>CM057450.1:1218703026-1228703026 GCA_016271365.2 Neoceratodus forsteri
GCTTGGGGGGGGAGTGTTTAAGTTGGATGTGAGGAAATACATCACAGAAAGGGTGGTGGATGCTTGGAACAGCCTGCCAGAAGAGGTAGTGGTGGCAAAGATAGTGGGGAGCTTCAAGCATGCATGGGATAGGCACATGGGCATAAAATTTATTTATTTTATTCTTTGGTAACTGGGTAAGGCCTACTAGGCACAAGTGCCTGTTTTCAGGGGCGGCCTGGGAGCACTGAGTGGTTAAGTGACTTGCTCAGAGTCACACAGTATGCAAGTGGAGATTGTGAGAATCAAACCCAGGTCTGGTCTGTTGGATGTACCAAGCTCATGCACAGCTTGATACTCTAACCTCTAGGCTATACTGCCAGCCCTAATAGGTAGAGAAAAGGCACGAGGGAGAGACACCAGTGACCAAATAGGGTCTAGTGTGTAGTAATAGGCAGGGAAAAGTAGGGCAGACTATATTGGCTTACCAGTCCTTTTTTGCCAACAAATTCTGTTTCTGTGTTTCTACGAAGGGGCTTGGCAGCCTTTAAGTAAGTGGCCAACCTTTCAGAGATACAGCTTTAAGTGCTGTGCCTGCAAATATTGCAAGTGTGTGTGTGTGTGTGTCAGGGGAAGGGGGATACGTTTTTTGAGATGGTGAGAGGCTCCAAGTTCGTGGCCTGCAAATTGTCCTGTGCCATTGCTTGGACTCTCAGACCCATTTTCTTCCACATCACACTGGCCTCTGCCTCCATACTTGTGAAGATGCAGAAATGCCTTAACTAGCAGCCTGGATCTCTGTGTGCGCAGCTTAAAGAGCCAGGCCACTCCTGACCGCTCTGCACTGAGAATAAAAAAAATCAGTATCCAAAATGAATAGAAAACCAACTAAAATAAATGTCCAATATGCTTACTTCATTAATGCATTACATATACAATTAGTTTTGATATGCTACAGTTCAAAATAAACATTTTTTAAAAATTGCTGCTTAAATATGATTTTTAATTATATTTTATGGAAAAGCTTTTTGAAAACTTACAACAGTACTAACAATTCATCCATTCTACACTTCATGCTATAGAATTGTACCAGCTTCTCTGTTTGTTTTGTTTTAAAGTCTTACGAAGGTTAAATAGGCTGTACAGACAGAAACCAAAGAATGTCATCAGCAAAACCAAATAAAGACTTACATAAATAATACTAAGTATAAGAAGAAAGAAAAGGAAAAAAAGTCAGCAGTAAATAACCATTATGAACTGGGAATCGTAAATGCAGCAATCTGATTGGCCGACAGCTCTTTAAAGCTGTGATGATATCGGGCTACATCATCACGGCTTTAAAAAAGCTCCGGCCACCAGCCTCCTCACTCTCCATGCACTGTTCTCTTCAGCTGTGCCCACAATAGAAGGCAGCAGAACGAAAGCTGCTGACAGAAATAACGAGCAAGCGCATCTTAAAAAAAAATCCACTCTCTTCATTTCCCTGCCAGCATCCATGTAACCCATTACCTAACTGAAAATCAGTTAAAATCTAAACAAAAATCAGTTAGGATAAGTCCCAACCCATCACGGCTGCCTCGCTTAGCTGCTGTTTTTTTTACCTCAGTTTGGTCCAAACATTTCCCCGTGCTCAGCCGCTCCTGTTTGTCTCTGACAGTTAAATCACTTTTTTTTTACTGGCCATAACCCGAACATAAAAATCAGTTTCTATGTTCATGTTGATGTTGAAAATGTAGTTATTACTTGAAACAAGGCTTATTTTAACCTGGAAACTGCTATTCAAAAACTAAAGCCGCAACGCCAAGTACCCACATCTGTGTCAGACGCTAATGCGCACGCTCACAATCACGGCTATAGTTTTCAAAAGCAGTTTCCAGCTAAAATATGCCTCATTTCACAAATAAACTAGTTTTTCAACATCAACGTGAACTTAGAAGCACATATTTATGCTCGGATAGCAGCCATTAAAATAAGTCATTTCACAGCATTCACAACCGCGCTGGGTTGTCGCTGCCACTTCTTACTTGGACACAAAACCTTTTCACTCTCAAAAGAAAGCAATTACAACTTTACACAAAACAAATGAAAGAAAAACTCATTTAACTACCAAAGCATTACAAGGAGGACATCTGCTGCCCACAGCAAAAATTAAATGAACTATGTTTTATTAATGTATCCCTACACATTAGAAAATGTAATGCTAAAACAATTTAAAACATTTTTTTATATTTTATTCACAAATATGTGGGATCCAGTTCATAATAGCAATAAGGCACTCCAGGGTGTGTGTATATCAGGATATAAAGTCACTTCTCGGACGGTTGGACGCCTCAGCCTGAGGCCTGCGTGCCCAACCACCTGGTGACGATATCCCATGATATACCACACCCTGTCATGCCTTACTGCTTAATTATACAATGGCAAGAAAAAACCCTGGACTCTGATTGGTCAGTCTTGGGCTAGACCCATGATGTTATCCCAGTACAACATCACGGGTCTAGTCTCAGCCTCACTGTGAACCTGTAGATGATTTTCTTTTTTTTGCATCTCCTCTTAAGAAACAAAAATATTTTTCAACACTAAAAAACATTCTTAAAATTATTGTTTTATTTTATATATAACAATGAGCCATTGTATAATAGCAATAATGCCCTCCAGGGTGTATGTCGTTTGGGATAACGTCACGCCTCAGTTGTTGGACGCACTCGGCCTGCGGCTTCATGCCCAACCACCTGAGGCATGACGTTATCCCAGCACGACACACAACCTGTCGGGCATTATTGCTTAAAACAAACTAAGATGCTTTTTGTTGGCTATTCTGTTCCCGCTACAGATGCTCTTAATCTGAATTCATTCTAGAGAAACTTAAGTGTCTGGCCGCTTAATGGGACTTTCACATCCATTTCTAATTGAAGTTTATGTTAAAAGAGTAAGACTCTTATTTTAGACACAGTTTATGCTTCAAAGTGCTGATGGATCGGTCTTGATAAGCAATTCCACTAATACACTATCCAAAACTAATTTATGCCTTGTTACCACACTGAGGGAGATCTGCCAGTTTCCTCTTAAAAACTCACTGTTGGTATCTGTGAAACTCATCTTCTCAAAAACGGAAACTCAGAACATTAAATTCTTTTGTTGGCTTGTGCGCATGCGCAAGAAACATTATGTGACAGCCTAGGAGAGAAGTGGGGTTTTGAAGGTGCGGCACTGTGGTGGCCAGTGCCTCCACTGCATTTAGAGGCTTGGCCCCCTTTCCCCAATGCGGTGGCACGCTGCTGCTGGCACTGGTTCAGCAAGCATGCCACCAACTTGAAACAAAATCGCCACTGCAATGAGGGAGCAACCCGTCATTGCATGTCGGTACCTTGCCTGGTGTAACATTTCCAGTAACATGGCGATGCCTGTTGCCATCCACCTCAGAGTCCCCATGAAAGCTGACGGGGGTGCCAGATCCCCCTGTCAGCATGCCCCCTCCCAAGTTCAATTGCCAACAGGGGAGCCCACTCCCCATCAGCATAATTTCCCCATAGATCTTATTTTCAAAGGGGGGGTGCCCAATCCCCCTCAGCATCATGCTCCCCAACACAGATCCCTTTTTTTTTGCCAACGGGGGCTCAATCCCTGTCTACTCCAGTTCCTCTCCAAAAGAAATATGCAGGTAGCATGCTGGGAGCCCACCCAGAGTACCAAATCTACCTTCAAAAAAGAAAACCTTCCTGCGATGTTTTTTTTTACCTGAAAAGTAAGCGGTTCCTCGTTGTGTCAGTGCCCTCTCCCCAACCCACACCCACCCTCTGCGCACCCACATCCCCACCCCTCACCCCATGCTTACCTTCAGAGCCAGGCACGATGATCTTGGTGGACTGGGAACACGTCTGCGCTCTTTAAAGCTGACTGCGAATTGAAGAAATGCCGTCAAACTGTCTAATGGCATAAATAGTTTTTTTCAACTTAGGTGGATCTCAGCCATTTCTGTGAATTTTGGCACCAAATTTTCAACATGGGGTCCCTGGGACCCCACCTCATGAATTTAGTCACTGTCATGTTGTTATTCGGTTCCTAAAGGTGATTTCGCGGTCACTGTGCAGAATCACCTTTCAGGACTGAGTAATGAACAACAGTGTTACTGTTCATGAGGTAGGCTTCCAAAAGGCCTACATTGCAAATTTGGTGAAAAAATTCCAAGAAATGTGTTGCGAGCGTGCTTTGCGCAGTTTCTATACACGCTCGTAACTCTGAGAATTTTTAATATTTTCATTCCAGATTTTCAGCATTGCCATTTTTCACACCTTCTTATGAACAGTACAGCTGTCATTTTTCACATCCTGCCTGAAATGTGGTTTCGCACATGTGGCGCACAATAGCGTGGTCGCTGTGGGAAATCAGCATTCAGGGCAGATTAACAAAATCGCAGTGACACTGTTCATGAGCGGTGGTTCCAAAATGCCTATGTTGAAAATTTGGTGCGAACATTTCACAAAGTGACTGTATTATCAGCATGCATTGCACAGTTTCCATGCACGCTCGTAACTTCGAGGATTTTTTATATTTTCACTCCAGATTTTCAACCTTGACATTTTTCCACACCTCCTTATGAACAGGATAGCTGTCATTTTCACATCCTGCCTGAACTGTGTTTTGCACAACTGGCACAGATTAGCGAGTCGCTGTAGCAAATCAACATTTGAGACAAATTAACTAAATCACAGTGCCACTGCTCATGAGCAGAGGTACCAAATGCTTTCATGAGGTGTGGGTCACAAAAAGGCCATGCTGAAAATTTGTAGTGCAAATACCAACAAAACCCGGTGTGTTATGGTTCCTAACTATAGCATCCCACCCTGTACAGACTGACAGGCGTCAGGGGTGTGCCTTTGGATTGCTGGCTGCAATGCTCATGCCATTCCACCTCCATCCTGCAGCCAGTGACAGGCATTGAGGTGTGCCTTGGACTCTTAGGCCCCAGACTTCACCCATTCTCCTATACTGCAGCCATTTCAATTTATATCCTTATGGAATGCGGTGACTGTGAAGCCGAACACCCCAAGGCACACCTCAACACTGTCGGTGTCTGCAGGATAGGGTGAGGTGAAATGATGTGAGCATTATGTGTGATGACCCAAAGGCATACCCCAATGCCCGCCTGTCTTTATAGGGTGGAGGTGGGGTTCACGTGAAGTTCAGTACTTCATTGCCATTTCTATTCTGCATCTGTCTAACTCCTGCACTTCCAATGCTAATACTAGCAAGCAAACATTCGGCATTGACAAATGCTTGTTTATTATAAAAGCCATTTGCTTGAAACCCTGCTTCTTGTCCCTACTTCATCTGTTCCTACTGGGTTTCCTTCCCTGAAATCATAATCCTCCTGTGACATCGGAATCACATTTGTGGCGACAGACTGAGATCCCATAAGGAGAATAGGACACACAGCAGGAATAATAACATCAGCAGATAAATCTAATGAACAAAGATTTTGTAATGAAAATGTCTTCAATAATAAAGTTTAGGAAAATTCTGTGTAACTGAGTTCTGTTGTATGCCAACTGTGGATTTTTGCTGAAAATTTCTTTTATGAAGTGGTTTATCGATAAACAGTTTAGTTTGGGAAACTGTGGTAGGAGGAAGAGTAGATGTGGGGCAGCAAATGAATGTCAGGGCTTAGAGGAAAACAG
The DNA here is from genome assembly GCA_016271365.2 of Neoceratodus forsteri. NCBI lineage: Eukaryota > Metazoa > Chordata > Ceratodontiformes > Ceratodontidae > Neoceratodus > Neoceratodus forsteri. Next base: position 1,218,708,684 of record CM057450.1, read on the forward strand.
GAGCTTTGGAATTAAAAGTAGACTTTACAGCCTTTGGAAGAATATTGAAGGCTTAACACCAGAGGAGAGGATTGAGCAAACAAGAAAGGACACTGTGGCTACCAGCCAAAATGTTTTGGCTGTTGAGGAATGGCTGTCATGCTGTCATATCAGTGTCAGTGGCTCAGTACATAGTGCACTCACTTCTGGGGCCAGGGGTTATGGATTCTTGCTCCACACTAGGTACCTTGGGGTAATATCCGTAACTGACACGGTAGTTTGTCACTAGAGAGATGCTGCACTGCTGAGGTGCCTTCCTTCAGATGAAGATGTTATATTGAGGTCCCTTCTACCCATGTCAAATTACTGTCCATGTGGAGGGTAAAGGCACTTATTGATGAAGAGTTGGGGAGTTTCCCTACTGTTATGGCCAACATTCCCCCTGTCAGTAGAACAGGTCTGTGTAACCCTCACCTAGTGTGCCTCTCCTGGTCAAAAATGACAAATGCATAAATACATTTGGAGCCTACAGGCCCAGAAAGAAGACAGGCAGTGTGGCCTAGTCTTTTAATTGTAGAAATGTGAACTGTAAGAGTTGGGTTCCAATCTTACAAGTGTCATTTTGTCACTGTGTGACTTTGAGCAAAGCACTTAACCTCCTAGTGCTCCAGTCCACCCCAGTCCACCCTGCTGTAACAGAATGCTGTGTATAACATGGCTGTGATTCCATTGAGGGGTTCTGGTTATATCATAAATTATAATAACTTACAGGATATCATAAATCACAGGGGTCACTAGAACACTGAGCTGGAATCAGAGGATGAATTGTACACTCCTACTATAGTGGTACAGGTAATCTGTTTCAATACCCCCCTGCATTCCACCAATGGCCCTCTGTGCCTTAGTGTCTTCCAACTCAACAAATGCATACCCTTCCCATAACTCAGCCCAGCAACTGCCTATCTCCCAGTCACCCAGCTCAGTTGCTATCTCCATAGCCTCCCAGCTCAATGAATCTCCTCACTCCATTTGAATATATCATTTTTATGTCCTCTGATTATTGGGGCTCAGCTGGCCCACTTAAATTGTTTAGTGCTAAATCGAAGGCTCTGTAGTGTGCTACAGAGCTGCTGATTTAGCACTAAAGTGCTGAAGCAGGCCAACTGAGCCCCACTGATCTAATCTATATTGCCTGCATTCTCTCTAGGCTCCGAATGTTTTTACCTACTGCCAGCCAAGCCTTCAAGATTAGAGAACATTACAATGATACAATTTGTCATGATTGACATGGGGGTATGGATGTTAATTTCTGATATAAGAGGCATTGGTGGGGACCGATTAGCGAGCTGGGAGGTGCAGAAGAAGAAGCAATTGACAGTTTACATTTTAAAACAAGTAAACATAGATAACCACTGTGACTGTCTTACCTAACTACTGGCCTCTGAAGGCTCCTCTAATCAGATACTCTTACTCCTGCTCCTACCCTACCTCTTTATCCCCACCTCCTGGTCTAACATCTGACCTCCTGGTCTGATCCAACTTCTCTTTCCCTCCTCTATATCTCTTTAATAGCTCTAGCTTCCAGTCTAGTCTAACTTCTGACCTCCTGGTCTAATCCAACTTCTCTCTCCCCCTCTATATCGCTTTAATACCTCTAGCTTCCAATCCCACTCCCTCTTCCTGAGACAAAGCCCTTGTTGGTGGCCTTGTGACAAAGCCCTTGTTGGCTATTAGTACGTAACTCAGCACTTAGCAACAATTAATTAGCCTATACTGTAACTTCCTTATATGATGTAGCCTAAGGGATCCTTGTTGTCATATGAACCGTAGGTGAGATACGTAGTTACCACATCTACTTAAAGTATGTAAAACCACTGCTCTTTGTACCTACTATCCCACGTTTACATTATGTTTTTTGCCTGTACTGTCTGTATCTAATTTTTGGCATTGAACCGCTGTAAAAGAGCCTTATGGCTTAAAGGTATTAATCTGCAATTGAAATAAATAAGTAAATAAATAAACATTCCACTGCTGTCAATCAGCTGTAGTACCGTTGACTGTTTGTTTCACTTATTTATGCTGGACTGTTCTTTTATTCGTTCACCATGCAGTATAATTGAGTTTTTATCATATATACCCATTTTGTCTGTTTTGTCTGCAGGACCTCACTAAAAAAAGACCCTGGGCCTCAGTGAGTAACATCTAGCTAAAAACCATTGCATGAATAAATATAAATAAAATATAAATGCGATTGATCTGACATCACATCGAATGAAGGTAGAATAGCATACTGACATCAGAACAATAGTACAACAGGATACAGGGGTCATAGATGACTTCCCTACCCCATTACTAGAAATAAATTGTAAATAAAACTAATAAAGAGCACTCGTCCTGGGAGGGACTCTTCTTTTCTAGCATAACTTGATCTTCCAAGAATCAGTCTTCACTACTGATTTCCATTTATGGGTCTCTGAGTACAGAGGCACTAGGACCCCATGGGAGCACATTTTTTGCAGGAGGAGTCAGCCACGGCTACTGAACACAGCACCTGCGCACACCCATGTGGTGTTGCATGCCTGCCAATAACCATTGCTGGCTCCCGCAGTTACCTCAGTTCTGTTCTTCCCACTGTCTAATGCACACTCTGGGAGTGATAGCACCTCAGTTCCTACTGTCACTGTCTTTTCTAAGTGTGTCACTGATATTTTTCTTTACCTTCACAGTGATGCTTGTGTTTATTATTTTCTGCAGCACTGAAGTTTGAGAAGAAGGGGGCTAATTCATTGAAGAAAGTCTGACAGTCTCCCATTATGTGTCAGTGCCCTGTGAAACCCATGCAGTTCGGGTGGCATCAGTGCTGTGCAGCCTGCCTTGACTCATGTGATATTACTGCATGTGATGCATGCTCTTTGATGGACCGCCATACTTTAGAGAACCACGTGTTAAGTTGGGGTCTTCTGATCCTCACCTTTGAAGGAAGGTATTACAGAAGTAGTCTCCAGAAGGAATCTGTTAAAGCGACATAATGTGTTTGTTGGGGTAGAGTAAGAGTAGGCATTTAAGGAAGATAGACTTCATAATTTAGGGTGGAGAAGTATAGAGATAGTTGTTAGGCAGTAGACTAAGACAGATGTTGGGATATGAGGTGAGATGGCAAGATAAATGAGGAGGAGAGGAGGGACAGGAAGCTGTGGGTGTGGTATTTGCCATACAGAGAGTGGGTGATAGAAGAAAGAAGCTAATTGGCAACATGGTGAAATGAGCCTAGATACTGCCATGAATAGGAAAAATAAGCTATATAAATGGCGAGGGCCATAACTACTAATCATACGGCAAAAACAATTTTTTTCCATAGAAAGAAATAATAAAGTTCAGAATAAAACCTAAAGAAGAAACCTGTTGCATCCATTTCTATATGCCATCTCTGTATTGATATAGAAGATGTCCACAATTCAAGGATTCCTGCTCTACAAAGGCTGCAACATATTCAGTTTATTAAACAGAAAAGGGGCAGTTGATCCCCAAAGGCCAACCTGGCTAATCAGGACTCCAAAGGGGGCATCTGACCTAAAACTGTACACAAGGGTTTACTGCAGCAGCTGCCAGATATACCATAGCTCCATGCATTAGGATAATGCATAAAGTCAGTCTAGACTTCTTTGAACTGTAATTCAGTTTATTTGTTTGTGACCAGAAGAGCACTGGTACCACAATGCCTTTGAGGGTCAACCTGGAGGTCTAAAATGCATGCAAAATACCAATACTAACAGACAATTAGTGAAAAACAGTATGTCAGGCAAACAAATACTATAGAAGTTACTTAGTACAGTATAAACAACTACATACAAATTGCATAGAAAAGTACTTTTTTCCTTTGCAATAAAAGATGCGAAGGTTTAACAGTAATGCTCAGTGTATCAGGTAGGTCATTCCAATATTTTATAAAACTAAATAAAAGAACATTTGTCCAATACTGGGGCACATAAAAGGGACTAGCATCTTATTAGTAACTGAAAACATCAAGTGTGAAGTACTACAAGGCGATATAAATGCATTGAGAATTGAAAAATGTTGCCCAGTTAAAGATATTTTGCCAAAGAAATTTAGTAGAGTGAGCTTTGCGTTTATGTTATAAGGCAACCAGTTCAAATGTTTTAAATCCCGCCCCAAACAATGTATTCTTAGAGGCACAAGTGAAGCAAATTTACTTATTTTGTGATACAGGGACTCTTTTTTTGGATCAGATTGACTGGGGAGCTTGATGAATTATTACACTGTCATAGTTATGAAGAGGTAACAGATTAGTTTGCAGTACAGCAACTTGGGTGTCATAATGTAAGAATTGTTTGAATGGTAGAGCATACTCAGTTTACTTTGAATTTTGGATGTAACATACATGACATGGGGTAATAGGATGAAGAGGGGTCTAAATAACCCCCAAGTATTTAAAGGAAACAATGTTGTCAATTAGGGTCCCATTTAAAGCTTGTAACCTTATGTCTATGTCCTTACAAGTCAATCTGCTAGACTACCAAACAGGATGGCCTTCCTTTTGATTTTATTCAGAACTCATTATCTAACATCCATTGTTGAAGTGCCACAAAATCCAAACCCAAATTTATGCTAATAGTATTTAATGAATTGTAATTATAATAGAGAACCACATCATCTCTGTAAAGTAAAATTTTAGATCAACAAAAATATTTGAAATAGAATCAATAAAAACAGAATAATAAAGGACCAAGAACTGAGTCAAGTGAAACCCCTCAAGCAATTTTTCTTTCACTAGATAAGCAGCCCACAGACTCACCTATCTATTTCCTGTTGTTGAGAATGTTTAATTTACAAAGGCCTCACCGAAACTCAGATTTGTAAGTTTATTAAGTAAAACAATATGGTCCATGAAACTGAATGCCTTGATCAGGTCCCCAAACACAGCAACACCAGTGAATTGACCACTGTCCACACACTAGTACTAGTTGTCTATAAACCTGACTAAGGCTGTATCAGTCCCATGGACTTTTTAAAAGCCATTCAGAATTACCCCAGCAAATTGTATTTTCATATATATAGTGTACTGAGTAATCTGTGCGTGGACAAGTTTTTCCTGGATTTTTGCCACTGTCGACAAGAAGGGAATTGATCAGCAGTTGTCAGTAAAATGTTAGGGTTTGGAGAATGAAAACTCCGTTTCACCAATCATACATTTTTCTTCAGTTCAGTAATTACATTTTATCAAGGACACAAATAACACTTCCAACATAAATGTTTATTAATGTAACAGTAATAAGTGGAGGAGTGCTAAGGGCATGGCTGAAGGGGAAAGGTGGAAAGACGAAGAGGGGAGATAAAATAGACAAGACATATAGACGTATGAAATCAAAAACATTCCAGATGTGCCAAAGATTATTATTGCTGCTGTGGGAAAAGTCATACAGTTCATCCATCGTCAGGAGTGGATTTTATCATCTAAGGAACATTGCACAAATCCAAGCCCAGATCTTGCCAGAGGATCTGACCACATTTGTACATGCTTTTGTACTTCCAGGCTGGACTATTGTAATGCCCTGTACCTAGGGTTATCAGGGGGGCAACCTCCACAGGCTGCAACTGGTGCAGAATGCAGTGGCAAGATTATTGACTGGGGCGAGATGGAGTGATCATATCACCCTGGTCCTCTGTGGACTGCACTGGCTGCCAGTCAGGTGAAGGACTATCTTCAAGGTAGGGCTCCTGACCTATAAATCCCTACACGAAAGGGGACCTGTCTATCTGCAAGATCTTCTTGCCCCCTACCGTCTACCCCGAGCATTCCGTTCTGCTGGGGAGGCCTCCTTGGAGTTCCCAGAGTGTGGTTGCGGCACTCTGGGGATAGGGTGTTTTTGGTGGCGGCACCCACTCTGTGGAACTCCATTCCTGGTTATTTAAGGGAAGCCTCTCTCGGTATAAGCCTTTAAGAAAACATTAAAAATGTATCTGTTCAAGCAGGCTTTTAATGATTGATTTTGGTTTTAATGGGATGGATAGAATTGTAAGTTTGTGTTGAGCTGCTATCTATATGTATTTTGTTATTGAACTGTTTTGTACAGCACCCGGAGTCCATGGAAATGGGCGCTTTATAAATAAAATATCTATCTATCTATATGTTGAAGACATTTATGTAAACACAGCCTATACTTTCCTAAGAGTTTGACATTCTGGTCAGTCTGTGCATGCATATTAAGGTATCATTCAGTTCTTTGCTGTGAATAAAGTAACCTTAACTACATTTTATGCAGGTGCAGTAGTTGAGCTGTCATGCACTGGTATGTTAAGAGATGCAAATCACCCCCTTGTTGTTTAAATAAGCATAACAATAACTACAGCATATTCGTCCCTGACAATCAGGATAGTCAGTTCCTGTGTATAAAGTAATGAAGGCAGGACCACGAAAGAAAGAAAAATAGCAAAACTGCAAAACACAAAACCTCAAAACAGATTGCGAGTTATAAGGGTCATCTTTGTTATTAGTGGAGGGAAAATTATCTTGATCTATATAAGTCAGTACAGTAGTTAAATCTGACCAAATGTAAAAGCAGAGGCCTGAGTTCATGTCTTATCTCCATGTTGGGAGGAGCCTGGAATCAGAGCAATAGAAATCTAAAATACAGGTGTTCAGTGACTGGGGATGATTTCTGCTAGACAAAAGGCAAGCACATCTGTGGAAATGATTATATGTAAATCTGGGGAATGCATGCCAGATGTTGAATGGAATGGATGCCTAACTAACCTCCTATTGAGCACTCTAGTTATCCAGTACAGTTTGTGCCTCAGATCCGTTAGATAAACCATCAGTACTGCACCATCATACTGTACTCATTATGCCTTTATTAGTACCAAATATGTATAGTTAGACTGGGCCAAATTTAAACTGTATAAGAAATCATTTTTTTACAGTTACAAGTGTAAACTTTCACTACAGCATTTGGAGGTGCATGGCCTGCAATCGCGATCATGATGGCTGACAATATCCTCCCAATTAAAGCTATGCATGTTTGTTTATGGAGACTTAATTGCTTTAAAGATTACCGTGCCAGCAAAATATATTTTTGATTTAGCAGTAGAGTGGAATTGTTTGGGACTCGATTAGTGTTGACAAAGGACTCTGTGACCAGAAGGGAAGCTATTTTGCTAATATAGGAGCAGAAAATAACTACCATTGGTAATTAAATTGAATTCTTAGTAAACAGTGTGAGACTTATTAACATAAGACTAGTTGGAATCCCCAAAGGCACTGAGGTAAATATGTGTTTTTTTAATTTGTTATTTTTTTATTTCCAGAATACTGCATTTACATAACAACAGACAGTTAAAATTGAAAGACACATGAGATCCCTTGGCCCTAAGCCAAAGACTAAGGAAGACCTTGCCTTATAATTGCTTATTTCTTAAGGTTCTCTGAGAAACACGAAATACTTAATACTGTCAAGGACATGAATAAGTTGTCTTGAGAAGGGAAGAAAGCGTGTTTCTTCCAAGATTACTCTAAGGACTTAGCAGAGGGAAGACATTTTTTACACCAATCAGACATGCCCTCAAAGATCTAAAGGTCAAGAACTCCATCAAATACGGTGCTGTTCTACAATGTTCTAACAATGGATACTGTCATTCTTTTGATAAAACTGATCCTACACTGGTATTGTCTTTTTTTTAAATGTGGTTTAGGCAGGATTTACGTCATTGCTTACAACATGCAAATAAAAATTAATCTGGTAAAGGCAACAGCAGTAACTCCCAACAACTGAGATCAAACTCACCCTACAGTGTAGTTGTTCAAGAACAGGAACCAGTGAAAGTTAAACGACCCTCTCCCTCCTGAAGGAAAATAGTAAGAAAGAAATGCAACTAGTACAAGACAGAGGGAAGAAGTTTGATAAACCTCCACTGGACGGCAGACGGCTTCATGACCATAGCAGAAGTAGGAGCAGACAGGATTTGTTCCATCAGTTTGGTGCTATAATGGCCACTGCAGGGTTTTATTTAACTCCAAAAATTGATTAGCGTTTTACTCATAAAAGTGTTAAAACACTGTGAAAATGCATAGCACTTGCCTCATTGTGTTTAATAAACATAACACTTCTAGAAAACCTATATAAATACTTTCTGTACAGTTAGCATTGTCCCAAGAAAAAAACTGCTAATCAATTATTTAAAACCCTGCACTGGGTGGTGCTATGGGATACTCATTGGATGACATCAACCAGAGCCCTTTGAGAGGGAACTAGTAACAGACCCCCACCATCCTGGTGATGGTCTTCACAGGTCTATACAAGTAACAGCCTCCAGAGACTTTTCTCAGAGGTGACAGGTGCCACTCAGCAGACTAGGGACCCAAGTGCCACCTTCTAATTTTATCAAGTCCCCTTCAGCTGGTCGCTGCTGGGGCTTATGCCAGGTGAACTGGTTACTGTCAATGTTGATCTCTCTCTCAAAAATCTAAAATTTACTGGGCAAGGGTCCCTTTATTTATACCCTGAAGGCTGGTGGACTCCAGGCAGACCAGAGCCTACAGTTTACAGAGATGTACTTGCAATATGAAATGTTCCTAAGCACGATCATTGCTGGAGCATTAAACATCTTAATTACCCAGGCCAGAGACATGCACATTAATTCTTCTTGGTGCTTAGCAGGGAGGATAATCTGAATTAAACCAAAACTAATAGTAAGCCCCAATTGCTTGCGATGGGGTGGTTACATCTGGTTCTGTTACACAAAGGAAAATCCTGGATGCTACAGGCCATTAGCCTGTCACTCACAGTAAGAAAACATTTATAGATAATAATTAAGGAGGGTCAGTCACATTCTTAGAGGAAAAGCACTTAGTGGATGAGAATCAGAATAGATTCACCAGAGATCAGTCATGTCAGACTAACTTAATAGTTTTTAATGCTGTGGAGCAAATCAGAGAAAGAGGCCAGGGGTGGAGGCACTGTACATGGATATTAGTGAAGCCTTTGACTCTGTACCACTAAGAGACTAGTTAGGAAGGTGAGCAATCTAAGACTAGAAGAAGAAATAGATGTTTGGATCAAAACTGGCTGATATATAGAAGCCAGAGGTGACCCTACTGTACACTATAAATTGTTTAGGAACAGGGCAGTGACTAGTGGGTACTGCAGGGGTCTGTCCTGGTACCATTTCTGTCCAATATGTATATCTGTGACATATGAGAGGGTATCCCGGGTAAAATGAGTCTGCTCATGGATGATACCAAGCTCTGCTGTGTATTGACAGAAGAAGTAAGCACATTATGAGACAAACTGTATGCAGACTAGAGTACCGGTACAGCATTTGGCAGTTGAAGTTCAACACCAAAAAGTGCAAGATGATGCACATAGGAGGGAATAATCCTGGAACAGTGTTCTATATTGATGGATGTCCGTAGATGGCATTGAGGAGGGGAGAGAGACCTGGGGAAGGTGGTCATCAGTAAACTGAAGATTGCTTCTCAGTGCAACAAATTATATGGGACAGCTAACATACTGCTGGGGTGCATATTAGCAGTAGGATGGAGGTGATAATGCCTCTGTATAGATCATTGGTGAGGCCCCATCTGAATTATGTGGGCAATTTTGGAAACCACTCTTTAGGAAGGTCAGGGATAGATCAGACAGTGCAATGAAGGCCCACAGCAATAATCCATGGTAGCAGGGCAAGACAAACTGTGAAAGATTGGAATGACTGGCAGGGATCAACTGAGTGGACACAGAAGATGTGTTAAACCTGAGAAAAAGTGCATCCACGGGGTGCATGTGCTCCATCTGGAGGAAGGGATGGGTCAAAAGGGACATTAGGAAGAATTATTTTACAGAAGAGTGGTAGATGGGTGGAACAAGCTTCTTGGCAAGGTTGTGCTCAATATTGTGGTTCTAGAGAAAGTGGGACACATATAAAGAAGTTATCAAATGGAAAGATGAGGAGGGGTAGGGGAAGGGGAAAACTAAGAGGGATGACCGAGACTAGAGCACCTCTGAGTAGGGAAACTTGGGACAGACTGGGTGGACAGTTCTTTTTTTGTCCTCATTATGGTTTACAATGTTAGAGGCTTTAGTTAAAAAGATAAGAATTGCACCAATGAGATTTTCATTATCTGAAGTCATAGTAGGTCATTAGTGACTTTTAGTAAGGCAGTGCGTATTGAATGATTAGGTCTGATACTGAATTGTGGCTTCATGAGGAGGATATTACTGAGGATGAAATCTTAAATTAGTTATGGATCAGTTTCTCAAATATTTTGTAGAGAATAGACAGTACCTTGAGTTTCAAGTAGTGAAAGGGCCTGCTTTGGGCAGAGGCGTCACAATAGCTTTTTTTTTTCTCCATATCATGAGTTTCTGGCATGTGCACAAAGGCAGAATAAATACTGTTGTAGTTGGTAGCAAAAGTTAATCTGCATCAATTATTCAGATCTTTGGTTACATTCCATTGAAACCAGCATTTTGGGCTGGGTCTATTTCATGGAGTAACTTCCTCATATCTTTGCATCAGTGTCCTCAAACTGTAGTGAGGGCAGGGATAGGTTGATTTGTGCCAGATAGATTTTTATCCTTATGGGAATGTGCTACATTTCCAATTGGGGTGTTATCTAGAGGTGTGTAAGTACTGTATCTTTTTCAACCACTACTTGGCACCCCCAAACACTTGGTATCCATTATTTATTATTTGGACCTAATATTAAAGAGATAACAAATTAAAAAGGTTACCCTCTAGCCTTCTGCTGCTAGTCCCATGCCCCACCCCATCCCCATAGCAGTCATCTCCTCGCCCCTAGCGCTTCATCTTTGCACACAGCTTGTTTAAAACAAAAAGGTGCTGGGCTCCTGTCATCAAGCCTGGGTCCAGCACTGTCTTTTTAGTAGCATCTCCCTCCCTAGCCTGACCCCAACCTCCCGACCCCAAAGGTCCATTTATAACAAACAAGCCTCCCCTTCTGACCCCCAGTCCATGACAGGTGGGGGGCGATATCCAAAGAACCAATCATTTCATGTTATCAATTAACCACTTATGCAGTATCGAAGCAAATGTTATACTAAAGTCCAGCTTTGCAATACGTACTTGTTCCAGTCATCACATTTTTATGTTTGCATGTGCATGCATAGGCAGCAAATGCTTTGTTACAAAGGACAGCATTTCAGAAGTGTGTCACTGTCTAGTCCAATGCAGCTGAGGCTGCAGAGGGTTGGGCAGTGACAGCCCAATGATCAGCAAGGCTGACTGTGATGTGTTTTTCTTTTTGCAGGGCATAAACTGTTTGTAGTTGAAAGGAATCAACCCTTCAATTCACTGAATGGCTGGCTTCATTCATCTACATAAACCTGCCCAGTGCCTTCTAGTTAATCCTGTTGCTGTTTCATTTACATTACTGAAACACTGGTTGACATGCCAGCTGGAGCTAACACATCAGCTCCTCTTCAATCCACATTTTCAAATGTACCTTTTCTGCCAAATACAAGCAGTACTGTGCCAGTCACTCAGCTGCTGCCTTTACTGACACACTGCCCAACATGCTGACTGGAGCAAACAAGTCGGCTCCTCATCTCCTCCTCTGATGTGTCTCTATATTTGTTGAATTGGTGTTATGGGTGTCACAAATGCACTCAGCAGGTCAGGCCCTCTGCTCCCCACGGTGCCAACCTCCGAGCACAGTGATGTGAACAGGTAACAGACAGGGTAACCCTCCTGTCTGCTTGTGGAGTCCGAATCACCTTTAGTCTCAAGTTCTGGGGGATTCAAACTGTGAACCTTATGCTAGCGTACCCCAATGTACAGGCTCAGATAAAATTTCTTCGGGGATGCAATATGTCTTTCACCCTCAGGGAACCTAACCAGGTATCCAAATGAACCCTTAGAACTCTATAAAAGACCTTAGGTATATTCTTACCTTTTCCAGTTTAGAAACACCTTCAAGTTCTTGAACAGTTTTGTTAGTCTTAACCTCTAATACATCACATGCAAAAAAGAACTTGCAGAACCAGGCAGTCTTTCAAAATAATAGGTTTACTTAAAATGGATAAAATGTGTAAAATGTAAACACAGAACAATATATGAAAGAACATAATCACTTAAAAGAAATGCAAAGAACACTGCAGACAAACTCCTACTAACATACAGTTAGACTTTTTCTATCTAATGTATTACCTCTGTAGGGCTTATAGTTGGATCATATTTCTTAAGAGCCCCAAAAGATATGTCTCAAAGATCAGACACAAGTCCTAGTTAAACTATATCTCTCTCACACACCCCTTCTATGATGTCATCTAGTGCCTCCTTTTAGAATATAAAACATATACAAACAATGATCTTCCTGTCAGGAGATATTTTAAATACTGTGACTTCAGCAAAAACTAATTTCCCAAATTATGACAGTCTTTAATCAAGCACTTTCCTTTGAACTGGAGGCTGGCTTCCTATTTTCCCAAGGACATCAAAGATTTTATACAACTCTGCCATACCTCACTTAGGTGCAATATAGCTTCACAGGAATTAGCTTATCAGAAGTCATAAAATGTATATTTTAGTTTCCCAGCTTCAGAGGCAGGAGGTCATAAAAAAGCTATAAAATGCAACTTCTCAAGGAAGTTAATTACACTATAGAGACTTCCTTGTTAAATATATATCCTGTAATTTCACTGAAACCTGGGGAGGGGGGCATCCATGGCACACAGGATGTCTCATGTGAGACACTCACATACCACATTCTATATTACAAAAATCATAGAACAATCATAACCAGCTGGCCAAGCATCACAGTTGGGCCTTTCTGAGGGGGGTGTTTCATTTTAACTGCCATGCTGACCAGAGTGCAACAACTGGAGCAAACATGCTGACTCCTATCCCGCTCTACTTAGACATCTGTGTTTGTATTTTAACCACCTTTTCTGACAAATACAAGCAGTATCGGTCAAGCCACTCAACTGTTTGATTAACGTGTCCAGTTCTGGAGGTGACACCTCTACAAGGACATTAAAAGGGTGGAGGTGGTACAAAGGAGGGTAACCAAAATGGTGAAGGGGTTGCACAAGAAGCCATACAAGGAAAGACTACAGGAACTCAACATGTACTCCCTGAAAGTGAGAAGAGCAAGAGGGGACATGATTGAAACTTACAAGTACCTCACAGGAGTGAACAAGGTGCAAGTGGAAGGTCTGTTTCAGAGACAGGAAAGCACTAGAACAAGGACCATGCAATGAAGCTGAGAGGAAGTTTAGGAGAGATGTGCAGAGATACTTCTCCATCAAAAGGGTAGTGAATGCTATAACAGCCTTCCAGAGAAGAGGTAGTGTGGGCAAAAATTGTGGGACCTAAATATGCATGGGATAGGCACAGGGGCATAGTAGGTGGAGGAATGGGAAGGAGGAAATCTATGACCAACTAGGGTCAGTGATGATGGAACAGGTGAGGACAAGGCACAGACTAGATAGTCCTAAATGTCCTTTTCTGCTGACAGAATCTATGTTTCTGCATCTCTATGTCAGGGGGCGTAAGCATGAAGGTACGTCATTTGGATCAAGTCAAAGTAACACACTCAGTTTCATAATTCTCAACCTCTTGCCTCAGAAATCAGGGAAAAGACTTAGAAAAAACTCAGAGATACATCTTAAGGCCAGTGTATCCCCCACCCTCTCGATCCCACCATATCCAGCCAACCCCTCCCCTCCAGCCCACTCCAGTTCCTTCACCTCACACACCCTTTTGCCCCCGGTCATCAAAGCTGCTATTCAACTGCACAAATGACAACCAGCACAGCCTCTCCACTCATCACCTTGTCTGGCTGGGCTTTGAATGACCTGGAGTGTGCACATGACTACTGTGATTTCTGTAGTTGTTGGGCACATGCTTCAAGTAGTTCAGATAGTGGCCTGACCAGGTGGTGAGCAGATTTGCTGTGCTAGTTGCCATCCTCAATTCTGAACAGCAGCAAATGTGTAAAAGCAGAATCTGACTAGAGCAGAACCCCACTGAAAACAAAATGGGCTTGATTTTCAATCAGCCATTAGATCGATGCAAGTTGCGCCAACCTACAGCTGTGGCAAACTCCAGGTATGTCAAGGACCCTGCAACCTATTTTATAAAACTGGAGGTCCCTGCACCAAAGTACCGAGAGTTGCTGCAGTCGCAGGGTTGCGCTAAACATTTGGCACAACTGCGGGGTTTGACGGAGGGTCCAATCAAGCCCCCTCCCACCCAGCACAACCCTAGAGGAGCCATGAAAGTGATGGGGGTGAATATGCCAGCAAGGAGGGGACCAGGGGGTAGAGGGAGCACTGGGTGTGGCATAGGGGGTGACAGGAGCACAGTAGCAGTGTCAGGGTGCTGAGGTGGTACCTGGCAGGGGTACATGTGCAGTTGAAGAGAGCTGATTAGCATGGGCAGAGGGGGGTTAACACAGACAGACCGTGACCCAGACCCTAGTTGGAAACAGCCCTGACACCTGCCCCATAGGTGCCACAGTCCCCCACGTGTGACAGGTGGCAGTGATTGCAGGTTGTGGGGTGCAGGTGGTGGAGGGGAATGCTCACACACTGTGACAGTCCCTTGGTACTCAGCCCCCCAAGTGGTGGCAGGCTGCTGCCTGCCTACACTGTCAGGGACTGTGGCACCTATGGAGCAGTGCCAGACCTGTTCCACCTGAGGTCCAGGTCATGGTTCATCTATACCAACCCTCCTACCCAGACTGGTCAGCTCTTCACGCAGCTGCACCCACTGGAGTCCACCACAGCAGCATTCGCCCCATGTCCCCATCACCCTATGCTCCTCACGGTCCCTCCTTGGCCCCAATAAATCACCCAGCAGTGGCACAGGGCCAGCTCTGGCTGGTTGAGTCAGCCTTTTGCAGCAACAGAGGAAACAAATTCAAAGTCAGCCCTACTGTGCAGCCCCTTGTGTCTAAGCGTAAGGTCCTTCTGCCACAAAGGGTGACACTGGGACTTTGGCCACAACATCCCAATTTCAATGCAGCTTGTGTTCAGAAATCAGAATTGCTGCAAACTTTGATGCAAGGTACTACTTGCGTCAAAGCTCTTTGGCACAGACACTTTGTGCCAAAGTTTTCACTCTGAAAATCGAGCCCGTTGTGTCTGAGCTGGTGTGTCCTGCAGAAACTGCAATGTAAAAGCAGCAGCCCACTGACAATGAGACATTGCCTCTTAGCTGGGCTATCCTGGGTAAGTCCATTGTAAAAATGGGTACAAGCAGGACCCCACTGAAAAAGACATATTCCATCTCTGCTACACTATCCTGGGTAAATACAGTCTAAAAGTGGATCAAAGTAGGGCACCACTGAAAATGAGATATTGCATCTCTGCTGGGCTATCCTGTGTTAAAATACTGTACAAATGTGTAAAAGTAGGTCTCACTACAGAAGAACCCCCTCCCACCCACTCTGAGCCCTCCACCCCCCACACACCCCTTTGCCTCCAGTCACCAAAGCCACCATTTGTCTTGGGAGCGGTGAGCAGCTCAGACCTTCTGCTCACCCCCCTTGGCTGGATGCCATCTGAATAACCTGGAGCATGCACTTGACTATTGTAGTTTCTGTAGTTGTCCCATGCAAGCTCCAAGTCATTCAGATGGCGGCCTGCTGAGGTGGTGAGTGGAGCATCTAACCTGCTCTATCTTGGGAAAACTACGTTGTAAAAGGAGTCCATTAATAATGATCTATTGCTTCTCATCTGGGCTATCCTGGGTAAAACATTATGAAAATGGGTAAAATCAGGACCCCATTGAAAATGAGATATTGCATATTAGCTGTACTAACATGTGTAAATACATTGTATCGTTTCTGCCTGTCATTGAGGGATGCTACTTCCAAACTCCTATGGGGTCCCTGTGTTTTGGCGTCTTCAAAATCCACTCTCCTTGCGTGGGATGTCACTTACACCAATATTTACTGATTCGCACTGGCATCCCACCAATTTACCCATCATTGCTCCCTCTACACCAGGCTTCATTGGCTTCTTCCACCCTCACTATGGGATAACACATTTGGAAGTGTAATTTTTAGCACCATATATAGTCACCTGACCTTATTGCTGGTCTCACTCCTCAACTATTCTCATAACATATACCCTCTGAGGTCTGGTGAGCATGCCCTGTCTGTCCCCAAACAAAATACAAGGATTGGTGAATCTTGTTTTGCCTGTGCTGTGCCAAGGCTATGACACTCCATCCATACCCTCTGTCTTGCAACTCTACCTCCATGGCTTCATTCCACTGCAGATATTATGAATATCTACTGAAAATGGCCGACTGCTCTTTCCCTAGTTCTTGATGATCTGCCATACAGAGAATTGCACTGACACCCTTTCATTTCTATCAGTGTATTACAATGGTCTTTCTGAAACTTCATGTTCATGTATTCATTTTATGCCATCAATTACTGTGGCGGTTGTGTAACTAGTGCCTGTGCTGCTCACAGCACAAGCTTGATTGACAGGGAGAGATTACAACCACCCATTTGTAACACATAATTGAAACCTGGTGGTTGTAATGCATTTTTACGAATCAAAATCTAGATTTAGTATTTACCGTATTGGTCCTTGTAAGAACAGATCCAGAAGCAAGTGATTTGATACCTTTTATTGGACCAACATAGATGTAACAAAAAGAACAAAGTGCTTTAGCTTTCGGATCAACAAGTCCTTCGTCAGGAGTGTAATGACAGTTATTTAGAAAAAACAAAATTTTTAACACCCATATCACGCAGAAAGAAAACAGAAAAAATCCCCATTGGTTTAAAATACTCATAAAAAAAAAATCAGAAGATGATGTCAGAGAAGCTTGACAGTACCATGTCACCTTTACTGACAATTTTAGTATGTCTTTAATCCAGGTGGGGGTTGTTTTTCAGTAACTGCATTCTTATACACATTGTGACACTCATAATTTGATTTAAGAGCCATCTGCTCAAGTAGTTGTCATCTTATACATCAATTTAATTTACTGTATATGCAGTAGAGTTCTGTGTATGTCTTCTGCACAAAGCACCTCTGACCCTTAGACTCTCTCAGCTAAAGGTGACATGGTACTGTTAAGCTTCTCTGACATCATCTTCTGTTTTTTTTTTTAAATCAGTCTTTTAAACCAATGGGATTTTTCTGTTTTTTTTTTCCTGCATGATCTGGGTGTTAAAGTATTGGTTTTTCTAAATAACTATCATTACGCTTCTGACGAAGGACTTATTGGTCCGAAAGCTAAAGCACTTTGTTCTTTTTGTTACATCTATGTTGGTCCAATAGAAGGTATCAAATTATTTGCTTTTGGCTCTGTTTTTTCGAATTGGTTATCCAAGCATTACAAATGATCACTAATAATTATACAAAGAATAATGTATGGGGTGGAGTGCATTATGAAAATGTAATACATGCCTGAGGTGTGTGATGCTACATAAACCCGAGGTGAAGCTCGGAGTTTATCAGCATCACACCTGCAGTGTGTATTGCTTCGCACTCCATCCTATAATTATTTTTTTTATCTACACCTGTCTCTCGCTTCTAAATTTTTGAGTCCCAGTTCTCTGTTAGGGTATGCACTCCTATCTCAGCAATGTGTATTGTTTCGATGGCTTTTCAGATGTATATGTGTGTGTGTGTGTATGTGTGTGTACACGCGTGCGCATGGCACACAGCTAAAGTCTTTAATCCCTCTTCCAAATCTATGAATGTCAGCAGGTACAATTCAGTTGCCAGTGCAAGGTGGGCATTAGAAGGGTACCCACTGTGCTGAGGGAAAGTGTTCCAGCTCTCTCGGCTTTTACCCCAGCTTATGTTTTTTTGTACATTTCCCATGTTAAAACAGTCTTTGTCCTCTTTTCCTTGTCTCTTTAATTTTCTGGGCTTTTCAGCTATAATTACTCCCCCCACAGACTAATACTAACGTCTAGTATTTTTATTATTAATACATGCAAGTAACTCTTCACATTTCAATGCATTCTTACTTTGTGAATATACTGTTTAAGCCAGCCTGACTCCCCCCTCCCCACGGATGCTGGGCAGTACTGGTAGGTCACCAAGTCCAAAAAGTGTCTGTAAATACCATACCTTTTCATAAAAGTTTATTGCTAAGGTTTTATTTGCAAAGTAACAATGCACTGAAACGTGAAAAATTGTATTTGTATTAACTTGTGTTATTACTTTGTTATTTTTAGTCTTTACACTACCTATGACTAACAACTGCACAGGAAATACACCTTACCTGGGTATACTGTTTTTTGCACTCTTTGCTTGCTTCAACTACATAGAGTACTGTGCCTCGCTAATGCTGTGACAGTGAGCTCTTCTGAGAACTGCTTTGGTAATCCTATGTTAACCTGAAGTCACTGTTACCTGCCTAGTCTTTTTGGGCGCTATGAATGATGTGGGAGCAGGTATGTGAAAAAAGCACATAGCCCATTCGCGTACCTGTGCACCCGCAAACAGGTGCACACATGCCGGGATTCACAACCGGCACCCACCTGTCTGCAACCCCTCCCCACCAGTGCGCAGGACTCTACAGGGCAGCCGGGGTAGAGTCTTGGACCTGGAAGGCCATCCAATGGGATGCCAGTCCCGTGTCCTACAGTGGATCCCTTGTGCAGTGAGGTGCGGGTCCGGGGTAGTGCATGCCTACTGCAGGCACCCGGACCCGCGTGGCATGGCCCCTACAGCCAGTCTGTTCACCGGCCAATCTCTTGGCTAACAGTGCCCTCCCTGCACATTGCAGGACCCCAGTGTCAGGACCCACCTTCAGCCACAACGGCAGCTGTGCTCCAACCATAATGTGGTTTACCCCTGAGCCCCTGTGAGGTGGGCATGTTCCACAGTCCGCCCCTCTGGCAACATCCCGTGCGCTGCTATACCGATGTTTTGGGCACTCACCCATTCCACTACCCTGCCTCTCTGGCTGCCCAGTGGGCAGGGCAGATGGAGAGCACTGTCCTGGTCCCCAGCATCTGGTGGGTGCTGATGGTGGAGGCACACAGTGGGTTATGCCAGGGTCCCCACTGCTGTAACCAGCTCCCATCTCTGCACCCATGTGGCCGGCACTATGCACATTAGTGAATAGTGTGTAGTGCTAGCACACCCCTGGCACACACACCCCGCCCACCTCTGACGCATTGTTATTCGCATGCCCAGGGGATCGGGCGCATACCAGCTGCGTGTCTCAGTCATGAATGCCATGTGACCACCACTCTGCAACATTCTGACTTAGCTATGCCAACATGCCCAGTTTATGCGGCACGTTGGCATAATGCATAGGGTCCATTATCTGTGCGTTGCTGGTCAGTTACTCAATACCCAAATCTGTGGCTTGCTGCCTTAGTTCGGGCTAGCTATTCTTGCTCACTTCTAGACTGACCCTATCTGGGGCACACACTTTTGCATTGTCCAACTACAGTTTTATTTTTGGTTATTGTTTAAGCATTTGTCTGTGTTACATAAACCCGAGTGATTCTCCCAGCTGCATTTGCACTAGTTTCAGCCTAGCCAGTAATCTGTTCAAGTACATCTGTTTTGTTGTTTACACTTGCCTGTTGTTTATCCCACTCTCAGTTATAGACAAGGGCTTTTGTTAGGTGACTGAATTTTGTGTTTTTTACCCAGCATTCATTCGTATTCTCAGCTTCTGCATTGTTGTACAGATGGCTACTAAATCTCACCTCCTCATCACAATGTACCTTGCATCCCTCTACCTTATCCCTCCCTCCTCCTCCCTCCCTCCCTCCCTTATTCTAACATTATCCCTCCACATCCCTCCCCATCCAGCCTTCATGCCTCTGCTTTACCCTCCTCCCCTACCCTTTCCTTCTATCCCATTCCCCGCCATCCCCTGCTCTAAGGGTGGAAATCACACTCCATTATCTTGCTCCTGTTCCTACTCCTTCTGCTGTCTAGTGACATGGAATCCAAACCTGCAAGGCAAAGTTTATTGTAGGGTGCCCAATCCCTGAGGCACTGGGTGCCTAACATACAAAAGGCAGGTGACAATAAAACCAAAACACAATACAAGAAAAATAATAAATATCAGTAAAACCATTAGAGAAGCAAATACAGATTAAAATCAGATCTAAAAGCTGGTTAAATCACCTCATCTGGAAAGGCCATAGAAAATAAATGTGCCTTGAGACTGCTCTTGAAGCACTCGACCGATGGGGCCTTCCTAATGTAGGTTGGGAGAGCATTCCACAAAACTGGGCTGTGACACTAAAAGCCTGATTGCCAGCAGTTTTAAGTCAGGTCCTGGGAACCTCAAGGAGGCCTCTGGTCAAGGAGCGGAGGGATCGGGCTGAGACAGCTGGTGTCAGACAGTCAGCCAGATAGCCAGGGCCTAGTTCATGTAGGGCCTTATAGGTGAGTAAACTCACCTTGAAGATAACCCTCTGCCTGACGGGCAGCCAGTGCAGAGCTCGCAAAACCGGGGTCACATGACTGGACCTAGAAAGGCCATTCAGTAGCCTGGTAGCAGCATTCTGCACCAGCTGCAGCCAATGGAGGGTACCTCCAGAGACCCCGAAGTAAAGAGCATTACAATAATCAAGCCTGGATGTCACAAAGGCATGAACTAGTGCAACAGGTCTTCCGGCAGAACTAGGGGTTTGATCCTGGTGATGTTCCTCAAGTGGTAAAAAACACTTTGGACAACAGATGACACCTGAGCGTCAAATGTCAACCTGTCATCCAGGAACACGCCAAGATCTCACACCCTAGAGGAGACTATCAATGGTGTAGGTCCCGGGAAAAGACCTGAAGCCCCACCGGAAGCACTTCCTTCACACCCTCAACCTGGCTCAACCACCAGCACCTCCGTCTTATCCAGGTTCAGTCGCAGCCAGCTGGAGGACATCCACTCACTGATCTTGTCCTGGAAAACTTTAAACACTTTCACAGCATCCAATGTTCCAGGGGCAAAGGACAAATACAATTGGCTATCATCTGCATAGCACTGAAAACCCACATTGTATCACCTAATGAGCTCTCCCAGGGGCAGCATATACACTGCAAATAGCATCGGCGACAAGATCGACCCTTGAGGTACTCTGCAAGGCAGGAGCCTCCGGGAGGAAGAGAAATTCCCCATCACTATCCCTGCTTCCTGCCAGTGAGATAGAAATCAAACCAGCTGATGACAGTGCTGGTGAGTCCACAATATTCTCTGGGGTGATCAAGAAGCACAATGTGATCTACAATGTCGAAACAGATGAGATCGAGGGAGAAAAAGAACTGACCTGTCTCCTCTATCCCTAGCCCTGAGGAGGTCATTGTGCACCTTAACTAATGCAGTTTCAGTGCTATGCCTGGCTCTGAAACCCGACTGGAGTGGCTCATAGATGTCAAATGCCACGAGTGCTCCTCATGCTGTTTGCCACAATCTTCTCAACAACCTTAGCCAAAAGGAAGGTTGGAGATAGACAGTAATTCACCAAGATATCTGGGTCAGAGATGACTTCTTCAGAAGGAGCCTCACCAGAGCTGCTTTCAAGGATTCTGGAAAAAAACTCCAACAATGAGCACCGGACAATCATGGCAACACGGGTCAACAGAACCAACACATCTCATTAAAAGCGTGTTGGAGCTGGGTCCAGCTCACAGTATGTGTGCTTCAGTTTAAGATAACCCCAATGACCTCAGCCACCTTCACTAGCTTAAACTCATCTCAGATCAGGTGGGAGCCCTCCCGTGACCCCAAGTCAATCATCATGGTGACAACGTGACTCATTGATGGGATCCCCTGCGGATAGAGGACACCCTGTCAGCGAAGAACCAAAAGCAAAGTCATAACATAAAGTGATTGAAAAGGCGGTTTTCAGCTGCAGACAGGCTGGATGAAGAAGTCTGTCTACAGTTTGAAAAGCTGAGATGGTCGGTTCTTCCCTGCAGCAATCTCCTGGATGGAAACTCTGCCTTCTTACGGTTGATTGCTCTGATACTCAGCATAGTGGCGCACAGGACCATTTTGCTACATCTGACTGGGACCTCCACCATGGCAAGCCCAACACAACAGTCATATCATCACTTGAGGTCACCAGCAAACCATGGAGACCTCAGGTGAGAAGATCTGGGTCATACACATGGACCAGTGCTGAGTATCAAGAGCCCCAGGAAATCGCCTATTATATGCGGCAACTGCTTCACCCCATACCCATGGCACATGCAGCGTCTACACTAGCTAGATCAGCTACTGCCAATAGCCTCCATGGACAATCCCATAAAGGGTGATAGCTGATCTCTGTCAGTGGGGGGACTCGGGAGGCCCCAACAAGAACCACTGCACCGATCAGACCACTTGGATCTGGATCAGTGCTGAGGTTGGTTACCCTCAAGCCCCAGTGAGAACTCCAGGTCCAACATGTGGCCATGGTGCTTGGTCACAGAAGTAACTTCTTCACTCCTTCTCAGCCGCCTCAGCTGCCAAAGGTCTGAGCATTTTCTCCCCAGTGCTCAGAGCCTTCTCCCAGAAACTTAAACTCCTGCCAGTCTAGACTTACAGTACTCTTTCGACATTCTCTGTATCTCAGAATTCTGGGTACCTCTAGGATCCCAGACTGTAGCCTGTTCTTTCTGACTGTCTCTTCAGGCACAGGAAATATGTGTGCGTGTGTGTGTGTGTGTGTGTATGTGTGTGTTGGGGGGAGGGGGTGTTGTGAGAGCCTCTCTTGCACCGTAGTTACCCGAGAGGCCTCATCTTCCTCCCATGAATTACTTCTGGTCAGGCTATCATTCCACTCCTCTGTGCCCATCTTCACTGGGGTCTTCCATGCCTCACCAAAAATATTCTCCTCCTCCTCCTCCTCCTCCTCCTCCTCCCTGGTTGATTCCCTCTTTACCATTGCTTCACATTCCTTCAATGTTGAACTCATCCTGTTGGGTGACTTCAATGTCAGTTGGCTCACCCCAACCTCCAAAATAACACCCCAACAGGGTTGAGTTCCTTAATCTCACATAGATTATCACCAAACTCACTGGGCTCAACCTCACTCTCATAGTCATTCCCTCCTAGGTTGGGTTCTGTCCTCCACCCCCACCATATTTGTGCTTGGAGCCTTCTCCCAAAACTGAACCTCCTGTCAGTCTGGACTTGTAGCACTCTACCAGCACTCTCTTTATCTCAGAATCTTGCCTGTCCTCAGGATCCCAGATTCTAGCCTCTCCTTCGGACTATCATCTCTTCAGGCTGGGAAAATGTGTGTGTGGGGGGGTTGCGTCTACATCAAATCAGAGCCTCTCTTTCACCATAGTAACCAGTGAGGCCTCATTTTACTCTAATGAATTACTTCTGGTCAGGCTATCATTCCCCTCTTCTGTGCCCCTTTTCTCTGGGGTCTTCTATGCCTCACCAAAAATATCCTCCTTCACCCTGGTTGATTCCCTCTCTACCGTCGCTTCACATTCCTCCACTGTTGAACTCACCCTGTTAGGTGACTTCAATGTCAGTTGTAGTAGTATTCTTTAATTGTTCAATCTAAAAAGATCTTTACAATACTTTACACATAATAAACACAATATACATAAAATGTCAAGTTTAAAATACATTCACTTGCTATTACACAGTTACACTAAAGTGCTCATTGCAGTTTTTAAAATAACTTTCTATTAATAATTGTCTTAACCCTCATTCTTCTTATTTGTTGTTCATTTACTAAGACATTCGCCACTCTAGCTATTTTGAGTTCATCTTCTGTTGTTAGCATTATATTTAATTTCACATCTTCATCACATAAAATAAGAGCAGAAAGAATATCTTTTTAACCATTTTTTCTTGCCCCTTCATACCATTGGCATCTAAGAATGACATGGCCATTATTTTCTACCTCTTGAGCCCCACAATAGCAGTATGAATGTACTGGATCGTTAACTTTTTGAAATTTTGACTGTAATACATTTGACTCAAAAAATTCAGTCCCAAACTTCGCGTAGGTTTTTCTTTTATTGGATCCTCTAGTACATCTAAATAATATTTAAATGTGTGTAGAACATTATTTGTATACCAACTAGAAAATCAGGATATTCTTATTTCATTCAAATCCTCCTGGTTATACTTCTTAACCAGTAACCTCTTTATATATTTTTTTATATTGCAATGAGATGATAATATCTTTAAATGTTAAGTCCAACAGATTATCAAGTTCAATTGACCACAGTATATCCCTAACTTTTATTAACCAGTGAGATTCCTAATAACATTTAACCATCCACCCACTTTTGCTTTTCTCTGGACACTTTCTGGCCAGTCTATCACCTGAGTGTCCACCCAGTCCTATCCAAAAGTTAATTACCCTTGATTCTGCTAATGCTCTCAGGTTTGTAAGGCCTGTTTCAGCTCTTACATACATGGAAGGGATTGTAGGGGGGAAACCCATGGTAGCTCTTAACAAATGTATTATGGGTTTTTCTAATTGCTGAACATACTTATATTCCTGAATTCTGTCCCATATAATATTTGGGAGTTATATTTGCTCTACTGCTACCAATAGTGGTCTTATGGAATGACCCCCATAGCAAGGTTAAATCTCTTCAGAGCTAATGCTGTATTAGTGACCTTATTCATCACTGAGGTGCAGTGGGATTTCAAACTCAGATTCCTGGAGAAAACAATGCCCAGATAGGTATAGCTTTGTATAGTTTCTGATGGGTGTGATTTTAAGAACCGTCTACCTGAGTATTTTTTATTTACAAATAGCATAATATTAGATTTGAACATATTTATTACTAAACTCATCTTATTTGCGAAAGAATCCAATAGATTCAGTTTTTTTCTGTAAGTCCTTGGCTGTTAATGAAAACAGTATGAGATTATCTGCATACACAAGGCCTTGACATATCTCCTTTCCTATTCTAGGTGAATCTGTATTTGATTTTTGCAAAATATATAACAGAGGGTTGATATAGACTGAAAACAATGTAGGGGCTAAAATATAGTCCTGTCTTACACCCTAATTGTTATAAATTGGGCAGACCAATTTCCAGCCAGATCCAGTCTAACTTAGCCAAGTATTGAGTATAACAGTTTTATTATATTAATAGTGATTAGGTTCAGCCCTTTATTTCCCATTATTTCCCACAGCATACTCCTATTAATGGTATCAAATGCAGTCTAAAAATCAATATATGCTGCATAAAGTCTCTGTTTTCTCAATTTTATGTATTTTTTATACAAATTATATAATATAAAACAGTTGTCCAATGTTGAATATGTTTGCTGGAAGCCTGCTTGAAATATTGACAAGCCTCCATTTTTACTTAAATCCTTTCTGATTCTCCCCAATAGTACTTCAGCAAAGATCTTCCCTATTATGTCTAGAAGACTCATAGCCCTGTAATTTTTAGGTTCTTGTTTATATCCTTTCTGTTTCTTATAAATAAATTATTATTGATCTCTCCAGGAGTCAGAGATAGTTTTCAATATACAATTATTGAAAAAATACACAAAATTTGTGACCACCTCTGAGTCTCACGCTTAAATAATCCACCTGGCATCATATTTGGGCCTGGAGCTTTATTACTTTTTAGATTTGTATTGCATCCATCACCTCCATTTCAGTAATAGGAAGAACATTTATTTTAATCATGATTTTATCTCAAGTGGGGCCATGACCTATTCTCATGTTTATTCAGTATTGCTTCCAAGAAATATTCTACCCATTTCTCTGGTGCAATGCAGATTTTCTATTTCTGTTTTAAGATCTTTACATCCATGTGCCACAATATCCAGAACCTTTTACTGTCTTTTGACTCAATAGCTCCTATCATATATTCCCATTGTAGGGCATAGTATCTTTTCCTTTTAACACCTAAACATTGTCTATATTTTTTCTTGTACTTTTCAGTATATCTCTATTTTGTTGTGTACACTTTTGTCTATAGTCTCTCAAACATTTTGTTAACAGTCTTTTCATAATTTTACATTCCTTATCAAACCAGCTCTTAACTTCTTTTTGGGGTTGTAAACTACCATATTTATACATTTTAGGTTGTATCTGTTTAAAGAAGAAGTCTAATATTTCATAAGTCATTTTGGAGTCCCAATTTTCCATTTTATCCAATATGTATACCAAAAAAATCCACCAGATGATCTTTAATGTGAGTTTCAACCTGGTCTATCCATATCAGTCTTTTTCTGTATCTTATTTCTGTCTGTTTAGTGTCAATATCAGTCTTCTCCAACTCGGCATTTCCTTTTATCAAGGTGGTATAAAGGATCACTGGGAGGTGGTCACTATCCACTCTAACTGAAATAGATAAGTACTCCCACCAATCCAGTGGACCTCTCCAACATGCTAAATCTAGAACTGTATTCCCCTTTTCTGATAAAAATGTGACTGTGCCATCTCTATCACCCATTATTTTACCATTCAGTATATATAAACCATTTTTCTTTAAAACTGTCTGTAATTTTTTCCCATGATTATTAATATTTCCATCCTTTGTGTTTCTCTTCATACCCCTTGCTTCTGGGTACATCCAATTCATAACTGTGTTGTCCAACATTCCATCAAAACTTCCTACCCTAGCATTCATATCTCCTACCAGAAGTAAGAAATCTTTTGGATAATCTAGGGCAGCTTCAAAAATCACTTTTTCCAACAGATTCAGTACATTATCCTTATAGTATCAAGATTTGACAGGTGGTATATAACAGGAAATCAATATAAATTTTTTCGACTTTGTTCTTAACCTAATGACCATAAAAAAGTCATTTTTACAAATCTCCTCCACGATAGTGAAAGAACCTGCCTTATCATGTGTTATCAATCCACCCACTCTTCTTCCTTGTTTATACCCCTTTCTACTAGCACACTGAAATGTTTGATAGCCAATTATATTTATGTCACCTTTAGAGCAGTGCCATGTTTCTTTCAGGCACACTACTGTAAATTGCTTAATAAAATTCATATTGTCTAAGTTACTAGTTTAGTTTTGTATCCTGCTACATTCCATGTCAAAGACTAGTAGTATTACACTCTTTCCTATCTTAAGATGCAGATCTTGTTCTGTAATTGAGGCTATAGACAATTCTTTACCTCTACTGTTGGTCTTTGAAGTTGTATGAATCAATTCATATCATCCAATATCTGAAATCTGTTTTGCAATACTATTGTTCATTTATATGTACATCTGTCTGTTTCCCTAGATTTTCCACTTTTTCTTGGTCTAAGGGGTTTTCCACCATTATCTGACACAGGTCAACTATATTAAGTCCCATTTTATCCAATTTCCCAACATTGTCCAGAATTCTACTCACCACCATTTCATCTTTACACAATATATCTATTTGACTATCACTGTGCAGACTTTCATGTCAGTAGACCTTCTTTATACCCATTCTGCCCAGTCTGATCTTTAATACAGAAGTAAAAAGGATACAGATTGACCAAAATAGTTTCCTAGGTGTCTCATTAAACATTTTTGGATAACCAAAAATTGTTAAAGTCACAGGTTTTGTCTGCTTATCATTTACACTTTCCATGATATTATAATTCTCCTCCACCTGATTTCCTAATCCCATTTTTAGTTTCAGTTGCTCCATTAAATGTCTGTTTCTCCAGATATAATGAGCCACTCTTTTCTGAGCAATATTAATCAATATCATGTCTGCAAAACCAGGATTAAATAGTCTAGTAACTTTCAAAATATTATCATCTTCTATATGTAATTCTAGCTCTTTATTAAGAATTTTTAGTACCAATTCTTTCAAATTATTTTCAGATTCATTATTTGTTTTCTTAAGACCATAAAGTCTCAAACTACAGTCATTATCCAACATTTCTTGCTTATTCTCATTTTTATCAGCTTTTGGTTTATTGATATTCTGTACATTGTTCGTTTTGCTTTCCTCCAATTGGCTGTTTTTATTACCATTTTCTTCCTGTTTTGCTCATCATTGTCTATACTTGTATAATCTAATGCCTTATGGTCCTTATGGGCCTTATCTCTAGTTGTTCGTGCATAGCCCTCATTTATCATTGTGTTATTATTTCTCCTTTTTTATTTTTTATTTTTAGACTTCCTTTTTTCTTCTTCCCCTTTTTTTAATTTGTCCATTTTTTTTCTCATGTACATAACTTCAGCAGCTGACAATTTTCCTTTCTTTCTATCCCTACTTTCCCCTTCACAACAGATTCTTCTGGAATCTCTATCACTGAAAAATCTGATCTTCCAGTCATGCCAATTATTACTTCCTCTACCCTTAATTCATCTGTGATCAAATTAATCGAAGATGATTCTTTCTAGAGGTTTGATTTAATTTAATTTATATAGCATATCATCTAATCTAAAACCGTTTACTACAATATTCTCCTTGACAGTATCTAGTTCACTTCTCATAGCTATCATTTGTTCCATGAGTATTAGATTAGCTGCATGCTGATTTTTCATTATAACAATTATCTCCTCACTTATTGCTGTGGGATAATACATCTTTAACCCTTCTGAGTCTGCCTCAGCATAATTATCTGCTGTTTCTGGTCTTTCTTTATTTACCAAACTCTGTATTCTCACTTTTGGTGTATCCACAATATCTAATCTTTGGTACTCATCCAGTGATTTTAGACCTTGTATTGTATTCTGAAATTATACTAAGATATTCTTCATTTCATTTTGTTTTACATTTGTTTCTTTTATCTGATTAGTAACCATGTGACTAGTTACTATTGGAGTATACATAGTGTCATCTTTGTAATTACCCTCTGATGAGACCCATCCAATTAATTCTAAACTGATATCATTATCATGCTCATGAATACCCTATTGGTCTAAATTGTCAGATATCTGTTTGTTCTCCATTTTTCAGTGTGAGGTTGAAAACCCCTTATACCTATTATTCCTTTCCTTTGTTTATGTCTTCTTTACTTATATCCACTGAATGTCTTGCAGGATAGATAGTCTTAACTTTCTCTTTCACTAATTTTATCTGTTGGTTCCTTTTTGATCAGTATGTGGGAAATTCTTGATTGTTTACTATCTTTATGTTTTCTTGTTACCTATATCCCCCTCTTTTGTACTCCTTTTACGTTTGTTCTTTTTATTTCTATTACTTTGATTATTTGATTTCTTTGTTGGTTTTTTTCCCCTCTCATTGTCCTTTGTTTCCCTTTCCAGTTTTTCCCTTTTTGCTGGCATATTAACCCCATGGGTTTCTTTTATATCCCCTTTAACCATTTTCAATGGGCCCAATTCTGACATATTTAATGTCGCCACAGAAGATTTGTTAGTAGTTACTGTTTGGGCCCTTGTGATCACCATACTCAACAGATGATAACTCAGATTTTAATTCTGCTACAAGAATGGCAATTTGGCCTAGGCTAAGACCTGTAACTCCTGTGCCACAGTCACTTCTTTCCCTTTTATATCTGACTATACTTGACAAATAGTACTCAGTTGTTTATAAAAAACACTACAAAATAAGTCAGAGAATAATCAATTCACAATATGAACAACATCTAGAGTCCCATGTAATTTCCTGATTTTGGCTTTGTGCTTCAGAGTTCAAGATTCAGACTTTAGTTTTTGGATTAGGTCTTCAACTTCTGTCTTGTCAGCAGCAACTGGATGCAGTTATAACAGTTTAACAGTGTTCTTTTTGAACCCCAAAATAGCCAGAAATATCCAAAGGACCTTGTGATTATATCAAAGTCCACAAACAGCCTCTGCAGGTGAATCAAGCAACAGTTTCTTAGTAGTTTCTTCACACAGTCCTTAGCTAGGAGTGAGCCAGAATTCTTGACTGCACAGTGGTTCACAAAGTGCTTAATTTCCCTTGAGTCTTTCACTAGGAAAAAACAAAATAGGAAACATAAGCTGGCATAAATAGACATATGCGAAAAATTGCAAAGTTTATCTAAAGCAGTTTATAAACAGCTTGTATAATACTACGTTAGCTACAGCTTCAAATATATCATTATACAAAATATAAAAATAAAAGCTTTCTATCTTGGCTGTGTCAAAGTTGCTAAACTTTGACCAGGCTACTAATATACACTCAGTCTACCAGACAATGGTTTGCTCATTTATCCTTGCTGAGAGCTATTATCTAAACCTTGACCAAGCTACTATCAGACACTTAGTCAGACAGACAATGGCTAGATTCTTCTTTATACTTTACACTTTCAGCTTTCCTAAAAGTAAAAAACTGGAAATTAATAAAAGTTTCTTACAAAAGACAGCACAGATGTGTACGGGCACAGGTGTAATTCAACTTACTTTTATCTGGGTCTTTAGGGGTCTTTGGTCTCTGATAGGCTATCAGCTAGTAAAAACACTAGGGTGCCAAAGCGACACCTAGAGCACAGGAAGAAGAAAACCACAGGTTTGGCTACCAATGCCCACCACCAGGCCGAATACACTATAATATCGGTGGTGTGCTGGAGATGATGCAGGCCAGCCATTTATTTACCCTCAGTTTTCAGTTCAAACAGCAATCGTGCTTTAAATAAATTCACCTTGACTAGCCACGTTGGCCTGTTGTGGTGAAATCGAGGTGTCTGGTATCTAGCGCACAGCTCTGGAAACAGTACCAAAATTTAAAAAAAAATGCTTTAAAGCAATCTATGTCCATGCAAACATCCATGCAAATGTACTGAACATGCCAGAGACATCACAAACACCAAAAAAACTCAGGCTACTAAAAATGACTAATATATTGCACTTGAATATATGAGCACAAAGCAAAGTGCGAAATGCAAAGTGCGTAGTGCAGTTTAAAGTAATTCCAGTTACTGGTTCCAAAAGTTTAACTAACTAAAGTGAAACTAAAGTGCAAATAGCCATAGTGTGACACACGGGGTTCTGAAGGTCTCTATCTGTCTGCCTAGCTAGAACAGCTCACACATGCATTTACATAGAGAGAGGTCACGTGTGCAAAACTAGCATACAGCGCAAAATCTAAATAATATAAAACTACAGTATACAAGACAGCGAGATGTTTGATAAAATAAAAACATATAAAATATATAAACTTAAACCACCTAATAAAACATCATACCAACAGGATGCATCCAAGATGCATCCACTAAACAATTACCTAACCCACACAGTAAAACTAATCGTTTTTAAGCAAACAAATATTCACATAAATCAAGGAGTAAAACACATAAAGTGTGTACATCCCTTTTAAAAGCTTCTTTTAAGCAATATTGTAGCTGATAGTGGTAGCTGAATGAAAGCTGAATCTCTGGTACACAGTTGGGCACACTCAATGGCAGGGTGTATCACTCAACCACTCCAAAAGCCACTCTGAAGGCTCCTCTCCTTGTTCACAATCCTGTACCGCTGTGGGGGAGCACCCCCAGCCACCGATGGGCCTTCCTCCTGTGAACAGAGTGAGCAAGAAGCAGTGAGGGGACTCACAACGAAGGCCAGCAAAAAGTTTGACTGGTAAGGAGACAAACTTATTAAGACATAAGTGGCATACCATCTGTAATAAAATAACAGGCAATGTCTCCCTGCTTCACTATCCTCCTCCACAAGATAGTAAGTGCGTAACTGGCATCCGTCACAATCAGCGTCTCCCAGCAAAAACAGAACACACATCAAGCCACAATGTGCAAAACACACACTCCCCGACCTCCAATATAACCACCCACAAGGTTGAGTCCCTTAATCTGACACAGATTATCACTAAACCCACTCATCATAAACCCTACTCTCACAGTCATTCCATCCTAGGTTGGGTTCTTTCCTCCAACCCCACTGTATTATTGCAGCTGGTATTTTGACAGATGCTTTCAGTGACCACTGTATGACGTTCTGCATCAGGAAGATCTGTTATCCACCCTCCTTCCATAAATACATTTTGACTAGATACCTCTGGTTGCTCAACACCACTGCTCTTGTGAGTGACCTTGCTGCTGCAGATTGGACAGCCATGCCCTCTGCCACAGACATAGACATTTTCCTCTCTATGTTTCAATCTAAATCCTCCTGTGTCTGGGACAAGCATATCCCACTCAGAAAATCTAGGGTCAAAAACCATCACCAACCTTGGATTATCCCGATATCATTGATCAATGCAAGTCCAGAAATCTTGCCTGGGCACATTACAAGTCATCTCACTCCCTGCCTGACCTCCTAAATTACAGAGCAACCAGAAACTCCAGCACTAAGGCCGTCCAGGCTGTGAAGACACAATATCTCAAAGCAAGCCTCCAGAACAACTTTAATGCCCCCTCAAAGTTCTGGAAGGTAATTCATTCTTTTCATCCCTCCCACTTAGTCTGCCCTTCCGGTCCTTCTGATAGATGGTTCACCAGTATCTGATCCCTTCACAATTGCTGCTCACTTCAACACATTTTTCATTACCTGTGCTCTCTTTTCTGCTCACCCATTCACCCTCTTATAGAAACATAGAAGTTGATGGCAGATAAGGACCGCAAGGCCCATCCAGTCTGCCCATTTCTTTTTCTACCTTATAAATGTGCCATCGGCCTTTGCTCTGTCAGTGACCTATCTATTCATAGTCATTTGTATTGCTCCCTTATGCCTATCCCATGCCTGTTTGAAGCCCTGCACTGTATTCATAGCCACCACTTCTTGTGGTAAGCCATTCCATGCATCCACCACCCTTTCTGTGAAAAAGAATTTCCTCACATTCCCCTTAATCGGCCCCCTCTAATCTCATGCTGTGTCCTCTTGTCCTGCTATTTTTCTTTATATTTAAACATGTTAGACTCTTTTCACCTTGTTTATGCCCTTAAGGTGTTTGAATGCCTCGATCATATCACTCCTCTCTCCTCCTTGCTCAGGGTATACATATTGAGCTCAGTTAATCTGTCCTCATATGTCTTCTGATGCAGTCCTACCATTTTAGTTGCCCTTCTCTGGACTGCCTCAATTTGATTAATATCCTTGTGAGGTGTGGCCTCAATACTGCACGCAGTACTCAGATGGGAGCTAACCAATGTCTTGTCTGGAGGATTATTACCTCCCTCTTATGACTTGTGATACCTTACTAATACACCTTAACACTTCTTAGCTCACTCTACTGCTTTAGGAGGTCTGCTTACGATTTTTAGGTCATCAGTGATGATGATGCCCAAGTCTCTTTCTTCCTTTGTGACTGCTAGCACTCCTCCCAGCCTATAAGTGGCTTCAGGTTTCTCTTCCCTATGTGCATGATTTTGCACTTCTTTGCATCTCTTCCACTCCTCCTCATGTTCCTCTCTTTCCCTCCTCCTCCCTTACAGGGTTTCCTTTTCCTCTGTTACTACCCAAGGAACCTTGACTGCCCTTTGCTCCCTTAACCTATGCAAATCCAGCCCCAATGGACTGGATCATAAACTACTTCATACCTCTACTCCTGCCATAGCATCTTTTCTGACTCATCTGCTCAAACTCGCCTTCTCCCTTAATGCTATCCCTCAGTCCTGGAAGTTGGCCAACATTTTTCCACTCCACAAAATGGGGGGGGGGGGGCATCCTCCCCATATAATTTCCAGCTAATTTCCTTCCTTCTCTCTCTCTCTTGCCTAGCTGCAAGAGAATTTTGTCTACACCAAGCTCTCAGATTTCCTTTCCTCCATTGATTTCCTCTCACCATTCTGTCTGGCTTCTGGAAGCATCACTCCATTGTTTCCTTCCTGCTACATGTAACTGATTCTGCTGTCTTAAGGATGGATCAGGGGCACATCGCAGCTGCCATCTGCATTGATCTGGCCAAGGCCTTTGACTCGGTGTCCCACACTCCTCCTCCTGAATAAACTGAGTTCTGCTGGCCTCTCAGCCCCTATGGTTGATGTGTCCTGTTCCTACCTCATGGGCCATCTACAGTCAGTTCAGGTTGGTAGCACCCTGTCTCCTCCTCTTCCCATCCAGGTGGTGGTCCTGCAGGGCTCCATCCTGGGTCCCATTCTCTTCTCCATTTACCTCAATGACCTCCCACAGGCCTGTGCCAACTCACATATCTACATGTATGCAGATGACACAGTCATCTACACCTCCAATCCCTCCTCCTCAGCTGTGAAAGGTCTGCTCCAGCAAGACTTCCACAACATTCTGCACTGATTCCAATCTAACAAACTCCATGTCAACACACACAAGAAAACTGTGTCCATGGCCTTTGGTACCAGCAAGAAATGGTCAAACTCCTAACTCTTCCCAGCTTCAACACCTTGGATGGAAAGCTTCTTGAAGTGGCCATTCCTTCAAGTACTTTGTTGTGTGGTTAGACAGCAAGCTTGACTTCTCTGCCCATATTGACACCATCCATGCAAAACTATGTCCTAAACATGGTACCTTATACCACAATAAATATTGTTTGTCTCTGCAGGTCTGGGATGAGCTTGTTACCAAAATGTGCTCCTAGTCTTTGACCATGCAGATGTTGTCTATGGCACAGCCCTCTACACTTCCCTGGCCAGACTAGATACTCTCGCCAACTCCTTCTGCCACTTTGCTACCAACTCCCCTCTCGGTCCTCATCATTGCTCACTATACTACTTCTAATTCATTCTCCCTCTACCTTCACTTTGCCAGGTCCATTGTACTTCTTTCAATTCCAAATACTTGTTTGGGTCCCTTCACTCTTACCTCTTTTCCTTCCTGTCCCTTATCCCCTCTGTCTCTGGTTCCCTCCACTCCAGGGATCTTCGCATCTTCACCATTCCTCATCCCTGCTCCTCTGCTGGGCAGTCAGCCTTTTCTTATTGCCTCCCTCACTCTGGAACCAACTCCCTCCTTCTCTTTGTTTCACTACACCTCCTAGCTCCCTCATGCACCAGCTGAAACTCTTTCCCTCCCCCACTTGCTTCTGTTTCCCCCCTCTCCAACTTCTCCTCTTGCATTTGCCTCCTACCTAGGTGAAGTGTTGCAAAGATGCTCACTGCTTATGCCTTTGCACTTACTCCTGTATTTAACCATGTGTCTGAGTGCACTTTATTGTAACTGTAAAACAGTGTCTGTTCCATGTATTTTGTATCCTCCGCTTCCTTTCCTCCTGGGGTCACATTTGGAAACTAAACTGGGCTCAGTGTGCCTTTTCCAGTAGCCAATTTTCCAAATACCTACTGCAAATAAATACAACCATACAGACATTCAGCACTGACAAATGCTTGTTTTAATTACTTCCTCAAAGAATGAAATTAAAGCAGCAGTACTAGTTAACAAAAAGTTAAATCATTTAGTTGACAGGACAAACCAAAACATTAATATATCTGATTCCCTTTTGCTTTCATTCCTGAGGCAAGAGAGGATTTGAAATTCTTAGAAGTTCTTGCCAGGTCCAGCATCATTGATATAATCAGATCAGTGTAGTGCTGTGCTGTTGGTCATCAGAAACATGTGCTTCCAACACCCTGACATATCTACATTATAAATACAATGGGTGCTGTTAAAGTGTGACCTCTGTGCTGAGATTTTAAAAAGCTGGGGGTGTTTAAACACTATCTTAAAAATAGCTGAATGAATTTGAAATACCTTAGTGAAGAATCTCAGATCATCAGAAATATATTGCTGATAAAAAATGTAGGATTATGTGATTTGCCGACTAACTAGTACCACTGCTTTAAACCTGAGTCCATGTTACAATCACTTTCAATACCTCTGAGTTTAAAAAGGTCAAACTTGACAGCGTCCCTTTAGGGCAGGGTTTCTCAAATGATGAGGCCAGCCTCCCTGGGGAGGCCCCAGCCTCTTCCAGGGGAGGCTCAAGCAAGTCTGAAAAAAAATATTGTTTTATTTTTGAGTTTTAGACAATTTGTGAGAAGGGATGAGGCAAACTGAAATAAAATAATAGTAGGTCAATTTATTTACAAATCTTTGACCAGGAAAGGTACATTGAGCCAAGGCTCATTTCAGGTGTACCCAGGGAAGGTTAGGGAGTGAATACAGTTCAAAAGGTGACTGCAGAATAGTCAAGCAATTCAAAATGAACAATATTACAAACAAATAGGAACAATGAACAAGCAATAAGACATAACAATTGACCGATCAGACTGCTGGCAGAACAGCTCAAATACATGCGCTAAGCTGACAAGTACTAGGAGCAAGAGCAGGAGGAAGCAAAAGAATATTGGGGAAGTTGCTTAAGAGCAGGAGAGGCAGAGGTGGGTATGATGTTATTTCAGGTAGAGAGAAAGCAGACAGAGAATGAAGTTTGACCAATGAAGGTATTGCAACAAGAGGAAGAAAATTGTTTGAGACTCAAAATAGCAAGCAGGTAACCTTGTCATGTGAGATGGGTTACAGGAGGGATTATAATACCTTGAATAAAATGACAGTCAACTACGCAAAGGAGTTTTAACTCATCATGTACTGTGTAAGGTATACTGTTTTTCCATGAGGAAGGCCAAAGATTATTTCAGTATTTGGGTGAGGCTCAAGATCTTTTCCATGTCTTGGGGAGGCTCACTATGACAAAGTCTGAGAACTATTGCTTTAGGGTAATGACTACCATGAGACACATTTTCAGAGTCCCTTCTAAATCCTACTAGCACAAGAC
This sequence comes from Neoceratodus forsteri, assembly GCA_016271365.2. Taxonomy (NCBI): domain Eukaryota; kingdom Metazoa; phylum Chordata; order Ceratodontiformes; family Ceratodontidae; genus Neoceratodus; species Neoceratodus forsteri. Next base: position 1,218,745,110 of record CM057450.1, read on the forward strand.
CAGAGGACAAAAACTTGCAGGCATTTTTCAACTGCAAATTGTTTTCTGCATCTGTCATTTTTTTTAAATTATGTCAGTATTTCTATAGTTCTATAAAATGTGGTCTGAAAGACGATTTATGGAGCAACATATATTGTTTCTAACATGGGAAATTACTCCTACATTTTTCCAGTCAAAACCTGTTTCTTACATATGTACTATAGGCATCTTACATGTACTATAGGCAGTCATGCATGGAAATAAATATATATATTAGCATACAATATATTGTCTGCAGTGTACTATCATTTAATGTTGGCATTATTTATATACACACAGCCTATGTTATTATTAGTATCTTGCAAGGACAGATTATTAAAAGTTGTTTGGCTTATTTCAGTAATCCAGCAGATGATAATGCAATACATACAATAGAATATATGTTTACAAAAAGTATAATTGTTTGTACAAAACATATCACAACTACCTTACCTTAGTGGCATAGTCACATGTAAAAGTAAAATAAAAAAAAACATTAGCACATCAGGCAAAACTCTTAGAACCATTGCTAGAGTGGAAAATAACTTAGAGATGCAGTGACTGATAGCAGCAGACCCAAAAATAGCAACACAATCCAAGAATGAAGACAGTATACTGAGTAACGTAATGGTGGCAGGTGGTGGACATGAAAGGTTCGGCTGAAAAGGTAGACTTTGAGGTAAAAGGTTCAGCTGAAAAGGTAGATTTTGAGGTGAGATTTTAAAATGGTAGGTGAACCAGTAAGCCAATAAGCCAAACCCTAAAAGCATAGAATCCATTTGAAAATGAAGAAAATGACTACACACTTCCTTTGGTGAAGGGGAGATGAGAAGCCCCACCCCAAAAAAAAAACACATTTTGCCTAAGTCTAGCAGAATGAAACTTCCACATTCAAATTCTAGAACTGCCCCTCATGCCCTCTCACCCAATATTTTATACCTAATGATGTCTGCCAATATTTTACACATGCCTACATCTTTTGTAAAATATTGTGAAGAATTGCTGTGAAAAAACATGCAGAAGAATCACACTCCAGTAAGGCTGGAAGATGCTGCTTCAAATGGAGTGAACCTCTCCACCAAACAAGTGAAAACACAAAGGTGCACTCACAACCACAATAAAGCCAACCAAGAGTCTTGTGTAGATAAACAATTTATTATGGAAACTGAGAGGCAGTGAGAGGTATCACCAGTGCTTCTGCAAGTCTGCCACATTTTGACTTTCCTGATATTCAAGTTTCTCAAAGTAATACACATATATATTATAAGTAAATGGTAGCAAACAAATCATAAGAATCATGACTAATTTGCATATTACAGTACAGTAGTCTGATATCAGGAAAAACGCTGTACATCTGCATCCAGAAAAGTAGTGTCGATAGAGTGCAATGCATACCATATAAAAATCTACTTATGAAGAGGTCCTGTTGATGTGGGTGGTCATGTCATGGTCAGGTACCCCAAAGCTCAATTCGATGCAATGACAAGAAAAGTACCCCAAGCAAATGAAAAAAAATGTTGCTTTCTTTGAAAAATACCCATTCAGTGCTAAAATGTGAAACAGATATTGGGCCAGTCGATGGGCCAGTGGGTACAGCATCATGATCCCATGCCAGTGATCAGGATTCAGAACCAGACCTGGGAGCTGGTCGTGTGATCGGAGGGAACTGGGGATAGATTGGCATTGATTCCCATTGCCATAGCAACCTCTGTAGTGGACCAGGGAGTTTCCTTCCTCCACAGAGGTGTCATTGCATGTGTATGCATCCAGTTGGGAAAAGCTTGATACCAGAGGCATGGAACATGGGTGGTGGAAAAATGGTGACCCTCCACATGACAGTGGTGGCATTTGCTGGTCACAGAGTTTGACATCCTGTCTCCTAACTGGGAAAGAAGATGGGGATACTCACCTTCCTTCGAGGCCCTCTATGTGGGTAATCCCTGGGAACTTAGAGTTGGGGAGTCATCTGGCTGCCGACTAGTTGGCCTGTATCTTGATTGGTGGAAAATGTGTATGATGTCCAATCCAAGATCTGTAACCTGTCACTCCCCACTTAAGGGTGATATACCCCATGAAGTGGTTTCATGGGGACTGCAGTCATGGAGGTCTCTACAGTGGTTCCTTAATGGTATATCTAATCCACCTTTGGATGGAACAGCTATGTTCTTGGATACGTACAGTATCTTTAATGATCAGATGGTGCAAGCTTCAATATTAATTTATTTTATTTATTAGTTTTTGTTGACCGGGTAAGTGCACTAGACAAATCCTGCCTATTTTCAGGTATGACCCGGGGGGGGATACAGATGAATGCCAACCGACCTTGAACCAGATTAAGCTGTAATTGTTTTTTTTAGTGAATGAGGGAAATTTGACCAGGACACCAGGAAATTCCCCTACTCTCCTATGAGAGTCCCACTTATATCCTGGCCTTTCCGCCAAGATGGCTGTCTCTGGAGGTGCAGAGGAGGACATGGAGGTGCTGGAGGCAGAGGAGCTGGTCTCTTCCCCATCTCTGTCTTGAGAGAGACCAAAATTGCTGAAAATTCTACATCTCTTCCTGATGAATGGATTTTTCCTGCTGGATTGAATACTTCCCCTGCTACTTCAGTGGATCAATGTTTGCAGATATCAGCACTAAACGATTCCTCTACCATACCTATGGAACCATTATCTGAGAAACCTGACCCTGCTTTGCCAGTTACTACTGTTCCTCCAACTTCGTCTGATGTGGATACTCTTTTACAACTAGAAGAACAACACTACCATGCAACGAGACAGAGACTTTTAGCTCTTAAAATCAGACTGTCATACAGGCCTCACGGTCTCCCTTGCTGACTTACCCCACGAAAATGCTTGCTTCTCGATGCTGCAAACCGCATTGACACTTCCGAGATTCCACAACAGCCTTAGCGGCTCCAGTGCTTCTCAGATGCTGGCTCAAGCTGCATCTCCCAATATGAACTCCACCGGTACCGCTTCTAAAGATACTGTACTACCTGGAGAAATTCATGCCCCATCTCCTCAGACTGAACCTCGGACCTTGGAATGGTTCATTGACTCCACTCTCTCAGCTGCGGGGTGGGAAAAGGATCCAGCTATTGGGACATGGCACTCCAGTCCTTCCCCTATCAGAACATGTTTCCAAAGCTCAGAACTCTCAATGGCTCCACAGCGAGAAGGTCCACCGGACGATTACTTGGAACTCTCTTTGACTCCTGCGTTATGGCTAACTCAAAACCCGACTCTGAATCTGCCGCTTGAACAATCGTGCTTTCAGCCACAACGCCATTCACCCCAGGGCCCTGGGTCTCAACCTCAGCTGGCTGCACAGACATCTTCTTTGACTGCTTCTACCTCAAAGACGTATGCTTCTTGTTTTCAACTACCTATACAACAGGCTAAAATACATAATGCAGTTAGACTGCAATATTTGGGGGGATTGTCTGAGTTTCCTGATCGTTTTTTTGTAGGACGTACTTTATTGAAAGATTCTATGAAGTTTACGGCCTCTGAAATTCATGCTTTAATACATGTTTCCACAGAAATACATTTTGACATTAGCTTTAAGACTTTAGCTGGGCTAGAAAAATTTTGGCTTAAATTTCAGTAGTTAAAGTCTTCCCCCTTATGGGCCCCTTTTAGTGCCATTCCTTTAACCAAGCCTACCCAGAAAACTATTACTATTTTATTTAGAAATGAGGGTGTCAGCCTGAATGACATATCAGTGTGGTTAAAGCAAAGATGTACGGTTCTTTCTGACACTGAGGCTATTTTTTGACTCAGAAAATCTGTGGACTGGGGGGTGGAAAGTGAGAGTCATGCTTCAAACTTCAGACACAGGGATTCACCATCTGCCTAATAGTTTTATACTTGGTAAAGACAGGGAAGTGCTTTTTTATCCTGGCCAGCCAAAGGCATGCTACAAATGTGGTTCCACTGCTCATATTAGTAGCATTTGTGTCATGGTGAAGTGCTCGTTTGTGGAGGCCTTGGACACACTGGTTCCCAGTGTGTGGAGGAGCCCCACTGTGTTCTCTGTGATGACTTGGGTCATGCTTTTCAAATTGCACCTGGGCTGCCCATAACTCCCCAGCCCTAGCAGATGGGGAAGAACAGAGATTGCTTATCACAGTAGCACAATGTGCCAGGATTTCTGGTACCTCTTCTGTTTCACTGCATACTCGACCCTCTCCACCCTCCTCTATGGCTCCCCGATCCAATATTCTTGCAGCAAAAAAACCCTTCTGTTGACAAAATGTCTACCCCTGTACCACCCATGCTACCTGCAGGACCCCCTCCTCCTTCTTCACCTTTACCTGGTAGTTCAGATCAAATTACCATACCCACTATTCCATCCCCTAGTACACCAGTCAGGGTAATGGAACCCCTCCAAACCTTTTCTTCCTCCTACTAGAGTGACAAGGGGCTTTAAGACAGTAGGTTTGCTCTCTTCACGGCTTTGAAAACGGACAACATTACTCTGGCTAATAGATTTGAATTATTACATCATCCACAGAACCACTGACTCTGATACTTCTTCCGTGCTTTCATCCCACCAGAGTGACTACGGATACAGAAGTCACTATGGATAATGTGGGATCTCAGAAATGGAAGGCAAAAGCCAAAGTGAAACGCAAGGAGAGTACCCCCAGGAAAGGTAGGCCCAGGTTAATATAGGTAATCCTCAGTGTTTCAGCCTGCTTCTCTCTCTGATAATTATGTCTTCTACTTTTTCTATCCACACTGTTAATGTTAACAGTATTAAAAAACAACCTAAGAGGGATGCTGTCTTTTCCTTTTTGTCCTGCCTTACTGCTGGGGTACTCCTCCTGCAAGATGTTAGATTTCACACTATACCGGAGGTTTACAGAGCTCAATGGGCCTGGTTCCCTGGGCCTTCATACTGGTCCTTTGGGCATGAACCCCGTACAGGCTTAGGTATACTATTTAGTATTCCGGATGTTTCAGTGATAAAGATTTTGGACCTTTGCCCTGGCCGGCTCCTACTTTTAGATGTTACAATCTCCTCTGTTCCCTTTCAAATTATAAATATATATGCTCCCCCAGACTAAGTCCCTAAGAATTGAACTGTTGAAACTTATTCAGCCGTACTTATACACTTCTATGTATGTTGTGTTTGAGGGTGACTTCAATTGTGGTTTATCCACCAGGGATAAATCTTCAGCCTCTCAAACCACTAAATTGTTTTGTGACACTAACTTTTTGAAACAACTACTAAGCTCTTCAAAATTACAAGATGCTTATTTGTCCTTTACCAAGCAACACACTCCCACTTTTCATAAGGGGTCATTGGCTACCCATATAAATTTTTTCTTTATTTCCCCACATTTACAGCTATCTGCTGCTATGGTACAAGTAGTGGAATTTACAGATCATAATTTATTGCCAATCTTCCTGGGTCCTAGGATTGCCATTATTTTTGGTCCGGTACAGGGAAATTGAACACCTCCTTTCCGAAGGATTCACAATTATTGCTACAACTTTCAGACTACATAAAGGACAGGAAATCTGTTTTTTCCTATATGATGATCTTTGGAGTTGGTGGTATGACACTAAATGTGGTCTACGACACTTCTTTAAACACTTTAGTAAGCGTCATCATGAAAATTTGTATTTCCAATACCAGAAAACCCGAAATCAGTTACAGAAGCTCCTTACATTATCTCATACAACGGGTCATGATTTTTCTGCACAAATTAGTAATTTGAAGAAACATCTGATGGAATATCATTCAGCAAAATTTACTTCACTATAACATCAGCAACGTTTTGGGACTACTGGCCCCAGTGATGTTATTTGTCCTTATATGACTATTGTGAAAAAGATTAATAGTAAGAGACTTGAGGTACTTCTAATAGACAACTTGACTGAGATAACGAATGCTTCTGACATTCAACACTATGTAGCTCACCATACGCAAAAGTTGTTTGGACCAATAGACACTAACTTGGAAGATGTTTTGAAATATCTTTCTTCTATTGACATTCCCGATGTCCCATCCTCAATACTGGGAATGATAGATAACGATATGCAAGCTTGGGAGGTGGAAACGGTGATCAAGGCCTTCTGTCTCAGGGTGACGCCTGGTCTGGATGGCCTTCCAAACGAACTCTATAAAATGTTATCTGTTGATTTATGTACAGAGTTGGTGGCGGTTTATAATTATGTTTTACGGGCTGATAATTTACCTTTGGACATGAACATGGGTTGTCAGTTTTATATATATAAAAAGGGAGATAAATGATTACTCTCAAAATGGAGGCCTCTGAGTTTATTAAATACAGATTTCAAAATCCTGACCAAGATTTTTTCCCTCCGTTTATCCATACTTGCCCCATTTGTAATTTCTATGGCCCAATCTAGTAATGTTCCAGGAAGGAATATTCAGGACCATATTATTTTACTCTGAGAATTGGTTGAATGAGGAGATTTAAATAGACTACAGGGCTATATTTTTTCACTAGGTGAACGACAAGCCTTTGATTCCATGAATCATGACTTTTTATGGCATACGTTACGCCATTATAAAGTCCCTGATTGCACTCTGTCTAGGCTACAGTTACTGTATCATTCTGCTATAATAATTTCTATAGTTAATGGCTGGAAAAGCCCCTTAGTACCATTACAATGGGGGGTCCGGCAAGGCTGTCCACTTAGTCCACTTTTTATATGTCTCTCTTTTTGACCCTTACTTCGCCGATCAATACTACTCGATCTATTACGCTGTTTTCTCCATGTCTCACTCCACTCCTCCTTCTGTATTAGGTTATGGAGATGATATGAGTTTAATGGTGGCAGATGCTTCTTCTGTACACTCAGCTATTCATTTTTGTGTGGGATTTGGGAAAGTTTCAGGAGCAGCTCTTAATTTGGATAACTGTATCGGCCGCAGATTGGGTACTACAGCCGAAAATGAGTTTCTTGGCTCTGACCTTCAGATTAGTGATGGCTCAGTTAAGATCTTGGGGATTTTATTTGGGGATGGACCTTTGGATATTCTCAATTGGACCCCTAAACTGGAACTTGCTCAGTCAAAGGTTTCACTCTGGAACACCTTGAAACTAAGTAGAAAGAAAAGAGTCTATATGATTAAATCCTATTTGTTCCCTTTTTTTCTTTTTTTGGCCTACACCCCCCCCCAGAAGCCTTGAAACAAGATTGTTGAGTATTTTCTTCCAGGCTCTGTGGGGTAGCCGTCTTAACCCTGTCAAATGTCCTATAACATACCTGCCCCTCAAGGAGGGAGGTCTTAATATGGTTCAGCCCATTTTTTTTTACAATAGCATATTCTTTATGACTAACGTCAGATCTCTTTTGGTTAACTGTGATAGAGGTTGGGAATCCTGGTTCCTTGACTCATGTGGGTCTTGGTTTCATCAGTGGGACCTCAATTCTTTAAAAACACTCAAACATATTCCGAATGTTCCTACTTATGTTAGGGACAACTTTTTTCATCCCAAACAATGGCATATCACTGGCTACATAATGATAATTTGTACGAGGAAGGCTTTGTATAATTTTTTATTAGATCGTCTGTTTACGGATCTTGTATTGTTTCCCAAATGTCCAATTCAACATATGAACGACCGCTATACCCTGTTACGTAATTCTAGAATCCCCCAAAAGATGTGGGATTTACACTGGCTTAGTTGCCACGAGAGGATTAACATTAAGGCTAATCATAAACACAAACAAATGAATGAAAGACTTTGTTCTAGACCAGATTGTACACAGCAGGATAAGACTATTCCACACCTATTTTTTCTTGTTCTTATATCAATGGCTTTTGGACACTATTAGCTACAAAGTGGGGAGAACCACTGTTTTCATCAGTTACATATGAAATGTTGCTATATGGTTCTTATCCAATTACTTGGAAAAAGTGGAATGTGGATACTTTGAATTTACTTTTTGTAATTTTAAAATGGCATATTTGGACTGCTTGATGCCTTTTCACTTTACAGCAACAGGATGTCTCTCACTATACGATAATCCAGGGGGTTGAACGGGATTTGAGAGAAGTGTATTATTCTGAAATGCAAAACATGTCACTTAAGTGTTTTTGGGATTTCTAGAAACTTATGCCATGGGTTACTGATTCTGATTTTTCTGTTACATGAATTTCTTGTTGTTTTGGATTGTTTTCACAGTTTTTTCTGTTAATAAAAACTTCCCCTACTCTTTTCCATAAGTGCCATGGGATCTTTAACATCCACCTGAACTACCACCAATCCAGGCAGATGGGACCTCAGTTTAATGTCTTATCTGAAAGACGGCACCTCAGAAGTGCAGCACCCCTCTCATGCTGCACTACAGTGTCAGTACTGGGATATTAACTGAAGTGCCAGATGTGGGAACTGAACCCACAGCCCTCTGATATCCCAGCCTCAGAGGTGAGTGTGCTACCTACTGAGCCACTGACACTGACAATATATATATATATATATCTTTCAGAAGTCACACCAGATGGCATATACAACAGGTATGACTATTGATATACTGTCTTACTTCCACTCTGTTTATGGCATTGGGATTTAGGAATATCTGTCCAGCAAATGCAAACTGGCAAATATTGTATTGGCCACATTTACTTGTTTGCAATCAACTTGGCGTAAATTGTTGCCTACACAAGACTCTTGGTTGGATTTGCTTTGGTTCTGGATCGTACCTTTGTATTTTTGCTCATGAAAAAATGCTGTACCACGTTCAACAAGCAGAGAATACTTCAGTCACAGTTTATTCCCACCAGATATCTTGTAAAATCCATCAATATCTAGTTTGAGTGCCAATGAAGTGTGAAGCGTGTCATTTGAACTGTGAAAATGGGACTTTATTGGACAAGGTATTTAAATGTAAAGGTTGATTCATTAAAGACCTAATATAAAATGGCAGTTGTATTTGGTGATGGAGTTGAAATCAAATAGGGTCAAGCAGAGAAAAATGACACCAAGATCATTACAATCAGACACAGGCTGCTGAAGTTATCATTCACATTTAGTTTGGATGCAGACTTCTTAATGTTCTGTTTGCAGACTGTGTGATGCCCAGAATAATGTTGAAGATTTTCAGATAGTCTGGAAGGAGCATGGCAAAGTTGTCAAAGTGTTGAATTGTGAAACAGGAGATTACAGGTACATATCTCATTGAAGCCATTGATAGTGTGACCTTGAGCATTCACTTACCCTCCCTGTGCTGCAGTTGTCCCAGCTATAAAACTGGGTGCATACAGAACCCCACTAAAAACGTAAATGCTTCATATCACTAAGGCTGTTCAGGAAATAATTTGTAAAGAAACCATAAATCGCCATTGTCCTGTAATAAAGAAAATATGTGTGTTCTAGCCTGGATAGTTACCAGAAACAAGGTGCACTAGAGGTCTGGGGATGTGAAAAGGGTGTATTTTACATGAAAATGTAAGGATCTGGTTGTATTGCACATATTTTAAGCTTCCATTAAAATAAATATATTTCTGTCCAAATCCATTGCTAAGATAGCCTCAACATGAAAATCCATATCTTCTTATTGTGATATCCGCCTTTCAAAAAATGTTTTGCTACAAAGATTGAAACAGTAGGGATCAGCAAAAGGGTCCCCATTTACTTCAGTGATGCATTAACTTTAAAGAATATTGTGAGGCTTACAGTTTTGTTTCTTGTACACTGCTTTGTGATTGTTTTTTTAAGAGTTTGTCTACCGACTTAGGCCTGTTGCATGCCAAACATCAAATCTGACGCTGCTCTTGATGCAAACATTGTTTACAAAATACCCAAAGCGGCCCCGCAATGTAATATAATTCAACTACAAGTCAACTAAAGCGTGAGGCTCCAGCATCCAACATTAAGCACTGAGTATTGTAAGTAAACAGTAGGTTACATTATACTAGCTATAAATGGAATATGCTGTGGAGTGGGTAGATAATAGTATACATTATAAAAGGGAGGCTAAAAGGGACATATTGTTTGTAGTGCGTCTTTAAATAGTACATGTATTTAAATTCTGCACTTTGAAGATGTAAGTATGCATTGATGCTGGGGTGCAAAAACTAACTTAAATAGAAAAAATATATAGTATTCAAATTGACAGTTTTTTAAATATGGTCAACCAAGTAACCACTGTGTGAAAGTATACATTAATGTAATGTACTAGCTTTAACTGGGAGCCAATTCTTGAGACACAGAGGGACAGCAAACAGATGGGATAAGCCCCAAACTTCCTAGGTGAAGTAGATATAACAGGGAAGACAGTTTTAAAGTGGATAACTTAGGCTCTATCGAGTTAGGAACAGGAAAGGGGATTACTATAGGGCAAGCAGGTGACACACTATCTAGGGTAAGGTTATAAATTAGTTTCACGGAAGAAAACGGGTGATGTAATAGGAACATGGGAGTAGGCAAAGGTATATACATTAAAAGAAACAACAGGTAATCACTATTACTTAATTTAGTGTACTAAGGTGTAACACGGAGTTAGTAATTAGTTGGCGTGAAGGTAACAAATAAATGGTGCAGTATGCCAAAAGCTTTATGAGGTAAAGTTAGTAAAACAGTGAGGTCTTGAGTCACGGGTATAATGTATGATCTGACGAAGATAGGGACAGATTAGTGGTCACAATATAGAGTAGGCAGGAGACATCCTATCAAGGAGTAGGTTGCAGATTAGTTCAGGAGAAAAAGAGTACTTTACGAATAATACCGTAGTAGGAGGTGGAAGGTTAAAACAAACTTGCATAGGTACCAGGTGAAAGAAGGTAAGGAATATGAGAGTGGTGCAGTGCAGTGCAGTGGTTGTGGTACCGCAGGCTTTAGGAAAACTTTCTAGAGGATGAGGTGCTTCCTATATATATTCATGTCCCTGGGTTACAGGAACAGGTTGCTGGAATCAGGGCTGAACTGGCAAGAATACTGCAGACCTTCTGCACCACCCAGGGAACACCAAGTCTGCCGCTGCTCCCCTAGAGGATGCCTAGGTAGAGGCAGACTGAAAGGACCATGGTGGGCTCCGGGAGGGTTGGTGGATGGGGGTAGGGTGCATGGGCCTCCTCTATATAACACATTCACCTTATGGGCGGAAAGAGGCAACCAAGTAGAGGTACCCAGCACACTGGAAAGGGAGGAGCTGCATGTTCTCAGAAGGAGAGAACCAAAGGAGGGAAGAGGAATTACCCTACAAGAGGAAGCAGTTGCGTGGAAGACTCTTTATACAGGGATAGACTTGGGAGCTGGAGGGGAAAAATAGGGAGGTGAGGTGCTTGGGGTGCCTCTGCTGGGAGAGATGGAGAGAGGATCCTGAGGATTGCTAGAACAGTAGAAACTGGGAGAGAGCTGAATATTTTTGGCCATATTGGGACAAATGATATAGCACACAGGGAGGTAGGAGTAGTAAAGGGTAAATTCAGAGAGCTGGGGAGGGGTGTTTTAAGCAAGTAGCACATATAGTGGCTTTTCTGAGGTGCTACCTGTATATGATTGGGGAGAGGCAAGGAAGCTCTGCACCAAGGTTTTAATGAATGGTTGATGGCATGGTGCGAGAGAAAGGTTTTGGATACACTGGGGGCTAGGGATCAACCTGAGGGCCTGTATGGGGTGGATAGCCTATATCTTTCTAGGGAGGGGTCAACAGACCTTGATGGCAGGTTTAAATGCTATGTTGATGAGCATTTTAACTAGAAAGGCAGGGGGAGGCGGTGAAACTAAAGGAGGGAACAATTGCCTCTCCCCAGATGGTAAAGAGTCAGAGGGGGAAAGATTTAAACAGAAAAGACCATGGTAGGGAAAACTCCCCTAAAGCAGATGCGCAAAAGGAAGGTGTCAGGGATAGAAAAGAAGAAAATGGGAATATAAAGCAGGTGGGGAGGGGGTCCAGATTTGGTGAGAAAAATAAGGGAAAGGATGAGTTAAGGGGTAAGCCAGTAAACAAAACAGGCAGGTGTGACAGGGAGAGGCAGGGCAGTAGACTTGAGGGGGAAAAGATTTGGAAAGCGATGTGCACTAACACAGAGTCTTGGGAATAAAATTCCAGACCTAGAAATCACCATAGTGGAGGCTAATCTAGATTTTGTGGCTATAACAGAGTTGCTGTGTATTGAGCACCATAAACAGGAAATAAATAAACCGCGATATCAGGAGAGACAGAGAGGGGAAGAAAGGAGGAGGGTTATATATGTGAATGAAGTACAGGGGAGCAAAGATGAGAATGAGGGGATGGAACTACTATGGGTCAGCCTGCAGACAGACTCTGGGTACACTGTCCATTCTGGAGTAGTGTACAGACCCACAAAACAGGGTGAGGTTATGGATGAGGCACTTGGAGAAGCCATAATCAGAATGGCAAGTAAGGGGAAGGGGTTACTAGTCGGTGACTTCAGTCTGCTGGATGTAGAGTGAAGTCTTCCAGTTGCAGCTTCAGCAAAGAGCAGGGCCATCCTTGAGTTCTTGCAAGGGGTATTTCTCAAGCAGTTAGTCAAGAAACCCACTAGGGATGGAGTAGTGCTTGACCTTCTACTTACAAATAGGAACAGCAGTAAAGAAGTCACAGTGGGCAGTCCAATCAGTACCAGTGATCACTGGACAGTGTGGTTCAACATAAAGGCAGGAGCACAGCCGAATCACACAAGGACAAGAGATCTGGATTTAAGAGAGTGAATGTTAAAGAAATGGATGGTTGTCTCAGGGGCTGCCTAAGTGGGGTAGAGGATTGCCATGAAGGGGTAGAGCCACAGTGTGGGAAATAAGGGATGAAATAACTAAAGCAACCAATGTATGCATGAAGTAAGTAAGCAAAAACAAAATGAAAAGAAGACCATTATGGCTTTCAAAGAAAGTGGCAATGGAGGTAAAAAAAGAGGGTTACATTTAAAAGGTATAAAGAAACACAGAGAAGAGAACAGGGAGATACTCTGGTAGCCATGTCATGGTCAGATACTTCTAGACATTTCATGAAATATCTAAACTGATTCTTACTGATGGCCCATAGTGGTACTGCAGACAGGCAGGAAATCTCAAGAAATATCACAGACATTTCAGGAAATATCTGACCATGTCTATGGCTATACCACTCTTATACCTAGAAAAACAGAAGGAAGCAGGCAAGGCAGTGAGGGGTACAAAGGCTCAGACAGAGGAAAGGATCGCAGATGGGGTCACTACTAGAGATGTGTAAAGTTGCAAATTTGCAGAGCTGGGGGCTGCAATTCACATTGTTATTTGCCAGACAGATTGGCCTAATTCGTATGGTGAATGGTCAATTTGTCTGGTAGATAATAAGGCAAATTGTATGTAAGTTGAGGATACCTCTTTCCCTAACTGCCCTAGCTCACACTCCCCCCCACCCTGGTGAACATCATGCTTCTGCTCTTTGTAAAGTGAATCCCTTCCCCCACCCACATGCCAAATATCTCTTAATGACTGTAATGAATGAATGGTGACGTCTTTGTTCCTAGTAAAACCTGAGTGGTTGCAAATTAAACCAATCAGGTTTTACTAGAAGCAGACATCAGTATTTATTCATTTGTGCCATTACCAGGTGGGGAGTCAGCCCTGACAACAGCAGATGGGCTGCACTGTGGGACCATTTTCTTTATCGGCAGGTTGATTTTGTGGATGCTGGTAGGGGTTGGAGGGTGATGGGGACCCCGGGGGTTGAATGGGTGTCTGGGTGTTTGTACAAAAGACAATGGGACTTGGGTGGGGAGGGTGAAGTGTATTCGCATGTGGGTGGGGAGGAATTAACTTAACTCTGGCTGCCAGCCACAGCAGCATAATGTTTGTGGGGGAGGGTGCCAGCATGTGTAAAATAATCATATTTATGTTCTGGGGTGGGGAGGGCTTGTTTTACAGCAGAGTGAGTTGGGAAGTTTTAAAATTAAAAAATCCACCAGTGAAGTTGGCAGTTACGTATTCACAACATTGTTTCACAAATGCAAATATGGCAGACTTGTGCTAACTTCACTGGCAAATTAAAATTTGTAACATCTCTGGTCACTTCAGGGATAAGACTTTTTCAGATCCATACCTGTAAGTGAGAAGAAGAAAACAAAAATAGGGAAAGGAAGAATTAGAAGGACGGAAAGGGAAGACTGTTCAGAAGGAGACCTAGAAAAAGCTGACATTTTAAACAGGTACTTTAGTTCAGTCTTCACAATGAGAGCATAGGGGACTGATCACCAAGGAGGAACAGTGATAGGGTGGGAAGGGTGGTGAGCACAGGTCCATTTTCTGAGGAAAGAGTGCTGAAAGGACTTGCAAACATAATCGTGAACAAGGCTATGGGGCCAGATGGGATTCACCCCAGGGTAGTAAAGGAACTTAGGAAGATTCTGGCTGCCCCACTGACAGCCTTGTTCAACAACTAATTGAAAACAGGAGTGGTTTCAGAGGACTGCAGATGGGCTGATGTCTCTCTCTACGCAAGAGTGGCAGCAGGGAAGAGGCTGGCAACTATAAGCCATTAGTCTCACTTCATTTGTGGGGAAATTGATGGAAACACTGAAAGAAAGTATATTAGAATATCTTGAATCTAATGGGCTGGAAGACCACGGACAGCTTGGATTCACTGGGGGGGTGGAGGTCATGTCAAATGAATCTAATAGATTTATTTGATTGGGTGACCAGAGAAATCGATAATGGGAGAGCAGTGGATGTTGCCTGTGTGGACTTCAGGAAGGCCTTTGACACGATGCAACATAGAAGTCTGATTAGGAAGTTGACTAACCTTCAAGTGGGATCCACAGTGGTAAATTAGGTTAGAAACTGGTTAAAGGATAGGAGGCAGATGGCGGTAGTAAATGGCTATCATTCTAAAGATGGGAGTGTGACAAGTGGGTTACCACAAGGCCCAGTGTTGGGTCCAGTCCTCTTTAATATCTTTATAGGAGACACTGCGGAAGAGCTGGAAGGGAAAGTTTGCCTTTCTGAAGATTATACCAAAATCTGCAATAGGATGCACACTCATGAAGGGGTGGGAAAAATGCACAGAGATCTTGAGAAACTCTAAGAATGGTCAAAAACATGACATTTGTGGTTCAATGCAAAAAGTAAAAAGTAATGCACCTAGGACATAAAAACCCCAGCACTGAGTAAAAGATGGGAAAAGAGTACTATCGACTCTAACCAAGAAAGGGATGTAGGGGTTGTCATATCTGAGGACCTCAAGGTTGCAGGGCAGTGTGACTAAGCCGTGGGTAAGGCTTATGGAATGCTGGGTTGCATAGGGTGAGGTATTTCCTGCAGGAGAGGGAGGTAGTTTTGCCATTATATCGCTTGCTGGTACAACCACACCTGGAGTACTGTGTACGGTTTTGGAGACCACACCTCAAAAAGGACACAGATGGAGTGGAGTGGAGGCAGTGCAGAGGAGGGCAACTAAAATGGTGGAAGCCCTACAAAGAGAGATTGCCAGATCTCAATATGTATACTGTAGAAAAAAGGAGGGCGCGAGAGAGAGAGAGAGGATATAATGGAGATCTACAAGTACCTCAAATGAGTAAATAGGGTACAGGTGGAAGGTCTCTTTCAAATGAGAACAGGCACCAGGACCAGGGGACATGCAGTGAAGCTGGGGGAGAGGATTCATGACAGATCTGAGGAAATATTTCTTCACTGAAATGGTAGTCGATGCCTGGAATAGATTGCTGGCAGAAGTGGCGGAGGCCAAAACAGTGTGGGTCTTCATGAATGCATGGGATAGACTTAGGGGTATATTAGATAGGATACAGGGAGTTGGGAGGGATGACGGAGACCATATAGGGTTTGCATAGACAAAATAGGTAGAGAATGTCTTGGATGACTAGATGGGTTAAGCAGTCCTTTTCTGCCATTAAATTCTATGTTTCTATATTTTTGTAAATACCAGGCATAAATACTGTGATAGAAACACAGGTTGCGTCAATGTTTTACTGACCTTTCTGGATATGTGATGCGCCTTAGGAAGAGCCTATCCCCACCTTTCAAAGGCTGGGCAGCCTTTCATTTAACATCTTTTTCTAAGTAAAGTAGATGGTATTTTCTGATTTCTGTACGCTCATATAAACCTATAGGCGTAATTCAAATGGACGCAGTGTGAGTGATGGATGAATGTGTGAACTAGAGATGTGTATGAATATGTGAACTAGGGATGTATATATATATATATATATATATATATATATATATATATATATATACAGTATGTTTTCAGTGTGAAAACTAGGGGTGTATATGTATGAGTGTGAAAACTATGGATGTATATGTATAAGTGTGAGAACTACAGATTTATACGTATGAGTGTGAGAACTAGGGATGCCTGTAAGTGTGAGAACTAAGGATGTATGTGTTTGAGTGTGTGAACTAGGGATGTATTTGCATAAGTGTGTGAACTAGGGATGTATATGTATGAGTGTGAGAACTAGGGATGCATGTGAGTGTGAGAACTACAGATGTATATGTTTTGAGTGTGTGAACTAGGGATGTATATGTATGAGTGTGAGAACTAGGGATGTATGTTTTGAGTGTGAGAACTAGGGATGCCTGTAAGTGTGAGAACTAAGGATGTATGTGTTTGAGTGTGTGAACTAGGGATGTATTTGCATAAGTGTGTGAACTAGGGATGTAAATGTATGAGTGTGAGAACTAGGGATGCATATGAGTGTGAGAACTACAGATTTATATGTTTTGAGTGTGTGAACTAGGGATGTATATGTATGAGTGTGAGAACTAGGGATGTATATGTTTTGAGTGTGAGAACTAGGGATGCCTGTAAGTGTGAGAACTAAGGATGTATGTGTTTGAGTGTGTGAACTAGGGATATATAGGTATTGCTGTGTGAACTAGGGATGTATATCAGTGTGTAAACTAGAAATGTATCTGAATGTGTGAACTAGGGCTCTATATGCGTGTGTGAACTAGGGACATATATGAGTGTGTGAACTAGGAATGTATCTGAATGTGTGAACTAGAGATGTATATGTACGACTTGAATACCACAAAAATAGTGGGTTCAGAAATTGGATATAAGTACTGTACTAAGTCTTTTTTCTTATGCAGTGGTATTTGGAGAGGCTAAGAAGAAAGGAACAAAAACTCTGTTCCTCCCCTGTTGCCAGGGTTGATCTTAAGGCACCCACCTTTGCCAACAAGTAATTTCTAACCCACCCATCTCTTTCCTCCCATTGACCAATTTAAAACAGAAGTGTAATGAAAAATGTTTTCCAAAAAGCTATTTTCAGTTACAATTAATACAAATATTAGCATACCTGTCAAATTTACTTTTCTAAGTACCTCTTATGCTGCACACCATGAGTTTGTCTTAATTTCTCATCCCTAATCGTTGCTAGTTCTTCAATGCTATGTCTTAGCCAAAGGTGGTGGGCATCTTTTTTTCTTGAAAAAATAAAAATAAAAACATTATAAAAAACTCATATTTTGGTGCAAATAGAAAAATTTACCACCAAATAAAACTGGAAGATGCCTGGAATATTCCATATTTTATAGTGAAAAAAAAATGCTAGCAATATGGCAGAAGAAAACACTGCCTTTAAAAGCAATTCACCCATCCCCCTTCCTAGGCTACCCTCTACAATACCCAAAAGGATATTTCTGGAATCTTGGGCCCCCTTACTGACCCTGAGCTATGATATGGGGAGTCAGTGGTAGTCACAAGCTAGGCTAGTCCAGTTGTTTCTCACTCCCTAACTTAAAACACAGTGTCTCTTTTCTAAAACAGTCAGTCATCTGACTGTATTAGTGTGCAGTGCACATGACCAGGAAGAAAGAGCAGACTGGTCTGTGTCACAGATGATGCTACGCAGGCAGAATGCCTACATGACATGCATAAAATACTAAAGATTTCTGTGACTTCTGCTTATAGCTACTCCTGCTGAACGGATACTCAACACTGTATCTTTAAGTGATTTTAAATCTTGATGACTCATTATATCACTGACTTCTTGAAATGAAAATAATAAAATTGTTTAGAAACAAGCCTAGTATGAGTCACGTGATGCAATCTTGCGAGTAGCAGCTCTCTCAACAGCTCCTGCTCGCTCCGTTTTACTTCGTCAATTTGATCTGTCTACAAGCCTATTTCTGACTATCCACTAGCTCAAGGGACTTGCTAGTACAACTAACAATTCCAGTCCTGCAATTTTCCCAAGAACTATGGAAGCAGAGATGCACCAGGCACTGCTGAAACACACGGCACTGCCCATGCCTGAAAAAGTGAGTAAAAAAACCAGGCCTCAGCCACCTCAAAGTGGGCAAGCAGCACCGTCTTCCTCAGAACAAAATTTACTGATAGTGGACTGTTTTCTTGAAAAGTTTAAGCCTTTCAGGGAAGAACTATGGTCGCTTACCACCAAATTTAAATCAATGATGACAGCACTCGAAGAGATATCCAGACGAACAGGGGACAATGAGGTTTGCATCAAATCCCTGGAAAAAACCTGGAACGCATGGATCCTGAGATAGTGGCAAACAGGCAAAGGATGGCCTGTTTAGAAGCAAAAGTTGAGGACCTTGACGGGCTAAGCAGAAGGAATAACGCAGTGATAATTGGTCTGCCAGAGAGAGAAGAGGGTCTGATCTGATCCTTTTCACACAGAAGTTGATTGCAAAACTAGCAGGAGCGTCGCCGTTTGGCCCAAATTACTCCATTGAAAGATCGCACCGGGATCTGCGCCAATGCCTCGAGTTGGAGCAACCCCTCAGCTGCTGATTTTCAGATTTTTAAACTACTGGAGCAGCAGCACTTTCTTACTAAGGTAAAGGAGTTACAGAAGGTCAAATGGGGAGATGCTAAACTCAGGGTGGCACAAGACTTGCCGGTATCAGTGAGACAGAGACGTTCTCAGTTTCATCTATTGGTCAACAAGTTGATTCCTGCTGGAATTAAATTTAAAATGCTGTATCCAGTTAAATTTCAGGTGCTCCTCAATGGCACATGGGCAAGTTTCGATGATTCTAAAACAGCAGAAGTAGCATTAGGAAAAGCCCTACCCAGCCTCTTTAGAAAACGATGAACACCCTGCGATGTGAAATGGGCTCAGGCTTTTCAAGTTTTAAGTATTTTGTGCAAGTTAATGTAACTGTTACTTGCTGGAACATGGTGCTGTCTTGTAGGATCCCACACAGTCTGACTCCTTTAAATCCCCATAGCTGGTTTATTTTACTGACCCCTCTCCTCCCTTCCCTGCGGTTACTCACTTGATCAGATCCAGCTCGGATACAGTCTCCCTACGAGATCAAGACTGAACAGCCACACTGCTCTGTGCATGCAACAACCATAGGGGCTGCTCTAAACTGCACAGTGAGTACTTCCCATCATTATATGTACCATTGAAGGTATACACTCAGAAATACTCCTACTAGCTAGGCTTGGATGCATTTATCATTAACGGGGTAAATCTGCCTACAAGACTGGTGGGTCTTGAATCAAGGCAGGAAAACTGCTCACATGGCATTATTGTATCTGGCCAAGACTAGAATGGAGATCTGGTGCAAGGGAGGGTTAGATCTCATTAAGGACTCGATGGATTGCTGGAAATCATTTGCAGCCCAGGGGGACTTTTACTTTGTTTATGTAAATCACTTTTCTTTACACTTCATCACAGAACTCAAGGGGTATAGGAGCCATAGAAAATAGCAGTGTCCTTCCTTTATGGTGCAAGCATCGGACAGAAATGTACTTAAAGATGCGTCTCCTTTATAATCATGTTGTTTGTTGTACTAGACTTTGTTGCTGTTTACTGTTCACAGGTTTTGAAGTACAAAGAGGCAAAAGCCCTGTAATTTGTGACACTCTACCTACCACGCCAAGACAAGGCGGACATGTTACTTTGTTTCTGGTGTTGTTTTAGAAAAGTTTGGAGGACACTCATTCCAGTACTAGTTATTATGAGAACGCCTCATGATGGGTGAACTCTATAAGACTGACCTGTGAACACTTTTGGGGTGGGCGGGAGGGCTGGGGCTCTGGTTGTTGAATCTGTTTATCATGAACCATGGAATGTTTATATTGGTAGGGAGGAGGGAGGGAGGACAATGTCTCCTATACTGGCATGGTTTATTATTTTGTTTGCTAGTTTTGGGAATTTGGGGGGCGGTATAGTTCAGTAGTGTTCAATGTTTCAGGGTTTTACTTCTGGGATATTATTGGGTATAGAGAGGATCTGGATACTGGTTTGTTTGGCATCACTGGGATCAGGGAACTGAAGTACCTGAAGGCATTCCTGAATACTTAGATTTTATTTTATTTTTATTTATTTAGTTTTGTTGACCGGGTAAGTGCACTAGACAAATCCTGCCTATTTTCAGGCACGACCCAGGAAGGGGGATACAGATGAATGCCAACTGACCTTGAACCAGATTAAGCTGTTGGTGGTATTTTTAGTGAATGAGGGAAATTTGGCCAGGACACCGGGGAAATTCCCCTACTCTGTTGGCTGTGGGCGCTGTGGAGCCGATGGAGTGAGCCACTGTCCAGAAGGCGGCGGAGAGTAGTGGAGGTCGGATGGCTGCTATGTCATTGCAAGAATCTGCGAGTGAAGGGGATGGTACGGCTGGAATGCATCCGTGTGACGGCCAGCTTAACGTACCTATACCCTCACAGCAGGCGTCCCCGGTTTAACGATGCAGGAGTCATCGGTAATGCTGAAACGGGTGAGGGGCCCAGTCCGCCCGCAGAGCCCTTTAACCTGAGTTGTGAGTGACATCGGATGGCGCTTTTGCGCCAGTTCCTGATGATCAGCCAGTTCCTGCATCAGTGGATGTCTCTAAACAGCTGGAACGTAAGCGTCAGGTTTTAGAGCTCACTTTAGCTGACTACCGCCAAGCGCAACTTTATGTGGAGGAGGAAAAGAAACGGAAATGGCCTGAGTCGGACTCCCCCTCGGGCCCTCCAGGTAACATTAGCAAAGTGTTGAAAAGCTTTTCTGCTGCTCATTGTATTGAACAGTCCTCACCGTAGACTTCTCCTTCGGGACATACTTGGTCCCCACAACAGGCTTTGCAGGATGCAGGCTGGATTAGGACAGAATCAGAAGTCTGGGTCGCTGATCCTGAGATTCCGATCCCTAGGGTTTCTGAGGTGGGTGAGTCAAATGCACCTCCAGATACTCTAATAGAGGTTTTACCCTCTCAACAAGATCTCATACCTGCTGACAAACTGTTACAGAATATATCGCATCCTGCTTCTTGAGCCTCTCCAGTTGCAATTCACCCTGACTCCTTACATGATCCAGACCTTGTACCTCTGGACTCTGTCCCCACTGACGAACATATTTCTTTTTCCTTCTTACTAACTCGCAGCTAGATGATGTTCAAGCTATGGGTGATGATGTGGGAATGAATGTGTCTGTTTCTATTCCTGAAAAAGAACCTATACTAGTTTAACTGTACCTTCTGCTACCTTTGCTAGTTTGTTTAAAAACCCTGTGGCACTGGCTAAAGGGCGAAACACGGTTCGTCTACGGTTTCTGGGATCTACTGATGATATGCCGGACCGATTCTATGTCAGCAAGGTCTTGATTAAACAGTTGTTGGGTTTTTCTCCCAGTGAAGTTTATGCACTTATACATTCACCAGGGGACAATACATATGATATTAGTTTTCGTACCCCTGATTTATTGAATCGTTTCTGGATGAAATATGCTTTGCTCAAAACTAATCCGGCTTGGTTTCATTTTCAGGCTATTCTGCTTACAAAACAATCATTTAAAGTAATAACTGTTTTGTTCTGGAATGAGGGGGTAAATTTCGAAGACATTATCTATTGGTTGGGGCAGAAATGTATGATTCAGGGTAATCCAGAGCCTATCCTGGATACTGAGGGTTTTTGGAATGGGGACTGGAGGTATAAGGTTAATTTGCACCAGACAGATGACGGTTTACAGCATTTACTGAGCTGTTTTTACCTGGGTCTGGATAAGGGGTTTATATTCTACCTAGGACAGCCATGACATTGTTATAAATGTGGTTCTCCTGGGCACCTTAGTAGGACTTGTGAAATTGTTAAGTGTGTGCAGTGTGGTGAAGTGGGTCATGTGTTTACTGATTGTCACCATCCCTTTGTGAAGATGCCCATGCATATGTAGACTGCCCTTTTGCGGCCCAAAATAAATCTAATGGGGATTTTTGCATACAAGATTTTTATATTAATACAGCAGTTAAGGCTGCATTGAGACAGAGGCCTCTCCCCCCCGGGAGGACCAGGCCACAACTTCATGAGGTGCAGGAGCCTAACCTAGTGCAGGATCTGGCTGTAGCTGAGATAGCAGCTGTAGATCTGGCACGTATACCTGTTTCTTTGCCCCCTGAGGCATCCACTATTGCACCCTCTACTTCATCAGCTTCCATGCCCCCACCTTTGCCTCCTGAAGGAGACTTTACTGTGGTATCCACTAGGTGCCGTAGCTTCCGAACTCAGAGTGTAGGGAAAACTGTGACTGATACTGTCCCCTTAGTCCTACAGAATAACTACCAGGTACTTCAGGATGATGCTGGCACTGAGTCTGATTCAGCTTCAGTTCCATCATCACAACCAGAAGGTGCTTCTGATGTTGACCAACCCCTTGAGCATCCTGATACTGTTAAGAAAAAAAGAAATAAATTGGGGATGCGGAAATCTAGTAAGAAGAAATGAATTCCATATGGGTTTTTGTTTACACCATTTTTTTATTTTGGGTATTCTCCCATAGGTGCTTTTTCTTTATATTCCTGTGTATGCCTGGGTTCTATAATCTTTCTGTGGCATCTCTGAATGTTAATAGCATTCAATCAGAGAGGAAAAGGTTGTTAATTTATTCCCTGTTTGAAAAGGGAGCCCATGATGTGGTATTCCTACAGGACACCTGCTTACATACACGGGATGACTTGAATAAAGCAATGGCTGGGTGGCAGTGGGGAATTACATATTGGTCCTTTGGTGAAGAGGTATGCAGTGGTGTTGGCATTGTGGTGAATACTCCTACGTAAACTATCTTGCCTGGTGGATCTTTTTCCTGGGCGTGTTTTGTTATTGGATTTGGAGGTTAATGGTTTACAGGGTCATTTTATAAATGTGCATGCCCCACAGACGAAATCTGATAGAATTGGGATTTTTTAATTAATTTTGCCATGCTTGTTTACGTCAAGACATGTCTTTATGGTGGAGATTTTAATTGCAGTAGCTATAAGAAGGATCGTGGCCTTCGCACAAACAAAATCTTTTGTGGTGTGCATTGTCTTAATGACTTATTGATACAATCAGGTTTAATAGATGTTATGGCCTTACAAGATACGCCTGATAAGACATTTTTTCAGGGTACTAAAGCAACCCGCCTTGATTTTTGGTTCCTGTCTGATTCTTTGAATGTCATACACACTAAAACTACACCCGTAGCACCTTCTGATCATGCCATTATAGAGGCCATGGTTTCCAGCCATAACAATCTGCATTGTGGACCAGGTTATTGGAGACTAAATCTAGAATTGTTATTTATTTCTACTGTTGAAGATGGATTCTTAGCATTATTGAAAGCTAGGAAATCGGGTATTTTGCCTATATGATAAGTATCGAGACTGGTGGATTGATACAAAGCAAGATACTACACTTTATTTTTCTTGTATAGGCAAAATTAATGGTAGGCATACATCTGATGAATATGCCTTTACTAGGGCACAATTCTTAGATGCACACTTTCAAGCAGCGCAAGGGAATGTTTCCATTCTCCCTACTTTACATACACTTCGGGAAAGAATGAACAATACACTATTTGATCGTGCTAAATCCTTGGACAATGAACATCATTTCGGGGCTCAAGGGGATAAAGCTTTTATGAATTATTCTCAGTATTGTGCTTACCAGAGGCAGCAAAAATACATGTCTGTTGTAAAAAATAAAATGGGCAGAGGTGCACGATTCAGAAAGACGTTCTTTCTGCTGTTGAGTCACATATACAACACTATTTAGTTCTCCAGAGGTCCCTGTAGTTTCATATATACCTTGGTTGGCTCAGTGTGCTTTGCCCCAATTATCTGTCCATGATAAACAGATGTTGGTAACTGACATTACCCCTTTAGAGGTAACTACGGCTTTTTCTCAAACTAAGTCACGAACAGCTCCAGGTAAGGATGGGATTCCGTATGAGTTATATAAAATAATCTTTTCCATTTTATTATCGGAATTTACTATGGTTTTGAATGATGCTTTGCTTACGGGCATTTTGCCTAATAATATGAATGAAGGTTTGGTGATTTTTTTTTATATAAAAAAGGGGATAGGGAAGACCTGCTGAATTGGAGACGTATTACATTGTTAAATACCGATTTTAAAATTTTGGCTAAAATTTTGTACAACCAATTATTAATAAATGCTGATTTTCTTCTACACCCTTCACAAACCTGTTCTATTCCTGATAGGAACATCACTGATAATTTAATCCTTTTACGTGAAATTATGCATAAAGGAGCCTCTGGGGAACTTACAGGCCTAATATTTAGTTTGGACCAGGCTTAGGCCTTCGATAATGTGAGCATACATATTTATGGGATTGCTGGATCCTATGGAATACCTCACATTTTTATTCATTGGTTATGGACGTGTTATGCTCCAGGCTACGGCCCAGGCATATTGTAATGGTCGGTTAAAAGGTTGCCATGTTACAAGGTGTACAACAAGGTTGTCACTTGAGTGTGCTTTTGTATTTACTTACGTTGGATCCTTTGATTAGAACTGTACATACCTCGTCTGTCATACATGGTGTTTCCTTTTCCAGTAGCGATCCCGAAATTAAATGTATAGCTTATGCAGATGATATATGTTTTATTGTAAGTGATGTGCCTTCTGCATACTGTTTAGGGAAGGTTTTACAGGATTTTTCTTTGTATACAGGAGCTGCAATAAATTATAACAAATGTAACTGCATACCTCTTCAAGTTTTAGAAGTTCCAGCTGCAACTATCATAGGTATACCAGTTGTATGGGATACTTGTATGATTCTGGGCCTTCATTTTGGGGCAGGTGACTTGGACTATATAAATTGGAAGTTTAAATTACAAGAAGCCCAAGCTAAAGTAAATATTTGGAATATGTGGCGGTTATCCAAATTGAAGCGGGTTTTTATGGTTAAAACTTTCTTGCTACCTCTGTTTTCGTATTTAAGTTCAGTTTTTAGTCTCCCTTTGAGTTTGAAAACACAGATTTACAGTTGTTTTTTTTTCATGAATTTGGGGTAGTAGACTAAACCCTATAAAACGTAGTTTACTTCTTTGAGATCAAAAACAGGGGGGTTTAAACATGATCCCACATCATATGTGGGATGTTTTATGGTTATCACTTTATGGCAAACTTAACGTCTAGAGGAAATTTGATACATAAACCGATTTCTGACCGATACTGTCCAAGAGAAACCTGTTCTCACATAATTGAAACTATGGAACATTTATTTTGGAATGTCCATTTATTTTGAGTTTTGGAAAACAGTACAATGGCCATCATCTCCATTTTTTCAGCTCTCCTTAGGAAATATTATGTGTAGGAATTTTGCCTTATTTATGGACTAAACATGATAGGGTTACTATGTGGTTATTTCTGGTTTGTTTCAAATGTTATATTTGGTATGTGCACTGTCGGCTCACTATTCAGCAATGTCATTTTACAACTGAGGAATTGTTCCATATGATGGACACTGCTATTAAAAATTTATGACTTAATGATTTGAATATGGTACCACCTCTTTTCAAATCTAGATGGGAATCAGTGGTCTGGTTATGACTATTGCACACCTTGAGGTGTAGATACCTTAGTGTGCTTTCACTGAATATGGAACACATGACTTCATTATACTAATGATCTGGGAACCAATTAGTAATTCTCTTCTAGGAATTATAAAAGACTGGGCAATTATAAATGCTGATCTATTAATTGAACCCTTCTTTACTACTAACTTTATAGTTGGTATTTGATGGATTTCTATCAGTACGAATACAGTATGATTAACTTATTGCTCTTGTTTGCATTTCATAGTTTGTTGTACTATCAGCCTAGTATATCCTTAAAATTTATGCTATATACTGTGCCAACATTATGTATACAGTTCTGGCTATTTTGAGTTACTGCATCTTTACACTCCTCAAATTTTTGTGAATGTTTAGTGTTCTTTGCCCTAATTCAGGATTGACTGATAATTTGGGTTGAAGATATCTTGCCTTATTTGATTATATGTAATTATTGATTTTTACATAATTATATATTGTGTAACGTATCATTTGTGTATCTAATTTACCACTATACTTTTATTTCCTTTGTAGGGTTATTGATTAACTTTAAATAAATATGATTTGACCCCTACTTTCCTGATTTTGTATTATATGTATGTTCCTTTGGTTTACTTTCTAATTTTGTGTACTATTGGGGGGGTTCAACGTTTATTTTGCTTTGTGGGACTTTAATAACACTGAAATTTGGTCGAATGTATGCTGTAATACTTATTTATGTTTCTCCTTGTTTTTGCATATGATTTTGTGAGCTGTATCACTATTTCATACATATTTTGCTTTTCAAGTTTTCATATTAATTTCCCCTACTCTTTTAGTGAGGGGGGGGTTTAGTATTTATTTTTTGGGGGACTCTTAAACACTGATTTTTTGTTTGAATGTATGCTATAATACTTATTTATGTTTATCTTTGTTTCTGCATTATGATTTGTGTGCTGTAACACTATTGTGTATATGTTTTACTTTCCAGTTTTAATAAAAATTCCCCTACTCTTTTCAATTAGTGCCATGGGATCTTTAACATCCACCTGAACTACCACCAATCCAGGCAGATGGGACCTCAGTTTTTAATGTCTCATCCAAAAGACGGCACCTCAGAAGTGCAGCACCCCTCTCATGCTGCACTACAGTGTCAGTACTGGGATATTTACCCAAGTGCCAGATGTGGGAACTAAACCCACAGCCCTCCAATCTCCCGGCCTCAGAGGCAAGTGTGCTACCTACTGAGCCACTGACACTGCTAGATAGTAAGAGGTGAATGGTGAACAGTAAGAAGACACTCTCATGGAACATCAGAGAGGCCTGTAACAAGGTTAAAAGATACCAGGTGTTGAAGCATATTCATTACCTTAAAGGTTGCATCTCACTTTCGCAAGAGACCCACTTACTGGATTCTGAAATGAATCTATTCAGGAGGCAGTACATGGGGCAAGTGTACAATGCAGGTGACAGCACACAGAAAGGGGGTAGCCATTCTGATTTTCAGGCGTACCTCCTTTGTATCTAACATTGCATATATGATCCAAATGGTCGATACATTCTTTTAAAGGGCTTTAGACGGAACTGAAGTGGTACTAGGGAGTGTGTACAGCCCCACTGTAGATACCCCTGCTTTCATTGATCTCTGAATGTGTTGGCACCTTCACCACACTTCCTGTCATTTTAGGAGGTGACTGAACCTGCCATTTCCCTGGACTTAGATAAGTCTGAGAAGAGGCCTCTCCCCAGCACAGAGATTAGTAAGGGATCTAGTGGACCACTTGTGCTTATGTGACCCTTGGAGAACTCTTTACCTTGACTACAGGGAATACACATTTTGATCCAAAGTGCATCGCTCCTCATCAAGAATCGACTACTTTTTGATTAGTCATGCACTTCTGCGTGGGGTACTAGAAAGCAAAATAGATCCCAGGGTTATCTCAGATCATGCAGTAACATGGTGCCAACCTTACCCCAGTCTACCTACAGAAACAATCTGGAAAATAAACAATCAATTGCTTAAGGAGGAGAAAATTGTGAATAGCATCTCATAGGTGATAGATCAATACACTTACTGATCAGTTTATTTTTACTGAACCTTGAGAAAATATACCATTTAGCCACATATAAGTACTTGGGGCTTGCTTTTAAACAAAACTTGTTTTTAAATTCGCTAGTCTGCTGGTGAGGGACAGCGTGACCCTGGAAGCCATATCCGGGTCACAGGGGCTATATAACTCGCCTCTGCAGCTAGCGCAATCTTTAAAACCATTAGAAATATACCCTTTGTTTGTGTAGTGGGTGTAAACCAAGTGTTACATAGCCTTCTGTGTTATTCCTACAAATTACACGCTGAATAAACTTTTATTGAAGCCCTACTATCAGGAAGTAGGAAGGGGGCACTGTAGTTCTACTGAGTATCACCTCAAACTACAAAAGTGTTGAAATCAGTTTATTTTTACTGAACCTTGAGAAAATATACCATTTAGCCACATATAAGTACTTGGGGCTTGCTTTTAAACAAAAACTTGTTTTTAAATTCGCTAGTCAGCTAGCGAGGGACAGTGCGACCCCGGAAGCCATATCCGAGTCACAGGGGCTATATAACTCGCCTCTGCAGCAAGCAGGGTGAGCGTGAGCAGGGCGTGCGTTGCTGCACACGGAGACGCGCACAGAGACATGCTCGTCGGCACGTGTCAGCTGTGTCTGCTGGACGGCTGGACATTAAGAGTTACATATTGCAACAAGTAAGATTAACAGTTAAAATGGTTTGCATTAAGTGTCAAATGTTCAAATCAGGGAAGACTTAAATGACTATGTATGTAGAAGTGTTTGTTGATAGAGGAACTCCAGCTAGAAATTGATATACTAAAACAGAGGATTAAAACACAGGTGGAAATTACAACATTGGAACAATTTATTGATTCATTGGCAGACGGAGCTGTAGAAGCAGGTTTACATGAAACAGACGTATTAGCAGCATGCCCAGGTATACAAGTAGCTGAGGAATGGAGCCTAGTTGATAAATCTAAAACTAGCAAGAAGGGAAGAAGGAATATTGGGGGCTCTTCAAACATACTCACCCCTAATAGTTATCAAGCTCTTGGCCAGTAGAAGCTGGTGAACAAAAGTCCCAGCTTCATGACATAACGAACCCTGAGGTACAGCAAAGAATTTGCACTCATACTAGTACAGTTCAGGAAGAGGGTAAAAATATAATAAATCCCAGGACACAAAAAAAGACTCCTCGGGATTTGTTATACATAGGGGATTCAATGCTGTGCAACACTGACAACATATTATGCAAAAATCGAAATGAACTTACTACGGTCAGTGTACTGCCAGGAGCAGGCACTAGGGACATCAAACAGCAGATACCGGGTTTATTGGAAAATACACTTTCACCTGTGGTAATATTGGAGTAAACGACGTAGGAAAAATTGGAATACCCGAGATTCAGAGTAACTTTGAGTATGTGGGCACCTACTTAAGCAATAAAGGGTGTGATTTGATAATCTCGGGACTATTACCTGTCCCCAGGGCCAATGAGATGTTAAACAATGATATCCAGAGACTTAATGGATGGTTAAAGAGGTGGTGTTACAGGGAAGAGCATGCCTATATTGATCAATGGCAAGCTTTTAGGGACTTTCGCCTGTTTGCACAGGATGGATTACACTTAAATAAACATGGTAAAAGAGTGCTAGTCCAAAAATTGAGATACATTGCAGATGTTCATTTAAACTGCCTTCAGAGGGGGTAACTCAAAACCTAAGTCCTCTATCTCAAACAAAGATACACAAACACACTGGAAATTTTTATTAGTCAATGCCAGAAGTATAACAAATAAAATGGACGAGTTAAAATTAATATTACAAACTTCTCAAATACACATATGTGCTATTACTGAGACCTGGTGGAATGATAAAGATACCTGGGGTAGGGAAATTAATGGATATACACTATACACAAAGGACAGTAAATCTTCCAGAGGGGTTGGGGTAGCACTATACATTTTGGATAGTATAACATCGGTGAATATAGAAACAGATAGATGGGGTAATTCAGAAATATTATGGACTAAGATCACACCACCCAATGATCCTACTATTAACTTGGGGTTAGTGTATAGACCACCATCCATTGTTAACTCTGACGACCTTATATTATTAGATTTTATTAAACAGTTGGTTGCAGCAAAAAATGCTATGTTAATGGGGGACTTTAATCTCCCGGGAATTAAATGGAATACATTAGAAACTTTAACACCCATGGAAACCAGATATTTAGAGATTTTTACTCTGGCTGGACTAGATCAACATGTAGCTGATAGTACTAGGGGGGATAACATTTTAGACTTGGTGTTAAGCAATATGAGCAATAGCATTCATAACTGTATAACACTACCTCCATTGGGGTCAAGCGATCATGCCATGGTCAGTTTTGAATATTTGGGAAACTTGGGAAATCACACAGGTAGCAAAATCATCCGCATGTATGATAAAGCACACTTTAGGTTAATGAAAAATGAGATGGTAGCTTGGAATTGGCAAAAAGAATTTGCTAACTTATCTGTATCAGAAATGTGGAGTATGTTGAGTAATATAGTTGGCACATTGGTCCATAGGCACGTACCAATTAAAAGGAAATATAACGGATTTAAAAAATCACTTCCCCTATGGTTGACTCCCAAGTTGGAAACTAATTAGCATAAAATATAGCATACTTAAAGGCAAAAAGAGTAATAGCAAGATGTGTTGGGAGTTATATAAAGAGCATTTAAAAAAACAAAGCAGCAATAACCCTAGCAAAAAGACATAAAACATAAACTAGCAACCAAAGTACAAAATAACTACAAATCCTTTTATTCATACATTAATTCTAAAAAAGGGAACAATAGCAGTATTATATCCTTGAAAGACCCAGCTGGCCGTGTAACCTCAGACAATCAGGAAATGGCAGATTTGTGTAATGTTTATTTTGCATCAGTTTTTAATAAAGGGCAACCAATATCAATGAAACAACGAAATATGACACAGCGACCTAGTATTACATTAAACATTATTGATGTAGCAAAGAGGCTTCAGGATATAAATCCTAACAAAGCACAGGGTCTGGATGGGATCCATCCAAGAGTAATTAAGGAACTGGCACAAGAATTGGCAGGGCCAGTAACGTACATCTTCCAAAAATCCCTGGATTCGTTAGAAGTGCCTGCTGATTGGAGACAGGCACTTGTCATACCAGTATATAAAAAAAGGATATCATCAACAAGTTGAAAATTATCGCCCAATCAGCCTGACCTTGGTCCTAGGAAAATCTTGGAGACTATCATCAAGGATCATATCCTTGACTCTTTGAGTACCAAGGGTATTACTGATAGGTCACAACACGGGTTTACAGAGGCAGATCATGCCAGACAAACCTTTTAGCATTTTATGGCAGGGTCAGTAAAGCCTTGGATATAGGCAATTCAGTAGATGTTATTTACCTTGATTTTGCAAAAGCATTTGACAAAGTGCCGCATGTGGAATTATTAGGAGCACTCAGGGAAATAGGAGTACATGATAAAGTTTCTTCTTGGGTGGAGACTTGGCTGGGGGATAGGAGGCAGAGAGTATGTGTAAGGGGAGCATGCTCAGAGTGGGCGGAGGTGTCAAGTGGGATACCTCAGGGATCGGTATTGGGACCATGCCTCTTTAATATATACATTTCTAGTATGAATGTAAATAATGAGTATGGCTAGCAAAGTTTGTGGATGACACACGGCTCAGATACTCAGTCACTAATATTAATAAAGCCATTATTTTGCAATCAGCACTTATAGAACTAGAAGAATGGGCAAATATCAAGGGATCATTGTTTAATATTGACAAATGTGTTGTCATGCATATGGGCAAGAAGAACTGCATTACAAATACAAACTAGCTAACAGGGAGTTGAGGATAGTACAGGATGAAAAAGATCTAGGAGTAAGGGTTGATAAT
The DNA here is from genome assembly GCA_016271365.2 of Neoceratodus forsteri. NCBI lineage: Eukaryota > Metazoa > Chordata > Ceratodontiformes > Ceratodontidae > Neoceratodus > Neoceratodus forsteri. The sequence goes on from CM057450.1 coordinate 1,218,776,842, forward strand.
GAACTAAAATTTGTACTACATTGTACCCAGGTGGTAAGGAAGGCAAGTGGTATTCAACATTGTATATGTAAGCATATCATAAGTCGTGAAAAGGCAGTTTTGCTGCCATTGTACCTCTCGTTGGTGTGCCCACACATGGAGTATTATGCCCAGTTTTGGGCACCAGGCTACAGGAAGGACGTTGCTGCTTTGGAGAGGGTGCAGAGAAGGGCAAACCAAGGGCATTAAGGAGGTTCAGGGATTGAATTATGAACAGAGATTAGAAAACTTGATTATGTTCTTTGAGTATCGAGACTACGTGGGGACACAAAGCAAATATTTAGAGCACTCAGTGATGACCAATTATGGGAGCAACCACATATAAAAATAAGGAAACAAACTTATGATACCAGGACTCATTGCTATCAATTGTATAAAGATAAATATAACACTAAAAGAAGGGAAAACTGGTTTAGTATAAGAACAACAGGAATTTGGAATACACTACCAAATGAAGTAGTGTTAAGTCCTACTATGAATACCTTTAAAAATAGACTAGATTCTTATTTAATTAATAAAGGCATTCATGGGTATTGTTAGCAAACTGGCGAGCTATATGGACTTATGTCTTCTATGCTCTGATACAACCTATGAACCTGTGAACCTAATACACAGAGGTCAATTTACATTCCATGGGCAGAATGGATATGGAATGGGGTGCCCTAAAATGCATCATAAGAGGAGAACTTATACGCATAGCCTCCGATAGGAAGCGTACAAGGGAACAAAAGGCTCTAGCTCTTTTGGCTGATATTTGTAGCCTGGAGTCTAAACTCTCACCTACCACTACAGAGGAAGATAGATGCAGATTGGTAGGGCTTAGAGACCAATTCAGTGAATTACTAAGGGAAAAGGCGGCGTTTGCTATCCTGAAAACAAGGGCAACATATATTGATCAGGTTGAAAAGGCAAATAGACTACTTGCCCTCAGGCTTAAAAATCAGGAGGCATCTAGAATAATTAAAAGCATCCGATCTCTGTCAGATGAATCTATTAAACTAAACCCCAAAGACATTACTAAAGAATTTGCAGAATACTATCAAGAACTCTATAGCCCAATGCCTAATTTTCCAAAAGAACATACCGTAGAGGAATATCTTGAGGCCATTCCATTACCATCACTGCAAGAAGAACAAAAAACAAGCCTTATAACACCAATATGTGACAGTGAGATCCAAGCAATCATTAGCTCCCTACTTCTGGGTTCTCCCCTAATTTCTTTAAGTTGTTTGGTAAGCAGATAACCCACTGGCTTTCTAAATTATTTAATTGGATATTGAATTCAGAATCTGTTGACAGGAACTTACTAGAAGCCCTGATTATCATGCTGCACAAACCTGAGAAAGAGGAAGAGAGGGTGACCGCTATAGACCTATATTGTTACTGAATTACTGATACCAAAATTCTGCTAAACTACTTGCTAACTGGCTGGCCAGGGTACTGCCTTCCATAATCCAAACAGAACAAATGGGGTTCATGAAAAGGAGAACCTCATCGATCACTTGTGTAAGTTGGGCCACATCTTCTGCATCCAGGGACTCTGCCATCCCAGCTGGTCTTTGTCCTGGATGCAGAGAAAGTATTGATAGAGTAGACTGGCAATTTTGTTTCAAACTATGTACAGGTTTGGTATACCACTGCATTTGTCAAGTGGATCTCTTTCCTTTATAAGAACCCGTATGCACGCATATACTGCAACAGAGTATTCTAAGCTGCCTTCTCCCTCCACTGGGAACCAGACGGGTACCCACTGTCCCCACTCCTGTTTAATATTTATTTAGAGCCTTACTAACTAAATTAAGAGAAAATAACAATATACAGGGTATAATTATAGGCACCCAAGTATTTAAACTGTCAGCCTATGCAGATGATATTCTATTACATTTAGCATACCCTAAAGAGTGATTTCCAATAGTATTAGATACTATTGCAGAATTTAGTAGGCTCTTGAATTATAAAATTAACCTAGACAAAACCATTGTGTTTCCCCTTAATAGTAAGTTAATGAGACATGAAAGCTTACATTTTGGACTTCAGTGGAGCTCACAGAGCCTGGAGTACTTAGGCATCATCCTAGCCAGAAGTGAAACTACTATGAGGACACTTAACTTGGATGCCATCTTACAGACCATTTAGCAGGACCTTGCCAGATGGAAGTCTCTTCCAATCTCGCTCTGGGGGTGTATTAACATAGTCAAAATGAACATATCGCCAAGACTTTTTAACCCCCTTAATATGTTGAATTTATGGCTTCCCTTAAACTGGTTCAAAAAGGTTCACTCCATTATTACTTCATTTATCTGGCTGGATAAACCCACGAGAAGAGCTTACCGCAAAATGGCAGCTCCCAAATATCTTGGGGGATTGAGACTACTGCATTTTGGGTTCTACTAATGGGCCAGTCAAGCTTGCAAGTATTTGAGATGGCTTACCACCCCGGCAGATCTGAACTCTTTACTGTATGTCCCCTTGTGGTTAACCTTGGAAACAGAATTGATTTCTGTGACTGGCATCTCCCCCAGAAGTCCTCTTTCATGTTTCACCAAAAGATCTCCCATGCAGCTTATCCTGCACCCCTATTGCGGTATCAGTCAGGATCAGAGGTGAAAGTGGTAAACAAGAAGTACAGGAACTCAGACATTAGAAAATATGAAATGCAGAATGAAGATCCTCCATCTGAAGGATAATTCTTTCAATCAGTACACATCTATTTATATGATACTAGTAGATCCAATATATCTAGGATAATAATATTAATGTATAAGTCAAATGTTGTCATGGAAACCCCTGATTTCAAATCAAAGGCCCAGAAATAATCAATATATTGCTATTTTTAGAATTTCAGTTCCAATATCAGTGGGAAGAAGTACAGGAACTCTGTTCCTGCTGCAAAAATGGTACAGGAACTCAGTTCCTGTGCATTCCTGTTCACTTTCATCACTGGTCAGGATTCATGCACAGTTATGTTCATTTCTAGGGTATAGGCACAGCGGGGATATAAACCAGCCACTTATAGGGAATCCTAACTTTAAAATTGGAGACAAACCTATCACAGCCCAATGGATCCCTCAACTAAGGGAATCTAAAATAAGGGATTTCTTCTCTGATGGAGCTTGCAGCCCCATGGAAGCTATTCTGAACAAATACTCTATTAACAGAGGGCAGGTGTTCAAAGTATACCAACTCAGACACCTATTGATACAGAAGATGGACAAATTAGAGGGTGGAGACACCACAGGGAATTTATTTAGAGCACTCTTTTCAATAACTAAGATACCCCATCGATCTCCCAGGCATAAAGCTCCTTATTTGGCTAGGCCTTTATAGCCCAGGAGGGGAAACAAAAGTATTGGTCAGAACACTTCCCTAATTTAGAGGATCTTTGAAGTAAAATCTGGAGGGATACATAAATATATGTCACTCAGGATAAGCTGAGACTAACACAATTTCAATTTTTCAATAATATGTATTAGACCCCAATTAAGCTATTTGAGATAGATAGAGCCCTCACCCCAATGTGTGTCAGATGTCAATAAGAGGAAGGAATGCTAAGACATATTTTCTGGGATTGTCCACCAATCAAGTCTCTGAGGAGTCTATTAGAGCTAAAACTGATCCACCATTAGGTTGTGACTCTTCACTCCCAACTTGTAGTTAGAATGGTGCCCACATTACCGTCCGCCAGCACAGGCACTACGTGGCACTGATTTACTTATCTCTCAAGAAGCTGGTATTACAACATTGGATGAATGCACACACAATTACTTACACAGAGCGATTGCAAGAACTACTATTCAACTTAAGAGCTGAACAACTCAAGGCCAGTTTGAGGGCCTCTTCTTCCAGGTGCAAGAGGATTTGGGAGAGACTGTACACTTTATATTTGATGCAATCTGGCTCTAACCAGTCATGAATAGGCCCCAATCGCCTTTACTGCTATTGTCTACTTTATTTTCTTAGTATGATGTCTCAGAATTCCTTAGTTTAAGCAGGAACCATTGTCAGTTGATGCCAAGTGGGGGAGGAGGGAGGGATGAGGGGACATGAAACTGTATGTTTTCACCATGTAATTCTGCTGATTGTGTGTACCTAGTTGTTTCATATCAGGGCATTTTGTTAAATCCAATAAAAATTCAAATAAAAAAAAAAACAAGCCTCACAAGTATAGAGAACACTGAGGCGTCATGTGTCTGTGTGCGTGTGTGTGTGTGGAATGATGTGAAATAACACTCAAAGCATTTATTCATGGATTTATTGTATGTATTTTGTGGAATTTATTTAGTTTTTGTTAACTAGGTAAGAGTGCTAGACGTGATAATACAGGACAGTACGGAACAATCAATCACACCAACACAAAACACAATTACTGTACAGTAATACAAGCACAGGTATAGAGCAGATACAGACATTAATACACAGCTAATGCATGTTATTCCTTTCTAAAGTATAGATGGGTGATCAAGCTTTTTATACCAGTAGGTATGAGTTTCAATCTTTAGAGCACTATGGGAGAATGCTAGTTCACCTAGTTTTGCACTGCACCTAGGTTCAAGCAACAGAGACTTGTCAGATGACCTCAGAGTAAAAAGCAATTGGGAGTTAGGAGAAATTCAAACAAGGAGACTGAGTGGGATCGTATTAACTTGTCAATGAAACAGCGATGGGTGATAGAGGACCTGATGGTGGGGGTTAGCCAGCCAAGGCCAGTATACAATAGGAAGTGATAAGTAAGGCAGTTACTGGTAAGTACAAAATAATAGACGTTATGGTTAAAATCCCCTTTTAGCTAAGTAGTACATGGTGGTGTTAAGGTAAACTACAACACCATACTTCAGGCAGTAATGTGGTAGAGAACTACGGCAAGGGATTAAGGGGAACCCCTAGTCATTTGAATAAGCCTACTGCCTCCAGGGGAGAGCCATCCAGGTATGCAATTCTAAGAGGGTTGTCTAGAGCTGTTGAGAATTTTCTAATTTGGTTTCTGATGGAATTCCACAGTGTTTCAGAAATTCTATCAAATCACACAGAATTCCATCAGAAGTAGAATCCGACAGCAGTTTGTGCCTTTTCCTTAAACCACACATTAGTAATTCTCAGTGTAGATGAACCAGGGATTAATGTTCTACAGTCCACAGAAATCACAGAACATGAACCTGGGGTTTAAATAAAAACATGTTTGGCATTTTGTTGATGTTAACGAAAAATTCTGAAAAGCATTTTGGATGCAGGAATTGCCTTTCCATCGGGGTAATTCTAAATTCTGCACAGCTTTAGTGTTGGCACTAACAGAGATTCTTATTTGGGCCCCAATAGCAAGGTCTTTGTTGTCTTAGAATTTAGAACCACCTTGTTTTAAAGGAGCCATGACTGTATTGTACTGAAATCATGATTCAGTCGAGAGTTGAGGTACGTAGTTGTGTCAGAGCTACAGTAGAGGACAAGGTCATGAACATGCATCAGTATGTTAAGGAAGGAGGTGGAAAGGGCATGTTATTTATAAATAGAAAAATAGGGGACTAAGTCTAGAGCCTTGTGGAACACCAACCTAACTAGAAGAAGTAGTTGAAACTGATTAACCATATTCATGATGTGCATAGTAGTATAGCTTTATTTTACACTGCTTTCTTGGAGCACTTTTATAGTGACTCTTCAGCTTTGTGTGGCCTGCCCAGGAAGAGACAGCCACCAGGGGACACTACAAACAGGTCAAGGAGCAGCTTTAGTGGTGAGCATGCCAGAGGAAGTGGTGGAGGTTGAAGCATTTATCACTGTCAAGCTAAGACGGATACGTTTATAAGGAAAGGACAACATGCAGTACCAAACCACTATGCAGTGGGAGGGGTCCTGCTGGGCTACAAAGCCTACTTCCATTTTATGATCCTGGGGGCCTATGTTTGTTTGTTTTACCCTAGTTACTGTTTTATTCCACTACTAAAAAAGGGTAACAAACAAAACAACAATAAAAACAGAGAAAATACTTCAGGAATAGCAGAGTAAAATTAAACTCCTAATGCCTCTGGAAAACTAATAACAATTGTAGGCCAAAGTATTTGCATTCTTGATTGTGTTATAAATCTGGTCAGATGAAGTAAATGTGGATGGTCAGTGTTTATCTGATACAAGTCTTAACTAACCCACTCTGTCTGCATAGAGTTCAACCATTATGACTCATTGTGGTAGTCATTAAGATACTAATAACTGTACCCGATGTTTTTGTAATTGCCTCGTGTCTCGTAACAGAAAAGGACCACGCTGAGCTTTTGCATCATGTTATTAGACTGCACTAGGCCAGCTTAATAGGCAAGGAAGACATTAATTGCTCATCTTTGTTTGCTGCCCTCTTGAATCTAAATACTGCAATTACCAGGACTGATTATTATTAGCACCAGCAGTCAAGAATTATTTCAGATCTAGTTTTAAAGTGTTGTTGATAAAAAAAGGTTTAGTCTTTTAAATCGGAATCATCACAGTGATGTCTGTTTTTTTTTCTAATGCACTATTAAGTACAGTAATTGATGTGTTTTTCAAGTTATACAATTTGAGATTTACTATGTACAGCAAAAGTTTATCAGTGCTTGTGTATTGTTTTTCATAAAACTCCATACCTAAACTGAAACTGTTTACAGCATTTTCCCTCTGAAAAGGCCTTGAAGAGCAATCAGATGGGAGCACCTGGACTACTTCCATATTTAGAGGGAGCTATAAGCTTGGCTTATTTGTTCCTATACACCTGAGTATGAACCTGAGCAAGACAACCACATTTCTAAATATCAGTAATTAGGCAGTATGATAACATAAACACGTAATGCAACTTTACAATTTGTGAACATTTGTGAGACCTTCTGGCACCTTACAGTCCTTCCTAAAATATAGCCAGGCAACATTCCCCATGTTCATTTGCATACAGTGTGTTTCCATTGCATGCCTTGCATTGGGTACTTGTCATTTTCTTGTTTCTCAAAAAGCTGACATAATTGTCATTCGTTTTTTTTGTCACCCTTGCTGCAGTGCATTTGAATTGACGCTCTTTTCCCAAGCAGGCATGATAGGGCATGTATAATGTAAGCAGTAATACACTATGGAGTGTTGATTGTGCTGCCATGACCACATGCTCAGGGCATAAGAAGGCTGCAGGCCAGTCTTCAGCCCTGAAAGTGTAGTTTTGGTGGCACAACCAACACCCCAAAGTGTCCTATTGCACTTATAAAATTGATTTTATGTTAAGAATATGAGAAAATTAAAATAAAATGGGAAAGTGTTTAAAATCAGTAGCTTTGTGGGAAATAGTCCCTCCATAGATTGACTGTCACTTCAGGGTGCTAGCTTGAGTTGTACCATTTGAGCCACTATGGTATGTGTGCTTCCTGTGTGAACTGCTGTCTCTTGATGCCCCCCAGTTTTGTTCTACTTTTTCTTTTGCCTGGTTGGCTATTCCCTACAGTCAGGTCCTCTTCACCCATTGCTGCTTCACTGACAAGTTACTGTGATCCCACTGTCCAGTTTCCTTATTTGAACTACCTCCCAAATGCCCTTACTCTCCTTTTCTTTTAAATAGAAAAACAAACTTGATTAATACTGTATTACTTTGAGGATTTGAATTGAAACATTTGGCTCAGGTGTTTTAGGTTCAATGACTAAGTGGAACAGCAATGTAGAAGTGTGCATAAAGTGAAACTGGGATTAGGGGTTGCAACATCAAGAAGCAGCACACTGGTATTTGTAGTAATTATGCAACATTGGTACAGGCACTTTTTATACTCCTTTGTTGTGCTGTCTGAGTTCAGTGGTGGAAACACGTTTCTGCCAATCAGAATGCAGGATTTGTAGTACCCATTTTATAATGTGGATAACAGCATACCTCAGGAAATGAAGCACAAGGCAACACTGAGTGCCTTACACACCAGAGAAGTGCCATTATCCAACAATTATGCACACCCTGAAGTACCGTGACAGCATTATCAAATGGTTTCTCGGATTTCAATTTTTAAAATCTGAGTAATGAGTTTTAAAAGTTAAGTATTTCTAACCAAAGCAATCATGCTGGAATAATGCCCAATCATATGCTCACATGTGAACAATCACAGGTCTTAGTTTCTTTTATCCATTTTATATTTTAAACTATTTAGTTTTGTATTTATTTTGAAATCTTGGACAGCACCAGTGAGCAGATACTTGTTAATTGGTTCCACATCAGGTAACAAGTACAGAGTGATATATAAACATTCAAATAGAGAGTGGTTCGGTAGCAAATATACAAACACATGTTACAGAACAACAATACAGATAAAGTTCATGGCTATACTATACTGAGGCATTGTACAATGTATGCCGCATCAAGGAGAGACAGAAATCAGTAGAGTGACAGAGGGAGGATAAGAAGGAGAGAAGTTGGAGAGGTAATGGTAAGAGCAAGGGGTGGGTGGGGGTAGGAGGTGGAGGGGTGGGGGTAAGGAAGACAAGTGAGGGTGTGTGGCAGCATCATGGGAGAGGACGGTGAGTCAGTGAAGTGCAACATCGGGGCTACCCAGTGGAACAGTGGCAGGATTAAGAAATGCTAGAGAGTAAGTGCAGACTGCAACAATGGGATTACTGACTTGAGGCGGGATTTAGTGGGGGCAGGCACAGATATCCATGGTGAGAAGGTGTTGGTGCAGTTTTTGTTTAAAAGAGCCAATCGTTGCTGCATCACAGATGTCCTACTACTACTTTTCTGCTTTGCAGTGTCCCCAATATTGTTAACATTAAGATGACTGATCTCTTGTCCTGGGCTGAGATGATGGCTATATCTCACTGAAGATTCCTAAACAGGATGGAATATGTTTCACTATTGTTTTCACATGGTATCATGTCAATATAATGAGTATTTAATAGTGAGAACAAAACAGCTGAACAATATCAGTGCAGAACATAACAGCAACTGGCATATATTTTTTTGGGTTATTTCTTTTTCCTCCCCTATGTGATACCGCCTCAGTCACTCCTTCAAGCTCTGCCAAGGCAGCATCTAACCCATCTTGTTCCCGAGCCCCGACCCTCATATTGCAGTCGTCCCCAAGGTAACACGGACGTAACCCTTCACCGGGTGGGTCCCCATCTGGAAGGCACCAAAGGCAGGGCTAGCACAATACTTGGCCCTGGGGAACTGCTGGGGGACTGGGAGCTCTGGGACATTGATGGCCTTAGATCACCAGGGTGGCCATCATCCAGCTGAACACGGGCCATGTTCCATTTTTTCTGGTGATGTTCACTTGCGCTTGCATCTGCACTTCCCCGGCTCCACCGGAGGTTGCTGCAAATCATCCCACTACCCACCCCGGAGAGGAGAGCAGTCTTTACAGATGCTCAATCTTCTCCTTCCCTGCCAGCCCCGGTGTCCGAGTCCATTCCCAAACCTGGGTCACCGGCGTGGCTTGAGGTAAGGCACCAGTGCCTCAGCCCTCTGTGCCTTCGGGCTGGCCCAGCTGGCACATATTAGCAAATGGCACATAAAGACGGGCGACACATTACAGCGAACACACAACGAGCCAAACATGCTGATATCCTCACTATCAATGAGCGGCATGGTGTTGTAATCCTAAAGATGGGGGGGCAGAGCCCCCGCATTAAAAACAAACCACATGAGGTTCACATGGAGAAGCTTTTGTCAGCATCTGAGACCCCCACTGTCTGCCACGGTACCGTGATCTTACGGAGCGCATACAGCAAATCATGAGTGAATATGACGCCTGCAGCTGGTATGATTATCTTAGAGGCCTTGCATATAATTTTCAGTTGCAGGTCTGAGCTTCAAAATAGCTGTTTTGTGCTGAGCTGTTATTGGTAGTCGCTCAAAATGCGGTCGCTGTTTTTGATTAACTAGTTTGACATTTGCTATTATTGACTCACTCTATTGACACGGAACCTTTTCACATCACTCACTGTATCCCTAAAACAAAAACTTAAACTTTTTTCAGCATTTCTGTCCCTGGAAGGCCTTCAAGAGTAATCAGATGGGAGCAAGGCAAACACATTTCTAAATATCAATAATTAGGCTTGTTCTATTGGCTGCTCTAGCTTTCTTCGGCTTTTCTGATGTGTGTGTGTGTGTGTGTGTGTGTGTGGAGTTCAGAGCAAGCGGTAGTTGGTATGAAACCCCTTGAAGAGTAAGGTAGACCATGAAGCAATGATAATTAATGTAGTGTACCGCACATGGATACAAATTGAAAAAGGTTTAATAATTTCTTGGTAAATTAGAACGCAGTAGTGATACCGTAACTTTTTTATAAATTAACAGTGACAGAGATTTAGTTAGAGCCCTCCTGTATCAGCTCACTCCTTGCTCCTCACCAGTGTCATCTTCATATACCAACTGAAATTTAAGCATTAATAAATACACCTGGGGACCCTAATTTTGACGTTAGTTTCAAAGCGACAACTAGTCTTGAAAGATTTGGATGAAATACCACCAAGTCAAAAATACACCGCAAGGACACCATTCACTGCCATCCCACTAGACAAGATGAGATAAGAACAATCACCACTCTTTCAAGAATGAGGAAGTCAGTATACTGGATATCTTGCACTGGTTAACATGAAAATGTTCAATTATTGGTACTCCAGATCCAATCATGGATTCAGACAACATATGAACTGGTGATTGGCAGATAAAAGAAAAAAAAAACATACGGAAAAAGGCATTCAGCATCTCCCGAACTGTTTTCATTTGGGGAGAGACAGAGGGGTCATCTTCTACATGAGTCAGCCTAAAGCCTGCTATTGGGGTGGCGCTCATACCTGCCTTACCACAGAAACATACAAACACAGACTATGACAGCAGATAAGGGCCACTGGGCCCACCTAGTCAGCCCTTTTTATTTATGTTTTAACCTTCATTTTTTGCTGCAGACCCCACTTGATCTATGGAACAATCTCTCCCCTTACTCCCTACAATTTCCTTGTACCTATCCCAGGCATTTTTGAACTCCACCACTGTTTTCACCCCAGTACCTCCACTGGAAGGCTGTTCCTGGATCCACCACTCTTTCTGTGAAGAAGTACTTCCTCACATCACCCTTCCTCAGTTAGCCTCCTCTAGCTTCATAGCATGCTCTCTTGTTCTGCAGCACCTTTTCTCTGAAAAATACCACCTCCTGTACCTTATTAACCCCGTGAGATATTTAAAGGTTTCTGTCATATCTTGATCTCCTCCTCTCCAGGGTATATATATATTTAGCTCCTTTACCTGCTCCTTACAGGCTTTTGATGCAGACCCTGCAGCATTTTGGTAGTGCTCTGACTGCCTCCACTCTATGTCCTTCCTGAGATGTGATCTCCAGAAAACTGGACACAGTATTCAAAGTGCAGTCTTACCAGCGATCTATATGGGGCAGCACCACTTCCATCTTTCTGCTGGTGATACCTTCCTATGCACCCCAGCATTCCACTAGCCCTTCTGACTACCTTGTCACACTGACTGGCCACCTTTACATTATCCAGTATGATTACCCCTAGGTCTCTTTACTGCTTGGTTTTTATCAGTATCACTCCACCCAGTTTGTACTCTGCCCCCTGATTTATATAGTGCAAGTGCATTATTTTGCACTTTTTTTGGATTAAAACCCAGCTACCATACATTTGACCATTCTTCTACTCTTTTCAGATCCCTGCCCATCCTTTTCAGCCACCCTGGAGTGTCCACTCTGTTGCAGATCTTGGTGTCCTCTGCAAAGAGGCAGACCCTCCCCTCCAGTTCCTCCGCTATGTCACTTATAAAGACATTGAAGAGGACCGGTCCCAGCACTGATCCCTGAGATACCCCACTGGTCACTCTCCCTTCCTCAGAGTGCACTCCATTTACCACTACCTTCTGTGTCCTGTCTGTGAACCAGTTCCTTACCCAGGTTACCACCTCATTACATAAACAAAACCAAAAAAGTCAGTGCACACAAAGCTGTAAAAATATATAATCAAATTTATTAAATCACAGCCATAGACCGATGTGACTGCCTGAATCCCAGTACTTGAGGCTCTCTGCCTCTTCATCAGGGGTGTGTGGCTAAGTTACAATGTGCAATGGAATAGCATTTAAAGGGCACATATAATAAATATTTATTTATTTAAATTATGCAAGAGCATTTCACTGATCAGATTATTTCTAGCCATCGAGGATCAGCGTTACAGGTGATCGAGGGGTGTAGACCCTGTGTCAGTGGATTAAACATAGATGGCCAAAGGAGCAATGAGAAGCTATACAAATAGATACATAATCATAAGGAAAGTGAAGCAGTAATATACAGTGGACTAGACATAGCTGGCCAAAGGAGCAACAAGAAGTTATACAAGTATGTACATAATCAAAAGCAGAGTGAAGCATTAACATACAGGCGACACATCATGGACACATGAGAGGACATAGTCTGGCAGCCCTGGGGGGCGGGTGATGAGGGTTAAGGACAGTCGAGAGGCTAGAGGCGAATGGCCTCCCTTAACTTGACTTCGAAAAGGCCCAACTTGTCATTTGTGGAAATTTCATCCGGAAGGGCATTTATCCAGAGGGGGGCTCTGTAGTGAAAGGCCCATTGCCCCAAGGAGGTCCGACAGTGAGGGACGTTGAATAAGGTTCTCAAAGAGTTACGGGTGACCTGAGCAGGTTGAATTAGGTTGTGAATACCTGGGGGCACTGCCCAATGCAATGTTTTTGGCGAATAGGCAGGTGTGACATTTTAGCCTACCCTGAAGGTTGAGCCAAGAGGAGCTTTGATAAAGGTCGCAGGAGTGGGTCATCCAGTCACACCCAGTGACCAAGCGGCATACCTTGTTTAGGGCAACCAAGATCCTGTGAAGGGCAGTAGAGTTGGTAGCACCATATATAACAAGCCTGTAGTCTATCAGTGAGAGGATGGAGAAGTTTACAGCTAGGCGGAGTGCCTCTGGAGGTAAGCACCTTTTATGCCTGTATAGGAGGCCCAGCCTGAAGTTAATAGCGGAGGAAACATTTTGGATGTACTTGGAGTAGGTCAGGAAGAGTCCAGTGTAATACCTAGGTATTTATAGGAAGAGACTTGTTCAAGTGGAGCATTGTGAGCATTGAGGATACTAAGTGTATGATGGCATGACTATTTTGCAGATGGGAGAACAACATTACCTTAGCTTTTTATAATTTAGCATCTGATTCATAGATATTTCAAGCTAGATAGACTTTCATCCTTAATGCCTGCCTTCAGTACCTGTTTTTGATTTTGTCGTTTACTAATCTTTTAATTACCATTTTTAAGTTATACAGTTATACTTGAATTTGTTTTCCCCGAAGAACGTATTGAGTCTGTTTTTAAAGGTATCCATACTTGTACTAGTTACCACCTCAGCTGGCAATGAATTCCGCCCAGCAACAGCTCTCTGGCTGAACCAGTGTTTTCATGGTAGTGTTTGCCATCTTTGAGCTGCCAACTGAAGCGGATGTTCTCTTGATTCGTATTTAGATTTTCTCAGGGTGATCCCTATGTTTTGTGTTAAATCTATATCTTGTACAATTTTATATAACATACAGTTGCTACCCCTAATCCTTCTATACTGCAGTGAATATAGATTTAAGTCCTGCAGTCTTTTAGGATATGACATGCCTTTAAGTCCTTTGACAGTCCTGGTCGCCCTACACTGGATTCCCTCCAACCTGTGAATATCCTCTTTTTTTATAAGGAGCCCACACCTGGGAACAGTATTCCAGATTTGGCCTCACCAGAGCACTATACAGGGCATAATGACACTTCTACTCCTGCTAGTCATATGTGTCAGTATACAATTTAGAATCTCGTTATTTTTTTTAACCAGTTTATTACAGTGGGAACTGAATTTTAAGTCTGTACAAATTGTAATTCTAATATATCTTCCCTCAGTTGTTTCCCTAAGTACAGAGTTGCCTATTTTGTATGATGATTTGCTGTTTTTTCCCCATATGCATTACAGTGCATTTTGCACTGTTTAGTTCAAGTTTACTATTTTTAGTCCACTTATGTATGGTGTTTAGTGCATTTTGTAAAGCAGTGGAATTTTTTTGTATTTGTTATGGCTCCAATTCTGCAGTCATCTGCAAATTTTGTCACCCAAATATCTCTGTTTGATACTTGTAATGATGTTATATAAATACTGAAGAGATGGGGCCCAACACCTTATGTGCAGCAAACCAGTTTTCGTGTCATTGAAGGAGTTCTGGAGTGTGAGTTGGAGGATAGGGTCAGGATGGCTACTAAAGAGAACAGCATCGTCTGCACGGAGGAGTATTTGTCCAGGGCAGGACGAAGGGAGATAGTTTAAGAAGATGCTAAAGAGGAGGGCCTCAGGATGGAGCCCTGGGAAGCACCAGAGCATACAGGAGAGTGTCTGAGAGGGTGGAGCTTATTTTGACTCTCTGGGATCATCCACTGAGGTAGTTCTCAAACCAGAATGTAGTTTCAGAGGTCAGGCCAGTAGCAAATAGAGCACTGATGAGCAGGGCATGATTTACAGTGTCAAATGCCTTAGTCAGATCGATGTATACTGATCCAGCTAAGTGACCCCTGTCAAGCATTTTATGTATGAAGCTAGAATATTCTAGCAAGGCAGATGTCATGCTATGACCTTTTCTGAATTCATGTTGTTCCTGGCAGAGGAGGTCACATTTGGATAGGTGGTCTGTGAGCTGATCTGAGACAATTTACTCAACGGCCTTGGAGAGAGGGAGGAGGACAGAGATAGGGCAATAATTATTTGGAGAGGTTGGCCTCGGCCTTCAGGATGGAAGTGATGACTGCCTGCTTCTAGATGGTGGGTAATTGGCCCAGACATAGGGAGAGGTTTAGAATTTTGTTAGGAGGGGCAATAACAGTTTTGAGTGCTAGACTGAGCAGTTTTAGGTCTAGCGAGTCACTGCTGTGCTGAGTTTTACCCTGGGCTTTGATTAGGTAGGGTTTGCCTCACAAGCAGAGATAGCCTTAGGCAGAAAGGGGGCACGAGGGGTGGGATAAGGGACGGTGGATCAAAGAAGTTTAGGGGGGAGGATGCTGCTGAGGTTTGAGAATTAGGAATTGAGGGAGTTGGCGATATGATGTGGGTCCTGGGTGGTGGAGCCATTATGGTTTAGTTCAGATGGGGGAGTGGATACAACCTTGCCACTAATCTCTTTAATGTTGTCCCAAAATTTTCAGTCTGAGCCCCAAGAGGCAGAGAGTGCATCCTGTAAGTCAGCTGCCTTTGCCTTCCGGATCTCCCGGGTGCATTTGTTTCTAGCAGCTCTATATTGCTGTCTAACAGCAGAATTTCCTGATTCCAGGGCCTTATGCCACAGGGCATCCCTGTGGTTCATGAGATTTCGGAGAACCTGACTAATCCAGGGGGTATTAGGACCTTTGATAATCCTTTTAGAGTAGGGGGCAAACCTGTCACAGGCCGAAGTTAAACATGGTAATGGAGTATGAAAGGGCAGCATCGACGACTGTACTGAAAAACTGGATTCCAGTCACTGTGATGAAGGAAGTGTTTGAGGTTGCTGAGGGCACCCTTTTTAGGCAATGCTGATAGATGACTTTAGGTGAGGATTTATTGGGTTTGTAGGACCAGTCACATAGGATGGGTGAATGGTCACCAGCTCATCTGGGAGAACATAAACACTGGACAGCCTGTCTCATCTATCCATAATGTTGGAACAAGGCCCTAGAAACAATCATCCTAGGGGACATTAACCTCGATTGACTATCTAATGCCTCAGCTCCATTCGCATCTTTCTGTGATGATCATGGGTTAACACAACTTATTGCTGAACCAGTGCATCCCAATAAAAGGAACCCTAGCAACAGCACCCTACTGGACGTTATCATGGTGAATAAACCTCATCTCTTTACCCATGCCCGCACTTTTTTCTGATGTCAGCGACCACTGCTTCATTGCTGGAGTAAGAGCGCCAACAAATGCTCTTCCACATCAAAATTCTGTGACGAGATCAAGGCGTACTTTGACTTGTTTGCTTACCTTGACAAGCTTAAATACCCTTGCATTGGTGGGATTTCTACCTGGCATAAACGGTCATCTGCATGTATGACATCTTCAGGATATCTTGTCAGGGGCTCTCAACAAATACGCCTCTGGCTAAAATCCAAGTAAGGAATAAAGACTGTAGATGGTTCTCCCTGAACTCAGGACTATGCTGCTCGAAGGGATAAGCTTTGATAAAAGCTCGAGATTCAATACCTCTACGGACTGAATCAGTTTAGAAGAGTACGAAATGTCTGCACGAAAATGGTCAGAGAATCAAAGGCTGCCTTCTTTTGTTCGAAATTCGACTCTGCTGCCAAGAGCTCAGCTAAATTCTGGAAAACTATTAAGGACTTGTCCGTCACACTCTGGCAACCCCTTCCGACTAAGATCAACTCTGGGAATTCAACCATCACTGATAAGTTGGAGATTTTAGATTTGTTCAATAATCACTTTGCCACTACAGACCAAGCATTTGACATTTCCCCAGCATGCTCCCTTACGTACTCCAGGTTGGTACCCCTAATCCTGAGTCCCCTGCAACAGACTAAGCATTCTCATTCCAACCTGCTTCACTAAAAGAGGTGGAGGACTCCTTCTGCAAATGGACACCAGGAAAATGCTGGTGCTGACCTTAGACCCATACTTTATAAAGATTGCCCATCATGCACTAGCCGTGCCCAATACCCACCTATTTAATCTATCTCTGTCTCAGGGTATCGTGCCACCTACATGGAAGACTGCCCATGTCATTCCTTTTAAATCAGGGGACCCTGTGATCTTAATAACTTCAGGCCGATGTCCCTCCTTCCTGTATTGTCTAAATTACTGGAGAAAATAGTGGATGCACAGCTGCGGTCCTATCTTGAAACTATGAATCTACTAAACCCAATGCAGTCTGGCTTCAGAGCTAATCATAGCACTATCACAGCCCTTGTCAAAGTGACTAATGATTGGCAGAGAGAGTTAGACATCAAGAATTATGTCTGTGCTGTATTTCTGGATTTAAGTAAGGCTTTTGACACTGTTGATCATAGCCTGCTCCTCCTCTCCTGCAAACTATAGGCATGGATTCTCCATCGCTATGCTGGTTTGCTGACTATCTAACAGGATGCCTTCAGCAAGTCAAAGCAGAAGGCTTAATTGTCACCTCTAAACCTCTCCAACGGGTGTGCCTCAGGATCTATATTAGGTCCCTTACTGTTTGCAATATACATTAACAATATTGCAATTAGATAAACAAGGCCAGTATTCATCTGTCTGCAGATGATACTGTCCTTACTTAAGCTGCCCAACGCCAGAAGCTGCCTGTGAAGACCTCCAATCCAAATTCAATCTCCTTCAGAGCCAACTAATCCACAAAAACTCAATGCCAAAAATGAAGGTGACTCTTCTCCATTTGTCCACTCAGTTAATCCTGCAACTATTGGCTCAGTCCTCAGATTACCACCTTGTTAGGAGACAAGTTGGAATATGTCACACAATTCAAGTACCTGGGAGTGTGGCTAGACCACAGACTTCCCTTCACTGAACACGTTGAGGATCTACTAAAAAGACTAAGGCAGAGGCTGGGAATTTTCTTTAGAATTAGTCAATTCCTAACCAGAGATGTTAAGATACAGCTGGTCCAATCCACATTTCTATCATTGGTAGACTATGTGGACTTTCTATACAGCCAGTGTCCTACCTCTTGCTTGACAAAATTAGACACACTTTATCACAGAGCTCTGAGGTTCATAACGGGACTTCCCTTCGGCATGCACCACTGTTCTCTGTACATGGCTGTAGGATGGACCTCCCTTAAGTCCAGGAGAGATAGAAATGCTGCACTTTGGACTTTCAGAGCTATTTCAAAAAAACTGCCACATTATATTACCAATTGCCTTCCACTAAGCACAATAGGTAACTACGCACTACAAAGTTACTCATCTATCTCACTCAAGGTACCTATGGCTAAATCTCACTTTGGCAGAGCAGCCATAAGCTTTGTGCTGCCCTCACTATGGAACAAAATTCAAAAAACTCTTAATTAGCCTCCCATCTGCCCTCAGCCTTTAAGACTCTACTGTATATTCCCACTCATTCAAAGAAGTATGCAATTATTTTTCCTCCCAAGATCTCATCAGTGTCTTCTATAGTACCTCATCCTGCCCTGCACAGTACTCAAAATCTCAAGAACTCCTAGTACTGTCCACCATCCTCCCAAGCCCTAGACATTCCATCATCTCCTTCCCCACCTCTCCTCACTTGCTTCCCACCTTATCTTCAGTCTATGTCTCCCATCTTCAGGGTAGGAATTGTTTGTGCCCTCTGGATGAGACTATCTCCACACCCTTCCCTTGCAAGTCTCTCACCTCCCAAATGGTCTCCACCACTACCCCTTGTACACACCCTTCTCCTACCCCACCTGTTCTCTCCCCTGTACCACTACTTATCTCCTTTGCCGCAACTCCTCTATTCTGATTTCCTGCTGCCCAAGCTGCTTCTCATTCTACTATATTACTCTAATCATGCTTCTTCTTTCTCCTCCTTCTGTTTTACTCTCCTCCATTACTGTGCCCAGGTTGAATATATGTACATGCTCCTTTTTTGCACTACTGCCTTGAATTGCTACAGGCTTCTATGTTCTATTGTTTCTTGTTGACCTGTTTTTAATATATATCTGTATTCAATTGCACTATTTTGTAATGTTATGTTCACTATGTTCCACCCAGGTCCATCTTGCAAATGATCATTGCTCAATGATGACCGCCTGGATAAATAAAGATTTTGATTGATTGATTGATTGAAGGTGATTAGTAAGCACTAGTCCAATTAGGGTGGCAGTGCCAGTGGAGGGGTTCTGTCAGGTCGGGGATGTGACTACTTGAGACAGATTTAGGGTTGTGATGGCATCCTTATAGTGTGCAGTAGCAGGAGCTGCCAGTTAATGTTGCAGTCACCTGTGGCAATGATTTCTGAGTTATTTGCCAGTTGGGAGATGCACTCGACAACTAAATCAAAAGCCGCTTCTGGTTTTGAGGAGCGATGTAAACAGCCATGATAAGTAGGGGCTTTATGAAATTGCCAATCTGGATCTTTACTGTTAATGTCTGTGCTCCATGGCTTGGAGCCGTGACTGGGACAACATGTCCTTGAATGGAGTCACGTATGTAGATTGCACAGCCACCACCTATTTTAGCTAGCTTATCTACTCTGAAGATTTAGTACCCACTTAGGGCCATGGCAAAGTCCTTCACATTAGGGGACAGCCAGGTTTCAACCAAGGCCAGGATAGCAGGGTTATGCTGAACAACCCATTTGCAGGGCATCAAACCTTTTTGCAAACTGCAAATGTTAATAGAGGCGATGCAGAGTCCTTCAGCAAGACCAGTTGCAGGAGGGTGGAGACAGGTCTGGGGTTAGGGTGTACACTGCCAGATAAGAGAAGAAGGTGGAGAATGAGCCTGAGAATGGCTGCTTTGTGGGGATTCATTATAAGGTGAGGGTTACTGGGTGGGTGGGCAGGATTTCTGCTAGTAACTGGCAACGGGAAAGCATGGATATGGGGGACCAGAAGTACTAGACAGGCAAAAAGGGAGATGAGAGTACTGCAGCCATATTGGGTCAGGTGGTGGGGAGCTGTATGGTGGGTGCTAGCAGTCCCTTTAATGTACGCAAGTGGGGAGGGGCACACTTGTTAAGTTCAGCCCAGGTGGGGACCTCCCATATGAGACAGGGGGCAGGATTTGTAGCGGGGGCTATATAGAGACCTAGGCATAGTGTGCCAAGTAGCATGTGCAGAGGACCCATAATTAGTCGACTGAGATAATATTATGCTCTGGGAGGCAGGTCCACAAGTCAGAGGATAAGAATAAGAGGGGGGAAGAATGGGTTTAGCAGAATCAGAAACAAGGCTGTTGTGTTACAGGTAGTAGAGAATGTGGGATAAGGTAAAGTTATAGCTGAGTAGGAACTAGGAGGGCTAAGTGGTACAGCAGTAGAGCTGCTCCCTTTGGTATATGAGGTGTGGGGTTTAAATCCTAGATAGGGAGAAAGGCGAGAGGACATGAAAGGAGGCTGGCAGGCAGGGTATGCAGATGGGGAAGGCAGGGAGGGAGATAGAGAGTAGTGGTCAGGTTGAGGAGGGGGTGCTAAGAGAGAGTTGAAGGAGGATGGAGGGCTCAGGACTGACCCCTAGTGGAAGGAGAGAATAATCTGCTAGTGGGAATGTGGTGACTTAGCAACGAGAGGAGACAGGAAGTCACGTGACCAGGAAATGATAATATAATAACAGGCTTTCTCCACCATCTGCTCCTGGGTGAGGTGTCCTTGTCGGTGGCCAGAACTGTTCTGTGCAGGGGGTTCCCGTGAAGGAGCTTTTACAGGCTTTCCCCACTGTCCGTTCCTGGGTGAGGCATCCTTGTCAGTGGCCGGAGTTCCAGAACATGTAAACTGATCCTCATTTGTAACATTGTTTTGTTTTGGTACCAGTTGTGTCTCTCTCTTCAGAGAACTAGCTTTTCTAAGGGCTTCATCCAGAATTCTAGTAGAATATCCCCTTTCTTTAAAACAGTTATAAATATCAAGTGATTGTTGAGCAAAATCTTTTTCTCTAGAGCAATTTCAGCACAACCGTAAGAACTGACCATATGTGATGGAAGAGGTGAGATGGGGAGGGATGAGCACTGGTTGCATGCAACACAGTGTTGCCAGCCGTTGGTTAGCAGAACCCAGCTGTCATTATCTTTTTTCCTGTCTCTGCCTGTAATTTCAGATCTAAAAATAATTTAATTTCAGAACTGTGTATTTTGACTGTAAAGGACAAATTCAGATCACTGTTGTTGATCTCATATATAAAAGCCCTTCTTATTCTCTAGATCCACTCCAAATTATCAATAAATCATCAATATACTGGTGCCATGCACCACCTGTCCCAAAAATCTATTGTCTGTGTCATCAAAAACAAAAAGTTTTTCCCACCATCCTAAATAAAAAATTAGCAAAAGAGGGGGCCATAGTGGCTCCCCTTACTGTTCCCTTCCTCTGTAAAAAGATGTCCCCATAAAACAGTTATGTTGTAAAATGAATTCCAACAGAAACTGGACAGGTGGTGCATTGGCATAATTGTGTCTTCTTAAGAAATACTCAATGGTTGTCAAGCCCATATCATGGGGGATACATTTATATAAGGATGTCACATCTTATCCAGTGCACAAATGTTCTGGTTCCCATTCAACCTCTTTTAGTTTCAACATCAAATGGGTAGAGTCTCGGGCATAGGATATTAAATTATTAACTAAAGGTTGTAAAAAAATCATCCACAAATCTATTAAGATTTTTAGTGGGAGCGCTACTGCTTTCGGCACTGATGACCCAGGTTCGAGAGTGAGCCTGAAAGGCCAGAGCGTCAGCTGGAGGGAGGTTGGATGAGCATCCAAATGACAACTCTCCACCTGTGGGGGGTCCATGGAGTCCGGAAATTGGGTGACACCCAGTGAACAAATGTGGAGAAGGAAGGCAGTGGCAGACATCTACAGGGCATGCGTGAGCATACATGCCCTTGTGCTGATGTCATTGCATGTCCATTCTTTGGGGAACACTGCCACAAGGAAAACCCTGTGCAGCAGTGTTCTTTGATGCCTCAGACCCTGTGCCAAATGACACTGCAGCAGTCTCAGGCCACACTTCATTGATCTTGGTCTCTCTCTCAGTAGTCCTTCTGTAGGGGTAAGCTATGGGCCTTCAGTCTGAGGTGGTTGTCGGGTGATGCTGGCTATGGCATGGTGGACTGAATCAGGTACTACCCACCTGCAGCAGACAGCATAAAAATAGTTGATGAAAAAAAAAAAGATTTTCAGTTAAAGATCCTACACCTGAGACTACAGGTCTTCCCAGTGGATATTAGACACCAATGTGCATTTTAGGAAGGTAATAAAATGCTGCCATAATAGGCTTTTACCTTAACTCATTCATTCCCAGTGGCCATTTGGGGTCGGGCTCAGCATTGATGGTTCCGACGCCATATGGCAGCTATGGGACCAGGGAGTTAAAAAATTCAGATTCTGCTGTGTGGTACTCCCTTGTTCCAATGCTCTATCAACTGAAGCATGCAATTCCACTTTGAATCTTTCACTAGGATTAAGCTGAAGTTTAATGTAAGTTGTCTCATCACCAGGGCACTGGAACATTGTGGGAAATTTTGGCAGAATTTGTGAGAGTAAGCAATGTGATTTCTGTGGAAATTTTGTGGGGTTTTCGGTAATAAATGGACAATGAACAAAGTTTTTCCTGTTGCTTTTCTCTAGGTGATGAACAAAATCCAATGCCAGTATAAGCAAGACCTGCAGTTCATAGAAACTTCACTGGAAATACAAGTTATAAAATATGAAGTCATACAACACGGCACAAGTAAATTACAAATGTAAAACTTAAATGCAGTGTCAAACAGACATTTTGTTACTAGCAAAAACATATAAATATACTTTTGTATAATGTAATGTCATACTTTAGAAATGGGCACATACAATTTTTTCTGATTGGCTTGAGATTATTTAGGTGGGCATCTATCAGACAATAGATGCCCACCAAATAAAAAGCCCCAGCCCAAATCTGTCTGATAGCCTAGAAAAGTATCCTTGTGCCCAGTACCCTGCTTCCTCATTGGCTGAAGCATTGGGCATGTAATTTCAAACTGCCGCCATTTTTTGAATCCCTTAGCGAGAGCCTCCCCACCACACACACTCACAAACTAAGTCCTTAGAGCAGGCACCACAAAATAATTGAAAAAACAGCACTGTACATAGAAAATAAATAAAAGCAATGTTTGCTATTTCTCCCACGGCTCAGACCCCACCAGCTGTTTCCACCATTTGTCACGGAAATTTACCGCCAACTACCATCTTCATGACCGCAAAAGCCAGCACTTCTCATCTCAATTGTGTCATGAAAATGTAGCTTCTCCGGCGATAGTGAGGAGATCGGACCAATGGTACACCCCAGGCTCCCTCCCATCACACACACACACACACACACACACACACACACACACACACACAGCTCCATTGCAGAGAAACTTTAAACCGCAATCTCGCAAATTATTTTTCTTCGAGTCTGAGCCCTGCTGCCAACCGTTTCCAGTCAGCTCCACTGCACAGCCAACTGGTCACGAACTGAGACACGCTAATACCTGTGTTTTCCTCGCAACAGAAAAAAAAAAACGTCCTGTGCGCTTACATTTGTTTGTTTTTTTTTTGCTCGCTTGACTTCCTTGGCTCTGCAGCTCCCGATCTTCTGTCCTGGGTGCAGTTCATGATTAGAACTGTCCGCATCGCACAACAGTAAAAATCTAAAAGAAAATTAATAATACTGCTTCCGGGGGGGGGAGATTACTTTACTAAAAAACAGGACAACTCGATTGGATCAAGAAAGAAGGAAACCAGCACCGAGGCAAACAGGGACAGTATACACTTGCAGCACCATCTAGTGGGCAAACCAGGAACTGTGGATTTTTTCTAAACATATACCTACACACTAAAACTTAAAGAATATAACAACGTAAACCTTATTATTTTTAATGTTTTTTTTCTTAGCAGTCTATTTTTATGCGTAATAATCTTCATAGTAGGTATTAGTTACTGGACTCTTCCAGGGTTATGCCCCTCAGCTCTGCTGCCGTCTGGCCTCATTACGCCCCTGGGCGGTCCGGTATAGCACAATACCGCCCACCATGTTGGGTATTATTGCTTACACATTCTTTACAGGAAACCAGTAGCAACAATGCACTGTACTAATGCACGGCAGTAAAATTTCTTATGTTTCAGCATCAATAAACATTTTACATTGTCACCCTTTAGTGTTCTTCTATTGTCTTTCAACAGGTCTGTCTAGACAGAGACAGTTCTTTCTGTGTCAGTTGTGTCGACAGGCAACCAAATATATCTCTTTGCCAGCTACGAAAGTGTGCCTGGTGACTGTGATTGAGCTCCCCACCATTCTGATATGTTGACGTCCGTAGGAAGCAAGGCAGCTGCATTTGGTAGACATGCAATTCAAAATCTGGAATTTCTGCTAAACCAGGGATGTCACAGTGATAGTAGTCTTATGTTTCTCCAGTGCTGGTAGTGGTCTGGGGTCAAGACTTACACTGCTTTAAACAAATTTACGGATGGATGGTTTTCCATCACACTGTGCAGCTTCTGACAGCTTTCCAGCATCACCTGCTGAAACATTTCACAACATGCACTTTTCTCAGTCTCACTGCACAGTGACAGCCATACTCTCAACCTTTCTTCACCAAAATGTGACACGATGTGTGACAAATGAGCAAAATGTGTGACATATCATATAACATAACACTGGAAGCTCAGAATACCATAACTATCAGTGCTGTAATGTTCATGTCTTTGTATAACCAAGCATAATAGATTATTATGACTTTCTGCTTTAAAGTCTCAGTGAGGAATGTCGAATATCACCATCCCCATGATGCAAAAAGGGTTTCTGAGAGGTAAAATGAGTGACGTACCTCATAATGTGTGACAGTTGAGAGGTATGGTGACAGCTTCTGAACAGTTTTTGATCTATATTCCCCCAACTCCAGCTGTGGAACAAAAATTGAGAAACAAGTGCACATTTTGAAGCCTAGTAAAATGTTGTGCCCTTGTGGTACCGTTGCAGCTTGCATCTCTTCACTGAGTTTGCAAAGTTCAGCAGGATGTTTGTTCTGTTACACATGTGGCCTGAGCTGTCAGCGCATTGAGTCTGCTTGCCAATAATGACTTTAGTTTGTGTATGTGGCTGCATCAGATGAACTGCAGTCTAAACATTCTGTCAAGACAGGCAGATAGTCAGCAAGATAGGTACATTATGTCACCCATGAGCAGCAATGTGTAAGGACACATAAACCGGCATCTCTGTTGTTGGAATCATTAAGAGATGTTTATTTTTCAGGGGAAGTTATATCCTGCCTAGATGGGTACCTATTCAACAGGGAGCACAAGACTATAATTGCCTAGAAATGTTCAGATGCTCACAATTACCTGTGGAGTATCGCAGGGCTCTATACTGGGTCCACTTTTGTTTTCCCTGTTTATAAACGCAGCCCCATTATCCTGTTTGAACTCCAAAATGATTCTGTACACAGATGATGTTATTTTTACATCTTGAGTTAACCCACATCAAGCTTTAACTCTTGTTCGGTGGAACTTTGCTTCATTTCAAAGGTGGCTGCTTTCTCATGAATCGGTTCTAAATTCAGGAAAGACAAAAGTTATGGTGTTTTCAGGTCCAAGGACAGTTAGAGATATTCTCAATTGTTGACCTTAAGGGGGATAAGATAGAACTTGTAGGTAGTTTTAGCTGTTTAGGGGTGACACTTGATTCGCAACTTACTTTTATTTATTTTATTTATTTTTTGATAACCGGGTAAGTGCACTAGACACAAAAGTGACTATTTTCAGGCACAACCCGGGAGGTCAACAACACAGAGAGATACAGTTACATAGAATACAGTGTCAGGAAATTAATTTCATGTGGGTAAATTAGTCAAAAGAATTAATCAAAGGCTGGAAATGTTATTCAGAGCCAGATCTTATCTTATTCCTGAATTCTATAGATTATTGGCACACAGTTTCTTGCTTAGAACATTTAATTATGGTCTAATGGTTTACTCTGGTTCAAGTGAAAAGGTGTTACATAAGCTACAAGTAACTTACCACAGTATACTGCGATTCATGACTGGTCTTCCACTGAGAACCCATCATTGTAATCTTTTGAAGGAAGCCAATTGTCCTTCTTTAATAGATAGGATCAACCTCAAGATGGGTACCTTTGTTTTAGAAGTATTAAGGGTTTTCCTTCTATCTATCCAATCTTTTTCATTAAATTGCAAAACACACAGGTAACAAGGTCACAGACTCGAGGTGTTCTTAGGGTCCCTTTTTTTAGGAAAACCATAGGTCAGAGATCAGTTGTATATAGGGCTTCTACATTCTTTAAAAGGATCCCCAGTGTAGTCACTAATTGCAGAAAGTACAGTTATGCAAGAACTTACTGTAACAGTAGATCTTCGAGAACAGGTCTTGCAGCAGGTTACACCATTAGGACTGAAGCCGGCAGGTGCCAGGACCCCACGGAAATTTTCTAGCTAGCAGTATTCAGCAGGGACCGACCCCGATGTCGGTTCCACCACCGACGTCAGGCATAGTACATAAGGGGGTAGTCCCCCAGAATCCCCAGTTCTCCCGCCGGAGACTCCCGGGCGCTGGATGACATCAGAAGAGGAGACTGAGGATTTGCCATCAAATGGCAGTCAGAGAGATGCTGAAACACCTTATCCTAGGAGAAGGATGTTGGAACTAGAATCTACCTCCAGCGGGGATGGTGGGAGGGTAAGTACCTGCTGCAAGAGCTGTTCTCGAAGATCTACTGTTACGGTAAGTTCTTACGTAACTGTACTATCTTACTTCAAGAAACAGCTCTTGCAGCAGGTTACACCATTAGGACTGATTCCCAAGCAATCCTGGAAATCCCACACCATTGGGAGGAGGGAAGGTAGAAATCTTTGAAAGAAATCAAACCTAGGGCAGAAGTCCCTGAAGGACTGCTAGACCAAAACCTGCTCTTCGCCTTGATGCAATGTCCAGGCTATAATGCCTGATGAAAGTGTGTACGGAGCTCCAAGTAGCTGCAGCACAAATAGCTGAAGTGGACACGTTCTTTAAAGCTGCAAAGGAGGTAGCACCCTCTGGTGGAATGACCCTTAACCATGCCCGTAAGGGTTTGTTGTGCTTTGGTAACAGAATGTGATACACTGAATGAGCCACCTGGATAGTGACTGTTTCAAACAGGAGCTCCCATCATCCTTGGGCAAAGGAGACAAAAGCTGGTCCGATTTCGTGGAGTTTGGTTCTGGTCAGGTAGTATCTGAGACACCTATGCACATCTAAAGTGCAGGAGGGCTTCTCGATTAGAGTACTTAGGGAAATACACTGGTAGATCGATATCCTGATTAAGGGTGAGAGCTGAGACCACCTTAGGTAGAAATTTAGGATTAGTCTGTAGGGATACCCTGTCTCGGTGGAACACCAAATAAGGTTCTTTGCACATAAGTGCATGGAGTTTAGAAATTCTTCTGGCCGAGGTGACGGCAACTAAAAACAACGTTTTCCAAGTAAGAAGACATAGCTCGCAATCCGTGGCTGGTTCAAAGGGTGGCAGCGTAAGCTGCTCCAGGAGAAAGGGTAGATCCCATGGTGGAATCGGATCCTTAATTGGGGGCCTAATGTGGAGGACACCCCTCAGGAAGGCTTGTGTCGTGTCCCACTGAGTTACAGTGCATTGGCCTGTAGGAGCGTGATAGGCTGAGATGGCACAGAGGTGTACCGTAATCAAGGAGTAAGCCAAGCCTGTCTGGAAAAGGGACAGCAGGTGGTCCAAGACCAACTTCTCTGGACAATCCAAAGGCGAAAAACTCCATACTTGAACCCATATACAAAACCTGCGCCACTTCATGGCATAGGTCGCCTGGGTAGCTAGTTTCCTAGCAGCAGCCAGAATGTCTGCTACCTCTTGCGAGACCCCATGTCACATCATGGCTATGTCTGTAGGAGCCAAGTGTGTAGGTTCAGAGAACGTAGGTCCAGATGGACCAAGGAACCCGCCTCCTGAGACAGCAAGTGGGAGCTGATTGGCAGCGGCACTGGAGGTTCCCGGGACAGCTGATGCAAAAGAGAGAACCAGATCTGCCTGGGCCAAAACGGCGCGATAAGGATTAGCGTCACTTGCTCTCTGCGAAGTTTCAGAAGAACCCTCTGGATCAATGGAAAAGGGGGAAAGGCATAGAGGAATCTGCCCTCCCAGGAGAAGGATAACGCGTCTCGCCAGAAAACACCAGGCCCTGGATCTAGCGAGCAAAAATTAGGCAGTTTTGCGTTGGATGGGGACGTGAAAAGGTCTAATTCTGGTGTGCCCCATCTGAGAAACAGATCCTCTACTACCTCCTGGAGTAATTCCCATTCGTGGACTTTGGCCTGAGAGTAGCTTAGGCTGTCTGCGATGACACTGTTCACCCCTGGGACATGAACAGCAATGAGGTTTGCGCCGTATTGGAAAACCCAATCCCACACCCTCATGGCCTCCCTGCAAAGTGGGTAGGAGTGGATGCCTCCTTTTTTTGTTGAGGTAATACATCACTGTGGAACTGTCTGTTTGTAACAGAAGAGTACCCGGTGGGATCTCTGACTGGAAGGCCTGCAGGGCGTGAAGAACTGCTCTAATTTCCAGGATGTTTACGTGGAGATGAGACTCTTGGACCGTCCACAGGCCCTGAGACCGAACACCGTCGAAGTGAGCTCCCCATCAGAGTCCTGAGGCGTCTGTGGAGAGTGTCACAATCGGAGACAGCACAGTGAAGGGGAATCCTGCCAGTAGATTCCTTGAATCTGGCCACCATTACCAATCCCGGATTACGGCCTTCATGATCCAGATTGGGTGCTGCACATGGTCTTGCTTTTGATCCTATTGGATCCTTAACATCCACTGGGTTACCCGCATGTGGAGACGGGCTAGCAGGACTGTTGCAATGGCTGCAGCCATGTGTCCGAGCAGGCAAAGAACCAGTCTGGCAGGAATGGTCATCTTCGCCGAAAAGTCCCTGATGAGGGATCTGATGTGTTCCACTCTGTCCGAGGGGAGAAAGGCTTTCCCCTGGACAGTGTCCAGAACTGCACCTATGAACTACAGAGTCTGAGATGGAACCAGGCGTGACTTCTCGTTATTGATGATGATGCCCAACGTCTCAAACAGAGACTGAGTACGGTGAATGGCGGACATCAGGGCCTCCCGGGATGGCGCCATGAGAAGCCAGTCATCCAGGTAGGGGAACACGTAGTGGCCTTGTCTCCTCAGAGATGCTGCTACGACCGCCATGCACTTTGTAAACACCCAAGGTGCTGATGACAGCCTGAAGGGAAGGGCTCGGAACTGATAATGGCGACCTTGAAACTCGAAGCGCAGGAACTTCCAGTGTGCTTGAGCTATGGGTATGTGCAAGTAAGGATCCTGCATGTCTAGGGACACTAGAAAGGTGTTCTGCTTTGAAATCAGACCTGGAAGGGTCACCATGCAGAAGCGTTTGTACAGGACCGATTCGTTGAGGTCGCTGAGGTCCAGTATCAGACGGAGGTCCCCTGTTTCCTTTGGCACCAGACAGAAGTGACAATAATATCCTAGAGCTCTCTGGTTCTGTGGTACGTGCTCTATAGCTTCTTTTTCCAGAAGGGCGAGCACCTCCTGCTGTATGAGCAGGGCATGCTGATCCGTGTAACAGGAGAGCAGGGGAGGTCTGGCCGGTGGGTGGTCGAGAAACTCTATGAAATGGCCTTTCTTGACCAACTGAAGAACCCACCAGTCGGCGGTAATTGACTGCCACCCTGAAAAGTGGCGGGCGATGTGAACCCCGACCTTTGCGCCCATTGATCCAGAGAAGGGGCGGAGGCTGGGAAGGAGTCATGCTGTGGCAGCACTGGTCCCTGCGGGCTGGGCCGATTTTGTGTAACGTTGGCCTCTGCCTGGGGACGACTTCGCCTGGGCTTTACGCTGAAAAGTGCCCCATTGCTGCTGGCCGGAATGTGGCTGCTGCCTTCGATGCTGGCTGCGAAAACGGCTCTGGTTCCTGCAAAAGGAACCCAGTCTGGATCTGTACATGGCCTGTACAGACCAGACTGCCTTCCCAGCATCCTGGAGTTTGGTGATGACCTTCTCCGAGGGTTCACCAAAGAGTACTTCGCTGTTATACAGGACGTCAAGAATGTTCTTCTGTACATCTGGGGTGAAGCCAGAGATGCAGAGCCAAGAGTGTCTCCGGAGACAAATGCCTGAAGCTGCAACTCTGGCAGATGAGTCCGCAGAATCGTATGCGGCTCATAGCACTTGGGTACCCACATCTGACCCCTAAGCGGAGAAGACTGAGGAGCCCGCCTTTGATCACCATCCAGAAGCTTATTGACCAGGTCCTGGCCCTGTTCCCACAGGGCGTTCTGAAACTGTATCATGTGGGTGAGGCAGTTCAGAGACCTGATGGCGCATGTAGCAGCTGCATACATGCGTCTCCCCAGGGCATCCAGTTGTTTGGATTCCTGGTCCGGTGGCTGTGTGCTCATATGTTGTGGTCTTTGAGACCAGTCATGTGAGGCCGTGATGACCAGGGAGTCTGCCAGAGGTTGTTGAGCCAAGCACTGGTCCTCTCTCGGGGCCTTGTACAGGTGGTCATCCTTCTTCGGCACTGCGGGAGTGGAGTGCGGATGCTTCCACGCAGCCTTGGTGATGTCCGCAAAAGTGTCTACCAAGGGTGGTACTACCACAGGCTTTGGGTCTTTCTGCCGAAGACAGCGGGCAAGGCGTTGTCATTCGGGGTCAAGGTCTTCAGCATCCCATCCCATGTTGTCCTGGATGTGCCTCATGATCTCAGCGAAAGAGGGATCATCCAGAGGAGATCTAGGGAGGTCATGTGGGTCAGGAGAGGAGATGCTGAGTGGAGAAGGAGATCTGGAGTAGTTTGAGGTGTCTGATCTGGAGTCCTCCCCCGACGGAGTGTACCGATGCTGTCTAGGTCGCTAGCTGAGAGACCCTGATGGAGATCTTGAGGAGTCCTTCTCCTGTCTTTTGATCTGCCCCTAGGAGGTGGAGTCTGCTTTTAGGGTTGGTGGTCATTCTGCTGGCCCCTTTGGTGGAGGAGGGGTGAAGAAGGGGTAGGAGGAGGAGGTTTCACAGGGACCACATCCTTTCAGATAGTGTCCCACCAGAAGGTAAAGAGTTCCTTTACTTCTATGTTCATGCCCGAGGACGGCCTGGTGCCGTAGTCTGTCGCCGGGTCGGCATCGGGTCTGCGGGTGTCTCCGGTTCGGGAAGGTCTCGCGGGAGCCCGGCATCCTCGGTATCGCCCGCGTGGTCTTCAGGCAGTGTAGCGTCCTCCTCTGTAGAGTTCCTGTGACCGGCGTCTGCCGGTGACAGGGGGAGCGGTCTTCCGCTCTGGAGAGTGTGATGCTGACGTCGGTCTCTTGGCCGATGCCTTTGGATCTGGTGAACGCACAGTCAGTGACTGGTGTCTGGCTGGTGTCCTCAGTTCCGGCGAGCACCTGGCCGACTTGGAGTGCTTAGCCGGCGTCGGGTCTTACGCCCGCTTCAGGGACGTCAGGTCCTTGGTCATCCTAGAGTTGGATCAGGACCTCTGGAGGTTGGGAGACTGATCTGAGTCAGTGTCCTGGCGTCGGTGGAAGAGGAAGATTTATGGCACTCGGAAGACTTGAAAGAGGCCTTGAGGGAGTGGAGGAAGCCGAGGGCTTTGAAGTCTTGATAGGCTGGAACGAAGAGCCACCTGAAGCCGGAACTTAACCGGGGGCTGAGACCGAGCCCTGGAGGGAGAGTGGTCTGATCTAGTGGAGCCTGAGCTGCGGGAGTCCGAGGCCCGGTTCAGGGATCTGGACCTTACTTTCTCCCGGTGCTTGTCCCGGTGTTTATGGGCCTTCGAGGAAGATTCTCCCTGGAGGAAGGTTCTTGATCCATCCTTTTCAATTTTTCTTCCAGAAGATATGCCTGAAGTGCCTTCTGACGGCGGATCCTGGTGCGGCTATTGAACCCTTGGCAAAAGGTGCAGGCCTTGATATCGTGGTCCGGGCCTAGGCACCACACACAGAAGGAGTGAGGATCCTTGAAAGGGATCTGTTTTCCGCAGGCACACTTGGAAAGGTGACCCTCAAGCGAAGGACTTGGAGAGGACATCAGTTTGAAAAACACAGTAAGTTCTGTAGTCGTCGTGCGCTAGGTAGAGACTGAGAGGCCGATGCTGGCGAGTCGACAGCAGGAAAAGAACCGGGGACTCTGGGGACTTCCCTTATGTACTATGCCTGATGTTGGGGCGGGACCGACGTTAGATGGGTCCCGCTGAATACTGCTAGCTAGAAAATTTCCGTGGGGTCCGCACCTGCTGGCTTCAGTCCTAATGGTGTAACCTGCTGCAAGAGCTGTTTCTTGAAGTAAGATCTGTTGGGTCCCTCAAGTATTTATTTAAGAGTTTAACCAGGAAGGCATACTGAGCAGAGTACTACTTGATTCCAGATGCAACCTGGGGGGAGGGGTACAAAGAGGAGCATGGAACAAAACAAACAGTGCAGGTAGAGTGTAGACTGATGAAATTACAGAACGATTCAGCATCCATGTACAGGCTTGCCGATGGTAAAAAAACATAGAGGTATTGTAACAGTAATTAACAAGTTATGCATATTATACATTCAGATTTGAGATTAAATATTTAGAATGAATTGACTTTTAGGGCCTAGACCTGCACGCACGTAAGAGCTGTAGTTTGGAAGCTGAGCTAGTGGGGCTAGTGGAGTGACAGAAGCCACGCATAAAAAAGAAAATCGCAAAAGATTCGCAAAGTTAGCATGAGCCAGTCACTCAGGCTGAGACAAATTAGGCACAGGTGCAAGGGTGGACAAGGGGCAATCATGGGTGTTGAGAAGAGGTAAGAGGGCTGTGCCAGACGTCCGAGAAAGAGGGAGTTCCACAGTTTGGGCATGCGGTGTCTAAAGCTGCCTGGCCAGCAACATGTGCTTGACATAAGCTTGCCTAGTGGCTTGATTCCCTTACTAAGTGTACCTATCTGCAACAGTAATTGATTGTAATATGTATATTTGTATATATATATATATATATATATATATATATATATATATATATATATATATAGTAGGTGCTACGTTGTAACTTGTTTTAAGTATGTCCTGTTTGATAATATGTTAACTTGTCGCTTGTGAAAAACACAGGTTACTCACCTGTAACAGTAGTTCTAGGAGTGGCATACATTGTTCATCCACATGTTATGGTATGGTATGTCTTTCCTTTAAATATCTTGCCAGAAGTCTTAAAGCTGGCTCCTTCCACCCACCCAGGTGTTACATCCCTTGGCTCTGTACCTGATGCCAGATCTTGCCCACTGGAAGCAGTGGTCGGCACTGAAGCTGGGGAGGTCAGGTGGGTCCATGTGGTTGAACATATACCACTTCTAGAACCACTGTTACAGGTGAGTAACCTGCATTCCTAGTGATGTGGATATGTTGTTCTTATCCACATGTTATGGCAGACTCCTAGCAGTTCTCCAGGAGGAGGGAGGGAGGCAGGGCGCACACCACCTACTTAGGAAACAGAGATTGGAGAACTGAGGCCCCAAAACCAGCATCCCAGTATGACTAGGTCAATGCGGTAATGGGAAATGAAGTTGTTTATTGACTTCCAGGTAGCAGCCCTGCAGATTTCCTGGATAGGGACATCCCTAGAAGCAGCCACCAATGCAGTGGTATTGCAGGTGGAATAAGCCCTTAGCCCTACGGGAGTCTCCCTACCTGCCAACCTATAGCAGAGATCAATGCATGATGTAATCCATCTGCTAATCATCCACTTAGCTGCGGGTCTGCCAAGTGCGGCTTCAGCGTAGGTGACAAACAGCTGGCGAACCTCTCCCCGAACTCCAGCCATGCGCTCTTTATAATAAGAAAGCACTCTTCTCAGATCCAAGGTATGGAGCCTGTATTCGGGATCCAAGGTGTGACTGGGGTAATTCACTGGCAGAGTCGTCACCTGGTTCAGGTGAAACTCTGACACAACCTTCAGAAGGAACTTTGGATTGGGGTGCAGGACAATCTTGTCCCTGTGGAACACCAGATAAGGAGACTCAACAGAGAGCACCTGCAGCTCCCCAATCCTTCTGGCTGACATGATAGCCACCAGGAAGGCAATCTTCCACGACAGGTGTGACATCTCACTCCTGTGCATCGGTTCGAATGGATTGCCCATGAGCTTTGCCAGTACCAGCAGTAGATCCCACTGTGGTGGTGGTTCATGCACTGGAGGGGAAATATGGTCGAGGTCTTTGAAGAAACACCAGACCACCTTCTCCTGTGCCACCGTCTGCTGACTGGCCCATGCCCGGTAAGCAGAGATGGCTGCCTGGTGCACCTTAAGGGTCATAGACCAAAGATCCTCTTTGTAGAGAGACCAAAGGTAGTCGAGAATGCTAGCCACCAGTAGGACAAAGGGTCCAGTCCCTTGCCCTGACACCAATTAGAGAATCTCTTCCACTTAAAGGCATAGCATTTCCTGGTTGATTTCTTCCTAGATGCCTCAACTACAGTGAGTACATCATCGGAGAGACCCAAAGCTTGGAACTCTAGCTGGTCAGGAATCAGGCTGTCAGGTGCAGGGATTGAAGGTCCGGTGGAGTACCTTCCTGACTGACAGCAGGTCCAGGCATGCTAGAAGATATCTTGGGAGCCTGATGCTGAGGCTGAGGAGATCGGGTACCAAAACTGGTGGGGCCAGTCTAAAGCCACCAGGATCACCTGTGCCTTGTCCCTCCTGACTTTGAGAAGCACCTTGTGGATCAAGGGAAGGCATACAAGAGGCCTGTAGTCCACGGCCTTGAGAAGGCATCCCCCAGCAGTGAGCCCTGCTGAGGGGGGTGGGCATAAAACAGCCACAGCTTTGCATTCTGCCTGGAGGCGAAGAGGTCCACCTGAGGGGTGCCCCACTGGGAGAACAAGCTGTGTACTACCTCTGGGTGGAGAGACCACTCTTGGGACGCCTCGCTAACATGGCTGAGGGCATCTGCCAGCTGATTTGAAGCTCCTGCCACATGAATGGCTAGGAAATCCACCTCCAGTCGGCTCACGAGGATCCAGATATGAGAGCTTCCCTGCACAGAGGCCAGGAGTACATTCCTCCCTGTTTGTTGAGATAGTACATGGTCGTGGTGTTGTCCATCTGGACCTGAACCACTTGCCCCTGAAGGAATGGAGAGAATCAGTTAGCGCCAGCCGAACTGCTCACAGCTCCAGCAGGTTGATGTGGCATAGGCATTCCTTGGGGGTCCAGAGCCCGTGGACACTGTGGTCCCCCATGTGGGCACCCCAGCCCATGAGAGAGGCATTGGTCATCAAGATGACTGTCGGCTTGGGGTGGACAAATGGGATCTCTTCTTACAGACGCTCTTGGATGGTCCACCATTGGAGAGTGTCCCACATCTTCTAGGTCACAGTGGCCAGCTGGTCGAAATGACCTAGTTGCTGGGTCCAATGGCTGGCCAGCTCCCATTGAAGGGGTTGCATATGCCACCAGGCCCATCGGACCACGGAGGTGCAGGCTGCCATGTAACCCAGAAGTCGCAGGAAGTCCTGGGCAGGGCGCAAGCGCCCAACCAGAAATGATCGGGCAAAAGAGGTAAGAACCTCCACCCTGTCTGCTGGGAGCCTGGCTCTGGCTCAGCAAGAGTCGAGCTCTGCCCCGATGAAGCAGATCGCCTGTGAAGGTACGAGTTCTGACTTGGCCTCATTGACCAGGAGGCCAAGGTCGATGCAGGTCTAGAGGGCCAAATCCCTGGACCTCTCCACCTCCAGTCTGGAGGGACCCACTATAAGCCAATCGTCCAGATAGGGGTACACTCTGACCCTTGATATCGAAGATGGGCCACCAACACTGCAATGCATTTGGTGAAGACCCGGGGCGATGACAGGTCGAATGGCATGGCTTGGAACTCGTATAGGGTTCACTGTGCCCTGAAGTGGAGGAACCTTCGGTGTGATGGACGGATTGAGACGTGGAAGAACGCCTTCTGCAGATCCAGGGAGCAAAACCACATTTTCTGCTCGAGAAATGGTATGATCTCAGACAGAGTTGCCATCCTGAAAGTGTGAGACCTGAGAAACTGGTTCAGGTCATGTAGATCTAGAATGGGGCACCAGCCCCCCGTCCATTTTGGGACCAGGAAGTACCTGGAAATGAACCCTGTGTTGACAGGGGATCTGCAACTCTGACTACTACCTCCTTGCAGAGGGGTTAGGTGATATTGTCTCAGAGAGCCAACTGAGTGTGCACAGATACCTTCTTTCTCCTGTGGGGCGCAGGCTCAGCTTGGTGGGTACCATTCGAATTCCAGATGCAGCCCCTGGCTGACCACTTCCAAGACCCAACTGTCCACTGTGACAGCAGACCAGGTGGAAAGGAAGTGGTGGAGCTGGCCCCCCCATGGGAGGACCCAGAGTGGGTGTGACGGGCATGGGGTGGCAACCCCCATCCCATCACTGTGCAAGCTTGGAGGATGAAGCATGAAGCACTGTCCTTCTCCCAAGCTCTTGAGCTGCCACAGAGAAAGTAAATTGTGGCTCCTCCTTTTGCAGCACAGAACATAAATTGTGGCTCCTCTTTTTGCCACACAGAAAGTAAATTGTGGCTCCTCTTTGGGCTCGGGGCTCATCGCTCACACTGGTCACTTGGTCCCATTCCTTCCCATGTGATCAGGTGATGTACCTATCCCCTTAAACCCACCATATTTAAAGGGCTTAGCAGGCCTGAGGGAAGACATCATGCAGACAAACTGTGCAAAACTTTTTGAAAATAATGGAACTAGTGATTGGGGAGGCCAGTATTCCGTCTTCCTTTGTGACACCACCCACTGACACTATGGGGTGGAATGGCCTCACTAGCTGGGGGATACCAACAGAACACTAAAACCACATGGCAAGAAAGAAATGACTAGGTTGCTTTTTACTGTTGCAACTTTATCACTTATTGAAGAGCAGACAATGTCATGATGGGTTTGGGGGCCCACAATTATGGA
Source organism: Neoceratodus forsteri (assembly GCA_016271365.2). Classification (NCBI taxonomy): domain Eukaryota; kingdom Metazoa; phylum Chordata; order Ceratodontiformes; family Ceratodontidae; genus Neoceratodus; species Neoceratodus forsteri. Next base: position 1,218,813,512 of record CM057450.1, read on the forward strand.
AACAGCGCTAAATTCATGCCTGCAAATTTTCAGTGCCCCTGCTCATTGCTCAACAGCCCATCAGCTTCAGCTGTATAATACTCCCTATTAAGCACAACATTCCCTCCCTTGTCCTCCTGACATATTATCACATCATCCATTTTCATCAGAGAGTCCAATGACGTCTCTTCATCTGCTGTTAAGATTCCCCCAGGCAAATTCCAAGATTTATTAAATAGTTGCTCCATCTCCTGCAACACCTTTTTCTGAAAAGAGTTATAGCAGGATTTATTGTACCTGGGCTAAAAGTAGACCAGTTTAAACTTTTTTTATATCTATGGGGTTACAATGCTTGTATTCAAATCAGTATCCATCAATCGAGACACCAAATTAGATTAATTCATTAACTGACTGTCCCCACTAAAAGCCTCCAAATCTGACAACATTTGAGACCCATCTATTTTATAATTCTCTATTTCAATTGCTGAAATCAAAAAGACAATTCTTCTACTAGACTGTGAATCAGACCCAACTCCAGACCTATACTGAAATGTCCTACTCCCATATTTGCAAAATATGTTTTCAAATTTAGCTTGAAAATTTTAAATAGCTCTACAAACATATTAAATTTATTCACTTTTGGTGTAGGAATAAAACAAAGTCCTTTTAAAAACTGAGAGTTCATTTTCAGTTAAATTCTGCTTGATAAATTCATCACTTCTCAGTTATTATCTTTCCCCTCAATGCTGTGTGGGTTTCAACATGGGGCACTATGTCTTTCCTTCACACCTTCATCTTCTTGTTTTTTTTTATTGTTGGATTTTTGATTCAACTTTGGCACCAAAAATTAGAAATATTATTGTCAATAATTGAGCAATATTGCAACACTGTGATATGCCAGGTTTGTTTGATGGATTACTGAGAGTGACATATAGCAGAGCACAACATATAAGGACCATATTACAGCCATCTTATTCCCACCAACACCATTCCTCCAACCTGGATGCCCCACATCCCCAAGGATTTTTCATCTGTGGAAATTGTAGAATGTGTAACCATGCTGTAAGTGGAAACACCTGGCAGTTCCAGAACTGAACATCAAAGTGGTTATCAGGGATTTTGTGACATGCCATACTAATTTTGTAACATATGTTTCAGTATGTACTTGTCCCAGAATTTATGTAGGATGCACCATAAGACAAGCTTAGGAAAGAACTGAACATCTAAGAGACAGAAGGAATAGGAAGGAATTTGGAAGCAGCAGTTGGCAGACATTTTGTTGAGAAACATGATTGAAGATCTTGCTAAATTCAGCAAAACAGAGCATTACAGCACCGGGTTTTGGGGGGGGGGGGATATAACCAGGCTTCTCCTTCAAAAGGAATCAAGATGGATTGTTAATCTTAAGGCTTTACAACCCATAGGATTAAATGAAGAAATTGATTACACTGCTTTTCTGTAAACAAGATCTAGTAGGGGATCTCAGAAAATCCTGTTTTCTATGACTTCTGTCTTTATACTTGGCTTTTAGAAGTAGTTTAAATTATCTTTGGAAATATTCATAGGTTAATACACATATTTATTTCAGGATTACTTAGTATTGAGAAATGTATGAGTTACTCAGAGATATTTATGTAATGGCACTTAACATATTTTTTCTTTTTATAGTAATAATTTAATTTTGTATGTTTATGTGATTAGTTTGGTGGTGTCAGTGCATTAGGTGGAGGTTAGAACTTTATAACAGTTTAAGAGACATTGCTTGTATTGTTTGCGATCGCTAGAAAATAAGCTGATCCAATGAAATGCACTTGCATAATTTAAAATTAATGAATATTTATATGTGCCCTTTAAATACTGTTACATTGCACTTTGTGACAACCACGCCCCTGATGAAGAGGCAAAACACCTTGAAGCACCAGGGTCCAGGCAGTCACACCAGTCTGTGGATGTGATTTAATAAATTGGTATATATTTTTGCAGTTTGTGCGCTGACTTTTTGCTTTTGTTTTGGGTCGAAGTTGCGCGGCACCACATACCACTGAGAACGCCGTGTTTGTGTTGCTACTTATTACCCACCCCTAGTTATCCAACTAGCTTACCCATCTCCCGCGAAAGTGTTGAAAGCCCTGCTGAAATCCAGGTAGGCCACATCCACCGCTCCTCCCTGATCCAGCTCCTGGTCACCCAGTGAAAGAAATCTATCAGATTTGTTTGGCATGACCTTCCTCTGTGAAGCCATGCCTTGGGTCCAGTAATCCAATGGATACAAGATATTCCACAATCCTTTAATGTTTCCATTGTTACCTACCACCGATGTCAGGCTGACAGGTCTATAATTGCCCACCTCTTCCCTTGCTACGTTTGTGAAGTGGGACTACAGCTGCCTTCACCAGTCCTCCAGGGCCATGCCAGTCTCCAGTGATCTGTTAAAACACAGTGCGATGATATCTTAAGATGCAGGCAATATACTGAATTAGGATATGCAAGTAGCCTATGTCAGAAGAATATGAGATGTAATCTCTGTGGTGAAGAAGGACACCAGTAGAGCTTGTCCCTGGGCATCCCACAAGAGAGGTGATGAAACAGACCAAGCAGAGCAGGATTATCATGTGAATACTGCACAGCGAGCTTATGGCCAGCAGACCTCATTTCTTCCCCCTCACAATGTAACATTAAGAAAAAGTCAAGTTAATGCAGTGCAGCCCACCGCCTCTGGGAACATGAATCAAAGAAAGTCTGATACTCAGATTTCTGACTCAATTCTAGGATCAGATGTTACACAGCAGCCTGAACAAGAAAGTACTTCATATAGCAGTGAGAATATAGTGGATATGGAATTAGCAAAGGACATGGATGAGGAAGGTACACATCGAAAAAAAGGAAAATCAACGGAGATGCCACTTCCACCCCTGTTGCTGAGAGTTTTCAAATTGTGACTAGGCAGAGGAGAAAAAGGCCCAGCAAGTGGCAAAAGAATTAAGAAAGCCTTCCACAGACCTGCAAAACCGAGATGCTGGCAGCAAATAAAGAGTGGTGATATGCTGCATCAGTGTCCTCCTCACAACAGGATCCTCATCAAGTGCAGAGGATACAGGACCAGAGATAGGTACCACAAAAAGAGGAAAATTACTAGAACACTGAAGAGTACAAAAAGGAGGAAATGAAATGTTATCGTTCTTTTCCTTTGTACTAATAAATGTAATCTACTACAAGATTTCCATGTCACCACACTGAATGTGAATAGCATACATAATGTAAAGAAAACACTTACCACCTTTTCTGTTTTGCAGAATATGACAACAGACATCATCTTCCTCCAGGACACCTGAATCCACCCACTAGAAGGGTGAACATGGCCAAAAATCCTAGTTATGAGGCCCGTCCTTCTGGCCCTTAGGGATGATAGATGCTCTGAGGTTAGTATTTTCATTGTACAAGTGCAGGTGCATAAAATTATTGACAATACAAGGGAAAGTATTAATTTTAGGCATGTATAAAGAACTAGAACTACGTTAGTTAATGCGTAATGCCCCCAGAGAAAGTCAGCCAGAATTGAAGTTTTCAAAGAAATAAGGCCATTTCTCTATACTGCTAAAGGGGTGATTTTAGGTGGAGCTCTAAATTGTGGATATTTAGCTAAAAAACAGTAGATGTGGTGACAAGAAAAAGTTCTGCAGTTCTATTTTTCTAGCCAATATGATTACTTCTGCACTCCTCATGGATACTGTGGTTGCATCTGGCACCCCTAGAGAAAATACTTTTTGGAAGGCTACTTTATCTACAAGGATAGATTTCTTATCCTTGTCCCCAAGACTGTCTGTTCAAACAATGTCCACAATACCTGTTGAGATGTCAGATCATAAAGCAGTGAGAATTAAAGTTGTCTCTGACTCTACCCTCAGTCACAGCCTTTGAGTTGGAGACTGAATATATCCATGTTCGAAGGGCACACGTAAAAACAAGTGGAACATTTTTTTTAAACAAGATGTACGGTAGTGAATATGTTTGATAACATAGTGGAATGGAGAATTGGTAAAAGGTGAATTTAAAGACCTGTGCATTACAATCACAAAAAGGAAGAAAAGGAGGGAATACTGTATTTAAAATATCTAAACTTAAGATCAGTTACTGAAACTACTTTTTTTGATGGTAGAAACCAGGCACAATTATATGGAACAAATAACGCACATAAAAAAGAAATGGGAAAATATTAATATAATAGAATGTCTTTCCTGCTAATAGAACATGTTTGGGACACAGGAAAAGAAGGCACAAACAAATCCATTTGATGACTGCATGGAGAGGGTAGAAAAAAAGAATTATAACAGTTGAAAGCTGAATTAGGAAGTGTGAAAAACAAACAGGAAGATATAGTAATAGGTAAAGCTGCAAGTCTCACATTTGGGACAGAGTGTGGATATGTATCAGATAGCAAGGGACTTCTGGAACAGGTACAGGTTCCAGATATACCAGAATACATTGTTAAACAGATGATTACTGATGTACAAGCTCAGGAAGCAGTAAATGCAATCAAGTCCTTGAATAATAACACAGGCCCAGGTAGTGATGGTATCCTGGGAGAAGTATATAAAATATTTAGGGATACATAGTTAATCAATTAGTGCAAGTGTATAATGAAATAATGTCAGAACAGAAGTCAGGAGGCAGATACTACCAGGAATAATGATATTTTGTACAAGAAAGGAAAGAAAGATGACATTACCAGTTGGAGATCACTTAGTTTGTTAAATTTGGATATTAAGATTTTATTGAAAATATTGGGGAAAAGCTTGCAATCGCAGCTTCCACACTTATTCTCTCATCACAAATATGTGCCATTGCTAACAGGAAGATTCAAGATAATTTGACATTATTCTGGGAACTAGTGAACAAGGAAACAGAGTAGATATAGCTTCTCCTGGCTCTCCACCAGGAAAAGGCTTTTGACAGAGTGAATCCCACGATCTGTGGAATGTATTACGGCTTGGTATCCCAGTAAAATTCATTAACTGGCTGAGATTCCTGTATGAAGCTGTAACAGGGTTTCTAGTAATAAATCGTATTCACGGTAAAATATCTAGAATATTCTCTGGGTAGAGCAGTGGTGCCCTTGAGCCCAGTATTACATTTATTTGTGCTGGGTCCTATAATGAGAATAATTGAACAAGCTCACAGAGTAAAGGGTATTGTTTCTGATGGGGTGGTACAACAGAAGTCAGCGACCAACACGGATGACATGTGTTTACTGGTGGGGGATGTGCAGTCTGGTATAAGAGCTCTGACTTATTTTGAAAAAGATGCAGAAATGTCACGTTCCAGGGTTAATGCAAAAAAAAAAAAAAAGTACAGGCATGTACACAAAACCAACAGCTCAAATAAAAGTTGGTTCAGTAAGGGGGATACAACTCACATCTGACTCCATAAAAATACCAGGAATATGGTTAGGAAATATAGACTTGGCCAGTTTTAATTGGGATATAATGATACAATTGTCAGAAACAGATGTGTCTAAGTGGTGATTAAAACCTTCCTAGTTCTGATATTTCCATATGTTTGCTTTGTCTTCCCACGCCACAGGACAAGGAGGTTATGCTATATAGTTTGCTTTTAGGTTGCTGTGGGAAAATCATTGTAAGCTCATAAAGAGAAATCACAATATCGGAAGTAAAGAGGGTGGGTTAATATAATGAACCCAAATGTGTTTCTTTTAATTGTGTTTCTTCATTTTTAATATTATACCTCTATTTTCTATCCCTTTCAACACCAGGTTACAATTATTTATACTAACATGTGATTCATATCTAACCTATGGGAACAAAAGAAACTTAAATATATAAGGGAGCTGCATACCCAGATATTATTTACATTCAGAATTGTTTCAGGAAAATTAAGATATGGGATTTATCTGTGGACATGGTTAAAGGTAACACAGGGAGGAAATTGTATAAACAAATTATGAATGAGCACTACTATCTCGCACCCAGTTTTTGAAACAATTAACTGATATTAGTACACATAAAATGTGGGATACTATATGGTTATGTGCTCATGGTCGATTGAATGTAAAAGAGAATGCAAAACACAAGCGTATATAAGAAAGAAGATATAATATACCCAAGTGTGGTCAGAAGGTGGAAACACTAGAGCATCTTTTTTTTTAACTGTACAGTACATATATTGCCCCCTTCTGGAAACATTTGGCAACATATAATGATACAACGTTTTCAAGTATTATATATATTTTGGTTATGAGGAATATTGACTATACATGGTCAAAATGGAGAAAAGCAAAAATGTAGTTTTTTTTTCTGCATGCTTGCAAATGGAGTATAAGGCAAGCATGTTGCAAATATGTGTTACAGAAAAAATACTGCATTAGCAGAAAAGTAGAAAAGGATATATCAGAACTCATGGATCTTAAAAAGAGAATCTAAGATATTATGAAAGGAACATTTATAGTGTATTGGAAAAGGGTTCAATGTGACTGCACTAAGACAGAAGTTTTCCTTTTTTTTTTTTGGAAAGATGGTGGGCTGATTCTACTTTTGGGAATTTATAGATGTGTGATTATATAACAATGTGATATTATTAAATATAAGATATGTTGCAAGGATTTTGGTTGTTAGGTTAGCCTATAAACCAATATGTTTGTTGCTGTATAATATGTAGAAATCAGTGGATATTTTAATTGTAATAAAAATATCCCTGCTCTTTTCGATAAGTGCCATGGGATCTTTAATGTTCACCTGAACAATTACCAGAACAGACAGATGGGACTTCCATTTAAAATCTCATCCGAAAGATGGCACATCAGGAGTACAGCATCCACCTCATGCTGCACTACAGTGCCAGTACTGGGATTTACTCCAAGATCCTGGTGTGGGGCTAGAATCTACAATCTTCAAGCTTCAGAAGAGAGTGTGCAACCTGCTAAACCACTGACAATGCTATGGTGTGAGCCATCAAAAAATGAAAATTACATACCCGCTGTAATTCTCGATCTTTCATAATGTCTTCACTATTCATTACTGGTGGGTCTGTGCTGGAGGCATCAGAACCCCGCGGGAGAATACATCTTTAGAAGCAGGGGATCGACATCAGGGACAGTCAGCCCATGAAGCGAACATATGATGTGGTGCTCGTGGGCTGGCCAGTAACTGACAATGGCCCCCTGCCTTCTTCAGTTTTGCTCACCAGGAGGGGAAACAAAGGATAAGGAAAAAAAAAAAAAAAGAAGGGTTGGGGCAAGGGAGCCCAAGAGACAGAAAAAGGATATAGGATATAAAAGGAACAAAACAAAAAATTATTATAAGAGAAAGGACGGTTTGAAGGAGGGGCTTGGCAGTGGGCTACAGGATGACCAGGACAACTGAAGGGGGGGGGGAGAGAAGGTAGAGAGTGCAGCAGGGATTCCAAATTCCCAGCAGGAGGACAGTGCTGTCAGAAGAGCTGGCTTACTCCCAACTGCAGGGAACAATTGCTTATGCTCTCCACAGACTAAACGACTCTCAAGCGAAGTCCAAGGTCTGCATAAATTCCACAGGACCAGCAAAGGATGGGGTAAATTCCAGAAGATTGATGCATGTCCCTGAAGACTTAGAAATGGCAGTAGAGCTGTGAGCCCTGAATCTATGTTGCCAGGAAGGGTTCTTCATCTGCAAATTAGTTAGAGCCCTGCTCCCAAGAGGACTGGCAATAGCAGAGCCAGGGCCCATGAAATGCACTACAAGCCAACGTTTTTTGAGTCAAGGAGAAGACACCTAGGAACTCAAGAGGTAATGTGCAACCCCCAAGAAGCAAAAAACAAACGAGAGAAAGGTGTCCCTGCTAGAAGGACAGATGTCAAGTAAAGGAAACCACAGAAATTGTACAGTTGTCGTACCACATGTTCCCTTTCTATTACTGAAAATTACATGAGAGAGAGGGGGAATTAAGAAAAAATGTAGCAGACTACCTTGAAGGACACACTGGAGGCGAACTGCAAGGGAAAAGAAAACTGCACCAGGTAAAGGAGATTGGGCTACAACTCCAAATATGTCTATCTCCAAGAGTCAGTACTGTGATTGGCATTTGAATGGGTCATTGCAGTAGCCCTGTGAGTGGCTATCCCTGATTAAACAGTTTAGCAGGGTTATTGCACTTGACCAAACAGTGAATGCAGTCAGTGTAGTTTGAATAATCAATAAGATTTATTTAAATCACAACGACCAGACAATGGTCCACAGTAGACACTATACCAGCTTCCCTGGTATAGTCCCTACCTTGGACCACTGTCTGCCTTGGTTGTGATTTACATAAATCTTTTTGATTATTAAAACTACCTGACTGCATTTTTATGCTTGGTTCAAGTGCACTAGCCACCCTTTGTTATACTCCAGATATGTCACCTGGCCCTTTACTACACCTGCTCTCCTACAAGCCTTTACCCCTAAGGGAAGAATGGATGAAAAGGGAAGCTTCTCTAGCAGCAAACAATTACAGACTCCCTTCAAAACGGGAGGGGGCGGAGAAGAGGGCTTTCTCTGCCCTGTTTCTCCTCTCTCTCTCTCTCTCAATATTTAAAAACACACACACACACACACACACACACACACACATATATATATATATTTTTTAAAACAAGGGGAGGGATTAGAAAGAAGAGAGATAAGAACCTCTATGTGGTTCTTTTTTTGCTTGCTTTTATTTAACAACCAGGGAAAGGGACTAGAGGGATTAGGGGATAAGAATGACCCCAATTAAAAATTTTTTTTTTTTTGAGGGCCACAAAAAAGGAACAAGGTCCACCAAGTAGTTTGATCCCTACGTGCCTCCCTCTTGTTTTCCTTTTTGTTTAAGGAAAGCCAAAGAAGGGAGGCAAAGGCAGGAAGGAAGAAAGAGAAAAAGCCTGCCCAGAAGCCTGGTCATTGGAAGGGATGGTGGGTGGGTTGTAGTAATAAAAGGTGAAGATATTCTGGAAGATCAAGAATTATGGTGAGTATATAATTTTAATATCTTCCAAAAATCAATCTTCACTATTCATTACTGGTGGTTCTGAGTGCCAAGCTTACCACTAAGGGTGGTATTGGCAAACCCTGAGGTAAATGGTTGTTCTCTCAGCCTTCTGTGGGTGAAAACACAAAGAGGTGGGGGCCTCTCAGAGGCCTGGCCAGGCCCAAGACTGGTCAAGGGCAGGCAGAGGCTCCATGGCCAAGGAGCAGAAATGCACCCAAGCTCATGCCTGGTCCTGGGGAAAGAAGTGGGCCTCCTGGAAGTGTGAGGCAATCACCCAATGCCAGACCAAGGGTAACGACCTGAGAGATTTAGCCATGCTGTCTGCCTAATGCAGACTGCAGTTCCCACCAACCTGGAGGCTACCTCATTGGCATTGCAGGATGCCCTTGCTTGGTGTCCCGCCAACTCCAGGCCCTGTGCAGAAAGGTGTATGGCTTGTCTGGTTTGTTCACAGTCCGGCAAGGACTCCAGGAGCTGTCCCAGCATCAACCATAGGTGCCTCCCATAGGATACCTGGCATGCTTAGTGTGCAGAAATGCACATGGTGTGCACTGCCAAGATGGCTCTTCGATCTCAAGCATCAGACTCAGCTGAGTCTGACTCTGAGGGACAGTCATGCATTGGGTGTCTATGCCCAGAGGGGGTTTCCAGGAGCTGGAACCCAGAAGTGGGGTGTGGCATGGCTCCTGAAAACCCAGGGTGTGCAGTATGAGTGCTGGATGCCAAGTAGGGCTGGAGAGGGGTAGAGGATGAACCAGACATCTCTCAACGCCCACAAAAGGCCTGGGCCACAGAAGTATGACTGTATAGTTATGACTGTACTCCCAAGGAAAGACAGCATCAGACATGCAGGATTGCGGCTACAGAAATGGCAGTTGCAGTTCCCTCATCATCTCTGAAAGTAACTGCTGGTAATGAGCGTACTCTGCATCAGAGGATAGGTGGAGGCAAGAGTCCTCTTCCTTGGGTGAGGAGAAGCTGGACTCGGGGGGTGGGGGTGGCTGTGCTGGGGTTTCAGGCTGGAAAACAGTCTGGTCCAGTGCCCTCTGGTAAGTTTGGAAGGCACTCACCAAACCCCTGAATTGTTCCCAGGTCAATGGCCCGCAGGACCTGAAAGAGCAGGCAGGGTAGGCAGTGGAGGGGGAGAAGGAGATGGGTCATGGCAGACCAGGCCAGGTCCTCTGGCCAGGCTATGAGAGTGATCAGGGACCTAGCTCAAGTGGAGGGCCAGTGTAACTCATGCACCTTTGAACGCCCAACCGCACAGAGGTGGTCAATGGGGTTCCTTGGGGAATCCCCAGGTGGGGAGATTGGAGCCATAGAGGTCCCAAAGGGAAGCCCCATCCCCATCTACTGCAGGCCCAGAGGGTTTTGGAGAGGCCAAAGGACCTGAGTCAACACTCTGACAGAGCCATCAACCACTCTAGGCATGGAGCGCTGCATCGACTGGGACCTACCAGCCCCCACCTCACTGGAATGGGCTCTGACCCATGGGCTAGGTCTAAGGACAGCACCAGTGCCAAGAATCTGAGCTAAGGGGGAGCTGGTGCGCGGCAGCGGAACCTTGGCATAAGGTGCCGAGTCAGATTTTTAGCTGGTGATGGCACGGAACCCTACCTGGTGCTACGCCTAACACCAACCTCTCTCCTGGTGCCAGAACTGTCCCCAGTGCTGTGAGTGGCACCATGAGACAGAAGAGAGGCAGCACTGTAGCCGCACCAGAGAAGCACCTAGGAACGAGGCTGTGGATGCAAAAGGCCTAGGACTAGGCCCAGAAAGGTCTCCTTCCTCACCAGAGCTTCAAAGCCAGTCAGAACATTCCAGTCCATCCCTCTGATCATCTGACTGCTCAGGGGACGAGATCCAGAAGATCTCCAAGGGGCCACTGGCTCCAGAGACCTTCCCTCTCCTAGTGCCGCAAGTGGCATCAAGAGGGGACTCGACTGTGCAGGTGGCACCACTCTGCTTATTGGCACTGGCCTCAGTGCCAGGAGCCACAGCCCAGCATATAGCTGCTACCTTGCTACCAACGGCGTTCAGACCCCCGAGGGTGTGCTGGACTTGAAGGGGGCCGGCTGTCCCATAGACCCTTCCCCCAGGCCCTCCCGTTTTGGCAAGAGGAGGACAAGAAGAAGCCTAGTCTCCCTCAGTATGTATAGTACAGGGAAGAGACCAGGGACTTTATCTTGGAGTCTGAGTGCAATGTGTGCCTCCGAAGGTGTGGGGTGACCAACCCAATCTCATTACGTGGTTCTCTGAAGTGCAGAGGTCCATAGAGAAGCAGGCATTGCAGTGATCCATACTGTGTTCTGCTACTAGGCAAGTCCAGCAGCAGTCACGCTGGTCCCCGACAGACATGCTTCTCCCACAGGGCACTGACGCATGGGGGGAGACAGTCTTCTTGCTTCACTTCTTCTTAGACCCCCCCCCAGTGACCTGGACATGACTGACTACAGAAAATAATCAAAATCAGCAAAAACAGGGCTCAGCACCGTAAAAAGGGACAGAAAAAAAAAGCAGCAATGAAAGAAGTCAAAATAAGAGTTACAGTGTTGAGGAAGCACTGATGAACAGAACTAGACTGAGTTGCGAGTTGCAAATGGCAAATATCTCCCAGTGTTACCTTGACAGCAGGAAGAACAGAACTGGAGAAGGCAGGGGGCCAGCTTTGGTTACTGGTCAGCCCATGACAGCCACATCATACATTTGCCTCATAGGTGGCGCCATCACAGATATTAGTCCCCTGCCTGTAAAGCTTCAAAGGTGTATGCTCTTGTGGAGTTTTGCTGCCTCTGGCACAGACCCACCAGTAATGAATGGCGAAGACTGATTCTTGGAAGATTGTGAGATTTCAGCACAGTCCCAACATCTCTAGCTCCAGTACACAGAATAAAGCTCTATGCAACAGATATCCTTGAAGAAGATATTGACTTTCATGACAGTCTGGTCACAGATTTGAAAATGTAAATTCAGACTGTTTAGCAAAGCAATGGCAAGAACACACATTATACAATCAAGAGCAGTCATGTGAACGTGATATTTTATTTGCATACAAATTACAACATGGCATCAAAATAACATATACTAACAAAATGTTCATTTCAGTAATCAAGCTATAACTGAGAGCAACAAACAAACTCACAGGAGACAGACATAAATGCTGTCCTTTAGCCTTCGGTTTCTAACAGAAATGTAGTCATACAAACATTACTTAAATGCTTGTTAAAGCAATGTAATGTATGGATAATCTAAAACCATCCTTAGTTTTCTTCTTGGTTACAACTGAAATTACGTAGACTATTTTGACATCATATATCTTAGTTTTTTATGGTTCACATGTTGGTCCTAGGGCTGTTCTATAGATCAAAACAGTTTGGAAAGCACTTGTATTTGATAATGTTGATTTCAGCTGCTTTTTGCTGGGTTTGAGTCTTTAGTTCCTCGTACTTGTGAAAACAGAGTTGAAAGCTCAGTGTCCAATGTTTTTCTGACCCATGAGTATAGTATATAGAACATGATTAGATTTTCAGTTCTGGTGCTGCAGAAATAGTATCATTCTGTAAAAACGGTCCCAGCAAATCAAAGACTACAGGAGTACGGGCACAAGGCACTCCCCTCCATAAACAACGATTTGGAGAATGCCTTCTTTTACTCTTGAATCTGCCACATTCTCTACATGTTGCATCTGGGAATAGTACCACACCTGCTGTTCTGCAGTTGGCAACAGTAAACTGCTTCGGCTGTGAACCTAGCAGTAGTATACATTACAGCATGTCTGTTTCTTGGCTGTATCTCCACACACGCAGAGAGAGTACTACAAAGCTTAACACTTCTGACCATGCAAGGAGATATAATACCAAGAGACACAAACACATCGCTGTTGATACTTACGGTGCCGATACGTGGCATTTAATTTTTCTGACAACCCATGACATTGCAGTGTCTGTAATTGTATGAGCCCATTATCCAAATAGGCGATAATGGCACTGTACTATGAGCTCACGGATTTTGTCTGGCAGCACAGTCCATCAGGAAGTAGGTATGTGCCATGTGTCAGCCATGCACAGTACAGCAGCTATGTTCACAGCAACTACTGCCTACTGCAGAAGAGAAGTTTAGGTATTCAGTATGTTGAATCTAAAGATGATGTTATACATTTTTAAACTTTTTTACTGGTAATACACATTGCTAGTTACACTGGGATGCTCCACTTTGCAAACTTTCCACGGAAGATTAGAACCTCTTATGGTTATAAGAGGTCCCCATGTTTGGGTAAATACAGAGCACAGATTAGTCAAAACAGCACTAATGAGTTATATTCTTTTAAGTATACTGTACTGTTGTGAATGCATGTCAGATGTAACAAAACTTTTCGACACTGCTTATGAACAGTGTAAGCACAATTATTCATACAGACATGATTTATTAGCTGATGCAGCTAAAAAGATTCTCACACACCATCTGATATATATATATATACACTGTATACATTATAATTTATTTAGAATAACAACTGAAATTTAACATTTTGTTTTCAGTGAGTTTCTTTACTCATTTCACAGCTGGGAGGATTAAAGCACAGGGAAGCCAAAGCGATTAGCTGGAGGCCACAGAGCAACTGTGACAGATGATAGAATTCAAACCTAGGATCTTTTGATTCACAGTTCTGTGCTCTACCCATTGGACCGCACTGGCTTCCATACAATGAGCACAACTGAAAGGCAGGGTCACTGTGATCATGTTAGCATGTCTGTTGAGTAGCATGGGGCATCATTTAGGGGTAGCCAGGGGCTGCAGTTTTGACCCTTATGATTTCTTTACAACCCCTATGGGGTCCAATGCAAGCCCCAAAAATGAAAATCACGTACCTACCGTAATTCTTGATCTTCTCTTGTATCTACACCATTCATTACTGCTTGGGTAGTGCTGGAGGCGCGCACCTGCTACGGGAGTTTTTTTTTTTTTTTTTGAGTCGGCTCCAACGGCGCTGCCCTCGAGAGCGACGCATGCTTCATGCACGAGGGGTGGCCGTTAGATGCTGCAGACTCCTCCTCCATCTCAGTTCTGGTAGCCGGAGAGGCGAAAACAAAGGGTAAGGAAAAAAGGAGAGCGAGGCAAGAGAGCCGAGGGACAGAAAAAGGAAACGGTATAAACTGAAAAAGGAATAAGCTGATAGAGAACAGACAGAGGAGAGAGAATTCCTACCCTAAGGGACCGCAAGGCCTCCTTTCCAGGGCGACTCTAGGGGAGGAACAGATAGAGAGAAAGAAAAGAAGAAGAAGAGAAGGAGAAGAAAGAAGGCATGTTGAGAGGAGAACAGTGCCCATAGACGCATTGGTTGAGAGGTTTATAAGCTCGAGACTAAAACAAGGGAGCAAGAATCCCTGCTGATAGGACTGAGAGAGGGTTCAACTGAATCACCTGCACAGATCGGACATAAAGGGCAGATTCTCTAATCTCTCAACATGCCAAGTCCCTACATCCTAGCTGAGAGCTCACAGACTGCCCGGGCAGAAAATCTGTTCCAGAAAGAGAGCGCCCACCTAGGAAGGGGAATATGTCCCTTAGCACCCTGTTAAGTGCTAACACAGAAGTGTATGGGGAAGGATTATGCCGTACGGAAGACAGCTTTGTATGAAAGGATAGAGTGGGAACTCAATCAGACTCCCTTAAGGCAAGGCAAGACAAAAGCAACCGCTCAAGACTAAGAAGTGCCAAATGCACCAGCCAGAATGAGCTGAATAATAACACCTGCCAGGGAGAATCTAAATTTTTTTTTTTTTCAGGCCAAGCCAGGGCACGGTCTCTTAAGCTGTGAACTGCGTAATGTGATCAAGGTGCCCAGAGGTCGCACCCTAGGGGCAGTCAGAAAGAGTTCCCTCAGAATAGGTGACACACAGACCCTGCTCGTTCCTCTTTACCTTGAGGAAAAAAGATCCATTCAATAAGAACGTAAAACAGAAACATTTTTTTTTTTGGGCATAAAGCCAAGGGAGGAGCAGGGCGGGAGGGAGGCACACAGTAGGAGGCCACTGAGGGAAGGTGGGCGGGTATCAGTAATGAATGGTGAAGATACAAGAGAAGATCAAGAATTATAGTAGGTACGTAATTTTCATATCTTCCCTTGTCAATCCTCACCATTCATTACTGCTTCGGTGAGTACCAAGCCCCCCCCCAAAAGGGGAGGTAGAAACCCTGAAGGAGCAAGACCCCCAGCCTCCTGTTGGTGAGAAACAGAAGGGGAAGACCCTGGGCTAATCAAGAGAGAAGCCTATGGGGGAGAAGAGTGAGGAGGTGCCCCCCAAGGATGGGGAGACAGAGGAAGCCCCTGCAGAAGTCTCCTAGCTCTGGAGGAAAAGAGACGGGTCCCCCGGAAAGCAGAGCGAATCACCCTACGCCAGGCCAGGGAAGACAACCTTGATAGACGAAGCCATGCCGTCCGTCTAATACAGATCGCTGTCCCTGCAAGCCTGGAAGCCACCTCACTGGTGTCATAAGATGCCTTTGCTTGGTGTCTTGCCAGCTCCAGGCCTATGGCAGAGAGGGCAATAGCTTGTCTGGTTTGCTCCATGTCAGGTATTGATGCTAAGATTTGGGAAAGCATCGACCACAAATGCCTACTGTAGGCAGCGTGATGGGCCTGATGAGATGCAATGCAAGACATCGCATGAGAGGAAGAGACACTCTTCACCCCCCACGGTCGAACTGTAGAGAATCCGGGTCCGGTGGACGGTATCGTGCACCAAGCGGCCTGGAGGGAGTCTCTAGGTATGCCAAACCTGAGGGTGGGTTGGGAGAGAACCTAGGGATTCAGAAGGGCACAGTACCTCGTTGGCAGTCTTTGGGGCTGGAGAAAGGCGGCAGGTGACTGCCAGGAAAGGATAGATGCCTCCTGGAAGGGAAAAGGCCAAGATAGTACCACCAAGTGCTGGACACTGAATTTGCCAAGGAATTCACGCATCTGCCATTCGGTATTGTCTCGCCTAACATAGGAAATTCGAAGATCCCTCACCATCCTCGAAAGGAATCGCTGATATTCAGTGAAATCAGCATCGTCGGAGAGATGAGCAGTGGGTTCCTCTCCCTCAGAGGAGGGAGACGAGGATGATGGAGAGCTTGAGTGTCCAGAGGACTCCTGCGGCGGTGGGGATAGGCAAAAAATCCGCTCATTCATGCACCTAACATATGAGGGGAAGGCCACGGTAGAACCTCTGAACGCCTCCCAGGATAACGGGCCCATGGGACCGACACGGCCTGGGAGAGTGGGGGGATGGCTGCAGAGGAATGGGAGAAGGGCACCTACGGACAGCCAACTGTCCTCTGCTAGGGCTCTGGAATCCAGGGAACGGAGCCTGAGCTGGCGGGATCCCGGACAACAGACCAGGTCGCAAAACGGAACCCTGAGGATGCGTAGCCTGGAAGAGCCCAGAAGGGGATCCTCCCCTATGACGAACCTGGGACTGCATGGATCCAGAAGGGCAGCCCACAGCAACGCCACCATAGGGGTCCCCGGGGTCCAAAAGGGAAAGATGGGGCCCAGCTCTACAGCTCCGAGCCACACCCCAAGGGGTGGCAGGCAGAGACCGAGATGCCTGAACCCTGCCCCTCGACCCCTAAGGACTCCGAGAATGCCCTCCTCCTCAACCCCAGCGACCTCCCACCCTGAGGGGGTGCAGCAGCACCAGGGTCGGTAGCTGCCATGCCCCCCCCAGGAGGGAGAGCCCCTCCCTCCACCCCCACTCCATTGCCCCCCAGGGACCCCAGACCACCCCCAGCCTGGGAGGCGTCAGGGGAGGACGGCAGCAGGGACAGAGAAATAGGCGTGCTGGTCCGCCTAGCACCTCGTGC
Organism: Neoceratodus forsteri; assembly: GCA_016271365.2. Classification (NCBI taxonomy): domain Eukaryota; kingdom Metazoa; phylum Chordata; order Ceratodontiformes; family Ceratodontidae; genus Neoceratodus; species Neoceratodus forsteri. The sequence continues at coordinate 1,218,830,336 of CM057450.1, forward strand.
CACTGGAGACCCTGACTCCGAAGAGTCAGGTTGCCAGGACGGGTCCACGTCTGAATCATCAGCCTCCGAGGAGGAAGAGACCAGCTAGACCACAATACTGGCAACCCCAGGGGTCCCCGGTGAAACAGCGCCGTGAACGGCGCCAGTGCCAGAGGCGGCGCCGGATGACCCCGGACCCCCTGCGACACCTAGGCCTGGCCCCGGCTCCCCAATGGTGCCTGACAGACCCACGGCACCGCCATCTGCGCTGGGACCCCACTCGGCACTGCCAGAAGAGCGAACTGGGCCCATGGCGCCGACGCCAATGGCGCTCTCTCGATCACCGGCGCCGGGATCTGAAATGGCACCGGAAAGCGGCGTAGAGGGTTCACCAATGCCGGGCCCAGCAGGTGTGGGCCTGGACACTGGGATAGCCTGCACCTCCGAGGAGGTGACTGCTGAGGCGGTGTCCCCGCTGCGGCCCCGGGGGGGCCTCGGCGTTCCTCCGACACCGCAAAAAAAGCTTCCTCTTCGGCAAGAGAAGATGAGGAAGCCTCCTCCTCCACAGACCATATAGGCCCGAGAGGGGACTCGGAGGAAGGGCCTAGAGACCTTACCTGGGAATCCCTGGAGCGGCGCCGTCCCCAGAAAGTTGGCGGGGCCTTGCCGATCTTGAACATGCGGACTTCTAGGATGTGACGGTCCATGGAGAAACAGGCGTTGCATGCATCCATATCGTGGCTGGGTCCCAGGCAACGAAGACAAACATCATGCCGATCCGTGACGGAAAAAAGCCGGCCACAGGAGCACCGACGCATAGGGGTGCGGTCCGCCTTCGACTTACGTTTTTCCTCCAAACCGGACATGATGCGAAAAAAATTATGAATAACACAGCAAAAACTCTCGGCGCCATCCAAGAAATTATAAAAAGAACGGTCTTACCGGGTTTTGATGGCATCGACAGAAGATCGAGAGAAAGAGTCTGGATTGAATCCGGCCTGTCACTAACCGCGTAGCAGGTGCAGCCTCAACGGCAGGAGAAACAGAACTGAGATGGAGGAGGAGTCTGCGGCACCTAACGGCCACCCCTCGCGCATGACGCAGTGGCCGCCTCTCGAGAGGCCCATTGGAGCAGACTCCAAAAAAAAAAAAAACCCTCCCGTAGCGGGTGCGCACCTCTGGCACTATCCAAGCAGTAATGAATGGTGACAACGCACACAGGCAGAGTGAGGATCCTTGAAGGGGATCTGTTTGCCGCAGGCACACTTCGATGGGTGACCTTCCAGAGAGATGTTTGGAGAGGGCATCAGATGAATTCCAAATTCGTGTAAGAGAGAAAGTCGTAGTTCGAAGTCGTCGCACGCTAGAAAGAGACCGAGAGGCCGATGCTTGCGATGTCGACGGCGGGAAAAGAACTGAGGATTGTGGGAGGACTGCCTCCTTATGTACGACGCCCGACGTCTGCTAGCTAGAACATTTCCGTGGGGTCCTGGTGCCTGACAGCTTCAGTCCTAATGGTGTAACCTGCTGCAAGAGCTGAATCTCGAAATAAGGTATGAGTTTACAGGGTTAGATTTCAGTGCAGGGAAACAGGCCTACGCATTAAACTTTTAAGGCACCCTGAGAGAAATTACAATTTAAAGGCACGCTGCTGACTTACTATGCAGAAATGAATTTACAGGGTTAGAACACAAAGCCCACTGTTTGAGACTTAAACCATGTAGGCACTCGCAAGAGTTTCAATAAAGGCGCACTGCTGCATTTTTAGTGAAAGACCCACTGATTGAAACTAAAAACCATGCAGGCACTTGGAAGTATTTCATTAAGGTGTGCTGCTGCATTTTTTAGGTTTAAAAAACACTGATTTACAGGGTTAGGAGAAAACATTTAAGGCTTATTTGCAAAATCAATTAAAAGGCTAAACCTAATAACAATTTAAGTTAAGGCAATTAAGGCACTTAGTAGAGTTCTGGTTGAAAGGCCCACTGCTGCATTTTCTAGGCTTAAAGAAATAGTCTGTACTTCTGCGGTGACACAAAATGGCGCCAAGTGAGCAAGCAAGTGACCCAGCGAGTCTCTTAGTAGCGACCAGGTGAGCCCAATTTCAGTGTGGGAGCTTCCATGGAGAAAAGTCTGTGCAGGCAGCCCCAATCTGGATGTGAATTACCTTAGAGTTCAGCGCTGCATCGGGGGGGGAGGGCAGTAGCAGAGGCCCTCATGACCTCTCAACAGTCCCCAGGAATCTTAAAGTTCGGCACCGCATCGGGGGGGGGAGGGCAGTAGCAGAGGCCCTCAGACCTCTCGACAGTCCCAGGAATCTAACTTCAGAAATATTATAATTGCCTCTTCAGCTTTGCTTTTATCATTATAAGTGTAACCTTCAGGTTGGTTTGTCTCTGGTCTGCTTGTGCCAAAGCGTTAACTTCAGCGTTCTGTAAATGCTCCAGCTCCCTATTACCTGGCGTCTCCATATTGGTCATGTCCACCACACCTGGTTCAGTGCTAGTTTCAGCTTTTTAAGAAGGAAGTTATCCTTTAACCCTAATTCTTCAGGAGTTGACAATGGACTTAGCAGCGGCTGCAAGGTAACAGTGCGGGTTGCCTTATGTTAGAAGGTACTTGCACATTGTCCGTAAGCAATGGAGCTGCTGGCAGGTTTTAGTTCTCTTTAGAGTCTTTCTTAGACTTTTTCAATTGTGCTGGTATTGAGGATTTGGATGCTACTGTTTAAGGTGTTGTTCTATTGGCTGCTCTAGCTTTCTTCGGCTTTTCTGATGTGTGTGTGTGTGTGTGTGTGTGTGTGTGTGTGTGTGTGTGGAGTTCAGAGCAAGCGGTAGTTGGTATGAAACCCCTTGAAGAGTAAGGTAGACCATGAAGCAATGATAATTAATGTAGTGTACCGCACATGGATACAAATTGAAAAAGGTTTAATAATTTCTTGGTAAATTAGAACGCAGTAGTGATACCGTAACTTTTTTATAAATTAACAGTGACAGAGATTTAGTTAGAGCCCTCCTGTATCAGCTCACTCCTTGCTCCTCACCAGTGTCATCTTCATATACCAACTGAAATTTAAGCATTAATAAATACACCTGGGGACCCTAATTTTGACGTTAGTTTCAAAGCGACAACTAGTCTTGAAAGATTTGGATGAAATACCACCAAGTCAAAAATACACCGGCAAGGACACCATTCACTGCCATCCCACTAGACAAGCATGAGATAAGAACAATCACCACTCTCTTCAAGAATGAGGAAGTCAGTATACTGGATATCTTGCACTGGTTAACATGAAAATGTTCAATTATTGGTACTCCAGATCCAATCATGGATTCAGACAACATATGAACTGGTGATTGGCAGATAAAAGAAAAAAAAAACATACGGAAAAAGGCATTCAGCATCTCCTCGAACTGTTTTCATTTGGGGAGAGACAGAGGGGTCATCTTCTACATGAGTCAGCCTAAAGCCTGCTATTGGGGTGGCGCTCATACCTGCCTTACCACAGAAACATACAAACACAGACTATGACAGCAGATAAGGGCCACTGGGCCCACCCAGTCAGCCCTTTTTTTATTTATGTTTTTAACCTTCATTTTTTTGCTGCAGACCCCACTTGATCTATGGAACAATCTCTCCCCCCCCCCTTACCCCTACAATTTCCTTGTACCTATCCCAGGCATTTTTGAACTCCACCACTGTTTTCACCCCCAGTACCTCCACTGGAAGGCTGTTCCTGGGATCCACCACCCTTTCTGTGAAGAAGTACTTCCTCACATCACCCTTCCTCAGTTAGCCTCCTCTAGCTTCATAGCATGCTCTCTTGTTCTGCAGCACCTTTTCTCTGAAAAATACCACTCCTCCTGTACCTTATTAACCCCCCGTGAGATATTTAAAGGTTTCTGTCATATCTTCGATCTCCCTCCTCTCCTCCAGGGTATATATATATTTAGCTCCTTTACCCGTTCCTTACAGGCTTTTGATGCAGACCCTGCAGCATTTTGGTAGTGCTCCTCTGGACTGCCTCCACTCTATGTCCTTCCTGAGATGTGATCTCCAGAAAACTGGACACAGTATTCAAAGTGCAGTCTTACCAGCGATCTATATGGGGCAGCACCACTTCCATCTTTCTGCTGGTGATACCCCTTCCTATGCACCCCAGCATTCCACTAGCCCTTCTGACTACCTTGTCACACTGACTGGCCACCTTTACATTATCCAGTATGATTACCCCTAGGTCTCTTTACTGCTTGGTTTTTATCAGTATCACTCCACCCAGTTTGTACTCTGCCCCCTGATTTATATAGTGCAAGTGCATTATTTTGCACTTTTTTTGGATTAAAACCCAGCTACCATACATTTGACCATTCTTCTACTCTTTTCAGATCCCTGCCCATCCTTTTCAGCCACCCTGGAGTGTCCACTCTGTTGCAGATCTTGGTGTCCTCTGCAAAGAGGCAGACCTTCCCCTCCAGTTCCTCCGCTATGTCACTTATAAAGACATTGAAGAGGACCGGTCCCAGCACTGATCCCTGAGATACCCCACTGGTCACTCTCCCTTCCTCAGAGTGCACTCCATTTACCACTACCTTCTGTGTCCTGTCTGTGAACCAGTTCCTTACCCAGGTTACCACCTCATTACATAAACAAAAACAAAAAAGTCAGTGCACACAAAGCTGTAAAAAATATATAATCAAATTTATTAAATCACAGCCATAGACCGATGTGACTGCCTGAATCCCAGTACTTCGAGGCTCTCTGCCTCTTCATCAGGGGTGTGTGGCTAAGTTACAATGTGCAATGGAATAGCATTTAAAGGGCACATATAATAAATATTTATTTATTTAAATTATGCAAGAGCATTTCACTGGATCAGATTATTTCCTAGCCATCGAGGATCAGCGTTACAGGTGATCGAGGGGTGTAGACCCTGTGTCAGTGGATTAAACATAGATGGCCAAAGGAGCAATGAGAAGCTATACAAATAGATACATAATCATAAGGAAAGTGAAGCAGTAATATACAGTGGACTAGACATAGCTGGCCAAAGGAGCAACAAGAAGTTATACAAGTATGTACATAATCAAAAGCAGAGTGAAGCATTAACATACAGGCGACACATCATGGACACATGAGAGGACATAGTCTGGCAGCCCTGGGGGGGCGCAGGTGATGAGGGTTAAGGACAGTCGCAGAGGCTAGAGGCGAATGGCCTCCCTTAACTTGACTTCGAAAAGGCCCAACTTGTCATTTGTGGAAATTTCATCCGGAAGGGCATTTATCCAGAGGGGGGCTCTGTAGTGAAAGGCCCATTGCCCCAAGGAGGTCCGACAGTGAGGGACGTTGAATAAGGTTCTCAAAGAGTTACGGGTGACCTGAGCAGGTTGAATTAGGTTGTGAATACCTGGGGGGGGGGCACTGCCCAATGCAATGTTTTTGGCGAATAGGCAGGTGTGACATTTTAGCCTACCCTGAAGGTTGAGCCAAGAGGAGCTTTGATAAAGGTCGCAGGAGTGGGTCATCCAGTCACACCCAGTGACCAAGCGGCATACCTTGTTTAGGGCAACCAAGATCCTGCGAAGGGCAGTAGAGTTGGTAGCACCATATATAACAAGCCTGTAGTCTATCAGTGAGAGGATGGAGAAGTTTACAGCTAGGCGGAGTGCCTCTGGAGGTAAGCACCTTTTATGCCTGTATAGGAGGCCCAGCCTGAAGTTAATAGCGGAGGAAACATTTTGGATGTACTTGGAGTAGGTCAGGGAAGAGTCCAGTGTAATACCTAGGTATTTATAGGAAGAGACTTGTTCAAGTGGAGCATTGTGAGCATTGAGGATACTAAGTGTGGCGATGGCATGACTATTTTGCAGATGGGAGAACAACATTACCTTAGCTTTTTTATAATTTAGCATCTGATTCATAGATATTTCAAGCTAGATAGACTTTCATCCTTAATGCCTGCCTTCAGTACCTGTTTTTGATTTTGTCGTTTACTAATCTTTTAATTACCATTTTTAAGTTATACAGTTATACTTGAATTTGTTTTCCCCGAAGAACGTATTGAGTCTGTTTTTAAAGGTATCCATACTTGTACTAGTTACCACCTCAGCTGGCAATGAATTCCGCCAGCAACAGCTCTCTGGCTGAACCAGTGTTTTCATGGTAGTGTTTGCCATCTTTGAGCTGCCAACTAGGCGGATGTTCTTTGATTAGTATTTAGATTTTCTCAGGGTGATCCCTATGTTTTGTGTTAAATCTATATCTTGTACAATTTTATATAACATACAGTTGCTACCCCTAATCCTTCTATACTGCAGTGAATATAGATTTAAGTCCTGCAGTCTTTTAGGATATGACATGCCTTTAAGTCCTTTGACAGTCCTGGTCGCCCTACACTGGATTCCCTCCAACCTGTGAATATCCTCTTTTTTTATAAGGAGCCCACACCTGGGAACAGTATTCCAGATTTGGCCTCACCAGAGCACTATACAAGGGCATAATGACACTTCTACTCCTGCTAGTCATATGTGTCAGTATACAATTTAGAATCTCGTTATTTTTTTTAACCAGTTTATTACAGTGGGAACTGAATTTTAAGTCTGTACAAATTGTAATTCTAATATATCTTCCCTCAGTTGTTTCCCTAAGTACAGAGTTGCCTATTTTGTATGATGATTTGCTGTTTTTTCCCCATATGCATTACAGTGCATTTTGCACTGTTTAGTTCAAGTTTACTATTTTTAGTCCACTTATGTATGGTGTTTAGTGCATTTTGTAAAGCAGTGGAATTTTTTTGTGTATTTGTTATGGCTCCAATTCTGCAGTCATCTGCAAATTTTGTCACCCAAATATCTCTGTTTGATACTTGTAATGATGTTATATAAATACTGAAGAGATGGGGCCCAACACCTTATGTGCAGCAAACCAGTTTTCGGTGTCATTGAAGGAGTTCTGGAGTGTGAGTTGGAGGATAGGTCAGGATGGCTACTAAAGAGAACAGCATCGCCTGCACGGAGGAGTATTTGTCCAGGGCAGGACGAAGGGAGATAGTTTAAGAAGATGCTAAAGAGGAGTGGGCCCAGGATGGAGCCTGGGAAGCACCAGAGCATACAGGAGAGTGTCTGAGAGGGTGGAGCTTATTTTGACTCTCTGGGATCATCCACTGAGGTAGTTCTCAAACCAGAATGTAGTTTCAGAGGTCAGGCCAGTAGCAAATAGAGCACTGATGAGCAGGGCATGATTTACAGTGTCAAATGCCTTAGTCAGATCGATGTATACTGATCCAGCTAAGTGACCCCTGTCAAGCACTTTATGTATGAAGCTAGAATATTCTAGCAAGGCAGATGTCATGCTATGACCTTTTCTGAATTCATGTTGTTCCTGGCAGAGGAGGTCACATTTGGATAGGTGGTCTGTGAGCTGATCTGAGACAATTTACTCAACGGCCTTGGAGAGAGGGAGGAGGACAGAGATAGGGCAATAATTATTTGGAGAGGTTGGCTCCTCGGCCTTCAGGATGGAAGTGATGACTGCCTGCTTCTAGATGGTGGGTAATTGGCCCAGACATAGGGAGAGGTTTAGAATTTTGTTAGGAGGGCAATAACAGTTTTGAGTGCTAGACTGAGCAGTTTTAGGTCTAGCGAGTCACTGCTGTGCTGAGTTTTACCCTGGGCTTTGATTAGGTAGGGTTTGGCCTCACAAGCAGAGATAGCCCTTAGGCAGAAAGGGGGGCACGAGGGGGTGGGATAAGGGGACGGTGGATCAAAGAAGTTTAGGGGGGAGGATGCTGCTGAGGTTTGAGAATTAGGAATTGAGGGAGTTGGCGATATGATGTGGGTCCTGGGTGGTGGAGCCATTATGGTTTAGTTCAGATGGGGGAGTGGATACAACCTTGCCACTAATCTCTTTAATGTTGTCCCAAAATTTTCAGTCTGAGCCCCAAGAGGCAGAGAGTGCATCCTGTAAGTCAGCTGCCTTTGCCTTCCGGATCTCCCGGGTGCATTTGTTTCTAGCAGCTCTATATTGCTGTCTAACAGCAGAATTTCCTGATTCCAGGGCCTTATGCCACAGGGCATCCCTGTGGTTCATGAGATTTCGGAGAACCTGACTAATCCAGGGGGTATTAGGACCTTTGATAATCCTTTTAGAGTAGGGGGCAAACCTGTCACAGGCCGAGTTAAACATGGTAATGGAGTATGAAAGGGCAGCATCGACGACTGTACTGAAAAAACTGGATTCCAGTCACTGTGATGAAGGAAGTGTTTGAGGTTGCTGAGGGCACCCTTTTTTAGGCAATGCTGATAGATGACTTTAGGTGAGGATTTATTGGGTTTGTAGGACCAGTCACATAGGATGGGTGAATGGTCACTCAGCTCATCTGGGAGAACATAAACACTGGACAGCCTGTCTCATCTATCCATAATGTTGGAACAAGGCTCCCTAGAAACAATCATCCTAGGGGACATTAACCTCGATTGACTATCTAATGCCTCAGCTCCATTCGCATCTTTCTGTGATGATCATGGGTTAACACAACTTATTGCTGAACCAGTGCATCCCAATAAAAGGAACCCTAGCAACAGCACCCTACTGGACGTTATCATGGTGAATAAACCTCATCTCTTTACCCATGCCCGCACCTTTTTTCTGATGTCAGCGACCACTGCTTCATTGCTGGAGTAAGAGCTGCCAACAAATGCTCTTCCACATCAAAATTCTCTGTGACGAGATCAAGGCGTAACTTTGACTTGTTTGCTTACCTTGACAAGCTTAAATACTCCTTGCATTGGTGGGATTTCTACCTGGCATAAACGGTCATCTGCATGTATGACATCTTTCAGGATATCTTGTCAGGGGCTCTCAACAAATACGCTCCTCTGGCTAAAATCCAAGTAAGGAATAAAGACTGTAGATGGTTCTCCCCTGAACTCAGGACTATGCTGCTCGAAAGGGATAAGCTTTGGATAAAAGCTCGCAGATTCAATACCCCTACGGACTGGAATCAGTTTAGAAGAGTACGAAATGTCTGCACGAAAATGGTCAGAGAATCAAAGGCTGCCTTCTTTTGTTCGAAATTCGACTCTGCTGCCAAGAGCTCAGCTAAATTCTGGAAAACTATTAAGGACTTGTCCGGTCACACTTCTGGCAACCCCCTTCCGACTAAGATCAACTCTGGGAATTCAACCATCACTGATAAGTTGGAGATTTTAGATTTGTTCAATAATCACTTTGCCACTACAGACCAAGCATTTGACATTTCCCCAGCATGCTCCCTACGTACCCAGGTTGGTACCCCTAATCCTGAGTCCCCCTGCAACAGACTAAGCATTCTCATTCCAACCTGCTTCACTAAAAGAGGTGGAGGATCTCCTTCTGCAAATGGACACCAGGAAAAATGCTGGTGCTGACTCCTTAGACCCATACTTTATAAAGATTGCCCATCATGCACTAGCCGTGCCCAATACCCACCTATTTAATCTATCTCTGTCTCAGGGTATCGTGCCACCTACATGGAAGACTGCCCATGTCATTCCCCTTTTTAAATCAGGGGACCCCTGTGATCTTAATAACTTCAGGCCGATGTCCCTCCTTCCTGTATTGTCTAAATTACTGGAGAAAATAGTGGATGCACAGCTGCGGTCCTATCTTGAAACTATGAATCTACTAAACCCAATGCAGTCTGGCTTCAGAGCTAATCATAGCACTATCACAGCCCTTGTCAAAGTGACTAATGATTGGCAGAGAGAGTTAGACATCAAGAATTATGTCTGTGCTGTATTTCTGGATTTAAGTAAGGCTTTTGACACTGTTGATCATAGCCTGCTCCTCCTCTCCCTGCAAACTATAGGCATGGATTCTCCATCGTTGCGTTGGTTTGCTGACTATCTAACAGGATGCCTTCAGCAAGTCAAAGCAGAAGGCGGATTGTCACCTCTTAAACCTCTCCAACGGGGTGTGCCTCAGGGATCTATATTAGGTCCCTTACTGTTTGCAATATACATTAACAATATTGCAATTGTATAAACAAGGCCAGTATTCATCTGTCTGCAGATGATACTGTCCTTTACTTAAGCTGCCCAACGCCAGAAGCTGCCTGTGAAGACCTCCAATCCAAATTCAATCTCCTTCAGAGCCAACTAATCCACAAAAAACTCAATGCCAAAAAATGAAGGCGATACTCTTCTCTCCATTTGTCCACTCAGTTAATCCTGCAACTATTGGCTCAGTCCCTCAGATTACCACCTTGTTAGGAGACAAGTTGGAATATGTCACACAATTCAAGTACCTGGGAGTGTGGCTAGACCACAGACTTCCCTTCACTGAACACGTTGAGGATCTACTAAAAAGACTAAGGCAGAGGCTGGGAATTTTCTTTAGAATTAGTCAATTCCTAACCAGAGATGCTAAGATACAGCTGGTCCAATCCACATTTCTATCATTGGTAGACTATGTGGACTTTCTATACAGCCAGTGTCCTACCTCTTGCTTGACAAAATTAGACACACTTTATCACAGAGCTCTGAGGTTCATACAGGACTTCCTTGGCATGCACCACTGTTCTCTGTACATGGCTGTAGGATGGACCTCCCTTAAGTCCAGGAGAGATAGAAATGCTGCACTTTGGACTTTCAGAGCTATTTCAAAAAACTGCCACATTATATTACCAATTGCCTTCCACTAAGCACAATAGGTAACTCCTTTTCTAAAGTTACTCATCTATCTCACTCAAGGTACCTATGGCTAAATCTCACTTTGGCAGAGCAGCCATAAGCTTTGTGCTGCCCTCACTATGGAACAAAATTCAAAAAACTCTTAAATTGTGCCTCCCCATCTGCCTCTCAGCCTTTAAGACTCTACTGTATATTCCCACTCATTCAAAGAAGTATGCAATTATTTTTTCCTCCCAAGATCTCATCAGTGTCTTCTATAGTACCTCATCCTGCCCTGCACAGTACTCAAAATCTCAAGAACTCCTAGTACTGTCCACCATCCTCCCAAGCCCTAGACATTCCATCATCTCCTTCCCCACCTCTCCCTCACTTGCTTCCCACCTTATCTTCAGTCTATGTCTCCCATCTTCAGGGTAGGAATTGTTTGTGCCCTCTGGATGAGACTATCTCCACACCCCTTCCCTTGCAAGTCTCTCACCTCCCAAATGGTCTCCACCACTACCCCTTGTACACACCCTTCTCCTACCCCACCTGTTCTCTCCCCCTGTACCACTACTTATCTCCTTTTGCCGCAACTCCCCTCTATTCTGATTTCCTGCTGCCCAAGCTGCTTCTCATTCTACTATATTACTCTAATCATGCTTCTTCTTTCTCCTCCTCTTTCTGTTTTACTCTCCTCCATTACTGTGCCCAGGTTGAATATATGTACATGCTCCTTTTTTGCACTACTGCCTTGAATTGCTACAGGCTTCTATGTTCTATTGTTTCTTGTTGACCTGTTTTTAATATATATCTGTATTCAATTGCACTATTTTGTAATGTTATGTTCACTATGTTCCACCCAGGTCCATCTTGCAAATGATCATTGCTCAATGATGACCGCCTGGATAAATAAAGATTTTGATTGATTGATTGATTGAGGTGATTAGTAAGCACTAGTCCAATTAGGGTGGCAGTGCCAGTGGAGGGGTTCTGTCAGGTCGGGGATGTGACTACTTGAGACAGATTTAGGGTTGTGATGGCATCCTTATAGTGTGCAGTAGCAGGGAGCTGCCAGTTAATGTTGCAGTCACCTGTGGCAATGATTTCTGAGTTATTTGCCAGTTGGGAGATGCACTCGACAACTAAATCAAAAGCCGGCTTCTGGTTTTGAGGAGCGATGTAAACAGCCATGATAAGTAGGGGCTTTATGAAATTGCCAATCTGGATCTTTACTGTTAATGTCTGTGCTCCATGGCTTGGAGCCGTGACTGGGACAACATGTCCTTGAATGGAGTCACGTATGTAGATTGCACAGCCACCACCTATTTTAGCTAGCTTATCTACTCTGAAGATTTAGTACCCACTTAGGGCCATGGCAAAGTCCTTCACATTAGGGGACAGCCAGGTTTCAACCAAGGCCAGGATAGCAGGGTTATGCTGAACAACCCAGCCTTGCAGGGCATCAAACCTTTTTTGCAAACTGCAAATGTTAATAGAGGCGATGCAGAGTCCTTCAGCAAGACCAGTTGCAGGAGGGTGGAGACAGGTCTGGGGTTAGGTGTACACTGCCAGATAAGAGAAGAAGGTGGAGAATGAGCCTGAGAATGGCTGCTTTGTGGGGATTCATTATAAGGTGAGGTTACTGGGTGGGTGGGCAGGATTTCTGCTAGTAACTGGCAGGAAAGCATGGATATGGGGACCAGAAGTACTAGACAGGCAAAAGGGAGATGAGTACTGCAGCCATATTGGGTCAGGTGGTGGGGAGCTGTATGGTGGGTGCTAGCAGTCCCTTTAATGTACGCAAGTGGGGAGGGGCACACTTGTTAAGTTCAGCCCAGGTGGGGACCTCCCATATGAGACAGGGGGCAGGATTTGTAGCGGGGGCTATATAGAGACCTAGGCATAGTGTGCCAAGTAGCATGTGCAGAGGACCCATAATTAGTCGACTGAGATAATATTATGCTCCGGGAGGGCAGGTCCACAAGTCAGAGGATAAGAATAAGGTAAAAGGGGGGGAAGAATGGGTTTAGCAGAATCAGAAACAAGGCTGTTGTGTTACAGGTAGTAGAGAATGTGGGATAAGGTAAAGTTATAGCTGAGTAGGAACTAGGAGGGCTAAGTGGTACAGCAGTAGAGCTGCTCCCTTTGGTATATGAGGTGTGGGGTTTAAATCCTAGATAGGGAGAAAGGCGAGAGGACATGAAAGGAGGCTGGCAGGCAGGGTATGCAGATGGGGAAGGCAGGGAGGGAGATAGAGAGTAGTGGTCAGGTTGAGGAGGGGGTGCTAAGAGAGAGTTGAAGGAGGATGGAGGGCTCAGGACTGACCCCTAGTGGAAGGAGAGAATAATCTGCTAGTGGGAATGTGGTGACTTAGCAACGAGAGGAGACAGGAAGTCACGTGACCAGGAAATGATAATATAATAACAGGCTTTCTCCACCATCTGCTCCTGGGTGAGGTGTCCTTGTCGGTGGCCAGAACTGTTCTGTGCAGGGGGTTCCCGTGAAGGAGCTTTTACAGGCTTTCCCCACTGTCCGTTCCTGGGTGAGGCATCCTTGTCAGTGGCCGGAGTTCCAGAACATGTAAACTGATCCTCATTTGTAACATTGTTTTGTTTTGGTACCAGTTGTGTCTCTCTCTTCAGAGAACTAGCTTTTCTAAGGGCTTCATCCAGAATTCTAGTAGAATATCCCCTTTCTTTAAAACAGTTATAAATATCAAGTGATTGTTGAGCAAAATCTTTTTCTCTAGAGCAATTTCAGCACAACCGTAAGAACTGACCATATGTGATGGAAGAGGTGAGATGGGGAGGGATGAGCACTGGTTGCATGCAACACAGTGTTGCCAGCCGTTGGTTAGCAGAACCCAGCTGTCATTATCTTTTTTCCTGTCTCTGCCTGTAATTTCAGATCTAAAAATAATTTAATTTCAGAACTGTGTATTTTGACTGTAAAGGACAAATTCAGATCACTGTTGTTGATCTCATATATAAAAGCCCTTCTTATTCTCTAGATCCACTCCAAATTATCAATAAATCATCAATATACTGGTGCCATGCACCACCTGTCCCAAAAATCTATTGTCTGTGTCATCAAAAACAAAAAGTTTTTCCCACCATCCTAAATAAAAAATTAGCAAAAGAGGGGGCCATAGTGGCTCCCCTTACTGTTCCCTTCCTCTGTAAAAAGATGTCCCCATAAAACAGTTATGTTGTAAAATGAATTCCAACAGAAACTGGACAGGTGGTGCATTGGCATAATTGTGTCTTCTTAAGAAATACTCAATGGTTGTCAAGCCCATATCATGGGGATACATTTATATAAGGATGTCACATCTTATCCAGTGCACAAATGTTCTGGTTCCCATTCAACCTCTTTTAGTTTCAACATCAAATGGGTAGAGTCTCGGGCATAGGATATTAAATTATTAACTAAAGGTTGTAAAAAAATCATCCACAAATCTATTAAGATTTTTAGTGGGAGCGCTACTGCTTCGGCACTGATGACCCAGGTTGAGAGTGAGCCTGGTGCGTCAGAGCGTCAGCTGGAGGAGGTTGGATGAGCATCCAAATGACAACTCTCCACCTGTGGGGGAGGTCCATGGAGTCGGAAATTGGGTGACACCCAGTGAACAAATGTGGAGAAGGAAGGCAGTGGCAGACATCTACAGGGCATGCGTGTGAGCATACATGCCCTTGTGCTGATGTCATTGCATGTCCACACTTTGGGGGAACACTGCCACAAGGAAAACCCTGTGCAGCAGTGTTCTTTGATGCCTCAGACCCCTGTGCCAAATGACACTGCAGCAGTCTCAGGCCACACTTCATTGATCTTGGTCTCTCTCTCAGTAGTCCTTCTGTAGGGGGTAAGCTATGGGCCTTCAGTCTGAGGTGGCTGTCGGGTGATGCTGGCTATGGCATGGTGGACTGAATCAGGGTACTACCCCACCTGCAGCAGACAGCATAAAAATAGTTGATGAAAAAAAAAAAAAAAAGATTTTCAGTTAAAGATCCTACACCTGAGACTACAGGTCTTCCCAGTGGATATTAGACACCAATGTGCATTTTAGGAAGGTAATAAAATGCTGCCATAATAGGGCTCTTTACCTTAACTCATTCACTCCCAGTGGCCATTTGGGGTCGGGCTCAGCATTGGATGGTTCCGACGCCATATGGCAGCTATGGGACCGAAGGAGTTAAAAAAATTCAGATTCTTGCTGTGTGGTACTCCCTTGTTCCAATGCTCTATCAACTGAAGCATGCAATTCCACTTTGAATCTTTCACTAGGGATTAAGCTGAAGTTTAATGTAAGTTGTCTCATCACCAGGGGCACTGGAACATTGTGGGAAATTTTGGCAGAATTTGTGAGAGTAAGCAATGTGATTTCTGTGGAAATTTTGTGGGGGTTTTCGGGTAATAAATGGACAATGAACAAAGTTTTTCCTGTTGCTTTTCTCTAGGTGATGAACAAAAATCCAATGCCAGTATAAGCAAGACCTGCAGTTCATAGAAACTTCACTGGAAATACAAGTTATAAAATATGAAGTCATACAATACGGCACAAGTAAATTACAAATGTAAAACTTAAATGCAGTGTCAAACAGACATTTTGTTACTAGCAAAAAAACATATAAATATACTTTTGTATAATGTAATGTCATACTTTAGAAAATGGGCACATACAATTCTCTTTTCTGATTGGCTGAGACACTTATTTAGGTGGGCATCTATCAGACAATAGATGCCCACCAAATAAAAAGCCCCAGCCCAAATCTGTCTGATAGCCAGAAAAGTATCCTTGTGCCCAGTACCCTGCTTCCTCATTGGCTGAAGCATTGGGCATGTAATTTCAAACTGCCGCCATTTTTTGAATCCCTTAGCGAGAGCCTCCCCACCACACACACTCACAAACTAAGTCCTTAGAGCAGGCACCACAAAATAATTGAAAAAACAGCACTGTACATAGAAAATAAATAAAAGCAATGTTTGCTATTTCTCCCACGGCTCAGACCCCACCAGCTGTTTCCACCATTTGTCACGAAATTTACCGCCAACTACCATCTTCATGACCGCAAAAGCCAGCACTTCTCATCTCAATTGTGTCATGAAAATGTAGCTGCACGCATTTATCGCGCTCTCCAGGTTCTTCCTACACGGCTTCTTTTAAGGAGCTTTGTCTGTCCCTCTCCACTAAAGGAGAAGGGCCTGCGTCTGCTGGACCTTATTCTCGGTCCAAAAAGAGGGACAGGGGTAAGTCCCTCCGTCGACGCTCTTGGGAGCGGGAAAGGTCCCTCTCCCCGGGCCGTCGGCTTTCGCGGTCGACCGCTCGGCTTCGGCCACTGGCCTCACGGTGTCCCCGTCAGGTCAGTTGACCGAGACTCCCACCGATGAAGTGAGATTTTTCTCGACCCATTGAATGGGCTATGGCCTTTAACGGCGATTCCCCTCTCCCGGTTCCCGGGAGGTGAGGATCCGTGGGCTCGCCTGTGCCTCCGGTTCGAGGCCCTCGGATGGACCATCCGAGCGAGAAGGAGTGCGGTTCAGCCGACACCTCCCTGCACCGACCTCGGAAATTCCGGGACTCTCGGTCTCGGTCTCGGACCTCTTCGCGGTCCAGCCGATCCCACCGTCATAGGCGGTCTCGGTCTCGGCACCGCGGTAAGCGGTGTCGCCGCTCGTCCTCGTCCTCCTCCTCGGATGAGGAGAGCCCAGCGTAAGTACGTCGGCCAGTGCGAGGACCTTATGTAAACAACTCCTCCTGGCCGGGAATAAGCCGACTCCGGCGCTTCCCGGCCATTAAGTGGCTGTCACCGGAGCGGCCGATACAACCCCTCGACTTATCCGAGGAGCCTATACCCAGGCCGGTTGTTCGGCCAAAACCAGCTGCTCCACCGATTCCGGTGGAACCTCCGCCTCCACAGCCACCAACTGGGGCTCCGACCAAGGATTCTCGGTCGGCTAAGGGTTTACCCCATCGGCTGTCAGTTACCCTCACTCCCGACCGACCTCGGCAGGTGAAGGTGGCGCTCAGGCCAGAGCAGCTCTTCGAGGACTCTTCCGAGGTCCGAAGATGATTCCTCCTTCTTCTCCAGCGACTGGACTTGGGTCTTCAGGAGGTCAGTCAATGGGCGATAGCCGTCGTCCTTCCTAGGACTGCCGGCTCATCTCGGAGTCTACCGGGATGGGCTCGAACCCGTTTCCAAGCAGGGCCAGGTATCCCCTCACGGAGATTCTGGACCGAGGGATTCTCCAGCGGAGGCCTTTCGGTGGCGAGGCCATAGTGGGTCGGCACTGGAACTTTGGCAGCGCCCTGCTTCCTGCCCTCGCCCGGCCAGGATGGCCAGGAAGTATCGGTCCCCTACCGGTTCCTTGTCCGGTTTGGAACACCCCTCTGCTGAGGGGTTGGTTACCGACAGCGGCGTTTTTCGGTGACGCCCGTAGCATGAGGATTGTGGAGACAAACCTCCTGACAGAGGTCCAAGAAATTGGACTATGTCGGGCCGAAAAGTCTCACGCTGCGTCCTCTCGGCCTTACGTCAGGCCAGTTCGGCCGTCCTCATGGCACATTTTTCTCATGCCTGTTGGGCTCCTGGATGAGGTCATCCTCATCTTCCGCCCGATCTGCAGACTACGGTTAAGCAGGTGCGGGACCAGGGCAGGAGCAGTGGCCAAACAGCAGCTCCAGACTGCTTTTGGATATAGGGGACTCATGTGCCAGATCGGTGGCGTGCCGCAGTGGCTATCTCGTCGTGAGGCTTGCTGAGGATATCCACCTTTACCCGGATACCCAGCACAAGTTGGCGGATGTTCCCTTTTGGGGACTGACCTCTTCGACCCTGGGGTGGAAGGTCACCTGCAGAGGATCGAGAAGTCCAATGCCACCTTGGACTCGGTCTCTTCAGCTCAGAAGGACAAAGGCCATGACCACAGCCTAAACCCTTCCGTCCTTCTGTGCCCCAGCTTGGCGCTTCAGCAACGTCAGGGCCAGCAGGCTCGGCCTTGGCATCCCAAACCCAAGCCACGGCTTCCTCTAACAGGAGGCAGGGAGGAAGGGCCCAGGGGTCCCTCGGCGGTCCCTCCTCCAAGCCTGCCCAGTGGCAGCTGAGTCGTCATCCCATCATCACCCACCTAGGTCCCCATTGAGAGGCAGCTCCGCACTTCCGTTCCGCCTGGTCCGCTGTTACCACGGGACAGGTGGGTCTTGGAGGTGGTGGGAAGAGGCCTGCCTCTGCAATTGAGCAGGCACCACCCTTCAGAGCCGTGCCTCGGGGCCGGATCCCCAGCCTCACTGGCGGCTCCGTCGAGCCGACATTGCTCTCCTCCTCCAGAAGGAGGTGGTAAGAGAGGTGGTGGACCCTCCTTCAGACCCAGGGTTTGTGTCCAGGTACTTCCTGGTTCCGAAACGGACGGGGGGCTGGCGCCCCATTCTCGACCTACACGACCTAAACAAGTTCCTAAGGTCTCGAACCTTCAGGATGGTCACTCTGGTTCAGATAATACCATCCTTGGAGCGCGGCGTGTGGTTCTGCTCTCTGGACTTGCAGGACGCATGTTTTTCACGTCCCTATCCGTCCGTCTCACCAGAGATTCCTTCGCTTCCGAGCGGAAGGATCCCTCTTGAGTTCAAGCCATGCCCTTGACTTGTCTCCAGCTCCCAGGGTCTTCACCAAATGCATGGCAGTGGTGACAGCATTCCCTCTGGCGCCGAGGGGTCCGAGTGTACCCTTACCTGGACGACTGGCTGATAGCTGCCCTCCAGGAAGGAGGCGGGTGGTCCAGAGATCTGGCCTCCAGGTCTGCTCTCAACTAGGCCTCCTTATCAGCGAGGCCAAGTGAACTCGAGCCGAAGCAGGTGATTCTATTCATCGGGCGCAGCTCGACTCTCTTGAGCCAGGCGCGGCTCCGGCGACAGGGCGAGGTTCTTTCCTCCTTTGCCCGATCATTTCTGGTTGGGCAATTAGCCTGCCGGGACTTCCTCGCCTCCTGGGTCTCATGGCGGCCTGCACCAGCGTGGTCCGTTGGGCCCGCTGGAACATCGTCCTTCAGTGGGGACTGGCCAGCCAGTGGTCACAGCGCTGCGATCCCTTGGACCAGCTTGTATGCGGTGACACAGGGGATGTGGAGCAGCTCTCCAGTGGTGGACCGTTCCAGATCATTTGCAGGAGGGCATCCCGTTCGTCCGCCCGAGCAGCGGGTCTCTCTATCGACCGATGCCTCTCTGATGGGTTGAGGTGCCCATCTGGGGAACACGGGCTCATGGCCTCTGGTCCCCTTGAGTCGATGCCACATCAACCTGCTGGGAGCTCAGGCGGTCCGCCTAGCTCTCACGCCTTTGCTCCGTTCCTCGGGGTCAAGTGGTCCGAGTCCAGGCGGACAATACCACGACCATGTACTATCCTAAACCGCCAGAGGCGGGCCAGCGCTCCATGCTTCTATGCAGGGCTCTCCGCATTTGGTCGCTCGTGCGCGAGCCTGGGCGGATCTCCTAGCCATTCACGTGGCAGGCGCTCCAACACCCTGGCCGATGCCCTGAGCGGATAGGGGCTGCATCCCAGTGGTCTCTCCTGCCGGAGGTAGTACAGCATCTGTTCTCCCTTTGGGGCACACCTCAGGTGGACCTGTTTGCCTCCATGGAGAGCATGCTGAGTCTGTTCCCATGCCGCCCCTCAGCAGGGCTCGCTGCAGGGGATGCCTTCTGGGGCAATGGACCCGGGCCTCTTACGCCTTTCCCCATTTCCTTGATCCACAAGGTGCTTCTCAAGGCGAGGAGGGACAGGCGCAGGTGATCTGATAGCCCCAGACTGGCCTCGCCAGTTCTGGTACCCAGATCTCCTCAGTCTCAGCTCCAGGACTCACGGGCAGCTTCCAGCTCGCCCGGACCTGCTCTCAGTCAATCAGGGAAGGTGTTCCATCGGACCTTCAATCCCTGCACCTGACGCTGGTTCCTGGCGGCTAGAGTTCCAGGCCTTGGGTCTTTCCGACGAGGTCCTCAATGTAGTTGGGGCGTCCCGTAGAGTCGACCAGAAAATGCTATGCCTTCAAATGGAAAAGGTTTTCCATTTGGTGTCAGAACAAGGGCTTGGACCCTTCCTCCTGTTCTAGCAAGCATCTTGGACTATTTATGGTCCCTTTCTGAGTCAAGGGCTTAGGTCGGCGACCCTAAGGGTGCACCTGGCAGCCATCTCTGCTTACCGGGCCGGGCCGGAAGCAGTCGAGAAGGAGAAGGTGGTCTGGCGCTTTAAAGGCCTGATCACATTTCTCCAGTGCGGGAACCCCACCTGTGGATCTACTGCTGGTACTGGCAAAGCTCATGGGCAAGCATTCGAACCTATGCACAGGTGTGCTCTCTCACCTGTCGTGGAAGACCGCCTTCTGGTGGCTATCACGTCAGCCAGAAGGATGGGAGAGCTCCAGGCGCTTTCCATGAGTCTCCTTACCTGGTCTTCCACAGGGACAAGGTTGTCCTACTCCCCACCGAAATTCCTTCGAAGGTGGTGCGGAGTTTCACCTAACCAGGTGTTGACTCTGCGGTGTTCTACCCCAATCACACCTCGGAGGGCCAGATAGGCTCCATACTCTGGACCCTAGAAGGGCGCCACATTATAAGGAGCGCAGCGGCTGAAATTGAGGGAGAGTTAAGCCAGCTGTTTGTCACCCACGCTGAAGTCAGCATCTGGCAGACCTGCAGCCAAGCGGACGATAAGCAGGTGGGTAACCTCCTGCATAGATCTCTGCTATAAGTTGGCGGGCATGGAGCCTCCCAGAGGATAAGCTCATTCTACCGCCATACTGCTGACGGTGGCTGCTTCCAGGGGCGTCTATCCAGGAAATCTGCAGGGCTGCTACCTGGAAGTCAGCAAACATCTTCATTACCCACTACCACATCGACCTTGAGTCACGCCGGGATGCTGGTTTTGGGGCCTCGGTTCTCAGTCTCTCTTTCCCAAGTAAGTATATGGGGGTGTCGTCTTGCCTCCCTCCTCCCGGAGAACTGCTGGAGTCTGCCAATGAGTGTGGATGAACAACATATCCATGTCCCTAGAAATACAGGTTACTCACCTGTAACAGGAGTTCTAGGAATGGTATATGTTGTTCATCCTCACGACCCACCCGACCTCCCCGGCTTCGACGCACAACCTGAGCTTCCAGCGGGCCAGATCTGGCGTCATGGGGCGGAGCCGAGAGTTATACCACCCGGTTGGGTGGGAGGAGCAAGCTTGAAGACCTTCCGGCAAGATTTAAAGCGGCAAGGATACCTGCCAATGAGTGTGGATGAACAACATATACCATTCCTAGAACTCCTGTTACAGGTGAGTAACCTGTATTTTTTGCTCACTCGATCCAGGGCCTGGAGTTATCTGGCATGAGAATAATAATAAAGCTTTATTTATATCGGGCCGTTCTAAAATCAAGGCACGTTACAATGTCTAACAACATAACAAATAAAACTAATACATAATAATCTGAGCTCCTAAAATCACAGTATTAATGAAAATAAATCTTTGACCATAAATAGGTCTTCATGGCCTTTTTAAATTCCTCCACGGACGCACACTGACAAAGCAGACGGGGTAGAGAATTCCAGAGTGTCGGAGCAGCATACATAAAGGCACGAGCACCCGATGATTTCAAAGAAACCCTTGAAATCTCTAGCAACCCCTCATCCGCCGAGCAGAGAGATCGCTTATGACAGTAGGGAACTAAAAGCTCTTTCAAGTAGTCCAGACCCTGTCCGTGTAGAAACATAGAAACATAGAATTTGACGGCAGATAAGGACCGCTTGGCCCACCTAGTCTGCCCATTTTCCTACCTAACAGATAAGCTGCAGATCCTAGTTAATCAACAGCTTACTTCCTCTTACCCACCCCTAGGACTGCCTTATGCCTGTCCCATGCATTCTTGAAGTCCCCCACTGTTCTTGACTCCACAACCTCCTCAGGAGGCTGTTCCATGCATCCACAACCCTCTCAGTGAAAAAATACTTCCTCACATTACCCCTGAGCCGTCCCCTCTATCTTCAAATTGTCCCTTGTTCTTGCACATCTCTTTTCTGGAAGATGCTACCCTCTTGGACTTTGTTAATTCCCTTGAGGTACTTGAAAGTTTCTATCATGTCCCTCTCTCCTTCTTTCCTCAAGAGTATACATATTAAGCTCTTTTAGTCTTTCTTATTATATCTTCTGGTGCAGACCCTGCACCATTTTGGTTGCCCTCCTCTGGACAGCCTCCACTCTGTCTATGTCTTTGCGGAGATGGGTCTCCAGAACTGCACACAGTACTCCAGATGGGGTCTCACCAACTGTCCGTACAGAGGATAACAACTTCCTGTTTTCTACTATTGATGCCTCTTCCTGTGCATCCCAGTATCCCTCCAGCCTTCCTTACTGCCTTCTCACATTGCTTGCCCACCTTTAGGTCATCTGATATAATTACCCCCAGGTCCCTTTCTGTTTTACTGTTGTCAGTATCTCACCCCCATTGTATACGCTTCCCTGGGTTTTGTTTCCCATGTGCATTATCTTGCACTTCTTTGCATTAAATCTGAGCTGCCATACATTTGACCATTCCTCCAACCTTGCCAAGTCCCTTCTCATCCTTTCCACTCCAGCCTGTGTATCAACCCTGTTGCAGATCTTTGTGTCATCTGCAAAGAGACATACTTTTCCTTCCAGTTCCTCTGCAATGTCACTTATAAAGACATTAAAAAGGACCGGTCCCAGTACTGAACCCTGCGGTACCCCACTAGTAACCCTCCTTTCTTCACTGTGTACTCCGTTTACTACTACCCTTTGCGTCCTGTTGTCTAGCCAATTTTTATCAGGCTACCACCTTGGGACCCATTCCAAGGCTGGCTATCTTGTGTATTAATCTTTTTGTGGGGACTGTTCAAATGCCTTGCTAAGAATCTGGGTAGGCCATGTCCACAGCCCCTCCTGATCTACTACTTTGGTTACCCAGTCAAAGAAATCTATTAGATTAAGTCTGACATGACCTTCCATCGTGAATCCATGTTGCCTCAGGTCCTTGCCCCAATGGCCTCTAGGTACTCAACAATTCTTTCCTTCAGAAGTGATTCATCATTTCCCTACCACTGAGGTCAAACTAACTGGTCTGTAGTTTCCTGCCTCTGTCCTGCTCCACTTTTGTGAAGAGAATTACATCTGCCCTCCTCCAGTCCTTGGGTACCCATCCTCCCATGATTTGTTAAAGAGAGTAGTCAGCGATGTCACTAGTTCTACCCTTAGTTCTTTTAGAATTCTTGGGTGAATCCCATCAGGCCCCATTGCTTTGTCCACCTTCAATTTTGTTAGTTCTTTCAGAACCCTTTCTTCTGTAAATGGACTGGTATCGACCCCCATCTTCAGAGTGTTTCTCTTGTTTGGTTTAGGTAACTCTCCCTCCTCGTCCTTTGTGAATACTGAGCAGAAATATTCGTTCAGTAACCCTGCTTTTTCACTGTCACCCTCTACCCACATTCCCTCCCCTTTATTAAGCTTCAGTATCCCTCCTTTGGTCTTTCTTTGCTCCCTAATGTACCTATAAAAGGTCTTATCCCCCTTCTTAACAGAATTGGATATCCTTTCTTCGGTTTGGGCCTTTGCTATTCTGACTACCTTCCAGCCTCTTTCTGCTTTAACTGATAATGTTCTCTGTCCTGCTCCTTCTGTGTTTCCTTATATTTCCTAGTACTGCCCTTTTCTCCTTAACCTTCCCTGCCACCTCTTTTTGTGAACCATAGCGTTTTTCCTTCGTTGTGTTTTATTGATTTTTTATGAAAACTTGTTGCCTCTGTGATAGCTGTTTTGATCACTCCCCATTGTTCCTCCACCCCTCCTTCTTGCCTGTTTGCTAGTGTTTTTGCTGACTCTCTCATTTTCCCAAAGTCAGCCCTCCTAAAGTCTAGTACTCTTGCTTTGTATGGCTTGATTGTATGGCTGTGTTTATCGTGAACCACACTGTTTGGTGGTCCTTGTTCCACGATGGCTACCCACTTCTAAATCTGAGATTCTTTCTCCATCCCCATTTGAAAGTACCAGGTCTAAGATTGCTCCCTCCAGTCGGTTCCAATACTAGCTGTCTGAGACATGCCCCTGTGGGGCATCAAGAATGACCCTGCTCTTGGATGTGCCTGCAGCAAAGGTGCTCCAGTTAACATCTGGCATATTCAGGTCCCCATCAACAATATCTCCCTTTTTATGCCATTCTAGAAAGCTCTATCATTTCCTTGTCCATTCCCTCTCGAGGTGGGGTCTGTATACAACCCCATGCGGTTGTGGTGCCATTTCCTGTCTTCAGGGTGACCCAAAGTGCCTCATCTGCTCCCTGTTTACTCTTTAGTTCTGTTGCTTTGATCCTTCCTTTACATGAGAGCTACTCCTCCTCCTCTTTACCCTCCCTGTCCCTCCTGTAGATTGTGTATCCTGGTATGTTGACATCCCAGTCATGGTTCTCTGTGTACCATGTTTCTGTGACTGCCACAATATCCAGGCAACCCTCTTCCATCAAGGCCACTAGTTCAGGGAGCTTGTTACACAGACTGTGGGCACTGGTACTCATCACCCTCCACTTTTTGATATCCTTACCCCTTTTAGCCCCATTTCTGTCCTTACTGCCTTTGCCTTTTTTTACATTTAAATCTGTTCTGCTCCCTAATAACTTCTGTACCTTGGTGTTTACCTCACTAATCACCATGTTTTGTGGGGGGAGGCTCGGATTTCCCAGTGTAGGGCTTCATAGGTCAAAAGACCAACTTTAAAGGTGATCCGCCACTGAATTGGCAGCCAATGCAGATCATGCGGCACCAGCGAAATGTGACAGGCACGAGATGTACCTGTCAATAACCGGGCTGCAGCGTTCTACACCAGCTGCAAGCAGCGGATGTCAACCCCAGGAAGCCCTAGATAAAGGGAGTTGCGGTAATCAAGGCATGAGGACACAAAGGCGTGGACCAACGTTGGCAAATCCGCAGGCGAAACAAGGTGCTTAATCCTGGCGATGTTCCTAAGATGGTAAAGGGAAAGTTTGACAGCCGCTGACACCTGTGAGTGAAGTGTCAGTTCACTGTCAAAAATCACCCCCAGGTTCCGCACCCATTCAAAGGAGGGAAGCTAGACACCTCCCAGAAATAAACCTGAGGGAAGACCAACTCCCACCCCCTCTATCCTACGACCCGGGTCCACCACCATTACCTCTGTCTTTTCTGAGTTCAACTTCAACCAGCCTGAATTCATCCAGCACTGGATTTCAGTGAGGCAGCTATTAAAGATCGAGAGAGCTCTATCCTGGTCGGGTGTGAAAGATAGGTAGAGCTGGGTATCATCTGCATAGCAGTGAAACCTCAGCCCATACCTTCTTACAGTGTCTCCGAGGGGCAACATATACACTGCGAACAATATGGGGGACAACACTGAGCCCTGGGGAACCCCACATGACAGAGACTGGGCGGGAAGAATTTATCCCCGGCACCACTCTCTGAGTTCTGTCAGTGAGGAAGGATCTAAACCATCTGTGGACTGTACCCGACAGGCCACAGATGAACTCCAGGCGCCCAAGAAGTACCCCATGGTCCACAGTGTCAAAGGCTAATGAGAGATCAAGAAGAACGAGAATGGAATGATTCCTCTGATCTCTAGCCATCAGGAGATCACTGAGCACCCAAACCAGCGCTGTCTCTGTATTATGCCTCTTACGAAAGCCAGACTGGAGCGATTCATAGATGTCATGGATGGTTAAATGGTTTTCCAATTGTGTAGCCACTACTTTCTCAATAATCTTCCCAACAAAGGGAAGATTAGAGATTGGCCTGTAGTTAGCAAAGCAGCCTGGGTCCAAGGAAACTTTCTTCAGGAGGGGTGTCACCACCGTCTCCTTCAGGGAGCTAGGAAACTCACCCGTATCCAAGGAACACCAGACTAGCTGTGCTAGGACAGGGCCAATGATATCAAGATAACCCTTTATTAGGGAAGTCGGGCTATGATCCAAACTACAGCAAGTAGGGCGCATGCTATGGACAATCCTCATGACAGCAATGAACTCAGGCCGGTCAAAGGAACTCCAGGAGCGACCGGAGGATGCGACCAAACACCAATCAGTAGCTTCTTCCATAGAGGAATCCGGCTGGAGCTCTGCCCTGATGTCAGCCACCTTATCTGCAAAGAAGCGAGCAAGCTCATCATACTCTATTTGTGAAAAAGCTTTCCGAACCTGAAGACTGGCTGGTTGCACAGTCTTTCAACAGTTCGAAAAAGCTGAGCTGGTCGGTTCTGAGCAGCCGCAATCTCCCCGGACCGGAACTCTGCCTTCTTATGAGAGATTGCAGAATGATAGAATTGATAATGTTCCATCAGTCTAAGATGGTCAGCATCAAGGGCAGTTCTCCGCCAATGATGCTGTAACCTTCATCCTTGTCACCGCATCTCCCTTAAGGTCCCATCAAACCATGGAGACCGAGGTCGAAGGGGGAGAGGACGAACACAGACAGGAGCAATTTAATCAAGAGCCGAGAAGATGGCCCCATTATAAGCCAACACCAAGGCATCAGGATCATCGTTCACTCCAGAAAACTCTGATAGGTCAAGCATCGCTGCCAGGCCTGTAGAGCTAACATCTCGCAAAGAGCAGTACCTAACCATCTCCACAGGGGTAGGCCTACAAGGGGGGGTGCAAACACTGAACCCCACAGTGTAATGATCAGACCAACTGACGGGTTCCACCTCCATGTCAGAGGCCTCAATCCCCAGGAGGAAAACCAAGTCCAAGGAGTGACTGCTCTTATGAGTGTCAGAAGTAACCACTTGTGTGAGGACCATAGATGTCATTAACTGGAGGAAGTGTTGTCCAAACTGCGAGAGTTCGTCATCGACCCAGGCATTGAAGTCACCCAGGACCATCAGCCTGGGTCACTCAAATGCCATGTCAGTGACAAAATCAGCTACTTCTTGTAGAAAATGTTTCTCATCACCTGGTGGATGGTAAATGAGAACAATTCTACAACCCACACCTGCCACTACAGTACACTCAAAGTACTCAGCCCCCTCAACTGGTACACCTGTGAGGCACAGTTCAGTCTTGAAACAGACCACAAGCCCCCCCCCCACCCGGTGGTCCAACCTCGGGCGGTGTAATACAGAGTACCCAGCTAGAACTTCTGCCTCCAAAACTGGACCAGCATTTTCATCCAGTGAGGTCTCGGTAATGCAAACAAGATCCACAGACTCCATAAGATCTGTAGTAACTGCAGTCTTCTTCATTATGGATCTGGCATTGCACAACACCGTCCAGGTTGGACGGGTCTCAGGAGCGGGTACAGACCACTTGCCCAGTACCATCAATAGTAGTGGTGCCCTTGGGTATGGAAACCAGGCAAGAATGACCTGGCTCCGGAATCCATTTTGCCCCAGGGCGTCTTCTAGTCCCTACTACCCCAATACGATGTACCCGCTCATTCGTCCACTGCTGTTCACCACCCCCAAAACCCCTCCTCCCCCTCCGCACAATCCCCAGCGCTGGTAAGTTGACAAGCTGTAGTGGCAAGAGGGAGAAAGGGCGGACAGCATGAAGAGCGGAGGACGAATAGCGTACAACTGTGGTGGCAGGCCCTCTGCACATATTAAAACCCGACACCCACACAACTGAACCAATAAAACAAAAATATAAACAACCCAAATTAAACCAAATAAAATATAAAACAAATTAAATCACACAAACAAAATAAAATATCCAAATAAATAATATCAGAATAAATAAATGTCCTGAAATGTACTGAAAAATACTGTATATTTGAAGTAAGAGAGGTTCTCACCCTCCCTCAATTGTAGAACAAAATCGAAAAATACAAGTCTCGCTATAATCTTAGTAAATCAGCATCAAAAAACAGATAGGAATTTTCAAACAAGAGAACCTTTAGAGATAGCAAGAGGGTCTCTCACCCCTTTCTAATCTAATCTACAAAAACATTCCTCCTAGAGACCAGTTATTTTTCAGTCCTTTCCAAGAAACACTCTGACACACAGGCCAAGACCCCACTCCCTCTACAGGTGTATAAAATTCACAAGGGCAGCAGGCTGCATCGTCCCTTCCTTGGAAAGGGAGGTTCCTCTACACCCTTCCTCCTTTCCCTCTGATTCAGAGGGTACTAATCGAGCTTCAAATGGAGGGGGCCACCCTGATTCATGTGGCACCCTTCTGGCCTCACCAGATATGGTTTCTATTACTGCAACAATTAGCACTTGTACCCCTGCCCCTGTGCAAGGACCTGCTGACACAGGAACAGGGCACCCTGGTCCATCCAGACCTCAAGTCACTACATCTTCGTGCATGGCTCCTGAGGATATAGCCATTGTGAGATTTGAGGTGTCCCCAGAAGTGGCTGATGTTCTGGTGCCTCCCAGGATAACCTCCACCAGAGCTACCTACTCCATGAAGTGGAAGCATTTTGCTTTGTGGGTCACTTCCTGACATCTGGTTTCCTTCACTTGCTTAGTGAACCAGATTTTAGAGTATCTGCTGTCTTTGTCAGATGCAGGGCTGCAATACTCTTCCATTAAGGTGCACTTGTCTAGCCAGCCCGGTGCTGAGGGTTGAGGAGCTGGACGCCACACCTCGCGCCATGCCGGCGACTCAGGTTCAGTGACGGACTCGGGTTTCCGGGGGTCAACAGGGGAGGGAGACGATGGAGCATCCAGAGGACAGCTGTCCTCTCCCTGGGGAGGGATCCAGGGTTGCTCGGTGTCCTGTCACCTCTGATGGAGATCAGGGGTACTACTGGTACACCAGCCAGCGTAGGGGGTGGAGTGTGGCAGATGCCAGCAGGGCAGCCATGCTCAGGCATCATTGCATGCTGCGCTCCAAGGAAGGAAAACTAGTAAGAAAATCCACATCACTCCTCTCCTGGGTCGACTGCACAGCTGACACATTAAATTGAAGATAGAGCGCCCTGGAAAAATAGGGTGGCCCCACTTCAGGGGCTGCAGAGCCGGAGGATCTGCCAGGCTGTGCGGGGGGTGGGGGGGAGAGCTTCAGGTGGGATGTAGAGCTTGCGGTGGTGGCAGATGTTGGAGAGAGTTCCCCAATGGAGCAGAAAAAGAAGGTACAAAAAAAAAAAAAGGTGCACTTGTCGGCTGTACCAGCCTTCCATGTGCCCACTGATGGTCGTACTGTGGCCCAGCTGGATGTGGCCCATATGATTTTGCGAGGCATTTGCATCTGAAGCCTCCCATCTGCAATCCTGTTGCTGCTTGGGACTTGAATTTTGTTTCAGAAAAGTTTACTTTGGTGCCTTTTTTTTTTTGGTTATTCTCTTTTTATTGTTATTCGTCATTGATATCAACAGGTACACACTTTACATTACTTGTATTACTACAGTAGTCTCTTAACATAGTTCAAGTGTATAAGATCAATGATAGATTGCCAGTGCCTACGTACAGAATGCATTCATAAAATTAGGTTCTTATTTCTAATTTATACAGATTGCCTGGTTTCAGGTGTAATTTCAATTTGAGAAATAAACCTGCACATTCCCCTTTCAACTTTCAGTAGGAAACTACTGCCTCTTCAGTAACCATTGGGAAGGTAATGTCTTAATATGCCTCTACCAGTGGATTTAGACGTGCTTTTAGGGACCAACAGGGCCCAAAGAGAGTTTTACTGCAGTATCTGTGATTGTCTAGGTATAGGTACTTATTGTCCCTTACACTTCCTCCCCTACCTCTCCCCAATACACTTTCCTTTACAATCCTCTTCTCTCTTTTTCTTTCCATTACTGTGTTAGCTAACTTAGTTGATCCATTAGGGAAGAAACACTGAATTTTTCAACGCATAGTAAAATAACCATCTGTTCCATTTAGAGTTAAATGCTTCTACTCAATTGTTCAGTTTATAGGTTATTTTTTCCATATAATAGATTTGCTTTATTATGGTGTGCCAGTCCTTCAGGAGTAGGGAGGCAGGTGTCTCCCAAAATTTAGTTATAGCCTTTTCCCTGCTGTTAGAAGAATGGCCAATAAGTATTGGATATTTTGGTCCTTTATATTACTTGGGAAAAATTAGGAGTATAAAAAGCTGCGGAGATAATTGGGTGGAAATTCCAGAATCAATTGGATTTCCGACTGCAGGGCCAGAATAAATGACTCCAGCTAGCACGCAGCACCACATGTGTTAGATGAGCTTATTTTCCCCACATAACCACCAGCAGGAAGCTGTGCCATTCCGTTCAAAGTGACTGGTGATCACTGGGGTATAGAAATACCTGTTTAAGAACTTCCAAGCGAATTCTCGCCATTGATGTGAGCTGGTGGTACGTGCAACTTGCCGACAGGCTTGCTTCCATTGCTCCAGTTCTATAGGTATATCTAATTCATGTTGCCATTTTTGCCTAATAGACTGTAGGTTTCTCTGATGTGAAAGTGTAAATGCTCTATATAAAGTTGAGATTAGATGTCTCTGGTTGGGAGAGGAGAGCAAGGACTGCATGGAAACAATTATTTGGGGCCAACTATCAGGGGTGTGAAGCAGAGATGACAAGGAGCAATAGTAATGCCTTAATTGGAGATACCTATAGTAATGTGAAACAGGTAGATTAAATTTTGTTTGTAGTTCCTGGTAAGACCAAAATCTCCCAGCTGTTACAACCTGAAATAGATATTTAAGCTGATATTTTGTCCAGCGCTGAAAGGCGTCATCAAGTTTCCGGGGGAGAAACTCAGGAAGGGCGGCTATGGGGCATATTAGCGGAACATAGGGAGTAATCCAAGATTGCATTCTAATTTTATGCCATGTTAACACTCTTCTGATTTCGGGGGGTAGTTTCTGAGATTCTTCCAAACAGGGTATATCACAGTAGAGTGTGTTATCATACTCCAAATCTGGAATGATGTGCCGTTCAAGGTCTACCCAATGTGCCTCCCCATCTGACATATGTCTAGCAAATACGTGAACCAGGCTTGCCGCTTGATAAGACGTGTATAGGTCAGGCAGGGATAATCCTCCTAAATCTCGTGGCATAGTCAGTATTTTAAACTTAACTCTAGGTCTACATCCTGCCCAAATGAAACGTGAAATAGCCCTATTCCAAACTTTAAATGTGGATTGGGGAAGCGAAATAGGAATATTATTGAAGAGATAAAGGGCTCTAGGAAGCGTGATCATATGGATAAGATCTATTCTCCCGGATAAAGTCAGCGGGAGAGTACTCCAATTTGCCAAGTCCTCCCTAAGGCGTGCAGTGAAGGGGGTGTAGTTATATTTATATGCATCTTGCAGGTCTCTAGTGAGGGAGACCCCTAAATATTGGAGTTTGTTAGTATCCCATTTACATGGGAACTCATCTCGGATGCTCAGCCCAGGATCAAATTGAAAGGTTAAAACTTCAGATTTTGCAATGTTGACTTTGTACCCTGAAAGGTCTCCAAATTTTTTAAGTAGAGTGATTACCTTCGGGAGCGAGGTAGCTGGATCTCGGAGGTATAACAGGACATCGTCAGCATAAAGAGCAATCCGGTGCTCCTCCTCACCCACCAAAATTCAGAAATATCTTGTGATTGTCTAATTTGTTGTGCTTCGGTTCCATAAATAAAGCAAATAGTAGGAGATAAAAGGCACCCTGTCTAGTTCCTCTGTAAAGAGAAAGGGGTGGAGTGGTGTCCCACACCTAACCCAGCCCTAGGGGAGTAATAGATATTTGAGATAGCTTGCACTAGTCCTCCAGGGAATCCCATTGATTCCATTAGCTGGTACAAAAGGGCCAGTAGACTCTGTCGAAAGCCTTTTAAGGCCAAGACTTACCAGAGCTGCTGGAGATCCTGGGGTATATCTCTCGAATTATATGATAGGTTCTTTTAATACTGTCCGTTGTAGTACGGCCACCCACAAAGCCCATCTGATCCCTGTTCACGAGCTGGGGAAGAATGGTTTCAAATCTTTGGGCTATTATTCCCATGAATAATTTATAGTCTGTATTCAGTACAGAAATTGGGCGGTAGGATTCACATAATTGCGGGTTTTTCCCCGGTTTGGGGATAACTGAGATGGACCGTGTTACAGGTTTTAAGTAAATGGGGAAGGAGGAACTGCCCTGCCGCTTTATAGAATTCGGCTCCATAGCCATCAGGGCCTGGGGCTTTCATAGTTTTAGCACGAGCTACTGCGCTAGTGAGTTCCTGCATGGTTACCGGGTTCAGCAGTCGCTCCCCTTGTTGTAACGTGAGTCTAGGGAGGGCAAGATCATCCAGGAATCTTTTAATGGAATCGGTAGCTACTGGGCGCTCTGGGGTATATAAAGTAGAATAATATGTTGTAAATGCCTCGACAATGTAATTTAGTTTACACTTAAGTGTTCCATTTATTGGGTGGCGAATGGACGTTATAGAGGCCAATTTCCTCTGTTTCCTAATTTGGTATGCTAGGAATCTCGTGGCCCTGGGGCCTACCTCATAGTATCGCTGACGGAGAAAGGAGAGAGCAATTTCGGTCTGCTGAAGAGCTAGCCTATCTAGTTCTTGTTTAATTTGCTGAATTTGTGGGAGTACAGTGGCGTCCCCTTGTTTATGCAGCATTTGGAGAAAATGCAGCGTTTCTTCTAACTGGTTTTTGTGTTGTTTACAGGCTTTTGCTTTTTGAGAGGTGTAATTTATAATATGACCCCGAAGGACCGTTTTAAGTGTGTCCCAAAGGACTGCCGGTGAAATTTCAGGGCCTGCATTGTCAGACAAAATTTCGAATCTTGTCTGCAATAAAATCTTTAAATTGTTCAGATTTAAGTGGGCAGTTAAGCCCAGAGTGAGTTCCTCTTTTGGATGCCAAGCTTCCAGGAGCTCACTACAGGTGCGTGATCCGAGAGGGTAATATCCCCAATTTGTATCTCATTTAAATAGTCCAAATGTTCCACTAAAGTAAAGGTCAAATCAGTCCTAGAGTAGGTCTTATGAACAGCTGAAAAATGTGTGTAGTTTCTAATATAGGGGTACATGAACCTCCAGGTATCTGCCCAGCCCACCTGTGACAGGAATCTACTGAAACACTTCTGCTGGGGAGTTTTCTTTGGGGGGGGGGGTAGGATTGGAGGAGTCTTTCTCGGGTTTAGGGAGAATGTTAGTCTCCGGAAAGCAAAAGGATTCCCTTTGTGAATTGAGTTATTTTATCCAGTAGGTTTTTCAGTTGGCCCACAGATGAATCTGGCGGGATATAAACATTTGCTAATGTAACCTCCACCTCGTCAATCCGCCCCCGAAGTAGCACTAATCTGCCGCTTGGATCAATCCACTTTGATTCATACTGCCAAGGGACTCCCCGGGGGATTATTATTATTACGACTTGTCTTCTCCTGCCCCGCCCATAGGAGGAGCTGTAAACCTCACCCTTAGCAATATTCCCTAGTTTCCTATGCTCAGCGTTATTAAGATGAGTTTCCTGTAAGTATATAATATCTGCTTTGAGCTTCTTCAGCTGGGCAAAAACCCTTGCACACTTTATGGGGGAAGTGAGACCATTAATATTCCAGGAAACAAGCTTCAATGGGTTTTCCTGCATAGTTGGATCTGTTAAGAGGCAAAATAAAACTAATGGCACTAGCTGGTAATACAATGACTACTTCAAATACTGTCTGTACCTTATCCAATTTTGTAGAGAGTCTGACAACATCTATGGTTTTAAACAAACTGAAATTATTACCACGTTCTAAACATTTCAAAATTAGTATTATGCCTAAAAGTTGATAGCCTCTTAACTGGCCTTTAAATCGAACAGTAAAATCTGCACATCCTATTAGTAATAGAATCATTGAGAGGCAAAAAGATATGCAACTAGCATATATTAACCAGAACTTACCTTCTCAATGAAGTAGGTTAATTATTGATTAACAATTGCCTTGAACTTCCAAAATCGAGAGCTTCAAAAGCCCTCGAAAAGGTGAGAAACTACACCTTTATGGGGTAACCCGATTGAGTATACCCTAAGCTCTTCTAGAGCTGAGATAAAGGGTTGGGGAAAGGGAGCCGGGGGTTTGGCTAGTCACTCTCCTTAGCAAGCCATCTAGTAAGTGAGGGAAACACTTAAGGGGGAGGGTCTCAGAGTTACTTGATGACAGTACTGCACAAGTAGGTGGGTGTGGGGGGGGTGAGGTAGGGAAGGGATGGATGGGTTCGTCAGTAGGCGAGAACCACTCAGTTAGTAAAAAGTGTGGGCAATTATCGTTTCTGAGTTTGTTGTTTCCCTTATGCAAAGCTGTACGTAAGGTTAGTAAAGTAAAAATGGAGGCTATACTACTAACAACACCTTATAAGCATATCCTAACAGGTGTCATATTTAAGATATGGGTCTCCAAATTCAGGCAGCATACTGTGCAGTTACAACGAGGAAGGGGCTTAATTCCATGGGAATCAGAGTTAGTATTGCCCAATGTGTCATTTACAAATTAAAGCCATACCAACTATTCTTCCCTCCTATATTAAAAGGAACAGGGTATGGGGGAAGGGAAAAGTAAACTTCAGTGGTGGTGTTGTAGAAGGGGGGAAGGACAGTATTATCATATGATTTATTGTAATTTAGCCATAAATATGGCTGTCTGAGTAGCAGCAAGACTCTCATCAGCGTCTTGTAGAGAGGCACAAGGCGCTTAATTTAACCGCCTGCCTAGGGATCCCAGGTGGCGGGGTGGCAGCAGCAAGAGAACCAACCAGCGAGCCCGAGATTAGTATTTTTAGTAAAAAAGCGTTTTTTTTTAACTTTCAGAGATATTCAGTTAGTCCTGAAAAGAAAAAAGGAGTCCTTAATTTGTCCAGTTCTATATTTACAGTAGAAAGCTAGGAGCTCTTCATGGTTTCCCTCGGAGTCTTTTCTGGTCCAGAGCATACAGATTAAATTCCGAACTGGGAGGCATAAAAGCCTAATGATAGACTACAAACAATTTCCTTTTACTGCGGTTCAAGTGTTTCTCCTCGATTGGTTCCGTAGAGAATCTGCGATCTTGCGTATCATGTCCATCCCTTGGCGTTTTCTGGAATCCCGTTGCTTAACCTGCCAGGCCTGTTGAGCCAACTTCGCAGCCAATGTGTTTCCGGAGGGCTTGCTTTGTGGGACCTGTATCTCTATATTATATTTTTTAAGAGCTTCCGCAGCCTCCTCAGCAGATGTAAAGGTGAGCTGGCCTTCCGTATGGTATATGATTAATTTGGCGGGATAGGGGGTTCTGAAATGTATGCCCGCTTTCTTCAGCTCTTTCAGTACAGGGCCATAAGCTTCACGCCTCGCCATTATTTCAGCGCATAATCATTCTCAAAATAAAGTCTGTGGTCTTTGTAAATTGTTTGACCTTTTTCCAGGCAGTGTGAAGAATAAGCTCCTTTTCTTGGAAGCGGAGAAAACGTACCAGCATGGCTCTCGGTCTTGCTTCTGGGGGGTCTTGGTCCGAGAGTGCGGTGTACTCGTTCGAACTCTAGAGTAGTATCGTCAGGCATTTCTAAGAGCTGCTTCAAAAGTGAGCGAATAAAGTTATGGGGATCTGTTCCTTCTTCCCCCTCTGGAATCCCTGAAATTCTAATGTTATGTCTATTCCGACTTTCGGAATCCTCTGCCCGCTCCTGCAAGGCCTGCACGGATTGACTGAGTTGCAGGATGGCTCTCTCTGCTCTGTCGACTCTTCCATCCGTTTCAGTATACTGCTGCTCCAGCTGCTCCTGTCGCCCCTCTAATTTCCCTATGTCGGTCCTTAATGCGGTTGTTGTGAAGCGGAATTCACTCCGGAACTCCCTGAGTTCACTTAACACCATAGTCATTTGTCGTTGTAAGGTACCAAGGGGGAGCTGCTCATTGGTGCTGCTACTTTGCCTCGAGGCTTCTGAGGCCTGGGACGCTTCACTGCTGGAGTCCGAAATACCGCCATTGTCGCGAGGAGTAAGTGTTTTTTTTATGGTTCCTCTCCCCTTTTTTCGACATTACTGGTCCTCCTGTGCAGTTTCTGTTGTTCAAAGGTTTGATATTCGGTGTAAATTCGGAGGATTTACCGACTTTAGCGGGAGCCTTTGAGTTAAGCTTGCATCGGGAAGAGTGACGTCACCGGAAGTCTCACTTTGGTGCCTTTTGAGCCCACCGTGACTTGCAAGCTGCACTTTCTGTCGTGGAAAGCATTATTTTTAGTTGCTATTACTTCTGTTTGAAGGATTGGTGAGCTGCAGGCTCTTATGTGCCAGCCTCCTTATTTGATTCTTTGTGGACTAATGCAAAGTTTCTGCCAAAGGTGGTGTCTGAGTTCACTTTAAATTAAGCCGTCCTCCTGCCTGTTTATCATCCCAAGCATGTCTATCCAAGGGAAGCATTTCTCCATACCTTAGATGTGCGTAAACTACTTAGGCATTATACAAACTATACAAAGGACTGCAGAAAGTCCTCCAAGTTTGTTTCCTTTATCCCTGGGAAAGAGGGTCTTCCAGTTTCTAAACAGTGTCTGTCAAAGTGTTTGGCCAACTTTATTGCTTTTTGTTACAGGAAATATGGTAAGGAACTTCCTGGAGTTCATGACTACTCAGCAGAGGCATGGCCACTTCTGTTGCCTGTTTCAGGAATGTGTTAACTGCAGAAATCTGTGCTGCTGCAACTTGAAATACTGTCCACACTTTCACTAAACACTACACTCTGGACATTGCCTCTAGAAGGGCAGGTTTGGGCCTAGCTGTACTTCGAGGCCTTCTTTCTTAGACCTCTGGCCTCCTGCCACGCAGACACTGTTTTGTTGGCTGTGCTGCTTGGGACTCATCCTATATGTGTAACCTGATGAAAGAAATATCCCTGAAGAAGATAGAACAGTTACATAAGAACTTACTGTAACAGTAGATCTTTGAGGGAATCTCTTTCATCGGTTCATGCTTTCCAGCCCTCCTTCCTCCTTTTTGAACTCAGAGCTTCTTTGCTCCTGTCTCTCTTCTCCAGGATGGCATACCTGTTGCTCCAGCCTTCCAGATAGCTGGGCACCTCATCCCTCTCTCTTTGGTTCCCTAGAGGGAGGCCTAGCGAGTATGGTCTCTGGCAGGGAACTGAGGCAAGAGCAGGGCCACCCACACTTATATGCTGTAGGACACTGGCATCTAACATCGTAGTGGGCTGCCCTTATTAGACTTATACAGAAAAGTTTCCATGTGGTCCCAGCTCCTGGCGACTGCAGTCCTGTCGATATGACCTGATGAAAGAGATTTGCGCGAAGATCGACTGTTACGGTAAGTTCTTACGTAACTTTTTTTTTTTTTCACATGCACCTTATGCTCCCCCTCCCCTGCTCCCTGAGCCCCGCACCATCGTTTCACCTTAACCAGGTGATTAACTTAACTGGTATACTTCACCAACCCTTCAGAGGCCAACCACAGACTCCATACCCTAGACCTGTGGAAGAACACTCTACTATTGTGTTGAGCATATGGCTGGAATTTGGGGACAGGCTAGCCAGCAGTTTATAACCTACACTTTTGCTGAAGCTGAGCCTGGCAAACTGGCAACAAAGCAGATGACTGTGAGGTGGATTACATCTTTCATCGACCTCTGCTATAGGTTGACTGGTCAGGAGCCTTCCGTTGGGATTAGGGCTCATTCCACCAGACACACTACTGCCTTGGTGGCTGCCTCCAGGGATATACCTATACAGGAGATCTGTACGGCTGCTACCTGGAGGTCAGCACACACCTTTATTTCCCACTACCGCATCAACCTTGAGTCACACCAGGATGCCTGTTTTGGGACCTTGGTTCTCCAATCTCTGTTCACCAAGCAAGGATGTGCACCTTGCCCCTCCTCCTGGAGAACTGCTAGGAGTCTGCCAGAGTGTGTATAAGTGAACAATATTCACACCTCTAGAAGAATAGGTTACTCACCTGTGACCATAGATCTTCCATGGGGATAATCTTTTGTAGCAGGTAATACACTTGGGTTATCACCAGAGGGCACTCTTGTGCATGGCAGCTTTCTTCTAGTAGTCTTTCCCAGGGGCCGACCACACATATCATCATCCTGCACCTATATGAGTGAGCGGCCCCAGGTATTCTCAGTTCATTTTCTCGCCATCTTCAGCTGGCACGCAGCAGCTAGTGCATGTGAAGCAGTCTTTGAAGAGAATTTGAGCTTTTCCTCCGTTTCCAGTCTTCATTGATGAATGTCCAAAGAATCTTCAAGCAAGTCATCACTTTTTCGGTCATATCGTTGCGGTAGGAAGATCTACCATTTGTGTTGGGTGTCTAGGTCCCACAAATGACACCATCTCCTGCAGACGCTGCCAGGAATTCAACCAGATAACCCATCGATGACAACTGCAGAAAATCGAAGCACACCTAATGGAGCAGAAATTGTCTCTCTTAGAGAAGGGGGCCCATCCCAAGGAGCCCTCCACTGCAGCTTCACACAAGAAGCATAAACAGGATAAGGACAAATCATCATCGGACAGACATTCATCAATGACCACCGTTACTGGTGCTCCACTGCCGGCAATGCCCTCTAGAACTGCTACCTCGTCGATGGGTGTTTATACCCTCTCATTGATGGCGCTTTCTTGTGCCCTTTCAGCAGTTTCTACGGAACCTTATGTAAGTTCTAGTCACTCCCCGTCAATGATGGTTTGTTTACCATCAACAATGGCTGTTTTTTAAGCATTCTTCTGCCTCCCCATTTACTGCCCTGTCGACGGGTCAGATTTCTATGGGAAGGACTACTGGAATTTCTGTGGCCATGGCCCCTCCTCCTTCACAGCCATTCTCTCACAGGGGCTAACCAGACAGGAACCGAGACCCTGGAATTTATTACCCAGGGACCAGACCTGTTTACACCTT
Source organism: Neoceratodus forsteri (assembly GCA_016271365.2). Taxonomy (NCBI): domain Eukaryota; kingdom Metazoa; phylum Chordata; order Ceratodontiformes; family Ceratodontidae; genus Neoceratodus; species Neoceratodus forsteri. Next base: position 1,218,868,758 of record CM057450.1, read on the forward strand.
ACATCGAGTTACCTCCATGATTCCTCTGGTTTCCCAGAGACCACCTGCCCCACCTCCTACTACTACTTCATTGGACGTAGCGACCGTAGTGCAATAGGTGTTGGAAGTAATGAGGGGTTCTCAACCGTCCCCTCCAGGAGGGACGGGTTGCCTTTCCCACTCTCCCACCCCTCTACGTTAGCGTTTTCAAGGTGTGAGAGAACCCTCTCTGGCTTGGTGCCCTCCATCTTATGAGGAAAAATGTTTCTCAGAAGAGACAGAATTTCCTGAAGGTTTTCCAGGAGATCTTGAAGATGTGGCGCTCCAGGACCTGGACTCTCATCCTCCGTCCTCTATTTCAACTATATCCTCCTTGCATGAGGATGCCTTCCGTCATGCTGCTACCTCTCCTCCTGATGACCCATCCTTCCATGAGATGAAGGTCCAAATTCAAACAATCATGGGGTTTTAACTACGGAGCATGATAAACAGAGGAAAGATATGGCAAAGTATCTTGAACTGCCTGAGGAGCCTGTTGTAGTGGTACCCCCACTTATACAAACTTATCAAAATGCAGTACTGGCTGCTTGGAACCAGCTATCGGCTGTCCCAGCAATTCCTAGAAAAGTGGATCACCTATACCAGGCTACTTTTGACCACCCTTTCTTTTACACTACCCTTGAAGCGGATTCGGTAATGATCATTGCAGCTCATGATCGTACCAAATATCCAAAGCACATGAGCTCATTACCCCCTGATAAGGAATCCCACCATCTTGATTACCTTGGAAAGAAGGTGTTCCAGGTCGGTGCCATGAATCTCAGAATTCTAAACTATATGAACTTAGGAACATTGCCAGGATCAAGCACCTTGTTCTGTCAAGTGATTTGCCCGTTTTGGTCCACGCCTTTGTGACCTCGCGCCTTGACTACTGTAACTCCCTGTACCTAGGGCTTCCTGGGGTTGATATCCACTGCTTGCAGCTAGTGCAGAACGCTACTGCACGTTTATGGATTGGAGTATCAAGGAGATCTCATATTACCCCAGTGCTGCGCGATCTGCACTGGCTGCCATTTCAGTGACGGATCACCTTTAAGGTAGGTTTGTTAACATACAACGCCCTACACGGACAGGGTCCTGACTACTTGAAAGGTTTTCTGACTCCTTACACCCCTGTGCGACAGCTCCGCTTGACTGACGAGGGGTTGCTGGAGATTCCGAGGGTTAGTCTGAATTCATCTGGGGCTCGGGCTTTTATGTTTGTTGCCCCAACCCTCTGGAATTCTCTGACACATCAGCTATGGGAGTGCAGGGCAGTGGGGAGCTTTAAGCAGGCACTAAAGACTTTTCTATGGGACAAAGCTTTTCCTGATTTTCTATGATTTCATTCATATTTATTGTTTTATTGAATCTGTTTTATTTGTGAAGCGCCTTGAAATTTTGAAAGGCGCTATATTAAATAAAGCTATTATTATACACATGGTTAGATACCAACTTACCCTCTGGTCCTCTGCTATTGAACTAGTCAATAAACTCCCTCCCTCTGAGGAGAAGGACCAATTATTGGCAACTATCTCAACTGGCAACTCCATCTCTCGACATCTGCTCCATTTGTGGTACAGTGCGGTGGATACCGCTGCCCAGATGTCAGCCACGGGTGTTACCTTCACATGATGCCTGGTTATGTGTGCGCCAGGATTTACACCACATCTGCAGCACAAAGTGGTAAATGCCCCCTTCAGTGGATCCAAACCTTTTGGTCCTGGCACCCACACTCCTCTGGATGATCTCCAGGCTTCTGGTCGAACATTACGTATGGTACATGGCATGTATCATTCCTCGCAGCCATCTTACCAGTACGGCTCACAATCCTCTTTTCAATCGAAGAGAAGCGGCAAACATAGAGGTACTTACAGAGGTGGATTCCATGGTCATTTCCAACCATCCTCTAGGACTGCTACTCCTACCTCGAAGGGCTCCTGCTCCCACCCCTCGGGTGGAGCCGCTTAACCCTCTTCCCAGTGACCAACTGGGGCATTGCCCAAGCTACCTCGACCAGGCCTCGGAAGCCATAGGTGGTGGCTTTGCCCTCCATTTAGAGGCCTGGCAAGTGATAACATTAGATGAGTGGGTACTTCAGATCATAAGGATGGGGCACACACTGGAACTCGCCTCAGTGCCTCCCCTTATTCTCCCCACTCTGTCTCTCACCCACCCGACCATGTCCCCACTCTTCAAGAGGAACTTCAGGCACTTCTTCACAAGAATGCTGTCTGTCTGGTTCCTCTTTTGGAATACCAGCAGGGATTTTACTCCCATTTGTTTCTGGTACCCAAACGCACCGGGGATCTCAGACAACTGAACCTACACATTTAGTACAGGAGGTTCCGGTGTTAAAGCAAGGAGATTGGCTATGCGCATTAGACGTGAAAAATGCCTACCTACATATCCCCATTCAATCCGCCCACCACCAGTTCCTTTGCTTTTACCTGCTAGGACAACGTTACCAATTCTTGGTACTCTTGTTCAGTCTCTCATCCACCCCAAGAGTCTTTACCAAGTGCCTAGCAGTGATGGCGGTGGCCCTGAGATGGGACGGACATTTCATCTTCCCGTACTTGTATGATTGCCTCATAAAAACAGACTGCAAAACCTCTCTGCTTTTGTCCCTCCAGGCAACCCTCACTCTGTTCCAGTCCCTAGGAATTAAGGTCAGCTGGCCTAAATCCAATCCAATTCCTACCCAGCTGCTCCAGTTTATAGGAGCTGTTCTGGACACCACCTCCACCAGGGCTTGCCTCCCTGCCAACAGACAAGACAGACTTCTGTCTCTGGCTTCCCAGATATAAACTCAATAATTTATCACAGTCAGATGTCCATTATGCCTTTTGGGACATATGGCTGCAGCCATCTCCACGGTGACCTTTGCCCGTCTACACATGAGACCAATCCAGTGGAGTCTTCGGAGTCAATAGAGGCAACAAATGGGGGATTTCGAAGACAGAATCAGAGTCAGTCCCGTTCTGTGCTTGGCCCTAGACTGGTGGACCCATCGTGCCAACCTGTCTCAAGGCATGCCCTTCCAGTCCCCTCCACCCCAGTAGATGTTGACCCTGGATGCTTCCTTCGATGGCTGGGGGGCACACCTGGGTCCCTACAGGATGCAGGGCAGGTGGCCCCAATTCCCCATTCCTCCTCATGTAAATCTACTGGAAATGAGAGCAGTTCACCTCATCATTCAGGCTTTTCACCCCCCACCTTACCCCGGAACCTCAACTGATCCAATCAGACAACACCTCAGTGGTGTATTACCTGAACAAACAAGGAGGTACTAAGTCCTGCACTCACTGCAGGGAGGCAATGGCGGTTTGGCAGGAAACCATACTTCCAACATCTGTTGTTGATTGCCGTCCATCTACCAGGATGCCATAGTACCCTGGCTGACATTCTCAGTCGCCAGACCTCCGTGCACAAGTGGGCAGTTCATCATGAAGTTCTTCAGATGATCTTTCAGTTGTGGGGGACCCCGCATCTCGACCTCTTTGCCTCCCCCAACAATCACCGACTCCCCAGATACTATTCCATTATCCCGAACAGAAAGGGACTGCCTATAGATGCCCTGTCCCAACCGTGAACTGGACAGGACTCTTCTTATGTATCTCCCCCGTCCCACTCCTGCATCGAACGTTACTGAAACTACAACTCGAACCTGCCACCATGATCCTCATAGCCCATCTGTGGCCTCAGCAGGTGTGGTTTCCCCTACTTCAGCAGTTCTCAGTAGCGGACCCAATCCCATTTCCAATCAGGCCAGACCTGTTACTCAGGATTGGAGAACCCTTCTTCACCCCAACCTGAAGTCACTACACCTTCATGCTTGGCTCCTGAGAATGCTTTCACAGCCCGCCTTCAGGCTCCTCACCAGTGGCCAACATTCTTTTGTCCTCATGTAAACCATCTACCAGGCAAACCTATAATGCCAAATGAAGATGTTTCTCCATATGAGCTGCTTCCCGGTCTTTCGATCCTTATTCATGTCCACTGACTAAGGTATTGGGCTACTTGACATCCCTCACCTCGATGGGCTGGAACTACTCCTCTATTAAAGTCCATCTGGTCTCTATCTCGGCCTTTCATGAATCTTTAGAAGGGAGATTACTTTACCAGCCTCACCTTTCTAAGAGGTATGTTACACCTCAAACCTCCTATTAGATGGCCCAACCCTCCGTGGGACTTGAATTTCCTGCTGGAGAAGCTGACCTTCGACCCCTTTGAGCCTGCGGCTACTTGCGATCTCCGCCTGGAAGACCTTGTTCCTAGTGGCTGTCACTTCAGCTCAACGTATTTCTGAGCTTCGTGCCCTAATATGTGGAGAATCTTACTTAATCTTCCATAAAGACAGAGTGGCTCATCTTCCCTTGTCAATCTTCACCATTCATTACTGCTTGGGGTAGTGCGGGAGGCGTGCACCCGCTACAGGAGTTTTGGTTTTGAGTCGGCAATCCAGCAGGCGCCCGCCCGCCGAGCATTTGCGTCATGCGAGGGGGCGGCCGTTAGGTGCCGTAGACTCCTCCTCTATCTCAGTTCTGTTTCTCCCGCTGTCGAGGCTGCACCTGCTGCGTGGTAGTTAACTGTTTCTGCGTCAAGACTCCTCGTTTCTTCTTCAGTGACTCTCGCTCAACGCCGTCTCCCGGTGAGACCGTTCTTTTATTTTTTGTTGACGGCGCCGAGTGCTTTATTGATGTTTTTTGCCTTGTTTTAGTTCGCATCATGCCAGGTTGGGGCAGAAACGCCAAGTCGAAGGCGAGCGTGCCCCTATGCTTCGGTGCTCCTGTGGCCGGCATTTCTCCGTCTCGGACCGGCATTATGTCTGTCTCCGTTGCCTGGGACCCAAGCACGATATGGACCTTAGTGTCCTCGAAGTCCGCGCGTTCAAGATCGGCAAGGCCCCACCGACCTTCGGGGGACGGCTTCACTCCAGGGATTCCCAGGTAAGGTCTCTAGGCCCTTCCTCCGGGTCCACTCTTGGGCCTATATGGTCCGTGGAGGAGGAGGCTTCCTCCTCTTCTCTTGCCAAAGAGCAAGCTTCTTTCGCGGTGTCGGAGGAACATCGTGGTCCCTCCCAGGGCGCCTAGCAAGGACACTGCCTCGGCAGTCACGGTGTCGAGATGGCGCCATCGGTGCGCCCTCCTGGCCAGCCCGGCGCGCTTGCGGGCGCCACAAGCCAGTTAAGCTCTCGGCGGTGCGGGTTTGAGTTCAGCGCCGTGGGCTACCGCGCCACTGGGAGCGGGGCGGGCCTAGCGGGTGCGGTTGGGCGAGGTCGTCCGGCGCTGCCTCTGGCACTGGCGCCGTTCGCGGCGCCATTTTTCCGGGGACCCCTGGGGTTGCTAGCATTGTGATTCAGCTGGTCTCTTCCTCTTCGGAGGTCGATGACTCAAACGTGGACCCATCCTGGCAACCTGACTCTTCTGAGTCGGGGTCACCGGTGGCACGTGGTGCTAGGCGGCACAGCGGGCCTCTCCCGCTGTCCCCACTGCTGTCCTCCCCTGAGGGCCCTCGGGTTAGGGGTGGTCCTGGGTCCCGGGGGGGCGATGGAGTGAGGGCAGAGGGAGGGCTCTCCTCCCTGGGGGACTCGTGACTACCTCCCTGGTGCTGTTACAGCCACTCGGGGTGGGAGAGCTGAGGAGTCGAGGGAGGGCGCTCTCGAGTCCGAGGTCGAGGCAGGATGCAGTCATCGCGGCTGCTGGCCACCCCTGGGGGTGGCTAGGAGCTGTGCGCTGGGCCCCGCCTTTCCCTCTTGGACCCCGGGGTCCCCTCTGGTGGCGTTGCTACGGACTGCCCTCTGGATCCATGCAGTCCCAGGTTCGTCAGGGAGGATCCTCTGGGCTCTTCCAGGTTCGCATCCCAGGGTTCCGTTTTGTGACCTGGTCTGTTGTCCGAATCCGCCAGCTCGGGCTCCGTTCTCCAGATTTCAGAGCCCTAGCAGAGGACAGTTGCCTCTTCGTAGGTGCCCATCTCCAGTGCCTCTGCAGCCACCCCCCCGCTCTTCCAGGCCATGTCGGTCCTATGGGCCCGTTATCCTGGGAACAGTTCAGAGGTTCTGCGGCGGCCTTCCCCTCATATGTCAGGTGTATGAATGAGCGGGTCTTTCGCCTATCCCCACCGCCGCAAGAATCTTCTGGACACTCGAGCTCTCCATCATCCTCGTCTCCCTTCTCTGAGGGAGAGGAACCCTCTGCTCATATCTCCTCCGATGCTGATTTCACTGAATATCAGCGATTCCTTTCGAGGATGGTGCGGGATCTTCGAATCTCCTACGTTAGGTGAGACAATACCGAATGGGAGACGCGTGAATTCCTTGGAGAATTCAGTGCCCAGCACCTGGTGGTACCTTCCTGGCCTATCTCCTTCCAGGGCGTCTATCCGTTCCTGGCAGTGCGCAGCCGCCTTCTCCAGCCCGGCAAACTGTCGGCGAAGGTATTGTGCCCTTGGAACTCCTGGGTACTCTCCCAACCCGCCCTCGGGTTTGGTATACCTGGAGACTCCCCTCAGGCGCCGCCACCTGGCGCCACGACTGTCCACGGATTCGGATTCCTACACACTCGAGCCGGGGGCGAAGAGTGTTCTCTTCCTCTCGTGCGATGGCTTGCATTGCGTCACATCAGGCTCATCACGCTGCCTACAGTAGGCATCTGTGGTCGATGTTCTCTCAGCTCTTAGCATCAATGCCTGATACGGAGCAAACCAGACAGGCTATTTCCCTCTCTGTTATAGGCCTGGAGCTGGCAAGACTCCAAGCAAGGGCATCTTATGACGCCAGTGAGGTGGCTTCCAGGCTTGCGGGGACAGCGATCTGCATTAGGTGGACGGCATGGCTTCGTCTATCAAGATTGTCACCCCTGGCCCAGCGTAGGATGATTTGCTCTGCTTTCCAGGGGACCCATCTCTTTTCTTCCAGAGCTAGGAGATTACTGCAGGGGCTTCCTCCGTCTCCCCGTCCTCGGGGGGCACCTCTTAGCTCTTCTCCCCCATAGGCTTCTCTTTTGATTATCCCAGGGTCTTCCCCTTCTGTTTCTCACCAGCAGGAGGCTGGGGGTCTTGTTCCCTCAGGGTTCTACCCCCTTTTTCTAAGGGGGGGGGGCTTTGTACTCACCCAAGCAGTAATGAATGGTGAAGATTGACAAGGGAAGATATGAAAATTACGTACCTACCGTAATTCTTGATCTTCTCTTGTATCTTCACCATTCATTACTGATACCCACCCACCTTCCTCTCAGTGACCTCCTTCTGTGGCGTCTCCCCCTCCCGTCTCATTCCTCTTCCTTCCCTTGGCCTTAATGCCAAAAAAAACAACAAAAAAAAACTTTGTTTTCCATTCTTTTTGAATGGTTCCTTTTTTCCTCAAGGTAAAGAGGAACAAACACGGTTGTACTTTTATCTAAATTCTGAGGGAACTCTTTCTGACCGCCCTTAGGGTGCGATTCCTAAATACCGTCTTCAGGGTATGCAGTTTCACAGCCCAAGAGGCCATACTCTGACTTGGCCTCGGCAAAGTCTAGAATCCTCCTGGCAGGTATTATTTTGAGCTCTTCTAGCTGCTGATTGAACTTGTCAGCTCTGAGCGTCCGCTTGCCTTGCCTTAGGGAGTCTGATTGAGTTCCACTCTATCTTTCATACAAACTGCCTTCGAAGGCATAGTCTTCCCATACACTACTGTGTTAGCACTTAACAAGGTGCTAAGGGACTTAGTCCCCTTCCTGGGTGGGTGCTCTACCCGAACAGGTTCTGCCTGGCAGTCTATGAGCCCTCAGCTAGGATGAAGGACTTGGCATGTTGAGAGTCCAGAGAGTCTGCCCTCATTCGGATCTGTTCAGGTGGTTCGTTGAACCTCCCTCAGTCCTAGCAACTGGGATTCTTGTTCCTTGTTGGTTTCAAGCCTATAATCCTCTCAACCAATGCCTCGATGGGCACTGTTCTCCCTCTCAACATACCTCTTTTTCTTCTTTCTCTTCTACTTTCTCTTCCTTCTCTCTGTTCCTCCCCTAGAGCCGCCCCGGAAAGGAGGCCCTGCGGTCCCTTAGGGTAGGAATTCTGTCTTCTCTGTCTATTCTCTACCAGCTTATTCCTTTTTCAGTTTATATCCTTTCCTTTTTCTGTCCCTCGGCTCTCTTGCCTCGCTTTCCTTTTATCTTCCTGGACATAAGTCTCCACCACTCATTCACACTAGTGGGATTAGCGCCGGAGGCACTAGGACCCATCGGGAGCAACCTTTTTGCTGGAGGGTCAGCGCAAGAGATGGCGCCGCGAGGCATGGCGCCGCGAGCAGCGGCTCGAGCGGCAATGACCATCTCGGCGACGACCCTCCAACCGCCTCAGTTCCTTTTTTCCCGCCATCGAGTGCGCTTCAGTGACGACGTCGCTCGCCTGTCGGGAGTCAAACTTCAAACTAGCGCATAGTTTTCAGTTTATTTTTGTAACATTATCTCGATAGTAGTATCGCTAATTTTATTCTATTTTCTAATATTTTAAATTTAACCATTTGAAGAAGTCTCGGCCTCATTGGACGGAGTCAACCATGAGCAGGTCAGGTGCGTAGGAGACTTCGTATGAAGCTGTTCAGTCAGCTGGGCTGGGTCCAGTCAGCCTCCTTCTCCTCAGCGGGGTTCCGACAACGGTCAGTCCGATGCCCGGGGGGATGGGCGGTCCCCCCAGCCGGCATAAAAAATAAACGGTCGCATTCTCGGCACCGTTCGGCCTCGAGCTCTTCTTTCGCCCACAGGTCAAAAGAGAAGAATCACTCGAGTCGCTCTCTGTATACTATGGCCGACGGTTGGTTATCGAGCTAGTTGCCGCTTCTTCTTCGAGTCGCCAACTGCTGGTGACCGTCTGCCCTCGACATCGGAGCCTCTCCCGCCTGTAGGTAGGGCTCCAGATGAGCAGTTTCATCAGTGGGCCGCCTTTGAGGGCGATGGGCTGGGGTTGGTTCTCCTGCCTGGCTTCGGTTGCCACGAGGCCCGAGCTCCTCCAGCGTCGGGTAGGGCGGTTGGACCTTCCTAGTCATCGGCGCCTTCTCGTGCCGTGACTCCCGCTAGGTGTTTCCCTCACATGGCTGCGGCGTGAGGGGCCACACCGATGCCTTTATCTCCTGGTTTTTTCCTTCTCGCTTTCCAGGTTCCTGGGGCATTTCCGGCGCTTCCTTGGGGTCTGTTGGCTTGTCGGTGCGTTTTCGGTGCCAGCGTGGTCATGGCGCCGTCCAGCAGCGCTTCGTGGTCTTCGCGGCGCCCGTGAGTCTGGCGGCACCGCTTGGTTGGCGGCTGCGCTGCTTGCGTGTGCAGTGCTCTTGTTGCCGCTGCGTTCTCTGCAGTGCCGTTTCACCCGCTTTTTGCCTTCTCGGCGCCGGGGCCCCTCGGGACTCTCCTTGTTTCTCTGCTATTTCCTCCTCTCCCAATTTTCACTCTTTCCTGTCCAATCAGTCCTTTCTGGACCATCAGGAGATGATGTTGAGCCTGACCCAGACCTTCAGGTTGGGGATGAAGTGGAGGAAACAGGATCTTCTTTGCTACAGAGCCTGTGGTCGAGGACCTGTCCTTAAGTCTCTGTTGAAGAACCTGAGATCCACTCTTTCTCTGCAGACTACAGACATCGATCCTGGGAAGATATTAAGACTCCAGTACCTTCATGCTTTCGAGATCCCTAATGATTTGACTCCTCCGATCCAGCCTTCCTTCGAGACGCTGTCTCAAATGGTGGTTTGGAATAATCCTGCTCTTATTCCTTCAGTGGCTAAATCCATTGATAAGAAGTATTCAGTTCCCAAGGATCGTCCCATTTTGGCATCCCAAGCCTTGCAGATCCTATTGTAGTCCTGACAGAGAATGATAAAGTGTTTTTCCTCAAACTACTACAGCTCTAATTTATTAACAAAGAGTCTCATAAGATTGATACATTAGGTAAGAGAGTCTTTGCTGCCTCCACTCTAAGCATGCGATGTCAGTTATCAAGGCTATTTTCTCAGTATGAGTATATCCTGTGGCACTTTTGAAAAGAATGGTTGAAGCTCTTCTGGATTCGGACTCAAGTCAGAGCTTCTTCTGACCATTACTAGGGGTATTGAGTCCAATAACCAACAGGTCAAAGCCGCTATGGACGCTCGACACTGCTTCTCGCTCAGCAGCCGTGGTATTTGTACTCAGCGCCATTCCGGCTGCACTTTGGCTTCACGAATGATGCTCAGCAGCAGGTAATGGCGCTGCCCTTTGATGGTTCTTTTCTTTCGGCCCTCAGGTGGAACAAGCCTTAGAGGCCATCCAGAAGACTAGGGTCGGCCATTGTTGGCCAGACCTCCGCCTGCTCCCTCTCGGGGCATGTGAACAGACGCCAGTTTCATAGTCGTCAGTCCTTCTCGAGGCAGAGGCAGGGAGCTTATAAAAAGTAACCTGCCCAACCTCAAAAGAGCGTGGCAGAGCGCAGGGCCTAGGCCCCCAGCGCCACCTTATGAATTGCTGGCCCAAGTTCCATCCACACTGTCTGAGGTGGAACTTCTCCTCCGTGGAGTGTCGCTTGATGTACTTCTGCAACCAGTAGACGTGGCATAATTTGACAAATGGGTCCTTGATAATTCGCGAGGGTTATTCTCTCAATTTTTGGAACCCCCGACTGTCCTCCCAGACGACAACCCAGGTTGTCGGCCTCTCAGTCAGACCTCCTCACCGCCGAGATCCAGGGCCTTCTAAGCAACAGGAATAGAACTGGTGCCCCGATTCATGGAGCACAGGGTTCTACTCCCATTACTCCTGGTTCCAAAGAAGTCGGGGAATGCGCCCTTCTAGACCTCAGAAGTTAAACAAATTTCTCCCAAGGGAGAAATTCAAAATGATTTCCTTAGGGTAACCCTGTTACCCTTGCTGCATCAGCACGACTGGCTGGCCTCCCTGGATATGCAGGACGCTTACCAGCATAACCCCATCCACCCAACCCACCGCAAGTTCCTCAGGTTTGTAGCTCTGGGTCAGCATTATCAGTTCAGAGTCCTGCCTTTTTGGCTATCCTCGGCGCCCGCGTAGTCTTTACAAAGTGTTGTGCAGTTCTTTGAGCGCATCTCAGGAAGATCGGACTCCGAGTGTTTCCTTACCTGGACGATTGGTTTCTAGTAAGTTCCTTCCAGCTAAGGGACTTTGAAGCCGCGGTAAATGACTTCTGTCTTCTTCACGTCCATGGGAATTCTGCTGAATTTGAAAAAATCACAACTGCAGCCCTCCCAGAGGCTCCTTTTCATAGGGACGCCTAGACACCTCTTCCGCCAAGGCTTTCCTTCCAGAGGACAGAAGACTGCACATCCTTCGGATGGCCTGTTACATCGGGAGAACCAATCGGTTACAGCCTCTCGATGCAACGCATGTTGGGTCTCATGGCGCCCTCGGTGTTCACTGTACCCTGGTCTGGCTGCACATGAGAACCCACCCAATGGATGTCTCCACCAGTGGTCTCCGACCTCTCACCCCCAGTCTTATCCCCATCAAGGTGACGGAGCCCCTTCGAAGGTCTCTCACCTGGTGGTCTTAAGAGAGCAATCTCCTGGAAGGGTTCCCCTTTGCTCCCCCGGATCATCAGATCTCCATCACCACAGACGTACGCTAATGGATGGGAGCTCACTGTCGCCCTCCACACTCAAGTGTATGGACTAGTTCAAACTCTTCTCCACATAAATGTCCTGGAGATGAGAGCGGTCCTCTACGCGATCCGAACTCTGAAGGATATCCTCGTCACAAGAACATTCTCCTTCAAACGGACAACAAAGCTGTAGATGTATTACATCAATGCTAAGGCGGTGTTTATTCTCACTTTGCAGGGAAGCAGTGAGGGTGTGGGAGGAGTGCTTGGAGCACAAGTCTCTGATTCAGGCAGTTTATCTGCCAGGTATACAAACGATCTAGCGGATCACCCCAGCAGAACAGAGGCAGACCCTCAGAGTGGTCTCTCATCCAGCCGTGAGCTCGTCACTATTCAAAGAGTGGGGAACTCCAGACCTGGACCTTTTGCATCCCCACTCAACGCAAATCTGTCTCTTCTGCTCCAGAAATCCAGGGCCTGGCATTTTCTGTCAGGATGCATTCAGGCCATGTGGACAAAACGCTTTTACGCCCCTTTCCACCGATCCCTCTAATCCAGAGAGTTCTCCTCAAGTTCGAGTCTCAGGGGACCAAAATGATTCTCATTGCTCCCCTCCTGGCCTCGGCAACTATGGTTCTCTGCTCAACAGTATGTTGGCAGCCTCCCGAGACCACTTCCTTGCAAATCAACTTTGACTTGGGCTGCTGGTCCATCCCAACCTGAAATCACTTCACCTTCATGCTTGGCTCCAGAAGAGGTAGAAGTGAATCGATTCAACGCCTCTCGAGTCTCGGACATCCTTCTGATGCGCTGAAGCCAGCCACCCAAAACGTACACTTCCAAATGGAAACGCTTTTCTCTCTGTGCAAAGACTTCTTGAATCCTTTCCTGTCCTCCTGACAAGGTTCTGGAGTATCTTTTGGACCTATCAACCTCAGGTCTCCAGTACTCCACAGTTAAAGTTCACCTTAGTGCTATCTCAGCTCCATGAGCCGGTTTCTTCCTTGACTCTGGCTCAGCTTCCTATGGTGAAGAGATTTCTTAAGGGATTCTTCATACCAGACCCCCTGTTAGGCATCCAGTTGCAACCTGGGACATTAACCTGGGTGGGACATGCTCACTGGAAGCCTTTCGAGCCTTTAGCTACCTGTGAGCTAAAATTTCTTACCTGGAAGACTGCCTTCCTGGTGGCCATTACCTCAGCCCGCAGGGTCTCGGAGATTCATGCCTTGGTGACGACCCTCCGTGATACTGTATTCCATAAAGACAAGGTAGTTCTCCGTACTATCCTAATTTCTTCCAAGGTTGTGTCAGAATTCCATCTAAACCAACCTCTGGTACTTCCTCTTACTTGCTAATTTCCAAAATGAAGGGGAACGATTATTCATTCCTTGGATGTTAAGAGTTTCTGCGTCTATTTAGATAGAACCAAGAATTTTCGGTAAGACTCAGCAACTGTTTGTTTCTTTCAGCTACACTCGCTGGGTCAACCCGTCGCTATTAGATGCATCTCATCATGGTTAGTGGCATGCCTTCGACATTGCTACTCCATGGCTCAAGTTAAATTGGAGGGTAGAGTGTACGCTCACTCTCATAGGGCGGTCGCGCATCTTTAGCGGAGATTCGCAATGTTCCAACGGTGATACTGCAACGCCGCCACCTGGAGCCTGTGCATACCTTCGCAGCATTATACACTGGATGTTCATGCCAGGCGCATTCCGCATTCGCAGAACTATCCTTAATGGTCTTCTATCTTAGACCGTGAGCTCTGGCTTTCCGCCGCCTTTGGGGATTATCAGTTGGTACTTTACTAGTGGATTGAGTGGAGACTTGCACCAGGAAGATATGAAATTACGTTATCACTGTAATTCTTGATCTTCTGGACGAGTCTCCACCACTCATTCACACGCCCACCCTCCATGCCCCGAGCTCACTGGCTGTGTTGGTCTTCACTCCTCAAATCTTTGGGCCGTGAGGACTCTTTGCTGACCCTTCTTACACGGGATACGTGCGGACTATCTTATGTCCGTTTTTTGAGTTAGATTTACTCTTTCGTTAGTTCGCTGCACCTCCTTGGTAAAAGGTACTGAGGCGGTTGGAGGGTCGTGCCGAGATGGTCATTGCCGCTGGCGCGCCTGCGCCATGCCTCAGCGAGCGCCATCTCGCACGACCTCCAGCAAAAGTTTGTCTCGATGGGTCCCTAGTGCCTCCGGGCGCTAATCCCACTAGTGTGAATGAGTGGTGGAGACAGTCCAAAAGATCAAGAATTACGGTAGGTACGTAATTTTCATTTCTTACCCTTTATTTTCGCCTCTCCGGCTACCAGAACTGAGATAGAGAAGGAGTCTACGGCACCTAACAGCCACCCCTCGCGCATGACGCAGTACATCGCGCTCGAGGGTGGCGCTGTTGGAGCCAACTCCAAAAAAAAAAAACTCCCATAGCGGGTGCGCGCCCCCGGCACTACCCCAAGCAGTAATGAATGGTGAAGATACAAGAGAAGATCAAGACTTACGGTAGGTAAGTAATTTTCGTTTCTTACCAGTCCCTCCTTTTTCCCCTAGGTGGTCTCGGAACACTCCTTAAATCAGTCTGTAGAATTGCCTTTCTACTTCCCTGAGCATTCTAATTCAGAAGAATACCTACTACACATTTTAGATGTTCATCACGTCTTCAAATATTATGTAAATCGTACCAAATCTTTCAGGAAGACTCCTCAGCTTTTTGTTACCTTTGCCTCAACCGAGGAAGGCTTTCTGGTCGCTAAACAGACCCTCTCCAACTGGCTAGCACATTGTATAACCTTTTTGTTAAAAGAAGTATAACAAACCATTACCAGGACCTGTCCAAGCCCGTTCTACCCGAGCCATGGCCACTACAGTGGCCTGCTTCAAAGGGACATCTATCAGGGATATCTGCAATACAGCCACATGGTCCACAATACATACCTTCATGAAGCACTACAATTTAGACATTGCTTGTCACCGTAGGATGGCCTTTGGCCATGTGGTCCTACAAGACCTTCTGTCATAACTTTTCCTTCCTGAGTTTTACTGCTTGGGAGTCATCCCAAGTGTCTTACCTGCTGCAAGACATTATCCCCATGGAAGATATTACAGTTGCGTACTTACCTTAACGGTAGATCTTTGAGGAGTATCTCTTGCAGCAGGTATGATACCTCCATCCCCCCTCCTTCTCTAACAGAACAACTTCTGATACAAATATATATATATATATATATATATATATATATATACATGGGGATATCTAAAATGCCTTGGCAGTCCCTCGGTCATCACTTAGCAAGCTGAATCTGGTGGGGAACTGAGGATACCTAGGGCTGCCCACTCTTATATAGGTGTAGGATGATTATGTCATGTATGGGTGGCCCCCGGAAAAGACTGCTAAAAGAAAACTGCCGTGCACAAGAGCACCCTCTGGTAACGACCCAAGTGTATTACCTGCTGCAAGAGATACTCCTAGAAGATCTACCGCTACAATATATTTTTTTAATTTTTTTATTTTATTTAAACAGCAGTTTGGAAAACCTTTGAGCCGTAGGCTCATTTACAAAGGTACCTTGTCACAGTAAGACAAACCAAAATACACAGTATAGCAGTACAACACATAAGTATAACAGTAAAATTAAGACATAGATACAAACAAGCTGGTACAGGTAGGATGGATGCAAACAATACCAGAGTTATGTCGTCCTTAGCAGCTTAGTAATAAGCTTTGTCATAAGTATTGAGTAGGCTTTGACTAGTGGCAGTTACAGCATCAAGTTATTTAAGGTGGTTACGTATGAAGTTTTGGAAGCACGATATAGTTGGAGCTGGAGATGGAGGGGGCAGTGTGTTGAACCAGGAGGGGCCCTAAAGCTGAAGGCTCTTTGGCCGTGAGAGGTCCTAGCTCTAGGGATAACAAGAGAGCTTTTCCCAGAGGTCCAAGTATGAACTAGTGGGACAGAGCGGCGATGGTGGTCAATCCGGTGGGGAGCCCAAGGAGGTCTTTTTGTAAGTGTACAGGTAAGATATTTGAGGCGCCTGCCGAGATCAAGTACCAGCGCTTTAGCATACAGTAGACAGGCGTGTGTCATCCTAGGTGCTCCAGTAATTAACCTGCAGGCCTTATTCAGAGTAGTGCGAATTTTATGGAGTGCGGTCTGATCAGCAGTACTATACACCGGCAGTCCATAGTCCACTAGGGACAGGATAGAGGAGGTGATCATGAGTCAAGAGCCTCTGGGGGGAGGCAGTGTTTATACCGATGTAAGATGCCCAATCGGATATTAGTGGCAGTGCCTAGGGCAGCGATGTGTCCATGGAAGGAGAGGGAGGGGTCAAAATGGATCCCTAGGTATTTATAGGAGCAAACTTGTTCAAGTGGGAATGAGGACCCAGAGTGAATGAGGAGTTTGAAGTTGCAGGACTTGTTTTGGGGATGAGTGAAGAACATGGTTTTTGTTTTTTTAAGATTTATCACCAATCTATGTTCCTTGAACCAGCCCTCGGCTTCAGTGAAGGACTTCTGCAACGAGTCCTGGAGGGCAGTAGGGTTACGACTTGAGGCAAAGATGACTGCATCATCAGCGTGATAATAGAATGTTCCCCAGCAAGAGCGCAAGGGTGTTACGTAAGGAGAATAGTAAGGGGTCCAGAATGGAGCCCTGGGGAACCCAGAAAAGATGGGACAGATGTCTGAGTAGGTCCCATTAATTTTTACACGCTGAGCGGTCAGACAGATAACTGGTGCACCAGGAGATAGGGCCCAGCAGCAAAACCAGAGAGACTAAGGGCATCAAGAAGGAGGGGGTGGGAGACAGGTCGAAAGCTTTCGAGAGGTCAATGAAGACAGCACCAGCCAGAGAACCAGTGTCTAAGGAGGAGGAGAAAGTTGGAGAACTCTAGGAGGGCTGTGTTGGTACTGTGGCCCGCCTCGGAAGCCATGCTGCTCAGGACAAAGGACATTGTAGGTGGAGAGGTAGTCAGAGATTTGAGAGGCTACCACTTTTTCCAAGGCCTTGGAGAGGAGAGAGAATGGAGATCGGTCGATAGTTTCCAGCCACAGTCCTATCACCACCTTTAAAGATAGGGGTGACAGTGGTGACTTTCCAGGCAGTTGGAACCTTCCCCAGGCAAAGAGAGTGGTTGATGAGGCATGTGATCGGGTAAGGACTGTGTCTAAGACCAGCCGTAGGATACACGGATCAGGGTGTCACTGCCTGTACTATTACTCTTGAGGCAGTGACAGGTGTGGCCTAAGTTCTTGGGCAGAAACACGCATGGAGGAGAAAATAAGGGCTAGAAAGATTTACGGCAGGTGCTGGGGGAGGAGGTCAAAAATTTGTAGGGAGGATAGGGCTAAGGTCAGTGAATGAGGTGTTGAGATGGTTGGCTATGAGGGCTGGGTCTGAGGAGATCACACCATTAATGTTGATCTGGGTGGGTGGGGGAGTGTGCACTCCCATTTAACTTGTTTAATGTTATCCCAGAAGGTTCTGGGATTCCCCATGAGGCAGTGAGTGAGGACCGATAGTGCTCAGACTTGGCCTTTCTGATGGCCCGAGTGCACTTGTTTCGGGCGGCAGCATATAACCGCCTGTCATTGGGCCGGCCAGTCTCAATGGCACGGTGCCATAGGTTGTCCCTATGTTTGAGCTTAATAAGTATGCAACTGTACTTTCTAGGAGAGGTATATGGTTCACACCCACACAGCCCACGTGGCCTCCTCTAGCAAGTGACACCTGTTTCCATTCATGTAAGCTTTGACGTCATGAGGCAGAGTCAGGGGATGTATCCACCTGGGTAGTGGGAGAAGCTTAACTTAAAGATCAACTGATGATATATTACAAACATATTATAAACTTTACTCTTTTTCCCTAACATAAGAACAACCAGGCCTTATTTATTACATATGAAATGAAGAAATTGCCATTTGTCATGTACATATATTTTAATTATCTCCTATTTGATGGTTTCACGGAAAATCCCTCAGACATTTTTAAATCAGCTGGTGGAATTTTGGGTGAGTGCTTAGTCCATTCAGGCAACAATGACATCATTTTACTCAAGGTCCTGGCAGCTCAGTATATATATATACACACACACACACACACACACACACACACACACACACACACACACACACACACACACACACACACTCCTCTCTCTAATTAATGTACATCAGATTGCAAAATGGCAACAATTCATGTATACTTTTCAATTATCTGAGGATCTTTGCGTATTGAATTTTACTGATATACCATTACAGATAAATGTTTAGAACTCCAATTGTGGAAATGAAAGGAAAAGTATGTCTCACTGGGACTTGAACCCAGGACCTCAGCAATCCGTGTCTTAGCTCTTACCATCTGAGATAAATATTTAGTTACTTTCACAGATTAAACAGTATTTTTTAGGGAACAATACTTTAAAATAAGGAGGAAGCTGTTGGGGCTTCATTCAGAGCAGGAAGAGAACAAAGGAAAAAAAATGTTCATGTTAAGAGCCTATCGTGTTGTTGAGTTTTTTTTTTTTGGGGGGGGGTGATACTGAGCACCAAGTGTTGATCGGCATAGGGAAATTGACAGATATTTACTCATGGTGTTTTACTGGAATAATTTGATTAATTCAGGACACCACCAGAAGATTGGAAGCAAAGACTGATTTTTAAATGTCATAATATGATGTACTGAGCTGCCAGGACCTTGAGAAAAATGAGGTAATTGTTGCTTGAATGGAATCAACACTAATTCAAGAGTCTGCCAGCTGGTTTGAGTATGTCTGAGGGATTTTCTGTGAAACTTTCTTAAAAGATAGGCAGTAAAACAGCATCTGAACATGAGAAATGACTGATCTTACTTTGAGATACAGCTCTTACAGCAGGTTACACCATTAGGACTGAAGCCGTCAAGCGTCAGGACCCCACGGAAATTTTCTAGCTAGCAGTCTTTAGTGGGGACCGCCCCCGATGTCAGGCGTAGTACATAAGGAGGCGGTCCCACCACAATCCGCAGTTCTTTTCCCGCCGTCGACTTCGCAGCATCGGCCTCACGGTCTCTCTCTAGTGCGTGACGACCAGGAATCTTCAAAAGTTTTTCTAACTCTTTTTAACTAGACTTGTCTGATGTCCTCTCCAAACACCTCTTTGGAGGGTCTTCCATCCAGGTATGCCTGCAGCAAGCAGATCCCTTTTAAGGATCCTCATTCAGCCTGTGTCGCTGCCTGGGCCCAGACCACAACACCCAGGCCTGCTCCTTCTGCCAGGGCTTCAACAGCCGAACTAGGATCCGCTGCCAGAAGGCCCTTCAGGCTTTTCTTCTTGAGGAATGACTCAAAGCGATGGATAAAGACCCTTCCTCCAAGGGGGAGTCATCGGGGAAGTCCCACAGACGTCGTGAAAAGCACCGGGAGAAGGCAAGACCCAGATCCCCTTCCAGGGCTTCGGACTCCCGCAGCTCCAGCTCCAGGTCAGACCGCTCCCCCTCTCAGCCTCCCCCGGTTCTCATCAGATCGGCTAGTGGTTCCTCCTCTCTGCAGCCTGTCAAGACCTCCAGGCCTGTGTCTTCGTCCACTCTGTCCCAAGGCCTCATCCAGATCTGGGGAGCACCATAAGCCTTCCTCCCGTTGTCCAGACTCCGACGTCAGGTCTGTCTCCCAACCGCCGCCACCCCAGCGTAAGACTAAGGAGTTGACCTCCCTGAAGCGGATGTCGGACCCAACGTCGGTCCACCCGACATTGGCCAAACTACATAGGCATTCCCGAGAACCGGCTACCGTTCGCCCCCGAGGACGTTGGCTGGGGGACCGACGTCAGCTACTACAGAGGGAAGGACCATACCACCACCTTCCGATGTAGGTCAGAAGGCATCGGAGGAGGAG
This sequence comes from Neoceratodus forsteri, assembly GCA_016271365.2. Lineage (NCBI taxonomy): Eukaryota > Metazoa > Chordata > Ceratodontiformes > Ceratodontidae > Neoceratodus > Neoceratodus forsteri. The sequence goes on from CM057450.1 coordinate 1,218,888,233, forward strand.
GAGGACACTACTCAGCCCGAAGACCAAGCGGGCAACTCCGGAACCGTCGAGCTCCCACGGGAACCCTTCCCGGACCGGGAGACCCCTGGGGACCCGACGCCCGTCCCCGGCGACAGGCCACCAGCACGCGGCCCGTTGTCAGGCCTCAACTTGACAGAAGTGAAGGAGCTTGTCATCTTCTGGTGGGACACCATCAAGAAGGATGTGATCACCACACAACCTCCTCCTACGCCGGCCCCCACTTCAACACCTGCACCCCCACCATCACCCAGGGAGTCAGCAGGACTGGCATCGACCCCCAAGGAGCCAGCATCCCCTCCTAGGGGCAGATCTTCCGAGAGGAGAAGGCCTCCTTCAAGATCCACCTCAGGGTCCCCTAGCCCCAAGAGACCCAGACAGCGTCGGTATGCACCGTCCATGGAGGACTCCAGATCTGACACCTTGGTGTGCTCCAGATCCCCTTCTCCAATCAGCGTCCCTTTCTAGGTCCCCCCGGATGACCCCTCGTTCGCCGAGATCATGAGGCATATCCAGGAGAACATGGGGTGGGACGCTGAAGAGCTTGACCCCGAAAGACTACGCCTCACCCACTACCTTCTGCAAAAAGACCCCAAGCCTGTGGTAGTGCCACCCTTGGTGGACACCTTTGTGGACGTCACCAAGGCAGCGTGGAAGCGTCCACATTCGACTCCGACAGTGCCGAAGAAGGCTGACCGCCCATACAAGGCCCCAAGGGAGGACCAGTACCTGGCAAACCATCCTCTGGCTGACTCCTTGGTCATTACGGCCTCACATGACCGGTCTCAAAAACCGCAGCACTTGAGCACACCACTACCAGACCTGGAATCCAAACAGCTGGATCTCCTGGGCAGGCGCACGTACGTGGCTGCGACTTGCGCCATTAGGTCGTTAAACTGCCTCACCCACATGGTTCAGTTCCAGAACACGTTATGGGAGCAGGGACAGGACCTAGTTGAAAAACTGCCAGACGGTGGCCAAAAGGAGGAGCTGTTGCAACTTCTCCGTACGGGTTCAGACGTGGGGACCCAGGTGCTTAGAGCCGCATACGACTCTGCGGACTCTTCGGCCAGAGCTGCAGCCTCAGGCGTGTGTCTCCGGAGACACTCATGGCTCCATGTCTCCGGGTTTACCCCAGACGTCCAGAAGAATATCATGGAAGCCCCTTATCATGGCGAAGTTCTGTTTGGCGAAGCCTCCGGAAAAGGTGATCACCAAACTGCAGGAAGCCAGGAAGGCGGTTAGATCTGTGCAAGCTATGTACAGGTCTCGACTTAGTTCCTTTCGCAGGAACCAGAGTCGTTTTCGCAGCCAGACCCAAGGGCAACAACCACGTTCCGGCCAGCAACAGAGGGGCTCCTTCACCCGAAAAGCCCAGGCTAAGACATCCTCAGGCAGAGGCCAACGAGTCACAAAGTCGGCCCAACCTGCAGGACCCAATGCTGCCACAGCATGACTCCTTCCCGGCCCCCGCCCCTCCACAGGATCAATGGGAAATGAAGGTCGGGGGCGCATCTCAGGCCACCTGCTAGGGTGGCAGTCGATCACCACCAACAGGTGGGTGCTACAGTTGGTCGAAAAAGGCCATTATATAGAATTTGTAGGCAACCCGCCCACAAGGTCTCCTCTGCTTTCCCGTTACTCAGGTCAGCATGCCCTGCTCATACAGCAGTAAGTGCTCGCACTTCTAGAGAAGGAAGCTTTGGAGCACTTTCCAGGGAACCAGAGAGGAGCAGGTTACTATTCGCACTTCTTCCTGGATCCAAAGAAAACAGGGGACCTCCATCCAATTTTTGACCTCAGCGACCTCAATCTGTCGGTCGTCTACAAACGCTTCCGCATGGTGACCCTTCCGGGTTTAATCCCCATGCTGAAGAAGGACGCTTTCTTGGCATCCCTGGACATGCAGGACGCCTACCTGCACATCCCTATCGCTCAGGCGCACAGGAGGTTCCTGCGCTTTGAGTTTCTCGGCCGCCATTATCAGTTCCGGGCGCGTCCCTTCGGGCTGTCATCAGCACCTCGGGTATTTACCATGTGCATGGCAGTCGTGGCAGCGTCTCTAAGGAGACAGGGCCACTATGTGTTCCCGTACCTGGACGACTGGCTTCTCATGGCCCCCTCCAAGGAGGCATTGCTGATGGCCATTCAGCGTACCCAAACCCTTTTTCAGTTGCTGGGCATCCTCATCAACTACAAGAAGTCTCTCCTGGTACCGTCAGAGAAACTGCAGTTTATAGGGGCAGTTCTGGACACCATCAAGGGAAAAGCTTTGCTTCCCGAGGACAGAGCGGAATGCATTCAGTCCCTCATAAGGGATCTGTCAGCGAAGAAGACCGTCCCAGCCAGACTGGTCCTTCGCCTGCTCGGACACATGGCTGCGGCCATTCCAACAGTCCCAATGGCAAGACTCCACATGCAGATAACCCAGTGGATGTTAAGGGTGCAGTGGGACCAAAGGCAAGACCATCTGCAGCAACCAGTCTGAATCACGAAGGCTGTGGTTCGGGACTGGCAATGGTGGCTAGATCCGGGAACCCTCTCTGTGGGGGTTCCCTTCATGGTGCCGTCCCCGACGGTAACTCTCTCCACAGACGCCTCAGGGCTGGGCTGGGGGAGGGCACTTGAACGGAGTGAGGTCCCAGGGCACATGGACAATCCAGGAATCCCATCTCCACATCAACGTATTGGAGATGAGGGCGGTCCTTTATGCCCTGCAAGCCTTCCAGTCGGAGATCCCACCGAGTACTCTCCTGTTGCAAATAGACAATACTGCGGTGATGTATTACCTCAACAAACAAGGAGGCACACACTCCTACCCCCTTTGCAGGGAGGCCATGAGAGTGTGGGAATTGGTAATATGACACGGCGCAAACCTTATTGCAGTTCACGTCCCCAGGGTGGACAGTACCGTTGCAGACAGCCTGAGTCGCTCTCAGGCCAGAGTCCACGAGTAGGAGCTTCTACGGGAGGTGGCAGAGGACCTGTTCCATAGATGGGACACTCCAGAATTAGACCTTTTCGCGTCCCCATCCAACGCAAAACTGCCCAATTTTTGCTCGCTAGATTCAGGGCCTGGTGCTTTCTGGCAAGATGTGTTGTCCCTCTCCTATGCAGGCAGATTCCTCTACGCCTTCCCTCCTTTCCCATTGATCCAGATAGTTCTTCTCAAACTTCGCAGGGAGCATGCAACGTTTATCTTGATAACGCCTTTCTGGCCCAGGCAAATCTGGTTCCCGCTTCTGCATCAGCTATCCCGGGAACCTCTGCTTCCTTTGCCGATCAGCTCCCATCTGTTGTCTCAGGAGGAAGGTTCACTAGTCCATCCGGACTTGCATTCATTGAACCTATATGCCTGGCTCCTAGAGACATAGCCATGATGCGACACGGGGTCTCGCAGGAAGTGGCGGAAGTACTTTCTGCTGCTAGAAAGCCAGCAACACATGCAACATACGCCATGAAGTGGTTCAGGTTTTGCTTGTGGGCTCAAACGTGCGGTTTCTGGGATTACCATGGCATAGAATTTTCCTAATACCTGACCTAAATTTAGCAGTACAGGAGTTTACACATATGTTTATTGCTGCATGTGATCAATTTGCACCTTGGAGGAAAGGTAAACAGAAGCAGAATCATCTGCCCTGGGTGACTCCTACTATAAAGAAGTTAATTAGGGTGAAAAAATCAACTTTGGAAAAAAGCTAATAGGACCTTGAAAATTGAAGTATGGGATAGTTTTTTTTTTGAATATTCTGTTTCTTAAAGATTTCCTTTCACAGACAATACATATATGACATACAACAGCAAACAACCACATAGACAGACATACTGACATCCCCACCAAAACTGATAATACATACTAATTACTACATGGTGACAGACAGCAAATAGACGTAGACAATCAACAAATAAATACAATCACCAAATGAATACAGCAAATTAAATACACTAAATGCAGTGAATATAGTGAGTAGATGCAATGAATAAATGCAATGCATAGCTGCATAGATGCAGTCGAGTGTGCGCTTCCACATCTATCTCTAGACGTAGTCAAACACTCACACATAGCCACACCTACACCCACGGTATCCATTTTATATTCATTTTGTACTAGGCGATAGTATCATAGAGCCTAGAACATAGTAGGCAGTGATGCTAAACAGTGCCTGTTCCATTATCGAGGGGAGCCCTTCTCTTTTAAAATTGCCTCTCTACTGGCATTTATATATTCAACCCTGAATGCAGCATTATGCTTTCAGACATACTCAGGGATGCCAAGAAGGGAGCCCAATCCCTCAGGAACACCTCTTCCCTATCCCTCATCAGTAGTGTGAGCCTTTCCAAAGCCAGAGAGCGGATGGCCATTCTTCGCCACTCAGTTAGCGTAGGCCTATTCCCGGTGACCCAAGTGTTCTGAATACAGTGTCTGGCAAATACGAACAGAACTCTTGTCCTCCTAAGCAGTGGCAGCCACTGTTTCCCCCGCTGCCTCTACCCCAAATAAACAGACCAAGGGATCCCAAGGCAAGTGCTCCCTTGACACCTTATTTACCTCTATGTACCTCCTCCCAGAACTTTACCAAAACTGGGCACGACCAGAAACAGTGGAAAAAGGTACCCATCCCCCTATTACATCTCTGGCATATCGGGGATATTGCAGGACGCACCCTATGGACCGCCACTGGGGCCCAGTATGCTCTATGCAAGAACTTGTAGAAGGCCTCCTTAAACCTGTTACACACCATGATCCCCTCCGGCATCCCCAACACTAACTGCCAATTCTTCTCTGATATTTGTTGCCCTAAATCCCTCTCCCAGAGAGCCTTTGTGGCGCCAGTTAAATCCGGCAAACTTTGCTTGTCTTGTTTAGCCACTTTTCCTAAAAATCCCCTCGGGTCTGACTTAGCTTGACATACCATCTGCTCCACAATATTCGGGTGCAGTCCACCCTTATCCCCCATGCCCATCTTTCCCACGAATGCTTTCACTTGTAAATATCAGAATAATTGGGATGTCTCCAACCTCATATCTCTCCTAATCCTGTCAAACTCGCTTAACTCTCCCTTTTCTAAAAGAACCCCCACATAGGCTGCTCCCCCCCTTTCCCATTCCAGAAACCCCACATCCTTCATCCCAGGTATGAAGAAGGGGTTTTTCGCAATCGGCAACAGCAGAGTCTCCCTGTGAGTCAAGCCTTTCCGCCGCCACATATAGTCCCACGCCTCTAATGTTTCTCTAACTAGCGGGTTACCACTTCCTAGTTCCCTATGTGCCCGCAATCCCTTGCTATGCAGGTAGGCTGTGAGTCTCCCTGGGGTCCCCTCTTGTTCCAGCTCCACCCAGCTGGCCACCTCCAGCCTATGGACCCAGTCAGCTATCCCCCTGAGCTGCACCGCCCTATAATAAGTACCCAGATCTGGAAAATTAAGCCCCCCCTTAAGCCTATCCGCTTTAAGCCTTTTCAGACTGATCCTGGGCTTCTTGCCCTGCCAGATAAAGTCCGAGAACCCCCTCTCCAACCTTTTCACATCCCTTAATGTCAACCTCATCTGCAGTATTTGCATAGGGTACAGGATGTGAGGAACAATATTCATTTTTATTATGTTGATCCTCCCCATCCAAGACACAGGAAGCTGCATCCAGCGCTTAAGGTCCGCCAGAACCGATTTGATCAGGGGTTGATAGTTTAATCTATATAGCTCCTCCCATCGCCGCCCTATCCGGACCCCTAAGTATTTAAAATCCATCTGGGCCACCTTAAACCCCATTTGCTGTACCTCCCGGCCAACCCCTGGGAAGCCCATAACTTCAGATTTCCTAACATTAACCTTATAACCTGAAAAACCTGCAAACCTCTCGATGATATCCATTAAATGCCCCATAGACCTGTGCAGGTCTCCCAGGAACAGCAACGTATCGTCCGCGTGTAACGCCACTTTATGCTCTTTCCCCCCTTCGCATCCTCTACTCCCACCACACCCTTATGCTGGCATAACGCTGATGCCAGGGGTTCAACCGCTAGGGCAAACAGCATGGGTGAAAGAGGGCAGCCCTGCCTCGTACCCCTGCCCAGCCTGAAGCTTTAGGAGTGACATCCATTTACAATAACTGTGCATTCGGCCTAAGATACATAGCCCTAACCCAACCGATGAACGAGTCACCCAGACCAAACCGGGTCAACACCTCGAACACATAATCCCATTCCACCCTACCGAGCTTTTTCCAAGCGTCCAGAGAGATCACCCCCATTCCCCCCTTGGTCCGCCCCGCTCGCCAAATAATATTAAGCAGCCTACATACATTATGGTAAGACTGGCGCCCCTTTATGAACCCAGTCTGATCTGGGTGAATCACCTCCGGGAGTATATCCTCAACCTATTGGCCAGGACCTTAGCCAGAATCTTTAGGTCTACATTAAATGCAAGGAGATAGGTGGTAGGCTGTACAGTCCGCTTTCGTCTTGCTCCCCCCTTGTGTATAAAGGCAGGTATCCGCCTCATAACACGAGTCAGGCAACGCTGGGGTCTCCCCCTCCGCTCCCTCCTCGAATACCCTACTCAAAGCGTCGCCCATCTGCCTCCCCAGGATTCTATAGTACTCAACAGGGAATCCTTCAGGTCCACTGGCCTTTCCCACCTGCAACTTCTGGATAGCCCTAGGGATTTCTACTGTAGAGATGGGTTGGCCCAGCAACTCCTTCTGCTCTTCTGTAACCCTCCGCAGGGACACTCCATCTAAGAACTCTCGTATACGGTCCCCCTTTCCAATATGCTCCGCACTATATAGCTTTTCATAAAACCTCCTAAAACATTCTGCAATTTCCTTCGAGCTCGTAAAGACCCGCCCCTCCACATCCTTCACCCTCAATATTCATGTTGAGCACCTCACTCCTTTCATCAGCCTCACCAGCATGGGCCCTGGCTTGTTCCACCACTCAAAAACCCTTCTTTGACAGTGAAACCATGCTTTCCCAGCCTCGTCTCTTAGTAATGTATTGAGAGCATCCCTTGCCGTCGCTAGTAATCTATTAACCTCCCCTCCTTCTCCTCCCCCTACCCGCTTCTCCAATTCCTTTACTTGTCTCTCGAGCTCCTCCCTCTTGCACCTACTCTGTCTCTTCATTTTAGCTACATATGCTATTATGGACCCCCTCATATAGGCTTTTCCCGCCTCCCAGAAGATGGTATTGGAGACCTCACACGCGGAGTTCGTCTCCACATATAGCTTCCACTGCTCCTCTAAGTATTCCCTAAATGCCCGGTCTTTAGCTAGGTACGTAGGAAATTTCCAAGTGGCAGACCTATCTTTAGAAACTCCCCCCGCCAGTTTCAACATAACCATGGCATGGTCTGAAATAAGGATAGGCCCGTGAGCTATCTCCCTTATCCTTCCCACCCAACCTCTGGGGAGGTAAATATAGTCCAAATGAGACCAGGTCCTGTGAGGGTTAGAATAAAAGGTATATTCCCTCGCACTTGGATTAACCGCCCTCCACCATGTCCATATCTGCTACTCCAACTCGCCATTGGTTCATGGCCTCCGTTACCCGTCCCTTTCCTGCAGAGTGATCCATCCATGGTCCAGTTAAAATCACCTCCCATAATAAGCCGAAACTGCTCCTGGTCAATAGACCCAGTAATGAGGTATAGAACTGCGTTCACTTTACTGACGCATATACACAGCCAAGCGTGAGTGTCTCCCCGCTACTGTCTCTCCAGTAACAAAATGTACCCATCTTTTAAATCCCTCACCACTCTTTTCAGTTCAAAGAGCAGGCTCTTATGGAGCAGTATCGCTACCCTCTTTTGTGAGAGAGTAGGAGGCAGCTAGACATTTCCCCACCCAGCTCCATACCAACTTGGCATGTTCCAGTTCCGTCAGGTGGGTTTCTTGTAGGAGAGTCACCTGCGCCCCCTTCCTTCTCAAAGCGGTCAGAAGTGCCATCCTCTTTACTGGGTTCCCTATACCTTTTACATTCCAGGAGACAACATTAAGGTTTACAGCATCACCCATTCCACCCTAGGAGTCTTTCCGGGTACCAAACCATTTCCATCAGCATCCCCTGTACATTTCCATTGTGTTTGAACCTTATAGAATAAACTTGCGCACTGCCTGAATTCCGCACACCCGACTGCATCTGAAAACCAAAAAAAAAGAAATTGACACAATTACACTAACACCAATAACAGTAACTATAGTAACCCTACTCTTACAGATATTTTTAATTAAACAACCCTGGTATGCTCCCCCCCCAACCCCCTTTCCATCTCAACTTACCCCCCTCCCTGTCCTCCCCACACATACGTCCCGTCCCCAATCTACACTAATTGCTAACATAGCACAAGTGTATAGTTGAACAAAACACACACTCAAATATACTTCCTCCTCAACTGAGATGCACGTCCGCCACTCCCCCAGCAGCACTATCCTCCATCTTGGCTACCCCCATCTCCAACAGCGGCAAGCGAAGGCAGGAGGCATCCATCCACCCATCTTTCCCTTCCTCCTTCCTCTTGGGGTCCCTCCTCCGCTCCCCTCCCTCCTACCTACCTATTGTCAGTTCCTTCTCCCCTCCAACCCAGGTTCCTAATCTTCCTCTAGTCCCCACTCCTATGGTCCCCAGTCGCGGGTTTAATTACCCCCTATATCAGCCTGTCTCCACCTTGGGGGCTTCATTGCATCCACACATCCTCCTCTCACGTGGGAGCGAGGATACGATCCCGGAACCCTTTCATCCATCCTATCCTCACCCTGCCCCCCCCAAGAGTGTGACCCCTCAAGCTGAACACTTCCCTTCACTTATAGCGGGGTTCAGGTCCTCCTCCTTTCTCTCTTTCCCCCACCCTCCTCTGCTACTAATGCTGGTATCTGTTCTTCTCTTTGCCCCCATTATCCACTCCCTTTCAGTGGAGAACTGGGTAACGCAGTGCACCGAGGTCCAGGGACCAGGCGCGACCTCCAGCTGCGTCCAGCCCTCCCCACCCTCGCCCACTAGATCCGGACCTCCGATCTCCCAGTCCCATGCTCTGGACCCCAGATCTCCACGAGCATTTATAGGGGTATATCCAAGGAGCGGGAGCAGGAAAACCAGAGGAGGCACAGTGAAAAACCCAGCCCTGAATTGTGTTCAACAGCTCGCTCTAATCTGCCCCCATAGCCCAAGCAATCCAATTCTCCCCCCCTACCCCACCATATGGACCCCACCACAGGCTCTCCCCACTTGACTATATTGCCATCCGTAGCCCCTCCAGCACAGAAGTCAGCAAAGATGCAGAGACATGAGGACAAGAGGATAAGAGGATGTGGGGACAGGCCACGCATCAAATTACACAGCTAGGCCCGCCCTCACTGCCTCCTACCCTAGAAATACCAGGTAAGCAGCCTAATGGCCTCAGTCTCCACAGTCTCCTCGCCCACATGTCCGTTTTGGGGCTCATAATATAGCAGAGGTCCGGGGGAGATGGAGGTGGAGGCACCCCACAGCCCCATCTTCAGCCCTCTCAGCCTTCCAATGTCCGATAAGCATCCGAGCCTTCCAAATCAGCCGCTTTCCCTTCCAAATCATAAATCCCTCAGATGAACAAAGCGCAATGGTGCCAACAGCTCACAATTAACATATAACATGAACCAGCAGTAGTGCAGTACTTATGCATTAACTATCTCACTTAGTCGACCGGCTCTTCCGCATTCTCCCACTGGTCTTCAGCCCACCTTCCTTCTCAAGGCCTTCATGAACTCCTCCATTTTCTCAATCTCCCAAAAAGAGTAGGTCGCCCCTTCATGCTTAGTCTTCAATGTTGCAGGGTACACAAGGAAGTTTTCCACCTTCAGGCTCCTCAGTTGCACCATAAGCCCATTAAATGCCTTCCTTCTCTTCCGCAGGCGCGCCGAATAATCTTGTGACAGGAACAGCCGGTGACCTCCAAAGCTCAGGGAGCCCTTTGTTCGGTATGCCTTCAAGATCGCCTCCCTATCTTGAAAATTGTGAAACCGCATAATTATCTGGCGGGGAGGTTGGTCAGCTGGTGGCCGCGGCATAACGGCCCGATGTGCTCTCTCTAATTTCACCCGACCATGCTTCATATCAAGGCCCAGCAGTTCTGGGAGGGTCTTGCTGCAAAAGTCCAGTGCATCATTCCCCTCTTGCCCCTCTGGGAGTCCCCTTAAGCGCAGGTTCAGCCGCCTATGATAGTTCTCTTGGTAGTCATAGGCCTCCTTGGATTCCTCCAACTCCTTCTGGAAGGCTCGAACTTGCTCAGGAACTGTCAGTACCTCGTCTTCCAGTCTAGAGAGTCTTTCCTCTGCCTCCGTGAGCCTGGTGCTCTGCTGTGCTTGCTGCTCCAACACTTCCTGCAGCCTGCCATCTAACTTGTCCTCCAACTTGATTAGGCGCGGCTCGAGGGCTACAATCACTTGGCCCGTCACCTCCTTCCCTAACGCCGCCACCTCAGCAGCCGAGAGCGAGACCAGGCCCGCATTTTCATTCACAGGGGCCGACGCACACTTCTTCCCAGTTTTCCCGGCCACTCACTGATTTTTAGATGGCATTGGGGTTCAAAACTCATCCATCGTGCCTTCCTCCACCCGACCATGTATATTTAACCTCTTGGGGGTGGATTATGCCTTAAAATTTTTATTAATTAACGGCTGTCCAGGCGGAGCGAACGAGAAACGTGACCGCTCAGCTAGCTGCTCATTAGCGCCCCCCGGGATAGTTTTAAAAAAGTAAGAAATAGGGTGATCCACGAAATTAGGAAATCAAAAGCTAAATATGATAAACTAAGGATAAATGAAACAACCGAACCCAAAAAATACTGGTCTTTGATAGAGTCTTATAAATCCTGGTAAAAATCAAAAATAAATAAAATCAAGACAAAATGGGTCTCTCTTTGAAGCTGAAAGAGTGGCGGAAATGTTAAATCAATACTTTATTGAACTTCCAGACTTGGATACTGAACTTGAACCTAAAAAGAATAATGTGCAATATACTGACTTAAATATAAAATCTGATAACAACAAAGAAAATCAAATTCCAATGTTTAGGTTTAAAGTAGTGACTATTTCTGAAGTACATAAAATAATAAGTAACTTAAAGATCAATAAGGCTTGTGGTCCTGATGAGATAGAAAATAGATTTTAAAGGAAGCTGTACAAGAAATAGCACCCATTTTGACTGGTATTTTCAATTGGAGTTTAAGGGAGGCATTTTTTCCCTCAATATGGAAGCAAGCAAAAATAATTCCTATAGATAAAGGAGGTAACTCTATGGCTACATCTAATTATCGTCCTATAGCACTATTGTCAACTGTCTCAAAAATCTTGGAAAAAATTGTTCATGGACAACTAATACAGTATTTGGAGAAATATCAGAAAATAACCCCGTTTGTCGGGTTTTAGACAGGGTAGGTCCACTGATACCGCACTCACGGACTTCCTAGATTTAGTTGCTACTCCCTTAGGGAAGGGGAGGTATACATGGACCTATCAAAGGCTTTTGATTTGGTGAATCATTGTACCTTGATCAAAAAATTGAAGAGCATGGGAATAGAGGAAGAGACTTGTGGATGGTTTACATCATATTTAGATAAGAGGACTCAATTTACTATAGCAAATGGTTATAAGTCCGGATTAGATTATGTGACCAGGGGGGTACCCCAGGGTTCAATCCTGGGGCCCCTCTTATTCTTGGTTTATTTGGATGACTTACCGAGATTGATAAAAAATTCACAAGTTAGACTTTACGCAGACAACACAGTTTTGATTGCATCAAGTAAAAATTCTGAAGAAATTGTACAAAAATGACAAGGTGATTTCTTAACAATGCAATATTTTTTTTCTTCACTTGGACTCTTGATAAACAGCAAAAAAACACAAACTATGCTTTTTGGTAGTGAGAAGAAAAATCAAGTGTCCTCAAAATTAATAATTAAGACTCTGGAAGGAAATATTCTAGAACAAACACAAGTCTATAAATATTTGGGTATATACATTGATCGGTTTAAATTTTGAATGACATATAACAGAATTAATAAAAAAACAAATTCAAAACTAGGGATATGAGAAGGATTTCAAATTGTCTATCAAAGAAATGCGATTAAATATAGCAAATCAACTTATATTATCAATGATAGATTATGGGAGCCATATTTATAGACATACTTCCAAAAAACAGTTACATCATCTGGATGTTCTTTACAATAAAATAGCAAGACTTGTATTGAAATGTGACATTGACACCCACCATTGTGATATGTATACAGAACTAGGTTGGAATTCATTACATCAGAAAACTGAGAGAAATTTGTTGAACCAGATAAAAGGATTAATTAAAAATTCATCACAGTACTACTTGACTAAAACATTAATAAAACCTGATCATGGATTAAATCTGCGGAAACAAGGTGCTAGAGATTTTCTGGTCCCAGAAATAAAATATGGTTTTGGTAATATGACCTTCCAATATAACGTTTCTACAAGTTGTAACAGACTTCCCCTTACCTTAGAGACCCAGACTTGTCTTTTACAGAATATAAAACTGCAATAAAACACAAATTATGTTTTAGATGTTTGTGTAATAGGTAGTTATATGTTTAAGAGGTTCGACTTATGTCTTGTATCCTTTGATGTAATGTGCATCGAGTGTTATGTATATTCTGAATATGTTTTTGTACATTTTGTGATTATTTACAATACAGGACTGCCTTGTAAATAGGGACTTTTTGAACCCTAATGGCAAATTTCTCTGTATAAATAAAATTTTACTACTACTACTTTCTCGCCCTTAAACTGTCTAGAGAAGCTGGTTCTGGAATACCTGCTTTCGCTTTTTCAATCCGGACTAGCTTACTCCTCAATTAAAGTGCACTTATGCGCAATTTTGGCTTATCATGCCTCCATAGGCCATCGTATGGTGTCCCAATTGGACACTACTCGTGCCTTTTTAAGGGGGGGGGGTCCTCCACTTTAGGCCGCCTATCAAGGACCCGGTTCCTCCTTGGGACTTGCCCTTTGTCCTGGAGTAGCTTACGCTGCCACCTTTCGAACCAGCCGCGGATTGCGAGCTACGTTTTCTGTCGTGGAAAACATTGTTTTTAGTTGCAGTTACTTCGGCGAGAAGAATTTCCGAATTACATGCCCTCATGTGCAAAGAGCCCTATTTAATTTTCCACCAGGCTAGGGTATCCCGGAGGACAAATCCTAAGTTTCTGCCTAAGGTGGCTTCAGCCCTTACCCTTAATCAGAATATCGACTTAGCAGTGTACTTTCCCAAGTACACCAATCGAGGAGAAGCACTGCTTCACACCCTGGATGTCCACAGGTGTCTCAGATATTATCTGACCAGAATCAAACAGTACCAGAAAGCGGATCAGCTGTTTGTTTCCTTTGCTGAGAGGATGAAAGGGGCTCCTGTTTCTAAACAGCCCTTTCACGTTGGCTCATCCAGTGTATCTCTTTCTGTTATGACAAGCGCAGCAGACTCTTGCCAGGCGTGGTCAAGGGTCATTCTACCAGCGGAGTGGCCACCTCCTTTGCAGCGCTGAAGAATGTTTCCACTTCAGCTATTTGTGCTGCTGCTACCTGGAGCTCGGTGCATACCTTTATTAGGCATTACAGCCTGGATATCGCTTCAAGGCGAAGGGCAGGTTTTGGCCTAGCCGTCCTCAAGGGACTCCTATCCTAGGCTCGAGCAGAGTAGTAATCTCTGTCTTTCCTCCTCCCGATGGCGTAAGATTGTCGCTATTGCTTGGGAATCAGTCCTAATGGTGTAACCTGCTGCAAGAGCTGTATCTCGAAGTAAGATAGTACAGTTACGTAAGAACTTACCGTAACAGTAGATCTTCGAGAACAGCTCTTGCAGCAGGTACCTTCCCGCCCACCAGTCCCCCTTGGAGGAGGTAGGTTATAACTTAACATCCATTTTTCGGGATGGAACGATTTGTTTTGTTTTTAGTCTTGGCCATCTGATGGCGGATCCTCGGTCTCCTCTTCTGATGTCACCTAGCGGCCGGGAGTCTCCGGCGTGAGAACTGAGGATTGTGGCGGGACCGCCTCCTTATGTACTACGCCTGACATCAAAGTCGGTCCCCGCTGAAGACTGCTAGCTAGAAAATTTCCGTGGGGTCCTGACCCCTGACGGCTTCAGTCTTAATGGTGTAACCTGCTGCAAGAGCTGTTCTCGAAGATCTACTGTTACGATAAGTTCTTACATAACTGTACTTTCCTGCACATTACTTGCAATATATACGTAGTGGTTGTTCTCATGGTGAGCAAATAAAATATGGTAAAACCATTTTAAAACACTGCAATTGATCTTTAAAGACGTCCGGCCAGTCGTCACCTTCCAGTGGAACTGCCAGAGTATGTATTTCAACCATATACCTATGGTTAAAGGTGAGTAACCTGTGCTTTCCTTTATCCTGTTCACTTAGACCCAGGCGCCATCAGGACTACATAGTTACTCATAGGCGTGTTATGGGACACTCCCTTCCTATCCCACCCACCAGTGCATTACTCCACCCACGTGTCTATTTCATTTCTGTGGATAGTGAAATGTATCAGTCCTACTGTGGCCCACCACAAAGGGTTGCTGTGGTAGCGTTGTGATGGTGCATCTTTCCCCAGGACAGAGTGCTACATTGGTAGCACTTCTGTCCATGTGCAGCCTGACACGCAGGGACCCAGGCTCACTCACAAATCCGGATTGACTGCATGGTAGTATACAGAGCTATCACCGCGCCATCAGTGCAGCTCCATAAGAAACTTCTTGTTTCCCTTACTTGCATTTAACTCCCTAATTTTCTGTAGTAGAGGAATGCCTTACAAACATACCAGTTTATGGGAAGTCTACATATTGAATTGTCTATGATTTTTCTGATATCAGTCGTGGTCAGATGAATTGGTGTTGAAGTTGTGATTTACTCTGCTTCGAATAACTCCTGTTGGTAATGCATAAACTAATAAAAGGCATACCAAGTACAGTATTATGAACAAAACAAAAATTAGCATTAACTTAACATTTACATTGTAACTAAAGCAGCATTTCTTTTTCTCAGCTTCTTTTGACCGTCAGTTGAAAAAGCATGAAGATGTTGTTAATACCCATAAAGTGCAGCTAAATCAAAATGAGGAACGGTTTAAGCTCTTAGAAAATACATCTTACAATGGGAAACTAATCTGGAAAATAACAGAGTACAAGAGAAGGAAACAGGAAGCGGTAGAGGGACGTACTGTTTCTGTATTCAGTCAGCCTTTTTATACCAGTCGCTGTGGATACAAATTGTGTGCCAGAGCCTATCTGAATGGAGATGGAGCAGGAAAAGGGACACATTTGTCATTATTTTTTGTGGTTATGAGAGGTGACTATGACTCACTTTTACAGTGGCCTTTCAAGCAGAAAGTTACATTGATGCTCTTGGATCAAAGTGGGAAAAAAAGTCACGTTACTGAAGTCTTCAAAGCAGACCCAAACAGCACCAGCTTCAAAAGACCTGTTGCAGAATGGAATATTGCCTCTGGCTGTCCGAAGTTTATTTCACACACACTGCTAGAAACTGCAAAAAATGCCTCTTACGTAACTGATGACATTTTGTTCATTAAAATTGTTGTGGATATAACTGACCTTGAAGAATTGTAGCCCCGCTTTATTGAATTATCCTTTTTTAGGCTGTGCTTTGTTTCTACTGCCTCTTCACCTTATTTCTGTTCTATCATTTTTTCATATGTTTGCATTCAACTCTGCATTACTGACGGAATTTAAGTGCCAAGCAGTGTCACAAAATCCGGTTGCCAGCATAGTAAGGTACATGAGCAAGGTGCAGGGGGAGGGCAGCTGCAGCAGTCAGCAAGTGCGTGCTTTACTAAAGAAAAGGCAGAAGCAGTTGACTACCACAATCCCTTTTCTGGATAGCGCTCATTCTAAAATGAAAGTTCCGAGGATATATCAGCAGGTTGGCTAATTATTTATTACGAGGATGAAAGCGTAACAAATATATATTGAATATGGAAGAATAACTGAGGCAATACACAGATACTGTATGGATATTGCACATTCGCTTCTTTGGTTGTGTATGAGTGTAAAGTTATTTATCTTCAAAGAAGATGATTGTTATTATAGGGCTCAGTCGTTAAACATGGCAAAAAACAAACGGCACCAGGTATGACAAGCATATTTTCTGTAAAAAGGATTTCAGCATTAATAACTGTCACATATTCAGATTCGCACTCAGGTTGCAGAGCTTAAAAAGGGTATGGATTTGAGGCAGCCCAAAAAATCCCTTGGTTTTCGGTCCTGCCCTTTAAATTTCCATATGCATAAAAATGAAGAAACTGTTTTCATGGCTGAAGGTGTCAGAGGGACAGCATCTACTCTAATAATACTGCAAGTCATACTTAACACAATATGCTGCCATAGAAAATAATGAGTTAAAAGCTAGAGTACTGCCTTAAACTAATATTAGTTTTTAAAAGCAGTCAACCATTACCTTTACATCTGAGATACTTTTTCCTTTCCCTTTGGGTAATGAGATGTTTACCTGATATTAGCAGGTGTGATATGTGGAACAGTACTCTACCTGACAGCTGATGTATCTGGTTCCCACAGTGCATCAGCACTGTGACATAGCAGATGACTTACCTGCAGCTACTGATTGGCTTTTCCTGAGTACCTGTGATGTCTCAGTCAGTGAGGTCACAGTGCTGATGATGTGTTTGGGGGGGGGTTAGAGCGGAAATGTCCGCTGCCAAGCTAAAAGCTGTTCCACACTTCCAGCACAATGTTATCACATAGAAAAATGTTCTGAGCAAAAGGAAAAAGAAAAATACTTCATAAAGTTGCCACTGTCTACTTCTTAAAATCTGTATCATTTTCCTATCTGTTTTGGTTTCACTAGCTCTTCAATCAGGCAGTCACTGTTTACTACTTCAGTAATAAAATGTATCCAGCAGACTTGTGCCCAGATTTGCAGACCCAGTGAATTGCAGTCAAATCATCATGGGTTCTCTCTTTTTTATTTCCTCCTCAAAATGTGTGTTAATGGCTACAGATAATCTGGATAGTCCATGACCCAAGTCCATTGTCAGTACAGACACAACTGTTTACTTTAGATATGCAAATACTGTTTGCAGCTGTTACAGTTACACTTTCTTTGATATCTTGACATTATTACATAGAGACATAGAATTTGTAGGCGGAAAAGGATCAGTAGGCCCATCTAGTCTGCCCTATTTTCCTTATTTCTGTACCCTGGACCCTATTTGGTCACAGGTGTCCCTCCCTTATCCCTTTCCTCTGTCTATTTTGCCCATGTACCTATCCCATGCATGCTTGACGCTCCCCACCTTTTTCACCCCCACCACCTCCTCTTCTGGCAGGCTGTTCCAGGTAGCCACCACCATTTCTGTGAAGAAATATTTCCTCATATCCCCCTTAACCCCCCCCCAAGCTTCACTGCATGCCCTGTGTTCTGTTACTCCTCCTCCTCCTCTGAAAGAGACTCCCCTTTTGCACCCTTTTCACCCCCATGAGGTACTCATAGGTCTCAGTCCTCTCCCTTCTCGCTCTCCTCTCCTGCCCTGTACGGAAAACATGTTGAGCTATCACAGCCTCTCTTTGTATGGTTCCTTGTGCAACCCCAGCACCATTTTGGTGGTCCTCTTCTGGACTGCTTCCACCCTGTCAGTGTCTTTGCACAGGTATGGCCTCCAGAACTGAACATAGTACTCTAGATGGGGTCTCACTAGCGAGCAGTGTAGTGTCATCACGACCTCTCTTTGCTAGAAATACCTTTCCCTGTACACCCCAGCATCCAGCAAGCCTTGTTTACTGCCTCACTGCCTTACTGCCCTGCCACCTTGAGCTCATCATCGATGATTACCACAGAGTCCCTCTCTTGCTTGGTTACTATAAGTACCCCCATCTTATACACAACCCCAGGGTTTCCCTCCGCAGGTGCATGACTTTGAGTTTTTGACATTGAAACCCAGCTGCCATTCCCTAGACAACTCTTCAAGTTTCCCCAGATCCCTTTGCATTCTCTCCACCCCTTACTGGGTGTCTACCCTGTTGCAGATTTTCATGTCATCTGCAAGGAGACACACCTTTCCATCCAGTTCCTCAGCAGTGTCATTTATGAAGACATTTAAGAAGAGAAGAGAAGACCCAGTACCAATCCCTGTGGTACTCCACTGGTTACTCTCCCATCCCCTGAGTGACTGGTATTTAACACTGTCCTGTGCTTCCTATGCTTTAACCAGTTTGATTTTCAGCTTACCATGTTCTCCCCAACCTCTGGATTGCCAAGTTTCTTAATTAGCCTCCTGTGTGGCACAGTGCCAGAGGCCTTACTGAAGTCCAGATAGGCCACATCCACTGCCTTCCCCTTGATCTACCTCCTTAGTCACCCAGTCAATGAGATTTATGAGATTTGTTTGCCATGACCTCCCCCCTGTGAAACCAGGCTGCCAGTGATCTTTTCAGTCTTGCTTATTGAGCATGTCCACAACAGCATCTACTGGAAGGTGGACATACAGTACTGTGTGATGCATCAGAATAGAAATACATTTTCTGTAGTGCCATAAATGACATAAGCAGTGCATTTGTGCTGTGCACTCTGGAAGTGTGAACTAATGCTGCAGGATCAACCTTTATGGAAAATGTAAGTGGATTCCCCTTAGTTACTCCAAGATCTAGGAGAAGCCATTCACCAGGTAGGGTCATTTCGCTAGAATCATGGAGAATCAAAGTCAAAGAAACATAAAATCTGAAAACAGTAGTAGACCAGAGGTCAATTAAGTCTGCCCATACTGTTGTACCTCACCATGTTGACCTACTGTTCTGGTGGGTTGTCTCTCTCTTCCACTGCTCCCTTATCCCTCAATCCCATGTTGCCGACCACCAGGACTATGAATCTCCTTGCCCTGTCCCAGCCATGTTCAAACCCCTTTAGGGTAGCTGACCCTGCCACTTCTGCTGCCAGTCTGTTCCACGACCTTTTCTCTGAAGTAAAACTTCCTTACGTCTCTCTTGAACTTGCCACCCCAATAATCTCCAGTGATGCCCGCTAATGACTGTATCCCTATTTCTTACAAACAGGTCCTCACTTTTTACCCTGTTTATAACCCTCAGAAACTTCTCTAGGTCCATTTGGTGCTCCCACAACATATCCTTATGATCTATTCTGCCTCAGAGCTTTGTGTCATCAGTAAAGAGACACAACTTGCCCAAATACCTTTGCCTATGTCAGAGGTGAACATATTAACTAGAACAGGTCATAGGACCGATCCCTGCAGCACCCCGTTTATGACCTTCCTGTACCCCGACTCAGCTCCGTTCTCTACTACCTCCCCCTAAACCAGTTTCTTACACACTTGATAAAACCCTGCTCCACTCCCAAGTCCTCCAACTTTTTCAGGTGTCTCCTGTGTGGTATCAAATCAAAGGCCTTGACGTCAAAATAGAACAGATCTGCCACCTGCGCTGTTATCACCTTAGTAACCCAGTTGAAAACAGTATTAGGTTGGTCTGGCATGACCTCCCTGACTTAAACCCAAGCTGCATGTTGTCCTGCAGTCTGTTGTCCTCTAAGTAGGCCACCAAATTTTCTTTGACTGTGGTCTCCATCAGCTTACCAACAGTGGAGATAAGGCTGACAAGCCTGTAGTTGCTCATATCTTACCTCTCCCCTTGTGGAGTGGTACAACATTGGCAGACCTCCAATCCATTGGCACTGTTCCTGACTTCAGTGAGTCATTACATAATCAGGTTAACAATAACACAATTCTGTAGCCAATTTCCTAGGCACCTCTGGGTGCAGGCTATCCAGGCCCGGTGCCTTATCAACCCTGAGGGCTTCCAGTACATTTCTCACCCAGTCTACCATTATCTCTACCCTGCCCATTTCCTGAACCTGTGTGGTAGCCTGCATACCGTACTCCAGTAGAGGTATGTTGCCCTCTGATGTGAATACTGACCATAATAATTGTTCAGTACATTTTCCTAGTGCTCATCTTCGACCCCCTCGCCCTATTTTACTTCGTTCCAGAATGTATCTAAAACATAATTTTTACTCACCTTTTACACCCTTGGCAGTCCACAGCTCCATGTCTGCCTTTGCCATCCTGACCGCACCCTTGCTTCATTGAGTTTAGTTTGATATTCCTGCCATTCTTCCTCCCCCTTGTTCCTCTTTTACCTAGGGAAGGCCCTTCTTTTCACCCCCACAACCTCCCTCACTGCCTTTAAAAATTGTTTGTGCTTGTGGTTTTGGTGACCTTCCTTGCACAAGATTTGGTTGCCTCCTGAAGTACACCCAGGAGGTAGTATAGCCCAGTGATTTAAGGCTCTAAGCTGCAAATCTGGAGACTTGGGTTTGAATCCCACAGCCCCTGCTTACATACTTTGTGACCCTGAGCGAGTCACTTAACTTATTTGTGCCCCCAGGTCATACCTTGAAATGAGCTTTGGCTTAGTCTGCCTTTCCTGGTTAAACAATCCCCCCCCCCCCGAATCTAACGCCACTGTTCTTCTACCCCCTCAAGCTAGTCTACACCTGCCAGTCTCTCTATAACCTAATCCCACGTATGGCAGAAATCTACTCATTTGGGGTCTAGAACCACTGTTTTCGAAGGTGGGGTGCCATTATTCCCCACTGCCAGTTAGGACCACACAGCGTTGTGTTTTTTGGATCCAAAAGGTTCCCAGACTACAGCTCCCCCATCACCATTGCCACCATTTCCGAACTGGTGAGTACCAGGTCAAGTGTGGTATCCTGCTGTATGAGATCCCTGACCTGCTGCACCAGTAAGCAGTCCTGCAACATATCTAACAGCACATGACTCAGGTGCTGTTTGCCACAGAATATTCTACTGTTATCTGTCATGTTCAAATCCCCAACTATCACCAGGTCCCCTTTTGCTGCTCCTCTCGACTTCCTCCTCCAACTGTTTGTCCTCATCTTCTTTGTGCCTGGTGATCTGATGACCACTCCTAACCTAATCTTTCTAACAGCTGATGTCAGCTGCATCCAGATAGGCTTCCCCCCCCCCCCTTCATAGATGATCCCGTCTTCCATTGCCTGGATACCTTCCTTAATATACAGGGCTACTTCCCCTCTTGTACCCTACACCCTGTGTATCCAAAGCAAGTCCCATTTCAGCAAAATCCTAGGGTTTGCAACATTCCTTCACCCAGCAATCTGTATATTGGGAAGCATTGATCTTCCCTTGTCAATCTTCACCATTCATTACTGCTTGGATAGTGCCAGAGTGCGCACCCGCTCTGGGAGGGTTTTGGAGTCTGCTCCAGTGGCGCCGCCCTCGGGAAGCTGACGCGCTGCGTCATCTTGGCGGTGGCCGTTAGGTGCCGCGAACTCCTCCTCCATCTCAGTTCTGTTTCTCCTGCGTTGAGGCTGCACCTGCTACGCTGGTTAGTGACAGGCAGGATTCAATCCAGACTCTTTCTCGATCTTCTGTCGATGCCATCAAAACCGGTAAGACCGTTCTTTTATAATTTCTTGGATGGCGCGAGAGTTTTGCTGTGTTATTCATAATTTTTAGCATCATGTCGGTTTGGAGAAGCGTAAGTCGAAGGCGGACCGCACCCCTATGCGTCGGTGCTCCTGTGGCCGGCATTTTTCCGTCACGGATCGGCATGATGTTTGTCTTCGTTGCCTGGGACCCAGCCACGATATGGATGCATGCAACGCCTGTTTCTCCATGGACCGTCACATCCTAGAAGTCCGCATGTTCAAGATCGGCAAGGCCCCGCCAACTTTCTGGGGACGGCGCCGCTCCAGGGATTCCCAGGTAAGGTCTCTAGGCCCTTCCTCCGGGTCCCCTCTCGGGCCTATATGGTCTGTGGAGGAGGAGGCTTCCTCATCTTCTCTTGCCGAAGAGGAAGCTTTTTTTGCGGTGTCGGAGGAACGCGAGGCCCCGGGGCATGGCGGGGAACACCGCCTCAGCAGTCACCTCCTCGGAGGTGCAGGCTACCCCAGTGTCCAGGCCCACACCTGCTGGGCCCGGCATTGGTGAACCCTCTACGCCGCTTTCCGGTGCCATTTCAGATCCCGGCGCCGGTGATCGAGACAGCGCCATTGGCGTCGGCGCCATGGGCCCAGTTCGCTCTTCTGGCAGTGCCGAGTGGGGTCCCAGCGCAGATGGCGGTGCCGTGGGTCTGTCAGGCACCATTGGGGAGCCGGGGCCAGGCCTAGGTGTCGCGAGGGGTCCGGGGTCATCCGCGCCGCCTGGCACTGGCGCCGCTTCACGGGCGCTGTTTCACCGGGGACCCTGGGGTTGCCAGTATTGTGGTCTAGCTGGTCTCTTCCTCCTGGAGGCTGATGATTCAGGCGTGGACCCGTCCTGGCAACCTGACTCTTCAGTCAGGGTCTCCAGTGTACGGGTGCTAAGCGGACCAGCACGCCTATTTCTCTGTCCTGCTGCCGTCCTCCTGGCGCCTCCCAGGCTGGGGTGGTCTGGGGTCCCTGGGGGCAATGGGTGGGGGTGGAGGAGGCTCTCCTCCTGGGGCATGGCAGCTACCGACCCTGGTGCTGCTGCACCCCCTCAGGGTGGGAGGTCGCTGGGGTTGAGGAGGAGGGCATTCTCGGAGTCCTTAGGGGTCGAGGGGCAGGGTTCAGGCATCTCGGTCTCTGCCTGCCACCCCTTGGGGTGTGGCTCGGAGCTGTAGAGCTGGGCCCCATCTTTCCCTTTTGGACCCCGGGGACCCCTATGGTGGCGTTGCTGTGGGCTGCCCTTCTGGATCCATGCAGTCCCAGGTTCGTCATAGGGGAGGATCCCCTTCTGGGCTCTTCCAGGCTACGCATCCTCAGGGTTCCGTTTTGCGACCTGGTCTGTTGTCCGGGATCCCGCCAGCTCAGGCTCCGTTCCCTGGATTCCAGAGCCCTAGCAGAGGACAGTTGGCTGTCCGTAGGTGCCCTTCTCCCATTCCTCTGCAGCCATCCCCCCACTCTCCCAGGCCGTGTCGGTCCCATGGGCCCGTTATCCTGGGAGGCGTTCAGAGGTTCTACGGTGGCCTTCCCCTCATATGTTAGGTGCATGAATGAGCGGATTTTTTGCCTATCCCCACCTCCGCAGGAGTCCTCTGGACACTCAAGCTCTCCATCATCCTCGTCTCCCTCCTCTGAGGGAGAGGACCCACTGCTCATCTCTCCGACGATGCTGATTTCACTGAATATCAGCGATTCCTTTCGAGGATGGTGAGGGATCTTCGAATTTCCTATGTTAGGCGAGACAATACCGAATGGCAGATGCGTGAATTCCTTGGCAAATTCAGTGTCCAGCACTTGGTGGTACTATCTTGGCCTTTTCCCTTCCAGGAGGCATCTATCCTTTCCTGGCAGTCACCTGCCGCCCTTTCTCCAGCCCCAAAAGACTGCCAACGTAGGTACTGTGCCCCTTCTGAATCCCTAGGTTCTCTCCCCAACCCACCCTCGGGTTTGGCATACCTAGAGACTCCCTCCGGGCGCCGTCGCCTGGCGCACGACCGTCCACCGGACTCGGATTCTCTACAGTTCGACCGGTGGGGGTGAAGAGTGTTCTCTTCCTCTCATGCGATGTCTTGCATTGCATCTCATCAGGCCCATCACGCTGCCTGCAGTAGGCATTTGTGGTCGATGCTTTCCCAAATCTTAGCATCAATACCTGACATGGAGCAAACCAGACAAGCTATTGCCCTCTCTGCCATAGGCCTGGAGCTGGCAAGACACCAAGCAAAGGCATCTTATGACACCAGTGAGGTGGCTTCCAGGCTTGCAGGGACAGCGATCTGTATTAGACGGACGGCATGGCTTCGTCTATCAAGGTTGTCTTCCCTGGCCTGGCGTAGGGTGATTCGCTCTGCTTTCCGGGGGACCCGTCTCTTTTCCTCCAGAGCTAGGAGACTTCTGCAGGGGCTTCCTCTGTCTCCCCATCCTTGGGGGGCACCTCCTCACTCTTCTCCCCCATAGGCTTCTCTCTTGATTAGCCCAGGGTCTTCCCCTTCTGTTTCTCACCAACAGGAGGCTGGGGGTCTTGCTCCTTCAGGGTTTCTACCTCCCCTTTTGGGGGGGGGCTTGGTACTCACCGAAGCAGTAATGAATGGTGAGGATTGACAAGGGAAGATATGAAAATTACGTACCTACTATAATTCTTGATCTTCTCTTGTATCTTCACCATTCATTACTGATACCCGCCCACCTTCCCCTCAGTGGCCTCCTACTGTGGCGTCTCCCCCTCCCGTCTCGTTCCTCTCCCTCCCTTTGGCCTTTATGCCCAAAAAAAAAATGTTCTGTTTTACGTTCTTATTGAATGGATCTTTTTTCCTCAAGGTAAAGAGGAACGAGCAGGGTCTGTGTGTCACCTATTCTGAGGGAACTCTTTCTGACTGCCCCTAGGGTGCGACCTCTGGGCACCTTGATCACATTACGCAGTTCACAGCTTAAGAGACCGTGCCCTGGCTTGGCCTGAAAAAAAAAAAAATTTAGATTCTCCCTGGCAGGTGTTATTATTCAGCTCATTCTGGCTGGTGCATTTGGCACTTCTTAGTCTTGAGCGGTTGCTTTTGTCTTGCCTTGCCTTAAGGGAGTCTGATTGAGTTCCCACTCTATCCTTTCATACAAAGCTGTCTTCCGTACGGCATAATCCTTCCCCATACACTTCTGTGTTAGCACTTAACAGGGTGCTAAGGGACATATTCCCCTTCCTAGGTGGGCGCTCTCTTTCTGGAACAGATTTTCTGCCCGGGCAGTCTGTGAGCTCTCAGCTAGGATGTAGGGACTTGGCATGTTGAGAGATTAGAGAATCTGCCCTTTATGTCCGATCTGTGCAGGTGATTCAGTTGAACCCTCTCTCAGTCCTATCAGCAGGGATTCTTGCTCCCTTGTTTTAGTCTCGAGCTTATAAACCTCTCAACCAATGCGTCTATGGGCACTGTTCTCCCCTCTCAACATGCCTTCTTTTCTTCTCCTTCTCCTTCTTCTTCTTTTCTCTTTCTCTCTATCTGTTCCTCCCCTAGAGTCGCCCTGGAAAGGAGGCCTTGCGGTCCCTTAGGGTAGGAATTCTCTCTCCTCTGTCTGTTCTCTATCAGCTTATTCCTTTTTCAGTTTATACCGTTTCCTTTTTCTGTCCCTCGGCTCTCTTGCCTCGCTCTCCTTTTTTCCTTACCCTTTGTTTTCGCCTCTCCGGCTACCAGAACTGAGATGGAGGAGGAGTCTGCAGCATCTAACGGCCACCCCTCGTGCATGAAGCATGCGTCGCTCTCGAGGGCAGCGCCGTTGGAGCCGACTCAAAAAAAAAAAAAAAACTCCCGTAGCAGGTGCGCGCCTCCAGCACTACCCAAGCAGTAATGAATGGTGTAGATACAAGAGAAGATCAAGAATTACGGTAGGTACGTGATTTTCATTTTTGGGGCTTGCATTGGACCCCATAGGGGTTGTAAAGAAATCATAAGGGTCAAAACTGCAGCCCCTGGCTACCCCTAAATGATGCCCCATGCTACTCAACAGACATGCTAACATGATCACAGTGACCCTGCCTTTCAGTTGTGCTCATTGTATGGAAGCCAGTGCGGTCCAATGGGTAGAGCACAGAACTGTGAATCAAAAGATCCTAGGTTTGAATTCTATCATCTGTCACAGTTGCTCTGTGGCCTCCAGCTAATCGCTTGGCTTCCCTGTGCTTTAATCCTCCCAGCTGTGAAATGAGTAAAGAAACTCACTGAAAACAAAATGTTAAATTTCAGTTGTTATTCTAAATAAATTATAATGTATACAGTGTATATATATATATCAGATGGTGTGTGAGAATCTTTTAGCTGCATCAGCTAATAAATCATGTCTGTATGAATAATTGTGCTTACACTGTTCATAAGCAGTGTCGAAAAGTTTTGTTACATCTGACATGCATTCACAACAGTACAGTATACTTAAAAGAATATAACTCATTAGTGCTGTTTTGACTAATCTGTGCTCTGTATTTACCCAAACATGGGGACCTCTTATAACCATAAGAGGTTCTAATCTTCCGTGGAAAGTTTGCAAAGTGGAGCATCCCAGTGTAACTAGCAATGTGTATTACCAGTAAAAAGTTTAAAATGTATAACATCATCTTTAGATTCAACATACTGAATACCTAAACTTCTCTTCTGCAGTAGGCAGTAGTTGCTGTGAACATAGCTGCTGTACTGTGCATGGCTGACACATGGCACATACCTACTTCCTGATGGACTGTGCTGCCAGACAAAATCCGTGAGCTCATAGTACAGTGCCATTATCGCCTATTTGGATAATGGGCTCATACAATTACAGACACTGCAATGTCATGGGTTGTCAGAAAAATTAAATGCCACGTATCGGCACCGTAAGTATCAACAGCGATGTGTTTGTGTCTCTTGGTATTATATCTCCTTGCATGGTCAGAAGTGTTAAGCTTTGTAGTACTCTCTCTGCGTGTGTGGAGACATACAGCCAAGAAACAGACATGCTGTAATGTATACTACTGCTAGGTTCACAGCCGAAGCAGTTTACTGTTGCCAACTGCAGAACAGCAGGTGTGGTACTATTCCCAGATGCAACATGTAGAGAATGTGGCAGATTCGAAGAGTAAAAAGAAGGCATTCTCCAAATCGTTGTTTATGGAGGGGAGTGCCTTGTGCCCGTACTCCTGTAGTCTTTGATTTGCTGGGACCGTTTTTACAGAATGATACTATTTCTGCAGCACCAGAACTGAAAATCTAATCATGTTCTATATACTATACTCATGGGTCAGAAAAACATTGGACACTGAGCTTTCAACTCTGTTTTCACAAGTACGAGGAACTAAAGACTCAAACCCAGCAAAAAGCAGCTGAAATCAACATTATCAAATACAAGTGCTTTCCAAACTGTTTTGATCTATAGAACAGCCCTAGGACCAACATGTGAACCATAAAAAACTAAGATATATGATGTCAAAATAGTCTATGTAATTTCAGTTGTAACCAAGAAGAAAACTAAGGATGGTTTTAGATTATCCATACATTACATTGCTTTAACAAGCATTTAAGTAATGTTTGTATGGGCCACATTTCTGTTAGAAACCGAAAGGCTAAAGGACAGCATTTATGTCTGTCTCCTGTGAGTTTGTTTGTTGCTCTCAGTTATAGCTTGATTACTGAAATGAACATTTTGTTAGTATATGTTATTTTGATGCCATGTTGTAATTTGTATGCAAATAAAATATCACGTTTCACATGACTGCTCTTGATTGTATAATGTGTGTTCTTGCCATTGCTTTGCTAAACAGTCTGAATTTACATTTTCAAATCTGTGACCAGACTGTCATGAAAGTCAATATCTTCTTCAAGGATATCTGTTGCATAGAGCTTTATTCTGTGTACTGGAGCTAGAGATGTTGGGACTGTGCTGAAATCTCACAATCTTCCAAGAATCAGTCTTCGCCATTCATTACTGGTGGGTCTGTGCCAGAGGCAGCAAAACTCCACAAGAGCATACACCTTTGAAGCTTTACAGGCAGGGGACTAATATCTGTGATGGCGCCACCTATGAGGCAAATGTATGATGTGGCTGTCATGGGCTGACCAGTAACCAAAGCTGGCCCCCTGCCTTCTCCAGTTCTGTTCTTCCTGCTGTCAAGGTAACACTCCGTGGGAGCATTTGCCATTTGCAACTGCGCAACTCAGTCTAGTTCTGTTCATCAGTGCTTCCTCAACACTGTAACTCTTATTTTGACTTCTTTCATTGCTGCTTTTTTTTTCTGTCCCTTTTTACGGTGCTGAGCCCTGTTTTTGCTGATTTTGATTATTTTCTGTAGTCAGTCATGTCCAGGTCACTGGGGGGGGGTCTAAGAAGAAGTGAAGCAAGAAGACTGTCTCCCCCCATGCGTCAGTGCCCTGTGGGAGAAGCATGTCTGTCGGGGACCAGCGTGACTGCTGCTGGACTTGCCTAGTAGCAGAACACAGTATGGATCACTGCAATGCCTGCTTCTCTATGGACCTCTGCACTTCAGAGAACCACGTAATGAGATTGGGTTGGTCACCCACACCCGAGGCACACATTGCACTCAGACTCCAAGATAAAGTCCCTGGTCTCTTCCCTGTACTATACATACTGAGGGAGACTAGGCTTCTTCTTGTCCTCCTCTTGCCAAAACGGGAGGGCCTGGGGGAAGGGTCTATGGGACAGCCGGCCCCTTCCAAGTCCAGCACACCCTCGGGGGTCTGAACGCCGTTGGTAGCAAGGTAGCAGCTATATGCTGGGCTGTGGCTCCTGGCACTGAGGCCAGTGCCAATAAGCAGAGTGGTGCCACCTGCACAGTCGAGTCCCCTCTTGATGCCACTTGCGGCACTAGGAGAGGGAAGGTCTCTGGAGCCAGTGGCCCCTTGGAGATCTTCTGGATCTCGTCCCCTGAGCAGTCAGATGATCAGAGGGATGGACTGGAATGTTCTGACTGGCTTTGAAGCTCTGGTGAGGAAGGAGACCTTTCTGGGCCTAGTCCTAGGCCTTTTGCATCCACAGCCTCGTTCCTAGGTGCTTCTCTGGTGCCGGCTACAGTGCTGCCTCTCTTCTGTCTCATGGTGCCACTCACAGCACTGGGGACAGTTCTGGCACCAGGAGAGAGGTTGGTGTTAGGCGTAGCACCAGGTAGGGTTCCGGTGCCATCACCAGCTCAAAATCTGACTCCGGCACCTTTTTTGGTGCTAAGGGGGTTCCGTTGCTGCTTGCGGCACCAGCTCCCCCTTAGCTCAGATTCTTGGCACTGGTGCTGTCCTTAGACCTAGCCCATGGGTCAGAGCCCATTCCAGTGAGGTGGGGGCTGGTAGGTCCCAGTCGATGCAGCGCTCCATGCCTAGAGTGGTTGATGGCTCTGTCAGAGTGTTGACTCAGGTCCTTTGGCCTCTCCAAAACCCTCTGGGCCTGCAGTAGATGGGATGGGGCTTCCCTTTGGGACCTCTATGGCTCCAATCTCCCCACCTGGGGATTCCCCAAGGGAACCCCATTGACCACCTCTGCGGTTGGGCGTTCAAAGGTGCATGAGTTACACAGGCCCTCCACTTGAGCTAGGTCCCTGATCACTCTCATAGCCTGGCCAGAGGACCTGGCCTGGTCTGCCATGACCCATCTCCTTCTCCCCTCCACTGCCTACCCTGCCTGCTCTTTCAGGTCCTGCGGGCCATTGACCTGGGAACAATTCAGGGGTTTGGTGAGTGCCTTCCAAACTTACCAGAGGGCACTGGACCAGACTGTTTTCCAGCCTGAAACCCCAGCACAGCCACCCCAACCCCCCGAGTCCAGCTTCTCCTCACCCAAGGAAGAGGACTCTTGCCTCCACCTATCCTCTGATGCAGAGTACGCTCATTACCAGCAGTTACTTTCAGAGATGATGAGGGAACTGCAACTGCCACATTTCTGTAGCCGCAATCCTGCATGTCTGATGCTGTCTTTCCTTGGGGAGTACAGTCATAACTATACAGTCATACTTCTGTGGCCCAGGCCTTTTGTGGAGGCGTTGAGAGATGTC
This sequence comes from Neoceratodus forsteri, assembly GCA_016271365.2. Lineage (NCBI taxonomy): Eukaryota > Metazoa > Chordata > Ceratodontiformes > Ceratodontidae > Neoceratodus > Neoceratodus forsteri. The sequence continues at coordinate 1,218,917,753 of CM057450.1, forward strand.
TGGTTCATCCTCTACCCCTCTCCAGCCCTACTTGGCATCCAGCACTCATACTGCACACCCCTGGGGTTTTCAGGAGCCATGCCACACCCCACTTCTGGGTTCCAGCTCCTGGAAACCCCCTCTGGGCATAGACACCCAATGCATGACTGTCCCTCAGAGTCAGACTCAGCTGAGTCTGATGCTTGAGATCGAAGAGCCATCTTGGCAGTGCACACCATGTGCATTTCTGCACACTAAGCATGCCAGGTATCCTATGGGAGGCACCTATGGTTGATGCTGGGACAGCTCCTGGAGTCCTTGCCGGACTGTGAACAAACCAGACAAGCCATACACCTTTCTGCACAGGGCCTGGAGTTGGCGGGACACCAAGCAAGGGCATCCTGCAATGCCAATGAGGTAGCCTCCAGGTTAGTGGGAACTGCAGTCTGCATTAGGCAGACAGCATGGCTAAGTCTCTCCAGGTCGTTACCCTTGGTCTGGCATTGGGTGATTGCCTCACACTTCCAGGAGGCCCACTTCTTTTCCCGCAGGACCAGGCATGAGCTTGGGTGCATTTCTGCTCCTTGGCCATGGGAGCCTCTGCCTGCCCTTGACCAGTCTTGGGCCTGGCCAGGCCTCTGAGAGGCCCCCACCTCTTTGTGTTTTCACCCACAGAAGGCTGAGAGAACAACCATTTACCTCAGGGTTTGCCAATACCACCCTTAGTGGTAAGCTTGGCACTCAGAACCACCAGTAATGAATAGTGAAGATTGATTTTGGAAGATATTAAATTATATACTCACCATAATTCTTGATCTTCAGAATATCTTCACCTTTTATTACTACAACCCACCCACCATCCTTCCAATGACCAGGCTTCTGGGCAGGCTTTTCTCTTTCTTCCTTCCTGCCTTTGCCTCCCTTCTTTGGCTTTCCTTAAACAAAAGGAAAACAAGAGGGAGCATGAAGATCAAACTACTTGGTGGACCTTGTTCCTTTTTTGTGGCCCTCAAAAAAAAAAAAATTTTTAATTGGGGTCATTCTTATCCCCTAATCCCTCTAGTCCCTTTCCCTGGTTGTTAAATAAAAGCAAGCAAAAAAAGAACCACATAGAGGTTCTTATCTCTCTTCTTTCTAATCCCTCCCCTTGTTTTAAAAAAATATATATATATATATGTGTGTGTGTGTGTGTGTGTGTGTGTGTGTTTTTAAATATTGAGAGAGAGAGAGAGAGGAGAAACAGGGCAGAGAAAGCCCTCTTCTCCGCCCCTCCCGTTTGAAGGAGTCTGTAATTGTTTGCTGCTAGAGAGCTTCCCTTTTCATCCATTCTTCCCTTAGGGTAAAGGCTTGAGGAGAGCAGGTGTAGTAAAGGGCCAGGTGACATATCTGGAGTATAACAAGGGTGGCTAGTGCACTTGAACCAAGCATAAAAATGCAGTCAGGTAGTTTTAATAATCAAAAGATTTATGTAAATCACAACCAAGGCAGACAGTGGTCCAAAGGTAGGGACTATACAAGGGAAGCTGGTATAGTGTCTACTGTGACCATTGTCTGGTTCAGAGATTTAAATAAATCTTATTGATTATTCAAACTACCTGACTGCATTTCACTGTTTGGTCCAAGTGCAATAGCCACCCTTTGCTAAACTGTTTAATCAGGGATAGCCACTCACAGGGCTACTGCAATGACCCATTCAAATGCCAATCACAGTACTGACTCTTGGAGATAGACATATTTGGAGTTGTAGCCCAATCTCCTTTACCTGGTGCAGTTTTCTTTTCCCTTGCAGTTCGCCTCCAGTGTGTCCTTCAAGGTAGTCTGCTACATTTTTCTTAATTCCCCCTCTCTCTCATGTAATTTTCAGTAATAGAAAGGGAACATGTGTGCGACAACTGTACAATTTCTGTGGTTTCCTTTACTTGACATCTGTCCTTCTAGCAGGGACACCTTTCTCTCGTTTTTTTTTGCTTCTTGGGGTTGCACATTACCTCTTGAGTTCCTAGGTGTCTTCTCCTTGACTCAAAACGTTGGCTTGTAGTGCATTTCATGGGCCCTGGCTCTGCTATTGCCAGTCCTCTTGGGAGCAGGGCTCTAACTAATTTGCAGATGAAGAACCCTTCCTGGCAACATAGATTCAGGGCTCACAGCTCTACTGCCATTTCTAAGTCTTCAGGGACATGCATCAATCTTCTGGAATTTACCCCATCCTTTGCTGGTCCTGTGGAATTTATGCAGACCTTGGACTTCGCTTGAGAGTCGTTTAGTCTGTGGAGAGCATAAGCAATTGTTCCCTGCAGTTGGGAGTAAGCCAGCTCTTCTGACAGCACTGTCCTCCTGCTGGGAATTTGGAATCCCTGCTGCACTCTCTACCTTCTCCCCCCTTCAGTTGTCCTGGTCATCCTGTAGCCCACTGCCAAGGCCCTCCCTTCAAACCGTCCTTTCTCTCTTATAATAATTTTTTTGTTTTGTTCCTTTTATATCCTATATCCTTTTTTCTGTCTCTTGGGCTCCCTTGCCCCAACCCTTCTTTTTTTTTTCCTTATCCTTTGTTTCCCCTCCTGGTGAGCAAAACTGAAGAAGGCAGGGGGCCATTGTCAGTTACTGGCCAGCCCACGAGCACCACATCATATGTTCGCTTCATGGGCTGACTGTCCCTGATGTCGATCCCCTGCTTCTAAAGATGTATTCTCCCGCGGGGTTCTGATGCCTCAGCACAGACCCACCAGTAATGAATAGTGAAGACATTATGAAAGATCGAGAATTACAGCGGGTATGTAATTTTCATTTTGATGGCTCACACCATAGCATTGTCAGTGGTTTAGCAGGTTGCACACTCTTCTGAAGCTTGAGATTGTAGATTCTAGCCCACACCAGGATCTTGAGTAAATCCAGTACTGGCACTGTAGTGCAGCATGAGGTGGATGCTGTACTCCTGATGTGCCATCTTCGGATGAGATTTTAAATGGAAGTCCCATCTGTCTGTTCTGGTAATTGTTCAGGTGAACATTAAAGATCCCATGGCACTTATCGAAAGAGCAGGGATATTTTTATTACAATTAAAATATCCACTGATTTCTACATATTATACAGCAACAAACATATTGGTTTATAGGCTAACCTAACAACCAAAATCCTTGCAACATATCTTATATTTAATAATATCACATTGTTATATAATCACACATCTATAAATTCCCAAAAGTAGAATCAGCCCACCATCTTTCCAAAAAAAAAAAAAACTTCTGTCTTAGTGCAGTCACATTGAACCCTTTTCCAATACACTATAAATGTTCCCTTTCATAATATCTTAGATTCTCTTTTTTTAAGATCCATGAGTTCTGATATATCCTTTTCTAGCACTACTGCTAATGCAGTATTTTTTTCTGTAACACATATTTGCAACATGCTTGCCTTATACTCCATTTGCAAGCATGCAGAAAAAAAAACTACATTTTTGCTTTTCTCCATTTTGACCATGTATAGTCAATATTCCTCATAACCAAAATATATATAATACTTGAAAACGTTGTATCATTATATGTTGCCAAATGTTTCCAGAAGGGGGCAATATATGTACTGTACAGTTAAAAAAAAAGATGCTCTAGTGTTTCCACCTTCTGACCACACTTGGGTATATTATATCTTCTTTCTTATATACGCTTGTGTTTTGCATTCTCTTTTACATTCAATCGACCATGAGCACATAACCATATAGTATCCCACATTTTATGTGGTACACTAATATCAGTTAATTGTTTCAAAAACTGGGTGCGAGGATAGTAGTGCTCATTCATAATTTGTTTATACAATTTCCTCCCTGTGTTACCTTTAACCATGTCCACAGATAAATCCCATATCTTAATTTTCCTGAAACAATTCTGAATGTAAATAATATCTGGGTATGCAGCTCCCTTATATATTTAAGTTTCTTTTGTTCCCATAGGTTAGATATGAATCACATGTTAGTATAAATAATTGTAACCTGGTGTTGAAAGGGATAGAAAATAGAGGTATAATATTAAAAATGAAGAAACACAATTAAAAGAAACACATTTGGGTTCATTATATTAACCCCACCCTCTTTTACTTCCCGATATGTGTGATTTCTCTTTATAGGCTTACAATGATTTTCCCACAGCAACCTAAAAAAGCAAACTATATAGCATAACCTCCTTGTCCTGTGGCGGTGGGAAGACAAAGCAAACATATGGAAATATCAGAACTAGGAAGGTTTTAATCACCACTTAGACACATCTGTTTCTGACAATTGTATCATTATATCCCAATTAAAACTGGCCAAGTCTATATTTCCTAACCATATTCCTGGTATTTTTATGGAGTCAGATGTGAGTTGTATCCCCCTTACTGAACCAACTTTTATTTGAGCTGTTGGTTTTGTGTACATGCCTGTACTTTTTTTTTTTTTTTGCATTAACCCTGGAACGTGACATTTCTGCATCTTTTCTCAAAATAAGTCAGAGCTCTTATACCAGACTGCACATCCCCCACCAGTAAACACATGTCATCCGTGTTGGTCGCTGACTTCTGTTGTACCACCCCATCAGAAACAATACCCTTTACTCTGTGAGCTTGTTCAATTATTCTCATTATAGGACCCAGCACAAATAAATGTAATACTGGGCTCAAGGGGCACCACTGCTCTACCCCAGAGAATATTCTAGATATTTTACCGTGAATACGATTTATTACTAGAAACCCTGTTACAGCTTCATACAGGAATCTCAGCCAGTTAATGAATTTTACTGGGATACCATACAGCCGTAATACATTCCACAGATACGTGGGATTCACTCTGTCAAAAGCCTTTTCCTGGTCGAGAGCCAGGAGAAGCCCCTATGTCCTACTCTGTTTCCCTTGTTCCACTAGTTCCCAGAATAATGTCAAATTATCTTGAATCTTCCTGTTAGCAATGGCACATATTTGTGATGAGAGAATAAGTGTGGAAGCTACGATTGCAAGCTTTTCCCCAATATTTTCAATAAAATCTTAATATCCAAATTTAACAAACTAAGTGATCTCCAACTGGTAATGTCATCTTTCTTTCCTTTCTTGTACAAAAATATCATTATTCCTGGTAGTATCGTACCTCCTGACTTCTGTTCTGACATTATTTCATTATACACTTGCACTAATTGATTAACTATGTATCCCTAAATATTTTATATACTTCTCCCAGGATACCATCACTACCTGGGCCTGTGTTATTATTCAAGGACTTGATTGCATTTACTGCTTCCTGAGCTTGTACATCAGTAATCATCTGTTTAACAATGTATTCTGGTATATCTGGAACCTGTACCTGTTCCAGAAGTCCCTTGCTATCTGATACATATCCACACTCTGTCCCAAATGTGAGCTTTACCTATTACTATATCTTCCTGTTTGTTTTCACACTTCCTAATTCAGCTTTCAACTGTTATAATTCTTTTTCTACCTCTCCATGCAGTCATCAAATGGATTTGTTTGTGCCTTCTTTTCCTGTGTCCCAAACATGTTCTATTAGCAGGAAAGACATTCTATTATATTAATATTTTCCATTTCTTTTTTTTAATGCGTTATTTGTTCCATATAATTGTGCCTGGTTTCTACCATCAAAAAAGTAGTTTCAGTAACTGATCTTAAGTTTAGATATTTTAAATACAGTATTCCTCCTTTTCTTCCTTTTTGTGATTGTAATACAGGTCTTTAAATTCACCTTTTACCAATTCTCCATTCCACTATGTTATCAAACATATTCACTACACGTACATCTTGTTTAAAAAATGTTCCACTTGTTTTTCGTGTTGCCCTTCGAACATGGATATATTCAGTCTCCAACTCAAAGGCTGTGACTGAGGGTAGAGTCAGAGACAACTTTAATTCTCACTGCTTTATGATCTGACATCTCAACAGGTATTGTGGACATTGTTTGAACAGACAGTCTTGGGGACAAGGATAAGAAATCTATCCTTGTAGATAAAGTAGCCTTCCAAAAAGTATTTTCTCTAGGGGTGCCAGATGCAACCACAGTATCCATGAGGAGTGCAGAAGTAATCATATTGGCTAGAAAAATAGAACTGCAGAACTTTTTCTTGTCACCACATCTACTGTTTTTTAGTTAAATATCCACAATTTAGAGCTCCACCTAAAATCACCCCTTTAGCAGTATAGAGAAATGGCCTTATTTCTTTGAAAACTTCAATTCTGGCTGACTTTCTCTGGGGCACTTACGCATTAACTAACCGTAGTTCTAGTTCTTTATACATGCCTAAAATTAATACTTTCCCTTGTATTGTCAATAATTTTATGCACCTGCACTGTGTACAATGAAAATAAGATACTAACCCCAGAGCATCTATCATCCCCTAAGGGCCAGAAGGACGGGCCTCGCAACTAGGATTTTTTGGCCATGTTCACTCCTTCTAGTGGGTGGATTCAGGTGTCCTGGAGGAAGATGATGTCTGTTGTCATATTCTGCAAAACAGAAAAGGTGGTAAGTGTTTTCTTTACATTATGTATGCTATTCACATTCAGTGTGGTGACATGGAAATCTTGTAGTAGATTCACATTTATTAGTACAAAGGAAAAGAACGATAACATTTCATTTTCCTCCCTCTTTTTTGTACTCTTCAGTGTTCTAGTAATTTTTCCTCTTTTTTGTGGTACCTATCTCTGGTCCTGTATCCTCTGCACTTGATGAGGGATCCTGTTGTGAGGAGGACACTGATGCAGCATATCACCACTCTTTATTTGCTGCCAGCATCTCGGTTTTGCAGGTCTGTGGAAGGCTTTCTTAATTCTTTTGCCACTTGCTGGGCCTTTTTTCTCCTCTGCCTAGTCACAATTTGAAAACTCTCAGCAACAGGGGTGGAGAGTGGCATCTCCGTTGATTTTCCTTTTTTTTTTTCGATGTGTACCTTCCTCATCCATGTCCTTTGCTAATTCCATATCCACTATATTCTCACTGCTATATGAAGTACTTTCTTGTTCAGGCTGCTGTGTAACATCTGATCCTAGAATTGAGTCAGAAATCTGAGTATCAGACTTTCTTTGATTCATGTTCCCAGAGGCGGTGGGCTGCACTGCATTAACTTGACTTTTTCTTAATGTTACATTGTGAGGGGGGAAGAAATGAGGTCTGCTGGCCATAAGCTCGCTGTGCAGTATTCACATGATAATCCTGCTCTGCTTGGTCTGTTTCATCACCTCTCTTGTGGGATGCCCAGGGACAAGCTCTACTGGTGTCCTTCTTCACCACAGAGATTACATCTCATATTCTTCTGACATAGGCTACTTGCATATCCTAATTCAGTATATTGCCTGCATCTTAAGATATCATACGCACTGTGTTTTAACAGATCACTGGAGACTGGCATGGCCCTGGAGGACTGGTGAAGGGCAGCTGTAGTCCCACTTCACAAACGTAGCAAGGAAGAGGTGGGCAATTATAGACCTGTCAGCCTGACATCGGGTAGGTAAAATGGAAACATTAAAGGATTGTGGAATATCTTGTATCCATTGGATTATTGGACCCAAGGCAGCATGGCTTCACAGAGGAAGGTCATGCCAAACAAATCTGATAGATTTCTTTCACTGGGTGACCAAGGAGCTGGATCAGGGAGGAACGGTGGATGTGGCCTACCTGGATTTCAGCAGGGCTTTCAACACTTTTCGCACAGGAGATGGGTAAGCTAGTTGGATAACTAGGGGGTGGGTAATAAGAAAGTAGCAACACAAACACGACGTTCTCAGTGGTATGTGGTGCCGCCGCAACTACGACCCAAAACAAAAGCAAAAAAGTCAGCGCGCACAAAGCTGCAAAAATATATAAACCAATTTATTAAATCACATCCACAGACTGGTGTGACTGCCTGGACCCTGGTGCTTCAAGGTGTTTTGCCTCTTCATCAGGGGCGTGGTTGTCTCAAAGTGCAATGTAACAGTATTTAAAGGGCACATATAAATATTCATTAATTTTAAATTATGCAAGTGCATTTCATTGGATCAGCTTATTTTCTAGCGATCGCAAACAATACAAGCAATGTCTCTTAAACTGTTATAAAGTTCTAACCTCCACCTAATGCACTGACACCACCAAACTAATCACATAAACATACAAAATTAAATTATTACTATAAAAAGAAAAAAATATGTTAGTGCCATTACATAAATATCTCTGAGTAACTCATACATTTCTCAATACTAAGTAATCCTGAAATAAATATGTGTATTAACCTATGAATATTTCCAAAGATAATTTAAACTACTTCTAAAAGCCAAGTATAAAGACAGAAGTCATAGAAAACAGGATTTTCTGAGATCCCCTACTAGATCTTGTTTACAGAAAAGCAGTGTAATCAATTTCTTCATTTAATCCTATGGGTTGTAAAGCCTTAAGATTAACAATCCATCTTGATTCCTTTTGAAGGAGAAGCCTGTTATATCCCCCAAAACCGGTGCTGTAATGCTCTGTTTTGCTGAATTTAGCAAGATCTTCAATCATGTTTCTCAACAAAATGTCTGCCAACTGCTGCTTCCAAATTCCTTCCTATTCCTTCTGTCTCTTAGATGTTCAGTTCTTTCCTAGCTTGTCTTATGGTGCATCCTACATAAATTCTGGGACAAGTACATACTGAAACATATGTTACAAAATTAGTATGGCATGTCACAAAATCCCTGATAACCACTTTGATGTTCAGTTCTGGAACTGCCAGGTGTTTCCACTTACAGCATGGTTACATTCTACAATTTCCACAGATGAAAAATCCTTGGGGATGTGGGGCATCCAGGTTGGAGGAATGGTGTTGGTGGGAATAAGATGGCTGTAATATGGTCCTTTATATGTTGTGCTCTGCTATATGTCACTCTCAGTAATCCATCAAACAAACCTGGCATATCACAGTGTTGCAATATTGCTCAATTATTGACAATAATATTTCTAATTTTTGGTGCCAAAGTTGAATCAAAAATCCAACAATAAAAAAAAAAGAAAACAAGAAGATGAAGGTGTGAAGGAAGAAGACATAGTGCCCCATGTTGAAACCCACACAGCATTGAGGAAAGATAATAACTGAGAAGTGATGAATTTATCAAGCAGAAATTTAACTGAAAATGAACTCTCAGTTTTAAAAAGGACTTTGTTTTATTCCTACACCAAAGTGAATAAATTTAATATGTTTGTAGAGCTATTTAAAATTTTCAAGCTAAATTTGAAAACATATTTTGCAAATATGGGGAGTAGGACATTTCAGTATAGGTCTGGAGTTGGGTCTGATTCACAGTCTAGTAGAGAAGAATTGTCTTTTTTGATTTCAGCAATTGAAATAGAGAATTATAAAATAGATGGGTCTCAAATGTTGTCAGATTTGGAGGCTTTTAGTGGGGACAGTCAGTTAATGAATTAATCTAATTTGGTGTCTCGATTGATGGATACTGATTTGAATACAAGCATTGTAAACCCCATAGATATAAAAAAAAAAAAGTTTAAACTGGTCTACTTTTAGCCCAGGTACAATAAATCCTGCTATAACTCTTTTTCAGAAAAAAGGTGTTGCAGGAGATGGAGAGCAACTATTTAATAAATCTTGGAATTTGCCTGGGGAATCTTAACAGCAGATGAAGAGGCGTCATTGGACTCTCTGATGAAAATGGATGATGTGATAATATGTCAGGAGGACAAGGGAGAATGTTGTGTAATAGGAGTATTATACAGCTGAAGCTGATGGGCTGTTGAGCAATGAGCAGGGGCACTGAAAATTTGCAGGCATGAATTTAGCGCTGTTTCCATAATTGTGGGCCCCCCCCAAACCCATCATGACATTGTCTGCTCTTCAACTAAGTGATAAAGTTGCAACAGTAAAAAGCAACCTAGTCATTTTCTTTCTTGCCATGTGGTTTTAGTGTTCTGTTGGTATCCCCCCCAGCTAGTGAGGCCATTCCACCCCATAGTGTCAGTGGGTGGTGTCACAAAAGGAGCGGAATGCCTGGCCTCCCCAATCACTAGTTCCATTATTTTCAAAAAAGTTTTGCACAGTTTGTCTGCATGATGTCTTCCCTCAGGCCTGCTTAAGCCCTTTAAATATGGTGGGTTTTAAGGGGGGGATAGGTACATCACCTGATCACATGGGAAGGAATGGGACCAAGTGACCAGTGTGAGCGATGAGCCCCGAGCCCAAAGAGGAGCCACAATTTACTTTCTGTGTGGCAAAAAGAGGAGCCACAATTTATGTTCTGTGCTGCAAAAGGAGGAGCCACAATTTACTCTCTGTGGCAGCTCAAGAGCTTGGGAGAAGGACAGTGCTTCATGCTTCATCCTCCAAGCTTGCACAGTGATGGGATGAGGTTGCCACCCCATGCCCGTCCACACCCACTCTGGGTCCTCCCATGGGGGCCAGCTCCACCACTTCCTTTCCACCTGGTCTGCTGTCACAGTGGACAGTTGGGTCTTGGAAGTGGTCAGCCAGGGGCTGCATCTGGAATTCGAATGGTACCCACCAAGCTGAGCCTGCGCCCCACAGGAGAAAGAAGGTATCTGTGCACACTCAGTTGGCTCTCTGAGACAATATCACCTAACCCCTCTGCAAGGAGGTAGTAGTCAGAGTTGCAGATCCCCTGTCAACACAGGGTTCATTTCCAGGTACTTCCTGGTCCCAAAATGGACAGGGCTGGTGCCCCATTCTAGATCTACATGACCTGAACCAGTTTCTCAGGTCTCACACTTTCAGGATGGCAACTCTGTCTGAGATCATACCATTTCTCGAGCAGAAAATGTGGTTTTGCTCCTGGATCTGCAGAGGGCGTTCTTCACGTCTCAATCCGTCCATCACACGAAGGTTCCTCCACTTCAGGGCACAGTGAACCCTATACGAGTTCCAAGCCATGCCATTCGACCTGTCATCGGCTCGGGTCTTCACCAAATGCATTGCAGTGTTGGTGGCCCATCTTCGATATCAAGGGTCAGAGTGTACCCTATCTGGACGATGGCTTATAGTGGGTCCCTCAGACTGGAGGTGGAAGGTCAGGTTTGGCCCTCTAGACCTGCATCGACCTTGGCCTCCTGGTCAATGAGGCCAAGTCAGAACTCGTACCTTCACAGGCGATCTGCTTCATCGGGGCAGAGCTCGACTCTTGCTGAGCCAGAGCCAGGCTCCCAGCAGACAGGGTGGAGGTTCTTACCTCTTTTGCCCGATCATTTCTGGTTGGGCGCTTGCGCCCTGCCCAGGACTTCCTGCGACTTCTGGGTTACATGGCAGCCTGCACCTCCGTGGTCCGATGGGCCTGGTGGCATATGCAACCCCTTCAATGGGAGCTGGCCAGCCATTGGACCCAGCAACTAGGTCATTTCAGACCAGCTGGCCACTGTGACCTAGAAGATGTGGGACACTCTCCAATGGTGGACCATCCAAGAGCGTCTGTAAGAAGAGATCCCATTTGTCCACCCCAAGCCGACAGTCATCTTGATGACCAATGCCTCTCTCATGGGCTGGGGTGCCCACATGGGGGACCACAGTGTCCACGGGCTCTGGACCCCCAAGGAATGCCTATGCCACATCAACCTGCTGGAGCTGTGAGCAGTTCGGCTGGCGCTAACTGATTCTCTCCATTCCTTCAGGGGCAAGTGGTTCAGGTCCAGATGGACAACACCACGACCATGTACTATCTCAACAAACAGGGAGGAATGTACTCCTGGCCTCTGTGCAGGGAAGCTCTCATATCTGGATCCTCGTGAGCCGACTGGAGGTGGATTTCCTAGCCATTCATGTGGCAGGAGCTTCAAATCAGCTGGCAGATGCCCTCAGCCATGTTAGCGAGGCGTCCCAAGAGTGGTCTCTCCACCCAGAGGTAGTACACAGCTTGTTCTCCCAGTGGGGCACCCCTCAGGTGGACCTCTTCGCCTCCAGGCAGAATGCAAAGCTGTGGCTGTTTTATGCCCACCCCCCTCAGCAGGGCTCACTGCTGGGGGATGCCTTCTCAAGGCCGTGGACTACAGGCCTCTTGTATGCCTTCCCTTGATCCACAAGGTGCTTCTCAAAGTCAGGAGGGACAAGGCACAGGTGATCCTGGTGGCTTTAGACTGGCCCCACCAGTTTTGGTACCCCGATCTCCTCAGCCTCAGCATCAGGCTCCCAAGATATCTTCTAGCATGCCTGGACCTGCTGTCTGTCAGTCAGGGGAAGGTACTCCACCCGGACCTTCAATCCCTGCACCTGACAGCCTGATTCCTGACCAGCTAGAGTTCCAAGCTTTGGGTCTCTCCGATGATGTACTCACTGTAGTTGAGGCATCTAGGAAGAAATCAACCAGGAAATGCTATGCCTTTAAGTGGAAGAGATTCTCTAATTGGTGTCAGGGCAAGGGACTGGACCCTTTGTCCTACTGGTGGCTAGCATTCTCGACTACCTTTGGTCTCTCTACAAAGAGGATCTTTGGTCTATGACCCTTAAGGTGCACCAGGCAGCCATCTCTGCTTACCGGGCATGGGCCAGTCAGCAGGCGGTGGCACAGGAGAAAATGGTCTGGTGTTTCTTCAAGACCTCGACCATATTTCCCTCCAGTGCATGAACCACCACCACAGTGGGATCTACTGCTGGTACTGGCAAAGCTCATGGGCAATCCATTCAAACGATGCACAGGAGTGAGATGTCACACCTGTCGTGGAAGATTGCCTTCCTGGTGGCTATCATGTCAGCCAGAAGGATTGGGGAGCTGCAGGTGCTCTGTTGAGTCTCCTTATCTGGTGTTCCACAGGGACAAGATTGTCCTGCACCCCAATCCAAAGTTCCTTCTGAAGGTTGTGTCAGAGTTTCACCTGAACCAGGTGGCGACTCTGCCAGTGATACCCAGTCACACCTTGGATCCCGAATACAGGCTCCATACCTTGGATCTGAGAAGTGCTTTCTTATTATAAAGCGCATGGCTGGAGTTCGGGAGAGGTTGCCAGCTGTTTGTCACCTACGCTGAAGCCGCGCTGGCAGACCGCAGCTAAGTGGATGATTAGCAGATGGATTACATCATGCATTGATCTCTGCTATAGGTTGGCAGGTAGGGAGACTCCCGTAGGGCTAAGGGCTTATTCCACCTGCAATACCACTGCATTGGTGGCTGCTTCTAGGGATGTCCCTATCCAGGAAATCTGCAGGGCTGCTACCTGGAAGTCAATAAACAACTTCATTTCCCATTACCGCATTGACCTAGTCATACTGGGATGCTGGTTTTGGGGCCTCAGTTCTCCAATCTCTGTTTCCTAAGTAGGTGGTGTGCGCCCTGCCTCCCTCCCTCCTCCTGGAGAACTGCTAGGAGTCTGCCATAACATGTGGATAAGAACAACATATCCACATCACTAGGAATGCAGGTTACTCACCTGTAACAGTGGTTCTAGAAGTGGTATATGTTCAACCACATGGACCCACCTGACCTCCCCAGCTTCAGTGCACGACCACTGCTTCCAGTGGGCAAGATCTGGCATCAAGGTACAGAGCCAAGGGATGTAACACCTGGGTGGGTGGAAGGAGCCAGCTTTAAGACTTCTGGCAAGATATTTAAAGGGAAAGACATACCATACCATAACATGTGGATGAACAATGTATGCCACTCCTAGAACTACTGTTACAGGTGAGTAACCTGTGTTTTTCTCAAGCGACAAGTTAACATATTATCAAACAGGACATACTTAAAACAAGTTACAAAACGTAAGCACCTACTATATATATATATATATATATATATATATATATATATATACAAATATACATATTACAATCAATTACTGTTGCAGATAGGTACACTTAGTAAGGGAATCAAGCCACTAGGCAAGCTTATGTCCAAGCACATGTTGCTGGCCAGGCAGCTTTTAGACACCGCATGCCCAAACTGTGGAACTCCCTCTTTCTGCGGACGTCTGGCACATGCCCTCTTCACCTCTTCTCAACACCCACATGATTGCCCACTTGTCCACCCCTTGCACCTGTGCCTAATTTGTCTCAGCCTGAGTGACTGGCTCATGCTAACTTTGCGAATCTTTTGCGATTTTCTTTTTTATGCGTGGCTTCTGTCACTCCACTAGCCCCACTAGCTCAGCTTCCAAACTACAGCTCTTACGTGCGTGCAGGTCTAGGCCCTAAAAGTCAATTCATTCTAAATATTTAATCTCAAATCTGAATGTATAATATGCATAACTTGTTAATTACTGTTACAATACCTCTATGTTTTTTACCATCGGCAAGCCTGTACATGGATGCTGAATCGTTCTGTAATTTCATCAGTCTACACTCTACCTGCACTGTTTGTTTTGTTCCATGCTCCTCTTTGTACCCTCCCCCAGGTTGCATCTGGAATCAAGTAGTACTCTGCTCAGTATGCCTTCCTGGTTAAACTCTTAAATAAATACTTGAGGACCCAACAGATCTTACTTCAAGAACAGCTCTTGCAGCAGGTTACACCATTAGGACTGAAGCCAGCAGGTGCCGGGACCCCACGGAAATTTTCTAGCTAGCAGTATTCAGCGGGGACCGCACCCCAACGTCGGTCCCGCCCCCAACATCAGGCATAGTACATAAGGGAAGTCCCCCAGAGTCCCCGGTTCTTTTCCTGCTGTCGACTCGCCAGCATCGGCCTCTCAGTCTCTACCTAGCGCACGACGACTACAGAACTTACTGTGTTTTTCAAACTGATGTCCTCTCCAAGTCCTTCGCTTGAGGGTCACCTTTCCAAGTGTGCCTGCGGAAAACAGATCCCTTTCAAGGATCCTCACTCCTTCTGTGTGTGGTGCCTAGGCCGGACCACGATATCAAGGCCTGCACCTTTGCCAAGGGTTCAATAGCGCACCAGGATCCGCCGTCAGAAGGCACTTCAGGCATATCTTCTGGAAGAAAATTGAAAAGGATGGATCAAGAACCTTCCTCCAGGAGAATCTTCCTCGAGGCCCATAAACACGGGACAAGCACCGGAGAAAGTAAGGTCCAGATCCCTGAACCGGGCCTCGGACTCCCGCAGCTCAGGCTCCACTAGATCAGACCACTCTCCCTCCAGGGCTCGGTCTCAGCCCCCCCCCGGTTAAGTTCCGGGCTTCAGGTGGCTCTTCTACGTTCCAGCCTATCAAGACTTCAAAGCCCTCGGCTTCCTCCACTCCCTCCAAGGCCTCTTTCAAGTCTTCCGAGTGCCATAAATCTTCCTCTTCCACCCGACGTCAGGACACTGACTCCAGATCAGTCTCCCAACCTCCCAGAGGTCCTGATCCAACTCCTAGGATGACCAAGGACCTGACGTCCCTGAAGCGGGCGTCAGACCCGACGTCGGCTAAGCACTCCAAGTCGGCCAGGTGCTCGCCGGAACTGAGGACACCAGCCAGACACCAGTCACTGACTGTGCGTTCACCAGATCCAAAGGCATCGGCCAAGAGACCGACGTCAGCATCACACTCTCCAGAGCGGAAGACCGCTCCCCCTGTCACCGGCAGGCGCGGTCACGAGGAGCTCTACAGAGGCGCTACACTGCCTGAAGACCGCAGGGCGTGCCGAGATGCGGGCTCCGCAGGACCTTCCCGAACCGGAGACACCCGCAGACCCGATGCCCGACCCGGCGACAGACTACGGCACCAGGCCGTCCTCGGGCATGAACATAAAAAGTAAAGGAACTCTTTACCTTCTGGTGGGACACTATCTGAAAGGATGTGGTCCCTGTTAAACCTCCTCCTCCTACCCCTTCTTCACCCCCTCCTCCACCAAAGGGGCCAGCAGAATGACCACCAACCCCTAAGAAGCAGACTCCACCTCCTAGGGGCAGATCAAAAGACAGGAGAAGGACTCCCTCAAGATCTCCATCAGGGTCTCTCAGCCCCAAGCGACCTAGACAGCATCGGTACACTCCGTCGGGGGAGGACTCCAGATCAGACACCTCAAACTACTCCAGATCTCCTTCTCCACTCAGCATCTCCTCTCCTGACCCACATGACCTCCCTAGATCTCCTCTGGATGATCCCTCTTTCGCTGAGATCATGAGGCACATCCAGGACAACATGGGATGGGATGCTGAAGACCTTGACCCCGAATGACAACGCCTTGCCCGCTGTCTTCGGCAGAAAGACCCAAAGCCTGTGGTAGTACCACCCTTGGTAGACACTTTTGCGGACATCACCAAGGCTGCGTGGAAGCATCCGCACTCCACTCCCGCAGTGCCGAAGAAGGATGACCACCTGTACAAGGCCCCGAGAGAGGACCAGTGCTTGGCTCAACAACCTCTGGCAGACTCCCTGGTCATCACGGCCTCACATGACTGGTCTCAAAGACCACAACATATGAGCACACAGCCACCGGACCAGGAATCCAAACAACTGGATGCCCTGGGGAGACGCATGTATGCAGCTGCTACATGCGCCATCAGGTCTCTGAACTGCCTCACCCACATGATACAGTTTCAGAACACCCTGTGGGAACAGGGCCAGGACCTGGTCAATAAGCTTCTGGATGGTGATCAACACCAGATTTAGCCCACTGGAAGCCAGGTTGCGCGTTGAAGCCGGGGAGGTCAGGTGGGTTGTGTGGATGAACAACATATACCATGCTAGAACTCCTGTTACAGGTGAGTAACCTGTATTTCGACGTGGAGGGTATGTTGTTCAATCCACACTTATTGGCAGACTCCTAGCAGTTCTCCGGGAGGAGGGAGGCAAGGCATGTACCCTCTACTTAGGGAATAAGGACTGGAGAACCGAGGTCCTAAAACCAGCATCCCGACGTGACTCAAGGTCGATGCGGTAATGGATAATGAAGGTGTGTGATGACTTCCAGGTAGCAGCCCTGCAGATCTCCTGGATAGGGATGTCACTGGAAGCAGCGGTATGATGGATAGAATGAGCTCTTATCCCTTTGGGAGGCTCCATGCCCACCAACCTATAGCAGAGATCTATGCAGGAGGTGACCCACCTGCCTATCGTCCGCTTGGCTGCAGGTCTGCCAGGCGGCTTCAGCGTAGGTGACAAACAGCTGGTGAACCACTCCCCGAACTTCAGCCGTCCGCTCCTTGTAATAAGAGAACACTCTTCTAGGGTCCAAAGTATGGAGCCTATATTCGGCCTCCGAGGTGTGATTGGGGGTAGAACACCGGCAGAGTCAACACCTGGTTAAGGTGAAACTCCGACATCACCTTCAGAAGGAATTTCAGGTGGGGGTGCAGGTCAACTTTGTCCCTGTGGAAGACCAGATAAGGAGACTCGATGGAAAGTGCCTGGAGTTCTCCCATCCTTCTGGCTGACATGATAGCCACCAAGAAGGTGGTCTTCCATGACAGGTGAGATACCACACCTGTGCATCGGTTCGAACGGCTTGCCCATGAGCTTAGCCAGTACCAGCAGTAGATCCCACGGAGGTGGAGGTTCTCACACTGGAGGGGATATGTGATCAAGGCCTTTGAAAAAGCGCCCAACCACCTTCTCCTGCGCCACAGACTGCTTTCCAGCCCACGCCCGGTAAGCAGAGATGGCTGCCAGGTGCACCTTAAGGGTCGTCGACTTAAGCCCTAGCTGAGAAAGGGACCATAGGTAGTCCAGAATGCTTGCCAAGGAACAGGAGGAAGGGTCCAACCCCTTATCCTGACACCAAATGGAGAATCTCTTCCATTTGAAGGCATAGCATTTTCTGGTTGACTCCTTACGGGATGCCTCAACAATGCTGAGGACCTCGTTGGAAAGACCTAAGGCCTGGAACTCTAGCCGCTCAGGAACCAGGCCATCAGGTGCAGGGATTGAAGGTCCGAGTGGAGTACCTTCCCCTCGTTGACTGAGATTAGGTCCAGGCGGGCTGGAAGCCGCCTCAGGAGCCTGGAGCTGAGGCTGAGGAGATCTGGATACCATAACTGACGGGGCCAGTCTAGAGCTACCAGAATCACCTGCGCCTTGTCCCTCCTCGCCTTGAGCAGCATCTTGTGGATCAAGGGAAATGGGGGAAAGGTGCAGAAGAGGCCCAGGGTCCAAGGCCTTGAGAAGGCATCCCCCTGCAGCGAGCCCTGCTGAGGGGGGTGGGCATGAAACAGCCTCAGCTTCACATTCTCCCTGGAGGCAAACAGGTCCACTTGAGGTGTGCCCCAGTGGGAGAACAGATCATGTACTACCTCCGGCAGGAGAGACCACTCGTGAGATGCAGCACCTATCCGGCTTAGGGCATTGGCCAGAGTGTTGGAGGCTCCTGCCACATGAATGACTAGGAGATCCGCCTTCAGACTGCCCATGAGAGACCAAGTGCGGAAAGCCTTCTAGCACAGAGGCAAGGAGCACGTCCCGCCTTGGCGGCTTAGGTAGTACATGGTCGTGGTGTTGTCTGTCTGGACGTGGACCACTTGACCTCATACAAATGGAGCGAAGGCGGTGAGGGCTAGTTGGACTGCTCGAAGCTCCAGGAGGTTGCTGTGGCATCGAGACTCCTGAGGAGACCAGAGGCCGTGTGCTCTGAGCTCCCCCAGATGGGCACCCCAACCCGTCAGAGAGGCGTCAGTCATTAGAGTGACCGTTGGCTCTGGGCGGACAAATGGGATACCCTGCTGCAGGTGAGTGGGAATGATCCACCACTGAAGAGCGTTTCCCATCTCCTGGGTCACCATCACTGGCTGGTCCAGAGGACTGGAGCTCTGTGACCATTGCCGAGCCAGTCCCCATTGTAGGGGATGCATGTGCCAGCAGGTCCAATGGACCACGCTGGTGCAGGCTGCCATGAGGCCCAGGGGGTGCAGGAAGTCCTGGGCAGGGTGCAACTGCCCTACCAGAAATGACTGGGCAAAGGAGGAAAGAACCTTGGCCCTGTCTGCCGGGAGCCATGCTCTGGCTCGAAGAGTCAAGCTCTGCCCCGATGAATTGAATCACCTGCGTTGGCATGAGTTCCAATTTGACCTTGTTGACGAGGAGGCCAATTCGAGAGCAGATCTGTAGGGCCAGATCATTGGACCGCTCCACCTCTGACTTGGAGGAGGCTGCAATCAGCCAGTTGTCCAGGTAAGGGTACACCTGGACCCTTTGGCGCCGCAGGAATGCTGTCACCACTGCCATGCATTTGGTGAAGACCCTGGGAGCTGGAGAGGTGCCAAAGGGCATGGCCTGGAACTCGTGAAGGGATCCGTCCACTCTGAAGCGGAGGAATCGCTGGTGTGACGGACGGATAGGGGCGTGAAAGAACTCATCCTGAAGGTCCAGAGAACAGAACCACATGCCTCACTCCAAGGATGGGATGATCTGAGCCAGAGTGACCATCCTGAAGGTCCGAGACCTTAGGAACTTGTTCAGGTAGTGGAGGTCTAGAATGGGGCGCCAGCCCCCCATCCATTTTGGGATCAGGAAGTACCTGGACACAAACCCTGGATCTGAAGGAGGGTCCGCCACCTCCCTGATCACCTCCTTCTGGAGAAGCAGGGCAATGTTGGCTCGACGGGCTGGCAGAGAGGCTGCGGACCCCATAGCCCCCCCCCCCCGTGGGGCGACGGCTCGATAGGGTGGGGACTGCTCCAATTCCAGCGGCAGACCCTTTCCTACCACTTCCAACACCCAGCAGTCCGTGGTGATAACAGACCAGGCGGAAATGAAGTGGTGGAGCAGTCCCCCCATGGGGGGAACCCGGGGAGGAGTGACGAGGTTGGGGGCGACACCCCTCAACCCATGACTGGGCAGGCTTGGAGGAAGGACCAGCCAAGGAGCCTCCTGGACCCTTCCCTCCCAGCTTCCGGTTGGAGGAAGCAGCAGGCTTGGTTTTGGGGTGCCAAGTGCGAGCCTGCTGGCCCTGATGCTGGTGTTGCTGGGCCAGACGAGCCGCAGAGGCTGAAGGACGAAAGGGCTTACACTGCGGCTGGTGGCCTTTGTCCTTCTGGGCAGACGTGACCGAGTCCAAGGTGGCATTGGACTTCTTGATCTATTGGAGGCGACCTTCCACCCTGGGTCCAAACAAATGGGTACCCAAGAAGGGGACGTCTGCCAGCTTGTGCTGGGTATCCACATCCACCGTGAAGGTGGAGATCCGCAGCCAAGCTCTGCGGCGCATGGCCACTGCAGCCGCTACTGACCAGGCACACGAATCAGCGATGTCCAGGGAAGTCTGGAGCTGCTGTTTGCCCACCGCCCTTCCCTGATTCCGCACCTGCTTGGCTGTGGTTTGCAGATCAGCCAGGAGATGAGGAATCACCTCATCCAGGGAGCCCAAAAGGGCGTGTGAAAAGTGTGCCATCAGGACGGCCAAGCTGGCCTGACGAAGGCCAAGGGAGGAAGCGGTGTAAACTTTCCGCCCAGAGTAGTTCAGCTTTTTGGACTCCTTATCAGGAGGCTTGTCCACGTCCCAAGCATTCCTGGAACGCCAGAAAACACTATTGGTTACAAGCCCCTCTGCAGAGGGGTGCTCCGAGAAGCTGGAGAGTGAACCAGTGGGGACAGCATACTTCTGAGCCATCCTGGCCAAAGGTGCTGGACAAGAAGCTGGCCGCTGCCACAGCTCCAGGGCCGGGCCAACAATGGCTTCAGCCACCGGGAAGGCCTCCGTGGGGGAATCCCCTCGGTTAAGTATCTCCATGAGGGGATACTTGGCCTGCTTTGAAACGGGTTCAAGCTTCATCCCAGTGGATTCTGAGATGAGCCGAAACATTTCTAAAAACAAGGATGGGCTCTCGTCCACTGACTGACCCCCAGTGGACTCCAAGTCAAGCGGCATGGAGAGCAAGGAGGAGGAGTCATCATCAGACTCCGAGGAGCCTGTGAACAGCTGCCATGCACCTGAGCCACCCTCCACCTGCCGAGGTCGATCGGGAGTGAGGGTAACTGACAACTGATGGGACAAGCCCTGACCCGACCGAGAATCCTTTTATGGAGCCCCAAATTTAGGTTGCGGAGGCAGGGGTTCCACCACGATGGGTGGCGCAGCTGGTTTCGGCCGAACAACCGGTGCCGGCTGCGGCTCCTCGACTGCTGCGAGGGGTTGTTTCGGCCGCTCCGGTGACAGCCACTTAATGGCCGGGGAAGATGATGAAGTCGGCTATTCCCAGTCAAAAGGAGCTGCTGCCACATTAGCTCCTTGTAGCGCTGACACAATTTGCGCCAGAGCCTATCCTCCGAAGAGGACGAAGACGAGGATGAGCGGCGCTGCCACTTTCCATGGTGCCGAGACCGCCGATGTCGGCAGGATCGGCTGGACCGAGAAGAGGTCAAAGACCGAGACCGTCGGTGTTTCCAAGGGTGGGTCTGAGAAGGGGCAGGGGAAACCTGCTCCTCCCTCGGTTCATGGACCTTAACCGGGGACTCTGGCACAGGAGGCACAGGCAAGTCCTTGGTTTCCACTGGGGGAACAGGTGAAGAAGGACTGTCGGCTTCTTCAGTCGACAGACCATCCGACGGGTCGAGAAAAATCTCGACCGCGTTGACAGGTGTCTCGGCCGGCTGACCCAACAGGGACACCGTGAAGCCAGTGGCCTTAGCTGCAACCTTGACCGAAGTAGAGTGTCGACTCTCTGGGGAAGGGTACCTCTCCCGCTCCCATGAACGTCGATGGTGGGACTTACCCTTGGGGTCCTTCTTTTTGGACAGAGAGGAATGTCCCGAAGGGCCTTCTCCCTTGGTGGAGAGGGACTGGCAAAGCTCTTTGAAAGAAGCTATGTAGGAGGATTCCAAGGAGAGTGGGATAAATGCCGCGACCGAGGAAGATGAAGATGCGGCCTGGGCCGCCTCCTCCTCGAGGGTGATCATCTGCTCTAGCTGTTCCGCCGAGCCTGCCGCCGCAGACACAGCCCAACGGGCCTCCTTCAACTTGATTGGAGGATAACGTTTCTCGGGTCGCCCCAACAGCAATCGTGCAGCGCGGTCCTCCAAGACCAAAGCCGAAAAGGACTTGCATAACTCACAAGCCTGTGAGTCATGGCCGAGTCCAAGGCAATAAACGCATGTGGTGTGCGGATTGGTCCGGGACATCTTCTGCCCACAGGGGCGCCGATGAAATTCGGGAGTCGATTTGTCCATTGCAGCCGCGAGGGAAGATACAGACCGAAGTCTTGTAAAACGTAAAATTAGTTTCAGTTAACTGAAGAGAGTGAATCCAGCCTAAAATGCAGAGCACTAAGGAGGGAACCTGAGCTTCCAAGCGGTAAGGAAGATCTGGTATCATGGGGCAGAGCCGAGAGTTTTACCACCCGGGTGGGTGGGAGGAGCCAGCTTGAAGACCTTCCGGCAAGATTTAAAGCGGCAAGGAACCTGCCAATAAGTGTGGATTGAACAACATATCCACGTCCCTAGAAAGTGGCAGTTTTGCATTCAGTAGGGATGCAAAAAGGTCCAGCTCTGGACAACCCCACCTGTCGAACAGGTCTTCTACTACTGCGGTCAGCAGCTCTCACCCAAGCTTTCTGGACTTCACCCAGCTTAGCCTGTCTGCCAGGGTGTTTTGGACGCCTGGAACATGGATGGCCAAAAGTTCTAGATCATGTTCTGGAGCCCAGCACTAAACTCTCATTGCCTCCCTGCACAGGAGATAAGAAACAGTTCTCCCTTGCTTGTTTATGTAGTATACTAAACTGAGGCTGTCTGCACCGAAGGGGCCCCAGGGAGAGATGGTTCTGGAAGGCTTGTAAGGCATACAGAATGGCCCTCATCTCTAGAATGTTTATGTGGCAGGAGAGTGTCTGCTGAGGATCAAGTTCCTTGGGTTTGATAGAGGCCCAAATGTGCCCCCAGCCCAGTCTGGAGGCACGTGTGGTCAGGATCTGCTGAGGGGAAGGGATGAGAAATGGGACCTCCTTCAGCAAGTTATTGGGGTTCATCCACCACTGGCGCATCCTGCAGACAGGAGAGAAGACTAGAACCTGTTATTCCAGATTGTCTGTACGCTGATCCAACTGCACCTTGAGAGTCCACTGGGGGATTCTCATGTGCAGCCCAGTCAGGGGTATGGCAACAATGGCAGCTGCTGTCAGGCCAAGCAGTCTCAGTAATGTCCTGGCTGTGACATACCTGCTCTGAGAGACCAAACTGGGCCTAAGCTATGAGGCCTTCTGCCCTTTCCCTGGGCAGGAAAGCTAGGCCTCGGGTTGTGTCCACAACTTCCTCTATGTACTGCAAGCACTGAAAAAGGGTCAGGACAGATTTGGACAGGCTGACAGTGATCCCTAGGGCACTGAACAACTGCCTGGTAAATGCTAGGGTCTGAGGCAGTTGCTCCTTGGACTAAGCTTTGAGCAACTGGTCATCTAGGTAGGGGAAGATGTACATTTCCAGGAGGGGTGACCACAACGGGGGGGGGATGGCAGGTACAGTATCCCAGGGAGTTGTACTGACCAGCCACCAGGTCCACTTAAATCTTTCTCTGGGTGGAGCTACTATTTCATCTTTCTGGATACAAACCCCCTCATTAGTGAGAGGGAAAAGATCCCCGGAGTCACCGCAAACATCACTGTGGACCCGGTGGTGGCGTAAGGTAGTGGTGCCACACCCTACAAGGCAACAGGGAGGACACTTGCCATACAGGGGCCTTACATGTTTCTATGACTGCTACTATATCTAGCTGCGCTTCCATCACCACTGCCTAGAGATCCTCCATTTTGTTTTGGAATTAATTGAAACTGCCTTCCACAAACTAGGTTTCTCTTTCCCCTTGTGATCAACTCCCCTGCTCCTCTTCCCCTTCTCCCCAGTCACTACTCAGAGTATAGACATTTTCTTGGCGCATAAGGAAAGAGCCGTTTCAAGTAAGAGTGTGTGTGTGTGTGTGTGTGTGTGTGTGTAAGACCTGCATTTCATTACTGCTCCCCTTCCTAATTCAAATTCCTGCTAACACCTACATCTATCTTCTTCCCAAGTGTGCTGGTGCCATCCTTGCTCAGAGGCCATTTATAGTAAACAACCAGTGCTCCTCCCAGAATGATCCCCAGTACCTCCGAAAGAAAAATTCATCTTCCACACTCCAGCCGTTTAGCCATGAGTTTAATTACCCAATTTTCTCCCGTCTGTCCTTACCCTCACGTGGCACCAGCAGGACCTCTGAGAAGCTTTCTGTCACTGCAGTTGCTCTCAAGTTCTTCACTAGTTCAATCACTGGTGCCTCCTGTGAGTGAATCCCCATATCCGATTCCTCTCCCCTCCCCTCCTTTATCTCGATGAACTTCTCCAGCAGAGATACCACTTTGCTCACTTTTGCCCCTGGCATACAATGGACCAGTCACTGCTGGCAGCCAGTATGGCACACCAACCTCCCCGCACCTCTAACTAAGGAGTCTCCCAACACTAAAATCCTCCTGTTGCTCATGCATGTCCCCCTCCCCTTTTGGCATCCTTGTTTTCGATGTAGCCTTCTTTCCCTGGGTTTCCAGTGTTGCTTTCCCTTTGGGGTCAGCAGCATGAATCAATCATGCTAGTGGTGTGAACCAGTTCCCAGTTCCCACCCAGGGAGTCCCCATACCCAGTGGCATACCTCCCTTCCCGCTACAATCTTTACAGTTTCATGGACCCTGCGGTCTCTGAGGTAGTGGCACTGTAGACACCATGGAACCCTGCCCTGACATTCTCCTTAGGGATCTAACTTTATACCAGAGGGCAACAACTTCATCAGAAAGGGCGCCAATCCTACACAATGGGCATCCTCCATGCATTCACAGCAGTCTCTGGAAGCAACGGTAATATAACCTCTACAACTGACCAGCTCACACTCTGATCTGCTTGCCTGCTCAAACATAGTAGACTGTGGCCTGTAACACAGCATATCAGAGCCTGGCAAGGTCATCCCAAAATTTCCCAATTCTGGGACAGTTCCAAAAAATGTGATAATGTTCCCTTTTCCCCCACACGCCCACCAGCATCTATCAAATCCCCCATCCTATAATGCTTAGTGATTGTGGCGACTAAAGTGTACTAGGGTGTTCCACCTAAAGTTCCCCCACTGAGGGAATATGTTGTCTTCTGCACCTCTTGCCAAACAATTAATACCACATCTGTTAATGATTGACTCACACATTTGGCGGAGCACTGAGGCAGGGCTCACAGGTCTTTAATTACATAGATCTAGCCTTCCCAGTCTTGAGCTTTGATCTCTTATCTGCATTTCATAATTGAAACTGTAGGGTTAAACTGGGCCAATGGCACTGGCAGAGTGAAGTGCATCATGCTCCTATGTAGGTAATCCAGTTTCCCTTTGCAAGTTCCAGCCCTCTGCTCTGGGGAGGTGGAGTCTGTGGAATTAGACTCAGGGTTGTGGGAGTCTTCATGCTGCAACAGTGCTTCCCATGGAAAGCTAGAGGTGGCTTGGACATTGTAGGTTACCATGTGACATCTGTACCATCCCCCATTTCCAGGTCAGGCATGGCTTTGGTGCTGGGGTGTAGGAAGAGTGTGGTAGGTAGAGTACACAAGAGAACGACTGGACTGACTGGCATATAATGCCAGAGATTCCCTTCACATCATCAGCTCCAGTGTGTCCATTCAGGTACCCTGTCCAGCATGTCCCCGAACTTGAGTTGAGCTCAGACACACTTGGTTGCCTGAGGCCTACCATGGGTGGGGTGGAGGCACCTTCTCTGTTGTGAGGTTGACAGACAAAGAAGTGAGGGCTGGTAGGTCGAAGGTGAAGGGTGGATCACAATCACAGGTAGAAAATAAAACTAGCATTAAAAAAGGCAGGCAAACAGTAAAATTTTAATACATACCCAAATGTTGATCATAAGTTTCAAATCCTGCTATTTTTTGCTTTAAATTCTCAATCATTTCAGTTAGTGATCTGAAATTAAGTCTGCTCTGTTCTTGGTTGACTGTTCGAGTTAGCTGCTTTATTTGTGTTTCTAGCTAAGCTGCTTTATCGGTCTGACTAGCAAGAGTTTTCTGTTGCAGTTGAAAAAACACATGGACAAATGCACACACACACATACAAAGAGAAATGCAAAAGAATTACAATAATGAAAACTGTTTCTAATCCTTGTTAAAGTATTTATCACCTTGCATGGTAGTGCATAACCAATTCACAGTGGCTTTTTCACAGTTTGGGCCCCATATTCTAATACACTGCACAGAACAAAGTAACTTTGTGCTAGGCAAACATGGCTTTGTGCACTGGCTCTTTACTTAGCCCTCCAACTGCCATATTCGAAGTCTCAGTCTCCACAGCACAAAGCAGTTTGCACTGCAGCACAAAGAAGCCCTCAAATGCACGCAAATGGCAGGCAAAGCTGTGCAAACATGGTACAAATGTATACTGGAAACCTGGTGGCTGTGCTAACTGGCTATTTGCACAGTAACAACTGAGAAAAACATATTTTAACAGCACACAAACAGAATGTACCATAAAAACACTGTACCAGCACCCTGTAAAAGCAAGTTATGCTGTAGGGGAGAACCCTGGGGATGAACTGTCACTTGTAATGGTGCTCTTGGTAGTACTGTTGATAGAGGGTCGATTATTTTAAATTTGTACCCTGTGTGGACCCTGAACATCACTATAATCTCACACAGTGGTAGCGCTACTGCTTGCTATGATGGCGACCTGAGTTCAGAAACAGACTCGGGTTGCTTGGGGGGAACTGAGCATCAGATCTCCTCCTTCTGGGAGGGGGACAATGCGTCCCACTGCTTGTTTACCACCTAGTGAGTATAGAAGGTACAGCAGTTGGTGCTGCACTCAGAGGCAGACACCGACAGAGTGCACATGTGTCTGCACGTGCGTCATAGCACGTGACTCAGACCTTGGCAGGAAGGGAAAAAAGGCGGGGAGAAACAGAGGAAATATCCTCAGCCTGCAGGAGGATGATGCTGATCCCAGTGGCTCTGCACTGCCGACCACAAGAGCCGCCCAACCACATAGTGGTCCTGGTTAAAAGGTGGGGTAAGTCCCAGACAGGGCAGGTGACAGGACTGGGGGACACCATCTGAAGGAGGCCGGCAGGAGCAACAGAAGAAGAAACTGATGGGGGAAAAAAAGGTGCTGAGAGATATCTCTGATGATAAGAGAAAAAGTCCACACAGTTTGGGCAAACAGAACCACTCAGCTTCTCTTAGTGGTCCTCTCACCCAAACTGCATGAAATGACACTTACACTGTAACAGCCTTCTCTCACAGTATATTTAAACGTATATGCTGTAACAAGCTCTATAAAAACTAATTATTGAATTCCAAGCCTTGAATTCTGAAATTCTTAATCTGATATAAAAAATTACTAAATTTCTAGTAGCTTGTAGCACACTACAAGCTTGTCAGAATCACAGTTCAGAGGTACTTTTCTTTGAAAAATGGCTGAAAAGTAACAGCAGAGATCGCTGTTTACTGATCTGGTTTTAGTAACACAGCATGTCAGTGATACACCCCATTAGACAATAGTTCCTACTAAATACTATCATGTGACTTGGTTTTGACCAACTACATGACAGTATTGCAGTCTAAGGTTAAATAACAACATACAGTATGCTGCTAGTTTTAGGTGTTGAAAGCAAGGAGCTAAGCATGCATAATCATGAACTTATCTCACCTGGGTGCTTGAAAGCATGTTTTCATTATTGTTAACCAGGGGCAGAAGCTGAGACAATTCTTTATCACACTTGGTAACAATATCAGCTAATTGCTTGATTTTATTGTCCTGTGACTCCAAACTTCTGTACAGGCTTAGAATCTGAAAAAAAATTTATTAAAAAAATGTGTCAGTCATTCCATTTAGATAAAAGTAATACAAAGGCTGACCCAATGTTACAGCAGCACCCCGTGCAGAGACTAAGGAACTTAGGTTTCTTGTCCATGGGAAAAAGACAAATCAAACTCCCTAAAACACTGCAAAAAATCAATATCCACTAATGCCCATTCACTGCACTAAAAAGCCTCACACTTAATGCAAGAAGAAACTGTTTTAGACAACGGTTACTGAGAAGTGATTTCCAATTGATTCAGGGGACCCTGGCACAGAGGACAGTATCACAAAGAATACAAACTCATTCAAACTTTATTTATACAGCACAATTCTCACTGCGATTCAAAGTGTTTACATTAAATTCAAAACATTTAAAATACATAAATACTGTAACCTCTTTTTACTAGACAATAAACATGCAAATTTAATTCTGAGAAGGCCTGTCTAAATAAGTGGGTTTTCAGCTTTTGCTTAAACTGATCAATGGTCTGGCTTTCATGAATATGGCGAGGTAGAGAGTTCCACAGGGTCGGAAATACAAATGTGCGAGCACCCAATGCTTTTAGAAGAACCCTGGGAACCTCTAGCAATCCCTTGTCTGTGGAGCGAAGTGAGCGGAAGGGGCGGTAGGGACGCAGGAGGTCTTGCAGATAGTTAGGCCCCTGCCCATGTGGGGCCTTGTAGATCAGCAAACTGACCTTAAAGAAGATCCGCCACCTAACTGGCAGCCAGTGCAGATAGCAGAGCACAGGTGTAATATGACGTGACCTACATAGGCCAGTTAACAACCTGGCCACCGTATTCTGCACTAGCTGCAGGCGGCGAAGCTCTACCACCAACAGCCCTAGGTATAAGGCATTGCAGTAATCAAGGCAAGAGGTCACAAAGCTGTGGACCAGTGGTGGCAGATCACCAGGGGGAATCAGGTGTTTAATCCGGGCAATGTTCCTCAGATGGTAAAATGAGGTTTGGACCACGACTGACACCTGTGACTTAAGCATCAAGCCGCTGTCCAAAACAATGCCCAGATTCTTAACCCGATCCAAGGCAAGCAACTGGGAGTCCCCAAGCCATAGCCCACAGACCTGATCAGCTTGCTCCCACACCCCCCGGCAAGCAGGTTCCAGCACAGTACTTCAGTTTTGTCTGGGTTCAGCTTCAACCTGGTGGCACTTATCCAGGCTTGGATTTTAGCAAGGCAGCTGTTAAATACAGAGACCATTTCCTGATGTTTGGGTACAAAAGACAGGTATAGCTGAGTGTCATCTGCATAGCAGTGAAAACTCAGCCCATACCATCTTATAATGTCCCCCAGTAGTAGCATATACACCGCAAACAACCTGTGCAACAAAACAGAGCCCTGGGGTACCCCATATGGCAGGGGTAGAGGTGCCAAAGAAAACATTCCCAACACCACCCTCTGTGACCTGTCAGTGAGGACAGATTTAAACCAGTCGAGGACTGTACCAGCCAGTGCACAACAAACACATAAGCACTCCATCAATGGCCCATGGTGTCAAATGCTGCTGAGATATCGAGGAGAATCAAGATGGAACGTCTTTCCCCAATCCTTCGCCGCTAGGAAATTATTCAGCACCCGAACCAGGGCAGTCTCGGTACTAGGCCTTTTCCTGAAACCCGACTGGAAAGGACTGTAGATGTTGTGAGTTGTTAAATGGGTCTCCAGTTGAACAGCCATCACCTTCTCAGTGACCTTACACCCAGAAAGGGTAGGTTAGAGATGGGTCTGTAATTTGCCAGGCAGTGGGGATCCAGTGAAGTTTTTTTCAGAAGTGGCCTTACAACTGCCTCCTTCAGGGGCCCAGGAAAGACCCCTGTCACAAGAGAACGTCGGACTATCCTGGCTAGGACCAGGCCGATAACATCAACACATCCCGCTAGGAGGCCCGTTGGTCCCGGATCCAAACTACAGCACGTTGGCCGTACCCCCTTGATGACCTTCACAAGATCCGGACAGCCAGCTGGTTGAAGTCAGACCAGACAAACTGGCTACCTGAGATCTCAAGCCCATTACTGCAAGGCCCAACAGAGGGCACTGATTGGATTTCCGACCTGAAGGAGGCAATCTTATCTGCAAAGAATAGAGCAAACTCATCACATCTTAACTGTGAGAAAGCTCCTCCAGACTGAAGACAGGCTGGACTGCACAACCTATCAACAATGCAGAAGAGCTGAGCCAGTCTGTTAGTTGCCATAGCAATATCCTTGGACAGAAACTCTGCCTTCTTACAAGAGATTGCTGACTGACAGTCTCTATAATGGACCATTAATATAAGCTTGTCCTCCTCCAAACCAGTCCTCTGCCAGCGCCCCTCCAACCTTCCACCCCTTGTCCTAAACTCTCTGATAGTACCATCAAACCAGGGGAACCTCAGGTATGAGGTGAGGAGTCGAACACGGACAAGTGTGACAGTCAAGGGCGTCGGCAATAACCCTATTATAGGTCAACACCAGCTCCCCCAGCTCCTCGCACGTGCTCACCAAACCTGACAGGTCCAACACCACCATCAGACCTTGTGGGGTTAAACCCCTTAAAGGGCAATACTGGACCATCACCATTGGGGCAGGTCTATTGAGGGGGGGAGCCTCGAATGAGAAACTCACAGTATGGTAGTCCGACCAAATAATGCAGTTACAGTACCTTATGGACACTTACTCATGTTATTCATGATATAAGTGCATTTGGATCAATTGGTCACAGCGGAAGCCTGAATGGCGCTACATTACCTCTGTATACTGAATGCAGTACTGCTACATTACCCCTGTAAACTTAATGGTGTACTGCTACATTACATAGACTTTGATGGCAGATAAGGACTGCTTGGCCCACCCAGTCTGCCCATTTCCCTACCTATTTGATAAGCTGCAGAGCCTAGTTAACCAACAGCCTACTTCTTCCTAACCCCACCAGAATTGCCTTATGTCTGTCCTATGCATTCTTGAATTCCTCCACTATTTTTGACCCCGCAACCTTATCAGGAAGGCCGTTCCATGTGTCCACCACCCTCTCCATGAAAAAATACTTCCTCACGCTGTTCCCTGAGCAGCCCCCCCCCCATCTACAAATTGTGTCCCCTTGTTCTTGCACATCTCTTCTTCTGAAAGATGCTACCCTCTTGGACTTTGTTGATTCCCTCGAGAGGTAGCTGAAAGATTCTATCATATCTCCCCTCTCCTTTCTTTCCTCGAGGGTATATATATTAAGCTCCTTTAGTCTCTTCATATGGCTTCTGGTGCAAACCCTGCACCATTTTAGCTGCCCTCCTCTGGACTGCCTCCATCCTGTCTATGTCCTTGTGGAGATGGGGGTCTCGAGAACTGCACACTGTACTCCAGATGGGGTCTCATCCATTGAATGGCATACTGCTCCATTACCTCCATACACTGAATGGTACACTACTCCATTACCTCCATACACTGAATGGTGTACTGCTACATTACCCTGTATACTGAATGGTGTACTGCTACATCACCGCTGTATACTGACTGATGTACTGCTACATTACCGTTGTATACTAAATGGTATACTGCTACATTACTTCTGTATACTGAATGGTGTACTGCTACACTACCTTTGTACACTGAATGGTGTACTGCTACATTACCGCTGTATACTGAATGGTATACTGCTACATTACTGCTGTATACTGAATGATGTACTGCAAATTACCGCTGTATACTGAATGGTGTACTGCTACATTACCACTGTATACAAAATGGTCTACTACTACATCACCACTGTATACTGAGTGGTGTACTGCTACATTTCCGCTCTATACTGAATGGTGCACTGCTGCATTACCTCTGTATACTGAATGGTGCACTGCTACATTACCGCTGTATACTGAATAGTGTACTACTACATTACCACTCTGTACTGAAAGGTGTACTGCTACATTACCGCTGTACATTGAAAGGTGTACTGCTACATTACCTCTGTATACTGAATGGTGCACTGCTATATTACCGCTGTATACTAAATAGTGTACTACTACATTACCACTCTGTACTGAAAGGTGTACTGCTACATTACCGCTGTATACTGAAAGGTGTACTGCTACATTACCGCTGCACACTGAATGGTGTACTGCTGCATTACCGCTGTACACTGAATGGTGTACTGCTACATTACCACTGTACACTGAATGGTGTACTGCTATATTACCTCTGTATACCTAATGGTGTACTGCTATATTACCTCTGTATACCGAATGGTGTACTGCTATATTACCTCTGTATACCGAATGGTGTACTGCTATATTACCTCTGTATACTGAATGGTGTACTGCTACATTACCTCTGTATACTGAATGGTATACTGTTACATTACCTCTGTATACTGAATGGTGTACTGTTACATTACCGCTGTACACTGAATGGTGTACTGTTACATTACCTCTGTATACTGAATGGTGTACTGTTACATTACCTTTGTACAGGGTCTGTTCAACTCTTGATCTTAGGCTTCATACACAAAATTCTTTAAAACTCTGTTTCCAATTTGTATTTCATCATCATCATCATTCCAAGTCAAAGACAGAGTTGGAAAGAAAAAGGGTGGGGGGGTCAGTATACTTTAAATCAGATTTAGAAGAGAAAGAAATTGTAACCTCTAATAAATCTAATTCTGATTCTGAGTGGCTGCTTGTAGAAGAAAAGCAGGGAGGCTGTTATAAACTAAAATATTGTACTGTATATAATCCACAAAAACTGCTCATGCAGGACTTATTGATTTCTTAACTTTTGCTGCCACTTTCTTAACTAGGACTTTTTGGCTTTAGGAGTCTTTACAAGAGTGTCAGTGTGGCTCAGTTGGTAGCACATCCGCCTCTGGACCAGAAGGTCGTGGGTTCTCGTCCCACACCGGGATTGGACTTGCATCTAAAAATCGCTGGCATCCGAGTGCAGTATTAGGGGGTGCAGTACTGCTGGGGTGTGCCGTCCTTCAGATGAGACGTTAAACCGAGGTCCCTTCTGCCCATCCCGGTGTTGTGCTGGTGGGTGTCCAGGTGGAAGTAAAAGAACCCAGGGCACTCTTCGCAAAGAGCAGGGAACATTCCCGGTGTCCTGGCCAACATTCTACTTCCCATAAACCGGTTCATGCAATTATCCAGGCTGTGTGTGGATGATGATGTACGATATGGCCGCCGCCACCACACATTCAGTCACTTCACTACCAGTCTAGCATTGCTTGTAAAGCGCTTTGGGATACTGTGTATGAAAAGCGCTATATAAATGCTGATTCTTCTTCTTCTTCAACATTCACTGGGATCCTATAACTGACCTTTATATCCAATCACAACTCACTAATGCAGGATTAAATCAGTTAATGCACTTGATTACACGACTGAACCCGAGGAGTAATAAACATTCTATCCTACACTGGAGTCTAATAATCAGAAAAATGGAAAAAAAAAAAAAAACATTGGTACTTTACCTGACAGTCAGTGATCACATGGCAACTAACTGCATTTGTTTTATTTTTTTAGTCTTTGGTAACCAGGTAAGACCCACTAGGCACAACTGCCTGTTTTCACGGGTGACCTGGGAGCACTGGGGAGGTAAAGTGACTTGTTCAGAGTCACACAGAATGGAAGGGGAGGTTATGGGAATCAAACCCAGGTCTGCTGTATGTACCAGGCTAATTCACAGATTGTTACTCTAACCTCTAGGCTATACTGCCAGCCCCAGATTTGGAGAAGTAAATGGCCGAAATTACCTCCTCGCTTCATATCTTATAGAAAGATACCTAAT
The DNA here is from genome assembly GCA_016271365.2 of Neoceratodus forsteri. Lineage (NCBI taxonomy): Eukaryota > Metazoa > Chordata > Ceratodontiformes > Ceratodontidae > Neoceratodus > Neoceratodus forsteri. The sequence continues at coordinate 1,218,951,109 of CM057450.1, forward strand.
GAAATGAGTGCTGGTTTGTTATATGATCTCCATTCGACTGACTGGACTTATCTGGATGCAATCGCGGATTATGTCGATTTGACGGTGGATTTTTTCCCCACTACCCTCCTTAACTTGCAAGAAAAACATTTTCAAAAACTGTCAGAAGGGTAAGGGGAATGGTAAATAAATGGTTAACTCCCAATTTATTTGAATTAATGAAATTAAGGGATGCAGCCTGGAGCGGTTTTAAATCTAGTGGTACAACGTTGATTTTAATATTTATCGCAAGCTGAAAAATGAGTGCAGATCTAAGTTAAGACAGAGTAAATCTAATTATTACCTAGAACAACAGAGGTCAGAGCTCGAGAATCCCCCCAAAAATGTGGACTTCTATAAAATCCATAATAAACCCAACAGTAAAAACATTGCAAATATGCAGGAAGTTAGTAACGGGTTTTTAGACAATTTTTGGACTTAACAAAATATAAACAGTCCAATTTAGGTGAAGCTAATGATATTAGTTCCCAAAAACATAGATGGGGTCCTTCTTTTTATTTTAAGGCTATAAAATCATCTCAAGATTTTAAATTATTGAAAAAAATTCCCAATAAAGGTCCAGGAGCTTGCACTTTGGAGCCAAGGTTCCTAAAGCTCATTGTGGCTAATATTAACCTTCCATTAACTAAAATTTTTAATTTATCCTTGATAACTAGAATTTTTCCTCATCAATGAAAGCAAACAATAGTAAGGCCTATTTTTAAGGGTGAAGATCCAAAAGATATGGGCAATTATCGCCCAATATCTTTACTCCCCCTTTGGGGAAAATGATAGAAAAACTTGTTGACTTTAGGTCGCCCGAGCAGCATGGCTTTGGAAAACGCCATGGAACAAGCACAGCCTTGGCCAGGTTCACGGACCATACCAGGGGAGCAACTGACAGAGGGTTGCTCACTGGTTCTGTGTTAGTGGACCTGACCAAGGCATTTGAATTGGTAAGCCATCGCCTGCTGCTCGAGAGACTAAGGAATTTTAGATTGACTAATTCACCCGTACAATGGTTTGAAAGTTTTTATTTAGTTTTTGTTGACCGGGTAAGTGCACTAGACAAATTCTGCCTATTTTTAGGCATGATCTGGGGGAGAGGGAAACAGATGAATGCCAACCAACCTTGAACCAGATTAAACTGTTGGTGGTATTTTTAGCGAATGGGGGGAAATCTGGCTAGGGCATTGGGGAAATTCCCCTACTCTTGCATCAGAGGGCTCTTCTTCCTGTGAGCAAGGCTGGAGGAGCCCAGTTTGGAGCTGGACAGAAGAGGAAGAGGAGGAGGAGGAGGAGGAGGTGAAGCTAGAAGTTGTCTGATGAAGGTTCAGGTAAAGTCCTGATCTACAAAATAAATTACAGCATCAGGATTTGGAAGGAATTCAGGTACAAGAGCAAGTTCATTTCAATTCTAATATTCTACTTCAAGATGTTTGTGTAAAGGATAAAAAGACTATCCCAGAGACTATGCAAGCTGCAACACCTGTAGTACAGGAACCACCTGCTCTGCCTCAAGAAGATCTTTTGAGAAAAGCTATTAAGTCCAATGAGGAATTCCTTTTACAATTGTTACAAGATTCTGTTGACTATTATCTAAACATCGGTCCAATCATTGGTCCCAGCCAATTTTCAATACCTTCTCAGTTTACTTCAGTTGCTTATTCTGAAATGCCATGTTGCTAAAAAAATGCTAACACTCCTAAAAAACAGTTACCTGTTTTGTGTAAAGGGCGAAACAAAGTAAACATGAAAGTTCATTCTGCAAGGTCCCCGGATGCTGCTTCGAAAGCAGCAGGTTGGAATCGTGACCCTCTCTCTAATACCTGGATGTCAACGGGCCCAGTTAGCGCTGTTCAGATTATGGATGAGGGCTCTCAATTTTCAAGGGTGCCTGATGCTGCAACAGAAAGATTTGATGATTGTTTTCTGGACTCTGTATTGCCGGTCAGTGCTTCCCGGGCGCACTCCCTGGTTACTAGGGACAAGTTGCAATATATGGGGAGAGACTCTCTAACCACTGGAGAACAGGCCTCAGTCCCGGGACAGGAAGAGGAAGAGGAAGGTAATACTTCTGAAAAGGACAAAACTGATACAGGACTTCCTAAACAGTTTTATATGGCTGACTTGTTTAAAAACAAAGGGGAACTGGCTCAGCAAAGGAACGCTGTCCAGTTAAAGTTCAATGGGGATCCTGCTACTGCACCAGATAGGAAAATTGCTTCACACAAAATGTTAAAGGAACAAATGGGTATAAATATTTCAGAATTATTTGCTATAATCCATGTTAAGGGTGAGGTCATTTATGATGCCAGTTTTAAAACAAGTTATTCCTTAGATAGGCTCTGGGCTAAATACCCGAAGGTTCAGAACACCCCCTTATGGAACCTGTTTTTCCCATTCCATTTACAAAGCCTACTATAAAAGTTATCCTCTTGTTTAGGAATGAGGGAGTCAGTATCGCTGATGTTTAATACTGGTTACAACAGAGGTGTTTCACCTAGAAGCTCCCACTCCCATTTTGAATAAGGATCTGGTGTGGACTGGGAACTGGAGGGTAAAAGTGCAGCTTAAACAGCTGGATTCTGGTATAGCTCATCTCCCTGGGTGTTTATATATCGGCAGGGACAGGGGCCTATGTTTCTACCAGGGGCAACCTAGAACTTGCCACAAATGTGGTGCACATACCCACCTTAGTTCTGTGTGTGTGTGCAACCCAGATGTAACTTGTGTTCTGAGTATGGACATGTTAGTTTAGGTTACCCTAACCCTTTTAGACAGGTGTACCGGCCTAATCTTTCAATTTATGATGCAGAGGTTGGTATCTCTGCAGATTTCTGTGTAGACAGACCTCGCCTTTCAGAATTTGCTTGTTACCCCCAAGAAGACTGGTGGATGGCCCCTTGGGGGGTCTATTTCTGAGTTTGGATGTTATGGGCCCTCAGGGCCCCATAGCTCGGCCTAGGAATACCCAATTTACAAATTCCAAGGTGACATTTTCTATATTTATTGCCATGCCAAGTTGGATGGAACAACTTAGAAAATCCAAAATGGCCACCAAAATCCAATATGGCCACCATATCGCTAGTAAATACCTGATTCGCTAATAATTTCCAAATCCCTAGCTTCCAAGATACCGATTATCAATGATTCATAAACAGGGAGTTTATTATTATTACATTTAATATAAACATATTAAATTAACAGAACATGAGTATAAATAAACAATGTCTAATGCATGAATCTGCTTGTTTGTGCCATTGACCCCAAACTGCATCCACTCTGTGAGAATTTGTCACTTTGTTCACAGGATTGCATGGTGTGTTCATATACGTTGTATGCCTGTTTAGTTTGTATTTCTACTTTTTAATTTTAATTTCTGTTTCTGTTCCAGAAACATGGATAGCTCTCTAGCTGTATCTGTTGGATTGGTCAATCCATCCGATTTGCCTACCTGTGTTCTTTGTGAGAACCAAATTAGAGATATGGAAGTGCAGCAAATATTAGGAGAGAATGGGCTGAATACTGTCAAGTCTTTTACAGAGAACTGGTCAGTCACAAAACCAACTTCCGAGTACGCCAGAAACTTCAACCTCGTATGGGATAAAATCCATGACCAACTTCCCCCCCCCCAGCCCTGGAGAAACAGGCCTACCTGTTCATACAAGGTGTCGCCAAAATTTCACCAGTGAAAGGAAATTAAACACCAACCCAATGAAACAACTTTCTTCGGATCAATCTTCTGAAACTGAATTCTCCAACATGCTCGACCCACAGACGTCCAGTAGCAGTGAGGCGGTCCATGTAACTCAACGTAAAAGGAAATCGTTGGAATTTAAGAAGGATGAGACCTGCTTCATCTGTGATAAGAAAAGGAAAAAGACAGGAAATACAGAAGAAAAACTCCAAAGGGTTGAACTTGAAGATGGAAGATTACATTGCGTGAAAGCATGTTATGCAATGAATATTCCGATGATGCTCTTTTGCCTGGTGCAGCCAAATGTTTGAAGATCGCTACTACCAATGTTGACATCTTTGCTATGGATGTCAAATACCATCAAAGTTGTTACAACACTTTCGTCCACGTCGGCAAAAGAGAGAGACAAACACCAGGTGGATTGGAAAGCATTCACACAAAGAGTGCTGAAACTGAGTTTCTTCAAATCATGAGAAGAAAGGTTGTTGAGCAGAAATGTTGCTATTTACTCCCAGAGTTACTGGAGGATCTTCATAACCTCTACGAGTTCCATGAATGTGAACAAGATACTGGAATAAATCACACATTTCAGTTGAAGAATCTTGTCAGCAATGAATTTGGAGACAAGACAGGTTTTACTGCGGGGAAGGGGATACACGGGAATCCTATCATTCTTCACTCGACAAAAGTAAACCCACTTGATTATTCTTTGGCAACCTTGAGAGGAGCTGGGCTCAGAGATAGTGACATCACCAAGGCGTTTGCAAAGATGATCAATCGGAAATTAAAAGATCGACAAATTGAGTCACTGCAGTTTCCTATGGCATACGAAGACTTGCTTTTTGAGCTTGATAATTATGAACCCGTTCCGGAAATCTTCAATGTGACAGCTCTCTCTGTAAGCCCTTCTAAGAAGATTAATGCTCTAGGTTATGCGACCATCCCAACAGAAATTCAAGCTGCCAAGATATGGTCCATTGCTAGTGACTGGCAGCGCCTCGTTACCAGAGAACATTCTCCAAAGTAAATAGTTCAATCCATGGTCATTCATCGTATCACTAGAAGAAAAGTAGCAGTCAATCTTCTACATTGTTCAGGGGATGGTATTTCTTAAACAGATGTCAGAAGACAAAACAAGAAATTGGCTCACGATAGTAAATCTGAGGGAAAAAAAAAAGCACCGCACACGATTCTACCTGAACAGCCAACTCATGTCACAGTTGATAACTAGATGGTAAGCAACAGACATTAACAGGAGTCTCAACAACACATGATACTAACTCAACGATTTACATACCCCGAATTTCACGTCCTGCTGTCATCTGTGATTTGCCAGTACAAGAACAGAACAGTCCAAGCAGCTCAACAAGAGAAGTCCAGGGAACCTTTGAGAGCTCAGAACCTATTGATTATGGGGATTTATAAAACAGGAAAGAGAAAATTCCCACCAATCGTCCCATCCTACGATGAGGATGAAATAAGGATTGAGCTTGATTTTCATTTGAGCAAAGATTGTATTTGGGCTCTGGCATCAAGCATAGAATCTTCCAGAGAAGATGAATCTCTTCCAGTCCTAGGATCACGGACAGCTTTCAATAAAAAAGCAACATTGACCACTATCTTCAAATCCGAAACGATTTCCTGCCCATTATACCATGTGAACAAGATGATACAGTTTGCAAATATTACCTTGACTTTCTCACGGATCTAATGGATGACCTACAAACTGGCCACATCTTTAGCCATAGTGATCATGCAGTTTTCTTCAAGATTGCACAAATAATGTGGAAAGAAGAAAAATATACAAAAGTGGTTAATCTGATGGGGAGATTTCATGAACTGATGGTGAGGCAGAAGATCCTCTACAAGCGATATGGTGCTATGGGACTTTGTGACTGGTGGGTTTAGGCGGGGATAATGGCAGGCCTTGGAAGGACACCACTATTCTAGATCGATGAGGTTACAAAAACAGTTCCTCAAGACTCTCCTACAATTCATGGGATCCAAGATTCACGACTCACTAACCGATGGACTAGGAGAAAAGCTCATCAACATGAGAAGATCTGTATCGGCAGAATCCCTGAATCTTGTCCTCTTGGATGAATCTTTCCCTGAAGTGCAGTCATGAATGCTGGAAACTTCTGGCACCATGGGACAGTGGGTGACAGGCTACATTGGTGATACCCGCTCTCTTCTCGCCCAGGTCACTGTATACAGAGACAAGAATCTGAACTCACATCTGCAGGCTCAATGAGATATTCTACCTTTACTGTTTGCATTCAACCATCAAAACTACTCTTGGTATTTGACGTGGCATCATGTAGACCTCATCAATCTGAAAACCATCTATGAGAACGCATACAATGAACTGCAGGAATATGGCATTGGAGCTAGTCTGCCCGGTGAGGTGTTCTCCACGATACCTGGTGACCAAGTGACTGAGGTCTCAATCAACAGAGAGGTCAAGGTGAGGGGTGGACCCATGAGAGGCGGTTACAGTATGTCTGAGGAAGCTGCTGGTGACTTCGTTTTGAATTCCCACAAGCTCACTAATATTCATTTGTTGCTGAAGGAGAAGATACTTCTGAAAACATCGGCCACACACAATGAGTTGACAATGGTACTATGAAGAAACATGATGGTCAAGTAAAACAGCTAGTAAAGAAACTTCATGTATATTCAGATCCATGTTAGGGTGTAGCACGACACATCGCAATGGGCACTGAAATACCACCAGCAATAGTAGAGGCCTTTTGAAGGTAATGACTACAAGGGAAGTTATGTTGAGTGCATTTATAAACGACCACCTCCTATCAAGGAAAGTTGGTTTCTTCAAGCCCATTAAACGCAACGGAATTTCTACGGCAATGGACAAGAAGAAAAAGAAACCCAAAGCAGAATGTGTCTTGAAAGAAGACCATCAGGCTCTCGGTATCTTTGTTGCAAAGTGCCTCGACAAGAAAGATGCATTTTCCCTTCCGCTCACAACATATCCTCTTGCAATAGCAACTCCAGACGGTAACCTCTACAAACCTAATACCAAACATGTCTTAAGAAATTATCTCATTGATGAAGCAGAATCTCGAAGTTCTTCCCCTCCTCCGTTACACTCAGTGTAGATATACGACGCCATGGCGATAGCCAGAGCAGTTCCTGCACAGCGTACATGGGACAGCCTTTGGAAAGCACTTCTTGTCGCATTCACACCTCCATCCACAGCAAACCTAGCAGAAGCCATTGTCGTTTTTGATAATTATAAGGATGATCAGGAGTTCTCGGTGAAACAATAAGAACGAGCTGAGCAAGCGGTAGGAACAGGAGGAATGCAACTTCACATGGGATCAGATTCACAAGAGGTGCCACAAGGAAAGGTATATCAGCAGTACCTTCACAACAATGACAACAAAATAGATCTCATACAGTGCTTCAGTGAGTATGTTAGACAAGAGGATGACAGAAGAAACCTACGATATCCACTTACTATCAGCAATGGCAGAAGCACGTAGGCTATATACCCAGATTCGGAAGAATTCCTGTTTTCCTGCAACCATGAGGAAGCAGATACGAGGATAGTGCTGCATTGTGGTCTTGCGAAAGGCCCAACTGTCGTCCAAGCCAAAGATATAGACATCCTCATCCTGATGGTTTACGCTTTCGCAAAGACCCTTCCAGATACACCACGGATGTGCCAAATTGACCCCGAAGTATTTGTAAATGTAGCATCTATATACGATCACATTGGACACACTGCAAGTCTCAATTTGCCAGCATACCACGCTGTCTTTGTATACGATGCAACGAGTTACTTCTACAAGGTATCAAAGAAATTAGTTTTTCAACATTCGCACAGGGTCGAAGAAAGAATAAATCTCCTTTCAGGGCTTGGGGAAAGCACATATGCTTCACAAGACACTGAACAAAATGTCAAGACCTTCATTCAACACTGCGTGTACAATGGTACAGGAGGAGAGGATCTAGCAGATACACAAGTAAGGCAATACAATAACCTGAAAGTGAAGATTACGCAAACGATTCTACCAGACCCAGCGAGCCTATGTTAGCACATAAAGAGAGCAAATCTCATAGCTTACTATTAGCGCCAGTACAGAGAGCCAGAAACCCTGAAGGTTGACCCTTGTTTGTCAGGATGCAAATGAGAGGATGAAACACTAAAACATGTATGGTTCAATGGGTTTTAGTTACCTGACGTCCTACGACACAGAAGAATGGGTGGAAGGTTAACCGGCCGATACTGTGCAGCTGACGGAGATGAGGCAGACGACGAAGGTGAGTCAACACCTCAAAGACACACACTGAAGACCAAACAAAAACCTTCAACCACAGCGCCAATGACTGATTGTACAGGGGATGATGACACTGAAAATGGCACATTAGCAGCCAAGAAAAAATTACTCACCTTAGCAATTGTGTTTCTTCTAATGGAGTCTTGCTGTATTCTGACAATCTGCAGACTACTAAGCAGTACCTCCAAGGAGGAGGGACAGAACCTACGTTGGGAATAGGCTCTGAAGTACTGCTGTGCCAAACCCAGCATCACTCCTAGCCTGGATATCCAGAGAGTAATGCTTGGTGAAGGTATGAACTGTTTTCCAGGTGGCTGCTTGACAGATTTCTTACAAGGGGATATCCCTAGCTGCAGCCAGAGATGCAGCTGTACCTCTAGTGGAATGAGCCCTCATGCCTGAGGGTGCAGTTTTTCCCAGTTTTTCATAGCAGAACTGAATACAGAACACAATCCACCTGGCAGTGGTTCTCTTGGTGGCAGGTTTTCCCTTACCTGCTTCCCCATATGTGAGGAACAACTGGAGGAAGTCAAACCTGTGACCCTTTGTACATTCTACGTAGTAACTAAGGGCCCTTTTAACATCTAAACTGTGTAGCCTCCATTCCCTTGAGGAGGTGTGATCAGTGAAGAAAACAGGAAGAGACACAGATTGGTTTAAGTGGAAATCAGAAACCACTATAGGTAGGAACCTTCTATTGGTTCTAAGGACCACCTTATCTCTATGGAAAGAGATGAAGTCAGGCTCCATTGACAGGGCTTGCATTTCACCAATACGTCTGGCAGAAGTAACAGCGACCAAAAACACAGTTTTCCAAGTCAAGTACTTGAGCTCTGCTGAGGACAAAGGCTAGAAGCGGGGTTGCATCAGCTGAGCAATACAAATATTCAAATCCCAGGCAGGAGCAGGATCCCTAAAAGGGGGATTGGTATGAAGCAATCCTTTGAAAAATGTACAGAATACAGGGTGAGATGACAGAGACGAAGATTTCACCACTGACAAGAAAGCAGAAATAGCTGACAAATGAACTTTGAGAGTAGCTTGTTTGAGGCCTAGGCCATTAAGGTAAACCATGTAATACAGAACTGTAGACAAGTCAGCAGTGTCTGGGGAAACGTGCTTCTTGGAACACCAAATACTGAACCTTTTCCATTTGGAGTTGTAGGTTTTTCTTGTGGTAGGCTTTTGAGAAGCCTTGAGGATCTCCAGAACCCCTTGGGACAGATGTAAATCTGCATGCATGAAGTCTTCAAGAGCCTTGCCTTGAAATTGAGTGACTGGAGATTGGGGTAATAAATCCTCCCCTGAGAGAAGGTTAGCAGATTGTAATTTCTGGGAAGAGACAGGGGAAGATGGACTGCTAAGGACAGCAACAGGGGGTACCAAGGCTGCCTGGCCCAGTCTGGCGCAATCAGAATTACTCTGCATGGCTGTGACCTTACCTTGACTAGAACCTTGAACAACAGAGGAAAAGGAGGGAAGGTATAAAGAAACTTCCCTTCCCAGTTCAAAATCAGAGCATCTAGAGGAACTGAACCCAAGACTATGGGCCTGCAACAAAACCGAAGAAGTTTGTGATTGTCTGGGGCTGCAAAGAGATCTATCTCCGGAGTGCCCCACCTTGAGAAGATCACCTTCAACACCAAAGGATCCAGAGACGATTTGTGGTGGCCCTGAGAAATCCTGTTCAATGCATCCGCTATCACACTGTCCTTTCCTGGAAGGTGGACCGCTACTAGAGAGGTCTGCAGGGAATAAGTCAGGGACAATACTTTCATGGTCTCTGTGCACAAGGCCGTGGACCGAGTGCCTCCCTGCTTGTTGATATACAACATGGTGGTAGTGTGGCCCGTCCTGAACTGAACCACCTTGTTCTGTATTGACTGAGAGAAAGCTTGCAGGGCAAGAAGTACGGCCCTGAGCTCTAGAAGGTTGATGTGAAGAAGGGATTCCAGAGGGGACCACAGTCCCTGGGCCATGAGAGTCCCCAGATGGGCTCTCCACCCCAAAAGGGAAGCATCTGTGGTAAGAACCACAGAGTGAGCCTGAGAGACAAATGGAACACCTTGCCTCAGACTGCCCAGGTCCTGCCACCACTGAAGGGCCTGAATTAAGGTCTGAGTAACAGGAACTAACTTGGTAACAGGATCTTTCCTTTGGGACCAAAAGGTTTTCAGATGGAAATGAATGTCCTTCATCTGAAACCTGGCCCCTTGGACCACTGCTGTGGAAGCTGCCATGTGGCCTAGAAGCTGCAGAAAATGCCTTGCTGGTCGAGAAACCAGAGGGACAAAGGAAGAGGCCAGCTGAGAGATGACTTTTGCCCTTTCCAAAGGAAGGAAGGCTCTTGCCTTGAGGGTGTCCAGCTCTGCTCCTATAAAAGTGAGGAGCTGTACTGGTTCGAGAACTGACTTGGGAAGACTGAGAAGGAACCCCAGGGAACTGAGAACTTTCTGGGTAACCTGCAGATCTGACTTGACTTGGTCTGAAGACTGGCCCACCAGAAGCCAATCGTCCAGATATGGAAAAATAGAGATCCTTTTCCTTCTTAAAAAGGCCACCACTACTGCTAGGCACTTTGTAAAACACGCTTGGAGCTGAGGTTAAACCGAAGGACATTGCTCTGAACTGATAATGGCCGGAGGGCAATTTGAACCTGAGGTACTTTCTGTGGGAGCACCTGATGGGAATGTGAAAATAGGTATCCTTGAGGTCCAGGGAGGCTAGCCAGTCTCCTGGCCTCAGAGAGGGAAGAACTGTTCCCAGAGTCACCATCTTGAATTTTTGGCGTTACTAGGTGCTTGTTTAGGTATCTTAGATCTAGGATGGGTCGCTACTCCCCTGTCTTTTTTGGGGTAAGGAAGTACCTGGAGTACAGACCTTTGCACCTGTATGGAGTAGGAACACTCTCTATGGCCTTTAAATCCAGTAGAGACAAAACCTCTGCCTCTAGAGCAACGATTTCTGAAGTATTTGCATGTGGAAAGGATCTGGGTCTCAGTTTCGGAAAACTTTTGAAACTGAGAACCAGCCCCTGGCTTACAAACTCCAGGACCCACTTGTCTGTGGTAACAGACATCCAGTCCTAGACAAAGTAAGCCAGCCTGCCTCCTACTGGAATGAGGGAGTCGACCCGGGCTGACACATCAGGGTGTCTGCTTGGCAGGAGCCTTAGGCTGAGGGGTGGATGCAGCCCTGCTCATCCCCCTTCTGCCTCTCCCTCTGAAGAAACCCCTCTGAGAAAAGGAAGAGGAGGCCTGTGCCTGGTAGAAAGGCCTGTGAAAAGGCCTGCCCCTGCCCCTAGCTTGCTGCCTCTCCTTGGCCTGGGCACTCCTATAAGTGGTCCTGTACTCATCCATTTTCTTCATGTAATTCTTTGTCTGCTCCCCAAACAGAGAATTACCCACTACAGGGGAAATCCATGGCCTTAGCCTAGGTGTCCTGCGAAAGGCTAGTACTTTTGAGCCAGGCCATTCTCTGAAGAGCCACAGATGTAGCCATGACTCTTGATGACACATTACTGGAGTCCACAGCAGCATGAAAGTGCACCTTTGATGCCTCAATCCCATCAGCAGCCACCCCCTCCAGCTCCTTGGCTAGCTGGGGGGAGGCCTGTTTAGCCAATGCCAGTAGTGTCCCACCTGGACTTCTGGTACCTGGCTGTATAGGCCATATAATTAGCCTGCCTGAGTCCCAAAGATGATGCCAAGTACTGATTCTTTGCTTTGGCATCTATCTTCCTGGAATCTTTGTCTGGGGGGTGTGAAGCCAAGGGGATGTTTGCCTTGTCACAGGCAGCAGCCTGCACTATCCCAACATGGCTGCACTGTTGGTAAAGAAATTCCATATCTGAGCCTGACCTCTTGTCCATTCTCTTGTCAACAGGAGGTACAGAGTCGGGAGACCTAAGAATTTTTTGTGTCTGTTTCCCAAATGACCTACGAAGGGGAACAGACAGTCTCTTAGACTCTGGGATGTCCATCATCTCTATGAAGTCAGGCTCCTCTTGATCTTGTATAGCCTCCTCAATAGGAAGCTGGAGGGTTTGAGCCACTTTTCTGTAAAACAAAAAGCGGGAAGGGGACTCAGAAAGCCCAGGAGGGGGAACACCAGATGGTCTGTCTGGGCAGATGTCCAGTTCCACAGGCACACCCAGACTTTCACCATCATAATCATCCTCTTCAAAATCCCCTTCCTCATCAAACTCCGGTTCATAAAAATCTTTAGGGGAATAATCCTGAACCGGGGGAACCGACTGAACCGAACCCCCGCCAGAAGGCGCCAGATCGGTCGGAACCGGACAAAGCGATTCTATAATCCAATCGCTTTGGCTATTTCTTCGATGTCGGAACATGCAGCTCTGGATCCGAACCGGACGATTTACCCTTTCGTTTTCTTTTTTGTAGGAACCAATCCTCAGGATCGCACTCGTCTTGCCCGAAGAAGTATCGCCCTGTTCAGAGGGCACTCCTTCTGGTTCGGTAGGAACCGAACCGGGCTGGCCTTCCAGGTCAACGGATTTCTCGGCCTCCTTATCCCTAAGTCTACCTGACCTTTTCTCCAGGGTAGACTTACGTAAATTCTTACAAATTTGGCAGAATCAAGGCGGTCAAACCCCAGACAGTAAACACAGGTGGTGTGGGGATTGGCCTTAGCAAAGACCTCCCCACACACACTGCAGTGCTGAAACCCGGTGGGACCGTTTTTTTCTTGGGTTTCTCAGACATGGCCAAACTAACCAACTTACCCTTTATATGGCAACTGCCAGGCAAGACTCCCCTATCGGTTTCTCACCGTATCACGGGTGATGAAAAAAAAAAAACGCTAAAATTATGTTTTTTTTTTTTTAAACCGATACAGACCGGTAACCACACACTAACTTTTTCTTTTTCAAGATCTTACTACAAGATCGGTTCAGCGGAACCGATCGGAAAAATTTCACAATTTCCACACAACAGCTACTAATCTAAGTACTTATGTTACTACACACAGAGTCTCGAACTGAAAAGTGGAACGAAAATCGGACTAAAACCGAAACTTTAAACACGATAGAACCGAGCAGAAGGAGAAATCTCCAGAGCGATTGTTCAGTGAGGTGGAGTAAAGAACCTGACGGTTTGGTTTCAAAAGGGCATAGACAGAGTTTTCAACTGAGCTCAAGCTCAGCGTTCTATGCCTGGCATAGAATTTAACCCTTCACTCTACGGGGCAGTTCAAGAGCTGGAGCTAACTGCAGATTGTCAGAATACAGCAAGACTTCATGTTGTTTGAATGAACACACTTCTTTGGACAAATCTTCAAGCTTTGGGAGTGAATGTGACAGTTCAGATCCAGAGTGGACGCCAATATAATGACTTCAAAATTGGACATTACAACCAAGATGTACTGTTGACCCAAAATATTCATAGTGTTGGGTCAAATCATTGATAAAATTACTTAATTCTAAACAACAAATCAGCACATACAACATTTAGATTTTAAGCATTACTGTACATACTTCAAACTATTTTATCAGTAAATTTCCTTGTGAATTCAATTGTTTTATGTAGTATCTAACAGGGAGCCTCAAAGCAATACAGTATACAGATGTCATAAATGTTCATGAATAAATGTTCAATATATAGACGTTCATGAATCATTGATAATCAGTATCTTGGAAGCTAGGGATTTGGAAATTATTAGCGAATCAAGTATTTACTAGCGATATGGCGTCCATATTGGAGTTTGTCAGCCATTTTGGATTTTCTAAGTTGTTCCATTCAACTTGGCATGGCAACAAATGTAGAAAATGACACCTTGGAATTGTAAATTGGGCATTCCTAGGCTGAGCTATGGGGCCTGGAGGGCCCACAATGTCCAAACTCAGAAATAGGCCCCCCAAGGGACCATCCACGAATTTTCTTGGGGGTAACAAGCATATTCTGAAAGGTGAGGTCTATCTACACAGCACTCTGCAGAGATACTAACCTCTGCATGGTAAATTGGAAGATTAGGCTGGTACACCTGTCTATTTGAAATGTAACCTGTGTGATGAGAGTGGGCACTCTTATAGCAATTGTCCTTGGGCTGAGAGAAACAGAGTGGACAAAGCCCAACAAGACCCAGTACAGCTTATTGAAAAATGGTAGGTACAAGCTCTGAAGAAACAGGAAAACCAGGTGGCTCCTCACGCCAGCATTGATTTGCCTCCCCCTCCCCAGAAGAAGAAAGTTTTCAGTTGGATTCTGCAGGGGCCTCCACTAATGATGTTACCAACCAGATCCCTCCCCCCCTCCAATAGTCACTTGTGATGTTGTACATATCCCCTCCCCAGGTTCCTTTTACAGTGGTGGATACCAAAAAAAAAAAAGAAAGGGAAGAGGAAAGCTGACCAAACACCCCTGCAAAAGAACAAAGTGGTAACCAGGAATAGGTAACAGGCACTGGCAAAGAGGAGGCAGTGGGGAGATACTGAGGATGATGGGGATGATTCGGATTCCTATCCTGTATCTTCTAGATTAAACCTCTCATCTGACTCACAGTCAGAAACAAGTAAAAAGAAAGCTGAGAAATCACATCAGAAAGTGTCCTGATGATACTGATTCATAAGGTAGAACGAGAGCTGACCTGAGCATTTCCCCCTTAACCCTTAATGTATGCAGTATCAAGGCATACAAAAAAAGACCAACTACCCTCCAGATTTTAAAAGATCTAACGATATTTACCTCCTCCGGGATACCAGATTCAAGACCATGCATGAAGTGTCACATGCAAAAATTTATGGTACAGTGGTCCCTCCTTTTGGTCTCAGCGTCCTGATATGTGTGATGGGGTAGGTATCCTGATACAAGGTTTTCAGTTCTCCTTAAGGATATTGGTTGGTATGTATCCTGGAAGGGCTCTTTTCATAGATCTGTGCAGGGGAACTGAACATTTTAGGGTTATACATGTTTATGCCCCGCAAAGCACTGCTTCACGCTCTGCACGGTTCTCATTGATTCAGCCCTACTTACATACCAAAAGACACATAATAATGGGCAGGGATTTTAACTGTCTATTATCACTGGAGGACCGAGGAGGACATACCGCTAAACTGTTTGGTGATACGAATTGTTTAAATTCAGTTTTAAAAAACTGCTAGGTTATTAGGTGGATACGCTGCAGTACACTCTAAGGGAGCAAAAACCTTTTTTTAAGGGCCTTCTGGCATCGATAATTAATTATCTCTTCATTTCAAAATCCTTGCTTAGTACACGAGCGCAGGTTTTCACTTGTGAAACCTCAGATCACTTGGAAGTAACTATAACTTGTTCCATAGCAACATCCCTTCCTCCCTTTTTCAAAACATACTGCTTCTAGATGGATGCTAAATAATTCCCTTTTAACTCAACCTGACATGGAGGAGAAACTGTCTGATTTTCTATCAGCTAGGTTTTCTGTGGTAGATGCTTTTGAGTCTCTTACAGACCGATGAGTAGACACCAAGATATAGCTGAAAGTTTTTTTGTTTTGTTTTTTTTTATAGAAGTCTGAGAAACTCTACATCGTCTTATTTACAGTATCTAAAACTATGGGATAAATTATATAAAACAATATTTATTTATTTGGAAAATGTTTCACCAGGAAAAACAACATGAGCTAAAACAGCTTGTTTCCAGAAGCATCCTGGGTGGTGGTGGTGGTGGTGTCTGTGTGTGGGGGGCAAAAGAATTGGGAGAACAGGCAAACACATAGCAATTACAGGGCAATACAAGTACAATTACTAAAACAAAACAGTGTAGTACAATTACAGAGCAGAAATAACCCAGACCAATTGGCCACCGTAAACAAAACCATTTCTGGATATAACGTACATTGCAACAACCCAAGAGCAGGTGATCCAGCAGGATAAAGGTTAGAGGATGGATAACACATCTGAAGTGCTAGAAGTAGTAGGCTGAGCATACCTCAAGGGCCTATGAACATAAGCTGGATTTACAGTAAGTAATGAAATCCAGGAATTGAAGGCCGAAATGTTTAAAAGTCCAGTAAAACAGGACAGAATCACTGAAATCGGAGGCACAATTTTGTACGCAAGGATCCAAGCCTTCCTTGGACATTTACAAAAGCTTCCAGACAAGAGTTCAGTACCTAAAATTGATAACATTTTTGACCCCAGTATCAGTTCATATTATGCTGATCAAAATAAATTCCAGCAGGTTTCACAAATGTATTTGAAGGAGATTTTCGGTTCTCCTTCTACTGCCTCAGGGGACTCCAGTTATTTGCAGGATTTGAATATTCCATCTATAGACTCGGATACCCTGGCTGCCCTTACTTCACCAGTCTCTCCAACAGAGGTGATGGCCATTTTAGGTAGACTAAAGAAAAAATCTGCACCTGGAAGGGATGGACTTACCAGTGAATTATACTTAAATTATGCAGCGGATGGGTTTTCCTTTATTTTATCTTTGGAAACATTTCCTGAAGTAATGTCCCAAGCTTCGATGTTACTGCTTTATTAAAAAAAGGAGACAAAAGGGTTGTGTCAAATTGGAGGCCAATCAGCCTCCTAAATAAATGTTGACTACAAAATTCTAGCTTCCCTATTATTAGCTCACCTCCCCATAGTAGCAGAGACTGTAATCAGTAGTATGCAGTCTTGTGCGATTGAAGGAAGGTCCATTTTCAGAAATTTGTTATTTCTGAGGGACATAATGTCGTATGTGGCAGTTTCTAACTACAAGTGTTTGACCTTGGCGTTAGATCAAGAAAAAGCTTTTGATCGGGTTGATCATCACTATCTATTCCAGGTACTGAAAGTTTATCATATTCCAGATAAATTTATTATGTGGATTGCATTGCTTTATAAGTCGGCATCTATTATATCTTATGTTAATGGAACAGTGGGTAAAGCCTTTGTGGGGAAAAAAGGGGTACAGCAAGGCTGCCCGCTTAGCCCCTTATTATTTGTTTTTCATACTGACTCTCTGATTAGAAGACTTTCTGTTAACTTCAATAACTCTCCTGGATGGGTCCCCCGCTCCAAAAATTAGGGCATATGCTGATGATCTCTGCATATGTAGTACTCCAGATTTAAATGAAGAGGAGTTTACTTTAGAAATTTCTGAATTTGAGAAAGTATCTGGCTCCAAACTTAACTACGACAAAAGTCAGGCCTTGGTTCTCCCAACTTCATCATCATCTGCTGACCCAGAAGTATTTGCAAATATACAAACATCTCCACATTCCATTAACATTTTGGGTGTACAGCTAGGAGGGTCCTGATGATGCCTCCTTGAGGCATTTCCTTGAGGAATTCTCCCACAGTTTTAGATCCCACAACCTCTTCAGGAAGGCTGTTCCATGCATCCACCACCCTCTCTGTGAAACAATACTTCCTCACATTGCCCCTTAGCCACTCCCCCTTTATCTTCAAATTGTGTCCCCTTGTTCTTGCACATCTCTTTTTCTGAAAGATGCTATCCTCTTGGACTTTGTTGATTCCACTGAGGTACTTAAAAGTTTCTGTCATGTCCCCCCTCTCTGTCCTCTCCTCAAGGGTATACATATTAAGCTCCTCTAGTCTCTCCTTGTATGGCTTCTCTTGCAGAGCCTGCACCATTTTAGTTGCCCTCCTCTGGACTGCCTCCATCCTGTCAATGTCCTTGCGGAGATGGGGTCTCCTGAACTGCACACAATACTCAAGATGGGGATTCACCAACTGTCTGTACAGAGGGATAACAACTTCCTGTTTTCTGCTGGTGATGCCTCTCCCT
This sequence comes from Neoceratodus forsteri, assembly GCA_016271365.2. Lineage (NCBI taxonomy): Eukaryota > Metazoa > Chordata > Ceratodontiformes > Ceratodontidae > Neoceratodus > Neoceratodus forsteri. The sequence continues at coordinate 1,218,968,868 of CM057450.1, forward strand.
CTACATCCCAGTATCCCCCCAGCCCGCCCTACTACCCTCTCACATTGTTTGCCAACCTTAAGGTCATCTGATATAATAACCCCCAGGTCCCTTTCCATTTTTCTTGTTGTTACTACCTCCCCCCATTGTGCACTCTTCCCCTGGTTTTTTGTTTCTCAGGTGCATTATTTTACACTTATTTGCACTGAATTCAAACTGCCATGCTTCTGACCATTCCTCTAACCCTGCTAAGTCCCTTCTCATCCTTTCCACGCCTCCTTGTGTATCAACCCTGCTGCAGATCTTTGTGTCATTGGCAAAGAGGCATACTTTTCCTTCCAGTCCCTCTGCAATGTCACTTATAAAGACATTAAAAAGGACTGGACCCAGTTCTGAACCCTGCGGTACCCCACTAATAACCCCCCTTTCTTCAGAGTGGACTCCGTTTAGTATTACCTTCTGTGTCCTGTTGTCCAGCTAATGTTTTACCCAGGCCACCAGCCTGGGTCCCACTCCAAGGCTGGCTAATTTGTTTATTAATCTTTTGTGTGGGACTGTGTCAAATGCCTTGCTAAAGTCTAGGTAGGCCATGTCCACAGCCCCTCCCTGGTCTACTACTTTGGTCACCCAGTCAAAGAAATCAATTAGATTCATCTGGCATGACCTTCCCACTGTGAACCCATGCTGCCTTGGGTCTTGTGCCCCACTGGCATCTAGGTACTCAACAATTCTTTCCTTCAGAAGTGATTCCATCACTTTCCTCACCACAGAGGTCAAACTGATAGGTCTGTAGTTTCCTGCCTCTGTCTTGCTCCCACTTTTGTGAAGGGGAATCGCATCCGCCCTCCTCCAGTCCTCAGGTACCACACCATCCTCTCATGATTTGTTAAAAAGGGTAGTCAGTGGTGTCACTAATTCTCCCCTTAATTCTTTTAGAATTCTGGGGTGAACCCCGTCAGGCCCCATTGCTTTGTCCACCTTCAGTTTTAGGAGTTCTTTCAGAACCCTTTCTTCTGTGAAAGGACTGCGACTGACCACCCTATCCAGAGTGCTTCTGTTAACTGGATTAGGTACCTCCCCCTCCTCCTCTTTTGTGAATACTGAGCACAGGTATTCGTTCAGTATCCCTGCTTTTTCACTGTCCCTCTCCGCCCACCCATCGTCCATTCTATTCAGCCTCACTATCCCTCCCTTTGTCTTTCTACGCTCCCTAATGTACCTATAAAAGGTTTTATCCTCCTTCTTAACATAGTTGACTATCTTTTCCTCAGTTTGGGCCTTTGCTATTCTGACTGCCTTCCCAGCTACCTTCTGCCTTAATTGGTACCGTTCTCTGTCCTGCTCCTTCTGTGTTTCCTTATACTTCCTAAATGTGGTCTTTTTCTCCCTAACCTTCCCTGCTACCTCTTTTGAGAACCATAGTGGCTTTTTCTTTAATTTTGATTTATTTGCTTCACACAAAGGCTTGTTGCCTCTATGATGACAGTTTTGATGTTTCTCCATTGTTGCTCCACTCCTCCTTCTTGCCTGTTTTATTTTATTATTTAAGGGAATCAGATACACCTTTGGGCCAGGGGTTCTTTTACAAAGGTTCCATGTCAGGTTACTTGAAACATTAGGACAGGCAGTGGTATTGTGCAAAACAGAAATAAACATAGCAGCCGGAGGGCTTTGTCAATGACCAAAACATCACAATTGTGCAAATCACTTCTACAACAATTTAAACAATACAGATTTGTATAGGTAGCCATCCAACACAGGGAGGCGAGGCCAGAGGCTGGTGTAAAGAGGGAGAAAAAGAAGGAGTGGGGGGGGGGGTCAGGGGCAGGGTTTGCTAGTGCTTTTCTAAGGCACTCCCCCATCTTGCCAAAGTCAGCCCTCCTGAAGTCCAGTACCTCACTTTTGTATGGTTTGACTCAGCGGCAGAGTTTATCATGACCCACACTGTTAAGTGGTCACTTGTCCCCAGATGGCTACCCACTTCTATATCTCAGATCCTCTCACTGTCCCCATTTGAGAGTACGAGGTCTAAGATTGCTCCCTCCTGAATGGGTTCCAACATTAGCTGTCTGAGGCATGCCACCTGTAGGGCATCGAGAATGGCCCTGCTCTTGAATGTGGCTGCAGCAAAGGTGCTCCAGTTAACATCTGGAATATTCAGGTCCCCCATCAACAGTATCTCCCCTTTCTCTGCCTTCCTAAGGATGCCTTCTATCATATCCTTGTCCATTCCTTCCCCCTGAGATGTGGGTTTGTATACAACTCCCGTGTGGACTGTGGTGCCATCTCCAGTCTCTAAGGTGACCCACAGTGCCTCCTCTCCTCCCTGTTTACTCTCCTGTTCTGTTGCTTTTATTCATTCCCTTACATAGAGAGCTACTCTTCCCCCCCTTCTACCCTCCATCTCTCCTGTAGATTGTGTACCCTGGTATGTTAACATCCCAGTCATGTTTCTCTGTCTACCATGTTTCTGTGACTGCCACGACCCCAGGCATCCCTCTTTCATCAAAGCCACCAGTTCTGGGAGCTTGTTGCCCAGACTACGGGGAAATGGTACTCATTACCCTCCATTTCTTGATGGCCTTACCCCTTTTTGCCCCATCCCTGTCCTTACTGCCTTTGTCGTTTTCTCCATTTACCCCTGCCCTTCTCCCTATCAACATCTCTATCATGGTGTTTACCTCACTTACCACCCTGATTTTTTTTGGGGGGGGGGGCCGCTAGGATGTTCCTGCTCCTTTCCAGTGCCTCCCTCCTTGACTAGTTTAAATGCTTGCCAATGAAGCATTTAAACCTATCACCTAGGATCCTGGTTCCCCTCATGGACAGATGCAGACCATCATGCCAGTATAGGCCTGTATCACTCCAAGTGGATGCCCAGTCCCCAATGAAGCCAAACCCCTGAGCTCTGCACCAGTTTTTCAACGACTGATTGAATCCCATGGTGTGGAGCACCCTAGCCTCACCCATGCCATAGACAGGCAACACCTCCAAGAAGGTTACTGTGCATGCTACTTGTCTATGGCCCTTCCCCTACTCCACAAACTCTTCCTGCACTGCTCTGATCCCTTTCCCAGCCAGGTCATTTGTCCCTAGGTGGACAATGACATTCAGCTTCCTCCCCTGTGCAGCTGCTCCCACGATCCTGAGGATTCGCTTCCTGTCCCTCCAAGCCATGGTGCCAGGTAGGCACCTTACTTCCCTCTCCCCTTCCTCCCCAGTTCTACCCTCCTAACAATGGAGTCCCGCACCAGAAGTTGTTTCTTTCCCCGTGGGGTCCCATGCCACCATCCTGTGGGACTCCTTTGTGCAGGTTCCCAGCATCCTCCTTGGTCTCCACTGTGGGTGCTTCTATAGAGGAACCACACTTTGCCAGAACGTCATATGACTTGTGGAGAGGTACAACTGGAGGGATGCACCTCTGTTCCACCACCCTCACCCCCCAAGCCCACTGTGGTCTAACTGCTTCTCTATCTTGGCAACCTCTGAAGCAACAGCAGTGGCCCTGGTGGTCCCCGAGTGGGAGAGGAGGTCCTCCAAATCCTGGCCAACTCAGCCTGGAGATGAGCAACCTCCTCCCTCAGCCCAGAGAGGTGCCTGCAGATGGGACAAAACCGCATCCTCCAGAACGTCTCCCGGAAGACTGCTGCTCCACAGCCACTGCACTGCACCACTCCCATCATGTCTTATTTCTGGCCCCTTAACTATTGTTTTGAATACTTACTCTTTCCTCTGTTTATTTATTTCTCCTTACTTACTTACTACCTCCGTGCCCTTTAGGCTCATGATCTTTCTGTTCTGAGACAAGAAGTTCCTATATTTCTCAGTAGTCTCCTTACTTGCTCAGAGTCAGACCTCCAGCGGGTGGGGGGGACGGAGAGCTACTCTTTTCCTTCTAGGATTGTGAGTCTTTTGTGGCTCTGTGATCACTCACTTCCTGCTCCCAAACAGGAAGTTCCTGTTGTCAGTCAAATCCTGTGCCTACAAAAGTAGAACTGGCTAAGGGTGGGGAGGGAAGGAGGGCAATATAGTCCCAGCAGAGAAGTATAGCAGGTCATTCCTTTTGCTGTTCTCTGCCAGAAGCTATCTAGGGCAGTTTTTAAATCAAAAACACCTGGCTTCCTTCTAGCTATGCCACTTCCTCTAATTTACAGCTCTTTTTACACCTAGTTAATTGCACAGATAACAATTCTCCTCGAGTTCTCCTGGATTTGTTGTTCATTGTTTAACATCTTCGCTTCCACCGCAGCAAGCAAGCAGTTTATTAGTGTCTTCTCCAGTGGCTTGTATCTTAGTCAATATTGCCATTATCCGAACAGAAGGCAAGTCCGGTGCCACCAGACTACCAGATGTCGTAGGCCCCGACCCTTTCGAGGAGCCTGCGGGAGACAAGTACAAATCCAGATTATGTCCATGGTATTTACCTTCTTTTTTTGCCCCATCTTGATCACAGGGGTTTCTGATGGGTATCAGCAGTTTTAACGTATTGCTAGCTACACGAAGAGATAAGTTCTATTAACTTACACAAAATCCATGTTCTGAGCTGTCTCAAGAAGCTGCCACCATGTTGATGCTCCACAGCAGCCCCCCTTTCTTAAATTTAACTTACCGCTGAGTTCGACTTGCCATGAAGTGTCCGACAGTAAGTCATGGCGGCTGACACTGAAGAAGAGAAGACCAGAAACTGGTGCATGTGTGCAGCGAAGGAAACCCAGCGCGTTTGCCTTTATAACCAGCTGGTTAGGAGGCAATATGGCACAGTGGTTTAAGGCTTTGAGCTGCTAACCAGGACACCTTGGTTTGAATCCCACAGACTCCACTTTCATACTGTGTGACCCTGAACAAGTCACTTAACTTCCTTGCGCTCCCAGGTTACATGTGGAATCAAGCTTTGGCTTAGTGTGCCTCTCCTGGTTAAACAATTTCCCCTTCCCTTTTAATATTCAATGTAAACAAATTAATTTTTAAACATAACTTAAACAAGGTCTATGAAGGAGCACTTCTCACCTCTGGGGGAAGGGTGTTCCAAAGTACTGGGGCAGCTACTCTGCATGCCCCATTTCCCAAGGGCTTTAACTGAGATCTTGGTATTAACAGGAAGCCTGCCTCTGCCGACTGGAGAGGGTGGCCAGGGGCATGTGGTGTCAGGAGTTCTTTCACGTAGCCCAGACCCAAACCATGCAGGGCCCTTTAAGTTAACAAGCACACCCTGAAGTTGATGCACCACCATGCTGGCAGCCAGTGTAGAGCATAGAGAAACAGTGCCATATGCTTGAACCCTGTGGTCCCACCAACCAGTCAGGCTGCTGCATTCTGGACTAGCTACAAGTGATGAAACAACTTCGTGGATAACCCAATGTACAGTGTTAAAATAATCCAATCTTGACGTGACTAAGGTGTGAACAAGTGCTGTTAGGTCAGTCAGCTGAAGAAAGGACTTGATCCTGGAGCTGTTTTGAAGATTATAAAAGTCCCTGGTATAGAGTGTTACAGTAGTCCAGTCTTGACGTGACTAAGACATGAACTAGTGTTGCTAGGTCACTCGGTTCAAGAAAGCAGTTGATCCTTGAGCTGTTTCGAAGATGGTAAAAGACACTGTGAACCCCAACTGACACCTGATATTCTAGTGTCAGCCTGGAATCCACAATGAACAGCAGATTCCTCACCATATCTGCAGCTCTGAGTGTCATGAAGTCCAGAGAAGGCAGGACGGCGCTACTGTTCGTTACTGCTGAGCCTAACTGACCCAGCTCCACCAGTATCAGCTCTGTCTTAAGTGAGTTTAATCTCAGCCAGCTGGCCGCCATCCAGTCCTGAATAAACAGCAGGAGAGTGTCTTTAGGAGTTGACTACGGATTGTTCCTGTTGCAGCACATGACAGGTCACAACTTGGGATATGGCTGTAGGATGTGCCACTGAAGAAGTCTGGCAGAAGTGTGCTACCCTTCACAGACTTTTTTACATAGCCCAGCTGAGTCACTGCAGTAGACACAGACAATGTATCTAGTAAGAGACTGCTCTGACACCTAAGGGTTAAATCAGTGGGTTCCTTCTAGACTTGCTCTTTAATATGGGCAACAGGGATCAGGAGGTGACCAGACTGACTGACTCCGCTGGAAGAGTTGATTTGGAGTCGGTCTCAAGAGGGCTCCTGTAGTGTACAGAAAGAGTTTTGTTTTCTTCAAAAAAATTGCCTTGTTTCTGCTCGACTGATGCAGTGATGGTCATTTCTTCTAAAGATCCTTTTCTGGGAGTTCCAGGCTGTAGTGTGAGCCCTAGGGCCAGATATTCAATTGTTAAAGTGGGCACTAATAGATTTTTGCCCACGCTGACAGGGTCTGTGCCCAGTTTTGGGGTGGGGTTTATAATCAGAGGCCCCTGTAATGCAGGCTAAACCCATCAGCGACTGGTCGCTAACATAATGCTGCACCTATGCAAAACAGGGGTGCAGTGGGAATTTCAAAGGTTTGCATCAGTGGTAAATGGCACCCAAAGCAGCACTATTTACCACCTCTGAAACCTCAACTTAACTGGGCATAAAGCCAGCGCCCCCACCCCACCGATGGTGGGATGGATGTACTGCCGCTGTCCACCCCCATTCACCCATCCCATGACAGTCAGAAAGCTCCCTGGTGTCTAGTGGCACCCCCCGCCCCATCACCCATCCTGTATCTGTGAAGCATTTCTCTGGTGTCTACCAGCATCCCCAACCCCCTGAACACCCATCCTGTATATTGTCATGTGTTCTGTGGTGTCTAGCAGCACCTCACAGCCCCCAGTCACCTGTCCTGGTGCATATAATGCAAAGATAATGTTGTCCCTGGTGTGTAGTGGCACCCCCCCACTCTCCAATCACCCATCCTGGTGAGAGGGGTGCCACTAGACAGCAGGGATGACATTAACATATATGGAACAGTTGTTCGGGGGTGGGAGGTGCTGCTAGACACCAGGGACGATGTGGTAGTTGCCCACAGTATGGGCGCAAATAGGCCGCCATTTCCCATGCAAATGAGCTCATGATGGGCATGCTAATGGCCCCTTCGCGCCTCGCATGCCCAATGGGCTCATCTGCATTTTGCAGCTGAATATCGCGTTATGGCTTCCAGCGCTATCTGGTCCGGGGGCACAATTCTCTATGGACTTGATACAGCCCAGGTACACGTCGAGGCAGGGCAGACTGACTTAGCACTGCACCAACACAGGCTGATATTCAGTTGGATGAGGGCGAGTCCACTCTTCGACTGAATAAAGCAGCCTCTAGGTTGGGTGCAGGTGTAGTGCAAACCACTGTGCCTCGATTGTGCCTGTTTTTGAGTATCTTGCCCTAATGTTTTCTGTGATGAGCTAATAACTCCAGGTAAAGGTAATAACTACATGTTAAGCTAAGCTCCTTGGGGAGCTAGTACTGGTGCCAAGAATTAATGAGATTTCAGAATACCCTCATACTGACATTTCAAGTGTCCAGTTTTAGCTATAGTGCCAGATTTGCACGTCATCAATTTCCAAGTGCTCAGCATGTGCTGAAGTGCTGAATTTGCTCTGCTACTGCCTGTAAAGTGCCCAATGTCAGCTGTACTGTAGTGTGACTTTATCCATCGAGCGACTTTAAAATGCCCAGTGTTATACTGTTGTGCCGTGATTGCCCTGGGGTGTCCAAGTGCCATTTGTTAAGTTCATGCACTGAGCTAGCCTCCCAATGGGAAGGTGCGGGAAGAAGTAAGTGGATTAGAATGAACTACTCTGCATGCTAGTCTTCGTGGGAGGTGCATGTCTCACTGATGCATTTCCAGGAGGGTGAAGTCAAACATACCATGCTGCTTGACTATCCCTGTGTGGACATTAGCTTTATCAAGTCAGTGCGTTACTGGTACAATCTGTTGACATCTTATGCTGGTGCTGGTGCTCTTATGACATTCATGCTCACTGTCCCATATTTACTACCTCATGGACCTGGCCATCCACCTCCGACGGTGAAGGGCAGCAAGGACTTGCAGAGTTCACTGTCTGAATGTTCCACTGTATATATACCTCAATGATGTTGTATATCTTACCTGCTCTTCTAATTTGGTATTCCTCTCTAAAACAAGAAGCATGTGTTCCTTCATGGCAGCATTTTCATGTTCCTGAATATTTATTCTTTTGTCCTGTTCAAAACACAAAGCAGAACTCACATGAATGAAATATTAAAGGGAAACCAGCCTGAAACCATGTAAAGAATAGGCATTCAGCTGGATTTCTTTATTTTTCAAGTATTTTTGCACATTGGGATAGCCTCATTTAGGTGTACTGCCTGGTTTCTCAGATGGACCTTACAGCAGCAGTGGTATCATAGGTTTCATTAAATTACAATGGTTACAATACAGGGTGTCACATACAAGGACAAAAATACACAATATATACCCAGGCAGTAACATCCAAGCAAAATCCATAAAACAGAATCTTTTTGTAAACTTTTGTTTATTCGATTTATTTATTGAAGATATCGGATTTACAACCTTTGAGTCACAGGCTCATTTACAAAGGTTCCACGTCAACGAACAGTTGGATAAAGTGATACAGTAGTCAGAAAAACACGTAATGTGAATCATACAATCAAATTAGCGAAAAGAGGCCTATACAGATTAGGTAGCTATTCAGGTCCTGTCAAGGAGCCTGAAATTGTCAAAGGTGCAGGCAGTCGGAACCGACATTGTCATTGATACAAACAATAATGCGCAGGTGAAAAAATTACTCACCTTAGTAATGTTGTTTCTTCTGATGGAGTCTTGCTGTATTTTGACATATGCAGTTAGGTCCTGCCTTTCAACTGCCCCGGAGAACAAAGAGTTAAACTTTCCATGGCCAGCATGGAATGTTCACCTCAAGCTCGGTTGAAACCCCTGTCTGCTGCTGTTTAAATTCCAACTGTCAGATCTTTACGAGCAATACTCACTAGAAGTTCTGTGTGGAAATTGTAAAACTCAAACTAGCCAACTGGCAACTATATTTATATAAAAGGGTTTTTTGGTTTCAAAACAAAGACTCGAGTCAGGAAACCCAAAAAACAAAACACATCCCAAAACACAACACTCACCCAAAATAAAGGAGGGTGAAAAAGGGACACCCCTAGAGTGACAACACTGCTCCTGCCCACCCACATCCCAAAAACTAGGTTCTGAGAGGGGAGGTGGGGGGGAGGTCAGAATATAGCAAGACTCCATTAGAAGAAATAACATTACTAAGGTGAGTAATTTTTTCTTCAAACAACATGAAGTCATGCTGTATTCTGACATATGCAGACTACCAAGCAGTACCTCCATGGAGGAGGGACAGAACCTACTTTGGAAACAGGCTCTGAAGTACTGCTGTGCCAAACCGAGCATCACTCCTAGCCTGGATATCCAGAGAGTAATGCTTGGTGAATGTATGAACTGTTTTCCAGGTGGCTGCTTGACAGATTTCTAAGATAGGAATATCCCTGGCAGCAGCCAGGGAAGCAGCTGTACCTCTAGTAGAGTGAGCCCTCAGGCCTGTGGGTGGAGTTCTACCCAGTTTTTCATAGCAGAATTGTATACAAGAAACAATCCACCTGGCAATAGATCTTTTAGTGGCAGGTTTGCCCTTACCAACCTCTCCATACGTGAGGAACAACTGGAGGGATTCAAACCTGTGACCCTTGGTACGCTCTGTGTAGTAGCTGAGGGCCCTTTTAACATCTAAGCTGTGCAGCCTCCTCTCTCCAGAGGAAGAATAGTCAGTGAAGAAAACAGGGAGAGACATAGACTGGTTAAGGTGGAAATCTGAAGCCACCTTAGGCAAAAACTTCCTGTTAGTTCTTAGGACCACTTTATCTCTATGGAAAGAGATGAAATCAGGTTCCACTGACAGGGCTTGCAATTCACTGATACGCCTGGCAGAGGTAATGGCTACCAAAAACACAGTTTTCCAAGTCAAGTACTTAAGCTCTGCAGAGGACAAAGGCTCAAAGGGTGGTTGCATAAGCTGAGCAATGCAAACATTAAGGTCCCAAGCAGGAGCAGGGTCCCTAAAGGGGGGATTAGTGTGCAGCAATCCCTTGAAGAACTTACAAAACACAGGATGGGCTGACAGAGGAGAGGGATTGCCTACTGACAGGAAAGCAGAAACAGCTGCCAAATACACTTTAAGTGTAGCTGGCCTAAGGCTTAGGCCATTGAGATGGACCATATAGTCCCGAACCGTAGGCAACCCAGCAGAATCTGGAGAAATATTCTTCTTAGAACACCAAATAGTGAACCTTTTCCATTTGGAATTGTAAGTCTTTCTGGAGGAAGGCTTTCGAGAAGCCTTAAGGATATCCAGAACCCTTTGGGAAAGATGCAGATCAGCAAACTAACTCTTCAAGAGCCATGCCTTGAGATTGAGAGACCTGAGGTTCGGGTACCAAATCCTCCCCTGAGAGGATGTCAACAGATTGTAATTCCTGGGAAGAGACAGGGGAAGGTGGACTGCTAAGGACAGCAACAGGGGGTACCAGGGCTGTCTGGCCCAGTCTGGAGCAATCAGAATCACTCTGCATGGTTGTGACCTTATCTTGACTAACACTTTGAACAGGAGAGGAAGGGGGAAAATCATCTGAATTTCCCTTTCCCAATTCAGGATCAGAGCATCCAGGGGGACTGAGCCCAAGACTGGGAGTCTGCAACAAAAAAGAGGAAGTTGGCGATTGTCTGGGGCTGCAAAGAGATCTATCTGTGGAGTGCCCCATCTCGAGAAAATCACTTTCAAAACTAGGGGATCTAGGGTCCATTCGTGATGGCCCTGGAATATTCTGCTCAGAGCATCTGCTAGGACATTGTCCTTCCCTGGGAGGTGAACTGCTATCAGAGAGGTTTGGAGGGAATAGGCCAGGGACCACATCTTCATTGCTTCTGTGCACAAGGCCGTAGAACGAGTGCCTCCTTGCTTGTTGATGTACCACATGGTGGTGGTGGTGTCTGTTCTGACCTGGACTACCTTGTTCTGTACAGATTTGGAAAAGGCTTGCAGTGCCAGAAACACTGCTCTGAGTTCCAAGAGACTGATGTGAAGCAGAAATTCCTGAGGCGACCACAGCCCTTGGGTGGTAAGATCCCCAAGATGGGCTCCCCAGCCCAGCAGGGAGGCATCTGTGGTGAGTATCACTGAATGAGACTGAGTGACAAAAGGAACTCCTTGTCTTAAATTGTCCTGATCCTGCCACCACTGCAAGGCCTGGATCAGGGTTCGAGTCACTGGGACTAGTTTGGTAAGGGAATCCTTTCTTTGGGACCAGAAGGCTTTTAAGTGGAACTGAATGTCCCTCATCTGGAATCTTGCTCCTTGGGCCACTGCTGTGGAAGCTGCCATGTGGCCCAGAAGCTGAAGGAAATGTCTTGCTGGTCGAGACACCTGTAGGGTGAATGAAGAGGCCAGTTCCATAAGGGTTTTTGCCCTGTCCAAGGGAAGGAAGGCTCTTGCTCTTACTGTATCCAGCTCCGCCCCTATGAAGGTGAGGAGTTGTACTGGCTCGAGAACTGACTTTGGAAGGTTGAGAAGGAATCCTAAGGAAGTGAGCACTTGCTGAGTTATTTGCAAATGTGACTTGACTTGGTCTGGAGACTGACCCACTATGAGCCAGTCGTCCAAGTATGGGCAGATGGAGATCTTTTTTCTCCTTAGGAAAGCAACCACTACTGCCAGGCACTTTGTGAAAACCCTTGGGGCTGATGTTAGGCCAAAGGGCATTGCTCTGAATTGATAGTGGCCTGAGGGCAACTCGAACCTGAGGTACTTTCTGTGGGAGCACCTGACGGGAATGTGAAAATAGGCATCCTTGAGGTCCAGGGAGGCTAGCCAGTCCCCTGGCCTTACAGAGGGAAGGATTATTCCCAGAGTCACCATTTTGAACTTTGGTTTTAAAAGGTGTTTATTCAGATATCTTAGGTCTAGGATGGGCCGCCATTCTCCTGTTTTTTGGGGGGGTTAGGAAGTATCTGGAGTACAATCCTTTGCCCTTGTGTAGGGTGGGAACCCTCTCTATGGCTCTGAAAGCTAGGAGGGAGGAAACCTCTGCCTCTAAGGTGAGGGTCTCTGACGGATTTGCAGGTGGAAAGGATCTGGTTCTCATCTTGGGAAATTTTGTGAAGCTGAGAACCAGTCCCTGGCTTACTACTTCCAGGACCCACTTGTCTGATGTCACAGACTTCCAGTCCTGGACAAAGTAAGCCAGCCTGCCCCCTACTGGTATTGGAGAATCAGCCCAGGCAGACCCATCAGGGTGTCTGCTTGACAGGGGCTATAGGCTGAGGGGTGGATGCAGGCCTGCTCATCCCCTGTCTGCCTCTCCCTCTGAAGAACCCACTCTGAGAATAAGAAGAGAAGGCCTGAGCTTGGTAAAAAGGCCTTTGGAAAGGCCTGCCCCTGGCCCTGGACTGCTACCTTCGAGGAGTGGCTTGCCTTTCTTTGGCCTGAGCACTCCTGTAAGTGGTCCTGTACTCGTCCATCTTTTTCATGTAGTTCTCTGTCTGCTCCCCAAACAGAGAATTACCAACAACAGGGAAATCCATGGCACTGCTAGAACATCTGAGCCAAGCCATCCTTCGAAGAGCCACAGATGTAGCCATGACTCCTGATGAAACATCATTGGAGTCCATAGCAGCATGAAATTGCACTTTGGATGCCTCAATCCCATCTGCAGCCACCTGCTCCAGCTCCTTGGCAAGCTGGTCAGGGGCCTGTTTAGCCAGAGCCAGCACAGTGTCCCACCTGGACTTCTGGTATCTAGCTGTGTAGACCATATAGTTAGCCTGCCTGAGTCCCAAAGATGCAGCCATGTACTGTTTCTTTGCCATGGTATCAATCCTCCTGGAGTCCTTATCTGGGGGGTGTGATGCCAAGGGGATATTTGCCTTATCACAGGCAGCAGCCTGCACTACCCCAACATGGCTGCATTGCTGAGACAGGAACTCCGTGTCTGAGCCTGAAAGAGTATACCTCTTATCCATTCGTCTGTCCACAGGAGGTATGGAGTTAGGAGTCTTAAGAATGTTATTTGTCTGTTTCCCAAAGGATTTATGGAGGGGAATAGACAGTCTCCTGGATTCTGGGATGTCCATCATTTTAACAAAATCAGGCTCCTCCTGATCCTCTACTGCTTCTTCCATAGGAAGCTGGAGGGTTTCAGCCACTTTTTTGTAAAACATAAAGTGAGAAGGGGATTCAGAAAGCCTAGGAGGAGAAACACCTGAAGGTCTGTCTGGGGAGATGTCCGGGTCAATAGGCACATCCAGACTTTCATAATCACCATCATCATCCTCATACTCTCCCTCCTCCTCATCCGGTTCATAAAATTCTTCCAAGGTGTAATCCGGAACCGGGGGAACCGACTGAACCGAACCCCTGCCAGATGGTGCCGGTTCAGCCGGAACCGAAGTTAGCGACTGCACTATTCTTATCGCTTTGGCTATCTCATCAGCGGTCGGAGTATGAATTTCTGGATCCGAACCTGACAATTTATCTCTTCTTCTTCTTCTTTTTACCGGAACGGACTCCTCAGAATCGGCTCTCCTTTTGCCCAAAGAAGTGTCGCCCTGGCCAGAGGGCACTCCTTCTGGTTTGGTTGGTACCGAACCGGGCTGGCCATCCGGGTCAGCGGACTTCTTGGCCTCCCTTTCCCTCAGTCTACCTAATCTCTTTTCCAGGGTAGCTTTGAGAAAATTCTTACAAATTTGGCAGTCTGAATTGAGGTGGTCAAACCCCAGACAAACACAGGTGGTGTGGGGATCAGCCTTAGCAAAGACTTCCCCACACACACTGCAGTGTTGAAACCAAGTGGGCCCAGTTTTTTTCTTGGGTTTCTCAGACATGGCCAATCCTATCCAAAACTTACCCTTTTTTCGGCAATCTGCCAGGCAAGACTCCCCTATCGGTTCCTGACCGTGTTACGGGTCTTGGAAAAAAAAAGTAATAAAAACCGTTTTGTTTTTTTTTAGAACCGATACGGACCGGTTACCACACTCAAAGTAAATTCACAAACTTTTTTACTTGAAACTGATCAGTTCAGCTGAACCGATCCACAATTTACAAGTTCCACACAGAAACTAAATAGAAAACTTATCTAGTACTCATGGTCAGGGCCCCTACTTTTCTGCGGCACAGTGGGACCAAGTTCTGTGGCAAGACTACCATTTGCCGCAGAACTTCTGCGGCGGTGGTTTGTAATTTCTGCGTAAGTTCTGCGGCACTAACAAACAACCACATCACAGTGTCAGCTTGTCATCCTGACTTCACTTTCATGACAGTGGTTATAGCAATCAGAATAGTGGAAAGCACAGTAACACTAGTTCAAAAATAACAGACTTATAAAAATAATTTTATGCCTAAAAAAGCAAAACAAATGTTTCTCCCTTAAGGTCCTAGCCTGTTGCATAAATGAGATAAGCAGAGGGGATCTTATGTGATAAATAATGCATTTCTATATGCATGCTATCTATCCCACTAATGAGGTTTCCACTGTCTATCACTTATATATTTTATGTGCTTTCTACACCACTCATGAGGTTCCACTGTGTATCCTTATATATTTATATGCAATCTGTAACATACATACAAATGTGTGTGTGTGGTGAGAGACAGAGATACTGTGTGTGTGTGTGTATATATATATATATATATATATATATATTTTTTTCCAATTTCCATGAACTTGCATCCTCATTCATACAGGTCCCATTGGAAATGGAATAGAGGAGTTATTGCAAAACTCATTTTTCAGGTCAACCTGCTTTCCCTGACACACTGCGTAACACCATCAGGCCATGACATGCATGGGAACCGATAGCGAGATAGTGCTCTCCAGCCCATCACAATGTGTCCACCATGTGACAGAACACTGCACCATACCTTCCCAGGCTCTGAGCAGTGATGTGTTCCACCAATCCTTGTGCTGCCCAGCCAGCTCCCAGAGCTAATCTCTGAACCTGAGTTGCCGGCACGGAAACACAGCATGCTACTCTCTGGCCCAACAGCTGTCCCTGCACACAACATTTCTCCATAACTTTTAGGTGATTCTATCAACCAATGACAATATGTAATCAAAAACCCTGGCAAAAATGCATACAATGCAATCATTTATTTAACAGGTCTATTCTTTCAACAGGTCTACACATTATTATATTCCACTTTTCTGGGCATAATTACTTTATTTTTCTCAAAAATGACAGTTAAATTCATTTTACCAGTTATTCATTTCAGATGGCATCTCTATACCTTAAAGGCACAAATAGGTTTGTACAAAGTGAGGTATGGACTTAACAGGTCTGTGCTATTGACAAGGTTTTGTTTAAGTTGGCCCTAGTGCAATAATGTAAGACTGAAAAATTGTATTAGGCTGTAGTGCAGGTTGAGCAAATATCACCATGCATGATGTGCTGTGCCACCGTCTCCGACAGTGGGAGCTGTGGTAGATAAGTGACTGTTCATTTCTATTGCAGAATGCAGCCATTTCATTAGCTAATGTATGAGTTATAGCAATGATAACATCACATTCTGAGCATATAGGTGGGTTTTGGATATAAAAAGAGGGGAAGGGAAACGGATTCTATGGATAAACAGAAATATTAATAAAAACTCACCAAGAAGAGTGAATTCTGCGGCACCGCAGAAGTTCTGCGGTAGATTGCAAGTTCTGCGCAAAATTCTACAGCCGCAGAATTCTAGGGGCCTTACTCATGGTACCACAGACAGAGACTTAAACTGACAAATTCGGTAGAAACCGAGCGAAAAACTACACTTTAACTGACTTTTTTGAACTGAGCAAAGGAGAGATCTCCAGAGCGACTGTTCAGTGAGGCGGAGTAAAGAATCTGACGGTTGGAGTTTTAACAACAGTAGACAGGGGCTTCAACTGAGCTTGCGGTGAACATTCCATGCTGGCCATGGAAAGTTTAACTCTTTGTTCTCCAGGGCAGTTGAAAGGCAGGACCTAACTGCATATGTCAGAATACAGCAAGATTTCATGTTGTTTGAAGTGAGGTTTACATTTTGTGAAGCTTTTGATACTGTGGAATAATCACAGTTACACATTCAGTAATGCGTCCTGAGCGAGTACACAGACAGTAGGTAGTAACACTTTAGCATACTCATTTAGGGTTGCCACCTGTCAGGTTTTTTACCTGGTGATCAGGTTTTCAGGGTCCTTTATCAGGTAATCCAGTTTTGCACCGTGCTGGTCAGGTTTTTGAGCCATTTTGAGTGCTCACATACTTTTGAAACCAATTTTGTTATATCATTCATTGTTTCACCTACATGTCCTGGTTACAGACAAGTTCTGTTGTCAAAATAGCCCTTTGTTTGTGAAAGCAGTCAGCCTGGGAGGTGTAAAGTATGGCCATTAACACAATTAGCACTTTCTTAACCTAGTCTTTTCACTGCATCTTAAACTGGCATTGCAGCAAAGCTGCCCCCACCTTTTGTAACAGTAACACAGCTAGTTGTCTTCCACTTTCATTTGCTGGTAAACATTTTCATCTATAACAGAATTTAGGCATTTTTAAATGTTTTAAATATTTTTTCCCCTCAAGAAAAAAAGTATGGTCACTTCTTTGACTTTGAAATTGTACTGTGGACATGAACAGGAAATGGAGCCAGAAAAAGATAAAAGTACACATTACAGGAAATAATTTCTTTATTATGTATTATTGTATACCATGTATACTGTTGTATGCTATTTACAGTATTTCCCTTGTCTCCCCCCAGATCATGTCTGTAAATGAGATTTCTTTTGTCTCTGTATGTTTATCTGGTAAACCAATGTCAACAAATAAATACATAAGTAAATAAATAATTAGAAAGAATCTAGGAAAGTAACAGGTACAGTACAGTATCTTAACATTGTCGTTTAACTGCTGCTTTAAGTATTGTCTTTTACTGATATAAGTAAATGGCCTTCTAGGAGGAACAATGCATGATGAGTCATGAAAAGGGGTGGGGCTAGGGGTGGAGCTTAGAATCTGGTTTTTGCTTCATCCAACGGTGGCAACCCTATACTCATTCTTAACGTTGTACAGGCTGTGCAGAACATGTATACACTAACTGGGATATCCACAAATGCACCACCACAGGGGCAGGACCGGGGAGGCCCAAGACCTGGTGGTCGTGAGGTGGTGGTGCTAACCATGGGACAGGCTAGCTGTTGCACTGGCAGCTACGGGTGGAGAGTAGGTGGTCTTTTAGGACTTTTTTGAAGGGGCCAAGTCTGCAGTCAGAGGTTATAGCAGGGGGAGATCATTGTACTATAATGGCAAATGGTAGGAGAAAGACCTTTGGGCAAGGGAGATCCTGACTCTGGGAGTAGACCAGACCAGCTTATTTGCTGAGCGGGTGTTTGCAGATGCATGTGAGGAGCAGAGAGAGGCCGAAACTCCAAGCGGGGTAAGTCCTAGGTGGATCTTTCTGGAGAGAAGGCAAGTTTGGTAGAGTATTCTTTCATCAAGGGGGAGGGTATTTGAAAGGGCATACAAGGTACAGCTATGGGTGCATCTATCTACACCAGTGAGGAGTCTACAAGCCTTGAAACTCTTATTGATAAAATGGGTGAGGAAAAAAAAATCAGTAAAAATGCTGCCTTCTGATTGGGCAAAACACACCACATGACTGTGCATTATCCCACGATGACCACACGACCACACTCTTTCCATTTTTCACCTTCCTCCAAAACAATTTTGACCATTTTATAAGACAGATAATCCACAACAGGGCATGCGGTCGTGCTCTGATATATACACACTTTGGGTGGGTGAATACTCTCGGTCTGCAGCCTTGTGCCTCACAACACCCACCAAGGCATGCACATATCAAAGCATGACCATGTGCCCTGTAAGCGGATTATTTATTATATGTATCATGGATGTTTTTGTACTATGCATAAAGTATTTTGCACTTGAACTTGGAATCCATTTTGTTGCCTTACATCCAGCCAGCTATGTAGGGTGAGTGCTGTAACTCTTCTGTTTTTGCACTGGTTCTCCATTGACATGTTGCACCCCTGTATAGCCTTAGTAAAGACATAGCTGCTTTTTGCTGGAATTCATTTTTATGAAGCCCCTAGCCTTGGGTCTCTTCTTGCCAGCTCAGGCTTTTATGATCTTGCTAAACATAGAAACATAGAATTTGACGGCAGATAAGGACCGCTTGGCCCACCTAGTCTGCCTATTTTCCTACCTAATAGATAAGCTGAAGATCCTAGTTAACCAACAGCTTACTTCCTCCTACCCCCACTTGGACTACCTTATGTCTGTCCCATGCATTCTTGAATGCCCCCACTGTACTTGACTCCATGACCTCCTCAGGGAGACTGTTCCATGCATCCACAACCCTCTCCGTGAAAAAATACTTCCTCACATTACCTCTGAGCCATCCCCCCCATCTTCAAATTGTGTCCCCTTGTTCTTGCACATCTCTTTTTCTGAAAGATGCTACCCTCTTGGACTTTGTTGATTCCCTTGAGGTACTTGAAAATAGAAACAGAGATTCGCTAAGTCAGTCACACTGCTTCTAAATATCAGGACTGTTTCTTTCATTACAGCCAGTATAGTATGTCGGATGTGGATATAAATGTGGGAGCAGGGGCCGGCACCACTTGTACCTTGCACTTTATTTGCACTGAAATTGACCACAGATTTTTTTTTACTAACAATAAAATATTTTGCATCTGAACTTGGAATCCATCTTGTTGCTTTATATAGTGTGTGTTAGAATGTTGTTCACCTTTCATTTTTGTTTTGCATATCATTTTTACCCCACCTGACACTCCAGAGTCCACCTCTCCTTCAAGCCTCCTAGCACTCCACTAACCCCGGCAATCCTCTTCAGGAGCTCCCTCATCCACATACTGCAGCCAACCCCTGAGTTTGTCCCGGCATATCCCATTGCCTGGCGGGTCCCCCTCCTTCGAGGGGGAAGGCACCGGGGAAGAGGGAAACCCAGCACACTATTGCTTCACGCCCCTGGGGGTGCTGCTGTGGAGTAGGAGGCTCTCGGAGGTCCCAGTGGTGTGGAGTGCAGAAGCAGTCATCCGGCATGCTCCAAAGCTGTTTTTCCGGTTTTTTTGAGTCCCTCCTGTGCTGCTGCTTGTTGTGCCCCTGATCTCCACCAGGGGCTGCTACAGAGCAGGGCTATCCCTAACCCACCTCAGGAGAGGAGAGCAGTCCTCCGGACGCTCAATCCTCTACTTCCCCTGCCAGCCCTCGGCGACCCGAGTCTGTTCCCAAACCCGTGTCGTCGGACCTTTCATTTTTATCCATAGAAAAAAGTTGTTCTACCACAGTAGCTAAATTCCTAGAAGGCTGTTCAACCTTTCTGGGGTAGAACAGTGTTCTACAGCATATGCAAGCATGAGGGAGTTTTTTTTTTTTAATCCTGAATCAGCTGCTGCGCAACCATTAAACAGTTGAATGAATGTGTCAACAAAGATGGCCGCAGCATTTTTTTCAAAACAATTATCTGAACGGGAGCAATTTATTCTAGATAACGAGAATAAACAAACCAACAAAAAAAAAAAAACAACAAATGACATCCACGTGCTGAATTCGTTCCTCCACGATAACGAGAAGCACAGACCCATCACAGAAATACCACACACAGAGCTGGACAAGTTAGTAGCTGAATTCATTTTCAAAATAAAAAGGATCAATGGCTCTGAATATAAGCCTAGTAGCCTACGAAGTTTCCTGGGTAGCATCGATAGGCACTTACTGAAACATAACTATGGGCACTACATATTTCATGGCAATACAACAGAGTTTCAGGAAACTCTTAAAACACTGAAAGCCAAACAAAAGCACTTGAAACGACAGGGTAAGGGGAATAAACCTAACAAAGCTGAAGCCCTGACTGATGAGGATATACACAGACTGTATTCAGCTGGTACCACAGGTCTACATAACCTTACCTCGTTGCTAAATACCTTATTTTTCAATATCAGTCTATATTTCGATCTGCGTACTAGTGAGCACTACTGCCTTAAGTGGGGAGACCTAGAGCTATGCACAGATTCAGCAGGAGAGCGCCACATCCAGTACAATGAGTGCCAGACCAAAACGAGAACTGGTGAAAACACCCGCGATGTCCGCCCCATAAAACCAGGAATGTATGAAAACAAAAAAAGTCCAGATAGAGATCCGATTGCTGCCTATATGAAGTATGCCGCACTGAGGCCACCAAAAATGCAAATCCCCGATGCCCCATTTTACCTGGCTGCCAACATAAACTATGTGCCAGCCACAAAGATCGCTACGGTTCCATAGCATGACAGTTGGTCATAACAAAATATGGGCAATGATGAGGGAAATGAAGGTTGCTGCAGGTCTTCCTGAAGGAAAAAAAATACAACATCACTACACTAGGAAAACCTGCATACAACGTCTAATTGATGGCAATGTGCCACCAACAGAAGTGGCCCAAGTATCTGGAAACAGAAACCTAGCCTCCATTAACAACTACTCAGTAGTGACTGACGCAAAGCAAAGCAGAAATTCCTCACTGTTTGCTGGGACCAATTCTGATGTAAAAAGCACCCCAGGTCCCAGCCTTTCACAGTCTGTTTCTGTGATACAGTCAGAGAAAACGTGTTTAACCCCAACAGTTCAAAAAAAGGTGCTGCATCCTCATACTACTCCCCCAGACTTTTTGCGTGGACTAACCTTGTTTGGCAGCAACTGTGTCTTCCAACAGGGTGTAAACATCAACTTTTTCAAAAGCATGGAACCACAAAAGCGACGTTGCATCCGGCTGGATTCTTCGTCAGACAGTGATTAAGGTGAGAGTAAAGGCAAGTAAATTAGCCTCACTGTTGGTGTTCTGTGGTGGGGGTGGGGGGGGGTGGGAGGGCAGGCTTACTGAGACATGACCTCTAGCACAACCGTGACAGTTCAAATGTCAACCAGTCACGAATGAAGGTCATAGATCAAGCAGCGTATTTAGGCATAAATCGTGTGGCGGTTCACTGGAGGTCCACTGAAACTGCTTTAAAGTATGAAATCAAAATCCAAATTTAAACTAAAGATAATGTGTATCTCTTTCCTATTGACTGCTGCCCACAACATACACTATAAAAAATACTGGCTGCGTAATCATCGCAGAACTCAGTGTGTTCTGCCACCTCGGGATTCTGATTCCCTGAGACCTCTCGAGCTTCGCTCTCGAGGTTTATGGGAATCAGGATCCCTCTGTGGCAGAACACACTGAGTTCTGTATCATTACTCAGCCAGTATTCTCTATATCCAGCCAGCTATGGAGGGTGAGTACTGTAGCTCTTCTGTTAATGCATAGATATTTTTTTTTTACTCTTCTTTTTTCTTGAACTGTAGACCTGTGCCCCTTCTGTCAGAGTTCCCTGCCCCCTCACCCCCCAACAAGACTTACCTAGCATACCCCCATGGTGAGGCTGCGGGACTGGACCAGGTCTCAATGGTGACTGAATCCATGTGGAGCTGTGTCTAGTTGGCAGTGCAGGCCTGCAGGATTCCAGTATCATTCAACTGTCCAGCTGGGATTTACTGCTTTTCTGTCCCTCCGCTGGAGTTAGCGGTGCGAATGCGTGCATGCAAGCACGTAACAGGAGAGTGCATAGGCGAGGCAGCCTATTCCCCCACCCTACTGCTGACAACACAAAACTGCATCTCCTGTGCTGTCACAGAAGGTGATTGTGCTGTGGCTGCCAACCCTCCCTCCCTCCCCAAAGAGGGTGAGAATCCTCTGGGATGCTCAGTCTCCCCCTCCTTGGCTGGCCCTCCCACAACTCAGGCTTGCTCCCAAACCCAGGTCACCGGCATTGTGAGCAGTAACCATACTGCTGCACTGATGGGCCAGCCAAATACACAAACAGATCATAATCTCTATTAGCAAAATAGGAGAAGGAATCCAGGGCACGTTGTGTCTATTCGCAGATGACACTAAACTCTGGTGTGGGTGCTGACACAGTACAACTGCACTGTCAACTTAAAGTGCTGGAGGTTGTTTGAACTTTTTACTGTATCAGGGAATAAATTCCAGCTGGTGGGGTCCACAATAGCAAATTTCTTTTCACCAATTACTTTGCATGATACTGGGACATGAGGGATACCCCTTGACTTGCATCCCCAATAGATAAACCTTGACTGTATGGGGTAGAAGGTTGCACAGGTAGGTCAGATAAAGCCTAAGGACATATTTGGAAACCAGGGAGGCCCATTTGAGTTCATGTCTTTTTCTAGGGCAAGTAAACCAACTTATATAAATTTTGCTCCCTACTCTGTGTCCAACATTTGTACTTTTGTGCTGCCTTGGAGGATGAGAGGATAACTCAGTTTGCAAACTTAAATAACTGACGTTACAGGTCAGTGACACCTCTAATATGAGAACCTAGTCAGTCCTTTGTGGGAAGCTAAAATAATCTATTTTCTACTGTCATAATTATGGGGCAGACAGTTCTGGAAAGGAAGGTCTCAAACGTGACCTCTTTGGGGGAAATAAACTTGCAATAAAAAATTCAGACTGGAATTCAGATTACCATAACTCATGGCAATACATTTTAATGTAGTATGGATAACTTTATTACAGTAGTGTGACTGATAACTTACTGCTTGAATGTGTCATCAAAGTCCAGAAAGGAAGGAAGCAAAAGCATCAGTACAGAACTGATTACTGAAAGGACGAAATGCACTAAAGGTGGATAAATCAATGGGCCCAGATGAGCTACACCCATGAGTAATGAAACACATGGGACATGTCCTGGCCACACCACTGGCAGATCTCATTACTAGCTCACTGAAATGGGGGAGGTGCCAAGGAGTGGAGGTCAGTAGCTGTGGTGTCCCTGAACAAGTACAGAAGTAGTGATGAACCAGGAAACTACAGACCAGTCAGCCTGACATCTGCTGTGAGGAACTTACTGGAGACCATAATACAGGAGAGGCTTATGGAGTTCCTTGAAATTAATGGACTTCAGGACATTGGGCAGCACGGGTTCGCTTGACACGGAGGAGGACAAGGGTCAGGAAATGGATGTACTGTACCTGGACTTTAGCAAAGCCTTCGACTCTGTCCGACATGGATGACTGATGAAGAAGCCTAGAGATCGTGGGGTGGTGGATAGGCTAGCATGATGGGTAAGAATTGGCTAAGTGGGAGAACCCAGAGAGCTGTCTTCAATAGGGTACACTCAGGGGTCAGGGAGGTCACTAGTGGGGGTGCCGCAGGGATCAGTCATGAGGCCAGTCCTCTAACATCTTCAATTAAGACAATGGAAAAGGGATCCAGGGGAACAGCCGCCTCTTTGCAGATGACTCAAAGATCTATGGAAGAGTGGACAATGAGGCTATAAGAATCATAAGGAAAGATCTGGAAATACTAGAAAAATGGTCAAGGGTATGGCAGTTAGCTGATGCAATGGTGGTGTTTCCACTCTTGATGCCAGCAAATTGGGTTCTGGAACAAGATCAGGTTACTGGAGGCTGGCTGAGGGAAGATGAAGCTTCCTAGAGGCAGCGCTCCTCCCCCAAGGTAGCGGGCACTGCACCTTCCTGCTTGACTGCCACCTGGCATATATATATATATGTTTGTATAGTGATACAATCCTTGTGTGTGGCAGACAGCCTTCCAGGTGAGCGAACGGTTTTTGTGTCATCTGCTGTCCTGGGACTGGGGTTGGAGGCACTGGTGGGGTGCCACCAGATACCAGTATTTTAAACACAGACACGAGGAGGGGCATAAGCAGTTTTTAAATTCTCTAGCGATGTGAAGAGTAACATGGACAAACGCTTACTTACTGGTGCGGTGTTCATCGACCTCTCCAAAGCGTTTGACTTGGTTAATCATCCTCTACTTCTGAGTAAACTCTTATCTCTTGCTGCCTCTGACTCTACCCTACCCTGGTTTAGCAGCTACCCTGTCAATCAGTCCCAATCTGTCTCTTTCAGTAAAGTTATCTCTTCACCAGCCCCATAGCCTGCAGTGTTCCACAGGGATCTATACTTGGCCCCTTGTTCTTCTCACTTTCCATTAACGATATTCCTAACCCATCTCCTCCCTGCAAGACCATTATGTATACTGATGATCTTGTACTCTACGCTGCCTCCAAGTCCACTGTAGATCTTAATTTGCACCTATCATCCGTGTTTCAGAATCTGCAATTCTGGCTCTCTTCCTACTACCTAATTCTTAATCTACCAAAGACTCAGGCCATGCTCTTTGGTTCCTCTAGAAAAGTCCACGCTGAGCATAGTAAAGCTTCAGGTCCTATGTCGTGATGGGTCAGTTGTCTCAAACACTGTTGCATTCAGATACCTTGGAGGCATGTTGGGCCCTGTACTGGACTTCTCTATTCACATTAACGAGGTGTGTCACTCAGTTAACCAGATATAAGGTGCTGCCTACAGAATGCGTCAGTCTCTCACACCTGCTGCTAGGATTTCGGTTGCTAGGGGTGTCCTGCTCCCAAGAATATTATACGCCCTCCCCGTACTCTCACAGGCTAATGTTGTTATACTTTGCAAGTGGGATATTACATACAACAGTGTCTGCAGATTTGCCTTATCAGCTCCTCGCCTAACCCATCACTGCTTGCTTTACTCTTCCTTGCAATTGCTGCCTCCTAATGCCCTTCATTTTTGTTCTCTCTGGGTTGCTTTATTGACTCCTTAACCAGACCTCCCGACTCCCTGGGTGCTATGCTAAACCCTGTCAAGCCCTCGCGCACCCCTTAAGGTCCTCCAACTCTCTCCTGCTGTCAGTCCCGTCCTGTTCCACTAAAATGGGTGAGCAAGTGTTCTCCTGTTTTGCCCCAAAGTTCTGGAACTCCCTCCCTCCTCACATTAAGAACTCCTCCTCTCACCTTTCCTTCAAGCATGCACTTTTCTCTCACCTATATGCACTTGGTAACTGCGTATGCTCTTAAACTTTCGGCTCTGTAAACTGCTCTCCTGACAACCTGTACTTGTCTACCCCATATTCTTCATTTGTATGTTAACTTCTTGCCTGTTTCTCCTCTAGCATTTGCTCTGACCTGTTGGCCTGGCCACTCAGCTGCTTATACCCTGTACCAATTTGTATTTTTTACTTACTTACGCAGATCCCTGCATAGATAACTGATGCTAACAGTTATTGATTTGAATTCTGCTTACTATGTACTGTATTGGACTTGTCCACTGTTTATTTTGTCCTGATTGTAACATTGTATTTTGTATACTGTACTTTCCTGGGTCATTGTTGAAAATAGGCAGGGTTATTGCCTAACGCACATACCTGGTTACCAAAAGCAAATAAATAAATAAATACATGGATACCTTAAAACCAGGAACAGGAGGCTGCCCCAATGGCTCAGGAGCAGTACACTGCGCTGCCGTGCAGACAAAGAACAGTTACATAAGAACTTACCTTAACAGTAGATCTTTGAGGGTAGCTCCTCCATTGGCTCACACCTTTGGAACTGTAATCTGTCAGCATCAGGACCACTCGGAAACTTTTGCTAGCCGGAGGCCATCCACAATGACATGTAGCGCTGCCTGTATAATGTGGTCAGTGGCTACACTCCTCAGTCCCCTGCCGGAGGTACTAGGTACTTCACGGGACTGGAAACAAGATGCATGGAATACGGCCTTAGGGACAGTATCTGGATTATCTCTAAGAAGAACAAAGGGGGAAAAAGTGAGGGCATGCTATGGCCCAATGGAGGAGAATCTCTTGAAGATCTAATGTTACGGTTCACTTCTTATGTAAATGTTCTATCTTCATTGAGGATCGCTCCTCCATTGGGCCACATCTTTGGAATGATTCCCAAGCAGTACAATGCACCCAGGGAGGATGGCATAGCCTGATATATGATCTGGACATAAGACCTTGCAGCAGAGCAAGATCAAAGCCAGCACCTCTGCAAAAGACAATGCCGAGACTGTAGTGCTTAGTGAAAGTATGCACAGTGCTGCATGTGGCTGCAGTACATACATCAGCAGAAGGGACATTTGGGAAGCAAGCGACAGAAGTGGCCATACCCCTTGTGTTGTCAACACGAACAGCACCAGGAAGTTCCTTACCCTACTTCCTATAACAAAAAACTGTACAGTTAGCCAGCCATTTAGACAGGCACTGCTTAGATATAGGTGCGCTCTCTTTCACAGGGGCAAATGAAATGAAAACTGAGGAGACTTTCCGCAGCTCTTAGTGAGAGTAACATAGTAGCTCAGTGTTCTGTGTACATCAAGAGTGTGGAGCAATGCCTCACTCTTATTGGAATTCTCAGGGTAATAAACAGGAAGGTGCATCATTTAGGTTACTGTAAATTCTGATACTGTCTTCGGTAAGAACTTGGGATCTGTACCTAGAGACTCCATGAAAAATCAAGCAAGAAGGCTCATTCAATAGAGCCTGAAGCATGAAAATTCTCAGAGCAGAGATGAAGGCAACTAAAAATAACATTTTTCATGAAAGGAAACATAGGCCATAAGAGGCGGCAGGCTTAAAAAGAGCCAAGGTCAATTTCTCAAGTATGAAATTCAGTTCCCAAGGGGGAACTGGATTATGGATGGGAGGTTTCATATGCAGGATACTTCTTAGAAAGGTGTGGGGCACTGCTAGTTGTGCAACTAACTGTATGACCATAAACAGGGGGATGAAATGCTGATGTAGCAGCCAAATGCACCTTAACAGAGAAATACTGCAGACCTGAATCAGGTAATGAAAGTAAGTATTCCAGAACAGACATCACAGGACACATAAAAGGGTCCATATTCTGGGAAGCAGATCACAAAGTGAAATGCTTCCATTTCAAGGAAAAAGTATGTTTGGCAGAAGGCTTTCTAGCTGCAATCAAGGCATCAGCCACCTTAGGTGACACCCCAAAATGGACGACTGCTACATTTTCAGGAGCCAAGCATGCAGATGTGGAGACTTTAGGTCTGAATGGTTTAGAGACCCCCATCCCTGTGAAAACAGACCCTGACACAGAGGCAGAGGAACAGGATGCTGAAGTAGTGGAAACCATATGTGGCAAGGCCATAGAGGAACTATGACACTGGCACTGTCCACTCTTGGCTTGAGCAGAACCCTTTGTATTAGAGGAATGGGGGGAAATGCATACAGGAATTTCCCTTTTTAAAAGAACAACTTGTCTTGCCAAAAAACTCCAGGCTCTGGAGTGACCGAGCAAAAATACAGTTGTTTTGCATTGTGTGGGGATGCAAGAAGGTCCACCTCTGGATGATCCAATCTTGCGAAGACATCGTTCACCATAGATGTCAGCAATTCCCATTCATGAACCATGGACTGACACCTGCCTAATCTGTCTGGCAAGATGTTTTGGAGACGAGGGAAAAACACGGCCGACAGCAGCAGGTTGTTAGACATTGCCTATTATCACACTCTCATTGCTTCCGTGCACAGGAGATAGGAGTTAGTGCCCCCTTGTGTATGTAGTGCATGACACTGTCACTGTCCATCTGGATAAACAGAGGACCGGGGCAGAGATGATCTTGAAATGCCTGGAGGCTGTATAGGACAGCTCTCATTTCCAAGACATGAAATGGGCAGTTTGGCCTCCACTCCATTCCAGGACCCTTGTGTCTGGAAGGAGCCAAGAGGAGAACCCCAACCATGCCCAAAGCATTCGTGGTATCTGTACAAGAGCTGGTACAAGGAATGGAACACCCTTGAGTAAGTTACTGCGGTCCATCCACCATAGTAGAGCTCAACAAAGTGTGGATGTGGCAAGAACAATTTCTTCCAACTTGTCTGTCAATTGATCCCATTGTACCCAGAGTGTCCATGGCACTGTTACTATGGCAGCAACCATCAGGGCCAGGAGGTGTAACATTGTCCTGGTGGATTTGTAGTGGCTCCCACGTATCAGGTGTTCCTGAGTAGTAAGGGTGTCTGGCCTGTTCTGTGGCAGGAAAGCACACCCCTTGTCTTTCTCCAGTACTGCCCCAATGTACTGCAGGCATTGGCATGGGGTCATCATTGACTCTGGCACATTCACTGTTAACCCTAATGCTTCACACAGTTGCAGTGTTTGGGAAAGGGTGTGAAGAAGAGCTTCCCTAGAACTGGCCTTTATAAGTCAATCGTCCAGACAAGGGAAAACAAAGCCCTTCCCCTGTGAAAGGCTGCCGCAAGCACGGCTAAGTATTTGGAAATACCCACGGTGCTGAGGATAAACCAAACAACAACAATTAGAACTGACAGTGCCTGCCTCCAGCATAAAGTGGAGGTACTGTCTGTGGCACTGTCTGATCTTGAAATGAAGGAACAGTATGCATTCTTCATATCCAGGGAACAAATCCAG
Organism: Neoceratodus forsteri; assembly: GCA_016271365.2. NCBI lineage: Eukaryota > Metazoa > Chordata > Ceratodontiformes > Ceratodontidae > Neoceratodus > Neoceratodus forsteri. The sequence continues at coordinate 1,218,997,138 of CM057450.1, forward strand.
TCCCCTTTTTGCAAGAGGGGAATCGGGGCTTGCAGAGACACCATTCAAAACTTCTTGTGTTCAATGTACAGACCGAGGTCTGTGAGGTCAAACAAAGGACATATATCTCTCTCCACTTTGGAACTAGGAAGTATCTGGAAGAGAACTCTTTGTTCCTTTCTTGTTTGGGGAAGAGATTTGATAGCATGCTTTTGAAACAGGGTCTGGATGACTTCTTTTAGAAGGGATAAGTGGCCCAAAGGGTAACAGGGATGGGATGGAGGATGATCTGGAGAGGTTTCCATCAATGCCAGAGTATGTCCCTTTTCTATTATTTCCAGTACCCATTCATCTGTAGTGATCTCCTTCCACCGCTTTAGACGCAAGGAGATACTTTCCCCAACTCACATCCCTGGAGGCAATAGCTGGGGAGGGGGGGTCGCGGAAGAGTTTTAGGTGGAAATGGGGGAGGCCGGGTCGTCAGAACCAATTCCCTTGGGTGCTTTTGCATGGGCACCGGGCACCTCTACCACAGGACTACTGATAGTACATAAGGTTACCTCTGGCAGCAGGCTTACGAAAAGATCCCCTACCACACCCTCTGGTTGGCACAGGGTAATGGGACTTCATAGACCTTAAAATCATTTTGGAGGATTGAAGATAATGAAGTTCATCTTCAACAACACTTCCAAATAATTTGGAGCCCCTAAAAGGAGCATTCAAAACAGCCTGCTGTACACCAGTACCAACACCTGCTAATCTGAGCCAGGCATAACACCTAATCCAGATGCCAAAGACTGCAATCCTGGCAGAGGCATACTGTATGACAAATCGTATGCTGAAAGCAGCAGGTGTTAGCCAACTTCAGAACCAGATAACATGGTTGTAAGCAAGTCAGTCTTGGCAGGACCATTGGGTAAAGCCTGTAAAGCAGTACATGCAGCCTTTCATAGGCTACGCTGATATTTTATCATATGGTTCCTGCTAATTAGTAATCTGCAGGCCTAAGGATGCTGAGGAACAAGTATGTTTGCCCATTACATCCAGCCTCCTAGATTCTTTATCGGAAGGCAAACTACTCATGTGCAGCCGTAATGACTACAGAGTCAGTTTCAGATTGTGTATCATAATAAGCCTCAACGGACGGAACAGTGTACTGCTTATCAGCCTTCTTTGGGACTGCAGGCAGGGTACTGGGCCTGTGCCAAGCAGCAAAGGCAGTGTGCAACTCTAGTGCAGGATATATAGGAGGAATAATAATGGAATTTGTGGAAAGAACCTCCAGAGATTCTGTAAGCTTCCTTTTAGTGGACTGCATTTGCTGAAGCATAATCAGAAAAGAAGGATCCTCAGGGGGAGACCTGGGTATATAAACTGCAGAGTCCTCACTGCAGCATGACAGGGTGGAGCTGTAAGACAGGTTACCTTCTTCAAACTGCTCCTCACCCCTGTATCCCTCCTCCAAATCCTTCTCAGCGACCATGAGTTCATGATTATAGTCTTCTTCACTGTCATTATGAACAATGATGGAAGCCATAGAGGGAGCCGGCGACATAGACAGCAGCTGAGGAGGAGGAATCGTTGGCATGCTTCTGGAATCCAGCCACGAAGACCTGGTTAAAACGGCCTTGTCAATGACAAAACTACTGCTGGTGGCATCAATGGTTAAAGGTGATGTATCATTTCTGAAAACTATGCCAGCATAGCCTGGGAGTTGGCAGTGCCCTGAAAAGGGTCCAGGACCATGTGTGCTGAATGGCCAGAGCCCAATAATGACAGCAACATACTGTCCATAGAAGGTATGACAGTGCCTGAGCCAAGTCCCAACCTTGATGTCTCAGCGATGGTTGGGGAGCCTGTAGTCAATGCCACCAGACCAGGTGCTGCAGAGGATGGACTGGACCAGATTTCAATTGTGACCTGGACCTCACCAGCTAAGCAGGCTTATCTTTGTACTTATGATTATGACTGGAAGAGGAGGAGGTCCTTGATGATGTCCTTTCTTTTTCTTTTGACTTCAGTGACCTTTTCTCAGCCAACGGTGAAGAAGAAGCAGCAGGCGCAGAACCTACAGCCTTTTCTATGGCTTTTAATGCTTTCTGGGCAAGAAAGGTTTCTAAGGCCTTCTGATGGTGTTGCCTTGTATCCTGGTTTAAACTCTTGCGGATCTTGCAGGCCCTCACACTGTAAGATAGGCTCAAAAAACACACATTAATTGTGTGAGTGTCATCCTTGCAGATTCTGTTGCCACAGGAACAATACTGGAACAATGGATTTTCGTCCTTTGGCAGCATACAGATGATGATGAAAAAATACATAAAGTATTGATAATAGCAAACAGTAATGTTTTTATCGACATTGTTTCTTTGCAGGTCTGACAAGGATGATCAACGGCGGGAGAAAGAACTGAGGAGTGTTGGGGCCACCCACATTATATAGGTGGCAACGCTGTATGCCCCTGTGGGCAGCCCTTGGTTAGCAAAAGTTTTTGAGTGGCCCTGACACTGATGGCTTACTGTTCCAAAGGTGTGGTCACATGGAGGAGATGTCCTCGATGAAGAGCTGGAGTTCAGGAGTGATCTCCAGTCGTTGCATCAGGAGCCAGGCCACAGGCACCTGCTGGAGAGCAGTGGGCCTTGGCTGTGAAGGGTTCCCGCACATAGCAACTTCTGCAGACTGGCCAGGAAGCTTACTCCTCTGCAGAGGCATGCTGACTCACCAAGGATGTAGGGCACATTCAACACCAAAGGGGAGGAAGGAAGAGGGATGAAATAAGGGAAGAGAAGCATTACTGCGATCAGTATGATGGCAATTGCCTGAATAGGGTGTATCCCTGAACAGAGGGTATAGCCCCAGGTAATGGCAGGGAAGGGCTGAAAATGTATATAGAAATAAAATGGGAACAGACAGAGCATGGACATTGGGCTATGTTGTGAAACTTGTACCAACATCAGGAAGAAGGATCAGGTGGAGAACATAGACACTGGGTTGTATTATCATACATGTATTGACACCAGGAATGGGTGGAGGGGAACAATGGATATCATTTTTACCCGGAAAGTGAGAGGGTTGTTGGTAACACTGGACACCAGGGGCCCGATTCTCAAAGCTCCCTGCATTACGCAAGGGGCTTGCACCACAAGGAATGCCGCAAAGTGCCCCTAGTGCCATAAGATGTGCCAGGAGTGATTCTCAAAAGCAGCCTGCATCAACCGCAGGCTGCTTGCTACGTCCGTGCGGCACAAAATGTGCTGCAGCATGGCGCTAGGGACTTGTGGCAGCCACAGGGTGCCAAATCCCCTAAATTGGGATTCTCAAAACTCCCCCAGAGGGCAATTTTCTAAGTATTGTTAAGCCAGCCAGGGCTGGTCTAAGGGTACTTAGAAAGTTGCCCTCAGGGAGAGCTGAGCAACTTGTGGCAATGTGCTGCAGTCCCCTCTCCCCAGCCCCGATCTCCCACTCTGAAAAACTTCCCTGGTGATGTCGAGGACCATCCCCCCAAGCCCTGACACCTCTTCTGAAATATAAAATAATCCCTGGTGATTAAGCAGTCCCCCCAAGCTCCGATCCCCCATGTTAAAATACGAAATATTCCCAGGTGGTCTAGTGGCCATCTCAAACCCCGCTTCCTCTTGTTATAATATTAAATATTCCCTGGTGGTCTAGCAGACCGCCCACCTAAGCCTCACTCCCCCGTTCTACAATAGAAAGTATTCCCTGGTGGTCTAGCCAACACCCATCCCGCTCCCCCCCATCCCAAACACCTACTGGCTACTGGCACAGCCCACCACTCACCACCACGGCCAGCCACCAACTGAGCTCTCAGTGAGTGCATACTGTACAATGTATGCACTCACTGAATGACAGCTCAGTGGTTGTCAATCACTTAGTGCGTGATTGTATACAGTGCACGCACTCAGTGACTGCTCAGTTGGCAGCTGGCCATGGTGGTGAGTGGTGGCTGTGCCAGTCACCCGCTGGTGTCTGATGGGGGGGGAGGGGTGGGGTTCAAAAGATCACCAGGAATAAGTTATATTTCACAACAGGGGATTGGGGTTGGGGTCCGCGACCCCAGTGAATATGTTATACTGCAGATCGGGATTTTTTTGGGGGTCTGCTAGACCACCAAGTTAGTTTGTCGCAACAGGGACTGTGACATGGCGGGGGGGGGGGGTCCGCTAGACCACCACAGACTTTAGTCAAAACGGGGGATCAAGGCTGGGGGGGTTACTGTTAGCAAGCAGGGAGTGGCACATGGCCACCCAAAAGCTTGTGGCACACCATACAGATATGCCATCTGTTAGGCACACGGCCATGGTTACCGCAAGCTGCTGGACTTTGCCGCTGGGACCCTACCTGATACAGAATCAGGTGCAGGGTCCCTGGTGCATCAGGCTTTGATGCAAGCTGCCTTTTGCCGCAGCTTGCATCAATCTAAGGGCCCTTTGAGGATCTGGGTCCCAGAGATGTGTGGCGAGGGGGCAGGACCACAACCCAAGATCTGCTTGAGAGAGCCCACGGACTCCGCCCAATTAAAGGAGAAAAGCATTGCTCCTCAGATGTAAATGGCCCATAATGAGTTGCTAATTAGTCCTTATATGGGGACTGAGATAATTTGCATAGGGATGTTTTAATACCGAAAGCTTAGTGCAACAGTGCAATCCACTTTAAACATCTAGACTGCTTTTATTTATTTATTTAGTTTTTGTTAACCGGGTGAGTACACTAGCCAAACAATGACTATTTTAGGCACGACCCGGGAGAGTACAAAAAGAGTGGCAAGACAAGTACATTACATCAGTGCTGGAACATCATGTACAGTACAGTAGTTACAAGTATTGCTGAACAGTACAAGTAAATACAAAATGGTAAACATAGCATACAATCAGATAGGACATTGTGCACTCACAGTGTGAGCCACAGCTACATACCTTTTTGTGGCCAGTATGGCTGTACTTATGTTGAGTGCACCTGTTAGTACATTCATTTGAACTGTGCTCTAGGTATTAGAACAAGCTTTGGACACTCACACTGCTCAGTTCTTGTTCAAGTATACCAGACTTAGGGCCTTATGTTACTCTGTGCTCAGAAGAGGGACTTTGCATGGTGCTAAACTCCACTTTTGAATATGGGGCCCAGTGTCTCTTAAAATGTGGCAAATACAATATTTTTAATGGTAGTCTGCTCTGCTCAGGCAAAGACTTTATACAACATCAACTGATTTCTTTGCTCGGTGCCCCATGAAAGAACGGTTTATTGGGATGTTAAGTAAGATGCCTTGTAAAAAAAACATTTCAAGGAAGAAATATTTCACTGAACTAGTTCCTCGGTCAACTGCATCACTGAACCAGCCATATTTAAGCACTTCTTTCTCTCTTGTGTGGGATGTAAAACAGCTGAGAAAATAGGGTAAACGTGGAGGGGATCTTTAGACTAAAGCAGGAAGGTATCACCAGAGGGCATGGTTTGAAGTTGGAAGGTGGAAGGGTGAGGGGGGGAAAGAGGAGGAGGTTTTTCACTGAGAGGGTAGTGGACCCTTGGAATGCACTGCCTGGCGAGCTGGTTCAGAGATCCACAGTGGAGAGCTTCAAGAGAGGGTGGGACAGACACAGAAAGTGGATGTATCAGATGATAGCCTGGCCAGGGGGTGGGGATGGATGATAGGGGTTTCTGGAACACAAGGGGGGGAGGGTCTCGGCACCCAACTAGGGATCTGAGGTTCGAGCAGACTCGATAGACCATAAGGCCTAATCTGCTGGCAATTAGTATGTTAGTATGTAACCTCCACTGCTGTTTATTTGTATAACTGTTCCCCAAAAGGGATTGTTACATTGTGAAAATAACAGCAGAGAGATCTTCAGGAGACTGCGGTACTGTCCCATCTGCACGCATACCTCTGGGTTGAGGGAGCCGCTTGCTAGACTCCAGGCTGAGTCGGCTAGGATTTGGAGGACCTCTTCCTTCACCCAGGGGCCACCAAAACTGCCACTGTTACCTCATAGGAGGAACAGCTGGCTGACTATGGTGGGCTCTGGAAGAGTGGGGTTGGTAGGACAGAGGCAGAGTCCTCAACAGTATCCCTACGAAATCCCTACACTGCTCAAGTGGGACGGGACTGCTGGGATAAGGTATTTGCAGTAGTGACCAGGGAGGATGCGAGGACCCTCCATAGTGAAGACCCCAAGGAGGGTGGTAGAGGACCCCAGAGAAGGAGGAAGCAACTTCTGGTGAGGGACGCGACTGTGAGGGAGATATATTTAGGAATGGAAAGTGGTGGGGGGGAGGGGGGAGGCAGGTTAGGTGCCTACATGGCCTGGGAGGATGAGAAGCAGATCCTGAGATTGCTAGGGCAGCAGAGGGGGAGCTGGAAATCACTGTCCACAGGGGGACTAATTACCTGGCTAGGGATGAGGCAGGGCTACTGTAGGGGAGTTTAGGGGATTGGGGACGGTTCTTAGGTAGCATGCTCAGTGACTTTCGCGGAGATGCTGTCTACGATGGGGAAGGAAAGGGATCTCCGCACCAGGAGCTTCAACTCATGGCTGCAGGAATGATACAAAGAGGAGGGAATTTGGCTACACTGGGTACTGAGGACCCACCTGGGAGGATAAGGGTCTATACAGAGGTGAAGGCCTGCATCCATCAAGGAGGGAAACCAAAGTCCTCAGTGGATGGTTTCAATGTTGCTACAATGAAAATTTATACTAGCCGAGGGGGTTGGCAGAAGGAATCGGGGAGGCAGAAAGTGCCCCCCCACAACAGGCTGAAGTAGAGGATGGGGGGAACCAGAGGACAGAGGAATCCCCAGGGTGCTAATTAATATAGGAAGCAGAGTGGTGGAGAGGAAGTGGGAAGGGAACAGGAGCATTAAAAAGAGAGAGAAGAAGGAAGGCACAAAGGAGAAAAAGGGGTAACAAGCAGAGTGGAAACAAAGTCTGGAAGGTCATGTATGTGAATGCTGGAAGTCTAGGAAATAAGATTCTGGACTTAGAGGCTATCATGGCAGAAGCTGACCTGGATATATTGTGGCCATTACCGAGTCATGGGGCTCTGAAAAATGAAAATTACGTACTAGTTCATGTCCTTCCAGAATATCTTCACTATTCATTACCACTTATGGGCCTGTGCGAGAGGCACAAGGACCCTGCGGGAGCAAAGTCTTTTGCAGCCTACATCTTACGGGACCAGCATCGGTGCCAACACCACCCATGAGGCACACGTAATGATATGGCACTTGTGGGCTGGCCAGTAACCGACGCCGGCCCCCTAACCTCCTCAGTTTCTGTTTGTCAGGAAATAAACTAGTGGGAGAGAAAAAAAGAAAGAGACTAAGAGTTGTAGCCCAAATGCATAGGAAATACAATCATAAAAACACTAAAACCTGACTAAAAACTTAGAGAAAACTAAAGAATGTGCCTAAGGGGCACAACGGTAGCGGGTAAAAGGGAGCCAGAACCTACAAGTCATCTGGAAATAAAGGTGGAGAAGAGCATCAGCCCTGGTATGGGCCTAGAGACCAAAGGAATCTCCTTGGAAAATGTTTTGATAAGAAAAGCCTTGTACAAGCAGTACAAGGGCAGGCGAAGGTCAGAAGAGATAGAAAGATTGAGCTATCCTCTTTCCACTTCCTAAGAAAAAAGGGAGAAAAGAGAAAAAGGACAAAGGAACAAGGGAATCGTTGTCCTGTTTTCCCCTCCACGCTAATGCTGTTGGCACCTAAAGGAGGCTGACTAGCTGGCAGAGCTTCAGCATGCAAGCAACACAGCTTAGGATGTTTAAGCCCAAGAGGGTTGAAGTGTGCCAGCTGAGCTCACCCATGTTAAAAGGGTAACAAGCCTTGGGTGACAGAAAAAAGCTGAAAAGGAGGACAGAGGAAAAATGGAAGGACGGAATGAAAATTCCCTTTAGAAAAAACAAGCTTTTTTATCTATCCCCCTTTTTTTGTTATATTAGAGGAATGGGGGCCCCAAAATGTGGTCATCTCCCTTTAGCCCACCCTTTCTTTTTTTTGTTAAGAAAACAGGAGGAAGAAGGGAGATCCCTGTCAAGAGCAGGGGTGTCCCCAAGAAAACTGTAAGGAATGGCAAGAGGAAGAAGAGCAGAAGGAAAAAAACAGGCTGAGCTGCCCAGAGGCCTTGATTCAGAACCAAGAGGGGACAGTGGGTGGGCATGTGAATGAACAGTGAAGATACTCTGGAAGATCAAGAATTGCAGTGAGTATGTAATTTTCATATCTTCCAGGAATCAATCTTCAGAGTTCACTCCCACAGTACTAAGCTTTCAACCTAGCTCACCCTGAGGGAAACAGCTGTTTCTTTAGCCCTTTGTGGGGAATTACCACAGTAGGACAGGGGACTCTGAAAGGTTTGGCTGGACCCAAGACTGGTCAGAAGCAGACAAAGGCTCCCATGGCCTGGGAGCAGGAGGGTGCCCTGATCATGCGGGAGAACAAATGAGTGCCTCAGTAGTGCAAGTTGAGCACCCATTGCCAGGCCAGGGGTGCCAACCTGGAAAGGCAAAACCATGCCGTCCACCAAATGCAGTCTGTGGTTCCCACCAGCCTGCAAGGTACCTTACTGGCATCATAAGATGCCCTCACTTGGTGACTCGCCAGCTCCAGGCCCTGGGCAGAAAAGCATATGACACAGAAACACAAAAGTTGACAGCAGAAGGAGACCGCCAGGTCCATCTAGTCTGCCCAGTGCTTTTGAATTATTCTACCCCCTCCACCAGCTGCCCTTTGGTGTGAGGGCTCTCTTGTGTCTATCATGTGCATTCCTGAGTCCCACCACTGTGTTAGCCCCCACCACTTCTGGGGGCAGGCTATTCTAGGCATCTACCACTCTCTCTGTGAAGAAAAACTTCCTGGCGTTGGTAGAGAACCTCCCTCGTTGCAGCCTTAGGTCATGTCCTCTGGTTCTGCTGCCCTTCTTGAAGTGAAAAAGTTCCTGTGTCTGTACCTTGTTTATTCCTTTTATGTATTTGAACTTTTCGATCATGTCTCCCCTCTCCTGTCTCTGCTCCAGGGAATACACGTTCAGCTCCCTCAGTCTTTCCTCGTAGGACATCTCCTGCAATCCCTGGAACATTTTTGTCATCTTTCTCTGCACTGTTTCTACCCAGTCGATGTCCTTTCTGAGGTGAGGCCTCCATAACTGGACTCCGTACTCCAGGTGAGGCCAGACCAGTGACCCTGTACAGCGTGAGGACCACCTCTTTCCTCCTGCTCGTGATTCCCCTCCCACTGCATCCCAGCATTCCGCTGGCCTTCAATGCTGCTTTCTCACACTGTTTTCCTATTTTCAAGCTATCTGAGATTATGATTCCCAGATCACGCTCCTGGTTGGAGGCAGCTAGTCTTTCCCCTCTCAAGTAATAGGCCTTATTTGGATTCCTTTGTTCTATGTGCATAACTTTGCACTTTTTGGCGTTGAACCTCAGCTACCATGTTCCAGACCATTCTTGTTTCTTGAGATCAGCTTCCATCATGCTCACTACCTCTAGGGTGCTGACCTTGTTACATATCTTGGTGCCGTCTGCGAACAGACACACCTTTTCCTGTAGTCCATTTGCGATGTCCGCTATAAAAATATTGAAGAACAGAGGCCCTAGTTCCGAGCCCTGAGGCACACTGCTGGTCACCCTACCTTCTGTCGACAGTGCTCTGTTTACCTGCACTTGCTGGGATTTGCCTCTAACCAATTTTGTACCCATCTAACTACGTCTGGTCCAACCCCTGCGTGGTCTAGCTCCTTTAACAGCCTTCTGCGTGGAACCGAGTCCTTTCTAACGCAGTCAAAAAACTCGAGCAGATTTGTCTGGCATGACCTTCTTGCTGTGAAGCCGTGCTGTTTGGGGTCCTGTTGGCCTCTATCTTTGAGGAATACTATGATCCTTTGTTTGAGTTGTGTCTCCATTAATTTCCCCACTACAGACGTGAGGCTTACTGATCTGTAATTTCTTGACTCTTCCCTGCTGCCTGATTTGTGAAGAGGGACCACGATTGCCCTTTTCCAGTCTTCAGGCACCACTCCGCTCTTCAAGGATGTGGTGAATAGTTTTGCCAGTGGGGCTCCCAATTCAACCCCAGTCCTTTTAAGATTCTGGGGTGTATGTCGTCCAGCCCCATGGCCTTGTCAACCTTTAGTTGATTTAGCACCACCTGCCTGGTTATCTTGCTATCAGCAAGGATGCTAAGAACTGGCTTGGCGTCACCCACAGGTGCTTACCATAAGCTGCCTATGCACTCGATGTGCACAAATTCACATCACAGTGCGTGCCGCCAAAAAAAAAAAAAAATCTGCCCCAGGCATCAAACTCCACAGGGTCAGTGTCGGGGGAAGGAATGCACACAGCACTTAGGCCCAGAGAAGGTCTGTAGTACCAAAATCCCAGAAGAGGCATGAAACATGGACCCTGGAAACCCTGCAGGAGGACACTATATGTGCTGGATGTCCCTTGGGGCTGCAGAAGGGGAAGACAGATAGTCAGACATTCCTGGACATCTCCAAGAAAGGCTGAGGCCATGGAGGGATGATAGTAGTTTCTCTGCTGCACTCCCCCAGGAATGACAGAATCAGGGTAAGAATATTGAGGCCAGAAAAATGCTGAAGGATCAGCTTTTGAATCACCTCCCCCAGTAACTGCTGGTACTGGGTGTACTCAACGTCAGAAGAGAGATGGAAAGAGGTATCTTCTTCCTTGGAGGAGGAGTAGCTGGAGTCAGCAGGTGGTGGTGCAGGGAGTTCAGGCCTGGTCATCTCTAAGAAGGTACTGTGAAAATACACCAGCAGTCGTCCTGAACTGACCCCAGGTCACAGGCCCAAGAGGGCTGAAAACACCTGGAAGAGAAGAAGGAGGAGGGCAGAAGAGTCAGAGGGTCATGGAAGATCAAGTCAGGTTCTCTGGCAGGGCTGCAAGAATGCTCAAGGGACCTCTCCGGGGTTGGGGGGGTGTCTGCACATTGTCCCGTCAATGAGCGACAACAGAGGACCGGTGAAGGCTGGGGACGTCCCCAGATGGGGAGAGCAAAGCCATGTGCACCCATGTGGTGGCCCCCATTCCCACCAGTGACAAAGCAAGTTGATTCCAGGGAGAAAAATGGATACAAACCAGTGCTGCAACTCCTGCTAGAGCCACCACCTACTCTAGCAAGGAGTGAGACGCAGGTCCAGACTGCATAATCCTCTTCTCAAAGCCGGCCAAGCGGTGTGGAGGGCTGAGGCACTGGGCATCTTACCTCCTGCCACGCCTGCGACCCAGGGTTGGGAATGAACTCGGGTTGCTCAGGGGGGCTGGCGGGGAGAGGAAGAATTCAGCATCCCTAGGACAGTTCTCCTTCCTCAGGGAGAGGGATTAGTGTGGCGCACTGCTTGTCTGACACTCAGTGATGGCTGGATGTCAGCACATGCGATGCCACCATGCATGGGAAGGGATCTCATGTTCAGGATGCTGGGGCCGTCTCCACGAGAGTGGAGCTCAGCTATCGCATCTATTACACGTCCGCAGGCCCCAAGGGAGAAAACCAGTGGAAAATACAGTGATTGGGCTACATGGAGCCCTCCCCAAGAGAGCACTAATGGCTCATCAGGTCCCAGAATTGGCGAGGGGGGATTGGGATAGCCAGTGCTCATGAAACAGGCTGATACAGCCGCCAAGCCTGCCAGGGAGCAGAAAAACCTCTATGAAAAAAAAGATACTCTGCTCATCACAGCCAGCCCTGCCCCTTGGGCCAGGCCCAAGTTCTAGGCTGGAACTCCAGGGGAGTGTCAGCGCTGGCACTGGGAACAGCATCAGCTCCATACCCAGTGCCACGAATGGTGCCAGGAACAGAGTTGGCACTGGGAAGGCCACCGGGACATAAAATGTTACCAGAAGGGGCACCCAGTGCTGACTACAGAAACTACTTCCTCAGAGGCTCCCAGCACCGAGCTAGGTCCACAACTAGAGCCAGGAAGGCACCCATCCTCATGAGTCTCCTGTGCAGGCTTGAAGTCATCACTGAGCTTCTCCCCTGGGTCATCCGTCTGCTCAGGAGAAGAAATCATAGCCACCTCAAGGGCCCAAGAAAGACTGGCTCTTGAGACTTTCCCTCTCCTGGCACCATGAACAGTACTAGAAGGGGGCCTGATCTTGCGGTTGGCACTGCCCTGCTCACTGGTACTGGCCTCTGTACCAGGAGCTGAAGCGGTGCCAGGCCACAACACCAAGGTGTTCACTGATGTAGATCCAGTCTACAGTATCGGCCTTGCCACTGGGGACGTCTGCTGCCTCAAAGGGACAACTAAGTGGGAGGGGTGCTCAGTAGATCCCCGGGAGGGGACAGACTTTCCACCAGACCCCTCACTCAGGTTCTTTGACGGCTTGGTGGAGTGAACACATGGAGAGGCCTAGTCTTCCTCAGTACACAGACTATACTGGGAAAGGGCTTAGGGAAGAGCCCAGGGACCATACCTTGCTGTCCATGGTGGGATGCCTGCCTCAGAAAGTAGGGGGCTTGCAACCACATTTCAGCACGTGGATTTCTAAAGTGCGATAGTCCATGGAGAAGCAGGCATCGCACCTATCCATGTTGTGGTTGGTGCTGAGGCAGGTCTAACAAGCATCATGCCGGTCCCAGACGGCAATGTGTGCCCCACAGAAGCACCAACGCAAAGAGGGCCATCATATTGCTTCTTCTTCTTCTTCTGCTTGGAGGCCTTCTTCTTGCACTCCTCGGAACTGGACATGGCACTGTGAGGAAAAAAGGAATAAACAGGAAAGAAAAGGTTTGGCGCCACACTAGAGTACTGAAATAAGAAAAATGGCATGGAGAGAGGACGGTGCAGAGGGGCATGGCGACAAACAAACAGCCACGAACTGAAGAAAGAGTTGTGACACAGTAACACATGATGACTAGCACTCCGACGGCGTGCACTCGATGGTGGGAAAAACAGAACTGAGGAAGGCAGGGGGCCGGTGTCAGTCACTTACCAGCCTTTGAGTGCCTCGTGGGCAGTGCTGGCCCTGACATTGGTCCCCTAAGTTGTAGGCTGCAAAATACTTTGCTCCTGTGGCATCTTAGTGCCTCTGGCACAGACCCATAAGTGGGAATGAACAGTGAAGATTGATTCTTGGAAGATCCATGACTGGGACAGGGCCATACCAGGCTATAGACTGTGCGGGAAGAACAGGGTGGGAAGGGATGGAGGGGGTGTGGTGCTTTATGTGAGGGAAAGCATAAAAGTGATGGAGATACAGGGAATATAGATGAAGGCAGGGTACTGTAGGTCACCCTGAAAACAGGGAATGGTGCCACTATTCACATTGCAGTGTATCTAAAGACCTCCAGCACGGGGAGGAATTAGATATGGTACTGGTGGAAGCCACTGGCAAGATGGCAGAAAAGGGGAAGGTGCTGCTGGTGGGGGACTTCAACTTGACGGATGTAGATTGGTGCTTCCAGCAGCACCTTCAGCTAGAAGCAAGGACATCCTGGACTCTCTGCAGGAGGCTTTCCTCAGGCAACAAGTCAGAAAACCCACTTGTGATGGGGCAATACTGGACCTGGTACAAACAGGGACAGTGTTGCAGACGTCAAGGTGGGTGGCCACCTGGGGACCAGTGATCACGTATCGTGTGATTCAAAATAAGGATGGCCATGGAATCAAACCACTGAAGGCAGAGTATCCAAGACTTCAGCAGGGCATATTTTATAAAGATGGGTAAATGCCTCAGGGATGACCTGGTGGGGAGGGGATGACCTGGGTTCGAAGGAGGAATGGTGGACGAAGTTGAAAGGGAGCATAGTAAAGGCAACAAACCTCTGCGTAAAACAAGTGAGCACAGGCAAGAGGAAAAAAGAGACCGCAGTGGTTCACAAAAGAGGTGGCTGAAAAGGTAAAGACTAAAAGGGTGGCATTCAGAAGTGATAAGGAGAGACAGAGGGCTCCTCCCCTTTAGGGAGGTGCATCAGGGAAAACAGAGGGGAGCAGGGAAAGCAGTAAGGAATGTAAAGGTGCAGACTGAAGATAGAATAGACCAGGATGGAACAAAAGGGGACAAGACATTTTACAGGCACGTAAGTGAAATAAAGAAGACCAGGGGTGGGACTGTAAGGTTGAAATGTGAAGGGGGGGGGGCTGTGCAGAGTGGGACTAGAACAAGGCAGACATACTGAACAAATACTTTTGTTCAGTGTTCACAGAGGTAGGAGACGGGAAGGGGCCACAAAAAAGTAACATAAGCTTTAGAGGGAGGGAGGTGGACACTAATCCTTTTTCTGAAGAGAGAGAGTCCTGAAGGGACTCGCTAATCTGAAGGTGGACAAAGCAATGGGGTCAGATGGGGTGCATCCAAGGATACTGAGGAAGCTCAGGAAGGTACTGGCTGCACATCTGACAGACCTATTTGGAAGGAAAGGGAACATTGTTTAACCAGGAGCAGCATACTAAGCAGAAGCTAATTTCCAGATGAGACCAGGAAGCACAAGGAAGTTAAGTGACTTGCTCAGGATCACACAGTATGCACTCAGGCGGCTGTGGGATTCAAACCCAGGTCTCCAGATTTGCAGCTCCGAGCCTTAACCCACTGCGCTATACTGCCTCCTAAAAGCAGTTCACTGGAAACAGGAGTGGTTCCACAGGACCAGAGGATGGCAGATGTAGTCCCACTTTACAAAAGTGGTAGCAGTGTGGAGGCTGGCAATTGCAGGCCAGTCCACCTGACATCAATTGTGGAAAAGTTAATAGAATCACTGCTGAAGGAAAGGATTGTGGAATATCTTGAATCCAATGGTTACAAGACCCGAAGCAGCTATCGTTCACGGAGGCATGTCAAACAAAATCTTGGGAAGGGAGGGTGACCAGCAGGGGCCTCAGGGATCAGTGACAGGACAGGTCCTCCTTCATGTCTCGCAAGTGACATTGCAGAGGAGCTGGAAGAGAAGGTCTGTCTCTTTGTGGATGACACCAAAATCTGCAACAGGGTAGCGGCTAATCCAGGAGAGCTGGAAACAATAAGCAGAGACCTGAGAAAACTGGAGGTGTCCTCAAGGGTATGGCAGATGGGTTTTAATGCAAAAAGTACAAAAACATAATGCACTAAGGGTGCAGAAACCCAGGACAGAGTACAAAATGGATGGAGAGCTATTGATGACTATCAAGCAGGAAAGATACCTTGGAGTAATCAAATCTGATGATTTAAAGGTGGCCAGGCAGTGTGACAAGACAGTTGTGAGGGCTACTGGGAAGCTGGGGTGCATTGGAAGGGTATCACCAACAGAAAGAAGGAGATGGTGGTGCCTCTGTATAAATCACCGGTACGATCCCACCTAGAGTACTGTGTCCAGTTCTGGAGACCACATCTCCAGAAGGACAGCCAGTCCAGAGGAGGGCAACTAAAATGGTGTAGGGTCTGCATCAAAAGCTTTATGAGGAGAGACTAAAGGACCTCAATATGTTCACCCGGGGGGGGGGTGTGGTATGCTAGAGACCTTTAAATACCTCATGAAGGTAAATAAAGTACAGGAGAGAAGTATTATTCAGAAACAAGGTGCTCAAGAACAAGGGGACATGCTGTGATGTTGGAGGGAGGTAGATTCAGCAGAAATGTGAGGAAGTACTTCTTCACAGAATAGGTGGTGGATTCCTGTAACAGCCTTGCAGTGCAGGTAGTTGGGGTGAAAACAGTGGTGGGGTTCAGGAATGCATGGGAGAGGCACAAGGGAATAGTAGTGGAAAGGAAGGGGGAGGGGGAAGAGCTGTAGATCAAGTAGGGTCTGCAGTGATAATGCAGGTATGGACAAATGGGCAGACTGGGTAGGCCAGGCAGTCCTATCTGCTGTCAAATTCTGTTTCTATGTTTCTGTAAGCCCCTTATATACAGTACAATTGAAAACAGGAGGTACTGAATATGTCATTTGGTACATGCTGATATGTGGCCAATGAAAGCTGTGCAGTCTGTGTCCGGCACATGCTTTTTTAAACTTCTTTACACTAAGTCACTTTATTGAGCTGAATGATGCCAATGTGCGTTATTTATTTTATTGTTGGAATGGTACGCAGGCCGAATATACTGCTGTACATTGAGCAATTACCACACACTACTTTCTCTCTCTCTCTCTCTCTATATATATATGTATATATATATATATATATATATATATATATATATATATGCTGTAACAAGAGTAGACCACTATTAAAAATAAATTTGTCTTTTATTAAGAGTGTGTGTCCTTTTTTCTCAAGGAAAGCTATTTTCAGAAATTCTTTCCAACTCTTCTTCCCTTTATTGCCCACTGAGATGCACACTAAAACATAAGAAAAGCATTAAATCGCTAGAAAGTTAAAAAGCACCACAAAATACGTATATCAAATAATAAAAAAAAAAAAAAGTACTTGTACAACCTTAAAAGCACAGCCAAAACATTTATAAGGACATTCTTGTTCTGCCTCTGGGCACACACGGGTGTGTTCATCAACCTGTAATAAAGAATATCAAAAATGGCTTACTGTTTTAGGCTGAGTACTTCAACACAACACAGTACATAGATCACAGAAACACAGAAGTTGTTGGCAGATAAGGGCCTCCAGCCCACCTAGTCTGATCCATTACCCCTAACAACTGTGCTCTTTCATGCTCTGCTGGTATTAGATTGTACCTCCTCCCCCAACTACCAGTATCCCTCTATGCCTATCCCAAGCATTCTTAAAACCTATAATCGTTTCTGCCCCCACCACCTCTGCTGGAATGCTGCTCCATTTGTCCACAGACCAATTTAAATATAGTATAGTATCTTTCATGCACTAGCATCATACAATACTTCACGAGTCAATAGAGGAGTACTGTACAAAATAAAAAAGTTCAGAAACAATCAACATACGGTAAGCTACTGTAATTTTTTTAGTGTTAATTTTGGTACAGAACTTAAGTGTTAATTAATTAATTTATACTTTGATGACCAGGTAGGTACAATAGCTCCAGGTGCCTTTTTCAGGCACGACCCAGATATTACAAGTACATTTAATAAAACAGCAGAATAATATACCAGTACGTGCTACAACAGGAAGAAATAACTGGAAATAGAACACAATATATGGCAAAGTGACAGTTTTGCATTTTTACAAAATGCAGTAATAAGAATGAGATTACAAATAGCAAACGTTATGTGCAGTGAGTTGTAATCAGCAAGTTATACAGTAGTGATTGGCCTGGCTATAATTTCATGCAAGACGCAAGTCTACAAGACACAAGAGTATTTTTAGCAGATGATCCTTCATTTCAAATCATGAGTTCAAGCTTTGGGAGAGGAAGACAGTCTGATGGGAGTGGTTATGGTGTTCCAGAGGGAGGCAGCTTGGTAGCAGAAAGATTTCTTTTTTTTTATACTTTATATTTATTGAGTTTATCAATATTATACAAGCGTATACATTCCGGATGAAGTACATACAAGTTATCTTTGTGTTCCACTGAGGGCGCCACCCCTCTTAATACACGCATTTAAAATAATAATTCCATACTACATCATTAGGATACATCATACAGGGGTATCCCATTTAGGCTAATTTAAGGCAATAAACAACTTTTATCTAACTCTTGCTGTGTGATAAACCCATAAGCAGCAAGAATATTCTATCCCATTATAATTACTTAGCCCTAGGGCTATATAAGTAACCACAGCTCGTCTTCTTTAAAAGAAAGTGAGCGATCATGCTTCACCGTAATATTGAGTACTATAACCATACTAAAATAAAGAGGATTAAGCTCTACTTGAATAACTTTTGTCAGAATTAAGGCTTTTTACATTTTTAGCAAGCAAATAACTAAGGACTGAAAATAACATCTCGTACTTGTACCAACCTACTTTATTGATTTAGGAAAACTTTAGGGACCATTTAAGCAAATGGAAGCAATGCACATTATTAGTTTCATGTGACAAACTTACAAAAAAAAAAAAAAAAAAAAAAAAAAGAAAATATAGTCCCACACTATATAGTTCTCTGAAAGTAGAACTCAACAGGTCTAGATACGAGTTTTCTCTGAGCTTACATGTCCTTTTTCAGGTTGCACCATCAACCTCGTCTTCTTCTGATTGGGACTGCTCCAGAAAGATTTCTAACCCATTCCTGTTTGCATAAGTGGGGTCTTTAGTAAACTGTTTGCTGTGGAATGGGAGTGAGGGATTACAGGTGTGAGCAACTCTTTGAGGCACGGAGGCATGTTTCCATGCAGAGCCTTAAATACAAATTTGGTAAGTGTGTAAGTTGGGCCCTGTGCTCTGGTTGCAGCCAGCTGAGCTGCTCAGGACTGGTATAATGATGGGACCTTGGGATGTGGGAGTTGGCAAATCTGGCCAATTGTGGTAAAGGGCTTTTTCTTTGCCCGTACAGTCTTTGCTGTGTGAAGTACAGTTATGCAACAACTTACTGTAACAGAAGATCTTCGAGAGAGGCTCTTGTGGTAGGTAATAACCTTGAGGACTGAGCCGCCAGGTGCTAGGACCACACAGAAAACTTTAGCTAGTACGTGACCGATGTATATAAGGGGTGGTCCCCACGCGTGCCCTCCAGTTCTCCCGCCAGAGACACAAGTAGGTGCGACAGGAGAAAGAGTGGGTTCCTGGAGCCAATGAAAGGCTATGTAAGAAGCAACTGCAGAAGCAGGGGCAAGGAAGGAGGGAAGGAAAAGGTTACCCACTGCAAGAGCCTCTCTCGAATATCTACTGTTATGGTAAGTTATTACCTAACTGTACTATCTTATTTCGAGAGGGCTCTTGCAGTAGGTAATCTTGAGAGGGCTGGGTTCCAAGCAGTGTAAATCAGACAAGGACTTAAACACAAGAGGCAGGAAAGGTCTGCAGTAGGTAGGGATTTAAGAAAGGAGGCCCTGAAGGACAGCTAGTCCAAAGACAGCCCTGCACCCTAGAGAGGCGATGTCCAGACTGTAATGCTTAGTGAATGTGTGGACTGAGCTCCATGTGGCTGCCGCGCAAATCTCTGCGGCAGAGACATTTTTGAAACAAGCAGTAGATGGAGGCATGCCTCTGGTTGAATGCCCCTTAACTTCCCCAGGAAGTGGTTGCTATACTTCTGATAAAAAAAAATAGTATGCAGTTTGCTAACCATTTGGATAGACACTGTTTAGAAACTGCGGTGCCCACTCTTTTGGGCACAAATGAAACAAAAAGCTGATCCGTTTTATGGACTGATTTTGTCTGAGTAGAGTACTAATGTAAAAGTCTATGCACATCCAATGTGTGCAAGATTGCCTCCCCCCTGATTAGAATAGTCAGGGTAGTACACTGGCAACTGTATGGTCTGTTTTAAAGTAAACTCAGAAACCACCTTTGGTAAAAACTTAGGATTAGTAGGTAGAGCCACCAGGTCTCTCTGAAAAATCAAATAAGGCTCCTTACACATCAGGGCCTGAAGCTTGGAAATCCTATGAGTAGAATAGCAACCAAAAAGAGTGCTTTCCAGGAGAGAGAGCGCAGGTCACAACTCGCAGCTGGTTCAAAGGGAGGCAAAGTGAGTTTCTCTAATATGAAGTTCAGATCCCACGGCGGAACAGGGTTCCAAACTGGGGGTTTCAAGTGGAGGATTCCCTTCAGAAAGGTTTTGGAAACCTCCAACTGAGCCAAAGTTTTGCCATCCACTGGAGCGTGGTAGGCAGAAATGGCAGACAGATGGACCTTCAGAGAAGAATAGCTAAGCCCAAGGTCTGATAGGTGCTACAGGTACTCCATGATCTGTGGAGGTGGGCAGGAAAATGGGTCCCAACCCTTGGATTCTGCCCAGAGGGAAAACCGTTTCCATTTCATCACATATGTAGTTCTTGTGGATAGCTTCCTAGCCTCCACGAGAACCTTGGCGACTGGCAGAAACACCAAAGCGTGACACAGCTACATCAGAAGGTGCCACGCGTAAAGGTGAAGGAACCTAAGGCCCAGGTGTACCCACCTGCCCTGCTCCTGGGTGAGAAGGTCCTAACAGAGTGGCAGAGGGACTGGCGGTTCCAGTGTTAGCTGTTGAAGCAGAGGGAACCAAATTTGAGGAGGCCAATAAGGGGCGATCAGTATCATTTGAGTTCCTTCTGCCTGCAGCTTCAGAAGTACCTTCTGAATGAGCGGGAAGGCATACAAAAACCTCCCTGTAAAGCAGAGAGACAGTGCATCTCACCAGAAAACACCACGCCAGAGAACGAGCGAACAAAAATGGGGTAGTTTTTGCGTTGTATGGGGAGGCAGGATGTTTTGAGCTCCTGGGACATGCACTGCTGTCAACTAGAGGTTGTGCTGAACTGCACAATATCATATGCACATCGCTTCCCTGCATAGGGGTATGACCGCATTCCTCCCTGCTTGTTCGTGTACCACACCATGCACATATTGTCCATCTGGACAAGAAGTGGCCCCAGGAGGAGGAAGGGCTGGAAGGCCTGAAGGGCATACAGCACTGTCTGCATCTCTTGCACACTGATGTGCAGGGAAAGCTCCTGCGGAGACCAGGATCCCTGGGTTCTGCGGCCCCCCCAGATGAGCGCCCCAGCCCTGACTGGAGGCATCCGTGGTCAGAGTCTGGACTGATCAGGCCGTCTAATCTCTGATCCCGCTGGACCTGAAGCATCCACTGTGTGACATGCATGTGGAGCCTAGCTAAAGGAACAGTGGGAAAAGCCAC
The DNA here is from genome assembly GCA_016271365.2 of Neoceratodus forsteri. Classification (NCBI taxonomy): domain Eukaryota; kingdom Metazoa; phylum Chordata; order Ceratodontiformes; family Ceratodontidae; genus Neoceratodus; species Neoceratodus forsteri. Next base: position 1,219,017,777 of record CM057450.1, read on the forward strand.
TGCCATAAGGCCCAGAAGGCGCAGGACCGCATGGGCTATGGTCCAACGGCTGGAGGCCACTTACCTGGCCTGCTGTTGCAGAGTTTTCACCATGTCCAATGGGAGGAAGGCTCAACCCTGAAAAGTATTCAGCACCCCTCCAATAAACTGAAGGCACTAGGACAGGATAAGGTGAGGCTTAGGGTAGTTCACCGTAATGCCCACCCGCTGAAACAAATCCAGAGTCTTGGACAGAAAGGTCAGATGGCTGTCTTGTGACGGGGCTGAAAGGAGCCAGTCGTCCAGGTACGGGAACACAAAAAGGCCCTGGCGGCGTAAAGCCTCAGCCATTACCACTACCACTAGGTACTTGGTAAAAACCCCGGGTGCCACGGTAAGGCAAAATGGGAGAGCCTTGAATTTAAAATGCTCCCCCTGAAAAGAAAAGCGAAGGTAGCGGCGATGGGAAGGAAAGACTGGAATATGCAGGTAGGCATCTTGCATGTCCAGAGCGCAGAGCCAGTGTTCCTGATGGAGCAGTGGCAAAAGATCTGGTAGAATCAGCATGCAGAATCTTTTGTACACTACGTACAGACTGAGCATGCTCAGGTTCAGAATAGGCCGAAGATCTCCGGTCATTTTGGGCACCAGAAAAGAAGTGGGAGTAATACCCTCTGCCCACCTGATTCTGAGGAACGGGTTCTATTGCGGAATTTTCCAGTAGAGCCTGGATCTCTGCCCTTATGAGAGGAATGTGGTTGCTTGGGTAGCGAGAGGGACCTAGAGGATTTTCTGCAGGTCTCTTTAGAAACTCTACTGGGTGACCTTGAGCGATGAGCTTAAGGACCTAAGTGTCCATTGTGATCGCCTGCCAGCCCGACAGGTGGCTGGCGAATCGGCCCCCACCCTACCGGTTCTTCCTGAGCTGGTGGCAGGGGCAGAGCGCCTGGCCATGAGTCAGGAGGCTGCAGAGGGGTTTGGGGCAGCACCTCTGGAGGCACACTGTGCCTTGGCCAGGGAAGTGGTTGCTGCTGAAGTGGCCCAATGCTTATTCTGACATCTGGCAGACTGCTGCTTGCTCTAGTGCCACTATTGGTGATGAAAAGGTTGTTTGGGTTTGAACCCTGAGCGGTACATAGTTTGCACTGAACGTAATGCTTTGCCACTATCCTGCAGATTGGTGATGATGTCTTTTGCATCACCCCCAAAAAGGACCGAGCCCTGGAAGGGAGCCATCTTGGATAGCAACCTGAATGTCCTGGGCTAGACCCGATACCCTCAACCAGGAGTACCTACGCAGGCAGACGCCAGTTGCAGAGCTCCTAGCCGAAGCATCCGCAGCATCATATGTAGCCCATAGGGCACGGCGGCAAGAAATCTCTGCCATCTGGACAATCTTGGATTTTGCCTCTGAATCAGGCAAGGAGTCTAAGTCAGCCTTGAGCTGGCCCAGGATGGACTTCTGATAGACGACCAGGTGGGCCACGTAGTTCAATGCTCGGACAGCCAAGGTAGAGAACGAGTAGAATTTTCATCCACACTGGGCGAGCTGCCTAGACGCCTTGTCCGGAGGGGAGGTACTGTGTTTCGGCTTAGCAGTGCAATCATGAGCCACGTTAATGAACACCAAATTAGCTTTAGGATGGACACTGACGTGGTCCTTTCCCTTGGGGACATGATATAATCTATCAGCCTTTTTGGAGACAGCGGCCACTGGCAATGGCTGCTGCCAAATAGTGGAGGCCAAGTCTTCGTGAGGGCCAGTCCAAGGAGGGATCAAAAGTGGTGACACCTCTGGCATGTCCAGGTGCTCAGCCAGCCTCTTACGCTTGGAGTCGTGGGCTTCTGTCTTCCAGGCTTGCGCCTCCTGGATTTTCCTGAGGATTTCCATAAAGCAGGGGTCCTCAGATGGAGACTTAGGGGACTCCTTTTGTGCAGGCTTACTGGGCAGAAGAGTTTTGTAGCCCAAGGCAGAAGAGGATGAGTCAGATTCAGAGTCCGACATAGGGCTCCTGTCCAGAAGAGGAGTCTCCTTCTGAGGCACCAGGAGTTTCCTGCTCCGGTCTTGAACTGAAGTTCGGACTGATGTCAAACCTGACGTGGAGGGATGAGACTCCACTGACGAAGGGGACCTGGTTGTAGGAACCGTGCAAGCTGGTGTCAAGGTGGCAACCAGCTAGCGTCGGTCGAATTCAGACATTTATTTATTTGCATTTGGTAACCGGGTAAGTACACTAGACAGGATTGCCTATTTTCAGGCCTCATGCCACCAAAACTGAAAAGTAGCCCTGAAGTCCGCCTGAGGATGTGGAGGAGACGGCGGAGGGGGCTGGTACAAGTGCGGGTGGCCTGGAGGCAGGTAACCTGGCATCGGGTAATGAGGTGCTGGGTAACTAGGTGTCGTGTAGCTCGGAGTAGGATAGCTGGGCGTAAAATAATGTGGATATTTGGGTGCCCTAGCGTCAGAAGCCCTGGTGACGGGTAGCTTGGCGTTGGATGCCCGGGATAATTAAGAGCCGAGGGGCCTGGAGGAGGACCCGACGGCGGTGCTGATGGACCTGGCAGAGGCCCCGAAAGAAGATCTGAAGGGCCTTGTAAAATCAGGTCTGGCAGTGGGCCTACCAGCGCTGAAGGGCCAGAGGGTTCTACCGGCATCTGGGGCGAAGCCACAAGACCAGACGGGGGAGCCCCGGGTGAAGGGGCCAGTGGGTTCCTGAGAACATCCAGCATAGTGTGATCTGGCGTCAGCACCATGAGAGTGTTGACGAGCGGATGCTCTCCCCCTCCAGCTCCGAGTGATGAAGAGAAGCCAGAGGTTCCATTGGGGTAGCAGAGAGGGAGATTCCCGAGAGGGAGAACTCTTAGGGGAAGACTGAGGCACAGGCAGTAGCAGACACTGATCCCAGGAGAATCGATGTAGGGCCTGTTATCAGGGCCTGATGAAAGTGCCATGCCTGGGCATTTGCCAGAGGAGCAGACGTCTGACATCAGCCAGGACTGTGCCGTTTATCAGCGGAGCCGACGACCGTCTTACTAGCCATGACACTAGACTTAGACCCGTGAGCTTATATGGGCCTAAGAGTGGTAGAAGCCTTGGAAGAGCCCGAGGTGCCCACCTGAACCGTAACCAGTTTAGGCAGGGGGCTCATGGGCTGCTCTGCGATGGTGGGAGCAGGCTAGGCCAGAGGGGCACTCCCTTTACTGGAGGAAGGCCGCTCGATGTCTGTGGTCCCCAGAGGGAGCTGCAGGCAAGAAGGAGACCCATCCCGGTCTCGGTGCTTCTCCTTGTCCTTCTTCTTCTTCTGGGAGTCAGAAGAACCCCCGGTGAAGAAGATGAACTCCGCAGCTTCTGCAGCTCCTTCTCCATAAAAGCCATCTTAAGCTTCAAAATATGAGCTTCTAGGGCCTGTTGACGGCATTTTCGAGTGACCTGGTTGAAGCGCTGGCAGGCTGCACAGTCCTTGGTCTTGTCTCTCCCATGTACACAGACAACGGCATCATCTGCATAAAGCAGGGATTTAGCAAATGAACAGGTCTTAGGCAGGCTGTTGATGAAGACTTTGAACAGGTGGGGTCCAAGTATAGAACCCTGCAGCTCAGCATGGGTGATGGTGCTGGCAACAGAAGTTACTTTGCCAAGCTTAACTGCCTGAGACCTATTTTGCAGGCAGCTTGTGAAACACTGTGTTGCTGCTGGTCCAAACCCCAGGGTGTCAAGCCTTTGTAGTAGCAGACTGTGGTCTACTGGGTCGAAAGTTTTGTTCGGGTCCATGAACACTACACCTATCATTAACCCTTTGTCCAAAGCTTGGTGAACAGAGTCCATGAAGCTGACCAGTGCGGTGCAGGTTCCATGACCCTTCCTAAAACTAAGCTGCTCCTCTCAGAGAAGCTTGTGTTGGTCTAGGTATGAGATGAGTTGGTTATGAATGATCCTACCTTAGCTAACACAGAGAGGATTGATATGGGCTGTAGTTGTCCAGGGCAGTGCATCTGCTTTTTTTAAATTGCTCTTCCCTTATGGCATTTAAGTTAATCTCTGAATATGGTCCGTTACTCTATCAATCCAGAGAACCTCACTAAATCATGCGGGGGGGGGGGTCCAACCTTCGTGTCCACTTCAAGAATACTCGAGAAACTGCCCAAGCCATCAAAGGCATGCACATCCATAAAGCCACCAAGCACCTGAAGGATGTTACATTAAATGGGGGTATTATTGTGGCTAGCTTGCAAATATCGGAAACTGTTCTGGTCTTGAATTAGAGATTCTGGAGATGGGTAGGGCAAATGTTATGCAGCTAACTTGACAGCAGATATATCTGTATTTAAGTGGACTACATATTTTGGATTTCCATGACTGTGACCCTTTTCAGGTAGAAATGGGGAGAGGGTGTTTCCATGTATGGCTTGTATGCTACATTTTGTGGCTCTCCATCTGTAGCAGGGTGATTAAATTGTTCCAGACTGCACAAATGGTTGTTAGGTTTTGGTACCATCTTTGGATCAGTGTGTTTAGTGCCACTGACTTTGATGGTCATGGGGGCTTCAGTGGTTCTAGGGTTATGTATGTTGTTGATCGAGACCCAAAATTTTGTAAGTCACTAAGACTGGCTCCTTGATGTACTTTAACTACAAACTCTAGAGTTCATGCATCCACTTGTTCCTCAGATGCCTGTAGGCTTCCCAATTAGGCCTGGAGTAGGACTTTTAATACTAATCCAAAAAGTGGGGCAGTACTCTGAGGCCAGCAATAAACATACACCCTCTTTACGTGCACTTAAAACATTTAGACTGGCATCCAAAGGAATGAAATCCAGTACCACTGTAGTTCAAACACAAACTTGATTTTATTATGCAGCAGTCCTCCAAATAAGTTCTCTGAACATAATTCAATGCCCGGCTGGGCTACTCATGTAGATATAGCATAAAAATTGCAGTCAGTGCTACACGCTGCAAACACAGTTCAAATATGTTTTTTTTCATATCACATTTTTTTGCTCCATTCCCCCCCTCCAACTTTTGTCAGGAATCATGCTGCCTGGCAGTGGGGGCTTGATTTGTTTTAATTTTTTATATTTTTTCTCCCATTGCAATTTGGTCCCTGAAACCCCACCCCGAAGATGCCAGCACGAAGGCCGAGAGTCCAGACTGTAGACATGTGCCAGCCAAGCACCTAATGGCGTCCTCCCCTCTCCATACTATGAGTCCCGTGCCACCACCCATGCATTCACAGGGGGCAGTAATGGGGTGATGCAACAGCCCTCCCCCCCTCCGAGGATGAGAGCGTCCTGAGGGATGCTCAAACCTCCTTCCCACAGCTGGCCCCCGATGACCCAGGCTCATTCCCAAACCAGGGTCCCAGCATCACAGGTGGTAGCGCTACCGCTGTGCCGATGGTCCAACTACAGTTCAAATATCTTGAAGTGCAAAATATTATCAAAACTATTGCACAACATATTACACTCTTCCCACAGCTACCAGCTGCTACTCCCTTCCCCATCAAAGCTGGAAGTAAACTGGCACTGACCATGCTCATACAAGAGAGGCCTGCCCAAGGATCTGAAACAGTGGATTCGATCCCCTTTCTAGAAGAACGGCTTCCGCAATTGCTTGAACAGGACTCGGCGCCTCTCCCTGGTTACACTGCCGAGGCTATCGGGTGAACCCCAGACAGGTGGCAACGGAATATACCCCTTGAACTTTGCTCACTGTTTTCACTAAGGTCAGTACTCGTGATCGGGCCTTGTTTGCTACCAGAATAGGGAAATATTGGCCAGAGAAGTCATAATAAACTTGTATCCTGACCAGCCTTTCACTACACGTATGAAGCGCAAAGAATTTGATGGAGCTAAATGATTACTTGGGGCTCTACATCTGCCTTTTGCTCTCTTATTTCCAGCCCGGTTGGGGGAATCTATCTCAAACAAGTGGCTGTGCATAAATTGCTTGATAAATTGAAAAATAACAACCCTGGTATTAGACAGGGATCCTCATCCAGACTTGGATGGCTTGAGAGCAGATGACGCATTTTGAATTCTATCAGCCTGTTGCATTATAGATGGGGCCAGATCTCCTGCATCGGCACTTCTTTAGGTTCCAGTAAGGTAATCCAGGTGGTCACGTTGTATACTGCTCATCCTCTATATATCACAATGACTTTGTTCCTTATCCTAGTGAATGTGTAAACAGGATTTTTTCTCTGAAGCATTAAGACTGTTTCCTGGAGGATTAAGACTTTTCTGGAGGAAAAAGCACATGGTTGTGCAGCCAGGAGTAACAGGAAATGGCACGGGGTGGGAGGGGAGCAGCTGAGCTAGGAGCAGCAACTCCATGAAGCTCTGCAGCTAAGAAAGGCAAAACTACCTATAGTTACTTCTAAAATGCTTCTACCAATATAATGTTCACACAAACAGAAAGAGGATGTTGAATGGAGTCCCAAGATACGACATTTAGCCCATCTGCTGGAATATGGAGTCACCAGGGTGAACCCTAATCAACAAGCAGAGTAGGAGGAGAAGGAACCCAGTTGAAAGAACAGTGGCCGGGTGGCAGCAGTGATGCACAGCTGCCTGGTACTGAAGGATATTCCCATGCAGCCTACCACTGCTGCCCTGCTAAAAACTATCCAGTTCATTGATAAAAGAATAGAAGAGTTTCAACAGTAAATTAAAGCAATGGACAGTAAATTAAGGAGTCTAACTGTTGATACACAAAAGGCTACTCAGATGGCTGATCGAGCACTTACTGTGTGAGACTTACAGAAAAGAAAATACTCTTTTAAGAAAGAGACTTCTCCGCACTGAATTTAGCAGCGACCTCTAAAGGGTTTGTCCTCGACTCTGAAAAGCAAACAGTATTTGGTTGCCCAGCTTAAGACAGTAGAGATTTTTGTTCATGATATGCAGTTTTTCTTTATATAACAAACAGCTCCAACTAAATCAGAGGGATCTTTATCCCTTTCTGTTTAACCTCTACATTTCACAGTAGCTACAGGGGAGATGAGGTGGACTGAAGTTCTATATCTTTAAAATATCTTCTTGGGTTCCAATATAAAAACGCAAAAGCCTACAGTCTCAGACCACAAGGCTCCACACTGTGACACTGGGCCAACTCCCTTGAACAGCTATGAATCTCCCTGCTGAAACATCGCGCTGGGGAGAGACTGTGGTGCTGCAGAGTGTAAAGTAAGAACGCTGTGCTGGCTGCATAATAACTGTAGAAACTGCTTCAATTGAACTGCCTTGTCTGTGTAATTTACTAATGCTGCTCAGCTGACTGGGGGAGAGCTGGTAGCTGAAGCTCCACGGACAACTACTCAAGTCAGAGCTGCTTGCAAGCTCCAGGAGGAACAGCTGTGAATTTCCCTGCTGAAACATCACGCTGGGGAGAGACTGTGGTGCTGCAGAGTGTAAAGTAAGAACGCTGTGCTGGTTGCATAATAACTGTAGAAACTGCTTCAACTGAACTGCCTTGTCTGTGTAATTTACTAATGCTGCTCAGCTGACTGGGGGAGAGCTGGTAGCTGAAGCTCCACAGACTACTACTTAAGTCAGAGCTGCTTGCGAGCGCATGAGCGCCACTCAGCAGAGAAAAAGTTAATTTAATCTCAATATTAAGTTTATTTCCACAGGTCTCGATAGTGATATTTATATTAGTGTGGTTGTTCTGGAATATAAAGGACCACTAGTTTCTTTTATTGAGGGAAGCAGGATTGAATATTGCTCATCAGTAATTTGTACAGTAAATATGTTTAATTTAATGATCTATGGCGGGGGGAGGGCTATATTAGTCCATATTTTAAAGAGTAGCAGCACTGTGGGTGGCATGTCTGTAACAGAATGTGCTGACAGTACTGCTGCCAATGTGTGTTTATTTGATGTAAGATTGTGCCTTGTTTCTACCAGATGCTTATGTTAGTTTCTTAGCTAATGTGGGTGTTAATGAAATGGGTGTATCCTCTAAAGTGTTGCAAAATAATGTGGCATCATGGGGGTATAAGTTCAAGAAAATAAATAGGGGATCATTAGTTAGTAATGGAAATAGATACCAATCTTTTCTGTTCTTAAGATGTCTTATATTAATGCTGTTGCTTTCCTCTGGAAATGTACATAATAATCCAGGCCCTATTTTGGATAATCACTTCAGTCTTTAAGAATTTAATGAACGAACAGATTGGGAATAGTTCATTTAAATGTAAGAAGTTTGGTAGCAAAGGTTGATCATATATGAACATGGATACATAATTCTAATCCTGATGCTTTTGTTTTGTCTGAAACCTGGTTAACTAACAAGACAAAAGATACTGAAATATGTATTGATGGGTATAGCCTGTATAGGCAAGCTCGATTAACTAAAGGTGGTGGAGTAGCCATTTATTTAAAACATGGTTTACTGGGGACAGTACAGCTGTCTAAATCAATTTCTAAGAAATCAGATACGATTGTTTTAAAAGCTGGAGTGTCACAACATTTTAATTTTAATTTAGTGGCCTGTTATATACCTCCTTCTGCTCCCTCTGACACTTTACAAACATTTGCAACTATGCTAGCTCCTTATTTAGATTAAGAAATGTTGGTGATGGGTGACCTGAACTGGGATTTATTGAGACCTTCTGATCAATTACCCAATCAATTGGCAGCCCTTAATCTTATACAACTTATTGATGTTCCTACACGACCTAATAAGCTTTTTTCAGCAAGAGATACTCTTCTTGATTTGATAATGACTACTACTCCACATAGATACGTTTCTTCTGTATTTGATGCTGATATAAGTGATCATTGTTATATAGCATGTATTAGACATCAAGTTAAATCTGTTAAAATGCCTCGTGTTATAATTACTAGGAACTATTCTAAGTTTTGTGAACAAGCCTTTTGTCAGGAGTTATATAAGGTTGACTGGGAGCTAATTTATTGTTGTCCTGATATTCATGCTGCATGGTCTTATTTTAAATATTCTTTTTTGGAAGTAATTAATAAATTTGCTCCTATGACTAAAAGAAGAATTAGGTCACAGCCGGCACCATGGTTTAATAGTCACTTAAAAAATTAATAATGGTAAAGGACCAACTTTGGAAAAAGGCTAGAAGTACTAGAGATGATGCGAATATACAGAATTTTAAAACTATATGAAATAAGTGTGTTGGGGTGATACGGTGTGCAAAAAGTGATTATTATAGTCAACAATTTACAAATGCATCTAGTAATAAAAAGAAAATATCGGATGGGATAAAGCATCTTAAAGGTAAATCACAGGCTGCAAAGTTTCCAAAAATATTGTATTATAAAGATGTTCTTATCTGTGAACCTATGGCACAAGTTAGGGCTTTTAATGAATACTTCCTTGAGGCAGGATGTACTTTTGATAAGAAATTTCCTAATCAATCTAATATTGAATTAGATAGTAACTTTGGCACACAGGTAAAAGGTCCTTTATTTTCCTTTGGTTTGATTAGTGAGCAGAATATTATTACTGAATTAAATAGGCTAAATGTAAAAAAAAGGGGCAGGATTAGATACTATTGATCCTATATTCTATAAGACTTGAGCTTCAGTTATAGCTAAGTATATAGCTTATATGTTTAATGTATCCTTAAGTACTAATGAAATCCCTGATGATTGGAAAACAGCTTGTGTAATTCTGGTTTTTAAAAGGGGGTGATGAGTCTGATCCAGGTTGTTATAGACCTACATCTATTTTGACACCTATTACTAAAGTCCTGGAAAAGTTAGTACATGGGCAGCTTGTTAAATATAGACAAAAATGGAATACTGACAAATTATCAAACTGGTTTTCATAAAGGTCATAATACTATTTATGCAGTATCAAAGGTAGTGGATGATATATATACTGCCTTTGATAAGGGTTGCTTGGTTCCTGCTATTATTTTGGATTTATCAAAGGCGTTTGATTCTGTTGATCACAATTTGTTACTGAAGAAGTTAAAGATTTCAGGTATGGGTATGGGTACTTTATTTTGGTCTTCTGCTTATTTGTCTTCACGGTTGCAATGCGTTAAGGTAGGGGATTGCTGCTCTGACTTAAATATGATTGACAAGGGGGTACCCCAAGGATCAGTACTTGGACCCCTGTTGTTTCTCATTTATATAAATGATTTGGTTGAGGGTGTATCAGCAGACACTAATATACTTTTGCATGCTGAGGACACCATTTTTTTATTGTCAGAGCAGGGATCCCCTAGATGCCATGTGCACTCTGAACAAAGATTTTGATATTATTCAACAAACTTTAATTAATTCATCTTTATTGCTAAATGTAAATAAAACTCAATGGACCCTATTTTCTGGTAAATCTAAGGTAGATCATCAAACAACTTCAACTTTAAATATTAAAACTCTGGGGGGGGGACTAATTTGTCTAGAACTTTTTCGTATAAATATTTAGGTATTATGTTAGATGAGTCGATGAAATTTGAATTACATATTCATATACTTTATAATAAACTTAAGAAACTATTGTCTTTTTTTCTATAGGAATAAATCATGCTTTAGCTTTAAAATTCGTAAACAATTGGTTAATTCTTTATTCATGTCACTACTAGATTATGGTGACTGTGTCTATATGAGAACAACTGATGTAGTCTTAAAAGTATTGGATCCTCTATCATAGTGCATTAAGAATCATCACTGGTTTTCCTTGGCGTACCCATCACTGTAATCTTTACTTTGAATCGGGTTGTCAACCTTTATCAGTTCGGAGACAAATTCATTGGATGCTTTATGTATACAAATTTGTTTTGAGTAAATTACCCCCATATTTGCTGGGATCCATTATTATTAAAGAACATAACAGATATTCTCTTAGATCAGCTGATTATCCTCAATATTTCTTACCAAGATTTAAAACTAGATTTGGTAGCTATAGGTTAGCAGTTGTAGTCCCAATGACCTGGTTATCTATCCAAAGAAAATTAAAACTGGCAATTATTATTACATTTTCGCACTTTAAACGACTGCTCGTTAGATTTATGACATGTGAATGTAGATGCTTTTAAGTGACTCATAACTGCATAGTTCTGTGAATCTATGTAACTGAATATGTCTTTGTATTTGTGTCTTTACGTATGTGTGTTCTTTTATGTTTTGTACTGATGGATGCAATTGTAAATGAGAGATTTTCTCTCAATTTTGTTCTCCAATAAATTGACTGATGATGATCATGACATCATAGGCCACTGTTCATCAGTTGGCCTTGCGCTACCATCATAACCCCAGCTACTTATCAGGGCAAGAAATCACGGGGGCAGAGAGGAAGGAAGCAGCCGTGACCGATATGTATGTCATTCCCTCCATGTGCTCCTTTATTTCCTGTTTACTCTCCTTAGCCCCTGCCCCTATTTCCCAATATATAACCCTAAATTAGGGACCAAGTGTAGGCCAAGGGGAGCCCAAGATTCATCAGCTCTCAGCTCACTGATGGATGCCCTTGACAGGTATCTCAAGGGAGGGTAGTTTACTCTCCCCAGCCCTGTTGATTTAGAAGACGTTTCTCATACCAGCCCCTGAAATGGGTGGAGGGCTCATCTCAAGGAACCTTATGGACCTGCTCTTGTATAATATAGTTTCCCTGTTTAAACTAGGCACTGCCCCACCCCACGGTTATACTGGTTAACATTTCTAAATCTATTCCCATCTACCTATCCCAAGTTATATCTTTGGGTTTTAAGACTGCACTTCAGTAATTGTCAAAAGTTATTTTTGCCAGCACCAGTTAGTCCAAAGTATTTATTGAATACCAAGGCAAATATTACACATCCAAGGAGACCAAATGGTGGGCAGCTTCAAGACGGGCTGGGATAGAATTAGATGGAAAATAAGGGTCAAGAGAGGGGTGACCGGAGGGGAAGGGCAGATTGCGGGGGGGCAAGGTCAGTAGGTTATGCTGAGGACCTTGCAAGACAAGCAGACTAGACAGACCCTATGGCTTTATTCTGCTGGCTTCGTAATATGTTCGTCTGTCCTATAGTAATGGATTCCAACGCGGCACAGCTATTCTTGTACCCTCAAATTTTCCCTTTAAATTGCCATCAGCATATACAGATATGGAGAGGAGATTGGCATCTGCTGTGGGCACTATACAGGATAAATCCATCACTGTGGGGAGCATATACATACATACCCCCCAGCAGTGATGCCTCCTCTATCCAACAGCTACTTGACTGTTTATTGAAACAGAAACAAGGAATAATATTGGGGAGTGATTTTAACTTTCTAATGAACCCCTCAGTAGACCAGTAACCCAGCCCCATGGCATCCTCTGCTGGTCAAAAACATCTGAAGCGCCAGGTGAGGGATCTTTGGCTTCACATACATATAGCAGTTTTTACACCAACGTTATCTGTAGTACTCCTTTTACTCTCATTCGCATCACAGTTATTCCTGGCTAGACTACTTCCAAGAAAGATGTAGACTGGGCAGTAGAAACTCACACTGATTCTCTCTCTCTTACTATCAGACCATGCTCCCATTTCCCTACTTCTGTTCCTCCTGCAAGAGCAATGCTATATAGTGTGGCATTTTAATCCTTCCTTACCAAGAGCCCCTGAGTTCAGGACACTGATGGAAACCCGTATGCCACAAATTATCAGAGAAAATAGTATGCCAGATATATCCCTGGCACTACAGTTTGTGGTTTTTTTGGGGGGGGACTTGATTTCTTTATTTCTGTCATCAACCAGCCCCCTTCCACCAGCTCCCCCCAGCCCTGTCACCCCGGCGTCCACTGGTACTTACCTCTGGACTGAAGTGTCAGCTGGCCGGGTGTGGTGCTTGCGGGGGGGGAGGGCAGCATCATCCCGCCGGTTGGTGGAATTTTTCAGCCTCCATATGTCTTCCCGTCCCCAAGTGCGGAACCGTGGTGTGCAATGACACCAATGGCCGGGTCGCGCATGCTTTCACACGCAGCACGATGGGCATCTGCTCGGTCTCTGCCCTCTGTCTTTTTGGACCCGGTGTGCCAGCCTCCAACCACTGCTAGGGGCCAAGCATGCACCGGTCTCCAGTTCCACCCCTCCCTGGGAGAGGAGAGCTGTCTTCCGACGCTCGATCCTCTCCTTCCCCGGCCAACCCCGGCGACCCATTTTTTTTTTTTTTGTTTTGATGCTGTATTTGTTATTGTTCTGGCTGTAAGTTGGTTTAAGGAACTTATAATAAAATATACTTTGGATAATAAGGGAGACATCATAGCATATGTCACTGGGAAGAAAAAACTGATGCCAAACTGGCAGAATTACAGAAGGAGCTTAAATTCCTACAGGTTGCACATATGCAAGGAGACAATACATTGGCAGATCAAATTAAAATGGTACAGCATAAAATACAAGAAATCCTGACTTATAAAACTGAACAGACCCTCATGTGGCTCCACCAGTCATTTTATGAGAGTGGGGCTAGAGCAACTAAACTTTTGGCCCACAGACTCTGTCACAAATGTAAGGCAGCGAACATAACTCAATTACTAGATCTGGATACAGGGCTTCCTTCCAGTCGTACCACCACCATACTTATAGTTTAATGAATTTTTATGCTTTACCCTATCCTGCCAGACCCCATCAGTCCTATATCCAGCACTCAACCCAGTCATCCACCCCAGGACTTACATCAACTCCTGAGCACCTCAGCTTGCCCCCCCAGGGCAGGGCCCCTGGAGGGGGGCCTTCCCTCTACAGAGACTAGACCGGTACAGTGGGAGTGAGTGCCCGGTTGATGGCGCGGAGGTCCATGACTTAGGGGCAGACTTCATCATGCGGCGATCAGATTGCTTTTCCCTGTTTTTCTCCCCAGGGAGGTGTGGTATGCAGTGACATTAATGGTGTTCACGCCGAGCATCTGGCATGCCTCCCAAGTTTGTTCAGGCCTGTCTGTCGGACCTCCAGCCTCCGCAAGTGGTCAGTTGAACATCGGCAGCTTCCCCACCTCCCCCCCCCCGGAGGAGGAGAGTGGTCCATGAGATGTTCAATCCACCTCCCCCAGCTGGCCCTCCAATTCTCGGGTTTGTTTCTGAACCTGGGTCGTAGGTGTCACAAGCAGTAGCGCTACCACTGCACTGGCAGGCTGGCCAGCAGTGCCTTTACAAGGCAGATACACAGCACCCACACAGCCGTCTAGATGACTTTTTCCAGAACATACATCTGTCATGGCTTACACAGGACCACAAATGCTACCTCAAATGACCCAGTACTTCAGAGGAACTGGCAATCAGAATTAAAAAACTCATAAGATGGCCCAGTGGTGTGGAGGGCTGAGGCACTGGTGCCTTACCTCCTGCCACACTGGTGACCCGTGTTTGCGGTGTGAGCGGGTTGCTGGGGGCTGGCTAGGGAGGGAGAGGATCGAGCATCCGGAGGACTGCTCTCTCTCAGGTGGGGGAGGGGGAGACCAGTGATCAGTGTTACCCTGGCCTCTAGCAGAAGCTGGGGGTTGGCAAACTGACTCTGCCAACATGGGGGCGGAGGTGGGGCAGATGCCCAGCGTGCCGTGCATAGGAGTGTACGCGACACCGCCACTGGCGTCATTGCATGCCTTACCTCTGCACTGCAGAAGAAAACCAGAGGGAAAACATTGCCGACTGGTAGAATGACACCAGTCCTTCACAGGCTCTACACCCGGCTAGCTGGGCATCTCTGAGCTGCACGAGGCAAGTCTAAGTAGACACCGGGGTGATGGGGCTGGGGGGACCTGTGGATGGGGGCCAGTTGACGACAGCATTAAAGAGATTAAAAAAAAGAATTAAAGAAGTTAAGAATGGGAAGAGCCCAGGCTTGGATGGCTATAGGGCAGAATTTTATAAAGCATTATTAGAACCACTGCATGGTTTATTGCTTCAAATTTTCCAAGATATTCTAACTACTTCCAGATGCCCTGATACATGGCGTCATGCCACTATCTCAGCAATCCAAAAACCAAACAAGGACCCCCACTGACTGTGAATCATACTGCCTGATTTTAGACATTTATCTGGACTATAAATTGTTCACAAGTATAACAGCACACAGATAAGACCAAATTTATAGATCCCGATCAATCCAGTTTTATCAGAAACAGCAAACCACAGATAGTATTAAGTGCTCCATCCTAATAACAGAACATCTTACCGCCTGCAAAATCCTCACACTTATTCTTAGTCTTGATGCCCAAGAAGCTTCCAATAGGGTAATATGGCCCTTCTTATACTATACTTTACACCATTTTGACTCCACCATTGACTTCCAAGGTCTAACCGAAGGTTTGTATTCTTTCCCCCAGGCTACAATAAAAGCCAATGGTTCTCTTTCATCCCTCTTTAATCTCTCCCGAGGCACACAGAAGGGTTGCCTGTTTCCCTGTACCTATATGCTTTATATGTGGAACCCCTGGGCTTAGTACCTTTGTCAAACAGCAGAGATAGGGAGTGCCATACATAAAGTACTATATTACACAGACGGTTGACTGCTATATATCACAGACCTGGAAAGCTCTCTACCTGCCCCGATGACTTGCCTGCATACAATGGAAATCAATCAAAACTGAAATGCTTGCTGGCTATAAAATAAATGCGGATGAAACCGATAGTCCAACTGCACTATTTCCCCCACCCACATCTGCAGGCACAATACCGCTTTAAATGGGGTAAAGACTATATTAAATATCATGGAGCCTACATCGGTTTGAAACTCTGAGTTATATCAGTTGAATTACCCCTATGTGGAGCAAGCGATACAAGCGGATTTGCAGAGATGGGCTTCCCCTTCCTCTGATGCTATTCCAAAAGATTCATACCATATGGATGAATATATCACTACGACTCCTTTATCTGTTTTAAATTCTGCCAATATCCCCTACAGAAATGCTTTTACTAAATGGAATAAATGGATACCCCGATTCCTTCTGAATGGGAGCAGATCTCGGGTGGCTTTTAGAAAACTGCAACTTCCCAAAGATCAGGGTGGATTGGCTCCTCCTAATCAGGCCCAGTATCATCAAGCTGCACATCTTGGGCATATTATAAGGTGGAAAACGATGTCCCACATGCCTGTACACGGGTGGATCTCAAGTTTGCTCTGCTTGATCTCACATCTGGCCTCCTGTTATTTGGGAATCTGGATACTACAGATCTAATTAAGGTCACATCAGTCACAACACTATCCTTTATGTAGTCATGGTAGAGTCGTTTATGACAGCATGGCTACAGTACGTACTCCCAATGGTTTTCTAGCCCAGCATATGATACGAGATTTCTCCAAGCAAAGTTAGATCATAAATTTATGAACTGGGCTAACTGGGGACTTGCGCATACAGTACCTTTCAATTTTACATGGCTGGCCTATTTCAATCTTTCGCTCAACTGGAGGCATGCCATGGCATAGATAAGAGGAACTAGTACAGACACCTATAGCTCCAACATTACCTGATCTTCACTTTAGGATTAGGGATAGATGAGACAAAATTTCCACCTCTCAAAATATTCATCCGAATGCTCCTACAAGGACCCTGACCAGCCCATTTTATCTCGCTTTGCTATAAGATGCTTCCCATACTCAAAACACACGAGAAGCCAAGGTTACTATATACCCTTCCCCATTTTACTAGAAAATAATATGGAGTTGACAACATAAGGTAATGAGCTCTCCACCGTGGCGGAAGTACAGCTGGAAAACAGCTGTACACTTCTTCAGTACCCTCAAATCAAGGCTCAATTTGTCTCATTCAGAGATGCTTCAAATGTGAAGCAGTGACACATTCATATATAATGTGATCTTGCTCAGTTCTCACCAGGTTCTGGAAAGCAGTGGAGGAGGAAATTATTGCCACGATTCAGGCCTAAGGCATTCTGACTCCTGAGGCAGCTCTACTACTCAGTTGCCCACAACATATCAAAAATAAGATGCATTTATATCTGCTAGGCGCATTCATGATGGCAGGAAAGAAAACATTACTTACTGCAGTAATCTTGTTTCTTCCAAAAATGCAGTCAGCTTCCTGTGTTGAACTGCTCCGGAGAGATGGGAATGTAAGTAAATGATGAACTTCATCACCGGCTCGTGTCGCAATTCAAACTGCTGCCCATAGGTGCTGCTGCATTCTAAACTATTCAGATTCATTACAGAGCTTAATGTGGTAAAGACCCCCTAACTATGCTATCACTAACCAAAAAAATTGGGCACAAAAAGGGGTAGATAAAAAAAAAAAAAACACCAGTTCTCTGCCAGAAAGAGAACAGGACAGACTAGTTTGTAACCTTAACAGTTAACAAGTACAGCAGACAGGACAAGAAGTGATCAGCAGGGGTGCAGAATCCCCCCCCCCCCAATCTGGTTCTGGAAGGGGAGAAAGGGGTGGGTGATTTAAGCATACTGAGGGATCCCCTGGTAGGAAAAATTACTATGGCAAGTCATTTTTTTCTTCAAACCCCTGGAATCCCTCAGTATGCTTAACTATTTAGACTACCAAGCAGAAGTACCTTGGGAGGTTGGGTACAGAATCTGTTTTGGAAACAGGTTCTGCAGGACTGCAGTGCCAAACCTGGAGTCACTCCTGGACTGTTATGTCTAAGCAGTAGTGTTAAGTGAAAGTGTGTACAGTTTTCCAGGTAGCTGCTTTGCAGATCTCCAGCAGGGGAATGTCTCTTGCTGCAGCCACTGATGCGACTGTGCCACAGGCTGAGTGTGCCGAGGCCCTGAGGTGGCTGCTTGTCAGCTTTGCTATAACAAAACTGTATACAACAGACTATCCAGCATGCAATTGTTCTTTTGGAAGCTGGTTTACGTTTGCCCACTTTCCCATAAGTTAGGAACAATTGTGTGTGTTCTGGCCTGGAAGCTTTGGTGAAGGTTGTGGTCGAGTGCCCTCTGTACAACTAGGCTATGCAATTTTTGCACATCTGACTTAGAGTTAGCTGTGAAAAAGACTGGCAGGGACACTGATTGGCTCAGGTGAAATTCAGAGACCACCTTAGGAAGGAACTTCCTATTGGTTCAAAGCACCACCTTGTTCCTGTGGAAGGAGATTTAGTTCAAGTCTGTGCACAGAGCTTGTAATTCACTGACTCGCCTGGCTGAAGTAATGGCTACCAGGAAGACAGTCTTCCAGGTAACGTACTTTAAGAGTGCTGTTGCTAATGGCTCGAATGGAGGTTCCATGAGCTTGGTTTTGCAAATGGTCAAGTCCCAAGGAGGTTGGAGGTGAAGGAATCCCTTAAAGAACTTCCTGAAACTGGGTGAGAGGCTTTTGACCTCTCTTTGCCAGCTGAGGTATATGCTAAAATGGCAGTCAGGTGGACTTTTAGAATGGAGCGCTTGAGGCCCACTGAGTGCAGATGGGCCAAATAGTCCAGGAGGACAGGCAGTTCAGACTGAGAGGGGTTGATCTTTTTCTGTCTGCACCATAAAGAAAACCTTTTCCATTTGGAAGCATAGGTTTTTCTGGTTGAGGGTTTCCTAGAAACCCTGAGCACATTTAAGACTTCCTCAGAGAGTTGTAGAGCCAAAAACTTTACGTCTTCAACAGCCAAGCCTTGAGGCGAAGAGACCTGTGGTTGGGGTACAGGATCCTGCCCTGTGATGTGGTCAGGAGAGTGTGCTTCTGAGGAAGATGGATAGGTTGTGACACTGAGAGGGCTAGCAGAAGTAAGTGCCATTTCTGCCCCGCCCAATCTGATGCTAGCAGAATCATACTTGCTGGGTGGGTCCTGAGTTTTATGAGGACTCAGAGCAACAGAGGGAACGGAGGGAAGGCATAAAGAAACCTCCCTGACCAATCCAGTGCCAGGGCATCCACTGGCACTGTCCCCCGAGCTGGAGGCCTGCAACAGAACTGGGGCAACTGATGGTTTCCTGTGGAGGTGAAGAGATCTATCTCTGGCGTGCCCCACCTTCTGAATACTCAAGTCAGAACTTATCTTTTTAGGGATCACTTGTGGTGGTGCTGGCTGATTCTACTCAGGGAATCTGCCAAGACAGATGTTGTCCTCCCCTGGCAGGTGGATTGTAGAGATACTTGCAAGGAGTAGGCCAGGTTCCATACCTTCATGGTCTCTGTGCACAGCAAGGTCGATCTGGTGCCTCGTTTGTTGATGTACATGGTAGTGTTGTTGTCTGTCCTGACTTGCACTATCTTGCCCTTGGCCTGGGGGTGAAGGACTGCAGAGCTAGGAGAACTGCCCTGAACCCTAGCAGGTTGATGTGCAAGACTGACTCCTGAGGGGACCAGGTACCGCTCACTGTCAAGTCATCCAGATGTGCCCACCCCAACTGAGGAGGGAGACACCTGTGGTGAGGATGACCAAGGGAACTTCCTGCCAAAAGGGCACTTCTTCCCTGAGGTTGTCTGTCTTGCTAACATTCCAAAGCACAAGGAGATTTTGTGACTGGTACTAGTTTGGACAGAGGACCACTCCTCTGAGACCAAAGGGACCTTAGATAGAACTGAATGTCCCTAATTTGAAATCTGGTCCCTGGCACCACGGCTGTGGCAGTCACCATGTGGCCCAAGAGCTGCAGGAAGTACCTTGCTGGCCTGGGTCTGTTGAGTTTGATGGAGCCAGCTAAAGCCAGTATACTGTTTACCCTGTCCTGTGGGACCTTGCAGGGTGTTTAGCTCTGCTCCTATAAACTCTAGGACCTGGGCGGGTTCTACTTGGGACTTCTGGGCATTTGTAAGAAATCCCAAAGACTCCAGTGTGCCCTGAGTGAGGGCGAGAGAATCCCTGGTGTGCTGGAGGGGACTGTCCCATGACTAGCCAGTCAGCCAGGTAAGGGAACACTGTGACTCCCAGCCTTCTTAGGTGTGTCACGACCACTGCTAGGCACTTTGTAAATACCCTGGGGGTAGAAGTAAGGCCGAAAGGTAGTGCTGAAAACTTGTAGTGACCTGAAGGCAGCCTGAACCGCAGGTATTTTCTGTGGTTAGGTCTGATGGGAATATGGAAATAGGCCTCTTTGAAGTTCCGAGATGCCAGGCAGTCCCCCTGCTGCAGGCTGGGGATGATCATGGCCAAGGCAACCATCTTGAACTTTGGCTTTGTCAAATGTTTGTTCAGAAACCTGTGATCTAAAATGGGTCACGATTCTTCATTTTTCTTTTGGGTAAGACAGTATCTGGAGTAAAAGCCTGTCCACCTCTGAAATAGGGGGACAGGTTCCACTGTCTTGATGTGCAGTAGGTTGGCAACTTCTAATTCCAACAGTGCCTTTTCTGCTGAGGTTGCTGGGCTGAAATGCCTGTTCTGCAGTCTGAGAAATGTTTTGAAGCTTAGAGACAGGCCCTGGCTCACTACCTCTAAGACACACTTGTCTGTGGTATGGTTTACCATGCTTGGAGGAAGTGAGCCAACCTACCTCCTACTGGGTGTGGGGAGGTGACCTATGCAAACACATCAGGGGTTCTATTTGGGCTGGGACTAGGCCCGGGGGGCTGGATCAGCCCTCCTTGTGGACCTCCTGTCATTACCCCTGAAGTAACCCCTGCGTTGCTGGTAGTAGGGCACTGCTTGGGCTAGAAAGAAGGGTCTAGTGTAGGGGTTTCTACCCCTTCTTCCCCTACCTTGAGTCCTGTAGGATGTGGAAGGCTTGTCCCAACCAGAGTTGCTCCTGTAGGTGGCCTTAAACTCTTCTACCTTCTTCATATAGGCCTCTGTTACATCCTCAAACAGAGAGTTATTCTCACAGGGAAAGTCCATGGCCTTAGTCTGGGTGTCCTGGGACAGGCTGGTAGCCCTGAGCCAAGCAAATCTACTTATGAAGATGGCAAGGGCCATGAACCTGGAAGCTTTATCATCGGCATCCACTGCCATATGAAACTGACACTTAGTGGCATCTAGGGCTGTTCTGGCTGTTTCAGCCAGGTCAACAGCCACATCCCAAGTGATCTTATCACTCATGGCCAGAACAGATGACCAGAGAGCCTTATGGTACTGTGCTGTATAGGCCACGTAAGTAGCTTGTCTTTGGAGGAGGGAAGATGCCAGGTACCCCTTCTTCCCCATAGTGTCCAGTTGCTTGGAATCTTTGTCAGGGGGGTGAGAGGACAGATGTACCCTGGCCTTATCGCAGGCAGCTGCCTGTACCTATCCCTCATGGTCAGGATGGACAAAAAAAAATATATCAGTATTTGTTCTGTCAAGCTGATATTTCTTATCTATGTTCTTATTGACCCCCGGTATGGATGTGGGGGGTTTGTAGAATCTTGAGGCAGCCTTTTTTAATGACTTGTGGATAGGCAGCAAAAGCCACTTTGTGGGGATTAGTCCCATCATATCCAAAAACTCGGCCTCATCCTCGTCTTCCACTGTCTCTTGTGTGGCAAGTGTGAGGGTATCCACCATCTGTCCACAAAGGCATAGTGAGATAAGTAATCCTCATTTCCACAGTGGGGAACCAAAGTCCTGCTCCAGGAAGACTTCAGGCTCAACAGGGTCTCCTTCCTCCTCTTCATCCTCTGGTTCCTCATATAGAAACTCTGGTTCCTGGCTTGGGGGACTGCAGGTGGAACCAGAGGAACCGGGGAGAGAGATGAACCGACGGCCTGAAGGGCCTGTAATATCTGCAAGGCTTTGGCAATGTCCTCTGCAGAGGGCATGGCTGGTTTGCCTGCTAAGAGCTCCTTTGCTTTTTCAGTAGGATGTGCAGCAACATGTTTTTCCTTGTATTTCCTTTTGACAGGAACCGGTTCTGTTGCTGGTTCCACGGGCCTCTTGGATTTTGAGGCATCACCTTTATCCATGGGTTTGGGATCCACAGACTCCTTAGGCCTATCCTTTTTTGAATGAGAGGATGAGGCCTCCTCGGTTGGCTTTGGTGAGGAAGAGGTGGGAGAAGCCATTTCCTCAAGCTTTTTTGCCCTCTTTTTCACTGTCTTGGGGCAAAAGGTACTGCAGACCTAACAGTTTGCAAATATGTGACTAGGACTGAGACACACCAGGCAAAGACCATGCCTATCTGCCTTGGCGATGATCTGTCCACACTTTAGGCAATTTTTAAAACCAGTGGGTCCTGTTTTCTTTTTGAGTATCTCTGACATGCCAATTGCCAGAAGACCACAATAAACTAAACCCAAAAAGAAAAAAACAACCATTGCTGTCGGTTCCCTAAAACAGCAAACATCAATGCCCTAAAATGGTTTAAAATACAGAGAATTAACAAAAGCGCTTGGTTCCTTGATAAGGGGAGGAACCACTTACCAAACTACAACTTCTGAAGAAAAATGCTACGATTCTCAGGAATAGGAACAGGAACATTATAAGGTTCAAAAGAAAAAACACAGTAAAAAAAAATCACTAAGCAGATGGTTCCTCTCGGTTTCCTGGAACCGCTGAGGAACCAAGAAAATACAGGTTACTCACCTGTAACAGGAGTTCTAGGAATGGTATATGTTGTTCATCCACACTGTATGGCAGGTTCCTTGCCGCTTTAAATCTTGCCGGAAGGTCTTCAAGCTGGCTCCTCCCACCCACCCGGGTGGTAAAACTCTCGGCTCCGCCCCGTGACGCCAGATCTAGCCTGCTGGAAGCCAGGTTGTGCGTCAAGCCGGGACGCCAGGGGTCGTGGGGATGAACAACATATACCATTCCTAGAACTCCCTGCTACAGGTGAGTAACCTGTATTTCTAGGGACATGGATATGTTGTTCATCCACACTGTCTGGCAGACCCTAGCAGTTCTTCGAGCAGGGAGGCAAGGACACCCCTACTTAGGAAATAAAGACTGGAGAACCGAGGCCCCAAAACCAGCATCCCGGCGTGACTCAAGGTCGATGTAGTAGTGGGTGATGAAGGTGTGTGCTGACTTCCAGGTAGCAGCCCTGCAGATTTCCTGGATAGGGACATCCCTGGAAGCAGCCACCGATGCAGCGGTATGGCAGGTAGAATGAGCTCTTATCCCTCTGGGAGGCTCCATGCCCGCCAACCTATAGCAGAGATCTATGCAGGAGGTGACCCACCTGCCTATCTTCTGCTTGGCTGCAGGTCTGCCAGGTGCGGCTTCAGCGTAGGTGACAAACAGCTGGCGAACCTCTCCCCGAACTTCAGCTGTCCGCTCCTTGTAATAAGCGAGCGCTCTCCTAGGGTCCAAAGTATGGCGCCTATATTCGGCCTCCGAGGTGTGATTGGGGTAGAACACCGGCAGAGTCAACACCTGGTTAAGGTGAAACTCCGACACCACCTTTGGAAGGAATTTCGGGTGGGGGCGCAGGACAACCTTGTCCCTGTGGAAGACCAGATAAGGAGACTCAATGGAAAGTGCCTGGAGCTCTCCCATCCTTCTGGCTGACGTGATAGCCACCAAGAAGGCGGTCTTCCACGACAGGTGAGAGATGTCACACCTGTGCATCGGTTCGAATGGCTTGCCCATGAGCTTAGCCAATACCAGCAGTAGATCCCATGGAGGTGGAGGTTCTGCACTGGAGGATATGTGATCAAAGCCTTTGAAAAGTGCCCGACCACCTTCTCCGTGCCACGACCACTTCCCGCCCACGCCCGGTAAGCAGAGATGGCTGCCAGGTGCACCTTAAGGGTCGTCGACCGAAGCCCTAGCTGAGAAAGGGACCACAGGTAGTCCAGAATGCTTGCCAAGGAACAAGAGGAAGGGTCCAGGCCCTTGCCCTGACACCAAATGGAGAATCTCTTCCATTTGAAGGCGTAGTATTTTCTGGTCGACTCCTTGCGGGACGCCTCAACAACGCTGAGGACCTCATTGGAAAGACCCAAGGCCTGGAACTCTAGCCGCTCAGGAACCAGGCCGTCAGGTGCAGGGATTGAAGGTCCGGATGGAATACCTTCCCTGATTGACTGAGATCAGGTCGGGCGGGCCTGGAAGCGCCTCGGAGCCTGGAGCTGAGACTGAGGAGACCTGGATACCAGAACTGGCGGGCCAGTCTGGGGCTACCAAATTACCGCGTCTTGTCCCTCCTTGCCTTGAGAAGCACCTTGTGGATCAAGGGAAATGGGGAAAGGCGTAGAGAGCCCAGGGTCCATGGCCTCGAGAAGGCATCCCCTGCAGCGAGCCCGCTGGGCGGGCATGAAACAGTCTCAGCTTCGCATTCTCCTTGGAGGCAAACAGGTCCACCTGAGGCATGCCCCAGTGGGAGAAGAGATCTTGTACTACCTCCGGCAGGAGAGACCACTCGTGAGACGCAGCCCCTATCCGGCTTAGGGCATCGGCCAGGGTGTTGGAGGCTCCTGCCACATGAATGGCGAGGAGATCCACCTCCAGGCTGCGCACGAGTGACCAAATGCGGAGAGCTTCCGTGCACAGAGGCATGGACCGCGTCCCGCCCTGGTGGTTTAGGTAGTACATGGTCATGGTATTGTCTGTCTGGACCTGAACCACTTGACCCCGTAGAAATGGAGCGAAGGCGGTGAGGGCTAGATGAACCACCCGAAGCTCCAGCAGGTTGATATGGCATCGGAACTCCCGAGGGGACCAGAAGCTGTGAACTGTGCTCCCCCAGATGGGCACCCCAACCCATCAGAGAGGCATCGGTCGACAGCGAGACCGTTGGCTCGGGGCGGACAAATGGGATGCCCTCCTGCAGATGTGCTGGAATGGTCCACCACTGGAGAGTGTTCCACATCCCCTGGGTCACTGTCACTGGCTGATCCAGCGGACTGAAGTGCTATGACCATTGGCTGGCCAGCCCCCATTGAAGGGGACGCATGTACCAGTGGGCCCAACGGACCATGCTGGTGCAAGCCGCCATGAGGCCCAGGAGGCGCAGGAAGTCCCAGGCAGGGCGCGATTGCCCAACCTGAAATGATTGGGCAAAGGAGGAAAGAACCTCGGCCCTGTCCACCAGCAGCCGTGCTCTGGCTCGTAGAGAGTCGAGCTCTGCCCCAATGAATTGTATCACCTGCTTTGGCACGAGTTCCGACTTGGCCTCGTTGATGAGGAGGCCAACCTGAAAGCAAACCTGGAGGGCCAGATCTCTGGACTGCTCCTCCTCCGCTCTGGTGGGGGCTGCAATCAGCCAGTCGTCCAGGTAGGGGTACACCCGGACCCTTCGGCACCGAAGGAATGCTGTCACCACTGCCATGCATTTGGTGAAGACCCTGGGAGCTAGGAAAAGGCTGAAGGGCATGGCCCGGAACTCGTAAAGGGATCCCTCCGCTCTGAAGCGGAGGAATCTCTGGTGGGACGGACGGATTGGGACGTGAAAGAACGCATCCTGAAGGTCCAGAGAACAGAACCACATGCCTCTTTCCAAGGATGGGATTATCTGAGCCAGAGTGACCATCCTGAAGGTCCGAGACCTTAGGAAACTGTTCAGGTCGTGCAGGTCGAGAATGGGGTGCCAGCCCCATCCGTTTTGGGACCAGGAAGTACCTGGACACAAACCCCGGGTCCGGAGGAGGATCCGCCACCTTCCTGATCACCTCTTTTTCGAGGAGCGGGGCAATATCGGCTCGGCGAGCCAACAGAGAGCTTGCGGACCCCATAGCCCGAGGCGATGGCTCGGAAGGGCGGGCCTGCTCGAACTCCAGGGGCAGGCCCTTTCCTACCACCTCCAACACCCAACAGTCCGTGGTGATAGTGGACCAGGTAGAAAGGAAGTGGCGGAGCTGTCCCCCCCCCACAGGGGGAACCCGGGGGGGAGTGACGAGGCTGGGGGCGACACCCCTCAACCTGTCACTAGGCAGGCTTAGAGGAGGGACCGGCCGAGGGACCTCCTGGACCTTTACCTCCCTGCTTCCTGTTGGAGGAAGCCACGGGCTTGGGTTTGGGATGCCAAGCGTGAGCCTGCTGGCCCTGATGCTGGTGCTGTTAGGCCGGACGTGCCACAGGCACAGAAGGGTGAAAGGGCTTGTGCTGCTGCTGTCAGCGGCCTTTGTCCTTCTGGGCTGAGGTGACAGAGTCCAGAGTGGCACTGGACTTTTCGATACACTGGAGGTGACCTTCCACTCCAGGGCCGAAGAGGTCGGTCCCCAAGAAGGGGACATCCGCCAGTTTGTGCCGGGTATCCGCCGTGAAGGTGGATATCCTCAGCCATGCTCTGCGGTGCATGGCCACCGCAGCCGCAACCGATCTGGCACAGGAGTCTCCGATATCCAGAGCCGTTTGGAGCTGCTGCTTAGCCACTGCCCTACCCTGGTCCCGCACCTGCCGGACGGTGGTGTGCAGGTCGGCCGGGAGATGAGGGATCACCTCATCCAGGGAGCCCATAAGGGCGTGGGAGAAGTGTGCCATCAGCATGGCCGAGCTGGCCTGGTGGAAGCCAAGGGAGGACGCAGCGTACACCTTGCGCCCGGCATAGTCCAGCTTTTTGGACTCCTTGACGGGGGGCTTGTCCACGTCCCTAGCGTTCCCGGAACGCCAGAAAATGCTGTCGGTGACCAACCCCTCGGCAGAGGGGTGCTGAAAAACCGGGCAAAGAGCCGGTAGGGACCGCATACTTCCTGGCCATCCTGGCCGAAGGCGCAGAACAGGAAGCAGGCCACTGCTAGAGCTCCAAGGCTGGGCCAACAATGGCTTCAGCCACCGGAAAGGCCTCCATGGGTGAATCCCCTCAGTCCAGTATCTCCGTCAGGGGATACTTGGCCCGCTTGGATATGGGCTCAAGCTGCATCCCGGTGGACTCAGAGATGAGCCGAAGCAAACCCGTGAAGGACGATGGGCTTTCGTCCATCGACTGACCCTCGGAGGACTCCAGGTCAATGGGCCTGGAGAACAGGGAGGAGTCGTCATCAGACTCGGAGGAGTCCGCGAAGAGCTGCCTGGGGCCTGAACCACCCTCCACCTGCCGAGGACGGTCGGGAGTGAGGGTGACCGACAACTTGTGGGGCAGGCCTTGACCCGACTGAGAGTCCTTGGTCGGAGCCCTGATTTCGGTTGTGGAGGCGGAGGTTCCACCACAATCGGTGGGGCAGCTGGTTTTGGATGAACAACCGGCCCAGGCTTGGGCACCTCGGCTACAGCGAGGAGTTGTTTCGGCCGCTCGGGTGACAGCCACTTGATGGCTGGGGAAGGCGACGGCATCGGCTTGTTCCCGGACAGAAGTAACTACTGCCATATCAGGTCCTCGTAGCATCGATGCAATTTGCACCGAAGCCTCTCCTCTCCTCTTCCGAGGAGGAAGATGAGGACGAGCAGTGGTGCCACTTACCTTGGTGCCGAGACCGAGACCGCCGATGTCGGTGGGATCGGCTGGACCAAGACCGAGATCCTCTGCATTTCTGAGGATGGGTCTGGGAAGGGACGGGGGACACCTGCTCTTCCCTCGGCTTGGAAGCCTTAACCGGGGACTGCGGCACCGGGGGCGCAGGCAGGTCCTCTGTCTCCACCGGGGGAACCGGTGAAGAAGGGCTGTCGGCCTCACCAGTCGACAGCCCGTCCGACGGGTCGAGAAAAATCTTGACCACGTCGATGGGTGTCTTGGCCGGCTGGCCTGACGGGGACACCGTGAAGCCAGCAGCCTTAGCTGCAACCTCGACCGAAGTTGACAGTCGACTGTCCGGGAAAGGGGACCTCTCCTGCTCCCACGAATGCCGGCGATGGGACTTACCCTTTGAGTCCTTCTTTTTGGACCGAGAGGAATGTCCCGATGGCCTCTCTCCCTTCGTGGAAAGGGATTGGCAAAGCTCCTTGAAAGAAGCTGAATACGCGGTACCCAGTGAGAGCGGGATAAATGCTGCGACCGAGGAAGAGGATGATGTGGCCTGAGCCGCCGCCTCCTCAAGAGCGATCATCTGCTTGAGTTGCTCAGCCGGAGCCAGCCACCACGTAACTGCCCAAGGGCGGGTAGCGCTCCTCGGGGCACCTAAGCTGTAACCGGGCAGCGCGGTCCTCCAGGACGTTGGCCGAGAACGAACGGCACGACTCGCATGCCTGCGGGATGTGTTCTAGGCTGAGGCAGTAGATGCACGTGGAGTGCGGGTCCGTCCTGGACATCTTCTGCCCACAAGGGTACCGCCAAAATCTGGGAGTCGATTTGTCCATCGCAGCCACGAGGGTGAAAGATGACTGAAGTAAGTTTCGGGCGAACCGAAGAATTAGGATCCAGTCTACACGCAGAGCGTTAAGGAGGGAACCTGAGCTTCCAAGCGGTAAGGAAGATCTGGCGTCATGGGGCGGAGCCGTGAGTTTTACCACCCGGGTGGGTGAGAGGAGCCAGCTTGAAGACCTTCCGGCAAGATTTAAAGCGGCAAGGAACCTGCCAGACAGTGTGGATGAACAACATATCCATGTCCCTAGAAAAAAAGTTATAAAAACTAAACTAACTAACCTGAAAAGGCTACGGGGCAGTGTTTACTGATTTATTAAAAATTAGTAAGTTTTTCCACGGAAAATAACAAAGTCATGAATCGGAACAGTTTAGCATGCAGCAGCATCCAGGGGCAGCAGTTTAAATTGCAGCACGACTGAGACAGTGATGAATTCCAACATTTACATATGTTCCAATCTCTCCAGGGCAGTTCAACACAGGAGGCTGACTGCATTAGTTAAGCATACTGAGGTATTCCTGGGGATTGAAAAAGCCATTACAAGATTATGGCTAAAACCAGAACCTCCTACAATAATACAGTGGGAGGACATAATCTGGGACACATGTAAGATTGGAGAAATTAACTTCACGATTACAACAGCAGGAGGAAAAGCATCAGAATAAATTGTATTTGTGGCTGATGCACATTATAGGCAAAAGATCAGATATTATTCCATGAGGAATTCTATTCATCACGTGCACTGGCCCTTAACTCACTCTTCTAAGTGCATCCTGGATGAGGATGGGGGATAGGGGAATGGAGCCATGTCAATTATCAGTAATGGTGTGGGGGGCCAGGACTGCCACCGAGACTGAGCCAGACAAGCTAATACCAGACTGTCAGTACAGTATGTCACTAAGAGAAGTACCAGAGGTTTTAATGCTTTTGTCTCCTGTGAACTTGAATTGTAAGGAAGAAAACAACTGTTGTACAATGTCTCAGTGACCTTGAAAATATTAACAAAAAAAAAAAAAAAAAAAAGAGTGGAAAATTCAATTCAGGATACACATGTCCATATTTTGGGAATTCCTGAAGGGGTAGTGGGAGATAACCTCTCTGCTTTTCTCAATACCTAGCTCTCTGCCCACTACCAGCTACTCTCAGTATCCACCGTCCTGAAATGCTATCATATTACTCCTCAGGGACCATATACTCAGCTACACAACCTCGGACAATACTAGTGGTACTGACCTCAGTGCAGGAGCAGAACAACCTTCTGCTTAAAGCCAAGCAGAAAGGCTCATCGGAATGGCAGAACAGTAGAATCCATCTATTCCCTGACCTCAGCTATGAGATGAAGCAACTGAGGAAGGGGTTTCATGGCATTCGTACCCGGTTCAGACAACTAGGGGTGCACCACATTTTATTAATGTCAGCAAGTCACAAGGCTACACATGGGGAAAAAACTATCAGTTTTCAGACCCCAAAAATGCATCTAATGTTCTGGTCAAGATCAAGAAAGAGTTCCAGCAGAGGGTTGATGAGGCGGCAGGGGAGAAGGACACTGGATTGTGCTTTTCAGACTTTGAAGCAACCGAGGAGGTATGAACTGGTTCTATCCAACTTTACCTGATGATAAGACCTTGGTGTTATGGAGGGTTTGCAATGAGAGGGCACAGGGACATTAATTTGGTCAGTATGTATTGCTATTGTTGTATGCGGTATCCGGCCCTATGTTCTTCTGCATTGCAGGCAAAATGGTGGTGCCACATGGTGTCAATCAGCTCCTTACAGGCTGCTCTGCCCTTCTCTTCTCCACCGAAGCTTCATTTACATGCCATAAAGATTCCTCCATCACAGCACAGAAGCAGGACTTCATGCTTTACTGATCAGCAATAAGGTTGTGGATCTTCTCTGGAACATTCCCAGGGACAGTAAGTTTTATGAAGTACTGGACAAACAATTCCAGTATAAACTGCTTGGGATCAGTTCCAATGTTGTTTTACAAACTAAAGGTTTGCACTGTTACTCTGTACCTTACAACATAGATCTGCACTTTGGTTAAAAAGTCCCTCTAACATTTCTAACATTAGATGCAGTATACATTTTTCAACCGAACATTCCTGTGCAGGCTGCATATTTTAGTCCACTAAAGTGTAGGTATCCGCAGTAACAGAAGCTCTTCGACATTATTTTTGCGTATCCTGTTGGTTTCTATTACAGTAGTTATCTGATGGAGCATTACATTACATTTTTTATGGTATGCTGCCTTGTTGTTCAGCAACAGGTTTCCTCAGTGGCTGCCTAAACTGTGTTCCAGTCTATGGTGTGTAAGAGGGATTATACCCTACTGTTCTAATTTAGGGTGAACAAAGGTGTATAACCTGTATTTCTGTGTTACCCTGCATATTGCAGGACTGTGTCAGTTTTGGGTAAATAAGGGCAATATGATATTAATGTAATGGTGTCCCCCATGTGACGTACCTGTGTTTGTGGCATGACAATTCACTAACTGTAAAAATAATGTATTCTCTTTTCTAACGGTGAGTATCATCAATTGTAACAATGCCTGCCTATGCTTTTACCAAGCTGTACTGTTCTACAGTAAAGCTTACAAATAAAGTTTAAAAGGAAACTGCACTAAGACAAAATATAGAGGTCAAAACATATTTTACTTGGTGCATAAAGGGGTAAATGTTTTAACACTTACAGGCCCACATGATATACATGGTGGCAGTGAAAAAACATCACAACAGTGTCAGCAAGTCTAATGTTTTGCATGGCAGGTGTCTTCTGTTTAAAGATTTCTTACAATCCTATGGTTTAGAGGGGAACGACCAGTTATGTAAGAACGTACTGTAACAGTAGATCTTCAAGGGAATCTCTGTCATCAGGTCACACCTATAAACTTCTCTGTCAGGTGTCAGGATCCCATGGAACCTTTTTTCTGCAGCAGTCTACTAGGGGCTGCCCATGCCGACGTCAGGCTCCAGTGTCACACACCCTAAATAATCACGGGTGGCCCTGCTCCCTCCTCCGTACTTTCCCTAGCTGGAAGCCATGGGAGATAGAAGTCCCACCAGGGAACCGAGGAGAGAGAAAAGGTGCCCAGCATGCAGAAAGGCTGGAGCAACAGGACAGCCGAGCTGTACAGAGAGAGAGAGAGAGAGAGAGAGAGAGAGAAGGGGGATGGATGGAGGGAGGAATGGCATGACCTGATGACAAAGATTCTCATGAAGATGTATTGTTACGGTAAATTTTTACATAACTGTTCTATCTTCTTTGCGGATATCTCTGTCATCAGGTCACACTTATGAAACAAGTCCCAAGCAATGCTGACAGCAAGGACAGTCTGGGTGGCAGGACACCAGAGGCCTAAGAAAGAAGACACTGATGCAAATCAAGGCGACAGCCTGCTCTTCTTCTGGAAGCAATGTCCAGAGTACTGTAGTGCTTGATGAAAGTGTGGACAGTACTCCAAGTGGCAGCAGCACAAATCTCAGCTGCAGACACGCCCCTGAAACAGGCAACAAAAGTGGCCATGCCCCTGGTGGAATGGGCCTTAACAACCCCAGGAAGTCCCTTACCATACTTCCTGTAACAAAAAAAATAATACAGTTGGCCAACCATTTGGACAAGCACTGTTTCAAAACTGGATTGACTTCTCTGCCATGGGCAAGAGAAACAAACAAACTGAGAGGACTTCCTGCAGTCCCTCGTCCAGTGTGTATAGTAATGCAAAATTCTATGCACATCCAAAGTATGGAGCAATGCTTCCCCTGTACTGGCATGCTCCAGATAATAAACAGGCAGGTGGCTAGACCCTAACCTTGATGTCTGTTAGATGGTCAGGAGGGGACAGTACAACCCGAGGACTTGGCCCAGGTCCTGTCTTTTTGTACAGACTTACCTCTTTAAGAGTAGACTGAGACCTTATAGGAGAGGCATCCTTTTCAAAATGCTGCTGTTTATCTTTTTCAGCATGGTGGTGTTTCTCCACTGATTTAGCAGATTTCTCCCTTTTGTCTTTTTTTGATGACTCAAACCGCAGTACCATTGACCGTGGGAAGTGGCAGGTCAACGGCTAGCAGAGGCTGAAAGGAGCATGTGATGATGGCGATGCAGCCTGCAGTGCATGTTACTTGTCCTCCATGGCCTTAAGTTTTAAGGCCTTTGTTCTGATACATCCATTTAGCACGGTTAAAATCCTGGCAGATACAGCAGGCCTTCATGTCGGAAGCGAGGCCCAAGTTGTGGTTGTACATGTTACGAGTGTCATCTTTGTAAATGTTCACTTTGCCACAACAACAGTAGTGAAACAAGGTTCCTTGTATTTTGTTAGTAGCATAAACAATAATTAAACATAAAAAAAAAACAAGGGAAGTAATATCGTTAGCGATACTTGCAAAGTTCGACAGTGTTCTTCTGCAGCAGTGGACCAACGAGCGTTTGATGGCGGGAGAAAGCACTGAGGCATGATGGGGCTTCCCATGTTATACAGGTGGTGACAATGCATGCTGATGTGGGTAGCCCCAGCTAGCAAAAGCTTCTGGGTGATCCAGATATCGATGACTTACAATTCTGTGATGTGGCTCAATGGAGGAAGATATCCTCGAAGATGATTTTCTTTTTTTTAGTTTAACAGGAAAAATACCAGTGAGAAATGAGTGATTAGCTATACATAGGGAGCAACAGTGAGCAGACACTTAGAAATAAAACGACAATGCATAAAGACAGGATATCCATCTCACACACTGAATAATTTTACTAGAATAAGTATGTAGGGAACACAAGAAGCTGTTAGAGGAGGTGGAAGGAGAGAAATATTTTTCATTAGGGCTTTGGTGGCAGAAGATGTAAAAAAAAAAAAAACACAAATATAAAGCAGCAGGCAAATTGATCAAATTTTTCAGATGAGAAAGAAATGGAAGTACAGTTTCTATAATGAAGAAGAGGATAAAATAAGATGCACAAGTTGCCAGCATCCGTGGGAATAGTAGTAGCAGTGAAGTCTAACTTCCATTTATGGAGGGCATTTATACATTTCCTAAGATGTTTTTTTCTGTGCTTCTCAGTGTACAAGCAAAGGTACTTTCACCACCACACGGAGGCATTGGCCAAGAGACACCTGAGCTTACAAAGAGAATCGGTAGACCAAGATGACTAACAAGAGTATGTGAATGATCTAGTTCTTGGTGGAGCAAAATGGCCAAGGGCAGATGAAAGGATGTTAGTACAGTGTTCAACTTAAGGAGAAAGCAAAAGCTAACAGAAGAAGGGATCCAAAAACAGAGACTGATTGTTTTAAAGTTTAGAAGGGTCAAGACGGAGAAGGGGATGAGTTACAGTAAGAGTATAAAAAGCTGCAGCCATGTTTAGAATTTACAACAGCCTGAAGAACTTTACACCCATAAGTGTTACTCATAGAGCTGAAAACAGCCAAGCTGAGATGTGCAGAAAAGGTATGACTTGCTGACCAGGGGTGTGGCTGCCTTACACAGATCAGAGACTGAAGCCCTCTATCTACAATGTAAAAACAGACCTAATATTATGCATTTTAAATGAACCTGGTATTTGTAAAGTTTGTGACAAAACGTATTTATAAATACAGTTAATCACAGTTGAAAGCCCTTTGGAAACGCATGAGGACCTGCGTCACAATTTTAGTGCAACTGCGCTAGTTTCGTCATGCTACTTCATCAAAAAAATTAAACTACATAGAACATGGTCTAACTTCCTGTCGCAAGTGCCATAAGTTGTGCTCAGAAAATGGTACCTGTGGCAAAATAATGATGCGTGCATGCATTTTTATTTTCATAAAGCAGGCAAACTGTTGCAGATGCACCACAATGTTTGAAAACAGCACTCCAATATCTTGGCACATGTATTTTGACACAGTCACAGATGAAAATTGGGAATTACACCTTAGTCAAGACTTCCGAAAATACTGCCCAGTGTGTCTCTTACGGTTCTGAGTGCATTCTCGAGTTCTTTTGATGAGATTAGAGAAGGAGGTGAAGCAAAGTTCAGCAGTTCTGGCACAAAAAGGACTTAACAATGAACTCGCATAACGATAACCATAAAAGACACGGGAACTGTACTTATAAACATACTATAAATCACGTTGAAGATTTTGGTTTTTAAAACATTGGTACTGGAATTTAAAATCTATATGACTTGCTTTACAGAAAATTAGTAAAACCAAGTTGTGATGTGGACTATGATGACTGAACCCAGAACTTCAGAATTTTCAAACTATTAGCATGAAACATTCTCTTAAGATTTGTACTCTAACATTTGGTACCTGTAAAAACCATGGCGAATAATGTAAACACCAGGTTGGGTGTGCTAAGATGCAAGGCCTTTGTCATCCAGAAGTAAAGTTATCAACTTTCCAAGGCCTAAAACTGGGGTGGTCCATCCCTGACCATGACCCCACCCCCCACCGTGTCACTCCCACGGGCACCGCCGCAGACAACGCTGCACACAATTACATTTTGCTGCTTGCCCTGGCCTTGCCGCCCCACAGTAACACCAGCAGCAAACATCCAGATTAAAACAATACATCATTCTGCTGCAGCAAGTTCCAAATCACGGTGTACAGAAAGTTCATTAGAAGCAAACCTGCGTTAAATTGTGATCAGACATTCAAGCTGCATGTATTGCTCCTCCTGACAGTTCCATCCAACCCGCTTACACTCGCCTCATTTGCTGAGCAAACTTAACTTCAGTAATTCCCACCACCACACCAAATTGTTTTCACACACTTCCCCACAGCTGATCAAGTTCAGGTACCTTGGCTCACTGCTGCCTGTCTCTTCTCTATCTGGGAGTCCCTCTTATCTGTTGGCAAGCAGATGTCCACATGCACTTATTTGCACTACTACCCAGTCTAATCTAACAGGAAGGAACATGCTTTACTGTACTCCCACTGACATGCTTGCAGTGCAACACAGGTGCAGGGATTGAAGTTGCAAACTGTTATCCAGCCAGAGAAGCACCACAGTGGTGCTGAAATAACGGTCACTCACGAATTAGCAGCCAGCAAAAAAAAAAGGCACAAAACTGGGACAAGTAAGCAAAAACCAGGACAAAAGTGACATTTTGCTAAACTTGTGGGGACAATGGGACATGTTGCCTAAAACAGGGACTGTCCTGGGAACATAGGGACTGTTGGTAGCTTTATCCAGAAGGGAGCAAGGAAATCAAAAGTGCAACAACTTCTAAAGTCAGTGTCGTATACCAAAACACTACGACTACTCTACTCCAAAATCTCGATGTAACATATGACAGGTTGGCCAGATTTGTTAGGATGCTCATTTGACACCCACCGCTGCAGGATGTACAAAGGTTTACACTGGGACTTACTAAAAAATAGACGATACAATATGTGCACAATGATGATCTTCAAAGGTCTTAACAAAACAAAGGAATGGGCCCCCCCCCCCTTGGTAAAATCATGATTGCACAAGAGCATGGCCACAACCTAAGGGTCATTCAAAATAGAGGTCTGTCTAACAGTACCAAGAGTCCAGAAATCCAGTAAACTCATCTCTAATGACTACATTTCAAAGACCTGGAATAAACTGTCTCCAACTGTGGCAGAATTGCTCCATGTCATATTTCTGTTTTTTCTTCAAGTTAATATTCCCTTTATTGTTATGGTGGTGGTGTTTTTCTTTTTGTAATTTCTTTTTGCATGTAATACTTCTGTTTTTTTTCTGCATTATGAGTTCAAGGAAGAAGATCTGCTTGTTTTAACTGGTTCTGTGTTTTCAGAATCTGTTCTGGGGTGGGGTGACTTCAGTTAATTGCAGGGTCATTAAAGGCTAACAGCCGAGCCATTAAGTCTGATGGTTCTTTGGGATGGATGGGCCAGCACTATGTAAAGTCATGACTGGCCTGTTGGGGAAGTAGCTTGACAAAGGACTCGGGCCAAGCTGTCTCAGCGAAGGGGGGGCACAATCATAGAGTCTCAAACCCAAGGAAGGAGTAAAACTGGTTTCTTTTTTCCTAACCGGGAGGGCGGGGGGACCTTCCAGCAAGAAAATCTGCAGTTGAAATTTAAAATCCAAACATTGATAATTTGTTTTTTGCAGCCAGGGGACAAAGGGGTCCCCATCACTGGTTGGGATTGCTCTTTATCCAGTCAATCACAGTAGGGCAATCCCAGAGGCAACCATTTTGAAACTGCCTTTTCTAAAGCCAGAGTAAGGCTTGCTGAGTCAGTTCTATTTGTGATGAGAAAACTGATCAAATGGGACTCCCATTTTGAATTCCATCACCAAATGGGTAACCAGGACATCTTTACTGGACCCTAACTGCTTCACTTGCAACTGGAACAAGGTGGAAACTATATGTTGGATTATGAAAGTTAAGTGTACCTTTTTTTTGTATATTGTCCAACTTTTATTTCTTGCATCCTGTAACCAAATTTTGAATGCTATTTATATAGGAAGCATGTTATAATAGCGAACCAAGCTGAGCGACTCAGAAATTAGCGTTTCAGTTTGGTCGCTTTCAGGATCAGTGATGGGGAATGTATAGTGAGGGGAGGGAATAGCGAGGGAGGACAGGAAAAGCAGTGAGGGGAGGGAATAATGATGGAGGAAGGAGGAAGACGGATGGGCTAAATGGGGACGTTGGAGCATGATGCCGCCGAGCTACCCGCCTAGCATACAGGGTAGGGACACCATCTGTAGTGCTGGTGGTACTGGGTTTTGGACTGCATACAGGTGTTTTTTTAATTTAGAAGTTTTTTTTTTTTTTTTTTTTTTTTAAGTTATTGCTGTTGTCAATCCTTCATCTTTCCTCCACTGTCTGCCCACCCTGGAAGATGATTATTTAAGTATCAGGGGTGTAGGTGGCTTGCCCCCTACTTTAAATGTCTCCTGAGCTGGTTGTTAGCATTTTTTCTTGTGTGCCGAATTGTTTTTCGGCAGGGTGTACTCACTGTACTGCGAGTCGCCCAAGAATTTTCACTGTTAAGACATAGAACCCTATTTATATGTTTAATTACATTATCTAGTAAATATTACAAAAGCCTTTGGCATAATTTTAGAATATCTCTGCAACTGTCTGTTGTGTGTGTGTGTAAGCTTGGGAGGGTTTTGTTCAAACAATACCATGACTAACCTAACGATTAAAGGCCAAACGCTACTAGAATGGAACATGGGAAGAGGTGCTGTGGATGTAGGGGAAGATACAAGAGGTCTCACGGAAGGGTCTGAGGGGTATGAACCAGTCCCTGCATTTCCCCAGAAAAGGAACATATAGGGTTTACAGGGCACCCAAAGGCGTGTAAACAACTGTGGCCTTTTTCCCCCCCTGCTGCACAGTGGACAAAAGGGTTCTCTCCCAGGAACATACACCCAAGGATGTATTTTCACCCCTCACACAAAGACTGGGAAGACCCAGGACCTCCTGGTGGGCACTCTGTTGTAAACCCAGCAAGCGCCCTGAAAGGACGGTGGGGGGTCCTGACCCACACCACATAAGCCGCAGTCAGGTGAGTTTGCTGTTAGTCCAAGGAACCTGCCCCAAAGGAGTGGGTCTGTGACAGATTGGTGCTGGCGTATGGGACTGTGAACTGTTTTGAACAAACCACACACAAAAGAGGGCAGATATTAACAGAGGGTAAAACTGGTTACAGAATATAGTTTCTCTACCTTGTTTTTTTTTGTTGCTGTGTTAAGTTAGACCAGTGGCAGTGTAGGGATAAAAAATGGCTTCCAGTTACAGCGACTACACTGTGGAACAGCTGAAACAGCTGTGCCGGGGGGGGGGTCTTTTTTTATGAGGGGCATACTAAAAAGCACCTCACAGAACTCCTCTTGGCAGCCAATGACCAGGCGGCAGCATGGGACTTCGAGTCACAGTTGGTGA
This sequence comes from Neoceratodus forsteri, assembly GCA_016271365.2. Classification (NCBI taxonomy): domain Eukaryota; kingdom Metazoa; phylum Chordata; order Ceratodontiformes; family Ceratodontidae; genus Neoceratodus; species Neoceratodus forsteri. The sequence continues at coordinate 1,219,055,552 of CM057450.1, forward strand.
CTTCAGGGGACCAGACCTTGGATGTGAAGGCGCAGGATGGAATTGCAGTGACCAGATCTAGGACGGACCAGAAGCCACAGCACCAAGAGACAGCCACCACAGATTTTGATCTGGAGAGGATAAAGCTTCAATTGGAGATATGAAATTGGAGCTTGCCATGCAGGAAAAACAGCTCACTGTGCAAGAAAAACAGCGTGAAAGGGAGCTCAAGCAAAGCAGGATGGAGTTTGAAATAGTGCTGCAAGACAAACAACGCCAATGGGATTTCAAGTTGGAGAAACTAAAACTTCAACATGCGTCAGAGAAGGTAAGTGGCAGGGCTGAAAGTGAAACTCCAGGGCTAGAGTATAAGCTAAAGTCTAAATTCTATATTAACTGTGGTATTTACAGAGGGGGAGGACATTTTTTTTTTTTTTTATTCATTTGAAAAAGTCAGCATTCAGGCAAAAATACCCAAACAGGCCTGGAGCTTTCAGTAATCCCTGCTGCTTACTGGGAAGGGGCATGAAGCGCTGGGGCAAATGGAGCTTTCTCAGTTCCTGACATGCTTTGTATGGAGCTGCAGCGGGACAGCCATTGGCACTGATTTCACACTGTGCTGCGTTTTGGTTGGCATAAGTAGTGCCAGTTGCCTGTATATGTTCTGATATGGACACTGCAAATGGTACCTTTTAGCCAATCAAAATGCAGGGAATTTTCTACCCATTTTATAAGTCAGAATAATGTATTGTAAAGTCACATATCTCTGGGACAAAATGTACTTACTAACTAATCATGTCTTCTCTTTTAATGTAACCTCTCACAGGGCAACTCTGTCAAATAGGACTCTTTGCATCCTAAAGTTATCACCTGTGAAAAAATAAAGATTTGCATCTATCAGTCTAAAACAGAGGGAGCACTCACAACCAACTGGAGCCTTCTTTCCCCGTTCTGTAAAGAGCATCTGATGTGCAGGTACCCTGGAAACAGGCATGTTTAAGAAGACTTCTAAAATGCAGGTCCTGCGTGAAGCAGGGGATAATTTTTTACTTTCTTCATACAGTGACTGCATGCCTTGAACCTGTAACTTGTCCTTGGGTCACGCGGCTAGGGAATGGGGAGGGTGGTGGGCATTATGGTTGAAACCCCTAAGCAACACCACAGCACCAATTTGCCCAGACTCCTGAGTCTCCAAACCCTAATTTTTTCATTTCCGTACTTTGTCCAGTTTGCATTCTTCAACCCTAATGTCTGCATTAGCGTGTTTTTTTTTTGCAATGAATTTCCATCCTTTTTATGATAGTGGAATTATATCCTCAGAGAATGTCTTAATGTGTAGATATCCGGGAAGCGGGCAAATTCAGGAGTTACTGATAGTAATACAGCTGCCGATACAATTTCTACTGTTATAAGAATGGTCTCGCTTTCATTCTTAAGGTAAAAGGCCTGGTCACCTTTCATAGTCCTCCTACCCCCAAAAGGCATGTGAGACAACTCTTACAACTGGAAGAAAGGCCTTGGTTGCCATGTTATAGTGGTAGGGTTAGGTAGTGCAATTATAGTTGGAGTTGAAAAAGCATTTCAACAAAAAAGAAACACATTTTTCCACTTATAACTCATCTGTTTCTAGATGTGGGAACATGAAATTTCTAAGGCACACCTTTTGGAGCAGATCTCAAGACCTGCCTAGTTTGAGGAAATGTGGTTCAGTGTTTTTTGTACTACAGTGCAACAAAAAATGCTAAATAGAAAAAAGGCATTTTATTTGCTCATCAAAAACTAAAAAATGACTGTGACTTAAGGCATGAAACTTGCAAGTTCATTGGATTCTGTGCCAATAATGGTGCTTTTGGTATATTGAAAATGGAAAAAATTTAATAAAAAAGAAACAAAGGCTGCATATTCACAGAACAAAAAAAAACTCAAATACCCAAAAAAACCCAGCCCCTGGTTAAGCCAATTCATACTCCACCCTCCAAACCCATGGCTGCAGTCTCACGCTACTCACAAGGTATATTCACTGAGCTGGTCCAGTAGTGTGGTGGGTTGTGGCATTTGATGTGTCACCACAAGCCATGCCAGTGACCTGGATTCGAGGATGACCATGGTTGTTCGGAGGCCAGCCAGGAGAGGGAGGATTCAGCGTCCCACGACAGCTGTCCTCCCTTGTGGTGGAGGGTTTCTGTATCCCACCACTTGACTGCAACCTGGTGGAGGCTAGATGGCAGCGAGGGCAGGAATAGCAAAAAGGGTTAGGGCATCAGCAGACGCGGCACTTATGTGTGCCAACGCATACTTGCACATCACTGCATGATGAAACCCTGGGGAAATTTAAGAAAGAGAAACCCTAAAAGAAAACTCCCTGGCTCACTTGGCGTCCCCGCAGGCAAAGTATGATCCTACAGGGCAGGTCACAATGATGGTCAACCTGTAAGTCCCAGAGATAGGCTGGTGATAGGGCTCTGGGCTGCACTGAGACCAGGGACACTGGCAGCCAAAGCCTGTATTAGGGGAAAAAAAACCTGCATTCGCAGTGTACATCATCCTCCCACTCACTTTCTGACACTGGGAGCCTGTTGCAGTGTCAGAGAATGAAAGTTATGTACTTAACATGGCTGCTGATCTTCCTGAATATCTTCTCCATTGATTACCTCTCACGGGTCTAAGCCAGAGGTGCTAGGACCCTGAGGGAGCCAGAACTTTTCTGGAGGGGGCTGGTGATGTAATAACTGCAAACACCCTTGTTTACTGAGCAGGTGAGCAGCATGAATCTAACGGGTACCCTATACACTTAACTGAAGGGCATAAGATAACCCTGGTGGCCCATATAAAAAAGGGCCACCAAAACAATACAGTGTCTTCACAGCACAAACTGAGAGAAAAGGGGTGAAGGCCATACCATAACAATATTGAACTGAGTCCAGGGGATAGCGGATGGGCATGATAATCTATAGAGAAGATATTCAGGAAGATCATCGCTCACATTTAAGTATATAACTTCTATATCTTCTGAGAATCAATCTTCTCCATAGAGTCCTACTAATGGGCCAGAGTACCAAGCTCAGAGAGAGTCCACGGACTAGGGACACTGGAGCTCAGGGATCACTTAAAATAGTAATCCATTCAGAATTGTCCTGCCAAAGGTGGCATGGTGCCTGGCATGGACATCAAGGGCACAGTACCTGGTAAAAGTATACACTATGCTCCAAGCTGCAGCCCTCCAAATCTCTGCAAACGGCACTGAGCATATGTCTGACAAGGCAGTGGTTACTGCTCTGGTGAAGTGGGCATGTACCGTGCCCTCTAGTTTTATCCCTGTCATGGCAAAACAGTGGCGAAGGTAAAGCACAATCCAGGCTGAACTGCACTTAGGTGTGATAGGATGTCCCTTTATGACTGGGATCAAAACAAAGAGTTGCTTTGACTGCCTGCAGTACTTAGTCCTGTTCAAGTGAATTTAAGGACCCTTTCTACATCCAGTAAGTAGAGAGTCCTTTCTGTCTCATTTAGGTAGGCAGAATCAGGGACTGATTTACGTGGAACTCCAATACCACCTTGGGTAGAAACTGGGGCCGGGTACAGAATACCACCTTGTCTATATGGAAAATAGTATATGGAGGATTTTAGACCAAAGCATGGATTCCAGATACTCCGCATGCAGAGGTGATGGTCAGCAGAAATGCTGCTTTCCAAGTCAAATACTTCATGTTACAAGTCCCAGTAGGCTCAAAAGGCTTGCAAGTGAGCATGTCCAACACAAAATTGAGGTCCCAGGGAGTCACCTGCTTCCTGATATGGGGCACTGTGTGCAAGATGCCCCCGAAGTATCTCTTGAACAGTGGAAGCTGTACCAAAGAGGGTACTTGTGGTATATTGATATAGCGGACAGGTGGACATGAACTGTGGAATACTGTAGTCCAGCTTCAGAAAGGTCCTATAAGTATTCCAAGACCTTTTCAGATAGACACTTAAAAGGGTCTATGGGGGTTTGGAACATCAGATGGAAAAGTGTTTCCACTTGGCTGTGTATGTCTTCTTGGTGGAAGGTTTATGTGCAGCAGATTATTTCAGGGACTTTCTGAGAAACTTTAAACCTGTTCACTTCTACCTCTTCACGAGTCAGACTTGGAGGTGAAGGGAGAGCAGGTTAGGATGGACCAGCTGACCCTGAGCTTGGCACAAAGTAGTCCATCCAGAGTTGCAGAATCCTTGGTTTGTTGACTAACAGTCAATTCAACAGAGGAAACCATATCTGCAGAGGCCAGCAGGGGACCACTAGAATCATCTTGCTCTCGTGTGCCTCCAACTTGAACAGTGTTCTCTGAATGAGAGGGACTGGGAGCACTGCATATAGAAACAGACTGTACCAGTGCAGTCTTAACACATCCTGAAACTGCCAGGTTTGGGACTTCTGGAGCAGAATCAAGCAGTGTGGGATTTCTGGAGCAGAATCAAGCAGTGTGATGTGGAGTGGGGACACAAAACGGTCCACATCTGGGGTTCTCCACTAGTCAAACAGCGATATTACGATGTCTGGAGCTAGTGACCACTGGTGAGGATCTGCTAGTGTTCGAAACAGTTTCTATGCTAGTGTTCTTGACTCCTGACAGATTGCTTGGGGTCAACTGCTCCAGGCACCATTCCCACACTCTCGCTGCATCCCTGCAGAGAGGATAGGAGTGTGCTCCTCCTTGTCTGTTGACACAATACAGAACAGACTTGTTCATCTGAAGAAGGACTGTCTTTTGGCTGACTTAGTCCACTAAGGTTTTCAGTACATAAAGAACTATGCACATATCTCCAACACATTTATGTGAAGATGCGTTTCCAATCAGTAGTAGACTTCCTGCAGCTGGAGACCCTGGCAGTGGGATCCCCACCCCAGCAAGGAGGAATCTTTGGTAAGGGTCACTTCTGGCTCTGGCAGGTAGAACGGGAAGCCCCGGAGTAGTTTTTCCTCCGCAAACCACATCAGGGACCTCACCATGGGCTTGGTCATAGGAATGTATTACTTTTGAGGATGTGATGCTCCATACCACTGGGCACTGAGTATCCAGTGAGTCATCCTCAAGTGCAGCCTTGCTAGGAGGACTGTGAACACCAAGGATGCCATATGTCCCAGAATGCACTGCATGGAATAAGCTAGCACAGTTTGCGCTACAATGACATCTGCAAGACTGCTCATACTCTGTGGTCTGGAAGGAAGGCATTATTCCGGATTATGTCCAGAACAGCTCCTATGAACAGTAGTATCTGGGAGGGATCCAGCTGGGACCTGGAAGGATTCAGTAGGATTCCCATGGACATCATAAACTGTGAGGCTGTGGCCACTGCTTGCACTGTCTCCTTTCTGGACAGGCTTGTCAGAAGCCACTTGTCCAAGTACTGGAAGGCTTGCAGTCCTAGATTTCTAAATTTCTTTTTTTTTTTTTAAACATTGTATTAGTTTTCATTAAGAGAGTGAAAACATCATGAGTGTACAACACAGCTGAATTCACTGTAAATACCTGTGGTTATGGGGTGCACCAGTATGTGCTGGCATGCATCCTACATATCCAGAGAAGCTAGCCAATCCTGTTGCTTCAGGTAGGGTTGGAAGGATCCAAGAGAAACCATCCTAAATCTTTCTCAATCCACATACTTGTTCAGTTTTCTGTAGTCGAGAATGGAGCACATGCCCCCAGATTTCTTAGATACCAGGAAGTAGGGAGAGTATTAACCAGTTAGGGTCCAAGGCCACAAAGTAGTGTAGGGCTTTCAGACAGACTGGATGGGCCTGGCCGTCCTTACCTGCCGACAATTTCTATGTTTCTATGAGTAGAACCTTTGTTCTGTGTGACTCTGGCACTATTTCCACTTCCCTGTTTCTCAGAAGGCCCAGAATTTCCTGTGCCAGTAGCTCTGATATGTGAGCTGACAAGGAGAACTGCCTTCTGAGAGGACTGTCTGGGGGTCTCCAACAAATCCAGAGAGCACCCGTCTCAGATTATCCTTAAAACCCATTTGTCTGTCGAGATGGACCTGCTTAACAGCCAGCAGCATTTCTTGTTTAGCTTCTTTGGCAGTGCCTCTACCAGAGATTTTAGCTTGCACCAGAGGGCATACTCATACTTACAGAAGTGGCCCTGGTAACTAGCTACCCTCATGCCAAGTGTAGCCAAAGCATAGACCCACTTGCCCATAGTGTCTACTTTGGGCAACTCCTCGTTAGTGGGGTGCACTGTGACCTCCTTGGGCACTATGGCTTTGTTGTTTTCAGCCAAAATGACAATGACATTCACTTCTGGCTGAGTGAAATATGTGGGCTTAGACTTAAGAGCTGCATATTTTCTGTCTGCCTGTTTGGGGATGGCTGCCACAGCAGCAGACGTCCTCCAGGCCATATCTGAGAGGGTCTTTAAGGCTGGCTGGAAGGGAGGGACTAAAGAGACCGGGATATTAGCCACATTTATGAACTCCAGTTTGAGCTGCCTAGCCTGGACTATAGCTGCTGGCTCACAATTGAAGGTGGTAAGCCGGCCTGGTGGCACTGAGGGTTGAGGTGCTGGATGCCACATCTCGTGCTACACCAGTGATCTGGGTTTGGGAACGAGTCCTGGTCATGGGAGGTCATCGGGGGGGGGAGGGGAGAGGAGGATTGAGCTGCCGACTGACAGCTCTCCACTCCTGGGGAGGATTAGGCACCGCTCCGATTAGCGGATGGTATCAGGAGGGGAGAACGCTATTAAGCACTTGGCAGAAGCTGTGTCTCAGCATGGCTTCTCGCCTGGACTTCAGTCCTTTGTGCCGGTGTCCTTGGGGATGGGGACTAGGGACTAACGCAGTCATTCAGTAACTATGAAAAAAAAATCCCAACCCCACGACTGTGCAACGTGATCCCCATATGGGCGGTGGGAACCATGGATAGGCAGTATGCCAACGAGCTCAGGCCAGCCACGGGGGAAAAACTGATACAAAAAAAAAAAATTAAGGTGGAATGCATGTTTTTGAACAGAGCTTCAAAGGAGAGATCCTCCTGAGGTACAGTGAGAGAAACCGTTTAGGGTTTTTTGGGCCATAAAAGGAGTCCTCACGTTCCCCATCAGTAATGATAAGGTCTGGAGCTAACTCATCTCCTTCTGTCCTGGTGGGAGACAGAAGAGGACCCTAATGGGAAATGGGACCAGCTGTGGTCTTGGCACCACTGGAAGCACCGAGAACGGGCCTGGAGTCAGCCCTGCAGGGACCAACCCTGTCATCAAGTGCCTACACGGCACTGAAGCAGACCCCAAAGGGCCTGAACACCGACAACAGTGTTGAGGATCCTGTTGCCCCAAAAGAGTCAACAGCAGCCCCATGGGTGCCCTGTTCTCCAAGGGGTCAGAGACAATACCACAAGTGGGGAAGACGCTGATGGCACCAATGACAGCCTTGGCACCGAGGTGGGAATTGAAATTAGTCGCACACCTAAGTCCAATGGCATCAAAAATGACGCCGGTTCTACTGACCCCAAAGGGCCAGAAACCAGCACCAATAATGGCGCCACCGAACTTGTGCGCTGCGCCCACTGCTCCATAAGAGCAGCCCAATGACTGAACTGTCTACCAAAGTCCCCTTTTATTAGACAGAATGGGGCTTCAGGGCGGAGCCCTCATTCTCATAGGCCCAGGCATCCCAGGTGTTGTCGGGGATGATGGAGGGGTACCCGGACCCACAGAAGTCGAAAATCTCATAGCAGATTGAAAACAGAATGACCTAAACTGGTGCAGTTTCTTCCCCTTATGTTTTTGTGGGAAGAGGTTGAGGCCAAGCAATGCAAAGACCCCGATGCACAGCATGTGTGGGATCTATACCCTTTCTTTTTCTCTGAGAGGTCTATCCATCCTTCCAGGTGCGGCCTGCCCATTGCCAGAGCACCTGTCCAGAGAGAGGTTGTTGCCAGACACAGCCCCATTGCCAGAGCAAAATGACTTTTCAGGTTCCCTACCTTCTTCCATGGCCATCGACTGTTTCCAAGAGGTAGGGCTGACAGAAAACTATCAACTTCTGTGTATAAGTAAACTGACACAAAAATAACAAACTCTAATGTGAGTTTAATCTAAAACCAAAGAACTGAAAGCTATCATCATATAGATAGTGAAGTTCTAGTCCCAATGAGGGAGCAGCAAAGCTGCACACTGAAGTGTGGGCTACTGCCGCTGTATACCAGTAGGCGCATGCAGTAACGTATGCGTGGAGCCTACTCGCATCATCAGCCCCCCTCCAGAAATGTTCTAGCTCCAACAGGGTCCTAGCGTCTCCGGCTCAGACCCATTAGTGGTAATTCATGGAGGAGACTGATTCTTGGAAGATCTGTCAGATACATTTAAAAAAAAGAAAACAAAAAAAATAAAACTGTGGCCACCAGAAGCCCATCCCCTGTGGTGCACTCCTGCCCCCTCCCTTTGAATCAGACACTGGAAACCTATCCCAGTGTTGGAAAATGTTTATAAAAATACACAAATGTACTGAGAACTGATCACTTGTGACCCTATCTGCCTCCCAAATCCCTCCACCAATTTGTTCTATGCAGTAAGAGGAAGCCTTCACCTGGTGGTATGCTCCTGCTCCCACACCGAATCCGAAACCAGGAGCCCCCTGTCAGCAAATATTTAATAATTAAAGAATCAATCAGTCAATAAACAGCTACTGTGACCAGCCAGTGGCCACTTCTGCTTCCACCCCGTTTATTTAAAGCTGCCACTGGAGTCCATCCCTGGTGACACACTCCTGCCTTCCTCAAAACTCACTTCTGACACCGCAGCCCAACACAGGTTGCATGCATCCCCCAAAAAAGTGGCTAGCACCAGGAACCCAAACCAGTGCAGCTGAAGATCCTTTCTTCATCTCCCCAATGGAGGCTGGCACAAACCGTCTACTATCCTCCTTGTCCAGCTGCTGTCTAAATGCATCTCAACCATGATTGAAGAAATACATGCACACAGCATGTATTTCATAAATCCCGAGATTTATATGAAATACATACAGATCTAGAAACAAGAGAATTTGATGGCAGATAAGGACTGCTTGGCCCATTCTGCCTATGTTCTCTACCTACTATCATACTGTAGACCCTACTTGATCTTCGGCTTTACCCTCCCCTTGCATCTAAGGTTCCCTTATACCTATCCCATTCCATCTTAAATCCCATTACAGTTTTTGCTCCCAGCACCTCCTCAGGGAGGCTGTTCCAGGCATCCACCACCCTTTCCATGAAGAAGTGCTTCCTTACATTTCCCCTGATTCTAACCCCCCAAGCTTCATTGCATGACCCCTTGTTCTTGTGTATCCTTTTCTCTGAAAAAGGCTTCCCTCATGAATCTTATTTATACCCTTGAAAGTCTCTATCATATCCCCCCTTCCCCCTTTCCTCCAGTCTGTATATATTGAGGTCCTTCAATCTATCCTCATAGGGCTTTTGATGTAGATCCCGCACCATTTAAGTTGCCCACCTCTGGTCTGCCTCAAACTCTGTCTATGTCTTTTTGGAGACGAGGACTCCAGAACTGGACACAGTACTCTAGGTGGTGTCACACTAGAGATTTTTTTTTTTTTTTTTTTTTTAATAGAGGTATCATCACCTCCCTCTTTCTGCTGGTGATAGCCCTCTCTATGCACCCTAGCATCCCACTGGCTTTCCCACTGCCTTGTCACACTGTTTGGCCACCTTTAGGTCATCAGATATGATAACACCCATGTATATTTCCTGTTTGGTGGTCACCAGTATCACTCCCCCCATTCTGTACTCTGACCATGGGTTTCTAGGCCCCAAGTGCATAATTGGTAAATAAGTTGGGAAGCCTGGGCATGGGCCACAAAGTGGTAAACTAGGTTAGAAACTGGTTGGGGGACAGGAAACAGAGTGGTGGTAAATGGGATCCAATCCAAAGAAAGAGGGGTGACCAGTGGGGTACCTCAAGGATAAGTCCTGGGCCAGTCCTTTTTAATGTCTTTATTAGTGCCATTGTGGAAGGGCTGGAAGGGAAGGTTTGCCTGTTTGCAAATGACACCAAGATCTGCAACAGAGCAGACACTCCAGATGAGGTGGTAAAAATGAGGAGGGACCTAGGAAAGCTGGAAAAATGGTCTGAAGTGTGGCAACTGAAGTTCAATGCGAAGAAGTGTAAACTCATGCACCTGGGGTGCAGAAATCCTGTGGAGAGATATTTTGGGGGGTGGGGTGGGGCAGAGTTGCTAACAGTCACCAGGGAGGAAGGGGATTGGGGATTATCATCTCGGATGACCTAAAGGTAACTAAGCATAATACAAAGTAGGGAGGGCCAGCGGCATGTTGGGGTGCACAGGAAGGGGTATCACCAGCAGAAGGAGGGAGGAGGTGGTGGTACCTCTACACAAAACACTGGTGAGGCCTCATCTGGAGAACTGTGTGCAGTTCTGGAGGCTGCATCTTCGTAAGGACATAGACAGGGTGGAGGCGGTTCAGAGAAGGGTGACTAAGATGGTGCAGAGCTTGCAACAGAAGACTTATGAGGAGAGATTAAAAGAGAGCAATATGTATACACTGGAAGAGAGAAGGGAATGGGCAGATATGATAGAAACCTTCAAGTAACAAAGGTACAAACAAGGTGCAAGTGGAAAACATATTGTGGTACAGGAGAGGGACAAGAACAAAGGGGCACGATATGAGATTGGAGGGGAGTAAGATAAGGGGTAATATGAGGAAGTTATTTTTCACAGAAAGGGTGGTGGATGCATGGACTAGCCTCCTCAAGGAGGTGGTAGGAGTGAGCACAGTGGGGGGATTTAAACATGCATGGGATAGGCATAAGGGAACCCTAGAGATGGGAAGGAGAAGTTAAAGCCGATGACCAAGTAGGGTCAGCAGCCGCTGATACAGGTAGGGTATACGGGCAGACTGGATGGGCCTAGTGGTCCTTATCTGCCATCAACTTCTATGTTTTGCATTGAAACTTAGTTGCCACTTTCCTACAAAGTGTGTGTATTTCATAAATCGCAGTTACGTTTTTTTCAGCTGGCGGTCCGCCGAGGAGTTGAATCAAAGGTTTGAGACAGAAGTGTGATGGTGGTGGTGGGGGATATGACAAGATGTCAGGGATACTTGAAGTAAGTGTGTGTGTGTGTGTGTGTGTGTGTGTGTGTGTATATAGGGGAGGGTACCATTTGACACCAATGCAATTTGAAATGGGGCAGGGTATGGGATAGGTGCCACTGGATGTCAGGAATACTTGGAATGGTACAGGGTGTGGGGGGTCCCACTGGATGCCAGGGATAATTCAAATGGGGCTGGATGTGCAAGGGGGTGAAGTAAAAGCAACAATTGCCATATAAAAGTACAGCACTAGTCACAAAGGCTAATGCAGGCTTTACAACAGGGGCTATCCCCTTCAACACAGGATACTGCTGCTTGGACCCTGCCCCAGTGTTTTGCTCACAGAGCTTCGTCAGGGTGTGTGTCACAAATGGCAAAACACCCACTATTTAAAGATGGCTCAAAGCTGTAACTGGTTGCCACAAACTTGTCACATTAGCACCTTTAGCATTCTTTCTTTTGTAAAACCTGTGTTAGCATTTGTGACTGATGCTATACTTTTGTATGGTAACTTTATTCCACATGTCCTGCAGTTTTGCACAAATGAAATGAAAATATATACTTCTAAGTATAGGAGCAAAGCACTTTTCGCTGGGCTAACTGAATGTTGAGTACTAATATATTCATGTTAAACACAGACTTCAGAGTGCACTTAAGTTTTTGCGACATTCTGTTCAATGTTTAGTGGGGTCTAGCTGACCCTAAGAAGTGTACTGACCCATATTTCTATTTGCGCCAACCGTTTGAGATGTGGGATCATGGAAGGGGGTGCCAGGGATACCTGGACCGAGGCAGGGTGTGGGAGGGGGTTCCTGAGAACACCAGGCTACTTGGAATGGGGCAGGGCATGGGGGCTGCTGCTGTAGGCCAGGGATACTTGAAATGGGGCAAGGTGTGCTACTGGATACCATGGAGGCTTGCACGTTGGCAACTGTATGTTCGGAAGCTGCGCATCAGGGGTCCCACAGACTCCTGGCAAAATCCATGGAAGGGGCACGTGCCTCTGCTGCACTCAATCTCCTGGCTGTTCATGCTGCTACGTGCGTGGAGAGTCCTGGAGCAAGTCTTGGGAGCATGCCCGCACTCTGCAACATTCACAAAGGCGCAGAGTGTCTGGCAAGGGAAGCATGGGCTATGTGGGCAGGTACTCTGCCATAGCTGCTGCGTGCCACCCACAAAGTACACCCATCAGCCATGGCGGGACAACAAATGGCCCTTGCGATGTCACCACAGCCCTCTCGTCAGACAGAAAGGGATGGGGTGGCCATTCAGGCACTCCACAACAATTTCATTTTTTGGGACATGTGCTATCCCACAATCCCCTGTTCTGTGTGGGGCAGAGGATCCACTGCAAGACCAATACAGGCACCTGCATGCTTGTCTGTGTCCCCTGATCCACACCCTCCCCCATGCACCAGCGCACTAAGGGGGTGGGGCCGCGGACAGGCACCCCATGGTGTCCAGCTGTTGTAAATACTGTGCCCCATGTGACTGTCCAAGGGTGAGGAGCTGCGTGGGCTGGGTATGCTCCTCTCTCATGTAGCCAGTGCCTGATAGTACATAGCCCACATTATGTAGTTCTTACTATGATGACAGGTTGCAACTGTGCATAAGAAATCAAATCAAATCCAAAATGCTCAGCTACGCTGTCTGGGAGCCTGTAGCACACCTCAGGGTAATGTTTGCACCCTTTTCTTCTAGCTCAACACAGAGAGACTCTGTAGCACCATTTGCCTTCTTGATGTCCTCCTTGTCTTCCACAGTGGCCCTCTCCCTTACAGGGCTTATGAGTACCTCCATGCAACTGGGAATGGCCCAGCAAGCGATGTGCAAGGTAGCCCTCTCCTAATTTCCCAAGCATATGCAATGGCTTTTGTGGGCACAAGGGAAACGTATGCAACCCAGTAAGGTGTGACTCAGTGGGCTGCGAAGGTCCCTCCGACATCAAGTATAAAGTACTTAGTGCTGACATTATGAATCGTTTACATGATTTTTGCCAATCAGCACACAGAACCACTGTATCTCTTATCCTGTGTACTGTGGTCTCCCGTTCAGAAAACTTAGGAGTGTCCCATTCCATTTCAGAGCTAGAAGCAGGACAGGCTTTATTTTAACTTTTGAAATAAAAAAATAAAAATAAAAAAAGACAAATTATGAATCACTCTAACATGAGAGATTTAAGTAAGCAATAAGACATGACAGGGTGTGGGTAGTAGTGTGATTACCGCATGCCTAGCGGTGGCCTTGTGCCTTATTGCCCTTGGAAGTGCGGTGATCACACTACTACCCACAACCTATGGAGTCTTATTGAATGCACTTATCATATGGCAATGTTTAATAAAATAAAGTAACAGATAACAAATGAGTTGTAAACATCAAACGAGTTTATTTTTTGGGTCAAATATCATTACACTGTAGGAAATAGTCCCAACAAAATATGCCCATAACTTTGTTGTTTTCTAATATTTTTTACACCACATTTTTAACATTACCATCTTATAACCCCACCCAATAGGTGAAAATTTTCAAATCCCGGCCAAAATGCCATTTCACACAACAAGTCCAAAAACACATTTTGGCCAGGATTTGAAAAATGACAGCTATCACGTTCATGAGGTGGTGGGAAAAAATGTCTATGCTGCAAATCTGGTGTCAAAATGTTGACAATTACCAAAGTTATGAGTAGGTGTTGAACAATTTCAACATAGGATCATAACTTTGTTGTTTCTTACTATTTTTTCACCAAATTTTCAACATAGTCTTCTTAGTAACCCACCTCATGAACAAGGGTGGCCTGCCCAAGAGGCAATTTTGCAAAATGACTACATAATTGCCTTTCAGGCCACATTTGCATAATTCCACTGCCACTGGTCATGATGTGGGGTCCAACAAAGGCCATGTTAAAAAATCTGATGTGAAAATATTCAATAAAGGTAAAGTTATGAGGAAACGTTCAAACCCCACTGAAATACATTAGACCAGAGTTACCTTACTTTCTCATATTGCAGCAAGATGCATCCTCTATCAGAGAGTGGATCTGTGTCGTGAGCATGATCAGGTGAGTGAGGGTGTGTGTGTGCGTGTGTGTGGGGGGTATGTGGGGGTGCTGAGAGGGAGATTGAGTAGGATGAGTGGGAGGTTGGGGTGCGGTAGGGTCACCAGCAAAAGACACTGATGGACATTTTTCTGCTTTGCAAGTTACATTTACTTACAAAAAAAAAAAAAAAAGACTATGAGGGACCAATGGATAGGGTGACACTGGGGATTGGACACTCCACTGTCAGAGAAGTTTGACGGCACCAGGGGTGGGCACCCTGGTGTCCGCTACATGAAGGGGGTTAGAGCTACACAAATATTGGGGGTGGAGGACTAGCAATAATAAATATTTAATGCAAGTGTCTATCTCAGTCCCGCACGTGGGTGAGTGGGGGGGGGCGAGATATGCCATGCTGAGAAGGACCAGCTGCTGCACTAAATGGACAGCAGTCTAATGATGGCAAGAATTAGACCGATACTTTCGCCAGGTTTGTCAATTTCAGTTACAAAGACTGAAAAACCTGCAGTGTCAGCTTCACAGTAGAGATCTTTTCCTGTCTGTTTCCTACACATTTTCAAATGAAACAGTCAATGAGGTATACAGTCTCTGTTTTTTTTTTTGGGGGGGAGGGTGTGATCGTTTACGGCAGAATTGGCGGTTTTGGTGGCAGAAGGCTGAGTGTGAACTTCAGTCCGCATTACGTCATTCATGAAACTGACACTGTCTCTTGCGGCCACTTCGACAGTTTCACAATGACAGAATGGAAAATCAGCTTTAGGTTTGTTGGCAGGATTTGTTTTAAAATGTTCAATGTATAGTTCATTAAAAAAAATATTTCTGCATCTAACTATGGAATAATTTGCAGACTGTGGCACAATTCGTCTGGTGGGAGGCGGGGTGAATTATGTTGGGGTTGTGTTCTGGTTCTCTACAGCTGGGCTACTATGCCATGCAGGTGTGCTTGTTTAATATAAATATGAGATGTTGCACATTCTGAGGGGAAATGGGGGCCTACCACCCAGGTTGATGCACAGTAAGGGAACCCTGCTCCTGAGGGGGTATAAGGATGGAGACTGAGGTTGTTTGATTGGCAACATCAGATACTGGGCGTCCGACTGGCAGCCGCATTGTCTGTGGCTCTATTGTTTATGGGAAGCATGTAGTAGGGTTTGAGGGATGGCTGCTTGCTGTTGCCTTTTTTTTTTTTATTACAGCTTTATGTAGCCGAAATGTTTATGGGGGCAGGTGGCGGATGGAGTGGGTCCGGGGTCTGCTGCCTCCTGGTTCAGGTGGTGGATAGCTGATGCACCTGGGGGAGGCCCTACCAGATACTGCTAGTTAGTTTGAAACCCAGACCTACTGGTCTGAGATGGGAGTGCCGGAAGGCATGCATATGTTATTCTGAGGTGTTTCGGTCTCTGGGTGAGGCCCAGGAGGGGTGGCAGGGGTTGGGGGCCCCCTCTCATCATGATCTATATTCTGGTTGACCTCTGGGTATTTCTTCTGTTTTATAAAATTGGTTCTGGGGGATTGGGGAAGGGGGAGCTAATTTACTATATGGGGATATCGTTTGCTATCCACTGTGTGGTGAATTAGTATAACCTTGTTACTCTACATAGTGAAGAAGAATAATAATCAGCATTTATATAGCGCTTTTCATACACAGTGTATCCCAAAATGCGATACAAGCAATGCTAGACTGGTAGTGAAGAGACTGAATGTGTAGTGGCAGCTATATTGCACATCAACACCCACACAGAGCCTGGACAATTGCATGAACCAGTTTATGGGAAGGGGAATGTTGGCCAGGACACCGAGAAAGTCCCCTACTCTTTGCGAAGAGTGCCCTGGGTTCTTTTACCTCCACTTGGACACCCACCTGGACAGCATCGGGATGGGTAGAAGGGACCTCGGTTTAACATCTCATCCGAGGGACGGCACCCCCCGGCAATATAGCACCCCCTAATACTGCACTCGGATGTCAGCGTTTTAAGTGCAAGTCCAATCCCAGTGTGGGATGAGAACCCATGACCTTCTGGTCCAGAGGCAGATGTGCTACCAACTAAGCCACACTAATACCTGACAGAGTGGAAGTGGGTTTGTTAGAGTATTACATTTCATGGATAATAACCCGATACTTTTTTTTTTTTGAGGGGCAGGAGTTTTACACTCTGTTCTGTGTTGGTTAATATGGTTCTTACAGATATGGTATCAAGGTTTCTGGTTCATTTTTATTTCTCATTGCATTGATGGAAGGAAGTGTGAGATTTTGTTGGTGGCTGTGCTGGGTGAAGGAGTGATCCTACAAGGGATAATTCTTGAAATTTATGATGGGGATGGTGAATGATGTTATTTATTATTTCATGGAATGTTAAGGGGTTTTCTTCCCCAGTCAAGAGAACTAGTGTTTTAATGGCCCTTAAACAACAGAATGCATCTGTCTCACTTTTGTAAGAAACACACCGCACTGACAAAGAATGCCAAATTGGTGAGGGAGTGGGTTGGCTCTTGTTATGTGGCATCATACAGTTCGCATAAAAGAGGAGTTGTGGTATTAATCCACAAATGTTTCATACTGAGGGTCCGTCGGGTGGTCGCTGACCCTAGGGAGGGTCGTTATATATTTGTTGAAGGGGAATTACTTGGGGAGTGCGTCACGTACGCTAGCGTCTATGCCCCAGCCGTCTTTGATCCTTCCTTTTACCAGGCCCGTTTTGATGATATTACCAAGGAGCAATTCCCTGGTCTGATACTGGGTGGGGACTTCAATTGTGTAATGCACCCTGACCTGAATCACTCTGAAAGAAAGGGTCGTCATGGTGGTGTTATGGAACAGTGGCAACTTGGGGTGTGTGAGTTGGATTTAGTTGATAATTGACGTATGGCCAATCCAGGGGCTAAAGGGTATACTTTTTACTCCGACCCCCGCAAAACCTGGTCTCGCCTACACAATATATACGTGCCACGTGTGCAGTACCACAGGGTGGTAAAGGTGTGGCAAAGCTCTATACACTTGTCCGATCACGCTCTGGTGGGTCTCACGGTAGCACTGGCAGAGGAATGGGAGGGTCCACCCCCTTAGAAGTTCCCCACCTACCTGCTCACAAGGCAGGATTTCTGGGATTAACTTAAAGAGCACTGGTGGCTCTACAAGGAGACGAATTATGGTTTGGTTGAGAATTTGAGGGTGTATTGGGATGCAGGTAAAGCCTACATGAGGGGGGCCATTATTAATTATGTCTCCAGATGTAAAAAGGAGAAGCAAGATAAGAGGATCACTTTGAAAAAGCAGCTCAAGGAGCTGGAACACCAGGTAGCCAGCCACGCGAGTTAATGCAGAGGCGTTGTGGAAGCTGAATACAGTGTGAGAAGCCCTTAATTTGCTTTTGGTTGGGGAGGCTCGTGCAACTTGTTTTTTTTTACCAGGTAACAGTTTTTTGAGTGGGCAACACTACCAGGTCTGTTTTTGGTTAATTTAATTCGGGGGAGAGGTGGCCCTACGCACATACCAGTGATTAAGACCAAACAGGGGGCGTTGGTGAGGGATAAGGGTATGATTAGGGAAGTGTTTCACGACTTCTACCAACAACTGTATACCGCAGAGCATTTGGGGAAGTTTGATGTGGCAAGCCGGTTCCTTGATAAGTCAGACTTGCCTTGGTTCACTGAGGCACAAAGTGAAAGGTTGGGCTCCGAGATTACCTGGGAGTAGATGAGTAGTGCTATCAATAGTCTCAAAAAGGGGAAGGTCAGTGGCCCTGATGGCTTCAGAGCACACTATTATAAAGCAATGAGGGATTCCCTGGTGGAACCATTATGGGAACTGATGCGGGAGGTACGGGGAGAAGGGGCCCTTCTTGCTACATGTCATGAGGTGGTTATCTCTGTGCCATTAAAACCAGGAAAGGAGCCTGCTGACTATGCCTCATACCGTCCAATCTCCCTGCTCAACTGCGATGTGAAAATCATTGCCAAGATTTTGGCGAGCCACCTGGACCAATTCTTTTTGACTCTGGACCATCTAGACCAGACCGGATTTGTGTGTGGACATCTTTCGTATCATGATACCAATAAGGTGTTGAATGTGGGTGTGGTGGGCCTCTCGGCATCCGGAGCACACTTGCGTGCTGTCCATGGATGCTGAGAAGGTGTTTGAGTGCATAGAATGGGAATATTTGAGGTACTGAGACGCTCTGACTTAGGGGATCCTTATGTAGGGATGATTCAGGCATTATATAAATCACTGGAAGCACAAATAATGGTTAATGGGAACCTAACAAATTCCTTCCCTGTAGGACAAGGCAGGAATGCCTCTAGCATGCTGGCTATTGAGCCACTGGTGATATGTAGTCGTCATACCCCAGAGATTCAAGGGGTGCTTGCAGGAGAAATCAGGGTGGACCCATAGTTATCTTGTATACAGGCGACCTGCTGCTGTACATTACAGAGCCCCATGGGTCAATACTGGTGCTGCTCCAGGTGATTCCTAAGTTTGCAATTTTTTCTGGCTACAAGCTTAACCTGGCAAAATCGGAAACGTTATCTCTTGGTCGGACGGGGGTGGCACCTGGCGACTACGGGAGGACTCCGATTCCTTTAGGTATTTGGGAATTCAGGTCGGTAGAGATCTGGGCTCTCTGTATTGCTTGAATTACGCCCCTCTCATCAACACAATTTTGGGAGACTTGGGGCAGTGGAGGGCACTCCCTATTTCCTGGTAAGGACATATTAATCTTATTAAGATGAATATACTGCCGTGGATACTGTACACAATGCAAATGCTCCCAATTTGATTCATAAGGGCAGACCTGAAACGTTTAGACAGGGCTTTTTCCACCTTTTTGTGGCAGGGTAAAAGACCCTGGATGTGTCTACAGCACCGTAAGGCAGATGTCTCTGAAGGGAGGCTAAAGTTCTCTGATCTGAAAAGTTATTATATAGTGATATAACATAGGTATATCCAAGACTGGGTGAACTGGCCACCTGAGGCGGAGTGGTTGGATTTGGAGGAGTTGGGGTGTCCTGTATGGTTGTCAGCCTATTTAGTTAGAAAAGAGCATCAGGCGTATACTAATTTGGGCTTGTCTAAACCCCTGGCAGGGTGGGTGTTGGAGGCCTGAGACCAGGTGAGACGTCATATGGGTGCACTGGAAGATGAAACATTGCTGGTGCCTGGAGTGGGGAACCCCTTTTTCCTTCCTAGCCTGTCTGATGGAAGGTATAAGGACTGGGAGCTTTGGGGTGTAATCTGTATGGGTAACTTTTATACCCATGAGAGAATGTGCTCTTTCGTGGACCTACAGCAGGACACTGGTTTGTCGCACTTGCACTTTTTTCATTACTTACAGGGCTGAACCTATGGAAGGGGAATAAACAGGGACCCAATCAATGCATCAACGTTGGCATAGGTGGATCAGCTGGTTTATGCGGCTCAGAAAACTCCAAAGAGAATAATCCAGAAAGTGGTGCATCACGATAGGCAATACTTCCCAGATCTTACAAATAAAAGTAAAGTATTAAGGGAAAGAGTCCCAGGGAGATCACCATCTGGGAGGAAGATTGGAGGTTGTTATGTTCCCACATGGGCATTCTGACTTGTAACAAATATAAAGATTCTCAGTTCAAATCTATACACTGCCTTTACTGTCCCCCTTTGATTGTACACAAATATCACCCCGCGATCTCCTCCCTTTGTGGGAGATACCATACAGAATTAGTCACATACATTCATTATTTCTAGACATGTTCGGTCTCACAGACCTTCTGAATGGCAGTGTCCAATGAGGTCTCAACGATGGCGGGGCGGCAGATCTCTATGGCATGGACCACTATGCTGTTTGGTGGGGAGGAGGGCTGGGGGCTGCTGCCTCGTTGGATTCGTGTATTACTGGTGTTAGCACATTACTGTATTCTAAACACTTCGGTCTCATGTACACCACTCACGATCCAGTACTGGAGGGCCTTGGTTATCCAGACTTTGGCCATGGAGCACCTATTGTTTGCTCTGAGGGGAAGGGGGAATTGCTTTGCAAGTGTTTGGGAACCTTTTCTGAGCTCTCTATCCCCTGTGGAGGCACAAATTCTGAGGGAGGGTGCGAGTTACATCTCTTGCCAGGGTCCAGAAGAGGTGGATACTCTGGGGTTTCGGACCTGCCCTATCCAACTGATTTAGTTTTGGAGGCACTCCTCCTCTGCCCTTTGCATAGCCACCCATTTATTTCTTTTTATTTATAGAACTTGACTGTATGTTGGCATTTTGCTATCTCACTTGATATCCATTTATTAATTAATCTTGGATCTACAATGTTGGTTTGACAAATTTATTGTCGACCGACATCACAGTGACAGATTTATGTTGACCGCAAGTTGCAGTCGACATAAATCCCACAGGAGAACCAGTTACTTTTCTGAGCACCCCATGTGGGGGGCTCTGCCCCTGCATCCCCCGATCTTCAGGATTATCAACTTCGAGTCGGAGTTGTCTGGGGAGGAGGGGTGCAGGACCAGAGGAAAGAGCGCTGGAGTCCTGGGCAGACTATTACAGCGAACTGTCGATGTTGTTGGCATTGACGTATTCGTTGTAATAGTTTCACCATGCCAGTATACCAGTAACGGACCATATGTTACTTTTTGGTTGTTGTCGTCTTTATTGTTTGTACCATTGCTGTCTTCTGTCTGTATTTACTGTGTATCTTCTGTGAAAAATCAATAAAAAGAGGATACAAAATACAATTTAATTTCTGGCACATCAGACATTGCGGTTCTGTTCTACTGACAGTCCAAGCGAAAAAGTCAGTGGCAGCTATTTGAATCCATTTTGAACATGTGGCACACTGATTCTCTGACTATGTGACTGGGTACCAAGGCTGGTACTAATTCCTGCTCATTGGTAGTAATGCCATCTACTAAAGGGCACTAGCCAATCACAACTGAGATTTCTTCCTTGCCATATGATAAAATAAGTTAATAGGGCCTCCACTGGGTGTCTCTTGTCCCTAAGAGACTCCTCTTGTAAGGTCCGTGCAGCCAGAATAGCTGGGCTTTGTTTTGCGGTTCAATCACCCAACCCTCATGCTCAGAGTCTCTTATGCTACAAAAGACACTGGGTGGAGGTCCTAGGGGCTAAATACTGGGCTCACATTGTCCCCAGCAGTGCATACTGGGTAAAGTGGTGAGTGCTACTTGTATACTAACTTTGAATTCAGTTAATAGTTTTTCACTTAAGTTTTTTTTTTCAGTAATGTTCATCTTACCTTACATCTCAGAATGATTTGATGGCATTTGTTTGGACACTGAATGGGATAATCAGGACAGTCATTTTCTTCATGATCCTAGAAAGGAAACGTTTATTTTACAAATGAAGACAATGTGTCCCACATTCCATTTCTGAAAAATCCACCACATTGGCACCTCCTTGCAATAATCTATGTTGTTATTGGTATGCACTTTGTTAAATTTAAACTGGTTATCAAATGCTGTGTGAAGTTCAAGTTCACCTGTTATCAGCCTTTGATGGGCATGGGGTCATAATGTTGCAAGACATTATGCTGTAGCAATATACCACGCTGCCAGTCCAGCATGATATATTGCAAACAACACAATTCTTGTTTCCGCTGGGGGGGCTCCACCCCCCTGAACCCCCCCTCCAACTTATATAACTAACTCCAGTGGGGTTAACACTTAATATCGCACAAAGTGTGAAAAAGGAAAAAATTCCATGTGTCTGGGACCGGGAATCGAAACTCTGATCCCAAACACACTGCTTGCCTCCCTTGCTGCCAGTGGCTCATCCCATTGAGCCAGAGCAGCTGCTCAATGGATTCCTGTCCCAGCAGGATTCTTATCCTGCACTGGAAAGAGTGAGAGGGTGCACTACAGCGCATACTTTCTTTCATGGTTTTGCATCCTCTCGCTCTTACCTACCATGCTGTTCTTACCTTGTGGTCATGTCATGCGATGTAGAGCGTGCAACATTTTGACCCGGTAGGCCTTTGATGTATGTTAACTGAACCGTGAGACCCACAGGGAGGAGAAGAGATGGGATACCTGGGGAAGGGGGTCATGGTTAGAAGCTAGGATCATCAGCTCTTTAAATCCAGCCAGGTGTTAAGCCATGTATGGAGCGAGGCAGGGACATGGCAGACTGGATGGACCTTTGGGTCTTTTTCTACTGACACAGTCAATGTTTCTAGGAATTCTGTTTTCTCCCTCCCCTCAATATCTGGTTTGACTAAGATATAAATTATAGTTGGCAGCTTATCATGTGCAAAAATAATTCCAGAAATATGATAATTACAGATTGGCACGGTATGACCTTATAGGATCAGTCTGACTATCTGAACCTCTGGAATAGAAAGAAGCTTGCCTGCATGATGCCAATATTAATATGCATTAACACAAATTTACACAATAACACCCCCCTCCCGTGATGTAACGTGTGCAGGGGAGGATTTTACCTTACTTTGAATGTAAGCATATGATTTATCGCATTGAAGAATTGAGGTCTGTAATTCTGACTTGTATAATGCCAGAAAGGATAGTTAAAAAAAAAAAAAGGTTACTCACCTTTAACTACTGTTACAGGTGAGTAACCTGTTTTTCTAGGATCATGGATATGTTCATCCACACTTACTGGCAGACTCCTAGCAGTTCTCCAGGAGGAGAGAGGCAAGGCGCATACCCCCTATTTGGGAAACGGAGATTGGAGAACTGAGGCCCCAAAAGCAGCATCCCGGCGTGACTCAAGGTCGATGTGGTAATGGGTAATAGAGGTGTTTGCAGACTTCCAGGTAGCAGCCCAACAGATTTCCTGGATAGGGATGTCCCTGGAAGCAGCCACCTATGCAGCGGTATGGTGGGTAGAGTGAGCTCTTATCCCTCTGGGAGGCTCCATGCCTGCCAACTCATAGCACAGGCCTATGCAATATGTAATCAACCTTGTAATAGTCCGTTTTGCTGCTGGTCTGCCAAAAGCGGCTTCAACGTAGGTGACAAACAGCTGGTGAACCTCTCCCCGAATTTCCGCTGTCCTCTCCTTATAATAGGAGAGAGCTTGTCTCAGGTCCAAAGTATGGAACCTGTACTCGGCATTGGAGGTGTAGTTAGGGGTAGTATACTGGCAGAGTTAACACCTGGTTAAGGTGAAACTCTGACACCACCTTCGGAAGGAATTTCAGGTGGGGCCGTAGGACAACCTTGTCCCTGTGGAAGACCAGATAAGGGGTGTCCATCGAAAACGCCTGGAGCTCCCCTGTCCTTCTGGCAGACGTGATAGCCACCAGGAAGGCCATCTTCCATGACTAGTGCGACAATGCACACCTGTGCATTGGTTCGAATGGCTTGCCCATGAGCTTTGCCAATACCAGCAGAAGATCCCACGGAGGTGGACGTTCACGCACCGGAGGGGATATGTGATCCAGGCCTTTGAAAAAGTGCCTGACCACTGTCTCCTGCATTGTCAACTGACCGGCCCACACCCAGTAAGCAGAGATGGCTGCCAGGTACAGCCGAAGGGCCGATGACTGAAGACCCCCCCTTTGGATAAAGACCAAAGGTAGTCAAGAATGTTAGCCACTGGACAGGACAGAGGGTCCAGGCCCTTGCCCTGACACCAAATGAAAAACCTTTTCCATTTGAAGGCATAAAATTTCCTGGTTGATTCCTTTCTGGATGCCTCCACCACAGTGAGGACATCCTTGGAAAGACCCAAAGCCTGGAATTCTAGCAGCCCAGGTACCAGGCTGTGAGGTGCAGGGATTGAAGGTCCGGATGGTATACCTTCCCCTGACAGAGAGATCAGGTCTGGGCCTGCTGGAAGCCGCTACGGGGGCCTGCAGCTGGGGAGATCTGGATACCAGAACTGGCGCGGCCAGTCTTGGGCTACCAGAATCACCTTCACCTTGTCCCTCCTCACCTCGAGGAGCACCTTGTGGATCAAGGGAAATTGATTCAGGTCATGCAGATCTAAAATGGGGCACCAGCCCCCC
The DNA here is from genome assembly GCA_016271365.2 of Neoceratodus forsteri. NCBI lineage: Eukaryota > Metazoa > Chordata > Ceratodontiformes > Ceratodontidae > Neoceratodus > Neoceratodus forsteri. The sequence goes on from CM057450.1 coordinate 1,219,079,643, forward strand.
ATCCGCTTGGGCACCAGGAAGTACCTGGAGACAAAGCCTTGGTCTGCTGGAGGATCCGCCACTGGAGCTACTGCCTCCTTGAGGAGGAGCACAGCAATGTCGTCTTGGAGAGCCGACTGAGTCTGGATGGATACTCTTTCCTCTCTAGGGGCGCGGGCTCGGCTTGGAGGGTACTGCTTGAATTGCAGAGGCAGTCCCTGACCGACCACTTCCAAAACCCACCTGTCCGTGGTGATAACGGACCAGGTGGAAAGAAAGTGGCGGAGCCGGCCACCCACGGGAGGACCCAGAACTGGTGTGATGGGAGAGGGGGTGGCTGCCCCAGACCGTTACTGAGCAGGCTTGGAGGAGGGGGGATCCAGGACCTGAACCTCGGCCTCCTTTACGGGCCTGGGAGAGCCCGGGGTTGGGCCGGGGGCACCAAGCTTGAGCCTGTTGCTGCTGCTGCCCTCCTTGAAAGGAGGATTGCTGGGCCGCAGGGGGAAAAGTGACGAAAAGGCCTTTTCTTCTTCTGCTGCGTCTTGCTCGAAGGACCTTTAGCAGAAGTAGCGTCCAAGGTGGTGTTGGACTGCTCAATACGCTGAAGGTGACCAGTCATACCTGGGCCAAAAAGGTCGGTGCCCAGGAAAGGCATATCAGCTAGTTTGTGCTGAGTATCTGCCAGAAAGGAGGAGAGTCTCAGCCAAGCCCTGCGACAAGAGGCAACTGTGTCTGCCATCGAGCAGGCACAAGAATCCCCAATGTCCAGGGCTGTCTGGAACTGTTGTTTGGCAACAGCCTGTCCCTGATCCCAGACCTGCTTTATCATGGTCTGCATGTCTGCAGGGAGGTATGGGAGGACTTCATCCAAGGATCCCAAGAGGGCATGGGAGAAGTGTGCCATGATGATGGCTGAACTTGCCTGACGAAGGCCTAAAGACGAGGCTGCATAGACCTTTCGAGCCGAATGATCCAAATGTGTGGATTCTTTTTCGGGAGGTTGGTCAGTGTCGGCAGAACTGCCAGTACATCTGAACACACAGGTGGTCACCAGGCTCTCGGCCGAAGGGTGCTCTGTGAACCCCACAAGGGACCCCATGTGCACCATATACTTGTGGGCCATGCAGGCAGACGGAGCTGAGCAGGAGGCAGGGTGCTGCCAAAGTTCTAGAGCCGGACCAACTATGGCCTCGGCCACAGGGAAGGCCTCCGTAGGGGTATCCCCTCTCTGGAGAATGTCCATGAGAGGGTACTGCTCCTTTTTCTGGATAGGTTCCAGGGGCATCCCTGTAGACTCAGAGATGAGGCGAAGAATGCCCTGAAAAGATGAAGGACCACCCTCAGTCTCTATCCTACCAGCCGATTCATCATCCCCATGACGAGAATGTAGGCCGGTCTGATTCGAATCCGAAGAATCCGGATACAACGGTTGACTGCCGAGGTCACCTTCAACCCTCTGTGGGCGGTCCGGGGTGACAGTGACCGAGAGACGCCAGGGAAGCCCGGTGTCTAGTCGATCTCCTTGAAGGAGCCTCTTCCATAGGCTGCTTGGGCGGCTGTTCCATCATGATCAGTGGAGAGACCGGTAAAGGCTAAACCGGGGGTTTCGCCGGCTCCGCTGGTGGGGGAACCGGCTTCGGCCTGGGAGGTGAAAGCCAGGTAACGGCTGGGTTGGAGCTGGGGTCGGCTTGTTCCAGACAAATTAGCTGTTGCTACATGAGGGTCCTCAGAGCAATCGCAGGAGCTCACGGAGCCTCTTCTTCACGAGGACGACGAGGATGACCGATAACGCTTGCCTTTTCTTGGAGCGCTGGTCGAGGGGTTCCTGGACCTCGATCAAGATCGGGCAGGCCGACTTGGTCAATCGGGAGACACCGGTGGGACCAGTGTCTTCCCGGGGTTGGGGACCACTTCCTCGGCAGGATTCCCAGCAGGCTGGGTCTCCTCATCGGGGAAAGAAAGGACCAGAGTCCGATCAAGTGAGTCGTCGACTGGAGTCGGCGACAAATGGTCGATTGGGGTGATGACAATTTCTACCTTGTCGATCCAACTGTTTGGTCGACTGACCAGACAGCAAGGCCGAGAAGCCAGCAGCCGAAGTGGCGATCTTGACCGAAGCTGAGACTGCTGGTCCCTGGAACAAGGATCTCTCCCAAGATGCAGACAACCTGGGTCCTTTTCCAGCTTATGGGACTGAGAGGAGTGCATGCCTACAGGACTCTCTCCCTTAGTCAGGAGAGACTGGCACAACACTCAGAAAGAACCTGAGAAGGTGGAGCCCAGGTTAAGTGGAATGAAGAAGCTCTGAGAGGAAGATTCTGTGGCCCGAACCGCTTCCTCTTTGAAGGTTTGCATACATTCCAATTGCTCGGTGGATCCCTCAGTCGCGGAAACTGCCCACCTAGACTTCTTTGATTTCACCAGAGGGTTCTGTTTTTCTGCCCCCCTCAACTTCCGGCGTGCGAGATGGTCGTCAAGGATGTTAGGGTGAAATGCAAGGCAGAAGTCACACTTAGAGGTGTCATGGCCGACACCCAAGCAGTAGATGCACATGGGGATCAGTGTGCAACATTCTCTGGCCGCACGAACACCGGCGAAATCCAGGGGAAGACTTGTCTTCCATAATCGAAGTAGGAGAGTCACAGTCGCTAATGTGAACTAGACGGAGTTAGAAGCCAGGGCCTACAAAATGCAGGAGCATGAAGGAGGCAACCTGAATCTTCCACAGAAAGGAAGATCTGGAGTCATGGGGTGGAGCCTAGGGTTACACCACCTGGGTGGGTAGAAGGAGCCAGCTTGAAGACTTCCGGTGTTCCTTAAAGGGGAAAGGGACATGCCAATAAGTGTGGATGAACAACATATCCACGATACTAGAAAGAAATCTATTGACTGATTCTACACCATGGTGTCAAACAGGACATTCACTGCTACCGAATACCTCACAATGCTGCACAAGTGAAATCAGCTGCGTCTCTTCACAAGTGGCATCAGCTGTGTCTCTTGTCTATATAAAATATTCTTAGTATATTAACATAGGTATAAGAGAGTCAGCATAGTTTAGAGGTTAGAACACATGCGTAGTACCATAAGACCCATGTTCAAATCCCACCAGAGCAACTAACTTGCAGTGTGACCTTGAGCAAGTCACTTAACCTCTCGGTATTTCAGTCTACTCAGCTATACAGCAGGCAAAATCAGGAACCCACTGCAAGAGTTGCTGTGTCTCAGCGGGACTATCCTAGGTAAAAACTGTAAACAAAAACAGACATTAAAATTACATAGAACCTAAAAAAGCTTTATACTATAAAACCCACCATAGATAGTACAGTTATATAAGAACTTACCATAACAGTAGATCTTCAAGAGGATCTCTTGCAGCAGGCTATCACAGGTAGCACTAAGCTGTCAGGCTCCAGCACCACATGAAAACCTTTCTAGCTTGCAGTCTACCAGAGGGAGCTGCCCACCTCTGACATCAGCGCCTGATGTTAGCCTATGCTATAAAAGGCAGATGGCCCCTAAATGCTCCTCAGTTCTCCCGCCAGAGACCATAAACAGGACACTGGAATAGGGGAACCAAGGATGACTCTGAAGTAACCTGGAATAAAGTAAAAGGTGGCGGCTAACCTCCAAAAAAGGGGAAAGAGACACAGGAAGAAAAAGGGGAAAGGGAGGGAAAGCAGGGCCTGCTGCAAGAGATCATTTTGAAGAGATACTGTTATGGTAAGTTCTTACGTAACTGTACTATCTTACTTGGAGGGCATCTCTTGCAGCAGGCCATCACCAGCAGGACCAAGTCCCAAGCAGTACTGATAACCACAGACTGACAGTCCAGATGGAGGCAAAACTGATGGCCTAGGAAAGAAGGCTCTGGTGACTGGTGAGGCCAAAGTTGGCCCTATGTCTAGAGGTGATGTCCAGACTGTAATACTTGGTGAAGGTGTGGACAGTGCTCCAGGTAGCAGCAGCGCAGATGTCAGCAGCAGATACGTTTCTGAAACAAGTTACTGAGGTAGCCATACCTCTGGTGGAATGGCCCTTGATCATGCCCGGAAGTTTCTTATCATATTTCTGGTAACAATAGACAATGCAATTGGCTAATTACTTATGCACTGTTTGGACACTGGGGCACCCTCTTTCCCTAAGGTGAATGAAACAAACAAATGATTAGACATCCTAGAGTCTTTAGTGCGATGTGTACAGTACTGCAGGGTGCTATGCACATCCAAGGTATGGAGCAAGGCATCCCCTTGATTGGAAAACTTCAGAAAATAAACAGGCAGGTGGATGGACTTCCGACACAAAGTCGAATTCCCAAGCTGGGACAGGGTCACAGACTGGAGGCTTCAAATGCAGAATGCCCCTCAAGAAAGTGCGAGACACGTGAAGTTAAGCCACAGAACAACCCTCAACAGGTACATGATATGCAGAGACAGCAGAAAAATGTACCTTAATCGAGGAGTACCGTAGCCCCAAGTCCGAAAGGGAGAGCAGGTACTCCAGCACCTGGGTCACTGGACAGGTGAAGAGATCCAACTGGTGCGATGCAGCCCATATGGCAAAGCGCTTCCACTTCATAGAGTATGTGAGCCTGGTGCAGTATTTCCTAGCCACCACCAGAACATCCGCCACCCTGGGGAACACCCCAAACCGAGTGATGGCTATGTCCTCAGGAACCACGCATGGAGATGGCGAGACTTGACGTCTGGGTAGACCAGGGTACCCTGTTCCTGGGACAGCAAGCCTGTGCACAGGAGCAGAGGGACCAGGGGTTCAACCGCCAGCTGACGAAGAAAGGAGAACCAAATCTGACGAGGCCAGAAAGGGCGATCAGGATCATGGTGACCCCTTCGATCTGAAGCTTGATCAGGAACCTATGAAGGTGCAGGAAGGGAGGGAAGGCTTAGAGGAACCTCCTTTTCCAAGAGAGGGACAATGCGTCTCACCAGAAAACTCCAGGCCCTGGATCTAGCAAGCAGAAAAGTGACAGTTCTGCATAGTGTGGTAACACAAAAAGGTCCAACTCTGGGTGATCTCATCTGTTGAACAGGTCTTCGACCACTGTGGTCAGAAGCTCCCACTTGTGGGCTCTAGTCCAAGACTGGTTTAGACTGTCCGCCATGATGTTTTAGACGCTAGGAGCATGGATGGCAGAGAGCATGTGCCCGTGATCTATGGCCCAATACCAGACTCTCAAGGCTTCCCTGCACAGGGGGTAGGAGTGAGGGTCCCCCTGGCTTGTTTATGTAATAAACTACACACCTGTTGTCCATCTGAACCAACACTGAACCTGGTCACAGCTGAGTCTGGAAGGCTTGCAGGATGTACAAGACTTCTCGCACCTCCAGAGCACTGATGTGAAAAGTCCTCTCCACCTTAGTCCATGTACCTTGGATTTGATGGACCCCTAGGTGAGCACCCCAGCTGAGAATCAAGGCATCCATCATCAGGACCTATTGAGGGGGAAGAATATAAAAAGGAATCCCCCAAAGCAGGTTGGTGGTCTCAAGCCATCACAACAGGGCCCTCTGAACTGGATCGGATACCATAACTGGCTGATCCAGGGCATCCGTTGTGCTGGTGCCACCAGACCAACAGTGTCCACTGGAGAACTCTTATGTGCAGACAGGCCAAGGGAACCATGGCAATGGCTGCGGCCATGAGACCTAGAAGCCATAGTAAGGCCCTGGCCGAAACATAATGGCTGGAGTGAAGAAGATGGGCTTGATCCATCAGATGCTCCACTCTGTCTGAGGGCAAGAAGACCATCCCCTGGCCCATGTCAAGGACTGCCCCCATGTACTGGAGCCACTGGCAGGGAGTGAAGAAAGACTTTGGCATGCTGAGGGTAAGGCCCAAGGCCTGGAACAGACTGCGGGTCTGTGCCAGGGTCTGAAGGAGACATTCCCTGGACAGGGCCACTAGGAGCCAATCGTCCAGGTATGGGGAAACGTAGAAATCCTGCCATCTTTTAGGTGGCTGCCACCACTGCCAGGCATTTGATGAAGACCCTGGGCACTGAGGACAAACCAAAGGGCAGAACGTAGAACTGGCAATGCTCACCCTAAAAGTGGAAGCGGAGGATGTGCCGGTGGGGGGCAAAACCTTGATATGCAGGTAGGCATCTTGCATATCCAAGGAGCAGACCCAGTCCACCGGATGTAGCAGGGGCAGCAAACCCTGAAGGGTAACCACCCTGGACCATTTGTATTCCATGAATAGGTTCAGGTGTCTCAAGTCCAGGATGGGATGATGATCTCCCATCTGCTTGGGAACTAGGAAGAAGTGGGAGTAGAACCCCTGGCCCTGCTGACTTCGAGGTATTGGTTGTACAGTCTTTTTTTGGATGTAAGGCGTGGATTTCTTCCCTGATGAGAGAAACATGAGCAGAGGTATAAGAGGACAGGCCCAGAGGGTTTTTTTGGAGGCCACTCTATGAACTCTAAAGTATGACCATGCTCGATGAGTTGCAGCACCCAGCTGACTGTGGTTATTTAAACCACCTATCCAGTGAAGGGAGAAGCGACCCGATGACTGCCTCCTGAAGATCCACTGGAGTGAGGGGGTTTGGCAAGGAGGCCACTTTATGAACTCTAGAGTATGACCATGCTCGATGAGTTGCAGCACCCAGCTGACTGTGGTTATTTAAACCACCTATCCAGTGAAGGGAGAAGCGACCCCTGATGACTGCCTCCTGAAGATCCACTGGAGGGAGGGGGTTTGGCAAGGAGACGGAGGGGTGTGTGTGTGTATAACCATGGCAGCAGCTGCGGGTCCTCAGGTGCTACGGGCGGCAGCTGGAGAAGGAGTGGAGAGAGACCTTCCTAGTTTACATTTACCCTGAGCTTTTGAAGGGAGCTGGGCCTACTGGCAGGAAGAGCAACAAAAAGGAGCCCTCTGTCCTGACTTAAGCTATGTATGGTACATAGAATGGATGGATTTCAGGGCCCGTCCCGAAGTCTGTGGGCTGGTGATGAGGTCTTGAACATCACCTCTGAAAAGCCTGAGATTCCTGAAAGGGGTGTCCAGTATGCTGGACTAGATGTCCGGGGAGAAGTCCAAGACCCAGAGCCAGGAATGACGCTGAATACAGACACTTGTGGCCGCTGCTGCACCTGAGGCATCCACCACATCACAGGCAGCTCTCAGGACATGGGTACTGATGTCCAAGCCTATTTTGAGGAGCTGGAGGGTCTGCTGCTTAGAGGGGTCATCCGGCATGGCTTGGATAGCCTCTCCCTAGCCTGGTCCCATATAAGGTTCTGAAACTGCACCATATGGACCAGATAACTGACAGCCAGAGTGGCAGATGTGAAGACAAGCTTGCCCAGCTGGTCCAGTTGGCAAGACTCCCTGTCTGGCAGAAGGGAGCTGAGATGTTTGGGCCGTTTGGTACAGTCGTGAGATGCACTGATGACGACCGAATCAGCCTTGGGCTGTTCCCCAAAATAGGACTTACCAGTCAGAGCATGGTAGAGCCTGTACACCTTCTTGGAGAGTGCTGGGACAGTGTGGGGGTGATTCCAGGCAGCTCAAGTCACATCATCATAGGATTCAATAATGGGCAGGACGACAATGGGAGGGGCGTCGGGCCGATGCAGGTAGACGGCTAACTGGTGCCTCTCGGGTTCCGGCTCCTCTGTCTCCCATCCCGTGGTAGTGTGAATGTGGTACATGATGGCAATAAAGGAAGGGTCATCGGGAAGGGCCTTGGGTACGTTAGCTGGGAGCTCCTCCCCCTCAGAGGATTCTGGGGGGAGAGAGGAGGACTCACTGCTGACACTCTCCTCACTGTAGTCCCCATCGTCGCTCTCCTCAGGTTGACGCCTGCCTGAACGGCTGGTACACCCAATGTTGGGCCCCCCCCTTGCGGGTATGAGGAATACTAGGGCCAGACAAACCTGGGCCAGGATGGAGTCTGGAAGAGGCCCTTGAGAAAGGATCAGAGCCGGAGCCCGCAGCACTGGATGCTGGGTCTGTATGAAGGACCATAAAGCACAGATCAGGCCATGATATTCCACAGGGGCAGGTGCCGGTACACCAGGCATTGGGCAGCGGCAGACTGTCTCAGTTCCCACAGGCGTCGGGTATGGGTAACCCAGCGCAGAATCCACCCCCCCCCGGGCCAGATAGGGGTAGGCGGCTGCCAGACCCACTGGCGAAAGTGTGGGGTACTCGGATGTGGGCCAACAGGCGCTAATTGTGGAAGACCAGGCATCGGTCCCTCTGGAGTTGGGGGCAGCCCCACAATCGAAGGCCCGACTGGCATCAGCGGGGGAGCTGGTGCAGACTCAGCTGGCAGGGCCAGTGTAGGGTCCATGGGCTTTGGTGTTGGAAGAATCAGCACAGGCTCTGCAGGCGTAAGCCTGGAGGGACCCAGTGATGGGTCCATGGGTGCCGGCTGTGGAGAGGTGGGCATTCGGGTGGAGGGAGACCTCCTGTGCGAAGGCTGGGGAAGGGGGGAGTCCGGTCTTTGAGAGACACTGGTGCCCTGCAGCGTCTGCCCTGTGAAAGAGGGGCACAGCCGGCTTGGCCGCCCAGGGCCGCAGATTATAGACAAGGGCGCGGGTGTTGGAGGGGTGGTCGCCCGAATGCTTGTGACAGTCTCACCTATGCCAGCCAGAGAGACTCCAGCCAAGCCAGCTGACTGAGAGCCCAAAGAAAACAGGGGCTGGAATAGAAGGGGCTGCGGGGCAGATTACGAAGTACCCTGGCCCGAAGGTCTGGCGCCCACTAGGGAGACCTGGTGGGTGGCGAGGCCACAGATAGTCCTGTGGAGATGAGGGCGTTCAGGGCTGAGGAGGTTGGCCCTAAACGGAGTAAGACCCTGACATGGTCGAAGACCACTTGTATGGCGACCACAAGCGGGAGGTGGATTGGGGTCGCTCACGGTCCTTGTCCTGATGTTTGTGATTCCCGGAGGTTTTGTCTCAGGACTTCGACAAGGAAGACCTCGAGGTCTGAGCCAGTAAAGTGGAGGAGCTCCTGGCCTGCAGCTCCTGTTCCATCGAGGCGACCTTCTGCTTAAGGAGATGGTTTTCAAGGATCTTCTGGTGATGTCTGTGGGTGGCTGGGTTGAACGTCTAACAAGCCTCACAGGTTTGGACATCGTGGTCTGGGCCTAGGCACAACACACCAGCAGAATGCCCCTCCTTATCTGGGATCTGCTTGCCACAGGTGCACTTCGTGGAGTGGTTGGAAGACGAGGAAGGTTGATAAGACATTATCAGGTGAGAACACTGAAAATTTGATGTTAGAACTAAAAGAAATTGTAAAATAAAAAAAGCACAGTAAACAAGGAAAAATGGAGGTCGACTGTAGCTACGGTGATTCCAGCAGTCTGACGTGCGCTGGTCGACAGTGGGCAAGAACTGAGAAGTGTGTGGGAGCCACCTGCCTTATATAGCATAGGCTGACATTAGGCGCTGACATCAGAGTTGGGCAGCCCCCTCTGGTATACTGCTAAGTAGAAAGGTTTTCATGTGGTCCTGGCACCTGATGGCTTAGTCGCCTGCTGCAAGAGACACCTGCGAATAAAGACTGGTAGTTTATGTATTACAGTGAGGCCCACTTAAGTGCACATTGGATAGATGCACATCCTACTTAAGTGGCCAGTTCCTCAGTTTCTCATCTTCCCTACTCTCTCCTGTTTAAAAATCCCTGAGAAGTGTACATGGTTAAGGTGCACATCCTGCTTAACTGCAAGACCAGAGCTCCCAAAAGATGATCAGCTCCTGCTTAAATGCACACTAACAGGGTGAAATGATGTGTTAATTAGATCATTAGGCATATCCATTCCTAGTACTAATGAACTCTCTCCCGGAATGTCTTTAGCTCTATGGCATAACAAAACTGAATAGGCAGCTGGCAGAGGAGTTCATAGGAAGGACTGGAGGGAGCCTGAAGAAGTGGACAGAAGCAACATGGAAAGGGACCCAACGGCTGAGATGGGACTTTTGCAGTAATGGACAGCACTGAATGAGTCCTGGTAATTTAATGAGTGCTTTTGTTCTGACACTTTGGAAGCAGTGCCAGAGATGACTCACTGTGATCTGATTCATGTGAGACAGCACATTGTTTGCTAAAGTGCACAAACCATTGGACTGCACAAAAATGTTATTTCCCAAGGGTGTGCACTTAAGAGGGCTCCCATGTATTCTGCAGATAATACTTGAATTTACCCTTACCTACCTTCAATGTGTATACAATTAAGTTCCTCTTGCAATGTTGGCAAGCTTCCTCTCGGAACTGGCACACAGCTTTCTGATGATGTTTTAAGTCTTTCCTGAGTACTTTGTCACAACATCCATTGTTAGTGCACTGGACAGTTTCAAACAGACACAGCTTAAGGTGATCCTGTGGCAGCCAACAAGAAATGCCATATTGATAGGAGTACTAGAAATCAGTCAATACTGTCATTCTCAAGCATATCATAAATCACAGAACTCCTGAACAGACATAAGTCCAGAGGTGGCAGCATGAGGGACATTCTAACTTCCAAGAGCATGGCATCACATGCAGATTGTTCTCTCCTGGATCAAACCAAGTCGAACCACAGGAAGGAAAATAACTTTTTTTTTTTTTTTTTAAAGCTCAGAAGTAATAAATCTGCTCTGCTTCCCTCTTCCTATCCCACACAGCCCTTTCCAGTGGAGTACCCCTGTAGATTAAATTGCAGTTACGTAAGAACTTACAGCAACAGTAGATCTTTGAGAGAGGTTCCTGCAGTAGTTCTTCACGTATAGGACTGCGCACACTGGCGTTAGGTTCCAACGGCAAACTCATAGCTAGCAATCATCAGCGGGTACCGCCCCTCACGTCATGGGACGAGATGTCAGACTGATTACAAAAGGGGCAGTCCCGTGCCCGCCCTCCAGTTCTTTTCCACCGGAGACCTAAAGAAAGGTAAGTAGAAAGGAAGGCGTGAAAACTCCTAGGAACGCGCTTCCTCTCTAGACCCAAGGGCTAGGCAGGATGAAAAATAAAGGAAACATTCCAGGAGTCGGGGGAAGATGGTTGGCAAAGTAGACCTACTGCAGGAACCTCTCTCGAAGATCTACTGTTACGGTAAGTTCTTACGTAACTGCAATATCTTACTTCGAGAGGGTTTCTGCAGTAGGTCTTCACCTATAAGACTGAATACCTAGCAGTTCAAAAGGAAAATTCGGAGATACGTCCGGGAGGAGGAGAAATCACCAACTGAGTTGTGAGTTATGACAGAAGACCTTGCAGAACCGCAAGGCTGAAACCAGTCCTGCGCCTAGAGGCAATGTCCAGACTGTAGTGTTTCGTGAAGGTGTGGACAGACGACCACATGGCCGCTGCGCAGATCTCTGCTGTGGACACATTCCTGAAAAAGGTAGTAGAAAGTAGCAACACTCCTAGTGGAGTGACCCCTAACCGCCCCCGGAAGGGATATCCCATCCTTTTGGTAAGTGAAGTGGATGCAGTTAGCTAACCACCTGAAGATGGTCTGTTTGGAAATGGCCTTGCCCTGGCACTGGGCAGCAAAGGCCACAAAACGCTGACTGGTCTTACAGACCTCTTTAGTCCGGTTTGTGTAATGCCTCAGGATCCTGTGCACATCTGAAGTGTGCAAAAGATATTCCCCCTGTTAGAATGCTGGGGATAATAGACCGGCAGTTCGACACTCTGGTTGAGAGTGGTTTCTGAAACTACCTTGGGAAGGAAGGTTTAGTCCAAAGGACGACTCTGTCCCTATGGAAAATCAAATAGGGTTCCTTAGAGACGAATGCCTGAGTGACTGCAACTAAAAACAAAGTCTTCCAAGAAAGGAAGTGCATGTCACAGATAGAGGTCTGTTCAAAGGGAGGCAGGGTCAACTTTGCTAACATAAAGTTAAGATCCCAGGGGGGGACAGGGATTCCGGACCGGAGGTTTTAAGTGGAGGATGCCTTTCAAAAAGGTTTTGGCGACCTCCAATTGAGCCAAAATTTTGCCCTCCACCGGGACATGGTAGGCAGACACCACAGAGAGATGGACCTTGATGGAAGAATAGCTAAGGCCCGTCTCTGATAGATGTGCAAGGTACTCTAACACCTGTGCTGCCGAACACGAAAAGGGATCCAAGCTCCTGGCTAGGTCCCAAATCGAAAATATTTTCCACTTCATGACGTAGGTGGATCTAGTAGAAGGTTTTCTAGCTTCCACCAAAATATGAGCAACCTGGGAGGAAACACCATACCGAGAGGCCGCAATGTCCACAGGTGCCACACGTATGAAGGTTGAGACAGTGAAGACTCGGATGCACGAGGGTGCCCTGCTCCTGAGTCAGAAGGTTGTGGGATAGCAGTAGAAGAACCGGAGGTTCTAGCACCAGTTGCTGCAAGACAGGAAACCAAATCTGGCGGGGCCAGAGAGGAGTGATCAGAATCAAATGTGCCCCTTCCTCCTGAAATTTCACCAGAACCTTCTGAATGAGAGGAAAGGGAGGAAAAGCATAAAGAAACCTCCCTGTCCAAGAGATAGTGTGTCTCACCAAAAAGCACCATGCCTGGGAACGAGTGAGCCAAAGTTGGGTAGTTTTGCGTTGAATGGGGAGATGAACAGATCTATATCTGGCCGACCCCATCGAAGAAAGCGATCTTCTACCACCTCTAACTTTAACTCCCACTTGTGACCTGGCCACTGATTGACTGAGACTGTCCGCTAGGACATTGTTTATGCCTGGGATGTGGACTGCTGTAAAGAAATGGCTGTGCTGAATCGCCCAGTACCAAACCCTCATTGCCTCTCTGCAGAGTGGGTACAAGCGAGTTCCTCCCTGTTTGTTGATAAACCAGACTGTGGACATGTTGTCCGTCTAGATAAGAAGTGATCCTGGTAGAAGGAGAGACTGGAATGCCTGGAGAGCATACGGTATGGCTCTTGTCTCCAGAACACTGATGTGGAGCAGAAGCTCCTGGTCAGACCAAGACCCTTGTGTCTTGTGAACCCCCAGATGGGCTCCCCAGCCCAAGTCCGAGGCATCCGTGGTGAGGATCTGGGTAGGGATAGGGGAATGAAAAGGAACTCCCCCTAAAAGATTGGAAAGATCTTGCCACCAGCAAAGATGTTTCTGTAGGCTGTTGGAGATCATGACCATCTGGTTCATGTCATTCATCCTCTGATCCCACTGGACTTGAACAGACCACTGGGTGACCCTCATATGAAGTCTGGCAAAGGGAACCATCAAAATGGCCGCTGCCATCAGTCCCAAAAGACAGAACACAGCATGTGCTGGGATCCATCGAGCCTGGGCCAAAAGAGTGGCTGGAGAAACTAAGGTATGGGCTCGATCTAATGGCAGAAAAGCCTTGCTCTGAACTGCATCTAGTACTGCTCCAGTGAATTGGAGTCGTTGGGATGGTACTAGCTGGGACTTGGGCAGACTGACCGTGATACCCAGAAGAGCAAACAAGTTTAGAGTGAAAGAAAGCGACTCTTTCAGGCTGTTTGGAGAGGGTGCTGCGAGGAACCAGTCATCCAAGTACGGAACATGGAAATGCCGTGGTGGGAAAGAAAAGCCTCAACCACCACCAAGCACTTGGTGAACACCCAGGGGGCCGAGGAAAGGCCAAAGGGGAGTGCTCAGAATTGAAAATGGTTCTCCTGAAAGGAGAAATGGAGGAAGAGGTGGTGGACTGGGAGGATAGGGATATGTAGGTATGCATCCAGCATGTCCAGGGAGCATAGCCAAGAGTTTGTTTAGAGCAGGGGGAGAAGCCCCTGAAGGGTCAGCATGCGAAACCTCTTGTACCCTACGGAGAGGTTGAGCATGCTGAGATCCAGGATTGGTCTCAGATCTCCTGTCTTCTTTGGGACTAGGAAGAAGTGGGAATAAAATCTCCTTCCTAGTTGGTTCAAGGGACGGGTTCGATGGCCGCTTTTAACAGGAGGGTCTGGATCTCCTGGAAGACTATGGGAATCTGATCCTTTGGATAAAATGACCGTCCCGGAGGATGGGGGGCAGGGATCTCTGTGAACTGTATCGAGTGACCTTGCTGGATGAGTTGTAACACCCATTGATCTGCGGTGATGGAGCTCCACCCCATCAGATGGAGGCCGAACCTCCCTCCTACCGGTTCCTCCTTGTTGACTGGAGGTAGCGAGAGGAGGGGAAAGGAGTCAAGATGCCAAGGGGAGGCGAGCTTTGGCCCCGGAGGCCAGCTTGAGAAAATTTGGCCTGGGGGTTTGGGCTCCAGACCAGGGGCACGACCACGTGCCACATGTGTTCCCTGTTTTGTTCCAACATCTTTGGTGATGAAAAGGCTGCTTCTTCTGCCCAGTCTGGTACATGAAGCGTGCGTCCGAAGGAGCGTCCGCTCTCATGCAGCCCAGTAATGATATCCTTGGCGTCACCGCCAAAGAAAATGGAACTCCTAAAAGGGGCGTCCAATGGGGATGCCGTGACGTCTTGTGCCAAACCTGCAATCCTGAGCCAAAAAAGGCGACGGATGCAGATCCCCGTAGCTGCCGCCCTAGCCACTGTGTCCACCGAGTCACAGGTTGCTAGTAAAGCATGACGACAGGAAGACTTGCCCATTCAGATTTTGTCCAGCAACTTGTTACGTGTCTCATCCTGGACCTCCTGAAGGTCCCTCTCCAGCTCGGAGCGAGAACCCTTCTGGAAGGTCACCATGTGTGACACATAGTTCAGGAACCAGATGGCGCAGGAGGAAGAGGAATAAACCTTCCGGCCAAACTGATACAATTGTCTTGAGTCCTTGTCGGGGGGGCGGGGAACTCACATGTTTTGGTTTTGCCGACCTGTCGTGAGCGGCAGTGATGACCATTGAGTCAGCCTTTGGATGAGTAATAAGGTGTTGGATCCCTTTCAGGGGATAGTAGGTGCGATCAGCCCTTCTGAAAATAGCAGGGATAGAGGACAGCTGCTACCAGATAGTAGTGACCAGATCCTCATGAGGACCCATCCAGGGGGAATGGGTAGGGGATCTGTAGTGGCCAGATCTAAGTGTTCCGCCAGTCTCTTATGCTGGGGATCCACTTCTTTGGAAGGCCAGCCTCCTGCTGCCTAAATGGCTCACAGAAGGTCCCAGAAGGAGGGATCTTCTGGAGGGGATTTTGGAGACTCCTTGGGTGGAACCTCGACAGAGGACCGAGGGTCCAAAGGGTCAGAGTCAGTGTCTGAGTTGGAAGGCTCTGAACCACTGGTGATGGAAGGGTCCACCCCAGAGAAGCCCACTGGTAGAGCACCCACTGCTCGTCTGGAGGATATTGGTGGGGAAGGGGTCCTAGGTGGGGGGATATTGCCCACAGACTGCCGTAACTCGGTGACAAGCTGGGTCCTGGCATCCTGCCACCATGAAGGGATCGCATCTCGATCTGGCGATGGATGAGGAGGCTAGTAGCCAGGGTAGTCTGGGTACTGCCAGGAGGAATACTGGAATCCTGGTAATCCCGGGTTGTAGCCATAGGGAGGGTACCCAAGGTATCCCAGCGTCTGGTATCTTGGCGTTGGAGGCACATGTGCTGGTGTCGGGTAATGAGGTGTTGACGGCGGGCCACCCAGCTGCGGAACATGGGGGTCAGGCCCCGGAAGACCACCTGGAGGTTTGACTGGACCTACCGGGGGAGGTGCCTGAGGGTCACTAGGTGGCGTGGGATCCGGGAGGGCCCCCAACGGTCCCGAGGGAGGGGGCTCCATAGAAGGATCCTTGACTGGCGATGGATTCCTGTCCAGAGACGGCAAGAGACCAGGCGATGGGGGTAGTTCCAGAAGGGACCCCAACGAAAGGTCTAAGAACGATCCTGATGGCAAGGACAAAGCAGGATTGGGTAGTGAATCCCTGGGGTGAAGAACCCAAAGGGATGAAGATTCTCCCGGCAGCACACTCGAGCTGGTGTCAGGGGCCTCACAGGAGTCCGACAGGCAACAGGAAGGGTTGGGATGGGCGACGGAAGAACTGCCATCTGACTTAACGGATCTGACCGGGCTAGAGGTAGCTGAGAGGCGGCCACTAGGCTTAACGGTCGAGGCCGCACACCCATCGATGGGGTTGAGGAGTGACTTATTGGCAGTGCTAGGAGGAGACACAACAGAAAACCTCGATAAAGGCTACCCCCGGCTGCCCGCTCACCTCAGTAGGAGGGGGAGAAGGTGCCCAGCCCAAACAGGCAGATGGAGTACCAGAAGGAGTACTTAACAGTTTTTGGAGCAGGCCTCCCACGTGGCAACTGACGCCTGCCCCGGCGTTTCTCCACATCCTTCTTTTTTCTTGGGGCCAGCGACGACAACCTTTCCCTCAACTCCTGGAGCTTCTTTATCATTGACGCCAGCTGTCGGGTAAGGAGGTGGGCCTCGAGGGTCCGCTTGCATCTGGTCTGGGTGGCTTGATTGAAGGCCTGACATATACACTCCTCCTAGTTGTGCTTGGGGCCTAGACACAACAGGCAGCAGGAATGGTCGTCCCCATGTGGGATTTGAGCTCCGCACATAGAGCACCTCTTTTTTGGGTGAGTCGACACACAATCAATCAAATCTTTTGACAAAAAATGTTATGGATGAAGAAAAAACTTAGATTGACACGCGGACGTTAGATCGCTGTTCTTACTCGTGAGCTGAATGAACTGAGGCAATGGCGGGAAAGAACTGGAGGGCAGGTGTGGGACTGCCCCTTTTGTAGTCCGTCTGATGTCGCATCACCTGACGTCGGGGGCGGTCCCCACTGATAATTGCTAGCTACGAGTTTGTCATTGGAACCTAACGCCAGGGGGCGCAGTCCTATATGTGAAGACCTAGTGCAGGGAACCCTCTCAAAGATCGATCTGATAATTATTCCCGAGTTTACCTTTTGATTGGCGTTATTATTTCTCATCCATGCAGAGCCATGGAGCAGATACTAAACTGTTATGTTGCACATTGATAACGTTAAGGGTGAAAGTTTCTTGGAATGTGGTTGGTGACTAGTTTCTTGAGGAAACTAGATTAGTTGGGAAGCCTTTTTCTTGGTTTATGCATGGATTTAATATTACCTAGCATTTCTTACTGACTGTGTAGTCACAGTGTGGGTACAAATGCACTCTTTTGCTGTTCTTGAAGAAAACCAGTTTTTGGGCCTATACAGTACTAGAAATGTTTTGCTGCAGTATTACTTCAATCTTTCATGCCTGGACTACCAAATATTTATTGTTAGGCATATTAATGAACTTTTGCTGGGTAGTCTTTTTCTATGCTGTTCTCTCTGTACTGATATGACTCTTGTGTTATATTACAAAACTCTTTAATAAAAACATTTTGGCAAAACAATAAAATAATAAATCTGCCCAGACCAGTGGTGGTGTAATGCAGTGTTTAAGCTGCCACTAGTCAAATGGTGTTTTGCTAGGTATGTCTGTATTTAGGTACAAATTACATCATCCAAAAAGCCAAACTGCTACTGCAGTTCCAGAATGCTGATCAAAATTCAGCGAGTTTTCTTCAAAGGTTTGGATAAGAGTTTTATCATTTGGCTACAAAGCTCAGGAGACAATTCATGAAAATGCTGTAGGGTTTTAGAATTCCACTTCAAACACTGTAATGCTATGCACTACCATACAGGAGAGCTGGGTTTTCACCTCGAGCCCTCTTCCACCACTGGCTCAGTCACCATTGTGGAGGCAGTACACCCCAACTCCAAGGGAGGGTAAGGGGGAGGGCCTTCGTCGGTGGAGATCGAGAGCAGCCCTGGATGCCTTTAGTTACCACACGCCATCACACCCTCAGTAGTGCCCCCTACACAATGTTGGGCTTGGGCCCTGGATGCGGGCAGAGATGAGCAGTACCTCAGAGAGAGAACCAGAGAATTAAAAAAATAAAACAACAAATGTAAACCAAAAGCCACCTTAACAGTCCAGTCCTAACAGACCCCTCTAATTTGTGAAGACATGGGGATATAATCTACCAGTAAAGTTATCCTTAAAATCTTGATACTGGAGATAGGTTTCTGATGATGTCTCCCACCACCAATTGTAAGATTAGGACCACAAGGACACCCATGCAAGAGAGTTATGTAAAAAGACAGCGTAACACCACTAAATTTGCACTAGCAGCATTCAAGGTGAGCTTACAGCCTTCAACATTTTCGTATTTATCCTACCATAATTTGGGCAAAAATGTAAGATGTTAATTAGAGAAACAGGGCCAGGGCAGATTAAAAAAAACTTTTTTTTTTTGTGTGTTATCTGTTTCATCTCCCCTGCGGCCCCCACCTAACTTTCCTTCAGGCCAACTGCCACGATGACTCTCATCTCTTCTCATCTCCACCGCCAATCTTGACCCCACATTGCAGCCACCTCAGGATAACCCAACATAACTCTTCGTCAGGTGGGTCCTCCTCTTCAGAGGAGAAATGGCCGTAACAGCCTAGGTGTTGGCCCTGAGTGCTGCTGCGGCTGGGTCAGCTGTTGCGGAGCTCGAGGAGGCACTGGTACAGGCGGTCGTCATCTGGTAGGAGGAGATGCCATTTTTCTAGTTTTTACTCCAATTGGCCTACTCGTGCCGTAACTGAGCTTCCCCTGGTCTCCACCGTGGGCCACTACAGAGCAACACCGTTCCCCAACTCACCCCAGGAGAGGAGAGCAGTCCTCCAGACGCTCAATCCTACTCCTTCCCCTGCCGACCCTCTTGGCGCCTGAGTCTGCTCCCGAACCTGGGTCGCCAGTGTGGTGTGAGGTAAGGCACCAGTGCCTCAGCCCTCTGTGCCACCGGGCCGGCAAAAATATATTCTTAAAGCAACTGTTGTGATACAAAATTTATCGCAGTAGGAATACATATGTATAATTTCCCATGCATTAATCTGTAAGGACAACAGTTTAACCACTTTTGCATGACATCAGGATCACTATTCTCAAAAGTTTTTTTTCCCATGTGCACAAAATTGGAGAAACTCTTTTGAGAATCTCGCACCAGATGCGTAGCAAGTGACTGGTACACATAAACAGTTCTGTGTAGCAGCTGCTGAAACCTGTACAGATTCTTCAGTACACAATAGTAGGTAAAATGTTGCCTGCTTAGACAGGTCTGCAGCTGACATACATTCTGTATGTACACAGTGCAGGTGTAGTAAGATTAATTAAACACCTTGTGGCCTATCTAGTTTGCCTCATTATTTTAACAGTAATATAATAAAACTAAATTATTTCTAAAGTTTTACCAGGAAAGACATACTGAGTTGGCAATAGCTGATTCAGATTTGTAACTGAAGGTGCTGGTGAAGGGAGCAACACACCACAGATACAATAATAAGGTGCACACAGAATAAGAGAAAACATGACATAGTAACCGTATGGAAAAGATATGGGTATGAAGAGAATACAGCTTTGGATAGCAGTAGGTGGGTCAGACAGTCCTTATCTGCTGACAGCATCTATGAATCTATGAGTACAATTGAAGGGAACAGTTTCAATGCTGGCGAGGGTGGAGAAAACAGGGGCAGACGACTGCAAGAGCTGCACATTTGAGCTAAATGAGAGTTATACAGGGGCCAGGGCACTTGCATGAGTGGGCTGAGTGGTAGTGAAGGAGATTTTTGAAAGGTGAGGGAGAGGAGGTAGGTCAAATAGAAAGGGGGAGAAGACTAGAGCAGGGAATCTGAAGGAAAAAGCTGCTTGACCAGTAGAGGATTTCACAAGGGCGGTGGGGGGGTGAGCAGGAGTCAGTGTTATGAAGGGAGTACACAGAAGAGAAGGAATATAAAAGGAGGAAACTAAGGTAAGGATTGAGGGAGCTAAGCCAGAATTTGGAGGTAAAGGAGTAGCCAGGGAGAGGGATCAGGGTTCGAGGGAGCTATCTAGACAGTCCAGTCTTGAAACTGAACATTGCCTGCAATTACCTCCTTTTTGGTAAGCCATTCCACAACTATGTCACTCAGTGAGTGAAAAGTCCCACTGGACTGTCTCTCCTCTTAGCCTGCACTCATGTTCCCTGGTTCTGTTATCCTGAAGTCAGCTAAACAGTCTATGCAACAGGATGAGCAAGCAAATGAAAAATCTGGGTGCCGACGTAAGGATTACCTTGATACAGTAAGGAAAAGTCACACACAGGGGGCCAGCCCAGTGGTGTGGAGGGCTGAGGCGCTGGCACATTACATCCTGTCACACCGGCGACCTGAGTTCGGGAACCGAGTCAAGTCGTGGGCTGGCCAGGGCAGGGGAAAATGGAGCATCCCACTGGACTGCTCTCCTCCCTCGGGGGAGTGGGGTTGTGTGACCAGCTGCTTGTCTGCCACCTGGAGGCGTCCGGGTGGTAGCACAGCTTCAAGCACACACACAGCAAGCTAGCACAGGCATTTGAGGTTATCTCTGCGGAGGTGGAGCTCACCTGTTATACCACTGCATGTGGAAGACCGTGGGGCGGGGGGGCGCCCAGGGGAAGAAAACGGTGGAAAAAACCCTCTGGCTACAGGATGACGATGGGACTCCCAGCCATGCACTGTCGACTGAGAACACCCTTCCATGAATGCAAAAGGGTAAGTCCTGGAATGGGCTGGTGTGGTGCTGGGGGGGGGGTCCATTCGGAAGGGGGCATACCAGGCGTGTAAAGTACTAACGGGAAAAAAAAGTCACACACAGATCATAAACAGCTAAATACATTATACATTTATCACCTGTCTGGTTGGCAGTTATAAGGCAGACAGACAGTAAACACAAAATTATCCTAGCTCTTCAAGGCTGATGCCTCCTCCTTAAGGGGAGGGGACAGATTTGAGCAGGCAACTATTTACAGTGTTACAGTCTAAATACCAATGGCCGAACTTTGAAAAAAATGTATTTCATTAGAATTTGACATCAAATCCAGGTTAGCCTGTAGAGGGTCTGCTCCAAAACATATTAGAAACCACATAACATATAGGTACTTCGATACTGCACCTTTAATGAAACAATCACAGTCCACTGCACCTTTATAGGGTGGAGCTACAGCCTAAGTGAACAACCTCTAGTAAAAATATTTAAAACGTTGTATCACAGTGAACTCAAACTACAAATCTTTTTTTTTTTAAATCATCCGTTTATCCATCTTTCTGCCCTTGATGGCCCCCATCTGGTGACTAACCCCTGCCCTGTCATCCACATACCCGAGACTCATCTTCACCTCTTGAACCACCATGGGAAGGCGGGTGCCTCAGGGAGTGATGCGAAGCCTGTGGGATGTCACTGTCATCTGCCGGTGGGAGTGTTTTTCCTCCAGTTTTCTCCCCTTACCCAGACTGGGAGGGATGCTCTGGCACCCACGCACTACATCAGACACAGTAATGCCACTGTGCCCACTTCCAGCCACATAGGTAGGTGGGCACTGCCTTACCACCCAGCCTCTGCTAGGTGACGACCAGGCAGCACCACGGGCAGTCCCCACTCCCCGAAGAGGACAGCCTTCTCTGGTTGCTCAATCATCCTTCCCCCGGCCAGCCCCCAAGCAACCTTGATCCATTTCTGAACCCGGGTCACCAGCACGGCAGCAGGAGAGGCATCCAGCACCTCAGCCCTCTGCATCACTGGGCCGGCTTTACAAATAATCTGCTAACCCAAGACTTTATTGGGACTGTGGTGCCCTTTGTTTTCTATACAATTAGTGTGTAACAGGGGACCATGTAGGGCTTGTTTAATCTGTCTCTGTTACTCCTGGTAGTGAGGGATCAAACTGCCCTACTCCCAACAATCTATTTTAGAAGCTGAAGATGGGGTAAGATCTTCACAGCCTTTGGGTACATCTTGAGAAAAGTGCTGGGGGATACCTTTTCTGCCTAAAATACAAATGTGTTACTGCTACTCTATGATAGATATATTCTAGGTTTGCTGACTAAGCTTTGTGGGAAGCCCATAAGAGAGCTCACCATGCAAATTACCTTGTAAGAGCCATTCTAGCACAATACAAATTTGTTGTTGGATATTAGTTTGTGGCTATTTTCCCAAGCACTGGTTGCAACAGAGATTAATGTGT
The DNA here is from genome assembly GCA_016271365.2 of Neoceratodus forsteri. NCBI lineage: Eukaryota > Metazoa > Chordata > Ceratodontiformes > Ceratodontidae > Neoceratodus > Neoceratodus forsteri. The sequence continues at coordinate 1,219,101,559 of CM057450.1, forward strand.
ATGTTTATTTTTATATTAATCTGAGGTAAATGCGCCTTGTGTAGTCATATCATATCATAGTCGCATTTGGGTGGAGGCCATGCCAGGAACGACAGTGGAAAGGGTGGGACAGTCTGTTCTGAAATATGCTAGAAGGGGTAGGGACAAGCCTCATTTAATTATACATCTTGGGACAAACGACCTGGCTGACAAGACAGTGGATACAGTCCAGAGGAGGTTTGAGGAACTAACACAATTATGTGAGGGGGCAGGAAGATCAGTAACTTTTTCAGAGATACTTCCTGTGCCAAAGGCAAGCACAACAAGAAAGCTGAGAATAGAGGAATTTAACCGATGGCTAAGAACCTGGTGTTGTGCTAAAGGGTATGGGCTGTTGGGGGAGGGACCTGGGAGGACAGTAGTCTCTATGCCAAGGACAGACTACACTTGAGTGAGGAGGGAAAGAAAGTGTTGAAACAGAGGATGGAGGAGTACATAGAGGAAGTTGGGAATTTAAACTAGGAGTGGGGGGTGGCAGTTGGGGAAGAGATATGCAGAGACCACAGGTTGGGAAACCATATGAGCTTACCCCCCATAACAGTGACAAAGGACAAATGTCAAGTACTGTTGGTGATGCTAGGAAAGGAGGGCAGGATGGGAGGGGGGAAAAGGGTGGTTACCCTTAATGCTAGGAGCCTTGGGAGGAAAACTGCAGAGTTACAGGTTCTCATGGCAGAGGGAGAGGTGGACATTGCAGTCATCACGGAAACATGGGCCACCCAATACAATGACTGGGACCTGTCTGTACCAGGGTACAGATTATTTCGTAAGGACAGAGTGATTGGGAAGGGGGTGGCACTATATGTGAAGGAAGGACTGAAGTGTGTAAGGGAGGAAGGGGAGGAGGGTAGTACGGAGTCACTTTGGATGCAAATCCAGGATTCCAAGAATAGGATTCTTAGAATGGGAGTGGTGTATAGGCCACCATCTCAGACGGAGGAGTTAGACAGGGAACTAGCGGGACAGATCAGGAGGACCTGCGAGAAGGGTAGTGTGGTGATTGTGGGGACTTCAACATGCCAGGGTGGACTGGAGCACCCAACAACCAGGAACAAAAGGAGCAGGTACTGCTGGATGTCTTCAAGACAACTTCCTGCTGCAAATGGTCAGTGAACCAACCAGGTTAGGAAATACCCTTTACCTTGTGCTGGCAAATGGGGACTTTGTGAGAGAACTTACAGTGGAGGAACCGCTGTCAGGGAGTGACCACCGCTCAGTATGGCTCACATTAGATATGGGCAAGGAAGGAGTGGAATCTGGCACAATAGTGCTGGACCTCAGGAGGGCCGACTTTGGGAGGATGGGGGAAGTGGTAAAAGGGTACCTGGCCAGAATGCAATCTAGTATGGACACTAACCAGAGGTGGGAGCTCATAAAGCCGGGATAGTGGAGCAACCAAAACCTGCTGCAAAGCCCAGAGCAAGAAGGCTAGGTGCCAAGAAACTGATCTGGTTGAGCAAGGAGGTCATGGAAAAGGTAAGGAGGAAAAGAGCTGCCTTTAGGAAGTACAAGAAAACAGGGAGGGGGAGGACAGGAGGAGTACTTGACAGAATCGAGAGGAGGTGACAAGGGCAGTAAGGGAGCCAAAGCATCTACGGAACTCAGGCTGGCACAAGGCATTAAGAAGGGGGAGAAGGACTTCTTTAAGTACATCAGGGAGAAAAGGAGCTGTAAGGACCACATAGTAAGGATTAGGAAGGAGGGGGGTTGGGTGGAAGCAGGGTGCGATAAGGCAGAAGCACTAAATGAGTACTTCTGCTCAGTATTTACTAAAGAGAAGAGGAGGGTGGGACTGTATGGATGAACAACATATACCACTCCTAGAACTACTGTTACAGGTGAGTAACCTGTGTTTCTAGGGACGTGGATATGTTATTCTAGCCACACTATCTGGCAGACTCCTAGCAGTTCTCTGGGAGGAGGGAGGCAAGACGCACACTCCTTATTTAGGGAACAGAGATTGGAGAACTCGTACACTCCTTATTTAGGGAACAGAGATTGGAGAACTGAGGCCCCAAAACCAGCATCCCAGCGTGACTCAAGTTCACTGTGGTAATGAGAAATGAAGGTGTGTGCTGACTTTCAGGTAGCCCTGCAGATTTTCTGGATGGGATATCCCTAGAAGCAGCCACTGACACAGCGGTATGATGAGTGGAATGAGCCCTTAGCCCTCCGGGAGGCTCCCTATCCACCAACCTACAGCAGAGATCAATGCAGGAAGTGATCCACCTGCCAATCGTCCGCTTGGCTGCAAATCTGCCAGGTGCAATTCAGCATAGGTGATAAACAGCTGGTGAACCTTTCCCCAAACTCCAGCTGTGTGCTCTTTGTAATAAGCGAGCGCTTGCCTCATGTCCAGAGTATGGAGCCTGTGTTCGGCGTCCAATGTGTGATTCAGGAAGAACACCAGAACAGTCATCACCTGATTAAGGTGACACTCTGACACAACCTTTGGGAGGAACTTCAGGTTGGGACGCAAGACAAGCTTGTCCATGTGAAAGACCAAGTAAGGAGACTCCACTGAAAGTGACTGGAGTTCACCAATCCTTCTGGCTGACGTGATAGCAGCCAAGAAGGCGGTCTTCTACGACAGGTGAGACATGTCACACCTGTGCACAGGTCTGAATGGCTTACCCATGAGTTTTGCCAAAACCAGCAGCAATTCTCATGGTGGTGGTGGTTCACGCACCGGAGGGGAAATGTGATCTAAGTCTTTGTAAAAGTGCCAGACCACTGTCTCCTGTGCCAAGGACTGATGAAGAGCCTGTTTCTGGTAAGCAGAGATGGCTACCAGGTGCACCTTAGGGTCACTGACCGAAGGCTCCCTTGTGAGAGGGACCACAGGTAGTCTAAAATGCTAGCCACTGGACAGGCCAAAGGGTCCAACCCCTTGCCTTGACACCAAATTGAGAATCTCTTCCATTTGAAGGCGTAGCACTTGCTGGTCGATTCCTTTCTAGATGCGTCCACTACAGTGAGGACATCTTCGGAGAGATCCAAAACCTGGAACTCTAGCCACTCAGGAACCAGGATGTCAGGTGCAAGGATTGAAGGTCCGGGTGAAGTACCTTCCCCTGATAGATGGACAGCAGGTCCAGGCATAGGGGAAAATGCATCAGGAGCCTGTTGCTGAGGCTGAGGAGATCAGGGTACCAAAACCAGCGTGGCCAGTCTGGAGTCACCAGTATCACCCGTGCCTTGTCCCTCCTGACCTTAAGCAGCTCTTTGTGAATCAAGGAAATGGCAGGGAAGGCAAAGAATAGGCCTGGGGTCCAAGGCATCGAGAAGGCATCCCCCTGCAGTGTTCCCTGCTGAGGGGGGAGGGCACAAAACAGCCTCAGCTTTGCGTTCTCCCTGGAGGTGAACAGGTCCGCCTAAGGGATGCCCCACAAGGAGAACAGGCTATGTACTACCTCTGGATGGAGAGACCACTCGTGCGACACCTCACCCACCTGACTGAGGGCATCCGCCAGCTTACTGGAGACGCCTGCCACACGGATGGCTAGGAGATCCACCTCCACGCTGCGCACATGGGTTCATATGCAGAGAGCTTCCTTGCACAGTGGCAGGGAGTGTGTCCCTCCAGGTTTGTTGAGGTAGTACATGGTCGTGGTGTTGTCCGTCTGGACTTGGACCACCTGACCCCGAATGTGTGGAACAAAGGCAGTCAGCGCCAGCCGAACTGCTCAGAGCTCCAGCAGGCTGATGTGACATCTGGACTCCTCACAGGTCCAGAGCCTGTGGACTGTGAGTACCCCCAGATGGGCTCCCCAGCCCATGAGGGAGGCATTAGTCGTCAAGGTGACCATCAGCTCCAGGCAGACGAATGGGATCCCTTCCTGCAGATGTTCTGGGACCAGTCACCACTGGAGGGCATCCCACATCCTCTGGGTCACAGTGACCAGCTGGTCCAAGTGACCATTGCGGTGAGACCACTGGCTAGCCAGCTCCCACTGCAGGGAACGCATTCTCCAGTGGGTCCAATGGACCACGCTGGTGCAGGCCGCCATGTAAACCAGCAGGCACATTAAGTCCCAGGCAGGGCGCAATTGCCCAATCAGAAATGATCGGGCAAAGGAGGAAAGATCCTCCGCCCTGTCCCCCGGGAGCCGAGCTCTGGCTATTCAAGAGTCGAGCTCTGCCCCAATGAAGGTGATCACCTGTGAGGGTACGAGTTCTGACTCAGCCTCGTTGACCAGGAGGCCAAGGGAGGTGCAGGTCTGGCGGGCCAGATCCCTGGACTGCTCCACTTCCAGCCTGGAGGGACCCACGATCAGCAGTCGTCCAGATAGGGGTACACCTGGACCCCTTGATGTCTCAGGTAAGCTGCCACCACAGCAATGCATTTGGTGAAGACCCTGGGGCCTGAGGACAGACCGAAGGGCATGGCCTGGAATTTGCAGAGAGTCTTTTCTGCCAGGAAAGTGGAGAAAGCTTCGAAGGGACGGACGGATCGGGACGTGGAAGAATGCGTCCTGAAGATTCAGGGAGCAAAACCACATACCTTGCTCCAGAGATGGTATTATCTGTGACAGAGTGACCATCCTGAAGGTGCGTGACTTGAGGAACTGGTTCAGGTCGTGCAGATCTAGAATTGGGCACCAGCCCCCCCATCCGCTCCTGCACCAGGAAGTACCTGGAGACAAACCCCTGGGTGTTCTGGAGGATCCACGACTGAAACCATGACCTCCTTGTGGAGGAGTTGGGCTATGTCATCTGAGAGAGATGACTGAGCGTCTGTGGATACCAAGTCCTCCTGTGGGGCACGGACTCAGCTTGGAGGGTACTTCTCGAATTCCAGAGGCAGACACTGACCCACCACTTCAAGAACCCACCTGTCCGTGGTGATAGCAAACCAGGTGGAAGTGAAGTGGCAGAGCCTGCCCCCCACTGGAGGACCCAGGGGAGGCATGGAGGGTATGGGGAGGTATCCTCCATCCCGTCACTGGGCAGATTTGGAGGAGGAGGGCCCAGCTGAGACTCCACTGGGTCCCTTTCCTCCGGGCTTATGGGCCACCGAGGCCATTGACTTGGGCCGAGGTCGCCAGGTCTGAGCCTGCTGACCAACCTGATGCTGGACTAAGTCTTGCTGCAGGAGTGAAGGACCGAAAGGACTTCTGCTTTAGTTGCTTGGAAACCTTGGGGTCCTTCTGGGCAGATGTTAGAGTCCAAGGTGGCACTGGATTTTTCAATGCACTGGAGGAGACCCTCCACACCGGGCTCAAACAGGCCAGTTACCAAGAAAGAAATATCTGCCAGCTTGTGCTGAATGTCTGCCATGAAGGTCGAGATCCTGAGCCAAGCCCTACGGTGCAAGACTACTGCGGCCACCACTGAGTGGGCACAGGAATCTCCCAGATCCAGAGCAGTCTGAAGCTGCTGTTTAGCCACAGCCCGGCCCTGATCACGGACCTCTTTGACCGTGGTCTGGAGGTCCACTGGCAGATAAGGAATCACCTCATCTAAGGAGCTCAAGAGGGCATAGGAGAAGTGTGCCATCAGGACGGCCGAGCTCAACTGCCAGAGGCCGAGCGAGGAGGCAGCATAAACTTTTTTTGCCGTATGGTCCAATTTCTTGGTCTCTTTGTCCGGCAGCTTGTCCACATCCCCGGTATTGCCCAAGCACCAGAACAGAGAGTTGGCACCAACCCCTTGGTTGAGGGGTGCTCTATAAAACCCGACAGGGTGCTGGTGGGCACCGCATACCTGTGAGCCATCCAGGCAGAGGACGCAGGGCAGGACGCTGGGTGACAGTGGTCTCGGCCACTGGAAAAGCCTCTGTCAGAGAGTCCCCTTTGTCCAGAATCTCTAATGGGATAGCGAGCCCGCTTCTGGACAGGCTCCATTTTCATACCCGTGGACTCAGAGATGAGACAGAGGATGCCCATGAAGAAGGAGGGTCCTTCCTCCATCGATAGACTCCCCCACCGACTCCTTGTTGACTGGACGGGTGTGCAGGGAGGAATCTTCGGACTCCTAGGAGTCTGCATAAAGTGGCTGACCACCCGAGTCACTCTCAACCCGCCGCGGACAGTCAGGGGTGACGATGACCAACAGCCAATGAGAAAGTCCCTTGGCTGGTCAAGACTCCTTGGTCAGAGCACCGGTCGACTGCTGCTTGGGTGGTGGTTCCACCAAAACTGGTGGAGAGGTTGGCTTCGGCTGAACCGGAATGGTTTTGACTGGCTCCACAGGGGAGGAATGGTTTTGACTGGCTCCACAGGTACAGTCAGAGTCGACCTTTCGGGTAACAGCCAAGTAATGGCTGGTGTAGAAACTGGAGTCAGTTTAGTACTGGCCAACACCAACAGTTGCCGCATAAGATCTTCGTAGCACCAGCACAACTTGTGCCAGAGCCTCTCCTCACCCGAGGAAGATAAAGGTGAGTAGCGGCAGTGCCGCCGAGAGCAGGACCGACGATGATGGCAGGAACTGCTAGACCTACTGGATGACAACTGAAACCTTGACCTTGGCCACCTGGGAGACCAGCGGGGATCTCGGAGTGTGCCGGCAACTGCCGGGGCTCCTCCTGGTCTGGATCAGTGACCGAAGGTTTCTGGTCAGCGGGCTGATTAGCCCCTTCCACGGTCACAGGCAGGACCAGAGTCCTGAAGAAAGAGTTGTCGTCCTCTTCTGACGACAACCGGACGATGGCTCAAAAGGAGACAAAGTAAATTTTCCCAACACAAAATTCAGGTCCCAAGCCGGGACTGGAATACGGACAGGAGGCTTTAAATGCAAAACCAAACTGGGACTGGATTACGAATAGAAGGCTTTAAATGCAAAATGCCTCTTAAAAATGTATGGGCCACCATACATCCATCAATAGATACATGGAAAGCTGAGACAGCAGACAAGTGCACTTTAATAGAGAAGTACTGCAGGCCTGCATCTGACAAAGACAATAGATACTCTAGAACATGATTTATTGGACACGTAAAAGGATTCAAGTGGTGAGAAGAGGCCCACAAAGCAAACCACTTCCACTTCATCAAAAAACTGGCTCTAGTAGAAGGCTTTTAGCAGCCACCAATACATCAGCCACTTTTTTTGGATACTGCAAATACCTAGCTATCACCGTGTTTTCAGGAGCCATGCATGCAGATGAAGCGATCTGAGGTCCGGATGGACCAGAGTTCCCTGCTCCTGTGACAGACATCCTTGGCATAAGGGCAGAGGTACTGGTGGTTTCACTGCCAGTTGTTGCAGTAAAGGGAACCAGATCTGTTGAGGTTATAGGGGAGCAATGAAGATTAGAGTAGCCCCCTCCATCTGAAGTTTTAGTACCACTTTCTGAATTAGATGGAAGGGAGGGTAGGTGTACAGGAACCTCCCTTCCAAGAGTGGGACAATGCGTCCTGCCAGAAAACTCCAGGCCCTGGAATGAGTGAGCAGAAACGTGGCAGTTTTGTGTTGTGTGGGGACACAAAAAAGTCCAACTCTGGATGACCCCATTTGTCAAATGGGTCATCCACTACTGAGGCAGTACTTTCCACTTGTGCATTTTGGATTGTGACCTGCTTAGTCTATCTGCCAAGCCGTTTTCGGCACCTGGAACATGTACTCTGGACCGTTCTAGACCATGTTCTAGAGTCCACTACTATACTCTCATTGCCTCCCTGCATAGGGGGTAAGAAAAAATTACTCACCTTAGTAATGTTGTTTCTTCTAATGGAGTCTTGCTATATTATAGACCTTAGCAGCAGTTTGATCCAGCTCTAGAACTCCCCCTGAGTGAAATGGTTAAAACCATTCCAAAATAGAATTTTGGCACGAGAGCAGCTCTATCTGTGTCATTTCAAACTTGAACTGTCAGATCTTTACGAGCCAAACTCACTAAGGTCTGTGTGGAAGCTGTAACCTACACTAGCCAAATGGCTACCTAAATAATAACAACCATTGATGGTCCCAACACCCAAGACTCAAGTCAGGGGACCAGAAATACTAACACCATTCTAATAATATGAAAATGGAACATAAGTATAATAAAACACACACACAGCATACACTACACCCCCCAAAGTCCCAAGGGGCAAAATGCTAACAGGACATAAGTAGTGCCTACACTAGTTGCCCGCACCCCACCAAGTAGAGGTTCTGAGAGGGGCAGGTTGGGAGGTCTATAATATAGCAAGACTCCATTAGAAGAAACAACATTACTAAGGTGAGTAATTTTTCTTCAAACAACATGAAGTCTTGCTATATTATAGACATTAACAGAATACACAGCAGTACCTCCATGGAAGAGGGCAGAACCTACTTAGGGAATAGGCTCTGAAGAACAGCTGTGCCAGAGCAGAGCAGCTCTCCTGGCCTGGACATCCAGGGAGTAATGCTTGGTAAAAGTGTGTACCGTTTTCAAGTAGCAGCCTGGCAAATCTCTAATAAAGGGATATCTCTGGCAGCAGCTAGAGGCAGCAGCTATACCCTGGTAGAATGAGCCCTCAAACCGGAGGCCTCTGCCCACTTTCTGATAACAAAATTGGACACAAGAGACAATCCACCTGGCTATTGATCTCTTAGTGGCAGGTTTGCCTTTCCCAACTTCACCACAGGTAAGGAAAAGTTGGAGGATTCGAACCTGTGACCTTTAGGTACGCCTATATAATAACTAAGAGCCTCTTAACATCCAGGCTGTGCAACCTCCTCTCACCTGAAGAGGAGTGATCAGTGAAAAATACTGGAAGGAGATAGATTGATTAAGATGGAAATCGAAACCACCTTATGCAAAACTTCCTATTAGTCCTAAGGACTACCTTATCCCTGTGGAAAGAAATAAAGTCAGTCTCCACTGACAAGGCTTGCAATTCACTTATGCGTCTGGCAGAAGTGATAGCCACTAGAAAACAATTTTCAAGTTAGTATTGAAGCTCTGCAGAAGACAGAGGTTCAAAAAGGGGTTGCATTAACTGGGCAATGCAAACATTAAGGTCCCAAGCAGGGTCCGGTTCCCGAAAGGGAGGATTAGTATGGAGTAATCCCTTAAAAAACTTGGAAAACACAGGATGAGAGGAAAGAGGGGATGACTTTCCTGCTGACACAAAAGCAGACACAGCTGCAAATGAACTCTCAGGGTAGCTGGTCTGAGACCCAGGAATTAAGATGTACCATGTAATCTAACAAAATGGGCAATTCAGCAGATTCTGGGAAATATTTTTCCCAGCACACCAAATGGAAAACCTTTCCATTTAGAACTATAAGTAGTCCTAGTGGAAGGCTTTCTGGAAGCCTTTAGGATCTCAAGAACACCCTGAGAGAGGTAAATCAGCAAACTCTAACTCCCTCAAGAGCCAGGCCTTGAGGTTGAGGATTGAGGTCCGGATACCAAACCCTTCCCTGGGCACAAGTCAACAGATTGTGATTCCTGGGGAGGCACAGGGGAAGATGGACTGTCAGAGACAGAAGGAGTGGGTACCAGGGCTGCCCGGCCCAATCCGGGGCAATCAGAATCACCCTGCAAGGCTGAGATCTGATTTTGACTAGTACTTTGAATAGGAGAGGAAAGGGGGAAGCATGAGAACTTCCCTCCCAATCCAGAAGAAGGCATCCAGGGAACTGAACCCAGCACTGGAGGCCTGCAACAGAACAGAGGAAGTCTGTGATTGTCTGGGGCTGCAAAAGATCTATCTGAGGGATGCCCCACCTGGCAAAAAACTATCCCAGCACTTGAGGGATCCAGGGACCATTCGTGATGGCCCTGGAAAATCCTGCTGAGGGCATCCGCTAGGACATTGTCCTTCCCTGGAAGATGAACTGCTATGAGGGAAGTGTTCAGGAAATAGGCCAGAGACCACAACTTCATTGCCTCGGTGCACAAGGCCGAAGACCGAGTGCCCCCTGTTGTTGATGTACCACATTGTTGTGGTGTTGTCTGTTCTGACTTGTATCACCTTGTCGTGGATAGATGCAGAAAAGCTTGAAGAGCTAAAAGACAGCTCTGAGTTCCAGCAAATTGATGTGGAGCAGAGATTCCTGGGGGACCAAACTCCCTGAGTGGAAAGGTCGCCCATGGAATCCCCAACCCAGAAGGGAAGCATCTGTAGTGAGAGTCAAGTCGTGAGAGGGGAAATGAAGGGACCCCGCTCTTAAATTGCTCTGATCCTGCCACCACTGGAGAGCTAGGATCAAGGTTCGAGTCACTGGGACCAACTTGGAAAGGGGGTCTCTTCTCTGAGACCAAAAGGTTCTCAAGTGAAACTGAATGTCTCATCTGAAATCTGGCTCCCTGCACAACAGCTGTGGATGCAGCCATGTGCCCCAGGAGCTGCAGAATTTGTCTTGCTGGTCGAGAGACTTGCAGAGTGAAGGAAGAGGCCAGAGCCACTAAATTCCTTACCCTTTCTGGGGGAAGAAAGGCTCTGGCTAGCTTTGTGTCCAATTCTGCCCCTATAAAGGTGAGTACCTGGACTGGTTCCAGAACCGACTTTAGTAGGTTTAGCAGAACCCAGGAGGTGAGAAGCTGCTGGGTGACCTGCAGGTGAGATTTTACCTGTTCTGGGGACTGGCCTACAATGAGCCAGTCGTCTAGATAGGGAAAAACAGCAATCCTCTGCCTCCTTAAGTGGGCCACTGCCACTGCTAAACACTTTGTGAATACCCTTGGAGCAGAGGTAAGGCCGAAGGGCATTGCTCTGAACTGGTAATGACCTGAGGGCAGTTCGAATGTGAGGTACTTTCGATGGGATCTTCTGATTAGGACATGGAAATAGGCATCCTTGAGGTCCAGGGAGGCTAGCCAGTCCCCTGGCCTTAGGGAAGGTAAAATCATTGCCAGAGTTACCATTTTGAACTTTGGTTTCAAAAGATGCTTGTTCAGATATCTGAGATCTAAAATGGGCCGCCATTCTCCTGTCTTTTTGGGGTAAGGAAATATCTGAATACAGACCCTGCCCTAATGCAGGGAGGAACCCTCTGCTCTGAGGCTAACAGGGATGAGACCTCTGTTTCAGAGCGAGGGTCTCTGAAGCACTTGCAGGTAAAAAGTCTGCTTCTCAACAGGAAACTTTTGAAGCTGAGAACCAGACCCTGGCTTACTACTTCAGAACCCACTTGTCTGAGGTTAAAGAGCCCAATTCTGACTGAAGTATGCCACCTGCCCCCACTGGTACAGGAGAATCGGCCCTGGGCACCCCATCAGGGTGCCTGTTTAAATAGGAGCTTTAGGCTGGGGGTGGGAGCAGGTCTGCCCACCCCTCGTCTGCCCTGCCTCTGAAGAAGCCCCTCTGAGCATAGGCAGAGGAGGCCTGAGTCTGGTAGAAGGCCTGTGAAAGGCCTACCCCTACCCCTGGGGCATGCCTTTGAGGAGTGGCTTGCAGCTCCTTAGCCTGGGCACTCTTGTAAGTAGTCCTATATTCATTCGTCTTCTTCATGTAATTCTCTGTCTGCTCTCCAAACAGAGAATTTCCCACTGAAAATCCATAGCCTTAGTCTGGGTATCCTGTGACAAACTAGTATGCCTGAGCCAGGCCAACCTACAAAAGCTACAGATGTGGCCATGACCCTAGAGGAAACATCATTAACATCCACAGCAGCATGAAACTGAACCTTAGAGCTTCCATGCCATCAGCAGCCACCTGTTCTAGTTCACTAGCCAGCTGGCCATGGGCCTCGCTTGCCAATTGCATAACAGTATCCCATCTAGATTTCTGATACCTAGCTACATAAGCCATATAATTTGCTTGCCTGAGTCCCAGAGAGGCTGCCATATACTTTTTTTGCCATGGCATCAATCTTCCTGGAATCCTTGTCAGGAGGATGTGAAGCCAAGGAATATTAGCTTTATCACAGGCAGCAGCCTGAACTACTAACATGACTACATTGCTGAGAAAGGAATTCTGTATCAGGGCCTGACAATGTATACCTTCTGTCCATCTTTTTATCTACAGGAGGCACAGAATGAGGAGCTTTAAAATTTTAATTGTTTGTTTCCTAAAAGACTTATGTAAAGGAATAGACAATCTCCTAGGCTCTGGAATATCCATCATTTCTACAAAATCAGGCTCCTCTTGCTCATCCACAGCCTCTTCTAAAAGGAAGCTGGAGGGTTTCAGCAACTTTTTATAAAACATAAAATGAGATGGGGACTCAGACAGCATAGGGGAGATTCTAAAGGTCTGTCTGGGGAGATGTCCAGTTCAATGGCACACCCAGACCTTCCAGCCACATTCATACTGTTCATAATCCTCCTCCCCTCCTCTGGTTCATAAAATTCCTCACTATCATAATCCTGAACCACTGAGACCAGACGAACCGACCTTTTACCAGATAGTGAGTGGTTCTGACGGACCCTGAGACAATGACTGGACAATTTGTATGGCTTTTGCTATCTGCAGCAGTTGGAGAAGAATTTTGGACTCCAGACCTGCTGATTTTCTTGTTTCTTTACTGGAATTGGTTCCTCAGAACCAGCTTTTCTTTGCCGAGGAAGTCTGGCCTGGTCAGAGGGCACTCCCTCTGGTCGGCTGGCACCCGAACCGGGCTGGCCATCCGGGTCAGCGGACTTTGGCTCTCGCTCCCTGAGCCTGCCCAATCTTTTTCCAGGGTGGCTGCAGGAAATTCTTCATACCTGGCAGTCTGACTGGAGGTGGTCAAACCCCAGACAATAAACACATGTGGTGTGTGGGTCAGCCTTGGCAAAGACTTCCCACAAACATCACAGTGTTGAAACCCAGTGGGCCGGTTTTTCTTTTGGGTTTCTCAGACATAATGCCAGCCTAACCAAAAACTTGCCCTTTTAGTCAGCAGTGCCAGGCAAGACACCCTTATCGGTTCGAACCCGTGTACGGGTATTGGAAAAACCGTAATAAATCCGCTTTTTAGAACCGATAAGAACCGGAACCGCACTCTTAAAATAGTAACTTTAGTTTTAAATGAGTTTTAAACCCACTGATCGGTTCAAAACTGAACCGATAACACAAGTTCCACACAGACAAAACCTTCATTTACTTACGGTTACCACAGATAGAGCTTGAACCCACGAACGGTTTTATCGGTTAAAATAAAAATATTTTCGTTAAATCCAACCGAGAAAACATTTTAAACCTAGAAATGAACCGAGCAGAAGGAGAAATCTCCGGCGACTGTTCACTGAGGTGGAGTAAAAGAATCTGACAGTTCAAGTTTGAAATGACACAGATAGAGCTGCTCTCGTGCCAAAATTCTATTTTGGAATGGTTTTAATCATTTCACTCCGGGGCAGTTCTAGAGCTGGATCAAACTGCTGCTAATGTCTATAATATAGCAAGACTTCATGTTGTTTGAAGAGCGAGTTCCCCTTGCTTGTAGAGATAATGCATCACACTGACATTGTTCATCTGTAATAATGGAGGATCTGGGGACAGGTGAGCATGGAAGGCCTGTAGGCCATACAGAACAGCTCTCATCTCTAGAGCATTTATATGCAGGGTGCACTCCACTTTGGTCCATACACCCTGCGTCTGAGAAGGCCCTGAGTGTACCCCCAGCCTATCCCCAAAGTATCTGTTAAAATCTGACACAGGGAAGGTATCAGAAAAGGAACCCCCTTCGGCATGTTGCTCGGTTCCATCTACCACTTGAGCACCTTGTGTACTGGAGAGGTTACTAGAACCTTCAGTTCCAGATCATCTGTGATTTGATCCCACTGGACTCTCAAGGTCCACTGAGGGATCCTCATATGGAGCCTGGCTAGAGGTACTGTAACAATGGTTGCTGCCATTAGGCCCAGGAGCCAAAGAAACATTCTGGCTGTGACATATCGGCTGTTGTAAACTAGTTGGGCTTGTGCCATCAGACGCTTGGCCCTGTCCAGAGGCAGAAATGCTGAGCCTGTGGCCATGTCCAAGATGGCCCCTATATACTGTAGGCACTGGCAAGGAGTCAGAATAGAGTTTGGCACATTGGCATTGATCCCCAGGGCATTGAACAGTTGCCTGGTTCGAGCTAGAGCATGTGTGAGTTGCTCCATGGAGTGAGCTTTCAGAATCCAGTTGACCAGATAAGGGAATACATAAAAGCCTTCCATGCAAAGGGCTGCAGCCACCACAGCCAAGCATTTGGTAAAGACCTGTGGTGCAGATGACAAACCAAAAGGCAATACTCTGAACTGGAAATGTTCCCCTGAAACAGGAATCTTAAATATTTCCTGTGAGGTTTTCGGATTTTGATATGAAGGTAGGCATCCTTCATGTTGAGGGAACAGATCCAATCCCCTGACTGCAGTAGTGGTAGCAGGCCCTGCTGTGTCACCATCCAGAACTTTTTGTATTCTATGAAAAAGTTCAGGTCCCTGAGATCTAAAATAGGTCTTAGATCCCCTGTCCATTTTGGAACTAGAAAGTACTGAGAATAGAACTCTATATTTCTCTGTTTCAGGGGTACAGGTTCTACTGCTCTTTTCTGGAGCAGGGTGTGAATTTCCTCCAGAAGCAGGAGAATGTGTAACCACTGGTGGATGGTCTGGGTGTAGCTCTGGAAGCTACAGTGCATGTCCTCATGCTATTATTTCCAGGACCTAGGAATCTGAGGTCAGCTCCTTCCACTTGCCTAAGTGGAGGGAGAGATGACCCCTGACAACCACCCCTGGAGGCAATGGTGGCTGGGGGATGTAAAATGAGTCAGGCTGAGCCAGTTGCAGCTCCTGCTGCACTGCCACCTCTAGGGCCTTTTGAATGGACACCTGGAGTGGCTGTTGGAGTAGGCAGGGCTCCTGCTTCTTTACCCTTGCCTGTCTGGTGGTGGTACAGTGTCTTGTACCAGCCAGATGAAAAGGCACCCCCTGTCTGCTCCCTGGCAGGGTGGGATAGTGGGAATGGACTGATTTCAGGCTTCTGCCTGAAGATTGCAAATAGGAGAGGACTTCTTACAATCTGCTCCAAATAATTTATAATCCTCTGAAAGGGGAGTTTAGAATTGACTGGGGGACGTCATTTACAAAGCCCGCCACTTTTAGCCAGGAATATTTTCTCAAACATATTCCTGAGGCTGCTGCCCTAACTGAGGCATACCAAATGTCATAGGCTGTACGTAAGAGGTGTTTACCTACATCAACCCCAGCTGTTGAGGCCTTAAGGAGCTCTTGCTTTGGTGCACGCTCTGAAAGAGCTTGGGCAGTTGCTTTAGTTTTCTTCCAGAGTGTGTTTTGGTATTTTACCATATGGGCCTGGTAGTTTGCAATTCTTAGGCCCAAAGAGGTAGAGACATAAGTCCTTTAGCCCATGACATCTAGTCTCCTGGATTCGTTGTCAGGAGAGATATTTTGGTACCTGTGATCGGTCATGGGCAGCGCTGATGACCACAGTCAGCTTCAGGTTGGACTGCATAGAAAGGCCTGAGGGTCCATATATATTTTATCTGTATTTTTAGGTATGGAAGGAATTACGTTAGACCTATGCCAGGCAGCAAAGGTGGCATCCTCCAGGGCAGGGAGGAGGGGTAGAATTACAATGGGCAGGGAGTCAGGTAGCTTCAAGAAGTTCATCAGGTTCTTCATGGTTTGTCCTGCTCCTCCAAATCAAACCCTATGGCAGCTTGAAATTGCTGCATCATGGTTAAAAAAGGGGGGTCCTCAGGAGGGGACCTAGAGGTGTAAACCACAGAGTCCTTGCTGCAGGTGGAAACTGTGGAACTAGTCCTCTCACAGGGACTTCCCACATAATATTTCGGCCTCCTCCTAATCCTCCTGTACCATAAGGTCACGATTGTATTCCATGTCATCTGTCTGGTCAACAGGACAAAGAGAGCACGCTGGTGAAGCTGTCAGTGCTTGAGAGAGTATAACCCTGGTAGGCATCAGTACAGGGGTATGAACGAAGGACCCAGTCGACAGACCTCCAAGTGTACGAGGGGGAGGCAAAAGCCATTTGAGGATGTCTGCAAAGGACGACAAGACAGCAAGTGTATCTGCACCTGTGTATTTGAGGGAAATGCTGGAGGAGGTTAACGGGAGAGGCAAGGTTCCCTGCATTGACGGTGACACACCAGTCATACTAGGCCTGGTGGTGCCTATAGCCTGCCCTGACCTGAAAGCTATGTTAACGGTCTGGGCAGCTGGTGGCATTGCCGCCAAAGAGGTCGACGGCACAGAGGTGGTTGGCACCACATGGTGGGGTGACCAACAGCGAACCGGGGAGCCTTTGTCTTTTTCTTTTTCCCTCTCTTTCCCTCTCTCTCTCTCTCTCTCTCTCTCTCTCTCTGTGCTCGTGCTTATGTGACCTGGACTTTGTTCTTGGGATTTTAAGGATTTGGATCCTGAGGACAGCGCTGGCAATGCAGCGCAGCTCTTTTGTTTGAGCTTCTTCTCCATTTGGGCTACCTGCTGTTTTAATAGTTGCTTTCCTACAGCGCCTTTTCTTTGGCTGTGATGAATCCCTTGCAGATCTAGCACACCTGAACACTGTGGTCTGGGCATAGACAGTACACAAATGTCATCAGAGTCTTCAGAACATATTTTCTAGCTGCACTCATAACAGTGGAACAGCTTCAATGGCTCTTTAGTTAATATACACACCGTTGCAGATCACTTGAGAAAATGATAGCGTGACTGCAGCGAGAAACAGAAATCGGCGACTATAACAGTATAATTTCCATGCATGATCTGACGAGAATGGTCGACGGCAGGAAAAGAACTGAGGAGGGAAGAGGCCACCCATGTTTATGTGGGAGAGCCAACATCTAACGTCATCATGGGTAGCCCCTGTTGGACTGCTTGCAAAAAGTTTCCGTCTGGTCCTAGTGCCTGGCTGCTTATAGCTTCATAGGTGTGGCCTGATGAAAGAGATATCCTCAGAGAAGGTCTGAGATTACCAAATCAGGAAAATAGACCAGAAGTTGAAGTGAAACAGTTCATAACCTGCAAAACTGAATTCACTGCATATGTACAGTACTTTGGTGTCCGTGTGACTTCCCCTATGCAAAGAGGACAGTGTGCCCCCTAAAGCTCCGGATACAGGAGTAGTTGTAAGCAATTAACCCCAAACTGAAGCATCCCATGAAAGATCATAGGACTCATTTCCATGTTTGGTCCATGATACAGTTCGGTCACATTTATAGCCATTAAACCCATCAGAAGAAATCCAGGGGCCGGGGGTAGAGTATGGCTCCTTTTGCAAAAGGAGTCACAATTGATTTATACATTAAAAGCACTGAGTCCGAGTGGATTCAATGACGAACTGGATTTGACTCCGTTTTTGTAAAAAGTGAGTGCCACAAGTTTCATGTAATGTATGAATTAGAGAACATAGCCTCCCCCTGTACTATTTGTTTTACTGCAAGTCCAGCCAGATGTCAAGGACTACGCGGTGATCAGGAGTATACATTTGCATGAGAAGACTTTTAATATGGACCATGAGGGTTTTCTACTTTTATCATGGATGATCACGTGTCATCTAGTATCGTTTGAATTAAAGCATTTAATCAGTTATTAATGCAGATTATAAAGAGAATACCATATAAGTTTAAAAAATATTAACTGTTTAGGCCTCTACTTGTTTTTTCTTAATACTTTCTACTATTATTTTCATTTTCGTGTTAATTTTGACTTCTACCTTTATTCACTATGCATTGGACAGAGTAAGTCACTTTTGATCTTGCATGAAGGAGTTTTGGTGTTTTTCCTGCCACCCCCTTTCAGCATTTGGTGGTCTGTTTATAATCGACGTGGTGGTAAGTGAGTCTTTGGACCTTTTTTCCCCCATCTTCTTTTTACACCCCCCGGCATCCGCAGGCAGCTATCTCCCCCGCCTTGTCACCTGGGTACATTCACCACTTCCCTCATTACCACCAAGCTCCTCGTACCCCCCACAGATTTCCCCCCATGGTGGGGTCGGGAAGGGGAGGGCCGTTCTTCCCCCACCCAGGACATCCAATCCAGTTCCAGGGCCTCTGGTGGTCCAGCGACAAAGCAGGATGCCTGTTGCCAGGCAGGGCTTCACGGAGTCTGCGGATGCCATCTTTTTCCGTTTTTCTGTCCCTCCCCTTTGTGGCAGTGAGTGCGTGAGCATGGAGGCATGCACCACGTTGTCACATTCCTGTGCCTCCCCTGACTCCCAGCACTGCAACCGGACTTCCACCAGGAGGCAGCTATTGTAGTGGGACAGCCATCCCTCCTCCCTCCCCGGAAGAGGAGAGCAGTCCATCAGATGCTCGATCCTCTCGATCCCCTGCTGACCCCTGGCATTGCGAGCCTGCTCCCGAGCCTGTGTCGCCAGTGTGGCGTGAGGTGTGGCATCCAGCACCTCAATCGTCAACGCCACCGAGCAGGCTGAGTCTCTGGGCCTTTTAAGGTTTCTATAACTGACTTCTAATTCTTTTCACATACTGCTCTTTTTCCATTTTCTCCCCAGTTCTATGCTTTCCCTCTGCAGCTCCAAAAAAATGGCTACAAAGCCTTTACTTATTGAGTCACTATGGACTTGGTATGCTGACAGGTAATTTGCTTTGACATTATAAATTCCGGTTTAATTATGACAGTTAAGCAGCAGGGGATAGAAAATGATTATGTACAGATACCTAAAAAATGCACTGAATTACAGGGGTTTGTGAATACATTTAGAGCAAACAGACATAAAATGAAATAGGTTTTATTTATTTCTTTGATGTTCTGAGATACACTTTTGAGCAGCAAGTGCTCTTTTCCAAAGGTTCCACGTCCATTACCAAAATGACTACCATAGTAATACAAGGAAATGTGAAAGGAAAATGTGTGCCCTCTACTGGGATTTGAACAGTAGCACGTGAATAAGGTGACAGCAAAAAGGCAACGGCAAAATATTGAAAACACTAACAGCGGCCACTAATAAATGGCGACAGGTACGAAACTGCGACTATGCTGCCATAACCTACCCCAGTGTCAAGGAGAACCTTGGAGAAGGATAATTAGAAATAGCAGTGGGTAAGGTCTCGTGGGGGTGGTGGGGGTCAACCCCCCCCCCCATGTAGCTGAAAAGCTGACAGGTGTGTAGTTCAGTAAAGATGTCTGCCACATACCTTGGATAATGGATATACATGTCATGCGCCTGAAATTGCGTCCTCACAACAATGAACCGAGCAGTCAGAACAGCCACCTGCTACAGCTTTCTTTCAAAAATATTTGCAGTTCATGTGATAACAGCTAACTGGATATCAGTTGCAAATTCACTATATATGACGGTTGCCGTAATTTTAGGGTGCCATTAATGCATTTGCCTTTTCGGAGTCACCCTTTTGATGATCACCGTTAATTATTAGCTGTTATCACATGGAACCGATTTGAACCCAGGCCCCTGGCATTCCATGCCATGCTCTAACCACCTGAGCTATAGAGGAACTCAGGAGATTAGCAGACCCAGTCATCCCTTTCAGACGCATTCCTTTCTAGGTACTGTGTAAGCCAGCAATGAGACATGTCAGACACACAAATCAACTTCTTTTCTCAGTGTAGTTAGCCACTGTGAGGCAAATCATAAGGAAATGTGAAAGGAAAATGTGTGCCCTCTACTAGGATTTGAACTCAGGCCCTGGGCATTCCGTGCCATGCTCTAACCACCTGAGCTATAGAGGAACTCAGGAGATTAGCAGACCCAGTCATCCCTTTCAGACAAACACATTCCTTTTTAGGTATTGCTTAAGCCAGCAATGAGGCATGTCAGAAACACAAATCAACTTCTTTTCTCACGGAATGCCAGGGGCCTGGGTTCAAATCCTAGTAGAGGGCACACATTTTCCTTTCACATTTCCTCATGATTTGCCTTGCAGTGGCTAACTGCACTGAGAAAAGAAGTTGATTTGTGTCTCTGACTCCTACTGATGATGTGGTTTTCACTGCGAAACCGGTAGAGGAATATTTGTCTGAGCTGCCACGGCTATAATTCACAAAATAAAGCTTTTTTCACTGGATTGGTGGTGTTGGCATTTGCTTTCTTGGACTGTGGTTATTGTTTGCCAAGCATACCAGACAGATTGTGCTGGGATTTGCCTTGTACAGGGACCATCTGGGCAGACTGGATGGGCCAAGCGCTCTTTTTCTGCCAATAAATTCTATGCTTCTATAATTCTTTTTTTTTTTTTTTCCCATATACACTTTTTCTTTTTTTGTTTTCTTCCCTTTCCCAGGGTCACGGCGTACACATGCGTGCGCACACTAGGATTCGGTGACCCCTTCCACCCCACCCCAGACCTGTGTTGCCGCCTTAACCACCCGCGCACTCCATCAGGCTCCTCAACCCAATGGGTGCGGGATTACAGAGAGGAGTGGGGCGCCCACCCCTGGAGGTGAAATCCCGCTCCAACACTCCCCCTCAGCCGGCTTCCCCAGCAGCCTGAGGACGTTCCCAAACCCAAGTTGCCGGCATGGCGCAAGATGTGGCGTCCAGAGCCTTAACCCTCAGCTCCATTGGGCTGGCTATGTATATACAGTTCTATGCTGACCCAGCCAGCAGTAGTAGTAGTAGTAGATTTTATTCATATTGGGTGCCCTTCCCCGCAGGCTCAGGGCGCCCTTACAGGGTAGTACAACAAATACATACAATACTCAGCATAAAACCAAAGCATTCCAACACACATATAAACCAAAATTAAAACAAATAATAAACGTTATTTTTATGGTGCCGAACAAAATTTTAAAACATACCACTTATGGCACATATTGCAGCAGCTTAATTAATACAACAAACAATCAAAATTGAAATAAATACCGCCAGTCAGTCGCCAAATGCTTGGTGCCAAAGATGTGTTTTCAGAGCTCATTTAAATCCCTCCAAGGTCGCGCACTCACGTATCTGGCGGGGTGGAGAATTCCAGAGAGAAGGGGCCACATGCATAAATGCCCAGGCCCCAGAAGATTTTAAACAAACTCTTGGAATCTCTAGCAACCCCTAGCCAGCTGAGCAGAGCGATCGCCCGGGACGGTAAGGTACAAGAAGCTCCTTCAGGTAGTCCGGGCCCTGTCCATGTAGGGCTTCAGAAGTCAGAAGATTTAAAGGGGATCTGCCATTGTACCGGCAGCCAGTGCAGACCGCGCAGTACTGGAGAAATATGGCAGGACCGAGAGGTTCCTGTAAAAAGCCGGGCTGCTGTGTTCTGCACTAGCTGCAAACGGCGGATTTCCACCCCAGGTAGCCCTAGGTACAGGGAGTTGCAATAGTCCAAGCGCAAGGACACAAAGGCGTGAACCAACATGGGAAGGTCACCGGACGGAACAAGGTGCTTAATCCTGGTGATATTCCTCAAATAGTAGAAGGAGGTCTTGATGACGGCCGATACCTGCGAATGCAGGGTCAGCCCTTCGTCAAAGATTACCCCCAGATTCTGCACCTGTTCAGGGGTTGGGAGTGATAAACCCCCAAGAAAAAGCCCAGAGGTTGAACCCACCCCTGACCCCCATATCGAGCGTCCTGGATCCACAACCAGCACTTCAGTCTTTCCAGAGTTCAACTTCAACATAATAAATAATAAAATTATGAAAGAACCCCAAAAGCCTGCCTAAACTAAAATGTTATCAAAATTTTTTTTTTTTTTTTTTTAAACACTGGAACTGTTGGTGCTCCCTGGAGGTCACCTGGAAGGGAGTTACAGAGGATCGGAGCTGCCATCTCAAACGCCCGATCCCCGAAAGATTTTAATCTCGATCTGGGGACCTTCAGGAGATCCTCCCCTGCAGAACGGAGGGAGCGACTTGGGGGTGTAAGGCTGCAGTAGTTCACTCAGGTAGCTTGGACCCTGCCCATGCAGGGCCTTATAGGTCAACAGGCCTATCTTGACGGAGATACGCCAGCGCAGTGGCAGCCAGTGCAGTTCGTGGAGCACTGGCATAATATAATGAAATCTAGACACTCCCGTCAACAGGCGGGCCGCAGCGTTCTGCAGTAACTGCAGGCGCTGAAGTGCACCCCCACTGACCCCAAGGTAGAGACATTTGTAGTAAAGCCTCGGCGTGCGATCTAATGCATGTATCAGCGGCAAGGTCATCCGGGACAAGGGATTTGATATGGGAGATATTCCATAGATGATAAAAACCTGTACGGACAGTAGCCAACACCTGGGCTTCCATCGTCAGGTCATTATCTAGGAACACGCCCAAATTCCTCACCTTCATGGACACCTCCAGCCTATCACAGCCTATAAACAGACCCAGATCTGATCCAGAGGCATCTGTCCCTCCCCTCTCCTCCGACCCAGCTCCACAACTAATACTTTGGTCTTCCCAGGGTTGAGTCCAAGCCAGTTTGCCGACATCCATGTCCGGATCCAGGTGCAAAGGACATGTATAGCTGGGTATCATCAGCATAACAATGAAAACCCAAGCCATACGACCCAATGATCTCACCCAGGGGCAGCATATATACTGTGAACAACATACGGGAGAGGAAAGAGCCTTGGGGCACTCCACAGGGCAGGGCTCTTGGACCTGAGGAAAAATTCCCCAGGATTACCCTTTGAGTCCTTTCCCAGAGGAAGGACTCAAACCAGCTAATAACTTTGCCGGCAAGTCCTACATATTCATGCAGCCTGTTCAACAGCACTCCATGATCCACAGCATCAAATGCAGAGGAGAACGAGAATTGTTCACTCTCCTCTAACCCCCGCCCTGCGTAGATCATTCAGCACCCGCAACTAATGCGGTCTCTGTGCTATGCCATCCCCTAAACCCAGACTGGAGTGGTTCAAAGATCTGAAAGTCAGTGAGGCGATCTTCCAGCTGCTCTGCGACTACCTTCTCCAGAGCCTTCACAAAAAAGAGAAGGCTCAAGACAGGACAGCAGTTCGACAGGATGTCGGGGTCCAAAGATGGTTTCTTAAGCAGGGGCTTTACCAGAGCCTGTTTTAAAGACTCTGGAAAAATACCCTGCTCTAAGAAACATCAGACTGTATCAGTGAACAGGATATCAGACAGACAAGAGCGCACTCCCCACCAAAAAGTGAAGCTTACAGCATAAATTCGTTGCAAAATTACAAATGGATAATTTATTACAGCTCGTAAGCTTCACCATCACACACACGCAGGTAAACCACCCATCGCTTCAACTCCTCTCGAGTCTTCCTCAGGGGTGTGGTTAAGACAGGGAAAAACACATATTTAAAGGCTTAACAATTCATTCCAATTTACATAATTGACGTCACACTGACATTTTAACCATTGAATTGTCATTACTTCATTCAGTGTTGTCTTAATCTATGATTTCAGCCACAACATTAATACATACAACTAATTAATAAAAAGGACAGAAAAAAGGGCCTGTAAATATTGTTGTTCAGAGAGACTAGAGAACAGTCACTTTTCTAAATTTATCAAATGCACCATGCAAACTCATAGGGGTGCAGCTATAGCACAAACCCTGTTATTTCTGAATAAAGTTACAAAGTTCATAGATTAGTCTTACTAAACATTACTAAAATTACTTGGAAGTACTGGGATTCAGTCTGTGGCAAGGAAAGTGTTCCTTAATCCAGCACCTCAACCCTCAACGCCACCGAGCAGGCTGTAATGTTTGTAAATATTGCAATTCTGGTAGAGAATTCCAACACCGTCAATGGCCCAACACTCGAGTAGAGATTAGAGGATTTATAACATGTGATACATGTTATGTGGTTTATGTGCTCTGGTGCAGCTGCAAGCTACTATATGTAGGTAAAACTATAAGGTCTTTAAAACAAAGAATTCAAGAGCATGTACGCTCGATTATCAATAATAGACATGACACTCCAGTAGGGCTGCACTTCAGTCAGGCACATGGTTCTAAACCAGACTGCATCAGATTTATGGGAATTGAATGGGTGCCACCATTGGAATTTGGGGGAGACAGACCCAATAGTTTGTTAGAAAAGGAGAGTAAATAGATCTACACACTCAGATGTGTTAAACCAAATGGTTTAAATGAGAGATGGGACCTCAAACCCTTTCTGAAATAAGATTTGTGGAAATGGTACTGTTTTGCTATTTTGGACAAATATGACATAGTATCAATAGTTTCATATTAATTGTTTCTTGCTTTTGCCTCTCTCTACAGGTCAGTTTTACTGGGACACTCTGAACTCTGGATCCAGGACAGGTGGCTGGAACAAAATACAGAGTGGTACCTATTTATTAAGGAACACTTTCCTTGCCAGAGACTGAATCCCAGTACTTCCAAGTAATTTTAGTAATGTTTAGTAAGACTAATCTGTCACACTTGGACAGCTGGTTCTGATGCCTGTATCATGTTTTGTAAAAATTAAAAAAACGTGATGGACTGTGTCAAGAGAAAATGCTGTCTTGCTGGAACTGACACATTAAAACCTCCCCAGGGATAAGTTAGGACATGGCTTAAAACTGCAGCTATCTGAAATGCAATTAGTTTGTTAAGTTTGCTTTGTAGGCAGGAAACCAAGATATCCATTTTATAATGCCCTCAGGGAGATCCTTTGATGTGCACTAGGTGTCTTGAGAAAAGGGACACAGGCAGTGTTATGGGTAACCTCCCAGAAAGCCATCTCATTTCATCAAAGATACCTTTGATGTCTGGGGATACCAGGTCCCAGACTAAATAAAGGAATCCAATATACATTTGCTTTGAATATACAGTGACTTACATCAAAGACACTTTTGATGTCTAGGGAAGCCAGCATTATATCAAAGAGCCTCTGATGTCTGCAGATCACAGACCAGTTTGAAAGGTCACAGGAAAAGAGGAAATTCATTGATGTCACCTATTATTTTTTCAAATATCTTGTTTGGACATTCTGTGTTATGGAATATAAAGTTTAATACTCCAAGGCGGAGTTAGGTGACCTCATAGAGAAGGGTGGCTCAAGACTGTTTTTAAACTTACTGAGCAAACCTTAGATGACACATTAATTTTCCATTTTCTGACTGAGAGAAGAGAGACCACGAAGCACTGAAAGATTAAGAAGTAAGGACCTTAGACAAGACTAGTCTGAGTGTTATTATATGTAGGAATTTGCACTTTTAAACCTGTTTTGTTTTTAAGGCTGTATGTGTTGGGATATTTTGTTCTGTAATTTTACTGTTTTCCTATTTACCTATTTTAAAGTACAGATATATATTTTAAAAACGGAAACTGCCTGGTGTGCCTTGAAATTTATTTTTCTAGATAAGTGAAGCTTTGAAGGTTATAGTTGACACTGTGTATGAGCTTATTGTAATACCAAACTGGGAGACGGATAGAGTTCTCTAAGGTCTTGCATAGAGTTCTAAGGGTTCATTTTGTAAAAAATGATTAGGTGCCCGTAGGCAAAGATATCTGGCACCCCAATGACAGAATTATCTGAGCCTGATAACTGGGTATGCTAACAAGAGATTATCAGTTTGAATCCCTCCAGAACTTGAGACTAAAGTAACTCGAACCCACCAAACAGACAAGAGGGGCACCTTGTACTGTTCACTGTTCATGATTCAACGCTCAGAGGCTGGCACTTTGGGAGTAGAGGGCTGACTAAATTTGTGACATAATCTATGAACTTTGTAACTTTATTCAGAAATAGCAGGGTTTGCGCTATAGCTGCACCCCTATGAGTCTGCATGGTGCATTTGATACATTTAGAAAACTGACTCTTCTCTAGTCTCTCTGAACAACAATATTTACAGGCCCTTTTTTCTGTCCTTTTTTACTGTCCTTTTTATTAATTAGTTGTTTGTATTAATATTGTAGCTGAAATCATAAAGACAACACTGAATGAAGTAATGACAATTCAATGGTTAAAATGTCAATGTGACGTCATTTATGTAAATTGGAATGAATTGTTAAGCCTTTAAATATGTGTTTTTCCCTGTCTTAACCACACCCCTAAGAAAACTTGAGTCGAGCTGGGTGGTTAACCTGCGTGTGTGTGATGGTGAAGCTTAGGAGCTGTAAAAAAAAAATTATCCATTTATAATTTTGCAACAAATTTATGCTGTAAGCTTCACTTTTTGGTGGGGAGTACGCTCTTGTCTGTCTGATATCCTACTCGAGTTCATGAGCTGGCTGCTTGTTGGAGTGCACCAGGTACAGAGACTGATTCGTGGCTTTTTGTTTTGAATGTTATCTCAGTGAACACCAGACACAAGAAAGGGATGATGCAATCACAGCAGCAGTGACCTATGTTGAGCCTCAGAGCTTGCTCCCCCCCCCCGGGTCAGTGGAGGTGTACAAGTCCATCAAGAAGGAAGGCAGCACCATCATGTGGGTGGGGGTGATGGGAGGTGAAAAGAGGGAGAAAAATGAGCTTGGACATGGCAGGAAGATGGCCAGACCTTGTAGACCCTGCACTGCTGAGCAAGGCACCTGTCTCCCCATAGGATCCAGATGATTTAAACAGAAGGCAGTTAAAAGCCCCTGCCAGGTTGAGGGGGTGCAATGAAGTTCAGTCAGGCTAAGTCCTGAAGAAGGCAGGTGTCAGAGATTGGGAGGGGGGGCAGGCTAGCCAAAGGACAAAAAAAAAAAAAAGTGTATCATGAAGCGCAGACTCCTCGTTCTAATTGCTTTTATCTAGAATTCAACTCTTTCAAACAAAAGCAGTTAGATGGAGTAGTTGGAACACAATGATGGATGTGTTTAACAAGCAAATAAACTTAAAATAAAAAATATATATTTCCAAGAGTGAGCTGGGCACAGGGTGGATAATGAGCAGCTGTCTAAGGGTGTTTTTTTTTTTAATAAACTATAGACAAAAACGGTGTGTGGGTGAGAAGTACTCATTAAAAGGTATCAAGTTACAAAGAACCATATACTATAAAATGGTGACTGTACATCTACTTTCAGAGTACAACAAGGCAGTATTTACATCTTTCATGTTTAAATGACATCAAAGAATTCTCAAGCTTCCCTCTCAAAGTCTATGGTGTCATTAGAACCCTGTGATAAAACATAGCCTTGTTCTGCATGGATGCCCAACCACTGTTCTATACTTATTGTGCTCAGGGTGACTAACCATCCTCTTGGAGGATATTTCCCCTCCATTAAGCCACATCATGGAACTGTAAGCCGTTAGCATTAGGACCACCCAGAAACTTTTGCTAGCTAGAGCCGTCCACGTTGATGTGCCTCGTCACTGCCTGTAGATTGTGGGCAACCACATCATGCCTCAGTTCTTTCCCCCACCATCAACCGCTTGTCGGTCAATCGCTGCTGAAGAATGCTGTCAAACTCTGCAAGTATCGCTAACGCTCCTACTATTGTTTGTTATTTTAAACTCAAAACTTTTATGCTGTCATTGAAAGAAATGGAACAGTTGTTCCCATATTGTCGATGTGGTGACGTTAAGATATACAAGGACCACTCTGAGTGCATTCGTTTCTTGGGCCAGTCCCATAATGTAATGGCCTGCAGCATTAGCCTGGGCTTTAATCAGATCACTAGGAGGCATCGCAAGAAGGCCTTGGAATTGTATTTAAAAAAAAAAAAAATAAAAATCAAGGCTATGGAGGAAAAGCAAGGTGCATGACAGGCAGCTTCACCATAGTCAACCACTCCCTCTCTCCCAGGTTCGCAGTCGACCTGCCGTTCACTAAGGTTGATGGCATCTGCTGCTGATCCCACAAAGAAACAAGACAAGTCTGCTAAGTCAGCAGAAAAGCATCACAATGCAGACGAGAGAGGCACAAGGAAATGGATGCCTCCCCCAGCCAGGTTCTGGTCTCCTCATCTAAACAGAGGTCAGCCAAATGACAAAGACAGAAGGCCTCCATTTCTGCTGCCCACTCAAACATCTCTCCGACACCAAGGTTGAGGTTTGGAAAAGGCTCTAATCAGGGTTTGGAAAAAGCTATAATCCCCAGTTGGGGATTTGCACAAGATTCTGTTGTCAGACACTGACCAGTCCATGGTTCAGTCATCGACAATCCACCTGTCGGGGCCCATCGATGCATAGCTCCCATATCAGACGATGTCTGAGCTGTTCCAAAACTTATACTTTTGCCTCTGTCATCGACACCAATCCCACTGACACCTTTGGAGTTACTGCTGTCAACCTTGTCAATGAATCAGAAGTTCCCTCTACCTGCAGTACTGCCTGGCACGGAGCATCACCTACTGACGATAAGCCCATCAAGGATTTCTACATCGCAGCCTCCTCTGCTCATCAACCCTATGCCAATTCCTGTAGATGAAGAACAGCAGCTGGAATACAATCCACAATACATGGTGTAGGCCTATGAAGAAAACATGGACAAGGATCTAGATCCTCTGGATGTAGTGGGTTTCAGCTCCACACTGTCCTACTGTAGTGAGGAGTGTGTGAAAAACACTTCAAAGTCTCTTCTTGAGGATGCTTCTTTTCAGGCATTCCCCAGGCAGGTCCAATCCAAACTTGAATTTACAGCTGAGGAGGAAGACTCTTCCCAGAGAAATCTTTATGAGTTCTTGGAGGTGTCTTCCTCCCCTACAGTGCTTTTTCCTCCAATCCATTCAGCTCTAGTGGATGCCACTCTAGCTGCCTGGCACAAATGTGGTGCTTTGCCCGCAGCCCCAAGAAAGGCAGATAAATAATATCCAGCACCTTCTAGTAAGCCATATTTTTCCTCCCAGTCAGAAACAGATTCTGTGGTGATAATGGCTGCCTATGACAGGTCAAAAGCTCCCAAACACATGAGCTCTTGCATCGGAGGGTTGGCCGAGGGAGGTGGATTATGCATCCTTTGGATGCTCTCCACCTCTGGGGGAAAAGGGGGTGACATGCCTGCAGTGATGTGCTGCTGTGTGGGTGCTCACGGGTGGCAGAAGAGCACTGGAGCAAGGGGGGGAGGGAATGACATTGAACTTACATGCACCTTTTGCGCCACTGACATCACAGGTCGGGGATGAAAACAGAAAAGCCACCAGCCTGCAAGATGACACTGTCTCTCCTCGCAGACCCACACCCACCTACTGGAACCACCGACCCACAACCAAACTAGAGGTCCTCCAGGATTAAGAGGGGGACCCTGGGGCCCTTGCCAAGGAGGGGGGAAGCAATAGGGCACTGCCAAGGTGGAGACCGGTAAGTCCCAGGGACAGCGGGATGACGGGGCTGGAGGAGAAGGAAACATACTGGGTGATGTACACATAAGCGCTCTTCTGCCTGATAAGGAGCTGAGGAAGCTTAGGGTGATAGGGAAAAGAACATCTGCTTCTGCATCTCTTGGACTACATACTGCAAACTACCACGCAAACATGGCTAACTATCAAAATTGTGGAAATCTTTTGCTGCAATGGTTGACAAGCTGCTAGATGGCCCTGATGAGCTCAGGGTCCAGCAAACCTTGGCTAATAGCCTCAAGACTGGAAAACACCTGCTAAGATCTGTCTATGATGCCTCTGATGCGGCTGCCACTGCCGTCACTCTTGGTTAGGTGTTGCGGGTTGTGCATCTGTTGTCCAACAGTCAGTACTAAATACTCCTTTTAAAGGAAAGCAACATTTTGGTGCTGACGGAAAGTCTGCTCTATGGAAACTTTAGATGTCCAAAACTGATCCTGAGATCACTACATGCACTGAAGCCTAAGCTCTGAGGTAGGGGCTGTGGTTCTTTCCATAGGCCCTACGCCCATCCTAGACAGGGTTACTCCAGG
Organism: Neoceratodus forsteri; assembly: GCA_016271365.2. Taxonomy (NCBI): domain Eukaryota; kingdom Metazoa; phylum Chordata; order Ceratodontiformes; family Ceratodontidae; genus Neoceratodus; species Neoceratodus forsteri. The sequence goes on from CM057450.1 coordinate 1,219,131,077, forward strand.
GGCACCAGTGGTGGCTCTCTGCAACCACAGGCTTCCTCCAAGACAATCTGCCACTCGATGACCGTGCTAGGCTCAAAGGGGCCAGCACTGGCAGCTCCCCTGCCACTCCCGGTGTCTTCTGACTTTCCCCCTCTTCCTCAGGTCCCACCAGAAACAGACTTCCTGGTAGGGGGATGCATCTTCCTTTTCCTATCAAAGTAGAGGGAGATTACAACAGAAGCTTTGGTGCAGGAGGTGGATCAGCAAAGATATACCCTAGAACTCCTCTCTGGACTCCGGTACATCCTCCCTTGCCCAACCGTTACCCTCCAGGACATTTCGTCCTCCTGCTGAAGGAGGCTGAAACCCTCCTCAGCAACAGGGTCAGAGAGTCTGCCTAGTGGCAGAAATGAACCTGTGCTATTATTCCGGTATATCCTGGTACCAAAATGGACCAGGGATTTAAGGCCGGGCCTGGACCTCCGAGGCCTCGAACTATTTATACAGTACAAGAGGTTTAGCATGGTCTCTCTGCAGTCCTTCATCCTCCTGCTGCTTTCAAAGGAAGATTGGAAGACTGCTCTGGATATGAAGGATGCTTACCTCCAGAAGTCTCACAGACAGTACCTTTAGTTTATGCTCCAGGGCATGCCCTATTAGTTTTGTGTCCTACCCTTTGGTTTGTCATCTGCACCGTGTGTATTTACCAAATGCTTTGCAGCAGTTGCATCAACTCTCCAATAAGCAGGCATGTATACCTTCCCACACATCGACTAATATAATATTCAATCTCTCCCTCTGCTCCAGCCAATTCCCTAGTAAATGGAAGGCTGCAATTGTCACTCCTGTGCACAAAAGTGGAGACAAGTCACTGCCTGGTAATTATCGACCTATTTCAATACTACCTCCCCTCTCGAAGGCTCTTGAACGCATAGTGGCGGACCAACTTACAGACTACCTGCAGAAATATAACATCCTCTGCGCCCAGCAACATGGCTTCAGGAAAGGGCACAGCACATCGACTGCCCTACTTGAGTTCTCAGAAGCAATCCACAAGGCCATGGACAAAGGATTCCTAATTGGAGCTGTGTACATTGATCTAACTAAGGCGTTTGCTATCATACACCATGGTCTAATCGTCAATCAACTACAGTCTCTTGGGCTCTCCCAGGGTCCTGGTGATTGGGTAAAAGTTACCTGCTTAGCGCTCTCAAGCTGTAAAATAGCTGGAGTCTCTCAGACCCAAAGCCTGTTCTCTCAGGAGTTCCGCAGGGATCCATCTTAAGCCCTCTCCTCTTCAGCCTTTTCCTTAACTCCCTTCCTAAATCCTGCCCTGAGCAAATTATCCTCTATGCCGATGATGCCGTGATTCTTTCCTCTCATAAAGATCCGAATCTCTTACGCCTTAGCCTTCAGCATGCTTTTGCCAAAGTCGAGACGTGGTTCCTTGAACATAAGCTGGTTCTAAACCACAAAAAAACTAAATCCATGCTCTTCTCTAGCCCTCAAAACAAGAAAAGGCAAGTACCACTCACTATCAGCATGTACCTGGGAATTACTCTTGAACAAGTTGCAACATTCAAATATCTTGGAATCACCTTTGATCAAGGCCTAACCTTTGCAACCCATATTGATAGTACAGCAAAAACTATTAATCAGCGGATTGGGATACTGTACGGAACAGAGCATCCCTTATCCAACCAGCACTGAGGATTGCTATTCAATCCTCAATCATCTCAATCATTGACTATGGCTTAATTGTCTATGGGTCTGCCTCTACTAACGCACTTGGACGCATTACAACATCCTTAACAAGGCCTGTCTGGCTGCTCACTGGTGCTCACTGGACGACTCACACAGTGCTCTCTATGCTGAAACTGGGTGGTTGCAACTCCAAACCGCTTAAAGTACCTTTACCTGCCTTATGGCTAAAAAATCCACCATGGGCCTCAATCCACCATGCATCCAAGACCTGTTATGCCAGAACACTAGTATCCGTCTCACCAGAAGATCAGAAAATCAGCCTCTTCAGGTCCCCTGACGCCGGACTACCCAGGGTCAAAGATCATTTGCCTATCATGCCCCCAGCTGGCTAAATGCCCTTAGCACCTCTATTACCTCCTCTACCTCTCTAGGTGCATTTAAATCTAGGCTATACTGTCACCTGGCCGCCTCCAACTCCTGTGACTGCCTTGATTAAATCTTTATCTATTCATTTTCCCACCCTTGTCCATTACTTGACAAAGGCTTGTAAGAGGATCTTTTTTCTCTTGCTATTGTCTGCTCCTCTCACCCTTTCTCTTACCCTCTCTATCTGTACACTTCCCTAATTTGATTTTTCCCTCACCTGGCTTGATTTTTTTTTTTGTATGAAAAGTGTTTATTGGTATTACCTGTCCTTGCTCAAATGTTTCGATATTTTACTGTCTATGTTTTCTTGCTATTGTCACAACACAATTTTGTAGTGCCACTCTATGTAACCTTTTGTTTGTACTTAATTTGACGTGGAACCTTTGTAAGAGAGTCTTTGGCTCAAAGGTAATAATTCCTAGAACAATAAACTAAACTAAACTAATAGCTTTTGAAGGCCCCATGAGGGAAGCAATTGTTCTACACTGTTTTGAACAAGACAACTGTTCGAACAACTGGGTATTCTAGTGAACGAGCCAAAGTCGGTTCTCACTCCGTGACAATGTCTCCAGTACATAGGAGCTGTTCTGGACCACTGGGCAGGGTTGGGCTTTCTTGCCCTTGGTCTGTGCTACAACGCCAGTTGCCCAGGCTCAGCTCGTCTCTTCCAGCGATTACGTCTCGGTCAGGTGACTCTTATGTCTGATAGACCTCATAGCTGCTGCCATTCTGACTGTCCTGCTAGCGCGTCTGCACATGAGGATTCTACAGTAGTTTCTTCGTGTCCAGTGGGCTAGGTGTGCCAACAAGCTTGACTGTCCCATAGAAGTGACCCCTCCACTCTGTCGCTCCCTGTTTTGGTGGTTGGACCATGTCGTCTTTTAGACAGGATCCCCCATTTCTCAGTGTGTCTCCTCTTCTAATGACATTGAATGCCTCAGGTTGGGGATGGGGTGCCCATATGGGCGTCTTCTAGACTTGGGGGCAATAGCCCCAGGAGACACGGTTCTGCACAGCAACACTCTAGAGATTAGGGTTGTTCTGCTTGGCCTACAGGTGTTCATCACCCTCCTTCCAGGTCATCAGCTGTTGATCCATACAGACAACATTTCGGTGATGTACTACATCAACCGCCAAGGTGGTGTTCACTCGTATCCTCTCTACAGAGAGGTAATGAGAGTCTGGCACTGGGCCATAGAACACAATATGTTTCTGTTGACTGTTTTCCTGCCAAGCATCCTCAACATCCTTGTGGATCATCTCTGCCAGTCTCAGACACTCTGCCACGAATGGGAGTTACTGTACTCCATTGTGGTTGACCTCTTCCAAAAGTGGAGTTGCCCAGACATAGACGTCTTTGTCCGTCTAGGAAAGTTAGGTGCATGTACCCCTTTCCTGCATTTCCTCTACTACTAAGGGTTCTGGTCAAGTTAATGGCCGAGTCAGCCACCCTGATTCTAGTGGCACCGTACTAGCCCAGACAAATCTGGTTCCCTCTGTCTCAATAATTGGCAGTGGAACTCTGTCTTGCTCCCTCTATGAGCAGGGCTTCTGTCACAGGAGCAGACTGCTGTGGTGCATCCAGATCTTTGATACCTGCACCTCCATGCCTGGCTCCTGAGGACACAGAGCTCTCCTGCTTTGGGGTTTTCCCCCAACAGCTGTGGCTGTTCTACTGGTGGCTCAAAAGTGGCTTACTTGGTACACATACACACAAAAATGGAAACTTTTTCCGATATGGTGTGCTGCCCATCAACTGGACCCCTTTACAAGTCCAGGAAATCTGGTGATAGAATACCTCCTGTCCCTTAAGGACTCAGGCTCAGGTATACCTTCATTAAGGTCCAATTGGACACAGTGTCAGCTTTTCGTGCCCTTACTGACAGCATGACAGTGACCCACCTTAAGGTTTCTCGCAGGTTCCTTAGAAGTACACTACTTCTGCACCCTCCTGGTCCATGATCTAGTTCTGGTATGGGACTTTAATTTGGTTTGTCCCTTAGAGCCCACTTCTACTTGTGAGCTGCACTTCCTCTATTAGAAGATGCTGTTCCTAATGGCTATGATGTCTGCTAGACGCATTATCCTCCTTTTCATATTTTTTAGAAGGATCGGGTTACCTTGCGTAGCAATCCTTGTTTTCTGCTGAAGGTTGTATCTGAGCGAACACTAAATCAGATTACTGTACTGACATTCCGGTTTATCTCTAGATTCCAGTGGATAATGGGGAATGTCAACTGCATATGCCAGACATCCGTTGAATGCTGCATTGTTACCTGGATCGTATTAAGGGTTGTAGAAAATTCTCTCAGCTATTTGTGGTTCCCCCCAGAATGGTGGGCTCCTCTACTTCAAAGCAGATCCTTTCCAAATGGTTGGGTAAGAGTACCACTGTGTGTTTTGCATGCTTCCAGTCATTCTGTGGGGGTATGGGGGTGTAGGTTCATGGAGCGGCCAGCCCCAGCTAGCAATGCATTCAACAAAGATTACCCCTTAGGAAGACTCTGGTGTGAGTCGAAGCGCTGGGTGTTGTGAATTCAGTGTTGGATTGCCTGCTGGTCATCGTGTATTGTGCACTGCAATAAAATGGTATTATAAAGCCATTTATTTTCGTTTTGACCTTGATTTTGGACTTTTCATCAGGCTTGAGTGCTGGTTTTTCTTCAGACTTTCTTCAACAAAGAAAGAACTGCACTCAGAACACCAGGATGCTGTTCAAAATTCCATTTTAATCTACAATGGAGTAGTAGGTAAACAGCTGGTAAACTGCTAATAATCCAAATCAATACACACATATATTGGGCCCAAACAAACACCCCAGCGCTTCACTCATAAGAGCTTCCTCAGGGGCCGGGGCCTGTAAGTGAAACGATGCTACAAACAGCCCATGATCGCGCCACCAGGATGTGCATTACCAAATATCCCCTAGTACTGTTTTCCTGGATTATTTGCTGTTTACCAACTGCTCCACTGTGGATTAAAACAGAATTCTGAACAGCATCCTGGTGTTCTGAGTGCCGTTCATTCTCTGTTGATCCCATATGGTTGGCCTGCTGCATTTTAATAACTAGGTAAGCAGCTCCCTGGTCCTTTCCATGCTCACTCCACCCATGGCGTGACTACTTCCATGGCTAGTTTCCACAGTGCATATGTGCTACTGCCATTTGGAGTACTGTTCATACATTTACTAAACATTACAGTCTAGACATTGTCTCTTGAAGATGTGCCAGATCTGGTCTTACTGTCGTACAAGGACTTCTTATTCAAGATCTTTAGATCTTTTCCTCCTCTTGCGGTGCTTTGGTACTGCTTGGGAATCATTCCATGATGTGGCTCAATGGAGGGAGAGATCATCGAAGCAACACAGAAACAAAGTAAAGGATAGCAGAAAAAGACCCATGGTCCATCCAGTCTGCCCAGGCTGTCTATTTAGACCTGGGATCTACTGTCCCTCCATGGTCTTAGTTCTTCCTATCCTTCCCTCCATTCCCCTTCCAGCTTCAGCCACCCCCAAGCAACCACTATACCCTTCATTCTATCCCAACTGTGCTTGAACCCACCAACAGTATTAGCACCCACCACTTCGGCAGGCAGACTGTTGCACGGCTTCACCATCCTTTCTGTAAAATAATACCTCCTCATGTCCCTTCTGAGCTTTCCTCCTGTCAGTTTCCACTCGTGTCCACAAAACAGTGAACTAGTAGTCAAGCTAAATATTTCTCCGCAGTTTACTATGTTAATTCCTTTTGGGAACTTGAAAGTCTCCATCATATCTCCCCTCTCCCTTCTGGTCTCCAAAGAGTACATGTTCAGTGCCTTGAGGTGCTCCTCATAGGACCTGCCCTGTTGGCCCTGAATCATTTTTTGTTACCCTCCACTGCACCATCTCCGGCATAAGAAGACAGAAAGTTATTTACTGTAACAGCAGATCTTTGAGAGAGTCTCCTCCATTGAACCACAGCTGTTTCACCCTCTTCCCCTCTTTTAGGGTGACATTTGGTTATCTATGCTGGTTCTCCTCTTATGCCTGAATCTGGCATATTTACTCAGGATTCCACAATCCTCTCATATATGTTTAGTGTTGATTTCTTTGGTGCCTGTCAGTCTGATGATCCTCCGAGTTTGTCTCCAGCAGGGAACTGAGGCATGATGGGGCTGTCCACATTCTATATGCAGTGACGAAGCACGTCGAAGTGGGCGGCCCCAGCTAGCAATATTTTCCAGGTGGTCCTGACACCAGCAGCTTACAGTTCTGTGATGTGGCTCAATAAAGGAGATTCTCTTGCCCGGCCCAGTGGCACTGAGGGTTGAGGCGCTGGACACCACACCTCATGCCAAACAAGTGACTCGAGTTCGGGAGCAAGCTTGGGCTGCCGAGGACTGGCAGGGGAGGGAGAGGATTGAGCGTCTGATGACAGCTCTCCTCTCTCGTGGGTGGGTAGGGATGTCATTCCGCTCCATGGCTGACTCCTGGTGGAGGCCAAGGGGAACTGCTAGAGCAAGGGAGACTTGAGGTGTGGCATTGTGATGCATGTGCATTCACAGCCAGGAGGGGGAGGGAACAGAAAAGCAGAAAAACACAGCGGCTGCAGGCAACATTAAGTCCCAACCAACACGCTGGCGCCACTGCCTCAGGACTGCCAATATAGCCCAATCCGGATATGTGTCATGGGAAGGGGGACGGCCACCCTCCTGCCCAGCCACTGGGGGGAATCCTTGGGGGACCCAGGGCTCAGGGGTACCATGGGAGTGGTGACCGTGAGTCTGGAGGTGGACCGATTCCCTGCCTGCAGGGCCGAGGACAAACAAATAACAAAAAAAAAATAAAGAAGATTCTCTTGACGATCCACCATTATGGTAAATAACTATTCTTAACCCATTCTAAAGTCTCTGGAACAAATGAATCAGACAACTGCACTATAGACAGTTTCAGCATCCACACTCAGAATCAGGAGAACTATATTATATCATCTGAATTTGTCTGTGGCCAAGGATACAAAGCTGTGCTGATATAGATTCATTTTTCCTTTCTTGGGTATCCACTTATTTTTCTTCCATATGTGATAAATGGTGATGCCCTCCTACAGTAATTCACCAATCAGGTAGTACTACAAGAGGACATCATCATTCATTCACCTACCTGGACCAAAAATTTTAACTTGGGTAGCTCTCTCACTGTGACCCGGCCCAAAAGTATGCATTTTTTGGGGTGCTATGGGGGAAGGGTGCTAGTGAGTATGTTGGGGGGTGCTTAATTGAAATGGGAGTTGGTGGGATGGAAACTTGTGCAAGAGTGGGGGAGGACTCCTGATTTATCATGGATGGAAGGGTGATTATAAGGATGGAGCTGCCCAATGACAATATAATAAAGAAGTCAACTTAAGGCAAGGACTAGGGAATTCTTCTGTTATTTATTTAGTATAAAAACATTCAGTTTCTGTTATGTATGTCTTCGCAGGGGCTTGAGGAGGGAGGTTGGGGCTTATGGAGGGTTGGGGAGGTTTAGACAGTTGCAGGATGGGGGAATGTTTGACAGGGAACAGCATATCAGAATCCAACATGCAATGGCATCCGAGGCTAGGATCAGATTCAGATACGGAATATCCTAATATCTGATATCCCAGCTTGGATCAGACTTTTTTTTTGTGGGATGCAGACAGGGAGCTCCGGTCCCTCTCTCAGGACTCATCCTCCAACCCGATAGTCGGGTCACCATAGATCCTGTCAGCTCCTGATTTTGCTGTTTTTTCCCACGGGCCCACAGCAGTGCAATGGGTGGAGTGGCTGTCTCCACCTCTGCGGAGGTAACCTAACGCCTGGGACGTGGGCCCTCCCCATTCTTTGGTGGCGTGCCTGTGCTGAGTCAGTCTACAGTGTACCACACGATCCCCCCCCGAGGAAGGAGAGCTGTCTACAGACACTCGATCCTTCCTCGCCCTGCCAACCCCCGAGCAACCCAAGTCCATTCCCCGAACTCGGGTCGCTGGCATGGTGTGAGGTGTGGTGTCCAACGCCTCAACCCTCAACGTCACCGGACTGGCTGAATCGGACTTCAAAGTATCTGAGCATCCTAATCCTAATTCTAACTCTATTTTCAACATGCATGTAACATTACATTTTTGTTTCATTTTCAGCCCACATGCTGATGCAGTACCTTGTTTTTTTCTTTATACAGTAATAACCTCTAACATGTTACCTACAACAGTGGTCAAATTGACTGAATTATAGTTCCCTGGATGTCCCATAGCTCTCTCTGAACAAGAAAATCATGTGCGCTGTCCTCCAAGCCTCCTGGCACCTACCCCATTTTCAAGATCTCTACCAGTGGCTGTGCCAGTTCTGCTCCGAGTTCCTCTAGTAATCTGGGGTGTATTATATCCAGGGCCAGTGTCTTTTTTGCATCAACTTTATTTAAACATTTTGCCACCAGCTCTGTTGCAGTTGCCACTTTATTACATTTTCTGACTGCAGGGAAAGGTCCAGATTGTACTGGCAGCTTTCACTGAAGTCTAGTTAATATAAGTAACGGTACTTTGATACTCACCCGAAATCGGCCCAGCGTCACCTTGGATGTGCAGTTAGGATAATATTTACAGAGCACCTGAAGATCTAGCACTTCTCTCCTACAGCAATTGTCCTTAAACACCTAAAACACAATGTCATAAATAACAAACTGTATTCTGAATAAAAGTTATTGTGACTTCAAAAGGTTGCAGAACTCAGATATAACCAGGGCTCCAGACAAGATTTTTTAAGATGAATACTGTACTCTTCATTTTGAAAGTGTGTTAAGTAAAACCAAATCCAGATGAGTACAAATGTCTGGACGGAGTGGAGTGAGTACATTTTTAAAAACAATGTAGTTTTTTTTCTAGATAAGAACTGATCAGGTGCCAACAGTGCCCCAGATAATAATGGCAGGCAGAAGCAATTTACTCACCAGTTTTAAAATAAAACTGAGATGCATATGAGTGCTGTAAATCTGGAAAAAACTGCTCCATTTGAATTGCCAGTTATGTTATGAAGCACTGTTCTATGAACCGTGGTGCATTTACAGATGTTGGGTGAATATTGGTACTCTAAAAAAAAAAAACTTTCTGAAGAGTATTTTCTAAAATGGGGTGAGTAAAACAGGTCAGTATTCACCTTATGGAGCCCTGAATATAACTACAGTTTTGTCACGGACTCCATGTTTTTTGGCAGTTTAAATTAAAAAAAAATATATGTATCTTTTGCATTTTAAAAGAAATGTGGGAGGAGAGCCAGAAAAGACCAGAGCCAAACAATGATCAAGGAATGCAGTTTCTTTTTCTGTAACGCACATGTTTCAACATCTTTTAAGCATCTTCCCTCTTCCTCAGCATCATTACATTATTACTGAACACGTTTAATTAAGATGCACATCACCCCCTCCCTCACGTGAGCACATCACATAGCACAGTATGCAGCTAATGGCTCCATGACCGGCTGACCATCCACAGGCTGAGCACCCAACAACCCAGGTATTGTACCACTGACTGGAAGCACGTCTTGGGGGAGGTAAGAAAGTTGCCCAAGAAGAAGCTAGGATGATGGAGATGAAGTGGCCGGCATGAAGTGGTTGGCCAGAACAGACGGAGGATAAACAAGGAATAAAAAAAGAAAATCACTCATCAGCAGCGGGCGGTATCTTGGCATCAGGCCTCTAACAGATACGCAATCTCTAAACCTACTGTGTCTCCCACTGTCTTTTAATTGGTACTAAAGCTGAAAAACAAAACCTCGAATGCTTAGAACAGTTAGGGAGAGAGTAGCTTAGAATACTCAGGGAGGGAGCCTTGACTGGTGGATGTTTCACTGGAGAAAAACAATTACTGGTTATGAAATTACCTTTTCTCTTACATTCACCAATCCAGGCACTCATGGAGCATAGCAATGCAGCAATTTTACAGAGTGGTGAGATAATCCATGATTTATGCAAAAGAAGAAAATATCCAATCTGTCATAATTTCATTTTAAATTATTTCCAATCTTGTCACTATATTCAGTGGGCAATGACGTGATTGCTACCAGGGACAAGTGGACTTCAAATCAACGACATTATCTTGAAACCTTCCATCTACGGGTTTCAAGAGGCAGTCAGCAAAGCTCTCTAGTTCACCTAGGCTACCATGCATTTATGTACTACCAAAGTAGGTAGAAGGGTCAATTAATTTAAAAATCAACTCTTGAATTTAGTAGGGCACAAATGACCAAAATTGTTGGCTCTAAAAAACAAGTGGATAGAAAAGATCCAAAGATTATATAATAATTTAAATAACTGAGTATCTCAACAGCACATATAAATCATCCAAATTAATCAAAAATCTAGATTACAAATCAAAAATCTTTTTGTCTCACTACTTCCCCATGGACAATTCTTTCAAGTGGATTACACTGATAATGCTGGAGCCAACGGGCAAAACATGGTAAGCTGAATTTTAGTTACTTCTTCCTGGGCAGTCTACGTCAATGGATTCATAAATGATGAGTGGGGTGTAATAAGCAGTACAGGCACATTTAAAAAATGATACCAATTGCAGCTATTATTTCACAGCTGCCTGCGACACTTTACGCCTAAAACTTACATCAGTGGAACTCAAGAGTATCAACCCTGTAGGTTTTGTAATAGTGAAAAGAGGACCAGGTACAGTGCTTGCTTTACATAGCTACTTGGAATATCGTCAAGCAAAATACTGTGTTTCTGATTGGCTACTGCCAGTCCATGGGCATATGTTTATGTGCCATTACCACCCTCTAAAGAAAAAGTTCCAGCCACGTGATCTGGAATTTCGACAAATCACATGCATAATTCATGAGCCACTTCACTCATTCCTGATTTCCATCACAAACATGGCTGTGACTTTTACTCTTAGATACAAACTATGAACTAGGCCCTACATTTTTATTTACCAGGTCAGTGCATCAGGTAATCAAATCCCTATTTTCAGGCACAATCTGGAGACAGTAGAAAGGCAGATGACGGACAAGTACAAACCAGCTGTGCAGGGACTATTTGACATTGCCAAGCAATAGTTTTCTTATTTGTTTTGTGTCTTTTTATCTTTTAGAGTTTTTTGTTAAATTGTCCAATCCATTTTGTAAGTGCAATAAGACTCTTCAGGGTGAAGGATATTGGTAGATACCCACACTTCCAATGTCTGTAAGGCCCTCTACTGTGATGTCTGGCCTCATTACACCCCTGGGTGTGTGGGTATCCACCAATACCCCACACCTTGTCAGTTCTTACTGCTTACGTAGAAGGTAATGGCAGAAAAGACCAGCAGTCCATCCAGTCTGCCCTTGAGCTGCGAATATCTGCCTCACAGACCTACCTCCATACGGGTCTAGCTTACCTCTTCCCACCCTCCTTTGCACAGGTTTGAAACAGTTGCTCCTCTCAGAGCCCTGACTGAATGTGCCTTGACTAATACTGGTGGTTTAATCTAGCAGCCATGTAAGCCACTGCAATACCCAATGTATCTAACCAAGGTGACCTTGGAAGTTGCTGGACCTTTTTTCTGCAGTCCCATAAAGCACCAAAGATATTATGAACATCTCAAAGACTGCATTCTGAACAAATACAGTAACGCCTTGCCTCACAAATCAGGGACGAAGGTGGGGGTGGGGGCGCTATGGAGCCCAAGCTGACTGGCAGCAAGTTTTTACAGCTCTTCAAATTTTGATAAATAAACTCAGTATTTGTACTGTTTAGACTCCAATTTGAGTGAAACTTCTCCCAGAATCGTGAAGAGCATCTCGAAGAACTCCACAATGGGTAATCCAAAGAAAGATAAAGGAGGAGAAACAGGGGAAAAACTGGTGGATTCTCTCAGGCATCGAAGCAGACATGCTTATACAGGCCTCAGCTACTGGCGAAGCAGAGAAGTTATCCTCCATTGGAACCAAGCTACAGAGATTGATCTCCGTAGTTTCAGACTTAAATACTAAGATTGATTCCTTTGGTACTCGCTTAAACTTAGTAGAGACGTCTACTGACCATCTAAAAACTGAAGCCGGAGATGTAAAACGCCAGGTTGAATCCAATTCTGCAGCCATGGTGAACCTGGTAAAGGAAAACACACATTTTCGGGCTAGACTGGAAACTTTAGAAAATCAACCTAGGTCCTCACACGTTCGGATTCTGGGTGTACCAGAAGGTATCGAGGGCGACCACCCTATCATGTTCCTGCAGGACTGGCTTCAAGAAAAGTTAGCGCCTGAGGAACCCCTGATCCCTTTTGCCCTCCAGAAGCCTACCGGATCACCCCCGAGGTTACCAGGAGGACCCTGCCAATCCCCGAACCCTTCTACTGGTGACGGATGGTGTGGGGGCAAGGGACACTATTATGAAGCTGACCAGACGTGCAGGGACTATAACTCAGGATGATCACACGGTCTGTTTCCTGACCTCAGTTACGCTACACATTTATGGCGTAAGAAGTTTGATGGAGTGAGGCAAAAACTTCGAGAAGCAGTGGTTTCTCATGCCATGATTTATCCGGCTCACCTGCACATAGTGATCGAGGGGAAGGTCTGGTTGTTTTCAGACCCAGCTGAAGTCGGGAAGTGGGCCGCTTGAATGCCATCCCAGTGACAAATGCGGAGTTTGGCTGAGGAGGAGAGCTTCGATCGAGAGAAGGACAAGGGCGACTTGACCTGCTGAGTGAGACTATTTGTAATTCCCTCATTACTGTATAGCATTCTGAGCTCAGGGGACTCAACACTTTACTGAACACTGAATTATTGTACTCTAAATTTGTCCGTTACATTTCTTGTTCCCTGGAGTCCACTGGGTTTAAAGCTCAGAGCTATTTTGGAAGTACTTAAATAGTTTGTAGTTCCTCTACATAATAAATGTATTGTGGGTATTCTTGGTTCAGAAGCTTTTAATAGTTTATGTCTTAGAGTTTCTTATGCAGTGTATTAATGCTTTGCTGTCATTTACAAGATGTTTCAGTATTTGTTTAGAAGACAGTATGATGCCATTAGCCTCTGGGGGAGTGCAAAAGCTGGACTTTTGGTACAACAGACTTTAGCTTTCACGTTAAAAAAGTCATACTGCTCATGGGCTCACCCACGAAGCATATAATTTTGGGACTTTGAAGTCTTTTTTGCTGTTTAATGGTATTTACCCTCCGATGTGGTATCAAAATGTTTAAGATGCACCACACATAAAATTAAGGAGGCTGCGACCTCCATTTGGTGTGTAATAGTATTTCATGGTTCTCTCAGACATGGTATGTTATTGCTATGTTTCACAGTATGTAAAATAACAAAAAAATAAAGTAAAAAAAAAAAACAACAAATAATTAGGGGTGAAGACCCCAAATTAGGGACACATCTAAAAAAACTGGTACTATTCACTCAGAAAACTGATAGAATAAAGGGATTCATTTTTCTGAAGAACAAGTCTCTAATTTTAATGTTTGAGACTATTTTGTGCTTACAATCCCCACTGTTCAGACACAAAAAACTAATTTTACAAAGGACAGAGGAAATATTTGAGGCAAAATCAGGGACAGTTGAGAGCTATGTACAGTACATTTTGACAGCCCTGCCTTCTCCTAACACATGAAGCAATTTATCTTTTTCACTGACTAGCTTCCACAAAAGCAGTAGGTCCCGCCAGAATAAACAAAAAGCACTGCAAAAGGGGAAACATTATCCTGATGAAAAAAGGCCTTTTTTTAAAAAATAATTTTGGTTACAGCATTTTTGAAATACAAAGTGGAATGCATATACATTCAATGCACAGCAGATGTCAAAGCCAACAGCAGCATATACATACAGTGGTCAGAAATTCTTAGAAACAGGAGAGTGCATGCAGATGGCCATGACCCGTCATTTGCTCAACCAAGTGAAGAAACATACAAGGTGAAGCCTAAGAGCAAGAGCACACCATCCAGCAGCAACCCTGGGTGGGAGACCGACTGCAGCAGACAGCCTGCGTCTCCAGGACAGCAAACAGTGACACCATAACAGGAACTGCAGCAGACAGGAAGGACGCGAAGCAACTGCAAATCAAAGTCGGGCCTAGAATGTACAAGCCCCAGTAGACTGCATCATGACAGAATGACTGATGGAAAGAAAAACAAAAACAGCACTGAAGTACAGGATCCAAAGAGGATGTTCTTCCGGTCTCACATGTAGTCGATTGTGGAAAATGAAAGACCTGAAGAGATATGATTCTGCTCATATTATAGAGGCACAGATGATATGGGTCATCATCGGTGGCCTCTGGTAGTAAGGTTTTTGAGTGGTCCTGACCCCGATGGTGTATATGTTCTACACGTATGAGTCAATGAAGGGAGATGTCCTCAAAAAAAATCAAGAGTTTGGATAGATATAAAAAGAAGTATACTGCTGCGAGTTACAGGCAAACAAAACAAAATAAAACAAAACAAAAAAAAGGTAAAAAAAAAAAACTTTTCAGCAGTTAACAGAACAGAGAATCTCTCCGTCAGAGTCTGTCTTATTAACTGAAGTGTTCTTTTAACTGCCACTCGGAACCCAGTGGAAAGAAGGTTCCTAGATAATGTCATGGCTTTCAGATCAGAATTCCCCTGGTAGTTGTGACCTCATTCATCACTCACTCATCAATACAGTGAAAACAAGGAACGACACAGTGTGACAAGGCTGACTAAAACCCTGTCCCAGTGATTATACAGAAAGAGTGTTGAAAGCAAGGATCTTTTCTGTCCTCTCCTTTTTTTTTCTGTCTGATTGCGAATTTTATAACTGCTCCTGGTCTTCCTATGCTTCCTGACCTATGCCTCGATGACAGATGGTTTTAGAAGTGGGATTTAAACAGTGCATACTCTAAGTCAAGAGTTTTGTGCGTGGGTACTAGACCTGGTACCAACGAAGCATAGCAGAAAGGTATGGGTTCTGCAGCCATTTAAATTCAAAGTGATGCATATGTCTGGAAAAGACGATGCACGTACTGACTTTTTGTCAAGGTATGGATCAGGAACTGAGAATTTTGAAAGTTGAAAAAAAAGTTTGTGTGTATACTGGACTGCTTTTTGTAAATGGGGTATGCAGAAAAAGATGACTAAATATGCATAGGACTGTAAAACCGATAAATTCATGTTAAAAGGGAATGAAAATAATGTTTTGGAAACCTGTTTTATTAAAACAGGTTCCCTCTTAAATAAGGGGGAGGGGGTGACAAGGCTGAGTAAGACCCTGTCCCAGTGGTTATCCAGGAAGAGTGTTGAAAGCAAGGATCTTTTCTGTCCTCTCCATTTCTGTCTTTTGTCTGTTTGATTGCGAATTTTACAATTGCTCCTGGCCTTCCTATGCTTCCTGACCTATGCCTGATGACACAGAAAACAACAATAAATTCTAACTTAAAGGAGTAGTACACCCAGAATTTGTAAAAACATATGCTGTGCAGAGTGTTTTGATGTGTGTGTATGAAGTCCTAGTGTGTCCTTCCTTCTGTCTGCTATCAGGGTTTTTTTTCCTTAATTAGCCTACTAGCTTTATGGTACTTTACGACCCCAGGAGATCTCCATCTCAGCCAAGTTTATTGCTTTTCTTGTACCTACAATGCATCCTGTTTCATGTGACAGTGATGTAGCCAAGCCCATAGATTTAAGCAATACACCACGACAGGGTGTGGGTTATGGTGGAATTTACCATGGCTGGTGTGGTTGCCATATCCATGCCAGCCACAGTAGATCCCAACATAACCCACACCCTGGAGTGGTTTATTGTGATTACACTGGATCCAGATAAGATTTAGTTTGAAAAAACATTTTTTATATTGCTTAATTGTATTGGAAAGAAGTTTTTCATGCAAATATTCTTATGCCACAATAAAATAGTCCATGCAGTATATGTTGGCTTATATAAGGATTTTATTTGTGTAAGATTTAACAAGGTTCAAAATGTATAACTGGTTTCATTATTTGTAACATTTTTCGAATGGGAAGAACATCCTTCCCCCTCAGCTAGTGATCAAACGGGAGTTCAGCATGTTTGTAGTTCATTTGCATCACCAGATAAGGAAAAAGGTCCGGCTCCTCATACGACGCGCAGGAGAAACACCGGACCTCACCCAACAACTAACACACTGAAATCTGGCCAATGGAAAATCATGTACACAAATGCCCGCAGTCTGGGAAACAAGATCCCAGACCTGCAGGCAACAATGACAGAGGCTAAATTGGACATAGTAGCCATTAACGAGACATGGTTCGCCAGTAACCACACTTGGCAGACTTCAGTACCTGGCTATGTACTGTTCAAAAGAGACCACGGTGCAACAAAAAAAAAAGGGGGGGAGAAGAGTGGCCCTTTATGTCAATGAAAATATCAAAGCTACAGAAATTCAGAATACACATAAGGAGCCAGAAGAACTGTGGGTTACCCTGGAAACAGGAAATGGGACAGCCATACGAACTGGGGTTGTCTACAGGCCTCCAGACCAGGGGGAAGACACAGACACATTACTGTTAGAAGATGTTCAAAACATGACAGCTAAAGGGGAGGTTCTGTAAATGGGAGATTTCAACATGCCAGATACAGATCGATCAATACCAACAGGAACATCCGCCAGAACTAGACACATAGTGGATTCCCTGCAGGGGGAGGGCCTCAAACAACTGGTAGAACAACCCACAAGAGACAAGGCTATCCTAGATCTAGTACTGACTAACAGGGAAACAATCACAGATCTCCGGGCAGAAGGTCACCTGAGGGCCAGTGATCATCACATGGTATGGTTCAATTTGGCCACTAGAACTAAGTTATCCTATTCCAAGGCAAAAATATGGGACTTCAGAGGAGCTGACTTTGATAAGATGGCCAACAGGGTTAAGTTAGCCCTGGGACGAAGAAATACAGGTGAGGGGGTACAGGCAAAGTGGGCAAGCATTAAGGATGCAATACTTGAAGCAACATCCCATTGTGTTAGGGAGAAAGGCAAGAGCAAAAAAAAAACACTTTGGTTCTCAAAAACAGTAGCAGAAAAGGTCAGGGCCAAAAGGCTGGCCTTCAGGAAATATAAGGGAATGCAGCGGGACAAAGACAGGAAGGCATACCAAACTTCCCTAAGGGAAGCAGGGAAGGCAGGAAGGCAGGCAAAGACCCAAACCGAGGAAACACTAGCATTAACAGTAAAAGAAGGGACAAGATTTTCTATAGATACATTAGTGAAAGGAGAAAGTCCAGAGGGGTATTGCTAAGATCAAAGGTGATAAGGGGAAGTGTGTGCAGGAGGACCAAGGAAAAGCATCTATCCTAAATAGATACTTCTGCTCAGTAGTTACTAAGGAGAAGGTAGGGCAGGGCCCACAGCTCAGCACCATGGACACAGGGGGGAGGGAGGTGTGCACTAATCCCTTCACAAAAGAAAGGGTCCTACAAGAGCTTGCTAAACTCAGGGTGGACAAGACAATGGGACTTGATGGCATACATCCCAAGGTACTAAAGGAGCTAAGGGAGGAACTAGCAGAGCCATTATCAGAACTGTTTAGTGAGCTTCTGAGCACAGGAGAGATCCCAGAAGACTGGAGAAGGGCTCATGTGATCCTGCTCCATAAGAATGGTAGCAGGGAGGAGGCAGGGAACTACAGACCAGTCAGTCTTACCTCAGTACTGGGCAAGATTATGGAGGCACTCCTTAAAGAAAGGATAGTGCAACACCAGGTATCCACAGGAGCACAGGATCCAAGACAGTATGGGTTTACAACAGGAAGGTCATGTCAAACTAATCTCGTAGATTTCTTTGACTGGGTAACCAGAGTGGTGGACCAAGGGGGTGCAGCTGATGTCGCCTATCTTGACTTCAGCAAAACTTTCAATACTGTTACACATAGAAGATTGATTAATAAGCTGGGTAGGCTCAGGGTGGGTCAGAAGTTGGTCAACTGGGTGGCAAATATGGTTGGTGGGCAGAAAACAGAGAGTGGTGGTAAACGGTATACAGTCAGAAGAGTTGCAAGTCACAAGTGGGGTACCTCAGGGATCATTCCTGGGCCCAGTCCTCTTCAATATCTTCATCAGTGACATTGCAGATGGACTGGAGGGTAAAGTTTGTCTGTTTGCAGATGACACCAAGATCTGCAACAGAGTAGATGATCCAGATGGGGTGGGCAGAATGACGAGAGATCTGGATAAACTGGCAAAATGGTCAGAAGAGTGGCAACTGAGGTTTAACGCAAAGAAGTGCAAGATCATGCACATAGGGAAGAAAAACCCTGAAGCCACCTATAGGCTGGGAGAGGAGTTGCTGGCAATCACAAGGGAAGAAAGAGACTTGGGCATCATCATCACAGATGACCTGAAATCATCCAAGCAGACCACTAAAGCAGTAGGTAAGGCTAGAGGGATGTTGGGGTGTATTAGTAGGGGTATCGCAAGTCGAAAGAGGGAGGTAATAATCTCTCTTTACAAGACACTGGTTAGGCCCCATCTGGAGTACTGCAGTCATTACTGGAGGCCACACCTTCACAAGGACATTAACCAAATTGAGGCAGTCCAGAGAAGGGCAACCAAAATGGTGCAGGGACTGCATCAGAAAACATATGAGGACAGATTAACAGAGCTCAATATGTATACCCTAGAGCAAAGGAGGGAGGGAGAGAGGTGATATGATCGAAACATTCAAACATCTTAAGGGCATTAACAAGGTGAAAGATTCTAACATGTTTCAATATAAGAAAAATAGCAGGACAAGAGGACACAGCATGAGATTAGAGGGAGGCCAATTAAGGGTTAATGTGAGGAAGTTCTTTTTCACAGAAAGGGTGGTGGATGCATGGAACGGCCTACCTCAGGAAGTGGTGGACATGAATATAGTGCAGGGCTTCAAACAGGCATGGGATAGGCATAAGGGAGCAATACAGATGAGTATGAATAGATGGGCCATTGACAGAGTACAGGCCTATGGCACATTCATATGGTAGAAAAAATGGGCAGACTGGATGGGCCTTGCTGTCCTTATCTGCCATCAACTTCTATGTTTCTATTTATCAGGATATAATTAATAACTGTTTTGAGGAAAGAGTTAAACTTCAGTTCAAAGTTTTTTATAGTAATTTATTTTTCTTCTCTGTTGATAAGTATGATTTCTGGAGTTGTAGCTTTACAAATTGCATTGCTGTAGTTTCTTAGGTGTCAGCGTGGCTCAGTTGGTAGCACATCCGCCTCTGGACCAGAAGGTTGTGGGTTCTCGTCCCACAATGGGATTGGACTTCACCTAAAAATCGCTGGCATCTGAGTGCAGTATTGGGGGGTGCTGTACTGCTGGGGTGTGCTGTCCTTCGGATGAGACGTTAAACTGAGGTCCCTTCTGCCCATCCTGGTGTTGTCCTGGTGGGTGTCCAGGTGGAAGTAAAAGAACCCAGGGCACTCTTCGCAAACAGTAGGGAACATTCCCGGTGTCCTGGCCAACATTCCCCTTCCCATAAACCGGTTCATACAATTATCCAGGCTGTGTGTGGGTGATGATGTGTGATATGGCCGCACATTCAGTCACTTCACTACCAGTCTAGCATTGCTTGTAAAGTGCTTTGATGTATGAAAAGTGCTATATAAATGCTGATTCTCCTTCTTCTTGAGCCTTGGAAGAAGGAGAAGGGTTGCAGACGTTCCTGCTTGCTACGGAAACGTTGTTATGGCAACCTATGGAAAAGCAAATTACAACAATGAGTTATGAGTATTTTTTTATAACTGTGATTTCTCTTTATTCAAGCAACGATTTTTAATGTGGCTCTTAAATAGATTTACCTTTTTTTTATTTGCAATAGAAATTTACCGTACTGTAATTCATTAAGTTACCCAGGAACGGTATGGCTGCACGGGTCTGATTGGTAGCTTGAGCTGTTTCTTCATGTAGGTTGTGCAGCACCATTTCAGAAATGTGGAGAAATGCAGGCTTCAAGATGCTGCTCTCCTCGGCTTTCAGCTGAAGTGTTTTAGCTTTGTAGGTGCTTTCCTGATCATTTTCATAGATCTCCGTGTTTTGAGGACTATGGCTTTGTGGTGGATGCAGATCTTTACTGCAGGATAACAGATCTTTACTGCAGGAAGGTATGTTTTCAGCTTCTATCACAAGGTGTTTTGCTGGTGTTTCTGTTTGCAGTGCAAGCTGCTTTTCAATACGGTGGGTTACGTTTTTTTCATTGGATGCTTTCAAATCTGATTCTGACTTTGTTGAGCAGGTTTGTCCTGCTATTATGTCTCCCCATTTTTGAAATTCTGTGAGGTTGGGCCGCTAGTAACTGCAAAGGGATGCTTCATTCTTGTGGCCTGTAAAAACAGGTTGCTCACCTGTAACAGTAGTTTCAGGAGTGGTATATGCTGTTCATCCACACTATTTGGCATGTCCCCTTCTGCTTTAAATCTCACTGGAAGTCTTCAAGCTGGCTCCTCCCACCCACCCACCTGGGTGGTGTATAAACCTCGGCTCCGCCCCATAACACCAGATCTTAGCCCGCTGGAAGCCAGGTGTTGTGTGTCCGCAGCCGGGGAGGTCGGGTGGGTCCGTGTGGATGAACAACGTATACCACTCCTAGAACTACTGTTACAGGTGAGTAACCTGTTTTTCTAGGAGCGTGGATATGTTGTTCATTCACACTCTTTGGCAGACTCCTAGCAGTTCTCTGGGAGGAGGGAGGCAAGGCACACACCCCCTACTTGGGAACAGAGATTGGAGAACTGAGGCCCCAAAACCAGCATCCTGGCATGACTCAAGGTCGATGTGGTAGTGGGTGATGAAGGTGTTTGCTAACTTCCAGGTATCAGCCCGACAGATTTCCTGGATAGGGATGTCCCTGGAAGCAGCCACCGATGCAGCAGTATGGTAGATAGAATGAGCTCTTATCCCTCTGGGAGGCTCCTTGCCCACCAACTCGTAGTACAGACCTATGCATGATGTGATCCATCTTGCAATAGTCTGTTTGGCTGCAAGTCTGCCAGAAGCGGCTTCAGTGTAGGTGACAAACAGTTGGTGAACCTCTCCCCGAATTTCCGCCGTCCTCGCCTTGTAATAGGAGAGGGCTCGTCTCAGGTCCAGGGCATGGAGCCTGTACTCTGCCTCCGAGGTGTAATTAGGGTAGTAAATGGCAGAATTAACACCTGGTTAAGGTGAAACTCTGACACCACCTTTACAAGGAATTTCGGGTCGTAGGACAACCTTGTCCCTATGGAAGACCAGATAAGGGGAGTCCACTGAAAGCACCTGGAGCTTCCCTGTCCTTCTGGCAGGTGTGATAGCCACCAGGAAGGCCGTCTTCCATGATAAGTGTGACAAGGCACACTTGTGCATTGATTCGAATGGCTTGCCCATGAGCTTTGCCAGTACCAGCAGTAGCTCCCACGGAGGTGAAGATTCACGCACCGGAGGGGATATGTAATCCAGGCCTTTGAAAAAGTGCCCAACCACTGTCTCCTGCACCACCGTCGCATGACCGTCCCGCGCCCGGTAAGCAGAGATGGCTGCCAGGTGCACCCTAACAGTCGATGACCGAAGACCCCCTTTGAAGAGAGACCAAAGGTAGTCGAGAATGTTAGCCACTGGACAGGACAGAGGGTCCAAGCCCTTGCCCTGACACCAAATGGAAAACCTTTTCCATTTGAAGGCATAACATATCCTGGTCGATTCCTTTCTGGATGCCTCCACCACTGTGTAGACATCTTCAGAAAGACCCAAAGCCTGGAACTCTAGCCGCTCAGGTACCAGGCTGTGAGGTGCAGGGATTGAAGGTCCAGATGCATACCTTCCCCTGATTGAGTGATATCAGGTCCGGGCATGCTGTAAGCCGCTCCAGGTGCCTGCAGCTGAGGCTGAGGAGATCTGGATACCAGAATTGGCGCAGCCAGTCTGGGGCTACCAGGATCACCTTTGCCTTGTCCCTCCTCACCTTGTGGATCAAGGGAAATGGAGGGAAGGCATAGAAGAGGCCTAGGGTCCACAGCCTTGAGAAGGCATCTGCCTACAGTGAGCCTTGCTGAGGGGGGTGGGCATGAAACAGCCTCAGCTTGGTGTTTTCCCTTGAGGCAAACAGGTCCACCATTGGTTTGCCCCAGTGGGAGAACAGGCTGTAAGCTACCTCTGGATGGAGAGACCACTCATGGGATGTCTGGCCTAAGCAGCTGACAGCATGCGCCAGATAGTTTGAGGCTCCTGTCACATGGATGGCTAGGAGATCTGCCTCTAATCGGCTCACGAGGGTCCAGATATGGAGCACCTCAATGCACAGCAGATGGGAGTGCGTGCCGCCCTGTTTGTTGAGGTAGTACATGGTCGTGGTATTGTTCATCTGGACTTGAACCACTTGACCCCGGAGCTGAAGAGCGAAAGCTGACAGTGCCAGTCTGACTGCTCTGAGCTCCAACAGGTTGATGTGGCATCAGGACTCCTCGGGGTTCCAGAGCCCGTGGGCCCTTTTGTCCCCCAAGTGGGCTCCCAAGCCCATGAGAGAGGCATCGGTCATGAGGACGACCACCGGCTCAGGGCGGACAAATGGGATCCCTTCCTGCAACCGGTCTGGGGCGGTCCACCATTGGAAAGTGTCCCACATCTTCTGGGTTACAGTGATCAGCTGGTCGAAATGACTGTGGCGCTGAGTCCACTGGGCGGCCAGCTCCCATTGTAGGGGGCGCATGTGCAACCGGGCCCAACGGACCACTGAGGTGCACACCGCCATGTAACCCAGAAGGCGCAGAAAGTCCCGGCAGGGTGCAACTGCCCAACCAGAAATGACTGGGCAAAGGAGGAAAGAACCTCTGCCCTGTCCACTGGGAGCCGAGCGCTGGCTTGACAAGAGTCGAGCTCTGCCCCGATGAAGCCCATCGCCTGAGAAGGCACGAGTTCCGACTTGGCCTCGTTGATCAGGAGGCCGAGTTGGGAGCAGGTCTGGAAGGCCAGGTTCCTGGACCGCTCCAGCTCCTGTTGGGTGGATCCTGCCAGGAGCCAATCTTCGAGGTAAAGATAAATCCTGACCCCCCCCCACGCCTGAGATGGGCCGCCACCACTGCAATGTATTTGGTGAAGACCCGTGGTGCCGATGACAGGCTGAACGGCATGTCTTGGAACTCATACAGGGTCCCTTCGACCCTGAAGCGGAGGAACCGCTGATGAGACCGGACTTATTGGGACGTGAAAGAATGTGTCCTGCAGATCCAGTGAACAGAACCCCATGTTTCATTCCAAGGATGGTATGATTTGGGACAGACTGACCATCTGAAGGGTGCGTGACCTGAGATATTGATTCAGGTCATGCAGATCTAAAATGGGGCACCAGCCCCCCATCTGCTTGGGCACCAGGAAGTACCTGGAGACAAAGCCTTGGTCTGCTGGAGGATCCGCCACTGGAGCTACTGCCTCCTTGAGGAGGAGCTGAGCAATGTCGTCTCAGAGAGTCGACTGGGTCTGAGTGGATACTCTTTCCTCCCGAGGGGCGCAGGCTCGGCTTGGGGGGGAGTTACTGCTCAAATTCCAGAGGCAGTCCCTGACTGACGACTTCGAGAACCCACCTGTCTGAAGTGAAAACGGACCAGGCAGAAAGGGAGTGGCAGAGCCGGACCCCCATGGGAGCACCCAGAGCTGAGGTGACGGGAGAGGGGTTGACAGCCCCTGCCCCGTCACTGAACAGGCTTGGAGGAGGAGGCTCCAGGACCAGAACCTCGGCCTCCTTTACAGGCTTGCTGGGGTCTGGGATTGGGCCGGGGGTGCCAAGCTTGAGCCTGCTGCTGTCCACCTTGGAAGAAGGACTGCCGAGCCACAGGGGAAGAATGCCAAAAAGGCTTCTTCTTTTTCTTCTGCTGGTTCTTGCCCGAAGCACCCTTGGCAGAAGTAGTGTCCAAGGTGGCACTGGACTGCTCAATTCGCTGAAGGTGACCGGCCACACCAGGTCCGAACAAGTCGGTCCCGAGGAAGGGCATGTCAGCTAGTTTGTGCTGGGTATCCACTGGAAAGGAGGAGAGCCTCAGCCAAGCCCTGCGACGAGAGGCAACTGTGGCAGTCATCGAGTGGGCACAAGAATCCCTGATGTCCAGGGCCGTCTGAAGCTGCTGTTTGGCGACAGCTTGGCCCTGATCCCGGACCTGCTTGACCATGGTCTGTATGTCCGTGGGGAGATGTGGGAGGACTTCATCCAGCAACCCTAAAACGGCATGAGAGAAGTGTGCCATGATGATGGCCGAACTTGCCTGACGAAGGCCCAAGGAGGAAGCCGCATAGACCTTCCTGGCAGAATGGTACAGAAGTTTGGACTCTTTATCAGGAGGTCAGTCAGTGTTGGCAGAACTGCCAGTACGCTTGAACACAGAGGTGGTTACCAGGCTCTCAGCTGAAGGGTGCTCTGTGAACCCCGCAAGGGACCCCATGGGCACCGCGTACTTGCGGGCCATGCGGGTAGATGGAGCTGGACAAGAGGCAGGGCGCTGCCAAAGTTCTAGGGCCGGGCCGACAATAGCCTCAGCCACAGGAAAGGCCTCCGTTGGGGTATCCCCTCTCTTAAGGATGTCCGTAAGAGGGTACTCCACCTTTTTCTGGATTGGCTCCAGGGACATCCCTGTAGATTCAGAGGTGAGGTGAAGAATCCCTTGAAAAGACGAGGGATCTTCCTCCAGCTCTAAGCAAACGGTTGATGCATCATCACCTGGATGAGAATGCAAGCCGGTGACGTCCGAATCCGAGGAATCCGGGTATAATGGCCTACCACCCAGGTCACCTTCGACTCGCCGAGAGCGGTCCAGGGTGACCGTGATCGATAATCGTTTGGGAAGCCCAGTGTCTGGTCTGTCTTCCTTGGAAGGAGCCCCTCCCACAGGTTGTTTGGGTGGTGGGTCCACCACAATCAGTGGAGAGACCGTTTTGGGCCGAACTGGTAGTTTTGCCGGCTCCGTGGGCTGAGGAACCAATTTAATCGGCTCCAAAGGAGTCGGCTTTGGCTTAGGAGGTGAAAGCCAGGTAATGGCCGGTGTAGAAGCCGGAGTCGGCTTATACCCGGTCAAAATTAGCTGTTGCCACATAAGGTCCTCATAGCGCTGGAGTTTCCGCTGGAGCCTCTCCTCCTCCTCCAAGGAGGATAAGGACGACTGATGGCGTTGCCTCTTTTTAAAGCATTTATGGCTCTTCTTCGGCCTGTCAGTCGAGGGAGTCTGAGACCTCGATTGAGATCGGATGGGCCGACTCGGTCGCCCGGGAGACACCGGTGGGATCGGTGATTTCCCTGGATCAGGGACCACTTCTTCGACTGGAGTCCCAGCAGGCAGGGTCTCGTCATCTGGAAAGACCAGATTAGGGGTTCGATCAAGGGAATCGTCGACTGGAGTCAGCAATATCAGATCGATCACAATTTCGACATCGTTGATCAACAATTCGGTCGGCTGACCAGATGGCAAAGCCGAAAAGCCAGCGGCCGAAGAAGCGATCTCGATCAAAGTCGAGACCGCATGCTCCTGGGATCGAGATCTCTTTCGTTCCCAAGAACGTCTCCATCGAGACAAAGACAAATCTGGCTCCTTCTCCCGCTTACGGGATCGAGAGCAGTGCGAGCTCACAGGCACCTCTCCCTTGGTCGGGAGAGACTGGCACAACTTTCGGAAGGAACCTGAGAAGGTGGAGCCCAAGTTGAGTGGAACAAAGAAGCTCTGAGTAGTCTCTACAGCACGAGCTGCTTCCTCCTCGAATTCTTGCATGCATTCCAACTGCTTGGTGGATTCTGCAGCCGCAGAAACTGCCCACCGAGCCTCCTTGGATTTCACTGGAGGGTTTCTCTTCTCTGACCTCCCCAGCTTCAAGCGTGCGAGACGGTCGTTGAGGACGTTGGGATGAAAGGCGAGACACATATTGCATTTCGAGGTGTCATGGTCGACACCGAGGCAACAGACACATGCGGTGTGGGGATCGGTGTGTAACATTTTTCTGATGTTCGCAAGGGCTCCGGCTTAAACTGGGGAGATTGTCTTCCATGATCAAGTGCGAACTTGCAATCACTAATGTGAATGATGTGAATTTCCGGAATAACCAAAGGTTTGAAAGCCAGGGCCTACAAGATGCGTGAGCGCGAGGAAGGCAACCTGAATCTTCCAGCAGAAAGGAAGATCTGGCATCATGGGGCGGAGCCGAGGTATATACCACCTGGGTCGGTGGGAGGAGCCAGCTTGAAGACTTCCAGTGAGATTTAAAGTGAAAGGGGACATGCCAAAGAGTGTAGATGAACAACATATCCACGCTCCTAGAACTGTCATTATTTGGCATGCCTCCATGCCAGACTGGCTTAACAATGTTACTGTGATAGCACTCAAAGAATGATTTGTGAAACTTTTGGGGAACTGGGCTTCTTTCCAGATTCAGGGTAGCATGCCTCCTAGGTAATTTATACCCATGGCCTCATGGGTGTACCAGATGTCCATTGCATCAAGTATATTTTGGGATGCAGAAATAAAGCAGGAGGGTTGGGGGCAACTTTGAGATATATTTTTTAAAACTTTTTACTGGGCACAGTGGGTCATTAGGTTGCTTAAACATGCAACCTCTGCTGTGGTGCCTGGTGGGGTCACTTTTCTCCTTATGGTTCTTTGTTTCTTCGTTAAAACTCTTTATGTAATGTAGACCATTTTCTGCTTTTTCAATTTCAAAGGAGCTTATGTGGAGTTGTCCGACACCCTCATTATCCCTCCGGCCAAAACGTAACTGAATATCAAGCCACACTAGTTCAGTGGCTGTGTGTGGTGATACAGCGTTTCAATTTCTTATGGCTGTTAATTCGTTAATGCGGAGTGGTTCGTGATGTTCTTGCTTATCTTTTCCTTCTTTTCTATATCTTTTTACTACTGCTTTAAAAAAATCGTTGCTTGTATTAAACTCGGTGTCTGCCATAATATTGATTGATTGACTGAGTGGGGGATCGTTTAAACATCTATTTAGTCCTGCCCTTAAGCTAACAAAGCTGCTCAACACGTATTCATTCCTATCTGTGTTTCTGACTGTACTGTAATATTGCCTTAGGATACTATTTAAATCTGTACTTGGAATAGTAGCTAAATCGATAGCCAACTGCTTTTGCAGACACCAATCTTGGAAAACATTTACAGCCTAGCGAGTTTGTTTCTGGGTTGTTTTTTCATGTCTTTGCAGTTCAAGATTTACCATTTACTGATCTGTGACGTCTTCGTGACACTTGTATTTTCATGTCAGAGGACTGGATGGGCCTGCTGCAGGACTGATGACCGTGGAGTTTGACTGGGGCAGAGCGGTGTTTATTGAAGAAGGGACCGGGAAGCCATAGTTTGCTTCTTCAGTGGTCGGGGCCTGAGGATGGGCAGACAATACCGGGAGCAAGAGGTAAGGCTATTTGAGATACTGCTACTGTTTGGGGGTCCACTGACTCGAGTGAATGAAAAATTTCATCTAGTTTGCTCAGGTCAATTATTTCAAAACTTGACTCCATTGCGGTTTTGTACAATTTGAAACGGAGGCGCGGTTGAACTTTCCGTAGCGGGGACAAAAACAATGGCGGCCGTTTTGAGGTGAAAACCTTCTCGGATGGTTTCGAGTTTGGGGTGCACAAAGATACAGCTGGTTGGTACCTCTTTCGTTGGTGATTGTAGGATTTACAACATCCTGTAGGTGTCAACTAGCCAATCACAGTGCAGGGTTTGGAGTGTTTTTTTTTTTTTTTTTCTTTCATACGTTGTCTACTTTTTGCCCCTCACTTCAGGCCGTCATTGTTCCATCCTGGTCACAGTGCCCCCGTGGCTTCCACCTCCTGTATGCCCCTCGCTCTCCTGGTCACTCCTGGCATACCCCCCAGGGACGGGGTCCTGGCGCCACAGCGGGAACCGGCACTGGGATACTGTAACTGGTTGGGAGAGCACTCGGCCAGTAGGCTAATTGAAGTCGGGGCAGGACTTCATAGAGCATTTCCACCAGTCACAGTTTTATCCCTAGGCTTCTAGGGGCGGGAAGGTGCAATGATGCCAGCGTCCATCCCGCCCCAGATACCCCACTGTGCTTCGTCGGTCGCGTCAGGCTGACTAACCCAGCCTCCAGCTAGGCATTGCACCTGCTCAGGCACAATTACCCCCTTCCCGGAGAAGGACAGCAGTCCTTAGGACTCTCAATCCTTCTCCCTGGCCGCCTCTAACGGCCCGGCTCGCTCTCAACCCGGGTCACACATGGAAATCCAATCACTGCACCGAGAGGCCAGCAGGGTTTGGAGTGTTTTTTAATGTCCAGAGTATAATCAGTAACAAGCACTGCTTTACAGTACTTATTTATTTAAACTTTTGTTCACCGGGTAAGCACATGAGCCACTGGCCCTTTTTCATGTGTGACCCGAGACCATTCATAAAACAGTCAAGATGTTACATTATAATATAATAACATACAAAGACAATTATTAAACATTCAATATATAGATCAGCAGCTGTTACAAGTTTAAGAGAAGCATAGACATTCCAAGTGACTAAAAAGGTGTTTCTTTAGTTCCTTTTTAAAAGTATTGTGACTTATGCTAGATTTTGTGGCTGAAGGAGATGGTTATGTTTTAAAAACTATACCGAGTTCAGCTTGGTGACTACCCTCATTGTGAAGGTCTTTTAGTTGTGAACAACATTGACACTTGTTGTGTATGTGTAACTTACATGGTTTTCAAGATATTTACATTTGTTTGGCATAGGGGCTGGCGGTTAGAGTAACAAGCTGTGAATGAGCTTGCTACATCCAGCAGACCTGGGTTTGATTCCCACAACCTCCACTTGCATACTGTGTGACTGAGTAAATCACTTAACCACCACAGTGCTCCCGGGTCACCCCTGAAAACAGGCACTTGTGCCTAGTGGGCCTTACCTGGATATCAAAAGAATAAAATAAAAAATGTCTACTTGAGTGTTCACTCAGAGAGAAAAAAAGCATTTGCTGTTCTTAAGCGCATCTGCACACATGCCAAACAAATCTAAGTATCTTGAAAACTTTACAAGCTACACAAAAACACCCAACAGCGAAGTTGTTCATGACAAAAATACCTTAACAATGAGGGTAGTCACTAAGCTGAACTCTGTATAGTTTTTAAAATATAACCATCTAATTAATCACATTCCTATATTTTTTTAACCAAATTTCCCACTTTAGATGGCAAATATTTTAAAACCTGTAAGGAGTTCAGCTTAGAGACCACCCTCATTGTAAAGTACAGTTAGGTAAGAACTTACTGTAACAGTAGATCTTCGAGAGAGGCTCTTGCAGTAGGTACTAACCGATAGGACTATGTCACCAGGCGCTAGGACCACACGGAAAACTTTAGCGAGCAGTGCCTGGCGGTCACGTGACTGACATCAGCATGGCGCTATACAGTGAGCGGTCCCCATGCCTGCCCTCCAGTTCTCCGGCCGGAGACCTAGAAAGGTGCTACAGGATATAGGAGTGGGCTCCTGAAGCTATACAGCTATGAAAAGAAAAGTAGCAGAATAAAAATAGGGGGAAGGTGGGAGGGAAAGCAATACCTACTGCAAGAGCCTCTCTCAAAGATCTACTGTTATGGTAAGTTCTTATATAACTGTACTATCTCACTTTGAGAGGGCTCTTGCAGTAGGTACTAACCGACAGGACTGAGTCCCAAGCAGTCACAATCACACAAGTCTGAGACATGGGAGGTAGGAACAAGTATACAGGAAACAGGGATCTTAGGACAAGAGTCCCTGAAGAACAGCTAGGCCAAAGCCTGCTCTGCGCCTAGAAGCAATGTCCAACCTGTAATGCTTAGTGAAGGTGTGGACAGAACTCCAAGTGGCAGCCGCACAGATATCTGCGGCAGAGACGTTCCTGAAACAAGCAGTAGAGGTAGCCATGCCCCTGGTTGAGTGCCCTTTAACTTCCCCTGGAAGTGGTTTGTTATACTTCTGATAAAAGCCTTAACTGCATTACCTTTTGACAAAAGGTAATGCAGTTTGCCAACCATTTGGACAAACACTGTTTTGTAACTGCTGCGCCCTCTCTCTTGGGCACAAAGCAAATGAATAACTGATCAGTTTTATGGACTGGCTTCATCCCGTTAGTATAGTAACAAAGAATTCTATGTACATCCAGAGTATGTAGAATTGCTTCACCCCCATTGGAATGCTCAGGATAGTACACTGGCAACTGAATGGACTGATTTAAGGTGGACTCTGAAACCACCTTAGGTAAGAACTTAGGATTTGCATGCAGAGCCACCCACTTTCTGTGAAAAATCAAATAAGGTCCTTACACATCAGGGCCTGAAGCTCGGAAATCCTTTGAGCAGAAGTAATGGCAACTAAAAAGAGCGCTTTCCACGAAAGGTAGAGCATGTCACAACTCGCAGCTGGTTCAAATGGAGACAGTGTGAGTTTTTCCAAAATGAAGTTCAGGTCCCACGGAGGAGCAGGGCTCCTAACTGGGGTTTTTAGATGAAGAATCCCTTTAAGGAATGTCCTGGATACTTCCAGCTGAGCCAGGGTTTTGCCATCCACTGGAATGTGGTAGGCAGAAATGGCAGATAAGTGAACCTTCAAAGTCGAGTGGATGAGGCCGAGGTCAGAGAGGTGTAGCAGATACTCTAAGACTTGCAGAATGGGGCAAGAAAAGGGGTCCCAATCCTTGGACATGGCCCACATGGAAAATCTCTTCCATTTTGTTGCGTAAGTAGATCTAATGGATGGTTTTCTGGCCTTCACTAGTACCTGTGCCACTCTAGAGGATACTCCAAAGCGAGCGGCGGCTATGTCAGTAGGTGCCATGCGTGCAGGTGAAGGGAATGAAGGTCTGGATGGACCAGGGTGCCCTGTTCTTGAGATAGAAGGTCTTGACAGATGGGCAGGGGAACTGGGGGTTCCACTGTCAGTTGCTAAAGCAGAGAACCAAATCTGATGTGGCCAGTAGGGAGCAGTCAGGATCATATGTGCTCCCTCTGCCTGTAGTTTCGGTAATACCTCTATAATAATGGAAAGGGAGGGAAGGCGTACATGAAGAAAAAATTACTCACCTTAGTAATTGTATTTCTTCTAATGGAGTCTTGCTGCATTCTGACATATGCAGTTAGACCCAGAACTTGAACTGCTCCGGAGAGGAAAGAGTTAACTCTATGCAGGAAGTATAGAATGTTGAGCTCGAGCTTGGTTCAAACCTCTGTCTGCAGCACTTCAAAGTGTAACCGTCAGATTCTTACGAGCTAATACTAACTAACTACACTTCCTAAGTGGAAATTGTAAAGAAATGGCCAACAGGCAACAAATTTTTGGTTCCCCAAAAGCCTCAAGTCGAGAACCCAAAAAAATAATCAGGTAGTGAACCAACATATAGCTACAAAACAACATAACAATAACCCACTCCCTCTTTTTAAAACGGAGGAGTACCAAGTACACCCCTGAGGTGCAACACTGTACCAGCCAGCCCAGTTCCCAAAAACAGGTTCTGAGAGGAGAGGCAGGGAAGAAAAAATTACTCACCTTAGTAATTGTGTTTCTTCTAATAGAGTCTTGCTGTATTCTGACAATTGCAGTTAGCTCCAGTACTTGAACTGCCCCGGAGAGTGAAGGGTTACAATTCTCTGCCAGGTATAGAACGTTGGGTTCGAGCTTGGTTGAAAACTCTGTCTGTAATGCTTTGAAACCAAACCGTCAGATTCTTACGAGCAAAAACTCACTGACTATATAATGTGGAAATTGTAAAATTCCTAGTAGCCAACTGGCAACAAAGACTTTAGATTCCTAAAAGACTCAAGTCAGGAAACCCAAAGACCAAAAACCAAGCAATAAGGCATAAAAAAACTCTTAACTAATCAAACACAAGGCACCCAACACAACAGAAAGTGGGCTGAAGACACCCTTGGGGTGCAACACTGCACCTGCCCACCCACTTCCCAAAACAGGTTCTGAGAGGGGAGGCAGGAAGGGAGGTCAGAATACAGCAAGACTCCATTAGAAGAAACACAATTACTAAGGTGAGTAATTTTTTCTTCAAACAACATCAAGTCTTGCTGTATTCTGACAATTGCAGACTACCAAGCAGTACCTCCAAGGAGGAGGGACATAACCTACTTTGGGAATAGGCTCTGAAGTACTGCTGTGCCAAACCTAGCATCGCTCCTAGCCTGGATATCCAGAGAGTAATGCTTGGTGAAGGTATGAACTGTTTTCCAGGTGGCTGCTTGGCAAATTTCTAACAAAGGAGTACCCCTGGCCGCAGCCAGAGATGCAGCTGTACCTCTAGTGGAATTAGCCCTCAGGCTTGAGGGTGAAATTTTTCCCAGTTTCTCATAGCAGAATTGGATACAGGACACAATCCACCTGGCAATGGTTCTCTTGGTGGCAGGTTTGCCCTTACCTACTTCCCCATAAGTGAGGAACAACTGGAGGAAGTCAAACCTGTGACCCTCTGTACATTCTATGTAGTAATTAAGGGCCCTTTTAACATCCAAACTGTGTAGCCTCCGCTCTCCTGAGGAGGTATGATCAGTGAAGAACACAGGAAGAGACATATATTGGTTTAAGTGGAAATCAGAAACCACTTTGGGTAAGAACCTTCTATTGGTTCTAAGGACCACCTTATCCCTATGGAATGAAATGAAGTCAGGCTCAACTGACAGGGCTTGCAATTCACTGATGCATCTGGCAGAAGTAACAGCAACCAAAAACACAGTTTTCCAAGTCAAGTACTTGAGCTCTGCTGAGGACATAGGCTCAAAGGGGGGCTTGCATAAGCTTAGCAATGCAAATATTCAAATCCCAGGCAGGAGCAGGATCCCTAAAAGGGGGACTGGTATGAAGCAATCCTTTCAAACAATTTACAAAATACAGGGTGAGATGACAGAGAGGAAGACTTCCCCACTGACAGGAAGCAGAAACAGCTGACAAATGAACTTTGAGAGTAGCTGGTTTGAGGCCTAGGCCATTAAGATGAACCATATAATCCAGAACTGTAGACAACTCAGCAGTGTCTGGGGACATATCCTTCTTGGAACACCAAATGCTGAACCTTTTCCATTTGGAGTTGTAAGTTTTTCTGGTGGCAGGCTTTCGAAAAGCTTTGAGAATATCCAGAACCCCTTGGGAAACATGCAAGTCTGCATACTCTAACTCTTCAAGAGCCATGCCTTGAGATTGAGTGACCGAAGACTGGGGTACCAAATCCTCCCCTGAGAGGAGGTTAACAGGTTGTGATTCCTGGGAAGAGACAGGGGAAGATGGACTGCTAGGGACAGCAACAGGGGGTACCAAGGCTGCCTGGCCCAGACTGGAGCAATCAGAATCACTTTGCAAGGTTGGGACCTTACCTTGACTAGAACCTTGAACAGTAGACGGAAAGGAGGGAAGACAAAGAAATTTCCCTTCCCAGTTCAAAATCAAAGCATCCAGAGGGACAGCCCAAGACTGGGGGTCTGCAACAAAACAGAGGAAGTTGGTGATTGTCTGGGGCTGCAAAGAGATCTATCTCTGGACTGCCCCACCGTGAGAAAATCACTTTCAACACCAAAGGATCCAGAGACCATTCGTGATGGCCCTGGGAAATCCTGCTCAATACACCTGCAAGCACATTGTCCTTTCCTGGGAGGTGGACTGCTACCAGAGAGGTCTGTAGGGAATAAGCCAGGGACCATATTTTCATGGCCTCCGTGCACAAGGCCGTGGACCGAGTGCCTCCCTGCTTGTTGATGTACCACGTGGTGGTAGTGTTGTCCGTCCTGACCTGAACCACCTTGTTCTGTACTGACTGAGAGAAAGCTTGTAGGGCAAGAAGTACTGCCCTGAGCTCCAGGAGGTTGATATGAAGAAGGGATTCCTGAAGGGACCACAGTCCCTGGGCCGTGAGAGCCCCCAGATGGGCTCCCCACCCCAAAAGGAAAGCATCTGTGGTAAGAACCACAGAGTGAATCTGAGTGACAAATGGAACACCTTGCCTTAGATTGTCCAGGTCCTGCCACCATTGAAGAGCCTGAATTAAGGTCTGAGTAACAGGAACTAGCTTGGTAAGAGGATCTTTCCTTTGGGACCAAAAGGTCCTCAGATGGAGCTGAATGTCCCTCATCTGAAACCTGGCCCCATGGACCACTGCCGTGGAAGCTGCCATGTGGCCCAAAAGCTGAAGAAAATGCCTTGCTGGTCGAGAAACCAGAGTGAGGAAGGAATGAAGAGGCCAGCTGAGAGATGGTTTTTGCCCTTTCCAAAGGAAGGAAAGCTCTTTCCTTGAGCGTGTCCAGCTCTGCTCCTATAAAAGTGAGGAGCTGTACTGGTTCGAGAACTGACTTGGGAAGATTGAGAAGGAACCCCAGGGAAGTGAGAACTTGCTGGGTAACCTGCAGATCTGACTTGGTCTGAGGACTGGCCCACAAGGAGCCAATTGTCCAGGTATGGAAAGATAGAAATTCTTTTCTTTCTTAAAAAGGCCACCACTACTGCTAGGCACTTTGTAAACACCCTTGGAGCTGAAGTTAGGCCAAAGGGCACTGCTCTGAACTGGTAATGGCCTGAGGGCAATTCGAACCTGAGGTACTTTCTGTGGAAGCACCTGATGGGAATGTAAAAATAGGCATCCTTGAGGTCCAGGGAGGCTAGCCAGTCTCCTGGCCTCAGAGAGGGAAGAATTGTTCCCAGAGTCACCATTTTGAATTTTGGCTTTAGCAGGTGCCTGTTCAGGTATCTTAGATCTAGGATGGGTCACCACTCCCGTCTTTTTTGGGGTAAGGAAGTACCTGGAGTACAGACCTTTGCCCCTGTATGGGGTAGGAAGTCTCTCTATGGCTCTTAACTCATTGCCTCCACAGGAGCTCTCTGAAGTTGCACCACTTGTCTCCTGTATACTGTTAACAGTGAATCCTGGGCCTTTCTAAGCAAAATCAAGCTACAGTCAGCATGCCACAGACAAATCCTAATAGCTCAAGAACCATAAGTGCTAGACACAAAGTATGAGTGGCAAAGTTATTCAGCACAAAATTACCTTTCCAATGGGGGTATGCAAATAATAATATGTAATTGTGTTTTTTTTCTATGCTGGTTGAAACAGCAAATAAAAAAAAATGTCACTAAAATAGGCAACATAAGCCATACACACCATACCATAAACAAATGCAAATAACTCCTAAAGTATACATGATATACACAAAAGATCGGTGGCAAAGTCGTTCAGCACAAAATTACCTTTCCAACACTGCTATGCAGTCAAATATATACTATATTCTGTTATATTATATATTAAAATATATGTGACGTCTCCAGACATTGCACAGGCAGGCAGGAAGTCAGTAGCTGACTTCTGCAGGCGTCCTCAGGACACACCAGTGTATTTTACTGATGACTACAGGCGTCTGCTAGGACACAATGAGTTAAGGCCAGTAGAGAGGCAACCTCTGCCTCTAGAGCAAGGGTTTCTGATGTATTTGCAGGTGGAAAGGATCTGGGTCTCTGTTTCGGAAAATTTTTGAAACTGAGAACCAGCCCCTGGCTTACAACCTCCAGGACCCACTTGTCTGAGGTAACAGACATCCAGTCCTGGACAAAGTAAGCCAGCCTGCCTCCTACCAGAATGGGGGAGTCGACCCAGGCTGACACATCAGGGTATCTGCTTGGCAGGAGCCTTAGGCTGAGGGGTGGATGCAGCCCTGCTCATCCCCCTTCTGCCTCTCCCTCTGAAGAACCCCCTCTGAGAAAAAGAAGAAGAGGTAGAAAGGCCTGTGAAAAGGCCTGCCCTTCCCCCTAGCTTGCTGCCTTTGAGGAGTTGCCTGCCTCTCCTTGGCCTGGGCACTCCTGTAAGTGGTCCTGTATTCATCCATTTTCTTCATGTAATTCTCTGTCTGCTTTCCAAACAGAGAATTACCCACCACAGGGAAATCCATGGCCTTAGCCTAGGTATCCTGCGAAAGGCTAGTATATCTGAGCCAAGCCATTCTCCGAAGAGCCACAGATGTAGCCATGACTCTTGATGACACATCATTGGAGTCCACAGCAGCATGAAATTGCACCTTTGATGCCTTGATCCCATCAGCAGCCACCCCCTCCAGCTCCTTGGCTAGCTGGGGGGGAAGCCTGTTTAGCCAGTGCCAGTACAGTGTCCCACCTGGACTTCTGGTACCTGGCTGCATAGGCCATATAGTTAGCCTGCCTGAGTCCCAAAGATGATGCCATGTACTGCTTCTTTGCCATGGCATCTATCTTCCTGGAGTCTTTGTCTGGGGGGGGGTGAAGCCAAGAGAATGTTTACCTTTTCACAGGCCGCAGCCTGCACTACCTCAACATGGCTGCATTGCTGATGGAAAAACTCTGTATCTGAGCCTGACAAGGCGTACCTCTTGTTCATTCTCTTGTCAACAGCAGGTACAGAGTTAGGAGACCTTAACATTTTTTGTGTCTGTTTCCCAAAGGACTTATGGAGGTGAATAGACAGTCTCTTAGACTCTGGGATGTCCATCATCTCAACAAAATCAGGCTCCTCCTGATCCTCCACAGCCTCCTCAATAGGAAGCTGAAGGGTTTGAGCCACTTTTCTGTAAAACAGAAAGTGGGAAGGGGACTCAAAGCCTAGGAGGGGAAACACCAGGAGGTCTGTCTGGGGAGATGTCCGGTTCCACAGGCACATCCAGACTTTCACCATCATAATCATCCTCTTCAAAAATCCCCCTCCTCATCAAACTCCGGTTCGTAAAAATCTTCAGGGGAATAATCCTGAATCGGGGGAACCGACGAATGGAACCCCTGCTAGAAGGTGCCGGATCGGCTGGAACAGGATGAAGCGATTCAACAATCTGAATCGCTCTGGCTATCTCTTCGGCAGTCAGAACATGAAGTTCTGGATCCGAACCGGCCGATTTATCCTTGCGCTTTCTGTTTGCAGGAATCGATCCCTCAGGATCGGCTCTCCTCTTGCCCGAAGAAG
Source organism: Neoceratodus forsteri (assembly GCA_016271365.2). Classification (NCBI taxonomy): domain Eukaryota; kingdom Metazoa; phylum Chordata; order Ceratodontiformes; family Ceratodontidae; genus Neoceratodus; species Neoceratodus forsteri. The sequence goes on from CM057450.1 coordinate 1,219,168,053, forward strand.
TATCTCCCTGGTCAGAGGGCACTCCTTCTGGTTCGGTAGGAACCGAACCGGGCTGGCCTTCCGGGTCAGCGGATTTCTCGGTCTCCTTATCCCTAAGTCTACCTAACCTTTTATCCAACGTAGACTTAGGGAAATTCTTGCAAATTTGGCAGTCTGAATCGAAGTGGTCAAACCCTAGACAGTAAACACAAGTGGTGTGGGGATCAGCCTTAGCAAAGACCTCCCCACACACATAATGCAGTGTTGAAACCCAGTGGGCCCGTTTTTTTTCTTGGGTTTCTCAGACATGGCCAGCCTAACAAAACTTACCCTTTATACGGCAACTGCCAGGCAAGACTCCCCTATCGGTTTCTCACCGTGTTACGGGTGTTGGAAAAAAAACGTTCAAATCACATTTTTTTTTTTAAACCGATATGGACCGGTAACCACACACTAAACTTTTTCACAAAGATATTTCCTAAAGGATCGGTTCAGCCGAACTGATCGAAAAAGCTTTACAATTTCCACACAATAACGATCCTACATACTTACAGTACCACAGACAGAGTCTTAACTGATAAACGGAACTTAATGCGGACTAAAACCGACAACTTTAACAGACTTTGAACTGAGCAGAAGGAGAAATCTCTGGAGCGACTGTTCAGTGAGGCGGAGTAAAGAATCTGACAGTTTGGTTTCAAAGCATTACAGACAGTTTTCAACCAAGCTCGAGCCCAACGTTCTATGCCCGGCATAGAATTTTAACCCTTCACTCTCCGGGGCAGTTCAAGTGCTGGAGCTAACTGCAATTGTCAGAATACAGCAAGACTTCATGTTGTTTGAAGGAGGTCAGAATATATCAAGACTCCATTAGAACACAGTTACTAAGGTGAGTAATTTTTTCTTCAAACAACATGAAGTCTTGCTGTATTCTGACATATGCAGACTACCAAGCAGTACCGCCAAGGAGGGGGGTACTGAACCTATTTTGGGAACAGGCTCTGCAGTACTGCTGTTCCAAACCGAGCATCACTCCTAGCCTGGATATCCAGAGAGTAATGCTTGGTGAAAGTATGGACAGTTTTCCAGGTGGCTGCTTTGCATATCTCTAGTAAAGGTATATCCCTGGCAGCAGCCAGAGAAGCAGCTGTACCTCTAGTCGAATGAGCCCTCAGGCCTGAGGGGGGTATTTTGCCTAGCTTTTCATAGCAGAATTGGATGCAAGAGCCAATCCACCTGGCAATAGTTCTCTTAGTAGCAGGTTTACCCTTTCCCACTTCACCATAAGTGAGAAACAATTGAGGACAGTCAAACCTAAGTGCCTTAGTATGCTCAATGTAGTAGCTAAGTGCCCTCTTAACATCCAAACTGTGTAATCTTCTTTCTCCTGAAGAAGAATGATCAGCGAAGAATACAGGAAGAGACATGGACTGGTTCAGATGAAAATCTGAAACCACTTTGGATAAGAACCTCCTATTGGTTCTAAGGGCCACCTTATCTCTATGGAATGAGATCAAATCCGGCTTCACTGACAGAGCTTGTAATTTACTAAGACACCTGGCAGAAGTGATAGCTACCAGACACACAGTTTTCCAAGTCAAGTACTTGAGTTCTGCTGAAGCCAATGGCTCAAAAGGGGGTTGCATAACCTGAGCAATGTAAACATTAAGATCCCAAGCAGGGGTAGGGTCCCTAAAGGGAGGGTTGGTATAGACCAAACCTTTAAAGAACTTACAGAAAACAGGATGAGATGCCAGGGAGGAAACCTTCCCCTCTGACAGGAATGCAGAGACAGCTGCTAAGTGGACTTTCAGAGTGGCTGGCCTGAGGCCAAGGCCATTGAGATGAACCATATAATTCAGAACAGTAGCCAGATCAGCAGTATCTGGTAAGCCATCCTTATTGGAGCACCAAATGCTGAATCTCTTCCATATGGAATTATTAGTTTTTCTGGTGGCAGATTTTCAAGAGTCTTAAAGACTATCCAGAACCCCCTGAGACAGGTGCAGACTTCCATACTCTAACTCTTCAAGAGCCAAGCCTCGAGGTTAAGAGACCGAAGGTTGGGGTACCACATTCTTCCCTGAGAGGAGGTTAACAGATTGTGCTTCTTGGGAAGAGATAGAGGGAGATGGACTGTTAGCGACATCAACAGAGGATACCAAGGCTGTCTGGCTCAGTCTGGTGCAATCAGAATCACCTTGCATGGTTGTGACCTGATCTTGACCAGTACCTTGAATAACAGAGGAAAGGGAGGAAAGGCACACAGGAATTTTCCCCCCAATCCAGAACCAGAGCATCCAGAGGAACTGTGCCCATGACTGGAGGTCTGCAACAGAAGAGAGGAAGTTGATGATTGTTTGGAGCTGCAAAGAGATCTATCTCTGGAGTGCCCCACCTGGAGAAAATTACTTTCAATATGAAGGGTTCCAGGGTCCATTCGTGATGGCCATGAGAGATCCTGCTCAGGGCATCTCCTAGCACATTGTCCTTCCCTGGTAGATGGACTGCTACCAGAGATGCCTACAGGGCATAAGTCAGAGACCATATTTTCATGGCTTCCGTGCACAAGGCCGTAGACCGAGTGCCTCCCTGCTTGTTGATGTACCACATGGTGGTGGTGTTGTCTGTCCTGACCTGAACCTCCTTGTACTTTTACAGAGTCTGAGAAAGCTTGGAGAGCCAGGAATACTGCCCTGAGTTCCATAAGATTGATATGAAAAAGAGACTCCTGAGGGGACCACACCCCTTGTGCTGGGAGGGCTCTTAAGTGAGCTCCCTGGCCCAGGAGAGAAGCATCTGTGGTTAACACCACTGAATGAGTCTGACTGATGCATGGGACTCCTTGTTTGAGATTGTCCTGATCCAATCACCACTGGAGAGCTTGGATCAATTTGGTTAAAAGATCTTTTTTTCTGAGACCAAAAGGACCTCAGATGCAACTGAATGTCCCTCATTTGAAATCTGGCTCCCTGTACCACTGCAGTGGAAGCTGCCTTGTGGCCCAGGAGGTGAAGAAAATGTCTTGCTGGTCGAGACACCAGAAGGCGGAAAGAAGAAGCAAGGTCTGTAAGGGCCTTCACCCTTACCAAGCGAAGAAAAGCCTTTGCTTGGACAGTATCCAACTCTACCCCATGAAGGTAAGGAGTTGTACTGGTTCGAGAATTGACTTTGGTAGATTGAGAAGAAACCCTAGGGAAGTGAGCAACTGTTGTGTCACTTGTAGGTCTGACTTGACTTGGTCTGGAGACTGTCCCACAATGAACCAGTCATCCAGGTATGGAAAAATGGAGATATTCTGTCTCCTGAGAAAGGCCACTACTACTGCTAGACATTTTGTGAACACCCTTGGAGCTGATGTTAGGCCGAAGGGCATTGCTCTGAACTGATAATGGCCAGAAGGCAATTAGAACCTCAGGTACTTTCTATGGGAGCACCTGATTAGGATGTGAAAGTAGGCATCCTTGAGGTCAGGAAAGCTAACCAATCCCCTGGCCTTAGAGAGGGAAGAATTACTCCCAGAGTCACCATTTTGAATCTTTGCTTCAAAAGGTGCTTGTTTAGGTATCTTAGGTCTAGGATGGGTCGCCACTCCCCTGGCTTTTTTGGGGTAAGAAAGTATCTGGAATACAGATCCTTGCCCCTGTACTGAATAGGAACCCTCTCAACCGCCCCGAGGGTTAGTAGGGAAGACACCTCTGCTTCTAGAGCAGTGGTCTCGGAAGGGTCTGCAGGTGGAAAGGACTTGGTCCTCAATTTTGGGAACTTTGCAAAACTGAGAGCCAATCCCTGGCTTACTGCCTCCAGGACCCATTTGTCTGAGGTAAGAGACTTCCAGGCCTGGAAGTAGTAAGCCAGCCTGCCTCCTACTGGGATTGGGGAGTCGACCTGGGCTGACACATCAGGGTCTCTGCTTGGCAAGAGCCTTGGACTGAGAGGAGGATGCAGCCCTGCTCATCCCCCTTCTGCCTCTCCCTCTGAAGAACCCCCTCTGAGGAAAAGGAAAGGAGGCCTGTGCCTGGTAGAAAGGTCTGTGAAAAGGCCTGCCCCTGCCCCTGGACTGCTGCCTTTGAGGAGTTGCCTGCCTTTCCTTGGCCTGTGCACTCCTGTAGGTGGTCCTGTATTCATCCATCTTCTTCACGTAATTCTCTGTCTGCTCTCCAAGCAAAGAATTGCCCACCACAGGGAAATCCATGGCCTTAGCCTGAGTGTCCTGTGAGAGGCTAGTACATCTGAGCCAAGCAAACCTCCGAAGAGACACAGATGTAGCCATGACTCATGATGCCACATCATTTGAGTTCACAGCAGCATGAAATTGAATCTTGGATGCCTCGATCCCATCAGCAGCCACCTCCTCCAGCTCTCTGGCTAGCTAGGGAGAGGCCTGTTTAGCCAGTTCTAGGACAGTATCCCATCTGGGCTTCTGGTATCTGGCTGTGTAGGCCATATAATTTGCCTGCCTGAGTCCCAAGGAAGATGCCAAATACTGTTTTTTGGCCATAGCATCCACCTTCCTAGAGTCCTTATCTGGGGGGTGTGAAGCCAAAGGAATGTTAGCCCTGTCACAGGCTGCAGCCTGCACTACCCCAACATGGCTGCATTAGTGGAACAAGAATTCTGTACCTGAGCCTGAAAGCATATACCTCCTGTCCATTCTTTTATCTACAGGAGGTAAAGAATTTGGTGTTTAAAGAACTTTCTGTGTCTGTTTCCCAAAGGATTTATGGAGGGGAATAGACAACCTTTTGGACTCTGGGATGTCCGTCATTTCCACGAAATCAGGCTCCTCTTGTTCCTCAACAGCTTCAACCAAGGGAAGCTGCAGGGTCTCAGCCACCTTTTTGTAAAACAAATAGTGGGATGGGGACTCGGAAAGCCTGGGAGGGGAAACACTGGAAGGCCTGTCTGGGGAGATGGCCGGTTCAATGGGCTCATCCAGACCTTCATCATCATCATTGTCCTGCTCTTCCTCCCCTTCCCATTCCGGGTCACAAAATTCATCTGGAACATATTCCGGAACCGGGGGAACTGACCGAACCGAACTCCTATCGAGAGGTGCCGGATCAGACAGAACCGGACGGAGCGATTCTACAATGCTTATCGCCCTGGCTATTTCCTCGGTGGTTGGATGCTGCAGTTCTAGATCTGAACCAGCCGACTTCCTTTTCCTTTTTGATGGAACTGACCCCTCAGGATCGGCTCTCCTCTTGCCCGAGGGAGTATCACCCAGGTCAGTGGGCACTCCCTCAGGTTCAGTTGGAACCAAACCGGGCTGGCCATCCGGATTAGCGGACTTCTCTGCCTCCTTTTCCCTGAGCCTACCCAACCTCTTTTCTAGGGTGGTCTTCGGGAAATTCATATAGATTTGGCAGTCTGAATTGAGGTGGTCAAACCCCAGACAGTAAACACAAGTGGTGTGAGGGTCTGCCTTAGCAAAGGCATCCCCACACTCACAGTGTTGAAACCCAGTGGGTCCGTTTTTTTTCTTGGGTTTCTCAGACACAGCCAGGCTACAACTTACCCTTTACAGTTTAAAAGCCAGGTAAGACCCTCCTATCGGTTACCAATCGTGTTACGGGTCATAGAAAAAAAAAAGTATAAAATACCATTTTTTTGAAACTGATAGGACTGGTACCTCACACTAAAAGGAAGAAAATAAACAAACCCTAACCCAATCGGTTCCTAACCGGACCGATCGACAGGTTTTACAATTTCCACACAGAAAATTAAACACAATAAACCTAAAGTCCACTACCTACAACACTTACTGTACTGCAGACAGGGATTTGAAGCTGAAAATAACGAAAAAACGGTATTTAAACCGACGGATTTTAACCGAACCGACTAGCGAAGGAGCAATCTCCGGAGCGATTGTTCAGTTAGGCAGAGTAAAGAATCTGACGGTTACACTTTGAAGTGCTGCAGACAGAGGTTTGAACCAAGCTCGAGCTCAACATTCTATGCTTCCTGCACAGAGTTAACTCTTTCCTCTCCGGAGCAGTTCAAGTGCTGGGGCTAACTGCATATGTCAGAATACAGCAAGACTTCACGTTGTTTGAATCTCCCTGTCCAGCATAGAGCCAGAAAACACCACGCCCTGGTGCGAGCGAGCAGAAAGTTGGTAGTTTTGCGTTGGATGGGGATGCGAACAGATCGAGGTCTGATTGACCCCAATGGGCAATTATTTCTTCTACCACCAACTGTCACAGCTCCCACTCATGGACTCTGGCTTGAGTGTGGCTCAGTGTGTCCACCAGGATGTTCTGAATGCTGGGGATGATTATGTTGAACTGCCCAGTACTATACTTGCATCGCCTCGCATCAAGAATGGGTAAGAGTGAATGCCCCCTTGTTTAAGTACCAGACGCACATGTTGTCTGTCTGAATCATGAGTGATCCCAGCTTGAGGAGGTGCTGGAATGCCTGGAAGGCATACAGCACAGTTCTCATCTCCAGTACACACTGATATGGAGTGTAGGTTCCTTGTGAGCCCAAGAACCTTGGGTCTTGTGGGGTCCCAAATGGGCTCCCTATCTCAGTCTCAAAGCATCCGTCATCAGAGTCTGGAAGGGAGGAGGGGGCTGAAAAGTGACACCTTTTCGAAGGCCTGTGTTCTGCCACCACAAGAGGTCCCAAATCATCAGGTTGGAGACCAGGACCATATGGTCCAGGTTGTCTGATCTCTGATCCCATTGTACTCTGAAGGTCCACTGCGTGACCCGCATATGGAGCCTGGCCAGATGTACAGTCGGAATAGCAGCTGCCATGAGACCCAGCAGGCAAAGGATCGACCTTTCGGAGAGCCGCCTCTGGGAAGCCACCAGATAATAATAATAATAATAATAATTGTATTTATATAGCGCCTTTCACTGTATCAAGGCATTGAACAAATTAATTAAAACTTCCAACATTCAATACAAAACATCAAAGACCATAAACATTATAAAATATATCATAAAAACATAATAAATTACAATAAAATTTCACACATTTTACAGTACATATTAACTTTCCAAGAAGGCCATTCTCCATAAGTGTGTTTTCAGTTCCTTCTTAAATATCTCCACGGAGGTGCATTCCCATAACCGGCATGGTAGAGAATTCCAAAGAGTGGGTGCAGCATGAGAAAATGCTCTGCTGCCAGAGGATTTCAAACTCACTCTTGGAAACTCTAACAACCCCATGTCGGCTGAGCGGAGTGATCGGCCGGGGCAGTAAGGAACCAGTAGGTCTTTCAGATTGATGCAGAGTCTCCGCTCTGTCTGGTGGGAGGAAGGCTCTCCACCAGATGTGCTTACTGATGGAGAGTCTCCGCTCTGTCTGGTGGGAGGAAGGCTCTCCCCCAGACTGCATCCAACTCTGTCCCAATAAATTGCAGGCATTGGGAAGGGACATGGTGGGATTTGGGATACCTGACTGAAATGCCCACCTGCTGGAAAAGGTCCAGGGTACTGGATAGAAACCTGATTAGGCTGTCGCTCGACGGAGCTGAAAGAAGCCAGCCATCAAGGTAGGGGAAAACATGAATGCCCTGTCTGCATAATGACACAGGGACCACTGCTAGGCACTTTGTGAACACTCTGGGTGCTGATGACAGGCCAAATGGGACAGCTCTGAACTGGAAATGTTCTCCCTGAAAAGAGACTCTGAGAAAGCGGCGGTGTGGTGATAAAATGGGTATATGCAGGTATGCATCCTGCATATCCAGTGCACAGAGCCAATGTCCCTGATGTAACAAGGGAAAAAGACCCGACAGGGATAGCATGCGGAACCTTCTGTACTCCACAAAGAGGTTCAGGATGCTGAGGTCCAGTATTGGTCTGAGATCGCCTGTATTCTTGGGGAATAGAAAGAAGTGGGAGTAGTATCCCCTGTCCATCTGACTCTGGGGAATGGCTTCTATGGCTACTTTTTGCAGCAGAGTTAATTTCTTCTCTGACAAACTGGATGTGACTTGGAGGATAATAAGACGGACCTGAAGGATGCTCCGGCGATCTCCCTAGAAACTCAATTGTGTACCCTCTGGCTATGAGCTGAAGTACCCATGAGTCCACTGTGATTGCCTCCCAGCCTGGTAGGTGATTTGAAAACCTGCCTCCTACCGGTTCCCCAGATCTGGGTTTGGGGGTGGGAGGGGTTGGAGTGAGTCAAGAAGCGGTGGGGAGGGTGGAGTGGGCGGTCCCTGAGGCTCTATGGGATTTAGCTGGGGGAGCCATGCCCACCGAGGGTGCCTGACGTTTGTTCCGACGTCAGTTCTGCTGTTGCCTTTGCTGTCGTCATTGCTGATGACGAAAGGGCTGCTTAGGCTTCTGAGAGGGTTTGTACATAAACTGGACAGAGCGCAAGGCTTTGCCCGTGTCACGTAGATCTGTAATATCATCTTTAACATCCCCTCTGAAAAGCATAGGGCTCTGAAAAGGGGCATCCTGGATGGCTGACTGGATCTCAAGTGCCAGGCCAGAGATCCTGAGCCATGAGTGCCTATGCCCTATGTAAACTGACAGCAGTAGCCGTACCTCTTGCCGAGGCATCCAGCACATCGTAGATGGCCCTTAGCGTGTGTCAGTTAGTAGATTTAGCTGACCTCACCATCCCAGCCATGTCTTCCTTAAGCTCAGAGTCAGGGGGGTTTCTCCAGCCTGGACTCTAGTTGACCCAGAATGGATTTCTGGTAGACTATCATATGAACAATGTAGTTCAGTGCTCTAATGGCTAGGGTGGATGAAAAGTAGAACCTTTTCCCAAACTGGTCCAGTACCTTCGACTCCTTGTTCAGAGGAGAAGTACTGAGGTGTTTCAGTTTGGACGAACAGTCGTGGGCAGCACTAATGACCACTGAATCGGTCTTAGGATGGACACTAAGAAAAAAATTACTCACCATAGTAATGTTGTTTCTTCTAATGGAGTCTTGCTGTATTCTGACAATAGCACTGAGTCCCAACCTTCGAACTGCCCTGGAGATGAAAGAGTTAACTTTCCATGCCAGGCATGGAACGCTGAGCTCGAGCTCGGTTGAGACTCTGTCTGTTGCTGTTTGAACTCAAACCATCAGATCTTTATGAGCTAAACTCACTGAGGTCCTGTGTGGAAGCTGTAAACCTATACTAGCCAACTGGCTACTAAATATAAAACACATTTTTTGGTCCCAAAACAAAGACTCAAGTCAGGAAACCCAAAAAATGAAATAAACACAACACCCACTCACCCAAAGAAAGAGGGTGATAAAAAAGGTGGGGCACCTCCTGAGTGCCAACACTGCTACTGCCCACCCACATCCCAAAAACAAAGGTTCTGAGAGGGGAAGGCGGGGGGAGGTCAGAATACAGCAAGACTCCATTAGAAGAAACAACATTACTAAGGTGAGTAATTTTTTCTTCAAACAACATGAAGTCTTGCTATATTATGACAGTTGCAGACTACACAGCAGTACCTCCATGGAGGAGGGACAGAACCTACTTAGGAAATAGGCTCTGAAGCACAGCTGTGCCAAACCGAGCATCACTCCTAGCCTGGATATCCAGGGAGTAATGCTTGGTAAAAGTGAGAACTGTTTTCTAGGTAGCTGCCTGATATATCTCTAAGATAGGGAATATCCCTGGCAGCAGCCAGGGAAGCAGCTGTACCTCTGGTAGAGTGAGCCCTCAGGCCTGAGGGTGGAACCCTACCTAGTTTTTCATAGCAAAATTGGATGCAAGACAATCCACCTGGCAATGGATCTTTAGGAGGAATGGTCAGTGAAGCAAACAGGAAGAGACATAGATTGGTTAAGGTGGAAATCTGAAACCACCTTAGGCAAAACTTCCTTAGTCCTGAGGACCACCTTATCTCTATGGAAAGAGATAAAATCAGGCTCCACTGACAGGGCTTGTAACTCACTTATGCGCCTGGCAGAAGTGATGGCCACCAGAAACACAGTTTTCCAAGTCAAGTACTTAAGCTCTGCTGAGGACAAAGGCTCAAAGGGGTTGCATGAGCTGAGCAATGCAAACGTTAAGGTCCCAGGCAGGGGCAGGGTCCCTGAATGGCGGATTGGTATGAAGCAATCCCTTGAAAAACTTGGAGAATACAGGGTGAGCTGAAAGAGAAGAGGGCTTACCTGCTGAAATAAAAGCAGAGACAGCCGCCAGATGCACCCTTAGTGTAGCTGGTCTGAGTCCCAAGCTATTCAGGTGAACCATATAGTCAAGGACTGTGGGCAGGTCAGCAGACTCTGGGGAAGTAAGCCTCCCAGAGCACCATATGGAAAATATTTTCCATTTGGAATTATAAGTAGTTCTGGTGGAAGGCTTCCTAGAAGCCTTTAGAATATCCATAACACCTTGGGAAAGGTGTAAATCAGCAAACTCTAACTCTTCAAGAGCGAGGCCTTGAGATTGAGAGATTTGAGGTTTGGGTACCAAACTCTCCCCTGAGCAAAGGTTAACAGGTTGTGATTCCTGGGAAGAGACAGGGGAAGGTGGACTGCTAAGGACAATAGTAGAGGGTACCAGGGCTGTCTGGCCCAGTCTGGAGCAATCAGGATCACCTTGCAGGACTGAGACCTGATTTTGACTAGCACTTTGAACAGGAGAGGAAGGGGGAAAGCATACAGGAACTTCCCTTCCCAACTGAGAACTAAGGCATCCAGGGGGACTGAGCCCAACACTGGGGGCCTGCAGCAAAACAGGGGAAGTTAGTGATTGTCTGGGGCTGCAAAAAGATCTATCTGTGGGGTGCCCCATCTGGAGAAGATCACCTCCAAAACCAGGGGATCCAGTGACCATTCGTGATGGCCCTGAGATATCCTGCTGAGAGCATCTGCCAGGACATTATCCTTGCCTGGGAGGTGTACTGCTGTGAGGGAGATGTTCAGGGAATAGGCCAGAGACCACAACTTCATTGCTTCTGTGCACAAGGCCGTAGACCGAGTGCCCCCTTGCTTGTTGATATACCACATTGTGGTGGTATTGTTTGTTCTGATCTGAACAACTTTGTTCTGAACAAACTTGGAAAAAGCTTGAAGTGCTAGAAACACTGCTCTGAGTTCCAACAGATTGATGTGAAGCAGAGATTCCTGAGGGGACCACAACCCTTGGGTGGTCAGGTCTCCCAAGTGAGCCCCCCACCCCAAGAGGGAGGCATCTATAGTAAGGATTAAAGAGTGAGACTGAGTGACAAAGGGGACACCCTGTCTTAGATTGTTCTGATCCTGCCACCACAGCAGGGCCTGGATCAGGGTTCGAGTCACTGGTATCAGTTTGGTAAGAGGGTCCTTTTTCTGAGACCAAAAGGCTCTCAAGTGGAACTGAATGTCCCTCATCTGAAATCTTGCTCCCTGCACCACTGCTGTAGAAGCAGCCATGTGTCCCAGGAGCTGCAGAAAATGCCTTGCTGGTCAGGACACCCGAAGGGTGAACGAAGAGGCCAGTGTGATAAGGATCCTTGCCCTGTCCAGGGGAAGGAAGGCTCTGGCCTTTTCTGTATCTAGCTCTGCACCTATGAAGGTGAGGAGCTGAACAGGCTCCAGAACTGACTTTGAAAGATTCAGAAGGAAACCTAGAGAGGTGAGCAGTTGCTGAGTTATCTCTAGATGTAACTTGACTTGGTCTGGGGACTGGCCTACTATGAGTCAGTCGTCCAGGTATGGGAAGATGGCAATCCTTTGCCTTCTTAGAGAAGCAACTACTACTGCCAGGCATTTCGTGAACACCCTTGGAGCAGAGGTTAGGCCGAAGGGCATTGCTCTGAACTGGTAATGGCCTGAGGGCAGCTCGAACCTGAGGTACTTTCGATGGGAGCTTCTGATGAGAATATGAAAATAGGCATCCTTGAGGTCCAGGGAGATTAGCCAGTCCCCTGGCCTTAGAGACGGTAGAATTATTCCCAGAGTCACCATTTTGAACTTTGGCTTTAAAAGGTGCTTGTTTAAGTATCTGAGATCCAGGATGGGCCACCATTCTCCTGTCTTTTTGGGGGTAAGGAAGTACCTGGAGTACAGTCCTTTGCCTTGGTGTAGGGGTGGAACCCTTTCCACAGCTCTGAGATCCAGGAGGGAAGAGACCTCTGCCTCTAGGGCAAGTGCCTCTGAGGGATTTGCAGGTGGAAAAGATCTGGTTCTCATCTTTGGAAATTTTTTGAAGCTGAGAACCAGTCCCTGGCTTACTACTTCCAGGACCCTTTGTCTGATGTTAAAGACTTCCAGTCCTGGACAAAGTAAGCCAGCCTGCCCCCTACAGGTGGTGGAGAATCGGCCCTGGCAAACCCATCAGGGTGCCTGTTTGGCAGGGGGGTTTAGGCTGAGGGGTGGAAACAGGTCTGCTCGTACCCCTTCTGCCTCTCCCTCTAAAGAACCCCCTCTGAGCACAGGCAGAAGAGGAGGCCTGGGCTTGGTAAAAGGCCTATTAAAAGGCCTGCCCCTGGGATGCTGCCTCTGAAGAGTGGCTTGCCTTTCCTTGGCCTGAGCACTCCTATAGGTGGTCCTGTATTCATCCATTTTCTTCATGTAATTCTCTGTTTGCTCCCCAAACAGAGAATTACCCACAACAGGAAAATCCATGGCCTTAGTCTGGGTATCCTGAGACAGGCTAGTACATCTGAGCCAAGCCATTCTACGAAGTGCCACAGATGTAGCCATGACTCTAGATGAAACATCACTGGAGTCCACTGCAGCATGGAATTGCACCTTGGATGCCTCAGTACCATCAGCAGCCACCTGCTCCAGCTCCTTGGCAAGCTGGCCAGGGACCTGTTTAGCTAAAGCCATGACAGTGTCCCATCTAGATTTCTGATACCTAGCTGTACAGGCCATATAATTGGCCTGCCTGAGTCCCAAGGATGCTGCCATGTACTGTTTCTTTGCCATGGCATCAATCCTCCTGGAGTCCTTGTCTGGGGGGTGTGAAGCCAAGGGTATATTAGCCTTATCACAGGCTGCAGCCTGCACTACACCAACATGGCTGCATTGTTGTGTAAGGAACTCCGTATCTGAGCCTGACAGAGTATACCTCTTGTCCATTCTTTTATCCACAGGAGGTATAGTATTAGGAGTCTTTAAAATCTTAAATGTCTATTTCCCAAAAGATTTGTGTAAGGGAATAGACAGCCTCCTAGACTCTGGGATATCCATCATTTCCACATAGTCAGGCTCTTCCTGGTCATCCACAGCTTCTTCCATAGGAAGCTGAAGGGTTTCGGCCACTTTCTTGTAAAACATGAAATGGGAGGGAGACTCAGAAAGCCTAGGAGGAGACAATCCTGAAGGTCTGTCTGGGGAGATGTCCGGGTCAATGGGCACATCCAGACTTTCAAAACCACATTCACTTTCCTCATACTCCTCTTCCTCCTCCTCCGGTTCATAATATTCTTCCAAATCATAATCCGGAACCGGCCGAACCGAGCGCCTTCCTGATGGTGCCAGTTCAGTCGGAACCGGGGAAAGCGACTGCACAATATTTATCACTTTGGCTATTTCATCAGCGGTTGGAGAAGAAAGTTTTGGATCCACACCAGCTGATTTTTCCTTTCTTGTTCTCTTAGCAGGAACCGACTCCTCAGAATCGGTTCTCCTTTTGCCCGAAGAAGTATCGCTCTGGTCAGAGGGCACTCCTTCTGGTTCAGTTTGAACCGAACCGGCTGGCTCATCCGGGTCAGCGGACTTTTTGGCCTCCCTTTCCCTGAGCCTACCAACTTTCTTCTCTAGGGTAGCTGCAGGAAAATATTTACAAATCTGGCAGTCTGAATTGAGGTGGTCAAACCCCAGACAATAAACACAGGTGATGTGGGGGTCAGCCTTAGCAAAGACTTCCCCACACACACTACAGTGTTGAAACCCAGCGGGCCCGGTTTTTCTTTTGGGTTTCTCAGAGATGGTGCCAGTCCTAACAAAACTTACCCTTTTAATGGCAATCCGCCAGGCAAGACCCTCTTATCGGTTCCTGACCATGTTACGGGTCGTGGAAAAAAACGTAATAAAATCTGTTTTTCTTAGAACCGATAAGAACCAGTAACCACACTCTAAAGTAGAAATAAAGATTTTTACTACAACTTGATCGGTTCAAACCGAACCGATGAACCGTTTACAAGTTCCACACAGAATAGAAAAACAATATAAACCTATCTAGTACTCACGAATACCACAGACAGAGACTGAACCGACAGGTTGCGGTTTAAATTCGGTCGAAAACCAAGAAAAGCGGTACTTTAACCGACAAATTGAACTGAGCAAAGGAGAAATTTCCGGAGCGACTGTTCAGTGAGGCGGAGTAAAGAATCTGATGGTTTGAGTTCAAACAGCAACAGACAGAGTCTCAACCAAGCTCGAGCTCAGCGTTCCATGCCTGGCATGGAAAGTTAACTCTTTCATCTCCGGGGCAGTTGGAAGGTTGGGACTCACTGCTATTGTCAGAATACAGCAAGACTTCATGTTGTTTGAAGGTGGTCTTTCCCTTCTGGTGTCTGGTACATACTGTCTGCCTTTCTTGCCACTGGTGCCAGGGAAACAGGCTGTTTCCATATCGTGGCGGCCAAATCCTCATGAGGGCCTATCCACTGTGGAATAAGGGTCAGAGACTGATCCAATAGTTGCAAATGCTCCGCAAGACTCTGGCGCTGGGGATCTTGTTCCTCCGTATGCCAGTCATAGGCAGCCTGAATCTTTCAAAGGAGTTCCATAAAGGAAGGGTCCTCAGGGGGGACTTTGGGGAGTCCCTTGGTTTCGTCTCTTCCCGGGATGGGGACTCATAATCCGACCCAAAATGGGCAGAGTCAGATTCAGATTCTGACATTGGGCTTTCGTTGGGAGTACTGAGTCTGGGTAGAGGGATGGCCATGGGTCTCGAGAGGTCCATGGGTCTTGACATTTCTATGGGCCTCTCTGGTTGAGGCAAAGGCTAGCAGACCTGCCTGACGTCGAAGGCCTAGAGTCCATCAACGGAGGATGTCTGTGCATCAGATCCCTGGTAACCAACGTTGGGGTGACAGAAGGCTGATGTTTCTCAAGCTCTGACATGAGCTGAAATTTTGCTTCGTCCCACCAGGAATGAAGCATTGCCTGAGAGCCCACCCGAGGCTGGGGTGGAGGCTGATGTCTGTACCCTGGCGTCGGATATCCCGGCACCTGGTAATAAGGTGATGGGAATTCAGTCGGGGGATAGCCCGGCGATGGGTAGTGTGGAAAATCTGACGTTGGGTAGCCCGGAGTCAGATACCCTGAAGGGTATTGTGGCATCAGGTAGCCGGGCATTGGACAGCTCGGTGGAGCACATGAGAGGCCCGGTGACGGCCCTGACAGAGGGGCCATTTGGCCTGGCATAGGACCCAATGGGGGAGCTGAGGGGCCCAGTGGTGGGTCCAGAGGACCAGGAGGGCCCGATGGCCTATCTAACAGGCCCCTGGGAGTGGTCATCAGGCCTGATGGTGGCCCAGAGGGCCCCGAAGGACCTGTTGGACCAGTACTATTGTTCTCGGGTCTGGCAGTGAGCCAGGTGTAAGGTGATCCGGTGCCAGCAGTGGAATGGTGCCTGACGGCAGTCACTCTCCCTCCTCTAAATCCCGTGGTACTGGGGAAGCCCGGAGGAACCACCTCAAGAGGCGTAGGGAGAGAATCCCAAGGAGGAGGACCCTCTGGGATCAGCTGTGGCTCAGGTGGCAGCTGGTCCGGTTCCTCAACGTCAGGCCTACTGTTAGGGCCTGATGGAGGAACAGTGGCTTGGCACATGTCAGAGGAGCCGACATGCGGCTTATCAGTCATGGTCGAGCAATCGTCAGAGGAGCAGACGGTCAACTTACTCTCCATACTACTCGCAGTAGACCAGTAATCCTTAGGGGTCTAAGAGTAGTAGGTGTCTCCTTTACCCCAGAGACTCCAGTTGGAAATGAAATCAGTCCCAGTGAGGGGGCCAACGGTTGCTCCGCAGTGGCAGAGGCGGCCTTGGCTGGAGGGACACCCCTGGGGGGGGGGGGCCACCATGTCCGCAGCTAAAGGAGGAGTCCACGGACGGGATGAAGACCATTCCCAGTCTTGATGTCTCTCCTTCTCCTGCTTCCTCTTGCAATGGCCATCTGGGGAAGAGGATGAGCTCCTGAGTTTCTTCAGCTCCTGCGAAATGGATGCCATTTTTAATTTTAGTAAATGGGCTTCCAAGGTCTGCTGACAGCATTTCCGTGTGGCCGAGTTAAATCTCTGGCAGGCCTCACAGTCCTTGGTCTTGTGCTCTGGGCACAGGCAGAAGAGGCAGAGGGAATGGCCGTCTTTGTGAGGGAGCGGAGTCCCACAGGAGTCTCACTTGTTTTTATGCGAATCGGGAGATGTCAGAGACAACATGCACGATGCAAAATAACACTAATACTTTAAGAGAAAAAGAAATAAATGAGTAGAAATACGCATCCAAAATGGCGCTGACAGAAGCAACATTCTCCGCGAGGTCCGACGTGCACAGGTCAATGGCGGGAAAGAACTGGAGGGTGGGTGTGGGGACTGCTCACTATATAGCACCACACTGACATCAGTCACGTGACGTCAGGTGGGTGGTCCCCTGCCAGACACTGCTAGCTAAAGTTTTCGGTGTGATCCTATTGGTTAGTACCTACTGCAAGTTCCCTCTCAAAGTAAGATCAATCTTTTTGTCCTGAACAACTTTGTAACTTGATGTTTTTGAGTAGCTTGTATAGTTTTCAAGGTATTTACATTTGTTTGGCATGTGTGCAGATGCGTTTACAAACAGCAGATGCTTTTTTCTCTCCGAGTGAACACTCAAGTAGACATGCCAAACAAATGTAAATATCTTGAAAACCATACAAGTTACACACACAAAACCAGTGTAAAAATAGTTCACAAAAAGGCCTTTACAATAAGGGTAGTCACCAAGCTGAACTTTGTATAGTTTTTAAAATACAGCCATCTCTGCTGTTGTATTGTAAAGCAGTGCTTGTTGCTGAATCTATGGGCTCGGCTACATCACTGTGCCCTGAGACAGGATGGACTGTAGGTACAGGAAAAGTAATAAACTTAGCTGAGATGGCGATCCCCAGAGGTCATAAAACTACCATAAAGCTAACAGGCTAATTTAGGAAAGCCCCGGATAGACAGACAGAAGGACACACTAGGACTTCACACACAAATCAAAACACTCTGCACAACATATGTTCTTACAAATTCTGAGTGTACTACTCCTTTAAAGGAAAGAAAGGAAAGGGATTTGGTTTTATATAGCACCTACCATACACCATATCCCTAAGTCAGCTTTACAATCCAAGAGGATGATGGAAGAGAATGTTGTGGCTATTTCCAGTCACAGGGAGATTTCAAAGAGCAAAAAATAGACTAGAGAGAAACTAAACGGAGGTTAAGGATAGAAAGGTTAAAGACCAATGGGCAGGATTCCTCTAAGACCCTCTATGAATTTTTAGAGGTTTCTGCCCTGTCTATGGCTATTCTTACTTCTGTCCATTGGGCTTTGGAGGATGTTACTGTGGCTGCTTGGCACAGACCCAGTGCTTTGCCTGCCGTGCTTCATAAGGTGCATAAACCATGTCCTGCCCCTTCTTATTCCACTCAGCCAGAGACGGAGCCAATGGTAATCATTGCTGCACGTGACAGATCTAAATCTCCAAAGCACATGAGCTCTCTTCCTCCTGACAGGGAATCGAAGAAGCTGGATGTGATGGGCAGTAAGACATTCGTTTAAGTGCTCCTTGGCATAAGGACTGCCAACTATCAGGCTTTCATGATTAAATAGCAAAACAGCCTGTGGAAGTCTATGGCTGCCATGGCCGACAAGCTGCCAATGGACCAGATAACACTGAAGTCCAGCAGACTGTTGACCATGGTCTGGATGCTGGTAAGCACCTCCTAAGGTCAGCTTATGATGCCTCTGATGCTGCGGCTCATGCAGCTGCTTCTGGCATTTGCTTGCACAGCCACTTGTGGTTGCATGTGACTCACTTTGCCACTGATGTCCAGTAAACGGTTCTTAATGCTCCCTTTAGATGTAAGCAGCTGATAATGTGCAGTATATATTTAAATACAGAAAAACAGCATTACAACCGAGTATAACTCTATCAATAAAGGAATACAGTTACCAGTACAATGTACATAAAAGCAAAATAGTGGCTAACAAGTACTGTAGGGGCTAAATGGAGTAGAAAAAGCAGCCAACTGGAGGCGTAACCATTCAGACTGCAGTATATCACAACTGCTAGATGCATGTTACTTCTTATAGTTAGTGGTTGCCAGACCAGTTGGATAATCTAGATCTCCTGGTTGTTCTTACTTTGCAGTCAAGTATGAATCGTCTGTTCTGTTGTTTCGTAAAACCTGTAGTCTCTCTAGGAGTCCCTAGTTTTTGCATAGCCCCTAAAGAAAGTCTGCATAAGAATAGTGCAGTAGAATGCACTGCAATATGCGCTGAACATTTTTCTAGTCTTTCTAAAAAGTAGTTCTTAGTGTTAGAACGCTGAGAACAACTTCTAACACTGACCAGTTGCACATGAGAGCAGGAGCCGCTTGCACTATCAGCATTTAAAAGGGAAAGCAAATGCAGACAAGCTAATATTTCATCTAGACAAAATGTCGGCATGTCATCTAGATGAATCATCAGAAGAGAACCAGGAATGTCAAATGTTGCTCTCCTTCAGAAAAAGATGCTCAGGCTCCACTATTAAGGGGGGAAAAAAAGAGTGGGAAGAACAAGCTTGGTTCTCACACCCCATAGGTACAGTACTGTCATTTATTTGTTTAAATTTTTATTTTAAACTTTTGTTGACCAGGTGAAAAGGACTGGGCCGCGTGACCCTTTTACAGGATTGACCTAGTTGTACAGCAGGACTTACATTGCATTGAGATATATACATTACCTGACAATAAGAATAGTTAAATAACTGTAACAATATACACACAACCAGAACTCGTGCACAGTATCAACTAACTTAAAAATCAAAATTTGTTACTTCACTCTAAATAGAAATATAAAAAAAATCCTAATTACAAGCAGGTCAACTACAGTTACACTGTGTCTAATTTCTAAGCAGTCCTGTCATCGAGGCACAGGTCAGGAAACATAGGAAGACCAGGAGCAGTTGTAAAATTCACAAGTAGCCTTTTATTATTACAATAACAGTAAAATAAAAATAGAACATTTTTAGTATAACTGTTTACAAAGGCATTACAAACAGAGAAAACAAAGTTCTTCATTTGAGGGTATCTCTAATTCCAAGTTTCAGTTTCTGTCTCTCACTCTCTAGCAAACGTATTGCCGCTCTTTATGTACAAGTCTTTGCTGGGGAACTCATTAAGAGACATCCTGTTTCTCATAAAATGTTCTTGCCAGTTTCTTTGCAGAGCAGGCTTAAACAGAACAATGCACCAAGCTGGCCCCCTGCTGACAGCTCTGCAAAAGAGTTTGCAAACAAGCCCGAGAGAAGCTCAAACTGCTTCTCAGGTTAACCCCGAAATTCCAAATAGCTTTTTGCAATCATTTCAACAGTATAACTATATACATTTCAAACAAAGGAATCCCAGTATCACTTACAGTTTCACACAAAGATTCACATATATTTTATAACCGCAGATATGCAAGGGTGAAGAAAAAACAGAAACAGCAAGTAAAGATAGAGAGATAGTGAGAGGCGGAGATCGTCACAGTGATCAGTTCCTAGGTCTCACGAGAACATTTGGTTGCTCAACCAGACAGACAAGAGATAGAAAAGGAGAGGACATAACAGATCCTTGTTTTAAACTCTTACTGCATAACAAATGGGGCAGGACCTTCCTTATTCAACCCTGTCACAAGTCCCTTTAGTGAAGTTTTAAAATTATGACCATTCTATTTCGTAATTGGTCTGGCAAACTGTTCTATGTTTTAACTGCAACTTGCTTAAATGCACTTTGTTTTTAAGCAGTTATATAATTCAGCATTGTTAATGTTACTGTATCATCTGATCTCAAAGGTGTTAATCTCTGTTTTTGTTTGAAAAAGGCTGACAGATTTTTAGGTGAACAGTGTAGCAAGTTATAAACAAAACAGGACACGTGCCTCCTCTATGAAGCATCAGATCACTTGAGCTTTGCTCTCTGCTTTATGATGTCACTGTACTTAGTGTGAGAACTGTACTTACCCGGTGTGAGAATCAGTTTGTTCTTCACGCTCAGTGGATAGTTATTCTCTACATATATTTATGTGCTGTTTTCTGCGAGAGGCACTGTCTAACTGTCTTAAAGAAAGACAACTATGAAGATTTTTTACTAGAAAGTTTAGATATGTGTGTTTTAGAAGCAAAAGAATTATCAAAGTAAACTCTCAAGTATTTAACTGTGTTCACAGATTCAAGAAGGACTCCGTTCGCATACTGTTCCACTTAAAGGTGTAACTTCTGGACAGACCTGTTAGAATAAGCAGCATTTTAGTTTGTTTCCGTTTTTATGATTATGTGTTTTTTTTATATAGCCATCGGGGAAACATATGCCATGCCATGCCATATCATTACTTAAGCTCTTTTCACTGGTTATCATATCTTTATCTACACAGAGAAAGGACAGTGTCATCTGCATACAAACAGATTTTGGAGGAGGTACAAAGACTTGGTAGGTCACTAATGTAACAAAAAAAGGAATGGGTCCAATAATGGCCTGTGACACACCAATGCTGCTGTAACTGCCCTTGCCTTTGACAGAGATCCACTGACACAAGGTGCAATTAACCTGTTAGACACCGTATGAATTTAGCCATTCAAGTGTTGTACCTGACAGCCCAACTAAGCAATAAGGCATGACCAGGGGTTATGTTAATGGTCTGTTAATCACCCTCTAGGGGTGTAATGCTGCATGAGGCGTAGCAGAGTGTCACATACCCCTAGACTTAGGGTGATTAACTGAACATTAACACAACCCCAGGACTGCCTTATTGCTATTATAATAACACATTGTTTTAAACAGTGTTAAACCTTGTTCAGCATATGATTAGGCTCTAGTGTATGTTAATAAAATATTAACATACACCTGATAGAATGCCTACAGCCAATCAGAAAGCTCCATTGCTCAGACCCGTTTTATAATGTTCAATAATGCTCTGCAAAGTATGCCATGACTCATAGACCTGCCCTCTCAAGGGTCAGTCTTAACATCTCCTAATTTCATTGCACTGATATGTTCAACAGGTTGTTATATTTTTTCTAGGATGTGGCACGGGTCTTGTTCCATACATCAAATTTTGTTACTTTGCCTTTTTGCCATGTTGCACTACATCTGCTTGCACCTTATTTGTATGGTACGCATCGACTGTTATTGTATTGGTTTGACTGTACCCCTATCCACCTACCCCAGGTTGCACCTGGAAATGAGCCCTGGCTCAGTATGTCATCCCCGTTACCAATTTTTACATAAATAAATAAAAATGCTTCCTTTAACTCCAGAAATACAGTACTTCATATTTTGCCTTTATCAATACACCACTTATAACAGACCTATCTGTCAAAAGCTAGTAAGTCCACTATAAGCAGTGACTGAGTTAAACATTTGTGGCTTTGGGTTACATGTCAGGCTGAAAACTGTAGTGCAATGCGAAGTTATAGTGTAGGTGCCCTGTGCTGTGTCAAATTTCTGTTACATGCTGTATGCAGTATGCTGTAATTAGGGCACAGAAGTCTAAATGCTGCATCAGATTACCTTTTGTTTTTGTTAGACAAAGCAAATAAAATAATCACACATTCTTCTATTTAGCCCTGCAGCGTTCTCACTGTTTCAACCTTCGGGAAGTCGGTGATTTGTCACTGGGTCTTTGGTTTCTCTGCACACTTTTTCCACCTATTTTCAGTCACATGCAGAAAAGCCCAATCCTTTTCTAATTATTTTTTCTCTGCCCCTGCCATACTGCCATCTCGAACAAATAGCTTAATGTGCAGGGAGAGCAGTGCTTCAAAACAATCTGGTACAGGACACCTGTGAATCACCTGTTAACAGTTAATTGCTAACCACTGAAAGCCAGGAGCCAGCAGATAACTGCTGCTACTGAAATCTGACAGCTGCTGATGGCACAAATGGACAGGTACTGATGGTTCTGGTGGCCACTATGTGTGGTGGGTACAGGTAGTCATAAGCCACGGTTCTGACACTGTGAATATGCAGTGCTGTTTGGTCAAGTAAGAAATGTCCACTATAAGTGGCTGTCTGCTATAAGGGCAGATGCCATAAGTTGTGGTGACTGTACTTTGGTAGATCTCATTTGTGAATTCTGGCAAAGTGATGCAGTACTGGTGTAATGCCTGGGTTGGAAGCCAGATTGCAAGCTTTTTAAAATTTTGTTTTGGCATAAGTGTTGATAAAGTTGTTGATGGACAGCTTTCTCAAATGTTTTTGATCTATTGGGCAGAATGGCTATTGGCCTATAGTTGCTGCGGATATCAGTCTTCAATTTTGGCAACTGGGGAGATTCACTGAGTTCAAGACTTCTGGAAATGTTGCTGTAGATAGTGAGAAAAGAAGTAGCATATGTTTGTTTGTTTAAAATTTATTTTTATACAGGTTTATCTGTTGGGAAATAAATCCCCATTTACAACAAATACCTGTGGTATTTAACAGAAGAACAAAACATGACAAAATACACATAAAACACAAAAGACAATGACCTAAGAACAATTACAACTAACATTTAAATAATTATAAAATTCGAATTTAAAAATGTGCAAGTCAGAAATTTCAATAATTTGGCAAGACAATTTATTCCATGACCTAGCTACACTATTCTGTAAAACCATATCCCCCATACGATTTGTATTTTGGATCGTAGGCAATTTTCTTGTTGATCTCCTAAACATATCTAAATATTTTGAATCTGAATTCATATAACATGCCTGGCTGTTTTTAGTAGTTTGGCATCAATATTATCAACTCTATTGCTCTATTTGCTGATAGTATCTATGAGTTATGATCTCTTTACTCCATCAGACACCATTTCAGGGGTAATTCTCTTTTGGAGTGTCTCTAAGTATTTATTTATTTATTTATTGAAAATGTTTCACCAGGAAAGGCACACTGAGCAAAAAGATGCTAGTCTCCTGCTGTGTGACCTGGGGGGTTACAGAGGAGGCAGGTATGCATACAATAGTTGAGATTAGCAGCAGAGCAATACAGATAACATACAGTTGGGACGGATTACTTTTGAGCTAGTTACATAAGGAGAACAGTACAGAACATAATCATCAAGGACATGGTATACATATCATGGGTACATATCAAAGCAAGAACTGTACAGAACATGATCATCAAGGACAGGGTAAACATATCATGGGTACACAACGAGGCAATACATGAATTACATAAGTGCGAGTAACAGGACTATGGTGCCAGTATCAGAACTTGTGTGCCAGTAGCAGGACTTGAGCTGCAGCGAGATGCACCAGTTGACAGTAGAAATTGGAGAGTGAAGTTGGGGGGTAGGGGAGGAGTGGACTAGTAATCATTAGGTGTGTAGGGGGGTGGTTCAGGTGAGGTGGGAGGGAAGGAGAGTGGAGTTAGTAGCTGTGAGTAGGGCTGAAGAGTGTAGGCTAATTAGAAAGGAGGGAGAGAGGGGGGATATTAGGAGTGAGAAGAGTAAGTAAGAGTGAGAGTAAGTGCGTAGGGCAGTGTATAAGCCAGACAATTAGGTGGGCCAAGCCACTGGTCAGGCGCTAAAGGGCGACGGGGGAAGGGAAGCTTTCAAGGGGGGGGAGGTCAGGGGCAGTTGCAATTTGGAGCAAGGAAGTTAGTGAGGGCAGAGGATAAGGAGCGTTTGGATGAAGAATGGCGGATCTGGGCACTTCTCTGGATTAATGGTGCATATTTATCACAGTTACTTAAGACTGCAGATGTGACAGATGATATAATAATAGCAGCAGTTAGTACTAATTTTCTGAGGGGCTGTGCAACACTTGGTGTACGATGCCTAAAAGAACAATGTGGGATCTTTTTCAAGGGTGTTGTGGATATTTGTTTCCTTGCGACTCTATTCCAGAAAACTTTATCCATCCCATATTAAGTGAAAAATGTCAGCATTTTCTCTTTTACATTTAGTGCATGCAAAAGTGTTTACCCTGTTTATTCTCTGGGACCTCTTGGAGGTCCAATAGGCTTGATGTAGGACTTTAAACTTCGTTGTTCTTTTTGGCATTTGGGCTTGAAAACATTATGTTCCTAAATATTTCAGTTCAGTTTTGAGAATCTGCTTCTAAAATTGATGGTCAATCCAGAAAGTTTATCTCTGTGCAGCATTACTGGCCACTTCTATTCTCTAGATGTGATGACCTTCCAATATACTGTACAGGATTTAGTGCTGAAGCAGAACTTCTAGCTTTGTGCTTCAGAATCCTTAAACAGCACGTGTTCACGTCTAAAAAACAGACGACTATTTAGAGACCACATCTCAGAAAGAACCCAGACAAGGTAGACGGTGTCCAGAGAAGGGCAATTAAAATGGTGCAGGGGTTGCATCAAAAGCCCTCTTGAGGAGAAACTGAAGGATCTCAATACATATACCCTGGAAGAGAGGAGGGGAGAGGGGGGACATGACAGAGAGCTGTAGGTACCTCACAAGGGTGGACAAGGTACAGGAGGGGAGCACTTTTCAGAGAAGAAGGTGCTCCAGAACAAGAGGGTATGCACAGAAGCTGGAAGAGGGGAAGTTTTGAAGGAATGTTAGGAAGTATTTCTTCACTGAAAAGAGTGGTGGATGCCTGGAACGATCTGCCAGCGGAAGTAGTGGGAGCAAAAACAGTGATGGGTTTCAAACATGCATGGGATAGGTGCAAAGGAATCTTAGCTGAAAAATATGTGTGGGGAATAGTCAGAGATCTGCTAGATTCCATAGTAACAGTATAAGCAAGGGAAAACTGGACAAACTAGGTGAGCCATGCGGTCCTTATCTGCTGAGAAATTCTATCTTACTATGCATTTTATATTTTGGATTTTGATGTTTAAGTAATTACTTTCTACTTTTATAATATTTGTGCAGTTTCCCCCTTGCTTTTCATACTGCTAGCAAAAAGGAATTTACCAGAATTCTGGAATTGTGATTTCAGAAACTACCAACTACTTAGGAGACCAGTGTAGAAGTGTGCAAGTGCCTCTTCCGGATTCAAGGCTGGTAGCATGGGGGCCCAAATGGCTACAAGGAGATCCTGAGCGAAAGTGTCAGGACAGAATGATTTAAATGATATAGCAAAAGTTACTTTGGGGGGGGGGGGTAGTGGATTAATTTTTTGCACACTGTAAATCTTGCAGTGATCACTGAAAATATCTGGCAAAGTGGCAGGGGTCAGGATTCTTTGGAGGTGAGATGCCAACACCCAGTCTATCATGCTGTCGTTGTCAGATCTGGGGGTTGAAGAGGCTGGGTGAGGAGATACTGTAAGTTGGTGCAGGGTTTTGATTTTTAAGTGGAGGTTGGTGGGTGTGCGGAGCGTGTTACCAGGTGACCAGTTAATATTGAAGTTAATGAGCATGATATGTCTATCTTTGGGGAGGGGATCCCAGTACTTTATGGAGCATATCTATAAACACATCAGAGGTTTTGCCTGGGGAGCAGTAGACACCTGTTATCTGCATTGAGATGGAGTGCAGTTGGTTAAGGACCCCGGAGAAGAGCTCATGCAATTTTGGGATGGCTTCTGGATTAAGAACGGAGAAGCCATGGGAACATGCTGAGTAAATGAGGACACCTCCTCCATGCTTAGAGCGGTCTGGTCTGTGGGACATGTATCCAGGGATGTCGATGGCTGAGGAGGGAGCATGGGATGAGAAACAGCTTTCAGTTAAAATCAGGAAGTCTGGTTGCTTCAGGCTTGCCCAGGTTTTGACTAAGTCAATCTTGGGAAGGATGCTTCTGATGCTAATGTGGCAGGTTTTGAGAACCTTAAGTAAGAGGAGGGTACCTCCATTTGAATTGTGGGGTGGGTCTTCACGTCTCCACCCAGAAGCAGCAGCAGTAACAGGAGGAGCTGGCTGCACTATGGTGGAGTTTTCTTACGAGACTGCCGGGGGGGGGGGAGTAGAAAAGAAACTGGGGCAGAGGTAGTTTAGCCTAATCAGTGTCTCAGAATGGAGTCAGTTAAGGTATAATAGGCCTGGGTGGATATCAGGGAAGTGCGAGTCTGGGCTGAAGTTTGGGAGGGGTTGCTAGACGTGATGATGCAGAATATAAGAGACAACATGTTGGCTACAGAGAGCCTTTCTGATGGATGGAGGGGAGCGTGCTATGCTCTAAAGGGGGGGGGAGGAGAGGTGGTGGCAGCACTGATCTGGCCTAAACAGCAGTTATAGGCACAGCACTAGGTTATCAGATACTTACAAGTTAATCAAGCCTTGACCATTACCATTAAGCACTGCAAAGACTGAAGCAATAGCAGTATGCATTTCAAGTTACAACCAGCCTGGGCACTGCAGCAGCAGGTGAACCCTATGCTACAGCGATGAACCTTAGCTGTTGGAATGACACATGCTAAGGCAATTATCATAAAGCAGCACAAAGCATGAATAAGCCTGGGCTGTGATTTGGAACAGAGCAGCACCGTTAAATGTTTAGCAGCTCAGTACATAACCTAACCTAACAGCAGCTAGAGAATATAGTCCCCGGCAACAGACATTTAGAAGGGTATGCATGGTTTAACTAAATATAATGCAGCTCAGTACAAAACCTGTTCTAGTAGCAGTTAGAGAATGAAGTCCTTGGCATTAGACATTTAATAGCAAATGCATGGTTTAGCTAAATGTTAGTCTATTCCAGGAGCAGTTAAGAGGATGTAGTCTATGGCCTTAGGTGATTAGCAGTATATGCAAACCTTAACTGACCAGTAGTTGGTGAGCATTTATAGTGAATGCTAGGACAGCTCAATCAGATGGAAAAGGGTACGGGAATGGGAGGGTTCTCATTACCCAGCTAGGAAGTGGCTTGGAACATCTGTGAGAGCAAACTGCTGAAGTATCTCAATTAAATGTGTCGATGTTACTACATAATCCAGACAGGGGCAGGGAATGGGAGGCCACACATCACCCAGACAAGGTGTGGCTAGGGTTTCAGACTGAGCAAGCAGCCAGGGGTAAGAGTACCAGCTTACACACTTGCACAGCATACACCACCCAGTTGGGGGTGGTTAACTGGTTAGCAAGGCACAGTAACCAGAGGTGAAGTTGGTTGGTACATATGCAGTACAAGTGCAGAATCTGCCTGAGGGGGGTAAACGGCATACATCACCTAGAAGGGGAATAGTTATCAAGTCAGATTAACCAGAAGTATGCAGAGATTAGTGCTGTTGCAGGATCAAGCAATTATTGTGTAACACTTATAAACCAAAGCAGCAGAGAAAGAAAACAAAGAGCAGCAGCATAACTCTATGCAGTTAGAGATAACACAGCAAGAAAAGCATGATGGCTAACTAATTTTCAATCAGAGTCTCACGTGTGGGGTCAATAAACAAGCAACATGGTTAGCTGCCAATAACTAGACAATGGTTGCAGCCCCCCCCCCCCCATCAATATGGGACAGTGGAGAGACTTAATGACTTCAGTGTACAAAATGGAAAAGCTGACGCACACACTTCAAAATCAAATGGAGTTATCTGATAATAGATGGCGGGGTTGGCTTCTATATATGAAGGTTAAAGATGAGCATTTTGTTACATGAAGTCAAATATTCACCTATGACTATGATACTGACACCTGGATGATAAAAAAAAGGTATGGAGGGAGACGGACTTGTGATATAAACAGCTTGTACTGTAAACGTAAGGGTATGGTATAGTATAATAAGATAAAATGTACTTTGAAAGGCTAGTTACTTCAATGCCTGGATCCAGGACAATAGGGGAATGCACCGGGAAGTTGCTATTTACAATAACGTCAGACAACTGTCGTTGTATATGCAACACAGTCTCCAGAATATGTATTTCATCGAAAACTGACGTATGGGTGCCTATATATTTTCAATAAGCTCTGTATGTTGCACCTATCAAATAAAATTAAAATATATACTAAAAAAATGGCTGGCCACTGGCTGCCTTCACTGGTAGACTCCTCAATGCCCTTTGCACTGTGACCCTAAGCACGAGGGCCGCTCGGAGGGGACAAGATTCGAGGGAGAAAACACCACCCAGGAACTCCCAGTAACTGCCTGATTGGCAAAGTGTAGGCTGCAGGAGGGAGGGCAGGATAATTACGCTCCCAAGGTGATGTACAGCTGCTGGCAGTGATTGCGGGGGGGGGGGGGCGGTTAAGAACAAAGAAGCCTCCTCACTACCGAAAGCAGCATGTCCTCGATGCTGATGCGATGGAGGGCAGGGCAAGACAGTGTCCAATAGTGAGTGAAGCTGGTATCTTTCTTGCTATTTCAAGCAGTATGGGCTTGCAGAATACCATCCATGAACCCCAGAACGGCTGCCCAATTGGTGGAGTGGAGACTGCAGAAGACAGGGCAGGATTTAAACTCCCAAGGTGATCTATAGCTGCTGGCGGCAACTGCAAGGGTGGGGAGGTCAAGAACAAAGAATCCTCCTCATGACCTCAGGCTGCAGGTCCCCGATGCTGAACCCATAGAGATGGAAGGGCAGGAGATGGAAGGGCAGGAGAGCATCCGATAGTGAGTGAAGCTGATGAGTTTGTTGCAATTTCAAGCAGTGTGGGCTTGTAGAACACAACCCATGAACTCTCAGGCGGCTGCCCAATTGGGGGAGTGTAGGCTGCAGGAAGGACGGCAGGATTCAGGCTCCTGAGATGATGTGCAGCTGCTGGCAGTGACTGCAGAGTGGAGGAAGGGAAGGAGGTCGTGAACAAAACAGCCTCTTCTGACCTCACGCTGCAGTTCCCCACTGATCCCATGGAGGACAGGGCAGGACAGCATCCGACAATGAGTAAAGCTGATCCCATAGAGGACATGGCAGGAGAGCATCTGACAATTAGTAAAGCTGATCCTGTAGAGGACATGGCAGGAGAGCATCCGACAATGAGTAAAGCTGATCCTGTAGAGGACATGGCAGGAGAGCATCCGACAATGAGTAAAGCTGATCCCGTAGAGGACATGGCAGGAAAGCATCCGACAATGAGTAAAGCTGATCCTGTAGAGGACATGGCAGGAGAGCATCCGACAATGAGTAAAGCTGATCCCGTAGAGGACATGGCAGGAGAGCATCCGACAATGTGTAAAGCTGATCCCGGAGAGGACATGGCAGGACAGCATCCGATAGTGAGTGAAGCTGATGAGTTTCTTGCAATTTCAAGCAGTGTGGGCTTGCAGAACACCACCTACAAAACCCCAGAGCGGTCACCCGATTGGCAGTGTAGGCTGCAGCAGGGAGAGCAGAATTCAGTCTCTTGAGGTAATGTACAGCTGCTGGCA
Organism: Neoceratodus forsteri; assembly: GCA_016271365.2. Lineage (NCBI taxonomy): Eukaryota > Metazoa > Chordata > Ceratodontiformes > Ceratodontidae > Neoceratodus > Neoceratodus forsteri. Next base: position 1,219,197,362 of record CM057450.1, read on the forward strand.
GTGATCGTGGAGGGGGGAGGTCAAGAACAAAAGAAATCTCCTCATGACCTCAGGCTGCAGGTCCCTGATGCTGATCTGATGGAGGGCTGGGGAGGAGAGCATCTGACTGCCATGCTATGAAGCATTTCTATCTCCTGGTATGATAAAACCGAGACGTGGATGATTTTTGTGATGCCATTATCATATCAGTCACTATACTGGAATATCCAAAGCTATGAACGTAACATAACATTGTGATAATGGAAGGGACTTTGTGGTCCCTCTTGCCCACCCCTCTTACTGCATGGCAGTGGCTACACCCAATTTAAATACAGAAACACATCCAAGCATAACAACTGGAATGTTAACCCACTCATGCTGTGTAACCCTACATGCTATTTTTCCAAATATTTCTGCTCAGTATTCACAAAAGAGGAGGAGGGGGAGGTGCCTAATCCAATTAACAGAAGCACTCTTAATAGGGAGAGGGGGTCGATCCCAGTCCTTTCACAGAAGAAAGGGTTCTGAAAGAACTCCTAAAACTGAAGGAGGACAAAGCAATGAGGCCTGATGGAATTCACCCCAGAATTCTAAAAGAATTAAGGGGAGAACTAGTGAAACCACTGACTACCCTTTTTAACAAATCATGGGAGGATGGTGTGGTACCTGAGGACTGGAGGAACGTGGATGTGATTCCCCTTCACAAAAGTGGGACCAAGACAGAGGCAGAAATATACTACAGACCTGTCAGTTTGATCTCTGTGGTAGGGAAAGTGATGGAATCACTTCTGAAGGAAAGAACTGTTGAGTACCTAGAGGCCAGTGGGGCACAGGACCCAAGACAGCATTGGTTCACAGTGGGAAGATCATGTCAGACAAATCTAATTTGTTTGACTAGGTGACCAAAGTAGTAGACCAGGGAGGGGCTGTGGACATAGCCTACCTAGACTTTAGCAAGGCATTTGAAACAGTCCCACACAAAAGATTAATAAACAAATTAGCCAACCTGGGAGTGGGTCCCAGGGTGGTAGCCTGCGTAAAACATTGGCTGGACAACAGGATACAGAAGGTACTTGTAAATGGAGTCCACTTTGAAGAAAGAGAGGTTACTAGTGGGGTACTGCAGGGTTCAGTACTGGGTCCAGTCCTTTTTAATGTCGTTATAAGTGACATTGCAGAGGGACTGGAAGGAAAAGTATGCCTCTTTGCTGACGACACAAAGATCTGCAACAGGGTTGATACACAAGGAGGCATGGAAAGGATGAGAAGGGACTTGGCAAGGTTGGAGGAATGGTCAGAAGTATGGCAGCTTGGATTCAATGCAAAGAAGTGCAAAATAATGTACCTGGGAAACAAAAACCCAGGAAAAGATTACACAATGGTGGAGGGTGAGGTAGTAACAACAACAGAAATGGAAAGGGACCCCGGGGTAATCATATCAGATGACCTTTAGGTTAGCAAGCAATGTGAGAAGGCAGTAGGGAGGGCTGGGGGTATACTGGGATGTATAGGGAGAGGCATCACCAGCAGAAAACAGGAAGTTGTTATCCCTCTGTACAGACAGTTGGTGAGACCCCATCTGGAGTACTGCGTCAGTTCTGAGAACCCATCTCCGCAAGGACATAGACAGGATAGAGGCAGTCCAGAGGAGGGCAACTAAAATGGTGCAGGGTCTGCAAAAGAAGCCATACGACGAGAGACTAAAGGAGCTTAATATGTATACTCTTGAGGAAAGGAGGGAGAAAGGGGACATGATAGAAACTTTTAAGTACCTCTGTGGAATCAACAAAGTCCAAGAGGGTAGCATCTTTCAGAAAAAGAGATGTGCAAGAACAACAGGACACAATTTAAAGATGGGGGGTGCGGTTCAGGGGCAATGTGAGGAAGTATTTTTTCACAGAGAGGGGGGTGGACGCATGGAACAGCCTTCCTGAGGAGGTGGTGGGGTCTAAAACTGTGGGAGAATTCAAGAATACATGGGACAGACATAAGGCAATTCTTGTGGGAGGTAAGAAGAAATAGGCGGTTGGTTAACTAGGATCTGCAGCTTATCCTGAAAGTAGGGAAATGGGCAGACTAGGTGGGCCAAGCGGTCCTTATCTGCTGTCAAAGTCTATGTTTCTACGTTTCCTCCGAGTCTGTCTAGTCATGCTTTAATGCCTGAACAGTGCTAGTTTCTGCAACCTCACTAAGTAGGTTATTCCACACGTTAAACACCATCTTTAAGTAACATTTTCTAATGTTTCCCCTTATCCTGTCCCCCTCAGTCTGAGGGAATGCCCTCTACTTCTGCCTGCACTAATGAGCTCAAACATCTGTGTGTTCACCTTGACTTGTTCCTTTAGTATTCAGAGACCTGTGATCATGCCCCACCTCTCAGCCTTTTCTTTACTAGGCTAAATAATGAGTATGTCCAGTCTCTCCTTGTAGCTCTTGCCTCCTAAGTAGGGATGTCACAGAGTGAAATGTTGATGGTATAAAAACCACTGCAAGTAATACCATGGTATTACTGAAGTCATTTTTGTACAAAAAAATTTTTTTCACAAACATTTGTGTCGGGAAGAGCTGTTAGGGAAGGAATAGTCATTCTGAAAAACACACAAAAATAGGCCGACAGGCCTAAAAGAAAAAAATACTCACCATAGTAATTTTGTTTCTTCAAAGGGATCAGTCATTACGATTAAACTGATGAAGTCAGCCTCCTGTGTTGGACTGCCCGGAGAGATGGAATTATATGCAAATGACGGAACTCTCAATTGGCTCATGCCAATTTCAAACTGCTGCCCTAGCAACTGCTGCACTCTGAGCGCTTCAGATTCATACGTAGCCTAAACTGGGTGTAAGACCCACTATCTAGAATAATATTTCCATAAACATTTTTTTGTCCTCTCAGGTCAAAAAAGCATCCCAAGAAGTAAACCTAAAAAAACTTGAGACCACAAGGCAACCAACTGGTTAACAAAAGGTGAGTCTCTAACCTGACCTGTATGGAAAAAATATCCTAAAACAGGGATGCAGAACAACTTTCATAGGTTTTAGTAGGGGAGGCAGGGTGGGTGCTTTAATCATAATGAGTGATCCCTTTGAAGAAACAAGATTACTATGGTGAGTAATTTTTTCTTCTAACCCTAGGAATCACTCATTATGATTAAACTGATGCAGACTACCAAGCAGTACCTTTGGAGTTTGGGCAGAAAACCTATTTAGGAAACAGGTTCTGCAGCACTGCTGTACCAAACTTGGCATCACTTCTGGATTGCAGATCCAGGCTGTAATGCTTTGTGAAGGTGTGTACTGTTTTCCATGTAGCTGCTTTGCAGATTTCCAATAGTGGAATTTCCCTTGAAGCTGCCACTGAAGCAGCTGTGCCCCTGGTGGAATGTGCTCTCCGGCCCAGGGGAGCCTGTTTACCCACTTTACTATAACAAAACTGTCTACATGCCACTATCCAGCAAGCAACTGTACATTTTATGGCAGGTCTGCTCTTACCTACCTCTCCATAGGTAAGAAAGAGCTGTGACTGACCTGGTCTGTAAGATTTAGTTCTGTCAATACAGTGGCTAAGTGCTCTTTTGACATCAAGGGAGTGAAGCCTCCTTTCTGGAGAACTGGAGTTCTCTGTAAAAAAAGACAGGTAAAGTGATGGACTGATTTAAATGGAAATCAGACATCACTTTGGGAAGGAATTTTCTACTGGTCCTGAGGACCACTTCATCCCTGTGGAATGAGATGTAGTCTACATCCGTGCACAGGGCCTGTAATTTACTGATTCTTCTGGCTGAAGTAACAGCAACCAGAAACGCAGTTTTCCAAGTGATATACTTCAAATCTGTTGTTGCCATCGATTTAAATGGGAAATCCATGATCTTGGCAATGCAGATATTCAGATTCCAGGCCGGAACTGGTTCCCTCAAAGGAGGGTACAAGAGGTTAAGGCCTTTAAAATATTTCCTGAAGACTGGACGAGAGGCCATGGATCTCTCTTTACTAGCTGACAAATAAGCTTAAACTGAAGCCAAATGAACCTTGAGTGTCGAAGGCTTCAGATCTAAAGAATGCAAGTGTGTCAGGTAATCCAGAAGAATGGCTAGGTCAGCCCTGGATGGGTCAACACCCTTACCTGTACACCATATGGAAAACCTCTTCCACTTAGCAGAGTATGTCTTTTTAGTGGAAGGTTTCCTGGAACCCCTAAGTACTGTCAGCACCTGTTCTGACAGTTTAAGATTAGCATACTCGAAGTCCTCAAGAGCCAGGCCCTTGAGCCTTAGTGATTTGAGGTTGGGGTATTGTATCCTGTCCCGAGAGGATGTCAGCAGGCTGTGCCTCCTGGGCAGATGAATTGGAGGTACCACTGATAGAGCCAACAGGAATGAATACCAGTGTTGCCTCGCCCAGTCTGGTGCCACCAGTATCATTGTCGCCGACTGGCACCTCAATTTCAGCAGGGTCCTGAATATCAGTGGAAAAGGAATGAAGGTATACAGAAACTTCCCCGTCCAATCCAGTGCCAACGCATCCAGGGGCAATGTGCCCCTGAGAGGAGGCTGGTAACAGTATACTGGTAACTGGTGATTTTCTACAGAGGCGAAGAGATGTATCTCTGGAGTGCCCCATCATCTGAAAATCGAACTGAGTATTTGAGGATTTAGGCACCACTCGTGATGGTCCTGACTTATCCTGCTGAGGGAGTCTGCTAACACATTGTCCTTTCCTGGAAGATGTATGGCTGATAGGGATACCTTCATGGAGTAAGCCAGGGACCACAGCCTCATTGCTTCTGTGCACAGTGGGGCTGACCTGGTTCCTCCCTGTTTGTTGATGTAATACAAAGTAGTGGTGCTGTCTATTCTGACCTGCACCACTTTGTTTTGAAGATGTGGAGCAAATGCCTGCAGGGCTAGGTACACTGCTCTGAGCTCCAGCAGATTTATGTGCAACAGGGATTCTTGAGGAGACCATGTGTCACTTGCTGTATAATCCAACATGTGTGCTCCCCAACCCAGAAGGGATGCATCTGTTTTAAGAACTAAGGAAGGCTGTTCCTTTGTGAAAGGCACACCTACCCAAAGGTTGTGCTCATCCAGCCACCACTGCAGTGTCTGTAGCAGACTGTGGGTGACTGGGACCAGTTTGGACACAGTATCTGTCCTCTAAGACCAATATTGTCTCAGGTGGAACTGGATGTCTCTCATTTGGAATCTGGAACCTAGTACCACTGTGGTGGCAGCTGCCATGTGGCCCATGAGCCTAAGGAACTCTTTGGCTGGTTTGGGTTTTCCTGGCACAAATGAGCTTGCAATCCGGAGAATGCTGTTTACCCTGTCCTGTGGCAGGAAAGCTCTGCCCAGACTGGTGTTTAGTTCTGCACCAGTGAACTCGAGTACTTGAACTGGTGTTTGCTGAGACTTCTGTTCATTTATGAGGAAACCCAGGGATTCCAGAGTAGACTTTGTTAGTGCTAAGGCCTGCTGTGCAAGTTGTGGAGATGGACCCACTACTAACCAGTCGTCCAGGTAGGGAAAGACTGATACCTCTTGTTTTCTCAGAAACTCCACTACCACAGCCAAACACTTTGTGAAGGCCCTTGGGGCAGAAGTCAAACCAAAAGGAAGGGCTGCAAACTGAAAATGGCCTGAGGCCAATCTGAATCTCAGGTACTTTCTGTGAGAAGGTCTGATGGGATGTGAAAATAAGCATCCTTTACATATAGGGAAGCTAGCCAGTCTCCCTTTTGTAAAGTGGGAATGATTAGTGCAAGAGTGACCATTTTTAATTTTGGTTTCAAAACGTGTCTGTTTAGAAGTCTTAAATCCAGGATTGGTCGCCAATTCCCATTTTTCTTTCTTGTAAGGAAGTATCTGGAGTAGAAGCCTTTGCCCCGCTGGTTTAGGGGCACCATCTCCACCGCTTTGATTGCTAGCAGATGTTTTACTTCTGCATCCAGTAAATTTCTGTCTGCAGATGTAACTGGTGCAAATGTTCTTGCTCTCACCTTGAGGAGAAATTTGAAGCCGAGTACCAGACCCTGGTTCACCACCTCCAGGACCCACTTGTTTGTGGTGATGGAATACCAATCCTGGAGGTAATGAGCCAGTCTGCCACCCACTGGTGGATTTATGACAGGGGATGCGACCTGTACTAACCCATCAGGGGTTCTGAGTGGGCTGTGCTTGAATCACAGGGGAGGGAGAAGTTCTCCTCATGGCTCTCCTGCCCCTTCCTCGAAAATATCCTCTAAGCTGTTGTTGCAGCTGAGAGGCCTTAGCCTGGAAAAATGGTATGGGATAGGACCCCCCCTACCCCTGCCTCCCCTAGTTTGGGCCCTATAGGATGTGGAAGGCCTATCCTTAGAATTACTTCTATAGGTGGCCTTATACTCTTCTACCTTCTTCATACAGGCCTCTGTTTTGTCACCAAATAGCAAATGTTTCTCAAATGGAAAGTCCATCGCCTTGGCCTGGGTGTCCAAGGTCAGGTTTGTGGCCCTCAGCCAGGCAAATCTCCTAAGGAAGACAGATAGTGCCATCAACCTGGCTGCAGAATTGTCAGTGTCCACAGCCATGAGGAACTGGTATTTTGTGGCATCTACGGCAGCTCCTGCTGTATCCTGTAGGTCCACTGCCACCTCACCTGGCACTCTGTCAGCCAGGGCTAACACTGCATTCCAGAGTGCCTTCTGGTATTGCACTGCATAAGCCATATAGTTGGCCTGTCTAAGTATGAGAGAAGCAGCCATATACCCTTTTTTTCCCATTGCATCCATCTTCCGAGAGTCCTTATCTGGAGGATGGGTAGCCAAGGGAATTCTGGCTTTGTCGAAGGCAGCAGCCTGCACAACTGATTCAGGGTCAGGGTGGCTGAACAGAAAATCAGCTGTTGTCCTATCAAGCTGGTATTTCTTATCAGCTTTTTTGTCAACTCCTGGAATAGAATTAGGAGTTTGGAATGTTTGTAATGCTGCCTTTTTCAAGGACTTATGCATAGGCAGTAATAAACATTTTGTGGGGGCTAGCCCCATCATATCCAAGAATTCTGCTTCCTCCACATCCTCCTCTGTCTCCTGCAGTGGGAGACTGAGTATTTCCACCATACCATGCTTTTAACAAAAGCATAATGTGAGGTATAATCCTCGGGACCCCTGGAGGGGGAACCAAACTCCTGTTCTGGAGAAACCTCTGGGTCTATCAGTTCCTCCTCAAAATCATCATCCTCCTCCTCAGGAAAGGAGGCCTGCGGTTCCTGAGAAGGTGGAACCGGAACAGGAAACAGGGCAGTCAGTACTGGAACCAGGACTGCAGCTTGCAGTGCTTGCAAGACCTGTAAGGCCTTGGCAATGTCCTCAGCCGAGGGCATACCAGTTTTGTCAGATGGGAGCTCCTTAGCCTTCTCAGCTGGAAGCGCAGCGACATGCTTTTCCTTACATTTTTTCTTAAGTGGAATAGGTTCAGTCCCCGAGTCCACTGACCTTTTTAACTTACCCTGCTCAACTTTATCTGATCCTTTATCAGGATCCTTGGCTTTACTTCCATCCTTTCTTGTGCCAGAGGTGGAGGAACCACTTTCACCAGTATTAGTAGAAGCAGAAGCCATTTCTTCCAAAATTTTGGACCTTTTCTTGAGAATTTTAGGACACAATGTTTTACAAATATCACAGTTTGCAAAAATATGGCTAGTGCCCACACAAAAAACACACAACGAATGTCTGTCTGCTTTAGCTATGATCTGACCACAAGACTCGCACTATTTGAAACAAGTGGGTCCTGTGCGTTTCTTAGGCTTAACAACAGGAGACTCTGACATTGAGCAGGAATCACTAAAGAACATGTATCAAATTATCGGTTCCTTAGAACCGAAATAACAATCGCTAACGTTCGGGAACTGGCACTACTCTGTTCCTGACAAAAAGGAACCAAGAAAACAAATTTAAATAAAACTTAAACAGTTATATGTGGTTAAGGAACCGACCGCAATAACTAACAATTATAGCAAAATTGAGGTAAAAACCTCACTAGAACTAGAGGAACCCTCGGTTCCAAGGAACCGTGAAGGAACTGCTAATCACACAAAATATTCACAGAAATTATAAAATAAACTAAAACTAAGGCAGCAATCTAAAATATATATATATAAAAAAACACTACTTATCGACCAGATAAACAGATTTTGAAGAGGTTGAAGGAGAGCTCTTCAGGACGTCTTCACTAGGCAGGTGGAGTAAAGAATCTGAAGCACTCAGAGTGCAGCAGTTGCTAGGGCAGCAGTTTGAAATTGGCATGAGCCAATTGAGAGTTCCATCATTTGCATATAATTCCATCTCTCCGGGCCGTCCAACACAGGAGGCTGACTGCATCAGTTTAATCATAATGAGTGGGGTTAGAAAGCGCAGTATATCGTGAACCATGGTTGTTGCGATATATAAAATTACCACAATATCAATACTGAGTTCTGATATCATGGCATACCGAGAAACTATTATAGTGTGACATTCCTACCCCTAAGCCACTAATTAGCTTGGTAGCCCTGTACTGAACTCTCTTGATTTCTTCAGCATCCTTTCTGTGTTGAACCAGTGTACTGAAACAGTACAAGTACAGGGATGTTTAACAAAACTGTTAAATCTTACAAGCTAAATATGCAATACTGTTGCAACTGGTCTACTGACTGATCTTGTATTGTTGTCATAACTGTTCTATGTTCAATGTTGCTTGTCTACTGTATTATGACTTGGGACAATCCATAAACAAGATTTGTATCTCATGGAACTCATTCTGTAAGATTTAACTTTTAATAAATAAATAAAATACTCGGTGACCAGGACTGGACACATTACTCCAGGTGTGATCGAACCAAGGCCTTGTACAGGGGAAAGGATCACCTCCACTGGCCTGCTCTTTCCCCCCTCCTAATGCCTCCCGGTACTGCATATGCTTTCTTTGGCTGTGGTAGGACATTGCCTACTTGCCTTCAGCTTATATTTCACAATTATCTTTAGACCTTTTTCCTCAATGTGCTGGCCACTGCTGACCACAAAGGATGTATGTACAGTGCAGATTTCTCATCCAAACTATAGTACCTTACACTTCCCCCACATTAAATTGAAGCCCCCATTTCTCAGCCCATGCCACTGGTGTTAAACAGGTTAACTTTATATCAGAGAAAACCAAAAACAATGTTTTTGGTACTACTTAGAAATACCGACAAAGAAAAGAACAATTAACAAGAAAGAAGCTAGATGGAACTGCTTTAAAATCTGTTAATACCATTAAATATAAATGAGTATACCAATATCAGAATATGCCCTTATGGACACGTATTGATATAATCTTAAACGAAAAAATTAGAAGGTACATTTGAAGTCAGGATTTTTATATAACACTTTGGACTTAACTGCAGCCAGGAAAATTATCGCGAACTTGCCTCCAATTGAATAGTTCACCTCTACTTTTTAATGCCTCAGGTACTTACTCCTCTTACTAAAGTATGTAGCCACTTTTATCAACATCTGTTGCTTTGCCCTTATGGCACTAAACAGTACACACAGATATGACCTGTACTAAAGTGTGAATATTGTAACCCCTTATTAAGAATTTGTTACAACACTTAGAACTTAGATTTGGCCAAGAAGTTTGTAGTAGTAAATCAAACACTCATACTAAGTGATTCAACTACAGTTAAATAATGAAAACAACTTTATAAAACTAAAATTGTAGAATTCTCATTTGAATGGTCCTAAGCTGCTAAATTCTCCTCCTCCCATTTCAGATCAAAATTTGCCTACAAGACAATTTAAATTTAAATAACTGGGATGTCCTTTTTCCCATGGAAACTGTGGGTAATTCATGGCGTTATAAAGGAGCGTTATATTATGGCAAACCAGAGCCCGGTTTCCCTCTTCTGTCTGGCCCCACCTCTGAAGGTCTTCCTCCTAGCCATGGTTTGCCTCATCTTTCCCCCTCTGGACCGCCACTCTAACTGCGGTAAGTGCTGGCAGGCAGAAACGAATCGAAATGAGGAGAATACCCTCAAAATGTTGGCTCCACACAAAATTAAATAAAAAAAAAATAAACAAATGCGAGAGACCGACAGACCATAGAGCGCACACTCACACCTAAGCAGACCGCCGCAGTCGCACAAGAACATCTTTTTTATTTGCTGTGGGGAAAAAGGATGTCCCGGCAATTATGTAAAATAAAGTATGGGTCTGGGTGTGTATGGCTTCGGTACACACACCCTCGGGTTAGATACTACAGATAAACCCCGAAGCTTCGACTCGGGTTTATGTAGCATCAGACCTCTTGGGTGTGTGTAAATTCTCATTACACACACAGACCTATACTTTATTCTCTATATTATATACTGTACTTGTCAGTATCAAATGCACACTCATACTTGTAATAACAGGTAATACACCCTCCAAATACCTACCAACTAATTCCAGTGCGATTAGCACTCCCTCTAGTTTTGTCTTGTCTGCACCTCTCTCATAACTTCCTCCCGGAGTTGGTTATGCCCCTGACTTCCTGTCTGGATACTGAAACAACATAGTTATTTAGTGCCTCTGCTATCCCCCCGCTTCACTAAAGTTTCCTTCCCCTTCCCCAAGGATTTCTCAAGCTTCATGCCATTAGGGATTACTTTCTAGGTTGGGAAGAAGAACTGGTCTTGTGACAGATAAGCCAATCCCACCAGGTGATGAAATGGCAATGCTGTTGACATTTCCACCAATCGAGTTATAGACTGTCTGGCCAGTATGGTGCCAGTAAGATCATGGAGGACTTGTCTTTTAAAATTTTCTAGAGGATTTTTGTTAATATATTTGGGATTGGAGGAAAGGAATGTACTGTAGCATTACTCAATTCTCCCCAGAAAAAGGAAACATGTTACACTGTTACAGACCACCGAACAGTAATGATAAATATAATGAAGAATTGTTTAGACAGTTAGCATCGGCAGCAAAGCTATCCAACATTATTGTCTTGGGAGATTTCAACCTGCTGGGAATTCGTTGGGACCAACTAACAGCACAACTAATGTAGAAACATCATTCCTAGATAATTTACTTGCCCAAGGGCTGGATCAATTGGTGATAGAACCCACTACAGGAGTAAATATTTTGGATCTGTTAATCACTGACCTACAAACCAAACTTGCAGAGATTATAATAAAGGAACCACTCAGTACAAGCACTCATAACATGGTATATTTCACTCTGAATGCACCACAATGCCAAGTTAAAAAATAACTCAATAGTATGGAATTACAAGAAAACAAATGTCATAGAAATTACAAATGGACTAATCAGTACCGATTGGGAAGGACAAATGAGGGATCTTTCAATGGAACATTTTTGGTTACTAATTAAAACAAAATTAAAGTATTTGGAAAACAAATATGTCCTAGGGAGGAAAATGTACAATAATAAGGGTGAAATCCTAGTATGGCATACAACAAAAGTTAAAAAAAAAACAAAAAAAACAATAATACAAAAAAAAAGAAAATGCATACAAAGCTTTAAAATTAAAACCAACAGATCAAAATAGAAAACTATATAAAGAGGCATTAAAAAAAACTAAACAGATGAAAGATTCAGAAAAAAGAGGTAGAATTCAAAATATCTCACAGTAGAGACAATCAACAATCCTGATTTTCATATATAAATAATAACAGGTCTGGTACAATAAGATCAATTTTGACAATGGTATAATAATACAGGAGCCTGAGAAAACAGCAGAGGAACTAAACAACAACTTCTGCACTGTATTCAATAAAAAAAAACAATATAATATTGACATGGGATGATACGAACATGGCCTATATACAGGAATTAAATAGAGGTACTGAAAAACATTAACTCTAACTCTGTCTCTGGACTAGATGATATTAACCCATGCTTTATAAAGGAGCTTGCAGGCCCATTAAGTATATCCCTTACACTACTGTTCAACAGGTCAGTTCAATCTTGCTATGTACCCAAGGTCTGGAAGACAGCCATCATAACACCCATTTATAAAAAAGGGAGCAGAGGAAATGTGAGTAATTATAGACCTAACCTCCATCCCTGTAAAGTCATGGAGAGATTACGCAAGGTTAAACTCAAGGAAATTATTCAAGTACTAGGGATACAAGATCCAATATAGCATGGGTCTGTACCAGGCAGATCATGTACAACAAATTTAATAAGCTATTATAAACAGGTTAGCTGTAGTTTGGATAAAGGCATCCCAGTAGACATCATTTTTCTTGATTTCCAAACAACTTTCGACACAGCTCCCCATACCGAAGTGGTCACAAAACGTAAATCAATTGGTATTAATCATTTGGTGGTAGGGTGGATCGAAGATTGGCTTATGGATAGAACTCAAGTAGTCAGAGTGTCTGTGGGAAACTCTCTGATGAGAGACTGGTCACGAGTCGGGTACCACAGGGATCTGTGCTTGGACCTATTTTGTTTGGTATCTATACACGTGATCTACACCATAAATTAAACAGTAATGGAGCAAAGTTTGCAGACGATATCAAGATCTGTGCTGAAGTAGATCAGGAAGTAAAACATCCATCCCTGGTGTCACAAACGCACTCAGCAGGTTAGGCTCTCTGCTCCCACAGTGCCAACCTCCGAGCGCAGTAATGTGAACAGGTAACAGATAGGGTAACCCTCCTGTCTGCTTGTGGGTCCAAATCACCTTTAGTCTCAAGTTCTGGGGGGATTCAAACTGTGAACCTTATGCTAGCATACCCAAATGTACAGGCTCCGATAATATTCTCTTTGGGGAATGCTATATATCTTTTGCCTAAGGGCACCGAACCAGGTATCCAAAATGAACCCTTAAAACTTTATAAAATACCTTAGGTATATTCTTACCTTTTCCCTGTTTAGTAACACCATCAAGCTTTTGAACTGTTGTCAAACTTAACCATCTATACATCACATGCAAAAAAAGAACTTGGACGACACACCCAGGCAGTCTTTTAAATAATATATTTACTAAAAATGGATAAAAATATGAAAAATGTAAACACAGAACACTATATCAAAGAGCATACAATCACTTAAAAAAAAGCAATGAAAACTACAAACTCCTACCAACATACAATTAGACTTTTTCTACCTAATGTATTACCTCTAAGTGCTAGAGCTGTGTTTCTAGAGTCCCCAAAAAGATACATGACAACAAGATCAGACACCAGTATTAGTTTAAACTGTGTCTCTCCACACCCCTTCTGTAAGTCATCTAGCTCCTCCTTTTTATAATATAAAAAAAAAATACAAACAGGATGTCCTATCAGGAGGTATATTAAATAAGATGACTTCAGCAAACACTCCACTTCTTAACTATGACACAATTAAACATTTTCTCTTTGATCTTGAGCAGTTCCTATTCCCAAGGCATAGCAAAGGGTTTTATAACTTTTAGCACCATGGTGGTATAACACGTTCTTCCTCTTAAGACATAAAAGTTTATTAGACTCATCCCCTAGCAGATGCATAAAGTCCCATTTTGTTTCCACTTCAAAGAGCCTAGGCATATCATAAAAAGGTAATAAAATGCCATTCTGAAGTAAGTCAGTTAATTAAATGGTTCCTGCTTCACTGAAACCTGGGGGGGGGGGGCACCCATGGAGCACAGACTCCCATACTATATTTTTATATCACAATTATCATACAGCAATCATAACCAGCTGACCAAGCGTCACAATCCTCCCCACCTAGACTGAATTTGGGGGGCTCTATCCCCTGCATGGGTGGGCTTCCCAAGTCAGTTCACTCTTTATATAGATGCAACAAGCCATCTGTGTTCTGATTGGTCGTTCCAGCCCTATGTAAGATCATCATGTCATACCCTTGCAAGGCAAGACTCCATCTTAATAGTCCACCATTAGTTTTTCCCATTTGTGTCAGCCAAACCAGGGGGTTGTGGTCAGTTTAAACCTCAAAATGCTGCCCATATAAGTATGGCTTTAACTTCTTTAGGGCCCACACTATGGCAAGATGCTCTTTTTCCACAGTAGAGTAAGCCTGCTCCCTGGGAAGTAACCTTTTACTCAGGTACACTGCAAGGTGATCTTTCCCTTGGTTGGATGTCTGACTCTGTACTGCCCCAATACCCACGTCTGAGGCATCAGTCTGGACTATAACGGGTCTGTTATAGTCAGGACTTGTCAACACAGGAGCACTGCACAGTGCCTCCTTCAGTCTGGTAAAGGCTTTTTCACAGGCTGGTTCCCAGGTAATTTTCTTAGGCATCTTTTTCTTTACCAGGTCAAACAAGGGAGCAGCCAGTGCACTGTAATTGGGTAGAGATTTCCTATAGTACCCTGCTATCCCTAGAAAACTCCTGACCTGCTTCTGCATTTCCAGTCTGGGCCACGCCTTGATCACCTCTATTTTTACTTGGTTAGGACGGAGCTGTCCCCGGCCTACAACATGCCCGAGGTATGCCACTTCAGCCATGGCCACCTGGCACTTCTCAGCTTTGACAGTGAGCCCGGCCCTCTGTATCCTGCCCAGCACTTCCCTAAGGTGGGACAGGTGTTCCTCCCAGCTGGCACTAAAGATGGCAATGTCATCCAGGTATGCCACGGTGTACCCCTCAGCACCATTTAACACCTGGTTCACCAACCTTTGGAAAGTGACTGGGGCGTTCTTCATCCCGAAAGGCATTACTTTAAATTCAAGTAAGCCTATCGCAGTGATGAAGGCCGACTTTTCCCTAGCTCTGTCAGTTAATTCTACCTGCCAATACCCCTTTGTCAGGTCAATTGTCATAAGGTATCTCGCCCCTCCCAACTTGTCCAGGAGTTCGTCCGTCCGGGGCATCGGGTGGGTGTCTGACTTCGTGACTGCATTCAGTCATCGATAGTCCACACAGAAATGAGTAGAGCCACCTGGCTTGGGCACAAGGACTACGGGTGAGGCCCAGGGGCCGTGGGATCTCTGGATTACCCCTAAATCCAGCATTTCTTCCACCTCCCTACTAATGTCCTTTGGGACAGCCTTTGACACCTGATATGCTGTCCGCCGTATGGGCATCTGTGTCCCTGTCTCCACATTGTGCGTCGCTAAGGGGGTTAATCCAGGCTTGGCGCTAAACAGTGGGGCAAAGTCTGCTAAAACCTCCCTTACTTCCTGGATCTTGTCCGGGGCCAGCTGGAGAGACAATTTAACTGCCCCTACAGAGGACTCCCACTTGCTTTCTTCCAGCAAGTCCAGAAGGGGGGGGTCTCCCTCGTCCATCCCTTCCCCAGGACTACATACAGCAAACACCATGTCAGCCCTATTAGCATATGGCTTCATCATGTTGACATGGTACATTCTTTCTGTCTATGTTCTGTCAGGTAACTCTATGATATAGTTCATGTTATTTTCCTTCCTAACTACTTTGTACAGTCCTGCCCACTCAGCCTGCAGCGTGTCTTTCCGGACCGGAATAAGGACCATGACTTCCTGACCCACCGTGTACGAGCGAGCTCTGGCTCTGTGGTCGTACCACACATTTTGTTTCTGTTGGGCAGCCGCCACATTGCTCTGGGCTGTCCCCATAAGCTCCTTCAGCCTTTCCCTAAACCTAAAGACGTAATCCACTATGGGATTTCCCTGGGTGGCGTGCTTGCCTTCCCAGTCCTCCCGGATCAAGTCTAGGGGCCCACGTATCCGGCGTCCATATAAGAGCTTGAAGGGGAAAATCCTGTCGACTCTTGGGGCACCTCCCTGTATGCAAACAACAGGTGGGGAAGGTATTTTTCCCAGTCCCTCCCATGCTGTTCAGCAAATGCTTGGAGCATTGACTTCAGGGTACCGTTAAATCTTTCCACAAGCCCATTAGCTTGTGAGTGATAAGGTGTTGTGCGTCTCTGCACCATCCCACACTTCTCCCACAAACATTTCATCAGGTCCGAGATGAAGGAACCTACTCGATCGGTGGAACCTCCTGTGGAAATCCAACACGGGAGAAAATCCCAAGTAAGGCATCTGCCACTTTGTCTGTCCTCAGTGAGGATAGGGCAACTGCCTCTGGATACCAGGTGGCATAATCCACCACAGTCAGAATGAACCTCTTCCCGGAGGAGCTGAGGGTATTTAAAGGACCCAGAATATCCATTCCCACCCTTTGGAATGGCTCCTCCACTATGGGCAATGGAATTAGGGCGGCTTGGGTTTTCTTACCTGCCTTCCCTATTTCTTGTCACTGGTGACAAGACCTGCAATACTCCTTCACCTGCTGGGTAAAGTTGGGCCAACAGAAATTCTGGGCCAACTGCTGCGTAGTGCACGTGATTCCCAGATGACCAGACAAGGGAATATCGTGTACAATCTTGAGCAGCTGCTCATGGTACTCCTGGAGAACGACAATCTGCCTGCCTATCACCACTCCATCTTCACAGCCTGAGTATACATCAGTCCAGTTTCCCAAAAAACCTTATGTTTACCGTCACATCCCTGTGCTCCGTCAGAGTCTGCCCAAACCCTCAGCTTCTCTAAACTAGGGTCACTTTTCTGAGCAGCTGCAAACTCCTTACACATTCCCAAGGCATGGGACAGGTCCCCTTCAGTCTCTAAACTAGGGTCCCTAGCACTAGTGTCAGGGCACTCAGGATCACTGTCATCCCTACCTCTCTGACAATGGGTCACCCCTCCTTCTTCGGAGTAACCCTCTGTAGCTGTATGGGTAACTGCTACTGGGGAAATTTCTACCCCCTTTTCATTAGTCTCCATATCAGGAAACACAGGCTGGGGAACCAGCCTCCCAGTGGTTTCCACAATGGCTTCTGTGGAGTCCAGGGAACTAAAATGTTCCCTTGCCGCTTGGCTACAGGTTACTGCACACATCATCCCATTTGAGATTGTTGCCAAGGATGACGTCAACTGCTAAAGTTTTGGCTACAGCCATCTGTTGCACAGTTCCCCCAGTTTCTCCCCAGTCTAGGAGAACACTAGCGAGGGGCAATGTTTTCTCCTCACCAGTAAAGTCTTGTACAGTTACAAATTCATTGGGTATAAGCTGACCAGGCTCTACCAGATCTCCTTTTATCAATGTCAGGGATGCCCTGTGTCCCTTAACCCTTGTGTCTGTTCACCATTTACCGTGATTGGGTGCATGTGTTCCCTCATGTTCACAGGCATGCTTCCAGGGACACAAACAACCCACTTCTTTCCTAGCCCCATGTTGCGTATTGCTCGCCCTTTTGGGACACTGTCTGGCAATATGCCCAGTTTCTTTACAAACCCAACATTCGTTCCTTTTCTCAGAGAACTCTTTTCTTTGAAACCTGGGGCTAACTGGTTTTGGTGGAGGCAGTGAGGATTTTAGCTGCCCTGAAGGCATGCTTTTCCCTTTCTGCGTTGCCACGCCCGCCCCACTCGCTCTCAGAGCAGGTCTGCTCTTGGCATAGTGGTCCAAGAGTTCAGCAGCATCTTGCACTGTTTTGGGATCTCAGTCCTGCTGCCAGGTTTTCAGCTCTGCTGGGCATGCCCAGAAAAACTGTTCTAACAAAATAGCATTTTCAATTTTATCTACAGAGTTTGCTTCAATTCCCTCCCACCAACGTTTTAAACACTGACGTTTCGTGGCTAGCTCCTCATAGCTCATGTCAGGGCTTCTCCTGAGCTTACGGAATTTAGCTCTGTATGCTTCCACAGTTAAATCAAACTTTTTTAAAAGTGCAGCTTTAAGTTTGCTGTAATCATTACTGTCCTCATTGCACATTTGACCCAATGCATTCCAAGCTTTCCCAGTAAGAAGCGGGGATAGCTGGAAGCTCCAGGACCCTCTAGGAATTTTTGCCTGAATACAAGCTTTTTCAAAGGAATTTAAAAAGGCATCCATATCCTCCCCCTCTTTAAATTCAGCTATCAAGTTGGAATTCAATTTGTAACCCAGTCCTGTAGTTCCAGTTAAACCCAAGCCACTTACCTGCTCTGGTGCTAGTGGTTGGAGTCATAGCTTCTCCAGTTCATGTTGCCTCTGGCGCTCTCTCGGTCCGCCTCTCGCTGTTCATGCTCCCTCTTCTCCTCTGTGGCTTGCTGGCGCTCACGCTCTTCACGGTCAGCTTCTTGCTGTTCTCGCTCCCTCTTCTCCTCTGCGGCTCACTTCTCTCACTCCGCTTCTCTCTGTTCTCATTCCACTTCTCGCCGTTCCTGCTCAGCCTCCCTCTGGAACTCCAGCTCCATTCTGTGCAACTCAATCTGCAGCCTGACTGCTTCTGGTTCCAGAATGCTGGTGACCTTCCCCTGCTGCTGTGGCCGTTTGCTTGCACTGGCCCTGCTGCCCTCCTCACTGGATCAGGACACTGCACTGGCCGCTAGCCCCTCCACACCCAAGGTTTGGTCCTTTACAGTCACAGTCTGTGACTCGATGCTCTTGGCATCTGCTGCCATCAGGGCATCCACGAGGTTCTGCTTGGTGGCTCTCACCTCCAGCAGGACTCCTCTGTCCTGATACAACTGCCTCAAGTAGTCTGCAGTGTACCCATTGTAGTTGGAAGCCATTTTCTTCCTTAACTACGGTACTCTAACTTACACTTCAGAAAAAAAATAAAACAGGCAGGAACTTGACTGTAAGCAAAATTATATAGTTCTGTTTCCTTTTTTTAAAAATAAATCACTGTCTTATTTTGCAAGTGAGCTGTACAGTATTAAGCTGACACATTGAACAGTTAAAGCTTGCGTTACCAAATTTATCGCACTGCTGCTAACCAAATCTGTCACAAACGCACTCAGCAGGTCAGGCCCTCTGCTCCCACAGTGCCAACTCCGAGTGCAGTAATGTGAACAGGTAACAGATAGGGTAACCCTCCTGTCTGCTTGTAGGTCCGAATCACCTTTAGTCTCAAGTTCTGGGGGGGAGGGATTCAAACTGTGAACCTTATGCTAGCATACCAAAATGTACAGGCTCTGATAATATTCTCTTTGGGGAATGCAATATATCTTTCGCCTAAGGGCACCTAACCAGGTATCCAAAATGAACCCTTAAAACTTTATAAAAGACCTTAGGTATATTCTTACCTTTTCCCAGTTTAGTAACACCATCAAGCTTTTGAACAGCTGTCAAACAACTATCTATACATCACATGCACAAAAAGAACTTGGATGACACACCCAAGCAGTCTTTTAAATGATATATTTACTAAAAATGGATAAAAATATGAAAAATGTAAACACAAAACACTATATCAAAGAGCATACAATCACTTAAAAGAAAAGCAATGAAAACTATAAACTCCTACCAACATACAATTAGACTTTTTCTATCTAATGTATTACCTCCAAATGCTAGAGCTGTGTTTCTAGAGTCCCCAAAAAGATACAAGATCAGACACCAGTATTAGTTTAAGCTGTGTCTCTCCACACCCCTTCTGTGAGTCATCTAGCTCCTCCTTTTAGAATATAAAAAAATACAAACAGGATATCCTATCAGGAGGTATATTAAATAAATAAATAAGGCAAAAACTCCACTTCCTAAATATGACTCCTTAATTAAACATTTTCCCTTTGATCATGAGCAGTTCCCAAGGCATATCAAAGGGTTTTATAACTTTTAGCACCATGGTGGTATAACATGTTCTTCCTCTTAAGACATCTTAAAAGTTTATTAGACTCATCCCCTGGCAGACTCAAAGTCCCATTTCGTTTCTACTTCAAAGAGCCTAGGCATATCGTAAAAAGGTAATAAAATGCCATTCTGAAGTAAGTCAGTTAATTAAATGGTTCCTGCTTCACTGAAACCTGGGGGGGGGGCACCCACGGAGCACAGACTCACATACTATATTTTTATATTACAAATATCATACATCAATCATAACCAGCTGGCCAAGCGACACACCTGGTAAAAGATTTAAATAAAATTGAGAACTGGGCACTGAAAAAGATGAGGTACAACACAAAAAAATGCACAGTCCTTCATTTAGGGAAACATAATCCACAGAAATCCTATTATCTAGGTACCACTGTACTAAAGTCGATTGAGAATGAAAGGGATCTTGAAATTTTAATTAGTAATAACCTTATGCCCTCAAATCATTGTAGAGTAATAACTCAGAAAGCAAACCAACCTTTGGGATGTACAAAAAAAGGATTCATCTCCAGGACTGAACACTGTCTCCTACCACTGTACAGATCATATGTACGACCCTGTTTAGACTATGCATCCATCTTTTGGGCCCCACATCTCAAAAAGGATACTGGGATATTGGAATTAATACAACACAGACTGACAAAAATGATTCCAAGCCTGGCGAATGTGTCTTACTCAGACAGAATCAAAGAACTTAACTTGTTTAGTCTTGAAAAACGATGATTAAAGGGTGACATTCTGTTACTTCATAAACTACTAAAAAATTCAGCACCAAGCACAAAATGTGGTTTTGTATACAATCTTAGACCAGTGAATCTTAGATCTCATAACCTCCTATTGGTTATTCCCAAGGCCAACACCAACAGGAGGGATAATTTTTTTAGTATTAGAACAAAGACCTGGAATCAGTTGCCACAAAACCTCATTGAGATCGATTTAAACCATTTTAAAAGGGAACTGGATAAGCCGGCCCGGTGGCACTGGAGGTTGAGGCATTGGTCACTACACCTCACACAACACCGGTGACCCGGGTTTGGGAACAAGCCGGGTCACTGGTGGTCGACGGGGGTGAGAGAGGATCGAGCATCCGGAGGACTGCTCTCTCTCTCTCTCTCGGGGGGTTGTTGTCCCGCTCACGGACTGTCCCCTGGCGATGGCCAGGGGGTAGTATGGGTCCATCGGTAGGGGAGGCGGGGAAGGGAGAAAAATGGTGGAAAAGATCCTGGCAGGCTCCGTGATGGTCCACCGCATCCCCAGAGCCACCCCAGTGTCTGGACTGGGTCTCCTGGGGGGGGGAGCTGGCACCCTTCTCCCTGGCCCTGCCGTGGGAGGGGGGTAAGCCGCAGGGGAATTTCAAGGGGTAGGCAGGAGCGAAAGAGTGCGAGGCCAGAGAGTGAGTTCCTCTGGAAAGAGGGCCATAGCCACCTGCTAGGACTCCAGGCAGAAAAATAAACAGAAAAAATAAATAAATGGGAACTGGACAAATACCTCAGGGACTACCCAGTCCAGTAACTGTATATGCCCAGTCAGAGTAGGGGAGAGAGAGAGAGTCCAGATGGACTAAGTGCCTTCTTGTCTTGGACATCCAGTAAGGTCATATTCGACTGATCTTTGTTTCGCATGTCTGGAGAAAATATTCCTTAGCTAAGCAAAGCCAGTTGTTGCAAACATGTTCATAACTGGGGTTTCCACATTTACATTATTTTCTAAAATTGTCACTGTAGAGGAATAGTTTGCCTGGATAGGTGTCCTACCTGCTGAGTCAATCTTCCTAAGAATCGAGTTCATTGTGAGGTCAGACTGCATTTTTGACTGAAGAAGTTCCTCCACCCACCGAAACAGCAGCATGGATTTTAACTTATGATAGCTCTTGGTACCCCCTTGTCAGCTGATATACCCATGTTCTTATAATATTTCATCACCACCAAGAAGCCTGCGATATTGGTGACCATCAAAAATACATAAGAGCTCTTCTGATGGCTTTTATGTCTAGGACACAGATGGACAGTTTTGATTTGCTGGGAGATCACGTCCCATAGAATGATATCTGTTTCAGATGTGTTCCACAGCCTCAAAGAGTTGTTTCTGCCACTAGTTTAATTTGTTCTGGGTCCGAGAAGAACTTTCCTCTTGAATGTTAATCTACCAGTTCAAGGAAAAATATTCAAGTGTTTAAAAGAAGCTATATTCATTGTGAGGTAGATTTTGTCCAACTGGGTCCCCTGGCACACAGACTCATTTTTCATCAAGAAATGCCTTAGCGGTCACACATGAGTGAGAGCCCATGGAATGGATTCTTTGCTGCCATCATGGTCCCCAGTATCTTGACGTATTGTTCAGCTGACAAAAAAGCTCTGGGTATAAAGGACCTAAGCAGGGACAGGGATTTATGCATACAATCTTCTGTTACGGTGACTGTGGCTTGATGAGTGTTGACTCCGAGTGCTGAATTTTCATGGCAGGGAAATAATGCTTTTCTTCCATCTGATCATACATCCATGCTCATGCAGAGACTGAATTGTCTGATGTGTACTTGAACCTGCATGTAGGAATATGCCTTGTATTTACTCACAGTCTGTCAACTCATCATCACTAGGTGGAGAGGAGTGTGAAGCCAAGATAGCTTCCCATGTCGAGCCCTGAACCAGTTGATTAAGGATTCTGTTACCACTCCTGCCCAGGAAATCTGATGGGCTGGCTTTCTGGCACTAACATATACCTGGCTGAACAAAGGTTCTTA
Organism: Neoceratodus forsteri; assembly: GCA_016271365.2. Lineage (NCBI taxonomy): Eukaryota > Metazoa > Chordata > Ceratodontiformes > Ceratodontidae > Neoceratodus > Neoceratodus forsteri. The sequence continues at coordinate 1,219,219,655 of CM057450.1, forward strand.
ATCTGCCACTCTTTCCCAATCAAGGATTTTTTTTTTTGGGGGGGCAAACTAAAACCAATGGCTTGGTTCACTAGGGGCCTCAAGCTGCACATTACTGTCCAATTACAGGTAATGGGTGGGGTGGGGTGGTCATCTTTCGTTGGACCCTCACTTGTTGTCCTGGTCTGAAGAAGTAGCTTCTGCTGTGAACAGCAAGGGAGTGGCCTTAGAAGTTTGTCACTGATGGAGTTCTAAGTAGGCAGCAGTTTTCTTTTTTGGGGGGAAGAAAAGAAATGAGAGAGAGAGAGATATGAAGTGCTCCAACACAGAGGTATTCTGAAAGACAACAGCTCTAAGTGGAGGAATACAGGTTAGCAAAGTCAGCACAGAAACAATGAATGTAAGGCACCTATCTGAAAAACATCGTACCTTCGTCCTTAGCAACTTTGTTGACAATATAGTCCGAACTGCCACCCCCTCAGTACTTGCTCTCCCCCAATCCCCCCACCCACAGCCTACCATCTCAGATCCTGTGCCTCTCAGGCCCGACTTGTCCCTAGGACGCGCACCCTCACTGGTGACCGGGCCTTCTCAGTCCACGCTCCCAAAACCATCCCTCTGGCGCTTTCTCAAGTCTACTGTGGCCTGCCTATGCTCCGCCTAGGCCTGGCATACCCTCTATCCCTCCTGCCCCTGAGGGGGGAGGGGAGCTGCTACATTATTTATCTGTACCCTCCCCCAGTTTAGTACTTACTACCCCTCTTGTTGTTAGTTTATTAAACAGTCTTTTTCTAGTTTATGTATTATCTTGCACTGCCGTTTGAGCTGTGTCTCAGCATTTTGACTTAGCAGAATACCTTGACTCCCGATGTTGTGTTATTTACTTCTATGTTGTTTGCTTGCCTAGCCTTGCCTGTGCCTGACCTGTACCTCTCACCTATGTAGAGACTGTGGCTCCTGACTGTAATATTCACTTTGTATTCCAGTTTCCTTGACTTGTATTACGTTACCTGTATGCTCTGTAACTCTCCCGGGTCGCACTTGAAAATAGGCACTTGGTTGTCTAGTGTGCTTACCCGGTTAACAAAGCAAATAAATAAATAAATCTCTCAATTCAAAAGGTTTAACTTGCATCTAGAAAAGTTTGCCTCAGGCCCTCCCTGCAGTTGTTTCTTATAGAAGGCAGGAAATAACTGAGGGACTCTTGGAGTGACAATGGGATAGGACATAAGATCTCTGATAGACAGATAAGTAAAGTCCTTCCTCCAGTAGCTGATGAGGGGATCTTAACAAACAGGTACCCGGATTAACGGATGTGGAAGCAGGAGAAAATACTGCATCTCAAGATTAAGTAGCATAAGCCAGGTGATTTTTTTGTTTATCTCAGGATCAGGCAGTGGTGTGGGGTGTGTTTATCTGCTGAACATGGCTGCCCCCCCCCACCCCTGGAGGAAGAGCTGTTTCAACCCCAACCGGGTTCTAAACCGCTCTCCATTACCATACCATCCAGGGGAAATCTTGCCAGGCATCTAAGGGGATTAGGGATAAATGGAGCCAGGATCTCCTTACACCAATAGACTCTAAAGTATGGCACCTGGCAAGTCAACATTTACAGCTATGTTCCCACAGCAACAAACTCAGACAAATTCAGTTGAATTTTATGTACCGAACCTATCTCACCCGAAAAGGTTACACGCAATGGATGCACTCAGGCCTAGCCTTTGTCCGAAATGTGACACTCAGGAGGGTGACTCCATTTTGGCAAGAAATGCATCATATAATGTACAGAGTCCTTGGCTATTGCCCCTCAAAATCTCCTCTCGAACTATTGCTGGGTGTGAACCCACAACACCACAGTGGGTCCCTGTATAACCCCCTATGGTTTCTTGCCCTGATAAATGCAAGAAAAACAGTGGCATACGGGCAGATATCCTCTTCCCCCTACAATATCCCATTGGAAAAACAACCTCAAGATGAGCTTGACCCTGGAAAAAAAAACAGCTCCTTGCAATGGGTAAGCATATGACCTTTCTGCAAGTCTGGCAACCCCTCGTAACAGTCACTGAATCAGGTATAATACCCTCATAGGGGAGTGGCCCCGTGTTCTCATTTCTATATGACATGAAGTTGGGGTGGGGAGACCCCCCACCTACTCCCCCAGCCCCGCTATGCTACATATCCCTGGCCAGCGACACCTGTGTTTTCAAGTTTCAAGACACAGGTTAGCCCCTGCTGTGGTTAATAATTAACAATTATGTTTTGGGCCTTGATTATATCTGTTCCTAAGACATACTATTGTAATTTTAGCTACTAGTACTCTAGCACATACTTTGTAGTTGTACTTAATAGACTGATATTCTAATCTGCATCATATTATTGGACTGTCTATACTCTGCTTAATGTATGTATGGTTGGTATTACACCTTTTGATGTAATTACGATGCTCCTTGCTCAACATCCTATCAATAAAATATTTGTGAAAAAAAAAAAAGATCAAGTAGCATCCAAGAGGCAATTCCTTTAAAGAGCAACTGATGCCTCTAGTAAAACTCTGAGAAACGTAATATTTAGATAAATATAGCCTATAATTTAAAAATGTACCTTCTGAATCTTCCTCTTGATATTTATTATTAAAGGTATTTGCAGGAAAACTGGGTCCTTATACCCCAGAATTCATCTACTCTTTGCTGTTCGATCCCCACTAGAAGTCATAATCCTCTCTTTCTGACATCAAAATCTGCTGCCAAGCAATAGCAGATGAAGTCTACAGAACAAAAGTTCTATTTACATGTAGATATTCTTAGACAGAAAAGGGGACTGTGGGACACAGACAATATTATAGGGGCATGGTAGCACCCCTATGGTTAGGGTTAGGTAGGCTGTTCAATGTTAAACCGCAATATTTGCACCTTAACTTTGGTGTCATTTGACAATATTTGGCATATGCACGCATTTATTGTTATGACAATTTTTGAGTTAACGTTCAAGTTTGACCGGTAAAACAAACAAAGAAAAAAAATCTTTCGCAAGTGATTAAATACCGATCGTGATGGCCGCCATCTTGTTTATTTATTTTTTAATATTACGGTACTATCAAACCGCAATATCTGTATTTTGCTAAACAGCAGTTATTTAGCTCGATTCTGGTACTGAATTTCAAAAATTAAGTCCCAAAACCTATCTTTCTGCTTCAGGGTTGCCTTCTGTTGTTTCTCACACTTTACCATTCGCGACTTGCACTTTTTACCTATTGTGCAGTGATTTGTGACATGTTATTTGCAACATATTATTTGAGACATGTATTTTTATGTAAACTAATGTAAGTGCAGTTCAATGTATTTCAAAGGGTTTTGAACTCTGCATCACGATTTTGTCATTTTTGCATATTTTGACCACACATTTTCAACTTGGACTTTTTGGGACCCCACCTCATGACCAATGATGGTGAAATGATGCAGATCAGAGCCAAAAGTTGAGTTCACAGTCCTTTAGAGAAATCACCTTTTGGGCAGGATTTGAACATTTTCACCACATTTGTTCACGAGGTAGAATCACAAAGGAGGTTAGATTGAAAATTTGGGTCAAAATATGTAAAAATTACAAAGAATAAGCATACACTGACATTTTTCTACACTTGCTTGTTACTTTGGTAATTTTAATTTGCATTCCCTGACTGGGGGGTGGGGATGTGCCAGGCACTGTACTTCTGTAGGCCGGTGAGTCTTCCCATGGCACAGGGCCCAAAGGGCCCTGCACACCTGTACCTGCTTATGCAAAGGATACGATTCCATTATCTCAAAAAGAAAGGAAATTCTTTGAAAAAATTTAATTAATACACCAGTTAAGGTAACTTAATGCCTGAGAAGTAGGAACATGTGGCGTTAGGGTTTCCAATCCTAATTCCCCACCCCCACCCAAGCAGAAAAAGGAAAAAACAGGTATTTAGGTCTACAGAGTCTTGTCGAATCAGTGGTGGGGGTCTTCCTTGGGGTTGTTACCCCTAATGCCCACCCAATTTCGTAAGCAAGCAATGTCAAACATGATCTCCTTTTTTCATACAAGGCCCATAAAAGCAACACAATGTGTTGGCAACATGTAGCAAGACACACTTCTCTATCTTTGAAGACAGAATCACTAAGGTATAAGGCACAGACTTGGATCTGTATCTTCTGACAATGCCAAGGAAGACCCCAACCAATGTGTAGCCTTGTGTGAAAAAAGGAGATCACGTCTGATGTTGCTTGCTAACGGCATGGGGTGAGCTTTAGGCTTGACAACACCAAGAAAGACCCTGCCGCTCCTTTGCCAAGACTCCAGAGACTCAAAATCCTATTTTTTTTTTCCATTTTGCTACTTGGGGGGTGGGGATGGAGAGTTAGGACTGGAAACCTTAACACTACATTTCACTATATTTTTGGTGCTACGTTACCCTAACTGGTGCATTAGCAATGTTTTTTGCAAAGAATATTAAGTATAAAATGAACTTTGTCTAATTGTTGATTTCATTTTTTTTTTATTCTGGAGAACAAGACAAGCTACAATACATAGCCCTTTTCCACAAGTGACCAGATGTACAGAAATAATACCCCAGCTATCCTGGAGGCTGACAGTACATAACATGTTTTCAAAGTTTACCCATGGGCATCACTATAAAGCTCTCTTTCTCTTATAAGGCTCTCTTTATGAAATAAGGTTAATACAGTACATTGTGGTTCCTAGTTATACTGAAGTTCATCAGCTTCTTCCTTGTTATAAAACCTCGTTATAACATCCAGAAAGATTGGCTCCAAAGAACACTTTTACAGAGGTGGTGCAGTGCATATAAGATAAAAAGCACACTGCAAAGGTATTTTAACAAATTTTAGATATTAGAAGTAGCATAGCCAGAGATGAATACTACATATAAAAACTATTATAAAAGCTGACAGTATATAAATATGCAGGATCAGGTTCTACTACAGTGTCAAAAGCTAAGTTGATAGTTTTCCACCCCAAAACAAAAACAAGACACTCACCTCATTTGGCTTTATCACTTCTTTATCAATGGGACAAGTTGGTAGTGGGTAACAACTCCTAGATAAAAATAATGAAAACAAACATATCTAAATTTTAAAAAGAATTCTTCCTCAGTTATCTTGTACTCAAGTCAGGTTTGTTACTTTTATTCTCTTTCTCCACAGGGCTCTTAACCATCCTTCTAGTGCTGACTCAACTCCCTGTCATGACACTGCAACTCCCAGGCGTCCAAGAGCATTTACTTCTCTCACAAGATGCCCCTGTGGAGTCCCCAGCAGTGCATGACCACTGCCTCTTACCAGGATAGCGCAAGTTGCCATATATCATCATCCTTCATACAGCAAGCCAGTATTTTCTCTCACAGTAGGCATTATCTGCTTCTCTCTTTCTGACCTGCCCCAGTTATCCTGGAGGTACATTAAAATGAACGCTCAATCCACGTCCGGTGCTGCTGACAGCTGAGATCTGGGTAAGAGCATACTAATTTGGTGCATACAGAGGCATCTTTGTGCAGCAGAAACATGAGCTTATTGGCTCTTGCAAGGACAAGAGCACGGCAGCAGAAAACCCCAGCGCTCCTTACTTCCTGCCATGCCAGCGTCCCATGTTTGCAGTGCGAGCAGGCCGCCGGGGGTCGGCCAGGATCTGCAGCCCATAATACAGGTCTCCTCTCCCGATTGGGGTACAGACTTGGCGCTTCCCTGACACCTAGTGGGAGGTTGGGTGTTGGCGCCATGAGCTCACACAAGCAAGTGGGGTGGATCGTCAGCTGGCATGTTGTGGGCGGAAGCGTGCACAGCATGGCCACTGCCAAATTGCACATGCTATCCATAGGGGAATTGAACAAGGAAAACAGAGGTCCCAGGTTGAGCAGGATGAAAGCAGCCACCCTCTGCAGGCCCCAACTCTGAATGGTGCTTCCCCGGAATCTGGATCCTATTCTAGGTGAGTTGAGTGAGAGAGCTCCTCACTGCCCTGCCACGGAGGGCAAACTGTGGGGGAAGAAGGGGACAGCTGCCTGATGTTGAGTGCAGGGCCGGGTGGGTGGCTGACAGAAGGGAGCCAACTGGTGGAGACCCGCAGAGAAACAAAATAACAAAAAAAAAAAGAAGAAAGGATAAACTGCAGCTCTTCAACTCCACACATGGAGTCTTTATCCATCAGTGTTTGGGGTCAAAGTGCTGGGGTTTTCTGCTGCCATGCTCTCATCCTTGCAACAGCCAATAAACTCATGTTTCTACTGCACAAAGTTTGCATTTACCGACTACCCTGGCCTGCATCGGGGAAGGTGAACACCATGTGGTCACCTACAACATCCATGTCTGCACCTGACCTAAATGCAGAAAGCACTGATATATCGGGGTGGTTGGGTCCCTCCCTTTGGAGTCTAAGAGCATGTCTCTACAGCACTCTCTAGACTCCTTTAGCCTGGGATGAGAGGCAGATTTACAAAACCCAGGTCTCCCATGTGGAAGTGCAACACGTTACCCAGTCCCAGCACCACACTTTTCAGCTGATCGATTTCCCTCTCTTCCATTCTCACCACAAGATTATGACAGAGTCATTATGACAATAAAACATAAATTCCTGATGCTGGCTCAGTAGCACAGAACCTAGGAGTGCCGCGTGCCTTGTCGGCATTCCAAGTTTGCACCGCAAGCCCAGAATGGTGCAGTGAACCGAAAGGAGGACTGAGCATACCACAGGATGCACTCCTGCTCCAGGTGGGAGCCTCCACTGCTGCACTACCCCTGGTGCTGCAGAAAGTGTGGTGCTAGTAGGCACTGGAGTGCTGTGTTCATACAGTTATGGGAGGGAAACTGGACTCTGCTCAGGGAGGAGGGCGGGCAGGAAGAAAAACTGGCGGAAGGAGGCCTCCCAAACAACATACATTCTTATTCAAATCTAAATACTTTAGTTACCACCAGTGCAGTTTAAAAACTATAATTTAAACATTTTTATAAGATATGCAACATGTGCATTTAACTTCTCATCAAGTACTGCTCACGGAGTTACAAAATGAGCTGGATGAAAATCAAGTCATATTGAAAATGGCCTTACACCAGAGTCGTTATGCACTGCTGGCAAAATATGTGCCCACATCCTGTCTGGTTTGGATTGTGAAGGACCGAGTGACAGTACGCACATCTGTACCGCTCTTCCAGCTTTTCAACAAACTGATATTCAATGCTGGGGTCAAAATCTAAAGAGGATGACGTGCCAGAATTCTGACGTGTGAAGACATTAGATGTGACTGCAGAGCGTTCTTCAGCGGCCATGGACACTAGACTAGAAAGTTACTAGAAAAAAAAAAAAAGAAAAATCAGTTTTATTTTAAGTTATCTTTTATACACAGTATCACAAAATACTTCACAATTTGGAGACTAGAGGGAAATTAATAACACAAAGGGGTGAAATTGCCACCGAGGGCTCCCTAGAATTTTTCAATGATTCTTAAAAAACAGAACAGCAACACCTCAGCTTTTCAATTTGGACAGCATGATAAAAACTAAGCAATAATACATGACAGACTGTGGTATATCATGGCATAGCATCATGCCTTGGGTGCCTAATTAAGTAAAAATCCACAGGATGAGCATCTCTTGCACCAAGAAGAGATGATATACCACACCCTGGGATCTATTATTGCTGTTATACAATGGACTGTTAAAAATTATTTTAATAATGATTTTAATGTGTGTAGAATCATGGTGCTCTTTATGGGACAATGCATACTGCTTTGCTAAAGAAGTGCAAGTGAGATTAAACCAATTCAAAATATTACACCACTATTACTGTACTCCAGAGAGACTTGCTAAAATGGGACTTTCAGATCTTATCAGATGTCCCAAATGCAATACTGCATCTCCAAAGCTTTCCCACCTGTTATGGTATTGTCCCAAAATGTCTGTTGTTTGAGGTCAAACACATCACATGTGAGCTCATGCTTGATCAGAAACTAAATTTACCCGTGAAGTATTCATTCTAGGGAGCACAGAGCAGCTCTGTAGTGTAAATAAGATTCGCCAACAGTGGATTCTAGTTGTAGCATTAACATTTAAAAGACTTATACTTAAATACTGGAAAGAAAAAGATCCCCCTCCTTACGAGAATGGCTACGTAATACTGCGAATAATAAAAGAATTAGCTATACACTGACCAATCAACTCAATCTTTTTTCTACATATGGAATCCATTTCTAAACTATGATAAATATAGAATAAAGGATGGGGAAGTATGTGATATAAGAATTTAATACACACCCGAGTTGTCTGAGGAGTTTATTACAGCATCCCACACTGAGGGGGTGCATTAAATTTGAGTGTCACACACTTCCCCATCTTTTATTTCATATAATAACTGGCCAGCAATTTTTTCAAGGCACTCTGTGGTGCAATGCCCAAGGAGGGAATGCAGGGGTAGGGTAGGCCATCTGTTTTAGATCCAGCTTGAGCTTTGCCACACACCCAGTGGGTTCTACCTCGTCCTTTGAATGTGTGGCTGTGCGTGGGGTCCAGATGCGGGATGCAGGATTCTCCTAGTTTACCGCCCTCTGGGGTGGTGGTGGTGGTGGTGGTGGGGATTTCCTGCCGGAGGTTGCGGATTCTGTCATCAAGTCCCCCAGATGGTTGACGCTGGAGGACTTCAATGCCCGGGTCAAGGACAAATCCTCACATTTTGGATGTGACCTCCTCCAGTTGATGACATCACTGAGTCTGGCACAAGCAACTGCCTCTGAGACCCATCACCACGGCAACACCTTGGACTTGTGTTCTCACTGAGGCTTGAGGTCATGGACCTCAAGACTGATCGGGTCACCTGGTCCGATCATAGCACGGTAGAGTTCTTGTTTGGGGCCCCCTTTGATAGTCCCTCCCCTATCGAAATGGTCAGCTATTGCACTTTGAGGGGATTGCCCCCAGAGGGATTTTTTGGCGGTACTAGAGCTATCTAGTGTGAGTACTGCATCTGCAATTGGCATGGGCGAGGCGGTGGCTTCCTATAATACGGCAGTCTCCGGGGCGCTTGATGCCATCGCGCAGGCCCCTACACAACCCAGATCCTCTCGCCTGAGACCCTCATGGTTTGATGGGGCTCTCAAGGAGATGAAGATCAAGAGTCAGAAGTTGGAGCGTTGCTGGCGGAGGACCCATTCTGAGGAGGACAAACTGGCCTTGCCAGCTCACTATCATGAGTATCAAGGGGCAATCGACCGTAAGAAGGCAGAGTTCCTGTTCAGGGAGATTGCTGCAGGGAGGAAAAGACCATCTCAGCTTTTTTGGACTATAGACAGACTGCTTCACCCGGTCTGTCTGCAGCTGAAAAAAGCATTTTCAATCGCAATATGCAATGAGTTTGCTCAGTTCTTCTCTGACAGGGTGTCCTAGATCCAGTTCAGGATCTCCCCAGTTGGGCAAGGTTTGCCCCGCAGACTTTGCCCCGCCATGGTCAGCATGGTGGGGAGCATGGGCACTCCTACTGTCTGGGAGGAGTTTAGGTCAGTGGAGGTGGCTGAGGTTGAGGTGATCTTAAAGCTGCAGCCCACTTTTTGTGAACTGGACCCGGCCCAACTCGTCTCCTAGCGGGATGCGCCGGGGTTGTTGGCCCAGTGTTTAACAGGATAGTCTGGTGTTCGCTTTTGGAGGGAATTTTCCCTGATGCCTTGACGGAGGTATTGGTGAGGCCCCTCCTAAAGAAACCATCTCTTGACCATGATATCCTGACGAATTATTGACATATCTCCAACCTCCCATTTCTGGGGAAGGTTGTCGAGAAAATAGTGGCACTGCAGCTTGAGGCGCATCTCGCAGCCTATGACATCTATGAGTCTTTCCAGTCCGTTTCAGGGCTATGCATAGCACTGAAACAGTATTGGTCAGGGTGCAAAATGGCCTCCGCAGGGTGAGAGACAGAGGAGACCAGTCAATTCTCGTTCTCCTCGATCTCTCTTCAGCATCTGACAACGTGGACTACACTGTGTTTTTGGATTGCCTTAGAGAATACTGTGGACTTGCTGGTACCATCATCAACTGGTTTGAGTCCTATCTCTCGGGCAGGAAGCAACAGGAGGTGATGAGGAATTTCTCCTTCTCCCTGAAGCTTATTTATTTTATTTATTTTTATTTATTTATTTGTTTTTTTTGACCGGGTAAGTGCACTAGACAAATCCTGCCTATTTTCAGGCACGACCCGGGGGAGGAGGATACAGATGAATGCCAACTGACTTTGAACCAGATTAAGCTGTTGGTGGTATTTATAGTGAATGAGGGAAATTTGGCCAGGACACCGGGGAAATTCCCCTACTCTTTTCGAGAAGTGCCATGGGATCTTTAACATCCACCTGAACTGCCACCAATCCAGGCAGATGGGACCTCGGTTTAATGTCTCATCCGAAAGATGGCACCTCAGAAGTGCAGCACCCCTCTCATGCTGCACTACAGTGTCAGTACTGGGATATTAACCCAAGTGCCAGATGTGGGAACTGAACACACAGCCCTCTGATCTCCTGGCCTCAGAGGCGAGTGTGCTACCTACTGAGCCACTGACACTGATGGCTCCTGTCATGTGGAACACCTCAAGGGTCGATCCTGTCACCAGTGCTGTTCGAGGTGTACATGCTACTCCTGGAAGAGTTCGTTAGATGGTACAGTTTGGGTTTATATTGCTATGCAGATGATACCCAGCTGTACATGTCTTTTGCCCCTGGAATAAATGATGCCGTGGAAAAACTAAACAGCTGCCTGGCCGAAATCCAGCACTGGATGACCTCCAACTATCTGAGGCGGAAGTCCTAGTGATTGAGCCTGGTCGCAGACGTGATGGAAGTGCCTCCGGAGTGGCAACAGGATTGATCCTGGGAACCACTCCGTAGATGGCTTCACATAGGGTGAGAAAACTGGGAGTCTTCCTGGATGACAGACTAACACCTGATGCTCAGGTGTCATCTGTTGTCCAAAGTGGTTTTTACCACTTAAGGAATATTGCCCAGATTAAACCCCTAGTTCTGCCCGAAGACCTGCCATGAGTAGTACAAGCCTTTGTTACTTCCAGGCTTGACTACTACAACGCTCTATACTTCGGGGTCTGTGGAAGGACCGTCCACCGGCTGCAGCTGGTGCAGAATGCAGTAGCCAGGTTGCTGACAGGCCTGTCTAGGTCATGTCATGTGACACCGGTCCTGCGAGATCTGCAGTGCCTGCCTGTCAGGTGAAGAATCATCTTTAAGGTGGGCTTTCTCACCTACAAGGCCCTGTACAGACTGGGCCTGGGTAACCTGACTGATCTTACCCCTGCCACTCTGGTCCATTCCCTCTGCTCCTCCACCAGGGACTCCCTGCAACTCCAAGGGGAAGGCTGAAAATCTCTGGCGATCATGCTTCTGAAGTGGCCAACCTGGCCCTCTGGAGCTCACCTCTAAAATCTGAAAGGGAGGCCCAGACAGTGGAGGTATTTAAAAGGGGCCTAAGGACACATCAATTTAAAATGGCCATTCCAGACTACCCATAATGTTTTAACTGTTTTATAATTTATTATTTATAAATTAACCTATTTATGCTTGTATTTTAAAGTTTTAAAAATCCTATAGTGTATGGGAGAGTGTTATTGTTACCTGAATTCAATCGTTTCCCAGTCTTGCTATACCATTGATGTGACGTCACAATGCTGTTGTACCATCATGAGTACGCCACATTGATGATACAACAGTGTAGAACATCTCTGCACATGTGCAATTTGCGATACTCCAGACCTCAGGAAACAGCCACAGCGGTGAGTCAGTGCTGTCACGGAATGCCAAACAGCGACTTATGGGCTCAAAGTAAGGGCATAGTTCCATTTTACTGTTGCCTTTTACAGTTGAAGACTATAGATTTATATAAAAAAAACAAAAAAACACAGATTCTCTAAGAGGAAGGGAAACCGGGACGGAGTAGGGCTTGTTCTTGGATTGGGGGGACAAAGTCTGACGTAGCAGCTAAGGAAAGAAGAGATCACTGACTGATTTGCTGTTGCCCATACACTATACAAGACAATGGATGGGCAAAAGTAAACAACACTGGTGTTCGCTTCTCGAACTTGTATGACAACTGAAAACCTCTTGAGCTTTGCTCTTCAGGTTTACATGGTTGTCATGACAACCTTTCGACGTGAACGACAGTGTTGTTCACAGTTGCCCATCCATTATCCTCTATGTAGAGCTTTATTTTATTGCTATTATTACCCTGCCTGTTTCTGACTGTGTAAGGTGCCCAGAGCCTCTGTGATTGGGCGCCATATAAATAAACCTTACTCATTTACTTACTTTTTCAGTGTCGTGATTTTTGGTTTTTTATTTTTAGTTTATTTTTTTTCCAAGGTTGGACTTTGTATTGAGTGATCGTGTTCACCGTCAGCCGTGGCTCCATTCCGTTCAAGCTGGTGAACAGCAGGATCAACCAGATTGAGTTTTTTTTAATTTTAAAGTGGGATCCAGCAGATATCTTAAAAAAAAAAAAAAAAAAAAAAAGGGACGACAACAAGAGGACTCTTGCTCTGGCGGCTCCTTGCTGTTGAGGATACAGAGCCGCCATGTTTATGGGACTGTTCAGCCCACCCAGAAATAGAGCCAATGAGAGAGTGCCTGCTTTTGAGTGACAAGAGCACGTGCTCACCGTAAAAACCCGGCGGGTTATTATGGCGAATATCAACTGGCTCAGCCCTAAGGAAAAACTGCTGGCCAGTTATTATATAATTTTTGTGAATGCCTGTTTCATTCTGAGAGCCTGGTACTGCTTGTATTATATGCATAATCACTCTATTTTAAAGATTTACAGAGACACCAAGTGTTGACAGTGTTGTTAATTTCCAATGTTTTTCATCTTTTGAATGTCTGCATTTAAATCTGATTTATTTGAAATTTCAATAAAAATGTATGTTGCAAAAAAAAAAAATAATGATTTACTTATTTTGTTTTAGGTCAGGAGGTGATACTGCTGCAGAGGAGCCTGGTCTAGCACAAACATAGCAGATTTTTACAAACAAGAATGGGAGGATCGGCAATCTTTGTTAACTGATGGCTTTTAAATTGAGTTGTTGGACAGGAAAGAAGATAAAATTACCGTAGTAATGTTTCCTCTTAAGGGATCCCTCACTATGTTTACACTTAATGCAGTCATCTCAGCCGACAGTGACGCCCCAGACACAGAACCCTTGCAAATTTTCAAATCTGGAATGTAGGTTCAAAATCTGCAACCACACTCCACTCTGGCCATTGTTCAGATCTGTTTCCAACACACAGTGGTGCAGTGGCTAGCGAAACTAGCTAAAAGGCTACCAAAAACATTTGTTTTTATTTTTAAACAATTTAAAGAATACCAAACAAATTGAGCGCAGACTTGAACAGAAGTTTGTCATATAAACCTTAACGACGAACTTAGGAACTGCAACAGTAATGCTCAAGCAACCTCGATGAAAAGCTGATTCTTGTGTGAGCCTATTGCAGGTTCTGGAAGAGGAGGCAGGGTAGGGAGTGTAAACATAGTGAGGGATCCCTTAAGAAGAAAACATTACTATGGCAAGTAATTTTTTCCTTCTAACCCCAGGAATCCCTCACTTAGAGGTTTACACTTTATGCAGCTTTGGACTGCAAGACAGCAGTTCTAAAGCTGGCATCCTTTCTGGACTGCATGTCCTGAGAGCAGTGCTTTGTGAGGGTGTATACTGTTTTCCAGGTAGCTGCTTTGCAAATGCCTAACAATGGGATGCCCTTGAGGATGCCACCTAGGCAGAAGAACCCCCAGTGGAGTGTGCTCTTAAGCCTCTTCGTGGCATTTTTCCAGCTTTTTCACAGCAGATCGGAATGCAAGAGACTATCCAGCAAAAGAGAGTTCTCTTTGTAGCTGGTTTGCCTTTGCCAACCTCACCATAGGTAACGAAAAGCTGTTTATTCTGGGACCTGACATCTTTTACATCCTGGACTCCTTGTAGGGGGCATTCCTCAGGCAACTGGTAGTGTAACCCACTCATGGGGGAGCCTTACTGGACCTTATGCTGATGAACAGGGACAGTGTTCCTGATGTCACAGTGGCAGATCACCTGGGGACCAGTGATCATCGGACAGTGTGGTTTAGGGTAAAAACTGGGTTTGGACCGAGTCGCACAAGGATGAGGGTCATGAACTTCGGGAGGGCCGATTTCAAGACAAGGGGAGAATGCCTCAGGGACACCCTGGCAGAGAGAGGGATGCTAGAAGGAGTCAAGGACCAGTGGGTAAAAATAAAAGAGGGCATTGAAACAGTTATAAATCTCTGTTTCAGGCAAGTTTGCAAGAGCAAGAAGAAAAAAGAGACCACTATCGTTCTCTAGAGAGCTAGCGGAAACAGTAAGAGTGAAAAAACTAGCATTTAGAAGGTACAAAAAGACAGAAGGAAGAGGATAGAATAAATTACCAAGAGAAACAAAGGCAGGAGGGGAAGGCAGTTAGGAGAGCAAAGGCACAAATTGAGGAGAATATTACCCAATCCATACAAAAGGAGATAAAACCTTCTTTAGATACATTAGCGAGAAGAGGAAGACCAGCAGGTGGTAACAAGGATAAAAGGCGAATGGTGGGTCTGTAAGGAAGGGGACCAAGGGAAGCAGACATATTGAACAGATACTTTTATTCAGTATTTGTAACAGAAGGGGTAGGTGATGGACCAAAGATAAAGAACAGGGGCAGAATTAGTAGGGAGGTAGATACTAGTCCTTTTACAGATGAGGAAGTCCTCAGGATGCTAGTGAAATCAAAAAGCTGACCAGACAATGGGACCAGATGGGGTTCACCGTACAATACTGAAGGTGCTCAGGGAGGTGCTGGCTGCAACCCTGACAGCTTTGTTCAACTTACTGCTGGAAACAGGGGTGGTTCTGAGGGACTGTAGAAGGGCAAATGTGGTACCACTTCACAAAAGAGGGACTATGAAGGAGGCAGGAAATTACAGACCTGTCAGCCTGACTTCAGTAGTGGGCAAGGTTATGGAATCACTATTGAAGGAAAGGATAGTGAAATACCTTGAAACAAATAGCCTGCAGAATGAAAGGCTACATGGTTTCACGGGGGGGGGGTCTTGCAGGCAAACTTCATTGAGTTCTTCGACTGGGTGACCAGGAAAGTGGATCAGGGTGGAGCGGTACACGTGGCATACCTAGTTTTCAGGAAGGCCTTCAACACCATTCCACACAGAAGACTAGTGAACAAGCTGGCTTGTCTAGGAGCAGGACAGAAAGTAGTAAACTGGGTAAGAAACTGGTTGAGCAACAGGAGTCAGAGGGTGGTGGTAAATGGAGTCCCCTTGGGAGAAGGCAGGGTGACCAGCGGAGTCCCTCGGGGTCAGTACTAGGCTTGGTCCTCTTCAATGTCTTTATGAACAACATTGCAGAAGGGCTAGAAGGGAAAGTCTGCCTGTTCGCAGACCACATAAAAATCTGCAACAGGGTGGACACACCGGGGGGACGACGACTAAGGAATGATTTACAGAAGTTAGAAGAATGGTCAAGTGTTTGGCAGCTGGGTTTCGATGCTAAGAAGTGAAAAATCATGCACTTGGGGCACAGAAACCTGGGGGCTGCGTAGCAACTGGCAGGGGACGTACTGGCAAACACCAAACAGGAAAGGAACCTGGGGTAGTCATTTCTTTTCTTTTTTGCTTTATTTAATTTATGCTCCAATCTTGCGCCATTCTGCCATCCACTCCTTCGGGATGCCTAGTGGCCACCTACCTGCTGTGTCATCCCCCCTCACAATCCGCTGCTACCCTGAGTTCTGTGCTCCCAGGCGCACCCAACGTATCCCTTCATCTGGGGGACTCCCAGGACCCTGAGAGAGAGAGGAGACTGGGGTTCATCCTTGACCCAGGGCACAGGCGAATGGGAGCGGCACACAGAAGTCATTCCACCATAGCTTTGTGGCATAAGGGGACCCGGTGACCGTCATCCAGTCAACCAAGCAGCCATATTTTTTTTCTTCTTCCTCCCAACCCCTTGCCCACACCGCGGCCGCATGCACGTGGTGTCCTGGCAGGATGCACTGTGGTGCGTGGTCATCCATGCTGCAAAGTGCACTGCCAGGAGCCGCTCAAGAGCGATGCAGGCTCATGCCCACCCACCCCTCAAGGGAGGAGGGCATCCAACGGATGCTCTGAACCCTTACTGCCGGTCTTTGCTCCTGCCATCCCAGACTTGGGCATGAACCCGGGTTGCCAGCATGCCGAGTGATCCCCTATCACTTGGGGCCATGGAGACGGTGGGGTAATAATTTCTATTAAACAATGGCAAAAAAAATCTTGCACTCCGATTGGTCATTCTGGGGCTGGACCCGTGATGTTATCCCAGTACAACATCACGGATCTAGCCCCAGCACACAGAAGACCGAATGAAATATTAAAACAATCACTGCGTTAGCCATTACTATGACTGGCTTTCTTTTCCCGCTTTACTGCAACCCTTCAAAGCCATCTGCAATCAGCATCATGGCAACCCTTCCCCCCGCTATCAGTCTCCGCTCCGTCAACACAAAAGACACAAGTGAAACCCCTCTCAGTTTAAGTCCCTCCCTCCCATAGCACAGAAATTAACTTGTCCCAAAAACTTTATTTTCTAATAAAAAAAACAAGCCAACTGAAAGCCATCTTTGCGATCGGCTTCACCGCATTCCCCCACCCTGCTAGCACTCTCCACTCCGAGAACACAGGAGACACAAGCATTTTTTTAAAAATTCAAACTGAAAGCCATCACCTATTTAGAAGTAAGCACCTTCACACAGTCCACACCGCGAAATGATACGCCCGTCCCTCTCAGTCTCCTCGCACTGTCCGTGCCATAGAAACAGAGCATGTGAGAAAAAAATGTTCTTCAGTTGCTTACCCCTTCAGAAGATTTCAGCCACGATAGTGAGGGAGGACTCAAAATCTCGTCTTTTTCTACTTCAGTTCCACTATGAAGTGTGTGTGCGGGGGGCAAGCAGCATAAACATCAGTGCAGATAGTGTCACAGACTACAGAGACAAGGTTCCTATAGGGAATTTCAGTCACTCAGAAAACACATTAGCTCCACCTGGTGGCTAAATCAGCACTACTTTTTCATAAAGTAACCCTACCCATTCATAAATTGACAAAAAAATGTACTTTAAAAGTACTTTTTCATCATTTTTCTGTTTGCTTTTACAAATGAGCCATTGTATAACAGCAATAATGCACTCCAGGGTGTGTGTTGTGCTGGGATAACGTCCTTCTGGGTGCTTGGTTGCACTTGACTGCGGCCTCGTGCTAATCACCCCAGGCATGACGTTATCCCAGCACAACACACACCCTGTCATTCATTATTGCTTAAATGACCTGAGGGTAGTCAAGTACAGTGAAAAGGCAGTTGGAAAGGCTAGTAGAATGCTAGGGTGCATAGGAAGGGGCATCACCAGTAGGAAGAAGAAGGTAATATTATCCTTGTACAGGTCACTGGTATGACCACACCTCGAGTACTGTGTCCAGTACTGGAAACCCCACCTCCGGAATGACATAGAGATGGTACAGAGGCGGGCAACCAGGATAGTGCAGGGACTGCATCAAAAGCCCTATGAGGACTGACAAAGAGAACTGAATATGTACTCACTGGAGGAAAGAAGGGAAAAGGGGTATGACAGAAACATTTAAGTACATAACAGGTATTAATAAGGTACAGGAAGGTAGCATTTTCCGCAGAAAGATGGACTTGAGGACAAGGGGTCACACTATGAAGCTGGAAGGAGGGAGGCTCAGAAGGGATGTGACGAAGTATTTCTTCACAAAGAGGGTGGTGGAGGCCTGGAACAGCCTCCCAGGGAAGCTAGGTGCCAAAACGGTGGCAGGATTCAAGCAGGCATGGGAGAGATACAAAGGGACCTTAGAAGTAACACAAGGGGTGGGGCAACCGCAGACCATGTAGGGTCTGCGGTGGCACAGTAGGCAGGGAAAATGGGCAGAATGGATGGGCCAAAGGAGTCTATCTGTCAACAACTTCTACGTTTCTATGTTTTGTGTGGACCATGTAGGTAGTCAGAACTGGCTTCAGACCTAGGCTGTTCAACATTTCCCCATCTGGGCTAGAATACTCTGGATAGAGTACAAGAAAGATCACTGACTGATTCAGGTGAAATTCAGATACCTCTTTAAGAAATTTTCTATTGATTCTAAGCACTACTTTATCCTTGTGGGGAATTATGTAATCTGGCTCTGTGCAGAGGGCTTGCAGTTCACTTACCATCCTAGCAGAGGTCACTGCAACCAGGAATATGGTTTTCCATGTGATGTACTTTAGGTCAGCAGTTTTGATAGGCTCGAAAGGAGCCTCTGTGAGTTGGGCAAGCCATATGTTGAGGTCCCAGGGTGGGACAGGGTCCCTCACTGGTGGGTACAAGTGATTTAGGCCTTTAAAAAAAACCAACTTTTTACAGTGGGTTGTGAGGCCAAAGACTTGTCCTTGCCAGCTGATATGTATGCCGATACCACTGCTAGGTGCACCTTTAAAGTTGAAGGTTACAGGCCTAATGACTTCAGGTGTAGTAGGTACTACAGAACTATAGGCAACCCTGTCTTTATTGGGTTTACTTTTTTTGGGGGGGGGGAGGCACACCAGTTAGAAAACTTTTTCAATTTAGAGCAATAAGCTTTTCTGGTAGTGGGTTTCCTTGAAACCTTCAAGACTTCTTCTGAGAGCTCCAATCCTGAAAATTCTAACTCCTCAAGAACTATGCCCTCTGGCACAGGGTCCTGGGAATAGGGAATGTTACTCTGCCCTGGGACAAAGTCAACAGATTGTGATTTACTGGCCGGCTGATTGGATTCTTGTTGGGTAGGACCAAGAGCACTGAGTACCAGGCCTGTCTGGCCTAGTCAAGAGCTATCATGATCACTGCTGCAGGTTCCCTCCTTAAGTTTCAGGAGTACTTTATGAATGAGCAGAAATGGTGGGAAGGCATACAGAAACTTCCCTGTCCAGTCCAGTACCAGGGTGCCCACTGGGATGGTTTCTCTGGCTGATGGTCTGCAACAACACTGTGGGAACTGATGATTCTCCCACGATGCAAACAAGTCTATTTTGGGAATGCCCCACCTTCTGAGCACTGTGGCCAGAACCTGCTGGCTAAAGGCCCATTTGTGATTTCCCTGGCTGATTCTGCATGGTCTTTGTCTGGCAGATGCACTGCAAATATGTTTGACTCTAAGGGAATATGCCAGGTCCCAGATCCTCACTGCCTCTGTACACAGTTTTGAGGACCTTGTTCCTCCCTGCTTGTTTGTATAGCACATTGCTGTGGTGGTGTCTGTCCTGACTTGGACAGCCTGACCCTGTAGCTGGCAGGAGAAAGATTGCATTGCTAGCAGTACTGCTCTGAGCTCCAGGAGGTTTATGTGCTCTAGCGACTCCTGTGGGCTCCACATGCCATTCACTTTGAAGTCCCACAGGTGGGTGCCCCACCCCAGGAGTGAGGCATCTGTAGTAAAAATACTTGTTGGTGATTGTAGAAGGAGGGGAATGCCCTCTCTGAAGTTGCTTTCTTCCTTCCACCACTGTAATGACTCAACTAGTACTTCTGTCACTGGCACTAGCTTTGAAAGTGGATCTCATTTTTGGGACCAGTTGTCCCTTAAGTGGTACTGGCTATCTCTCATTTGGAACCTGGACCATGGAACTACAGCCTTGGATGCTGCCATATAACCTAGTAACTGTAGAAGTCTTTGCAGGTCTTGGCTGACCTACTGTGAAGGACTCTGCAACTCTGGCCTGTGGAAGGAAGGCTTTCCCTTGCAGGGTGTTTAGCTCTGCTCCTATGAAGTCCAGTAATTGAACAGGTTCTAGCTGGGACTTCTGCAGGTTTATGAAGAATTCCAGGTTCTGCAAGTGCTTTTTACTAACTGAACTGCACCTTGTCTCTTGTTCCATGTTCCCTGAAACCAGCCAGTCATCCAGGTGGGGGGGGACCACTAAGCCTTGTTTTCATGGGTGTGCTGCCACCACAGTCAGGCACTTTGTGAAAACCCTTGGTGCAGAAGTGAGACCAAGTGGGAGACCTGTGAACCGATATTGGCAGCTTCCCAGCTTGAATCTAAGGCATGTTCTGTGAGGCAGACTGGAATATGAAAATAGGCATCTTTCAGTTCTAGAGATCCTAGCCAATGACTTTTCTGCAGAGATGGTACCACTATTCTCATTGTGGCCATCTTGAATTTCTCCAGATCCAGCAGACTTTTTTTTCTGTGCAAGAGTGATCAGGAAAACTTCTGTGTTTCTGCAGATTTGGAAAGTATCTGAACTACAGATACAATCCCTGGCCCACTAATTCCAGTACCCACTTGTCCGTGGTAATGTTTACACTAACCTCTTTGTGACTGGTACTCATAAGGGACCTAAGAAACATATGCTCTTGGGTAATAAGTAATAACCCTTGCCTCTGTCTCCCCTTCCATATGACTTGTAGGAGGTAGGGCCTTGTCTTTCTCATTGTTACTTTTGAAAGTGGTTGTGTATTCATCCACTTTTTTCATGTAGGTCTCTGTTTTGTCACCAAATAATGAATCTCCCTCAAAGGAGAAATCCATAGCCTTGATTTGAGTATCCTGGGAAGGGATAGTAATCTCAGCCAGGAAAAGTAACATCCTTCCTGATGAAGCTACTCCCAGCATGTCTATAAAATCATCATCCTCCTCTGTTCCTAGTGGGAGGATGTCAAGGATATTGACCATCTGTCTGACAGATGAGGAAAAAGATGAGTAATCCTTAGTTTGTCTTGGAGGAGGTTCAAAGTCTTGCTTAGGTGTGCTCTAAGTCAATGGGGTTACCTTCCTGCACATGCACATGATATTCTTCCTCCTCCTCCTCCTCCTCTGCAGGCAGACAGGCTGAAGCCTGAGCCTGGGGAAAACTGCCACATTTTTTATATGTCCTCTGATGAGAGCATTTTTTCTGTGTCATCCGTCTGCTCCTTTCTCCATGCAGAAAGAGTGGCAGTGACATACTTGCTTTCAATTTCTTTTTGGCAGACAAGGTCTCTGGTGTGTGTGCGAAGGCACTTTTATTTTTGCCATCACTGGATTCAGGGTTCCTCCTTCGGACACCTTGACATCTGAACCATCATTACCAAGCCTTTATGATGGTCATGCAGCTTTAGCTTTTTTTTCTTATCACCTTTCACACTATTTGCTGCTGTACCTGAGGAGATGGAGCCTTCAGATGTATGATTTCCACCATTGCTGGGACCACATGCAGAGCCTTCTTTTATTATTTTTAGGAGACACAGAGGCAGACTGAGAAGGCATGCTTCTTTCTGAAAGTTTTTTCCTTTTAAATTAGGTTTTTGGGCAAAAAATATGACAGCACTTACAATTTATAAAGTTGTGTTGTGGACCTAAACACTTTAAACAACACTCATGACAGTCGTGAACTACACGGAGATTTGGAGAAGCACAGTCACAGACTGTCCAGAATGGAGGAGCCGGGAAGAGGAAGTGCTATGACATCCAAGGAGGTACCTTTTAGTTTTTTCTTCCACTCTGTTTGCTAATAATGAGGATATGGCTACTTCTCTAGCACCGACAGTCAGTGGAGCAGGGGAAGCTATAGGTACGACAGTGACTCAAACTGCAGAGCCTCTCGCTATTAAAAAAAGTATTCCAGAGTTACGAGAGGCTTGCATTAAAAGCAAGTAAAGTGCCGGCCCGGTGTCGCTGAGGATTGAGGCGCTGGACGCCACACCTCGTGCTACGCCAGCAACCCGGGTTCGGGAACGAGCCCGGTTGGTGGGGGAGGGAGCAGGATCGAGCGTCCGAGGGACTGCTCTCCTCTCCCTGGGGTGCGATCTGGGGATTCCCTGATGCAGTAGTGACCCCTGGTGGAGACTGGGGGTTTCACCTGCTGGGGTTCTGATTGGGACGTGCACGGCAGGCATCTTACAGGGCTCCGCCTGCAGTGTGACGCCACTGCACGCTTGCACACGTAGGGGGAAACAATAAGGAAAAAGCCTCCTCACCATCAGTGAGATGACGGTGGCCACAGTGGATTCGCCCACATCCCAAATGTCGGCACAGACGCACCCAGGATCTCCCTCCGGAGCGACCCAACGACATGCAGGTAGGTAGGCACCTCACACTTAGGAGCTCGCCGCTAAGGGAGGGTGGCAATCAGTCCCGGAGATGGTACCGGGGGTCGGGCCTGCCTGTAGTCATTCGGGGGGGAATCAGGGGAGATGCGGGGGGTTCAGGCTGGGAGTAGGGCGAACTCTGAGTGGGTACTCCTGAAGGATGCCCAGGGGTGTAGGAGAATAAATTAAAAAAAAAAAAAAAGGCAAGTAAAGTGTTTTGGCAACATAAAACAATGCAGACATATCTGGATGTTAAAAGGGAGCCTAGGGGTTTAAGGCTAATAAAAAATCCGGCCTTTGGTAAAGAAAAATCTCTATATATACACAGGAATTGAGGGAGGAACTACATAATGGTTCCTTAGGACTGATCAGATGCATTTTGAGGGACTCCAAACATTTACAGGATGAACCCAGCTGTACTTGTCCTGTGCACCCAATGCCCAGGTGTCGGCCTCCATATTTAACAACTGCCTCGAGGAGTTCCCGTCGTGGATGACTCAAAACTGGCTTAGACTTAACCCAGACAAGACAGAGGTACTGGTTGTGGATCCGGTTCGTTGGGGCAAGGGTGTGTGTGAGGAATTACCCCCTGGCTTAGTGTTAGGGGGTGTTCCACTTGTCCTGTCTAGACAGGTGAAGGATTTGGGCGTGATCCTGGATGACAGTTTGACGCCTGATGCTCAGGTGTCGTCCGTCGTCAGGAGTGGATTTTACCATCTCCAGAATATTGCCCAAATCCGAGCCCTGTTCCCACCTGAGAACCTGACCATGCTGGTGCATGCGTTCGTCCCTTCCAGGCTCGACTACTGTAATGCCCTGTACCTAGGGTTATCTGGAGGCAACCTCCGCAGGCTGCAGTGGGTGCAGAACGCAGTGGTAATGTTATTTACTTGGGTGAGACAGACGGGCTAAACCTAAATCCATATTAAAGAAAAATGATCATAATGGACTTCCGGTTCCAGTGTCACCCTCAATGGCGGCTTAAGCTCACTGCTCTCCCCATCAGGTCGCTAGGTTTATAGAATCCAGTGCCATCGGATAACGGGCCACATCAAAACAGCAAGCAATTCCTTGGAGATTACGTCTGGAGTATGGGGAAATCCAAAAGAAAGGATTTGGCCACACCAAGCCGAATTGGGATGCGACAAACCATCTCAAGGCCTGCAAGCCCGGCCATGTCTTGCTCCTCCTTGCTAAAGGCCTCAGGAGATGAAGACGACTCTGGCTCAGACTCAAACTCTAACTCTGCTTCCACATTTACTAAAGCTGATGGCAGTAGAATGTTAAAAATTCTACATCGGATAGATGCGAAAATCTCTGGATTACAAAGCAGTGGAATCGCACCTGGACTTGGCACAAAATGAGCATATGGCCTACAGGCGCTCTCTAGCATATCTCCATCTGCGAGAGAAAGAACTTACTCATCGGGCAGAAGATGCTGAAGCTTGGGGATGCAGACAAAATATTTGAATTGCTGGGATCGCAGAGGGGTCAGAGCAAGCTGACATGGCAGCATTCACTATTCCTGGCTACACCATGAATTTGCCATCCCTGAGGATTTCCCTTTAGAAATCGAACGAGCACACTGGACTTTGATCCCAAAACAAAAGCCTGGAGCCCCCCATGAGCTATTTTGGTCCAATTCTTAAAATATACCACCAAGGAGAGAGTCCTGAAACTTGCTTGGGAAAAGAAAAATCTTAATGTTGACAGTCAGCAAGTCTATATAGACCAAGACTTTCCCCCAGATATGATGGTGAAAAGAAAATAGGTACTCGTTGTGGTTAAAGCACTTAGAGAGAAAGGCCTTAAGGCATACTTAAGATATCCAGCGCGACTCTGGCTGCAAGACACAGAGGGGGTTCAGGTGTTCGAATCCCTCCTGCAAGCTGTATCCAAGCTGAACACTCTAAATATTCCAGTCCCTGATGTCAGCGAGGAACTGGCTGACCAAGAAATTGAGGCGAGGCTGTGGCAGCTAGCCCCAGGGGCAAGACGATTATGCAAGTGACAAGTGGACACATTACTCCCCCTCCATGCTGATCTCATGAAATGGCTACTGCTGAAACATCTGAACAAACGAGAGATAAGGATGGCTTACTTTACTAAAGTTGGATTTCGTCTCTTTCTGGTAGGGTTGGAGCCCTTCTCTTCGGAAGGAAATTGGGATGCTCTGCTGATTTTTGCAGTATTTCCAGATTGGGGCTGGACTGGATGGCCCCAACACAACGAACTAGACCTGGAACCTTTTTTGTCAGAGGATGAGTTCCCTGGAGACTTGGATACTCGTGCACTTCTTCCTCGCCCATTTCGGGTCCCCCACGTGCATAAATCATGCCTGCGTGGTCATGGCTGGTGAACTGCTGAAATCCCAGTTGAAGAACAGTCTGGAACTAATCATGTTCAAGTACTTTTAATTTCTTTCTACCAATAATACTAGGGACAGCTATGGCATTCAATTTAATAAGTGCATATAGCAGATCGTGGTTTGGCCTAATTGAAATGATCTAAGTCTCTAGGGGGAAAGCTGTGTGAGGTAACATGGTGCTAAAGGAGCAGGGACTTTTTCTTTTAGCTACTTGCAAGGGAACTCAGACATCACCACTTGGTCGATCATATTAGATTCGGAACTGAGGCTTAATTTTATTTTAATGTTATCAGATATCATCCTTTGCTCCAGTATTTTATTGTATGATTTTGACTAGTGGCCCTGTCTCTTATGATTATTTTAAGAGCTCAATTTAACTGAGATGACATGATTCTCACAAGATAGAAGTTCATGACTATGGGTATTGGACCTGGTGGGTTGGGACCGGGATTATGCCGCCTGAACCATACCCAAGCCTAGAGGAGGAGGGTTAGTGGCCCAGCATAGGTTGAGACCTCTCTTTCTCTCTCTCTCAGCACTCAGGTGCTTTTCCTCTCTCTCTCTAGCAGTTCCTGAGAGACCCCATGTAGTGGGTCCATACCACTTGGAGGGACCACACAGGTTCTGTGACACAGTTGGTTCGCTGGGGGAGACACATGTGCCCTTGGCATGATTGCTCTAGTTTAACTGTTATCCCTTTCGTTCTAAGCAGGGTAAGTTTTGGGTTGTTAATATGTTTCCTGTATTTCTCTAATTCTGTTTTCTTACTTTCTATAGGTCTGGGTGAAAATGTTAGGGGGAGGGTCAGATATGACGGGGAGGGATTGCTGGATAGCAGAATTTATAATCACAATGGGTACTCTTAATATCTGTACTTTGAATGTAAAGGGTATCAATAATGTTGTAAAGCAGACTAAGATTCTGCAGGAGCTGCAGAGGGTTGGTTGTGAGATAGGATGTCTGCAGGAAACCAAATTGTCACATAAAGAGCATGAGAAACTGAGTCGGATGTGGGTAGGGGCAGTGTATGTGGACTCCCACCTCACCTTGACCAGAGCTGGTACCGCAATCCTGGTTATGAGAGGGTTGCCTTTCAGGGTCACAGGGGTGTAAACAGAAGGTACGGGCAAATTGGTCAACCTTTTGGTGGAGCTTTGAGGGAAGCCCCTCATTTATTCTTTCAGTGTATGTGCCCACCCCTTCCTCGGAGGCATTCTTTACTGCTTCGTTTGATCGTATAGCCTTGCTACCCCCTGCGGAGCTGTGCCTGTTAAGTGACTGGAATGTGGTAGAAAATTCAAGGCTGGACAAGGATCCACCGAGACGTTGGGGGGGGGGGGTGGCATCGGTACCTCCAGACACCTCCGCACCCTGGTTGAGGAGCGGGTGGGGTTCTGGATGTGTGGAGATGGCTGCAGCCTGGTTCCCGGGATTACGACTTCTATGCCCCAGCGTCACAGTCCTACTCTAGGGTTGGATCGTATAAATACCTGGAAAACGGGGGTACATTATTTTACATCGGTAACCATCAGACCGGTCACTTTCTCAGATCACTCTATGGTCCAGGCACAGGTCTGTTGGGACTATGAAAGTGGTGGTGGGGAAGGGGTGGGATGGAGACATGTCCCGGGATCTGTGGAAGAGGAAGCTTTCCGACAGGAAATGAAGGATGTCAAAATACATTATATTCGGGAAAACAGAGACACTGACACAGCCTTAAAATATATCTGGGATGGGTTGGAGTTGGTACGCAGAGGAAGGTTTATCGGTTACTCGGCCTATCGGAACAAACAACAAAGCAAAAACTGCCAAAAGTATAGAAGAAATATCTTCTCTTGAGGTGCAACATAAGATATCCCGGGATGCAAAAGTCCTGGCCGAACTGAATAAAGCTAGGGACTCCTTGGACCAACTGCTTACCTGCAAGGCATTAAATTCTCTGAGATTCACAAATCAGAGATATTATGGGGAGAGAGAGAGCAGGCAAACTACTGGCTCTCAGGCTTACAAAACAGCAGACGGACAGATATATTACCAAAATTAATTCAGTGTCAAACTCCCCTAATTTGCTCACCAAACCTGAAGATATAGCATGGGAATTTGCCACATATTATGCTACTTTGTATAAAGAAGAACAGAGTGTGGGTCATACCCAGAATATAACCTGATTCCTTTAACAGGTAAACCTCCCCACTTTAACAGCAGACCAGAGTAAGGCTTTGGAATGCCCCTTTACAGAGGCTGAATTATTAATTGTAATTAGATCTCTGCCAACTGGGAAATCTCCAGGGCCTGATGGCTTCTCTGCAGAGTTTTACAAACACTTTGTACCAGAGATTACACCCTTATTGACCAAGATTTGTAACTCCGCCCACGAACCTGGTGCTGCCCCAGATACCAGGAATGAGGCCTATATATCATTAGTCCCTAAAGAAGGGAAGAATGTGGCAGACTATGGAGGGTACCATCCCACATCCCTTCTCAATCAAGATGCTAAGATTTTCACTAAATTGATTAGTAACAGATTACAAGCTATTATCCCAAAGTTGATCCACCCTGATCAAACCGGCTTTATTCCAGGACGCCATATACATGACAACATCCATCTCATTCTCAACACCATCTCAACAGCCAGTTATCTTCCCCCGGATATACTTAATGCAGTCATTGCACTAGATGCAGAAAAAGCCTTTGATAGGCTAGATTGGCTTCATTTAACAGGTGCCCTTAATAAATTTGGGTTTGGGACCAAATTCATGGATTGGATGGCAAATATATATACAGTAGCCCAAAAGCTATGGTAAAGGTCAATGGGGTGGTGTCAAGATTCCTTTGGTATTGAGAGGGAGACCAGGCAGGGGATGCCCGCTCTCTCCCCTCCTTTTTGCCCTAAGTATGGAGCCATTTACTGCTTTGATTCGACAGTCACCAGACTATAAGGGGATTAGGGTACAGGGCACAGGGCACAGAGGTGCAGATCTCTATGTATGTAGATGACACACTCCTTTATGTCTCTGACCTAGATCATACTGTCCCCCTACTGGAGAACATGCTCAGAGATTTGGGGGAAATATCAGGGTTCAAAGTAAATGATATAAAGACTGAGATGTTCCCTGTGTGGTCGGAGGGCTCCCCTCTCCCACTTCCCTTGTATGGCAACTACAAATGGGTCAAGGACAGTTTTAGATATCTTGGCATTCATATACAGAGGGATATTTCCAGACTATGTAAGGTAAATTATGGTCACCTTTTTGCAAAAACTGCAGGAAGACTATCATAGAAGGAATCTGCTTCCACTCTCTC
The DNA here is from genome assembly GCA_016271365.2 of Neoceratodus forsteri. Lineage (NCBI taxonomy): Eukaryota > Metazoa > Chordata > Ceratodontiformes > Ceratodontidae > Neoceratodus > Neoceratodus forsteri. Next base: position 1,219,247,446 of record CM057450.1, read on the forward strand.
TTGGGTAGACTGGAGTGTATTCGCATGAATGTCCTCCCAAGATTTCTTTTTCTCTTCTCTGCTCTCCCTGTGGAGCTCCCAAATTCTTTTTGGAAGGAGTTAAAATCCTCCACAGTATGTTTTATATGCCAACACCACCCACCACGGATTAAATGGTCCACCTTGTTGAGAACAAAGATGACCGGGGGTTTAGGTGTTCCAGACTTTCAGAAGTATTACTGGGCAGCCCAACTGGGGGCAGTAGCGAAGTTACATGAATCAGAGGACCTACGTCTGTGGACCCTGATGGAGGGTACTTTGACTCCTCAATTACAAATTACAGATCTTTTGTACATGGATAAAGACGGGCTGTCCAGAGTTTCTTTCAATAATCCCTGGTCGGTGGTAGTCAAGCAGGTCTGGCTGACCGTTTCCAAGAGACTGAAGGTAGCTCTGCAAATAGGACTTTCCACCCCCTGGGATCCTGTTTGGATTTCATCCCCCTGCATTTAGATATGGGCTTTACTAGATGGCTCCAACGAGGTATAATTAGAGTGGAACATGTATTGGCTGGTGGTGTTATAAAGCCCTTTGCACAGTTATGTGAGGAATATAATTTACCCAGACAAGATTTCTTTAGATTTTACAAATTCAACATTACCTACTCAGGAAATGGGTAGGTGTCCAGGAGCAGTGAGTGTGGACCCACAGCTGGCTTCACTTCGATCTATGCTCACGCGGGGGGGGGGGGGGAGACTAATCTCCAGATTAGTACAGGGCTTGGAGGCACAGAACTCCACTTGTCCCCCAGATCTTGCTGCGAAATGGGAAAAGGAGGTCAATATTATATTGCAGGAGGAGGATTGGTCAAGGATCTGGGCAGGGGTGAACACTATCTTAGCTGCTTTGTGGCTGAGAGAATTTCGATGGAAGATAATCTCTAGATTTTTTCTTACTCCCACGATTACACAATGTATCAGGACATCCAAAACTAATCTATGTTGGAGACACTGTGGAGAGACTGGATCTCACTTACACATCTTTTGGAATTGTGTTAAGATAAAACCCTACTGGGATCACATGCGCCTGGTTTTTAACCAGACTTCTGACCATCAATTCCCAGCCTTGCCGGAAACCTGGTTATTTGGTTTTGTACCCAAAGCTACACTGACCAAATCCCAAACCTTGTTGTTTCACATGTTGTTAGCAGCTGCTCTGAAAGCTATTACAAGATGTTGGCTCTCTCCTACTACTCCTACAGAGCAACTATGGTATTCTATCTCTTTAAAGATCCTAATGATGGAATATATCACAGCAAAATTGAGAACATGTCTAGATAGATTTACGGCTAGATGGTTACCCTTTTTACATTTTAGAGCCCTGAAGGAACATAAAGACACTCTACGAGTTTTAGCAGAATTAACTTGACTAGACACTCAAGATTATGGGTGGTCCCTGTTTGACCCTGCTCCCTGCCCTGATTCACTCAGGCACTCTTCTCTCTTTCCTTTCCCTCTTTTACCTTTTCTACTTATCTCCATCTATTTTTTCTCCTTTTCTTTCTTGTTCTATTTCCTTTGCTTAATCTGCGACACATAGATTTTCACTGAGTACCGTGTCTTGCTGGCTCATTTATTTTGAGCACCGGTGTGCATTCATAAATGTAGAAGGTCTAAAACATCATTTGACCATAGGAACTGTCTAATGTTATTGATTTAGTTGGATTAGAATTGTATGACCAGAATATTATATAAGGTATTATACTAACTCTTCTGTAAGGCTTAAACATGGACTTGTATATGGTATTGTTGGACTGTTAAAAAATGGGAAACTAATAAAATCATTTAAAAAAAAAAGATCATAATGGCAATACTCAAATTGGTGAGGGTAGCTTTGTTGATTCAGACACACAATAAACTGTTTTTTTAGAGGACAAAGACCCCCCCCCCCCAAACACCACCTCCACCCCGGAGAAGTCCCAAAAACTTACAACAACCAGGAAGAGGAAGATGAGGAGGAGGAAGAGGGGGTCAAGGAGGAAGGGGTCAGCAGTACAACAATTACAGGGGGAATCGAAAACAAGTACGATTCTGGCAGAACTAGTACTGAGTTCACATGCACATGATGCTATTAATCTGACTGAATTTGGGGACATCACAACAGATGTCATCAATCTGTCTACGATCTGTTTTACAGAGGCTGAGAGGCAAGCCTTGAATGAGGGACTTAGTTTTGTTTCATACACGCATATTAAAAAAACTGAGACTTATTTGGACTTTAATAGGTTTGTGAGATTGTTAAATTTGAGATGTTTTTTCCATCAGGGTAATGAACAGTCTCAGATTGTTGGAGGGGGCGCAATCTTTGAGCTCTCAGCAGTCGGCCAATAAAAAAAACATTTCTGATAATGAGACAGAGGTGTCAGAACTGCATACACATTCCACTTCTATACCACCTATGAATCCTACTGTACTTACTTTCATTAAAGCTTGTGACTACGATCTTGAGATGTATTACAGGAATAATGAGGGTCATTGTTGTTATAATAATCTTTCTAAGGCAGAAAAGGAAGTGGTCACTCACCTAGCAAGTAATCAGTAACTAACGATCAAACCTGCTGGCAAGAGGGGCCAGTATATTAGGCCATGTCCACACTACACCACTTACAGTCTGTAACGGTTCCAAACCGTTATAGACAGGAACCGTTACAGTGTGTCCACACTGCCGGCAAACAGTCTCGATAACAGTTTGAAACCGTTACAGCCCGTCCACATTTGTGGGTGCTCTGTAACGTTACAGCTGCACCCTATCCCACAATGCAGTTCATGCTGCACTGGGGGAATGCTGGAGCTACACGCTCACGCGTCCACACTGCAGGCTGTAACGTTACAGGATCTGTAAACGTTACTTTACAACTGCTGTAGAAACCACATACAAACAGGTTTCTATAGCGTTTTGAAAACGCTTCTGTAATGTTTAGATGTAAACGCAAACCGTTACGGTAACGGTTTGAGCCCTCTGTAACGTTACAGAGGCATAGTGTGGACAGGGCCTTAGTGATGAACACCTGTGATTACATTAAGGAAGTGGAAAGGCAGCTGTCAGATGAGAGGGTCTGTAAAAAACTTGTGGGTGATCCTACTGCACAATATAAAAAGAAAGTGGATAGTTTGATACAGGATGCCTTTGAGAAAAGTTGGCTTGAAGAAAGGGAGAGGTATTTTTTATGTGTGCAACATCCCTTACGCATTGTCATTTATGTTCTCCCAAAAGTCCACAAATCTCTTGTGGACCTCCCCGGGTAGGTCTGTCATCTCAGGCCAGGGATCACTGACTGAACCACTTTCCCAGTTTATAGATTACCATATTAAATCACTGATAATGAGACTGAGATCCTATTTACAGGATACAAGAGATGTAATCAAATTTTTTTATTTTTTTTTTTATTTAGTATGCTTTTTGTCTGCAGGGGGCGCCGTCATCTGCCTTGGTCACGGACCTCCAATTCCCACCTCCCGTCATCAACTCTATTGCTCCCCATGGCACCCCTGACTTACCCCCCAGAGGGCGGCGTTGCGGCACCCACTCCCCTTAGGTGCCGCAAATCTAGTATCTATCGGGGAAGTGAGCCACGGGAGGCTAACTGAAGCTGGAGGTAAGGCTTCATAAAGGCAGACCTGCAGGATTTTCTCCCCTTACAGGCAGGGGCTGGGACGTGCAATGACGGCCAACGTCTGCCCCGCCCCTGAGAGCTGTACTGTGTCGGTGCGTGGCAGCAACCCAGCCTCCGCCGGGTGCCGCTGTTGCACCGAACATGATGCCACCCCCCCCCCCACGGAGAAGGAGAGCAGTCTGAGGAGAATGCGCGATCCTTCTCCCCGCCAGCCCTCCGACGACCCGAGTCCATTCCCGAACCCAGGTCGCCAGTGTTTCAAGCGGAAATCCAACCGCTGCGCCGGCGGGCTGGCCAAGATGTAATCAATTTAGTGGAAGACATCTATGTGGAGGAAGGCAGCATGTTAGTTACCCTTGATGTAGAATCTTTGTACACTAATCAATCAATCTTTATTTTACCAGGTGAAACACCATTGAGGAAGACTCATTTACAAGGTGGACCTGGATAGGTACACATTTACAAAATAATATACAATACAAAGCCACAAAAGGTCATCAGCAGTACAATATATAAAATACAAGAAGCAAAAAGGAGAGATTGTCATCCAGTACAACAATGCTCAATGCACATCAAAGAAAATATTTACAGTATTTACAAAAATGACCTTGAGCGGACAGAGATACAGCAAAGAGTGGTTAGGAGAAAACCAAAGACGGTGATAACCAAGGGAGGTAAGGTAGGGGAGGAGAAGCAATAGCTTGAACGAGTATCAGAGATGTAGAGAACTAGTAACAGAGAACAAATCTAAGGTGGAGTTAGTCCATACACAGGAGTAGGGGGGCAATCATGGGAAGCAATTACAGGATTCCCTGAATGAACGTGAAAACAGGGTCTTAAAGAAGTCCAGCTTTACTGGTGTTGCAATAATATTCCACACACTTTTGATTAGAGGCCCTAGAAGAAAACCAACAAAAAGGAACCCCCTATGGAACTACTGGTTAATAAGGCAAAAGTGGTTTTGGAAACCAATGTCTTTAGCGTTATGGATTCCTATTACCTACAACTTAATGGAACAGCAATGGGGGCAAGCTTTGCCCCTATTTATGCAACCTTAACTATGGGCTACTGGGAAGATGTGGTGACCTATGCGGATTCAAATCCATTTAGAAACAAAGCTGATTTCTAAAGGCGATATATAGATGATTGCATTATGGTGTGGCGGGGGTCAGTGGATGAGCTAAGTGATTTCAAACATTGTTTGAAGTCCCAAAATCCTGGTTTCCGATTTGCGTTAAATTGGACACCGGAGAAGATTTTTTTCTTGGACCTATGTATTTCCAGGACTGGAGATGGGAGTTAAAATAATTTTGTCACTCCCACCACACCACAGTCAATATCCCAAAGGGGCAACTTATGCGGGTTGAAAGGAATTGCTCTAAGAGGGAGGACTATATTCAGGCAGTGGATGATCTACAAAGTCACCTCTGAGAACGTGGGTATGGGTCAGACACCAATAAAAATGCAAGAATGGAGGTGGATAATATTCCCGGAGTGTCACTTTTAGAAACTAAACCAGAATCCAGTGGGGGTAACAAATGAGACAAATGTTGTTACCACATATTCAACTGATGCAAAAGCTGTCCAAAATATTATTTTTAAGAACTGGGATATACTGAGGACTGAACCCAAGCTAAGGGATGTTGCTATTGAACCACCCTGCATTACTTACTGCAGGGCTCGGAACATTAGGGACTCATTGGTACATACTGTAGTGTGCAACCCAGGAAAAAAAAAGTGATGTTTTCCTCTACCAAATCCTGGGTGTAAGCACTGCAACCACTTTAAGTATTACAGTGTGGTGGCTAACACCAGTATGTTCTTAGTCCTAGGGATGGCAGCAGGTTTAAAATATCTAGTTTGATTACTTGTGACACTACCAATGTGATTTATCTAGCTTTGTGTAAATGCAGCGCGTTTCGTGTGGGGAGAACAAAAACAAGATTTAATGATTGCATAGGGGAACATGTGAGGGCAACTGCTGGCAGTAGTCAAAAATATGCCCTGGCACAACAAATAAATGAAGCAGGTGGTGGGGATGCACACTGTCCCGCCTTTACTGGGATTGAAAGAGTCTGTTTGGGTCCAAGGGTTGGGGGTATAGAAAAGCTACTGGCCAAAAGGGAAGCGTTTTCAATTTACCAACAGGGGGCACTGCACTGGCCTGGAATAAATAGCCAGCTTGAGCTTGCAAAACGTCTGTGATTTGTGTCAGACATGATATATGTCAAGAGTTTCTTTGCCCACCCTTTCCCCAATACTGAGATGGCTATTTTAGCTGGATATTTAATGTGGCACGATATAATATCTTGCTGCACGTATTTAACAAACAATTTTTAGGTGGTCTGTGTCTTCAAACAGGGCATCAACAGCTGGCAGCATTATGCGCATCACAACTAAATAACTACAGGTTCAGTAGTCAGTTCAAATTAAATTAATTGCCAGATCTCTAAAATATGCTTTGAGCTGACTTGGAAATTGTCACTGACATTGTTTTCATTCAGCAGTATCAACTGTTTGCCTGCCAGACTGTTATAGGTTGATTTGTGCTGGCTGATAAATTACTTTTGCTGCTGGCACTTTGTTTAAGTCTCACAACTTACCACGGGGTAATAAAGTGTTCCTTTGTGGATACTGTGCGCTAATAATTCAGTTGGATGTGTTGAGTATTGCTATGGGAATCTGGTGCCACATTACAGTGCAAACTGTTGGGATTGTTTTTTAAATCAATTTATCTATATTTTCACATTTTTAGCACTTAGCACTTTGATATATAAGGATGCAATGAAGGGGGAGCTCCGCACCTTGACAAAGCACCTGGGAAGTGGGTGTGAAACACTGGACTTTGTGGGATACCTCCTTGAGCTATACCGGCTAAGCTGCACTGGTCCCACTTTATATGCTTGTTAAATAAATGCAGTTCGTGAGCACAGAAAAACAGGGTCAGGAGTTGTTCTGTATGTACCGAGTGCTGAGTCCTCTACCGTAGTTACAGATTTTGTGGATCTACAAGCATAGATGCCATGGCCAGCGACCCTCTAGCCTACTTGTAACTCATGACAGTCTGCCCTTGCCAGGAGCTGAAAACAATTTGTACAATTTTTTGAAGGTCCGTAAGGTCTCGCTGACATACTAATTAGAGAGAACCTTGAAATAATCAAAATGATTCCCAAAAAACAGTACAGTACAAGAGCCCGGTAGTAAAAAAAAACGGACCCTGTACTGAAGAAACTGGGCTAAAATGCAAATCGCAGTTCCTCTAACAGAAACCAATTAATTAAGGTGAAAAAGCTCAGACAGAAACGAAAAGTGAAAACACTCCATTCTCTGTAAATTGGATAGCTAAAAATAGTCAGCCACTAAAGATTTTGCAAAAGGAACGTGGTTTACTAGCCAAAACAGTTATGGTAGTCAGGTAGGATATTCTCCGGTTCTTGGAAATAAAAACTGGAACCAAAGAAACCTTAATTTACAGAAAACCTAGCTAAATGCAGAGTAATTAAGAAAATTACTAAATATACTGTTTTACATACAACTACACAATAAAAACCCAACTGCAGAACCAGCCGTTACCGGAGTTCACTATGGGGCTGTGACAGGGTGGAATAGGACCCTGTCCCAGTTGTTATGGAGAGTTTGAATGCAGGGATCTGTTCCGTTCTTTCCTATCCTGTCTCCACATTTTCCTGTGAGACCTAGGATTTGATCACCCCGACAGTCTTGCAATTCTCTGCCTCTCACTGTCTCTCAGTCTTCCCTTGCTGTTCTGTCTTTTTCCTCCCTTGCATATCTGCTGGTATAAAAATACATGCAAATCATTATGTGAAAATGTAACTGATATTGGGATCCCTTTGTTTAGAAATTATATAGTGTTAATTTTTGAAATGTATATAATTATAGTTTGAGATGATTGCAAAAAACTATCAGAAACTCAAGAGGTTATCCGAGTGCAATTTTTAAGCCTTTTGCAGAAAAGCTGTGGAGATGGGGCCTCAGTTCTGGGACAGTGTTCCTGCCTGCACCTGCCTGAAATATACAAGAACACTTTAGAAAAAAAGAGGATGCTTGTTAAAAAGGGGGGTTGGAAGGACTTATAAGACACGAGCTACAATTGCTTGCAAAAAGGGACATACAGATATTGAAGGAAAACTCAGATGGCCTTTTTCTGTTTATTTTGTCTTTGTAAATAGTTATACTGAACAATTTTATGTTTTATGTTACTGCTAGTACAAATAAATACTTTTTTGCAAATTCTACAACTGCTCCTGGTTTTTCCTATGCTTCCTGACCTGTGCCGCGACGACAGATAGTGTCAGCCTAAGTGGGATTTACGCCGTGCATACTCTAAGTCAGGAGTTTTATACTTGGGTACTGGACCTAGTACCACGGAAGCATAGAGAAAGGTATGGATTCTGCAGCAGCAAGTCCAAGAGTGGTTACCAGGAAAATGGCAGCCAAACTAGTAGAGACAGAAGGCTAAGCTGAGATTGTACAGCCAGCACAAGTTATGGAAAAAGAACAGGCAGTGACAGAACCTGAAAGCTTGATAGACTTGGTGGGCTATACAACAAAAAGAGACGGAAAAGCAGAGAGAAAAAGAGATTCAACGTTTAGAAGCTCAGAGCAGAGAAGAGATGAAGTGACAGGGGCAGCAGATGAGGGAAGAAATGCAGCAAGAGGAGCAGTGATGGCTGGATGCCATGCAAGCTACCAAAGGTAGAGGATCTGGCATACATCCAGATGAGCAACAAAACACAAGCAACTTAAAAGCCATTAAACTTACAAAGTTATGTCCCACGGATGATATTGAGGCTTACCTGACAACTTTTGAAAGAGTTGCCACAGCCTGCTAATTGCCAAAGCAGCAATGGACAACCAGACTGGTACCCTACCTGACAGAGAAAGCCTAACTTGCCTACAGCAATATGGACACTGCGCAGTCAGAAAACTATGACCTGGTGAAAAGCGAAATCCTGAAAAGGTAGAACATCTCAGGAGAGACCTACAGGCAGAGATATTGATCTCTAATGTACAACTCACTCGACAATCCTCGAGAAGCCTTCACCCGACTCAGAGAACTCCTGATAAAATGGCTCCAACCAGAGGGCAAAACAATCCCACAGATCATTGACACATTTGCAACAGGGCAATTCTTCACCATCCTGCGTACAGATGTACAGCTTTGGGTAAAGGAACACCAACCAGACAGTGGGGAAAAGGCGGTTTCTTTGGCCGAAGACTACCAAATGGCCAGACAGACACCACAGCAGAGAGGTAACAGTCAAGCACCAGTAAGACACTCTTTTTCCCATTTAAACTCCAAACCTGATAAGAACTCTGGTGGGGGTAAGAAATATGTGCCCAACGATGTTATTTGCTATAACTGTAATAAGTCAGGTCATATTGCAAAAAATTGCCGTAAGAAGAGTGGCACTGGAACAGAGTTGTACTTGGCAAACTGGGGCAAGTACGTAACAGATGTGAAGGTGGGGGATAAGACTGTGAAGGGACTCACTGATTCAGGAAGCAGACAGACCCTAGTACATGTTGATGTGCTGGGAAAACACTGTGCAAAAGGACCAGGTACTGGTGTCATCTGCATCCACGGGGACACTCAATACTATCCCACCACCCAAGTGACTCTGCCATTAAGGGTGTGTGTCACAACAAATGAAAGTGGGGGAAGTACCTAAGTTACCTGTACCTGTGATTATTGGAAATGACGGTCCAGAATTTACTGAGTTAATCTCAGGGGAACTAAGCCTTCCAGTTTCAGCAGCACTGGTAACAAGAGCTCAGGCAAAGAACATCTCTAATGGTGGGGACACTTTTCATTTCAGTGATTTTGATTCAGACTTGTTTGAATACAGCTCCAAGATCTGGAAATCAAGGAAAGAAAGACGATGCCTGAAGAAACTGTGGCAACAAATAACTGATGGACATAAGGGGTTAACATATGAAAATACTGAAACTAAACTGATCAAGTGCTGAAACTAAACTGATCACCGATTGTGATTTTCTTTCAGAACAAGCTAACAACGTTTCTCTCAAGGGTTATTTTAAGCAGCTGGGGGTGAAACCAAAACAGGGTAGACCAATGTTTAAAAAATGTAATGGGTTACTGTACAGAGTTTGGGTTAAACCTCGGACACAGGAACAGACAGAACAATTGGTTATACCACAGAAGTACAGAACAGAGTTGTTACAGATAGCACATGATAGTCCTATGGCTGGTCACTCAAGAAGGGATCGCACCCTTGCCAGATTGCTGTATAGATTTTACTGGCCTGGAATTCATGAAGATGTTGCAACCTATTGTAATTCCTGTGCTGAGTATCAGAAAGTAGCCCCAGTCACTAGAAAAGACAAGGTGCCCCTGGTGCCCCTACCCTTGATAGATGTGCCTTTTGAGAGAACTGCAATGGATGTGGTTGGTCCTTTAGACAAAAAGGGTAATAGATTTATCCTGGTAGTATGCTACTCCATACCCAGAAGCAGTTCCAATGCGTACTGTCACAGCTTCAAAAGTGGCAGCAGAGCTTGCAAAAATGTTCAGAGTATGGGCATACTTAAAGAAATTATTACTGATCAGGGTAGTAATTTTGGTGCTGCATTACTTAAGGAACTGTATAGATTACTAGGTATCATTGCCTTAAGAACCTCTCCAATCACCCTTAGACAGGCGGTCTTGTTGAGCGTTTTAACCAAAACCTAAAACGCATGTTAAAAAGGTTTATAAAAGGGGAAGGGAAAGATTGGGACCAATACTTGCCTTACCTACTTTTGCTTACAGAGAAGTCCCACAGGCGTCAACAGGGTTTTCACCATTTGAAATGCGGTGTGGTAGGCAGCCAAGAGGGCCACTGGATGTGATAAAAGAAATGTGGGAAGATAACCCTGGTCAGAAACAATCTATAACTTCTTATATGTGTGCCCTAAGAAAGAAGCTAGCAAAATATGTTGAAATCGCCCATAGTAATCAGGAAGAGGCCCCAAATCAGCAGAAGGTATATTATGACCTGGGATAAAAGAAAATGTTTTTGAGCAAGGTGAAAGGGTTTTGCTACTGTTACCCACAACAGAAAATAAACTGTTAATGAAGTGGCAAGGGCCTTATACAGTGCTTAGATGTACTGGCACAGTTAACTATGAGACTGAGACCCCCAACAGGAAAAACCCTACTAAGATATACCATGCTAACCTCCTCAAGAAATGGGTTGAAAAAATGCCAAACGTTGCTTTGCTAGTTTTACCAGAAACTGATAAAGAAGATACTGATATAGCTTATAATAGACTGGAACAAACTGTAAATGTTTCCTTAACCTCAGAACAAACTACAGATATTCGTAATGTGCTAAAGACATTTAACAGTACTTTTATCACAGTACCAGGCCAAGCAAAAGGGGGTGAGCATGTTATAGGGACAAGGAATACTCATCATATTAGGCAAAAGGCATACAGGAAAATGCTGTCAAAGAGCAAAATAAGCACTAACTGCCAGTTCTACATAACAGAATATTGCTACCTACATTTACAGTTTAGCAAATACTTGAGAGCTGTGTGGGGTTTTCTGCAAGAAAACAGCTAGAGTCTTTACTAATTATATCATTGATGATCTGGGACAATTTCTGTGCTTTTTATGTTTATGTGTAGTTTGATGAAATTAAAAGTTTTATAATAAAAACACTTACTCCTGCTAGCTAGACCTGACACATAGAAAACAAAAATATTGAATTAGAGCTATTAGCGGTTTTCTTACAGAAAACCCACTCAGCTCTCAAGTATCTGGTAAACCGTAAATGTAGCCATTTGTGCTCTCACTGGATAAGAGAAGTTACACAGCTCTGTTGTTATGAACTGATTCTATTTATTTATTTTAAAGCAGTTCTGGCTGCTGAATCTATGGCCTCTGCTACATCACTGTCACATGAGACAGAATACATTGTAGGTACAAAAAAAGTAATACATTTGGCTCAGATGGAGATCCCAGGGGTCGTAAAACTACCATAAAGCCAGCAGGCTAATTTAGGAAAAACTCCTAATAGCAGACAGAGGGAAAGACATATTAAGACTTCACACACAAATCAAAACACGCTGCACAACATATGTTTTTGCAAAATCTGGGTGTACTAGTCCTTTAACAGAGTAAAGTAAAGGATACCAATTGAATACTAGAAAGCAACAGACTAGTGCATAACAACTTAGTGCTTAAGATATTCATTAATGAGCCCTATGGCTACTAATGGTCCAGTAGCAACATTTTGTTAAATCTTCAATCTTTCACAACTCAGGTCACTCTTGTACAAATAGGTACAGATACAGTGTTGGGCAGTAACACGTTAAAATCCGGGGGCAGCAGTGTGCTGCTGTTTCATTGGCCAGAATGGCTGGCTTGAGATGTTGTGATTGGCTAGGATAGTCAGCTGCCAATCACTAAAGGAGGCACAGTCACAGTGGAGACTTGAAGCACACGCAATTTTGTTTGAAGTTTTGGCTACAGTGGCAGTTTAGTCTGTCCAGCTTCACCTGCTGGAAGTCTAGGTCAATTGTATCGCTTTTAGTGTTAGTTGGATGACGATTCAGGGCTGAGTGGCCCAAGTGTTAAAAAACAAAATTCAGCACTTCAGCAGCAACCACCTGGGTGGTAATTTCAGTGACCAAGTGACTGTTTACAGTAAAAGGCCACTCTACGACTGGTGTCAGGGTGCCACTAAAAATGTTTTGCTCTGACTGCCTGCCTAATTAACCGACCACCTTTGTGGTCGCCATGGAAGGACCCCCCTGTCATGGAGAGGCAGTTGGGCAACATCGGTTTCGACGGCAGCAGCAAGCAGACACAGTCCGGGACTTGGATGGGGATGGGACTCAACAAATCGAGCCAAACAGAAGAGAAGAAGAGGTGAAGATAAAGAGTTAACCGCCAATAAAAAAAAAATTACATCACAGTAATGCAGTGCACAGAGACAGCTGAGGACATACGCAGGTTTTCCACCATCTGGTCTGCTGGTGGTGGGGGGATGGACCCAGAGGAGAATTTTATAATAAACTGACCGGTGATCAAGGGCCAGGAGGAGAGAGAGGGGAAAAGCACCAGAAAGAATTATTTGGAGCTCGGCCAAGGCGATCAGAGATCACAGGGGAGGGTGGTGTCGGACTAATAGCTACAGGGGGGCATACTGTCAGATTCAGGGGACTTGAACCAGCAATCATGGTGTGGTGTAGGGGCAAGGAAAACAAGCATCTGGCAGAAGATTGTTACGGTTATGGTTTGGCAATGTAGGGGCAACAGCACCAGGGCCAGCGATGGATGAACACACGGCTGGGGGGAGACCAATATTACAAGGTACAATGCCATTACATTCTGGGATGGCGATAGGTGATCGCGGTTTCCGGGGGGGGGGGGGAGCATTCACGGGCGACATGGCTGATTAAGGCATCTAATGAAGGAAAAGCTGTAGTGCAGTGACATTTCATAGTACATTTTTTAACAAGTGGAAATGTCTATAACATGCACTAAATCAGCAACAGTTATTAATTTTTTTTATTGTATAATCTTGTGAGATTTGGTGCTGCGAGTTGAGGTTAGCAAAATGAGCTGAGCTGTGATGTAAATAAGCTTGGTACATCCAGCAGTCCCGAGTCCGATTCCCATAACCTCTACTTGCATACTGTGTAACGCTGAGCAAGTCTTTAACCACACCAGTGCTGGCTGAAAACAGGTACTTGTGCAGTGTGTGTGGTTACAGAAACAAACAGACAGCAACATTTATTATTTTACAGTACAGTCTGTGAGGGGCTGGCACAAGAGGTTAGAGTAATGAGTTCTTGAGCTATGACATGATTTGTGAATGAGCTTGGTACAGATCTAACAGACCTAGGTTTGAGTCCCATAACCTCCACTGGCATACTATGTGACTCTGAGCAAGTTTTAGCTACTCTCGTGCTCCCGGGTCACTGCTGAAAAGAGGCACTTGTGTCTTGTGTGTTCCAGGCAGTCAGCCTGGAGGTGATGGTGGAGTGATTACTCTGCGTGTGGCTTGCGCAGCTGCTGGTCCTCACACCTGCTGTGTTGTTTTATGTCATGGACTCGTGAAAGGTGTAATAATGCCCTGTCTCCCCTACCACGCGTGAGAGTGACAGCGACTCACCATGTGAAGAATGATGCGGGCCAAAGGCCTGCGCATGGTCCCGCTAAGCCTTTAAGCCATTTCACCAGGGACATCCATGTCCTGTTGTTGTCTACTGGGAACTATTGTACAGGGGTTGAATTAGCGCCAGCCCACTAGCCAAATGCTGGTAGATTTTGTATCGGGCTAGTAAGGTTTTGCTTTAACAAACCCTGCAGGCTTGTAGTGGAGGAGGTAACATTTTAATAAGTACAAGCTGGGCCAGTGGAGTTAATGTATTTTTCTAGTCACTAGGAAGACTGCTGACTAGTGTGGCGGCATAACTGAATTTCAACCCTGCCCTGCTGTAACGTGTTTAGTAACCTTGTGGTGTGTCTCTAGGTCGGTTAATGTTTGTCACGGACACGGAGTGTCTGCTGCGAATAAATGTATAATTGCATGCAAAACTGTTCTAGGCCTGAGAACTTTTGTTACAATTTTAAAATGTCTATTCATGGGAATGAATTACATCAGCTGTGATGCACGTGTTTTGCTTGTACTAGTGGCCTGCCTGGGTGCAGCTTTTATTCATTCTTATCATCCTTGGGCAGCCAGGGACCAAAGCACCAGAAGGTGAAGCGACTTCCTCAGCGTCACACTGTTCGTCCGTTGCTGTGGATTTAAACAGAACCCTCACATTTTAGGACCCTCAATGGAGGCAAAAGCTTCATGGACACCATACAGGGTTGAGGGGTTGACATTAAGTTGCCCAGCCAGTGCCAGTAGCCCAGTGGGACAGGCACACAGGCTTTGCCAGAAATGGCCCAGTAACCTAGCCTGCCATCAGAGCTAGTGAGTGAGAAATTGCAGTAGTCCGACAGAGTTTACCACTAGTCCAACTGGTGTGCTCATAGAATTTCACTTCCTGAAAGGGGAAGCATGCAGCCTAGGGGCTGAATCTATTTCAGTTCTTTTTTCAGGAATGTTTGGAGTTTCCTGAGCTTATAAATATGTTTCATGACTAAAAATGTTGGACTTCTCAAAAGCAATATGCATTACAGTTACAGTTACTGATTACTTTTTATGTCAGAGTAATCAGCAACTGTAACTGATTACATTTCTTGGTCAGTAACTAATAACTGTAACTGATTACTTTTGAAAAGTTACTTCCAACACTTTACAGATATTACATAACTTTTTACAACTGTACCCTGGATATACCAGAGTTAACTTTCCAACTTTTCAGCAGACATAACTTGATCTTCACAAGTAGAGAATTGTGCAGAACCAGAAAACAAAACCCTTACAAATACAAATTAACTAAAATTTGGTAACCAGATTAATAATACCATGCCTCTCCCTCTGAGAAAGCTGTAAAGCCTGTTGCACTTAGTAAAGTGGTATATGTATGGAGAAGTCTTTACCCGCCAAAATGACCAATCAAGTGTACATGGAAGAAGGAGGTGTATGACAGAGAAAGCCATGAGGTCAATGTCCTTCTGTAATGTTTTACTTGGTGCCCTGAACTGTCTGCAATGTCCCATTTTTAAAAGTGAAGCATACTCTTAATAAACTGCTACATTATGACAGGGTATACCATTACTTAAATGTATTATTTAAAGTTTTTGGACCTCAGACTATCCCCACCTTGACCCAGTACCTGCATCCAACAGAAAGAGTACAGTCATTTCCTAGAGCAGTAACACAAACTTCAGTCCTTCTCTTCATCTGATTGATCTGCCCTAGAGCCAAAGTCTTTGTTTACAGTGGTAAGCAGATTCACTGCCTCCTTTGATCACTGAAGACGTAGGTCTTAACAGAGTATATTAATTGAAGTTCTACAGGGAACTGCAGATATATTCCTAGCTCCCTTAGAGCGAGCTGCAGATATATTCCTAGCTCCCTTAGAGTGGACTGAATTAAGTCAAATGCTTTGCGGCGAGACATCATGACAAAAATGAGGTCTGGAAACATTGATATTTTTAGTCCATCGTCTGATGTTACTGGACCATGTGTCCGTGCTGCTTCCAAATAGATGTCTCTGTCCTGTGAGCTTAAAAGTACCTCTAATAAAGTCCTAGTCCCTTCAGGCAATTTGAGAGCTCAGCAGGGTATGATTCAGTGTGCCTTTAGCTCAGAGAAAGCATGGGAAATATTGAAATGCTCTGCAATCCAGTCCTTCAGGAATTCTGCTGGATTGTCCATCTCCATTTGCTCATGCATACCCACATTCCTCAAGTTAGCTGCCCGGAACTGATTCTCCACATTTTCAGACAGAGAGTAAAGCACACCAGGAAATAATACTACTGTGCTTTACAATATTAGCACAACAAAGCAGGATCAAGTAAGCACCTGTAGTCAGTGAGCCACAAAAAAACAGTTCAAGATGAAAAAAAAGTGTTATTCAATAATAGATAGTGCAATAACAAGTCTCCACACAAACCTGACCGGCATAATGCCGCAGAATGCAGGAAAAAAGGATTTAATGGCTCCCACCACCTACTGCTTACATTTTGCTCAGCGTTATCTACTGCAGTGAGGAAGTGCCAGTGAATTTATAGTGACAGGCAAACCATTCAATAAACTTTCGTCCTATAAGTGTTCTTAAAAACTTGTGACATTCCCCTATAAAAATAATGATGGGTCTGGCCCGTTTTTATGTTGTTACAAAGGGTGATTACTCAAGAATTTCATTAATCAAAAAAATTTAATGAAGAGTTGGATATAAAACATCACTCATAACCCCAAACTATGAAATGAAGTGAATGAATACATCAAAGACATCGGGAAATCAACAGAGCAAAAATGAACTCCCAAAAAAGAAGTTCATTATAATGTTGTGTCAATATACAAGAGGAAAAATTCATCATCCATGGACAGTTACACAACACGGTAATCATGCAATATCCATCTTATTAAAATTTATTTTCCACTCTCAAAAAAGTGTAAAAGGCACCACAGAGATGTACTACAGTGCTTCACAATATTGTCAAAAGCAAAGAGAAATCACATGAGCACCTGTGGCTAGAAGCATACAATATCACTTCCAGCACTTTTATGTGCAAACAATCCAATTCGTGTCAATAATTAAAGTCAACTGACAGAGTAACAATCGTAAAAGGTGCCAGAGAGTTAGTTGATTTAATGTTGATTCAAAACACTGGGAAACTTGAACGGGTTTGTACAAAAACGAGACGTTCACATCAGGCACAGACCTTACAGTTAAGAAATTCGGTAGGACAACAGTGCAACCCCCCCAAAAAAACTTTTTATAGTATAATGCTAATACATAAGTATAAATACATACCATGGTCACTATCATTGGCCACAACCCTAAAACTGTTAACTGTGTGACCGGGTTAGTGGGTAGGGTAAATTAGAGACACACCACATTCCAATACAGTGAGAAACACACTGTGTCTAGTGTGAATTTTATTATCCAACACAGGATTCTGTTGGCAATAAAAAAAAAAAAAAAAAAATAAAGTATTTTTACTTCAGACTGAGAAAGAAAGAAAAAAAAAAAAAAAACATAGCACAAAAAAAAACTTGGCTCTCCCCCGAGTCCTCAGAACTACTCTCCCCTAGTAGTTCTGGCACAGAGTAGTATAACCTGTTGTTCAGAATCACTCTGAAAAGGCTCACTACTATCCTCTGTGCTCCAACAGACAACCTTCCAGGACACTCTCCTGGGCTAATCTGATCTGCATTGAGCAACAGGACAGCATTTGTACTGGCATTTGTCTTGTCGTCAGGTCAGCTGATCCGCCCCTTTTTTAAACAAAGGATTTTCCTATTCTAATAGACAGTATGGCAGATCAACATGACAGTGTAGGCTAGTACCAAGAAGTCCTAATTAAAAGATTACTTTTCGTGAGATAAAACAGTATTGGTACACTAGAAATAACATTCTGAATCTTAATTACCATCTAGCAGGATAACTCCTCCCCTTTCCTGAGATGGACAGCTGAGGAGATTGCTATAAAACAACCTCATTCTGGGGCTGCTGGCTCCTAAGGGACCATTTTGAATGAATGCAGCCAGGAACCAGGTAAGATCCCAGAGTTCCAGCTTTATTCCATTTTATTCCTGCAGCTTTGTTCTGCAGGCTATTCTTTGTTTAACTCTGCAACCATAGAAAAAACACAACATAGAGAGGGTTTTTTATTTTTAAGTCCTGGCGGCTGTAAATTCAAGCTGTCAGGAAACCTGAACACATTTCATTTCTTTTAGTACAGCTGCACACTCTTTTTTTTTTCTTTTCCTTCATTTGGATGCAGAGCTTTGTTGGCGGGAGTAGGAGGGAACCTCCCTCCTCTGTTGCGGTGCAAAAAAGGACCATTTGTGTAGGCGCGAGTCAGGGAAAGTGAAAGCTTTCACTTTCCTGGCTCGCCTGTGCCATGAGGCATCAGACTGCAGAAGCAGTCCTGGGGCAAGCAGTGTGGAGCTCTTTTATATTGCGGCTATGGGGAAAGCTTTTCCAATGAACACACAGCTTTCCCTTTCAAACACTCTTAGGAGGCAAGCGACTGTTGGGGGAAAACCTCAGCGAGGCATAACAATTTTTATATTTATATTACCAGGAGGATTTCACAGAGCATACTGCACAGCGCTATCGCACCCCACTGTAAATGCATACAGCTGCGGGGGTGGGGGGGGACTCCATTTTCAGCAGCGTGCTACAGAACAATGTTTGTACAAGGTTTATAACATAGAATAACATACCCATATTCTTTTTATGGCTATGGCTCCCACAGGCATACGACGGGGAAGGATATATGAGAAGAAAAAAAAAGAGGGGTACAGCACAAGCGAGTAGCAAGATATTATCATGGGTGGCCTAGCCATGATAATACAAGAAGAAACACAGTGTAGAAAAAGAACAGAGACAGATTGCTACTACATCAGACTTTTAAAGAAAGGTTAAGAATACCTGCCATAGTAGCCTTGGGGGGGGGGGGGAAGAGTTTATGGCCCACAGCCACAAACTGAATATACAGGTTACTCACCTGTAACAGGAGTTCTAAGAATAGTATATGTTGTTCATCCACACTTATTGGCAGGTTCCTTGCCGCTTTAAATCTTGCCGGAAGGTCTTCAAGCTGGCTCCTCCCACCCACCCGGGTGGTAAAACTCTCTGCTCCATGCACGCCAGATCTAGCCCGCTGGAAGCCAGGTTGTGCGTCAGCCGGGAGGCCAGGTGGGTCGTAGGGATGAACAATATATACCATTCCTAGAACTCCTGTTACAGGTGAATAACCTGTATTTCTAGGGACATGGATATGTTGTTCATCCACACTTATTGGCAGACTCCTAGCAGTTCTCCAGGAGGAGGGAGGCAAGGCGCACACTCCCTACTTAGGAATAAAGACTGGAGAACTGAGGCCCCGACCAACATCCCGGCGTGACCCAAGGTCGATGTGGAAGGGGAAAAAAATGGCATTTGTCTGCTTCCAGGCAGGAGCTCTGAGGATATCCTGGACAGGAGTATCCTCGGAAGCAGCCACCGATGCAGCGGAAGGGCGGGTAAAATGAGCACTTATCCCTCTGGAAGGCTCCATGCCTGCCCACTTACAGTGGAGACCTATGCAGGAGGTGACCCGACTGCTCGTCGTCCGCTTGGCTGCAGGTCTGCCAGGTGCGGCTTCAGCGTAGATGACAAACAGCTGGCGAACCTTTCCCGAACTTCAGTCCTATGCTCCCTGGGTAGGCGAGCATTAAAAAGGGTCCCAATGGATCCTATATACGGCCTCTGAGGCGTGAATGGGGATGAACCTGCAGAGGCAATACCCGGTTAGGGAAAGACTCCACCACCGCCTACGGAAGGAACTTCGGGTGGGGTGCAGGACAACCTTGTCCCTGTGGAAGACCAGATAGGGAGATTCAAAGGAGCGCCTGGAACTCTCCCCTCCTTCTGGATGGCAGAGTAGCCCCAAGACGGTGTTCTTCCACAACAGGTGGGGAAACTCTCACTTGTGCAAAGGTTCGAACGGCTTGCCCGTGAGCTAAGCCCATACTAGCGAAGATCCCACAGAAATGGGGATACTCTCCCCAAAGGGGAGGTGTGATTGAGGCCTAGAAAAGTGCCAGACCACCTTTTCTGCGCCACCGCCTGCCTTCTGGCTCACGCCCGGAAGACAGGGGTGACCAACAGAAGCACCTAGAGGGTCGTCGGCCGAAGCCCTAGTTCAAAAAGAACAGACCGCAGATGGTCCGGAATGCTCGCCAAGGGACGGGAGAGGGGGCCCAGGCCTATCCCAACACCAAATGGAGAACTCTTCCATTTGAAGGCGAGCATGTTTGGCCGACTTCTGGCAGGACGCCTCGAAAACGTCGAGGACCTTGCTGGAGGACCCAAGGCCTGGCCCCTAGCCGCACAGGGACCAGGCCTTCAGGTGCAGGATTAAGGTCCAGATGGAAATCCTTCCCCTGAAAACAGAGATCAGGACCGGGCGGGCTGGAAGCCACCTCGGGAGCCTGGGGCTGAGACTGAGGAGAGCTGGATACCAGAGCTGGCAAACCAGTCTGGGGCTACCAGCATCGCCTGCGCCTAGTCCCTCCTCGCCTTGCCTGTGGGTCAAGGGAAATGGGGGAGAGGTGTAGAAGAGGCCTGGAGTCCGCTGGGCTCACAGGGCATCCCCCACAGCGAACCTGCTGAGGGGGCGGGCATGAGACAGTCTCGCCCCGTGATTCTCCCCTGGAGGGAAGGAGGAGAAGATCCTGTGCTACCCGCAGGGGAGACCACTCGTGAGGCGCAGCCTATGTCCGCTTAGGGCATCAGCCAGGTGCTGGAGACCCTGCCATTGAATGACCAGGAAACGCCACCTCCGCCAGCGAAAAGACCCAATGCGGAGAACCTCTCACGCAGAGGCAAGGGCTGTGTCCGAACCTGGCGGGTAGGTAGCACATGGTCGTGGTGTTGTCGGCCTGGACTTAAACCACTAGACCCCGCACAAACGGAGTGAGCGGTGCAAGCTAAGCGGACCGCCTGGAGCTCCAGCGGGTAGGAAAGACATCGGGACTCCCGAGAGGACCAGAGGCAGCGCACTCTGTATTCCCCTTGATGGGCACCCCCAACCATCTGAGAAGCATCGGTCGGAGAAGACTGTCGACTCGGGGCGGATGAACAGGATGTTCTCCTGCAAGAGCTGGAACGGTCCGAAGGAGAGCGTTCCATAACTCCTGGGCTGTAGTCACGAACTGGTCCAAAGGAACGCAGCACTGTGACCGTTGGCTGGCCAGCCCCCACTAGGGGGACGCATGAACCGGCGGGTCCAAACAGACCGCGCTGGAGCAGGCCGCTGCGAGGCCCAAGAGATGCAGGAGGTCCCGGTAGGGCGTAATTGCCCAGTCAGACCTGACTAGGTAAGGGAGGAAGAACCTCAGCCCTGTCCGCCAGGAGCCGAGCTCGGACTCAAGAGTTGAGCCTCGCCCTGAAGAAGGATCACCCGCTATGATACGAGTTCCAACGTGGCTCCGATAAAAGGAGACCAGTTGGAGAGCCAGAACTCTGGATCGTCCCCTTCCGTCCTGAAGGGTTGCAGTCAGGCCGCCATCTGGGTGGGGTTATGCCCGAACCCCTCGATGCCGCAGAAGCTGCTGGGCAGAGACCGAAGGGCCTGGCCTGGAACTCGTAAAGAGATCCCCTGCCTAAGGAAGGGAGGAGTCTCCCAAGAAACGGACAGAACGAAGGTACGAACGTCCTGGAGGTCCAGGAAGAAGCCTCGTTCTGAGGATGGGATATCTGAGGAAGAGAGACCATCCGGACTGCAGAAAAACTGGGGCGCAAGCCCCCCGTCCGTATGGGACCAGGAATACCTGGATACGAACCCAGGGTCTGAAGGAGGGTCCGCAACCTTCCCGATCACCTCTAATCAGAGGGTCAGGCAAGTCGGCTCAGCGGGCCGACAACTAGGCTGTGGACCCCAAGACCCCCGTGGGGAAACGGTTCGAAAGGGTGGTGCCTGCTCGCAATCCCGAGGCAGGGCCTTCCCTGCACTCCGACACCCAAAGGTCCGGGAAGCGGGCAGGTGGAGGGGGGGGCGAGCCATCTCCCACGGGAAATCTGCAGAGCGACGGGGCCGGGACAGTGCCTCAGCCTGCAACTGGGCAGGCTTGAGGAGGAATTGGCCGAGGAGCTCCTGGGCCTTTGCCTCCCTGCTTCCTTTTAGAGGAAGATGCTGGTTTGGAGTCAGGACGCCCAGCGCAAGCCTGCTGGTCCTCGTGCTGGGCCGGTCGAGCCGCAGGGGCCGGGGGCGGCAAAGGGGCTTACGCAAAGGCTGCCGGCTGCCCTTGTCCCTCCGGGCGGGAGCGACCGAGTCCGGAGTGGCATTGGACTTCTCGGTCCCCTGGAGGTGTCCCTCCACTCCAGGGCCGAAAAGGTCAGTCCCCGAGAAGGGGATGTCCGCCAACTTGTGCTGGGTTTCCAGTGAGAAAGAGGATAACCTCAGCCACGCCCTGCGGCACATGGTCACTGCGGCCGCCACCGACCTGGCACAGGAATCACCTAAGTCCAGAGCAGTCTGGAGCTGCTGCTTCGCCACCGCCCTACTCTGGTCCCGCACTCGCTGTACCGTGGTCCGCAGGTCGACTGGGAGATGAGGGAGCACCTCGTCCAGGGAGCCCAAAAGGGCGTGGGAGAAATGTGCCATCAGTGCAGCCGAGCTGGCCTGTCGGAGGCCTAGGGAGGACGCAGCATAAACCTTGCACTCGACGTAGTCCATCCTTTGGACTCCTTGTCAGGGGGCCTATCCACATCCCAAGCATTCCCAGAACACTGGAAAACATTGTCGGAAACTAATCCCTCAGCCGAGGGGTGCTCTGAGAAACCGGGCAAAGAACCGACAGGGACAGAGTACTTCCTGGCCATCCTGGCCGAGGGCGCAGGGCAGGAAGTAGGCCCCCGCCAGAGCTCCAAGGCCAGGCCCACAATGGCCTCGGCCACCGGAAGGCCTCCGAGGTGAACCCTTCGGCCCAGAATTTCCGTAAGGGGATAAGGGCCCATTTGGACACGGGCTCGAGCTGCATCCCGGTGAATTCCGAGATGAGCTGAAGCAGACCCATGAAGGACGATGGGCTGTCATCCACAGATCGTTCCGGAGAGGACCCCAGGTCCTCCCGACTGGGGAACATAGAGGAGTCGACTTCGGACTCCGAGGGGTCCATAAAAAGCTGCCTCAGGCCTAAGTCACTCTTCGTCCGCTGAGGGCGGGCGGGAGTGAGGGGGACAGACAACCTGCGGGACAGGCCGTGACCCGACCGAGGTTCCACTGAGGGCGGTGGGGCAGCAAGGATCGGACGAACAACCGGCCCCGGAGTGGGCACCTCGACTGCAGTAAGCGGTTGAGTCGACCGATCGGGCGGCAGCTGCTTGCTGGACGGGGAATGAATCGGAGTCGATTGATTCCCGGACAACAACAACTGCTGCCACATGAAACTCCTCGTAACGTCGACGCCATCGGCACCGAAGCCACTCCTCATCCAAAGGAGGGAGACGAGGAAGAACAGTAACACCACTTAACTCGGTGCCCCGACCGAGAATGCCGAAGTCGGCGTGAGCGGCTTGACCGAGAGGATGACCGAGACAAGACCAACTCGGGAACCGAGGGCGGCCTGGAAGGAGCGGGCATGCCTGCTCCTCCCTCGCCTCGAAGAAAGGGCTGAGGTCTGTCGACCGGGGAACAGGCAGAACCTCAGCCTCTGCCGGGGAACTGCGTGGGGGATGGCGGCTCCAGCAGAAGACAGCCCAGATGACGGTCGAGACTCGACAACGCCGACGGGAGTCCTGGCCGGCTGACCTGACAGGGACACCGTGAGGCCAGAGGCTCGAGCTGCACTCGATCAAGTCGAACGCCAGCTGGCAGGGGAGGGGAACCTCTCGCCTCCTCCAGCGCCGACGACGGGACTTAGCTCAGTAATTCTTTGACTTGGGCCGAGAGGTAGGTCCCAAGGTCCCTCTCCTTTTGAGGAAAGGGACTGGCAAAGCTCCTTGAAAGAAGCTGAATGAGGAGAACTCAAGGAGAGTGGGATAAGCGCCGCGACCGAGGAGGAGGGGGGAGCAGCCGCCCCCTCCCTGGAGGAAAGAAGATCAAGCTGCTCAGCCGAGACAGCTGACGCGGACACTGCTCGACGATTCTCCGAGGAATTTTCTGGAGCGGAAAAGGTTTCAGGTCACCCGAGCCCCGAACGGGCTGCACGATCCTCCAGTGAGCTGGTCGAAAGGGCACAGCAAAATTCGCAAACTTGCGGATCATGATCCAAGTCGAGGCAGTAGACGCACGTGGAGTGCGGGACTTTCCTGGAGGAATTAACCGGGCGCCTCTGGGAGACGGAAAACGAATGATTCATTGCTGCAACGAGAGAAGACAGAAGTTTAGAAAAACTTCCAATTAAATTCGGAGAGACCGAAAATTTCCCAGTCGAAAACGCAGAGCGCTAAGGAGGGAACCTGAGCTTCCAAGCGGTAAGGAAGATCTGGCGTCATGGGGCGGAGCCGAGAGTTTTACCACCCGGGTGGGTGGGAGGAGCCAGCTTGAAGACCTTCCGGCAAGATTTAAAGCGGCAAGGAACCTGCCAATAAGTGTGGATGAACAACATATCCATGTCCCTAGAAACTACAGTTTTTTCAGAAAAGTGGACAAATCGATATTGTCATTAAGTCCCCTCTCACCTCGAGCTCCCAACTCATTAATCCAGTAACTCTCCCCTTTTGCCAATGGTCTTTTCTAAATCCCCTCCACTGGGTCCAAGTTGTATTCTTTCTATCCCTAAAACTCAATCTTGTAGTTTACAGCAGAAATGCTCTTAGTATGTTCAACAATGGCGAAGGATTCATCCTTATGGTGTATCGCCCTTACATGCTCATCAATACGTTATTTTTTAATTGGCGAGTGGCATGCCCTACATAAAAAGCCCCACAGTCATATAACAACAAGTACGCCACCCCCAAGGTGTTGCAATATTAAAATCTTTTATCGACATCTATTTTAGAATTCTTGGTTGTATAAACTCTTAAGGGCAGTATATACATCTGCCACACCAATGTGTAACTGGGGAGGGGGGGGTCCAACTTTCTCTGGGAGGATTGCTGTCAGGGCTCATGTTAGAGACCACAAAATCTTTGACCATTCTCGGTCTTCTGTGGACTATCTGGGGACCCTGATCTATAATATCCTTAAGTCTTGGTTCCAATTCTAGGACAGACCAATTACTAGT
Source organism: Neoceratodus forsteri (assembly GCA_016271365.2). NCBI lineage: Eukaryota > Metazoa > Chordata > Ceratodontiformes > Ceratodontidae > Neoceratodus > Neoceratodus forsteri. Next base: position 1,219,272,418 of record CM057450.1, read on the forward strand.
AATAATCTCTCGTATCAGAACAGGTCTAGTGGAAAAATGAGTTATGAAATGGACACTTGTGAGTTAAGCCCCTCATGGGACTTTTAGGGGTCAGTGTAACAGTTCAATCCAAATTCTCAACTAATAATAGAGCAGTGGCAATGATGTTATTGCTGTAGCCACGTTCCCTGAACCTGTGGACTTGTTCTACCATTTTTATCTTCAACTCAGCTGCTTCTGTACAGTTTCTAACTGTACAAATTGGCTGCCCCTTCGATATATTGAATTTTACATGATGTGGGTGGAAGCTATCTTACTTGAGAAGACTGTTATGGTCGGTTGTTTTTTGATGTAGTGTGGTACAAATATCCCCCCCTCCCCGTTTCTATACATTTTTAAATCCAGAAACACAATCTTGGAGGGATGTATTGTATATTTAAAATGGAAGCAGTCACTAGAGTCCTTCAGCCATTCCACAAATGATGAAAACTGTTCAACCATTCCCCTCCACACAACCAAGATGTCATCAATAAAGCGCCGCCACAAATCCAAGTATTGAAAATATGGATTTGTGGCAGTGCTATACAACACATCTGCCTCCCATTTCCCAACAAACAGATTTGCATAACTGAGGGCCATAGTGGCCCCCACTGCAGTGCCTCTAACTTGTAAAAAATACTTATTCTGAAACACAAATACATTCTTAGGACACATTCTGCAAGTTCCAGCAGAAACCAGGTGGGTAAATCTACCCTTTCAGTCTCTGCCCCCTGTTCCAAAAAATGCTCTAAGGCAATCAATTCTCCACTATGAGGAATTACAGTGTGTAAGGATTCAACATCCAGAGTAGCAAAGAACCATTCATCTTTCATATCCAGATTCTAGACAACGTTAATAACATTGGTTGAATCCCTAACATAAGACCTCAGATTTTTAACAAAAGGTTGGAAATGATTGTCTAAAAACATGGAAATGAGTTCTGTTAACCACCCCCTGCCTGATATAGTGGGTCTGTCTGGTGGTTTTGTTGGATTTATATGTATCTTGGGGAGTACTGGCATAAGGTTACATTAGAAGCCTACACTGAGGTTAAAGGAGTTCCTAGGGGGCTGTGCATTTAAATAAACCATCACATGGAACTGAAGATCCCCTCTTCATGAAATGGACTGAATAGTCAAATGCTTTGCGGCAAGACATCACGACTAAAATGAGGTCTGGAAACACTGGTATTTTTAGACCACTTTCTGATCTTACTAGACTATGTGTCTGTGCTGCTTCCAAAAGGGTGTCTCTGTCCTGTGAGCTTAACAGTACTGCTAATAAAGTCCTAGTCCCGTCAGGCAATTCAAGGGTTCAGCAGAGAGTGATTCAGTATGCCTTTAGCTCAGAGGGAGCATGGGAAATATCAAAATGCTTTGAAAACCAGTCCTTCAGGAATTCTGTTGGATTGCCTACCTCCATTTGCTCAGGCATACCCACATTCCTCAAGTTAGCTTCCCAGACAGGATTCTCCACATTTTCCAGCCTAAAACAAAGTACACAGTTGTCCCTGATGAGGCCTGAGCTTCCCTTATGGCTTCTGTGTTCTGTTGCTAACAGAGAAGAAGCTTAGACTGATGTCCGCCACCTTTTTGTCCAGAGAAATAAGCTGCCCGTCTATCATCTTTACTGCCTGAAAGATGTCTTGCATGGCCGACTTACTGTTAAGGGGATCTGCTATGAGGGCACCTTTTGCTCTGCTGCCCAACAGCCTTGTCTGCTGTCTTTTCTTGCCACCACCATCCGCAGTCGGTCTCTTCTGATTTTTCCATGTTAAATCTGGTACCTTTTTCTAGTTGCTATTGCCCAGTACTCTGCACTGTGTAAGAGAAAGATTTTCATTGGGAAGCTGTAAGCATCAAACATTTTTTTTTTTAAGCTTGTTAGCAACATGCAGTCTGAAGCTCAAGCTGAGTGTGTCCGATCATGTTAGTAACTGTCTTTTGCATATAAGTGCAGTAGACATGGTCTACTGCATATGCACTGTTACAAAGGGGTGTAACACAAGGTTTTCCTATCAAGGACATTTCCTGACAAGGTAGGGGGCGTGGTCAAGCTGGCAATGGGAATGAATGCTCAGGTCTAGTGCTCCATGATAATCCACCCAAAATTCATGCCATCCTGACTACAGCATAAAAAACACTTTTCCATTACGCCTACCTTCAAGATGTCGCAGGCTCCAAAATCAGCCAGGAGATACACCCAGATCAACTTTGGGAAAGTGAAAGATTCAGCTAAGGGAGATGGGCTTGCAGACCAACCACACAGAGTCACACCGCGAGAGATGCCTAAAGACACATCAGATCAGCCTTCATAAAAAATGCTCCCGACTCCTGCAGCCCACTCTTCTCCAACACCTAAACCAACACTAGAGAGCATACTATGTGAACTCTAAACAGAGGTGAGAGCGGGAACTGAAACTTAAATGACCACCTTTCACACATCCAGTAGACCCTCAATGCAATGCACTCAGCAAGACCTCAGAGTCCCACACCAAGCAGATCGGTGAGCTGGAGGGCTGCCTTAGAGAGCAAGAGGAAAGAAGCATGGAGATGGCAGTGGAGTGGACGATGGCCCATAAACTCCTTCACAAACTAGCAGATAAGCTAGATGACCACGAGAACAGGAAGCGCAACACCAATGTTCGGCTGATCGACCTCTCTGACGAGCTGGAATGATCTGACCCCACCACTTTCTCCTCCACATGGCTGCCACAAATTCTGTGTCTGGAGGGAGTGGAGAGACTCAAAATACCATGCACCCACAGATCCCCTAGGAAAATGCCTGGGCCAGAGGAGAAGCCACTTCATTTTCTCATTAAGTTTCTGAAATACCCTGATTGGGCCACTGTTTTGCCAGCAGCGAGGAAAAAAGGGACCATACGAATCCAAAACCAAGTGATCATCTTCTACCTGGATTACAGTAGGTGCCTGCAGGCACAGTGTAAGGAGTTCAAGCCAGTAAAAAGGTGACTACATGCAGCAAATTAGCAAGTCACCCACATCTACCCCTCCAGGCTCATAATTCAATACTCTGGCCTCCCACCAAAAACTTTTACACACCCCAATGCAGCACTGTCCTACTGGACCCAGTGATAGCGGCAGTGGAGGTAAGGTCAGGGGCCCTGAAGGACAGGTCCTTCAACATGAACTGTGAGTGCTCCACTCTCCTGAACTGATGTGGCCAAGCCGGCAACATGAATGAACGCTTGAGAGGGGGGACGATGCAGGGGTCTGCCAAAACTGTTTGCTGACAAAGAACATTTTAAACAACAGACGGACTCAAGCTGAACTTGAACTGATCCATGCAGTTGAGCTGGGTGGTGGGTCCCACCTCTGCACCTATACGGCAATAGCTGCCTGACAAATACCAGTGGTGGGAAAAGAGGTGAGGGGTTTTTTTTTTTTTCTCGGTTATTTTAAAAGTTGCAAATAGGCTTCATTCAGGGAAGATTATCTTATCACAATATGAGAAGATTGTTGAATGTGATATGGTGGGGAACTCGACATCCTGGGCAGGCCTGTGTACTATCCATAGATGCTGAGAAAGCATTTGACAGAATAGAATGGACATATATGATGAAGGTTATGGAGAAATTCGGCCTGGGAGATGGGTATATACAACTGGAGCGGGCCTTCTACAGGGCACCAACGGCACAGGTACTGGTCAATGGTCTTCCGTCTGAGGAGTTCCGGCTTGGGAGAGGCACCAGACAGGGGTCTCCCCTCTCCCCCTGTTTGCTATCACAACAGGCTAGTCTGTGATTAAGAAAGAACACCCACTGATAACGGCATTTCGGCGGACGGCAACCAACACACTATTACCCTGTATGCAAACGACATCTTGTTCTTTATAACAAAGCTCAAGCAGTCCATACCTGCCCTCTTTCGTAACACAGATCACTTTGTAAAGTTCTTGGGGTACAAGCTGAATCTTCATAAATTGGAAATAATATACCTGAACAGGGGCCGGGGGAGCCACAAGGGGTCTAAAGCTGGTAGATGGGACATTCACATATTTAGGAATCAAGGTGGGACAGGATTTAGGTAGCCTGTATGCCTTAAATTACTCCCCATTATTTGGGACAATTTTGAAAAACCTCAGCAGGTGGAGGATCAATCTCCTTAAAATGAACATCCTGCCCAGGATCCTCTATGTAATGCAAATGGTGCCCAACAAACAAGGATATCAAAAAAAGTGGAGATGGGCTTTACAGACTTTATTTGGCAAGGCAAAAAAATCAAGAATTAGTTTAAAAAGACTTAAAGTTTCAAGGGAAAATGGAGGCATGAACTTCCCGAATACAAAGGGATACTTTTTAGCCATGCAACACAGATTTCTACATAATTGGGTCAGTAGAAGTAGGGCAGCCACCTGGCTCGATTTGGAAGAGGAATGATGTCCGGGAAGGGTCTTGGCATACTTGGGGGAGGGAGGGGCACAGGCATATCATTGCCTGGGAAATCCCAATCCACTGATTGTATCGGTTCTTGAGGCTTGGGGGGCTATTAGGAAATGGAGGGGAGCTACCCAAGTAAACACCACTTTAGTTCTGGTGGCGGGCAACCCTGACATTTTACCAGGGCTTAAGGATGATGGATTCCAGATGTGGTAGGAGCGAGGGGTACGATGTGTGGGAGACCTTCTCACTCGAGTGGGTATGTATACATTTGAGGAAATTCAACTGGGACTGGGCATACCTGCTTCACATCTGTTTAAGTTCTTTCAGGTTAGGGATTACTGTCAAAGGTTAAACAGAGTATCGTTAGCAGAAACTCCTCTGACTGATGTTGAGAGGGAAATTTTGGGGGCCAGGAAAAATGAGAAGGGGTTGATGGGCTGGGCAGTAATACTGGATAGGAATTTCTTCCAGGAAGAGACCGACAGGATAAAACAATGGTGGGAAGGAGACCTCGGTACCTCGATATCGGATGGTAATTGGGAGTTAGTACTGGCCTCCCATATGGGCCTCCTCCTCTGCAATAAATTTAAAGAAATGCAATACAAATTTTTGCATCGACTATATTACCCGCCTAGTGTAGTTCATAAGTTTTACCCGGGGTGTCTCCACACTGGGGCAAATGTGGAGCAGATCAGGGTACTTTCTTCCACTATTACTGGCACTGTCCCCACCAGACACTGTACCGTAAGGGGACTGCACATGAGCTCACTAGGATGGAAGGCCACCCAATAGAATTATCCCCACGGTCGCTTCTGCTAGGAGTGGAGGAATTGGGAGGTGGTGAATGGGGCCTCTACCCCAGGTGGTTGGGAATTCTGTTGGTGTTTACTCGAAAGGGGATACCGAATCTCTGGGTCAGTAACTCTGTTCTGACAGCTGATCAATGGAGGGGGCTGGCCCTTTAAAGTACTAGCACTGGACAGGTTAACATATGTGTTAAAGGGAAGGGAGGAGAGATTCATAAGTGACTGGGTAAGTTTTTGAATGCTCTTACCCCTGGAGAGGTGTTGTTGAGAGAAGGGGGAACAGTATAAGCAATATGAATGTCGTTGTGAAGTGGGAGGGAGGTAGGGGTTACACAATGGGGGCACTGACCTGGAGCAAATGGGCAATGGTACTGAGAGCCTACATGTTGTAGAAAGTGTTCATGAACTTATATTCTGAGCGAAAAACTTTTCTTTTTCTAGTCTAGCTCATGTGGCCTTAGTACAACTTGTTGGTGATTGTTGTCCTTGGTTCTTTAAGGACCTTAATTTTGTAGTTTTTCTATGTTTTGGCTGTTTTAAGTTGGGACTACATACTAATCATAATCCTGTAGTGCTGTATTGAGTGTGACAATGTCTTGGTATACAAGCTGATGATTATGAACTATTATTTTTAATGTATGTGTAACATTTGAAAATCTTAATAAAGATATTACACAAAGAAAACATTGCAATAACACTGGAAAGGTTCCATGAGAAGCAAATCTTGTTTAAAGAACATTCCAAGTTGAATTTAAGATGAATTACAGCAAACAATAAGCAAACATCAGCGAGTATATCCAAATCAATTAATAAAACAATTACAAACAGATTGTTCCTGGAGCAACAAGATTTTTAAGCCACCCTTAAAAGTGGCAAGAGCAGGCTCATAGGGCCACTCAAGAACTTTACAAGGAACAGCCTCCTTGAAGAAATGACACCCGATGTGCACACCGCTTGAACAACACTGCATCAACTGTGGACAAGCACCATCCTAATGGTTGGTCTGTTTTCCCTTACTTTGAGATCCAACTAGATTTCTTTTAGACTGTTACTGACTTAACACCTTCCCACAGTCACAGATCTTTATTCTTGGTCGACCAAGTCCAGGAAGTGTAGCTGAAGTTGGGACTGTGATGTGTTTACAATGCTCTTAACGTGTTTTTTTATGTGTTTAATGTTTAAATTGGTGACTGTTGTCCTCAGGTTATTAAACCAGTGTGGGTCTCCTGTGTAGCCACTATGGTGCTGGTAGTACCTGGCAGAGAATTAGCTCATCCCCTCCTTAAGTTCCTGCTTTCTCTTTTCCTTTCAGCACCAGGCTCGATAGGCAGTGTACATGCTGTGCGGGGTGGGGTGGGGAGTAGGAGCCTGCTGCAGCTTTCACACTACAATGGCCACAGCACTAACTGTCTGAGCAATTATAAAAAAATCTGGAAAGCACATAGGATAATTAGCCACAAGGGGCGGTTGGGGGGGGGGGTCTGTGTCAAGACTTGATGATATTCAGCCCTACTCTTCCCCCCCCCCCACCACACTAGGTTACTTGCTGTGGGCTCTCCTCCCTCTGACCACAGGAACTTATTAGCCGCCTCATGGGCCACCCTCCTGGAGATGTGGTCACTGGGGTAATTCTCAACAGCACATTTTACTGTGGCTACAAGTGCGGGGGGAAGGGGGCTTCCACAAAGAGGAACAGACATGCGACTCCACGAGGAGTTCACAGAGGGGGATGGGGAGAGATGGGGTTTTAGTTTTAATCTTTTATCTGTAGCACATGAGCCAACTGCCACAGCGACAGATTTGAAAAGGGATTACAAGAAGGAGGTGGGCGAATTGAAGGGGACCTAAAGGTCGTAGGTGTTCAGAGCTGGTTGCTCATGTAAGGAGGGAGGATGATGGTGGTGGTGGTGGTGGGGGGGGGTCTATGCTCCATGCAGGAGATATGCCACAGCATATATTTCCTGGTGGTATACCCGGTTTTTCAGAGCTTGCCATTGGAGGTGAACCAGGGGAAGGGGGTGGGGAGCCAACAAAGAAGCAATGTTTCCTCGTCCCAGAACCAGCTGCTAGGACCAAGCTAGGGGAACGGTTTGTGTTGAATGAGTTGAAATAAAACATTTCTGACAGACTTTTATCACTACAGTGTGGGATGGGGAGACTGGGGACATGCATATCCACTTGGAACGTAAGCAGACTGAGAACTGTCAAAAAAAGAAAGCGCATTTCGTCCTACATTAGAAAGTGAAGGGTAACAATATTCTGCCGAAAAACCAGGAAGAGTTCAAAAAACTGGACAAATCATGGGGAGGTACCCTATTTTCAGCACCCTTTACCTCTAAGGCCCAGGGTGTGGCAATTTGGTTTTGCTTGGGGTCTGTACGTCCAAACTTAGGAGACAGGTGGCTGACCCTCAGGGCAGATTACTTATTGTGGAAATGGAGGTGGGGGAGAACACTTAACAGTGGCAGCCACTTAAGGCCCTAACTGTGATCATCCAGACTTGTTTTCACCAACTGGCGCTGACCCTAGCCACCTTCCCTAATAAGATCATAATGAGTGGGGCCTGCAGCAACTGGGACCCAGTCATAGGTAGTCTGGTTCCTCTGGTGTAGAACAATCCCAAGAGTTTGGCTGCATTGAGAGATCTGGCACAAGAAAGGGGTGGTGAACATATGAAGGTACTTACACCCCACAAAGAGTGTTCTCTTTTCATCCCGTGCCCACCAACTTTATATCAAGCATAGACACCATACTGGTGGCCTCCAGCCTCCTGCAAAGTGTGTCCTCTGCCTCATATGGCCCCATTTCTGCATTCTGACCATGCCCCCTTCTGGCAGACCTGACTGATGGGGATGACATCCCCCTCCCAAAGCAGTGGGGCTAGACTACCATCTCCTTTTGGATCTGAACTTCAAAGCCAAAATGTCCGGGGCCCTTCAGGAGTTTTTCAATTACACTAAACGTGGGGACACATTGGCCACTACCAGGTGGGAGGCCTATGCCAGAAGGATTGCCATATCAGAGGCCTCAGCCAAGTACAAGCTAGAGCTGCAAAAAGAGAAGACCCCAGAGACACAAGTGGTGTCTCTGGAGAAGGCACTCATGAGCTTTAGCTCAACACAAAAATTGGGGGAATTGCGGAGACTTAAAGTCCAATTAAATCAGCTAGTATCAGCCTGCAACGAAGAAAAATAAACTGCTAACCACAGCAGGTGCATATTTCGAAGTGGATAAAACTGGGATGTTGCTATCCTGGCAGTTAAAACAACAAGCAGCCAAATGAATCATCCTCAGCATTACAATGATGGATGGCACTCAGTCCCCCAAGCAGCAAGACATAGGGGACGCATTCAGGTCCTTCTATTCCACTCTGTATATCGTGGAATCAACCCCTTGGTCTTCTCCTCCTCCTCCCCAGCTCCTGGAGACAGTGTCTCTCCCATCTCTGGACGACCAGACTGGGGAGAAGCTGGATCAACCTCTCTCTGAGGCAGAGATCTAGAAAGCAATAAGATCATCCACATTGGGAAAGAATGTTGAGGAACCCTCAAGAAACCAATGATGGACATGATCAGGGAGGCCCTGGACAGGGGTGCTCTCCCCCCTCCCACAACCTATGATGACAATAACGGTCCCTACCAAACCTGGTAAGGGACCTCACCCAGAGCAGCTCATACCAGCCTATTTCCCTGCTTAATGCAGACTATAAAATCATTGCTAAAATGCTGGCGTGCTTCCTGGAGGGGATCCTCCCAACCCTTATGTATCCTGACGAGGGAGGGTTCATTAAGGGAAGACGGGCAGAACACAACATCCGCTGCACCCTGAACATTATATGGAGGCGGTCCAAGGAAGGGCTGCACTGTACTGGTCTCCTGGCACTAGACACAGAGAAGGCCTTCAACCAGGCTGAGTGGCCCTTCAAGTCTGCCACCCAGGAAAAGCTCAGCTTTGGATCATTAATGTGCTACTGGACGGCTGCCCTGTATGGCTCCCTGAAAGTTCAGGTTCTAACTAATGGTCCCCTGTCGGCACCCCTCCCACTGCTCTGGGGGAAACAGCAGGGGTGTTCTCCTTCTCTGCTGCTCTACGTGCTGACAACTGAGCCCTTGGCCACAGCCACATAAGCACACCTGGGCATCCAGGGCATGCGATTCCAGGGCACAGAACATAATATTTCTTCATTTGCAGATGACATCTTGATCTTTCTGGTAGATCCTGGGATGACTCTACCAGCACTAAAAGATATCTTCAAACTGTATGGCCCATTCTCAGGCCATACAATTAACTAGTCGAAATGTGAGTGGCTGCCAGTGGGGTGGGGAGCAGGAGACTCTGTAGTAGTCTCTGGGACCACCCTTAAACCAGTCCAAAGTTTAAAATACCTGAGGGCACACCTTCCTGAAAAGATTTCCACAGTGGGCAACCTGAATTAAAAGCCGCTGCTGCAGAAAATAAAGGCAGACTGTAAGAGGTGGCGGACTTTGCCCCTGTTCTTCATTCGGAGGGTGAATATGGTCGAGATATCCATTCTCCACTAGTGCCTCTACCTATTCCAGGCCCTACCTTTGAACCTCATATTGAATGTGTTCACATCTCTGAAGGGTTATCTTATGGCCAATATTTGGGGGGGGGGGGCGCGGGGGGGCGCTCCCCAACCTGGGGTTCTACTACCTAGCTGCACAACTGTCTTTTATTAAAGACTCTTCGTCCAAGGCATCAACTAGACCAGCCTAGGTGGACTTCATGGAGGAACCACATGGGGGCTCCCTCGTTAGCAACTTTTAGGCCCTGTCCTGGGTTATAACATTCACCCCATACTTAATCCATTCACTAGGACAAAGGTCGGCAACCTGCGGCTCCCGAGCCACATGCGGCCCTCCGTGTCCTAACCTGTGGCTCGCATTGCTTCCATTCCACCCATCCACCCACCCACCACTGCATAGTGAAAACATACCTGCTCCATGTTGCCAACAAAGAACGCCAAAGGAACTCCATGGGCAGCAGCTTTCTTCCTTGCACTAGCTAAGCACCTGAAATTGTGTTCTGTATCCCCACCCCAACCCCCCAACATGGTCAGGTCATTCACTTCACCCCCAGCTTACCCACCCCCAAACAGCATGATTGTTAATCTCCACTCCCTCTCAGGTCTGCATCAGCGCTATAAAGTAGGTGGGAGAAGCGGAGGGGGAACCATAGCGCCGGTCTGCTTTTTCAAGCCTATCTGCAAAAGGGGATGGACATCCGGGAGGAAGCATTTTTGAAGAGGACTTCACGGCCGACGGAGGAGTGCTTCTGAACACCATGCCACCACTGCTCATTCAGGTCTGTGTTTTGGGGCTTTCGGTTGGTTAGAGCCGGGGGTCAAAAGCCGCACTATTCGACAGGAACAGCGATCAGCATGCAGCAGTAGTGTGATTTGTTTGTACTGTGTGCTGTTGCACCTCGGGAGGAGGATCGTGGCTAACCACACCGGAGGAGTGCCCACGAATGCCACCTTTGCCTGTTCTGGGATGTGTGTGTAGTCCGGGAGTTAGCACAGTTGGGGGGCATAGCACTTGTGAGGAGGAACGCCAGCAGCAAGACAAACTAGCAGCACTCAGCACGCAGCCAGACCAGCTATATTAGCTGATGCTGTAATTTATTGTGGCTGTGTGATGTTGTGTTACTCGGGGGTCCACCTAGTGAACTTCCTGGAGAAAAAGCTGCGGCGCCAGGTGCTTGCTCAGATTGCAAGCAAACAGAACCACAGCAGCAGTCTCAGCCTAACTCTGAAACTTACAAGATTGCAAACAAACAGAGCCACAGCAGCAGTCTCAGCCTAACTCTGAAACTTACAAGATTGCAAACAAACAGAGCCACAGCAGCAGTCTCAGCTTAACTCTGAGATTTGCAGGAGAGCAAGGCACCACTACAAAAGGGCACCTCGGCACCCCACTGTTGCCTGCTTCAGTACCATACCTGACCCCTGGCTGGTACTGTAGCTGTGTGCTACCTTAGCCTGCCTGCCTGGCACTTCCAGAGGCATCAGAGTTGTTTTGCAGTTTGCCAACAGCCAGTACACTTACTGCCTGCCTACCCTGAGGGGAAATCCAAGTGCGACCTGCAGTTCTGAGGCTCATCCAGCATCGAGGAGCGAGCGACTTGCTGTTGTGAGAGGGAGTCTGACCAGCAACCCCAAGAACCTGGAGGAGGAATAACAGCTGAACATTACCACAGGTAGGTGCCTGGAATACTTTTTACTTGTTCCTGTGTCGCTACATCTGTCTTCAGATGCTCGCTTTAATATTTCTGTGTGTGCATTTTATCTGGGGTGCATGTGGGGGTGGGGTTGCTGCATCTGATGTGTTTGGGTGCCCGCTTAGTTATTTTGCAGTGTGTATTTTATCAGGGGTACATGGTGGTGGGTTGGGGTCAAGGTTACTGCATCTGTGTTCAGATGCCCACTTGGTTATTTTGCTGTGTGTATTTTATCTGGGGGTCAGGGTCACTGCATCTCATGTCTTTGGATGCCTGCTTGGTTATTTTGCTGTGTGTATTTTATCAGGGGAATTAAAATAATTAATTGAACAGTGCTATCTGTATTTTGGGGAGTTTTGTTAGTTTTTTTTTTTTTTTTTTTTTACAGCCTTCATTTTAGGAGTTGGCACAGAAAAGTCGTGACTGAACAGTACAGTTCTGTCTTTTTTTCTTTTCTTTTTTTGAAGAGGGATTTTTGTAGCCAGCAGTATGCATTGGCATGGTAGGTGCAGGCCTGGTTATCTGAACTCCCTCCCAAAATACAGCCAGTACTGCTCAGCAGTTCATGCACTGGCACAGAGAAGCGGTACCTGAACAGTGCTAGTTGTATCTTGGGAAGAGGGATTTTGAATAACCAGCAGTTCATGCTTTGGCACAGAAAAGTTGTGACTGAGCAGTACTGGCTGTATTCTGGGAAGAGAGATTTTGAATACCCAGGTACCACTTTTCTTTGCCAGTGCACGAATTGCTGACTATTTCAAATCCCTCTTCCCCAGATACAACCAGTACTGTTCAGGTACCTGTACCACTTTTCTGTGATAATGCATAAAGTACTGAACAGTACCATCTGTATTTTGGGAAGAGGGATGTTTCATAGCCTGCAGTGGGTATGCATCTACACAGAAAGTGGTGACTGAGCAGTACTGGTTGTATTTTGGGAAGAGAGATTGTTAACCAGCAGTTTATGCATTTGCACAGATAGTGGTGATAGAACTTTATTGGCTATATTTTGGTAATTGTTAATTTTAATAGCAAGCAGTTGAAAACATTTGCACACAATTTACATTTGCACAGAAAATATTTAGTGTTCAATAAATGCAATTGATACAATTACACAAAATGTATTGTTCAATAAAACAGTGAATTAATTTGCCCAGAAAGTTTATTTAGGCAAATTATAACATCGGCACAGAAAATATTTGTCTTTCAATAAAAGCAGTTGATACAATTGCACAACATTTATTGAATAAAACAGTGAATTAATTTGCACAAAGTTTATTTATTCAAGAAAAACAGTGAATTCATTAGCACAGAACATTTATTCAACAAAAACAGTGAATTCATCTTAATATAGTAGTCTGTGTTGTTGTTTGAACAACGTAACATACATTTCTTAATAAAATGACATGTTTGGAGAACATCTGTCACATTCTTGTGCATCATAGTCACAAACACAAGTAAAAACATTTTGTGTGGCTCTTTTGTGGTTGGACATTTTGTGGTTATGGGGCATGCATTAAGAGGCCACTCTAAAGGGTTTCACCCAGAGGCCAGCACAGGAAAAATCTGATGGCGCCACAATAGGCTACCCATCCCAAACCAATAAGGTTCTCCAGTCCTGGCAGGGCAAGGGACTCACCACCATCAGATTACTTTTCAAAGGGGGTACCTGAAGTCATATCAAGATCTCGCAGACCATTACGCCCTGCCCCCCCCCGACATTTTTTTTTGCTTTCCTGCAGGAGCATACCAGATTCCTGGTGCTATGAGCAGGGGAGCCCCACCCTTTACAAAGCCCCTTGTGTTCGCCAGGTGATGAGATAGTACTGGACCAAGCACCTTTGGTAAGACTCATGCAGCAGACCTATGCCCTACTTCTGGGGAACATACAGGTTGATCTCAAGCAGACACACTTTAAGTGGGAAAGAGATATCAAGGGTTCACCACTGACGAAGGGTGACTGGTTGCAGATACTGAAAGAGGAGGAATCATGTTCAGTCAGTAATAGGCTCAGGCAGATTAACTTACTTTCTCCACTGGGCCTACTATACTCCATATTTAGCACAAAAAACTGACCCCTCCAGACAATGTGACTACCCTAAATGTAAAGTGGAGGTAGGACCCCGCTACCGTAAAGTATGGGCATGTCCCCAGATACAAGCATACTGGGGGGAAGTAACAGCAATTCTATCCAGAACCTTGTGGGTCCCTTACACACCCTCAGCTGAGGGCATACTATGGGGGTTCTCAACTAGGGGTGCAGAAGGTAAACTTGATAGCAACAAAACTTATAGCCCAATACTGGTCCCAAGATGTTACACCAACTATTTCACATTGGATCAACACTTTGCTGGATTGCATGAACACAGAAAAAAGACTCACTACTTTATACTGCAGCAACTACAGAAGTAGGACAACATCTGGGCCCCCTTGGAGACAGTCCTTGGGGAAGCATGGTTCCCTAACTACTAAGGGGGAGTATGGTGGTGGGCCAGCTTTCTACGCTGTATTAGATCACAGTTATATCTTTATAGTCTCTAAGCCCTGCAGTGTTCCATGAATGTAAATGTAAATGTGTATGTTATTAGCTACATACCAATGTATGTATCTCCGCTACAGTACCTCATTCTCTCGGTCTGCCTCAACGTCCCACTGCTAATGATGCTTTTGTCAAATTGTACTGTGTGTCGCCGTGTAAGCCTGTCAGGCCACCTGAGAAGAATTCTGGGCCCCAGGCAAAGTTCAGACTCAGGGGGGCCCCACCCGTTCCCCCCCCCAGCACCCATCTTTTTAAATTATTATCCAGCGCTGGACAAGAGACACAACCATCCCTCCACCCTGGCCAGTTGCTGTTAATTAAAGGAGGAAAAAAAAAGCAAAATAACAAGTCCTGAAATCATTCTGGACTTAATTTTTGCAGTTTTTATTTTCCTTTTCTCATAACTTGGCCATTTTTGTCAGATTTTTTGACCAAAATGCAAATTCAAAGTAGCTATCTGTCTCATTTAAATCTCAGCAGTTAACAATGCATAGGCACTAAAGCAATGTCCCATTCACTAATACAGGCATGAATTCAAAATAGCTGTCTGTTTCTTTGAATCTCAGGAATTAGCAATGCATAGGCATTGAAGCAATGTCCAATTCATGTTCACATAAAACTTCTAGACTTCATTTCAAAAAGTATTCCTTAATATTGCATCTATATCAAGCAGTACACAATGCCACGATGGGCAACAGTTACTGTCCAGCAAGGTTCACCTCCTGATGCACATATATCGTTTAAACTGTGCAGAACAGCACAATGTGCAAACGTGAACGTGCTCAGTGCAAAGAGTGTTGTGAAACTAAAAAACACCTGGGAATGTGCAAGAATATGTATAAAAATCACTCTGTGGAGAACTCTTTAAAATATGCTCCACAGAAATCAGTCCTGTCACTCAGGTTTAAGCAGCAAAGCACACCGCGGAAAAATAGGAAGAAAAAGCTAACTCCCCCAAACTCTTAGATGCTAACCATGTTCCCATACAACAAAGACCTTCCAATCACCATTCCAGTGACAAAGCTCTGGAGTTAACAGTCTCCATCTATACACTGTCCCCAAAACTTGGCTGTCTCCATGAACAGAAAATCAAAATCAATTCTGTAGCCCACAAACACAATTTGCACTGGCGCCGGGAATAAATACCTCATTTTTCACTCACATTCCAGGATCAGTTCAGTTCCACAACAGTTTGTTTAGACTGTTAACTTCGTCCTCGGATCCCATGGTTGACCGTCGACATGACTGTGCCGAGCCGAGACTGTCACTGATGTGCAACGACGACCGGTTTTCTTGCCAAAGCTGCCTGCTTTTTCCTTTGGTGAGGCCCGATGATAGCCGGCGGAAATGGAACCAGAACTCCAAGGTGTAGCTGGCTGGTCCAGTGCCCTTCTCAGGCTTCTCCATGACTCAACTCCACCAACATGTCATTAAAGTTCCGCCACACACCACCACAAATTCCTCCCCCACCAGCCTGCAGCACTATAGGCAGAAGCGCTACCCGCTATGCTGCGTAAAGTGTTGCAGGTGGGGGGGGGGAATTTGTGGTGTCGGAACCTAAAGTGAGGAATCCATCTGTGTGAAAACTTACATGCACATGCTGTGTACAGTTTGCTGGGCTGCCCAGGCCTCTCCTGGCGCCGGGCCCTGGTAACTACCCACAGCTCCCCCGCCCTCTCACGGGCCCTAAAGCCTGTCAATATATAACGTTTTTTAAAAAGGGACATTTCCTGACAAGAGTAGTTCCTCCCGGCACAAACTGTTGCTCATAAGTAAGTTTCTTTTCTGTAAAATGTCTCATTCCATCTCCACGTCACCACAGACCACCACTGAAGTGCAACTGAAGGGAGGGGGGGGACATTTTATTCAAGTCACTATTAAGATTCAAACTCTTGTTTCTTTCTTACGATACAAAATTAAATCTGGTGTCTGCAAAGATCTGAAGCTTAATTTCCACCTTCCCAGCTCACTGGCAGATTAGCTGGGACACAGAGCTGTACTTAACTGAATGGAAATCAGTGTGAAGTAGAGGTTAAGTCGGAACTTACAAAGCAGGCAACTTGGGTTCTAAGGTTCTAAACCCAGCAGGGCATTTATAGTGAAAGCTTCCTAAAACAAAGCATGTTCCCAACAGAAAAACTGTGGGGTACCCTTCTCCTTACTGCATGTGTGACTGGGAAGAGAAACTGAATCCAAATCATTTGGTCACCTTCAGGTTCAATTACTGTATTGTTCAAAAAATATGTATCACGTGTTACAGCTGCACCACATACAAATCTGTATCATCACATGGGTTACAGCTGCACCTGTATCATCACGTGTTACAGCTGCACCACATATAAATGTGTATCATCACGTGTTACAGCTGCACCACATACAAATGTGTATCATCACGTGTGTTACAGCTGCACCACATACAAATGTGTATCATCACGTGGGTTACAGCTGCACCATATACAAATGTGTATCATCACGTGTGTTACAGCTGCACCACATACAAATGTGTATCATCACGTGTGTTACAGCTGCACCACATACAAATATGTATCACAAGTGTTACAGCTGCACCTGTATCATCACGTGTTACAGCTGCACCACATACAATTATGTATCATCACATGGGTTACAGCTGCACCACATACAAATGTGTATCATCACATGTGTTACAGCTGCACCACATACAAATGTGTATCATCACATGGGTTACAGCTGCACCACATACAAATGTGTATCATCACATGTGTTACAGCTGCACCACATACAATTATGTATCATCACATGTGTTACAGCTGCACCACATACAAATGTGTATCACAAGTGTTACAGCTGCACCACATACAAATGTGTATCATCACATGTGTTACAGCTGCACCACATACAAATATGTATCATCACACGTGTTACAGCTGCACCACATACAAATATGTATCATCACATGTGTTACAGCTGCACCACATACAAATGTGTATCACAAGTGTTATAGCTGCACCACATACAAATGTGTATCATCACATGTGTTACAGCTGCACCACATACAAATATGTATCATCACATGTGTTACAGCTGCACCACATACAAATGCCAGAGCAGCGCTGTTCTGTCTCAGAAGACACACCTAGAAAAACATGAAAAAGATTACTTAATTGGTTTGAATGGTCTTATTTGGATGTACTTACGGTATATTGAGACAATCACACATGGTAACCTGGAGACTTCTATTAGGAAGGTGTGGAAGGACCTGGAGGAGTTCAGCAAACATACAGGGTATGTCCTAAACAGTGGAAATATGGAATTGCAGACCATTAATCACTGGGTTTCAGGCTTGTCAAAGCATGACCTGCAACTGAAATGGAAGGTTAAATCCGTTAAATATTTGGGGTTTCATCTTGGTAGGGACTCTCCCGAACTTCATCATTTGAATTTTACTCCCCTGACACGAAAACTTCTGGAAGATTTGAAAAGGTGGTCTCTTTTGAACCTCCTCATGTACTTTCCTATAGAATCAATAACTGTGAATGTTTTACCAAGATAACTCCATTTCAGAGTATGCCTTCAGCCATACACAGGTCCCAATTTGCTCAGTGGCATAAGGCCCTTTCCAGGTTTATTTGGGCAGGGAACAGGCCTCAGGGTTCAATTCAAATTCCTTTAGGTTAGGGAAGCCATGGGGAGGGGAGACTCTTCAGTACCTGGAGCTTTGCACACTGGACCTGGCTGTTCATCTGAGGTACATGCTCTTCTGGGCAGCCACTAATATTTCCTAAAGGTGGAAGGAAATTAAAAAAAAAGGTTATCAGAAACCACTCTCCCTTTGGCATCTTAGGCATTTGATCTCCACCACAGGAAGTGGCACTTGGAATCTTGCATATCTGCAATTCCTGCAACCTTAACAATGGGACAGAGGGTGTTTAAAGGAGTTAAAACTGTTTCCTCATTTGTGGTCTTTTAAGCACATGACCTGTGACTCTTACTTTCCCCCAGGTGGGATAGATGGGTGGTTTCGTAAACTAGAAGGGCATGGCCTCTATTTTCCACAACAGTTAGTATCATAGGGGTTGATAATGTCCTTCAACCAGGTGAAAGAATCCTTTGGTCTCATAAATTCTGAGAGATTTTTAGATATCTCCAAATAAGAGCCATATTCACACTCAGTAAAGGTTCAGGACATGCCAGCATTTAAACATGTAGTCTTACAGATACAGAGCGGTATCATCACATCAGAGCCTATCTCTCACCTCTACAAGGCCAAGAGTGAACTGAAACCAGAGAGCTTGGGGGGAAGAGGGGATAAAGGAAAAACAGGAGGTGGAAAATGGTTATTTTAATTCAGGATGAGGACTGAGATGAAGGTTTTCATATGGCATTTCACACCACTTACGCTACAAGATGGCATGAGTTCTGCTGGAGGACTAGGATCTACCATTTTTATACTCCACACACTCAGACAAAGTGGGGAACAAATGCTTCCACCCATGCTAGAAGAGATGTGGGAATCTGTTACCATGCAATCACATGTTTTCCAGAGTTGTGAGAAACTCTCACTTTACTGGGAAGCTATTTACTAACCTCTGAGGAAGCTCAGAACCCATCGGTATTCTAACAAGCTCTCTCGGGAGTGCTACAGAAAGAACTGAGGGGTAGGGTGGCACAATATTTGTGGAGAGTACTTCTGGCAGTGGCAAAGAATGCAATCACTAGGAATTGGCTGCAGGAGGCCCCTACAACCATAGACCAACAGAAATAAAACTGTTACAGGAATCCATCATATGGAAAAACTTACTTTCTTCAAAGGTGGCACATGCAATTTTAGAATAGGTGCATTAGTGGATTTTCTATATTTCAGACAGGGATGCTTTGTTCCTCCTCTGATATACCATGACTTGCATAAGCTTTGTTTATTTTAACGAAGTATTTGTTTCACTTATTATTTGTTTTGGTCTTTATTGGAATTGCCTCTACTATGTCTCCTTGCTACACCCCCCCCCCAAAAAAAAAATCGCAGCTGGAAATGACCCCTATGGATTCCTGGTAAAATATGTCATAAATAAATAAATAAAATAAACATAAGGCTACCCCAAAGGGTTAGTTAGAAAAGGGGGGAGCGGGGCAGAAAAAAAGGGGAGGGAGGGCTACTAAGGCCAGTTCAGAGTAGTTACATAGGGTGGGAGGACTGGATGGGCCAACAGGCCTTTTTCTGTGGGTAGGCCTCTGACCCTAAGGGTGGTGGCAACTTACTCTATATGGCTTTTACTTCAAATGGTTATGGTGGTACTGGATAGGTTTGCCTGAAGATAATACATAATGTCCACAAACAGTTATAGTACCAGTGTGCCCAACCCCCTCCAAAGCAGCTTGAAAGCCTGCAATTCATTTATGTTAATTCCATTTTCTTACTTTGCCTTCATTCAATCATTTAAACATTTTAAAGCGGTTCTTGGTCGGCGGTCAGGCTAATCATGATTTGGCCGAATGATGAGACCAAGAACTCCTTTAAAATATTTAAATGACTAAATGAAGGAAAAATAAGAAAATGGAATTAAATGAACTGCAGGCTTTCAAGCTGCCTTTTTTTGTGGGGGCGTGGCTTGATACTATATCTGTCTGATTCACACACCAGGCGCTCCCCTGCAAAATGTAAGCAACGTGATAAAATCTCTGTGTTATCCAGTGTGAGCTTGCTAAATCTTCATCATTCTATGTAATGTCCTTCCTGCAATGAATTCAGCATGACAGAACAAAATGGCTCTGTATCAATTAGCCTCGACCCCCCGTAACAGAAGGGACAGAGTAGGATAAATGAAAAGGAGTTTTTCTTTGTTGCGTCTAACCTGATGTCCAGTGGTAAACAGTAGTGATTGTATTACCCAATGTACTGTTGCTGTTTCAATAAAAGTAGCTAAAAAAAATCACACATGGTTATCTGTCTGGTTTCATAGGAAAGGTTGCACAAACAAGAGATGTACATTGAAGCAATATGATCTAGTGGTTAGAGCACAACCATGTAAAGCAGAGTAAAAAGTTAAAATCCCCCCACAGCTACAAGTCTGGCCCTGAAAAAGTAATGTATACTTCCTGTCATTCTACGCTTCCAGCTGTCATACTGAGTAGAACAAAACCATGACAAAACAAAATGTTGCACTTCTGTCGGACTATCTAAAAACCAAAAAAGAAAAACACTTGCTACAGAAGATGCAAGCTTCTCAAGTGACTGGTTCATTAATTTACTTGTAGAAATAATTAGATTTGCTTCACTTGGTCACTATACTGTGTTCTTTTGGGAACCCAACACAGCAAAACCTCATATATAGTGTGATTTCCTATAGAACTGGTTGTGGCCAAAGTAATGACAGGTAATCGGCAGCTACACTGTTGATACCAGTCATAGAAGGAATTCTATCAGATTTAAAGTCATTTTTTTATTTGAGCTCCAAAACTGTCAATGGAAATTACTTACACCGTGGGTAATGTGCATCCTGACCAGAGGCTCACTGGTACAGTTACAGCCTTTTTCTTTTTACTTGCTTGCTGAATTTTTTACAATTAATCATGCATAAAACAGCAAGACATACATTACAAAGACAGAGGTTCCGTATAATCAAATCAAATTCTGAAGTTACCTGCGTAAGCTAACAATGAAGAATATATACTATTATGCAAAAAGACTTACTACAGTGTACAACTAGTTAATAAATGGGAAGTTTTCCTGAACACTGCAGTATATGTCCTTACTGTACTAAAGTTTTCTTTCTATTAATAAGTCATGTAACGGCCTCCTAACTTGTTGATATTGTCTCCAAGTGGA
This sequence comes from Neoceratodus forsteri, assembly GCA_016271365.2. Taxonomy (NCBI): domain Eukaryota; kingdom Metazoa; phylum Chordata; order Ceratodontiformes; family Ceratodontidae; genus Neoceratodus; species Neoceratodus forsteri. The sequence continues at coordinate 1,219,293,225 of CM057450.1, forward strand.
GTGAATTAAGCATAAAACCATACCATTCAGCATATGTGATCTCACTGGCATTTTCCAGTTTTTTAGGACCAGCTTTTTAACACACATTGCCATCATGAATATCCAGCGCCTCTTCACTTTATTCGTACCCGATGGAACACTGCCAACTAAACACACCTCTGGATGGAAGACACCTCCCAGGCCCAATTCAGTTCCTATTTTTTTCTTTGATCATTTCCCACAGCTGTTTCATCTTTGGGCAATCCCAATATATGTGTCTGATACTTCCACAGAGAAGTTGACATCTGTAGCATACAGTAGGTCATGTATAGTCATTTGTGTTTGTTTTGTTTAACAGGTGTCCAGTAAGCATTGTGTAAGATTTTAACCTGTGTTAGCCTATGGTTATCTAATTTGTGGTACTTATGTAACTCTCTCACAGTGTTACTCCACTCCTCATCTGATGTTACTGTACTGAGTTCCTTTTCCCCCCATTTATGTACATCCTTTGGTGGTTATTTGCTTAGCTCTATTAAATATTTATATATGAAACTGGCTGTATGTCTTTTTGTGATAGTTCTGTTTTACAAGCCTGTCACTGTGGCAGTGTTGTAAAGCTGTATGGGGACATGCCTTCAACATTGCTTGTGTTAACTGTAGGTAATTGTTTCTTTATCTTCTATGCTAAAGTCTCTTTGAAATTGTAAAGACCATGGTGGTGGATCAATAAACTTGAAAAAATGCATCTTTGAATACCAGCAAAAGTGCTAATATTTGCACCTTTGATTGCATGAGCCACCTTCTCAATACCCTTCTCTTCCCATAGCTTATAATGTAACATGTTATTTGATAACTTAATTTTTGGATTATTCCACAGTTGTTGTTCTACATGGGCCACCACATAGGAGATCTTGTAAACCCTTAAAGGAGTCTATACACATGTCTATGGAAGACTGTTTCATAATAAATGGGACATTACATTTGTTTTTGACTAACAGGGATTTAACGCCCCTGTTATTGGTTAGGCATATATTTCATTCAATACGGTGCCATGTAGACATATGTGGTGGGTCTGGAGCATTATTCAGGTTCTTAAACCACTGAAGTTATTGTACAGCTTTATATGCTAGGGAATGTATATATGAATTTGGACTATTAATATCCCTTCTCAATTTATTATAAGAATTTGGGCGGGGGTGCCGACCATTCCATATGAAAGAGGATATTTTCCCATGTAGCTTTTTTTTTTTTTTTTTTACATTTGGTCTGTTATCTCCACTGGGAACATACTGATTATATAGTTGACCTTAGGAATAATATCCATCTTAGATATATTACTTCTACCTCATTTGGATATATTAAGTTTGGACCACTGTTCCATATCTACTATAACCTCGTTCAAGATTTTCTCTAAGCTGCACTTTCTCATAGTGAGTAAGCTTGTTGAGACATGAATACCTAAATATTTTATGTGGCCAGTCTCCCATTTGAAGGCAAACTGACTGAAGTCTCCTTTGAATGCATAATTGTTTAGAGGCATAATAAAAGACTTATCTACTTTTACTTTGTATCCAGAAACACGCCAAATTTGTTGATCAAATCTATTAACTTTCGTTTAAAGAGTTTTGTGGGTCAATGACATGAATAAGTAAATCGTCTACATATAGTGATATTTTATGACTCTGATCTCCGAATTTCAATACCTTTAATGCGGTTATTCTACTTATTGTTAATATGCTTAGTTATTCTATTAATACGTAATAGTAGTTCAATGTGAAGATTAAAGAGATGTGGTGAAAGGGACAACCTTGGTGTGCTCAAGATTTGATTTTAAATTTTTGGGACATTAATCCACTGCAAGTGACAGCAGATGTAGGGTGGTTGTACAGTGCTTCAATAATGGATTTAACTTTGGAGAACATCCATATTTTTTTAAAGTGCAAATAACAAAGACCAGCTAATGCAACTGAAAGCCTTTTCTCCATCTAGAGAGCTTAGCACAGCAAAGTTTTATGTTTTTGGATGCTGCAAGGATGTGAATCTCTCATGTTACCTGAAGGTAGCTCCCTTTTCGTGACTTCAACCTGATCATCAGGATAAGTTGTGAGACAACCCCTTCTAAATGAAAGGCTACAATGTTTGCTAAGATTTTTGTATCAGTATTCATAAGCATGGGTGTACGAAGGCATGCACTTCATGGTGAACAATTTTATTACAAGGGGGCAAAAATAAGGCTCTGCACTGATGCCGCTGTTGCATGCAACACAATGCATGACCAGCGTTTGGGTGTCAAAAGGGTTGGCCACTGAGACTGTCTTTGCATCCCATGGGCCATACAACATTACAGGTTCTGGGGTGATATATGGGTGCCTGAGGGAGCAATGTTTGGCATTTGCATTTGCCAGTGCATGAGAGGGGGCAACCACCACCACTATGGGGTACAGAAATTGTGGTTACAGTGCCAGATGGGGCAACAAAGTATGGTCACGGTTTACATATTTTTACTGTCTAGCTACACCCTTGTTCATAGGAGAGATAGGACAATACTTTTTGGAATCTAGAGGGTCTCTACCATATTTAAAGAGTGAGAGCCTAGTCTCATTCACAGTTGGTGGTAAACAGCCTTTTCACATGGTTTCTTTATGTGACGCTTCTAATTCTGGCTTCAGTTCTTTTGATAATAATTCATAAAGGTTTGAGGCCATTCCACCAGGTCTAGGAGCTCTGTCTGATTTTTGGCTACTAATAGATTTTATAATTTCTGCTTTGCTAAAGTCTGAATTGGGAACAGTTAGGTTTAGTTTATTGATTTTTTGGTATTTCTATTTTCGATCGATAGCTGTCAATTTGTAAGGGACCAGGCTTCTATCTGCACATAGAGAGACATGATAGTTAGCAAAACAATTTAATGTTCATCTTTGTTCTGTTACTAATTTTTTACTTTCAGGGCACTTAATTGAGTGCATGAGTCTTGAATGTTCTTGCTTTTTAATTCTAAGGGATAGCAACTGTCCTGCCCTCACCTCCCACTCTAGGTATTTTATTTTTGACATCACAAATTCAGCCTGTGATCAGAGTAATTTTTTTTTTGTTGCCCCTTCACACTCCGCCCGGCCCCATCTACTGTACCCTACCCCAGCTCCGTCACCCCAGCATCTCCCAGGACTTACCTTACCTCCCGTGCTCCTCCAGAACTCCCCCTTTTGGCGGCAGCAGCAGAGCCCCCCCCCATACCCCCACTGTACATGGATGTGGTTTGGGAGGCAGGGCCTGAGTAGCCAGGTGTAAGGCCTGCAGGTATGGTCTGCTTCATCAAGCAACTTGGGCTCTTTTTCCTCATTTTCCTCCCCTCAGGACGTCCATTTAAGGGCACACCAAGTACCCACATACACAAAGTATGCATGGTGCGGTGCTGGCAGACGTCTTTCTACCCACGAGCTGCTCCAGCCACACTGCCACGTGTGATCACCCAGGTAGCAGTAATGCTGCGGAGCTAGCTGCCCTCCTCCTGAGAAGAGAGCATTCTCTAGGACGCTCAGTCCACCTCCCCTTAGCCAGCCCTCAACGATCTGTGCCAGTTTCCGAACATGTGTCACTGGAATTGCAAGCAGTAGCACTACTGCTGCGCCGACGGGCTGGTACGATCTGAGTACTTTGTTATATTCATTCCTTAAGATGCTTTGTTTAATATTTTTCCCCATCTTCTGCTGCTCCTTCAATTTCTAACTGCCTAATATCCTGCAATAATATAGTGGATTTTGCTTTCCATTCTTTATTCTTCTGCAACATTAAGCTGATGACCTTGCCTCTTAACACACTTTTGTAAGCTTGCCATAATGTTTCAGTTGTACTAATTGAATCCTTATTTATTTCAAAAAGGGGTTTTGTAAAGTTCTTTAGTCTCTCTAAATTTTTTTGAATCTTTTAAGAAGTTATTCATTCTCCATGTTCTGTCTTGGGGAACAGATACTGCAGGAGTAAATGTCAAAGAGACAGGAGAATGATCAGAAATTACTTTGGTCTCAAAATCTACCTTAACCAGACTGTTTAACCTGTATTTACTTGCATCTGCAGATTCATTACTCACCTGTAACAAGAGTTCTAGGAATGGTATATGTTGTTCATCCACACTTATTGGCAGGTTCCTTGCTGCTTTAAATCTTGCCGGAAGGTCTTCAAGCTGGCTCCTCCCACCCACCCAGGTGGTAAAACTCTCGGCTCCGCCCCATGACACCAGAGCTGGCCTGCTGGAAGCTCAGGTTGTGCGTCGAAGCCAGGGAGGTCGGGTGGGTCATGTGGATGAACAACATACACCATTCCTAGAACTCCTGTTACAGGTGAGTAACCTGTATTTCTAGGGACATGGATATGTTGTTCATCCACACTTACTGGCAGACTCCTAGCTGTTCTCCGGGAGGAGGGAGGCAAGGCGCACACCCCCTACTTAGGGAAAAGAGACTGGAGAACCGAGGCCCCAAAACCAGCATCCCGGCGTGACTCAAGGTCGATGTGGTAGTGGGTGATGAAGGTGTGTGCTGGCTTCCAGGTAGCAGCCCTGCAGATTTCCTGGATAGGGAAATTCCTGGAAGCAGCCACCGATGCAGCGGTATGGCGGATAGAATGAGCTCTTATCCCTCTGGGAGGCTCCATGCCCGCCAACCTATAGCAGAGATCTATGCAGGAGGTGACCCACCTGCTTATCGTCCGCTTGGCTGCAGGTCTGCCAGGTGCGGCTTCAGCGTAGGTGACAAACAGCTGGCGAACCTCTCCCCGAATTTCAGCCGTGCGCTCCTTATAGTAAGCGAGCACCCTTCTAGGGTCCAGAGTATGGAGCCTATATTCAGCCTCCGAGGTGTGATTGGGGTAGAACACCGGCAGAGTCAACACCTGGTTAAGGTGAAACTCCGACACCACCTTCGGAAGGAATTTCGGGTGGGGGCGCAGGACAACCTTGTCCCTGTGGAAGACCAGGTAAGGAGACTCGATGGAAAGCGCCTGGAGCTCTCCCATCCTTCTGGCTGACGTAATAGCCACCAAGAAGGCGGTCTTCCACGACAGGTGAGAGAGATCACACCTGTGCATTGGTTCGAATGGCTTGCCCATGAGCTTTGCCAGTACCAGCAGTAGATCCCACGGAGGTGGAGGTTCTCGCACCGGAGGGGAAATGTGATCAAGGCCTTTGAAAAAGCGCCAGACCAGACCACCTTCTCCTGCGCCACCGACTGCTTCCCGGCCCGCGCCCGGTAAGCAGAGATGGCTGCCAGGTGCACCCTTAGGGTCGGCGACCTGAGCCCTTGCTGAGAAAGGGACCATAAATAGTCCAAGATGCTTGCCAAGGAACAAGAGGAAGGGTCCAGGCCCTTGCCCTGACACCAAATGGAAAACCTTTTCCATTTGAAGGCATAGCATTTCCTGGTCGACTCCTTACGGGACGCCTCAACTACATTGAGGACCTCGTCGAAAGACCCAAGGCCTGGAACTCTAGCCGCTCAGGAACCAGGCCATCAGGTGCAGGGATTGAAGGTCCGGATGGAACACCTTCCCCTGATTGACTGAAAGCAGGTCCGGGCGAGCTGGAAGCTGCCTCGGGAGCCTGGAGCTGAGGCTGAGGAGATCTGGATACCAGCATTGGCGGGGCCAGTCTGGGGCTACCAGAATCACCTGCGCCTTGTCCCTCCTCGCCTTCAGAAGCACCTTGTGGATCAAGGGAAATGGGGGAAAGGCGTAGAAGAGGCCCAGGGTCCATGGCCTCGAGAAGGCAACCCTCTGCAGCGAGCCCTGCTGAGGGAGGCGGGCATGGAACAGCCTCAGCTTCGCGTTCTCCCTGGAGGCAAACAGATCCACCTGAGGTGTGCCCCAATGGGAGAACAGATCTTGTACTACCTCTGGCAAGAGAGACCACTCGTGGGACACAGCCCCTATCCGGCTTAGGGCATTGGCCAGGGTATTGGACGCTCCTGCCACATGAATGGCTAGGAGATCCGCCTCCAGGCTGCGCACGAGTGACCAAATGTGGAGAGCTTCCTTGCACAGAGGCATGGAGTGCGTCCCGCCCTGGCGGTTTAGGTAGTACATGGTCGTGGTATTGTCCGTCTGGACCCGAGCCATTTGACCCTGTAGAAACGGAGTGAAGGCGGTGAGAGCTAGGCGGACCGCTCGGAGCTCCAGCAGGTTGATATGGCATTGGGACTCCCGCGGGGACCAGAGGCCGTGCACTCTGTGCTCCCCCAGATGGGCACCCCAACCCATGAAAGAGGCGTCGGTCGATAGAGAGACCGTCGGCTCGGGGCGGACAAATGGGATGCCCTCCTGCAGATAAGCGGGAAAGATCCACCACTGGAGAGCGTTCCACATCCCCTGGGTCACCGTCACTAGCTGGTCCAATGGATCGCAGCATTGAGACCACTGGCTGGCCAGCCCCCACTGAAGGGGGCGCATGTTCCAGCGGGCCCAACGGACCATGCTGGTGCAGGCCGCCATGAGACCCAGGAGGCGCAGGAAGTCCCGGGCAGGGTGCGACTGCCCAACCAGAAATGATCGGGCAAAGGAGGAAAGAACCTCGTCCATGTCCGCTGGGAGCCGTGCTCTGGCTCGAAGAGAGTCGAGCTCTGCCCCGATGAAGAGAATCACCTGCTTTGGTTCGAGTTCCGACTTGGCCTCGTTGATGAGGAGGCCGACCTGAGAGCAAACCTGGAGGGCCAGATCTCTGGACCGCTCCACCTCCTGTCTGGAGGGGGCTGCTATCAGCCAATCATCCAGGTAAGGGCACACCCGGACCCCTCGGCGCCACAGGAATGCTGTCACCACTGCCATGCATTTGGTGAAGACCCTGGGTGTAAGAGACAGGCCGAAGGGCATGGCTCGGAACTCGAAAAGGGATCCTTCCGCTCGAAAGCGAAGGAATCTCTGGTGAGATGGACGGATAGAGACGTGAAAAAATTGCGTCCTGCAGGTCCAGAGAGCAGAACCACACGTCGCGTTCCAAGGATGGTATTATCTGAGCCAGAGTGACCATCCTGAAGGTCCGAGACCTTAGGAACTTGTTTAGGTCCCCCTCCCGCCTTTTCTCAATTTTCAAATCCCAACTGCCTCTCTGCACCATTGTTAATCCCAAACCCCTGCTACAAGTACAGTTGAGACCTTAAATGTAAATCCTAGCTGACTTGACTGTGCAATTTTCACTGATTGTACTTAAAACTGCTGCTCTCTGTCCCCTTCCTGCCTTTTCTGAAATTTCAAATCCCAACTGCTTCTCTGCACCTTGGTAATTCAATACCTTAGCAATCTAAGCTGCCTGCAACCTGAACCTGCTCTCCTGTCACTAATCCCCACCCTCTTCTCACCTTCAGCCCCTTTCTTTTGTCTGCCTCTGCAGGCCTGCCTACTAACTGCCTCTCCTGCTACTCTCCTCAGGAACTTCTCCAGCCCACCGGGGCCGGACCTGCTCCTGCCGGACCCAAGGACCTCACCGCACCCCAAGCCTCAGGGATCACCGCTTGCCCAGCGGTCCCAGAAGAAAAAAGCAGCGCTCCTCCAGGAGTTCCTGTGGACAGGGGCAGCCGCCCACGCTTGCCGGGAAGGGAACCAGGAGCCCGGCGGCTCACTGGCACCCGTGCCGCTAAAGGTGCAAGAAAGCCGTGAGTACGTTTTAAAACACTTCTCCCACGGCTCTCTTCAGTAAGGGCTGGTGGCACTACTGGACCCACCGTTCACAGCGGCTGTTTCACTTTGCTACTGGACTGCCTAGCGTTGGGGGCTGTGAGCAAGCCACTCTCCCGCCTGAGGTGATCCGTTTCGGCTAGTGTTACAGCTCCTCTGTGGATACTGGTCCCCGCCCACCCCACCCCACCCTGGTCGACCCTTTAGCTTTATAGGCTTTTGGTGGTCATATGACTAAGTGTCCACTTTTCCATTGGCTCCTTATACTCTATAACCACTGGGGCATTAATCATACTCGCTGACTGAAAGACCTTGCCAACAGCCCTCCTGAGAGCAGCCCTGCCTTTTCGCGTTTTTTTCCACTTTCGAACCCGATTTCTCTCTCCACTCTCTCCACCTTTCTCATTCTCCTCCACTTCGCTGAATCCTTGCTTCACCCTCTAAACTAACTCCCTTTTTTCCCTGCTCTGCCTGCTACTCTTTGTTTCCTAACCCAAAAAAATTTAAACAAAAATACGCTAACATGTCTCTCCTACGTGAGTGCACGCTGCCACCGTGTGGTATACTACAAGCACTAACCCCCATTATTTGCCTTCTCCTCCTGGTTTGCCTAAACTACTCCTCGCTGTCTCTACCTCTGGTCATACACCACAACACCCCCTCATTCTGTGATTTCACCTTCTCTAACCTACTGCTTACCAAACAATATGCCAAACCCGCCCTACACTACCTCTTTCTAAAGAATGGGTGCACGTATCTCTCCCTCACAACTTACCATCAAACAAGGAAGAAACGGTCATCTATCAAATCTATATGTAAGCTGCAGCTTAAATTCCTAGCCTCTCTTCGCCTACTACTGGCGGGTGACGTGGAACCGAATCCTGGCCCCCCCCTCCTTTAATAGCAACTCCCCTGGCAAACCTAAAAAAGGTCTACTGTTTGCGCATATGAACATTAGAAGTCTCCTGGGCCATATGGCCGAGCTTGAGGCATGGACTAAAGTAGCTGGACCTGACATCCTTTGCCTCACGGAAACATGGCTCAAACCTCGCATACAGGACACCCAATGCCACCTACCCGGATACTCTTATCCTGCGACAGGACAGGCCAGGCTCGAAAAGGGGTGGGGGTGTTGCCATATACTATAAAAACCACCTCACCATTAAGCCTGTTCCTGTCCATAACCCTCAACGGATCTGCGAATCACTACATGCTATCCTGTCCCTAGGTGCAAAAACCTGCACATTATCTGTCTCTATAATCCACCCACTGAGGGGTGGATGGCCTCCACGAACTGCTCCAGCTAACCTCTCAAACCATAAACTCGAGCGAAGCCATCTTCCTGGGGATGTCAACCTAAACTGGCTGGGCCCTGCCCACAGCTCCTTGCAGCCCTAATCCAAGGTTTCCACCTCCACCAGCTCATCACTGAAAATAGCAGGATGATAAACTCCCAATCAGGCACGCTTATTGACTGGATCCTCGAAACAGACCTGACCGCATTACTAAGGCATGCACCCTGGCTGATGCTATAATGACCACTCACCCACTATCTGTCACTGGCACGCGAGTCCCTCTCCATCCCCCCCAGTCCCGCCTGGTCACTTTCACCAACTTCGCACACCTGGATCTAAGTGCCTTTCTCCTGGACATATCCTGCATTGACTGGACGGATATCTACCAATCTACAAAAGTTGAGGATGCCCTTAACATGTTCCTCACCAAGTTCACAGAAGCACAGAATAAACATGTCCTGAAAGTACAAAGAAGGGTCAGGGGACAACAGATGAGGTGGCTCCACAAAGACCTACTCAGCCAACTCAGAACCAGGGACAAACTGTGGAGGAAGTATAAAAGCACTGGCCAACCCAGGCATCACACCATCTATAAGCAGCATAGAAACTCTTGCAAAAAGCAAATAAGGCTAGCAAAAAGCAAACACTGCCAGAACCTACTTGCCAGCTCAGCCAGAGATCCACGCAAGTTCTGGGGCCACATAAAAACCTTTCTTGGTACACCTCAATCCATAACCCCCTCAGAAATGATTCTAGATGGTGTCCACTGTAATGACTCCCTTACCATTGCAAATGCTTTTAATAAGATGTTCTCTGATCTGTCCCAGTATACTTCCACACTTCAACCTCCAACTGTGGTTTCCCAGCCCTCATCAAACAGTGCACCAGCGGATACCTCTCTCAAGAAACATGTGCTGGATATTTACAAGCCCTTCTATTTCAAAGCTGTGTCTGCATCATAAGTCTTCAACTGTTAAACTCAATATCGGACACCACCAGCCCAGGTCCGACTCACTGGAACCTCGCCTACTAAAGGCGGGCCACATCTCATCTCCTATCCTCTAGCCAAGGTATTCACCTTCTCCCTCTCCAACAGTACCTTCCTGACATCTGGAAATCCGCAACAATCACCCCCATCTTCAAAAGGGCAACAAAAGTGAGATCTCAAACTACAGACCCATAGCTATTCTGTCAGTCCTCAGCAAAATACTTGAAAACTAGTAGCCACTCAGACCATTGATTCCTTGAAACATCAAATCTGCTATGCAGCACAACATGGTTTCAGAAAAACACAGCACCACACGGCACTAGCCAAATTCACCACTGATACTCTCACAAGCATGGACAAAGTCAGCTTACTGGTGCTATCTTTATCGACCTCACCAAGGCTTTCGACCTCGTGGACCACCCCCTACTCCTATCCACCCTTCATAAATTTGGCTTTTGGCCCCCTGTCATAAGCTGGTTCAGGAGTTACTTAACCAACAGGACCCCAGCAGTCAAACTTAACTCATCAATCTCCGACTGTACTACCAACAACATTGGAGTGCCACAAGGATCAATACTGGGTCCCCTCCTATTTTCATTATTCATAAATAACCTGCCATACAGCATTGCGTCCTGTGACTCTCTACTCTACGCAGATGACCTGGTTATCTATGCTAGCTCTAATAATGTAGACCAACTTAACGTGGCACTGACATCTGCTTTCCACGCTGTCCAACTCTGGCTAAACACCCACCGCCTTATACTGAACTCCAGCAAAACCAAACTGATGCTTCTGGGCATTGTCCACAAGATAAGGTCCTGCCACTCTCCTTTAAAAGTCCTTGACCTGGATGGGACCCCCCTTGAGGTGGTTACCTCCTTCCGTTATCTGGGCATCCTGCTAGACCAATCTCTGGACCTAAACCTGCACATCCAAGAAACATGTAAATCTGTGAACTGCAAACTGGGTGCTGCCTACAGATCCAGCTACATGCTCACACCTGCAGCCAAACTAGCCATCGCCAGGGGTCTCCTCCTACCCGCTCTGACCTACTGTGCTCCCATCCTACCCATGGCGCATAAATCCACACTACAAAAATGGGATGTCACTTTCAACAATATATGCAGGTATGCCTCAAAAGCCCCCAGACTTAAACATCACTGCCAACTGTATAAAGACCTTGGCTGGCTCTCCCCCTCTGCCACCAGACTATACTACCTGGGCTGCCTTTGCGACTCCATCATTAGACTCAACAGACCAGCATCCCTAACTGAACTGCTTCAGCCAGCCCTCCCCTCCACGTGAGCTGAGATCCTCGGACAAATCCCTACTAAAAATCCCCCGCTGCCGCACCTCCAAAGGGTCTGGAGCATTCAGGTACACAGCCCCTCAAGTGTGGAACCTCCTGCCACTCGACCTTAGACTGACATCTTCCCACGATCTCTTTAAGCGCAAGCTACGTGAACACCTGCTTTCCACAGACCAGTGTGCCTGTTATGATCCTACCTGAGCTTGTCCTGCCAACCTCTCTCTCTTGCCCCACCACTCCCTCCTTCCTACTCCTTACCCTATTTTACTTACAACATTAACACTGTGATATAGGTCTCTGCCCATATGCACTTCATTTTGAGTTCAAAACTCCGACCTCGAAGCCTACTTGCACTTGTCTAAAGTATGTAGTTTTGTTGTAAGTTACTGCACCTTGACTACTGCATTGTTTACCTGTTATTGCTGTTTGCACTATTGTACCTGTTACTGCTGCTTACTGAAATGTTTGTACTGACGATCTATGGATACCAGGTACTGGCGTAGCCAATGCCTAAGCGCCCCCCAACGGACCCGTTTCAGGATACTTCTCTCTACTTGCACTTGTCCAGAGTGTGTAATTTTGTTGTAAGTTACTGCACCTTGACTACTGCACTGTTAACCTGTTATTGCTGTCTGCACTGCTCTATGTGTTACTGCTGCTTACTGGAATGTTTGTACTGATGATCTAGGGGTACCAGGTACTGGCGCAGCCAATGCCTAAGCACCCCCCAACAGACCCGTTTCAGGGTACTTCTCTCTACTTGCACTTGTCCAGAGTGTGTAATTTTGTTGTAAGTTACTGCACCTTGACTACTGCATTGTTAACCTGTTACTGCTGTCTGCACTGCTCTATGTGTTACTGCTGCTTATTGGAATGTTTGTACTGATGATCTAGGGGTACCAGGTACTGGCGCAGCCAATGCCTAAGCGCCCCCCAACGGACCTGTTCCTCTACTCCTATTGCCCCTGGACCTCCACAGCCCCCCCCCCCGCCTGAATACCATTTCCCCTGCCTGGATACAGTTCCACAACCCCGGACATTAGCCGCACCATCAGCCGCTGAAACCGCTCACCTGCCATACCTTACCCTGAACCCCTGCTATCTTTAGCCTCCCCCGCCCGCCTACGGCTCCACGATACTGGGCTCCTCTAGTAGGCTCCTGCCGCTAAAACCGCTCACCCGCCACTTTCACCCCCGTATTCTCACACTCATCGATCTGTCCAGCCTGCGTACAGTTTCCATGGACACGGTCTCATCCCTCAGCCCCCTGCCGCCATTCCCGTCATATCCCCCTAACACTGACTTTTCGCTTCTACACACCCCAGTTAGACCCGTTTGCTCTTAACCTCCGCAGCCCCCCCCCCCGACTACCACGACTGAGCACCGACTCCCCTGCCCGGGAACAGTACCACAACCCCGGTACTTCACACTTCCAGCCGCTGATGTGCTCCCCGCCTACCTCACCCCAAACCCGCCATCCTAACTCTCCCTGCGACTTCGGTTCCATGAACCTGGGCTCCTCCTGAGTGGTTCTGCCGCTAAAGCGCCCCGTGGGCGTCTTCACCTCCGATCCCCTCCCCTGCAGCTCTCTCTCTAGCCGCCGCACGGTTCCATGGACTCGGTCTCTTCCCGTAGCCTTCTACCGCTTATGCCACCATATCCCCCTCCCCCAGACGTATACCGTAAGCCCCCTGCCCCGTCCAAATGTTCCCCTGCTTCACTCCTCCTCTGGCCGCCGATGCCTATCATGTCCTTTCCTGCCCTGTTTTCGCCGCCTTTACCCTCTATAGCCCCACTGCAGGTGGTGTCTCCCTGCCTCCAGCTCTGCCTGACCTACTCTCTCCTCCCTCGACCATGTACCACCACCATCCATTCACCGCCCCACACCCAGACCCCCTGCCCTGCCTCCTTCATCCCTCTGCCACCCTAACCATTAGCCACAAGGTGCCTTCCCGGATCCCCCTTTACCTGCTCACCCAGTTCCCTCCCCGTTCTCTCCCCTCCCTGACCCACCTGTCCTTTGGATCTGCCCTGTATACCTTTAGCTCACTAAATGCTACCTGTACACTGTAAATCTGCTGTTTTTCTCTTGACCTGTTGATTGTCACTGAAGCTGTACTCCTTTATTGCCTTTTACTGAAAACTGTTCTCTGTACTGTTACTGCTTCCCTGTATTATGTAAATGAACTCTGTATTGTTACTGTACCTCCCGGGTCGTGCCTGAAAATAGTCACCTGTTTGGCTAGCGCACCTACCCGGTAAACAAAAACTAAATAAATAAAATACAGCTTTCAAATACAATACATACAGGGCAACAGACCGGAAACACAAACAGTTACAGTCAGCAATAAAGAACTATTCTTTATCCAAAATATAGCACAGGTCTTTTTCAGAGGCAATACCCAGAGTATTACAGTGTCTCCCCCTGCTGGCCCCACCTCAGTCCTCTTCCCTCTCATGGGATAAATGCAGGGCCTTTTGAGATGACATAAAGCAGCCAACATTCCATCTGTTCCTGGCTCTCTTTGCTTGTTGTCTCAGACTACATGTCAAACTTTCTAGTCTACAAATGCTCCTCACCTGAGTTGCCCAATCCCCTAGCACTGGGCAGGCCAGAGTAACACAGCGTTTTGTTACGCATTACTTAACTGCAACTAGTAAAATGCCTACCAGGTATCTTGTGGCAGAGTCCCTAAAACCTTTTAGCCAGTAACTGTATATTTCAGAAGCTATAACCCTACATACAACATGTACCCCAAAATATACCCCCCAGTAGTCAATAAGAGAAGTACATAGATACAGTACATACTCTGAGTAACTGTAATTGTAACTTATGCCAGTACATTAAAACATTTATAAAAGGCCCTCTCTCCCTCCACTTAATCATCTGTTTTTAATGCCACTGTTCGAAACAGGTTTGTGGAGAATGTCGCCTCATCTCACCTGTAGTAAAATATGAAGTGATAACTGTATTCATATTCATAAAAATCAATAAATATTGAAGAATTTAAGATTAGAGATTAAGGTTCAGTTTAAAACATATGCGAAGCATCATAAACTGGCTAATTAATGCCATTACAAATTATGCTGCTGTATTAACCAACAAAGTAGTACTGTATGAGCTATTGCATTTATTAAGCACTGATAATCAAGTTACATAATAGATTGTTAGGGGGGTTAGGTCCTAAGATCAGAGATACTCTCTGGAACAATTGGGCAGACTAGATAGGCCTCGGTCTCCTTCTGCCATCATTTTTTCTATGTTTCTATGTTAATAAGTGAGCCACTGTTGCAAGTATGATTATTGTTGATCAACCACCCTGAAGGAAATAAGTAGTAGGGAAACTAAATTAGTAAAAGTAATCCTATAGCTGGTATATTAAATCAACCCCATCAAACTGCTGACCTATAGCCGTCCCAGTGGTGCTGAGGGTTGAGATGCTGGATGCCTCACCTCGCACCACGCCAGAAACCCGGGTTCAGGAACGAGCCAGGGCCACCGGGGTTGGCACAGGAGGGAAGGGATCGAGCATCCAGAGGACAGCTCACCCTTCCTTGGGAAGGTTCCGGGGATGAGCCGCTCTGTAGCGGCACCAGGCGGCTGTTGGGTGCAGCACAGATTTTGTGGCACTATGCACAGCGGGGGAGGAGCTTGGTGAATGTTGGCACGCAATGCCCAGCCGTCATTGCACGTCCAAGCTCCTTGGGGGACTAACCAAGCACAGAAAATCCCTCCAGATGCCTGGTGAGAAGACAGAGGCTCTGAAATGTGCACCCACATCCTCAACGCGGCCTAGCGCACTCAAGAATCCCTGGCCAACCCGCGACAGTGTAGGTCCCTCTAATTCCAGAAAGTGCTTAAGGAGGGCGGACCTTCCCAGAGGGTGATCCGGGGCTGGACCTGCCAAATCACTTGGGGAGGGGAGTGCCTGGGGGAGCGGGGTTCAGTCAAGGAGTGAGAGGCACAGCTAAGAGGGTACTCCCGAAGTTGGAAAAAAAAACAACTGCTGACCTATAAATCAAGATGTCCAGTAGCATTGTCACCATAAGTGAATAGTAAATTGTCTACTCCTGGTAGTATATGGATGAACAATTATGTTCAGCCATATGTAACTGTACATGCATTTAATTAATTAGTAAATGCCTCATATGCAGTACCTTAAATCTGTGCAGCGTATTCCTTCACCACCCATTTCTGACCATGAGAGCATACTAAGCATTTCCATTACATAATTAAAACAAGGTTGTCAGTTAATAATTAATTTGGTATGAATTACAGGATGATGGAAGGCATTCTAAGAGGGTTACACAACAGTTTGTAGCATCATCTGCTGACCAGCCTCCCCACCCACATCCATGTCCAAACAACTAAACATGTCATTAGGGAGAAGGAATAAGGAAAAACTAGAGGGGATTAGGAGAAAGAAAGGTATTTGCCTTAATGCCAGGAGCCTGGGAAATAAAATTAGTGAGTTTCAGGCTATGGTGGCAGACACTGCAACAGACCTAGTAGCCATCACAGAAACTTGGGCAACAGCAAATAAAGATTGGGACCCGACAGTCACAGGCTACAAGATGTTTAGATGAGATACAGGAAAAAGTAAAGAAGGAAGTGTAGCCCTTTATGTCAGGGAAGGCACAGAGGCAGTGGAGGATGGAAACAGAGGTGGTCATGGGGAAACAGAATTACTGTGGGTCCAGCTCATGGCATCCTCAGCAAATAAATCATGGACAGTGGTGATCTACAGACCTGCAGGATAGGGGAAGAGAGAGAGAAGGAGCTAGGGGCAGAACTAGAAGGGGTGGCAAAGGGGGCAGGTGGTGGTGGTGGATCTAAATCTGCCAGATATTGATTGGGTCATCCCACCAGGGAGCCACTAGGGCCAGAGACAATAGCTCTATATGGTGCGGCCCTGCCCTTGAGACAAGTAGGCACCCATCAAAAGCTGAAGTGCTAGATTTAAGAAGGGCAGACTTCAATCGGATGAGAGAGTTGGTCAGGGACAAGTTAAAGTGAACAGCATCAGGGATGTGGAGGAAAGATGGGGGGAAATCAAGGGGGCCATTCTCAAGGCAACAAAGTCTTGCATGAGATCGGTAATCAAAAGAAACAGGTACAAGAGACCAGTATGGTTCTCAGGAAAGGTCAGAGAAGCAGTGAGAGCCAAAAAGAAGGCCTTCACCAGGTACAAGGAAAGACCAGGGAAGGAAGACTGGGGAGAGTAATGGTCCTGGTTCCAGTCCTTTTCAATATGTCCATCAGTAACATGAGAGAAGGAATCAGGGCACGATGTGTCTCTTTGCAGACAACACTAAGCTCTATGGCAGGGTGGACAGTGAGGAGTGGGTTAGGGGATATATAGAGACCTGCAAAGACTAGAGAGGCAGTCAAAGGTTTGGTGGTTGAAATTCAATGCCAAAAGTGCATCGCGATGCATACAGGGAACAAGAACCCCAGGACAGAGTATTGGATTTTTTTTTGGGGGGGGGTTAAAGCAGGTCATGACTTCTGGGGAAAGAGACTTGGGGATCATCGTCAGTGACTCCCTAAAACAATCAAGCCAGTGTAACAAGGCCTACAGTATGGCAAAGAGGACGTGGGGTGTAAAGGAAGGGGTACTGACAGCAGAAGGAAGGAGGGTATTACTACCTCTGTATAGATCACTGGTGAGAACCCATCTTGAATACTGTGTTCAGTTCTGGAGTCCTTACCTAAGGAAAGATGAGGACAGGCTGGAGACAGTGCAGCATAGGGTGACCAAAATGATTCAGTACCAGCAGGGCAGATCTTACAAGGATCGTCTCTAGGCACTGAACATGTACTCGCTGGAGGCCAGACAAGACAGGGGACGTATGATAGAGACCTTCAAGTTCCTGAAAGAAATGAACAAAGTGAACTGCAAGGAACTATTTAGCATAAGTGGTGGATTGAGAGCACGAGTGGAAACTGACAGCGGTGGAGGGGAAGGAGGTTCAAGGTGGAAGTGACAAACGTTTATTTTACAGATAGGGTGGTGGAGCCGTGGAATAACCTGCCAGCTGATGTGGTGGGCACCAAAACAATCAACGGTTTCAAACACAGCTGGCACAGAGTGAAGGGCTCAGCGATTGCTCAGGGTGATAGCGGTAGGGCGGGGAGCATGGGGGATGGATAGTGTGGGTTTGAACCCTGTATGGACAATAGGTCCTGGGTTTGTCAGGGTTTTACGGGCAGTCTGGATGGACCAGTGGTCTTTTTCTGTCATCACTATCTATGTTTCTATGTAATATTAAGACTTCAAGCAATGTGCATCTGGCATTTACACCAATGGCGTCCTAAGTAGGCTAACAGTGAGGGATATATCCATCTTGAGTGAAAACTTCAGCAAACCACAAGCACATTGAAATATACTGGCCATAAGTTGTTTTATGTACAGATTCCAAATACAGTACAGTAGCTGTTCATTTTTTTGTAGTAAAAAGGGTAATTTTCATTAGTTAATGAGGTCAGTCAAGATTTTAGGGTGAGTAAAAATATCTATTGTATTGTACTGTATTTAGTATTGCATAAAGGAAATCAAACGGGTGCCACTGAAATACCCCCACACCGGATTTCAGAGAACAGTTAGAGGTGTATTAATTGAAAATGATTAATTTCTGCAGTAAACCATGGAATCAAGTTATGTAGCAGTATACAGGTCATGTAGAAACATTTTTAGAACTTGGTAAGGAGATATATAACATCCAACAATTTAGTCAACTAAACTTGTAAGAACCAAAGCAATAAATATTACCTAGACTTCTTAAATGGTATTTTAGGGGATATAGGTTTGAATAAACCAGAACAACAAATTACTTACTATAGTGATGTTGTTTCCTACACGGGGATCCCTCACTATGCTTAACAACTGCTTCATTCCCCAGGAATGAGCGCCCCGGAGCTTAACATTTTACACTAGAGAATCTTACAATGAAATTCAAGCTGTGCCATGTGGTCACACTCACCCTCGTATTTGAATGGCAGATTTATTTCTAAAGCTAGAGTGAGTAATAACTGCTAAATGAGCCAAACTGGTAAAAAAAAATTTAGCAAAAATATTTTTAAACATTTTCCTTTTTTAACTTTTTCAGTGTGGCAGAACAAATTTAAAATGTTATGAAAAATTTAAAAAGTTCAGATCACTGAGTATCAACTATAAAGGCACTGTGATAAATAATTCTCCAGAAAACAGAAAGAACTGATTCTCCTCCCACCACAACTCTATTTTGTGTGCCTCTAGCTCAGCGGGGGAGGACACCTACTCCCCCCATCAGCCCTGATCTGCAGACCCTCAACTCCCCCTGGACTGGCCTCCACTGTGGCAGCAGACAGGGAGGACTGTGGCTTGCCCCCCCCCATGGAGGGGCCCCACCGGGAGAGGATGGGGAGGAGACCGAGATCACCCTGAGCTCCCGCCCATTCGCTGGACTTTGTTCAGTCCGGGAGAGGGAGTCCGTCGTGGGCATCCTGATTGCTCGGCGAGAGGGTTTTTTCCTTGCTTGAACCCCGGGGGTGTGGACATGCAATGACGTCCAGCACGCGACAAGCATGCTTCTGTGCTCACCTGCATGACGTCCACCGCTGCCCCATCCCCATTACAGGGTGTTCCCAGCTGCAGCACCCCCAATCTCCACTGGGGGTCGTAGGTGCCGGGGCCGCGCATCTCACCCCTCCCCAGGAGAGGACAGCAGCCCTCCGGACGCTCGATCCTCTCCTCCCCGGCCAACCTCCAATGACCCGAGCTGGCTCCCGAACCCGGGTCGCTGGCATGGCGCGAGGTAAAGCATCCAGAGCCTTAGCCCTCAGCACCACAGGGCCGGCCAAATACTGATACTTGTGTGAACCTTTTTCCAGGATCTGGAAGAGGAGGTTGAGACTTGAATTGTTAAGCATACTGAGGGATCTCTTTGGAAAAAACAACATTACTACAGTGAGTAATTTTTTATTCAAACCTCAGGAATCCCTCATTATGCTTAACAACTGCTGACTCCATAACAGTACCTTGAGAGGCTGGGTACAGAACCTATTTAGGGATAAGGTTCTGCAAGACAGCAGTGCCCAAACTGGCATCCCTTCTGGACTGTATGTCCGGACAGCAGTGCTTTGTGAAAGTGTCTGTTTTACAGGTAGCTGCTTTATAGATTTCTTGAAGGGAAACACCTCTTGATGCTGCAATAGAGGCTGAGGTGCCCCTTGTGGAGTGAGCCCCAAAGCCTTCTGGTGGCAACTTGCCAGCTTTGCCATAACAGAACTGTATACAGGAAACTATTCAGTGAGAAATGGTTCTCTTGGATGCTGGTTTACCTTTCCCCACTTCACCAAAGGTGATGAATAACTGAGTATTAACGGACCTTACACCCTTTGTGTGGTCCAAATAGTAGCTCAGAGCTCTCTCAACACCCAGACTGTGGAGCTTTTTCTCTTCTGAGTCAGATTTTGCTGCAAAGAACACTGGAAGTGTAACTGACTGATTCAGATAAAATTCAGACACCACTTTAGGGAGGAATTTTCTGTTAGTTCTTAGGACTACAGTGTCCCTGTGAAATATGATATAGTTAGGATCTGTGCAGAGGGCTTGCAGCTCACTCACCCTCCTTAGCAGATGTCAATGCCGCAAGGAAAACTGCTTTCCAGGTGACATGCTTCAGAGCAGCAGTTCCCATAGGCTTGAAAGGAGCCTCCATCAGCTGGGAAATACACAGATTCAGGTCCTATGGGGGAACAGGATCCCTTACTGAAGCATACAGGCAATTAAGCCCTTTAAAGAACTTTTTGAAAATGGGCTGTGAGGTCACTGACCTGTCCTTTACAGCTGAAGCGTATGCTGACACTGCTGCCAGATGATCCTTCAGGGATAAGGGCCTGAGGTCCAGGGACTGTAGGTGGACTAGGAAGTCCAGGACTGAAGACAGACTAGCCCGCAATGGGCTGAGCTGCTAAAGGGAAAATCTTTTCCATTTTGAGGCATACATTTTCCTTGTTGCTGGTTTCCTGCAAACCTTAAGCACTTCCATAACCTTTTCAGAAAGATTTAATCCACAGAACTCTAGCTCTTCAGAACCATGCTCTGAGACGCACAGCTCTTGGATCTGGGAGTGCTATCCCACCCTGAGACAATCTCAGCAGACTGTATCTCAGGAGCAGGCTGATGAGATGTCTGATGGAGAGGGACAGTAACAGGGAATACCAAATCTGACTGGCCTAATCTGGACCTATGAGAATCATTGTTGCTGACTCCCTTCTCAGTTTCAGTAGTTCTCTCAGCAAAAGTGGGAAAGATGGTACGGCATAAAGAAACCTTCCTGATCAGTTGAGAACTACAGCATCCTCTGGGACTGTATCCTCCGATGGGGGTCTGCAACAAAACAGTGGGAGCTGGCTGGCCCATCTGCACAGTGGTAGTGCTGCTGCTTCGGTGCCAATGACCCGAGTTCAGAAGCGAGCTTGGGTGTTGAAGGGTCAGCCGAGGGGGGGGGGGAAATCGGATCAAGCATCCCAGGGACTGCTCTCCTCCTCTGGAAGGGGTGGGATCAATGCCCGGCATTAGTGTGGCCCCTAGAGGTGGCTGGGGATCACCTCACTAAGACCACACAAGGGAGAAGTGGAGGCAGGGTAGGTGCCTGGCATGCTGTGTATGTGAACATGCAGAATAAACCGCCACTGGCATCACTGCATGCACTTCCTATGCACTGGGGAGAACAGAAAATGTGCTGACTGGAAGGATGACACCAGTCTCCTGAAGGTCCCACACCTGGCTATCAGGGCACAGCCACGCGACCCAGATCCTGTTCCTGACTGGGCTTGAGGGGTGGCCCCAACAACCCTGCCAGGGCAGTAAGCCCTGGGGGAACAGCCAAAAAGGTATGCCCAGAAGATTCAACGGACTAGATGTAGGTATGTAGGTAGATAACATTTTTACTCATAAAATAATGAATATGGATAACTCCACTGGGCTAAGCTCCTTTACAGTGAGGTCCAAAATTCCAGATCCAGTTACTCTTGACATCAATTATACAATAGTCATATCAAAGACAGTAAATACAACATATTGCTCTATCACTAGACATAAAACAGTTACATAAACAACAAGTACATATGTCTATGTATCTGGGCAATGGCTCAACTCGTTTCCTCTTCGTCTTAAACTGCTCCCTGAGGTAGACTGTTTAGTCAAAAAATAAATCTGGTGGGAGCTCAAGCTACATAGAAACATAGAATTTGACGGCAGATAAGGACCACTTGGCCCACCCACTCTGCCCATTTCCCTACCTACTGGATAAGCTGCAAATCCTAGTTAATCAGCAGCCTACTTCTTCCTACCCCCACCCCCTAGAATGGCCTTATGACTGTCCCATGCATGCTTGAATTCCACCACTGTTTTGACTCCACAACCTCCTCCAGAAGGCCGTTCCATGCATCCACAACCCTCTCTGTGAAAAAATACTTCCTTAAATTACCTCTGAACCTCCCCCATCTTCAAATTGTGCCCCTTGTTCTTGCACACCTCTTTTTTTGAAAGATGCTACCCTCTTGGACTTTGTTGATTCCCTTGAGGTACTTGAATGTTTCTATCATGTCCCCACTCTCACTCCTTTCCTCGAGGCTATACATATTAAGCTCCTTTAGTCTCTCTTCATATGTCTTCCGGTGCAGACCCTGCACCATTTTAGTTGCCCTCCTCTGGACAGCTTCCATCCTGTCTATGTCTTTGCGGAGATTGGGTCTCCAGAACTGCACGCAGTACTCCAGATGGAGTCTGACCAACTGTCTGTACAGAGGGATAATAACTTCCTGTTTTCTACTGGTGATGCCTCTCCCTATGCATCCCAGTATCCCCCCAGCCCTCCTTGCTGCCCTCTCACATTGCTTGCCCACCTTTAGGTCATCTGATATGACTACCCCCAGGTCCCTTTCCATTTTTATTGTTGTTAGTATCTCATCCCCCATTGTGTACTCTTCCCCTGGGTTTTTGTTTCCCAGGTGCATTACCTTGCACTTTTTAGCACTGAATCTAAGCTGCCATACATTTGACCATTCCTCTAACCTTGCCAAGTCCCTTCTCATCCTTTCCACCCCACCTTGTGCAACAACTCTGTTGCAGATCTTTGTGTCATCTGCAAAGAGACACTTTTCCTTCAGTCCCTCTGCAATGTAAACATAAAGACATTGAAGAGGACCAGTCTAATACTGAACCCTCATTTCCCCACTAGTAACCCCCTTTCTTCTGAGTGGACTCCATTTACTATACTCTCTGTGTCCTATTCTCAGCCAATCATACAAAGATTCTCACTCAAAGGTTCAGTTCTGATTTCTTTTATCCCCCATATTGCTCTAGGAGCTCGATCACGAGGTTGTGTCTGTTAAAGATATATATATATATGTATATATATATATCTTTTAATCTATATTTTAGTTTTATTGTAACTTATTTTCATTCCAAAAAAAGTTTTCCAAAAAAATTATTTTTTCTCCTTTTAACCAATATTTTGCTGGTATTTACTGCATGAACTGAAGAAATTCCTAATATTCGGTTACTTCCAACTTTACATTTGTTTAACTTACTGCCTGTGAACATACAAATGGATTTTTTAGTTGTTCTGCAGCTTTATACATTTTACATTAATTCACCCCACACTGTGAGCAAAGCAGCAGTTGTTTTGTGACATCTGTAAAAACCTGATTCTCCTTGCCAGGGCACATACCTTGCAAACTGAGGTTTTTGTATTAACCAAGTTTTGCTCATTTGGTAAGCGTGCTTTTGGTCTGTTATTTAAGGCCTGTAATACATAAGGTGATGCCTTACTTAGTCCATGCTCATGTTTGACCATTCCTTTAATTAATTTATATTCTGAATCCAGTAGTGGTCTGTTTATCTATGCATTGTTCATTTTTATCTTAAATTAGTCTTAGTCCTGGCTATCCGCACTCCATTCAGAGTCCCATTTGCAACGCTTATTTTTTCTCTAATGATGTCCCAAACGCTACTGCTTCCTGCAACTGTTTGTTTTGGTATGGCCTTTTCTCTCGAGCCCGCTTGGAAAATACCGCCGTAGTGACACAGCACCACCTGTACATCCCGTGATGTGACATTTGCATTATGATGGATTTTATTTATTTACTTGATGGTTAACAAGTGGCGGATTGATGTTTAACAAGTGGCAGAAGGTCCTGCTGTATTACGATTATTGTTGAAAGTTTACGTGTAAAAAATGAAATATAATCAAGTAGGCAAAACTGATGTTGGTTATGTAAGACTGTATATTGCAGCCCTGAGAAAGTTGTATGAATTACAATGGACACAAAAGAAACATGCATCGAAAATATTGAACATTAACCCTTTTTTGTCCCCCCCCCCCCAATATTAACATGTGCTTGAAGAATGTACAGTCAATGTAATATTGTGTACAGGAAGAAATTAGTGGTTTAGAATGGAAGAGTAAACCTTGCCAGACCCTCAGACCTGTGACAAATAATTCCTCTGGAATAACAGCATTAAGTATCCATTCAAACCACACATTGGTAAAGTAAACACAGTCAGAGCCCGTTTGGAGAAACCGCTTCTTCCCTCAGGGCAGAGTGTACAGTTGCATAGTATCGAATCTTGCATCACGAGATGTACAGGTGGTGCTGCGTCACTATGGCAATTAGAGAAAAAAATAAGCGTTGCAAATGGGACTTTTAACAGACACAAATCCCCGTGATCAAGCTCCTACAGAGTGAAACGTAGGGGGAAGAAAATAAAAGAAATCGGAACTAAATCCCTTTGAAGTGAGAATCTTCTGTATGTAGCTCGAGCTCCCACCAGATTTATTTCATGTCCCAGAGGATGTCGGGCTGATGCGGCTGGGAAGACCAGGGGATGGAGGCCAGTCTGCAGGGGAGAAAAGATCAAAATAAAAAAAATAAAATAAAAAAGCAGTGGGAGCGGTTTGTTCTCCCAAGATGCAAACAGGTCTGTTTCTGGTGTACCCCATCTTCTGAACACTGTCCCCAGCAGCAGCTGGTTCAGGGTCCATGCATGATTTCCCTGGGTGATTCTGCTCAAGGAGTCTGCTGGCACTATGTCCCTTCCTGGCAGGTGTAATGCAGAGAGCTGAATATCTAGGGAGTATGCCAAGTTTCAGATCTTTACTGCTTTTGTGCACAGTTTTGAAGATCTCGTTCCTCCCTGTTTGTTAATGTAATACATAGTTGTAGTGTTGTCTATCTTGATCTGGACAGACCACTGATGTGGATAGAAAAAGCCTGCATTGCCAGTTACATTGCCTGGGCGCCAAGACATTTATGTCCTCCTGAATCTTCTGTGTGTTCCAGCTACCACTTACAGTGAGGTCCTCCAGGTAGGTGTCCCAGCCCAGAAGGGAGGCATCTGTTGTGAGTAAGGCCACAGGCGATTAGTGGCAGAAGGGAATTCCCTCTCTGAGGTTGTATTCTTCCTTCCACCATTCTAGTGCCCTCAGCAAGCACTTTGCGCTAGGCACTAGGTTTTGAAAGTGGATCCTAACTCTGGGACCAATGGCTCCTTAGGTGGTTTTGGATGTCTCTTATTTGGAACCTGGCACCACTGCGGTGGCAATGCCATGTGCCCCAGCAACCTCAGGAACTCCCTTGCAGGTCAAGGTTGACCTGCCTTGAAGAATTTTGCAGCTGCAATCAGATCTGCTACCCTTGGCTCAGGAAGGGATACCTTCCCTTGCAAGGTATCTAGCTCTGCACTTATAAAGCCCAAAACCTTAACAGGGTCTGTTTGTGACTTTCGTACATTTTTTTTTTTTACCTCCTTCGCTGCAGACTCCATGGGGCTATGACCCCCCTCAGAGGGGTACATCCTCCGGCCTGACCCCCAGCTTGTCTGCCCCCGAGGTTCCCCCACGGATTCCCCTTCCGCAGCAGGGCCAGGTGTGGAGATGCCAGTGGTCTGCCGCCACCTGGTATGTTAAATCTGGTGGTGGGGGCAGACTTCGCCAGAGTAGTTGGGCCATCATGGATCCATGGAGCCCCGGTCATTTTTCATTTTCTCCCTTCCCTCCCCATAGACATAAGCAAGTCGGTTTCTGAGCCTCCCGACCCGTACTGCCCTCCAGCCACTGTTAGAGGACAGTCAGCGGGCAGGACAACTAATCCCCTACTCTGGAGAGAGGAGACCAGTTCTCCGGATGCACAATCCTCCCTCCCCCCCCCCGTCAATCCCCAGTGGCCCAGGCTCATTCCCGAACCCGGGTCGCCAGCATGAAGCGAGGTGTGGCATCTAGTGCCGCAACCCTCAGTGCCACTGGGCCGGCGACTTTTGTACATTTATGAGGAAGCCCAGGCTCTTCAGCGTGCTTTGCGTCAGAAGGAGGGAGGACTTGGGCCTCCTGGTATGATTTCCCTGAGACTAGCCAATTGTGCAGACAGGGAAAAACCACCACCCCCTGCTTTCTCAAATATGCTGCCATGGCTAGGCACTTTGTGAACACTTTTGGTGCTGAGGACAGGCCGAAGGGAAGGGCAGTGAACTGGTAATGGAAATTCCCTATTCTGAATCTTGGGTACTTTCTGTTGCTGGGCATAACTGGCATGTGAAAGTAGATATCTTTCAAATCCAGTGACCCAAGCCAGTCTCCTTTTTATGTTTGCTTGCATGCACGTGCAAGAAAGGAAAATTACGTACCTACCGTAATTCTTGATCTTCTTGGACGAGTCTCCACCACTCATTCACACTAGTGGGATTGGCGCCGGAGGCACTAAGACCCTTGAGACAAACTTTTGCTGGAGGTCGGTAGCAGAGGCAGGCGCGGACACGTGCCCGCGAGCAGCTCGGTGATAATGACCATCTCGCGCGACGACCCTCCAACGCCCTCAGTACCTTTTTACCAAGGAGGTGCAGCGCAACTAACGAAGGGTAAACCAACATTAAAAACGGACATAAGATAGTCCGTGATGACCCGTGGTAAGAAGGGTCAGCAAAGAAGTCCTCACGGCCTAAAGATTTGAGGGAGAAGACCAATACAGCGTGAGCTCGGGGATGGAGGGAGGGTGTGAATGAGTGGTGGAGACTCGTCCAAGAAGATCAAGAATTACGGTGAGTCACGTAATTTTCCTATCTTCCTGGACATAAGTCTCCACCACTCATTCACCAGTAAGGAGAGTACCAAGCTGATAATCCCCAAAGAGGCGGCAGGAGAGCCAGAGCTCACGCGTCTAAGATAGAAGCCCATTAAGGATAAGTTCTGCCGAATGCGGAATGTCGCCTGGCATGAACATCCAGTGCATAGTGTATGAAGTATGCACTGAGCTCCAGGTAGCGGCGTTGCATATATCTGCAATTGGAACATTGCAATTTCCGCTAGGGATGCGTGACCGCCCTAGTAGAGTGGCGTACACTCTACCTTCTAATTTAACTTGAGCCATGGAATAGCAATGGCGAAGGCATGCCACTAACCATGAAGAGATACATCTAATAGCGACAGGTTGACCCAGCCGGGTGTCGCTGAAAGAAACGAACAGTTGCTGAGTCTTGCGAACATCCTTGGTTCTATCTAAATAGAACATAAGCTCTCTTAACATCCAAGGAATGAAGCTGGTCCCCTTCATTTTGGAAATTAAGCAAAGCGGAAGTACCAGAGGTTGGTTCAGATGGAATTCTGACACAACCTTGGGAAGAAATTTAGGATAGTGCAGGAGAACTACCTTATCCTTATGGAATACAGTATACGGAGGTCCGTAACCAGGGCATGTATCTCAGAGACCCTGCGGGCTGAGGTAATGGCCACCAGGAAGGCAGTCTTCCAGGTAAGAAATTTTAGCTCACAGGTAGCTAACGCCCGAAAGGCTTCCGAGTGAGCATGTCCAGCACCAGGTTAATGTCCCAGGCTGCAACTGGACGCTTAACAGGGTCTGGTATGGAGAATCCCTTAAGAAATCTCTTCACCATAGGTAACTGAGCCAGAGTTAAGGAAGAAACCGGCTCATGGCAGCTGAGATGGCACTAAGGTGAACTTTAACTGTGGAGTACTGAAGACCTAAGTTTGATAGGTCCAAAGATACTCCAGAACCTTGCCAGGAGGACAGGAAAAGGATTCCAAGAGATTTTGCACCAGAGAGAAAAAGGTTTCCATTTGAAGCGTCGTTTTCGGGTGGCTGGCTTCGAGCAGCCAGAAGGATGTCTGAGACTCTCGAGGCGTTAGACGATTCACTTCTATCTCTTCAGGAGCCAAGCATGAAGGTGAAGTGATTTCAGGTTAGGATGGACCAACGAACCTGAGTCAAAAGACTGATTTGCAAAGGAAGTGGTCTCGGAGAGGCTGCCAACATACTGTTGAGTAGGAAACCATAGTTGCGAGGCCAGGAAGAGCAATGAGAATCATCTTGGTCCCCTGAGACTCGAACTTGAGAGTACTCTGGATTAGAGGAAGCGGTGGAAAGGCGTAAAGAAAGCGTTTTGTCCACCGCAGCCTGAACGCATCCTGACAGAAAATGCCAGGCCCTGGATTTCTGGAGCAGAAGAGAAGCAGTTTTGCGTTGAGTGGGGATGCAAAAAGGTCCAGGTCTGGAGTCCCCCACTCTTTGAACAGGGACCGAGCTACGGCTGGATCGAGAGACCACTCGTGAGGGTCTGCCTCCGTTCTGCTGAGGTGATCTGCTAGGTGGTTTGTATACCTGGCAGATAAACCGCTTGAATCAGAGACTTGTGCTCCAAGTACCCTCCCACACCCTCATTGCTTCCCTGCAAAGGGATAAGAATGAGCACCGCCTTGTTGATGTAATACATCACTGCTTTGTTGTCTGTTTGAAGGAGAATGTTCTTGTGACAAAGGACATCCTTCAGAGCTCGGATTGCATGAGGACGCTCTCATCTCCAGGACATTTATGTGGAGATGAGCTTGAAGTCCATACACCTTGAGTGTGGAGAGACAGTGAGCTCCCATCCCATTAGCGATGCATCTGTGGTGATGGAGATCTGATGATCCGGGGAGCAAGGGAATCCTTCCAGGAGATTGCTCTCTTGAGACCACCAGGTGAGAGACCTTGAAGGGCTCCGTCACCTTGATGGGATAAGACTGGGGTGAGAGGTGGGGACCACTGAGTGGAGAGCATCCATTGGGTGGTTCTCATGTGCAGTCGGGCCAGAGGGACAGTGAGACCGAGGGCGCCATGAGACCCAACATCGCGTTGCATCGAGAGCTGTAACCGATTGGTTCTCCCTGATGTAACGGGCCACACGAAGGATGTCGAGTCTTCTGTCCTCTGGAAGGAAAGCCTCGCTGAAGAGGTGTCTAGAAGCGTCCCTATGAAAGGAGCCTCTGGGAGGGTTGCAGTTGAGATTTTTCAAATTCAGCAGAACTCCCATGGACGTGAAGAGAGCAGAAGTCGTTTGCAGCTTCCAAAGTCCCTTGGCCGGAAGGGCTGCTAGAAGCCAATCGTCCAGGTAGGGAAACACTAGAGTCCGACTTTCCTGAGATGCGCCGCGAGAACTGCACAACACTTTGTAAAAACTCGCGGCGCCGAGGATAGCCCAAAGGGCAGGACTCTGAACTGATAATGCTGACCCAAAGCTACAAACCTGAGGAATTTACGGTGGGTCGGGTGGACGGGGATATGCTGGTAAGCATCCTGCATATCCAGAGAGGCCAGCCAGTCGTGCTGATGCAGCAAGGGTAACAGGGTACCTAAGGAAATCATCTTGAATTTCTCCTGGGGGAATTTGTTTAACTTTCTGAGGTCTAGAATGGGCGCATCCCCAGATTTCTTTGGAACCAGAAAGTAATGGGAATGAAACCCTGTGTTTCGCAGATCGGGGCACCAGTTCTATGCCCTGTTGTTCAGAAGGCCCTGGATCTCCATGGTGAGGAGGTCTGACTGAGAAGGCCGACAACCTGGGTTGTCGTATGGGAGGACACCGGGGTTTCAAGAAATTGAGAGAATAACCCTCGCGAATTATCCGAAGGACCCATTTGTCTGAGGTTATGGACTTCCACTGGTTGTAGAAGTACATCAGGCGACCTCCACGGAGGAAAGTTCCACCTCGGGCAGGTGGATGGAACTTGAGCCCAGCGACTCATAAGGTGCGCTGGGAGCTTTGGGTCCCTGCGCTTTCTGCTCGTCTTCTTTTGAGGTTGGGCAGGTTGGCTTTTAGGAGGCTTCCCTGCCTCTGCCTCGAAAGGACTGCGACTATGAAACTGGCGTCTGTTCACATGCCCGAGAGAGGGGCAGGCGGAGGTCTGGCCAACAATGGCCGATCTAGTCTTCTGAGTGGCCTCTAAGGCTTGCTCCACCTGAGGGCCAAAAGAAAGGAGCCATCAAAGGCAGCGCCATCACCTGCTGCTGAGCATCATTCGTGAAGCCAGAATGCAGCCAGGAATGGCGCCAGTACAAATCCGCGGCTGCTGAGCGAGAAGCAGGTCGGCGTCCATGGCGGCTTTGACCTGTTGGTTATTGGACTCAATACCTCTAATAACGGTCAGAAGCTCTGACTTGGAATCCGAATCTGGAAGAGCTTCAACCATTCTTTTCATAGAGTGCCACAGGATATACTCATACTGGAAAAATAGCCTTGATAACTGGCATCACGCATACTTAGAGTGGAGGCAGCAAAGACTCTCTTACCTAATGTATCAATCTTACGAGACTCTTTGTTAATAGAGTCGAGCTGTAGTAGTTGAGGAAACGACCTTGTCATTCTCTGCCAGGACTACAATAGGATCCATAAAGGCTTGGGATGCCAAAATGGGACGATCCTTGGGAGCTGAATACTTCTTATCAATGGATTTAGCCACTGAGGAATAAAGCAGGGTTATTCCATACCATTTGAGACAGCGTCTCGAAGGAAAACTGAATCGGAGGAGTCAAATCCGTGAGGGATCTCCAAGCATGAAGATACTGGAGTCTTAATATCTTCCCAGGATCGATGTCTGTAGTCTGGAGAAAAGAGTGGATCCCAGGTTCTTCAACAGAGACTTAAGGACAGGTCCTCGACCACAGGCTCTGTAGCAAAGAAAAGATCCTGTTTCCTCCACTTCATCACCCAACCGAGGTCTGGGTCAGAGCTCAACATCATCTCCTGATGGTCCAGAAAGGACTGTTTGGACAGGAAGGAGTGAAAATTAGAGGAAGGAGGAAATGGCAGAAAAACAAGGAGAGTCCCAAGGGCTGCGGGCGCCGAGGGCAGCAAGCAGGCCTGAAGAGCGGCACGAGGCGCACGGCGCCCGAAGAAACCTGTGACCCATAAGCGCCACCAGCGGCGCCCTTGAACGACGCCCGGCGCCGCAGCGACGAAGCGCCCGCCTTGACGGCGCTGCGGCGCTTCGCTGAACGGCGCCGCAGACGCGCCGCCAACGGCGGCGCCGCCAGATCCAACGGAAAAACCAGGAGATAAGGGCATCGGTGAGGCCCCGCGCCGCAGCCATTTGAGGGGAACACCTAGCACGGAGTCGCCAGCACCGAAGAAGGCGCCCGTGACTGGAAGGTCCAACCGCCTACCTGATCGCCCGGAGGAGCCGAGGGCTCCGAGGTAACCGAGCCAGGCAGAAGAACCAACCTCCGAGCCCATCGCTCCATAAGGCGGCCCACTGATGAAACTGCTCATCTGGAGCCCTACCTATAGGCGGGGAGGGCTCGATGTCGAGGCGGCGATTAGCCGGAAGTTGGCGACTCGAAGAAGGAGACCGGCAACTAGCAGCGATAACCGACCGTCGGCGCTCAGACATACCAGAGGCGACCTCGAGTGATGCCTTCTCTTTTGACCTGTGGGCGAAGAAGAGCTCGAGGCGAACGGCGCGAGAATGCGACCGTTTATTTTTATGCGGGCGGGGACCGCCATCCCCGGCATCGGACTGACCGTAGTCGGAACCCCCGCTGAGAGAAGGAGGCTGACGGACCCAGCCCGACTGACTGAACAGCTTTCATACTGAAGTCTCCTACGTCACCTGACCTGCTCATGGTCGACTCCGTCCAGTAGGCCGAGACTTCTTCAAGTAAGTTAAATTTAAATATTAGAAAAATTTTCGAAAAATAGAATAAAACTAGCGATACTACTACCGTGATAATGTTACAAAAAACAAACTGAAAACTATGCGCTAGTTTGAAGTTTGACTCCTAAGTGGCGGCGTCGTCACTGAGCGCCTTCGGCGGCGGGGAAAAAAGGAACTGAGGCGGTTGGAAGTGCGTCACCGAATGGTCATTACCGCCGAGACCGCTGCTCGCGGCGCCGTCTCTCGCGCCGACCCTCCAGCAAAAAGTTTGCTCCCGATGGGTCTTAGTGCCTCCGGCGCCAATCCCACTAGTGTGAATGAGTGGTGGAGACTTATGTCCAGGAAGATACATAGTGCCACCATATGAATTTTCGTAGGTGTGCCACCCCAACTTCCAGTGCCCTGCTCCTTTTTGCAGGCGTGGCCTCACCGTACCAATAAATGTCCAAGCTGTCTATGACAGCAGTTCAGATGCAGTGGCATACAGTTGAAAGCAAAAGACTGCTACAACCAGTGGTGGTAACATGTAGGCAATCTGCATACTGCCGTTGGCAGGCAATTTACATACTGCGTCAGCACTGTATCTGAACAACTGTCAGACAGCTTTGTTTTCCTTGGTCCCCCAAAACAAACACACAAGTAACTGCGCAGAGCCCCAAGCGTGCTCATCCTTACCCCCACCCCGCACACTGTATGGCGGCGGGATGCTCAATCCATCGGTTCCACTGCCCCCACCAAACAGACTTCCAGTTGCCATGCTAGGAGCCCACCCCAGCGTGGCAAAAGTCTGTATGGCCGATGGGGTGCCCAATCCCCCGTCGGCTCCACTGTACCCCCCTAAACAGACTTCCAGGTGCCATGCTGGGAACCCACCCCAGCATGGCAAAAGTCTGTATGGCGGCAGAGGTGCCCAATCCCCATCGGCTCCACTGCCTCCCCAAACAAACTTCCAGCTGCCATGCTGGGAGCCCACCCAACATGGCAAAAGTCCCACATCGTCTTTGTAAAAAAAAAAAAAGAAAAAAAAAAACCTGTAAGAAAAAGCGGTCCCTGGTTACTCTCTGCCCCTCCCCCAACCCACGCCCACCCTCTGTGCACACCACCTCCCCACATCCCGCCTCACCCCATGCCTCCCGGGCCAGTGGCGATCTTGGTGGACCCGTGAACACGTCTGGGATCTTCAAAGCCGACCATGCAACTGAAGAAATGCTGGTAAGCTATATAATGGCATAAATGGGGGGTTTTCAACTTTGGTGCATATCTCAGCCATTTTGGGGATTTTTTCACCACATTTTCAACATGGGGTTCTTGGGACCCCACCTCATGAACTCAGTCATTGTCATTTTGTTATTGGGTCCCGAAAGGTGATTTCGCAGTCATTGAGTGGAACCACCTTTTGGGACCAATTAACGAAACAACAGTGTCGCAGTTCATGAGGTAGGCTCTCAAAAACCCTATGTTGAAAATTTGGTGAAAAAAATTCCCAACAGTGACAGTTTTATGAGCATGCATTGTGCAGTTCCTGCGCATGCTCGTAACTTTTGAGAATTTTAAATATTTTCACTCCAGATTTTCAACAATTGCCATTTTACCACACCTCCTTATGAACAGTACAGCTATCATTTCATATCTAGCCCAAAATGCGTCTTCGCACATGTATCGCACATTGGCGTGGTCAGTGTGCAAAATCAATGTTTGGGACACATTAAGAAAATCACAGTGACACTGTTCATGAGCAGAGGTGTTAAAATGGCTATGTTGAAAATTTGGGGACAGAAGTCCATAAAATGACTGTGTTACGAGCATACATTGCGCAATTTGGGAGGCAGTACAGCACAGTGGTTTAAGGCTCTGAGCTGAAAATCTGGAGACCTGGGTTTGAATCCCACAGCCCCCACTTGCATACTGTGTGACCCTGAGCAAGTCACTTAACTTCCCTGTGCTCCCAGGTTGCACCTGTAAACAAAGCTTTCAGCTTAGTGTGTCTTACTTGGTTAAACAATTGGGGGGAAAAAAAATTTCCACACACCCTCATAAGTTCATGAATCTGTAATATATTCAGTCCAGATTTTCAACATTGATATTTTTTCCACACCTCCTTATGAACAGTACAGCTGTCATTTTTCACACCATGGCCGAAATGTGTTTTCACACTTCCGGCGCAGAAGCATGGTCACCGTGGGAAATTAGTGTTCAGACAGATTAAGAAAATCACAGTGACACTGTTCATGAGTGGAGGTCCCAAAATGCCTATGTTGAAAATCTGCTGTAAAAAATTCCCAAACTAATTACATTACGGGTGTACATTGCACACTTTCTACGCACGCTCATGACCACCAGTTTTTTACATTTTCACTCCAGATTTTCAACAAAGCCATTTCAAACAACATGAAGTCTTGCTATATTATGACAACTGCAGTTTGTCCCAGCCTTAGAACTGCTCCGGAGGTGAAAGAGTTAACTTCCATGCCATGCATGGAACTTAGAGCGCGAGCTCGGTTAGAAAAGCTCTGTCTGGATAATTTCAAACTGAAACTGTCAGATTCTTTACTCCGCCTCACTGAAGAGTGCTCCGGAGATTCCTCCTACTGCTCGGTTCATTTCTCGGTTTAAAAGTGTTTTTCGGTTAAATTCAACCGATTATAATTATTTTAACATGAAACCCGATCAGTTCAAGCTCTGTCTGTGGTATTGTAAGTAATAGACAGGTTTATTTCTGTGTGGAACTTGTAAATGTTTATCGGTTCGGTTTGAACCGATCAGGTTATTTAAAACTTTTTTCTAAATTCATTTAAAGCTATTTAGAGTGCGGTTCCCGGTTCTTATCGGTTCTAAAAAAAACGGATTTCATTACGTTTTCCATGACCCGTGACACGGTTGGGAACCGATAAGGGTGTCTTGCCTGGCAGTTGCCGGAAAAGGGCAAGTTTTTGGTTAGGCTGGCATTATGTCTGAGAAACCCAAAAGAAAAACCGGGCCCACTGGGTTTCAACACTGTAGTGTCTGTGGGGAAGCCTTTGCCAAGGCTGACCCACACACATGTGTTTATTGTCTGGGGTTTGACCACCTCAATGCAGACTGCCAGATTTGCAAGAATTTCCCTGCAGCTACCCTAGATAAGAGAGTTGGTAGGCTCCAGGGGAGAGGCCAAAAAGAATCCGCTGACCGGATGGCCAGCCGGTTCGGTGCCAACCGACCGAGAGAGTGCCCTCTGACCAGGCGAGACTTCCTCGGGCAAGCAAAAGCTGACTCAGAGGAGCCAGTTCCAGCAAAGAGAACTAGAAAATCAGCAGGTGTGGAGTCCAAAATTCCTTCTCCAACTGCTGCAGAGATACCAAGCGATCCAAATTGTCCAGTCGCTTTCCCGGTTCCGTCCGAACCGCCACTATCTAGCAAAATGTCGGTTCGGCGGTTCCACGGTTCAAGAATATGATATAGAGGAGTTTTATGAACCAGAGGAGGAGGATGATTATGAACAGTGTGAATGTGATTTTGAAAGTCTGGATGTGCCCATTGAACGGACATCTCCCCAGACAGACCTTTAGGAGAGTCTCCCCTAGGCTTTCTGAGTCCCTTCTCATTTTCTGTTTTATAAAAGTTACGAAACCCTCCAGCTCCCTTTGGAGGAAGCTGTGGATGAGCAAGAGGAGCCTGACTTTGTGGAGATGATGGATATCCCAGAGTCCAGGAGATTGTCTATTCCTTTACATAAATCCTTCAGGAAACAAACAATAAAAATTTTAAAAGCTCCTAATTCTGTGCCTCCTGTGGATAAAAAGATGGACAGGAGGTACACCTTGTCAGGTCCTGATACAGAATTTCTTTCACAGCAATGCAGCCATGTTGGGGTAGTTCAGGCTGCAGCCTGTGATAAGGCTAATATTCCCCTGGCTTCACATCCTCCTGACAAGGACTCCAGGAAGATTGATGCCATGGCTAAAAAACAATACATGGCAGCGTCCTTGGGACTCAGACAGGCAAATTATATGGCCTATGTTGCAAGACCTGTTTACCAAACCCAGGCCTCCTCTTCAGCTTACGTTCAGAGGGGGTTCTTCAGAGGGAGAGGCAGACGGGGTATGAGCAGGCGTGCTCCCACCCCTCAGCCTAAAGCCCCTGCCAAACAGGCACCCTGATGGGATGCCCAGGGCCGATTCTCCATTACCTGTAGGGGGCAGGCTGGCTTACTTCGTCCAGGACTGGGAGTCTTTAACTTCAGACAAGTGGGTCCTGGAAGTAGTAAGCCAGGGTCTGGTTCTCAGCTTCAAAAAATTTCCAAAGATGAGAATCAGATCTTTTCCACCTGCAAATCCTCTAGAGACTCTTGCTTTGGAAACAGAAGTCTCAACCCTCCTGGCTCTCAGAGCGGTAGAAAGGGTTTCTCCCCTACACCAGGGCAAGGGACTGTACTCCAGGTACTTCCTTACCCCAAAAAAGACAGGAGAATGGCGGCCCATCCTGGACCTAAGATATCTGAACAAGCACCTTTTAAAACCAAAATTCAAAATGGTGACTCTGGGAATGATTTTACCCTCCCCAAGGCCAGGGGACTGGCTAGCTTCCCTGGACCTCAAGGATGCCTACTTCCATGTTCTTATCAGAAGCTCCCACCGAAAGTACCTCAGATTCGAACTGTCCTCAGGCCATTATCAGTTCAGAGCAATGCCCTTGCCTTACCTCTGCCCCAAGGGTATTCATAAAATGCCTGGCGGTAGCAGTTGCTCATTTAAGAAGGCAAAGATTGCCATCTTCCCTACCTAGACGACTGGCTCATTGTGGGTCAGTTTCCAGATCAGGTCAAATCACACCTGCAGGTTACCCAGCAGCTGCTTACCTCTCTAGGCTTTCTTCTCAATCTTCCAAAGTCAGTTTTAGAACCTGTCCAGGTACTCACCTTCATAGGCGCAGAACTGGACACAAAAGCAGGCCAGAGCCTTTCTTCCCCTAGAAAGGTAAGGACCCTGGTGGCCCTGGCCTCCTCCTTCACTCTGCAGGTCTCTCGACCAGCAAGGCATTTCTACAGCTCCTAGGACACATGGCTGCTTCCACAGCCGTAGTGCAAGGAGCAAGATTTCAGATGAGGGCGATCAGTTCCATTTGAGAGCCTTTTGGTCTCAAAGAAGAGATCCCTATCCAAGTTGATCCCAGTAACTCGAACCCTGATCCAGGCCCTTCAGTGGTGGCAGGATCAGAGCAATCTGAGACAAGGGGTTCCTTTCATCCTCTATCTCACTCCTGACCCTTACTACAGATGCGTCCCTTTTGGGATGGGGAGCTCACATGGCGACCTCTCCACCCAGGGATTGTGGTCCCTCAGGAATCTCTGCTCCACATCAATCTGTTGGAACTCAGAGCTGTTTTTCTAGCACTTCAGGTTTTTCTGCATCTGTTCAGAACAAAGTGGTACAGGTCAGAACAGACAACACTCACTACAATGTGGTACATCAACAAACAAGGGGCACTCGGTCTTGACCTTGTGCACCGAGGCAATAGAAATGTGGTCTCTGGCTTATTCCCTGAACACCTCACTCATAGCAGTTCACCTCCCAGGCAAGGACAATGTCCTGGCAGATGCTCTCAGCAGGATTTCCCAGGGCCATCACGAATGGTCATTGGATCCTCGAGTACTGGGGATAGTTTTTGCCAGGTGAGGCACCCCTCAGATAGATCTTTTTGCGGCCCCAGACAATCATCAACTTCCACTTTTGTTGCAGGCCCCCAGTGTTGGGCTCAGTCCCCCTGGATGCCTTCCTCCTCGATTGGGAAGGGAAGTTTCTCTATGCCTTCCCCTCTTCCCTCTCCTGTTCAAGGTGCTAGTCAAAATCAGATCTCAGCCCTGCAAGATGATTCTGATTGCTCCAGATTGGGCCAGACAGCCCTGGTACCCTCTCCTTCTGTCCTTAGCAGTCCATCTTCCCCTGTGTCTCCCCAGGAACCACAATTTGTTAACCTGTGCCCAGGGGAGAGTTTGGTATCCGAATCTCAAATCCCTCAACCTCAAGGCCTGGCTCTTGAGGAGTTAGAGTTTGCTGACCTACACCTTTCTCAGGGTGTTCTCGGAAATTTTAAGCTTCTAGGAAGCCTTCCACTAGGAGCTACCTGCACTCAAAATCGAAAAGGTTTTCCATATGGTGCTCTGGGAAGCATATTTCCCGGAATCTGCTGATTTGCCCACTGTTTTGGACTATATGGTCCATCTTAATTCTTTGGGACTGAGACCAGCTACCCTGAAAGTGCATTTGGCAGCTGTCTCTGCCTTTATTTCAGCAGGGAAGCCCTCTTTTTCTGCTCACCCTGTATTTTCCAAGTTTTTCAGGGGATTGCTTCATACCAATCCACCATTCAGGGACCCTGCCCCTGCCTGGGATCTTAATGTTTGCATTGCTCAGCTGATGCAACCCCCCTTTGAACCTCTGTCTTCAGCAGAGCTTAAGTACTTGACTTGGAAAACTGTGTTTCTAGTAGCCATCACTTCTGCCAGGTGCATAAGTGAGTTGCAAGCTTTGTCAGTGGAGACTGACTTTATTTCCTTTCACAGGGATAAGGTAGTCCTCAGGACTAACAGGAAGTTTTTGCCTAAGGTGGTTTCAGATTTCCACCTTAATCAATCTATTTCTCTTCCAGTGTTCTTCATTGACCATTCCTCCTCTGGTGAGAGGAGGCTGCATAACAGATGTTAAGGGCCCTTAGTTACTACATAGAGCGTACCAAGGGTCACAGGTTTGACTCCCTCCAACTCTTTCTCACTTATGGTGAGGTTGGGAAAGGGAAACCTGCCACTAAGAGATCCATTGCCAGGTGGATTGTCTCTTGTATCCAATTTTGCTATCAAAAACTGGGTAAGGTTCCCCCTTCAGGCCTGAGGGCTCACTCTACCAGAGGTACAGCTGCGTCCCTAGCTGCGGCCAGGGACATCCCTATCTTAGAGATATGTCAAGCAGCTACTTGGAAAACAGTACATACTTTCACTAAGCATTACTCCTTGGACATTCAGGCCAGGAGGGATGCTCGATTTGGCACAGCTGTGCTTCAGAGCCTATTTCCTAAGTAGGTTCTGTCCCTCCTCCATGGAGGTACTGCTGTGTAGTCTGCAATTGTCATAATATAGCAAGACTTCATGTTGTTTGAAGAAAAAAATACTCACCTTAGTAATGTTGTTTCTTCTAATGGAGTCTTGCTATATTATGACCTCCCCCCAACCTGCCCCTCTCAGAACTTCTACTTTAGGGATGGGGCGGGCAGTCCAGTGTTGGCACTTATTGATGCCCATCTTGTGTTTTCCACCCCTTCTTTTTGGGGTGTTTGGGTGTTGCGTTTTATCTTATCTTATTTTCTGGTCCCCTGACTTGAGTCTTGGTGTTGGGACCAGGAAAATGTGTTAATACTTAAGTAGCCAGTTGGCTAGTGTAGGTTACAGCTTCCACACAGAACCTTAGTGAGTTTTGCTCGTAAAGATCTGACAGTTTCAGTTTGAAATTATCCAGACAGAGCTTTTCTAACCGACCTCGCGCTCTAAGTTCCATGCATGGCATGGAAGTCAACTCTTTCACCTCCGGAGCAGTTCTAAGGCTGGGACAAACTGCAATTGTCATAATATAGCAAGACTCCATTAGAAGAAACAACATTACTAAGGTGAGTAATTTTTTCTTTTCACACCTCCTCATGAACAGTACACCTGTCACTTTTCACATCCTGTTCGAAATGTGTTTTCGCACCTGTGGTGCCAAATGGCGCAGTCGCTGTGCAAAATCACCTTTCACCTAACGAACTGATAGTGTCACTGTTTATACGGTGGGGTCACAAAAAAACCCATGTGGAAAACTTGGAGTAAAAATACCAAGAAATGCACAGGGCGTTAGGGTTTTAGACCATAACGCCCTACCCTGTAGGGACTGACAGGCGTCAGGGGTGTGACTTGGGATTGTCGACAGTAATGCTCATGCTATTCCACCCCACCCTGCAGCCAATGACAGGCATCGACGTGCGCCTTGGACTCTTTGCCCCCAGACTTCACCCCATTCTCCTATACTGCGCCCATTTCAGCGTTTTTCTTTATGGAATGAGGTGAATGTAAAACCCAAACACCCCAAGGCACACCTTGACACCTGTCAGTGTCTGAAGGGTAGGGTGAGGTGAAATGTCGTGACCATCATGGGCAACGACCCCAAGGCACAACCCAATGCCTGTCCATCTCTGCAGGGTAAGGATGGAGCTGGCGTCAGTTCAATACTTCAGTGCCATTCCTATACTGCATCTGTCTAACTCCTGCACTTCCACTGCTAATGCCAGCAAGCAAACATTCGGCATCGACAAATGCTTGTTGCAATGATGCGGTCATTGAGCCCAGCGCTACCTTCTTGATTTTTTCCTTTTTTAAAATGTTTGTTCAGGTATCTCAGGTTTAAA
Organism: Neoceratodus forsteri; assembly: GCA_016271365.2. NCBI lineage: Eukaryota > Metazoa > Chordata > Ceratodontiformes > Ceratodontidae > Neoceratodus > Neoceratodus forsteri. The sequence goes on from CM057450.1 coordinate 1,219,332,832, forward strand.
ATGGGCCATCACTCCCTATTTTTCTTGGGGGTCTGGAAGTATCTTGAGTAAAGTCTCTTTCCCCTCTGGGAGGGTGGTATCTTTTCCACTGCATTTGCTTGCAGTAACTTTTTTACCTCCATCTCCAAAAAGATTCTCTCTGTTGGTGTGTGACAGTGGAAGATTTTGTCACTTTGCAGTCTCGGAAATTTTCTGAACTACAGGGACAGCCCCTGACTCACCATTTCCTGAACCCACTTGTCTGTGGCTATTTTCGTCCATTCCAGAAAATAGTGAGTCAGCCTTCCCACCTCTGGCAATGGACGGGCAACCTGTGCAGACTTTGTCAGGAGATTTGCTTTGTTTGGATTTTGGAAGCTGGCATTGCAGCTGCATGCCTGGTACCTTTTCTACCCCTACCCCTGAAGAAACCCCTCTGTGGAGGGTAGCTGTAGGAAATGTAAGCAAGGGGAAGTATCTCCTACCTCCACTTCCCCTTTTTTTTTTTTTTAATGCCGTCAGGAGGTAGAAGTTGTTTCCTTCTCAGTATTGCTCTTGTAGTTTTTTTTTTATTTATCCTACTTCTTCATGTAAGCCTCTGTCTTGTCACCAAACAGTGAGTTTCCCTCACAAAGAAAATCAGTTGCTTTTGATTGAGTGCCCTCAGAGAGGTCTATGGTTCTAAGCCAGGCAAACCTTCTTAAGGACACTGCATGTGCCATGACCCTAGATGCAGTGTCATTAGTGTCCACTGCCATGTGGAACTGATACCTAGGGGCATCTATTATTTATTACATTTTTCATTTAAACATTTGGTAAGGGGGAAAGGCATGCTGAGCCAAGGCTCGATTCCAGGTGTGACCGGGGGCAATGAAAATACAGACAATAAATGCAGAGAATTAGTCAACAGAACAATATCAGCTAATTACAATCAATATAATACAGCAGTGAAAGCAAAAACATGATGTGATGAATCTCTAGCGGCAACGAATTGGAAGATGCTGGCATCGATCCTGCTGCCTTTCGCATGCTAAGCGAGCACTCTACCATTTGAGCTAATCCCCATCCATAGCTGCCTTTGCTGTGTCAGCCAAATCCAGTGCCAGATCACTAGTAGCCTTCTCACTCATTGCCAGTATGGAGTTTCGAAGGACTTTTTGGTACTGAGCTGGGAAGGCCAGGTATACTGCCTGCCTTAATAGCAGGGAAGCTGAAGTATAAACTTTTTTGCCCATGCTATCCAGCTTCCTGGAGTCTTTCTCAGGAGGCTGGGAAGAAACAGGCACCTTGGCCTCATTCCAGGTGGCAGTCTGAACAACTACTTCATGATCAGGGTCAGAATACAAGTATTTAGAACCTTGTTGATCCACCTGATACCTTTTCTCAATTTTCTTATCTATGCCAGAATCCGAGGTGGGTGCCAACAGGATTTTACAGGTGGCCTTCTTGAGGAATTTGTGGATGGGCAACAGCAACCTTTTTGTGGGAGTCAAGCTCATTATATCCATAAATTCCACCTCACCCTCATCTTCCTCAGTTTCCTGTGAGATGTTGGGGGTGTTTACCATATGCCTCACAAAGTACAGTGTGAGAAACAGTCATCCGAGAGTTGAGGAAGGGAGCCAAACTCTTGTTCAGGAGAACCACCTGGCTCCACAGGCTCTCTATCTTCCTCCTCCTCATAGTACAATTCAGTCTCCTCCTCCACAGGCATTGGAAATGGAACTGGGGAGGGGGGGCGCATATTCATGAAATTCTACATGACCTGGAATGCCCGGAGGAATTGCCATGCCTTTGTCACGTCCTCTATTGAGGGCATTTTATTTGCATCTACTGGCAGCTCCTTTCCTTCTTCAACAGGGGGGCAAACAACATATTTTTCTTTTGGTTTTTTTCTTGTTGGCAGGCATCATCTCCGGTGTCGGCTCAGAGGCTCTTTTATTTTCACTGGATTCAGGGTTCCCTCTTTCAGACACCCTGACTTCTGAACCATCTTTTGCAGCTTTTTTCTTCTCATCTGTCCCCTTTGACGGGGCTTGCTGCATGCTTTGAAAGGCTGGACCCTCATCTGAACCTTTAGGTGACATGGAGTAAGAATGAGAAGCCATAAGGTCTTCTAATTTAGCCCTTTTCTTTTGCATTTTAGGGCAATTAATACAAAGCTCACAAGTTACAAAATCATGCTCTGGACCAAGGAAACTCAAACACAACTCGTGACAGTCTGCTTCAGCCAGGAGCTGAAAAAGTACAGTTGCGTAAGAACTTGCCATAACAGCAGATCTTCGAAAGAGGCTCTTGCAGTAGGTAATTACTTGTAGGACTGAGTCCCAAGCAATGAGAGTCTAAGGAACAGAGAAACATGGGATGCTGGAACTGAAAGGCTAATAAGCAGCCAAAAACCTAAGACAGGAGTCCCTGGAGGACCGCCAGTCTGAAACCAGCCCTCCACCTAGAGGCACTGTCCAAACTGTAGTGTTTAGTGAAAGTGTGGACGGAATTCCAAGTGGCATTAACGCAAATTTCTGCGACTAATACATTTCTGAAATAGACTGCAGAGGCAGCCATATTTCTGGCAGAATGTCCTTTAACCTGCTCCGGAAGGACTTTACCATACTTCTGGTAACAAAAATCAATGCAGTTAGCCAACCAATTGGAAAGGCATTGCTTGGAAACTGCCGCACCTTCTCTCTTTGGTACGAAAGAAACAAAAAGTTGGTCCGTTTTTCAGATATCTTGTGTCCTGTTAGTGTAATAACGTAAAATTCTGTGAACGTCTAATGTATGAAAAATTGTCTCCCCCTGATTTGTATGCTCAGGGTAATATACCGGCAGCTGAAGAGACTGATTCAAGGTAGTCTCTGTGACAACTTTTGGAAGAAACGTATGTAAGGCCCCGGACCCCTGCCTTTTTTGCAAAAAGGCAGGTGGCATGCTGTTGAAGCTGATAGCAGTACCTGGTGGGGACTGGGTTCGGGGAGGACTAGGTTACTCGGCACAGGGGGCCTAGGTTTGACTACTCTGCACAGGGGCACCCAAGTAAATCTGAACACAGGAAGCAATAACTGTAATGTCCAAAACCAGGAATGGGATTCTAAAGTGTGGCTTTTATTCACATCCAAACTGAACAAACAAAGCATAGACGGACCCCCATGGGGCTACATTCCTGGTAATGCAGATTACAGCAACAGAACACTTCTTCACTATTCCAGCCCTCAGGCTGTGAACCCACAAGGCACACAGCCCGGACTTGCACGCAGCTTTGGGTACACAGCCCGGATTGTACACTACTTGGGTTTTTCCCATGGTCCAACTCCCCCACCGGCCACTTGATCGCGGTCCATATGGGAATGAACCAGTTTTCCTGTTAGTGGCTCCCCAAACCACCTTACAGCCTTCGACTCCTTAAGGGAAATTTTTCTTCCAATCCCACGTCTGGGTACTTCCCTCATCACTGGCCAAGTGCATGAGGCAAAGTAGAAATCCACAGAGCAAATCCGTAGAGGTGGACCTGGTTACTAAAGACGAGGGGTCTCCCACCTCCAGCTTTCACAATCCATACCCGGCCATTTCTCTGGACACTAAACAACTCTTTTTGAAAGCTTGGCAATGTAGATTACAGGGTAGACGTATATCACATCTCCTCTACATGTCTTGACTTTCCCCTTGTGCTGGACTTGAACATACTTTTACTTTTGGCTAAGCCTATTATTCTAGGCCTCCCACTACTTCAGTAGTCCAATCCCCACTTTAACACAGTTCAGGATGAAACATGGGCCCTTTAGAAAGAGCAGCACTAGCCCTTTGGTTGCAGGTGCCCCACAGGCGAATCTTGAAATCTTCTTGTACCCACACACTTGGGAAAATAAGGCAGCTTCTTCTCTATGACAGCCAGGGGTTGCCCTGGAATAGCAAAGCAAACCTTTCACCCCCATCCCCTCAGGGATGGGGCACAGAGACCCGTATCAGCGGTCTCCACCACTTTAAAGAACAGCCTACTGTGTCCCTCTTTAGGTGCAAACACACACCTTTCCCTAAAAGTAGCTCTATTTCAGAGCTGAGGCTCCAAGAGCCTGCGCACAGAACTGCTGTGCTCCTCTCACAACAATCTCCAACGCCAACTGAATCCTGACTGTTCAAAACTCCCAACATTCTAATTTAACTCCCTTCTGCAGATTCCAATGTGGCTCATGCAGCTGCGATAGTTCTATGGTGATGTCATCCCTCAGTCTCAGCTGAGACTGAGAACAGAGCGAGAGTGTGAAATCCATTTAACTGGAGTTTCACAAGCTGCCTTCCCTGCCTACCACTAGGTCTTACTGGGATTCTAGTAACCCCGGGTAACAAGGGGGTTACACTTAGGATTAGTGCGCAAAGCCACCCGGTCTCTGTAAAAAATCAAATAAGGCTCCTTGCACATCAGGGCCTGAAGCTCGGAAATCCTTCAGGTAGAAGTAACAGAACTAAAAAGATCGCTTTCCAGGACAAAATGCGCATGTCACACGTACTTGCCAGTTCAAAAGGAGGCACGGTCAATTTCTCCAAAATAAAGTTACGGTCCCATGGTGGAGCGGGGTTATGCACCGTGGGGTTTCAGATACAGAATTCCTTTTAAGAAGATTTTAGACACCTCCAATTGAGCCAGAGTTTTCCCTCCAATAAAACGAGGTAGGCAGAAATGGCCGCCAGATGCACCTTCAGTGATGAATAGCTCAAGCCCAGGTCAGAAAGTGAAGAAGATACTCCATGACCTGAGGAACAGGACACGAAAAAGGTTCCCAACCCTTCAAGGTGGCCCAGATGGAGAAGCGCTTCCATTTCATGGCATATGTAGTTCTGGTAGAAGGCTTTCTGGCCTCTACCAAAACCTGAGCTATCCTAGGGGAAACTCCAAATCTGGAAGCAACTATGTCTTGAGAAGCCACGCATGAAAATGAAGGGACTTCAGACCTGGATGGACTAGCGTGCCCCCTTCCTGGGTCAGGAGATTGTGACAAACAGTAGAGGAACAGGAGGCTCCATTGCCAGCAGTTGAAGCAGCGAAAACCATATCTGTCGAGGCCAAAAGGAAGCGATCAGAATCATTTGAGCTCCTTCTGTCTGAAGCTTGATCAGCACTCTCTGTAAAACTGGAAAGGGAGGGAAGGCATACAGAAACCCCCCTGTCCAACAAAGCGACAGTGCATGTTGCCAGAAAGCACCATGCATGGGACTGAGTGAGCAAAACTTGGGAAGTTTTGCGTTTGATGGGGCTGCGAACAGATCCACATCTGGATGACCCCAGAGGTCGATTATGTGATCTAGTACCTCCTGCTTTACCTCCCACTTGTGCACTCTTACCCTGGTGTGGCTGAGACTGTCTGTGAGAACGATCTGCATGCCTGGAACATGAACTGCCAGGAGGTGAACCTTGTGTGGGACAGTCCAATTCCTGACCCGCATCGCTTCCTTGCATACAGGATACGCGCGGGTGTCCCCCTGCTTGCTGATGTACCATACTACGCACATGATGTTCGATTGGACCAACAGTGTATCCTGTTGAAGCAAGTACTGAAAAGCCTGAAGTGCATTCAGAACTGCTCTCACTTCGAGCACATTTATATGCAAGTGTAGTTCCACAGATGACCACAAGCCCTGGGTCCTGTGATTCCCAAGATGGGCACCCTATCCTGTCCTCGACACATCTGTTGTCAGGATTTGGGAGTAAGGAGGGGCCTGGAAAGGAACTCCTCTGGTAAGATTGTCGTTGTTTTGCCACCACTGCAGATCTTTCTGCATCGGGCCAGAAATTAGGACACAGCTGTCCAAGTTGTCCGCCCTCTGGTCCCATTGAGACCTGAGAGTCCACTGCGAGATACACATGTAGAGTCTGGCCAAGAGAACTGTGGAAATGGCCGCTGCCATGAGGCCAAGAAGGTGGAGGATCGCCGTGGCTGAAGTATGTCTGTTGGAAGCTACCAGCTGGGCCTGCCTCTGCAGAGTCTCTGCTCTGTCCAGGGGGAGGAAGGCCATACCCTGAACCAGGTCCAGAACCACCCCAATAAATTGCAGGTGCTGGGAAGGAGCAAGCTGTGATTTGGAGTAACCGACAGTAATACCCTGTTGTTCGAAAAGGTGCAGGGTAGCTGACAGAGATGCCGCCAACCCTTCCCTCGACAGGACTGCAAGAAGCCAATCATCAAGGTAGGGGAAGATGTAGTGCCGCTGTCTCCTCAGGGCCCCTGCCACAACTGTGAGACACTTGGTAAAAACATGTGGTGCTGAAGACAGGCCAAAGGGGAGGGTTTTGAACTGGTAATGCTTCCCTTTGAAAGTGAACCTGAGGAATCTGCGGTGAGGTCAAAACACTGGAATGTGCAGGTACACATTCTGCATGTCCAGGGCACAAAGCCACTGTCTCTTGGACAGGAGAGGCAGCAGGCTTTTAAGTGTCAGCATCCGAAACCGCTTGTATTCTATGAACAGGTTTAGGGTGCTGAGGTCTAGTATCGGGCGCAGATCCCCCGGCTTTTTTGGAACCAGAAAGAAGTGGGAACAGACTCCCTTCCCGATCTGGTCTGCAGGCTCTGGCTCTATTGTTTCTTTTCAAAGAAGAGCCGCGATTTCTTCCCTTAACTGGGGAATGTGCACCCTTGGATAGGGGGAAAATCCTGGAGGTCTGCTTGGTTTTTTTTCATGAAACTCAAGAGTGTGACCAAGCTTGATTAGCTGAATGACCCAGGCATCTGTTGTGATGGATTCCCAGTCTCCCAGGTGCCTTGCGAACCTTCTGCCTCCACCTGTTCCTCCAATAGACGAGGAGGAGGAGGGAGGGTGGGCAGCAAGTCAGAAGTGGGGGGGGGCTAGGGAGGGCCACCCCTGAAGCTCTCTGGGTTTTGGCTGGAGGGGTGGCGGCAGTGTTGGGAGCCCTGCATTTGAACTGGTGCCTAGGTGCCCGCTGTGGTTTTGTCTGGCGTCTGTTTTGCCAATGAAAAGGACGTTTAGGCAGAGGTTTCGGGTGATATATCGCATGCACCAACCTGAGGGCACAGGGGTGTGTAAATTGCATTGCCCGACATCTGAGGCTGACCTAAAATCCCTGTCTAGCTGATCCTTTGATCTGCTGATATCAGCCCGAGGACAAGTGATTTTTTGGGTGGTTTTCTTCCCCTGGGCTGCAAGGATAATTTTTTGGTTTTTTGTACTCTTGCCATTCGCCAGTCCAGCTTCCCCAACCCCCGCCATCTATGAACTGTAGATCGCTGTATCTCTGATTCATCTCTTCAGTGATCTGCAGCATAGCAACATTGATCACATGTTTTCACTGGCCACAATCACTACTACTTGGTTAAGATCCTCTTTGCCATTTACATCAACAATATTGACTCCAATCTCTCACAGTCTAATATTCACCTCTTTGCAGATGATACTGTACTATATGTCAGTAATCCCTCACCATCAAAAGCCTGTGAGCTTTTACAGTCTGAGTTCTCCCTCCTACAGCACAACTTACTAGAAAAGAAATTACTACTAAATGCCAAGAAAACGAAAGCTATGTTCTTTGCCACAAGAGCTGCTCTACCACTGTCCATCATTCACCCTCCCACAATTATCTACCATCCTTGGTGAAAATCTGGAATATGTGGACAAATTCAAATATCTTGGAGTCTGGATTGACAATAAACTTGACTATACTAGCCACATTGAAGAGCTCCTGAAAAGCTTAGACAAAGACTTGGCCTATTTTATAGGATCAAACACTACCTGTCCAGAGATTCCAAACAAAGGCTAATCCTGGCGTCATTCCTATCCCTCATTGACTACGCTGACTTCCTTTATGGTCACTGTTCCCTCTCCCATTTAAATAAATTAGACACCTTGTATCATAGAGCTATTAGATTCATTACAGATCTTCCCTCCAGCACCCATCATTGCTCTCTCTACAATGCAGTCAGTTGGACATCCCTACAACATAGAAGAAACAAAAATGCTACTGTCTGGATCTATAAAGCTCTGACAAACAAACTCCCTTCCCACATCTCAGATTGTTTCAACCGGATCACATCCAGGCCTTACACCCTAAGGATCAATAAACTCATCATGCTGAAGATTCCTATCACCTGCACCCGATATGGAAGGGCTGCAATCAGCTACTCCCCAGCACTTATCTGGAATTCTCTTCAAAAGACCTTGAAATTGGATACCCCCATTCCTTTAACATCCTTCAAAAAACTGTACACTAGTCTATTCCCAGAATCATGCAATTGCTTCCATAAGGCCTAGTCCTCTCACACCCCTCCTTCCCTACCCCTTTTACACTACCCTATTTCTTTATTGTTCTTCTAGCTTTTCTCCAACCTACTTCAGTACAAAATGCCCCCAAATCCCATTACCCTAGCTTTATCCTACAATACTGTTTGTTTCTTTCCTTTTAATATGATCTAGGTCCAATGACATTTTGCCTTGTATATATGTAAATATTTGTATACCTGTCTCATTCATAAATCTTTGTATTTGTGTTCATTCAGTACCATGTTTTTGTGTAAAATTTGTAACCTTATATTGTTATGACCACTCAGGTCCATCTTGTAAATGAGCTATGCTCAATGATGTTCGCCTGAATAAATAAAGATTTTGATTGATTGATTGATTGAAGATGCCGTCGACTCGAGGGTGATCCCATTGAGAAAATCTAAAACAAATTTAAATAGGTGGGTAGAGAAATATTTGGGGCACTGTTTAAGTGTGAAGAAGTCTGTCAAGTGGATGGGAATTGGTCTGTTTCCGTGCCCCCCTCCCCCCACTGCCTGTATCACTAAGAAGTATGTGTCCACACCGGTGACTTTTTTTTTTCCGGGAGTTGCGGTTGTGTGGGCACAGATACGGAGTTGTTAGGTTCAGTCAGCAGTCAAGGAGGTAGTCAGTTTAATTACATTCAGTTCTGTGGCAGCACTGGCAGGGTGTAGATTGTGGCCATGTGGTGGAAGAATGCACCTTCGGGACTTGGTCCTCCTGCAAGTCTGCAGTGTATTAAATTTGGGGCGGCAGTCAGAGCCAAAGCAAGTGTGGTGGTGTGTGGATTAGTTTTTGACGCTTGCTTGGCTTTTTGGGCTGTTCGCAGTTTGCGCGTCATCAGACCGTCATGATGTGGTCATGGACTGCCTGGTTCATTCACACTTCTGCTCTCAGGATCACTCTGATTCCGTTGCACTGCCCCACCACCACGCAACTTGCTAAATGGTTAGCTTAGCTAGTTATCGTTATGGTTTGCTGAACTCCCCAACCCCTCAAAAAAAAAAAAAAAACCTGCTTGATTGGGAGCGGTTTGGGAGTCAGGGCGTAATGTTGCTGGGTTGCCCACTCAAGCATGCATTCCAGACAGGTGGGCCGGTAGTGGTGGTAGTGTTGTGTACTGTGCCTCGATGGGTTGGTTGTGAATTGTTTGGTCCAGAGTCACTCCCATCTTGCCTCTTTTCAGACAGTTTGTTCGGTTCTTCCTCCTGTGGGATGTTAGCTGCTGGATGCAGTGCCAGAGAAAACCGTGTGCTGGCTTGGGCCGGGGGTCGTGGCAGCTTGCATGCACTGTCATTTTGGAATTCATATGAATATTGGTCATTGCAGTGACAGACAGGACAGAGCATACAAGTTTGGGCCTGCCCTCCCTGACTCCATCACCTCTGTCACACATGATGTGTCCCTCATACTACACCCTTATAGTATCTGCGGGCCCCACCACAACAACTTTTGATTTTGCTGCAGTCTTTAGACACACCATTTCCTGAACCCAACCAAGCAGCCCTGCTTTTTTTTTTAATCTGCATAGTAAGTTGCTTTGTCCCTTGGCCCTCTGCTCTGTGGCATGCCATTGCAGTGAGGAGACCCTGGTGTTGGTGTTGTGCTGGTGTGGTGTGAAATAAATAACTCAAAAGTAAGCCTGCTGTTGTACCCTAGCCTAGTGGCTTGCTGGCTTCTTCTGAATCGTGGCCTGTCTGTTCTGATTTCTTTGTCAGATGTATTCTGTTGTAATGAATGGGATGGAGGAATGAAATTAAAAAAAAATGAATGATGGTTGTATAATCTGCTGCTACACATGTCAAATCTGGCAAGGTCAAGGTCTGATTATTGGTGCTGACAGCCAATCCCATTCAAATGTAACCACAGTACAACAATTCAATGGAGATTGCTAATGCTTTGTGTGGGCAGCACTCTATTCGGAGGTTTAAAAAAGGTTCTCTGTTACTTCTCAGGCTTTAACACACCAGGAAAGTGAACAAACACACTGAAGCACCACAAACAACCCTTGCAGGCTGGCTAAACTCTGTAAATTCCACCAGTTAGGTAACCAAGGAGATGCATTTGATTTCTCACTGCCACTATTCTGTTTCACATGAAGAAGCAGGGATCAGCTCATTTTGGTGTTACTACTGCAAAATTTCCTGTATTTTTTATTGGTAACTAATTTAACAAAGGTAGGTAACTAAATAAACAATAAAAAGTGCAGTAGTAACACCAAGAAGAGCCGATCCCTGCTTCTTCATATGAAACAGAATACTGGCAGTAAGAAATGCATCTCCTTTGTTACTGGTCTGGTGATAATAGACAGTCTGAGTTGGTGCCCTGCCTTCACCGTGTTGAGGATGTAGTGCAAGGAACAGAAATAACTGATCTGCCCCCCCCCCTTTTTTTTTTAATTTCCTGTCTTTTGCACTTAAGATTCATCACACAAGGTAAGAACAATGAACTTGCAGTATAATTTCGGTTGTTTAAAATGTCATTTTTAATCAGTCTATCTTTAGTGCTAGGACAAGTACAACATTTCGTGGGCAATAATTTTTAGACCACCACTTGCCCTGGGGCAAGTATTACAAAACTGATTTGCACACCCCTGTGAGAGCAGTGCCTTTATCTTGAAGGCTTGTGACAATGTTCTGGGCATCTCCGCCGAACAGGACAGAGCCGCTGAAGGGGGCATCCTGAATAGCTGTCTGGACATCAGGAGCCAGACCTGACACCATTAACAAAGAAAATCTGCGAAGGCTCACTGCCATGGCCATGCCTCTAGTGAAGGAGTCCACCGCATCGTAGGTGGCCCTAAGGGAATGACATCCAGCCATCTTAGCAGACCGGAGGGTATCCGCCAAGATGGTTTTGGACCTCGACTATGGGCTCGAGCTGGCGAAACAGAGATTTTTGGTACACTAGCATGTGTGCCACGTAATTAAGGGCACAAATGGCTAGTGTTGAAGAGGGGTAGAACTTTCTCCCAAACTGGTCCAGTTGTCTGGACTCGTCGGGAGGGAAAGTACTGAGGTGCTTAGGCTTGGTGGACCTATCGTGCACCGCAGTTATGACCACCAAGTCAGCCTTTATGTGTACGCTGAGGTGGTCTTTGCCCTCTGGCGTCCTATAAACCCAGTCAGCCTTTTTGGCCATAGCCGAGATAGAGGAGGGCATCTGCCAGATGGTAGAGGACACATCCTCGTGAGATTCCAGTGAAGGAGGGGTGAGAAACTGACTTGTTTCAGGGAAATCTAGGTGCTCCACCAACCTCTGATGTTCTGTGTCTTGAGCATCAGACTTCCAGCCTTGTGCCTCTGCCATTTGTCTCAGGAGGTCCACAAAGGAGGGATCCTTTGGGGGAGGTGATTTTTTTTTTTTATTTAGTTGTTTAACCAGGTATAGCACACTAAGCTGAAAGCTTTTTTACAGGAGCAACCTGGGAACACAAGGAGGTTAAGTGACTTGCTCAGGGTCACACAGTATGCAGGTGGAAGCTGTGGGATTCAAACCCAGGTCTGGTCTGCTGGATGTCACCAGATTTGCAGCTCAGAGCCTTAGACCACTGCACTATACTGCCTCCTCTAATTAAGGGCACAAATGGCTAGTGTTGATTTGGGGCATTCTCTAGGGACTGGCTCCTCTAGAGGAGGAGGAGGAGTATCGAATCCCGAACCCTCTGAAGACGACTCGGAATCTGGATCCGAATCATCGGAATCCACGGGTTCTTGTTTGGAGGAGTAGACTCTTTTTCTAATGGGGCCACATCTGACATCAGGGCCTGCGTACGGCCTTTTGTCAGGCCTGACGTCGAGGCTCGAGATGTGACTGCAGAGGCCGCCCTAGGGGTTTGATCCAGACGTCCTCCCTCCAAAGGGTGCAGCTGTCTGCTTTCCAGTTTCGAGACTAACTGAGATTTTGTCTTGGACCACCAAGATTGTAAAATCTCTTGGAAATCCACCTGTGGTTGAGCAGGTGGTGGAGTTGGAAGTGGTGGAGGGTAAAAAGCCTGACACCCTGTATAGTAGCCTGATCCCATGGCATGGGTTCCATGCATTGGGAAGCCCAGTGCAGCAAAATGATGGGCATAGCCCAATGGCTGGAAATGAGGCATTTGAAACCCTGTCAGAGGATATCCAGGGTTGTAAGAACAGCATGCCGAAAAAAGGTCCGGCATCAGACCTGACGGAGGGTAGCCTGAGGCGGAAAACCTGATGGGGGCCCTGACGGACGGTAGCCTGCCAGCGGCCCTGATGGACGGTAGCCCCAACGGCGGCAAGCCTGATAGCGGCCCTGACGGGAGGTACCCCGGAGAAGGCCCCAAAGGCGGAGGGTCAGTCGCCGGCCCAGATGGTGGTAAACCTGATGGAGTCCCTGAGGGAGGATGGTCTGATGGAGGACCGACGGAAGGACTAAAGGCACGGAGGAGGAGCAGGGTCTGGCACCCCTCTCGGGGGTGGCAGAGCTACCGTTAAGCCTGTGGAAGCTCTTTCATCAGGGATTCCTGACAGAAGGTCTCCGCCCACCGGGTCCTGTGGTTCTGGGGACAACGATGTAGGAGACGGGGGCTCACCATGGAGGGAACCTCGGGACGACCCTTGACCCTCTGCTGGAATGGAGCTGATGTCCGGCTGCACATTGTCAGGACCACCAGGAAGGTCTGATGGATGTGAAGAGGTCGAGCGATCATTGGAGAGTCCGAAAACGTACACAAAGATATATTAAATGAATAATAAAGAGAAAAAACGGACACTCATTCGAAAATAAGGCGATCGAACTGCTGCAACAAGCTTCAGAAGGTCCGACATGCATAGGTCGATGGCGAGAAAGAACTGGAGGGCAGACTTGGGGACCGCCCACTATACAGTGTCACGCTGACATCAGTCACGTGATGTCAGGTGGGCGGTCCCCTGTCAGATACTGCTAGCAAATGTTTCCGTGTGGTCCTGACACCAGGGGTCGAAGTCCTACAATTAATTACCTACTGCAAGAGCACTCTCGAAGTAAGATCAAAAGTTACAATTTTTAAAGCCTGTGGGTCCCATTTTCTTTTTGGACCCATCAGTCATGCCAAACACTGAAGACTGTTTAAAAAAAAAAAGTGTTTCTGTTCCCAAAAAGCAGCAATTTTTCCACAGAAACAGACCCCTATTAAAGAAGGGGTTTAAATTCACAAATGCGGTTCGGTTCCTTTTTAAAATAGAACTGCAATACTTAAAATGAATACTTAATGGCATTCATACAATAATTCAAGCCAATTTATCATCTCAGTTCCTGTTAGAAACAACGAAACAGAAAAAAAGACAGCAGAAGGAGACCAAGGGTCCATCTAGCCTGCCCATGTGTTCCTTGGACCTTCTCAGATCCCAGGACTTAACCCCCTTCTACCTAATGCTCCTGTTGCTTTTGATCATGCTTTAGCCTTGTCCCACCCTAGCTTGAATGATGTCATAGACTTTGCTTCCACTACCTCAGCTGGCAGTTTATTCCACATGCCATGGCTCCATGACTCTTTCTGTAAAATAGTGTTTCCTAAGCTCCCTCTTGAAGCCCCCCATCCCCCAACTTCCTCTTGTGCCCTCTAGTGTTAGAGTCAGAGACTCTGCTGAACAGGTCTGAGGATGGCACCTTATTTATTCCTCTCAGGAACGTGTATTTTTCAATCACATCTTCCCTCTCCCTCGTCTCCAGTTAGAACATATTTAATGCTTCCAGATGCTCCTTGTACGAGTACCCTTGAAGGTCACTTTTCTCTGAACAGCCTCAAACCTGTTTATATCCTTTTTCAGATGTGGACTCCAAAACTGGACATAGTACTCCAAATGGGGCCTTACCAGGGACCTGTAGAGTGTCAGTATTACCTCCTTCCTCCTGCTGTCGAATTCCCTCCCTATGCACCCCAGCATTTTGTTGGCCTTGCTATAAAAACCTAGGACAGAAGTCCCTGGAGGACTGCCAGTCTGAAACCAGCCCTGCGCCTAGAGGCAATATCCAAACTGTAGTGTTTTGTGAAAGTGTGGACAGAACTCCAAGTAGTAGCCGTGCAAATCTCAGCCGCTAATATGTTTCTGAAGCAGGCCGTAGAAGCAGCCATGCTCCTGGCAGAGTGCTCTTTGTCCTTCCCCGGAAGGTCTTTACCATACTTCTGGTAACAGAATTCAGTGCAGCGAGCCAACCATTTGGAAAGGCATTGCTTAGAAACTACCACACCCTCTCGCTTGGGTGCAAAAGAAACAAAAAGTTGGTCCGATTTCCGGAAAGATTTTGTCCTGTTAGTATATGTACACACAAAATTTGCCAGCAGATAAAGGCCTCGTGATCTATCAAGTCTGCTCGAATGTGCAGCTAGCACCTCTTATTCAGCAGTTACCCTTCACTCCCACCCTTCCCCTGCCTCGAACCCCCCCCCTTGCCCTGTCCCAGCCCCTTTGAAGCAGCCCACTGTTCTACTGGATACCACTTCTGCTGGTAACCCATTCCACCCAGCTACCACTCTCTCCATAAAAAACGTTTCTCCTCATCTCCCTCCTGTCTCATATCATGGCCCCATGTGTCCCTCCCCTCCCTTACGCTGAACATCCCCTACGTACGTGTTTTGTTTACTCCTTTCATGTACTTGAAGGTTTCAGTCATATCCCCCCGTCCCTCCTCTCCCCCAGTGAGTACATGTTCAATTCCCTCAGCCTCGTCTCGTATGGTAAGTCCCCCAGTCCCTTGATCATCTTTGTTGCCCTGCGCTTCACCCCCACCAGTAACTTAATGTCCCTGTTCAGATACGGGTGCCAGTACTGTACGCAGTACTACAGTTGCAATCTAACTAATGATCTATACAGTGACAGAATCAACTCCCCCCTCCTCAAGGATATACTCCTTGCAATGCAACCCAGCATTTTCTTGGCCTTTGCAGCTGCCTTCCTACATTGTGCCGAGTTGTTCATTGACCCCGTAATGAGCACCCCCGTATCCTTCTCCTCCTCCTCCTCTATCTCGGCTAGCTGTACTACCCCCAGCTGGTAACTCCTCCTTGGGTTTTTCATCCCAAAATGCATCCCTCCAGGTCTCCAGCTTTGCCAGATCATCCTGCAACCCTTGCCATCCTCCTAGGTCATCCACCACCAATCCCATCTTGGTGTCGTCAGCAAACAGAATGGTCTTGCTCTTTATGCCCAATGATATGTCAGCAATGAATATCCTAAACACTGTTCCCAACACTAAGCACTGCGGAACACCGCTTGTTACTACCCTTGGGGATGAGAGCTTCCCACCCACCACCACCCTCTATTACCTTCCCTGAAGCCAGTTCCCTACCCATCTCACCATCTTTGCACCCACCCTGTACCTTCTAACTTATTTTCCAGCCTCCCATGTGGCACTGAGTCGAATGCCTTACTGAAGTCCAGATACAGGACATCCACTGCATGGCCCCCGTTCAACTGCTTAGTTATCCAGTCACAGAACTCCACCAGGTTTGTTTGGCAGGATCTGCCACACACGAAGCCATGCTGTCTGCTGTCCTGTAGTCTTTTGGCCTCCAGGGCCACCAGCCTCTCCTTCAGGATAGTCTCCATCAGCTTACCCATGATGGATGTGAGGCTCACTGGTCTGTAATTCCCCAGTTCATCCTTGGGGTCGCTCTTGTGGAGGGGCACCACATGAGCCATCCTCCAATCCTAAACACACCCTAAGTGTAGTGAGGCATTAAACAGGTCTGCCAAAGGCCCCGCCAGGACCTCTGCAAGCTCCTTCAGTTCCTTGGGGTGGATACCATCTGGGCCTGGTGCCTTGTCCACCCTCAGTACCCTCAAACTCTCCAGAACCTGCCCTCCATGATTTCCCATCACCCCCTTCCCCCTCTGTTTCTGCCCACCCTCCCCCTTGGGTATCACACCCCTTTTCTCCTTAGTAAATATCGAGCAGAAGTAATCATTTAGTGCTTCTGCCTTATCACCCCCTGCTTCCACCCAACCCCCCTCCTTCCTAATCCTTACTATTTGGTCCTTACAGTTCCTTTTCTTCCTGATGTACCTGAGGAAGTCCTTCTCCCACTTCTTAATGCCCTGCGCCATCTTGAGCTCTACAGACACCTTGGTTGCGCTTACTGCACTGGTCACTTCCTTTGATTCCTTCAGGTACTCCTCCCTGTCCTCCCCTTCCCGGTTTCTTTTGTGCTTTCTAAAGGCAGTTCTTTCCTTCTTACCTTTTCCATCACCTCCTTGCTCACCCAGCTAGGTTTCTTTGCCCAAGTCTTCTTGCTCTGGGCCTTGCTGCAGGTTCTGGTTGCCTCCATTATCCCCAGCTTTATGAACTCCCACCTCTGGTTAGTGCCGATACTAGGTTGAATTCTGATCAGGTACGCTTTTACCACTTCCCCCATCCTCACAAAGTCTGCCCTCCTGAAGTCCAGTACCCTTGTGCCAGATTCCACTCCTTCCTTACCCAAATCCCATGTGAACCATACTGAGTGGTCACGCCCCGCCAGTAGTTCTTCCACCCTAAGTTCCATCACAAACTCCCCATTGAGGTCAAGGGTATTCCCTAACCTGGTTGGTTCACTGACCATTTGCATCAGGAGGCTGTCCTGGAAGGCATCCAGCAGTACCCGATCCCTTCTATTCCTGGTTGTTGGGATACTCCAATCCACTCTTTGCATGTTGAAGTCCTCCACAATCACCACACTACCCTTCTCACAGGTCCTCCTGATCGGTCCCGCTAGTTCCCTGTCTAACTCTTTTGTTGGAGAGGGTGGCCTGTACACCACTCCCATCCTGAGACTCCTATTCTTGGAATCCTGGATTTACATCCATAGTGACTCAGTACAACCCTGCTCCCCTTCCTCCTATACACACTTCAGTCCTTCCCTCACATACAGTGCCACCCCCCTTCCTAATCATTCTATCCCTATGAAATATCCTGTACCCTGGTATTGACAGGTCCCAGCCATTGTATTGGGTGGCCCATGTTTCGGTGATGGTTGCAATGTTCACCTCCCCCTGTGTCATTAGAGTCTGTAGCTCTGCAGTTTTCTTCCCAAGGCTCCTAGCATTCAGGGTGACCACCTTCCACCCCTTCCCCTTCTGCCCTCCTCTACTAGCATTGCCACTAATACTTGCCCTTTGTCGTTTGTCACTCTTATGGTGTAAGCTCATATGGCTTTCCAGCCTGTGACCTCTGCATATCCCTTGCCCATTTGCCACCCCCCGCTCCTAGTTTAAATTCCCAACTTCCTCTATGTACTCCTCCATCCTCTGTTTCAACACTTTCTTCCCCTCTTCGCTCAAGTGTAGTCTATCTTTGGCATAGAGGCTACTGTCCTCCCAGGTCCCTCCACCACCCAGCAGCCCATACCCTTTAGTATGACACCAGGTTCTTAGTCATTCATTAAAATCCTTTATTCTCAGCTTTCTTGCTGTGCTTGCCCTGGGCAGTGGAAGCGTCTCTGAGAAAGTTACTGATCTTCTTGCCCCCTCACGTAACTGTCCTAGTTTCTCAAACCTCCTCTGGACTATATCCATCATCCTGTCAGCCAGGCTGCTCGTCCACAAATGTATAATTAAATGAGGCTTCTCCCTACCCCTTCTAGCATATTTTAGAACAGACTGTCCCACCCTTTCCGCTGTCATTCCCGGCATGGCCTCCACCCAAATGTGACTACGCCTCTCCCCTTTGCTACCCCACCTGACTCCTCTTAGTATCGAGTCCCCCAGCACTAAGACTCCATTTCTCTTACTGATTGCTTCACTTCCTCCCCACCTCTCGCTCCCGGCTCCTCCTCTTCCTCCTGCATAGTAGTTCACCCTTCTGCCCCTGTTGTAATTCCTCAAGAACTCCCCCCCCCCACTCCAGTTTCATCCAGACTTCTATCAGTTACTCCTCTAATTTTATCACCTCCCTCCTCCTCCTCCTCTTCCTCTAGTACTGCAAAACAATTTTCTGAAGACCCTTCTCCAATATCCACTTCCTCTATCCTCATAGTAGCCCATTCCCTCCTTTTGACTCCACAACTGTTGCCACTTCTCCTCCCCTCACCATTCCCTTTCTCCTCCTTCCTGTTGTCTTCTTTCCCTTCACCTGGTTTCCCCTGATGCCATTCTTCTTGGCCTGGGCCCCCTGGCTCTGCTTCTCTTCTTCTGACCATCTCCTCCCCGCTGTTAGCCCAAATAGCCCTCCCTCTTCATTTCCCCTCCTCCCTCCCTCCAGTCTTCCTTGCCTGTCTTAGCTCCTCCTGCGGACCCTCAATCTCCTTTTTAAGTATCTCTGTTTGGTTGCACACTAAACATCCCCCACCCTCCATGCAATTTTTAGAAAGATTGGCGCACTGCAGTTGTTGCAGCCTACCACTCTACCCATTGTTCTTGATGCCCACCAGTGACCCCACCACCTTTCCAGATGAAGGATACCCAATGCTCCCCTAAGGCTCCCCTCTCCCTCCTCTATCGTATCAAAACATGCTTCTCCTTTTCTCCATTTCCCTTACCCCTTTGTCATACACTTTAGATAGATTGAGCAGCTGCCTTCTAAGTTCCTATCCCTCCTGTCCACACCCAAAAAAGAAACTGTAAGCAACTATTGCACAGCCTCCTTCTAACTCATACCCCTCCTTTCCACAATGCAAACACCAGTGCAAAAAAGTAAAAATTAAAGCTTCTTGTGTCACAGTTACTTCCCTTCCACAGAGATAGCAGTCACCTCTTCACTTGCCACTGTTCCTTTCCTGGATGTCTGCTTCTGCTATGACAGGTGCATGTCCCTTGTCCCCTGGGGAAATGATGTCAGAACCCCTGGCACAAAGGAAATGATGTACCTGAGGCTGGTAGGGTGAGGGGCAGGGAGGGTGGGACCAGCCCATGCCCTCCATAAACAATCAGGTAGCTGAGGCCCATAGCAAGACAATTAGCACCCTTCCCCCACTATGCACTAAACTTTGCAGCTAGTGAAGACAGCAAAGAACAACCACAACTCCCCTAAAAGCACAAAAAATAGGTCTGATAGTAGAAGAAACAGGTCTCCAGTTCAAACAGCCTCACCAACAACACACCAACAAAGGCTTCAAATTAGAAGATATAGGTTTACAATTCAGAGAAATAGCCCCACCAGAACAGCCCCAATAAAAACACACCAAAACAGGTTTGAAATCAGAAAAACAGGCCTCCAATTTAAAGAAATGACAGCCCCACTTAAAGCACGCCAAAATAGGTTTCACTGTTTTAACAGCTCCCAAACAGTTCCCTGCCAGACCCTTTTAAGAAGTAAGAAAAACGCATCCTGCTACTAAGTGAAACAACAAGACAAATCAGCCCACTTACAGCACATCAAAATAGGTTTCAAAATTCCAACAGCCCTAAAACAATGCCCTGCTAGCCCCTTGGAAGTAGTAAGAAAAACCAAAAAATAAAAAAAATAACCTACGAAGTGAAATCAACAAGAAGCAATTTAAAAGCAGCAAGGAGCAGCTACTACGAAATGGATCTGATCCTTCCTTCTAGTTTCCCTTACAGTAGCTAAAATCCTGTGAACATCCTAAGTGTGCAGGCGTACGCCCCTGATTAGCATGCTCAGGGTAATAGACCGGCAGCTGAACCGACTGGTTCAACTTAGTCTGTGAGACTACCTTAGGAAGAAACTTAGGATTGGTATGCAGAGCCACCCAGTCTCTGTGAAAAATCAAATAAGGCTCCTTACACATCAGGGCCTGATGCATGGAAATCCTCTGAGCGGAAGTGATTGCAACTAAAAGGAGCACTTTCCAGGACAAAAAGCGCACGTCACATGAACTTGCCGGTTCAAAAGGAGGCAAAGTAAATTTCTCCAGAACAAAACTGAGGTCCCACAGTGGAGCAGGGCTACGCCCCGGGGGGTTTCAAGTGCAGAATGCCTTTTAAAAAGGTTTTAGAAACCTCCAATTGGGCAAAGGTCTTGCCCTCAACCAAAAATGTGGCAGGCAGAGATGGCCAACAGATACACCTTTAAAGAGGAATAGCTCAGGCCCTGGTCAGATAGGTACAGAAGGTACTCCATGACCTGAGGAATAGGGCATGAGAAAGGGTCCCAGTCTTTCGAGGAGGCCCAGACAGAAAAGAGCTTCCATTTCATAGTGTATGTAGTCCTGATAGAAGGCTTTCTGGCCTCTACCAAGACCCAAGCCATCCTAGCAGAGGCTCCGAATCTGGAAGCAACTATGTCTTGAGGAGCCACGCATGAAGATGAAGGGACTTCAATCCTGGATGGACCAGCTTGCCCCCACCCTGGGAGAGGAAGTCAAAGTGGCAGGGGAACCGGTGGCTCCACTGCCAGTTGCTGAAGCAGCAGAAACCATATCTGTCGAGGCCAAAGTGGGGCGATCAGAATCATTTGAGGCCTTTCTGTCTGAAGCTTGATCAGCACTCTTTGCAAAACTGGGAGGGGAGGAAAAGCGTACAGAAACCTCCCTGTCCAACAAAGAAACAGCATGTCTTTCCAGAAAGCACCATGCGTGGGATTGAACGAGCAAAACTTGGAAAGTTTTGCATTGTATGGGGCTGCGGAACAGGTCCACATCTAGATGACCCCACAGGTCGAAGCTGTGATCTGCTACCTCCTGCTTTAGCTCCCACTCGTGTGCTCGAACCCTGATGTGGCTGAGACTCTCTGCAAGGACGTTTTGCACACCTGAAACGTGGACTACCAGGAGATGGAGCTTGTGCAGAACTGTGCAATTCCATACCCTCATAGATTCCCTGCATAGAGGATATGAGTAGGTGCCCCCCTGCTTGTTGAGGTACCACATTAAACACATGTTGTCTGACTGAATCAACAGCATGCCCTGAAGAAGTAGGTGTTGAAACGCCAGTAGTGCACATAGAACTGCCCTCATTTCTAGGACGTTTATGTGTAAGTGCAGTTCCGAAGCAGACCACAGGCCCTGGGTCCTGTGGCTCCCAAGGTGGGCACCCCACCCCATTCCTGACACATCTGTGGTCAGGGTTTGGAAGTGAAGAGGGGCCTGAAAAGGGACCCGCTGGGTCAGATTGACAGTATTCTGCCACCACTGTAGTTCTCTTTGCATCAGACTGGAGACCTTAATATCCTGGTACAGGTCGTCCATCCTCTGGTCCCACTGCTTCCTGACAGTCCACTGCAAATCATGCATGTGGAGTCTGGCTAAGGAGACCATGGGAATAGCTGCTGCCATGAGGCCAAGAAGGTGAAGGACCGCCCTGGCCGTGATCTGTCTGTTGGAGACTACCAACTGGGCCTACCTCCGCAGGGCTTCTGCACTGTCCAGGGTGAGGAAGACCATACCCTGGACCATGTCTAGAACCACCCCAATAAATTGCAGGTGCTGGGAAGGAGCAAGCTGGGATTTGGGGTAGTTGACAGTGATACCCAGACGCTTGAAAAGGTGCAGGGTGGGTGACAGAGAAGACACCAACCCCTCCCTCAACGGGGCTGCAAGGAGCCAGTCGTCATGGTAGGGGAAGACACAGTGCCCCTGCCTCCTCAAGGCCCCTGCTACGACTGCAAGACACTTGGTAAAGACATGCAGTGCTGAGGACAGGCCAAAAGGGAGGGCTTTGAACTGGCAATGTTCCCCTTGAAATGTGAATCTGAGGAACCTGCGGTGGGGGTGAAAACCTGGAATATGCAGAAATGCGTCCTGCATGTCCAGAGCACAAAGCCATTGTCCCTGGGACAGGAGAGGCAGCAGGCTTTGAAGCGTCAGCATCCGAAACCGCTTGTATTCGATGAAGAGATTTAGGGTGCTGAGGTCCAGAATAGGGCACAGATCCCCCACCTTTTTTGGAACCAGGAAGAAGTGGGAATAATATCTCCTCCCAATCTGGTTTGCCAGTACTGGTTCTACTGCCTCTTTTCAGAGGACAGCCATGACCTCTTTTCTTAAGAGGGGAATATTCGCCCTTGGGTAATGCGAGAACGCCAGAGGCCTGTTTTTTTTTTTTTTTTTGCAAAACTCACGAGTGTGACCAAGCTTGATCAGCTAGATGACCCAAGTTTCTGTCGTGATGGACTCCCAATCCCCCAGATGTCTCACGAACCTTCCATCCACCAGCTCCTCTGACTGATGACAAGGAGGAAGGGCAAGCAGTGAGTCAAGAGGCGGAGGAAGGGCTGGGCAGGGTCACCCCTAAAGCTCTTTGGGATTTGGCTGGAGGGGTGGTGGTTGCAGCAGGAGCTCTGCGCTTGAACTGGCGCCTAGGAGCTTGCTGCTGTTTTGTCTGGTGTCCGGTTTGCTGTCGAATAAAGGATGCTTTAGATGCTGCTTCAGCCGGTAAAGGGTATGGACCGATCTAAGGGTTGTGCCTTTTGGAGGCTAGTAATAATGTTAAGGGCATCCCTGCCAAACAGGACAGAGCCTCTGAAGGGGGTATCCTGAATGGCAGCCTGGACGTCAGGAGCCAGACCGGACACCCTAAGCCAAGCCAAGTGACACAGACTCATGGCTGTGGCTGTCCCCCTGGCAGAGGAGTCCACAGCATCGTAAGTGGCCCTAAGGGAGTGGTGCCTGACCACCTTAGCTGAACGGAGTGCATCTGCCAAAGCCGTCTTCACCTCCAAGTTTGGAAGGGCGTCAACAATGGGTTCAATCTGACAAAATAAGGATTTGTGATACACTAGCATATGCACTACATAACTGAGGGCACGAATAGCTAGTGTCGATGAAGAGTAGAATTTTCTATCGAACTGGTCCAATTGTCTGGACTCTGTCAGGAGGAAAAGTACTGAGGTGCTTAGGCTTGGCGGACCTATCATGGGCTGCTGTGGTAACTATGGAGTCAGCTTTCAGGTGGATGCTGAAGTGGTCCTTTCCCTCTGACATCCTGTAAACATGGTCTGCCTTTTTGGCCATAGCCGGAATGGATGAGGGCATCTGCCAAACGGTGGAAGACAGGTCCTCATGGGGTTCCAACCAAGGAGGGGTGTGAATCGGACTTGTTTCTGGAAAATCCAAATGTTTGACCAGCCTCTGCCATTTTGGATCCTGCACATCTGATTTCCACCCCGTCCCTCTGCCATCTACCTTACGAGGTCCACAAAGGAGGGATCCTCAGGGGGCGACTTGGGTGATTCTTTGGGGATAGGTTCCTCTTCCAGGGGAGTCTCAAATCCCGAACTCTCCGAGTGTGCCGCAGAATCTGACTCGGAGTCTGAAGAATCCACCGGATCTCGGTCT
Source organism: Neoceratodus forsteri (assembly GCA_016271365.2). Lineage (NCBI taxonomy): Eukaryota > Metazoa > Chordata > Ceratodontiformes > Ceratodontidae > Neoceratodus > Neoceratodus forsteri. The sequence continues at coordinate 1,219,356,233 of CM057450.1, forward strand.
GGATGAGCAGGCTCCTTCCTTACAGAGGGCTCTTCAGACGTCAGGACCTGCATACTGCCCCTTGTCAGGCCTGACATCGAGGCATGAGGTGTAACCGGCGACACCTCCGAGAAGTCTGCCGTACTGCCTCTGAGGAGTGCTGCTGTTGGCGATCTAGATCAGAGACAAACTGGGATTTAGTCTCACACCACCATGCCTGCAGTATTTCCCTGAAGACTACCTGTGGCTGAGGAGGAGGTGAAATGGGAGAAGGAGGAGGAGGGGGATGAAAAGCCTGACACCCCAAGTGGCAACCTAAGCCAGCTGTATGAGGGCCATGCGCCGGGAAGCCTGGAGCCTGATAACAGTGGGCATAACCCAGCGTCTGAAATTGAGGGGTCTGGAACCCCACCAGAGTATATCTGGGGTGAGAAGGATAACCACCCAGGAAACAGTCTGGCATTGGCCCGATGTAGGGTATCCTGATGGAGGCCAACTGTGGAAAACCTGATGGGGCCCCAGAGGGTAGCCTGATGGAGGCTCTGGTGGTATGAAGCCAGACAGTGGCCCCATGGCAGAAAACCTGGCGGAGGCTCCGACGGTGGATACCCCAGCGCAGGGCCCGACAGCAGTTAGCCTGGAGGCCCCGATGATGGGAAAACAGACGGAAGCCCCCACGGAGGGTGGCCTGATGGCAGCCCTGACAGGGGAGCTGAAGGGGCTGATGGGCGTGGAGGCAGGACCAGGTCAGGCCCCCCTACTGGTGGAGGAAGGGACAGCAGCGGTGCGAAGTTAAGCCCGTGGGAGCACCTAAGTCTGGAACTCCCAACAGAAGGTCTTCATTCCCTGGGTCACGCGGCTCTGGGGACTGCGGCGGAGGTTCCAATGGAGAAGGAGATGGGTGCTCACCATGAAGAGAGCTCTGGGGCAAGCCTTGTCCCCCGGCCAGCAAGGAGCCAAAGTCCGGCTGGGCATCGTCAGGACCCAAAGGAAAGCCTGACAAACGCAAAGTGGTCGGGCGATTGTCGGGAGGTCAGATGACAGACTTATCAACCTCAGTCGGGCGAGGGTCAGAGATACTGACCCCCAACTTACTGACCCTGACCAGGCACTTGCCGGAGGATCCGGAGGGCGGCTTACAGGCCCCACCTGCCGACTTAGAACTTGAGGTGGAGATGGGCCTAAGGACGGCAGAAGCCTCAGATGCATCCGAGTCACCCACGGTCACTGTAACCAGTAATGGCGGGGGGGGGCGGCCAAAGTATGCTCTTTCAAAGGGACCGCAGACTTGGCCGCAGCACCAGTCTTTCCAGAGGAAGAGGGCCGCTGTTCACCCAAGGTGGACCAGGGCAGCCTCTGGTGAGTGGTGGACTGCTCCTGGTCCCAGTGTCTTTCTTAGTCCCGCCTCTTCTCCTCCTGGCGGGAGTTGGTCATTGAGGAAGAGGCACTCTTGAGCTTCTGCGGCTCCTTCTCCATCAATGCCATTTTGAGCTTCAACAGGTGGGCTTCACGGGACTGCTGGCGCTGTTTCCATGTGGCCTTGTTGAAGTAAGAGCAGGCCTCGCACTCCTCAACGATAAGATCAGGGCCCAAGCAGAAGAGACAGAGGGATTGTTGATCCTTACGTGAGAGTTGGACGCCGCAAGAATCACACTTGTTTTTATACAATTCTACCGAAGAGGTGGAAGACATAAACAACTATCAAAAAAAACAAAGAAAAGAAGGAAAAATGGATACTCATCCAAATTTTAGGTAATCAAATTGCTGCGATGAGCTTCAGAAGGTCCGACGTGCACAGGTTGATGGTGTGAAACAACTGGCGAGTGGACGTGGGGACTGCCCACTATATAGGGTCATGCTGACATCAGTCACGTGACATTGAGTGGGCGGTTCCCCCATCAGACACTGCTAGCTAAAGTTTCCATGCGATCTTGATGCCAGGGGGCGCAGTTCTACAAGTAATCACCTACTGCAAGAGCCCTATCATAGTAAGTTCCCCTGTTTCTTGCTTTCCATATAACTCGATCATGAAGCGGAGCTGGAAGATTCAGGAGAAACTTTAACACTGAATGTGAACTGAAGGAGTCGAAGATTCGCCTGATAAAAGCAGTTTGAAAACTCAGAATTATTCAAGCTGCAAAGCTGCGAGGAGCAGACCTGTCTCTTCCAGCGAAAAGAAAGATGACGTCACAGGAAGGAGCTCAGTATAAAGATTTCTAATGTCTCTGTTGTCTCCAGCAGAACTGCCAGAGTGTGGATAGTGAATGGCATCCACATTGTTAGGACTAGACTTGAGTATATACAGTAAGCAATATTCTCCATGACAGCAACAAAACAACTCTCGGGAACAGCCCCACCGACAACGTTGGGGTTAAGAGAAAAAAAAATTACAGTAAATCTGACAGAATTTCTTCTTTCTGTTTCGTTCCATGCTGTCAGTGGGAATTACTTAAAATATTCCAAGAAGTAGTACATATTCAAAATTAGGAGTGGGAGAATACTGATCCATATATGTCCCTGAAGGGAAATTGTGATTACCTTTCGGTACCTGCCTGCAGCACTTTGCACTCAAATGCTGCATCAGCTCACCTTTGTACAACAAGCTTGTAATGTTTTGTAAAAGTGGGGAGAGAGGACCATGTGACCACCCCCCACAGTTCAGACACAGATGTTTCTTCTCTTTCGGCCCAGAAGGCTGCCACAGCAGAAAGTGCTCTGATCAGTGTTGGCAGCTTTAATCTAGCCACTACATAAGTTTTTGCTATACAAGATCTGACCCTGCTTGCCAAGGTGGCCTTGGAAACCTTTTGATCCCTTTGGCTACTCCAAAAAGCATTAAAAGATTGTCTAAGTGATTGAATTTAGCAGATCTCATTAGATATGTTTTAATAACTCTGCAAAGGTCAAGCTTACGGAACTCCTCTTCTTTTCGATTAATCAGCTGTGGAATAAAGGAAGCACGGCATACCTCTTGGTTCACATGGAAGGTAGCGAGAACTTCTGGAAACAAGCTTTGGCCAATGCCAGTTACATTAATGGTAAGAAATAATGCTGGAATCTGACTGGTCAGTGCTCACCTTCACCAGTGAGGTTATCTCAGCACAACCTCACTGTATGAAGATCAGGCACGAAGATGACTGCAGGACCAAAAAAAATCACTGCGCCCTGTTCACGATGAACCCATCATTTGGGGGATTGCTGAACCAGCCCTCTAATTTCCATTCCCTTCACATTGCAAAACTAAGTGGCCACCAGCCCACCAAAATACAGTGCCTGCCTACACTGACAAGTGACATAACCATTTAAAATGCAAACTGCAAAACTTTTTTTTTCCATTCCCTTCCCCGCCCACAGTGATTCCCATTTGACAACCCGCCTCGGTGATCCAAACAGTGCCAGATACAATAAGTTTTAAACAAAGCATTCTCTGCATTATCCCCTCATTCCTTTCATTAGTCATTGTGCTGTTTTTTTGCTTTTTTTTTTTAACTTGAATATTTTTTATTAGAGGCATAAATTATACATATAGACAATAACTACAGTTTAAGATTGGTTACAATCCGTAAGAGCACCTTATCTGTGATTACACAATCCATAAACTAATCTCTATATTTTCCTTGTTACAGGTGTCCTGAAGGTGCGACAGTTTACAGTTAATATCAATACTGTAATGACATCAATCTTATTGTCAGATAATCATGCCCTACAACAATTGATTTCCACATTCTACTGTATCCAGTATCCAATACTGCCTCTATTTTTTAGATGTAACAAATAAAACTTATTAAAAATAATAAAGATTGTAAAAATCATTAAACTTGGCGCCTGTCTGTGTTGTCTGATAACTTAATTATATATATATACCATTTACTTACTAGTAGATTAAGTTCTTTCCTTCCCCATTCTGTGCCTCAACTCACTTGTTGGTTTAACACTGATAGTCCTTCAGTTTCTTTTAAATAAGTAAAGAAAGGGAGCCACCATGAATTGTGTCTCCCCACTGCCAACTGCAATTTAGCCGTGATGGCTTCCATATCTCTAATTTGTTTAATATTGGTAAGCCACTGGGCAACCGTTGATTGATTTTGTGAGAGCCAGTTTTGTGTAATCACTTTACTGGCTGCTACCGTTAGCATTAAGAATAAATATTCCCTCCCCTTAGATTTAATTTCTTGGGGGGTGCAGGCAAGAACCTGGTGGTGAAATTCTAGGGTTTGAACCAGTTCCAACATTCTCTGTGTTTTCCTACCAACTTGAAACCAAAAAGGTTGAATCTTCGGGCATGCCCAGAAGGTATGGAAGCGAGTACCCTTCTGCCACAGTTCCTCCGGCATCTATCTGTGGGATATTTGGAATAGTGCTGTGAAATGGTCAGGGTGATGAAGAACCGCACTGACACCTTCCATCGAAATTCTCGCCAAACTATCAAATTTGTTGTTTTAGACTGATTAGCCCAGATCTTTATCCATTCCTCACCTGGTATGTTTTGCCCACGCTCCTCTGTCCAGCTATTTTGTATCCTCTGGATAGCCAGCTCAGACAAATCATCATCCAGTTTTGAATAAAATAAGGATACTAAATGTTTCAGATCTCCTATCCAAGCCTTACTCCAAACTATGGATAATCCCTCCTCCACCTGTTCTCCCAGGGAAGGGGCACCCACTGTTTGACTAATATAATGTTGAAACTGTAAGTATTTATAAAAGTCTGTGTGTGGGAGATTAAACTCCTGCTGTAAGATGTTAAAGGATTTGATCTGCCCGTCCCCTAGAAATTGTGGTAAAAACTGTAAACCCTGTTTTCTCCATCTAAGTAAGACTGGGTCTTTACGGGCCGTTGGAACATTGGGCAGATGTTATAATAGGACATGCGGCCATACATAGTTTTTTTTTTTTTTTCCATACCTCTCTAATTTTCAACCAAATTGATATTGTGTGCCTGGTCCAGCTATTTTTAATGGTGTTAATTTGGCATGGTAGAACTATCCAGGGTAACATCTTCAGGGGAATACCCATATTTCCATTTTCTTCTAGCATGCACCATTTTGTATGCTGTAGGCATGATACTATTTTAACCAGGGGGACCATCTGTGCTGCCCAGTAGTACCTTTGTATATCCGGAAAACTTTGCCCACCTCTATTTTCCCTTCTCTGTAGTATCAGGTTGCGTATTCTGGGCTTCCGTTTTGCCCAAATGAAGTCTGTAATCTTTTGCTGTATTTGGTTTAAATCAAACTTGGGGATGTGAATGGGTAATGACGTGAAGAGGAAAAGTAAACTAGGCAGTACGTTCATTTTTATCATTTGGATTCTATTAAGGAGTGATAGTAATAAGTTGTCCCATCTACCCATATCCGTATATATTTGTTGAAGAAGAGGGCCATAGTTATATTTGTATAAATTGCTCAGACTAGGAATCCATACCTAAGTAGCGGACTTTGTCTTTAACCCACTTAAAGGGGAAGCTGGTCTTAATTATTGGGTCTAAGCTTCCCTTTATCAACAATGCTTCTGATTTTTCTAGGTTGATTTTAACTCCAGAAATAGACTCGTATGCCTTAAACTTCTGAAGTATGTTAGGAATAGTTATAATGGGGTTCTCCACAAAGAGCAAGGTATCATCTGCATACATTGAAATTTTGCAGCACTTGGGACCCATTTGTATGCCCTGTATGTCTGGGACTCGCGAAGAGCAATGGCCAAAGGCTCTAAACTTAGTGCAAAAAGCAGGGGTGACAAAAGGCAGTCTTGCCGTGTTCCTCTTTCATGCTTTATTTCTTTGGAGGTGGTGCCATTCACCCTCACCTTAGCTGTAGGATCACTATAACATAAAAAGATCCACTGTATAAATTTTTCCCTGATCTCATTTTTTCTAGGACTACCCGAAGGTAGTCCCAGTTTAATCGATCAAATGCTTTTTCTGCATCCAGGAAAAGGGCAAGTTGTGCCACCCTTGTGGTGGGACTGTAAGCCAGAATATTCAGCAATTTACGGACATTATCCGCAAGGTGTCTGTTCAGTATAAAGTCCGTTTGGTCTGGACTTACAAAAAGCTCTATGAATTCTTGTAATCTGTTGGATAAAATCTTGGATAGGATTTTAAAATCTTGATTTAGTAATGAAATGGGTCTATAAGCCTCACATTTATCTGGGGGTTTACCTGGTTTAGGAATGACACTGATTAGCGCTGTTTTCCATGAGTCTGGAATATGCTTCTCAACTAAACAGGTGTTAAATACAGTGGCTAGGATGGGGGTTAGGATGTTTTTAAGTTGTTTATAAAATTCAGGGGGAAAGCCATCTGGGCCTGGGGATTTATCAGTGGGAAGGGACGTGATTACTTCCTTAATTTCTCTGGGGGTGATGGGAGCATTCAGGACCTCTCTTGCTGAGTCTGTTAGTTTAGGTATTGACAGATCTTGTAAGAACTGTACAATTTTAACGTCAGAGGTATCTTCCTCCTCCTGATATAGTTGCTGATAAAACTGCTGGAACTGAGCCGCTATATCTGAAGGGTTGCACCATGGCTTATAAAGGTCTGAAGGATTATAAATCATTGTAACCAAGTGATCGGCCTGGTTTTTCTGCAGTCTCAATGCCAGCAACTAAGCTTCCCAACCCCCTGTTTCATGATACTTTTGGTTTAAAAATCTGAGTTGCCCTTCAATTTTGTAGCAATCAAACTTCTGCAGTTTTTCTCTTTCTTGCCTCAGCTGTGACATTATTTATTTGTGGGTTTTTGTTTATGTACGGTCTCTAATTCCTGTATTGTGTTAAGAAGTTTATCCTTAGCCATTTGTGCGAATTTTAATTTTTTGATAAGGCCATCCCTATGAATTCCCCCCTACACATAGCCTTCAAAGCTTCCCAGGTATATATTGCCGAACATTGTTGTCCCAGATTAATGTAATAAATTTCTTTAATGGACTTTGCATCTTTTCCATGAAATTTTTGTCATTTAAAAGGGAGACATTTAATATCCATAATTTAATTGTGCTTGCTACTGAGTTTCCCCATTTGATGGACACAGGGGCATGGTCTGAGATGGTGATATTATGGATTTTGGAATACAGTATTCTAGGCATATGGGCTTTTGTGGTCAGGAAGAGGTCAAACCTTGAATATGAATGTTTAGCTGGGGAAAAGAAGGTATAGTCTCTCTCCCCTTTATGTTGTCGTCTCCAAATCTCCACCATACCCATCTCTTCTATTATGGAATTAAGAACTCTAGCTCCTGTTTTATCATGCGCCACTGATTGAGATGATCCATCTATGGTCGCTGAGGGAGCCACATTAAAGTCCCCACCAATTTTCAATTGTCCTAGTGGCAACATAGCTATTTTATGGAATACCTCTTTTAAGAAATGTTGGGGGTATATGTTTGAGGCATATATACTAACATACTGAAAGCCAGCAGAATAGGCCAAATGGTCTGTCTTGTCTGCTCGATGCTGCAATCTAGTGGTTGCTCACCTTCCCCCCCCAGAGGGTCTTCTTTAGTTTCAGTTTCCCTTGTACCTGTCCCACCACTTCTTGAAGCCCTCCTCCACCAGCCTCCCAGGCAGCACATTTCATGGCTCTACCACCCTCTCAGTGAAATAATGCTTCCTATATAGTAACTAGATTAATTACCTCACCATAAACTGAGTCAGTTACTCTTAAAAAACGACCCTCCCAGCCCTCCTCCACGAATACTATATGGAACGGGGATCCCGTCTGAAAAGAATGGCTACTCCGGCCCCCCTATCATTCGGTGAGTGAGCTGCTTCTACCCTGCCCACCCGTGCTCTACATAGTTTGGCATGTTCTTGTGGGCCCAAATGAGTCTCCTGCAAGAAGGCGACTGAACATTGTAATCTGTTGAGTTCACTTAATATTCTAGATCGCTTAACAGGCGAATGGATCCCCTTAACATTGTAAGTTACTATACTAATGTCACCCATTTTTTTGACTAAGGATAAGTATGATCTGGCTACCCCACCATCTCTCTCCATTATTTGGTGTGATATAAGATTTCAGAAGTATTAAGTTCAAAAGCTTATTGACCGATAGGTTCTGACAACTGACAGACAGATATTTAATTAAAGTATTAACTAACAAATCTCTCCATGTAAGTTATGGAGAATATAACTATTAAACTACAAAAACTACATTGAATTAACAACTGTAATAACTTGTAGAAGAAGAAAGAGTTTTGTTGCTTCTTACTTAAGCAACCTCCCAGACTATTATTTGTAGTCAATATGTGACTTCTTTGGTGTATAATTACCCAAATATGGTACACCAGTGATGGTAGTTTGTGGTGTTGCATGAGATACCAGAGCCACCATAGTACCCCAAGTATTAGTATCAACACGCGTAGCTCGTAACGTGCTGTGCACATGTGACAGAGTCCAGTGTCTGGTTTTGGCCCCTTCACTGTCCCAGCTTCCACAGTGGGTGATTGCACCCTGCTAACTTAAAAAAAAGGTTATTTTTAACCATATTAATGTTCCCCCATATTTGTTGAGACACCAAGCACATCGCAGTCATAAAAAGGTAACTACCCATTGACTTCTGTATACCTCTGCCCACCCCCACTCTGCTTCAAATACAGATATTACCAGAAGCGATGTATCGATTAATATAGTCCAGTTCTGAAAAATGTCTCTGGTACACCATAAAAACAAAGTTCCTCTGCATGTGGGGTCACTGGAAGTTTTTAAACAAGTCCGAACTTGGATTAACCAAACTCAGGTTTTTTTAACAGAAACTATGACGTGCAGGTATCTCTTACCCAGCACGTGTGCTGGTACAGTACATACATCTGTTTAACTGTCAGCCATACAGTAATTCAGTGTAGGTAGTAAAAACCAAGTGTTAATCCACTTTAGGAGTCACCGGGGTTTAGCAGCCTTTGGTCCATTAGTGCTGGAAGAAGGACCATTCTTCTCCATTTTTCGTTGGATCTTTTGCACCTCGGGTACTGTTCCATGTGGTAACCACGGAAGTGATCTCTTGCACCCTTTGTTTGGGGTCCCCCACACTGAAGACTGCAACTGCTGTTCCAGTGTTTCCAGTTCCTTATTAGGTACAGGAATATTAAGTTCTGCCAGGTATGGTGCCGCTTCTGCTAGTGAATTGAAAATGTTACTCCCAGAGTCCAGAAAAATTTTGATTTTGGCAGGGAAGTTCAATTGTACTCGAATAATGTGTTTTTCCTTAAGCTCCTTCACTATTCCTCTGATTTGTGTTCTTTTGGCCTGCAGCTCCGATGAGAAATTGTGATCAAAATAAATGTTTTGGCCATCAAATTGTAAGTCTCTGTGTTTCCACACTTTGGTAAGGATATATTCTTTTGTTTGGTAATGTAACATTGACACTATCCACGAATGTGGTCTGGCTTTGGGGCCTGTGGATTTCGGGCCAAAGGAGCGATGAGCCCTCTCAATAGTTAAAGGCAGATCCGATGGCAGGGAAAGGTTTTTTTTCAGAATGTCAGTTATAAAATCTGCTGTTGCTGGAAAACCCTCTTCAGCGCCCTCTTTTATTCCATGAATACAGAAATTATTCCATCTAGTCAGATTTTCTGCATCCTCTAATTGGTTGTGTGTTTGGCGGTCTCTTTGCAAGAGGTACAGCAGTATCTTACTGTGGCTGTCTTGAGTATCGGTAAGTTCCAAAATGTTGTCCTCATTCCGCTGGATTTTAGAATTGACTGCCTTGAAGTCCATTCTCATGTCTGTGACAGATGTTCTATTTTGTTGACCGCTTTGAGTATTTTGTTGAGGGCTTTGTCGGTTTTGCTTTGTTGTTCGTCTTCTAGATTATTATCGGGTTCCCATGAGGACACTGAGATAGAACGAGGCCTGGTTGTGGCTGCATACCCTCCGATTTCCATCTGTTTCATAGTCGATTTTTGACTGTTTTTTTTTTTTTTTTAGCTCCCTTTCAGGTGCTGTGGCTTCCCCGGCATAGATCGAAGGGAATGTTTTTAGGCGTTGAAGTGCCCGAAGTAAGGGAGGATTGGGTTTGATTGCTGTTTTGATGATGGGAGCTAGTAGGTTAGCCTGCCACCATTATAACTACATCACCGGAAGTCTCTGTGCCGTTTTTTTCTGACAACATTGCGAACCCTCTCACTAAACAGGACCGAGTGAGCGAGCGAGGCCGTCTCTAAACAGCGTGCATCTTTGTCCATATCAGTCGCTCTTCAACTGACTTCAAGCTCTTCTTTTTATTGTATCTCTACCATAAAAAGTCACAAACATTTTCCCTACCTCCATCCTCGCGAGCAGGTGCGTGCGTCATCAATGGGGCGCCAGCATTCTCCAATTCCGATGCAGCAGCAAAATGAAGGAGTCAGGCAAACACAGAGAAACAAAAGTCAAAAGTGGGGGGGGACACAACATAAACACCCAGGGAATAGGGAAGATTTGTAACAAAGTCTACCACCACTAACAATAGTTGCTATGTAAAAGTGCAGAACAGCCACACAAAAAATACAGCAGCTCCACCTACTGGCTGAAAAAAAGCACTATTTTTTTTTAAGCATGCCTCCCCAGTCAAAAAGATAAAAACATTTCTTTAAATTTATTTTCCCATCTTTTTTTGCTTGTTTTACAAACAGGCCATCATATAATAGCAATAATGCACTCCAGGATGTGGGTTGTGCTGGGATAACCTCACTTCTGGGGCACTGGACACACTCGGCCTGCAGTCTTGTTCCCAACCACCCCAGGCTATGGACAAAGCTTGGCAGAAGACTCCAGGAGGAAGGACTGCTGTGTGACTGGACTTCTCTACTGGGACTAAAGAAGTAGAACTCTTGTACTTGGACCTTTAATTTAGGGTGAAAAAAACAAACTAACAAAAAAAGTGTGTGTTTGTCTGAGTTAACTGAACTGAATGGTTACCTGAACAGTTATCTAGGTGTAAATCTCAGGTGATTGAAATGACTTGATAGCTGTGCAGTTTAAATTACATGTAGAAAGCTCTAGTGAGTAGGGGGAGTGGCTTAGCTAGAAGGAAGCTAAATTTAAAGACTGCCTTAGAAACAGTCTGCCAGTAGCTTGGCAGAAGACTCCAGGAGGAAGGACTGCTGTGTGACTGGACTTCTCTACTGGGGCTATATTGCCCTCCTTCCCACCCAAAGCTAGTTCTACTTTTATAGGCACAGGATTTGACTGACAACAGGAACTTCCTGTTTGGAAGCAGGAAGTGAGTGATCACAGAGCCACCAAAAACCCACCATCCTAGAAGGGCAAGAGTAGCTCACCGGCCCCCTCTAGCTGCTGGAGGTCAGCCTCTGAGCAAGTAAGGGGTCTACTGAGAAATATAGGATATTCTTGTCTCAGAACATAACAATCAGGAGCTTAAACGGCACACAGGCAGAAAGTAAGTAGAGAGAGAACAGAAAAAAAAAACAGAGGAAAGAGTAAGGATTCCAAACAGTTAAGGGGCCAGAAATAAGACATGATGGGAGTGGTGCAGTGCAGTGGCTGTGGAGCAGCAGTCTTCCGGGAAATGTTCTGGAGGATGCAGTATTGTCCCATCTGCAGCCACCTCTCTGGGCTGAGGGAGGAGGTTGCTCATCTCCAGGCTGAGATGGCCAGGATTTGTGGGACCTCCTCTTCCATCCAGGGACCACCAGTGCCACTGCCATTGCCTCAGAGGTTGCCAAGAAAGAGGAGCGGTTGGACGACAGTGGGCTCAGGGAGGATGAGGGTGGTGGAACAGAGGCGCATCCTTCCAGTTGTACCTCTCCACAGTTCCTATGCCATTCTGGCAAAGTGTGGTTCCTCTATGGAGGCACCCACAGTGGAGACCAAGGAGGATGCTGGGAACCTTCACAAAGGAGACCCACAGGAGGGTGGCATGGGACCCCACAGGGGAAGGAAACAACTCCTGGTGGGGGACTCCATTGTTAGGAAGGTAGAAGTAGGGGAGGAAGGGGAGAGGTAGATAAGGTGCCTGCCTGGCGCCATGGCTTGGAGGAACAGGGAGTGAATCCTCATGATTGCCGGAGCAGCTGCACAGGGGAGGGAGCTGGATGTCATCGTCCACCTAGGGACAAATAACCTGGCTAAGAAAGGGATTAGAGAAGTGCAGGAAGAGTTTGTGGAATTGGGGAGGGACCTTAGACAAGTAGCATGCACGGCAACCTTCTTGGAGGTGCTGCCCATCTATGGCGTAGGAGAGGCTAGGGTGTTCCACACCATGGGATTCAATCAGTGGTTGAAAAACTAGTGCGGAGCTCAGGGATTTGGCTTCACTGGGGTCCACCTGGAGTGATGCAAGCCTATACTGGCATGATGGGCTGCATCTGTCCAGGAGGGGAACCAGGATCCCAGGTGATCGGTTTAAATGCTTCATTGGCAAGCATTTAAACTGGCCGGGGGGGGGCACTGGAAAGGAGCAGGGAAATCCTAGCCCCCCCCCCAAATCACGGTAGTAAGTGCGGTAAACGCCAACATAGAGGTGTCAATAGGGAGAAGGGCAGGGGTAAATGGGGAAAGTGACAAAGGCAAGAAGGACAGGGATGGGGCATAAAGGAGTAAGGCCATCAGGAAATGGAAGGTAATGAGTACCAATGCCCATAGTCTGGGCAACAAGCTGGTGGCCTTGATGGAAGAGGAATGCCTGGATATCGTAGCATTCACAGAAACATGGTACACAGAGAACCATGACTGGGATGTTAACATACCAGGGTACATAACCTACAGGAGAGACAGGCAGGCAGGGGAGAAGATGGGGGGGGGAAGTAGCTCTCTATGTAAAGGAAGGGATAAAAGCAACTGAACAAAAGAGTAAACAGGGAGGAGAGGAGGCACTGTGGGTCACCTTGGAGACTGGAAAGGGCACCACAATCCGCACAGAGGTTGTGTACAGACCCCATGTCAGGGGGAGGGAATGGACAAGGATATGATAGATAGATGTGATAGAAGGTATTCTTAGGATGGTAGAGAAAGGCGAGATACTGTCGATGGGAGACCTGAATATGCCAGATGTTAACTGGAGCACATTTGCTGCAGCCACATCCAAGAGCAGGGCCATTCTCGATGCCCTACAGGTGGCAGGCCTCAGACAGCTAGTTTCGGAACCCACTCTTGAGGGAGCAATCTTAGACCTCATACTCTCAAATGGGGGCAGTGAGAGGATCTCAGATCTAGAAGTGGATTGCCACCTGGGAACAAGTGACCATCAAACAGTGTGGTTCACGTTAAACTCAGCTACAGAGTCAAGCCATACAAAAGTGAGGGTACTGGACTTCAGGAGGGCTGACTTTGGCAAGATATGAGAGTGCCTCAGAAAAGCACTAGCAAACAGGCTAGAAGGAGGCATGGAGCAACAATGGGGAATCATCAAAACTGCCATCACAGAGGCAACAAGCCTTTGTGTGAAGCAAATAAATAAATCAAAATGAAAGAAAAAGCCACTATGGTTCTCAAAAGAGGTGGCTGGGAAAGTCAGGGAGAAAAAGATAGCATTCCGGAAGTATAAGGAAACACAGAAGGAGCAGGACAGAGAGCTGTACCAGTTAAGGCAGAAGGAAGCAGGGAGGGAAGTCAGAATAGCAAAGGCCCAAACTGAGGAAAAGATAGTCAACTCAGTTAAGAAGGGGGATAAAACCTTTCATAGGTACATCAGAGAGCATAGAAAGACAAAGGGAGGGATAGTGAGGCTGAATAGAATGAACGGTGGGTGGGCAGAGGGGGACAATGAAAAAGCAGGGATACTGAACGACTATTTCTGCTCAGTATTCACAAAAGAGGAGGGGAGTGCCTAATCCAATTAACAGAAGCACTCTTGATAGGGGGGGTCGATCCCAGTACTTTCACAGAAGAAAGGGTTCTGCAAGAACTCCTAAAATTGAAGGTGGACAAAGCAATGGGGCCTAATGGAATTCACCCCAGAATTCTAAAAGAATTAAGGGGGGGAACTAGTGAAACCACTGGCTACTCTTTTTAATAAATCATGGGAGGATGGTGTGATACCCGAGAACTGGAGGAAGGCGAATGCGATTCCCCTTCACAAAAGAGGGACTAAGACAGAGGCAGGAAACTACAGACCTGTCAGTTTGACCTCTGTGGTAGGGAAAGTGATGGAGTCACTTCTGAAGGAAAGAACTGTTGAGTACCTAGAGGCCAGTGGGGCACAGGACCCAAGGCAGCATGGGTTCACAGCGGGAAGGTCATGTCAGAAGAATCTAATAGATTTCTTTGACTGGGTGACCAAAGTAGTAGACCAGGGAGGGGCTGTGGACATGGCCTACCTAGACTTTAGCAAGGCATTTGACACAGTCCCACACAAAAGATTAATAGTCAAATTAACCAGCCTGGGAGTGAGTCCTAGGGTGGTAGCCTGGGTAAAACATTGGCTGGACAACAGGACACAGAAGGTAATTTTAAATGGAGTCCACTCTGAAGAAGGAGGGGTTACTAGTGGGGTACCGCAGGGTTCAGTACTGGATCTAGTCCTTTTTAATGTCTTTATAAGTGACATTGCAGAGGGACTGGAAGGAAAAGTATGCCTCTTTGCAGATGACACAAAGATCTGCAACAGGGTTGATATACATGGAGGAGTGGAAAGGATGAGAAGGGACTTGGCAAGGTTGGAGTAATGGTCAGAAGTATGGCAGCTAGGATTCAATGGAAGGCAGAAGCAGGAAACTACAGACCTGTAAGTTTGACCTCACTGGTAGGGAAAATGATGGCATCACTTCTCAAAGAAAGAACTGTTGAGCACCTAGAGGCCAGCGGGGCACAAGACCAAAAGCAGCATGGATTTACAGCAGGAAGGTCATGTCAGCCGAGTCTAATAGATTTATTTGACTGGGTGACCAAAGTAATAGACCAGGGAGGGGCTGTGGATATGGCCTACCTAGACTTTAGCAAGGCATTTGACACAGTCCCACACGAAAGATAGATAATCAAGTTAGCCAGCCTGGGAGTGGATCCCAGGGTGGTAGCCAGGGTAGCAAACTGGCTGTACAACAGGACACAGAAGGTAATAGTGAATGGAACACATTCCGAAGAAAGGGGGGGTCACTAGTGGAGTACCTCAGGGCTCAGTACTAGGTCCAGTCCTCTGTAACACCTTTATAGGTGACACTGCAGAGGGTCTGGATGGAAAGGTATGCCTCTTTGCAGATGACACAAAGATCTGTAACAGAGTTGATACACAAGCGGGGGTAGAAAGGATAAGAAGGGACTTTCCAAGGTTGGAGGAATGGTCAGACATATGGCAACTTAGATTCAATGCAAAGAAGTGCAAAGTAATGCACCTGGGAAACAAAAACCCAGGAGAAGAGTACACAATAGCAGGGAAGGTACTAACAACAACAAAAATGGAAAGGGACCTAGGGGTAGTCATAGCAGATGATCTAAAGGTGGGTAAGCAATGTGAGAAGTCAGTAAGGAGAGCCAGAGAGATACTGGGATGCATAGGAAGGGGTATCACAAGTAGAAAAAGGGAAGTGGTTATCCTTCTGTACAGACAGTTGGTGAGACCCCATCTGGAGTACTGTGTGCAGTTTTGGAGACCTCATCTACGCAAGGACATAGACAGGATGGAAGCAGTCCAGAGGAGGGCAACTAAAATGGTGCAGGGTCTGCATCAGAAACCATATGAAGAGAGACTGAGAGAGCTTAATATGTATACCCTTGATGAAAGGAGGGACGGGGGGACATGACAGAAACGTTCAAGTACCAAAAGGGAATCAACAAAGTCCAGGAGGGTAGCATCTTTCAGAAAAAGAGATGTTTAAGAACAAGGGGGCACAATTTAAAGAGAGGGGGGATGGTTCAGGGGTAATATGAGGAAATTTTTTTTCACGGAGAGACTGGTGGATGCATGGAACCGCCTTCCTGGAGAGGCTGTGGGGTCTAAAACAGTGGAGGAATTCAAACATGCATGGGACAGACATAAGGGAATTATAGTAGGGGGTGGCAGGGAGAAGGCTGTTGGTTAACTAAAATCTGCAGCTTACCCAGTAGGTAGGGAAATGGGCAGACTGGGTGGGCCAAGTGGTCCTCATCTGCCGTCAAAGTCTATGTTTCTAAGTGCAAAATAATGCACCTGGGAAACAAAAAACCCAGGGAAGATTACACAATGGGGGGTAGTAACAACAACAAAAGGAAAGGGACCTGGGGTAATCATATCAGATGACCTTAAGGTTAGCAAGCAATGTGAGAAGGCAGTAGGGAGGGCTGGGGGTATACTGGGATGCATAGGGAGAGGCATCACCAGCAGAAAACAGGAAGTTGTTATCCCTCTGTGCAGACAGTTGGCGAGACCCCATCTGGAGTACTGCGTCCAGTTTTGGAGACCCCATCTCCACAAGGACATAGACAGGATAGAGGCAGTCCAGAGGACAGCAACTAAAATGGTGCAGGGTCTGCAAGAGAAGCCATATGAGGAGAGACTAAAGAAGCTTAATATGTATACCCTTGAGGAAAGAAGGGAGAGGGGGGACATGATAGAAACTTTTAAGTACTTCAGTGGAATCAACAACGTCCAAGAGGGTAGCATCTTTCGAGAAAGAGACATGCAAGAACAAGGGACACAATTTAAAGATGGGGGGTGGTTCAGGGGCAATGTGAGGAAGTCATTTTTTCACAGAGAGGTAGTGGATGCATGGAACAGCCTTCCTGAGGAGGCTTGTGGGTCTAAAACTGTGGGAGAATTCAAGAATGCATGGGACAGACATAAGGCAATTCTTGTGGGGGGGGGGGTAGGAAGAAATAGGCTGTTGGTTAACTAGGATCTGCAGCCTATCCTGAAGGTAGGGAAATGGGCAGACTAGATGGGCCAAGCGGTCCTTATCTGCCGTCAAAGTCTATGTTTCTATGTTTCAGGCATGTGCTTATCCCAACACCCAGGGAATAGGGAAGATTAGTAACAAAGTCTGCCACCACTAACAATGGTTCCTATGTAAAAGTGCAGAAGAGCCACACAAAAAATACTGCAGCTCCACCTACTGGCTGAAAAAAAAAAAAAAAAAAAAAAAAAACAGCATTTTTATTTATTTATTTATTTATTTTTAAAGTATGCCTCCCCATTCAAAAAGATAATAAAAAACATTACTTTTAATTTATTTTCCCATCTTTTTTTGCTTGTTTTACAAACAAGCCATCGTATAATAGCAACAATGCACTCCAGGGTGTGGGTTGTGCTGCGATAACCTCACCGCTGGGGCATTGGACGCACTCAGCCTGCAGCCTTGTACCCAACCACCCCAAGCATGAGCTTATCCCAGCACAACCCACACCCTGTCGTGCTTTATTGCTTAAAAGTTCGCCTGCTTGCATTTAATGTGTACTTGCTGGGCACAGATAGTGCTATCCCACACAACCCACACCCTGTTGTGTATTACTGCTTAAATGTTCACCTGTTTGAATTTAATGTGTACTTGTTGGGCACAGATAGTGCAGTAGTTATAATAGAGAAACTTCCATGATTGGGAAATTAAGAGGCTCACACATACCGCTGTTGCTTTCTTAGATTGTGACGTGTGTGCCTTATGATTGGGCAAGGTCTTCAAAGCAAAAATGAGGAGAACTATAGAAACATAGAAGTTGACGGCAGATAAGGACCGCAAGTCCCATCCAGTCTGCCCATTTCTTTCCCTACCTTATAAATGTGCCATCAGCCTTTGCTCTGTCAGTGGCCTATCTATTCATGCTCATCTGTATTGCTCCCTTATGCCTATCCCATGCCTGTTTGAAGCCCTGCACTGTAGTCATAGCCACCACTTCCTGAGGTAGGCCGTTCCATGCATCCACCACCCTTTCTGTGAAAAAGAATTTCCTCACATTCCCCCTTAATTGGCCTCCCTCTAATCTCGTGCTGTGTCCTCTTGTCCTGCTATTTTTCTTATATTTAAACATGTTAGACTCTTTCACCTTGTTAATGCCCTTAAGGTGTTTGAATGTTTAAGGTGTTTGAATGTCTCGATCATATCACCTCTCTCCCTCCTTTACTCAAGGGTATACATATTGAGCTCCGTTAATCTGTCCTCATATGTCTTCTGATGCAGTCCCTGCACCATTTTGGTTGCCCTTCTCTGGACTGCCTCAATTTGGTTTAATATCCTTGTGAAGAGTGTGGCTTCAGTACCTGCATGAGTACTCCAGATGAGCCTAACCAGTGTCTTGTAAAGAGGGATTATTGCCTCCCTCTTACGACTTGTGATACCCCTACTAATACACCCTAACATCCCCCTAGCCTTACCTACTGCTTTAGAGGTCTGCTTGGATGATATCAGGTAATCAGTGATGATGATGCCCAAGTCTCTTTCTTCCTTTATGACTGCCAGCAACTCCCCTCCCAGCCTATTGGTGGCTTCAGGGTTTCTCTTCCCTATGTGCATGATCTTGCACTTCTTTGCCATTAAATCCCAGTTGCCACTCGTCTGACCATTTTGCTAGTTTATCCAGATCTCTTCTCATTCTGCCCACCCCATCTGGATCATCTACTCTGTTGCAGATCTTGGTGTCATCTGCAAACAGACAAGCCTTACCCTCTAGACCATCTGCAATGTCACTAATGAAGATATTGAAGAGGACTGGCCCCAGGACTGATCCCTGAGGTATCCCACTTGTGACTTGCATCTCTTCTGACTGTATATCATTTACCACCACTCTTTGTTTTCTGCCCATCAACCAGTTTGCCACCCAGCTGACCAACTTCTGACCCACCCTGAGCCCACCAGCTTATTTATCAATCTTCTATGTGGAACAGTGTCAAAGCTTTGCTGAAGTCAAGATAGCGGCGTCAACTGCTCCCCCTTGGTCCACCACTCTGGTTACCCAGTCAAAGAAATCTCTGAGATTAGTCTGACAGGACCTTCCTTTTGTAAACCCATGCTGTGTTGGATCCTGTGCCCTATGGTTCCAGGTGTTGCACTATCCTTTCCTTAAGAAGTACCTCCATAATCTTGCCCACTACTGAGGTAAGACTAACTGGTCTGTAGTTCCCTGCCTCCTCCCTGCTACCACTCTTGTGGAGCGGTATCACATGAGCCCTTCTCCAGTCTTCTGGGACCTCTCCTGTGCTCAGAGACTCACTAAACAGTTCTGCTAATGGCTCTGCTAGTTCCACCCTTGGCTCCTTAAGTACCCTGGGATGTATGCCATCAGGTCCCATTGCCTTGTCCACCCTGAGCTTAGCGAGCTCTTGTAGGACCCTTTCTTTTGTGAAGGGAGTAGTGCTCACCTCACCCCCCCCCCCATGTCCATGGTGCTGAGCTGTGGGCCCTGCCCTACCTTCTCTTCAGTAAATACTGAGCAAAAGTATATATTTAGGATAGATGCTTTTACAGGGTCCTCCTCCTCACACAGTGACAGCACTAGGGGTTTTAAAACATGGGTCAAATTAGACCCATAGCTGTAAAAAATGTGGGTCAAAATGAGAAATAACTGGGTCCAAACCTAATCGTAAGTAGAATTTTCACTGGTACAGAAGCTTAAATTTGTTGAGTGAAAATACTTTTCTATTGTTTAGTTTTCCATCTATAAGCTATTGTTAGAGACAGGTGCACCACTTTGGACCCATTGTCATGTGGAAAGTGGGTCATTTCTGGGCAAGCTGCAACTTTTTCCCTTTTTGCCCTATCTAGCGCTGTCTCTGTCCTCACATGCCCCCTTTTCTCCTTCGAGCTTAGCAATACCCCCTCTGGACTTTCTCTTTTCACTAATGTATCTATAGAAAGTCTTGTTACCTTCTTTTACTGTTCATGCTAGTGTCTCCTCAGTTTGGGACTTTGCCTGCCTTACTGCCTTCCCTGTTTCCCTTAGGGCAGTTTGGTATTCCTCCCTATCTTCATCCCGCTGTGTTCCTTACATTTCCTGAAGGCCAGCCTTTTGGCTCTGACCTTTTCTGCTACTGTATTTGAGAACCAAAGTGGTTTCCTCCTTCTTGCACTTCCTTTTCTGTCTAACACAATGGAATGTGCTTCAGTAATGCATCATAATGCTTGCCCACTTTGCCTGTACCACCTCACCTGTGTTTCTTTTGCCAGGGCTAGCTTAACTCTGTTGGCCATCTTATCAAAGTCAGCTCCTCTGAAGTCCCATATTTTTGCCTTGGAATGGGATAATTTAGATGTAGTGGCCAAACTGAACCATACCATGTGATGTCACTGGCCCCCAGGTGACCTTCTACCTGGAGATCTGTGATCCCTTCCCTGTTAGTCAGTACTAGATCTAGGATAGCCCTGTCTCTTGCGGGTTGTTGTACCAGTTGTTTGAGGCCCTCCCCCTGCAGGGGAATCCACCATGTGTCTAGTTCTGGCAGATGTTCCTGCTGGTATTGACCAATTTGTATCCGGCATGTTGAAGTCTCCCATTCTCAGAACCTCCACTTTAGCTGTCCTGTTTTGTACATCTTCTATCAGTAATGTGTCTATGTCCTCCCCCTGGTCTGGGGGCCTGTAGACAACCCCAGTTCTTATGGCTGTCCCATTTCCTGTTTCCAGGGTGACCCACAGTTCTTCTGGCTCCTTATGTGTATTCTGAATTTCTGTAGCTTTGATATTTTCATTGACATACAGGGCCACTCCACCTTTGCACCTCGGTCTCTTCTGAACAGTACATAGCCAGGTACTGAAGTCTCCCAAGTGTGGTTACTGGTAAACCACATCTCACTAATTGCTACTATGTCCAGTTTAGCCTCTGACATTATTGCCTGCAGGTCTGGGATCTTATTTCCCAAGCTGTGAGCATTTGTGTACATGATTTTCCATTGGCCAGATTTTGGTGTGCTAGTTGTTGGTTGAGGTTTGCCATTTCCCCTGTGCGTCATATGGGGAGACGGACCTTTTTTCTTACCTGGTAATGCAAATGAACTGCAAACATGCTGAATCCCTGTTTGACCACTAGCTGAGGGGGGGAGGGGTGTTCTTCCCATTCGACGTATGGGGTGCTGCACCCCTCTCCCCATTTGCTAGTTTGAATATTCTGCAAAAACGTCAAACTTCTGCCCCAATGCACTGACTCCCTCCTTAATCAGATGCAGTCCATCAGTCCAGGCAGAGAGTGGGCAGAACCAGGAAGAATATTCAGTATCTTGACGGTTCTGATGGGTGAAGAATGGGCACACCACCAAAAACCCTCCCACAGTTATGACTGATACCAATTTATTCACATGCTTTACAAGCAAACATATTAACGTGATTCCTGGAGTATCTGTGTTGAGCCTTGTTTATTTATTTTATAATGACCAAAATGCTTTAATTTTAGTGTTAAAAGCACAGTAACACTGCTCCTTACCTAAAGTGATTAATAAGTATAGGTACGTGTTAGAACATTCGTACTGCTTGCTTTTTACCACATATCAGAATACATTAATCCCATAAGTTGCAAGCATTGCATCAGGGGTATGCAAATTATACGGGTTGTGCAACATCATTGCCATTCCTTGGGAAACATGTTAACTAAATAAAGGCCCTGTATTCGTGAAGGCCACTTGTGATTACATATCATCATCATCATCATCAATCATCATCAATTGATCAACATAAACTTTTACAAAAAATCTAAAATACACATGAATACTAATGCCAGTATTCTTCATACATACATACAATATGCATACAAATACATTAATAAACAGTTTACTTAGACATACAGCACATGTGCAAATATTCATAAATGAAGAGTAGATAAAAAATTCATTAATTTCTCCAAAGTGTCCATGTTTGTGCTATTAAGAAAGAAAGATACCAACTGGTCGGAAGTGAGATCAGTACCGGACAAAATTTCCCCCAACCACTTTTTCCTGTGTAAACTATAGAAGGGGCAGAGCAGTAAATACAGGTTACTCACCTGTAACAGGAGTTCTAGGAATGGTATATGTTGTTCATCCACACTGTCTGGCAGGTATCCTTGCCGCTTTAAATCTTGCCGGAAGGTCTTCAAGCTGGCTCCTCCCACCCACCCGGGTGGTAAAACTCTCGGCTCCGCCCCATGACGCCAGATCTGGCCCGCTGGAAGCTCAGGTTGTGCGTCGAAGCCGGGGAGGTCGGGTGGGTCGTGTGGATGAACAACATATACCATTCCTAGAACTCCTGTTACAGGTGAGTAACCTGTATTTCTAGGGACATGGATATGTTGTTCATCCACACTGTCTGGCAGACTCCTAGCAGTTCTCCGGGAGGAGGGAGGCAAGGCGCACACCCCCTACTTAGGGAATAGAGACTGGAGAACCGAGGCCCCAAAACCAGCATCCCGGCGTGACTCAAGGTCGATGTGGTAATGGGTGATGAAGGTGTGTGCTGACTTCCAGGTAGCAGCCCTGCAGATTTCCTGGATAGGGACGTCCCTGGAAGCAGCCACCGATGCAGCAGTATGGTGGGTAGAATGAGCTCTTATCCCTCTGGGAGGCTCCATGCCTGCCAACTTATAGCAGAGATCTATGCAGGAGGTGACCCACCTGCCTATCGTCCGCTTGGCTGCAGGTCTGCCAGGTGCGGCTTCAGCGTAGGTGACAAACAGCTGGCGAACCTCTCCCCGAATTTCAGCCGTGCGCTCCTTATAGTAAGCAAGCGCCCTTCTAGGGTCCAGAGTATGGAGCCTATATTCGGCCTCCGAGGTGTGATTGGGGTAGAACACCAGCAGAGTCAACACCCGGTTAAGGTGAAACTCTGACACCACCTTCGGAAGGAATTTCGGTTGGGGTCACAGGACAACCTTGTCCCTGTGGAAGACCAGGTAAGGAGACTCGATGCAGAGCGCCTGGAGCTCTCCCATCCTTCTGGCTGACGTGATAGCCACCAAGAAGGCGGTCTTCCACGACAGGTGAGAGAGTTCACACCTGTGCACTGGTTTGAATGGCTTGCCCATGAGCTTTGCCAGTACCAGCAGTAGATCCCACGGAGGTGGAGGTTCTCGCACCGAGGAAATGTGATCAAAGCCTTTGAAAAGCGCCAGACCACCTTCTCCTGTGCCACAGACTGCTTCCCGGCCCGCGCCCGGTAAGCAGAGATGGCTGCCAGGTGCACCTTAAGGGTCGTCGACCTAAGCCCTTGCTGAGAAAGGGACCAAAGGTAGTCCAATATGCTCGCCAAGGAACAGGAGGAAGGGTCCAGGCCCTTGCCCTGGCACCAAATGGAAAATCTTTTCCATTTGAAGGCATAGCATTTTCTGGTCGACTCCTTACGGGACGCCTCAACTACGTTGAGGACCTCGTCGGAAAGACCCAAGGCCTGGAACTCTAGCCGCTCAGGAACCAGGCCGTCAAGTGCAGGAATTGAAGGTCCGGATGGAATACCTTCCCCTGATTGACTGAGAGCAGGTCCGGGTGAGCTGGAAGCTGCCTCGGGAGCCTGGAGCTGAGGCTGAGGAGATCTGGGTACCAGTACTGGCGGGGCCAGTCTGGGGCTATCAGAATCACCTGCGCCTTGTCCCTCCTTGCTTTGAGCAGCACCCTATACATCAAGGGGAACGGGGGAAAGGCATAGAAGAGGCTCGGGGTCCACGGCCTCGAGAAAGCATCCTCCTGCAGCGATCCCTGCTGAGGGGGGTGGGCATGGAACAGCCTCATCTTCACATTCTCCCTGGAGGCAAACAGGTCCACCTGAGGTGTGCCCCAATGGGAGAATAGATCTTGTACTACCTCCGGCGGGAGAGACCGCTCGTGGGATGCAGCCCCTATCCGGCTTAGGGCATCGGCCAGGCTGTTGGAGGCTCCTGCCATGTGAATGGCTAGGAGATCCGCCTCCAGGCTGCGCACGAGTGACCAGATGCGGAGAGCTTCCTTGCATAGAAGCATGGAGCGCGTCCCACCCTGGCGGTTTAGATAGTACATGGTCGTGGTGTTGTCCGTCTGGACCCGGACCACTTGACCCCGAAGAAACGGAGCAAAGGCGGTGAGAGCTAGGCGGACCGCTCGGAGCTCCAGCAGGTTGATGTGGCATCGGGACTCCCTCGGGGACCAGAGGCCGTGCGCTCGGTGTTCCCCCAGATGGGCACCCCAACCCATCAGAGAGGCATCGGTCGATAGAGAGACCGTTGGCTCGGGGCGGACAAATGGGATGCCCTCCTGCAAATGAACTGGAACGGTCCACCACTGGAGAGCGTTCCACATCCCCTGGGTCACCGTCACTAGCTGGTCCAATGGATCGCAGCATTGGGACCACTGGCTGGCCAGCCCCCACTGAAGGGGGCGCATGTTCCAACGGGCCCAATGGACCACACTGGTACAGGCCACCATGAGACCCAGGAGGCGCAGGAAGTCCCGGGCAGGGCGCAATTGCCCAACGTGAAATAATTAGGCAAAGGAGGAAAGAACCTCGACCCTGTCCGCGGGGAGCCATGCCTGGCTCGAGAGAGTCGAGCTCTGCCCGATGAAAGAATCACCTGCCTGCCTCGAGTTCCAACTTGGCCTCGTTGATGAGGAGGCCGACCTGAGAGCAAACCTGGAGGGCCAGATCTCTGGACCACTCCACCTCCTGTCTGGAGGGGGCTGCAATCAGCCAATCATCCAGGTAAGGGTAAACCCGGACCCCTCGGCGCCGCAGGAATGCTGTCACCACTGCCATGCATTTGGTGAAGACCCTGCGAGCTGGAGATAAGCCGAAGGGCATGGCTTGGAACTCGAAAAGGGATCCCTCCGCTCGAAAGCGAAGGAACCTTTGATGGGACGGACGGATAGGGACGTGAAAGAGCGTCCTGTAGGTCCAGAGAGCAGAACCACAGGCCGTGTTCCAAGGATGGTATTATCTGAGCCAGAGTGACCATCCTGAAGGTTCGAGACCTTAGGAACTTGTTTAGGTCGTGTAGGTCGAGAATGGGGCGCCAGCCCCCCGTCCGTTTCGGAACCAGAAAGTACCTGGACACGAACCCGGGTTTGAGGAGGGTCCACCACCTCTCTTATCACCTCCTTCTCGAGGGAGAGCAGCGTCGGCTCGGCGAGCTGACAGCGAGGCTTCGGACCCGAGGCCCCGAGTGCGGCGGCTCTGAAGGGTGGGGCCTGCTCGAACTCCAGAGGCAGGCCCTTTCCTACCACTTCCAACACCCACCGGTCTGTGGTAATAGCAGACCAGGCGGAAAGGAAGGGCGAGCCGTCCCCAGGGGAACCTGGGGTGAGTGAGCGAGGCTTGGGGCGACACCCTCAACCCGTCACTGTGCAGGCTTGGAGGAGGGACGGCCGAGGGACCACCTGGGCCTTACCTCCCTGCTTCTGGAGGAGGAAGCGCGGGCTTGGGTTTGGGACACCAAGTGCGAGCCTGCTGGCCCTGGTGTTGCTCGGCCGGACGTGCCGGGCGCAGACGGACGAAAGGGCTTGGGTTGCGGTCTGCGGCCCTTGTCCCTCTGAGCGGATGAGACCGAGTCCAAGGTGGCATTGGACTTTTCGATCCTCTGGAGGTGGCCTTCCACTCCAGGGCCGAAGAGGTCGGTCCCCAGGAAGGGGACATCTGCCAATTTATGCTGGGTATCCGCTGTGAAGGTGGATATCCTCAGCCATGCCCGACGGCGCATAGCCACTGCGGCCGCGACTGACCTGGCGCATGAGTCTCCAATGTCCAGAGCAGTCTGAAGTTGCTGCTTGGCCACTGCCCTGCCCTGGTCCCGCACCTGCCTAACCGTGGTCTGCAGGTCAGCGGAGATGAGGGACTACCTCGTCCAGGGAGCCCAACAGGGCATGGGAGAAATGTGCTATAAGCACGGCCGAGCTTGCCTGACGAAGGCCAAGGGAGGACGCAGCGTAGACTTTTCGCCCGGCATAGTCCAATTTCTTGGACTCCTTGTCGGGAGGTTTGTCCACGTCCCTAGCGTTTCCGGCACGCTGGAAAACGCTGTCGGTAACTAACCCCTTGGCTGAGGGATGTTCCGAGAAACCGGACAGGGAACCGGTAGGGACCGCATACTTCCTGGCCAAAGGCACAGGGCAGGAAGCGGGGCGCTGCCAGAGCTCCAAGGCCGGGCCCACAATGGCCTCAGCCACAGGAAAGGCCTCCGAAGGGGAATCCCCTCGGTCCAATATCTCCGTGAGGGGATACTTGGCCTGCTTGGACATGGGCTTGAGCTGCATCCCGGTGGATTCCGAGATGAGCCTGAGTAAACCCAGGAAGGACAAAGGGCTGTCATCCAGCGACTGACCTCCAGAGGACTCCAAGTCCACTCGCTTGGAGAAAAGGGAGGAATCGTCGTCGGACTCAGAAGAGTCCGCAAAGAGCTGCCTCGGGCCTGAGCCACCCTCCACCTGCCGAGGGCGATCGGGAGTGAGGGTGACTGACAGCCTATGGGGCAGACCCTGAGCCGACCGAGAGTTCTTGGTCGGAGCCCCAAACAGCGGCTGTGGAGGCGGAGGTTCCACGGGTAGTGGGGCAACGCTGGTTTTGGCGAACAACCGGCCTGGGAACAGGCTCCTCGGGTAAAACAAGGGTTGTTTCGACTGCTCGGTGACAGCCACTTAATGGCTGGGAAAGGCGGCAACATCGGCTTGTTCCGGTCAGAAGGAGCTGTTGCCACATGAGGTCTCGTATCATCGGCGTAACATGTCGAAGCCTCCTCACATCCGAGGAGGAGGAAGAGGACGAAAGGCCGTCATCAGCTTACTGGCGGTGCCGAGACCGGAGACCACGGCGACGGGCGGGATCGCTGGACCGCTGAAGAAGTCTGAGACCGAGACCAAGAACCTCGGCCTTTCCGAGGACGGTGCGGGGAGGGGACGGGTGGAACCGGCTCCTCCCTTGGCTCGGAGGGTTCACCCGAGGGCTCCGGAACCGGAGGCACTGGCAAGCCCGCGGGATCCTCAACTCCCACCGGGGGAACCAGGAGAGGATTTTAAGCCGCCGGTGACAACCATCCAGCGGGTCGAGAAAGATCTCGACTCGTCGACGGAGTCTCGGTCAACTGACCTGGCGGGGACACCGTGAGACCAGTGGCGGCTTGAATGATCGACCAAGTCGATGGCTGACAACTCGGGAGAGGACCTTTCCCGCTCCAAGAGCGTCGATGGAGGGACTTACCCTTGTCTTTCTTTTGGACCAAGAAGGTCCAGCAGGCGTTGGTCCCTCTCCTCTAGTGGAAGGGACAGACAAAACTCTTTAAAGGAAACTGTGTAAGAGGAACCCAGGGAGGCGGGATAAATCCGCGGTCGAGGAAGATGGCCAGCGCCTCCTCTTCGAGGCGATCATCTGCTCTAGCTGATCTCGAGCCACCGCCATGAAGCACGCTGACCGGCCTCTTTTGACTTTACAGGAGGAAAACGTTCTCGGGCGCCCAGTTGTAAATGGGCAGCATGGTCTTCGAGGGACGAGGCCGAGAAGGAAGAGCACAGGTCGCAAGCCTGTGGGTCGTGCTCAAGGCCTAAACAGTAGACACACGTGAGTACGGATCCGTCCGAGACATCTTCTGCGGGCAACTACCGAAAACCGGGAGTCGCATTTGTCCATCGAGCCGCAGGGAGGAAGACCAAGTTCATAATGCAAAAACTTTTAAATTCGGAAAACCGAAGAATTAGGAACCAGTCTTATACGCAGAGCGTTAAGGAGGGAACCTGAGCTTCCAAGCGGTAAGGAAGATCTGGCGTCATGGGGCGGAGCCGAGAGTTTTAACACCCGGGTGGGTGGGAGGAGCCAGCTCGAAGACCTTCCGGCAAGATTTAAAGTGGCAAGGATACCTGCCAGACAGTGTGGATGAACAACATATCCATGTCCCTAGAACACATGTTTCAAGTCGTCCTCTAAAAAATTTCCACAGGGGCAAAATGGGGTATCAACATTCCCTCTCCTTTGTCCCAAATAGACTAGATATATTTTTTAATATTTAAGATATAATTTGCTTCATAAAATTCTAGTCTATACCGGGTAATTAGACGTCTAGATTGTGAATTAGTTAGTCTGATTAAATACGACTCTAGGCCACATTTCTGTTTTATTATTTTGTTTCACCTATAATTCTTTAGTGTTGCCAGTCTCTCCAGATCCTTTGCTCTGACTATATCTCTGACTCGATGTCTTTACTAGTGAGATAATTTCCTTCAAAGGTTTGAAAAATATATCAGTTAGTACATGGCCTAGCCCCCTAGGATATAATTCCTTCCAAATAAGTTGGATACTGGGTGATATAAAATTCATGGAAGCATAATCTATTTCTTCCTCCAAACACCATCTTGGAATTCCCTGTTCTGATAGCAAGAATGTCTTTAACAAAAATAGAATACGTCTTTCCAAGATCACTTCCCCCAAAGAAAGTTGTCCTAATTCTAAGCATAGATCTTCTTTGGGAACAGCTTGAGGGACCATTAGAATGTAACAATACAATTTATTAATTACACATTTGATGTCATCCAATTTAATATTTCCCCATATTTCTGACGCAAAAATTATGGAAGTATTGATTTTTGCATTTATCACCTTCAAGATTCCCAAAATGGATGCTCTCCCCATCTTTTAATTAAATCGCCTGAAGGCACTGGATGCAATCTTAGTTTTGGATATGACAAAATCATAATGCTCCTTCCAAGTTGTGGTTTGTGAAAAGTGTAGTCCAAGATAATCATATGACTTAACTATATCTATTTTAGTTTTCCCAATGTAAACCTTGGATAATTTTTTAGTTTTTGTTTCCGAAAATTACAACATTAGTTTTGCTTCCATTAATTAGCAGACCATCCATTACATAAATCAAAAAATGTGTTTAATTTCCTTGGAGTCCCAACAGAGAAGCTGAAAGCAGAACAATGTCGTCAGCATAAGCCAGAAGCGACGCCCTATGTGTCCCTATTTTAGGTGAGTGAAAATCATCATCTTCAGAGTTTTATAATATTGTAATAATGTATAAATTGAACAAAGTTGGTGCCAGAATGCATCCCTGTCTGACTCCCAAGTTTGTTTTGATTGTAGAAGTCAGATCGCCCCACTGATTATATTGGACTTGCATCCAAGTATTTGTATGAAGTCTAATTATTGTATTTAGTAATGAACTATCCAAATCCAGTAGTTTTAATTTTTCCCACAATAAATTCCTAGTGACTTTATCAAACGCAGATGTCAGATCCACAAAACAGCAATGTAGTTTGCTGTTCTTAACCATCACATACTTCCGTATTAGATGTTTTAAAACATAGCAATGTTGTACAGTTGATCTTGCTGATCGGAATCCATTCTGATATTCGCTAAGAATGCCTTTGTTGTCTATCCAGTCCTGAAGTTGATTGAGCAAAATTTTTTTTCAGAATATTTTCTGTGAGTTGTCTATGAGACTGACTGGTCTATGCATCTTTGGTTTGGAAGTATCTCTCTTCTTCAGGACTGGGTAGACAACACTGCCAAGCCAACTACAGGGAATATCTTGGCCCTGTATTATGGCATTATAAAGTGTTTTGAAAATTGGAACCCACCACTGTATACATGTTTTATATATTTCTCCAATCAGGCTATCAGGGCCAGGGGCCTTACTGGATTTAAGTGACAAAATCGCCTGACAGATCTCATCTTCATTAATACAAAAGGGAATAGGATGCATTTCAGATGATTCCTTAGATAAATTTGTAATCCCCACACTTTCTTCTACTGAGAAATATAAAGATTTAAAATACTTTTCCCATGTGGACAGTGTAATATGTGCTTGAATTCTATTAGAATATTGTCCATACCTGCTACTTACCAGACTCCAAAAGGCCTTAGTATATTTTTGCAGTACTGTATTATGCAACTCGTCCCACTGTAATTTGTAATATTTATTTCTTTCGAAATCCAGAATTTTGTTATATACTTTCCTGGATTGATATAATTCTTTGATGTTTTGTTCATTTTTATTCTCCCTTGCTTTCCTTACCTTATTTTTTTTTTTTTTTTATTTTTGCCGATTTTCTTTCACTCCGGTCACGGCTCGAGGAACCTTCTCTCAGGCATCCTGTCCGTGTCCTGCCTGCCTGAGGCTCTCAGAACTGTACCTCCTCTTTCCTCCACTTTCCGCAGCCAGCACCCCCGGTTTAACCCATTTGGGGTGGGTCGCCCTCTCCAAAGGCAGTCTCTGGCTGCAGACGAAGGCTGGCAGGAGAAACTGGGAGGCCGGCCTGGGTAAGCCCGGCAGAGGGCATGGGGGACAGGTGCCATCATGTGTTCCTCGGAGCCAGTGTTTTCCCTGTTCGTAGTGGATCCCCCTTCCCCTGCAAAGGCATGCCTGACGCAACAGCGTATGGCAACCCTGCCTGCATCAGCCACGCTATGTGATATGCAGCCTACCCACTGCAGCGCTCCCAATCTCCACCAGGAGCCACTGATGCTTCGGGCTATCCCTCACCCACCCGCCGAGGAAAGCCGCCCATCAGGCACTCAATCCTCTACCGTCCCCTGCCAACCTCTGGCTCCCGAGCTCAGGTCACCGGCATGGCGCGAGGTGTGGCACCCAGCGCCTCAACCCTCAGCGCCACTGGACGGCCTTCCTTATCTTCTTATTAAGAATAGATTTGGCTTTTTTACACTTATTATTAAACCATGTTTGAAGTTTTACTGCATTAGTGGAAGCTGTTTTGCAAAACGGCTTAATATAATTTGTTAACCTGTCCCAGATTTCCAAAATGGTGTCTGAACAGTTATTTGAAAGTATGGCTTGTCACTGTTCATTTAAGAATCCATATAAAAACAATTCCTAAAGGTTTATACTGAATGGTTATGCCATTTAATTCTTTTAAGATGTATGACTTCTATTGGAGGCAAGGCTTCGGCTATATGTAATCTAGGAGTTTCAATATTTAAAAAAAAAAATCAGGAAGTTGTGTCAACTCTGGTCGATCCATTATCCTCATGTCCTGGAGGATCTTAGTACCCTCTGCACTGGTCCATAAAAGATCTATGGTAGAATAACCTCTCTGTCCCATAAACATAAAGTTACCTTGGACACCTGTCTTGGTTCTACCATTTACAAGCATAAAATTTTGCTCTCTAAAAAAAGCATCCATACTTTTACCCCTAGCATTACATTTTTTATCCTTAGGTTTTCTTTGTGGCTAAAGTCCAGGATTAAGTTCAACTATATTCCCGACAAAGTCACTGTAGAGGGCTTTGTCTGATTCATATACCCAAAACGTACATTATAAATCACCCAGGATGCAGGCCCAGTGGTGCAGAGGGTTGAGGCGCTGGATGCCACACTTCACGTCATGATGGCGAGCCGGGTTCAGGAATGAGCCCAGGTCATCCGGGGGTCGGCAGGGGAGGCCTAGGATTGAGCGTCCATAGATTGCTCTTCTAGTCCTGGGAAGAGTTAAGGAGAACACACCGTGCTGTAGCGGCCACTGGGGACACCTGGGGGCACTACCAGCACAGGTGTATGTGGGGAAGGGCGCTGTAGCGTCGGTACGTAGTACCTTGACATCACTGCACTTCCGTGCTCCCATGGGAAACCAAAGAGGAAAAAGGGCGGGGCGCGACCGAGCAGCTTGATGGCCGTGCCCTGAGCTGCCCGGAGGACCCGTGTGAAATCCCATCAGGAGGGTCCGGGGCTATCCTGGCTGTGCGAGGCATAGGGGGGCCCACCAGCAGGATGGCACGACGGCAGTCCTGGATCCTCCAGGGTACGGTTTGAGCTACCCAGCTCTCTGGGCGGGCAGGGCCGGCGGCTGGATGCCCCATGCCAGTACATGCACTGCAGCAGGAGAAAAAGCAGCCATGATAAAAAAATAAAAATAAAAAAATCACCCAGGATAAACATAGGGAGATGTTCATTTTGTTCTAATATAATATCAAAGTCCGTTTTAAATTGATGCCATGAATCTTCCTTCTTTTTAACTTTTGGAGGAATATAGATATTACAAATTACTAATTTAGTGGAATTTTTACATAAATTCACTGTCAGAATTTCACTGCCCTCAGATTTATGTTCAGTTACAACAAAGTCTAGAGAAGTTTTAACAAAGGTAATAAGTCCTGCTTTAGGTCTGCCTAACTTTTTACTCTTATGAGCTGGTATTCCAACTAAGGAGAAGTCCGGTATGTTGTTATTCTCTGGTACTTGACTCCATGTTTCCTGAAAAAAAAGTATATCGAAGGACTCTAAAAAAAGAACGTGTATCACTGTCTGCTAACTTTAATGTTAACCCCTCAATATTACAAGATAATATTTTAAACTCTTGGTTTGCTTGAGAAGGATTTGCCAGATGTCAGGGTTGTTCAGTTTGTGAAAAATCTTCAGACAATCTATTGTTCTCTGTTCTGATCTCATATTCTCCATGAAATTCCCCTGGGATAGTCACCAGGATACCCAATTTGTCCAGTACTATTGCCTTTTTCATAACAGCCCACACAAATCTGGCCGACGTAAAGACCAAATCTACTTAAGGATGTTTCAACTCACCTCTCCATATTTTAATATTTGAAATAGACTGTAAGACCTGTTCTAAACCAAGGGAGTAGGCCAGAAATAATATAATTTCTTTGCCAATAATTTTGGAATCCCCGTATTCCAACCCAAACTGAAACTATCTTTATCATTCTGTTCCAAATATTGATTTATCTTATGGCTGTCAAGTACTTTTAAAATAGCTACTATATTTGGGTCTCGTCTGCAAGTTGTTTTTGCACACTTATCATTTTCCTCTACAGTTTGTAACTAACTGGAGTTCACTTATCAGGATCCCCTTTGACCGCATCAGATTTCCTTTAGACCATACATCAGCTGCTAGTGCTGGAGATTTTGTATAAATCATGACACAATCTGTGACACTGGGATTAAAAGGACGTAAAGTTTGAAAGTCCTTTTCATCCTGTTCAATACCCAAAAGGAATTTCATGTGACTCATGAGTAAGTCATCAGTTTAATCTGGAATCAATTTTATATCATAGGTCTCGAAGAAATATTGTCCTTCCTCTCCAATCTCCTTAAATAAATGATTAAATGAGAACAAACCCTGCACAGGCAGGATGTCTCCAGAGAAGGGAGAAAAAGGATCAAATTCGAGGCCTGGGGTAGTGACCTCCCTTCCGACCACTGGCAGTGCTTCAAAAGCTAAATCAGTGGATTCAATGTTAACAGATGCATATGCATTTTGTTTATCAGAACCCAGTTCTTCCAGTGGGGGCCCTTCATTATAATTTCCTTCCCTACTATCTTCTTGGGTATCTTATTGCTTATTTTTGCTCTTTTATTTTAATTTTTACTTTTACTTTTGTTTCTCATATTTCCTTTCCCTTTCCTTGATTCCACTTATCCTTTATTCTTCTGAGTATCTGTATTTTTTCTCTTATAAAAGGTGCAGGCAGATTGACTTGTACAAATTTATTTTCAGTGGAGGTACTCTCTATTAAAATAATTTGTGATTTCACATCTGTGTTTTCCTGTCTATCCTGAGAAATCCCATTAGATACCTGGTCCAATAAAATTTTATTTTTAAAAACATCAGTTCTTAAATTAGATAATTCCTCTTTCAGTGCAACTATATTTTCCAGGATCATTATGTTGGCATAATAAGTTTTTTTTGCAACTTCCAGCATTTGCTTAGAAAGACTGGTGCAGGAAAGAAAACATCCCTCATTTGCAAAGTATTCTTTATCATAGTTGTCCCAGACTTCCTTAGTATTCTGCTCTTGTGTAGTATCTGCATTATGAATTAATCCAGGGATTTTAGACCCAAAAGATCTGGGACAATCTGCTAATGTGAGATCTAGTCTTTTCAATCCTTCAACAGTCTTGCTTAATTCTTGAATTACTGGCAATAAATTTCCCTTCATGAATTCTACATCGCCCTTTTCTAAACCCCTATTTTTCAAGATGGGGGAGAAGAAAAAGGCGTACATTGGATGTTTCCCTCTGCAAGATCTAAATTTGTTACAGAGTTTTGATTAGTGGAAAAAACTGCTTCTGGGTAATCATCAGATAGTCCTTCAGCATTTATACTATGTATGCTGTTGAGATTAGGACCAGTGGTATCCCAGTCACCAGCTATCATAGATAAATCATCCTCACCCAAAAACTGTGTGCTCTCATTTTTACTACATACAGTTGGAACATTACTGAGTATTATTAAACTATTTAAATGTTGTATGTCTGGGGTAGTAGACATAGTCCGATCCTTAAAGGAATCAATTTTGGGTGTGGATAGACTTAAAGGTAGTTTATTCCTATTTCCAAAATAATCTGTAATTTTATTCTGTTTCTGATGTTGGAAAAAGGGTCCTACCCGTGACAATCCCTTATTTGCATCTATGATATTAATTATAGAATCAATACTATTAGGTGTCTTTGATTTCAACTTCAGGTTCCCTTTTAGAGGCTTTCTTGAAATACCCTTATTTTTCTTAGGATTTTTTCTTCTTGCTATTTGCCCTTCTGACACCCTAACGGTGTCAGTCAGATCAAACTGAGCATCTGCAAGATCCACAGTGCAATTCTTTTTGCTTTTAGTCAAGACCATATCAGAATACATACAAATATGATATACAACAGTTAAAGGAGAATTAGAAAATAGTAGGGATCCAAGGAAAAACGTCTCTAGCAAAGCTGAGAAATATAAACCAATATGAGAAGTCTTGCACATTAATGTTAAAATGTTAAAATATTTCAGCAATCAGGACCTAAGCAGAATCTGGTAAGCCAAAATTCATATATATGGTCAATTTTCCAGTATATAACAAAAGCAGCTTTTATATTTCTTTATACCAATATATGTCAGTACCAGTTAAACTGATTAATTAGCTGGTTAATCAACATTAGTTAATCTCAGCATCCAACAGACACTTCTACTTTCTATTAGTATCAAAAAGCAGCCAAGACAATATTACTGCCTAAAAATGCTGCCACTATTGCTATCAGTAATTAATGTTCTTTGGTGTTCCTTAATAATCAGCAGATCAGCAGTTAGCAGAGTTTTCCGAATCTTCATAGAATATGATAAATGTAAAGACTTTTAAGTCCTGAGGAAACTTGTGATTTGAAGAGGAGGAGGAGTCAGAAAAATCAACGCTCATATGTAGCCAAAAAATACAAGCCTTTAGTGTATTCCAAAGTCTCCAGTACATCTAAAATCCGTGGAACTAAATCAGTTGTAAGCAGGCCACCAGAAAAAGTAGTTTTAATTGGAGCATGTACAATGTAGTGGGAAGATTCAAAAGGCCCTGGAAAATGACAGACAGGAATCTCTTCCGAAAATGTGAGACAATAAAAGCAATCTCCGAAGGTCAGCACAACAGTAACAAGGCAAGAAAACTCAGCCCTGTCCAACTCCGTTCTCGGAGCTATACGTTCCTCCACTTTCCATTTTAGCTTGCCCAAAAAGCTGTCTACTCACACAGAAACAGTTTTTTGTAGACCACAGCCACCATTTTGCTTCCCTCGGCTTCCCTCACAGCTGCTGCTATTGCATGCAGGTAACGATCGGCCCTCAAGCAGAACTCTGTCAGCCAGCCATTAGGTCTTATTCCTGTTCTACCTTAGTTAAAGCTTTTTATCCAGTCCTGCTTCAGTCAGTACTCCTCACTGACACAGCGTGCAGCCAAAATACAGGTTACTCACCTGTAACAGGAGTTCTAGCAATGGTATATGTTGTTCATCCACACTGTCTGGCAGATCCCTTGCCGCTTTAAATCTTGCCAGAAGGTCTTCAAGCTGGCTCCTCCCACCCACCCAGGTGGTAAAACTCTCGGCTCCACCCCATGACGCCAGATCTAGCCCGCTGGAAGCCAGGTTGTGCGTCGAAGCCGGGAAGGTTGGGTGGGTTGTGTGGATGAACAACATATACCATTCCTAGAACTCCTGTTACAGGTGAGTAACCTGTATTTCTAGGGACATGGATATGTTGTTCATCCACTCTAACTGAACTCTAGCAGTTCTCCGGAGGGAGGGAGGCAAGCGCACACCCCCTGCCCAGGAATAAAGACTGGAGGCCCAGGCCCCAAAACCAGCATCCCGTGACCCAAGGTTGATGTGGTAATGGGTAATTAAGGTATGTGCCGACTTCAGGTAGCAGCCTGCAGATATCCTGGACAGGAAATCCTGGAAGCAGCCACCGATTCAGCGTATGGCGGGTAAAATGAGCTCTTATCCCTCTGGGAGGTTCCATGCCTGCCAACCTATGAGATCTATGCAGGAGGTGACCCACCCGCTCATCGTCCGCGGCTGCAGGTCTGCAGGTGCGGCTTCAGCGTGGGTGACAAACAGCTGGCAACCTCTCCTGAACTTCAGCCGACAGCCCTTAAGAAAGCGAGTGCTCAACTAGGGTCCAATATGGAGCCTATATTCGCCTCCGAGGTGTGACTGGGGTAGAACACCGCAGAGTCAACACCTGGTTAAGGTGAAGCTCTGACACCACCTTCGAAGGAACCGGGTGGGGCGGAGGACGCCTGTCCGGTGGAAGACCAGATAGGGAGACTCAAGGAACGCCTGGAGCTCTCCCGTCCTTCTGGTTGACGTGATAGCCACCAAGAAGGCGGTCTTCCACAACAGGTGGGAGATATCACACCTGTGCATTGGTTCGAATGGCTTGCCCGTGAGCTTGGCCAATACCAGCAGTAGATCCCATGGAGGTGGAGGTTCTCGCACCGGAGGGGAAATGAGATCAAGGCCTTAGAAAAGCGCCAGACCACCTTCTCCTGCGCCACCGACTGTTTTCCGGCCCGCGCCCGGAGGGCAGAGATGGCTGCCAGGTGCACCTTAAGGGTCATCGACCGAAGCCCTTGCTGAGAAAAGGACCACAAGTAATCTGGAATGCTTGCCGAGGAACAGGAGGAAGGGTCCAGGCCCTTTCCCTGACACCAAATGGAAGATCTCTTCCATTTGAAGGCATAGCATTATCTGGTCGACTCCTTACGGGACGCCTCAACAACGCTGAGGACCTCGTCGGAAGACCCAAGGCCTGGAATCTAGCTACTCAGGAACCAGGCGGTCAGGTGCAGGGATTGAAGGTCCAGATGGAATACCTTCCCCTGATGACAGAGATTGGGTCCGGGCGGGCTAGAAGCCGCCTCGGGAGCCTGGAGCTGAGACTGAGGAGAACTGGATACCAGAGCTGGCGGAGCCAGTCTGGGGCTACCAGAATCACCTGCGCCTTGTTCCTCCTCACCTTGAGAAGCACCTTGTGGATCAAGGGAATGGGGGAAAGGCGTAGAAGAGGCCCCGGGGCCACGGCCTCAAAAAGGCATCCCCCTGCAGCGAGCCTTGCTGAGGGGGCCGGGCATGAAACAGTCTCAGCTTCGCATTCTCCCTGGAGGCAAAAGGTCCACCTGAGGCGTGACCCAGTGGGAGAACAGATCTTGTGCTACCTCCGGCAGGAGAGAACCCCTCGTGAGACGCAGCCCCTATCCGGCTTAGGGCATCAGCCAGGGTGTTGGAGGCTCCTGCCACCTGAATGGCTAGGAGATCCGCCTCCAGGCTGCGCCGAGACCATATGCGGAGAGCCTCCTTGCATAACGGCAAGGAGCACGTCCGGCCCTGGCGGTTTAGGTAGCACATGGTCGTGGTATTGTCCGTCTGGACCCGAACCACTTGACCCTGTAGAAACGGAGCGAAGGCGGTGAGAGCTAGGCGGACCGCACGGAGCTCCAGCAGGTTGATATAGCATCGGGACTCCGGAGGGGACCAGAGGCCATGCGCTCTGTGCTCCCCCGATGGACACCCCAACCCATCAGAGATGTGTCGGTCAATAAAGAGACCATTGGCCCGGGGTGGACGAACAGGATGCCCTCCTGCAAATGTGCCGGAACGGTCCACCACTGGAGAGCGTTCCACATTTCCTGGGTCACTGTCACCAACTGATCCAATGGATTGAGCGTTGTGACCACTGACTGACCCATCCCCGATGAAGGGGACGCATGTACCAACAGGCCCAACGGACCATGCTGGTGCAGGCCGCCGTGAGGCCCAGGAGATGCAGGAGTCCCAGGCCGGGTGCAACTGCCCAACCAGGAATGACTGGGCAGGGAGGAAAAATTTCCGGCCCTGTCCGCCGGGAGTTGAGCTCTGGCTCTGAAGAAAGCCGAGCTCTGCCCCGATGAGGGGTATCATCTGCTTTGGCACGAGTTCCAGCTTGGTCTTGTTGATGAGGAGGCCAATCTGAGAGGAAACCTGGAGGGCCAGATCTCTGGACCGCTCCACCTCCACTCTGGAGGGGACTGCCAACAGCCAGTCGTCCGGGTAGGGGTACACCCGGATCCTTCGGCGCCGCAGGAATGCAGTCACCACTACCATGCATTGGTGAAGACCCTGGGAGCTAGAGAGGCCGAAGGGCATGGCCCGGAACTCGTAAAGAGATCCCTCCGCTCTGAAGCGGAGAAATTTCTGATGAAACAGACGGATCGGGACGAGAAGAACGCGTCCTGGTAGTCCAGGGAACAGAACCACATGCCCTAATTCCAGGAATGGGAATATCTGAACCAGAGTGATCATCCTGAAGGTCCGAGACCTTGGGGACCTGCTCAAGTCATGCAGGTCGAGAATGAGGCGCCAGCCCCCCGTCCGTTTTGGAACCAGAATTTCCTGGACACAGACCCCAGGTCTGGAGGAGGATCCGCTACCTTCCTGATCATCTCTATCTCGAGGCGCAGGGCAATATTGGCTCGGCGGGCCGACAGCGAGGCTTTAGACCCTGTGGCCCCAGTGGCTCGGCTCGGGAAGGGCCTGCTTGAATACCAGAGGCAGGCCCTTACCTACCACCTCCCACACCCAACGGTCCGTGGTGATAGCAGACCAGGCGGAAGGAAAGTGGCGGAGCCGTCCTCCTACGGGGGGGACCAAGGGAAGGGTGGCGAGGTTGGGGGCGATGCCCCTCAACCCGTCACTGGGCAGGCTTGGAGGAGGGACCGGCCGAGGGAGCTCCTGGGCCTTTACCTCCTTGCTTCCCATTACAGGAAGCCACTGGCTTGGGTTTGGGATGCAAAGCGCGAGCCTGCTGGCCCTTGTGCTGGTGCTGTTGGGCCAGTCGTGCCGCAGGGACCGAAGGACAAAAGGACTTACGCTTATGTTGCCGGCGGCCCTTGTCCCTCTGGGCAGAAGTGACAGAGTCCAGAGTGGCGTTGGACTTTTCGATCCACTGGAGGTGTCCCTCCACTCCAGGGCCGAAGAGGTCAGTCCCCTAGAAGGGGATGTCCGCCAACTTGTGCTGGGTATCCGCCGAGAAGGTGGATCTCCTCAGCCACACCCTGCGGTGCATGGCCACCACAGCCGTTACTGACCTGGCACAGGAATCACCTATGTCCAGAGCAGTCTGAAGCTGCTGCTTAGCCACCGCCCTTCCCTGGTCCTGCACCTGCCGGGCCGTGGTCAGCTGGGAGATGAGGGATCACCTCATCCAGGGAGCCCATGAGGGCATGGGAGAAGTGTGCCATCAGTGCGGCCGAGCTGGCCTGTCGGAGGCCGAGGGAGGACGCAGCGTATACCTTGCACCCGACATAGTCCAGCCTTTTGGACTCCTTGTCGGGGGGCCTATCCACATCCCGAGCGTTTCCGGAACGCTGGAAGACGTTATCGGTGACTAACCCCTCGGCAGAGGGGTGCTCCGAGAAACCGGGCAACGAGCCGATAGGGACCGCATACTTCCTGGCCATCCTGGCTGAGGGCGCAGGACAGGAAGCAGGCCGCTGCCAAAGCTCCAAGGCAGGGCCGACAATGGCCTCAGCCACAGGGAAGGCCTCCATGGGTGAATCACCTCAGTCTAGAATCTCCGTCAGGGGATAATAGGCCCGTTTGGACATCCCGGTAGACTCCAAGATGAGCCTAAGCAGACCCAAGAAGGACGATGGGCTATCGTCCAGAGACTGGTCCCGGGAGGACTCCAGGCCAACCCGCCTGGGGTACAGGGAGGAGTCATCATCGGACTCCGAAGAGTCTGCAAAGAGCTGCCTCAGGCTTGAGCCACCCTTCACCTGCCGAGGGCGGCCGGGAGTGAGGGTGACCGACAACCTGTGGGGCAGGCTGTGACCCGACCGAGGTTCCACCACAATCGGTGGGGCAGCTAGATTTGGTTGAACAACCGGCCCAGAAATGGGCATCTCGACTGCGGCGAGTGGTTGCTTCAGCCGTTCAGGCGGCAGCCACTTGATAGCCGGGGGAATGCATCGGAGTTGATTTATTCCCGGACAACAGCAACTGCTGCCACATAAGGGCCTCATAATGTCGATGCAGTCTGCGTCGAAGCCTCTCCTCATCCGAGGAGGATGACGAGGAGGAACGGTGTCGCCACTTAATTCGGTGCCCAGACCGAGACCGCCGAAGTCGGCGGGAGTGACTTGACCGAGATGAAATCCGAGACCGAGACCCTCGGTGAAACCGAGGGCGGGCCTGGGAAGGGGCGGGGGAAACCCGCTCTTCCCTTGACTCGGGCACTTTGACCGGGGACTGCCGCCCCGAAGGCGCGGGCAGATCCTCGGTCTCCACAGAGGGAACTGGCAGAGAGGGGTTGACGGCTCTACCAGTCGACCACCTGGCTGACGGGTCGAGAGATAACTCAACTATGTCGACGGGAGTCTCAGCAGGCTGGCCTGACGGGGACACTGTGAAGCCAGCGGCCTGAGCCGCAACCTCAACCGAAGTCGATGGTCGGCTGTCCGGGGAAGGAGACCTCTCCCGCTCCCTCAAACACAGAGCGATGGGACTTACCCTTGACTCCCTCATCTTGGGCCGAGAGGAATGTCGATGGCCCTCTCCCTCCGTGGAAAGGGACTGGCGAAGTTCCTTGAGCGAAGCGAATGGAAGGAACTCAGAAGGCGGGATAAATGCGCGACCGAGAGAGGAGGAGATCGCGGCCTGGGCGCCTCCTCGAGGCGATCGAGTGCTCGAGCTGCTCAGCCGACCCAGCCACCGCGGACACCGCCCAACAAGCCTCTTTGGGTTTTACCGGCAGGGAAATCTCCTCAGGGCACCCGAGCCTCAATCGGGCGGCACGATCCTCCAGGACGTTGGCGGAAAAAGTGCGGCACAACTCGCAGACCTGCGGGTCGTGGTCTAAGTCGTGGCAGTATATGCACGTGGAATGCGGATCAGTCCTGGATGTCTTCTGCCCGCCAGGGCACCTCCAAGAGCCGGGACTCGAATTGTCCATTGCAGCCGCGAGGGAAAAGAAGACCGAAGTTTAGAAAACTTCAAAACTAAATTTGGAAGAACTGAAGAATCAGGAACCAGTCTAAAGCATGAAGCTAGTGGGAACCTGAGCTTCAAGCGATGAGAAGATCTGGTGTCATGGGCGGGCCGAGGTTTTACCACCTGGGTGGGTGGGAGGAGCCGGCTTGAAAACCTTCCGGCAAGATTTAAAGCGGCAAGGAACCTGCCAGACAGTGTGGATGAACAACATATCCATGTCCCTAGAAATAAAGTTAACAGTAGGGGAGGTACTAACAACAACAAAAATGGAAAGGGACCTGGGGGTAGTCATATCAGATGACCTAAAGGTAAGCAAGCAATGTGAGAAGGCAGTAAGGAGGGCTGGGGGAATACTGGGATGTATAGGAAGAGGCATCATGAGTAGAAAACAGGAAGTTGTTATCCCTCTGTACAGACAGTTGGTGAGACCACATCTGGAGTACTGCATGCAGTTCTGGAGACCCCATCTCCGCAAGGGCATAGATAGGTTGGAGGCAATCCAGAGGAGGGCAACTAAAATGGTGCAGGGTCTGCACCAGAAGCCATATGAAGAGAGACTAAAAGAGCGTAATATGTATACCCTCGAGGTTCATTCACATATCCGGTCCTGTGTAGTACAATATGGTCTGCAAGCCAGACCAATAGGCATACAGATCATACTGTACGCTGTCATTCGGCGGGCGGCATGCGGGTGAGTGCTGCCACCTGCCAATGATGGGGGTGCTGGGTGGCGGGGGACCTCAGTGGGTGGGTGGGAGGGGTACCACTGGACCATCAGGTAATTATTTCCACAACAGCCACAATTGGGCAAGCGGGGAGTTACCACTAGACCACCAGGTATATCCGTCACATTTATAACAACCCGCGATTGGGTGTATGGGGGGGTACCGCTAGACCACCAGGCAATTCTTTATATTTACAACAGCCCTCGATCAGGCATATGGGAAGGGGGGGAGCCACTACACCACCAAGTATTACTGTAATATTTACAGATGCCCACGATTGGGCATATGGGGGGAGTACCACTGGACCACCAGGTGGTTCTTTATCTTGTACAACTGCCCGTGATCAGGCGTACGGTGGGGGGGCCACTAGACTACCAGGGGGTCAGGGTGCTTGTGGACAGTGTTCCTGCTGGGCGGGTGGCCACCCAAGGCTGGCGGCTGTTGTGTTGCACTTCTACTACAACCGCTCGCCTGTGGGTAGCCAGCGTTTGAGCCTGTTTTTAGCTCACAACTTTGGGTACCAGTGTGCAGCGCGTAGAGGGTTGCGCCAACATATCGCCGCACATCCGGGCTGAATATCGGGATGTGCCACATATGCATGGGCACACCCCCTGCATCTGCGCCGCATACATTATCAATGCACCGTTCAACTTGCCCATTTGAATATCATGCCAGGGCGCATTGGGGGTGTTGTGCATGGCACAGCCCTGTTGCGCCAGGCACAACCCTTTGAATATCCCAGCCTCAGTATTTTGGAGCTGTGATAGGTGAAAAAGGGGCACGGACTCAAAAGCCCTCATAGTTTGGACTGATACCAATTTATTCACATGCTTTACAAGTAAACATATTCACTTGATTCCTAGAGTATACAATATGTGCCGAGCCTTGTTTATTTATGTTGTACCGACCAAAATGCTTTAATTTTAGTGTTCAAATCACAGGTAAGCACAGTAATATAGTTCCTTGCCCAGCGTGACCAGTGAGTGTAAGAGCATGTTAGAACAACTGTTTTACTTACTTTTTATCATGTATGAGAATGTATTAATTCCAAGAGTTACAAGCACTGTATCATGGGTATACAATGATATGGGTTGTGCAACATTTCTGAGAAACATACTTCAAAACTATAGTACACATGAAAGTAGTAAATAGTCGCAAATGTGAAATGAAAAGCAAGGTAGGATTTCAAGCACAAATTAAGAGCTATATGGAAAGGGCACAACACACCTACGGCCATACTGGAATTCACAGGTTTCATTCACCATACTCTTGATCAGGGTCAACTTGTTGGCACAACCTTTATTGACCTGTCTAAAGCATTTGGCACAGTCAATCACCATTCGCTGACACTTCAGCTTGCTGGGCTTAGCATATCTTCAGATGCCTTAAAGTGGCTCACCAGCTATCTAGCAAACTGAACACAACAGGTGAGAATAGGGTCTACCCTTTCTGCTAAACTGCCAGTCTGTTCTGGGGTTCCTCAAGGATCGATACTGGGACCCCTTCTATTTAGCACCTTTCTCAATAATCTTTCAGCATCCTGATCCGAACCAGTACTCCTCTATGCAGATAATGTAGCCATTTTCTCAAAGACTGCTGACCCTACCCTCCTTCAGCCCCAACTTCAGAGAAGCTTTACTGACGTTGAATCCTGGTTCACCTCTCATAAGTTGGTGCTTAATCGCAAAAAAAAACAAAGGTCATGCTTTTCCATAGTACCCACAGCAAGCATAAAGCCAAACAACTGGTGATTAAAAAACAGTGCGGGTGTAGTCCTTGATCAGACTCAATCTTTTAAATACCTAGGAGTTACTCTGGATAGTATGCTCTCCTACTACCACCATGTTGAGAATGTTGCCAAGGCAGTTAACATTCGCCTAGGCCTCCTACACAGACACAAACACTGCCTTACTACCGAAGCCCTAAGACTGGCTATCCAAAGTTCATCTGTGTCTATTATTGACTATCGTTTGGTCATTTATGGTACCACCATGGACACAACCTTACTGCGGCTCCCCACAGCTCTGAATAAGGCATGCCATCTACTAACTGGTGCAGTGTATCGTACTCACACTTGTGACCTTTACAGACAAGCAAACTGGCTTCAACTCCACGCTCGCATTGAATATTACACCTGCCTTCTGGCTAAGAAGGCAGCTCTTGGTCTCCTACCACCAGGTTCCCTTCTGGGGCACTAGTAACAAACGAAGTTCTGCAAGCCAAACTTTCACTGTCCCTCGCTGTTGAACCTCACTCCAACAGCGATCCATAGCAATTAGAGAGGCTAATTTATTTAATTCTCTTCCTCCTGAGATTGCAACGACTGCAAGCTTGGGACCATTTAAGTGGAAGCTGCATCAGTTCCTAGTTTCCAGATCATCTTGTGACTGCTATAACCAACTAATCTCTATAGACAGCTAAATGCACTGGGACCTCCCTCTTGTACCGTTCGCCCCTGTATAGCCCTACCCTGTTGCTGTGCTATTCCACATACAGCACTTCCTTCCTTCATCCCTTTCCCATCCCCATCCCTGCCCTCTTTTAATCCTACCTCATCCCCCCTTCCTCTACCACTCTACTCCCTCCTCCCTCCCTCCCTCCCCAGTTTCCTCACCTTGTTCTCTCCCTCTACTCCCCTCCCCCCGTGGGTCTTTTCCTACATAAGCTGCACTGTGGCAGCTCCCTCCTAGCTCTTATTTTGCTCCTTCCACCCCCTCAATTCACCCCCTATCCTTCTCTCTTTGTAATCCCTTCCACCCCTCTTCAGACAAGGCCACTGGCTGCACTCGACACAATATTTATCTTGCCATATTATTCTTTTGTTTATGTAATTACT
This sequence comes from Neoceratodus forsteri, assembly GCA_016271365.2. Lineage (NCBI taxonomy): Eukaryota > Metazoa > Chordata > Ceratodontiformes > Ceratodontidae > Neoceratodus > Neoceratodus forsteri. Next base: position 1,219,400,766 of record CM057450.1, read on the forward strand.
TTCTTCATGTTGTACCACATACTGAAACAACTGTAATTTGTTATTCTTGTGACTTGACGTGAAATCTCTGTAAAAGAGCCCTTGGCTCAAAGGTCTGGTGGTAGCACTGATGCACAAGTAGCTGACTATGGCCGTGGTGGGGTGGGGCCGCAGTTCCAGACATGTGCGCCTCCATGCGCATGTGCATCCTGAGCTACCGCAGCTCAGGGCGGAAAAATCTGTCGGACAAATGGTGGTTGAGGGGCCTAATGAAGCCCTGCCTTTAGGTCCAGAGTCTGCACTGCTGTCTGGTGCTCACCAAGGTCTGCTGCAGAACTGTGTGTACTGGAGGGGAGGGCGGCCCTCCACTCTGCAGCGCTGCCACAAAGGGAAATTTGTGGGGGAACTGCATGACCAAGATGAGTGCTGGGGGAGGTGGATGCTGGCTTGGGACAGCAGGGACAGAGTTGATCAGCCGCCCTCAGGCCAAAGGGGAATAAAAACCCTGATGAAAAAAAGGGAAAAGGAGGAGAAAGTGGATTGTGTGTGGAAGTAGGGAGGAGATTCGGTATTGTGGAGCTGTGATAGGTGGAGGAGAGACCCCCCCCCAAAAAAAAAGGCATCTCACAGCTCAGACAGATACCAACATGCTTGCATGCTTTGTAAGCAAACGTAAAAAGGAGTTAACTGTCCAGAAAACTACCTTGTCTTATGTACAATGTGATACTGCCCCTTTCAAGAGAGAGCCTGAAGCTCACAGATTCATCTAGCTGAGCAGATATCAATACACATGCAAACTCTGTAGGACAGGATATTCTTGGGAATGGAGGATAAAGGCTCAAAAGGTGATTTGCAGAGAGCTGAAAGAACCACATGCAGGTCCCACAGGGGAACTGGAGAGTAGTACAAAGGCATGGAATGGCTAACTGGTTGAAAAAAGCTAATGACACCAGAATGACTATCTAGGGAGAACCCAGCCAAGGGGCCCAGCATAGTCCCAAGGGTGAAGTCTGACCCTGGAGAGTGTTGAGGGCCCAGACCTTGTTCATTCCTGATTGCAAAAATCCAAAATCTGTGGCAAGGTGCCTTTTGCAGGCTTGAAGCCCTGTCTCCTTTAGCCCTGGAAGGAAAACGTTCCACGTCCTGTCATATACTGATGACGGTGAAAGCTATCTGGACAACATAAGGGTGTCCAAGACCTTGAAAGAGAAACCTTGCTCTAGAAGTATCCTCCTCTCAGGATCCAGGCTACCAACTAAAGAGACCCTGAGTTCGGAGGTAGAACAGGTCAGTGAGAAGATCCCTGTGGTAAGGGAGTCAAAATGGCTCCTACATTACAAGAATTATCAGATCTGAGATCCCAGCCTTCTTGGCCACTCTGGCGCTATCAGAAGGAAGCTTCCCTCTCGCTGCTGAATTTTTGGAAAAACTCTTGGGATCAGTGTAATTGGAGTAAACAGGTAGGTCTCTCTGAAGTCCCACCATTGAGAGAGGACATCCACTGCTTCCATTAGAGAATATCCAAACCACATGAAGAAGCTGAGAACCTGAGCATTTTCCCTGGACACAGAGAGATCAGTCTGGTCATGAACCTACTGCCCAGAAGACTGAACACTCCAAGGTTTAGAGAACACTGCACCGGAAGGACGATCTGGCAGCTCAGACAATCTGTCTGAACATTTAGATCCCCCCTCTAGATAATTAGCTGACAGAGACAGAATATTCTTTTCGGCCCACTTAAAAACCTTTTGAGCTTCCAGGAGCATGCTTTCACTTTCTGTGGCCCCCCTGATTGTTTATGTATGTTATCGTCACTGCACTGTCCAAATGAATCTTCACTGCTCAGGCCCTGAGCTGCTCCTGAAAATGTAGGACAAGAAGAAACACTGCCCAGATCTCCAAGACATTTACCTGAATGGCTTGTAACTCTGGACTCCAAACATCCTTGACTGGAATCTGATCCAGAATACCAACCCAGCAAAGAAGAAAAAATTACTCACCTTAGTAATGTTGTTTCTTCTAATGGAGTCTTGCTGTATTCTGACATTTTGCAGTGAGGTCCAACCTTCCGAACTGCCCTGGAGATGAAAGAGTTAACTTTCCATGCCAGGTATGGAACGCTGAGCTCGAGCTCGGTTGAGACTCTGTCTGCTGCTGTTTAAAATTAAACCGTCAGATCTTTACGAGCTAAACTCACTGGGTGCCCTGTGTGGAAACTGTAAACTTACACTAGCCAACTGGCTACTAAACATAATATAGAGATTTTTTTGGTCCCAAAGCAAAGCCTCAAGTCAGGAAACCCAAAAAATAAAACAAAAACACAACACCCACACACCCAAACCAAAAGGATGAGAAGAAGGGTGGGGGCACCTCTAAGGTGTCAACACTGTACCTGCCCACCCACATCCCAAAAACCCAGGTTCTGAGAGGGGAGGTGGGGGGGAGGTCAGAATACAGCAAGACTCCATTAGAAGAAACATTACTAAGGTGAGTAATTTTTTTCTTCAAACAACATGAAGTCTTGCTGTATTCTGACATATTGCAGACTACCAAGCAGTACCTCCATGGAGGAGGGGCAGAACCTACTTAGGAAATAGGCTCTGAAGCACTGCTGTGCCAAACCTAGCATCACTCCTAGCCTGGATGTCCAGGGAGTAATGCTTGGTAAAAGTGTGTACTGTTTTCCAGGTGGCTGCTTGACAAATCTCTAAGATAGGAATATCCCTGGCCGCAGCCAGGGAAGCAGCTGTACCTCTGGTAGAGTGAGCCCTCAGGCCTGAGGGTGGGATCCTACCTAGTTTTTCATAGCAAAATTGAATGCAAGAGACAATCTACCTGGCAATAGATCTCTTAGTGGCAGGTTTTCCCTTACCAACCTCACCATAAGTGAGGAACAGTTGGAGGGAGTCAAACCTGTGACCCTTGGTGCGCTCTACGTAGTAGCTAAGAGCCCTTTTCACATCCAAACTGTGCAGCCTCCTCTCCCCAGAGGAGGAATGGTCAGTGAAGAAAACAGGAAGGGACATAGACTGGTTAAGGTGGAAATCTGAAACCACCTTAGGCAAAAACTTCCTATTAGTCCTGAGGACCGCCTTATCTCTATGGAAAGAGATAAAATCAGGCTCCACTGACAGGGCCTGTAACTCACTTATGCATCTGGCAGAAGTGATGGCCACCAAGAAAACAGTTTTCCAAGTCAAGTACTTGAGGTCTGCTGAGGACAAAAGCTCAAAAGGAGGTTGCATAAGCTGAGCAATGCAAACATTAAGGTCCCAAGCAGGGGCAGGGTCCCTGAAGGGAGGATTGGTATGAAGCAATCCCTTGAAAAATTTAGAAAATACAGGATGAGCTGAAAGGGAAGAGTGTTTGCCTGCTGAAAGGAAGGCAGAAACAGCTGCCAGATGCACTTTTAGTGTAGCTGGTCTGAGTCCCAAGCTATTAAGATGAACCATGTAGTCAAGGAATGTGGGAAGGCCAGCAGACTCTGGAGAAATGTGCTTGCCAGAGCACCATATAGAAAATATTTTCCATTTAGAGTTGTAAGTGTTTCTGGTGGAAGGTTTACGAGAAGCCTTCAAGACATCCAAAACACCTTGAGAGAGGTGTAAGTCAGCAAACTAATTCTTCAAGAGCCAGGCCTTGAGGTTGAGAGATTTGAGATCCGGATACCAAACCCTCCCCTGAGCACATGTTAACAGGTTGTAATTCCTGGGAAGAGACAGTGGAAGGTGGACTGCTAAGGACAACAAGAGAGGGTACCAGGGCTGCCTGGCCCAGTCTGGAGCAATCAGAATCACCTTGCAGGGTTGAGACCTGATTTTGACTAACACCTTGAACAGGAGAGGGAAAGGGGGAAAGGCATACAGGAACTTCCCCTCCCAATTGAGAACTAGGGCATCCAGGGGGACTGAGCCCAACACTGCGGGCCTGCAGCAATAGAGAGGGAGTTGGTGATTGTCTGGGGCTGCAAAAAGATCTATCTGTGGAGTGCCCCATCTGGAGAAAATTACCTTCAGAACTAGGGGATCCAGGGACCATTCGTGATGGCCTTGAGATATCCAGCTGAGAGCACCTGCCAGGACATTGCCTGGGAGGTGTACTGCTGTAAGAGAGGTGTTCAGGGAATAGGCCAGGGACCATAACTTCATTGCCTCTGTGCACAAGGCCATAGACCGAGTGCCCCCCTGCTTGTTGATATACCACATTGTAGTGGTATTGTCTGTCCTGATCTGAACTACTTTGTTCTGAACAGACTTGGAAAAAGCTTGAAGTGCTAGAAACACTGCTCTGAGTTCTAATAGATTGATGTGAAGCAGAGATTCCTGAGGAGACCACAACCCTTGGGTGGTCAGGTCCCCCAAGTGGGCTCCCCAGCCCAAGAGGGAGGCATCTGTAGTAAGGATTAGAGAACGAGACTGAGTGACAAAAGGAACTCCCTGTCTTAGATTGTCCTGATCCTGCCACCACTGTAATGCCTGGATCAGGGTTCGAGTCACTGGAATCGGTTTGGTCAGAGGGTCCTTTTTCTGAGACCAAAAGGCTCTCAAGTGGAACTGAATGTTCCTCATCTGAAATCTTGCTCCCTGCAGCACTGCTGCAGAAGCAGCCATGTGCCCCAGGAGCTGCAGAAAATGCCTTGCTGGTCGAGACACCTGGAGGCTGAATGAAGAGGCCAGTGAAATAAGGGTCCTTGCCCTGTCTAAGGGAAGGAAGGCTCTTGCCCTTACTGTATCTAGCTCTGCGCCTATGACAGTGAGGAGCTGTACAGGCTCTAAGAACTGACTTTGAAGATTGGAAGGAAACCTGAGAAGTGAGCAGTTGCTGAGTTATCTGTAGGTGTAACTTGACTTGGTCTGGAGACTGGCCTACTATGAGCCAGTCGTCCAGGTATGGAAAGATGGAGATCCTTTTTCTTCTTAGGAAGGCAACTACTACTGCCAGGCATTTTGTGAACACCCTTGGAGCAGAGGTTAGGCCGAAGGACATTGCTCTGAATTGGTAATGGCCTGAGGGCAGCTCGAACCTGAGGTATTTTTGGTGGGAGCTTCTGATAAGAATATGGAAATAGGCATCCTTGAGGTCCAGGGAGACTAGCCAGTCCCCTGGCCTTAGAGAGGGTAGAATCATTCCCAGAATCACCATTTTGAACTTTGGCTTTAAAAGGTGCTTGTTTAAATATCTGAGGTCCAGGATGGGCCGCCATTCTCCTGTCTTTTTGGGGGTTAGGAAGTACCTGGCGTACAATCCTTTCCCTTTGTGTAGGGGTGGAACCCTCTCTATGGCTCTCAGAGCCAAGAGGGAAGAGACCTCTGCCTCTAGGGCCAGTGCATCTGAGGAATTTGCAGGTGGAAAGGATCTGGTTCTCATCTTTGGAAATTTTTGAAGCTGAGAACCAGCCTGGTTCTACTTCAGGACCCATTTGTCTGATGTTAAAGACATCCAGTCCTGGACAAAGTAAGCCAGGCTGCCCCTACAGGTGGTGGAGAATCGGCCCTGGCAATCCCATCAGGGTGCCTGTTTGGCAGGGCTTTAGGCTGGGGGTGGAAGCAGGCCTGCTTGTGCCCGTCTGCCTCTCCCTCTGAAGAACCCCTCTGAGCATAAGCAGAAGAGGAGGCCTGGGCTTAGTAGAAGGCCTATGAAAGGCCTGCCCCTGCCCCTGGAATGCTGCCTCTGAGGTGGCTTGCCTCTCCTTGGCCTGAGCACTCTATAGGTGGTCCTGTATTCATCCATTTTTCATGTAATTCTCTGTTCGCTCCCAAACAGAGAATTACCTACAACAGGAAAATCCATGGCCTTAGTCTGGGTATCCTGAGACAGGCTAGTACATCTGAGCCAAGCCATCCTCTGAAGAGCCACAGATGTAGCCATGACTCTAGATGAAACATCATTGGAGTCCACTGCAGCATGGAATTGCACCTTGGATGCCTCAATACCATCCGCAGCCACCTGCTCCAGCTCCTTGGCAAGCTGTCCAGGGACCTGTTTAGCTAAAGCCATTACAGTGTCCCATCTAGATTTCTGATATCTAGCTGTATAGGCCATATAATTAGCCTGCCTGAGTCCCAAGGATGCTGCCATGTACTGCTTTTTTGCCATGGCATCAATCCTCCTGGAGTCCTTATCTGGGGTGTGTGAAGCCAAGGGTATATTTGCCTTATCACAGGCAGCAGCCTGCACTACCCCAACATGGCTGCATTGCTGGGTAAGGAACTCCGTATCTGAGCCTGAGAGAGTATACCTCTTGTCCATTCTCTTGTCCACAGGAGGTATAGAATTAGGAGTCTTTAAAATTTTCATTGTCTGTTTCCCAAAGGACTTATGAAGGGGAATAGACAGCCTCCTGGACTCTGGGATATCCATAATTTCAACATAGTCAGGCTCCTCCTGGTCATCCACAGCTTCTTCCATAGGAAGCTGCAGAGTTTCAGCCACTTTTTTGTAGAACATAAAATGGGAAGGGGACTCAGAAAGCCTAGGAGGAGAAACCCCTGAAGGTCTGTCTGGGGAGATGTCCGGGTCAATAGGCACATCCAGACTTTAGTAATCACCATCACTATCCTCATACTCTCCTTCCTCCTCCTCCAGTTCAGAGAAATCTTTTAAATTATAATCTGGAACCGGCTGAACCGAGCCCCTTCCCGATGGTGCCGGTTCGGTCGGAACCGGGGTTAGCGATTGAACAATTCTTATCGCTTTGGCTATTTCATCAACGGTCGGAGAAAGAATTTGTGGATCCGCACCGGCTGATTTATCCCTTCTTTTTCTTTTAACCGGAACCGACTCCTGGAGTCGGTTTTCCTTTGCCCGAAGTTTCGCCTGGTCAGAGGGCATTCCTTCTGGTTCGGGTTGGAACTGAACCGGCTGGCCATCCGGTCAGCGGACTTCTTGGCCTCTTTCCTAAGCCTACCAACTCTCTTTCCAGGGCAGCTGCAGGAAAATTCTTGCAAATCTGGCAGTCTGAATCAAGGTGGTCAAACCCCAGACAATAAACACAGGAGGTGTGGGGATCAGCCTTAGCAAAGACTTCCCCACACACACTACAGTGTTGAAACCCAGTGGGCCCGGTTTTTCTTTTGGGTTTCTCAGACATGGCCGGTCTTAACAACAACTTACCCTTTTTTTGGTAATCTGCCAGGCAAGACACCCTTAGCGGTTCCTGACTGTGTTACGGGTCATGGAAAAAAACGTAATGAAATCTGGGGTTTTTTGGTTTTTTTTTTTTAGAACCGATAAGGACCAGTTACCACACTCTAAAAGTAGAATAAACCTTTTTTTAAACAACCTGATCGGTTCAAACCGAACCAATCCCACGTTTACAAGTTCCACACAGAAGAACAAGGAAAATAACTTATCTAGTACTCATGATACCACAAACAGAGTCTGAACCGACAGGTAAATGATTAAATTCAGTCGAAAACTGAGAAAAACGGTACTTTAACCGACAACTTGAACCGAGCAAAGGAGAAATCTCCGGAGCGACTGTTCAGTGAGGCGGAGTAAAGAATCTGACGGTTTAATTTCAAACAGCAGCAAACAGAGTCTCAACCGAGCTCGAGCTCAGCATTCCATGCCTGGCATGGAAAGTTAACTCTTTCATCTCCGGGGCAGTTCGAAGGTTGGACCTCACTACAATATGTCAGAATACAGCAAGACTTCATGTTGTTTGAAAAGCTGGCATCCATAGTCAGAATTTCTCCGGAGGGGTCGCACCATGGCCCAGCACAGTACAGGAGACCTGGCTTTGTTTCCAATGCACTTTTGGGGTAACCCTAATCTCAGTGCTTTTGTGCTAAAGTTTCTTGTCTTTTTAGCCTACTTTCTTATTCTAGACCCACCATGAGCCAAACCCCTAAGACCACATAAGGGTTGTTTCACATTTCCCCCAGGGTGAGATACAGATGAGGCACTCTAAAGAGTTCTATGTAGGATGAAACATCCGTCTGTGTCTTCTGTTCTCACCCATTACAGATTGTGAGAGGCCCTTTGGCACCATGCGTTTCTGCTTAAAGTCTAAATTTCCATGGTGATTTGCATATGCATCCCATGATGTTTTGCAATATAACAGTATGTGTGATTTTGTATTTCTTGGAAAATATGGCTTTGTTGCCAATGCCCTTTTTGGGTAGCCCTAACCTCAGTGCTTCTGTACTGAGGTTCTTTGATGTTTTAGCTTGCTTTCCTATTTTAGGCATACCATGACCCAAACCTGTAAATCTACATAAGGCTGGTTCGCTGTTTGCCCTGGGATAAGATACAGATGAGGCATACTGATGAGTACTGAGTAGGATGAAACACGTCTATGTCTTTTGTTCTCAGCCTTTCTAGACTGTGTGAGAGGCCCTTTGGCACCATGCATGCCTGATTAATGCAGAACCGTCCTAAATGTTCATGGCAATTTGCATATACATCCCATGATGCTTTACATTGTGGGGAATGTGTGATTTTGTATTTGCTTTGAAAGAAGTGTTTCTATGAGAAAAGTTAAACAGTCTGTGGAATAAATGCTGACGTAACCCAAGATTTTTATAAAAAATAGCAAGAAAGCTTGAAAATGCTGAAAATGAGGTTTGTACATGCTTGGTTTTGCGTGAATGACATCCCACAATCAACACTGTGCATGCGTGAGTGATGCACAAGCATCACTGAAGCATGGAAGCAAGCACACGCACTCTCTATCAGGTAGGCAGGTCCGCGCATGAGCAGACAGCTTGTGCTGAGCCACTGGTAGCAGTGTAAAATCGGTGCTCATGTGACCAATGGTTTAGGACAGCTGTTAAAGGAAAACTGCATGTTAAAATCAGGAAAATATATTTTTTACCATCCAATGTGTGTTCTTAGTTCATCCCAGTGTTATTTTTCAGCTCAGGCTGTGTGAGGTATTTTTTCTAACTTTCTCTTGCTATTTTATGGCCGTTTGGGGCTGCCATTTACCTTTCTTTTATTACTTCTTGTCCCATATAGTCTTCCCAGAGTGCCCTCTGCTCTGAGGTCTAATAGCCCATGTATCTGACTAGTGTCTTGTTACACTGTCTGTATTGTTTATAGTAACCACAAGATGAAAGAATATATGGAGCATTGGAATGGTTTCTATGGTTTGCAAAAATCATGGAGCACAACTAACAAGTCTGTCTGCTCCAACAATGCTAATTTACTCCCGGCCCCCAGGGCATAGCAGAGGAGAGAGTTTATATCAGCAGCACTCACCGCTGTATGCAACCTGTATATAAACTGTTACTTTGCTTAGACTCGTGATCTCCCTCCCAATTTATTCGACATATTCTGTACTTTTGATTCAGTTGCTTGTGTGCTGTATAGAAGATTCATGCTTGTAGACCAATGTAATCCTTTTAAAGCAGTTGCCATCCACTGGCTAAGCAGCCTTCAGTATTTTTGTGCTCATGTGATCTGCACCAGAAGCCTTCTGCATGATTTCGTCCTGTTTTTTTCTTAATACCAGCTCGTATGATTGCCTTCAACTTTAAATATTTAAAGAGCAGCTTGTATATGTCGAATAAAAGGGGGAGGGAGAGCACGAGTCTAAGCAAAGTAACAGTTTATATACAGGTTGCATGCAGCGGTGAGTGCTGCTGATACAGATACTATAACAAGACACTGGTCAGATGCATGGGCTATTAGACCTCAGAGCAGAGGGCACTCTGGGAAGACTATCTGGGACAAGAAGCAATAAAAGAAAGGTAAATGGCAGCCCTCAAGGGCCATAAAATAGCAAGAGAAAGTTAGAAAAAACACCTCACACAGCCTGAGCTGAAAAATAACACTGGGATGAACTAAGAACACACAATGCATGGTAAAAAATATATTTTCCCGATTTTAACATGCAGTTATCCTTTAAAGTAAAGGAATTGAAAAACAGCTAAAACACTGTAAACACTAAAATATCCCTCACAAATGTAGCTGACGTTAGTGGAAAATGGCAAAAACCGAGCTAGCAATAATGAGGCCGGGGGTGGCTGATTTACTAAAGCAGACAGGAAAAAAAAAAACACACTTACCTGAGGCACTAGGCAGGTAATACAGACCTAGTACAGCAAAGTCTTCTTACTTATAAATCATTGAAACTTCAAGTATAAGATAGGCAGTGGCAAACACTCACCCAGACCTTCACAGAAGTTGTAAATGAGAAAAGTAGGCTTTCCAATTTTAACTCCTTTTTTAGGCATGCATGATTGAATTTAGAGAGACTACCTGTAGAAACAAACAGCCCCTACCTGCCACAGTCACTCAAACAGGGAGAAAACATTTTTTTTTTTTACAAATTGCGAAGATCCGCCACAAGTCAGGTGAGGGGCTCCTCTGAAGTGCTGCTGCCCCTAGCACACTGGTACAGAAAATTGACTAAACTGGTACACTGAACACTCAGCATTCTGTGGTGCTAGGTTCTACTCTTAAGGCTATCTCTGTACCAGCGATCCCTGGTCAGCGTGAACGTTACCTGTATTATAAGTAATTCCCAACGACAGCTTGGAGCAACACAGAAGTTTATCATTTGGAAATATCTGTAAAATGGTGTAAAAGTAAGTAATACCAAACGACGATAACCTCATGCCCCAGGTGGGGTTGGAGGAGAGTGGCTTCAACCACCTGAGAAGTGCATCAATCTATGGTATTACCACAAACCTTGGAGTGTATTACTACACAGATATACTGGTTTTAAAAGTTACACAAAAATCAAAGAAGAAAGCAATATCCGACCCATATGGTACTGTGAAATTAATGTATGGTCATTTGAGCAGTTTTGATGGAACAGATTGCTCGTTGTAACATGATGCACTGCATAATTATGGTGTTTTTTTATTCAACAAGGATACAGGGACTACTCTTGGAAATAGGACACGGAGTCCTAATGTGTATGTCCAGCTCAAAACTTTTATTTATTTGGTTTCAGTTTACCAGGTAAGTACATTAGACAACTGAACAACTATTTATGTATGACCCAGGAGAACACACAAGAAGGCATGTAACAAGCTGAGCCTGGGGGCCAAGCAAATAGACAGGGCAGTAGTCCTAGGAATATAATTCAAAATACATTGCATTTCCCATACCATACCACATAGGGATTCATTTTCAAAAAAACATTTCCAATTTGCCTACTGAAAGCTAGGAGCAGCACTGCTGCTGCTGCTGTTTATATAAAACAAAATGCAGGGAGTGAAGCCAGCCGCCCAGCAAGGCGATTGTGCTCAACTAGAGCTCCTGCTGCTTTAAATTAAGTATTTTCAAATTAATCATTACCAGTGTCAGTGGCTCAGTAGGTACCATAACACACTCACATCTGGGTTCAGAAGACTGTGGGTTCTAATCCCAAACCAGGTGCTTGGAGTAATACCCATAATTGACACTGTACTGCAGTGTAAGAGGGCTGCTGGACTGTTGGAAGTGTTGTCCTTCAGATGAGACCGCAGTCCCTTCTGCCCATCTCTGGTTGCCAACCTAGTGGTAGTTAATGATTCCATGACACTTATTAAAAAAAGAGCACAGGCGTTTCCCAGTGTCACGGCCAACAAAACAGATTCATGTAACCCACCCCCCAGGACACACCTGGAAAAAGAGCTATCGCAATTATGTTTGTCTTTTGTGGTTAAAAAGGACAAAGAAATAAATAATTAACACCACCTTACTGGTTCTTAAACTTGCTTAATAGATGCAAGGTTGATATAGATAATCTGACTCACATTTGCAACTTCTTCTGAGTAGTCATTGGAAAACCCTGAGGTAATTTATGTCAATCTTCCTCCTCTGATTTCTTCAGTTCTAAGCAGACTCCACTCTGGCACTGCTGCTTTCCAGTGCTCAGACTACTGACGTAGACAATTCAGTAGACCTAAAGGACATTAAAAAAAAAAAACTTGATTACAGATGTATGTAGTTGAATACAGACTCTTGAAAGTTTAAAATGTTTTCAGAATGGATTATAAAAACTGAAACTCGGGTCATCTTGCTGCACAGAGAGAAGGTAAGCTTGCTGCAGGGTGAGGTAAAGAACATGCTTAAATACAGTAATCAGAAACTGCCAAGGTGGCCAACAGTGCTTTGGTGAAGGAAAATGAGCATCTGTGTGCACAACTCAAATCAGCTGCAGAAGTATGATCCGGTATCCACACTAAAAACCATTTCTTCTCTTGAAACCAAGACATTTGAGGGATACTGGTGAGCAGTCAAAGGAGGTAGGTGCATGATTTCAGAGCTCCCGAGTTTGCTTCTAAATATTAATTGCAAAAGAACTGCATTAATGCACCAGTTAGGGTTTAACTTAATGCCACAAAAGAAGGGAAACATGGTATTAGGGTTTCCAACCCTAACTCCCCATGCCCCACAGGCAGCAAAAGGATAAAACCACCCAAGTACTCAAAGACAGCAATCATCAGGTAAGACAAACATACAACTGTTTCCAGATGACACAAATGCAGTAGCACTGTGTGCTGCCTTTGTGGATTTGTATCTTCGGCTGCATACACACAGACCTCCACTTGGACCTGTACTTATGCAGCCAGACCTGTGTGTGTATGTTGTACAGCGTGCAGGAGTTCCTATGGCTGCAGAAGTACTGTTGCAATATGGGTATCAATTTCAGCAGATCTAGAAATTTTTCAAGCGGTAGCAGTTTTCTTTCGGGGTACCTCTTCCCAAAAAAGTTAAATGTTACCTTTGAAGATTCAGATTAAGTTAAAATGGCTACATTTTGGTGGCCTAAGAGAGTAGCAGGTGCTACCTCACCAAACAGCTTTATCTGCTAGTGCCTGGTTTTCTATATGCAGCTGCGTAAGTCCAGGCTCCACAGGGGCCTGCCCTTTTGCAGCCAGAAGTTGGTGTTTATGACTTACACCCACCTGTGACTACAAATGCTCGGGCCCCATATAAGGCTGCCCCCATTGCTCACCCATGGTGGGGTGGTGACAGGAGAGTTGTCCGCCCCCTAGTTCTCGAGTTCAGTCTGACTCCAGGTGTCCATGTAGTAGTGCAAGTCCAGGGAGGAGCACAGGGCTTCATCCTACCTGGGGATCCTTCTTTCCATTTTCTCCCAAGCCTCTGCCATGGCTTATACATTGGAAATGTGCCAGTGGAGGCACACACATCTCGCAGCTCTGTGGCCCTGCCCACAAGCTGCTTATTGCCTGCACTGCTACCAGGCCTCCACTCAATGGCAGCCAAAGACTAATAAGGCTGCCACCACTTCCCTGGTAGAGGAGAGCTATCCCAGGGATGCTCAATCCCCTCCCATTCCGCCAACCCCCCCCCCCGGCAACTTGTGGTCATTCCCAAACATGAGTCACCGGTGTGGCAGGAGGCAAGATGTTGAGACGCCTCAGCCTACTATGTTACTGTGCTGTCCTAGCTTGTAAGTGTTTAGGCTAATTACATTCCAAGACGTATTGAAAGAGTAAGTCACTTAAACCATTTCATGAACTTAAATAGCAGGTTTTGGTTTTTTCTGCTCCAGAAAAGTGGCCTCCTGAAAAACATGCCCCTTATTATTATTGGGAGGCAGCTGGAATGGTTAGGGCACCAGGATGATAAACAGTATGGCTTTGTTCCGGAGAGATCGTGTCAGTCCAACCTCATAGAGTTTTAGGACTGGGTGACAGGGGCCTTGGACAGACATAGGCAAGTGGACATCCTATACCTAGATTTCAGCAAGGCGTTTGATTCAGTACCACATTATGGGCTGATAAAAAAGCTGGGGAATATGGGAGTGGGAGGACAGGAGCTCAACTGGGTTGTAAATTGGCTCTCGGGGCATTTATAGAGGGTAATGGTGGGTGGGATACTCTCCTCTCCCAGGAAGGTAATCAGTGGGGTCCCTGAGGGTTCGGTATTGGGGCCACTCTTGTTTAACACCCATGTCTCGGACATAGGGAGGGGGGTTAGGAATAGGTTGAGTCTCTTTCCGGACGATTCAAAACTGGGAGCACTGGTGGATTGTGAAGAAGCGAGGGAGGCAGTCCAGGGGGATCTGGATACCCTGGAGGCGTGGTCAAGGAGGTGGGGACTGAAATGTAATGCTGGGAAATGTAAGGGTACTACATTTGGGAGTAAAGAACCCGGCCATGAATACAATCGGGGTCACACTGCAAGCCACATTGGGAGAAAGGGATTTAGGGGTGGTGATAGACGTCAAAATGAATAACTCTGAAAATTGCAGAAGAACTGCAGCCAAAGCAAACATGATACTGGGCTGCATAGCCAGGGAAATTACGTCCAGAAGGAGGAAGGTGATCCTCCCTCTGTATAATGCCTTGGTCAGGCCACAGCTCGAGTACTGTGCACAGTTCTGGAGGCCTCATCTGAAGAAGGAGGGTCCAGAGGAGAGTGACCAGGATGATTCAGGGCATGGAGTGGAAGCCTTATGAGGAGAGACTGGAAGAGCTTGGGCTTTATTCACTGGAGGAGAGGAGAGGAAGGACAGGGGAGATATGATAGAGGTTTTCAAGTATGTAAAAGGAATAACCAGGAGTGGAACCAAGGAGCTTTTTAGGCTAAAGAAGGGTGGAACAACCAGGGGCCATTAGTGGAAGCTGGAGGAAGGAAACTACAGGGGGAGCGTAGGAAGCATTTTTTCACTGAGAGGGTGGTGGAGCCATGGAATGCGCTGCCTGGGAGGCTGGTGGAGGAGGGCACAGTGGAGGGATTCAAGAAGGGGTGGGACAGGTACAAGGGGAAACAAACTAAAGAAGACCCTCTTGGGGGCTGGGGGGGGGAAAGGCGAGCAGCCACTAGGTTGCTGGCTTTCGAGCAGACAAGACAGACCATTTGGCCTATTCTGCTGGCTTTTTAGTATGTTAGTATTAGATCCTGGTACCTTTTAAATGAGTAAGATTAATTTTATTGTCAGTTTTTTCTCCCTGTTGTTCAACTTAAAGTACCATAACGTAGTGCTTTCCATTATATCCTCTCAGCCGCCGCCCGAGGTCCGCTGCCCAGCTCTCCTGCTCTACTAGCCTCTCAGCCCCTGAACAGGGCAAACCACCGCCACGGATCAAGAAGCAGCTCCCCCGGACAGACGGCATCCTCTCTACCGCTATCCGAGGTCCGCTGCCCGGCTCTCCTGCTCTACTAGGTACGTTCCCTCCTGGACCAATCGGAACGAGAGTGCTCTCCTGGCCTCTCCTCTAATTGGACACTCTGCTACGCTCTTTCTGCCTGCCTTCTTGGCACTTTTTTTCAACTACAACTTAAAGTTTAGCACAGTATTACTGCCTGTAAATGTTTTTATTATCATGTAAAAATTGTTACAGCTCTTTAGTGAACGCTTTAATAACTGTGTTAAGTGCTGTACTCAGACTCTCGGGCGCCTCGCCCCCATCCCCTTTGTCTCTGTTGCTGCTAATTCACCGACTCTTCACCCCCTGCTGTCTTCCCTCCCATCTAGCTGTCTACTTAATCTGCTCTCTTTCCTCTCTCTCCAGCCTCTCAGCCCCTGGACAGGGCAAACCGCTGCCGTGGATCAAGAAGCAGCTCTCCCGGACGGACGGCATTCTCTCAGCCGCCGCCCGAGGTCCACTGCCCGGCTCTCCTGCTCTACTAGGTACAGTCCCTCCCGGACCCCTACCCACGGTGCTTCAGCACGGCTCCCCTCCACCCTCACCCTCACCCTCCGCCCTAGCTCGACAAGTTACTTATATAGCTGTGGCCAGGCACGTTTCACTCTTTTTTCTATCAGCCCTGTCTCACTGGCAGCTTATATGTTGCCACCACTAGAGGCAGCTGCAACTCTCAGCCTCTCCTAGTAGTCACTGACTGCTAATCTCACTATTCCTCGGACACCTCCCACCTCTTGCCTCAACATGGAAGTATGGCAGACTATCAAACAATGGTATCTATCCCTGTTACTGTCAATATTATTATTACCTATGCTCCTCACACAACCACACACTGGCCCCCTTAATATGTCTCTCAGCACTACAGTGTTAAACGATAGGGCTTCCCCTGCTGGTACATTCCACTTCCCTGATGCTGGGCTCCTCCCTCACTATCATGTCATCCCTTGCGCACAATTCACCTCTGTGCCTGACCGGGTCCCTACCCTCCTAAAATTGGCTGTCTCACCCCTGTTCCTCTCACCCTCACCAAAAACGGCAAAAGTCTCTCCCATAAATCACACACAACTAGCAAACATCTTCAGCTACTCTTGCTGTTTCTCCTCCTTGCTTCCGGCGACATCCACCCAAACCCTGGACCCCATATCGCAATGCAGCCTCCCGCCACCCAACCAATTACCAATTACCAAATTACCAACCCAACCACTCTCCCCCTTGGCCTTAAAATAATTCACTTAAATATAAGAAGTCTTGCCCCTAAACTCCCCCAACTGCAAGCCATGGTGCATTTATACACCCCTGATATCATCGTGATCTCTGAAACCTGGCTATCACACTCCATCCCCGATCACGTTGTCTCTATCCCAGGCTTTGCTATCACCAGGCAGGACCGGAATGGGCAAGGTGGTGGAGTGGCGATTTATACCTCTTCATCTCTCCAGTTTACTTCTACCTTTTCCGTTTCTACCCCTGCCTCTCATGAGGCACTTCTTATCAAGATTTCCTTTCCCTACACTGCTCCTATTCACATTGCAGGTATCTATTGCCGACCAGGGCAGCCTTCTTCTAATGTCACTACCCTCTTTGCCAAGCTCTGTCCATTGAGGGTGAACTCTATGTCCTAGGCGACCTTAACGTAAACTGGCTGATCCCCTCACTGGCCTCCACCCGCTCCTCCATTGAAGCCTTGAACCTCAGCCAACTCATCCAAGAACCCACTTGTCGTAACAACAAAACATTAAATCACTCACTGCTAGACCTTATCCTCACTACCCACCCGCATAAAATAATATCCTCCAGCCTCCTACCGGACTCTATCAGTGGCCATCACATCACCTACATGGTGCGCAAGATCCATAGGACCAAACTCCCTCCTAATATAATTCTCACCAGACAATTTGCATCTCTAGACCATCAAGCTCTGCTCTTTGACCTCACTGCCGCTGACTGGACAACCCTCACCTCAGTGGCCTCAGCTGACGTAGCCCTGGCCCACTTCAATACCACGTTCCTCTACATTTGGAACACCCGCGCCCCACTTCGTAAAACAAGGGTCAGAGGCTCCCACCTCCCCTGGATTACCCCAGCACTCCTGGCCTGCCAATGTGCACATGACATTGCATGGTGCCAGGCAAAAACAACCGATGGCCAACAAGATCTCCAACGTTACCGGGAACTTTGTAACGGCTGCACCAAAGCAATCCGCCTAGCCAAAGCCAAACACTTCAAATCAAACTTCCTTTCTAATATAAATAATCCGGCTAAATTCTGGAAAGTTGTCCACTCCCTCTTCTCTCTACCCCCTCCACCCCCTTCTCTCAAGCTCAACCAAACCATCCTTTTCGAACCTATGGCTATTACGGAATGCTTTAACTCTCACTTCTCCACTTGTGCCTCATCTCTGCTAGGCTCCCTTCCAGGCACCTCCTCTCCCCCCTCTATCCCCTCACCTCTCTACTGATTACCACGCCTCCTCACCACCCTCCATCCCCCACCTCCTGCTCTTCTCCCTCATCCCCCCTCCCTTCCTCCTCTCAGTTCACCTTTTCTCCTGTCTCCCCTACCACCACCCTCCAGGCACTTCTTGCCCTCAACTCCACTAAAAGCTCCTCTCCTGATGGCCTTGATTCTAGACTCCTCTCCCTCTCCGCTCCTGCTCTTGCCTACCCTCTCTCTCTCTCTCTCTCTCCCCTTCTAAACCTTTCTTTCTCAATTGCTTCTGTTCCCTCAGCATTGAAGCATGCAGTTGTCCTCCCGCTCCCTAAAGGGGGGGGCGCCCTCACCTGGCAACTATCACCATATCTCTTTCCTACCAACCCTCGCTGAACTACAAGAGCACACAGTCCCCAGTCAACTCTCCTCCTTCCTACCCGACACTGAGTTCTTTACTCCGTACCAGTCAGGATTTCGGAAGTCCCACTCTACTACCACTTCTCTGCTAAGACTAACTGAGACAGTCCTTGCTGGATTCGACAAACGCCATATTACCTCTGCCATCTTTGTTGATCTGGTACAAGCCTTCGACGCCGTTTTGCACTCCTTCCTCCTGAACTCCCTCTCAGCTGCCGGTCTTTCTCCTTCCGCCATAAGCTGGTTCAATGCCTACCTGTCGGGCAGGACCCAATCAGTTAAAATTGCCGATGTCACCTCTCCCCCTTTGCCCATGACCAAAAGTGCTCCCCAGGGTTTGGTTCTTGGCCCCATTCTGTTTTCCATTTTCCTAAATGACCTTCCCCTAACCTGCACTACCTTCAGCATCCACAAGTATGCTGACGACACGGTTCTATACGCTTCTGGTTCATCGACTGCGGAGGTCACTGTCACAAACCCACTCAGCAGGTCAGCCCTCTACTCCCAAAGTGCCAACCTCTGAGCGCAGTCTTGTGAACAGTTTAACAGAACAAGGTAACCTACTTGTCTGTTTTGTGAGTTCAGATCAACCTTTGGTCTCAAGTTCTGGAGGGATTCAAACTGTGAACCTCTTATTAGCATACCCAATGCACAGGCTCAGATATTTCTGTCTTCGGGGGGGCCAGATATCTTTGCCTACGGGCACCTAACCAGGTGTACAGAAATGAACCCTTAAAAACTTTAATAAAGACCTCAGATTTAAAATGCTTCTTTTTCCAGTTTGGTATCACCATTCAAGCTTATGCCTAGTGTCTGCTATAACCATATATACTTTTCTTGCAAACGAAAGAAAATCAAAGACAGACCAAGTAAGCTCTAAAAAGAGTTTTTACTAAAATAGATAATAACATGTAAAACATACAATAAGAACTATTCTATCGCAAGACATACAAATCTATTAAAAGAACAAGGTTTTAAACAGTGCAATTCTTGCTACAGTACTTGGTCTCTAAATACCTGCTTAAAAGTGCTCACAGATGTTTCTTTGTCAGAGTCTAGATAAAAGTGTCTCTGGATGAAAACAGAATAAAAATTAAAAAGCTGGTTTCCCCACCTATTTGCATGAGGTCACCTAGCTCCTCCCTGTCAGAATATATATACAATATATTTATATAAAAACAGGATGTCTTTTCCAAGTATTAAATTCTGCAACCTCAGCATAACTTATATGTTCTTCAAATGACATCTCTTTGATCTTAATCAGTATCCCCTCTCACAAACAGGCATCAGAGGAACATTTACAACTTCGCACCAGTTTGCTAAACCTGATTTCCCCTTCTAATGTCATGAACTTTTTATGATTTCCCTCTTAACAACAACATCTATAATTAACTTAGAAAAGTCGGTAAATAGCTTCTGGCCTGCCATGTAACACCTGGTATCTAAAACCAGTGTGTGTGTGATCTCGCATGCTGTTTCAGCATTTTCTCATAGCTTTCATCTTTCAGCTGAAACCTGGGGGGAGGTCACTCCAAGAGCACCAGATTTCAGCATCTCTCATGACAGACAGTCCATAACACATTTTGATATTACAAAAAAAAATGATACTACAGCACTCAGAACTGGCTGTCCACGTCATAGTCACCACTAGGCTTCAGTCGGACTTCACTAGAGTCCAACACTGGCTTAACTCACATCAACTCTTTTTAAACGCCAAGAAAACTGTCGCTATGACATTTGGAACTAGGCAGAATCTCGCTAGGCAAACCACCTTACCTACATTCCACACCCTGGATGGGACCGTACTGGAGGACTCGCCCTCTTTCAGGTATCTTGAGGTCTGGCTTGACAGACACCTGAACTTTTCAACACACATTGAGGCCATCCAGAAAAAACTTAAGCCTAAGCTCAGTGCCCTCTACAGGAATAGCAGCTATATACCACTTGCGGCCAGGCGTGAGCTAGTAATGAAGATGATCTTGCCAATATTCGACTACTGTGATGTTGTCTATGGTGCTGCCTCGCAATCCTCCTTAGCAAAACTCTATTCTCTCTATAATTCCTTCTGCCACTTTGCCCTGGATGCCCCCTACCTCACCCACCACTGTGACCTCTACCACTCTCTCAATTTCCTCACGCTTCATAATCGACGTATGCTTCATGGGGCAAAATTCATCTCGAAGTACAGGCTCGGTTCTCTCCCCTCCTACCTCTCCTCCTCACTTAGTAGCCCCCTCCTAACCGCTACTCTCTTCGAGCCGACAACCTTCACACCTTCACTATTCCCACCAGATCCACAACCTCTGGCCAAAATGCTTTTTCACACCATCTTCCAAAACTGTGGAATTCTCTCCCCCCGCAAATCCGCCTCTCCTCATCCTCGTTCTCCCTCAATACAGCTCTACTCAATTATCTGTTCCCTAACTGCTCTTGCTCCTGATTCCTCCTGTAATACTCTTCTCTCCCTCCCACCTCCCTCTTCCCTTCTCCACCTAATTTCCCACTAAACTAACTAGCACTTACTTCAGTGTCTCGTACTCATCCCTCTCTCCATGTATTGTTTCATTATGCATCCTCCCGTTCGATTGCACTGCTTTTCTGTATGAATTAACTACATGTATTATATGCACCTGACTCTGTACTGTACTATGCTTTGATTTTTTGGATCATTTAAACATGCTGTAACTTCCCACTCCCCTCTCCCCCAGAACGTACTGTGAGACAAGCATTTAGTTGCTCAGTGTACCCTTCCTGCTGAAACATTTCAATAAATAAAATATTATTGGGGGGGAAGCACATCAACACTTCAGCTAATAGACTGAAGCCATGCCTAAACCAAACCGGTGCTACTCTAGGTTAAATACCAGACAGACAGTAGTCATACATGCTGACACATTACTGCCTTACCATGATTTTCTCTCATTTGGTCTGTTCTGGGTCAGGCCATGAGTACTATGTGAGGGAGCAAGGCTATAGTTGATATAAAATACATCCTGTAATGCAGCATGCTATGCTTGGTCTGTTGCATGTAGCGGAGTCATTTTTATGTTTGCTTGCACGCATGTGCAAGAAACATAGTGCCACCATACAAGAATTCATAGGTGTGCCTCCCCCACTTCCAATGCCCTGCTGCCTTTTGCAGGCGCGGCCGCACCGCGCCAATGAATGTAGGAGCTGTCTATGAAAGCCGTTCAGATACAGTGACATACAGTTGAAAGCAAAAAACCACTGCAATCAGAGGTGGAAACGTGTAGGCACTTTGCATACTGCCGTCTGGCAGCATGTAAAGTGCCTACACATCAGCACTGCACTGAAAACAGCTGTCATAGACAGCTCCATCCCCGACAACAAGTAGCACGCTGGAGCCCATCCCAGCGTGCTCATCGCGCCCTCCCACACACACTGTATGGCCGACGGGAGTGCCCAATCCCGCTGCCCGCTCAAGGCCCTCCAGAGTTCCAGGTGCCACGCCAGAGCCTACCCCAGCATGGCAACAGTCCGTAACGCCGGGGTGCCCAATCCCATCGGCCCACCGTATCCCCCCAACAGACTTCCAGGTGCCACGCTGGGAGCCCACCCCAGTGTGACAACAGTCCGTATGGCCGACGGGGGTGCCCAATCCCCCATCAGCTCCACTGCCTCCCCCAAACTGCCTTCCAGCTGCCACGCTGGGAGCCCACCCCAGCAAGGCAAAAGTCCTGCGTCGTCTTTAAAAAAAATAAATAAAAATGCCATGTAAGAAAAAACGGTCCCTCGCTGACTGTCTTGACCCCTGCCCCCACCCACCCTCTGCGCACCCTGCCTCCCCACACCCCCACCTCACCCCATACTTACCTCCGGAGTCCCGCGCGACGATCTTCGGTGGACTGGGAACACGTCTGCACTCTTCAAAGCCGACCACGAACTGAGGAAATGCTGGCAAGCTGTACAATGGAATAAATAGGGTTTTTTCAACTTTGATGCCTATCTCAGGCATTTTGGGGAATTTTTCTCCAAATTTTCAACATGGGGTTCTTGGGACCCCACCTCATGAATTCTGGCACTGTCATTTTGTTATTCGGTTCGGAAAGGTGATTTCGTGGTCACTACGTGGAACCACCTTTCGGGACCAATTTACCAAACGACAGTGTCACAGTTCATGAGGTAGGCCCCCAAAAACCCTATGTTGAAAATTTGGTGAAAACATTCCAAAATGACTGTTTTACGAGCGTGCATTGCGCAGTTCCTAGGCACACTCATAAGTTCGCAAATTTTTAATATTTTCACTCCAGATTTTCAACATTGCCATTTTACCACACCTCCTTATGAGCAGTACAGCTGTCATTTTTTTGCATCTCGTCCAAAATGTGTTTCCGTGCATGTAGCGTACAATGGCGCAGTCGGTGTGCGAAATCAATGTTCAGGACAGATTAAGAAAATCACAGTGACACTGTTCATGAGCAGAGGTCTTAAAATGGCTATGTTAAAAATTTGGTGACAAAAGTCCATAAAATGACTGTGTTATGAGCGAGCATTGCGCAGTTTCCACGCACCCTCGTAAGTTCACGAATTTGTATTATTTTCAGTCCAGATTTTCACCACTGGCATTTTTCCACACTTCCTTATGAACAGAACAGCTGTCATTTTTCACACGCTGGCCAAAATGTGTTTTCGCACTTTCAGCACAGAAATGCATGGTCGCTGTGGGAAATCACTGTTCGGGACAGATTAAGAAAATCACAGTGACACTGTTCATGAGCGGACGTCCCAAAATGCCTGTATTGGCAATCTGCTGTAAAAAATCCCCAAACTAATTACATTATGGGTGTGCGTTTCGCAGTTTCTATGTACGCTCGTGACTTCACCAGTTTTTTTAATATTTTCACTGCAGATTTTCAACATTGCCATTTTTTACAGCTCACCATGAACAGTACAACTGTCATTTTTCACAACCTATTTGAAATGTGTTTTCACACCTGTGGTGCCAAATGGCGTAGTCGCTGTGCAAAATCAGCCTTCGGCTAACACACTGATATTGCCACTGCTCATAAGGTGGGGGTCACAAAAAAACCATGTTGAAAATCTGGAGTCAAAATACCAATGAACACCTGAGGCGTTAGGGTTTCCGACCATAATGCCCCACCCTGTAGAGACTGACAGGCATCAGGGGTGTGACTTGGGATTGTTACCTGTAATGCTCATACCATTCCACCCCACCCACACCCTGCAGCCAGTGAGAGGCATCGAGGTGTGCCTTGGACTCTTCGGCCCCAAAGTTCATCCCATTCTCCTATACTGCACCCATCTCACTATATTTCCTGATGGTATGGGGTGAGCATCAGGGCCAAAGACCCCAAGGCACGCAGCGACATTTGTCGGTGTCTGCAGGGTAGGGTGTGGTGAAATGGCGTGGCCGCTATGCCTGACGACCCAAAGGCACACCCCAATGCCTGTCAGAATCTGCAGGGTGGTGGTGGGGTTGGCTTCAGTTCAGTACTTCACTGCCATTCCTATTATGCAGCTCTCTAACTCCTACACTACCAATGCCAATGCCAGCACGCAAACATTCAGCATTGAGAAATGCTTGTTTAACTTACGGCTGCAAATAGGGCAAAAAAAATCTGTAATAGGAGACTCCTTTTGTTTACATAAAATCAAGTACCCAGTGATCCTTATTGCCTTGCCGCATCTCAGTGATGTATTCTCTTTTGACCAGTGGCCAGATCCCAGACTCAAGCACATCAAGTCCTACAAATCATATTTAATGTTACCCCATCTGATCTTATTAGGCAGGCTCCTGTACACAAAGGAAGCTTCTAAGATTATTCCTTAACGTGCACCAGCATATAAATGTTTAGATATTACATGGGCAACATTGTAAGCAAAAGATTTTTTTAAAGAGATTTTTTTTATTCAATAAACAACCACTGGGAGGATGACTTAACATTCTGCTAGTAATTTTTCCAACGTCAAACCTCTCTACCTACCACCTTGTTATATAACTAAAATAAATAAAATGGCACTAGAAGTGTGCAAAATAAAACAAACACAAATGCTTACTGACTATATTTCATCTCTGTTTGCTCACTTTAAAATATTTTATTTTTTTACAAGGTTTCAAGGTGTCAGAGAGGTGTTTCTCTGAAAGCACACACAAATCAGTCATACTATATAACATAAATCATAGGACTTCCAAGATGTTCCTGCACATAAGAATAAGCAGGATAGCAGTTGTGCAAGTGTATGTATGTATGTGCGCGCACACAGTACTGCAATCTCATCAGCTCTCAAAATTGATGGACTATCACTGCTACATTTACGGGTACAGTATCTGTTTCTCAAACGACCTTCTCAGCAGGATCCCGCACCATCATGCACTGGACTGTACATGCAAACATGGGGAGAGAGGAAGGCTCAGATCAAATTTCTTCAAGTAATAAATCAGTCTACCATCTACAACACTGAAATATATGTTTACCCAAAGGTAAACCTGCCTGTTCACCCAGTCATTTAAGGAAATAATGGTAACTGCCATCATGATGGAAAGAAAAGTAGATTCACATACAGTGTACGAAATTCGTAAAAAAAAAAAAAAAAAAAAAGTACATGCCCAACTAAGAAAATGTACATGCCCAAGAAACTATTTACATGCCGCCCCTTAGTTTACGTAATTTTAAATGTCGTCTTCACTGGACCAAACACATTCGTTTTCATGATCATCACATTCACCACCACTAGTGCTGGCAGAAGCAGCAAGCAGTGACAGTGTTCTGGAGCCATAAAGTTAGTAGTGGGCCTTCTTTTGCCATTTTTCCACCACAGTGATATGGCACCTTCAGGGTTATATTCACTGAGCTGGGGTCCATTGAGAGATATAGACATTAGATTATGAAGGGTGTCCGGGCGTAATCCAACCCTCCAATCATTTTTTATTCTTCCCATTAGAGAGAAGCCTCGTTCTGCAGCAGCAGTGTGAATGGGAATCAGAAGAATGATCTTGACAACGGCCACCACATTTCGAAATTGCTGATTCTGCACGTCCGCAAGAATCACTTTCTGCCACAATTTCAGAGACTTACAATTTTCAACAGACAGACAGCAAGTGGAGTACATGCTTTTTTAAGTCTAGCCACTCCAGCAGTACCAAAGTTACATCAACTTCTCGTGACTCTAGGACCACTTTATAGTGATCAACAATTGTTTGAATTGCCTGATCGCCATATGTTTCAAGTGCCTCTGTGGATGTTGGCCAGGACTGAAAATTTAAACTTCTTGCAGCTAGTAGCACTTTATTGGTCGTGAAAGATTGAAAGCGAGATGCAATGTGCTGTGATGTTTTCTGAAGAATTTTTTTTTATCTCTGAAATTGTGGCTTCTGCAATATCTCTAGGAGAACCTGATCTGTGTCTGCTAGTTTCATTAGTTAAGTCAACACTGTTGTAGTGAGTTAGGTTCTCATTTACAGATGTAAGTGTTATGCGGTAAAGAGTTTCGTCATTCGAGAGACCATTTAGTTTCTGAATTGTGCTTTCTACTCTGCTGTGAACTTTTTCAATGGTGGCATCCTCTTGCTGAAAGCACAGACTAAGAGCAGATAAATAACCAAAAAACACTTTCAGAAAGTTCATGTACATGACACATTTTAAAGTCTTAAGCACTTCAAGTATTCCTAGTGCTTTTTGGCCATGATCCTGCTTGTTTGTCAGTGAGACGTGTTCGAGGTGAGGCACTAATGCAGCCCAGTTCCTTTTAAGGGCAGAAAAGGCCCGTTCTCTGTGTGCAAGCCACCTAGTGCCACCAGTGTTAACTGGCTTAACCACATTAATATTTAAAAAGGATCCCGTTTCCTGTAGACCTTTCCAACTTTTTGGTGACCTGTGGTAAAATGAGTAAATGTTCAGCAGAAGTTGTTCTACTGACTTGTAAAAGGGACAGTCTTTGAAAGAATCCTTTACAGCAAGCTCTAAACGATGTGCACAGCAGTGTATGTCAATGAGGTGTGGGCACTCTTGTTTTAGGCCCTGTCCACACTCACGATCGCAGGAGTGTAACACTTTCAAAAACAGTTTAGCGCCTACCATTACAGCCGGTCCACACTATCCAGCACTGTGTGGTGACCAGTTTTGAGAGCGGTCGTCTCATGTCCACACTGTAGTGCTCCAGAATGCAGTAGTGATGCCTGCCATGATGGGAGTGTAGTGGTTATGTTCCAGGAACAGCATTAAAAGTGTGCATTTTTAGTAAATGTACATTTCAAGTGGGGGATGCGATGTGTTTCTGAACTTGTTCAGAAATGTGATTTCTAGGAGTAAAGTTGTTAATTCTGATCATGGGCTACAGGTACATTCTGGAATCCAGTTGGGTTGTATTTTTTTTTTTTTTTTTTTTTAAACTTTATGTTTATTGATTTCTCTTAAACACAGAGTTCCATATCACATTAGCTAGATAGCGACAAGTTAATACAAAATAAGCTAGTATAAAAAGGATATCTTAGTCTAGGCATATAGGTTACGAATATGGGGGTATTTCAAGAATATTTTATCTATATAGTAATAATCCCAAAAGCTACACTTCCACATGAAAGAAGGTCAGTCCGAATATTGTAGTCCAAAAATGAAGAATAATTCAACATCCAGTGTTGATTAGCCCGTTTCCAAACATGGGAATCCTAAAATGTAAGTGTGCCCCACACACACTGACAGCTTAAGATCAAAATCTCACATTACAACAACATGCTACAGAGATCTGAACATAACCAACTTATTAAACCAATAATCTTGTAAAACAAAGAACTGATTCATGAGTAAAACACTCCAGAAAACTGGGAAGTTTAAACCACTCCCTTTGGTATACACACAGCATATTATAAACCCTGTTACAAACCCGTAAAGTAAATCTAGTTAAATTATTAACTAAAAGTCTCAGTTCAGGGATATTGGTGTAACAGAAGGTATATGCTGCTACCGTAGGCCCTGAAAGTTCAGTTCTGTACTTTACCCCCTTCAGGTATCTTTGTCCTCCGATTCCCGATCAGACTCGACTTCAAATCTAGTCGAAGCTCGTGAGGCCTCAAACTCCCGTTGGATCTGCTGCACGCATTTGCCTGCTTCTCCTGGGTCAGTCAATTGAAACATATGGCCCCATAGAAAATTCTCAGGTGCACGGGCATCATCAAGGAATGGGCCACCCCAAGACTCTTAAGAGTTGCACGAACCCCATCGAATCGCTTTCTTCGGACCCTTGTAGCATAGGAAAGATCCGGGAAACAGTGCAGAGTATGCCCCTCAAAATTAAGGTGATCCGAATTATGGGCCGCTTGAAGGATCTGATCTTTCACAGCTGAACTTGCCATCACCAACAATGCTGTTCGGGGCAGCTCTTTCTGCGCCCCAGCAGAGCAGAGAGAAATTCGGTAAGCCTTAATAAATTGCATCTCCAAATCTTGATCCAGGTGTAGAGCAGTAGGGAGCCAGGATTTCAGGAAGGTAAGGAGATCAGGGTTTTCAGTCTCCTCCGGCAGTCCAATAATTCTGACATTTGGCGCCCTGGATGCATTTTCAAGCGCCTCCAAATGGTAACGGAGATGCCCATTTTCTTGAGTTAGTTTAGCTGCAGTGGACATAGTGTTTATTGCCTGGGATTTGGCCAAGGATGCAGTTCTGGTGGCAGCCTCTATTTTTAAATCTTGCTCCCCCAATCATTGAAGAACCAACTCCACCTTCCCATCTATGGCCTGTATGGCTGCCTGCAACACCTTCCACGGTGGTCACCAGAGTTGAGAGCTGTTATATTAAATGCGGCCTGTTGCTCTGTTGTGGCCTGATTTTTTGCACTTCCAGGTCCGCTTTTATTCGTCTGCCCCATGGTCTTATTTGATGTCCAAATCTGCAGAACGATGTCAGGAATCTGAAGGTATAGATTATTTTGTCCAAAATCTCTTCGCAGTTACAAAAACTTGAAACTTATAACAATCAGTTGTAGAGCTAATGGGAGCCACGTCTATTCAGTAGAAGTGCTCAATAGCGCCCCTGTACATTTTTACAGTAAGAAAGAAAGGGATCACATTTCCTTAGGTCCTGGATAAATGGCTATGAAGTACAAAATCTGTAAGTGGTACAGTACGGAACGCTCTCCCATTTGCACTGGTGAGTATTCCGTTTTGAAGAGTAATTTCACTACGAACCGTCTGTGCTACCAATCTCGAGACTACCTTCCAACAGGTCTCGAGATCAGCAGCCAGTCGTATCAGGTACCGCTACCAGTGGACACAATCGCTTTTTAGCATGGTCTGTAACGCTGGGACCCGTGGTAACGGTACATACTGGCGAGTGTGGACAGGGCCTTATTCGAGTAAGAACACCTGAAGTGGATCCTAACATGACAGTAGCACCATCAGAAACTGCACTAATCAGCTTTTGTTTCCAGCTATCATTTAGACCACCCTCACTGTCTAATGCATCAATGACGACATTTACAATGTTTTCAGCATCAGAAACACCAACCAGTTTCAGTGCAAGAAACCTTGTAACTGGCAGGCCATTGTCAAAAACATGCACGTAAATGCCCTCCTCCGTCACACTTTTATCTGTGCATGAATCCAGAAGAAAAGAGAAGTAGTCATTGTCTTCTAAAAGACAAGCAGTAGTGTTTTGAATATCTTGAGTAATGCAATGAATAAAGACACGACATTGCTTGTCATTACTGTAACTTTGTCCCATTACATCATCTTCATGATTTCTTTTTTGTAAATCTATTAGCCCAGGAAAATCCCTGAACGGCCTTTCAGACCTAGCAACATAATATGCAGTACAGAAGAGTTTAGTAATTTGGTCCATTTCTTTTTGTTTCATTAACTGTATGGACTTCTCTATTGGTCTTTCTCCAACTTTCGTTTTGTTTGCTAAGTATGCCCTCTCAGCATTTTTGTGTGCTATGGACACTTCATGTGCTGAGATAATATGTACTCTATAAAATACTGCATCCAGTTCTAAAATTATTTTTGCTTTGGCTTTTATCATAATTCTGACACCATGTACAGAACATGGCACATTTATCTGTGTCATACGTAAGCCATTGCCTGCCCTTTTCCATGATTCCAGAAATTTTCTAAATTTTGGGAGGGCCTTAACTTGGCTTTCAGTACAAGCAGCAGCACTGGAGGAAACTTCAGTGGTCACACTCACAACAGTTCCACTGTCTGGACAAGGAGGTGGTGGGGTTGCAGCAGTAATACTAGTGCTTGATGTCAGGGAATCCGAGTCAGCTCCCACAGTCTCATCAAGATGCTTTCTCTTAAATCCAAATTTAAAAAGACTCAGTGTGTCTGTCTGGTTGCTCGTGACTATTGGTTTTGGAATTTTGATTATGTCACTCACTTAGTAATAAACGCAACAAGGAAAAATATGTGTTGTCTTTAATAATAATAAACTTAAGAAAAAGTGACTGTGTGCTGTTGTCCGATTATTTTTTATAATAATATGATATGATAAGTAGTAATCGGATTTTAGATGTCCACACCACAGTGTAGCTTGTAAAAAGCTTAAGAATTTTTTTAGAACAGTAATCATATTTTAGATAGTTCACAAAATTGTATTTACCCAGACTCCATCTACCACAACAACAGAGTACAGCTTGTTACCTTTAATTAATAATAGCACAACATATTCTTTTTATTTGGATTTTTTTTTTTATTTATTTTTTTTTTAGGTAGCCCACATGTAGCTTAAGTGTAGTTGTTAAAAAGGATTTCAAAATCAAGAGACTTTATTGAAAGATCCTTTTTATTTAGATTTCAGGTACTGTACCAGGTACCAATACTCCTTCACACACACCACACAAGAAGCAGCTGTTGTTAACAAACTTTTATTAGGAGATTTTATTTAACAGAGTGAGAGAAGGATCCCTGTATGTAGAATTTCAGTAGGTGACTGACCAATTATAGTGACTGTACAAGGTAGATGAGTAGCTCCTAGTCCCCGACTCCCTTCCCTTTCCAATATTTTTCAAATAACTACCTCCTCAGCTCAAAGAAGTCGAGAGAGCTTTTTCTATGTGGCTAGGCTTACGTTTATATCACGTAAAGTAAGCAGCAGGTTACATACAAGTATATTATTGTAGTCTAGACTTCAATTTCCAAAGAGATTTTCCCTGCAAGTTCAGCTACTACTAAGCTGAGGCTGGGACTGCAATGAAAAAAAAAAAAAAAAAATAGACTGCAAAATGCAAGTGCAATGTAAACTGACTGGTAATGGCCACCTGGGTAGTCCCATTCCTCCCTCACTCGGCTGCAGTCTATAAAAGTTGCTTTTATTACTGCCTCAGAGACTGAAGTTGCTAGGAAGGATACCAAAATAAATCCAAAAGGACAGCAGTAGTGCAGAATTAGTCCGTTTTGGTTTTGGGCAATTTTGATATTTAATTTGCAGACTGGTACAGTGTATTTAGAAGACATAGAGCTAGTCTCTAGTCTTCTGCACTGTCTGTCTGCAATGCTTCTCCAGGGCCACGAGTCTTTGCAGTGTCCCCTCCTATTACAGACTAAGACTTTTTTTCAGCTGAACAGAAAGAGCAGCTTGGCCTCAGTCAGGACCGCTTCTGGCCACTTTGCTACGGTTGCTTGCTTCCTAGTTTATCTTTTGATTAAGCTTCACTGTGCTTTCAGTTTTCTCCTGCAGATTTCCCTCCCTTCTGAATGGAGAGACCATCGTGGTCTCACAGTCGCAGTGACTCCTCTCCTGGCCACCACTATTTAATTTAACACCCCCCCCCTTTGCAGCACAGTTTTTTTTTTGTCTTTTTTTTTCCATTAGGTGGATCACGACTATCAATCGGCATTTCCCTGCAGACTACTGTTGCAACAGTACCCGTCTCCCCAAAAGAAAACAAAGAATGGTGCGCTGTGGAGCGTCCTTGCATTTTACTGCCTGGAGGGGGCGGGCAAAAAGGTAAAATACTGACACCGATTGGTGCACGTGCCTGCTGCAGCCCACCTCCAACAGTGACCGAGGGACTCTAGAAGACTGACTCTGTGCCACTCAAATGACACATCAGCCTACTCCTCCAACCTCCTCTCCGAATCTTCAAGCAGGCAAGCAGTCAGCTGACATCCCAGACAAGCACACTCGTGATCTGCTCTCGAGATGTCAGCTCTACGCCTGTGCTCCTTGGATGCGCCCCGCCCAAGGGAAACTGACTGAGCTTAAAAAAAAAAAAGTCCGTCCGACCAAAATGCAACTCCAACAACAAAAAAATAAGAACTCTGTGGAAAATACCTTAGGTGCCCAAAGGGGCAGGCATTAAACAGCTGTAGGTTTCCTGAAGCAAAAAGGGCCTGCCCTGGGGCATCTAAGGTAAAGGAATTTCGCACCCTGTTCACAGAGCTTTACAAAATTTCAAAAACAACACAATAATGATTCTCTAACATGCTAAGTAGAAGGGAGCACAGGCTCTCAACTAGCACAGTAGCTAATCTTTACACAAATTATTAATTCCTATTCTCTAAGAAATGCTTCTTGTGTTTGACAATATTACAACAATCAATTAAAACAGGTGCAGTATTGTTCACTTAAATTGTTACACAAGAAAAGAAAACAATTTATAACAGAAGAATGGGATCTGCTGATGTACCCCAACAAATACTGACACTCACAACTCACCACCACCAACACCACCACCACTTCTGCAAGTGGTGGCACTGGAGCTAGCAAACTGGTTAGTGAATATGCATTTCTACGAAAGTGACAGAGGAGAATGCCTGAGTAACAGTGGTTAACCATGATATATTTACTGGTTAGTAGTTATAAACCACTGCCAGTGAGTGCCCAACAGCTCCATAAACCACATATGTGGTTTATGGAGCTCCGTAAACCACGGGCAGAATAGTACAGCAGCATCACCAGAAAAAAACGCCAAACAAGCTGTCCTCGCACTGGATGTTCACAAGCACTACACAGTCGGTCACTCAGCACAAGACAAGCTTGTCGTCAGCGGTAAGTTACTCTCGCAAAGCGGCAAAAAAGAAAATTTAAACCAAAAAACAGTAAATATAAAAAATAAAACATGGAGAAATGTGGTTCTATGGGGAGTTTATGCACCGTCTCGGTGGGTGCATAAAATCCCCATAAACTACACTTCTCCATGAATTATTCTATATGTAATCACCTCAAGCAGTTGCCAGGACAACCAAGTAAACCTCGAGAGCACAGCTCGGGAGGTTTACAGTTGTCATGGTAACAGCGAGAGGTGATTAAGTCCGTGGTTGACCACCATTACTCAGGCATTGTATTTTATAGTGTATGGAAAAACTAGCCACTGTGGGGGGAAAAAAAAATTGTTCATTGTACGTTTGTTCTGTTCGGCTTTGAATGCCTCCTGGTTTGTATGCTGAGCAGCTTAAGTGCTGAAATTAGCCACTGCGATCTATACTGCAGCAGGTCTGTAACTGTCTGAATGGAATGTGTGTGTGTTTTAAACTAATGTCCAAGCAGCAGATCACCTTTCCTTTCCCAGAATTTTGGCAGGTGGTGACATTCTACCCTGTAATCCCATCATTACAACATAGTTAAGCAAGGTTTACAGCACACTGATGTCATAACGATGGGATTATCAGGTCATAGTGTATGGTAGAACGTTGTTAACCTTAGGAAATCATCATTTCCTAAGGTTGTTATACTATCGATAGATGCTTGGGATAGTTGTTAACCTACTCGATGCTACGCCACATCGATAGGTTAACAACAGGGATTGCTTTGCGCATGTGCACTACACGACCTGACAGCCTTTCAGAAACGGCTGCAGCGGTGTAAGTCTGACCCAGAACGGCTGTGGCAGTGACTAAAATGTAAAAAGTAAGGATCCTGATAATTGTTTCCACTAGAAATGCATGACCATACACTATAAAATATAATGTATGGTCATACATTGGCAACCAGTTTGAATAACTGGCTCGAGGTTGCCATGGCGACATAAACCTCTCGAGCTTCACTCTCTAGGTTTACATGGTCGCCATAGCAACCTCTTGCCGGTTAACAAACCGGTTACCAAAGTATGCCCATACATTATCCTCTTTATAAACTGATTGAACACAGGGTTAATAGACACTGTCCATACATTATAGTGATATCCAGGTGTCAGCTACACAGGACCCAATTTAAAGCCCAAAAAACTAGTGATAACCTGCTCCCATGTAAGGATGAGCACTGAGATAAAATGAAAAACATAATGGCTCTCCAACATAAATTAGCAAGCAATCTTACATAAATGAAAACACTACACGAAGATGGAAATACTAAAAAGGTAGTTCAGTACATTTACTGTATTTTTCAACTCAGCAGTATTTGCATACTCCAAGAAACTGAAATCTCCACATTTTTAAGCAGCATTTACTATGTTTGACCTTGCAAAATAAGAAATGCATGACACTGGAACAATTACGCAGTTACTCCAATTCAAGCAATATAGTAGTATAGAGTAGGGTTACCTCCTACTTTGTATGGATTTCCATACACATAATTTTCTTGTTATGGTACAGTTCAAAGGTCACAAAAAGTTGTTATGGTACCGTTCTGACAACAGAATGAAACCATAACAACTTATTGCCTTAGAACCATGCAGCTGCACTATCCCCTTGTGCTGCAGCCTCTGGAGGAAAAATGGTCACAATTCTTTCCCAGCTCCTACAATTACTCACACTTCTGTAACATGTTGTCGCAGTCCCGGTTTAAAAAAAAAAAAAAATAAACAAAAACAACATAACAGCCATGGTCTACTCTAAAGAAATGAAACAAGGAGAGGAGGGGGCGGCAGGGAACGAGATTCAAAATGTTCACCGAGTTAACAGGTTTGCTCTCTCCCCAGCTCCCCAAAGCGACACGAGACAAGATGTCTCGACTAAGTCTAAAACAACCCAACTGTTATGATTTCTTGAACCCAACAGTGTTACAATTTCTGTTTTAAACTCTGCCCGTTTGTTGTTAGCTCTTAACGCGTCAAGCTTTAATGTGTGTTATGTATTACCACACTTAATACAAACAGTAACCAAAAAAAAAAAAAAACCACGACTCAGACTTTTTTTTTTTTTTTTCTTGATCCATACACTGGATATAAAATAGTGGATGGGTGACCATCCATAATTAAGGCTGTGCTTTGCTTCCATCTCAGGAAGTGATGACATCATACGGACCTCGAGAGCGTCCCTTGATGCAAACACAGCCTTCTTGTCGATAGTTAGAGACACATATTTTTCTTAAATAAGAAATAGCAAGAAATAACAAGAAATTAAGGTATAAAAAGAAATAAGAAATTCAAGTTATAACAAGAAATAGCAAGAAATTCAGCATATAAATGGAATAAAATGAAAAAAAACCCCACATGAATAAAGTGAAAAAAAAATGCTTTTTGGTGGGCAAAATCTAAATGAATGCTTGCAGCAGTTGTTGTTTAGACTCCGTTGTTACCTCAGAGATGTTCCACAAGGAAGCAACAACGGAATTGTTTTAGTCACAAAACCTTACCAAGACCATAGCATAATGCTGCTTAATACAATGTAGTATACTAGGAATGTGATTTCTAGTGTGTATAAGGTCATTTTGAAATAGTTTATAAATGTAAATGTGATAACAAGAAATAAAACTAAATATTCAATGAATAAAAAGAAATAAGAAATTCCAGAAAAATAAAAAGGAAAATGATAAAAATTAAAAATAATTTCATGGGTCTCTATGGCTAGTCGCCCATCCACTATACTATACGCTGTAGCTGTCATTTTCAATAACTAGTGACAACAAAGCAGAATGCTATTCCTTCTGATCAGAAAGAAAACTAACAGTGCTAATAATGGAAAATACATGTTGCATGTCAGATTGAGGAAGGGATGTTTGCACAGTGAATAAGTAAATTAAATGAGGTGTAAATATTATTGTGATGAGAAGGGTGGTTTAATAGAGTAGTTCATTGTTAATGTGTACATCAGTGTCTCGGTGATATGAGGGTTACTCACTCATAACCATAGTCCTAGGAGTGGTATATGGTGCACATTCACACCGTGACAGTCTTCCTTTCCCCTTTAATTTAGCTGGAACATCTTCAAGCTAAGCTCCTTCCACCACCTGGGTGGAATCCTCCCAGCTCCATCCCATGACATCAGATCTTGCATGCTGAAAGTAAGCATCCATGTGCCTTTTGCCATGGAAGTCAGGTGGGTTGCGTGGATGTACAACACATACCACTCCTAGAACTACGGTTACAGGTCTCATTTCTAGGGACGTGGACATGGTGCACCTATCCACACTTTGGCAGATTCCTAGCAGTTCTCTGGGACGAGGGGGCAAGGCATACATCCCTATTATGGTAGGGAGTGGAGAAGAGAGGCCAAAAACCAGCATCACGGCATGACTCAAGGTCAGTGTGGAAGTGGGAGATGGTGTGTGCTGACTTACAGGTAGCAGCCCTACAGATTTCCTGGATAGGGACATCCCTGGAAGCAGTGGTATGTCTGGTGGAATGAGCCCTCAACCCTACAGGAGGCTCCCTACCAGCCAACCTACAGCAAAGGCCGATGCAGGATACAAACCACCTGCCAATCGTCCGCTTAGCTGCCGGTCTGCCAGGTGCGGCTTTAGCATAGGTGACAAGAGCTGACAAACCTCTCCCTGAACTCCAGCCGTACACGCTGTATAGTAGGCGAGCACTCACCACAGGTCCCAATGTGTGGAGCCTGTGCCCGGCCTCCGAGGCGGGACTGATAAAACACACTGGTAGATCATCTGGTTAAGGTGAAACTCCAAAACAACCTTCAGGAGGAACTTAGGGTTGGGGCAGAGGACAACCTAGTCCCTGTGGAACACCAAGAAAGAAGACTCCACCATGAGTGCCTGGAGCTCACTGATCCTTCTGGCAGAGCTGACAGCCACCAAGAAGGCGATCTTCCACAACAGGCGAGAGATGTCACACCAGTGCATAAGTTCGACTGGCTTGCCCATGAGCAGTGCCAGTATCAGCAACAAGTCCCTAGGTGGTGGTGGTTCACGTACTGGTGGGGACAGGTGGTCAAGGCCCTTAAAAAAAGCACCCAACCACCTTTTCCTGCACCACTGTCAAAATACCAGCCCATGCCCAGTATGCACAAATGGCTGTCACGTGCACCTTAAGGGTCAACGACTTCAGGCTTGACTGTGAGAGGGACCACAAGTAGTTCGGGATGCTAGCCACGGGGCAGGACAGAGGGTCTAGCTCACTGCTCTGGTACCAAATAAAAAAGCACTTCCGTTTGCAGGCATAGCACTGGCGGGTTGGCTCCTTCCGAGAGGCTTCTACAACATGAAGAACCTTGTTGGAGAGACCCAAAGCCCAGAACTCAAGTTGCTCAGGAACCAGGCTGTCAGGTGCAGGAACTGAAGGTCCAGGTGCAAGACCTTCCCCTGGCAGCAAGAAAGAGAGCAGATCTGGGCATAGAGGCAAGCACCACACAGGCCTTCTGCTGAGACTGAGGAGATCTTGATATCAGGACTGGTGCGGCCAATCCGGGCTACCAGGATCATCTGCGCCTTGTCCCTCCACACCTTGACCAACACCTTGTGGATCAGGAGAAAGGGAGGGAAGGTGTAAAGGAGGCCTTGGGTCCAAGGCCTCATGAAGGCATCCTCCATCAGTGGCCCACACTGTGGGGAGCGGGCACAGAATAGCCTCAGCTTTGCATTCTCCCAGGGGGTTGACAGGTCAACTAGGGGAGTGCCCTACTGGGAGAACAGGTGATCCATCACCTCCTGATGAAGAGACCACTCATAAGACACCTTGCGCACTCGGCTGAGAGCATCCGCCAGCTGGCTGGAGGTTCTGACCACATTATTCACCAGGAAATCAGATCCCAAGCTGCGCACGAGGGTCAGTCCAGGTGCAGAGGGCTTCCCAACACAACCAGAGGAAATGCGTTCCGCCCAGCTTGTAGAGGTGGTACATGGTCGTGGTGTTGTTTGTCTGGACCTGAACGACCTGATCCTGGACTGAGGGAGCAAATGCCATCAGTGCAAGATGCACTGCATGGAGCGCCATCAGGCTGATGTGATACTGAGACTACTTGGGGGTCCAGCGCTCCTGAGCCCTGTGGTCCTTCAAGTGCACTCCCCATCCCACCAGATACGCGTCGGTCATGAGAGTGAACATTGGCTCAGGGCGGACAAATGATACTAACCCCTCTAGGTTCAAACCCACACTAGTTTGGGGGGGCTGCTGAATATCACTCAGTGACTAGCAGGATTAAGTATAGAGAGGTCAAGACAAGAGACCCACTTGTGGTCACACAATGAGGCAGCAGTGGCCATATAACTTAAACCTGAGGGCCAGATTTGCACCTCAGTGGCTTCTCAGCTAGGCTATACTGCTTCCACATAGCTCCATAACCGGACAGGGAGACTTCCATGTCCTTCCCAATCTTTGCAGCTAGATCTGATTGTCACACTTCAGGAACTATGACATTATGGGCTTCTGTCCCTTCTCTTGGCATGGACAATGAGTAGCAAGCCTCCCCTCACCTAAGGAAATTAGGGGTTGCTGCATTAGTGCTTCCCCTCGTGCCCCTTACTCCTAGGAACAATCCAGTGTGCCAAATGCATCTTGTGACCAAGAACTACTTTCCACTAGGAAAAACCTGAAGTGGCACTAGAAGAGGGTTCCACTGCAGCCCCCAGAATAATTTGTAAGCTTCGGATGTAAAAATGATCCATCTAATTCTAAACCCCAAGACTGCAACATCTCAGAAAAGCCAATGATCTTCCATTTTCAAAAATGGCCAATTCCATTTGGCAAAATCTTAAAATAGATTCTTTCCATTTTTTCACCAAACTGAGGGCAAATCAGCATGTTTTGTATAACAGTTTGGCTAAAAATGTAGGGGTTTACCAAAAAGCTGGTGCAAAGTGGGGTTTTTAATAAAAACTGACTTCCAAGTGATAGTTTAAAGATGACAGATTCCATTTTTTTACTTGTGTTTTCCACTGAAAAGAGAACATTACTGGCCCAATCCTAGCACCAAGAAAAACCAAAACATACTGAACTGTTTAGCACGAGAGTATTAAATAGTAGTAGTAAAAAATGTTTATTTTTATACAGGATACATGTCATTTGGGTTGATAACCCAGTTTTCAAGACAGACCTGTTATTAACGTTACAACTAAACATATATACATAGACATCTATCTACACATTAGTACACACAGTCCTTGACAACCCAATAAATTTCACATCATTTTAAGACATTACTATCTGGACTATAACATTTAAACATAGTCTTTAAAATCATCTACACATGTAAGTACTGTAAGTTCAATATCACAATAATGATCCCTGAAATTTTGTAAGAATTCAGTTTTACTTAAAAATATAGTAATAGCAAATGATCAGATGAGAAAATCTGTCTATTTGGTTAGGCGCCACCTGAAACTTCAGGGTTCCTATATTCAGGAAAATATGGGACCCTCTAAATACAAACACATCTAAGTTTACTAACTTCATTTATTTCTTGGATAAATAAGTCACAGGATGCTGATGTACGTGCTGAGAAAGGTAAAATGTTCCAGTATTTTGATGTTTGATATCCCAGGATTCATTTGCCATATTTATTGGAAATTTTGGGAACATAGATTTTTTTCCACATGGACTGATCTAAGTTTGTTAGTTGATTTCTTTTGTTAAATAACACAATATTAATATGATGGTTTGGGTGTAACATATGGTATTTGTATATCATTCTCTGCCATGTCCTAGTGCAAATAATGTCCAAGGATTGCCACTGCAATTTGTACAGCAGTGTACAATGGTGTGTTCTGAATTTGCGTCGGAGGGCGTACCTTGCCAGGCTATAGTGTACTTTCTATAATTTTGATAAAAATTATTTATTAGTTGTACGGTATACAAGTTCTCCATAAGTTATTATAGGCATAATTAATTGCTCAGCCACTGTTTTATGAGTGTTTTTCCCTAAGCAATTTGTTGTCCTACATAAAGCACCTATTACTTTATTTACTTTATCTATCTAGGTGCTCACATGTATATTAAAGAACATTTGGACATCGAAAATTAAACCTAAATAGGTATACTGGTCTACCTGCTGTAGAGATTCTTTATCATCTATTTTAATTTGGAGTTTTTCTTTTTGTTTAGGTGCAAAACGTAATAGTCTTGTTTTCTTTGTATTTATAATAAGGCCTGACCTGGTGAACCACTCCCTCAATCTGTTGAAGTCTGTCTGCAATTTTTGTTGTAAATCATGAATATTTGAACCAGATGCTATAATAGCAATATCATCTGTGTATAGTCTTACCTGTGAGTCCTTCACAGCTCGTGGTAAGTTGTTACTAAATAAAAATAATGGACCCCTGAGGTATCCCTCTTTTAAACGGTTCTAATTGACACATTTTTTCCTGAAACCATAACTGTTTCTGAACACCCTCCAAGGTAAGACTGCAGCCAACATCAGGGCCCCTCCAAGATACCCACATCTTCCACAGCCTGTAAAAGAAGGGAGTGGTTCACCAGGTCAAAGGCCTTAGAAAAATCTATGAAAATTACTGCTGTTTCCAGCCCTTGATGTAATGATGTGTTAATTAAATCACTAAATTCCAATAATGCAGCAGTAGTTGAGTGTGCTTTTCGAAATCCTGATTGATAACGCATAATTAAGTCTTTTTTCTATATATTTCATGATTTGAGTACGAACATGATGTTCAAAACTTTTAGACAAAACTGAAAGGAGTGCTATCAGTCTGTAGTTATTTATTTCAGATGCCACCTTCCCCCCCGGTTAAAGATAGGAATTATTCTACTTTCCCTCCACACTTGAGGGAATACACCTATTTGTAAGCTCCAGTTGAATATGCATGTTATAAGTGGAGAAATTATGTGTGCAGCTATTTTCAAAAATCTGCCCTCCGTACCTGCTGACTTATGGACGTTCAAACATCTTAAACCTTTACTCACCTCATTTACAGTTAACGTTTTAAATCTAAAAGGAGGGTGTAGATCCTGCTTTTCTCTGTATGAGTTTCTGTAATGCCTCAAACTATTTTCATCAACATTATACCCTGGCAAGTCAGCAAAAAAATTATTCAATAAATTTGCAGCCACATAGGGATCGTCCATTTGTGACCCCTGTGCTTCAACAGTTATGTTTTTAGATGAATCTTTTCACCCTGGATACATTATACTATTGATAGTCTGCCAAAACTTCCTAGAATTATTATCACGTTGCATCTTGTTTTTATAATAAATAGCTTTTTCTTTCATTATTAATGCTTTACATCCATTTCTTTTTTTTTTTTTTCCTTCAAGAATCCAGTCGTTTTCTTGGGTTTTTTCCTAGCCTTTTTCCAAAGTCTGTTTTTAACTCTTGTGGTTTTGGATAATTTCTCATTTATCCATGGAAGTCTTGCTGTTTTGGTTTCCAAGTTCCTTTTAGGGGTGTGCTGGTTGCAAATCTTATTAAATCAGGGATTTATTTAACTCTAAAAATTGATTAGCGTTTTGCTCATAAAAATGCTAAATCTTTGTGAAACTGCATAGCTCTTGCCTCACTGTGTTTAACAAACTCAGCACTTCTAGAAAATCTATATAAATACTTTCTGTACAGTTAGTATAGTCCCAAGAAAAAAACTGCTAATCAATTATTTAAAACCCTGTTAAATGTATCTGTAAAATACTGTATTGTTAGGTCTAAGTCAAGAAACAATAGGCATCTATCCCATTTTTCCCCGTTAATGTCTGCTAGAAATTTAGATTCTGAGAATTTTCTAAAGTCCCTTGTTCTTATATGGCTAGTATAGTCAAAATGCTCCTGGATAGATGATGTTGAAAAAGTTCCCCATATTGGGTTGTGGTCTCCCAGGTGGGATGGAAGTAACCCTAGATTCTCAAGCTCCACAAAAGAAGTTACAAACAGCAAGTCCAGTATAGTTCCTTTCTTTGTAGCGTCTGTAAATCTTGTAGGGGTATTTATGTGTTGGGTCACATCTAGAACTGAAACTAGTTCTTTTAGTTGGCTGCCACGAGGACCCAGCCCATTGCAATTTAAATCACCTATCAGTACCAGTAGTCTCTCTCTCAAAACTGAATGTATCTTATTTATTACTTCCTCTATACTTTCCAACTTAACCTTCGGGGAGAATACATTACTACAAACATTAGTTTTAAAGATTTTATTTCAATGGCCAAATATTCAATGTTGTTATCTGATCCCTTAAGTACAAGTTCCGTATGGCCCAAACAAATTTTTTATATAAAGCAATACCCCTCCTCCTCTCTTGGGCCTGTCGGAGCGAAACAAGGTATACCCAGGTAAGTTAAATTCTTTATCCTCAATTTTTGAGGCAAGTCAAGTTTCCATCATGCCCAAGACCTCTGGGGTCTGTTCTTCAACCAAGATATTCATTAGATCCATTTTTGTTTTCAAGCTTTGTGCATTGTCATGTAGGACCTTTATAGTTCATATAGGCACCTCTCTGGTCTGAGGGAGGA
This sequence comes from Neoceratodus forsteri, assembly GCA_016271365.2. Lineage (NCBI taxonomy): Eukaryota > Metazoa > Chordata > Ceratodontiformes > Ceratodontidae > Neoceratodus > Neoceratodus forsteri. The sequence continues at coordinate 1,219,442,132 of CM057450.1, forward strand.
GGTTGCTCGTCTCAAGGCTGACCTAGATAGGATTCATGAAATCTCTTCCCCCACCCACGGACTACCAGGACCACCATCGTTACCTCAGAGGTTGCCAAGAAAGAGGAGCAGTTGGACCAAGGTGGGCTCAGCGAGGGAGAGGGTGGTGGAACAGAGGTGCATCCCTCCAGCTGTACCTCTCCACAATTCATATACTGTTCTGGCAAAAAGTGTTTTTTCTATGGAGGCACCTGCAGTGGAGACCAAGGAAGATGCTGGGAACCTCCACAAAGTAGACCCACAGGAGGGTGGCACGAGACCTCACAGGGGAAGGAAACAATTCCTGGTGGGGGACTCGATCATTGGGGGTAGAAGTGGGGGAGGAAGGGGATAGGGAGGTAGGGTGCCTGCATGGCGCCATGGCTCAGAGGGACAGGAAGTGAATCCTCAGGATCGTGGGAGCAGCTACACGAGGGAGGGAGCTGGATGTCATCGTCCACCTAGGGACAAATGACCTGGCTGTGAATGGAATCAGAGTGGTGCAAGAGGAGTTTCTGGAGTTGGGGAGGGGCCTTAGACAAGTAGCATGTACGGTAACCTTCTCGGAGGTGCTGCCTGTCTACGGCAAGGATGATGCTAGGGTATTCCGCACCATGGGATTCAATAAATGGTTGAAAAACTGGTGTGGAGCTCAGAGTTTTGGCTTCACTGGGGACTGGGGAGCCACCTGGAGGGATGCAGGCTTATACTGGCGTGATGGTCTGCACCCCTCCAGGAGGGAACCAGGATCCTAGGTGACAGGTTTAAATGCTTCATTGGCAAGCATTTAAACTAGCCAAGGGGGGAAGCACTGAAAAGGAGCAGGGAAATCCCAGCCTCCCCCCACAAAACACAATAGTTAGAGGGGTAAACACCAAGGTAGAGAAGTCGGTAGGGAGCAGGACAGGGATAAATGCACAAAAAGGCATTAAGGACAGGGTTGGGGCTAAAAGGGGTAAGGCCATAAAAAATAAATGGAAGGTGGTGAGTACCAATGCCCACAGTCTGTGCAACAAGCTCCCTAAACTAGTGGCCTTGATGGAAGAGGGATGCCTGGATATTGTGGCAGTCACTGAAACATGGTACACAGAAAACCATGACTGGGATGTCAACATACCAGGATACACAGTCTACAGGAGGGACAAGGTGGGTAAAAGAGGAGGAGCAGGAGTTCTCTACATAAGGGAAGGGATTAAAGCAACAGAACTAAAGAGTAAACAGGACGTTGATGAGTCACTATGGGTCACCCTGGAAACAGGAAATGGCACCACAATCCGCATAGGGGTTGTGTACAGACCCCCATCTCAGGGAAATGATAGAACGCATCCTTAAAATGGCAGAAAAAGGGGAGCTATTGTTGATGGGGGACTTGAATATGCCAGTTGTTAACTGGAGTACCTTTGCTGCAGGCACATCCAAGAGCAGGGTCATTCTTGATGCCCTACAGGGGGCATGAGAAAGGATCTCAGATTTAAAAGTTGGTAGCCATCTGGGAACAAGCGGCCGCCAAACAGTGTGGTTCACAATAAACACAGCCATAGAGTCAAACCACACAAAAACAAGAGTATTGGACTTTAGGAAGGCTGACTTTGGGAAAATGAGAATGTGCCTCAGAAAAGCACTAGCGAAGGGGCTAGAAGGAAGGGTGGAGGAACAATGGAGAATAATCAAAACAGCCATCGCAGAGGCAACAAGCCTTTCTGTGAAGCAAATCAACAAAACAAAACGAAGGAAAAAAACACTATGGTTCTCAAAAGAGGTGGCAGGGATGGTTAAGGAGAAAAGGATAGCATTCAGGAACTATAAGGAAACACAGAAGGAGCAGGACAGAGAACTTTATCAGTTAAAGCAGAAGGAGACAGGGAAGGCAGTCAGAATAGCAAAGGCACAAACTGAGGAAAAGATAGCCAACTCTGTTAAGAAGGGGGATAAAACCTTTTATAGGTATATTAGGGAGTGAAAAAAGACTAAGGGAGAGATACAGAGACTTAATAAAGGGGAGGGAATGTGGGCAGAGGGTGACAGTGAAAAAGCAGGGATACCGAACGAATATTTCTGCTCAGTATTCACAACGGAAGAGGAGGGGGAGCTACCTGAACCAAACAAGACAGAAACTCTGAATAGGGGCGTCGATACGAGTCCATTCACAGAAGAAAGGGTTTTGAAAGAACTCTTGAAACTGAGGGTGGACAAAGCAATGGGGTCTGATGGGATTCACCCAAGAATTCTAAAAGAACTAAGGGTAGAACTAGTAACACCACTGACTACCTCTAACAAATCATGGGAGGATGGGGTGGTACCTGAGGACTGGAGGAGGACAAATGTGATTCCACTTCACAAAAGTGGGAGCAGGGCAGAGGCAGGAAACTACAGACCAGTTAGTTTGACTTCAGTGGTAGGGAAAATGATGGAATCACGTCTGAAGGAAAGAATTGTTGAGTACCTAGAGGCCAGTGGGGCACAGGACCCAAGGCAGCATGGTTTCACAGCAGGAAGTTCATGTCAGATGAACCTAATAGATTTCTTTGACTGGGTGACCAAAGTAGTAGACCAGGGAGGGGCTGTGAATGTGACCTACCTAGATTTTAGCAAGGCATTTGACACAGTCTCACACAAAAGATTAATTTACAAGTTAGCCAGCCTTGGAGTGGGTCCCAAGGTGGTAGTCTGGATAAAAAACTGGCTGGACAACAGGACGCAAAGGGTAATAGTAAACGGAGTCCACAGTGAACAAAGGAGGGTAACTAGTCAGGTACCGTAGGGTTCGGACTGGGACCGGTCCTCTTTAATGTCTTTATAAGTGACATTGGAGAGCACCTGGAAGGAAAGGTATGTCTCTTTGCAGACGACACAAAGATCTGCAACAGGGTTGATACACAATGTGGGGTGAAAAGAATGAAAAGGGACTTGGCAAGGTTGGAGGAATGGTTAAATATGTGGCAGCTCAGATTCAATGCAAAGAAGTGCAAGGTAATGCATCTGGGAAACAAAAACCCAGGGGAAGAGTACACAATGAGGAGTGAGTTAACAACAACAACAAAAATTGAAAGAGACCTAAGAGTAATTATATCAGATGACCTAAAAGTGGGCAAGCAATGTAAGAAGGCAGTAAGGGGGGCGGATACTGGGATGCACAGGGAGAGGCATCAGCAGCAGAAAACAGGAAGTTGTTATCCCTCTGTACAGATAGTTAGTGAGACCCCATCTAGAGTACTGCGTGCAATTCTGGAGACCCCATCTCAGCAAAGATACAGACAGAGTGGAGGCTGTTCAGAGGAGGGCAACCAAAATGGTGCAGGGTCTGCACCAGAAGACATACGAGGAGAGACTAAAGCAGCTGAATATGTATACCCTTGAGGAAAGGAGGGAGAGGGGGGACATGATAGAAACTTTCAAGTATCTCAAGGGAATTAACAAAGTACAAGAGGGTAGTATCTTTCAGAAGAAGAGATGTGCAAGAACAAGGGGGCACAAGTTGAAGATAGAGGGGGGACGGCCAGGGTAATGTTAGAAAGTATTTTTTCACAGAGAGGGTTGTGGATGCATGGAACAGCCTTCCTGAGGAGGTTGTGGAGTCAGGAACAGTGGGAGAATTCAAGAGTGCATGTGACAGGCATAAGGCAATTCTAGTGGGGGGTAGGAGGAAGTAAGCTGTTTATTAACTAGAATCTGCAGCTTATCCATCAGGTAGAGAAATGGGCAGACTAGGTGGGCCAAGTGGTCCTTATCTGCCATAAAATTCTATGTTTTTATTCTTAGGTCCAGGGTTAAGTTCCACATCACCCCCCAGTATTAATAAGACTGTTAAAGCTGCACCCTGTTCTTTCTGGATAATTCTGTTAAATTTACATGGGCTTCCAACCTTTACCCTAGCACACTGATTATATGTCCTCCAAGAATTAGTAAATGTGTTTCTTCTATGGGAATTTAAACCTATTTTACTCTGCATGTGATTTAAGTGTAACCAGCAGGTCCCATTAACCTTTCCGTGCCCCTCAAATGGTAAAACACACCCCATATAATATGGCAGGAGCACCACACTCAGTAAAGACCATGGGAGGGATATTCAGAAGGGTTGCGCATGGCGCAACACAGCTGCACCATGCGCAACCCACTGATGCATCCCGGCACGATATTCAAAAGGGGAAAGTGCGTACACAAATCCTGATGCGCTTGGGCGCATCATTAATGGGCGAGGCGCAAGTGGGGTGCCCATGATACCCTGCACATCCCGACATCTGAAGCCCGGATGCGGAGCCTCATGCAGGAGCAACCTGCTACGCGCCGCATACAGTTGTTCCAAAAATAAAGGAGCAACAGCCGGCCACCCACAGATGAGCTGTCGTATTGCAGGGCGCAACACGGCAGCTGCCAGCTGTGGGTGGCCACTCGAGCTGCGGCGGCACCCACCATCGGGTAGCGCTTCATGCCCGATCAAGGGCATATGTATAAATATAGAAAGTCTCTATATCCCTGGTGGTCCAGTGACTACCCGCAGCCCAATCAAGGGCATATATAATAATAGAAGGTCCTATATCCCTGGTGGTCCAGTGGACCGCCGCAGTCTCATCGCAGACATATGTATAAAAATAGAAGGTCCTATATCCCTGATGGTCCAGTGGACCGCTTGCAGCCGATCGCGGGCAGAAGTCTAATGAAAGATTAATTCCATCCCTGGTGGTCCAGTGGTACCCCTCTCCACCTCCCACTGAGCCCCGCCACCCCTCCCCGGTCAGCGGCGGGCAGCAGCTCCCTACCGCAGAAGCTGCCCGGCTGCCTGTCGACTGACTGCGCGCAGTACGGTTGTATGCCCATTGGTCTACAGGCCAATGGGCTGCAGATTGTCCCGCATTATACATATGCCCGCCGATCGGGCTGGTGAGGTCCACTGACCACCGGGACATAGGACATTATATTTTCACATGATGCCCATGATGGGGCAGTGGGCACTTTGCCGCTTGTATAGGGATCGGTCCCAATGACTGCAGCCTGGTAGGGCACCAGGCACCAGTCGCTGGGATGAAGCGCACCTGCACGCAATGAGTTTGCGACGATAGCAAATGGCCCCATTTGCGCCTTTGCGCGGCATTATGGCCCCATTTGTATGTGCATATTTGAATATCATGGTTGATGCACCTAGCACAACAGCACCGCGCTTAAAGCGCATCCCCTGCCCTCTCTGGCCACTTGGCGCTTGGTGCAGTGCCACTGCGCCATGCATAGTGCGGGTGGCCACAAAGCGATATTCAACGGTGCTGAGCCATGGCGCAGCACAGTTGAATATCACCCTGTCAGTGCCCTGGCACATCCCAGTTGCGCTGTGCCCAGGCTTGCGCCACAGCCTGGCACAGTCTGAATATCCCACCCCATGTGTACATGTTTAATTGAATATATCACTTATATAGGTTAAAACTTTAGTCCCACTCCTTGTTTTAACACCACTTAGAGCAAAAGACCAATTTCAATTTGTCTAGACTTTAACTAGCTCTAAGCACTTTTACCCCCTATTCTGCTTAAAAACTTAAAATAGACCAATATAAAAACAAAATCTGTATAATTTCAGGCTCCTTTGGTGCAATTTTATAGAGTCCATATAAAAGTCACAGAGTTAAACTCTTCTTCTAGGACCTGCAGCGCAATGTTTCAAGCAGATTTTTCATTGAGATAAAGTAGCTGATACAGCACGGCAAAATGCTACTCAAAACTGAAGGTAATACTAATCATTTCCAGAAAATTTATATCAGTAGGATACTAACCATGGCACAGACTACATGTATAAAATGACACTTATTTTTTAATTTTGCTAATCAATCTGTGCCAGTGCTATGTATGCAGTTCCACTGTTAGTTAGCACTTTCACACATTTAACTGCTAATCAATTTTTTTTCAGTTTATTTAATACCCCATACATGTGAACAACCTCAGGGTCGCCATGTCATATAAGTGCAGGGCAAGGGGATATTATATGTTTAGGAGAGCCCTACAATACACCACAGTACCTGCTAGATGTCAAGGACTGAAACAACTGTAAATGGTTTGGGAAAAGCTGTAAGTGCAAATGCATAACAACACTCTGCCACAGGTGCTTCTCACAGTACCATATGAACTGGTGAATTTGACCTAAGATCCACCTAGTCCCACTCAAAGCTAACTTCAGGGGTCAAGCATCCAAAGACTCCTAGTATCTCACCACTCGTGTTGTACGAAGGGAAAACTGGGCAGACCAGGTGGTGAGTCAGGTGGTTCTTATTTGTTGTCAAATTCTGTTTCAGTGTTTACTTGTACTTGCCACTCAGCAAGAAATGGAGTGAGGGTTAAGAACTACAAGAAAAAAAACACTTTCTGCAAAACTAGGTCCAACGATTTTCTATTTTTAACAGAAAAAATTTGAAAAAATCATGGTATTTGTCATTTTTAAACCGCCACTTGGAATCAATTTTTCAAAATTCTATTTGCACCCCTTTATCATGCAAACAACCCCACACCACGCCAGCTTTTTGTATAAAAATTCTCAATTATGAGCCAAATGTTTGCTCAAAGCATGCAGAGTTACCATCAGTTTTAGGGGGGAAACAGAACAATGATTTTAAGATTATGTTAGGACTTGGCAGTTTTTTTTAAAGGAAAATCATTGGCCCTACAAAACACTAGTGGAAAAATGGTGTATGACAAGTTTTACCCCAGGAGCTCAAGGGGTACAGAGATGCCAGTACTGGTGACATGCATGAAATCAGGCAACACTCCGCCAAGGTTGTGTATCACAAGCAGGGTCCCGGACTATATGGAGAGGGTGGCTAAGGGGCTAAAGCGGTTGAAAACAATACTGCATCAAGTAAGAGAACTGCACATGAGCTCCTCAGAGCTACTGGGTAGCAGATTGCTGAAAAGGATCTCTATTACCCATTATTCTCTTCAGGCATCTACATTTGTGCACCTTAAAGGAATGCTGTCTCTTCTCACAGAATATGGTCTGTATATCTACACTCTGCCCTTCTCATGATAGCCTTGCTTCCTCTGTTAACTGCCATGGGAAAAAAAATGCAATCCACTTATTGGTGTGACAGCATGAAGGCACTACATAGCTGTATCTTTTTCAGCACCTTCTTGGACCTGCAGATAGAGGTCAAAGCGAGTTTAGCCGGCCCAGTGGTGCTGAGGCGCTGGACGCCTTACCTCGCGCTGTGCCGGCAACCCGGGTTCGGGAACAACCTCAGGTCACTCGGGTGCCGGCTTGGGGTGGGAGCAGGATTGAGCGAAGGTCTCTCTCTCCTGGATGGGGGGTCACATGCTCAGAGTCCCGCCATCACCAGAAGTAGGTCCAGTGATAGCGAGGTGGCAATGGTGTGACCGGTGGGGTGTGCCCCGCAAGGCATGCATACGCCTGCTCTCCACATGTGTGCATTACATTGGTGACGCAAGGGAGTGGGACTAAAAAGGGAAAAAGACAAAAGTCAGTGGGGAGAGGTGTAAGCAACTGGAGAAGGGAGCAAACAAATGCCCTGCTCTGAGGGAGTATTTGCTCATGGGCTGGGGAATAGCTTAGAGAGGGACTGGCCACTGAACGTACACTGGGATGGGCCATCCTCAGTTGTTGCCCCCATGCACAGATTTCTCCACCAGAGCTGGCCTGTCGTAAGTGCAGTGACTGCCACAGCCCCATGCACCGCTAGCTGTGCAACTCAGACATCAGCGGAGAAGGCATATGCCTAGTCTAGCTCAAGTTGTTTTGGGGGGGGGGGGGCATGCAACCAAAGTTCTCCTTAGCAGACTTTGTTAGACAACAGCCTTCTTGACTCTGGACTGCAAAGCGGGTACCTGGAGCTTTCAGTGCAGTGAACTTCCTCCACCACCCCCAAGATAGTGCATGTTGGCCATGAGCCTGCAGCACACGTGGAGTCCCGCCTGCAGTGCACCAGGCTCCATGAAGACACAAGTCCCAGATTCCACCTAGTCCAAGGAAAACAGGGTGCTCAGGATTCTGGTAGCAGTAGTGGAAAGGAGTTGTACAAAAAATATAGCCCTTAATTTTGAAGTAAATATATATTCTACCTAAGCAGAGTATCTCTCCGCTGCAGAAATGGACTGAAAACTGAGGAGCGGGAAGGGGAGGCAATCCCAAGAACCTCTTCAGATCAGTACATCTCTACAGCTCAAGAGCCATGTCTGACACACAATGAATACCTTTTTTCTTCACCTCCCCCTGCACTCCTCGACCACCCACTTCTTCTGGCTGCTCAACATCCCTGTCTGCCCACCAGTTTCACCCTTCACTGCTGCTTCCTGCCACCTGGCTCCCCAGGCTGTCTTCGTGCCCCCGGAGGGTCTAGCTTATCCCTGCCAGGGGGCACCCTCTCTAGGGGCAGGAGGGGAGCAACATTCCGGGGGGGGGTCCTCCAAGGTATGCAAGGCTGGTGGGGAGGCAGAAGCAGTGCGCTGGGGGGACTAGACAGCCATCATCTGGCAGGCCAAGATGGGTGCAGGTTTTCTGTTTTCTAGGCCCTACCCTACATCCCAGCGGCGTGTACCATGGCGATGCCCTGGAGGAGGAGGAGGAGGAGCCAACTGACATGTGGTCACACATGCCGGCAAGACTCCACACACCACCAGGTGTCGCTCGCCAGGCAGTGCTCCGCAGCATCATCCACAGGAAAGACAGTGTCCACACAGACGCTCTATCACCCTCCCTGCCAGCCTCAGCTCGTGACGTCCTGGTCTTGGGTCTTGAACCAAGGTCATCAGAGTGCCAAGCGGGTGTCCCACCACTCAGTGCAACAGAGCCAGTGAGGATCTTTTTTAATCAATTGTACACCTGTAAATCTATCTATCTCAGAAAAAAAAACATTTCAAAAAAATTATTTTGGGCCACCTGATTAAATTATTATATTTAAAACTTTGTGCCAGCACACAGAACTAAAGCTCATTTCCAGGTGTGAGCCATGGGGTGGGGGAAGCAGGGGAGAGGATACAAAATGCAACAAGTGTCTAAAAAATATGCAGAGTGTATTAAAGGAAAGCTGTCCAAAACGTGGGCTCCCGTCTCCGGACAGTTTACCCCCGGATTAGATTTTAACAGCAAGAGCGACATTTTTCTTGCACCGTGACTTGCTACATATTAATTTTAAAAACTCAGGAACCCGGAAGTATGGAAGAGGCAGGGGCTGCTCCATTTGCTGAAAAGTGCGATGACGCACCACTCGCTTCAGTCTCCTGATTTTCATTCCTGTAGGAATGGAAAGGACTGCTACAGAATGGATCCTAGGGGCAATCCCCTATTTGATCCAGGACAATTTAAAGCTGCCTGTACTGTTCTAACTGTGAGTAGATTTGACTTTGTGCTTCCTGAAGAAAGTACCTGTGCTTTAGTGTTTCTCTGGTTAAAAGGGAAGGGTGCACCAGTTTCTGTTCTGAATTTAAGACTTTTCTCCGAGTAAAGTTGGCTGACCAGAGTAGCATTTCCTAATGCTGGATTCGAAAGTTCATTCAAAGATGCATTTACTGATGTGTTTTCAAGATGTTTTAAGGTGTAACTCTAAAAGAATGGCTGGGAATGAATTTGGAAGCAAACTGGAGACTCTGGAGTAACCAGTTCAGCACTACAGGTTCCATAAAGGCGCCTGGTTATTTAGGACATGGTGGCTGACGTCTGAAGAGAAGTTTACCCCCTGGAGTGGGCTGTGCCAATTATGAGCCTGTGTGCTCCGTTGTGGCCAGTTGCCACTTGAAGTTTTAAGGTCCTATGCCATATGGGAAATGTGTGTTCAGTTGTGGCCAGTGTCACTAGAAGAAATGTTCGGCTGAGGCCAGTGCCACTGAAGAGAATTCAATGTCCTATGAAATATGGGAATACATAGAGTTTTGGAAGATACAGCCGTTCTGTTCTGCAAGTGCCTTGTACCACGATGTGTAAACCTTGGGGGTCCACCCTTGCTTTAGAGAATATCTTTTGGAATAAAGTCACACTCTAGAACCCCAACTCTGGTTTGGACAATTATGTTTTTTGCTTCCCATGTGTGGAGTTACTGGGTACCCCTCCGGAAGTACTGGTCCAGCATAGCCCTAGCAAAAAGTTCTCTCCTCAGGATCTGGGTTATTGGTCGTAAGTTATTGCTTTTGTACACCACCACCCCTGTTTTCTAACCTCTAGGAGTAATGAGTCTGGTATACATTCCCAAAGCTACAGGTGGTACCAATTTCCAGTGGTTTGTGCCTAGTCAAGGGTACCAGAGGTAGCTAACTGTGTAAAGTAGTGGGGGGGGGGGTTACATATGTATGCACCCCATGGCCCTAACCAAGAGCACTGGATCCCTTACCAGGACCTGGCTCATTATCAGTCACGGTCAAAGCAGATACGTTTGTATACAGGTTTTTTTTTTTTTTTTTTACATTTCCTGCACATGCTCCTAATCACGTTTGATGGGTTCTACTTCTGTTATTTGTCTTGCTACTATTGTTTATCCTCTGTATAACTATAAGGCTTATTGCTCTCTCCTACCATTGTTCATTTACCTATGCCAATACAGCCTCTAGTCTCCCTCTCCCTCCTGGTCATTGGTACCTGCCTGACACTCCAGTGAGCCTAGCACATTGCATGTGTTATTCCACGGCAACATGATGGCTGATGTGAGAGTGTGTAGATGGAATGTTAGGTTTAAACCACCAAGTAAAAACAAAGGCAGGTACTACCTCACTTAAAATGCATCAGGTCTCAAGTCGCCCTTTTACAAAAGACCAAACTATTGCACCAAGGACTCTCACAGGTTACTGAGAGAGTGGGTCGGCATTGAGATTCACAGCTCTGCTGCAGTTAAAAAACATGAAGTGTCTATCCTAGTACACAAATCCCTTAATTGGAAACTTAAAAATGCTTCCATAGATAATGACAGCAGATGGGTATTATGGTACTTTGACACTACCACCTGACGCCTTGGGTACAGTTTAATGACACACAGACCCCAGTGATCTCGGGAGGGGATTTTAACTTAACCCAGCTATGGACAGAAGTTAAGGGTTGGCCGAACAACACACTAAAGCTGCACATCCTGTCTCCCCCTGGCTCAAAGCACAAGGCCTTACAGATACCTGGTGCTCATTTCACCCATGAGAACGGGGTAAGACTTGCTTGTCAGCTGCATACAGCTCATATAGTTGTCTCGACCTATAGCTGGTGTCTGCAAGAATCATGGAAAAAAGAAAATCACTGCAACAACCATCACCCCTCTCATAATATCAGATCATGCCCCTGTCCAGCTAGACATGCCCTGGGGGCCCAATCTGGGCAATTACCAACCTGGCACCTGGATTCCTTGCCATTGAGAGACCCTGATTTCCAAAAGTGGCTGTCCCAAGAAACTACTGAATTTTTTTTAATTAATGACAATGGTAAGACCAGTATAGCTGTTCTCTGAGAGGCATATAAGGGGCCATCATGGGCAAATCATGAGCTATGCAGCATATAGGTGAAAGGAGAGAGAAAGAGCCCTTGTGGACTTGGAATGACAACTCAAAACGGAAGAGGCAGAGGTTAAGGCCACCCCTAGAACATCCACCAGCTCCCCTCTGTACAAAGCCATTGTAAAGCTCAGTGTCGAAACTGACATGCATCTTGCCACTGCAGGAAAGCAGAGTTAGCCTTTTGTAGATTCAAACACAAATAATGGGAGGAAGATGAGAAATGTGGGAAGATCCTGGCATACAGCCTCAAGAAACAGCAGGCTGTGAGGCACATATCAGGACTTGGAAATGCCCAGGGGGAGTTTGGTACTTCCGCTTCACATATTAGTCAGACTATGAATGGTATGCTAACCTCTACATCTCCCCCAAACTGCCTGATCCCTTGGCCACTGACAAATTCTTCTATCCACTCTATGCCTCTACTCTCAGCCCAGAACAGAGGGAATACCCAGTGGCCCCTATTTCTCTAGAAAAAGTGCCTACAGCCCTATAGGCACTCAGCCCTCACAAAGCTCCAGGGGAGAGCAGTCTCCCTGTTGACCTACTATAAGCTATTTCCACGACTATCTGCCCAGTCCTCCACATGCTATGCATACTGCCACCATCATGGTGCTCCCCAAGAAGGGCAAAAATCTCTTTTACCCGGGCAAGCTACCATCCCATACCCCTCAGAATGGCTGACAGCAAGGTCTATGCAAAAATTCTGGCCCTCCAGCTGAAGCAGTTCCTCCTAGCTCCCATTCATCCATCACAAGCAGAGTTCACCAAGGGTCAACTCAGATCTGATCACCTTCTAACAGTGGCAAATCTCATACACGTAACTAAACACTCCCCTTCACCTGCGCTGCCACGGCCACCGATTTAAAAAAAAAAAAAAAGCATTCAATTCAGTGGAGTAGGGATAGTTATACAAGGTTTTCCATAAAATGGAATTTGGCTCAGGTTTCTCAAGTCTGATCCATACCCCATACACAGAACCCGTCACCAAAGTACTCACAAACCAAACACTGCCAGAGAAGCCCTGCCTGGAGAAGAGCATCAGGCAGGGTTGCCCTGTTTCCTCTCTCCTATTCATTTTGGCAACAGAGCCACTTTCAGCAGCTATCCAGCAAAACCAGGACATCCCAGGAATCAAGACCGGCCCCTCCAGCTGCAAAGCCCTTCTCTACGCAGATGACCTGTTGGTGCTCACCGAGCAAGCACCTACTGGCTCTCCCATCCCTAATCTCAATACTCACTACTGCCTTCTCTTGGGTATCTGGACTAAAGGTCAACTGCTCCAAAACAGAGGTGCTTCCTTTCAACCCCTCCTGCCTATCTCGCATAACACACATGGCAGGGCTTAGATGGTCTCCAAACCAAGTCACATATTTGGGTATCCAAAGCTCCCCCAAACTAGATAAAATATGTGCCATCATTATAAGAATTGGGCACTGAATTTGACAGATGACAATCAATGCAACTACCCCTGGCTGGGAAGGTGGAAGCCATAATGATGGTGTCTGCTCCCAAGGTATTCCATCTGCTCTCTCATATTCCTACCCCCATCGCTCAGCAATGGTTCAATAAACTGAATTCCCTGATAGGGGGCTTTTTATGGGGTGTATCCAAACCTCAATACAGCAAGGACTTGCTGTGCACACCATGGACCAAGGGTGGTTTGAACCTTCCAGGGTTCAAGGGTTATCTGGCTTTTAACACAGCACAACTACAACGTTGCTTTCCCACTCAAGGAACTGATATCCCCCTTTGAGCACCTACTGAGACCCAAATCCTGGGTGGTACATCCCCAAACTATGTCCCATTCTCTGATAACAGACACCGTCCACCCACTATCCCCCTTGTCTCCCACTCCAACCGCATATGGGACCAACTTCCAAGCATGCATTTCACTGAACCTGGCCCACCCCACTCTAACTCCACTTTGGAACAACCCCCGAATCAATATGGGAAAACAGCACCATTTGCTGGAAAGCCTGGACAACGGCTTACCCTGCATGACCTTCTTACCCCCAACCTCAGAACTCTGGAAACATTCACAAATATTCAGAGATATCACTTAAATCCTTGTGATCTCTGGAAGTACCTCCAACTCCGCAGTGCTCTGGTACCCACACTCACTAGATTAAATCTCATGCCTCTTTTACAGCCAACTCATCCCCTTGCCCGCTGACTGGAGACTCCCAAAGGGAGGGCTGGTTGAATCTATAAAGCACTAACAGACAATCTCCCTGACCAATCCCTCAAGGCAAAGGATTCTTGGGCTGCCCTTCTAAATCATCCCATCCCACAAGAAGAATGGGAACAATTTCTGAGGGCAGCGCGCACCACTGTTTAAGATACCAAAAGTAGGCTCCTGCAGAACTTGGTTCTGCTCCTATGGTACCGCCGCTTGCTGTCCTGAAGGCTGCGCATTTACTGTCGAATGACCACTGCTGGAAGTGTGGACATGCAGGAGGGAACCTCTTGCATATATTATGGCACTGTGCTCCACTCCATGCCTATTGGAATCAGGTTTCTGACCTTATCAGGGCTGCCCTACCAGTTGCTATTCAGCCTTCTCCAATGATCACTATCCTTGGCTCCCTCGTGGCCTATCTGGCACTGCTTCTGAATGGGTGCAAGCTGTCTGCATAAATGCTAAAGGGCTCCTAATCTGTCACTGGAGGACTCAAGATCTTCCTTCTCAGACTGAAAGTGTGAACAATCTTTCTCAACTTGTTAAATTTGAGAGGTTGTCCCATTTTGCCTCCAGTACCCCAGAGAAGTTCCAAAATATATGGTCCCTTTCCTAAATCTTCTCAGGGATGCAGCATACTCCTTCTTACTTCCCACCCCAATCCCACCTACTGGGGTCGGCTGAAGCATTGTATCTCCTGTATCCACATCATCCCGAGTCCATAAATTGTTAGGGTCACATAGAGGCTGGTACATATACCCGGACTAACACCCCATAAAGACAAGAGTATAGGTAGCAATAACTGTTTTAAACATTTCCTTCCATTGCTGTTGCAGGACTGTAAATAAGTTACTATAGTCTTCAGTTCCACCCCTCTCCCTTTAGTCATGTTTTCCTCCTTTGAATAATGCACTTGTCCTAGGCAATAGCCAGCTTCTACAGGTACAATATAGTTGGCAGCATCTATTTATTAGAATGATGTTCCTTAATACCATATAGTTCCCCTTCTCACTTCCAGTTAGATACCACAAACTGATATGTTGTGACAAAGCTAATCTGTTTTTTTCTGCCTAGCTTTTCGTTTGCATTCAATGTGGATCACATGTATGGACAACTGTCTGTATTGTTACACTGCATGTTTATGTACAAAAACCCTATACACTATATAAAGTACCAGTTGGGCGACCACATGCCCAATCAGCCTCTGTTGCCACTTTGCGCTGCTGATTACACCGGACCTCTCGAGATCTGATGTAAACAGGACCCCTCTGTGGTTGCACAGGTTGTTGTGCATGGTTGTCCAACCAGTGTTTTCTATGTAGGCTGTATAAATGAAGCAGATATTTGCCAGGTTGTGTGCTTTCTGTGAACACCCATACAATCAAGAGAGTCAAACCTAACAAAGCATCAGGGATAAGCAAATCCACATGTGAGGGGTTGGGGTGGAGGAAGCAGACCAGAAAATGTCCCCCCCCCCCCAACTAAAATCCACAAAAATAAGATGCAAAGCACCAGAGTGAGAAGACAAGCAGCAAGATTCTGCAGCAAGAGCACGTGTCTGATCTGGCAGAGTGCACAACACTACTTGAGGCAACGTGGGACTACACCACTGTTTTCACATCTTCAGCTTCAAGAAAGGGGTGAAATCTGGCAATGGTAAAAGCAGCCCCTACCTACAGCCAACACCTGGGATTTCAAGGTTAGACTTTTATAAAGAACTACTCTCAAACTGCTAACAACTCCCTTTTACCACAAGCTGAATCCCATATAGGATGGGCAGCTACTTGTGTTTTAACTCACTGGAAGTACAGAAGCAGAAACTGTATATCTGAACTGTTCAGAAGCATTTACATTTAATATCTTTTTTATTATGTAATGACTAGAAACAAGCGGAATTATTTAATTTGTATATACCTTATAGGAGCGATAGAGGGATGGCAAGAGGTGGTGGGGTGACCATTTACGTCAGGGAAAAAATAGACGCAGTACAGGATGCATCCATTGGGGAAACCAGGGAGGCAGAAACGCTGTTGGTACAGCTCACAGAGTCATCAGGTAGACAATTTTGCTTGGGGTGGTTTACTGGCCACCAGGACAGGTAGGGGGGCAGAGATAAGGAACTAGAGGCAGAAGTAGGAAAGGGGTAGCAAAAGGGGAGGTTGCAGCAGTGAGAGATTCCAACCTGCCAGACATCAACTTGAGCCACGCCAGAAGCAAGACGTGCAGAATCCAGGCCCTGTTTGATACTTTGCAGGATTGCATTCTGGTACAGCAAGTCAGAGTACATACTAAACAATTAACCATTCTCAATGTGATACTCTTCAACTCAGAAAGAGCAGATGGAGTGCGGGTTAGGGAACCACTGGGGTCCAGTGACCACAATACTACATGGTTTGAGTTGGCCCTAGGCACCAGTAAGCTCTCATCTAATGATAGGGTGCTAGACTTCAGAAGGGCTGATTTCAATCAAATGAAGGAACTGGTCCCGGGCAGGTTAGCTGGGATAGACAGCATTGGGGAGTAGAAGAAAGACTGGAGTGTGGGGGGCATAAAAGGTGCCATTTCCATGACCATAAAAACATGCACAAGAGCAGTTATTAGGAAAAACAAGTATAAGAGACCAATTTGGTTCACTGAAAAGATCAGGGAAACAGTGAGGGCCAAAAAGAGACCTTTATACAAAGAAAAGCAGGGTGATAAGGAATGGGACAAGTGTCAGGAAAAACTAGAGAAGTCAAGAGGGCAATCAAGACCGCAAAGGCAGACAGAACTGTGTACTGCAGAGGGGGTCAAGTGAGGGGAAGAAAAAATTCCTCACCTGTAGTAATGTTTCCTCCAACAGGATCCCTTACTAGGTTTAACAACTGCTTCAGTGCCCTGGACTGAGCTTGCCCCAGAGCTTTAAGAATTTTATGCAAATCACAGAATGTTAGAATGAATTCAAAACTCTGCAGTGTGGTCACGCTCACCTCTGCCCTGTAACGGCAGATTTATTTCTCAAGTTGAGGTGAACAGTGACCACTAAAGCTAGCTAAATGACTAACAAGTACCCATAACAAGTAAATGTTTTCTAAAAAAAAAAAAAAAAAAAAAAAGGCAGAAAAAATATCTAAACTGTAAAAACCACAGACTATCAGTTGTAAAACACTGTGACAAGTAATGCTCAAGCAATGAAAAGAAACTGATTCTTGTGTGAAGCTTTTTCCAGGTTCTGGAAGGGGAGGAAAGGATGGGACTGTTGAACCTAGTGAAGGATCCCTTTGGAAGAAACAACATTACTACAGGTGAGTAATTCTTTTCTTCAAACCCCAGGAATCATTTACTAGTTGTTTAACAACTGCAAACTCTATAGCAGTACCTTGGAAGGCTGGGTACAGAGCCTAGTAGGAAAAAAGGTTATGCAAGACAACAATGCCAAAACTGGCATCTCTCTTCTGGACTGAATGTCCAAACAGCAATGCTTTGTAAAGGTGTGCACAGTCTTCCAGGTAGCTGCTTTTGAAATCTCCTGAATGGAGACACCTCTGGATGCTGCCACAGAGGCGGAGGTGCCTCTCGTAGAATGGGCCCTGAGCCCTTCTGGCAGAAGCTTGCCAGCTTTGACATAACAGAACTGAATACAGGCTACTATCCAGTGACAAATGGTCCTCCTGAATGCTAGTTTAACTTGGCCTACCTCACCATAAGTGATGAATAACAGAGTTTACAGACCCGACATTCTTTGCGTAGTCCAAATAGCACTACACAGACAGCTCTCTTAACATCCAGGCTATGGCGTTTCAGCTCTCCTGGAGTGGAGTGTTCTGTAAAAAACACGGGAAGAGTAATCGATTGGGTCAGGTGAAATTCAGACACCACCTCGGGGAGGAATTTTCTATTAGTCCTCAGTTCTACCTCGTCCCTAAGGAATATGTTGTTGCTGGGAGCTGCATAAAGGACTTGGAGTTCACTTACTCTCCTTGCCGAAGCAAGTGTCACAAGGAAAACTATTTTCCAGGTGACATATTTCAGAGCAGCATTTGCCATAGGCTCAAATGGAGCCTCCATCAGTTGCACAATACAGAGAGTCAGATCCCATGGAAGGACTGGGTTCCTAAAAGGAGGGTTCAGATGAGTGAGGCCCTTTAAAGAATCTCTTTAAAAATAGCCTGCGAGGCTAGAGATCTATCCTTGCCAGCTGAAACATATGCCGACACCGCAGCCAAATGCACCTTCAGGGTTGAACGGTGGAGGCCAAGGGACTTCAGGTGGATTAAATAGTCCAAAAGGGAGGACACATTCGCCTGAAGGGGGCTGAGCTGCCTGGACGAACACCACAGGGGAAAAGCTTTTCCACTTGGAAGCATAGGTTTTCCTAGTTGCTGGCTTCCTGGAAATCTTGAGTACATATAAAACCTCTTCTGAGGGGTTTAGTCCAGAGAACTCTAGCTTCTCAAGTACCATGCTTTCAGGTGTGGGGTTCCTGGTTCTGGGAATGTTATCCTGCCCTGAGACAGAGTCTGCAGAGAAGGAAGATTGGTAGTCTAGAGAAGAGGGACAGGAGTAGGGAGTACCATGCCTTCCTGGCCCAGTCTGGTGCAATCAAAATCATGGTTGCCGGCTCCTTCCAGGGTTTCAGTAGCACACTCAACAGACACGGGAAAGAAGGGAATGCATAAAGAAAATTTCCCTGTCCATGAAAGGACCAGAGCATCCTCTGGGATAGTTCCCACTAAGGGAGGCCTGCAACAAAAGTTGGGGAGCTGGTAACTTCTCCAGGATGCAAACAAGTCCCCATCTGGTGTGCCCCACCTTCTGAACACTGAGGAAAGCACTTGCTTGCTTGTTCAGAGCCCATTCATGATTTCCTTGAGTGATTCTGCTTAGACAGTCTGCCAGGACGTTGCCCTTGCCTGGCAGATGAACTACAGATAACTGTACTTGCAGTGAACAAGCCAGACTCCAGATCTTCATTGCTTCTGTGCACAGTTTGGAATATCTTGTTCCTCACTGCTTGTTGATGTAGTATATAGCGGTGGTATTGTCTGTCCTTATCTGGACTGACTGGCCTCTGATGTGAGAGAAAAAGGCTTTCATTGCCAAGTACACTGCTCTGAGTTCCAGGAGGTTAATATACTGCTGAGATTCCAGTGGGGTCAATACCCCGCTTACAGTGAGATCCTCTAGATGGCCTCCCCACCCCAGGAAGGAGGCATCAGTGGTGAGTACTACTGCGGGTGACTGCTGGAGGAAGAGAACTCCTTCCCGAAGGTTTACCTCCTCCTTCCACCACTCCAGTGCCCTTAACAGGCACTTTGATATGGGCACTAACTTTGGCAGAGGGTCCCACCTTTCGGACCAGAGGGCCCCTAAGTGGTACTGGACATCTCATCAGGAATGTGGCACCTTGCACTACTGCTGTGGAAGTTGCCATGTGTCTAGTAAATGCATGAAGTCTGTGACAGGTTTTGTCTGCCCTATTTTGAAGGACCTTGCCAGTTCTATCAGATTGGCCACCCTCTCCCGAAGGAGGACTGCCTTTCCCTGAACAGTATATAGTTCTGCTCCTATAAAGTCCAACACCTGTACTGGGTCCAGTTGAGACTTTTGGAGGTTTACCAAGAAATCCAACTCCTCCAGGGTGCGTTACATGAGAGAGAAAGGTCTTGGCTTCTTGGTAAGACTGTCCTGAAACCAATCGATCATCTAGGTCGGGGAAGACAACTACCTCTTGCCTCCTCAAATGTGCCGCCACTACCGCTAGGCACTTTTTGAAAATTTTGGAAGCCAATGAAAGACCGATGGTAAGGACTGTGGACTAGTAGCAGCCTTCCCCCACTCTGAATCCGAGGTATTTTTCTGTGAGAGGGTCTTACTGGAACGTGAAGTAGGCATCTTTGAGATCCAGTGACTCCAACCAGTGGCCTTGTTGCAAGGATGGAGTTGCTGTTACCAGTGTTACCATCTTGAAATTTTCCTTCTTTAAATGTTTGTTCAGATATCTGAGATCTAAAATGGGTCACCACTCCCCATTTTTCTTGTGGGTCAGGAAATATCTGGAGTATAGCCCCCTCCCAATTTGGGGGAAGGGGACTGTTCCCACTGCTTTTGTTAGTAGCATCTTTTTACCTACAACTCCAACAGTATTTTTTCTGCTGGGGTATGAGGAGGAAAGGCTCAGTGAGTCTGCAGCTTTGGAAACCTCTTGAACTTCAGAGAGAGAGAGAGAGAGAGAGAGAGAGAGAGAGATCCTGACTCACTATTTCCAGAACCCACCTGTCTGTGGTAATATTTTCCTGAATGCCTGAAAAGAAAAAATTACTTACCATAGTAATGTTGTTTCTTCTAATGGAGTCTTGATGTATTCTGACTATATACAGTTATCCCCAGCACTTGAACTGCTCCAGAGTGGAAAGGGTTAACTCTATGCAGCAGCATAGAACGTTGAGCTCGAGCTCGGTTTTCAAACTTCTGTCTCTGGTACATCTCAGTGTAACCGTCAGATTCTTAGGAGCAATACTAACTAATAGCTATAGAAATTATTTTAAATTTTAAGCCATAGGCAACAAAACTTGGGTCCAAAAGACAAGTCGAGAACCCAAGAAAAAATCTTATGTAGATAGTGAACAATCTAAGTAAAACACAAATCATTAATAAAAAAAAAAAAAAAAAACACCCGGAAGGCAGGGGGGTAAGGTACACCTCTGGGGTGCAACACTGTACCTACCAACCCACATCCCAAAAGACTAGGTTCTGAGAGGGGGAGCCAGGAAGCCGGTCAGAATATAGCAAGACTCAATTAGAAGAAACAACATTACTATGGTGAGTAATTTTTTTCTTCAAACAACATGAAGTTTTGCTATATTCTGACTATATGCAGACTATCAAGCAGTACCAACTGGAGGAGGGGATAACAGGACCTTACTTTGGTAACAAGCTCTGCAGTACTGCTGTGCCAAACCTAGCATCACTCCTAGTCTGGACATCCGGAGAGTAATGCATGGTGAATGTGTGAACAGTTTTCCAGGTGGCTGCTTTGCAAATATCCACCAAGGGACTATCCCTAGCAGCTGCTAGGAAAGCAGCTGTACCCCTGGTTGAGTGTGCCCTTAGGCCTGAGGGTGGCTCGTTCGAGTAACAGAACTGGTTACAGGAGACAATCCACCTGGCAATAGATATTTTAATGGCAGGTTTACCTTTTCCTGCTTCACCATAAGTAAGAAATAGCTGAGTGCTATCATTCCTATGGGCCTTGGTTTGCTCTATGTAATAGCTTAGAGCCCTTTTTACAGCCAAACTTTGCAGTCTTCTCTCCCCTGAAGAAGAATGGTCAGTGAAAATGACAGGCAGAGACACAGACTGGTTCAAATGAAAATCTGAAAACACTTTAGGTAGAAACTTTCTATTTGTCCCTGTGAAAGGAAATGAAGTCAGGTTCAACTGACAAGGCCTGTAATTCACTGATTCTCCTGGCAGAAGTAATGGCTACCAGGAACACAGTCTTCCAAGTCAAGTACTTAAGCTCAGCAGAGGATGAAGGCTCAAAAGGGGGCTACATAAGCTGTGCAATACAGATATTCAGGTCTCAAGCTGGAGTAGACTCCCTAAGGGGAGGGTTAATATGAACCAGACCTTTGAAAAACTTGCTGAAGACAGGGTGAGATGCCAGGGAAGATTCCTTCCCTGCAGAAAGAAAGGCAGAAACAGCTGCTAGATGAACTTTCAGGGTAGCAGGCCTAAGGCCTAGTTCATTAAGATGAACCAGATAATCCAGAACTGTGGCAATGCCCACCGAATCTGGTTGTATGCATTTCTGAGAACACCAAATACTGAACCTGTTCCATTTGGAACTGTAAGTTTTCCTTGTGGAAGGTTTCCTAGAAACCTTAAGGATATCCATTACTCCCTGGGAGAGATTCAGACCTGCATATTCTAACTCTTCAAGAGCCAAGCTTTGAGTTTGACAGACTGAAGATTGGGATACCAAATCTTCTCGAGATTAGGTTAGGAGGTCATGCCTCCTGGGCAGAACCAGAGGGAATACTGCTGCTAGAGACAGCAGCAGAGGATACAATGGTTGCCTGGCCCAGTCTGAAGCCACCAGGATCACTGTGCAGGGTTGAGACCTGATCCTGATCAGTACTCTGAATATCAGAGGAAAGGCATAAAGAAACCTGTCTGTCCAATCCAACAGAAGAGCATCTAGAGGAACAGACCCCAGGACTGGTGGTCTGCAGCAGAAAAGTGGAGGTTGATGATTGTCTGGTGCTGCGAAGAGATCTATCTCTGGAGTGCCCCATCTCTTGAAAATTACCTAAAGGACCGGAGGATTCAGAAACCATTCATGGTGACCCTGAGAAATGCTGCTTAAGGCATCTGCCAGTACATCGTCCTTCCCTGGAAGTTGAACTGCTATCAGAGAAGTCTGAAGAGAGTAAGCTAGAGACCATAGTTTCATGGCCTCCATGCACAAGGCCGTGGACCGAGTGCCCCCTTGCTTGTTTATGTACCACATTGTAGTGGTGCTGTCTGTCCTGACCTGCACCACTTTGCCCTTGACTGATTCCAAGGAGGCCTGAAGGGCTAGAAACACTGCCCTGAGCTCCAGGAGATTGATATAGAGGAGAGACTCCTGCTGTGACCAAGCACCCTGAGCTGGGAGGGCTCCTAGATGGGCTCCCCACCCCAGGAGAAAGGCATCCGTGGTCAGGACCACTGAGGGTGCTTGACTGAGGAATGGGATACCCTACCTGAGATTGTCCTGATCCAACTGCCACTGGAGAGCCTGGACAAGAGTCTGAGTCACTGGAATCAGTTTTGTGAGAGAGTCTTTTTTCTGAGACCAAAAAGACCTTAAGTGAACTGAATGTCCCTCATCTGGAACCTGGCTCCTTGAACCACTGCAGTGGAGGCTGCCATGTGGCCTAGGAGTTAAAGAAAATGCCTGGCTGGGCAAAACACTTGAGGTCGAAAAGAAGAAGCCAGATCTGTATCCTTGAACATGGGAGGAAGGTCTTTGTCTGGATAGTATCCAGCTCTATTCCTATGAAGGTAAGGAGCTGTACTGGTTCAAGAACTGACTTGGAAAGATTTAGAAGGAACCTAGGAAACTGAGAAGATTTTGGGTAACCTGCAGAGCAACTTGAGTTGGTCTGGAGACTGGCCTACAATCAGCCAGTCGTCCAGCTAAGGGAAGACAGAGGTGCCCTGCCTTCTGAGGAAGGCTACCACTACTGCAAGACACTTTGTGAACACCCTTGGGGACGAAGTCAGGCCGAAGGGCAAGACTCTGAACTGGTAATGACCTGAAGGCAACTCGAACCAGAGGTATTTTCTGTGGGGGCACCTTATAGGTATATGGAAATAGGCATCCTTGACGTCCAGGGAAGCTAGCCAGTCTCCTGGCCTCAGAGAGACGGAGGAATTATTCCCAGAGTCACCATTCTGAATTTTGGCTTTGTGATATGTCTGTTCAGATATGTCAGCTCTAGGATGGGTCGCCACTCCCCTGTCTTTTTTGGGGTAAGGAAGTATCTGGAATACAGTCCTTTGCCCCTGTGTTGTACAGGAATCCTCTCTACAGCTTTGAGGGTTAATAAGGAAACTTCTGCCTCTAGGGCAATTGTTTCTGAAGTTGTTGCAGAAAGAAAAGATCTGGCTCTCACCCTGGGGAATCTTTTGAAGCTGAGAGCCAGTCCCTGGCTTACTACTTCCAGGACCCAACTGTCTGAAGTGATAAACGTCCAGGCCTGGAAGTAGTAAGCCAGTCTGCCCCCTTCTGGGATAGAAGAGGCGACCTGATCTGACACATCAGGGTGTCTGTGTGGCAACAGCTTTAGACTGAGAAGAGGATGCAGCCCTGCTCATCCCCCTTCTGCCACTCCCTCTGAAGAACCCCCTCTGCTGAAAAGAAGAGGAGGCCTGGGCTTGATAAAAAGGCCTTTGGAAGGGCCTGCCCTAGACTGCTGCTTCTGAG
The DNA here is from genome assembly GCA_016271365.2 of Neoceratodus forsteri. NCBI lineage: Eukaryota > Metazoa > Chordata > Ceratodontiformes > Ceratodontidae > Neoceratodus > Neoceratodus forsteri. Next base: position 1,219,465,735 of record CM057450.1, read on the forward strand.
TAGTAGCCTGCCTTTCTTTGGCTACTGCACTCCTGTAGGTGGTCCTGTATTCATCCATCTTTTTTTTTTTTTTTTGTGTGCCCCCTCCTCCGCCAGATTTTCCATGCAGGTCACGGATCCCCCTGCTGTGGCATCCCCTTGAGCCGCCGCCTCCCAGTACCCTGGCTTGCCCTCACAGTGGACGTGGCACCCTCGGCCCTTAGGTGCCACAAACGCTATAATAGGCTGGTTGCTTTTTGGGAGCCCATTGCAGCCCAAGGAACGGGCATCATAGAGGCGTCGGAGGTGGGCGGAGTTTTTCCCCTTTAAGGGGGGCGGGAGCATGCAATGATGCCAGCGTCTGCCCCGCCCCCATCTGACGTCAGGCCCCGAGTGCTTGGGGTTCTCCCGGTCTCCACCAGGAGTCCACCGTGCACCGGTGACTCACCACACCTTCCCCCCGGATAAGGAGAGCAGTCGTGAGACACTTGATCCTTCTCCCCCGGCCAGCCCTCCGGCGACCAGAGTCCGTTCCCGAACCCGGGTCGCCGGCGTCGCAGGCGGAAATCCAACTGCTGCGCCGTCGGGCCAGCTTTCATCTTTTTCATGTAAGACTGTCTGCTCCCCAAACAGAGAATTACCAGACACAGAAAAATCCATAGCCTTGGCCTGGGTATCTTGCGAAAGGCTAGTACACCTAAGCCAAGCAAATCTCCTAAGACATACAGATGTAGCCATGACTCTTGATGCCACATCACTGGAGTCCACAGCAGCAGCATGGAACTGTACCTTGGATGCCTCAATTCCATCAGCAGCCACCTCCTCCAGTTCTTTGGCTAGCTGGAGGAAGCCTTTTTAGCCAGTTCCAGAACCGTAACCCACCTGGATTTCTGGTACCTAGCTGTACAGGTCATATAGTTAGCCTGAGTCCCAAGGAGGATGCCAAGTATTATTTCTTGGCCATGGCATCCACCTTCCTGGAATCCTTATCGGGGGGTGTGATGCCAAAGGAATATTTGCCCTGTCACAGGCTGCAGCTTGCACTACCCCAACATGGCTGCAATGACTATACATAAACTCCGTACCAGAACCTAATAACATATACCTCCTGTCCATCTTTTTGTCCACAGTGGGTACAGAAGTAGGCATTTGTAGTAACTTTTGAGTCCGTTTCCCTAAGGATTTGTGACGTGGGATAGACAGTCTGTTGAACTCTGGGAGGTCCATCATCTCTACATAATCAGGTTCTTCTTCCTCTTCAGCAGCTTCCACAACCGGGAACTGGTGGTTTCAGCCACTTTCTTATAAAACAAAAAGTGGAAGGGGGACTCAGAAAGCCTGGGAGGGGAGACACTGGAAGGCCTGCCTGGGGAGATGTCAGGCTCCATAGGCTCATCTAGGCCTTCAAACTCATCAATCATCATCATCATCATCATCATCATCATCATCATCATCATCATCATCATCATCATCATCATCATCATCTGGAAGTTCTACATCTCTCTCCCAATCCTGATAATATAGATCTGGTTCATAATGCTAAGAAGTCGGAACCATCCAGACCGATCGCTTACTAGGAGGTGTCAGTTCGGATGGAACCGGGCGATGTGACTGGACTATGCTGATCGCTTTCGCAATTTCTTTAGCAGTTGAGATCCGAGGAGTTTGATCCAAACCGGCTGACTTCTTTCTTCGTTTTGACAGAACCGATCCCTCAGAATCAGATCTCCTTTTGCCCAAGGAGGTATCGCCCAGGTTAGCAGGCACCTCCTCAGGTTCGGTCAGAACCGAATCAGACTGGCCATCTGGATCAGCGGACTTCTCTGCCTCCTTAACCTTTTTTCTACAGTGGTTTTAGAAAAATTCTTACAAATCTGGCAGTCTGTTTTGAGGTGGTCAAACCCCAGACAATACACACATATGAGGTGGGGAACAGCTTTAGCAAAAGCCTCCCCACACTCAGTACAGTGCTGAAATCCAGTGGGACTGTTTTTTTCCTTGGGGTTTCTCAGACATAGCCTTCTCTTGAAAAGTTACCCTTTACAGCCTTCAAGCAAGGTAACACAGTCCGATCGGTTACCAATCGTGTCACGGGTCGTGTGAAAAACTGAGCAAAAATCTCGTTTTTTTGAAACCGATCAGAACCAGGACCCACAAAAGAAAAACAAAGATTAGAAGATAACAAATTTGTTTCAGTTCCCAACCGGACTGACCGATGGGAAACTGAATATAAAGCAATTTCTATACCAAATACACACTGTGTCTATTTACACTACCTGTACCGTAGACAGAGATTCGACACCAAAAAAATAATGAAATGTGTTTTAAAACCAACCAATTTTTACTATAACCAAACTGAAGCAAAGGAGAGTTCTCCGGAGCAACTTCACAGTTAGGCGGAGTAAAGAATCTGACGGTTACACTGAGATGTACCGGAGACAGAGGTTTGAAAACTGAGCTCAAACTCAACGTTCTATGCTGCTGCACAGAGTTAACCTTTCCTCTCCGGAGCAGTTCAAGTGCTGGGGCTAACTGCATATAGTCAGAATACAGCAAGACTTCATGTTGTTTGAATTGTGGGCTAGCCTTCCTCCCACTGGTAATGGTTTGGTAATCTGGGCACATGTGTCAGGGGGTTTGTTTCGTCTGGGCCTTGGGAGCTAGAGTGGCACTTCCAAGTTCTGCCCCTACCTCTGAAAAAGTCCTTCTGGGAGGCATAGTCACAGGTCACATAAGCACAGGGGTAGTAACCCCTGCCTCTACCTCCCCTTCCGTAATACCGCTATCTGGGGAATGGAGGCCTTTTCCTTCTCAATGTTACTTTTGTAAGTGGTTTTGTATTCATCCACTTTTTTCATGCAAGTCTCTGTCTTGTCACCAAACAAGGAACTTAACTCACATAGAAAATCCATGGCTTTTGTCGGAGTGTCATGGGAAAGGTTTGTAGTTCTGAGCCAAGCAAACCTTCTGAGGGACACTGCATGCGCCATGACCCTGGTATCCACAGCCATACGAAATTGATACCTGGTGGCCTCTGGCACTTGGGTTAATATCCCAGTACTGACACTGTAGTGCAGCATGAGAGGGGTGCTGCACTTCTGAGGTGCCGTCTTCCGGATGAGACGTTAAACCGAGGTCCCATCTGCCTGGATTGGTGGTAGTTCAGGTGGATGTTAAAGATCCCATGGCACTTATCGAAAAGAGTAGGGGAGATTTTTATTAAATGAAACAGTCAATAACACTATATATATTTATATATTTTAAACAAGATACGGCCAAAATATTAGAAAAACAGCTACTTAAACTTTATCACTCTGTGAAAACCTTTCCACCACCGTGTTACTGCTGTTGTAGTGAACATTTGAACATCTTTTAAATATATTTTTGTTAATTCCTGAGAAACAATCAGACTATAACCTTCAAGGGATATTCTTTTCTGGTAAATTACCCATTGACAACATGCCTGCCATAAGTAAAATCTAAGGCAACTGAAAAAGAGAGATAATGTGTCTTGGTGAAAGTGGGCTAATCCCAAAGGATAAATTCCTAAGACTAAAATATCATAAGTGAGGTAATGTAACCAAGGTAAGTTCCATTTTGTACCTAAAAAAAACCCACAATGATTTTGCATAAGAACAATTAAGCAAAAAATGTTCCATTGTTTCTTCCAGGTTGATACATCCAGGATATGGACAGTTCCTTTCTAACTGTGCTTTATATTTTGCGTTGCCCCTTATATTTAACTTCCCATACATAACTAACCACTGCGTTTCCCACATATAGGTGGGGAGTCTTATTATTCAATTGTGTTAATACAAAAGAATTTTGTTTTGTCGGGCAGTTTTAAAAGCTAGGTTCGGTAGGGTAAATTGTGGAAATAATAGTTTCATAAAAAGTGCATACCGTAGTGGTTTGCACCAGTGTCTTTATAATTTGCCATTTATATAATTTTGAAACAGCAACTCAAAAATACGAAGGAACATGAACATGACTGGTTAATTTTGGGGCCATATTATGCCAAATATGAAAATATCTGTTTAAAGCTTTGTAAACCCATGCTTGACCTTCTCCTTGTTTAGATCTTAGGCCAAATTTAATAGTTTGAGAAAAAAATAAAGCGTGAAAAAACACAACAGGGTCAATCATACCCAGTCCTCCTTCCTTTTTTGTCAGATATGTAAAACAACGCTTAACAGGGTTCAGTCTATTCCCCCATAACATCTGGAAAAAGGAACTGTAGATCCTGGTTTCAAACTGTTGAGGCAAAGGAAAAATCATTGCTATATACTCCAAGCAAAGAACAATGTATTGTTTTAAAATCAATATCCTTTTTTGTTTAGATAGTTTCCACTGTTTCCATCTAGAAATTTTACCTTCAATTTTTTTCAATGCCAGATCCCAGTTTTCATTTGGTAAATTCTGTGGCCCAAAAAGAACCCCTAATATTAAAAGTGGAGTAGATGAAATAAAGATATCCCTAAAATAAAAATCTTTCTGTATACCAGACCCAACCATTAAACCTTTCGTTTTGGAAATGTTCAATTTTGCATTAAAGATGGATGCGTATCTTTCAAATTCTGCCAAAAATGATGTTAATTGTTCTGGTGCTGTTAAAAACAGACAGACATCATCAGCATATGCCTGTAAAAGTAATTGTTTCCCTGTGTCTGTATTAAGAATTCCTGGCCATTTTGGTACTTCTGTAATAGAACGCAGGAAGGGATCTAATGAAAAAAAATATATAATAAAGGGCTTAGGGGGCATCCTTGTCTGACTCCTGTTTGTAAAAAAAAAAAAAAAAAAAACCTTTACTATCATACCTTTTATTGTAGGATAAACTTTAGCAGATTTATATAGAAGTTGAATTAAGTTCAATAATGGGGCTGGAACCCCATATTTAAGTAAACCTGAAATAAATATGGCAGATGGACCCCATCAAATGCTTTTTCTAAATCTACTGTAATTATATAACCTATTGATCCTTGAAGTGTTAGATATTCTATCACATCTCTTATAATCATTACTGCTGTCTGAATTTTCTTATCTGTTAGCCCACAGAATTGGTAGGGAGAAATGACTCTTAAAGTATAAGCTTTAAACCTATTATTTATAAGATCGTAAGGATCTTGTAATCCGAATTCAAAAGTGTAATAGGCCTCCAATTTTTTATACCTTGTCTCTCACCTGATTTAAATAAATATATCATAAGTCCTTCAGTAAAAGCTGGGGACATTATCTGAGATTTCATGAAAAACTGAAAAACCAATTGAAGGCAAGTTATTAACAAAGTAGAATAAGTTTTGTAAAACTTATTAGGAAGCCCATCTGGGCCAGGTGATGTGTTAAGTTTAAGCTGCTGTACTGCAGATTTTATTTCTAGTTCTGTAATGGGGTGTTGTAAAGACAGGGTATCCAAAGGAAAGGATGGCACCTTCACTGAGGCTAGATATGTTTTTATGCGAGAAGGAGAAATAAAGGCCTGTGGAGATAAACAAAAAAGGCTTCAATATCAACTTCGGTAGTTAGAATATTACCTGTTTCATCCTTTAAAGAGTCTATTTGCATGGATTCTTTAATATGTTTACATGCTTCAAAAGGATCTCCCAAGGGTGATTTTTTGTATGATTGGCTAACATTGCATGTATGGTATTTGCTCTATTATATTGATATTTCTGCATCTCTTTTCTAATGTTATTGATCTGAGATGTATAATCTATCTGACATGTATTTGATAACGTATAAAGTTTCCTTAATTGATTTCTAAACTTAAGATACTTATGAAAATTATTCCTCCTGTTATTTTTCCCAAATTTTTTAAACCAGGCACCAATATCCATTTTGGTGTCCAACCAATCCCCTAAATCAGTATATAAAAAAGCTACAGAAACCCTTGCCATAAGTATTGATTGTATTGTATTAACTACCATTTGTTGAGACAGGATGGAAGTATTTAGTTTCCATCTGTGAGCTTGTCTAGGTATTGCCAAGGTGGATTCTAGAGAAAAAGTCAAAAACAAATGATTAGAAAATTCTAAGGGATGTGCAGTGAATTTTCCAGCAGGAACATTTGAGAATATAAATAAATAATCTATTGTAGATTGATATTTACCCCTTTTATATGTAAAATCAGGTCCCTGTTTTTGAAATTTGGAACAATTAAGTAAACCTGCCACTTTAACAATTTTCTGAAGAGAATTAGAATCATGATAAATCTTTTTGAATCACTAGTTTGACGCTTTGGGAGACTGCAATTGAAGTCCCCACCCCAAAAGAGTTTTTTTGAGGAAACTAAATAAGGTTGTACCGCCTGCATGCATGTCACCCTTTCAACTTTAGATTGAGAATTATAAATACTGATAAATCTACAGGCCTCAGTTCCCCAATTACCATCCAGAATTAATAATCTTCCCGGAACGAGGTCCATCAGATTATATAAAGTAAAAGCATAAGAATTAAATAGAATTCCTATCCCATCTGCACTGTCAGGTCCGAAGACCAAAGGATGGACCCCAAGGCCAATCCCTTTTGAAAGAAGCTATCTGATCAAATGTATACATCCAGGTTTCCTGTAAAAAACATACTTGGATTTTTTTCATCATGAATATATTGAAAAATTGCTTGCCTTTTGTCAGTTTTTAACAGACTGCGAGTATTTAAAGAACCCCAGGTCAATGTAGGAGAACCCAAATAAACATGCATTTATTTTTTCCTTCTTTTATTCTTTATATTACTCCACAATCACCATTGAAGGGTCTTGTGAGGATTTTTGTGAATCTGTATCTCCTACCTCCATTTCTGAGTCTCCCCAAAAAAGTGTTGCATAGGAATTATGAGACTCAAATTTAACTTCTTGTGAGGAAACAGAAACGGGATTGTGGGGGAGGGTTTACTTTAGAAATTCTAGTAGATCGTCTGCGAGTCTAAGGAGAGGAAGGAGGGGGAACTGCCGCTTCTTTATTCTTTATTTCTGATTCTTTGTAACACACAGGAATCAGCAAGGAAGGAATGGGTCCCACAGTTGTGTCCCTTTCCGGTTTTGGTTTCACCACCAAAATTTCTTCCTTCAAAGGGGTAGAGGAAGGGACATTACCTTTAGGGTTCTGGGAGGGTTCTGAAGGTTTATCCTCCGATTTTGGAGGGAAGGGAGGCAGAAGCTTCCTGTACTTGTTAAATTAGTAAGTCAGGGCTAATACAGGAGGCCTTATTTTTTGCTGCCCAAGGACATTCCTGAAAATTGTGCCCAAATTCTTCACATAAATCACAACATGTGTGATTCGCGCATTGCATTGTAACATGCCCAATTTCTCCACAATTGTCACAGCGAGATCCGTCACAAATGCTAGATAGATGAGTCCTTGAACCACATTTATAACAGGCCCTTGGTTGACCCCCATAAAAACAACCCCCCCCCGTCACGACCCAACAAGAAGGAATTTGGGATATGCTCTATACCTGAATCTGTTTGTCTTAACTTCACTTTGTATTTCCATCCCCCAGTCCAAAATAGTTCAGTGTCCAGAATGGGTTCAGGAGAGCTTAAAACATCACATTTTTGTGATAACTAGTAAGTTATATCCTCCACATGGACCACCTCATTCCTAAACATAACTGTGACATTCTTAATCAAAGGTTTGGTAAGAGGAATCACCAAAAAGGGGGTCCATGTAGAGGAAAACTTTACCTGTCCGTATCTCTCCCAGAAAAGATCCAGTAGATATGTAGAGCGGAAGCTAACGTCAAAATTGTCCTCTTCGGAGATGTTAACAAATGCGAAGACTTCTTTGGGTGAAAAATGTAGTGAGTCTTTTAGTAATATCTTCCCCACGTGGTATCTATCCGGTCTGTCTGCTAGGCCTACAATATACCGAATACGCACAGCATTTCTTCTGGGAGCAGGTTCTTTCTTAGCTTTGGAAAACAGTTCAGACATTAGGGGTTTTTGTTCCGTTCCTGAAGAATGCTCCAGTGAAGGGAGTGAAATGTTTGGTAATTCAGGTTCCGGGGTTGAAATGGAAGGAACCTGTTTAGAGTCCGTAATAGAGATTGATATGTCCTGTAAAACTGGTGCCTCAGTATTTTTTAAATCCCTATCAGTTGATTTTAAGTCCTTTTCAATAACCACATCCTGTTTTTCTTCTGGTTTCCAAGTCGGGTTTGATTGAGAAAGTGAGAATGAAGAGTCCCAGGAGGGATCAGGTAACCAAATGCTCTTGGGTGATTGCATCCATCCTGATCCCAAAAGAGCATTTTTTGGTGTCCATATCTCTTTTAGGGTAGCTTCTTCTAACAGTTTCGGAGCTGCAGTCTCTGTTGAAATCTGATCTGAATGACATGGTACTGTTGCTTTAAGAGAGGCCGGCTCTGCCGGTTGTTTCAATGCCTCAGTTTGCCGTTTGTTATTAAAAAAAAAAGTTGTTGCTCCCGCTTGTGACAAGGGAGATTTTTGATATATTGTAGCCTCAAGTGCTGAATCTGCTACAGCAATACAGTCCGGAGCTTTAAAAACAAATCCCGATGTTTTTGAGAGCTGGGGTTGTGACTGAGTAGGAGCTTTGTTAAGGATAGAAACAGCTACCAGTTTGTTTGCCGAGGGATTGCTAGGTAAATGTGAAACTTCCCCATTTATAACTTTTCCATGACCCTCCAAAATAATAGCAGGCTTTAGGCACTCACTGTAGCGACCATACTGCCAGCCTTTTCATGCACATTATTTGTATTAGAGGCATACCTCTCAAGTGTCCCTGATTTTCAGGGATGTCCCTGATTTTGCCTCAAAATTTTACTCTGTCCCTCCTAAAATTTGTGTTTTTGTGGCTAAACAGTGGGGACTGTAAGCACAAAACAATGTCAAGCATTAAAGTTACAGACTTGTTCTTCTTTAGAAAATGCATTTTGCACTAAGCCCCATATTCTACCAGTTTTCTGGGTGGATATCTCTAATTTTGAAGATGTGTCCCTGATTTTGGTCCTTTGTCCCTGATTTTTGTAAGCCTTGTCCCTGATTTATGAGGTAGGAGATTGAGAGGTATGATTAGAGGTAGTTGTGTTTGCAAATGAAACTGACAATGACTCACCGAGCTCCGGCCGGGCCTTTGATGCTAGTATGTCATTCTGCAATTTGACAGCCGAATCAGGGTCTTTGACAGGGAGTGTTTCTGAAGTTGTTTCCATGTCATGGTGCTTCAAGGAATCCATTAATAAAGTTACTGGTTTAGTCAAGGAAGTAGTCAAAATTGTAGAGTCAGTCAGTGTTTCAATTTCTGCTGTTTTAGGCAAAGTTAGATCCTCAGTAGAGAAAAAAAAGCTCAGGAACATCTTTTTTCAAATCCAAATTCACTGACAACGATGAAAAATCCTCAGAATCAGCAACAGTGAGAAAGTTTGTAGGCCTTGAAACCAGGCCTCCTCCTTTCAGCACATCCTGCTCCTCTGCCACATCAGCACTTCCTCCTTCTGCTGTGTCCGGCTGCAAACTGTGCCCCTCCATCCTGTTCACAGGAAGTCAAGTCCCCTGCTGGCAGGCGAGTTGGGGAATTTCCCCGGTGTCCTGGCCAAATTTCCCTCATTCACTAAAAATACCACCAACAGCTTAATCTGGTTCAAGGTCAGTTGGCATTCATCTGTATCCCCCTCCACCGGGTCGTGCCTGAAAATAGGCAGGATCTGTCTAGTGCACTTACCTGGTCAACAAAAACTAACTAACCAACTAAATAAATAAATCTATGGCAGTTTTTGCTGTGTCTGCCAGGTCCTGAGCCAATCCCCAAGTGCTTTCTCACTCATGGCCACTACAGAACTCTAAAGCATCTTTTGATACTGAGCTGAGTAGGCCATATAAGTTGCCTGTCTTAGCAGCAAAGAAGCTGATGTAAACATTTTTGCCCACACTGTCCAGTTTTCCAGAAATCTCTCTCTGGAGGTTGAGAGGAATGTGGTACCTTAGCCTTGTCACAGGCAGCAGTTTGAACCACTCCTCCATGGTCAGGGTGGTCGTACAAGTACTCAGAACCCTGCTTGTCCACCTAGTACTTTTATTTTCTTGTCAATTCTGGGAGCTGAAGTGGGGGCTGACAAGACTTTGAAGGTAGCTTTTCTAAAGACTTGTGGACAGGCAAATACAATCTTTTTGTTGGGACTGGGCTATCACTTCTAAAAATTCAACCTCATCTTCATCCTCTGCCTTCTCATGAGGTGAGAGATTGAGGACATTTGCCATTTGCCTCGTGAACATAAAATGAGAAGTACAGTCCTCTGAAGACCGAGGGGAACCACACTCCTGCTCAGGGGAGCTGTCCGGTACCACAGCCTCATCCTTGTCAGAATACATATTGCCTCCCCCCCCCCCCGAGATGTCACCACAGATACTGGGACCTGGGGGAGGGGCTGGCATGGTCATACAGGCGCCCTTAACTTGGAAAGCCTGGAAAAACTGCCATGCTTTAATCATATCTTCACATGAGGGAAAGTTACTTTTGCCTTTTCAGTAGGAGGGGTAGTGACATGGATTTCTATGTTTTTTTCTTAGCGGGCACCACGTCCGATGCCAGCCTGTGACAGGGAGCTCCTGCCACTCGAGGACCAACCTTTTCTTAAATCTGTTGCAACAGTTCTTCTATTTCTTAGCCTAATCTATTCCTTACAATTTCTGGTCCTTAAGGTTGGCCACCTATGGGCATCCCTTTCTCTTTCTTGACTGTGCTTTAGTGTCCTCTTAATTTTCTTTTCCTTCCCTCTCAGGTCCTTGTACAGGGAGGTTACTGTTGTGACCTCCGAGCTGATACAAAAACAACAGGCTGTGTTCCTCATTGTTGGATTTTGCATGCAATGGCACTATGTCATAAAATATTCTAATGTATATATCTTATGTGCATAAAACCTGTAAATGTTGAAAATACCATGGCATTAGGTGTTTTTGATAAAAGGTAAAAAGTAACTAGAGAACTGTATAATGAAAATTAAGTTAGTTGTGTTATTTAAAATGCATGTAAATTGCTGTAAACTGGACAAGTCTGAAATTCCATGGCGATCTGCATATATCCCATGATGCTTTGCATTATGGAAGTATGTGTGATGTTGTGTTTCTTTGAAACTTGGTTTATAGTCAATGCCCTTTGGGGTAATCCTTGTTTCAGTGCTTCTGCACTGAAGTTCTTTGTCTTCTTTTTTTTTTTTTTTTTTGAGACCCCACCACCCAAGCAAACAAGGCTCGCATAGGGGAGGCTAAATCTCAACAGATAAGTTAGATCAGAGATCAGTAGGTGCTGGCTAAGTGTAGAGGAAAGACTTGCATAGTCTGTTGCTACAAACTGATGTACCGAAGAAGGGATATGCCATCGCTGAAGGTTATTCTCCTGCATTTTGAATAAACATCACACAGAGATTGTGTGTTGAGCCTGAAGTTCAGTGTCTGGTCCATCTATTATCCCACAACCCCTACACACATCCTACCATCCACTGGCATCTCATTTACCTCTTCTGCGGGAAGGGCAGTGGAATGCCTTTATGTTTTTTCTTCGCAGGCACCATATCCGATGCCTGCTCCATGGCTCTTTTAACTTTTGTGGTATTAGGGCTCCCCCTTTCAGATGCCCTTATTTCTGTGAGCTTACTCTGAGGGGTTGGACCATCACCTGAGCCTTGCTGTGACAAGCAGTCATAAAGTGAAGCCATAACTGATGCAGTAAATTAGGGCACACCCCAAAGCACAATACAACTGGTACAAAGTGGTCAGGACCCAGGCACCTGAACATGGACAATGGTGATCTGCCCTCGCCTGAAAATAAACTCATTTTTTTCCTTTCACCTGTACATCTTATAGTTTCTTAAGCCAAATCCATAAGATGCGGTTCCCAAAAGAAAAGATACCAATTGTGGTTTGGCTCCAAAAATAATGGGAACTGATCCCAAAAAAAACTAATGTTAAACAAAAAAGAGAAGCCCAAACAGAAAATACATCCTAGTTCCAGAGACAAAACGGAACCAGGACTACACAAACATTAAGGTACACCCAAAAAGGGTTTTAAATTTTTTGCTTGTTTGTTAAAATTGTAAAGCGGGTCCTGGAAAGGGAAGCCACACTTCAACTGCCACCTGCGGTTTCCCGGAACCGAAAGAGAAAGGGAACCAGAGACATATACTCAAATTTAACAAAGCCAAAACCTAACTAACATACAGTTAATCGAAAACGAACTAGACAAATAAGAAAAATAAACACAACCAAATCACAGCATCTCTAAAGTAGGAGCAACTTCAAAGCCCTGGGGCAAGCTCAATCCAGGGGACTGCAGCAGTTGTAAACAACATAGTGAGGGATTCCTGGGGTTTGAAAAACATTTTTTTAGATGTACAGTATAAGAGAAAAAGGGAGCGGGGCAGGGTAACAGAAGAAGATGGGCAGAAGAGGGAGCACCAGAGAGCAACACTCCTGACTGGTCATGTCTTTGATCAGCTCTGCATTTAGCTCCAACAGAAACGTTAAAATTTATATTTTGTAGTCACTTTACCAGTTTTTTGGGGCTGTAACTTGACTAGTCATTATTTTTGGAGTCAATCAGTATCAAAATTGAAGATGGGTCATCCAAAAAAACAAGCTGGAAGCCCAGGACCAAATTCCTCCTCATTGCAGCAGCAGACCCAACATGGATCAAGGGATGTTACAACTGTCGCATGCCCAGGTGGAGCAGAAGACCCCCAACTTGGGATACGGTCCTGAAAGCAATGCGGGAAATGGATCACAAAACTGAAAAGATCCTAGACCGTCTCAATGCTCAGGACATTAAAACTGATGGCACTATGAAAAATGCCATCGAACCCAAAGAGAGGTCGAGAGGATGCAATCGACAGTTGCTAAAATCACTATGAAAATGAACCACACCAGAGCACGCCTGGAAAATTTAGAGAATGCGAACAGGACCATTAACATATGGCTTGTGGGTCTTCGGGAAGGGACTGGGGAATGTACTTACTTTCCTACAACAGTGGCTTCAGTCTGCAATGCTGGAAAATTCTGGGTTGGACAGGATTCCCTTGAGCGAGCTTACCAGGTGAATTTTAAAAGAGCACATGATAATTGTTAGGCAAGTTGGACTATTCTCTGGGATACAGCAGGCCTGGAGATACGGGACTTAATTCTTAATTGGGCTTGAGACCATTATTCTTTATGTTTAGAAGGGCAAGAAGTTAAAGTATTCCCTGATTGGTCCTTTGCCACCCGGAGCCACTGCAAGATGTCTGACCCGCTTTGGCAACAGCTCCAAGGTCTCGGAGTACCACATTCACTACCAGCACCTGCTTGACTCCGGATAACCTACAGAGGGAAAACATTCTATTCACTGATCCTGGTGAGGTAAAAAAAGAAGGTGGACAAAATCCTAGCTGAATTTAGAAGAGCAGCCTCCAAAGACCAGCGTCAGAACAATGACTCTAAGACGGAGAGACTGAAGTCCGTCTACATGCGCTGCCCGACAGATGGCTGGTAAAAGCTGACACTGCTGATTTGTTGCACTTAAACGACTTCTTCCCAGACCCAGTGCTTTGTTGCTAGACGCAATAGGACTTTTTTAATGACTGAAAAACTAGCATGATTTTCATACTCTCCTTATTACTCCAGCTGGCTGAAACTTCTCTTTTAGTTTAAGTAAAAAAATGGCACGAACCATGAGGTGCCCTTATGCAGTGTGACTAGCTTGTGAGAATGTAAAAGATAACTGAAAGACTTATTACGAGACTCTCGCTCCTTGTGTCAGTGGACTTGCTGCATAAATTAGGGTGCTGAACTAGCTGCACCATTATTATTAAAACTGTTATAGCTAATCTTTTCCTTTTATGTTTAATTTTATCCAATAATGGGAAAGTTGATGTGTTGGCCTGTTATGTTGTTTATGTGGTGGAGTTAGGCTGCACTGACTAAGACCCATTTTCTACCTATGATTATGTTTAGGAATGTGGGAATAACGGTTTATAGAACCACATCTAAAATAACCTACTGTTCTAATTATTTTATAATATTTTTCCCCCACTGGTCTTAGCGTGGCTGGCCTTTCTAGAACATGGTAAGAGCCCGCTTTACAGTGTTCTCATGAACTTTACATGTATACCCCACCACATGTGGTATCAAAACTTAAAGATCTTCTGTATTTTATGCTTACATATGCTGTAATGCTCACTAATTTGTGAACTGTATATTTACGTTACCTTTACTTGTAATGTTTATGGCCTGATTATAAACAAACAAATAAAAAAAAGACGGGTAGAAAGCAGCTGTGCTGAACAACTACTTCTGTTTAGTATTCACTGTGGAGAACAGCGGACCCGCCAGACAGCGGCATAAAGGTAACTACTAAGAGGGGTCCCAGAAATGAGGCTGCAGAAATACAGTAGCGAAAGAGTCAGAAAATGGACAGCAGCCCAGAAGGAAAAATAAGGCCCTGGGGCCAGATGGAATGCATATGAGGGTACTAAGGGAACTGCCATCGGTGTTAGCTGAACCCTGGGTGGGGCTATTCAATAGCTCTTTGCAGCAAGGGGTGGTTCCCAAGGTCTGGAGGATGGCAGAAGTAGTTCTGCTACACAAGAGAGGGAACAAGGAGCAGTCGGAAAACTATACAGACCTGGCAGACTTACCTCCATGATAGGGAAACTAATGAAAACACTAGTCAAAGAGGACCTAGTGGAATAATTGGAGAACAATGGGTTTCAGGATAGTAGGCAGCATGGGTTTGTGGCTGGGAGGTCTTGTCAGACCAACCTGATAGTATTCTTTGACTAGGAAACCAATGTAACTGATGAGGGGCATGCAACAGACTTACTATGCTTTGACTTGGACAAGGCATTTGACTCGGTACCACACCCGAAGGCTGCTAAACTAGATGGCAGATCTAGGTACAGCATGGGAAACAGTGAAATGGGTAGGGAGTTGGTTGGAGAGGAGGCAACAAAGAGGTGTGGTGAATGGAGTCAGAGCAGTAGAAAGAGAGGTCACCAGCAAAGTACCACAAGGATCTGTACTGGACCCAGTCCTCTTCTATATAGAGGATTGTGTATGAGCAGTCATACACAACAAGGCAGTTTTCGATCTAGAGGTTTCCGTAGTAACAAGGGACCTTGAGAGCGCAGCTCAAGAGGTCCATTACTACGGAAACCTTGAGATTGGTAAACTGCCTTGTCTGCGTATAATTGCTCATACACAATCTTTTATAGTGTTTGGTCAATCACACTTTGCCTCTGTTTGTTAAAAAAATAAAAAAATCACCCCCAATGCTAACGGACACCTTTGAGTCCATTTAGATCAAGCGCCTCTTGCTTCCACGTTTGATTTCACCACCGCGGCCCTTTTATCGCACATGTGCGGTGACATTCGATCTTGTTGTGCTGTACTAAGATCGTTACATAGTGAGGACAGCACAACGCTGTTCCAGGCATGGATTTCCATGAGGAACAGTGTTCTACCATACACTGTATGTTCATCAGCAATATAGGAGACAGGAATCCGGGGGAGTGTTTATGTATTTGCAGATTACACTGAACCCTGTGATAGAGTTGGCAACGTGGAGGGGGGATAAGAGAACTGCAGAGAGATCTGCAAAGGCCAGAAAATTGGTCCAAAGTGTCGCAACTGAAATTCAATGCCAAGAAGTGCAAAATGATTCATATAGGGAACAAGAACCCCAGAAGAGAGTACTGGATGAGAGGGGTTCAGCTCGACACATCAGAGGAAAGGTACCTAGGAGTCATCATGAGTGACTCTCTTAAACAAACCAGCCAGTGTAACAAGACCTTCAGCAAGGTTAACAGGATGCTAGAGTGTACTGGGAGATGGTTCAACAATAGGAAGCCGTAGGTACAGTTACTTCTGTATAGGTCACATCTGGAGTACCGTGCCCGATTCTGGAGTCCCCACCTAAAAAAGGAGAGGGACAGGCTGGAGAAGGTACAACGCAGGATGACTGAGATGATTCAGGGCCAGGAAGCAGATCCAATGAGGCTCAGCTAAAGCAGGTGCTGAACATGTATTCACTCAAAACCAGATGAGAGGGGGAGATATGACTGCGCCCTTCAAGTTCCTCAAAGGAATAAACAAAGTGAACTGTAAAGAGCCATTTACCAGAAACAGAGAAGCCAAGAAGTGCAAAGTGATGGTTTGGGAAATCTCAGAGGAAAACAGTAAAGGAAAAGTGACCTAAAGCTGAAAAGAAACCTGCAGGGCTAAGAAAAAATATGGGGAGAAAAAAAATCAAAGATCCAAGACAGTGGCTGTGTGACTCTAGGACACAGGGTCACGTGTGGACGTTAATGGGGGGGGGACTTAAAAAGGATGTGATGAAGTATTATTTTACAGAAAGAGCGGTTAAGTCACGGTATGGTCTGCCAGCAGAGGTGGTGGGTGCTCGAACCATAAACTGATTCAAACACAGCTGGGATAGAGCTAAGGGAATAACAGTAACTCAGCAGGACAATGGAGGCAGAAACACAAACAAAAGCTTGAATAAGGTAAACATAGACCCCACAGAGACAATAAGGCAATATGGGTAAACTAAATGAACCAATCTTTTTCTGCCATCATTGTCTAGGTTTCCATCTAAACGCGGATAAGAAAGAACAATATGAAGGATGCATACATGATACAAGTAGCCAGAAGCAAGATATTTTCCAATTTGTGTGGTTTCTATAAACATACATACAAATGAAAGCCTCAAATTCGGCACAAAAATATAATAGGCAGTGTTGGCACGGGGTCAATATGCCGCAGTCAAAAACAGTGCAACAACATACTGCGCTGTCAATACAATGTACACATCAACAGCACTCGGTAAAAACACTGAGCTGTAATAATATCACACATCACACAGAAAACAAGGCTCTGTTATATTGCACTCATTCACATTTGTAGCTGCATAGTGTAACTCTCCCAGGTCGTGCCTGAAAACAGGCATTAAAATTGTCTAGTGCACCTACCTGGTCAACAAAAACTAAATAAAAAAGACGTTGAGAGGTATGCCTCAATAGTTGACACAATTCATATAAACAGTGTTTCTGCATACTGCAGATGTGTAAAAGGATTACATCAAGTCCTGTAAACAGGATATCACCCCACAAAGCAATTACTGTAAAAAGAGACTCAAGAATAAAATAACAGAAATTAAGAGGGTCTTTTTCATGTAACTGTTACACTGTTGTACAACTGCCCCCTGGTGATTCGGGAGAGATGTCATTTGGGCAGCAATACAAGGCATCAGACTGGGGGTGGGAGTTGAATCGCATCACTGACAAGAAGTCAGCAGTGGTGTCATGTCCTGCCCTGTAACAGTCACTGTGTTGGGTAGCCTGGGCCATGCCCACTTCTGGCTTCCCAGAAATGCTATCAGTTTCACGCTGTGCCCCAATGCAGTGGGACTGGGTTACGAGGAACAAGAAGTTGGCATTATTTGTACAGTGCTGGTAGGTTCCAACCTACGACACCACCACCACCGTTTTGGTACACAGTACACTATTTTCTGACCCACATGTGGATTACTGCTGGCTACTCATTAAAACCTCTTTATTACAACAAGGCAAGAAATTTAAAAAACATAACAAAACAAAAAAAACAGTGCAACCTGAAAAGTGATAAAACAGAGTTTGTCAAAGTTTACCTGCTAGTTTTTTCCTTCACTGGAACGGAAGTTACCGAAGTTTGACAGTTAGCTACATATATTTATATATGAAAAATGGAAATCCCCCTCTGCAATGACAAAACCACACAGGCAGAACCACAAGTGGGGCCAAAGCTTCACAAAAATCTTACAGATAGTACAAAGATAAAGAACTAGCAGACTGGGGAAAACCGACAGTCAATTCCCCTTCTTACAGCTATTTCTAGTGCTAATCAGCTCTGCCCAGATGCTGTGCACAAGACAGCAAAGACAAATTATTTAACCTCTCACTGGGGACTTTGTGATGAAACATTCTACATTTGCTAATGTGCCTTAGGAGATAAATATTACATTTAAATCTATAATTAAATAGCTAAGTTCTAAAACAGATAAAAGAATTACAATCAACAATGGTTTCTATAAACAGTCAATAAAAGTGACTTCACCCAGTCTACTGGTAGTAAAGCTATTATAGTATATGGTTAGCCTTTGTTCTGTATAGAAATCGGCCTGCTCAAAATCCTTGTTATGTGCATTCTAAACTGTTGTGCACACTCTGTGTTGTTGTGCACATTCTGAACAGTTGTTCAGCACAGTTTAAAGGTCATAAAATGTTAAACTCCTGACTCACTTGTTATCCCTCTGTACAGACAGCTGGTGAGACCCCATCTGGAGTACTGCATGCACTTCTGGAGACCCAATCTCCGCAAAGACATAAAAAGGATGGAGGCAGTCCAGAAGAGGGAGACTAAAATGGTGCAGGGTCTGCACCGAAAGACATATGAAGAGAGACTTAAGGAGCTTAATATGTATAGCCTCGAGGAAAGGAGGGAGAGGGGGGGACATGATAGAAACTTTCAAGTACCTCAAGGGACTCAACAAAGTCCAAGAGGGTAGCATCTTTCAGAAAAAGGTGTGTGCAAGAACAAGGGGGCACAATCTGAAGATAGAGCGGGGGCGGCTCAGAGGTAATGTAAGGAAATGGTTGTGGGTGCATGGAACAGCCTTCCGGAGGAGGTTGTGGAGTCAAAAACAGTGGTGGAATTCAAGCATGCATGGGACAGTCATAAGGCAATTCTAGGGGGTAGGGGTAGGAAGAAGTAGGCTGCTGGTTAACTAGGATCTGCAGCTTTTCGATTAGGTAGGGAAATGGGCAGACTGGGTGGGCCAAGCGGTCCTTATCTACTGTCAAATTCTATGTTTCTACCCAGCTGCTTACTAATCAACCTGTGCACAAAGTTGTACCTTTTAACTTGTAAAAGTTTGTAATTTAGATCAAAGAACAAAACAAAGAAATGGCAAGCTTTTTTTAAACTTTGGGAGCCACTTTTGTGACTCCTTTGTACATAAACAAAAAAAAATCATACACTATATAAAATAATGTGGTAACCGTACATAACAAGGTATGTGTTTCTATGTCAGAGATGGGATGACAGCATAGACCTCTCAAGCTTCATTCTCAAAGTTCATATGTTATCATCTCAAACCCTTGATGGAAACACAGCTTTGTGTTGCCCATACATTATTCTATATATTGATGAAAAAAAACTTCAACTGCCTCCTGAAACCTCTGCCTATGGCTGGTCTCTCATTCCTTCCCTTCCCCTCTCCTCTCCTGCCTATTCCAAATTCGCATTCAACAATATTTGTTCAATTAACATATTCAACCAAGGAAGCCTTGTCATAAATATATTTAACTTACTGTCCCATGATAATCCAGATGAGATAAACTTCTTGTCTCCAAGGAGGTCCTGCCACTACCCATTTCTGCAGTTGAGTGGACAGGAGCACCGATGACTTGCTCAAGACCACACGGTGAGTTTTTTTGGCTTTGGTGGGATTTCACCTGTAATCTCCCAGTCCCTAAGTCAGTGCTCTAACCACCAGTCCACATTGCCTCCATTATTATATATGCATTGTGTGATACTTTGAATGAAGTACACTATGCAAAAAATACTGAATAATATGAGCAACAGCAGCTCCAACCCCACTTCACAGCTCTCACACTACACTGGATTAAATGAATCGGGGTATATTACCACCCCAGCCTTCCGCCTGATACAAACTGAAACACCACCTTAAAACATACTAAAATCAAAACCTCAACTGAAGGGCGGGACCAACTCATTTTCTGACCCAAGACAATTACTTCTCTACAAACTAAAATACACAGGCAGTTTAAAAAGTACCTATACATTGTGATTTTGCTCTGCTGTCTGATGAGTTTCTTAAAAGACGCTCCTCACTTCGATACCTTTAAACTCCAATGTGCCTCGTAGCCACAATGCTTTACTAGAGCAGGTTGTGCTGGAAACTATCTCGCACAGCAAGGAGCATACCTCTCAACCTTTCCTCCCCAAATGTGGAACACTGCCTCTCAGGATACAGAATAGGCAAAATGTGGGACACTTCATTTAACTTAGAAGCTCAGAACAATGTTGAAATGTGTGCCTTCCTGTTAACAAAGTTTGTTGTTAAATATTTTTCACATTAAACTGCTATGGATTTTTGCTTTAAAATGTCGCTGAATGTGGGACAAACCCTCCTAATGTGGAACTGGCTTTTGTGAAGTAAATGAGGAACTGTTCCTTGTAACGTGTGACAGTTTGGAGGTATTGCAAAGGGCAAGCTGATTTCTGTAATAATAGTAATAAAATATCCCATTGGCACACAGGGGGAATCCCCATCAGGAAAACCCCCCAGCATGTATTTCTTTAGTCTCCCCTTACTTAGTTCAACATCGAGCCCACTTCATTTACCAAAGCCCAGTGATTTGATACGCCACATCAAACTGTGTCCGATTCACCCCGATGCCACACAGGACAGCCCTACTTAGGTACATATCGGCGAACTCCCCAAACAAGCCCATGTATTACCTCAATGCCCAGTATGATCATTTCCGCTGAAATCCGGTTATAGTGTTTAAATAATCCAGCCAGATACTTATCCGGGGCGATTTTTATTCCGTTAGGAAGTATACACAGCTCGGGAGTAAAGTTGTAGAAACCTACTTTCGATTAAAAGGAAAGCGACAGCCTATCCTTCTCCCGTTCATCGCGCGACTGCAGGCAGTCTCCGTCCCCCGGCGTAATATCAAACTATGCTACCAGTCAGTTTGCCACCCTCGTTGTCTGCGCATGCGTATTGTGAAAACGCATGCGCAGTTGCAAAAATCAGAAATTGGCAACATTTTCCGGCTTTTTGCTTGACGGGTTTACAATGCTCTCCGTGTGTCAATCGTACTAATCGGTTTCGGTCACCAGGCGTGTGGGTATCCGCGTTTCTTATTAATGGGGCTGCTTATTTACTTTATCTACGGACCACAAACATGTCATAAAAAATAGAATAGTTGTAGTCCTGTGTGTTTACACTGGAATTGACCACCAGTATTCTAAGAATAGAGTCTCTGTTTGATAGGATTATTTTTTTTTTGGGGTGCTGAATTTATTCACCGACCAAGCGCACTAAATCAGAACTTAAAAAAAGCTATCGTGTTTAAGACGGAATGGACCCTTGTCTTTGCCTCACAGCCTATTTTTGGTCACTGTTATCACTTGAGGGACAGGGACAGAGTCGGACACTGAACTTCAAAATTAGACACACATTATCAAACTTGAAGAGTAAAGTCAAATCACCATGGAAACCCTTGCTTTTACTTGATCAAGGTTTAATTTGCATGTAGCATCTGAAAATGTTACTACAGTTTTTTGAGTTTACAGTATCTCCGTTGTGTGGGCAACACTTTCCGAATGTAGGAAATTGTGAGAGACAGAGCACTTCCGTGGGGTAAAATAAGGGATGTCTCTCATAATGAGGGACAGTTAAGTATGCCTTTGTTATTCTGAAAAAGCAGACTCTGGCTCTAGTTATTTACTGATTCCAAGACATCACCAAAAAAGGATTAGTTACGAATCATGATCCATGGTATGTGAGTGGACCCTCATCATTCTGAGAAAGGCTGTGTGAGTGCGCCTCTTTTAGGATGCCACTATTGTGTGTAGGTCTTTTGTTTCAAACCTTGATTTTCTTGTCTGTGCATATTTATTTATTACAGGCACAATGACCATCTGACAGCTGAAACGGATCCTGTAACTTTCAGCAGTCAGCCAGTATTGCTAACCCCTTGCATTTCACTGCCACTAATTAGAATACCTGTGTGAATTTGACCTTCCTGTGTAGTGGGGCTGCAGGCATACTGGGGAAGTGATGGGGAGTTGGGAATGTGATTTAGGCTGCTAGCTACTTCCCATTTTTTCGGTCCCTTTTACATATTGCTTGTATAGAGATATTATCTGGATTTTTCTACCAGCTGATAGTTTTTGAGTGCATACAAAGTTTTATTTTTCAGTACCTGGGTATTTCATTGGAAGTGTGGGATTGTGCGGGCAGACTAAGGAAGTGATCAGGGAGGTGGGTGGACTATATGGCAAGGGCTGGACTGAGCTGGCACAGCAAGCACAACAGATTGTGGAGTTCAGTGGTATGGTATGGGTGGGGTTGTGCTGGCACACCAGAGAAGCGATCTAGGAGGTGGGTGAGATTATGATGGCACACTGTGGAAGCAAATGGGCAGGTAGGGTATATGTTGTAGGGGTGGGACTGTTTACACCGTTACAGTGACTGGGAAATTGGGAGGGATATTCAGCAGGAGTGAGACTTTGCTGGCACAACGTTGAAATGGTCGGGGAGGTGAGTGGCATAAATAGTTGAAGTGGGACTTCTGGTGACGTCACGGTAGTGATGGGATGCTGAACAGAGAGCTCTAGGACCCAGCTACAAGAATCAAACTCAATCCTCTTAAAAATTACGAGTGGCAGTCCTCTAAAGAACACAAACCGACTCTATAATGTCCACCTGAAGTAACAAGCCGAAAATTATGAAAAATAACTCTCTAAACTAAAACAGCTTACAATGGACGACGCGGCCTGCTCACGTAGAGACCGCAGTATCTCAGAGTCATCGGCGGATACAGAGGATAGCGAACTATTACTACCACGGAGAGCTGAAAAGACCCTCCAGAAAAACTTATCCTGAGTACAGAAGATAGAATCCTCACTGGCAGATCTGTGCCAAGATGTGCGTAATATAGATAGTAAAGTTGCTGAAAACACGACCAGAATAATCGATATAATGAAGCAACAAGACACCGAAAACAGAATCCTTATGTTTCTGCTACAAAAGGAAAGAGAAACACAAGCCAGATTGGAAAATATAGAGAATCGCTTCCGCAGAAATAACTTTCGGATCCATGGCATTCCAGAAGGGGCCGAGGAAGGCTATGCCACTACAATCGATTTCATACAATACCTGCTGCGCTTGTTGATGGAAATACCTCCTGATCTAGATTTGACCCTGGATAGAGCACACCGTTCATTAGCCCCGAAACCTACCAACGCGGATGCAAGGCCCAGATCATGGCTAATCGAGATGGTGCAGTTTCAGTCGAAAGAATGGATCCTGAGGGAAGCATGACGTCTTAAAGAGCTCAAATTTCAAGGGCACAATATTTTCTTTGAGCAAGATTTCTCTCCTGCCCTGCAGCAAGAAAGACTTAAAGTGAGAGCAGTGCTAAAGGAAGTTAGAGAGAAAAAGCAAATGAAAGGACAATTACTTTTTCCAGCTAGACTCAGGCTTCATACGGACGAAGGTCTGAAAATCTATGAAAACATCCTGGAGGCCACCCCACTGCTAAAAAACTGGGGTATTGCATTACCAGATTTAGATTTGGAAGTGTTTGAGAGAAAACTCCAACAGAATATATGGCACACAGCAGGGAGAGGGGAAAAAAAGGATCCGATCAGGTGCAATCCCGAAGACCCTGATGAGGGAGGCAGAGAAAATAATTCACAGAGCTGAAGTGAAAGGAAAGTGCTTGGAGCAAGGCCTATACAAGGGATGGACCCCTCAACACTGAGAAGCACACCGGACACTATCGAACTGAAGGCTGCTTTATAAGGGAATCAGAGCAATGAACTAACGAACTGTTACAGGGCCCAGGCTCAGATAAGTGAAGTTTGGAGAATCAACTACTGACTGTTTGTCAATGTTTCGTTTTGTTAACTTTGGGGCAATGGAAATGGGGGGGATACATAGGAATAGAAAGGAAGACGGGACAGAGGAAGGAAACGGAAGGATACAGTTCGGATGATTGTAAATAAGCAGGAACACTGATCTACGTTACTAAGGCGAGAAATAGGGTATTAGAATGGGATAAGCCCACATTCTGAAGGGATGTCCAGTGGGAGATGGTGTGGTGAAAGTTCTTGACCAGACTAACCGAGAACATAAGTGCAGCAGGGGAACTAAATCTCGTGGGGGAGGGGGGGGGAGAAGTACATCGCGAGCTATGATGGAGGCCCGCATAGTTCATAGGACACTCCGAGGGCTAACCAGAGTGATATAGCCCAGGACAGCTGGAGGTGTATTAAACACATCAGAGATAATGGGTAAAAGGAAGATAGGTTAGGGGACTTATATTGAAATAGGGCAGCAGCAGAGTCGGAAGAGAGATATAACAGAGGGAAGTATGGAAGGAGAGAGTAACGCTAGTTATCACAACTCATAATTTGGTAAACTCTTACTTAGTATAAAGGCACTAACAAATGCTAACTCTCCATAAAGAGAGTGAAGGTGACGACTCGCAGCCGCTAAGGGGGATGGAAATTATTTCTGGAGGCCACTATATTATATAACAGATTAAATGGTGAAGGGACGAGGGAATAAACCGAGTTAAAATAAAACATGAGGGGTCCTGGGGAGACGAGTTAGAGTTCCAGAGAGGAGATAGGTGACTTTTTTTTTTTTTTAGAGCGAGGATAAACATCAGCTCTAAGTCTCTTGAGGGAGACAGTAGGTGTGTGATACACACACCACAAGAATACAAAGCTACCTCTCACTCACTTTCCCTGGTTCGGGAGGTGACCGAGGAAAACACATAGGAAGTAAAGTTTTGTTTTAACAGCTTCCCCGTCTCTTCGGGGTGAATGAAGGACCGGATTCCCCATTAATAGGGAATCCTGTTTTTTTGGTTTCTACCGCTTTTAGACCACGTTTGGTCCAGTAGAAACAGGGTTCAATGGTTGATAAAATTTGTATTACAGAAGAGAAAATTTTACGTTTTTTTTATTTTCCCACCTCATTATGTTTGTGTTTGTGATTTGAAGATTACAACCAGG
Source organism: Neoceratodus forsteri (assembly GCA_016271365.2). Classification (NCBI taxonomy): domain Eukaryota; kingdom Metazoa; phylum Chordata; order Ceratodontiformes; family Ceratodontidae; genus Neoceratodus; species Neoceratodus forsteri. Next base: position 1,219,490,519 of record CM057450.1, read on the forward strand.
TTTGAAGTGCAAATACAAGAAAGGGAACAGGAGAAGAAACAAAACAAGGGCAAAGGTATAAATAAGACAGGGGTAAGAGAATCCCGGTGTGAATACACAAAGGGGCAGCTCCCCTGATTACTTGTGAGAGATCTCTGGGTGTCATAAAATGAGGGGCCTAAACATTTACCCTTACAATGTCAAGGGGGTGAACTCACCAGTTAAACGGGCGAGATTATTGCAAGAACTTAAAAGACTGGGGGGAGATGTGGTCTTTCTCCAGGAAACTCACTTAACCATGCCAGAGCATCTCAAACTACGGCGAACATGGGTAGAGAGGGTGGTTGCAACATCTCACCCTAATGCTAAAAAGGCTGGGGTAGCAATATTATTTCGGAGGGGTTTACATCTGACGATAGAAACTACAGAAGGGGGAATGCAGGGGAGATATGTAAGAGTAACAGTAAAAGCTCAGGGGAAACTTATTCATTTCATTAATATCTATACCCCAAATAGACATCAAGAAATCTTTTTTGAGAAGGTTTTTCAGAAAATAGATTTACCACAGGGCCAGATACTTCAGGGGGGTGGGACTTCAATGTGGCCCCTCACCCTTGGAGGGACCGGTCATCCAAGAAAGAAGCTACGGGTAAAGCAGCCTCGAAGGTCCTAACCACAATGGTAAGAGAATTGGGTTTAGTAGACATATGGAGGGCACATCACCCAAAGGAAAGAAACTACACATTCTACTCAAATCCCCAAAGATCATATTCAAGAATAGATCTTTTTTTTACAAATGTCACCTACCTACACGAAATTATAAGTTCGGACATACATAATATAACCCTATCAGACCATGCTCCAATATCAAGGCTGAATCTAATACCCCGGGGCAGACAAACCCTGTGGAGATTAAATGTGTCTCTATTGAACAGTAAGACCCTGGTGAACAAATTAGGGGAGGACATCAAAGATTTTCAGGCGATACATGATCCAACAAATCTCTCTGTATTACTTAAATGGGATACCCTTAAAGCGGTGATAAGGGGGAACATAATTAGTTTTGCATCTGCCCCAAAAAAGTTAGTAATTATCACCCATAATCGACTGTCCACTGAACTAGCGGCTGCTGAGAAAAGGCACAAGGCCAACCCAAATGATCAGAGGGCCCAAAAGGAATTAACTCAAATTCGGAAAAATTTACAGGAATTTGAAAATAAAAAAGCAGAGGGACATCTAAGATTTATAAACCAAAAATATCACGAGGTGGGAGGAAGAGCCTCAAAGCTCTTGGCTTTAAGGTTGAGAAAAGAACAAATGGAAATATTTACCCCCTTCTTGCAAGATTCAGGAAAGCAAGGGGCTGGACGTGAGAATCTGGAAGAGATAGCACTCCAATTTCAAAATTTTTATCAAAGCCTGTATTAAGAGGAAAGAGAAGAGTCCCTAAATAAAAATGAAGTGGATTCCTTTATAGACTCAATTAACCTCCCCAGAATATCAGAGGCGATGAAACAAGACCTGAATCGACCCATTTCAATAGAAGAAACATTAGGGGTTATTAAAAGGCTACCAGGGGGTAAAACACCAGGCCCTGATGGGTTTAGTGGAGAGTTTTACAAGGCACAAGGGGGGGTGTACTGGCTAAGATACTAACGGAAGTATTCAATAAATGCTTAGAAGAGGGCAAAATACCAGAAAGTTGGACCCGGTCACTAATAACAGTAATTCCTAAAGCAGGGAAGGATCTTACGAAATGCACCTCATTCAGACCGATAGCACTACTGAACCAAGATCTAAAAATATTTACTAAAATACTTGCTATTCGACTCCAAAAATACATAGAACTATTAGTTCACCCTGACCAATCGGTTTTCATACCTCATAGCCAACTGCATGACAACATCAGAAGACTTTTAAATATTATCCGGAAAAAAAAGAGTTCCAACTTGAAGACAGACCTAGCAATTTTTTTGGATGCCGAAAAAGCCTTTGATAGGCTTAACTGGGCATATCTTTTTCAGGTACTTAAAAAAATGGGTATTGAAGGGAACTTCCTAAACTGGATAAAACTATGTTACCAAAACCCATAGGCGAGGGTAAGGGTAAATGGCACTATACCTCCCCCCTTTAAAATTAGCAGAGGAACAAGACAAGGATGCCCACTCTTTCCCTTGTTATTTGCAATTAGTATGGAACCACTAGCTCAAGCCATACGACAAAGGGATGAAATAAAAGGAATAGAGATTCAAAACTTAAACCATAAAATATCCCTATATGCTGATGACACCCTGATCTATGTGGGAGACCCTGAAACCTCCCTTCCACCCCTACTAGATTTACTAAAGAGCTTTGGGAACATTTCAGGCTTCAAAATCAATAAAGAAAAATCAGAGGTACTGGCATTGGGGATGGCTCCAAGCCAGAAATTAATAGAATTGACCCCTTTTAAATGGGTGAATACTAAAATTAGATACTTAGGGATACAAATCCCGGTGCAGACCGAATTAATGTACAAATATAATTATGGGCCTTTAAAACAGCAGGTGTACACCGATATGAATAGATGGTCGATACTCCCTCTGACATTTACAAACAAACTAGAAATAGTTAAAATGAATATTCTCCCCCGCTTCTTGTTTTTATACACCAACCTTCCCTTACTAATCTCTAATAAAGATTGGAAAGATTTAAAGAAAAGAATTTCAAACTTCATATGGGCAGGAATGAAACCAAGAATCCGCTGGGATGTATTAACAGAAGGCAAAGAGAGAGGGGGAATGGGACTTCCAGACTTCCCCAAATACTATCTTGCAGCCCAGCTGTTACCAGTCATTAAAATACTGATGTGTGGGAAGAGTCATGGATGGCGAGAGATAGAAGATGGGGATTGTCATCTAGGCCCACTTAACCTGTTGCCTTGGAGAATTCTCTCAAAAGAGCTGAAACAATTGAAAAACCCCTTTACTCAACATACATTATCGATGTGGTTGAGGGCCAGGCAAGGGTGGGAGATCCCTAGACCAGTGTGGGAGTTTCTCCCCTTGTACAACATGCCGGGCTTTCCTGCACATAGTGGAGATGCACGCTTAATAGAATGGGCGATAAAGGGACTCATATATCCAAAACAACTCCTGGGGGAGAGCAGCCTAAAATCCTTTGCAGAGATGCAAAGAGAATTTGCCTTAAGCGAGCTAGATAGATTTAGATACATTCAATGTATTCATTATATACAAAAGAATATTGGCCTAACAAAATTAACTCAAAGTCCAGCACCTGCAGTAATACTAACCCACCAAAGGAGTATATCACAGGATACTAGAACATATATTTCCCAAACATACAAAACGCTAATGGAAAACAGGTATTTTAGCCATTCAAAGAGTAATGACCAAATGGGAAGCGGAGGCAGAATGAAGTATTTCGGAGGAGGGATGGCGGGAGATCTGGAAGGGAGTCCAGAGAACAACGAGCTCACCCTCTTGGAGAGAATTTAGATGGAAGATTAATATCCGTTTTTTTCGGACCCCGTCGGTCTCACACCATTACTCATCCATGTCTTCAGATAAATGTTGGAGAGGATGCGGATCAAAGGGCACTCATTACCACATTTTTTGGGCCTATGCCCGCATATCCTCATTCTGGACAGAAATAGCCAAGGAGATATCTGAAATATTCTCTCTGGAGACAACACTAGAGTTTGAAAACCTTGTACTGGGATCTTCCTAAGGGTTTGAAAAACAAACGGAGAAATACCTGTTTGTAGTGTTGGTGGGGGCGGTATTGAAGTCCCTCACCCAGAAGTGGCTTAGAGAGGATATTCCCTCAAAGTCTCAGTGGTACAATAATATTGAGCATATAAAAAGTATGGAGGCAATTACAGCAAGATTAAGATTGTCCACTGAGAAATTTAATGCTAGATGGCTCCCTTGGTTTGATCACCTAGAGAAAAAAGAGGGTGTCCCTACACTCGAGCAGTTACTATAGGCCCAGAAGGGGGTTTTACCTCATTGTTTAAACTATAAGGAATCTCCCGAGACTGTCGCCCTAGGGTGACTCTTAATGAGGCATTTGTACTTGAAAACCATATGGTAAATGGAGTCATTATTCCGAATTGCTAGAATGTGAGATATTATAAGACCAAAGAAAAAGAAAGAGGTAACCTGATATCAAAAGGGGGTTTGTTTGGGGTTCTTTTTTTCTCTTTTTCCCCATTTCTCTTTCTTTGTTCTTTGTATTGCTGTTGTTTGGGATTAAAAATGTTTATGAATTTTTGGTTTGTTGAAATAGAAAGCTATACATTTGGAGAAAGAACTAATTAAAAGTACCAGGGAACAACAAAAAATACATTCAAGATTATGCTATCTGTGGTGGAGAAATATGAGGATCAGCAGTAAAAAGGACAGCTGAATGAACGTTGTATTGAACAAATAATAAATAATCTCGTAAATCTGGATGTAACAAAATGTCTTTTGGTAATAGATGGAAAGTATAAAGATAATTAAATAACTGTATGTTATATATTAAATAAAAAAAATTTCAAGTTAAAAAAAAATAGTTGAAGTGGCACTCTGCTGGTAGAGCAGGAGAGATTGGGTGGGATGTACAGCAGGGATGGAGCCATGCAGCACAGTGTTGAACCAGTTAAGGAGGTATATGGAATCAGTATATGGCAGGGTTGGGACAGTGGGGGCACATCAGAGAAGAGATCAGGGAGGTGCGGGATATATGGCAGGGGTCAGACTGTGCCGAAACAGCAGGGATGCAATTGGGGAAGAGGGTGGGATATATTGCATGGTCTGAATTGTGTGGACAGACCAGGGAACTGATTAGGGAGATGAACAAGATATATGGCAGGGTGGAGACTTGACTGGTATACCAAAAAAGCAATCAGGAAGAGGGAGGATGTATGATAGAGGTGGGACGATGCAGGCACACCAGGAAACTGTTCTGAGAGGAGGGTGGGAGACATAGCAGGGGTAGGACAATGCAGGCAGACTGAGGAAGTGATGGGATTGTTGGGGAATATATTGCAAGGCTGACACTGTGTTTACACACTGATGAAGTGACTGGAGAGGTAGACGGGAGAAATAGAAGGGGTGGGACTGTGTAGGCACACCCAGGAACACCAGAAAAGGGTTCAGGGAGGAAGGCAGGATCCATTGCTGGGGTGGGACTGTGCAGGCACACCAGGGAAGAGATAGGAGAGATTTATTTATTTGCTTTTGTTAACCAGTTTAGCACACTAGACAGCATGTGCCTATTTTCAAGTGCAACCCGGGAGGTTACAGGGTACATAGGATACACAATACAGGGACAGGGTACAATCAGGCCCACGTGCAAGTGGGTGGAACAGCAATAAGGTACCATGTCATTACATAGTAAGGTAAGGTATACAGCAAGCAAGATATAAATCAGCAGTAGTGAGGTGGGTAAGCACCAGGAAAACACAGCAAGGTATACAGCAGACAAGATAAAAAAATCGGGTAACCAGGGTAACAAAGTAAGGTAAGGTATACAGCAAACAGGCTATGAATCGGCAGTAGGGGGGAGGGTGAGTGCTAGGAAACACCAATGACAGGGAGTACAACAAAATACATGACCTTTCGAGGGCGCCTATCTTTAGAGAGAAACGCCACCCACCTTGAGCAGCTAGGGGTGGGAAGTGCTAGCCAGGGTTGCCCCCCCCCGCCCCAGGAGGGCTTAGTGCGATAGTGCAGGTAACCAACAAAGATCAGCCACAGGCAGTGAACCAACCCACAGTCACTCTAGAATATCTGGAGGATGAGGGAATGTTTCTGGAGCTATGAGGCACAGAGACAGGCAGCTGTGGGTTTGAGGAAGTTCCAGAATGAGGTTTTTAAACAGTGATGGGAGGGAGATGCCCGTACAAGTGCAGGAAGGGAGTTCCACAGCCTAGGCGCGCAGGCTGAGAAGGCCCGGTTGCCAGTGAGAGTGCGGGTCTTGGGGACCAGGCGGACCTGAGTGGTGTCAGATCGGAGGTTGTAGGCAGGGGTGTCATGCTTGAGGGGGAGAGCTAGTGCAGGAGGAGTGGATGTTTTGACTATGTTGTTAACAAATTTGCCCAGGACAAACGCACTGTGTTTTTCCAGGGGGAGCCATTCCAGCCTGGAGTATAGCTCACATTGATGCGTGAGGCGAGGAGCGGAGAGGGCGAATCGGCAGATGTTGTATGCTGTATCCCACTTAGCTAGGGTAGAGTTCGGGACTGGAGCAAAGGCTATGAGCTCGTAGCAGAGTGTGGGTAGGAGTATCCTCCGGCTATGGCGAGACGAGCAGCTGGGGTGAGGCACTCTTTAGCCCTGAATGCAAGTCCAAGCCTCCCATTAGTGGCCATACAGACATTTCTATGGTGCACCGTAAGATCCAGCTGCAGATCGAGGGTAACGCCTAGGTACTTCACGGCAACAGCGACCAGCAGGGGGGTGCCATTTGCCCCATAGATTATTAGGGATGTGGGGCAGGCCTTGGTTTTGGTCGAAGACCCAAAGAGCATGGTCAGGGTCTTGTCCAGGTTGATGGTGAGCTTGTGTTCCACCAGCCAGTTCTGAATACTTGAGAAGTCAAAGTTCAGGCGCGTGTTTATGCTACACATGTCCGGAGAACTGTACAATAAGACAAGGTCATCTGCGTATAGGGTTATGTGCCTGTGGGTAGCAACAGTGGGCAGCCCATTGATATACAGGGAAAACAGAATGGGTCCGAGGACAGATGCCTGGGGGACCCTGAGGGTGACAGGGGAAAGGGCTGAGAGGGTGTGGTTGAAGCAAGAATATTGCTGCCTACCCCCAAGGTAGTCAGAGAACCATGCAAGGGCTCGGTTGGAGAATCCAATGGATTGTAGAGTGGAATGGAGGATGGAGTGGTCAACACGATCAAAGGCCTTAGAGAGGTCCACGAAGATGGCACCGGTCAGTTTGCCTTGGTCAGTGGCAGTCCAGATCTCCAAGGTCACTACAGCAAGCGCTGTCGATGTGCTGTACCCCTTCCTGAAGCCATGCTGGGCTGGGGAGAGAACTACATACTCCTGAAGGTAGTGGGAGAGTTGAGAGGTGACAGTCTTTTCTAGGAGCTTACTGACTGCCGAGAGTATGGCGATGGGGCGGTAATTTTTCATATCCTTGGGGTCACCTTGTTTGTGCACAGGGACAATCTTGGCAACTTTCCAAATGTCAGGTATGATCCCTGAGATAAGTGAGGCATTGAATATGTGGGCGACTGGCCTGGCGAGGAGAGGGGCCCCCAAGCTCAGTAGTTTTGGCTCGAGGCTGTCATGACCAGCGCCCACGTGATGGGAGAGCCCAGCAAGGAGTGCCTTGGTCTCCCCAGCTGAGATTCTTTCGAGGTAGAAAGGAGGCCGGGGGGGGGGAGCCCATCAGTCTGTGTGAGTGCAACGGGTCGGGATGACGATGAGGCGGTTAGGTTAGTGAACATGACGTTGAAAGTGGAGGCAATAGTGTGGGGATTATTGCAGTTAGACCCCCCAAAATTGACGTTGAGGGTCATTACCTTGGCAGACCCACCGACCAGGTTTTTGACGTTTTGCCAGAAACGCCAGGGGTTATAGGCTGTAGCAAGCAGGGCGGATTTGCAGAATTCACTCTTAGCATCGCGTATGGCACTTGCAGGAGTTTCTGAGTCGCTGTACTGATGAGATCATTCATGTTGCGTGAGATTTTATATTTCACCCACCATTTGTCTCTCAGCTTCATGAGGGAGAAGAGTCCCCCATGTAGCCACTTAGTGATCGTGCTCTTCACCCTCCTCTTAGTGAGGGGTGCATGCCTGTTTTGCAGTGGGCCAAAAACGGCTAGGAACTGATCTAGGGCTGCAATGGGGTCACTAGTAGATGTGACCCCAGACCAGTCTGCACAGTGGAGGTCATTGAGGAAATCCTTTAGACTGAGCTTGGAGAAGTCCCTCATCTGGATCACCCTGCAGGGGACTTTGTGCGAGGAGGTGCCCTAAATGCAGTAGATAGGCGAGTGGTCCGAGATGGTGTCGGGGAGAGTTCCAGAGTGGACAGTTCTGTCTAAGCGGTTGCAAAGGACCCAGTCAATAAGTGAGCCTTTGTCCCCCCCTGGAGGAGGTCCTGGTGGGCCCTGTAATGATCTGGCTAAGCGCAAGGCCCAATAGGAGAGGTTCAAATACACTGGTATTTGGCCCCAGCCAGTTGAGGTTTAGGTTCCCCAGGATAAGTAGCTCACTTGAGCCCACCTTGCTTTAGGTGGTCAAGTAGGGCGGAGAGCCCTTGACTCCACCTTCGGAGGGTTGTAGGCACAAACAATGTGCAATTTTTTGTGTTACCTAGGAGGAGGAGTGAGTGAACCCACATACCGGAGGTTCATGAGGTGAGTGAGGCACAGCGGAAAACATTTAGGTGCACTCGAGAAGCGAGCATGCCCCCCACGCTTACTGCCCGCCTGTCATGCCGCATGAAGCTGTAACCCGGAGGGCACATGTGAGTCCGGTATGCTAGGTTTCAGCCATGTTTTCATAATACACAGTATGTCTGGCTTGTAGTGGGCTGTCCAGGCTGCGAAGTTCTGCGATTTTGTAGGATGCTCCAGATATTGAGGTGCGCAATTTGAGGCCTTTAGCAGATAAATCAGTCCGTGGGGGGGGGGTTGAAAGGGTAAAGGGTGTTCTGAGAACCTTGACTGCTGGTTATGTTACCTGCCAGTGCCAGAGGTGCCATGGTCACTGCTCGGGTGGGCAGTTGGAGCGCACGAGCTGCCCACAGCAGAGTAGTTCCCAAGTGGCAAGGCAAGGGTAGCCAGCTGCAGCAAGATAGTGGTCGTCTTAGCCTGGCGCTGGCTAACCGGAAGCTTAATTTTAGTGGGCAAATAGGGGTTCCACCTGGGAGACAGGTCTGAGGGCAGTCTGGCCCAAGGATACCCTGAAGAATAGGTTATTAGGGTATACGGTCAAAATAGCACATCCATAATAGCGTTAGCCAAAATAGCGCATACATTACAACGTGTAGAAATAGCGCTGCAAGCTGTGCCATCTATTTAATCGCAGTATTGCCTGATGCTAAAATGATAGCACTCTTTTTTCTGTAAGCGCTAATATGTATGCGCATAAATGACTAGCGCTAATATTGTTACGCGATATTGAAACTAACCCCTTTAGAACAGTTTAAGTGAGTAACAAACGGCCCTTAAGGCACACATTGGATCCTGCTCAGATGGAGGGCAGAGACTAAACTGAGTTTTAGAGTGAAAAAACTATCTCCACATGTATGGGGTAAATAAAGCCTTTAAACAGTCCAGTCCTGCACGGAGCTCCTTGGCAGCACGCAACTGAGCTCAAGTGTGGACTGATCAAGCTGAGTAGTGAGGACACAGCTGGGCTCAAGCGTGGACAGATGCAAATCGACAAGGTCTCATTGAATCTCTGTCCCACAGCGTTTTATGCACAGTTCCTCAAACACTAGTTAGCTGGTTGGCTTGAATCGTGCTTTTACCTGGCAGCGTGGTCGGGGTGGGGGAGGGCTGGAAGCATGTTGCCCTCGTGACCTCCTGGTCGGGAACCGCTGGAAAATGATCTGGCAGCGTGGTCAGGTCGGGTGGGGAGGGCTGGAAGCATGTTGCCTCATGACCTCCTGGTCGGGAACTGCTGGAAAAGGATCAGGCAACGTGGTCGGGTCGGGGTGGGGAGGGCTGGAAGCATGTTGCCCTCGTGACCTCCTGGTCGGGAACTGCTGGAAAAGGATCTGGCAGCGTGTCGGGTGGGGAGGGCTGGAAGCATGTTGCCTCGCCGACCTCCTGGTCGGAACCGCTGGAAAAGGATCTGGCAGCGTGGTCGGGTTGGGGGAGGGCTGGAAGCATGTTGCCCTCGCAACCTCCTGGTCGGGAACCACTGGAAAAGGATCTGATGGTGGGATATGTGGCAGGGGGGATTGTGTGGGCAGAAAAAAAAGTAATGTAGTAAGTAACGTTAATTTAATTAGTCACCCAATCCCAGAGGCTCTGGGTGCTGTACAGTAAAAACATATTTATACAGGATTATTAAAAATTTCCTTGTAAATATTCAGCAACAATATAAACCATTATATACACTCAAAAGCATTTTCAGGATAGGCTAGATTAAACACCTGAGTCTTTAGGCCACCCTTAAATGCCTCCACCATAGGGGCCTCCCTCAAAGACTGTGGCAGCGAGTTCCAGAGGACCAGGCTGGCCACCCCAAATGATTGATCACCCAAGGGTTTTTAGCCCAGTCCTCAGAAGCGACAGGAGGCCCTGGGTGGAGGAACGAAGGGAGCGAGCCTGGGCAGCTAGAGTAAGGAGGTCTGACAGATAGCCAGGACACAATCCATATAGGGCCTAGTTGAGCAAACCCACCTTGAAGACAACTCACCACTTGACCAGCAACCACTGCAGACCCCGCAGGACCAAGTTCTCATGACAGGACCTAGGTAGTCCTGTCAGCAGCCTGGCTGTTACATTCTGCACTAGCTGCAGCCAGCGGAGGTTCCCTCCACTGACCCCAAGATACAAAACATTGCAGTAGTCGAGTCTAGATGTCACAAAGCCATGTACCAGTGACAGTAGGTCTTCGGGTGGAATTAGGGGTCAGTCCGGGTGAAGTTCCTCAGATGGTAAAAAAAAAACACTTTTGTCGACATCCAACACCTGAGTTTCAAATGTCAGCTTGTCGAGGATCATGCCCAGATTTCTCACCCTAGAGGACGCCATCAATGGCATTGACCCCAGGACCAAACTTGTTGTCATCCCGGAGGTGTCCCCATCTCACCCGCAACCTGGCTCAATTATTAATACCTCCGTCTCGTCCAGGTTCAGTCTCAACCAGTTAAGAGTTCATCCAGTCCTGGATCTCGGCAAGGCATTTATTCAGCACTTCGGTGCCAAAAGACATGCCCAGCTGGGTATCATCTGCATAGCAATGAAAACCCAGGCTGTATTGTTTGATGATCCTCCCCAGAGGTAGCGCGTATATCGAGAACAACATTGGTAAAGGATCGAACCCTGAGGAATTTCACAGGTCAGAGGCATCGGGGAGGAAGAGGAGAAATTCCCCATCACTACCCTCTGCCTCATACCTGAAAGAAAGCACTCAAACCAGTTGATGACAATACTGGTGAGTCCACAAAACTCTCTTAAGGTGATCCAACAACACAATGTGGTCCACAGTATCAAATGCTGATGACAGATTGAGGAGAATGAGAATTGATCATTTCCCTCAATCTCTTACCATGTGGAGATCATTATGCATCCTGACTAGTGCCAGCTCTGTGTTGTGTATCATCCTAAAGCCAGACTGGAATGGCTCATAGATGTCATAGGTCTCCATATGTTCCTTGAGTTACAGAGACACTATCTTCTCAACAGTTTTCATTAAGAATAGGAGGTTGAAGATTGATTTATAATTCGTCAGGACGGCGTGGTTGAAAGATTGTTTTTTTCAGGAGGGGCTTCACCAGCACCTCCTTAAAGGCATCGTGGGCGGGGAGACCCCCTCACCAAAACCTCTTTCAAGGCATCATGGGGAGAACCCCCTCTGAAAGTGAACACTCAACTATCCTGGTGAACACTAGACTGATAACCTCAATACAGCACACTAAGAGACACATTGGGCCAGGGTTCAGTTCACAAGTGGGCCACAGCTTGGAAATCACCTTGGAGACCTCAGCTACTTCCACTGGCTGAAACTCTTCCCAGACAATAGGAATCCCTTTGCTCCACTCAGACCCCATCCTGCGGGTCTGGTCCAGCCCAAGTGGCGAGATCACAACCCAAATAGAGGCTACCCTGTCAGAGAAAAACAGAGCAAACTCTTTGCAAAATGCTACTGAAAAACTCTTTTCGGCTGTAGACAGACAGGAAGGAGAAGCCTGTCCACAGTCCAAATGAGCTGAACTGGTCTGTTTTTCCATGCGGCAATCTCCCTGGACAGGAACTCTGCCTTCTTATGGTTGATTACCCTTTGGTAATCAGCATAGTGATTCCTCAGAGTCAGTCTATTCTCCTCTAGCTGAGTCCTATGCCAGCAATGTTTCAACCTTTGACCCATAGTTTTCATCGCGTTGAGAGCCCCATCATACCATGGGGGTCTCAGGCGAGTGGACCTGAGTCATATACAGACTGGTGCAATGGTATCAAGCACCTTGGAGACAGCCCTATTATAGGCTGCTACCGACTCACCCAAGTCACCCACAATGACAGCATTAACACTGGAAAAATCAACTATACCCCCATCAGTCCCTCTGGGGAAAATCCCCTTAATGGGCGATAGCCGATCATCTCAACAGGGGAAGGACCATCGGTGGAAGCCCCAAATGAGAACTTCATCATACAATGATCGGATCAAACAACATTATCAGTCTTGAGGTCAATGAGACCCAGTGAGAAAATCAAGTCCGAAGTGTGACCATGATAGCGGGTCGCAGAGCAACTGCCTGTGCAAGGCTCAGCGATGTCATCAGCTGGAGGAAGTCAGATCCAGGCTGCAAGGATTCATCATTGACCCAGGCATTGAAGTCACCCAGAATAAGCCATCTGGGCAACTCCAACACTCTGTCGGCGATGATGTTTGCCACCTCCTGCAGAAATTCTCCACCTGATCCCGGAGGACACTAAACCAGGAGAATTCTGAAACCCGCACCTGGACCCCCATACACTGCCACACATTCAAACAACAAGATAGAACCCACTGGCTGTACGCAGAAATTCAAGCTGAATTTAAAACAGGTGGCTACTCCCCCGCCCCTGTGAACCCCTCTTGGGCAATGCACTACAGAGTACCTGACTGGTACTGATGCCTTCTACACTTGCCCTGCATTGTCTCCCAGCCAGGTCTCCGAGGTGCATGCCAGGTTGACCAAGGAAATCAAGTCTGCCATGATTGCGATCTTGTTCCTTGTGGATCTGGCATTGCATAACACCACCCAGAGGGGATCAGTGAAGGCTGTAGGCCCTTTAGCTGCCTGTCCACATGGTCCAATGGGAACCTTGGGAATGGAGACCATACACGTCAGGCCTCTCTTTCAAGGTTCCGTTTACTCCCAGGGCACCTCCTACTCTGAACCACCCTGATCCTTCTCACCTCTGTTAAGCCCCCGGCACCCTGCCAAACCCGCCTCACCACAGCACCTTATAGCAACTGCAGGGATATATGACATGTGTTGGACTTAGTGGCACACCAGGGAAGTGATCAGGGAGCTTGATGGGATGTATGGCAGGGGTGGAACATTGAAGGAACATCGAGGAGGTGGGTAGGATACACGGAAGGGGAGTGACAGTGCGGGCAGTCTGGCGAAGCAATTGGGGAAGTGGGCTGGATATATTGCAAGGGTTGGACTGTGCAGGCACACCCTGAGAGTGATGGGGATGCAGGATGCAGGTGGGCTATATGGCAGGAGTGGGATTGTGTCCGCAGACTGAAGAAGTGATTGGGGAGGTGGGCAGGATATAGGGCAGGGGCTGGACTGTGCAGGCGTACCCTGAAAGTGATCGAGGAGGAGGTTGGGGTGTATGGTAGATTTGGGTCTGTGTGTGGGTACACCGGTGGAAGCAGTCCAGAGGTGGGTTGCATATTTGTCAAGGGGGGGACTGTTTAGACAGACTGAGGAAGCAGTCAGGGAAGTGGGCAGCATATATGGCAATGATGGGTCTCTGAGGGTAAACTGTGGAAGCCGTCAGAGAATGGGGGGATATGACAGAGTGAGAATGCTAGCACATCCTGCTAGCGATAGGTGACATGGGTCGCAGAGGTGAGACTGTACACTGCAGAAGCAATCCAGAGGTAGGAGGCATATTTGGCAGGGGTGGGACTATGTAGGCAGACCAAGGAAGTGATTGTGGAGGGGTAAGTATAAATGATGAGTGGGACTATGCAGACAGTCGTGGGAGTGATCAGGGCAGTGGATGGTATATGTGGCAGGGGTGGGACTGTGTGGCCAGACCAAGGAAGTGATTGTGGAGGGGGTAAGTATATATGATGAGTGGGACTGTGCAGGCACCCGTGGAAGTGATCAGAGAATGGAGGTATATGTGGTAGGGGCGGGACTGTGTGGCCAGACCAAGGAAGTGATTGTGGAGGGGCTAAGTATATATAATGAGTGGGACTGTGCAGGCAGCTGTGGAAGTGATCAGGGCAGTAGATGGTATATGTGGCAGGGGTGGGACTGTGTGGCCAGACCAAGGAAGTGATTGTGGAGGGGGTAAGTATATATGATGAGTGGGACTGTGCAGGCAGACGTGGAAGTGATCAGGGCAGTGGATGGTATATGTGGCAGGGGTGGGACTGTGGTGGCACACCATCGAAGCAGTTGGAAGGTGGGCAGAGTATGTAACAGGTGATACCATACTGGCACATTAAGGAAGTGATCAGGGAGGTGGGTTGGATATATGGCAGGGGTGGCACTGTACTAGCACAGCAAGGATGCGATCAAGGAAGTGGGCAGGACATACGTCATGGGTGGGATTATGCAGGCACACCAAGGAAGCAGTCGGGGAGGTGAGTAGGATACATGACAGGTGAGACAGTACAGGCAGCCTGCAGAAACAGTTGGTGAGGTGGGCAAGATATATGGCAAAGGTGGACTGTGCTGGCACACCAGGGAAAACAATCAGCGATGTGGGTAGGACATATGATAACAGTGAGACTGCGTGCACACCACAGAAGTGATTGGTGATGCATAGCAGGGATAGAGCTGTGCCGGCACATTGGCGAAGAGATTGGGGAGGTGGGGAAAGTGTATAGCAGGGTTAGTACTGTGTGATCATAGCAAGATAGTGATCGGGGAGATGTGTGAGATGTATGGCTGAGAAGGGATTATGCAGGCACATCGTGGAGTTTGGCAGGATTATGGCCGGTCTAGGACTGTGTGGGCTCATGAGGGTAAATGATAGGGGAGGTGGGTGGGAAATATGACAGGAGTGAGACTGTGCTGGCACACCAGGAAAGTGATTGGGGAGATAGGTAGGATACATGGCTGATGTGGGATTGTGCAGGCAGACTGAGGAAGAGATCAGGGAGGTTGGTGGGTTGGAGCCATGAGGGTACATCAGAGAAGAGATTGAGGAGGTGGGAATGATATATGGCAGGGGTGCTACTGTGTGGGCACAGCACAGAAGCGATTAGTAAGGTGGGTGGGATGGGTGTGTGGCAGGGATAGGACTGTGTGGACACATCAAAGAAGAGATCGAGGAGGTGGGGGCATGTATGGCAAAGGTTGGACTATGTGTGCACAGCGTAGAAGCAACTGGGAAGAAGGGCAGCATATATAGCTGGGCTGGGACCATGTGGGTACAATGGGGAAGTGATATGAAATGTGGGTGGGATATATGTCAGGTGTGGAATTGTGCGGGCAGACTGGCGAAGCAATCAGGGAGGGTGGGCTGGATATAAGACTGGGGTGGGACTGTGCTGGCACACCGTGTAAGTGATTGGGATGTGGGGGAATATATGTTGGGGTGGGACTGTATGAGTGTACAGTTGAAGTGATTGAGGAGGGGGCTATGATATGTGATTCAAACAGGCAGTAGTGTGCAACAGTACCTTTCCACCGGATTGTAATTTTCAAGCAGTGAGATGGAAGAAAAAGATGCAGTCCATAAAAGTTATTTCAACTGTAGTAGCCAGGGCTGCTGTTTATTCTTTTAAATCTTCCTTAAAAATCAGTGCAAATGCAAAAAGGTGGGCAAACTGAATCCTCTGCAAAAGAAAAATCCCCTAGTGCCTCGACTCACACAAGTCTTCAAAGGGGGTGTAGCATACAGTTATCAAATGCTGATTTATATTGCTTGCCCATTAATAAAATGTTCAATGTGGGACCTTCTTTTAAAAAAATGAGAAAAAACTTATTCCGCCCAGCATCTGAATTTTGTCCCAGAATTTATAACAACACTTTAAACGTCTTTGAAAAAACTGTGGCTAAACAAGTTTCAGAGTTTTTGCATAATGATGCCATTTTAAAAAAGCAAAACCTAAATTTTGAAGAAAGAGAAGCTCTGAATAGACTTAGCCGGGACACTACAATAGTTAATTAAATCAGCCGACAAGGGTGGAAATATTGTGATAATGGACAAAGAACTTTATAGGGGGATCGTTTGGAATTTATTGTCAGACGAAGTCAGTTATAAAAAATTACCCTCAAATCCAACAGCCAAATTTAGGAAAGAACTTCGTCCATTACTTAGAGAAGCAGTGAATGAATCCCAGATTACTGAAGCAGAGTTTGGTTTTCTATGGAACGAATACCCCAGAATACCAAACTTCTATGCACTGCCGAAAGTGCACAAAAACAAAGAAAACCCACCAGGGCGTCCAATTGTTTCAGGGGTGGGCTCTCTGAGACAGAATTTGGGCACGTTTGTAGATTTTTTCTTGCAGCCATTAGTCAAAAACCTTCCCTCTTATATTCAGGACACTTCTGATTTATTAAAGAGGTTGAATAATTTTAAGTGGGAACAAGAATATAAATGGCTAAGTATAGATTTGGGATCTTTATACACCAGCATACGACATACCAATAGACTTAAAGCTACCAAGAAATGTTTTGATTTATACGAAGAAGAAAGTGAAGTTCCAAGTAGTTTTATTTTAAAAGCACTAAATTTAATTCTGACACATAACTACTTTGAGTTCAAAGAAACTTTTTTCAAACAGCGATGGGTGCCTCTATGGCACCCAGCTATGCCAGTCTTTTCTTCGGAAGCTGGGAAGAGATCAATATATTGTGCAAAAAAAATTAACCCTTTCTTTAATAACATCGTTAGTTGGTATCACTTTATAGACGATATAATCTGCATTTGGAAAGGTGATGAAAGTGAGGCTGATGCATTTGTTGAATACCTGAATAAAAACGAATTAAATTTAAGATTTACATTTAAATTCGATCAGGAGCCTCTTAACTTTTTAGATCTTAATTTAGATATCCACAAAAACACAGAAAACCAACATCTTGTAAGAATGAAGACTTTCAGAAAAGAAACGGCTACAAACGCGGTTCTTCATGCAGAGAGCGCTCACCCCCGAACCTAAAAAAATCCATCCCTTATAGTCAACTTTTGCGTGTTAGAAGAAATTGTAATTCTGATCTGGATTTTGATACACAAGCGACAGAACTTTTGGACAGGTTCCAGGATAGGGGATATGATTCAAAGATGTTACAAGATGTACACAAAAAAGTGAAACAAATGGATAGGAAAATGATGTTTGTAGAAAAAATAGATACCGACAAAAATAAACCTTTGTGCACATATGTTACTGAATACAACCATCTAGCAGGATGAATTGGCAACATCATTTTCCATAACTGGCCAATTCTATTAGGTGACGAACAGGTAGAAAGCGTGGTGGGAGTCAAACCTCGCATTACCTTTAGTAGAGCTCAAAGTATCAGGGATAAAGTGGTACATGGTAGACAAAAAAAAGACTGTAACTGAAGGAAGAAGCACCTGGCTTCCTAAAAGAACAAAAGGTTTTTTATTACCTGTAAGAGGTGCAGTATTTGTAAATATGGAACTAATGCACATGATATGTTCCTGCACCCTAGAGAATCAAACAAAAAAGTTCAAGTGAGAGAACTCATAACTTGTGACACCCTCTATGTGGTGTATGCCCTCTGGTGCTCCTGCGGTCTACTCTATATAGGTAAAACAATAAGGCCCCTGAAACAGAATTCAGGAGCATATTCGATCCATACTTAATAACTGACAGGATACACCAGTGGGCATACACCTTTCACATTCTCACAGGGCAACACCTAATGATTTGAAATGTATGGGTATCGAACACGTTACACCCTTGTCTATGGGGGGGGGCGATAGATCTAACAGTCTGCTAAAACAAGAAAGTAAGTGGATTTTTAAAATGAACAGTGTAAAACCTAATGACTTAAATGAGAGATGGGATATTAAACCATTCTTGAAGTAAATGCTCTAACTTTGAAGCATTAGACATGTGCTTGCCTTCTCTAACACTTCCCGTTATCTTTTTCTTTGCCAATATGTAGTTGTTTACAATTTATAATTTGCTTTCTTGGATCTAGTGTAGAACCTTTATATAAAAGTGGTGTAAACCTTGGATACATATTGATAACAATAATCTGTTCACACTTTATCCTTCTGTTTTATAACCTGGCTTTTTTTCTTCTTTTTTGTCAGGACATTGATTAAGCATGGATTTTCGTGTGTCCTTGGATCTCTTTGAAAACCATATAAATGTGTATAAATTTCATTGTGAAGTTAAAAGAAAACTTGAATCCCATTCGGAAATTGTTTTCTTGATGTCCTATTTTTTTAATGTCTGATTTATTAATTTTTTTCTTGGAAATGTATGTGTTCAACTTATGTAATTGCACTTAAGCTGTTTTGGTGTTATTAATTTGATAGTGCACTTTAAATCCTTGAATTAACTCTCTCATTAATATTAATGGGCAAGTAATATAAATCAGCATTTGATAACTGTATGCTACACCCCCTTTGAAGACTTGCGTGAGTCGAGGCGCTAGGGGATTTCTCTTTTGCAGAGGATTCAGTTTGCCCACCTTTTTGCATTTGCACTGATTTTTAAGGAAGATTTAAAAGAATAAATAGCAGCCCTGGCTACTACAGTTGAAATAACTTTTATGGACTTTTTCTTCCGTCTCATTGCTTAAAAATTATAATCTGGTGGGAAGGTACTGTTGCACACTGCTGCCTGTTTGAACTTTCTACTATTAGGGTTTGCTGCCCTATCTTTGTTATCCTGCACAGCTGGTTCCCCCTCCGTTTGATTTTTGCAGCATTCCGTCATTGGATTTTGTTTGGGGTATGATATATGGAAGGAGTGGGACTCTGCAAGCACACCAGGTAAGGGATCAGGGATGTGGATGGATATATGGCAGGGGTAGGACTGCAGGCACACCAGGGAAGCAATTGGGGAGGTGGGCGGGATAGATGGGGACTGTGCTGAAACATTAGGGAAGTGATCGAGGAGGTGGGTGGGCTATGGTAGTGGTGAAGCAATGAGGGCACATTGGTAAAAGATTGGGAAAGTGTGGGGGGATGTATGGTGGGGTAGCAATGTGTGGGCACAAAAGGGAAGTTCTCATGGAGGTGGTGGGGCTGTATGGTAGTGGTCAGACTGTGAGGCCAGTTCAGGGAAGAGATTTGGGAGGTGGGTTGGATATATAGCAGAGGCAAGACTGTGTGGTTACACCAGGGAAGCCATCAGGGAGATGAGTGGAATGTATGGCATTGGGTGGTTATTTGGAAAATAGGACACTGTTGCTCCGTCCCTCCTTCTCTCCTTCCCTGCTGTTTATTATTAGATCTAAAGTACCATGTCACAATGATAATCGGGGACATACCACTGTTATATCCTCTCAGGATGGTTTAAATTAAATAAGTGCTCATTAGTATTGACTCCAGGGGCCTTGAGCATACGCTGCTGAAAAACGAACACTCACATTTTGCAGGAATACCTTGGAGGTATCCTCAGCCCAATTCTTGCCTCTTTTTCGCCACAGTGTCCTAAGGGATCTTTAGCAACAGGCCGCATCGCTCACTCTGCCCAGCTTTGCTTTATCACTGTCTTTCACTGGTAGCAATGCCCACTTCACATGCAGAGGGCGCTGTTGCAATCCAGGACCAGCAAGGTGAATTGGGGGAGTTTGAATGGCTGAACCGCTTGCTCTGTCTGGCTTCACACTCTCTTTTACTGGCAGCAGTGGCTACCTTACATGCCCTGTGGTCTCTTACAGTTTGGAACCAGCAAGGGGAATTGAGTCGGGAGGTGCTACATGAGAATGGGGGTGGAGAAAGCATGGGGAATGGAGTTGGGAGGGCATGGAGAACAGAATTGGGTGTGGAAGGCTGGTAGTAGAGCTACAGAGGGAGGAAAAAGTGCCAGGGAGGCCAAGGAGGGTCAGAGAAAGAAAGAGCGGAAGCACTGTGATCTTATGTGGTGGTAGTTTGGAGACAGTAAAGCATAGTGGTTAAGGACACTGAGCTACAAACCTGGAGACCTGGGTTTGAATGCCATCATCCCCTGCTTGCATACTGTGTGACTCTGAGCAAGTCACTTAACTTCCTTGTGCTCCCAGGTTGCACCTGGAAACAAGCTTCAGCTTAGTGTGCCTTTCCTGGTTAAAGAATTTCCCCTTTCCTTTATGTATTGGCAATTAAGGAGGCAGTATAGCGCAGTGGTGTAAGGCTCTGAACTGTATACTTGGAGACCTGGTTTTGAATCCCACAGCCCCCACTTATATACTGTGTGACCCCGAGCAAGTCACTTAACTTCCTTGTGCTCCCAAGTCACAACTGTAAACAAGCTTCCAGCTTAGTGTGTCTCTCCTGGTAAAAAAAAAAAAAAAATGCTGTACTGTGATTCCACTTGCACAGGTAGAAGGTAATATCTGTTGAACCCGGTGACATACTTCAAGATCCTGCTGCCTCTCCTCCTCTGTTCACAATACGTCAGCACAACTCTCACTATGCAGCCATGAAAATGTCCAGCTCCCTTCTTCTGCAGTTGACACAGCACTTGGGTGCTGTAACACTTTCTCCCTACTAGTCATAAACATAACATAGAAACGGGTCGACCTTAACATTCATTTACTAGCCAGGATACTAATGCAGATTGTCACGGGCTAGTGCAGAATCTCTGTTACTTGCCCAGCTGGGCCAGTGCAGTTCCTCCTGTGGAAAGCTGCAGTTCCATTTTCAAACCGGGTATCAAATAAATAAATACATAAATATAACTAATTTAAAGCCAGGTCCTGTTCATGGAGGCTTAACTATGTGCTGCCTTAGCTTTAGCGAAATGAAAAAAAAATAGATGTCTGTGTGTAGTGCATTTACAAACTGTTTCATTTTATACTAACTACTGCTTTCATTTTTTGCTGGTAAAGAGCCTTTCTCCTTTTCCTTTCCTTTCCTTGTTTAGCTCAGTACTTGTGGCAGGCAGATTTGTGACTGTGTCCGATAAGCAGCACAGTTGAATGAGGGTTGCCACCTGTCCAGTTGTAGACTGGATAATCCGGTTTTCAGTGTACTTATCTGGTCATCCGGTTTTTATAAAATATAGTTCCATTTCTGGGCCATTTTGAGTGCTCAGATAGTATTACAACTGATTGTATCAAATCATTCACTGTTGCACGCATGCCCAGGTTACAAAAAAAGTTTCGATGTCACTAGTCACAGGCCTTTGTTTGTAAAACCAGTCTGTCTAGGAGGTGTCAAGTATGGCCATTAAGACCATTGGCAGTAAATCAACCTAATCTTTTCAACTCTGAATTTCAAGTATGGTCATTTACTGCCACGATTGGAAACAGTTTTTACACCGTTATATGCTGACATGGGTCCTTTTTCCTGTATTCTCATATGTTTTAGACCCACTTTTTCAAATTAGTTTTCACATTTTTATTGCCTTTCTCACTGTGTTGATGATTTCTTTCCTAAGTCCTCAGCAGCTGCTGCTGTTATTTTTTATACTACCAACCTGAACATTCCATGATATTAGCTACACCTTTACAGGCCACTGGAATAAATAGAATGGTGTGTCTGAAATTGTGGAATGTGATGTCTCAGACATTTGAAAAGAAACAGCAGTAGCTGATGAGGTAAAGGGAACACAATGTAGTATTGAGGATACCACAAGTACTGAGAGTTCAGTTATCAAAAAGGTGGTCAAAGCATATCAGAATATGTGGCTGTCATGGAGAGGAAAACTGGAGAGTGTTTAACAGAGAGAGCAACAGGCAATGGGCTTTGTACATCCAGCAGATCTGGGTTTAAATTCCCATGGCCTTCACTTGCATAGTGTGGACCCTAAGCAAGTCACTTGACCTCCCTGTGTTCCTAGGCCACCCCTATAAATGGGTCTTGTGCCCAATGGGAGTTACCCGGTTGCCAAAGAATCAAAATAAATAAATAGTATGGGTTGATGCTGTTGAATTTATCCTGACTTGTTTTTTGGGGGGCGGTGACCATTTTTTAATAGAACTGGGACAATCAAGCATCTGTGAGATCTGTGGCTAAGGTTGGAAAAGGGAAGAAAAAGACACACGCACTTTTTATGACACAACTTTATTAACTAGAAATCTGAAAATGTAGAAATATATTAAAGAAGTCAGTAACCCAGCTGACATTAATAGAAAGCATGCTGACGAAGATAAAAAAATAAAGATCATGAGAATGAAAAGACAAAGCGAAACCGTTGGTTCCAGCAATGTTGGCTAGAAAAATATGACCGTTGGGGTATGATGTGCAAAAGATCTGATGTTCTGCCATTTGTGTATCAAACATGAAATACAGTTGGGTAAGGTGGGCAATAACAATAATTTTAGTTTCGGTACAGATAACTTCCGGCTTGATTCTGTCTCGTCCCATAATATCAGTGAAGCTCATGCTAGGGCAAAGGAACAGGAGGATGCCAGCACTGCTACTCTAGGGACAAGTAATGCAGAGGGAATGCTGAAGAACGTGAATGAAGCAATGCTTATCCGTCTGGATAAACTGTTTCACACATGCCATGCAATTGCTAAGAAAGGACGTCCTTTCACAGACTTTGTGTGGATGTGCAGCCTTGATGATATGAAAGGGCTAGATATCGGTTCAGCATATCAGAAGGGCAAATATGCCTGCAACTTTATCCACTGTGTAGTCGAGGTTGAACACGTGCTATGAGAAGAAATTATGGGAACAAAGTTAGTTTCAGTCATCAGTGACAGAACCACTGACTCTTCAGTCACAGAAGCTGAGATAGTATATGTGCGGTTTACAGTTAAAGGCACAGTGCAAAATCAGTGATAGGTGTCCAGACGGTTGGCAGGACAAATGTGAATTAATTTGCCTTTCGTTTAACAAATCACTGTTAACCATGCTGACTGCAAACTTCTGCGGGCTAGTGTAATCTCTGGTTCACTAGCCTGGCTTGCTAGTGCAAAAAAAAGTTAAGGTTGACCCCTGCATAAAAACATAGACTTTAATGGCAGATAAGGACCGCTTGGCCCACCCAGTCTGCCCATTTCCCTACCAGTCGGTTAAGCTACAGATCCTAGTTAACCAACAGCCTACTTCTTAACTCCACCAGAATTGCCTTATGTCTGTCCAGTGCATTTCTGAATTCCCCCCCTGTTTTTGACCCTACAACCTCTCCAGGAAGACTCTTCCATGCATTCACCACCCTCTCCATAAAAAAATACTTGCTCACGTTGCCTTTGAGCCATTCACCCTCTATCTTCAAATTGTGCCACCTCATTCTTGCACATCTCTTTTGCTGAAGGATGCTACCCTCTTGGACTTTGTTGATTCCCTTGAGGTACTTGAAAGTTTCTATCATGTCCTCCCTCTCCTTCCTTTCCTCGATGGTATACATATTAAGCTTCTTTAGTCTCTCATCATATGATTTCTGGTGCAGACCCTGCACCATTTTAGTTGCCCTCTCTGGACTGCCTCCATTCTGTCACGTCCTTGGGAGATGGGGTCTTCAGAACTGCACACAGTACTCCAGATGGGGTCTCACCAACTTTCTACAGAGGGATAAGAACTTCCTGTTTTCTGCTGGTGATGCCTCTTCCTATGCATCCCAGTATCCCCCCAGCCCTCCTTACTGCCTTCTCACAGTGCTTGCTTACCTTTGGGTCATTTGATATGACTATCCCTGGGTCCCTTTTCATTTTTGTTGTTGTTAGTACCTCCCCCCCACCATCGTGTACTCTTCCCCTGGGTTTTTGTTTCCCAGGTGCATTACTTTGAACTTCCTTGCATTGAATCTAAGCTGCCATACATTTGACCATTCCTCCAAACTTGCCAAGTCCCTTTTCATTCTTTTCATCCCACCTTGTATATCAACCGTGTTGCAGATCTTTGTGCTGTCTGCAAAGAGGCACACTTTTCCTTCCAGTCCTTCAGCAATGTCACTTATAAAGACACTAAAAAAGGACCAAACCCAGTTCTGAACCCTGTAGTACCTCACTAGTAACCCCCTTTCTTTGGAGTGGCCTCCGTTTACTATTGCCTTCTGTGTCCTGTTGTTCAGCCAATTGTTTACCCAGGCTACCACCCTGGGACCTACTCCCAGGCTGACTAATTTGTTTATTAATTGTTTGTGCAGGACTGTGTCAAATGCCTTGCTAAAGTCTAGGTGGTCCTCCCTGGTCTATTACTTTGGTCACCCAGTCAAAGAACTCTATTAGATTCATCTGACATTATCTTCCCGCTGTGAATCCATGCTGCCTTGGGTCCTGTGGCCCGCTGGCCTCTAAGTACTCAACAGTTCCTTCTTTCAGAAGTGATTCCATCATTTTCCCCTACCACTGAGGTCAAACTAACAGGTCTGTAGTTTCTCGCCTGTACTTTGCTCCCACTTTTGTGAAGGGGAATCACATCCACCCTCTTCCAGTCCTTAGGTACCGCAGCATCCTCCCATGATTTGTTAAAAAGGGTAGTCAGTGGTGTCACTAGTTCTCCCCTTAATTCTTTTAGAATTCTGGGGTGAATCCCATCAGGGCCCATTGCTTTGTCCACCTTCAGTTTTTGGAGTTCTGTCAGAACCCTTTCCTCTATGAGTGGACTGGTGTTGACCCTACTATCCAGAATGCTTCTATTGATTGCATTAGGTATCTCTTCCTCCTCCTCTTTTGTGAATACTGAGCAGAGGTATTTATTCAGTATCCTTGCTTCTTCTCTGTCACCCTCCCCCCTTAGTCAGTTTACATGCTTGCCAATGAAACATGTAAAACAATCACCAAGGATCTTGGTTTCCCTCCTTGGCAGACACAGATCATCATGCCAGTATAGGCCTGTATCCCTCCAGATTGGCCCCCAGTCCCAAATGAAGCCAAAACCTTGAGCTCTGCACCAGTTTTTCAATGGGAGGGCTTTAAGCCCGAGGTTCGATGGGCGGAGCAACAACATCACTCCCCCATCGAGCTTAAAAGGTCACAACATCCTGGGCCTCAACAGGATTCTTTTTCGTTGGCTGCCAGAGGCACTGCTCTTCGACCCCTCTCTCCAGATTTCAGCCTTCCCCACATTCCAGCAGCTGCCTCCAGCTGCCCGTTTGTCTCTGTCTGTGCTGCGCATTTGTTTTTTTATTATGGTGGCTGCCTCCGGCCGCTGGTTCATTTTATCCTGTTTTCCCTCGTCGTTCTTTCCTGCTGCTCTTTCACGGCTTCCCTCCCACTGGCTCTCGCCTCCTGCCGCCCCATACCTCACTTGTTTGTTCTTCCCCAGTCTTGTTGGGGGTCCCTGTACGACCCCCGTCTTCCTCGCGTCCTTCTCCCACTTGGTTTCTGGCTCTTCCTGGCAGCTCTCTCCGAGGCAGCCCCCCCTCCTTTTGGGGTGCTTCTTCATTCCGCTGCGCCCACTCGCTTTTCCAGCTCCTCCAATTGATTCTCTCTGCTTCTCCTTTCTGTGAGCTGGTGTAATTTGCCATTTTATTGTGCCTCCCAACTCCTTCTCTCTCGCTTCTCATCAGTCAGCTGTAGCTTCTGCTGTCTCATCGCTTCAGTTCTGCCTGCCCCTGCACTGTAGGGCTCCCAGCTGCTCTGGACTAAGCTCCATGACCTGTTGTTATAGAGGAGGAGGACGCCAGGTAACCCAGGTAGCATGGCTCCCTTCCACATTATAGCTTACTGTGAATAATAGAAGGAGGATGTGTGTCTCTGGTAATTGTTAGTCACTGTTCGTATGTCTGTCTCAGGTGTACTCGTGTTTGCTGTGTCTGATATCATAGTTTACACGTCCTCCATTTCCTCCCTCCATTCTGTTCATACCTTGCCTTCTATTAGCATTACAAATCATAGCACCGGCATTCCAGTATCGTAGGGATGGGCCCGAACGTGTAGCACTTTCTTATTTAATGAGAGAGATAAAAAAAAAAAAAAAAGTCTTCAGTTAGTGAGCCCATTTAGTTGGCTTGTCCAGATGTAGCTCTCGGGTTCTGAGGAACACAGGTATACCTACGTGGCACATGTGACATGGACAGCCAGTTCTGAGTGCTGTATCTTTTTTTTTATATATATATAAAATGTATTACTGACTGTCTCTGCTGAAAAATCTGGTACTCTTGAAATGACCTCACTCACCCCCCAGGTTTCAGCTGAAAGATGAAAGCCATGAGAAAATGCTAAAACAGCATGTGAGATCACACACACAGGTTTTAGAGTCAATGTGTTACATGGAAGGCCTTAATCAAGGGTCTCCTGTTTTTCTGAGTTAATTACAGCTGTAGTTGCTAAGATGGAAGATCATATCCATTTTATGACGGTTCCAGAGGAAGAAAAACAGATTGTGATGTATTAGTGCGAAAATCATAAAGATGCTTTCATGTCCTGGAAGGGGGAAGGTTATCATTAAGATCAAAGAATCGTCATTTGCAGAACATGAATCATGCTGAGGTTGCAGAATTTAATACTGGGGAAAGACATCCGGTTTTTATAGATATATTTTTTTTATGTATTCTGACAGGGAGGAGCTAGGTGACATATCTAGACTCTGGCAAGGACACATCTGTGAGCACTTTAAGAGGGTATTTAGAGACTAAGTACTGTAGTAGGAATGGCACTGTTTAAACCTTGTTCTTTTATAAAATTTGTATGTCTTGTGATCTAACAGTTCTGTATTTTGTGCTTGACATATTTTTATCTGTTTTTAGTAAAAACTCTTTTTAGAGCTTACTTGGTCTGCCTTTGTTTTTCCTTCACTTGTAAGAAGAGTATATATAGTATAGCAGACACAAATCATAAGCTTGAATGGTGGTGGTACCAAACTGGAAAGAGAAGCATTTTAAATCTGAGGTCTTTATTAAAGTTTTTAAGGGTTCATCTTAGTGTACCTGGTTAGGTGCCCATAGGCAAAGATATCTGGCCCTCCGAAGACGGATATGTCTGAGCCTGTGCATTGGGTACACTAGCAAGAGGTTCACAGTTTGAATCCCTCCAAGACTTGAGACCAAAGTTTGATCCGAACTCACAAAACAGACAAAAGGGTTACCTTGTTCTGTTAAACTGTTCACAAGACTGCGCTTGGAGGTTGGCACTTTGGGAGCAGAGGACCTGACCTGCTGAGTGGGTTTGTGACAGATTGGTGGCAGTGGTGGCAACATTTTGGTATTACAAGCTTTTATTATTCTGTGTCAGCTAAGACTGTAAGCTCTGTTGCAAAGAAAGAAAAAAAGGCAGAGTTTTATTTTAAAAGGAAACAGAACTATATATCACTTGGCGTACAGTCAAGCTCCTACCCATTTTATTTTTTTTTTCCCTAAAGTGCAAGTCAGAGTAGCCGTACTCAGGGAAGAAGAAGATGACTTCTGACTACAGCAGAAACACTGTAGATTACTTGAAGCAGTTGTGTGGGGACAGAGGAGTCCCGTTCAAGGTGACAGCCAAAAAAGCAGAACCTCATAGAGGCCCTGATGGTAGCAGATACCCAGTGCAGCAAGTCACAGACTGTGACTGAAAGGGACCAGACCTCGAGTGTGGCAGGACTAGCAGCCAGTGATGTGCCCAGATTCAGTGAGGATGACAACAGGGCCACTGTCAGTGAAGGGCCACAGCAGCAGGGGAAGGTCACCAGTATCCTGGATCCAGAAGTACTCAGGCTGCAAATTGAGTTGCGCAGGATGGAGCTGGAGTACCAGTGGGAGAGGGAGTGAGAGAAGAGAGAGGTGGACTGTGAACAATGAGAGGTGGACCATGAGGCAGAGCGAGAATGGAGAGACGCTGACCATGCTGAGCAGGAGCGCCAGAGGCAACATGAACTGGAGAAGATATAACTCCAACCAGTGGAACCAGAGCAGGTAAGTGGCTTGGGTTTAACTAGGACTGCAGGACTGGGTTACAAATTGAACTCCAAATTAATAGCCGAGTTTAAAGAGGAGGAGGACATGGATGCCTTTTTAAATTATTTTTAAAAAGTTTGTATTCGGGCTAAAATTCCTAGAGAGTCCTGGAGTTTCCAGTTATCCCCGCTACTTACCGGGAAAGCTCGGGATGCATTGGGTCAAATGGACAATGAGGACAGCAAAGATAACAGTAAGCTAAAAGCTGCACTGTTAAAAAAAGTTTGAATTAACTGCTGAATCATACAGAGCTAAATTCCGTAAACTCAGGAGAAGCCCTGATATGAGCTACGAGGAGCTAGCCACGAAACAGTGTCAGTTTTTAAAACGTTGGTGGGAAGGAATTGAGACAAACTCTGTTGATAAAATTGAAAATGTGGGCTTGCCCAGCACAGCTAAAAACCTAGCTAGAGGACTGAGATCCCAAAACAGTGCGAGAGGCTGCTAAATTCTTGGACTGTTATGCCAAGAGCAGACCTGCTCTGAGAGCAAATGGGGCGGGCGTGGCAGTGCAGAAATGGAAAAGCGCACCTTCAGGGCAGCTAAAACTCTCACTGCCTCCACCAAAACCAGTTAGCCCCAGGTTTCAGAGAAAAGATTTCTCTGAGAAGAGAAATGAATGCTGGTTGTGTAAAGAAACTGGGCATATTGCCAGACAGTGCCCCAAAAAGGCAAGCAATAATACAGAACAGGGTGCTAAAAAAGAAGTGGGTTGTTTGTGTGTCCCTGGAAGCAAGCCAGTGAACATGAGGGAACACATGCACCCAGTCATGGTAAATGGTGTGCAGACGCAAGGGACACAGGGGCATCCCTGACATTGGTGAAAGGGGATCTGGTACAGCCTGGTCAGCTTATACCCAATAAATATGTCACGGTACAGGACTTTGCAGGCGGGGAGAAAACATTGCCCCTTGCTAGTGTTCTCCTAGACTGGGGTGAAACGGGGGGGAACTGCAACAGGTGGCTGTAGCCAAAACATTAGCAGTGGATGTGATCCTGGGTAACAATCTCCAACAGAGGATGGTATGTACAGTTACCTGTAGCCAAGTGACAAGGGAAAATAGTTCCCTGGAGCCCACAGAAACCAGTGTGGAAACCATTGAGAGGCTGGTTCCCCAGCCTGTGCCTCCAGAGGGGGAGACTGATAAAAAGGAGGTAGAAATTTCCCCGGTAGCAAGTGACCACACAGCTATGGAAGGTTACTCCAAAGAGGGAGGGGTGACCCATTGTCAGAGGGTTGGGATTGACAGTGATCCTGAGGGCCCTGATGCTAGTGCTAGGGACCCTAGTTTAGCGACTGAAGGGGACCTGTCCCATGCCTTGGGAATGTGTGAGGGGTTTGCAGCTGCTCAGAGGAGTGACTCTAGAGAAGCTGAGGGCTTGGGCAGACTCAGACAGTGCACAGGGAGGTGATAGCAAACATAAGGTTTATTGGAAAAATGGACTTATTTATACTCAGGCAGTACAGACAGAGGGAGGGATGCTAGGCAGGCAGCTTGTCGTTCCCCAGGGGTATCGTGAGCAGTTGCTCAAAATTGCACATGATATTCCTTTGTCTGGTCATCTGGGAATTGCGCGCACAATGCAGCGGTTAGCCCAGAATTTCTCTTGGCCTAACTTCACCCAGAAGGTGAAAGAGTATTGCAGGTCTTTTCACTGGTGCCAAGAAATAGAGAAGGCGGGCAAGAAACCCCAAGCTGCCCTGATTCCATTGCCCATAGTGGAGGAGCCATTCCAGAGGGTGGGAATGGATATTGTGGGACCTTTAAATACCCCCAGCTCCTCAGGGAAGAGATTCATCCTGACCTTGGTGGATTATGCCACCCGGTACCCAGAGGCAGTCGCCCTATCCTCACTGAGGACAAAGTGGTAGATGCCTTACTTGGGATTTTCTCCTGTGTTGGGTTTCCGCAGGAGGTTATCACTGATCGAGGGGGTTCCTTCATGTCGGACCTGATGAGATGTTTATGGGAGAAGAGTGGAGTGGTGCAGAGATGCACGACACCGTATTACCCACAAACCAATGGACTTGTGGAAGGAGTCAATAGTACCCTAAAGGCAATGCTCCGGGCATTTGCTGAACAGCATGGGAGGGACTGGGAGAAATACCTTCCCCACCTGTTGTTTGCATACGGGGAGGTGCCCCAAGAGTCAACAGGATTTTCCCCCTTCAAACTCTTATATAGACGCCGGGTACATGGGCCCCTAGACTTGATCCGGGAGGACTGGGAAGGCAAGCATGCCACCCAGGGAACTTCCTTTGTGGATTATGTCCTTAGGTTTAGGGAAAGGCTGAAGGAGCTTATGGGGACAGCCCAGGGCAGCCTGGCAGCTGCCCAACAGAAACAAAAAGTGTTGTACGACCACAGAGCCAGAGCTCACTCGTACATGGTGGGTCAGGAAGCCATGGTCCTTATTCCGGTATGGAAATTCAAGCTGCAAGCTGAGTAAGCAGGACCATACGAAGTGGTTAGGAAGGTAAATGATGTGAACTACATTGTGGAGTTGCCTGACAGAAGACAGACAGAAAGGATGTACCATGTCAACATGATGAAGCCATATGCAAATAGGGCTGACATGATGTTTGCAGTGTGTAGTCATGGGAAGGGGATGGACGAAGGAGACCCCCTTCTGGACTTGCTGGAAGAAAGTAAGTGGGAGTCCTCTGTGGAGGCAGTAAAATTGTCTCCCCAGCTGGCCACGGACCAGATCCAGAAAGTAAGGGAGGTTTTAGCAGACTTTGCCCTATTGTTTAGCACCAAGCGTGGACTAACCCCCCTTAGCAACACATGATTTGGAGACAGGGACACAGACGCCCATACGGTGGACAGAATATCGGGTGTCAGAGGCTGTCCAAAAGGACATTAGGAGGGAAGTGGAGGAGATGCTGGATTTAGGGGTAATCCAGAGATCCCACAAGCCCTGAGCCTCACCCGTAGTCCTTGTGCCTAAGCCAGATGGCTCTACTCATTTCTGTGTGGACTATCGTGGACTGAATGAATCATGAAGTCAGATGCCCACCCGATGCCCTGGACGGATAAACTCCTGGACAGGTTGGGAGGGGTGACCTACCTTACAACCATTGACCTGACAAAGGGGTATTGGCAGGTAGAGTTGACAGACAGAGCTAGGGAGAGGTTGGCTTTCATCACTCCGATAGGCTTATTTGAGTTTAAAGTAATGATTTTCGGAATGAAGAACACCCTTGCCACTTTCCAAAGGTTGATGAATCAGGTGTTAAATGGTGCTGAGGAGTATGCCATGGCGTACCTGGATGACATTGTCATCTTTAGTACCAGCTGGGAGGAACACCTATCCCACCTTAGGAAAGTGCTGGACAGGATACGGAGGGCTGGGCTCACTGTCAAAGCCGAGAAGTGCCAGGTGGCCATGGGGGAAGTGGCATACCTCGGGCATGTGGTAGGCCGGGGACAGTTCTGTCCTAACCAAATAAAGATAGAGGTGATCCAGGCATGGCCCAGACAAGAAACCCAGAAGCAGGTCAGGAGCTTTCTAGGGACAGCAGGGTACTACAGGAAATTTGTACCCAATTACAGTGCCCTGGCTGCTCCCGTATCTGACCTGACAAAGAAAAAGATGCCAAAGAAAATTACCTGGGGCTCAGCCTGTAAGGAAGCCTTTACCAGACTGAAGGAGGCACTGTGCAGTGCTCTTGTTTTGCCAAGTCCTGACTATAGCAAAACCTTTATAGTTCAGACTGACACCTCAGACGTGGGTATTGGGGCAGTACTGAGTCAGACATCTAGCCAAGGGACAGATCACCCAGTAGTGTACCTGAGTAGGAAGCTGCTTCCCAGGGAGCAAGCATACTCCACGGTGGAAAAGGAGTGTCTTGCCATAGTGTGGGCCCTAAAGAAATTAAAGACATACTTACTGTACTGTATATGGGCAGCCTTTTGTGGTGCAGACTGATCACAACCCCCTGGTCTGGCTGACGCAGATAGGGGAAAAACAATGGCAGTCTGTTATGATGGAGTCTTGCTTTACAAGGGTATGTTCTAAAAATTGTACACAGGGCTGGAGCAAAAAACCAGAACTTAGATGGGCTGTCTAGGGTCTATGAGGAGTGAACTGATTTAGGAAGCTCATCCCACATAGGGGCTAGAACCCCCAAATTCAGTTTAGGTAGGGAGGAATTGTGACGTGGATAGCCAGTTCTGAGTGCTGTATCATTTTTTTTTATATATAAAATGTATTACTGACTGTCTCTGCTGAGAAATCTGGTACTCTTGAAATGATCTCACTCACCCCCCAGGTTTCAGCTGAAAAATGAAAGCCATGAGAAAATGCTAAAACAGCATGTGAGATCACACACACAGGTTTTAAAGACAGTGTGTTACGTGGAAGGCCTTAATCAAGGGTCTCCTGTTTTTCTGAGTTAATTACAGCTGTAGTTGCTAAGATGGAAGATCATATCCATTTTATGATGGTTCCAGAGGAAGAAAAACAGGTTGTGATGTATTAGTGCGAAAATCATAAAGATGCTTTCATGTCCTGGAAGAGGGAAGCTTATCATTAAGATCAAATAATTGTCATTTGCAGAACATGAATCATGCTGAGGTTGCAGAATTTACTGGGAAAAGACATCCTGTTTTTGTAGATATATGTTTTTTTATATATTCTGACAGGGAGGAGCTAGGTGACCTCATGGTAAATAGGTGGGGAAAAAGCAGCTTTTTAATTATTTTTCTGTTTTCCTTGAGATACACTTTTATTTAGACTCTGACAAGGACACATCTGTGAGCACTTTAAGCAGGTATTTAGAGACTAAGTACTGTAGTAGGAATGGCACTGTTTAAACCTTGTTCTTTTATAAGATTTGCATGTCTTGTGATATAACAGTTCTGTATTTTGTGTTTTGACAGATTTTTATCTATTTTTAGTAACAACTCTTTTTAGAGCTTACTTGGTCTGCCTTTGTTTTTTCTTCACTTGTAAGAAGAGTATATATGGTATTGCAGACACGAAGCATAAGCTTGAATGGTGGTGGTACCAAACTGAAAAGAGAAGTGTTTTCAATCTGAGGTCTTTATTAAAGTTTTTAAGGGTTTATCTTGGTATACCTGGTTAGGTGCCTGTAGGCAAAGATATCTGGCCCCACGAAGACAGATATATCTGAGCCTGTGCATTGGGTACACTAGCAAAAGGTTCACAGTTTGAATCCCTCCA
Source organism: Neoceratodus forsteri (assembly GCA_016271365.2). Classification (NCBI taxonomy): domain Eukaryota; kingdom Metazoa; phylum Chordata; order Ceratodontiformes; family Ceratodontidae; genus Neoceratodus; species Neoceratodus forsteri. The sequence continues at coordinate 1,219,523,510 of CM057450.1, forward strand.
AGACTTGAGACCAAAGGTTGATCCGAATTCACAAAACAGACACAAGGGTTACCTTGTGCTGTTAAACTGTTCACAAGACTGCGCTCAGAAGTTGGCACTTTGGGAGTAGAGGACCTGACCTGCTGAGTGGGTTTGTGACAGTACACAGATATATTTGAGGGTGGATAGGCATAATGCAATGCAAAATTCTTAGCAGTTGTGCGGTATGGTTCTGCTTGATTTTCTCTTATCCCTTTACCTCTCTTTGTGGGGGGGAGGGTATGCTGTCCTCCAGCATCGTTGTTTTCCTGCTTTGGGGAATTCCATGGAACCTGCCTTGTTCACATTTGTTTGTGCTTTTCAAATGCCATTCCTCCATTTGCTACTACCACTGGCTCTTGTACTCCCATGTATTGTTTCTGTTGTCATGACCTCTTTGAGCCCCTAGATGACACCGTTTTAACGATAATTCCATATCCACATCCCCCACCATGCTCTTGTGGTTCGCTGCTTAGTATGCGATATCCTCTTGCTTGCCTACTTGATCATTTCCACCGTTCCTCTTTGGCTGCTCTCACTTTTGGGTTTTATCCATATCATACCATCAGCCTCGGATGATTTCGTCTGGCTTGCTATCGATATTTTTTTTGGACATACCTATCCTTACTCATATGCCCTCTTGCCGCATGTATCTGGTTCCTGATTCTATCTATCTATCATCAGCAGTCAAGGATTCACTCCAGTCATGGTTTTTATATCTCATCATGCCACAGTTTATCTATTCGCTTGCTCTACCATTCACATGATTGGGCCTTCTGTGGCTGACTCCATCTGGCCTTCCATCTAATCTGTCCTGCGTGCCACCCCATCCAGCTCATCCTGCTGCAGTTCTCATCCCATATTGTCTGGGTCCTGTGCTACCCCATTGACTTACCTACTGTCCTTTGTCCTTTCGTACCTCGCTTTCCTCTACCAGCCTCTATGGCTTCAATCCATCATTGTACCTCATCTGTTTCCTATCCAGCTTCCATAGCTTCAATTCATCCTCGCACCTCCTCCATTTCCTACATTTTACCTTCCTTCCTTGCCCTAGTGCCTTTTCTAGTACCTACCATCAATAGCTTCACTTCACTCTTAGTTCACTCCTCAACTTACATCGTCCGCTTTCGCCCACCTCCTACAGTGTCCTCATTTTGCTCCTCGATCGCTCACCCTGAATTGTCTCTAGTTCCAGATATGCCTTCTTGGCCTCGGAGTCTGTTTTCTTTTGAGGAGCCTGCTACCTCATACTACATTCGTACCAGTTCATTTTTGAGTTCATTCCTGTCTCGTCCTCTTTCAGTTCCGTACCAGCCTTCCAGGATTCACTCCTGTCAAGGCCTGCCATCACTATTTCTTCCACTCTTAGTGTCGCTTCTCATCATCCATCATCCAGTTTTGCTCCTTGATCACTTCACCACTTCACCTGAGTCGCCTCTTGTTCCAGATATGCCTTCTTAGCCTCGGAGTCTACCTCCTTTCGAGGAGCCTACTTCCTAATACTTCCTTCATACAAGTTCCTTTTCAAGTTTATTCCTGTCTCCTTCTCTTCCAATTCCGTATCGGCCACCCAGGATTTACTCCACTCGTGGCATGCTATCGATATTTCTTTTTGGGCATACCTATCAGGACTCCTATGCCGGCCATCCTGCCAAACATATCCATCCTGCCGCACGTATCGAGTTCATAACTCCAATCATCATTCATTCTGCCTTACCTCAAGATTTATCTATTTACATTGCTTACTTGGACATTTCTATCATGGAATCCTATGCTACCTCATTGGCTACAACCTCAGGATCTAATAATCGTTCACATCGCAAAATCAAGCTTGCCTCTTCAACCTCAGTGTCTGCTCACTCGCATCGCTCAATCTAGCCAGTCTGCATTATCCTCGGTCTTCTTATCGGCACATCTAGAATCTCCTAGTGAGCACATCTGGATACCCCTTGCTCCCCTGACTTCTACATGGATTAACTCCTTCCAGCCGACTGCTCGAGCATACCTTTCTCGGGTCTCTGCTGCCTCATGTTATTTCTTTAAATCTATGCTTCTTTGGAGTTTTCCCTATCCCGTCATCATCCTCCCTACTCATATCCCTCATTAATGAACCATTCCCTTTACCGACATACGTCCTCAAATCAGACGTCGTCAGCCTGGAGGGAAGGCAACCTAGGCCTTGGATCCCCCAGAGGTTTCCTCCTTAAAGGGGGTTTTTCCTCTCCTCCATGCCGGTGATCATAATATTAGTTGGAGCTGGTGCTTTCTTCGGTTAGTTAGTTTGTTAGGTTCCGCTGTTGGATGGAGATGGAGGAGGATGGTGGCCCTGGCTTCCCCCTCTCTCCTTAGGAAGTCAGCCCTTCTCTTCTCAGAATTCACTCATCATCCTCGCCTCTTCGAAGCTCGACATCTTTGGGTATTGTTTTTGGTCTTCTTCCTAACCTACCTTTAACCGACGCATTAATTCATTCATGGCACATGTGGGGGGGGGGAGCCAGGTTTGGAATAATTTGGGAGCCGGGGGGAGGCATTCAGTCAATCACAGGCTCCACAATGGGCACTAAATAGTGCATAAAGATGGTGGCGGGGTGCCACTACTCACACTGGGGCAGCCAGGAGGGGCAACCGCCCCCCAGCCCCCCTCTGGCTCCGCCACTGGGGGGAACCCTCCTCTATGGTTACTTGCGGCCTACCCCTACAGGGAGGTATATCTCATGGATAGAGATGTGGAAAGCCACACAGTAAATCAAGTTATACAAGCATCATCTCATATTATCTCATCCAGTTACGTAAGTACATTGAATGGGAGGGCTTTAAGTCTGGATTCGATGGGTAGAGCAACAACATCACTTCCCCATCGAGCTTAAAAGGTCACAACATCCTGGGCCTTGCCAGGATTCTTTTTCGTTACCCACAATCCACCCCTCCTCCAGCGGCAAGTCTCTTACTTGTGAGCTTCTTCCTAACCTACCTTTAGCTGACATGTTCATTCCCAGCACCTGTAGGAGGGGATCCTCCTCTAGGGTTCCTTGCGTTATACCCCTACAAGGTGGTATATCCCATGGATAGAGAGGCAGAAAGCCACAAAGTAAATCAAGTTATACAAGCATCATTTCATATTATCTCATCCAGTTGCGTAAGCACATCGAACCATTGATTAAATCCCATAGTACGGTGCACCCTAGCCCCACCCATGCCATAGACAGGTAGCACCTTCAGGAAGGTTACCATGTGTGCAAATTGTCTAAGGCCCCTCCCCAACTCCACAAACTCCTCCTGCATGACTCTGATCCCATTCCTAGCCAGGCCATGTCCCTCTCCCTCTCCATGTCCTCTCCCCCTCTCCCTGTCCAGTCCTCTCTCTCCCTCTCTCTCTCTCTCTCTGTCTCCCTTGCTCATTAATTTATATGTCAATGAACTTCCTCCTCCCTCTCCCTCTCTCATTAATTTATATACCACTGAAATTCAGACTTTTTTTTGTTAATATACTTTTGGATGCTAACAACTGAGGGTGGTCAAGTGTGTGATTATCACAGCTAGAATTTATGAAGGGTTGAAGCACACAATATGGATTAACATGTTTCACCCAACTCTTCTTGGCCCACATATTCAAAGGAGATGTGCAGCACATCTCTGAAAATATGCAGAAGTGCAGTATTCAAAAGAGTAAATGCATCATGCATTTTCAAACGCGTCATTGCACAGAAATAATGTATGCATGCAAAAAAAGGGGCAGGTACCTGAATACGCCACACATCCATGTATTCAGCTAAAATGTGCAGCACATCTGCCACACATCTCAGAAGTGTGCTTTGCAAAGTTAGGCAGACAAAAGTATGGCCTAAATCAGCCAGCCACACACAGGCCACGGAACTGCAGGCAGGCCATCCTGAGACAGCCCACAGAGGTGCACCAGAACATGCTTCAGCAGTCATGCTGGGACGGAAGAACCCAGAGCCACAGGTGGCGTGACTCAATCGACACCCCCCAGACAGCTACCTCCGCACCACACCCAGGACTTAGACATCCAGCTGCCACATGCTAGTGCTGTCAGGAGCCCCCCTAGCACACCAGCAGAGCAGACAGCCACAATGCAGCACATGTACCGGGGCCATGTCCTGCACCCATGTGGCCTGCAAGGCGCCACACGGTGGTGGGATGTGCCCATGGTGATGTTTGTGGCAATGGTGCCCAGGTAGCCTGGAAGTACTAGTGGAAGCATGACACAGGCCAGGGACTGACCTGTGGCACACAACCATGGCAGTATACCTGAGGTGTACACAGTGTACCTCTGCCAGGCCCACACAACAGGGAGCTACAGATATGTCACCGATGCCTGTCATGCCATGTGACACCACCACAGGGGCACTCCGGTGGGTCAGTATGGTGTTCTTGTGGTGGACAGAATACAAAAGTGGATGGGGCAGGGGTGGCACAACCACAGCCTGTGGGTGTCATGGGCATGTCTGACAGACACCCAACCCCTCCAGTGCTGAATGTGTGGCCACCATGAACAAATAAATGGAAAGTGTTGGACTGGCACACCAGGGTACCTGGACTGGTCCAGGTGGGACCCATACACTTGGGTACACGGTCCTCCTCTGAACACTGATAGTCCTTGCATTTCTCACCATGTTCTCATCATAAGAGAATATGTAGGGCACTGCAGGTGGCCGTAAGTCGCAAACGTAGCTTGGGTATCACAGCCCTGTGGTATACTGCTCACAGGGTGTCATCCTGTGCCCTCCCCTATTTCTTGTCCAGGTGGGCGCAGCCCCTGCGGCCACTTTTGAGGTGGGCCCCCTGTACCCCAGTCTGATCCTATACATGGCCATGGGTAATTGTACTGTACTAAGGCCAATCCAGTCCCATCCCCCCACACACACAAACATTCCATCACACGTCTGCTAGGCTGCAGTAGCTCCTGTTCATCTTTGTGGAGTGGTGGAGCAGCCCTGCAAAGCTGGAACTGTGCACATCCTGGGTATGCAAATGGACTGAATATATTCTAGTAATGAGCTGCACATGTTCGATTGGGCTGAGAATGCACAGTGAGGCCATTTGCATATCCTGGCTGAAGATTGCATAGTTACGCCATCCCATCTCATCTGTTCCAGCACATGTCAGTGTTCCCTTTCCTGTGATGTGCTACACATCTTCAGTTGCCTGATCTTGCAAGTTTGGGATATTCAGTTGGAAATGTGCAATCACATGTTATGGCATATCTTCTGAATATACCATTATTTTGTGCTGGTGCATCTCAGTTGTGTGGCGCAGGCACTTGCACAATGCAGTGTGGGACTTTTGAATATGGGGCCCCCTTAGTGTAGTATACAATCTACTGACCGCTGAATGAAGCAAGGAGAGGCATCACGGAGCCAGGCACGCCCCTCCCCATCTCTCATTACTGAGGGTGGGGGGAGGAAGGAGCTATTATTTAGGAGCTCAAAATTCTTTGTGGGAGGAGTACAGAGAAGCATGGGGTGGGAGCACATTTAGGTTAGCTGTTCAGTGGCTCCCAAATAGGGGAGTGTTATAATAGGCCCTGGCATTGTCCTGCTTCATTAGACAGTGAGTTTAAGGGGCAAACTCCATGTTCTTACCCATAATGTGTAGGGTCCACCCAGTCAGCCATGAAGTGCAACACTCCAGTCTGTTGTTGAGATAATGAGTTTTTGAAGGCTGTGCCTGTAGTTCAGTGGGGCAGCACAACTAACCGCACCCATGCTTAGCCATATAAGGGCTGCACCTCCTCACTTCTCCCTCAATCATTTGTTTTGTCATGGCCAGAGGCGCTGCCCCTCCTTCCTTCCCTGTTTCTCCTACTTCTTGTGCTACATCCTGACTTTCTGCGGCACTTCCGCCTGCCGGTTCCATTTCCCTGTGTTTTGCCCCCTCTATCTCTCATTTGTTCTGTTGCGGTTAGTGCCTCGTTACCCTATGCTGCTTGCCCCACTACTGCATTTGCTCTCCCAAGCCCCCCCCGCTGCTTCCCATTTCTGCCACTTTTTCATCCCCGTCTGCGTCCTCTTTTTCTAATCTCAGCTAACACTCCCCATGGCTGCCTCGTCCCGTCCCATCTCTGTACCTTGGCAGTGCTGTGTTGCTCTCTGCCCGGGTGGCCCTTCCCGACATATTCCTGTGTCTTTCCTCCATCCTTATTTCTTGCTCTCTTGGCTGTTGGTGTCCACAGCGTGGCTTGGGTGTGCGCTTCTGGTCTGTCCTTCCTGCTCATGAGTGTTGCTGTCGGCGCTGTGCTGCGTGCCTGCACCAAAGCTTTGCTGTGCTCTCATTTCTGCGCTACTTCAGCCCTGTGTTCTTTTGGGGTTTCCCCTCTCTACCATGGGTATTCATTATGTATATTATTACCTGCTCTGTGTTGTACAGTACTCCACCACTCAGCTGGTCTGTCTGTATTTATAGGGCCACCTAGTTACTCCATATCTCACAACCTAGCCGGCATGTCAGCCCTGGTACAGTTGTCAGCCCAGCCCCAATTGCTGGTTATTAATTAATTTATTGTACTAGTTTAATTAGCTGTTTGGTGTCCCGGTGCCTCGTTTGTGGCTTCTTTGTTTTGCTAATGGTGGGGAACTGCAATGTTGCAGCAAGCATCATGGTTCCAAGCAGCAGGAGCAGCTTTATGATTATCATATATTCAATCAGTCATCGGTTTGCCCGGCCTTCTCATGCTACTCCGTATAGCCTTCATGGCACAGCCTTCTTGTGCTACTCCATATAGCCTTCATGGCATTCATTTTTTCAGTCAATCTTCCTACCCATCGGCCACTGGCACCTAACCCCTCACTGTACCAGCCTTCATGGCATTCATGCAATCAGCATATCAAGTCTATTCATTTCAAACTTTACCTTTCATCATACTGACCTTGCAGCCTTCTTCTACCTAATCTCTTCCTACCTCACTGTTGGCCTCAGCCCTTGCCCAGCCTTACCGTTCTCTCACTCATAACATTCGATTTAGTTCACTCCTAATTTGGCTTTCTTATGGACTCGGTTGGCATGCATTCCGGTGGTTGACAAATGCTCTCTGCCTTAACTAGACCCACATGAGGGTCCACATTACTCAGTCGGACCTACTCACAGGTTTCTCCACATCACCGATCAGCCAAGTTTGACCCACGTATGGGTCCCATGCTACATTATGACTACATTCTTTCCTCATTTTGGAGACATGCTGACTGAATCCATTACTTCCAGGACTCAGGGCTAGCCCTGTGGCTGACAGTCTCCCTCTGCTCACTAAAGTCTGCATCTCGAGCATGCGAAGCTTGGGACGGGGTCCTTCTCACCTAACCCATAGTTAGGGAATGTCCTCGCTCCGGGTGGACCATCAGTCATCAACCGTACCGATGGCACCTCTTGATGTAGCATTTAAGAGTCCAGCAGGGAGGGGAGGGGCTCTCAAAGGATGTGCCCCTTTAGTTGCCTGAGTGGGTTTGGAGGTACCCTTTAAGCTATTCTCCCCACAACCACCTCTGGTTCACCCAGTTTGTTCTTAGATTAGTAGGCCAGATGAGCACCTCGGTGGTCATTACTCTCCTCCTCCCACCTTAGAGGTTTTCATTGAGTGCCCTGGTGTTGCAGAGTTCACTCACAACCCTACATGGCATTCCCATAAGAGGGATTGAGTGAGTGTTCCCCAAATTAGACTGTCCCCTGGATTTGTCTACTAAATTGCATTAGCAGAGCCATCACTAAACAGAATTGTCCAGCAGCCTGAAGGGAAGGTGACCTAGGCCTTGGATCCCCAGAGGTTTCCTCCTCAAAGGGTTTTTTTCCTGTCCTTGTGCCAATGGTCATAATACCTAAATAGGTGTAGTAATCTTCTCTAGGTTACTAAGTTAGGTTTCTGCTGTTGGAAGGAGTCGGGTGGCAACCCCATAATTATCCCCGCTCTCCCTCATAGCTGTTCCCTCTCTCTTATTAGGAAGCAATGCCTCCATGCCTTACATTTAAACCTATGAGCTGGTCACTATTCCTCCTTGTCTCCTGCCTACTCTACTCAAGCCCCTGACAATACCTCCAGCTGACCTACATATAGGTCTTCAATTCCGACAAATGTTCAGCACCCCATAAGTGCTGCTTGATACTCTTTTTGGCCTCCTTCCCAAGGTACCTTTAGCCAAGGGAATCACTCCCGTGACACCTCTAGGGGTGGAACCCTCCTCTAGGGTTCCTTGCTTTTGTACCCCTACAGAGTGGTATATCCCATAGCTAGAGGGTCAAACAGCCTAAGATTATCTATGTTACATGAGCATAACACTATACCAAGTTGTGTAGGCACATTGACTTGGAAGGCTATACCTGTAGTTCAGTGGGATGGTGCAACTAACCACACCCTTGTGCAGCCATATAAGGGCCGCTCCTCCTCACTCATGCCTTGATCATTTGTTGTCCCTCCATCCACCCCTCCTCCTCCAGTGGCATGTCTCTGTCTTCCGTGGGCTCCTTCCTAAGGTACCTTTAGCCAAGGTAATTACTGCCATGGCACCTGTAGGGGTGGAACCCTCCTGTAGGGTTTCTTGCCTTTATATCCCTACAGGGTCATATATCCCACAGATAGAGAGGGGAACAGCCAAAGATTATCTACGTTACGCAAGCATAACACTATTCCAAGTTGAGTAGGCACATTGAAATCCTATTAGCCTTGCATCAGGCAATCAGGGTAGAGGTTTGTGGAGTGAAACATACTTTTTTGGCAGCCATTAGTAGGATGCCTAATAAATATCTAGCATTTGAGTCTCAGAATTCCCTGAGGTACTGTAGTAATAAGAACCCTTCTGCCATTAGGGTGAACAGTCTCCTTCATAGTTCTCTTAGTTCCTCCTGTAAAGCCCAGAAGAAGGGGCAAAGGACCAGACAACCCCACATGACATGGCCATAATGGGCCCTCCTCTCCCCACATCCCTTCCATCAAGACATGTCCTTTGTAGGTAGACATTTACAAGTGATTACCGGGGTCGGAAAGTATTGGATTGTTTCCATGCATATTCTCTTCACTGACAGTAGTTTGTCACTCTGGATGCCTTCTGACTGGCTTTTTGCCAACACTCCTCCGATATCTGCATGTCTAACTCACCTGTAAATGCATCCATATGTCTTGGATCAAGTCTATGCTGGAGTTTACCAGAGCTCTGTATAGGTAGAAAATCATATGCTCCGTGTACCTCATATAAATGAGGGTAATGAAAAGTGAGTTTGGGGTTGGTATCTAAGGCATGTGCCCTGATTTGGAGGGACTTGTAGAAATGTCGTAGTTGGAGAAATCTGAAAAAGTCACTGTTGAAGACCATGTTCAACCAGGATCTCTGGGCAGGCTTTAAAGGTGTTTCCTCATGTAAATTAGTGGCAATATTGGAGGGAGTACCATTCCCTAAAGACCAGTTACAGTATCTTCAAGCAAGTCCATCCTGCCTGAGGGACCATGGCCAGCCTTTCTTCTGCCCTGTGCTGTACTGAACAAGGAGCTCCATACTCCAGGTTCTTGAGATGAACAACAGTAAGTACCCAGGACCTGGTTACTGGAAAGGAATAAGGGGAATCTGTGTTGTTTTCTTGAACCAAGTCTTTGCAGTATTTCAAGGCCCCGACCACCGGCCAACTTGTAGGCTTGCAGCATCGACCAGGCCTGCACCTAGTGGGTGTCCTGAAGGACTGTTTGGGAGCACTAGTACTAGGGGGGTGGGTTTGGCCTGTGAGCCCAAAATGTTTATGGTTGCTACCTATTTCACTAACCTTTCTTGCTTTCACAGCTATCCTTCCCTGATACTTGCCCCCAAATAAAACTGCGAGTTTGTTTGTTGAAACTGCTGTGTCAGTGACGTTCATTGCAATTGCCTATTGCTGAGATTTATGGTTTATGGTGGATCAAGGTTATTGGGGATATTGTGTGCAGAATGGTTGATTGGGGAGGTATAGTACCCCAGATAGCTGTACCAAGCAGATACCTGGCTCGTTAATACCTTACTGTAGGTGGAGACACTGCGCTGTTAATATTTCTGGAATTAACCCCCCCATTGTCACTGTAGCAGGACCAAGGTCCCTTACCCTGTAGCAAAGGGGGGGATAGCCCAGTGGCATATGGCACCTGGGCTACAGTAGATGGAACTCCCCAGCTTAATCTAGAAGAAGGGTCATCCTGGACTCCCTGCAGAGGGTATTCCTCAGGCAACTAGTCCGTGAACCCACTGGTGATGGAGCAGTACTGGACCTGGTAGTCCATAACAGAAACCATGTTGCAGACATCAAGGTAGGAGGCCACCTGGGGAACAGCGATTACCAAACAGTGTGGTTCAATATAAGGATGGCTGTGGAACTGAACCATACAAGGGTGAAGTTCCTGAACTTCAGGAGGGCAGATTTTAAAAAGATGGATTCATGCCTCTGGGATTACCTGGTGGGGAGGATGACTGGGATGGGGTGGAAAAACAGTGGGCACAGCTAAAAAAGGGAAACAAGGAAGGCAAAAAACCTTTGCATCAAGGAAGTGAGCAAGAGGAAAAAAGACCACAATGGTTCTTGAAAGAGGTAGTCAAAAAGATAAAAACTAAAAGGGTAGCATTCGGAAAGTATAAGAAGATACAGAGGGAGGATGATAGGTAAGTGTATCAGTGGGACACAGAGTGAAGAAGGGAGAGCAGTAAGGAGCACTAAGGTACACAATGAAAAGGGAATAGCTCAGAAAGTAACAAGAACTTGTCAAAGCTGAATGTTTGCTTGCTGATATTAACATTGGATGTGCAGGAGTTAGATGCAGAATAAGAATGGCAGTGAAGTATTGAACTCACGCCAACTCCATCTCCACCCTGCAGAGATGGACAGGCATTGGGGTGTGCCTTTGGGTCATCACCCATAACGCTCACGGCATTTCACCTCACCCAATCCTGCAGACACTGACAAGTGTTGAGGTGTGCCTTGGGGTGTTCGGCTTCACAATCACCACATTTCATAAGGACAGAAGCTGAAATGGGTGCAGTATAGGAGAATGGGGTGAACTCTGGAGCTAAAGAGTCCAAGGCACACCTCAATGCCTGTCACTGGCTTCAGGGTGGGGGTGGGGTGGAATGACATGAGCATTACGGCTGGCAATCCAAAGGCATACGCCTGATGCCTGTCAGTTTGTACAGGGTGGGATGTTATGGTTAGAAACCCTAATGCCTCGGGTGTCTGTTGGTATTTGCATTACAGATTTTCAACATGGCCTTTTTGTGACCCGCAGCTCATGAACACATTTGGGACCTCTGCTCATGAACAGTGGCACTGTGAGTTTGTTAATCTGTCCCGATCGTTGATGTCCCACAGCAACCGCGCCATTCTGCACCAGATGTGTGAAAACACAGTTCAAGTAGGATGTGAAAAGTGACAGCTGTACCATTCATAGGGAGATGTGAAAAGATGGCAGTGTTGAAAATCTGAAGTGAAAATATTAAAAATGTATTTATTTATTTGCTTTTGTTAACCGGAAAAGCACACTAGACAGCCAAATGCCTATTTTCAGGTGCGACCCTGAAGGGTTACAAGGTGCATACATTCAAGAACAGTAGGAGGAGTCAAAGTTAATGTACAGAAAATAACAGGCATTAACAGAGATTAATAGGTAGCTAACAGCATAAGAGACTATAGGCACAAAACGGAACATGTCTAGATAACTACATAAGGGTACATACTGGATGAATTAGGTAGCGAACAGCATAATACATAACAGGTTCGATCAGTGCAAGCAGGACAAAAAATAAGTGCCAGTGGGGGGAGGGGGCACTAGGCAGGTAATCAGGAGAAGTACAAAACTAGAGGGAAGTGACTATAGGGCCAGGTGTTCTACTGGGACAGATGGGCAGGGAGTGGGCCCAGTGCAAGGGTGCCAAGTAATAATTAGCTCGACCAGTTACAGGAGGATAAGTGCTTATTAGCGCTAGAGCCAATGTCACCACCATAACTAGGCTGGGGGGGAGAGAGTATGGCTCCGCTAGTGATCTACGAGGCACAGGGGCAGGCGGAGGCTGATTTCAGGAAGCCCCAAAGAGAGGCTTTAAAGCTGGGATGGGAGGAGGAGAACTGAGTTAGGGCAGGAAGGGAGTTCCACATTTTTGGAGCATAGGCGGTGAAGGCCCGATCGCCCGCAAGGGTGCGGGTTTTAGGAACCAAGTGATCCAGTGTAGCCCTCGATCTTAAGTGGTAGGATGGGGTGCCAAGTTTGAGGGGACGGGCGAGGGCAGAGAGGGTGGCCGATTTGACAATGTTGTCAATGTAGTTTCCGAGTATGACGGTGCGGTGCTTCTCCGGAGGGAGCCACTCCAGACGCATGTAGAGATCACAGTGGTGCATATGTGGAGGGGTCGAGAGCGCAAAGCAGCAGATATTGTTGTAAGCCGTGTCCCATTTCGAGAGGCTGGATTTAGGTACCAGGGCAAAGGATACAAGCCCATAGCAGAGTGTTGGAAGGAGGACCCCCCTGGCTAGGGCCACACGAGCAGCCGGGGTAAGGCAGCTTTTAGCTCTATAGGCAAGACCAAGCTTACCATTAGTTGCCTTACAAACATTCCGAATGTGTAGGGTAAGATCCAGTTGCGGGTCCAGGGTGACACCCAAATACTTGACAGCAGCCACCGTCTGCAGGGGAGAGTCATCAGCTCCATAGATCTGTAGGGAAGTGGGGCAGGTTTTTGTCTTGATCAAGGAACCAAAGAGCATGGCTTGGGTTTTCTTGAGATTGAGGATAAGCTTATGGTCCACTAGCCAGGTTTGAATGCGCTTAAAGTCGGAATTTAGCTGGGAGTGTATTGTAGAGATGTCCTGGGAACTGGGTAGGATGACGAGGTCATCCGCATAAAGGGTGGTATGTCCATGGGCAGTGACAGACGGCAGTTCATTAATGAAAAGTGAGAATAGGGTGGGACCAAAGACAGATCCCTGAGGGACCCCGCAGAGGACTGATGAGGGGTTGGAGAGCGTCCGATTAAAGTTAGTGAACTGCTGCCTGCTAGAGAGGTAGTTTGAGAACCAGGCATGGGCGGGGGTGAGAACCCGAGGGACAGAAACGTGGAGCTGAGGAGGGAGTGATCAACCTGATCAAAGGCCTTGGAGAGATCCACAAGATAGCTCCGGTAAGATTGCCTTGGTCAGCAGCAGTTCTAATCAATGAGGTGACCACAGCAGGAGCAGTAGGCATGCTGTGCCCTTTCTTAAAGCCGTGGTGTGCGGGGGAGAGGAGGTTGTGGTTCTGGATGTTGTGGGAGAGCTGAGAGGCAACAACCTTCTCCAGAAGCTTGCAGGTAGCAGACAGAATAGCGATGGGTTGGTAGTTCTGGAGATCTTTGGGGTTACCCTGTTTTAAGACAGGGATGACCTTGGCCACTTTCCATATGTCTGGGATGATCCCGGAGTTTAGGGAGGTATTGAAGATGTGCGTGACAGGCCTGGCAAGGAGGTGGGCCCCTAGCCTGAGCAGTTTCGGTTCAAGGCTGTCGTGCCTCGCCCCACTATGAGGGGAGAGGCCAGCGAGCAGCTTCTGGGTCTCTTTTACTGAAACCTGTTGTAGGTAGAAGGGAGGTCAGGAGGTGAGTACATATGGGGGGGCAGGAGACTTGGGGGCAGAGGACTGGGAAGGGGGGGCAGACAATTAGGAAAACATGGAGTTAAAGGCGTTGGAAATAGTAAGTGGGTTATTGCAGCTGACCCCGCCAATAAGCAAGTCAATGACCTGTACTCTGGCAGACCCACCAACCGCATTTTTGATATTTTGCCAGAAGCTCCTCGGGTTGCTGGCAGAGGATAGCAGGGCAGATTGGCAGAACTCGCTCTTTGTTGAGCGGATGGCTCTTTTACAGGAGTTTCTGAGGTGCCGGTATGCTAAGAGGTCATTGTTGTTATGGGAGGCCTTGTAAGTCTCCCAGCATTTGTCCCTGAGCTTCATGAGGGAGAATAGGCCACCATGAAGCCATTTGGTGACAGTGCCCCTCACCCTCCTTCTAGTGAAGGGGGCATGTTTGTTCTGCAAGGGGACAAACTCCGCTAAGAAGAAGTCAAGAGCTCATGCGGGGTCGTTTGTGGCTGTGACCCTTGACCAGTCAACTAGTAGTAGGTCAGCAAGGAAATTGTGTAGGTTAAATTTAGACTAATCCCTCAACTGGATCACTTTACTGGGGATTTTAGGCTGGGAGATGCCCCATATGCAATAGATAGGTGAGTGGTCAGAGATGACATCTGGGAGAATACCTGAGGATATAATTCTGTCAGGTCTGTTGGACAGGATCCAATCAATAAGGGACCTTTTATCCCCCGGGAGGAGAGCCTAGTGGGTTCAGTTATAATTTGGCTTAGGGCAAGGCCCGAGAGCAGGGGCTTATATTGTTTGGAGTTGGACCCCATCCAGTTAAGGTTAAAGTCACCCATAACTAGAACTTCATTGGGGCCTGCCTTATCACTAATGCAGTCAAGAAGTGAGGAGAGTCCTAGCAGACCTCCCTTGGGGGGGTTGTAGGGACAGACCAGGTGTATTTTTTTTGTGTGACCTAGCAGAAGAAGGGCGTGCAGGAACTCGCGTGCTGGGGAAGTAGGTGGTGAGTGATCGATGGTAAACACGTTCAGGTGTACCTTATAATAGAGGAGCACCCCGCCACCACGCTTTTTCCCCTACCCTGTCACGTCTGATGTGGCTGTAGCCCAGGAGGGTACACATTGCATCAGGGAGGTGAGGCTTCAGCCAAGTTTCCGAGATACCCATTATATCTGGGTTGTAGTGGGCGACCCAGGCAGTAAGTTTGGTTAGGTTGTGTAAGAGGCTACGTACGTTCAGGTGGGCAATTTTTAGCCCTTTAGAGGAGAGCCAGGCAGGAGGGGACTTGAGAGAGGGCAAGCTGGCTTACTGACTAAGTAGTTTGGCCATGCCCTCAGTGGGTCCGGGGAGGGCTGGGGAGACGGTCATGTAGGCGGCAGGTAATGGTGTGATAATGGGCAAATGAGCTGCCAGGTGATGAGAGCTGCAGAGGAGAACAGGGAGACAAGAAAAAGGCCAGACAGGAATTGCAAGAGGAAATAATACCAAAATAAATGTGCTGGCCGCTAGGTTGTAACTAAACACCCCCCCAGTGACAGCACAAGGGTGCACTAAAGGCTATAATACACAGAGGCACTGAGTGATAGCTGAAACTGCAGTGTTGAGAACTGCAGTGTTGCTAGCAAGAAAGGTAGGTAGGAGGAGCTGTATGAGCTGGGCTGAAAGGGTGGCCACTAGTGGCGAGAGAAGATAAACTGCAAATGGGAAACAGGGCTGAAAGGTTATTTTCTTCCTGACGTGACATGCTACAGCCTATTTAAGAGAGAGCCAACCAAGGGTGGTGGTGGCGGCAGTGGGGAGCCGAACATGCAATGTTCGGCAGGCCAAAAACACACAGCAGCAGTCTGCTGGGCTGGGCTGCAACAGTCGTGAGCAGGCAGTGAGGAGAAGCACTGTACCTGGGCAGGTTGAGCACAGATGCTCCTTTCGGCTGTGGGGGAGGGCTGAAGTGAGCCCTCACGACTTTCGTTCTCTGGGGGGTCTGCTGTGGAAGGACAAAGAAAAGCCGGTTAAGAAGGTAGGGGGGTGGAGAGGAAACACTGAGAAAGGGGGTGTGCAGAATCGGGATAAAGGGAGGGATCACAGCTGCATTAATTAAGCTAGTTCCAGCAGGCTCAAAAACAAGGGCTGAATTAAAGTAGGCACAGTTAACTTTTACTAGTACGTTTTCCTAAATTAAACTAAACTGAGCAGACTTTTACAAGGGAAATTAGTGCATGCAAGTCATATACGAGTCCACTGTTGAATTACATTCAATTAAAGGGGAATTTCATGAAAGTGGCATGCAGAAAGGTCTGGTCACATCAGTACAAGTTCACAGTTTTGCTTAATAAACAGACTATCTGCACTTCCACGCTGAGAGAAAAGTTCATTAAAAAGGCACCATGGAGCAGGATTTGAATTCTCTGGCAAAAACACACAGCAGCAGTCTGCTGGGCTGGGCTCCCAATGGTCGCGAGCAGGCAGCGAGGAAAAGCACTGTACCTGGGCAGGTTGAGCACTGAGGCTCCTTTCAGCTGTGGGGGAGGGCTGAAGTGAGCTCTCGCGACCTCCGTTCTCTGGGGGGGATGAGCAAAGACCTGAGAGAACATGAATATTGCTCAAGGGGATGGCAGCTGGGTTTCAATGCAAAACAGTACAAAGTAATGTACTTGGGGCACAGAAACCCAGGAAAGAGATGGGGTGTAGCTGTAATCATACTTGATGATTTAATGGTGGCCAGGTAGCTCGACAAGGCAGTTGGGGGGGGCGAGAGGGATACTGGGGTGCATAGGGGAGGTATCACCTAATAACAGCGAACCAAAATGAGAGACTGCAAAAACAGTGATTTATTTTGGGTGCTGTTATTAGGGACTACCATGCACACTATCCCTGGGATAGGAACGCAACCATGGGGAGGGGCAGGAAAGGTGTTTGGGGGGATTGCTGTACCTGCTGCCACCGAGCTAGCCACGTGGCATGGTGGTATGGGTGGATAACTGGGGTACAGCAAGTACGTGGGTTTGGGACTGGTGATTGACAACATTTTGCTGCAGCTACAAGCTGCGGCACATAATTTATTCCAACATCTGGATTTTTGACCCTTCCCCAACAGCATCCTGCTGGAGTTGATAATATTAATTCAGGGGGGGTGCAGGGGATGCAGCCCCGCCCCACAAACACTTTTTTACTATCCAGATGTCAGGTTGCTTTAACGTGTATATCGGTGATGTGCTTTTGGCGATATACACTCACCATAATAGCGATCGCTGTTTTGTGATCGCTATTATGTCATGGAACCCATAGGGAGGTCTATCGTAAGACCCCACCTAGACTACTTTGTCCAGTTCTGGAAACCACTCTCTAGAAAGACAGAGAGACCGTAGTCCAGAGAAGGGCAACTAAAATTGTGCAGGGTCTGTATGAAAAGCCCTATTAAAAGAGATTTGAGGACCTAAATATATACATCTTGAAAAAGAAGGGGAATATGTTACAGACTTTTATATATCTCACAGGGGTAAACAAGATACAGGAGGGAAGCATTTTTCAGGAGAAAGGTGCTCAAGTACAAAGGGACTGGGGGGTTAGATTCAGGTGAGATATCAGAAAGTACTTTTTCACAGAAAGAATGGCAGATTCCTGAACAGTCTTCCAATGGAGGTGGTGGGGCCAAAACAGTGATGGCATTCAAGAATGCATGCTATTCAGATGAGACCCAGCTATACCTGTCCTGTTCCCCTGATGACCTTACCACCCCAGACACGCTGAGTTGGTGTTTAGCCATGACAAAGGACTGGATGTGCACTAACTATGTCTCAACCCCACCAAGACAGAGGTTATGGTGATTTAGCCAGGTCATGGAGGTATTTTCGATGACGAGAGACTGCCCACCCTAGTAGTTGATGATGGTCATCCCCTGTCACTGTTAAATGTGGTTAAGGATCTTGGTGTTATTCTTGTCAATCAGCTTCACTTTGAAAAACAGGTTTTCTCCATCTCAAGTATATTGCCAGGATCCGTCCATTTTTGACTCCTACTGACCTGGCTACAGTTATTCGTGCCTTTGTTACTAGTCGACTTCTGATGTGTTTACTGCAGTTAGTGCAGAATGCTGGCTTATCAGTTGCACCATCCTCCCACTTAAAAAGATTGGGAGATAGGGCCTTTGGGGTGGCTGCACCACTCCTCTGGAATTCTCTCCCACCAAACATTAAGGTAGTTAGCACAGTGGAGGCCTTTAAAGCCTCTTTTAAAACATATATTTGAAAAGATTTTTAATCTTCTCTGATTCATTTTTCTCTTGGGATTTTATTGCGTTTTATTATCTTTGTTAATTGCTTTGAGTCCCTGGATAGGGTGCTGTCTAAATAAAATGTGCCTTTCCTTGCTTAAGGCAGCCATAGCAGAGGCTACAAGCCTTTGTGTTGGGCAACTAAGCAAAGCAAAGAGAAGGAAAAAACACTAAGATTCTCAAAGGATGTGACCAGGACAGCAACAGAGAAATGGCTAGCTTTCAGGAGGTACAAGGAAACACAGAGGGGGAGAACAGGGAACTGTTTCTAGAAAAGCAGAGGGAGGCAGAGAAAGCAGTCAGGTGCACAAAGGCACAAACAGAGTAAAAAATAGCCCAGGCAATTAAGAAAGGAGACAATACCTTTTTCAGGTCCATTAGTGAAAGAAAAATAACCAGGGCTCGGATTGTGAGGTTAAAAAGGGTGTGTGGTGAAGGACCTAGAAAAAGTAAAAAGCCTGAACAAATATTTTTGTTCAGTATTCACAGAAGAAGGGGGAGGACAAGAACCACTGTTGAGTGATAGGAACACCAATGGGAGAGAGGCAGACACCAGCCTGTTTACAGATGAAAGAGTCCTAAAGGAACGCAAGAATCTGAAAGGAGACAAGGCTGTGGGTCCGGATGGGATACATCCCAGAGTATTATAAGAACTTAGAGAGGTGCTGGCAGCACCACTGACAGCCCTATTCAACAAGCTGATAGAGACAGGAATGGTTCCAGGGGACTGGAGGAGGGTGAATGTAGCCCCTCTGCACAAAAACAGGGAAGTGGCTGGCAATTACAGGCCAGTCAGCCTGACCTCAGTGGTGGGGAAATTAATGGAATCAATGCTGAAGAAAAGGACTGTGATATTTCTTAAATCCAGCACAGGATCCGAGGCAGCATAGATTCATAGTGGGAAGGTCTTGTCAAACAAAGATCAGGGAGGGGCAGTGGATGTGGCCTGTCATGAGCTCTGCCCCATGGGCACGGCAGGAACTCCTGTTTGCAGGGATGTCCCTCTTTTTATGGAACTCATGAGCACTAGTGTGGTTCAGAAAACACCACCAACCTTTCTTTTCCCAGTGGAAGGGTGAAAACTGTAGTCTTTGAGTCCCGCTGGCTCTTGTACTACTTTCTGTGGCTAGAATCCCACCGCTGCCACTGGCAGCTTCTTGCCTATTTGGGTTATAGGATAGTCGAGTGGTCACTATCTTCATTAACAAGGCCTATAGTCCTTACAAAACCCTTTTATTTAAAATCTTAGATCACACAACCAGACCCCAAGCAGAGTTTATAAGAAATAATGAAAGTTTACGTAAAGAAAAACAACACGGTAACTTCTGCGATTTGGAAGATTTTGAAATGCAAACAATACGAAAATAAATATTGGATGGTTCTACAGAAAACACTATATACTGTTATTCCTAAAACTATATCTTGCTCTGAGATTTAGGGTCCAGAAAATATCAAGTATTCTTTTTGAGAGTAATTTCTCTCTCTGTAGAAGAAAGTTCATTAAGCAACAGATTTGTAGCAAGTTTGTGATCAAAGTCTGTTCTCTGAAGATCTTTTAGAAAATCCAGGTGTTTTCTTGGTGACAAGTCTTTGTTTAAGATTTCTAATTTAAAAATCAGAAAACTGTTTTCAGATGAAAAGTCCTTTTCCGTATGTACAGCAGTCTTTCACAGAGATCTGCCAAGCCTTATTCATATGCTTTTTTTGAAAAAAAAAAATGTTTCCCCCTGATTGTTTAACCAGCAAGTGGCAAGGCTCCTTTCTCTCTGAGAACGTTCCAGTCCTCTCTCAGGAGAAGCCTCCACCAACATGCCTTGATTCAGAGAAATCATGTTCAGCCCCTCCCTTCTCCACTCTGGCCATGCAGAGAACTGGGGTACAACAGTTTTACCTCATCCTGCAGGTGTCACTGTGGTTTCATGTTTAACTCCTGAAACATCTGTTTTAGACTTAACCTTTTCTGTTTTCAATTCGTGACTTTAAGCTGCCTCCCCACTGTCTTTTTCCTGTTACTGGAAGGTTAAGTGTTTATTCAATCCCAGGGTTATGACCCCAGGATACATAAACCTGTCAACTTTTTCTTGGCCTTTTAAAGGGACAGCATCTTAATTCTGGAGAGCCTCACAACCCAGGAAATAGGAACATTAAATAAAGTGGTAATAGGCCTATCTTGCCAAATGGCCTTTCTAGATTTCAGCAAGGCCTTCTACACCGTCTCACATAACAGGTTGGTAAATAATCTGGGCAGCCTGGGAGTGGGCCCCAAGGTGGTAAACTGGGTTAGAAACTGGTTGAGTGACAGGACATAGAGTGTGGTGGTGAATGGCGATCCAGCCGAGGAGAGGGGGGTGTCCAGCAGGGTACCATAGGAACCAGTGCTGGGGCCAGTACTCTTTAATGTCTTCATAAACAACATTGCAGAGGGCCAAAAATGATGATATGGCTCTTTGCAGATGACAGTAAGATCTGCAACAGAGTCAATACTTACGGGGGGGGGGGTGGATGAGAAGGGACCTAAATATGCTTGAGGAGTGGTTGAGAGTGTGGCAGCTAAGATTCAATGCAAAGAAGTGCAAAATGATGCATTTGGGGCACAGAAATTCAAGGAAGGAGTACAAGATGGGAGGAGGTATTAAAGGCCAGCAAACAAGATAGGGACCTGGACCTGGTGGCACTGAAGGATAAGGCACTGGATAGCACACCTCATGCCATGCCGGTGATCTGAGTTCAGGAATGGAACTCAGGTTGCATGGGGGTCAGTGGGGCAAGGAAGGATTGAGTGTCGATAGACAGCTATCCTTCCTCAGGGGAGGGGGGACCATGCGGTGTGCTATAGACTGACACCCAGCGGTGGCTGGGTGTCAGCACACAAGCGATGCTAAAAGCAGGGAGGGCCCATGTCCAGGGCATTAGACTGCCTCAGTGGAGGTGGAGCCAGCTGCTTCACCCATTGCACAGATGTGGGTCTGGGGCCAAAACAGCAAAATCAGGAGTTGTAAGGATCTATGATGACATGATTTTCTGGTCGGAGGATGAGTCCCTCTGTCAGCATCCCACAACAAACAAAAAGAGAAGAGTACCTGGGGTAATCATATCTGATGATCTAAAGGTAACCAAACAATGAGAGAAGGCTGTGGGGAAAGCCAGTGGGATGCTAAGGTGCATAGGGAGAGGTATCACCAGCAGAAGAAAGATGGTTATGACACTGTACAGATCACTAGTGAGAAACCATCCAGAATACTGTGTTCCATTCTAGAGGTCACATCTCCAGAAGGACGTAGACAAAATGGAGGAAGTCCCAAGAAGGGCAAACAGAAATGGTGCAAGGACTGCACCAAAAGTCATATGAGAAAAGACTAGAGGACCTCAGTGTGTATTCCCTGGAGGAGAGGAGAGAGAGAAGGGGGGATATGATAGACATTCAAGTACCTCAGGGGTATAAACAAGGTAAATTAGGGTAGCTTTTCAGAAAAGAAGCTGTACATGAACAAGGGGACTTGATATGAGGCTGGGGGGTAGGCTCTGAGGCAGGGTGAGGAAGTATCTTATCACTTAACCAGATACGATTACCCGAGCCCACCTAGCTCCCCCCTCCGGTCATTGGCAGGCAGCATACCCACCCGCATACCTCCGCGGCTGCTGTCACATGACAACTTACAGTATTTGCTACAAGCTTATTGGTCCACACTGTGGACCAGCAGTGCATACTGCAATAGTCATTCACAACTTTATGAATGAATGACTTCATTCACAAAGATGTGAATGATTATTACAGTATGCACTGCCAGCTCATTGATCCACAGTGTGGACCAATAAGCTTGCAGCATATACTGTAAACTGCCATTTGGCGGGCAGCTGCAGAGGTATGCAGGTGGATATGCTGCCTCCGAAGACCGGGGAGCTGGTTGGCTGAGTCTGGTGGGATAACAGTAGGCTGCCAGGAAGTTGAAATGTCAGTCTTCATGGCGATTGGGGATTCAGGGAAGGGGGGTACTACTAGACTATCAGGGAAATTTAATAATTAAATTTCAGTGAACATTGTGTCAGGATGGGGAGGGGGTACGACTAGACCACCAGAGTAATTAAATAAATACATGTTGGCAATCATTGGATTGGAATGGGGAGGTGAGTACCACTGGACCACCATGGAAATTAAATACATTTTGGTGGTCGGGGTTATGGGATTGGGAGGGGGGGTACCACTAGAATACCAGGGACTATTGTGTGTGCTTGTGCATGGTGTTGGGGGGGTTGCCACCTATGGCTGGTGGTTGCTGTGTTGCGCACTGCCATACAGTGGCCTGCCTGTGGGTGGCTGGCACTTCAGACATTTTTTACGGGCTCAGCTGTGAGCCCAGGTGTGCTGCACATCTCTGGGTTGTGCCAGCAGATGCACCACACATCCCAGGTTTAATATCGGGATGTGCTGCATAGGCGTGGGAATGTCCCTGGAGATGTGCGCATTCACTGTTTTTGTGCCATGCTGCATTGGGAATTGCACTGCTCAATTCCACCTTTTGAATATTGCCTCAGGGCGCATTTCTGGAATTGTGCCAGGCACAACCCCTTTAAATATCTCGGCTCCGGTGTCCTGTCTGATACTTTGAATGAGGGTAGCAAAATCTGACAGATGCGAATACCTGTCAGATATTGCTACATAAAGTTTTTTGAGGGAATGGTGCACCTCGTGTATGGAAAACTGAAAAGTAATATAAAGAAACTTGAAATAAAGTTGGGACAATGATATAAGGGCTCCTGCTTTCTCATTCTTGTGTTCTGGGTGATACTTTGACTGAGGGTAGCAAAATCTGACAGATGCAAATAGCTGTCAGAATTTGCTTCCGGGGGTATTTTGAGGGATGGGGTGCCCAATATACAGTAAAACTGAACATCAATCAAAGGAAAGTTGAAATACAGCTTAGGCATTGATATATGGACTCCTCATTTGTCATTCTGGTGTCCAGGGTTTATTCAGACTGAGGGTAGCAAAATCTGACAGGTACAAATAGCTGTCAGATTTTGATACCTGGGGGTATTTTGAAGGAATGGGGTGCCCAATACACAGCAAAACTGAACATCAATCAAAGGAAAGTTGAAATACAGCTTGGGCATTGATATATGGACTTCTCCTTTGTCATTCTGGTCTCCAGGGTTAATTTAGACTGAGGGTAGCAAAATCTGACAGGTGTGAATAACTGTCAGATTTTGCTACCTGGTGGTATTTTGAGCGATGGGCACGTGCCCAATATACAGTAAAACTGAACATCAATCAAAGGAAAGTTGAAATACAGCTTGGGCATTGATATATGGACTTCTCCTTTTGTCATTCTGGTGTCCAGGGTTTATTTAGACTGAGGTAGCAAAATCTGACAGGTGCGAATACATGTCAGAATTTGCTACCTGGGGGTATTTTGAGGGAATGGGGTGCCCAATACACAGTCAAACTGAAAATTAAGCTAAAGAAAGTTAAAATACAGCTTGGGCATTGATATATGGACTCCTCCTTTGTCCATTGGACCCTCACCCACCCCCTCACCTGATCGTTAGTACAGAAGGATCCCTGGTGGTCCAGTGGTAACCCCGTCCACCCAATCGCGGGCCTTTGTAAGACTGAAGGATCTCTGGTGGTCCAGTGGTAACCCCATCGCCCGATCGCTGGCTGTGGTACTGAACAGGATTCCCCGTTGTCCAGCGGTGCATGGACCAACGGGCGTGCGGACCATACTCTACTACACAGGCCCGATATGTGAATGAATGCGTACATTCACATATTGGGCCTGTGTAGTACAGTATGATGTGCACACCCATTGGTCCACATAGTGGACCAATAGGCAAACAGATCATACTGTATGATGTCATTCGGCGGTCGGCCAGGCTTGGTGCTGCCACCCGCCAATGACATGGGGTGCTGGGTGACGGGGGACTTCTGTGGGTGGGTGGGTGGGTGGGGAGGATGGGTACCACTGACCACCAGGTGAGTCTTTCCTTGCACAGCGGCCCGCGATGAGGTGAAGGGGAGGTGGGGACTACTACTTGACAACGGAGAGTAACGCAGTCTGCGATCTGGCGAGGGGAGTTGCCACTGGACCAACAGGCATCCTTAAATACTACAAAAGCCCATGATTGGGTGAGGGGGCTACCACTGAACCACCAGGGATCCTGCATTATTACAAAAGCCCACAATCGGGCGTACGAGAGCGGGGGGGCTGCAGTGGCATGGCAGGGTGTCGATCTCTGGCTGCAGCTTGGTAGGGCGTCAGGCGCAACTCACCGGGGATCGGCACATCACATGCAGATGGGGCCATAATGACATGCAAATGGCCTCATTTGCACTTTGCATGCATTATGGCCTCATTTGCATGCCCCGCACTGAATATTGCAGGCGGGTGATGCGCATAGTGCAACTGCACCTGGGCTTTCGCATCCCCCTGCTCCCTTTCGGCCATTTGCACTGGCACAGTGCCACTGTACCATGTGCAGTGAGTGTACACCCTCTGCCATATTCAACGGTGCTGTGCCATGGCGTATCACCATTGAATATCGCCTGGTCTTGGTCCCAGCGCAGCCCAGTTGCGCAGCGCCCAGGCTTGCACCACAGCCCGGCGCAGTCTGAATATCCAGCCCATGGAATGCATCGCCATGTGTTGTGAAGGTGAAAATAACAATGCTGGAGTTCAAGAGGGCATGGGCAAGCATAAGGGGGTGATTGATGGAGAGAGGTCGACAATAAGGGAGGACCTGTGGAAACCTAGCAAGTCACGGCAGAATGGGTGGGCCCTGGCATTCCACTCCAGCTGACACACATTCCTAACCCCGACAATCACCAATACCATGTCAGATGCTAAAAAGACAGACTTAAATAGACCACAGACAAGAACAATCAAAATACTGTAGAATGAGACAAGATGTGCATAGTTTGGGCAGTATTACATTCATTGAAACTTAACTAATGAGTAAGTAACACACACTAACAAGCAGGATTCGTTTACATAGAGAATAATGGATCAGAAGTGTGTGTCATGGATTTTATGGCCACACCAGAGGGGTGTGATGACACAGAAAAATAGGGAGCAAAGCGCAAAAAATTTATGTAGTTATAGTCACTGGTGACCATAAATATGATCTGGATTACTGTTTTGTAGAAAATGCACATAAACCGGATTAATGGTTATTAAGATCTAAAGGCAATAATAAGCAGAAATCAAATTGATATGACACTTCATAATAACCAGAAATCCAGCTGATATGACAGTACCCAAAGAAACTATTGCATTCCATATGTTTCACAAGCTATATTGAAACTGTGGCATTCTCAACTGTGTTTTATGCATGTACAGTTCAGTTACTACAAAAATGAAACTGTACTGTAGTTAAAAATATCTTTTTTCTTCAAGAGGCTAGAAACAGAGTCTAAATCCCCATACCAGCAGTTATAAAAAATAAAGGATAAGTAAGTTTAATGTTATGGATATCCCCCCACCCGCCCCCGTTGTGCGATGACCACAGAAACGGCTTTGCTGTCGAGGTTAATGGGTCATCATACACCTTGGGTATGTGCCCAAAAAACATAACACAAACTTACCTATCCATTAGGCTGTTGGTTAACTAGGATCTGCAGCCTATGCATTAGGTATGGAAATGGGCAGACTAGGTGGGCCAAGCAGTCCTAATCTGCCGTCAAATTCTACGTTTCTATGTTTCTGTGTTTCATTGTTGTCTGTATCTCACACCGAGGGTATGAGAAAAAAAAAATAATATCAAACTCACCTATTCTGTATGTCTTATAATTGATGATGTGGTGGTTTAGTTTGTATGTCTAGCAGCTTGAAAGAAAGCGGCCTCTGTTAGCCGCAGTCATGTTTTGTTTTTGCAGAAATTAAATTGCACATAAATTAAACACAGTTGAGAATACTGCAGTTTTAATACTGTTTGTGTAACAGTGGAATGCAACAGTATCTGTGGGGGATGACATATCAACCTGACTTTTGGTAATTATGAAGTATCAACCCGAAATAAGATTAGTATTGACTTTGGAGCATAATAACCAGATATGTTTTTTTATTTTTTTTTTAACCCCCCCCCCCACGACCCTTCTGTCCTCCAGGGTGTACATAATCAAGTCTCCCAGACTGCTGTCACAGTCTCTCCCCCCGCATTCCACATATCATCTCTGTTGCCCTCCTCCTCCGCACCCCTTCAAGTTGCCTGATATCACGCTTTAGGTATGTCCTTCAAAACAGCACACAATACTTGAAGTGCGGCCTTAACGGCAACCTGTATAGAGGCAAGTTCATCTGTCTTTGCCTGGATGAAAACACCCGCGCTATGCACCACAACATTTTGTTTGCTTTTGCAGCCGCTCTTCGGCACTGGGCAGTGTTGTTCATGGTCCTTGTTATCAATAACCCTAGCTCCTTCTGCTCCACAGTGATCCCCTTCTTAACCACCCACCCAGCCAGTAGTCTCTCCTTGGGTTCTTCATCCCAAAGTGTTTAACCTTACACTTCTTTGTACTGCACCCCAGCTGCCACTTCTCTGACCACTCCTCTACCTTGCTTTGTTCCCCTTGCAACAGATTCCATCCTTCCCCTCCATCCACCACTGCTCCAATTTTAGTGTCATCAGCAAACAGATTTATCTTGCTCACCACCCTGTGTGCAATGTCTGATATGAAGAGCCCAAATAATACTGGCCCCAATGCAGAGCCCTGTGGCACAAGACTCATCACTAGCCCTGTAGGTGAGAGATCCTCTCTCACCACCATCCATTACAGCCTCCCACTATGCCAACTTGTAATCCAGTCAATCATTTTTTCCCTACCCCACACCACATCGCTTCCTCCCAGGCTACCCTTGAGACACAGAATTGAAGGACATGCTGAAGTCCAAGAAAAGAACATCAACCGCATGACCCATGTCCAGCTCACCTGTCACCCAGTCATAATATTGTATCAGGCTGGTTTGACAAGACTTACATGAAATGAACCCACGCTGCCTCACATCCAGGAGGCAGTTGTCCTCCAGGTACAACACTAGTCTTTGCTTTAGTATTGTTTCCAAAAGTTTGCACACTATGGAGGTGAGACTTACCCGACGATAATTACCCGGTTCATCCCTTGGTCCACTCTTGTGTAATGGTACTACATGTGCCAGACTCCAGTGCAGTGGCACACATCCTGACTCCAATGAGGTGCTGTAAAGATGAACCAGCAACTCTGCCAAAACCTATGCCATCTCCCGCAGCACCCTGGGGGTGAATAACATCCAGCCCTGGTGCCTTGTCTACCTTCAGTGGCAGCAGTCCCTGTTGGACTCTACTACCCTCAATTCTTCCATCTGTTGCCTCCTCTCCCCCTCTCCCGATCCTCCCAGCACATAGTGGTAGCGGTCCCACCTTCTCTTCCATGATCACTGAGCAAAAGTATTCATTCAGTGCTTCTGCCTTCTCCTCCCCCTTTCTGTCCACTACCTACCCCATTTCTGTCCTCACTATTTTCCCCTTGCACTAACTTTTCAGCCTGATGTATCAGAAAAGTCTTTCTCACCCCGGGTTTATTCACTGCTCTAATCTCAGCTCCCTCTGGGACTTGGATTCTCTCAATTTGCTGTTCACCTCCCTGGACCACTTATACTCCTCCTAGTCCACTTCCTTCCCCATCCTCACATACCTCTGGTGAACCTCTCATTTGGCACTCACCACCTACACTACCTCGCTATTGATCCAGCATGGTTTGCTTGCTCTGCCCCTCTTACTCTGTGTCTTGGTGCCGGCTTCTGTTTCCTCTGTAAGCCACCATTTAATAGTATCCCATTTCTGCTCCCACATACATCTTCTGACTCTTGCCCTCAAGTTCCACTTTCAGGACTTCATGCATCCTCCCTGAAGTTTACCACATGAGTTACCGATTTCTCTTGCTCCAGGCACATCGTGATATTAAAGCCTATGCTTCTTGCATTCAGCAAGACAACCCTCCTTCCTGCCCCTTCCCCTTCACTGGCCTCCATTTCCTCTCTTCTGCTGCCTCCTTTTTCGGCCACCCTGAGTCATCTCCTGCTAGCCTGGTGGGTATGCTATGACTCCACTCTATTGGATCCCTGCCTACCTGCTGTCCACTTGCCACCCACCTATCTAGTTTAAAACCAGCGTTGTTGCAATATACCTCTCAAGTCTTGTCTTTGATAACTTCTTCCCCTACCCACTGTGGTGGGTGAGTAGTACCTGCTAGGGTGGTGGTGGGCAACTAGATCAGCAGGCTGTGGGGTTTTCCATTATTTTCATGGCATCTTGGATTGCAAAGGTGGTATGATGCAGGTTATACAGTACTTGGCATGATTTGGATTCGGGAAGGGGGGCATGACAATCACTATATATTCAGGTGCAAGGGCATGATTGGGTTTCAGGGATGGGGGCATGTTGGTGCATTTAATGTAACAGACATGGGCACTATCAAGGCTGGTAAGTGAGGTCTGGGGACACTACTGCTTAGAGGTAACTATCCCATTTTCTAAGTCCTCTTAGACCTGCCAGCCATCGTATTATTGCATGCAT
Source organism: Neoceratodus forsteri (assembly GCA_016271365.2). Lineage (NCBI taxonomy): Eukaryota > Metazoa > Chordata > Ceratodontiformes > Ceratodontidae > Neoceratodus > Neoceratodus forsteri. The sequence goes on from CM057450.1 coordinate 1,219,551,922, forward strand.
ATACACAACCTTGGAAAAGGTGACATGATTGAAACATTCACATACCAGCACAGAATAAACAGAGAGAACACAAAGGGGCACTTCTCCTGCGTTCACACATAGGGATGAGAGGGAATTCACTAAACCTGGCAGAGGGAGGATTCAAAAAGCACATATGTAAGCATTTTTTCATGAAAAGGGTGCTAGACAACTGGAATAAGTTGCCAGTGGAAGTGGTACAAGCCAAATGAATCAGCAGCTTTAAGCATGGATGGGACGGGCATGTGGATTTACTTACAAAAAGAGAACAGTAAGAAAGTGGAGGACTGACACTACATCATGACAACAACGTTTGGTGTGCGGGGGTGTACTTGATGAGCCAAAAGCCTTTTGATGCTGACAATGACTATATATTGATTTACCAATTCTCCTTGGGCAATATTGCAGTGTGGCAGTAGAGTGAATAACCTGGAACTTGAGCTTTGTAGATTTTGGGTCAGTGAGACCAGTTCCAGAACATCAGGTACTGCAATTTGGAGCAGGTGGGCTTAGCACCTGGCTATCGTCCAGTGGATGTCCAGTGGAAATTCACAGCATGTGATCCAGGCAACTGGATACTGAACACTGAAGGAACTTGGTAGGTGAACCCAGCACTTGATCTGCAGGTTTGGAGGAAGCGAGCCAACAGTACAACATCAGCTAGGTAAGGAAAAGGCAGTAGGTACGGCTGGAGGGACATTGGAGTGTATTAGTAGGGGTACCACAAGTCATAAGAGGAAGGTAATAATACCTCTGTTTACAAGACACTGTTTAGGCCCCATCTGGAGAACTGCATGCTGTACTGGAGGCCGCACCTGCACAAGGACATTAACAAAATGGAGGCAGTCAAGAGAAAGGGCAACCTAAATGGTGCAGGTACTGCATCAGAACGTGTATGAGGAAAGATTAACGTAGTGCAATATGTATACCAGAGAGCAAAGGAGGGAGAGAGAGGGGTGATAAGATCAAAACATTCAGGCATTAACAAAGTGAAAGAGTCTAACGTTTCAATATAAGACAAGCATTTGTCAATGCCGAATGTTTGCTTGCTGGCATTGGCATTGGTAGTGTAGAAGTTACAGAACTGCATAATAGGAATGGCAGTGAAGTATTGAACTGAAGCCAACCCCACCACCACCCTGCAGAGAGTGACAGGCATTGGGGTGTGCCTTTGGGTCATCAGGCATAACGGCCACGCCATTTCACCACACCCTACCCTGCAGACACCGACAAGTGTCATGGTGTGCCTTGGGGTCTTTGGCTCCTATGCGCACCCCATTCCATCAGGAAATACAGTGAGATGGGTGCGATATAGGAGAATGGGGTGAACTTTGGGGCCGAACAGTCCAAGGCATACCTCGATGCCTCTCACTGGCTGCAGGGTGTGGAATGGTATGGTATGAGCATTACAGGCTAGAATCCCAAGTCACACCCCTGATGCCTGTCATTCTCTACAGGGTGGGGCGTTATGGTTGGAAACCCTAATACCTCAGGCATTCGTTGGTATTTTCACTCCAAATTTTCAACATTTTTTTTTGAGACCCCCACCTCATGAACAGTGGCAATATCAGTTTGTTAGCGGAAAGCTGCTTATGCACAGCAACTACGGCATTTAGCACCACGGGTGCAGAAACACATTCCGAACAGGATGTGAAAAATGACAGCTGTACTGTTCAATATTGCAAATCTGCAGTAAAAATATTAAAAAAACTGGTGAAGTCACGAGCATGCATAGAAACTGTGCAACGCACACCCGTAATGTAATTAGTTTGGGGATTTTTTACAGCAGATTGGCAACTCAGGCATTTTGGTGCCTCAGATCATGAAAGGTGTCACTGTGATTTTCTTTATCTGTCCTGAACAATGATTTCCCACAGCGACCACGCATCTCTGCGCTGAAAGTGTGAAAACACATTTCGGCCATGTTGTGAAAAATGACAGCTGTACTGTTCATAAGGAAGTGTGGAAAAATGCCACTGGTGAAAATCTGGACTGAAAATATTACAAAGTCATGAAGTTACAAGGGTGTGTGGAAACTGCTCAATGCTTACTCATAACAGAGTCATTTTATGGACTTTTGTCACCAGATTTTCAACATAGCCATTTTAAGACCTCTGCTCATGAACAATGTAACTGTGATTTTTATTAATCTGTCCCAAACATTGCTTTCGCACACTGACTGCACCATTGTGCGCTACATGTGCGGAAACACATTTTGGGCAACATGTGAAAAATGGCAGCTGTACAGTTCATAAGGAAATGTAATAAAATGGCAATCTGGAAAATCTGGAGTGAAAATATAGAAAATTCCCAAACTTACGAGTGTGCGTAGGAACTGCGCAACGCGCGCTCGTAAAACAGTCATTTTAAGGAATTTTTTCACCAAATTTTCAACATAGCCATTTTAAGACCTCTGCTCATTAAAAGTGTCACTGTGATTTTCTTAATGCGTCCCATACATTGATTTCGCACACCGACTGCGCCATTGCACGATACATGGGTGGAAACACATTTTGGGCAAGATGTGAAAAATAACAGCTGTACTGCTCATAAGGAGGTGTGGTAAAATGGCAATGTTGAAAATATGGAGTGAAAATATTGAAAATTCGCGAACTTACGAGCGTGCGTAGAAACTGCGCAATGCACACTCATAAAACAGTCATTTTAAGGAATTTTTTCACCAAATTTTCAACATAGCCTTTTTGAGAGCCCACCTTATGAACAGTGGCAGTGTCATTTTGTTACTTGGTCCTGAAATGTGATTTAGTGCAGTGACTGCAAAATCACCCTTTGGGCCCGATTAACGCCATGACAGTGAGAGCATTCATGAGAAGGGGTCCCAAAAACCCCATGTTGAAAATTTGGTGCAAAAATTCCAAAAAATGCCTGAGATATGCAGCAACGTTGAAAAAACCCTATCTATCCCATTATACAGCTTACCGGCATTTCCTCAGTTCGCGGTCGGCTTTGAAGAGTGCAGCGTGTTCCCGGTCACGAAGATCGTCGTGCCAGAGTCTGGAGGTAAGTATGGGGTGAGGGGGTGTGGGGAGGCAGGGTGCGAGTGGGTGGGCGCAGGTGGGGCAGACACAATGAGGGACCGCTTAAGTTTCAGGTTTTTTTTAATGGCGACGGCGGGATGTTTGCCACGCTGGGGTGGGCTCCCAGCATGGCAGAGGAGCGACTAGTTGGGGGCATGGAGCCGATGGATTAGGCACCCTCGCCGGCCATAGACATCTGTTGCCATGCTGGGTGGGCTCCCACGCAGCACCCTGTACTCTGGGGGAATAGACAGTGGAGCCGACAGAGATTGGTCACCCGTCGGCTATACGATGTGTAGCGACGCTGGGGTGGGCACCCAGTGTGGCATATGGAACTGTGTTTTTTTTGGGGGGGCGCAGCACAGCCGACTTGAGATTGGGTACCCCCCCGTCGGCTATACAGTGTGTGCATGGGTGCCGAGCACGCAGCGTGCGTGTGTGTGTGTGTGGGAGCTCGCATGAGCAGGCGATATTTGATCGCTGCTCACTGAAGTGTAGCTCCCCCTTTCAACTGTATGCCACTGCATTTTGGAGCTGTCATAGACAGCTCAGCAGGCATTGGAGAACTGCGTCCATGCCTGCAAACACACTGACTGAATTGGAAGAGGGCTGCCACACCTCTGAAAACTCGGATGATGGCACTGTGTTTCTTGCACATGCGTGCAAGCAAACATAAAAAATGGCAGGACAAGAGGATGCACCATGAGATTAGAGGAAGGCCGATAAAAGTGGAATGTGAGAAAATTCTTCACAGAAAGGGTGGTGGATGCATGGAACGGCCTATGTCAGAAAGCAGTTGAAATATGAATGCAGTGCAGGGCTTCAAACAGGCATGGGATAGGCATGCCTGACTTGAGTGAACTATTAAATAGATCTGCTAGTTGCCCTGCCATCTACTCAGCCAGTTCCTTTGTCCGGCCCTGGTGATTTGTCCACTTTGAATGCCTGCAGACCCTCCCTCACTCTATCCTCCTCTATCACTACTTTGTGTTCCCACCCCTTGCTCCTCTTTTCCCTCCTGAAGGCACTGGTCCATCCGTCTTCTTGGTGAAGACAGAACAGAAGTATTCATTTAGTATCTCTGGTTTTTCTCCATTATCCTCTACCTACTCCACTGCTTTCTTAAGCCTAGCAATCCCTTCCTTCTTGTCCCTGTGTGCACTTATATACTGAAGGAAAACATTCTCCCCCTTATTAATTCATTCAGCTATTTGCAGATCCTTCTGTGCCTTTACTCACCGGACTTCCTTACTTGGCTCACTAGCCAACCTTAGGTACTTTTCAATATCCACCGCTCTCTTGGTCTTCCTGAAATTTCTATAGGCCAAACTCTTTTCACTTACTGCCTTGGCAACATCAGAGCTGAACCAGCTGGGCGCTTTGGCCCTTGTGTTCTTCCCTCTGAGCCCAACACACTCATCTGTGGCAACCAGTATTTTTTCCTTAACGATGGACCACTTTTGGTCTACCCCCATAACTGCTTTGATGCCCACCAGATGGCTACTTAGAACCTCACATATTTTCCTGAAGTCTACCCTCGTGAAATCCAAGATTTTGGTCTTAGTCGGGATGCTTTGCCTGCCCATATCCAAATGGAACCACACTGTGCAATGGTCACTTACACCCTGTGGCTCCCTGACAATTATTTCCTGTACATGCTCCTCATTTGTGATCACCAGATCAACAATTGACTCAGCTGTTGTTGGTTCAGTGATGCCGTGAGTCAGGAACTCACTCTGCAGTCTGCCCGGGATCATCTGACTCTTAGCACATGTTGTGGATGGTATGCTGCAGTCCACTTTGGGCAGGTTGAAGTCCCCCTCAATTACCACCTCTCCTCTCCCTGAAGCTTCCAATATTTGTGAGATCAGTTCCCAGTCTCTCTCCTCATCTTGACTGGGTGATCTGTAAAACACTACCAACCTCACCTTTCTCCCTCTATTGGACCTTAACTGGACCCATAATGCCTCCACCTCCCCTTCCTCTGACTCCTCCCTCATGCAAGTTATTCCCTCCCTGATATAAACTGCCACACATCACCCCTTCCCAACTACTCTGTCACTCCTGCATAGTTTATATACAGGGATAGCAGGGTCCCAGTCATGGTGTGATGTTGCACAAGTCTCGGCTACTGCAGCTTTGTATACCCTCCTGTCTGCTAATCATGCCTGCAGGTCATCCATCCTGTTTCAAAGACTCCTCGCATTCAGAAACACTCCCCTCCATATGTACAGTCTAACCTTCATTCTCTTACTTTTTTCTTCTATTCACATTTATCCCCTCTATGTGCACCCCTGCACATACGCTTGTTATGTGTCCCTCACCCCATCCACCCTTTGCTAACTGTGTATTTGCTCCTTCCACCTCCTTCCTCCAGACCTCTTCCATCACTGTGGGGGGGGGGTTCACTGATCACTTCCTCTTGGAGTCTGTGGGCCTGCTCGCCCACTGCTCCCCCTAAGTAGTTTAAATTAGGTGTAGTGGTTATGTATTCTCCCAATGTGTCCCTGAGTACCCTGGAAACCTCCATAATGAGGTGTAGCCTGTCTGGTGAAAAGAGTACACTCAATGAGGCTGGACGGTGGAAGACTAAGGGGTGAGATTAGGAGATGCTACTTCACTGAGAGGGTGGTAGAACCTTGGAATGCACTGCCTGCAGAGCTGGTGGCTGTTGCAACTGTGGAGGGGTTCAAGAGAGGTTTGGATAGGTATAGGGGAAGGGTGGTTCTCAGATCCTCACCAGGGGATGGGAAGGGGGACCTTGTGGGGAGGGGGGGATGCTGTAATGGTGACCTGTACATGCACTGATCGCTCAGCAGACTAGATGGACCATAGCACCTACTCTGCTGGCTTCTAAGTATGTTAGTATGTAAGAAGTACCAGGAGTAGCAAAGGGAGGCAGGGAGATCAGTAAGGGAAGAAAAAGCACATACAGAAGAGCGCATCACAGAATCAGTGGGTAGAGGGGACAAAACCTTTCACAAGTATATAAGTGAACAAAGAAGGGCAAAGGGAGGGATAGTGACAGTGAAGGGGGAGGACGGGGGGGCCGCGTGGATCATGACAACAGTAAAGATGACAGTTTGTAATGAGGAAAGGAAGGGTAATGGGGCCTGAAGGGAGTCCAAGGGGTGGGAATGGCATAGAAAAGGACACAAGGCATTTTACATGGGAAAGGGTTCTGAAGGAACTGGAAGGAATCAGAATCGATAAAGCAATGGGGCAAGATGGGGTGCACCTCAGAATCCTAAAGGAAGTAAAGAGAGGTGGTGGCTGAACCTCTGACAATCCTGTTTAGCCAATCACTGGAAACGGGAGCTACCCAAAGCCAGAAGAACAGCAAATGTAGTCCCCTTATATAAAAGCATGAAGAAAGAGAAAGCAGGGAACTACAGACCAGTTAGCCAGACCTTGGTAGTGGAGAAGATCATGGAAGCCCTAATTAAGGAAAGGTTATTGGAAAGTCTGATTGCCAATTGACTACAGGCCCAAAGGCAGCATGGTTTCACTGGGAGGAAGTCATGACAGACCAACCTCATTGAATTTTTCGATGGGATGACAAGTAAGGTGGATCAGAGGAGGGCAGTGGACATGGCCTATCTGGACTTCAGCAAGTCCCTTGACACTGTACTACATAGAAGGCAACTAAACAAAAGGGGGGATATGGGAGTGGGCAGGACAGTATTGCAGTGGGTGGAGAGTTGGCAGGGTGGCAGGACACAGAGGGTTGTGGTAAATGGCTATAACCCAACAGAGGGAATAGTGATTAGCGGGGTACCACAGGAATCAGTGCTGGGACCTATCCTGTTAAACGACTTCATCAGTGACACTGTGCAGGAAATAGAAGGCAGAATTTCCCTGTTCGATGATGTCATGAAACTCTGAAACAGAATGGACACACCAGAGTGCGTAAACAGAATGAAGAGGGAACCTGCAGAATCTTGAAGAATGGCAAATGGTTTAGCAGTTAATATTCAATGCAAAGAAGTGCAAGATAATGCATATGGGGCACAAAAACCATGAAAGAATATATCAGTTGGGATTGAGGATATAGCATGTGCCAAGCAGGAAGCTTACCTTGGGGTTATCCTCTGTTGACCTCAAGGTAGGGAAACAGTGTTACAAGGCAGAAGGTAAAAGAGAAAAGGGATGCTGGGATGCATAGGCAGGGGCATCACCAGCAGGAAAAGGGAGGTCATAATTCCACTATACAAGACACTAGTGAGAACCCATCTGGTGTACTGTATACATTTCTGGAGACCTTACCTACGTAAGAACATAGGACAGAGAAAGTTCAGAGGAGGGAAACAAAAATGGCACAGGCATTATAAGTAAGTATGTAAAACTTTATAAAATGTGCCCTTCCGAAGCTCAGGGAACCTTAATAATGTAATCTAAATAAAAATATATAGTCTCCATTGCATTAAAACAAGATTAAAATCCAACATATTTAAAACAGTTTACTAAGGCCCTTAAAAGGCCTGTTCAAAAAGATAAGCCTTGAAAGATTTTTTTAAAACCTTCCACGGTTAGGCTATCTCATATCCGGCATGGTAGACAATTAGACAGGGTAGGAACCATAAAGGAAAAGATCTTCCTCCTGATGTTTTTAAGGACACCCTGTGAATCTCTAGCAATCCCTCACCAAAGGATTGCAGTGTGCAGGTGGAGCAGTAGAAAAACAGGAGTTATTTCAGGTAACGGGGTCCCTGGTCATGTAAGGCCTTATAGGTCAGCAAAGCAACCTTGAAGGTGAGCAAGGCATAAAGTAAAAAGATCTTCCTCCTGCTGTTTTTAAGGATACCCTGGGAATCTCTAGCAATCCCTTACCAAAGGATTGTAGTGAGCAGGTGGGGCAGTAGGAAAACAGGAGTTCTTTCAGGTAAAGGTGTCCCCGGTCATGTAGGGCCTTAAAGGTCAGCAAAGTGACCTTGGAGGTGATCTTGACAGGTGTTATATGACTGGACCTAGGAGTTCTAGTCAACAGTCTGGCCATCGTGTTCTGCACTAGCAGCAAATGGCAGATGTCAGCCCCCGGTAGCCCTAGGTTAAGGGGCATTGCAATAATCAAAATAACTGGTGACAAAGGCACAGACAAAGGTAGTAAGATCCATGGGTGGGACCAGGTGCCTCATCCTGTCTATATTCATAAGATGATAGAAGGATGATTTGACCACAGCCGAAACCTGCTCCTTCAGGTTCAGGCCTTCATTAAATATCACACCAAGGTTACGCAACTGGCTCGAGGCACTCAAGGGTTGTCCCACCCATGCCCCAGTCATCCTACAATCTGGGCCCACTACCAATACCTCCATTTTTTCCCGGGTTCAGCATTCGCCAACTACCACTAATCTAGTTCTGTATTTCTGACAGGCAATTGTTAAACATCGAGAGAGAGTCTAATTCTTGTTTGGGCGCAAAAGACATGTACAGCTGAGAATCATCTGCATAGCAGTAAAAACTCAGTCAGTACTCTCTTAGAATGTCTCCCAATGGCAGCATATACACTGCAAACAACATGGGAGACAGCACCAAGCCCTGAGGTACCCCACAGGGCAGCCAGCGATGGAACGAGGAATAAATTCCTGATGTCACTCTCTCAGATCTGCCCTCGAGAAACTATGGAAACCAGCTGAGGACTGCCCCACCACCATCCACAGAAAGTCTCTGACTGCACCGTAACAATGATCGCCTTTATCACATAGAACCTCCTGGACTAGAGGGTATGGAATGAAGTTGGAGGAAGGGCCACTCAGAGGAAACGTGAGGAAGAATTTCTTCACAGAAAGGATGGTGGACAAGTGGAAAACCCTGTCAGATAAAGTGGTTGGAGCTGGGATTTTAGAATGCATGGGATAGACATAAGAGAATTCTAGAGGTCAGGGGAAAGGTGCAACATACAAACAAACTCAAATGGGCAGACTTGGTGGGCCATAGGCCATTATCTGGCAACAGTGTCGATGTATCTGTGTATCGGTGTGTTTCCTTTTTCCAATCTATTGGATGTTTAGTTCACAAATCCAGATTTATAGAGTGTTTATATACCAGCTGAACAAGCTTGATCTGGTCTTTATTGTGTGTATTACTTTATGTCATTTTTATGTCCTGTGAGTCGTCATGTGTGATGCTTTTCCCAAAAAAAACTCTTAATAAAGTTAAAGTTACTAACAATGACCAGTTCCAATCCTTGTTGGGTCAAGCTAGCACTGAAAAGAGAAGAGCTATTGCAAATATCACTACATGGGACTGAAGAGGCAGGTAGGAGATCAGATGCAGTCTGTTACACACATACAAATTCAGCTCTGTGCGCTGAGGATGTTTGTATCTAGCGGTCTCCGCTCTGGCAGTGCATGTTGGTTTTCAATGTCAGGCAGTCAGTTCTCACTATTGATGATTCTCCTGAAATCACCTGTTGGGGGAAGGGGTAGATACCTGCCAGCTCAGCCCAGACCCTTGTGCTTTTCCAAGTGGCCAACCCCCTGTGGGAGGGGGTTGTGATTCCTGGCAGAGCACCCCCCATGTGCTGTCAGTGCCATGGGTGTGGAAAGAGGGGGCACACTAACCACTGAGGAGCGTCCAGTATGGTCTGGTGGGGCAGAGGGGGGCAAGGGCAATGTCTCCAGAAGGGAATGAGCTGCGGGGGTAAGGATTTCTTACAGAAGTTCTACCTGACGATGTGGGACCTTTAACATCATGTGAACATCAACCTGTGTTTGGGATGGGCATCTGGTGTGTGTGTGGGGGGGTGGACTCATTTGTTATTTCCAGATTTCACGGGGTGGGGTGGTTCCTTGAGAACACAGAAACATCAAAGATTGGGCGTTGCTTTTGGTAGCCATCTTCCCTTTTCTGTATCTCCCTACCTATAGATAATGGTTCAAATTACTTGTCAATGTGCAGGAGTTCATGAAAACACAATTAGAAAATGTGTATGCACAATATATTCTTTCTGCCCCAGCTGTAGTCACTACTAGTATTGATAAAGTAAACACAGAATACTCATTTGCCTTATGAACCAAATACCACCATAGTAATCCTATTTGTGCCATTAGGATAATTTTTATGGATTTTGTTGTAGAATTTACATCATGACTTTTATTAGTAGTGAGTATTGCATTTTCTGTTTCCTGAATTTATTGAAATCTAGATTTAGTAGTTGCCATATTGGTCCTTGCAAGAATAGATCCAGAAGCAAATGATTTGATACCTTTTAATGGACCAACATAGATGTAACAACAAGAACAAAATGCTCTAGCTTTCAGACAAACCAGTCCTTCTTTAGAAGCTCATGGCAGTTGTTTAGAAAATACAATACTTATAACAGCTAGATAATGCAGAAAAAAACAGAAAAAAAATCCCCTTTGGTTTAAAATACTCATTTGAAAAATACAGAAGATGATGTCAGAGAAGTTTAACAGTACCACACTGCCTTCAGCCAGAAAGACCCTTGGGTCAGATGCACTTGGTGGAACACACATACAAAGAATCCTACTGCATATAAATTTAATTGATATAAGATAACACTGCTGAAGCAGATGCCTCTTAAAACAAGCTATGAGTGTCACAGTTTGTATAAGGATGTGATTACTGAAAGGCAACCTCCACCCAGATTAAATACAAACTAAGATTGTTTTAGGGCTCATGAAGTTTCAATGTCTGCATTATAGACAAGAATTTACCAGTAAAGTTGCCTTAAAAACATCAGTGCACACTGTGTGATATGTAAAACCTAGCTGGACCTGTCACCCAGCTGTACTCTCAAGACAGATATAAGGCCCAAGAAATTTCAAAAACCTATAGTGTAGTGACAGGACTATATAAATGATAATTTAAATATAAATTGACAATATTAGTGTCAAACAAAAAACTCTAATCGAGGAACCTCAAGGAATTAAGACCATGTAGCCTGATATGTACTGATACCAATATACACTGAGAATGTAACAACTTGATGTACCACAAGTGTCTAAGGAATCTGAAAAAGAGATAAAAATGTAATTTCTCTCCTCCACTTCATACAAACAATACACCCTACCCCCCCCCCACATCACCATAATGTGGGTGGGGGAGATACATAGCTTTAAGGAGGTGTTGTCTCTCTCTCTCTCTCCCCCAGACACACACACACGCACACACACACAGACGCACACACACACACACTCTCCTAGTGAACCTTTATTCACTTCAGTCACTGCAATTGTTCCCCAAAGGAATTCAACTTGTCATGAAATCCTAAGTAAAAGGGCTCAAGTCTCCTAATACCTACAGCGCAAAAATGTGACACCATTTAACCATACCGCTATCTGCATAGTAACATTTCCAAGGATTCTGGATAGAACTACCATGAAATAAACCTGCCACCCTCCCCTGGATAAGGTAACTAGAAGTAAATATAAAGTATGTGTGTAAGACCAGAGGTCTAACATACCTACATATCCACAAATTACTACAATATTAGCCTAATGTAAAAAGATCTGTTGAGGACCCCCAAGCAAATGAGATCACACACCCCAATATGTACAGAGTTAAAAAATTATATGTGACAATATATGATAACACTCCTGTATGTACAGTAGCAGGCTAGGTAATCTGAATAAGGTGCAATGGAATCAATCCAACCCCCAGGCAAAGATAAAAAGTAAGGAGGAATTAATATTCATTATGTGTGTGAAGTAAGAATAGTAACACACTATAACTCCATATATCTAAATAGAGGTCTACCTCAATGTGACAGCAAGCCCCACATCTGTTATATCACATACCTCACAACACATACCCACACACATACATACACACAAGCACCCACATCCCACACATGCTGAAGTCCTATAATATGTCAGTCTGAAGAAGAAGAAGAGGTCTGTGGATGTCAGTTTTTGTAGTGTCCCATAAAACCAAGATCAACGTTCATCCCATCTGCTACCATATTGAGATGTAAAATAAGTTTAATCTCAAAAGCTCGTCTCTGTTGTGTGTTTTTGAGATTCCTTTTAAGACCATTGCTGACATATCTGAGATTGAGTGGTCAGGCTGGGAGAAGTGGTGCCCCACTGTTTTTTCAGTCTTCTTTGCTGTAATAGTATGTCTGTGCGAGTTCATCCTAGTGCGGAGCTGTTGGCGTGTCTCTCCAACATAACCTGTTTGTGGACATCTGTTTGTGGACACTGAATGAAATAAACAACATGTTGTGACATGCATGTATAACTCCCATGCACCTGGAATTGTCTGTTTTGTGATGTAACCACACAGTCTGAGGTAGAAATGAGCCCACAAGTCTTACAGGGGCGTTGATTGCAGGGTCGTGTGCCATTGTGTGACATGATATTCTGTTCTGGTGAAAGTTTGCTCCTAATAATTAGGCTGGATAAATTTGGTGGTTGTTTAAAAGATAGTGGGAGTTCCTTAAAATTACAATTAAGGGTTTCATCCTCACTAAATATTGGGTGGAGGTCTTTAATAATCTTACGCAGACGTTCAGGGTCTGGATGATATGTGACTACCAGGGGTATTCTGTCTGTAGCTGTCTTTTCTTTATATTGAAGTAGTTGTTGTCTTGGTACTTGCGTTGTCCATTCTGTTATCCTGTCAATTTCCCTGGAAGAGTGTCCCTGCTCAATAAAGGTGTTTTTCAACATAGCCAAATGTGTATCTCTGTCATCCTCATTTGAACAAATACAGTGACATTGGAGTGCTTGACTGTATATGACAGATTTTTTTGTATGGTTTGGGTGATTACCTTTCTTGTTCAGGTATCTCTGTCTGTCTGTTGGCTTCCTGTAAATACATATATGTAAGGTTCCATCCTTAATGGTGACTGTGGTGTCTTAGTGACACAGTCAAAGAAGTCAATCAGATTTGTTTGACATGATCTCCCCCCCATGTACCCATGCTGCCTCTCATCCTGGAGACCATGCTCCTCTAGATATGCCACCAACCTTTCCTTTAGTATGGTCTTCATGAGCTTTCCCACAATGGAGGTCAGACTGACTGGTCTGTAATTCCCTGGATCATCCTTGGGACCACTTTTGTGAAGGGGCACTACATATGCTGTTCTCCAGTCCTGTGGTACCACGCCTGACTCTAGTGAACTATTACATAGGTCTGCTAGTGGTCCTGCCAGCTTTTCAGCCAGTTCCTTTAGTACCCTTGGATGTACTCTGTCCGGTACATGTTAACATGTTAATGTTGATACAGAAGTCCTGCATCCCAGCCCAGAGGTTTTTAATATGCATGCCCAGAGGTTTTTAATATGTGTAAAGGTCTAGAAAATACTGTATGTAACAAATTACCTGACTCTTCAATACATTTGGGGCACTTATCATTTGGTTTGTTTCCCATTTTGTGAAGATGAGTCAGTGTGTAGTATAAATTTGAATGGTCCTATACTGTATTAGTGTATAATAACTGGTGATCCTTTTTATCAACCCGTTTTCGAGTACTGTAAAAAGTTGTATCAACCCGCAGGTTGATACGAAAAAAGTCGAATCAACCCGTGGGTTGATACGACTTTACAACTCCTAAGCTGAAGAAGCCTGCAGCACTTTCGCATTCCAGGTAAACAGATTCAAAATAATATACGTAACTTACAGATCCAAATGAGAGTGTAGTAATTTTAAATAAACAGAGCAGGTTTGCATAAAACACATCCCCCCCTTCCCGATTCTGTAGCTTACCCTCCAGTTTAGATCTGTATTTGTGCAGCATTTATTTAAGATATTTTAAGATCACTCATAAAATCACCATGGGAGACCCATGGCCAGCGCTTCTACTTCCTTGCTGGTAGGCGCCCTCGCTAGCACTTTATGTGATGTGGCGTGGGGCGTTATACTAATGAGGAAGTAAAGGCGTTTTAATAGATCTCCTAAATAAATATTAATTCTAAGAAATTTTTAGTACCAGTTATTATATAAAATAAAACATGTAGGGGTAGAAATGGGTTTTTACACCCTCGTTGTGTGATAATAGTAAAACCCCTCGACCTTCGCTCTCGAGGTTTACATATTATCACAAAACTTGGGTGTGTAAAAAACTCCATATCAACTCCCTACATATGCATTATTCTCTATAAGATTAGCCACATGAAAAGCTTTTAGCAAGAAACTCCACATTTGCTTCCAATTCCAATGATCTGTTTCTTTGTGCAGGAGTAGCAACCAGTTTCTTTTACTTTCTATAGCACAACCTCTAACATTATCAATTAAAAGAGAATAAAGGGCTGATATTTTTGGTTTTCGTATAGAGACACTTAAAAAACTGTTAGTGATTAAGCTGGCTTTCTGAGGTACTTCTAAGTTGGGAAATAATTTATTGGTGGCTATCTTAAGGGTAATGGAAATGTTTTCATTTGCTGGCACATTATATTGTCTTTGGAGCTCGGGAAAGGGTATAAATTTGTTGTTTTTTATGAGAGCTTTGCTTTTTGGTTTTTATTTATTATAGAACTGTAGCTATATTTACTGTTATAATGTGTAGTAAATCATTAATTGTTAGAGTTTAGGAAATTATAGAAGGTCAAAGTTGACATTTATGTCTGTTGAATATGAGAAATTGTTAATGTCAAGCTTGTTGATTGTTACTTCTTGATTATGAAAATATTCTATAAAATTTAATTAAGAAGAATAAAGTTACTCTATGAAGTCCTACATGGATACCCATGAGGGTGTGTAGCACCTACACATATCATGGAGCCCTCCTGTGCCCTTGGGGGGGCCTCTGCAGCTGTCATGAATCAGTGTTCTGCTCCCTCTGTGCCCATTCTAGTACAGGCATGCACAGTTACTCAATGGCCTGACTGTGAGTGGTGGGAAGTGGGATAAAACGCACACTACACAGAATCCTGAAAGATGCCAAGGCACCCGTTGTGCAGTTCCTGGGGTATGTAGCCTCTGCCACCACATGGCTGCCATATTGGCTATGTACCCTCCAAGCAATCAGTGTAATACTAACCGGTCTGGGCAATGATCACCTTCTCCTTGCCCCATAACTCCATACTGGGGACCAGGGGGCATTTGTTTCATTTTTATTTCACATAAAACCCTTTAGGCAGGTGCCTATTTTCAAAAGGTTTAGAGTCAGGTACACAGAGTAAAAATATACAAAGTATACAGCAGTGAACACAGGTAATAATAATGTGCAAACAACATTAGCATTATGTTACAAAGAGGGCCATAGCAGCACAGAGCCATGTCTTGAGATGATAAATACAACTCATTGTGTCCATTTATTGTCAAAAACTTTCTTCTGCATCTCACAATGCATGCCAGTTTCTCCATGTGATACATTTTATTCAACATGCACCACTATTCCTCATGTTTAGAATGAGTTTCTGACCACCTACTAGTGATAACATTTCTTTACTGCAATGACTGGAATCAAACATTAATGTTTCTTTGTATTTTTTTACTGAATGTTGTTTACAGCCACCTGGTAAATGATTACTAGCAAATTGTTTATTTCTTTTTTTAATTAGTAAACATCATTAAAAATATCTGGTAGTACAACTATTTGCTTATTTATATTCCTAAATATCCCCCATGTTCTTCTCTCGCTCAGCACACCCAATATTTTTTTCCGCTTGCTACTGCATACCCAAACAATACTATAGAACCAACAGTTAACACTCATATGAAGCAATCCAGATATATTTGTGCAAAATATTTATTAATCCAGTAACAAATAGAGTGTAACACATACAGTCTGCATCATGCTCGAGCTACACCGGGGACCAATTTCTGTTCTAGTACACCAGTCCCCGGAGTAGATCTAACAATATGAAGTGCTCCATGTGATATTGCTGCTCTTGTATGCTACTCATTGTTCTTAAGTTATGAACTGAAACCAGACTGTACTGGATAATAAATATTTTGCACGAATGTATTTCCGTGCTTCATATGAATATTACTGCTGGTTAAATACTAGCGCACAAAGAGGCACAGTAGTTCTTACTGCGGAGGTGGGTAAACCAGCTTTTGTGCATACAGTATTGATTTTTTTGTACTCTGAGAACACCGCTGTTCTCCTGTGGTGGAGCAACATGGCTTGTAGTGCCTTTGCATACCTAAACATGAGTGTGTGTCCATTTCTCTGCACACTAGAATCTTGTGCACATTTTTTCTCAGAATGTTTTATCGTAGTCTCATATTATATCGAAAATTCAAAATAAAAAAATGCAACTTTCCAGGCAACTACTCCCAGACTCCTCAGTTTGTGGAATGATGAACATTAATTCAGATCTGTTTCCACTGTTAATCAGGAGGCACTTTATTATGTTCTCTTCGCCATGTCTGCTGAATTCTGTCTGTCTGTTGTTGCTGGCAGCACTTCATTTACTCTTCAGATTGCTTTCTTATGCACTATTACCTAGCAGTGCCTTGTTCTTACTCCAGCTGAGTTCCAATTTGCACTTATATTACTTGTTGCGTTTCAGATGCTCTGCCTAGCTCATCTTTTTCATTTCAAAGCTCCTTAATTGTTTGCATTTTATTTTTGATTTGTGCATTGAACTGTTGTAACTTATTGCTGTACTCTCCCTAATTTCCCCTCCCCAGGACACATCTGGAAATGAGTTATTTCAGCTCAGTATGTCT
Source organism: Neoceratodus forsteri (assembly GCA_016271365.2). NCBI lineage: Eukaryota > Metazoa > Chordata > Ceratodontiformes > Ceratodontidae > Neoceratodus > Neoceratodus forsteri. Next base: position 1,219,568,564 of record CM057450.1, read on the forward strand.
TTCCTGGTAAATCTTTTGAAATAAATACATAAATAAATACATACCTACATAAATACATACATACATACAGTACATACATACATAAATACATAAATACATACATACAGTACATACATAAATACATACATACAGTACATACATACATAAATACATAATACAGTACATACATATATAAATACATACATAAATAGACACATACATACATAAATACATACAGTACATATATAAATACATACATAAATACATACATAAACACCTGTACATGCATACATAAATACATACAGTACATACATAAATGGATACATATATACATACGTTAATAATTGATTGAACACCTTTCACTTTGGATTTGAACAGCTCTAACCACCTAGCAGAATCTGGGGATTTGATGACATGTTTGAAGATTCCTCTTGTATCATTTTTTGGGGCCCAGTTACCTGCAAGACCTCCTACAGCCATACCACCCATTGCGTCCCCTCTGGTCAGCTGAGGAGGACCTCCTAGTGATTCCCAGGGTTCATTTGAAGTCATCTGGCACTTGTTTTTTTCCCCCAGTTGTGGCACCTACCCTGTGGAATTCACTGCCTTGGTTGCTTAGAGAGGCCCCCTCGGTTAATGCCTTTAGGAGGGAGCTCAAGACCTTTTTATTTAATAAAGCTTTTCCCTCCTTTTAACTTATTATGAGTGCCAATTTTTTTATGTATACTTTGTGTTACTCTGTCAATATTATCCAGCTATCTGTAAAGTGCCTAGAGTCACAATGAGGTAGAGTGCTGTAACAAATTAATAAACTAAACTGTGATTAAGAATACAAAACAATTTACATGGTTACTTTTCTGTCCATTGTTGCTGTACTAATAAATAGCCCCTTATCTGAAAATGCAAATATATACTTATAATTATATTTAGTTTTTTACTCACCAGGTAAGCATAGTAGACAAATGCATGTCTATTTTCAGGTGTGACCTAGGAGACGGCAAAGTGGAGAAACACAGAGCAAAACGTCAACAGTTTTACAGTTACACAGAAGCATAGGGAGCAGTTGCATTATAGGGGCACAAAGGACAGAAAACCAATACCACAATAAATAAGGTGACAGAAGCATAACAAAAACATTACAGATACCAAACTGCAATATTCAAAAGGATCTGGAAACAGTTTCCAGATAAAAGCACACAGTGTACTGTCAAGCATACATCAGGAGTGGGAAAAAATTGGCAAGGTAAAAATGATATCTGTGTTAGTGACGACAGTAACAGTGATACCTTCAAAAGATATCTAAGTTATTGTTTGTCACAATGGATATCTCGACAATCACCGTCATCATAGTGCAGCCCAGCTAAGATTGACAGGCTGGTCCTACGCTGGAACAGTATAGGTGTGAGGCAAGTTTAAACCGTATCTCCATTTGCCCTTTTTTTTTTCAACAGTGGCACTCTCAGTTTCAGTCAGCGCCTGGCAGAGCAACTGCACAAGTCAGTGGCTCTAGTGAAAGTCCTGCAAACAGTGACACTTTCTGTCACTTTCACTCAGTCTGGCAGAGCAATCAGACAAGTCCATGGTTTAAGTGAAAGTCCAGTAAACAGTGACACTTCCTGTCAGTTTCAGTCAGTGCCTGACAAATCAATCGCGCAAGTCCGTGGTTTCAGTGAAAGTGTAGTATAACTATCAGTTATCAACAGTACAGCATAAAACACCATTCACCACAAGCTAACAAAAACGTTTTAAATTCATAATAAAACATATTTCCTAGCGTGTTTGGGGTTGGCAAATGATACAACCAGAAAGAAAAAGGCAGGTGTTAGTAAATAACACAAATAATCTGAAAGGGTCCTGTAAACAGTGACATATCCAGTTAATTGAAAAATCGGTCAATGAAAAATAGATAGTGTTTTAAAATGAACAACAACTTTGAATTAGATCTTGATGATTTAATGAACAGGACCCTGAGCAATTTACGGAATCTGCGATTGAGGCTCCTTTGCCAGTAGCTCTAATTGAACATCAGCGTTCATTGATCACTACTGCGTTATAACCTGTTTCTGCTCTCCAGGTAAATATCTCTACTGCTGTAACAGCTGTGCAAATTCCTTCTCAACTAATTGGAGCTGCTGTAGCGGCACACATTGGAAGCATGACAGGTGCTGCAAATGCCAGTGATGAAAGTATGCCAAATAGTGTTTATTATGGACCTGAAACTGCAATACCTCATTCAACAGTAACTTCAGACAATACCGTTAGGAACCAAGACCACCTTAAAGAGGCCACTTGTACCATAAACCAAGAAGACACAGAAAGTAACATTACTCATTTTTTGTCTAGCTACAGCAATGCAAATACAGACTGGAAGACACTGTATGACATAAAGGTACTAAAATCATTTGTAGTGAATAAATGTAAGGATTCCAGAGAGCTATCTGAACTGCCTCCTGCCACTTTGAACAAGTATATCTGTTGCTACTTTATGGAGGCACGTAAGAAAAATGGAGAAGAATATGAGCCTGTCACCTTGCACTGCATGTTCCAATCCATAAAAAGGCATCTCAAAATGTATTTATTTATGAAGCTCTTGGATTCCAAGTACCTTTGAGCTGAGAGCTCTTTTACAAAGGTTCCACGTCAAATAGTGAACAAAACATACATTATGAATTGAGGAAGACACAGGGGTAAGAAACATTTAACAGGTACATTACATATCAGGTCAGGAGACAGTATAGAATACATAGCATATTCATACAATTTAGGAAGGCTAACAGACAATACAGGGATGCGATTAAGCACATTATACAAAAAGCACAATAACCTAGATAGTTAAGCCCAGAAATGCAGACTGTGAGAATCAGCTAAGAGGGCCTTGTCCAGAGGTAATGTGTGTGTGGGGGGAGAGGGAGAGGAGGTTGAGGGGAAAAGGTGTGAGAGGTTAGAAGAGGTGGGGTGGGTATATTTGGGGGATTGAGGTAACAAGATCAAAGGCTAGCAGGCTATCTGCTAAGGGCTGCAATGGGACAGGATGCTAAGTGCATTGATGGGGCAGTAGGGGCAATTCTACCTGTTCCTGCTAGATGGGGCAGTCGCAGCTACAGAGGGCTGAGAGGTGATCCCATAACTTATGTTTGAAGGCTCCTAGCTTGGATTCAGTCGGGATGTCACAGTGAAGGGAGCTGAGCCAGTTGTGGGCATGCCATGCAAATGACCTTTGTCCCTGTAATATATAAATCCTTCTGTAATGAAAGAGCCTTGTCCGGGGTATCAATCTCTGCTGAAAGTTTAGTATCATCCGCAAATTTACAGATGTTATTATACAGTCCATGGTGGAGGTCACTAATATAAATGCCAGACAGGATAGGGCCCAGCACGGATCCCTGAGGAACTCCACTGGTCACCTTGATGCTTGAGGAAGTAATGGTGCCTATTTTAATGTTTTGTGATCTATCAGTTAAACAGTTGGCTCAAATAATCACTGAACCCCTAAGAAATCATTTTGTTAACTAGAGATAGATGGGGGACTAGATCAAAGACCTTTTTGAAATCGAGATATACTGTATCCACTGGGGTACTATGATGTCAGCATGGCTCAATTGGTAGCACATCCGCCTCTGGACCAGAAGGTCGTGGGTTCTCGTCCCACACTGGGATTGGACTTGCACCTAAAAATCGCTGACATCTGAGTGCAGTATTAGGGGGTGCTGTACAGCTGGGGTGTGCCGTCCTTCGGATGGGACATTAAACCAAGGTCCCTTCTGCCCAACCTGGTGGGCGTCCAGGTGGAAGTAAAAGAACCCAGGGCACTCTTTGCAAAGAGCAGGGAACATTCCCAGTGTCCTGGCCAACATTCCCCTTCTCATAAACTGGTTCTTGCAATTATCCAGGCTGTGTGTGGGTGATGATGTGCGATATGGCCACCACCACACATTCAGTCACTTCACTACCAGTCTAGCATTGCTTGTAAAGCGCTTTGGGATACTGTGTATGAAAAGTGCTATATAAATGCTGATTCTTCTTCTTCTTCTTCATCTAAACTGGTACTAACCTTTTCATAAAAGGCGATCAGATTGGTTGTGCATGATCTTCCTATTTGAAAGCCATGTTGGGTAGTGTCTGTTAAACCTAGGGTTTTGATTTTGTTATCAATTTCATTTTTTTAGAATTGTTTCTATTAATTTACTTCCAACTGATGGTAGACTAATTGGTTTATAATAACTTATAATTTTTTTTAATTCCCTTTTTGTAAATTGGGACCACATATGCTGTCCTCCAATCTCCAGGGACTTCCTCAGTCATCATTGATTTGTTGAAAATAATAGATAATGGAAATACCAATTGGTCAGTGATTTCTTTAAATAGATAGTTATTTAAGTTATCTGGGCCAGGAGAAGAATTACAGTTTAATGAACGTATAGCTGATTTTATTTCATCATGCGAAAAAAGTTCATAATGATGTTGAGGTAGATGAAGTAAGTGATCAATCGTATCATTGCTAGTAAATACAGATCTGAAGTACTCATTAAAGAGTTCTGTTAATTCTAACGTATCATATATATGTTGACCATTTTTTTGAATAGAAGAAATTGGATTAACAGTTTTTTTATAAGCATTAACAGAGGCGTAAAACGCCTTGGTATCTCCTTTTGAAAGTGCCAGTTTGAATTTGAATTTTCTTTTTTCAGTTTTAACGAGTGCCTTAGTTTTTTTAACTTCTTGTTTAAATAAAGACGTAGTTACAGAATTATTTTTTTTTTCATTTCCTTAAATGCAGCCTCTTTTCTTTTGATTTGTTTCAAGATTGCTGGAGTGAGCCATGAGGGGATCTTGCCCTTATTATTATTATATTTTTTTTATTGGGACATATAGTGATTCTAAATCAAGTAGAATATTTTTTAGTAAGTTCTAGCTATCATTTACCTTTAGATTAGATAATAACAAAACCCAATTGAGATTATCCAGTAAAGATCTAATTTCCTCATAATTTCCACTAGGATTATCATATCTTAAATGAATGGATTTAGTACAGTTTTTAGAAACAATTAGGTCAAATAGTATTATGTTGTGATCCCTATTACTGAGGGGGGAAGTTATAGTAATGTTCTCTATATCTGAATTAAGGTTCATCACAACTACATCCAATATATTTTTGTCTCTTGTTGGTTCTGATATCAATTGGTGCAGGCCTAAGGTAATAAAAAGATCCAAAAATAAACTTTCAACCTGATTGTTTGTTGTTAGATGGTCCCAGTTTACTCCGGGCAGAGTTAAGTCTCCCATTAAAAGAATATCAGATTTGTTAGCTAGTTGTGCAATTTGATTGACTAGGCTATTATTATAATGTGTATCAGCTGATGGTGGTCTACACAAAATTACTAATATAAGTGGTTTACCTGATTTGTTTCTAATTTGCACAAAACAACCCTCTATACTTTCTTCCAAATTGTTAATTTCCTGGAAGGCAATGGATTCTTTTAAATAGAGGCAGACTTCTCATAGAAACATAGAAGTTGATGGCAGATAAGGACCGCAAGGCCCATCCAGTCTGCCCATTTCTTTTTCTGCCTTATGAATGTGCCATTGGCCTTTGCTCTGTCAATGGCCTATCTATTCATACTCATCTGTATTGCTCCCTTATGCCTATCCCATGCCTGTTTGAAGCCCTGCACTGTATTCATATCCACCACTTCCTGAGGTAGGCCATTCCATGCATCCACCACTCTGTCTGTGAAAAAGAACTTCCTCAAGCCCTTAATTGGCCTCCCTCTAATCTCATGCTGTGTCCTCTTGTCCTGCTATTTTTCTTATGTTGAAACATGTTAGACTCTTTCACCTTGTTAATGTCCTTAAGGTGTTGAATGTTTCAATCATATCACCTCTCTCCCTCCTTTGCTCTAGGGTATACATATTGAGCTCAGTTAATCTGTCCTCATATGTTTTCTGATGCAGTCCCTGCACCATTTTGGTTGCCCTTCTCTGGACTGCCTCAATTTGGTTAATGTAATTGTGAAGATGTGGCCTCTAGTACTGCACATAATACTCCAGATGGGGCCTAACCAGTGTCTTGTAAAGAGGGATTATTACCTCCCTCTTCTGACTTGTGATACCCCTACTAATGCACCCCAACATCCATCTAGCCTTACCTACTGCTTTAATGGTCTGCTTGGATGATTTCAGGTCATCGGTGATGATGACGCCCAAGTCTCTTTCTTCCCTTGTGATTGCCAGCAACTCCCCTCCCAGCCTGTAGGTGGCTTCAGGGTTTCTCTTCCCTATGTACATGATCTTGCACTTCTTTGTGTTAAACCCCAGTTGCCACTCTTCCCACCATTTTGCTAGTTTGTCCAGGTCTCTTCTCATTCTGCCCACCCCATCTGGATTCAATTCAATTCAATTCAATTCAAGTTTATTTATGAAGCGTCTTTCAAAACCAAGGCGCTGTACAGAAATAATTAAAATTAATAAAATCCAGACATTTAAAAGTCAGCCACAACTAGCAAGAATATGCTAAACAAAGAAAATATGTTTTTAAGGCAACTTTAAAATTATCGATGGTTGGAAATTCTCTCAACCAACGAGGCAGAGAATTCCACAGGGTTGGTGCCAAAAAAGCAAAGGCACAAGATCCCGATGACTTCAATCGAACCCTGGGAATCTCCAGCAATCCCTTGCTGGCGGAACAGAGAGGACGGAGGGGGCAGTAGGGAATCAGAAGATCTTTCAGGTAGCCGGGTCCCTGATCATGTAGAGCTTTAAAGGTTAGTAAACCAACCTTAAAGGTGATCTGCCACCGAACAGGCAGCCAGTGCAGTTTGTGGAGCACAGGCATGATATGACTGGTTCTAGAAGTCCCAGTCAGAAGCCTGGCTGCCGTGTTCTGCACCAGCTGAAGGCGGTGGATATCAACCCCTGGTAGCCCTAGGTAGAAGGAATTGCAGTAGTCCAGACGAGTAGTGACAAAGGCGTGGACCAAAGTTGGAAGGTCCTCCGGGGGAATCAGATGTTTCACCCAGGCAATATTCCTGAGATGGTAAAAAGAGGATTTGACAACAGCTGACACCTGAGATTTCAGGGTCAGACCGTCATCAAAAATAATGCCCAGATTTCGCACCTGTCCAGAGGTAGAGAACGGTACACCACCAAGTAATAAACCTGATGGTTGACCAGCTCCCAAACCTGCTCCCGGATGACCTGGATCCATGACCAATACCTCAGTCTTATCTGGATTGAGTCTCAACCAGCTCGAACTCATCCAAAGTCTGATCTCATCAAGGCAATTATTAAGTGTAGAGAGTGCATCACCCTGATCGGGGAGAAAGGACAAATACAGCTGAATATCATCTGCATAGCAGTGAAAACCCAGACTGTATCGCCTGATGATTTCTCCCAATGGCAGCATATACACTGCAAACAACATGGGAGCTAAAATGGAGCCCTGTGGTACTTCACAAGGCAGGGAGTGAGCGCCAGAGGAATAAATTCCGGTGACAACTCTCTGAAACCTGTCCGTGAGATAAGAACGAAACCAATTGAGGACTGTACCAGACAGTCCACAAAAGACCCACAGGTGCTCCAGTAGCACTCCATGGTCTACAGTGTCAAATGCAGCAGATAGATTGAGGAGGACCAGAATGGTACACGCCTTTCAATCTCTGGCCATTAGGAGGTCGCTCAACACCCGGAGAAGGGCAGTCTCTGTACTATGCCTTTTCCTGAAACCAGACTGGAGAGTATCATAGACATTGTGAGATATAAAATGATCATCCAATTGCAATGCAACTGCCTTTTCAATAACCTTACCAACAAATGGCAGGTTAGAGATAGGCCGGTAGTTAGCTAGACAATCTGGGACCATGGAGGATTTTTAAGGAGTGGTCGAACTACCGCCTCCTTAAGGGGGTCAAGAAAAAAACCCTCTCCAAGGACTTCCAGACAATGTCTGCAAGGATTGGGTAGATAACTTCTACACAACCTACTAAAAGTGGTGTAGGACCCGGATCCAAAGTACAACTAGTTGGTCACATTGTTTGGATGATCTTCACAATGTCCATGAATTCCAGGCAGTGAAAATCTAACCAGACAGGCCGAGGGCAGGTTGCTACCTATCGACCACCACAATCCCCCATAGGAGAGGTCGGACCGATGCCGGACCTGATGTTGACAACCTTATCCGCAAAAAAATGGGCAAACTCCTCGCATCTTAGCTGAGAAAAAGCTTCTCTAGGCTGAAGACAGACTGGATTGCACAGTCTGTCCACAGTCCGGAAAAACTGAGCCGGTCGATTTTGTGCAGCAGAAATCTCTCTGGACAGGAATTCTGCCTTCTACGAGTGATTTCTGATTGATAGCTATCATAATGAGCCATCAATCTAAGCCTGTCAGCATCAAGGCCCGACTTCCACCAGGCTCTCTCCAGCCTTCGGCCTACTCGCCTTAATTCCTTCAAGGAGCCATCAAACCACAGGCTCCTTGGATGGAAGATGAGAGGCCAAACACGAACAGGTGCAATTTTGTCCAGAGCATCTCCCCCAGCCTTATTATAGGCTAATACAAGATTGTCTGGACTCATGCATTCACCCGACAAACTCGATAGATCCAGCACCGCCATTAGGTCATTGGGGTTAACACCCCTGAAAGGGCGGTACTGAACCATCTCCGTAGGGGCAGACCTATTAGAGGGGGCCCTGAAACTGAACCTTATGGTGTAATGGTCAGACCAACTGACTGGTTCCACCCCCAAATCAGTGATCTCCATACCCAAGAGAAAGACCAGATCCAATGAATGACCCCCTATATGGGTAGAAACATAGAAACATAGAATTTGACGGCAGATAGACCACTTGGCCCACCCAGTCTGCCCATTTCCCTACCTACTGGATAAGCTGCAGATCCTAGTTAACCAGCAGCCTACTTCTTCTTACCCCCACCCCCTAGAATGTGCCTTATGACTGTCCCATGCATGCTTGAATTCCACCACTGATTTTGACTCCACAACCTCCTCCGGAAGGCCGTTCCATGCATCCACAACCCTCTCTGTGAAAAAATACTTTCTTAAATTACCTCTGAGCCGCCCCTCCATCTTCAAATTGTGCCCTCTTGTTCTTGCACACCTCTTTTTTTGAAAGATGCTACCCTCTTGGACTTTGTTGATTCCCTTGAGGTACTTGAAAGTTTCTATCATGTCCCCCCTCTCCCTCCTTTCCTCGAGGCTATACATATTAAGCTCCTTAAGTCTCTCTTCATATGTCTTCGGTGCAGACCCTGCACCATTTTAGTGCCCTCCTCCAGACAGCTTCCATCCTGTCTATGTCTTTCGGAGATTGGGTCTCCAGAACTGCACACAGTACTCAGATGGGGTCTGACCAGCTGTCTGTACAGAGGATAATAACTTCCTGTTTTCTACTGGTGATGCCTCTCCTATGCATCCCAGTAACCCCCAGCCCTCCTGCTGCCCTCTCACATTGCTTGCCCACCTTTAGGTCATCTGATATGACTACCCCTAGGTCCCTTTCCATTTTTGTTGTTAGTATCTCACCCCCATTGTGTACTCTTCCCTGAGTTTTGTTTCCCAGGTGCATTACCTTGCACTTCTTAGCATTGAATCTAAGCTGCCACCATTTGACCATTCCTCTAACCTTGCCAAGTCCCTTCTCATCCTTTCCACCCCACCCTGTGCATCAACTCTGTTGCAGATCTTAGTGTCATCTGCAAGAGACATACTTTTCCTTCCAGTCCTTCCATAATGTTGCTTATAAAGACATTGAAGAGGACCGTCCTAATACTGAACCCTACGGTACCCCAGTAGTAACCCTCCTTTCTTCTGAGTGGACTCATTTACTATTACTCTCTGTGTCCTATTCTCCAGCCAATTCTTACCCAGGCTGTCATCTTGGGACCCACTCCCAGGCTGGTATAAGAACATAGAAACATAGAATATGACTGACGAGATAAGGACCGCTTGGCCCACCCAGTCTGCCATTTCCTGCCTACTGGATAAGCTGCAGATCCTAGTTAACCAGCAGCCTACTTTTCCTACCCCCATCCCCTAGAATTGCCTTATGACTGTCCCATGCATGCTTGAATTCCACCACTGTTTTTGACTCCACGACCTCCTCCGGAAGGCTGTTCCATGCATCCACAACCCTCTCTGTGAAAAAATACTTCCTTAAATTACCTCTGAGCTGCCCCCTCTATCTTCAAATTGTGCCCCCTTGTTCTTGCACACCTCTTTTTTTGAAAGATGCTACCCTCTTGGACTTTGTTGATTCCTTGAGGTACTTGAAAGTTTCTATCATGTCCCCCTCTCCTCCTTTCCTCGAGGCTATACATATTAAGCTTCTTTAGTCTCTCTTCATATGTCTTCTGGTGCAGACCCTGCATCATTTTAGTTGCCCTCCTCTGGACAGCTTCCATCCTGTCTTATGTCTTGCGAGACTGGGTCTCCAGAACTGCACGCAGTACTCCAGATGGGGTCTGACCAGCTGTCTGTACAGAGGGATAATAACTTCCTGTTTTCTACTGGTGATGCCTCTCCTATGCATCCCAATATCCCCCAGCCCTCATTGCTGCCCTCTCACATTGCTTGCCCACCTTTAGGTCATCTGATATGACTACCCCAGGTCCCTTTCCATTTTTGTTGTTGTTAGTATCTACCCCATTGTGTACTCTTCCCTGGGTTTTGTTTCCCAGGTGCATTACCTTGCACTTCTTAGCATTGAATCTAGCTGCCATACATTTGACCATTCTTCTAACCTTGCCAAGTCCTTTTCATCCTTTCCACCCCACCTTGTGCATCAACTCTGTTGCAGATCTTTGTGTCATCTGCAAGAGACATACTTTTCCTTCCAGTCCCTCTGCAATGTAGCTTATAAAGACATTGAAGGACTAGTCTAATTCTGAACCCTCGAAGTGCCCACTAGTAACCCCTTTCATCAAGTGGACTCCATTTACTATTACTCTCTGTGTCCTATTTTCCAGCCAATTTTTACCCAGGCTGTCATCTTGGGACCCACTCCCAGGCTAGCTAACTTGTATATTAATCTTTGTATGGGACTGTGTCAAATGCCTTGCTAAAGTCTAGGTAGGCCATGTCCACAGCCCCTCCTGATCTACTACTTTGGTCACCCAGTCAAAGAAATCTATCAGATTTGTCTGGCATGACCTTCCTGCTGTGAATCCATGCTGTCTTGGGTCCTGTGCCCTCTGGCCTCTAGATGCTGACAATTCTTTCCTTCAGAAGTGATTCCATCATTTTCCCTACCACTGAGGTTAAACTAACAGGTCTGTAGTTTCCTGCTTCTGCCTTGCTCCCACTTTTGTGAAGGGGAATCACATCTGCCCTCCTCCAGTCCTCGGGTACCACCCCATCCTCCCATGATTTGTTAAAGAGGGTAGTCAGTGGTGTCACTAATTCTACTCTTAGTTCTTTTAGAATTCTGGGATGAATCCCATCAGGCCCCATTGCTTTGTCCACCTTCAGTTTTAAGAGTTCTTTCAGAACCCTTTCTTCTGTAAATGGGCTGGTATCAACTTCTGTATCCAGTGTGTTTCTACTGTTTGTTCTAGGTACACCCCTCTTCCTTTGTAAATACTGAGCAAAAATATTTGTTTAGTATCTCTGCCTTTTCACAGTCTCCCTCTGCTCACCCTCCCCTTTATTAAGCCTCACTATCCCTCCTTGGTCTTCCTTCACTCCCTGATGTACCTATAAAGGTTTTATCCCCTTCTTAACTGAGTTGGCTATCTTTTCCTCGGTTTGGGCCTTTGCTGTTCTGACTGCCTTCCCAGCTTCCTTTTGCTTTAACTGATACAGTTCTCTGTCCTGCTCCTTCTCGATTCCTTGTACTTCCTGAATCTTTCTTTTCTCTTGAACCTTCACTGCCACTTCCTTTGAGAACCATAGTGGTTTCTTACATCGTTTAGTTTTGTTTATTTGATTCACACAAGGCTTGTTGCCTCTATGATGGCAGTTTTATTATTCCCCATCGTTCTTCCACCCTCCTTCCTGCCCATGTGCTAGTGCATTCCTTAGGCACTTACCCATTTTGTAAAGTCAGCCCTCCTAAAGTCCAGTACCTTTGCCTTTGTAAGGCTTGACTCTATTGCTGTGTTTATTGTGAACCATACTGTTCGATGGTCGCTAGTTCCCCAGATGGCTACCCACTTCTACATCTGTGATCCTCTCTTCATCTCCATTTGAGAGAACCAGGTCCAAGATTGCTCCTCTCGGTGGGCTCCAATACTAGTTGTCTAAGGCATGCCCCTGTAGGGCATCTAGAATAACCCCACTCTTGAGTGGCTGTGGCAACTGCACTCCAGTTAACATCTGGCATATTCAGATCACCCATCAGCAATATCTCCCTTTTTTGCCATTCTAAGTATACTTTCTATCATTTCCTTGTCCATTTCCTCCCCCTGAGAAGGGGGTCTGTATCCAACCCCTGTGCGTATTGTGGTGCCATTGCCGGTCTCCAAATTTACCCACAGTGCTTCTTCTCCTCCCTGTTTTCTCTTTTGTTCTGTTACTTTGATTCCTTCCCTTATGTAAAGAGCTACTCCTCCTCCTCTTTTACCCTCCTTGTCCCTCCTGTAGATAGTGTATCCTGGTATGTTTATGTCCCTGTCATGGTTTTGTACGAACCATGTTTCTGTGACTGCCACGATATCCAGATGTTCCTCCTCCATCAAGGCCACTAATTCAGGAAGCTTGTTACTCAGACTACGTGTATTGGTACTCATTGCTCTCCATTTTTTGATGGCTTTACTTTCTGTTGCAGCATCCCCCACTGACCTTTCTACCTCGGTCTTTTTCTCATTTAGTACCCTGTTTTGTAGGGAGACGCTGGGATTTTCCTGCTGCTCATCAGTGCCTCCCCTTGACTAGTTTAAAAAGCTTGCCAATGAAGCATTTAAACCCGATTGCTCAAAGACTTGTTCCTTCCTGGACAGATGCAGACCATCCTGCCAGTATAGGCTGGTGTCCCTCCAGGTGGAACCCCAGTCCCAATGAAGCCAAACCCTGTGCTCCACACCATTTTTTCAACCACTCATTAAACTGCATGGTGCAAAGTACCCTTGCCTCACTCATGCCATTTACAGGCAGCACCTCTGAGAAGGTTACTGTGTGCTACTTGTCTTAGGCCCTCCCATTTCTAAAAGTCCTTCTGCACTGCTCTAATCTCATGTTGAGCCAGTCATTGTCCCTAGGTGGACAATGACATCCAGCTCAGACTCCCGTGCAGCTGTTCTCGTGATCCTGAGGATGCGCTTCCTGTCCTTACAAGCCATGGCACCAGGCAGGCACTTTATTTCAGTTTTCCCTGCTCCCCCCAGTTCTATCCCCCTAATAATTGAGTCCCCCACCAGGAGCTGCTTCCTTTCCTTGTGGCATCCTTTGCCTCCCTCCTGTGGGCCTCCCTTGTGACAGGTGTCCTCAGCCTCCTTAATCTCCTCCGTGGGTGCATCCATGGGAGCTGTGCTCCCCAGAATGGTGTATGGATTGTGGGTGGAACAACTGACTGGGTGTCTCTGTTCCACCCTCCTCACCCTCCCTGAGCCCACTGTGGTCCAACTGCTGTTCTTTCTTTGCAACCTCTGAGGTAGTGGTGGTGGCTCTGGTGCTCCCTGGATGGGGGTTCCTTCCTACCATCAAGTCTGGCCTGGGGAAGGTTCTCTTACTGCTGCCCAGTGTGCCTGAAGACGGGCAACTTCCTCCCTCAGGGCAGAGAGTTGTCTGCAAATAGGGCAGCATCTCAGCCTCCAGAAAGACTCCCGGAAGACTGCTGCCCCACAGCCATTACATTGCACTACTCCCCACATGACTATGTACTTTTTTTTTTTTTGTGTGTGTGTATATTAATCTTTTGTGTGGGACTGTGTCAAATGCCTTGCTAAAGTCTAGGTAGGCCATGTCCACAGCCCCTCCCTGATCTACTACTTTGGTCACCCAGTCAAAGAAATCTATCAGATTTGTCTGGCATGACCTTCCCGCTGTGAATCCATGCTGCCTAGGGTCCTGCCCCTCTGGCCTCTAGATACTCGACAATTCTTTCCTTCAGAAGTGATTCCATCATTTTCCTATCACTGAGGTTAAACTAAAGGTCTGTAGTTTCCTGCTTCTGCCTTGCTCCCATTTTTGTGAAGGGAATCACATCTGCCCTCCTCCAGTCCTCGGGTACCACCATCATCCCATGATTTGTTAAAGAGGGTAGTCAGTGGTCACTAGTTCTACCCTTAGCTCTTTAGAATCTGGGATGAATCCCATCAGGCCCCATTGCTTTGTCCACCTTCAGTTTTAAGAGTTCTTTCAGAACCCTTTCTTCTGTAAATGGGCTGGTATCAACTTCTGTATCCAGAGTGTTACTACTGTTTGTTTTATGTACCTCTCCTCTTCATTTGTAAATACTGAGCAAAATATTTGTTTAGTATCTCTGCCTTTCACAGTCTCCTCTGCCCACCTCCCTCCCTTTATTAAGCCTCACTATCCCTCCCTTGGTCTTCCTTTGCTCCCTGATGTACCGATAAAAGGTTTTATCCCCCTTCTTAACTGAGTTGGCTATCTTCATCTCGGTTTGGGCCTTTGCTGTTCTGACTGCCTTCCCAGCTTCCTTTTGCTTTAACTGATACAGTTCTCTGTCCTGCTCCTTCTGTGATTCCTTGTACTTCCTGAATGCTTTCTTTTTCTCTTGAATCTTCACTGCCACTTCCTTTGAGAACCATAGTGGTTTCTTACATTGTCTTGTTTTGTTTATTTGCTTCACACAAAGGCTCGTTACCTCTGTGATGGCAGTTTTTATTATTCCCCATTGTTCTTCCACCCTCCTTCCTGCCCATTTGCTAGTGCATTCCTTAGGCACTCACCCATTTTAGCAAAGTCAGCCCTCCTAATGTCCAGTACTTTTGTCTTTGTAGCTTGACTCTATTGCTGTGTTTATTGTAGACCATACTGTTCGATGGTTGCTAGTTCCCAGATGGCTACCCACTTCTACATCTGATCCTCTCTCCATCTCCATTTGAGAGAATCAAGTCTAATATTTCTCCTTCTCGAGTGGGCTCCAGTACTAGTTGTCTAAGGCATGCCCCTGTGGGCATCTAGAATAACTGCACTCTTCAGTGGCAGCTGTAACTGCACTCCAGTTAACATCTGGCATATTCAGATCACCCATCAGCAATATCTCCCCTTTTTCTGCCATTCTAAGTATACTTTCTATCATTTCCCTGTCCATTTCCTCCCCCTGAGAAGGGGGTCTGTATACAACCCCTGTGCGTATTGTGGTGCCATTGCCTGTCTCCAAATTTACCCACAGTGCTTCTTCTCCTCCTGTTTACCCTTTTGTTCTGTTGCTTTTATTCCTTCCCTTATGTAAGAACTACTCCTCCTCCTCTTTTACCCTCCTGTCCCTCCCTAGACAGTGTATCCTGGTATGTTTATGTCCCAGTCATGGTTTTGTGTGACCATGTTTCTGTGACTGCACGATATCAGATGTTCCTCCTCCATCAAGGCCACTAATTCAGGAAGCTTGTTACCCAGACTACGGGCATTAGTACTCATTGCTCTCCATTTTTTGATGGCTTTACCTTCTGCTGCAGCATCCTCCACTGACTGTTCTACCTCAGTCTTTTTCTCATTTAGTACCCTGTTTTGTAGGGAGAGGCTGGGATTTTCCTGCTGCTTGTCAGTGCCTCCCCTTTGACTAGTTTAAAAAGCTTGCCAATGAGCATTTAAACCGATTGCTCAAAGACTTGTTCCTTCCTGGACAGATGCAGACCATCCTGCCAGTATGGCTGGTGTCCTCAGGTGGAACCCCAGTCCCGATGAAGCCAAACCCTGTGCTCCGCACCATTTTTCAACCATTCATTAAACTGCATGGTGCCAGTACCCTCGCCTCCCCATGTTTTGACAGGCAGCACCTCTGAGAAGGATACTGTGTGTGCTACTTGTCTTAGGTCCCTCCCCAACTCTGCAATGTCCTCCTGCACTGCTCTAATCTCATGATGAGCCAAGTCATTTGTCCTTAGGTGGACAATTATGTCCAGCTCAGAATCCCTTGCAGCTGTTCTCGTGATCCTGAGGATGCGCTTCCTGTCCCTCCAAGCCATGGCACCAGGCAGGCACCTTACTTCAGTTTTCCCAGCTCCTCCCCAGTTCTATACCCCTAATAATTGAGTCCCCCACCAGGAGCTACTTCCTTTCCCTGTCATGCCCTCTGCCTCCTTCCTGTGGGCCTCCCTTGTGACAGTTATCATCAGTCTTCTCTGCAGGTGCATCCATAGGGGAGCTATGCTCCCCCAGAATGAATGTATGGATTGTGGAGTGGAACAATTGACTGGGTGTGCCTCTGTTTCCACCCTCCTTACCCTCCCTGAGCCACTGTGGTCCAACTGCTGTGCTTTCTTCGCAACCTCTGAGGTAGTGGTAGTGGCGCTAGTGCTCCCTGGATAGGGGAGGTTCCCTTCCTACTGTCCAGTGTGGCCTGGGGAAGGTTTCCTTACTACTGTCCAGTGTGGCGTGAAGATGGGCAACTTCCTCCCTCAGGGCAGATAGTTGTCTGCAAATAGGGCAGCATCTCAGTCTCCAGAAAGACTCCCGGAAGACTGCTGCCCCACAGCCATTACATTGCACTACTCCCCACATGTTTATCTAGTTTTTTTAATTGTATTTGTGTGTGTGTGTGCGCGTGCGTGTGTGATTTGTTATATAGAAATATATATATAATACAATGTGTATGCTTATATTGTCAGTGCAGTGTGCTAGAGAGGATATGACAGTGAAATGCACCTTGCACTTGAGGAAATGTTGTCAGAACCTCAAGTATAAAGGAACTATTTCCAGGGGTGGGTGGGGTGAGGGGTGGGAAGGGTTGGGCATAAACTGTGTCCTCACAAAACAATCAACTAAAGCTCTCACCCACGCTCGATGAGTGCCTTCCTGTCAGCAAGATACCCTACACAACAATTTGACAGAGAAAGTACCCTGCCTAATCAAATAGAGAAAACCCAGACATCCAAGTCAGACACAGGTAAACCTCTCAGCTCCAAAACAGCCTGGGTTTGTTAGCCACAAAGGAAAATCAAATATGCAGTTATTTCAGCCCTTCTGAGGATGCTGACAAGATAAGCAGTTTAAAAAAAACCCTTCCTGAATTAAAAACTAAAACAAACACTAAGCAATACCACTTTAAAAGTGAGGAAAACTTCTCTCAGATGTAAACCCACCAAAAGTTGCAAAATGTATTGATGCAGATTCTCACAGAATTCTAGTAATCAGTCCAGTCAGCCACAAAGGAAAATCAAATATGCAGAAGATAAGCAGTTTTAAAAACCCCCTTCCTGAATTAAAAACTAAAACAAACACAAAGCAATACCACTTTAAAAGTGAGGAAAACTTCTCTCAGATGTAAGCAAGAGAGAGAGAGAGAGAGAGAGAGATTAGTTACAGATATTTAGTCCAAAATAATATATCCCACGCAGCTTCTCAGTTGTCAGTTGTCAGTTGGTAGAGGAGGTAACAACCTGTGTCAGGCCCAGCGTATTCATCAGCTGGAGGAGATTTTGACCAAAATGAGATAGTTCATCATCGACCCAGGCATTGAAGTCACCCAGAAGTATCAGTCTGGGAAACCTCAACACGAGGTCGATGATGAAGTCTGCAATCTCCTGCAGGAATTCTCCACCATCACCTGGTGGGCGGTGAGCGAGGAGAATCCACACCTGCACCCTCACCCAGGATATAGTCAAAGGATCTGGTGTTTCCCAATGGCACATCCACTAGGCCCAGCTCAGATTTAAACATAATGGCCACCCCGTCCCTATAGATCCAGCCTTGCGGTGTATCACAGAACCGGCTGGGTTACGAAGGCTAATATAGGGCTTTGGATCATCCAGCCAGGTCTCGTGATGCAAGTCAGAGCAGATGACCCAACAAGATCAGCAATAATAGCTGTCTTTTTCTTAATTGATCTGGCATTGCATAACACCTCCAAGGCGGGATGAGTTGTCGGGGAAGACCTTGGCACCTGTTCGATTATTTCGGAACTCTTGGGTATGGGGACAAGACAAGAGTAACCTCTATCCTGACCCCATTTCACCCCAGGGCATCTTCTGGACCCTAAAACCCCAATCCGCCCTCCCCCTTTCTGTCCCCCACCAGGCCCAGCTCTCCACCTTCGTCCACACCTCCTCAGAATGCCCAACGCACGACACCTAAAATAGGTGTCGGATGACAATGGTGGGCACTCAAAAGGACATAATTCCCTGAGCCTAGTGGGGGAATAATGCCCAACCATCATTAATCAAATCAAACAGAAACAAAATAAAGCAAAAACCTATAAACATCAAACCTATAAAGAAAACACTCTCCACTCTCTCTCACAGAGGGGTAGCGAATAAAACAAACAATCTAAAATAAAACAAAACCAGATTAAACCCCAAACCAAAAATAACCCAGATAACAAAAAATATAATAATAAAATAACATCAAATAATCCTAAAAACACAATGATAATATTATCATATGCCACTGGATACGAAACCTAAACAGAAAAACAAAATTTGTATTTTAAAGTTCAATGAACACCTCTCACGTGCAACAGTCCAACAAATCATCAGAAAAGTGTTATATACTCCCCAATACCACCTCTCATGGTGGGGACCATTTATAGAATGAATCCAAACAGTAATTATATAAAAGTAAATGAATGAATATGCACCACACTCTCACCACCCTAAGTCCAGGAACTAGGCAAAAACAGAGGAGTCAATTCTCCAGCAGGTCCAGATACAGATAAAACCAAAATCGAGTCCAAACAGGGAAAAGGCAAGGTAAATTCTCCAGCAGAACAGTCAAATAACAGGGATCTGAGTAAATCCAGGCAGGAAAGCCGAACTGCTCTCAACACAGTCCACTGGCAGCTGCTCCTCACAACACAATCAAAGGTAGAAAACTCCAGGCAGACAATCATCCAGGGGAACAGTCCCAGCTAGGCACATAAGCTCAAGTATTTAAAGCAACAACGACACCCCCAGCCAGTTGACGACCAGCTGTTACAGACACCTCAATAGTCAGCCCAAACAACCGAACCTTAAGGCAGCTTAGAAGAAGCCCCAGTCCCCCCAGCTCCCTAGGGAGCACACGAGGCGACTCCTGCCCAGTCGAAGACCAACAAGGGGGCCGTCGCTTCCCGCAAGACTCAAGCAACTCTCCGCTCGAACAAATCTGCCAAAGGAGACCTTGAATTGAGCCCGTTTATTTAAATGAGCCTTTCCTTGTTACAGATGTTACAAAACAATCCACGGCTCCAACAGTAAACTCCTTATAGGTTCCCCAAACAAGATCTTCAAAGGAGGCGACGAGCTCCACGTATCCTGGCAAATCGAGATGGTGAGGGTCGAAAGGAATCATGCAGCAAACCAAATGTTAGTCCAAACAGTTCATCCTTGGTTCCAACAGAAACAAGATAAAATCAAGTCAAGTATCCAAATGGCATATAGATACAAATTAACAGTGCACTTAATAATACGATTTAACGAAAAATCAAATGAAGCTAAAAACGTAACTTTAAACTATTAATTATTTAAAACCAAAACTAGTTACTCTGAGTAACTCTCAGAGGCTGAGGCTGGATCATCTACTCTGTTGCAGATCTTGGTGTCATCTGCAAACAGACAAACCTTACTCTCCAGTCCATCTGCAATGTCACTGATGAAGACATTGCAGATGGACTGAAGTGTTCCACCAAGTTTCTGTGATAGTGATATCATTATTTTTACTAGTTACAACTGCTGTAAGTTCACTCAGTTTGGTAATGTTCAAGCTTCTAGCATTAGTTGTCAAGATGGCGTAGGGGCCGGCCCAGTGGTGCTGAGGGTTGAGGCACTGGACACCACACCTTGCACCACACCAACGATCCAAGTTTGGGAGCAAGCTCGGGCATGGGGGTCGGCAGGGAAGGGTTGAGGATGAGTACCCTTGTGGTGTTCTCCTCCTTGGGGGGGATAGGGGATGGGTTGTCCCAGTCTGTTAGCAGCTCCCAGTGGAGACCAGGGACATTGCAACAGGTCAGGCATGCACACAGTAGCAAGACCGACGTTGGCAGGGTTGCCATACGCTGTTTGTCGGATGTAGTCTCGCTAGGGGCGGGGGGATGGGCACTATAACCTCAAGGAAAAAACCCTCTGATTGGTCTGTGGAGATGATGGGGACTTTTGAGGCATGGCCCACATTCCACTGCTGGCCCAGCTTGTCGAGAGCTTCCCGGGCACCAACCCGTAGGCTGTGCGGACTCCTGCTTGAACCTGGGGGTTGGAGTCTGGTCTGGGCAGTGCGGGTGGAGAAGTTCCTTGGCATGGGGGTTCTGGCAGGGAGTTAGAGGCTCTAGCTCTGTAAGCACCCTGGAAGGATGTCCAGACCATCAGAGTGCATAAATTGAAATGTAAAATAAAAAAAGATGGTATAGGATGTTGTAGAGGCAGAAAAACATAAACTCTGGCACACACTTATGCCAAGACAGACACATTTATTAAAAGGCAGATTGTCTTTATTTTGAATTCAGCTCACCCTCACAGCAAAAAACACGAGCTCAAACCTCAACGTTTCACGCAGTCACACCAGCGCTTTGTCAAGAGAATAAGTTGATATACAACCATGCAGTCTTTATAGTGCACCCTCAGGTGTTACATATTAAACAATGTAATAACAAATCTAAAACACTCTAATCAAAATGGGGAAGAAGGGGGAGAGAAAAGGAAAGAAAAACTTATCAGCATACATACATCGTATTTTAAATTATCTAAAGTGCATCATAATGTTTAACAAAGTACATTCACAAAAGGATTTAAATTTTTTTTTATCTTATATAGTGCAACATAATGCTCTAAATAATACATACTTAAAAAATGAGGGTGAGCTGAATTCAAAATAAAGACAATCTGCCTTTCAGTAAATGCGTCTGTCTTGGCGTAAGTGTGTGCCAGAGTTTATGTTTTTCTGTTTTGACCCAGTACTCTGTGCACCACGTACTGAGTAGCGGCTCTGTTTTGTTTGTTGGATGTTGTAGAGGTCTTGTTTTTGTCTCTCAAGATAGAGTCAACAATGTTGACTCTATCCTCTTTTTGCTCCCTGTTACTTAGTTTAAATGTGTTTGGATTTTAGTAAGACTGCTTTTACCGAGAACCAAACTGACCCTCTTACTTAGATGTAGTCCATCCTAGCTAAATAATCTGTAGTCATCCACAAATTTTTCCCAATGAGTTATACAATCTATATGTTTTTTTCATGATCCATTTCCGTAGCCATTCATTGATTGCTTTTATTTTATGTTGTATTTTAGTGTTAGCTCTGGGTACTGGTAACATTTCAGAAATGATGACATCACAGCCAATATTTGCTAATAATTTTACAAGTGAGATGCAGCTATTTTTGATGTCATCAGATGTGAATTTATTCACACCATTAGTTCCCACATGAACCACCACCTAGGGATTGGGGCCTGTGTTTTTTAACATGTTAGGTGCCATTCGTTCAATGTCCCTAATCCAGGCTCCATGGAAACTGGAACAAGTCCAGTTTTCTTTATTATTTTTACAAACTTGACCATCAGTATATTTAGTAAGGCTGTTTCCTAATACAAAAATCTGTCTGGGTGTAAAGATATGAGTAGTTTCAATATAATCCATTTCCAGTGGGTGTTCAGTTATTACATCCTCCTCCTCCGAAGGGGAAGCTATGGGAGGTGGATATATCAATGGTTGTTTAACCAGACTACTTGAAGGATCAGATTTATTAATAGACGAATCCTGTTCTACATGTATTTGTGCAGTGGTTGTTTGTACTTTTTTGTACTTAAGTTAATAATTGTTCCAATTTCCTGCTTATCACTTGAGTCAGTTCTGATTTTAGTATCAGCTTTGTTGAAGTCTGCTTGGGCTGGTTCATTATCAACTAGTGGGGCAAATGCATTTTGCAATGGCAACACAAAGTCCATGGCTCTTCTACCCCATTTACACGTATTTTTGTTAGTGACTAATTGCCAGTCTTGATCAGTATCACTGTCATCCTCCCTACTTCTTTTTTGGTTTTCCTTATTATTAACCATAGTGCTATGTTGTGAGTTTAAGTGGGAAATTTTTTTGGTTAAGCAAGATATTGTCCTGCATTAGTCAGTCTATAGTTTTCTGTAAATCAATTACTTTTTCTTTTAACAATTCATTTTCTTGGCATTGATTACATTTTAGACCTTCAAAGCCCGTGTTACTTTCTAGGCAGAAATTGTTGCACAGAATACATGCCATTGCAATTTCACCAGTAGTGAGTGTTACTATCCCTTCATTTATATCCATTTTGGACAGTAAATGGATATATTAACCAAGAGTAATATATGCTGGATTCAACATTGTCTGTTCTTGTATATAGTAACAGTGTATGTTGGTACACCTATTATGGCAGGCACCACTGTGTCTTGTTATAGTTTAAGCCTATAAGGCAAGATGCTTATCTCTTGATAACCAAGTGGTAGATGTAAACTTTTAGTGTCCCTCCACACCTTCCAAACACATGAAACACGTGCTTAGCGTGCATCTTCATGTCCGATTATACACGCTCACCCTGCTCACCACAGGTCACAGCTACTGTATGTACTGTGCCAGTGACCTGGACAGAGTTCCAAGGTCAAGAAATCAGCATTTGAATAAAAGTGTTCAATTTGCCCTAAAATATGTTTAAAACAGCCCAGTTATGTGGGCTAGGTATGTGACCTCGTTCCCTGATGATCATGACAAAAAACAATTTTTTCCACAAGAGTGTGAGTTGTAGTCCTCAGTAATTACTGAAAGACTACAGCTTCTCTTCCTGCTTACACTACAGAGCTCCAAATCCGTTTATAACAGTAATGCAGTCAGACAGTACAATAAGCAATGTTTCATCAAATAAAGCACAGATAGAACCTGTATTGTATTGCGCTTTCAAGCTATGTTCACACACAAGGCTATAACTAAATGTGCTTGCCGCAGGTCACAGCTAAGTACTGCGCCAGTGATCCAGAAGGAGTTCCAGGGTCAAAAAATGAGTGTTTGAATAAAAGTGTTCAATTTGCCCTAAAATATGTTTAAAACAGCCCAGTTAAGTGGGCTAGGTATGTGACCTCATTCCCTGATGACAAAAAACAGTTTTTCCCACAAGAGTGCGGTTACTGAACTAGGTATTCAGATGTATCATGTGTTTAGTGACAAATGCATTACCAAAGGCAGTAGGTTCGAGGAACCCATCAAAAGATACAAGCTGAAGAACTTTTCACGTGATGCAATGAAGGTGAAGATTAAGAACAAGGACAAGAAAATCATTGAGTTGAAAGGAACTTGAGACCTCTTTGGATGCTTGCTATATTTATCTGTGACTTCAACAGTTGAACAGGTAACCCTGGTACCCCTCTCCTTAGGAAATGTTGTAGGAAATGTTGATGGATCAATGAACACAACAATGAAGTCAACACTGCTGAAGAAATTTGAGACCAGAGTCCAAAGTAGCCACCCCAATGCTGTAAATGCCACTGCAGTTGACGCCATGTTCTTTTTTTTTGTATTATCTCTTTATGCCCCCTTCATGCTCTGGTGCTGCCTCTCCTTTGGGCTGCCATGACCCACAGATATTCCTCCTACTATCTCCCTCCAGCGACCTTACCTCAGATCTGCAGCCATCCTCAGGATAGTCCAGCATAACCCTTTTTACCTTGTGGGTCCCTCTCCTCCGAGGGGGAAGGCACCAGAGAGGAGAGAAGACTGGCACACTATTTTTCTTCAGTCCAGGGCACTGCTGATGCTTTCCGTGGCTTCCTGGGAGTCTTCAGAGGTGTCCTGGGCCGGCAGCCAGCACTTCTAGGTTTTCTAGCTACAGCATGGAATCCTGATGTGTACTGTGAAGTTCTTGATGATAAAAAGCTCATGTATGCAGTAGGAGAAACGTGTTACTCATACAAAATGGAAGCTAGACATATGCTCAGACTGGAGTGCAAGGCCCTAAAAAGCAAACACATAGAAGCAGACACAAGAATCATGCAACACATACACTACATTTTCAGTCAAAATGAGGGTGAAGATGTGCATGTAGTAGTTAGAGCAGATGATGCTGATATTCTGGTCATTCTGCTGTATCATGCAAGTCTAAATGATAATCTCAAACTGCACATAGATGTTGGCCATTCAGGAAATAACACAAGAAGATTTATAGATGTATCCCGCTTGTCAGCAGTGTTAGGCAGACCTGTGTGTGCAGCTCTTCCAGGTCTCCATGCACTGACAGGGTGTGACTATTCACCATTGTTCAAAGGCAAGGTGAAGGTGCAACCTCTAACAATTATGGAAAAGAATAGAGAGTACACACAGGCATTTGGAAAACTGGGATGTCCACACTTCTCTAAAGAAACTGAAGATACAATTGAGAGCTTTGTGTGTACCTTGTATGGACAGAAAGTAAAGAGTGTTCCAACATCAAGTATCAACCGAGTGACAAAGACGTACCCTTTGAAAAGATCAAAGGAGCAGACGCAAGCTCGCTGCCACCATGCAAATCAAGTCTGACACAACACATCTGCCATGCAAATTACATTTCATTGTTATGGAAAAATGCAGACAAACCAGAAATGACATTACTGAAGCCAGAGGACAATGGCTGGACCTATGAGGATGGCAAATACAAGCCAACATGGTTCACATGTGAACCTGTACCACCAGCCTTAAGTGAACAACTGAACAAACACAACAACAATCCAAATGAAGAAGATGATGACGGTGAGTGTGATGTCGATATTGATGAGACAGATTTGCTTACCGTGTCAGATAATGAAGACAGTGAACAAGAATACTGATTGTTGTACTTAGGTTCATAAAACGTCATATAAAGTTGATTGTTTCAAGTTAAATATAGAATAAAATAAATAATGTTAATATTAAGCCTTTGATACATATGTTGCTGTTTGTTACAATGTCTGTAGTATTTCAATAAAAGCTTATAGAACTGAAATTAAAGAAGGAACCATTAATTAAAATATACACAATTTTCACCTACAGTTCATTTTTTCATTGAAGAAGTGCATTTTCCAAGAAAACACTCAACTTTGAGTGAATAAGAGTTATAAATCTGGATTCTGCACACTTTTTTACATAAGAAACAGTCATTAAACCTTTCAGACCTAGACACGTAGATACAGTAAATGCACCTGGTTCCTGCGCTAATACCACTTGGAGAGAATTCACAAGTAAATACAGCATTTAAAGGACATTTTTTACCAGCCAGCATTTCAGGCCAAACAAATAAGCAACAAAATAGGGAATGGTAAGCAAGCTTTTTTTATGTTATCATATCCCAGTACAGTAGTTGGTAAACAATATTGTGTTAGTGTGTAACATAATAAAACCTTAGAACTAAGTGCATGAGATGATCATATCCAAAATAAGAATATTGTCACAACAACCCCCATCCCCAGCAAGCACAGACATATCAATACATCAAACAGGAATACTTCCAGCAACCTAGCGAAAACTAAAAAAAAAAAAAAAATGAAAGACAGAAACAAGAAAACAAAACAATCAGAAAGACATTATTCATCTTCAGCAGGGCACACTAGTACACTGCAGTTACATACCTAAAACACCTGAGTAACTTCAAAAAAAAAAAAAAAGTCAAATTAAACTCTGATTACAAAAGAGATAACCACAGGTGTGAGCCACAACAAAGACCACCCTAATGATGTTAAGCATTACTGGTATAGAAATATTTGGGTTTGCAGTTGCATTTAGAAAATGTTTATTAATCTATTGTTAAAGTGCTTCATTTTGAAAAAAAAATCAGCTAACCTAGTTACCCATTTTACAGAACAAGTCAGAACGATATTAGAAAATGTAATACTGCATAGTTCTGTTGAAGCTTGTGGCATATTAAAAGAAAATGTATCTCATTACTTTATTTTCTTGTTTGCTGTATATTACTTTACCAACAGAGCTGAAGCCTAAGAAGACGAAACGTCCATGGAGTAGAGTGATCATCAGCGACAGTGATTCAGACTAGTAGTTGGTAATGAATGACACCATTTTTAAATTTTATTTATTTATTTATTTTTTTGTTATCAATTTTACAGAAAGATTTAACCTTGTTATTGAGGGTATCTGGGATTAACTGCGAAGTAAAGTAGACTCCCTCATTCAGTACTGTAAGTGGGAGCCTAGGGGCATCTCTTGCAGTTCTCATGTGTTACATCTGCTTGGAGCAGATTTAACGTTGCTCATACTGTTGTACACATGTGCAAGTCTTTGTACAAATGTTAGTGCTGTGTATCTGTGCTATAAGAAAAGCCACATTCCAGATGGATTATCCTTCATTGTATGGTTTTGTTTAAAACAAAATAGTGTGCCAGACGATGACACTTACTGTAAGGTAAAACCTAGTTACTGCCTACTGATTTGAACAGGGTTTACTAGATGATTACGAGAGTGGGAGGGTTTGCTCATAGACCTCTTTAACCACTAGCTGCTGATGTGCAATTGCACTGTGAGTGGATGAGTAAGGCATAGATATAGATATCATCACATATTGAAGCCTGGCACATCTGGTCGGAATGTTTACATGAGTTTGGTTTGACTGTAAAGTGTGTGGGGGTAGGCAGGACAGACCCCAAAATACATATGGCATCAGCAGGTTTCCTCCTGCAAAAATATATATTGCTCAATAAGTAATTTTTGAATAAAATGTACTAACAGTCTCATTGTAAACCAACAAAAAAGCTTATAAAATACCTTATTTAGCTGCTAACTTTAATTATTTGTTCTTCCTTCCTAATTTCTAAATAGGTCTTACAAAGGTAGCAATCCCTCATCCCAGTTTGTAGCAGGACAAATGCACCATAGAAATGACAGAATAACATGAAGATTAAAGCACAAAGACCATGTAAAATCTTTATTTGTATGTTTTCATTGAGAAGTAATGCAAAGATATTCAGTAAATAAGTTTGATATATGCTTCGCAGTGCATGAAACCTCTGATAGAAAAAAAATATGTAATTTGCTGATGGACACATTCTAATGATCACTGGGTCCACTCAGCAGTAAAATATTAAAAAAATCAGTCTGTGTTAGTAATAATTTCTGTAGATGCTATTGTGGAGTACACTTCTTAAGCATGGGGCTTAAGGCCAGCTGCCGCCCCTTTAAGAGCTCTGAACAGTTGTGGTTTATTGCTGTGCTATCACTGTTTTTACTGTGTTGGGATGGGCTCCTTTGGAATCCCGAACATTCTCAGTGGGCAGTCAGTCTCTGTGGGTTGGCAGTCAGAGTCAGACCCTTTTAGTATGTCGATGTCTCTGTAGTCTAAGAATAAACTGCATTCCTTCCACATTTATTTTTTGCGTCAGTCTGTTATTCCTACAGCCTAGAAGGTGTCCACCACAGTAGCAAGAGATGAGCCTGGCGGATGTTGGAAGAAGGTCAGGGTCCACTGTGGCAAACCAACACCAAAACACCACACTTGGTGGAGAACGCGGCCCTTCTTCTGCCCAGACCCTGTCTCACTTGTCTGTGTCACTGGGTACCCCAAGTCATTTACCCCAGCATGCCTGAACAGCTCTGAATATCTCCTGCACCACAGCCCTAGCTGCAATGAAGAAAAAAACAAAATGAACTGTCTCCTGCTTTACACAGCAGCTTGCAGCCTTCCTCTAACATTGTAGGCTGTGAAAAAGGGAAAAAAAATGTGTTGCATATTACAAGCCACTTAACTGCATGAACTGTCAAATTAGCATCCTCCAAGCCTGAGCACCACGGAGCTGTTGTCGTGGACTACATGTTCATTAACTCTTAAACCAGAGCCATACGGCTTCTGTTATTCTAACTTAATGTGCCTTCCAATACACAGACATTTATTTTGACAACTCTCTCTGAAGAAAGTATTCCAGGCTTGTAACTGTATCCACAAAAATGGTGACAAGATGCAGACAAGCAACTACAGGCCCATCTCCATCCTACCCCCACTCTCCAAGGCTTTGGAAAGGTTAGTTGCCGAACAACCCGTAAACTGCCTGGAAAAATATGACCTCCAATGTCCACAACAACATGATTTTCATAAAGGGCACAGCACCACCACTGCACTCCTTGACTTCACCTCCTTCATCCACCAGGCACTAGACCACAACCAGTTGGTCAGCGCCCACCTTTATTGATTTGATAAAGGCATTTGATACCGTCAACCACTCCCTACTAACTGGACAACTATCACATCTAGGACTTTCACCAGATGCTACTAGCTGGTTTCATAGCTACCTTAGTGACTGCTCTCAGCAGGACAGAATTGGAGATTCCATCTCGACCTCCCTCCCAGTCCGTTCGGATGTTCTCCAAGGTTCCATCCTTGGCCCCTTACTCTTCAGCATCTTCATAAACAACCTCCCTGCCACCTGCCATGACAGAATTCTACTGTATGCAGATGATGCAGTCATTTTCTCGAGCCACTCTGACCCATATCTCCTACAGCAGCAACTACAGCAAAGTTTCTCAGAAGTTGAAACCTGGTTCAGGTCTTGCAAGCTCATCCTAAACTACTCTAAAACAAAATCATGCTGTTTCATGGAACTCATAACAAACACAAACTTCAACAACTATAAATCTACAATAGTGGTGGCACTGTGCTCAAACAGGTTGACCAGTTCAAATACCTGGGAGTGACCCTTGATTATACTCTATCGTACTCTACACATATACATAACATTACAAAAACTGTGAATACCCGCATAGGACTGCTCTATAGACATAGGGACTGTGTGACAGCTGAAGCCTTAAAACTTGCTATCCAGAGTTCAATTACCTCATTAATTTACTGTAGTCTTGTAGTTTATGGATCAGCTACTGACACTGCCCTCCTGCTAATAGCCCTAGCCCCTAAACAAGGCTTGCTGGCTCCTCTCCTCAGCTGCTCGACTCACATACACTTGTGATATCTATGAGCAGGCAAATTGGCTACAGCTGCATGGCAGAATAAAGTACCAGATCTGCATACTTGCCAAGAAGACTTTGCTGAGCCTCCTTCCCCCAGAGGTTCCAGCTATACTCTCCCCTCACTGTGCCACTCGCCCTACTAGGAGTTCTGAAACTCTAGCCTTCTCTGTTTCACACTGCCGGACCACAGAAGGGCAGCGCTCCTACAAAGTTAGGGCTTCTAACTGGTTCAACACACTCCCAGTGGATATCACCAACACATCAAATCTCAGCTTCTTTAAGCATAAATTACAACAGCATTTGGTGGCTGGTGCCCACTGTGACTGCTTCACTTAAATTCCCTGCTTGCATTCCTGACCTCTCCTTTACTGATTCACTCTTCCCACACCCCTCTCCTTCCATGTTTTCTCTTTCCAATATCCCCCAGCCTCCCTTAGCCTCTCCCTGCCCCCTTTTTTACTCCTCCCCTCTCCATTTGCTCTCATGCCTTGTGCCCCTCCCTCCACAAATACTCCCTGACCCACCTACTTCTCATTTCTCTCTCCTCTCTCCCCTTGCCTTCCCCAACTCCTTCCCCTTCCCCCTTTCTCCTTCCTATTTACCACCTATCCACCTTTCATCTCACCCTACCCCTCTCCACTCCCTCCCTTACCACCTACCCCTTACTCCTATCCCTTCCCCTCTCCTATCTCCTACCCTCTCCCCTCCTCTCCCTTACCACCTACCCCTTTTACTCTGGGGGGGCTCTGATCTTGCCTGTTCCCATCTGCTACTGTGTCACCTCCCTAAGCTACCTCTTCTCCCCTCATGCACTTGTAATGAACATTAATTTCATATGTAACCACCTCAGGCAATCTTTGTATATTTACTTATTTATTTATTGAAACATTTCACCAGGAAAGGCACACTGAACAACA
Organism: Neoceratodus forsteri; assembly: GCA_016271365.2. NCBI lineage: Eukaryota > Metazoa > Chordata > Ceratodontiformes > Ceratodontidae > Neoceratodus > Neoceratodus forsteri. Next base: position 1,219,598,431 of record CM057450.1, read on the forward strand.
AGTTGCTCATCTCAAGGTGTGTCCTGGGGAGGAGGTACTGGGAGAGTAATACAAAAAACAGATGAAGTACAAACATGGTTACAAGTACAAGTAAGCCAGGATATGGTACAATGCTAAGCCGTGGTTGTATAATACATGAAGGAGCATGGATACATAGAAACGACTAGTCCATGACTCAGGAAGTAACAGCAGATACTCACATTACAACAATAGTGGGAGAGAATGCTAGGGTGTGCAGGAAACAGGTAACATATAGATAGATTGATAACATCATAAATTTCTCAGCGTAATATAAAAACATTTATCAAAATACAGAAAGGTGTTGTACAGTGCCTAGTATAACATTTAAAGAGAAAGAAAAAAAGTGCATCCAAATAGTGCTGGTACAGCTATACCCTGGGTAGGACCCAGGGTGGGACCAGACAGGCATGCAGAGGCTTTAAAAGCAGGAGCAGTTGACAGATAGGAAATTGTGCAGGGCAGCAGTTAACAAGGCAGATGAGGATGAATTATGGATCTGAGGGGGAAGCGAATTCCACAGTTTAGGGAACTGGTAGGAGAAAGCAGACTGGCCAGTGGCAGTGGATCATAGTGGGACTACCAGAGTTCTGTGGTCATAAGACTGGAGAGGGCAAATGGGGGGGGGGGAGCTGAGGGAGGAGATGAGATATGTAGGGAGAGAGCCGAGCCAAAATTTAGAGATAAACTTAGCACAATGTTGTAGACGCCTATTTGCAAGGGAAGGGAAAGCCAAGGAGTGGTATAGTTGACAGTGATGGGTGAGTGGAAGAGCATCAAGGGCAAACCGACAGAAGGAGTTGAAGAGAGTATCCAACCTGTCTAAGGAAGTAGCGGGGGGCCAAGCCGTAGACAGCATCACAGTAATCAAAAATTGGGAGGATCATCTTTTGGACCAATTCGCGCCTAACCGGAAGAAGGAGGCATGACCGGTTTCTATATAAGGCTCCGAGTTAGGAGCATAGCTTTTTCAGAATGGCATCTACGTGATCTGAGAACATGAGGTGTTGATCAAGCCAGACACCCAAATATCTGAACGAGCAGGAGACCTCGATAGTGGTGCCATTGAGGGTAACAAAGGTGGGCAGGGATGAGAGCCTTGAGAGTCTCTGCCTAGTACTGAAAATCAGAGAGGCAGTTTTCTTTGCATTTAGGAACAGTTTATGAGAGCAAAACCAGTCCTGAACATTATTAAAATCCACTTGAAGTCTAAAGGCCACTTCTGAAGGGGACCGACCAGAGGTGAAGAGGACTGTATCATCTGCATACATGTGGATCGAAGATGAGGAGCAGAAAGAAGGGAGGTCATTTAGAAAAATAGAAAACAGGATGGGGCCTAGTATTGACCCTTGAGGGATGCCTGTGTTGATGGGGGGGGGGGAGATGGAGTCAAGATATTTTGACTGACTGTGTCCGGTCAGCTAAGTAGGATCTAAACCAGTTTGTGGCAGCATTGTACAGGCCAGCTGAAGAAAGGGAGAAGAGGAGGAGGAGGAGTGGGTGGGAAACTGTGTTGAATGCCTTAACAAGATCTATAAAAATGGCAGAAGTAATCTGACCATTGTCCATTCCTGAGAGGACTGAATCAGTGAGCCGAATCAACGAGGTAGTAGTAGAGTGGTGTTTCCGAAAGCCCGATTGGTATTGGGTGAAGAAATTAGAGTTAGAAAGGTAAGATGACAGTTGTGTTAGGACTAGGACTAGGTGTTCTTGCAGCTTAACTAGCGTAGGGAGGAGGGAAGTAGGTTGGTGTATTGTACAATCGCTTACTTATTCATTGATTCTGTTAAAAGCCTTTGGAAACTCATGTACTGAAGTCAATTCTATAATGCTTTACCTGTCATTAATTTGACAGTCTTGTCTTAATCTGGACAAAGCCTCTGGCAGCTCATGTATCTGTACCTGACTGTAATTGTTTTAACTGTTATTAATTTGCCTGTCTTGTCCCAACTTGTCCTGTGTCCTTGACGTGGAACCTTTGTAAAAGAGCACTGTGTGCTCAAAGGTGTTATCCAAAATCTTAATAATACAAATAAATAAATAAAACCAGAGCAATAAATCTCTCCCCACAAATACTTAGTTAGCCTGGAGTCACTCAGCCAAACCAAAGCCCATCTCTTATCTTTTGAACAGACTGCAGAATCTCCATCTTGCTTTCTTCTGCTTACAACTGCAAAGCAGGAAGCAACCTTTACCCCATGATGACAGCCATACTGGGAATGTCAAACTAGCCAAGAAGTCTATGCTGCAGGTCCAGCGGCCATCTTTGCGAGGGGCACCAGCTTGTTAAGAATGACCTCACTCCACAGAAAGTAATGGCAGCCATGTTTTTAAGGGGTAACCCATTGAAATGAATGGGCACTACAACAAACAGCTCCATCTTGCAAATAAAACTTTATTGAAATAACAGACAACTCAGGATTGCATTGAAATTGTTTAAGACATCATTTGATGGTCTTTGCTTACAACTAATTGTACTTTGGTCTACAAAAACAATTTTCTCCACGGCACTTCATCTGCTTCAGAACGTCCCATCTCCTGCATGAAGGCAACTCCTTCTCATAATTACAACGTTCACTCGGGGACGCAAAGCATACCTTCAACCACAATGTCTAACAATGACACAACTACACAAGCCACAGCATCCACAGTTCCACCCTCACCCACCTCACTGGAGTGGAGCAACAACACAGAAACTATCCTGCAGGACATCCGAGCTTCCCTCTCATCCCAAGGTGCACCAGCTATGTAAGCCATTCAAGCAGACCTTGCCTACATTAGAACCATGTCACTCCAGTCCACTGTCCATACCAGCCTACAGCCAGTACACTTCTCATCTTTGCCTCATGAAGACACTGTCGACTGGCTCAGGCAATTCCAAGCCTGGATTGTTTTCAACGATTGGACTGATCCCTTGCATATTTCCAACACCTTGCACTTGCTTCTGAGAGGGACTGCCATTTCCTGGTTTAACGCACTTCCAGAATAAGTCAAAGGAAATGCTGGTACTCTGTATATGACTTTCAGAGACCATTTTGTCCATGCACATCCCCCTTGGTTACTGGAACAACAGCTGTGGGAATGCACAATGCAACCTTCTGAGTCTCTGGAAACCTTCATAGTCGAGATTGAGTCATGCTGCAAATGTCTACAGAAACCAGAAAAAGATCAAATCATGGCTTTTGTCTGAGGCCTGCCTCCTCAACGCTGCACTTATGTCATTCAGCAGAAGCCTACAACATGGATGGGCACAATCCAAGCAACACGACTTGCACAGGAGTCCATCTCAATGTTCCAGGCCACTAGTGTGCCAACACCTCATTTGTCACAATTCACTGCACTCACACCATGTGTCCAGCAGCGACAAGCCATGATAGACAAGCTCATCATGATTGTCAATAGTTTTCACCTGAGCTCAACTTCTTCTTTGACTATGTTTGTCAATGCTCTGCAACTACCTCGACAGCCACCTGCACCACCTCCACCTTCACTAGAGCCTGTGACCTGCCAGTGGTGTGGATACACAGGACACACTCCTGCAATTTGCCATAATAACAGCCAAGATAATAGGAACCAAAGATGCCCACTGCTGTACAGTCAGCACGATGATCACATCTACTCTCTTGATCAGGGAAACGAGAGCTGCTCAACACACTAGGGGCTTCTGTTTGGCAGGACAACACTTCAACTGACCTCCCCTCTGACTCTCACAACCCAAGCAAAAAGTATACTCCAATTACCAACTCTGGCGCCCTCCCACTTCCAGGGGTCAATGTCACTGTCATTAGATTACCACTCTCATCCAACTATGTCCCCGTAACCATAGGAGATTGGTCCACATAGGCCTTGGTCAGCACTGCAGCTGAAATCTCAATTATTAACACTAGCATTTTGACCAAGAAAGCAGTTCATCACTTACCTAATGTCTCTCCAGCTGACCTAAAGTACATTATCACAGCCAATGCTGCTAAGGTACCTATCACAGGTGTGGTCCATCTCAAGCTACACTTTGGCTCACAGCAAGCTACTGTCAAATTCTACCTAGTACCTGAGCTACAACCATCAGTGATTCTTGGTATGGATTTCCTTAAAGCTCATAAAGCCATCCTAAACTTTGCATGAAATAAACTGTCACTAGACCCTTGGAGGCAACTCACAGCTACAGGGTCTGTCACTGTACCTCCTAAGACTGAAATGGTTCTGACTGCCAAGATCTGAGGTGAACCTCTTCCACAAGGTGTTGTTGGCATCATCACAGGCTCACCTGCTCTGCATTCATCAGGTCTTCTCCCAGGGAACACCTTGTCTGCTGTGCATGGTGGAACAGTCTTCCAGAAATGCTGCAACTTCACAGATGAGACAGTAGTCATTTTCAAGGGTGCCACTATCAGAAAGTGTGTTTGCTTGTCTACAGAGAACCAGCTCCATCTTATGCAAGAACCTCAGCCTGGTTCTACCAACTCTAGTCCAGTCAGTTCTATCACAACCACCCCAGCATCACCAGCATTCAGTGTTCCCCCTCAGTACGCAACTCCCCTCTTCTAATCTCCTGGCATCCCCAACAGAGAGAGAGAGAGAACAACTTTTAAAATTCCTGGAGGGCTACCCAGATGTCTTTGTTAGTCCAGATAACAAGCTCTGATGTTGTGATATTCTACAACACACCATTGAGGTGCATCCCAGTCAGCAACCCATCCGTCAGCGAGCCTACAAGGTGGGACACAAACAGAAACAAGTCCTAGAAAACATGATCAAAGACATGCTTGACCAGGACATCATTGAAGAGTCTAAGAATCCCTGGGGTGTGCCATGCCTGCTGGTGGTAAAGAAGGACAAAGGGTATAATTTCATGGTAGATTACAGAAAGCTTAATGCTTACAATGTGCAAGATGCTCATCCCCTACCCACGACAGAGGATGCCTTAGAGAGTCTTGGCATGGCCAGCCCAGCTTACTTCACCACAGTAAACCTACAGAGTGGGTTCTACCAAGTCTCCATTGATCCAGCCTCTCGTCCATACACAGCCTGACACTGTCACTTGGCACTCTTTCAATTTAAATGACTGCCTATGGGACTTCAGAACAGTCCCGCTACATTTCAGCATGTTATGGAAGCCATACTTCATGGGTTGTCTTGTAAATCTTGCTTAGTTTACCTAGACAATGTTATCATTTTCAGCAGAACTTTTCCAGAACACCTCCAACACCTCAAGGAAGTGTTTGAACGTCTCCGACAAGCCAAACTCAAGCTTCACCCAGAGAAGTGTTGTTTTGCACAGCAACAAATTCATTACCTGGGACATGTTGTTAGTTCTCAAGGCATCTCTCCAGACCTAGACATGCTCTCAGCAGTCAGAGACTAGGCCTGTCTGGATACTACAGAAAGTTCATTTGTAACTATGCATAGATTGCAGCTCCACTTTACATCCTCACCAAAAAGGGGTGTGAATATTCCTGGACTTCTGAGTGCCAAGAGGCCTTTGAAATCTTAAAAGACAAACTGATCTTCTCTCCAGTACTGGCCTACCCAAGGTTCGACCAACCCTTCAAACTCTACTCAGATGCTAGTTCCTTTGCAGTGGGCGCTGTGCTCTGTCAGGTACAAGATGGAACAGAACGGGTCACCTCCTATGCTGGGTGCTCCCTTTCCTCAGCTGAGCAAAACTATGGCATCACAGAAAAAGAATGTCTAGCCATGATATTTGCCATAAACAAATTTGACGGTTATTTTCGCTATTCCTCCTTTAAAGCTTTCATTGATTACTCAGCCCTCAGATGGTTGTTTGAAATGAAGGAGACAGTAGGCAAGTTCACCTGATGGATTGCCATGTTGCAATGCTACAACTCTGAAATTCAGTTCAGACCAGGTCGAGTTCACTGTGATGCTGATAGTGTAAGCCGGAGACAGTATCCCTCAGCATCATCCTCAACAGATGAAGACTCCTACTTACAAGTTCTTCCCTTCCATGCAACAGATGTGCTTCCTGTGGACACTCCTATGGCACCACAAGTTGCCTTGCTGCTACCACCTGTGTCATCAGAAAGGAACACAAATTCTCACCTGTGGCAAGCAGCTGAAGAGCTTCTCACCTCCTCTACTTCTGATCTCTCCCTGGCAACTGTTCAAAAGCAACAAAGAGCAGATCCTCAATTCACAGACATACTCTCTTACTTAGAGCCTGGAACTTTACCGCAACAGAAGCAACATCACCAGGATGTACTTGTCCTTGTGTCACAATACTTCCTCAATGATGGTGTGCTTTTACACATTTGGACCAAGGAAGACAAGGGCCATCACATGGATAGAACTCATGTACAGTTAGTTGTGCCAACCTCTCTAGTTAACAAAGTTCTTCTCTCCACTCATGCCTCACCACTTTCTGGAGATCATATGGGAATCCACAGAACTCTCAAAAAGACAAGGCTTCACTTCTTCTGGCCTCACATGAACAAGGACATTGTCCAATTTGTCAAGTCCTGCCAGCCCTGCTCCCAAAGAAAGCCTCTTGCCAAACCAACAAAAGCACACATCATTCCAATGCCTGTAGCTACTGAACCCTTCCAAAGAGTTGGCACAGACACTCTGGGACCATTACAAACATGCTCTGACTCAGGCAACAAATACATTCTTGTTTTTGTGGACTACCTTACAAAGTATTTGGAACTAATTCCCCTAAAAGACATAAAAGCTGCTACAGTAGCAAATGCCTTCCTCAACACTGTTATTTGTCGTCATGGTACCCCCTCCTACTTGCATTCAGATAGAGGCACTAACTACCTTTCAACAATTGTTTGAGAAATGTGCTAACTTCTCGACATTAAGAAGTCACACACAACAAGTTATCATCTGCAGTGCAATGGACGGAGTGAAAGAATGTCTACCATTCTAAACACACTCTCCAAGTACCTGGATGAAACTTGCAACAATTGGGACCGCTTCATTCCATTTGTGCAATTCACCTACAACACCAGTCCTTGTATTGACAGTGCACAGTACTCCCCCTTTTTCTTTGTCCATGGTCACCATCCAAGAACTCCCTTGGACAGGGATCTCTCACTGCTAGAGGTTCCAAAGTCAGCTTCTTCACTCATCATCCCTGTACTGGAACAGCTTGAACTGGCTAGATATATAGTAATCATCACATTGGGACAGATAAAATCTGCCATGCAGCTAACGTCAGCAGCCAAGTCTCAAGAGCCTTCATTTTCTATAGGGGACATTGTCTACCTGTATCAACCTGTCCTAGTTCTGGGCTCCACAAAGAAACTGCTCCGCCCTTGGACTGTTCCCTTCTACATTGTGGAAAAGCTTCCTCCAATTCACATCTGTTTGCAATGCAAGTCTGATGGAAAGCATGTACGTAACAAGGTCCACATCAATCATCTGAAACATGGGTACTTGAGTAACACCATTCCAGATGATGCCAGTCCACCCAGTAATGAAGCTGCACTTGAGCCTGCTATCCTGTCAGAATCAGAAGTTCCTCCCAATAATCTGCAACCAGTTGCTTCCACCCCTCACACTCCTGGCAATCTCCAGCCAGATTCTGTTTTGCCCAATCATCAGCCAGATAAACCTACTGGGACATCTCTGCCTTCTTCCTCTTCTCAGGACTCTCTTGGGCACACTCCTGTGTTCCAGATTGAGAAGACTTTAAGAAAGAAATACATAAATGGATCCTGGACTTACAGAGTCAAGTGGTGTGACTTTGACAGCTCACAAAACTCTTGAGTTGCTTATGACGACCTAACTCCAGCCTGTCAACAACTGGTTCAGGGAACACATGCCACTATTCTCACTGACCGGAAAAGTCGACGAAGGTCTTGAACTTTTGTGTAGCCAGACTCAGTAATTCTTCTAGTGGTATTCTCTCTCTCTGTTAATAGTTCCTGCAGTAAATGCTTCCTGGTACCTCATTCCAGTGCACCTGTTGTTCATGGTACTGCATGCACGGCATTAACCTTTTTCCTTGCAGGAATGTCTCTTCAAATGCACAGTCCCATGTATATTGTATTAATCTGCCACTGTTTATTGCACTATTCATATCTTGTGTGCTGGGTATTTTCCAGCCAATACCCATTCCCTCTCTATCTTCCCCTTCCCCTGTACTGTGAAACTTGACGCCCTAAATGAGCTTCAAGTTGCTATGGTGGTTCCCATTCCTCTAGTACGTCTCCAACTGGTCACCATTGTGGTCGTAACCTTCCCTTCCCCTCCCATTACAGCGGTCTACTGTTCAGTTTCCTGCTGTCATGCCCTGCTTACAATTTTTGTTTTTACTTTTCTTGTATTCTGTAATGTTTGCTTGTTCGAGTGGTGCTCACATTCATTACCCCAGGGGTGGAGTGGAGTACACTTCTTAAGCATGGGGCTTAAGGCCAGCTGCCACCCCTTTAAGAGCTCTGAACAGATGTGGTTTATTGCTGTGTTATCACTGTTTTTACTGTGTTGGGAGGGGCTCCTTTGGAATCCCGGACATTCTCAGTGGGCAGTCAGTCTCCGTGGGTCGGCAGTCAGAGTCAAACCCTTTTAGTATGCTGATGTCTCTGTAGTCTATGAATAAACTTCATTCCTTCCATATTTATTTTATGCATCACTATGGTCCAGAAGGTGTCCACCACAGAAGCAAGAGATGAGTCTGGCAGATCTTGGAAAAATGTAAGTGTCCGTTGTGGCAGACCAACACCAAAACACACACTATTCAACTGCTGAAAATAAGCACAGCAGTGAAGTAACTATAAGTGATTTGTTTTTTTTAAATATTTCATTGTACAGTAAAACCCCATTTATCTACACCTCATGTAACTAAAAACCTCAGTTATCCAAAACTGAGTTATGTCCCCCACAGAGAGCTGTTAATCACAGCGATTATCACCATTCATTCATGCATTTGTGGTTTTTGACAATGCCGTTTAATCACCAGCAACTGCTTAGCAGGTGAATAGCAGTACCTGTGCCCAGGTCAGTCACTTCCATAGCTAAGACTTTCATAAGAAAAGAAATTGATTAGACACCCCTCCCAGCCCCAATCACCGTAGCACTGAAACCTGAAATACGTATCAATCAGCCAGTAGGACAAACAAGAACTGTTAATCATCACAGCCATTATCATAGTTCATTCACAGAGACCACATACATACAGTCCAACAGTGGGTGCCGAAGTATTTTCTCTTAATACAGTACAGTGTGTGCCAACAAACTAAAAACTGATCAGCTATGCTGCTACAGTGGCAGCTCTCTTTTTAAAAGACTCACCCCAATCACCATAGCACTGAAACCTGAAGTAGCAATCAGCCAACATAGAGACCGTGTGCAAACAGTCCAATTAGCAGATGCTGAAGTCTTTTTTTTTAATACAGTTAGCGCTGACAAAAGAAAAGCTATGCTCTTACACTGCATTACTGCCCAGTACCTTTTTTATCAAAATCAGCAGTGGCAGCCGTTTTGACCCCGAACTCACCTGCCGTGCTGCTAGACCCACTGGACTGTTCCAGTTAATCGCCGTAGAATGCTGTCACACTGCTGCCTGTAGGGTACACATTTTTTTTCTAAGAACCCAGCCCCCGAGAAGTACCCTATACCTGTGTTTAAAACAACACTGCCACAGCAGACAGGTCAATACCTCAGCGTGGTCAAATAAGTGTAGTCAGTGCAATGGCAAAAAGTTTATGAGTTGCATTATCTGAACACACTCATTTGATCACGTTAGGAAGCACTCTGTGTATGAGAAATTTGTATGCTTGGACCTGTGATGTGGATTTTAACTGATCTGCTACATAAAATAAAGCTGTGAACTGAACTGAAACTGTGGGGTTTTGATATGGCTGTCGTAATCTCTACTAAAAGACAGTCTAAAATATAAAGCATTACAGAGGTGCTGACCTGTCCACTCCAGCGATGTTGTTTTAGCTGGCAAGGCAAGGCATATTTTATTTTTCAGGCACCCAATCCCAGAGGCTCTGGTACCGTACAATCAAAATACATCAAAGAACAGTTAAAATACAATAATAAAATACAAAACAGATCTATTAAACATATTTAAAAACAGACCACTCAAAACAGGAGGCCTGACTGAGCAACAGATAAATAGGGCCGTTCTTTCAGAATATCTAAGAAATAATCTCTAGAAAGCAGTGTCTGGGAATGCCTGGCTAAATAATAAGGTCTTGAGGTGGGCTTTAAATACCTCAACTGAAGGGGCCTCCCTTACTGATGGAGAAAGCAAATTCCAGAGGACAGGGCCGGTGACACTAAAGGCTCTGTCACCGCCAGCTTTTAACCTCGTCCTGGGAATTGCAAGGAGGCCCCTAGAGGAGAACCGGAGGGAATGGACCGAGGCAGCAGGTGTTAGGAGGTCTGACAGGTAACCAGGGCCCAGTCCATGTAGGGCCTTAAAGGTGAGCAAGCCCACCTTAAAGAGAACCCTCCACTGAACTGGCAGCCAATGCAGTTCACGCAGCACCGGGGTAAAGTGGCAGTATTTTGGCTGCCTCATCAACAACCTGGCAGCTGCATTCCGCACCAGCTGCAGTCAGTGGAGGGTACCTCCAGAGACCCTGAGGTAGAGCACATTACAGTAGTCAAGCCTTGATGTCTCGAAGGCATGTACCAAGGTGGGGAGGTCCATGGGCGTAGCTAGGTGTTTGATCCTGGAGATATTCCTTAGATGGTAAAAGCTGGTCTGGACAATGGACGACACCTGTGATTCAAGTGTCAATCTGCTGTCGAGGATAATGCCAAAGATCGCGCACCTTAGAGGAGGCCTTCAATAGCTCAGACCCCAGAAACAATCCAGTCTCTGTGCCAGAGACCATCCTATCATACCCCCTGTTCAACTCCACCACCAGTACCTCCATCTTATTGGGGTTCAGTTGCAACCAACTGGAGGCCATCCAGTCATTGATCTCGATCAGGCATTTGTTCAGTACATCCACCGCATTGGATGTCCCGTTGGCAACGGATCGATACAGCTGGGTATCATCAGCATAACAATGAAAATCCAGACTGTACTTCCTAATGATCTCACTCAGGGGCAGCATGTACATGGCAAACAACATTGGTGACAAGAACGAACCCTGAGGTACTCCACAAGACAGGCTAGGGGAGGAGGAGAAATTCCCCATCACAACCCATTGCCTACTGTTTGTGAAATACAGCAGATGACAATGCCAGTGAGTCCACAAAATTCCCTCAGGCGGTTGAGCAACACACAGTGGTCCACTGTGTCAAAAGCTGAAGAGAGATCAAGGAGAATGAGAATTGTCCCCTCTCCTCGATCTCTCATCCTGAGGAGATAATTGTGCACCTGAACTAACGCAGCTTCCGTACTATGCCCGGCATGAAACCCAGACTGGAGAGGCTCATAGACATCAAAGGCCACGAGGTGTTCTATGAGCTGCTGTGCCACAATCTTCTCTACAACCTTTCCCAGAACTGGAAGGTTGGAGATAGGATGGTAATTCGCCTTGACATCAGGGTCTAAAGATGGTTTCTTCAGAAGGGGTCTCTCTAGTGCCTCCTTCAAGGCATCTGGGAAGACCCCCTCCGAAAAAGAGCACCGGACAATCAAGGCGAACACCAGGCCTACAGAGTCAACACATCCCATTAAGAAACGAGTTGGCACTGGGTCCAGTTCACAATATGTGTGCTTCAGCCTAGAAACAACCTCAATGACCTCAGCCACATCCACTGGTTTAAACTCCCCCCAACCAGATGGAGTGCTCTTCGGACAGCCAGGATGACCACTGTCAGCCAAACCATGGCTCACTGGTGGAATTCCCTGCCTGATAGCAGACACTCTGTCCAAGAAGAACGAAGCAAACTCATTGCATAAAGCATCTGAAAAAGCAGTTTTCGACTGTAGACAAGCTGAATGTAGCAACCTGTCCACAGTCCGAAAAAGCATAGCTGATTAGTTCTTCCCAGCGGCAATCTCCCTGGACAGGAATGCTGCCTTTTTATGGTTGATTGCCCCGTGGTACACAATATAGTGTCCACACAGGGCCAGTGTGTCCACCTCCAGCCTGGTCTTCCACCAGCAGTGCTCTAACCTCCAACCCTTGTTCTTCATCGCCTTGAGCTCCTCAACAAACCAGGGGACCTCAAGTGAGAGGATCTGGGTCGTACACAGACCTACTACTACTACTAAAACTATACATTTATTTTTAAAGCCTGGGTATGTGCATGCTTCATACACAAATCCAAACACAATGAAAACAAATGAAACCTCACTTATCCGAAACCCCATTTATCTGAAGATTTTTCATATCCCCAAGATGTTTGGATAAACGGAGTTTTATTGTATTGGCAGTCCTGTACTGTAGCATAGTAACTGAGTTTGTTTGCAGCTTAGACATGCAATACTCAATAGGTGTTCCTTTTTCTGCTGTAAATGTATTTTCAGAACCTGTGATTGACTACTCTTGTGAATGAACTCCACAAATGATGATTTGCATGAAATGTTGGCGGTGACATGCGGTTTCTACCAAATTGCAGTTTACAGCATCTGCCAAAGGCTGAAGTTGACAGCATGTTTGTTCAGCAGGTCAAATTGCACAACTTTCATTAAAAGTTTTATTAGACAACATAAATGTGCTCAAGTAATTCTTGCCACTGTGAAAGAAAACATCTGTACCAACCTAACTGTAGATTTTAGCTGTCCTGAAAGTACAGTTGTAGATGCAGCAGTAGTGCGTGTGTGTGTGTGTGGGGGGTAATGGAGGAGGGGCTCATTCAGTAGATGGATCTCACATACAGTTGTAAAAAGTAATGAATTCATGCAGCTGTGTGTCTATGTGCAGAAATTGTACCCAATATCCATGACACATAGCCTTCATCCAACAAAAGAATCCCCGGTCATATATCCCCGAGGAATACACCAAAAATAAATAAAAATAACTTCACGATGATGAAGTGTGTCAGCTGCATCGCTCCACAGTAGCTGGAAGTGATGTTTCCCATGCAGTGTATAACAAAGAAATCATCAGCATTCCTATACCCCTTGAGCCCCTAAATAGCAAGCCACAACCAAACTGTCCCAGTTCTCATCAACAAAATAGCAAAATGTTTCTTATCCCACATAGTCCCGGTCTTAAACGCTGCACAGTAACTGAGGTCCATCATGACTATCTGCAAATACGACCACTGTGCACATGCTACTCACTCTACACTCCTTCAATAAGAAACTATTGCATCTGATAGAAAATGTGTGAAAACTGTGCTGCCCAATAGGCAGCTAGTATACAAATGAGCAATCCCGAGTGAACACCATGGAAACCATGTTCAGCACATTCAATTACAAACATGGAAAAATTTTAAAAAGCCAATCAGATATCTACAGCTAGCTTACTGAAGCCTTGTCACTTAGCAACGTTAGAGTCACGAAAAAAAAGCAGACACAAAGCGCGGAGGCACAAGTAGACCCTCTAAAAAAACATAAAATACGGTGTAAAATAAAAACATTTTGAAGCCGAAACACCGCACCTGTCTTGCCACTTTTTTTCCCACTCCTATTACTGGGTTACTGGGGTGGCAAGACATAAGAAGACTTTTGCCCATCAAGAATGTCTCCCACGACTTCGTGGGTGTATTAATTGCTGCTGATATTCCAGCCTAGAAAAGTATATAGTCTAGATTTGAAAATATCACTTGTTGTCGCATCAACAACATGCTGATGCAGACTGTTCCAGGCTTTAGTCACGTGAACGGTGAAATAGTTATCCCATTTTGTATTAACTTTTGGAAACACAAGTTGTTTGTTGTGGCTCTTGAGATTATGTGAATGATTTATGAATTTGAACTCGTGGTCTCTACATAGATCATGGTTTTTTAATACTTTGAAAAGTTCCAATAACTCTCCCCTGTACCTCTTGTCTTTAAGACTAACCAGACAGGTTTGTTTCAGTCTTTATGTATAGTTTATTTTGGATAGTCTGGGAATTATTTTGGTGGTTTGTCTCTGGACCCTCTCAAGTAACTCTGTCTTTTTTCAGGCAAGGACTCCAGAAAAGGGAGCTTGTATCTATATGAGGGCGAATGTAGGACCTGTATAATAGTGGTATGCACTGCTCTGTACAATTTGTAAGGAGTGTTTGACACAATTTATCAGCCTGTTTGCTGTTAATGCTATTTTGTTGCAATGGGTTGATGATAATAATTTATTATTTATGATAATACCCAAGTCTCTTTCTTTGTCAATGGCCTTTAAAATGTTGTTGTTGTGTACATCAAATATGTGATGGGACACTGTAATATACCAGAAATATCTTCATTCATTGGCTTTGACACCAGTGAAACCTCACTCGTGGTTCCGCCACTCGTGAGGTCACTGTTGTCAAAGCTAATGAATTGAAGATATTTCTGATATATTACAGCACCCTATCACATATTCCATACTATACAGGGAGAAGTCATTATCAATACAGGGCTAGGTGACAGTATGCTGTAAAAAAAACTAGTTAAGTGCAGTTGCAACTTGAGTCTACCTTCATGTGGTCCCATAGGAATCTTCTAAACAAGGAGTGGGACGAGGAGCTGTGGACCTGCAATAGGAAACAGTTTCAGAGCCTGGGCACTCATGTGGCAAATGCCTGGTCTCCCTTAGCTGTGTGGGTTTTGGAGACAGCCAGTTGCGACCATTTATTAGAAATGCAGCTTTTATGTGTCTTTCATTAAAAACATAGAAAACAACAAGTCATTACAGGAGTCTTTGGTTATGAGGATTCAAATTTTTTTATGCCATTTTGAACTTCAGCCCCCCTCTCTCCCCATACACACTTTCCCCACCTTCTGGCACCCATCCTACCAGCAAAGGTGCTACTGACAGCAGAAGCAGGTCCCTAAAGGTCTGAGAACTTTGGCTTTCAAACTGCCTGAAGAAAGGAAAGAAGAGCAAGCCACTAGCCTTCACTGGAAAGGAAAACAGTACTAATGAAACTCTGTGTTTATCACAGCCATACTCCACTGCAGGGATATACCCTGCTTCAGGCTGTACCTTCTGTTTTTCAGCCAGGTCCTGCTCTGCCCAGTGTTCCCCATGGCTATTCCCTCTTTGACATGGGCTCCAGGGTGAAGGCCATCCTCCCCCTAAAGGAGTCCTCATGTGTGGACAGGAGCCGGTGGCAGTTGGCACTAGGATCTGACAATCACACAGGGGCATGGCCATCATATAGAGGCTTATTCCTGGTTTTGGACACTTTCTCTCTCCTCCACTGGGCATGGGCAGAGCTTCTGAAGCCCTGGTTGTACACAGTGACATCCTGCAGGCAGAGCAAGCTCCCTTGACCCACAGCAGAGGTCATTGTGGCATCAGTGCTAACAGCCATCCGATCCTGACCATGACACACTGTCAAATGACAGCTGCTGCAGCCTTACCTGCCTTGTAACATTGCCTCCTGAGCCCACACCCTAACTCAGGTCACCTGCATGCAGTGTAATAAGCTACCACTGGGCCATCAGAGCAGCCCTAAGGACCCTGTTTTAAACTTATCTTTTATCAGTTTCAATAAAAACAGTACAAGACAGCTTTACATCATAAAAGGCATAAATGCAATTGATAAAAATATATTCCTGTAGAACGTCAATTACAAGCAGTAAACGGAAGTCCTATATTCATATAGTGAGGAGGTGGGGCGAACCCATATTTGTATATTTCACGGAATTCAGCTTATTGCCAAACCAAACCAGTGAGCTAGGCATTCAAGGTAACTAGTAGAGAGAAGTATCCTTGTAACCTATACAGTAGGTTACTGTAGCAAGAGTATGCATACTTTAATAGGTAAAATTAGGTGCTATATGTATGAATACTGCTAAGCAGTACTCTAGAAATACTGAAAAACTGGTGCTTAAAACACCCTTGAACTGCAGAAAGACTTGGTACAGGTTGTGATCATGGACAATACGGTACTAGTACCAGGTACAGTACTTTCCTTCATACTCTGAAGTCTTTTCTCCGTGATTTCACTATTTACACCTGCAGTTGCTCCTGACACTGGATACTGGGCTTGCCTGCTGTCCTCCACCCTACCCTGTCACTAGTACAACCCCCTGTTCTCGGCCACTACTCCCTCCCCTTCTGTTTGCATACTGCACATTGCTCTTACTGTACCTTTTCTGCATTTTGTGCACTGTTTAAGTCCCGCTCAGAAGCACTGCCTGTGAATTGCTCATTGTGTTGTACTTATTTCCATGTTATTGCATTTTGCTGAACATTGTATTTTGCAATTGCACTTGTGACAGAGTGGTAGATGGAATTTATGTCAGCAGAAGAGTGGATAAAGCTCTGTTTCCTTTTTAGAAATGCTGAAAAGGATAAACAAAGATCTGAAAGCATCCATGTAGGGGGCTAATCAAATACAGCTGCAGTCAATGTTGATTAGGGGCAGTGTATAAAAACCCTGCCTAGGCAAAACAGGGAGAAAGATGCCTGGGGAAAGCTGGAAACTGTGCTGCAAATGGGGAGTTCAAGCTACAGAGACCTTTGGAAAGGACCGTGGGGTTTGTCAGTGGATTTAATGATACTACCTAGAGGCTGGTAACCAGAGTAACTGGTAACAAGAGGTAGCAGTGCTCCCAGATCAGGCAAAGCATTTTCCTGTAGTGCACCCTACTTTTCCCTGTAAAACTGGGATGAAATTCCTGTAGATTGTCCTGTATGCACAAATCAACGTAAGTATGCAATTGATGTCATTATGCCAGTCAATAAAATCACTAGGACAAACGTTCAGACTGTTTTATGTGTTCTTATTTATTTTAAATATAAAAAATCACCTACAACATATCACATAACAACTCTACAACTATAAGAACTTTATATGTAACAATATAATACCATCTTGAGGTTCTGGGGACATGTTGGAATGTATAAAGCTCAGTTCTCAAGGTTCACATGTCTCCAGAACCTCCTGAAGGTATTATAACCTTGTAACAATACAGTCCCTTATACAGTATTCTATTTATAGTATGAAATGTCTTAACTTCAAATTTACCCTGTAATCACAGACTGATACATTTTGTGTTCTGCTCACAATGCATGAAAGGGGGCATAGGGATGCACAAAATGTGCATACCTCACCCTTGCCCCTGCACCCCGCGGACAGGTGCACCCATACTGGCATTCACCAATGCCAACCACCTATCCACGGCTCCTCCCCCAATGCACAGGACTCTGCAGGGTGGCCGGGGGAGGAGTTGTCCCAGGCAGACATCCAATGGGATGCCCCCCTGGGACCCATAGTGGATCTCACACATAGGGTGGCATGGATCTGGGGCTGTGCATGCCAAATAGCATGCACCCTGACCAGCACGGCACCCTCCAGTCCCAGTGCTGCCTCACTTACACTTTCTGGGTGCTCACCCATCCAGTTGCCCCTGCCGCCTCCTGCTGCCCAGCATTTGGGAGCAGCACAGTGTGCACTGTCCTGGTCCCCCAGTGACCAAATACCTGTGTTCATGGGGGCATGCTGTGGGTTATGGCAGGGTCTCCCTGGTGTACCCTGCACCACCCTCTGCACCCATGTGGCCAGCACTATGTGGGTTAGTGAATACACATAGTGCTGGCACACCCCCGGAACGTCCCCATCGCGGAGCTGTCTGCAGACATGGGGGATCAGGTGTGGTGGGTCTGCATGTGCCCCCTTCATGCATGCCATGCGGGGGGCATGGGGGGTGTGGAGTAGCTACTTGCCCCAGATATGTGTGCATAGCCACTGCACACCAATCATGCATTGGGCCTACAGCTCTGTGTACCTGTAGTGCTCCATTAATAAACACTGTTTCAGTGTATTGTTGTGTTTTTCATTGGCATGCTTACACCCACCCACACACACACACACACACACACACACACACACACACACACACACACACAGCTTTGTGCACTGAACTCTCGGAGGTAAAAACAAATATTCCCTTTTTTTCCCATTTATTTTACTAATCTTAGGCCAGACCAGGGGCTATGGGTCCCTTCTGATCTCACACATATAATTCATAACTCCTGCTTATCTTGATGAAGACACCCCCATACCTTTCCCAGGCTCACAATTAAATAGAAACACTGTCTAATTGTTTTCCAAATAACCTCAACCTCTAGGCTGGTCAGAAGAAGTGCTGCCTTAGTGATCTTTTTAAAAACACTACTCTGCTCTGTGCACCAAACAAGCCAAGTAGCACTTAAGCACTCTTTGTGTCCCCGTCACCCTTTAAAGCCCACCATCATCGAGTCTTTTGTCTGGCTCACTTTTTGCACTTCATGTGTTTAAAATAGACAAATTTGCAAAGCAGGTTTGTTTGCCTTGGTGGTTTGGGGCGCTGCTTCCCTCAAGCAACACTTAAGCACTCTTTCTTGCACCCTCCCCCCCAAAGCATATCAACATCAAGTGGTCAGTCTTTTGTCTGACTCATTTTGCACTTAAAATGAGTTTAAAATAGACTAACCTGAGGCTGCCCACAAGAAGGCTAGTTTACCTTCAGTGGCTTAGGCTCTCTGCCAGTCCAGAACAGTGGCATTTGAGATAGAGCTCGGCTGACTCAACGGTGTTTCTGTTTTGAGTGGGGCCACATGGCAGGTGTTTGGATCATGCAGCAGCTCATTGGCTCCTGATCAGAAGATCTGAATTCATCCTCAAAAAGATGCATTGCCAGCATATTACCTTACTACCCCAGAGAAACACAGGCTGCAAATGGACCAACAGAATTGCTTAGTGTAGCAAAGTCAGCAAACTGAGCACCAATTGGAGGGCTCTGTCTGGATCTTGGCAGCCATGAGATTCATAGTGGGCATTTTCCCATAGTGTTTGTCCATTTCCCCTGATATTTTAAAAATAAAAGATTTTCTTCCCGTATTTTAAAAATAAAAGATTTCCTTCCCGTATCCCGTTTTTGTAGTAAAAATCCCTTAAAATACAGGAATCCCTGTAGATCTGGGAGCACTGTCATGGGAGCATGCTGTGGGTTATGGCAGGGTCTCCCTGGTGTACCCTGCACCACCCTCTGCACCCATGCGGCCAACACTACGCGGGTCAGTGAATACACGTAGTGCTGGCACACCCCAGAATGTCCCCATCACGGAGCTGTCTGCAGACATGAGGGATCGGGTGCGGTGGGTCTGCATGTGCCCCCTTCGTACATGCCATGCAGGGGCACAGGGGTTGTGGAGTAGCTACTCACCCCAGATATGCATGCATAGCCACTGCACACCAATCGTGCATTGGGCCTACAGCTCTGTGCACCTGTACTGCTCCATTAATAAACATTGTTTCAGTGTATTGTTGTGTTTTTTATTGGCATGCTTAAGCACCTCCCCCACACACACACACACAGCTTTGTGCACTGAACTCTCAGAGGTAAAAAAAAACATTCCCCTTTTTTTTTTCATTTATTTTACTAACCTTAGGCCAGACCAGGGGCTATGGGTCCCTTCTGATCTCACACATATAATTAATAACTCCTGCTTATCTTGATGAAGACACCCCCGTACCTTTCCCAGGCTCACAATTAAATAGAAACACTGTCTAATTGTTTTTCAAATAACCTCAACCTCTAGGCTGGTCAGAAGAAGTGCTGCTTTAGTGATCTTTTTAAAAACACAACTCTACTCTGTGCACCAAACAAGCCAAGTAGCACTTAAGCACTCTTTGTGTCCCTGTCACCCTTTAAAGCCCACCATCCTCAAGTCTCGTCTGGCTCGCTTTTTCAACGTCATGTGTTTAAAACAGACAAATTTGCAAAACAGAAGGTTTGTTTGCCTTGGTGGTTTGGGGCACTGCTTCCCTCAAGCAACACTTAAGCACTCTTTCTTGCACCCCCCCCCCCCAAAGCATATCATCATCAAGTGGTCAGTCTTTTGTCTGACTCATTTTGCACTTAAAATGAGTTTAAAATAAACTAACCTGAGGCTGCCCACAAGAAGGCTAGTTTACCTTCAGTGGCTTAGGCTCTCTGCCAGTCCAGAACAGCGGCATTTGAGATGCAGCTCGGCTGACTCAACGGTGTTGCTGTTTTGAGTGGGGCCACATGGCAGGTGTTTGGATCATGCAGCAGCTCACTGGTTCTTGATCAGAAGATCTGAATTCATCCTCAGAAAAATGCACTGCCAACACATTACCTTACTACCCCAGAGAAACACAGGCTGCAAATGGACCAACAGAATTGCTTAGTGTAGCAAAGTCAGCAAACTGAGCACCAATTGGAGGGCTCTGTCTGGATCTTGGCAGCCATGAGATTCATAGTGGGCATTTTCCCATAGTGTTTGTCCCTTTCCCCTGATATTTTACAAATAAAAGATTTCCTTCCCGTATCCCGTTTTTGTAGTAAAAATCCCTTAAAATACAGGAATTCCTGTAGATCTGGGAGCACTGAGTTGTTTAGTTAGAACTCCAAATAGGAGTAGTATTTTGTTTGTGTTTGTTCAAGGGGCTGCAACCCCAGTTAGTTGGAGACAAAGCTGCCTTAAATAAGTTGCACTGCTTTATTTTACCTTGCACTGTGTATATTCTTCTTGGACACACCTACACCAGCCCAATATAACGGAGGTCACTCTACCACACACTGTACGCTTCCCTTCCCCTCCCTCCAAGATGCATCTGGAAATGAACTGATACCTGCTCAGTATGCGTTTCCTGGTGAAACTTTTGAAAGAAATAGCTCAATCAGTCAATAACATATAGAATAATACATGGAGTGGTGTGTTTAATGAGAATTTTACACACACTTGAGGTGTTGGATGCTACATAAACCCTGAGAGAGAAGCTTGAGGGGTTTATTTAAGCATCCAGCACTGGAGGTGTGTGTGAAATTTGAGTTTACACAGTGTCCCGTATTTTATTTTATGTAATTGCTGAGGGCATTTTTTCACCACAGCAATTGTATATAATATTAAAAGCATTGCTGTTCAGCCGCGGTCCGATCAGGATGAAGTGTGGGCCACAGCCGAGCAGCTGAAGAAACCTTTCTGGATTTTTTTCTTAAAAAGGTTTAAATAAGTGATTCCAGGATTGAAAAAGTCCTCCATTGAGAGGTGAGATTGTTTTAATTTTAAAATGTTCTTACTGCTGAGTGCTAGAGGCAGCAAGTGTCTCCAGCAGTGAGGGAAGGAACAGTGGTGGCTGGCGCATGTGCAGAGCATGGGAAACCTGGCATGTGTTTGCCATTACAAACACTCCTTTATAATGGCAAATTACAAACTGGGTTTACTTTAGGGAAAAGATGCTCACCAGTTATTATTTAATCAATCAATTGTCCAGGAAGTAATTCTTAATGAGAAAGACATACAGTCCCCATATTTCAGCATATAAACTTTACCCTCATTACTGCATTAGGAGTTAAGACGGGGCATCAGAAATGCACATTTAAATATGAACAGCAGTAAAAGGAACATGCCCTGTAAATGGCACCTTGCCCCACAGTCTCGAGCTTTTGCCATGAGAATGTCACCATCTTGGTGCCAGCCTCTCTCATCACAACCCCAACCCGGCAGAGAACAAACCAGTCCCCTTGGAACTTTGTGAACACTGGAAAAAAACAACCAGTGAATAAAGTATTGACAAAAGAGACTAACATTTTAAAAATTATCCACAAACATCCTGGCTTCATTCTCAAGGGCCTCCAGAAGATTGTAAAGCTGTATATTCCCCCAGATTAATTTTGAAACTGCTGTTAACATTGCGGTGAATCTCTGATTCACATATGTGACTGTTGCAGTCAGTACCTTTATTTGTGCATCTGAGTTTTTGCAGTTTTTTCTCAATTTGTTTTAGTCCATTGCTCAAACTGTATCTGTTATAGTCTTCCATAGAGGTTCAGTGCTTACCGGGTTAAGTTTCCCAGCTTTGGAGTTGCACGCCATCTTTGCTGGCTGAGGCTGCTTCTGGCTGCCTCCCGTCACTCCCTTTGGATGAACACAGAAACATAGAACATAGAATGTTTTGGCAAATAAGGACCGCTCCACCTACAAGGTCTGCCCATTTTCCCGTCTATATTGTCACCACAAACCCTACCTGATCTCTAGCTACAGCTACCCCTCCACTTCCCAACTAAGATTCCTTTGTGCCCATTCCATGCATGCTTAAAGCTCACCACTGTTTTCACCCCTACTACCTCTGCTGGAAGACTGTTCTAGGCCTCCAAAATACCATTCCAATGCTCTAACAACAGAGCTACAGGCTCACATGGTTGGACCTTGGGTTCCTGGACACACTTCCTTTCTCTGGTATCTCTGGTATTACATATCCTGCAACTAGGAATAATAATGATGACAATTAGAGTTTACACATTAAACATCTATCTCTATACAGAGAGATGCCCTGGAGATAGAACTTTATTCACATGGTGGAATGTAAGAATGTTGGTTCAAACTCTGAATTCATGCTCCACTCTGGCAGTTACTTAGATTTGTTTCTCCACCTGAAGAGAGCAGTTGTCCCGAAGTCAGCTCCAGTATCTCTGGTTCTCCAGACTTTTTTATGTGTTAAAAAACAAGTTAAATTAGTACTGTTCAGTTAAGTTTTTCAATACTCTGCATTAGCTAGGATGTTATTTTTAAGTGTCTAGGTTTCTCCAGTGCCTGATCGATTCTTAGGGACCGGGTAATAACCTAGCTGTCTACTTTTTATTTTATTTTATTTATGTATTTATTTACTAAATTTGTCTGAATACCACTTTTAACTATATAGTTATTTACTATTACAGGAACTGGATCACTTTCCATTCCCGTCTGTGCCTTTTGTCTTTAATTAATTGGTTCCTGTTACAGGAACCACAGATTGAACCTTATTCCCCATTTTTTTTTTTGCAGTACAAGAACCTTTTTGGATACCTTTGGCTTTTGGACAGATTTTTGGGGAATGGATTCAGTTCCCACAATGTGTTTCTAAACTGGTATGTTTGAGAGACCTGGGGAATGAAAAAATGGACTAATAGACTTTTTAAGAACTATAACAAGTGCTTCCAGCTCCTGGCAAAGGCAGACTGCCACAAGCTCTGCTTATGCTGCTTGGGTCCAGAACACGACTTTACTAATTGTAAGTTCTGTATTACATTTTGCCCTAAAACCTTAAAGGGACACTGTGAACCCGCTTAGGTCTCAAAGTGTCCCCAGTTTAAAGAATACATTTTATGATAGTTCACATGCTGAAGAAACACAGAAGTAGTTAGTAGGGTGATTCTGATTCTTTAGTTCCTTTAAAAAGTGAAAAATAGACTGCCCACCATACTGGTGTTACTACACAAAAACTTGTTTTTTTCACATTCCTTGATCAACTTCCACTACATCTTTCCTGGACTTAGGAACACCCCTAACACAGTCTAGCCACCCATAATGCTTTATCAGTTGTAAATTCCTGATGTGTTTCATACTTGTATATGACTGCTATCAATTGTTATTCCTGTATTTTTGCTGCTTGTATTTTTGCTGTTCCCCTACCCCCTCTCCATCAAGATGCATCTAGAAATGAGCAACACTGCTCAATATGCCTTTTCTGGTGAAACTTTTAATAAATAAATAAAATGCAGTAGGAGTAAAGGAGGCTATTGCATCATGAGTGACTGCAGTGTTTTGGGGTGTTTCTAATGTTCAAGAAGTATGCAATAAGAGTAGATCAAAAATTCAAAACAAAACAAGGTTGGGTCTGAATATTCATGAGTATGTAGTTCAGTTCTGCTAAGCAATAAGTCAGATAAAACAGCCAGCAACATCAATGGACTTTAAAGGTCGACAGTGTCCCTTTAAAGAAAAGGACTAAAAAATGGAAAAGAATTTATGGGTCTTCAGTCAGCCTCTTTGTCACTGAAAAATAAAAAAGGCACTGAGGGAGTTTCCAATGATGGTGGAAAGCACGCATTAGAAGGGTCTGTCTCCTCATGTACAGCAGCAGTCCCTGTAGGGAGATGGTAAAAATACAAAGCTGCTCGGCCATCTGATAGGTGTGGTAAAGATGGATCAGACTCCAGGGTGTCTGAAAGGGGGAACCCTGGCTTCAGTGATGGCAAAAATAAAAATAAAAAAATATATAATATATACAGACAGGTATACATCTTTTGGAAACAAGGAGAATATAACAACTAGCTACTTCTCAGGAGTCAAGATCAGAGACGTACAGAATATGTTGCCTAATATAATAAAGGGACAGAAGGACAGAGGGAGAGTAATATTCTAATTCTTCACTTGGGGGTGAACAATATTAAGGGGCAGAGTATCGGTGAAATACAGAACGTGAAGCAAGTAACCTTGGATGCAAGATATATTTTTCAGAAATACTTCTAGTCCCAAGGGAAAGTGAGATGTACCAAAGGAAAATAAAAGAACTGAATAATTGGTTGAGGTACTGGACATTACAAACTGGGATGGGGTGTATAACCCATTGGGAAGAGTATGTAAATGAGCCATGATATTTCTGTAAAGATGGTCTACATCTGAGTAAAAAAGGGAGCGGGAAATTAGGGTTGGAACTTAAAAAGATATTGAATGATAATTTAAACTGACAAAACAAGGTAGAGGGGTACAGAAGAAGGACAGGAAAAGTATAGCTAACTGCCCATCAATGGAAATAAATAAAACAAAGAATAGTACTAACAGACAATATAAAGGACTAAAGGTTTGGTCGCTGAATGCCAGGTCGTTGAATGCTATAAAAAAATCGGAACTGGAAATAAGATTACTGGAAAAAGATGTGGATATATACTTCGTCACAGAAACCTGGTGGGAAAGGGAAGTTACAGTATGTGGAATAAGAAAACTGAAGGCTATGAGTTATACCGTAAAGAGAGGGGGAATAAGAAAGTTGGGGGAATTGCAATTTATGTAAAAAGCTGAATTAAGAGTGCAATATTCAATAAATATGAACAAAATGATGAAGTAGAATCCTTATGGGTCTCTGTACAAGATACTAAAAATAATAGGAAGATGTTGCTAGGTCTATACTATCGACCCCCAAATACAAATAAAGCCACTGATGATTATATTGATATGCAAATAAAGGAACTAGCCTTGCAGTAGGATGTAATAACAATTGGTGATTTCAACTTACCTGACATTAATTGGAATAAAAAAACAGGAACAAATAGGATGCATAATAGGTACTTGGATCTAATGGAAGAATGTGGTCTGAACCAGTTGGTGTATAGGCCCACCAGAAGGGAGAACATACTAGATTGGGTAGTTACAAACAGAGACGACTTGATAACCAAAATCAACATCAAGGATAATCTAAGTGACAGTGATCATAACATAATTGAATTCTATGTTAAATAAAAATTGGCAATAGAAAAAGGGGTAACTGTAGTAAGAAATTACAATAAGGCAGATTTCAATAAATTAAGAAGATGGTTAGTAGATTGGAACTGGGAATGTGATCTTAAGAACAAAACAGTGGATGAGATGTGGAACATTATAAGAAACAAACTATTTGAGTTGGAGGAAAAGTTTACTCCAAAAAGAAAAATGTATTCAAGTAAAGGGAAGAGACCTATGTGGTGTACTAATAAAATCATTAAGTTATGTAAAAGGAAAAAGAATGCATATGACAAAGTGAGAAAGAGTGAAAATATAGAAACAGTCAAGGATTATAAAAAAGCATTAAAAATGTTAAAAACACAAATATGAACAGCAGGAGTAAAGCTTGAAACAAATTAGCATTTAGAAAAGACACCGGTTACGGATTGTATGTTTATATAAATAACACTAAAAGAACATCAAACAAGAGAGGGCCACTGTTAGTGAATGAGCTAGAGGTGTCAGATATACACTACTCTGTAAAGCGCACATGTAAGCCTGTTGTATACTGTGTTTGACATATGCCTGTATTTTTGGCTGATTCCTAAATGTACTCTGATTTTTTGTCTGCCTTGATGTTTGTTTCTTGCACTGTTTTGTCCTCACTGTGACGAGGTACCTTTGTAAATGAGCCTCTGGCTCAAAGGTTGTTAAACTGATGTTCTAATAAATAAATAAAATACAGGATATGGCAGGACATTTATATAGTCTATGATAAAAAAGAACAGGATGAAACAATGGTTGAGCATAAATCCTAAATTAGATTTACAGATTGGTGCAACAGAAATAGAAATGCTCTCGAGTAAACTTAAAACACATAAGTCAGCAGGGCCTGATCAAATGCATCCAAGACTACTTAGAGAAGTGAGATCACAGATAGTGAAACCTTTGGCATATCTGTATAGTGGGTCATTTTCTACAGGGATGGTGCCCGAGGAGTGGAGAGAGGCAATTATGATTCCACATGTACTGTATGAAAAACAGGGAGTTAAGACATCCATGTCAAACTATAGACTGGTTAGCTTAACTTCAGTGCTGTGCAAAATAGCAGAGTCCTTTTTGAAGGGGAAATTAGAAAAAAATCTTAATATTTTGAACTGTAAGGATGTTAAGCAACACGGATTTAAGAGAAATCGATCATGCTTGAACAACCAGTTTAGTTTTCATGAGCAAATAAACAAAGAACTAAATAATAACAATCCAGTGGATGTCTTCTTTCTTGACTTCCAGAAGGCATTCGATAAAGTACCACACTATCAACATCAAAAAAATGTTCAAATTAGGGGTGGATAGTAGATTGCTGATCTGGGTCCAAAACTGGCTGAAGGAACGAAAGCAAAGGGTCAGAGTCAGAGGGATTTATTCAGAATATGGTGCTGTGACCAGTGGGGTACTGCAGGGGCCAGTGCTGGGACCAGTTTTGTTCTCATTATATATTGGGGATACACATTTAGGAATTAGGAATGTAATGGCGAAATCTGCGGATGACATAAAGTTAGGGGGCTCAGTGGAATCTGCAGAGAGTATCCGAGAGCTGGAGAAAGATCTGAAAACAGTAGAACTATGGTCAAGGGTTAACAAAATGCTTTTTAGTACCGAAAAGTGCAGGGTAATGCACATGGGAATAAAAAAACCAAATCATGTCTGTTGGTTGAACAGAGAACAAGTGCATGTAACAAATAAGGAGAAAGACTGTGGTATTGTTATTGATGAGGATATGAAATTTAAAACACAAAGGCTGCAGGTTATTCGAAAAGCCAATTATATTTATTTATTTGCCTTTGTTAACCAGATAAGCACGCTAGACAACCAAGTGCCTATTTTCAGGTGCGACCCGGGACAATATGACAAAGAATATTAAAAGGAACTTCATCAATAGGTCTAAACAATGCCTGCTGCCATTATTCAAAACTTTTGTTAAGACCACATATTGATTATGGGTCACCCCTGTGGAACCCTTTTGCAAAGGGAGAGATAAATAGGATGGAAAAAATCCAAAAATCCTTCACCAAACTGATATGGTCAACCAAAAACAATAACCATGAGACTAGTGTAACCCCTTTGTTACCCGGGGTTACTAGAATCCCAGTTAGACCTAGTGGTAGGCAGGGAAGGCAGCTTGTGAAACTCCAGTTAAATGGGTTTCACACTGTCTCACTCTGTCCTCAGTCACAGCTGAGACTTGAGAGATGACATCATAATAGAACTGTCGCAGCTGCATGAACCACATTTGGAATCTTCAGCTCAGAGAGTGAAGTTTAGAACTTTGGGAAATTCAAAGGTAGTCTTCCGTTTGTCCTTAAGCAAGAAGGAAACATTAGTGTGCAGTGTGATTTCTCACTCAGAAAAAGGAACTGTTTCTGTAGTTTACCTTTTAAAGTGGTGGAGACAAATCCCTAGTCTCAGTGCCCCTCCTCTGGGGAGGAAAGTTCTCTGTGGGTTCCAGGGCAATCCCCTCTCCACCCTGGGAAGAAAGCTGCCTGTTTTAATTTAAGTTCAGTCTGTTTATGTATAACAGCAAAGGTTACAGTACTTCCCTGTGGGGCACCTGCAACGAATGGGTGAGTGTTTGGTTCCATTGGAAGGGCAAACAACTTTTCTTCAGTTGGATTTCAAGTAAATGTGGACTGCTATTTGGGAGGACTATGTCAACTAGGACAAACAAATAAAGCAGTCATCTGTTTAAAGTGTTAATGGATTTAAAGTTCACTGTAGAGGGGGTGCTTCAGGTCATCCACCGTTCAATCTACATTTTAAAGTCTAAAGTTTTCTGTGTGTCCAGAGAAATGGCTGGGTATGGGCTGTGGGAGCTGGAGGTGGGAAAACCCCCCCATCTTTAGTAACCAGGTCCACCTCTACGGATTTCTTCTGTGTTTTTGCTACTTGCCTCATGCGCTTGGCCAGTGATGGGGTGGGTACCCAGACATGGGTCACAACTTGAAAATCTCTCTAGAAGTCGCAGACTCTAAGTGGTGTGGGGAGCCACAGGATGGGAAAATTACTCCTTGTTGGATGGGAGTCTCCTTGTTTGATGGGAGTTTCGATTGGAAGTACGAAAACAAATCTCTCTAGGAGTCGCAGACTTCAAGTGGTGTGGGGAGCCACAGTTTGGGAGCCTCCTTGTTTGATGGGATGTCTTTCCAAGTAAAGTTTGGGTTCATTCGCCAAGTGGACCATCAGTCGTGTGGCCGGCAGGGGAGCCGGACCAGTTGGGCTATGTATCCAATGTGCATGCAAAGTCCGGGCTGAGTGCCTGGTGGGTCCAAAGCCAGACATCTGTAGTAATGTGTTCATTCCTCAAATGGATCGCTGTGTTTAACCTCTAATCTGCATTACAGTAACGTAGCCCTTTGGGGGACCATGCAGTGCTTTGTTTATGTTCAGTGAGTTAATAAATAAAGCCACACTGAAAATTCCCAATTCTGGTTCTGGACATTACAGTTATTGCTTCCTGTAGTTGGATTTACTTGGGTGCCCCTGTGCAGAGTAGCCAAACCTAGGTCTCTGGTGCCAGGTAACCTCATCCTTCCCCGAACCCGTAGATACATATGTATGCCCATGTTACAAAAATGGAGGCACCACTTTGGATTTGTTTGGGAAGGAAGGTGCTTGGCCAAGTAGGCTAGCGTTTTGGCTATCTGGCAGTCGGTAGCCCAAAAAAAAGTTGAAGCAATTTCCCTAGTGTGTGCTGTGTGCTGTGAATCTTGTGCTGCTGTTTAAAAAAATGCCAACTGTTTACCAAGGAGCTGTAAAGCCAAAGTGTGTGTCCTTGTCCTGCATCAACATAGTTTACAGCGTTTGTCAGTTTTAAAATAAAGTTCCATGAAGGAAAGTGTGGAAAACTAGGGGTAGCAATAGAGAAATTATGCCCTGGAAGTTGGAAATGGTTTCTGTGCAATGCTAGAAACTGCAGAGTTAATGGCAATGTTACATGGTTGAAATGGGCTACCGCCGTGGAGTCAGTTGAAAAAAAAAAAAAGTGCATTTTTCAGTTTAAATTTGCCTGCTCGACGATCGCCGTGAGGAGAGGAGCCCTCGTGAGGAAGAAGAGGCTCATTTGCATGGCATCGTGTGGTTGGTCAGTTTGCCATTAGTCCCGCCCCTAAGCCAGCTCTTCAGAGTCTGCTTCAGCATTCGAGAGGGAGACAGAGAGTAGTGCGTGTACTGGCAGTGGAGGAGTGTTCGTGAAGTGTTCAAAGCGCTGTAAACAGTAAAAAAGTGACTTTCCAGTTAAAAATCGGGCTCAACCTGCTTATCGATCGCGGGATCAGTGAATTGTGTGGTTAATACAACGATCGCGGAGACTGCCCGCCCGTTTGCAATCTGAGGCCTTCAAAATCTGGCTGCAGGTCATTTTACCCCATCGCAGCAATCTGCTACAATAACAGTGAGTAAACGAATTAAAACTGCTCAAATCAGTGATTTTCAGATAATGCCGTATAAAATGTGTGTGCAGATGTATAGTCGCTTTGCAAGTAGCGATTGTGTGATGTCCTGCTGGCAAGTGCAAGTCTGTGAAGCCATTAAATGTGTGCATAGCAATGAAAGTAGCCTCAGTTTAAAGTTTGCAGCCAGAGAGAGACTGTGGGTTGTAAAATAAGTGCAACACTAGTAGAAGCAGGCAATCCTGTGCTGAAACCTGAAGTTTTAAAAGGGACTGTAATTAAATGAATGTTGCCAGCATGTGAAGAGTCCAAGAAAAATCCTGTAAATGTGTGAACAGCCAGAACAGAGCAAGTTGTGCAGTTTGAAGTAAAAGTTATTAGTAGCTGATGTAAATCGGGTGCACAGTGGCTTGACCCAGAGTCTGAATGTTGATGCACAGGAGTGCTGCCGCCATTACAGGGTGGGGTAGTAAAGCAACACAGCAGCAGAGGAGCCATTTTAAAGCTACAGAATGTGTTCATTTAAAGTGGGACTTTCAGTTACAGTGAACTTTTGTTTGTTTTTCTGCAGTTATGGCCTCAGGACCAGCTCGTTACGGATCATGCCGGGTTGCAGTAACAGCAGCAGTAAATAGATTGAGAGATATTGAAAATTGGTGCTATAGAGGGCAACTCCCTCCGGATGTGGCAATTCCTAATTATCCAGTGTGTGTATGCCAGATGTGCTTGAGTGCTGGAAGGGATGTCTTCATGATTCCTCACTGTGCTGGATGTCTACAAAAATATGGCTTGTATAAAGTGCCTCAAATTCGTTTGGCTCCCACATGGACCCAACTTCAAGAATCTGCAGTTGGCAGCCCACAGCATCAGGCGGAGCCTGTGGAGGAAGGTCCCCCGGGGGAGTGTGGCACACAGTTAGAGAGTGCAGAATTAGAGACTGAAGCTGAAATTGAAGCATTGAATGCTGATCTCAGAAAGCAAGTTCAGATAAAGCATCAATAGTCTCCTGGGTGGGGGGGCCTAGCCCAAGTCTCGAAGGTGAAGATGAGATGCTGGAGGCCTTTGAATGGAAGGTGTCGACCTCCGCTCCCAGTGATGAATGGATAGTCTCGGGGGTGAGAACGACTGCTCACTCCTGGGCTCAGATCCTCAGTGAAGAGGAAGATGAGGGGGAACCTAAGTGGCCTTGTGAGATAGGAACGGGTACACAGCCTCAAGATCTTGCCTCGGAGGAATGTGTTCAAGAAGGTGGTGATGCCACTGCCCTGGCTTCACCAGAAGAAGAAGTCAGGGATCCGTTTTTAATTTCATTGAGGATGCGAAGCTGGCAGAACCAGGACTGGCCACTCCCAAGCCAGGCCAGCGGTCTCAGATTGACCAAAGCAAGTAAAGAGGAGAGACTGGTTCGTAGAAAGGCCAATTAAATCTTTGGTATGACCTTTCCTACCTTTCCTCGGAGAGTCTGGGAGGAGATTGAGAACTGCAGGAAATCCTGGATCTGGGATGAAGCAATGAAACACGTGCATCCTGGGGCTAACCAGCATGTAAAGAATAGACTGTTCCACGAAAAGTATACACAGTGGAAGAGAGGGGACACTGTTTATGGACAGAGTGAGAATAGTGGACGGAGAGGGACGCGAGTCTCCCACTGTGTGAATTATGTGCATCCAGATGGAGTAATAATCAAGCCCCTGACCCCCTACTATTGGCCTCAGTGCAAGGACCTCCCAGTAATTAAGCCGTGCCTACAAAATGGAGAGCCGAGCAGTGGTAGTCAATACTGCCACATCTAGACTGTGAAGTGCCCTTATTGAACTGCCAATATGAATAAACAAGAAATCAGGTGCCCCATATTCTTCAGTCCACAGTGTACTGCCCTATTCAGCAACCATCTACTGGTACCACCAGATGACTTCAGATCCAGAGAGGACACCAGCCCAGCTGTTTTCCTGTTCATTGCCTGGTAATCGGATGACGCCGGACCAGCTGTTTCTCTTTTTGTTCCTGTTCTAAGGTTCCTTCTCCAGTTATGACACCAGCCCAGCTGTTTCCAGATGTGCACTCCTGTGGGTTCCCGGAAGATGTCCGCCCAGCTGAATCAGAAGAAATGCTGCCAGGGAGAGTCTTCGGAAGGGACCAGGTTTGTGAATTCCGAATACTTCAAGAGGCTGGTAAGTCCGCAAAACCCTTTTTATTCTATCTTTATGACATTGCAATACACACCCTACACTACAGACTTCAAACAGTGTATGAACTGTCCACAAAGACTCTCCCCTTCGGGATTATTGCCTTAAAGAACTATGCTTCACTGGGCTCCGGCCCAGGAGAGACTCTTTAATGGACTGGCCTTCGGGCCTTGTAGTCACTAGTGGGACATTTAGGGCATTCCATCCCCCAAAGGTGTATTGTTACCAATGTCATTGTACTTTAATGTAAATACTGTTTTCTACCCTTTTTTTCTAAAAAAAAAAAAAAAAATCTTTTTCTTTTTTGGGATTGTTCAGTGCTTTTTCTGTGTGGTAAGGGTTGTTGTTGTTGTTGTCATTGTTGTTTAGATAGAATGTACATGCAGATTAGGATGTGTTTTTTTTTGTTTTTGTCTTTTCTTACAGGTGTTCCTGGAAGACAGAAGAGAAGACAAGAAGAGGAGGAGGGGCTTATCAGAGTCCCTCGTCAGTGCTTATGGTGTAGAATTTAAATGTACTGTGTTATTATTGCTAGTGGTTGTAGTTGCAGGCTGCCCAAGGTCAGGGAGGTCCCCGGGTTTTGTTTTTGTTTGGGATGTTATGTTAGAGGCAGATAGGTTTTCCCTAGAGGGTTAGGGGGGATGGACAGGCTGTGGCCCTGACCTGCAGTAGGGGCTGCAGTGCTGATCTATCAGGGCTATGCTCTGGATGGTTCTACTAGAGCCACTAGGTGTCCATAGTAAGTGGATAGAGTAGAGGCTGATATGTCAGCTATAGGCCTCTAGGCCCGTAGTGTTGCCTACCTGTGCTCGCACAAGGTAGGAGGGGGCCTGATCACCCCCCTCCGCAGGTAGCACATAGGGTGGGATGGCCTAAGGCCGGTGCATAATGACTGGGGACAGTCATTTTCCTGGTCAGGCATATGTAACCCCTTGTTACCGGGGTTACTAGAATCCCAGTAAGACCTAGTGGTAGGCAGGGAAGGCAGCTTCAGAAACTCCAGTTAAATGGGTTTCACACTGTCTCACTCTGTCCTCAGTCACAGCTGAGACTTGAGAGATGACATCATAATAGAACTGTCGCAGCTGCATGAACCACATTTGGAATCTTCAGCTCAGAGAGTGAAGTTTAGAACTTTGGGAAATTCAAAGGTAGTCTTCCGTTTGTCCTTAAGCAAGAAGGAAGCATTAGTGTGCAGTGTGATTTCTCACTCAGAAAAAAGGAACTGTTTCTGTAGTTTACCTTTTTAAAGTGGTGGAGACAAATCCCCCAGTCTCAGTGCCCCCCTCCCTCTGGGGGGGGAGGAAAGTTCTCTGTGGGTTCCAGGGGCAATCCCCTTCTCCCACCCTGGGAAGAAAGCTGCCTGTTTTAATTTAAGTTCAGTCTGTTCATGTATAACAGCAAAGGTTACAGTACTTCGCCTGTGGGGCACCTGCAACGAATGGGTGAGTGTTTGGCTCCATTGGAAGGGGCAAACAACTTCTTTTCTTCAGTTGGATTTCAAGTAAATGTGGACTGCTATTTGGGAGGACTATGTCAACTAGGACAAACAAATAGAGCAGTCATCTGTTTAAAGTGTTAATGGATTTAAAGTTCACTGTAGAGGGGGTGCTTCAGGTCATCCACCGTTCAATCTACATTTTAAAGTCTAAAGTTTTCTGTGTGTCCAGAGAAATGGCTGGGTATGGGCTGTGGGAGCTGGAGGTGGGAAAACCCCCCCATCTTTAGTAACCAGGTCCACCTCTACGGATTTCTTCTGTGTTTTTGCTACTTGCCTCATGCGCTTGGCCAGTGATGGGGTGGGTACCAAGATGTGGGTCACAACTTGAAAATCCTCTCTAGGAGTCACAGACTCTAAGTGGTGTGGGGAGCCACAGGATGGGAAAATTACTCCTTGTTGGATGGGAGTCTCCTTGTTTGATGGGAGTTTCGATTGGAAGTACAAAAACAAATCTCTCTAGGAGTCACAGACTTCAAGTGGTGTGGGGAGCCACAGTTTGGGAGCCTCCTTGTTTGATGGGATGTCTTTCCAAGTAAAGTTTGGGTTCATTCGCCAAGTGGACCATCAGTCGTGTGGTCGGCAGGGGAGCCGGACCAGTTGGGCTATGTATCCAATGTGCATGCAAAGTCCGGGCTGAGTGCCTGGTGGGTCCAAAGCCAGACATCTGTAGTAATGTGTTCATTCCTCAAATGGACCGCTATGTTTAACCTCTAATCTGCATTACAGTAACGTAGCCCATTGCGGGACCATGCAGTGCTTTGTTTATGTTCAGTGAGTTAATAAATAAAGCCACACTGAAAAATCCCAATTCTGGTTCTGGACATTACAGTTATTGCTTCCTGTAGTTGGATTTACTTGGGTGCCCCTGTGCAGAGTAGCCAAACCTAGGTGCCAGGTAACCTCATCCTTCCCCGAACCCGTAGATACATATGTATACCCATGTTACACTAGATTACAAAAGTTAAATTTATACAGCTTGGAGACAAGAAGGATGCAAGGAGACATGTTACAATTGTTTAAGATAATGAAAGACCCAGAACTAATCCAAGAAATGGGAATTGAGTTAGCAGACAAGCCATTGGGCCTGAGAGCACATAAATTCCATATAAAAATGAAGGCGGCAAAGACAACTGCCATGCAATATTCCTTTATAAACAGAACAGCAAGAAACTGGAATAGCTTATCAGAGCACATTGTGATGAGTACAACAGTAAATGAGTTTAAAGGGGAAATAGAAACATAGAAACATAGAATTTGACGGCAGATAAGGACCGCTTGGCCCACCCAGTCTGCCCATTTCCCTACCTGATGGATAAGCTGCAGGTCCTAGTTAACCAGCAGCCTACTTCTTCCTACCCCCACCCCCTAGAATTGCCTTATGACTGTCCCATGCATGCTTGAATTCCACCACTGTTTTTGACTCCACAACCTCCTCTGGAAGGCTGTTCCATACATCCACAACCCTCTCTGTGAAAAAATACTTCCTTAAATTACCTCTGAGCCGCCCCCCTTCTATCTTCAAATTGTGCCCCCTTGTTCTTGCACACCTCTTTTTTTGAAAGATGCTACCCTCTTGGACTTTGTTGATTCCCTCGAGGTACTTGAAAGTTTCTATCACGTCTCCCCTCTCCCTCCTTTATTCGAGGCTATACATATTAAGCTCCTTAAGTCTCTCTTCATATGTCTTCCGGTGCAGACCCTGCACCATTTTAGTTGCCCTCCTCTGGACAGCTTCCATCCTGTCTATGTCTTTGCAGAGATTGGGTCTCCAGAACTGTACGCAGTACTCCAGATGGGGTCTCACTAGCTGTCTGTACGGAGGGATAATAACTTCCTGTTTTCTACTGGTGATGCCTCTTCCTATGCATCCCAGTATCCCCCCCAGCCCTCCTTGCTGCCCTCTCACATTGCTTGCCCACCTTTAGGTCATCTGATATGACTACCCCCAGGTCCCTTTCCATTTTTGTTGTTGTTAGTATCTCACCTCCCATTGTATACTCTTCCCCTGGGTTTTTGTTTCCCAGGTGCATTACCTTGCACTTCTTAGCATTGAATCTAAGCTGCCATACATTTGACCATTCCTCTAACCTTGCCAAGTCCCTTCTCATCCTTTCCACCTTTCATCCTTTCCACTCCACCTTGTGCATAAACTCTGTTGCAGATCTTGTGTCATCTGCAAAGAGACATACTTTTCCTTCAGTCCTCTGCAATGTCTCTTATAAAGACATTGAAGAGGACCAGTCCTAATACTGAACCCTCACGTGTACCCACTACTAACCCCCTTTTTCAGAGTGGACCCTATTTACTATTACTCTCTGTGTCCTATTCTCCAGCCAATTTTTACCCAGGCTGTCATCTTGGGACCCACTCCCAGGCTGGCTAACTTGTATATTAATCTTTGTGTGGACTGTGTCAAATGCTTGCTAAAGTCTAGGTAGGCCATGTCCACAGCCCCTCCCTGATCAACTACTTTGGTCACCCAGTCAAAGAAATCTATCAGATTTGTCTGGCATGACCTTCCGCTGTGAATCCATGCTGCCTTGGGTCCTGTGCCCCTCTGGCCTCTAGATACTCAACAATTCTTTCCTTCAGAAGTGATTCCATCATTTTCCCTAGCACTGAGGTTAAACTAACAGGTCTGTAGTTTCCTGCTTCTGCCTTGCTCCCACTTTTGTGAAGGGGAATCACATCTGCCCTCCTCCAGTCCTCGGGTACCGCCCCATCATCCCATGATTTGTTAAAGAGGGTAGTCAGTGGTGTCACTAGGTCTACCCTTAGTTCTTTTAGAATTATGGGATGAATCCCATCAGGCCCCATTGCTTTGTCCACCTTCAGTTTTAAGAGTTCTTTCAGAACCCTTTCTTCTGTAAATGGGCTGGTATCAACTTCTGTATCCAGAATGTTTCTACTGTTTGTTTCAGGTACCTTCCTCTTCCTTTGTAAATACTGAGCAAAATATTTGTTTAGTATCTCTGCCTTTTCACAGTCGCCCTCTGCCCACCCTCCTCCCTTTATTAAGCCTCACTATCCCTCCCTTGGTCTTACTGCTCCTGATGTACCTATAAAAGGTTTTATCCTTCTTAACTGAGTTGGCTATCTTTCCTCGGTTTGGGCCTTTGCTGTTCTGACTGCCTTCCCAGCTTCCTTTTGCTTTAACTGATACAGTTCTCTGTCCTGTTCCTTCTGTGATTCCTTGTACTTCCTGAATGCTTTCTTTTTCTCTTGAACCTTCACTGCCACTTCCTTTGAGAACCATAGTGGTTTCTTACCTCTTTTCATTTTGTTTATTTATTTGTTAAATAGATTGTATGATACATTCTAAGGGGTTAAAATGAGCCCGCTATGCGGGGGATGGTAAAATGGGCAAGTTGCCTTCTTCCATTCTATTACCCAGTATAAAAAATCCTTAGAGCAGCAACTGGAAATGGTGCTTGCTAAAAGAAATTCCCTGTCACTTCCCCTGAAAGGAGCAAACAGAGGAAACAAGGAAAATGTCCTCATCTAAGGACATATTAAAATGTGGCAATTTTTGCTGGCCACCATAACTTTTAATAATGTGACTGCCATCCCTCCCCCCCCGGGTCAACCTCTTACCTATTTGCCTGCGGAGCAAGAGGAAGAAATGTGCTATGTACAAGAGGATAAGGGTGACCCCATGGAATCAGAGGGCACACCTGATCAAGATTTTGGCTCTCCTCCAAGGCATAATGAAGATTGTTCTTCCTTTTCCTCATTTGTCAGGCAAAAGGTAGATAACCTCAACATTCTCCACCCAAGAAACAGAGAAGCATGATGAGGATGCTGAATTTATGAATATCATGAGGGTAGCACCTACAAGGAGGCTGCTGATTTCCATACACAAGAAGGCCATCCCATAAATCATGTCTGCACCTACTTCAGCTGCAGCCATAGGTAGAAAAATGTTTAAAAAAAAAATATCAGGTGGACAGACTTGGGGGGGTGTAGAATACTTGCATGCCCACCCGGATCATCAAGGGGTAGTCCAGGCTGCTGCCTGCAAGAGAGCAAAAGTCTCCCTGTCTGCACAGCTGCCCGAAAAGAACACAAAAAATTGGATGCTATGGCCAGAAAGGTTTACACATCAGCTTCCCTGGTTATCAGGCAGCAGCTTATTCAGCACATACAGCACAGTACCAGAAAGCATTGTGGAATACAGTTCTGGCACTTGCCAATAAAGCAGATGGTGAGCTTGCTCAGGACTTATTGCCACATCATGATTAGCTCTAGATGGCACTAAATACCATTTCCACACTGCTGTGGATGCTAATGATGCTGCTGCTAGGGTTTTAGCCCATGCTGTGACCTTGGTTTCCTGGTTAAGGACAACCATCCTTTCCCAGGACACTCAGACCAAAGCCATGGATTTCTCCTTTGAAGGAAACTCACTTTTTGGTGACAAAACAGAGGCATACATGAAAAAAGTGAATGAATATAAAACCACTTACAAGAGTAACAGTGAGAAGAAAAAGGCCTCTACCTCCTACAGGCCTTATGGAAGGGGAGTCAGAGTCAGGGGATACTTCCCAAGGGTATGCTGTTGTTAGAGCACCATAATGTAGGCACTGAAACAAGGTTGTGACTGGGGCTTTCTGAATTTTACAGTATCCCATACTAAGACCGTTTTCGGCATCTGCACCATTCTCCTACCCTTCACAGCATGCCCAACCCAGAGGATGTCATTATATTTAGTTTTTGGGGTGTGCGATAACTTTATGGCTCCTTTGGCACTGTAACTTTATGGGGGTGCAGTGTTCACCCGTGATCATGATGGGTGACATTTTTCTTCTGCTCTAATTTATGGCGCCCACATTACAGGTGCACTGGCATGGGTGAACCCTTCCCAAGAGCCCATACTCCATATGCCCCTTAGGAATACCATCCACAAAGAGGCAGCTATAGGGGCAGAGGCAAATGGGGCTCCAAGTGTGCTGCTGCAGCATCAGCTCCCAAGCCTCAGCCAATGCAAAATCCCTCATATTTCTGTCCAGGTCACCCAATCACTGCCAGTGGGGGGAAGACTGGTCCACTACTTCCAGGAATGGGTAAACATCACCACAGATGAGTGGATTCTGGAAGAAGTGGGCCAGGGTTTGTCCCTGCACTTCAAAAGATTTCCCAAACTGCAGAAACACAAAAGATTTCCAGCACACTCTCCCACAGAAACTGGAAGTAAAAAAAAAAACATCGTGGAAAAGGTCCCTGCCTCTCAGTGGGGCAATGGTCTATTCTCAAGGTATTTCCAGATCCACAAGAAAACTGGGAAGTGGTGACCCATACATCTTAGATACGTGAACAAGTACATACAAAGAGAAATTCAAGATGGTTACACTGGCTGGGATCTCTGGATCTGAAAGATGCCTACTGTTATATTCCAGTCAGGCCTTCACACAGGAAATATCTCAGATTCAAGCTAGGAAGCTGCCAATACCAGTTTACAGCCCTTTTCTTCGGCCTCACCTCAGCACCAAGGGTATTTTCCAAAGTGCTTAACAGTGGTGGCAGCATCTATGAAAAAGCAAAGTGTTGTGTGTTTTCCCCTACCAGGATGACTAGGTAGTCTCATATAAAACAGAACAAAGAGACAAGATGCTGTGTTCAGACTATGAAAAGCACCTTAGAGAATCTGGGATTCTTTATAAATCTGCAGAAGTCACAGACAGAACCTGTTCAGGTACTGGACTTCACAGCAGCAGAACTGAACACCCTGCAGGGGAAAGTCTTCCTCCTGTGGGCCAGAGTGGCAGCTGTGATGGCCGCAGCAGAATTCTTCACATCAGTCCAGCCAAGACCTCCAAGGAATTTTTTATAATTACTGGGACACGTGGCTGCATCCACAGCTGTGGTTCCATGTGCCAGCTTCCAGATGAAAGATATCCAGTATCACTTAAGAGACAACTGGTCCCAAAGATAGGACCCACTCTCAAAACTAATGCCAGTTACAAAAGTATTTGTACTGTAAGGTCACTAGAGTGGTGGCAGGAAGAAAGCAACCTCGGAGAGGGCATTCCCTTCCTTCAGCAATCACCAACAAGTATCCTTGCAACAGATGAGGGTGATGAGTACCAATGCCCGTAGTCTGTGTAACAAGCTCCCTGCACTAGTGGCCTTGATGGAAGAGGGTTGCCTGGATGTTGTGGCAGTCACAGAAACATGGTACACAGAGAACCATGACTGGGATGTCAACATACCAGGATACACAATCTACAGGAGGGACAGAGAGGGTAAAAGAGGAGAAGGAGTAGCTCTCTATGTAAAGGAAGAGAGCAAAGCAACAGAACCAAAGAGTAAGCAGGGAGCAGATGAGGCACTCTGGGTCATCCTGGAGACAGGAAATGACACCACAATCCGCATGGGGGTTGTAAACAGACCTCCATCTCAGGGGAAGGGAATGGACAAGGAAATGATAGAAGGCATCCTCAGAATGGCAGAAAAAGGGGAGATATTGTTGATGGGGGACCTGAATATGCCAGATGTTAACTGGAGCACCTTTGTTGCAGGCACATCCAGGAGCAGGGTCATTCTTGATGCACTACAAGAAGCATGCCCCAGACAGCTAGTATTGGAACCCACTTGGGATGGAACAATCTTAGACCTGGTACTCTCAAATGGGGACAGAGAAAGAATCTCAGATTTAGAAGTGGGTAGCCATCTGGGAACAAGCGACCATCAAACAGTGTGGTTCACTATTAACACAGCCATACAATCAAGCCATACAAAAGCAAGAATATTGGACTTTAGGAGGGCTGACTTTGGGGAAATGAGAGAGTGCCTCAGAAAAGCACTAGCAAACAGACAAGAAGGAGGGGTGGAGGAACAATGGAGAGTAATCAAGACAGCCATCACAGAGGCAACAAGCCTTTGTGTAAAGCAAATCAACAAAACACAACAAAGGAAAAAACTGCTATGGTTCTCAAAAGAGGTGGCAGGGAAGGTTAAGGAGAAAAGGATAGCATTCAGGAAATATAAGGAAACACAGAAGGAGCAGGACAAATAACTTTATCAGTTAAAGCAGAAAGAGGCAGGGAAGGCAGTCAGAATAGCAAGGCCCAAACTGAGGAAAGGATAGCCAACTCTGTTAAGAAGGGGGATAAGACCTTTTATAGGTACATTAGGGAGTGAAGACAGACCAAAGGAGGGATACTGAGGCATAATAAAGGGGAGGG
This sequence comes from Neoceratodus forsteri, assembly GCA_016271365.2. Taxonomy (NCBI): domain Eukaryota; kingdom Metazoa; phylum Chordata; order Ceratodontiformes; family Ceratodontidae; genus Neoceratodus; species Neoceratodus forsteri. The sequence goes on from CM057450.1 coordinate 1,219,638,969, forward strand.
AATGTGGGCAGAGGATGACAGTGAAAAAGCAGGGATACTGAACAAATATTTCTGCTCAGTATTCACAAAGGAAGAGGAGGGGGAGGTACCTAAACCAAACAAGAGAAACACTCTGAAGACGGGGGTCGATACCAGTCCATTTATAGAAGAAAGGGTTCTGGAAGAACTAATAAAATTGAAGGTGGACAAAGCAATGGGGCCTGATGGGATTCACCTAAGAATTCTAAAAGAACGAAGGGTAGAACTAGTGACACTGCTGACTACTCTCTTTAACAAATCATGGGAGGATGGGGTGGTACCTGAGGAGTAGAGGAGGGCAGATGTGATTCCTCTTCACAAAAGCGGGAGCAGGACAGAGGCAGGAAACTACAGACCAGTTAGTTTGACCTCAGTGGAAGGGAAAATGATGGAATCACTTCTGAAGGAAAGAATTGTTGAGTACTTAGAGGCCAGTGGGGCACAGGACCCAAGGCAGCATGGATTCATGATGGGAAGGTCATGTCAGACGAATCTAATAGATTTCTTTGACTGGGTGATCAAAGTAGTGGACCAGGGAGGGGCTGTGGACATGGCCTACCTAGATTTTAGCAAGGCATTTGATACAGTCCCACACAAAAGATTAATACACAAGTTAACCAGCCTTAGAGTGGGTCCCAAGGTGGTAGCCTGGATAAAAAATTAGCCTTGGAGACAGGGAATGGCCTCACAATCCGCACAGGGGTTGTATACAGACCCCCGTCTCAAGGGGAGGAAATGGACAACAAAATGATAGAGGACATTCTCAAAATGGCTGAAAAAGGGGAGATACTGTTGATGGGGGACCTGAATATGCCAGGTGTTAACTGGATAACATGTACTGCAGCCACATCCAAGAACAGAGTCATTCTTGATGCCCTGCAGGGGGCAGACCTTAGACAGCTAATGTTGAAACACACTCGAGAGGGAGCAATACTAGACCTGGTACTCTCAAATGGAGAGAGAATCACAAATTTAGAAGTCAGTAGACATCTGGGAACAAGCGACCACTGCACAGTGTGTTTCACAATGAGCACAACCATGGAGATAAGCCATACAAAAACAAGGATACAGGACTTCATAAGGGCTGACTTTGACAAAATGGGTGAATACCTGAAAAATGCACTAGCAAATGACCAAAAAGGAGAGGTGGAAGAACAATGGAGAAAAATCAAAACTGCCATCATAGAGGCAACAAGCCTTTGTGTGAAACAAATAAAGAAAACAAAGCAGAGTAAAAAACCACTGTGGTTCTCAAAAGAGGTGGCAGGGAAGGTTAAGGAGAAAAAGGCTGCATTCAAAAAGTATAAGGAATCACAGAAGGAGCACGACAGGAAACTGTATCAATTAAAGCAGAAAGTAGTGGGGAAGGCAGTCAGACTAGCAAAGGCCCAAACTGAGGAAAAAATAGCCAACTCAGTTAAGAAGGGGGATAAAACCTTTTATAGGTACATTAGGGAGCATAGAAAGGTTAAGGGAGGGATAGTGAAAATTAATAAAGGAGAGGGGAGGTGGGCAGAGGGAGACAGTGAAAAGGCAGAGATACTGAATGAATACTTTTGCTCAGTATTCACAAAAGAAGATGAGGAGGAGTTACCTAAACCAGACAATAGAAGCACTCTGGGTAGGGGGGTTGACACCAGTCCATTCACAGAAGAAAGAGTCCTGAAAGAACTCCTAAAACTCAAGGTGGACAAAGCAATGGGGCCTGATGGGATTCACCCCAGAATCCTAAAAAGAACTAAGGAGGACTATGACACCACTGACCACGCTTTTTAACAAATCATGGCAGGATGGGGCGGTACCTGAGGACTGGAGGAGGGCGGATGTGATTCCCTTTCACAAAAGTGGGAGCCAGACAGAAGCAGGAAACTACAGACCTGTAAGTTTGACCTCAGTGGTAGGGAAAATTATGGAATCACTTCTGAAGGAAAGAATTGTTGAGTACCTAGAGGCCAGCGAGGCACAGGACCCAAAGCAGCATGGATTTACAGCAGGAAGGTCATGTCAGACGAATCTAATAGATTTCTTTGACTGGGTGACCAAAGTAGTAGATCAGGGAGGGGCTGTGGATATGGCCTACCTAGACTTTAGCACGGCATTTGACACAGTCCTGCACAAGAGATTAAAGGAAATGTCCATGTCCCATCGAGCCCACCTACGTGTGAAGGGCCCGATTAGCAGATGTAAAAATGCAAATGTGGCAATTTACTGATTATTACATTATTTTGATTCATATCTGGTTGATCCTGCACCTTCCCCACCAGCATTTTAGGTTTCAACACCTTCCCTGTCACGCCCACAAGCACCCGCGGTTGTCCCGTAATAACGTGGCAGGTGGGGAGCAGCCGGGGTGCCTCCATAGACTTGTCACACTACAGGATTTTTAAACAGCTCCAGTTTGGAGCCCGTGTGCTGCCGAGACATACGGAGACCAGGTACAGACAGCTTGTGTGCCTGTTAGTCTGTACCTGGACTCGGTATTGCAAGGAAACCGATAGATTCCAAACCGGAGCTATTTGAAGCTACCACAATACGGATATATATGGCAACTTAGATTCAATGCAAAGAAGTGCAAAGTAATGCACCTGGGAAATAAAAACCCAGGAGAAGGGTACACACAATAGCAGGAGGTACTAACAACAGCAAAATGGAAAGAGACCTGGGGTAGTCATATCAGATGACCAAAGGTGGGTAAGCAATGTGAAAAGTCGGTAAGGAGAGCCAGGGGATACTGGGATGACAGGAAGGCATCACAAGTAGAAAAAGGGAAGTGGTTATCCTCTATACAGACAGTTGGTGAGACCCCATCTGGAGTACTGTGTGAAGTTTTGGAGACCTCATCTACGCAAGGACATAGACAGGATGGAAGCAGTCCAGAGGAGGGCAACTAAAATGGTACAGGGTCTACAGCAGAAACCATATGAAGAGAGACTGAGAGAGCTTAATATATACCTACGTAAGGACATAGACAGGGTAGAGAAGGTTCAGAGGATGGCAACAAAGATGGTGCATGGATTGCATCACAAGTCCTATGAGGACAGGTTGAAGGAACTGAACATGTACTCCCTGGAGGAGAGGAGGGAGAGAGGGGATATGATAGAGACATACAAGTATCTTACAGGGAGTAACAGGGTGCAGGAATATACTATTTTTAAGCGAAAAAGATGTTCCAGGACTAGAGGGCATGGGAAGAAATTGGAGGGAAGATGATTCAGAGGAAACGTGAGGAAGAATTTCTTCACAGAACGGGTGGTGGACAAGTGGAACACCCTGTCAGAGGAAGTGATGGGGGCTGAAACAATCATGGGATTTAAGAATGCATGGGATAGACATAAAGGAATTCTGGAGATCAGGGGAAAGGGGCAACAGACTGCTTGGAAAACATAAACTGAACTTACAAGCTCAAATGGGCAGACTGGGTGGGCCATAGGCCCTTATCTGCTGACACTGTCTATGTATCTATGTATGTACTCTTGATGAAAGGAGGGACGGGGGGACATGATAGAAACGTTCAGGTACCCCAAGGAATCAACAAAGTCCAGGAGGGCAGCATCTTTCAGAAAAAGAGATGTGTAAGAACAATGGGGCACAATTTAAAGATAGAGGGGGGGACGGCTCAGGGGTAATGTGAGGAAATGTTTTTTCACAGAGAAAGTGGTGGATACATGGAACAACCTTCCTGAGGAGGTCGTTGGGTCTAAAACAGTGGGGGAATTCAAACATGCATGGGACAGACACAAGGCAATTATAGTGGGGGGTTGCAGAAAGTAGGCTGTTGGTTAACTAGAATCTGCAGCTTATCCAGAAGGTAGGGAAATGTGCAGACTGGGTGGGCCAAGTGGTCCTTATCTGCTGTCAAAGTCTATGTTTCTATGTTTCAATGTTTCTAGACAACAGGACGCAAAGGGTAGTAGTAAACGGAGTCCACAGTGAAGAAAGGAGGGTTACTAGCGGGGTACCGCAGGGTTCAGTACTGGGACCAGTCCTTTTTAATGTCTTTATAAGTGACATTGCAGAGGAACTGGAAGGAAAAGTATGTCTCTTTGCAGACGCCACAAAGATCTGCAACAGGGTTGATACATAAGTTGGAGAGGAAAGGATGAGAAGGGACTTGGCAAGGTTGGAGGAATAGTCAAATGTATGGCAGCTCAGATTCAATACAAAGAAGTGCAAGGTAATGCACCCGGGAAACAAAAACCCAGGGGAAGAGTACACAATGGGGGGTTAGATACTGACAACAGTAAAACTGAAAAGGGACCAGGGGGTAATTATATCAGATGACCTAAAGGTGGGCAAGCAATGTGAGAAGGCAGTAAGGAAGGCTGGGGGGATACTGGGATGCACAGAGAGAGAGAGGCATAAATAGTAGAAAACAGGAAGTTGTTATGCCTCTGTTCAGACAGTTGGTGAGACCCCATCTGGAGTACTGTGTGCAGTTCTGGAAACCCCATCTCCGCAAAGACATAGACAGAGTGGAGGCTGTCCAGAGGAGGGCAACCAAAATGGTGCAGGGTCTGCACCAGAAGACATACGAAGAAAGACTAAAGGAGCTTAATATGTATACCCTTGAGGAAAGAAGGGAAAGAGGGGACAAGATAGAAATTTTCAAGTACCTCAAGGGAATCAATAAAGTCCAAGAGGGTAGCATCTTTCAGAAAAAGAGATGTGCAAGAACAAGGGGGCACAATTTGAAGATAGAAGGCAGACAGCTCAGAGTTAATGTGAGGAAGTATTTTTTCACAGAGAGGGTTGTGGATGCATGGAACAGCCTCCCTGAGAAAGTCGTGGAATCAAGAACAATGGGGGAATTCAAGAATGCATTGGACAGATGTAAGGCGGTCCTAGTGGGGGGTAGGAGACAGTAAGCTGTTGGTTAACTAGGATCTGCAGCTTATCTGTTAGGTAGGAATCTGGGCAGACTAGGTGGGCCAAGTGGTCCTTATCTGCCATCAAATTCTATGTTTCTATGTAGATGCTTCACTCCAGGGGTAGTACACACACCTATAGAATCTTACAGTAAGTTGCATCTGGAGGCCACAGCAGTCCCTGGAGCACATCAGCCTGCTGGAGCTCACAACAGTGTTGCTAGCAATGCAGTCATTATCCTCCCAGCTGCAATGTCATTTTGTCCAAATCAGGACAGACAACACCACAGCAATGCACTACATAAACAAGCAGGGAGGAACAAGATCCTCAAAATTGTGTAGAGGAGCAATGAGGATCTGGGACCTGGCATGCTCCTTAGAAGCAAATGTCTCTGTGGTGCATCTGCCAGGCAAAAATGTTCTGGCAGACTCTTTAAAGAGAATCAGCCAGGAAATCACAAACAGGCCCTGAACCAAAAGGTTCTGGCCAGTTTTCAGAAGGCAGAACAGTCCATAAATCTGTTCACCTCCTGGGAGAACAATCAACTCCCTCCATCCAGACAGTGAACTGATTTACACTCCTGGATGAGGTTCAGGCACCTGACTCCAGTTGGAGGGGGACTCCCGAGTCAGTCAATGGGAAAAGGAAGAACAACGTGATGGTGTCCACAGGGAGCAAGTCTACCAGGAGAGTCTTAGTGGTTTGGGACTCCATGACTGGGGGGTAGAAAGAGTGGTGGTGGGGGCTGGATGGGAAGGAGATGGTCTGTGGCCTTCCTGGTGCATCAGCCAACCAGGATTTAGGCAGAATAGGAAGGATGGTGGTGGGAGCTGGGGGTGTTGGTACACCTGGGTACCAATGATCTGGCAAACCAGTCAGTGGAGTTGGTGAAGTGGAACTTCCATAGATTGGAGAACAGATTGGTGGAACAGTCCTTCTTGTGTGGGGCAGGGAGGGGATATGGGATAGGGTAAGGAGTAAGGTAATCAAGGAGTTTAATGGGTGAATTAAGGGATGATGTCAGAAGAAGGGGTACCACTGTGTTGGAGATTGGGGGGACTTCTGGGACAGGAGACTCTTCAAGGGTGATGGACTTGAGAGAGGCGGCGTATGTGCTGGGGCAGACATTTGACATCTATATCAGTCTGACTGCAGGAGAGAATGGGTCTAGGGGAACCATGGTGGAAGATGAAAGAAAGGGGATCCTAGCTAGTATTTTCCCACATCTGGGGGCTTGTAGCAGCACAGTGTGTTCAAGGAAACCTGTGGCCCAAACTGAACAAGGTATGGGGACATTGGGGGAGGGGATGCAAATTGTGCAATCACCAGGAAAAACATGATGAAGAAAGGGCAAGAAAAGCACAAAGACAGTAGCGAAGTAGGATCAGGGGTCAGATGGAGTATGCCTCAACACCAGGACCCTAGGTAACAAAATCAGCAGCTTCAGGCACTGATGGTGGACACTGAGGAGTACCTTGTGTCCATCACAGAAACGTGGGCTTTGGAAATAACAACTGGGAACTGACGGTCCCTGGGTACTCATTGTTCAGGAGGTATAGAGGAACAGGTAGAGGGTAAGGAATAGCCATATTTGTCCAGGATGGCATCAGGGATAGTAAGGGGGAAACAGAATCCCTGTGTATGCAACTTACAGCAGCATCAGGCAAGAAACTATGCATGGGGGTGATCTAAAGAGCTCCAGGGCAAGGGGATGAGTGGGACAGAGAGCTCAGGGAAAGAAGGGTGGCAAAGGGGGAAGTAGTGGTGGTGGGTGATCCAAACCTGCCAGACAATCAATTGGGATATTCCAGTGGCCAGGAGCACCAGAGGTCAGGTCTTGCTGGATACCTTCTGGGACTGTCTATTAGTACAGCTAGTTAAGGAACCCACCAGGTGGACTGCAATTCTTAATGTGGTGCTCACTAAGTTGGGGGCGGTAGGAGCTGTGAGAATAGGAAAGTCACTGGAGAACAGCGACCATAACTCTGTTTGGTTTCAATTTGCCCCTAAGTCTGGAAAACCCCAATTGAGAGCTGAAGTCCTTGAGTTTAGAAGGGTGGGCTTCAATAGGCTCAGAGAGCTGATCAGGGAAATGTTAGTCAGGGTGGACAACATATAGTAGGTGGGGTAGAAAGAGATGGGGTGCAATTAATGGGGCCATTCTTGAGGCATCTAACTTGTGCATGAGAATGGTAACCAAAAAGAACAGGTTCAAGAGACTGTTATGGTTCTCAGCAAAGGTCAGAGAAGCAGTGATAGCCAAGAAAAATACCTTCTTTAAGTATACAGAAAAGCAGGAGGAGGATGGATGGGGAGAGTATTTACTGAACAAGAGGTATGCAAAGAAGGCAGTTAGCAAACAAAAGCAGACACAGAGCTGCATATTGTGGTAAGGGGTCAACAGCAGAGAAAAACAGGTCTTCGGATATATTAGAGAAAAAAGGAAGAAAGGAGGGGGAATCGTAAGGCTAGCTGAGGGGAGTAGGGTGATAGAGGAGGACAGGCAAAAGGCCGCTGTCCACAATGATTACTTTTGCTCAGTTTTCATTAAGGAGGATGGTGGGCCTTGCCAGAGAGTGGCATCAAGGCACCCACTAAGGGGGTCCAGAAGATGAGGCAACCAACATTTACAAGCAAAATGGTCCAGAACAAGATGGCATCCCTAAAGACAGATAAGGCCCAAGACCAGACGGGTTGCATCAGAAGTTACTCAGGGAACTGACAGCTTAACTGGATGAACCCCTGGTTCCAAAGGATCTGAGGGTGGTGGACATGGTTCTGCTCCATGGGCGGGGGAACAAGGAACAAGCAGGGAACTACAGAACTGCTAGTCTTACCTCTATTGTAGGGAAGCTGATGGAGTCACTGGTCAAAGAGGACCTTGTGGACTACTTGGAGAGTAATGGGTTCCAGGACAGTAAACAGCATGGATTCACGGCAAAGAAGTCTTATCACACTAACCTGATACAGTAGTTTTCTTTGACTGGGTGATGAGGGAATTGGGTAGGGGCCAAGTTGTGGATCTGCTCTACTTTGACTTCAGCAAGGCATTTGATTTGGTGCCTCATAGATGCTTGCTGAGGAAGATGGAGGATCTGGGTGCAGCTAAGATTATAGTTAACTGGGTAGGTAACTGGCTAAAAGGGAGGCAGCAGAGGGTTGTGGTCAATGGGGTCAAATCTGAAGAGAGGGAGGTCACGAGCGATGTATCACAGGGATCTGTCCTGGGTCCAGTCCTCTTCAATATACTCATCAGTGACATTGGTGACGGAATCCGGGGCAGTTGTGTCTCTTCACAGACAACACTAAACTCTGTAAGATGGTGGATAGTGATGAGGGAATCAGAAATGCATAGGGACTTACATAAGCTAGATGGTCTAGGGTTTGGCAGCTGAAATTCAATGCTCTGAAGTGCAAGTTAATGCACCTAGGAAACAAGAATCCCAGAGGAGAGTACGGGATGGATGGGGTGAGACTTAGCACTACAGCTGAGGACTGGGACCTTGGAGTTATCATCAGTGACTCCTTCAAACAATCGAATCAGTGCAACAAGGCATATAGCAAAGCATGTAGGATGCTGGGTTGTATCAGGAGAGGTACTGATAACAGAAAGGAAGAAGTAATACTTCTTCTACATAGATCTTTGTGAGGGCACTTCTGGAGTAGTGTATCCAATTCTGGAATCCTCACCTCGGGAAAGATAGGGATAGACTGGAGGTGGTGCAGTGCAGGGTGATGCAAATGATTCTGGGCTAACAGGGCAGGTCCTATGAGGAGCACCTCAAGGCACTGAACATGTGTTCGTTGGAGACCAGAAGGGAGAGGGGAGATATGATAGAGACCTTCAAGTTCCTAAAAGGAATTAAAGTGAACTGCAGAAACTATTCAGCTTGAATACTAGCTCATGGTCACGTAGACGTGTGTGGAAACTAACAGCAGCGAGGTTCAGGAGGGACATGAGGGAATATTATTTTATAGAAAGGGTGGTGGAACTGCGGAACAGTATACCAGCTGAAGTAGCAGGTGCAAACACCATTGGTGGTTTCAAGCATGGATGGGACATAATGAATGGTATAGTGTTTGCTTGGGGCAACAGAAACTAGGAGAAGAATGATGGGGAGCTTGGGGAGGGCTAGGACCCTGAAGGAACAGTGGGTCTCGGGGCTAACTAGGGAACTCAGGCAGACTGGATGGACCATGGCTCTTTTTCTGCTGTCAATGTCTATGTTTCCATGACTTGAAATTAAGAAAATAAATTGGGGAAAAAAATGTCATTGTAAGTTGATGAATGTTGAGCCTGTCAACATTTTCAACGTGTTTCTGGTTTGTGGTTCATGATCACAGTGGGGATGATGATGATAGTAAAACAAAAATTAAAAACTTCTTGAACCACAAACGCCCAAAGGTATTATAAGTGAAAATAATGCGGAATGGTAGACAACGGCAGAACTGCAGCTGAATAATCTCAGAACAGTTGCTGTTGCATTATACAGTACATGCAGTCACAAGGGTTCTTTCCGGGATCATAGCCACAGTTTTTTTACTGCACAGCACAATACAGAATTTTCTGTCATATTTTGCTATATTTTGGGCTGCTATCATTGTAAGAAAAGTTTTTTGAGCTGTTGTTAATGTTGTTCCTAGCATGGTTTGTGCTGATGTTTCTCAATAGCAGTGCATTTAGGACACCTCGATTTTACAAACTCCCGATTATCTGAACCAAACAGATGTCTCCCAGGTGGTTTGGATGATCGAGGTTCTTCTGTACCTCCCTGTCCTCCTCCCTCTGTGTTTCCTATACCTCCTGAAAGCCACCCTTTTTTCTGTCACCACCTTGACCACTTCCCTAGAGAACCATAACAGTCTCTTTTTCCTTTTGCTTTTACTCACTTCTTTCATGCAGAGGCTGGTTGCCTAAATTATACCCTCCCTTATTTTCCCAAACTGTGCCTCTACCCTTCCCTGGCAATCCCCCCATGCAGTTTCTGAGGCAGCCACCCATTTCTTTAAAATCCACCCTCCTAAACTTCAGAACCTCACCTTTGTGTGGTTTGCTCTGCTCCTGCATTTACATGGGAATCCTCACCTCCCCTGCAGTAATGCTGTAGAACCTTTAAGTCCCAATTAAGAAAAACGCAGTGAAAGGGAATATTGTCATTTACTTACTCTTTTGTAATTAAATATTTTATCTGGTTGCCCCTGCAGCCTTCCACCCACCATGTTTACTAACTACATGTCCCAGTGTCCCCTACGACCAGCTCTCTGATGATGCAACTGAGAGACTGAGCTGTGGCGGATCTCTGTGTGCCAGCAAGTCATTTTAGATGGTATTACTGTGAAGACATGCATGATCATGCTTATTCTACTGGTGCCAGTCATGTAAGGGATTTCCTTCCTGATGCTCCATCATCCACTGAGCACCACTGTTGCTTCCCTTGGTTTTATAGCCTCCCCCAGCTACTTTAAGCACATCCATTCATGGACTTGGCTCTCTCGTGCCCCGCCCCAAACTCTATTTTTACTGAAATGCACCAGAGCTTTGAAACCATACTACATACTGCCATAAGCAAGGCCCCCTGTTTACTGTAGTTCCACAGAATTCATGGCTAGCTGCAGAACACACAGCTAACCATGAAAGTTGCAGCCCATATGTAAACCAGTGCATACACTAGAGGCTAGATATTCAAAAATGTGCTTGGTGGGCAAAGTGATTTCACTGTTTGCCAGGGGTTTATGCCTGTGTGCAATATTCAAAGGGGGCTTTTTCCTGTGCTAACAGGGTAGTGCACACAAAAAAGCATAAAGTATGTAGTGGGCACAGGGAGGGGAGCAGACAGGAATACTGGCAAAGTGCGATATTCAGCACATTTGCACAGTGCAAAGATGTTAATGCAGGCCACTTTGCGCAGTGCAAATTATGCAAATCAAAACCTCAACTTACTTTGGGCAACCATAATGGTCACTGGAGCCACCGCAGCCAACAAGCAGGTTGGCAGTTGAGGAAGCACACCCACTCCCTGGCATCTAGTGGCACCCCGTCCACCGATAGCTGTCCCTGGTAAAGGACAAAATGTTCCTGATGCTTAGAGATCCCCCACTCTTTGATCACAAGTTCCATTGTTAAATGTGCCTTGTTGTTCCCCTGGCAATCAGAGGGTGGGGGCCCACCCTCTGATCACTAGCCCCATTATTATATATGCAATCACTGGTGCCTAGTGGTCTCCCTGCCCTCCAGTTGCCATCTCCATCCATGCTCAATTTTTCCCTGGCATCTAGTGGCCTCCCCGCATGCTGCAGGCACCAACAAAGCCATGCTTCCTGTACAGTACATGGTCTGTGCTCCATGTACAATACTGGACATGCATGCCATGTACTGAACATTGGACATGCGCTCCCTCTCATTCAATGCAGCAGCCAGCCAAGGAGGTGTGAGGAGGGCTATGCCAGTCACTGAATGGGATCCATGGCACCGGCATAAGGTAAGGGAGGTTGGCAGGTTGGGATTATTGGTGCCAGCCATGGGGGGGCCACTAGATGCCAGAGAATAACTGAGCATGGATGGCACTGGTGATCAGAAGACGGGGACCACTAGGCCCCAAGGATGGCAGCTATAATAGCAGGGCTGGTGATCGGAGAGTAGGGAGGGACCACAAGGCACCAGAGATCATTGAAATGACAATGGGGATGGCAATCGGAGGGTGCCAGAGCACTAGGCACCAGGGATCACTGAAATGGCAATGGGGCTGGTGATCGTAGGGAGGAAGGGACCACTAGGCACCAGGGACTGCACACTGCATACCAGAGCTGATGATCTGAGGGCAGGGGGACCACTAGACACCAGAAATTGCAAATATGATAACAGGGATGGTGATTGGAGGATGGTGGGGTGCCACTAGACACCATGGAATACATGCTTTGTATGGGAACAGGCAATTGGGGTCTGTAGAGCTGGTTGCAGGGGTACATACCTGACACTGTTTCCCATGCAAATGTTTCCATAGTGGGCATGCAAATGGATTCTTAGTGCCTTGCATGCCCAATAGGCTCATTTGCATGGGGTTGTCTGAATTCATGCCTGAATTATCGGCACTATCAGTCTGGTGGTGCTGTTCCCTGCACTGGCAGCATCCATCTTGCAGCAGCGCTACTCAGCTTAGTGCTGCACTGCCATGCCCCTAATTCAGTCAGATGGTGCTGGTGCACTATCCGACTGAATATAGCATCCACAGGCTTGTGGGCAATTCTGCTCATTTTTGAATATCAGGCCCCAGTTCTTCATTTTTTAAACACTATTTTTTTGTTTTTGTTTTTTTAAATATTAAGGGAAAGCTGTCAGTATCCTGAACAAAATAAATTATATTTAAATCCAAAATGAGCATTGTAATGCTGTGAAAAAGTGATTTGAAAATTAAAGCCGTGAGTATGGGCATGTGCATTAGTTGCTTTAGATTTCAAAACTTATATTCACAGTGTTACAGTACTTACCACTTTTTATTAATATTTAAAAACAAAGTGCTGAGCCCCCAGTGTAGTACAGTCCCTCCCTATGTAGTGTGCCACCCCAGAAGAGAGGGTGGATATAGCAGCATCAACCAAGACTTGGGCCACACCACACCATGACTGGGACCTTGCGATCCCTGGATCTAAACTATACAGGATGGGCAGGGCAGTAGGGAAGGGGCAGGATTGGCAGGGTACATCAGGGAGGGAATAACTTGCATGAGGGAGGAATCAGAGGTGGGGAAGATGGCGGCATGGTGGATTCAGTTATGGTCCAATAAAGGGATAAAGGTGTTTGGGGGTGCTTTATAGACCACCCAACCAGGATGAGGAAGGTGACAGGGAACTGTGCTTGCAAATACTGAAGGCTGCAGGAAAAGGAGAGATGGTAATGTTGGGGGACTTCAACCTGCCCAAGGTGGACTGAAGCATACAATCCACAACATGTGCCAGGAGTCAGGTGATCCTGGTAGGGTTGCAGAGTGGCTTCCTGAATCAGGGTGTCACAGAACCAACCAGGGAAGAGGCAATCCTTGATTTGGCACTCACAAATGGGGAGTATGTACAGGACTGGTCATACAGCCCTTGGGTGGGGGTGACCATTGCACAGTGTGATTCTGGATGAATATGGGCAGGGAAAGCATCCCGTCTAAGACCAAAATCCCTTCAGAACCCTTGGGGACATGACTGAGACTTTCAAGTACTTGAAAGGGACAAATAAGGTGGACAAGAAAGGTCTCCAAGCTACATGGTGGCCATAACACAAGGAGACACAGTCTTAAGCTGGGGGGGGTAGGAGGGCAGCCAGGAGGCACTTCTTCATGGAGAGGGTGGTGGCCAGTTGGAATGCACTGCCTGAAGAGATGGTCTAATTGAAAATGGTGGGCAGCTTCAAGAGAGGCTGGGATAGACATAGAGGGAAGGTAAGGGTCAAGGTGGGAAGGATAGAGAGGATGGGAGGAGTGTAGATGCATGGTCAGTAGCTCAAGCTGTGGACCTTGCAATACAAGCAGCCTAGATAGACCAAATGGCCTTTTTCTGCTGGCTTCTTCATTTGTTTATATATGTGTGGACACTGGTGTGCCCACCCCTGGTTCTGCCAAATGCCCAATCCCCAGTGTCATTGATGGACCTCTAGCTGGGTCCTGTTGTTATGAAGAAAACTGCTACTTGTAGTCTTTGTTTAAAGAGTTAGTGGAGTCAGAACAGGTAGACAAGAATATGATATAATTTTTAAGTAGTCAGTTGTAACTTTTTATTCATGAAGTATTTTTCTTTTTCCTTTTGCTGCTTAGAAAGTTTTCTATTTGATAACATTGTGCAGGATGTGTGGAACAGCTCTCAACCTGGCAACTGACATACAGTATCTACTCCCCCCTCCCCAATACATCATCAGCACTGTGATCTCACTGACACAGACATCACAGGTGACTGACCTGGCAGCTACTGAGTGGTTGTTCCTAAGCAACAGTGATGTCACAGTCAGTGAGGTTACAGTGCTGATGATGTAGTGGAGGGAATAGAGATAGATACATTAGCTGCCAGGCAGAGTGGTGTCCCACACTCCACACCTACTAACATCAGGTAAACAGTCTTCTAATTAACCAAAGGGAAACGAAAAAGTACCTTAGATATAAAAAGGCAATGGTTGATTGCTTTGAAAAACTAGTATTAGTTTTAGGCAGCACACTACCTACCAGTAGAGAGAGTAAGGGAATCCCTCAGGTCCCTTTGGATGGAGAAAGCACCTGGGCCAGATGAGATATATCCCAGGGTGCTGAGGGAACTGGCAGATGTCCTGGCAGTCCCTCTAGCAGAGCTTTTCAACATCTCTCTGAGGACCAAGACTGGAGGGTAGCCCATGTCGTACTGATCCACAAGGGGGGATCAAGAGAGGAGGCGGGAAATTACAGACACATTAGCATGACATCAGTGGTTGGCAAAGTGATGGAGGTTATTGTCAAGGAAAGGCTGGGGGGGGGTTACTGGAGAAAACTGGGTACTTGGACGATAGGCAGCATGGCTTTGTCACGGGAAGATCGTGCCAGACAAACCTTGCTGAGTTCTATGACTGGGTGATGAGGGCCCTGGACCAGGGTAGGAGAGTGGACATCTTCTTTCTGGATTTAACAAGGCGTTTGATTCGGTACCCCACAGTGGCCAGCTGGCTAAGCTGAAGGAAATGGGGGTAGGGAGACAGTTGTTAAGATGGATAGGAAATTGCCTCTTTGAGCATACTCAGAGGGTGGTGGTTGGAGGGTTGGCCTCATCCCCAAGGTGGGTTACTAGTGGGGTTCCCCAGTGGTCAGTGCTGGGGCCACTCTTGTTCAACGCCTATATATCAGACATCAGGAGGGGGATCAGAAGTGAGATGAGTCTCTTTGCAGATGACTCAAAGCTGGGTGCAGTGATGGATGGGGAGGAGGGGAGGGTGGCCTTGAAGGAGGACCTGGAGGCTCTCGAAAGGTAGTTGGGAAAATGGAAACTAAAACTCAATGTGGGGAAGTGCAAGGTTCTGCACCTGGGAGTCAGAAATCCAGGCCAGGGGTATACCCTGGGAGGAGACATTGTTCAAGTCACGGAGGGTGAGAAGGACCTGGGGGTAGTGGTAGATGTCAAAATGAACAACTCGGAGACCTGTAGGAGGGCAGCGGCAAGGGCAACTAGGATGCTGGAATGCATCACCAGGGGGATTACCTCCCGGGTCAAACCTGAAAATAGGCATACAGTTTGTCTAGTGTACCTAACTGGTCAACAAAAGCTAAATAAATAAAGAAAGAAAGGTGGAAGTGATCCTTCCACTGTACAACTGCTTGGTTAGGCCACACCTTGAGTATTGTGTACAGTTTTGGAGACCACATTTAAAAAGGGACATTACACTCCTAGAGAGGGTCCAAAGGAGGGCAACCAAAATGATCTGGGGCCTGGGGAGAGGACTATGAGGAGAGGCTCAAGGAGCTCGACAAGTACACCCTGGAGGAGAGGAGGAACAGGGGGGACATGATAGAGGTCTTTAAATACATGAAAGGCATCAATAAAGGAGGCTCAGTCAGGGTGCTCCAAAGGAAGGAGGGTGGGGCAACAAGAGGTCATTAGTGTAAGCTGGAAGGGGGCAGGCTCAGAGGGAAGAGGAGGAGATGTTATTTCACTGAAAGGGTGATGGAGCCATGGAATGTACTTCCCAGGGAGCTGGTAGAGGTGGAGACTGTGGATAGGTTTAAGAGGGGATGGGACAGGTACAGGGAAAGCGTAAATCTGACCTGGCCCAATACAGTTGGAACATCTGGGACTGGGGACAGTATAACCCAAGGGGGAGGGGGGCACCAAAATCGGCTCTCAGTGCAGGTGCTGAAAATCGAGCAGACTCGAGAGAGACCGTTAGGCCTATTCTGCTGGCATTTTAGTATGTTAGTATGTTAGCTCTTTCATACCTGAAACTCAACAAACTGTCCATTGATGTCTTGCTGTATGCTCTGCAAATCACCTTTCAGGTGGGATTTGAAAATGTTGACGTACTTGGTTCATGAGGCTGGGTCATAAGAAGACTGTGTCGAAAAATTTGGTAAAAAAACATTTAATTGTTCACTCATAACTTCATTATTTATTATTCATATCGGATATCTCACACAGAGTTGAGAGCAGGATCAGTCTGTTAGCAGACGATAATAAAATGGGGGCAGTAGTGGATGAAGTTGACCAATGGAAACAACTACAGGGGGACATAACCAAACTGGAGGAGTGGTCGGTGAAGTAGCAGCTGGGCTTCAATGCGAAGGAGTGCAAGGTTATGCACTTCGGGGCCAAGAACCAGAGGAGGGACTATTGGTTGGGAGTGTGAGGCTGTAGGTCACAGAATAAGAGAAGACTTAGGGGTGACAGTAACGGAGAGCATGAACAACTCTGCTCAATGCAGGAAAGCTGCAGCTAAGGCTAATAGAATGTTGGGGTGTATTACAAGAGGATTCTTGTCCAGGCATAGAGAAGTGATCTTGCCCCTCTACAGGTCCTAGGTCAGGCCGCATTTGGAGTACTGCATGCAGTACTGGCATCCATAACTGAAGAAGGATATTAGACTGCTAGAGGGGGTGCAGTGAAGGGCGACAAAAATGATACGGGGGATGGAAGGAAAAACCTACAAGGACAGGCTGAGGAATCTGAGTTTGTACACCCTGGAGGAGAGGAGGGATTGGGAGATATGATTGAAACGTTCAGGTACTTGAAGGGGATCAACAGTTCTAGTGCTGATGGGTTATTTAAGCTGAGGAAGGGAAAGGACATGAGAGGGCATGGGCTAAGATTGGAGGGGGGCAGATTTAGGAGAGAGATGAGGAGACATTACTTCATGGAGAGGCTGATGTCGAAATGTAACGCCCTACCAGAGGTGGTGATTTCATGTAAGACGGTGGGAAGTTTTAAAAGGGCATGGGACAGGGCCCAGGGGAGAGTCTAGGTAAGTAGTGCTGAGAACTTCCTGGAGGTGAGGGAGGGTGGGGCAGTTGCAACCTAGGCGTACTAGCTGCGCACTTGAGCAGACTTGATAGACCATGAGGCCTGTTTCTGCTGGCAGATTCATATGTTTGTATTTTTAAATATTTTTCCACCAAAATCACCTTTTGGGTGGGATTTGAAAAATTTCACCTGTCAGGTTCATGAAGTGGGGTCATAATATATAAAAACAAGTTATAAAAGTACATTGCCATTTTTTTAACATCCACTCAACGTGCACTCATAACTTTGATAATTTTCTAAATTTTGACCCTGAATTTTCCATATAGCAAATTTTTGACATCACCTCATGAACAAGACAGACGTCATGTTTCAAATCCTGCCCAAAGTGTGCTTTTGGACTTGTGGTCCGAAATTATGTTTCAGTCAATATTTTATAAATGACACTTGGCACATTTGGGGGGTGGCGGGTGGGGGAAGGTCATAAAAAGTCTATGTTGAAAATTTGGAGTCAAAATGTAAAAAAAAAATTATGAAGAAATGTTTTCAGGGCAGGCTGTTGGCCTAGCAGGTAGCGTGTTGTGTTCCCGTGCCAATGACTCAAGTTTGGGGATACGCTTAGGGAACCAGGTGGACAGCATGAGGATGGGGCCGGTGCTGTTGTGTGCCGCCGCTCCTAGGCTAGAAGGTATTGTGCAGTGTTAGGCAGCACTGACAACACCTTGTTGTGGGCCGGGGAACCTTCCCTCACTAAGGGTTGATATGTGTGTCAAGGCCTGATGGGGTCACATAGAAACATAGAAATTGTTGGCAGATAAGGACCGCCTGGCCCATCTAGTTTGTCCGTAAGCCCATGTACTGGATTACTGCTTCTGACCCACCCACTGCTGTACCTCTATGGTTCTTCTATGCCTGTCTCAAGCATGCTTGAATCCATCTGTAACCCCCCCTACAAATAGGGGTTCCTATAATGTCTTCCTGGGCTTGCCTAATACCCATTGTCAGGACGGGGTTCTGTGTCCAACCGTTTGAAATTGCCTGCATGAGAGTGCTGAAGTAAGCCTCCATGCTTGTCTCTTTAAGAGAACCCTTACACTGTGCAAGAAATTAGTCTGGGGTCGGTCCGAGTGGCCTAAGGCTCATGACCAGCCAGACAGGTTGTATTTCTGCTCCATTCTGCAGTCGCTTTTAGCGCAGAGGGAGTTCTGCTAGGAAAAGTACTTATTTACTGTTTATCTGTAGTGGTAATATAAGAGTTTGTCTAACCTGCTTCCATTTGCAGTACGAACATCTGGATAAGAGCCACCATTCTGGTTCTGGAACAGCCAGTGCTGGACCAATTGGAATCTCAGGAGACCTAAAATGGTGACTGCCCCCAGAGGCCTTGTGGGAGTGCATTTCTGTAGGAATTGTAGTTTTTAAGGTTTGGCACCTAAATGAACCTGGAGTGGGAGCCCTTTTAGTGACAGTTCCCTCAGCCAAACGAACCTTTTGAATCACTGGGAAAGCTCAGAGCTGCCTGCAGCAGTGACAGTTGTGAGTTGGAGTTCGGAGAGTGAACAGCTCAAGTGATCAAGCAGCTGCTCCTGCGTAGGAATGCAGGAGAATAGGTGGGAAGGTTCTGCTGGCCTGCCTGCTACCTTTTCCAGTGTGAAGAACCGTTGAGAGTGTGAAAGTCAGACTTTATCTGATTCACCGATTGAGACCTGAAACCTGAAGAGAGAAGTGTTTTCTTGCTGCCTGCAAGTGGACTGAAGACTTGCTGCAGAAGTGATCAGCCTGCCAGGCACCAAAGTGAGCCCCAGATCAAATGGTTTGCGCAGAGACACTGCAATTAGCAAATAGACTTTATCCAAACTGTGGCAAGTTACTTTAAAGAGTTATAGATGTGCTGAATGTGTCAGGTGGGTCGCGATTTGGTTCCCCACACTGAGTTCTGCTACTCAAGCTGGAAGCTGTTCCAGCACTTTTCACGGACTGCATCCAAACTGCTCACTCTGCCTAGGCCCTACCACCTTAGTCTGGGCTGCCATGCCCATATCAGAGACACTTCCGGCGAAAGACCCCCTAGGGGAATCAGCCCCCTGCTCAACACCGCCGAATAGGCAGAGTCCATCACGGTGAGGTGTGTCGGCTCTGCTTCCCCTGGCAATCCAGTACAACTTCCAGAGGTCTTCATTTCATCAGTCCTGCATCCAGGTTTGGAAGTGTGAGTACAAAACAGGGTAGCTCCCAGCAACAAAGCTGCAATCATTTCTGTGTCTATCTGATTCTCTTGTTCTGGGTTTATTTGCAACCGACTGAGCCATCCGGCTCCAGATTACAAATGTTTGGGTTGAGTGCATGTTAACTGTGTTTTTCCTTCCTAAGGGCCCCAGCAGCAGCTGCAATGCTGGCCTATCCTGGGCAATGCTTCAGGTTAGCCTGTTCTCCAACTAGGTACCCAGGGTTGTGGGACTTGGTCAGAGGGATTTACAGTGCATGTTTTACCAACCAGAATATAATCAGATTTGCCAGTCACAGCGAGATTTATGCCCCACCCTTGTTCACATCCCCCCTGAATAAATCAGATTGTAGTCTTTCACATTTAACCTGGCTAGTGTGTACCTTCTTGGTGGTGATATTGTACTGCCTTTGAATTGTTGCATCATTGGTCTTGTTTTACAGGGAGTCTCCAGGGCCATCGCAGAAGGTCCAGCCCTGGTGGTAAGTGCAAGAGGTGTGAGCATATCAGTACTGATATATATTAAATGTGAAGGTGTTGTTGTTGTTGAACCAACTGGACCACTAGAAGGGTTGGTGGGTGGTTATAGCATCCCGGAGGGCTATGCCAAACGGCGGTTACACTACCCCATAACCATTTCTCCGGGTGGAGGTCCCCATTCACCGAGCTCAGGTCCCTTAACCTGTGGACAGTCACACAGGTAGGGGTAGTAGCCCATAGGATAGCGCCACCTAGGGGTTGTACATCCACAGTGCTCGCTCCCACCGGGTCATGTTCTGCATTGGGAGAAATGGGCTGGCATGAAAATGAGGTTTGAAATATCTCCATTATTCTGGAAGCTGGCCCACCAGTGCACCATAAGTACTACCACTAGTGCCACAGAACTTTTCCCACTGCCATGGAAGTAGGCCTAATGGTGCCACAGGAGTTCGAACTCTGTGCTGCAGAACTTAGGTCTAATGTGTTGCATAGAACAGAGAACTTTGGCCATAGGCTCTCTGAAACTAATTCTTACCAATCTAGCACTAATGCCACCAGCCAAACACACAAAAAAGAACAACTTACCAGGCAGGCAGAAAAACAAAGGAAGGAAGATTACAGGAGGAAACTGATTACTTGAACTCAGACATGGCAAACGAGGGGGGAACAATGGTGTGGCATGGCAGCACATATTTTGGTTTATGTTTACATAACGGGGGGGGCAACAGTGCATTAGTTTTGAGTACAAGTTTAAAATTCCTGACTACACCCCTGAGCCCAAGGGATAGGAAAAGGAAAGGATATAAACTAAAACTCTAAGGCCAACCACAGAAGGGAGAGGGGTTTATGTGATAACGGCCCGAGAGCATAAAGGCGAGGTTAATTATCACTCAAAGTACCAAAAAACATTTTCGACACTCCTGACAACTCCAGTAGCCTCAGGACAAGCAGCACCAGGACAGTATTTTACTGCTTTCTATAGGTGGGGCTGTGCCCCCTACACCCCTTCATGGGGAGCTTCACTTCCACCCCTCTAAGGATTCTCAACTCCAAGGGGTGCATGTCGGGGAGTGAAAGCAGAAAAAAGGTTCAGGCTGGGCACACAGTTGCTGGCGCTACTGACCCAAACCCGGTACCTCTCCCACCGCATCCACTCGCAGACGTGCCTTGGGCGATGATGCCCAAAAGAGGTGCCCAGGAGCTTCACTCCCGAAGAGAGGTGGGGCATAGCACCTGGAGACCCTAGGGGAGTGCAATACCTATGACAGTCACTCAGGGCTGGAGAAGGGGCAGAAGGACGATGCCAGACCCTGTTTGATGCTTCAGTGAAGGGTCGTGGCCATGGAAGAATCATAAGATTGTCAGTGCTGTATTCCCTAAGGAATGCACGCATCACATGCACAGGATTGCAGCTGGCAAAATGGGAAATGTGGAGCTCCTCCAGCATCTCTGAAAGGAACTGCTGATAACTGATGAGATCAGCGTTAGATTACAGGTGGATGGTGGAGTCCTCTTCCTTGGAGGAGGAAGACAAACAGGTTAAGGAGCTTGATTCAAGGATAGGTGAAACTGGTGGTTCAGGTCTAAAGATTACCTTATCCAAGGCCCTCAGGTATCTAGGGAATGCAGTCGCCGATGCCCTGAACTGTTCTCAGGTCATGGGCCCCGTAGGGCCAAAGACACTTGGGAGACAAGGAGGCAGAAGAAGAAGGAGAAAGGGAGAAGAGCCCTGACAGGCCAGTGTAGAGTCTCTGTAGGGCTGCGGGAGAGAGCAGGGGACCCTTCCTGGAAGAGGGCATTGCGCAACCCACCTACTGATGAGTGCACAACCTGACAGGGTTGAACAGGGTGGTGCTGTTGGGGGGGAACCCCCACCTGAGGTGATCGAAGCTGGTCTTGCCCTTGTGGGTGGCCCCTGTCCCCACCAACTGCAGGACCTGCTGGTTCCAGTGAGGAGTGGAGAGTTGGGTCAGCACTTCGGCTCCTCCCAGAGCCTCATCTCTCTGGAAATGGGCCTCCAATCTGTCCTCGACTTCCCCATCCCACCTTATCTGACAGAGACCTGCTCCTTGGAAGGAACCTAGAACCCAAAGTCAGAGGTACCGAGGCAGCCCTGCCAGAACCTACCCCGACACCTGCCTTGCCACCAGGGTCTGATCCAGCACCACCAATGGTGCCAGAATCAGACCTGGCACTGGAGCTGGCACCGGACCCCAACCCAGCACCACCCTTGGCACCGACCCCCTGTCCCCAATGCTGGAATTGGTGCCGGAAACATCCACTGTACCACAGGCTGTGCCATAGGACATGGAGGAGGCAGCTCCAAGGACAGCCCCAGGAAGGGCGGTGACTGACTCCACAGTACTGGAGGTCCTAAGGCTGGGTGGAAGAGAGTCCAGAGGCTCTGAGGAGATGGGCAGCCAGTCAGGATAATCCTGATCATCCTCCTCCATAGAAGATGAGATCAGGGAGATCTCCAAGGAAGCTACCCCAGAGACCCTCCCTCTCCCGGCACTGAGAACAGTGTTGGAAGGGGACCCAGTGCCGACAGTGGCACAGCTTCACTCACCAACACCGAAGGTGATGTCAGGAGCTGAAGCGGCCCAGATGGTGGTACTGAGGGCTTCACTGGCTTGAACCAAGAGTATAGCTGTGACCGCAACACTGGGGCATCCATGCCCCCGAGGGGGTGATGGACTGCGAGGGGTGCTCAGCCAACCCCCCCGGAGGAGGCCAACTGTCATGAGATGGACCCAGGGAGGTGAGACAACAGTCATGGTGGTCTGTTTTGGTAATCGGCTTGCCACAGGGCACTGATACATAGGGGCATGTACTGCCTTAGATTTACTAGAACTAGACCCTGCAATGGAACTGACTGCATGAACAAGCTAAAAACAAAACAAAGGGAAAGTACTTGATGCCACACTGTGAAATAAAAGAAAAAGGAAAAATATTACCGACTCCAGCTGAGGAACGGCGTCGATGAACTTAGGTACAGAGTCGAGTAAACATGGCGGCACTGACGGCCTGGAGGTGCTGAGAGTTGAGGCACTAGATGCCACACCTTGCTCTATACTGCTGACACGGGTTCGGGAGTGGACTCAGGTCATCGGAGGTCGGTTGGGGGGAGGAGGATTGAGCATCCGTGGGACTTCTCTCCTCCTCCAGGAGGGTGGGGTGGGGTACTGAGGGCTTCACTGGCTTGAACCAAGAGTATAGCTGTGACCGCAACACTGGGGCATCCATGCCCCCGAGGGGGTGATGGACTGCGAGGGGTGCTCAGCCAACCCCCCCGGAGGAGGCCAACTGTCATGGGATGGACCCAGGGAGGTGAGACAACAGTCATGGTGGTCTGTTTTGGTAATCGGCTTGCCACAGGGCACTGATACATAGGGGCATGTACTGCCTTAGATTTACTAGAACTAGACCCTGCAATGGAACTGACTGCATGAACAAGCTAAAACAAAACAAAGGGAAAGTACTTGATGCCACACTGTAGAAATAAAAGAAAAAAGGAAAATATTACCGACTCCAGCTGAGGAACGGCGTCGATGAACTTAGGTACAGAGTCGAGTAAACATGGCGGCACTGATGGCCGGGAGGCGCTGAGAGTTGAGGCACTAGATGCCACACCTTGCTCTATACTGCTGACACGGGTTCGGGAGTGGACTCAGGTCATCGGAGGTCGGTTGGGGGGAGGAGGATTGAGCATCCGTGGGACTTCTCTCCTCCTCCAGGAGGGTGGGGTGGGGTACTCATGCATGTGCTGGTTCCTGGCGGAGACTAGGGGAGAGTGCGAGCCACAGCATGTTAGAGGGGACGGCTAGGGAAGACGTCTGATGCTCAGTGTATGGAAGCATGCACAGTAGCTTCACTGGCATCACTGCAAGCCCAGGCTGTAGGGGAGAACTACAGGGGGACAAAACCACCAATCCTCCAGCGCTCATGAAGGCCTGCCCATAGAGCTGGATCGGATGCTTCCAGGAGCTCCCTCTGGTTCCAACCCCTTGGTCTTCCGTGAGGGGGTCTGTGATGGGACCTTAGAGAGGGTGAGGGTGAGGAGGTTGCAGCTCAGGCATGGCGCCCAATGCAGGAGTTGCTAGAACAGGGCTGGATTAGGGGAACCATAGGACCACCCCAGCAGGAGGTAGGCAGATAAACAAAGCAACAAAAAAAAACACCCAAAAAAACATTGTGGTACCAGCACTGATGCAGCTAGTTTTTGGATTTTCAGCTTCCAGCTCCCACGAGATCTGAGCCTGATGGTGGGAAACCCAGAACTGAGAAGGTTGGGGAGCCAGCGTCAGTTACTGGCCAACCTGCGAGCACCACATCATATGTTGGCCTCGAAGGTGGTGCCGTCTCTGACGTTGGCCCCTCCTCCTGAAAAAAAATTTAAAGCTACATGCTCCCATGGGGTCTGGAACCTTTGGCTTGTACCCACCAGTAATGAATGGTGAAGATCGGTCTATGGAAGATCAGAGAATTAAAGGCATTTCAGATGAAATTGGAAGACATGGAGACCCATGCACTGCAGGACAACATAATACTGGTGAATCTACCTGGGAGGTTTGGGAGGTCAGTTTTTCAGGAACTTCTTACTTAGGCTATGGGACTCAACTCTCCAGAAGAAGACATTTAATTGGGCACACAGAGGCTTTGGTAACAGATTACAAAATGAATGTTCTTGCTTCATTTACGTTAAACCACATTACTTTCAAGACTGTGAGAAAATATTAAGGAAAGTGAAGACAAGGGCCTTTTTGTCTGTGGTCTGAGGTTCAGCAGTTACCAGATGCAAAGCTTTTGATGCTGTCAGAGAAAAGTTGCACTCTAGAGGCATACCATATTCTTTACTCCCGCCTGCTAACCTGCATGTCTTACTGGATGGTAAAACACATTTTTTTGTTTACAGTAGAAGATGCTAAGTGGGTTGTTTTTTTTCAATTTTACTGGGCTAGTGTTTTTTTGTTGTTGTTATTTTAATTTATATTTTTTGCCCTTGATTCTCTGGGCCAGTCATCTGGACTGAGGAGCCACTGAGCCATCTGTGGGTTCCTGCCCATCCCATCGCAGCCCGGCCCCATGGAGCCTCAGTTTACCCTCCGGGCAGGGGGTGTCCAGCTATGCCCTCAGTCACCCAAGTCATTTGGTGGCTGAGCAGGGGTGGGAGAGCTTGCCCTGGATTGTACCAGGGTCCTTGCCAAAAGCCAGCACCAGGTATGAGCTTTTCTGCTAGTGGTGCCCATAATCCTTAGGTGACTTAAGCATGCAGATCTCCCTGCTGATGTCACCCTCTCCCAATGTGGCATTCCCCACTGCTCCACCACCTGTGGTCACCCAGGTGGCAGTATTGCCTTGGGAATGGCAGCCCTCCTCCCCCAAAGGAGAATGGTCTGAAGGACACTTGATCCTTCTCCTCCCCCCGTCTGGTCCTCCAACAGCCCAGGCTCATTCCCAAACCTGGGTTGTTTGCATTGCAGGTGATAGCTGTACCACTGCACTGGTGAGCAGCCATGGGCTAGTGCTTTTGACAGCTCTTTAGGCAGCAACAGTGGGATATACTGCCCTAAAAGAAAAGAAGCTCTGTGTGCATGCAGAGGTATTATTTCACATTCAATTTTGGTTATAGTTCAAAAGCAGGGGACACAACAATGCACTATCCTGCCTGCAAACTCTGCAGAAAAATGTTTGACAAGCTTGGGCACCACAGCACTGCAGGGAGTAACATAAGCTGCCACAGGGGTTGGCCCAGCTTATGTTGCTTCAGTAGCCGTTATAGACTGAGGGAGCACTCCCAACCAATCAAAGCACTCCTTTTCTGCATGAGACACTTTTATTCTGTGAAGAGTGTCTCACACACAACTGCCCTGGAAACTGGTAAGTTTGGGGAAGGTTTAAAAAAAAAATTACTATATTATTTGTCAAGCATATATTAATACGGCCACCGACACCACTGGTACAATTATATAAGTGGTCTTACTTACATTTTTAGGGTATTGGAACAACTCGCCTTTGTTTTGGGTTTTTCATACCCTAAGAATGTGCATAAGACCACTCTTACAACAACAAGCGTGATCTCAGCGGCAGTATTGACATACAACTATGGTTACACTTAGGCAATTTTTGCACACTCTGACTAGCAGGATAACATAAAATACCTGCATCAGAGAACACTGATGGCACACTTTTTGAGGATACTGATTTCATCCTCCTGCTTTACTTTATGACCCCACATTGTGTTCAGGGTGCCATGGGACCTCTCTCTTTCCTCTCCTTTCTATTTTCTGCCTCCTTATCTCTTAATCTCCCTTGTAGTTCCCTTAATGATATAAAATACCTGCATCAGAGAACACTGATTGCACACTTTTTGAGGATACTGATTTCATCCCCCTCTTTACTTTATGACCCCACGTTTTGTTCAGGACGCCATGGGACCTCTCTCTTTCCTCTCCTTTCTGTTTTCTGCCTCCTTATCCCTTAATCTCCCTTGTGATTCCCTTATCCTCTTTGCTAGGTTGTCCAGTCTTTTAAAGCTGGCATTTGGATTTGGCTGATAATAACATGACAACTAAATCATTTTTACCAGTACAGTATTTGGACTTTGGGAGGAAGAAGCCAGGACAAGAAGAGATGTTTTTACTCAAAGGAGCTATAGGGGTCCTACTAGTTAAAAGCCGGCTTTCATTTATATCAAAGGTTCCTTAAAAATATATAAACCCCCTAAAATAGACAACAGTACCTTTTATACCTTACAGGAGTTCTTGATGAAATATAAATTTTCACATGGGCTATTAATCATGGGTGACTTTAATGTAAATTGGCTCCCAACAGAACCTACCAATAGCCTTGTTGACTTTCAAGAACATTTTAAATCTAACACAATTGTTAGAGGAGCCAACAAGGATAAATAGTACAAATATTCACAATTCTACATTATTAGATCTTATTTTCACCAATCGCTCAACTGTGTACTCTCTGAGTGGAGTCCTACCAGATGCCTTCTCTGACCATCAGGTTATTTTTGCATTATGGAAATATTTAAAAACAACCAGGCAGGTACAAATTGTTGACTGGAGAAACTTTAAACATTTTAATTATGTGGATTTTATGCTGGATATTGAAATTATAAACTGGGATAGACTAGAATTAATACCAACCACCTCAGAAACATGGCTATATTTTCAGGATGAGTTTGTAAAGATCTGTGACTACCATGTCCCGGTGCAACGAAGGATGATAAAAGCCAGCAATGCAAACTGGTATAATACAGCATTACGTAACTTAAGAAAAGAGAGAGAGATAAAAATCGCACAATGCAAAGTCCACAGGCACAGTGGATGATTAGAATACTTACAGGCAGGTAAGAAATAAATACATTTGTGAAATTAGCTAAACAAAGCAAAAACATTTTGAGAAAGAGTTAGAAACAAACATAAATCAAAATCCAAGATACTTCTGGAATACAATGGCCAAACTGATGGGAAACACAAATAATGTTCAGGTAAAAAGGATTGAAATAAATGGCCACCTGGTCCCCTTGAGTAACACAGTGGCAAATGCATTTAATGATTTTTTTGTAGAAGTAGGAACACAGATTTTGGAATCGCATTCCTCTGAATCTGACTTAAATGACGCAATACAAGAGAAGAAGGAAAGTCAGAATTTGGATAGGGTAGATGTGTTTTAAATTTCAAAATATTCAAG
The DNA here is from genome assembly GCA_016271365.2 of Neoceratodus forsteri. Classification (NCBI taxonomy): domain Eukaryota; kingdom Metazoa; phylum Chordata; order Ceratodontiformes; family Ceratodontidae; genus Neoceratodus; species Neoceratodus forsteri. The sequence continues at coordinate 1,219,666,210 of CM057450.1, forward strand.
TACATGAAGTAAGGGATGAGCTTGTAAGAAAGGATATTAAGAAGGCTGGAGGGCTGGACAAAATGCAAACAAAATTGTTGAAGTATGCTTCGCCCTGTATTACATATCCACTAACTTAGATTTTCAATCATTCCTTCCCCACTGGAGAATTTCCCAGAGAATGGAAATTGTCAAAAATACTACTCATTTTTAAAAGAGGATCAAGACATGACATAAACAATGATCAACCAATTTCCCTTCTTCCTATAGTGTCTAAGATTTTGAGAAATGGGTAGCTGCCCAGATGAAGAAATTTTTGGAATCAAATAAATTGATGAATGCTTATCAGTTGGGATTCAGGTCCAATCATAGTACCAGCACAGCCTTAATGAAGGTAAATGGAGACATTCAGCAGAGTCTGGACAGGGGAATGTCTGTGGATGATTTATTTGTAGACTTATCTAAAGCTTTTGATACACTGCACCACGGTATTCTCCTGTCCAGATGCCATGGAATAGGAATACAGAATGGGGAATGCAAATGGTTTAAGTCCTACCTAATTGGAAGAGCACAAGTTGTGGAAATAGGTTCCTGTAGATCCACTGCAGCCCAAATTAAGACCGGGGTCCCTTAGGGGTCTATATTGGGCCCTCTGCTTTTTAATATTTAAATTAAAAATTAGGAATTTAGAGATTCCGGTATAAAATACCACATCTATGCAGATGATACAGTGATCTATATGGAGAGAAGAATAATGTCTGATATACAAAATAAACTGTAGGAAGCCTTCTTCTATTTCAGAATTTCCTCAGCAGTCAAAAGTTGTGTTTAAATTCTATAAAGATGCAGTCTGCATTATTTTTCACAAACCAATAAAAAGGATGTCCCACTAGAGATCCAATCCCTAAATGGGGACCAAATACAACAAGTTGATAATTGTAAGTATTTAGGAGTTTTAGAAGATGAGAACTTGAGTTGGGAAGCACATGTAGAGGCCTATTACATAACATGGGTAGGAAGTTAGGGATGATGTATAAATTAAAACATTATATGATTCCTGAAATCCGACTGAAAATTGTAAACACCATGGTGCTTCCTGTACCGGGCTATAGGGATGTGGTATACACAGGGGCCTCAAGGACAGAGCTAGCCAAGCTGAACGCAGGGACTCGCCATTGTGATCTGTATAGATCCTTAAACTGGCTAAGGCCCGAGGAAAGGAGAGATTGGTACCTCTTATCATATATGTTTAAATTACAAAAAGAAAATCTGCCAAGATACATCTTAGATTTCTTTAACATTAGAGACAAGAGAGTGCATGAGGTCTGCCCAGGGCCTAAAATACTTTGTCCCAAGATGCAATATGAAAATTGGGAGGTCATGAATCTGGTTTAGAGGGCCTGTCCTATGGAATTCCCTGCCCATTAACTTATGGTATGTAAATTCAACTGTTGGCCCAGGTTCAATAAATCTATGGTTTTATGATAGGTCTATGGCACCTTTGCAGTGTTGTGAAGAGGGCATAACCTAAATGCGACAATATAGGAAATAGGGGTAAATCAAAATGTGTAATCTAGGACATTTATTTGTTATTGTATATATTCTATGCTTTATATAGAACTTTGTTTTATATCTATCTTAAGATAAAGTGTTATGTGATGTTTTGTCTATATTGCTAAATTGTTGATTTTCTACTTCTATTCTTGTACAGGCAATTAGTTTTTTAATGTAACAATGCTGTAATGATGCAAAATTGAACCTCCTTGGAAATAAGCAATTTGCTCAGTAGAGTAATGTAATATTTTTCCTGTTCATGATTACATGAATAAAATGTATTACTACTTACTTACTTACTACATAAAGCTCTTTTCATAATTGGTGCCATAGGCTTCAATGGAGCACTCCCCCATGCTCTCCCTAGTTAAACATCACAGAACATCTGAGCGCTGGTGCAGAGCTGACAGACCAGGAAATTGACGGGATCAGCTGGCCATCTGTTCAGCTGAATTTATAATCCCTTCCCTTTCAAACAGGAAAACTTTAAAAAATTCAGTAAATAACTAAAAAGACGGTTCACCAGTATCACGTAATGGGCTAAGACATTAAAAAAGCCTATTCTGTAATCTTTTACATTCTCTTTAAGGAGCAATTATCCTCCTCCAACACACTCACTAGAGTGCTTGGAATGTTTTTAGTCCAAACAATAAGTCAGTAAGTCATTGTGTCAGCTCCTTCATTAAAGCTCATAAACCGACCAGGAGCCCGAGGATCAGCACGTGGGATGGGTAAGGAGCAGCCCATCAGTAGGGAGAAAGGCGGATGGCCAGGTGTGAATAAAGGCTGCAAAGAATCAGCATTTTATTTTCAGCATGGATGAGTGGACAATGCTGAGAGCAGAGTTTTACTCTGGGAAGTGAGTGACTGGAAAAAGCAGGCAAATTAATGTGTGTGTGTGTTTTTGCTTAAGTAGCAGGGCACTCATGATAGGCTGGAAGTGATCATCTTAGGTGGGAAGTTAACCAGGAGCCTGAGGATTGGTGTGTGGGTGGGCTAAGGGGCAGTCTAACAATCAGAGAAAGAGGGATGCCCATGGGTGATGGGTGAATAAAGAATAGCCACCCAAAGTGTCCAATCACATAAGTGTCCCAGAGCAGGAGTGTAGAATCTATTTAGGGATATCTGCAGAGCAGCAAAAGACTCTGGTTACAAAAGGCAAGCAGAGGAAGCACTAGCAGGGAGCTGACATTGGAGGAGGACAGTAACCATGGAAATAAGGTGGGAGGGAAGCAGTGGGGAACAGGAACAAAGGGAAAGGAAGTATAGGCAGTCTGCAGGCGCAAACAGTAAATAGTAGCACAATTTTTACTCTCCTAGAAAAAGCTTATCTGTGGTACCATATTAGGTGCATTACAGAAAGCCCGTATAACAGGAGGAGTAAAAGCAGTAAACTGAATAGTAATTCCTATGTATATATACAGTATATGAATTACAAGCCTGCAACCACATTAGGATGAAGGAGGGACACTTTGGTATGGAGGGGGTGTGGGATGGTTGTAAACTAGAAGGTGCTCTGGGAGTTTGGCCACTGTCTCAGCTGTAGGAAATTCCAGGTCATGAGGGCAGAGCTGAAGGCTGCAAGTGGTGAAGTATGCCACTTGAGGACTGAAATCACAAAGCCCCACTCTTGCAGCCATCTCCAAGGCCTATACAAGCCAGAAAAGGAAGCTGGAAAGCAGCAGGGGGAGGAAGGGAAAGGAGGGATTGAAAGCAATACCTGTAGAACCAGGACGGTGCACCAGTAATAGGTTCACACTATTATAACCTGAGGAAGCCCACTTGATCTCCCAAGGGAAGATGGAACCAGCATGACCAACAAGCAGGCTTTGCCACAGAGCATGCTGGGAGGCAGCACCAAAGGGGCAAGAGGAAGGTACACATAGTGGGGGACGCTACAGTAAGGGGCATGAGGTTGGACGTGGCTCTAACAACCAATGGTAAAGAGGCGGTGTACTGCTCTCCAGGAGCAACAGTAGACAGACTCATAGTCAGGGTGGTGGAACTCACAGTAGGGGGAGGAGACCAGATCTAATTGTGTTTGTGGGCAGGAATTATCTGAACAAGATGAGAATGGAACAGGTAAAGGCAGACTTCTGTGCTCTGGGGAAGGTAGCAAAGAAAACAACAGGAGCAGTAACCTTCTTTGAGGTACTACTACAGCCAGGCCTGAATGAGAGGAAACAGTTCTGTGTGTTCCAGTTCAATGCTTGGTTAAAGTAGTAGTACAGTGAGGAGGGATTTCAGTTCCCGGGGACAGGGGCTCAACATGGAGGGGCTGTTGGCTGTTCAGAAAAGACAGCTTTCACCCAAAGAGAGCAGGAGGGTACTGGGAGCAAGATGGGCACAACACATAGTAGCTACTTTAGTTAGTATGGCAAGGAACACTTCAAATGACATAACCAATGGAGGCCTTGCCTGCCTCCCCCACCAAACAATAGAGTTGATGTGAAAAAATATCGGGAGAAAAGAAGGAGGAGGGGCAGGACCAGCTGTGGGGGGTTTGTGTGCACTATCACAAGGATGCCGGAATTACACACGCCTTGACCTGGTGGCCATCACAGAGATGTGGGCAACCTTAAACCATGAATATGACATGCCTATACAAGGATACCTCTTGCCAAAAAGACAGGTTAAGGGTGGAGGGGCTGCACTTTACATAACTGAAGGAATAGAGGCATCAGAGATGGATACCCTGGGAGAGTTGGTAAGGTTGGAGTCCTTGTGGGAGCTTGCTGCTACAGGAAATGGGGAAAAAAACTAGGACTGAATGATTTACAGATCACCAGGCCAGGACAGGGGGGTGGCAGATAGAGAACTAGGGGAGATGTTGAGGAGGGCAGCTAAGTTGAGGGAGAAGTAGTAATTGTTTAGCAGTTGCTAATACTACAACAAAAATAACTAATTGTCATCTTAATAATTTGAGACGTTAACATGCCAGATATGGACTGGAAAGTCCCTGTCACAGCATGTACGAGGAATCAGTTCCTGGTGGAAGCATGTCAGGAGGCATTCCTAGTCCAGCTGGTCCAGGACCCGACGTGGAAGAGGACCTTGCTGGATCTGGTACTCACTAACTGTTAAGAGGATCCAAAATGTGGCAGCCCTGGAACCACTAAGGTCCAGTGACCACATGCCGCTACAGCCAAGTGTCCAACTGGGGGCCTACAAGGGGACAAGCTTAGTAAAGATGTGGGATTTCAGAAAGGCAGACTTCACAAAGAAGCATGGGGAAAGCACAAAGAGAGTCAAACAGAATGAGTTGAGGGGCTGCCCTGATGGCCTAGTGGCAGCACATCAGGCTGTCATGCAGGCGACCCAAGTTCAGGGGCGTACCCAGGTTGCCACCTCAGGAGGCAGGCTGGACTCAACCACCAGTGTGCTTTTGTCAGGGAGGGTCAGCGGCGAGCTATGTCACCACAGCGACCCATGTGGCCAGGTCAGGGAGCTTGCTCCTGCTGCAGGGTTGGCTGTTTGCATGCAAGGCCAACTCAGATGGCTGCGTTCATGTCAGGGGAGGGACCAAACAGGGGCAGGAAATGATCATTACTCACCTGTAACCGTAGTTCTAGGAGTGGTATGTGGCACACATCCAAACTGCAGCAGTCTTTCTTTCCCCTTTAAATCCTGCCAGAATGTCTTCAAGCTAGCTCCTCCCACCAACCTGGGTGTTATCCTCCTCAGCTCTGCCCCATGACATCAGATCTTGCACGCTGCAAGCAGAGATCTGTGTGCCACTTGCCAGGGGAGGTCAGGTGGGTTGTGTGAATGTCCATCATATACCTCTCTGCACTATGGTTACAAGTGAGTAACCCCTATTTCTAGGGATGCGGATATGGTGCAGTGATCCACACTGTGGCAGAGTCCTAGCAGTTCTCCAGGAGGAGGGCGCAAGGCACACTCCCAATACTTGGCAAACAGGGATTGGAGAACAGGGTTCCCAAAAAAAGCATCCTGGCATGACTCAAGGTCATTGTGGGGGTGGTAGTGGGAAATGAAGGTGTGTGCTGACTTCCAAGTAGCAGCCCTGCAGATCTCCTGGACAGGGACATCTGGGACATCCGTAGAAGCAGCTACAGAGGCAGCAGTATATCTTGTGGAATGAGCCCTAAGCCCTACATGAGGTTCCCTACCAGCCAACCTATAGCAGAGGTCGATGCAGGAGACAATCCACCTGTCAATCATCCACTTTGCTGCTGGTATGCCAAGTGCAGCTTCAGCGTAGGTGACAAAGAGCTGGTGAACCTCTCCCCGAACTCCAGCTGTGGGGTCTGTATAATAAGCAAGCACTCACTTCAGGTACAATGTATGGAGCTTCTGCTCAGCCTGCGATGTTGGATTGGTGAAGTACACTGGTAGATTAATCACCTTATTAAGGTGAAACTCCAAAACAACCTTCGGGAGGAACTTCGGGTTGGGGCGGAAGACAACCTTGTCCCTTTGGAACACTAAATATGAAGACTCCAGCAAGAGCGCCTGGAGCAACTAAAATGGTGCAGGGTCTGCACCGGAAGACATATGAAGAGAGACTAAAGGAGCTTAATATGTATAGCTTCAAGGAAAGGAGGGAGGGGGGGACATGATAGAAACTTTCAAGTACCTCAAGGGAATCAACAAAGTCCAAGAGGGTAGCATCTTTCAAAAAAAGAGGTGTGCAAGAACAAGGGGCACAATTTGAAGATGGGGAGCAGCTCAGAGGTAATTTAAGGAAGTATTTTTTCACAGAGAGGGTTGTGGATGCATGGAGCGGCCTTCGGAGGAGGTTGTGGAGTCAAAAACACAGGTGGAATTCAAGCATGCATGGGACAGTCATAAGGCCATTCTAGGGGGTGGGGGTAGGAAGAAGTAGGCTACTGGTTAACTAGGATCTGCAGCTTATCCAGTAGGTAGGGAAATGGGCAGAGTGGGTGGGCCAAGTGGTCCTTATCTGCTGTCAAATTCTATGTTTCTATGTTTCTTCTGGCAGAGGTGATAGCCACGCAGAAGGTGGTCTTCTATGACAGGTGAGCAATATCACACCTATGCGTTGGTTCGAATGGCTTGCCCATGAATATTGCCAGTACCAGCAACAAGTCCCAAGGTGGTGGTGGTTCATGCACCGGTAGGGAGAGGTGGTTAAGGCCCTTACAGAAGCACCCAACCACCTTCTTCTGCACCACCGTCAGCATACCAGTTTACGCCAAGTATGCAAAGATGGCTGCTAGGTGTACCTTGAGGGTCATCGATCATAGGCCCAACTGGCGGAGGGACCACAGGTAGTCCAGAATGCTAGCCAACGGGCAGGATGAGGGGATCTAGTTCCCTGCCCTGGCATCAAATGGAAAAGTGCTTCCATTTGAAGGCATAGCACTGGCAGGCCGATTCTTTCCGGGAGACTTCGGCAACTGAAGAACCTCTTTAGAGAATCCTAAGCCTGGAACTTTAGCTACTCAGGAACCAGGCTGTCAGGTGCAGGGACTGAAGACCTTCTCCCGTGACTGGAAAGCAGATCCGGGCATAGAGACAATTGCCACAAAGGTCTGCTGCTGAGTCTGAGGAGATCTGGGTACTAGAACTGTGGTGGCCAGTTCAGGGCTACCAGGATCATCCTCGCCTTGTCCTCCCACACCTTGACCAGCATGCCGTGTATCAGGGAAAAGGGAGAACCATGACTGGGATGTCAACATACCAGGGTACACAGTCTACAGAAGGGACAGGGAGGGGAAAAGAGGAGGTGGAGTAGCTCTATACATAATGGAAGGGATTAAAGCTACAGAACTAAAAAGTAAAGGGGAGGACAAGAGGCACTCTGGGTCACCTTGGAGACAGGGAATGGCATTACAATCCGCACAGGGGTTGTATACAGACCCCTGTCTCAAGGGGAGGAAATGGACAAGAAAATGATAGAGGACATTCTCAAAATGGCTGAAAAAGGGGAGATACTGTTGATGGGGGACCTGAATATGCCAGATGTTAACTGGATGACATGTACTGCAACCACATCCAAGAGCAGGGTCATTCTCAATACCCTGCAGGGGGCAGGCCTTAGACAGCTAGTGTTGGAACCCACTTGGGAGGGAGCAATACTAGACCTGGTACTCTCAAATGGAGAGAGGATCACAAATTTAGAAGTCAGTAGACATCTGGGAACAAGCGACCACTGCACAGTGTGCTTCACAATAAGAACAACCATGGAGACGAGCCATACAAAAACAAGCATACTGGACTTTAGAAAGGCTGACTTTGGTAAAATGGGTGAATACCTGAGGAATACACTAGCAAATGGGCAAAAAGGAGGGGTGGAAGAACAATGGAGAAAAATCAAAACTCCCATCATAGAGGCAACAAGCCTTTGTGTGAAACAGATAAAGAAAACAAAGCAGAGTAAAAAAAACACTATGGTTCTCAAAAGAGGTGGCAGTGAAGGTTAAGGAGAAAAAGGCTGCATTCAAAAAGTATAAGGAATCACAGAAGAAGCATGACAGGGAACTGTATAAATTAAAGCAGAAAGAAGTGGGGAAGGCAGTCAGAATAGCAAAAGCCCAAACCGAGTTAAATATAGCCAATTCAGTTAAGAAGAGGGATAAAACCTTTTATAGGTACATTAGGGAGCATAGAAAGGTTAAGGGAGGAATAGTGAAGATTAATAAGGGAGAGGGGAGGTGGGCAGAGGGAGACAATGAAAAGGCAGAGATACTGAATGAATACTTTTGCTCAGTATTCACAAAAGAAGATGAGGAGGAGTTACCTAAACCAGACAATAGAAGCACTCTGGGTAGGGGGGTTGACACCAGTCCATTTACAGAAGAAAGAGTCCTGAAAGAACTCCTAAAAGTCAAGGTGGACAAAGCAATGGGGCCTGATGGGATTCGCCCCAGAATCCTAAAAGAACTAAGGGAGGACCTAGTGACACCACTGACCACACTTTTTAACAAATCATGGGAGGATGGGGTGGTACCTGAGGAATGGAGTAGAGCAGATGTGATTTCCCTTCATAAAAGTGGGAGCAAGGCAGAAGCAGGAAACTACAGACCTGTAAGTTTGACCTCAGTGGTAAGGAAAATGATAGAATCACTTCTGAAAGAAAGAATTGTTGAGTACCTAGAGGCCAGCGAGGCAGAGGACCCAAAGCAGCATGGATTTACAACAGAAAGGTCATGTCAGACGAATCTAATAGATTTCTTTGACTGGGTGACCAAAGTAATAGACCAGGGAGGGGCTGTGGATATGGCCTACCTAGACATTAGCAAGGCATTTGACACAGTCCTGCACAAAAGATTAATAATCAAGTTAGCCAGCCTGGGAGTGGGTCCCACGGTGGTAGCCTGGGTAGCAAACTGGCTGCACAACAGGACACAGAAGGTAATAGTGAATGGAACACATTCCAAAGAAAGGGGAGTCACTAGTGGAGTACCTCAGGGCTCAGTACTGGGTCCAGTCCTCTTTAACAACTTTATAGGTGACATTGCAGAGGGTCTGGAGGGAAAGGTATGCCTCTTTGCAGATGACACAAATATCTGTAACAGAGTTGATACACAAGGAGGGGTAGAAAGGATGAGAAGGGACTTGGCAAGGTTGGAGGAATGGTCAGACATATGGCAACTAGATTCAAACAGAAGTGCAAAGTAATGCAGCTGGAAACAAAAACCAAGAGAAGAGTACACAATAGCAGGGACGTACTAACAACAAAAAAATTGAAAGGGACCTGGGGTAGTCATATCAGATGATCTAAAGGTTGGTAAGCAATGTGAGAAGTCGGTAAGGAGAGCCAGGGGATACTGGGATGCATAGGAAGGGGCAGCACAAGTAGAAAAAGGAATTGGTTATCCTCTGTACAGACAGTGAGACCCCATCTGGAGTACTGTGTGCAGTTTAGGAGACCTCATCTACGCAAGGACATAGACAGGATGGAAGCAGTCCAGAGGAGGGCAACTAAAATGGTGTAGGGTCTGCATCAGAAACCATATGAAGAGAGACTGAGAGAGCTTAATATGTATACCCTTGATGAAAGGAGGGATGGGGGGACATGATAGAAATGTTCAAGCACCTCAAAGGAATCAACAAAGTCCAAGAGGGTAGCATCTTTCCAAAAAAGAGATGTGTAAGAACAAGGGAGCATGATATAAAGACAGAGGGGGGATGGCTCAGGGGTAATGTGAAGAAATTTTTTTCATGGAGAGAGTGCTGGATGCATGGAACCACCTTACTGGGGAGGTTGTTCGGTCTAAAACAGTGGGGGAATTCAAACATGCCTGGGACAGACATAAGGCAATTGTAGTGGGGGGTGGCAGAAAGTAGGCTGTTGGTTAACTAGAATCTGCAGCTTATCCAGTAGGTAGGGAAATGGGCAGACTGGGTGGGCCAAGTGGTCCTTATCTGCCATCAAAGTCTATGTTTCTATATTTCTATGAGGGAAGGTGTAAAGAAGGCCTGGGGTCCAAGGTCTTGCAAAGGCTCCCCAATAGTGTCCCATGCTGAGGAGGGGGGCAGGCACAGAACAGCTTCAGCTTAGTTTGCGTTCTCCCAAGAGGCAAACAGGTTGACCGGGGAGAGCCCCACTGGGAGAACAGGTGATCCACCACCTCCTGACACAGTGACCACTCGTGACACCTCAGCCACTTGGCTGAGGGTATCTGCATGCTGGTTGGAGGCTCTGGCTACATGTATCACCAGGAGATCGACACCCAAGTGGAACACGAGTGTCCAGGTGTGGAGGGCCTCCCAACACAACCAAAGGGAGTGCATGCCACTCATGTCTGTTCAGGTTGTACATGGTCATGGTATTGTCCATCTGGACCTGCTGACCAGACTCTGGACAAACACAGTGAATTTCATCACAGCAAGGTGTACGGCATGGAGTTGCAGCAGGTTGATGTGGTAACAGGACTCCCTGGGGATCTAGAGTCTATGGACCCTGTTGCTCCCCCAGGTGTGCTCCACATCCCACCAGAGATGCTCCAGTCATCAGTGACAGTCAGCTCTGGGTGGATGAATGGGACTCCTTCCTCTAGATGTTCCAGGACTAGCCACCACTGGATGGCATCCCACAGCAGCTGAGTTACTATGACCGACTGGTCCTGGTGGTCTAGGCGCTGAGACCACTGGTGGGCCAGCTCCCACTGCAAGTGCACATCTGCCAGTGAGCCCACCAGACCATTGTAGTGCAGGATGCCATGTACTCCAACAACTGCAGGAAGTCACGAGCAGGGCGTGGGCGCCCAACCTGAAATGAATGGGCAAAGGAAGTAAGATCCACTGCCAGGTCTGCAGGGAGTTGGGCCTTGGCTCAGAGGGAGTCAAGCTCTGCCCTGACAAAAGTATGACCTGTGAAGGGTTGAGTTTCAACTTGGTGGGGTTGATCAGAAGATCCAAGGCTGAGCAAGTCTGGAGGGTCAGGTCCCTGGACCGCTCCACTGCCTCCTGAGATAATCTGGCAATGGGACATTCATCCAGCTATGAACAGACCTGAACCCCTTGATGCCTCAGGAAGGCTGACTCCACTGTGATGCACTTGGTGAAGATCCTGGGGGCTGAGGAGAGGCCAAAGGGTGTGATCCGGAACTCGTCTAGAACCCCTTCTGTGTAGAACTGAAGGTACTGCCAGGGGGAGGGACTGGAATGTGGAAGAAAGCATCCTGGAGGTCCAGAGAGCAGAATCACATGCCCTGCTCCAGAGGTGGTATGAACTGATTCAGATCATGAAGATTCAGCATGGGTTGCCAACCCCCCATCCAATTGGGGACCAGGAAATACCTGGACACAAAGCCCTGGCCAGCCGTGGCATCCAGGACATGGGCTACAGTTCCTTTCTCTAGGAGCTGAGCAATGTCCTCCCTGAGGGTGGACAGCATGTCCTGTGACACCACAAACTCCCATGGTGCATGAACTCAGTAGGGTGGGAGAGCCTCAAAGTTGAGAAGCAATCCATGTCCCAGCACTTCTAGCACCCAGTCGTTTGAAGTGATGGTGGATTAGGCATGTCAGATGTGGTGAAGCCGACCACCAATGGGAAGCTGAGGCAGGGACCTGACAGGCAGATGGCAGACACCCCCTAATCCATCACTGAGCAACCTTGGAGGAGGCCCCAGCATTGGCTGCTAGAGGGGGCCCTGCCTACCCAGCCTCTGGGTTTCTTGAAGCCTTTGATGGTGAACTTGGACTTAGGTTGCCAGCCTTGGGATTGCCCTGGCTAGGGCTGCTGTGGGTTGGGCTGCAGAGACAGAAAAGGGCGAAACTGAAAGGGCTTCTTCTTCAGCTTCTGTCCCTTGGGGTCCTTCTAAGCGAGGACATCACCGAACCAAGGGTGGCATCAGACTTCTCAATCCTAGTGAGGTGTTCATCCACCCCAGACCAAACAGGTTGGTGCTCAAGGCGGGGACATTGGCCAATTTGTTTTGGGTATCTGCCGTAAAGGTAGAATTCCACAGCCAGGCTCTATGCTGCATAGTTACCGCTGCTGCCACAGACCAGGCACAGGGGTTGCCAGTGTCCAAGGTCATCTGAAGCATGTGCTTGGCTAAGGAGCAGCCCTGGTCTCTGATTATCTTGATCACTGACTGCAGGTCTGCAGGAAGGCAGGGAAGGACATGGTCCAGGGCACTCATGAGGGTATGTCCAAAGTTTGACATCATCAAGGTGGAGCTCACCTGACAGAGACTGAGGAAGAATGCAGCATAGACCTTTTTAGCTGCATGGTCCAGCTTCTTGTCAGGGGGGCTTATCCATGTTCCTAATGTTTCCTGTCTTTCAAAAAATGGAGTCTACCACCAATCCCTCAGGTGAGGGATGGTTTTAAAAACTAGGAAGAGAACCAGTCGGAAATGTATACTTGTGGACCATGTGGGCTGATGGTGCCATGCACGAAGCTGGATGCTGCCAAAGCTCCAGCATAGGACCCAAAATAATCTTCACCACAAGGAAGGCAACCCCCAGGGAATCATCCTGGTCGAGGATCTCCGTAAGGGGGTACTTGGCCTGTTTCTGGACCAGCTCCAAGGGAATCTCCATTGATTCGGAGATTAGCCAAAGCTGAGCCCTGAAGGAGACTGGTACATGCTCAGTAGAGAGTTCTTTGGCCAAGTCACGGTCGAAGCTCGGGGTTCTGGAGGACTGCATAAAGGACCCTTTAGAGTACAAAGACTTCATACTGCTCTCAGCCGTTTTTCTCCATGAATCACCTTAGATTCATCTGAGTGGGTGATGTGGATGGACAGACATCTGGGAAGGCTGGTAGCTGAACAAGCAGCCTTGGTCAGTGCCCCTTACAAGGGCTGTTTGGGTGGTGATTCCACCAGAATCAGCAGAGAGGCCAGCGTACACATGACTGGACTTGGCAGGACAGGGCAGGCCAGACCGGAACGACCAGGGAAGTGCTAGGGTCTAAGAAAGGGGCCTACCAAGGCCGAGGGCCCCTTGCTGCCACATCAGTTCCTCACAGACTGATGCAACTTGTGATAGAGCCCCTCTTTGTTCAAGGACAAAGAGGAAGAGGAGCACTGATGGTGTTTCCTGGCCAAAGACCAAGCACGGGAACATGAAGATTCCTGAGACGGCAAACACAACTAAGACAGGGACTTCAACCTCAGCCAACAACTAGAGTGTTGACAATGAGGGGATAGGTGGAAGAGCCATGTACAAGACACATATTGGATCCTTCTGCTGGACCCGCTGAAGGCGTTGACTCTTGGAAGGATGCAGTCTGCTTGGCTAGCTTCTCCTGCCCCTCCTGAGAGAGGGCTGAAAGGACTGCAGTCCTAGTGATCGAGTCATCCTTGATTTCTTCTGAAAATAGGTCAACTGGGTCAAGAAAATTCTTGACCAACTGGTCGGCTTGTATCACAGCCAATAAGCCCAACAGGGGGCACCGTGGAGCTAGAGGTCTGACCCTGGACCAGTGAAGACTTGGCCGAGAGCTCGACAGCTGTCGAGCGGTCGAGGGACTCACGGGAGCAGGAAGAGCATGCTCATTCCTGGTCCCACAACTAACGGTGGGTTCTCTCGGTCTTCCTCGACTAATCACCCCAGGAAAAGCCCTCCCAGTGGGACTGCAAGGACTGGCACATCTCACGAAAGGTGCCGGTAAAGAAAGCCCCAGCGCTGGTGTCAATCAGGAGCAACACGGTCACCAACCAGGAAACCACTGCAGCCTGTGCCACCACCTTTTCCAAGGCCGCAAGCTGAGAATCTGAGCCAGCAGCTGCAAATACCGCTTTACAGGCATCTTTAGAGCGGATGGGGGGGACATTCTTCCAGCCAACCAAGGAGGAGGTGGGTGTAGCTATCCTTGAAAGAGAAAGGCAACAAAGTTTTGCAAAGTCCACAAGCCTGAGGGTCATGCTCTGCCCTGAGGCAGTAGATGTATGAGATGTGAGGGTCCGTCCTAGTCATATTTTGATTGCAGGCAATGAATCTCTTGAATCTGGGAAAAGACTGAGGTTTGTTGTGCTCCATATCGAAACAAAGGTGATGAAAAGGTGCTTGAAAGATGCTTGAAAGCAATTTTAAAGATTGGAAACACTGGCCTACACCACATGCACATAGCTGCAAAGGAGGAGACCTGACTCTTCCAGTGGACATCACATTATGGGGTGGAGCTGAGAAGAACTCCCCGGTAAGTGGCAGGAACCTAGCTTGAAGACATTGCATCTGGATTTAAAGGGGAAAGGAAGACTGCCACAGTGTGATTAAATGCATCATATCCACATTCCTAGAAAATCACTTCCATCTTAATGATGGTCTGGGACTCACATGGGTCCTAGTACCTGCCAGCACTGTATCCTAGTTGCTGGGATGATGCAGGTGGCCAGGGAGAAAACCTCTAAAGAAATAAAAAGGAGTGGAAGAAAATACGAGGCATTCAAAACTGGAATGCTAGAAGCAGCGGCATACTGCATTCTGTGAGTATCAAATTGCAAAAAACCAAACTGCCCACTGTGGTTCACAGCAGAATTGAAGAATGCATTAAGAGCAAATAGGAGGGCATTCAGGAAGTTCAGGGGTAGTCAAAGGGAGGAGGATAAAGAAGAATAGGGGGCACCAAGAAAGAGATTTGCAAGTGGTGGGATGAAGCTGGTTGACATTCTGCAGGTACATAGACAGTCAAGGTCATGGGGGGCATAGTGAAGCTATAAAGCTGAAAGGCTGGGGAAGGGGATGGAGGCATGGCAGAGATACTGAATCGATACATTTGTTGGTACTGACAAGAGAAGGGGCCTCTGCCAGAATTTGGGGTGGGGGGACAGATGCCCATAATCCATGGCCCAAATAACAGGAATGGGTGTTAGAAGGGCTAAAAGGGTTGAAAGTGGACAAATACATGGGACCTAATGGGCTGTATTCAAGGATGCTGAAGGAGGCAGTGGAGGCAAGACACTAGGTCAAGATGCTGCAAGTCAGAATAGCACAGTCAAGAAGCGTGCAGGAAGAACAGCACCAACAATAACAGCGCCCATGAAAACATTTCACATGAAACAACAGCGTCAATGGTAGTGGTCCAAAAAACCACAGAGAACCGCTACCATGTTAAAATAAAACACAACATTTTTGGTTTTAAGGGGGGCTCTGACCCCCCCCATCTTTATATAATCAACTCCGGGGTGGGGGAGTTTCTTGGGAATGGGGAGAACCACGGGCCGGGGGGAGAATCAAGTATAACCAACAGATGTGGAAAAAATATAACACTTAGGGGAGGGAACAAAAAAAATGTACAAAAATAGAGCGGAACATAAAATTGTAAATCCACAACTCAGGAGGCCAAGAACAGAACCCAGGTCTCCAAGTCTTCTCTCCTCTGGATGCGAGTGCCCTAGCCTCTCCACTACAGGAGTGGCTTGACTGGGCACCTTGCCTCCACCTACTTGACTTCTTTCTGTATGCCTTCACAGCTACAGGGGGTAGCAGTAACAGACGTGCATTTCCCTCCTCCTATCACTGTAAAGACATATGCGGTATTTGCAGTGCTCTTCTTGACCACTCTAATCTTGAAACGTTATTCTAACCGATTACCAGAGGCAACAGTGGCTCCATTTGCAGACATATTTAACTTCCTGTTGCCACAGGAGTGGTCCCCAAGACTGGAGCATGACAGACATGGCCCCGTTGCACAAAAGCAGAAAAAACAAACTCTGGGCAGAGCTGATACAGCTGCAGAAAGCTCTTACCTGTACAGGTAGCAGAGCTGCAGCAGCACGGCTCCCAGAGCAGCAGCGATAGTGGACCAGCAGCAGCATGGTTCATAGAGTGGAGGCAGTGGTGACATTGAAGCACTGGTCACGGTGGTTTGCCACTCAAAAGATGGTGGTGAGGGTGAAATTGCACATGCGTGATACTCACGCATGCGCAGTTATACCGGAAGTGCACTTGCAAAGTAGTGCACTGTGGGAAGGGGGGCAACTGTGCTGTGGAGGGGAGCTCCATTGTGGAGGACAGCACCGATGGGATCAGTGCTGCCTTGACGTTGCCGCATCACTGTAGGAGAACACAGGGTCATGTTCTGGAGCCGACCCTCTGTTCTCCTACAGGAATAGCCAAACGTCTGCAGAGCTCCATCCATGCAGCCGTAAAAATGAACTGGGAAACTGTACACCAGTCAGACTAATGTCTATAGTGGGTAAGGTAATGGAGGCTATAGTAAGGGAGGAACTGGTGGACTTTCTAAAAGGACATGGGCTACAGGACTTCAGACAGCACTGGTTCACTAGGTGCAGGCCTTGCCCATTGAGTTCTATGACTGAGTGACCCAGGTGGCTGACAAAGGCAGGCAGTTGAATATAATATATTTAGACTCAAGCAAGGCTTTTGACTCATTCCACCACAGGTCCAAAAACTGAGTGACCTGGGCGTGGAAGAAAGGTTAGTGGCTTGGGTATAAAGTTGGCTTAGGGGAAGGATGCAAAGAGTAAGTGACCCTGTCCTTTCTAATGTGCTCAAATGTGACCTAATGGAAGAAATAAAGGGCAGATCTGCCTGTCCTCAGAAAACAGGAAGAACCGGGCACGGGTAGACACAGAGTGGGGGATAAGGGAACTGAGGGAGAATCTAGGTAGCCTGGAGAAATGGTCTAAGATGGCAGCTGAGCTTCAATTAAAACAAATGTAAAGTAATGCATATAGGGGAAAATACTGTCAACAAGGTACTGTATTTTGTACCTCAGAAATTGTAAATACCTAAATAATGTATATAATACCACTGCCAGTTATTGTACTGTTCTCCCTATTATAACCTCCCAGGTCATGCCTGAAAATAGGCAACGGTTGGGCTAGTATGCCTACCAGGTAAATAAAAACTAACAATAAGACCAACTGCACAAAGGAGGAGAAGGACTTTGGAGTCATAAAATCAGATAAACTAAAATCCACAGCATAACAGAACAACAATGTGGGTAAGGTAAAAAGGATGCTGGGATGCATAGGGCAGGGATCAGTAGCAAAAGCTTGAAGGTAATTTTCCCACTGTACAGATCATTAATGAGACCACATCTGGAGTACTGCGCAAGGCAGTGGAGTCCACACCCGAGGAAGGAGTGCAGTAAGGTGAAATTAGTACAGTGCGGGGTGACTAAGGCAGTCCAGGCTCTGGGGGGTATGAAGTACGAGGAGAGGCTGCAGGACTTATAGTAGTTAAGTTTTATTGTTCGGCTAATAAGCCATTACAATATTCTAAAAACAGAGCAGCAATACATACTGGGGTGATCTACAGACATCTGGCACAGAGGGAGGAAGTGGACAGGGTACTAATGGAGGAAATTCATGACATGGCAGCTAAAGGTGAAATTCTGCTGATGGGGGATGTCAATATGCCGGATGTAGATTGGACCACCCAGACAGTTGCTTCAGCCAGAATCACAGCCATCCTGGAATCCCTGCAGGGAGTTGGACTCAGACAGCTGGTGCATGATCCAACCAGAGACAAATCTATTCTGGACCTGGCATGGACCAATGAAAACAGTCAAAGGAGTCCAGGTGGAAGGGCAGCTGGGATCCAATGACTACCACATAGTGTGGTTTGGCATGGAGACAGGGACTCAATTAAGCCACACAAGGGCAAAATTATTAAAGTTCAGGAGGCCAGATTTCAGTGAAATGGGTAGATGTTTAAGAGCAGCCCTGGAGAAGGGAGAGGTAATGGATGGAGGGGAGGAATAGTGGGGGAAACTAAAAGGAGTCATAGTTGAGGTAACTAACCAATGCCTTAGGATAGTGACCAAAGGGAAAAGAAGAAGGAAACTACTTTGATTCAATGTTTGTGGAATAGCAATATGGAGAGATGGGGTATACAGTGCTTGTGTAACTTGTAGTACTTTTTGTGGCTTTATTCTATTCCCACCCTTGAGTAGTAGGTATGTAGGTAATAATTTGTAGGGACTAGAAGGCCCAGGAGCAAGGGCGAAAAGAGCGCCAGAGAAGGAGGAGGAGGGGATGGTGGTGGATGAAAAACACTCCCTAAGCAAGGGAGGTGTGCCAGAGGAGAGCTTATGTAAAAGTTGTGGGAGGGGCTGTTCCCCACATTGAACCTTGGGCAAGCCCTCCCATTCAATGTTTGTGCAATAGCAATATGGAGAGATGAGGTATATAATGTTTGTGTAACTTGTAGTACTTTTTGTGGCTTTACTCTATTCCCACCCTTGAGTAGTAGGTATGTAGGTATTAATTTGTAGGGAATAGAAAGCCCCAAAAGATACCTCCTCCAGCTCATGGAAAGTATGACCCCTGGCACTCAGGAGAGGAAAAAACCCAGGTAGAGGAAACCTCTGAGGACCCATGGCTGGAGTTCTGGCCATCCTTCAGGGCATGCTAAATGGAGAAGGATCTAGGTTCTAGTAACCATAGCTAATTTGAGGTTGGTGAGTTGCTTGGAGAGATGAAAATTCATCTTCGGTCCATGGATGATGCCAATCACATTATGATCCTGAGGTTGAAGAGGAGATTTGTTCTGAAAGAGTGATAGAATCCTACATATGAAGTAAATCCAAGTGAAGGAGGACAAAGGAATTCCAAGTTTCCAAGATGATGAATGATACTTGTCCAACGGAATTGTAGTTGGCAGAGGGACCATAACTGGATCAATAAAGTACTAAACTGGGGATGATGGAAATGCAATGGTAGAAGAAGTCACTGGTAAATGATCCAACTGTTTAGAGGCTTGAATGTAAGGGTATGGTCTAGAGGCTAGGATCTCTGTATTGAACAGGGAGTCATTAAGGAAACATTCACAGAGCAGAATTTGAGAAGTCTTTGAGTGCCCTGGAGATGATGGTTCATTCTCGAGCTAAGGATAATGCAACTGAATGATGATCCTAAAGATGATGGGTACATCTTTTCTGTATGGATGGTAAATTCCTATATGTGAAGCAATCCAGGTAAAGAAGGGTTAATGTAGACCATGTTTCCAAAGTCACAAAGGATGCATGTCCAAGAGATTGTATGGCAGTTCTGAGTTGGGAGAGCGAAATTTGATTGATATAAGACCAGACAGTACACTATGGTCATTGAAATGATTAGTAAAGTTATGAGTGGTTGTTCCAATTTGTATAAGGTTTGATATTCAAAGTAGTCTGAAGGTAAAGATCGATTAGTAAGCAAAAGTAGTTAAGTAAGCATCCCAGAGTAAAATGAGAAGTGAGCTGTGTGACACTTGGACAGCTGGTTCTGATTAATCTATGTTTTTGTAATATAAAAATGTGTTATTGAATGTCTCTCATGAGAGATGCCTATGGAATGACACCCCCTTCCCAGGTTTTAGCTACAACATGTTACCTGGAAGGCCAAGAGATAATTACAGGCTAGAAGAGGCATAAATTAAGCATCTCCTGTTTATCTAGCTTATTTGTGGCTTGCCAGATGCTAAGATGGGAATCATAAACTTTTTATAATATTTAGAGGAAGAAGAGCAGGTTATGACGCCTTAGTGCGAAGTCATAAATGTTCCTTTGATGTCTGTGAAGAACAGGAAGACACTCTACATCAAAGGGTCATATGAGAAAATGAGTTGTGCTGAGGTCACAGAATGTAATACTTTGATAAGACATCCTGTTTTGCATATATATATTTTTTATATTCTGACAGGGAGGAGCTAGGTGACCTCATGCAAAGAGGTTGGCAAAGCCAGTTTTTAAACAGTATTCTGTTTACCATTTTCACACAAATGTTTAGACTCTGAAAAAGCAACATCAGGCACTGTTAGAAGAATATACCTTAGAAGAGACAATTCTAAGAGTACTGTGGTAGAAGATGTAGTCTGCACTTTTAAACCTGTTTTAAGTGATTTGTATGTTTTGTGATATATGGTTCTGTATTTACATTTTACATTTTTTTATCTATTTTGAAGTAAACCTCTACTTTAGAGACTACTTGGTGTGCCTTTGAAATTCTTTTTCTTGACAAGGGAAGCATACATGGGTAAAGTTGACACTGTACAAAGCTTACAGGTTTTACCAAACTGTGAAAGGTAAGAATTTTTCCTATGGTTTTTAAAAGAGTTTTAAGGGTTTATTTTGCATGCCTGGTTAGGTGCCCATAGGCAAAAGATGTCTGCCCCCCCCCGAAAAGCAGAATTATCTGAGCCTGTACATTGGGTACGCTGGCAAGAGGTTCACAGTTTGAATCCCTCCAAGACTTGAGACCAAAGGTTGATTTGAACCCACAAAACAGACAGAAGGGTTACCCTGTTTCTGTTTCCTGTTCACAAGACTGCACTCAGAGGTTGGCACTGTGGGAGCAGAGGGCCTGACCTGCTGAGTGGGTTTGTGACAGATTGGTTAGCAGCGGTGTGCATAATTTTGGTATTACAAGCTTTTATTGTTCAGTGTGTCAGCTTGAGACCGTCAGTTTACTTGCAAAGAAAGAAAAAGGCAGTGATTTATTTATTTATTTATTTTGTAACTTGTCCTTTTATTTAAAAGATCACAAGCTTGGTACATAGGCCCAGATATTCAAAAGAGTTGAGCCATGTGCAATAGGGTTGCACCTGCGCAAGTCCGAAATTGCGCCATTCTGCGAAATTCAGTTGCACCCCTGAAATCATGCTGAGCAACAGCGCAATGATAATAAAGGCATGTGCAACTGAAGAGGGGAGAACCATGCATAAATGGCGCGGTGCGATGTTCAACAACTAGCCATGCGCAGGGGAGACAAGGAGGTTAGCTCCATAGCGAAATGAGCAAAATAAAAGGAGCAAGGAAGAGGCGCAAGAACACTACAGGGAAGGCACATGAGGCAGAATGCTAGCCACACAGATAGGGCAGGAGGGACACACAGGGCAGGCCAGGGAAAGGGCACCCTGAACACAGAGGCACAGGGAAGGTGTGGGGAGCCACAGCCAGTGCAGAAGAGGGAAGTGCCACACAGCACAGAGGCCACCACAGGCAGGTGTTCCCGGTGCAGGGGAAGTAGCAGTGAGGACAGCAGGGGAAATACAGTAACAGCTGCCGGGGGGGGACACAATCCAGGGACATGGCCAGTGCCACCTTCCAGATGGAGGCCATTATGAGGGGGGTGAGAAGGCGGGCGGCAGGGGGGCGTGGCCGTGGAAGGGTCCGTCGGTGGTAGGCCCCCAACAGGCAGTACCAAGCCTGCACCAGCTTTGAGCTGTACAGTGAAACTGAAATTGTGGGCCGGTACCGCCTGAATAGGGCAATTCTGAGGCGGCTCTGTGAGCTGTGCAGTGATGTGATGCAGGCACCCACATGACAGAGCCATGCCCTGTCAGTGGAGACTAAAGTAACAGCTTGCATGTGCTTGCTCGCCACCGGTACCTTCCAGAGACCAACTGGGGACACCACAGGCATAACCCAGTCGGCCACGCCGCCACGCCACCTCACCCATTCCTCAGCGCACTGCTGCCACATGCCGGGGAGTACATCCATTTCCCCAGCACACCAGCGGCGCACAGCAAACATACAGGAGTTCCACAGGGTAGCATGTATGCCTGGCATGCTAGGGGCAATAGACTGCACCCATGTGGCCATACGCACACCACCTGGCCCAGAGGGGGCCGCATACATAAATCGCAAGGGCTATGCCAGCATCAACTGCCAGGTGGTGTGTGATGCCAGGGGGCACATAAACAATGTCTGTGCTACACACCTTGGGGGAGCACACGATGCCTTCATCTGGCACCAGTTGGCACTGCGCCACAGATTCGAGAGTGTGGACATCCTCACTGGACACCTACTGGGTGAGTGAAACCACATGGACACACATAGGGCCTGGGGCAGCGGCCAGAGGTGACATGGGTAGTGGCCTACATGGCCGGGGCAGGCGATGCTGATCACCAAACTAACACTCCACCCTCTACACACACAGGTGACAGTGGATACCCATTCCGTCCTGGCTGCTCACACCTACGGCCCGCGACCCCCATCGCAACAATGCTACAATGGGGAGCTGCGCCACCACCGTAATGTCATCGGCGGTGTTCAGGATGCTGAAGCACATTTCCATTGT
Organism: Neoceratodus forsteri; assembly: GCA_016271365.2. Classification (NCBI taxonomy): domain Eukaryota; kingdom Metazoa; phylum Chordata; order Ceratodontiformes; family Ceratodontidae; genus Neoceratodus; species Neoceratodus forsteri. The sequence goes on from CM057450.1 coordinate 1,219,688,163, forward strand.
CTGGACACCTCCAGCGGTGCCCTACAGTACAGCCCCTCAAGGCCTGCGGGCTATTCCTGGCCTGTTGCATCCTGCTAAAACATGGCCAACGAGGTAATGAGATAGCCGTACAGGTAGAAGGGGACAGCGATAGAGGATGATGAGGGCGCCCGGTAGCGATGGTGATGGGCAGCCCCCTCTTGGAGCAGCGGGACCCCGACTGATCCGGCTGGCACAGCTGCACGGGGACACCATCGCGAGACACTCAGCCAACCCAGGTAAGTCATGGGACCATGTGCAGCCAACAGTGGCTAGGCACAACCACAAACACAGCACCACACACCAGGGTGCATGCCATCAGAAGTGGCAGGGCACAGAAGCACACACAACCAGGGATGGTGAGGACTAACATGCCATGTGGACGGACACACACACACACACACACACACACACACAATGCACCAAACTTGCAGGCACGACCCAAACGCCAACCCTAACCGCACACATGTCCACAGGCCACCCGCCCTGCCTGTCCATGTGCGGTGTCAGATGCTGAGCACCATTGCACATTGGTGTACAGCGCAATGCAGACATCATCATGCACATGCAACTGTGGACAGCAGCCAGGAGGGTGTGCAGGTGGACTGTGTGTCGCGTGCAGGGCCAGGGTACCCACCTGTGCACTGCCTACTGAAAGACACAATGCACACAGGGCAGCACCAGACAGTAGCCACACTGGGAGACAGGTCAGTCACGCGACACAGTGCCCCGGCCGCCATGGATGCGTGGGTGGGCCTCCGAGACCCGCCAGCATTGACAGGCTGACCACTGGCCTCATGGGTGGCACCGATGGTCCCCAGGGTTCCACTGTGAGCCGACCATGCTCGTCGCGCGGGGTCTGCAGCACACTGAACATGCCTCGCCAGGAGTGCTCGGGATGCCCACGCTGAACCCGTGTCGACAGGGAAGGAGTGCATGAGCGCCGGGAATGGGGGTGGACAGTGCACTGTGTGGTGTCCGCGATGCCGCATGGGCACCTGACTGTGCCCATCAGCCATGACAGCAGGAATGCCTGTGCATGCCTGTCAATGGCAGCGGTCACATCCTCCCACAACGGTCCATCCTGCCAGGATCAGGCGGTGTCCTGCTGACACTCCTCTGCCCGCTCCAGAGCCGAAGCAGTGCATCCACCGCGCCGCAAACCGCATCTGCTGCTGGATTGATGCCTTGCAGTGGGTGGGTGTGCTCGTCCAGAGGTCATCTGCCTCCTCGGCATCCTGTCCCTCAGGGTGTGCACGGCCCTGATGCTCAGCACCCCTTGAGGGTGGGCGCTGCGCACCAGGACCAGGTCTAGGCATGTCCACAGGCAGTGCACTGACGCCACCACTGAACCCTGTACCCCCAAGCCCATTGGCCGACTGCTGATGCTGCCCCTCTGGCTGCCGCTCCCCAGGGCTCAGTGGTGCTGCCGCAGTGGCCGCAACAGTCCCACTGTCCTGAACAACCACCAGTGCTGCCCCACTGGTGCTGGCCAGGCACAGGCTGGGACTGTGATGACACCTGAGCCTCACGCGGCAGCACCCACAGCCATGGCGCGATGTGTCCTGCTGGTAATGATCATCCCATGGCGAACCGTGTCACTGCCCGCCAGCGTTAGTGACATCATCAGTGATGGACTCTGCACCAGCCCCAGGCACGACATGCTGGCATCCGTGGACGCCGGCATGCTGGGACACAGGCAGGGCTTCCTCCGCACCTGTTACAACAACATCAGTGTGGACAGCCAGGCGTCCCAACTGTCGCACTGAGCCACGTATACCTGTGGAGGTGGATGGGCCCTCCTCTATCTCCAGCTGACTGTCCTCAGTGGACAGGCCCACCACCGCTGACCCATGCAGATGCTCAGGATCTGTAAGGAAAGCAAAGTCGCATTACTGCATGTGACACTACACTGCCCCCCCCATAGACAGACCATGACTTACCATGCAGTGATGGGCCACCACCCGTCTGAAAGCCACCACCCAGAACACCCTCAATGGCACTACACTGCATGCTTCCAGCAAGCCTCTCCTCCTGTGGGGTCAGCTGTACCAACTCCGACTGTCCCCCACCTGTTGCAGCTCATGCTGCCCTGATGGCAGCCACCTTCTCCTTTATCCTCCTCCTGTCTGTGCCCATCTTTTTCTTGCACTCCTGCACAGAGCGCTGGTGGCTGCCATGCAGGTTCACAGCATGTGCCACCTCCTCCCATGCAGCAGCACGGGCTTGAGGTGTTCCCTGCCATCCGCTGAGAAGTGGCTCCTGATCCAGGTAGGCGTCAAACAGGGCTTCAGTCTCGGCCTTGGTAAAGTTAGGCCTCCTCCTCCTCCTCCCACCACTGTGTTCCTCCTCTCCCACAACTTGCTCGGTCATTATTTAGCCTGTAAGAATGGCAGTTTTTACCTGTGACTGTGCAGTCCCATGCATGTCCCTAAATCTACAGTCCACACTCCCAAACAGCATGCAACTCACCAATAGACTGCAGTAACCGACTATGGCCACTGCAGCCCAATGTCGCACTTTTATAGCGCAACCCATGCAAATGAGGCGAGGCACAACTTTAAGTGGATGCAAATTGCAGTGCTGCACCATTGAATGGCTGATTAGATGATTTGCATATGACGGCTGAATATCGCGCTTTTGCGCTTTGCGCAATTGTGTTGAACGTGCTGAGCCAATGGTGCAGTTCTGTGACATGCTTAGTACATACCTCACTGTGCATGCCCGGGTTGCTGACGCAGGCATCTGCCACGCTGCAGACGTGCTGTGCACAGTAGGCAATGCAGGGCACGGCCACCACTGTGCCAGTGGCACTATAGCAATGGTCACTACATGGCGCTGTGGCACTGGGCCATCATAGGCGCACTGGGCCAATTGCGCAGTAGGCCGCTAATGGCAGTAGCACACAGGCAGCCAATTGCGCTGCATGCATTGGGTTCCAATGGCGCTGTGCGTGTCCATGCGCCAGAGACCCTTGACCCTGTGCCCGACCTTTGCCCCCCTAGGTGCCATGCGTCAGGCATGGGTGAATCTATCACACTGTTCGGTGACAGCCGAAGGGAATAGCAGTGTGGCACCGCAGCACTACATGGGGAGCGTGCTGTGAGCGCCATATTGGCAATCGAGCAGAGAGCATGGCACAGCAGGAGGGCAGCTCAGTGGTTGACAATAGAGCTGGCCAACCTAGTGGCCATTGAGGAGCCACACCATGGGCCACTGTTCGGGGAGGTGCCCCTGGACAGGTCCAGGACCCAGGTGCGGGAGGAGGTGGCCACTGCGCTTGAGGAGGCCACAGGATGGGGAAGGAGCACTGAGCAGTGCCACCACAGGTATGGGGACCTGCGTCTGAGGGAGCCAGAGCTGCTAGCATGCCTGCGGGCATGTGCCAGGAGGGGCACGGTGCCATGGCCAGGTAGGTGTTATGTCAACACATTTTTATCTTCCATATGGGTAACACTGTTGTATGTGTCCAGCACATGGGGGCGGGACCATCCGGGGTTGGCTGTGGTGGTGTTATCAGGGTGTGGGGTGGGTGGGTCTGGCTGGGTGGGAGGCACACACCTGGGGGCAGGGACTTTGCTACGGGATTGTACTGATGTTCCTCTCTCCATGTTTTCTCCACAGGCCCGGAGGAACGCCGCCGTGCCCGTGATCTTCGGTGGCAGGAGGAGCAGAGGGAAGCCAGGTGAGGCGAGGGCCCTCACCATCCACTGGACCGGCCCAATGAAGGTGAGTGCCATAACTCCATGATTACTATTGCATGCTGTGTAACAGGGTGGGCAGCGGCGCATGGCCACCATCCATCAACACCACTGCCATGCACGCAACTTGTTACAGTCAACACTGTCCAGTGGCAATGCATGTCTGGGAGTGCATCGATGGTGGTCCATGCGTGCACCAGGTACCTGGTTGTGCCACTGCCTTTGCACCACATAGCCATGTCACTAAATGGCCATGGTGGTGCTGTACGTGACTTGGTCGGTGGGTGTGTGCAGCGTTCCGCATGGCTGTATGCACCTGGGTGGGCAGGTCATGTGGACGTGATCACTGTGGGTGGTCACACACCATCACAGAGGTATGTCCCATGGCCGTATGTCATGCACAGTGGGCGGGCTGTATGGTGCTGTGTATTCACACCTATTGACTGTGCTCCCTTATCCTAGGTACACGCCATCTCTGGGAGACAAAGGAGGCACTGCGGGAGATACTCCAGGTGGCAAGGGCGTTGCTGGACATCCTCCGCAGGATTGACGACACCGGGGTCCTGCGGAGGCACCGACCAATACTGAGTCAGAGTGGGGAGCGGCGCTCCCACTAGGAAGTCCCTCAGCCCTGTAATCCCCTACCCCTGGACCCACCCCACACCCTCCTTTCCCGTCCCATTTGTCCACCCCTGCCCCTTACCACCCCACCTTGTTTGTGGCCTCCCCATTATATTTTGTAAATAGTCTTGTAAATAGTTAACTTTTATATGTTTGTTCAATACAGTTATTTTGATATGAATACTGTGGTAGTCTCTGATTTGCAGTGGGCTATAGGTGCTCAGCTGCAGTGGTGTGCATGGTGTCAGGGGTGGTGCGGTCATGGGTATGTGTGTGTGTGTCCATGTGGAGGTGACTATGGTGTGGGGGTAGCTATCAGTCAGTGTCTGTGGTGTGTGTGTTGTGCCTGTGCACTGGATGACTGTGTACAGTAGTCCATGGTGCATGCTCTGTGTCCATGGCGCCCCTATCAGCCCGTCCGTGGCCTGTGCAGCTGACACACATGCATGTCTGTGACCTGCACGGTCCTCTGGCATGTCAGTGGAGGCAGTCCCTACAGGGCAGCCACTATACCCGTCACAATGCTGGATAGCCTCCTGTCACTGGTGTGGTGCATGTCTGCCTTGGGTGACACTGTGGCCTCCACAGTTGTTGTCCCACCTCCATGCTGTGCCTTGTGTGTGTTGCAGGGGATGTGCACCACTGTCTGTGACTTGTGCTCCGGGCACAGGGTGGCTGGCAATCCAGTGCCATGGAGGACTGCGGGTTGTGTGTACACAGTTTACATGGGCCCATGCTGGGGGCTTGGTTGCCCCACCACTGCATCCCTCTATTGTTGTGCCCTTGGGTATGGGTGGGTGTCTGTCCATGCACTGTGTGGCATCCGGTGTGGTGGATGCTTCCACGCACCACTGTGGGTGTCTGTGCTGGCTGTTGGGGCCAGTGATGGGTCGGGGTGTGTCATTGGAATACTGTGCAGGGTGCTGTACCACTGGTGGTGGTGTCCGGGGCAAGCCCTGTCCCGTGTGGGGTACCTCATGTGCCGACGCATGGTTGGTCTCTCAGCAGTACCCCGGGGGGACTGTGCATGGTGGCACTGTGTATGCCATTGTTGCATTGCTGTGTGCTGCCACCCGCTGATGGGTGCTCATGGTGGGGCTGCCTTGCATGGTTCTGTGGCGCACGGGGTTGCAGTATCACAGTGGGGGTGGTGGCATGCATGGGGTTTCCTGCAGTGGTCGTTGCTGCTCCTGGGGGGGTGTCTGGGGCTCCCGGTGCAGGGTGTGCTCTGCATTGGGGGGATGGTGTGGCATGGGGTGGTCAGCCCTCCTTGTGTGCCAGTCACAGGTTGCCGGGGGGTGTGATGGGGCACCATGGCCCGGCTGTGGGTTGTTTGATTGTCTCCATGGGCCGGTGGTTATTCTAGCCTTCCCCCAGTTGTGCAGTGCATGGTGTGTGGGACAATGTCTGTTCTGCTGTGTGTTCCTGTGCCCATCTGTGGCATGGGTGGTGGGCCTTACCTCCCTAGTTGTGCAGTTGCATTGCTCTGCTGCTGGGGGGCATCCCTAGTTGCGCTATGGCACCTCTGGACTGCTCAGCTGCACATCCCTTGTTGCGCTATGGTGCATCAGATCTGCTCAGCTTCCCTTCCCCAGTTGCGCTGTGGGACAGGTGGTGCGATATTAGTTGTCGGCTGTAGGCGCAGTTTGGCCTGCTCCATTTTTGAATATCGCACCTCTTGTGCATGGGCGCAATGGACTTGCACTTGCTCCTGCTATTGTGCACTTTTTGGGCGCAGTTTGAATATCTGGGCCACAGTCTATTAGTTACAGGTAGGTACATCTTTCATTCGTAAGACAATAAAAAAGTGAAGTCTAAAATCATCCTTATAATCATTACAATCTTCTTGTATCATTTCCAGATCATATTAATTTATTTACCTTCTTCCTGTCTAAATCATTTCTAACTCAATTCAATGGTGTCCTTAGAGTCCAGGGTTTTACTTTCCTTCCCTTCACTTTAACCTATTATCTTTTCTTTCTTTCTTTCATTATCTAATCTCCTCCTTCTATCTCTCTACTCCACCTCTGGATCTCTAGGAATCTCTTTTTTCTTTGTGCCATGTCTATACATCTTATATTCTAACATAAGTATATTAGTAATTACCATTTTCTCTAATACACTACTATTTACTTTGTAACTTTTAACCTTCATGCAGGATGTGCCCTAAGTGATTCTCTCTTCTCCAATCAACCTTCGGAATACCCCCTGTCTTTTTGACCCCCACCATTCACATCTTACTCTCCCTCTTTCTGTTTTATAATCTTGTTTCCTTCCATCACTATCTCTCTTCCCCCTCCTTCCCCCTTCTACGTTAAGTATTGGTCCAATATCGAAGTTTGTGCTTTTTCTTGAATGCATTTGTAATAGGGTAGCCATCTAGCATTAAACCTTTATATCCTTAACTGAACTTTTGCTACTATGCTTTCTAACTGCTTAATTCTTTCCATATTATGTTCCCAGATCCCTACTGAGAGTGAAGTCCGTGTAAGCCACTTTTGTGTAATTGCTTTTGTTGCCGCTGCCACACAGATAAAAATAAGTATCTGTAATCTTTCCTTATCAGATCTACTGGGAGGCCCAGGACCAGATTTTCAAACTGAGGAAGAAGGTAACTCAAACATTTTCATTATAGTTCTTTCAAGTTGGCCTAGTACTTAGTTAATATTGGACATCCCAAAAATATGAAGTGCGAGCCCACTCTGACAACCTCTCCACACATTTGTCTGAATGCTTCCACACAGTGCTTGGTTATTGTTGGGACCTTAAAGAATCTGATGCCCACTTTCCATCTGAATCTCTCCATTTTGTAAACTAGTAGTTTTCTGTATACTCCCAAATCCCTCCCATCTTACCGTTGGATGTTATACCTTATCTCCTTTTCCCATTTTGCTTGTACATTTTCTCTATACCCTGCCTTCTCCTTGGCACAATAGAGCATACATGGTAAGCTATTACCCCTTTTATCCTTTAGCATCGTTCTGCTTTGTATCATAACTACCTCATCAGTTAGGGGGGCACTTCTGCCACTCCTATCTCCCCTACTATTATATTTCTACATTGAAAATCTCAATAATTCTCTGTTGCAACTGGAATTCTTTGTAAGCTCAAGAAAGATTTCACCCTTCCTTTCCACCAAATGAGCCAGCAAGTTAATACACTTCTTCCTAACCCATCCTTCCAGGGAACAAAACCCTTCTTGCCCACTATAGATGGTATATATCCCAGCGGAATTTTCTGCCATATCGTTACTGGCATTTCCCACTTTTGCCTGATCTGGAGCCATACTCCAAGAGTTTGCCTCGTCCAGCAATTCCTAACCTCAGTCAGGTTTGCCTTCATTATGGTCCATGGGAGAACCTGCACTGGTAGATTTATATGGGCTCTCCTTTCCATCTCCACCCAGTCCGGGGGTTCATCCTGTATTAAGAGTTTCAAGAGTGGCATCATTTGGGCTGCAAAAATATATCCGTGAGATGTGGTAAACCCCTCCCTTCTTTTTAGGCGGTACTGACAAAGTTGTTGCTAATCCGGTTTTTTCCTGCCCAGATGAAACTAGCTAACTCCTTCTCTAAATCTTTTCAATCCTTACTGGGTATATCTATTGGGAGGGTGCCAAAGAGAAACAACCAGCGAGGCAGGATGTTCATCCTGATAGTGTCTATTTTCTGAGTAAACCCTAATGGTATTAATTTCCACCTGTCTAGGTCTTTCCTAATCTGTGTTTTTAAAGCCCCATGGTTTAATTTATACAAATCGTTTATATCATATGGGATTTTAATTCCTAAATTTCTTATTGACTTTTAAGTGTACTTGAAGGGTGAAATTTTTTCAAAATCCTGATCCCACTCTCCTGAGATTAATTTCATTACCGTTTCTCTTGGTTTATTTTATATCATGAAATTTTGTCAAAGTTTTGTATCAGGGTCAGAAGATGAAGTATGGCCTGCTTTGGGTTAGACACATAGACTAATGCGTCATCCGCATAGAGTGATATTTTATTTACTACCCCTTCTACCATTATGCCAGTAATCTTAGGATGTCTCCTTATGGCTTGAGCCAGGGGCTCAATACTAATTGCGAACAGTAATGGGGACGGGGGCAACCCTGTCTAGTCCTCTTTGTATCTGATCTGCATAGATACTACCCTATTTACTTTCACCTTACGGAGGTCTATTATACAGTATCTTTATCCAATTCAGGAATTCATCCCCCAGACCCATCTCCCTCAAAACAACAACCAGAAACTGCCAATTCAGGCGGTTGAACGCCTTTTCAGCATCTAAAAAAATGGCTAGTCCCTGTTCTTTAAATTCTCTCGCCCCTGTGATGACATTCAACAATCTCCGGATATTATCTGCCAAATGCCTCCCCAGAATAAATCCCGTTTGATCCACATGAATTAGTTTAGTGATTACTTTTTGTAACCTATTAGCCAGAATCTTGGTCAGGATTTTACAGTCCTGATTCAGGAGGGAGATGGGTCTGTAGAAGGCACACCTATCCCTTGGCTTCCCCTCTTTTGGTATAACTGTTATAATTGCTGAATACCATGTTGGGGGAAGGGCTTGTTCCTCCAAACAGTTATTGAAGACTTCGGTCAGGATAGGGGCAACAGTTCCACAACATTTTATTCATTTATTTATTTATTTTATTTTATTTTATTTTATTTTATTTTATTTTATTTATTTATTTTATTTATTTGTGAAATCAGTTTACAACCTTTGAGCCAGAGGCTCGTTTCCAAGGTACTCCGCGTCATTAAAGACATACATAGAGTTTTAGGTTACATAGCACAGGTTTGCATAAAATAGGCGTTCATCAGAGCGCCACGTCACACTGAGGTCAGACAAAATACATTTAGGTTACAGGGTACAAGTAATTGAGACAGGTGTTACACAAGTTGGTATCAAAAATTGAGCAATCTAATTGGCATACCATAAAAACAGGCAGGCGCTGGGTTGTTAGATATAGGTATGCGTGTACCGGGAAGAGGTGGTGGGGTGGGCTAGGTGGAGAGCGCGGTGGGCGTGTCATGAGAAGTCGAGGTAGGCTGCCTTCAGAGACAGGAGCAGCTACGAGTGTTGATGAGTTGGTTTCAAGTGGTTTTGAACTTGAGATGGTGGTGGCATTGGTGATGGGGCAAGGAGAGAGTTAAACCAGGATGGGGCTCTGTAGCAGAAGGACCTCTGGCACAGGCTGGTTCTTGATCTGGGGACCATTAGAGTGGTCTTGTTGGATGACCGTGTTGCAATAGTGGTGGATCTGGTGGATGGATGGCCACCCCAGGAGGGAGAGCCCAGTAGGGCTTTTTTGTGAGGAGGCAGGTTTGATATCGGAGTCTGCTCATCCAGGGTAAGAAGTTTAGCTCTATATAGCTGACAGGTGTGTGTGAGCCTGGGGACCAGTAGTCATCTGCAGGCTTTATTCAGGGTTATGAATTTTTGAGTGCAGTCGTCAGCAGCACCATAGACTGGTAGTCCATAGTCTCATGAGTGACAATACTGAAGACGAACAGCGAGCCGGAGTTTATTTTGGGGGAAGGCAGGTTTTATGGCAGAAGAGGATGCCAAGCCGTGTGTTAGTGGCGGATGTTAGGGCATCAATGTGGTCATGGAATGTGAGTGCTGAGTCGAGGCTAACCCTAAGGTATTTGTAGGAGCAGACTTGTTCCAGTGGCTGTTTGGTACTAGGAAGGATATGGAGGGTGGTTGCTAGCTTTGTTTTGGGGTGGGAAAAGAGCATAGCTTTTGTTTTTTTAAGATTAATGATGAGTCATGCTCCCTTAAACCAGGCTTTGCATCATTGAAAGACTGCTGTAGGGTGTCCTGAAGGAGACGGATTGCAGTGGGTGGCAAAAATGACAGCATCATCTTAACAGAAGAATTTTGCCAGGGCATGCACTGGGCAGGGTGTTCAGATAGAGTGAGAAGAGAAGGGGGCCCAGGATGGAGCCTTGGGGGACCCCAGAGTGTATGGGACGGGTATCAGAGAGTATCCCACTGATTTTAACACACTGTGATCGAGCGGCTAGATAGCTCATGCACCATGCTAGGGGGCCAGCCGAGAGACCAGTGTGGCAGAGAGCATTCAGCAGAAGAGGGTGGAAGATGGTGTCGAAAGCCTTTGAGAGGTCAATGAACACTGCACCAGCTAGGAGCTGGTATCCAGGAGGTGAGGAAGTTGGAGAATTCAATTAGCGCAGTGCTGGTACTGTAACCAGCACGGAAGCTATAACTCTGGGCATAAGATGTTATGCTTAGCCAGATATTCAGTGATTTGAATGGCCACCACTTTTTCCAGGGCTTTGGGGTGGGGAGGATGGAGTTGGCGGTAGTTGTTGGTGCATGACCTGTCACCCCTTTATGAATGGGCGTGATTATGGCTGTTTTCCAAGCAGTGGAAATTGTCCCAGGTAGAGCGATCGGGTTAATTAGCTGGTGAGTGGGGCAGGACTTCATCTAGCACCAGCCTGAGGATACTGGGGTCCAGTGAGTCACTGCTGGACTGTTGCTATTCAAAGCTTGATTAGATGGGTCTGGCTTCCCAGGCAGAAACCTTATGCGAGTGGAAGCTGGGGTGGTGGAGGACAGGGAGGTTGGTTGGGGGAGGTCAAGAAATTACTAGGGAGGACTGAGCTAAGGTCAATGAAAGCGGTGTTGAGCCAAAGGCTATGATGGCAGGATCGGTGGAGTAGTGCCATCACTAGTGAGCTGGGATGGAGGCACGGAGAATGATTTTCCATTTAGCTGTTAATATTATCTCAGAAATTCCAGGCCAAACCCCAGGAGGAGGTAAGGTGGCCTGGTAATGGTCGGCCTTGGCTTTCCGGACGGCCCAAGAGCACTTATTCCGGGCTGCATTGTAAGCTTGCCTATCAGACAGCCAACCCGTTTCAGTGGCAAGGTACCAGAGGTTATCCTGATTTCTTAGCAATTGTAGAAGGGCAAGCCTAACCCAGGGTGCATTCTGCTTTTTGGATTGGATTTTGGTGAAGGGTAAAGAGATCACAGGCCATGTTGAAGGTGTGTGAGAAGAAGGCGAGGGCAGTGTCAATGTCGGATGCACGATGAATGGGGGACCATTTTATCTGGGTGAGGAATTGTTTAAGTTTTTGCAGCCCACCAGGGCGGAGGCATCTGCAGAGGGTGGTCTGGGCTTTGGGTTTGGGATTGGGGACTGCCCAGTGAAATAGGATAGGGGAGTGGTCACTTAGGGAATCTGGTAGGACCTGGATGTTTTGGATTTTTTGTGGTCGGTTGGTGATAATTACATCCAGAAGGGTGCTAGTTCCTCTCTTTGGGTTTATTCTAGTGGGCTGGGTGATGAGTTGTGTCAGGTCTTGGGCGGCAAATGAGTCTCAGATCGTGGAAGAGGAGGTGCTGAGCTAAGTTACGTTAAGGTCCCCAACTAGGATTTGTTCCGCTTATGGTGGAGGGAGGCCAGATAGTCAGTTAAAGATACCAGGGCGGTGCTGGTTCTTTGGGGAATGTAGCAGTGGTGAGATAGAGAGGGCCCCAGAGGGGTCCGGGGTGAGTTTGAGGGTAAGAGCCTGGCCCCATTTACAAGGGCAGGGGTGGGGAGCGCGTGTCTAAATATTGTGTCCCTAGTGTAGATTGCACGGCCTCCCCTCGCTTGTCTACTCAGTCCTCCCGGTATAAGGTATAGCCTGGGAGGAGACAAATGAGTCAGGGGTGGATTTGGACAGCCAGGTTTCAACCCAGGCTATGATGTCTGGTTGATGAGCCATGGCCCAGCACTGGAGGGCGGCCAAATTTTTTCAGCAGGCTGCATATGTTCATGGAGGCTATTTTGAGACTAGTGGGCCAAGTAGGTGGGGTGAGAGGCAGGGCCTGGTTGGGATGTATGTTCTCATCAGGAGCAGAAGGAGGAGAACTGCTCTGGCCAGAGGGTGGCAGAAGGAGAGTTTACTCGGAGCGATAGGAAGAGAAGGGGTTTCAGTAGCACAGGGGTGGGTAGGCAGCACAGGCAGAGAAGGCTTGAGTGATCAGATGCCCAAGAAGGGGGGAGGAAAGGTAATGTCTGGATGGGGGGTGAGGTGTGTATAATATATAATAGGGTGTATATTTAATGTATAATTCACTACTGAACCCGTCTGGTCCAGGTGCTTTCCTCGTTTCAGTTCTCTAATTACCTGGACTACTTCCTTCTGTGTAATCATGTCTTCTCTACTTAGTTTTTGCAACTCCAGATCTTTAAGAAAGTGAATTATCTCTTCCTCCATCTGCTCTGGAACTATCGACTCTGTATATAATGTCTGGTAAAAATTCCTAAAGGCCTGTACAATATTCATCGGTTTACTTCGTCTCTCTCCTGTTTTCTCATCTATTATTATGTTTTTAATCGTACGGTTTGCTTCCTGTTGTTTCAACCTGAATGCCAATGTATGAGCTGCCCTGTGCCCCACCTCTGTATATTTATATCCCAGCCATCTTATCCATATCTCTGCCTGTTTCTCTTCATATTCATTTAATTTCTTTCTAACTAATTCCAATTGTTTTAACTGTTCCCCATCATTCGGATCTTGTTTATGTTCCATTTCCCTTGTTGAACCTCTCGAAGAGTCTTTCCTGAGTAAGACTAGCCATTTTTATTCCTAGAAGCAATACTTATCAGTTCACCCCTAACTACTACTTTTGCTGTATCCCATCTGATTATAGGTTGGCAACCTTCATTCTCTTTTGCATAAAAAATTTCTTTGAATCTGTCCTCTGTCCTTTTAATTGTGAATTTGTCTGTCAGAAGGGAGACATTCAGTCTCCAAATAGGGTGTCTCTCTTCTTGTTTCACCATCAGGACAATCTCAACCGGAGCATGGGTCTGAGTTAGTGATCAAGTGTATTCGAGATCCAGAGGCCATATACATGTATGCCTTTTGAAGGAGAAATAAATCAATCCGAGAATATGACCTCTGAACCATCGAATATAATCCCATGTCCTAGGGAAACGTGCTTGCCACACATCCACAAAATCTAAATTCTTATCAAACACTTAAGCTTATTTAGTCGCTTCCTGTTTGTCTGGATACAACCTGATCATCTGTCCAAAATGGGCATGGCACACAGTTAAATCTCTCACCAATACTCATCCTTGAGGTAGTCTTATCAGTTTGTCTAGGATTTCTTTAAAAACACTACCCTTTAACATTTGGAGCATAGAGACTGACAACATGGAAAGGGGCATCCAAAACAGTACCAGATATTCTGACATATCTCCCCTCTTTATCCGTGTCTGTCCGGTTGACCATGAGGGGGCACCCCCCTTTTCATCAGAATTGCCACTCCCGCCTTCCTCCCATCTCTACTCGGTGAGGCATATACCTCTCTCACCCATAACCATCTTAATTTCAAACTCTCTGTTTCTCTTAAGTGTGTTTCTTGAATAAGAGCCACATCTCATCCCATTCATTTCAATTCAGTTAAGATTTTCGTCCGCTTGACCGGGGCATGTATTCCTTTCACATTGTATGTAATTATTTTAAGATTAACCATTGTCTTGATTTATCCCTTTCCACCTTTTCAACCTCCTTTGTAAATTTCTCGTGGAACTCCATCCTGCTTTTGCAAGTAAACTTACTAAACCATTAAATAAACATTGTTTAACATATTTCAACTCGTCACCTACCATTATGAAAGTTGATGGATCCACCACTCTTGACCCAAAGTCTATTGCAGATGCGCTTAATAAGACATTCACAGACCTTAGTGGGGTCCTCCCCCCAGATTTCTTCTCGGACTTACCTGTGCCTAGCCTAGTATCACAAAACACCCCTCGTGACAAACCACAATTTTACTTCAAGAAAAATCAAAGTGCACGAGCACACAAGTACATAAGAAAGGCCTGCTCCAATCCAGAACAAGTAGTGACGCTGCTAGATCTAAAAATCCTGTCTCTCACCCTGGATGAAGTAATTCACCCCTTTCAAAAATTCTTAATCTGTCACTTTGCCAAAGTCAATTTCCCAACAAATGGAAATCTGCCATAGTTACGCCAGTGCACAAAGGAGGGACAAAACCTCCAACAGGAAACTATCGACCAATATCAATACTCCCTCCTCTCCAAAGCACTTGAACGAATAGTGGCAGACCAACTCTCTGATTACCTGACAAATACAATCTACTCTGTAATCAACAGCACGTAGCTTTAGGAAGGACATAAGTACAACAACAGCCTTACTTGATTTCTCTGGAGAAGTCTCACCTGCCCCTGGACAAAGGGTGCCAAACAGGTGCAGTCTTATCGATCTTACAAAAGCTTTACAAGTCCATCATGGCTCATTTACCTCCCTACTTTCTAGCCTAGGCCTGGACGAAGGTCCTTGTGCTTGGGTAAAAGTTACCTGTCCAATCGGTCACAGGCTGTAAAAATCTCTAATGAACTCTCTGACTTCAAACCAGTTCTCTCGGTGTACCACAAGGATCAATTCTGGACCACTCCTCTTTAGCCTGTTCCTAACTCCTCCCAGATATCTGCCAGGAGAAAATAATCTTATATTGATGATGCTGTAATTCTCTCCCACAAGGATCCAAACTCCGATGAAAAAGCCTGCAACTTGCTTTCTCTAGTGTTGAAAGGTGGTTCCTGGATAGTAAACTTGTGCTAAACCACAATAAAACAAAAGCCATGCTCTTCTCCAATCACCAAAACAAAATAGGCATACCCCACTCACCATACAAACTTCTGGAATTACACTGGACCAAGTAAATACTTTAAATACCTTGGCATCACTTTTGACCAAGGCTCACCTTTGCAACCCACATTGACAACACTGCAAAACAGTGAACCAACGCCTTGGAATACTATTCCATAACTGTCAATTTCTAAATCAAGCGGCATTGAGAATAGCTATACAGAGTTCCATAATCTCAATCATTGACTATGGCCTTATTATTTATGGCTCAGCTACTCCACTGCTCTGTATACGTGATCTCAATCACTCTAAATAAGGCCTTCGCTGCCTCACGGGGGCTCAAAGACTGGACTCACATGTGATCTACTATGAATCAGGCTGGTTGGAACCTATCAAATCGCCTTTATTTATCTCTCACCTGCACAATGGCAAAAAATCTATCTTGGGACTTACTCCATTATGTATTCAAACCTACTCCGACTGAATCCTGGCTCACGACCTCTCACCAGATCTGAACGCCAACCTTTCCTGGTTCCGAGATGCCGGACTGCACAGGGACAAAGATCTTTCGCGACAGGGGGCTGACATGGTTCAATGCGCTTAGTCCACCTACTCTATCCTCAACCTGCTTGAGGCTTTCAAATCCATGCTCTATGCCCACCCCTCACCAACACTAGCAACTGCTGATTGCGCTTAGATAAGACATCTCCTCATGTCCATCCTCACATCTGAGGCCTCTTCCTCTGACTAATGAACCCTTGGTACCCCTACTACTTCCTGTCTCCCACCCAAACTCACCCCCCTTTTTCCTGTCCCTCTCACTTACCTCCGCCACCACCTTTCCCTCCTCTCTAGCCTTGCCTAAGACACTTTCCTCGAAGTTTCTTTAAACTCGAAATTGTCTACCGCTTGAACCTGTTATAGCTTGTTTTTCTATGAAACTTAAAAACGTTACTGCCTTAAACTGTTAATAGCAAATTTATGATGTAACTTTCCTGTCTGGTTTTACCTGTAATGTGTATCGTGCTTTGTTAAATGTTCTTTGTGACGTGGAACCTTTGTAAAAGAGCCCTGGCTCAAAGGTATTAATTCCTAGACTAATAAACTAAACTAAACTAAACTAAACTCTGTAGAACTTTTCAACATCATGGCAGCTGCTTCTCAGAGCTTGCCTCCCCTCTTAAATCAATCCCCCTTCTTATGCTTCCTAGGTGCTACTGCGTGTTTCAGCTACTGTTATTAATTTCCCAGTAGTTTGTATGGGTGGGCTCACTATCCCTTAATAAGGATTCGCTCTAGTTGTTCAACAGAACAGCAGCAGTCCCCCAGAGTTAACGTCCCCAGCCAAAACTAATTTTCAGCTGGGAATGAGTTAGCAGCAACCCAGCCTTAGTGCCCCCCCCAGCTGAATTTGCCTTCAAACCAACATTTACCTCATACCATTATTAAGTCCATTACTCAAAAGTCCGAAGTCTCATGTGTAAAAACCTGTGTCCCCTTATTTCCCCCAAGAGCTTCTCCCCAGTCTGGTCTTTCGCTTCCCCCAACTTTCAGACCATCTCTTCTATTTCCATCTCTGAATCCTCTCGAATCTCCTCTCCTTTGCAGATGTCCTTCTCACCCCTCCATTCGTTTTTCTGATTCCTGGCTATCCACCGCATTGAGCATCCTTGTGAGATCTGGCATTAAATATTTAGGCCACGACCAAGCAGGGCTTTTTTCTTCCCTTGATTCACCAGGCTCCATGCCCCTTCAATCAGTTTTCACTCCAAAAGGTCACAATCAAGATTTGGGATCACTATTTGTTTCTCCTTCAAAAATGGGACCGCATCCACCAGGGTCGGGTAAACTTTGAATGAGGAGCCCATGTATACTTTCAATTTTGCTGGGTAGTTTATCTGGGCTTTGATTTGGTGTTTGTCCTTTAATTCTTTTATGACTACTCTGACTTGGTTCCAACGATACTGCAGCTCTGTCAAGAAATCTTGGTCCAGAAACACTTGTCCCCCTGCAAATGTGAGGTTTTTAACTCGCCAAGCTTCTTTTAGTATGTAATCTTTTTCTTGGAAATTCAGCATTCTCACTACCCAGGATCGTGGTCTGGTATTCTTGTCTGTCGGCTTGGGCCCCAGAGCTCTATGGGCCCTCTCGATTGTGAGTGAGAAGTCTGAGGGTATGGTTAGTGGTGATCTCAGCACATGTTGGATAAAGTCTGCTGTAGCAGGATAACCCTCCGTCCTCTTCCCCCTCCTTGATCCCATATATTCTAAAATTATTTTGTCGTGCTCTATTTTCTGAATCTTCCATTTGGGTATGCATTTGCCTTTCCCTGTGTAAGAGATGTATAATCAGTCTGTCAGTTGCATCTTGTCTCTCCGAAGTCTGGGTTACACACTTTTCTACTCCCTCGACCCTCTTGTTTATATTTTTAACTTCCATCTTAAGATCAACGATCAATGTCTCAATTTTTTGTACAGACTTGAGGATTTTAGCCACTGCTATTTCCATTGGTACCTCGGGCTGGGAGTCTTCCTCGTTGAAGTCGATCGATGATACCGAGGGGGACCATACTCTCGACATGGTCGCTAGGCCTTCTGTGCCTTTATGGAGAGTGAGCTGCTTTAATTTACTACTTTTTTGGTCTTTTCTCGACCTTTTTGGCTTAATTTGTTTAGCTGACATTAAAACAGCCCCCGATTGTCGACTTCAGCACTTTCCTAGTCAAATGAGGTAGAAAATGGGTTTGATACCACTGGGGAGTCTGGAGCTCGTTCCTCTAGGCTGCTACCATCTGGGTGACATCACCAGAAGTCCAGTGATTTATTTTTAAAAAGGAGACAGAACTATATCACTTGGCATACAGTCAAGTTCCTACCCATTTTATCTTTTTTCCTAAAGTGCAAGTCAGAGTAGCCGTAGTTAGGGAAGAAGATGGCTTCCAACTACAGCAGGCACACTGTAGACTACTTAAAGCAGTTGTGCGGTGACAGAGGAGTCCCGTTCGAGGTGAAAGCCAGCAAACAGAACCTCGTGGATGCCCTGATGGTAGCAGATACCCAGAGCACTGAGTCACAGACAGTGACTGTCAGGGACCAAGCCTTGAATGTGGCAGGGCTAGCAGCCAGTGCAGTGTCCAGATCCAGTGAGGATGATAGTAGGGCCACTGTCAGTGAAGGGCCACAGCAGTAGGGGAAGGTTATCAGTATCCTGTATCCAGAACTACTCAGGCTGCAAATTGAGTTGCACAGAATGGAGCTGGAGTTCCAGAGGGAGAGGAACCGTGAACAACGGGAGGCAGACTGTGAGGAGCGTGAGCGCTAGCGAGCTGCAGAGGAGAAGAGAGACCATGAACAGTGGGAGGCAGACTGTGAGGAGTGTGAGCACCAGAGGCAACATGAACTGGAGAAGCTATGACTCCAACCACCAGCACCAGAGCAGGTAAGTGGCTTGGGTTTAACTGGGACTACAGGACTGGGTTACCAATTGAATTCCAAATTGATAGCTGAATTTAAAGAGGGGGAAGTTATGGATGCCTTTTTAAATTCTTTTGAAAAAGTTTGTATTCAGGCTAACATTCCAAGGGAGTCCTGGAGCTTCCAGCTATCCCCGCTACTTACCGGGAAAGCTCCGGAAGCATTGGGTCAAATGAAAAATGAGGACAGTGATGATTACAGTAAACTTAAAGCTGCACTGCTGAATCATACAGAGCTAAATTCCGTAAGCTCAGGAGAAGCCCTGACATGAGCTACGAGGAACTAGCCACGAAACAAAATCAGTTTTTAAAACGTTGGTGGGAAGGAATTGGAGCAAACTCTGTTGGTAAAATTTAAAATGTGATTTTGTTAGAACAGTTTTTCTGGGCATGCCCAGCAGAGCTGAAAACCTGGTTGGAGGACCGAAATCCCAAAACAGTGCAAGAGGCTGCTGAACTCTCGGACCACTACGCCAAGAGCAGACCTGCTCTGAGAGCGAATGGAGTGGGCGTGGCAGTGCAGAAAGGGAAAAGCATGCCTTCAGGGCAGCCAAAACCCTCACTGCCTTCACCGAAACCACTTATTTCCAGGTTTCAGAGAAAAGATTTCTCTGAAAAGAGAAGTGAATGTTGGGTATGTAAAGAATTAGCATATTGCCAGACAGTGTCCCAAAAGAATGAGCAATAATACGCAGAATGGTACTAGAAAAGAAGTGGGTTGTTTGTTTGTCCCCGTAAGCATGCCTTTGAACATGAGGGAACACATGCACCCAGTCATGTTGAATGGTGTACATACGGAAGGGTTAAGGGACACAGGGGCATCCCTGACATTGGTAAAAAGGGATCTAGTAGAGCCTGGTCAGTTTATACCCAATAAATATGTCACTGTACAAGGGTTCACTGGTGAAGAGAAAACATTGCCACTGGCCAGCGTTCTCCTGGATTGGGGTAAAACAGGGGGAACTGTGCAACAGGTGGCTGTAGCCAAAACGTTAGCAGTGGATGTAATCCTGGGAATCTCAAACGGGGGATTGTATGTGCATTTACCCATAGCCAAGTGGCAAGGAAAAATTGTAGTTCCCTGAACCCCACAGAAGCCATTGTGGAAACCACTGAGAGGCTTGTTCCCCAGTCTGTGCCTCCAGATGGGGAGACTAATGAAAAGGGGTAGAAATTTCCCCAGTAGCAGTCAACCACACAGCTACAGAGGGTTACTCTGAAGAAGGAGGGGTGACCCATTGTCAGAGGATTGGGATTGACAGTGATCCTGAGTGCCCTGACCTAGTGCTAGGGATCCTAGTTTAGTGACTGAAGAGGACCTGTCCCATGCCTTGTGAATGTGTGAGGGGTTTGCAGCTGCTCAGAGAAGTGACCCTAGTCTAGAGAAGCTGAGGGCTTGGGCAGACTTGGACAGCACACAGGGAGGTGACAGCAGACATAAGGTTTATTGGGAAAATGGACTTATGTATACTCAGGCAGTACAGACAGAGGGAGGGGTGCTAGGAAGGCAGCTTGTCATTCTCCAGGGGTATCGTGAGCAGTTGCTCAAGATTGCACATGATATTCCCTTGTCTGGTCATCTGGGAATGATGCATAAGATGCAGCGGTTGCTGGGGCCAAGAAATAGGGAAGGCAGGCAAGAAAACCCAAGTCACCCTGATTCCCTTGCCCATAGTGGAGGAGCCATTCCAGAGGGTGGGAATAGATATTGTGGGGCCTTTAAATACCCCCAGCTCCTCAGGGAAGAGATTCATCCTGACTGTGGTGGATTATGCCACCCGGTACCCAGAGGCAGTCACCCTATCCTCTGAGGACAGACAAAGTGGCAGATACCTTACTTGGGATTTTCTCCCATGTTGGGTTTCCACAGGAGGTTATCACTGATCGAGGGGGTTCCTTCATGTCGGACCTGATGAAATGTTTATGGGAGAAGTGTGCGGTGGTGCAGAGATACATGACACCGAATCACCCACAAGCCAATGGGCTTGTGGAAAGATTCAATGGTACCCTGAAGTCAATGCTCTGGGCATTTGCTGAACAGCATGGGAGGGACTGGGAGAAATACCTTCCCCACCTGTTGTTTGCATACAGGATGGTGCCCCAAGAGTCAACAGGATTTTCCCCCTTCGAACTCTTATATGGATGCCAGGTACGTGGGCCCCAGACTTGATCCAGGAGGACTGGGAAGGCAAGAAAGCCACCCAGGGAACTCCCATTGTGGATTACGTATTTAGGTTTAGGTAAAGGCTGAGGGAGCTTATGGGGACATCCCAGAGCAACCTGGCAGCTTCCCAACAGAAACAAAAAGTGTGGTACAACTGCAGAGCCAGAGCTCTCTCGTACATGGTGGGTCAGGAAGTCATGTCCTTATTCTGGTCCAGAAAGACAAGCTGCAGGCTGAGTGGGCAGGACCATACAAAGTGGTTAGGAAGTTAAATGACATGAACTACATTATAGCGTTACCTGACCGAAGAGAGACAGAAAGGATGTACCATGTCAACATGATGGAGCCATATGCAAATAGGGCTGACATGGTGTTTGCAGTGTGTAGTCCTGGGAAGGGGACAGATGAAGGAACCCCCTTCTGGACTTGCTGGAAGAAAGTAAGCGGGAGTCCTCTGTGGAGGCAGTTAAATTGTCTCCCCAGCTGACCCCAGACAAGAGCCAGGAAGTAAGGGAGGTTTTAGCAGACTTTGCCCCATTGTTTAGCACCAAGCCTGGACTAACCCCCTTAGCAACTCACGATGTGGAGACAGGGACACAGATGCCCATACAGTGGACAGCATATCAGGTATCAGAGGCTGTCCAAAAGGACATTAGGAGGGAAGTGGAGGAGATGCTGGATTTAGGGGTAATCCAGAGATCCCATAGCCCATGGGCCTCACTCATAGTCCTTGTGCCCAAGCCAGATGGCTCTACTCATTTCTGTGTGGACTATCATGGACTGAATGCAGTCACAATGTCAGATGCCCACCTGATGTCCCAGACAGATGAACTCCTGGACAAGTTGGGAGGGGTGACCTACCTTACGACCATTGATCTGACAAAAGGGTATTGGCAGGTAGAGTTGACAGACAGAGCTAGGGAGAGGTCAGCCTTTATCACTCCAATTGGCTTATTTGAATTTAAAGTAATGCCTTTCAGAATGAAGAACGCCTCGGCCACTTTCCACAGGTTGGTGAACCAGGTGTTAAATGGTGCTGAGGAGTACACCGTGGTGTACCTGGATGACATTGCCATCTTTAGTGCCAGCTGGGAGGAACACCTATCTCACCTTAAGGATGTGCTGGGCAGGATACAGAGGGCTGGGCTCACTGTCAAAGCCGAGAAGTGCCAGGTGGCCATGGGAGAAGTGGCATACCTTGGGCATGTGGTAGGGCGAGGACAGCTCCATCCTAACCAAATAAAAATAGAGGTAATCCAGGCCTGGCCCAGACCAGAAACACAGAAGCAGGTCAGGAGTTTTCTAGGGACAGCAGGGTACTACAGGAAATTTGTACTCAATTACAGTGCCCTGGCTGCTCCCCTATCTGACCTGACAAAGAAAAGGATGCCCAAGAAAATTACCTGGGGCCCAGCCTGTGAGGAAGCCATTTCCAAACTAAAGGAAGCACTGTGCAGTGCTCCTGTTTTGACAAGTCCTGACTATAGTAAACCCTTTATAGTTCAGACTGACGCCTCAGACGTGGGTATTGGGGCAGTACTGAGTTGGACATCCAGCCAAGAGAGAGATCACCCAGTAGTATACCTGAGTAGGAAGTTACTTCCCAGAGAGCAGGCATACTCTACTGTGGAAAAAGAATGTCTTGCCATAGTGTGGGCCCTAAAGAAGTTGGAGCCATACTTATATGGACAGCATTTTGTGGTACAGACTGACCACGACCCCCTGGTTTGGCTGTCACAGATGGGGAAAAACAATGATAGATTGCTAAGATGGAGTCTTGCTTTGCAAGGGTATGATATGACAATTCTACATAGGGTTAGAGCCAAAATAGAACCCGATGGGCTGTCTTGTGTACGAGGAGTGAACTGATTTGGGAAGCTCATCCCATGCAGGGGACAGAGCCCCCAAATTCAGTCTAGGTGGGGAGGATTGTGACACTTGGACAGCTGGTTCTGATTAATCTATGTTTTTTGTAATATAAAAATGTGTTATTGAATGTCTCACATGAGAGATGCTGACAGCCTGTGGAATGATACCCCTCTCCCAGGTTTTAGCTACAGTGTGTTACCTGGAAGGCCAAGAGATAATTACAGGCTAGAAGAGGCCTAAATTAAGCATCGCCTGTTTATCTAGCTTATTTGTGTCTTGCCAGCTGCTAAGATGGGAAATCATAAACTTTTATAACATTTAGAGGAAGAAGAGCAGGTTATGATGCCTTAGTGCGAAGTCATAAATGTTCCTTTGATGTCTGTGAAGAACAGGAAGACACTCTACATCAAAGGGTCATATGAGAAAATGAGTTGTGCTGAGGTCACAGAATTTAATACTTTGATAAGACATCCTGTTTTGCATAGATACATTTTTTTATATTCTGACAGGGAGGAGCTAGGTGACCTCATGCAAAGAGGTTGGCAAAGCCAGTTTTTGAACAGTATTCTGTTTTCCGTTTACACACATATGTTTAGACTCTGAAAAAGCAACATCAGGCACTGTTAGAAGAATATACTTTAGAAGAGACAATTATAAGAGTACTGTGGTAGAAGATTTAGTCTGCACTTTTAAACCTGTTTTGTTTAAGTGATTTGAATGTTTTGTGATATATGGTTCTGTATTTACATTTTACATTTTTTATCTATTTTGAAGTACGCCTCTACTTTAGAGACTAATTGGTGTGCCTTTGAAATTCTTTTTCTTGACAAGGGAAGCATACATGGTTAAAGTTGACACTGTACAAAGCTTACAGGTTTTACCAAACTGGGAAAAGGTAAGAATTTTTACTACGGTCTTTAATAGAGTTTTAAGGGTTCATTTTCTATGCCTGGTTAGGTGCCTGTAGGCACTAGATGTCTGCCCTCCCCAAAGAGCAGAATTATCTGAGCCTGTACATTGTGTATGCTAGCAAGAGGTTCACAGTTTGAATCCCTCCAAGACTTGAGACCAAAGGTTGATTCGAACCCACAAAACAGACCGGAGGGTTACCCTGTTTCTGTTTCCTGTTCACAAGACTGCACTCAGAGGTTGGCACTATGGGAGCAGAGGGCCTGACCTGCTGAGTGGGTTTGTGACAAGTTGTAGTGCCCGATAAAGTAATGCCATAAGCGCTTAGGAAGTGCTAGGAAATGACTTGCGGAGCCCTCCAAATGATAGCCTAATGTGTATATATGAGGAAGGATTAGAATTTCGGTATAAGGATTGGATGTTTCTTTGTTTATGATGAGCAGGACTTTGTGCTCCATTCTCTGCTGGTACACTGCCTGAAGTAAGTGTGGATATTCCTGTGGCATGACCATTTAGGAGATGCACAGCGTTGGCATCGGTGGTTAAGTTTACGGGTAATCCTGATGCAGAAGCACATGAGAGGAGCTTGAGGTGAATGAGAGGAAGAGTCTGTAGACTGGATTAGTAGTGAGAGACTGGTAAATGCAGGATGCTATAGAATTTACTGCTACAGCTGATTAATACCGATTAGGATGCTAGGCTGAGTTGGTGAGATTGTCTTGGCTGTTATGGATTGCTAGTTAGAATTCAGGAGAGCCAGTTCTCAGTGACAGTCTTTACTATAGAGAGTAATGAAGATACTTCGAGATGAACAGGCTGAAGGTATGCTGGAGGAACGATTAACCCAGCTGAAGGTACTTAGGCAAACAGGTGTGAGTATCGACATCCAGGAGTGAAATCAAAGGTGAATGGCGTAGAGTCAGGAATCAGCTAGGTGGTGGAGATCCCACGATGATGTTCTGGACAATATCTGTGCAATTCCTAAAACTAGCAACAACTATTGGGAAATAGGATTCGAGCAACTTGGTCATCAGAGTCATTGTTGAATAAGAGGCGGCATGATGTAAAATGAATGATGTCCATGGTTGAATGGGTTATCTTGGGATTCCCAGTATCTGTAAAGCGATGCTTATTATGAAATCTGCATATAACAGAAGGAGTCAAGTCCTTTCCATGTATGAGGATGGCTAATGAGACAAGGCATCCGGGGAATCATAGTGATTGAATGGACAGGGATTGGAGGGTATATCCGATATAGATGGAGGAGATCTTCCTATTGTCCAGGTGAATGGGAGTCCATGTATGATTTTGAAGAACTGAATAGGCAGTGTGAGACTTCTATGATAACATAAGAGTCTATAGGGCATGTGAGCCAAGTAGTGTTTGCTGGCAGTAATATAACTCCACAGTAATGATAAATGATCGATCGAGTAGTGGAAGAGTATTATTAGAAGGGCAGGAGTAGAAGTAGTGGATGGATCATATGGAAAAATGGATGACTGTTAGGAGTACGGATAGAGATAGGATTTAAGGTCCAAAGATCCACAGCAAACAGTACAAAGCCCCGAGCCAGTAAGGCAAAGAGGAGAAGGCAGCCATTCAAATGTGAAGGAAGTACAAAGTGGATCCTGAGGAACTGAAGGAATAAGCAGAGGAAGCTATGAACTAGGCAAAGCCGGAAGACATCCACAGCAGGAATGAGCAGGATGACATTGGTTCCATGGTGACCAGCAGTGAAGTGTGAGAAAGCTGAAGGAAGGCATAGGATAACGATCCACGGAAGACCAAGGAGCCAAGCCAAGTCCTATGAGCAACGGAAGTCCCATATCTGATGAAGGCTGAAAGCAACCAGAGAAGAGGATGGAAAGTGATGGAGCAATGAAGGATGAGGTTCCAAATCTACAAAGGAAACAAGTTTGTACAGCAGCTGGACAGTTGATCTGTAACAAGGAAGTCCATGAGGCAGTCAACCAGGAGGAAGGGGGGATTGGCAAGCTAGCAGGGTCCATATGAGGAGGAAATAAAGCCAAATAGGCTAAAGAATAAAGGTCCATGGAAGAATGTGATGGCGAGTGGAATCATTCAAAATCAGAAGGGTCCAGTGATGGAGGTGAAGTAGTAAACTGGCAGGATGGAGGTAAACCAATCGATGAGGTCCTGGTTCCACAGTTGAAGTCTTAGGAAGAGCTGAGAGGTGAAAAGCTGGAGGAGTGAATTGCCCCAGTCCTGAAGAGAAACAGCAACCTGCATTAGGGAGAGAAGGAGACATCGGATGCAGCTAAGTGTGCTAGAGCCATAGCCTAGGCAAGGTAGTCTCTGTGATGTGTAAATGGTGAAGCTGGAAGAACAGCAGCAGAGAGAAGAATTGGAGATCACTCAGCAGTAGGAGGTCCAAGTCATCGGGTAATGGGTGGAGGAAAACACATGTAAAGCAGCATAATGGAGGACAGGCATCCAGAGGGGACAAGCGAAGCATACAGATCCAGACTGGATGCAGTTAGGAAATACTGGACGATGAGAACGAGGTTGAAGATCCGTATTTGAATGGCAATCCGCATCAGTGGAGCTGCAATGGTGGAGACAGTACATGTCAGAGTCAGGCTCCTGGCTGGAAGGCAGCAGATAGGATGATGAGTCTAAGTTGTGGACAAAGTAAGATGGAGAAGCAAGTAGGCAAAGTCCTGTTTCTGAAGGGAGCGGCAGCCAGGTGTCGGGCTGAGAACATATAATTGAAGCAGAATACTGTAAATCAGACAACTGTCAAAGAGCAGAGGTGGACAGTAGTGACCTGAAGCACAGATATTACGGTATGCAGAGCGTGAGAGTGCCGTTCCCAAAGGGAAGTGGCAACTGCATAATGTAGAGAAGGAATGGTATAAATCTGGAGACTGGAGACACAGCTCCCATCCCTGGTAGTCAGGCTGGGCTAACCTTCACTTGATGCTATCCAGCAGAGTTAGGGATGGAGAGTGTCAAAGTGGTAAGTATGAAGTAAGATGAAGTTCCGTTCCCGAAGGGAAGTGGCAACTGGTATGAGGTAGAGAAGGTATGGTAACAGTCCACAGATGGTAGACATGACTCCCATCCCCAGTCGTCAGTGCGAGCGAACCTTCACTCGTTGCTGACCAGCAGAGTTAGGGATGGAGGATGTCAGGCTGGTAATAGTAGAATGTAATGACTGAAACGGACTTCCATCCCCGGTAGACGGGGAAGTCTACCTTCGCTCAGCAACTCAAAAGGCGCGAGTTAGGGACGGAGTCCGGAAAACTGCTGGTGTGAGCTGGATGAAAGCGCAGAATGCTGCTTTAGGAAAAGAGTAGAATAGGGAGCTGGGATTAAATAGACAATAAACAGTACACAGTTATGATAAGATATAGGAGATATACTGGGAATGGTAGGCACAGAAATAGGAATGCTGCAGGGATGGTCCGTCTGTAGGAGCAGTAACAATATAAGGGAAGGAAGGTTTCATTGTAGACTGAAAAAGGGAGGGGTATGGGGGGGAAGTATGGGGTGCAAGCAACTAAGAACATAAGTAGTACTAGCGGTAGGTCAGGAAAATGAGGTATGGAAGAATGGGAGCACCCCTCATGTAACGGTAGGAAGGAGGTTACCTGAGCCGGAGAATTAACTGCACATAGAATACTGTGGCCTCATCAGGTTTGAATGATGAATTAGCAGTGAAGTCTCATCACTGACAAAGTGTGAGGTTTGATCACCAAGTGAGCTGCCAGGTACGGGATGTAGAAATGTGCTTGGTAGGTTCATAATAATAGAGCCGCTGTATATCTGGTATGTTAGCCTAATATCTGCCAGTGCAGAAAGGGTCTGTATATGTGTTTCAGCTCACAAGAATGTATCTGGGATAAGTTGGGAGTAATCTGTATAATAACTATATAGACATACTTTGTACAGGTTCTAGGCCCTCTTCCTTTTTCTCAGTACCGCCACTTTGACTGCATATCAAAGAAATGTGTTTATCTTTGCCTGGTATGCTCTACTCATTGCAACAAAAGATTCCTTAGCAGACAGTTTCCCAAAGCTATGTATTGAAAGAGTGGAATTCAACTTCCGGTGACGTCACCGACTGGTATGGCGCCTTAAATGAGGAGCTCCTCAACCCCACTGAAAACAATCCATCTTAATCGCATCTCTAACAATGGCATCTCCAGCTATGCAAAAGAGAAACAAACCAGGAAAGCCTCTAGGCACCCCATGCAAAAATTAAGGGAGATGATACAAGCAGACATAGAGGCAATACCGGAGACTAGCGGGTCACTGTCGGACCCACAGCAGGCCTCCCCACATCGCGACCTTCCACAGGATGACATCATAAAAATGATAAAACAAACAGCGCGGACGGTCGCAAAAATCGACCACACACTCACCGATCTCCGAGCGGAATTAAACCAAATAGACCACAAAACTGAACAGCTAGAGTTGGGGCTCACACAGGCACTAGAGCAAACTGACAGACAGAACCACCTAGTCCTCCATCTCTTGGCCAGGGACCGAGAACTCAATCACCGAATAGATGACCTTGAGGGGAGAACAAGAAGACAAAATATCCGTATCTACGGGGTTCCGGAGGGCCTGGAAGAGAAAGAAGCAGATAACATCTCCTTCATCCAGGCACTCCTGTGGGAGACGCTTAAACTCCCAGAGGAGCTAGACCTGGAGATAGACCGAGCCCATCGATCTCTAGTCCCGCGCCCCAGGAACCCAGACGCGAGGCCCTGATCGTTCATTGTGTGACTAACTTCATACAGAAGGAAGGAGGACATCCTCAAAAGGGCCTGGCAGCAGAATACCCTCATCTTTAAGGGTCACAGATTAACGCTCAACAATGATCATACCTCGGAGGTGCAGGAGGCGCAAAAGACTCTTTGACCCATAATCAAGCAGCTGAGAGCCAAGAGCCATAAAGCACAAATCCTGCACCCAGCTAAAATCAAAATTATTACCCAACAAGACAATAAAGTTTTCAAAGATCGTCTAACTGTGACACCCTACCTGGAGGGACTTGGCATTTCCATGCCTCCACTGGTGAAAGAAAAGTTGGAAAAAGACCTCCTCTCATCGGCCTGGGCGGTAGCGCAGAAAGGAATGGCAAGAAGAGGCTCCACACAGTGTAATCCACAAACAACTCTCCATGCAGATATCACGACGATGATCAGGAGATATGGAGATGCTGCCACCATGAATAAAGCCGCCAGACACCTCCAACACACTGAACGATCGGAAGAGGAGGAAGAGTTGTCCCTCGCTGAAGAAATACAGACGGAGCAACAACAGAGTCCCAGATGATCCAACGATGGTTAGAGATCTCACTGAACCCCCTGCTATACCTATGCCCCCTGGGAATCCCCCCTGACGATGACTCCCTGCTTCTCGGCCCTGGAGTGAAGAAGTCGGCGCTCATTTATGCAGTGAGTATAGATAACCGGGACTTGAAGTCACCATAATTAAAGACTCCCTGCTGACGTGCCAGACGAAAATAAACAATCCAGACAACTTAAAAAATATGGGTTTTTATTGTGGCTTGAAAGGTCCCAGGCAGGGGGTGAAGGTGGGGGGAGAGGAGGGGGGTGAGAAGTAAAAGAAAACAGAGGCACCCCAAAGTGCACTGAAAGTGCTCCCCGAGGGACGCCTCATGTCTTGATTGTTCCAACTCTGAAGCAGTGTAAAGCTGAAAAGAGAACACTAAAGACTCCCGGGAATTCCCTTATTGCTTACAAATGACAACTGAAAACAACAGAGATTTGGATAAGTTAAAGAATTATAGGCTAGCATGGTTGCTTCAAGGGAGGGGAGGGAAGGGGATTATATCAATCCTGAAAAACGGGGAGTAGCCTGCTAATCAATAGACTCGTAGGAGGGGGTGTGGGGCGGTGTGGTCCAGGCCATCGAAGTCTTGGTGGATCTGGTCGGGTCGTCCGGGATCCCCGCAGAGGAGCAAATAGGAGAGAGTCAACTACTGGAAATGGAAATAGGGCCTAGTGTGGCTAGTTGAGTCACGGACCACCGTTAGGCTCAGGGATAGATCTGACACTAGCTTTGGCTTGTCCTTGGGCCTTCGGACTGCCTGTAATGCTCTCCTGATGCGGTGGAGGTGTGGGGCTTGCTGGGAATGAGGTAGGGAAGGCCTGATCGGCGAGCTACAACCCCGGGTCTCTATTAATCCCGAAATGAACGTGGGGTCTCCGCCGTGGTTCTCCTAGGCCGCTGGACCTGGTGTGGTGCTCCCCCAATCGTGGGGGCCAGACGGTGACTGGGACTGGGCAGGCATTCTCCTCTCTAGGTAATTAAAAACATTGTACAGTTGTCTTTCAAGAAACGAGCGATTACCAGGGGTAGCCTGGGTTCCCGGGTAGTGGGTTGGGGATGAGGTCAGCTCCTGAGAGGAGAGGAGGGAGAGAGAGTCTAAATGGAAATACTCCTCACTTGTTGTAGCGGGCAGTTGTTACCCATATAAGAGAACTCGAATGCGTGATGGAGTATCTCCTGGTTAGAGGGAGAACGATAATATCATGATAAGGGAGGGAAAAAATGGCCTGGAAAAGCTCCATGGTGAAAGAGGCAAGGATCAAGCGGGGCCCTACGCGAGCCCTGGACATCAAACAGCCTAGTTAGAGCGGATGCCCTAGAGAGGGGCAAATAAGAAATAGGACAGGACATTCTCCCCCCCATAACTAGGAGGAACCAAGAATGATTGCTAGGCTAAAGAAAGCGGAGGGGGTTGGGGACCTGCACTTGTCATAAACAGGCAGTCTGCTAACTGGGAAAGCAGAGAGATTTCGATGAGTGATCGAGACTCCCTTTGTGGATTGAGATCGGAGGGTCTGATTTGAAACAGGGAGGCTCAAGAGATAATGGGAATCGAGCCGACGGAGGGGTCATAGGGGAAGGGGGTAAACTAGTGACTCTCAGAGGGAATGGGAGGTGCTATAACAGGTTCTACTAGACCTTAATCATTTTATCACACAATTGGAGAGTGACTCATGATTTTCTCGTTCCCCTCCTCCTTCCCTGGTCCCATTGGGCCGGGGGGGGTGGGATATGAACAATTTGTGAGGGGGGGGTAGTGCCTGGTATGGTGCGATGTCAGAGAGGTGATGTGCAGAAGGACGGCCAGTCCAGAGCTTTTCTGACAAGGCCAAAGGGAGGCCTCATTGAACTCCTGAGCTCCCTTACAGGTCCAGCATGGACAGTTCCTCCTACATTGAGGACCACCACTCAACTACACCTAGGAAGCTCAACTGAAAGAAACAGAGTCTCTTGGCCCCGAGGATTTGGGGCCAGGGGCATTAATTCATCTATACAGCTTAAGGCTCGATTGTGGATGAGGCCTAAGCAAGAGTTCAACTGTTTATTGCAAGTTATGTTGAAGTTAACAGTAAAGTTGTTAAGTTATGAAGTTACCTGGTTTAAACTATGGCAAGGTACTTACAGTGTTCAAAATTGTCTATATAAATGTACAATGTCTCCAAAATTAGCAGCTAGGACAAGGGTATATATAAATGATTAATCAACTATCAAAGATAGTCTCCTTTAATATAAATGGATGTACGAGCCCCATTAAGAGGAAAAGACTGCAAAGCTATCTGGCTGACCAAAAATGCAAGGTAGTATTCTTACAAGAAATGCACCTCACCCCTACAGAAGCCCAGAAATTGAAATGCAAGGCATTGCCCCACCTATTTTATTCCTCTCTCTTGGGAGGTAGGAAGAGAGGGGTGGCCATTCTTCTCTCTGCCACGTTACCTTTCCAGATACAGGAGGTGATTGAGGACCCTGGGGCAAGATATCTTATAGTAACAGGAACAGTACAGGACCAACTGATCACTTTGGTCAATGTATATGTCCCTCCGGGGTCTCCGGTCTCCTGTTACTCGGCTGTACTACAGCTAGTGGCGGAGAAGGCAAAGGGTACTCTGGTAATGGGTGGAGATTGGAACATAATTCTCAATAGAGAGATAGATACCACATCTCGAATACCTAGACCAGAACTTCATAGAGCTAAAGCATTTAAGCTACTTGTCCAGCAACTGGGCATGGTGGACATATGGAGGGAAAAATACCCCATCAGCAAAGAGTATACATGCCACTCCCCGAGGTTCCATATTTATTCGAGGCTAGACATGTTTTTTACTTTTACAAGGGACCTTCCCTCTTTCTCAACGATGTGGGTGGGAACTACAGTTCTGTCGATCACAGCCCACTCTTTTTAGAGATAAACCTGGGCCTACCCAAGAAAAAAACTCTTTGGAGGTTGAATACTTCTCTTCTCCAGGATAAAGACACAGTTAAAGAACTTAAAACAGTTTTTTAAAAGATCCTTAGAAGAGAATGCCACACCGGGAATCTCTCCCCAGACACTATGGGACTCTCTTAAGGCGATGATCAGGGGTAGATTGATCCAGATAGTCACCCATAAGAAAAAGCAGACAATCCAAAAGCAACAGGAACTGATTCTCCAGATTAAAGAATGGGAAAAGGATCAGAAAGCTAGGTGGGACTCAGAAAGAGAGAAGAAACTGGTCGAAAGCAGGCAACAACTACAAAAAATACAAAAAATAGAGATAGAGAAAGCCTTATTCTATTTGAAGCAAAAATACTACGAAGGCGGCCCTAGGGGGACCACAATATTGGCCTATAGACTCAAGCAAAACATAGCAAGGGTGACTATCACTAAAATAATTTCCCCCGACAACAATCGGAAAACCACCCAGGCTTCGCAAATAGCGAAAGCTTTTGTGGCCTACTACACTAAATTATATTCATCTCAGGAAGTAACCTCTCCTCAGGAGAAAAAGATTTACCTGGATTCCATCCCCCTCCCCCCTCCTCCAGGCGACTGCGCAAACCCTTATTAACCCCATTACATTACAAGAGCTTAAATACACAATAAAAAACTTAAAAACAGCCAAATGCCCAGGACCTGATGGATTCGGGGCAGAATTTTATAAAACTTTTGAAGCGGAGGTTTTCCCGGTCCTCATGGATGTGTTTGCAGCTGTATGGACCGGAGCTGAGCTCGTTTCCCCCTCATGGCAATACGCCACAATTTCAGGCATCCCTAAGGAAGGGAAAGACCCAGCACAATGTGAATCTTACCGCCCTATATCCCTATTAAACATAGATTACAAGATTTTCCCGGTGATAATAGCCTCTAGATTAAATCCTATACTACCTAACTTAATACATATGGATCAAATATGCTTTATCTCTGGCCACCAGGCCCCTGATAGTGTTAGATCAGCAATAAATATAATAGACACCATCCAAAGAAGAGGTGCACCAGCCTGTTTATTGAGCTTGGATGCTGAAAAAGCCTTTGATAAAGTCTCTTGGAGCTTCCTATTTGCTGTACTGGAGCATAGAGGTTTCCCCCTACCATTTATTAATGTCATCCAAGCGATATACTCAAATCCACAGGCCTACATTCGAGTGAACGGAGGCATTTCAGAAAGGTTTAGCCTGGGCAGAGGCACACGTCAGGGATGTCCCCTGTCCCCATTACTATTTGCTCTATATATCGAACCGTTAGCAGAGGTGGTGAGGGGTGCAGAAGAAGTAAGAGGAGTGGTAATGGGCGACCTCCAAAAGAAAATCACACTTTACGCAGATGACGTTCTCCTGACCCTCACACAGCCTCATCAGTCCATAAAACAAGTTTGGACTATACTGACGGAATTTGGTAGGCATGCAGGCTACTCCCTTAACAAAAATAAGACGGAGGTGCTTACCTTATTTTATAAACCTAGTGTAGAGCTAGGTAGCCTTTTCCCATTAAACTGGAAGGCACGTAAAATGAAATACCTGGGGGTATACATTACAAAACAATACTCCCAGTTGTTTGCCGCAAACTACCTTCCCTTAATAAATAACTTACAAAAAGATCTTGAAAGATGGTCCCTGTTGAGCTTCCCAATGTACTCCAAAATACATACCCTGAGAATGAATGTACTCCCTAGGTTTTTATATTTGTTTCAATGTATCCCACTTTATATACACAAATTGACCTTTCAAACCTGGAACAAAATGCTAACCAAATTCATCTGGGGCTCCAAGAAACCCAGAATTAACCTAAAAATTCTCCAAACACAGAGAGAAAGAGGCAGTCAGTCCCTCCCAGATCTTGAGGATTACTTTCTGCCGGCTCAATTAAAGACGGCCATGATGTGGTCCAATCCCAATACCCCTACAGGCTGGCAAATCATGGAGAGGGAAGAAGAGAAGACAGGATCACAACCCCTAGAAGTCAGACTCCTGACTGCCAGCATAAATAGACACTCACACCCGAAACTGTCCTCAATCAGTGACACAACTAGATCTGTCCATAGAATATGGCAGAAATATAAAAATTAAAAATTCCATTTGGCCATTAAGGAGACTAGCGTGGGACCCAGACTTTCAACCGGGATGCCTAGATAACAGATTCCACATGTAGGAGGGAAGGGGCCTGAGATATCTCTCGCAATTCTGGCAGGGAGAGACCTTCCTAGACTTTGGATCTCTCAAAAATAAATATGATTTGCAAAACTCAGACCACTTCAGATATTTACAGGCTAGGAATTATATCTGCATGCTAAAGAAGAGGGACACAGACACAGCTAGGGCCCAACAATTCCTTGGGGCTATTCAGCAAAGTAGGGGAGCTGGCACTCAAAAAGGGATGATTTCCTCCCTTTACAAAGCTTTAATGACATTGAGAGGGGACCCACTTGCTAAAATAAAAAAGAAATGGGTCGGGGGTGCTCCTCGGGAACTTGACTGGGACCGAATATTTCTTCTCACTAAAAAAACGACTCAATCGCCATATTGGCAGGAATTTTCCTGGCGAATTAAGGTCCGATATTTCCTAACTCCGCATATAATTAGCAAAAGAAATCCGGAGACCTCCGCTCATTGTTGGATGGGATGTGACTCATTGGATGCGGATCAGTTGCATATCTTTTGGTCCTTTGGTGCCCTCCTGACTTTTTGGAGTGATATCACTAAGGCAATTAGGGAGATTCTTCTAGTGCTGAGCCCATTAGAATGGCCTACAATGATCTTAGGGCTCCCACCAGAAGAGATAAAGGGTATGGACTCAATATACCTCTGGACCATACTAGTAACAGCAGCACATAAAGCCATTATGAAGAAATGACTCTGCCCTAGCCCCCCCACTATTTGCGATTGGATAAAAATAATAATTTCCATAGCAGAGCTTGAAGAGCTTACTTATAAAATCAATAATAGAACCCCCACTTACCTGAGAAGGTGGACTAGGTGGGAGATCTGGCGATCCTCCAGAGAGACAGGAATCGAGTGACTATTACTCACTCAGAGAGCAGAAAAAGAGAGATCCATTACTAAGGGAGGCAATGCCAGGGAAGCTGAGAGACTGCAACTGAGATGTTAGGGATGGGCTGTGGTCTGACATATATTTAGAGGAGAAGGTGATTAAATTACTGGAGACTTAAAAGATAAGGAAGTCTTTGCTGCAAAGGGCAAACTTAGCATAACACTTAATGTTGTACTGTGACTGAGACAGTTTGTACAAAACAATGTACGAAATACTTTTTATTAAGAGACATGTATGTATATTAACTTAATGTGCAAAAATGATGTACCTGAATGATATCAATAAACTTGAATTTAAAAAAAATATTAACTTAATGTGCAAAAATGATGTACCTGAATGATATCAATAAACTTGAATTTAAAAAAAATATTAACTTAATGTGCAAAAATGATGTACCTGAATGATATCAATAAACTTGAATTTAAAAAAAAAAGAGTGGAATTCCTTGCTGACTGAGGCATAGGAACTGCAAATGAAATGCAGTGGGGTGAGACAGGTGTATCGGGGCATGATGGTCAAGGAGGAGAATGGGGACACCTGCAGGGATGGACAGGAAACGGACGTGCATCAGGAAGGAGATGGAGAAAGCCCAAAAATGGAGATGGAGGAGCGATGGGCGGAGTGACCATCGGGCAGAGAAATGGTGGCAGGAGAATAATGCGGTCCAAAGAGGTGGGAAGCATGAGCAAACAAATGCTGGAAGAACAGGTACGTGCAGAAAGCATTTGTGAGGAGATCTGGTATTAGGGAGATGATGTTTTTTTTTTTTTGTTGTTGACCGGGTAAGTGCACTAGACAAATCCTGCCTATTTTCAAGCACGACCCGGGGGAGGGGGATACAGATGAATGCCAACTGACCTTGAACCAGATTAAGCTGTTGGTGGTATTTTAGTGAATGAGGGAAATTTGGCCAGGACACCGGGAAAATTCCCCTACTCTTTTCGATAAGTGCCATGGGATCTTTAACATCCACCTGAACTACCACCAATCCAGGCAGATAGGACCTTGGTTTAACGTCTTATCCGAAAGACGGCACCTCAGAAGTGCAGCACCCCTCTCATGCTGCACTACAGTGTCAGTACTGGGGATATTAACCCAAGTGCCAGATGTGGGAACTGAACCACAGCCCTCTGATCTCCCGGCCTCAGAGGTGAGTGTGCTACCTACTGAGCCACTGACACAAGTGGTTGTGAAAAGTCAAATTCAGTTCAATGCATGTGGGACAGAGTAAGGCTTGTGGCTGGAAGGGTTGGGTAAAATGTGGGATAGCAAGGCCGGGAAGAGCAGGGCTAATAGTTCAGAAAGCATAGGGCGAGAGAGCCCCAAAAGAAACAAGACAGAGGAAAGAACCCAGGGGGGATGAACGCTGAGAGAACAAGCAGTCAGCCAGAAAACAAACAAACAAGGAGGAAAAAAAACAGGAGGGTAGGGGGAGGCACAGAAACAAAGGAAAGGAAAGACAGAGCAGCAACAGAAGCACAGACAGCACAGCCAGACGAGCCATGCAGACAGCCCAGGGAATGAAAAACACTCCGTAAGCAAGGGAGGTGTGCTAGAGGAGGGCTTATGAAGTGGTTTTGGGAGGAGCTATTCCCCACATTGAACCTTGGGCAAGCTCTCCCATTCTCTAAAGAGGTAGCAGACAAAGTAAGAGCTAAAAGAGCAAGTTTCAGGAAGTATAAGGGAACCCAAAGGGAGGAGGACAGGGAGGTGTACATTAAATGTTTAAGGGAAGCAGGGAAAGCTGTTAGGAGAGCCAAGGCACAAACAAAGGAGGGTTTAGCATGGAGCGTGAAAAAAGAGGACAAAACTTTCTACAGGTACATCAGTGACAGAAGAAAAATTGGGGGGGGGCATTGTGAGGCTCAAAGGGGAGGAGGGAGAGTGTAAGGAGGGAGATCTAGACAAAGCAGAAATACTGAACAAATACTTCTGTTCAGTATTCACAAAGGAGGGAGAGGGTCAAGGACCACTGTTGGGGAGGAGAGGCAATGGGGGGGGGAGTGGACACCAGTCCATTCACAGTGGAGAGAATTCTGGAGGAATAAGAACTTACAGTAACAGTGGATCTTCGAAGAAATCTCTCATCAGCTCACACCTATGGAACTTAGCCATCAGGCGTCAGGATCACAGGGAAGCTTTTTCTGCAGCAGTCTATTAGGAGCTGCCCATGCCAATGTCAGGCTCCGATGTTACATGCCCTACATATGCGCGGGTGGCCCCACTCCCTCCTCAGTTCTCTCCCTAGCTGGAGGCCACAGAAGATGGAGTCCCACCAGGGAACCGAGGAGAGAGACAGAAGGTACCCAGCTAGCAGAAAGGCTGGAGCAAGTGGACAGTCAAGCCAGAGAGAGAGAGAGAGAGAACAGCACTCCAAGTGACCGCAGCATAAATCTCAGCTGCAGACAAGCCACTGAAACAGACTACAGAAGTGGCCATGCCCCTGGTGGAATGGCCCTTGACAGTCCCAGGAAGTTCCTTTCTGTACTTCCTGTAACAGAAAACAATACAGTTGGCCCACCATTTAGACAAACATTTCTTTGAAACTGGAGAGCCCTCTCTGCCAGGGGGAAAAGAAACAAACAACTAAGAGGACTTCCTGTAGTACTTCATATGATGTGTATAGTAACGCAGAATTCTGTGTACATCCGGAGTAGGGAGCAATGCTTCCCCTGGACTAGCATGCTCTCGGAAATAAACAGGAAGGTGTATGGACTGGTTTAAAGTAAACTCAGACAACACCTTGGGAAGAAACTTAGGATTAGTACACAAACAGAACTGTCTTTATTAAATAAGGCTGCTCACACATGAGAGTCTGTAGCTCTGAGATTCTTTGAGCAGAAGTAATAGCAACTAAAAATAATGCTTTCAACAGCAGAAAGCAAAGCTGGCAAAATGCGGCTTACTCAAAAGGAGGCAGGGTCAGCTTCTCTAGAACAAAATTCAGGTCCCAAGCTGGAGCTGGATTGCAGATAGGAGGCTTCAAGTGGAGAATGCCATGCAGAAAAGTACAGGCCACATCTAGCTGTGCCACAGTACAGCCATCGATGGGCAGATGAAAGGCTGATATAGCTGACAGGTGCACTTTAAGAGAGGAGTATTTGAGTCCTGCATCAGACAAGGTCAGGAGATAACTCCAGAACCTGGTTCACTGGACAGGTGAAAGGGTCCAAGTGATAAGAAGAGGCCCAGATAGCAAATCACTTCCATTTCATAGAGTAAGTGGCCCTGGTGGAAGGTTTTCTGGTGGCCACCAGGACATCAGCTGCCTTCTGAGATGCACCAAATTGAGCAACTACTATGTCCTAAGGAGCCATGCATGCAGGTGGAGGGACTTGAGGTCTGGATAGACCAGGGTTCCCTGTGCCTGTGTCAGGGGAACTGGCAGTTCCACAGCCAATTGTTGCAGTAATGAAACCATATCTGCCAAGGCCAGAATGGAGCTACCAAAATTAGGGTGGCACCCTCCATCTGTAGCTTGATGAGCAGCATCTGAATCAGAGGAAAGGGAGGAAAGGCATAAAGAAACCTCCCTTTCCAGGAGAGGGACAACGTGTCTCACCAGAAAACTCCAGGACCTGGATCTAGCAAGCAGAAACACGTCAGTTTTGTGTTGGGTGGGTATGCAAAAAGGTCCAACTCCGGATGACCCCACCTGTTGAACAGGTCTTCTGCAACTGAAGTCAGCAGCTCCCACTTGTGCATTTTGGACTATGACCTGCTGAGACTGTCCACCAAGGCATTTTGGGAGCGTGGCACATGAATGGCTGATAGTCTAGATCGTGATCTAGAGCCCAGTACCACACCCTCATTGCCTCCCAACACAGGGGGTAGAAGTGAGTTCCCCTTGCTTGTTCATGTAATAAACTTCACTGAGGTTGGATGACTGCACTAGCAGAAGATCCGGGGAGAGATGGTTCTGTAAGGCCAGTAAGGCATACAGAACTGCCTTCATTTCTAAGACATTTATGTGGAGGCGAGTCTTCCACTGGGACCAAAGACCCTGGGTCTGATAAGGACTGAAGTGGGCACCCAACCCAGACCTATGGTGAGGATTTGCTGAGGAGTCGGGATAAGGAAGGGAACCCCTTTTAAGAGACTGGCCGGATTCATCCACTGGTGAAGCACTCTGTGAACTGGGAAGGAGACAAGGACCAGCTGATCTAGATTGTCTGAATGCTGATCCCACTGGACCCTGTGTCCACTGCAGGACCCTCATGTGTGTTGGTGAGCACATTATTACTATTATGTGCATATTATTAGTTAGATCCATAAGTACAGTGTATTCATAAACACTGTGTAGTTTGGTTTCATATTTTAAACATTAAGTGTAGAGATGCTTGTTGGAATGTGCATATTATTAGTATGAACATATTAGTAGTATAAGCATATTAGTAGGGTATTATATCAATAAATATAAATATATATATATATATATATATATATATATATATATATACACACATATTAGTATTAGAAACCAATATATCTTTATACACCTTTAGGCAGATTATAATACACTAGAGGGTTAAATCAAGTTTAACCAGAATAAACTCTAAAATACAGAGTTTTGCTAATCTTGATAGGCTGTGGAGCTCAGAGCTGTGGATTTTTAAAGCTAAGCAAATGTGTTATCTGTTTACGCAATGTCTAGGCACGGCATGGGACCATTGCTCTTATCTGCTTCTCGCATATTATTCATGCTATGTTGTAACTTTTAATGAAGCTTCTGCTGACTATTGGTCTAAGCATACAGTAGTTTTAGATGAGACACCTGGGGCTGGATATTCAAACTGCGCTGCTCAAAAAAGTTGCGCTGGGGTGTGGCCGGGGCGATATTCAATGGAGTTGCGCTATTGAGCAACTCCTTTGAATATCGCCCCCCAGCCACAGCCACTGTGCATGGCATTAGTGGAACTTGCACCACCGCGTAAGTGGTCAGGAGGGAGCATTCAAGATGCGTGGCATTAAGTTCCATTGCGCCCATGCGCAAATTTCCGTATATTCAAAAGGTGACATACAAATGGGGCCATAATTCATGCAAGGCACAGGGGGGGCCATTTGCATCTACCTATGGCCCCATTTGCATGCCATTAGCATGCAGGTGCGCCAATCCCCGACAACTTGCGCCTGGCGCCCTGCCAGGCAGCAGCCGTCGGGGACCGATGCCACCTGCAGCCCGATCACGGCATGAAGTAAATCCCCCCCCACTGGCCCGATCGCAGGCAATACAGAACTGAACTCCCCCCCTGACTGGCCCGATCGTGGGCATAACATCAGTAACCCCCCGACTGGCCCAATCGCTGGCATAACATTAGTAACCCTCGACTGGCCCGATCGCGGGCATAACATTATAACCCCACCCCGGCTGGCCCGATCGTGGGCAAAACAGAAACTGAACCCCCACCCCCACTAGCCCGATCGCTGGCAGAACAGAGTTCAACCCCCCAAAGATCAATATCCCTGGTGGTCCAGTGACGCCAAGCCCGATCGTGGCATTAGAGTCAACCCCCAGGTCCAAGTATGCTGGTGATCTAGTGGCCCCCACCCCACCCACTCACGGAGCCCTACCACCCCGCTCCTCCCAGTCAGCCAGCGGCGGTAATATCCCACCTACCTTGCCACCCACCACTGACTGCTCAGTAGGGCTGCACGCCCATTGGTTCAGAGCAAGAGCCACGGGAGGTGTAGCCCATACCGTACAAAGCAGTCCAGAGAATTATTCACATATCTGGACTGCTTTTAGGCGGTATAGCTGCATGCCCATTGGCTCTGCTCTGAACCATCGGGCGGCAGCCCTACCGAGCAGTCAGTAGGCAGGCGGTGGGGCGGCAGGCGGGTGGTGCTGCCACCCACCTGCTGGACGGGGAGCGGGTGTGGGGCCCGTGGGTGGGTGGGTGGGGTGGAGCTACCAGATCACCAGGGTACTTGACCTGGGGTGACTTAATGCCCGCGATCGGGCTTTGCAGTCCACTGGACCACCAGGGATATTGGTCTTTGGGGGTTGAACTCTGTTCTGCCCACGATCGGGCTAGTGGGGGCGGGTTCAGTTCTGTTTTGCCCACGATCGGCCAGTCGGGGGGGTTACTAATGTTATGCTCGCGATCGGGCCAGTCGGGGGTTACTAATGTTATGCCCACAATTGGGCCAGTCGGGGGTGGGGTTCTGTTTGCCCGCGATCGGGCCAGTGGGGTTATTAATGTTGTGCCCGCGATCGGGCAGGTGGGGGGACTCATTTCTATTTTGACCGTGATCGGGCCAGTCGGGGTTGTTCAGTTATGTTCTGCCCGTGATCGGGCTATGGGGGTTACCATTATACCCACGATCGGGCCGCGGGGGCACAGGAAGAGTGGGAGGGCCACCCACAGGTGGCAGCTGCTGTGTTGCGCCCCTGCAATGTGGCAGCTCACCTGTGGGTGGCCCCCGACTTGATCCTTTTTTTGGCTCAAAGTCATGAGGCGCAGGTTGGGGTTGCGCCGATTAACCTGCACAGCCCGCTGAATATCGGCTGTGCAGTTTATACATGGTTCTTCCTCCGTTGAGCATGCCTTCATTAGCATTGCGCTGTTGCTCAGCATGACTTGAGGGGTGCAACTGCCTCCTGCTGAATATCGTAGAATGGCGCAATTTTGGACTTGTGCAGGCACAACCCTATTGCGCATGGTGCAACCCTTTTGAATATCCAGTCCCTGGTGCCTAGCTTTAGGGAGAAAAATATATTTTTCTGTAACATGTTTTGGGAAAGAAATCGATGGCTAATAGAATTCTGATCAAGCTTGGTTCTTAAGAGAAAGCACCCTGTCTGCATCACGTAGACAAGGTAAACTTTAGTGTATATAAGATGAGAGGTTTTTATCTCTCTTTGTCACATGGAGCCCTGCAATATGAAAATGTCATGAAGTGTCAGTTGTTTGACCCAGGTGTGAGTATGAATATTTAATTCAAATTATATCTGTTAGTCTAGATGATAGGGCAATTTAGATACAAATAGAAAATGTATTTTATGTTCTGTCTGTGTATATGCTTGCAGTATAATGGTCTGTGGAAATAGAAATGTTATACTGAATATCTGTGTCTTGTCTGGTCTGACCCTGTGAAATAAAACTGGATTTTGTTATACCTTTTACAGATTGTAAGATTCTCATTGGTAACTCTAAAATAATTCTAATATAATAAGTCACAAATCCAACAGTTGGCACTCCAAACAAAGGGAGGCTGGCAGACACAGATTTAAGTCTTATGCAGACACCTGAATGGTAAGGGTTGCAACCTAACTGCTAGGGCATCAAAGGGGATCTGCCTTCTGGAAACTCCGATAGACTGAAAATGGGAACTTCACAGAAAACCGGTTCACAAAAGACAGGGATTATGTTGAGGAATGCATTAAAACACATGGTGGCGGAATATTGTCCACATATGATGTCATGGGGCATGCAGAGCCATGGCATTATGTTCAACAAAGATTAGAAACAGATGTTTTGAACAATAAAAAAGTCCAAGTTATAAACAAAAGGGAAATATAGTACATGGTTTATATTGTGCAGTTTTGGCATTGCAAGAACAAGTCTCTGGTTTTAGAAGAAAATGCAAATGTGTGACTGGCTTTTTGTCTGAAGCAAATGAGACACTAACTTGCGAGCAGGCAAATGTGTCTCAGAGAGAGAGAGAGAGAGAGAGAGAGAGTGTGTGTGTGTGTGTGTAATGAAAACTGGTTCAGAGGTTCATCATTCTGAATGCAATAGGGAGATACGCAAGCTGCATATGCTAAATGCAGCACTTATGAGTTATATATGAAATGTAATTGACAATGGTTAAGTGCAACCTGACATGCTCACATCGGAAATTATGCCACATAACTTTATTTTTTCGAATCTATTATTGCCGCACAGCATTTTCTGTATCATCTCGCATTTTATCTTCAATAGGGCTTGGCCAGCCAAAAAGAAGAAATCTTCTACTGACTTTCTCTCTATGGAATGCCTACACATAACACTTCAGTGAGCTGTCAGGACAAAGCAGTTCTCTGTAATTAAATGTTGAAGATCATATTCAATAATAAAAATAAAGAAGTGCTGTTTTACTAATGACTGGTGTGAGTGAGAAACTAAACTGCAATTTCTTTTTGAACTGTGTGGCACAGTGTGTTACAAATACCTTACATTATCTTTGGAATTATTACAAAGTCTGTGATATGTATTTTAAAAGCTTTTCTTCTCTGACAGGGAAGGGAAGTTATGCATTGTTTTGCAAATTATTTTCTCAGTTTGCTACAAAATACTGCATTTAAAATCCACAGAGTGACAAAGAGCATTCTGCAGTTAAAAGTTATGTTTTGCCTTGCAGCTTAACAATGAATAGTGATATTATAATATTTTGGTTTAAACAGTATTGCCATATTTTGCTTTGTACCTGGGACCATCCGCTCCCTTAATCAGGCAAGGAAAGGATTCATTCTTTTCCACTATTCAACTTTTATGGCTTAAAACAACAAATGGATTTCTTTTACAGATTTTGCAATCGCCTGTTTAACCTCTTCAAACCCAAATTAAATGGAAACCAAAGTACTCAGTTTTCCCATATAACCATTGTAAGTCTATGGGAACATTTTTCCTGTAGTTTCTCAATATCTTAGTAAAATACAAGAATCCCTGTAGTTCTGTGAGCCCTGGGTTTCTGGAAATTATATTAGGGACAGTCCCCATATGCCAAGCTATCTCTGGATTATTGAAATTAATGCTCCCACCCTATGCTGCCACAGACATCCATTAGTTTGAACCTAGTGTTTCAAAAAATGGAGAGAGAGGAGGCTGAATACTTAATTGTTAACAGGAACAAGAAAGTTTTCCTTCAACTGTTAATGTTGGTGCATTTAAAGTTGTGTTATAATGGCACATTTGTGTCATCTTATTTGCAAGGGGATCCCAATTCATGATATACCTCTATTGTTCAAGACAGGTTTTTTTTTGCACCATATAAGAGGTTTTAAATTGTTTTACTTTTTTTTAATTCTCCTTCCCTGGAAGGGAGAGGGGATGCTTCTATAACAGGCATGTCAAAACTAAACTGTCTCATTATGACCTTGAGTCCCTAACCCTGTCTTTGAGAAGGAGTGTCAATGTCTTTATAAGCGACATTGCAGAGGGACTGGAAGGAAAAGTATGTCTCTTTGCAGATGACACAAAGATCTGCAACAGAGTTGATGCACAGGGTGGGGTGGAAAGGATGAGAAGGGACTTGGCAAGGTTAGAGGAATGGTCAAATGTATGGCAGCTTAGATTCAATGCTAAGAAGTGCAAGGTAATGCACCTGGGAAACAAAAACCAGGGAATAGTACACAATGGGGGTGAGATACTAACAACAACAAAAATGGAAAGGGACCTGGGGTAGTCATATCAGATGACCTAAAGGTGGGCAAGCAATGTGAGAGGGCAGCAAGGAGGGCTGGGGATACTGGGATGCATAGGGAGAGGCATCACCAGTAGAAAACAGGAAGTTATTATCCCTCTGTACAGACAGCTGGTGAGACCCCATCTGAGTTACTGTGTGCAGTTCTGGAGACCAATCTCCACAAAGACATAGACAGGATGGAAGCTGTCCAGAGGAGGGCAACTAAAATGGTGCAGGGTCTGCACCAGAAGACTTTGAAGAGAGACGAAGGAGCTTAATACGTATAGCCTCGAGGAAAGGAGGGAGAGGGGGGACATGATAGAAACGTTCAAGTACCTCAAGGGAATCAACAAAGTCCAAGAGGGTAGCATCTTTCAAAAAAAGAGGTGTGCAAGAACAAGAGGGCACA
Source organism: Neoceratodus forsteri (assembly GCA_016271365.2). NCBI lineage: Eukaryota > Metazoa > Chordata > Ceratodontiformes > Ceratodontidae > Neoceratodus > Neoceratodus forsteri. The sequence goes on from CM057450.1 coordinate 1,219,732,717, forward strand.
ATTTGAAGATAGAGTGGGCGGCTCAGAGGTAATTTAAGGAAGTATTTTTTCACAGGGAGGGTTGTGGATGCATGGAACAGCCTTCCGGAGGAGGTTGTGGAGTCAAAATCAGTGGTGGAATTCAAGCATGCATGGGACAGTCATAAGGCCATTCTAGGGGGTGGGGGTAGGAAGAAGTAGGCTGCTGGTTAACTAGGATCTGCAGCTTATCCAGTAGGTAGGGAAATGGGCAGACTGGATGGGCCAAGCGGTCCTTATCTTCCGTCAAATTCTATGTTTCTATGTTTCTATGAGTGACTGGCTGAAATCCAAGCCAACAGATAAAAAGAATTGTACTGTGAAGTGCTAATTAGACGACATAAAGTTTTGTCAGCAATTGTAAGGTTATATCCTTTTTCTACTAAATGAATTTCAGTGTCACTGTGTATACAGGGTCCATAGTATAGGCATGATACTCTGATTATTCTGTAAAGGGGTTTACATAGAAACATAGAAACATAGACTTTGAGGGCAGATAAGGACCGCTTGGTCCATCTAGTCTGCCCATTTCCCTACCTACAGGATAGGCCGCAGATCCTAGTTAACCAACAGCCTATTTCTTCCTACCCCCCACAAGAATTGCCTTATGTCTGTCCCATGCATTCTTGAATTCTCCCACAGTTTTAGACCCCACAACCTCCTCAGGAAGGCTGTTCCATGCATCCACTACCCTCTCTGTGAAATAATACTCCTCACATTGCCTCTGAACCGCCCTCTTCTATCTTTAAATTGTGTCCCTTGTTCTTGCACGTCTTTTTCTGAAAGATGCTACCTCTTGGACTTTGTTGATTCCATTGAGGTACTTAAAAGTTTCTATCATGTCCCCTCTCCTTCTTTCCTCAAGGGTATACATATTAAGCTCCTTTAGTCTCTCCTCATATGGCTTCTCTTGCAGACCCTGCACCATTTTAGTTGCCCTCCTCTGGACTGCCTCTATTCTGTCTATATTCTTGTGGAGATGGGGTCTCCAGAACTGGACGCAGTACTCCAAATGGGGTCTCACCAACTGTCTGTACAGAGGGACAACAACTTCCTGTTTTCTGCTGCTGATGCCTCTCCCTATACATCCCAGTATACCCCAAGCCCTCCCTACTGCCTTCTCACATTGCTTGCTAACCTTAAGGTCATCTGATATGATTACCCCCAGGTCCCTTTCCTTGTTGTTGTTACTACCTTCCCACCCATTGTATTCTTCCCTGGGTTCTTGTTTCCCAGGCATTATTTGCACTTCTTTGCATTGAATCCTAGCTGCCATACTTCTGACCATTCCTCCAACCTTGCCAAGTCCCTTTTCATCCTTTCCACGCCTCCCTGTGTATCAACCTGTTGCAGATCTTTGTGTCATCTGCAAAAGGCATATTTTTCCTTCCAGTCCCTCTGCAATGTCACTGATGAAGACATTAAAAGGACTGGACCCAATACTGAAACCCTGCAGTACCCCACTAGTAACCCCTCTTTCTTCAGAGTGGACTCCATTTACAATTACCTTCTGTGTCCTGTTGTCAGTGTTTTACCTAGGCTACCACCCTGGGACCCACTCCCAGGCTGGTTAATTTGACTATTAATCTTTGTGTGACTGTGTCAAATGCCTTGCTAAAGTCTAGGTAAGCCATGTCCACAGCCCCTCCCTGGTCTACTACTTTGGTCACCCAGTAAAAGAAATCTATTAGATTTGTCTGACATGACCTTCCCGCCAGAACCCATGCTGCCTTGGGTCCTGTGCCCCACTGGCCTCAGGTACTCAACTATTCTTTCCTTCAGAAGTGACTCCATCACTTTCCCTACCACAGAGGTCAGACTGACAGGTCTGTAGTTTTCGCCTCTGTCTTGGTCCCACTTTTGTGAAGGGGAATCACATCCGCCTTCCTCCAGTCCTCGGGTACCACACCATCCTCCCATGATTTATTAAAAAGAGTAGCTAGTGGTTTCACTAGTTTCTCCCTTAATTCTTTTAGAATTCTGGGGTGAATTCCATCAGGACCCATTGCTTTGTCCACCTTCAGTTTTAGGAGTTCTTGCAGAACCCTTTCTTCTGTGAAAGGACTGGGATCGACCCCCTATCAAGAGTGCTTCTGTTAATTGGATTAGGCACTTCCCCCTCCTCTTTTGTGAATACTGAGCAGAAATATTCGTTCAGTATCCCTGCTTTTTCACTGTCCCCCTCTGCCCACCCACCGTTCATTCTATTCAGCCTCACTAACCCTCCCTTTGTCTTTCTACGCTCACTGATGTACCTATTAAAGGTTTTATCCCCCTTCTTAACTGAGTTGGCTATCTTTTCCTCAGTTTGGGCCTTTGCTATTCTGACTTCCCTCCCTGCTTCCTTCTGCCTTAACTGGTACAGCTCTCTGTCCTGCTCCTTCTGTGTTTCCTTATACTTCCGGAATGCTATCTTTTTCTTCCTGACTTTCACAGCCACCTCTTTTGAGAACCATAGTGGCTTTTTCTTTCATTTTGATTTGTTTATTTGCTTCACACAAAGGCTTGTTGCCTCTGTGATGGCAGTTTTGATGATTCCCCATTGTTGCTCCACACCTCCTTCTAGCCTGTTTGCTAGTGCTTTTCTGAGGCCCTCTCCCATCTTGCCAAAGTCAGCCCTCCTAAAGTCCAGTACCCTCACTGCTGGGCTTCACTGCTTTGAATGACACACCCCTACTTTTTGTGGTGTTTAAAGTTTATTAGTGACTTTTTACAGTTTGTAACTTTTATGTTAAGTTCCCGTCTACACTGGAATGCCCAAGCCTATCTCCTTGCACTACAAGGAGCTCGTGGGAGAGGAAGACATGAATCCTCTGTACACCCCCACCCCATCAATAACTGCCTTCAGCAGTAGCTGATTAACAACTGTTTAAACAAAGCATAAAATAATTAACTGATGTGCCCATAAGAGGCAGATAACTATTTTTGAATGTTAATTACATTGCTTATGCTCAGAGTGGTCACTAACAAAAGATTTCATGCCAATTTGTTTTAAGAATAACATTCTAGAAATGGTGGCAGATGTATACTGTTCCCATAACATCAAACTCCCTGGTAGAAGGCTTTTTAACGGTTCACCAGAGGAGAGGGTATGTGTAATGCTACAACTGTTACAACACTGGTGTAACTCAACATGTCAGTAAACTCTTCATGGACAAACAATGCCATGAAAAGTGATCAGAAGCAGGGGACATGATATTAATCTGAATTTTATGTACATCGGTTCAAACTGTTTTCTACCCTACTAGTGAGGGAGGGAATGCACTCCTTCCTCTCTGTTTTTGTTTTGTTTAACTTTTTAGGAATCAAAGTAATGGGTGGCTGGTGGCCACAAGAACTAATAGAGGTGATTCCAATGCACAGTGTGATAGCTTCTATCTTTAATTCGGATGTTGCTGAGAACAAAGTCAAACAATATCACAGGTATCTCACCATACGAAATCATAACAAATGTAACTGCCTCAGCAAACTTTGTTTGCCAAATGCCACCAGAAATAGAGCAGGGGTGAATATTTAAAAAACCTTGTACAAACCTTGTTGCAGAAATTAACACCAATGTTCTCTAGGTGGGGAATACCCATATTAACTGTTTTTTATTTCATGCAATTGAAAAAAAATTAGTAATTAACAAAATCATAAGCTTTTGTATTTCAGACTCCTTTTTGCAGGGGAAAATTGTTGCTTCTACATCACTGAAATAAAGGATCCAGTACTGCCCATGGTGAAAATAATGCAGAAGCACATGTGGATATTTCACCTTATACCCTGGGCTGCCAAAAATCACAAATCACATATGATAATACTGTGGCAGACAAGGCCCAACAGAAGAAAAGACCAAAGGTAATTGCCTAGTGCACCAGGGTCAACTTTGTACCTGTATTGCAAGGCCTAATGTAAGGATTCCTGTAACTAGGAACAGCTCCGGTCCTGCAAATGGGACAAGGAAAAGAGGCAATATGGTTACATTTACCACACACACACACACACACACACACACACACACACTTACATTACGATAACCTCATAATGTATGACAAACAGGCTACTGATAATGCTATAGCATGGAAATATATGATATGAAAAATTTGGAGTGCTAGCCAGCACAAGAAAAATGTGACATACCAGTCTGAAATAACCCAAACTGTCAACATTCCAAATGTGGGACCGATTATTTTAGGCAATCATTCTGCTTTTTCTAGCCACGGCAGCTCAATTATACAAAGTAGTTTTAAACAAAGAAAGGTATCAGGGCTAAGAATCACCTTGAGCTCTGATAATTTTACAATGTAAGTCAGTGTTCTTTTGTTAATACTAGTTCTGTTGCACAAAATAAAGTATTTTTTTTAATTCTATAACACCAGTACCAGAGAATGGGTACATTTATCAAAAACTGAAAGAAAAACCTGTGTTTATAACAATCTACAATGCAAATATATCTGCTTTATTAAATGTCTAGTATTAATGGTCAAAAGATATTTGCCCTCAACATTTAAAGCAGTTATACCATGTTTTTACTACTGATATGTGGATTAATTTTAGAAATAAAAATATTACATTTGAACCTCCACTGTTACTGCCACAACTGGATAAAGGCTTAAAAAGGGGGAAGAGAAGCTTATGGGGAGACATAACAGGTATATTAGGTTCAGGAATGGGGGTTGGAACAGTATGGACTTAGAAGCAGTAAAAGAACACCAAATAAACTTTGAAAATATGTTGAGAAAAGGGGTATTAGACAATGAAGTACACGTTAGAGAGGGGCTTTTAGATGAACACTTTAGAACTATTAACATGAAAGAAATATTGCATGACTCTTTTATCCTACAAAACTGGACACAGTGTTATAAAAGCTGGTGACTTGTATGAAACTAGGAGAAATGAGGTGTGCATAGCACATGGTGCATCTGTTCTAAGCAGACTACAAGATACCTTCAGAGACATTAAGGCAGGTGAACTTCCTGCTTTTATAAATACTACTACTATGTTACAGAAATTCTTAAACAATGTCAATCACACTAATGCTACTGAGTGCCTTTTGAGAAAACAGCCCAGAGTTTATTTTGCTGGACATAGATGTGTGTTTAATCATAGCTCACCCATGGTGCCTCTTGTCTTACAAATACTTATCATACCATGTCAAATGCCTGATTCAAGTCTGACAAAGTTTGTTAATTTGGGTAAGGCGGAGTACCCATATCATACACAACGTGTGCCTGCTCTGATCTCCATCACACGGGTGCACGATGAATGGGTTGAACCAGATCTTTCTTGTACTGAACTGCAAGATGTACAGTATATCTTTGTATATGTGATACTGCATTGAAGGGGTCACTTTCCTTGCGGCATCTCAGACAAAGCGACCAAGTATCACTTGCAAACTGAAGTATGGACACAAAATCTGCAAGTGCATGCTGCTTATGCAGGAAATGAACATTACTGTGTTGTTGCTATTTCTGATCGCGTGACGTATGGCTCAAAAATGACTGTGTTGTGTGGTCTTCAAGCTTTTGTTTTCAGCTTAATTTGACTACTGTGATCAATGGTTACGTCATACGACCTGTGCCTGCTTTTCCTAATGCCACCACTATACAGGCTGAGTTGGCCTACCTTGAAGATGTCTGCACCACCATGCGGCCAAGAATGATCCAACGGCATTGTTTATTTTCAGCGCATTTCTGTGCTTACAAATATTTTTCAGTATATGTAGTTGTTGCATGTATCACAAATTTAAACGTACACTGTCTCAAGTTGAAACAGAAGAAAAAATGTACCATATGACACCTCTGTATTAGGGTGTCACCTGATGTTAACTCCATCTCAGATGACTCAAGGTGAAGAATGTTGATGAGCACATTATTACTATTATGTGCACATTATTAGTTAGATCCTTAAGCACAGCGTATTCATAAACACTGTGTAGTTGGGTTTCACAATCCAGTGCAATCCAGGTGTGCAATAGGAAAATGACACCATATTCAGCAGATGCACCACAGACATGCACAGGCACAACATAAATTGAATATAGCATAAATGCACCATTGCACAACCAGACATGTGCTGGAGCAACCTGGGCTGCGCAGGAGCAAGTGAGCATGCTGAAACTAGCAGGCTGAGCAAGTCCAACATGCAAAAGGGAACACAGGCATGGCAGCCCAAGTACACAGGGTTAAGGCAGGAGTGGCAGACGTCAACCACAAGGGGACAGTGGGCAGGAGGCACAGGACAGGCACAGGGCCAGAGGGCCATAGACAATGCCCCAGCACTCTACACAGACCCTGGTCACCAATGTGACAAAGCCCACCAGACACAAGGAATGGATGGCAGCAGGTACAGACCACTGCATGACCACTTCCCCAACAGGCAACACCATCTGGAATGCCACTGCAGATGCAGAGTGAGGGCACCAGGCATGTACACTGTGCCATTGCCACACTGCCACAGATGCACCAGATGCATGATGCACAAGGGCACCATGGCTGGAGGTGGACAGGCCACTACAGGCAAACAGGGACACACGGCACTGTACCATGCACAGGGTAGGTGCACAGCCAACACCCAAGGGCCTGTGACACAGAGGGACATGGCACACAGGCCACTCTGTACACAACAGAACCACACAGAGGGGACAGCATGGGGATGGAGAGGGGCATGCCCACCAACAGCACAGAACAACAGCAGCACAGTACAACAGCATGCATGTGAAGAAGACACAGACACAGATGTGCAAAAGGAAGAACAATTTAATAAGAAACACAACAGTGTAAGACACAAAGAAGCCCTGGTGCCAACAGGGCAGAAACAACAACAGGGAAGGGGGCAACAGAGGGAGAACGCAAAAGAGGGCAACAAGGGTAATGTGCCAGGAACAATGCAGGGGGCAGGAAGGAAGAATAGCAACAGTCTAGTAGATGGTGGGCAGAGCTAGAAGACAAAGTCCATTGGCTAATGCTGCAGTCACCTCAGTGCCCTGCACATCCTGTGCACCTCTACCACCAGCTGCTGGGTTGCTGACACATGTCACCTGCTCAGCCTGATGTGGAAAGTCATCCTGTTCAGCAGCCATAGGACTAGGTGCTGGAGTTGTAGCACACTGCCGCCAATGACCCCAATTTTCCGACATCCGCCATGAGGCCTAGGATGACCTAAGAAAGGGGAACACAGAACAGCCACTAAGAGTCTGACCCCTAACAGCAGCATCCCCCCCCTCAGTGTGTGTGCCCAGGACAGCTGTGATGCCCGCCCATGGACAGAACTGCCAATGGCACGTGCACAGCAGACAGCAGCAGCAGACCTGGCCGTACCCCACAGACATACTGGTTGGACATCAGTGAATGACATGCACCCACACCTGTGCAGCGTAACCCACAGGGCAGGGGCAATGCCCCAACAGGCAGGACAGGAGCTGACCAGCAGCAGTGATGCACTGTGGGCATCACACACATACACACACACACTCCACCAGTGACAGTGACAGCAGGCCACAACACAGAGGCTACACACACGGTCCTGCCATACACAGTGCAACACAACACAGGCAGTGGAGCCAGTACCCCACCACATGTCATAGTCCCACATGGAGGAAGTGTTCATCATCTGTACCGGCAACACCCATCCCAGACCCTGCAGTGCTGTGTGAACCATGCTGCATACACTCACCTGCTGGTCCTGGCACTGGGCCTGCAGCTGCACCTCATCACTGTGCTGACCATCCCAAGTGGCAGCCTCCCTGGCCCTCCTCTGCTCCACCGGCCCTGTGGAAGAAACAGAGACAGAAACGTGCATGAGTGGCATGCCATGAACAGCCCCCCCCACAGCCCGGACACAGTGCACAGCACTGCCAGAGCATGAGCAGCAACATTGTCCTGCATGTGGGGTACGTTTTCTGGGCCTATGGTGCCATGCACCGCACAAGCATGTGGTGCTGCACCACTGAACACACAACACCCACAAGTGCTGTCCCCCACCAGGTGCAGCCACACAGGCAGTGCACCTAACCGCACAGAAAATGGACAATGGTTGCATGCACAGTGCATGGGGACACCTTCCTGACTATGGCACTGCTCCTCACAGGGCACGGTCCTGCAGGTGCCATAGATGCTCTGGATCACACCTACGCAGGTCACCATAGCAGTGGAAACACTGCTCCCTGGACTGCGTAACACCCGTCCTTCTCTCCAGGCCCTCTGCTACACATTCCCACACCTGGGACTGAGGCACATGGAGATCACCAGCCCCAAAGAGCTGGTCTGCATACGGCTCTTTCTAAGGCCACCAGGTTCACCATCTCAATGTCATGGCAGTTCCTGGCCCGTCGTTGGTGCCCTGCTGAATGCGCCATGATACCCCCGCACCTCCATGTAGCAGTGGGTCAATGTGGCATGCAATGTAAGCATTTGGCTCTGTGTTGCACCAGATGCATGACCAGGGTATACAGGCCACGATGGCGCAGCACGTAGATGCACGATAGGCATGCACAATGGAGGCCTATCACGCAGTACTGCACATGTGCAACACCAGAAGTGCAGGCAGGAGATTGGGGTCATGGCCATGACCCGCATACGTACTCTGCATCATACGGTGCTACACCATGTGCGCACCAATCACGCATCAGCAGACCATGCGCAGACATGTTTGCATGATAAGGCATGACAGCACATCAGTGCTTCATGCACAGCACATTCACACAGACGCATGTGCCAGAGGACACTGCAATGCAGCGCAGTACAATCAGCTGCGCTATACACCACACAGGACTGTGGTCTGCTGACGACGTGCATGGCAGCTGCGCATATGCGCATTGCGCATGAGCCAGAAGTGCACTGGCAAAATGCTCCAGCGCAACTGTGTTGCACAATACACAGTTCCGCAATATTCAGCCAGTGTATGCAAATAGCCACATGAGCCAATACCAGGTGCAGTCATGCACATTAGCATATCATTAACGACTGTGCAGTGGCTCCTTTGCATGAGATGAGCCATAAAAGCGCCACAACACATCACATGTCACTGACAGGTATTGCAGCCATTGAGGTAAGGACCATTACACTATGTTGTGTTATGATATAGCTGTGCATATTGTCAGTGCTGCACTGTTCCAGGTTGGGCTGCCAAGCTGCTAATCAGGCCAATGTCTGACTGTCCACAGGTAGCAACATGTCTGAGATGGAGGAAGCTGAGGAGCAGGGGCCAGCACAGAAGCGCAGGCCCAACTTCACTAAGGATGAACAGCAGACCCTGTTTGAGGCCTACCTCGACAGGGAGCCACTGCTAAGTGGGGCCACTGGGACCCCACAGGACCATGCCACTGGGTGGGAGGAAGTGGCAACATACATGAATGCCCATGGCAGACAAAACAGGAGTGAACAGGAGTGCAAGAAGAAGATGGGGACAGATCATAGGCATATTAAAGAGAAGGTGGCCACCATCAGGGCATCTCGCAACAAAACGGGCGGGGGACCGGACACCGCACCACTAATGATGGCGGGTGAGAAAATGGTGTCAGCAACCATCACCTGTGCTGCCATAGAAGGCATCCCGGGAGGTGTATTCCAGATGGGTGGCAGCCCATCACAGCACTGTGAGTCTGTTGTCGTCGTAAGTGGGTATGGGGGTGTGTGCTGGCCGGCAGTGTGCAAGTGTGACTGCAGCAGTGATGCATGCCCATGACTTGTGTGGCATGCAGCTGCGTATGCTGCACATGGGGCCAACAAGCATGGCTATGGCCACCTATCTGCAGTGGGACTGCAGCATGGGCACTGAACTGTGGCCATGGGACTTGGTCCAGGGTGTGCAGTGCTGCATGGCTGCCCCTCAGTGCTGCCTGTGCATCACGTGCCAGTGGCACAGCATGGTCCACAGGGGCACAGGCAGCTGCACAGCACACCACTGGTGTTGTGGCCCATGGGGGGGACATGCATGTCAGCCATGTGTTGGTGGAACACCATGTGCTGCATCCACTCACCATGGCTGGCCTGGCATGTGCTCCACCTGTGGCAAGACTGCCCTGATGTGTGATGCTGCACAGGCATCCCCTGTTGCGTGCAGGCACGGTGGTGGTGCACAAGCTCCTTTCGCACTGGCCACAGCACTGCATGCACATTGCCACAATCAACACTGATACTGCTCTTCTGTCTTCCAGCACCATCACACCTCAGGGGTGAGTTGCAGGTGCCAACAACAACATTGGACCCAATGAGGCAGTGCCATCAACGTTCACAAGCATCAGGGACACTGACTGTCGGCGAAGGGGCAGCGTGGGGCTGCTGGAATTCCTGGGTCTGGGCGACAATGACCCCCTGATGGACCTCCTGCTAACCAAGGCCCTACCAGTACTTGTACCACAGACACAGGATGGTGCGTCATTGGACACCGATGATGACATTACACTGAGCCTGGGTGGCATGGGCCTGAACATACCACCCAGGGTACAGAGCCATACACAGGCAGCAGTTGCCATCATTGGCAGTATGGCACACGTGCAGTCGCCACCTGACCATGGCCGCACAGTGGTGTGTGGCGCCACCGCTGTCACTGGCCGTGGGGGGCACTGGTGCTGTCGCTGGTGCCATGGGGCTGGCCCAGCAGGCAGATGGACTATGGCAGCAGGATGCAGTGGTCACTGTGCAGAAAACCACAGGAGCCACCCACGGGGCACCTGCACAATCCCCACCACCTGCGCAGTCCCCTGTGCAGCATCCCCATGTGAGGGATGTTGCACGGCATGCCACCACACCCCCAGCAGGTCGGCGTCAGCCCCAGGATGTGCAAGGTGCTGACAGGCTGGATGAGCACACCAGGCTGCTGCAGTCATCTGTGGATAACCAGGCAACACTTGGGGCTGAGATCCGTGCACTGCAGGTGGAGTTGCGTCAACTGTCCAAGCGTGGGGACATTTGACTTGCCCAGCTGATCAGTGAGCTCCGGCAGCTGCGGGAGGCCACGACTGCATTGCTGGACTGCATTACTGGTACCATTGCCACCAGATTTGCATCACTGGCTTCCACTGGGTGCGGCAGGGCACATAGGACTCCCCGTAGTGCAACATCGACACCACAGACTTGGCGTCTGGCTACGCCAACATGGCTGTCACTGGGCTTTGACATACCCATCCGTGACACACCCGGCAGTAGTCTCTTCACCAGACTTTTCATGCCCATGAGAACCCATTCACATTCTCAGGCCTCTACCCCTGCGAGTGTGTTGGTTACACCTCCAGTGGCTGTTGAGCAACCCTTGGCTGCCACACAGGCTGGGCATGGCTGCCCACATGGCTGTGGTGTCTGTGGCACTGCACAGTAGGCCTGCTGGGTGTGCTGTCCTGTCTTGCTACCTGCTGCTGTTGGCTGGTGCGCACTTGGCTGGGCGTGCCCATGAGCATGTGCTGGCACGTATGCATGGCATGTGGCACATCCTCCATGTATGCAAGCAGTGCTGTTGGGCCTTGTAGCGTGGGTGTGATGAAGGCAGCATTGAGCTGGCCTTGGCTGTGTGCCAGTGCATTCACCCTGATCCATGCCATGTCCAGCTGCACCAGTGTGTGTGTGTGTTGACACATCTCCCACTGCTCCTGACTGTGCCACCCACATACCCCACTGTGCCCAGCTATGCGACACATGATGGTGCTGGTGGTGCATGTGTGGGTCTGTTTGAGAGCAGTTCTGTGTCCAGTGCAGGGCCTGTGTGTGTTTGCATGCACCCATGCCTGTGCACTGTGTTGTGGGCGTGTGGCTGTGTGTTTGTGTGATCCCTGTGCATGCTGTGTGTGTGCCAGTTTCCCTGCATGCATCCCTGTATGGCCATGCACCTCTGTGTGTGTGTGTGTGTGTGTGTGGTGTTCTGTGCATGCACAGCTGTCATGTCTGTTACTCATCTGCAGTTCCCGAAGTGCTCCTGTACAATCGTGTTACGGTGCCTCCATGCTCATACAGCCATCCTGGGATCCCTCCTCTGCATGGGTGGCTGTGCACCACCATCCAGCCTGTTTTCCCTGTCGTCATCACTGCTGTTGCCTTCATCCACCTGGACAGCCATGGGTCATGTTGTGCAGCATGCAGCAGGCCAGGAATAGGCCACAGGTTTTCACAGGGCTGTACTGTAGGGCACCACCGGACCTGTCTAGGCAACAGAATTGCATCTTGAGCATGCCAAAGACTCGCTCAATGATGTTGCATGTAGCGATGTGTGCCTTGTTGTAACTCTCCTCTGCAGCATTGGATGGGCGCCGGATGGCAGTGAGCAGCCTGGGGTGCAGGGGATAAGCACTGTCACTTGTGGGGGTAACACATGCTGGTTAGCACATGGCATTGCTTGTTCCCATGCCTTCCCCCTGCTGCCTACAGCTGCCCACACATAACCCTCCATGTGTGGCTTGGGCCTCTCCACCCCTTCACGGCTACCCTCTCACCCCGTCCCATGCTGTGCTCACCTGTCAGGTGACCCGTGGGGATCTCCCCACGCTCAAACCTCTGGCACAGGATGGAGCTGTGCCAGATGAATGTGTCATGTGTATTTCCAGGATTGGTGGCACGGACTTTGGTGATGCACCCAGTGGCATTGCACACCACCTGGCAGTTGATGGATGGGTAGCCCTTCATGTTCACGTAGGTGGCTCCCTCTGGGCCAGGTGGTGTGCGTATGGCCACGTGGGTGCAATCTATGGCCCCAATCATGCTTGGCATGCATGCCACCCTATGGAAGTCCTGCATGTTTGCTGTACACTCTGCCTGTGTGCTTGGGAATCTTATGTACTCCAAAGCATGTGGCAGCAGGGCGTTGAAGAACTGTGTGAGGAGGTGGGACATGGCCGACTGGGTTATACCAGTGGTTGCTCCCACTGGTTTCTGGAAGGTGCCCGTGGCAAGCAGGCACATTGCTTCTGTCACCTTGGTCTCCACTGTCATGGCATGACTCCTTCTGGTGGGTGCCTGCAACTCATCATGGCACAGCTCTCAGAGCTGCCTCAGAATTGCCCTGTTCAGACAGTACTAGCCCACGATCTCCGTATCACCATAGTCCTCAAAGGTGAGGCGAGCATGGTACCGTCTGTGTTGGGCATACCGCCGATGGGTCCGTCCTTGGCCATGTTGGTGTTTCTCCCTCCTCCTCATCACACCCCTCATTACCACCTCCATCAGGAAAGGCCCTGCATCCTTTGTTGTCTCTTGCTCTGGCCTGCTCGTCTGCTGTGTGTGTGTTTGAGCCTCCTTTTATATGCTCAAGTCTGCCTGGTGCATTCTGTGATTTGCTTCTACCTTGTGCCGTGCTTTTCAGCTGAATATGCCATTGCGCAGCATATTTATGGGAATGTCCCCATGTACTTGAGCCACATACATTACTATTGCACATCTGCACAATGGATATTGCGTTGTGCATTCATGTTGGTTGAATATGGCTCTGAGGCACATTTCTGTGGTTGTGCATGTGCAACTCCTTTGCGCATTGCACAACTCCTCTGAACCTCTGAATATCTGCCCCTAAGTGTAGAGATGCTTGTTGGAATGAGCATATTATTAGTATGAGCATATTAGTAGCATAAGCATATTGGTAGAGGCATTATATCAATAAATATATATATAGATATTAGTATTAGAAACCAATATACCTTTATACATCTTTAGGCAGATTATAACACGATAAAGGGTTAAACCAAGTTTAGTCAGAATAAACTCTAAAATACAGAGTTTTGCTAATCTTGATAGGTTGTGGATACCAGAGCTGTGGATTTTCAAAGCTAAGCAAATGTGTTATCTGTTTACGCAATGTCTAGGCACAGCCTGGGACCATTGCTCTTATCTGCTTCTCGCATATTATTCATGCTATGTTGTAACTTTTAATGAAGCTTCTGCTGACTATTGGTCTAAGAGTAGTTTTAGATGAGACACCTGGTGTCTAGCTTTAGGGAGAAAAATATATTTTTCTGTAACATGTTTTGGGAAAGAAATTGATAACTAACAGAATGATGATCAAGCTTGGTTCTCATGAGAAAGCACCCGGTCTACGCCACATAGATAAGACAAACTTTAGTGTATTATAAGATGAGAGGTGTTTATCTCTTTGTCACATGGAGCCTGGCATTATAAAAATGTCATGAAGTCTCAGCTGTTTGACCCGGGTGTGAGTATGAATATTTAATTCAAAATTACATCTGTTAGTCTAGATGATAGGGCAATTTAGATACAAATAGAAAATGTATTTTATGTTCTCTCTGTGTATATGCTTGCAATATAATGGTCTATGGAAATAGAAATGTTACATTGAATATCTGTGTCTTGTCTAGTCTGACCTTGTGAAGTAAAATTGGAGTTTGTTATACCTTTCACAGGTTTTAAGATTCTCATTAGCAACTCTAAAATAATTCTAATATAATAAGTCACAAATCCAACAATGTGCAGCCCGGCCAAAGGGACTTAAATGATGGCAGTGGCCATTAGGCCTAGTAGACTCAAAAAGGTCCTGGCTGGGACATATCAGCTCTGAACCACCTCTTGGGCCTGGGCAATGAGGTGGTCCACCCTGTCTTGGGGGAGGAAGGCCTTGCCCTGAGTAAAGTCCAGAACTGCTCCTATGTACTGTAACCGCTGGGATGAAGTCAGCACAGACTTGGGCCAATTGACAGTGATGTCCAAGGACTGGAACAACTGCAGGGTGCATTCTAGAGTTAACAACAGGAGCCCCCTGGACTGGACTTTCAATAACCAATCATCCAGATACGGGAATACATAGAGGCCTTTGTGACAGAGGGCTGCTGCTATAGCTGCTAAGCACTTGGTAAATACCTGTGGCACAGAGAATAAGCCAAACGGCAATAGCCTGAACTGGTAATGCTTCCCCTGGAACAGGAACAACAGGTATCCCCTGTGAGGGGGGAAAACCATGATATGCAGATAGGCATCCTGCATATCAAGGGAGCATAGCTAGTCACCCTGCTTGATCAGAGGAGGAAGGCCATGCAGAGTGACCATTCAGAACTTTTTGTACTGTATAAAAAGGTTCAGCTCCTTGAGGTCTAGAATGCACCTCAAGTCCCCTGTTCTTTTGGGGACTAAGAAGAACCTGGAGTAGAACCTCATGTTCCTTGGGCACCTGGGCACTGGTTCTGTTACCCTTTTATACAAAAATGTGAGCACCTCCTCCCTGAGCACCTCTGTGTGGTCTGGAGGATAGGAGGTGGGAACTGGGGGGACATCTGGAGGCTGTTCTAGAAGTTCTAGAGCATGGCCCTTTTTGATTAACTGTAATATCCAAGCATCTGGAGTAATGGTTCTCCATTGGGACAGATGGAGAACCAACCTCTGAACACCATCTCCTGACTTGGAACAAGAGGAGGGGAGTCTGTCAAGGAGTGAGGCTGATGCTGAACTGGTGGTCGGGGTCGCCACTTCCTCTTTTGGAGTGCTTGGCAGAGGAACAAATGGAGGAGGAGGACAGGGCAGGCAAGGCAGTGCTGGCCCTGCACTTACCCTGGAGCTTGGTTCTGGAACCAGACTTGTGAGAGACCTTATGAAAGGAGGGCCTCGGTCTACTCCTGGGCTGGATATGGTAAAGGGAGTGGACAGACTGAATAGCCCTGCCTGAGGCCTGCAGGTCATTGATAATATCCTGCACATCAGGACCAAAGAGTTTGTGACCTACAAAGGGGGCATTCAACATCTTTTTACTGGACATCAGCTGCAAAGCCCAAGACTCTAAGCCAGGAGTGCCTTCTGAGGCAAATGCCAGAAGCACCTGCCCTGGCTGTAGTATCAGCAGTATCATAGGTGGCTCTGAGGAGATGCTTACTGACATCTTCAGAGGCCTGGAGAACTTTGAGGAGCTCTTATCTCTGGGAACCCTCAGGGAGGGCCTGAACAGCAGCTTTGCCCTTCCTCCAGAGGGTATTCTGGTATTTAATGAAATGGGCCAGGTGACTGGTAATTCTAAGGCTGAGAGTGGCAGAGGAAAAAGTCATATTGCCCCAGAGGTCTAGCCTCCTAGATTCCCAATCAGGGGACAGAGAACTAAGGTGCTTAGGGACCTTAGTCCTGTCATGAGTGCCTTTATTACCACTTAGTCAATTTCTGGCTGGGTGGCATAAAAGGTCTGCCCCTGAGGTGCCTGGTAATGTTTGTCAGCCTTTCTGGGCATGGCTGCTACCAAGCTGAGCCTGTGCCAGGCAGCAGTAGCATCATTCAGTGCTGGCAGCAGAGAAGGAATAACCTTGGGTGGATATTATGGCATATCCAAGAAATCCACCAGATTCCTCTTTGTGAAGTCATCTTCCTCCATCTGGAACCCCCATAGTGAAGGAGAGCTGCTACATGATGTTGAAGAAAAAGGGGTCCTTGAGGGGGCCTGGGGTGTGTTTGACTGAGCCCTCACTCCTGGAGGAAACAGAAGACCCATCAGGAGTCTACTTCAATGTCATCTTCATGTCAGGGTGGTACTCCTCCTTGACGTTGGCCTGTTTGGAGGCAGGGACCAAAAGTCAGGGTACTGATGGCTCTCTAGAAGGCACTAGGTAGATGGGTCAGATTGGTGTCGATGCCAAGGCAGCACCTGATGGCATGGGCGATGACGGTCCAGGCCATGGAACAAACTGTTGTATGACAGGTGTGGTAATGGAGCAAAGAATAGCATTAAGGTCAATGTCAAGAAAAGGAAGTGTCATCGACACAGGTGTCACAGGAACGTGGGTATAAAGATAACACTGGACAGTAATTAGGTACAACACACCCACAGTGTGCTTTATTTTATACAAAAATAGAAAAAATAAATAGAAATAAAACAGTTTAAACAGAACAAGAAATTAAACAATAGCTCAAGGCTATTTCACCTTACATCAGGTATCTCAAAACGATTCATCAGCTTTCCTGCTGTTAGAGATAAAATTCCTGTTCAGGCACAGGTCCTTCTGCTTATCTTCCTTCAGGTAAGTGAGACTGACTATCCATCTAATCTGACTCTTGGTGTTTGAGGAGGTCTTATATAGTCCTCCCACTTATGGGAAAGTCCCTCCCATAACATCCAATTTGTTCTAGAATGGTCCCTAAATAGTGAAACTCCTCCTCTATTACATAATGAGGTTTTAACTATGGGAAGTCCCTCTATAGGAAATCCTTTTCCTGAGGTCTTGCTAATAGATCAGCACCTTATTTTCCATATAAGTAAACAGTGCAAACTTTTATTGTATTTATACATGTGCTGTATTGTTATAGTATATGGACACTAGCCCTTTAATTTATATCGCATGGCTCTATATATATTGGGGCTCCTTTAGAGACCTGCAGTGTCTCTTTATTCTTTAATTTAATTTATTTATTGTGTTTAGTTTATCTTGCAGCCCTCTCCTTATTCTGAGGGCTACTCTAACTGTATAGCAGTTCCACATACATAGGGACATTCCTGTCCCTTTAAATCATTTGTTTTCTATGTTGAAGTACAGCGGCAGACTGCTAGACAATCTTTATCTAGCCACTGTGCTTTGGGGCTCTGCATAGACTTGGTAAGCCCCTTTTTATTTCTTTTTATTCTGGGCTGTAGCTTTTATGTCCAGGGACAGCATAATCCCGTTCTAATTTCAAGCGCTCGCTTTTCAGAGCGCTCTATTCATTCAAGGAAGCGGGGTGGCTGAAAGTGAAAGTTTGCCACTTCATGGAAGCTTGCCTCTCTAGCAGCCTGAACTGGCTGCACACATGCCACGGACTCCTCCATGGCTAGCTGGCACAATTCTACGGCATATTTTATACAAAGCCAGCAGTAGGGAGTCCTAATAATACAGAGGCATCAGTAATTATTTACAGAGATACTGAGCAGCATCAAAAGTAAAAGTAAAAGTCTGCCTCTCAGTTCAAATGGTTCCTGCTTCAATGCAGGATTTCTTTGGCTTAACATTCTACATAACAACGGAGCGGCAGCAAATTAATTTAAACAAGGGAGACATAATGCTGCTCCGTCATACTAATATTCCACCTATTTTGTATTTAACTGCCATTTTAAACATTTCTAAACATTTTTGCACCATATACATAAAAATGGCTTAAGCATTAGCTTAATTAAGCATTGCAGTACTTTAAACTCATAATATGGCACAAAATGCACTCTATGCACTTTATTCAACTAGCACCTTATATCCTTAAAATCACTTTATATCTTTTGGCATTAAATGCCATAAATGCACCTTATTTCATTCCTGCCAGCTAGCTTTAGCCTGCTGCATGATTTTGGGGAGTTCTTGACGAGGGATGGATATATAGAAATTAAAAATAAAAGTAGTAGGGGAAAAGTTTCATGAGAGATAAAAAAGACTGACGTAGGTGGCCAGCCTATGCAAGGGGCTGAGAAAGGTAAAGTATAGCATAGGAAGATACTGTTGTGCAACAGACTTCAGTAGGGAAAATAAACAGATAGAAAAAGTATCCCTCCACTGGGATTATTGGACTGGCAGAACTACACTCCTCCCTCTTTAACAGAAAAACATTAACTTTTACAACAACTGGTTTTAGCAACAACCCCCAAAATGTACATACATTCCATACTGATGGGGGTTTGGATTGGAGCTTCCGCCCACCTATGCTTTAGAATCTCCACCAAGGGTCCCTTTAAACAACAAACAAATTACAGTACAGTCTTTACTGTACACACTGTAATTACTTCATTACCCTGGGGTTTAAACCGCATTGCACTATTAACCATCATAGTATATCATTATAACAATTCAATATATACAATCATACTCATGTTTCATTTTTCTTCACTATATCTGCCCCATGTTGTGACAAAAAATCAGCATTTTTGTGTTGACTTCCTGATCTGTGTTTTACCACAAAATGATAAGGTTGCATTGTCAGCTACTACCACATGATGTGGGAATTTTGAGCTTTCATTTGATTTATCCACACAAGTGGATTGTGATCTGTAAGGAGAGTAAACTCTGCACCCAACAAATAAAAGCTCAAAGCTTCTATCGCCCACTTAATGGCTAGGCATTCTTTTTCGATTGTGGCATACTTTTGCTCCCTATCATGCAGTTTCCTGCTGATGTATATGATAGGGTGTTCCTCTCCTTGTACTGTCTGGCTCAACACTGCTCCTATCCCTATCTCAATCTTAGAAGCATTGGTATGCACTTCAAAGGGAAGGCTAAAATCAGGGCACTTCAATACTGGGGAAACACACAGGGCTGCCTTAATGGCCCAAAAGACTTCAACACACTCGGGACTCCATTTAACTAGGTTACTGCACCTTTTCTTGGTTAGATCTGTCAAAGGTGTGACTATGGAGGCAAAATTGGGAATAAACCTCTGATAGTACCCAGACAGGCCTAGGAAAGATCTGACATGCTTCTTGGTCTTGGGTACAGGGCTGTTAGCTACTGCCTCTACCTTCTCTGTCTTCTCTATCTCAGGTCGTACACACTCATTACCCAAAAGGAACACTAAGTACCTTGTCTCAGTCATTGACAGGGCACACTTTGCTGGGCTAATGGTAAGTCCAGCCTTCTGTATAGAACGCAACACAGCGGTCAACTGTGTTATGTGTGTCAACCAATCAGGGCTGTATATTACAACGTCATCCAAATAGGTGGCACAGTATGTAGTATGTGGGGTCAGAATTTGATCCATTAATGTCTGGAAAGTTGCAGGGGCTCCATGCAGGCCAAAGGGCATAGTTGTGAATTGGTACAGCCCTAGTGGTGTGCTGAAAGCTGTCTTTTCCTTGGAGTCAGGGGCTAAGGGAATTTGCCAGTATCCCTTGGTTAGGTCAAGCTTAGTGATATATTTAGCATTTCCTATGTTATCAATGATGTCACAGGAAATGCGGAGCATTGTTTCTGTATGGAGGCACCCACAGTGGAGATCAAGGAGGATTTAGAAAAATATATCCAGCACTCCAAGTAGAATTCAGGAAGAATAATTTTATTGAATACAAAAACTTATGTATAAAACAAAACTTACTATTGTAAGCACAGAAAGATAATCAACATGAACTACAAACAAATTTAAGGCTCCAGTTTAAAAAAACCCTTCTACCAGCCTCGGCGCTTCAAGGCAATGCTACCTCTTTGTCAGGAGGTGTGACCTAAGGTGCAGAAACTAGTGCTTTAAATAAAGAAAACACAGGTGCCATCAATCAAACCCTATATCAAAATAAAGTGTTTTTGCATTTATTTTCCTTGGAGTTAGGGGCTAAGCGAATTTGCCAGAATCCCTCAGTTAGGTCAAGTGTAGTGATATATATAACATTTCCTATGTTATTAATGATGTCATAGGAAATGCGGAGCATTGTTCCTCTATGGAGGCACCTGCAGTGGAGATCAAGGAGGATGCTGGGAACCTCCTCAAAGGAGACCCAGGAGGGTGGCATGGGATCCCATAGGAGAAGGAAATAACTCCTGGTGGGGGACTCAGTCATTAGGGGTGTAGAACTGGGGGAAGGAGGGGGAGAGGAAGGTAAGGTGCCTACCTTGTGCCATGGTATGGAGGGACAGGAAGTAAATCCTCAGGATCATGGGAGCAGCTGCATGGAAGAGGTGTCTGGATGTCATTGTACACCTAGGGACAAATGACCTAGCTGGGAATGGGATCAGAGCAGTGCAGGAGGAGTTTGTGGAGTTGGGGAGGGGCCTTAGACAAGTAGCACGCACAGTAACCTTCTCGGAGGTGCTGCCTGTCTATGGCATGGGTGAGGCTAGGGTACTCCATACCCTGGAATTCAATGAATGGTTGAAAAACTGGTGCAGAGCACAGGGTTTTGGCTTCACTGGGGACTGGGTGTCCACCTAGAAGGATACAGGCCTATACTGGCACAATGGTCTGCATCTGTCTGGGAGGGGAACCAGGATCCTAGGTGATAGATTTAAATGCTTTATTGGCAAGCTTTTAAACTAGCCAACAGGGGAGGCACTGAAAAGGAATAGGGAATTCCCAGCCTCCCCCCACAAAACAGGGCAGTCAGTGAGGTTAACACCAAGGTAGAGAAGTCAATAGGGGGCAGGTCAGGGGTAAATGGAGAAAATGACAAAGGCAGTAAGTACAGAGATAGGGCTAAAAGTGGCAAGGCCAGCAAAAAATGGAGGACAATGAGTACCAATGCCCAGAGTCTGGGTAACTAGCTTCTTGAACTAGTGGCCTTGATGGAAGAGCAATGCCTGGATATCATGGCAGTCCCAGAAACCTGGTACACAGAGAACCATGACTGGGATGTCAACATATCAGGGTGCACAATCTACAGGAGGGACAGAGAGGGTAAAAGAGAAGGAGGAGTAGCTCTCTTCATAAGGGAAGGGATCAAAGCAATGGAAATAAAGGGTAAACAGGGAGGCGAGGAGGCACTGTTAGTCACCTTGGAGACAGGAAATGGCACCACAATCCGCACAGGGTTTATATACAGATCCCCATCTCAGGGGGAGGACATGGACAAGGAAATGATAGGATGCATCCTTAGAATGGCAGAAAAAGGGGAGATATTGTTGATGAGGGACCTGAATGTGCCAAATGTTAACTGGAGCACATTTGCTGCAGTCACATCCAAGAGCAGAGTCATTTTCTATGCTCTCCTGGAGGCATGCCTCAGGTAGCTAGCGTTGGAACCCACTTGGGAGGGAGCAGTCTTAGACCTGGTACTCTCAAACAGGGACGGTGAGAGGATCTTGGATTTAGAAGTGGGTAGCCATCTGGGAACAAGCGACCACCAGATGGTGTGGTTCACAATAAACACTATACATTAATAAACTGTAAGATTGAAGTCCAAAAGTCCATAAAAGTCTATGTTATTTCTTTATTTTTCAACTTCACACCATATAGACAGTTGGTAACAGTTTTGTAGCTTATGCTCCACTTCTTCAGGCCAAATGTAATTAACAGTGTTGATTCTAAATACAAACAAATACAATGATCAGATTTGTGCCATTTTATCAAAATACTATTATTCACAATACAAATTAGTTTGTTAAACAACCATTTCTGTAATACACCTTAATACCAATGCGTTCCATGTACCCAATTCATTAAAAACAAACATTAAATTCAAATAGAGATCCTACTAT
Organism: Neoceratodus forsteri; assembly: GCA_016271365.2. NCBI lineage: Eukaryota > Metazoa > Chordata > Ceratodontiformes > Ceratodontidae > Neoceratodus > Neoceratodus forsteri. The sequence continues at coordinate 1,219,754,756 of CM057450.1, forward strand.
TTCATAACTTTTATATAGTATTCAGGTTTACTGTGTTGACATCTGTTTTAGCCTTCCAACTATATTTATCAGAACTTTGCATACCTGATGCTTCTGCGTCTCATTTATATTATGGTCCTCTTTCTTTGGTTACTTGGTTTTTAGGACAAAAGGAGGCCAATGGCCCATCGGGATTGTCCTCCACATCGGTGGATCATTTACCTGTGTCCCATTCATTCAGCCATTTATCGAGTTTATGTTTAAATGTTGTAATATTTTTTGAGTCAACGATATCTTGAGGCAGTTTGTTCCATAGTCTGGGTGATCTAATGGAATAAAAGTTTAACCTTTTATTATTATTAACTTTCTGTACTTCAAGTTGTTTATTATGGAGCCTTGGTACAATTTTTCTTTCAGAATAAACAATACCGCATTGTTCCATTTGTTCAGGTAGGTTAAGAATTTTGAATAGTTGTAAAAGATCTCCTCTGGCTCGCCTATGCTCAAGAGAGTGTAGTCCGGTTTCCCTCGGTCTGCTATTATAATCCAAGTGAATTAAGTGAGGTATTAATTTAGTAACTCTATGTTGAATTTGTTCGATTTTATCTATATCTGTTTTTAAATAAGGATTCCAATATGGAGAACCATAGTCCAGATATGGTCTAATATGAGACCTATACAGAGTTAGAAGACATTCTTCTGTTTTGGAGATAAATGTTTTATTTATTCTTCTTAGTAGTGCATTTGTTTGATTTGCAACTTTTGAACAGTGTGAAGATGAAGATAATTTATCGTTAATCATAATACCCAGATCTTTTTCCACTGAGGATATCCTAATAATGCTGTTGTTCAAGTAATACGTTTGTTTGGGATTATTCTTTCCAAAATGGAGAACTGCACAGTTAGCTACATTAAAGTACATTTTGTTCACTCTGGCCCATTGTTCAATTTCTGCAAGATCCTGTACCAATTTATGACAGTTTTCAGGGGTGTTAACCTTACTTCCAAGTTTGGTATCATCCGCAAATTTGACCATTGTATTATTTGGTGAGACATACATATCACTGATAAATTAAACAGTACTGGGCCCAGAACAGTACCCTGCGGCACACCGCTGGCCACAGCTCCCACCTCTGATAGTACACCATTTACCCTCACCCTCTGTGTTCTATTACTCAGCCAACTCCCTATCCAAGATATAATAGGTGCAGAAAAGCCTAGATGGTTAAGTTTATTGATCAAGATACTATGTGACACCTTGTCAAACGCTTTGCTGTAGTCCAACAGTATGACATCAGTAGGAATTTTATTATCCAAATTAAAACTAATGTAATTGTAAAAAGTGATCAAATTAGTTGTACATGAGAAACCTGTTCAAAAGACATGTTGATACTTATTATTAATTTTTAATAAGGACATTTCTTTTTCCAGTTGATTTTTTATTATTTTCTCCATGAGTTTACATGGTATTGAAGTGAGACTAATAGGTCTGTAGTTTTCAATTTTGGAATGAGAGCCTTGTTTAAAGATTGGTGTGATAATGGCAGTATGCCAGTCCACTGGAACTGTGGTTTCATAAAGTGATTTCTTAAAAATGATAGTCAAAGGGGGGGTTATTGTATCTTTTGTTTCCATAAGAAATCTAGAACTAATATTGTCAGGACCAGAACTAGTATGTTGTTTTAGAGTGCTGAAGATCCATTGTATATCTTGGAAAAGAATTTCAAATGGTTCTAAATTGAAATCTGCTATGATGGGTATGGTATTAATAGTTTCAGGTGAGAAAACAGATGAAAAATACTTGTTTAGTTCTGAGGCCGTTTCCATATCAGATGTTATAGTCTTATTATTGCAGACTAAGGGGCCTATTGTGTTATTATTACCTTTTTTACCATTTAGGTAATTATATAGTGCTTTATGGCAGTCCTTAATGTGTACCATTTTAAATTCAAAATTATGTTTAGCCAATGTTATAGTTTTTTTTTAGTTGTCTTACTACCTCTCTGTATTTAAGCAAAATGACGTTCTTTTGATCAGGTAAACATTTTTTTAGGGCTGAAAATAATGTGTTTTTTTGATTCATTAATGTTTTGATATTACCATTAAACCATGGTGGAATTTTTCCTTTGTTATTGTATTTAAATTTATCTGGAACATAGTTTTTTTCAAGATCTAAGATTTTTGCTTTCAGAAAGCCCCAAGCAGTCTCAGTGTTCATTGGATTCATTATTTGTTCCCAGTTGATGGATTTAATCTGATGATTAATGGTTTCAAAGTCAGCCTTATTATATTGTTTTATTTTTAGTTTGTTAATTTTTGGTAATAAGGGTAATTGAATGGAAAAATGAAGAGATAAGTGATCACTGTTACCCAAGGGGCTGAGTAGTTGAATATCTGATATGTGAATCTCTGGGTTGGTTATGACTAAGTCCAGTATGTTATTTCCCCTTGTTGGTGCTTTAACACACTGCACCAATCCCATATTGATTATGACGGACAAAAATAGTTCATCATGTTTATTAATTCCTGAAAGTGTATCCCAGTTTATAGTGGGAAAGTTAAAGTCCTCTAGAATGAGTACTGGATCTTTACTAGCTATCTGAGTAATTTCTCTACACAGTTGTTTAGTTTGATCAATGTCAGATGAGGGGGCACGATAACAAGTGCCTACAAGAAGTTGAAAATCATTGGTGGGTCGAATGTAGACCCAAGCACTTTCAGAATGTATAGTGGTTGTTAAGTTGTATGATGGAATATCATTATGAACATACAAACTAACCCCACCACCAATTTTTGTATCGGGTCTATTTTTGAAGTAATGCTTAAAACCAGGAATATCTACTCTCCATTCTTTATCAGTGTTACCCCAGGTTTCAGTGATTGCTATTAGTGCCAAATTTAGAGTTTTGATTAAGACTTCAAGTTCAGCAAGTTTGGTAATAGTTAGTGAGCGTGCATTTAGTGATAGTATGTTAAGATTTGCCCAATAGGGTAGGCATGGGCTGTTACTACTAGAGATAGGGGTTTTCCCCGTCTCCCCCCTCTCTATCAGTTTAAATGGTTATTTATGAAGTTTGCCATTTTTCATCCTAAAATTGCACTTCCCCTTCTACTGAGGTGTAAGCTATCCCAACAGAAGAGTGAGGGTCTATCTTCAAAGTCTTCCCAATGAGTTAGGCAACTTATGCCCTGTCTGTAAGTCCATTTACGAATCCACTCATTTAGTGCCTTAATTTTATTGTTAATATATCTGGTTGCTCTTGGGATAGGTAAAACCTCTGACAGACATATAGTACAACCACGGTCAACTAGAATATTGCATAGTGCCACATAATCCTGTTTGACCTGCTGGAGTGTAGATTTTGTGATGTCATTTGCCCCAGCACGGATAATCACTAGCGGGTTATCTCCAGCAGCCGACAAGATTGTTTTTGACATTAGAGTGATATCAGCTATTTTAGCTTCTCTATAACAAGAGGCAGTCCGATTTTCTTTATCTGGGTTACAAACTACCCTATCAACATATTTTGTTATGGAATCGCCCAACACAAATACCTGTTTTTTTTTTTTTTGTAATAAGCACGTCAGGGACTATGCGATGGTTTAGGTACAGAAGTGGTATTTTGTGGTAATATAATCAGTGGGGATTTAGGGACTGGTATCGTGGTTACTATGTGGTTTGTTTGTGTTTTGTGATTTCCTTTATTCAGATTTTCAGATACGTGTTCAGTGATGGTTTGAATATCGTTACAGTCATCTATTAGATATTCAGGGAGTGGTTCGAAAGAATTTGAGAGTGGGGTCATATAGGGTTCGGGAACAAGTTTATTTTTAGAATGTTTTTTGGGGGGAGATTAGAGTCCAATTCCCAATTTCAGTAGATGGTTCGATTGAATGTTTGGTAATAGTAGTTAAGGGAGTTCATTTAGTAAATCAATTTCCAAATTCTAGAGCTCCATATTAACTAGATTCTTAATTAGTAAAGAAAATTAAATAAAAACCATGCTGTTCTACAAGGCTTTTTTTGAAATTAATAGGCAATTATCTTATTACATACTTCTTATTTTAAAAAGTCCACGTTCCAATCTTATCCTTTATCTTAGAAGTTCCTTTGACAGCGGTTCACGTTAGTTTCATTTCAATTCCAATTTACTACAAAAAACATTATAAGATTTATAAATTGTACCTAAGACTATATGTCTTTAAAACATTTAATCATTCTAGGTTATTTGAATACTGGTAAGGTGTTACCTGACAGAGTTACTTCTCTGTTTAAACCTTCCTTACATTCATGTTTATAAGTTCATTAGATTTATCAGTGTCCAGCTAAAAAGAATACAGAAACTTTCTGTCACTTCGTCTTATCCACTACTTTAAACTAGCATACTTTCTTTTTAAAAACTCTTATGGATGTATCCAGAAAAGTTCTTTTACCTGGCTATAAATGCCATTCAAGTGACTGTCTTCCAAGAAAAAAAGGAACGGTCTGAACAAAGGGTTCAACGCAGTTTAAAAAGCCCGCGAAAATGGCAGGGGAGCTACGTCATTGCTGACACTCCATCTATATCCCACTCTAGATGTTGCCTTGTTGTTAAGTGAATGAATAAACCACCTGACAATCCTTGTAGCCAAGTGGTAGTGTTAAGTGGGCTCACTTGGTACTGTTAGGGAGTTGGCGGTTCGTCCCCTGCCCTTGGCTTCCAGCCGAAAAACAAAATAAATGTTTCATATAGTTAAACTTATACTTGTAAAGAAAGACTTCTATGTTTCTTATAGTACATTAACTCACTATTGTTGTTGCATTTTAATGTGTATGTTATCTTAGGTACATCTGTCCGCTATGGAACTTACGTTTACAGACTGCAATGGGTATGGCCATACATTCCCTCCTTGTTATTTCCTATCCTTTTTAATAGCTGATAATCAGCTAGAGAAAATCTATAATGACTGATTCAACTATATTGAATTCATCTCAAGGTTCTACTCCCACCAGAGTCACTTCTCAAATTGCTCTCTGCCTTTATTAAATTATCTTCTCATTTTAAATAATCCATACTGCTATTAAACATATGTAACCAAATGCATTGTAAATTCTAAACAGTTCTTACAAGAGATACAAAAAATCCTGAAAAGAAACAAAGTCCTAGGGTGAGAATTCCTAAGTCTAATGGTCCGATTATTTCCAATAAAGACTCCAATTGCATGATTCATTCATGTCAATTCTTGGATTTATACTGTCCATCATGTATATCCAATATACTTCTTTCCTCAATAGAAGGTCCTCCCATGAAATATTGTATCCAGTAGGTTCGTTGATTTTCTCAAGGCCCCAAAATCGCAGGGAAGCTGGTGAGTGTCCTTCATTATTGAAGTGCCTTGCCACTGACGATTTGTCATCTTTTATTCTGATGTCACTCTTATGCTCACTAATCTGAGTTCTTAATTCCCTCTTAGTTTTACCCACATATAATTTGTCACATGGACATTATAAAATATAAATTACATGATGAGATCTACATGTTCTATTGAGGAGAGAAGTATATAGGAATTCTCACCTCTAGCAGCCTGGACTGGTTACACACATGCCACATACTTCTCCATAGCTAGCTGGCACAATTCTACAGCATATTTCATACAAAACCAGCAGCTGGGAGTCCTAATAATACAGGGGCATCAGTAATTATTTACACAGATACCATGCAGCAGCAAAAGTAAAAGTTTGCCACTTGGTTCAAATAGTTCCTGCTTCAATGCAGGATTTCTTTGGCATAACATTCTACATAGCAATGGAGCAGCAACAAAATAATTTAAACAAGGGAGACACAATGCCGCTTCATTATACTCATATTTCACCTATCAGAATGGACGTTATTTTGTATTTACTTGCCATTTTAAACATTTCTAAACATTTCTGCATCATATACATAAAAATGGCACAAGCATTAACTTAATTAAGCATTGCAGTACAGTGGACTCCCAATTTTATGAATGCACTGGGGGACACTAAAAACATTCGGATAATCGAGAGTTCGTAAAATCGGGAGTCCCACTGGAATCAATGAGCCATGAAACATTATGCAAGCCAGGGGTACTTTATTCAAAAATAAATGAAGAAAATGTAAGAAACACTAATAAACGATGCACCAGCAAAAATCAGAACATGTTCACTACTTGAAAAAGTCAATAATACTTAGCTGGCATTTGGATTCATTAATTTTTTTAACTGCCTTTAAGCGCAGTTGCCGCAATAAAAGCATGTTCAGGTAGTTCATGTCTGGTTGGCTTTCAAGCCATGAAAGGCATGTATCAAAAGAGGACACAGCTTCAGTGGCTGTTGGAACTTTTACCTACTCACTGTCATCCAGCTTGCCACGATAAATGCGCTTTAGTGCTGCAAGAATGCCCTGATCCATAGGCAGTAACTTAGCAGTAGTGTTTGTGGGCAGAAATAGGCATCTGATAGCAGAATCTCTTGCTTTGAGCAGCTCGCCATCAGGGTGTGCACTGGCATTGTCAAGGAGCAGAATGGCCTTGGGGGCAGTTTCAGGGACTTTAGGTGTGTGCGAACTGCGGGGACAAAATCCTCAGAGAACCAGTTCTTGAAGATTGAGACAGACAGACATCCAGGCACTTGATTGTGCCCTGTATGTAACTGGTAACTTCTGGAGGTTGATGTGTTTAAAACACCTTGGCTTCAGTGATTTGCTGATGATCATCAGTTTGAGTTTGTGGCTCCCCTGATGCGTTTGTGCACCCCAACTCCGTGAGCCTGTCTGTTCTTTTTAAAGCCTGGGGCAAACTTTTCATTGCTGGCAGCCAAGATCTTATCTGGCAAAAGCTTCCAGAAAATGTCAGTTTCATCTGCATTATAAATCTGAGATAGTGACAAACCCTCCATTTCCACGATCTTAGTGAGCCAACTTTGGAACGGGGCTGTGGACTCATTGGCAGCCGGCAACAGCTCTCTGGCAATGGACAACTGCCAGATACCATGATGCTGTTTGAAATCATTTAGCCAGCCCTTGATGGCACTTAATGAGTCATCCTTGGCATTCAGACTGCGGTGAAATTGCAGAGCTTTTTCACGCAAGTTGGGCCCGGAGGTAGGAGTCCCTCGGACACGGTTCTGCACAAACCACAGGTAAAGTGCCATATCAAGTTGGTTGTCCCAACACCCCTCATGGTTTTATGTTGCTTGGGGGAATCACTACAGTCAAGGGATGAGGCAAAGTCTCTGATTTTAGACTTTTGTTTTCCAATTTCTTTTTATCCCGCCTTACTGCCCTCTTAGTCCACGCCTTCAGACCTGATCAGTCCCTGTAGATCCCTCCCACAGTGTCTGCCCCTAGAGTTCCAGGCTTACTCTGTTATCCCCCTACCTTACTCCTCACTTCGGAGCACCTGTACAACAGGGTCTGCTTGTGGGTAGGTGATCAGGGCTAGGATCGGTCGTCATCTTGGACCGAGAGGGTTTTTTTTGCTTTTCTTCCCTTGGTCCCTCCTTCCCCTGAGAGCGTCGGCACACAGGACTGATGTCCAGACAGACAGCACACTGACACATGCCATTGTCAAATGCCCACAACATCCTCCCCTCCCTGACTTTGGAGAGCCACCTGTGCCCTGATGCCGGTGCTTCTACAGGCATAGGTGCAACAGGTGCTCAAAGCACCCCAGGAACCCACCCCAGGAGGAGGAGGAAAGCATCCATTGGAATGCTTGATCCCCATTCTCTCCTCTGACCCCCAGTGGTCCCGAGTCCATTCCCAAACCTGGGTCACCGGCATGGCATGAGGTGTGGCGTCCAGCACCTCAACCCTCCATGCCACTGGGCTGGCAGACTTTGCTTTTTTGATGTCACATACTGTGGAGTTGCCAATGCCAAACTTAGGGGCAACATCCACAGCTTTCTCCCCCCTCTCCAGGCATTCCAAGATCTCCAGCTTCTGGAAGATATCAATTGCAGTCTTCTTCAGCGTTTCCATTTCAAAAATTAAGGTTGGGCAGCACTGGACCTAGTAGTGGCTACTATGCTTAAGTACCAACAGTAATTAGCACATATTTAACTGGAGTACAGGTACAGGTAACTGTAAGCAAGATTTTAATTACTGACTGTAACACTTAACCATGATGCCCATTAAGACGCATTAAGCTGCAATTATCACCCAGCTCAGGAGGCATGAAACAAATTCAGATTAACTGGAGATTCAGTTAATCAGAGTTCATAACATTGGGAGTTCACTGTACTTTAAACTAACAATATGACACAAAATGCACTCTATGCACTTTATTCAACCAGCACCTTATATCCTTAACCCTTGCAGGGCCGTGGACTGATATATCAGTCCAAAAATCCTGTATGTTTTATTTATTTATTTATTAACGAGATTTACCAGATATGCATACTGCGCGTACATCCACTCGTTTCCAGATGCGACCTGGGGTTACAAAGCATAAAGTGCTAGAATTACATTTGCTAATTCTGTTGGTAGCCTAAGGGTTAAAGACACTTTATATCTTTGGCATTAAATGCCATAAATGCACCTTATTTCATTCCTGCCAGCTAGCTTTAGCCTGGTGCACGATTTTGGGGAGTTCTGGGTGAGAGATGGATATAGAGAAACTAGAAATAAAAGTAGTAGGGAAAACGTTTAGTGAGAGATAGAAAAGACTGATGCAGGTGGCAAACTTACACCAGGGGCTGAAAAAGGTAAAGAACAGTATAGAAAGATACTATTGTGCAACAGATTTCAGTACGGAAAAGAAACAGATAGAAAAGGAATCCCTCCACTGGGGTTATTGAACTGGCAGAATGCAGTTCCACCAGATTCCTCTTTGTGAAATTATCTTCCTCCATCTGGAATCCCCCATAGTGAAGGAGAGCTGCTACAAGATGTTGAAGAAAGAGGGGTCCTCGGGGAGGGGCTGGAGTGTGTTTGACTGAGTCCTCACTCCTGGAGAAACAGAAGACCCATCAGGAGTCTATTTTAATGTCAAGTCAAGTCAAGTCATATTTATTTAAAAGGACACCCAATCCCGAAGGCTCTGGGCGCCGTACAAAAACTTAACAGCATTTCATACCGTATAATCTTAAAATTTTACAACAGATTAAAAACATATAAATAAGCAACATACGTAAACAAAATCACATCCCAAAAGCCTGCATAAATAGGAAGGTCTTTAGGCGAACCTTGAAGGCAGTTAAAGTGGCGGCCTCCCTAACTACTGCTGGCAAAGAGTTCCAGAAAGCGGGAGCGGCAACACTAAAGGCTCGGTCGCCAGCAGATTTTAACCTCGCTCTTGGAACGTTTAGGAGGCCACCACTTGAAGAGCGGAGATTTCGGGAAGAGGAAGAAGGTACCAGGAGATCTGACAGATAGCCAGGGCCCTGTCCGTGTAGGCCTTATAGGTGAGAAAACTCATCTTGAAGAGCACTCTCCATCTGACAGGCAGCCAGTGCAATTCACGCAACACAGGGGTAATATGACAAAATTTCCCTTGCCCAGACAAAAGTCAGGCAGCAGCATTTTGCACTAGCTGCAGTCTGCGGAGAGAGCCCCCAGAGACCCCGAGGTAGAGAGCATTACAGTAGTCGAGCCTAGAAGTGACCAAGGCATGTATCAAGGTAGGGAGGTCCAGAGACGGAACAAGGGGCTTAATCCTGGCAATGTTTCTGAGATGGAAAAAACAGGGAAGTACCACAGAGGAAATTTGAATCTCCATGGACAAATTCCTGTCAAGAATCACACCAAGATTTCGCACCCAAGGGGAGGCCATCAATGACGCAGCTCCAAGCACAAGTCCAGTTGCCGAGTCAGAGGCCATCCCATCACCGACTCTATTCGACTCCACTACCAGTACCTCAGTCTTGTCGGGGTTCAGTCGTAGCCAACTGGCGGCCATCCAGTCGCTGATCTCAGCCAGACAGATATTTAACACATCCACTCGTTTGATGTTCCTGGGGCAAAGGACAAGTATAGCTGAGTATCATCAGTAGCAATGAAAACTCAAACCATACTTACTAATGATCCCTCAGGGCAGCATGATACTGCGAACAACACTGGGGCAGTATCGAACCCTGAGGAACTCCACATAAAAAGGGGCGGGATGTAGATGAGAAATTTCCCATCACAACCCGCTGTCTCCTATTGGTGAGAAAGGACTCAAACCACTTGATGACATTACCGGTGAGTCCACACAACTCTCTCAGGCGAAGAAGCAACACACAATGGTCCACAGTATCAAATGCTGATGAGAGATCGAGGAGAACAAGAATTGACTTGTCCCCTCCGTCTCTAGCCCCGAGGAGGTCATTTTGCACCCGAACTAACGCAGTTTCGGTGCTATGTCTGGCCCGAAATGCCGATTGGAAAGGATCATATAACTCATGAGTCATGAGGTACTCCTCCAACTGAAGCGATACCACCTTCTCAACAATCTTCCCCAAAAATGGGAGATTGGAGATAGGACGGTAATTTGCCCTGACCTCCGGGTCCAAAGAAGATTTCTTTAAAAGGGGTCTCACCAGAGCCTCCTTCAAGGCATCCAGAAAGACACCCTGACTCAAGGAACACCGGATAATCAGGGCAAACACCGGGCCAACAGAGTCAATGCATCTCATTAAGAAACGCGTTGGCACCGGGTCCAGCTCACAAAAGGTATGCTTCAAGTTGACTGCCACCTCAATAACCTCACGGACCTCCACTGGCCTAAACTCTCCCCAACTAGGCAGAGCGCAGTTAGCATACAACTGGCGACCACTGTCAGCAATGGTATTGCTGGCTGAAGAAACCTCCCGCCGGATCAAAGACACTCTGTCTGAGAAAAACCGAGCAAAATCCTCACAATCCTCATTTGAGGAAATTCTTCGGGGCTGGAGACAAACAGGATGGAGAAGTCTGTCAACAGTCTGAAAAAGTGAGGCTGGTCGGTTTCTCCCAGCAGCAATCTCCCGAGACAAAAATGCTGTCTTCTTTCGGTTGATTGCCTCCTGTTATGCGCAATAATGCGCACGCAGGACTAGTCTGTCCGTCTCCAGATGGGACTTCCTCCAGCAGCGCTCTAATCTCCGACCCATCTTCTTCATTTCCCTGAGATCTCCATCATACCACGGAGACCTCAGGTACGAAGTTTTGGGTCATACACGGACAGGTGCGAGGGAGTTTATGGTGTCGGATAACACCTTGTTATAGGTGTCCACTCTGACATCAACAGCCCCGACGCATACATTACCCATCATAGATAAGTCAACTGCCGCCATAAAACCCTCAGGGGTAAGATCACGTAGAGGGCGGCAGCGAAACATCTCAGCAGGGGAAGAACTTATGGTGGGAGCCCCAAGCATGAACTTCACCGTGTAATGATCAGACCAGAAAACCTGATCAATCATAAGATCAAAAATCTCAATTCCAAGTGAGAAAACCAGATCCAGTGTATGGCCGTCTCGATGAGTGGGCGCACCAACAAACTGCATCAGCCCTAATAGGGACATACTTTGCAGAAATTCGCTGGTGCACCTTTGAGTTTTATCCTTGGCCCAGACGTTGAAGTCCCCCAGAAAAACACATCTGGGGGAATCCAACATCTCGCCAGCAACAAACTCGGTAAATTCCTGCAGGAAACCCCCCATCGGGCCAGGAGGGCGATAGATGAGGAGAATCCTGCAGCCAATGCCGAGTCCACCACGAATGGCCACACACTCAAAAGAACCCGGAGTTCCCACTGGATGCACGGTGAAGGTCAGGTTAGATCTAAAGCAGATGGCTACACGGCCACCCCTGCGATTTTCTCTGGGGCAATGCACGACGGTATATCCTGGGGGGATTGCAGCCTCAAAAACAGGGCCAGCATCATCTCCCACCCAGGTCTCCGTAATGCAAGCCAGGTCAACTGAAGAAATCAAGGCAGCAATAATGGCTGACTTGTTCCTGATTGACCTGGCATTGCATAGCACTGCCGTCAGAGATGTAGAGGGTGGTGTAGCCCCTCTGGCTACCTGACCACTCGGTCTGGAGGTATCCCTGGAAATGGGCACCAACCACGTCTGGCTTCACCTAGATACCCTAAAAAATCCAGGGCGTCTCCTGGACCCAAGTACCTCTATCCTTCCATCAACCTACTCCTGGTCACCCCATAGCCCACAAGCAGAGCAGTCCCTTTCAATTCCCACCTCCCTGCAACACCTGATAGTAATATTAGATACAGGGGGAGGGGTAAAGGGCGGCAGAGCATGCAGCAACGAGTTTCCATAGCTAATTCTAGCCCCCACAGGTCGCCCTACGGACCCCCTACACATTTCTAAAATTTAAACAAGCTTTCAAACTACCATACAGACATTAAATAATAAAAACTCAAGAATAATAAAATACTCCTATCTAAATAACCTAACAAATACAATTTAAAACCCTTATATTCAAAAACAATTCTCCTCCTGACTCATATAAAGTGATTTTGGCACAGTGCTCAGCGCCCACTCACACCCTTCAGCTTGTGGCTTTCTTTTACAGGGAGACCTCCGCCCCTCCACAATTACAATGTCACTCAAATCTCACTTCACCAGCTCCAGCTGGAATCGAACGTAAATTAGCACGGCCTCTCACGCCGTGCACATCAGCCGGTTCCAGGTGGGTCAGCCAGATAAAAGAAGTAGAGACACACTAAGAAGGCAATTCCCGGCTCAACCTCAAACAGACTTCAGCCACTAATGAGCGACGTCTCACACAACAAGGCAGGGTCCAGAACACAAAACTGCCACTTGCGAGCAGCGCTTTACTTTATAGGGAGACCTCCCCGCCCTCTCCACAATTACAATGTCACCCAAATCTCACTTCACCAGCTCCAGCTGGGATCGAACTTAAATTAGCACGGCCTCTCACGCCGTGCACATCAGCCGGTTCCAGGTGGGTCAGCCAGATAAAAGAAGTAGAGACACACTAAGAAGGCAATTCCCGGCTCAACCTCAACTAGACTTCAGCCGCTAACGAGCGGCGCTCACAAAACAAGGCAGGGTCCAGAACACAAAACTGCCACTTGCGAGCGGCGCTTTACTTTATAGGGAGACCTCCCCCCCCCTCCACAATTACAATGTCACCCAAATCTCACTTCATCAGCTCCAGCTGGGATCGAACGTAAATTAGCATGGCCTCTCACACCATGCACATCAGCCGGTTCTAGGTGGGTCAGCCAGATAAAAGAAGTAGAGACACACTAAGAAGGCAAATCCCGGCTCAACCTCAAATAGTCATCTTCCTTATCCTCTTCCTCAGGGAAGATGAGGTCAGGGAAGTACTCCTTGACGTTGGCCTGTTTGGAGGCAGGGACTGATGGTCAGGGTACCAATGGCTCTCTAGAAGGCACGAGGCAGATGGGTCAAACTGGTGTTGATGCCGAGGCAGCACCCGATGGTACGGGCAATGATGGCCCAGGCCATGAAACAAACTGTTGCATGAGAGATGTGGTAATGGAGCAAGAATAGCATTAAGGTTGATGGCAAGAAAAGGAAGTGTCATTGACACAAGTACTGACAGAGGGGGCATGGAGCCCAGCTCTGATGAACCGCCGCTAACCATAGTAGAAGCAGTGGGGCCCAATGCCTGTGGACCTCGAGATTCAAGAGGTCCCGATGGTGGGGCTGAGGCCGAGGGCTCCCCTGCAACCTTGTGATGGCTGGGGGAATTCTTCTCCATGGGGGGGCCTAATAGGAGCACAGGCCTGCATGAAGCGAGGCGCTGATGCCGAAGTGGTTGACAGAGTGATCCCAGGAGGACAAGAGGAAGAATCTAGTAGGGGTGGGATCGCCGTTGGGAGGAACAATCCTGATGAGAATGTTTCCCCAAGGACTTGTCCTGGACCTTGGTGGCCTGAGAGCCTGAAAAAGACACTGGAGATGGGGGCCTGGAAGACCTCTGCTTTTCGCTGGCTGCCTGTTGCTCCGTGAGGAACTTCTGCAGGGCTTTCTTGTGTTGGTGCTGGGTGATGAGGTTAAACTTCAGGCAGAACTAACAGGCAAGAATGTTGTGGTCAGGCACAAGACAGCAGACAGAGTTTGTGGTCATCGGTAGAAGAAATCTTTCTGTAGCAACAGCAACGGAAGAGAGCTGACGAGGGATTAGTTCTCAACATACAAAAATAAAAGGAATCACTTTAAAATAAAGTGATTCAAAGTCAAACACCAAAGAAAAATGGTAAGTAGTTTTGGCGGTCAATCTGAGCAATGAAGCTTCTGCAGAGTCCGTGCAAGAATGGCCGATGGCGGGAAAGAGCTGAGGAGGAAGTGGGGCTTGCTTGCGCTTATATAGGGCAAATGATGTCAGAGCCTTATGTTGGTGTGGGTGGCCCCTAATAGACTGCCGCAAAAAAAGCTTCTGTGTGATCCTGACGTCTGATGGCTAAGTTCCATAGGTGGGACCTGATGACACAGAGATATCTCCAAATAAGGTCCACAGAATCTTTGGCTGAGAGACTTAATAGGTTTTAATAGAAGGAGGGTACATTTTGTCTGCCTTATGAGGAACTGCAGGCAGATTATCAGGCCTATACCAGGCAGCCACAGTGGTATCTTTCAAAGCAGGTTGCATGGGAGGAACCACAAACGAAGAGCTAGAGGCGACCTCTATGTATTCACAGAGTGCTCATTTTGAAGACTCCTCATTAGCCACAAAGCCCAGAACCTCCTGCATATGCTGGAGTAAACCCTGGAAAGAAGCAGTCTCCTGAGCGGACTGAGCTGTATAAAGAAGAGAGACCTCACTGCAGGAGCACAAAACAGAACTGGAATTCAGGTCTAAAGGCATATCCGGATCATCACCCTCTACATCTTGCTCATTATGTACAAGATTAGAGTCGTATCCCTCCTCACCATCCTCAGGCTGAGGAAGGAAGGAAAATTTTATTTCATAAGTGCCCAATCCTGGAGGCTCTGGGTGCTTTACAAAGAGGTGCAACAATTTCAGCAATTCACAATTAAAATCATAGACAGTTAGCTTGGTACACATACTAAATACTATGTTAAAACTATAAAACCCCTTTAAAATTCAGTGGATGTCAAATGCCTGTTTAAATAGGTGTACCTTAACGCCCCACTTAAAACTCTCCACAGAGGAAGCCTCCCTTAGTGATCATGGCAAGGAATTCCATAGGACTGGCCCCGCATCCTCAAAGGCACGGTCTCCAGATGTCTTTAGCTGTGCCCTAGGAATCATCAGGAGGCCCTCTGTTGAAGAACGGAGTTAGCGTACAGGGCAGACAGGTGTTAGGAGGTCAGTAAGATAGCCAGAACCCGAGCCATACAAGGCCTTATAGGTGAGCATGCCCATCTTGAAGGCAATCCTCCACCTGACCGGCAGCCAGTGCAGTTTGCTCAGAACTAGAGCGAACCTCGAGAGGCCCATCAACAACCTGGCTGCTGCATTCTGCACCAGCTGCAGCCGACAGAGGTTACCTCCACTGACCCTGAAGTATAGAGCATTACAGTAATCGAGCCTAAATGTCACAAAAGCATGCACCAGTGAAGATAGGTCATGAGGCGGGATTAAGGGTTTAATCCAGGCGACATTCCTTAAGTGATTAAAACCACTCCGGATGATGGCAGGCACCTGAGCATCAAGTGTCAAACCATCATCAATGATGACGCCCAGATTTTCACCTTAGTGGCAGCCACCAGTGAGGTGGTACCCAGGAACAACTCTGTTCTTGCTCCAGTGGTGACAATGTCCCACTGACAATCAGGCTCAATCACCAATACCTCCATCTTGTCCAGGTTAAGCCCCAGTCAGGTAGAGGACATACAGTCCTCGATCTTGGATAGGCATTTGTTTAGCACCACGACAGTGTCCAATGTCCCAGGGGCAAAGGACATATACAGCTGGGTATCATCTGTGTAGCAGTGAAAACCCAGGCCATTACACCTAATGATGTCCCCCAAGCAGCATGTATACTACAAACAACAGTGACATGATCAAGGCCTGAGGCACACCACAGGTCAGGAGTTTTGGGCAGGAGGAAGAGGGGGGGACAGGGCCTATCGGCTGCCTGGAAGGCAGACAGGGAGGAACCACAGGTGGAGCCATATGCCCAGATCACACAGCTGGTGCCAACGGGGGTGGGGTGGGGTGATGATGACAGAATTACTGTTGATGGCAGTAGCTGTTGGAATATCTCAGAGACATTAACCATTAGTGCCTGGGTATCAACAGTGCCAGCTGGTGAGGTTGACAACACTGACGACAGTAGAACAGTGCAACAGTGTGGTTGTCAATGGCTGAAGACCACCGTTGGCAGGTGAGCCGGATCCAGATCCAACCTTGATGCCAGGGAGGCAACGATGGGGGCCACCGAAGCAATCAAAGACTTGACCCCCATCACCAGAGTTATGTGGTGACCAGGAATGTGAGGGAGAACCAGTCATCTCTTGGGCATGCTTCTTACGGTGGTGCTCTGACAATGAAGACGTGTGTAGTTTTTCCTTCCATTTCAAAGAGAGAACTGGATGGCAATAATGCAGCTGACCATCAGGAGCAGATGATGAGGAATGGGTTGGTGAAACCAGGAAAAAAGCTGGCATCAAATGCTGGAAAGCCTCCGTTTTCTGCAAAAATGTCTCAGACACTTTGATGGTGTCTCTGTGAGGCCTTGTTAAAGCCCTGGGAAATGGCACACTGCTTTGCATCATGTGAAAGGCCAAGACAGCTGGCACACATGGAGTGAGCATCATCCTTGTAAATTTTAGCACTGCACTGAAAAAGGCGAAAAAGTGTCTCATGCTGTTTTTTGTATTACAGAGATACATAGGCAATGACAGCAGAGAAAGGTCCATTGGCCCATTCAGTCTGCTCACCCCACCTAACTGCTTAGCACTGATCCTAGTGGCCATCCCTCCTCTTTGTTTCTGCCCCCTTGTTCTAACTAATCCCATATGCTGGTCCCATACCTCCTTGAAGCTTCTCACTGATTTGGCCTGTACCATTTCCTCTGGCAGCTTCTTCCACTTGTCTACCACTCTGTGAAAAAGTGCTTATGATGTCCCTTTTAAATCTCTGCCCTTCAGGTTTAAGTCAGTTCCCTCTCATCCCTGTATTTGAGCTAAAGAAGAAAAGTTCCTTGGCATCCACCCTATTTATCCAGTGCAGGTACATGTGTGTCTCGATCATGTCACCCCTTTCCCTCTTCTCGCAGGTGTACATGTTCAAGTCCTACAGCTTCTCCTTGTATGTCTTATCCCCTAGACAAATGAACCATTTTGGCTGCCCTGGCTGCATCAGCTGAAATTTCTCCTCAGGTGGCGACTGTAGTATCTTGTGCAGCATTCCAGGTCTGGTCACATCTGGATCTGTACAACGTGAGGATCAACTCCTGGTTTCTACTGAAAATCCCTCTCCCTAGGCAACCCGGCATCCTGTTTGCCTTACGCACAGCTCTATTATAATATGCACCTGTTGGTAGGCTCTCTGATATCATGACCCTAGGTTCTTTTCATCTGGGGTGCACTTTTTTTGTACAGCTTTTTGGTCTCCTTGCACATTATTCAGGCTTTGCTCTGGCACCCCTAGCTCCAACCACCACTCCCCCTTCCCCCCATCTATCTGGCAGAGATCCACACGGGGAAGGACCAAAGAGCACTGTAGCCATCATTAATGGTGACTGGTGCTCATGGTTTTCTGTTTGTTTTCTTTGGACTCCTCTTCCCCAATGCAGGGTCTGCACACCCACACACATCACATTCAGTCGCTGGTAGTAACATCCAGGGGGAGGTGGGGGAGACAGTCTCCTTCTGTCACCCACAGTGGTCACTATGGTGCTGGAACTAGAACACCTCCCTCCCTTCCCTAGCTGGCTGCTGCTGCATGGCAGTGATTCCCCAGATCCATAACCAACTTCCCAGGTCTGCTCCCAAACCCGGGTTGTCAGCACAGAAGCATGTAACACTTCCACTAGGCAACCGTCCACCTTACATTTTTTAGCACTGAAGCCCAGTTGCCAGATCTTGGCTCTCCAGCCTGTCAAGATCCTCAGAGTTCCCTTATCCTTTCCTCCATGTTCACCCTTGTGTAGATCTTTGTGTTATCTGGGAAGAGGCAGATTTTGCCCTTGATGCCTTCCCCTAT
This sequence comes from Neoceratodus forsteri, assembly GCA_016271365.2. Taxonomy (NCBI): domain Eukaryota; kingdom Metazoa; phylum Chordata; order Ceratodontiformes; family Ceratodontidae; genus Neoceratodus; species Neoceratodus forsteri. The sequence continues at coordinate 1,219,772,833 of CM057450.1, forward strand.
GTCAGTAATTAATATATTGAAAAGAATGGGACCCAGCAACAATCCCTGAGGTGCTCTGCTCATCACTTCCCTTACCTCTGAAAACTTCATATTAACTACTACCCTTTGTATTCGTCCCCCAGCCAGTTTTCCACCCAAGCTACCAATTTTTCTGCCACCCCCTAGTCCCTCATTTTATGCCTGAGTCAAAGGTCTTGCTGAAATCTAAGTGTACCACATGTACTGCTTTCCTGTATTTGCTGTCCTGTTGATCCAGTCAAACAAGTCAAGACCTTCTCCTTGAAAACCCATGTTGTTTGGGGTCCTGTAGTCCCAGGAAGTCCACTAGTTCATTCCATAGTAAGGACTCCATCATTTCCACCACTACAGACATCAAGCTGACTGGTCTATTGTTCACTGGCTCATGCTTCCTTCCACTTTTGTGCAGAGGTAACATCCACTGTCCTCCAGTCATGGAGATACCCTGGCCCAGCGAGCAGTTGAATATGTCTGCAAGTGGCCCTGTGGCAGCTCTGCCACCTCCTACGATCCTTGGATGTAAACTTCCATGTCCAATAGATTTATCCACCTTCTACCCTGAAGCTTTTCCAGCACCCTTTGCTGTATTTTGACCATGCCACTTAACCCCACATTCTGACAGTGGCCCACCCTTCTCCCTTGTAAATATGGAACAAAAAATATTTCAGTGCTTCTGCTTTCCCTTTGTCCCCCTCCTCCCATCCTTCCTCACTCTTCAGTCTCACAATACCCCCTTTGAACTTATGCCTCTCCCAAATGAACCTCCCCGCACTCCCTTTGCCATCTGGAATTCCGTCTCTGCCTTGACCTCCCTCACATTCCTGTTGGCTGCCTTTGTTGCCTCCAGGTACTTTTACCTATCCTCCTCCTGTTGGCTTCTCTTATACTTTAAGAATTCTTTTCTTTTGGCCCTTATCGCTGTTTTACTTTGGACATGAGACCACACTGGGACCCTTGCCCTATTTCTGTTTGAAAGCTTTGTAAATTGCTTTATACTTGTTCTTTTTCCAACTGTTCTCTCAGCTTGCTCAAATCTGCTTTTTAAAGTCCCATACCCTTACTGTGTTTCCCATTGGTGATCCATATCTCGTCTCCAGTGCCACAGATATGTAGTCACTGGAACCAAGTGGGTCCATGACTGCAACATACAGTACTAGACCCTCTCACTTTTGGTTAGCACCAGATCCAGCAGAGCCTCTTCCCTTATCATGCGCTGGACTAGCTGAACTAGGAATGCCTCTTGGCATGCATCCACCAGGGGCCAATTCCTAGAACTTACTGCAATTGGCACTTTCCAATCTTTAGCCAGCATATTAAAGTACCACCACCTCCCCTAAATTGGCCACCATCTTAAGCATCTCTCCCAGTTCCTTGTCTGCCTACCTGATCCTGACCTGGTAGTCTGCAACCACCCCAATCTAATTTGTTTCCCATTCCCTGTTGCTGCTAGCACCCATGGGGTTCTAGTTTACCTGATCCCCTAGGCTGTCAATTTCAGTTGCTTTTATCCCCCTTGAAATTTTTATTTATATGCATTATGAAATTAATACAACCCATAAGAAACAACATTGATACATGACAATATCGTTATTTTTTTGAATAATCTCTTTATTGAATTTCTTTATAAACCAAAACATACAATACACAGACAAAACAAACAAATAGATGCAATCAGATGTGCGAATATATCTCATTTACAGAAGTTAAAAACAAAATCACATGTTCTCATTCTATTGTAATCTTCTCCTGTACATAGTCCTTGCGTACACATGCCAGCAAGGTCTTACTGATAGTCCAAATCCTTCAAGTGGCTACATCCTTCCCCCATACTCTATGTACTCATTACAGATCTCAGCACCATATTCTCGGCCATACTCAATGAGGAAAGAAAGGGGGACCACTCCTTCAGGAAGGCCTCTTCCCTCTCTCTTACCACATACGTCAGTCTTCCCAATGCTAATGTGTGCACTGTTGCCTGGTGCCAGATAGAAACCGTGGGCCTGGCATGGGACACCCATGTATTTTGAATGCAGTGTTGAGCCAAAACAAACAAGACTCTCGTCCATCTGGGAAGCAGAGTCCATTCCCCTCCCTCTACTACTTCTACTCCAAATAGACAGGTCAAGGGATCCCTTTCCAGTGGCAGGCCAGCTATTTGAGCCACCTCAGTGACCACATCCTCCCAAAGCTTTACTAAGGTTGGACAGGTCCAGAAACAGTGAATATAAGTACCTGTTTCTTTTCCACACCTACCAGATATAGGGGAGATCACCGGATGAGCTTTATGAATGGTTGCCGGGGGATAGTATAGTCTATGCAGGAATTTGCAAAAGGCCTCTTTCAACTTGTTACAAACCATTGTTCTTCCCGGCATCTCCAAGACCACACTCCAATTTTCTTCTGAGATGTACTGTTTCAGGTCTCTTTCCCAGAGCGCCCTTGTGTTTTTAGTTACATCTGTCAGGCCCTGTTTGCCCTGTTTGGCAACCTTACCTAACATTCCCTTAGGATCCTTTCCAGCATGGTACACCAACTGTTCTACCGGGTCTGGTTTCAAGCCCTCTTGAGCCTCTCTACCTAATCTTCCTACATAGTTGCGAATCTGTAGGAATCTAAATAAATGTGGGCCTTCTAGATGCTGCCTTTGATTAGGTGCCTCATAGGTGCAGACCTCCCCCCTCTCTATTAAGTTACCCACAGTGTCTACTCCTCGTGTCTCCCATTCACTAAAACCTTTGACCTCCATTCCCGGTAAGAACGGATTCCTAGCCACCGGCAATAGTAAGATTTCTCCCTGCGCATGCACTCTTTGCCTCCCAAGCCTTTTCCCAGGCCTTGAGTGCTGCCCGTACCAATGGGTTACCATTCCCCAATGCTCTATAAGCCCATGGCCCTTTACTATGCAAGCAAGTGGTGAGCCTCCCTGGGACCCCCCACTGTTTCAACTCTACCCAACTAGCAACTGGTGATCTGTGCACCCAATCCCCAGTCCCTCTCTGCTGTACGGCCAAGTAATAATTACCTAGGTCTGGGAAATTAAGGCTGCCCCTACTCTTTTCTGCTTTAAGTCTCTTAAGGCTGATTCGTGGCTTTCTTCCACGTCCTATAAACTCCAGGAATCCCGTTTCCAGTCACTTAACATCCCCCTTTGTTAGTCCCAGATGCAACATTTGCATGGGGTATAGAATCCTAGGAAGGATGTTCATTTTGATCGCATTGATCCTTCTCAGCCAAAAGATCGGGAGCTGCACCCACCTCCTGAGGTCCCCGAGCACAGTTCTAATCAAGTAGGGGAAATTTAGGTGGTACAGGTCCCCTAATCTCCATCCTATCTGCATTCCCAGGTACCGGAAACCATCCTGCACAACCTTGAGCCCCAGCCCCCCAAATGTCCTGTCCCCATCTGGGAAACACATCATTTCCAACTTCTCCAGTTTCACCTTATAGCCAGAGAAGCTGGCAAATTCTTCGATGAGGGACAGCAGCGGTACCATGGATCTCTGCGGGTCCCTAACAAATAGCAGCATATCGTCTGCATAAATGCAATCTTATGCATAGTTCCCCAGGCCCCAGCAAGCCCTCTCACTTGTTCCTTTTGCTGCACTGCTAGTGCCAGAGGCTCCAATGCCAGAGCAAACAAGAGGGGTGACAGAGGGCAACCCTGCCTAGTTCCCCTTTCCAAAGGAAACCACCCAGAAAGACCCCCATTAACTAGGACTCGGGCCCTCGATTTTTTACACATAGCCTTCACCCAACCCACAAAGGATTCACCCAGACCAAGCCAGGACATCACCTCAAATAGGTATTCCCACTCTACCCTGTCAAATGCTTTTTCTGCGTCCACTGATACAATACCCACTTTCTCTTTCTTTGTGCTCGCCCACCATATTACATTAAGTAGCCTGCTCATATTATGATATGGTTGGCGACCATTTATGAACCCGGTCTGGTCTAGGTGAATCAAGTCCGGCAGTATATTTTCCAGCCTAATAGTCAGCACCTTGGCCAAGATCTTTAAATCTGAGTTAAGCAGGGAGATAGGCCTATATGCCGCACATTCCATGCCATCCCTACTGGGCTTGGGTATCAACATGGAAACATAGAAACATATAATTTGACGGCAGATAAGGACCGCTTGGCCCACCCAGTCTGCCCATTTCCTACCTGATGGATAAGCTGCAGATCCTAGTTAACCAGCAGCCTACTTCTCTACCCCACCCCTAGAATTGCCTTATGTCTGATATCAAACAAATGTTAGCATCATAACAGGTATCCGGTAGTTCAGAGCTCTCCCCTCCTTCCTCCATTTGAAAAAGTCCACACAGTGCCTTCGCCACCTGGCTCCCTAAGATCTTATAGTACTCTACTTGGAATCCAAATGGCCCACTAACCTTTCCCTGTTGTAATTTTTGTATGGCCCCCAAAATTTCAGTGCTCGTTATAGGCTGGTCTACTTGTTCTTTCTGAATTGTAGAGGCTACAGGCAGCTGTACGCCTGTCAGGAATCCCTGCATTTGATTGTTTTTCCCCTTATGTTCCACTCTGTACAGGCCTTTGTAAAAGGTCCTAAAATGTTCCCCTATACAGTACCTCCAGGATCTGTACAGAGTCTCCCCTCTCTGTCCTTAATCCCCAAAACACGTGTTTGGCTCTTGCCCCCTCTTCATTAACTGTACTAATAATGGCCCTGGCTTATTCCCCCATTCAAAAACCTGCCTTTGACAGTAGAACCAGGTCCTAGCAGCCTCCTCCTGCAGCAGCGTGTTTACAGCCTTCCTTGTTACCATCAACAACTTAGGTACCTCTCCTTGCTCTCCTATTGCCACTCTTTTCTCTAATTCTTTTAACTGTCTTTCTAACTCTAGCCTTTTGTCCCTTTTCTGCTGCCTCAATCTCACCATGTAAGCAATGATAGCCCCCCTCATAAAGGCCTTCCCTGCTTCCCAGAAGGTGGCTTTAGAAATATCCGGGGAGGAGTTAGTCTCCTCATAGAATTGCCATTGCTCCACTAGGTATTCCCTGAAGGCTTGATTTCTAGTCATATATGTGGGGAACCTCAATTGTGAGGGCATCTCCTTCACCTCTTTGCCGGCCATTTTCAAGATTAGCATGGCGTGGTCTGAGATGTGAATAGGACTGTGGGACATATACTGTATCCTTCCTATCCAACTCTTGGGTATATAGACATAGTCTATACGGGACCAAGTTTTACGTGGGTTGGTGTAGAACATATACTCCCTAGCTCCTGGATTAGTTGTACGCCACCCATCCACCAAGTCTAGGTCTGCCATCCCTAGCTGCCACTGGGCCATAATTTCGAGCTTCTTCCCTTCCTTCCAAGTGGTCCATGCAGGCATCCATGGTCCAGTTAAAATCCCAACAATCAGCCCAGGGAATTGTTCTTTTATTAGCAAATCCAGCAAAAGGTGAAAACTGTGGTTCATGCACCGCCGGAGCATAGATACATCCAAACGTAACCATGTCTCCCTTAACAGCCCAGTGATAAATATGTACCTGCCTCTCTCTGGGTCACGCACTACCCTCTGGACTTCCAAGGGAAAGTTTTTATGTAATAATATAGCTACCCCACATTTATGTGATGAGAAGGAAGCTGCATAGCACTTCCCCACCCAGTTCTGCACAAGCTTGGTGTGCTCTACGTCCGTCTGGTGGATTTCTTGCAACAAGGCTACCTGTGCCCCTACCCTCTTTAGAGCAGTCAAAAGTGTTGTTTTCTTTACTGGACTTGCTATTCCTTTCACATTCCATGAAATAACATTGACACTTGACAGATTAATCATGGTTGTCACATGAAAATTTCCCATTCCAATCAGTGCCCTGTAACCCACTATTTTCCCCCATCCCCAGAGCACCCTCGATCCGCCCCTGCAATTCTTGTTATAATGTACTGCACAAGTAACTTTCGCATCATCAATTGCATCTAGTAGCAGATTAACAATAACAACAGAACTAGTAATTTAAACAACCTCCCCTTGCCCTTCCCTCCCTTCCTTTAACTCCCACCCAACTCCCATCCCCTTATAGTTCACCCCCCAGCACCTCCCATCTCTTGCAGACATCTGGCTTTTCTAAAAATCAAGATACCTCTACCCTTACCTCTCCCCATACAACCTGCTCTTTCGATCTATAGGCTCCCCACCAGTCCCATCTCCAAGTGTGCAAATCCCCTATTGACACTAAGTGCCACTAAAGCACAAGTGTCAGAAAAAAACCTTTCAACTGGCATGATGCGTCCCATCGCTCCGCCCAACGCTGAAGCTCCCCTGGAGCACATACCCTCTGTGCTATTCTGTTCTCTTCACCCAACCGGTGCACCATCCCTTTCCACATTCCCATCCCCCAGTCATTATCCTTACCTCCGATCCTAGAAACTGTGCTGTGCTCCTGTGATAATGGTGACTTTAATGCATGCCCCTATGAATCTTGGTGAAATCCTTTACCATGACTTCACTCTCACCAATGTCTTTGTGTGAGGGCAACCATAGGACTCTCTCCTTCTACATGTTTACTTATAGGCAATCAAGAACCAGGCCGAACCCATGGGGCCGAACATCTGAGGAGGAAGGGCCCACCGCCAAGCTCCATCCCTACCACCTGTTGGCGATTTTGCGGTTACTGCATCCATCAAGTCACTTCTGCCCCCGCATCCACCATGGCTCGGAAGAGACCTTCCTTTTAGATATCACCATATCACCAACCCTTCCATGGTGTTAGCAGGATCTGCCTCGTAAGTTATCAACCCTATTCCTGCAACCCTGAACCTTAACCCATTCCCTGTACTCCCTTATATCTATCCGAGACTCACCTGAGGTCTGAATCATCCTGCAGTTAGTATCTCCCCTCCCCCACAACCTGTCATCCCTCCCTTTCTCTCCCCACCATCTCTTTCCCAAGGCAGAGACATCGGGAAAAGATATTTATAAAGCCAGGCAAGCCCCACACAGGAAACACAGGTCCTGGCCCGCCTTATTTTGTTTTGTCAGTTCATCTCCTGTCTGGAAAACCCCACGTGTACAGCGGCCTCCCCACAGACCCAGTCGAGGCTGAGCTGCGCTTCATCTCTGTGCTAGGCCCACCCCAAGCGCCTCTATCTGAGAAGCCATCGGCCACATTAGTCGAACTGCATTGAACAATAGGGAGAAAATTATTATTAGTGTCCTGTATACTCCATAACAGTCTGCAAAATGCCCTTGATGCCTCTCCCTTCTTCCGATGTTGATATTCCACTATTCATTAACTTCAAGTCCTACAGAACAGTCATAAACTTTCTTCTCTGGTTAGGTAATCTAAACTAGGTGGCAAGCAAATAAAACAAAGCTCACCCAACCTCTCAACTTGTAAATTTAAAACCGTTCAAACAGTATAACTGGCCTCGTTAGTCTCAGAGTAGTACCAATGCCATGCCCCTTTCTTGCTCCTCAGCCCACTTTCTTTCATAGGGTCTTGCAGATTCTTCAGCCTTTTCTGCCTCCCAAAAGGAAAGGTCGCCCCCTCATGCTTTATCTTGGCGTGGCGGGTATAGCAAAATTCTCCACCTTTAGACTTTTCAATTGGGCCATAACTGCATTGGAACATCTTTACGCTTCATGAGCAGCCTTGCAGAATAATCCTGGGAGATATAAAGCCAATTCCTTCATAATTCAATGAGCCTTTTGCTCTGTAGGCCCTTAGAATTGCCTCCCTGTCCTGGAAATTATGAAAGCGCATGATGATCTGCCGCAGAGGCTGGCCCGCCGGTGGACACGGCATTACAGCACGATAAGCTCGCTCCAACTTTATTTTCCCCTTCTTAGGCTGCACCCCTAGCAACTCAGGCAGCACTTTTCTGCAGAAATCCAAAGCTCCTTCTCCTTTGCTCCCCTCTGGCAGGCCTCTCAGGCGCAAGTTCAAGCGCCGATGATAATTTTCTTGGTAGTCGTGAGCTTCTTTCAGCTCTCTCTGAAGCTCTGCCATTTGTCCGGGAACTGATAACAGTTCATCCTACAAGCAGGAGATCCGCTCCTCCGCCTCTGGCAGCCGATTACCCTGCTGTGTCTGCTGTTCCAGGACCTCCTGCAACCGGGAGTCCAGCTTGCCTTCCAATTTAACCAACCTTGGCTCCAATGCCACTATCACCTGGCCGGTCAGCTCCCGACCAAGCGCGGCAACCTCCGTGGCCGACATAGACACCAGGCCTGAGTTTTCTCCCACGCTGTTCACCACCAACTTTTTACCGGTTGTACCTGTGAGTCGCTGACTCTTACCGGGATTAGGGTCAGGTATTCCTCCAGTACACTTTCAGCACCGTGTATTGCAGTGAGAACGCCACCAAAGGTATTTTTCACTTTTATTTTTAGTTATTTTACAGCGACTGGAGTGTATCGCGAAACGTGTCTACCTCATTAACTGCTCATCAGCGCCCCCAGAATATCGTTATTAATCATAGTTTCATAGTTGTGTACAAGGCTTTAGGCTTAGGCCATGTGACTCTCAATTATTAAATGTGATAACTAAACTTTCTAACCCCATATAGGCATACAGTGTGTTCTTGAAGGATTCCATTGAGTTGCTATCACTACATTATTAGGCAGTTGATTCCAAACTTTCAGCTCTCTGAGAAACCAATTTTCCCTCACTGAAGTTTTGTACAGTGAACCCTTTAGTTGAAGGCTTGGCCTCTACTATCTCTGTTTGATGTTTTAAAGTGTAATACAAAACATTCAAAGAGTACCTTGTTTTTGAGGGCTCTATGTACCATACAGAGGTCCCCCTTAAGAGCACATTTCATGATGGTCCAAAAAGTTACAGCTTCTAGTCATTATATGCAGTACTAGACCTGAAAGGGTGTGTGTATTTGTTATTTTGGCCAAGGTTTACTCTGCCTTCCATAATTTGGATTTGTTTTGCAGCCCTGCTGCACTTGCCTTTGCTGTTCAGCTGCTGGACTGCTTTCACTTGATGATATCACTACAGGGCAGAGGAGTGACTCACACTGTGCAGTACCGTGCAGTTGCAACATTGTTGCAAGGGAAAAACTACCAGTACTCAGTGTAGATACTGTGTTCCCCCTTCCACAAGACACCCTGTTAGCAATGCATTATGCCAAAATCCAAATGCCCTGTCAGTATATATTTTTTTGTTTGTTACATTGACTGTGCCCTATAGTGATGTCAGCAGTACAACCCTGGGCCCCAGCAACACCAGGCTTGCTATAGAAGTTCTGTACGCCCTGCAGTTTTAGCGCAGAATGCAAAAACTAACTGCAGCAGACAGTAATGAAATACAATTCCAGAATCAATGCAAGAAGGGGTAATTTATGCATGAAAGTCAAAAGGACTATGAAAGGTGCTCTTTAAATGCCTATACTCCAAGAAGAATAGGTTTAAATTAACCAGCCATTGCCCATATGTTTTTGCAGTAAGGTTTTTGATCTTCTTAGTTGCCCTTCTCTGGACTCCCTCTAAGAGTTTAATATTTTTATTGGTCCAGGGTGCCCAGTACTGAACACGGTACTCCAGGTGCAGACACAGAAGTGAACTATAAAGTGACATAATACCATACTATCCCTACTTACTATGTTATGGCGTATAGTGCCATTACCTTATTAACCTTTCTGACCACTTCTTTGCAATTATCATCAGATATAATTTTGTTGGCGTGATCACCCAGATCTTTCTGCTCCAGTTATATTTATTTCCTGCCCATACATAAAAAATACACTGCCTTTTTGTTAAAATTTAGTTTGTAAGTCCTCCCCATTGGGTGATTTTGTCTATTTTGTCTTGTAGCAACCCTATTGCCTCCTCACTCTACAATCATCAAAACAGTCAAACATAATATTAATAGAAATAATGTTTGTAACCACTTAAATCCACAATATTGAGGTTAGAGACAATATTTTTATGGAATTATGTATAAGAATAATAAAGATATGAAAACAAAAATCAAAGCCAACAATTAATGCATATTCAATGCTTATCTGAAAATTCCTAAAACAATATTCCATAATTCTATTCACTAGGGAAATATTGATATTTTCATTACTTAGGGAGTGGGCACAAGCCTTAAGGAAAAAATTATAACATTTACGATTAGATAATTTACAATTAATTTCTCCTTTATCTAGAATTATTTTATTTAGATATACAATTAAAAAATATGTTTAGAGTTACTAAATTGTTCCAATTCTGGCATCTCTCTTCATCTCTTCTTTGTTCTTGTCTCTTCCTGTCTTCTTCCTTTTTAAACTTTTTCTCTATTATGTAAGCTTTAAATTGCTCTGGTTTGAAAAGAGCCTGTTGTCCCTTCCACAGGTAAGCAAGCACTTTTCAGAGAACAGGACTTTTAACTATGCCCCATTTCATTGAGATCCTCTTTGTACTTTAGAAATTGTTTCCTTCTTGTAAGAGTCACAGTGGCAATGTCAGAGATATTCTACAAGTGGCATTTTTGAATTCTAATGCATACATTTTTATAATAGTTGAAATTATTAGGTCCCAATCTGTATCAAATGCCAAAGAAAAAATAATACTCATACTAAGTTCAGTGAAATCCTGAAAGGTTGTAGCTAGGGTTTGTCCATCGGCGAAGACTCATTGTGAGAGGTATTTTTAGACACGGTTTCTATTTTTTGGGTGGTTTCTGGAACTGTTGCTTTTTCTGAGCAGACTGAAATTGGTCTTTTGAATCGAACTCTAAAGGCTCAGGTTATAAAGGCAGAGGGGTTGTCACTTGAGAGTTTTAAAGGGAAGGGTCCCCTCAGGCCTTTTTTCTTGTTTACCTGTGTAGCTTGCAAGCATGAGCAATAATTGCCTCTACTGCACCCTCCTAAGTTCATCAGGATTTAAATGTAAAGGAAGTGACTAAGTCTGGTGTGAAAAGCTACTTGACTCTATTACAAAAGTTAAGACCAGACTCATAAAGAATCTTGGATTTTATGATGCTTTAGAGCTAAAGCCTGCAGTAGTTCTACTGTATCAGTGCTGTTCCATGTCCTCTGCAGTCCCAATGTTTTTGTCTTGTGCTGGCCATCAAACATTTCAAGGTACAGTGACTGCCCTGCTGTTTTATGTATGTTTATTGGTCCAGTTGGAGGGCCTCTTATGGATATAAGAGTGTCACCTCATCGTTCTTAGGACCAGAGGACTGTGAAACAAAGATGAGCAGTTCTGTGGACCCTAAGGATGCATGAGATTACACTCTTATAGCCATAAGAGCCCTCCACCAGACCAATAAAATTACTATAGATTGCTAACTTTATTAAATTAAAAAAAAACTTTTTTATTTAATAAAGTTAGTAGTGGAAACAGTCATCAGGCATTACAGTGCTTGGCACATGAGGTACTCTTACGGAATAAGAGTACCTCACACACAACTAAAGGAAGTGCTGTGATTGGTGCGGACTTGCCTGGGATCTATAATGCAGTTTAAAGTGTATCTGGGTAGAAAGAATACTTAGAAGGTTTGAGTTTGTAAAGTTTTATTTCTGCTTTGTTGAATAGTTTTGTGTTACAAATTCTTAATCTGAAGACTGAGCATGTAGTCTCTTTGTTTCTCATTATTTTCCTGTGCTAGCTAACAAGGTTGATGGCCAGCACAAAGGCTCAAAACAAACAAAAAAAAACTGGGACAGCTGAGGACATCAAAGCACTAATACAGTAGAATTTCAGACTTTAGCTCTAAAAGCACCATCAAATCCCATGATGCCTGGCACCATCAGGTCTCAACTTTGTAATGGAGTCAAGCAAGTTTTCACACCAGATTTCAGTAACTTGATTTACATTTAAATCCTGATGAAATTATGAGGGTGCAATAGAGGCAATCATTGATCATACCTGCAAACTACATAGATAAAAAAGCCTGAGGAGACCTTCCCTTGAAAACAGACATGTAGATCTTCTACAAGTTCTGTTACTGTTGGTAACATTGAATGCTGGAAACAAGTGTTGCTTAAAAACATAAGATTTACACCTCAACTTTATCATTTTTAGTTATTTGTTACTTTTGTTACTTTCCCTTGTTGTTAGTATACTAAATATTGTAGATAATGCAGCAATTATTTCAGTGAGTCTTTCAAAATATATCTGATTTCTCCTGTTAACCACACGGTTACTGTGTGTGACATCACAGTCTGCTGTCATAGTGAGCACTATGGTTCCATAAACAAAGGCACTGTGAGGTTAACAGGGAAGAGGCAAATGTTTTCTATATGGACTTTTTAAACAGACTACCAGGATGTGCTGTAAATCTTGGAAAAGAATACTGAAAATGAAAAAAATGTATTTATTCTCTAGTAAACTGTAACAGCTGAAACATTTATAAAAGCACATGCTGAAGTGCAGAGTTGCTCTTTAAGTTTTTATATTTGCATGTGCTTGCCTTGGACTCCATTTTTATTTGCAAGGAAATTACTGCCATGACATTGGTAGTATATATTTACTGAACAGATCGGAATTACAAACCTTTGAGTCAGAGAATCATTTGCAAAGGCTCCATGTCAATTAAGGCATAGTACAGAACAGTTGGTACAGAGGAGAACTACAAACAGGAAACAGGATAATTCTGGGGGTAACCATAGTACCCTGTGTCGAACAGGCACACTAAATTAGCAAACAATACTATACAAACTTCATAGACATAGTAGCAAGAGCCTCATTTACAAAATATTTTTGAGTTTGTTGTGACCTGCTACTTTAAATCTGTTTGTGAGTCTATTGCTATTTAAATCTATTATTTAATCATTTTTATTTCAGAGTCAGTTCCTTCTGCTTTTTTAAAGTAGTAAATTTAGTTTCTTATCAAAGGTTTAAAGAAATGTTAATGATCAGTAAACAAGGAAGATACCTCTTTAAGTTCTTGAACTCTATCAGAGTCTCAAGCAAGTAGCTTCTGTCACTTTCTCAGAAGTACTACCTGTGAGAGGCAAGGAGAGCATAGAGTGCATGCACCAGGAACTTTAACTCATGGTTGAAGAACTGGTGCTGTGAGGAAGAGTTTGGATTCATTGGTGACTGGGGACCCATCTGGAGGGATGGAGGTTTGTTCAAGCCTGACAGCCTGCATCCATCCTGGAGGGGAATCCAAGCACTCAATGATAAGTTTAAATGCTACATTGACAAGCATTTAAACTAGCAAAGGGGTGGCAGGCCAGCAAGGATGGTACCTACTTGCTCACCCCCACAGCTAGTAATGGAACCAGTGAACCAGAGGGTGGCTATCTCTGCAAAGCAGCGTGCAAAAGTTGGAGATTAGTGTCCAAAAGGTGGATAAGCAGAAAAGGGGCAAAATTCAGCAGAAGGGCAGACAGCAAGGAGAACCAGGGATAAATGACAACCAAGGAAGGGGCTGGAGTAGAACAGTGAAGCAGTCTAGGAGGTCAAATCATGAAGCCATGTGTGCAAATGCCAGGAGCCTTAGCAACAAGATGGAAGATCTGGAGGCTGTCATGGTACAGTCAGACCTGGACATTGTGGCCATCACTGAAACCTGGTGTAATGATAACCATGACTGGGAGATGGCCATACCTGGCTACAACATATTCAGAAGAGACAGAGCAGGCAGGAAGGGAGGAGGTGGCACTGTATGTGAAAAATGACATAAGGGCCACACAGATCCAGGAGGAACAAAATGGGGAGAGATACTGTGGGTTAAGCTGGAAAGGAAAATGGGGCCAGCCATCCTATTCAGGTGTGGTCTATAGACCACCAGCCCAGGAGGAAGAAACAGATAGGGAGTTGATGCTAGCCATCCAAAGGATGGCTGACAAGAGTGAGGTAGTACTGGTTGGAGACTTCAATATACCAGATGTGGACTGGAGCATCCCAGCAGCAGCATCAACTAGGAGCAGATTTATCCTGGACTCCTTCAGGTGCCTTCCTCAAGCAACTGGTCATGGAACCAACTCGGCAGAAGGCAATACTGGACCTTGGCTCACAAACAGGGACAGTGTGATGGGGTAACAGTGGGGAGCACCTGGGTAACAGTGACCACCAGTCATTGTGGTTTGAAATCACAGAAAGAGCAGAACCAAACCACACAAAACACGTATCCTGGATTTTAGGGGGCAGACTTTGGGAAAATGGGAGATGCTTGAAAGAGGCATTAAGGGAATGGGACAGGAGAATCAGGGATTGAGGAACAGTGGGCAGTATTTAAAATGGGGATTATAAGAACAACAGAATTATGCATTAAGCAGGTTAGCAGAGGAAAAGAAAGAGAGACCATTATGGTTTTCCAAAGAGGTAGCAAAAGAAAGGAAAGCCAAAAGACTGCATTCAGGCAATACAAAAAGACACAGGCAGAAGGGGATAGGGAGAAGTACCAGGAGAAACAAAGGAGGCAGGGAAGTCAGTAAGGGAAGCCAAAGCTCAGACAGAAGAACACATTGCAAAATCGTGGTTAAAGGGGACAAAACCTTTTACAGGTACATAAGTGAAAAAAGAAGGACAAAGGGAGGGATAGTTAGACTGAAGGGGGAGGATGGGAGCAGCGTGGAGGATGACAACAGTAAAGCTGACATATTGAACAGGTATTTCTGCTCAGTCTTTACTAAGGAAGAGGGGGGGTAATGGGTCTGAAGGGAGTACAAGGGGTGAGAATGGTGCAGAAATGGACACAAGTCCCTTTACACGAGAAAGGGTCCTGAAGGAACTGGAAGTAATAAGAGTTGACAAAGCAATGGGGCCAGATGGGGTGCACCCCAGGGTCCTTAAAGAACTAAGAGAGGTGGTGGCTGAACCTCTGGCTATCCTGTTCAGCCAATCACTGGAAACAGGGGAGGTACCCAAAGACTGGAGGACAGCAGATGTAGTCCCCTTATACAAAAGTGGGAACAAAGAGGAAGCAGGGAACTACAGACCAGTCAGCCTCACCTCGGTAGTGGGAAAGATCATGGAAGCACTACTGAAGGAGAGATTGGTGGAACATCTGGTTGTCAATGGACTACAGGACCCAAGGCAGCATGGTTTCACCAGGGGGAGGTCATGTCAGACCAACCTCATTGAATTTTTTTGACTGGGTGTCTAGGGAGGTGGATCAGGGGAGGGCAGTGGACATGGCCTATCTGGACTTCAGCAAGGCCTTTGACACTGTGCCACATAGAAGACTATTACACAAACTGGGGAATATGGGTGTGGGCAGGACAGTAGTGTGGTGGGTAGGTAACTGGCTGGGTGGCAGGACACAGCGGGTGGTGGTAAATGGCTGTCACTCCACAGAGGGAAGAGTGACCAGTGGGGTACCACAGGGATCAGTGCTGGGACCGGTCCTATTCAACATCTTCATCAGTGACATTGCACAGGATATAGAAGGCAGAATTTCACTGTTCGCTGATGACACAAAGCTCTGTAACAGAGTAGACACACCAGAGGGTGTAGACAGAATGAGAAGGGACCTGCAGAAACTTGAAGAATGGTCAAGGGTTTGGCAGTTGAAATTGAATGCAAAGATGCAAGATAATGCATATGGGGCACAAAAACCCTGGCACAATATATCAGTTGGGGGGTGAGGATATAGCATGCACCAAGCAGGAAAGGGATCTTGGGGTTATCATCTCTGATGACCTCAAGGTAGGGAAACAGTGTGACAAGGCATCAGGTAAAGCAAATAGGATGCTGGGATGTATAGGCAGGGGCATCACCAGCAGGAAAAGGGAGGTCATAATTCCGCTATACAAGACACTAGTGAGGCCCCACCTGGAGTACAGTGTACAGTTCTGGAGACCATACCTACGTAAGGACATAGACAGGGTAGAGAAGGTTCAGAGGAGGGCAACAAAGATGGTGCATGGGTTGCATCACAATCCTATGAAGACAGGTTGAAGGAACTGAACATGTACTCCCTGGAGGAGAGGAGGGAGAGAGGGGATATGATAGAGACATACAAGTATCTTACAGGGAGGAACAGGGTGCAGGAAAACACTATTTTTAAGCTAAAAAGATGTTTCAGGACTAGAGGGCATGGGATGAAGTTGGAGGGAGGACGATTCAGAGGAAACATGAGAAAGAATTTCTTCACTGAACGGGTGGTGGACAAGTGGAACACCCTGCCAGAGGAAGTGGTGGGGGCTGAAACAATCACGGGATTTAAGAATGCATGGGATAGACATAAAGGAATTCTAGAGGTCAGGGGTAAGGGGAAATAGACTTCTAGGAAAACAAACTGAACTTACAAGCTCAAATGGGCAGACTAGGTGGGCCATAGGCCCTTATCTGCCGACACTGTCTATGTATCTATGTATCTATGTAGAGTCAGGAAGGGATACACCACGGGTGTAGTCTGCTTATCACCGAAAGATGAAAATGAAGCAGAAAGAATTGTTTTTACTGCTGCAGCATTCTTGCCAGCAACCATGTAGGATTTTGAAGCTGTACCTTGCAATATACCTGTAATTTTAACAGTTAGTAGAGTTCTCGGCTCCAGGAATCATTGCAGCAATAATGAAGATGTCCTCCAGTTTAGTGTGTCCAGAGCCCACCCCTCCCTCCCTCCTGAGTACAGGCAGGCTCCCTATATCTGTTTGCAGTTGAGCTCTAGTGGTTGCTTCTTGTGGGACGAAAGCAGGTGGCTAGAAAGTGATCTATAGGCCTTTTCTGAATCTGCATCTCTGAGTCCAATGAAGAGGAAATTTTTCCTTTTCTGCTGCTGCCCTTTAGGTTGCAGTCTGGTTGCTGATTTTTGCTTAATAAGGCAGGAAAAGCAAGAAAAGTAATGCTGTTCTGGCTCAGCTCAGTAGCATGGCATCTTCCCCTCTTTTACATACATTGTTAATCCCCTTCCCTACACTTTTCTCTGTCCTTTCAGATCAGGGAGTGCCTTGGTATGGGCATGTCTCATTTGTGGGTTGAGGTTGCCTATGTCTCTGTGACCACCACTAGGTTGAGGCTACCTTCCATGGCCATCACCTGACATGCCGGCATTCTGTTGCCAAGACTCCTTGCATTGTTGCATGTCATTTTCCAGCATCTGCCCCTGCCCCTTATTTTTCCCTTTACCCTAGGTTTGCTAGATTCTACTGTATTGGTCGATGGGGGGATGCCAGCAAGACTTCCTTGTTTGTGGTATCTTGTGTACCTTGCCATTCTGACTCCCTCTCACTAGTTTAAACTCATTATATGCTGTGCCAACCTGTCTCCCAGTACCCGTATGTCCTCCTCATTGGGATCTAAGCCATCCCTTTTGAAAAGCCTCCAATCCCACCAGGTCAGGCCCCAGTTCTCAAGGCACCAAAACCCTCTTCCTTGCACCAACCCTTTAGTCATGCACTGAACTGGGATACAGGAAATTGTTCCCTCTGATTTAGTCATGACCATGGTAGCACCTCCAAGAAGGGTAACACCCCTGTTCTCTTCTTTGCCACCCTCTCCAGAGCACATACATTTGACTTCACCTGTTCTATAATGGGGAGCAGTATGGCACAATGGGTTAAGACTCTGAGCTGCAGATCTGGAGACCTGGGTTTGAATCCCACAGCCGCCTAGGTGCATACTGTGTGATCCTGAGCAAGTCATTTAACTTTCCAGTGCTCCCAGGTTGCATCTGGAAACAAGCTTCAGCTTAGTGTGCTACTTCTGGTTAAACAACGTTCCCCTTCCCTTTCCCCTTTCCCTATAACAACATGCAACAAGATTTGGAAAAATAAAATAAATGATTGTAAAAATGGTGTAGTTCCTCATGGATATGGCAAGCTGTTGATGAAGAGAGAAAGAACTAAGGAGAGATGGGGCCATCTATTTTATTGAGGTAATACCGATGTGCATCAATGTGGGTGGCCCCTGCTGGCAAAAGTTTTTGAGTTGACTTGATGCCAACAGGTTACAGTTCCAACAGTGTGACTCTGTGGTTTACAGATCTATGGTTACGGGTGAGTAAATAAAGGTTTCTCACCTGTAATCACAGTTCTACTAGTAGTATACAAAATATAGTTCACATCCACACTCTGGAAATTAGCTGGAGATAGTTGCATCACCACACACCTTCAAGATAAGCTCTCCTGCCACTCCATGGTGTATCCTCTGGTTCTGACCCCTGATGTCAGATCTTTGCATGCTGGAAATAGGGATCCATGCACCACTTGCCAGAGGAGGCTGGGTGGGTTGTGTAGATGTGATACCATTGGTAAAACTATGGCTATGGTTACAGATAAGTAACCTATATTTCTATCAGCATGGATACAGTTCACTACCCACACTCAGAGATACTCCTAGAGGAAGGGACAAGGCATGCACCCCTATGGCAAACAGAAACTGGAAGACTGTGGCCCCAAAAACAGCATTGTGATGACTCAGCATGTAAATGCTGTAGTGGGAGATGAAGTTATGTGCTTCTGACTGGGTTGCAGCCAGGCATACCATTTTAATGGAGCTATCCCTGGAAGTAGCTACCGATGCAGAAGTAGGGGTGGTGGAATGAGCCTTAAGACCCTTGGGTGACTCCCTACCAGCCATCCTCATAGCAGAGGTCGATGCAGGATGTGATCCACCTAACAATCATCCACTTAGTTGTTTGACTGCCAGGCCCAGTTGCAGTGTAGGTGACAAATAGCTGGGGAGCCTTGCCTCAAATCCCTGCCATGTGCTCCTTGTAATAGGATAGTGCCCTCTGTAGAACCAGGGTATTGAGCCTGTGATGGGCATTTGAGGTTGGGTTATTGAAACACACCAAGAGGTTAATCATCTGATTGAGGTGGAAATCAGACACCTTTGGAATGAATTTCACTGGGGCGCAATGTCCTTGTGGAAGATCAGGCAGGGAGTCTCCACCGAGAGCATCTGAAGCTCACCCACCACTCTGGCAAACATGATTGCCACCAAGAAGGCAATCTTCTATGACATGACATCTCACACTTGTACACAGGATCAAATGCCTTGCCCATGAGCATAGCCAGCACCAACAGCAGGTCCCACAGAGGTGGTTTGTGCACCAGAGGGTCAAGTTGTCCAGGCTTTTGGAAAGCACCCAGTCACCTTCTCCTACACCACTGTTGGCATACTAGCCCATGTACAGTATACAGAGATGGTCACCAGGTGTACCTCTAGGGTCCTGGCTCACAGTCCCCACTGAGACAGAGACAGGAACTATAGATAGTAGAGGATCGTCACCACTGGGCATGCAAGAGGATTATTATCCTTCACTTGATGGATGTCCTGGTGTTCTCTCAAACAGCAGACACATGAGATGTAGGTGTCAATGGCTCAAATCTTCTGGTTGCATGCTTGAAACCAGGTTTCTGTCATTCCATACTGCAGACTTCATGACAGAGAGAAAATGGAAGAGGAAGACACAAATGCTAAAATTAGTCGAAAACTTTTTCGATAACCCATGAAGTTCCCTAAAGAAATAGCATGAATTTGAAATACTAATATGCATGCAGAGCTGCAAAGAAGACCTGTCCTTCTAGCAGAAAGATCTAATGCCAAGGGAATGCACTGGAGGATATACCACATAGTTGATGGAGGAGATTAGCTTGAAGACATCTGGTGACTCAGCTGTCTCCAGCTAACTACCAGAGTGTGGATACTGAACTGCATCCATACTGGTAGAAAGAACAGTTATGTAAGACTAACCATAATAGAAGATCTTTGAGAGACTCTCCTCCATTGGGCAACACCTGTGGAACTGTAAGCCATCAGTGATGGCACCACTCGGAAGCTTTTGCTAGTCAGGAGCAACCCACAATTACATGTATGAAGCAAACAAGGAGAAGCATGGGACTGGAAACAAAATGCATGGAATAAAGCCTCAGGCGCAGCATCTGGTTTATCCCTCAGAAGTAAAAGGTGGAAGGAATGAGGGTACACTATGGTCCAATGGAGGACATTTTCTCAAAAAACTACTGGTATGGTTGTGACAAACGCACTCCGGGGGTCAGGCCCTCTGCTCCCACAGTGCCCAACCTTGAAGTGCAATATGTGAACAGGAGACAAACAGGAAAACCCTCCTGTCTGTTTTTTGGGTCCGAGTAACTACCAGTCTTGAGTCCTGGGGTCAAATATGAACCCTTTTTCACTAGCACACCCAGGTAAGAAGTTCAAATATCACACCCTCTTTGGGGAAAGCAGTGCAATACTTAACCCAGCGGGCACACAATCTGGTTCACAATCCCCCTTCTGACTCAATTGAGACCTAGGTATTTCCTTATCTTGGTACATATAGTGACACACTATAAGCACTTTAACAGTTATGTCAGAATTATCAACACTGTCCCAGCATTCACACTCAGAATGAGAAAATGTCTCAGGCAGGATTAAGGAAACCAAAACGTTTACTGAGCCAGCCCGGTGGCACTGAGGGTTGAGGTGCTGGACTCCACACTTCACTCCACTCCGGTGACCCAGATTCGGGAATGAGCCCGGGGCATCAGGGGTCAGCAGGGGAGGACTAGGACTGAGCATCCCATGACAGCTCTCCTAGTCCTGGGGAAAAAGGGTGGGTTCTGCATCATTCTCTGGCAGTCCCTGGGGACACCTGGAGGTACTGCAGCCATGCAGTACTTAGAGAGGGGGGAGCCCATTGGGGCAGAAAAACAGAAAAAGGGCTGGGCATGACCATGCAGCTTGATGGCCATGCCCTGTCTCATGGGGAGGACTGTCATGGAATCGCACAACAACATAACCCAGATAGACTATCTTAGGGTAGCTGGTTCATTCCACTGGGGTGTCACACAGACGAGGCACACTGATGAGTCCTGGCAGGACAAAACACGTGTATGTGTCTTCTGTTGGCACCCTTTGTAGACTGTGTGAGAGATCTTTTGGTACCATGCATTTCTGCTTAAAGTTGAACCCGCATAATATACTGTGGTGATTTGCATATGCAGCCCATGGTGCTTTGCATTTTGGGGTATGTGTGATTTTGTATTTCTTTGAAACTTGGTTTCTGGCCAGTGCCCTTGGGGTAAATCCATTGCCTCGGTGCTTGCATGCTGAGGTTCTCTGTCTTTTATTTCCTTACCTTGCTGCACATGGTGACACACTATAAGCACTTTAACAGTTATGTCAGAATTATCAACCCTGTCCCAGCATTCACACTCAAAATGAGAAAATGCCTCAGGCAGAATTAGGGAAACCAAAAAGTTCACTAAAATTAAAAGTTGTAAATAAATACAAAACACAGAACGTATATACATTAATGCTTACAGTAAAAAAAAAACTAAATGTAAATTTCAAAACAAAACGCGTAACTGAATTACTAGTTCTAACTCAGTTTTCAGTGGGGTGTTACCTATTCTTGACAGAAGTGCCATTAAGTCTAGAACACAAGTGTGTGAGTTCTTTCAAAGTTGGAATAAGAGTGAGCCTCAGTCCCCTCAGACTGCTTGGCAAATATTCAAAGTTAATGTCCAAACCTCCTTGTGATGTCACAGCACATGAGGTCACTGTTAGTTCTGTAATTAATTTGTAACATGATCAAGTATACCCAAAAAGATGTCATTTTACTGCTTGCTTGAAATCTGCAAAGATAGCAATATTAAATTATAACAGGTAGTCTCTTTCCTCATCAGAGCATTCCCCTTTGATCTTCAGAAAAACATTTCTCTTAGCTGTGTGAATTGTCACAGGCATCCAACAAAACTGGCTTCCCTCCTGATGTCATAAAAATGCAGTCTTTTATGGCTAGTTTCCTAGGTTCAAAGTAGTGGCTGGTTTCACAACCTGTTACCACCTGGTGTTTAGCAGCTAACAAGCTCTGACAGGTAGATGTCAAAAGGAAGCTCTTAATTAGTTTATCCACTGGGTCAATTTTACTACAGCCAGCTGTTCCAGCAAGCAAGGGCCTTTGGGGTCAAAAAATCAGGCCCCTTTAAAAGCTAGTCTTTCCCATGGGCCTGCTGACCCAGTCATGTCTCATAAGCAGAAATTCAAAGAAACATATTTATCAAAATTATACACATAACTAGTAGACGGGTATCACATTACAACGGTAAGTTATGTAACTGTTCTATCTTTATTAAGGATATCGCCTCCATAGGGCCACACCTTTGAAATGACTGCTAAGCAGTACAAAGCACCCAGAGAGGATGGCATAGCCTGATCTATGATCAGGACAGAAGGCCTTGTAGTACAGAAAGGCCAAAGCCAGCATGTCTGCGAGGGATGATGTCCAGACTGTAGTGCTTAGTAAAAGTATGTACAGTGCTTCGTGTGGCTGCAGTACATATGTCAGCAGTAGGAACATTCTGGAAGCAAACAACAGAAGTGGCTGTACCCCCTAGAGGCAATCTTGAACAGCACCACGAGGTTCCATACTGTACTTCCAATAACAAAACATGAAACAGTTAGCCAGCCATTTGGACAAGGCACAGTTGAGATAGAGGGGCACTGTTTTTCCCAGGGCTGAATGAAACAAAAAGGCTGAGAAGTCATCCTGCAGGTCTCACTGTAAGCAACACAGTATCTCATTGTTCTATGTACATAAAGAGTATAGTACATTTTATTTTATTTATTTATTAAACTCTAGGATTACAAATACCTTTGAGCAGGAACTGCTCATTTACAAAGGTTCCACGTCAGAGGATGGGAGCAACATACATACAAAGGTTGTCAAAGAATGTATAATCTTAAAACAAATCAAGGTTGGCAATGTCTTTTGTTTTTTACAGTTATGACACACTTTAGAAATAGTATATATATTAGCAAGCAAATCTAAGTAGGCAGCTGGCTGAGGTGACAGTAAGAAATAGAGTGATTAAGAAGCAATCGGACTTCAAGTGTATGTCAGGGTAGGAGGGGAGGCAGAAGTAGGCAGGCTGAGGGCCACTGTCAGTGGGATGGCGAGGGGAGGGTGTCTTGCCTGGGGAGAAGGAGGCAGGAAGGGGGTCACGCAGCAGGGCAGGGCCCAGAGAGAATGCTACTCAGGAAGGGGTGGGTCGCTGGACATGAGCAATTAGGTGGTGTTTGGAGCAGACCTTTCAGGAGAAACAGTCACATTGCATGGTAGAGGTGAGGTAAAGTCAGAGATTCCTTTAAAGGGTCCAAGCGTAGCAGAGGAAAATGATTCTTTGTTGAGGGTATTGAACCATAGTGGAGCCCTATGGGTGAAGGACCACTGACCCATATAGGTACAACATCTGGGAACCTGGAAGGTTTGATATTGGGCACTGCGAGTATGCTGAGTGCCACTGAAGGCAGTAAGGAGTCTACCAACACCAGGGGGCATGAGTCCAAGGGGAACCTTTTTGGTAAGCAGGCAGGTCTGGTATTGTATTCTGCTGAGTAAAGGTAGTCAGCAAGCCTGTGTGTAGAGGTCACAGGTGTGTGTTTGGTGGGCCGCACCCATTAATAGCCTGCAGGCTTTGTTGATTGAAACTGAGATCCTGCGGAGGGCAGTTGTAGAGGCAGAGCTGTAGATAGCAAGACGGTAGTCAATGATAGAGGTGACAGAGCTGTAGATGGCTAGTTTAAGGGCATCCGCAGACATACAGTGCTTGTGTTTGTGTAACAGACCAATCCGTATATTGGCAGCTTTGGCAACAGTGTCTGTATGTCGAGTGTAGGAGAGGGTACTATCCAGCGTGATACCAAGGTACTTGAACTCCGGGACATGTTCGAGTAGTTCCCAGAATGGTTCTTGATGGTGAGGGACAGAGATTTGCGCCTGCTCCGTGGTTTACAGAAGGTCATGACTTTGGTCTTGCTGTGGTTCAGGACAAATTTATGAAAGCTGAACCAGTCTTCAACATGCTTGAAGTCAAGCTGTAGCTGGGAGTCAAGGACTGAAGTGTCGTGGCTAGAAAACAAGACTGCATCATCCGCGTATAGTAATATTTTTTGGTGGCAGATGCTAGGGAGTCTGTTGAGGAAGAGGGAGAGGGAGAAGAGTAAAGGGCCCACAATAGAACCCTGGGGGACTCTGGAGAGGACCGGCTTTTCATCGGATGAGTTACCTGCTATCCTCACATGTTGGACCCGATTATCAAGGGAGCTAGCAAGCCATGGAAGGGCATCATTGGAGATCCCAATGGAAGACAGTTGCCTGAGTAGTAGAGGGTGATTAATGGTGTTGGAGGCCTTCATCAGGTCTATAAATACTGCCCCCCCCACAGTTTCCTTTGTCGAGCATGGTGTGGATGAAAGTTGTAAATTTCAGCAGAGCTGTGATGGTGCTGTGCCCTTTTCTGAAACCATGCTGTTCTGGGCACTGGACTGGGGGAGCAGTGAGATAGGTCTATAGTAGGTGTGGAGCATCCTGTCACCACTTTTGTGTACCAGTGTGACAGTAGCTTTTTTCCAGAGTGAGGGGAATTGGCCCAATCTAAGTGAGAGATTGAAGATCTTTGTCAGGGGTTCAAGGATTTCATCAAGAACTTGCTCCAGCAGTTTAAGATCAAGGAGTCTCCACTGTACCCTTATTTGTGGATGGCCTTGGAATATACTTACTAGCTACTTGTGGTGAAACCTTCTCCAGCCTTGTCAAGATCCTCAGAGTTCCTTATCCTTTCCTCCATGTTCACCCTTGTGTAGATCTTTGTGTTATCTGGGAAGAGGCAGATTTTGCCCTTGATGCCTTCCCCTATGTCATTAATATATTGAAAAGAATGGGACCCAGCAACAATCCCTGAGGTGCTCTGTCATCACTTCCCTTACCTCTGAAAACTTCATATTAACTACTACCCTTTGTATTCGTCCCCAGCCAGTTTTCCACCCAAGCTACCAATTTTCTGCCACCCCTAGTCCCTCATTTTATGCCTGAGTCAAAGGTCTTGCTGAAATCTAAAGTGTACCACATGTACTGCTTTCCTGTATTGCTGTCCTGTTGATCCAGTCAAACAAGTCAAGACCTTCTCCTTGAAAACCCATGTTGTTTGGGGTCCTGTAGTCCCAGGAAGTCCACTAGTTCATTCCATAGTAAGGACTCCATCATTTCCACCACTACAGACATCAAGCTGACTGGTCTATTGTTCACTGGCTCATGCTTCCTTCCACTTTTGTGCAGAGGGGTAACATCCACTGTCCTCCAGTCCTTAGATACCACCCTGTGGCCAGCGAGCAGTTGAATATGTCTGCAAGTGGCCCTGTGGCAGCTCTGCCACCTCCTTTACGATCCTTGGATGTAAACTTCCATGTCCAATAGATTTATCCACCTTCTACCCTGTAAGCTTTTCCAGCACCCTTTGCTGTATTTTGACCATGCCACTTAACCCCACATTCTGACAGTGGCCCACCCTTCTCCCTTGTAAATATGGAACAAAAAATATTTCAGTGCTTCTGCTTTCCCTTTGTCCCCTCCTCCCATCCTTCCTCACTCTTCAGTCTCACAATACCCCCTTTGAACTTATGCCTCTCCCAAATGAACCTCCCCGGACTCCCTTTGCCATCTGGAATTCCGTCTCTGCCTTGACCTCCCTCACATTCCTGTTGGCTGCCTTTGTTGCCTCCAGGTACTTTTACCTATCCTCCTCCTGTTGGCTTCTCTTATACTTTAAGAATTCTTTTCTTTTGGCCCTTATCGCTGTTTTTACTTTGGACATGAACCACACTGGGACCCTTGCCCTATTTCTGTTTGAAAGCTTTGTAAATTGCTTTATACTTGTTCTTTTTTCCAACTGTTCTCTCAGCTTGCTCAAATCTGCTTTTTTTAAAGTCCCATACCCTTACTGTGTTTCCCCATTGGTGATCCATATCTCGATCTCCAGTGCCACAGATATGTAGTCACTGGAACCAAGTGGGTCCATGACTGCAACATACAGTACTAGACCCTCTCACTTTTGGTTAGCACCAGATCCAGCAGAGCCTCTTCCCTTATCATGCGCTGGACTAGCTGAACTAGGAATGCCTCTTGGCATGCATCCACCAGGGGCCAATTCCTAGAACTTACTGCAATTGGCACTTTCCAATCTTTAGCCAGCATATTAAAGTACCACCACCTTCCCTAAATTGGCCACCATCTTAAGCATCTCTCCCAGTTCCTTGTCTACTACCTGATCCTGACCTGGTAGTCTGCAACCACCCCAATCCTAATTTGTTTCCCATTCCCTGTTGCTGCTAGCACCCATGGGGTTTCTAGTTTACCTGATCCCCTAGGCTGTCAATTTCAGTTGCTTTTATCCCCCCTTGAAAATTTTTATTTATATGCATTATGAAATTAATACAACCCATAAGAAACAACATTGATACATGACAATATCGTTATTTTTTTGAATAATCTCTTTATTGAATTTCTTTATAAACCAAAACATACAATACACAGACAAAACAAACAAATAGATGCAATCAGATGTGCGAATATATCTCATTTACAGAAGTTAAAAACAAAATCACATGTTCTCATTCTATTGTAATCTTCTCCTGTACATAGTCCTTGCTACATGCCAGCAAGGTCCTACTGAAAGTCCAAATTCTTCAAGTGGTTACCCCACCCATACTCTATGTGCTCATTCCAGATCTTAGCACCATATTCTTACCAAACTTAATGAGGATAGAAAGGGGACCACCTTCAGGAAGGCCTCTTCCCTCTCTCTTACCACATCGTCAGTCTTCCCATGCTAATGTGTGCACTGTTGCCTGGTGCCAGATAGAAACCGTGGGCCTGGCATGGACACCCATGTATTTTGAATGCAGTGTTGAGCCAATACAAACAAGACTCTCGTCCATCTG
Source organism: Neoceratodus forsteri (assembly GCA_016271365.2). Taxonomy (NCBI): domain Eukaryota; kingdom Metazoa; phylum Chordata; order Ceratodontiformes; family Ceratodontidae; genus Neoceratodus; species Neoceratodus forsteri. The sequence goes on from CM057450.1 coordinate 1,219,799,442, forward strand.
GGAGCAGAGTCCATTCCTCCTCTACTACTTCTACTCCAAATAGACAGGTCAAGGGATCCCTTTCCAGTGGCAGGCCAGCTATTTGAGCCACCTCAGTGACCACATCCTCCCAAAGCTTTACTAAGTTGGACAGGTCCAGAAACAGTGAATATAAGTACCTGTTTCTTTCACACCTACCATATATAGGGGAGATCACCGGATGAGCTTTATGAATGGTTGCCGGGGGATAGTATAGTCTATGCAGGAATTTGCAAAAGGCCTCTTTCAACTTGTTACAAACCATTGTTCTTCCCGGCATCTCCAAGACCACACTCCAATTTTCTTCTGAGATGTACTGTTTCAGGTCTCTTTCCCAGAGCGCCCTTGTGTTTTTAGTTACATCTGTCAGGCCCTGTTTGCCCTGTTTGGCAACCTTACCTAACATTCCCTTAGGATCCTTTCCAGCATGGTACACCAACTGTTCTACCGGTCTGGTTTCAAGCCCTCTTGAGCCTCTCTACCTAATCTTCCTACATAGTTGCAAATCTGCAGGAATCTGAATAAATGTGGACCCTCTAGATATAGCTTTTGCCTAAGTGCCTCATAAGTGCAGACCTTCCCCCTCTCTATTAAGTTACCCACAGTGTTTACTCCTCGTATCTCTCATTCACTGAAACCTTTGTCCTCCATTCCCAGTAAGAAGAATGGATTCCTAGCCACCGGCAACAGTAAGGTTTCTCCCTGCATGTGCCCTCTTTGTCTCCCAAGCCTTTCCCAGGCCTCAAGTGCTGCCTGTACCAATGGGTTGTCGTTCCCCAATGCTCTATAAGCCCATGGCCCTTTACTATGCAGGTACATGGTGAGCCTCCCTGGGACCTGGGACCCCCCACTGTTCCAGATCTACCCAACTAGCAACTGGTGGTCTGTGCACCCAATCCCCAATCCCTCTCTGCTGTATGGCCAAATAATAATTACCTAGGTCTGGGAAATTAAGGCCACCCCTACTCTTTTCTGCTTTATGTCTCTTAAGGCTGATTCGTGGTTTCCTTCCATGCCATATGAACTCCAGGAATCCTGTTTCCAGTCACTTAACATCCCTTTGTTAGTCCCATATGTAACATTTGCATGGGTATAGGATCCTAGGAAGGATGTTCATTTTGATCACATTAATCCTTCTCAGCCAGGAGATCGGGAGCTGCACCCACCTCCTGAGGTCCCGAGCACAGTTCTAATCAAGTGAGAAATTTAGGTGGTACAGGTCCCCTAATCTCCATCCTATCTGCATTCCCAGGTACCGGAAACCATCCTGCACAACCTTGAGCCCCAGCCCCCAAATGTCCTGTTCCCATCTGGGAAACACATCATTTCTGACTTCTCCAGGTTCACCTTATAGCCAGAGAAGCTGGTGAATTCTTCGATGAGGGACAGTAGCGGTACCATGGATCTCTGCAGGTCCCTAACAAATAGTAGCATATCGTCTGCATAAATGCAATCTTATGCATAGTTCCCAGGCCCCAGCAAGCCCTCACTTGTTCCTTTTGCTGCACTGCTAGTGCCAGAGGCTCCAATGCCAGAGCAAACAAGAGGGTGACAGAGGGCAACCCTGCCTAGTTTCCCTTTCCAAAGGAAACCACCCAGAAAGACTCCCATTAACCAGACTCGGGCCCTCGCTTTTATACATAGCTTTTACCCAACCCACAAAGGATTCACCCAGACCAAACTAGGCCATCACCTCAAAGAGGTCTTCCCATTCTACCCTGTTGAACGCTTTTTCTGCATCCATTGATGTGATACCAACTTTCTCTTGTTTTGTGCTTGTCCCATATTACATTAAGGAGCCTCTGCATATTATGATATGATTGGCGACCATTTATGAACCTCGGTCTGGTCTAGGGTGAATCAAGTCCGGCAGTATATTTTCCAGCCTAATAGTCAGCACCTTGGCCAAGATCTTTAAATCTGAGTTAAGCAGGGAGATAGGCCTATATGCCGCACATTCCATGCCATCCCTACTGGGCTTGGGTATCAACATGGAAACATAGAAACATATAATTTGACGGCAGATAAGGACCGCTTGGCCCACCCAGTCTGCCCATTTCCCTACCTGATGGATAAGCTGCAGATCCTAGTTAACCAGCAGCCTACTTCTTCCTACCCCCACCCCCTAGAATTGCCTTATGTCTGATATCAAACAAATGTTAGCATCATAACAGGTATCCGGTAGTTCAGAGCTCTCCCCTCCTTCCTCCATTTGAAAAAGTCCACACAGTGCCTTCGCCACCTGGCTCCCTAAGATCTTATAGTACTCTACTTGGAATCCAAATGGCCCACTAACCTTTCCCTGTTGTAATTTTTGTATGGCCCCCAAAATTTCAGTGCTCGTTATAGGCTGGTCTACTTGTTCTTTCTGAATTGCAGAGGCTACAGGTAGCTGTAGGCCTGTCAGAATCCTTGCATTTGATTCTTTTTCTCCTTATGCTCTGCTTTGTACAGTCCTCCGTAAAGGTCCTGAAATGTTCCTCTATACCTCCAGGATCTGTACAGAGTCTCCCTCTCTTTCCTAATCCCCAAAACACGTGTTTGGCCCTTGCCCCTTTCATTAACTGTACTAATAATGGCCCCGGCTTATTCCCCATTCATAAACCTGCTTGACAGTAGAATCAGGTCCTACCAGCCTCCTCCTGCAGCAGCGTGCTAAGAGCCTCCTTGTTACCATCAGCAACTTAGGTGCCTCTCCTTGCTCTCCTTTGCCACTCTTTTCTCTAATTCTTTTAACTGTCTTTCTAACTCTAGCCTTTTGTCCCTTTTCTGCTGCCTCAATCTCCCATGTAGGCAATGATAGCCCCTCATAAAGGCCTTCCTGCTTCCCAGAAGGTGGCTTAGAAATATCCGGGAGGAGTTAGTCTCCTCATAGAATTGCCATTGCTCCACTAGGTATTCCCTGAAGGCTTGATTTCTAGTCATATATGTGGGGAACCTCAATTGTGAGGGATCTCCTTCCTCTTTGCTGCCATTTTCAAGATTAGCATGGCGTGGTCAGAAATGTGAATAGGACTGTGGGACATATACTGTATCCTTCCTATCCAACTCTTGGTATATAGACATAGTCTATCACGGGACCAAGTTTTATGGGTTGGAGTAGAACGTATACTCCCGAGCCCCTGGATTAGTTGTAAGCCACCCATCCACCAAGTCCAGGTCTGCCATCCCCAATTGCCACTGGGCCATAGTTTCCGGCGTTCTTCCCTTCCTTCTGAGTGGTCCATACATGCATCCATGGTCCAGTTAAAATCCCCAAAATCAGCCCAGGAATTGTTCTTTTATAAGCAAGTCCAGTAAAGAGGTGAAAACTGTAGTTCATGCACCGCCGGAGCATAGATACATCCAAACGTAACCGTTTCTCCCCTTAACAGCCCAGTGATAAATATGTACCTGCCTCTCTCTGGGTCACGCACTACCCTCTGGACTTCCAAGGGAAAGTTTTTATGTAATAATATAGCTACCCCACATTTATGTGATGAGAAGGAAGCTGCATAGCACTTCCCCACCCAGTTCTGCACAAGCTTGGTGTGCTCTACGTCCGTCTGGTGGATTTCTTGCAACAAGGCTACCTGTGCCCCTGCCCTCTTAGAGCAGTCAAAGTGTTGTTTTCTTTACTGGACATGCTATTCCTTTCACATTCCATGAAATAACATTGACACTTGACAGATTAATCATGGTTGTCAATGAAAATTTCCCATTCAATCAGTGCCCTGTAACCCACTATTTTCCCCATCCCCAGAGCACCCTCGATCCCGCCCTGCAATTCTTGTTATAATGTACTGCACAAGTAACTTTCGCATCATCAATTGCATCTAGTAGCAGATTAACAATAACAACAGAACTAGTAATTTAAACAACCTCCCCTTGCCCTTCCCTCCCTTCCTTTAACTCCCACCCAACTCCCATCCCCTTATAGTTCACCCCCCAGCACCTCCCATCTCTTGCAGACATCTGGCTTTTCTAAAAATCAAGATACCTCTACCCTTACCTTGTCCCCATACAACCTACTCTTTCAATCTAATGAGCTCCCCACCCAGTCCCATCTCCTAAGTATGCAAATCCCCTATTGACACTAAGAACCGCTGAAGCACAAGTGTCCGAAAAAAACCTTCAACTGGCATGTGCGTCCCATCGCTCCGCCCAGCCGCTGAGCTCCCCTTGGAGCACATCCCCCTCGTGGCTGTTCTGTTCCCCTTCACCCAACCCGGTGCACCTTCCCTTTCCACATTTCCCATCCCCCCAGTCATTATCTTTACCTCCGATCTGAGAAACTGTGCTGTGCTCCCATAGTAACGGTGACTTTAATGCATGCCACCTACAAATCATACAAAATCATGGTAAAATCTTTTACCATAACTTCACTTTCACCAGTGTCTCTATGTAAGGGGCAGCCGTAGGACTCTCTCCTCTTCTACATATTTACTTGTAGGCAATCAAGAACCAGGCCGAACCCATGGGGCCGAACATCTGAGGAGGAAGGGCCCACACGCCAACTCCATCCCTACCACCTGTTGGCGATTTTGCCGGTTACTGCATCCATCAAGTCACTTCTGCCCCCCCCCCGCATCCACCATGGCTCGGAAGAGACCTTCCTTTTAGATATCACCATATCACCACCTTCCATGGTGTTAGCAAGATCTGCCTCGTAATTATCAACCCTATTCCTGCAACCCTGAACCTTAACCATTCCCTGTACTCCCTTATATCTATCCGAAGTCACCTGGGGTCTGAATCATCCTGCAGTTCGTATCTCTCCCCCTCCCCCCCACAACCTGTCATCCCTCCCTTTCTTCGCCTCCCCACCATCTCTTTGCCCAAGGCAGAGACATCGGGAAAAGATATTTATGAAGCCAGAACGAAGCCCCCACACAGGAAACACAGGTCCTGGCCCCGCCTTATTTTGTTTTGTCAGTTCATCTCCTGTCTGGAAAAGCCCACGTGTACTGACGGCCTCCCCACAGACCCAGTCAGGGGGGGCTGAGCTGCGCTTCATCTCTGTGCTAGGCCCCGCAACCCTGCTCTTATCTGAGAAGCCATCGGCCACATTAGTCGAACTGCATTGAACAATAGGGAGAAAATTATTATTAGTGTCCTGTATACTCCATAACAGTCTGCAAAATGCCCTTGATGCCTCTCCCTTCTTCCGATGTTGATATTCCACTATTCATTAACTTCAAGTCCTACAGAACAGTCATAAACTTTCTTCTCTGGTTAGGTAATCTAAACTAGGTGGCAAGCAAATAAAACAAAGCTCACCCAACCTCTCAACTTGTTAAATTTTAAAACGTTCAAACAGTATAAGCTGGCCTCGTTAGGTCTCAGGAGTGAGTACCAATGCCATGCCCCTTTCTTGCTCCTCAGCCCACTTTCTTTCATAGGGTCTTGACGAATTCTTCAGCCTTTTCTGCCTCCCAAAAGGAGAAGGTCGCCCCCTCATGCTTTATCTTGAGCGTGGCCGGGTATAGCAAAAAATTCTCCACCTTTAGACTTTTCAATTGGGCCATAACTGCATTGAACATCTTTCGCTTCATGAGCAGCCTTGCAGAATAATCCTGGGAGATATAAAGCCAATTCCCTTCATAATTCAATGAGCCTTTTGCTCTGTAGGCCCTTAGAATTGCCTCCCTGTCCTGGAAATTATGAAAGCGCATGATGATCTGCCGCAGAGGCTGGCCCGCCGGTGGACACGGCATTACAGCACGATAAGCTCGCTCCAACTTTATTTTCCCCTTCTTAGGCTGCACCCCTAGCAACTCAGGCAGCACTTTTCTGCAGAAATCCAAAGCTCCTTCTCCTTTGCTCCCCTCTGGCAGGCCTCTCAGGCGCAAGTTCAGCGCCGATGATAATTTTCTTAGTAGTGACCAGAGCTTCTTTCAGCTCTCTGAAGCTCTGCCATTTTGTCCGGGAACTGATAACAGTTCATCCTACAAGCAGGAGATCCGCTCCTCCGCCTCTGGCAGCCGATACCCTGCTGTGTCTGCTGTTCCAGGACCTCCTGCAACCGGGAGTCCAGCTTGCCTTCCAATTTAACCAACCTTGGCTCCAATGCCACTATCACCTGGCCGGTCAGCTCCCGACCAAGCGCGGCAACCTCCGTGGCCGACATAGACACCAGGCCTGAGTTTTCTCCCACGCTGTTCACCACCAACTTTTTACCGGTTGTACCTGTGAGTCGCTGACTCTTACCGGGATTAGGGGTCAGGTATTCCTCCAGTACACTTTCAGCACCGTGTATTGCAGTGAGAACGCCACCAAAAGGTATTTTTCACTTTTATTTTTAGTTATTTTACAGCGACTGGAGTGTATCGACGAGAAACGTGTCTACCTCATTAACTGCTCATCAGCGCCCCCAGAATATCGTTATTAATCATAGTTTCATAGTTGTGTACAAGGCTTTAGGCTTAGGCCATGTGACTCTCCAATTATTAAATGTGATAACTAAACTTTCTAACCCCCATATAGGCATACAGTGTGTTCTTGAAGGATTCCATTGAGTTGCTATCACTACATTATTAGGCAGTTGATTCCAAACTTTCAGCTCTCTGAGAAAACCAATTTTCCCTCACTGAAGTTTTGTACAGTGAACCCTTTAGTTGAAGGCTGTGGCCTCTGCTATCTCTGTTTGATGTTTTTAAGTGTAATACAAAACATTCAAAGAGTACCTTGTTTTTGAGGGCTCTATGTACCATACAGAGGTCCCCCCTTAAAGAGCACATTTCATGATGGTCCAAAAAGTTACAGCTTCTAGTCATTATATGCAGTACTAGACCTGAAAGGGTGTGTGTATTTGTTATTTTTGGCCAAGGTTTACTCTGCCTTCCATAATTTGGATTTGTTTTGCAGCCCTGCTGCACTTGCCTTTGCTGTTCAGCTGCTGGACTGCTTTCACTTGATGATATCACTACAGGGCAGAGGAGTGACTCACACTGTGCAGTACCGTGCAGTTGCAACATTGTTGCAAGGGAAAAACTACCAGTACTCAGTGTAGATACTGTGTTCCCCCTTCCACAAGACACCCTGTTAGCAATGCATTATGCCAAAATCCAAATGCCCTGTCAGTATATATTTTTTTGTTTGTTACATTGACTGTGCCCTATAGTGATGTCAGCAGTACAACCCTGGGCCCACAGCAACACCAGGCTTGCTATAGAAGTTCTGGTACGCCCTGCAGTTTTTAGCAGCGCAGAATGCAAAAACTAACTGCAGCAGACAGTAATGAAATACAATTCCAGAATCAATGCAAGAAGGGGTAATTTATGCATGAAAGTCAAAAGGACTATGAAAGGTGCTCTTTAAATGCCTATACTCCAAGAAGAATAGGTTTAAATTAACCAGCCATTGCCCATATGTTTTTGCAGTAAGGTTTTTGATCTTCTTAGTTGCCCTTCTCTGGACTCCCTCTAAGAGTTTAATATTTTTATTGGTCCAGGGTGCCCAGTACTGAACACGGTACTCCAGGTGCAGACACAGAAGTGAACTATAAAGTGACATAATACCATACTATCCCTGCTTACTATGTTATGACGTATAGTGCCCATTACCTTATTAACCTTTCTGACCACTTCTTTGCAATTATCATCAGATATAATTTTATTTGACGTGATCACACCCAGATCTTTCTCGCACTCAGTTATATTTATTTCCTGCCCATACATAAAAATACACTGCCTTTTTGTTAAAATTTAGTTTGTGCGTCCTCCCCCATTGGGTGATTTTGTCTATTTTGTCTTGTAGCAACCCTATTGCCTCCTCACTCTACAATCATCAAAACAGTCAAACATAATATTAATAGAAATAATGTTTGTAACCACTTAAATCCACAATATTGAGGTTAGAGACAATATTTTTATGGAATTATGTATAAGAATAATAAAGATATGAAAACAAAAATCAAAGCCAACAATTAATGCATATTCAATGCTTATCTGAAAATTCCTAAAACAATATTCCATAATTCTATTCACTAGGGAAATATTGATATTTTCATTACTTAGGGAGTGGGCACAAGCCTTAAGGAAAAAATTATAACATTTACGATTAGATAATTTACAATTAATTTCTCCTTTATCTAGAATTATTTTATTTAGATATACAATTAAAAATATGTTTAGAGTTACTAAATTGTTCCAATTCTGGCATCTCTCTTCATCTCTTCTTTGTTCTTGTCTCTTCCTGTCTTCTTCCTTTTTAAACTTTTTCTCTATTATGTAAGCTTTAAATTGCTCTGGTTTGAAAAAGAGCCTGTTGTCCATGCCACAGGTAAGCAAGCACTTTTCAGAGAACAGGACTTTTAACTATGCCCCCATTTCATTGAGATCCTCTTTGTACTTTAGAAATTGTTTCCTTCTTGTAAGAGTCACAGTGGCAATGTCAGAGATATTCTACAAGTGGCATTTTTGAATTCTAATGCATACATTTTTATAATAGTTGAAATTATTAGGTCCCAATCTGTATCAAATGCCAAGAAAAATAATACTCATACTAAGTTCAGTGAAATCCTGAAAGGTTGTAGCTAGGGGTTTGTCCATCGGCGAAGACTCATTGTGAGGTATTTTACGGTTTCTATTTTTTGGGTGGTTTCTGGAACTGTTGCTTTTCTGAGCAGACTGAAATTGGTCTTTGAATCGAACTCTAAAGGCTCAGGTTATAAAGGCAGAGGGTTGTCACTTGAGAGTTTTAAAGGAAGGGTCCCTCAGGCCTTTTTCTTGTTTACCTGTGTAGCTTGCAAGCATGAGCAATAATTGCCTCTACTGCCCTCCTAAGTTCATCAGGATTTAAATGTAAAGGAAGTGACTAAGTCTGGTGTGAAAAGCTACTGACTCTATTACAAAAGTTAAGACCAGACTCATAAAGAATCTTGGATTTTATGATGCTTTAGAGCTAAAGCCTGCAGTAGTTCTACTGTATCAGTGCTGTTCCATGTCCTCTGCAGTCCCAATGTTTTTGTCTTGTGCTGGCCATCAAACATTTCAAGGTACAGTGACTGCCCTGCTGTTTTATGTATGTTTATTGGTCCAGTTGGAGGGCCTCTTATGGATATAAGAGTGTCACCTCATGCGTTCTTAGGACCAGAGGACTGTGAAACAAAGATGAGCAGTTCTGTGGACCTAAGGATGCATGAGATTACACTCTTATAGCCATAAGAGGCCCTCCACCCAGACCAATAAAATTACTATAGATTGCTAACTTTATTAAATTAAAAAAAAAACTTTTTTATTTAATAAAGTTAGTAGTAGGAGCAGTCATCGAGCGCATTACAGTGCTTGGCACATGAGGTACTCTTACGGCAATAAGAGTACCTCACACACAACTAAAGGAAGTGCTGTGATTGGGCGGGACTTGCCTGGGATCTATAATGCAGTTTAAAGTGTATCTGGGTAGAAAGAATACTTAGAAGGTTTGAGTTTGTAAAGTTTTATTTCTGCTTTGTTGAATAGTTTTGTGTTACAAATTCTTAATCTGAAGACTGAGCATGTAGTCTCTTTGTTCTCATTATTTTCCTGTGCTGGCTAACAAGGTTGATGGCCAGCACAAAACAAAACAAACAAACAAAAAAACTGGGACAGCTGAGGACATCAAAAGCACTAATACAGTAGAATTTCAGACTTTAGCTCTAAAGCACCATCAAATCCCATGATGCCTGGCATGCATCAGGTCACAACTTTTGTAATGGAGTCAAGCAAGTTTTCACACCAGATTTCAGTAACTTGATTTACATTTAAATCCTGATGAAATTATGAGGGTGCAATAGAGGCAATCATTGATCATACCTGCAAACTACATAGATAAAAAAGCCTGAGGAGACCTTCCCTTGAAAACAGACATGTAGATCTTCTACAAGTTCTGTTACTGTTGGTAACATTGAATGCTGGAAACAAGTGTTGCTTAAAAACATAAGATTTACACCTCAACTTTATCATTTTTAGTTATTTGTTACTTTTGTTACTTTCCCTTGTTGTTAGTATACTAAATATTGTAGATAATGCAGCAATTATTTCAGTGAGTCTTTCAAAATATATCTGATTTCTCCTGTTAACCACACGGTTACTGTGTGTGACATCACAGTCTGCTGTCATAGTGAGCACTATGGTTCCATAAACAAAGGCACTGTGAGGTTAACAGGGAAGAGGCAAATGTTTTCTATATGGACTTTTTAAACAGACTACCAGGATGTGCTGTAAATCTTGGAAAAGAATACTGAAAATGAAAAAAATGTATTTATTCTCTAGTAAACTGTAACAGCTGAAACATTTATAAAAGCACATGCTGAAGTGCAGAGTTGCTCTTTAAGTTTTTATATTTGCATGTGCTTGCCTTGGACTCCATTTTTATTTGCAAGGAAATTACTGCCATGACATTGGTAGTATATATTTACTGAACAGATCGGAATTACAAACCTTTGAGTCAGAGAATCATTTGCAAAGGCTCCATGTCAATTAAGGCATAGTACAGAACAGTTGGTACAGAGGAGAACTACAAACAGGAAACAGGATAATTCTGGGGGTAACCATAGTACCCTGTGTCGAACAGGCACACTAAATTAGCAAACAATACTATACAAACTTCATAGACATAGTAGCAAGAGCCTCATTTACAAAATATTTTTGAGTTTGTTGTGACCTGCTACTTTAAATCTGTTTGTGAGTCTATTGCTATTTAAATCTATTATTTAATCATTTTTTATTTCAGAGTCAGTTCCTTCTGCTTTTTTAAAGTAGTAAATTTAGTTTCTTATCAAAGGTTTAAAGAAATGTTAATGATCAGTAAACAAGGAAGATACCTCTTTTAAGTTCTTGAACTCTATCAGAGTCTCAAGCAAGTAGCTACTTCTGTCACTTTCTCAGAAGTACTACCTGTGAGAGGCAAGGGAGAGCATAGGAGTGCATGCACCAGGAACTTTAACTCATGGTTGAAGAACTGGTGCTGTGAGGAAGGGTTTGGATTCATTGGTGACTGGGGACCCATCTGGAGGGATGGAGGTTTGTTCAAGCCTGACAGCCTGCATCCATCCTGGAGGGGAATCCAAGCACTCAATGATAAGTTTAAATGCTACATTGACAAGCATTTAAACTAGCAAAGGGGGGTGGCAGGCCAGCAAGGATGGTACCTACTTGCTCACCCCCCCCACAGCTAGTAATGGAACCAGTGAACCAGAGGAGTGGCTATCTCTGCAAAGCAGCGTGCAAAAGTTGGAGATTAGTGTCCAAAAGGTGGATAAGCAGAAAAGGGGCAAAATTCAGCAGAAGGGCAGACAGCAAGGAGAACCAGGGATAAATGACAACCAAGGAAGGGGCTGGAGTAGAACAGTGAAGCAGTCTAGGGAGGTCAAATCATGAGAGCCATGTGTGCAAATGCCAGGAGCCTTAGCAACAAGATGGAAGATCTGAGGCTGTCATGGTACAGTCAGACCTGGACATTGTGGCCATCACTGAAACCTGGTGTAATGATAACCATGACTGGGAGATGGCCATACCTGGCTACAACATATTCAGAAGAGACAGAGCAGGCAGGAAGGGAGGAGGAGTGGCACTGTATGTGAAAAATGACATAAGGGCCACACAGATCCAGGAGGAACAAAATGGGGGAGAGATACTGTGGGTTAAGCTGGAAAGGAAAATGGGGCCAGCCATCCTATTGGTGTGGTCTATAGACCACCAGCCCAGGAGGAAGAAACAGATAGGAGTTGATGCTAGCCATCCAAAGGATGGCTGACAAGGGTGAGGTAGTACTGGTTGGAGACTTCAATATACCAGATGTGGACTGGAGCATCCCAGCAGCAGCATCAACTAGAGCAGATTTATCCTGGACTCCTTCAGGGTGCCTTCCTCAAGCAACTGGTCATGGAACCAACTCGGCAGAAGGCAATACTGGACCTTGTGCTCACAAACAGGGACAGTGTGATGGGGTAACAGTGGGGAGCACCTGGGTAACAGTGACACCAGTCATTGTGGTTTGAAATCACAGAAAGAAGCAGAACCAAACCACACAAAACACGTATCCTGGATTTTAGGGGCAGACTTTGGGAAAATGGGGAGATACTTGAAAGAGGCATTAAGGGGAATGGGACAGGAATCAGGGGTTGAGGAACAGTGGGCAGTATTTAAAATGGGGATTATAAGAACAACAGAATTATGCATTAAGCAGGTTAGCAAGAGGAAAGGAAGAGGAGACCAGGAGGAGCTTAGTAGTGAAGGAAAGACAGAAGACAGAAAGAAGGAGAATGGAGGAAGGAAGGAAATAGATAGAAGAACATGAAGAAGGGACAAAAAAGATGGAGAGGATAGTAAAGCTGACATTGAACAGGTATTTCTGCTCAGTCTTACTGAGGAAGAGGAGGGTAATGGGTCTGAAGGGAGTACAAGGGGTGAGAATGGTGCAGAAATGGACACAAGTCCCTTTACACGAGAAAGGGTCCTGAAGGAACTGGAAGTAATAAGAGCTGATAAAGCAATGGGGCCAGATGGGTGCACCCCAGGGTCCTTAAAGAACTAAGAGAGGTGGTGGCTGAACTCTGGCTATCCTGTTCAGCCAATCACTGGAAACAGGGGAGGTACCCAAAGACTGGAGGACAGCAGATGTAGTCCCCTTATACAAAAGTGGGAACAAAGAGGAAGCAGGGAACTACAGACCAGTCAGCCTCACCTCGGTAGTGGGAAAGATCATGGAAGCACTACTGAAGGAGAGATTGGTGGAACATCTGGTTGTCAATGGACTACAGGACCCAAGGCAGCATGGTTTCACCAGGGGAGGTCATGTCAGACCAACCTCATTGAATTTTTGACTGGTGACTAGGAGGTGGATCAGGGAGGGCAGTGGACATGGCCTATCTGGACTTCAGCAAGGCCTTTGACACTGTGCCACATAGAAGACTATTACACAAACTGGGGAATATGGGTGTGGGCAGGACAGTAGTGTGGTGGGTAGGTAACTGGCTGGGTGGCAGGACACAGCGGGTGGTGGTAAATGGCTGTCACCCACAGAGGGAAGAGTGACCAGTGGGTACCACAGGGATCAGTGCTGGGACCGTCCTATTCAACATCTTCATCAGTGACATTGCACAGGATCTAGAAGGCAGAATTTCACTGTTCGCTGATGACACAAGCTCTGTAACAGAGTAGACACACCAGAGGGTGTAGACAGAATGAGAAGGGACCTGCAGAAACTTGAAGAATGGTCAAGGGTTTGGCAGTTGAAATTGAATGCAAAGAAGTGCAAGATAATGCATATGGGTACAAAACCCTGGCACAATATATCAGTTGGGGTGAGGATATAGCATGCACCAAGCAGGAAAGGGATCTTGGGTTATCATCTCTGATGACCCTGGTAGGGAAACAGTGTGACAAGGCATCAGGTAAAGCAAATAGGATGCTGGGATGTATAGGCAGGGGCATCACCAGCAGGAAAAGGGAGGTCATAATTCGCTATACAAGACACTAGTGAGGCCCCACCTGGAGTACAGTGTACAGTTCTGGAGACCATACCTACGTAAGGACATAGACAGGGTAGAGAAGGTTCAGAGGAGGGCAACAAAGATGGTGCATGGGTTGCATCACAAGTCCTATGAAGACAGGTTGAAGGAACTGAACATGTACTCCTGGAGGAGAGGAGGAGAGAGGGATATGATAGAGACATACAAGTATCTTACAGGGAGGAACAGGGTGCAGGAAAACACTATTTTTAAGCTAAAAAAGATGTTCTCAGGACTAGAGGGCATGGGATGAAGTTGGAGGGAGGACGATTCAGAGGAAACATGAGAAAGAATTTCTTCACTGAACGGTGGTGGACAAGTGGAACACCCTGCCAGAGGAAGTGGTGGGGGCTGAAACAATCACGGATTTAAGAATGCATGGGATAGACATAAAGGAATTCTAGAGGTCAGGTAAGGGGAAATAGACTTCTAGGAAAACAAACTGAACTTATAAGCTCAAATGGGCAGACTAGGTGGGCCATAGGCCCTTATCTGCCGACACTGTCTATGTATCTATGTATCTATGTAGAGTCAGGAAGGGATACACCACGGGTGTAGTCTGCTTATCACCGAAAGATGAAAATGAAGCAGAAAGAATTGTTTTTACTGCTGCAGCATTCTTGCCAGCAGCCATGTAGGATTTTGAAGCTGTACCTTGCAATATACCTGTAATTTTAACAGTTAGTAGAGTTCTCGGCTCCAGGAATCATTGCAGCAATAATGAAGATGTCCTCAGTTTAGTGTTAACAGAGCCCACCCCCTCCCTCCCTCCTGAGGCTACAGGCAGGCTCCCTATATCTGTTTGCAGTTGAGCTCTAGTGGTTGCTTCTTGTGGGACGAAAGCAGGTGGCTAGAAAGTGATCTATAGGCCTTTTCTGAATCTGCATCTCTGAGTCCAATGAAGAGGAAATTTTTCCTTTTCTGCTGCTGCCCTTTAGGTTGCAGTCTGGTTGCTGATTTTTGCTTAATAAGGCAGGAAAAGCAAGAAAAGTAATGCTGTTCTGGCTCAGCTCAGTAGCATGGCATCTTCCCTCTTTTACATACATTGTTAATCCCCTTCCTACACTTTTCCTCTGTCCTTTCAGATCAGGAGTGCCTTGGTATGGGCATGTCTCATTTGTGGGTTGAGGTTGCCTATGTCTCTGTGACCACCACTAGGTTGAGGCTACCTTCCATGGCCATCACCTGACATGCCGGGCATTCTGTTGCCAAGACTCCTTGCATTGTTGCATGTCATTTTCCAGCATCTGCCCCTGCCCTTATTTTTCCCTTTACCCTAGGTTTGCTAGATTCTACTGTATTGGTCGATGGGGGATGCCAGCAAGACTTCCTTGTTTGTGGTATCTTGTGTACCTTGCCATTCTGACTCCCTCTCACTAGTTTAAACTCATTATATGCTGTGCCAACCTGTCTCCCAGTACCAGATGTCCTCCTCATTGGGATCTAAGCCATCCCTTTGAAAAGCCTCCATCCCACCAGGTCAGGCCCCAGTTCTCAAGGCACCAAAACCCTCTTCCTTGCACCAACCCTTTAGTCATGCACTGAACTGGGATACAGGAAATTGTTCCTCTGATTTAGTCATGACCATGGTAGCACCTCCAAGAAGGGTAACACCCCTTTTCTTTGCCACCCTCTCCAGAGCACATACATTTGACTTCACCTGTTCTATAATGGGGAGCAGTATGGCACAATGGGTTAAGACTCTGAGCTGCAGATCTGGAGACCTGGTTTGAATCCACAGCCGCCTAGGTGCATACTGTGTGATCCTGAGCAAGTCATTTAACTTTCCAGTGCTCCCAGGTTGCATCTGGAAACAAGCTTCAGCTTAGTGTGCTACTTCTGGTTAAACAACGTTCCCTTCCCTTTCCCTTTCCTATAACAACATGCAACAAGATTTGGAAAAATAAAATAAATGATTGTAAAAATGGTGTAGTTCCTCATGGATATGGCAAGCTGTTGATGAAGAGAGAAAGAACTAAGGAGAGATGGGGCCATCTATTTTATTGAGGTAATACCGATGTGCATCAATGTGGGTGGCCCCTGCTGGCAAAAGTTTTTGAGTTGACTTGATGCCAACAGGTTACAGTTCCAACAGTGTGACTCTGTGGTTTACAGATCTATGGTTACGGGTGAGTAAATAAAGGTTTCTCACCTGTAATCACAGTTCTACTAGTAGTATACAAAATATAGTTCACATCCACACTCTGGAAATTAGCTGAGATAGTTGCATCACCACACACCTTCAAGATAAGCTCTCCTGCCACTCCATGGTGTATCCTCTGGTTCTGACCCCTGATGTCAGATCTTGCATGCTGGAAATAGGGATCCATGCACCACTTGCCAGAGGAGGCTGGGTGGGTTGTGTAGATGTGATACCATTGGTAAACTATGGCTATGGTTACAGATAAGTAACCTATATTTCTATCAGCATGGATACAGTTCACTACCCACACTCAGAGATACTCCTAGAGGAAGGGACAAGGCATGCACCCCTATGGCAAACAGAAACTGGAAGACTGTGGCCCCAAAACAGCATTGTGATGACTCAGCATGTAAATGCTGTAGTGGGAGATGAAGTTATGTGCTTCTGACTGGGTTGCAGCCAGGCATACCATTTTAATGGAGCTATCCCTGGAAGTAGCTACCGATGCAGAAGTAGGGTGGTGGAATGAGCCTTAAGACCCTTGGGTGACTCCTACCAGCCATCCCTCATAGCAGAGGTCGATGCAGGATGTGATCCACCTAACAATCATCCACTTAGTTGTTTGACTGCCAGGCCCAGTTGCAGTGTAGGTGACAAATAGCTGGGGAGCCTTGCCTCAAATCCCTGCCATGTGCTCCTTGTAATAGGATAGTGCCTCTGTAGAACCAGGGTATTGAGCCTGTGATGGGCATTTGAGGTTGGGTTATTGAAACACACCAAGAGGTTAATCATCTGATTGAGGTGGAAATCAGACACCTTTGGAATGAATTTCACTGGGGCGCAATGTCCTTGTGGAAGATCAGGCAGGGAGTCTCCACCGAGAGCATCTGAAGCTCACCCACCTCTCTGGCAAACATGATTGCCACCAAGAAGGCAATCTTCTATGACATGACATCTCACACTTGTACACAGGATCAAATGCCTTGCCCATGAGCATAGCCAGCACCAACAGCAGGTCCCACAGAGGTGGTTTGTGCACCAGAGGGGTCAAGTTGTCCAGGCTTTTGGAAAAGCACCCAGTCACCTTCTCCTACACCACTGTTGGCATACTAGCCCATGTACAGTATACAGAGATGGTCACCAGGTGTACCTCTAGGGTCCTGGCTCACAGTCCCCACTGAGACAGAGACAGGAACTATAGATAGTAGAGGATCGTCACCACTGGGCATGCAAGAGGATTATTATCCTTCACTTGATGGATGTCCTGGTGTTCTCTCAAACAGCAGACACATGAGATGTAGGTGTCAATGGCTCAAATCTTCTGGTTGCATGCTTGAAACCAGGTTTCTGTCATTCCATACTGCAGACTTCATGACAGAGAGAAAATGGAAGAGGAAGACACAAATGCTAAAATTAGTCGAAAACTTTTCGATAACATCGAAGTTCCCTAAAGAAATAGCACTTGAATTTGAAATACTAATATGCATGCAGAGCTGCAAAGAAGACCTGTCCTTCTAGCAGAAAGATCTAATGCCAAGGGAATGCACTGGAGGATATACCACATAGTTGATGGGAGGAGATTAGCTTGAAGACATCTGGTGACTCAGCTGTCTCCAGCTAACTACCAGAGTGTGGATACTGAACTGCATCCATACTGGTAGAAAGAACAGTTATGTAAGAACTAACCATAATAGAAGATCTTTGAGAGACTCTCCTCCATTGGGCAACACCTGTGGAACTGTAAGCCATCAGTGATGGCACCACTCGGAAGCTTTTGCTAGTCAGGAGCAACCCACAATTACATGTATGAAGCAAACAAGGAGAAGCATGGGACTGGAAACAAAATGCATGGAATAAAGCCTCAGGCGTAGCATCTGGTTTATCCCTCAGAAGTAAAAGGTGGAAGGAATGAGGGTACACTATGGTCCAATGGAGGACATTTTCTCAAAAACTACTGGTATGGTGTGACAAACGCACTCGGGGTCAGGCCCTCTGCTCCCAACAGTGCCCAACCTTAAGTGCAATATGTGAACAGGAGACAAACAGGAAAACCTCCTGTCTGTTTTTGGGTCCAGTAACTACCAGTCTTGAGTCCTGGGGTCAAATATGAACCCTTTTTCACTAGCACACCCAGGTAAGAAGTTCAAATATCACACCCTCTTTGGGGAAAGCAGTGCAATACTTAACCCAGAGGGCACACAATCTGGTTCACAATCCCCCTTCTGACTCAATTGAGACCTAGGTATTTCCTTATCTTGGTACATATAGTGACACACTATAAGCACTTTAACAGTTATGTCAGAATTATCAACACTGTCCCAGCATTCACACTCAGAATGAGAAAATGTCTCAGGCAGGATTAAGGAAACCAAAACGTTTACTGAGCCAGCCCGGTGGCACTGAGGGTTGAGGTGCTGGACTCCACACCTCACTCCACTCCGGTGACCCAGATTCGGGAATGAGCCCGGGGCATCAGGGGTCAGCAGGGGAGGACTAGGACTGAGCATCCCATGACAGCTCTCCTAGTCCTGGGGAAAAAGGGTGGGTTCTGCATCATTCTCTGGCAGTCCCTGGGGACACCTGGAGGTACTGCAGCCATGCAGTACTTAGAGAGGGGGGAGCCCATTGGGGCAGAAAAACAGAAAGGGCTGGGCATGACCATGGTGCTGATGGTCATGCCCTGTCTCTCATGGGGAGGACTGTCATGGAATCGCACAACAACATAACCCAGATAGACTATCTTAGGGTAGCTGGTTCATTCCACTGGGGTGTCACACAGACGAGGCACACTGATGAGTCCTGGCAGGACAAAACACGTGTATGTGTCTTCTGTTGGCACCCTTTGTAGACTGTGTGAGAGATCTTTTGGTACCATGCATTTCTGCTTAAAGTTGAACCCGCATAATATACTGTGGTGATTTGCATATGCAGCCCATGGTGCTTTGCATTTTTGGGGTATGTGTGATTTTGTATTTCTTTGAAACTTGGTTTCCTGGCCAGTGCCCTTTGGGGTAACCATTGCCTCGGTGCTTGCATGCTGAGGTTCTCTGTCTTTTATTTCCTTACCTTGCTGCACATGGTGACACACTATAAGCACTTTAACAGTTATGTCAGAATTATCAACCCTGTCCCAGCATTCACACTCAAAATGAGAAAATGCCTCAGGCAGAATTAGGGAAACCAAAAAGTTCACTAAAATTAAAAGTTGTAAATAAATACAAAACACAGAACGTATATACATTAATGCTTACAGTAAAAAAAAAAACTAAATGTAAATTTCAAAACAAAACGCCTTGTAACTGAATTACTAGTTCTAACTCAGTTTTCAGTGGGGTGTTACCTATTCTTGACAGAAGTGCCATTAAGTCTAGAACACAAGTGTGTGAGTTCTTTCAAAGTTGGAATAAGAGTGAGCCTCAGTCCCCTCAGACTGCTTGGCAAATATTCAAAGTTAATGTCCAAACCTCCTTGTGATGTCACAGCACATGAGGTCACTGTTAGTTCTGTAATTAATTTGTAACATGATCAAGTATACCCAAAAGATGTCATTTATTGCTTGCTTGAAATCTGCAAAGATAGCAATATTAAATTATAACAGGTAGTCTCTTTCCTCATCAGAGCATTCCCTTTGATCTTCAGAAAACATTTCTCTTAGCTGTGTGAATTGTCACAGGCATCCAACAAAACTGGCTTCCCTCCTGATGTCATAAAAATGCAGTCTTTTATGGCTAGTTTCCTAGGTTCAAAGTAGTGGCTGGTTTCACAACCTGTTACCACCTGGTGTTTAGCAGCTAACAAGCTCTGACAGGTAGATGTCAAAAGGAAGCTCTTAATTAGTTTATCCACTGGGTCAATTTTACTACAGCCAGCTGTTCCAGCAAGCAAGGGCCTTTGGGGTCAAAAAATCAGGCCCCTTTAAAAGCTAGTCTTTCCCATGGGCCTGCTGACCCAGTCATGTCTCATAAGCAGAAATTCAAAGAAACATATTTATCAAAATTATACACATAACTAGTAGACGGGTATCACATTACAACGGTAAGTTATGTAACTGTTCTATCTTTTTATATATCGCCTATAGGGCCACACCTTTGAAATGACTGCTAAGCAGTACAAAGCACCCAGAGAGGATGGCATAGCCTGATCTATGATCAGGACAGAAGGCCTTGTAGTACAGAAAGGCCAAAGCCAGCATGTCTGCGAGGGATGATGTCCAGACTGTAGTGCTTAGTAAAAGTATGTACAGTGCTTCGTGTGGCTGCAGTACATATGTCAGCAGTAGGAACATTCTGGAAGCAAACAACAGAAGTGGCTGTACCCCTTGAGAGGCAATCTTGAACAGCACCACGAGGTTCCATACTGTACTTCCAATAACAAAACATGAAACAGTTAGCCAGCCATTTGGACAGGCACAGTTGAGATAGAGGGGCACTGTTTTTCCCAGGGCTGAATGAAACAAAAGGCTGAGAAGTCATCCTGCAGGTCTCACTGTAAGCAACACAGTATCTCATTGTTCTATGTACATAAAGAGTATAGTACATTTTTATTTTATTTATTTATTAAACTCTAGGATTACAAATACCTTTGAGCAGGAACTGCTCATTTACAAAGGTTCCACGTCAGAGGATGGGAGCAACATACATACAAAGGTTGTCAAAGAATGTATAATCTTAAAACAAATCAAGGTTGGCAATGTCTTTTTGGTTTTTTTTACAGTTATGACACACTTTAGAAATAGTATATATATTAGCAAGCAACTTAAGTAGGCAGCTGGCTGAGGTGACAGTAAGAAATAGAGTGATTAAGAAGCAATCGGACTTTAAGTGTATGTCAGGGTAGGAGGGGGAGAGGCAGAAGTAGGCAGGCTGAGGGGCCACTGTCAGTGGGATGGCGAGGGGGAGGGTGTCTTGTACCTGGGGAGAAGGGGAGCAGGAAGGGGGTCACGCAGCAGGGCAGGGCCCAGAGAGAATGCTACTCAGGAAGGGGGTGGGTCGCTGGACATGAGCAATTAGGTGGTGTTTGGAGCAGACCTTTCAGGAGAAACAGTCACATTGCATGGTAGAGGTGAGGTAAAGTCAGAGATTCCTTTAAAGGGTCCAAGCGTAGCAGAGGAAAATGATTCTTTGTTGAGGGTATTGAACCATAGTGGAGCCCTATGGGTGAAGGACCACTGACCCACATAGGCTACAACATCTGGGAACCTGAAGGTTTGATATTGGGCACTGCGAGTATGCTGAGTGCCACTGAAGGTAAGGAGTCTACCAACACCAGGGGCATGAGTCCAAGGGGAACCTTTTTGGTAAGCAGGCAGGTCTGGTATTGTATTCTGCTGAGTAAAGGTAGTCAGCAAGCCTGTGTGTAGAGGTCACAGGTGTGTGTTTGGTGGGCCGCATCCATTAATAGCCTGCAGGCTTTGTTGATTGAAACTGAGATCCTGCGGAGGGCAGTTGTAGAGGCAGAGCTGTAGATAGCAAGACGGTAGTCAATGATAGAGGTGACAGAGCTGTAGATGGCTAGTTTATGGCATCCGCAGACATACAGTGCTTGTGTTTGTGTGTAACAGACCAATCCGGTATATTGGCAGCCTTTGGCAACAGTGTCTGTTATGTCGAGTGTAGGAGAGGGTACTATCCAGCGTGATACCAAGGTACTTGAACTCCGGGACATGTTCGAGTAGTTCCCAGAATGGTTCTTGATGGTGAGGGACAGAGATTTGCGCCTGCTCCGTGGTTTACAGAAGGTCATGACTTTGGTCTTGCTGTGGTTCAGGACAAATTTATGAAAGCTGAACCAGTCTTCAACATGCTTGAAGTCAAGCTGTAGCTGGGAGTCAAGGACTGAAGTGTCGTGGCTAGAAAACAAGACTGCATCATCCGCATAGTAATATTTTGGTGGCAGATGCTAGGGAGTCTGTTGAGGAAGAGGGAGAGGGAGAAGAGTAAAGGGCCCACAATAGAACCCTGGGGGACTCTGGAGAGGACCGGCTTTTCATCGGATGAGTTACCTGCTATCCTCACATGTTGGACCCGATTATCAAGGGAGCTAGCAAGCCATGGAAGGGCATCATTGGAGATCCCAATGGAAGACAGTTGCCTGAGTAGTAGAGGGTGATTAATGGTGTTGGAGGCCTTCATCAGGTCTATAAATACTGCCCCCCCCACAGTTTCCTTTGTCGAGCATGGTGTGGATGAAAGTTGTAAATTTCAGCAGAGCTGTGATGGTGCTGTGCCCTTTTCTGAAACCATGCTGTTCTGGGCACTGGACTGGGGGAGCAGTGAGATAGGTCTATAGTAGGTGTGGAGCATCCTGTCACCACTTTTGTGTACCAGTGTGACAGTAGCTTTTTTCCAGAGTGAGGGGAATTGGCCCAATCTAAGTGAGAGATTGAAGATCTTTGTCAGGGGTTCAAGGATTTCATCAAGAACTTGCTCCAGCAGTTTAAGATCAAGGGAGTCTCCACTGTACCCTTATTTGTGGATGGCCTTGCGAATATACTTACTAGCTACTTGTGGTGAAACCTCTTTGAAGAAAAACTGTGGAATTGTATGATCATGTAGGGGGGTCATGTGGGAGGTGCTGGAGGGGAGGCCATTGAAGAAATTAGGAGGAAGGACTCTGTCCAGGTTGGTGAACGCATTATTAAAGGTATTGGTGATGGTACCGAGGTCGAGCGTAGGAGTGCCATGAATATTGAGCATAGTGGGTGATGCCTTAGGATCCTTGCCTGTGAGTTCTTTCAGGTTGTTCCAGAAGTTTTTCCCATCACCCCAAGAGTTGGTCAGAGCTTCCTTGTAATATTTGCTTTTAGCATTCCGTATCTTTCGAGTGCAATCATTTCTGGCTGCTTTGTATGTTGCATGTTTCCTTGCATCAGGGTTGTACGAGCACAGTGCCAGAGGTGGTCCCTGTGCTTCAGTTGTGATAGCAGGTCAGTAGTAACCCAAGGGTTGGTCCATCCTTTGACTTTCAACTTTTTTAGCGGCACACAGATGTCACAGACTTCGTTAAAGCATTTGATAAACAGGTCCAGGGCTTTATTGGTGTCACTGAATGTGTCAATCACTGCCCAGTCCAGTCTGGTTAGATGGGATTTTAGCAGCTGAAGGTGCTCCTGTTTAATAACCCTTGCATAGATTAGCTTGGGAGGAGGCTTGTGGAATTTGTTAGTCCAGGAGCAGATGACAGGCGAGTGGTCACTTATTACATCCGGGAGCACTGAAACATTAGGGATACGTTCAGGGTGGTTAGACAGAAGCCAGTCTAGTGCATCCTTATAGGTATAGGTGCATTGTCTCACTGTTATTGGCATGATCAGGATAATAAACAAGAAGTTAGATCATTTGGTTCAGTGTAAATTCTGACACCACCTTCAGTAAAAATTTAGGATTGGTATGTAATGAGAATCTGACTGTGAAAATCAAATAAGGAGGTTCATTCATTAAAGCCTGAATTTCTGAAATTCTACGAGCAGAGGCCATGGTAATTAAAAAAAAGAGGTTACTCACCTGTAACCATAGTTTTAGGAGTGTTACCTAGCTCACATCCACACTCTGGCAGTTCCACTGGAATGGCTGATACGCTGGACATCTTTAAGCTAAGCTCCTCCCAACACCTGAGCAGTATATTCCCCAACTCCACCCTGTGAAGTAAGATCTTGCACGCTGGAAGCAGTAATCTGCATGCCACTTACCAGGGTAGGCCAGGTGGGTTGTGTGGATGTGAACTATATACCACTCCCAGGACTACGGTTACAGGAGAGATGGGAGAGCCTTTAAGTTTAGCGGCAACCCTCTGCTCACTATATCTAACACTCACTTGTTCATTGTTATAGAGGACCAACATTGCAAGAAGTGACATAGCCGACCTCCTACGGGGAGTACAGACAGGGACAGAATGGGTGATGGGATGATATCCCCCAATCCTTCACTGGGCAGCTTTTGCAGGGGTGCCAGCAGCTGCAGCTAAAGGTGCACCACCACCCCATCCTCACTTTTTTTCAGACCCTGGCCCTCAAACTTGGGGTGCCAGACCTGGTACTGCCCCTACTATGGCTGCTGCTGAGGAGGCTGTGGGTGAAAGGACCAGTGCCGGAAAATCTGTTTCTTAGACTTCTTTCTGGGGTCCTTCTGGGATGATGCCACAAAATCCAGGGTGGCACTGGACTTCTCAATGTGGGTGAGCTGTTCTTACACTTCAGGACCAAATAAGTTGGTGCTTAAGAAAGGGACATCAGCCAGCTTGTGCTGGGTGTCTGCTGTGAAGATGTACAGATGCAGCCAGGCCCTGCGACGCATTCAGACAGCTGCCACCATGGCACGGGCACAAGATTTGCCCATGTTCAAGGCTGTCTGGAGCTGGTGTATAGCCAGTGATTGATCCTTGGCCCTGATGACCTTCATCACCAACAGTTGCTCAGCTGGAAGGTGAGAGGATCACATTGAACACTCCCATCAGGGACTGACCAAAACTGGTCATCATTATGGTATAACTAGCCTGATGGAAACCCAGGGATGCTGCAGTATACACCTTTTTAGCATCATGATCAATCTTATGGGGCTTCTTGTCCAGCCTGTCCACGTTCCCCTGGTTTCCCAACTCATGGAAAACCAAATCAATTACTCCAAGAACCCTCAAAAGGGACCATGTTGGGACTCCAAGGGGACATGACATGGACTCCTATATAAATCGGCGAAGCACCTTGCTCAGTAGAGAACCCCTTGACCAATTCCTGGTACAGGACAAGAGCCTCAGAGGAGGTCATGGACTTGTGGTTTGAGTCAACCAAGGACTCCTCAAAAATGGCCCTAAACCATTTCTTGCCATGGACCACTCATGTTTCTTTTCCTGAAATTATCTGCACCACCATACATCCTGGCAAGACGGTGGAAAAATAGACCTCCTTGGCTGGAGCACCCACCTTCAGCTACGGTGGTGGAAGCTCCACCCGAAGTGGTGGAGAAACAGTTGATAGAGGCACCTGCATACCATGGACCAGTGGGGACACAACTGGCAGCTGCTAGGTGACCAGAGGTCATGAGGGTAGAGCCATACCCTGCTCCACAATGGCCCACTTTTGCTAGAGAAGTTCCTCAAAGCAATTACACAGCTTGCGATGATGCCTCTCCTTGTCTGAGGACAAGGAGCACTGAGAGCAATACCTCTCTTTCGAGCAGGATCCAGAGTGGGAATGCACTGAAAGCCTACGACCTTGACCGTCGACCAGACAATCAATGTCGAGTTGAGCCTTGCGGCTGGTTGTGGTATACCACATGCTGGCATACGCTATCCAGCAAAGACATGGAATACTCAGCTGCCAGCAGAGGCCAATCCTGCTGTGGACCAGTCAAAGACACTGACCAGTCCACATCCTACTGAGTGAGCACTGGGAGCAAAAGAGTCTGCAAGACTGCATGTTGTCCGACAGCCAGTTGAGAGGTTCAAGGAAAGTCTCCATGATCTGCTCAACCAGAGTCGAAGTAAACAGGCTCAATGGGGGTGCCCATGAGCCCTCAACCTGCCTGACCTGCCCCTTGACTTAGGGGTGCTTGACCACCACCGAGCAATTGGGGGAGTCAAGGGATTGTGAGGACCTTGATTTTCTGCTGGTCCCAGGACTGGCAATGCTTGTGCTTAGAACCATGGTAGGCAGGGCTCTCCCCTGGGTCTGGAGGGCCAAACACATCCCGTAAGCCTCCGATGACTGACTCTCCAATGCTGGTCCCAAGGAACAGCTCCAAGACTGAAAAAGTGCTTGCTGCAGCAGCTACCACTTCCACTTCAAGAGTTGCAAGCTGTTGTGCCAACTAAGCAGCTGCTAAGACCTTCTTGCAGCTGTAAGGATAGTGCTTCAGATCTCACTCCAAAGACCGACCCAGGGTGTGCCATTGCTTCCTGTACTCACAGGATTCTCAGGAGCATGGACAAAGAAAGGGCATATCATACTGCCCTCCCAGGCAGTACAGGTACATGTCATGCAGGTCACTGACATCTGTCGGCATCGCACACAAAATATGAAACCCAGATTCAATTGCTCCATCTTCACCAATGCCACGGCATCAAAGGAACCAAGTAAATCAAGCAAAGTACTTTGGATAGTTTGAAAGAAAGGTTCTCCTAATGGTACACAAAATCTTAAGCAGCAGCCACGAAAAAGGTGACCTGTTCTTTCAACGGAAAGAAAGATCTGATGTCATGGGGCAGAGAGGGGAGATATGCTGGCTGGGTGGTGAGAGAAGCTTAGCTTAAAGACCGTCTGCAAATCAGCTATTCCAGTGGAACTCTCAAGAGTGTAGATACTTAACTATATCCACGTCTCTAAAAATAAAATCTTCCATTAATGAAACGTAGGCCACAGGTTGGGGCAGGCTCAAAAGGAGCCAAGGTCAATTTTTCAGGTATGTAATTCAGGTCCCAAGAGGGGGGCTGGATTACAGATAGCAGGTTTCATATAAAGCATATCTCCAGAAAAGTACAGGACACTTCTAGTTGTGCAACTGTACAGCCATCAGTAGGGGCATGAAATGTTGAAATGGCAGCTAAATGCACCTTAATAAAGGAATACTGCAGACTTGAATCAGATAATGAAGTATTCCAGAACAGAATTCACAGGACATGTAAAAGGGTCCAAATTCCAGGAAGCAGACCACAAAGTGACATACTTCCATTTCAAGGAATAATATTTCTGGTAGAAGGCTTTCTAGCCACAAGTAAGACATCAACACCCTTAGGAGACACCCCAAAATGAGCGATGGCTATGTTTTCAGAAGTCATGCATGTAGATGCAAGGACTTCCGGTATGGGTGGATCTGAAAGTCCCAGTCCTGACAAAATAGAACCTGACTGACACAGGGGCAGAGGAAAAGGATGTTAGATCTTCAGATGCTGAAGGAGTGGAAAACATATCAGGCGAGGCCACAGAGGAGCTATAAGAATGAAGGCCACTCTCCACTCTTAGCTTGAGCGGAACCCTCTGTATTAGAGGTATGGGGAAAATGCATACAGGAATTTCCTTTGCCAAGACAGGGACAATGTGTCTCATCAAAAACTCCAGGCCCTAGAGCAAGGGAGCAAAAATGCATCAGTTTTACATTGTGTGGGGATACAAAACAGTCCACCTCTGGATGACTCTATCTTGCGAAGAGGTCATTTACCACGAATGTCAACAATTCCCATTCATGAACCATGGACTGAGACCTGCTTAATCTGTCTGCCAAGAAATGTTGGGGACCTGGGAGAAACACGGCCTACAGCAGATGGTCATGACTGAGACATCACCCAGTACCACACTCTCATTACTTTCCTGCATCGGGGATAGGAATGAGTGATCTCTTGTTTGTTTATGTAGTGCATGACACTGACATTGCCTGTCCGAATTAATAGAGGACCAGGGCAGAAATGATTCAGAAATGCCTGAAGGCTGTATAGAGCAGCTCTCATTTCCAAGACATTTATGTGCAGTATGGCTTCCACTCTATTTCAGAACCTTTGTGTCTGGAAGGAGATGAGAACACCCCAACTGGAGTCTGAGGCATCCATGGTGAGTATCTGTACAGGAGCTGGTACAAGGAATGAAATGCCCTAGAGTAAGGCTACGTTCCTTCCACCAATGTAGTTTTTGATGAAGTGGGGACATGACGAGAAGAGAACAGTTACTTAAGAACGTACTGTAACAGTAGATCTTCGAGGGGATCCCAGTCATCAGGTCACACCATAGGAACTTCATCGTTGGAGAAGCAAGATCCACATGGAAGATTTTCAGCAGTACCACTGGGGCTGCCCACATTGATGTCACCAACCCTATATAGGCATGAGTAGCCCCGCTCCCTCCTCAGTTCTTTCCTCCTGGAGACTACGAGAGCAGTCCCATGCCATGGGGGACCAAGGGGAGAGAGAGAGAGAGGTGCCCAGGCCAGAATAAAAGGAAAGATACACCAGTTAGCCAGTTCTGAAAAGACAGCCCCATAAAAAGGGGATGGTGGGAGGGAAGGCAGACCTGATGACTGAGATCGCCTTGAAGATCTACTGTTATGGTAAGTTCTTACATAACTGTTCTATCTTCTTCGCGGGTATCTCAGTCATCAGATCACACTGTAGGAACAAGTCCCAAGCAGTTACAGGTGCAGCACAACAGTCTGAGAGCAAGGCCAACTAAAGCCTATGACAGGAGGCCCTGCAAGACAGCCCTGCCAAAGTCTGCGCGTGCTCTAGAAGCAATGTCCAGACTGTAGTGCTTGGTGAAAGTATGGACGGTAATCCAGGTGGCAGCAGCACAAATGTCAGCAGCTGTGACCCATTTCAAACAGGCCACAGAAGTAGCCATGCCCCTTGTGGAATGGGCTTTCACCATCCCTGGCAACTCTTTGCTTGCTTGTTATAGCAGAACACAATACAATGGGCCAACCATTTGGACAAACATTGCTTAGAAACCTTAGCACCCTCTCTTCCTGGGGTGAAAGAAACAAAAAGCTGTTTCGTCTTTCTGCATTCCTTAGTTTGGAGCATATAGTATTTCAGAATTCTGCGCACATTGAAAGTGTAAAGCAGTGCTTCCCCTTGATTGGCACAGTCTGTAAAATAAACTGGATGGTGGATAGATTAGTTCAGGGTAAACTCAGACACCACCTTTGGGATAAAAAACAGGCAACTCACCTGTAACAGTAGTTCTAGGAGTGGTATATGTTGTTCATCCACACTTATTGGCATGTCCCTTTCCCCTTTAATTCAAGCTGGTTCCTCCAACCCACACGGGTGGTATAACCCTTGGCTCTGCCCCATGACACCAGATCTTAGCCCGCTGGAAGCCAGGTTTGTGCATCACAGCGGGGGAGGTTGGGTGGGTCAGTGAGGATGAACCACATATACCACTACTAGAACTACTGTTACAGGTGAGTAACCTGTTTTTCTAGGGATTTGGATATGTTGTTCATCCATACTTATTGGCAAATTCCTAGCAGTTCTCCGGGAGGAGGGAGGCAAGATGCACACTCCCTACTTTGGGAACAGAGACTAGAGAACTGAGACCCCAAAACCAGCATCCCAGAGTGACTCAATGTTGATGTGGTAGTGGGTGATGAAGGTGTTTGCTGTCTTCTAGGTAGCAGCCCGGCAGATTTCCTAGATAGGGATGTCCCTGGAAGAAAGCCACCGATGCAGTGGTATGGCAGGTAGAATGAGCCCTTAGCGCTATGGGAGGCTCCCTACCCACCAACCTATAGCAGAGATCAATGCAAGATGTAATCCATTTGCCAACTGTCTGCTTTGCTGCAGGTCTTCCAGAAGCGGCTTCAGCGTAGGTGACAAACAGTTGGCGAACCTCTCCCTGAATTTCCACCATTCCCTCCTTGTAATAGGACAGAGCTTGTCTGAGGTCCAAAGTATGGAGCCTGTACTTGGCATCCAAGCTGTAGTTCGAGTAGAACACAGGCAGAGTCAATACCTGATTAAGGTGAAACTCTGACACCACCTTCGGGAGGAATTTTGAGTGGGGAAGCAGGACAACCTTATCTCTGTGGAAGACCAGGTAAGGAGACTACACTGAAAGTGCCTGGAGCTCCAGACCTTCTTGCTGACGTGATAGCCACCAGGAAGGCCGTCTTTCATGACAAGTGTGATAGCTCACACTTGTGCATTGGTTCGAATGGCTTGGCCCTTAGTTGTGCCAAAACCAGCAGTAAATCCCATGGAGGTGGAGGTTCACACACCGGAGGGGATATGTGATCTAGACCACTGAAGAAGTGACAGACCACCTTCTCTTGTGCCACCGTCTGCTGACTGGCCCATGCCCAGTAAGCAGAGATGGCTGCCAGGTGCACCTGAAAGGTCGAAGACCGAAGACCCCCTTTGGACAGAGACCAAAGGTAGTCTAAAATGCTAGCCACAGGGCAGGACAGAAGGTCCAGGCCCTTGCCCTGACACCAAATGGAAAACCTTTTCCATTTGAAAGCGTAGCACTTCCGGGTTGACTCCTTTCTGGATGCTTCCACTACTGTGAGTATATCCTGGGAGAGATCCAAAGCCTGGTACTCTAGCCACTCAGGTACCAGGTGCAGGGATTGAAGGTCTGGATGGAAAACCTTCCCCTGACTGATTGAGATCAGGTCTAGGCATGCTGAAAGACACCTCAGGAGCCTGTTGCTGAGGCTGAGGAGATCTGGATACCAGAACTGGTGGGGCCAGTCTAGGGCTACCAGGTTCACCTGCACCCTGTCCCTCCTCACCTTGAGAAGCACCTTGTGGATCAAAGGAAATGGAGGGAAGGTGTAGAAGAGGCCTGGGGTCCACGACCTCGAGAAGGCATTTCCCTGCAATGAACCCCTCTGAGAGGGGCGGGCATGAAACAGCCTCAGCTTGGTGTTTTCTCTGGAGGCAAACAGGTCTACCATCGGTTTGCCCCAGTGGGAGAACAGGCTGTGAGCTACCTCTGGATGGAGAGACCACTCATGGGATGTCTCGCCCACATGGCGGACAGCATCTGCCAGTTAGTTTAAGGCTCCTGCCACATGGATGGCTAGGAGATCTGCCTCCAGTTGGCTCACGAGTGTCCAGATGTGGAGTGTTTCCCTGCGCAGCAGCCGGAAGTGCGTGCCGCCCTGTTTGTTGAGGTAGTACATGGTCGTGATATTGTCCGTCTGGACTTGAACTACTTGACCCCGAAGCTGCTGAGCAAATATTGACAGCACCAGTCTGGCCGCTTTGAGCTCCAACAGGTTGATATGATATCGGGATTCCTCGGGGGTCCAGAACCCATGGGTCCTGTTGTTCCCCATGTTGGCTCCCTAGCCTGTGAGACAGGCATCGGTCGTTAGGACGACCATCAGCTCAGGATGGACAAACAGGATTCCTTCCTGCAGATGGTCTAGGATGGTCCCCCACTGGACATCGTTCCACATTCTCTGGGTCACAGTGATCAGCTGGTTCGAAGTGACCATGGTGCTGAGTCCACTGGGAGGCCAGCTCCCATTGAAGGGGGCACATATGCCACCATCCCATTGGACTACAGTGGTGCAGGCCACCATGTACCCCAGAAGGCACAGAAAGTCCTGGGCAGGGTGCAAGTGCCAACCAGAAATGATTGGGCAAAGGAGAAGAGAACCTCTGCCCTGTCCACCAGGAGCCATGCTCTGGCTCGGCAAGAGTTGAGCTCTATCCCAATGAAGCATATCACCTGTGATGGCACGAGCTCCGACTTGGCCTCACTGATAAGGAGGCCAAGTTGAGAGAAGGTCTGGTGGGCCAGGTCTCTGGACCTCTCCACCTCTTGCTGGGTGGAACCTGCTAAGAGCCAGTCATCAAGGTAAGGGTATACTCTGACCCCTCGATGCCTGAGATGGGCTGCCACCACTGCAATGCATTTGGTGAAGACCTGTGGGGTCAATGACAGGCCGAATGGCTTGGCTCGGAACTCGTATAGGGGTCCCTCTGCTCTGAAGCGGAGGAACTGCTGGTGAGGCGGACGGACTGGGACATAAAAAACATGTCCTGGAGATCCAGTGAGTGGAATTACATGTTTTGCTCCAGGGATGGTATGATCTGGGACAGAGTTACCATCCTGAAGGTGCGTGGCCTGAGAAACTGATTCAGGTTGTGCAGATCTAGAATGGGGCACCAGCTCCCCGTCTGCCTCGGGAGCAGGAAGCACCTGGAAATTAACTCTGGGTTGACTTGAGGATCTGCCACTCAAACCACTACCTCCCTGAGGAGGAGCTGGGCTATGTTGTCTCTTAGACCTGACCGAGTGTGGGCTGGTACTCTCTCCTCCCGTGCAGCAGGGGCTTGGCAGGGAGGGTACTGCTCAAACTCTAGAGGCAGACCCTGGTTGACCACTTCTAAGACCCACATGTCTGTGGCAACAGTGGACCAGGTGGGTGGTGGAGCCAGCCCCCCACGGGAGTACCCAGAGCTGGCGTGACGGGAATAGGGGTGGCAGCCCTTACCCTGTCACTGGGCAGGCTTGGAGGAAGAGGGTCCAGATTGGAATCCACATGAACCCCGACCTCCCTGTCTGCGGGCCGTTGGAGGCCCGGACTTTGGCAGAGGGCAACAAGCTTGTGCCTGCTGTTGCTTCCCACCCTTGAAGGAGGGCTGCTTGGCTGCAGGAGCAGGGTGCCAAAAAGACTTCTTCTTCTTCTGCTGTTTCATGGAGCCCGGGGCGTCCTTTTCAGCAGAAGTAGCAGAGTCTAAGGTGGCATTGGATTGCTCGATTCACTGAAGGTGACCATCCACACCTGGGCTGAAGAGATCGGTCCCCAGGAAAGGAACATCAGTGAGTTTTTGCTGGGTATCCACTGTAAAGGTGGAAAGCCTCAGCCAAATCCTACAGCGCATGGCAACCATGGCTGCCACTGAACAGGCGCAGAGTCCCCAAGGTCTAAGGCCGTCTGAAGTTGCTGCTTGGCAATGGCTCGGCCCTGGTCCCGGATCTGCTTGACCGTAGTCTGAAGGTCTGCGGGGAGGTGTGTGAGAACTTCATCCAAGGAGCCCAGGAGGTCATGGAAGAAGTGCGCCATGATGATGGCCAAGCTTGCCTGATGGAGGCCTAGAGAGAAGGCTGCATAGACCTTCCTGGCAGAGTGGTCCAGTGTTTTGAACTCCTTGTCAGGAGGTCTATCAGTGTCAGCAGAGCTGTCTGTGTGTCTGAACACAGAAGCGGTCACTAACCCCTCCGCCAAGGGATGTTCTGTGAACCCCGAGAGGGACCCGATGGGCACCATATATTTGTGGGCCATCCGGGCAGATAGTGCTGGGCAGAAGGCAAGATGCTGCCAGAGCTCCAAAGCCGGGCTTACAATGGCCACGGCCACTGGGAAGGCTTCCGTAGGGGTATCCCCTCTTTTAAGAATATCTGTAAGATGATACTCTGCCCGTTTCTGGACAGATTCCAAGGGCATCCCCATGGATTCGAAGATAAGGCAGAGAATTTCCAAAAATTATGAAGGGCCCTCCTCCGTCGACAGACTACCCACCGACTAATCATCCAGCGGATGAGAGTGTAGGTCACTGTCGTCAGAATCTGAGGTATCCAGATAAATCGGTTGGCCACCAAGGTCCTCTTTTACGCGCCTAGGGTGGTCAGGCATAAGGGTGAGCGAAATCCTGCAGGGAAGACCCGGAATAGTCTGAGCTTCCTTTGAAGGAGCCTCTTCCGAAGGCTGTTTAGGTGGTGGCTCCACCACTATTGGTGGAGAGACCGATTTTGGCTGAACCAGGGCAGGTTTTACCGGCTCCATGGGTGGAGGAACCGATTTAACCAGTTCTAATAGAGCTGGCTTCGGCCTGGGAGGCGAAAGCCAAGTAATGGTCGGGGTGGAAACTATAGAAGGCTTCTGCCCAGACAGAATGAGCTGTTGCCACATTAGATCTTCGTAGCATCGACGGAGTTTCCACCGAAGCCTCTCCTCATCCGAGGAGGATGAAGATGAATGGTGGTGTTGCCTCTTTTCAGCACACCTATGCGACTTCCTCAGCCTATCGGTCGAGGGATTCCGAGATCTCGACCTCGATCGGACTGAACGAGTGGTTCGGTTGGGGGACATTGGGGGAACTGGTGAATTTCCCAGATCAGGGACCGGTTCCTTGATAGGGCTGCCAGCAGGTTGGGTCTCCTCACTGTGGAGAAACAGGACTGGAGTCTTGTTAAGACAGTTGTCAGCCTTGTTGACTAACAACCGATTGGCACAGTCGAAAGTGATCTCAACCGTGTTGTCGACTGAGACTCCAACCAGCTAACCAGACAGCAGGACTGAGAAGCCAGCGGCCGGAGTTGCAATCTTGACCGAGGTCAAAACTGGTAATTCCTGGGACCTATATCACTCTTGATCCCAAGAATGTCTTCACCGAGATGAAGAGTCTCTAGGTTCCTTGTCCTTTTTACGGGGCAGGGGGGCATGCAAGCCTGAAGGTCCCTTGCCCTTGGTGGGGAGAGACTGGCACATCTCCCAAAAGGAGCCCAAGAACGTGGAGCCTAGGTTGAGTGGCATGAAAATCAGCCAAGAGGAGAGCTCCATGGCCCACACTGCCTCT
Organism: Neoceratodus forsteri; assembly: GCA_016271365.2. NCBI lineage: Eukaryota > Metazoa > Chordata > Ceratodontiformes > Ceratodontidae > Neoceratodus > Neoceratodus forsteri. Next base: position 1,219,833,089 of record CM057450.1, read on the forward strand.
TCCTCAAAGGCCTACATCTGTTCTAACTGCTTGGTGGACCCTGCAGCTGCGGAGACCGCCCACCGGGCCTCCTTGGATTTCACCAGTGGATTCCATTTCTTGGGCCTGCCCAACTTGAGCCGTGCGAGATGATCATCAAGGACATTCAGGTGAAAAGCGAGACACATCTCGCATGCCTGGGTGTCATGGCCGACACCCAAGCAGTAGACGCACGTGGTATGTGGGTCTGTATGCAACATTTTCTGGCCGCACAGGCACTAGCAAAAACCGGGAGAAGATTTATTTTCCATGATCGAATACCACAAGTCACAATCACTAGCTCAAACGAGCATAATCTGCAGAGGATCCGAAGAAATTGATGCCAGGGCCTACAAAACACGGTAGCAGAGAGGAGGCAACCTGAATCTTCCAGCAGAAAGGAAGATCTGGTGTCATGGGGTGGAGCCGAGGGTTACACTACCTGGGTGGGTGGGAGGATCCAGTTTGAAGACCTTCTGGCAAGAGTTAAAGGAGAAAGGGACATGCCAATAAGTGTGGATGAACAACATATCCAAGTCCCTGGAACTTAGGATTCGTGCGCAAAGACATCTTTTGTGAAAAATCAAATAAGGCTCCTCACACCAGAGATCCTGAAGCTCAAAATCCTTCCAGCAGAAGTAATAGCAACCAAAAAACACCAGGTTACTCACCTGTAACACTAGTTCTAGGAGTGGTATATGATGTACAACCACACTTCTGGCAGTGTTTCTTTTCCTTTAAGGCTTGCCAGAGTGACTTCAAGCTGGCTCCTCCAGCCCATCCGGGTGGTAACCCTCTCAGCATCACCCTATGACATCAGATCCTACCTGCTGGAAAAAAGACCAGTGTGCCACTTGCCAGGGGAGGTTGGGTGGGTCAGTGTGGATGTGCATCATATAACACTCCTAGAACTATTGTTACAGGTGACTAAGAGCAGGTTACTCACCTGTAACAGTAGTTCTAGGAGTGGTATATGTTGTTCCTCAAAACTTAGTGGCATGTCCCCTTCCACTTTAAATCTTGCCGGAAGTCTTCAAACTGGCTCCTCCCACCCACCCGGGTGGTATATACCATGGCTCCGCCCCATGACGCCAGATCTTAGCCCACGGGAAGCCAGGTATTGTGCGGCCACAGCCGGGGAGGTTGGGTGGGTCAGTGTGTATGAACAACATATACCACTCCAAGAACTTCTGTTACAGGTGAGTAACCTGTTCTTGCAGGATTGTGGATATGTTGCTCATCCACACTTATTTGCAGACTCCTAGCAGTTTTCCGGGAGGAGGGAGGCAAGGCGCACACCCCCTACTTAGGGAACAGAGATTGGAGAACTGAGGCCCCAAAACCAGCATCCCAGCGTGATTCAAGGTCGATATGGCAGTGGGTTGTGAAGGTGTTTGCTGACTTCCAGGTAGCAGCCTGGCAGATTTTCTGGATAGGGATGTCACTGGAAGCAGCCACCCATGCAGCAGTATGGCAGGTAGAATGAGCTCTTATCCCTCTGGGAGGCTCCTTGCCCGTCCAACTCTTAGCACAGACCTATGCATGATGTAATCCATCTTGCAATAGTCTACTTCACTGCAGGTTTGCCAGAAGCAGCTTCAGCATAGGTGACAAAAAGCTGGCGAACCTTTCCCCGAATTTCCGCTGTCCTCTCCTTACAATAGGAGAGAGCACGTCTCAGGTCCAAAGTATGGAGCCGGTATTCAGCCTCCGAGGTGTAATTAGAGTAGTATATCAACAGAGTCAACACCTGGTTAAGGTGAAACTCTGACACCACCTTAGGAATGAATTTCAGGTGGGGGCACAGGACAACTTTGTCCCTGTGGAAGATCAGATAAGGGGAGACCACCGAAAGTGCCTGGAGCTCCCCTGTCCTTCTGGCTGACGTGATAGCCACCAGGAAGGCAGACTTCCATGACAAGTGTGACAACTCACACTTGTGCATGGATTTGAATGGCTTGCCCATGAGCTTTGCCAGTACCAGCAGTAAATCCCATGGAGGTGGAGGTTCACGCACGGAAGGGGATATGTGATCCAGGCCTCTGAAAAAGCGCCCGACCACTGTCTCCTGCACCAACATCGGCTGACTGGCCCGCACCCGGTAAGCAGAGATGGCTGCCAGATGCACCCTAAGGGTCGATGACCGTAGACCCCCCTTTGGAGAGAGACCAAAGGTAGTCGAGAATGTTAGCCATGGAACAGGACAGATGGTCCAGGCCCTTGTCCTAACACCAAATGGAAAACCACTTCCATTTGAAGGCATAACACTTCCTGGTTGATTCCTTTCTAGATGCCTCCACCACAGTGTAGACATCTTTGGAAAGACTCAAAGCCTGGAACTCTAGCCGCTCAGGTACCAGGCTGTGAGGTGCAGGGATTGAAGGTCCGGATGGTATACCTTCCCCTGTCTGAGTGATATCAGGTCTGGGCGTGTACAAAGTCGCTCTGGGGGCCCGCAGCTGAGGCTGAGGAGATCTGGATACCAGAACTAGCGTGGCCAGTCTGGGGCTACCAGGATCACCTTCACCTTGTCCCTCCTCACCTTGAGGAGCACCTTGTGGATCAAGGGAAATGGAGGGAAGGCGTAGAGGAGGGTTGGGGTCTATGGCCTCAAGAAGGCATCCCCCTGCAGTGAACCCTGCTGAGGGGATGGGCATGAAACAGCCTCAGCTTGGTGTTTTCCCCTGTAGGCAAACAGGTCCACCATCGGTTTGCCCCAGTGGGAGAACAGGCTGCAAGCTACCTCTGGATGGAAGGACCACTCGTAGGATGTCTGGCCTAGACAGCTAAGAGCATCCGCCAGATGGTTCGAGGCTCCTGCCACATGGATGGCTAGGAGATCCACCTCCAATCGGCCCACGAGGGTCCAGATACAGAGCGCCTCCTTGCACAGCAGACGGGAGTGCATACCGCTCTGTTTGTTGAGGTAGTACATGGTCATGGTATTGTCAGCCTGGACTTGAACCACTTGACCCCAGAGCTGAGGAGCGAAAGCTGACAGTGTCAGTCTGACTGCTCTGAGCTCCAACAGGTTGATGTGGCATCGGGACTCCTCAGGGGTCCAGAGCCCATGGGCCCTTCTGTCCCCCATGTGGGCTCCCCAGCCCATGAGAGAGGCATCGTTCATGAGAACGACCGTCGGCTTGGGGTGGACAAATGGGATCCCTTCCTGCAACTGGTCTGGGGTGGTCCACCGTTGGAGAGCGTCTCACATCTTCTGGGTTACAGTGACCAGCTGGTCGCATTGACCATGGCACTGAGTCCATCCATTGGGCGGCCAGCTCACACTGAAGGGGGTGCATGTGCCACTGGGCCCAACGGACCACTGAGGTGCATGCTGCCATGTAACCCTGAAGGTGCAGAAAGTCCTGGGCAGGGCGCAACTGCCCAACCAGAAATGATTGGGCAAAGGAGAAAAGAACCTCCGCCCTGGCAATGGGAGCCGAGCTCTGGCTTGACAAGAGTTGAGCTCTGCCCCAATGAAGCCCATCACCTGAGAAGGCACGAGTTCCAACTTGGCCTCATTGATTAGGAGGCCGATTTGGGAGCAGGTCTGGAGGGCCAGATCCCTGGATCTCTCCACCTCCTGTAGGGAGTGACCTGCTAGAAGCCGGTCATCCAGGTAGCGGTAAATTCTGACCCCCCCGGCGCTGTAGATGGGCCGCCACCACTACAATGCATTTAGTGAAGACCCATGGGGCTGATAACAGGCCGAACGGCATGGCTTGGAACTCGTACAGGGTCCCCTTGACCCTGAAGCGGAGGAACCACTCATGGGATGGACGGATTGGGATGTGAAAGAACATGCCCTGCAGATCCAGTGAGCAAAACCACGTTTCACTCCAAGGATGGAATGATCTGGGACAGAGTTACCATCTGAAAGGTGCGAGACCTGAGATACTGATTCAGGTCATGGAGATCTAGAATGGGACACCAGCCCCCCATCCACTTGGGCACCAGGAAGCACCTGGAGACAAAGCCTGGGTCTGCTGGAGGATCCGCCACGAGAGCTATTGCCTCCTGAGGAAGAGCTGGTTTTGCCACATTGTCTTGAAGAACCAACTGGGTGTGAGTGGATATCCGTTCCTCCTGAGGGGCGCAGACTCAGCTAGAAGGGTACTGCTTGAACTCTAGAGGCAGTCCTTGACCAACCACTTTGAGAACCCACCTGTCTGAAGTGACAGCGAACCAGGCGGAAAGGAAGTGGTGAAGCTGGCCCCCCACTGGAGGACCCAGGGTTGTTGTGATGGGAGATGGGGTGGCAGCCCCCAACCCATCACTGAGCAGGCTTGGAGGAGGAGGAGGCTCCAGGACCTGAGCCTCGGCCTCCTTTATAGGCCTGTTGGGGTCCAGGCTTGGGCTGAGGGCACCATGCTTGAGCCTGCTGCTGATGCTGGTGCTGCTGTCCCCCTTGGAAGGAGGACTGCTGCACCGCAGGGGAAGAGTGCCGAGAAGGCTTCTTCTGCCAGTTCTTGCACGAAGATCTGTCAGCAGAAGTACTGTCTAAGGTGTCGTTGAACTGCTCTATGTGCTGGAGGTGACCGGCCACTCCAGGGCCGAACAAGTCAGTCCCAAGGAAGGGCACATCAGCTAAATTGTGCTGAATATCTGCCGAGAAGGAGGAGAGCCTCAGCCAAGCCCTGCGGCGAGAGGCAACTACGGCAGCCATTGAGCAGGCACAAGAGTCCCCAGTGTCCAGGGCCATCTGGAGCTGCTGTTTGGCAACAGCTCAGCCCTGACCTCGGACCTGCTTGACCGTGGTCTGCATGTCCATGGGTAGATGTAGGAGGACTTCATCTAATGACCCAAGGAGGGCATGAGAGAAGTGTGCCATGATGATGGCTGAACTGGCCTGACAAAGGCCCAAGGAGAAAGCTGCATTGACCTTCCTTGCCGAATAGTCCAAGAGCTTGGACTCTTTGTTGGGAGGTCGGTCAGTGTTGGCAGAACTGCCAGTACACCTGAACACAAAGGTGGTCACCAGGCTCTTGGCCGAAGAGTGCTTTGTGAACCCTGCAAGGGACCCTATGGGAACCGCATACTTGCGGGCCATGCGAGCAGATGGTGCTGGACAAGAGGCAGGATGTTGCCACAGTTGAGTGCTGGGCCAACAATGGCCTTGGCCACAGGAAAGGCCTCCATCAGGATATCCCCTCTTTTAAGGATATCCGTAAGAGAGTACTCCACCTTTTTCTGTATGGGTTCCAGGGACATCCCTGTGGACTCAGAGATGAGGCGAAGGATCCCTTGGAAGGAGGAAGGACCTTCCTCCATCCATAGGCCAACGGACGACTCATCATCCCCAGGATGGGAGTGAAGTCCGGTGACATCCGAGTCCTAAGAGTCGGGGTACAGCGGCCTGCCACCCAAATCACTCTCGACCCGCCGAGGGTGGTCTGGAGTGACCGTGACTGACAAACGTTAGGGGAGCCCGGTGTCTGGTCAGTCCTCTTTGGAAGAAGACCATCCCACAGGCTGCTTAGGTGGCGGTTCCACCACTAACGGTGGAGAGACTGGCTTAGGCCGAACAGGCAGTCACGCTGGCCCCGCGGGTGGGAGAACCAAAGGTTTTGATTCCAAGGGGGTCGGCTTCAGCCTAGGAGGTGATAGCCAAGTAATGGCAGGGGTAGGAGTCGCAGTCGGCTTCTGCCCGGACAAAATCAGCTGTTGCCACATGAGGTCCTCGTAGCGCCGCTGGAGTTTCTGCCGGAGCCTCTTCTCATCCAAGGAGGATGAGGATGACCGATGGCATCGCCTCTTTTTAGAGCGCTTATGGCTCTTCCTCAGCCTTTTGGACGAGGGGGTTCTAGACTTCAACCGACATCAGGTGGGCCAACTCGGTCTCTCGGGAGACACTGGTGGGACCGGTGATACCCAGAGGTCTGGAACCAGGTCCTCGATGGTGAATCCAGCAGGCTGGGTTTCCTCATCGGGGAAGACAAGGACCGGAGTCCTTTTTAAAGAGTCATCGGCTGGGGCCGGCGACAGCAGGTCAATTGGGTCGAGAACAATCTTGACCTCATCGGCTGTATCCTCGGTCGGCTGACCCAACATAAGGTCTGTGAAGCCTGCGGCCGAGGAAGCGATCTCGACCGAGGTCAAGACTGCATGCTCCTGGGACTGAGACCTCTCTCAGTCCCAAGAGTGCCTTCGCTGAGAAGAAGACTTACTCGGTTCCTTCTCCCACTTATGGGATTGGGAGGAGTGCGAGCCCATGGGCACCTCTGCCCGGGTGGGGAGAGACTGGCACAACTCCCTGAAGGAGCCCGAGAAGGTGGAGCCCAGGTTGAGTAGAACGAAGAAGCTTCGAGAATCTGCAGCACGCGCGGCTTCTTCCTCAAACACCTGCATGTGTTCCAATTGCTCAGAGGAACCCACAACCACAGAAACCGCCCACCTAGCCTCCTTGGACTTCACCGGAGGGTTCCTCTTCTCCGGTCTCCCCAGTTTTAAACATGCAAGACGGTCATCCAGGACCTTGGGATGGAAGGCCAAACAGAAGCTGCAGGACGAGGTGTCATGGCCGACACCGAGGCAGTAGACACACGTGAGGTGGGGATCGGTGCACGACATTTTTTGACAGCAAGGACACCGTCAAAATCCGGGGAAAGATTTCTCCTCCATGATCGATGATGCGAAAAGACGATCGCTAACTCGAACAATTTTTAATCTCGGTAAACCGATGTTTTGAAAGCCAGGGCCTACGAAATGAGTGAACATGAGGGAGGCAACCTATATCTTCTAGTGGAAAGGAAGATCTGGCATCATGGGGCAGAGCCGAGGTATATACCACCTGGGTGGGTGGGAGAAGCCAGCTTGAAGACTTCCGGCAAGATTTAAAGTGGAAGGGGACGTGCCAATAAGTGTGGATGAACAACATATCCACGATCCTAGAACTTGCTTTTCTAGGGATGTGGAAATGATGTACTATCCACACTTCTTGGAGACTCCTAGCAGTTCTCTGGGAGGAGGGGGCAAGGTGCACATCCCCGACCTATGGAAAAGAGACTGGAGAACTGAGACCCCAAAACAAGCATCCTGGCATGACTCAAGGTCAATGTGGTAGTGGGAAATGAAAGTGTGTGCTGACTTTCAGGTAGCAGTCCTGCAGATTTTCTGGACAGTGACATCCCTGGAAGCAGCCACTGAGGCAGCAGCATGATGGCTGGAATGAGCCCTTAGCCCTACGAGAGGTTCCCTACCCACCAACCTATAGCAGAGGGTGATACAGGATACAATCCACCTGCCAGTCGGCCACTTAGCTGATGGTCTGCCAAGTGTGGCTTAAGCATAGGCGACAAACAGCTGGTGAACGTCTCCCCAAACTCCAGCTGTGTGCTCCTAGAAGGCAAGCGCTCATCGCAGGTCCAAAGTATGGAGCCTGTGCTCAGCCTCTGAGGTGTGTTTGGTGAAGTACACCAGGAGACTTATCTGGTTTAGGTGAAACTCAGACACAACCTTCAGGAGGCACTTTGGGTTGGGGTGAAGGACAATCTTGTCCCTGTGGAAGACCAGGTAAGGAGACTCCACCGAGAGCACCTGCAGCTCATTGATCCTTCTGGCTGATGTAATAGCCACCAGCAAGGCGGTCTTCCACGACAGGTGAGACACTCCACACCTGTGCATTGGTTCGAATGGCTTGCCTGTGAGCTTTGCCAACACCAGCAACAAGTCTCAAGGTGGTAGTGGTGGTGGTTCACACACCGGAGGGGAAATGTGGTCAAGACCTGTGAAACAGTGCCAGACCACCTTCTCCTGCACCAATGACGGCATACCAGACTGCACCTGGCATGTCAGAATGGCTGCTAGGTGCACCTTAAAGGTCGTTGACCAAAGGCCTGACTGAGAGAGGGACCAAAGGTAGTCGAGAATGCTAGCCACAAAGCAAGATAAGAGGTCATACCCCTTGTCCTGGCACCAAATGGAGAACTTCTTTCATTTGAAGTCATAGCATTTTTAGGTCAACTTCTGAGAAGCCTCGACCATGGTGAGGACAGCTTTAGAGAGAACCAAAGCCTGGAACTCTAGCCACTCAGAAACCAGGATGTCAGGTGCAGGGATTGAAGATCCAGATGGAGTACCTTCTCTGATTGAAACAGAGCAGATCTGGGCCGAGAGGAAGACACCATAGGAGCCTGCTGCTGAGGCTGAGGAGATCAGGGTATGAGAACCAGTGGGGCCAGTCTGGAGCCACCAGTATCATCCCTGCCTTGTCCCTCCTGGCTTTGATTAGCATTTGTGGATCACAAAAAATGGAGAGAAGAAATACAAGAGGTCCGGGGTCCAGGGCCTCAAGAAGACATCCCCCTGCAACGTTCCCTGCTGGGGGGGGGGTGTGCACAATATACGGCAACACGACACTAGCTCACTCCATACAGGCTATCTCAGCATCAACCCTCCAACAGCCAAGAGGATGTCTGAGATTCTCTGAGAAACTTTGAACATTCTCACTTCTATCTCTTCAGGAGATAGGCGTTGAGACAAAGGTAGTACAGGGGCTGGACCACGGATCCCTGTGTCAGGAGGTCCAATTGCAGAGGCAGCTGCTTCAGAAGGGCCTCCAACAACTTGCTGAGTAAGGGAAACCATATCTGTTGAGGCAAGTATGGTACAATTAGAATAATCATGCCCCCTTGTGCCTCCAGTCTGAGCAGCACCCTCTGAATTAGCGGGAGAGGAGGAAATGCGTACAGAAAATGTCTTGTCCACCACAGCCTGAATGCATCCTGACAGAAGACACCAGGTTCTGGATTTCTGGAGCAGAATAGAGGCAGTTTTGTGTTGAGTGGGGATGCAAAAAGGTCCAGGTCTGGAGTTGGACTGTCCCACTTGTCTAACAGTGACTGTATGACATCTGTTGCAAGTGAACACTCGTGAAGATCTGCTTCTGTCCTACTGAGGTGATCTGCCAGATCGTTCTGAGTTCCTGGCAGGTAAACTGCCTGGAACAGGACACTGTATTCGAAGCACCTCTCCAATACTCTCATGGCTTCTCTGCATAGAGGGTAGGAATGTGCGTCACCCTGCTTGTTGATGTAGTACATCGGAGCTTTGTTGTCCATCTGAAGAAGGATTATCTTGTGACTGACATCATCTCCCAGGACTCTGAGGGTGTACAGGACTGTTTTCATCTCCAGCACATTGATGTGAAGATGAGACTCCTCCTGAGTCCACACTCCTGGAGGGTGAAGGTCTCAGCAGTGAGTTACCCAGTCGAGCAGAGATGCATCCGTGGTGATGGTGATCAGAGATTCTGGTGGGGCAAAAGGCAGACCTTGCTGAAGGTTGTCCTCTTGTATCCGCCATGCCAGTGACTGCTGCAGAGGCTCTGTCACCTTGATGAGATAAGATTGTGGATGTGTTACAGGGGTCCACTGCATGCTGAGCATCCACTGAGTGGTCCTCATGTGCAATCAAGCTACAGGCACTGTGAATATGGAAGAGAACACGAGGTCAAACATCTGTTGCATTGAATGAGCTCATACAGGATTGTTCTCTCTGATGAAGTGAGCCATTTGCAGAATGTTGTTCCTCCTATCCTCCAGGAGTAAAACCCTTGCTTCTGCAGTATCTAAGAGGGCTCCTATAAAGAGCAGTTGCTGGGAAAGCTGAAGCTGAGAGTTCTCCAGGATCAGCAAGACTCCCATGGAGGTGAGGAACTGAAATGCCATAGTCACTGCTTCCTGTGTCTCCTGCCTTGACAGCAGGGCCCTGTGTTTACTGCAGCAAAGTGGACTTACATTCTGCGGCAGGACCTCATACTTTCTGCGGCAGAACAGCTGCGGATTCTGCAGCCATTCTGTGGCAGATAAATTGTGGTTAAACAAGATACCATCAAAGGGAGTAAGTCTTAGTTAACCCTTTGACTGCCTTCGTGCAACCACTCTGCTACACTAAAAGTGGAACAGCAGGCCATTTAACAGTGTGTAGTCTTCTTATTACAAATATTAAACTACAATAACCCAAATCTGGCACAGCCATGGGCATCAGTGTTCTCTTTTAATGAATGTTCCCTCCCACCCTGAATTTGATGGCTCATCTATTCTTCTGGAAATTGGTGGCCTTTGCTGTTCTTCTATGTTACAATCAGAGGAGGACACACACAGTTAGCTAAAACTACACAAAAGACAAAACCTGCTCATATTTCTTCTGGTTTATATTTATTTAACAGCTATAAAGAGAGACTCCAACTTGATAGCCATTTTTTTTTCTGATTTTGATCACTGTTCTTTTACATTATTATTTTTTTAAAACTAGGAATACCCCAACTGCCTTGCAACAAACATGATTGAGAGCAGTGTGCAAATCTGCGTGTGTGGGGAGGGGGGATGTCTTCCTATAACAGTCAAGGAGGGTGTAACTTGCAGTGTCTGTAGGATCTGTTAACTCCTGATTTTTCCTTTGGGGGACACACTAAAAAAATGCAAGCAAGTCATTCTTATTAAGCTGTAGTAACCTTGGTTAGCATGTTCTATTCTCCTTGCAAGACAGAGGGTGGTGGTGTTCTTCAAGCAGTGACCCTCATTTCACTTACCTATAGCAGCAATCAAACTCTCTGTTCCAATTTTTTTCCATACCTGCTTGCTTCAGTTCTAGTATACCCTGGTCTCCAACACTACTGCAGCTGGGCAACTTGCCTGCCTTGAGAATTGAGTTTGATGCCACCACTTAGGCTGCAGGTTCAAATCTGCCAAGAAATTACTGTCACACTTGCAGGTACTAAACTGCGGCCCGCAGATCAAAACTGTGATCGAGATCCACCAGTGGAGACCGAGTCCTCTGCTCAGTCTTCAGCCAGCCCTATGTTTCCGCAATCAGCTCCTCCTCTGATACCTGTCACCACACAGAGATCGATTTCACCTCCATGGGCACCACTGAATCTTCTCACTTCTTAACTAGAGCTCATCTTCCGGTTCTTTCTTCCAAATTCCTCTTCCAGGGACTCAGCATACACGATGAGCACCTTCACATGAAAAATGAACATGGCTGAGCTACCCACACCTACACAGCAGCAAATCATAATTGCTGTGAACCTAATCAAGCTCTGCTATTCTTACGTCAGTCCCTCCCCTTCCCCCACAATACTATCTGGATGCAGTTATGCAACAAGAACTAGCATGAGTCAAGATGCCATGCGGCCACTAGCTTTTCGGCTTTGTAGCTGACAGCATCGGTTTGCTTACCCTTTGAATGAGCATGTATGCCATATGCCCTTGCCTTGTGTGATTGCATAGCATAGCTAGCATTTCTGCGGCTGTGTGGCTGGTTTTCCTGATTTCTGTGGCAAGCACTGATTTCTGTGGTCAGTCCTGATTTCTGCAGCCACTGCTGCAACCGCAGAATCACAGAAAACATGGGGCCCTGCTTGACAGGCTTGTCAAAAGCGAGTCATCTAGGTAGAGGAACATTTGAATGCCGAGCTTTCAAAGGTGTGCAGCAAGAACTGCAAAACACTTGATAAAGACTTGAGGCACCAAGGAAAGCCCAAAGGGCAGGATTCTAAATTGGTAATGCTGATCCAAGGACACAAATCGAAGGGTCTTGTGATCATTTGGGTGTACTAAAATGTGTTGGTAGGTGTCTTGCATATCCAGCGATGCCAGCCACTCATGTTGCTGGAGAAGTGGTAGGAAAGTCCCCAAGGAGATCATCTTAAACTTCTCTTGGAAGAAGAACTTGTTCAGTTTTCTGAGGTTGAGAATGGGGCGCATGCTGCCCGTCTTCTTTGGAACTAGAAAGAAATGGGAGTAGAAACCTATGTTTCACTCTGCCCAGGGAACTACATCCACTGCCCTGTTTTTGAGAAGGCCCATAATCTCAGAAGTCAGAAGGTCTGACTGAACAGTTGAGACTGTGCTGCCGCTTGGGTGGAAGGTCTGAGGGGATCTCTGCAAAGTTGAGGGAGTATCCCTCCCAAACAATCCTGAGGACCCACTTGTCTGTGGTGATAGACTTCCACTGGTTGTAAAATTGAGTTGAATGACGTCCCACTGCCGTGGAAAAGTCCACTTTGGGCAGCTGAGGTGAGATCGGAGCCAAATTTTGTGAGGGTGGCTCTGGGTGCTTTCAGTCATTGTGCCTTCTGCTGCATTTTCTTTTGCGGCTGAGGAGACTGGTGCCTGTTTGGAGCTCCTTGGCCTCTGCCTCGAAAGGGATGCCTGTTACATAAAAAACTGATGGTGCCTTCCTCTCTGAGGAGCTGGCCTGACTGTTTTAATGGCAGTATTGGTTTTCTGAGAGGCCTCCAGGGCTTGTTCTACCTGCTGGCCAAACAGATATGTACCATCAAAGGGAACATTCATTGCCTGCTGTTGTGCATTAGAGGAAAATCCCGATGTCCTATGCCAGAAATGTCTTCTAATACAGATTCCAGCAGCTGCTGCCCTGGCTGTCGTGTTGTGAGCATCCATGGAAACCTTCAGCTGATGGCTACTACATTCTATACCCGAACTAACAGTCTGTAAAAGATCCATTTTAGGGTCAGACTCCAGGAGACCTTCCACCAGAGATTTAAGGGAGGTGCATAGGACATATAGGGAAAAGTACCCTCGATAACGGACGATACACATGTCCACAGTTGTGGCTATGAAAGCCCTTTTTCCCACAGTACCTGTCTTATGAGATTCCTTATTGATAGGATGTCCTGATTCTCCTTGGGGAAGAACAGCTTTGTCATTCTCAGCGAGGACAACCAGTGCATCAGCGATGGGTTGCAAGGCTAAAATGGGTCTGTCCTTAGGAGGGATATATTTCCTATTTATGGCCTTGCAAATAGAAGGAATAAGGGCAGGCCTGGCCCACACAGCTTCAGAGAAAGTCTCAAAGGTTGGGGGAACTGATGGCATAAGGTTCACTGGAGTATTAGGAACGTGAAGCCACTCCAGGCGCAAAAGTCTACCTGGGATCACAGAGAATGTCTGTACAGCCAAAGTCGCCCACATATTTCTAAGCAGAGACTGGAACGAGCGGTCCTCTACTGGATTTTTAGTTGGAAACGAGGGTTTACCATCCAAACTGCAGAACAAGTGTTTATCTCCCTCTTTGGAAATTAAAAGATTGGGATTAGACTCACCCTGCTCCATGCAACCTTCAGAGGGAGCGGAGGCTGCCCCTAATAGGCTGCTGCCTGGTCTGGGAAAGGAATAACAGGAGACACTGGAACCAGCACCAAACTCGGCACCACCGAACCTGGTACTGTGGATCCCAGTGCTGAACCTCACATTGCAAACCCCAGCACTGCACCCAGCTACATGGATCCCGGTGCCACACCACGAGGAGCCATCACTGGATGTAGTGCCCAGGTTGATGCCACCTGAAGACCCACTCCAGACTTAGAAGAGAAAGAAGGGGAAGGGAAGGGAAGGGAATGGTACCTGTGCCAGCCCCTGCGAAGAAACAGAATGAATGGGAAAGGCACATGGAGCTGGTGTTCATGGTGCCAGCACCGATAAGGGAGAAAATTCCATTACTGGTGCTGAATGCACAACCTGCCTTGGAGAGCCCAACCACAGCTCTGAGGCTTCTAGGCCCAAAGGCCCTGGAACCAGGTCAGCGGGAAGGGCAAATGAGACAGATAATGTACCCACTGCTCCATAAGAGCAGCCCAATGATGAAACTGCCCACCGGAAACCCCACAAGAGGACAGAGCAGGGCTCCAGTGCCGAGAATCATAGGAACATAGGAAAGTATGAGTCTGTAGCCAGTGGCCATTGTGACACGACCATTCAATCTTGAAATGAAAACTTGTTAGTGCCCATGCACTTATCCAATGTGGATTTAAATGCTTCTGGGGTACCACTTAATATAAATTCCCTTGGTAGTCTGTTGCAGATATTAATAACCCTCTGGTTTAACCAATTTGCCCTTTTATTTGTCTTAAAAAATTAATCATTGAGTTGTAATTGATGGAACCTACTTTCCCTAGTTATTTCATTTCTTGTATACTCTATACATTCCCATAAATCACCATTTTTAAAAGCCCTATATGTTAGGCATAGGTCTCCTCTAAATCTTCTATATTGCATGGAGTAAAGTCCCAGGTCTTTTAATCTCTTTCCATACTGCTTTCCTGCCATCTGCCAAATGTTTTTGGTAGCTCGCCTTTGGGTCTTTTCAAGCATTTTAATTTCCTCATTTGATGGAGACCAGAACTGCATGCAATATTCCAGGTGCAGTCTCACCAGGGATGTATACAATGGGAGCAGCACCCGACTGTCCTACTGTTGATGTTTTTGAGAATATAGCGCCATATTCTGTTACTTTTACTCAATGCCTTCTTACACTGCTGAGCTGTTGACAGTTCATTACAGATCACAACACCCAGGTCGCTTTCCCTGTCAGTCACTGGTAGACACTTTCCATTTAATGAATACTGTGTGCTGAATACTTTTTCCCATGTGCATTATTTTCTTTTCTATTTACATTTTTTTGCTCCTCTAAAGCCCTGGCAGGCAGCTTCAGCCCTCTGAATGGAGGGACTCTCTCTCTGGCTCCGCCGCTCCCCATACTAGGTGGCCCCGGATATTCCCCCATGGATTGCCCCCCACAGCGGGGCTGGGGAGAGGTTGCTGGCTTCTCTCTCTCCCCCCCGGAGACCTAATCCAGATTATAAATAATAGGGTCATTGAGCCTACCAGGCTCAATTTTCCTGGTTTTCCTCCCTATCCCCCTCCCCACCGACTTGTACATCAGCTCAAGCTCCCCGACACGTATCCTCCTTTAGCTGTCACTAGAAGGTGATCAGCAGGCAGAACAGCTATCCCTCCCTCCCTCCCTGAGAGAGGAAAGCAGCTCTCCGGATACTCAATCCTGTCTTGTCTCTGCCGACCCCAAGTGGCCAGGGCTCATTCTTGAACCCAGGTCACCAGCGTGGCACAAGGTGTGGCGTCCAGCCCTTCTACCCTCAGCGCCACCAGACCGACTCCATGTGCATTATTTTGCATTTGACTGTGTTTAGGGCTAGTTCAATCTGCTACACCCATGTCCCAATTCTATCAATTTCATTTTGAAATAGTCATATAGACTCTACGTCATTCACTATCGCTCCTGCTTTAACATCGTCTGCATACTTGCAGCTCCAGCAACCAGGGGTACTGTTAAATGTTGCAATGTATAAATTAAACAATATGGGCCCTAATACTAACCCCTGTGGCACACTGCTGGTGATACCTATCCACGGAGAATAATGTCCCACCACAGCCATGATGAGACCCACTGTACTGTTATTATCTAATCTGATGCCCTTTAATCTCTCTATCATTGGCAGATGGGGCAAGGTATCAAATGCCTTCGAGAGGCCTACGTACACTATGTCTACAGGTAATCTCTTGTCCAGGGCACTACTCACTGAGTAAAAAAGTTTAACAAATTATTCAGACAAGAACTTCCTTCCCTAAAGCCATGTTGAAAAATATCAACTTGACCTGATTTAGTTAGATGTTCATTTATCAGGTCTTTTATGATTCCTTCCATTAGTTTACTTACTATGGAGGTTAGGCTGATGAGTCGACAGTTAGTACAGTCACTTTTTGGGCACTTTTTATGTACCAGTATTATATTTGCATGTTTCCAAGCATTTGGAACCACACCCTCTGCCAAGGAGCTATTAAAAATGTCTGCTAATGGTGCAGCTAGATTATCCACCAGTTCTTTTAACAGAGTCGGATGTAGGTCATCAGGTCCAGGGTTCTTTGGAAGGGGATTTAGACTGGATAATAAACCTTTTACTTTCTGCTCTGTTATTATATATGCTGTCCTTTTTTACTAGTGATTTATATGTATTACCAGCTGCCTTTGCTTGATACATACATGCAAAACATTGGTTAAGGACTGAGGCCATTTCTTGCCCACCAGTTATAATTTTATTATCCTCCACAAGGGGGCCTACAGTTGGCTGTTCTTATCTTGCGCTATTCATATAATTATAAAATGATTTCTTATTGTTTTTAGTATCAGATGCTAACCTGTACTCATATTCTCTTTTGGATTTCCTAATAGTTTTTTAACAGAGTTTGCATATGTTCTTATATTTAGTGTTGTTGTCAGACGTGATGTGAATCAGAGTGATCATGAGCAGAAGCTGTCAGGGAACTGGATAGAGCCAGAGATTGCCTACCACTCCCAACCACCAAAGACCTCTTGGCAGACATACCAGAGGGTGACCTTGAGTGGTACTGCTTCTTCCTCTTCTGATGGGAAGAGGAAGAACTCGAGGCAAAGCGGTGCCGGGTCCCTGACCTGGATCGGAAACGGGCCTGCTTCTTTTTTTGTTTACAGGAAGACCGTCCTCCTTCCTGAACACTGGACTGCCCGTGGTCAGACTCCCCCCCAAAAATAGGGCTGTGGACAGGACACAGCCCAGCTGCCAGAGCAGCCTTCCAATGGAGAGTCTCTACAGTCACTGTCTCCATCCACGGTTGACTCCTTCAATTCTTCGATTAACAGGGCTAAGAGGAAAAATACTAATTTTTTTTTTTTTTTTTTATGAAACCAACAAATCAACTAAAAACTGAATGACAAAATGCTGTTATTTTACAGATGTGAAGATTCGACTCCCGGCTAGTGAATAACATCGTCACTGAAGCACAGTCAACGGGGAGAAAAAGGAACCGACGAGATAGCCTATACGGCACAAAACAGTCTCACGGCACCCTGCAAGCGCAGCCCTACCTTGGTGCCGGTTCTCCTGAAGATTTTGGCTCCAACAGGGTCCCGGCACCTCCAGCATGAAACTCAGAAGTATTAATAAATGGTGAAGACTTTAAGTCCAGCAAGATCCGGCTTAACCACAGTAAACATGAGCTGATGCCACATGAGCTCTTCGTAGTGCTGACGAATTTTGCAGCGGAGCCTCTCCTTGCCAGAGGAGGAAGAAGAGGAGCAGTGGCAGTGCCACTTGCCTGAATTCTGAGAGCAAGAACGCCAGTGCTGGTGTGGGTTGCTTGACTCCAGGCTTCAGGATCAAGAACTTGACCATCAGGGATGTCAATGGTCAGCCTTGAAGGAAACAGGCGAATGTATCATTTCTGAAAATGATGTTAGCACAGCTTGGGAGTGAACGGTGCTCTGAAAAGAGACCAGGACTACCTGCATTCAAGGGCCTGAGCCCGACAACTGTGGCAACATACCATCCACAGTAGGTATGGCAGTGCCTGAGCTAAGCCCCGACTTTGGTGCCTCAGTGACGGTCAGGAGGCTGTAGTTGATGTTGCTGGAATGGGCACTGATGGGGACACACCTGATTTCAACACCAACCTGTACCTCACTGGTGAATAAACATAGTATCCCATCAAGACCGTGAGGGAAAAACAGTGAGGTCATAATAGCCTATGGAATGTCAGCTACAGCTTCTTTAAAGCAAATGGCTACTTTAGCGAGGGAGGCAGTGATGTAGACAATCTATGTAATATAGCCACTGTGGGCTACAAACCATGCTGCCAGTGTAGCGTAGAGATTAGAGTCACTGCTAGTGTATGCCATCACTATGTGCTGCAGGCCAGGGTTTGAATCTTGTGAGGGGTCTAATTTTTTTTCTTCCCCTCTCCCAACTTTGTCATCCTCCCCAAGTTATGTCATCCCCTGTAGTGGGAATATTAAATTCACCCCCTCCCGACATTGTCACCCTCCTGAGTTGCATCCCCCCAGAGTATATCACCCCGAGTTTCTCCCCATCCCTGAGTTGTGTACTCCCGTGATGAATATATATTTTCAGGAGGGTGCAGAGGGCAAAGCCAAGACAGCTTGAGACCTGGTTAGTGATTCCGGTCACTGGTTTTGATTTTTTGGTCCTGCACTGCTGTGCTGGTCACGGTTTTGGAAGTCACTGTTTTTCCCTCGCTCTTGTTTGTCCACACTGTTTTGCCAGTGCTGTGTTGACATGGAACCAAGAAACTATATCTTTGTGCTTATGCTTATGGCAGGAAGAAGAAAAGGCCTACAATCTTTCTTTTTCTTTCAACACTGATGACCTTGCCTCGGTTGACAGCAAGGGAGTAGCAGGAGCGGAACCCACAGCCTTTTCCACGGCTTTGAATGCTTTTTAGGCAAGAAAGGTTTCTAAGACTTTCTGTCGGCATTGCCTGGTAACTTGGTTGAAATTCTGGCAGATCTCGCAAGCCCTCGTGTTGTGAGACAGGCCCAAATAACACACAGAAATTGTGAGCACATATGTCCTCCTTATAGATTCTGTAGCTGCAGGAAATGGAAATTACGTACCTACCATAATTCTTGATCTTCTTGGACGAAGTCTCCACCGCTCATTCACACTAATGGGATCTATGCAGGAGGCACTAGGACCCAGCAGGAGCAAACTTTTCAAGAGGGTCAGCGCCAGAGATGGAGCCGCAAGGAAGTGGCACCGCGAGCCGTGGCTCGTACAGTAAAGACTACCTCGGTGCCGACCCTCCAACTGCCTCAGTACCTTTTTTCCGAGGAGGTGCAGCGTAACTAACCTAGAGGTCTAACCTAACAAAATCGGACATAAGATAGTCTGAATGACCCATGTAAGAAGGGTCAACAATAGAGTCTTCACAGCTCAGCCATTGAGGGAGTGAAGACCAAAAACAGAGATGCGAGCTTGGGGGATGGTGGGTGGGCGTGTGAATGAGTGGTGGAGACTTTGTCCAAGAAGATCAAGAATTTTTATGGTAGGTATGTAATTTCCATATCTTCCTGGACATAAAGTTTCCACCACTCATTCACACTAATGGGAGAGTACCGAGCTAATAAACCCCCGAAACAGGCGGCAGGAGAAACTAAGAGCTCACATACTTAGGACAGAAGTCCGATATGAATAGTCCTACCAAACAACAGATGTAATCTGGCATGGACATCTAAAGTATAATGCTTAACGAAAGTATGCACTGAGCTCCATGTAGCCGTATTGCAAATATCTGCAATGGGCACGTTGTGGATTTCTGCCAGAGATGCCACGACTGCTCTAGTAGAGTGAGCATACACCCTGCCTTCTGTGCCATAGAATAGCAGTGGTGGAAGCATGCTACCAGCCATGCTGAAATGCACCTAATAACGACAGGTTGACGCAGCCGGGTCTCACTGAAGGAAACAAACAGTTGTTTGGCCTTGCAAATTTATTTTGCTCAATACAGATAGAACTGCAGTGCTCTCTTAACATCCAAAGAATGGAGGGTACGTTCCCCTTCATTCTGAAAGTTAGCAAAGTAGGTAAGTAGAACTAAAGGTTGGTTTAGATGAAATTCTGAGACAGCCTTAGGAAGAAAGTTAGGGTGAGTCCTAAGAACTACCTTGTCCTTGTGAAATACAGTGTACAGGGGGGTGGGGGTCTGTGACCAGAGCATGTATTTCAGAAACTCTACAGGCCAAAGTGATGGCCACCAGGAAGGCTGTTTTCCAAGTGAGGAACTTCAACTCACAGGTAGCTAGAGGCTTGAAAGGTTTCCTGCGACTGGACATTTGCTAGGAGGTCTGGTATGCAGAATACCCCTAAGAAACCTCTTAACTACAGGTAACTGAGCCAGAGACAAGGAATGTACCAGCTCATGATAAGCTGAAATGACACAGAGATGAACTTTGACAGTAGAGTACTGCAGACCTGAATTTGAGAGGTCTAAAAGGTACTCCAAGACTTTATTTGGTGTGCAGGAAAAAGGGTTCGAAGATGATTTTGCACACCAGATAGAGAAACGCTTCCATTTGGCTGTGTAGGTCTTTTTAGTGGCTGGTTTATGTGCAGCCAAGAGAATATCTGAAACCCTACAGGAAACATTGAACCTATTCACCTCTATCTCTTCAGGAGCCAAGCGTGAAGGTGAAGCGCCTTCAGATTGGGATGGATCACGGGCCCCTGGGTCAGAAAGTTCATCTGAAGGGGAAGTGCCTTCAGGAAGGTTGCCAAAAGACTGTTGAGCAGCGGCAATCATGTGTGTCGAGGCCAGAAGGGAGCAATGAGAATCATTCTGTCTCTGTGACACTCGAATTTGAGAAGTACCCTCTGAATTAGAGGAAGAGGAGGAAAGGCATATAGAAAGCATTTTGTCCACTGCAGCCTGAATGTGTCCTGACAGAAAATGCCAGGTCCTGCATTTCTGGAGCAGAAGAGAGGCAGTTTTGCATTGAGTGGGGATGCAAAAAGGTCCAGGTCTAGAGTTCCCCACTCTTTGAAAAGTGACTGAGCAATGGTTGAGTTGAGAGACCACTCGTGAGGAGCTGTCTCCGTTCTGCTGAGATGGTCTGCCAGTTCATTCTGCATGCCTGGTAGGTAAACCACATGATTAGAGCCTTGTGCTCCAGGCACCATTCCCACACTCTCATAGCTTCCCTGCATAATGGATAAGAGTGTGCACCTCCCTGCTGGTTGATGTAATAAATCACTGCCTTGTTGTCCATTTGAAGGAGAATGTTCTTGTGACAGTGTATGTCCTTCAAAGCCTGGACTACATAGAGGACAGCTCTCATTTCCAGGATGTTTATGTGAAGCCAGGACTTGTCCTGAGTCCACATACCTTGGGTGTGGAGGTTCTGGCAGTGAGCTCCCCAACTCATCAGGGATGCTTCAGTGGTAATGGAGATCTGATGATCCAGAGGAGCAAAGGGATATTCTTCCAGAAGGTTGTCCTCCTGCGACCACCAGGTGAGTGACCTCTTTAGAGGTTCTGTCACCTTGATGGGAAAGGACTGAGGGTGAGTGGTTATGGACCACTGAGTACTGAGCAGCCACTGAGAGGTTCTCATGTGGAGATGTGCTACGGGTAAGTGAACACTGAGGATGCCATGAGACCCAGCATCCGTTACATCGTGATAGCTCGAACCGAGCTGTTTTCTCTGATGTATCGGGCCATCTGTAGGATATCGCTCCTTCTGTCCTCTGGGAGAAAAGCTTTCACACAGGAGGTATCCAGAAGAGTTCCTATGAAAAGGAGTTTCTGGGAGGGCTGCAACTGCGATTTCTTGTGATTTAGCAGGACTCCCATGGATGTGAGGAAGTCTGAAGCCTTGGCTATGGCGTCTAGAGTTCCCTGCCCGGAAGGGCTTGCTAGAAGCCAGTCATCCAGATATGGAAACAGTTGAATTCTGATTTTCCTGAAATGCACTGTGAGAATTGCACAACTCTTTGTAAAAACTCACGGTGCCGAGGATAGCCCAAAGGGCAGGTCTCTGAACTGATAATGTTGACCCAACGCCACAAACCTCAGGTATT
The DNA here is from genome assembly GCA_016271365.2 of Neoceratodus forsteri. Lineage (NCBI taxonomy): Eukaryota > Metazoa > Chordata > Ceratodontiformes > Ceratodontidae > Neoceratodus > Neoceratodus forsteri. The sequence continues at coordinate 1,219,854,282 of CM057450.1, forward strand.
TGTGGTGCTTTGGGTGTATAAGAATGTGTTGGTAGGTATCCTCTATGTTCAGGGTGGCTAGCCAATTGTGTTGATGAATCAAAGGTAAAAGGGTACCTAGAGATATCATCTTGAACTTTTCCTTGTGAAGGAATTTGTTTAACTTTCCAAGATCCAGAATGGAGCACATGCCTCCAGTTTTCTTCAGAACTAGAAAGTAGTGGGAGTAGAAACCCATGTTTCGTTGGTCCAGTGAAACTACTTCTACTGCCCTGTTGTTCAGAAGGCCTTGCACCTTGGAAGCAAGAAGGTCAGACTGTTTCGGGGGATGATCGGGGGGGGTCTGAAAGATTGAGCAAATACCACTCACGGATTATCTGGAGGACCCATTTATCTGATGTTACAGACTTCCACTGGCCATAGAACTGAGTCAGACATTCTCCTACCGCTGAGGAAGAGTCCCACTTGGGCAGCTGAGGTAGGACCTGGGCCAAGAACTCTTTTGTGGCTGCAGGGTGTGGCTTTTGTTAAAGCCCCCCCCGCCTTTGCCCCAAAAGGACTGACGGTTGTGAAATTGACACTTATTGGCACCCCCCAAGAGGGGGTGGGTGTGGGTCAAGCTGTCTTAATGGCTGACCTAGTCTTCTGTGTGGCCTCCAGTGGTTGTTCCACCTGGGGTTTGAACAGATACATACCATTGAAGGGCAAGGCCATGACCTGCTGCTCAACATCATTCATGAAGCCCGAAGTACATAGCCAAGAGTGGCGATGGGTACAAATGCCCGCCAACGCCGCTCGAGAAGCAGTATCAAAAGCATCCATTGCAGCTTTAACCTGTTGGTTATTGGCCTCGATGCCCCTGGTTATTGTGTGAAGTAGCTCTGAATTAGTTTCCGACTCAGGCAGAGCATCTACCATTTGCTTGAGCGAATGCCAAAGGGCATACTCATATTGAGAAAAATAGCCCCGGTTGCTGGCACTACGCATACCCAGGGTGGAGGCAGCAAAGACTCTCTTACCTAAGGTGTCTATCTTATGAGATTCTTTATTGATAGGCCAGGCTGTAGATGCCTGAGGAAGGATGGCCTTGTCATTCTCTGCTAAGACTACAATGGGATCAGCAAAAGCTTGTGAGGCCAATATGGGTTGATCCTTGGAAGCAGCATACTTTCTATTTATGGACCTAGCCACGGAAAGGGATGACAGCAGGATTGTTCCATACCATCTGAGAAAGGGTCTCAAAAGATGGTTGTACCGGAGGAGTTAAATCCATAGGGATCTCTGGGACATGTAGGTATTGGAGTCTTAAAAGTTTCCCAGGATTGATTTCTGTAGTCTGGAGAGAAAGAGTGGAATTTAAATTTTTCAGCAGAGACTTAAAGGAAAGGTATTCGACCACAGGCTCTGCAGCAGGATTAAACTCTGCTCCTTCAACATCATCACCCAGATGAAGATCTGGGTCAGGCTCAAAATCATCTCCTGACAGTCCAGGGGGACTGTATTGAAAGAAGTGAAAATCAGAATGGAAATTAGAAGAGGAAAGAATCAGAGTCAAAAATCCCTGGAGGCTAGATGGCGCCGCACCAAGCATTGGCACCGATGAAGAACACAGCGCCGAACATAAGGAAGTTGGCACCATTGGAAACAGCCCAGCACATGGTGCTGACAAAGGCCACGGCACTGACAGAGCCCTCTGTGCCATGGACGGCACTGACAGAGCCCCCGGTGCCCTGGACGGCACCGACAGAGCCCCAGGCACCGCGGATGGCTCCAAGAGTGTCACAAGGTTCCGAAAACCTTGATTTGAAGGAAATGAAGGAAAATTAACAGGAAATGGAGGCATCAGTGTGGGCCCCTGTGCCACAGCCATGTGAGGGGGGGAAACACCTGTGCACGGAGTCGACGGCACCAAAGAAGGCGCTGCGCAACTAGGAAGGTCCAACCACCCTACCTGGTCCATCGAGTGGTCCGAAGGCCCCGGAGTGACCGAGCCAGGCAGCTGGACCAACCTCCAAGCCCATTGCTCCATAAGAGCAGCCCACTGGTGAAACTGCTCATCAGAGGCCCATCCAATAGGCAGGAACGGGCTCAGATGTCGAAGAGGTCGGGCACCGGAGCCAGAAACCGGTGACTCCAAGAGAAGAGGAGACCGGTGCCTAGCCCCAATGACAGACCGTTGATGTGCAGACATACCAGTAGGCACCCTCAAGTGATGCCTTCTCTTGCTCGACTTGTGCGCCGAAGAAGAACTCGAGGCCAAACGGTGCCACGAATGGGACCGTTTCCTTTTATGCTTTTGGGGGGGACCACCCATCTCCCTAAGCATTGGACTGTCCATTGTCAGACCCACCCTCCAGGGAGGGCAGTGGACCGGACCCAGCCCAGCTGACTGAACAGCTTTCATATGAAGTCTCCCTACCATCACCTGACCTGCTCATGGTCGACTCCGTCAATGGAAGGCTGAAGACTTCTTTTATTAATAAATTAACTCTACTCAGTACTTTTGAAGATAAATTACAAAACAATAAACTGAAAACTATGCTGCTAGTTTGAAGTCTGACTCCCAGTGGGCAAGCAACGTCGTCACTAAAGCGCACTCGATGGCAGGAAAAAAGGAACTGAGGTGGTTGGAGGGTTGATGCCGAGGAAGTCTTTACTGCATGAGCCACAGCTTGTGGTGCCACTTCCTTGTGGCTCCATCCCTGGTGCCGACCCTCTTGAAAAGCTTGCTCCTGCTGGGTCCTAGTGCCTCCGGCGTAGATTCTATTAGTGTGATTGAGTGGTGAAGACTTTATGTCCAGGAAGATCAATACTAGAACAAAGGTCCTTTTTCCTTTGGTGGCATACAAAGATGATGATGAAAAAATACTTGAATCGAAAAAAACAGTGGCCATTTAGATGTTTCTCAACAGGTCCAACAAGGATAATTGACAATGGGAGAAAGATCCAAGGAGTGTTGAGGCTGCCCACGTTATACAGGCAGCAATGCTGCACATCATTGTGGGTGGCACCTGGCTAGCAAATGTTTCAGAGTGGTCATTGATGCTGATGGCTTACAGTTCCAAAGGTGTGGCCCAATGGAAGAGATATCCTGTACAAAGATCCTCTCTTTTTAACTGCCTAAATTCAGTTCACTATTCACTCTCAGGCTGACTCCTAGTAGTGCTTCAGAACAACAGGGCAAAGCATGCACCTCAATTTACACGAAAATAAACTGGAGGACTGTGACAGGGAGCTCTTGCCACTCTTGAGGACCAACCTTTTCTTAAATCTGTTGCAACAGTTCTTCTATTTCTAAGCCTAATCTATTCTTTACTATTTCTAGTCCATAAGGTTAGCCACCTATGGGCACCCCCTCCCTTTTCACGACTATGCTATGGTGTCCTCTTTAATTTTCCTTTTTCCTCTCAGGTCCTCATATAGGCAGGTTACTGTGGTGACCTCCAAATGTATATAAAACAGGTTGTGTTTATTGTTGTTGGATTTAGTATGTAATAGTACTATGTCATAATATACCTTATGTTTATGAAACCTGTAAATGTTGAAAATACCATGGCACTAGGTGTTTCTGATAATGGTAAAAAGTACTAGGTGACTATTATAGAAATTAAGTTGGTTGTGCTATTTCAAATGCATGTAACTTGCTGTAAACTGAACAAGTCTGAGTTTTCATGGTGATTTGTATATATCCATGATGCTTTGCATTATGGAAGTAGGTATGATGTTATATTTCTTTGAAACTTGATTTGTTACCAATGCCCTTTGGAGTAACCTTTCTTTCAGTGATTCTGCATTGAGGTTCTTCGTCTATAGCTTCTTTTGTTTTCTTTTTGGGCCCCCACTACCCAAGCAAATGGGGCCCACACAGGGGTGGAGGTTGCATTTCAACTAGTAAGTTGGATCAGAGATCAGTGTCAGTAGGTGCTGGCTAAGTGCAGAGAAAGGACATCCATAGTCTGCTGCTGCAAACTGATGTACTGATGAAGGAATATGCTATTGCTGAAGCTTATTTCCTGTATTCTGAATACACATCACACAGAGATTGTGTGTTGAACCTGAAATTTGGTGTCTGGTTCATCTGTTATACTACAACCCCTCCAAAAGGACTGAGATCCTGAACGCATCATGACTGAGCACATTACTGATGCAGTGAGATATGCAAGTGAATGCACTGGACCAGGTAGGGGCCCTGCAGATCTCCATGATCAGTATGCACCTGGCAACAGCAACAGAGGCAGCAGTATGTCTGGTGGAATGAGCCTTCAATCCCTTGGGTGGCTCCTGCCCAGTCAACTGCTAATACAGAGCAATGCAGAAGAATATCCATCCACCAACTATCTGTTTGGCTGCTGGTTTGCCCAGAGTGGCTTCAGTATATGTGAGAAACAGCTGCTGAGCTTTACCGTGAACACAGTCAGCCTATGCCCACAATGCTGATATGACGGTCAGGTGCATTTTAAAAGGCTTGGCTTGTCATCCCAATTGAGACAGGAACAAGAAGTAGTCAAGGAGGCGTGCCATGGGTAGGAGACAGGATACACCTTCTGACCCTCATACCAGTGTGAAAACCTCACCAATTTGAAAAAGAACATCTTACAAGTCGATTTCCTTCCAGGACATCTCTAACATATACAGAATGTCTTCTGGAAGGTCCAGAGGCTGGAACATTAGCAGCTCAGAAACAAGGTGGACAGGTGCAGGGACTGCAGGTCTCGCTGCCTGATCATTCCCCCTGATCTCGTCAGCAGGTTTGGAAAGAGGAAGCTGCCACAGGGGACTGCTGTTGAGGTGGAGGAGATCCTGGTACCAAACTGCCTCAGCCAGTCTGGAGCTATCAGGATCAGTTTAACTCTGTTCTTGTATGCCTTGATAACCACCATACATAAGGCCTGGGGTCTAGGGGCACAAGAAGGCATTCCCCATCAGTGTTCCAGTCTGAGAAGGGCAGACACGTAACCACCTAAGTTTTTTGTTGCCCCAGGAGGCAAACAGGTTCACCAGAGCTGTGCCTACTAAATAAACAACTGTAAAATTACTGCCTGGTGAACAGACCACTTGTGTGGCATCTCTCCTACTCAACTGACAGCCTGTGACAGCTGGATGTCCTTTTCTGCAATGTGGACTGTAAGCAGGTCTACCTGTGGAGTCCATACTATGGACCAGGTCTGGTGCACCTTCTGACATGGGGAAAGAAGTGTGTCCCACCTTACTGGTTCAGGTCAAACATGGTGGTTGTGTTGCCAGTGTAGACTTGCATGACCCAAATGCCTGATGAGTGAAACAAATTTTGTCAGTGCAAGATGCATTGCCAGAAGCTCCAGCAAGTTGATGTGTACACTGTCTTCATTTGGCGACCAGAACGCATGACCTCTGTGGTTCTACGTATGAGCTCCCCACCAGTTACATCTGTCATCAACGTCAGGCATGGCACAACTTGAACAAAAGGGGATGCCCTCTGAGAGGTTTGAGGTAAATAGCCACCACTTGAGGGGGTCCTGCATGGCTGGGTTACCTGAACTGGCTGGTTCAGGTGGTGGTGATACTGGGACAACTGGCACCCCAGTTCACATTGAAGGGGCACACAGGCCAGCCCATCCAGTGGACCACAGCTGTCATAGAGACCATGAACCCTAAAAGTCCAATGAATTTCCAGTCTGGGTGCAACTGCCCAATCTGAAATGATTAGGCAAATGAAGGAAAGATCCTCCACTCAGTCTGTGGGTAAGAGAGTCCTGACTAGCGAGTCCAACTGCACTCCAGTGGACAGGATCACCTACTTCGGTACCAGCTCTGATTTAGCCAGCTTGATCATCAGGCCCAAATCCCAGAACGTCTGGATGGCCAGATCCCCGGACTGTTCCACGACCTCTCTGGTACTTCCCGTGATGAACTAGTTGTCCAAGTACTGGAAGACTCTGAAGCCCTGGCATTGAAGAAAGGCTGCAATGACCAACAAACACTTGGTGAATACCCTGGGTGCTAATGACGGGCTGAAGGGTACCATCCACCTGAAAGCTGGGAACCGTTACTTACCATAATGATCTTGAAAACAGTAGAGCTGCAGAAAAAAGGTCTCCATTGGGCCACACCTTTGGAACTGTAAGCTGTCAGTATCAGGACCACTCAGAAACTTTTGCTAGCCAGGGCTGCCCATGATGATGTGCAGTGTAGGCACCTATAAAATGTGGGCAGCCCCGCTGCTCCTCAGTCCCCCCCCCAGAGACAAGCTCGGAGGGTATCTTGCAAAGAGGAACCAGAAGACCAATCCAGTACCAGGCACACAAAGAGAGCCATGGGACTAGAAGACATAACCATAACGCACTTACGGACACCGCCAACAAGGCAGTGGACAATCCTACCTCAGTAAGGGGAAAGGAGGGAGGATAAGTGGACACCTCCAGCAAGGCACTGGACAATCCTACCTCAGTAAGGGGTAAGGAAGGAGGGTGCACTGTGTGCCAATGGAAGAGATTCTCTTGAAGATCTACTGTAATGGTAAGTAACTGTTCTGTCTGCCTCAAGAACATCTCATTCACTGGGCCACACTTTTGGAATGATTCCCAAGCAGTACAAAAGTACCCAGGAAGGATGGCAGATTCTAGAATGACATCATTGCAGGAGGAACAAGACCAAAACCAGCATGTCTGTGTGAGACGATGTCCAGACTGTAATACTTAGTGAAAATATGCACAGTGCTCCATGTGGTGGCAACATGTCAGCTATAGAAACATTCTGAAAGCAAGCAACAGAAGTAGCCATACCACATGTAGGGTGCCACAGACAGCACCAGGAAGTTCCAACAAGAATAGCAAGAGGAAGGAGCTGCTGTTATAACTATACTTCTCTACTGTGACTATATTGCCCTCCTTCCCTCCCCTCCATCCTAAGCCAGTTCTACTTTTATAGGCACAGGATTTGACTGACAACAGGAACTTCCTGTTTGGGAGCAGGACGTGAGTGATCACAGAGCCACAAAAGACTCACCATCCTAGAAAAGAGTAGCTCTCCATCCCCCCCTAGCTGCTGGAGGTCTGACTCTGAGCAAGTAAGGAGACTACTGAGAAATACAGGAACTTCTTGTCTCAGAAAAGGAAGATCAGGAGCTTAAAGGGCATAGAGGCAGTAAGTAAGTAGGGAGAAAAAAAAATAAACAGAGGAAAGAGTAAGTATCCAAAACAACAGTTAAGGGGACAGAAGGAAAAAGTACTCACCATAGTAATGTTGTTTCTTCTAATGGAGTCTTGCTGTATTCTGACTATATGCAGTTAGCCCCAGCACGTGAACTGCTCCGGAGAGTAAAGGGTTAACTCTATGCAAAGGCATAGAATGTTGAGCTCGAGCTCGGTTTTCAAACCTCTGCCTGTGGTACTCTGAAGTGTAACTGTCAGATTCTTACGAGCACTAAACTAACTAACTCAAAGTAAGAAAATGTTTCAAACTTTTTGTGCCAAATGGCAAAACAAGGCTTAGGGTCAAAGTCTCAAGTTGAAAAAACCCAGAAAGAACACAACAGGTAGTGATTCACCAAACTAAAAGAAAAACAACCCTAAGAGATGGAGGCATGTCCAGAACGCCTCTGGGGTGCAGCACTGTGCTTGCCCCACCACATCCCAAAACTACTAGGTTCCAGGAGGGGAGGCAGGGAGGGAGGTCAGAGTACAGCAAGACTCCATTAGAAGAAACAACATTAATATGGCAATTTTTTCTTCAGACAACATGAAATCTTGCTGTATTCTGACTATATGCAGACTACCAAGCAGTACCCCCTTGGAGAAGGGAGTTACAGAACCTATTTTGGGAACAAGCTCTGCAGCACAGCTGTGCCAAACCTAGCATCACTTCGTGACTGAATGTCCAAAGAGTAATGCCTGGTGAAGGTGTGAACAAATTTCCAGGTAGCTGCTTTACATATATCCACTAAAGGTATATCTCTAGCTGCTGCAACTGAAGTAGCTGTACCTCTGGTAGAATGAGCCCTCGGGCCTGAGGGGAGCTCCTACCCAAGTTTAGAGTAGCAGAATTGAATACAAGAGACAATCCACCTGGCAATAGACCTCTTAGTAGCAGGTTTGCCCTTTCCCACCTCACCATAAGTGAGAAACAACTGATAACAATCCTTCATATGGGCCTTAGTATGCTCAATATAGTAACTAAGAGCCCTTTTCACATCTAGACTGTGTAACCTCCTCTCTCCAGAGGAAGAACGATCAGTGAAAAAGACAGACAAAGACATAGACTGGTTCAGGTGAAATTCTGACATCACCTTGGGAAGGAACTTTCTATTGGTGGGAAGGACCACCTTATCCCTATGAAAGGAAATTAAATCAGGTTCCACTGATAAGGCCTGTAATTCACTAATCCTCCTTGCAAAGGTAATGGCCACCAGGAATACAGTTTTCCAAGTCAAGTATTTCAGCTCAGCTGAAGATAAAGTTTCAAAAGGGGCTGCATAAGCTGTGGAACACAGATGTTCAGATCCCAAGAAGGAGTAGGCTCCAGAAAGGGAGGATTGACATGGACCAAGCCTTTGAAGAATTTCTTGAAAACTGGATGAGAAACTAGGAAAGAGCCCTTATCGGCCGAAAGGAAGGCAGCACACAGCTGCCAAATGTACTTTAAGAGTAGTAGGCCAAAGGCCTAAACTGTTAAGATGTACCAAATAGTCCAAAACAGTGGCAATATCAGCCAGCTATGGCTTAGTATGCCTACTAGAGCACCAAAACCCAAATCTTTTCCATTTGGAGTTGTAAGTCTTTCTAGTAGCAGGCTTCCTGCTAACCTTTAAAATATCCAAGACTGATTGGGAAATATGCAAACTTGCATATTCTTGCTCTTCAAGAGTCATGCTTTGAGCCTGAGAGACTGAAGACTGGGGTACAGAATCCTTCTGAGAGGAGGTGAGGAGATTGTACTGCCTGGGAAGACACAAGCGCAGTGTTACTGACAGTGACAACAGTACAGGACACCAAGGCTGTCTGGCAGTCTGGAGCCACCAGAATCACCTTGCAAGGCTGAGACTTGATTTTTATCAGGACCCTGAATATTGGAGGAAATGCATACAGAAACCTGCTTGTCCAATTTAGCAGAAGAGCATCCTAGGGAACAAGACCCAGAAGGGGGTGGTCTGCAACAATAAAGAGGGAATTGATGATTGTCTGGGGCTGCAAAGAGATCTATCTCTGGGGTACCCCATCTCCTGAAAATGACTTGAAGAATGGCAGGGTTCAGGGTCCATTCGTGGTGACCCTGAGAAATCCTGCTGAGAGCATCTGCTAGAATGTTGGCCTTCCCTGGGAGATGCACAGCCATCAAAGAAACCTGAAGGGAATAAGCTAGAGGCCATATTTTTATGGCCTCTGTGCACAAGGCCGAGGACCGAGTGACTCCCTGCTTGTTGATGTACCACATGGTTGTGGACTTGTCTGTTCTGATCTGCACCACTTTCCCTTGGACAACCATTGAGAATGTCTGAAGTGCTAGGAAGACAGCTCTTAATTCGAGAAGATTTATGTGCAGAAGGGACTCCTGGTGTGACCAAGTTCCCTGAGCTGTGAAATGATCTAGGTGGGTCCCTCACCCTAACAGGGAGGCATCTGTGGTGAGAATTACAGAAGCGACCTAATAAAGGGGATGCCTTGTCGAAGATTGTCTTCCTCCAACCACCACTGAAGGGCCTGGACCAGTGTTTTGGAGACTGGAACCAGTTTGGAGAGAGGGTCCTTTTTCTGAGACCAGAAAGATCTGAGATGAAACTGAATATCTCTCATCTGAAATCCTGCTCCCCGAACTACTGCTGTGGAAGCTGCCATGTGGCCCAGCAGCTGCAGAAAGTGTCTGGCTGGACGAGACACTAGAGGATGAAAAGAGGAGGCCAGAGTGACCAATGACTGAATCCTTGCGAGAGGAAGAAATGCTCTTGCCTGAAGTGTATCTATTTCCACCCCCTATGAAGGTGAGAAGCTGGACTGGCTCTAGAACAGATGTCTCTAGATTTAGAATGAAGCCCAAGGATTGAAGAAGTCTTTGTGTGACCTCTAAAGCTGACTTGACTTGGTCTGAGGACTGGCCCACTAGAAGTCTGTCATCCAGATATGGGAACAGAAGGATGCACTGCCTCCAGAGGAATGCCACCACCACTGCAAGACACTTGGTGAACACCCTTGGAGCAGATGTTAGGCCGAAGGGCATGGTCCTGAATTGGTAATGTCCTGAGGGCAACTTGAACCTGAGGTACTTTCTGTGGGAATGTCTGATTGGTATGTGGAAGTAGGCATCCTTGAGATCCAGGGAGGCTAGCCAGTCTCCTGGTCTCAGAGAGAGAATTACTCCCAGAATCACCATTTTGAACTTTGGGTTTGTCAAATATTTGCTCAGGTACCTTAAGTCCAATATGGGTCACCACTTCCCTGTCTTTTTGGGGGTACAGAAGTATCTTGAATACAGTCCGTTTCCCCTGTGACAAAGAGTTACCTTCTCTACAGCTTGCAGAAGCAGAAGAGAGGAGACTTCTGCTTCTAAGGCCTTTGTCTCCAAGGGAGAGGGAGCACTGAGAGAATTTGCTCTCACTCTTGGGAACCTTTTGAAACTGAGAGCAAGTCCCTGGCTCACTACTTCTAGGACCCATTTGTCTGAAGTAATAGACACCCAGGCCTGGGAGTAGTGAGCCAGCCTGCCTCCTACTAGGATTGGGGAGGCAACCCTGACTGACACCTCAGGGTGTATGCTTGGCAGGGGGCTTGGACTGAGTAGCTGATGGGGTCCTAGTTACCCCATGTCTACCTCGTCCCCTAAAGAACCCCCTCTGCTGAAAAGAAGAGGAGGAGAAGGCCTGAGCTTGGTAAAAATGCCTGCCCCGCCCCTAAACTGTTGCGTCTGAGGAGTGGTCTGCTTCTCTTTGGCTGCAGCACTCCTATTGGTAGTCCTGTACTTATCCATTTTCTTCATGTAGTTCTCTGTTTGGTCCCCAAAAAGAGAATTACCAGTTACAGGAAAATCCATGGCCTTAGCCTGGGTATCCTGTGAGAGGTTGGTACACCTAAGCCAAGCAAATCTCCTCATGGAGATAAATGTAGCCATGACCCTGGAATGAACATCATTGGAATCAACAGCAGTGTGGAATTGCACCTAGATGTTGATATACCATTTGCAGCCACCTGCTTCAGGTCCTTGGCTAGCTGGGGAGGGCCATCCTTAACCACTTCCAGAACCATATCACACATAGATTCCTGGTACCTGGCTGTGTATGCCATGTAATTAGATTGAGTCCCAAAGAAGATGCCAAGTACTGTTTTTTTGCATGGCATCCACTTTCCTGGAATCCTTATCTGGGGGGTGAGATGCCAGGGGAATATTAGCCTTGTCACAGGCTGCAGCTTGTACTACCCCAACATGGCTGCTATGATTTGAAAGGAATTCCATCCCAGTCCCTGACAAAGCATACCTCCTCTCCATTCTTTTTTCCACAGGAGGAATGGAAGTAGTAAATTGTAAAATTGTTTGTGTCTGTTTCCCAAAGGTTTGTGTAAGGGGATAGACACCCTTTTTGACTCTGGGACATTCATAATTTCCAGATAGTCAGGTTCTTCCTGATCCTGTTCAGCCTCTTCCATAGGAAGCTGAAGAGTCTCAGCCACTTTCTTGTAAAACAAAAAACGGGAAGGGGACTCAGAAAGCCTGGGAGGAGAAGCCTGAGAAGGCCTGTCTGGGGAGATGTCAGGCTCTACTGGTTCATCTAGGCCCTCACATTGTTCTTCTTCGTAATCTTCATCCTCCTCCCAAATGCCCTCATAGTATGCTGCAGGATCTATATCCGAAGCAAGTATTTCTGACCGAACCGATCGGCTCTGAACCGAACCCAGTTCAGTCGGAACTGGGCAAAGTGATTGAACTACTGAAGTCACTTTCTCTCTCATCAGCGGTCGGACCATGGGGAGTCCGATCTGAACCTGCTGATTTTTTCTTTCTTTTACTCAGAACAGATTCCGTTTGCCTGAAGAGGTATCATCCAGGTCAGTGGGCACCTCTTCAGGTTCGGCTGCAACCGAACCTGGCTGGCCATCCGGGTTAGCGGACTTCTCAGCCTCCCTCTCCCTCTCCCTTAGCCTACTCAACCGTTTATCCAGAGTGGCTTTGGGAAAGTTCTTACATATTTGGCAGTCTTTCTTGAGGTGGTCAAACCCCAGACAATACACACAGACGAGGTGAGGGTTGGCCTTAGCAAAGACCTCCTTACACTCGGTACAGTGCTGAAACCCAGCGGGTCCGGTTTTCTTCTTGGGTTTCTCAGACATGCCTTCAACCAGAAAATCACCTTACACAGGAATTAAGCCAGGCGATCACAAACTCAACGGTTCCAACCGTGTCACGGGTCGGTTAAAAAAATCTTAAAATATCGGATGTCTTTATGAACCAATGAGTACCGGAAAAACCACATACACAAGTACAATAAACAATAAAAGAGGATGAGCTTCCGTTCTGAACCGGACCGACCAGCAAAGAACCAAAATAAAACAATTTCTTAGCAAAAACACAAAAAATAACCACTACCTACAACTACCACTTACTGGTACCGAGACAGAGGCAAACATACTGAATTACTGATGACCACGGTTTGAAAAAAACAACCGATTCGAACTAGACTGAACCAAAGTACAGGAGGGATCTCCAGAGCAACTTCACAGAAAGGCGAAGTAAAGAATCTGATGGTTAAACTTCAGAGTACCACAGACAGAGGTTTGAAAACCGAGCTTGAGCTCAATGATATATGCCTTTGCATAGAGTTAACCCTTTACTCTCCGGAGCAGTTCAAGTGATGGGGCTAACTGCATATAGTCAGAATACAGCAAGACTTCATGTTGTTTGAAATAAGACATGATGGGAGTGGTATGGTGCAGTGGCTGTGGAGCAGCAGTCTTCCGGGAGTGGTTCTGGAGGATGCAGTGTTGTCCCATCTGCAGGCACCTCTCTGGGCTGAGGGAGGAGGTTGCTGATCTCCAGGCTGAGTTGTCCAGGATTTGGGGGAACCTCCTCTTCCACCCAGGGACCACCAGGGCCACTGCTGGTGCCTCAGAGGTTGCCAAGAAAAAGGAGCAGTTGGATCACAGTGGTCTCAGGGAGGGTAAGGTGGTGAAACAGAGGTGTATCCCTCCAGTTATACCTCTCCACAATTCATATGCCATTCTGGCAAAGTGTGGTTCCTCTATGGAGGCACCCGCAGTGAAGATCAAGGAGGATGCTGGGAACCTCCACAAAGGAGACCCACAGGAGGGTGGCATGGGACCCCACAGGGGAAGAAAACAACTCCTTGTGGGAGACTCCATTGTTAGGAGGGTAGAACTGGGGGAAGAAGGGGAGAGGGAGGTAAAGTGCCTGCCTGGCGCCATTGGCTTGGAGGGACAGGGAGCGAATCCTCAGGATCGCCGGAGCAGCTGCACGGAGAGGCAGCTGGATGTCATTGTTCACCTAGGGACAAATGACCTGGCTGAGAAAGGGATCAGAGCAGTGCAGGAAGAGTTTGTGGAGTTGGGGAGGGGCCTTAGACAAGTAGCACGCACGGTAACCTTCTTGGAGATGCTGCCTGTCTATGGCATGGGTGAGGCTAGGGTGCTCCACACCATGGGATTCAATCAGTGGTTGAAAACTGGTGTAGAACTCAGGGTTTGGCCATTAGGACTGGGGCCACCTGGTGTGATTCAGCCTATACTGGGGATGGTCTGTATCTGTCCAGGAGGGAACCAGGATCCTAGGTGATTGGTTTAAATGCTTCCATCAAGTGCTACTTAAACCAGCCAAGGGGAGGCACTGGAAAGGAGCAGGAAAATCCTAGCCCTCCCAAAAAATCAGGGTAGTAAGTGAGATAAACACCAAGATAGAGACGTCGATAGGGAGAAGGGCTGGGGTAAATGGAGAAAACAACAAAGGCAATAAGGACAGGGATGAGGCAAAAGGGGTAAGGCCATCAAGAAATGGAGGGTAATGAGTACCAATGCCTGTAGTCTGGGCAACCATCTCCTGAACTGGTGACCTTGATGGAAGAGGGATGCCTGGATATTGTGGCAATCGTAGAAACATGGTACACAGAGAACCATGACTAGGATGTTAACATACCAGGGTACACAACCTACAGGAGAGACAGGGATGGGAGAAGAGGGGGATAAGTAGCTTTCTATGTAAGATAAGGGATAAAAGCAATGGAACAAAAGAGTAAACAGGAAGGAGAGAAGGCACTGTGGGTCACCTTAGAGACTGGAAATGGTACCACAATCTGCACAGGGGTTGTAAACAGACCCCCCTCTCGGGGGGAGGGAATGGATAAGGATATGATAGAAGGCATCCTTAGGATGGCAGAGAAAGGGAAGATAACTGTTGATGGGGGACCTGAATATGCCAGCTGTTAACTGAAGCACCTTTGCTGCAGCCACATCCAAGAGCAGGGCCATTCTCGATGCCCTACAGGGGGCATGCCTCAGACAGCTAGTTTTGGAACCCACTCATGAGGGAGCAATCTCAGACCTCATAATCTCAAATGGGGAAAGTGAGAGACTCTCAGATCTAGATGTGGGTAGCCATCTGGGAACAAGTGACCACCAAACAGTGTGATTCATGATAAACTCAGCTACAGAGTCAAGCCATACAAAAGTGAGGGTACTTGACTTCAGGAGGGCTGACTTTAGCAAGATGGGAGAGTGCCTTAGGAAAGCACTAGCAAACAGGCAAGAAGGAGGGGTGGAGCAACAATGGGGAAACATCAAAACTGCCATCACAGAGGCAACAAGCCTTTGTGTGAAGCAAATAAACAAATCAAAATGAAAGAAAAAGCCACAATGGTTCTCAAAAGAAGTGGTGGGGAAGGTTAGGGAGAAAAACAGAACATTTAGGAAGTATAAGGCAACACAGAAGGAGCAGGACAGAGAACTGTACCAGTTAAGGCAGAAGGAAGCAGGGAGGGAAGCCAGAATAGCAAAGGCCTAAACTGAGGAAAAGATAGCCAACTTGGCTAAGAAGGGGGATAAAACCTTTTATAGGTACATCAGGGAGCATAGAAAGATAAAGGGAGGGATAGTGAGGCTGAATAGAATGGACGGTGGGTGGGCAGAGAGGGACAGTGAAAAAGCAGGGATACTGGACGAATACTTCTGCTAAGTATTCACAATAGAGGAGGAGGGGAGGTACCTAATCCAATTAACAGAAGCTCTCTGGATAAGGGGGTCGATCCCAGTCTTTTCACAGAAGAGAGGGTTCTGAAAGAACTCCTAAAACTGAAGACGGACAAAGCAATGGGGCCTGATGGGATTCACCCCAGAATTCTAAAAGAATTAAGGGGAGAACGAGTGACACCACGGACTACCCTTTTTAATAAATCATGGGAGGATGGTGTGGTACCTGAGGACTGGAGGAAGGCAGATGTGATTCCCCTTCACAAAAGTGGGAGCAAGACAGAAGCAGAAAACTACAGACCTGTCAGTTTGACCTCTGTGATAGGGAAAGTGATGGAATCGATTCTGAAGGAAAGAATTGTTGAGTTTCTAGATGCCAGTGGGGCACAGGATCCAAGGCAGCATGGGTTAACAGCAGGAAGGTCATGTCAGATGAATCTAATCGATTTCTTTGACTGGGTGGCCAAAGTAGTAGACCAGGGAGGGGATGTGGACATGGCCTACCTAGAATTTAGCAAGGCATTTTTTTTTTATTTACAGGTAGTTGTTTAACCAGGTATAGCACACTAAGCATTTGACACAGTCCCACACAAAAGATTAATAAACAAATTAACCAGCCTGGGAGTGGGTCCCAGGTAGCCTGGGTAAGACATTGGCTGGACAACAGGACACAGAAGGTAATTGTAAACTGAGTCCACTCTGAAGAAAAGGGGGTTACTAGTGGGGTACCGCAAGGTTCAGTACTGAGTCCAGTCCTTTTTAATGTCTTTATAAGTGACATTGCAGAGGGAGAAAGAAAAGTATGCCTCTTTGCAGATGACACAAAGATCTGCTACAGGATTGATACACAAAGAGGCGTGGAAAGGATGAGAAAGGACTTGACAAGGTTGGAGGAATGGTCAGACGTATGGCAGCTTGGATTCAATGCAAAGAAGTGCAAAATAATGCACCTTGGAAACAAAAACCCAAGGGAAGAGTACACAATTGGGGGGGGGAGGTAGTAAAAACAACAAAAATAGAAAGGGACTTGGGGGTAATCATATCAGATTACCTTAAGGTTGGCAAGCAATGTGAGAAGGCAGTAGGGAGGGCTGGGGGGATACTGGGATGTATAGGGAGAGGCATCACTAGCAGAAAACAGGAAGTTGTTATCCCTCTGTACAGACAGTTGGTGAGACCCTATCTGGAGCACTGCGTCCAGTTCTGGAGACCCCATCTCTGCAAGAACATAGACAGGATGGAGGCAGTCCAGAGGAGGGCAACTAAAATGGTGCAGGGTCTGCAAGAGAAGCCATATGAGGAGAGACTAAAATAGCTTAATATGTATACCCTTGAGGAAAGTAGGGAGAGGGGGGACATGATAGAAACTTTTAAGTACCTCAGTGGAATCAACAAAGTTCAAGAGGGTAGCATCTTTCAGAAAAAGAGATGGGCAAGAACAAGGGGACACAATTTGAAGATAGAGGAGGATGGCTCTGGGGTAATGTGAGGAAGTATTTTTTACAGATTGGGTGGTGGATGCATGGAACAGCCTTCCTGAGGAGGTTGTGGGGTCTAAAACTGTGGGAGAATTCAAGAATGCATTGGACAGACATAAGGCAATTCTTGTGGGGGATAGGAGGAAATAGGCTGTTGGTTAACTATGATCTGCAGTTTATCCTGTAGGTAGGGAAATGGGCAGACTAGGTGGGAAAAGTGGTCCTTATCTGCCTTCAAAGTCTATGTTTCCTTACCATACTTCCTATTACACAAAGTGTTACAGTTGACCATCCATTTGGACATGTACTGTTTAGTCACAGGGGCACCCTCTTTACCAGATTGAATGAAACAAAAACTGAGAGGGCCTTCTGCAGTCCTTAATATGATCAAGGTAGAAATGCAATATTCTACGTACATCAAGTGTATGTAGCAATGCCTCACCCTTGTTATAATGTTCAGGATAATACACAGGAAGGTGTATAGTCTGATTCAGTGTGAAATCAGAGACCACCTTTGGTAGGAAACGGGGATTGGGCTGCAAAGATACCCTGTCCTGATGGAAAATCAAATACCTAGGCTTGTGCATTAGAGCCTAAAGCTTCAGAATTCTATGAGCAGAGGTCATGGTGACCAAAAAATACAGGTTACTTACCTGTAATAGGAGTTCTAGGAGTGGTATATGTTGTTCATACACACTGTCTGGCAGGTTCCTTGCTGTTTTAAATCTTGCCGGAAGATCTTCAAGCTGGCTCCTCTCACCCACCCGAGTGGTAAAATCCTCGGCTCCACCCCATGACACCAGATCTAGCCTGCTGGAAGCCAGGTTGCGTGTCGAAGTCAGGGAGGTCGGGTGGGTCATGTGGATGAACAACATATACCACTCCTAGAACTCTTGTTACAGATGAGTAACCTGTATTTCTAGGGATGTGGATATGTTGTTCAATCCACACTGTCTGGCAGACTCCTAGCAGTTCTCTGAGAGGAGGCAGGCAAGGCGCGCACCCCCAATACTTACTTAGGGAATAAGGATTGGAGAACCAAGGTCCCAAAACCAGCATCCTGGCGTGACTCTAGGTCAATGTGATAATGGGAAATAAAGGTGTGTGCTGACTTCCAGGTAGCAGCCCTGCAGATTTCCTGGATAGGGACATCCCTAGAAGTAGCCACCGAAGCAGCGGTATGGTAGGCAGAATGAACTCTTATCCCTTTGGGAGGCTCCATGCCCGCCAACCTATAGCAGAGATCTATGCAGGAGGCGACCCACCTGCCTCTTGTCTGCTTTGCTGCAGGTCTGCCAGGTGCAGCTTCAGCATAGGTGACAAACAGCTGGCGAACCTCTCCCCGAACTTCAGCCGTCTGCTCCTTATAATAAGAGAACACTCTTCTAGGGTCCAAAGTATGGAGCCTATATTCGGCCTCCGAGGTGTGATTGGGGTAGAACACTGGCAGAGTCAACACCTGGTTAAGGTGAAACTCCGACACCACCTTTGGAAGGAATTTTGGGTGGGGGCAAAGGACAACCTTGTCCCTGTGGAAGACCAGATAAGGAGACTCAATGAAAAGCACCTGGAGCTTTCCTATCTTTCTGGCTGACGTGATAGCCACTAAAAAGGTGGTCTTCCACGACATGTGAGAGATGTCACACCTGTGCATCAGTTCAAATGGCTTGCCCATGAGCTTAGCCAATACCAGCAGTAGATCCCATGGAGGTGGAGGTTCTCACACCGGAGGGGATATGTGATCAAGGCCTTTAAAAAAGCGCCCGACCACCTTCTCCTACGCCACTGACTGCTTGCCGGCCCACGCCCAGTAAGCAGAGATGGCTGCCAGGTGCACCTTAAGGGTCGTCGACCAAAGCCCTAGCTGAGAAAGGGACCACAGGTAGTCCAGAATGCTAGCCGGAACAGGAAAAAGGGTCCAACCCTTGTCCTGACACCAAATGGAGAATCTCTTCCATTTGAAGGAATAGCATTTTCTGGTCGACTCCTTATGGGATGCCTCAATGATGTTGAGGACCTCGTCAGAAAGACCCAAGGCCTGGAACTCTAGCCGCTCAGGAACCAGGCCATCAGGTGCAGGGATTGAAGGTCCAGATGGAGAACCTTCCCCTTGTCAACTGAGATCAGGTCCGGGCAGGCTGAAAACCACGTCGGGAGCCTGGAGCTGAGGCTGAGGAGATCTGTGTACCAGAACTGGTGGAACCAGTTTGGACCTACCAGAATTACCTGTGACTTGTCCTTCTTCACCTTGAGAAGCACCTTGTGGATCAAGGGAAATGGAGGGAAGGCACAGAAGAGGCCTGAGGTCCATGGCCTTGAGAAGGCATCCCCCTGCAGTGAGCCCTGCTGGGGGAGCGGGTGTGAAACAGCCTCAGCTTCGCATTCTCCCTGGAGGTGAACAGGTCCACCTGAGGGTAGCCCCAATGGGAGAACAGATCTTGTACTACCTCCAGCAGGAGAGACCACATGTGAGATGCTGTGCCTATCCAGCTGAGGGCATCAGCCAGACTGTTGGAGGCTTCTGCCACATGTATGGCTAGGAGATCCACCTCCAGGCTGATCACGAGAGACCAGATGCGGAGAGCCTCCTTGCACAGAGGCAAGGAGTGCGTTCTGCCCTGACGGTTGAGGTAGTACATGATCATGGTGTTGTCCATCTGTACTTGAACCACCTGACCCCATATAAATGGAGTGAAGGCAGTGAGGGCCAGTCAAACTGCTCGAAGCTCCCACAGGTTGATGTGGCATCGAGACTCCTGAGGGGACCAGAGGCCATGAGCTCTGAGCTCCCCCAGATGGGCACCCCAACCCATCAGAGAGGCATCGGTCATTAGAGTGACCATTGGCTCAGGGTGGACCAATGGGAAACCCTCCTGCAGATGAGCTGGGATGAGCCACCACTGCAGGCCATCCCACATCTCCTGGGTCACTGTCACCGGTAAGTCCAGAGGACCGGAGTGCTGTGACCACTGGCTGGCCAGCCCCCATTGCAGGGGACGCATATGCCAGCGGGCCCAATGGACCACGCTGGTGTAGGCCGCCATGAGGCCCAAGAGGTGCAGGAAGTCCTGGGCAGGGTGCAAGTGCCTAACCAGAAATGACTGGGCAAAGGAGGAAAGGACCTTGGCTGTGTCCGCCGGCAGCTGGGCTCTGGCTCGAAGAGAGTCGAGCTCTGCCCCCATGAACTGAATAACCTGAGATGGCATGAGTTCCGATATAGCCTCATTGATGAGGAGGCCAATCTGAGAGCAGACTTGGAGGGCCAGATCCCTGGACCACTCCACCTCCAACCTGGAGGGGGCTGCAATCAGCCAGTCATCCAGGTAAGGGTACATCCGGACCCCTTGGTGCCGCAGGAATGCTGTCACCACTGCCATGCATTTGGTGAAGGGGAGCTGGAGAGAGGCTGAAGGACATGGCCTGGAACTTGTAAAGAGATCCCTCTGCTCTGAAGTGGAGGAATCGCTGATGAGATGAACAGATTGGGACATGAAAGAACGCATCTTGAAGGTCCAGAGAACAGAACCCCACGTCCGGTTCCAAGGATGGAATGATCTGAGCCAGAGTGACCATCCTGAAGGTGCGAGGTCTTAGGAACTTGTTCAGGTTGTGCAGATCGAGAATGGGGTGCCAGCCCCCCCCCCATCCATTTTGGGACCAGGAAGAACCTGGACACAAACCCTGGGTCTGGAGGGGGGTCCACCACCTCACTGATCACCTACTTCTGGAGGAGCAAGGCAATGTTGGCTCGATGAGCTGACAGAGAGGCTGCAGAACCCATAGCTCCCCGTGGGGCCACAGCTCAATAAGGAGGGAACTGCTCTAATTCCCAAGGCAGACCCCTGCCGACCACTTCTAGCACCCAGCAGTCCGTGGTGATAGCGGACCAGGTGGAAAAGAAGTGGAGGAGCCGTCCCCCCATGGGAGGAACCTGAGGAGGAGTGACAAGGTTGGGGGTGACACTCCTCAACCCATCACTGGGCAGGCTAGGAGGAAGGGCCAGCTGAGGGACCTCCTGGACCCTTGCCTCCAGGCTTCCTACTAGAGGAAGTGGCAGACTTGGCCTTAGGGCACCAAGTGTGAGCCTGCTGGTCCTGATGCTGGTGTTGCTGGGTCGGACGTGCCTCAGGAGCGGAAGTGCAAAAGGGCTTATGCTGCTGCTGGCGGACTTTGTCCTTCTGGGCAGATGTGACCGAGTCCAAGGTGGTGTTGGACTTCTCGATCCTCTGGAGATGGACTTCCACTCTGGGCCTGAACAAGTCGGTGCCCAGGAAGGGAACGTCTGCTAGCTTGTGCTGGGTGACCGCCATGAAGGTGGAGATCTGCAGCCAAGCTCTGCGGTGCATGGCCACTGCGGCCACTACTGAACGGGCACAAGAGTCACCAATGTCCAAAGAAGTTTGCGGCTGTTGTTTAGCCACTGCCCTTCCCTGATCCCACACCTGCTTGACCGTCATCTGAAGTTCAGCCGGGAGATAAGGAATCACCTCATCCAGGGAGCCCATAAGGGCGTCTGAGAAATGTGCCATCAGAACGGCCCAGCTAGCCAGACAAAGGCCTAGGGAGGAAGCAGCATAAACCTTCCGCCCCGAGTAATCCAATTTTTTTGATTCCTCATCGGGCAGTTTGTCCACGTCCCGAGCGTTCCCGGGACGCCGGAAAACGCTATTGGTCACTAACCCCTCCGCAGAGGGGTGCTCCAAGAAACTGGAGAGTGAACCGGTGGGGACCACGTACTTACAAGCCATCCTGGCCGAAGGCGCGGGACAAGATACTGGCTGCTGCCACAACTCCAGGGCTGGGCCAACAATAGCTTTGGCCACCGGAAAGGCCTCTGTAGGAGAATCCCCTCAGTTCAGTATCTCCATAAGGGGTTACCTGGCCTGTTTTTGAATGGGTTTGAGCTGCATCCCAGTAGACTCTGCAGTGAGTTAAAGCATACCCAGAAACGAGGATGGGCTCTCGTCCACCGACTGGCCCCCTGCAGACTCCAGGTCAAGTGGCCTGGAGAACAGGGAGGAGTCATCATCAGACTCCAAGGAGTCCGCGAACAGCTGCCAAGCACCTAAGAACACCCTCCATCTGCTGAGGTCGATCAGGAGTGAGGGTGACTGACAACCTATGGGGCAAGCCCTGACCCGACCGAGAATCCTTGTTCGGGGCCCCAGTCTTCAGTTGTGGAGGCGGAGGTTCCACCACAATGGGTGGAGCAACCGGTTTGGGCCAAACAACCGGTGCCGGGGGTGGCTCTTCTACTGCCACAAGGGGTTGTTTCAGCCGCTCCGATGACAGCCACTTAATGGCCGGAGAAGGCGACAGAGTTGGCTATTTACTGTCAGTAAAAGTTGCTGCCACATCAAATCCTCGTAGCGCTGATGCAACTTGCGCCAGAGCCTATCCTCCAAAGAGGACGAGCAGCAACACCACTTTCCATGGTGCCGAGACCAAGACCGTCGACATCGGCAGGACCGGCTGGACCTGGAAGAGGACCGAGACCTTCAGGAATTCCGAGGGTGGTTCAGAGAGGGAACAGGGGAAACCCATCCCTTCCTCGGTGCAGGAACCTTAACTGGGGACTTCGGCACAGGCAAGTCCTCGGTAACCACTGGGGAAACCGGTGAAGAAGGGTTGTCAGCTTCTCCAGTCGACAAACCGTCCAATGGGTCAAGAAAAATCTCGACTGCGTCGACGGATGTCTCAGCCGGCTGACCTGACGGAGACACTGTGAAGCCAGCGGCTGCATCCGCAACCTCGACCGAAGTCAAGAGTCGACGGTCTGGTGAAGGGCTCTCCCACTCCCACGAACGTTGACGGTGGGACTTACCTCTAGAGTCCTTCTTTCTGGACCGACTGGAATGTCCTGATGGTCCTTCTCCCTTAGTGGAGCGGGACTGACAAAGCTCCTTAAAAGAAGCTGTGTAGGAGGAGCCCAAGGAGAATGGGATAAATGCCACAGCCGAGGAGGAAGAAGAAGTGGCCTGGGCCGCCTCCTCCTCGAGGGCGATTATCTACTCCAACTGCTCTGCAGAGCCCGCCACCGTGGACACCACCCAACGGGCCTCCTTAGACTTGACTGGTGGGTACCACTTTTTGGGGCACCTAAGAAGTAGTCTGGCAGCGCAGTCCTCCAAGACCGAAGCTGAGAGAGACTTGCACAATCCGCAGACCTGCAAATCATGGCCAAGCCCCAGGATGTAGACGCACATGGAGTGTGAATTGGTCTGGGACATCTTGAGCCCACAAGGGCACCGATGGAAGCCGGGAGTCGATTTGTCCATCACAGCCACGAGGGAAGACGAAGACCTTAGTCTTGTAAATTTTAAAATTTGTTTCCGGAAATCCAAAGAGTGTGAATCCAGCCTAAAACGCAGAGTGCTAAGGAGGGAACCTGAGCTTCGAAGCGGTAAGGAAGATCTGGCATCATGGGGCAGAGCTGAGAGTTTTACCACTCGGGTGGGTGGGAGTAGCCAGCTTGAAGACCTTCCGGCAAGATTTAAAGTGGCAAGGAACCTGCCAGTGTGGATTGAACAACATATCCATGTCCCTAGAACTATGCTTTCCATGAAAGAAAACACAGCTCACAGGTTACAGCAGGCTAAAACAGAGCTGGAATGAATTTCTTAAGAATGAAATTCAGGTCCCAAGGCAGAACCGTTCTTTGAACTGGGGGATGCATGAGCAGAATGCCCTTAAGAAATGTACAGGAAGCTTTTAGTTTTATCATCATGCTCCCATCAACAGAAGGGCATGGAAAGTGGAAATGGCAGCCAAATGCACTTTAACTCATTCGGGCCTAGATAGGCCTGTAGGTGGTGTCTGAAAGCATAACCACTCAGGCCAATAGTGCCTGTAAACTTACTCAGCTGACTTTCACTCAGACCTGGAAACGTCTGAGGAAATCTTCAATTTTTACCTAAATATTAAACAAACCAAATTGCTTAGAATTGATTGCATAGCACCTTTAGAAAGGTAATTTTGTGCTGAACAACTTTGCTGCTGATACTTTGTGTCTATCACGTAAACTTTAGGAGTGATTTGCATTTGTTTAAGGTATGGTGTGCATGGCTGGCATTTATCTCTCAAGACTCACCTAAGCACCTTGAATAAATCTGAAAAACAAACATTTTTTGGTATTTCAACTAGTATAAAAAAATTAATTACAATTGATTGATTAGCACCATTGGAAAGGTAATTTTATGCTGAATAACTTTGCCACTCGTTCTCTGTGTGTAGCACTTATGGTTCAAGAAGTATTCGCATTTGTTTGTGGTATGCTGATTATGGCGTGATTTTACTTAGAAAGGCCCAGGATGCATTGCTAAAAGTATACAGGACATAAGTGGTGGAAGTCTCAAAGAGCTCTTGTGGTGTGAATGAGTTAACAGCAGAATAGTGGAAAGCCTAGGAAAGCAGACCCTGACAAAAGGGGAGATGAACAGGAGGCTCCATTGCCAGATGCTGCAGAACTGGAAACCAAATCTGGCAAGACCAGAAAGGAACCACTAGTATTATGTTAGCATGTTTTGCCCACAGCTTGAGTGGAACCCTCTGTATGAGAGGGATCAGAGAAAAGGCATGAAGGAACCTTCCTTTCCAGCAGAAGGACAACTTGTCTCACCCAAACAAAATAAAAAACTCGAGGCCCTGGAGTGAGTGAGCAAAAACGTGGCAGTTTTGCATTGTGTGGGGATGCAAAAAGGTCCAACTCTGGACAACCTCATCTTACGAAGTGGTCATTTACCACAGTGGTCAAAAGTTCCCAATGGTGTACCAAGGACTAAGACCTGCTTAACCTGTCTGACAAGAAGTTGTGGACACCTGGGAGAAACACAACAGCTGAAGGCCACGAGACATCACCCAGTACCAGACATTCATCACTTCCCTGCACAAGGGATAAGAGTGAATGCCCCCTTAACTAGAATCTGCATCTTATCCATCAGGTAGGGAAATGGCAGACTAGGTGGGCCAAGCGGTCCTTATCTGCTGTCAAATTCTATGTTTCTACGCTTATGTAGTGTATGACACTAACTTTATTTGTCCAAATCAGCAAAGGACCAGGGCTGAGATGCTTCTGAAATGCCTGGAGACAAAGTACAACTGCCCTCATCTCCAGAACACTGATATGGAGACTGGACTTCAGATCGGTCCAGAAAATCTGAGTCTGACAGGGCCCAAGATGGGCACCACAGCAGGATCCCTGAGGTATCTACTGTGAGGATTTGCATGGGAGTTAGGAAAAGGAAAGTGCAATTATGTAAGAACTTGCACAACAGTTTTTCAAGAAATCCTCTGTACTGCAAGGGATCCAGCGTGCCTTGACCAGGCCACGGACCCCTCAATTTCTGGAACCTAAACAGTTTTTCAGAAATCCTCTGTACTGCAAGGTACTAGCCCTGACTTTTGGATTTGGTACCAGTGGAAGCTGATTTCCAAGTGGCCCCACTATCTCCTGCTGAACACACCTCTTACTACTATATCTCCCTCTGTGTCTCTAGTTGAATTTATGTGCTAGGGTTTAATAACTTGTTTAATCCTTACAGTCATTTTAAGTTCTGAGTTGATATTAAAAGTGAATTTAGAGCCTTGACTGTGTAAATCTCTCTTTTGCTCTCTGCCCTGCAACCTCTCTCCTCCTCCCCCCCACACCGTCTGCTTTGCTCTCTGAACCTGCCCACTTATATTTATTCTCTTTGTTCTGATGTGACCAGCCTACTTCTCCAGCCTTTAAAAATCCTGTTTTTCTACTTTATTTCAGGGATCCAGCGTGCCTTGACCAGGCCACGGACCCCTCAATTTCTGGAACCTAAACAGTTTTTCAGAAATCCTCTGTACTGCAAGGTACTAGCCCTGACTTTTGGATTTGGTACCAGTGGAAGCTGATTTCCAAGTGGCCCCACTATCTTCTGCGGAACACACCTCTAACTACTGTATCTCCCTCTGTGTCTCTAGTTGAATTTATGTGCTAGGGTTTAATAATTTGTTTAATCCTTACAGTCATTTTAAGTTCTGAGTTGATATTAGAAGTAAATTTAGAGCCTTGACTGTGTAAATCTCTCTTTTGCTCTCTGCCCTGCAACCTCTCTCCTCCTCCCCCACACCGTCTGCTTTGCTCTCTGAACCTGTCTCCACCCCAACCCCAACCCCAACTGTTGACTTTTCCATTAGCAGATTATATCCTCTCACCACTAGAGGGCTATATCTCTATCTCTTTATCTAGTACGTAAGCCATGTGGGCTCTCTCTGCCTTTCTCTCGGCTCTCCTCCTCCTCCTTGCCCTGGTCCCTCTCTTCTCTCTCCCGGTCCTAGCCACCCCACCCCACCCCGCCCACCTCTACTCTGGTTTCCACTGCTACTCCAAGGGAACTCTCCACTTCCACTCGAGTCTTGTGCTTGGTGCACCGATTGGATATTCCTGGTTACTTAACCTGACCACTACTCTCAATAAGTGTGGCCACCTCTCTACACTGTACCACCTTGCAGTCCATATGGGACACCACCTGGAACCTTGCAACTTCTACTCCAAGAAACAACAATCAAAACTATCTCTCAAAGAGCTGCGACTCTGCTCCTTAAAACTCCTACTCCTCCTCCTTCTCATCTCAGGCAGCATCCATCCCAATCCTGGCCCTAGAAGCTCAGGCCACACACAAACTCCAGGTGCCCTTATCCTTGCAACTATTAATATCTGCAGCCTACTACCAAAGCTGGATGCACTCCAAGCCTTCATATGCCAACACAACCCTGACATCCTTGCAGTGGTGGAAACTTGGCTGACACCTAAAGTTCCTGACCAGCAGTAACAATACAGGGCTACAATGTCCACAGGCTGGACCCGATATCCAAAAAAGGCGGTGGTTGCCAATCTATATCAGACTCCTGTCTTGGCACCCTGTAGCAACTCCATCACTTTCTGCCTCAGCCCAGATTCTGCCAATAAAAATCGTCCTAGGTCCCAACCATAAAGCCCTGACTATCGTCTCCGTATACATCCCACCCAGGGACCCTAAACATGGATTCAATGATGTCCTAAACTTTATCAACTCTCATCGTTCCGAGGCTTAACGTATTCTACTAGGGGATTTCAACATAAACTGGTTAGCATCGAGTGCCAGTGCCTATAAAGACTCCATCTCAGCTGCTAACCTCACACAAATGGTAAACTCCCCTACTAGGATTAACTACAAGACTGGCACCAGTACCCTCTTGGATTGGGTCCTCACCACTCACCCCACAAGGATTTCTCGTCACGACCATTCTCCCAGACTCACTCAGTGACCACTCCCAGTCATGTGTG
Organism: Neoceratodus forsteri; assembly: GCA_016271365.2. Lineage (NCBI taxonomy): Eukaryota > Metazoa > Chordata > Ceratodontiformes > Ceratodontidae > Neoceratodus > Neoceratodus forsteri. Next base: position 1,219,881,188 of record CM057450.1, read on the forward strand.
CATGGTCTAACAAATTTCTTAGGGCCCCTCCCAAAATTATCGCTAGCAGAGTCCTTCCTCACGAAAACTTCCACATCTCAAACAACACCTGCTTCTACAAGACTGGCTACCCATCTATGAAGCAACAGATGTTAACTTGGCTCTTGATCACTTCATCTCAATTTTCAACAAAGCTCATGACCTCTTTGCCCCTGCTAAAAGGTGCAAAACAAAATCTCTCTCTAACCCATGGGTCACCACGGCTCTTCTCTCACAGCTGAAACTAAAGGGATCACCTCTGGGCAGTTGCCAGGGCCACTGGCAAACAATTGGACATCCAAAACTACAAACAAGCATGAAATGCCTGCACAAAAGCCATACGGCTAATGAAATCCACCTATTACAAAGATGCTCTCACCAATACATGAGGAAATGGTTGTGCTTTCTGGGACAATATCAAGGATGTCACAGGGAAGCAGCCAAAAACCTCTCCGGCCATGTTAATGGTTGATGGATCCTCAACCCTTGACCCCAAGGTGATCGCAAACATCTTTAACACGGCTTTTTCAGACCTTAGTGCTGTTCTACCCCATGACTTTTTAGAAAACAGGGCCTACTCCCCAAATACCTCAGCCCCTCAGTCTAACCATCCCCTCTTCTACTTCAGGAAGGTAAGGCTGAATGAAGCTTCGCTATATTACTGCAGCTATCTCTAAATCTAGATCTAGTAGCGACACCCTGGACCTTAAGCTCTGTTGCTCACCCTCGATGAGGTAATTCATCCATTAACAAAATCCTAAACCTCTCCTCTCAGCTGTGGAAAATTCCCAGACCTATGGAAAACAGCCACTGTGACACCCATCCATAAAAGTGGGGACAAGACGATTCACTCAAATTATCGCCCTATCTCCATACTGCCCCCACTCTCTAAGACACTTGAGCGCATCGTGGCTGATCAACTTACTGACCACTTGGATAAATACAATATACCTTGTCCACAACAACAACACGGCTTCTGGAAAGGTCACAGCACCACCACAGCCCTTCTTGAGTTCACTGGAGCTTTGCACAAATTCCCTGACAATGGCCTTCTCACAGGGGCTGTTTTCGTCAACCTCTCCAAGGCCTTCGATACAGTACACCATGGACTACTAATACACCAACTACTGAATGCCGGGCTATCACCTGACTCTTCTCTCTGGTTTAAAAGCTACTTAGAAAGCCGGTCACAGAGAGTAAAAATTGCAGACGCTCTTTCTAACACCCTGCCTGTTTGCTCGGATGTCCCACAGGGATCCATACTGGGACCCCTCCTTTTTAGTCTTTTCTTAAACTCCCTCCCTTACCACTGCTCTGAGCAGATCATACTATATGCCGATGATGCTGTTGTATTCTCCACTCACAAAGATCCTGCAATTCTTCAACACAACCTTCAACTTGGTTTCAGTTCTGTAGAGACATGGTTTCTTAATCATAAACTGGTCCTCAATGACAAGAAAACCAAATCTACGCTCTTCTGCAGCTCTCATAACCCACACAAGCTACACCACTTGGCTATCTCCACCACCCAGGGCAACACTCTAGATCAGTTGGTGTCCTTCAAATACTTAGGGATTCAGCTTGACCCTAATCTCTCCTATGGACTTCATGTAGATAATGTAGCTAGAGCTGCTAATACACGGCTTGGTCTCCTCTACAAACACAAACCACACCTCACGTCAGAAGCTTTGAAGGTTGCAGTCCTGAGCTCTGTGATCTCTGTAATAGACTATGGTCTCATCATTTATGGCTCGGCCACAACCACAACCCTTAGATGCCTCTCAACTGCCTTAAATGAAGCATGTCGGCTCATCACTGGTGCTCACCGTCTCACCCACACATGTGACCTGTACACTCAGACCGCTGGCTCCAACTATCAAACCGCATAAAGTTTCTCACCTGCTCCATGGTCAAAAAATCTACCTTGGCCTTGCACCTTCTGGGGTCTCAACTCTGTTACAACACTGAATTAACAAATGGTGCCTTAGGAGATCCACACTACAGCTACTGAAAGTCCCCCACTGTCACACTTCACAGGGACAACACTCTTTTGCTTATCGAGCACCACTCTGGTTCAATGGCCTCAGCCCAACCATCTCCTCTGCCCCAACTATTGGTATGTTTAAAACTAGGCTCCGGGACTATCTCACTACCAACAGCTCCTGTGACTGCCCAACTTAACCTTGTTTCTCCACTTCCCCTTTCTGCTCTAGTTGTCCCCCCCTCCTCCCCTCCTCACTGGATTCTACCCTCACATCTTGGTATACCCAATGCTGCACTTTTCACCCTCTTGCCACCCTTCCTACATTCCTTCTCCCCCCCTACCCTCTTCCCTCTCCCTTTGACTCTGGCACTTCTTATCTGTTGTCTATTTTCTCTGACAAATGCCGCTGGCTGCCTTGTTACAATGCTACCCTTGAACTGTATTAATCTGTACTCTGTTTGCAATGTCCACATTGTTGTAGTGCCTGTCTTGATGTTCCCCATAATTTGTATTTCTCTGATGTGGAACCTTTGTAAAAGAGCCATGGCTCAAAGGTATTTGTAATCCTAGACTTCATAAATAAAATAAAAAAAAAAACTTACTATAACTAGATCTTCGAGAGGATCTATTGCAGCAGGCCATCGGTAGGACAGCCGCCAGGTGCTAAGACCACATGGAAACCTTCTAGCTAGCAGCCTACCAAAGGGGGCCTCCCACCTCTGACGTCAGCCAATCCTATAAAGGAGGGTGGCCCCCACACCCTCCTCAGTTCTCCTGCCAGAGAACAAAAGCAGGATGCCGTAAGGGGGGAACTGAGGAGGATTCAGAGGTATCCCAAGAGCATAGAAAAATAAAAGCAGAAGGCTCACCTCAATGGATGGAGAGAGAGAAAAAGAGAGAGAGCAAGAGAGAGACAGGAAAAGAGGGCAGGAGGGAAGGAAAGCAGAGCCTGCTGCAAGAGATCCTTTTGAAGATCGACTGTTACGGTAAGTTCTTACGTAACTGTACTATCTCACTTTGATGGTATCTCTTGCAGCAGGCCATCACTGGTAGGACTTAGTCCCAAGCAGTTCTGGCACTACAGACAGACAGTCCGGATGGTACGTAAAAAATATTAGCTTATAAGAGGAGGCCTTGAAGAACAGCAAGGCTGAAGTTGGCCTGATGCCTAGAGGCGATGTCAGACTGTAATGCTTGGGGAAAGTGTCGACAGTGCTCCAGGTGGCAGCAGTGCAAATGTCAGCAGCTGACACATTTCTGAAACAAGCTACCAAGGTGGACATACCCCTAGTGGAATGGCCTTTAACCCTCCAGGAAATTCCTTGTCATACTTCTGGTAACAATAGACAATGCAATTGGCAAACCATTTAGAAAAACACTGTTTGGACACCAGGGTGCCCTCTTTCCCAGAGGCGAATGAAATAAACAACTGGTTAGACTTCCAGGATTCTTTAGTCCAGTGTGTGTATAGTACCTCAAAATTCTATGCACATCTAAAGTATGGAGCAATAGCTCCCCTTAATTGGAATGCTCCGGATAATAAATAGGTTGGTGGATGGACTGATTCAAAGTACACTCTGACACACCTTAGGAAGAAACTTAGGACTGGTACGCAAAGACACCCGGTCTTTGTGAAAAATCAAATAAGGCTCCTTACACATGACAGCCTGAAGCTCAGAAATCCTTTGAGCAGAAGTAATGGTAACTAAAAATAACGCTTTCCACAACAGAAAGCGTGGCTTGCAAGATGCAACCAGTTCACAGGGAGGCAGCATAAGCCTTTCCAACACAAAAGTAAGATATCAGGGTGGGACAGGGTCATGGATTGGGGGCTTCAAATGCAGAGTGCCCCTCAAGAATGTGCGAGACATAGTGAGTTGAGACACTGAACGCACATCTATAGGTACATGATATGCAGAGATGTACCTTGATAGAGGAGTACCGCAAACCTGAGTCTGAAAGGGACAGAATGTACTCTAGTACCTAATCCACTGGACGGGTGAAGGGATCTGAATGGTGTGATGCAGCCCAAAGAGCAAAGTGATTACATTTCATAGAGTGAGTGGCCCTGGTGGAGGGCTTCCTGGCTGCCACCAAGACATCTACGACTCTGGGGAAGACTCCAGATCTGGCAATGGCTATGTTCTCAGGAGTCATGCATAGAGATGGAGAGACCTGAGGTCTGGATGGACTAGGATGCCCTACTCCTGGGAGAGCAAGCTTGTGCAAAGAGACAGGAACAACAGAGGTTGAACTGCCAGCTGCTGCAGCAAGGGGAACCAGACCTGACAAGGCCAGAAGGGGGCAACAAGGATCATTGTAGCCCCCTCCATTTGGAGTTTGAGCAGAACACTTATAAGGAGCGGGAAGGGAGGGAAAGCGTACAGAAACCTCCCTGTCCAGGAGAGGGACAATGAGTCTTGCCAGAAAACTCCAGGCCCTAGATCTAGCAAGCAGAAAAGTGGCAGTTTTGCAATGTGTGAGGATGCAAAAAGGTTCAACTCGGGCTGACTGCATCTGTCAAAGAGGTCTTTTACCACTGAGGTCAGAAGTTCTCACTCGTGGGCTCTGGACTGCGTGCAGCTTAGGCTGTCTGCCAGAATGTTTTGGTCACCAGAACATGGACGGCCAAGAGTTCCAGGTCGTGCTCGATAGCCCAATACCAGACTTTCACTGCTTCCCTGCACAGGGGATAGGAAAGAGTCCATCCACTTGTTTATGTAATAAACTACACACATGTTGCTTGTCTGAATCAAGAACGGACCCAGGGAGAGATACATCTGGAAGGACTGCAGAGCATACAGGACTGCTCGCATCTCCAGGACACTGATGTGGAGGTCTTTCTCCACCTCTGACCATGTCCCATGAGTTTAAGGGCCTCCAAGTGAGCCCCCCAACCAAGACCCGAGGCATCTGTCGTAAGGACCTGCTGAGGGGGAGAGACACAAAAAGGAATCCCCTGAAGCAGGCTGCTGGGCTATAACCACCACAGCAGTGCCTTCTTGACTGAATCCGACACCAATGCTGGTTGATCCAGGGCATCCTTGCATTGGTCCTACTGGACCGCAGTGTCCATTGAGAGATTCTCATACGCAGCCTGGCCAGGGGAGCTGTGGCAATGGCTGTGGCCATGAGGTCTAGAAGCCTCAGAAAAACCCTTGCTGGAACATGACGGCTGGAGTAAAGAAGACAGGCCTGGTCCATCAGATGCTCTGGTCTGTCTGGGGGTAAGAAGGCCTTCCCCTTGGTTGTGCCCAGCACTGCTCCTGTGTACAGGAGGCGCTGGCAGGGGGTCAGAAAAGAATTTGGCATGTTGATGGTAATGCCCAAACCCTGAAACAGGCCACAGGTGTGAGAAAGAGTTTGGAGGAGACGGTCCCCGGATGGGGCCTCTAGCAGCCATTCGTCCGGGTAAGAAAAAATGTAAAACCCCTGCTGTCTCAAGGCAGCTGCTACCATTGCCAAGTATTTGGTGAAGACCCTAGGGGATGAGGACAAACCAAAGGACAGAGCTCTAAATTGGTAGTGCGCTCCCTGGAAGTAGAAATGGAGGAAGCACCAATGGGAGGCGAAGAACATGATATGCAGGTAAGCATATCCAGAGAGTACAGCCAGTCCCCCTGATGTAGCAGGGGCAGTAAACCCTGAAGGGTGACCATCCTGAACTGCTTGCACTCTATAAACAGGTTCAGCTGGCTTAAGTCCAGGATAGGCCAAAGCTCTCCCATCCACTTGGGAACCAGGAAGAAGTGGGAGTATACCCCCCTTTCCTGCTGAAACTGCAGGACGAGCTGTATGGCCTTTTTTTGAAGTAAGGCTTGAATTTCTTCCTGGATGAAAGGGACGTGGCTGGGAGGGTACAAGGAGTTGCCCGGAGGGTTTTTCCTGGAGACCATTCTATGAATTTGAGAGTGTGACCATGATCGATGAGCTGCAGCACCTAGTTGTCTGTGGTTATCTCCCTCTACCTGTCCAGATGAAGGGAAAAATGACCCATACAACTACCTCCTGATCTAGGAATGGAAGAGGGTGGGGTCAGGCAAGAAGTCAGGAGGTAGGATCAGCCGCTGCTGGGGCTGCTGCTACACCTCGGGCACTATGGGTGGCAGTGGAGGAGGGAGTGGGGAAAGCTGTGATTTGTGCTTGTCCTGGGCTTTGGGGGGTCTGGCCTGCCTGTGGGAGGAGCGACGAAAGGAAGCCCACTGTTACGACTTTAACTGGGCATGGTACATAGATTGGATGGATTTGAGAGCCCATCCTGAGGTCTGAAGTTCAGCGATATTCTGAACATCTCCCCCTGAATCTCCTGAAAGGGTTGTCCATTATGTTAGATTGGACATCCTGCCCAAAGCCCGAGACATGAAGCCGGGAGTGGCGTCTCATACAGATGCCTACTGCAGTTGCCTGGCTAGAGGCAGCTACTGCATCATAGACAGCCCTGAGGATATGGGTACCGACTTCCAAGCCCATTTTAAGTACCTGGATGGTCTGCTGCTTAGAAGGGTCATCCGGCAGGCTAGGACTACCTTCCCAGCCTGGTCCCATAGGAGGTTCTGATACTGCACCATATGGGTCAAATAACTGATGGCCAAAATGACCAGAGTGGCAGAAGTGAAGGCATGTTTGCCCATCTGGTCCAGCTGGTGAGACTCCCTGTGAGGGGGGAGGGAACTGAGGTGCTTTGGCCTCTTGATTCAGTCGAGCGCCATACTGATGAAGACTGAATCGGCCATGGGCTGTTCTCCAATGTACGACTTGTCAGCTGGTGTGTGGTAAAGTTTGTCAGCCTTTCTAGACACCACCGGGACTGTGTGGGGGCTGTTCCAGGCAGCCAAGGTAACATACTTATAGGAGTCAATGATTGGGGGGACCACCAAAGAAGCAGGATTGGGCTGACATAGGTAAATTGCCAACCAATGCCTCTCAGGGTCCTGCTCCTCTGTCTCCCACCCCATAATGGCCTGAATATGCGTCATGATGGCCATGAAAGTGAGATCATCTGGGGTAGATTTGGGGACGTTACTCGGTGCCCATTCTCCTTCTGAGAATTCTAGGCCTATGGAGGAAGGCTCACTGCTGACACTCTCGTCACCATCATCATCCCCACTATCCATGGGCTGATGATCGTCTGAGCAGCCGGCTGACCCAGAGGCGGTGAAAGGAGCACTAGGTCCTGGCTGAATAGGGGCTTGGGAAATGGGGCCGATCCGCTCGGTGTGGGGACCTGCGTCTGCATAAAGGATCACAAAGATGAAAGCAGACCACGGTAATCAAAAGTGACCAGCACCAGTTCCTCTGGCATTGGGTAATTGTAGACTGGTGCAGATCCCAAGGGTGCCAGGTATGGGTAATCCAGCACAGGTCTCGCTGGTACAGGGTAGCGGTGGGCTAGCGCTGGAGCTGCAGGTGCCAGCGTAGGGCACCCAGACTGAGGCCCTGAAGGCGCAGGTTGCAGTAGGACAGGTACTGGTCCCACAGGTGTGGGTTGCAGTAGGATGGGCGTTGAACTAATGGGTGTTGACTGAGAAGGGGTTGGTGCAGGCCCAACAGGTGCTGGCTGTGTACGGCCAAGCCCAGGCCCAATGGGAGGAGTAGGCAGGGCCGGGGTAGAGCTGGAGGGGGATCAACGAGTGACGGTTGTGGGGAGATGGGCACCGGAGTGCAGGGTGACCCCCCAGACAATGGCTGAGGAGAGACTGGGCCAGAGGAGGCACCGGCGTCCTGAAGTGTCTGCCCCTAAGAAGGAGGAGCAGAAGAGGCAGCAGTCCCCGAGGATGAGACTGGTGTCAAGAGCGCAGGTGTTGGGGGGTGGCAGCAAGGAGGCTGGCATCCGCCGTACCCGCACCAGCTGAAGAGACTCCAGCCGAGCCACCTGACAGTGTGCCCGCCGAGAATAAGGGCTGGAACAGCAGGGGCTGGGGAACAGGATACAGAATACCCTGCTCTGAAGAGCTGCCGCCAGTGAGGAAGACCCAGGTGGTCAGCAGGGCCACCAGTAGCCCTGTAAATTAGGACATGCAGGGTCGAGGAGGTCGACCCCGAGAGAGGAAGACTGTTTCGTGGTTGAAGACTTCCTGTGCATGGACTGCGAGTGGAAGGCAGACCGGGGTTAGTCCTAATCCTTGTTCCTGTGCTTATGTTTCCTAGTGGCTTTATCCTGGGACTTCCAAGATGAAGATCCCGAGGACTGGGCCAGGGAAATGCAGGAGCTCCTGGCCTGCAATTCCCATTCCACCGAGGCAACCTTCTGCTTAAGGAGGTTGTTCTCCAGGATCTTATGTATAATACTGTGGAAAAAGAAAACTACAATATGGAATAAAACAGAAATTGTGGAAGAAAAACCACTGTGCTAATTTTTCTAATCAGTATTCTAAGAGGTAGAGAAGTCATATAACAAGTATAGTTGTAATTACATGTTCTGTATTTTAAGGACTCTCCCTCAAAATTAGGGATAATAACGTGGATTAAAAAAGGAACTAAGGGATCACCTAAAATCTTTTTCAAATTTATGGGTTGAATTTCTGGCAGGCCTTGCAGGCTCAGATGCTGTGGTCTGTGCCTAGGCAGAATGATCATCCTTGTCTGGGACCTTTTTACCAGAGGCACACTTTGTGGAGTGGTCTGATGATGAAGAAGGTTTAGAAGCCATAAACTGTCAGGCGAGAACACCAGACTTTTGATGTTAAACTTCCTTAAAATCGAAAAATAATAAAGCACTATTAAAAGCGGGGGAAAATGGAGGTCAGCTGTAGCTGTGGTGGACAATATGTACATAATTTCTCCCTGGACAGGGCCTTCAGTAACCAATCATCCAGATACAGGAAGACATAAAGCCCTTCCCTTTGAAGGGCCGCTGCCACAACCACCAAACATTTGGTAAATATCTGTGGTGCTGAGAATAAGCCAAAGGACAAGACATGGAACAGATAATGGCAGTCCTCCAGTGTGAAGTGGAGGTACTGCCTGTGGCATTTGCGAATCTTGATATAAAGGTATGCGTCCTCCATATCTAGGGCACACAGCCAATTCTCCTTTTACAGCAGGAGGATTAGAGCATGAAGAGACACCATTCAAACCTTTTTGTATTTGATGAACAGATTTAGGTCTCTCAGGTTCATTACATGACGCATACTCTCTGTTCACTTGAAAACAAAGACGTATCCAGAACAGAATCCTTTGTTTCTCTATGGAGGGGGAATGGGTTCAATAGCATGCTTCTGTAGAAGTGACCAAACTTCCGTTAGCAGAAGGGACAAGAGTGGCCTGGAGGATAATGATAAGGACGATGCACTGGAGGGGTAGACAGTAGCTCCAGAGCATGCTCCTTTTATACTATTTTTAGGACTCACTTGTCCATCGTGACCTCTGTGGCAAGATAAGGCCATATCTTAAGATAAGGCCGTATCTTATTGTTTTGGTCATGTTTTATATAATTTTATGTATTTATTTTATTTAAAACCTGATAACCGGAAAAGGCACCATGATCGGATGCTGGTTTCCAGGTGCGACCTGGGGGGGTACAAAAACAAGGATCTACGATGCCGGTTCAACAACACTTTTGTCGACCAGCATCTCAGTGATGGGATTTATGTCAACCACAAGTTGTGGTAGACATAAATCCTATATGCCTCCCAGTCCTGTTTTTTATTGGGGGGCTTTGCCCCATGAACCTCCCATGCGGGGGGCTCTGCCTATGGATTATCAACTCGTCGGAGTTGATTCAGGGACGGGGTGCAGGACCCGAAAACAGTGTGTCCCTGTCTCGGGCGCACCAACACAGCGATCTGTTGGCAAAGTGTCGATTTTGCCGACAGCGGGGTATGTCACTTTGTTGGTGTCACTGTCAGTTGGCATACCCTAAAACAACAGAGGATAAACAAAATGCGAGTAACAGTGTATATAAAAGAGCAGTTTGTACAACGATAATTACATGTATTTATACAGCAAGTATTTACATTAATATACATATATTACATATATACACACATTACTGGGTTGCACAGATAAGCAGTAGATAAACAGTAAATAATAGCTAGGTGGGGCAAATCATATAAAAAAGCCTGCACAGAAATGGAGCAAAGATTGCTGACACAGGGATGGAATATGGGAGATGCAAGCCAGGGGCAAAAGGAGAAGTAATTAGGGAGGGGGACAGGTGCAGGATGTGGTGGGAGTAGGTCTGAATAATCGCTTTAGGGCCAGAAAGGAAGGGGTGAGGTGGGTTTGGGGGGAATGCTGTTACAGAGGGAAGGAAGCCTATAAGAGAAGGCCAGTTTGCCAGCTGAGGTGCGGACTCGTGGGAGGGCAAAGGAAAGGGCACTGACTGTCCATGAATTATATGGAGAAAGGGTGGCAGGTCTGAGGAGAGAGGCAAGGTATGTAGGGAGAGTCGCAAACCAGAAGTTACATATCAAGGTGGTGCAGTGGGAAAAGCATCTCTGAGAGAGGGATTTGAGGGATAGGGAGGAGTAGAGGTTGCAGTGGTGAGTCAAAAGGGGAGAGTTAGAAGAGAACCTACAAAAAGCATGGTACAGCACATCAAGTTTGGAGAGGGAGGTTGCAGGGACAGCACTGAAGACAACGTCTGTGTAATCAAAGGCAGGGAGGATCCATTTAATCCAGGATCCAGCAGATCACGTCTAACTGAGAGGGCAATGCTAGCCTTATGATGGTAGAGTAGCCCTAGTTTAGGGCGCAGTTTAGAGTGGAGGGTGCTGAAGTGGGAGGAGAAGTCGAGTGAGGGATTGAGCTAAACTTCAAGGTACTTGTAGGTGAGGACATTTTCAAGAGGAGTGAATGCTCCAGAGAGGATGGAGGGTAGGGCATGAATCTTAGCCAGTTTTTGCTTGGTTCCAAATGTCATAGCTACAGTTTTTTTATATTTAGTTTTAGACAATTAGCGTTGAACCAGTCTGAGAAATAATTTTGCAGGGGTGTTGGATAGATGAGATGGATGGGCCAGACGGGAAAACGACAGTATCATCTGCATACATGTGGATCTTGGTGTGGAGGCATGCAGGAGAGGTTATTAATAAACAGGGAAACGAGAACAGGCCTGAGGATCGAGCCTTGGAGTATGCTGGCAAGGATAGGGAGGGGGGAGGATAGGGCATTACTGACTTTTACAGACTGAGAACAGCCCACCAGGTAGGATCTGAACCAGGACACAGAAGATGGAGAGAAGCCAGAGGCGCTTATTTAGGAGGAGAGGGTGGGACACTGAGTCAAAGGCCATCTTGAGGTCAATGAAAATGGCTGAGGTGATCAGGCCTTGGTCCATGGCAGAGTGGATGGCATCAGTAAAGCGTAGAAGGGAGGTAGTGGTAGAGTGATGCTTTTCTGAATCCTGATTGGACAGGGGATAGAGTGTTGGAGGCCAGGAGGAAATCATTTAACCTAGAGAGGACTAGGGACTCTTGGACCTTGGCAAGTGAATGGAGAAGTGATATAGGGTGGTAGTTGCCAGGGACAGTGGCATAACCCCCTTTGAAGTGGGGGAGGACTGTGGCAAACTTCCAGGTTGAGGGAACAGTGGCGGAGGAGAGACAGATTGAGAATAAAGGTTAAGGGGTGACAGTGGAGGGAACAGAGATGATAAGGAGCTTAGGGTGCAAGCCATCAGTGCTAGATTTGGAGGGGTTAAGGGAGACAAGAGCTTTAAGGACTTCAGAAGGGGATATCAGCGGCAACTGGAACTCGGGGGACTGCGGTGGGATAGGAGTGCAGGATAGGGAAGAAGGGTGATTGCGCTGAATGACAGAGGTTGTGAAGAATGCATTTAGAATTTCTGCAACAAGGATGGGGTCAGAAACAAGTGATCCTGCCTCACGGAGAGTGGGCGGGGTGGACGCGTGGGAGGGGTGGATGAGTGATTGGATATCGTACCAGAAGGAGGACAGAGTGCTGCTTGAGGCTTGCAGGCGGGATTTGAAAAATTCTGATTTGACCTGTTGAATGCACTTGGTGCAACTGTGGTGGAGTGTACGGTAGGTCTGGAGGTCGGTTGGGTCATGTGAGGTTTTAAAACGAGACGAGAGGTCACAGGATTTGCACGTGGCCAGGATTTCAGGGGTGATCCAAGGATGATGAGAGTGCTTTACTCTTATTTATTTTTGAGGCGCATGGGTATCCCTAACTTTTAGAAAGATTGATGTGAAATGCATGAGTGCAGCATCAACAGAGAGGGAGGAGAAGACAGGTGACCGGTCGACTGTTGACAGGTCTTGAAGCAGTTTGCTCAAATTGAGGGATCTGAGGGGTTGAGACTGGATGTATTTCGGGGGGTTAGGGGGAGGACGGATCTTTCTGATAGAGAAGGTAGGGCAGTGATCACTGAGTGCACTGGGTAGTATGCGAGTAGAGTAGATGTGGTGGGGGTTAGCTGAAAGCACCCAGTCGAGCAGGGAGTGAGACTGGGAGAGAGGATTAGGATTACATATTATATTTGCATGTATAATGCATCAGAAATGTCCATAGTGGCTAGTGCGTAAGTGCAAGGACTCACAGGTATAAGTACATGGGCCCTGTAGAACGAAGCGAGTTTCTTGCTACTGGGCAGGAAAAACTGTTTACTACTAGCCAGGGCTAGAGTTAATTAAATCATTTTAGAAGGAGACAAAACAATAATTCAGCTTAACTGGGAGGCCAGGTAGGCCAATTTGCTTGTGAAAGGCCAGGACCTCATGAGGAGGCCGGATGTCTGTACACCCTTTGTTTTGAGAGGTCTGCACTGACTTAAGCTTGTTACCAGCTGAATATGCTACCATTTAAGTACGTGACTGCACTGGGTGTAGCTTAATTAGCCATCCCACCAAGGGGGCTGAATGTTCCCCAAGGATTCTGGTTTCAACTGGTTGACCTCTGGAGTTTTTTTTTCTTATATTCAGAACTGCATATCTGTGTTTTGTAATAAAACACTAAAATCTGATTGGTTGGGTAACCATAGAAACAGAATGCTAACCAGTCACAGGGGCAGCCACTATTCACTGGACCTGCCCTTTTGAAACCCTTTAAAACTAGGATGCAGAGGAGTATCTGAGCCTTTTAGCTATTGCCTTTTTACTTGAAGCCTTTTGCCATTGTTGCAGTTGGGACCCTCTCTACCTGCTTGATGAGAGAGCAGAGACAATTTTCTTTTCAAGAACATTCTCCTGGATCACCAGAGCCAAAACTTCAACTACCACACTTCTAAGGACACTTCACACTTTCAAACTTCAACAACTAAGGACTCAAGGTAGAATTTTAATCTCAAGAGTTTTAAAGTGTGGGTTTTTATGAATACTTCCCATTTTATTTTCAGTATCCTGTAACCAGTGTCTAAAATTATTTGTTGTGATGTTATTTACTGTTTTCTTATTAATTTAATTAGTAAAGCCTTCGGCTTATTTTTAAAATAATTCTGCTTATGTCGTTTGTGTGTGTATGCTGCCTTGGTAAAAGTTGTTCAAATGATACCACGCCTGTGTGGCTGTTTTAAAGGCTAAACACTACCAAAACTGAAGTACCATTAGGCACTTCATAATGAAAGGAGAGGAGGAAATATGAAGGATCTCAAAAGGAGCATGTGGGGGTTTGAACTGAGCTCTGCATTTCTGGGGAAAGACACACAATAAGGTGTACAGGGCCTCCTGAAGCCTATACACACCTATGGTTTTCTGGGTTCGTTGTGCAGTGGTCAAGAGGGTTCTACCCAAAGAACACTTTGACTCAAGACTGTATTTGTATCCCCTAGCAGAAAGAGAGTGTCCTGTGATTCTCTGGCATATGTTCAGTTGTGAAACAGGAAGCATGCTAGAAAGACGAGAAAGGGTACCCCTGACCCCACCTCATCACTGGAGAGATTTGGTGTGACGCAGAGAGAAATCCCACCCCATGGAAGTGGGCTGGTGACAATCTCCCTCCACTTTTGAAGATGAAAGGAGATCCATCCTCCCCCCCACACGTATGCACCCCCAGAGGCAGCAGGGGAGGTGGAGGATGCAAGGACTAAGAAGGTACTGGGGGTGGCAGGGGTGCCACTGGGACCAATAACTTTGGATACCTTGGCATAAGCAGTGGTGGTGGTGGGGAACCAGGAGGCACAACCACCATGGGCAGCAGGCTTATGATAAGGGCCCTTATCATACTCTCTGGTGGGTTGAGGGGTTACTGACTCAAGGGATCGTAAGCTCATCTGAGAGGTCTGAAGCTTCTGCTGAGCATTCTCAACATCACCACTAAATAGTCTGAAGACTCTACAAGGGGCATTCAGCACATATTTCTGTTTGTCAGTTTCAAACCCAGCCACACAGAGCCAGGGGTATCAATTAAGGCATATGCTAGAGGCAACAGCCCTGACCAAAGCACTGGAGGCATCATATGCAAAATGCAACAGATGCTTACCAGCATCAATACCAGCTGAGGCAGCTTTAAGTAAATCAGCCTTTAGCAGGACTATCAGGCAAGGTCTAAAGAGTAGACAAGGCAGACTTCCACAGGCTCTTCTAAACGCACAGACCCGGTAATTAGCAATTCTGAGACCTAGGGAGGCAGATGCATATGCCTTTTTTCCCATAACATCCAGCCTCCTAGATTCTTTAACAGAAGTCAGGGAGCTTATGGGTCTGAAGGCCCTAAAACAATCATAAGCAGTTATGATAACCACTGAATCAGTTTCAGGCTGTAAGGAATAGTAAGGCTTAGCAGATGGCACAGAGTATTGCTTATCAGCCCTTCTGGGCAGTGCGGGCAAGGTATTAGGCCTGTGACAGGCAGCAAATGTAGCATCCTCTAAGTAGGATATACAGGAGGCATGACAATGAATGGAATATTATGATCTTTAGAAACTCCACTCCAACAAATTCCTCTTTGTGGAATCTTTCTCTTCAGCAGCAAAACCCACTGCAATTTTGATTTCTCTCAGCGATGCCTGAAAACAGACTTCCTCAGGAGCAGACCTGGGTGTATAAACCACAGAGTCCTCACTGCACAAGTGAAGGTAGAACTGGAAGGTAAACCCCCCCCTTCATAGAGATTATGTTACTATTTCTCATCCTCTTGCTGAATGCTGGCGAGACTTCCCTGCGGTGGCCATCGGCGAGAGAGGAAAAGCCAGCTTGTAGCCCCTGCCCTTGGCAGAAGCTTCCATAGCCTTGATGGCAATGAAGGTCTCAAGCGCTTTCTTTTGGTGTCTCTTTTAAGGTCTGGTTAAATTGCTGGCAAATCCCGCAGGCTCTTGTGTTGTGCAACAGGCCCAAACTGCAAACACAAACCATGTGAATGTCGTCCTTGTAAATCTTGTAACTGCAGGTACAAAACTGAACTAAAGGTTCTTTCAACAGTGGCAAAAAGGGACAACATGTAATAATGGAAATTACGTACTTACCATAATTCTTGATCTTGGACACAGTCTCCACCACTCATTCACACTAATGGGACTATGCTGGAAGAGTTAGGACCCCACAGGAGTAAAAAATCTTCAGGAGGGCCAGCGCTGGGATAGAACCATGCATGCGTGGCACCATGAGACTAGGAACCATGGTGCAGACCCTAAATATTTTAAATTTATGGGTCTGGAAGTTGTGAAACCATTACCATGCGGTGGGGACAGACTGAATATTTTGTTAAAAAGAGAGGGTTTTTTTAAGATTTTCACACTCAATACAGTAAGCTCAGCTGGGCTAAATGAGAATTGGACATCAAATCTCTTCTGAAATGATGAATTTTATTATGACTTGATTAGGTACTGTTGTAAAAAAATACATAGTTATCTTATATCACATTATTATTCTTTGTCCATTTATGAATTTGTAGAGTGGTTTTGGTTTTCTAGCCAATTCTATTTTTTTTTAAAGAATTTGTGGTATAAATTACTATATGATAATTACGTAAATCGCACACATGTTGCACAAATTTCACTGTGCTCTGACCTGTCACTGTTATGACATCATCATAAATGTTATTTATTTATTAGATCTAGGATTACAAATACCTTTGAGCCAAGGCTCTTTTACAAATGTTCCACGTCAGGAGATTACATACATGTTAAACAAGAGCATACATCATTACAAAAGAGCATACACCAGTATTCATCAGTTCTGGTATGGCATCACAGTATATAATATACATGAATAACACAGGCAGGGGTCATTTCAGAAACCTAGGAGGAATCAGGGAGGAAAGGAGGGAGGAAAAGGGAGTGGCAGCCAAAAGAGACTAGAGCAGCTCACGGCATTGTCAAAGAACATTAGAGAGGGGTGGTTGATCTCACAGGGGAAGGGGGAAGTTAGGGGAGGCAGACACATGAGCATGAGGCCATGAGATGGAGACGGAGTCTAGATTTGAATATGCCCAGAGAGGAGGTGGAGGTGATGTGAACACTGAGGGCATTCATCCAACTGGGTGCACGGTGCGCAAAGGATCTTTGGCCCAGAGTGGTGTGGCATAGGGGGACCTGTAGAGGCTAAAGTTCAGACCCCTAGTGTTACGAGGATTAGAGTTAGGGCTCAGGAGGGCTTGGACACTAGGTGGGGTAAGGCCCAAGGTAGTTTTTTTCGCCATTAAGCAGGTAAGGTACTTAATGTGGTTGGCGAGTTGACACCATCCCGTTTGAGTGTAAAGCTTACATGTATGTGTGAGTTGGTGAGCTCCGGTAAGCAGTCGACAGGCCTTGTTTAGGGAGGTCGTTATGTGCCTGAGGGCGATTGTAGAGGCACAGTCATAGATTATGAGGCCGTAGTCTGTGACGGAGACCACTGAGCTCTGGATAGCAATCTTCAGTGCTGCCTGGGTAAGGTGCTGTCTATTTCAATAGAGAATTCTGATGTGTGAGTTAACAACTCTGGCAACTCTATCAATGTGGGTCCCATATGATAGGCAAGGGTCGAGTGAGATTCCAAGGTATTTAAATGATGACACTTGTTCAAGGGTATTTACGGTGCTTGTTTTGATATCAAGGGGGTATCACCTCTGTTCATTTTGCAAGCTGCAGCAGAGCATAGATTTCATCTTTTTGTGGTTTAGAACCAGTTTATGTATTGCGAACCAGTTTTCAACAATGGAGAAAGCAAGTTGTAGGTTGTGAAGTAAGGGTTGTGGGTCCTTATGGGGGGTGAGAAGGACAGCATCATTAGCATAGAGCATAATTTGTTCTGGGCAGGATTGTGGAAGAGAGTTCAGGAAAAGGCTGAAAAGCAGTGGTCCCAGTATGGATCCCTGAGGGACAGCTGAGCAGACAGGCTTGGAGTCAGACAGTACTCCTGAGATTTTTACTCTTTGTGAGTACTGGTCCAGGTAACTATTAAACCATTCAGTGGAGTCATGGGAGAGCCCGGCATTCAGTAGCTGCTTGGTAAGCAGGCCATGGTGAACAGTGTCACATGCCTTAGTCAAGTCGAATACGGTTCCAGTTAGATGACCTTTATCCAACGAATTGTGAAGGACTCCAGTGAATTCCAGGAGGGCAGTTGATGTGCTGTGCCCTTACCTGAACCCGTGTTGCTGTGTACATAGGATGTTATATTTGTTCAGACAGTCTGTAAGCTGGTCAGCAGCAATGCGCTCAAGGGCCTTGGAGAGAGGGGGTAATACAAATATCAGCCAGTAGTTTCCCTATATGGACTTGTCGCCATTTTTAAAGACCGGCGTGACAATAGCAGATTTCCATTTGCTTGGGAACTGACTGAGGCTGAGGGAGAGTTAAAAATTCTGGTGAGCGGGCGCCAAACCTCTTTGAGGGTGAGGGATAGCAATTTAAGGTCCAGTGAATCACCACTGGCTTTGGACTTGGAGACAGCCTTTGTTATGTATTTGCGGGCATCACTCGCCTTGACTTTTTTTGAAGTGGAAAGGTGGATGATTTGAGGTGGTGGTGGGGAATTTGATGCAGGGGAGTCAGTTTCTGAGAAAAAGTCCAGTGGGAGAACACCACTGAGGTCAGTGAATGCTGCACTGAAAATGTTGGCAATGACCAATGGGGTCAAGGGTGGTAACTCTGTCAACAGTCAGTAGGGTTGGGGAGGATTTGGACTGCTTTCCTGTGACTTCCCTAATATTGTCCCAAAAGGCTCTTCCATTTCCCCAAGTGTTGGTGAGGGCTTCCTTGTAGTAGGTACTCTTCGTCATACGTATTTGTTTTGTGCAGTTGTTGCGAGACTGTTTGTAGTTTTGAATGTCCGTTTGAGCGCCAGTAGCCCTAGCTATTGCCCAGAGGAGGTCCCTTGATTTTAGCTGAGCCAGGAGCTCAGCAGTGAGCCATAGATTGGAGAGTGCCTTAACTTTGCACCTTTTGACTGGGGCGTAGGAGTCACAGGCAGTGTTGAATGTGGTGATGAAGTAATCAAGGGCCGAGTCAACATCCAGCGAACTGTATATGGGTGACCAGTCTTGCTTACTAAGACAGGATTTGAGATGGGTCAATTGGCCACGGGGTAGTAATCTGCTGGAAACAGTCATAGGAGGAAATGGACTATGTAAGTTTGACTTGTAGCATAGAAACATAGAATCTGATGGCAGATAAGGACTGTTTGGCCCAGCCAGTCTTCCCTACCTGTTTCATATACTGCAGATAGTAAATGATCTACAGCTTACCCTCTCATCCTTATCGCTAGAGTTCTTTTATGTCTGCCCCATGCATTTTTGAATTCCCCTACTGTTTTTGTCCCCACAACCTCTGCCAGGATGCCATCCAATGGATCCACCACCCTTTCTGTGAAAAAATATTTTCTTACGTTACCCAAGTCTACCCCCCTCTATTCTCATACCGTGGCCCCTTGTTCTTGAACATCTTGTTTTATGAAAGTTGCTACCCTCTTGTACCTTATTTATATCCTTGAGGAATTTGAAAGTCTATCACATCCGCCCCCCTCTCCTCCAGGAACACATATTGAGATCCTCTAGTCTCCCCTCATGTGACTTCTGGTGCAACCCTTACACCATTTCTGTCACCCTTCTCTGAACCGCTTCTATTCAGTCTATGTCCTTCTGGAGATGCGGCCTCCAGAACTGGACACAGTACTCTAGATGAGGTCTCACCAATGTTCTATACAGTGGTATCACCACCTCCCTTCTTCTGCTGGAGATCTCTTCTTATGCACCTCAGCCTTCCCCTGGCTCTCCTCACAGCCATCTCGCACTGTTTGATAACCTTTAGGTCATCAGATATAATTACTCCCAAGTCCCTTTCCTGTTTGGTAGCCTTCAGTACCTCCCCCCCAAAATCATGTACTCCTCACCTGTATTTCTATGCCCGAAGTGCATGATCTTGCACTTCTTTGCATTGAATCTTAGCTGCCACACCCCCTGACCACTCCTCAGGCTTGCTTAGGTCCCGTCTCACTTTCTCTAACTCTCCTGGAGTATCAACCCTGTTGCAGATCTTCATTTCCTCTGCAAAGAGACATACCTTCCCTTCTGCAATGTCACTTATGAACATATTAAAAAGAACTGGTCCAAGCACTGACTCCTATGGGACCCCACTAGTCACCCCTCTCTTTGGATTGAACTTTGTTTACCACCACCCTCTGTGTCCTATCGCTCAGCCAATTTTTGTCCCAGTTTACAACCCTGGGACTCACTCCCAGGCTGACCAGCTTATTTACTAGCCTCCTATGTGAGATGGTGTCAAAGGCCTTGCTGAAATCCAGGTAGGCACATCCACCACCCCTCCCTGATCCACCTCCCTAGTCACCCAGTCAAAGAAATCTATTAGATTTATTTGACAAGATCTTCCTGCTGTGAATCCCATGCTGTCCTGGATCCTGTGCTCCATTGGATTTGAGATGCAACACAAGAATTTCTTTAACCTTTAACTGCTGGTCACTTTTAATAATTTTGACCCCTTGCTGCTGGTGATTTTGTAGGAATTTGGACCTTAAAAGTAGTCTTGTATATTTTTTTATGTATGAGATTTCTTAATGAAATTTTCTGTGTATGATGTTAGGGTCAATAGCTACACCCAGTACTAATTTTGTTTTTCCACTGTTACTGGTACTTGAATAACCAAATCTTGCATATTTAGCTAAAATAAAGCCATTTTCGAATATGTTTTTTTGTGTCCTATTGATATGTCATTAGACAAAGGTTGAGAATAAAAGCTAACTGAAGCTCACATGAAGGTTTATTTAATAGTCTGGATGTTATTTAAATAAATTAGAGTTATATTTCCCTAATATTTATGTATTTTTGCACCTCACTACACCACTGTATTGTGTGTATTTATGAAACAAATCAGGCGAATTTTGAAATTGTGTCATAGGCTGAAACAGCACTAGAAGTGACAAGGAGAGAGGCAGGCAAACAATGTAAAAAGCAAGGCAAACAACGTAAAAAGTAAGGCAAATGTGTGCTGCAGGTGTGGACTACTGTAAGGGTGGCAAAGGCACTGAATATGATAATAATGTCAGTAAAATTGAATTTGTTTTACTGTCCTGAACTTTCCTTATTTGCATTACTCTGAAGTTGACGATGATTCTTTGTCTGGGATTCTGTAATCCTTCACTGTGTGGAATAATTTGAAGCACCTTCCAACACAAAGTGGGACACTGCAGTCAGGACAGTAGCAGCGACTCTCAGATGCTCCACCCTGTGATCCTCTCTTACTTTTAGATCCACTGGCTGTCAGGGCACGTGAGGCCTTGGCTGAGCAAACCCTGCAAAGTCTGGTCGGGTTCTTTTTTGGTGTGGGAGGGATTTTAGCAGGAAAGTGCCTCTGCACTTGACACATATCTCACATTTGCAGTAGCATTGTACAGGTAACCTTCTACAAGCTGTTCTATGAGCTTTGCAACATACTGATAGTGAGTGCCTTTACCACCCTTATGCTTGTAGATCACAAATGAGTTGAAAACTGAGATATCCAGTAAGTGGAAAAACATGTTTTTGTACCTTTTTCTTGTCTTTCTGACACATGCATAATTTTTGAGCATCTTG
Organism: Neoceratodus forsteri; assembly: GCA_016271365.2. Classification (NCBI taxonomy): domain Eukaryota; kingdom Metazoa; phylum Chordata; order Ceratodontiformes; family Ceratodontidae; genus Neoceratodus; species Neoceratodus forsteri. The sequence continues at coordinate 1,219,902,096 of CM057450.1, forward strand.
TCACTAACATCCACCCCTCCCATCTTACTATTGTACTGCAGTACAGCGTCTGGTTAGATCTTTGGGGTTCCACCATGCTTGTTGCCACACAACACCATGGCCCCCGATGCACAGTGGTCAACATGTATACAGTCTTAAGTTTTCTTGGGCCTTGCATGCCACATAATGGCTCTCTTTTTGGGACAGTCCGCCACAATGCGTGAAACACTATCTCCTACATCCAGCTGTGCCTCTTGAAACTCTTGTGGCAGTCCTAATCGGGTTTTGTTGACAGTTCCACAGAACTCAGTTCTGAGATCCTGTAAGTGTCGAACAAGCTTAGGGCTACAGTAGAACCTGGCTGTGAACAATATATACCCCTGACCAGCAAGTTCTCCCAATAACTTGATTACAATGTCATATGTTGTTTGCCCTGTCACTGTAGTCAATACAGTATTCCTGACCTCTGCTGCTACATCAGGATTATTACAAGAAAGTGGATGAGCATTCAGTTCAAAATTTTCTACAGTAGTGCGTGTGATGGTCTCGTCAACTGTGACATTTTGTACGTTTTTACCAGCGTACACCATGAAATTCCACACATACCCTCTCATCCCACCGTGATCTGAGTAGCTTTCACACAGTTCATGTTTTTATGCCAAATCTTGACTGTTTCAAGGGCACATATTGTTTGAATCCTAGACGGCCATTGAATGATAGAAGCGATTCATCAATGCTGATGTATCAGTCAGGGGTATATGCTGTCATAAACTTGTTCTGTAAGAAATGGAATACACTCTGTATTTTCCTTAGCTTGTCTGGTGATTCCATGCATATATCATTATCCACAAAATGCAGTAATTTTAGTATGTTCAAGAACCTGTCCCTGCTCATGAGTTAGTGCACAATAGGTGTGGAGAGGAGTGGGTTAGTGGACCAGTAATCGGATAGTTGTGGTTTTTTCATCAGCCCAGTCAACATGAAAATACTAAGGAACACATACATCTCAGAATGACTGACTGGTTTCCAGGAACAATGAGAGAATTCAGACTGGCTTTCATTCATCAGAAATTGTTCGGCATAACGGTTTGTTTCTGTACAATTAAATGTATAATGCTGTCATTACCATCAATGTCTGACTCTGAGAAGAAGATTTTAAAACACTCCAGTTGTGTAGGGTTATCAGACAAAGGGACATTAATACCCGGTGATCCTGTGAACTCGAAAGATTCTACCTGCTGTTCACTTTCATGCCACATAATTCTAGCTGCACTTCTCTGACTAGTCCCAGTAGTATTTGTAGCTAAATTTCTCTGTGCTTTTCCACTGCCTCTTCCTCTCCCTCGCATACTTGTTGCACCCCTAGTCTTGTTTCCTGCTACCTCATCCCTCCTCTCTACTGAGACTGACTCTTCTTCATTTGTGGAGTCTCGTACCCATTCACTCTCTGAGCTTTCTTCTTTGTCACCATCTATGCTTTCTTCCCTAACAGTGTGCATATCAATATCTAAAAATGTTACTTCTGGTTCCCTTGATGCCATTTGCTTCACTTTGATAGACATTGATGGACAACTGTTATCTGCAATTTGTTGATCTATGCCAGGTACTGTGCTTCGCCCTCCTACATTGTTTTGACTGCCTCTTCCCCTGCCACTTTCAGTACTGCTCAAATGTTTAGTTAGCCTGCCTCTACCTCTTACAGCTGGGATTGTTTTGTCATCTTTATTTTGCCTGCCTTGACATGTTGCACTTTCTGCAACATTCTCATTATTTCCCCCTGCCTTTCCCCCTTCCACTTCTAACAACTGTGTTATTTTTGCATAATCTGCCTCGTCCTCTTACATTTGCCCTGCCTTGTCCTGTAACACTTGTGCTGCATTTATTGGCCGCGTCTCGTCCAGTTGTGCAGTTCTCTGGTAGCCCAGATTTGGTATCTGAGTCTGATGAGCATGACTCTTGTGACCCCAGCGGAGTCACTGTCCGCAAATATTTCATCTAACACATGACTCACAGTGAACCTTTTTTCTTGACATGGCAAACTCAGTTTTACGCATAATTTTCCAACAATCGAGATGGACTGCAAATGAACAGTATGGCTGATCCCTTTGTATTTACAACCAACTGCTTTAGCTGAGACAGTAAAGTGCCACTAACAGCTCAGTCAGGTGAAGTTCATCACCAGACGCATGAGATGGTAGGAACGGGGGAGTGTTCAATATATACTGATTAGCTTATATCAAAAAAATAAAACACCTGGATAGATGTTTGCTATATTACCCAATTTATTTCATGTAGTTTGGGAGTTTTTCCAAGTGACTTTTCACAAATGGTGACAGTTTTTCCAGTCACAAATGCAAGCTGTAAATAGTGCTGTGTCTACTGGTTTATGCCACGAGATAAACACCAGACTAGATATTTACTTTCTAAAAATAGGGACAGTGTTCCCTGTCAGAAATAAAAGCTGTAAATGGTGCTGTGTCTACTGTCTTATAATATAAACAGCAGACTAGGTGTTATTTGCTCAAATTTGATTTTTTTCCTGTCACAAAAACAATCAAAGATATACAGGAGATGCCTTGTGGTTACAACACATGCCAGAACTTTTTTTTTTTTTTTTTTTTAACAGTAGACTGTTTTTTAGTGTATAGTTAACTTAGAACTGCACATACACTGGCTTTCTCAAATTACAAGAACAGACGTCACCTCATGTTGCAAACTTTTTACTGATGTCTGCAAATCATCCAGATTGCCCTCCTTTGCAGTGTGTGCTGCCTTTTTTTCACCATAATTTGTTTTATTAAGAAAGAACCTGAAGGCAGCATGAATGAAGTCAAGTAAGGCACAAGAATGAAATTAGAAGTGCCGCATGGAACGCCGAATGAAAGCGTCATCTGTCAGAGAGACCCGACTTTCAGGTGTGGACCTTGCTTTATTTCGCTTATTTTTCTTAGATGAGCAAGTGAGTTTCAATTTATTTTATTTAGAAAGAACCTGAAGGCAGCATGGATAAAGTCAGTAAGGCACAAGACTGAAATCAGAAATGCCACATGGAGCGTCGAATGAAAGCGCTGTCTGTCAGACGGAGAGACCCGACTTTCAAGTGTGGACCTTGCTTTATTTAGCTTATTTTTTTTTTATATATTAGTAAGCGAGTTTCAATTTACTTTATGTGAAATTACAAGTATGGAGCAGAATAGTGAATTACACTGCCAGTGAAAACTTTGTTGATCACTAAAAGATGTGCTCAGGAGTGTTGACCGCAAGCTGCTGAATTCAGTAAAACCTTGCCAAAATGTATGGTGACAACCGAAACCTATGCCTTTCGTAGATGTCATTACAAAGGCTAGGTTGCATGACACGACATTCAATTTGACAGGTCACATGTGGCCATGTGTCACAAGAAAGCTGTCACCGTAGACAAGCACCAAATTCAGGCAAACTGACAGTTACTATGCAAATCGAGTATACTTGGCACCCGAGGTTGCAATATAGCGGTAGTGCCCAGAGTATACTCGGCACCCACAGACAAAGGGATAAGTAGTGATTCGATTAGTTTCTCCTCCATCAAGGTCAGGCTGACTGGCCTGTAATTGCCAGCCTGCTCCCAGCTTTGTGGCGAGGGACTACATTCGCCCTCCTCCAGTCCTTTGGTATCCCACCTGTTTCCAGTGAATTGTTGAACTGGGCTGTCGGCACCTTCCTAAGTTCTCTTACTACTCAGGGATGTATCCCATCCTGCCCCACTGCCTTGTCCACTTTCAGATTAGTGAGTTCCTTTAGTACTCTCTCTTCCGTAAATGGACTGGTGTCCACCTCCCTCCCAGTGGTGCTTCCACTGCCTGTGATCCCTCCCCTTCCTCTGTGAATAGTGAACAAAAATACTTGTTCAGGATTTCTTTTTCCTTGGTCTCCATCTGCAGACTCCCCCTCTTCCCTTTTTCAGTCTCACAATTCCGTCTTGTTTCCTTTCACTAATGTACCTGAAAAAGTTCTTGTCCCCTTTGTTACTTCCGGGGCTATTTTTCCTTCTGTTTGCACAGTTGCACTCCTGACTGCTTTCCCCACCTCCCTCTGTTTTTCCAGATATTGTTCCCGGTCTTCCTCACTCTGGTTTTTCTTGTACCCTTCTATATGCCACCCTATTCGTCTTTACTTTCTCGGCCACTTCGAGAACCATAGTGTTTTTTTCCTTTTGTTTTGCTTACTTGCCTAATGGAATGGGTTGTTGCCTCCACTATGGCTCCCTTAAGATTCTCCAATTGTTCCTCCACCCCCTTCTCCTTCCCTGCTAGTGATTTCCTAAGATATTCCATCTTTACAAAATCGGCCCGCCTGAAATACAGGACTCTTGCTTTCGTGTGGTTTGACACTCCTGCTGTTCTCACACTGAGCCACACCATACTGTGATCACTTAATTCAGGTGGCTCCCCAGTTTTACATCTGTAATTCAGTCCCCATTGGTGAGTACCAGGTCCAAAGTCACCCCCTCTTGGGTCAGCTCTGTCATTAGCTGTCTTAGACATGCCCTCTGCAGGGCATCCAGGATGTCCCTGCACCTGGCTGAGGCTGCAGTCTGGTTGCTACATACAGTGGACTGAAGTCTCCTACCAGCATCACCTCCCCTTTAGCCGTCATTCTGTGGATGGTTTCTACAAGTACCATGTCCAGCAATTCCCCTTGTGAGGGAGGTCTGTAGATGACACCAGTGCGAATGGCAGTGCCATTTCCAGTCTCCAGGATAATCCACAGTGCCTACGCTTCTATCTGCATTCCCTGTACCTCAGCTGCCTCAGTTCCTTCCCTGACATAGATAGCCACGCCTCCCTTTCTACCCACCCTGTCCCTCCTGAATAGAGTGTAACCTGGGATGGCCATATCCCAGTCATGGTTCCCCGTGAAGCATGTCTTGGTGACAGCAACAATGTCCAGGTCAGCCTCAGCCATCGGGGCTACTAGGTTTGTGATTTTGTTTCCCCGGCTGTGGGCATTTGTGCAGAGCCTTCCAATTTTTAGTATCTCTTCACCTAATAACTCCCCTCCTATCCCCATATTTTTCCTCAATACCCCTCTTGTCCTTTCCTTCATTCTGCCTTATCTCTGCCACTTTACCTATTTTGATTTTAGGTTTGTTTGGCGATTTCTCAACCTTCGTGTCCTCTCTGTTAACTGCTCCATTCTGTGGGGGAGGGCTGTTTGTTTCACCCTGCTTACTTCCGCCACCCCACTTGGCTAGTTTAAATGCTTGCTGACGACACATTTAAACCTCTCACTGAGGATCCTGGTATCCCCCCCCCACAATAGAGGCAGACCATTGTTTCTGTATAGGCCTGTATCCCTCCGAGTGCAACCTCCATCGCCAATGATGCCAAATCCTTCCGTTCCGCACCAGTCCTTCAGTCATGCATTAAATCTCTTGGTGCAGAGTACCCTGACCCCTGACGAAGCCTTACTGGGGAAGCACTGGGTATGGGTCTCCTGTTGTCAACAGACAGTTGTTGCATTTGCACAGTAAATAAATAGCTCACTATGTCTGTCTGAGCAGATTATTCTTCCATTCTGTGGGTGCTGCTCAATTTGGTATGCATCTGGAGGTATTCAGGGGTTTGCTACTCTTCTCAGCTGCACCTCTCCAGTACACACTGAAGTACTGCTATCTTTCTGGGATAGGGGGCTTTGGAGGGCTGGTCTCTGGAAGCACCACCGCCCTCTCTTTTTTCTGACCCTGATCATCAGATTTACAGGATTTGGCTGGCCAGTACTGCTGCTGATATCCAGGCCCACAATAGGCACTCTGAAGGTAGCCCTGCTGCTTAGGCTTGGAGAGCTGCTTGGACTGTTGCTCAGCTATCACAGAGTCCAAAGTCGAACTGCTCAATGCAGGCAAGAGGATCCTCCACTCACAGGCAGAAGAGGTCAATACAAGTCCAAGAAGGGCAAGTCCCCCAACTTGTTCTGGGTCTCTGGGGTAAATAGGGTGACTCACAGCCAAGTACTCCTGTGTATGGACACTGCTGCATCCACTGTGCAGGTCTAACTACTGACCAAGACTGCAGCTGGCATTTAAAGAGGGATAAGCCCAGGTCATGAACAGTACGCACCTCAGGCTGGTTATCTGCTGGGAGCAGAGTAATCATGTCAGTGAGCTTGTGGCCATATCTGGCCATCAAAGCTGCGTAGCTGCCCTACTGGATCCTCAGGAAGGCAGCTGCATACGTGTTGTGACCAAGGAAGTCCTGCTTCTTGGGCTTCTTGTCTGGTGGCTTATCCAGCTTGCCTCTTACCCTGTCCTTCTGAAGGCTACATCAGACACAAGCCTCTCCAAGGAAAAATGTTCCATAAACCAGGACAACCCACCCATAAAGACTGTATACTTACTGTCCCCATGTGGCATGGCGATATCTAGCACAAAGCCAATAAGCCAGATGCTAAGTGCTGAGCCCAGAATGGCCTAGGCAACTGGGAACACTACCTCTATCGGGGAATCCTGTTCCAGATGTCCATGATGAGGGTAGGACTCCCACTTCTGGACCTCCTCCAAGAGAACTTCCATGGAGGCAGGTGTATGTTTCAGAAGTGTCAAAAAGAAGGTCCCGTCCACTGGAAAGAAGCAGCTGTTGGAGGAGTCAACATCACGGAGCATGCCTCCGAATCTAAATCCGGAAAGAGAGGCTCCAGGGGTCAACTAGGAGTATGGGTGACACACTATGCAGGGTGACTACCACCTACAGAAGCTTGGAAAGCCTGGACTCTGGCTTACAGACCCTAGTTGGAGCACACCTAGCAGCAGGGGGAAGGGGGCATGCTCCACTAAAACTGGTTGCTGCAGTGCTGTTGGCAATGTCGGTAGAATGATCGCTGGACACTTCATCACTGACTGTGGCAAGAAAGGCACCCATGACAGGATCAAAGCAGCAGAAGCTTAATTCAACCTCAATCCAGCCCAAACACCCTTTAAGGACCATAGCTGCTGTCTTGTACTTTTGATGGAGTCTAAGAAGAGCTAAACAATGACTTGTAGTTTATAGTGGTATCAACAAAACTGAGACCTGAAGTGCGACTGTAACTTTGACCTAAAAGTCAACTAGGGCTCTGCCTGGTTACTAGCCCTGCTGAGTTACTAGTAACACCTCTGGCTGAAATGAGGTTGTGACGACCAGTGGAGGCTGAACTGGAGGGTGCTCCATCTTGCTTGACCTGTTCTGTGAAGAGATCTCTGGCAGCACTGGTGTCCAAGTTCTCATCCTCTAACTCGTGGCCAATGGTAACCACCATGTGATACTCGACCTTCAAGTGGTTGGCCAATAACTCCTTTGGGGTTGCCACTGCAGTTATGACCAGTTCCTCAACTGAACTGAACTGATCTCAATCGAGGTCATGCACTCCAGGGAACCAAGGGACAGTGAAGGGTGGGACACGACCCCCCCCCCCCCGTGACGGATGGTAGCATTGCTTCATGTGCTTTCAATGGTACAGGGAATTGTCATCATACTTGAAGTGTAGAGAAAGAAAAAAACTCATGTAACTTTGCATGATCCTGGAGACTGACTGGCCCCATGGTCAGCTCTCTGATGGGAAGCAATTCCATGGTCAATGTGTCCTTGTCCCAGCAGTGGCTGTCTCCTTGGCATGTAGCTGTGCTGCTGACCCCCACATCCGAGAAAAAAGAAGTATGACGAAAGGTATTGTCAAAACTGAGAAATGGGAGAGAGTGGGTGGAGGACAACAGGGAGAAGGCAGAAGCAGTGAATGAAAGTATTCACAAAAGAAAAAAGATGGACATATACCAGAGGGTAGGATATGCAAAGGTGGTGGTGTGGTACCCATGTGCAAGGAGATGACAGACCGGGTCTTTGGGGCAAATGGCCCTTAAGGCAGATAAATATTCTATACCCAACAATGCTGTGGGAGCCAGCAGCTCTACTAGCTGACTTGTTCAGTAGCTCCCAAGACATAGGTGTAAGCCCCCGCACCTTTGTGTCACTTTAAGAAGACTGGTCCAGCTACAAGACTCCCCACCCCCACAAGCCCTTTTAATTTGGTGTGGAGTCCGGGGGGGAAATTACGTACCTACTGTAATTCTTGAGCTTCTTGGATGAAGTCTCCACCACTCATTCACATTAATGAGACTATGCCAGAGGCGCCAGGACCCAGTGGGAGCCAACATTTTTCAGAAGGGCTGGTGCCGAGGTAGGGCCTTGAGGAAGCGGCACCGTGAGCCAGGCTTGCGCCATACAGACTATCTTGTCGTCGACCCTCCAATCACCTCAGTACCTCCCCCCCCAAGGAGATGCATCGTAACTAACCTAGTGAAAGACTAACCTAATATCAGACATAAGATAATCCAAATGACCCATGTAAGAAGGGTCAACAGAACAGAGTCTTCACAGCTCAGCCCTTCGAGGGAGTGAAAACCACAAACAGATAAGTGAGCTCGGGGGGATGGCGGGTGGGTGTGTGAATAAGTGGTGGAGACTTCGTTCAAGAAGATCAAGAATTAAGGTAGGTAGGCAATTTTCATAACTTCCTGGACATAAAGTCTCCACCACTCATTCACACTAACGGGAGAGTACCGAGCTAAAATAATCCCCTGAGATGGTCGGCAGGAGAGAAGAGCTCACCTAGGACAGAAGTCCATTAAGGATTGTCCTGCCAAAAGACTGATGCTGTCTGGCATGGACATCCAAGGAATAGTGCTTTACTAAAGTGTGCAGGGAGCTCCAAGGGGGCACACTGCAGATGTCCGCAATGGGCACACTGCACATCTCAGCCAGAGAAGCCGCGACTGCTCTGGTAGAATGAGCATACACTCTGCCTTCTAACTTAACCTGTGCCACAGAGTAGCAGTGACGGAGGCATGCTACTATCCTCACTGAAATACACCCAGTAGCAACAGGCTGACCCAGCCGGGTCAGGCTGAAGGAGATAAACAATTGTTTAGATGTGCAGATTTCCTTAGTTCTGTCAAAGTAGAACCACAAGGCTCTCTTCACATCCAGGGAATGAAGGGCATGTTCTCCCTCATTCTGGAAGTTCGCGAAGTAGGTAGGAAGGACCAAAGGCTGGTTCAGATGAAATTCTGAGACAACCTTAAGAAGAAACTTGGGATGAGTCCTAAGAACTACCTTGTCTTTGTGAAATACAGTGCACGGGGGGTCTGTGACCAAAGTATGTATTTCTGATACTCTGTGGGTGGAAGTAATGGCCACCAGGAAGGCAGTCTTCCAAGTCAGAGATTTCAAGTCACAAGTAGCTACAGGCTTGAAAGGTTTATGGGTGAGCATGTCTAGCACAAGGTTAATGTCCCAGGCTGCTACAGGACATCTAATGGTGGCCTGGTATGCAGAATGCCCTTAAGAAACCTCTTAACCACAGGTAGCTGAGCCAGAGACATGGAGAGTATAGGCTCAAGATATGCAGAGATTGCGCAAAGATGAACTTTGATGGTGGAGTATTGTAGACCTGTGTTAAGAGAGGCCCAGAAGATACTCTAGAACTTTGTTTGGTGGGCAGGAAAAGGGGTTCCAGGAGGATTTCACACACCAGAGAAACACTTCCACTTAGCCGTGTAAGTCTTTCGAGTAGCTGGCTTGTGCGCAGATAACAGAACATGTGAAATGTTAAACCTATTCACCTCTATCTCCTAAGGAGCCAGCCGTGGAGATGAAGGGACCTCAGGTTGGGATGGACTACAGGGCCCTGGGTCAGTAGGTTCATCTGAAGTGGAAGTGGTTTCAAAGCAGTTTCCGACAGTCTGCTGATTAACGGAAACCAAATTTGACGAGGCCAGAATGGGGCGATTAGAATCAGTTTGCCCCCCCGGTGCCTCCAGTTTGAGCAGTACCCTCTGAATTAGAGGCAGAGAAGGAAATGCGTATAGAAGGCATTTTGTCCACTGCAGCCTGAATGAATCCTGACAGAAAAGGCCAGGTCCTGGATTTTTGGAGCAGAAGAGAGGCAGTTTTGCTTTGAGTGGGGAAGCAAAAAGGTCCAGGTCTGAAGTTCCCCATTCTTCGAAGAGTGACTGCATGATGGTTGTGTCGAGAGACCACTTGTGAGGATCTGCCTCTGTTCTGCTGAGACAGTCCGCCAGATCGTTCTGTACTCATGGCAGGTAAACCGCCTAGATTAGAGCTCTGTGCTCCAGACACCATTCCCACTCTCATCGCTTCCATGCATAAGGGGTAAGAGTGTGTTTCGCCCTGCCTGTTGCTGTAGTACATCACTGCCTTGTTGTCTGTTTGAAGGAGAATGGTCTTGTGACAGTATGTCCTTCAAGGTCCGGACCGCATAAAGGACAGCTCTCATTTCCAGGACATTTATCTGAAGTTGGGACTCATTCCGACTCCATCAGCCCTGGGTGTGGAGATCCTGGCAGTGAGCTCCCCATCCCAGCAGCGATGCAGCTGTGGTGATGGAGATCTGGGGATCTAGAGGGGCGAAGGGATAACCCTCCTGAAGGTTGTCCTCCTGAGACCAAGTGAGTGACTATTTCAGTGGTTTTGACACCTTGATGTGAGGGTGTGTGGTTGGCGACCACTGAATGCTGATCATCCACTGAGTAGTTCTCATGTGAAGATGAGCCAGAGGCACAGTGAAAACTGAGGATGCCATGAGACCCAGCATCCGCTGCATTGAGAGAGCTCGGACTGAGCTGTTTTCTCCGACGAAGCAGGCCACCTGGAGGACATCGCTCCTTCTGTCTTCTGGAAGGCTTCTGCACAGAAGGTGTCCAGAAGGTCTCCTATGAAAAGAAGCTTCTGGGAGGGCTGTAGCTGCGACTTTTTCAGGTTTAGCAGAACTCCCATGGAAGTCAAGAAGTTTGAGGCCGCAGCCACGGCCTCTAGAGTCTCTTGTCGCAAGAAGCCAGTCATCCAAATATGGGAACACTTGAATTCCGATCTTCCTCAGATGTGCCACGAAGCCTGCACAGCACTTTGTAAAAACTTGAGGCGCCGAGGATAGCTCAAAGCGCAGGACTCTGAATTGGTAATGCTGATCCAATGCCACAAACCTTAGGTACCTGTTGTGTATGAGAATGTGTTGATAGGCGTCCTGCGTGTACAGGGAGGCTAGCCAATCGTGTTGAAGAATCAGAGGTAAAAAGTGTACCGAGAGATATCATCTTGAATTCTTCCTTGAAAAGGAATTTGTTTAACTTTGAAGTCGAGAATAGGGAGCATACCGCCTGTCTACTTTGGAACCAGAAAGCAATGGGAGTAGAAAAGTACAGTTACGTAAGAACTTACCGTAACAGTAGATCTTCGAGAGAAGCTCTTGCAGCAGGCTATAACAGTTAGGACTATGCCGCAGACACTAGGACCCTCCGGTGAAAACTTCAGCCAGCATTACACAGCAGGGACCGCCCCCGACGCCGGCCCCGCCCCGACGTCGGTCTGGGTACAAGGGGGGACCCCGCCCACCTCAGCTCTCCCAACAAGGCCTGACAAGAGAAGGAGACGGTTGACTGTAGGAAGATGAAATGGAGATGGAATGAAGATGGCTCTGCACACCTCGAGGGGAAGGGGTGGAGAAGCTGCTGCAAGAGCTCCTCTCAAGATCAACTGTTACGGTAAGTTCTTATGTAACTGTACTATCTTACTTCGAGTGGGAGCTCTTGCAGCAGGCTACAACAGTTAGGACTGAATACCAAGCAGTCCCACACCAAAGAGGCAGACGACCCCGGGAGGTGGAATATACTGACTCCAGAGGCCTCAGGACAGAAGCCCTTGCAAAACAGCTAGGCCGAAGCTAGCTCGGTGTCTGGAGACAATATCCAAGCTGTAACGCTTGACAAAGGTATGCACAGAGTTCCAGGTGGCAGGCCGCACATATATCCCTTATAGACACATTTCTCAGGGCGGCGAATGAAGCAGACACTCCTCTGGTGGAGTGATCCCTGACCAGGCCCGGTAGGGGCTTATTGTGCTTCTCATAGCAGAAGGAGATGCAGTGAACTATCTACTTCGACATAGTCTGCTTGGTCACCGGTCTACCCAAGCATTGTGGTGCAAAGGCCACAAAAAGTTGCTCCGATTGATGGTGTGTAGCCGTCCTCTTGAGGTAATACCTCAAAGTCCTGTGGACATCCAGTGTGTGAAGGAGAGCCTCTCTTCTATTAGAAGGGGAAGGAAAATAAACAGGAAGGTCAACCGACTGGTTGAGGGTCAACTCTGAGACCACTTTCCGAAGAAACTTAGGATTTGTTCTGAGGGAAACCCTTTCCCTGTGGAAAACTAAATACGGCTCTTTACACATCAGAGCCTGAAGCTCAGAAACCCTTCGAGCTGAGGTAACCGCAACTAAAAATCAAACCTTCCAAGAAAGGTAACACACCTCACAATCCGCTGCCGGTTCAAAAGGAGGAAGGGTGAGTTTTTCCAACACAAAAAGGAGGTCCCAGGGTGGGATAGGATCTCGAATGGGAGGTCTCATATGCAGAATTCCTCTCAGGAAGGTGCGGGCGACATCTAATTGAGCCAATGCCTTATCTCCCAAAAGGGCATGATAGGCAGAGATAGCCCATATATGCACCTTGATAGAGGAGTAACTCAGGCCCGTTTGATACAAGGAGAGGAGATACTGCAACGCTGAGTTCACTAGGCAATTGACGGGGTCCAAATGTTGTGACGAGGCCCATAGACAAAAACACTTCCACTTCATAGCATAAGCGGAGCGGGTGGAGGGCTTTCTCGCCGAAACTAGGACTGCCGCCACTTCCAGGGAGACCCCGTATCTGTTTTGAGCTATGTCTGAACTAGCCAGGCGTGTAGGTGCAAGGACTGAAGGTCCGGATGGACCAGCGAACCCTGATTCTGGGACAGTAACTGCGAGCATATGGGCAGCGGAACTGGAGGCTCCGTGGATAACCGCTGCAGGAGTGGGAACCAAATCTGCCGAGGCCATCTGGGGGCCCCTTCTGCCTGCAACTTTAGTAGGACTCTCTGAATGAGAGGGAAGGGTGGGAAGGCATAGAGAAACCTCCCTGCCCAGCAGAGGGATAACGTGTCTGGCCAGAAAGCTCCAGGCACGTGCTCTCGCGAGCAAAACACTGGTAGTTTGGCGTTGCACGGTGACGCAAAAAGGACCAGCTCTGGAAGACCCCACCTGTGGAAGAGCTGGTCTGCTACGGACTGTAGCAGCTCCCACTCGTGCGCTCTGGACTGCAACCTGCTTAGGCTGTCGGCCAGATCGTTGAGGGTGCCTGGAACGTGCACTGCAGACAGCAGAATGCCTCGCTCCAGCGCCCAGTACCAGACTCTCATCGCCTCCCTGCAAAGGGGGTACGAGTGAGAACCCCCTTGCTTGTTGATGTAAAAAACGACTGCCATGTTGTCCGTTTGAACCAGAAGAGAGCCTGGTACCAGGTCCTCCTGAAAGGCCCGTAAGGCATACAGAACCACTCGCATCTCCAGTACATTGATGTGGAGGGACCGCTCCTCGGGTGACCAAACCCCTTGCGTTCGATGAGTACCCAGGTGCGCCCCCCATCTCAGGTCCGATGCATCTGTTGTCAGAGTCTGACCTGGTGGCGCCGGACGGAAGCGGACCCCTTTCTCCAAGTTCCTGGGGTCCAACCACCAAAGCAAAGTTCTCCTGACTGGCCCCGAGATCTTGATCGTGGAGTCCAGATCGTCGCAGCCTTGGTCCCACTGCACCCTGAGCGTCCATTGCGGGACCGTCATGTGGAGGCGAGCCAAGGGAGTGACAAGAATGGCCGCCACCATGTGCCCCAGTAACCTGAGGAAGTTCCGATCTGGAACTTGAGGAGTTATTGAAATCCGTTCCGCAATCTCCCGCAGGTGATCTCCCCTGTCCTGGGAGAGGAAAGCCATGCCTTGGATGGAGTCCAAGACCGCTCCAATGAAGACGAGCTTCTGACTGGGCTCCGGGGACGTTTTTCATAGGTTCAGGGTGATCCCCAGCCTTCGGAATAGAGTATAGGTGTCTCCGAGGGCGCAAAGCAGGGCTGTCCGCAACAGGGCTGTAAGCAGCCAATCGCTGAGGTAGGGGAACACATAGTGTCCCAAGCCCCATAGAGCTCCAGCAACCGCTGCCAAGCTCTTGGTGAGGACTCGAGGAGCGGAAGAGAGGCTGAACGGAAGCACTCGAAATTGACAGTGCTCCCCTTGGAAGCGGAACCTCAGAAACTTCCGGTGGGGAGGGAAGACCCCGATGTGCATGTATGCATCTTGCATGTCTAGGGAACAGAGCCAGTCTCCTTGGTGCAGCAGAGGAAGAAGGCCTTGGAGTGTCAACATCCTGAACCTTTTGTACTCGATAAAGAGATTTAGAGGGCTGAGGTCCAGAATGCCAAAGGTCCTGTGTCTTTGGAACCAGGAAGAAATGTGAATAAAACCCTTTTCCTCGCTGATGCAAGGGGACTAACTCTATTGCCCTTTTTTGCAAGAGGGTCTGAATCTCTCCTTCTATTAGTGGGATGTGAGAAGGAGGATAACGGGAGAGCTTTGGTGGAATATTCGGGGGAAACTGTGAACTCCAGCATGTGTCCCCTCCTAATAATGTTTAAGACCCATTGGTCCGCAGTAACCGACTTCCACCCTTCGAAGTGAAGGGAGAAGCGGCCCCCGACCGGCTCCCCTGGCTCTTCCTGCGGGGGGGGGTGCGGAAGGGAGTCATTGGGTCGAGCTGGGTGTGGGCAGAGAGGCCTAGGAGGACTTGGGCCCACGGGCAGGAGCTCCACCAGACTGTTGGTTACTGGACCTCTTACGAAAGCCGCCTCTCTGCCCGTGCTGGTTTCCACGGGCATGAGCTTGGCCACCTGAGGGCTTACAAAAAGGACGCTGCTGTTCACGCTGGTCGCCATGGTACATCTGGGCGGATCCCACCAGATAGGACTTACCCGACTCCCGGAGACGCGAAATCAAGGCTTACGTCTCCTGCCCAAAGAGCATGGTACCCTGGAAGGGTAAATCCCTGATACCGGCCTGCAGATCCTGGTGAAAGCCCGAGACTCAACTAAGCATGGCACTGGAGGCACACCCCGGAAGCGGCTGCTCTGACTGCTGTATCATACGAGGCTCTCAAAACATGGGAGCTTACGTTGGAGCCCGATTTCAGAATATCCAGGAACTCTTTCTTCTGGTCAGAGTCTGGAAGGACCTTCAACAGCTCTTGTCCCCTTTCACATAGCGCATTCTGGTACTGGACCATATGCGTTCAGAAGTTGAGGGAACGTATGGAACAGGTGGAGGCAGAACAGACCTTCTTGCCCACCTGATCCAAACAGCGAGACTCCGGGTCAGGAGGCTGTGAGCTGAGGTGTTTCGGCTGCCTGGACTTATCGTGGGCAGCCGTGATCACCGAAGAGTCCGCCTGAGGGTGTTGAACAAGGAAAGCTTCTGCCCTCGGGGCCTTGTACAGCCTATGCAACTTCTTTGGGACAGCCAGGACCAAAGCTGGATGCTTCCAGGTAGTTTGGGTGAGGTCCTGGAAAGTATCCACCAAAGGAGGGACCACCAAAGGTTTAGGCTCCTTTTGCTTCAGGTATTTCACAAGTCTCCGGCGTTCCGGGTCCAGGTCCTCCGTCTTCCACTCGGAGGCCTGGATATGCCTCATGACGTCCATAAAGGTAGGATCGTCTGGAGGCGAGCGAGGCTGGTCCTTCTCTCCCGGGGAGCGCTGCAGACTGAGAAGGGAAGTCGAGGATGAGGGAGATAGACTATAGGATTTAGAACAGTCTGACCTCGCCCTATGACCAGATTCCCGCTGTTGTTGGTAGCTGGGGGACCGACGTTGGTCCGAAGACCGACTCCGGTCTCTGGACCGGTGACAGAGCAAAGACCAACGTCGGTTAGAGGACCGACGTCAGGAGCGTTCTCTCCTAGAGGTTCGAGAAAAGCTCCTAGAACGTGACCCGGACCGACGATGGTCACCAGAGTCCCTGGAGCAACATTGGTGGTCCCCGGACTGGGTGTGGGAACGAGCCCTAGAGGGAGGTGTAGGCTGGCGCTCCGAAGACTTCCACGGAGAAGGCTCACCTCCCGGCTGTAGTCTACCCGCTGGATCTGGAACTGGTATCTGGGCTGGTGACAGGGGGGTCCGCTTTTGGACCTGCCCCCACCAAAAGGAAAATAAGTCCTGTAACTCGTCCTTCGTGAAAATATCTGCCGTCCTGCCAGGAGGGAAAGGATCCAGGATGTCGGCCCTCGAAGGAGAGCCCTCCTGGGGGCCCGGGGGGGGGGAGGACTTGGGCGACGGGGACTTCGGTTCTTCCACAGCCGACCCCTCGCCTGGCATCGGTGCTGGTACCGAAGACGGGGTGCTGCCGGGGGGCGCCGGAGAGTCCATGGGCTCCAGAGGCGTGCCTTTAACAGGCGACACCTGTGCCTTGGGAGATGGGGCTGAAGCATGCACCTCCAAGGGCTTCGTGGTGACCCCTAGTGGGGTTACCTTAGGCTTAGCCGGCTTCTCCTCCGAAGGGTCGGCCTTGTCCTGAGCAGATTTGGGGCGCTCTCCTGATCCCGAGGGACGGGTCTTCTTTGAAGAGGACCATGAGTGAGAGTGGACTCGCGACCGGACCGATTCACGGTCTTTACTAGCCGCTTCTTCCTCATGCTTCCTCTGAGGAGTGCAGATCCGCCTCTGCTCCAGGAGAAAGGCTTTCGGGGCCTTAAGGCGGCGGATGCGGGTCCTGCTAGTGAAGGCCTGGCAAGCCGAGCAGTTCACGGTGTCGTGTTCCGGTCCTAGACAGAAGACACAGCGGCGACGGCCGTCCTTGGCTGGGATCTGCCTCCCACACTCGCACTTGTTAAGATGTTCCGGTGAGGCCGACGCCCGAGAAGACATCCATTGGGACTGCACAAAAAACGTCAAACAACGGCCTGACGTCGGTAACTTTGCCGGAAAAAACGTCAAAAAACAGTTGAAGAGGCATCGGACAGCGGTCTGACGTCAGTACGAAGAAAACCGTCAAAAAAACAGTTTAAAAGCGGGTTTTTTGATTATAGATTCTTGCTGAACCGGCAAGCTGAAGCTGTTCTTCTCATTCACGTGCGGGACGCGGCAGGAAAAGAACTGAGGTGGAGCTGGGTCCACCCCCTTTTGTACCCAGACCGATGTCGGGGCAGGGCCAGCGTTGGGGGCGGTTCCTGCTGTGTACTGCTGACTGACGTTTCCACCAGAGGGTCCTAGTGCCTGCAGCATAGTCCTGTTATAGCCTGCTGCAAGAGCTCCCACTCGAAGTAAGATCCTGTGTTCTGCTGCTCTAGTGGAATGACCACTACTGCCCCTGTTGTTTAGAAGGCCTTGAATCTTGGAAGCAAGATCATCTGACTGAGAGACAGACAGCCTGGGCTGTCGCTTAGATGGATGATACGGAGGGGTTTCCGACAGATTGAGAGAGTATCCCTTGCAGATTATCCTGAGTACCCACTGGTCTGATGTTATCGACTTTCACTGGTCATAAAACTGAGTCAGACACCCTCCTACTACCGAGGCAGAGTCTCTTTCGGACAGCTGAGGTGGGACCTGGGCCAGAAACTCAGAGGGTGGCACTGCACGCTTTTTATTTTTTTTATTTATTTCAATCTAGGATTACAATACCTTTGTGCCGAGGCTCTTTTACAAAGGTTCCACATCAGCATGTGCAACAGTCATCATTTTTAGTTACAAACATATAGTCATTGACTTACAGACATGTAATAACCAGTACAAAGACTTGCTTTGGGGCCCTGTGCCTTCTGCTGCACTTTCTTCTGCGGCTGAGGAGTTTGGTTTCTGTTAAAGCCTCCTCTGTCTTTACCACGAAAGGACTGATGGTTATGAAACTGATGTCTATTCCTGCCCCCTTGAGGGGCTGTGGAAGGGAGTCTAGCCATCTTCATGGCTGACCTAGTTTTCCGAGTGGCCTCCAGCGCCTGCTCTACCAGAGGTCCAAACAGATACATACTGTTGAAGGGCAAGGCCATAATCTTTTGATAGGCATCATTCATGAAGTTCAATGTGCACAACCAAGAGTGGTGACGGATGCAAATACCAGCCACCGCTGCTCTAGAGGCAGTGTCGAAAGCATCCATGGCAGCTTTAAGCTGTTGATTACTGGACTCAATGCCTCTTGTAATGGTCTGTAGGAGCTCTACGTTAACCTCTGAATCGGGAAGAGCTTCTACCGTAACTTTGAGTGAATGCCAGAGTGTATACTCGTACTGTGAAAAATAACCCTGATAGCTAGCAGTGCGCATGCCCAAGGTTGAAGCAGCAAAGACTCACTTAACCAAGGTGTCAATCCTTTGTTTATTGGGACTTACTGTAGCTTTCTGTGGAAGAACAGCCCTGTCATTCTCTGCCAGAACGACGATGGCATCAGCAAAGGCTTGAGAGGCCAGAATGGGATGATCCTTGGGAGGGGTATATTTCTTATCTATGGACTTTGCCACAGAGTGAATAAGAGCCGGGTTATCCCACACCATCTGGGATAGAATCTCGAAAGAGGGCTGCACCAGAGGGGTTAAATCCGCAGGGATATCTGGAACGTGCAGATACTGCAGACGCAGCAGCTTCCCAGGATCAATATCCGAGGTCTGAAGAGATAAGAGTGGAATTCAGATTCCTGAGCAGAGACTTAAAGGAAAGGTCCTCGACCAAAGGCTCTTTAGAAGGTTTGTTCCCCAACCCTAAGGCGGAATCTGCATCGAAGTCGTCTCCCAATCGAAGATCATGATCAGGTTCAATGTCATCCCCTGCCAGTACAGGAGGAACTGTATAGATAGGAAAGGAGTGAAAAGAAGAGCAGAAAGAATCGGCGTCAAAAACCTCTGATGCACGGCACCAGCAAGGATTGTGGCACCGAGCACAGCGCCAACACAACACACGGCACAGAGCGCAGCGCCTGGGAGGCCGGCGCCACAGCAGAAGTCTGTAAATGCTGATTTGAGGAAGAAAAGTGAAGAAATTCAGCAGGACATAAAAGCACTGGTGTGAAACCCTGCGCCGCAGCCATGTGAGGGGGACAGACACCAGGGCATGTAGCTGGCAGCACCGGAGAGGGCGCTGCGCGACTTGGAAGTCCCAGCCGACCCACCCGCAGGTACAAAACGACAGGCCCGAAGGCCCCGGCAATGGACTAGCCGGTTCAGGCAGCTGGGACATCCTCCGCACCCACTGCTCCATAAGAGCGGCCCAATGGTGAAACTGCTCACCAGAGGACCCCCCCCAACTGGTGGGGAGGGACTCCGGAGTCGAGGATGCCGGCCATCACGGACAGAAACCAGACGAGGTGGAGACTGGCCCCTGCCCCCAGCAACTTACGATCTACGTGCAGACGTACCAGAGGGCAACCTCGAGCAGTGGCGAGAATGGGACCACTTCTTTTTGTGCTTTCCGGGAGACCGCCTATCCCTCCTGAGCACTGGACCATCTGTAGTCGGCCCCCCCCGTAGAGGGCAGTGGACCAGACCCAGCCCAGCTGACTGAACAGCTTTCATGTGAAGTCTCCCTACCGTCACCTGCCCACCTGCCCCACTCATGGTCGACTCCGACAATGGAGGGCTGAAAACTTCTTCTGACGAAATATAATAAAATTTAATTGGTACTTTATTTTCTCTAGAAAATAATAAAAATTAATAAAACTGAAGCTGCTGTCACATAGACAAAGAAGTTCGATTCCTGGCAGGCGAGCGACGTCGTCACTGAAGCACACTCGACGGCAGGAAAAAGAACTGAGGCGGTTGGAGGGTCGAGGCCAAGGTAGTCTATACAGCGTGAGCCTGGCTCGCGGTGCCACTTCATCGGCGCTGGCCCTCCTGAAAAACTGTGGCTCCCGCTGGGTCCTAGCGCCTCTGGTGTAGTCCCATTAGTGTGAGTGAGCGGTGGAGACTATGTCCAGGAAGATCAAAGGCAGACATCACTGCTGCAGAGGAAGGAAGAGGAATAAAAACAGGGACTTATCTAGTTGCCAGTGGGGCATTGAGGGAAATTAAATGAATATTAATTTTTTTTTCCAGAATAGCAACTGTGTGGATCAATCAGGAGCTGGAGAGAGCTTCCAACACCTGAGAGACTTTCTGTTCAGGTCAGGAGGCAGTCCACTGGGACCCCCTCCTACGGGAGGGGGGCTCCAGTCCCAGCAGAGAGAAAAACAGGTTACTCAGCTGTAACAGTAGTTCTAGGAGTGGTATATGTTGTTCATCCACACTTACTGGCATGTCCCTTTCCCCTTTAATTCTTGCCAGAAAGTTTTCAAGCTGGCTCCCCCCCCCCACCCAGGTGGTATAACCCTTGGCTCTGCCCCATGAAGCCAGATCTTAACCTGCTGGAAGCCAGGTTTGTGCGTCACAGCCAGGGAGGTCGGGTGGGTCACTGTGGATGAACAACATATATCACTCTTAGAAAGTACAGTTATACAAGAACTTACCGTAAGTAGATCTTCTGAGGACTGTCTCTTGCAGTAAGTAATTACTTATGGGAGTATCCACCAGGTGGCGCTGTCACACGGCAGCTTCTTCCAGTAGTGTTCTGTGGGGGCCGTCCACACATCACTTCCTGTGGATGTGTATAAAAGTGTGCAGCCCCCAGTACCCTATGTTCACCGCCGGCTTTGGCGAGCATGGCCTGGACCGAGGTAAACGAGGGCCACAAAAACAGAGAACAGCGATCCCACCCAACGTCCTCAGCTGCAGATTCGAGGCAACAAGGCAGGAGGACGGAGGGCAGGTGACTTACTGCAAAAGACAGTCATTGGAAGATCTACTATTACGGTAAGTTCTTACGTAACTGTACTATCTTCTACAGACTGGTCTCTTGCAGCAAGTCATTACTTATGGGAGATTACCAAGCAGTAAAATCCAAATGGGAGGAAAAGCACAATAAAACATCAGCTTCAACCGCACTCCCAGAGGCAGATAAGCTGGGGTGGAGTAAGGACTAAATGTTTGATAAGTAACAGAAATGTCCAACTCAAACCTCTTCCATGCAGGCAGATAGGCCAATGGTTAGGGGAAGACATCTGGCATGAATCCAGGAGAAATGTTCAACTCAAACCCCTTCCGTGCAGGCAGATAGTTCAACGGTTAGGCGAAGACATTTGTCATGAAACCAGGAGAAAAGTCAACTCAAACCACACCTGCTCAGGCAGAAAGTCACAAACGTGGGTGAGGACAACATGCAGGAGACATGATGTAGAAAGAACTGTAGGTGGCCAGGGCCAGGCACAGTGATTCATCCTGACGAGGCAGAGCTCGACAGGCCCTGGCATACAGTCAAAGTCAGTAAATAAACAAGGAGAGTGGATCAGATAGTAGAAAAAGGGGCACTGGGGAAAAAACATCCCGGATGGTCATAAGAAGAAACAACTGAGGGGCTCCAGCAGGGAGAATGGCAGGAGTTCCACTCAGATCCGTATGGAGGAGTGAAGCGTCCAGTCCGGGAGCAAGCCTCCAAGAAAGGTAAAGAGATCCCCGGGTGCCTCTGAGGCCTTTAAGAGGAGGCGAGGATACCCGAAAAGCAGACTAAGGCATAGAAGTGGGTCCTGCCCTGTGTGAGGGATGGGGACGCCGCGGAAGGGCAGACTGAGCTGCCCTCTGGAGGCCCTACCGCTGTCCTAAGTAGGAGGGCTGGACAAGAGGTGGCCCACCCGAGGGGTGGGACCTGAGGGTGTGATAGAGGTCCTGAACAGACCGGAGAGTATGCCCCAAAGCCTGAAGGGAATCAAGGATGGACTGAGCACCAGGTCCAAACAGCAGGATCCCAGAAAAACCGGGCACTGGCAACTGACAGCTGGACGCTGGGCGGCAAACCCAAAACCTGCAGCCAGGCAAAGCACTGAAGGGTGACGCCGGAGGCAGGCCGATGTGTCAACCGCATCGAAGCACACATGGAACAGGTGACGGGAAAGGGAAGGCATGGCAGACAGTGGCTGAGCTGATCAGGGCCACGAGAGGCAGGCTGAGCAGAAGCAGGATGAGACCAAATACGAGAGAGTGCGTGAAAATATGCAGGAATCAAAGGCAGGACAACCATGGCAGACTCCTCGGGAACGTTGAGGTAGGCAGCCATGTCCCGATGAAAGGAATCCTGATCCACAGCAGGGAAGCCAAAAGCATGCTGGATCCACAGCATGAGCTCCGTGAAGGAGGGATTCGGGAGTGAGGAGGGAGCAGAGGGTTCAGGCGGGGTGGCCTCCAAAAAGGAGGACGCGGACGGGGGGCCAAGGTCCCCATGGACTAAGAGGTCCCCGCCAAGAACATCCCCCACGAAAGGATCCCCCATCCCAGGATCTCCAAAAAGGGAGTCCACATAAACGGGAGGGGGGAGAAGGCAGGAAGTGCAGGATCCAGGTGCAGGTGCCTGGGTGGATGGGAGGGGGAACGGGATGAGGACGGACCATGGCCCATGGACCATGGGACCGCCAGCAAAATGCGGATTATGCCCGGCACTTGTGACGTGGGGAGGTCCAGAAATAGAGGGCACCCAAAGGTGGCGCTAGGAGGAGGGCAAGTCAGCCCAGGAACTGCTGACCCCGAATAGTGGGGGAAGGCACTCTGACCCCTGTGGTCTGGGACCGGAAAATGGGTAAGGGACTCAGGGATGAGTCCTCTCAGCGGGGCCGAAGGCCCAGGAAAAGTCATGTCCAAAGGGCGCAAAATGGGCGACGGGAGAGACCCTAGAGGATGCCGAAACAAGGTGCCGGGACAAGCGGGGGGGAAGGGGACATGGGAGCAAAGTCCCGAGCAGGGTTGTCCCGGGGTTGGAGGCCCTCATTGCCAAGGGAAGCATCCCTGTCGAGGAGGGAAGGAGGATAGCCTCCTCCATCGACGGTGGAATCAGCCCTGTCGACGAGAGACTAGAAACAAGCCTTTCTGTCGACGGTGGAAGCTGTCACGTCGACAAGGAGTGCAAAACACGCTGTTCCATTGAAGGGAGAGGCTTCCCTGTCAATGAGAAGTGCCCAGTCGATGGAGAATAAGCCTCTGTTGACGAGAGAACAGCAGAATCATGTCCTGCTCACGGGAGAAGAGCTCCCATCAACGAGGAAGAGCAAAGAACATGCGTCATCGAGTAAAGTTCTGTTGACGGGGCAACACAGCCCGGTGACGGGAAATGTTCAGAAACAAGCTCCGTCGACAGGACGAGGCTCGAAGATAAAACAAGCCCAGCAGGCTCAGTCGACGGAGGTAGCAGCCCCAACGACAAGGAACGCTCTGTCGACGATGGAGGAGCCACCATGGATGGAGTAAGGTGGAGGGAGTGTGAGGAGTGTGAATCCCGCTCCCTCCTATGCCTGGAACGAGTGCCCTTGATTGGAGAGCGTCTAAGGCAGCCCCCCCCGAGGTCCATTCCAGCCTGGCTGGATGATCTGCCATGAGCAAGTCCCAAGGCCCAGCAAGAGAGCCTGGGCTAGGGAGTAGCAGGGGTGCTGTGAGCAAGGAGGGTTGGGGGCACCGTGAGGAACACAGGCCCAGCCTAGTGGAAGTAGAAGAGCCAGGGCCTGGCAGTAGTACATATACCCAGGACCAAAGGCAGGAGCCGGTGCACAAGCCCGGTTCCTGGAAGCAGAACAGACGGGGCCTGGGAGTGTTCCACAGGCCCGGCAGAGAGAAGCAAAATTGAGCTGGGCTGTTAATAGCAGCCCTAGTGAATCCCCAGACCCAGCAAGAGTGCCTGGGCCAGGGAGCAGCAGGTGTACCAGGAACTCTTAATGGAACACCGGGCCTGCTATAGAAGAAAAAAAAAAAAAAAAAAATTCGGGCTAGGCTCTAAAGAAGTCCCAGACCCAGCAAGACAGCCCGAGTCTGGGAACAACAGGGGAACTGTGAGTGGGTCACAGGCCTACTATGGAAGTCCGGGGATGCTGAGAGCAAGTCCCAGGTCCTGAACCCAAAGGTAGAAAATCGGTTGAAGTTTGAGTCTAAGACTACAACCCAGGAGGTTAGGAGAGCCGAGTGTGCGAGATGAAGCTGGCAGGAAAATGAACAGAGGGTACTGGGGGCTGCCCACTCTAATACACATCCACAGGAAGTGATATCGTGTGGGTGGCCCCATGGAAGACTGCTGGAAGAAGCTGCCGTGTGGCAGCGCCTAGTGGATACTCCCTGGATACTGGAGTACCTCAGGGATCAGTCCTGGGGCCAGTCCTCTTCAACATCTTCATTAGTGACCTTGCAGATGGACTAGAGGGTAAGGCTTGTCTGTTTGCAGATGACACCAAGATCTGCAACAGAGTAGATGATCCAGATGGGGTGGGCAGAATGAGAAGAGATCTGGATAAACTAGCAGAATGGTCAGAAGAGTGGCAACTGGGATTTAATGCAAAGAAGTACAAAATCATGCACATAGGGAAGAGAAACCCTGAAGCCACCTATAGGCTGGGAGGGGAGTTACTAGCAGTCACAAAGGAAGAAAGAGACTTGGGCATCATCATCACTGATGACCTAAAATCATCCAAGCAGACCTCTAAAGCAGTAGGTAAGGCTAGGGGGGTGTTAGGGTGTATTAGTAGGGGTATCACAAATCGTAAGAGGGAGGTAATAATCCCTCTGTACAAGACACTGGTTAGGCCCCATCTGGAGTACTGAGCGCAGTATTGGAGGCCACACCTTCACAAGGACATTAACCAAATTGAGGCAGTCCAGAGAAGGGCAACCAAAATGGTGCAGGGACTGCATCAGAAGACATATGAGGACAGATTAACGGAGCTCAATATGTATACCCTTGAGCAAAGGAGGAAGAGAGGTGATATGATCGAGGCATTCAAACACCTTAAGGGCATAAACAAGGTGAAAGAGTCTAACATGTTTAAATATAAGAAAATAGCAGGACAAGAGGACACAGCATGAGATTAGAGGAGGCCGATTAAGGGGAATGGAGGAAATCTTTTTCACAGAAAGGGTGGTGGATGCATGGAATGGCTTACCACAAGAAGTGGTGGCTATGAATACAGTGCAGGGCTTCAAACAGGCAAGGGATAGGCATAAGGGAGCAATACAAATGACTATGAATAGATAGGTCACTGACAGAGCAAAGGCCGAAGGCACATTTATAAGGTAGAAAAAGAAATGGGCAGACTGGATGGGCCTTGCAGTCCTTATCTGCCGTCAACTTCTATGTTTCTCCCTTAAGTAACGACTTACTGCAAGAGACCAGTCCGTACAAGATCTACTGTTACAGGTGAGTAACCTGTTTTTCTAGGGACATAGATATGTTGTTCATCCACACTTCTTGGCAGACTCCTAGCAGTTCTCCGGGAGGAGGTAGGCAAGGCACACAACTCCCTACTTAGGGAACAGAGACTGGAGAACTGAGGCCCCAAAACCAGCATCCCGGCGTGACTCAAGGTCGATGTGGTAGTGGGTGATGAAGGTGTTTGCTGTCTTCCAGGTAGAAGCCCGGCAGATTTCCTGGCTAGGGATATCCTTGGAAGCAACCACTGAGGCAGCGGTATGGCGGGTAGAATGAGCCCTCAGCCCTAAGGGAGGCTCCCTACCCACCAACCTATAGCAGAGATCAATGCAAGATGTAATCCATCTGCCAATCGTCTGCTTTGCTGCAGGTCTGTCAGAAGCGGCTTCAGCAAAGGTGACAAACAGCTGGCAAACCTCTCCCCAAATTTCTGCCATTCTCTCCTTGTAATAGGAGAGAGCTCATCTCAGGTCCAAGGTATGGAGCCTGTATTCTTCATCCGAGGTGTATTTCAGGTAGAACACAGTCAGGGTCAATACCTGATTGAGGTGAAACTCTGACACCACCTTTGGGAGGAATTTCAGGTGGGGGTGCAGGACAACTTTGTCCCTGTGGAAGACCAGATAAGGAGACTCCACCACAAGCATCTGGAGCATCCCAGTTCTTCTGGCTGATGTGACAGCCACCAGGAAAGCTGTCTTCCACGACAAGTGTGATATCTCACACTTGTGCACTGGTTCGAATGGCTTGCCCATGAGTTTAGCCAAGTCCAGCAATAAATCCCATAGAGGTGGAGGTTCACACACTGGAGGAGATATATGATTTAGGCCCTTGAAAAGGTACCACACCACCTTCTCCTGTGCCACCGCCCGCTGACCGGCCCGCGCCAGGTAAGCAGAGATGGCTGCCAGGTGCACCTTAAGGGTCGAAGACCGAAGACCCCCTTTGGACAGAGACCAAAGGTAGTCTAAAATGCTAGCCACAGGACAGGACAGAGGGTCCAGGCCCTGCCCTGACACCAAATGGAAAATCTTTCCATCTGAAGGCATAGCACCTTCTGGTCGACTCCTTCCTAGATGCTCCACTACTGTAGTACATCCTCAGAGAGACCCAAAGCCTGGAACTCTAGCCGCCAGGTACCAGGCTGTCAGGTGCAGGGATTGAAGGTCCGGATGGAATACCTTCCTAATTGACAGATATCAGGACCGGGCGTGCTGGAAGACGCCTCAGGAGCCTGTTGCTGAGGCTGAGGAGATCTGGATACCAGAACTAGCGGGGCCAATCTGGGGCTACCAGAATCACCTGCACCTTGTCCCTCCTCACCTTGAGGAGCACCTTGTGGATCAAGGGAAATGGAAGGAAGGCATAGAAGAGGCCTGGAGTCCACGGCCTCCAGAAGGCATCCTCCTGCAGCGATCCCCACTGAGGGGGGGGCCGGCATGTCAGCTAGGTGTTTTCCCTGGAGGCAAACAGATCCGCCATCGGTTTGTCCCAGAGGGAGACCAGGCTGTGAGCTACCTCTGGATGGAAAGACCACTCATGGTATGTCTTGCCTACGCGGCTGAGGCATCCGCCAGTTGATTCAAGGCTCCTGCCACACGGATGGCTAGGAGATCCACCGCCAGTCGGCTCATGAGTGCCCAAATGCGGAGCGCTTCCCTGCACAGCAGTCGGGAGTATGTGCTGCCCTGCTTGCTGAGGTAGTACATGGTCGTGGTGTTGTCCGTCTGGACTTGAACCACCTGACTCCGAAGCTTCTGAGCGAATGCTGACAATGCCAGTCTGACCACTCTGAGCTCCAACAGGTTGATATGGTATCAGGATTCCTCAGGGATCCAGAATCCATGGGCCCTGTTGTTCCCCATGTGGGCTCCCCAGCCCGTGAGAGAGGCATCGGTCGTGAGGACGACTGTTGGCTTGGGGTGGACAAACAGGATCCCTTCCTGTAGATGGTCTAGGATGGTCCACCACTGGAGAGTGTCCCACATCTTCTGGGTCACAGTGATCAGCTGGTCGAAATGACTTAGTCTCTGAGTCCATTGGGTGGCCAGCTCCCACTGAAGGGGGCGCATATGCCACCAGGCCCAAAGGATCACGGTAGTTCAGGCTGCCATGTAATCCACAAGGCACAGAAAGTCCTGGGCAGGGTGCAAGTGCCCAACCAGAAATGATTGGGCAAAGGAAGAGAGGACCTCTGCACTGTCCGCCGGGAGCCGTGCTCTGGCTCAGCAGGAGTCGAGCTCTGCCCCGATGAAGCATATCACCTGAGATGGCACAAGCTCAGGCTTGGCCTCACTGATCAGGAAACCAAGTTGGAGCAGGTCTGGAGGGCCAGGTCTCTGGACCTCTCCCCCTCTTGCTAGATGGAACCTGCTAAAAGCCAATTGTTGGGGTACAGGTGCATTCTGACCCCTCGACGCCCGAGATGGGCTGTCACCACTGCAATGCATTTGGTGAAGGCCCGTTGGGCCGATGACAGTCCGAATGGCATGGCTTGGAACTTGTACAGGGTTCCCTCTGTTCTGAAGTGGAGGAAATGCTGGTGGGACGGACAGATTGGGACATGAAAGAACGTGTCCTGTAGATCCAGTGAGCAGAACCACGTTTTGCTCCAGGGATGGTATGATCTGGGACAGAGTTACCATCCTGAAGGTGCGTGGCTGGAGATACTGATTCAGGTCGTGCAGGTCTAGAATGGGGTGCCAGCCCCCCCATCCGCTTCAGGACCAGGAAATACCTGGAAACTAACCCTTGGTTGACTGGAGGATCTGCCACTTGAACCCCTGCCTCCTTGAGGAGTTGGGCTACGTCATCTCTCAGAGCCGACCGAGTGTCGGCTGATACTCTCTCCTCACGTGGGGCTTGGCTTGGAGGGTACTGCTCGAACTCTAGAGGCAGATCCTGGCCGACCACTTCTAAGACCCACCTGTCCATGATAACAGCAGACCAGGCAGAAAGGAAGTGATGGAGCCAACCCGCCACAGGAGGGCCCAGAGCTGGCATGACACGGATAGGGGTGGCAGCCACTATCTTGTCACGCTTGGAGGAAGAGGGTCCAGATTGGAAATCGCCTGAACCCCGACCTTGTCTGCGGGCCGAGGGCACCAAGTCTGTGCCTGCTGTTGCTGCCCACCCTGAAAGGAGTGCTGCTTGGCTGCAGGAGCAGGGTGCTAAAAAGGCTTCTTCTGCTGCTTTTTAGAGCCAGGGGTGTCTTTTTGGGCAGAAGTAGCAGAGTCCAAGGTGGTACTGGACAGCTCGATTTGCTGAAGGTGACCATCCACACCTGGTACGAAGAGATCAGTATCCAGGAAAGGAAGATCAGTGAGTTTATGCTGGGTATCTGCCGTAAAGGTGGAAAGCCTCAGTCAAGCCCTGCGGTGCACGGCAACCGCAGCTGCCACCGAACAGGCGCAAGAGTCCCCGAGATCCAAGGCCATCTGAAGTTGCTGCTTGGCAACGGCTCGGCCCTGGTCCCAAACTGGCTTGACCATAGTCTGAAGGTCCGCAGGGAGATGCGGGAGAACTTCACCGAAGGAGGGCGTGGGAGAAGTGCGCCATGATGATGGCTGAGCTTGCCTGACGGAGGCCTAGAGAGGAGGCAGCACAGACCTTCCTGGCAGTGTGGTCCAGTTTTTTGGACTCCTTGTCCAGAGGTCTATCAGTGTCACTAGAGTTCCCTGTGAGTCTGAACACAGAAGCGGTCACTAACCCCTCTGCTGAGGGATGTTCCGTGAACCCCAAGAGAGACCCAATGGACACCGCACACTTGTGGGCCATCCAGGCAGATGACGCTGGGCAGGGTGCTGCCATAGCTCCAAAGCTGGGCCAACAATGGCCTCGGCCACTGGGAAGGCTGCAGTGGGGGTATCCCCTCTCTTAAGAATACCTGTAAGAGGGTACTCCGCTTTTTCTGGACAGGTTCCAGGGGCATCCCCGTAGATTCGGCGACAAGGTGGAGAATCCCCCAAAATGACAAAAGGCCTTCCTCTGTCGACAGACTACCAAAAGACTCATCATCCAGCGGATGAGAGTGGAGGTCAGTGTCGTCCAAATCTGAAGAATCCGGATAAATCGGTCGGCCACCAAGGTTCCCCTCAACGTGCCTGGGGCGGTCAGGCATAAGGGTGACAGATAACCTACGCAGAAGACCCAGAACTGTCTGAGCATCCTTCATAGGAGCCCCTCCTGAAGGCTGTTTAGGTGGCGGCTCCACCACAATTGGTGGAGAGACCGATTTTTGGCCAAACTGGGGCAGGTTTAGCTGGCTCCACAGGCGGGGGAACTGATTTCACCAGTTCTAGTGGAGTCGGCTTCGGACTAGGAGGTGAAATCCAAGTAATGGCCGGGGTGGAAACTGAAGCAGGCTTCTGCCTGGACAGAATCAGCAATAGCCATACTAAATCCTCGTAGCGTCTACGAAGTTTCTGCCGAAGCCTCTCTTCATCTGAGGAGGACAAGGATGAATGGTGACGTCGCTTTTTTTTAGCACGTTTATGTGCTTTCCTCTGCCTGTCTGTCGACAGGGTGCGAGATCTCTACCTCGATCGGACTGGCTGAGTCGGTCGCTCAGAAGGCACCATGGGAGCCGGTGATCTTCCCGGATCAGGGACCAGTTCCTTGATGGGATTCCCAGCTGGCTGGGTCTCCTCATCAGGAAGAGGCAGGACCAGGGTCCTAGTCAAAGAGTTGTTGGCCCCGTTGGGCGACAACAGATTGAGAGTGATCTCAACTGCATCGTTGATCGAGGCCTCAGCCGACTGACCAGACGTCAAAGCCGAGAAGCCAGCAGCCGAGGAAGCAATTTTGACCGAAGTCGAGACTGCAGTTTCTTGGGACCGAAATCGCTTATGATCCCAAGGACATCTCCACCGAGATGAAGAATCTCTTGGTTCCTTGTCCTTTTTACGGGACCGGGAGATATGCGAGCACAAATGTCCCTCACCCTTAGTGGGGAAAGACTGGCACAATTCCTGAAAGGAACCAGAGAACGTTGAGCCCAGGTTGAGAGGAATGAAAATTGGCTGAGAGGAGACTTCTGTAGCCCACGCCGCTTCTTCCTCAAAGGCCTGCATTTGTTCTAACTGTGCAGAGGACCCCGCAGACCGCCCACCGGGCTTCTTTGAATTCCACTGGAGGATTATGTTTCTCGGTCCTGCTGTACCTGAGGCATGCAAGACGATCGTTGAGGCTGTTCGGATGGAAAGTGAGACATCTTGCAAGTCTGGGTGTCATGGCTGACACTCAAGCAGTACATGCATGCAGTATGAGGATCCGTGCGCATGGGCATCGACGAAAACCGAGGGAAGATTTATCTTCCATGATCGAATAGCACAAATTGCAATCGCTAGCCTGAACGAGCCAAATCTTCATGGGATCCGAAGAATTTGAAGCCAGGGCCTACAAAACACGGTAGCGGATAGAAGGCAACCTGTATCTTCCAGCGGAAGGGAAGATCTGGTGTCATGGGGCGGAGCCGAGGGCTATACCACCCGGGTGGATGGGAGGAGCCAGCTTGAAGACCTTCTGGCAAGAAATAAAGGGGAAAGGGACATGCCAAGAAGTGTGGATGAACAACATATCCACGTCCCTAGAAATTTTGTTTTTCAGCCTAGAGATGAATTTGCATGAGTGTTGCCAGTTTCCTGTCCTTCATGACCTTGAAGATTTGAAGCCTTCTGCTAAAAGACAGCTGTGTGACCATTTCCATCCAGCTGTGAGAGCTGTGACTGAAACCACAGTGGTAGCAGTGCTGTAGGGGACTGTGTCTTTAGCAGCTAAGGTTTCTTCATGAGAAAGATAAGTCTGAGAATTTAACGACTGTGCATCTGCTCCTTAGTCTGTCAACCACTAAAATGGACAAGCTACACTAAGCCTTTGTGAAGTTGTGTTAATGTCGACTTTGGAGTTGCTGCTCCAGTGAAATTTCTCTCCCATTACTGCTGTGAGAAGGAAACTTTGGAGTTGCTCCAGAGAGGGAGCCTGAGATTCAAAAAGAAAGGGTCTGGAGCTTGTCTTTAGCTTACAGGACCCTGTCATGGACACTGCACCCAAGGGTGCTGGACTGTTGACCTGAGATTCTGCTGCTGGCCCGAAATCCTGCTACTGGCCTGTTGACCCAAAGTCCCACCTGAAATTGAGGTCTGCGTTGAACGGTTCCTGTTGGGATGACAGAGCCGCGGTTCATCTTTAGGCGAGAAGCTCCTGCTCATGCCGCTACCAAGTGATCTGAAGTCAAGGACACCTTTTCCACTGGTGCTGTGTTAGCCAAGTATACATTTTTCTTTAAGGGATTGCAAATGGTTACTTCTGCTCCAAGCTGCTTTGCCTTGTGTTATTTCAGCACCTAGGGCTCCAACCCGCAGCACTGCAGGCCTGCCATCGTAGTGAGGTACCCCAAGAAGAGATTCTGGGACAGGTCTGGTACCAGACAGGTGGGAGCTTGGGAGAAGTTACATGGGGTATGTTGTATAAATGCTTATCCTAACCTAATTTTCTTGCAGCCAAGTTGCCAGCCCTCCCCCCCCAAAATAAAACCTGTTTATTTTAATGGTAATAGTGACTGTGTTTGGGTACTGTACTCTGTTTGGGGAGTGCCTGAAAGGGGGCCGGTAGATGAAAGTATTGTTCCTGGGGAACGGGGTAAAAGCTACTGTTAGGTTGCCCATGTCCTCAGTTGAAGGCACCACACCTCAGAAAGTATAGTGAGTTTTGGTCCTGTTTTTTTAAGACCACAGGCCAGCCCCCTCAAGTAACCGAGGGCCCCAGAGTTGGCATTCAGGACTGGCCTATGAGGCGGCGGACCCACCCTACATAGGTATGGTGCAACATAAGAGTGGAAAACTGTGGATTCAGTGCCCATGCATAAGAGCTGGGGAACTAGAGACTAGTTAGCTGACACTGATCACTGGTATGCTGTTAGAAACCAATCTTACAGAAAGGTTGGCCGAGTTCCGTGAGGCAAATTGGGTCCACGACCACAGATTGCATGGGTTTGTGGCAGGGAGGTCAAGCCAAACAAAGTTGATTTTTTCAACTACATCACAAAGGCGTGGATAAGGGCCAAGCAGTGTCTAGGTGGGTAAGGATACTGGCTAGGGACAGAACCCAGAAGATGGGGAGGAATACTCAGTGATGAGGGAAATTACCAGCAGGGTACCACAAGGGTCAGTGCTTGGACTGGTATTGTTCAACAGCTTCATAAATGACACTGGCGATGGCATTATGGGCAAAATCTGCCTTTTCACAGACGACACCATCTTCTGTGGGAGGGTGGACACCGAGGAGGGGCTCCAAGGATACGACAGAAAACTTAGGAAGGCTGGAGAGAGGGTCTGGAATCTAGCAAATATGGTTCAATGTAAAGAAGTGCAAAGTCATGCATGTGGGAAGAACCCAGAGGTGAAGTACATGCTAGGGGCTGGCCATCACAGTATCCAAAGAGGAGAAAGAAACGACAACTGCAGTAACAAGCACTCTGAAGCCCTCTATGCAATGCAGTAAAGCAGCAGTGAGAACTACCAGAATGCTGGGTTGCATGAATAGAGAACTCATTAGCAGAAAAAAAAAAAGAGGTCATTCTGCATCTGAACAGATCCATGGTGCGACCGCAGTAGAATAAGAGGATGGCAACGCACTCAGGGTCTAGTGAAAAAACAATTTATTCCAGTGCAAGAAAAAGTGCACGTAAGAAATATAATAATAATAATAACATCTTTATTTATTGAGCCCTTTCAAATTATCGAAGTGCTTCACAAAATTTTAAAAACAATTAATTAAAACACAGTATCAAAATCATAACAAATCAGGAAAAGCCGTGTTCCACAAAAACGTTTTTAGTGCCTGTTTAAAGCTCCCTACGGTCCTGCACTCCCGAAGCTGACGGGGCAGAGAATTCCAGAGGGTTGAGGCTGCAAACACAAAAGCGCAGGCCCCAGAATAATTCAGTGTGACCCTCGGAATCTCCAGCAACCCCTCGTTAGCCAAGCGAAGCTGTCGCACAAGGATAGAAGGAATCAGTCATTCTTTCAAGTAGTCGGGACCAAGTCCGGTGTAGGGCTTTGTAGGTTAATAAACCTACCTTAAAGGTGATCCGCCACTGAATCAGCAGCCATTGCAGATCACGCAGCACTGGGGTAATATGAGATCTCCTAGATACCCCAGTCAATAGACGAGCAGCAGCGTTCTGCACTAGCTGCAAGTGGCGGATATCAACCCCAGGAAGCCATAAGTAAAGGGAGTTGCAATAGTCAAGGCGCGAGGTCACAAAGGTGTGGACCAATACAGGCAGATCACTAGATGGAAAAAGGTGTTTGATCCTGGTAATGTTCTTCAGATGATAAAAGGCTAATAACTTCACGACTGCCGACACCTGATAACGGAGGGTCCAGGTCATGCACCCGTTCAGAGGTAAGGATCTGAGCGCCCCCCCAAGAATAAACCGGAGGGCAAATCAGTCCTCGATCCCATATCCTAGCTCCCAAGTCCACTACCATAACCTCAGTCTTTCCTGCATTCAACTTTAACCCACTCAAATTCATCCAGTCTTGGATTTCGACGAGGTAGCTGTTAAATGCTGAGAGAGCACTAACCTGGTCAGGGGCAAAAGACAGGTAGAGCTGGGTATCATCAGCATAGCAATGAAACCTCAGCCCATACCGTCTTACAATGACTCCGATGGGTAGCATATACACTGCAAACAACATGAGGGACAGCACCGAGCCCTGAGGGACCCCAAAAGGCAAAGAGAAAGACTCGGAAGAAAAAAATCCCTGAGACAACTCTCTGAGTTCTACCAGTAAGGAAAGATGAAAACCATCTGAGCACTGTACCAGTCAGGCCACAGATGGACCTCAGGCGCTCGAGCAATACCCCACGGTCTACAGTGTCAAAAGCTCGAGAGATCAAGGAGTACCAAGATGAACGGTTTCTCCGATCTCTCGCCATCAGGAGATCATTGAGCATCCGAACCAGAGCAGTCTCAGTACTATTCCTCTTATGAAAACTAGACTGGAGAGGTTCATATATACTATGGAAGGTCAAATGGTTCTCCAGTTGAGTTGCCACTACTTTCTCGATTACCTTTCCCACAAAAGGAAGGTTCGAGATAGGTCTGTAGTTGGCTAAAGTATCCGGGTCCAATGAAGCTTTCTTCAGAAGGGGCGTCACCACCACCTCTTTCAGGGAGCATGGAAAGTCACCCAATTCCAGGGAGCACTGGATAATCTGAGCCAAGTCCGGGCCAATGATATCACCATAACCCAAAATCACGGAAGTTGGACCTGGATCTAAACTACAGCATGTAGGGTGCATCCCCTTGGCAATCCTCATAATATCGACGAACTCTGGCAGGTCAAAGGTACTCCAGGAAACAAGAGGCGTAGTGACCAAGCACCGACCAACAGCATCCCCCATAGAGCGGGTCAGACGGATCTCTGACCTGATGTCGGCCACCTTATTCGCAAAGAATCGAGCAATCTCATCACAATCAATCTGTGAAAAAACTCGACGGAGCTGCAGACAGGCTGGGCTGCACAACCTGTCCACAGTTCGGAAGAGTTGAGCCGGTCGATTCCAAGCGACAGTGATCTCCCTGGACAGGAACTCTGCCTTCTTATGGGAGATCGCTGATTGGTAGTGCTGATAGTGCTCCTACAAATTAAGACGGTCAGCCTCCAGGGTAGATTTCCACCAACGACGTTCTATCCTATGTCCCAACCTCCGCAACTCCCTCAAAGACCCATCAAACCAAGGGGCCCGAGGGTGAAGTGGAAGGGGACGAACACAGACTGGAGCAATCTGGTCAAGAGCTGAGGAAATGGCCTTGTTATAGGCCTGAACCAACGGCTCTGGACCTGAGCTGGCATCAACAAACTCCAAGAGGTCAATCACCGCCGCCAGGTGTTCAGGGACAATATCCCATAAAGGGTGGAAACTGACCATCTCCACAGGAGCAGACCTACGGGGGGGGGGGGGGCAGAAATTAAACCTCACAGTGTAGTGGTCGGACCAACCGAAAGGTTCCACCCCCAAATCAGGGGCCTCAATCTCCAGGAGGAAGACCAAATCCAAAGAATGACCACCATTATGGGTAGCTGAGGAAACAACCTGTGTGAAGCCCACTAATGTCATCAACTGGAGGAAGTGCTGTCCAAAAAGCGAGAATTCGTCATCGACCCAGGCATTGAAGTCGCCCAGAACCATCAGTCTGGGTGACTCCAACGTCATGTTGACAGAGAAGTCAGCTACTTCCTGCAGGAATAGCTTTTCATCCCTGGGGAGACGGTAGACGAGAGCTATCCTGCAACCCACACCGGCTACCACAGTACACTCAAAGCATTCGGCCTTCTCTACTGGTACACCCGTGAGGCCCAATTTGGTCTTGAAACAGACCTCTACCCCCGTGATCCAATCTTGGGTGATGTATCACACAAGTACCATAGGAATAGCTGCCTCCAAAATGGGAGCAGCATTTCCATCCAACCAGGTCTCGGTGATGCAAACCAGATCAGCTGTTCCAACAACATCTGCAAGAAGTGTAGTTTTGTTCTTAATAGACCTGGCGTTACATAACAGTGCCTGAGTTGGACGGTGTTCATGAGCCATCCCAGCTACTTGCCCATCCAAAGAATTGGTGCCCCTGGGTATGGGGACTAGACATGGACCACCATGTTCCAGGCACCATTTCGCCCCGGGCGTCTTCTAGTCTTAACTACCCCTATGTGAGAGATCGGCTCATTTGAACTTCAATGTCCATGCCCACCCCCACACCCCCTGCGAGCAATCCCCAGCGCATGACAGCGCTGGTAAACAGAAGCAGGCAAGGGAAGGGGGGAGAACGGGCGGAAGGCACGGAGAGAGGAGGACGAATAGCACAAGACCGGGGGAACAAACAGACACATTCCGCAAATAAATAACCACCAAACTATGGCTAAAATTCTACACCAGGTAATCCTAATTTTCTTGTGAAACAAAAACCCTAAAATAGTTGCAGTTTAAGACTAATATCATAAAACCCAAAAAATAAACTAAAACAAAAATAAAATAACAAAAAAAACCTCCATGCCCTGAAATTCTCTCACAATCTTAACAGGGAAACGAAGTAAAACAAACATAAATAAAACAATAAATATAAAAATAAAATAAACCTCAGAAACTTACATTATTAAACAAATAAAACAAAACAATCCCTTTTCACCAAAACAATATCAGAGGGTCCCCGGGCATCTGGTGTTCTCACTGCCAGTGCCCAGAGAACTGTTCTGGCACTCTCACTGCCAAGAGTAATTTGATAGTCAAACAGAAAACAAAAACAAAATATCCACAGTTTTGCAGCAGACCTTATATGAATAATGACACCGGTGATGATATCTGAAAATCCCCGGGCAATTGGTGCTCTCACTACCAACGCCCAGAGAAACTGTAATGGTACTCTCACTACCACAAGCAATTCAATTATCAAATAAAAAAACAAAACATCCAGAATTTTCACCACAGAGTTTATACGAAAAATGTCACCAGTAGAAAAGTCTAAAGGTCCCCGGGCCTCTGGTGCTTTCACTACCAGTGCTCGAAGAAACTGGTACGGTACTCCCACTACCACATAACTATTTGATAGCTAACCAAAGCAAAACAAAATGTCCAGAGTTTCCACAACAAAATTTGTATGAATAGTGTCTCAGACACTCTCACTGTTCGATAAAGAAAAAATATATATATCTGACCAGAATCAAAACCAGGATGAAAGCCCAAGGAATCCTCTTCAGGGCCAGTTAGTTCTGCAGCCGGGAGGCCCAAAAATCCACTCTAGGTTCCACCACCAGGCCGTACCAGCTACCAAAGAACCCCCACAGAACCCAACTAAATAGGTCCACCGGGGATCCCTAGGGGAAGAGAGCATCAACCACCAGCTCCCCAGTGGAGAAAGCCCAAACCCCTGTGCTGCTACAGCTCGGAAATGGGTCACCGGCTAGATGGGCCAATTTACCAGCTGCAAATTGAGCCAACTACAGTCCCCAGATCCACCGCCATAAATCTGCAAGGCCCATGATATCAGATGTTTCGATTCCAGATTCCGAAAAGCAGACCTCCACCAGAGTAAACGATCTTCCCGAATGCGCCTCCACCGGACAATCCACATACAGATCGATTCCTGGATCAATTGAACAGACCCCCGACCAGCAGTACTCACACAGCGATGTAACAGATAGTCCAAGGATCAGGGAAAAGAAAATGCACCCCAAGTCCTCCATCGAGTGCGGACAACCGCAAACGACTGCAAACACCAACGCTGTCGGCGAAATGACTGCCCGACACCTGCTCTGGGCACAAAATTCAGGAACAAAAGTCACAGTCGGGAAAGAAACAGAACCTTCCACACAGGCCCGTAAATCTGCTCGCACCGAACGGTTCCACTCAAAACAATTGGTGGGGACAACGGGAGCAGCAAAACCAGCAAGCAAAAACACGCGAACACAACAAGACAAAGTATACACTTTAAAAAGAAAAACGCTTTAAAAGAGAAATGCTAAAAATGCTCAACTGCAGCTATAGCTATTAATAGAGCAGCTGACAGCACACCCAGCTAAACTTTACTAAACACACAGAGGTATACAGGGACATCCATGGAAACATGACTAACATAACTCCCTGTTTTGTACTGCTCTGAAACTTTGACGGGGGCGACAGCACTGGGAGTACAGTGTGCAGTTCTGCAACCCCTATTACAAAAAGAACATAAAACATCTGGAAGCGGGGCAGAGAAGAGACACAAAAATGATTCAGGTGTTCTTGTGCAAGCAGCGGCTGAAGAACCAAAATGTGTTCTCATTGGATGACAGATGGGAACGAGGGGCTACAACAGAGATCTTAAACTACCTCACCGAGATAGGACTAGGTAGACCTCGGTGAACTCTTCAGGGCCAGTGAAAACGAAAACACGAGGGTAAACAGTTACAAACTCGCAGGAGGCACTTGGTGGAACAAGCTATGAAAGGGGTGGTAAGAAACAAAGTTGTATGTGGATGGCTTCAAGAAGGGGTGGGATAAAGTGAAGGGGAGGGTAGGAGTATTCGGGCAGGGAGGCGGTGCAGCAAGTAAAGTACAGTTACGTAAGAACTTACCGTAACAGTAGATCTTCCAGAACAGCTCTTGCAGCAGGTTACACCATTAGGACTGAAGCCGCCAGGCGCCAGGACCCCACGGAAAATTCTAGCTAGCTAACTACATGGGGGACCGCCGACGCCGGGTCCCGCCCGGCCGCCAGGCGTGGACAAAAGGGGGCGGTCCCACAGATTCCCAGTTCTCCGCCGGAGACTTCTTGCTGCAGGCTGACATCAAAATGGGAGACCTAGGATTCGCCAAGAAGACAGAAAGATAACAATTCCTGCTCAGAAAGACTGAGCCATGCTTCCTCCAAGGGGAAGGTGGGGGAAGTATTTGCTGCAAGAGCTGTTCTCGAAGATCTACTGTTACGGTAAGTTCTTACGTAACTGTACTATCTTACCGAGACACAGCTCTTGCAGCAGGTTACACCATTAGGACTGATTCCCAAGCAGTAACGCTGTCAGAAAATCCGGAGGAGGAAATTAAAGGATAAAACCAGGTCCTGAACCTAGGACAGGAGACCCTGAAGTACGGCCAAACAAAACCAGCCCTTCGCCGAGAGCGTATGTCCAGGCTATAATGCCTGATAAAGGTATGCACAGAACTCCAAGTATGCAGCATATAGCAGAGGTGGAAACATTTTGAGCTGCAAAGGAAGTAGCCACCCTCTAGTGGAATGACCCCGACTGTACTGGAGGGGTTTTGTTTGATACCATAACAGTGAGAAATACACTGGACAAGCCAGCGAGAAAGGGACTGTTTGGATACTGATTGGCCCATCATTCTCTCAGAGAAGGAAATGAAAAGCTGCTCAGAACTACGAAAGGACAGAGTTCTGTTGAGGTAAAACCTCAGGCTGCATGTGAACATCCAGGGTATGGAGCAGAGCCTCCCTCATTAGAGTAGTCCGGGAAGTAGACCGGAAGGTCGATATCCTGGTTCAGAGAGTGAAGAAACCACCTTAGGCAAG
Source organism: Neoceratodus forsteri (assembly GCA_016271365.2). Lineage (NCBI taxonomy): Eukaryota > Metazoa > Chordata > Ceratodontiformes > Ceratodontidae > Neoceratodus > Neoceratodus forsteri. The sequence goes on from CM057450.1 coordinate 1,219,941,280, forward strand.
AATTTAGGTTCGTCCTCAGGGATACTCTGTCCCGTGGAAAACTAAATAAGGCTCTTTGCACATGAGGCGTGAAGTTCAGAAATTCTTCTTGCCGAGGTAACAGCAACTAAAAATAACGCTTTCCACGACAGAAAACGTAGCTCGCAAAACCGCTGCAGGTTCAAAGGGGAGCGTGAGCTGTTCAAGGACAAAAAGCAAATCCCATGGAGGCACAGGGTCTCTAATAGGAGGCCTAAGTGCAACACTCCCAAGAAAATCCCGAGGCGCCCACCTGAGCCACTGTACGATTTCCCACCGGAGGTGGTGTCAAATGGCACAGAGGTGCACTTTAATAGAGGAGTAGGCTAGACCGAATGAAAGAGGGAGAGCAAATATTCTAATATTACTCCCACAGGACAACCTAAAGGGAAAGGTCGCGTGCTCGTGACCATACACTAAAAGCAGGCCATTTCATGGCGTCTACGTCGCTTATCGTGCGACTTTCTGGCTGCAGAAAGGACTTCTGCAACCTCTTGCGAGACCCGTGGCGCAAAATGGCTATGTCTCTAGGAGCCAAGCATGCAGGTTCAAGGAACGAGGTCCGTGGACAAGTGAACCCTTCTCCTGAGACAGTAAGTGGGAGCTGAGCGGCACGGAGCGGGGTTCCCAGATAGTTGAATCAACAAAGGGAACCAAATCTGTCTGGGCCAAAATGGGGCCACTAGGATCATTATTATGGCTCCCTGCGCAGTTTGAGAAGAACTCTGGATCAACGGGAAAGGAGGGAAAGCGAGAGGAATCTGTTGGCCCAGGAGAGGGATAACGCGCCCCGCCAGAAAACACCAGGCCCTGGATCTAGCGAGCAAAATTGGGCAGTTTTATGCTGGATGGGGAGGCGAACAAGTCTAGATCTGGAGTTCCCCATCGAAGAAACAGATCCTCTGCTACCTCCTGAAGGAGTTCCCATTCGTGACTCTGGCCTGAGAACCACTCAGGCCGCCTGCAACCATGTTGTCCACTCCGGAACGCACAGTGATCAGATTCGCTACCGTGTCTGATTACTCCAATCCCACACTCTCATGGCCTCCTGCAAAGGGGTAAGAGTGTGGCCTCCTTGTTTGTTGAGGTATTACATCACCGCCGTGTTGTCTGTCTCAGCGGTAAGAGTACACGGTGGATAACTGACTGAAAGGCCTGCAGGGCATAGAGGACCGCCTCATTTCCAGCACGCTGATGTGAAGGTGAGCTTCCATCTGGGTCCACGACCTGGGACTTTACCCCGCCCAGGTGTGCCCCACCCAAGACCGGAAGCGCCTGTGGTGAGGGTGACCTCCGGGACGGCGCAATGAACGGACGCCTGATGAGAGCGACCCTGGGGTTAGCCACCACTGCCAGTCTTGAATCACTGAACTCGTGGAGTCTGACCGGATGCTGCAAGTGGTCTTGCCTTTGGTCCCATTGCACTTTGAGCATCCACTGAGTAATGCGCATGTGGAGTCTTGGCGAAAGGACAGTAGGAATGGCTGCAGCCATGTGTCCCGAGCAAGCAAAGGACCGACCTGGCAGGTACAACCTTGCTTAGTGATAGGTCCCTTATGAGGGATCTGATGCGCCCGCCTGTCGGCCGGAAGAAAGGCTCTTCCCAACAGTGTCCAGAACTGCTCCTATGAACTGCAGTTTCTGCGACGGTACCAGGAGAGACTTCTGTAATTTATGAGGATGCCCAGGGATCAAACAGATCCTGGGTGCTCTTGATTGCAAGAAGCAACGCCTCTGGAGGCGGCCATGAGAAGCCAGTCGTCCAGGTATCGGAACACGAGTGGCCCTGTCTCCTCAGAGACGCTGCCACGACTGCTATGCACTTGGTAAAGACCTCGGTGCGGAGGACAGTCCAAAGGAAGGGCTCGAACTGAAGGTGGTGGTCTTGAAATCAAGCGCAGGAACTCCTGTGCGCCTGAGCCATAGGGATGTGCAGATAGGCATCCTGCATGTCTAGAGACGCTAAAAGGCGTCCTGTTTGAGCATGGGGATAAGACCTGGAAGGGTCACCATGGAATCTCTTGTAAGTGACCGACACATTGAGGTCGCTGAGGTCCAAGATTGGACGGAGGTCCCCTGTTTTCTTGGGAACCAGGAAGAAGGGGAATAGTATCCTAGTCCTCTCTGGTTCTCTGGGACGACTCTATTGCTCCCTTCGTAGTAAGCGAGTACTTCTTGCCAGATCAAGGCTTTGTGCTGACCCTGATACCGAGAGCAAAGGAGGCCTCGAGGGTGGCTTTCCTAGAATTCTATAAAGTGGCCTAGACTGACCAACTGAAGAACCCACCTGTCGGTGGTAATGGCCTGCCATCCCGGCAGGAAGTTCATCAATTCCCCGACTATAAACTCCTGTTGATCCTGAGGGCGGTGGGCAAGGGAGTCAGGCTGTGGCGGCAGATGGACCCGCTGGCTGGGCCTGCCTAGAGAACGCTGGCCTCGGCTGGCGGGTGGTTTGCCCTGGCCTCTACGAAAACCAGAGCCCTCTGAGGTGCAGCGGAGTGGGTCTGTTGCCTCTGCGTCCGCGCACGAAAACGGCTTTGGTTCCTACGAAAGGAACCAAGCTTAGGTTGGTACATGGCCTGAACCGACCTTACCGCCTTCCCGGCCTCTTGGAGTTTGGTAAGGATCTTTTCTGTAGGATTACCAAACAATACTTCTCCCTCAAAAGGGGCGTCCAAGATGTTCTTTTGGACATCCGGGGTAAAACCGGAGAAGCGCAACCAAGAGTGTCTCCGGAGGCAAACGCCAGAAGCTGCTGCTCGGGCGATGAGTCCGCGGAGTCATACGCGGCTCTTAGCACTTGGGTCCCCACGTCTGAACCCGTACGGAGGAGCTGAAGCATCTCCTCCTTCTGCTCACCTTCGGGCATCTTTTCAGCCGCTTCCAGACCCTGTTCCCACAAAGCGCTCTGGAACTGAACCATGTGGGTTAAATAGTTCAGGGATCTGATGGCGCAGGTAGCGGAAGCATACGGCGCCTACCCACGCGCTCCAGTTGTTTGGACTCTGGGTCCGTGGCAGGGTGCTCAAATGTTGTGGCCTCTGTGACCGGGTCATGTGAGGCTGTGGATGACCAGAGAATCGGCCTGAGGATGCTGCGCCAAGTACTGGTCGCCCTTAGGAGCCTTGCAGGCTGCCGATCAGCTTTCTTGGTCTCGCTGGAGCGAGTGTGGACGCTTCCACGCAGCCTTGGTGACGCCCACAAAGTGTCAACCAAGGGTGGTACCACCACAGGCTTGGGGTCCTTTGTCAAGATATTTGGCGAGTCGCACTCTTCGGGTCTCAAGTCTTCAGCATCCCATCCCATGTTCTCTTGTATATGTCTCATAATATCAAGGAACGAGGGATCATCCGGAGGAGATCTAGGCATCTCACGTGGGTCCGGAGAAGGGATGGAGAGTGGAGATGGGGATCTAGAGGTGGAGTAGTCTGATCCCGTGTCCTCCGTTGAAGGCGAACGTCGGCGTCTCCTGGATCTCTTGGGGCTGGGTGATCCAGAAGAGGATTTCGACGGAGGTCTCCGTTTATCAGGTCTCCCGGGAGGGTTCAGGCTCCGGGAGGAGGAACACGACCTGCCGACCCCGACGGCGGGGGGGGGGCAGGAACCGGAGTAGGAGGAGGAGGAGGAGTAGGAGGAGGAGGGGGGAACCATGTCTTTTTTAATGGTATCCCACCAGTAGGTGAACAGATCTTTCACCTCCACTAGAGAGAGGCCCGACGACGGCCCGGGTGCCGGTGGGCGGTCGTCGGGTCCCGGCGTCGGCTCCACAGGGGGCTCTGGTAATGGCGAGGGATCCCTGGGAGTACCTACGGGACCGGGGTCGCCCGTCTGGTCCTCGGGCTGCTCTAGGTCCTCCTCCGATAGAGGCTCCTGACCGATGTCGGTCGGAGGCAACAGGGCCTTCTTCTTTCAGGAGGGGCGGGCGTCGGTCCCCCTACCGGCGTCCGCTGGGATGTAATGGCCGGCGTCGGTCCGCCGGGCCGACAGGCGGCTCCAGGGAAGAAGGCGCACGGCTGACGGCCGTCGAGCCGCGCCTGGGCTACAGGCCTTTTAAAGGCGTGAGCTCCAACGCCTTGGCGTGAGGCACCGACGAAGACCTGACGCCGGGTACCGAGGAGCGGGAACCCGACTTGGGGTGGTGATGGTGTCGCTCCTCGGACTTCGCCAAGGCCCTGGGAGGGAGGAAGGCCTGCATGGATTTCTCCTGAGATGGAGGTTTCTTGATTGCAGCCGGGGAGATTTCGAACCGAGCTACGGGACTCAACCCCTAGGAAGGGGACCTGGAAGGGCCTTCTCCCTTCTCTTCTCCGCTGCTTGTGGACCCTGGAGCTTTCCCCTTGGAGGACATGGTCTTCAGTTGTTCCTCCAGAAGAAACGCCTGCAAGCCTCTGACGCCGGATCCTGGTACGGCTGTTGAACCTTGGCAAGAAGGACAGGCCCGGTATCGTGGTTCGGGTCAGGGGCACCGGACGCAGGCCGTGGGGTCCTTGAACGGATCTGCTTTCCACAAGCGCACTTTGAAGGATGGCCCGAAGTTGGTGATGACATCAAGATCTTGCTTGAAGAGGTCTGAAGAGTTTCGAAAATTTTATCGAAAAAAAAGAACTATTCACTCGTCGCTCGCTAGACTGGTAACCGAAGGGGTCAGGTAGCTAAGTTGACGGCGGGAAAAGAACGGGAATCTGGTGGGACCGCCCCTTTTGTCCACGCCTGACGCCGGAGGCGGACCGACGCCGCGGCTCCCCGCCAGTTAGGCTAGCTAGAATTTTTCTCCGTAGTCCTGGGCTGGCGCTTCAGTCCTAATGGTGTAACCTGCTGCAAGAGCTGTGTCTCGAAGTAAGATCACAGGATTTGTAAGTTTACAACTGTCTGACTTGATAGACCGCAAAGCCTTCTTCTGCTAGAAAATTCTTACGTTCTTACATGAAAAAGTGAATTTAGTGCTTGAAGACTGGAACCCTCTAATCACTGCATGCAGCTGTGAAGTAGAAGCCCTATCCCCTCCAGCAGAAAGAAAGATTTGACATCAATCAGGGTGGAGCTGGAGCATGACACCATGGGTGGTGGGAGGAGCCATGCTCGAAGATGTCCGATGACAAGAACGCAGCACAATTGTTTAAGTGGAGATAATGAACTGGATTTAGGTAAGTGGAACATCATTTGTAGTTTACATTTTCTAAAGTCAGTTAGCTATCCACCGCTTAACAGACATTCAGAAAGAATCAGTTTGACAGAAATATTAAGAAAACCTGGTTCATGCACAAAATGGCTCCTTTAAAATTTTAATGCTTTGACAAAGTAGCAAGCACATTTATAGCACGGTCAGCAAACTGTATTTTAAACAAATGCGTGCAAAACAGTCTATTTACATACGTACTTTTTAAGCTCCTAAAACTGTCAAAATACACAATAAAATATTAATTAAAAATGACAGTTTCAATATATACAACCTAGTTTTAGTAAATAACTGACATGAGGTTTTCAAGAATTGCCCTGCTGTGTGCTATTTTGTATGTAATTCAAATTACAGTACACATCATTGCAAAACGTAGCACCTTAACCCAGTCAGACAACCCCAGGGGAATGAAAAAGGATTAATGATAAAAGGAAAAGGTACAGAACAGTTTAACAGACATTTACACATGATCATGTCACATTAATAAAACTGCTTACAGCCAGGAAGAAATAGAACAAACAGCCTCTTCATTTTCTATAAGAAATGAGGAGTGCTTAAAGGAAAGCTGTCGTTCCCAGGGGCTCCCGCCCCAAGCGTCACCCTCGGTTAAGCTTTTGCTGAAAAGCACATTTTTATGTCCAGCAAAGTAGTTTAATTTAAGAAAGCAAAGTCCGCTACGGGAAGAATGGCGGACTATCGGGCATCACCATTATCTGTAATGGTGCGGCCACAGCCTGTGCTTCAATGCATTTATATTGAAGGGCAGGTGCGTGTCGTACATCGCTACAGTTAATGGTGCCGCCGATAGTCCGCCATACTTCCGGGTACCGACTTTGCTTTTAAATTAAACTATTCTGCTGGGCATAAAAAAATGCGCTTTTCAGCAAAACGCTTAACTGGAGGGTGAAGTTTGCAGGGGAGGAAGCCCCTGCAAACGATAAATTTCCTTTAAAAAAATGCACAGGTCTAAACAGTATGCTTGAAAAGACCTATAGAGCTCACCTGTTCCATTAAACACATACCTGTAACACAATTTAATCATATAATTTCACAAACACTAAAGCTGTAGTCAGGCGTTTAATACAGGTGTTTTTAAATACAATTTTGTAAGACCAAATCTGGAAATACTGCCATTTTGGAAGTAGAACCCATTCCATGTCCTAATTTGTAAAAAGGAAAATAGAAGTAAAATAATTTCACCAGCCTAATTTTGGACTTGCTTTGTAACTGCTTGGACTTGCTATACGTCCCAAGTCACGCTAACTGATGCCATGGCTACACTATCCACACAGGTTTTCTGTTTACCTAATTGCTGACTCCATTATTTTAGCAATACGTATATAACATTATGCACAGACCACAATATATAATATGTACATATGTTTCTAAGACTTCAAGCAATACATTTTAGGAGTGAGACTGGAAAGGAATCTTCTGAACAAGGAGACTACAGCTTTAATTTTAATAATTCTACTTTTTCATGAAGACCGGAAAATAAATCTTCTAAATCAGAGACTACGGCTGTAAATTTAATAATCCTACTTTCTTAAGTATTTATAACAGACAGAATAAGGTAATTTTTTATTATATCGTCCGTTTACATTTTGGAATTAGTGTTAAGGTGAATACTGGACGATACCTATATTTGCTTTTAAAAGTATTTTTTTCATCCATCTGTTACCTTTCCTTTTTACAAAAAAAGCAAACCTCTATCTGTAACAAAAAACATGATTAAAAAGGTATATAAAGCTTAATTACCTCCCCTTGGAGTTTTCAGCTAGGGGGAATGGACATTTTAGTTTTAGACGTTGTCACGAAGTACAAGAAACCTGAAAGATTAGGTACAATTTTTTTGGTACAGTATTATTTGAACACAAACTTTAGGACAAATGGAAAAATGGGTAACTGGTATGACTGCAGACCAGATGAGTATATATTAAATGTCACATAAGGCCGCCCAACTTCAGCGTTTTTCGTAGTTAACAGTACTGTGTTTCTTTAACATTAATATCAAGTTTCATTTATTTTGCTACAGTATTATTTTACAAATGCATTTGGGACCAGCGAGAAGGGCAAGTTCATCCACATGGAAAATATCTGTGGTGGCAGTTAACAGCAGCAAACTGTTACAAGTACAGTACTTCACGATCCATGTCACAACACAAGATGAGCCATATGTTGATCCACAGTGGACTACTGTATCCCCGTTTTCCTCAACAAACTTACATTTCTGAAACCATACCAAAATGACAGTCATTAGAGTTGAGCACATTCTAATGCCAAACATGACCAGAAGACGCACATCGTTTTCTAGATGTTCAGGAGTGTACAGTTTAATCTCCATTACTATTCCAGTGATTCAAAAGACTATACATTACTTTTTTTTTTTTTTGCTTGTTTTACAATGTATTTACCTAAAGCAGCCCAAGTGAGATGTAATCTTATTTTCTTTGGGGTTCTGCTTCTATACAGTTTTACAGCAGAGCTGACTTATGCAAAGGCCGGTCCAGCGACTTGCTCGGTGTCCTACACACTGGCAATGATGGGATCTCAACCTGGGACTTTCTGATTCACAGTCCTGTGTTTTTACTATTGGGTCACAAACTGCCTCCCTAAATAAATACACACAGATCTTAAAAATAGGATGTACAGAAAATGAAAACGTTCAGATTTTGCAAGAGCAACCTTTTTTTTGGTAAACTGCTAATATCAGATCTTACATTCTGCAACTAAAATACAGCAAGACAAGGAATTAATCAAACGGTATGTTTTTAGTGACTTCTTTCCTGGAGTTCTGGTATATCAGTTTTATTACCCGTTTTTAGCTAGAAGCTTCAACACCTTGCTAACCACTGCTGATACAAAACATGTAGAAGTCTACCGTAAAAAGAGGGTAATGAGGCACTGATGTTTCCATTTGACTCTTCCACAAATACGAGCCAAAATATTGAATAATTATGCACAAAACAATTATCGCCAGACCTTGTAGTGTGTAGTAATGAGACCAAGGGAAAACCCGTACACTGGGTATCTGACAGAAGAAAAGTTTAGACAGCTGAAGAACAGGGATAGGTTTGAACCGAGTACAAAAAAGTGCTAATAAAACAGTGAAAATGATGAATATAGACTTATTGCCCAAGTAATTTCTTTATGCCCCTGCTGCCTCCGCTGTCTGACCTCTGAAGGCTTTCATACAGCTTATTAGATACTGTAAGTCAACACAAGTTCTTTGCCATTATTCTTTTCAGTACATATGACAGTTTCCTACTGTTAATAAACTCAGTGCAGAGAGGAAGTCTGTGACTCAGTCTGAATTCCAATAAGTGATGGCGGTTGCTGTCCACTAACTGTGGGCAGGACAGGTCTTGGGTTCAAGCGGGGTGGCATGGGATTGGCTGGGCGGATGAGTGGTGGAGGCTGGTTAAGAGTAGGTCTTGGCTGTATAAACCGAGCCTGTTGCTGAAGTGGGGGTGGCTGACGATGGAGAGCTGGGGCAGCAGGCAGAGTTGGACGAAGAAGTGGAGGAGGGTGGTTCAGTGGAGTTACAAGAGTAGGTGTAGCTGTTGATGTAGCAGAAACCTGTGCTGGAGGCGTTGGACCACAAACTGCAGTGGCTTGCGTCTACACAAGGGGAAAAAGATAAATAATTCTTAACATGAAAAAGCAGAGTTAATTCTCAGAATAATTGTTTTGAATCTTTCATGTTGCAACATAAAATCTATTGGTTCAAAATACAGAAATACTGTACACAGTACAACACTGATTCGGTCTAAAATAGGTTTTACAGCAAAATAAGTAACTTGCCTGCAGGTATAAAACAGCCTACAGTTAAAAAATGGATTTTGAAGGGATATAGGCCTGTAAAATGTATAACTTAAGACAATAATGTCAACATGTTTAAAATCCAAAATGGCAGGATGACGTTACAATTCTTTTGAACACTGTAAATATGGCTGTTCCTCCTTGATAGATTAATCGAAATTTTATATTGTGCTTCATGTCATCGGAAATGTTGTAGTAAGACACACCTCTTCTTCAGTGTTTTTTCCTGGTGTACTACTGGAAGTATTTTTCCCATCATCTCCTGAGGTAGCTGAATCACCATTAGAAGTCTGGGTTCCCTGTTCTGCCTCCCACTCCTGCAATACCTCCTCTAAGTTAAACCGACGTCTGTAGTTCACAAAGAAGTTCTTCACTTGGCCAACCGTCTTATTGCCAATTACATCAGCAATGGCTTGGAAGTCTTTCCCGTATTTGCGGACACCTGGAGGCAGACATACATTTAAATCAACACTACATTAGTGCTGCCTGAATCAACTGCTGTGGAATTTGATTACCCAGATGGTACACCAGGTATGTTCTATACATCATTTTACTCAATGAGAAAATCTGAGGAAAATGAAAATTACGTACTCACCGTAATTCTTGATCTTCTTGGACAAGTCTTCACCATTTATTCATACTGCTGGATTCAAGCCAGTGACATTGGGATCCTGCCGGAGCCAAAAATCTTCAGGAGGGCTGTCGCTGAGGTAGGACCCTGCATGTGTGGCACCGTCAGGCTGGCTCGTGCCTGTGTAGGCTATCTCAGCACTGACCCTCCAACCGCCAGAGTACCTGTTTTTTTACCAAGAAGGTGCAGCATAGAGTCAGTTAAGAACACCTGACCTAACAAGGGCATAAGATAGCCCTTTTGACCTATACAAGAAGGGTCCATTAAACAATGTCTTCACAGCCTAAACCAATTGAGGGAGTAAAGATCAGAAGCAGGTCGAGTAAGCTCGGGGGATGGTGGGTGGGCATATGAATAAATGGTGAAAACTTGTCCAAGAAAATCAAGAATTACAGTGAGTATGTAATTTTCATATCTTCCTGGACTTAAAGTCTTCACCATTTATTCATACTGCTGGGTTAGAGTACCAAGCAAAAAACCAAATCCCCCGAGCAGGGTGGTAGGAGACAGAGCTCACTCAGGACAAAAGTTCATTAAGGATTGTCCTGCCAAAGGAAGCATGCTGTCTGGCATAGACGTCCAGAGTGTAGTGCTTCACGAAAGTATGCAGTGAGCTCCAAGTAGCTGCTTTGCAAATATCCTCAATGGAAACAGTGCAGATCTCTGCCAAGGATGCAGCAACTGCTCTGGTAGAGTGTGCGAGCACTTGGCCCTCCAACTTAACCTGCGCCATAGAGTAGCAATGGCGAAGACATGCCACTATCCACGCAGAGATACATTTGATGAACACTGGCTGACCCAGCCAGGATGTGCTGAAGTACACAAAGAGTTGCTTGGCCTGATGGGTATCCTTACTTCTATAGAGAGAACTGTAGGGCTCTTTTAACATCCAGGGAATTAAGGGTGCGTTTTCCTTCATTTTGGAAGTTACCGAAATAAGTAGGCAGAACCAGAGGATGGTTGAGGTGGAAATCCAAAACCACTTCGGATAGGAATTTAGGGTGAGTACGGAGAACCACCTTGTCTTTACGAAAAACTGTATATGGAGGGTCTGTGACTAAAGCACGTATTTCAGAGACCCCATGAGCAGAAGTGATGGCCATCAGGAAGGCAGTTTTCCAGGTTAGAAGCTTCAGATCACACGTAGCTAGAGGCTCAAAGAGTTTACCAGTGAGTATATCTAGCATGAGGTTAATATCTCAGGGAGCAACCGGCTTTCTGACTGGAGGCTTTGTATGAAGGATACCTTTAAGGAATCTTTTGGACAGTGGCAATTTAAGCCAAGGTCATGTTTTTGACTGGTTCATGTTAGGCAGAAGCACACAAAGGTGAACCTTTACAGATGAGTACTGCAGACCTGCATCTGAAAGGTCTAGCAGGTACTCCAGAACTTTCTCTGGAGGACACTGAAATGGGTCTAAAAAGATCTTGGCACACCATTCTGAGAAACGCTTTCATTTAGCCGTGCAAGTCTTCCTGGTGGAAAGCTTGTGAGCTGCCAGGAGGATCGGAGAGATTCTCTGCGACACTTGAAACCTGCTGACATCTATCTCCTCAGGTGCCAGGCGTGGAGATGAAGGGAGTACAGGCTGGGATGGACCTGGGGTCCCTGTGTCAGGAGGTCCGTTCACAAGGGCAGTTGCCTCGGGGGGACCTCTGACAACTTGTTAATCAAGGGAAACCAGATCTGTCTAGGCCAATATGGTACAATTAGAATAATTTTGCCCCCATGTACCTCCAGTTTGAGCAGCACCGTCTGAATCACTGGAAGAGGAGGAAATGCGTACAGAAAACGTCTTGTCCACCGCAGCCTGAATGCATCCTGACAGAAAATGCCTGGTTCTGGATTTCTGGAGCAGAATAGATGCAGTTTTACACTGAGTGGGGACGCAAAAAGGTCTGGGTGGCTCCACTCGTTGAAGAGCGAATGCACCACCTCTGGTGCAAGAGACCACTTGTGAGGATTTACTTTCATCCTGCTGAGGTGGTTCGCTAGATTGTTCTGGACTCCTGGTAGGTAAACTGCCTCAATCAGGACACTGATTGAGGGACCACTCCCATACCCTCATGGCTTCTCTGTATAGAGGGTAGGAGTGCGCTCCACCTTATTTGTTGATGCAGTACATCACAGATGTGTAGTCTGTCTGAAGAAAAATTATCTTGCGACTGATCACTTCTTCTAGGACTCGTAGGGTGTACAGGACTGCCCTCATCTCCAGAACACTGATGTGAAGATGAGACCCCTCTTGGGTCCACACTACTTGGGTGTGAAGGTCCTGGCAATGAGCCCCCCAGCCAAGCAAAGACGCATCTGTAGTGATGGTAATCTAGGATTCTGGAATGTTAAAGGGCAGACCTTGTACAAAGTAGTCCTCCTGTATCCACCAAGTAAGTGACTGACACAGAGGCTCTGTCACTTTCTTAGAAGACCTTGTATGTCAGAAGTGAGAAGGTCTGACTGAGTGGTTGACAGATTGCGCTGTTGCTTGGGTGGAAGATCCGAGGGAATTTCTGCAAAACTGAGAGAGTAACCCTCCCGAACAATCCTGAAGACCCACTTGTCTGTGGTGACAGACTTCCACTGGTTGTAAAACTGAGTCAGACAACCTCACACTGCCATGAAAATGTCCACTTCAAGCAGCTGAGGTGAGATCGGGACCAGATTTTCAAAGGGTGGCACTGGGCGCTTTCGGGCCCTTTGCCTTGTGCTGCGTTTTCTTTTGCGGCCGAGGAGGCTGGTTCTTGTTAGGAGCTCTTCGGCCTCTTCCTCGAAAGGGCTGCCCATTACAAAACAACTGATGGTTCCTGCCTTTCTGAGGAGCTGAAGGAGCTGGCCTGGCTGTTTTAATGGCAGCCTTTGTTTTCTGAGAGGCCTTCAGGGCTTGTTCCACCTGTTGCTGAGCATCTGAGGAAAACCCCCAAAGTCCTAAGCCAGGAATGTCATCTGATACAGATTCCTGCAGCGGCTGCTCTAGAAGCTGTGTCACAAGCATCCATGGAAGCTTTAAGTTGATGGCTATTACATTCAATCCTTCAGGTAACAGTCTGTAGTATCTCCATTTTGGAGTCAGACTCCGGGAGACCTTCCATTAAAGACTTAAGTGAAGTCCAAAGAGAATATATGTATTGGGAGAAGTGCTCTTGATAGCTGTCAATATGCACTCCCAGGGCTGCAGCTGCGAATGCCCTTTTCCCCCAAGGTATCTAGCTATCTTACGAGACTCTATTGATGGGATGTGCTGCTACAGTACACTAGCCCCTCTGGTACTTAGTTTGAGCACCTGCCTGCAATTTTTTGCAACCACCTGTGCCGCACTCCCTCCTTCCGATTGGTGGTGGCAGCCCGGTTGGTTGGAGGTGGGAGTTTTAAACGTCACCACTGCTTAGACGTGGTGGCATCTACAGCAGCGACTCGTGGTGGTGAAGTGTGGGAAAGTGCACTGCTAAGGGAGTCAGTGGGAGAGTGTGGGTACATATCTGAAAAGTTGTAGTTTGTACTGTACAGAAAATGAATATGGGTAGGAAGTATGCATTAGCAGGATGGATTTTATTATTGTTGGGTGGGTTAGTTGTTTGTGATGGGGTAAAACTAGTGCGCAGCAAACAACAGGTGGACAATAATTATGGTCCTAAAGATTTTACTATATCTAGCCTGTTAACACATGCCAAGACACAGGTAGCATCTGGCCTGTTATTACAACGATATGCTTACTCAGTTAGAATTTATGGTTATCTGGGGTATTGTGGTATGTATCATAATATTCATGTATTTATAAGGAACATGGTGCAGGGATTGAAACTGGCCTTATTGTTACTGCAAGCTGGTGACATTGAGAGAAATCCTGGACCACTAAACTGCTTTAATGCAGGGGGTGTCCAAGGAAATTGTTCTGCTATTGCTTGCTCTACTGCCCATGGTTTCAAAATATTATATTTTAATGTGAGAAGTTTGGTCCCTAAATTAGTAGAAATACAACATATTGTGGATTACTATACACCTGATTTATTGGCCCTATCCAAAACCTGGTTAAAGCCTGTAGTACCAGACAGACAACTTTTGTGCTGTTTCTGGGTATAATTTTCTCACAGCTGACACGAAGGGTAAGAAAGGGGGGTGGAGAAGCAGTTTACTATAAAAATATGTTCCAGACAGCTGTTGTCAAATCTAGTAATGACGGGTCATTTGAAACAGACTGGTTGCTACTCTGGGTATTGTTGGGTGGTGTAAAACACTTAATTGTAGGATGTCTACATAATCCACCAAATTGTGGTTCTAATGGGTTGAAAGGAATATCTTGATATTGTTGCTCTGTATATACAACGGCAAGATTTTTTATTAGTTGTGGACATACATCTGAATTGGTCCTTAAGGTCTGAGTTGGGACTAGAGCACTTGTTAGCTGCTTATGATTTATCTCAATGTATCACTGAGCCAACCCGGCTACACTCATATACACTGAATCGCACTGTCATCACCAATAGAATGAGTCGCTTAACTGCCTCAGGTGTTCTACCTGATGTAGTAAGCGACCATACAGCTATTATTTGTAGTACTTAGCTTTGGTTATAAGAAAGTACCTCCCCGTTTGGTTCAAGTTCGCTCTGACTTCTTTTTACAATCAACTCCTTCCTATTCAGGATATTTTGTTCCCAATACATACTATGAGGCTTAGAGTCGTCGCTAATTTTTGGCTTACTAGTACTATCACGGCCCTGATTAGAGAGCATAATGCTGCATGGGAGTCTTACAAAATGAATCCTACAAAATTACTTCTTAATAACTATCTACGTAGCAGGAATAGGGTTTTTGATTTGGTGCGTAAACCCAAAAGGGATTTCTAAAGAAATATTTTCAGACAAATTGGGCCAGTCCTAAACAATTCTGGGAAAACATAAATTCTTTGCTTTCCCCCCAATCAACCTCTACAGTTTGAAATTTGTTGCTAAATGTTGCTGATGTTGATCCTGTTAAAACTGCATATTTTTTAAATAAGAAATTTTCTGATTTGTCTGACTATAGGAACTGGTACACAAATGGGAGCTGGGGGTTTAAAAAATGCTTCTTCTGTCAGATAGACTATGCTTTATGTTCAAGAAGATTTCTGAGGTAGATGTATTCAAATTATTAAATACCCTTCCCAATAAATACAGTAACTGTGGGGGTGGGCTGGATGGAAGATTTTTGAGGCTGGCCATTCCATTTATAGTTAAACCCCTTTGTTTCTTTTTAATTTTTCTTTGGAATACTGCCAGTTTCCATCTGACTGGAAACTGGCTAGAGTTGTGCCTATTCCTAAAAAAGCCCATGCAATCTTGCTTGAGGATTTCCAACCAGTTTCTAGTCTCAATCCTCTGAGCAACATGCTTGAGACGATAGTAGCCAACCAAATTAATGATTATCTTTCTAGTTATGGTTTACTTTCACCACAACAACATGGTTTTCGTAAGAATGATGGAACTGGAACTGCCTTGGTCGGGTTCACAAACTCCGCCCCAAGAGGCTTTGAGAAAGGCCTCATGACTGGAGTGGTGTTTGTGGACCTGACCAAGGCATTTGATTTGACTGAGCATGATTTGGTATGCTCAAAGTTAAGTGTCTTGGGTTTTTCTGAAGTGGCCATTTCCTGGATAATAGATTATTTAACAAACTGCTCACAATTTATTAGCATTGGTTCTTGTGTATCTGATACATCTCTGATTAATTGTAGAGTTCCTCAGGGGTCCAATTTGGGCCCCTTGTTATTTTCTATTTTTGTTAATGAACTTCTTTCTGTTTGTAAGAGATGTGAAACCATTCTCTATGCAGATGATTTGATTATTTTTTCTCAAGGTGGCTCTTCTGAATCAATGGCTGCTCTGAAATATGATTTTGAGGGTATTTGTAAATGTTTTTTGAATACTTTAATGGTTTTGAATTAAAAAAGACAAAATCTATGATTTTTGGTACCACTTTCATGCTCAGAGATAATCTATCTTTATGTTTGTATGATCTGAATGGTTTGGCTATTGAGCCGGTATATCTATTGAAGTACCTCGGTATCCTACTGAACCCCAGGCTGACTTTTTCGTCTCAGGTTCATTCAGTTATTCGTACCATAAATCAAAGGTTGGGTCTTTTGTATAAATGTAAAAATCATTTTTCTTTTGATGTAAGAAAAACAACTGCAGTTGGTTCTTTATTACCACACTTTGACTATGTTTACTATATTTATCGGCATCTTGAGAGTAAGGAGTGGAATTTTTTAAAGGTTGTTTATAAATAATGTCTGTCGATTTGCTCTTTTGGTGCCCATGCAAACTCACCACTGCGCTCTGTATTCGTGCCTGACAATAGGCAGGATTTGTCTAGTGCACTTACCCAGTCAACAAAAACTAACTAAATAAATAATTCTCAGCTGGGTTGGCTGGCTCCGATGGCCAGAATTGAATATTTTTTTGGTTGTACTATCTTTTAATGTTTTTTTCTTAAATCTCTATTCCCACTATACAATCTTGTAAATCCATGAAATGTTCTTTCCAGCTTATGTTCTGCAAATGGTATTTTATTGGACACGGTATTACCCAAACTCAAAATTATATCTCATGCTTTTTCTATTGCTGGCCCAGTGTATTGGAAAGCACTTCCACTAACCACACGACAGGTTTCATCCATATCAGGGTTTAACCCTTGCTGTGCTGTGGACTGATAGAGATATCAGTCCAGAATTCCTATATGCTCCAATTCTGTTGGCAGCCTAAGGGTTAAGACAAAGCTGAAACATTACTTACTGTTGAAATGTTCATGTAGTCATTCATATAATTTATTGTCACTATGTAATACATATTTAATGTATGTGTGTCTTTTTCTACTGTGTTCCGAGTCGGGCCTGAAAAAGGGCCATTGCTCCAGCGTCCTTACGCAGTTAACAAATGAATAAATAAATAAGTATATAAAATGTGCTGATACTTCATGTGGAAGAACAGCTTTGTCATTCTCCACAAGGAGAACCAGCGCATCTGCGATGGGTTGTGATGCCAAAATGGGTCTCTCCTTCGAAGGGATGTTATTTCCTGTCTATGGTTTTGCAGACAGAAGGAATAAGAGCTGGCCGTGCTCACACCGCCTCGGATAAGGTCTCAAAAGGTGGGGGTACTGGTGGTGTAAGGTTCACTGCAATGTTAGGAACATGAAACCACTCTAGGCGCAAAAGCCTACTTGGGTACACAGAAGACATCTGCAGAGCCAGGGCTGCCCTTATATTTCTGAGCAGAGAGTGGAAGGAAAGGTCCTCTACTGGGCTTTCAGTTGGAAGTGAAGGATTGCCATCCAAACTACAGAACAAGTCTGTCACCTTCTTCAGAAATGATAAGGCTGGGATCAGACTCATTTTGCTCCAAGTCCCCTTCGGAAGGGGTGGCAGCTGCTCCAAATAGGCTGTTGTCGTCTGGCCTTGGCAAAGGATAAACAGGAGACACTGGAACTGGCATCGGACCCAGGGGCTGTTGCCGACACTGGATGCTCAACCTACCCTGAAAGTCCCAACCACGGCTCAGAAGTCCCTAGGGGACCGGATCCACCGGGAGGGGCAACCAAGACAGACACTGTACCCACTGCTCCATAAGAGTGGCCCACTGGAAACCTGTAAGACGACAGAGAAGGGCTCTGATGCCAAGAGTCTGAGCAATCAGGAGCGGAAGCCATTAGGGAACCGGGGACAGCCTACCACTGAAGACCTCTTGGCAGATGTACCAGAGGGCAACATCGAGCGGTACAATACAGTTACATAAGAACTTACCATAACAGTAGATCTTTGAGAGGAGCTCTTGCAGCAGGCAGTAACCGTAAGGACTGAGCTGCCAGGCGCTAGGACCACACAGAGAACTTCTAGCTAGCAGTATTCGGTGGGGGAACGCCGACGTTCGACCTATGGTATAAAAGAGGAGGTCCCCCAGCCCATCTCCAGTGCTCCCGCCAGAGAACTCAGCATGTACAGAAATAGGAGAATGGAGGAGGTTCCTTTAAAATGAGAAAAGCACAAGAGCTGCGATGGAGAAACAGCAATCAGGGGGAAGGAGGGAGGGAATGCAGTGTCTGCTGAAAGAGCTCCTCTTGAAGATCTACAGTTACGGTATGTTATTTCGTAATTGTACTATCTTACTTCAAGGGGTCTCTTGCAGCAGGCAATAACAGTAAGGACAGAATCCCAAGCAGTAGAGGAATAGACCTAGTCAACTGGGAGGAGGACGGAAACATTCAGAGGAACTTTAGGACAGAAGGAGGCACTGGAGGACTGCGAGGCCGAAACCTGCTCTACACCTAGAAACAATGTCCAAACTGTAATACTTGACGAAAGTGTGGACAGAACTCCAAATGGTGGCTGCGCAAATGTCTGCAGCAGACACATTCATGAAGGAGGCAGTAGAGGCAGCCATACCCCTGGTAGAATGACTTCTGACCTGGCCTGGCAAAGGCTTGTCATACTTGTGGTAGCAATAAATACTGCAATCAGCTAACCACTTAGATAAACACAGTTTGGAAATAGGAGCCCCTTCTTTCCCGGAGGCAAATGAAACAAACAACTGGTCAGATTTTCTGAACGAGCGGGTGCGGTCCAGATAAAAATGACGCACCCGATGAACATCTAGAGTGTGAAGTAAAGCCTCCCCCTGATTAGAATACTCAGGAAAATAAACAGGCAGGAGGATGGATTGATTCAAAGTAAACTCAGACACCACCTCCAGCAGAAACTGAGGACTGTTGGTCCACAAAGATACCCTGTCTTTGTGGAAAACCAAGTATGGCTCTTTATACATTATTGCCTGAAGCTCGGAAATCTTCCGGAGCTGAAGTAATGGAAACTAAAAACAACGCTTTCCACGACAGAGAGCACAGCTCGCAGCCTGCGGTAGGTTCAAAGGGAGGAAGAGTGAGCTTTTCCAAAATATTCAACAGATCCCATGGCGGGACTGGGTTCCTAAAGGAAGGTGTCAAATGAAGAATGCCCCGCAAGAAGGTGTGGGACAGATCCAGTTGGGCAATATTTTTGCTGTCAATGGGTGCATGGTACGCAGAAATGGCAGAAAGGTGCACCTCAATAGAGGAGTAACCCAGACTGGAGTCTGAAAGGGAAAGGAGGCACTCCAGGATGAGATTCACTGGATAGGTGAAGGGATCCAAATGCTGGGCGGTAGCCCAAATGGAGAACCGCGTCCCCTTCATGGTGTAAGCAGCTCTGGTGGAAGGCTTTCTAGCAGCCACCAGAACATCCGCCACCCTAGAGGAAACCCAAAATTGTGCGATGGCCAAGTCTGTAGGAGCCACGCATGGAGATGAAAAGACCTGAGGTCCAAGTGAATCAGAGCACCCTGGTCCTGTGAGAGCAGGTTGGAGCAAAGACACAGAGGAAGAGGAGGTTCCACCAATGGGAACCATATCTGGTCAGTAAGGAGCTATCAGAAGCATGTCTGCCCTCTCTGACTGCAGTTTGAGAAGAACGCTCTGCAGAAGCGGGAAGGGAGAAAAGGCATACATGAGAGGGACAAAAACGTCTCACCACAAAACACCAGGACCTGGATCTAGCGAGCAGAAATTGGGCAGTTTTGCACTGAGTGGGGATGCAAAGAGGTCCAACTCGGGACGACCCCACCTGTCGAAGAGATCCTCGACCATGGAGGATAGGAGCTCATGAGTTTTTGACCTGGACTGGTTTAGGCTTTCAGCCAGGACATTTTATTTAGCTTTTGTTGACCGGGTAGGTACACTAGACAAGTATTATGCCTATTTTCAGGAACGACCCGGGAGAATACAACATAGGGATACAGAAAGAATGCAAGTACATCATGACAAAAGTAACATATAGGAGTAGTAACATAGTCCAAAGGAGTAGTAGGTCATAATATAACTTATAACTTTATAGTCAGGCACCCCCAGGGTGAGTAGGTCACATGAACTGCAGTTAAAACCAGATTGTGCTCTATGGCCCAATGCCAAACTCTCATGGCCCTGCACAGGAGCTACGAGTGAGTCCCCCCCTTGCTTGTTGATATAATAGACTACTGACATGTTGTCTGTCTGAATCAAGAGAGGATCCATGAGGAGATGAGTATGAAAGTACCGAAACCCAAGGAGGACTGCTCGCATCTCAAGCACACTGATGTGGAGATGCTGCTCTTACTGAGACCAGGCCCTCCGGGTTTGACAGTCTGCCATGTTGGCACCCCAGCCCAGACAGGACGTGTCTGTCATGAGAATCTGACTTGGAGAGTCCACATGGAAGGGAACCCCTTTTCAGAAGGTTTTGAGAGGTTCATCCACCAAGACAGCATTTGCCACACAGGATTAGAAACTAGGGCCCCTTGATCCAAATCGTCCATGCGCTGGTCCCACTGGACCTGCAGAGTCCACTGAGGTACCCTCATGTACAGGTGGGCAGGTGGGACAGTGACTACGGCCACCGTCATGTGTCCCAAGAGTCAAGAGAAATGACCTGGTCAGGACCTGGCATGATGAAGACACCAATTGGGCCTGTACTCTCAGGCGGTCTGCTCTGTCTGGAGGCAGGGAGGCCTTGCCCTCAGCCGAATCCAAGATCGCTCCGATGAACTGCAGTCTTTGACTTGGCCAGAGGGAGGATTTGGGCAGGTTCAGGGTGACGCCCAGTATCCGAAACAAACTGAAGGTGATCTCCATTGTCTGGAACAGCTGGTCTCTGGAGGGGGCCATGAGGAGCCAATCGTCAAGGTTGGAAAGACATAAAGATCCCGTCTCCTGAGGGCCACGGCCACTACTGCAGGCACTTGGTGAAGACTCGAGGAGCTGAGGAAAGGCCGAAGGGTATGGTCCTGAATTGGTAATGGTTCCCCAGAAAGCAAAATCATAGGAACCTCCTGTGGGGCCGAAAAACCTGGATGTGGAGGCAGGCTTCTTGCATATCCAGGGAGCAGAACCCATCTCCTTGATGAAGAAGGGTCAGAAGACCCTGAAGGGTAACCATCCTGAAGAGTTTGTATTCTATAAATAGATTCTGGCAGCTGAGATCCAGAACTGGTCTCAGATCGTTAATCTTCTTTGGGACCTGGAAGAACTGGGAATAGAAACCTTTTCCCTTTTGATTTAAGGGAACTGGTTCTATGGCCTTTTTGCTCAGCAGTGCCTAGATCTCCTTCTGGATAAGGGCAATGTGATCTGGAGGATAGTGGGAGTGCAAGGGAGGGTTATCTGGGGGCATGTCTTGAAAGTTGTGAGTATGTCTACAAGTTGAAGCACCTGTGATCTGAGGTGATTCTGCGCCATCTGTCCAGGAAAAGGGAGAAGTGACACCCCCCCACTGCCTCCCTCAAAGCCTCTGCCAGGGGGAGGGGGGGGGTCAGGCAAGGAGTCATGCTGAAGAACCTGGGATGGGCAGGGCAGCAGTGGAGGCCCTGGGGCTCTAGGTACTGAGGCTCCTGTCACCTGGGAGGGTTATCTGGGGGGCCTTACGTTTGAAGGTTCCTCTGGGCTACTGCTCTCGGGACTGCTGAGGCTAGTTCCTCCGAAAGGGCTAATGCTGCTGGAGTTTTGGCTGACAGCGGTTCAAAGAATGTACCAACTTCAGGGCCTGGCCAGATTCTTGCAGGGGGGATACAATGTTCTGGACATCCTCGCCAAAGGAAGCCAACCTCCTAAAAGGAGAGTCAAGGATTTTGGCCTGCACATCTGGGCCAAAGCTGGAAACCCAGAGCCAGGAATGGCAGAGAATACAAATGTCCATGGCCGCCGCCCATTCTGTCATGTCAGCAGTATCGTAGGATGTCCTTAGGACATGACTTCCGACGTCTGACCCTGACTTCAGAAGCTGGGTCAACTGAGACTCAGCAGTGTCCTCTGGGGAGTTTGCACCAATTCCAGAACTTAGTCCCACAGGGCATTCTGGTTTTGGACCATGTAAGCTAGAAAGTTCAATGACTGAATGGCCAAAGTGGCTGAGGTGTAGACCTTCTTGCCCACATCCAACCGTCGAGACTCGAGGTTGCGTGCTAAGGTCTCTTCATGACCACTGAGTCAGCCACAGAATACTCCCCATAAAAAGGCTTGTCCCTGGGGAGGTGGTAAAGCCTGTCTGCCTTCTTAGGCAGGGCTGGGGTGGAAGATGGGTGATTCCAGGTGGCCCTGTTGACATCCTTGAAGGAGTCAATAAGGGGAGGTACAACCGTAGGCAGAATGTCCCTCTTATGGAGAAAGGTTGCCAAGCGTCGGTGATCTGGGTTCAGTTCCTCCGAGCTCCGGCCCATGAGGGACTGAATATGCTTCATGATTTCCAGGAAAGTTGGATCAGCAGCAGGGGATCTGGGGGTATCCCTGGGATCCTCACGTTTGGAGGGTAACCAGGAATCCTCAGAGTTCGAAGAGGAGGAATTCCCCTCAGACCAGCGTTCGTGGACAGCGATCCTTCTAACGCTGGTCCTGCTTATCACCGGGAGACTGGGGAGCGGAAGGGAGAACCCGGACCAGTAAGGGGGAACATTCCCTCGGAGGTGGGGTAGAAGGCCTTTTCTGGGGTTCCTTCCTTTGCATGAACTCCCACCAAGCCATAAACAAAGCAGAGTAGTCCAAAGGCAGTGGAAGGGGAGGCACCACTGGGTGGGAACGTATGGTATCCCCCGGAGTCGGTCCCTGAGGAACCGAGTGTTCGGATGATGACTGCTGTGGTGAAGGGCTAGCAGGCATTGGTCTTGAAGGACCCAGCATTGGTTCAGCAGGCATCTACTGTGGTTGTCCCAAAGGAGTGGTCGACACCAGCTGAGGCTTAACTGATGACAGTAAAGGCAATGCTGGGGTTGACACCAGTGTGGCCAGTACAAGCAGAAGAGAAGGGGGCTGACGCTGGTCAGGCAAAGCAGCCCACGCAGGTGTAGCCTGCATAGGGGAGGAAGCTCCCATCGGAGACTGTGGTGCACCCATGAGGGAAAGGCGAGCGCATGCTCTGGGCGTTGCTTAAAGGCACCAGTCCCTGAACGCGGGACCGACGTAGGCAACGCCAAGACCGGAAGGGAGGTAGGCCGAGACCCACTGTCCGAAGAGCCAGTTAAGCCTCCTGGCTGAGAACCCACAGGGAAAATGGGCCTGAGCTTCAGGGGCTTTGGGGCTGGGGACGACGTCTGAAGCCTGGAGGAGCCTTCGCCCAAAATGGTGATGAGGGTGGGAGGGAAGACATGGGCAGCCTGGAAGGAGAGAGGGCTGCTGGTGAAGGTGGGACCAACCTCCTGCGGAAGGAAGATCCAGAAGCGGCCGGCAACTTGTGCAGTGACCTGGAGCGGGAAGCGGACAGAGGCCGATGCCTATCCTTGTCCTGGTGCTTGTGTTTCCTGCTCAACATCTTCTCTGTGGAAGAAGTAGAAGACCCGGAGGCTGGGAGGAGGAGGAAGAAGAGCTCTTGCCCTGGAGCTCCTTCTCCATTGTTGCTAACTTCTGTTGTAGGAGTAAAGCCTGAAGGGGCTTTGAGCGGCGTCTCCGTGTGGCGTGGTTAAACTCCTGGCAGTGCTGGCAGGCTTGAGTGTCGTGGTTAGGGCTTAGGTAGAGCAGGCAAGAGGAGTGGCTGTCCTTAATGGGGATCTGCTTGCTGCAGGCACACTTCGTTTGCCCGTCAGAAGACGTTACTGGAGAAGTAGACATACAGGAACTTGAAGAAAAATAAAGAAAGATGTTAGATTATGAAAATAAATCATGGTCGAAATGCAATGAAAATGGTGGTCGATTAGAAGCAGGAGTCTGTGGAGGTCCAATCTGCATAGGTTGACGGCGGGAATAGAACTGGGGATGGGCTAAGGGACCGCTCCTTTTATACCATAGGCTGGACGTCGGCGTGTGGACATCAGGGATGGTCCCCTGCTGAATACTGCTAGCTAGAAGTTTTCTGTGTGGTCCTAGTGCCTGGCAGCTCAGTCCCCTCAAAGTAAGATCTTTTCTTCCCCTTCCAACGGGAACAGGAAGAGCTCGAGGCCGAGCAGTGCTGGGTCCCCGACCTAGATTGAGAATGGGCTCGCTTTTTTGTGTTTATGGCAAGACTGTCCTCCCTCCCAAACACCGGACTGCCTGTGGTCAGACGACCCCCCCCTCCAGAAAGGGCGGCGGACTGGACGCAACCCAGCTGCCAGAGCAGTCTTCCAATGGGGAGTCCCTACCATCAATATCCGTGGTCAACTCCCTCGAACAGTAGAGCTGAGAGGAAATTAAGAAATTTCTCTTTTCTTTTTTTTAAATAAATAAAATAAATCTGAATGCTGTTATCGTATAGATGAGAAGATTTGACTCCCGGCAGGCGAGCAACATCGTCACTGAAGTGCACTTGGCAGGGAAAAAGGAACTGAGGCGGTTAGAGGGTCGACGCCAAGACAGCGCAGTCCTACCTCAGCGCCGGTCCTCCTGAAGATTTTCGGCTCTGGCAGGGTCCTAGGACCCCCGGACTGAACCCAGCAGTATGAATAAATGGTGAAAGACTTTTTAAGTCCAGGAAGATTAAAAGAAATCTGAAATACACAAACTTGCCCAAGTCTCACTTCCTCAGTTCAACATGGACCTGCACCAAAGTAAATCTTTTTTCTAATTCCTCTTCACAGCGTCTCTTTTTAACTATTTGTATTTTTCTTCTGAACCTCCTCTGCATGCATTTTCCATGCCCACCCCCAGCTAAGGCTTCTGGTGTAGTTTTTGTCCACTTTTCCACTGACTGCCAGCAGTGCAGTCATTGACAACTGAGGAAACTGACATCATTGATAACTATTATACTAATTACTGCAGGACTAACTTATATAGGGAAAGGGAACATTGTTTAACCAGAAGTAGCACACTAAGCCAAAGCTTGTTTCCATCTGTGACCTGGGAGCACAAGGAAGCGAAGTGACTTGCTGAGGATCACACAGTATGCACTTACGCGGCTATGGGATTCAAACCCAAGTCTCCAGATCTGCAGCTCAGAGCTTTAACCCACTGCGCTATACTGCTATACATAATGAAAACACACACACACACACACTTTGGCATACTTCAAAAGTACACTGTGCCCTGCACAGATGTCATGACAGTGGTTGTTAATGCCCTGAAAGTGCACAGTTCTGAAAAGAGTCTATACTTCATATAGAAGCTATTCTTCTACAAATGACAAACAGCACACGATGTGCTGTAATGCTGTCATAGCACATTACTGCTGTGCTGACTCCCAAGTCCTTAATACTAGGGCCACAATAATATTCTCATCTTCAGTCTATCTGTTAGGGCGGTACCTCTCAGAAAATGTTCTTCAGCAAAGCAGAACTTGTTACAGAAAGGCATACAAACAAAATAACAGATGACAATCTATCTGTTACGGTGCTGAGAATTCTTTTAGGGATTCCAGTGACATCACAAAGCTTGAGAGGTTTATAATGTTACTAGAATCTAGAGATTAATTCACTGTAACAGATAAGACTGCCATCACATTTTTTGTGCTATATGGAATGGCAATCTACCTGATCTGATTCACAACATCGCAATCTGACAACTGGCGAGAGAGAAAAAATGCAGTGTCAACTAGTGGTTTCTTTGTCTCCCCTTCCCCACTGTAAACATCACAAAAAAAAAAAAAAAAAAATTAAACACGACTATTCGTTGAGGAGGTTAGACCACCCAACCTTTTCTCACTACCTATAGCGCCATGTCTATTGTCAGTGCATCTCCTGTCACAGAACATGTGGTTTTGAAGCTGTGACAGGAGTGCGAACTTCACAGCCGACCTGAGATGAGCGCGAGCAGAAACATTATTCCAATCTGTAATACCACAGTTTTGCTATCAAATCAATTGCATTATGGATTCCTGACATTAGAACGATGGTATTAAGAGCTATAGGGACTGCTGTTTTACAACGGGGAGGGAAAAAAAAAAGGAACCTTGCATTACACATCAGTTTAAATCTTAAATTTATACAATCATTTACAGAAAGGTTAAATTTCAGTCTATTACCCTCTAACTTTCTATTTCTATGGCAGTGCAACTCTCCTGCGGATATGATTAAAAAGCTTCTCAAGTAAGCAGATGATCCTCACTAAACATAGTCTGTCAACATACTGGGCCAGAGTTTCAAAGGAGGATGCAGGGCTTACATCAGCCCTGCGTCCAACCTTTTTTTGGCGCAGGTGCACCAAACACCTTTGCTGCAACTGCACCCAATTTTAGTAGGTTGCATGCAGTTGCGACAGTTTACCCAATTTACAGCAGCCTATGCCAATTATCTGATGCAAGATCCATAAAAAGGGTACCCAGGATTGCCGCAGCTGCACACTAGACGAGCAAAAAGCTGGTCTAACTTGCGGCACTTGGTGCCTGGGATAGAAAATCAGGATTGCCTGCCAGGAGAATGCCACAAGCTCTGTGTGTCATATGGTCAGTGCATCCCAGGCTTGCGGCATTCAGAGAGCTTTGAAAATCCGTCCCACTGTCTCTGGGGTACATGCGAAAACGGCAACAGTTACACTGACAAACACCCAACTTCTGTTTCACCTAGTGTTATGCCAGCCATAGCAGTTTGAGGAAAGCTTTCTGAAAACCAAGGAAGTTAAAGAGTCAGAATGAGAAGACAGTACTCCTGCTCTCCCACAGTGCTTCCTGGTGTTTATACACATAGCTGTGAATCATCTGTCTCCTTCAGAAAGGCACTGGTTAAGCTCCTCTCTCATACTTTTCCTTTACAGGCCTTAAATTTCAGAGTACATTAGCCTCAATCAGTCTCACTTGACCTCTCTGTGTGTGCCCAATGGCTGTTGCCAGCTGTCCATTCTGGACTATAAACTGATCTGGGGTAGTATGTCTGAAGGGGCTAAACACATTTTGTCTTCCTTTACTTAATTAGCCTTAAATTCAATATCCAAGTAATTACAGAATTTGTCAGTTTCCAAAAACTCCTTATTTTTCAGACTTACTAAATCATTTTTTCAGCATACTGCATTCACTATTACAGGAAACCCATATACAATAAACAGATAATAGCAAACCATCAGTTCCAAGGCTGTAATTTCACTGAGGGATTCTGGTGACGACAATCTCGAGAGCAAAGCAAAAAGCTAAGGTGCTTCTAACGATGTCACAAGAATCCTGAGATGGACTTTAAGCCTTGCAATTTATTTGCTTTTTGTTATTATTTCAAATGAAAATTAGATTTTTTTTGGTGCAGTACTACCAACTGCGAAGTAATTTAAATCACAAATTGTAGTAAATATATGAATACCACACCATTCAAGAGTGAAATGTTTTACCTTAAGAATCTGCATCCCGACCATACCACATACTCTTATCATCACCACCATGAAACAATTTGTATTCTCATGCCCCCAAAGCAAAGCTCTACTGCCTCTCTCTGAAATAAAAAAAAGTTTTTCTTTCTTCCACTTTGAATTATAAATAGTCAGTGGTAGTGCTTGCTGCGGTTTGAGGATACAATCTTGTTTTCAGACTCGTCTACTTTTACTGTAAACGTGGTTTGGTTTTACAGTACTACAGTCAAGCTTTTACTGTAAATGATGGTTTTGTATTTTTAGCACGTGCCCTATAAAAAATTCAAGAAACTGAGCTAGCAGTACCATAAATGGGAAGTGAAGTCAGAATGACAGTATCCCTTTCTGATATCTTATCATTGGTATTATGGGGTTTGGATACCACTCACCACCTATAAGAAAAGGTGACTATCCATTAATTAGTTCTTACAGAACTCCTGGAATTCTGCTGCTTACTCCAGTGGCTGGGTGATCTGCCCCCCCACCCCGGTTTTTCAATCTGTAAGCAAGCAAAAGACCTACTCTGGCACAATGTTCATAACATGTTCTGTTCAAAAAAAGCAGCAGAGTCTCAGTTTGCCTCGTCTGTAGGGCATTTAACTGTTCCCTAACTTCTTTCAATTTTCCCCGACACTCTTCTCTTCCCTGACCGCTTGTGCTCAAGGTCCAGTTCCACTAACTGTTCAGTAAGTGTTTGCTGTTGTACCATCATCTTTTTTGAAGAAGAGTGGGAAACTGCCTTCAGGCCATCCCAAATCTATTTGGGAGTGGTGTCCTGGGCTGTATTAAAGGTACAGTACTCCCATATCACCTCCTCCAGTTCTGTACACAATGTCTCATCATTTAAGAGACTGGCACTGAAGTGCCACAAAGAGTTCCCCTGCCTTTCACTATAGTAACGCTAAACTATTGGGGCATGATCAGAGTGGGTGGTAGGACCTTTACTGCAACTAATGACCGTGGCGAAGGCAGTCTTGGGGATATATAAAAACAGTCTATTCTTGAGTAAAGTACAGTTACATAAGAACTTACCGTAACAGTAGATCTTCGAAAGAGGCTCTTGCAGTAGGTATTCACATATAGGACTAAGCCGCCAGGCATCAGGACCCCACAGAAAAATTTCTAGCTAGCAGTCTCTGGCAGGGGACCGCCCTCATGTCAGGTGACCGGGGTCATATGATGTCTGTATAAAGGGGTGGTCCCCCACGCCCACCTTCCAGTTCTTTCCCACCAAAGGCCAAAAGAGGCACGATGAGAGAGAAGAGGATATTTCCCTCCATGGAAATGAAGCAAAGAAAACTTAGGGGGACGGAGAGCGAGAAGGCAATACCTATTGCAAGAGCCTCTCTCGAAGATCTACTGTTACGGTAAGTTCTTATGTAACTGTACTATCCTACTTCGAGAGGGCTCTTGCAGTAGGTATTCACGTATAGGACTGAGTCCCAAGCAGTCTGGAACAAGGAAAAGCACTCGGGAGGAGGATTGTCATCCATAGCGTGGAACCTCAGGCTGAATGGGTCTCATGAAAGGAGACTTTGCAGGACAGCCAACCCGAAGCCTGCTCTACAGTGAGAGGCAATGTCCAAACTGTAGTGTTTCGTGAAAGTATGGACAGAAGTCCAAGTTGCTGCTGCACAGATGTCTGCTGCTGACACATTCTTAAAACAAGCCGCAGAGGCAGCTACTCCTCTGGTGGAGTGACCTCTGATTTGACCCGGAAGGGTCTTCTTGTACTTGTCATAACAGAAAGTGATACAATGTGCCAACCATTTTGATAGGCATTGCTTAGAAACAGCATTGCCTTCTCTTTTGTAAGCAAAAGAAACAAAAAACTGATCAGTCTTCCTGAGATCCTTTGTCTGATGGTGTAGTATCTCAGGATTCTGTGAACATCCAAAGTATGCAAGAGGTACTCCCCTTGATTGGAGTGTTGTGTAAAGAAAGCGGGTAGCTCAATAGATTGATTCAGCGTAGATTCAGCCACCACCTTAGGAAGAAACTTAGGGTTGGTGCGTAGAGCCACACGTTCCTTGTGGAAAATCAAGTATGGGATTTTACATATCAAGGCCTGAAGCTCGGAAATGCGCCGCGAAGAAGAAATGGCCACTAGTAAAAGTGTCTTCCAAGAAAGGAACTTCAAATCAGCTGTAGCTGCTGGATCAAAGGGAGGCAGAGTAAGCTTCTCCAGGATGAAATTCAAGTCTCATGGAGGGGCAGAAATGTGAATGGGGGGTCTCAAATGGAGAACCCCTCTGAGGAAAGTCTTAGAGACTTCCAACTGAGCAAAGGTCCTGTCTCCAAAGGGAATATGGTAGGCTGAGATAGCTGCCATGTGGACTTTCAACAAGAAATGGCTGAGACCCAGATTGAAGAGGTGACGCATGTAGTCCAGGAGTTAATTGACTGGGCATGAGGAAGGCTCGAAGTCTTTCTAGTTTGCCCAAACAGAAAACCGTTTCCACTTCATGGCATAAGTGGACCTGGTGGAAGGCTTCCTGGCCTCCACCAAAATGTCCGCTACTAGAGGAGAGACTCCAAAGCAGGCTTTAGCTACGTCTGCAGGAGCCACTCATGTAGATGAAGGGATCTGGATGAACAAGGGTCCCCTGATCCTGGGTCAACACTTGCTGCGACAGAGGAAGATGAATTGGAGATTCCTCTGAAAATTGTTACAGAAGAGAGAACCAAACTTGCCTGGGACAGAAGGGAGCAATGAGAATCATTTGAGCTCCCTCTGATCTGAGTTTGTTCAGGACCCTCGGGATTAAAGGAATGGGAGGGAAGGCATAAACGAATCTGTCCAACCGAGAGACACAGTGTCCCACCAAAAAATGTCTCGCCCTGGAGTGAGTAAGCAGAAGGCAGAAAGTTTTGCATTTTGGGGAGAGGCAAAGAGGTCTATCTGAGGTGTTCCCCATCGCTGAAAGATGTCATTTACGACTTGTTGATTTAACTCCCTTTGGGACCTGGCTGAGGATCGACTGAGTTCATCTGCCAGTGTAATTTCCACTCCCGGAATGTCAAGTGAAGGTGATGTTGGGTTGCCCAATGCCAGACTCTCATCGCTTCCCAGCACAGAGGGTAGGAACGTGTTCCTCCCTGCTTGTTGAGGTACCAGACTACGCACATGTTGTCTGGTTGTATGAAGAGATGACCAGGGAGGATGAAGGAAAGTTGAGCCTGAAGGGCATAAAGGACTGCTCTCAGTTCGAGCACATTTATGTGGAGGTTTTGTTTGAACTTGGACCAGCTGCCTTGAGTCCTGTGAGACCCTAGATGGGCACTCCAGCCTTCTCCTGACACATCTGTCATCAACGTCTGGGAGGGGGGAATCAATGCAGACGTGAACTCCCAGGCACAGGTTCTCCTGAACCATCACCACTGCAAGTCCCTCATCATGGGATCTGATACTAGCACCTATGTGTCTAGATCGTCCCTGGTCTGGTCCCATTGTGACCGAAGCATCCACTGAGAGATCCCCATATGGAGCCGAGCGAATGGGACTGTCGGAATGGCACCTGCCATTAACCCAAGGAGGCGTAGGACTGACCTGGCTCCGACCCTCCTGCGGCCAGACAGAAGACAAGCCTGATTCTGAAGACTGTCTGCCCTGTCCGGAGGCAAGAAGGCTTTGCCGGTGGTCGTGTCCTATAAATTGGAGGCGTTGGCAAGGGACCAAGTGGGACTTGGCCTGGTTGATGGTGATACTCAGGCTGGTAAAAACCTGCAGGGTAAGAGAAAGGGAGTGCATGAGTTCCTCCCTGGACGAGGCCGCTAGGAGCCAATCATCCTGGTATGGGAATACCTGTACTCCCTGGGTACAGGTGGGTCACTACCACCGACAGGCATTTGCAAGCACTGGGGCGAGGAAAGACCAAATGGGAGGGCCTTGAATTGGTAGTGGCCTCCCTGAAAACAAAACCTAAGGAATTTGCGGTGGGAAGGGCATAGGGGGATATGCAGGTAAGCATCCTGCATGTCCAGAGTGCATAGCCACTGTCCTGGCCAAAGTAGTGGTAGAAGGCTCTGCAAAGATAGCATTCTGAAGTGTTTGTACTCCATGAAATGTTCAGGGAGCTGAGGTCAAGGATGGCCTCAGATCTCCCGTCTTCTTTGGAACTAGGAAGAAATGGGAATAGTAACCTGTCCCTCCAAGATGAATGGGGACTGGCTCTATTGCTGCCTTCGAGAGAAGGGAGATGATTTCCTATAGGAACACAGGAAGATGTTGAGGGGAGCAGGACGATTGGGGGTGATCTTCAGGGCGGTTTCTGCAGAAACTCTATCTAGTGTCCTGTCGATATCAACTGGAGCACCCAGGTGTCTGATGTTATCCTCTCCCAACCCAGTAGATGGAAGGAGAATCTCCCACCTACCAGTTCCTCTGGAACCTCCAGAGGCAGTGGGAGAGGCAGGGAGTCAGGAGGTTCAAGTTCAAGTTTACTGCAGGAAAACTCTATTGAGCAAGCTCATTCACAAGGAGGTCCTGTGACATGTGTGCAGGCAATTACATATTGCATAATAACAAACCTCACAGTAATTAAGTACATAATAACACACACATCACAGTAATTAAGTACAGTTTCAAGTCGTATGATACATATTGTTCAATTAGGAAATTAAAAGGTAGGTACAGGAAGCATAGAATGGTAAAAAGCATTGGGGTGGAGAGTTACCAGCCGTTAAATAAGATAAATAAGAGTATGGGAGTGGGGACAAGAAAAGGGCTAAGGGTCCAGAGGGCTGGGGGGGGGATAGGATATAGTATAGGAAAGGGATGTAGCAGAGGAAGAGGGAAGGTGAGAGAGCAAGGGGAGTATGATATAGAAAAAGAGGGGGCAGAGGAGAGTGGGGAGAAAGGATATAGATACCATTTGGTTTGGTCTTTGAAGACTTTTTTTTGGAACAAAATGGGCTGGAGCAAGTGCTGTGAAGATTCTGTCTGGGCTAGAGCTAGTGCCAGCTAGTTGAGAAGGCATAAGGTGAAGGAAAGGTGGGAGAGGTGGCTTAGAAACAGCTACAGTTATCTTTTATTTTAGATGTAGCCAGCCTTTTGAAGAAGTTGACAGAAACAGTGCTGGATAGTTTCAGTGTGGACTGCAGCTGATTCCAAAGGGTTGGAAGGGCAGTTGGTATTGCACGCCTGCCAAAGGAGGTGCGAGTCCTCAGTACGTCAAGGAGGATGAAGTCAGATTTCGTAAGGGAGTACAAACTGTGGGAAATGCGGATGAGAGATTTTAGACAACACGGGAGCTTGTTCAGGAGTTATCTTAAGAGTCCAGATACCAGCCTGGAGCATACGTCTAGCAGAAAGTGACGTCCAACCAACGGCTGTGACAAGTTCACAGTGGTGGGTTCGGTAGGGCAAGTTTGTGATAAACCGCAGAGCACGATGATAGAGGGAGTCCAATTTGTTTAGGCTTGTAACTGCTGAGGAAGTGTAAATTAAGTCTCCATAGTCAAGTAACGGAAGGAATGTGGCTTGAACAAGCCTGATTCTAGTCCCAAGCGGAAATAGTGACCTATTTCGGAAGAAGAAACCTAGCCTGGCTTTTAATCTCCTGGACAGGTCATCGAGATGGTCATTAAAGGGGAGCTTATTATCTAGCCACATACCAAGATATTTAAATTTGGAAACAACTTCCAGGGGTTCTCCTAGGAAGGTGACAACAAAGTCTTCAGGAGGATCAGTGGAAGAGGTATTAAGGGTGAAGATCATAGCCTTAGTTTTCTTGGCGTTGAGGAGGAGTTTAGCATTAATAAGTTCCAACTAAGCAAAGTCAACTTGTAAAACGTCCCTTACTTCGGGCAGTGTTGAACCAGATGTGTGCAGCACTGTAACATCAGCAAAGAAATGCAGCTTGGAATTGGCTATATGAGCATCAAGACTGTTGATGTACAGCGAAAAAAGGATGGGACCTAGGATGGAGCCTTGCGGGACTCCCCTAACAACGGGCAAGGAGGCGAAAAATAGGCCATTGGCTTTGACTTTCTGGGTCCTTCCAGAAAGGTAGCTGGTAAACCACTGAGCAGTACAAGGAGTGGCGACTATTTTGATAAGGCTTCTAACTAGTAAGTTGTGGTCAACAGTGTTGAATGCTTTACTAAGGTCTAAGAATACTGCACCAGTGATTTTCTTGGAGTCCGTAGCAGAGACCCATTCGTTGGTGACTTTTGCCAGTGCAGTGACTGTACCATGATTAGGCCGAAATCCGGATTGTGCTGGGTTAAGAAGTGAGAAAGTTTCAATGTGGTACTTTAATTGAGTGTAGATCAGTTTTTCAAAGACTTTAGAGAGAATGGACAAGACAGAGATGGGTCTATAGTTATTTAGGTCGCATAGGTCTCCTGATTTAATAAGGGAAGGATGTGGGCGGACTTCCAGCAAGAGGGAACTGAGGCAGTGGATATAGAGAGGTTGAAAATGTGAAGAATAGGGACAGTGAAGTGGAGGTAGCCTATTTTTAGGAAAAATGGTTCCAGTCCATCAACGCCGGTGCTTTATTTCGTATCCAAATTGAGGAGCAAATCTTCGACTTCTTTATAATTGAGAGGAAGCAGCTGAAAGGGACATGACGAGGTTTGGGGAACGATGTTATTGCTGTCTAGGTTGTTAATTCGGTGAGGAGTCGAAGGCTAGGCCAGCAGTGACAAAATGGGAGTTAATTTCTTCGAGTATTTAACAACTATTTTCCACCACCTTACCACTGCTGTTTATCTTAATTGGGATGAAGGAGGTAACAGACAGCAAGGGCCGGCCTTCGATAGACTTAAGGGTCTTCCAGATTTCATGAGAATTCCCTTTAGCCTGTTCAAGAGTGGAGACATAGAAGTTAGCTTTAGCAGAACAAATGTGTTTAACGCATGCATTCCTGGCTGCTCTAAAGGCCTGCCAGTCTGCTGGACCCTTAGTGCACCTAGCCTGTGCCCAGAGTTTGTCCCGATTTATGAGTGTGGCCTTGAGATCTGGTGTGGGGCAGCGCAGCAGTTGAGGCTCCTGCGGCTTTTCTGCTGGGGGGGGGGGAGGCTCTTGGTTGCTGGAGGGGCCCAATGTTTGTTGGCACATCTGCCCTGCGGCTTTTGTCTTTGTCAGTTTTGGTGACGAAAATGATGCTGTTGCCTTTGAGGGGGCCTGTACATAGTCTGGACAGACCTGAATGCAGTACCCCTCTCCTGCAGTTCAGTAATGATGTCCTTGACATCACTGCCGAACAGCTCTGAACCCCTGAAGGTAGCATCCTGTATAGCGGATTGTACCTCAGGGACCAAACCTGACACGCAGAGCCAGGCATGACGCCGGAGGCCTACGGCAAAGGCAGAGCTCCTACAAATTGTGTCCACCACATCGTAAGTAGCGTGTAGCATGTGCCGACAGGCCGAGCGAGTGGAACGGACAAGGCACCGACTTCCTGCTTAGTCTGTGACTCAGGAAGGGAGTCCAATTTAGATTCCACCTGGCTAAGGATGGTCTTCTGGAAATCCCCCACACGAGCAACATAGTTAAGGGCCCTGATGCCTAGGGTAGAAGAGGAATAGATCTTCTTCCTGTACTGGTCCAGAAGCCGGGATTCCTTATCAGGTGGAGATGAGCTGAGGTGTTTAGGATTGGCGGAGCAGCCGTGAGCGCCGCTGATGACAACCGAATCCGCCTTGGGGTGAAAGCTAAGAAAGTCTACACCCTCAGGAGCCTGGTATAGCCTGTCTGCCTTCCTTGGAAGGGGGGCTAATGCAGAAGGTTGTTTCCAAATGGTGGAAACAAGATCAGCGTGAGGCTCTATCCAGGGTGGGATCAGCGTAGGGGCGGTGTCGGGCAGATCCAGATGGGCAAGGAATTTTTTACGATGTGGGTCTGGCTCCACTGATTGCCACTGATGTACTTCCTGGATTTTCCTCAATAACTCCAGAAAAGAAGGGTCCTCTGGAGAGGACTTTGGAGGATCCCTCGGCCTGGGGTGTTCCAAAGTGTGGGGCTCGCCTTCGGAATTACAGTGGCCGGACTCAGAATCAGAAGTTTCTGATGAAGAGGAAGAAGACTCCTCCTTAGGAGGGACAACCCCTCTGGGGAGTTCCCAGGGGTGTGTATCCTCCCCGCCTCAGGCACTGGAGGGCTCTCCTCTGGTGTCCGGGGGGGGGGATCTCATCTAGGGGATCCGCTATCGGGTCCAGCGTTGGGAGATGACTCTCGACCTCCCAGGTGAACTGAGCCTTGGCCTCAGCGCACCAGGAGGCCAAGGTCTCCTTCAGATCCACTGGCGGCTAAGGAGTGGGCGGCGGAGGTGAGATCTGGTGAGGGTAACCGTGAGTATCCGTAACTCGACAGTGGTAGCCAGGTGCCGGGTACTGAGGCGTCGGGTACTGTGGGCGCTGGATACTGAGGGGCAGAGTACTGCGGCACCAGGCATGTGCTCTCGGGTACCCAGGCCAGGGCTCTGACGAGCAGAGGACCTTACAAGGCCTCTGGGCCAGACAGTGGAAGCAATGGACGTGGGCGCGGTCCCGGCGTGGGTATACCGTTGAGCGGGTCCGACGGTCCTGATGGAAGAATAGGTCTTCCATCAGGCAAAGGGATGCTGGGTGGTGTCGGGTCGGCCAGCGTGGGGACCGGCGTCTGAGGATCCGGCGTCAGGAGATCTGGTGCAGGAGGAGGAAGCCCTGACGTTAGCGTCTTGAGGTCCTCCATGACGACCGGGGAAGGAGGGTTAAAATGCCTGGGGGTCAGTCAAGGGGACACAGGGGCCTCAGTAGGCAATGTGGTAAGACGTTGTGGAGAGCCTGGGGCGTCAGACTGATCGATAGGGTCTGGCGCAGGCTTCTTGGCAGGGCGGTCGTCGGTGGAGCTGGTGTATGACTTACTGGCAGTGTCCAGGTGGACGCTGGAGGAGCCGGTGTCCGACTTATTGGACTCCCTATCCAAGGAAGGTCGTGAAGGAGAGGTGGTCATGTTGGAAGGGGTTTTGGCTGGGCGCTCACCCAAGGAGGTGAGTGGCTTAGCAGCCTTGTCCGGGCATGCGTCGGTGGAACCAACGTCCGACTTACCAGACCCGCTCCGACCGGAAGGCCGTGAAGGAGGAGTGGCCTTAACGGAAGCGGAGGCCTCCTTTGCCCCGGAGGCTCCCAAGGGGCCCGAGCATGAGCCCGATTGGGGTGACGCCTGGCAGCCATCAAGACTGCCGTCGAGGAGCGATCTCCGAGGGGATGTTTCCTGAGGGTGGCAACTCCAGCCAAGTCATGGCTGCTGTAAGTTGATTCCTGCCTCGGTGCTTTCCTTGTCATGTTTTTCTTATGACTGGGGAAGCAGATGCCTGCTTAAGCTTTTTTAACTCTTTTTATATGGAAGACATTTTCTTCTGAGGATATGGGCTTCCAGGGACTGCTGCCTTCTCTTGTGGGTAGTGGAGTTGAACTTCTGATAGAGCTGGCACTTCTCCACGGGGTGGTCTGGGCCCAGA
The DNA here is from genome assembly GCA_016271365.2 of Neoceratodus forsteri. Classification (NCBI taxonomy): domain Eukaryota; kingdom Metazoa; phylum Chordata; order Ceratodontiformes; family Ceratodontidae; genus Neoceratodus; species Neoceratodus forsteri. The sequence goes on from CM057450.1 coordinate 1,219,977,636, forward strand.
CAGAAGAGGCACAAGGAGTGGCCGTCCTTGTGTGGAAGCTGGGAACCACACGAGTCGCACTTGTTTTTATGTGATTTGGAAGGCGTTGCGGACAACATACACATCAATTGTTGAAGAAAAGTCGAAAAACAGAGAAATAGGTCGAAAAAGTTTGAAAACTTACCAAGACCGATGAATAACTGACAAGCGCTGTTCTACTGTGAGGAACTTTCACAAGCCAATAGTGGGAAAGAACTGGGAGGCGGGCGTGGGGGACCGCCCCTTTATACCATCGTATGATGTTGGTCACCTGACGTGGGGGCGGTCCCCCACCACTGACTGCTAGATAGAAATTTTTCCATGGGGTCCTGACGCCTGGTGGCTTAGTCCTATATGTGAATACCTATTGCAAGAGCCCTCTCAAAGTAAGATCTCTGGTTAGGAGGGAAGTAGAAGGTGAAATTTCTACTAGTGGGGGTTTGTTCTCTCCAGGGGTCTATTAACCTTAACTCCTCCCTCAATTTCTTACGTCACTCTATTAACATTGAGTGCCTCCATGCAGACGTCTAACCGTGGATTCTCCACCATATTCCAGTCCCCCCCAGCATCAGCTGCCCTGCCGGGATGGTAGCCAGCTTGTCAAACAATTGTTGGAAGAAAGTTGGCGTGGCTGGAGTAGCACTATAGACATTAAAGAACAGTCATAAAGGACCTACCGTAACAGCAGATCCTCGAGAGAATCTCTTGCAGCAGGTCACACCTTATGAACTATAGCCATCAGGCACCAGGACCACATGGAAACATTTCTGCTAGCAGTCTAACTGGGGCCACCTATGGTGACGGCATTATGTTAACGTCTTTCATATATAGTCGTGGGCAGCCCACACTCTTTCTCAGTTCCCCACTGGATACCATCCACTGAGGACGCACTCCCGAGAGAACCAAGGGAGAGCCAGAGAGACCCGCCAGAAGGAGCATGGAAGGCAGAAGGATTACCATCCTGGAATAGAGAGGACAGAACAGGATCAACTCAGAAGCAAGGGGGAACTGGGTGGGATGGCATGACCTGCTGCAAGAGATTCTCTTGAAGATCTACTGTTACGGGAAGTTCTTGTGTAACTGTTTTAGCTTTTTTGAGGCTATCTCTTGCAACAGGTCATGCCTTAAGAACGAGTCCCAAGCACTACTGCAGAGAAAAGTACGGGTGGTTGGAAGGCAACAGTCTATGAAAGGAGGCCCCGTAATCAATCAATCAGTTTTTATTTATAACGTGCTTTTCAAAAACCAAAGCGCAAATACATTATAGACAAAACAAACATTCAATTAATAAAAACATATAAAAAGATAAAAAGGCAGCAAAAGTAAAACTAAATATTGTCTCCAAAAGTCAAATTAAATAAATATGTTTTCAGTGAGGCGTTGAAGGTCTCGGTGGACAAGCACTCTCTAATCCGACAAGGTAGAGAGTTCCACAGGATCGGAGCCACAAAAGAAAAAGCCCTGGCACCTGATGACTGAAGATGGACCCTGGGAGCCTCTAGCAATCCCTCGTAGGTGGAGCGGAGTACACGGAGGGGGTGGTAGGGCCGAAGGAGGTCTTGCAAGTAACCTGGTCCCTGTCCGTGTAGGGTCTTATAAGTCAGCAACGCGACCTTGAAGGTGATTCTCCACAGCACCGGCAGCCAATGCAGTTCACTCAGCACAGGCATGACACGGCAAGTTCTTGACAACCCAGTCAACAACCTGGCCGCAGCGTTCTGCATCAGCTGCAGGCGATGGAGATCCACCCCTGGTAACCCTAGGTATAGAGCACTGTAGTAATCAAGACAAGAGGACACAAAGACGTGAACCAATATAGGAAGGTCATCATGCGGAACAAGGTGCTTTATCCGGGTGATGTTCCTCAGATGGTAAAATGAGGACCTGACAACTGCTGACACCTGTGCTTTTAGCGTCAGTTCGTTGTCAAGCACTACACCCAGATTCTGCACCCGTCTAGAAGGTCTCAACTGGTTACCCCCTACACAAGGCCAGACGGCTGCCCAGGAGTCAACTTCTCTACACAATGACCTGGGTCCACCACCAACACCTCAGTCTTGTCCGGATTCAGTCTCAACCAGTTAGCACTCATCCAGTCCTGAATCTCAGTGAGGCAGTTGTTAAAGACCGAGATCGCACTATTTTGTTCAGGTACAAAGGACAAGTAGGGCTGAGTATCATTTGCATAGCAGTGAAAACTCGGCACATACTGCCTTATAATGTCTCCCAACAGCAACATATACACCGTGAACAACATGGGGGAAAGCACGGAACCCTGCGGCACCCCACAAGGCAGGGCAAAGGGGGCAGGGAAAAAATTCCTGACACCACCTTCTGGGTCCTGCCGGTGAGGAAAGAATGAAACCATCTGAGGACTGTCCCCAACAGTCCACAGAGTAGCCGCAGGCATTCCAGCAACACCCCATGGTCCATGGTGTCATGGTAACACTGCTAGGCCAAAACTTTACCTCCTTCTCGAGGCAATGTCCAGACTGCAGTGCCTTGTGAAAGTGTGAACAGTACTCCAAGTTGCAGCAGCACAGATTTCAGTTGCTGAAATCCCTCTGAAACAGGCAACGTACATGGCCATGCCTCTGATAGAGTGTCCCTTAACAGCCCCAGGAAGTTCCTTACTGTACTTCCTATAACAGAAAATAATACAGTTGGCCAACCATTTCGACAGACAATGTTTAGAAACTGGTATGCCCTCTTTCCCAGGGATGAAAGAAAAACAGCTGCAAGGGCTGCAGTCCTTCGTGCAATGAACATAATATCTGCGTATTCTATGTACATCTAAAGCAAGGAGCAATGCTTCCACTGGAGTGGCATGCTCATAAACAGGTAGGTGGATGGTCTGATTTAAAGTAAGCTCAGACACCTTTGGCAAAAACTTAGCGTTAGTACGCAAAGACACTGGGTCTCTGTGAAAAATTAAATAAGACCGCTCACACATGAGCGCCTGCAGCTCAGAAATCCTACGAGCAGAGGTAACAGCAACTAAAATTTAACCCTTTCCATGAAAGAAAGCATAGCTCGCAAGTTGCAGCAGGCTCAAAAGGAGCCAAAGTAAGTTTCTCCGAAACAAAATTCAAGTCCCAGGCCGGGACTGTGTTACAGATGGGAAGCTTCAAGTGCAGGATGCCTCTCAGAAAGGTAAGGGCCACATCCAGCTAGGCTACCGTATGACCCTCAGTGGGCACATGCAAGGCTGATGTGGTGGACAAGTGCACCTTTAGTGAAGAGTATTTCGGTACAGCATCTGACAAGGACAGCAAGTACTCCAGAATCTGGTTCACTGGGCAGGTGAAGGGGTCCAGATGATGGGAAGCCACGCACACAAAGCAAAGCGCTTCCATTTCATGGAATATGTCTCCCTGGCGGAAGGCTTTCTGAAGGCCACCAAGACGTCAGCCACTTTAGGGGAGACACCAAACCTGGCAATGGCTACGTCTTCAGGAGCCAGGCATGCAGGTGAAGGGACCAGGGGTTCGGATGGACAAGGGTTCCCCGTTCCTGAGACAGCAAGCCCACGCACAGGGGAAGGGGCATCAGAGGTTCCACTGCTAGCTCTTGCAACAGTGGAAACCAAATCTGCTGAGGCCAAAAGAGGGCCACCAGAATCAGGGTGGTGCCCTCCATTTGGAGCTTTATTGGCACTTTCTGAATCGGGGGGGGGGGGCATGAAGACATAAAGGAACCTCCCTTTGCAAGAGAGGGACAATGTGTCTTGCCAGAAAACTACAGGCCTTGGATTGAGCGAGCAGAAAAGTGGCAGTTTTACAATGTGTGGGTTCGCAAAAAGGTCCAACTTGGGAAGACCTCACCTGTCGAACAGGTTTCTACCACAGAGGTGAGCACCTCCCATTCATACATTCTGGACTGCAACCTGCTTAATTTGACTGCCAGGATGTTGTGGACACCTGGAACATGGACAACCAACAGTCTGTGGCCATGGTCCAAAGCCCAGCACCAAACCCTCATCACCTCCCTGCACAGGGCGGAAGAGTGGGTGCCCCCTTGCTTGTTGACGTAGTGCACTACACTGATATTGTTTGTCTGCACTAGCAGATGGGCCAAGGACAGGTGGCACTGGAAGGCCTGCAGGCTGTAAAGGACAGCTCTCATCTCGAGGACATTGACAGGGAGCGATGACTCAAGCGGAGTCCATGTCCCCCAATTCTGGTAAGGACCAAAATGTCCACCCCAGCCCATTCCCGAGGCATCTATGGTAAGGAACTGGTGAGGGGAGGGTATGAGGAAAGGAACACCCTTGAGCAAATGGCTGGGTTCCATCCACCACAGGAGAACCTTCTTTACCCGCGAAGAGACAAGAACCACCTGCTCCAGATCATCAGTTCGCTGATCCCACTATACCTTCAAAGTTCACTGAGGGATGTGCATACGTAGCCTCGCAAAGGGGACCATGGCAATGGCTGCAGCCCTCAGACCTAGCAGTCTCAGATATGTCCTTGCTGTGACAACCCAGCTCTGATAAGAGTTCCTGGGCCTGCGCTATCAGGTGTTCCTCCCTGTCCAGGGGCAGAAAGGTGGAGTCCTGGGCCATGTCCAGTGTAGCTCCTATGTACAAGAGATGCTGACAGAGTCAACACCAACTTGGACAGGTTGACTATGATTCCCCAAATGGCTGAACAGTTGCATGGTATGCATCAGGGTAAAAGACAGTTGCTCTCTGGACTGAGCTCTGAGCAACCAGTCATCCAGATAGGGGAAGACGTAAAGCCCCTCCCTCCTGAGGGCTTCTGCCACTACAGCCAGGCATTAGATAAAGAACCAAGGCACCAAAGACAAGCCAAAGGGGAGGACTCTGAACTGGTAGTGCTCCCCCTGAAACAGGAAAGAACAGTTACGTAAGAACCTACCATAATAGTAGCTCTTCAAGGGGATCTCAGTCATCAGGTTACACCGTAGGAACCTTTGTTGTCAGAGACGGGGAATCCACATGGAAGATTTTCAGCAGCACAACTCAGCCGCCCATGCCATCAATGTATGCCAACGTCACCAACTCTATATAGGCGTGGACAGCCCCACTCCCTCCCCAATTCTTTCCCTCTGGAGATGAAGGGGGCAAGGCTGATGCCGCAGGGTTAAGGAGGAGAGATTGAGGGACTCGGCTATAGATAGAAATGATGGAATACAGCAGATAGCCAGGTCCTGAACAGGAACCTCAAGAAGGGGAATGGTGGGAGGGAAATCATACCTGATGACTGAGATCCCCTCAAAGATCTACTGTTATGGCAACTTCTTATGTAACTGTTCTATCTTCTTTGCTGTATCTCAGTCATTAGGTTATACTGTAGGAACAAGTAACAAGCAGTGACAAGTGAAAACAGACAGTCTGGGAGGTTGGATCTCCATAAGCTTAAAGGCAGGAGTCCTTGAAGCACAGTCCTGCCAAATCCTGCACGGGCTCTAGAAGCAATGTCCAGACTGTAATGCTTGGTAAAAGTGTGGACTGTACTCCAGGTGGCAGCAGCACAAATATCAGTAGCTTAGACCCCCTTGAAACAAGCCACAGAGGTAGCCATACCTCTAGTGGAATAAACTTTGACAGCACCAGGCAATCCTTTGCCATACTTGTAGCAAAACAATGCAATTTGCTAACTATTTGAATAAACATTGCTTAGAAACTGAAATGCCCTCTCTACCTGGGGTGAAAGAAACAAACAACTGTTTTGATTTTTTTGGACTCCTTAGTCCGAAGTAGATAATACTTCAAAGTTCCGCGCACACCTAGTGTATGGAGCAGTGCTTCTCCTGGATTGGCACGCTCAGAAAAATAAACAGGAAGGTGGACAGACTGAGTGTAAACTCTGAAATCACCTTAGGCAAAAACTTAGGATTTGTGCACAGACACCCTGTCTTTGTGAAAAATCAAATAAGGCTCCACGCACCAGAAAGCCTGAAGCTCTGAAATTCTTCAAGCAGCAGTAATTGCAACTTAAAATAACACTTTCCAAGAGAGAAAGTGCAAATCGCAAGTCGTGATTGGTTCAAAAGGAGACAGGGTCAACTTTTCCAAAATAAAATTCAAGTCCCAAGCCGGGACAGGGGAACAGATTGGGGGGTTCCGATGCAGGATGCCCCTAAGGAATGTACAGGAAACATCCAGCTGAGCAATCATGCGGTCACCCACGGGCTCAGGAAAGGCAGAAATAGCCGAAAGCTGGACCTTGAGGGAGGAATACTTGAGGCCAGAGTCAGACAAAGAAATCAAGTAGTCCAGGACATGCTTCATAGGACAGGTGATGGGGTCAAGAGAATGCTAGGCAGCCCACATAGCAAACTGCTTCCACTTCATGGCATAAGTGGCATGGGTGGAAGGCTTGAGGGCAGCCATCAGGACGTCCGCCACCCTGGTAGAGACCCCGAACCTGGCAATGGCTAAGTCCTTAGGAGCCACACATGCAGATGGAAGAACCTGAGGTTGGGCTGGACCAGGGTCCCCCTATCCTGGGTCAGCAGATTCTTGCAAAGGGGCAGAGGGACCAGAGGTTCCTCTGCCAGCTGCTGAAACAGAGGGAACCATATGTAGCGAGGCCAGAATGGGGCTACCAGAATCAAGCTGGCCCCTTCCACTCGCAGTTTGACTAGCACCCTCTGTACTAGTGGAAATGGAGGGAATGCACATAGAAATCTCCCGCTCCCAAGAGAGGGACAACGCGTCTCACCAGAAAACTCCAGGCCCTGGATCTAGCGAGCAAAAATTGTGCAGTTTTGCATTGAGTGGGGATGCAAACAGGTCCAACTCTGGATGACCCCATCTGTCGAACAGATGAGAGAAGCTCCCATTCATGCATGCTGGACTAGGTCCTGCTGTGACTGTCCGCCAGGGTGTTTAGGACACCTGGCATGTGGACCGCCGAGTGTCAAAGTGTGCTCCATACCACAGTCTCATGGACTCCCTGCAAAGGGGGTATGAGCGAGTCACGCCCTGCTTGCTGATGAAGTAGACAACACTCAGGTTGTCTGACTGCACCAGCAGCTGGTCTGGAGCCAGATGCTCCTGAAAAGCCTGCAAGGCACGGAGCACTGCTCTCACCTCCAGGACACTGATATGCAGGGTGGCTTCCCACTGGAACCAAGAGCCCTGGGTTGGGAAAGGACCAAGGTGAGCTCCCCAACCTAGCCCCAAAGCATCTGTCGTTAGAATCTGATGCGGGGAGGAAATCTGAAAAGGGTACCCCTTGAAGAAGGTTCAAGGGGTCCATCCACCACTGTAGTATCTTACAAACTGGGGAGGAGACCAGGACTTGTTGGTCCAACTCGATCGTATGCTGGTCCCATTGCACTCTTGGGGTCCACTGAAGGGTATGCATGTGAAGCCTGGCCAGTGGAACAGTGGGAATGGCCGCAGCCATTAGACCCAATAGCCTGAGAAACAGCCTGGCTGGAATGTACAGACTCTTGGCAACGTCTTGTGCCTGGGCCATAAGATATTCCACCCTGTTTTGGGGTAAGAAGGCCTTCCCCTGCCCGGAATCCAGAACCACCCCAATATACTAGTCTTTGGGACAGTACTAGAACAGACTTGGGCAGGTTGACCGTTATGCCCAGAGAGTGGAAGAGCTCGAAAGTGCGCTCCAGAATCAGCAAGAGCTGCTTCCTGGATGGGGCCTTGAGAAGCCAATCGTCCAGGTAAGTGAAGACATGTAGTCCCTCTCTTCTGAGAGCTGCGGCGACTGCTGCTAAGCACTTGGTAAAGACATGTGACACAGAGGATAAGCCAAAGGGCAGCACTTTGAACTTGTAATACTTACCCTGAAAGGCAAAGCGGAGAAACCTCCTGTGAGGAGGAAAGATCGAAATGTGCAGGTGGGCATCATGCATGTCCAGTGAACAGAGCCAGTCCCTAGTTTTGAGAAGGGGCATGAGGCCTGGCAAAGTTACCATCCAGACTTTTTGTACTGGACAAAGAGACTGAGGTCCTTCACATCTAGAATAGGTCCTAGATCTCTGGTCTTTTTGGGGACCAGGAAGAACCTGGAATTAAACCCCTGGTTTCTCTGCCGCCATGGCACCAGTTCGATTGCCTGCTTGCGCAGAAGAGACTGTACTTCCTCACGGAGAACAGACAAGTGAGCCGGGGGATAGTTGTACGGTGGGGGAGGGGTATCTGGAGGCTGCTGGATGAGCTCCAGGGTATGACCCATCTCTATGATCTGCAGGATCCATGGATTTAAAGTTATAGTTCTCCACTGATTCAGATGGAGGGAGAACCGACCTCAGACAACCACCTCCTGGGTCTGGGCCAGAAGGGGGGTCAGGCAAGGAGTCAAGCGAAGGACAGACCAGCTGAGGAGGCTGGCCCATCATTTCTGAGGTGCTCTGCCGCTGCTCCAGCACTGGCGGGGGCGGGCAAGGAGGCTTGGGCTCTGCGCTCACCCTGGTTATGGGGGCCCGAGCCTGGCCTATTGGCCAGTCTACAAAAAGAAGGCCACCCTCTACCACAGGACTGAGTGTGGTAGAGAGAATGCACAACTTGATGGCTGTGCCAGAGGCCTGCAGATCACTGATGAGGTCTTGGACATCGAAGAGCTTGGTGCCACTGAAAGGGGCATTAAGCACCATGTTTTGAACACTGGCTGCAAATCCAGAGACTCTGAGCCATGAGTGCCTATGAAGGCATATGCCCATGGCAGCTGCCCTGGCCACTGTGTCGACCAAATCGTACAGGGCCCTGAGGAGATGTTTACTGACATCCACTGCAGTCTGCAAACACTGGAGCAATTCCTGTTTCTGGGAACCATCTGGAAGGGCCTGAACGGCAACTTTGCCTTTTCTCTAGTTGGTGTTCTGGAATTTGACCATATGGGACAAATAGTTTACAATCCTGAGGCCCAAAGTAGAGGAGGTGTTGACTCTTTTACCCCAGAGGTCAATCCTGTGGGATTCCTTATCTGGGGGGAAGGAACTAAGGTGCTTAGGCGCCTTAGATCTGTCATGGGCTGCCTTGATGACCATCGAGTCAGTTTCGGCCTGGGCAGCAAAATAAGGAAGGCCCTGAGGGGCATTGTAAAGCTTGTCTGCCCTGCGTGGTATAGCTGGCACCATGTTCGGTCTGTGCCAGGCTGCCGTGGTAGCATTCTTTAGGGCTGGCAGCATAGGAGGGATAATCTTGGGGGGAGATTCAGGAACCTCAAGGAAGTCCACCAGGTCTTTCTTGGTGACATCGTCCTCCTCAGTCTGGAAGCCCGTAGTGGAAGACAATTGCTTCATGACATTAAAAAAGGTGACACCCTCAGGAGAAGACCTTGGGGTATGCTTGACAGAGTCCTCACTGACTAAAGAGGCAGTGGACCTATAAGAAATGAGGATTTCCTCCTCCTCATCCTTAATATCATCAGGGAGGATGAGCTTAGGCTGGTACTCCTCCTCGATGTCGACCTCCTCGTCCGGGTCTGGCATTGGAATGGTTGTAGGTGGTCCATGGGGAGCCTCCCGTGGTCGACAAACAGATGTCAACGACAGAGTTGTCATTGGCGGTGCTGGCCTTTTGAAGGCAGTGAACTGTTTAACAAGTATGTTAGTGAACCTGACAAATACTTAGTTCAGATCCATAGTCATCGTCAATGGAGGGGGGATGGTACAGAAGTCGACGGCCCTCCATCTTGAAAGCCTGACAAGCCTGTAGCCCTCACAGAGGAAGGGGCAGGCCTCGATGAGGTAGCCACCACCGCCGAGCCAGTCGATGGAGGAGGGGCCGACAGCCCAGAGGTCGATGGCCAGCGCCCTGGGAAACGGGCGGAGGAGCTGTCTGGAAGGACTAGAGACCTGGACAGCTGGTGTCTTTGTCAGGGCAGCTGCCCATTGGTGAATACCCCCCCCCCCCAAATGAAGGAGAGGCGACAGGGAACAGGATCGGCCGCTGGGGGTGCAGTCACGATCCTGGTCTTTCTTGTGACCTCCGAGGACTTGTCTCTGGCCTTGGAGCTCATAGAGCCAGTGGGCAACTGAGCAGCCGGAGCCCTGGAGGACCCCTGCCCAGAGTTGGCTACCTGCTGCTCCATTAGGAATATTTTGAGAGCCTTCTTGCATCGCCTAAGGGCTGTCTGGTTAAACTTCTGGCAGAGCTCACAGTCGGAGACATCGTGGTCAGGCCCAAGACAGCGGACACAAATGGAGTGTTGTCTGTAGAGGCAATCTTCTTCCCACAGCAGCAGCACCGGAAAAGAGAAGAGAAGAGAAGATGACGGATTAACTCTTGACATAAAAAAAAAAAATATATATATATATAGTAGAAGGAAAAATATCCGTAGGCCGAACAAGGCACGAAACACTGCAACAGCTCTTCTGGAGACTGTGCTTGCAAGTTGACGGCTGGAAAGAACTGAGGAGGAAGTAGGGCCACCCATACTTATACAGGGTTGGAGACGTTGGCAGGCATCGATGGTGTGGGCGGCCCCAGTTGTACTGCTGAAAATATTCTGTGTGGATTCCCTGTCTCTGATGGTGAAGGTTCCTACGGTGTAACCTGATGACTGAGATACCCCTGAAGAAGACCCTGAGGCACTTCCTGTGGGGAAGGCAAATCTTGATGTGCAGGTATGCGTCTTGCATATCTAGGGAGCAGATCCAGTCCACAGTAAGGGCAACAGGGACTGGGAGGGTGACCATCCTGAACTTTTTGTACTGGATGTAATAGTTCAGGTTTTGCAAGCCCAGGATGGGCCTCAAGTCCCCTGTTAACTTGGGAACAAGGAAGAAATGCAAGTAGAAAGAACAGTTACGCAAGAACTTACCATAACAGTAGCTTTTCGAGGGAATGTCTCATCAGGTCACACCTATGGAACTTACCTGTCAGGTACTAGGATCACATGGAAGCTTTTCTGCAGCAGTCTAGCAGAGGCCACCCATGCTGACATAAGGCTCTGTCACAGCCCTACATAAGTGTGGGCAGCTCCCCGGCCTCCTCAGTTCTTTCCCTAGCCGGAGATTACAGGAGACAGGAGTCCTCCCAGGGAACCGAAGAGAGAGAAAGTGCCAAACTAGCAACAGGACAGTCGAGCTGGAGAAAGAGAGAAAAAAAGGGGGATGGAGGGAAGGATGGTATGACCTGATGAAAGAGATTCCCTTGCAGATCTACTGTTATGATAAGTTCTTACGTAACTGTTCTATCTTCTTCGGGGGTATGTCTGTCATCAGGTCACACCTATGGAATGAGTCCCAAGCAGTTCTGACAGCAAGACAGCCTGGGTGGCAGGAGGCCAAAAGCCTCAGAATAAAGGTCTTGAAGCACAGCTAGGCCAAAGTCTGCCCTCCTTCTAGAGGCAATGACCAAACTGTTCACCAACCATTTGGACAAGCACTGTTTAGAAACTAGAGTGCCCTCTTTGCCAGTGGCGAAAGAAACAGACAACTGAAATTACTTTCTGCAGTCCTTAGTATGATGTGCATAGTACCTGAGAATTCTACGCATATCCAAAGTATGGAGCAATGCTTCTCCTGGATTGGTATGCTCTAGAAAATAGGTAGGTGGACAGACTGATTTAAGGTAAATTCAGACACCACCTTAGGAAGAAAATACAGGTTACTCACCTGTAACAGGAGTTCTAGGAATGGTATATGTTGTTCATCCACACTGTCTGGCAGGTTCCTTGCCGCTTTAAATCTTGCCGGAAGGTGTTCAAGCTGGCTCCTCCCACCCACCCGGGTGGTAAAACTCTCGGCTCCGCCCCATGACGCCAGATCTAGCCGCTGGAAGCCAGGTTGTGCGTCGAAGCCGGGAGGTTAGAGTATATGGATGAACAATATATACCATTCCTAGAACTCCTGTTACAGGTGAGAAACCTGTATTTCTAGGGACATGGGTATGTTGTTCATCCACACTGTCTGGCAGACTCCTAGCAGTTCTCCGGGAGGAGGGAGGCAAGGCGCACACCCCCGATACTTACTTGGGAAATAAAGACTGGAGAACCGAGGCCCCAAAACGAGCATCCCTGCGTGACTGAAGGTCGATGTGGTAGTGGGTGATGAAGGTGTGTGCTGACTTCCAGGTAGCAGCCCTGCAGATTTCCTGGATAGGGACATCCCTGGAAGTAGCCACCGATGCAGCGGAATGGCGGGTAGAATGAGCTCTTATCCCTCTGGGAGGCTCCATGCCCGCCAACCTATAGCAGAGATCTATGCAGGAGGTGACCCATCTGCTTATCGTCCGCTTGGCTGCAGGTCTGCCAGGTGCAGCTTCAGCATAGGTGACAAACAGCTGGCGAACCTCTCCCTGAACTTCAGCCGTCCGCTCCTTATAATAAGCGAGCCTTCTAGGGTCCAAAGTATGAAGTCCTATATTCGGCCTCCGAGGTGATTGGGGTAGAACACTGGCAGAGTCAACACCTGGTTAAGGTGAAACTCCGACACCACCTTCGGAAGGAATTTCGGGTGGGGGCGCAGGACAACCTTGTCCCTGTGGAAGACCAGATAAGGAGACTCGATGGAAAGCGCCTGGAGCTCTCCCATCCTTCTGACTGACATGATTGCCACCAAGAAGGCGGTCTTCCACGACAGGTAAGAGATGTCACACCTGTGCATCGGTTCGAATGGCCTGCCTATGAGCTTAGCCAATACCAGCAGTAGATCCCACGGAGGTGGAGGTTCTCACACCGGAGGGGATATGTGATCAAGGCCTTTGAAAAAGTGCCCGACCACCTTCTCCTGTGCCACCGACCGCTTCCCGGCCCACGCCCGGTAAGCAGAGATGGCTGCCAGGTGCACCTTTAGGGTCGTCGACCAAAGCCCTAGCTGAGAAAGGGACCACAGGTAGTCCAGTATGCTTGCCAAGGAACAGGAGGAAGGGTCCAAGCCCTGCTTGACACCAAATGGAGAACCTCTTCCATTTGAAGGCGAGCATTTTCTGGTTGACTCCTTACGGGACGCCTCAACGACGTTGAGGACCTCGTCGGAAAGACCCAAGGCCTGGAACTCTAGCCGCTCAGGAACCAGGCCGTCAGGTGCAGGGACTGAAGGTCCGGATGGAATACCTTCCCCTGATTGACTGAGATCAGGTCCGGGCGGGCTGGAAGCCACCTCGGGAGCCTGGAGCCGAGAATGAGGAGATCTGGATACCAGAACTGACGGGGCCAGTCTGGGGCTACCAGAATCACCTGCGCCTTGTCCCTCCTCGCCTTGAGAAGCACCTTGTGGATCAAGGGAAATGGGGGAAAAGCGTAGAAGAGGCCCGGGGTCCACGGCCTCGAGAAGGCATCCCCCTGCAGCGAGCCCTGCTGAGGGGTTGGGCATGAAAACAGCCTCAGCTTCCCATTCTCCCTTGAGGCAAACAGGTCCGCCTGAGGCGTGCCCCAGTGGGAGAAGAGATCTTGTACTACCTCCGGCAGGAGAGACCACTCATGAGACACAGCCCCTATCCGGCTTAGGGCATCGGCCAGGGTGTTAGAGGCTCCTGCCACGTGAATGGCGAGGAGATCCGCTCCAGGCTGTGCACGAGAGACCAAATGCGGAGAGCTTCCCTGCACAGAGGCATGGAGCGTGTCCCGCCCTGGCGGTTTAGGTAGTACATGGTCGTGGTATTGTCCGTCTGGACCTGAACCACTTGACCCCGTAGAAATGGAGCGAAGGCGGTGAGGGCTGGACGAACCACTCGAAGCTCCAGCAGGTTGATGTGAAATCGGGATTCCCGAGGGGACCAGAGGCCATGCGCTCTGTGCCCCCCCAGATGGGCACCCCAACTCATCAGAGAGGCATTGGTTGATAGAGAGATCGTCGGCTCGGGGCGGACAAATGGGATGCTCTCCTGCAGATGTGCCGGAACGGTCCACCACTGGAGAGTGTTCCACATCCCCTGGGTCACTGTGACTAGCTGATCCAACGGACTGAAGTGCTGTGACCACTGGCTGGCCAGTCCCCAATGAAGGGGAAGCATGTACCAGTGGGCCCATCGGACCACGCTGGTGCAGGCCGCCATGAGGCCCAGGAGGCGCAGGAAGTCCCGGGCAGGGCACGATTGCCCAACCTGAAATGACTGGGCAAAGGAGGAAAGAACCTCGGCCCTGTCCGCCAGGAGACGTGCTCTGGCTCGAAGAGAGTCGAGCTCTGCCCCGATGAAATGTATCACCTGGTTTGGCACGAGTTCCGACTTGGCCTCGTTGATGAGGAGGCCAATCTGAGAGCAAACCTGGAGGGCCAGATCTCTGGACCGCTCCACCTCCGCTCTGGTGGGGGCTGCAATCAGCCAGTCGTCCAGGCAGGGGTACACTTGGACCCTTCGGCGCTGCAGGAATGCTGTCACCACTGCCATGCATTTGGTGAAGACCCTGGGAGCTAGGGAGAGGCCGAAGGGCATGGCCAGGAACTCGTAAAGGGATCCCTCCTCTCTGAAGCGGAGGAATCTCTGATGAGACGGATGGATTGAGACATGAAAGAACGCGTCCTGGAGGTCCAGGGAACAGAACCACATGCCTCGTTCCAAAGATGGGATTATCTGAGCCAGAGTGACCATCCTGAAGGTCCGAGACCTTAGGAACCTGTTCAGGTCATGCAGGTCGAGAATGGGGCACCAGCCCCTCGTCCGTTTTGGGACCAGGAAATACCTGGACACAAACCCCGGCTCTGGAGGAGAATCCGCCACCTTCCTGATCACCTCTTTTTTGAGGAGCAGGGCAATATCGGCTCGGCGGGCCGACAGCGAGGCTGCGGACCCCGTGGCCCCCCGAGGGGCGATGGCTCGAAAGGGTGGAGCCTGCTCGAACTCCAGAGGCAGGCCCTTTCCTACCACCTCCAACACCCAGCGTCCGTGGTGATAGCGGACCAGGCGGAAAGGAAGTGGAGCAGTTGCCCCATGGGGGAACCAGGGGGAGGACGAGGCTGGGGCGACATCCCCAACCCGTCACTGGGCAGGCTTGGAGGAGGGACTGGCCGAGGGACCTCCTGGGCCTTTACCTCCTGCTTCCTACTAGAGGAAGCCGAGGCTTGGGTTTGGGATGCCAAGCGCGAGCCTGCTGGCCCTGGTGCTGGTGGGCCGGACGTGCCGCAGGCGCAGAAGGACGAAAGGGCTTGTGCTGCTGCTGTCGGCGGCCTTTGTCCTTCTGGGCGGAGGTGACCGAGTCCAGAGTGGCATTGGACTTTTCGATCCGCTGGAGGTGACCTTCCACTCCAGGGCCGAAGAGGGCGGTCCCCAAGAAGGGGATGTCTGTCAACTTGTGCTGGGTATCTGCCGTGAAGGTGGATATCCTCAGCCATGCTCTGCAGCGCATGGCTACCGTGGCCGCAACCGATCTAGCACAGGAGTCCCCTATGTCCAGAGCTGTTTGGAGCTGCTGCTTCGCCACCGCCCTACCCTGGTCCCGAACCTGCCGGACCGTGGTCTGCAGGTCAGCCGGGAGATGAAGGATCACCTCATCCAGGGAGCCCATGAGGGCGTGGGAGAAATGTTCTATCAGCACGGCCGAGCTGGCCTGGCGGAGGCCAAGGGATGATGCAGCATACACCTTGCGCCCGGCGTAGTCCAGCTTTTTGGACTCCTTGTCGGGGGGCTTGTCCACATCCCTAGCATTCCCGGAACGCCGGAAAACGCTGTCGGTGACCAACCCCTCGGCAGAGGGGTGCTCCTAAAACCCGGGCAAAGAGCCGGTAGGGACCACATACTTCTTGGCCATCCTGGCCGAGGGCGCAGGACAAGAAGCAGGCCACTGCCAAAGTTCCAAGGCTGGGCCTACAATGGCCTCAGCCACTGGAAAGGCCTCCGTGGGTGAATCCCCGGTCCAGTATTCCGCCAGGATACTTGGGCCCGCTTGGATACGGGTTTCAGCTGCATCCCGTGGACACCGAGATAGCCGAAGCAGACCCATAAAGGACGATGGGCTTTGTCCAGTGACTGGCCCTGGAGGACTCCAGGTCAACCGCCTGGAGAACAGGGAGGAGTCGCTGCCGGACTCCGGTGAAGTCGCCAAGAGCTGCCTAGGCCTGAGCCACCCTCCACCTACCGAGGACGGTCGGGAGTGAGGGTGACCGACAACCTGTGGGGCAGGCCTTGACCCGACAGAGTCCTTGGTCGGCGCTCCCGATTTCGGTTGTGGAGGCGGAGGTTCCACCACAATCGGTGGGGCCGCAAGTTTCGGCCGAACAACCGGCCCAGGCTTGGGCATCTCGACTGCAGCGAGAGGTTCCCGATCACTGGAAACAGGGGAGGTACCCAAAGACTGGAGGACAGCAGATGTAGTCCCCTTATACAAAAGTGGGAACAAAGAGGAAGCAGGGAACTACAGACCAGTCAGCCTCACCTCGGTAGTGGGGAAGATCATGGAAGCACTACTGAAGGAGAGATTGGTGGAACATCTGGTTGTCAACGGACTACAGGACCCAAGGCAGCATGGTTTCACCAGGGGGAGGTTATATCAGGCCAACCTTGTTGAATTTTTTGACTGGGTGACTAGGGAGGTGGATCGGGGAGGGCAGTGGACTTCAGCAAGGCCTTTGACACTGTGCCACATAGAAAACTATTACACAAACTGGGGAATATGGGTGTGGGCAGGACAGTAGTGTGGTGGGTAGGTAACTGGCTGGGTGGCAGGACACAGAGGGTGGTGGTAAATGGCTGTCACTCCACAGAGGGAAGAGTGACCAGTGGGGTACTACAGGGATCAGTGCTGGGACCGGTCCTATTCAACATCTTCATCAGTGACATTGCGCAGGACCTAGAAGGCAGAATTTCACTGTTCGCTGATGACACAAAGCTCTGTAACAGAGTAGACACACCAGAGGGTGTAGACAGAATGAGAAGCGACCTGCAAAAACTTGAAGGATGGTCAGAGGTTTGGCAGTTGAAATTCAATGCAAAGAAGTGCAAGATAATGCATATGGGGCACAAAAACCCTGGCACAATATATCAGTCGGGGGGTGAGGATATAGCATGCACCAAGCAGGAAAGGGATCTTGGGGTTGTCATCTCTGATGACCTCAAGGTAGGGAAACAGTGTGACAAGGCAGCAGGTAAAGCAAATAGGATGCTGGGATGTATAGGCAGGGGCATCACCAGCAGGAAAAGGGAGGTCATAATTCCGCTATACAAGACACTAGTGAGGCCCCACCTGGAGCAGTGTACAGTTCTGGAGACCATTCCTCGTAAGGACATAAGACAGGGTAGAGAAGGTTCAGAGGAGGGCAACAAAGATGGTGCATGGATTGCATCACAAGTCCTATGAAGACAGGTTGAAGGAACTGAACATGTACCCTGGAGGAGAGGAGGAGACAGGGATATGATAGAGACATACAAGTATCTTACAGGGAGGAACAGGGTGCAGGAAAACACTATTTTGAGTTAAAAGATGTTCCAGGACTAGAGGGCATGGGATGAAGTTGGAGGGAGACGATTCAGAGGAAACATGAGAAAGAATTTCTTCACAGAACGGGTGGTGGACAAGTGGAACACCCTGCCAGAGGAAGTGGTGGGGGCTGAAACAATCACGGGATTTAAGAATGCATGGGATAGACATAAAGGAATTCTGGAGGTCAGGGGTAAGGGGCAACAGACTTCTAGGAAAACAAACTGAACTTACAAGCTCAAATGGGCAGACTGGGTGGGCCATAGGCCCTTATCTGCCGACACTGTCTATGTATCTATGTAGGTTGTTTTAGCCGTTCGGGTGACAGCCGCTTGATGGCCGGGGAAGGCGTCGGTGTCGACTTGCTCCCGGACAAAAGTAACTGCTGCCACATCAGTTTCTCGTAGTGTCGACGCAATCTGCACTGAAGCCTCTCCTCTTAAGCGAAGACGAGGACGAGAGGCGTCGCCGCTTACCTCGGTGCCGAGACTGAGACCGCCGATCTCGGCGGGATTGGCTGGACCGAGAAGAAGTCCGAGACCGAGATCCTCGGTATGTCCGAGGACGGGCCTGGGAAGGAGCGGGGGACACCCGGTCTTCCCTCGGCTCGGACACCTTAACCGGGGACTGCCGCACCGACGGCGCAGGCAGATCTTCGGTCTCCACCGGGGGAACCGGTGAAGAAGGGTTGTCGGCTTCACCAGCTGACAACCCGTCCGATGGGTCGAGAAAAATCTCGACCGCGTCGACGGTTGTCTCGGCCAGCTGACCTGACTGGGACGCCGTGAAACCAGCGGCCTTAGCCGCAACCTCGACCGAAGTCAACGGTCGGCTGTCCGGGGAAGGGGACCTCTCCCGCTCCCACGAACGCCGATGATGGGACTTACCCTTGGAATCCTTCTTTTTGGACCGAGAGGAATGTCCCGATGGCCCCTCTCCCTTCATGGAAAGGGATTGGCAAAGCTCCTTGAACGAAGCAGAATAAGTGGTACCCAAAGAGAGTGGGATAAATGCTGCGACCGAGGAGGAGGAGGATGCGACCTGGGCCTCCTCCTCCTCGGGCGAATCATCTGCTCGAGCTGCTCAGCCAAGCCAGCCACATGATAACATGCATGAGCCTCTTCGACTTTACCGGGCGGATAGTGTTTCTCGGGCGCCCAAGCTTCAACTGGCAGTGCAGTCCTCCAAGACATTGGTCGGAGAACGAACAGCATGACTCAGCAGGGCTCGCGGGTCGTGTTCTAGGCCGAGGCAGTAGACATTCGTGGAGTGTGGATCCGCCCGGACATCTTCTGCCGACAAGGGCACCGCCCAAAACTGGGAGTCGATTTGTCCATCGCAGCCGCCGAGGAAAAGGAAGACCAAGTCTTGATAATTTTAAAACGCAGTTTCGGACGAACCGAAGAATTAGGATCCAGTCTATCACGCAGAGCGTTAAGGAGGGAACCTGAGCTTCCAAGCTGTAAGGAAGATCTGGCATCATGGGGCGGAGCCGAGAGTTTTACCACCCGGGTGGGTGGGAGGAGCCAGCTTGAAGACCTTCCGGCAAGATTTAAAGCGGCAAGAAACCTGCCAGACAGTGTGGATGAACAACATATCCATGTCCCTAGAACTTAGGATTAGTACTCAAATAGATCCTGGGCTGGATTCTCAAAACACTTGGAAGGTGCAAAAAAATGTGCAAGTCCCCGAAATTTGTGCAGCTGCAGAAAAAAGGGGTAAGTGTGCTCTGAGTGGTTTACACAAAGCTTCCACAGCTATGGAAACGCACACTGCGGACTGCAGAAAAAAGTGCAGCTGCGGAACTTCCTGAGCAAAAAAAAGTCACTGAAAACTATGGCATATCTAGGCTATTCTCAGCCACTGTTTTCTTCAGTTGTGGAAAGAATGTTGCACACATGCTGCACCACAGAGAGTGAGGCATAACTCGCCCTGAGCAAAAAGCAGTGTACTAACAACTGGGATACAATTATAGTGGGGGGTTCAGGCACCAGTAACTGCAAAGTAGTGTTAGTTGTTAAAACAAAACAGCACTCATTTCCTCTGGAAGGCAACAAACCACAACCACAGGACCCAGTGCAGCCCATAAAGGACCCCAACAGGCAGTAGAGGCAGAGCTGGCAACAACCACAAGTGAGTGCTGCTGAAGCAGGCAACATAAACACCCCAGGGAGAGACACAGCCAACAGTTACAGAATGCCACTGTGGTGCACGATCCTGCTGGTGCTGCTGTGGTCCCAGCTGTGGGACTTGCTGCTGGTCTTGCTGTGAGTACTTTCTGCTGCACCAATGGCAAGACTGTTAAAGTCTGCTGCTCCAGTTAATATGGATCACCTGTTATTCTGGCTGCTGAGCCTTTTCCTCAGCTGCGGATCTACACTTGTGCATTTTCCACAGCTGCAGAATTCTGTAACTTGCTTTTTTTGTGATTTTCTGCAACTGCGGAACTTTTGTGAATATACCGCACCTGAATTTTCGCAGTGCCTCAAGCCAGTTTTCTGCAACTGTGGAATTTTTGGCTCTCTTTGAGAATCCAGCCCCATCTTTGTGAAAAATCAAATAAGGCTGGTCACACATGAAAGCCTGTAGCTATTGAGATTTTTTGAACAGAAGTAACAGCAACTAAGAACAACGCTTTGCATGACACAAAGCATAGTGCGCAAGATGTGGCTGGCTCAAAAGGAGGCAGGGTCAGCCTCTTGAGCATGATGCAGGGCTTTCTTTTGGCGCCGCTGGATGGTGAGGCTGAACTTCAGGCAGAGCTCGCAGGCAAGAGCGTTGTGACCAGGCCTGAGACAGCAGACGGAAAGTTCGTGGTCATCAGTTGAAGAGATCTTTCCTCAGCGGCAGTAATGGAAAAGAGCCAACTAAGGAGTAGTTCTCGACATACAAAAATAAAAGGAATTGCTAGAAAATAAAGTGATTCAAAGGGTTTAACTAAAGAAAAGGTAAGTGAAATGTTGGCAGTCGACTGAGCGATGAAGCTTCCAGAGAGTCCATGCACAAATGGTCGACTGCGGGAAAGAACAGAGGATGGAGCAGGGACGCCCATGTTTGTACAGGGCTGTGACATTGCAGCCTAATGTTGGCGTGGGTGGCCCCTGCTCGACTGTTGCAGAAAAGCATCCATGTAATCCTAACGCCTGACGGCTAAGCTCCACAGGTATGACCTGATAGAGATATCGCCAAAGATCCCCATGTTCCGTTGATTCTCGGGGACAGGTTCTGTGGCCCTTCTTTGCAGCTGTGTCTGGATCTCCTCCAATAACATTCATGACCCGGATAAGTGGAAGGGCCTGGAGGGAGGTCTAGAGGCATCTTCACAAATTCTACAGTGCGTCCTTGTTCTATGAGTTGCAGTACTCTGGCGTTGGTTGTGATCTTCTGCCACCTGTCCAGATGGAAGGAGAAATGACCGCCCACCACCACACCCTGGGAAACCGGATGGAGGGGGTTACACAGAAACATAGAAGTTGACGGCAGATAAATACCGCAAGGCCCATCCAGTCTGCCCATTTCTTTTTCTACCTTATAAATATGCCATTGGCCTTTGTTCTGTCAATGGCCTATCTATTCATACTCATCTGCATTGCTCCCTTATGCCTATCCCATGCCTGCTTGAAGCCCTGCACTGTATTCATATTCATCAGTTCCTGAGGTAGGCCGTTCCATGCATCCACCACCCTTTCTGTGAAAAAATAACTTCCTCATATTAAGCTTTAATCAGCCTCCCTCTAATCTCATGCTGTGTCCTCTTGTCCTGCTATTTTTCTTGTATTGAAACATGTTAAGACTCTTTCACCTTGTTAATGCCCTTAAGGTGTTTGAATCACTCTGAGATTCTTGAAACCTGCGGAAAGTTGCCTGGAGTGCTGCCGCTTATTGCCGCTTGTTTCTTGCTTGCTTCCCGTTTGTTGGAATTGTTGGGTCGCAGGAGCGAGTCTGGAACAGCTGAGCGACTGAGTGTTTGGATTTGACTTGGTGCTCGAGGACTGCTGAATTATTGGCCTTGACATCGTGCAGTGGAGTTTCGGTGGAGGAGGAGGAGGAGGAGAGGTTCAGCCAGCCCAGCTGATCTAGAGGTGGGTGTGGGGTGTAACCATTTGCCCCGGGAGGGTCGGGAGTGCTTGCCGGAGGGTTGGTGTTATTGGAGCTTCCAGGAGTTGCCTGGCAGAGGTTGGGCTTTCTCCGTTGTTCCAAGTGGGGGAGATCGGCTGCATATAACGCAACTTGCCTAGGGTTGGTCAGGTTTAGGCATCATCTGAACCGGGAGTGTTTTACCTCCGTTACGTTTATACTGCTGGATAAGCTCCGAAAGTGAGAACTGTAAGGGCTGGACTACTGATACCAGGAAGTTTTTTGTGAATACAACGTACTGAGAACTTGGATTCCTGAACTGTGGGTCTGCCTGGACTCTGCTGCGAGGGGCCAGAGACTAGTATTTACTGTTCCTGTGCTTTTTCTGGGGCTTTACGAAGTTTGGCAGCTTTTATTTTACTGGATCCTTGCTGCTCATCCCTTCATGACTTTTTGGACTTAAAAATTTATGTTGGATTATTAGAAGCTTCCGCTGGATTTATATTGTGTTGATTTTCTTTTTTCTATGACCTCTCCTACTGTTGGACGACTTCTTTCCCATACTTTTTAATTTGTTTTATGGTCCCCTGGTGGTGAAAGGACCGAGGTGTCCAAATCTACCCTTATTTTTATTTTGTTTTGATGTTTATGTTTACTGTAGTTCTTGTCTGATTATTTTGTGTATTCTGGGCTGTGGGAATGCCCAGAATTCTCCCTTTCCTTTGCCTGTGAGAGGGCTGCGGGTGGGGGTGAATTTTTATTTGTATGTGCATTTTATCCTGTGAGAGGGGATTTTATTATTATTTTGTTTCTCTGGGTTTGAATTCTATCCAATTGTGGGAGAAGGGTAGTTTATTTGTTTTTTTTATATGTTTTGTTGAGTTGGGATTTGGTTTAAGTTATTATTGCTTTTGGGGGGTTAGGATTTTAATTGTAGCTTTGTCATAGGAATTTGGGGTTTTGTGTGCTTCCTCCATTGTTTGGCCATAATTATTGGTGGAATGTGCCTGCTTGCCCCCGTGCTAGCTGGTGTGGGGTGCAGGATAGCCCTCATCTACCATCCACCAGGTGATGAGAGATGTTCCTGCAGGAGTTAGCAGACTTAGCAGCCAACATGGCATTGAGTCGCCCAGACTGATGGTTCTGGGCAACTTCAATGCCTGGGTCGATCATTTAATACTCGCTTTTTGGTCAACACTTCCTCCAGGTGATGACATCGCTGGGCTTCACACAGATTGTTTCCTCAGCTACTCACAATGGTGGTCACTCCCTTGATTTGGTCTTCCTCCTGGGGATCGAGGCCTCCGATTTGGTGGTGGAACCGGTCGGTTGGTCCGACCACTTCACTGTTGAGTTCAATTTTTCGGCCCTCCTGGGTAGGTCGACCCCTGTGGAGATGGTCAGTTATCATCCTTTGCGGGATGTGTTCCATGAAGACCGGATGACGGTGATGGACGTCTCGCTGTTGGGCGAAACCAGCACTGATCCTGAGCAGCTGGTTATGGCCTATAACAGGACTGTCTCTTCAGCTCTCAATCGGATTGCTCCTGCCCAAGTTCACCCCTTCCCGCTTTGCCCTGGGGCCCCATGGTTTGATGGGACTCTTAGGGAGTTGCGGAGACACAGGTGTAGGTTAGAGCGTCGTGTTGGCGGAGGACAGCCTTAGATGTCCACCACCTTATTTTGTTAGAGCATTACAAACTCTATTAAACAGAAATTTCCCGTAAGAAGGCAGAATCCCTGTCCAGGGAAATTGCTGTCACACTGAACTGTCCGGCTCAGCTCTTCAGAACGGTTGACAGGCAGTGAAACCCAACCTGTCGGCAGTTCCGTTGATTTTTTTCACAAGAGGAGTGTGATGAGATCACTCGTTTCTTTGCGAATAAGGTGGCTGACATCAGGCAGGAGTGCCGCCAACTTCACTCTATGGGGGATGCTGTTGGTCGGTGTTATGTCGCAGAGCCTGGAGTGTCCTGGAGTACCTTTGATCTGCCGGAGTTCGTGGATATTATGAGGATTATCCAGGGGATGCATCCCACTTGCTGTAGGTTAGATCCGGGCCCTACTTCCCTGATCTTGGGTTGTAGTGATATCATCGGCCCAATCTTAGCTCTGATTGTCTGGTGCTCTTTGGACTCAGGCGAGTTTCCTAGCTCCCTGAAGGAGGGGGTGGTGATACCCCTCCTGAAGAAAGCTTCTTTAGACCCGGAGATCCTAGCAAACTACAGGCCTATCACTAACCTTCCTTTTGTGGGGAAGGTTATTGAGAAAGCTGTGCCAGCTCAACTGGAAAACCATTTAACCATCCATAATTTATACCAACCTCTCCAATCGGGTTTTCGTAAGAGGCATAGCACCGAGACTGCTCTGGTTCGGGTGCTCAATGATCTCTCGATGGCGACAGATCGGAGACACCGTTCCATCTTGGTTCTCCTTGATTTATCATCAGCTTTTGACACTGTACATCATGGGGTTCTGCTCGAGCATTAGAGTTTCATCTGCGGGCTGTTGGGGTCAGTTCTCACGTGGTTTACATCCTTCCTCGCTGGTAGAATGCAGAGAGTGGTCTTGGATATTTTTTTCCTCCGAGGCTTTCTCTCTGCCTTGCGGGGTGCCTCAGGGCTCAGTGCTGTCCCCCATGTCATCTGCAGTATATATGCTGCCCCTCAGAGACACTGTAAGACAGTATGGGCTGAGGTTTCACTGCTATGCTGATGACACCCAGCTCTACCTGTCTTTCGGCCCCAACCAGGTTAGTGCTATCTTGGTACTGAACAGCTGCCTCGTAGAAATCCAAGCCTGGATGCGAACCAGCGGTTTAAAGTTGAACCCAGGAAAGATTGAGGTCTTGGCTGTAGACCCGGGTCGTAGGACAGAGGTGTTTAGGACTGGGCTCCCCTTCAGTTTAGTCCTGGGGGGAGCACAGATTCTCACCTCTGAATGGGTGCGTGACCTAGGAATGGTGCTTGACGATAGCCTGACCCTTCGTCATCAGGTGTTGGCAGTCGTCAAGCTGGCCTTTTACCATCTTAGGAACATTGCTAGGATCAAGCACCTTGTTCTGTCCAGCGATCTGCCTGTCTTGGGCCATGCATTTGTGACATCGCGCCTTGACTATTGCAACTTCCTTTACTTAGGGCTTTCGGGGGTTGATATCCACCGCTGCAGCTAGTACAGAATGCTGCAGCACATCTGCTGACTGGGGCTTCGAGAAGAACTCATATTACCCCTGTGCTGCGTGATCTGCACTAGCTGCCTATTCAGTGGCGGATCACCTTTAAGGTAGGTCTATTGACTACAAAGCCCTACACGGACAGGGTCCTGATTACTTGAAAGAGCTCCTGGTTCCCTATGCTGCTCTGCGACAGCTCCGCTCGGCTGACGAAGGGTTGCTGGAGATTCCGATGGTGGATTTAAAGTCATCTGGAGCTCGTGCATTCGGGTTTGTTGCACCTACCCTCTGGAATTCTCTGCCCGTCAGCTATATGAGTGCAGGACAGTGGGGTGCTTTAAGCAGGCGCTGAAGACTTTTTTGTGGGGAAAAGCGTATCCTAAATTCCTTTGATTTTATTGTTCCTATTGTCTAATTGTTTTAGCTTACTGTGCAGCACCTTGCAATGTGAAAGGCACTATATTTAATAAACTTATTATTATTGTTTCGATCATATCACCTCTTTCCCTCCTTTGCTCAAGGGTATACATATTGAGCTCCGTTAATCTGTCCTCATATGTCTTCTGATGCAGTCCCTACACCATTTTGGTTGCCCTTCTCTGGACTGCCTCAATTTGGTTAATGTCCTTGTGAAGGTGTGGCCTCCGGTACTGCACGGCGTACTCCAGATGGGGCCTAACCAGTGTCTTGTAAAGAGGGATTATTACCTCCCTCTTACGACTTGTGATACTCCTACTAATACACCCTAACATCCCCCTAGCCTTACCTACTGCTTTAGAGGTCTGCTTGGATGATTTCAGGTCATCGGTGATGATTTTGGACTTTGCTTCCCGACGCAGGGCGGGCTTTGGCCTTGCTGTCCTGCAGGGTCTCCTTCCCTGAAGGATTAACTCCTCTGTTCCTTTCCTACTCCCTTTGGATGGGGTTTGTTCCAGATACTGCTTGGGACTCAGTCCTACTGATGCTGCCTGCTGCAGGAGCTATCCTCAAAATAAGATAGTACCGTTATGTAAGAATTTAACATAATAGTAGATCTTCGAGAGAAGCTCCTGCAGCAGGCACTAATTTCCCTCCCTCCTTCCTTCCCCCTGTTCTTGCTCTTTCCTGGATCCCTCCCTGGTCTTCTATCTATGCTTGCTGGGTCTCCAGTGGGAGAACTGAGGTAGGGCTGGGGGACCGCCCCTTATATACCATAAGCTGACATCAGGGGGCCGTTCTCCACTTTGTACTGCTAGCTAGAAGTTTTCCGTGGGTTCCTAGTGCCTGGCAGCTTGGTCTTACTGGTGTTGCCTTCTGCAGGAGCTTCTCTCAAAGATCTTCTCTTTTCTTCGCAATGTCCGATGTTTTGGAATACACTGCCTTTTGATTGGACCTCTACTCATAGTCACGAACATTTAAAAAAAGCTTTGATCTTACTTCGAGATACAGCTCTTGCAGCAGGTTACACTATCAGGACTGAAGCCGGCAGGCGCAAGGACCCCACGGAAATTTTCTAGCTAGCAATCTTCAGCGGGGACCGCCTCCAACGTCGGTCCCGCCCCCGACGTCGGGCGTAATACATAAGGAGGCGGACCCCCCATAATCCCCAGTTCTTTTCCTGCCATCGACTCGCCAGTATCGGCCTCTCAGTCTCCTTTTCTAGTGCGCGACGACCATAGAAATACGACGATTTTCGTCTTAATTTCAATTTTCAACAACTGATGTCCTCTCCAACTACATCTTTAGAGGGTCACCACACGAAGTGCGCCTGCGGCAAACAGATCCCCTTCAAGGATCCCCATTCGGCCTGTGTGAGCTACCTAGGCCCGGACCACGACACCAAGGCCTGCTCCTTCTACCAGGGCTTCAACAGCCGCACCAGGATCCACCGCCAGAAGGCACTTCAAGCATTTCTTCTGGAAGAGAAACTCAAAAGCATGGACAAGGAACCTTTCTCCCGGGGAGACCCTTCGAGCAAAACCCAATTTGCGCTGCAGCTACTTGGAGCTCTGTGCATACCTTTATCAGGCATTACAGTCTGGACATTGCATCGGGGCCAAAAGCGGGGTTCGGTCTAGCTGTTCTTCAGGGACGTCTGTCCTAGGCTTGAGTTACCTCAAGGTTTCTACCTTTCCTCCTCCCGATGGTGCATGATTGCCACTACTGCTTGGAAATCTGTCCTAATGGTGTAATCTGCTGCAAGAGCTGTATCTCGAAGTAAGATAGTACAGTTATGTAAGAACTTACTGTAACAGTAGATCTTCGAGAACAGCTCTTGCAGCAGGTACTTTCCCTCCCACCATCCCCGCTGGAGGTAGGTCGGAGTCAAGAACCCATCTCATTAGATGGGACATTCCTATTTACTTGTTTTGCCACCTGGTGGCGGATCCTTGGTTTCCTCTTCTGATGTCATCCAGCGGCCGGGAGTCTCCGGCAGAAGAACTGAGGATTATGGGGGGACCGCCTCCTTATGTACTACGCCCAACGTCGGGGGCAGGACTGACGTCGGAGGCGGTCCCCGCTGAAGACTGCTAGCTAGAAAATTTCCCTGGGGTCCTGGTGCCTGCCGGCTTCAGTCCTAATGGTGTAACCTGCTGCAAGAGCTGTTCTCGAAGATCTACTATTACGGTAAGTTCTTACGTAACTGTACTTCCCATTATCTGCAACTTTTTGCTGTGTGTAACTGCCTTTAGGTACTATTTTTGTACTATTTTACTATATTGCATTCTTGTTATTAATGTATTTGTTGATGTTTGTAATTGTATGACATCTAAGCCTGCTGTGTATGACACTTGGTGCGTCCTGAAGAAGAGCCTTGGCCCAGTGATCTTACCCGGTAAATAAAGTGAACTGAATTGAAAATCTACTGTTACGGTAAATTTTTGCATAACTGTAGTTTTTTAGATCAGAAATGTCTAGTTTAATTTCTGCTAGCATTTCCTTAATAGCAGCTAGATTTGAGTGTGCGCGCACGTGTGTGTGTATGTATTTTTTTTAGAGGTGTTTTCGGATACAGTTGATGTGTGCCTTCATGGGTGTCAACTTGGCTCCCATGGATGACATGACGCAAGTAGAAGAAATTGATTTACTTGACAAAACAATACAAAATTAACCCATTACTGTGAAACTCGGGATTTTGTCTGCCCCCATGTTTGTTTAATGAATAATGCTGTTCGCTAAAGATTTATTTCACATGTTGCTAGATTTTTTGAGAGTGCTGGTCAAGGAGTTCAGTATCTAGTCATCCATCAGTGTTGGCACCACCTTACCAGGGCTACATGTACTCCTGTATAACTATACACAGCCCAGGGGGAACAGCAGGACCAGCAGTCAAAAGATCAGAGTTTACAAAAACTCTTTAACATTCACTGCACGCTATTCAGTCTCCCACAGCTGTAGCCGTGTGCCAATGTGAGCAGCAGGGGTTCTGGGATTTGTTGTTACAGAAAATGTCTGCTTGGAAGACAGCAAAATTAGTCTGATACAATCTAGTATACTGCTGTAAACAGAAAGTTAAAAAAAAAAAATTTACTCACTAAGTGCAGATTGGGACCAGACACTTGGGTGTGGGGCTCTTAGTGCTGACTGTTCCCCTTTAAGACCAGAATATCATGGAGTCTGTCATGCTTCTGCTTTGTGTAAAAGATGGTAGGGATTTTTTTTTTCATTAATAGAGAGCTGGGTTATGCAAAACCAGCACTGGACATTGCTGAAGTCCTGCTGCAGATGGATTCCAAGTCAGTGGCAGAGGCAGTCAAGGCAGAAAGTACTGTCATCCACGTACATATGAACTTGTGAGGAGACAGACAGTGGGAGGTCATTTAGAAAGATGGAAAAGAGTGGGCTGGCCCGTCTGCACAGCGGTTGGATTTACGTCTGCGATGCCAACACTCCGAGTTCGGATGTGGACTCTGAGCGTTGCAGGGCCGGACGGTGGGAGGAGGATTGAGCGTCCTAGGGACTGCTCTCCTTCGGGTGTGGGGTAGAGTGACTGGCACTTGCATGACTCCTGGCGGTGGCCGGGGGAATAGAGCTGTCGGGGAGGCATGCTGGCCATTGTGCATTGCGTCTACATCATTACACGCTATGCCTCCCAGGGAGCCTCTCCTAAAATAAATATATTGCTGCCAGCTCCGTTCAGCAACGAGTTTCCATTGGTGCGGTATGGCCCCACGGCCCTGCCTTTGGGGGGGGGGGATAAGCCAGGGGGCCCTCCCAGTGGTGTTCCTGCTGGGACCCTTGACCAGTTGTCCGTGGGGGCTGCACTGTGTGATGGCCTTGGCTGGAGTGGGCAAGCCAGCGTGGATCGCGCTCCAAGGTAAGTCCCTGGGATGGGTGAAGTTGGGGGTGGTGGGGACTGAGCTTTCAGAGGTCTAGCACCACAGAAAAAAACAAAACAAACAAAAAAAAAAAAAAAAAAGAAAGATGGAAACGAGGATATGACTCTGACTGGAGATATGTGGGACTCCAGCGTGGACTGAAGGAAAGGAGAAGGCATTATCAAACACAACCATCTGGGGGTGTTCAAAGAGGTAGGAGTGGAAACGGCAAACCACGGGGTCTGAAAGACCAGCCACCACTAGTTTTTCTAGGAAAGTGAGATGAGCCTCAGTATCGAAGTATTTGGCCAAGTTAATAGAACTGACGGTGATGTTCAGGCCCCATTCCATCCCCTTTCATAGGGAGGAAACAGTGGTGTGGGGTTTTTCCAAATCAGACTGGAATGAGAAGAGGAAAAATGAGGAGTCAAGGAAGGACAAGAGTTGTAAGGGAATAAATGTTTCCTAAATTTTAGCTAGGGCAGCGGGAAGAGAAATGGGATGGTAGTTCCTGGAGAGTAGGACTCACCTATTTGTGCACGGGGAGGACTTTGGCTTACTTCCAGTCCTGGGGATGTTTACTAAGATGGAAGGAGGCATTTAGAGATTAGATATGCAACAGTGGGGACAGTGATTTCAGTGGTGGAAAGAATAAGAAGTTTGGGAGCCAGCCCGTCTGGCTTTGGCCCCTACAGGTATTAAGAGAATGCAGTGCAGATAGAGTAGCTACAGGAGAGGTGATGGAGAAAGAGAAAAAGGTTTGAGTGGAGGAGAGTTGCAGGGAATGTGTAGAGGGGGAGGGAGTTCAAGAGGAATGAGGAGAAAGGAAGAGGGGTAGTGGAAGAGGGGACACAGATGTGCAAAACTCAATGAAAGGTGTAGCAACCTCCGATGATTCAGAGACTGTGGACTTAACCAGCTTGAGGACCAGGGCACTCAACATGGGGAGATGGAGTGGATAACCTTCCAGGACTTGGTGGCCATGGCATCCCAGAGTTCTCTACTTCAGTAGGTCCCCACGGGAGTGAGAGGTCTTGTGTAGGCACCGTGCAGAGTTGCAGACTTTGAAAAGAGCTATGACTCATAGGCTGTAATAAATCCACAGTGGTAAAAGCAATTTTCATGGTTTCTGCATGGTACATAAATATCTGAATGCTGTTGCAATAGTAAGTCGGGCTGGATTAAAAAGCGGACTGCAGCAAATAATTTAGAGGCAGACTATGCTGCTGCCCTCCCCGCCACACCCCGTTCAAACAAAATGGCACTGTGCTTCACTTCACACTGCACCCCGACGTAGCTCAGTGCAGTACAGACAGCGATTGAAGACAAGCAGACAAACCTACTGAGCAGGACAGCGAGGTGCGACGTAGTCCATGCTATAGCTCTGTCACTGTCAGTGCCAAGGACCCCGGTGCTGCTTTCAGTGTATCAGTCTGCCCTGCTCCCGAAGCAAGTTCTTTATAGCAGGCATCTGTTCGTCAGTAGTATTTGTATTGGAAGGGGGAAGAATGTTCAGAATAGTTAGTATTGTTTGCATGGACGTGTACTACAGCATTCATTTTGGTCATTCTTTGAACTGCTGTTTTTTTCAGCCCCTGCTCCGCTGTCATGTGTTCCAGTCAGAATAAACAGCTCCATGTCAGCAATAGGATGATAAGAAACAATATGCATGTTGTGAAGAGGTTAATTTACATTGTGCATTTTCATAAAAACAAAAAAACCAAAAAATGGCAAATTCACTTATTTCTCTCTGTTTCTGCAAAATTCACGGCAACATCCCATTTTCATGGCAATCGTGAATTCCGTGCTTTCCGTGAATTTATTACAGCCTTAGCTATGAGCTGTGCAGAGATTCAGGGAAGGTGGGACCCACAAGCACAACACTGTCTGGGCAGGGGGGATGTTAGTCCCTGGTCAGTATGAAATGAGACTGGAAAAAAGAAAGGGCGATCCCTCTAAATTATCGATTTGCATCCACCAGTCAAGAGCCTGTATCAGCTAAGAAATGGGAACAGGCTGAAGGCACGATGAACCCTAACAATCAGAGCCAGAAATTGGATACATAGCGTCGGGAGCCACCGAGATCCAGTGCGAAATGACAGAGCCCAAGCAGTTCTCTCTCTAGAGTTTCTTGACTATATGATCAGCTCTGGGGCTGAGGAGGACCACAGCTCTACATTCAATAGAACCAGTTCAGCAGCCAGTCTGAAGAAGTTACAGCAGATTGACTCTAAAGTGTTGGAAATCCCATCTGGACTTCAAGAAAGTAAAGCAGCGCACTGCAGCAGTGGAGGAGGCGTTTTTGGAGCTCTGGGAGGAAACTAGTGTTATGGGATGGAAGGATTTGTGCCACCAGGAGCAGGAACTGACTGTGCGGAGGACATGGAGGCCCAGGGCAGAACAAAAAACATTAGACTGTTTGACTTCCCAGAAGATTGTGAACAGCCCGATCTAAATGAGTCCATCACACCTGGTTACAGTCGGAGCTGGACTTGCTACAGGAGTTGGCCATAATGATAGAGCGCATAGGGCAGTCAGCCCCAAGCCCAAACCCGACGCCCCCTTCTCGCTTTCATCATGAAATGCCTGCACTATCCTGTGAAGAGGCTTTTCCTCAGCAAGGCCTGCAAAAGGCTTTCCTGAGGAGTTCTTGATATAGTTTATCTGCCTTCCTCGGAATGGCAGGGATCATATTTGGCCTGTGTCAGACAGCCAGGGCGGCAACCATTAGGCAAGGGTAAGGCATGGCAAGTTTTATTTAAAAGATCGCCCAATCCCGGAGGCTCTGGGCGTCGTACATAAAAATACATATAAAGCAACATTCAATAAATAAACATTATCAAAATCACAATGACTAATAAATAAAATAGCTAATAAAAATAATTAAGAAAATCAGAAAAATAACAATATGCCAAGTCAGAAACAGGATAATATTTACATAAGTGTGTCTGGAAAAGCCTGCTCAAAAAAGAAGGCCTTGAGGCATGCCTTAAATACCTCCACCGAAGGGGCCTCCCTAATAGATGGTGGGAGTGAATTCCACAAGATGGGGCCGGCAACGCTAAAAGCTCTATCGCCAGCAGTTTTTAACCTCATCTTGGGAATGCCAGGAGGCCCCTCGAGGAGGAGTGGACAGAAGTAAGAGGTGTAAGAAGGTCCGCCAGGTAACCAGGGCCCAGGCCATGTAGGGCCTTTAAGGTGAGCAAGCCCACCTTAAAGAGGATCCTCCATCTGACTGGTAACCAGTGCAGTTCATGCAGCACCGGGGTAACGTGGCAGTACTTGGGTTGCCATGGGATTTGAAGCTGACGAGCAAGATATTACAAAAATGAATTTGGCAGAGTTCTTAGAGCTACCAGACTCTCCAGCTGTTATCATTCCTCCTCTATTGCCTCCTTAGGGGTACCTTCTGGGACAGCTTGGGCTGCTGCCTAGGCGGGCAACAGAGGAGGAATGATAACAGCTAGAGAGTCTGGTAGCTCTAAGAACTCCACCAAATTCATTTTTGCAATATCTTGCTCCTCAACTTCAAACCACATGGCAGCCTGGAGTTAATGTATCATGGAAATGAATGAGGGGGTTT
Source organism: Neoceratodus forsteri (assembly GCA_016271365.2). Taxonomy (NCBI): domain Eukaryota; kingdom Metazoa; phylum Chordata; order Ceratodontiformes; family Ceratodontidae; genus Neoceratodus; species Neoceratodus forsteri. The sequence goes on from CM057450.1 coordinate 1,220,010,075, forward strand.
CAGGAGGGGACCTCGGAGTGTACATGGTGGAGTCCTCACTCCCTATGGAGATACTGGAGCTGGACCTCTTGTAAGAGCTCTCCACATATTCCTCTTCTTCCTCTTGTATTATGAGGTCAAGGTTATATTCCTGATCCTCATCTACGTGCTCTGTAGGTCTCGAGGGAACAGAAGAGGTCGTTGACGCCCTGGAAGGCACTTAATGCGTTGAGCTAGTAAACGTTGGCACTGGGGCTTGTCTGGGATGCCCAGTCAATGAAGCTCCTGTCACAAGAGGAAGAAGTAGCAGATACTGCAGCATGTCTGCAAAGGATGAGAGCACTGCCTGCAAGTTGGCACTTGTTTGCACTGCAGACGCGCCTTGAGATGTCGATGAGGGAGGCGTCATCTTTGATGTTGACGGCCCCTTGTTAGCCGTAACAAGCCTGGCAGTACTCACAGCCTGTCCCAACCTTGTAGATTCAGAGATCTGGGCAGCAAATGGTGTCACTGCTGAGGTGGTAGACGTTGCTGAGGCGGTCGCCATGGTATGGAGGGGCGACTAAGAATGTACTGGGGAGGATTTTTCTTTGATTCTCTCCCTCACCTGGTGCTCGTGTTTGTGTTTCTCAGAGGATTTCTCCCAGGACTTGGAAGAATGAGAGCTCGAGGAGTGGGCCAGCGACATGGCAGAGCTCTTCTCCTGGAGCTCTTTCTCTATCCTGGCTACCTGCTGTTTTAAAAGGTGGGTTTCAGGGCATTCTTTCATCATTGCCAGGTAGCTGTGTTGAACTTTAGGCAGATCTCACAGGCCTTAATGTTATGGGCCGTGCAGAGGCAGCACAAAAAGACGGTATCCAAATCACCCAAGTAAATCTTTTCACCACATTCCCAGTATCTAAAAATCTTTGCGGGTTCTTTAGATGACATACACGATGACGGCAACTACTTATAAGAAGTGATGATGAATTAGGGAGAGAAACACTGAATGAACACCGAGTAGCTGTTGATTGTAGTGGCGGCATCTCTGTGGAAAGTCCGGCGAGTATGGTCGATGGTGGGAAAAGAACTGAGGAGGGAAAGGGTCGCACATGTTTATATGGAAGGTGTCGATCTAAGACATCACCGTGGGTGGCCCTTAGTGGACTTCTTGCAAAAAGTTACCCTGTGAGCCTAGTGCCTGGTGGCTATAGTTCCATAGGTGTTTTTTTTTTTTTTTTTTTTTATTTGCTCCTACCCTATCCTAGACCCGGTTGACTGGGAACGTAAGGGGATACAGGGGTAAGGGTATTGAAGGGGGCATTGTGAGAGGCTACGTGGTGCTGCGGGAATGAGGCGGCTGTCATCTGGTCTGCTGAGTGGGCCTCCTACAACTGTATGGCCGAAGTGGCATCCTGGGGGCTGGGACATTTGACACCCAGTAGTGGCCCATGCTGCCTAAAATGCCTACACCAGCCACCCTCAGTGGTTCAGTATAGCTCCCCCCACCCCCAGGGAAGCATCCCAAGGATGCTCTAACTCCCTCCTGCCTCCTCCCTAGAGTCCAGGCTCAGGACGCGAACCCGATCTGCCAACATGCAAAAGCAATCCCCATCACTCTGCACCATGGAGCCAGCCCACAAAGCCTAGTCTGTGCAGGCAAACACCGGTTAGTGCCCACACAAACCTCTGAATAAGACTTTTTTGTTACTTTTACTATGTAATGACACAGAACAAATCCCTGTCCCTTTTGATTCAGTGTTTTAACAACTGTGCTGATAACTACAACTGATTAACTTTGTAAATTAGCAAGTAATTCAAAAATACAAAAAATGGACAAGCTTACTTCTTAAAGCAGCCGTTCATGTTAAAAAAAAAAATGTCACTTCCTGGTGCACTCCAACTCATCAAGGGTGTAGGATGACCAATGTTGGTGGACAGACAGAAAATTATAAATGAACTGGAGGTCGCCCAGGCCCCCAGTAAAGAACAGTTACATAAGAACTTATCATAACAGTAGATCTTCAAGAGAATCTCTCATCAGGCCACACCTCTGGAACTAAACCCAAATCAGCACTAGGGCCACATGGAAACTTTTGCAAGCGGTTAGCCATGGACCGCCCACAATGACGTTACGTGTCAGCTTCTACATAAACTTGGGCAGCCCCTCCTCTCCTCAGTTCCCCACCAGAGATCATGTTTGGAGGACCTCCCTCTAGGGAACCAGGAGAGACCCTAGCACTCCACATATCAGGTGTGGCAGAGTTCTGGAAAAGACAATAATGGAAACAGAAGTACAAAGATCCTTTGTCTCAACCCGAGGGGGAAGGAGGGTGGGATGGCATGGCCTGATGAGAGATTCTCTCGAAGATCTACTGTTACTGTAAGTTCTTAACGCAACTGTCCTATCTTCTTCCAGGATATCGCTTTCATCAGGGAACCCCTTTGCAACCAGTCCCAAGCAGTACCAAAAGCCAACCATTTGGGCAGATGGAACCTATATGCTTAAGGGAGAAGGTCTTGTAAAACAGCTAGTCCAAACACTGTTCTTCTACGAAAGACAAGGTCCGTGGTCCAGACTATAATGCTTAGTGAAGGTGTGGACAGTACTCCAAGGGGCAGCTCACAAATTTCAACAGCAGATACATTCCTAAAACAAGCAACAGAAGTGGCCATTACCTCTAGTGCAATGGCCAAGAGCCACAACAGGAAGTTCCTTACTGTACTTCCTAAAACAGAACGTAATATAATCTGCTAGCCATTTGGATGAGCACTGTGCAGAAACACGAGCCCCCCGCTTTCCCTGGGGTGCACAAAACAAAGAGCCGAGAGGACTTTCAGCAGCCCTTGGCATGGCTGACACAGTATCCGAGAATGTTATGAACCTCTAAAGTATGGAGTAACGTCTCCCCTGGAGTGGCATATTCTAGGGAAGAAGATCAGAAGATGTATGGTTTGATATACGAACATACGAAATTTGCCAGCAGATAAAGGCCTAGAGTACTATCAAGTCTGCTCGAATGTGCAGCTAGCACCCCTTATTCTGCAGCTGCCCCTCCCTTCCACCCTTCCCCTTCATTAAAGTAAACTCAGACACCACCTCTGGAAGAACTTTATGGAAAACAAAGTAAGAAGGCTCACACACAAGAGCCTGCAGTTCCAAAATCCTTTGAGCAGAATTGACTGCAATGAAAAATTATACTTGTCAATTAAGAAAGCATAGGCCGTAACTTGCTGCTGGCTTAAAGGGAGCCAACATACATATCTCAAGTACACAATTCAGGTTCCAGGCTGGTACTGGACTTCTTAGAGGACATTTGGTATATAATATACCTCTCGGAACAGCACGGGGGATCTCAAGTCCCAGACACCCATCAATAGGAACATGGAAAGCTGATATAGCAGCCAAAGGCACTCTGAGTGAGGAATACTGCAGATCGAAATTTGACATGGACAAGAAGTATTCCAACACTGCACTGACATAACAAGTAACTGGATCCAGTTGTTGAGAAGTGGCCCACAATGTAATCCACTTCCACTTCAAAGAATAAATACATCTGATGGAGGGTTTTCTGGCAGTCACCAGAACAGCAGCCACTTGTTGTGATACTCCCAAAATAAATGCGCCATGGCTATCTTATCAGGACCCATGTATGCATATGTAGGGACTGCAGGTCCAGATACCCTTTTGTCTTATGATAACAGACCCCTACATTGAAGCAGACATACCAGGAGATTCCCTGCTAGACATGCAGCAGGAGATGCCAGATCTGTCACATCTATAAGTGAGCGATGAGGGGTGCATCCTTCATCTACGTAGTGTGTAATGCTGGACTGTATGAGCGGAAAGGGAAGAAGATGGACAGAAACTTCCCTTTCCAACCGAGTGCCCACTCATCCTGGCCTGGAGTGGGTCAGCAAAAGCACAGCATGCTTGTACTGTCATTTCGCATACCTGTTAAGACTGACAGCTAACGACAGTAGGCCGTATGCCAGCATCCACTACCATACTCACACTGCACCCCTGTATTACAGGTGGGAAGGAGCCAGTGTTTGTTGATATAATGCAGTACATTGATGTCCTTCTTCATTGACAGAGGAGCAGAAGTCAGTTGTTACTGAACTGCCTGAAGACTGTATAACAGCTAACAGCGGCAGGACATATGCATGGACACTGGTGGATGCCAGAGTCCAGGTGCCTTCCACAATTGACTCAAATGTATGCACCACCCAGCTCCTAAGGTATCTAGGGTGAGGAGCTGTGGCAGAGTTAGGATGAGGACTGGAACACCCTCTTTCTAAAGGAGGTGCAGTCCCACCACCACTCCAGTGCTGTGCGCAAGGGAGACCCTACTAGTACCTACTGATCTACTGTAGGTCATCTGACAACTGATCCCAGTGGAATCCTAAAGGCCACTGTGGGAGCCACCTGCGCAAGTGGTCCTTTGGTAGCATGACAATGACTGTACCAGAGGGCAGAGGAAAGTCCTGGTTGAGCTTTAAGGACCGTTGTATCCCCCAATGTGCCCGAGTTATGAGGCGACGGCTCTGTTTCACAAAAGAAGCGCACAGCCTTGAGATATGTCTAAGGGTGCCCCTACTGGTAGCAACCTGTGCCAAAAACCAAAACAAAACAAACAAAAAAACACAGTACCTCTAGTTTGTCAAACAATTTAGAGTGAGGGGTCATAATAGTTACATGCTAAAGTAGGCCTTTAAGAACCACATATACATGTAGGGGAGCCATACCTGTCTCCCCTACAAGGAGAGTATGCCCTTCCAGAGAGACTCACCAATACAGGGGTGATGCTACCGGAACTGTGTATACAGGGAAGCAGCTGTGACACGCAGGAAGCAGAACGGCCCCTTACAATCACTCCTGGAAGTGACTGTGGTGTAGTGAACAGTACAGCAAAGCACTGCCTCCACCCTCAAAGCCTGTGGATGCTTGTTTGCATGGGTACCCACGTGAAAAAGGTGTTTGGGGAGGGGCTGGCAAGGCCCCCAACCTGCGATTCTGCAGCAGGGTAATGAACTGAAACTAAATAAAATCCTACCCCTACCCTGGTATTGGGGCTAGGAGGAAAACAGGCCAAGAAATGGGTTGGTGCCTCCAAAGTGAGGCAGTCACTGCTGCCGTCTGGGTAGCCAAGAATAACTTCTAATGTGAACCAGACACACTGATCTGGCAGGGGTATCTGGAACATCAGAGTAAATGCCTAACCAGCTCAGTAGGTTCAGAGTTGGAAGTAACCCAAGTCTGGCTTACCTGCAGGCGAGGCCTGTGATGCTCCAGGAGCCTTTTACAGACTATTCCTTAACATATAGCACATGGATCTGCTTGTAGTTTATAGCAAAGAAGCAAAAAAAAAAGAAAAGAAAAAGGGGCATATGAGTAGGTGGCCTGCTGTGTGATGGGCAACCAAAATCATCTACCAAAGTTAATGTGGAAGAGCAGGCTTGTTAATGTAGCTGGTGTGTTGTTATATGCTTCGTAACAGTCTGCAAAGTAACATCTGTCCAGGTGAATTTTAGGACTGGAAGGAGTGCTTGGCACCTCCAGGAAGACCACTGGTGAAGATACTGCACACGTCACAATATAAATCCACTGCAGACTACCTGTACTGCATGCAGGGCTGTAAAGAACAGGAACCTCTGGGTAAACCTAGAAATGTGACCCCACTGAGCCTTCCATACATTAAAGTAAAGCAGAACTGGAAAACAGTATTTTACTGGTCTTAACAGCATAATCCTGCTAATAATCAGAAGCCTTCTTCAATCTGAGGTCAGTAGGAGATACCAATCAATCAAAGTCTTTATTTAACCAGGCGATCACCATTGAGCAAGCTCATTTTCGAGGTGGACACAATGGCAACATCTTGGGCGGTGATGCTACTAGGGACCACAGCGGTGATGCCAGAGATAATATGAGTGAGGTATCTGCAGTGCACAATTGCGAGACGTTGACTGGTTCTGCTGCATGAGGCACTCAATGACCTGAGAACATTTTGTAATAACCATGGTGGCACTGCACAGACAGTGATATTGCTTGTATTTGGGGTCGGTAATGCTGTAGTTGATGATGGGTGGAAAACCTGACGATGAAGAAAAGCACTGTCAGTATAGGCATGGTGCTCTACAAGTCCATCCCTTGTACTGCAGTTCAGTCAATGGGGGTTGGGGGGGTCTGTCAGTCGATAGCAGGTGCAACCCAGTGATGATGTTAACATACCGGCCGTAGAGGACCAGTAGTGTGTAAGCCAAATCCCAACTAATATGTCTGGTCGATAGTCCAGGGGCTATATGTCGACACTGTGGTTTGGACCCAGTGACGACAGCTATGTACAGTTCCTATAGGCCCAGCAGTGCCAGTCAAGCCCCAACCTTGAAGTTAGAATGACGATTTTTGGGGGGAAGGGCTGAAGTCACCACAACCGACGGTGAAAAGAAAGAAGTACTGGAGGGTTGCCCCAGCAACCAAAATTTCAAACAGGGAGGCTTATTCTCATATAACTGTACTGGCATCCCCCTGGTGACTTTTTCTGAAGCGTCAACTTAATAGGTGATACGAATATTCCCAGTAGCATTATCTTCCAGTGTGTTTAAGGGGAACTGCAGGAAACTTTGCCAGTCCTCATGGTAATGTCGCCGAGAGGCAAGAGAAGACCTTGCCAGCTTTCCCAGACGTTACCAGTGTGGAAGACCTAGGCAGCAGACATTCCTCTTACGTGTCTGTTGCAGAGCTTTTCTCCTCTATTTGCCAAAAAAGCAAAAACTTCGACAATTCTGTCAACAGGTTAGAAAAGTGTCAAAAAAATCCCGAATTAATGTTGTGTTGTTACATTTAGAAAACAACAAACAGCTGTAAACATACATTTCCAATAGCGGTTCTGATGAGTACGACTGACGGCGGGAAAAGAACCGAGGAGAAGAGAGGCCACCAATATTTATGTAGACACTGACATGTTATGTCGTTGGAAGCCCCTGGCTGACTGTTTGCAAAAGTTTCCATGTGGACCCAGTGCCGACTTGGGCATAGTTCCAAAAGTGTGGACTCATGAAAGAGATACCCTCGAAGAAGATCTACAGGATTTTAAAAGTCCTGTGATACAATTGTTGGATATCGGGTAATTTGGGGCTGCCTGGAAGGATCCATGTTGTATCCAATTCTGGGGGTAAAACAGAGAACACCAGACAGTATAGTCCTCATATTAACCCATTCCTTAATATTGCTATGTTCTGCCTTTCCCTTTTCTGACCAAACAGGCTAGCTTACCTGGTTAACTGGACTGTGGCTGGAAGGCACCTAGCAGGTTGTTGGCTAGCTGGCTGGCAACAGGCTTGCTCCTTTGTCATTCATCTCTCTTTTAACTCTCTCTGTCTATATTATTTTATCTCTGCTTTTAGTATTTTTTTTGCAGATAGTTTTCAAGTCCTTTCACCTCTTCTCACTGGATTTTGATCTTGTGTTCATCCCGCATTCCTCCTCTGTAAGTCCTTTTCCTTTCCACAGCATCTCTGAGACTAAAATTCAGGTGCTCAGTTTCAGTGGAAGTAACCGATACTGGGAGCTCCGCCTCTCAGTCTGGAAGGCTGGAAGCAACTCAGTTTCCACACCCAGGCAGCTGTTCCGTTACACCTCCTTCTGCTGTTATGCAGCATATGAATACCACCAACCAAAAATAAGAAAGAAAATGGATCAGGTCAGAACAGTAACTGCAGAAAACCAACTAGGTGCTCTTCTCAGGGTAAAAGGGGGAGAGGCAGGGCTATAGAGAGGAACACCATTTTAAAAAGATGGTGGTACACACACGTTTGTGGTCCAATGCACGACTTGGAACAATTAATGTTACCCCTGCTTCCCACTGCCTTGTGTTAAACCCTGCTCTTTATTTTAGTTTCCAAATTCTTTTACAGCATCTCTATGTAGGGCTCTTATTTTCTGACCTAGAGTTAGCCCCGTTGTCCTGTGCGCTATAGGATCATTAAACAATCTCTGCTGCTTCCTAGGCAAGCTCAGTCATAACAGCAATGAAATCAAACAGCAGGGGTCTGATTCTCAGGTACTAAAAAGGGTGCCACAAAATGGGCACTTTGCAGCTGCAAGGTTGCACTGCCTTCAGCACGTCACAGGGGGAGGAGGTCCCCCTAAAGAGAACACTCATGACCAACAGACCTATGTGGGGCTGGTCCCAATGAACACTTTCTGTGCAAAAACATTTTGGTTTACTTTTTGTGTATTGCAGTATGTGAGATTGTACCACAATAATATTGCTTAGTTCTAGGCTGACATCTTTTGTTACGACATATTCCAGAATCCCCTGCAGCTGACATCAAAGCAGAAGGCAGCACTGAGAGATTCAACAGCCTGCAGTGCATGTTAGACTTTACATAAACTCCAATCTTTTGTTTGCTCGTCCCTTTGTCCTCCCTGGGCTATGTATAGCCACTGAGGACTGCACTTAGGCCTTGGAGAAAAGCAGATCCAAAACACAGCTGAACAGAGATTATTAAAGCTCTAACGTGTACTGCAGGCTACTGAAATCTCCCACTGATGCCTACTGCTCCGATGTCAGCTGCAGCAGATTCTGGGATCTGTAGTAGCAGGAGATGCCTTTCCTTTTTACTCCATGCTCACTCCATTCCCTCCTGGCAAATGTCCATAGCCCAATATCCTGCCTCCTCTCTCTTTTCCCTTACCCACTTCCAGTCTCCTACCTTCTACACTTCAGTGCACCCTTCATTTTACTCTTCCACATATTCTAACCTCTATACTCTTCCTCTCCCCATCTCCTCTCCTCCATTCCTCTTCCCATTCTACTTTATCCTCCCACCCTCGGCCTCTCTATCACCTCCTCTTTCACATTACCCTCCAATTTTACCTTCACCACTTTCCTCTCTTCCTACTTATATTCTTATGTTCAGTTTTCGGAAGTTCAGCCTGGGAGTGCCTGGTGCCTCACACTCCTGATTTAATCTAATTCTACTGTTATTAATGTATGATTATGCTATACTGAGTATTACTGTACACTATTATGCTTCTGTATTATTACATTTTGTGCTATGTGTTATTATGTACTTATCCCCCCCCCCTTCCCCCAGGATACATCTGGAAATGAGCTGTAATGCACAGCATGTCTTGTCTGGTGAATTTCTTTTAAATAAATAAAATCTTAACTAAAATACCTTAAAATGATATTGGGCTTTTTAAAAGGTGGTAACCCTAAAAGAAAACAAAAGTAAACCACATTGTTTATGCACCCAAAGCGTGCACTGGGACCAGCCTCACACCTGAGTGTGGGGCCATTTTGTGCTGACTATTCCCCTTTTTACGAAAGTGGTGCAATACAATTCAGTGTTCCCAATGTTAGTGGGTACAAACAGGGTTTACACCTAACACCCTGACAAATACCCACAACCATGACATAGCAAAGAATTATGACATGCGCTTGCATAAGTCTGCATGTCCATTTTTGCACCAAGCCGGCAGTACTTGGCAATATGTTCCCCAAGTTTCCTGTTCCCTGGTGGTCTAATGGCTCCCCTCCCAAAAGCCCATCTTAATGGCCTCCCTGGTGGTAAAGTGGTTCCTCCTCCTCCTGCTCCCCCAGTTGTGCAGAACTCTGGAGATCAAATGGTGCTCCCTCCCTAAATCCAGCATCCAACTCTACCTGGCGGTCCTCCTATATAAAGATGGCAAAAATTATTTGGTTGTTGGACACGAGGTGTGCTCAAGCATAGTGGCATGCTCCCACCATCTGGCTGTGAATGGTCCAGTGGTCTACTTTAAAGGCAGTTCCACTACTTTTCCAGACCACCTACAGTATTCTTTGCCGGTGCTCTGAAAGGGGCTGCAAACCCTGACTGAGCTGGTCGTAATGTCAGGGCAAAGGGGCTAAAAAGACCAATACAGGTAAGTACCAATTCAAGCAGCTGAAAATCAGGCTCCAGGTGCTCCAAACAAAACAAAACAAAAAAAGAAATAAAGAATGCTGATAAAAACCTGAAGGCAGCCATAATGAAAGAGGTGTGCCTTTATATTTAAACCTACCCCCACACACACTAAAACAGAACTGAAATGGACAAAAATAATCTTGGAAAAAAGGGGGTAATATCAAATAAAAATGTATGAACACAGAAGTTCAGTTGTTATGTGGATTGTTGCTTTAAAAATGAAGAGCATAGGACCTGGGTTGTGATCCAGAAGCCTAAATTTAATGCAGAATTTAACACAGAGTTACATAGGACAGTTATAAATGCAGATATCCGCTCGTATGTTGTTTGGCGTGAGAAACAAGATTAGTGGTGGTGATGCATGTATTTTGTATTCTATACTATTTGAACCAGAGATAACCCCTCTAGAGTTTCTATGCGCACATCAGTTTGGGAAAAGCCAACCCATTTACTAGTGTCTTACAGTTTTAAGTTAGGCAACACTCAAGAGATCTGTGGACTTTATTAGAGCAACTTGAAGGCCATTATTTATTTAATTTTATTTATTTAGTTGTTTAACCAACCATTAGGTAATACTACTACAATCATCACTTGACACATTTAACATGACTGATAAATAAGCCATCTAAATATGGCAAATCACAGATACAATAAACCTGTTTCAAGCCATAAGCTTATGCCTACTATTCTAAATGTAAAGTCAGAAGTACAATACCACAGATTCTCCTTTGGACTGGCTTCCAGAGTTACTAGTACAGTTACGTAAGAACTTACCGTAATGGTAGATCTTCCAGAGAGGCTCTTGCAGCAGGACTGCAAGAGCCATCAGGCACTAGGACCACACAGAAAACTTTAGCTAGCAGTATCTGGCGGGGGACTGCCCACCTGACGTCACCGTCAGCATGACACTATATTGTAGCCGGTCCCCACACCTGCCCTCCAGTTCTCCCGCCTGAGACCTAAGAAGGTGCAACAGGAGAAAGGATTGGGCTCCTGGAGCCAAGAAAAAAGGCTAGAAAGAAATAGCCATGGAAGCATGGGGGGAGGTGGGAGGGAAAAAGGTACCTACTGCAAGAGCCTCTCTCGAAGATCTACTGTTACGGTAAGTTGTTACGTAATCGTACTATCTTACTTCAAAAGATCTCTTGCAGTAGGTAACCATTAGGACAGAGTCCCAAACAGTGAAATTCAGGCAAAGGCTGAAGCATGGGAGGCAGGAAAGGTCTGCAGTAGGTACCAGTTTTTTTTTTTTTTTTTTTTAAGTCTTTGGTAACCGGGTAAGGCCCACTAGGCACAAGTGCCTGTTTTCAGGGGCGACCTGGTTAAGACAGGAGGCCCTGAAGGACGGCTAGTCCAAAGCCTGCCCCGCACCTAGAGGCAATGTCCAGACTGTAATGTTTGGTAAAGGTGTGGACAGAGCTCCAAGTGGCTGCCGCACAAATGTCCGCAGCAGAAATATTCCTGAAACAAGCAGTAGATGCAGCCATGCCTCTGGCTGAATGCCTCTTGACTTCTCCTAGAAGGTTCTCATTATACTTCTGACAAAACAAAATGCAGTTTGCTAACCATTGTTTGGAAACTGCTGCGTCCTCTCTTTTGGTGCAAAAGAAATGAAAAGCTTATCCGTTTTATAAACTGACTTCGTCCGGTTCTTGTAATAGCGCAAGGTTCTGTGCACATCGAGTGTGTGCAGAATGGCCTTCCTTTGGTCTGAATGCTCGGAGTAATACACTGGCAAGTGCATGGTCTGATTTAAAGTAAATTCAGAAACCACCTTAGGTAAAAATTTAAGATTTGTATGCAGAGCCACCCGGTGTCTGTGGAAAATCAAATAAGGCTTCTTACACATCAGGGCCTGAAGCTTGGAAATCCTTCGAGCCAAAGCAATGGCAACTAAAAAGAGCCCTTTCCAGGAAAGGCAGTACAGGTCTCAACTCGTGGCTGGTTCAAAGTGAGGCAAAGTGAGCTTCTCAAGGATGAAATTCAAATCCCACGGAGGAACAAGGTTCCTGACCGGGGGTTTCAGATGGAGAATTCCTTTCAGAAAGCTTCTGGAAACCTCCAACTGAGCCAAAGTTTTGCCATCCACCGGAGTGTGGTAGGCAGAAATGGCAGACAAGTGGACCTTCAGTGAAGGATAACTAAGGCCAAGGTCAGATAGATGGCGCAGGTAATCCATGACCTGTGGGAAAGGGCAAGAGAAAGGGTCCCAGCCCTTGCTGGATGCCCAAATGGAGAGTCTCTTCCATTTCATAGCATATGGGGTTCTTGTGGACGGCTTTCGGGCCTCCACAAGGACTTGAGCCACTCTGGAAGAGACCTCAAAGTGTGCAACCACTACATCCACAGGTGTCACGTGTGAAGGTGAAGGGACTTGAGATCTGGATGAACCAGCTTGCCCTGGTCCCGAGTCAGCAGGTTCTGGCAGAAGGGTTGAGGAACCGGAGGTTCCACTCTCAATTGCTGAAACAAAGGAAACCACACTTGGCAAGGCCAATAAGGGGCTATGAGAATCATGCGGGACCTTTCTTGCTGTAGTTTCAGAAGCACCCTCTGCAACAGCGGAAAGGGAGGAAAGGCATACAAGAACCTCCCCGTCCAGCAGACAGACAGCGCCATCTCGCCAGAAAACACAATGCCTGGGAACAAACAAGCAGAAACTAGGTAGTTTTATGTTGGATGGGGAGGCGAACAGATCAAGATCTGGGCGACCTCACCGATCGAAGATGTCTTCGATTGCAGACTGTCTCAGTTCCCACTTGTGTGCCCTTGCCTGAGTGCGACTGAGTGTGTCAGCCAGGCCCCCGTGAACACCTGGGACATGCACTGCCATGAGCTGCAGGCTGTGCTATATCGCCCAATGCCACGTGCGCATTGCTTCCCTGCACAGGTGATACAACCGCGTGCCTCCCTGTTTGTTCGGGTACCAGACCGCACACATGTTGTCTGTCTGCACTGTACAAGGAGGGGCCCAGGGGAGGAGTAGGGACTAAAAAGCCTGAAGGGCATATAGTACAGCCTGCATCCCTTGCACACTGATGTGCAGAGAAAGCTCCTGCTGAGACCAGGATCCCTGTGTCCTCTGTTCACCCAGATGGGTGCCCCAGCCCTGACTGGAAGCATCTGTTGTCAGGGTCTGGGCCGGCGGAGGCATCTGAAAAGGAACCCCACTGGTGAGATTGGACAGATCCTGCCATCAAAGGAGATCCCGACGCATGGGGCTGGACACCAGAATCCTGTGATCCAGGTCGTCTGATTTCTGGTCCCACTGGACCTGAAGGGTCCACTGCATAAGCCGCATGTGGAGCCTGGTTAGGGGGACAGTGGGAATAGCGGCTGCCATGAGGCTCAGGAGGCATAAGACCGAACGGGCCTGGGTCCATTGGCTAGTGGCCACTTGTATGGCATGGTGACGCAGGGTTTCCACCCGGTCCAAAGGGAGGAAAGCCTGACCTTGAAAAGTATCCAATACCGCCCCAATAAATTGGAGACATTGGGAAGGTACAAGGTGGGATTTGGGGTAATTTGCCGTGATCCCCACCTGCCTGAACAGATTCAGGGTAGCAGTCAGGGAGGTCACCAGGCTCTCTCTCAACGGCACTGACAGAAGCCAGTCGTCGAGGTACGTGAACACATATATTCCCTGATGGCGTAAAGCCACCGCTAGGCACTTGGTAAATACCCTGGGTGCCAAGGAGAGACCAAAGGGGAGTGCTCTGAACTGCAAGTGTTCCCCGTGGAAGCTAATGTGTAGGAAGTGTCGGTGGGAGGGAAAAATTGGAATATGCAGGTATGCATCCTGCATATCCAGAGCACACAGCCAATGACCCTGGTGCAAAAGAGGAAAGAGGCCTGGTAGGGTTAGCATGCGAAAAGTACAGTTACTCAAGAACTTACCGTAACAGTAGATCTTTGAGAAGAGCTCTTGCAGCACGTAATAACCATTAGGACTAAGCCGCCAGGCGCCAGGACCCCACGGAAACCTTCTAGCTAGCAGTCTTCGGTAGGGGACTGCCCCCGATGTTGGCTCTGCCCGATGCCAGCCAATGGTATAAAAGGGGCGGTTCTCAACCTCACCTCAGTTCTCCCACTGAAGACCCAGAGTTTAGGATGGAAGGAGAACTGGGCAGGTTCTTTGCCAAAAAGTAACAGCAGAGAGAAAAGCCAGAGGAGAAGGAGGGAGGAAAAGCAATGCCTGCTGCAAGAGCTCTTCTCGAAGATCTACTGTTATGTTAAGTTCTGACGTAACTGTACTATCTTACTTCGAGTTGGAGCTCTAGCTGCAGGCAATAACCATTAGGACTGAGTCCCAAGCAATTAAAGGAAAGAACTAGGAAAGCCTGGGAGGAGACTGAAAAACTGCCAAATCAAGGACTCAGAAGAGAAGGCCCTGGAGGACCGCCAGGCCAAACCCAGTCCTTTGTCTGGAAGCCATGTCCTAGCTGTAACGTGGTGGAATGGCCTCTTACTGGACCTGGAAGGGGCTTACTGTATTTGTTGCAACAAAAAATGATGCAGTTAACCAACCATTTGGACAGGGTTTGTTTGGAAACTGGTGCCCCCCCCCCAAAAAAAGTCTTGGAAGCAAACAAAACAAACTAATCTGTTTTCCAAAAGGAAGCCGTATGGTTCAGACAATAACGAAGCATTCTGTGAACGTCAAGAGTATGCAACAATGCTCCCCCCCCTCCCCCGGATTAGAGTGCTCGGGATAGTAGACAGGGAGGGGGATGTCTTGATTTAGGTAAACTCTGACACCAACTTGGGCAAAAACTTAGGATTTGTATGCAAGGATACCCTGTCCTTACAAAAAAACAAATAGGGCTCTTTACATATCAGAACATGAAGCTCCGAAATTCTTTGGGCAGAAGTAACTGCAACTAAAAGTAATGCTTTCCATGACAGAAAGTGTAGCTCGCAATTTGCGGCTGGTTCAAAACGGGGAGAGCGTAAGCTTCTCCAACACAAAAAGGAGATCCCATGGAGGGACAGGATCTCAGATGGGAGGTTTTAAGTGCAAGATGCCCCACAAAAAGGTATGGGACATGTCCAGCTGAGTAAAAGTTTTCCCTTCCACCAGTGCGTGGTACGCCGAGACGGTGGACAGATGCACTTTAATGGAGAGGTAGCTCAGGCCCTGTTCAAATAGAGAGAGGAGATACTCAAGGACTAAGTTCGGAGAACAAGAAAAAGGATTAAGCAGGCATGAGGCAGCCCACAGGCAAAATCCTTTCCACTTCATAGCATACGTGGATCTAGTGGAGGGTTTCCTGGCCGCCACCAGGACATCCGCTACCTTGTGGGAGACCCCATATCTGGCCATCGCTAGGTCTGCAGGAGCCACGCATGAAGATATAGGGACTTGAGATCCGGATGGATCAATCTGCCCTGGTCCTGGGAGAGCAAGCGCAAGCTCAGAGGCAGGATAACTGGAGGTTCCACTGCCTGCAGTTGAAGTAGTGGGAACCAAATCTGCCAAGGCCAAAAGTGGGTGATGAGAATCATCTCTGCTCCCTCTGGTTGTAGTTTCAGAAGTACCCTCTGTAGAATGAGAAAGGGAGGAAAGGCGTAAAAGAACCTCCCTGTCCAACAGAGGGACAATGCATCTCGCCAGAAAATTCCAGGCCCTGAATCTAGCTAGCAGAAACTGGGCAGTTTGGCACTGAGTGGGGATGAAAAAAGGCCCAAATCTGGACAGCTCCATCTGCTGAAGAGCTGGTCTGCTACTGACTGAAGGAGCTCTCACTCGTGAGTCTTGGACCAAGACCTGCTTAGGTTGTTGGCCAAGACGTTCTGGATGCCTGGAACATGAACAGCAGTGAATTCGAGGCGGTGTTCCAGTGCCCAATACCAGACCCTCACTCTCTCCCTGCAGAGGGGGTAAGAATGAGTCCCCCCGCTTGTTGATGTAAAAGACTACGGACATGCTGTCCATCTGAATGAGAAGAGGGCCCAGAGACAAGTCTGCTTGACAGGTCTGTAAGGCATTCAAGACTGCTCGCATTTCCAGAATGGAGGTCTCCTGCATCTGACTGATCCCCAGATGAGCCCCCCAAGGCCCAAGGTGTCTGTGGTCAGAACTCGCCTCAGGGGTTCCTACCGGAAGAGGACCCCTGCTGAAAGACTGAGCGGGTCCTGCCACCAGGTTAATGTCCTGCGAACTGGGTCGGAGACCAGGACAGCCTGATCTACTGTAGGTCGTTGGACCTCTGGTCCCACTGCACCCTGAGCATCCACTGAGGGACCCTCACATGGAGGCGTGTCATGGGAATCATTGGGATGGCTGCTGCCATGTGGCCGAGGAGTCTCAGATAGACTCTGGCCAGGACTTGAGGAGCTGAGGATACCATCCGGGCCTGAGCTTGAAGATGATCTCTCGTCTCAGAGGAGAAAGGCCTTGCCTTGGACCGTGTCCCGGACCTCACCGATGAACTGGAGTCTCTGACTGGGCCATGGGGATGACTTAGGAATGTTCAAGGTGCTCCCCAGCTCTCTAAAGAGTGTAAAAGTGTCTCCAAGAGTGCGGACTAGCTGTTCCCTCATGGGAGCTGCCAGGAGCCAGTCATCTAGGCAGGGAAAGATGTAATGGCCCTTATGCTGCTGAGCAGCAGCCGCCACCATGAGGCACTTGGTTAAGACACTGGGAGCGGAGGAAAGGCCGAATGGCAAGGCTCAAAATGAGTGATGTCTGCCCTGGAAGACGAAATGCAGGAACCTCCTGTGGGGCGTGAAAAATCAGAATGTACAGATATGCATCCTGCATATCTAGAGAGCAGAACCAGTCCCCCTGATCAAGGAGGGGAATCAGACCTGGCAATGTGACCATCCTGAACCTTCTGTAGTCTATGAATTTGTTTAGGGAAATTAAGTCCAAGATGGGCCAAAGGTCCCTGGTCTTTTTGGGAACTAGGAAAAAGTGAGAATAATGCTCTTTTCCCCGTTGAGCCAGGGGGCCTGGCTCTATAGCCCATTTTTGCAGAAGGGCCTGAATTTCCCCTTCGATCAGGAGGACATGAGAAGAAGAATAACAGGAGGACACTGGTGGAGTATCCGGAGGTATCTGCTCTAACTTCAGAGTATGACCTCTCCATGAGCTGTAAAACCCAGAGGTCTCATGTTATTTTGCTCCAGCCCTCGAGATGGAGAGAGAAGCGACCCCCTACCACTTCCCCCCACTGACTCCGCTGGAAGAGGGGAGGGGGTGCTCTGGCAAGGAGTCATTGGGATGCTCCAGGAGTAGGCAGAGGGGCCTGCGAGGACTTTGTGGGTTGAGAGGCAGAGCTTCCAGGTGTCTGAGTGGTGGCCTTTCTTTTGAAGCCACCCCTCTGCTGAGGCTGGTTTTGGGGATGTTGTCCTTTGGGCTTCTGAAATGGCTGCTTTCTGAAGGTTTTTGGTCCCCTCTGCACATTTTTTGGACGGACCAAATAGACTCCCCAGACTCTTGGAGGCAATAATCAGTTTTTCTGCCTCATCTCCAAAGAGGACCGAGTCCTTAAAGGGAAGGTCCAGGATGCCCGACTGCAGATTCTGGTAGAATCCTGAGATCCTAAACCAGGTATTGTGCCTGAGACAAACGCCGGAGGCCGCTGCTCTGGGTGCTGTATCTGCAGTGTTGTATGAGGCACGCAATACGTGGGTGCCTACATCTGATCCCGATTTGAGGAGGTCCAGGAGCTCACTTTTCTGTGCCAAGTCTGGGAGGGCCTGTGCCATTTTGATACCTTTCTCCCACAGAGCATTCTGGTACTGCACCATGTGTGTGAGAAAGTTGAAGGACCTGATGGAGGAAGCGCGGAGGATGAACAGACCTTTTTGCCCATCTGAACTCCTGGTCAGGTGGCTGAGTAATTAGGCTTCTTTGATCTATCAAGAGTAGCTGTGATCACCATCGAGTCCACCGTAAGGTGTTCCTCCAGGAAAGGTTCTTCCCTAGGTGCTCTGTACAGCCAGTCCGACTTCTTGGAGATGGAAGGATGCTTCCAGACTAATCTTGTCAGGTCCTTGAAGGTGTCAAATAAAGGAGGCACCACTAGAGGCTTAGGCTCCATCTGCCTCAGGTATTTAGCCAACCTCTGCCTCGCCAGGTCCAGGTCTTCAGTCTCCCATCCGTTGGAAGCCTGGATGTGCCTCATGACATCCACGAACATCCGATTGTCAGGAGGCAACCTGGGACTGTCCTTGTTATCCGGTGAAGAAGGGAGAGCCCTAGGATCCGAATGGTCAGAGTTTGTAGACAAAGAACTACTGCTGGGATCCACCAAAGAGGAGGACTAATAGCTAGAGCGTTGTCGGCTATGGGACCGGCGACGGTGGTGACTAGACAAATAGGAGTATTTGCGGAGACACTGCTCTTTGTGCCCGGGGTCTACCACGGTGTTCTTCAGGACTCTGAGTGTGGCTCTTAGAGGCAGGAGTCGGACGCTTAGGCTCCTGACCCATGCCAAGGTCCGAATCCAGCTCCGGTTCAATGGTGACCAGTTCCTTAGTGGGGAGCAGGTCCCCTTTGACCTGATGCCACCAAAAGGAGAAAAGCTCCTCCATCTGGTCTTTGGACAACTGTGGGGCCGACAGACCGGCTGGCGACTGTGGAGCCTGCATCGGTTTACCCGGCGTCTGAGCACCTGACATCAGGGTGTGTGGCTGCAGAAACGAGGACCCGATGGGTAGGTTAGGTATCTTGTCCAACCAAAGATCTTCAATTGATGAAGAGTGGTCCGGCGAGGAGGAGGGCGAAACCAGATCAAACATCCGAGAAGGCATGCCCGTAGCGGACGGCTGCTTATTGGTGACTAGTGAGGAAACAGCTAATGGCTTGGCCAGAGCTGGGGCTCCAAGTCAGACGCCTGCCCCTGACAACGGAGTGTCTTGTCCAAGGCTTTGGATGAGAACGTCTTCAGGACCGTTTTGGAAGGTGCCAGAGTGTCGCTGCACTTCTTCTGGCTGGTCCCACTCCCTAAGGTGGTGGGTGACCCAGCTGGTGTGGCCTTCACCTTAAGGGGCATTAGGGTAGGGCCCGAAGACCCTGATCGCGACTTACCACTGCCTGATGCCAGGATGACTTTGGGAGGTTTGGTTACCAACTGTCTGGAAGAGCCATGGGCAGGCCGGGAAGAGTGGTCTGAGCCCCCGTGGGACGAGGAGCTGGATGACCTGGAACGGCAGTGATCCCAGGACTTTTCCCAGTCCTTGTCCTGGTGTTTGTGCTTCCCTGAATCCTCCTCCTTTTCCCTGTGCAGCTTAGAAGTGGAGGTGGTGGAAACCAATGAGAACGAAGAAGGACTCTTCATCGCTGGCTGACTCTGCATCTCAGCAAGCTGCTTTTCTAGGAGGTGCGCCTTAAGGGCTTTCTGACAGCGGATCCGTGTCCGGGAGTTGAACACCCTGCAGTGCTCACAGACTGCAGTGTCATGGTTCTGGCCTAGGCAGAAAAGGCAGGCCTCGTGGCCGTCCTTCGACAGCTGCTGCTTGCCACAGGTGCACTTAGATTTTCTATGATCCGTGGATGAAATAGACGATGCTGGAGGAGAAGACATGCAGAAGGGAAATAAATTTGGAAATGAGCAGAAAAAAAGAAAGCAAAGAAATGCTGAAGGCGCAAAAGCGGTCAAACTGTTGCGAGAAGGCATCTGAGGAGCCGATGTGAACAGATCGACGGTGGGAAAAGAACTGAGGTGGGGCTGGGGACCGCCCCTCTTATACCACTGACTGACATCGGGTGGAGCTGTCGGGGGCAGTCCCCTGCTGAAGACTGCTAGCTGGAAGGTTTCCGTGGGGTCCTGGCACCTGGCGGCTTAATCCTAATGGTTACTGCCAGCTGCAAGCGCTCCAACTCAAAGTAAGGTTCTCTTGTACTTTTGTACTCTACGTACAGGTTTAGCGTGCTGAGGCCCAGGATCGGATGGAGGTCCCCTGTCTTTCTGGGGACCAGAAGAAGTGGGAGTAATATCCCTTTCCTTCCTGGATCCGAAGAATGGGCTCTGTAGCTGATTTTGTCAGAAGAGCCTGGATCTCTTCCCTTATGAGAGGAATGTGACCTATTGGGTAGTGAGAGAGACCTGGAGGATTTCTTGGAGGTCTCTCTGTGAATTCAATGGTGTGGCCTTGAGTGATGAGCTGAAGGACTCATGTGTCTGAAATGATCGCCTCCCACCCAGCCAGGTGGTCGGCGAAACTGCCCTCTACTGGTTCCTCCGGAGCTGTTGGTGGAGGCTGGGGGCCCTGCCACAAGTCAGGATGCGGAGGGGGTGTGGGGGAATGGTGCCCCGGCAGCCCTTTGGGACTCGGCTGGAGGGGTGGCTCCTGCCAATGGGGCCAGACATTTGTTCTGACGGGCCGGCTGTTACCTATTCTGGTGATGAAATGGCGGTTTTGAATTGGTGTTAGAGAAGTACATAAGCTGGACAGAGCGCAGAGCCTTGCCACTGTCCTGGAGCTCAGTGATTATGTCCTTGACATCGCCTCCAAAAAGGACTGGTCCTCTGAAAGGGGCATCCTGGATAGCAGACTGGACGCCTCAGGGCCAATACGGATACCCGCAACCAGAAGTACCGGTGCATGCTAATAGCCATGGCGGTGTACGCTAGGTAGAATCATCTACCGCATCATATGTCGCTCTGAGGAAATGGCAGCAGGAGAGCTCCGCTGTCCTGACAGTCTGGGAAATTTTGGTTTTAGCCTCAGAATCGGGCAAAGCCTCAAATTCCGACTTCAACTGTCCCAGGATAGATTTCTGGTATACAATCATGTGTGCCAGGTAGTTCAAAGCTCTAAGGGCCAGAGTGGAGGAGGAAGAATAAACCTTGCATCCAAAGTGGTCTATTTGCCATGACTCCTTGTCTGGAGGAGAGGTGCTCATGTGTTTAGGTTTAGCCGTAAAGTCATAAGCCACATTAATGACCACCGGGTCTACTTTAGGGTGAGAACTAAGGTGGTCTTTACCCTCGGGGGCTCAATACAGTCTATCAGCCTTCTTGGCCACTGCAGCCACCGATGAAGGTTGCTGCCAGACCGTGGAGGCCAGGTCCCCATGTGGTCCAATCCATGGAGGAATGAGAAGAGAGGCCAGCTCGGGCATATCCAGGTGTTCCACCAACCTCTTGCGTTGGGGATCCTGATCCTCTGTCTCTCACCCGTTTGCCTCCTGAATCTTCTGAAGGATCTCAGTAAAGGAAGGGTCCTCCGGAGGGAACTTGGGAGAATCTTTGGGCTTTGGATCCACCAGACAGGGGGTCTCAAAACCCAAGGTGGAGGAGTCTGCAGTGTCTGAGTCAGAGTCTGATGACGGGCTTCTGTCTGGAGACAGAGCCAGTGGGAGTGGGATCTCCTGAAGTGACATTGCAAGGCCCCTGCTGACACCGGCTACTGCATTAGGATGCGAGGTCTGTCCCGAGGTAGAGGGGGAAAGACTCCACTGGAGTAGGGGATCTCGGTGTAGAGTCAGAGTGGACCGGCATGGAAGCTGCATCCGGTTGCCGCCGGTCCAATTCTAAAACCAACTATGTCCTGTTTTTTTGGACCACCAAGACTGTAATGCCTCTCTAAAATCGACCTGAGGCTGAGGTGGTGGAGGGGGCTGATAAGACGGATGGATATCCTTGGAAGGTACACCTCGGCACTGTAGACCCCCAGTGTTGGATAATGGTAGCCCAGCTCTCCACAGGGTGAATAGCCCGGCGTCGGATACCCTGGCGAAGGGTAGTGAGGCGCAGGTTAGCTTTGTGTCAGAAGACCCAGCGAAGGGCCCGACGTTGGAACAGAGGACCTGCTGGAGGCCCTGATGTCGAGTAACCCGGCGAAGCCAAGGTCTGACGGATGACAGCCAGATGTAGATCCCGAAGCAGGGCTGAGGGGCCTGACAGAGGTCCCGTTGGAGGTATGAAGGGCCCGGTGGCGGCGTATGGTCTGGTGCGGACCCCGAGGAGGTTCCTGTGTGTCAGCCCCAAGGAGGCCAAGGGTCCCAACGGAGCCTGGGGCCGGGGAGCCGGCCCAGATGGGGAGTCTGCGGTGCAGGACACACCGGCTCCCAAGGGAGGTCCAGCGTCGGGTGTTCTGGCCCCAGGTGTCGGGCAAATGCTCCCCCCCACTCCAGCTTTGAATGTGCAGAAGAGCCAGGAGTCACCACCAGGGGAGGTGGCGACGGAGGATCTCAAGAGCAAAAACCCTCTGGGGAGGGCTGCAGCAAGAGCAGCAGCATGCACTGATCCAGAGGATCGGTGTGTAAGAGGACTAAACCTCGCTTTCAGATTCTTGACGATATTGGGAATGCAAGTAATCACAAACAAGTTGCATCTGAGTAATAAACAAGTTTATTACTACAAAAGGGATAAATCACAGTTGCCCTAAGCAGTTCTTACCAATACGAACTGGGAGCCAGTGCTAAGCGTTCGCTACACCTCGAGGTTTCTCTGCAGTCTCTTGGGATCTCTCGGGTCTCTGAGGTGTAGAGCCTGTGCATAACATTATATACCTGTGATAATTACTATGGTTACTAAAAGACAGAAACATTTCTAGTTACAGAGATGAGCCCTATTGGCTAAATTAGAGGTGGCTCCTCGGTCCAAGATAACATTATATAATTCTGTAAAGTCATCAGTTTTAGAACAAAGAAGTTCTTATACAGAGTCTTACATAACCAAGTGTAGTGGTGCACATCACCAAAGGATGGCAATGTTGCCTTACATATTATAATTACTTCAAGGACAGGTGTCTTGGCATCTGATAAGTAAGAAACAGAAAATACGTGGTATAATATGTGTGCATTAGCAAGCAAAGTGGATTACAACAATATGCATTCATATCCTGACATCTACTCTTGTACGGTAGATGCCCTTAACCCTATGTATTAGTATAACCTATGCCTAAGCATTAGCTGTCTACGGTGTACCTCTGAGGGTATCAATTAGGGTGCAGGGACCTCGTGTAACAATTCCCCCCCTTGTTGCCTTTAAGGGCAACACAGGCAAATTCAGGGAAAGGACGGGAGCAGTGGTGGTTTACAATCCCGACGCGTGAGCCTTGTAAAGGAACTCCAGCTGCTCACGGTGTTGGTGTAGTGTACGTCGTAGGCAGCAAAGCATAATAATCAAAGTGAATATCAAAAATGCTTGTATAATAACAAAACCTTTAAAAGTAATCTCTAACCAGGTGTTAGTTAACGCATTATTTATAGCTCTATTGTTAATCAAATCAAGAACAGCTTCATTGGCTTTGGTTATATTATTGCTGATGTGGATGAGGTGTGTGAGCATTAGCTGTCTACGGTGTACCTCTGAGGGTATCAATTAGGGTGCAGGGACCTTGTGTAGCAGGTGTCAGGCCTGTTATCGGGGCCCTACGGAAGCGCAGTGGCTGGGCGGATGGCAGAGGGGATGATGACTGACTTATCAGCCAAACCACCAGGCTTAGGCCCCGGGGTTTTGAGGGGCCTAAGGGTGGCGGAGCTCTTTGGAGGATCAGAGGTGCCCACCTGAACTGTAACCAGCTCAGGCGGGGGGACCAAGTGCTGCTCCCCAGAGGGAAGGGCAGGCTTGGTCAGAGGAACGGTACCCACGCCAGCAGGAGGCCGCTTGTCACCTGGGTACTTCTCCTTGTGGGAGTCCAAAGAACCCCGGGAGGAGGAGGACAATCCCCGCAACTTCTGCAGCTCCTTCTCAATGGAAGCCATCCTGAGTTTGAGAACATGGGCTTCCAGGGCCTGCTGGCGGCATTTCTGTGTGGCCTGGTTAAAACTCTGGCAGGCCTCACAGTCCTAGGTCTTGTGCTCTGGTCCCAGGCAGAAGAGGCAGAGGGAATGGCCGTGCTTGTAAGGGAGCTGTGTGCTGCAGGAATTGCACTTGTTCTTATGCGACTCGGAAGGCATCGGAGAAGACATGCACGTAAAAGGTAATACTTTTCAAAGATTTACAGAAAGAAAAATAAAGCAATGAAATGCTCATCTGAAAATAGTGGTTTACTGAAGCAGCGTTCTCTGCGAAGTCCGACGTGCACATGCCAACGGGGAAAGAATTGGAGGGCAGGCGTGGGGACAGTCCACTATACAGTGTCACACCGATATCCATCACGTGACGTCGGGTGGGTGGTCCCCTGCAAGACACTGCTACCTAAAGTTTTCCGTGTGGTCCTAGTGCCTGATGGCTCTAGTACTAACGGTTATTATCTACTGCAAGAGCCCTCTTGAAGTAAGATCAGAGAGTTCAGCTTCTCTGCCCAACATTTTTAATGAACAATTACCTTGAGGAATAATTCAAATCAGAATGTACGACAAAAATGCTGGTGGATCAAAATGTCTGTAGGATATATTACATCACACAACCTGTTGTACATTTCAGAATATCTAGTTATTCATGGTAATTTGTAAGAACTACGTTTCTATCTTAGACATGTTAAAGTTGGATCTAATGCACTATGACCGAATAATGACCCCACAGAACATTTTTGCAACACAAGTGCAGCCTGGCAATAGTACAGGAAATTTAAAGTGCATTAGGACAGGAAGTCCTGTCATTGACTAAAACACAGAAGTAAAATAATAATTAGGAATGCTAAGGTATCATTCTATTGCAACCCATAAACAGAGAATTTGGCTCTCTCCAGAAAAGTCGGTAAAGAAACAAACAAAATGCTAATTAATCCTGTCTGGCCTTGCACCCCTCTCAGTACCTTGGTTCACATCTTACCTCAAGAACAGGCAGCAGTCAGGGTGGGAAACTTCTCCTCCTCCCCCTCCCCATTCTAGCAAGGGCACCACAAGAGTCTATCCTTGGCCCCATTCTGTTCTCAGCCTTCATAAATGACCATCCATCGATATGTTCCAGCTCTCGAATACATATGTATGCAGATGACACCATTCTTTTTGTCTCTGGGCCAACCGTCTTGGAAGTCCACACGCCACTACAACAAGACCTACTAACGATGCAATCCTGGTTCCTCAAAAATCAATTAAAAATAAATACCTTCAAGACCATCTCAATGATCTTGGTTCATTCAAAAACTGGCTAGAGCTACCCCCGCCCCCCAAAGCTTTCACTACCCTAGACATCTCCTCTCTAGACTATGTCTCAGCATACAAATACTTAGGGGTTTGGCTTGATCCCCACCTTAATTTCTCAACTCATACAGACACCAGTATCTCTGAACTACGCCCAAAACTCTGCATTCTATATTGCAATAAAGACTCCCTCCCTCTCTCCACGCTGTCACAAACTAGTCTCAAACACAATAACTCCAAATGTTGACTATGCCAATGTAGTTTATAGCTCAGCCCTAGCCTCCTTGCTCTCCCATCAAGACATCCTGCTAAATTCCTTCTGCTGCTTTGCTTCTAATCCCCCGAACTCATCATTGCCACCTTTACTCTTACATAGGCCTCGCACCACTATCACAAAGACACATTATCCATTTCCCTCTCTCTCTCTCGTAGCCAAGTTCTGGTTGGGCCTACTTCCACCCTATCTTTCGGATAAACTTTCTCCAGTAGCAATCTCCCCATATGCCCTATGCGGCAGGGATGCCCACACCTTCTTCCTCCTCAGCCCTTCATCGTCTGCTGGCAAAGCTACCTTCTCCTACATACTCCCAGCTTTATGGAACCTCCAGCCGTCCCAACTTCGGAACCTTCCTTCCTACCCCCTCCATCAAGCAGCACTTACGCCTCCACTCTCCTTCCCCCTCGCTCATGTCCCTACATATCCCGCTTTCCAACAGTACAGTTCTCAGGATACAGGGCAGTAGGCTGTCATGATCCCAACTACAAACAACTGTGATGTCAATGTATACTCTGATTCTGCTCACTCTGTGATGCACCCTGTAAAGTTGGCTGTAGCCACCCAAGTTTATATGCTGTAGTTAACTATATTTTGTCCTGTACTGTACTTTGTATACTCTTTTGTTACCCCAACCCCCAAGTCGCACCTGGAAATGAACCTCGGCCTAGTGTGCCTTTCCCGGTAACCACATTTTTAATAAAAAATAAAATAAATACTATATTTGATGATGGGATTTGTTGCTGTCAAACTGAAAATTGGCAATCTTTTTAATTAACGTTGTTCAAACAATTGCATTCTTAACAGTTTCAGTTCCAGGGTCAGCTTCTCAAACACAGGCACACACAACGTGGTTGCCCCAGCAATTTAAACTTCTTCACAGAAAAGAACTGCCAGTCTAGAATTTCATGGGACAACACCAGAATTCGCAATTATAGTACAACCCCATTTATCCGAACCTCTCTAATCTGAAACTCTCAGTTACCTAAACTGAGAGTCGTCCTGTTTTCACACAGTGAAAAGAGTGAAGCTGTGACCTTTACAGTTCACACTGTAATTCAGATGCAGCAATCAGCTGCTAACAGCTACACTTCGCATCAATTAGAAACACTTGCTGAAAGGGGTACACAAATTAGTGGGCTATTAGTGAGTCATTAAGGTGGGTGACTAAGTTGTTGTTACCTTAGCTGAAACTGTGAGTATATTCTCTGAGCTGTCATCACCTGCCTTCACTGAGTCAAGCTGAGCCGATACTTTTCATTGCAGGTGTAATGGCCAACATTAAGTGCTCAGTTTTGGACATTAACCAGAAACCGCAAGTCCTGGTGGCCGATGATGCCAGGAGTTTTGGAGTTGGCACTGCAACAGTCTGTGACATAAGTAAAGCAAGGGATAAGATCCAGGATTTTGCATTGTCCATGGACTGCGGCTTAGGTGCCGAATCACGTAAGACTATGCACTCATGTCAGGAAGAAAACCTGGACAAAGCTGTGTACCTCTGGTTCATCCAGAACTGTAACAAGGGCACACTGCCTAAAGAAAAAGCCAGCCACTTTCACAGACAGATGGGACTTCAAACACCATTTTCCACCAGCGAGGGCTATTACATTTAAACACAGGTATGGCATCAGGCAGCTGTGACAGAAAGGGTCTTTCTGCCAGCCTGGAATCTAGCCAGCTCTTCAGGGAAAAAATGTATTTATTTATTTAAAAGTTGATAACCGGGAAAGGCACAACCCAATGCTGAGGGAGGCATTGTGTGATGAGCAGATCTACAATACTGATGAAACAGGGAGCTATTGGAAGCTGCTCCCCAAAAATACAACAGCGACCAGCGCTGAGAAAAATGTTCCCGACTTTAAGAAAAAATAAAGAAAGGCTGACCATCCTTGCCAGTGGCAACACAACAGGTAACCATATTCTCCCACTCCTTGTCATTGGCAAGTTCCAAAACACTCAGTGCTTCAAACACGTTAACATGCAAAACCTGCCGGTTGTGCACCGTGCCCAGAGAAGTGCATGGATGAACGCAGAGATTCTGACAGAATGTTTTTTTACTTTTTTAGTGCCTTCAGTAAAAGCACATCTCAGAGCGAAGCGACTGCCAACTCACTGTGCTCCTAACTGATAATGCTGGAGCCCATCTAAGTTGCGACCACCTTACAACCAATGATGGCAGCATCCAATGCGAACTTCTGCCAGCCAACACAGCTAAAATCCAGTGTATGGACCAGGGAATCCTGGCAACACTGAAAAGGCCGTACAGAAATAAACTATCAAATGTGCTGTCAGAGGAGAATGATGAGCTTGCACTCTGACATCGTTAAAGCATTAACACTCAAAGATGCAATCTACATGCTGGTGGAAAATTAAGAAGGAGACTTATAAAGTGCTGTGAAAAATCAGGACTTCTGAAAGAGCCTCCCCCCCCGAACAGACAGCTGCTGATCAAGACACCGAAGCTGAGAACGCCTCAATGCACTGACAGATGGAACTACCATGGATGTATCCGAGTGGAAGAAACACAGAGGATAAGGAGACAAAACAGGAGATAATGTCTGAGGACGAAATTCTTTCCAGTGTGCTTGTTGACACTGAAATAACAGACGAATCTGATGAGCAGGAACCAGAGAAGGCAGATCCATCTGCACCTGTAACAATGGAATCAGAAGCCGTGGAGTGATTAAAAAAATGTATCTAATGGATGGAGAACATTGCTGACACAGACCCACTGCAAATCCTACTGCTCTGACAACTAAAAAAAAAAAAAAAACACAAAGCAGTATGAATGCAGAACAATAAGAAGAAGCAGATAAATATAAAGGACTTTTTTAAACAACTGTGATTGTACTGCAACGTATTTAACTTATGCCTGCTTTTAACTGCATTTTAAACTTTACACTTTTTTTGACTGCTATTTGCTTGATCTACCGATGTACTGTACTAAACTACTTTATAAAACAGTAAGCAGTTTCCAGTTTCATCTTTCATTTCCTTAATTGCTCTGTCGACAGTCTCCTGATTATTCGAAACCCTGTTTATCTGAAAGTTTTTTCTCTCCCCCACGGCATTTGGATAAATACAGGTTACTCACCTGTAACAGGAGTTCTAGGAATGGTATATGTTGTTCATCCACACTGTCTGGCAGGTTCCTTGCCGCTTTAAATCTTGCCGGAAGGTCTTCAAGCTGGCTCCTCCCACCCACCCGGGTGGTAAAACTCTCGGCTCCGCCCCATGATGCCAGATCTAGCCCGCTGGAAGCCAGGTTGTGCGTCGAAGCCGGGGAGGCCGGGTGGGTCGTGTGGATGAACAACATATACCATTCCTAGAACTCCTGTTACAGGTGAGTAACCTGTATTTCTAGGGACATGGATATGTTGTTCATCCACACTGTCTGGCAGACTCCTAGCAGTTCTCCGGGAGGAGGGAGGCAAGGCGCACAACCCCTACTTAGGGAATAATGACTGGAGAACCGAGGCCCCAAAACCAGCATCCCGGTGTGACTTAAGGTCGATGTGGTAATGGGTAATGAAGGTGTATGCTGACTTCCAGGTAGCAGCCCTGCAGATTTCCTGGATAGGGACGTCCCTGGAAGCAGCCACCAATGCAGCGGTATGGCGGGTAGAATGAGCTCTTATCCCTCTGGGAGGCTCCATGCCCGTCAACCTATAGCAGAGATCTATGCAGGAGATGACCCACCTGCCTATCGTCCACTTGGCTGCAGGTCTGCCAGGTGCAGCTTCAGCATAGGTGACAAACAGCTGGCGAACTTCTCCCCGAACTTCAGCCGTCCACTCCCAATAATAAGCGAGCGCTCTTCTAGGGTCCGAAGTATGGAGCCTATATTCGGCCTCCGAGGTGTGACTGGGGTAGAACACCGGCAGAGTCAACACCCGATTAAGGTGAAACTCCAACACCACCTTCGGAAGGAATTTCGGGTGGGGGCGCAGGACAACCTTGTCCCTGTGGAAGACCAGATAAGGAGACTCGATGGAAAGCGCCTGGAGCTCTCCCATCCTTCTGGTTGACGTGATAGCCACCAAGAAGGCGGTCTTCCACGACAGGTGAAAGATGTCACACCTGTGCATCAGTAAGAATGGCTTGCCCATGAGCTTAGCCAATACCAGCAGTAGATCCCATGGAGGTGGAGGTTCTCGCACCGGAGGGGATATGTGATCAAAGCCTTTGAAAAAGCGCCAAACCACCTTCTCCTGCTCAGACTGCTTCCCGGTCCGCGCCCGGTAAGCAGAGATGGCTGTCAGGTGCACCTTAAGGGTCGCCGACCGAAGCCCAAGCTGAGAAAGGGACCACAGGTAGTCCAGAATGCTTGCCAAGGAGCAGGAGGAAGGGTCCAGGCCCTTGCTCTGACACCAAATGGCGAATCTCTTCCATTTAAAGGCATAGCATTTTCTGGTCGACTCCTTACGGGAAGCCTCAACAACATTGAGGACCTCGTCGGAAAGACCTAAGGCCTGGAACTCTAGCCGCTCAGGAACCAGGCCGTCTGGTGCAGGTATTGAAGGTCCGGATGGAATACCTTTCCCTGATTGACTGAGATCAGGTCCGGGCGGGCTGGAAGCCGCCTAGGGAGCCTGGAGCTGAGACTGAGGAGATCTGGATACCAGAACTGGCGGGGCCAGTCTGGGGCTACCAGAATCACCTTCGCCTTGTCCCTCCTCGCCTTGAGAAGCACCTTGTGGATCAAGGGAAATGGGGGAAAGGCGTAGAAGAGGCCCAGGGTCCCGGCCTCGAGAAGGCATCCCCCTGCAGCGAGCCCTGCTGAGGGGGGCGGGCATGAAACAGCCTCAGCTTCGGATTCTCCCTGGAGGCAAACAGGTCCACCTGAGGCATGCCCCAGTGGGAGAAGAGATCTTGTACTACCTTCGGCAGGAGAGACCACTCGTGGGACGCAGCTCCTATCCGGCTTAGGGCATCGGCCAGAATGTTGGAGGCTCTTGCCACATGGATGGCAAGGAGATCCGCCTCCAGGCTGTGCACGAGGGAACGAAAGCAGAGAGCTTCCCTGCACAGGGGCATGGGTGTGTCCCGCCCTGGCGGTTTAGGTAGTACATGGTGGTGGTATTGTCCGTTTGGACCTGGACACGCTGACCCAGTACAAGCGAGGCGGTGAGGCCTGAGACGAACCGCTCGAAGCTCCAGCAGGTTGATGTGGCATCGGGACTCCCGAGGGGACCAGAGGCCATGCGCTTTGTGCTCCCCCAGATGGGCACCCCAACCCATCAGAGAGGCATCGGTCGATAGACAGACCGTCGGCTCGGGGTGAACAACCGGGATGCCCTCCTGCAGATGAGCTGGAACGATCCACCACTGGAGAGCATCCCACATCTCCTGGGTCACTGTCACTGGCTGATCCAAAGGACTGGAGCACTGTGACCATTGGCTGGCCAGTCCCCACTGTAGGGGATGCATGTGCCAACGGGCCCAACGGACCACACTGGTGCAGGCTGCCATGAGGCCCAGGAAGCGCAGGAAGTCCCGGGCAGGGTGCAACTGCCCAACCTGAAATGACTGGGCAAAGGAGGAAAGAACCTCGGCCCTGTCCACCGGGAGCCGTGCTCTGGCTTGCAGAGAGTTGAGCTCTGCCCCGATGAATTGGATCACCTGCTTTGGCACGAGTTTCGACTTGGCCTCTTTAATAAGGAGGCCAACTTGAGAGCAAACCTGGAGGGCCAGATCCCTGGACCGCTCCACCTCCATTCTGGAGGAGGCCACAATCAGCCAGTCATCCAGGTAGGGGTACACCCGGACCCTTCGGCGCCGCAGGAATGCTGTCACCACTACCATGCATTTGGTGAAAACCCTGGGAGCTAGAGAAAGGCAAAGGGCATGGCCCGCAACTCGTAGAGGGACCCCTCTGCTCTGAAGCGGAGGAATCGCTGGAGGGACGGACGCATTGGGACGTGAAAGAACGCATCCTGGAGGTCCAGAGAACAGAACCACACGCCTCGTTCCACGGATGGAAGGATCCAAGCCAGAGTGACCATCCTGAAGGTTCGAGACCTTAGGAACCTGTTCAGGTCGTGCAGGTCTAGAATGGGGCACCAGCCCCCCGTCCGTTTCGGGACCAGGAAGTACCTGGACACAAACCCTGGGTCTGTTGGAGGATCTGCCACTTTCCTGATCACCTCCTTTTCGAGGAGTAGGGCAATGTCGGCTCGACGGGCCGACAGAGAGGATGCGGACCCCGTAACACCCCGTGGGTGACGGCTTGTAAGGGCGGGGCCTGCTCGAACTCCAGAGGCAGACCCTTTCCTACCACCTCCAACACCGAACGGTCCGTAGTGATAGCGGACCAGGCGGAAAGAAAATGGCGGAGCCGTCCCCCCACGGGGGGAACCCATGGGGAAGCGACGAGGCTGGGGGAGACACCTCTCAACCCGTCACTGGGCAGGCTTGGAGGAAGGACCGGCCGAGGGACCTCCTGGGCCTTTTCCTCCCGGCTTCCTGTTAGAGGAAGCTGCAGGCTTGGCTTTGGGGTGCCAAGTGCGAGCCTGCTGGCCCTGATGCTGGTGTTGCTGGGCCGGACGTGCCGCAGGGGCAGAAGGGCGAAAGGACTTACGTTGCTGTCGACAGCCTTTGTCCTTCTGAGCAGACGTGACCGAGTCCAAGGTGGCATTGGACTTTTCGATTTTCTGGAGGTGGCCTTCCACTCCAGGGCCGAACAGGCCGGTCCCCAGGAAGGGGACGTCTGCCAACTTGTGCTGGGTATCCGCCGTAAAGGTGGATATCCTCAGCCAGGCTCTGCAGCGTATGGCCACTGCGGCCGTTACTGACTGGGCACAGGAGTTTCCGATATCAAGAGCCGTTTGGAGCTGCTGTTTCGCCATTGCTCTTCTCTGATCCCGCACCTGCTGGACCGTAGTCTGCAGATCAGCCGGGAGATGAGGGATCACCTCATCCAGGGAGCCCATGAGGGCGTGGGAGAAGTGCGCCATCAGTACGGCCAAACTGGCCTGACGGAGGCCGAGGGAGGATGCAGCGTATACTTTGCGCCCGGCATAGTCCAGCTTTTTGGACTCTGTCGGGGGGCTTGTTCACATCCCTAGTGTTCCTGGAACGCCGGAAAACTCTGTCAGTGACCAATCCCTCCGCAGAGGGGTGTTCCGAGAAACCGGACAAAGAGCCGGTAGGGACCGCATACTTCCTGGCCATCCTGGCCAAAGGCGCAGGACAGGGAGCCAGCCGCTGCCACAGCTCCAAAGCTGGGCCAACAATGGCTTCAGCCACCGGAAAGGCCTCCGTGGGAGAATCCCCTCGGTCCAGTATCTCCGTGAGGGTATACTTGACCCGCTTGGATATGGGCTCGAGCTGCAGCCCGGTGGACTCCGAGATGAGCCGAAGCAGACCCATGAAGGACGATGGTCTTTCATCCATTGACTGGCCCCTGGAGGACTCCAGGTCAATGGGCCTGGAGAACAGGGAGGAGTCGTCGGACTCCGAGGAGTCCACGAAGAGCTGCCTGGGGCTTGAGCCACCCTCCACCTGCCGAGGACGATCGGGAGTGAGGGTGACCGACAACCTATGGGGCAGGCCCTGACCCGACCGAGAGTCCTTGGTTGGCGCCCCCAATTTCGGTTGTGGAGGCGGAGGTTCCACCATAATCGGTGGGGCAGCTGGTTTCGGCCGAACCACTGGCCGAGGCTTGGGCACCTCAACTACAGCGAGGGGCTGTTTCGGCTGCTTGGGTGACAGCCACTTGATGGCCGGGTAAGGCGACGGCGTTGGCTTGTTCCCGGACTGAAGTAACTGCTGCCACATCAGGTCCTCGTGGCGTTGGCGCAA
This sequence comes from Neoceratodus forsteri, assembly GCA_016271365.2. Lineage (NCBI taxonomy): Eukaryota > Metazoa > Chordata > Ceratodontiformes > Ceratodontidae > Neoceratodus > Neoceratodus forsteri. The sequence goes on from CM057450.1 coordinate 1,220,043,050, forward strand.
TTTGCGGAAGCCTCTCCTCTTCGAGGAGAAGATGAGACGGCGGTGGCGCCCGCTTGCCGGTGCGAGGCGCCCGATGTCGGCGGATCGGCTGGACGAGGCGATGTCCGAGACCGAAAACCTCGGTGTTTCCGAGGACGGGTCTGGGAAGAGGCGGGGACACCGCTTCTTCCTCGGCTCGGAAGCCTTGACGGGGACTTCGGCACGAGGCGCAGGCAAGTCCTCGGTCTCCAACGGGGGAACCGGTGAAGAAGGGTTGTCGGCTTCACCAGTCGACAGCCCGTCCGACGGGTCGAGAAAAATCTCGACTGTGTCGATGGGTGTCTCGGCCGGCTGACCTGACGGGGACACCGTGAAGCCAGCGGCCTTAGCCGCAACCTCGACCGAAGCAGAGTGTCGACTGTCTGGGGAAGGGGACCTCTCCCGCTCCCACGAATGCCGACGGTGGGACTTATCTTTCGAGTCCTTCTTTTTGGACCGAGAAGAATGTCCTGATGGCCCCTCTCCCTTCGTGGAAAGGGATTGGCAAAGCTCCTTAAAAGAAGCTGAGTAGGAGGTACCCAGAGAGAGCGGGATAAAAGGCGCGACCGAGGAAGAGGATGATGCGGCCTGTGCCACCTCCTCCTCGAGAGCGATCATCTGCTCGAGTTGCTCAGCCGAGCCAGCCGCCGAGGTAACCGCCCAACGGGCCTCCTTCAACTTCACCGGCGGGTAGTGCTTCTCGGAGCACCCAAGCTGTAACCGGGCAGCGCGGTCTTCCAGGACGTTGGCCGAAAATGAACGGCATAACTCGCAGGCCTGCAGGTCATGGTCTAGGCCGAGGCAGTAGATGCACGTGGAGTGTGGATCCGTCCTGGACATTTTCTGCCCGCATGGGCACCGCCGAAATCCGGGAGTCAATTTTTCCATCGCAGTCACAAGGGAGTAATCTGATCGAAGTCTTGAAAATTTGAGAATAAGTTTAGGCGAACCGAAGAATTAGGATCCAGTCTACACGCAGAGCGTTAAGGAGGGAACCTGAGCTTCCAAGCAGTAAGGAAGATCTGGCGTCATGAAGTGAAGCCAAGAGTTTTACCACCTGGGTGGGTGGGAGGAGCCAGTTTGAAGACCTTCCGCAAGATTTAAAAGCGAGGAACCTGCCAGACAGTGTGGATGAACAACATATCCATGTCCCTAGAACTGGTAGTGGCATCCCAGAAACTCGAAGCGCAGAAACCTTTGATGCGTTCGAGTGATTGGAAGATGCAGGTAGGCGTCCTGCATGTCCAGACTAGCCATCGCCTTCTCCGAACATGGGGATGAGACCCCGTGGGGTCACCATGCGGGCGTTCTTAACACAAGCGTTTGAGATCGCTGAGATCTAAGATTGGCAGAAGTCCCTGTTTTCTTTGGGACCAGGAAGAAGTGGGAATAATAACCTTTTCCATTCTGGTCCAGTGGAACGTACTCTATGGCCTCCTTGTCCAGGAGGGCCAAGATCTCCTGCTGGATGAGCAGAGCATGCTGACCCGAGTAACGGGAGAGCAGGGGAGGTCTGGACGGTGGGTGGCCGAGGAACTCTATAGAGTGTCCTCGCTGTACCAACTGTAACACCCACCGGTCAGAGATGATCCTCTGCCATCCCGGAAGGTAATGAGAGATGCGACCCTCAACCTTTATCCTATGATCCAGAGGAGGGGCAAGGGCCGGGAAGGAGTCATGCTGTGGTGGCACTGGGTACCGTGGGTGGGGCTGCCTTGGGATGCTCCGAGCCCTGGCCCGTGGGGAATCTGGCTTGACCTTTGCGACCAAAATTGCCCCGGGGCTGCTGGCTGGAACGTGACTGTTGCCGTTGTTGCCTGCCGCGAAAATGGTTCTGGTTCCTCTGAAAGGAACCAGATTTGGGCCTGTACAGTCCGAACTGCCTTCCCAGCATCCTGTAGCTTGGTGATGACCTTCTCTGATTCCTCACCGAACAGGACTGCTCCGTTATAAGGGACGTCCAGGATATTCTTCTGAACGTCCGGGGGGGGAACGGAGACTCTCAACCAAGAGCGTCTCCGAAGACAAACGCCAGTAGCTGCTCCCCTAGTGGACGTGTCCGCTGAATAGTAAGCGGCTCGGAGAACCTGGGTCCCCACGTCCGACTCAGTATGAAAGAGGTTGAGCAGCTCCTCTTTCTTTTCACCATTCGGAAAGTCCTTCGAAAGGTCTTGGCCCTACTCCCAGAGGGCGTTTGAAATTGCACCATGTGCGTGAGGTAATTCAAAGACCTTATCCAGCATGTAGCAGCCGCATACATGCGTCTTCCCATAGAATCTAACTGCTTAGATTCTTGGTCCGGAGGCTGAGTACTCAAGTGTTGCGGTCATTGAGACCGATCATGAGACGCAGTAATGACCCGCGAGTCTGCCAGGGGTTGCTGTGCCAGATACAGGTCCTCCATAGGAGCTCTGTAGAGGAAGTCAGCCTTCTTAGGCACAACCTGTGTCGAATGTGGACGCTTCCAGGCTGCCTTGGAGATGTCCGTGAAGGTGTCCACTAGAGGTGGGACCACCACAGGCTTTGGGTCATTTTGCCAAAGGTAACGGGCAAGGCGTTGTCCCTCGGGGTCCAAGTCTTCAGTCTCCCATCCCATATTCTCCCGGATGTGCCTCATGATTTCGGAGAAAGAGGGATCATCCAGTGGTGACCTTGGCTGGTCTCGTGGGTCTGGTGATGGGGGACTATAGGGGGATGAAGACCTGGAGGTATCAGACGTATCTGGTCTGGAGTCATCCTCCGGTGGGTGTCGTCTGTCCCTGGGTCGTTTAGGGCTCAGAGACCCAGAGGGAGACTGTGATGGGCGTCTTTTTCTCTCTCTAGATCTGCCCCTAGGAGGTAGAGTTGGCTCCTTAGGGGTCCGGGGTCTTGAGCCTTCACCCTCTTGAGGAGGGGGTGTAGGTGGAAGAGGCTTACTGGGGACCACGTCCTTTCTGATGGTCTCCCACCAGAAGGTGAACAATTCCTTCACCTCCTGAATGTTCATGCCCAACGACAGGCCTGGCGTCGGGTCCTGGGGAACCACCGGATCCATCGACGGCTCCCCCGGTGAGCCGGCGTCCTCCGTGCCGCCCGTCTGGCATCGCGGCAGCCTCCTCTCCTGAGGATCCCGACGTCCAGTGTCACCCGGCATCGGTACAACTGCTGTCGGGTCAGGCACCTTTTTATTCTGCGACATCCGCTTAAGAGGCATCATATCCTTGGTCTTCCTTTCCAGGGCCTTGGGAGGCTGGAAGATGGACCTGAGATCGGTGTCCCGGCATCGGCCTGACGCCCCGCTAGATTCAGAGGAAGACTTGCTATGTTTTTCTGAAGAGACAGGCCTGGAAGAAGAGTCGGGTGCCCAGTGGGTCTTAAGCGGGTGCACGGAGGCTGAAGAACCCCTTTGAAGACCTTACCTTAACTGGGGGAGGTTGGGAGCGGGCCCGGGAAGGAGAATGGTCAGATCGCGTAGAGCTGGAGCTTGCCCTGGATTTAGAGGCCCTGCTGGGGGATCCCGACCTATCCGAGTCCCAGTGCTTCCCAGTCTTATGGGAAGAATTCCCTTTGGAGGAACGTCTTTTTTCCATTTTGCGAAGTTTCTCTTCAAGAAGTAACCCCTGAAGGGTCTTTTGGCAACGGATCCTGGTCCTGCTATTAAATTGTTGGCAGATGGAGCAGGCCTGGGTGTCGTGTTCTGTGCCCAGGCTCCTCACACAAGCCGAATGATGGTTGGCGAAGGGGACCTGCTTGCCGCAGGCGCACTTTGAGGGGTGTCCTTTGAGAGAAGGAGTTGGAAAAGTAGACATGGGTTTTGTAAAGATTTTGCGCATTGTATCGTTGATGCAGGCATCTGTGAGGTCAATGCTGGTGAATCGACGGGAAAAGAACTGGAGATGTTGGGGGACCGCCCCCTTTTATGTGATACCTGATGTCGGGGGCGGTCCCCCGCTGGATACTGCGGGCTAGAATTTTTCCGTGGGGTCCTGGGGCCTGCTGGCTTCAGTCCTAATGGTGTAACCTGCTGCAAGAGCTGTTTCTCAAAGTAAGATCTGCAGGCACCTCTCTGGGCTGAGGGAGGAGGCTGCCTGTCTCCAAGCAGAGTTGGCCAAGCTGAAGGCGGCATCCTTCCCCACCCAGAGACCACCGGGTCCACAACCTGTACCTCAAAGAATGCCTGGGAAGAAGAGTGACTGGACTACGGTGGGCTCAGGGAGGGTGAGGGAGAGGGGTCGAAAGCACATCCCTCATCCGGTCCTGCTTAGTAACTCCTATGCTGTTTTGGAGGAATGGGAAGCCCCACTCAGGAACCAGAGGCTGGGAGCAGGGAGGGTCCTCCAGGATGCAGCCCCAAGGAAGGGAGGCAGGGGAACCAAGAGGAAGGGGAAGCTTCTCTTAGTGGGGGACTCTATTGTCCGGGGGAGTGGAGTTAGGGACACCTAGCAGGGGGGAGAGGGAGGTCAAGTGCTTACCAGGAGGCACTGTGTGGAGGGATAGGAAGTGGATCCACAGGACTGCTAGGGTAATAGCAAGAAGGAAGCAGCTGGATGTCATTGTCCATCTGGGGACCAATGACCTGGCCAGGAGAAGGGTGGAGTTAGCCAAAGTCCAGAAGGATTTCAAGAAGCAGGGGGAAACCTGAAAGAGATGGCACACTCCGTCTCACTCTCGGAGATGCTACCTGTCCAGGGCACAGGGGAAGCTAGGGCACTCCACATTCATACCTTCAACTCCTGATTGAAGGACTGGTGTGGAAGGGAGGGTTTTGGCTTCATAGGGGACTGGGGCCTCATCTGGGCAGATACAAGCTTATATAAGGAGGACAGTCTGCATCTATCCGAGAAGGGAGCCTTGGTCCTTAGTGAGAAGTTTAAATGCTTCAGCTGTGAGCATTTAAACTGGCCAAGGGGGGGAGCCAGTAGAGTCAGGAGACTTAGGAACACCCCCCCATGGGAACATGCAGGAACACAAGTTGACTACAGGAACAGCTAAAGCAGGGAGGGAGGGGCAGGCAGGTGAAGAATGTATAACGAGTGATACGGGGTGGGGGAAACATAGGAAAGGAAACCAGGGTTGGGGGAAGATGCTGGAGAGGAAGAACAAGAGTAGAGGAGGGCAGACTGCAAAACATGGAAGGTCAAGCTAACGAATACCCGTAACCTAGGAATCAAGGTTCCAGACCTGGAGGCCTTGTTGGCAGATGCAGACCTTGACAACAGCAATAATACTCTGCTAATCATGGCTGGGAAGTCAGTGTACCAGGCTGCACACTGTTCAGGAGGGACAGGGAGGGTGAAAAGGCTGGGGGAGTGGCCCTGTACATCAGAGATTGTATAAAGGCTACAGAAGTTCAGGGAAGAGAGAGGGAGGCTGATGTAATGTAGGTCACAGGGAATGGAACAGCAATACGCACAGGGGTGATCTACAGACCTCCGACACAGAGGAAGGAAGCAGACAGGGAACTAGTGGAGAACATACACGACATGGCAGCTAAAGGCGAAATCCTGCTACTGGGGGATTTCAATATGCCGGATGTGGATAGGACCACCCAGGTGGCTGCTTCAGCTAGAAGCACAGCCATCCTAGAATCCCTGCAGGGGGTTGGACTCAGGCAGCTGGTGCATAAGCCAACCAGGGACAAGTCGATTCTGCACCTGGTATGGACCAATAGGAACAGAATCGAAGAAATACAGGTAGAAGGGCAGCTGGGGTCCAGTGACCACCACATGGTGTGGTTCAGCATGGAGACATGGAATCTAAGCCACACAAGGGCAAGAGTATTAGATTTTAGGAGGGTGGATTTCACTGAAATGGGAAGATATATACAAGCAGTCCTGGGGAAGGGAGGGGTAATAGAGGGGGTGGAGGAACAATGGGAGAAAATGAAAATTATGTGCCTACCATAATTCTTGATCTTCTCTTGTATCTTCATCATTCATTACTGCTGGGTGTAAGTCGGAAGTGCACATCTGCCATTGGAGCTTTTCTTTTGAGGGAGGAGTCAGCGTTGCCCACGTGGCCGACGGTCTGCGTGGAGCACGCGGGTTGGCAGTTAGGCGCCACAGACTCCTCCTCCTCCTCTGTCCCAGTTCTGTTGGGCTGGAGAGGCCAGAAATAAGGTTCCAGAGAAAGATGAGGAAAGACAGCCGAAGGATAGAAAAAGGAAAGGATATAAACTGAAAAAGGTATAAGCCAATTAGAGGACAGGAGAAGAACCCTACCCTAAGTGGCCATAGGGCCTCAATCCTTGGGTGATCTCAGGGAAAGGAGAAGGCAAAAGACAGAAGGAAGAAAGATAGAAAAGATGGAGTAAGGGATAAAGGGGGAGGAGAGGGCTGTCCGACACAATAAATTGGAAAACCACTGGCTTGAGAGTTTTCTTGCGGGACTGAACACAAGGGAGCAAGGATCCCACTAGTTAAGAGGTTATTGAACCAAGGTCTAAAGGGGATTAATGGTTTTGTCAGACCTGCGAAGGCAGACCCTTCCTCACACCCTTTATCCGTAAACGTTAAGAAAATCTTAAGCCTAGGTCTCACAGACTGTCCCTTGGAAGGGAACAGTCTAGTTCAGAAGAGGAGAGAGTCCTGACTTAGCTGTAGGGAAGGAAATCTGGTAGAAGTTTTCCCACTGAAGTACTGGCATAGTCCCCACTTCAGGAGAAGAGAACCAAGGGACATCCGTGCCATAGGAAAAGGAGAGGGAGGAAATTCCCACGGACTCCCTTAGGACTGCAGTGAAGAAAATGACAATCAGAGGGTAACATAAGCCAGAGGATTATTCAAGCCCCAAACGAGGGACACCCTAGTGTACTGTGCAGAGAATCCGAGGGAGTTCCCTCAGAGGCGAGGGCGAGGGCAAAGACTCTACTCGCTGTCCTCCAGGTTGAACACTCTGTGACTTTCAGAGAAGGAACAGAGAGCCCTGAGGTATCGGGGGACTAAGCCCCCAACTGGCCTCTAGGAGGGCGAAGGTGAGCAGGGTGGAGGCAACGCCCAAGAACTGAGGCCCATGAGGGGACGGCGGGTTGGAATCAGTAATGAATGGTGAAGATATACAAGAAGATCAAGTATTAAGGTAGGTACATCATTTTCGTATCTTCCCTTGTCAATCTTCACCATTCTTACTGCTGGGTGATACAAAGCCCCGGAGAGACCTGCACAGCCCTGAGAGAACAGATCCCTCAGCCTCCTGTGGGGGAAGCACAGGAGGGGACCCTAGAGCCACAGTAGACCTGCAAGGCCTAAGGCTGGTCAGGGCGAGGTGATCCCCCGTGGCCGGGGGGGTGGAGGTGCACCTGTAAGATTCTCCTCACCCTGCTGAGAAAAGAGACGGGTCCCTTGAAGGTGGAGGAGATCGCCCTACGCCGGACAACAGGTGACAATCTGGACAAAGCCATGCCATCTGCCTGATGCACATCGCTGTCCCTGCCAGTCTGGAGGCCACCTCACTGGCATCATAAGAAGCCCTTGCTCGGTGCCTTGCAAGCTCCAGACCTTGGTCAGAAAGGACAATGGCTTGCCTAGTTTCCTCCGAATCAGGCAGAGATGCTAGAACCTGCACCAGCATCAACCACAGGTGCCTGTTGTAGGCAGCGTGGTGTGCCTGATGTGAGCTAATGCAAAGCAGCACACGAGCCGAAGAGAAAACTCTTCTACCCCATTGGTCAAATTCTGCAGACTCCGGATCCGGTGGTCGGTCGTGCGTCGGGTGTTGAAGCCCGAAAGGAGTGTCTAAGGCCGTCAACCCCAAAGGTGGGCAAGGGAGAGAACCAAGACATTCCTGAGGAGCGCAATACTGTCTCCTGCAGTCTGCTGCGGTTGAGGATGAGGCGGCTGGGTACTGCCAGGCGCAGATCAACGCTTCATGGAAAGGAATAGGCCAGGAAAGAACCACGAGGTGGTGAGCACTAAACTCGCTCAGGAAGGAGTGGGTCTCCTGCTCGGTACTGCGTCTTACCACAAGGGATATACGGAGTTCCTGTACCAACCTCAAGAGGAAACGTTGATATTCAGTGAAATCATCATCGGAAGAAAGGTGGACTGAGTGATCCTCTTCCTCCGAGGACGAAGTTGAGGAAGACATGGAACTCGGGAGTTCACAGTCCTCCCGCAGCAGAGGAGACAGGTGAAAAACCCGTTTGTCCATGGCCCTAATGCACCTAGGGAAGGCCGCCGCAGTGGCTCTGAACTGCTCTCAGGTTAAGGGCCCTGTAGGACCCACGTGGTCTGGGAGAAGGGGAAGTATCTGCAGAGGTATGGGGAAGGACACCTTACAGACCATGTCTGGCCTCTGCTAGGGCTCAGAGACCCAGCTGCAGCTCCCGCCGCGCAGGGGGACTCGGGGGTCGATCCAGTCAGCGAATACTGCAAATGTTGAAACAAATCCTGGCCGAGCCCAGGGGGAGAACCTCCCCTGGGGAGCGACTGAGGTTGCGTGGATCCAGAAGAGCAGCTCTCACTGCTGCCCACCGAAGGCACCCCCGAAGACACAGAGGAGGAGAAGTGGGGTTCAGCACTTTAACTCCTCCCCACTCCTCACAGGGTAGTGGAGGAAGGCCTCCACACCTCGCCCCATCCTCTCAATTCCTCGGACTCTGAGGTTGCCCTCCTCCTTGTACCTAGTGCTAAGTGGCTCTCCAATTTCGCAACCCCCCCCCTCCCCAAGGGAGGCCGCTGAAGAGGTGATCCCTGTCTCCACCCTGGGAGCTGTGGCAGCACCAAGAATGGCAGCTGCCATGGCCCCCATAGCGGAGACCACCATACCAGGCCCACCAAGACTGCTCATCAACACCCCCCCCTGCTGACGTCAGCATGGGGGGCCACAGGGTCGGCAGGCTCCGCGGAGTCTGGGAGGCAAACACTGGGTCACCTGGTGCCGTGTCCAAGAGGGCTCCCTGACTCCGAGGAGTCGGGCTGCCAATTTGGATTGGTCAGTGGGTCATCTTCCTCCAAGGAAGAAGAGACCATACAAACCGCCAGACTAGCGACCCCAGGAGCTCTCTTAGCAATGGCACCAGAGACGGCGCCATCGCAGGACATAGCACCGCGAACGGTGACAGGATCTGAAGCGGCGGCAAGGGTTCGCCAATGCTGCGCCCAGCAACCGTGGCCTGCAACACCAAGGGAGTCTGCACCTCTGTGGAGGTCACTACAGTGGGGTGCTCACGACTCGGCCCCCAAAGGGACCGGGCCACTCCTACGGCACCGCGGAAGGAACCTCCTCGATGGCAAGGCTAGAATCCAAGGAGGTTCCCTCCTCACCGGGCCGTATAGACCTGGGAGGGGACCCGGAGGAAGGGTTGAGAGATCTTGCCATGGCATCCCTTGAGTGATGTCCTCCGAAAGTCGACGGGGCCCTGCCGACTTTAATTGCGCGGATCTCTACAATGTGGCAGTCCATGGAGAAACAGGCATCTTAGTTATTCATATCATGGTTGGGACCCAGGCACACAGACAAACATCATGCCGGTCCGAAACGGAGAAATGCTGGCCACAGGGGCACCGACATATGGGGGCATGGCCCGCTTTAGATTTCCCTTTTGCCCCCAAACCAGATATGATGAGAAAGAAAACACACAAATTACAGCAAAAGAACTGGCACTGCTGGCAAAGAAATCAGAACTGTCTTACCGGTCTTCAGACGGCGATGGGATACTCTGAACCGGGAATGAGGAGGTGCAAAGGAGGCGCCGACAGACGACAGCCTAATGGTGTACTTGATTCGCTCGGAAACTCGCACAGCAGGTGTGACCTCGACGGTAGAAGAAACAGAACTGGGACAGAGGACAGTCTACGGTGCCTAACAGCCAACCCGCATGTTCCACGCAAAGCGTCAGCCACATGGGCAGTGCTATCAGCACCAACTCCTCCCTCAAAAAAAAAAAAAAAAACTCCCGCACCACTGGCTTACACCCTGCAGTAATGAATGGTGAAGACTGACAAGGGAAGATCTGAAAGGAGCCATAGTGGAGATAAACCAACGTGTTAGGATAGTGGCCAAAAGGGAAAGAAAAAGGAAACCACTATGGTTCTCTAAAGAGGTGGGGGACAAAGTCAGGGCTAAAAGGCTGTTTCAGGAAATATAAGAGGAGCCAAAGGGAGGAGGACAGGGAGATGTACCTTGAATGTCTAAGGGAAGCAGGGAAGGCTGTTTTTATTTTTTTTTTAGTTGTTTAACCAGGTATAGCACACTAAGCTGAAAGCTTTTTTTACAGGAGCGACCTGGGAGCACAAGGAGGTTAAGTGACTTGCTCAGGGTCACACAGTATGCAAGTGGAAGCTGTGGGATTCAAACCCAGCTCTGGTCTGCTGGATGTCACCAAATTTGCAGCTCAGAGCCTTAGACCACTGCGCTATACTGCCTGTTAGGAGGGTGAAGGCACAGACAGAAGAGGGTTTAGCACGGTCTGTAAACAAAGGGGATAAGGCATTTTATAGGTACATCAATGAAAGAAAAAACCGGGTGGAGGAGATTGTGAGGCTCAAAGGGGAGGAGGGAGAGTGTAAGGAGGGGGATCTGGACAAGGCAGAAATACTGAACAAATGCTACTGCTCAGTATTCACTAGGGAGGGGGAGGGTCAAGGACCACAGTTGGGTTGCAGAGGTAATGGGGGTGGGTGGGTGGGTGTGGAAGAAGTGGACACCAGTTCATTCACAGTGAGAGAGTTCTGGAAGAACTCACAAAGCTGAAGGTGGATAAAACCATGGGGCCGACGGCATACACCTGAGGATATTAAGGGAGCTTAAGGAACCAAAGAGGCCTGATGCCCTGTTCAGAGACTCACTCAACACGGGTGTGGATCCAGAGGACTGGAGGAGGGCACATGTAGTCCCACTGCGGAAAAACAGCAGTAGGGGGGAAGCAGGGAACTACAGGCCAGTCAGCCTCACCTCAGTGGTGGGAAAGATCATGGAGACACTGCTGAAAGAAAGGACAGTGGCACATCTGGAATCCAGTGGTGCTCAGGATCTGAGGCAACACGGATTCACAGCAGGAAGGTCATGTCAAACCAATCTAATAGATTTTTTTTGATTGGGTGGCTAGGGAAGTAAATCAGGGAGAGGCAGAATGCGTCACCTACCTAGATTTCGGCAAAGCCTTCGACACCGTCCGAAATAGAAGGCTGATTAACAAGATGGGTACTCTGGGCATGGGAGACAAGGTGGTGAACTGGGTTAGGAACTGATTAACAGACAGGAGACAGGGTGGTGGTAAATGGGGTATAATCTGGGGAGAGGGGGGTGACCAGCGGGGTACCACAGGGATCAGTACTAGGACCAGTCCTGTTCAATGTCTTCATTAGTGACATTGCAGAGGGGCTGAAAGGAAAGGTCTGCCTGTTTGCAGATGACTCCAAGATCTGCAACAGGGTGGATACTCCTGAAGGGGTACAGAAAATGAAGAGAGACCTGGTGAAGCTTGAAAGATGGTTGGAGATGCGGCAACTGAGGTTCAATGCAAAGAAATGCAAAATAATGCACTTTGGTAGAGGTACAGGTTGGGGGGGGGGGGCTGACTGTCACCAAAGAGGAAAGGGACCTAGGGGTTATCATCTCTGGTGACCTTAAGGTATCAAAGCAGTGCACAAAGGCGGCAGGGAGGGCCAATGGCATGCTGGAGTGCATAGGCAGCGGTATCACTAACAGGAAGCAGTGATGCCATTGTATAAAAATGAAAATTACGTACCTACCGTAATTCTGATCTTTCTGTGTATATTCACCATTCATAACCATTGGGTACATGGCCAGAAGTCATGACCCCGTGGGACCTTTTTTTTTTTTTTAGGTAAGTGGAGCCGACGCACCATCGGCGCCGCCCTCGAGACCGACGCATTCCGTGGCGCTCGCGGGTTGGCCATTAGACGCTGTCGACTCCGCCTGCCTGCCAGTTCTGAGTCGCCAGAGAGGTAAGAGGAAGGGAGTGGAGGGTGGGACAAGGAAGTCCAAGGGACAGGAAAAAGGAAAAGATATAAAACTAAAGCGAAAAATAATGACAGAGGACAGAAAGAGGAAGTCGGAAACTAAAGGGATTGGGAAGGGCCCCAATCTCTGGAAATAGAGGAGGGAGGTAGGGTGGGACGAAGAATTTAGAAGGTAGGAAAAGAGGGGGAGAAGGTTAACATATCCCAGACCCTGGTCCGTCTCCAGATTGTATAGGAACTGCAAGGAGTAGCCAGAGGCTTCTTGCCAGAATTCAAGGCACAGAATGGCTGGCAAAACTCCATCTGAGCAGAATCGGCTATTCTGAAAGTAGGACAGGGCACAGAGAATTAACACCTCTCAAGGAAAGATTTTGTGAAATGGAAAAAGGAGTTTTTTTTTTTGTAATAGTGATAGTCCTTATGATCGAAGAAAAATAAGATGGACGGACGCAGGAGGAGGAGAGAATGGAGGGCAACTACCAACTCCCACCCCATGGGGTGGAGCAAACGCACTACAGAAGGAGTGCCCCCCATGCTGACCATTCTACCCAGAACATAGTCCCCCTATGTGCCCCTGTTTACCCCACTCCTAACAAGAAAGGAGGGGGGTGAGGATGGGCACAGACAGGGAGGTGGACCCAGAGACTAAGGCCCCAGGGGGATGGAGGGTGGGGTTTTGATGAATGATGAAGATACACAGAAAGATCAGAATTACAGTAGGTACGTAATTTTCATAGGTTATCTGTGTCAATCTTCACCATTCATAACCATTGGGTGAGTGCGGGTTTCTTTTACACCCTAAGGGACAAAGTCTCTTAGCACTCAGTGGGTGACACACTAGGAGGGAGAACCTTCAGGGCCTGGAGAGGCCCGAGAGTGGGGAAAGTGTGACGGGGACTCCCCGGAGGGGGAAGGAAGCTGCCCCAACAAACGATGTCCTGCTCTACGGGAGAAGAGATAGTTTCTCTGGTGAGCGGAGTTAATCACCCTATGCCGGGCCAAGGGTGACAACCGGGAAAGATGCAGCCATACCGTCCGCCTAGTGCAGATCGCTGTCCTTACGACCCTGGTAGCTACCTCACTGGCATCATAGGATGCCCTCGCTTGGTGCCTTGCTAGCTCCAGGCCACGCATAGAGAGTGCAATAGCTTGTCTGGCTTGCTCCGTGTCAGGCAACAAGGCTAGGAGTTGACCTAGCCTGAACCACAAGAACCTGTCATAGGCTGCACAGTGGGCCTGATGTGCAGAAATGGAAAGCAACAATCATGCCGAGTAGAAAGCCCTCTTACCCCAGAAGTCAAAAATCGGAGGAATCTTGATCTGGGGGCCGGTCACGGTGAAGGGCGCAAAGCCCATCAGGAGTGTCCAACTGCGTCAATCCGGACTGCGGAAGAGACATGGAACCTGGAGACTCGTGGGGTGGGGTGGGGGCGCAAGCATCACGCTGGCAGAGATCCCTAGGCCGGAACTCCGGAGAAGGGTCTCTCCCAGAAGCGCAACAATGCCTCCCAAAAGGAAGCAGGCCAGGGAGGCACCACAAGGGTGGTCTCACTGAACTCACCTAGAAAGGCGTGCGCCGAGTGCTCCAGATTGCTTATAGTGGCAGGGGTGAGGTGCAAGTCCTCCAACATCCTCGCAAGGAAAAGTATAGTTACGTAAGAACTTACCGTAACAGTAGATCTTCGAGAACAGCTCTTGCAGCAGGTTACACCATTAGGACTGAAGCCGGCAGGCGCCAGGACCCCATGGAAATTTTCTAGCTAGCAGTATTCAGCGGGGACCGCCTCCCATGTCGGTCCCGCCCCCGATGTTAGGCATAGTACATATGGAGGCGGTCCCCCATAATACTCAGTTCTCCCGCCGGAGACTCCCGGCCACTGGATGACATCAGAAGAGGAGACCGAGGATCCGCCATCAAATGGCAAACAAAGAGGCAGTAAATGCCTTATCCTAGGAGAAGGATGTTGTGACTACAACCTACCTCCAGCGGGTATGGTGGGAGGGAAAGGACCTGCTGCAAGAGCTGTTCTCGAAGATCTACTGTTACGGTAAGTTCTTACATAACTGTACTATCTTACTTCGAGAAACAGCTCTTGCAGCAGGTTACACCATTAGGACTGATTCCCAAGCAATACTGGAAATCACACACCATCGGGAGGAGGAAAGGTAAAAATCCTCAAATTACGTCAAGCCTAGGACAGAAGTCCCTGAAGGACTGCTAGACTGAACCCTGCTCTTCGCCTTGATGTAATGTCTGATGATAGTGTGTATGGAGCTCCAAGTAGCTGCAGCGCAAATAGCTGAGGTGGATACATTCCTTAAAGCCGCAAAAGAGGTAGCCACCCCTCTGGTGGAATGACCCTTAACCGCGCCTGGTAATGGTTTGTTGCGCTTCTGGTAACAGAACGTAATGCACTAAATAAGCCACCTGGACAGCGATTGTTTCGAAACAGGAGCTCCCATCATCCTATGGGAAAAGGAGACCAAAAGTTGGTCCGACTTTCAGTGTTGTTTGGTTCTGGTCAGGTAGTATCTGAGGCACCTATGCACATCAAGAGTGTGCAGAAGGGCTTCTCCTCGATTAGAGTATTTCTGGAAATACACTGGTAGATTGATGTCCTGATTAAGGGCGAGAGCTGAGACCACCTTAGGCAGAAATTTAGGATTAGTCCTTAGGAATACCCTGTCTTGGTGGAAAACCAAATAAGGTTCTTTGCACATAAGTGCATGCATTTCAGAAATTCTTCTGGCCGAAGTAACGGCAACTAAAAATAAAGTTTTCCAAGACAGAAAACGTAGCTCCCAATCCACGGCTGGTTCAAAAGGTGGCAGCGTGAGCTGCTCCAAGACGAAGGGGAGATCCCATGGTGGGATTGGATCCTTAATCGGGGGCCTAAGGTGGAGGACACCCCTCAAGAAGGCACATGTCGTGTCCAGTTGAGCTATAGTGCGTTGGCCTACAGGGACGTGGTAGGCTGAAATGGCACAGAGGTGTACCTTAATCGAGGAGTAAGCCAAACCGGAGTGGAAAAGGGACAGCAGATAATCCAATACCAGCTTCTCTGGACAGTCCAAAGGCGATAAGCCGCGCTTGAACCCATAAGCAAAACCTGCGCCACTTCATGGTGTAGGTCGCGTGGGTAGCCGGTTTCCTGGCGGCAGTGAGAACGTCTGCCACCTCTTGCGAGACCCCATGTCGCATCATGGCTATGTCTCTAGGAGCCAACCATGCAGATTCAGGGAACGTAAGTCCAGGTGGACTAAGGAACCCGCCTCCTGAGACAGCAAATGGGAGCCGATTGGTAAAGGCACAGGAGGTTCCCGGGATAGCTGTTGCAAGAGAGGGAACCAGATCTGTCTGGGCCAAAAGGGCGCGATCAGTATAAGAGTCGCCTGCTCCCTGTGAAGTTTTAGAACAACTCTCTGGATCAATGGAAAAGGTGGAAAGGCACAGAGGAATCTGCCCGCACAGGAGAGCGACAACACGTCTCGCCAGAAAACACCAGGCCCTGGATCTAGCGAGCAAAAATTGGGCAGTTTTGCGTTGGATGGGGACGCGAAAAGGTCTAGCTCTGGAGTACCCCATCTGCGAAACAGATCCTCTGCCACCTCCTGCAGTAGTTCCCATTCATGGGCTCTGGCCTGACAGTGGCTCAGGCTGTCTGCGATGATGTTGTCCATTCCTGGAACATGAACGGCAATAAGGTTTGCGCCGTTGTTGTAAGACCCAATCCCACACTCTCAAGGCCTCCCTGCAAAGCGGGTAGGAATGGTTGCCTCCTTGTTTGTTGAGGTAATACATCACTGCGGAATTGTCTGTTTGTAACGGAAGTGTACCCGGTGGAATCTCCGACTGGAAGGCCTGCAGGGCGTAAAGAACTGCCCTCATTTCCAGGACGTTTATGTGGAGATGAGACTCTTGGTCTGTCCACAGGCCCTGAGACCAGACACCGTCGAGGTGTGCTCCCCAACCGAGCCCTGAGGCGTCTGTGGAGAGTGTCACAGTCGGGGACGGCACTATGAAGGGGACTCCAGCAGAGAGATTCCTTGAATCTAGCCACCATTGCCAGTCTCGAATTACGGCCTTCGTGATCCGGATTGGATGCTGTAGATGGTCTTGCCTTTGGTCCCACTGTACCCGTAACATCCACTGGGTTACCCGCATGTGGAGACGGGCTAGCGGGACTGTTGCAATGGCTGCAGCTATGTGTCCAAGCAGGCAAAGGACCAGTCTGGCAGGACGGTCTTCTTCGCCAAAAAGTCCCTGATGAGGGATCTGATGTGTTCCACTCTGTTCAGGGGGAGGAAAGCTTTCCCTTGGATGGTGTCCAGAACTGCTCCTATGAATTGCAGAGTCTGGGACGGAACCAGGCGTGACTTCTCATAACTGATGATAATGCCCAGCGTCTCGAACAGAGACCGAGTGCAGTGAATGGCAGACATCAGGGCCTCCTGGGAGGGCGCCATGAGAAGCCAATCGTCCAGGTAGGGGAACACGTAGTGGCCCTGTCTCCTCAGAGATGCGGCTACGACCACCATGCACTCCGTGAACATCCGAGGTGCTGATGACAGCCCGAAGGGAAAAGCTTGGAACTGACAATGGCGACCCTGAAACTCGAAACGCAGGAACCTCCTGTGCGCCTGAGCAATAGGAATATGCAGGTAAGCATCCTGCATGTCTAGGGACGCTAGGAAAGTGCCCTGCTTCAGCATGGGAATCAGACCCGGAAGGGTCATCATGCGGAAGCGCTTGTACAAGACCGAGACGTTGAGGTCGCTGAGGTCCAGTATTGGACTGAGATCCCCTGTTTTCTTTGGAACCAGAAAGAAGTGAGAATAATATCCTAGTCCCCTCTAGTTCCTTGGTACGTGCTCCATAGCTTCTTTTTCCAGAAGTGTGAGCACCTGCTGCTGTATGAGCAGGGCATGCTGACCCGAGTAACGGGAGAGCAAGGGAGGTCTTGTAGGTGGGTAGTCTAGAAACTCTATGCAATGGCCTTTCTTGACCAACTGGAGAACCCACCTGTCGGTGGTGATCGACTGCCACCCTAAAAAGTGGCGAGTGATGCGACCCCCGACTTTCCTTGCCCGTTGAGCCAGAGGAGGGGCGGGGGCTGGGAAGGAGTCATGCTGTGGCAGCATTAGTCCCTGCGGGCTGGGCCGACTTCAAATAACGCTGGCCTCTGCCTGGGGATGACTTGGCCTGGGCGTTCTGCGAAAAAGTGCCCCTCTGCTGCTGGCCGGAATGTTGCTGCTGCCTTTGTTGCTGGCCGCAAAAACGGCTCTGGTTCCTATGAAAGGAACTAGGCCTGGATCTGTACATGGCCTGTACAGATCGGACTGCCTTCCCTGCGTCCTGGAGCTTGGTGATGACCTTCTCCGAGGATTCACCAAAGAGTACCTCGCCATTGTACAGGACATCTAGAATATTCTTCTGTACGTCCGGGGTGAAGCCGGAGACACGAAGCCAGGAGGGTCGCCGGAGACAAACGCCTGAAGCTGCAGCTCTGGCTGAAGAATCCGCAGAATCGTATGCAGCTCTAAGCACTTGGGTCCCCACATCTGACCCGGTGCGGAGTAGGCTGAGGAGCTCCGCTTTCTGGTCGCCATCGGGAAGCTTTTCAACCAGGTCCTGGCCCTGTTCCCACAGGGCGTTCTGGAACTGTACCATATGGGTAAGGTAGTTCAGAGACCTGATGGCGCATGTTGCAGCCGCGTACGTGCGCCTCCCCAGAGCATCCAATTGCTTGGATTCCTGGTCCGGTGGCTGAGTGCTCATATGCTGGGGCCTTTGAGACCGGTCATGTGAGGCCGTGATGACCAGGGAATCTGCCAGGGGTTGCTTCACCAAATACTGGTCTTCTCTCGGAGCCCTGTACAGGCAGTCAGCCTTCTTCGGCACAGCGGAAGTGGAGTGCAGACACTTCCACGCAGCCTTGGTGACATCCGCGAAGGTGTCCACCAAGGGTAGCACTACCACAGGCTTTGGGTCTTTCTGCCGAAGGTAGCGGGCAAGGTGTTGTCGTTCGGGGTCAAGGTCCTCAGCATCCCACCCCATGTTGTCCTGGATGTGCCTCATAATCTCAGCGAAAGAGGGATCATCCGGTGGAGACCTGGGGAGGTCATGTGGGTTAGGAGAGGAGATGCTGAGCGGAGAAGGAGATCTGGAGTATTCCGAAGTGTCCGATCTTGAATGCCCCCCCCCCCGACGGAGTATACCGGCATCGTCTGGGGCTGGGTGACCCTGAAGAAGATCTGGAGGAAGGCCTTCTCCTGTCTGTAGCTCTGCCCCTAGGAGGTGGAGTCTGTTCCTTGGGGGATGGTGGTCATCCTACTGGCCCCTCAGGTGGAAGAGGGGAGCGTAGGAGGTGAAGGGGTAGGAGGAGGAGGAGGAGTAGGAGTAGTAGTAGGAGGAGGAGGATGGGTGGGGACCACATCCTTCCTGATGGTGTCCCACCAAAAAGTAAAGAACTCCTTTACTTCTGCTATGTTCATGCCCGATGATGGGCCTGGCGCAGGTGTCTGTCATCGGGGTCGGGCGTCGGATCCCCGGGGGTCTCCCGGTCCGGGGAAGGTTCCCGTGGAAGGCCAGCATCCTTGGTGTCACCCGCCTGGTCTTCGGGCTGTGAGGTGTCCTTCTCTGTCGATTCCCTATGACCGGCGTCTGCCGGTGACGGGGGTGCGATCTTCCGCTCTGGAGATGCCGACTTCGGTCCCCTGGCCGACGTCTTTGGACCTGGCGAACGCCTGGCCAGCAACTGGTGTCTAGCAGGTGTCATCGGCTCCTGTGAACGCCGAGCTCATTTTGAATGTTTGGCCAACGTCGGGTGGTGAGCCAACGTTGGGTCAGACGTCCGTTTTAGGGATGTCAGGTCCTTGGTCTTTCTGGGTGCCGGATCAGGACCTCTGGGTGGTTGGGAGACTGACCTGGCGTCTGTGTCTCGACGTTAGGTGGAGGAAGATGACTTACGGCGCTCAGCAGACTTCGAAGAGGCCTTGGATGGGGTTGAGGAAGCCGAGGGCCTCGATGTCTTAAGAGGCTGGAGCGAGGAAGAGCCGCCTGAAGACCTGACCTTAACCGGGGGAGCTGCGACCGAGCCCTGGAGGGAGAGCGGTCCGATCTGGAGCCGGAGCTACGGGAGTCTGAGGCCCGAGCTGGGGACTTAGACCTCACCTTCTCCCAGTGCTTGTCCCTGAGTTTGTGGAATTTTGATGAAGATTCTCCCCGGAGGAAGGATCTTGGTCCATCCTTTTTAGTTTTTCTTCGAGAAGATATGCCTGAAGTGCCTTCTGACTGCGGATCGTGGTGTGGCTACTGAAACCCTGGCAAAAGGTGCAGGCCTTGGTGTCGTAGTCCTGGCCTAGGCAACGCACACAGGAAGAGTGAGGATCCTTGAAAGGGATCTGTTTTCTGCAGGCACACTTCGAAAGGTGACCCTCAAGAGATGGAGTTGGAGAGGACATCAGTTGTGCCACTGACCCCACCTCAGAAGAGGGTTGACTCCAGCTTGTCGAGGATACTACAGAGCTGCCCACCCCAACAGTCAACCCCAGAGCCGACTCGACCTCCGAAGAGGTAGAGGCCGAGGCCCTGTGCCAGACCGTAGGAGGGCACCTGGTGCCATCCCTGCCAAAGGGGGTGCCAGGAACTGAATCTATGCCCGAGCCAGTGCCCCCTACAGCACCGCAAGCGGAATCCACAGAGGGCACGGCCCCAGCCCGAACCACAGCTCTAGAGTCGGGAACAGCCACGGCATCATCCGGCTCCATGAGCGGCGCGAGGACGGAGACAGCGCCGCCGACGGTCCCGAGGGTACCATCGACACCAAGGATGGCGCCGCGAACGGTGCCAAGGGCAGAGGCGGCGCCGACAGTGGAATCCGGCACCCCCACGGTGCCGAGTCCTGAGGACACGGCGCCGTGTTCAACCTCGGTGCCACGGACGGCGCTGAGGTGAGATGCAGACAAAGATGGCGCCGTAGAAACTCCCACTGTGCCGCTAGCAGTATCGGCGGCGCGAACGGCGCTGACAGCAGCCACAGCGCGAGCGATAAACTGGCACCTGGCGGCTGTCGGGGCCCGCGGCGCTGTGGCGGGGGTCTGCAACGCCGCTGACCAACAGTGTCGAGGGGCGGCGCCGACTCGGCCTTATAACCGCTGGTCCGACACCGGGGAGCTCTTCACTCGAGCGGGGCGACTACCGCGGGCGGTGCCTCCCGCTCCAGAAAGGGAGCAGGACGGGCCTCCTGCACCGTGTAAGGAGCCTCGGCAACGGCCAGGCTACTAGCAGCCGAGGCTCCCTCCACCTTGGTCCGTGTAGACCTGGGAGGGGACCCGGAAGAAAGGCCAAGAGTATGTGGCTTGGCCCGACGAGTATGCACCCAACCCCCCGAAAGTCGGCGGAGCTCGCCCCACTTTCCACACGCGTTGTTCGATGACCCGGCGGTCCATGGAGAAACAGGCATTGCACGAATCCATGTCGTGAAGCAGGCCAAGACACTTAAGGCAACGGTTGTGCTGGTTGGTGACGGAAAATTTACGGCCACAAGGACACCGTCGCATGGGGGGGCCGTCCCGTCTTCAAAGTCTTCTTGCCCGCCGACCCAGACATGACCTACGAAGAAAAAAAACAGCAAAACCAGACTCGACGCTGCCAAGAATAAAATATATGGAAAGATCTTACCAGCGACGTCAAGTAAGGCAACTAGAACCGGCAGAACACGGCACTGACGGACTGCAGCACGAGAAACAGCTGGAGAATGAACTGCGTAGGCGGTAGGCCACAAATCGGATCTGGCTTCCCATGAGGTGACCTCTACGATGGGAGTCGAAGAACTGGCAGGCAGGTGGAGTTGACAGCGCCTAACTGCCAACCCGCGAGCGCCATGCAATGCATTGGCCTCGAGGGCAGAGCCGATGGTGCGTCGGCTCCACCTACCTAAAAAAAAAAAAAAAAAAGAAAAAAAAAAAGCTCCCGCAGGGCTCATGACCTCTGGCCATGTACCCAATGGTGATGAATGGTGAAGAACCGACACAGACACAGATAAGATACATTTGTAATGCCTAACCAGCAGTACTGCATGCAGTTCTGGAGGCCACACCTGCGCAAGGACATAGATAAGGTGGAGAATATCCAGAGAAGGCCAACAAAGATGGTGCAGGACTTGCACCACAAAACATATGAGGAGAAACTAACAGAACTCAATATGTACTCACTGGAGGAGACAGCAGGGAGACATGACTGAAACTTTCAAGTACCGCAAGGGCATAAACAAAGTGCAGGTGAGGGACCTTTTCCAATGTAGAAAAAAGTACTAGAACAAGGAGACACAATATGAAATTGGAAGGGGGGTGATTAAGAGGTAATGTGAGGAAGTTTTTGTACACAGAAGGGATAGTCAATGCTTTGAAGAGTCGGCCACAGGAGGTAGTGGGGGGCAAGCACAGTGGAGGGGGGTTTAAGCATGCCTGGGACAGGCACAAGGGAAGCTTGAGAGGGGAGGGAGGGAGTGATGAAAAGCCATTGATCACATAGGGTCAGTGGCCACATACAATGTACAAGGCCTATGGGCAGACTGGATGGGCCTAGCGGTCTTTATCTGCCGATAATTTCTATGTTTCTGTCAGTGTTTTACATACAACAAGGAATTCTGGGTAAATTATAAAGTTGACTTAAAGGTTCCTTACAGAGGTGCAGTCCCTTATTATGGTAGTGGTGTACAGCACCTAATATGTAGATGTATGTAGCAAGGCACTGTGGGTACAATAAGAAGTTGTTTTCCACTTTCCTAACTGTGAGGTGCAGTCTCATATTCCTGTAGTGGCTTCAACAATAAAAGCTCTCATATGTTTCTTTTCAAAACAAGGCAGTGTGCATACAGTATCTAGCTGACAACATTTCTTTACTGAGAGATGTAGTCTCCTATTTCTGTAGTGACCCCAGAAATATAATAGCCAATATACGAATTTACACAATGAGGCATTGTTTATTTATTTGAAGTTTGATGACTGGGTGGGCCCACTGAGACAGACAAGTCCCTCTTTCAGGGGCGACCCGGGAATAGAGGCATTCCAAATATAACAGAATCAATGACAGTTTACAGAAGATAAAAACCAGGAACAAGTGTGAGAATACAAGAGTGGCAGTCCAGTGAGAACATGGAAAAAAAATCAGTGTGTCAAAATCTTCGTCACATATAGATACATACATATCAACAATTCTATAACAGTCCATATTTGGGTGCAGATGCATGGCTAACATTAGGACTTACGGCAGTATACAGACTATACATACATTATAGTACAATATAATACAGTATATTACATAAGTATTGGCAGAGAAGCGGAGAAAAGGCAAGGTCGGGGGAGGAGTGGTGAGGATTGAGCATCATGTAGAGAAGGACGAGAAGAGAAGAAGGGGGGGGAGAGTAGACGCAGATAGACAGGTGAGGATTAGATACAGCCACAGATGGGAGGAGGAAAGAAGATTTCTTTGAAGTACCCCTTGAACAGGGGAAGTGATAAGCACGAGAGCAGACTATGAGGGAGGTTGAGGGTACAGTAAATAGTTGATTTTACTGTCTGCCTAATCAAAGTGCTGTCTTCTTATTTCAGTAGTGTTTACAGCAGTACAGTCTGTAGAAAAGTTTCTGGAAAAATGTTTTTGTGATGCAGGAAGGCCAGAAAGATAGTTTGTCATTCTGTGTTGTTGTTTCACTTTTACTGCCTGTTGCTGAAGTGACCGTTCCTGTTAGAATGTGGGAGTGTGATAATACCGTTCTATGTTTATGTTATAGGGCCTGAATGACTGTAAGTAGTTCAGGAATGTAATTATGGGTCAATGATTACATGGCTCTGAGCTGCTTTCAGCCAATCAAATCACACAAATTTTTCTACACGTTATAATGCTAGATACAGCTACTTGCAAACAATGTAAAGAGTCAGCTAAAAACTGACAGAGTTCCTTTAAAAACTTTGTTTCCCTTGCATGATGTCACGGTTGGAAGTTGCAGCACTGAGGGAAAAAAAAAGGGTCAGGGTTATGCAAATGAAGCAGAGCACAGAAATAAAAGCATTTTTTTCATGGAAAACAGCACTTTTTGGCAGTCTGAATGGTAGGAGACAGATTCACAACTCCTACAGGTTACTACTCCCATTTGCTATGGCAATCTTCCATAAATCACTTTAAAGTCCAAAGACTACGGGAGGTGTTAAGAGTTTCAGAGAAGTTCAAGAGGAAATGTAACCACCAGCTGTTACAGTTGTTTGCCATTATAGTTTGTATTGTAACACTCCTCAAATTTCAAGTCATACAATTTTTAATCACTATGATATTTTGCATAAATTAGGATCATTCTCCCAGACAGCCCATCTGCTCCCGATGCTTCTTCCTTAGCTAAGGACATTATGCTCAGTTTGTGACATCACAATCTGTTGCTGTGGAAATAACTGATGTCACAAACTGAGGATTGTAAGAAAAAATTACTCACCGTAGTAATATTGCTTCTTCCAAGGTATTCCTCAGTATGCTTGACAAGTGCAGTATGCCAGCTGGGTCCAGCTACCCCAGAGGAGGCGTTTATGCTAATAGCTATTGGAGTCAGCCAATCAGACAGCAGGAAAAGGGAGTGCTGCCTGAGCTAGAGCGGGAGCTCAATCAGATTAATTTTGAAGCTAAGGGGTTAAAAAAAAAAAAAGGCCCCAACAATACTCATCAGAAAATGTGAACAAGAACAATGTATAACAATCATAAAAACACCCATACCTATAAAAGCTCTAATTATGAAACTCAACAATGAAATCTGGTGATGGCCTGGTGGCTCTGAGGGTTGAGGTGCTGGATGCCACACCTCGCGCTTCGCCGGTGACCAGAGTTCGGAAGCGAGCTCGGGTGCCGGGGGGTCAGCAGGGGGATGGTGAGTTTGAGCGCCCGTGAGGCTGCTCTCCTCCCGGGGGAGAGGAGGTAGGGGAGACCCGGCATGCCAGTGGCTCCCAGGACACCAGGAGCGCCACAGCATGACAGCAGGGCCTGGCCTGACGCAGGCAAGGCTGCCGCGCCATTGCATCAGGGGCGTGCCCACGCAGGAGGAAGGGGGGATACGAGTACCAGAACAAGAAAAAGCCTGGTCAGCAGGAGTAGGTGACGGCACCTGCCCCCATGCCTGCAGCCAGGTCCGTCCAGCCTGGCCTCCCAGGTCCCGCCACCTGGGTCCTTGCCCACACCGGAAACTGTCTGTGTAGAGCGCCCGAGGGACCCCGGAGGGGTTAAGCTGGGGTGCCGAGTGTGGTGTCAAGGAGGAGGAGAGGGGAGGTACAGGCAAGGAGGACTTCAGACAGGGCAGGAACAGGCAGAATGCCCGAGAGAGGCCCCTGCTGACCGTGACCAGATGGAAAGTTAAGTGTGTAAAAAAAAAAAAACACAACAATGAAATCTGACCCAAAGTATGGACTGCAAACTATTCAGTCAGGTTATGTAGGGAAGGATGGGTGGGAGGGCAAGCATACTGAAGAATACCTTGGAAGAAACAATATTACTACAGTGAGTAATGTTTTTCTTCTCACCCCAGGAATTCTTCGGTATGCTTGACAAGTGCAGACTACAAAGCAGTAGAGCTGGGAAGCGGGTACAGAACCTACTTTGGAAAGAGGTTCTGCAAGACTGCTGTGCCAAATCTGGCATCTGATCTGGACTGTACATCTAAACAGTAGTGTTTTATGAAAGTGTGTACAGTCCTCCATGTAGCTGCTTTACAGATATCCAGCAAGGGCATGTCCCTTGCAGCTGCCACCGAGGCTGCTGTGCCTCTAGTGGAGTGGGCCCTGAGGAGGCTGCCCCTTACTGTTCAGAACTGAATGCAAGAGGCGATCCAATGAGAGATGGTTCTTTTAGAAGGGGCCTGCCTTTCCCTACCTTACCATAGATTAGGAAAAGCTGAGTATGCGAAGTCCTGAGCTGCTTGGCGTACTCTAGATAGTGTGTCAGTGCCTTTTTCACATCCAGACTATGGAGGAGTGGATTCATCTGTGAGGAAGACAGGAAGTGTTATGGACTGGTTCAGATGGAACTCTGACACTACCTTAGAAAGGAATTTCCTATTTGTCCTCAAAACTACCGTATCACATTGTGAGGTATAATGTAGTTAGGCTCAGTGCAGAGGGCCTGCAGCTCTGACATTCTTTAGGCTGAGGTGATTGCTACCAAAAAAGACAGTTTTCCAAGTGATGTACTTTAGCTCAACTGAAGCCACAGGCTCAAAAAGAGGCTCCATAGCCGGCCCGGTGGCTCGGAGGGCTGAGGCGTTGGATGCCTTACCTTGCGGCACGCCGGCGACCTGGGTTCGGGAACGAGCCCGGGTCGGAGGTCTGCAGTGGGGGGTGGGGTGGGCGGAGTTGGACTGAGCTGCCGACAGGCAGGCTCTCCTCTCGGGGGAGGTGATGCGGCATCCCTCAGCCAATGGTGACCCCTAGTGGAGGCTAGGAGCTGCACGGGCTCAAAGGGGGCCAGGCGTTAGGCCATGGGGTGGGGGATAGGGGTTGTAACCGGGGCTGTAGGCGCATGCGTGCCTCGACGCGCATGCGTTCCTACTCCTGGGGTTCCTGGGCGAAAAACCAGAGGCAGAAAAAAGCCGGCTGCAAGCAGGATGATGACCGACTCCCCACAGGCTCCGCTGCCGGGCCGGGTACAAGGTAAGCGCTGGCGATTCCGGGGGATGGGGCTGGGGTAGTCGGTTGGATGGGGGCAGCCGTCCGGAGGAGCATAAATAGGAATAAAAAAAAAAAAAAAAAGGCTTCATGAGCTTGGCTATGCACAGGTTCAGGTCCCATGGAGGGATAGGTTCCCTCAAAGAGGGCTGAAAGTGTGACAGGCCCTTGAAGAATTTCTTAAAGATGGGATGGAAAATAAAAGACTTCTTTCCCCGGTCGAAATATAGGCAGACACAGCTGCAAAATTAACTTTCAAGGATGAGGGCTGGAAGCGTGAGGCCTATAAGTGAACCAAACAGTCAAGCACTGAAGAAAGGGAAGCTTTCAGTGAGTGAATATGCCTGTTCTTGCACCACAAGGAAAATCTTTTCCATTTTGAGTAATAGGTCTTCTTAATCAGGTGAAGAATCCTTAAGGCCTGCTATGAGTACTGAGAGTCTGGGAACTCTTGCTCTTCCAAGTACCAGGCTTTGAGGGGAAATCAAAAACTCTATGTTGGGGTAAGTTATCCCCATTAGAGGTAGAGTCAGGAGACTGTGGCTCAATGGTAGTCGACCTGACTGCCTGGCTGCTAGGGCCAGGAGTAGAGAATACCAGGGCTGTCTCACCCAGTTTGGTGCCACTAGAATCATAGTGGCAGGCTGGGCTCTGAGCTTTAGGAGGACTCGGAGGATCAGAAGGAAAGGGGGGAAAGGTGTACAGAAACTTCCCTGTCCAATCCAGACTTAAGACATCAACTAGTACTGTGCCCAGAGCCAGATGCCTACAGAAGTAGAAGGGTAGCTGGTAATTCAGACCCGAGGCAAAGAGATCTATCTCTGGAGTGCTCCATCTTCTGAAAACTGTGGCCAGTACCTGTCTGTTCAGGACCCACTCGTGGTTACCTTGACTGATGCGACTCAGAGCATCAGCCAGTACATTTGTCCTTGCTTGGCAAGTGAATGGCTGATAACTGAATTTCCAGAGAGTAGGACAGATACCAACGTTTCATGGCCTCTGTGTAAAGCTTTGCGGACCTGGTACCCCCTGCTTGTTGATGCAGAACACAGCTGTTGTATTGTCTGTTCTGAACAGACTGGCCTTTCAGGACAGGAGCAAAGGGTTTTATTGCCAGATAAACTGCCCTGAGTTTGAGGAGGTTTATATGGTAAATGGACTCCTTGGGGGACCATTTTCCGCTTATGGACTGGTCTGCCAGATGAGCTCCCTAGCCTAGGAGGGAGACATCTGTAGTAAGAACTCTGGACGGTTCCCTTTGCTGAAAGGGAACCCCCTTCCCTGAGATTCTGTAAGTTCTTCCACTGGTTTATGGCCTGCAGCAAAGTCCTTGTGACTGGAATGAGTTTTGACATGAGTCCTTTTCCTAAGACCAGTGGACTCCTAGGTGATACCGAATGTCCCTCATTTGAAATCTGGCGCCTAGTACCACAGCTGTGGTAGAAGCCATGTGGCCTAGAAGCCTCAGGAAGTGTCTAGCTGGTCTTGGCTGACACAGGACGAAAGAGATTCCAAGTGTCTGCAGGTTGTGTGCCCTGTCGAGGGGAAGCAGGGCCCTTTCCTTTTGTGTGTCTAGTTCTGCCCCAATGAATGCCACTAGTTGAACTGGTTGAAAATGGGATTTCTGAGAAATGATTATGAACCCTAGGGATTCTAGGGTAGTCTGAGTTAATCTGAGAGAGTCTCTGACCTCCTGTTGAGACTTACCCACTATTAACCAATTGTCCAAGTAAGTGAAGACAGACACCTGTCATCTCCGGAGATGGGCTGCCACTACTGCCTGGCACTTTGTGAAGACCCTGGGTGCTGAAGAAAGGGCGAATGGCATTGCTGCAAACTGGTAGTGGCCCGAAGGCAGTCTGAACCTCAGAAATTTCCTTTGAGACTGTCTGACTGGAGTGTTGAAACAGGCGTTTTTCAAGTCTAGGGAAGCCAGCCAGTCTCTCCCTTTTGCAGAAATGGAATCACCACAGCAAGGGTGACCATCTCGAATCTGGGATTGACAAGGTGTCTGTTTAGGTACCTGAGGTCTATAATGGGTCGCCAATCCCCCTTTTTTTTTTCCTGAGTTAGTAAGTATCTGGACTAAAGACCCTGTCCCCATTCAGAAGGGGGAACTCTCTCCACTGCTTCTACAGACAGAAGAAACTTTACTTCTAGCTCCAACAGTAGTTTTTCTATAGGAGTTAAGAGATTTCTGACCGTGTGGAAAGGGTAACTTTTTGAACTGCAGGGTAAGACCTCGATTCACTGTCTCGAGTACCCACTTGTCTGTGGTAAAGAGGTGCCAGTGGGGGGAGGTAGTGTGACAGCCTTCCTCCTACCAGGGAGGGGATGGGACCAGTCTTTTGTAGTCAAGAGATTTGTTTGGACTCAGTATTAGAGGGAGGAAAGGAACCAGCTCGTCTCTTGCCTCTCCTACCCCTTCCTCTGAAGCAACCTCTCACCTGAGAGTAGTCCAGGGGCATTGGCATAGGGCAGAATACCCTGGGGTAACAGCCTCTGCCTCTATTCCCTCTGGTCTGAGGCCTCTGGGAAGTGGAGGCTTTTTCCTTTACAGCATTACTGTGGTAGGTGGTTTTATAGTCTTCTACCTTTTTCATAAACTGTAAACTTCAGTTTTGTCCCCAAGTAATGAATTATTGCCGCAGGGGATATCCATAGCTATATTCTGAGTATCCCGTGAGAAATGAGTTGCCTTTAGCCAGGCATGGTGTCTTAGGGGGATTGCCTGGGTCATGGCTCTGGAGGTAGTGTCATTAGTATCTACTGCCATGTGAAACTGATACTTAGTAGCTTCCAGGGCCATTTTAACAGTTTCTGTGAGGTCCTGAACTATTCTGTCTGGGACCTGCTGGGTAATTGTTAGCACAGAGTTCCAGAGAGCTTTCTGATACTGGGCTACATAGGCCATCTAAGTAGATTAGCAAAGCAGCAGAGAGGCTGTTGAGTAAGATTTTTATCCATAAAATCCAGCCTTTTAGATTGTTTTTCAGGAGGCTGTAAAGAAAGGGGGTGCTTTAGCCTCATCACAAGCAGCAGCCTGCACAACCCCTTCATGATCAGGGTGAGTATACAGGAACTCTGCATGACATCTGTCAAGTTAATACTTTTTCTCAATTTTCTTGTCCACTGCCGAGCTGGAAGAGGGGTTTGAAAGTACTTTAAAAGTTGCCCTGCAAAGTGATTTTTGCATGGGCAACAGCAACTTTCTGGAAGGAGGGTAACCTATCATATCTAAAAAGTCTTCCTCCACCTCCTGGTCAGTAGTTTCTTGTATAGCGAGATCGAGGGTGTCCACCATACGTTGAATGAAGGTGAAATGAGAGGAAAAAAATCCTCCTGCCCATTAGTGGGACCACCAAACTCTGTGTCAGAAGGAGCCTCTGGATCAAAGGGTTCATCACTCAATTCATCATCATCACCCCCCTCGTGATAAAACCCTAGGTATGACTAGAGTTTGATGTGTGAGGGGCAGTAGGGTCAGGAGGAGTGTTAAAAATATTGCCCATAGCCTGCATCATTTAATATAAATGCCAAGCTTTAGCCAACTCTTCAACAGAGGATACAGATGTTTGCATCACTGGTGTATCCCTTCGCTTCTCAGCGGGAGGGACAGTGACATTTTTTTTTCTTTTTAGCAGGTACTTCACCAGTGACCTGTTTGGTATGATTTCTTTTTTGGCTTGGTCAGAATTATTGTTGTCTATCTTGTTCTGTAGAGGCAGACCCCTCTTTACAATTTTTATTAGAGGGGGATTTTACCAGAAGGATTAGAGCTAAATGCACAATAACAATGAACACAGCTTTTTGTAGTAGTATGACTAGATCTCCTTTTGGGTCTGTCTGACATGCCAATTGTCAGCAGATCTTAAAAAAAAGTTACCAAGCGCTAAAAATTAAGAACTGAATGTAAAATCGCAGTTCCCAAAAAGAAAGGGGAACCACAAATTAAACTATAGAAGCTGAACATTTATTTTCAAATTTTTACCTCAGGAGAACAGAAACCGCATGCGGAACTCAGAGGTGGCAAAATTGGGGTTCCTGAGACCGGAGGAACTGAGAGTACAAAAATAGCAAACAGTAAAACATTTTTAACAAAAAAAAAAAAAAATCACTAAGGCAGCACAAAGAAATTAAATATTAAGTTAACCACAGAAAAGAACTTCTTCGAGCGAAGTGTGAAGAGAGAGCTCTGGGGCAGTGTAGTCCAGTCAGTGGAGAAATTAATCTGACTGACCTCCCGTTCTAGCTCATGCAGCACTCCCTCTTTCTGCTCTCTGATTGTCTGACGTCAATAGCTATTAGCATAAACGACTCCTCCCGAGCAGCTGGACCCAGTTGGCATACTGCACTTGTCAAACATACTGAAGAATTCCTGGGGTGAGAACCTCAATTAGGGAATGACCATGTGAAGCAGATGAACTGTCTGGGACAAAGATCCTGCTTTCACATAAATGCCCTTAATAATAATGAAAGGCATAGCTTGAAATTCTATATTTTTGGGGAATATGTTTAGCAAGAGTTTTGCTGATGCTGAACTATGATTTATTTGCTGGTAGCCGGACTCCCTCTTAAAATAAAACCTCTTTTTAACGTATTTTATAAAACTGCTCTTGTAACACACTGTACACAACTGCCTCTGTTCTTTCAAATTAACTGAAAAAACTATGGAATCAAAAAGTGATGAATTTTTAAAATGCTTATCTGTTTTCAGCATCATAGTATTGGCTGAGAACACACCTTACACTTCTTCAGTCACATTAACAGCAATAACAGACATACTTTTTTTTTTTTTTTTTTTTAATCAGACTTACCGTGATTTTTGTATCTGTTAGTTCCAATGATGTCACTAGGCATAGATTTACTGCTGGATTCCACATGCACACCTACTGGAGGCCAACACATTCCAAAACTCTAACATCATCATTGTACCCCACAACTCTCCTTGCTCCGAGCCAACTGGCTTTCAATCTCTTTAGCCCAAATCATTCAACGTCATGCAATAACATAACTATAAAACAGTTAACTTAAATATTCCTAAAAGTGTCCATCCTGCACTCCCTCCACAGAATCTCTTGAGTTCTGAACAACGCACTAGTAATATGAGCCTGAAACAAATATCAACTTGTCTGGAATGTAATGTTATGAAATGTAATCAAATGTTGGTTGTAGAATGTTTTCTATCGAGTAAACACTCTTGGGTGGGTCCCAATGGCAATGCTGGAACTAACAAAAAGAAATTACAGTAAGTCTGATAACATTTCTTTTTTCTGTTTTGTTGCACGTTGCCACTCAGCATTGCATTACTGCTGGGATTTAACAAGTAGTGCCCACCAAATATATTCGTCAGGGAGAGAATCTTCTTGCAGCTTGAGCTGCCTATCACTTTACTGCTGCCTGACGCACCTTTCGTTTGACAGACGCATCAGCACAACTCTGAGTGAGCAGTCTGCAATGCTCTGTAAAGTAGTGCAGGAAGATCAGGTTCCGGCTTTGCCCAAGTCAGTCACTGAGATCTCTGTCCTTTCTGCCCAACAGGCTGTCAAACAGCGGTAGCATCCTAATCTTCCACTTTACCACACTAAGGTACTGCAATGCAGCATTTCCACCTAACTACAATGTCATTCAGAGTACCATATTACCCAATGCATTACCTTATTGTGGTGTCTACGTACTACAAGGTAACACTTCAGCTTATGTAGCACCTGAAAATACAGTTACGTAAGAACTTACTATAACAGTAGATCTTTGAGAGAGGCTCTTGCAGTAGGTAATAACCATTAGGACTAGAGCCGCCAGGCGCTAGGACCACACGGAAAACTTTAGCTAGCAGTGTCTGGCAGGGGACCGCCCACCTAACGTCACGTGACGGACATCAGCGTGACACTATATAGTGGGCGGTCGCCATGCCTGCCCTCGCAGTTCTCCCACTGGAGACCCAAGAAGATTCGACAGGAGAAAGGAGTAGGCTCCTGGAGCCAAAAGAAAGGCTAGAAAGAGTAGCCGCAGAAGCAGGGGAAAGGTGGGAGGGAAAAAGATACCTATTGCAAGAGCCTCTCTTGAAGATCTACTGTTACAGCAAGTTAGTGCTTGCATAACTATACTATTTTACTTCGAGAGGGCTCTTGTAGTAGGTTAACAACCATTAGAACGGAGTCCCAAGCAGTGGAAGTCAGACAAAGACTGAGAAACACGAGAGGCAGGAAAGGTCTGCAGTAGGTACAGAATTAAGACAGGAGGCCCTGAAGGAGAGCTAGTCCAAAGCCTGCCCTGCACCTAGCAATAATATCCCAGATTGTAATGCTTCGTGAAGGTGTGGACAGAGCTCCAAGTGGCTGCCGCACAAATGTCCGTGGCAGAAACATTTCTGAAACAAGAAGCAGATGCAACCATGCCTCTGGTTAAGTGCCCTTTAACTTCCCCTGGGAGTGGCTTGTTATACTTCTGATAACAAAACAAAATGCAGTTTGCCAACCATTTGGACAAACACTGTTTGGAAATTGCAGTGCCCTCTCTCTTGGGTGCTAAGGAAATGAAAAGCTGATCTGTTTTGCGGACTGATTTAGTTCGGTTCATATAGTAATGTAAAGTTCTGTGCACATTGAGAGTGTGCAGAATGGCCTCCCCTTGGTTAGAGTGCTCAAGATAGTACACTGGTAAGTGTATCGTCTGATTCAAAGTAAACTCAGAAACAACCTTGAGCAGGAACTTAGTATTTGTATGCAGGGCCACCCGGGCTCTGTGGAGAATCGATTAAGGCTCCTTACACATGAGGACCTGAAGCTCGGAAATCCTTCGAGCAGAAGTAATGGCAACTAAAAATAGCACTTTTCAAGAAAGATAGCACAGGTCGCAGCTCGTGGCTGGTTCAAAGGGAAGAAAAGTAAGCTTTTTGAGAATAAAATTCAGATCCCACGGAGGAAAGGGGTTCCTGACTGGGGGTTTCAGATGGAGAATTGCTTTCAGAAAGCTTTTGGAAAACCTCCAACTGAGCCAGGGTTTTGCCATCCACCGGAGCGTGGTAGGCAGAAATGGCAGACAAATGGACCTTCAGAGAACAGTAACCAAGGCCAAGGTCAAAGAGGTGCAGCAGGTACTCCATGACCTGTGGGACCGGGCAAGAGAAATGGTCCCAACCCTTGGATGTTGCCCAAATGGAAAACCTCTTCCATTTCACAGCACATATGGTTCTTCTGGATGGTTTGCAGGCCTCCACAAGGACCTAGGCAACTTTGGAAGAGACCCCAAAGTGTGCAGCAGCTATATCAGCAGGTGCCACGCGCGAAGGGACTTGAGACCGGGATGGAGTACCTTGCCCTGATCCTAGGTCAGCAGGTCCTGGCAGAAGGGTAAAGGTACCGGAAGCTACACCAACAACTGCTGGATCAGAGGGAACCAAATTTGGCGAGGCCAGCGAGGAGCGATCAGAATCATATGAGCCCCTTCTGCCTGTAGCTTCAGAAGTATGCTCCACAGAAGTGGGATGGGAGGGAAGGTGTACAAGAACCTCCCTGTCCAGCAGAGAGACAGTGCATCTCAACAGAAAACACCAGGCCTGGGAAAAAGCGAGCAGAAACTGGGTCGTTTTGCGTTGGATGGGGAGGCGAACAGATCTAGTTCTGGATAACCCCAAAGATCGAATAGATCCTCAACCACCGACTGTCTCAGTTCCCACTCGTTTGCCCTTGCCTGAGTGCGGCTGAGACTGTCCACCAGGACGTTGTGAACTCCTGTGACGTGCACTGCAGTTAGCGGGATGCTGTGCTGAACTGCCTAATATCATACCACATTGCTTCCCTACAAAGGGGGTACTATCATGTGCCTCCTTGTTTGTTCAGGTACAACAACACACTCATATTGTAAGTCTGGACAAGGAGTGAGCCTGAGTGGAGGAGGGACTGAAAGGCCTGAAGGACATACAACACCGCATGCATCTCTAACACACTGATGTGCAGAGAGAGCTCCTGCTGAGACCAGGATCCCAGAGTCCTGTGATCCTTCAGGTGAGCACCCCAGCCCTGGCCAGAAGCATCCGTTGTCAGGCTCTGGGAAGGGAAGGGAGACTGGAAAGGAGTCTCTCAACAGAGACTGTTCAGATACTGCCACCATAGGAGGTCCTGACGCATGGGGCTGGATACCTGGATTCTGTGATCCATGGCGTCTGATCTCTGGTCCCACTGCACTCTCAGTGTCCACTGCATAACTCGCATGTGCAGCCTGGCTAGAGGAACAGTGGGAATAGCCATGGCCATGAAACCCAGTAGGTGCCAGATGGACTGGGCTGTGGTCCATCGGTTGGCCTGCATGTTGCAAGGTCTCCACCCTGTCCAAGGGGAGGAAGGCCTAATCCTGAACTGCACCCAGCACCACCCCAATGAACTGGAGGTGCTGCGAAGGAATAAGGTGAGACTTGGGACAGTTCACCGTAATTCCCACCTGCCGAAAAAGGTCCAGGGTGATGGACAAAGAGGCTACCAGACTGTCCACTAACAGAGCCGACAGGAGCCAGTCGTCAAGGTATGGGAACACATACAGGCCCTGGCGGCGTAATGCCACTGCCACCACCGCTACGCACTTGGTGAACACCCTGGGAACCCAGGAAAGACCAAAGTGTAGCGCCTTGGATTGGAAATGTTCCTTCTGGAAGGTAAACCTGAGGAAGCAGCGGTGGGAGGGAAAGACTGGGATATGCAGTAAGCATCCTGCATGTCCAGAGCACAAAGCCAATGTCCCTGGTGAAGTAGTGGCAACAGACCCGGCAGGGTTAGCATGCAAAATCATTTGTACTCTATGTACAGATTGAGCATGCGGAGATCCAGGATAAGATGGTGGTCTCCCATCTTTTTGGGGACCAGGAAGAAGTGGGAGTAATATCCCCTTCCTACCTGGTTCTGAGGAACAGGATCTATGGTGGATTTTAGCAGAAGAGCCTGTTATTTCCTCCCTGATGAGAGGAATGTGACCTTTTGGGCAGTGAGAGAGACCTGGAGGATTTGCTGGAGGTCTTTTTGTGAACTCTATGGTGTGGCCTTGAGCGACTAGCTGAAGGACCCACGAGTCTGTGGTGATCACCTCCCATCCGGTGAGATGGTTGGCGAATCCGCCCCCTACCAGTTCCTCCAGAGCTGACATCGGAGGCTGGGGGCCCTGCCACAAGTCAGGAGGTGGGGGTGGAGGGTGGGGGAGAGACGCCCCAGAAGCCCACTGTGACTTGGCTGGAGGGGTGGCCACTGCCGAAGGAGCCCGACGTTTGGTCTGATGTCGGGCGGGCTGCTGCCTGTTCTGACGCCTTTGCTTGTGATGAAAGGGCTGCTTAGGCTTGGAGTTGGAACAATACATGGACTGGACAGAGCACAAGGCCTTGCCGCCATCCTGTAGCTCAGTTACGATGTCTTTGACGTCACCCCTAAAGAGAACTGGACCTCGGGAAGGGGGCATCCTGAATGGCTGCTTGAGCATCTTGGTCCAATCCAGATACCCGTAGCCAGGAGTACCTATGCATGCTCACGGCAGTAGCAGTGCTCCTGGTAGAAGCATCTACAACTTCATATGTAGCCCTGAGGGAATAGCGGCAGGAAATTTCTGCTGTCCTGACTGCTTGGTCAATCCTAGTTTTAACTGCAGAGTCGGGCAAGGCCTTGAACTCCGACTGAAGCTAACCCAGGATCGTTTTTGGTACATGATCATGTGTGCCAGATAATTCAGGGCTCCGAGGGCCAATGTGGAGGATGAATAAACTTTACGTCCAAACTGGTCTATTTGCCTCAACTCCTTGTCAGGAGGGGAGATGCTCATATGCTTCGGCTTAGCTGTACAGTCATGGGCCACATTAACGAACACCAAGTCCACCTTAGAATGAGAACTGAGGTGGTCTTTGCCCTCAGGGGCCCGATATAATCTGTCGGCCTTCTTTGCGATCGTGGCCACCATCGAAGGTTGCTACCAAACCGTGGAGGCCAAATCCTCATGCGGCCTATCCACAGAGGAATGACAAGTGGTGACAGCTCTCGCAGGTCTAGGTGCTCCGCCAGTCTCTTACGTTGATGGTCTTGGTCCTCAGTCTTCTACCCATTTGCCTCCTGAATTTTTCGAAGGATCTCAGTGAAAGAGGGATCCTTCGGAAGTGGGTCTTGGGAGAGTCCTTGGGCTTGAGATCCTCCGGGGGAGGGGTCTCAAAGTCCAAAGAAGAGGCGGCGGAAGAGTCAGAGTCCAACGAAAGGCTTCTGTCTGGGAACAGAGTCTGTGGAAGAGGGACTTCCTAAGAGAAGACCATGAGGCCCCTACTGTTGCCTGCTACCATAGCCAGGCATGAGGCCTGGCCTGAGGCAGAAGGACGAGATTCCAATGGTAAGAGGGACCTGGGCGTAAGTCCCAGTCTGACCAGCAGGGAGGCCGCGACCTGCTGACATTGGTCCAATTCAGAAACCAGCTGGGTCTTGGTCTTGCTCCACCAAGACTGAAGCTCCGCCCTAAAGTCCACCTAAGGCTGAGGAGGCTGCTACGTAGGCGGGTAGCCAGGAAAGAGATAACCCAGTGTCGAATAACCAGGCATCGGGTAATGATAGGCCTGCGTACCATAGCCAGCTGTGGAACAGCCTGGCGTCAGATAACCCGCAGTGCGGTACCCTGGCAGCAGATACCCTGGAGTAGGGTAATGAGGCACAGGGAAATCTGGTGTCGGAAGGCCGGGTGAAGGCCCTGACAATGGGTAACCAGTCAAAGGACCCAACGGGGTAGAAATGGCCCGGTAACGTCAGATCTGGTGCCAGACCCGTGGGAGGAAGTTCCAGTGTCGGCCTCGAAGGGGTGGTGGGTCCCACCGGAGTCTGGGGTAGGGCAATGAGCCCAGACAGGGGAACCTGTGGCACAGGCATCATCGGCTCCCAAGGGCGGTCCGGCATAGGGCATTCCGGCTCTGGCACCTGGGTGGTGTCGAGCGGATGCTCCTCTGGCTCCGGCAGAACAGATGAGCCAGGGGTCTCCACCAAATGAGGCAGGGAAGGAGGATCCCGAGAGGGGGAACCTTCTGGGGAAGGCTGCAACCAAAGCAGCAGTGGGCGCTTATCTGGTGGATCGACGTTACGCCTGTTATCCGGGCCCGATGAAAGCGCCATGGATGGGCGGATGCCAGAGGAGCTGGCGACTGTCTTCTCAGCCATGCCACCAGATTCAGACCCTAGAGTTCTGAGGGGTGTAAGAGTGGCGGAGTTCTCCGGAGGTGCCTGCCTGAACTGTAACCAGCTCAGGCGGGGGGAACAACGGCTGCTCCATGGAGGAGGAGGAAGCAGACTTGGCCAGTAGAGTGATAGCCACATTAATGGGAGGCCACTTGGTGTCCGTGGCTCCCGAAAGAGGCCGTGGGGGCGAAGGAGACCAATTGAGGTCCTAGTGCTTCTCCTTGTCCTTCTTCTTGCAGGAGTCAGAAGAACCCCCCCACTGGTGAGGAAGACTATCCACGCAGCTTCTGCAGCTCCTTCTCCATGGAAGTCATCTTCATCTTAAGAATGTGGGCTTCCAGGGCCTGTTGATGGTGTTTCCATGTGGTCTGCCTGAAATTCAGGTAAGCCTTATAGTCTTCAGTCTTGTGCTCGGGTCCCAGGCAGAAAAGACAGAGGGAATGGCCGTCCTTATAACAGAGCTGAGTGCTGCAGGAATTGCACTTGTTCTTATGCGACTCAGAAGGCGTCAGAAAAGACATGCACGAAAAGATTTACTTTTCTTGAGATACAGAAAATAAAGAAAAAAACGGTGAAATACTCTTCCAAAAACTGCAGCCTACTGAAGTAGTGTTCTCCGCAAGGTCCAACGTGTGCAGGTCAATGGTGGAAAAGAACTGAGGGCGGGCGTGGGGACCGCCCACTATATAGCGTCATGTGATGTCGGATGGGCCGTCCCCTGCCAGAAACTGCTAGCTGAAGTTTTCTGTGTGGTATCAGCACCTGGCGGCTCTAGTCCCAATGGTTATTTACCCACTGCAAGAGCTCTCTTGAAGTAAGATGTGATAATAAGTACTGTAAAGGGGAAGTGCTGTATTGTAACACCTTACATGGTAAACATTTCTGTGGTGAAGTGGAAGATAAGAATGTCTACTGTGTAGCGCTCGTTGAATGCGTTTTGATCAAAAATGGCAGTTTCAATTATGCCACCACATAGGACTTTGCTACATATATTCTGACTCATGTAAACCATGTCGTCTTGGAGGCTTTCTAACCCTTTTAAACCATGTAACTTGTGCAACTGCTTCTCAAGAAGGGTTCAAGGGCTTTGGACAAACAAAGGGAGGCTTATTTATTGACTAACATGAAACTCGGGAGGGAAGGAGAGAGGGAAGGACTGTATGTAACACTGTCTTATCCTGATGAAAACCAGATACGATTCCTTGCAGTAAAGTGCATGCAACTTTACTATTCATGAGTACTACGCGAAATTTCAAGACTTTTACTCGCAACATATTGAGTGCTAGATCTCTATCCACCCTTCCCAAAGGAAATTAAAAATCTGGGGTACAGACGGTCTCCTTGTTCTATTACCTGTCTATCTGGTACAATGGGAAAAAGTCAACCACACTCGACCATAAGCCACCACGTAGACTGTTCCCCAGATGACATCAAGGTATGCACATCTCTCAGATTATCTTATTTGGAGAAATCTCTGCTTCTCAGCAGCCAAGCTGCCAGCTGGAGCTGAGCCAGACTGGGATGAAGGACCAGACCCTGATGCAGAAGTTCATGCTGCTGAGGGAGCCAGAAGGGCTCTTGAGTTGTCAGACTGATTTGGTGTGAGAACATATGCCTTCATGGCCACTCTGCAGCCACTAGAATGAACCAACTGTGAGACTGACAAATCTTTCTGAGAACTGCCTGGAGCAAGGGAATGGTGGAAACAAATATGTCCTTCTGAAGGATCATGGTTTGGAGAGAGCATCCATTGCTTCTGGTACTGGACATCTGTACCAAATGTAAAATTTCACCACCTGAGTGCTGCTTTAGGAGGCAAAAAGGTTATCTCTGGAAATCTGAAGCAAAGATGCCGAAATAGCTCCTGATGTAAGGACCATTCTCCAAGATGAACCCACTGGCAGCTAAGTCAGTCTGCTTGGAAGCTGAGCTGTAGCACCAGACGAACTACTAACAGGGACTCCATACTGGTTTCTGCCCAATGCAGAAGAAAGTACTGTTCTGTCACCATCATCTTGCTTCTCGTGCACCATATTTAAGTGATGGTCACAGTATTTGGTCACCATGTTGTCAGACCAGACATTCACCAATTTCTGCTGAACTCTGTTCCTGAATGCCTCAACGCCAGCAAGAAAGCCCTGGTTTTGAGAACGTTTACTGGAAGGCTCTTTGCCTTCTGGAACCATACCTCATGGACTGGGACCTGGTCCGGCTCTGCTGTCCAACCCATCCAGCTGGCATCAGCATTCAGAATGAGCCATCAGGGCTAGTGGAGACCCCTTCAAAAGGTTTTGAGGGTTCTCAAATGACTACACTGTCTGGCACACTGATCTTAAGAGCCAGATTGGTGCTCAGTGCTGTTCATATGCTGGTGACCAGTGACATAGCAAAATTACATGAAGAGGTCTAATGTGCAGATTGGTTAAGGGAGCCATTTGTACGGTATTCATAATTACACCTCAAATCCGGAGACGCTTTTAGATTGACAAAACCCTGTGTACCTTGACTTGTGTAATCTGTTCAATGAGGCTGTATATTCTGTTCTACAAGGAAAACACTCTTGCCAGATAGGTATGAAAGCATGCTCTGAAGACAGAAGGCTAAAATGCGCTCCTCTACTGGTTCACTACCCAACTGTGTTCCTCCAGGATCTGTAAAGTCCTGTAGCCCGAATGGGGAGCTACCACACCAAATCTGTCCGGATCATCCAAGTTCCAACTTCAAGAAACCCATCTTCTTGAAGTTGGAATAGGGTGTGCTTTGAAACAACTAAACTATTTTAAATAAAATTACTGGTGGTGGTGGCTGATTAGTTGTCATAACAATTGCTGCAGTTTGTGTATCTGAATCCAGAGAGAGCCTCAGATGGGAGAAATTGTCTGCACAAAGTGTTGCACTGGGTCAGGGAGGCTTGTATCATAGCCAATTGTGCTGGGTGGAGTCTTCCAGAATTGATCAGGTTACTTTGTAACATGGCAAAGATCAGCAGTACCATATGAAGGGAAGTAATTGGTCAAAAAGGATCACATGGCATACTTTGGACACAGCATTAATTTAGCAATAATGCCGTCCTCAAAGTGAACTACCACAGCGATCCACACAGCTAAAAAAGCAGTGCAGGGCAAAGAGTTCAACTGTGCCATACGAGTGAGACTCGTCTGTCCCACCCACTCACCCATATGCCCCTCACTGTCCTAGAGGAATGAAAGAAAAAATTACTCACCTTAATAATGTTGTTTCTTCTAATGGAGTCTTGCTGTATTCTGACATATGCAGTTAGGTCCTGCCTTTCAACTGCCCCGGAGAACAAAGAGTTAAACTTTCCATGGCCAGCATGGAATGTTCACCACGAGCTTGGTTGAAGCCCCTGTCTGCTGTTTAAATTGCAACCATCAGATTTTTACGAGCAATACTCACTAGAAGTTGTGTGTGGAAACTGTAAAACTCTTACTAGCCAACTGGCAAATATATCTATATAAACAGATTTTTGGTTTCAAAAGGAAGACAAGTCAGAAAACTCCAAAACAACCAAAGGCTGTGGGAGAGGAAAGGAGTCAGGTGGTGTGAGGCAGGCGCCCGTGCTGAAGCACTTCGCTGCTTTTTTTGAAGCGGAGGGGCTTGGGGCGAGGAGGGCGGCATTTAGTAGCCCCTTTCCCTGGGGTTTCACCTTTGCCGATTCCGTCTGCGAAGCGGGACGCGCCGGCGCTTGATGGGGACAGTACATGGAGTCCACAGACTTCAAAGCGGTCCCCTTCTCCTGCAGATCGGTGATAATGTCCTTGACATCACCACTGAACAGCCCCAAACTCTGCACCAAACCCCGGAAGGGCGCTTCCTGAATACCGGACTGCACTTCCGGGACCAACCCTCACACACAGAGCCAGGCATGATGCCGTAAGCCTACGGCGAAAGCGGAGCTCCTACTAGCAGTGTCCAGTGCATCGTAGGTAGCATGAAGCATGTGCCAACTGGCCGAACGTGCAGAGCGGACGAGGTCAGCCACTTCCTGTTTGACCTGAGAGTCCGGAAGGGTGTCCAATTTGGATTCCACCTCACTAAGAATCGCCTTCTGGTACTCCCCCATGTGACCAACATAATTTAGGGCCCTAATACCCAGAGTGGAAGAAGCATAGATCTTCTTCCCGTACTGGTCCAGAAGATGGGATTCTTTCTCAGGTGGAGATGAGCTCAGATATTTTGGGTTCGCTGTTCGGCCATAAGCGGCGCTAATCACGACCGAATCAGCTCGAGAGTGAGAATCTAAAAAGTCAACATCCTCGAGAGCCTGATATAGCCTGTTCGACTTCCGAGGAAGTGGGGCTAAAGCCAACGGTTGCTTCCAAATAGTGGAAACAAGATCGGCAAAAGGCTCAATCCAGGGTGGCACCAAGGTGGGAGCTGTCACGGGCAGATCCAGATGCTCAGCGAGTTTCTTACGCTGGGGATCTGGCTCCAAGGAACGCCACTTAGGAACCTCCTGGATTTTATGTAGCAACTCCGTAAAAGAAGGATCCTCCGGAGGAGATTTCGGAGGAGTCATTGGCCTGGGCTTAGACGGAGAGCGTGACTCGTCGTCCGGCTCGGAACAACCGTCGAAGTCGTCCGAGAAGGAAGAAGAAGATGATGAGGAAGACTCCCTCTCCCGGTGTGGGGGAGGAACAGACCCCTTGGGAAGCCCTTAGGGAAGCGTGTCCTGCCCCGCCCTGGAACCAGAGGGCTCGGCCCTGGTGTCCGGAGGTGGGGAGGGGGTCTGTCGTCGTGGACGTACGAGAACCGGAACCGGCACCGTCGTCGGGAGACGACTCTCCACTTCTCTGGTGAGCTGAACCTTGGCCTCAGCCCACCAGGAGGCCAGAGTCTCCTTCAAGTCCATCGGCGGCTGAGGGGGCAGTGGAGGAGGAGGAGGAGGGGGATACAGGTATGGA
Organism: Neoceratodus forsteri; assembly: GCA_016271365.2. Classification (NCBI taxonomy): domain Eukaryota; kingdom Metazoa; phylum Chordata; order Ceratodontiformes; family Ceratodontidae; genus Neoceratodus; species Neoceratodus forsteri. The sequence continues at coordinate 1,220,084,777 of CM057450.1, forward strand.
TTATACCCGTAAGGTGCGTATCCATAACCCGGCGTTGGGTATTGAGGCCCTGGGTACTGCAGCATCAGATAGGCCGGCGTCGGGTACTGGGGCGTTGGATACTGCGGACCCGGGTAAGACGGCATCGGATACGCAGGAACTGAGGGGGGTTGCCGGAGCAGGCGGCCCGGCCAGCGGAGGGCCCGGCACTGGAAGCGGGATGTCGCCTGAGGTCGGCAAGACCGGAGTCAGGGCCAGCATCTGGGGAGCCGACGTCAGGTCGGTCGGCCCAGAGGGCGGACAGTCTGACAGGGGCTCAGCAGGAACCTCGGCATCGCCCAGGGATGGAGGAGAAAAATCCCCAGGGTCAGGCTGAGGAGACCCAGGGTCCCCAGAGGGCAGCGAAGGCTGCGGGGAGCCGGAAACGGCGGACGCTGGAAGATCCGTCGGCTCAGCTGCCGTGCAGAAGTCGGGCAAACCGACATCTGACTTATTAAGCGGGGTCCGGGTGGACGCCGGAGCAGCCGACGTCCGACTTAGCGGAACCTTCGCCCGAGACAGGTCGCGAAGGAGGGGCGGCCTGGTCAGGCGGAAGAAGGGTCGTGCACCGCCCTGAGGGGTCGGGTGACTTATCGACCTTCTCCAAGTGCGGCATCGAGGGAGCGATGTCCGGCTTACGGGCGCTTGAACCAGTAAGCCGCCACGGTGGCGGCTTTACGGGAGCGGAGGCCTCAATAGCCAGAGCGTCCGAAGGGCGGCGTGAGCCAGGCAGGCGGGCAGAAGCTACCTTGAAATTTCCAAGGCGGCCGCCGCGATCGGTTCCCTCTGGGGTACTGGAGCACGGCTACTCGAGGAGATGCAGTGGATGAGAGCCCTTGTTCCAGTGCTTCTCCTGTCTTTTTTCATGGCGGCCTTCGGGGGAAGTGGACGCCTGCTGGAGCTTTTTTAACTCCTTTTCCATGGAGGACATTTTCTTCTTTAAAATATGGGCCTCCAGGGTCTGCTGTCGCCATCTGCGGGCGGCCACGTTGAATTTAAGGCAGTGCTGGCACTTCTCCACCTGATGATCTGGGCCTAGGCAGAAGAGGCACTGGGAATGGCCGTCCTTGTGCGGGAGTTGGGCGCCGCACGAGTCGCACTTGTTCTTGTGCTCAGAGGGTGTAGGGGACAACATACACGGACGAATACCTGACAAAAATTCGAAAAAAATCTAAAATAACTCGGTAAAAACTACCGACGATTGAGGCTGACGAGCGTTGAACTTTTCTCTCGCGAGGCCGATATGAGCTAACGGTGGAAAGAACTGAAGGCAGGCGTGGGGAACCGCTTTATACTGACGTCGTATGACGTCGGTCACCTGACGCGGGTGCGGTTCCCCGCCAGAGACTGCTCGCTAGAAATTTTTCCGTGGGGTCCTGACGCCTGCCGGCGTTAGTCCTATATGTAATTACCTACTGCAAGAGCCCTCTCAAAGTAAGATCTACTGTTATGGTAAGTTCTTACGTAACTGTTCTAACATCATCAGGATTATCTCAGTCATCAGGTCATTTGCGATGGGCTCAAAAGGAGACAGGGACAACTTCTCCAAAATAAAATTCAAATCCCAAGCCAGGATAGGAGAACAGAATAGATTTATTACAGTTGCACCGCACTGCACTCACCACTGTATTCTCTATGAATTAGTAGGCTGGAACTCACTCAGTTTTAGATGTCAAAAAAATGCTGTCTACTAAATGTACAGAGCAATTATTAATAAGCTCCCTCGTTATATTTTGGACTGCCTACCTCTATGTGTTGTGGGTTGTTACCCCTTAAGAAACTACTCTCCTGTACTTCATTTATCATCCATAAGATCAGAACTCACTATGGTAGATCTGCAATAAGCCACACCCTCCCTGTTCTCTGGAACAATATACAAAAAACTCTAACTTGCTAGCCCTGTGAAGCTATCCTCCTTCAAAATTCTATTTGGGCACACCTTCAAGGAGACATGTACCTGCCTCCGCTGATGACTTTCTGTCTAAACATATCTTTTTCTGCCTTCATCCTTAATTTGTGGCACCGTCCATGTGTTACAAAGTCCCTGTCCTTAACCCCCCCTTCTGGCTACTATACCCTATTGCTTCTCCTTCCTTCCCAAGCTCATCATCCCCTCACCCTATTTTAGCCACATTGTACATATGTAAATGGGTTATGATGTATATTCAGAGTACTGTGTTTGTTGATATTATTTTGCATTGTTTTGTTTTTTTGGTTCTGTCCTGATGTAATTGTGTCATTATAAAACTGAGTTGTATTCTTGTCCTACCCAAGTCCACCTTGTAAATGAGTTCTCTTAATGGTGTTTTGCCTGCTAAAATAAAGACTGATTGAACAGACTAGGGGTTCCAGATGCAGGATGCCCCTAAGGAAGGTACGGGAGACATCCAGCTGAGCAACTGCATGGTCACCCCACAGGCTCATGAAATGCAGATATGGCCAACAGGTGCACCTTGAGGGAAGAGTACTGGAGACCTGAGTCAGGTAGAAAGATGAGGTATTCCAGAATGTGGTTCACTGGGCAGGTGAAAGGTCCAAACTGTGTCTGACAGCCCAGACGGCAAACCGCTTCCACTTCATGGCATGTGTGGCACAATTGGAAGATTTCTAGGTGGTCACAAGGATGTCCGCCACTTTATTAGAGACCCTGAACCTAGTTTTTATTTATTTATTTACTGAAATATTTCATCAGGAAGACACGCTGAGCGACAAGTTGCTTGTCTCCTGGTGCGACCTGGGGGTAGGGAACAATGGGATAGAATACAGAGAAATGTTACAATGTTGGAACACAATTGCTTACTTGCATACAATGAGAGCAGGAGGGATTACAGGTGAATAACATTGGTTAGTGATGGCTATGTCCTCAGGAGCTAAGCATACAGATGGAGGGACCTGAGGCTGGGATGAACCAGGGTCCCCTGATCCTGGGTCAGTAGGTTCTTGCAGAGAGGGAAAGGAACCGGAGGTTCCTCCGCCAGCTGCTGAAGCAGGAGAAACCATATCTGCTGAGACCAGAATGGAGCTACCAGAATCATGCTTGCCCCTTTCCATCTGTAGCTTGATTAACACCCTCTGAATTAGAGGAAATGGAGGGAATGCATAAAGATACCTCCCGCTCCAGGAGAGGGACAATGCGTCTCACCAGAAAACTTAAGGCCCTGGATCCAGCGAGCAGAAATTGGGCAGTTTTGTGTTGAGTGGGGATGCAAAATGGTCAAACTCTGGGCAACCCCCATCTGCTGAACAAGTCTTTGCCAACGGATGAGAGACGCTCCCATTTGTGCATGCCAGACTGAGTCCAGCTGAGACTGTCTGCCAGAGTGTTTAACACACTTGGTACATGGACCGCCAAGAGTGTCAGGCTGTGATCCAGTGCACAGTACCACACTCTCATGGCTTCCCTGCCTAGGGGGTACAAATGAGTCATGTCCTGCTTGTTGATGTAGCAGACTACACTCAGACTGTTTGACTGCACCAGCAGCTGACCTGAGGCAAGGTGTTCCTGAAAGGCCTGCATGGCATACAGCACAGCCCTCATTTCTGGGACACTGATATGGAGGGAGGCTTCCAACTGTGACCAAGAGCTGTGGGTCTGAAAGAGACCCAGATGCGCTCCCCAGCCCGGGCCTGAGGCATCCATGGTGAGAATCTGCTGCAGGGAGGAGATATGGAATGGGATGCCTTGAAGCGAATTTGAGGGGTCAAGCCACCACTATAGTACCTTGCGGACTGAAAAAGAGACCAGGACTGGGTGGTTCAACTCGTCCGTGCACTGGTCCCACTGTACCCAGAGGGACCACTGGAGAATGCGCATATGAAGTCTGGCCAGTGAAGCGGTGGGCATGGCAGCTGGCATGAGGCCCAATAATCTCAGATACACCCTGGCAGGAATATAGCGGCTTTGAGTGGCTTCCTGAGCTTGGGCTATAAGGTATTCTGCCCCGACTTGAGGCAGAAGGGTCTTCCCCTGTGCCAGGTCCAGAACCGCCCCAGAGGCTGATGCATGTGTTGGGTGCTGAGTAGCATGTTGGTAGACTTTAGAATTTTTACAGCACAACCTGAAATGGGCTGGCACACAGGGCTCTATCAGTCTGTAATAGCAGTCTCGCTTCAATGACGTAATCACATTTCATGTCGGTGCCATCATATGGCTACATCATGATGCCGACTCTGAGACTTTGGGATCTTTGTTTACAATTTTCAAAAGCCAACGAAAATGGGTTAAACCTTTATAATAAATGTAAAGAGCAATATCTTTTAAAATGCTATCCCCAGCTCTACCTCTGCACGATTTCGGTTTTTTAACTTAGCGACCACCGAAATATACCGTTTAGTTGTCCTTTAACCACCACTGTTTTAGCACTAGATAGTACCTTTCTATGGAAAAAAAAGTTAATCCAAAAGAGCGCAATGATTGTTTCTCAAGTGTTTAGCTGAGCGTTAGTCTTACTGATAAATATGTCACCAGCACAGCATGGCTGGGGACATATTTAACAGTAATGCTACCCCTTAGCTGAACAATGAGAGAGACTGTTGTGTGGAGTTGGAGGGACTGTTTTTGGTATAAAGAGTTACTTTCTAGCACTAGAACAGAGGTGGTTTCACTCAGGAAGGGAAGGGCAGGCTAGTTCAGCAGCTGAGTGTGGCCTGGGTTTTCTGTAACTGTGATTATATTGAAAAGACTGCTCTTAGCCAATCAGAACAGAGAGCTGCTGTCCAGTTATTCTACAATAACCAGATAGTAGGCTCCATAATGGGACCATAGGCCGACCCGGTGGCACTGGATGTTGAGGTGCTGGATACCGCACCTCGCCGGCGGCCCGGGTTCGGGAGTAAGCCTGGGCTGCCAAGGGTTGGCATGAGGATCGAGCATCCAGAAGACTGCTCTCCTCTCTTGGGAAAGGAGGGATTGTCATCTGGGGGGGCCTGGAGGTGATATAGGTCAGGAGGCACGTAGCCGGCAGGCGTGGTGTGCCAGTGCCCCCACACGTGTGTGCTTACGCCAGAGAGGAGGGGAAATGGGGAGAAAAGTGCACAAGGAGCTGCAAGCTCCTTGATGGCCCGGCTGCTCTGTGCTGGCCCCCCGGAGTCTAGATGTTGGTCTCGGGGGGGGGGGGATGGCAATTGATGTCCTTCGCTCCGGCACTGCCCAGGGGGTGCAAGCCGTGGGGGACGACCTTCCAGGAGGGTCGGACATGGCCGGAGAGCAAGCCCCCTCCAAGGGAGGGGCCGAAGCTGCCTGCCAGCTCCATTAGAAGCATAAATATCTAAATAAAAAACAAAAATAATGGGGACCATATGCTAATCCCTGGAACTGAACTGGCTGAGAGCAACACTACAGTGTCTGAGAGAAACTAACATTTCCCGATTGTTTTTCCCCAGGCATGCAATAGCACCGATTTCAGCAGGTTTTTTTCAAATTTGTTTATTTTTTAAATATATTATTATAATTACTGGTGACTCCCTTTAATAACCGGATTTCAGGCACAGTAAAAATGCCGTAACAACCCGAAATCGAGTTATTACGGCGTTCACTACACTTTTTTTCCACCGCTAGCGTCCATTGTCTGTCACTCTAGCATACTGAGCCACTTCATTGGCTCGCACTCTGCTTGTGGGCGGGCTGAGCAGTATTTCAAAAAATGGCGGCTCGGTTTTCCGCTTACCGAGGAGCCGCTTTTGTTGAATTTGCCATCCACTTCTCTATACATTTGTTTATCTTTATCTGGTTGATCCTGCCTCAAACAGAAAATGAATATCTGGTTGATCCCGCCTGCGCCCCTGAATCGCAGACGCAAGTAGACTCCTGATCAAACCACGATGACCCTACATAGCACAAGCCGTGGATGACACCTAAAAGAAAAAAAATAAAGTCAGTCAAAGCAGAGCAGGGAAAGGGAAAGTGTGTGTGTGTGTGTGTGAGTGTGAGAGACAGTGTCTGTGTGAGTGTGAGAGACAGTGTCTGTGAGAGAGAGTGTGTGTGTGTGTGTGTGTATGTGTTTGTAAATGGCAGATATACTGAGACACAGAGCAAACTCTGCACCAGTAAATATAAAAAATAAGCAACTGCATGTATATGGATTTTTTTAACACACCCTCAGGGTGTGATGACCTCATAAACCTCTCGAGCTTCGCTCTCGAGGTTTATGGGTCATCACACACTTCGGGTGTGTAAAATAAATCCATAACACACAGTTGCCTATCTATTATTCTCTATATAATGCTCAGGGGTTCCTTGGTAATAACCGGACCCAGGGGTTAATGAGCACACCGGCCTTCAGCCTCAGTGTTTATGACTCTCTGGTCTGGTTACAACCTTGAAAACCTCGACCACTATGCTGTTATCGCTTATAACTGCTCCCACTTTAAACAGCTGTTCTGAGGGAACTCTGAGGATAAATGGAGGTAGTCCATTTTTAAGTTACATGACATGCCACCTTTGTAGCCGACTTCAGCATTTTTAAACTAAAAACATATTAAGTTTTTATTGGGGGAGAATAGTTCAATGAGGTAGGTGGGTATTTGGCTTTAATAATTTTATAGAGAGGTAGTGATATTGGGGGTGAGAAAGTGAAAGTAAAACTGGTCTGGAACTGTATGTTTTACACTGATAAACATACAGTTCCAGAGACAGCAAAACAGGTTGCTCAGAAAAATGTTACCCATTTGGTATTTATATTAAACAAAACAAGTAAGATCTTTCAAACAAGCCGATTGGCTGAATCTCTTGTGGAACTGAATGTTTGTCGGAGTATAAATGTACATTGGGGAACTTAAGACAACCGTATAAACATACAGAAAACATGTACAGTTCCAAATTAGTTTTACTTTCATTTCCACTCCCCTGCAAACTCCAACAAACTACAACTGGCTGTGAAAATCACAAATCCCCCATTCTGAATGTAAAGCTTTATTATTACACCTGACTGCAAAAAGCATAGAATTCACCATTCTGAATACTTAACTCTCTTTCTGTTCCCATTATTTATAAGAGTTTCACTTGCAAAATGTTTCTTGTTTTTGGAGGCTGTTTCATAAATGCAGTAGCATACAGTTTGTGATGTCTGTTTGTACTGTGTATAATATAGTTAGGGTTGAGGAGCCATTTACATGTTAAACCCCAAATTTTGCACCTTAATAACTTTGCAACCGTTCAACGGAGTTGCCTGAAATTTGGAATACATGATCAAGACCCATACGCCTTGGGATCTGCCTAGTTTTGTACCGGTCGCATGTACAGCTGCGGAGTTATTAAGCATGATCTGCGTGTGGCAGACTTCACGCTTTTCAGGAATTTTACTGTAACATCGATAGCAGGTTTGACGGTTTGTGCGCGAGCCGGTCCGAAATCTTCAGGAACGTGGCGGCCAGGGTCCCCGTGTGCTTTTGAAGATTTCGGAAAAAAATTAAACGGTTCAAAAGTTATTCAAAACAAGTTCCCATTATAAGTCAATGGGAAAAGTTAACAAAACGTTCAAGTGTTGCAAATGCAGTTTTTACTTTCGCAAATGGCCCTTTTACTGTCGCAAATCCGCCATTTTGTTTTCAGTTGGTGATCAGAAAAATGCTTGGCATTTAAAATTGGGACCCTCTAGCAAGCTAATTCTTTTTGTATTCACCTAGTCAGACCCTGAGGATGCTACTAGCCATGTCTTTATTTTGGGATAAAACACCCCAGAAATACGTTTTTCAAATTTCTGGAAAAAGTACTTTTGCAAAGTACTGTCGCACTTGCGACACTGTCGAATGAATTTGAGAAAGCTTTCGCGAACTTCGACAGTACTTTTCTAGGCTGTGGGAAAATAAATACAGGTTACTCACCTGTAACAGGAGTTCTAGGAATGGTATATGTTGTTCATCCACACTTATTGGCAGGTTCCTTGCCGCTTTAAATCTTGCGGGAAGGTCTTCAAGCTGGCTCCTCCCACCCACCCGGTGGTAAACCCTCGGTCCCCCCATGACGCCAGATCTGGCCCGCTGGAAGCTCAGGTTGTGCGTCGAGCCGGGAGGTCGGGGAATGTAGGATGAACAACATATACCATTCCTAGAACTCCCGTTACAGGTGAGTAACCTGTATTTCTAGGGACATGGATATGTTGTTCATCCACACTTATTGGCAGACTCCTAGCAGTTCTCCGGGAGGAGGGAGGCAAGGCGCACACCCCCAATACTTACTTGGGAAATAAGGACTGGAGAACTGAGGCCCCAAAACCAGCATCCCGGCGTGACTCAAGGTCGATGTGGTAATGGGTAATAAAGGTGTGTGCTGACTTCCAGGTAGCAGCCCTGCAGATTTCCTGGATAGGGACGTCCCTGGAAGCAGCCACCAATGCAGCAGTATGATGGGTAGAATGAGCTCTTATCCCTCTGGGAGGCTCCATGCCCGCCAACTTATAGCAGAGATCTATGCAGGAGGTGACCCACCTGCCTATCGTCCGCTTGGCTGCAGGTCTGCCAGGTGCAGCTTCAGCGTAGGTGACAAACAGCTGGCGAACCTCTCCCTGAATTTCAGCCGTGCGCTCCTTATAATAAGCGAGCGCCCTTCTAGGGTCCAGAGTATGGAGCCTATATTCGGCCTCCGAGGTGTGATTGGGGTAGAACACCGGCAGAGTCAGCACCTGGTTAAGGTGAAACTCCGACACCACCTTCGGAAGGAATTTCGGGTGGGGGCGGAGACAACCTTGTCCCTGTGGAAGACCAGGTAAGGAGACTCATGCAAGCGCCTGGAGCTCTCCCATCCTTCTGGCTGCTGGATAGCCACCAAGAAGGCGGTCTTCCACGACAGGTGAGAGAGATCACACTTGTGCATTGGTCGAATGGCTTGCCCATGAGCTTTGCCAGTACCAGCAGTAAATCCCACGGAGGTGGAGGTTCTCCACGGAGGAAATGTGATCGAGGCCTTTGAAAAAGCACCACCACCTTTTCCTGTGCATCGACTGCTTCCGCCCGCGCCTGTAAGCAGAGATGGCTGCCAGGTGCACCTTTAGGTCGCCGACCTAAGCCCTTGACTAGAAAGGGATCATAAATAGTCCAAATGCTTGCCACAGAACAGGAGGAAGGGTCCAAGCCCTTGCCTGACACCAAATGGAGAATCTCTTCCATTTGAAGGCATAGCATTTTCTGGTCGACTCACGGGACGCCCCAACAACATTGAGGACCTCGTCGGAAAGACCCAAGGCCTGGAACTCTAGCGCCAGGAACCAGGCCGTCAGGTGCAGGGATTGAAGGTCCGGATGGAACACCTTCCTGACTGACTGAAAGCAGGTCCGGGCGAGCTGGAAGCTGCCTCGGGAGCCTGGAGCTGAGGCTGAGGAGATCTGGGTACAGAACTGGCGGGCCAGTCTGGGGCTATCAGGATCATCTCGCCTTGTCCCTCCTTGCTTTGAGAAGCACCTTGTGAATCAAGGAAATGGGGAAAGGCATAGAAGAGGCCGGGGTCCACAGCCTCGAGAAGGCATCCCCTGCAGCGAGCCCTGCTGAGGGGGCGGCATGAAACAGCCTCAGCTTGCGCTCTCCCTGAGGCAAACAGGTCCACCTGAGGTGTGCCCCAGTGGGAGAACAGATCTGTACTACCTCCGCAGGAGAGACCATTCGTGAGATGCAGCCCCATCCGGCTCAGGGCATCGGCCAGGGTGTTGAGGCTCCTGCCACATGAATGGCTAGGAGATCCGCCTCCAGGCTGCGCACGGTGACCAAATGCGGAGAGCTTCCTTGCATAGAAGCATGGAGCGGTCCGCCCTGGCGTTCAGGTAGTACATGGTCGTGGTATTGTCCGTCTGACTCGGACCACTTGACCCCGGAAAACGGAGCAAAGGCGGTGAGAGCTAGCGGACCGCTCGGAGCTCCAGCAGGTTGATGTGGCATCGGGACTCCCGTGGGGACCAGAGGTCGTGCACTCGGTGTTCCCCCAGATGGGCACCCCAACCCATCAGAGAGGCATCGGTCGATAGAGAGACCGTCGACTCGGGGCGGACAAACGGGATGCCCTCCTGCAAATGGAATGGAACGGTCCACCACTGGAGAGCGTTCCACATCTCCTGGGTCACTATCACTAGCTGGTCCAAAGGATCGCAGTGTTGTGACCACTGGCTGGCCAGTCCCCACTGAAGGGGGTGCATATGCCAGCGGGCCCAACGGACCACGCTGGTACAGGCCGCCATGAGACCCAGAAGGAGGAAGTCCCGGGCAGGGAAGCGACTGCCCAACCAGAAATGATTGGGCAAAGGAGGTAAGAACCCCGGCCCTGTCCGCCGAGTCGTGCTCTGGCTCGAAGAGTCGTGAGCTCTGCCCGATGAACAGGATCACCTGCTTTGGCTCGAGTCTCGACTTGGCCTCGTTGATGAGGAGGCCAACTCGAGAGCAAACCTGGAGGGCCAGATCTCTGGACCGCCCACCTCCCGCTGGAGGAGGCTGCTATCAGCCAATCGCCCAGGTAAGGGTACACCGACCCTCGGCGCCAAGAGGAATGCTGTCACCACTGCCATGCATTTGGTGAAGACCCTGGAGCTGAGATAAGCCGAAGGGCATGGCTTTGAACTCGAAGAGGGATCCCTCCACTCGAAAGCGGAGGAATCTCCGATGTGACGGACGGATAGGGACGTGAAAGAACGTGTCCTGTAGGTCCAGAGAGCAGAACCACACGCCGTGTTCCAGAGATGGTATTATCTGCGCCAGAGTGACCATTCTGAAGGTTCGAGACCTTAGGAACTTGTTCAGGTCATGTAGGTCGAGAATGGGGCGCCAGCCCCCCGTCCGTTTCGGAACCAGGAAATACCTGGACACGAACCCCGGGTCTGAAGGGGGTCCTCCACCTCCGTGATCACCTCCTTTTGGAGGAGGAGGCGATAGTCGCTCGGCGAGCAGCCAGTAAGAGATGCGGACTCGAGGCCCCGAGGTGCGACGGCCTGAAGGGCGGGCCTGCTCAATTCCACAGGTAGGCCTTTTCCCACCACCTCCAGTACCCACCTGTCCGTGGTAACAGCGGACCAGGCAGAAAGGAAGTGTCTGAGCGTCCCCACGGGGAACTAGGGGTGAGGTGACAGGGATGGTACACACCTCAGCCCGCCACTGGGCAGGCTTGGAGGAGGGACCGGCCGAGGAACCTCCTGGGCCTTTACCTCCTGCTTCCTGTTGGAGGAAGCAATGGCTTGGGCTTGGGATACCAAGGTCGAGCCTGCTGGCCCTGACGCTGGGCGCATGCAATGAGGGCAGAAGGACGAAGGCTTAGGGCTGTGGCTTATGGCCTTGTCCTCTGAGCGGAAGAGACCGAGTCCAAGGTAGCATTGGACTTCTCGATCCTCTGCAGGTGACCTTCCACCCCAGGGCTGAAGAGGTCAGTCCCCAAAAAGGGAACATCCGCCAACTTGTGCTGGGTATCCGAAGTAAAGGTGGATATCCTCAGCCAAGCCCGACGACGCATGGCCACTGCGGCTGGCACGAGTCCCCGATGTCTAACGCAGTCTGGAGCTGCTGTTTAGCCACTGCCCTGCCCTGGTCCCGCACCTGCCTGACGGTAGTCTGCAGATCCGCGGGAAGATGAGGGACAACCTCATCCAGGAAGCCCAACAGGGCGTGAGAAAAATGTGCCATGAGGACGTCGAACTGGCCTGACGAAGGTCAGAGAGGACGCAGCATAGACTTTTCACCGCATAATCCACTCCCTTGATTCCTTGTCGGGAGGTTTGTCCATATCCCTGGCATTCCCGGCTGCTGAAAACGCTGTCAGTAACCAACCCTCGGCCGAGGGGTGTTCCAAAACCGGACAGGAACCAGTAGGGACCGTGATACTTCCTGGCCAACCTGGTCAAGGCGAGGGCAGGAAGCAGGACGCCGCCAAAGTTCCAAGGCCGATTCCACTATGGCTTCGCCACCGAAAGGCCTGTGAGGAGAATCGGTCCAGAATCTCCGAGGGATACCTGGTCTGCTTTGGAAACGGGTTCGAGCTTCATCCCGGTGGACTCCGAGATGAGTCAAGCAACCCTAAGAAGGACGAAGGGCTATCGTCCATTGACTGTCCTCCGAGGACTCCAAGTCTATGCGCTTGGAGAGAGGGAGGAACCATCATCGGACTCAGAAGAGTCTTAAAGAGCTGCTCGCCCTGAGCCACCCTCCACCTGCCGAGGTTTATCGGGAGTGAGGTGAGACCGACAGCCTATGGGGCAAACCCAAAGCCGACTGAGAATTTTGGTCGGAGCCCCAACTAATGGCTGTGGGGCGGAGGTTCCACCAGAATCGGGGGTAGTTGGATTACGAACAAACGCCTGAGAACAGGCCTCGACTACAACGAGGGGTTGTTTGGCGGCTGTGACAGCCACTTAATGGCCGGGAAGACGACTGGGTCGGCTTTATTCCCGTCAAAGGAGTTGTTGCCACATAAGTTCTCTCCGACTGACGCAACTGCGCCAAGCCTCCTCGTCCGGTGGAAGAGCTGCAGCGCCGCCTGTCATGGTGCCGAGACCGCCTATGACGGCGGATCGCTGGACCGCGAGGATGTCAGGAGACCGAGACCGAGGTCTCGACTAGGCCGAGAGGCGAGGAGAAGTGTCGGAACGGCACTCCCCTCGGCTCGGGCAATCCCACCGAAGGCTCCGGAACCGGAGGCACAGACGAGCTGATGGGATCCTCAACTTCCACCGGGGGAACCGGGGAGAGGGCATTCTCAGCTTCTCCAGCCGACAACCCGTCCAACGGGTCGAGAAAAATCTCGACTGCGTCGAGGGGAGTCTCGGCCAACTGGCCTGACGGGGACACCGTGAAGCCAGTGGCCAAAGCTGAGGGGTCGACAAGTCGACTGTCGACAAGGGAGGGGATCTTCCCGCTCCCAAGAGCGTCGGGAGAGACTTACTTTTGCCCTTTGACCTGGAAGAAGGTCCCAAGAGTTGGACCTCACCTTGGTCGAGAGGGTCAGACAAAGCTCTTAAAAGAAGCCGAGTAAGAGGCACCGAGAGAGAGCGGACAAATGCAGCAGCCGAGGTAGAAGCGCTCATACCGCCTCCTCTTCGAGGGTGATCATCTGCTCAAGTTGATCCATTTGAGCCGCCATCTGAGACACCGCTAATCGGGCCTCTTTAGATTTCCACCGTGGAATTCTTTTCTCGGCGCCCCTAGTTGTGACAGCACGGTCTTCAAAGACGAGGTCGAAAAGGAAGAGCACAAGTCGCAGGCCTGCGGGTCGTGCTCAAGGCCCAGGCAGTACGACGTGGGAGTGCGGATCCGCCCCTAGACATCTTCTGCTCGCAAGGGCACCTCCGAAATCCGGGAGTCGATTTGTCCATCGCAACCGCGAGGAGAAGAAGACTGAAGTCTTTTTGCAAAAACTTATCAGTTTCGAACTATTCGAAGAATTAGGAACCAGTCTTAAGCGCAACGCGTTAAGGAGGGAACCTGAGCTTCCAAGCGGTAAGGAAGATCTGGCGTCATGGGGCGGAGCCGAGAGTTTTACCACCCTGGTGGATGGGAGGAGCCAGCTTGAAGACCTTCCGCAAGATTAAAAGCGGCAAGGAACCTGCCAATAAGTGTGGATGAACAACATATCCATGTCCTAGAACAGCAATTCTTTGGCACCCTGCTGCAAAAGAACGGTTTGGTGTTTTGGCCTGAAATTTGGAGGTAACGCAGCCGACAACTCTCAGATGTGCCTTTCAGTGTTTCATTGAAAAAATATTAAATGGCGGCAAAGTTACGGCACTCCTAAGTAGACGCTTTTTCCTATAGGATAACATTACGACGTCCGACGCACCTTTCAGGGCCCGTATCTCGGAAACAGTGCGAGATACGGACTTTTCATCGGAAAAATGCTTAGCCCCCTAACAGGGGCTAAGTACAAAACTAGCCAGAAAAATCATAAATCATATGACTTAAATTTTTTTTCTTCGTCATATGGTTCCTGAGATATAAGCAATTTAGTATTCCAACTCCTAATTTTCTGCTCCGAGAACCATTATTATGCATACATACATTGTACTCACTGTCTTTCTTTATGCAGCTTTTGGGGAAAACCAGCCTGTGCACTTACATTACTGTTACCGTTTTGCCAGGGTTCCGTTCCTGCTTCACTTACCGCTCTCACGCTATGCCACCACAAAGTATCTTTGCATTTTCATTTGCACTTGCTTTGTGTTGTTTTTAACATTTCTGTCTCACACTATTGTTTCTCTTTCTGTTTTGCTTTATCCACCATCGGCATTACTATTTAGCGTTGTGGTACAATGTTACTATGTGACAAGACATCATGGTGGGGCCTTGTGCTCCCGTCGCCTTATTACATTCACTATTTCTCATTATCATTCTCAAAAGAAGGAAATTAGAGCAAAATCGATTTATGCATTAGTTGAGTGTTCTCCACTGATAAAAGCAGGGAAATTTGTGTGTGGGTTGAAAGCCCCCTCCCTCCGCTTACCTGGTATCGGGCAGAAGTTGTCAGTCCTAACTCACCCCATTCTCCACACCTCTGCTTCTTTACACGTGATGGGGCGAGAGTTATGGCCGACAACCAGACGTGCACTTTTGCCGGGTTGGGGTGGGGCAGGAGGGGCTAAGGGGGGGTTTCAACCCTAACACCCCATTTCTCGCTTTTGTCAGTGTGGAAGAACCCTAACTAATGCATTAAATGGATTTTTTGCCTCCTATATATATATATATATATATATATATATATATATAAGTATGGACACCTCGGGTGTGTTTTAGCACACCCTTGGTGCCCGTATATCACAGCACAAATGTACATTTAACCACATTACTCCAATTACAGCAAAACACTGCATAGCTCCCACTGCGATGTTATCAAGCACTGTTTTAGTGGTTCTCCTACTGGTTAAATACAGCATGACATGCAGTATCTAAAAGAAACTAGGAGAAAATGTCATTTTACTACTCTGCTCCCACACTTTGGAACTCCATCCCAATCAAGGTCAGTCGATGTCCCTCAAGTCAACTTTTCTAAACAGAGTACTGCACTCTTCTTAACTAGTTTATATATGTAGTTGCCCTTAGGCTGCTAGAAATTGTGTCACCTTGCCTATTTTGGCTGAATACCGTACTAATAAATGTTACCTATCTGTGACAGGGAACTCCTGCCACTCTTGAGGACCGACCTTTTCTTACATCTGTTGGAACAGTTCTTCTATTTCGAAGACTAATCTATTCTTTACAATTTCTATTTCATAAGGCTGGCCACCTATGGGTACCCCCTTCTCTTTCTTGACTATGATATAGTGTCCTCTTTAATTTTCCTTTTCAGTCTCAGGTCCTCATACAGGCAGGTTATTGTGGTGACCGCCGCGCTTATGTAAAACAACAAGCTGTGTTTATCGTTGTTGGATTCAGTATGTAATAGCACTATGTCATAAAATACTTGAATGTATATACCTTATGTGTATAAAACCTGTAAATGTTGAAAATGCCATGGCACTAGGTGTTTTTGATGAAGGTAAAAAGTTACTAGGGGACTGTACGATAAAAATTAAGTTAGTTGTGCTATTTAAAATGCATGTAAATTGCTGTAAACTGAACAAGTTTGAAATGTCAGTGATTTGCATATATCCCATGATGCTTTGCATTATGGAAGCATGTGTGATGTTGTGTTTCTTTGAAACTTGGCTTACTGTCAATGCCCTTTGGGGTAACCATTGGTTCAGCGCTTCTGCACTGAGGTTCTTAGTCTTTAGCTTTTTTTTTTTTTTTTATTTGAGCCCCCACCATCCAAGTAAACAATGCCTGCACAGGGGAAGCTGAATCTCAACAGATAAGTTAGATCAGAGATCAGCAGGTTTTGGCTGTGTCGAGGAAATACTTGCATAGTCTGTTGCTACAAACTGATGTACTGAAAAAGACATATGCCATTGCTGAAGGTCAATTCCTACATTTTGAATAAGCATCGCACAGAGATTGTGTGTTGAACTTGAAGTTTGGTGTCTGGTCCATCTGTTATCCCCACAACCCCTCCACACTATCCCAGTATCCTGACTGTATGTATACTATTGCACACTGTGCTGTATCTTGCACGGTGTCCTTCATATATTGTGTACTATTTCCCTTGTTCTGTTTATTTCCCTGTACTACTGCCTGGCTATAAGTACTGCACCCTGTGTTCTTGCTATTTGTATACTGCTGTGATGACCTCCTATGTTGTAATCTCCTGGGTCATGACTGAAAATAGGTAAATGTTTTGTCTAGTGCACCTACCTGGTAAATACAAAAATAAACATACAATATTTATATTTGTGATATACTGTATCAACCATCAAAATGTTATTATATAGACAACAGACACTTCATTAATAAAAATAAAGACCAGTTACTTACCGGTGGTAGTACATCTTCGAGAGAATCTCCCTCTATTGAGACATATCTATGGAACTATAAGCTGTCATCAGGACAACCTGGAAACTTTTGCCTTGCTGAGGTCGCACATGACGACGCATATCGTTGGTGTTTATATAGCATGGTCAGCCACATACCTCCTCAGTTCATTCTGCCAGCTAGAGACACATATAGCATTGTACCAGACAGATGGGAGGAACTGGAGAAACCCTATGCCCTGCCCCTCCCCCGTCGACGACGATCAATCAACAGAAGCGCTGCCAGGACAGGAGAACAGTAAACCCAGTAAAGTGTACAACAGAGGGGACAAACCATGTAGAAACAGAAACATCCACCACCCAAATGATGCCATGCTCAAGCAAGGGGTAATGCTGGAGCGTGAGCTGTGCTCAATGGAGGAGTTTCTCTTGAAGATCTACTGTTACTGGCAAGTAACTGCTCTCTTCTTTGAGGACATCTCCCTCCACCGAGTCAGTCCTCTTGAATGATTCCCAAGCAGCACTGTGATAAAAGCGGGAGGGAGGCCAGAGGGAAAGAGCAGTTAAAACCCTTAACCAGGAAGGCCAATAGGACAAGGGTCAAATCATGAAGCAGCAGGAGCATCAACCATGAAAAAAAGGTGAGAACCATGCCAAGGCAGAGCCACAAGCCCACAAGAGGAGACACACAGCACCAAGTGACACCAGGAGTATCGACAACAAAGCAACGGCTGTATGGCAAGAAACTCTGCAACAAAGCAGAGAAACGTTGACAGAATAAGCACGAGTTTCAACTGAACAAAAAAGGATGGAGACCTATAGGCCAGAGAGCAAGAGGACTCCAACACCAACTGACGATGAAAGCATCAACGAGAAAGCAACAGGGAGTCTCCCAGACAGGAAGGACATTAACTAGGCAAAGCCAGGCAACAAGAATAACAGGCATCAAATGCCAAAAAAAGATGATGACAAACTACAGTCCGACTCTGACAGATAACAGAGCCAGGACGAGCAGCTGGAATACTGACAAGCAAACTTAAGTGACAACTAGAGCAAATGTCGATGGTAAGCCCAAACAGCCACTGTGTAAAACAATGTTTACAGCGCACGAGCATCTACAGTGCAAAGCCCAGGAGTGACCAGCACAGACAACGCTGGGCGTGGCAACCATGAGGAGGAACAGGTTCTGCATATAAGACATGGGAACCTTCCAGATAGCATGAATGTTGACAAGGCAAAGCTGAGCAGTGTACACAGTGACGGGGAACCTGCTGACAGAGACATGAAACAGCCATGACACGAAACAGAGGATTGCACACAAAGCAGGAATGTTGATGAGGCAAAGCCAAATGATGACAAGCACAGATGGTGTCCCGAAGGATGGTCAGAATGGTGACAAGAAGCTGACAGACTGGCCAGAACTCACCCTTTTCATTAAACTGGTGGAATCCAGGAAGACAGCAATCAGATTCTTTCGGACGTTTCACATCACTGCAAATTTTATGTCCACCAGGGACTCCACCTGCTGGAGGAAGTGTGGTGCAGAAGTGACCGTGTATATATGTTTCATGGTCATGCCCATTTCTTAGATCATTCTGGTTCAGTGTAAAACAAATCATTCAGGCCATAATTTCAAATATGGGGCCCCTATCCCCACACACGGCTTTATTGCTATCTTCCCCCACATCTTAAAAACAAGGCACATATATACCTTTTAAATATACTGCTTAAGGCAGCAAAGAAGGTAATCATGCAACTATGACTCCAAGCAGACTTTCCAACTCTTACAAGCTGGGCAGACACAGTGTGGGATATTTACAAAATGGAGAAACTCATGGCCTTTTTACAAATGATAGAGGAAACATGCCAGAAGGGAAGGAACCCATGGCTACTCCAAGTAATATCACATAGACCAGATATTATCCCTTCAAACTGTGTTTGAGGATGGGTGCCAGAGTCCAGCCCCCCCCCCCCCGAAGAGGGCCTGGACTGATTAATCTATGTTAAGAGGGAGAAAAGGGGAAACTGTTATCTGTATTTAATGACAGGTTTTGCCTGTACCTGCCTATGCAACTACTGATCTCATGTAGAAGTTGTGACCTTTCCTCACCTGTATGCTTTAAAACTTTAATACAATTTCAGTATTAGAAAAAGCAGTGGAAGCCATAGGGAGGGATCCTGAAGACCATCAACAGTTACACCACAAGCAAGTATGCCAACACTGGAGGCTGCGAGGGTGGGAGACCACAATAATCATGGACGGGACACCCACAGCTGGGAGACTAACAATAACCACGGATGGGAGACCAAGAACAGCGGGGCTGTCTGCGATAGCAGAAGCAGGCAGGGACACCATAGCAGCAGCAGAGAGCACAGGTCAGAGGCCCCTATGCATCATAAAGTGAGGAACAGAAAACACTGACCCCAGAAACCAGTGGTGAAGTTAAATGCTGCCAACCTGAACTGAAAATAAAAAAATGGTAACAAAATGCATTGATCCAGAGTTGAGGGTTTTCTTTTGTCCAGCGTAGAGTCAACAGCAGAGGAAAAAGAACTGAAGAGGTATGGTGTAGCCCACGCTATACAGATGCCGACAATGAGTCATCGTGGGCTGCCTCAGTCAGGCAAAAGATTCCGGGTGGTCCTGATGCAGACAACTTACGGATCCATAGGTGTGGCTAAACAGAGGGAAATGCCCTCGAAGATGATCACAACTACCTGGTCACAAATTACAAATAAAAATAAAAAATAATCTGGCAAAATGATTTTTCACTGATGTGGTTTACCTTTACCATGATATTCTCTCTTTAAGTCACAGGACAAGCACATACTCTCATTCTGGGTCCATGACAAACAAATATTCTCACAGTAGGCTTCGCAAACTAGAGACATTTTATTCCAGAAGCTGACTGCACTGAGACAGTTCTATTTATAAAACCTGAATTATAACTTCCTTAACACAGCAGCTCATACAACCTTTTTACTACACAAACTCATACTACTGCATAAATCAAACATGGCATGAGCCTAATAAATATATGCCTGATACATTTTTTTTTCTCTATATGTACTTTATCCCCCCCGCCAATAGGTCCTGGGGCCCTGGCAAACATGGCAGTGCGTGCACGTGGAGGCGCACGTGCAGCCTGGGCATCGGCTCAGCCCCTTCCGCCCCACCCAAGCTATTGCCGGGCTCCCCCATAGCCCTAACTGCCATCTGTCCTCCACTGGGTGGCAGCCAAGGACCAGGTAAACCCCTCATCCCTCCCCAGGAGAGGAGAGTCGCCTCACGGCAGCTCAATCCTGCTCCTCGCCCCCCCCCACAACCCAGGCTCATGCCCGAACCCGGGTCGCCGGTGTAGCATGGGGTGTGACGTCCAGCGTCTCAACCCTCAGCACCACTGGGCCGGCTTATGCCTGATATTTTACTTGTGACCCGTAACCTCTGTGACATCACTTGGGCATAACCATGCATGATATCATGGGCTCATAGATCACTCACAAACTATCAGGCACATTTTTATTAAGTCACTCATATCTCTATTTGTAAAACTACTGAAAGTACTTTTAAGAGCAATTCTTGAGAACATAAAACTACAATGTATAATAAGTAATAATATACATTCTTGGAATGTCCTTCATTTAAATGCAAACATGCAGCACTAAGAGCTGGACCCCGGAAAGAACAGTTATGTAAGAACTTACCGTAACAGTAAATCTTCTAGAGAATCTCTCATCAGGCCACACCTTTGGAACTGTACCCACGTCAGTGCTAAGACATGGAAACTTTGCAAGCCAGGAGCTGCCCACGACAACGTCATGTGCTAGCATCTACACAAATGTGGGTGGCCCCTCCTCTCGTCAGTTCGCCGCCAAAGATCATGCTCGGAGAACCTCTCTCTCTAGGGAACCAGGACAGACCCAGCACTACGCATACCAGGCAAGACAGAGTGCTGAAAAAGACAGCAATGGAAACAGCAGTACAAGGCTCCTTTGTCGCAGCACTGAAGGAGGAGGGAGGGTGGGATGGCATGGCCTGATGAAAGAGATTCTCTCTAAATCTACTGTTACAGTTAGTTCTTAAGTAACTGTTCTATCTTCTTGAAGGATATCTCTTTCATCAGGGCACACCTTTGGAATGAGTCCCAAGCAGTACGAAAAGCTAACAGTGTCGGTGGCTGGAGCCTATGAGCTTATGATACTAGGCCCTGTAGTTCAGCTAGGCCAAATCCCGTTCATCTGCGAGAGACAATGTCCAGGCTGTAATGCTTAGTGAAGGTCTGGAGAATACCTCATGTGGCAGCTGCATAGATTTCTGCAGCGGAAACATTTTGAAAATAAGCTTCAGAAGTGACCATACCTCTAGTGGAATGACCATGAATCACACTAGGAAGTTCCTTACCATACGTCCAATGACAGAACGCAATACAATGTGCTAGCCGTTTTGACCAGCACTGTTTAGACACTGGGGAACCCTCGTTCTCTGGGGAGAATGAAACAAAAAAGCTGCAAAGACTTTCTGCAGTCCTTTGTACAGTATCTTGAGTATTCTATGCACATCTAAGGTATGGAACAATGCCCCCCTCCCCCCCCGACTGACACACTCTAGATAATACACTGGCAGGTGGATGGTTTGATTTAAAGTAAACTCAGACACCACCTTACATTGAAACTTAGGGCTAGTACAGAAAGACACTCCGTCTTTGTGGAAAATCAAATCAGGAGGCTCACATATTAGAGCCTGGAGCTCAGGAACCCTGCAAGCAGAAGTGACTGCAACTATAAATAATGCTTCTCATGAAAGAAAACGCAGGCCACAACTTGCGGCTGGCTCAAAGGAGCCAAAGTTAGCTGTTCCAAAATAAAATTCAGATCCCAAGCCAGGACTGGATTTCAAATGGGAGGTTGTATGTGTAAAATGTCTCTCAAAAATGTATGGTCTGCCTCCAGCTGAGCAACCATACTGCCATCCACAGGCATGTGGAAGGCTGATACAGGAACCAAGTGCACTTTGATTGAGGAAAAAGCAGGCCTGAATCTGATAAGGACAGCAAGTATTCTAGAACCTGACTTAAATGGGCAGGTAAATGGATCCACGTTATGTGAAGTGACCCACAAAGCAAACTGCTTCCATTTCACAGAATAGGTGTGTCTGGTTTTCTGGAGACCACCAGATCATCAGCCGCTTTCTGTGATGCCCCAAACCAAGCTATGGCTGTCTTCAGGAGCCTCACATGCAGATGCAGGGACCTCAGGTCTGCATGGACTAGAATACCCTGTTCCTGTGGCAGCAGACTCTCGCACAGGGGCAGAGGTACTGGGGTTTTCATTCTCAGACATTGCAGCAAGAGACGCCATATCTGCTGAGGCCAAAGGAATGCAATGAGTATTAGAGTTACCCCCTCTCTCTTCAGTTTGAGTAGTACTCTCTAAATTACTGGAAAGGAAGGGAAAGCATGCAGGACCCTCCCTTTCCAGGAGAGAGACAATGCGTCTTGCCAGAAAACTCCAGGCCCTGGTGTGAGCAAACAAAAACACAACAGTTTTGCATTGTGTCGGGATGCAAAAAGGTCCAACTCTGGACAACCCCATGTTGCGAATAGGTCGTCAACCATTGAGGTCAACAATTCCCACCTATGCACTCTGGACTGTGACCAGCTAAGCCTGTCTGCCAAGGCATTTTGGACACCTGAAACATGTCCTGCTGATAGTTCTAGACCATGTTCCAGAGTCCAATACCAAATTCTCATTGCTTCCCTGCACAGCGAACAGGAATGAGTCCCCCCTTGTTTGCTGATGTGATGCACCACACTGATGCTGTCTGTCTATACTAACAGAGGACCTGAGGACAAAGGTTCCTGATATGCCTGGAGTCCATATAGGACTGCTCTCGTTCCCAAAACATTTATGTGCAAAGCTCTCTCCCCCTGGTTCCATGTACCTTGTATCTGTAGAAGCCCAGGTGAGCTTCCCATCCAGATCCCGAGGCATCAGTAGTGATGATCTAATGTGGGGTACGAATGAAGAATGGGACACCCTTGGGAGGGTTGCTGCATTCTATCCACCACTTGAGTGCTTTGTGCATTGGAGACATTACTAGAACCATTTGTTCTAGATTGTCTGTTAGCTGGTCCCACTGGACTCTCAAAGTCCACTGTGGGATCCACATGTGCAGCCTGGCCAGTGGTGCTGTGACAATGGCTGCCGCCACGAGGCCTAGAAGGAGTAAAAACGTCTTTGCTAAGACATAATGGCTGTCATCTACCAATTGTGTTTGTGCAATCAAACATTCTGCTCTGTCCAGCGGCAGAAACACAGAACCCTGGGCCATATCCAGAACTGCCCCTGTGTACTGCAGACACTGTCAGGGTGCCAACAAAGACTTTGGTATACTATTACCCCCAAAGCATCAAACATCTGTCTGGTTTGAGCTAGGGTCTGCAGTAGTTTGTCCCTGGAGTGGGCTTTTAATAGCCAATCATCCAAGTAAGGGAAGACATACAGGCATTCCCCATGAAGACGTCCTCTGACCAAGGGTTTTTGACCCAAAGCACTGGGGCATTGTGGCACTGCCTAACGTCTGTACACATTTCTCAGAGTATTAACCAAGCAGTAAAGCCTTTTGAAATTGGGAATGAGGTTTGTGTGTGGTGCTTCTGAAGTGCAGGTATTGCTACTTTTCTATTTGAACCTGGGCTAGCTACCCTGAACCTGCATCCAACCCCATTCCTGAATTTCGCAGTTCACTGTGTGGATTTATTCCCTGCGAAGTGCTGCTGCTCTGCTACCAAGCACTTGGTAAAGACCTGTGGCGCAGAAGACAAACCAAAGTGCAACACACTGAACTGATAATGCTCCCCCGGAATAGGAACCCCCGATACTTTCTATGAGCTTTTCTGATTCTGATATGAAGATAGGCATCCTTCATATGCAGGGAGTATGTCCAGTCCCCTGTAATGGGAAGGATACCCTGGAGAGACCATCTGAAACTTCTTGTATTCTATGAAGAAGTTGAGGTCCCTGAGATCTAGAATGGGCCTCAGATCACCTGTCCACTTTGGGACTAAGAAGTAAACCCTTAGTGCCGAGAGGTACAGGTTTTATGGTACACTTTTGAAGTAGGATCTGTACTTCTTCTTGCAGCAATGATAGGTGCCCTGGTGGGTTTGTTGTCACAACTGGTGAAAGATCTAAAGGGCTGTCCCGAATTTCCACAGCATGGCCCTTCTCTATGATCTCCAGTACCCATTTGTCTAAGGTCACTGCTCTCCACTGATCTAGACGGAGGAAATAGGTGCCGGGGGCAAAGTCACTGGCTACAATACTTCTAAGTGCTTTTGAGTGGGCACCTGGAGCAGAGAGGGTGACTGGCAAGGCCCCCCACACCTCTACCTCCACCCTGCTGCCTCTAGGCCTGACAGCTGCCTTTGACAGCAGACTGGTTAAAGTGACTCCTGCCCCACCTCTTCCTTGGGTATGGTACAGGGTCTTTACTGACTTCAGAGTCTTGCCAGATGTCTGAAGATTTTTGCAAAACTTCTTCAACATCATGGCCAAACAATTTTTGTCCCCTAAATGGGGCAATAAGAACTGTTTGCTGCACATCATTGGCAAAACCTACCACCCTGAGACAGGAGTAGCACCTGAGATAGATGTCAGAGGCCGCAGCTCTTGCAGAGGCATCAGAGACATAATATGCTGTGCAGATCAAGTGTTTCTTCACATCAGCACCAGCAGTGAGGGTTTTTATTAGCTGCTGTTTAACAGAATCCTCAGGCAAGGCCTGTGTATTCGACTTAGCCTTCTTCCATTGGGTGTTCTGATACTTTATCACAAGGGCCTGGTAATTGCCCATGTTATATGTTATTATGTTGTTATTATTATTATGTAATTGTTTATGTACATTCACTCAACCTGTGATGTCTTAACCCTGTTGGCAACTGTTTTGCCCCAGGTCCATCTTGTAAATGAGATGGTCTCAATGATGTTCCGCCTGGCAAATAAAAGATTTTGATTGACTGAATTGGCAATATCAGGCACAGAGAGGCAGGGGCATTAGTACATTTGTCCAATACATCCAACCTCCTCGATGCCCTATCAGGAAGGAGGGAACTGAGGTGTCTAGGTGCCTTAGATCTGTCATGGGCAGCTGTGATCACCACCGAATACATTTTATCAGCCTTTCTGGGAACAACTGTTATGCTGTTGGGCCTATACCAGGCTGCATAAGTAGCATCCTCCAATGCTAGAAACAGGAGAGGAACAACAGCAGAGGGAGATTCTGGCACCTCCAGAAACTCCAGCAGGCTCTTTTTAGTAGAATCCTGCTCCTGCAAGGTACAGCCCATAGCAGCTTGCATTTGCTGCATCACTGTAAAGAATTAGGGATCCTCTGGAGATGACCTTGCTGTATTCACTACAGAGTCCTCACTACAAGAGGAGACTGCTGAGCTGGTGCCAAGTATGCACCGGCTACCTTCAGCACAGACTTCCTCCTCCTCCTCCATTATGATGTCAGTGTAATATTCACATTCATTGTTGTATCTCTCACTGATGGGAATGAATGACCGTGCCGGTGACGTCGGTGGCAACTGATGAGGTCTATTTCGCAGTATGTTAGACTGCAGCATCAACGGGGCAGTTGTAGTAGTAACAGCAGTCCCCATCGATGTGCCCACAATAGCAGATAGACCTGGCAGTAGACATGATATCATATCTGAGAATGATTGTGATCGCACTAGTCCACGGCAGAGTTGATTCTCCAGTGACATACTGGCCATATTAGGCCCAGTAGCACCCATGCAAAGCCCCAACCTTGGTGTCTGATTGGCAGTCAGGGAGGGGTTGACGCTGAAGCGGCCAACATCATAATTTGAGACATACCTGCAGACCACAGCAGCAATCTGGAACTCGCTAGGGAAGTCTTCTTATCCCGGAGTTTATGTTTGTGGCTCCCAGAGGAGGGTTTGTCCTTGACTTTGAGGATCATGATTCCTTTGACGGGACAGGTGATGCGGATTTGCCCTGTAGCTGCTGTTCCACTGCTGCTAGGGTCTTCTGAAGGAGGACTTTTTCCAATGCCCCCTTCCTGTGTCACCTGGTAGTGGAGTTGAATCCTTGGCAGATCTCAAAGGCTTTCACATTGTGAGACAGGCCTAGGCAGCAGACACACACCTTGTGGGCATCGTCTGCGTAGATTTTCTCTCTGCAATCACAGTATCAAAAAAGCTTTGATGATTCTTTTGGCAGCATACAGGTCACCGAAAATCACTATAAATGGGACTGTGCTATTGTTATAGCAGAAAAAAAATAAAGAAAATGGTGGCTGTTAGTGAAGTTTCTGACAAGAGTAATCAACAGTGGGAAAAGAACTGAGGAGAGAAGGGGCCTCCCACATTTATGTAGATGCTAGCGCATGACGTCACTGTGAGCGGTTCCTGGCTTACGAAATTTGTGTTTGGTCCTATTGCTGACGCAGGTATAGTTCCAAAGGTGTGGCCTGAAGAAAGAGATATCCATGAAGATGATCTGCAAATAATGCTCCATCCCCTATATAATGTACTGAGAGACAAGACTCGACATGCACTTGTTTGTTTATATTACACCACTTTACAGGCACTGCTCCGGGGTAAGGCCAAGATTAGCCACTCGACCAGCCAATCAAATCTTAGAAAGAATATACACTAAAGTTATTATTCTGCAACCTAAGAGTGCTAGAAAGAAGCTATTGTCCAGGAGTTGTGAGGTAACTTTTAGCTAGACAGATCATATGGCCACAGTGGGCTGATGCATAAACCACTGCTGCAAACTAAAATTTCCACATAATTGGTTCACGGTACTGGCTATAATGGCTGTCATAGTGACAAAATGCCCCAGCTGCATAGTCGAGGTCATGTGGACATCAGAAGCAGCCGGAGCCAGAGGAAAGAGGCATCAGGCTTCCAGTCAGAGGCCTTTCCCTGAATTAAACTCCTAGAGCATGCGGGAGGTGGTGTACTGTCCTTGACTATATCCTAAGGAATGACAGCTGAGCTTGGACCCCATTTAAATTCAAAGTATTCCCTTTCTAAACTGTTTCCAAAAAAAACCAACACAGATGGTGTGCTGAACTGCAGATAACATCTGCGCCACATCCCTCAGGGTTCTCTGTGAACCCTTGGGGCTTCCAGCAATTGGTGTGTTGCCATCATACAGAGCATATAAAGAATGACAAGAAATACAGGCTACTCACCTGTAACAGGAGTTCTAGGAATGGTATATGTTGTTCATCCACACTTACTGGCAGATTCCTTGTCGCTTTAAATCTTGCCAGAAGGTCTTCAAGCTGACTCCTCCCACCCACCTGGGTGGTAAAACTCTCGGCTCCGCCCCATGATGCCAGATCTAGCCTGCTGGAAGCCAGGTTACGCATCGAAGCCGGGGAGGTCGGGTGGGTCGTGTGGATGAACAACATATACCATTCCTAGAACAACTGTTACAGGTGAGTAACCTGTATTTCTAGGGACATGGATATGTTGTTCAATCCACACTTACTGGCAGACTCCTAGCAGTTCTCCAGGAGGAGGGAGGCAAGGCGTGCACCCCCTACTTGGGAAATAAGGACTGGAGAACCAAGGTCTCAAAACCAGCATCCCGGCGTGACTCAAGGTCGATGTGGTAGTGGGTAATGAATGTGTGTGCTGACTTCTAGGTAGCAGCCCTACAGATTTCATGGATAGGGACGTCCCTGGAAGCAGACACCGATGCAGCGGTACGGCAGGTAGAATAAGCTCTTATCCCTTTGGGAGGCTCCATGCCCGCCAACCTGTACCAGAGATCTATGCAGGAGGTGACCCACCTGCCTTTCGTCCGCTTGGCTGCAGGTCTGCCAGGTGCGGCTTCAGCGTAGGTGACAAACAGCTGGCGAATCTCTCCCCGAACTTCAGCTGTCCGCTCCTTGTAATAAGACACCGCTCTTCTAGGGTCCAAAGTATGAAGCCTATATTTGGCCTCTGAGGTGTGATTGGGGTAGAACACTGGCAGAGTCAACACCTGGTTAAGGTAAAACTCCGACACCACCTTCGGAAGGAATTTCGGGTGGGGGCGAAAGACAACCTCGTCCCTGTGGAAGACCAGATAAGGAAACTCGATGGAAAGTGCCTGGAGCTCTCCCATCCTTCTGGCTGATGTGATAGTCACCAAGAAGGCAGTCTTCCACGACAGGTGAGAAATATCACACCTGTGCATCGGTTCAAATGGCTTGCCCATGAGCTTAGCCAGTACCAGCAGTAGATCCCAAGGAGGTGGAGGTTCTCGCACCGGAGGGGATATGTGATCAAGGCCTTTGAAAAAGCACCTGACCACCTTCTCCTGCACCACCTACTGCTTGCTGGCCCGCACCCGGTAAGCACAGATGGCTGCCAGGTGCACCTTAAGGGTCGTCAACCGAAGCCCTAGCTGAGAAAGGGACCACAGGTAGTCCAGAATGCTGGCCAAGGAACAGGAGGAAGGATGCAACCCCTTATCCTGACACCAAATGAAGAATCTCTTCCATTTGAAGGCATAGCATTTTCTGGTCGACTCCTTACGGGAAGCCTCAACAACGTTGGAGGACCTCGTCGGAAAGACCCAAGGCCTGGAACTCTAGCTGCCCAGGAACCAGGCCGTCAGGTGCAGGGATTGAAGGTCCAGGTGGAGTACCTTCCCCCCTGTTGACTGAGATCAGGTCCGGGCGGGCTGGAAGCCGCCTCAGGAGCCTGGAGCTGAGGCTGAGGAGATCTGGATACCACAACTGGCGGTGCCAGTCTGGGGATACCAGAATACCTGCACCTTGTCCCTCCTCGCCTTGAGAAGCACCTTGTGGATTAAGGGAAATGGGGGAAAGGCGTAGAAGAGGCCCGAGGTCCACGGCCTCGAGAAGGTATCCCCCTGCAGCGAGCCCTGCTGAGGGGGGTGGGCATGAAACAGCCTCAGATTCGCATTCTCCCTGGAGGCAAACAGGTCCACCTGAGGAGTGCCCCAGTGGGAGAATAGATCTTGTACTACCTCCAGCAGGAGAGACCACTCATGAGATGTAGCACCTATCCAGCTTAGCGCATCGACCAGAGTGTTGGAGGCTCCTGCCACATGGATGGCTAGGAGATCCACCTCCAGTCTGTGCACAAGAGACCAAGTGCGGAGAGCTTCCTTGCACAGAGGCAAGGAGCGTGTCCAGCCCTGGCGGTTTAGGTAGTACAGGGTCGTGGTGTTGTCCGTCTGGACCTGGACCACTTGACCCCGTACAAATGGAGCGAAGGCGGTGAGGGCTAGTCGGACCGCACAAAGCTCCAGCAGGTTGATGTGAGATCAAGACTCCTGAGGAGACCAGAGGCCGTGCGCTCTGAGCTCCCCCAGATGGGCACCCCAACCCATCAGAGAGGCGTCGGTCGTTAAAGTGACCGTTGGCTCTGGGCGGACGAACGGGATAGCCTCCTGCAGATTAGCTGGAACGAGCCACCACTGGAGAGTGTCCCACATCTCCTGGGTCACTATCACTGGCTGGTCCAGAGGACCGCAGCGCTGTGACCATAGGTGGGCCAGCCCCCACTGAAGGGGACGCATGTGCCAGCGGACCCAACGGACTACGCTGGTGCAGGCCGCCATGAGGCCCAGGAGGCGCAGGAAGTCCCAGGCAGGGTGCAACTGCCCAACGAGAAATGATTGGGCAAAGGAGGAAAGAACCTCGGCCCTGTCCACTGGGAGCCATGCTCTGGCTCAAAGAGTCAAGCTCTGCCCCGATGAACTGAATTACCTGCGTTGGCACGAGTTCAGATTTGGCCTCGTTGATGAGGAGGCCAATCTGAGAGCAGACCTGGAGGGCCAGATCCCTGGACCGCTCCACCTCCGGCTTGGAGGGAGCTGCAATCAGCCAGTTGTCCAGGTAAGGTTACACCCCGACCCTTCGGCGCCGCAGGAATGCTGTCACCACTGCCATGCATTTGATGAAGACCCTGGGAGCTGGAGAGAGGCCGAAGGGCACGGCCCGGAACTCATAAAGGGATCCCTCTGCTCTGATGCGGAGGAATCGCTGGTGGGATGGACGGATTGGGACGTGAAAGAACCGCGTCCTGAAGGTCCAGAGAACAGAACCACATGCCTCATTCCAAGGATGGGACGATCTGAGCCAGAGTGACCGTCCTGAAGGTTCGAGACCTTAGGAACTTGTTCAGGTCGTGTAGGTCCAGAATGGGGCACTAGCCCCCTGTCCGTTTTGGGACCAGGAAGTACCTAGACACAAACCCTGGGTCTAATGGAGAATCGAGCACCTCCCTGATCACCTCCTTTTGGAGGAGCAGGGCAACATCGGCTTGACGAGCCGACCGAGTGGCTGCGGACCCCATAGCCCCCCATGGGGCAACGGTTCCATAGGGTGGGGACTGCTCAAATTCCAGAGGCAGACCCTTTCCTACCACTTCCAGCACCCAGCGGTCCGTGGTGATATCGGACCAGGTGGAAAGGAAGTGGCAGAGTGGTCCCCTCATGGGGGGAACCCAGGGAGGAGTGAAAAGGTTGAGGGCAACACCCCTCAACCTGTCACTGGGCAGGCTTGGAGGAAGGACCGGCCGAGGAGCCTCCTGGACCTTTCCCTCGCGGCTTCCTGTTGGAGGAAGCAGCAGGCTTGGCTTTGGGGTGCCAAGTGCGAGCCTGCTGGCCCTGATGCTGGTGTTGCTGGGCCGGACGTGCCACAGGGGCCGAAGGCTGAAAGAGCTTACGCTGCTGCTGGCGGCCTTTGTCCTTCTGGGCAGATGTGACGAGTCCAAGGTGGCACTGGACTTCTCGATCCTTTGCAGATGATCCTCCACCCCGGGACTGAACAAGTCGGTACCCAAGAAGGGAACATCTGCCAGCTTGTGCTGGGTATCTGCCGTAAAGTTAGAGATCCGCAGCCAAGCTCTGCGGCGCATGGCCACTGCGGCCGCTACTGACTGGGCACACGAGTCAGCGATGTCAAGGGAAGTCTGGAGCTGCTGTTTGGCCACCACCCTTCCTTGATCCCGCACCTGCTCGACAGTCATCTGAAGGTCAACCAGGAGATGAGGAATCACCTCATCCAGGGAGCCCAAAAGGGCGTGTGAAAAGTGTGCCATCAGAACGGCCGAGCTGGCCTGACGAAGGCATAGTGAGGAAGCCGCCTAGACTTTCCGCCTGGAGTAGTCCAGTTTCTTGGACTCCTTATCGGGTGGCTTGTCCACATCCTGAGCGTTCCCGGAACGCCGGAAAACACTGTCGGTTACTAGCCCCTCCGCAGAGGGGTGCTCCAAGAAACCGGAGAGTGAACCAGTGGGAACAGCATACTTTCGAGCCATCCTGGCCAAAGGTGCTGGACAAGAAGCTGGCCGCTGCCATAGCTCCAGGGCCGGGCCAACAATGGCTTCGGCCACCAGGAAGGCGTCCGTGGGGGAATTCCCTTGGTCCAGTATCTCCATGAGGGGATACCTGGCCCACTTTGAAACGGGTTCGAGCTTCATCCCAGTGGACTCTGAGATGAGCCGAAGCATTCCAAGGAACAAGGATGGGCTCTCGTCCATCGACTGACCCCCAGTGGACTCCAGGTCAAACAGCCTGGAGAACAAGGAGTCGTCGTCGTTAGACTCCGAGGAGTCTGCTAACAGCTGCCGAGCGCCTGAGCCACCCTCCACCTGCCGAGGTTGATCGGGAGTGAGGGTGACTGACAACCGGTGGGGCAAGCCCTGACCCAACTGAGAATCCTTGGTCGGGGCCCCAGATTTAGGTTGTGGAGGTGAGGGTTCCACCACAATGGGTGGCGCAGCTGGTTTCGCCAAACAACCAGTGCCGGCCTGGCTCCTCGACCCTACGAGGGCTGTTTCGGCCGCTCCAGTGACAGCCACTTAATGGCCGGGGAAGGTGACGGAGTCAGCTTATTCCCGGTCAAAAGGAGCTGCTGCCACATTAGATCCTCGTAGTGCCAACACAATTTGCGCTGGAGCCTATCCTCCGAAGAGGACGAAGACGAGGATGAGCGGCGCCGCCACTTTCCATGGTGCCGAGACAGAGACCGCCAATGTCGGCGGCATCAGCTGGACCTGGAAGAGATCCGAGACCAAGACCTTCAGTGTTTCCGAGGGTGGGTCTGAGAGGGGGCGGGGGAAACCCGCTCCTCCCTCGGTTCAGGGACCTTAACTGGGGACTCCGGCACAGGAGGCACAGGCAAGTCCTCGGTTTCCACCGAGGGAACTGGTGAAGAAGGGTTGTCTGCTTCTCCAGTTGACAGCCCGTCCGACGGGTCGAGAAAAATCTCGACTGCGTCAATGGGTGTCTCAGCCAGCTGACCTGATGGGGACACCGTGAAGCCAGCAACCTTAGCCGCAACCTCGACCAAAGTCGAGTGTTGACTGTCTGCGGAAGGAGACCTCTCCTGCTCCCACGAACTTCGACGGTGGAACTTAACCTTAGAGTCCTTCTTTTTGACTGAAGGAATGTCCCAAGGCCTCTCCCTTGGTGGAGAGGTTGAGCCAACTCCATGGGCAGAAGTGCGTGCAGGAGGAGGCGGGATAAATGCCGCAACCGATGAAGATGATGCTGCGGCCTGAGCCACTCGTCCTCGAGGCGATCATCTGCTCGAGTTGATCAACCAAGTCCTCAGCCGGGCACATGGCAGACCCTCCTTGACTTGACCGGAGGATAACGTTTCTCGGGGCGCCCAAGTTGCAGTCTGGCAGTGCGATCCTCTAAGACCGTGGCCGAAAAGGACTTGCACAAGTCGCAGGCCTGCAAATCGTGTTCAAGCCCCAGGCAGTAAACGCACGTGGAGTGCGGATCGGTCCAGGACATCTTGACCCACAGGGGCACCGGCGAAATCGGTCGGTTGTCCATCTCAGCCGTGAGGGAAGATAAAGACCAAAGTCTTGTAAATTTTAAAATTAGTTTGGTTAACCGAAGAGTTTGGATCCAGGCCTAAAACACAGAGCGCAAAGGAGGGAACCTGAGCTTCCAAGCGGTAAGGAAGATCTGGCGTCATGGGGCGGAGCCGAGAGTTTTACCACCCGGGTGGGTGGGAGGAGCCAGCTTGAAGACCTAAGATTTAAAGCAGCAAGTAATCTGCCAGTAAGTGTGGACTGAACAACATATCCATGTCCCTAGAATGCTTACTATGTCCTCTCACAGTAGGTACAGCTCCCATCTTGGATTAGGGCAATGAATGGGATCTGCATGGTGGGAAAGACGCAAAAATATGGCAATGGGAATTTTTATTCACTGCCCTACTACATGAAGGATCAATGTTCTTGAATTTAGTCCAGAGTAAAAGTGAAGTCACATGATTAGCACTCTAACCTTAGCTCACCACTTGAGACTTCTTGTCACCCCACATTACAAAATGTACCTATCATCCAGGCCACTTCTGATAATTCAACAACAGCCCACGACACGCACCAGGAGTGTTCAGCTACTTAGCTTGCCTTTTTTTTTTTTTGTTTAAATCTCTGCATGGTTTGTAATATGGCACACCATTTTAAACATGGCGCCCTTCTAGCCAGAAGGTAAGTAGTTGCATTAGTAGCTCAAGAAGGTTCACCAATTTACTGTCAACATACCTTGTACTGCAAGAAGTTGCTCTTCAGTTGTCCAGCGGGCATTTATCTTCTGATTAAACTATAAGAAAAATCAATTACTTGAAACATTAAGTAAGGTAACGTGCTCTTTATGCTATATTAAATTACACGTGGTCTTGAATTTTTAATTATTTTGAAGATAATTATGTCACAGTCAATGTTGATTATTCCTCGAAAGCTCTGAATAACATTCTTGGAAGACGCAAATGATTTTGTAAGGTTTTCTTTAGTTGTCAGGACAGTACCAGCAAAGGACCCAAACAGGAAGAGTGCAAGGACTACAGAGGAGACAGATCTGCGGTTTGCCTTGGGCTCCTCATGCAGGCTTGGTCACACACACACAATTTCAAAGCTGTATAAAAAGCCAAATCCTAGTTCACCAGAGTGCTTAACTTGACTAACAGAATGTAATGTGGGTGTGGCCTACATTGTGTAATCTGCAATACAGATATATTCCACTTCTACCCCCCCCTCCAAAAAAAAAAAACACATTTTCTGTATTAAACCGCATTTACCTCCGGTGGCTTGAATTCTTCTATGCCCCCTTCCAACTTCTGCTTCAATGCACTGTTAACCTGTTTTGCATTTTGAACCTTAAAGAGACAAGAATGATCTTTATTTATTATTGCATCAAAATAAAGCTTTAAGACCTGTAATCACTTTATAGGACTACAAATATAGGAAGCCACAAGCAGCTCTGAATTAGGATGTTCAAACAATGCAACAATATCTAGCGAAGAATAATACCGCCTATTCAAACACATTTCCCCTTTATTATTTTAAGAAGCCACATCAAGGAGATGAGACTATCTAGAGACTGGCTAAATGCATGTGCCCTGAAAAACTGTTAGACACACCTCTTCATCTGGAGATTGAAGAGTAGGTATGAGCTTCAGCATATACTATTAATATTACACATTTATTTTGCTGGCCATCGTTATTAACTAGAAAAATCAGGTTACTCACCTGTAACAGTAGTTCTAGAAGTGGTATTTAGTGTACATCCACACTTCTGGCAGTGTTCCTTTCCTCTTTAAATCCTGATGGAATGTCTTCAAGCCGGCTCCTCCCACCCACCCAGGTGGCATCTCCACTTGCCAGGGGAGGTCGGGTGGGTCAGTGTGGATGTACACCATATACCAATCCTAGAACTGTTACAGGTGAGTAACCTGTTTTCTAGGGACGTGGATATGGTGTACTAGCCACCCTTCTGGCAGAATTCTAGCAGTTCTCTGGGAGGAGGGGGCAAGGGGCATATCCCTTATTTAGGAAACAGAGATTGGAGAACTGAGGCCCCAAAACCAGCATCTCAGCGTGACTCAAGGTTGATGTAGTGGGAAAAGAAGGTGTGTGCTGACTTCCAGGTAGCAGCCCTGCAGATTTCCTGGATAGGGACATCCCTGGAAGCAGCCACCGAGGCAGCAGTATGACGGGAAGAATAAGCCCTTAACCCTATGGGAGGCTCCCAACCTGCCAACCTATAGCAGAGGTCGATGCAAGATACAACCCACCTGCCAATCGTCTGCTTAGCTTCAGTCTGCCAAGTGCGGTTTCAGCGTGGGTGACAAATAGCTGGCGAACCTCTTCCTGCACGCCTGCCGTGTGCTCCTTATAATAGACAAGCGCTCGCCTCAGATCCAAGGTATGGAGCCTGTGCTCAGCCTTCAAGGTGAGGTTGGTGAAGTACACTGGGAGATTGATCACCTGGTTAAGGTGGAAATCCAACACAACCTTCAGAAAGAACTTCGGGTTGGGGCGAAGGACGACCTTGTGCCTGTGGAAGACCACTGAGAGCGCCTGGAGCTCACTGATCCTTCTGGCTGAAGGTGGTCTTCCATGACAGATGAGACATTTCACACCCATGCAATGGTTCGAATGGCTTACCCATGAGCTTTGCCAACACCAGCAACAGATCCCAAGGTTGTGGTGGTTCATGTACTGGAGGAGAAATGTGGTCAAGGCCTTTGAAAAAGTGCCAGAGCACGTTCTCCTGTGCTTTTTTCTTTTTGTCCTGTGCCACTTGACTGAGTACCGGCCCACACCTGGTAAGCAGAGATGCCCGCCAGGTGCACCTTAAAGGTCGTTGACCAAAGGCCCAACTGAGAGAGGGACCAAAGGTAGTCGAGAATGCTAGCCACCGGGCAAGATAAGGGGTCAAGCTCCTTGCCCTGGCAACAAATGGAGAACCTCTTCCATTTGAAGGTGTAGCACTTTCAGATCAATTCCTTCCAAGATGCTTCGACAACAGCGAGGACATCGTCAGAGAGATCCAGAGCCTGGAACTCTAGCCACTCAGGAACAAGGCTGTCAGGTGCAGGGATTGAAGGTCTGGGTGGAGTACCTTCCCCTGATTGTAAAAAAGCAGGTCTGGGTGCTGATGAACACGCCTTGGGAGCGTGCTGCTGAGGCTGAGAAGATCAGTGTACCAAAACTGGCGGGGCCAGTCCAGAGTCAGAAGGATCATCCGTGTGTTGTCTCTCCTGGCCTTGAGCAACACCTTGTGGATCCAGAGAAATGGAGGAAAGGCATAGAGAAGGCCCGGGGTCCAGGGCCTGGAGAAGGCATTCTCCTGTACCGTTCCAAGCTGAGGAGGGGGAAGGAGGTGGGCATAGTACAGCCTCAGCTTGGCGTTCTCCCTGGAGGCAAACAGGTCCACCAAAGGGGTGCCCTATTGAGAGAACAGGCTGTGTACTACCTCCAGATAGAGAGATCGCTCGTGAGATGCCTCACCCACATGGCTCAGGGCATCTACCAGCTGGTTGGAGACACCGGCCACATGGATGACCAGGAGATCGGTGTCCAGGCTAAGCACGAGGGTCCAGATGCGGAGAGCTTCCTTGGTCAGCAGAAGGGAGTGCATCCCACCCTGTTTGTTGAGGTAGTATATGGTCATGGTGTTGTTCGTCTGGACCTGAAATACCAGACCCTGAACATGTGGAGCAAAGGCTGTCAGTGCCAGCCGAACCACCTGCAGTTCCAACAAGTTGATATGGCATCAGGACTCCTCAGGGTCCAGAGCCTGTGGACTCTGAGGTCCCTCAGGTAAGCTCCCCAGCCCATCGGGGAGGCATCAGATATCAGGATGACCATCGACTCTGGGTGGACAAACAGGATCCCTTCCTGCAGATGTGCCAGGACTAACCCTCACTGAAGGGCATCTCACATCAACTGGGTCACAGTGACCAGCTGGTCGAAGTAGCCCTTGCACTGAGACCATTGGTGGACAAACTCCCATTGCAGGGAGCGTATTCTCCATCACGCCCAACAGACCACACTGGTGCACAATGCCAAAAATCCCAGGAGGTGCAGATGTCCCGAGCAGGGCACAATTGCCCAACCCCAAATGATCAGGCAAAGGAGGAAACAGCCTCCGCCATGTCTGCCGGATGCCAAGCCCTGGCTCTGCAAGAGTTGAGCTCCACCCCAATGTAGTGAATCGCCTATGAGGGCACGAGTTCCGACTTGGGTCTCGCTGACCAGGAAATCACAAGAGGCACAGGTCCAGGGGCCAGATCCCTTCACCGATCCACCTCCACCCTGGAGGGACCTGCGATTTGCCAGTCATCCAGGTAGGGGTACATCCAGACCCCTTGGCGCCACAAGTAAGCTGCCACCACTGCGATGCATTTGGTGAAGACCCTGGGAGCTGGGACAGGCCGAATGGCATGGCCTGGAACTCCTAGAGGACCCCCTCCACACGGAACTGAAGGAATCTATGGCAGGACGGACGGACTGGGATGTGGAAGAACGTGTCCTGAAGATCTAGAAAGCAAAACCACACGTTCTGCTTGAGAGATGATATGATCTGGCCATCCTGAAGGTGCGCAGCCTGAGAAACTTGTTCAGGTGGTGCAGATCTAAGATGGCGTGCCAGCCCCTTGTCCGTTCTAGTACCAGGAAGCACCTGGAGACAAACCCTGGGTGATCTGGAGGGTCCGAGACTGAAGCCACAACCTCCTTGAGGAGGAGCTGGGTGATGTTGTCCTGAAGGGCCGACTGAATGTCGATGGACACAATGTCCTTCCGTGAGGTGCAGGCTCAGCAAGGAAGACAAGTCTCGAATTCCAGAGGCAGACCGTGGCTGACCACTTACAGAACCCACCTGTTCGTGGTGACAGCGGACCAGGCAGAAAGGAAGTGGCGGAGCCGACCCCCCCATGGGAGGGCCCAGCAGAGGCAGGACGGGCATGGGAAAGGCACTCCCCATCCCATCACTGGGCAGGCTTGGAGGAGGAGGAAGATCCAGCCAAGGGACCGCTGGGACCTTGACCTCCTGGCTTTTGGACAACCAAGGTAAGAGACTTCGGTCGGGGACGCCAGGTCTGAGCCTGCTGACCCACCTAAGGCTGGGCCGGTTTGGCTGCAGGGGCAAAGAGCATCCGAAAGGGCTTCTTCTTTTGAGATTTGGAACCCTTGGGCTCCCTCTGGGAAGAGGTCACCGAGTACAAGGTGGTGTTGGACTTCTCAATATGGCTGAGGTGCCCTTCAACACCAGGCCCAAACAAGTCAGTGCCCAAGAAGGGGACATCTGCCAATTTGTGCTAGGCATCTGCCATAAAGGCCAAGATCCTCAGCCAAGCCCTGCTGCGCATGGCAACCGCGGCTGCCATGGACCAGGAACAAGAGTCTCAGATATCTATGGCAATCTGGAGCTGTTGCTTAGCAACCGCTTGGCCCAAATCCCGGACCTGCCTGACTGCAGTCTGCATGTCGGTTGGGAGATAAGGAAGTACCTTATCAAGTGTACCCAACAGGGCATGGGCGAAGTTAAGCCATAAGAAGAGCCGAACTCACCTGCCGAAGGCCGAGAGATGAGGCAGCATAAACATTCTTGGCCATGTGGTCCAATTTCTTGAACTCCTTGTCGGGAGGCTTCTCCACGTCCCCGACACTGCGCATGCACTGGAACACCGAGTCGGCCACTAGACCTTCAGCAGAGGGGTGCTCAGTAAAACCTGACAGGGAACCAGTAGGGACTGCGTACTTGCGGGCCATCCAGGCTGAAGGCGCAGGACAAGAGGCCGGATGCTGCCAGAGCGCCAGAGGAGAACCAAGAATGGCCTCTGCGACTGGGAAGGCTTCCCCAAGGAAGTCACCCTGGTCCAGAATCTCAGTGAGCGGATATCTAGCCAGCTTCTGAACGGGCTCCATTGTAAGACCCATGGAGTCTGAGATAAGACGGAGGAGCCCCATGAAGGAGGTGGAACCCTGCTCCATAGACAAATCCTCTGCTGACTCCACATCAACCAGGTGGGAGTGCAAGGAAGAGCCCTCAGACTCTGAGGATTCGTTGAACAAAGGTTGAGACACCCGAATTCCCGCTGATCCTGCGAGGTCAGTCCGCTGTGATGGTGATCGACAGCTGATTTGGAAGGCCCGATGCGAGTGGACATCCTTTGGAGGAGGGTCACACTCCGGCTGTTTTGGCGGTGGCTCTTTAAGTTGGGGAGGCCAAAATGGTTCTGGCCGAGCCAGAGGCTGCCAGGTTGGGGAAAGCAGAGGCCTCTGTGTCTAGAGCCATGTGATAGCCGGGGTAGAGGTTGGGATCGGCTTCACCCCCGTGAACATGAGCTAGTGCCACATATGCTCTTCATAGTGCCAATGCATTTTGCGGTGGAGCCTCTCCTCATCAAAGGAGAAAGAATAGTGGCGGCGCTACTTGCCCGAGTGTCGAGAACATGAGCACCGATATCAATGTGGGATGCTCAACACAGGACTGTGGGATCGGGACCGCGACCTCGACCACTGTGGCCACAGAGGGCAGGTCTCAGAGGGAACTGGTGAAAGCGGAGACTCCTCCGGGTCCACAGAACCCTGAGGAAGAGGGGGTTGATCAGTGGACTGGTCTGCCCCTCCTTGAGAAATCGAAGGTAGGACCGGAGTCCTAGAGAGAGAGGTATCGACCGCATCTGGCGACAACGGGTTGACTGGTTTGAGCAAGATCTTGGCGGGAAGGTCGGCCTGCGTTTCAATCAACTGGCCCGATAAGGAGATTGTGGGGCTGGCAGCTTGGAATGAAGGATCAACTGTATTTGAAACCTCATAGAACCATGAGAATCCGAGGCCTGAGAGCACTCACGATCCCATGATCGACGGTAAGACTTTTTCTTAGCCTCTTTCCTTTTTGGATTTAGTGCTGAAAGAGAGTACCTGACCAAGAGTGGGAAGGGCCTGGCACAGGTCTCTGAACACCTCTGAAAAGAAGGTGCCCAAAGAGAGCAGCAAAAAAGGCAGAAGCTGAGAAAGCTTGTGCCACGGCCTGAGCAGCTGCTTCCTCGAATGCAGCAAGCTGTTCAGAGAACCCCGCAGCTGTGGAGACCACCTGACAGGCATCCTTAGATTTCACGGGAGGATCCCATTTGTCCAGGTGCCTGAGAAGTAGTCGCGCATGCTGGTTTTCCAAGGTAGAAGGATGCAAGGTGCAACATAGGCTGCAAGCCTGGGGATCATGCTTGTGGCCCAGGTATTAAGACGGACATGGTGTGCGGGTCCATTCGAAACATTTTCTGTTGCAGGCACATTTCTTGAAACCAGGTGCCAACTTTGCATTGTCCATCATGGATGAGGTGAAGGAGTAGCTCGAAGACTAAAAACGTAAGTCAAAGTTTTTTAATAAAGCAAAGGGCCATCTCAGTGTGAGAGCAATAAAGAGGAAACCTTCTTCCAGCGGAAAGGAAGATCTGACATCACAGGGCAGTGCCAAGGGAGTTACCAAACAGGCGGGTGGGAGGAGCCAGCTTTAAGACGTTCCAGCAGGATTTAAAGGGGAAAGAAGTGAGATCCCCTTTGGTTCCTTGGTACGTGTTCTATGGCTTCTTTTCCCAGAAGCACGAGCACTTCCTGCTGTATGAGCAGGGCATGCTGACTCGAGTAATGGGAGAGGAGGGGAGGTCTTGCAGGTAGGTGGTCGAGAAACTATGAAATGGCCTTTCTTGACCAACTGAAGAACCCACCCGTCGGTGGTGATCAACTGCCACCCTAAAAAAGTAGCAAGCGATGCGACTCCCAACCTTTCTTGCCCATTGATCCAAAGGAGGGGTGGGGGCCGGGAAGGACTCATGCTGTAGCAGCACTGGTCCCTGCGGGCTGGGCCGGTTTCATGTAACATTGGCCTCTGTCTGGGGACGACTTGGCCTGGGCTTTATGCTGAAAAATGCTCCTTTGCTGCTGGTCGGAACGTGGCTGCTGCCTTTGTTGCCAGATGCGAAAGCGGCTCTGGTTCCTAAGAAAGGAACTAGGCCTGGATCTGTACATGGCCTGTACAGATCGGACTGCCTTCCCTCCATCCTGGAGTTTGGTGACGACCTTCTCTGAGGATTCACCAAAGAGTACCTCGCCGCTGTACGGGACGGCTAGAATATTCTTCTGTATTTCCGGGGTAAAGCCGGAGACACAGAGCCAAGAGTGTCGCTGGAGACAAATGCCTGAAGCTGCAGCTCTGGCCGAAGAGTCCACCGAATCGTATGTGGTTCTAAGCACTTGGGTTCCCACATCTGACCCTGTGTGGAGCAGGTTAAGGAGCTCCGCTTTCTGGTCATCATCGGGAAGCTTGTCGACCAGGTCTTGGCCCTGTTTCCACAGGGCGTTCTGAAACTGTACCATGTGGGTAAGATAGTTCAGAGGCTTGACGGCGCATGTAGCAGCCGCGTACGTGTGCCTCCCCAGGGCATCCAATTGCTTGGATTCCTGGTCCGGTGGCTGAGTGCTCATATGCCGGGGTCTTTGAGACCGGTCATGTGAGGCCGTGATGACCAGGGAGTCTGCCAGAGGTTACTTCGCCAAGTACTGGTCCTCTCTTGGAGCCTTGTACAGGCAGTCAGCCTTCTTCGGCACTGCGGGAGTGGAGCGTGGATGCTTCCACGCAGCCTTGGTGACGTCCGCAAAAGTGTCCACCAAGGGTGGGACCACCACAGGCTTTGGGTCTTTCTGCCGAAGTCAGCGGGCAAGGCGTTGTCGTTCAGGGTCAAGGTCTTCAGCATCCCCAACCCATGTTGTCCTGGATGTGCCTCATGATCGCAGCGAAAGAGGGATCATCCGGCAGAGACCTAGGGAGGTCATGTGGGTTAGGAGAGGAGGTGCTGAGCGGAGAAGGAGATCTGGAGTAGTCTGAGGTGTCCGATCTGGAGTCCTCCCCCGACGGAGTATATCGACGCTGTCTGGGTCGCTTAGGGCTGGGAGACCCTGATGGAGATCTGGAGGTAGGCCTTCTCCTGTCTTTAGATCTGCCCCTAGGAGGTGGCATCTGTTCCTTGGGGGTTGGTGGTCGTCCTGCTGGCCCCTTAGGTGGAGGAGGGGACGTAGGAGGTGAAGGAGTAAGAGGAGGAGGTTTAATAGGAACCACATCTTTTCGGATGGT
This sequence comes from Neoceratodus forsteri, assembly GCA_016271365.2. Taxonomy (NCBI): domain Eukaryota; kingdom Metazoa; phylum Chordata; order Ceratodontiformes; family Ceratodontidae; genus Neoceratodus; species Neoceratodus forsteri. The sequence goes on from CM057450.1 coordinate 1,220,126,041, forward strand.
GTCTCACCAAAAAGTAAAGAGCTCCTTTACTTCTTCGATATTCATGCCAGACGACAGGCCTGGCGCCAGTAGTCTGTCGCCGGGGTCGGGTCCCAGGTGTCTCCTGGTTCGGGAAGGTTCCTGTAGGAGCCAGCATCCTCGGTGTCGCCTCCCTGGTCTTAGGGCAGTGGGGTGTCCTCCTCAGTAGACTGGTGACAGCGTTCACGGTGTGAAGGTCTTCCGCTCCGGAGAAGTGCGATGCGACATCGGTCTCCTGACCGATGCCTTCGGATCCGGCAAATGCCCGGCTGGCGACTGGTGTCTGGCTGGTGTCGCCGGTTCCTGTGAGCGCCTGGCTGACTTCAAATGTTTAGCCGACGTCGGGTCCAACGCCTTTTTCAGGGACATCAGGTTCTTGGTCCTTCTGGGGGCTGAATCAGGACCTCTGGGTGGTTGGGACACCGACCTGGAGTCGGTGTCCCGACGTCGGGTGGAAGAAGAGGATTTGTGGTGCTCAGAAGCCTTCGAAGAGGCCTTGGATGGAGTGGAGGAAGCCGTGGGCCTCGAGATCTTGATCGGCTGAAGTGAAGAAGAGCCGACTTAAGTCCGGACCTTAACCGGGGGGGGGGCTGTGACTAAGCCCAGGAGGGAGAGCGGTCCGATCTTAAGCCTGAGCTGCGGGAGTCTGAGGCCCTAGGGGATCTGGACCTCACCTTCTCCCAGTGCTTGTCACGGTGTTTATGGGCCTTTGAAGAAGACTGTCCCCTGGAGAAAGGTTCTTGGTCCATCCTTTTTCATTTCTCTTCAAGGAGATACGCCTGTAGTGCCTTCTGATGGTAGATCCTGGCGCGGCTATTGAACCCCTGGCAAAAGGTGCAGGCCTTGGTATCGTGGTCCGGGCCTAGGCAATGTACGCAGGAAGAGTGAGGATCCTTGAAAGGGATCCATTTTCCGCAGGCACACTTAGAAAGGTGACCCTCAAGTGACGGAGTTGGAGAGGACATCAGTTGGCAAAAAATACACAGAAAGTTCTGTAGTCGTCGCTAGGTAGAGACCGAGGCTGATGCTGGCGGTCGGCCGGCCGGGAAAAAAACTGGGGATTCTGAGGAACCACCTCCTTTGTACCTAAGCCTGGCGTCGGGGGACCCGCGTCGGGGTGGTTCCCGCTGAATACTGCTAGCTTGAAAATCTCTGTGGGGTCCTGGCACCTGCCGGCTTCAATCCTAATAGTGTAACCTGCTGCAAGAGCTGTTTCTCGAAGCAAGATTTTTGTTTGCTGTTGCTTGAATTGTACATCCACTTGCTGTAGTGTATATCAATGATTATGTAACATATATTTGTGAGTTTATGTATTAATGAGGTTATGTAGTAATGTTTCTGACTCTGAAACCTTTGAAAATATGCATCTGCCTAAAGAATTCTCTGCAAAATAAAATAAATATATGAAAATAAATAAATAAAAAGCATTTGAGTGTCTCCAACTGAACTCGCAGAGTCATTGTTTAGGACAGTACTGTGCTTTTCAATGCAATATGCCACTCACTCCAATTCAAACAGTCCAGCATATAGTTTTCATGACTTACAAATGCCAAACTGAAATGCTGGCAAATCAGTAGTTGCCAAACATCCATGACTGTATACACACCTGCACTAAATGGCGGGACCTCTATTAACATTTCAACCAATCAGCTCTCCCTCAGAGCTCTGGGACAGTGGCTCCTCCGTATGCTGGACTGTTTGAATCGGCTCCAAGTCATTTGGGCAGGCAATTATCGCGAGATCAAAATGAGCAAATCAATTAGAGCGACTGTAAGAATGGTGATACCACATTTCAGCGAGGCATATAACAGCTATTAGAAAGCATTAGACCTGTAACTGGAAGCAACCTCCTTATCACAGCGATAGAGGAAGCCAGCACGCAGCACCAACGGCATTTCCTTCTAGCTCCTAAGGAATTCAACGGGCATCCTCACAGGTCAGCAACACGTCCTACACAACCGTAAGTGTTCCGACTCCTCAGGCACACACTTTTCATACCACATGCAGCTGCTGCGCCTGGCAACGGCAACAAGTGCATCCAATCATCACAGTCCACCTCTTGCCTTGTGCGGGGGGGGCTCCACCCCTGCACCCCCCCCATTTCTATTTATCTAACACCACACCGCACACTGACCTACATGATCGCCAAATATGTGCAATCACTGTACATGTCCTGTTACTGTTCTTGTGCTGTTGCTCATAACGTGATTGCACAAACTGCTTTGCCCATATTATGCGATACCTTCATAAAATTACTGGAGATTGCTGTTTGCACAAACAAATGGCTCTAGGTTTTGGTGCCAGTAGCACACACCAACCGGACTCTGATCTAGGACAGCAAGAAATGCTTTTCACATGCAAGAAATTAACAAGCATTCCTTTTTATTCTGTTGCTAGTTTGAGCCTATTAATGTTTAAAAAATTAATCCCCAGTGGGGAGGCTGACCACTAGAATAATAGAATTGTGCCAGCAGAAAAGGATCTTATGGCCATCGAGTCTGCCCGATAGCCCCCCATCACCTTTTTATCTCCCATCCTGCCCCTCTCCTCCACCTCCCCTTCCTAGTCCCATATAGCAACTCGGTGCTCCTTTGACTTTCTACACCGTATCCGCCTCCACCACCCACTCTGGCAGTCTGTTCCATGGCTGTACAACCCTCTCTGAGAAGTAATGCCCCCTCACGTTCCCCTTAAATCTGCCACCCTCTAGTTTAAATGCATGACCTCTGGTGCTTTGGGTTTTGCTCCCTCTGAAGATGCTATTGCTCTTAACCTTATTTAATATCCTTCATGTATTTGAAGGTTTCCACCATGTCCCCCCATCCCGCCTCATCTCTAGCCTCTCCCCATATGGTTCCCCCTGCATCCCGTGGATCATCTTGTTTGCCCTTCTCTGTACCCCCTCCAGTTTATCCTTGTCTCCCTGGAAATGGGGCCTCCAGAATTGAACCCCATACTCCAGCTGTGGTCTGATCAGTGATTTTGTATAGTGGCATGATCACCTCCTTCCTCCTACTAGTGAAACCCCTCCCAATGCATGCCAACACCCTTTTTGCTTTCCCAGCTGCTCGTTCACAATGACGTCTAACCTTTAATGTGTCCATGATCCAGATCCCCAGGTTCTTTTCCTGCTCTGTGACCTGCAGTGTCGCCGCCCGAGGCAGTAGGTGGCCTTGGGTTATTTCACCCTATGTGCATTATTTTGCACTTTTTGGCATTAAACTGCAGTTGCCACTTTTCTGCCCACTCCTCCAGTCTGGCCAAATCCTGCCTCATCCCCCCCCCAACCTGGAGCAGCCACCATCCACCGAGTTATATATCCTCATGTTGTCTGCGAACAAACACACCTTCCCATTTAGACCCTCCACTAAGTTCCCTACGTACACATTAAACAGTATGGGCCCAAACACCGACCCCCGTGGTACCCCGCTCAACACCCCCAGTTCCCTAGAGTGCTTTCCATTGACCACCACATTCTGGGTCCTTCCACCTAGCCAATCCTGAACTCACTTTGTAAGTGCAGCTCTCACACCCAGACTGCACAACCTGCTTACCAACCCTTTGTGGGGAATAGAGTCGAACACCTTCCTGAACTCCAGAAAGGCTACATACACAGCCCCCCCCCCCCCCAGATCGAAAACTTTCGTAATCCCAAAGGATTCTATCATGTTGGTCTGATGAGACCTACCACCTCTGAACCCATGCTGGTTGTCATCCATTAGACCCCTTCCCTCCTTTAGGTACCCTACCAGTCTCTCCTTTATGAGCGTCTCCATCAGCTTTCCCACAACCAAAGTTGTGGAGAGGAGGGAGAGAGGGGATATGAGAGAGACATACAAGTATCTTACAGGGAGGAACAGGGTGCAGGAATACACTATTTTTAAGCGAAAAAGATGTTCCAGGACTAGAAGGCATGGGATGAAGTTGGAGGGAGGACGATTCAGAGGAAACATGAGGAAGAATTTCTTCACAGAACGGGTGGTGGACAATTGGAACACCCTGCCAGAGGAAGTGGTGGGGGCTGAAACAATCACGGGATTTAAGAATGCATGGGATAGACATAAAGGAATTCTGGAGGTCAGGGGTAAGGGGCAACAGACTTCTAGGAAAATATAAACTGAACTTACAAGCTCAAATGGGCAGACTGGGTGGGCCATAGGCCCTTATCTGCCGACACTGTCTATGTATCTATGTATCAAAGTGAGACCGACTGGGCGGTAGTTGCCAGGCTCATCCTTTCTCCCTCCCTTGTATAAAGGTACCACCTCTGCCTTTTTCCAGTCTCCCGGGACCCTCCCCGATTCCAGGGAGAGATTAAATAACCTGGACAGAGGTCCTCCCAGATCCATCCTTAGCTCCCCAAGCACCCTTGGGTGTACTTGGTCAGGTCCCATGGCCTTGTTTGTTATTTTCCCATCTCCTCCAATGCCCTCGCCACTGTGAAGGGACTTGTACCACGCCCTCCTTCCCCTTTTACTCAATACAGACTCTCTCCCCCTTTCTTTTCAGTCGTGAACACAGATGTGAAGTATTAATTTAGGAGGGCTGCCTTCTCTTCATCTTCTACAGATATTTGATCCCCCTCCACACTAAGTCTTGGTATCCCCTGTCTGTTTTTCCTCTTATCACTCACATACCTATAGAATCTTTTGTCTCCCCTTTTCACCTCCCTACTTTCTCCTCCGTGGTTGCCTTTGTCTTCCTAATTAAGTGTGTTGCTCAGTTTCTGTGGTGTTAGTCGGAACACCTATGAGTGTCCATTTTGTGTTTTTTACTTTTATATTTTTCTCACTCCTATAGTAGAATAAACAAAACAAAGGTCATATCTCAGTTCAGGTTGTAGAGCCTACCAGCGATAGGCAGTCTGCTAAAATAAGTGCAAAAATGATCACAAAAAGTAAATTAAAAATAACCTGTCGCTTTAATGAGATTAACTCCATGTCCAGTTGTCTAAGAAGAGTGGTTGCAGCTGTCGGGCTACATGAAATGGCTACCACATCCTCCTGGGTCAGGTACATGCCCTTGGGCGGCCGACACTTAGAACGCTGTGGGTGATGACGATGCTGTAAATTCTGATGTTCTCTTCTGCCAAGCCCAATCTTGCTGGATTGTACTGGCTGTTCAGTACTGACCTTAATTAAAAGGAAGGGAAAAGTCAGTCATAAACTAAACCTCCACTTAGGGTGTTCTCACACTGATGAATTTCAAAGACACAAGGTCCCCTAGGATGGAAAAGATGCCATGTAACTCACCCCAAGGGATGGGGATATAGACTTCATTCTATGGAGAGAAGCATGTTTAATTTCCTCTTGTGACAAGAGAGGTACTCGTGCCACTTTCCTTAAAAGAAGAAGTCTAGTGTGAATGTACATGTTCAATATGTTTATTAACTGGGACCAACTTGGTATTTTCTTTGCTTTCTACATCCTCCATGCTCATCTTTCATTGAATCCTTTCTAGAAGCAGATATACTAGCAGATATATGAATCTGGAACAATTATATAAACATTTCCCCAATCGGCAAACAAACAAGCTAAAGGTCAATCCAAACCACACATTAACCTTTTCTTTCACTATAATAAAAGGGAACAGTCAGTCCTAAGAGCCCCACACCCAAGTGAGGGGCTTGTCCCACTATGCAATGTGTGTGCAAACTTGACTGTTTACTGCACTATAGTGGATGGTATCAGGCCAATCCTGCCACCTCGCATTTGCCATAACCAGGAATGCAAGCAACCCTGGTTGTTGATGTCAGAGCTGTTCTACAGCTGTGGGAGATTCAGTAGCCTGCAGTACATGCTAGCACTTTTATAAAATTCCAATTAGCAGTTTGCTGGTTCTGTTCTTGAACTAGGTACCGTCATTTGTGACTGTACTTAGCCTGGGGAGCACAGTGGGACCAGCAAACAAAAGACCAGAGCTTATAAAATCTCTTAACATGTACTTCAGACAGTTGAATCTTCCACAGCTGCAGCCCAGCTCTGATGTCAGCTGAAGGGGATTCCTGGTTACAACAAATGCCAGCTTGGGAGTCAGCAGGAACAGCCAGATACAGTATACTACAGTGCAGTAAACAGTAAGCAACTGCCATAGTTAACTACCTGCTGATATTACTGTTAAGAGTACCATTTTTCCTTCTTATGGCTAGGGATGTAAACTTGGGTGACGCTGTTACATACTTCACCAAATATACTTGTACCTCTCATATGTAGTTTTGTTGGCACATACATTTTGCTAATAATGGACTCAAAATGTTTATTCACTGCAATCCTTTATACAGGATAGGCTCATGGAGAAAAGTACAGTTATGTAAGAACTTACAGTAACAGCTGATCTTTGAGAGACGCTCTTGCAGCAGGCCACACCGGTAGGACTAAGCCATCAGGCACCAGGACCACACGGAAAACTTCTAGGTAGCAGTCTACCATGGTGCACCACCCACCGCAGTCAGTCAGCTGACGTTAGCCTAGACTATAAAGGTGGGCAGTCCCCCTCAACTACCTCAGTTCTCCAGCCAGAGACCCCGTACGGGCAGCTAATGGAGAACCGAGAAGGTATCCCGAGAGCCAAAAGAAAGGCAGTAATAGTGCGAGAGAAAAACAGCAGCCGGGGGAAGAAGGAGAAAATAGCGCCTGCTTCAAGGGCTTCTCTCGAAGATCTACTGTTACGGTAAGTTCTTATGTAACAGTACTATCTTACTTCGAGGAAGGCTCTTGCAGCAGGCCACACCAATAGGACTAAGTCCTAAGCAGTACTGGGTATCACCAGAAGAACAACACTGGGAGGGTGACAGATCAGCAGCCAACAGCTCAGGAGAGAAGTCCCTGAAGAACTGCTAGGACTAAACTGGCGCAGCACCTAGAGGCAAAGTCCAGACTGTAATGCTTGGTGAAGGTGTGGACAGAACTCCAGGTGGCAGCTGCACAGATGTCCACAGCAGACACATTTTTGATAGAAGTAAAAGGCGACCATACCTCTGGTGGAATGGCCCTTGAACACTCCCAGAAGAGGCTTGTTGTACTTGCAGTAACAATAAACAATGCAATTCACTAACCACTTAGACAAACACTGTTTGGAAACAGGAGCACCCTCTCTTTTGGGGTGAACGAAATACACAACTGGTCAGATTTTCTGAAAGGCTTTGTGCGGTTTCTATAATACTGCAAAATCCTATGTACATCCAAAGTATGCAGCAAGGCCTCCCACGATTAGACTACTCAGGAAAATAAACCGGAAGGTGGATGGATTGATTGAAAATAAATTCCGACACCACCTTAGGTAAAATCTTGGGAGTAGTGCATAAAGACACCCTGTCTTTGTGAAAAACCAAATAAGGCTCTTTACACGCAAGAGCCTGGAGCTCAGAAATCCTTCAAGCAGAAGTAACAGCAACTAAAAACAGTGCTTTCCGGGCAGAAAGTGCAGTTCGCAACTCGTGGCTGGCAAAGGGAGGTAAAGTGAGTTTCTCCAACATAAAGTTGAGGTCCCATGGAGGGACCGGGTCCCAAATGGGAGGTTTCACATGCAAAATGCACCGCAGGAATGTGCGGGACACTCTGAGCCGGGCAATAGCTTTTTCCTCAATAGGTGCATGGTACGCAGAGATGGCGGAAAGGTGCACCTTGAGTGAGAAGTACCCCAAGACTGAATCAGAAAGGGAAAGAAAGTACTCCAACATCCGATTCACTGGGCAGATGAAAGGAGCCACATGGTGAGCAGCAGCCCAAAGGGTGAAACGCTTCCATTTTACAGCATAAGTGGCTCTGGTGGAGGGTTTCCTGGCAGCCACCAGAACATCTTCGACCCTAGAGGACATCCTGAAGCGGGCAACAGCTAGGTCCGCAGGAGCCTGCAGGGACTTCAGGTCCAGCTGGACCAGGGTGTCCCGGTCCTGGAAGAGCAATCTAGTGCACAGAGGCAAGGGTTCCGAAGGTTCGAACCTTGGAGGACCCTGACGTGCGTGGGTCACTTGTCACTGGTCCGGGTTCTGAGAAACCCGGGGAAAACAGCAGGGAGATGCCGGAAGTGGCCCTTGAGGGGCGGGGATATGCCTCTGGACAAAGGACCACCACGCAGTGAAGAGGGCATTATAATCCACTGGGGGCAGTACATTGTACACCGGTGGAAAAGGATAAGAGGGCAGTGGGTAAGGGTACGACAGCAGAGGAGCCAGTGTAGCGCACCCAGGCGTAGGGCCGCCCGGCTCTGGCTGAGGATCGGTGTCGGATGCAGCAGCGGCAACGGAGTTGGGTCCATAGGCTGAGCCAACACTGGCGGCAGTGTGGAACTTCTGGGGGAAGGATCCGCCGGCGTAGCAGGTGCTTAAGGGGAAGAAGACCCCTGAGGCAAAAGCAGAGGCAACACCGGAGAGGAGGAAATGGTGGTAGCCTGCTGCGAGCACTGCCTGGAAGGACTGACGTCGGTCCCAATAGTGGAAATTGATGAAAGCTACGCTGTGGCAGGGTGGGTGGGGGGACGGTTACGGAATTGACGCCTGAGGAATCACTGTCAGCCAAGCCACCTGGCTGAGAGTCCGTGAGAAGATATGGGCCTGAGTGTCAGGGGCAAGGGAGCAGGAGACGAAGTCCCCTGCCCCAAAGAGCCCCCACCTGAGATAGCAATAAGAGCGGGCGGCAGAGCCACCAGAAGTCCGGAGGAAGAGAGGGCTGGCGGGGCTGATCCCCCATGGGAGGACGACCACATCACGGTCGACGGTTTGTAGGGCGATCATGAGCGGGAAGCAGACCAATCTTGGTCCCGGTGTTTATGTTTCCCGTATTTCTCCTTTTCAGAAGATGAAGAGGCCCCTGGCCTGCAGCTCCTTCTCCATTGTGACCAACTTCTGCTTTAAAAGGTGGCTCTCCAGAGTTTTTAGACGATGTCTCAGAGTGACCTGGTTGAATTTTTGGCAAAACTGGCAGGCTTCGGTGTCATGGCTGGGGCTAAGGCAGATGACACGCAGAGTGGCTGTCCTTTTCAGGGATCTATTTGCCGCAGGCATACTTTGAGGAGCGGTCAGAAGTCAAGGCTGGTGGAGAAGACGTAATCTTGTCCATGAAAACACTGAAAATTCGATGGGTCGAACTTAGAAAGAAAAAGAAAAAGCGTGGCGAGCATGGATAATGGCGGTCGACTGTAACTGCGGTGTCCGTTAAGGTCCGATCTGCACAGGGCGATGGCAGGAAAAGAACTGAGATAGGTGTGGGGGACCACCCATCTTTATAGGCTAGGCTGAAGTTAGCTGACTGATGTCAGCGGTGGGCAGTTCCCCATGGTAGATTGCTAGCTGGGCGTTCTCTGTGTTGTCTTGGTGCCTGGCGCCCTAGTCCTACCAGTGTGGCCTACTACAAAAGCCGTCCCCAAAGTAAGATCATCCTGATGGCAGCAAGGTTAGTTTCGAAACACAAGACGCAAAATGAGAAATACAGTACCTGCAGCAGCATCAGTAACTTTGGCCATAAGACTTGCTACTTTTGGATTATGTGTGGCATGATATAAATATGCAAAGAACTTAAAAAAGGTTTCTCTGCTTGGTTTGCTAGGAATGGTTTTGATCCATCAGAGGTCAAGCCCCACAATATCACAGCTTAAGACGCTGCCTGTGAGGAACCTTAAACATCAATAGTATATAATGATGTGTTCCTTTTCATTTTGTTACATTACCAATCAAAAATTCTGAGGTGCCTTGTTTATGGATATAGCTGACCACTGATTAATACTCAACAAGTTGATGTTTAAGTAAACAGTAATCCACAACGGGTGTAAGACTGATCTTTCTGCACCCCCAAGTAGCCTGTGAAATATGAGGCAAAGACAAGTGTTTTCAACCACCTGGGAAGTCCAGTAAGATCAGTCTTACTATGCTCCCTGGAGTGGTTATTGCACTTATTTTGTTTATTGCACTTTTTCTTCCTTGGCTACGTCATTAAGGTTATAACCTGGTCCCAGGAACATACACTGTTCAGGCTTTGTGCTCCCCATTGCCCCGCCCTGGTCCTGCTGGCCCATGATGGCTTCTCCATGGATAGGGGCTCCGGGAGAGGGTCATCTCCTCTCCCCGCAGCAGTTAAACACAATTCAGTGTCAGTGACAGTAGAACCCAATGGAGCTGGAAGCCAGTTGTCATTTAGACATCATGTGTGATTTTATCACTGGTTTTCTTTCCTGTTCTCCCTCCTCCCCTGGCATAGGTGGAGCCTGCTGACCTCAGAGGCAAGCAGTGACGTCCTATAGAAGGAGCAAGCTGGCCCATGACTACAGTCGCTGCTGCATCAGGTGTAGACGCCTTCTCTCCCAACCACAGTGCATTTCTGAGCTGCAGCTTCTGCGGCCTGTCCTGCTTCCCAATGCAGCAACTAGAGTCAGGCTATCAGTGTGGCCAAACATTTTAAATCTGATTGAACGCGTGCTGTGTGTTAACAGCAGTTCTTACTGCATGGTCACATGACGTGGATCAGTCAATCATGTTCGTCTTCTCACTGATGTTTTGTAATGCAGGTTTACATATTACTTTTGTTTTTTTATTTGCTACTTGGAGAAGAAGCATTAAGGAGAAACATAACATGGTAACTTAAGATAGGAAGGGACTCTAGCTTCATCACGTCCACCCCCACTCCTGCTTCACAAACAGGGATGAATAAATATGTTGTGCAACCATGTACTGATTTAGCAGGATTTCCCTATTCACTCTGCTAACCAGACTACCTGGCATTACCCTGATAAGCAGGAATGTGTCCAGGCACACCCTGAAGGCCTGACGTCTAGTCCACTGTCTCTGTTGGTATGCTGCTTCATATGCTCACCATTTTATGGAAGAAAAGTTGCCTCATAATCTTAACCCTAAACTTACTGCATATGAGTCTCAGGATGTGCCCCCCATGTCCTGGTGAAGAACACCAAATCATACAGCAATTCATGTTCAGTCTTGATAATGGGCCTCAATATGCGGTAGACTGGGATAACGTCCCCTCTCAGCCTCCTTTTCTCTAAGGTGAACATATTAAGGGCCCCCAGTCCTCACTGCTCTTGTCCCCTAAACCCATGGTCATCCTGGTGACCCTGCACTGCATCCTATCAACCACCTCAATGTTCCTTTTGTATTCAGGAGCCCAGAAAAGAACACAGTACTCCATGTGTGGTCTGACCAGGGCTTTGTAAAGTGGCAGGATTACTTCCCCAGCCCTGCTGGACTTTCTCCTTTTAACGCACCCCAGCATTCTGCTGGTCCTCTTGACGGTGGCTGAGAATTACTTGGTATGCTAAAGTTCCTTGTCTATTTTAACTCCCATGTACTTTTTCTAAATCCCACATATTGCATTGGTCCCGTTTCTGTGTTTACTTCCAAAGTGTAGCAGCAACAGTTCAACCAATCTCCCAGCTGGTTCAGGTCCTCCTGATGTTTTTCCCCATCCTTATCAGAGTTCACCACCTTGGCCATCTTAGTGTCATCACAAAAACATAAACAACCTGGAGACCCCAGCTTCCAGACTGATGAAAATACTGAATAGCAATGGCCCCAGTACAGAGTCCCTGATGGATAGCCACTCTGTCCTCCCAACAGTTTCAGCTCTGGACCTCTTACAGGTTGCTAATTATGCCACCTATGAAAATGTCACACTTTGAACCTGGCCTTCACACTGGGACTCGACATTATGAATGTCCAGGTTGACCCAACAGCCTGTTCAATAAGTTGTTGAGAACTTCTAGTTCAGGACCTCCTGTACATCTCTCTCACCCCCCGTAGAGACTGTTCAGTACTACCAAAAACAGAAGCTGGTTCCTGGTAGTACTGGACATCTTGAGCATGTTGCCTCAAAAAGATGTTAGTCTTCTCATCTTTAATGACTTTGACTTTAGAAGGGGGCAACAGGGAGAAATGTGCTCCATCTCCAGTATCTCTGTCAATATGAAAGGAACTTCCGTTGTCTTTGCTGGGTCTTAAAACAAAAGTCAGGGAAAATGTAGTACCTGAAATACTTCAATGTGTTTCGAAGTTTTGCTAATTTAAAGATGTAGTTTCTGTCCAACTCAAACACAAAAGTTAATAAAACTGCCATTTTTGCAGGGATATTATTACCGGACAGTGCAGATGTCATTCATTAAAGACCCTTTGTGCCAGGGGCTAAACAAACCAGCCTGGGTAGACTTTAAGAAGGAACAATACAATGGCTCCCTCCTCAGGAACCTTCTGGCACATGCCACAGTGGATGGGCTCATCTGAACCATACCAAAGCCATTCACTAGAACCTAAGACAGAATGGTTAACAGTGCACATTCTTATTAACCACCCCAAAGGACCAACACCAGAAGCTGACATACTGAGAGCCCTCTGGTGTACTGGTGAACCCCTGACTCAGATTGCTAGGGTCCTTCAGACATGGCGAAGGAGGGGTGTCACAACCACTGGGACCCTATTTGAGGGGGGTGCTGGTATCCTAAAAGGACCTCTCAGCATGCTTCTCTTTGATCCCATCAGACTTCTCCATCTGCCACAGGTGCATACCCATCTGGTGGGAAGGATCTCCCAGCCTGCATGTGGTCCAGCGCACTCAGCAGGAAAGAAGACACTATTAGACCGGAGATCTCTAGCTAGACCTAAGCAACAAGCCTATGCTCTGCTCCTGGGCAGTCTCTGGGATCCACTCAGGTTAACATGCACGAAATGGGAAAAAGATATTGGGGGACACCCATGGTCAGAGGGAGACTGGGCCCGAGTTCTGAAAGAGAGAGAGAGAACTACTTAGCAAATAATGGGCTCCAACGGATACATTTTAATTTCTTTCACAGAGCCCACTATACCCTCACCTCGCACGTAAGACAGACCCCACTAAATCAAGCGAAAGCCCGAAATGTGAAGTGGAAGAAGGTACATACCGTATATCTTTGTTTTGAAGATGCTGCTTATAATACCAAACAATTACTTTTTAATGTGGCTTATGTTTGAGGGCGGCTTATTATCGAGGGTGGCTTATATTGGCAATTGCCGGCTGGCAGAAAAAAATAAAAAAGGCACTGTGCTAATTTGATTATTGCTGACAATTGCTTATAGCTGCTTACTGCTATGACTCACTAGGAGTTAAAAAAGCTGAAATGACAGCTTAGCACTTGAGAGTGCGGGAGGAGCTAGTAGCGAGTCCATGCGAGTTACGAGTTGGTGCGAGTTGTGTTTTGCGAGTTACAATTGCCAAAAGAAAATCATTCAATTTAGATTTTAAACTGGCAACTGAGTGCCAGGCACAGAAGGAGGGGAATCGCCCTGTAGCTGCATCTCTGAATATAGATGAAAAGCAGCTCAGAGAGTGGCAAAAAAAAATCCTAATGTTAAATGAAAAGCTGTCACTAAATCAGTGTCAGTGGCTCAGTAGGTAGCACACTCGCCTCTGAGGCCGGGAGATCAGAGGGCTGTGGGTTCAGTTCCCACATCTGGCACTTGGGTTAATATCCCAATACGGACACTGTAGTGCAGCATGAGAGGGATGCTGCACTTCTGAGGTGCCGTCTTTCGGATGAGACGTTAAACCGAGGTCCCATCTGCCTGGATTGGTGGTAGCTCAGGTGGATGTTAAAGATCCCATGACACTTATCGAAAAGAGTAGGGGAAGTTTTTATTGAACATCAACTGAACAGAAAAAGAAAAACGAAAATGATACAGAGAAAAATATAAAACACAAAATAATTAAGTAACAGGAAAATCAGAATCAGTTATCCAAGGTAATAGTGTCCATATTTCCAACAAAGAGTCAGACGGCAAATGCTCTGCCTCTGAAAAATATATGGCCTTCAAATCATGTTCGATCCTTCGAATAATGGTAAGAAGAGGCACATCCTGATTCTGTAAATTAAACAGACAACGAGCATTCCACACATGCCATTTGATTATTACAAAAATCAAATTTAACATATTAATATTCCAATGAGACCAAGTGAGGGGGAAAAAAAAACATACAACAAATTGTCATAAGTAATGAGAGCAAACAAGGGTTCACGCCATCTGGCAGCTAATAGAGTCCAAAAATACAGGTTACTCACCTGTAACAGGAGTTCTAGGAATGGTATATGTTGTTCATCCACACTTATTGGCAGGTATCCTTGCCGCTTTAAATCTTGCCGGAAGGTCTTCAAGCTGGCTCCTCCCACCCACCCGGGTGGTATAACTCTCGGCTCCGCCCCATGATGCCAGATCTGGCCCGCTGGAAGCTCAGGTTGTGCGTCGAAGCCGGGGAGAGTCGGGTGGGTCGTGTGGATGAACAACATATACCATTCCTAGAACTCCTGTTACAGGTGAGTAACCTGTATTTCTAGGGACATGGATATGTTGTTCATCCACACTTATTGGCAGACTCCTAGCAGTTCTCCGGGAGGAGGGAGGCAAGACGCACACCCCAATACTTACTTGGGAAAGAGAGACTGGAGAACCGAGGCCCCAAAACCAGCATCCCGGCGTGACTCAAGGTCGATGTGGTAATGGGTAATGAAGGTGTGTGCTGACTTCCAGGTAGCAGCCCTGCAGATTTCCTGGATAGGGACGTCCCTGGAAGCAGCCACCGCAGCAGCAGTATGGCGGGTAGAATGAGCTCTTATCCCTCTGGGAGGCTCCATGCCCGCCAACCTATAGCAGAGATCTATGCAGGAGGTGACCCACCTGCCTATCATCCGCTTGGCTGCAGGTCTGCCAGGTGCGGCTTCAGCGTAGGTGACAAACAGCTGGCGAACCTCTCCCAATTTCAGCCGTCGCTCTTTGTAATAAGGGCGCCTTCTAGGGTCCAGAGTATGGAGCCTATATTCGGCCTCCGAGGTGTGATTGGGGTAGAACACCGGCAGAGTCAACACCTGGTTAAGGTGAAACTCCGACACCACCTTCGGAAGGAATTTCGGGTGGGGGCGCAGGACAACCTTGTCCCTGTGGAAGACCAGGTAAGGAGACTCGATGGAAAGCGCCTGGAGCTCTCCCATCCTTCTGGCTGACGTGATAGCCACCAAGAAGGCGGTCTTCCACGACAGGTGAGAGAGAGCACACCTGTGCATAGGTTTGAATGGCTTGCCCATGAGCTTTGCCAGTACCAGCAGTAGATCCCACGGAGGTGGAGGTTCTCGCACCGGAGGGGAAATGTGATCAAGGCCTTTGAGAAAGCGCCAGACCACCTTCTCCTGCGCCACCGACTGCTTCCCGGCCCGCGCCCGGTAAGCAGAGATGGCTGCCAGGTGCACCCTTAGGGTCGTCGACCTAAGCCCTTGATTAGAAAGGGACCATAAATAGTCCAAGATGCTTGCCAAGGAACAGGAGGAAGGGTCCAAGCCCTTGCCCTGACACCAAATGGAAAACCTTCTCCATTTGAAGGCATAGCATTTTCTGGTCGACTCGTTACGGGACGCCTCAACTACATTGAGGACCTCGTCGGAAAGACCCAAGGCCTGGAACTCTAGCCGCTCAGGAACCAGGCCGTCAGGTGCAGGGATTGAAGGTCCAGATGGAACGCCTTCCCCTGATTGACTGAGAGCAGGTCCGGGCGAGCTGGAAGCTGCCGCGGAGTCCTGGAGCTGAGACTGAGGAGATCTGGGTACCAGAACTTGCGAGGCCAGTCTCAGGCTATCAGAATCACCTGCGCCTTGTCCCTCCTCGCCTTGAGAAGCACCTTGTGGATCAAGAGAAATGGGGGAAAGGCGTAGAAGAGGCCTGGGGTCCACTGCCTCGAGAAGGCATCCCCCTGCAGCGAGCCCTGCTGAGGGGGGAGGGCATGGAACAGCCTCAGCTCCGCGTTCTCCCTGGAGGCAAACAGGTCCACCTGAGGTGTGCCCCAATGGGAGAACAGATGCTGTACTACCTCCGGCAGGAGAGACCACTCGTGGGATGCAGCCCCTATCCGGCTTAGGGCATCGGCCAGGGTGTTGGAGGCTCCTGCCACATGAATGGCTAGGAGATCCGCCTCCAGGCTGCGCACGAGTGACCAAATGCGGAGAGCTTCCTTGCATAGAAGCATGGAGCGCGTCCCGCCCTGGCGGTTTAGATAGTACATGGTCGTGGTGTTGTCCGTCCTGGACCGGACCACTTGACCCCGAGGAACGGAGCAAAGGCGGTGAGAGCTAGGCGGACCGCTGGAGCTCCAGCAGGTTGATGTGGCATCGGGACTCCCGCGGGGACCAGAGGCCGTGAGCCCGGTGTTCCCCCAGATGGGCACCCCAACCCATCAGAGAGGCATCGGTCGATAGAGAGACTGTCGGCTCGGGGCGGACGGACGGGATGCCCTCCTGCAAATGACCTGGAACGATCCACCACTGGAGAGCTGCCCACATCCCTCTGTGTCACCGACACAAGCTGGTCCAAAGGATCGCAGCGCTTGACCACTGACTGGCCAGTCCTCATTGAAGGGACGATGTTCCAGCGGGCCCAACGGACCACGCTGGTGCAGGCCGCCATGAGACCCAGGAGGCGAGGAAGTCCCGGCAGTGCGAATTGCCCAACCAGAAATGATTGGGCAAAGGAGGAAAGAACCTCGGCCCTGTCCGCGGCGAGCCGCGCTTGGCTCGAAGAGAGTCAAGCTGCGCCCGATGAACAGAATCACCTGCTTCGCTCGAGTCTGACTTGGCCTCGCTTGATAAGGAGGCCCAGTTGAGAGCAGACCTGAGGGCCAGATCTCTGGACCACTCCACCTCCTGCCTGGAGGGAGCTGCTATCAGCCAGTCGTCCAGATAAGGGTACACCGGACCCCTCAGCGCAAGAGGAATGCTGTCACCACTGCCATGCATTTGGTGAAGACCCTGGAGCTGGAGACAAGCCAAGGGCATGGCTCGAACTCAAAAGGGATCCTTCCGCTCGGAAGCGAAGGAATCTCTGGTGAGACGGACGGATAGGGACGGAAAAACGCTGGCCCGCAAGTCCAGAGAGCAGAACCACACGCCGCTCCAAGGATGGTATTATCTGGAGCCAGAGTGACCATCCTGAAGGTTCGAGACCTTAGGAACTTGTTTAGGTCGAGAATGGGGCGCCAGCCCCCCGTCCGTTTCGGAACCAGGAAGTACCTGGACATAAACCCTGGGTCTGAGGGGGGGTCCGCTACCACCCTGATCACCTCCTTTCAGAGGAGGAGAGCGATGTCGGCTCGACGAGCCGACAGTGAGGCTACGGACCCCGAGGCCCCCCGAGGTGCGACGGCTCTGAAGGGTGGGGCCTGCTCGAATTCCAGAGGCAGGCCTTTTCCCACCACCTCCAGTACCCACTTGTCCGTGGTAACAGCGGACCAGGCGGAAAGGAAGTGTCGGAGCCGTCCCCCCACGGGGGGAACCAGGGGTAAGGTGACGGGGATGGGGGCGACACCCCTCAGCCCGTCACTGGGCAGGCTTGGAGGAGGGACTGGCCGAGGGACCTCCTGGGCCTTTTCCTCCTGCCTCCTGTTAGAGGAAGCCGGCGGCTTGGGTTTGGGATGCCAGGTCGAGCCTGCTGGCCCTGACGCTGTTACTGGGCGCCAGGGGCGCAGAAGGACGAAAGGGCTTAGGCTGTGGTTTGCGGCCTTTGTCCTTCTGAGCGGAAGAGACTGAGTCCAAGGTAGCATTGGACTTCTCGATCCTCTGCAGGTGACCTTCCACCCCAGGGGCAAGAGGTCAGTCCCAAAAAGGAACATCCGCCAACTTGTGCTGGTATCCAAAGTAAAGGTGGATATCCTCAGCCAAGCCTGCGACGAAATAGCCACTGCGGCCGCCACCGACCTGGCACATGAGTCCCCAATATCTAAAGCAGTCTGGAGCTGCTGTTTGGCCACTGCCCTGCCCTGGTCCCGCACCTGCTTGACCATAGCCTGCAGATCCGCGGGAAGATGAGGGATGACCTCATCCAGGGAGCCCAACAGGGCATGAGAAAAATGTGCCATGAGGACGGCCGAACTGGCCTGACGAAGGCCGAGAGAGGACGCAGCATAGACTTTTCGCCCGACATAATCCAATTTCTAGGATTCCTTGTCGGGAGGTTTGTCCACATCCCTGGCGTTGCGGGCGCTCCGGAAAACGCCGGTCGGTAACCAACCCTCAGCAGAGGGGTGTCTGAAAACCGACAGGGAACCGGTAGGACCGTGATACTTCCTGGCCATCCTGGCCGGGCGCGCAGGACAGGAAGCAGGGCGCTGCCAAAGCTCCAAGGCCGGACCCACTATGGCCTCGGCCACGGAAAGCCTCCGTTGGAGAATCCCTCGGTCCAGAATCTCCGTGAGGGGATACCTGGCCCGTTTGGAAACGGGTTCGAGCTTCATCCCGGTGGACTCCGAGATGAGCCGAAGCAGTCCTAGGAAGGACGACGGGCTATCGTCCATTGACTGTCCTCCTGAGGACTCCAAGACTAGTCACTTGGAGAAAAAGGAGGAATTATCCTCGGACTCGGACGAGTCCTCGAAGAGCTGCCTCTGGCCTGAGCCACCCTCTACCTGCCGAGGTCGGTCGGGAGTGAGGGTAACAGACAGCCTATGGGGTAGACCCAGCGGACCGAGAATCCCTGGTCGGAGCCCCGAATAGTGGCTGTGGAGGCGGAGGTTCCACCGGAATTGGTGGAGCAGCTGGTTTTGGCCGAACAACCGCCTGGGTACAGGCCTCGGGTAAGTCGAGGGGTTGTCGGCCGCTCCGTGACAGCCACTAATGGCCGGGCGCATCATGCCGGCTTATTCCCGTCAGGAGGAACTGTTGCCACATGAGGTCCTCGCATCCGACGGTAACTACGCCTGGAGCCTCCCTCGTCCCGAGACGAGGACGAGCGGCGACGCCACTTCGCTGTGTCGAGACCGCCTATGACGGCGTGGGATCGGGCTGGACGACAAGAGGTCCGAGACTGAGAGCCTCGGCTTTTCCGAGGTCGGTGCGGGAAGTGTCGGCAGAACCGCACCTTCTCGGCTCGGAGGGTTCATCCGAGGGCTCCGGAACCGGAGGCACAGGCAAGCCCACGGATCTCAACTCTCCGGGGAACCGGGAGAGGGAGTCTCGGTTTATAGGCGACAACCCGTCCAACGGATCGAGAAAAATCTCGACTTCACTGACGGGAGTCTCAGTCAACTGACCTGATGGGGACACCGTGAGACCAGTGGTCGGAGCGAGCAGTCGGATCAAGTCGACGGTCGACGACTCGGGAGAGGGACCTTTCCGGCCCCCAAGAGCGCCGACGGAGGGATTTACCTTTGTCCCTCTTTTGACCGAGAAAGGTCCAGCAGACGCTGGCCTTCTCCCTTAGTGGAGAGGGACAGACAAAGCTCCCTTAAGGAAGGCTGTGTAGAAGAACCCAGAGAGGCGGGATAAATGCGGCGGCCGAGGAAGAATCTGACCCGCGCCGCCTCCTCTTCGAGGGCGATCATCTGCTCGAGCTGATCCGCCGAGCCCGCCGCCGTGGACACCGCCGACCGAGCCTCCTTAGACTTCACCGGAGGGAAACGCTTCTCGGGACGGCCCAGATGCAATCGGGCAGCACGGTCTTCGAGGACGAGGCCGGAAAAGGAAGAGCACAAGTCGCAGTCCCGCGGGTCGTGCTCAAGGCCTAAACAGGTAGACACGTGGAGTGTGGATCCGTCGAGACATCTTCTGCTCGCAGAGGCATCTCCGAGAACCGAGTCGATTTGTCCATCGCAGCGCGAGGGATCAAGATCTGAAGTCTTTTGAAAAACTTTCAAATTCGCAAAGCGGAAGAAATAGGAACTAGTCTCAAACGCAGAGCGTTAAGGAGGAACCTGAGCTTCCAAGCGGTAAGGAAAGATCTGGCGTCATGGGGCGGAGCCGAGAGTTATACCACCCGGGTTGGTGGGAGGAGCCAGCTTGAAGACCTTCCGGCAAGATTTAAAGCGGCAAGGATACCTGCCAATAAGTGTAGATGAACAACATATCCATGTCCCTAGAAAGAAAATAAATGTACATAAAAAAAAAAAAGGTGTGAAACAATTTCTTCTTGTTGCCGACATTCAGGTCTGGAACAAAATCTGTCCTGTAGTGATCTGTGTTTATGGTTACATTTGATGTTGATACGTTCATGGCACCTAAGCCAATGCAAGTCCCACATCTTTTGGGGAACCCTAGAATTACGAAGTAAAGTGAGCAAAGCAGGGAGATGTTGCGAAGGACATTTGGGATAAACAACACTCTCCAAACATACACGGTCCATTAAATACTTACACAATGATTTTCTGGAGACAGTTATTAGCATATGGCTAGTAATCTGCCAGTGTTTCAAACGAAAAAAACTATCCCTAACATAAGCAGAAATCTGGGGGGAATGTGTTAAAACCGCAATTTGTTAAGTTCACATTTATGAAACCAAGGACCACAGGATTCAAGAAACCAAGGTTCCCAACCTCGATCTTGGTTAACCAGCAGGGGTCTAATATTATAAAACAAGAAAAAACTAGTATAAAAAAAAAAACAGGTTGGACCATAGCTAGGCTTCCATCCCGAATAGGGAGATAGGTGATCTGACGTTTAATGGGGTTCAGGCGGCTACCCCACAGGGCTTGAAAAGAGAGACTAAGCAATCTGGTTTCAAATTGCCGGGGAGGGGGGAAAATATAAGTCAGAAAGAGAAAAAGGGGAAGCAGAAAGGTTTTAATCATGTAAATCCTTTTTTTTCTTAATCATCCGCCATGCATTTCAACGTGCAACCATAGTCTGAGCATAATCTAATTTGGGAGTCCAGTTAAGGACATCTAAAGGACCAGTACCGTATAAAATGCCCAAAATCCTAATAGGGTCATCACAAAGTCTAATGTCAACAGAAGACTCATCTACAAAAGGGGAACCTAATCTACGGCCTACACATTTATCAAGATTAAGGGCCGCGCCAGAAACAGCCCCAAACTTGGAACAATGCCATAATGCAGAACGCACGGAGGCAACATTAGCCACCATGAGACTCATATCGTCTGCATAGGCCAACACGGAATATGGGGCTGAGGGAAGTGGCATAATTGTTGGGGCCGAATTAATAGAACGAAGTAAGGGATCCAAAAAAAAAAACCATATAAAAGTGGACTAAGGGGACAGCCCTGTCTAACCCCTCTGTGTAGAGGAAGCATAGGGCCCTTCCATCCATTGACCAGTGGGACAACAGTTGCAGACCGATATAGCAACTGGAGTCTAGTCAGGGTAAAATCAGGTACTTTATAATATCGAAAAGTAGACCATAAAAATCATGATGTACAGAATAAAAAGCCTGCCGTTGGTCCAGTGAGAATATGAAACCATGTAAAACATTAGAATTTCCACGCTCAATCATTTCTCTAAGTAAAATTAGATGGTCCTGAATACATCTCCCAGGGACACTGCAAGATTGTGTGGTAGAAATCACATACATGGCCATTTTAGAAAGTCTGAGGGCCAAAATTTTGGTCAATATTTTAAAATCAGTATTTAAGAGGCATAAAGGTCTCCAATTGGAGAGCAATCTTCTATCCCCTTTTTTATGTAAGTAAAATAAACAACCCATGTTAAAGTCTAAAGGAAGATGTTTGCACTGTAGAACAGAATTATAAACTGTAGCCAATTCAGAACTAGGTCAGCAGAAAACAATTTATACAGCTCACTGGAGAGACCACCCAGGCCTGGTGTCACTCTTGGACGTAAAGACTTGATTACTGCTTCAATTTCATGTGCTTGTATCTCAGTATCTAACATATCTACAACAGAAGAAGGTACATCAGGAAGTTGTAAAAAGGAAAAGCAGTCCATTATGGATGCAGATGGGGGGGGGCATGGGACCAAACAGTTTTTGTGTATAACAGGTAACACCAGTGACAGCGCTAACATGCACCAAAATGGCAAAAGTTGCATCCTTTCCAAAACTGACCCATCTTTCCGTTGCCAGTGCGTCCAAATTGATGCACTTACTCTAACAATATCTAAAGGAAGGGAATGTGAACTGTTCAAAATCTGCCACTGGTCAGTGCCCAGTATGGGTGCTGACTATCGAGCAGACACGAAAGACCAATAGGCCTCCTCTGCTGGCATTTTAGTATGTTAGTTTGATTATGTTTTGACCCAGTAGGTTCCTCTTTAGACCCACATTTTTTACACCCGTGGGTCCAATTCGACCCATGTTCTAAACCCTCCAGCGCTGTCACTGGGTAACACGGTGCCTGATATCCAAAACATTAGTGAGCTCGGTGAAACTGTCATCAAACAGCGTAGTAAAGGTTTTACTCTCTACTGTTCGCTGAATAGAAGCATATGGACATACCGCGCCACGGGTACCAGAGGTCCCAAAACGCTGTTGATGCTGAACAGAAGTAGCCTTCAGAAGGTGATAATCCATCATGCGCTCCTTAAGAGTACTTATTTGGGTGGAAAAATCATGGCCAGTTTCATGAGATAAAGTAAGTAATTTTTGAAGTCGTCGTCTGTTAGTGTGATAAAGGAAATACAATGAATCATGATGATGTTTACTAAAATTTTTAAATAAAGTTCGGAGTCCAGATTTCGTATCCCGCCACCAATCCCAGGGGGCATCATATATATATAAAAAAAAAAATACAGTCTTTCGATTATGAATATACTCAGTTAAGTGACTTAACAAACGTGAATCAGATAACAAGGAAGCATTCAGTTTCCAAATGCCAGGGCCAAAACGAGATGTCAAGGAAGAGCCTAAAGAAATAGATAATAAATTATGATCCGAAAATTCCGCAACTTGAATTACAGCATCAGAAAGTTGAAGGTGGGAAGAAATAAAAAAAAAAATCAATACAGGTTGCAAGGAGGCCTTTGTGAAAAGTAGGAGTATGCCGACCCGTAAAAGATAAATATGCATCTTGTAAACCTGTGGAATGGAGCAATTGTTTCAGAAAATTTGTGTCACGAAACAACTTAGTAGTCTTTGAAGTAGAAGACTTATCTTTAGTGGATAACCCACAACTGAAATCACCCCCAAAAATCACATGCATTGATGTGTATAAACAGGGTTGAATCAGTTTCAGTAGTTCAATTCTGTGGGATTTCAATTGAGGGGCGTAAATATTAATAATCCGGAAAGGGACAGAAGAAATCAAAATATCCAACAACAGAAGCCGACCCGGGTAGACATCCAACAGTTTAACAACAGTAACATCAGGTATACTAAATACCCAAACCAGAACAAGAGTCCTGTCCAAAGGACCAAAAAGAAAGCCCAGAGGTCCAGGCACGAGTGGCCCTGGAAATTTCTGAAAGAGCATGGAAACGTACATCTTGCAAAAAGATGAGACCAGCTGTCAAGCCAGATAAAAAGGAAAAAACTGCATCTCTCTTAGCATGCTTCTTTATACTGTTAACATTTAACAGTATGCACTGAGAAAGAAGAAGACATGAAACGGGAAAGTGAAAACAAAAACACGAAAGTCACCTTAACCTACCTTTCCTAGGAGTACCTTCCCTATGTTTCAGTTTTGCCTTAGCTTTCCTTTTTTGAGAACCAATATTATCAATGGGTACTTCATTGTCCGTAGTCACATCAGGGTGGGAGGAAAGAACAGAGGACGTATCAGAGTCCGTGTTGTCCTGAGGGTGGTGTAAAACCTCAAATTTATTCATATGAGTCACAGTAGAGGACTTCAGGGCCTTAGAAGAGGGAGAAGTCCCTTCTTAGATCGTCGGTAACTCTAACAAAAGGTTCTGTTGGTGGGGTCCATGGAAGACCCAGAAATACTAGGCAAGACAGGAATAGGGACCTCTTCCAAGGTAGAAATAGCAAGATCAGAGGAAGGGGGAGGGAGAGCTGTAGTAAAGGTCTGTGGTTCCAAAACAGGAGCAGACCATTCATGTAAAGTAGAAGAGGGGTCAACAGCAGGTACAACAGGGTGAGGGAGGGTGCAGCGTTGAGGTCTAGAAAGAGTGTCAGATAACACTTGAGCGTTGTGCGACAGTAATAATCAAACGTTGTTATTCCCCATCAGCAAGAGTCGAGGAGTTGTGAGCTGCCCAAGTACAAGTCTGGAAAGTGTGCCCCAATTCGTCACAAAGGACGCAAAGAGGTTCATCCACACATTGCGAACCTGCATGACCAATGTTACCACAAACAGAGCATTTAATCTTGTCATAGACACTACTGATATGATTCTAAGAGCCACATCTGTAGCAAGCTTTAGGCTGGCCAGGGTAAAAAAGAACTCCCCTGTCTTTCCCAAGCATAAAGCTGTTCGGGAGATGCTGTATTCCAACCTCCGAAGTGCGAAGCATAACCCTCGCTCTCCACCCACCCGTCCAGATATTCTCAGAATCAAAGATAGCCTCTGGGTCACAAAGGACAGTACATCTTTGCTTTAACCAGACAGTAATATCATTAAGACTGACACCTTCATTACGAAACAATATAGTAACAGTTTTCTGAGTAGGTTTAGTTAAGGGAATGGCATTAAACGGTGACCATAAAGGAGAAGTTTTAAGCTCCTGATATTTTCTCCAAAACTTTTCTAAACCAGTGATAGTTTTAAAACTAATATCAAAATGAGACTCTGAAGAAACATGAATTAAGGCATGAATCTCAAAAGCAGCAAATTGCATAGAATCCTTCAAAAGAGTGCGACCTAAAAAAAATCGGTCAGGAAAGTCAGGTAAGCCCCTCAAATAATGCAGTCGAACAGTGTTGTGTCTTTTAGCTTGATGTACAGGGGGTTGAAAGCATGCAGCATAAGTTTTAGGGGACGAAGCAGTAGAAGTAGCAGGAACTGGACGAGACACAGGGTCCCGAAGAGTCCGTTGTTCTTGAGGCGTCGAGGAAGCAGGACCAAATTGCAAAGTCGGGTTCTGAGTCAGAAGAAGTTCAGTTGGCAAAGAAAGATCAAGAGAAGCAGCAGAGTCTTTCAAAACACGAGAGGCCAGCAGTTTGTCAGGTGGCCTAGTACAGATCGGGGAAGAACCAGAACGCCAAGTCCCAATGGTAGGATCCTTCTCCCACCCAGCCGCTTCCAGGGCCGACTCAACAGACCAGTCCATCGTGTGCAAGGCATCAGGGAGAGCAGAAGCAGGCACCTGTACAGAAGAAATTTCTGGAGAAAGCTGAGCAAGAGGTGCAGTCAGTACAGGCGGTAGGGAGTGAGGAGGGTCCGTAGCTACAGGCAAAGAATGCGGAAGTGTCAGAATCGGTGAAGAGACAGTACAACAATCTTTCCCAGACGGTGAGTCAGTAGCAGCAGGTACAAAACCAAACTGAGGCTTAAGGGCTAACAAACGCTGTCTAGCAGTGAAATAACGCTGTTCCTCAATTTCAAGTAACATATCTACATCCATAGAAACAGGAGAAGACTCACGTATATCCATAGTAGCAGGGCTAGAAGACATTGTAAGCACAGTTTGAGGAATAAATGAAGGATCCACAGGCAAACACTGCACACAAGTATCCACAACAGCAGCAGGGGACGTATCCAAAGGCACAGAAGAACCATATTCAGTAGATTGCAGCACAATAGGAATAAAAGATGGGGTCTCTCTCAGAACAGAGACAGGGGAAGAGACCAGCTCCACTGCCTCCAACACCTCCATGTCCTCCACAGCATGTCCAGCGGCAGCCATCTTGGTCCCACACGTAAATGGGACCCCTCTGCTTACAGGAAGCAGATTAGGGGAATTTCCCCGGTGTCCTGGCCAAATTTCCCTCATTCACTAAAAATACCACCAACAGCTTGATCTGGTTCAAGGTCAGTTGGCATTCATCTGTATCCCCCTCCCACGGGTCGTGCCTGAAAATAGGCAGGATTTGTCTAGTGCACTTACCCGGTCAACAAAAACTAAATAAATAAATGGCTCCATGGGTTCATGTTAAAAGTGGAGGAGACTTGATTGGGGGGGCGCGGAAAGCAAGATATCCAGAAGTGGAGACCGAGCTGGCAGGCTGGATAACACATCAAAGGAAGCAACACTATCATGTTATCAGAAAAGCAGTAGCACAGTACCTTTGCTGACTACCGGGCACGAAAAGCAGCGTGTCACTGTATATTTGGTTGCTATGGCAGACAGCAGAAAATTGCCATGATTTGTAGTGTTGAAAGGGAAAAGAGTTCCAAAAGAGACTCTTGGGGTGTCGGGGGTTGTTCTTGCAATGTCCCCGAATGGCTGGATGAGCAAAAAGCTCACTCTACAGTGGCTGGAGATATG
Source organism: Neoceratodus forsteri (assembly GCA_016271365.2). NCBI lineage: Eukaryota > Metazoa > Chordata > Ceratodontiformes > Ceratodontidae > Neoceratodus > Neoceratodus forsteri. Next base: position 1,220,152,132 of record CM057450.1, read on the forward strand.
GGGCTCTATATCATTCACCAAAAGACTATTAATATGGGATGCTTTCAGATGTCATATCTCACCTGCAGTTAAAAAAGCAGCCAAAAAAAAAATTCCTCGGTGTGATTCCAGGTGGATGCACCAAACCTTTGCAACCAGCAGAAGTGAGCTTGAGTGCTCCATTTAAAGCTGCCTATAGAGACCTGTATGACTGCTGGCTGTCCACCGAAGAGCGGGAACGAACTGCGGCTGGAAGCCCCAGGGCTCCAAGTAAAGACAAAATCCTAGAATGGATAAAAATTGCTTGGCAAGCTGTCAGCAGAAAAAACATTATCAAATCGTTTGAGGTACTAAAATGGTTTGTTGTGTATTAAAAATGCAAAGCATTTCATGACACCATACTGATCTTTTTTTTTTCTCCACCTGTACCAGTCTGTGCAATAACAAGCTGCCCCCCAGACGTAATCCACTGCACCAAGCTGGGAGGGATCGCAGAAGAAATCCGAGAGGAACTCAATAGAAAGCTGCAGGACATCTCTGAGGCATCATTCAATGATGCGGACACAACCTGCTCCAAGAGCGATATTCGATCGCAAAAGCTTGCGAGTCACTCTGACTCAGACAGTGACAACGGCAGTGAATCCGAGCTAGATTAAAACTAAAAATTACAGCTCACTGTGCTGAAAATGCTTTACCATGTTTTTAAAAACTGATTAATAAAATGCTTAACTTTAAAATCTACTGTAGTGTTGACTTGCTGACTTCTGGATATGGTACTACAAACAAGCGGGGCGTCTGACAAAAGTGACGGGGCTACTGTTTTTATTTTTGGGTCTTTAAACATTTGTAGAAGGAGATGGAAAGAATAAACTTAAAGAGTGCTGCTGTAGGAACTACGAAGGTAATATTAAAGTGATTACTGAACAGCCTGATTAAATTACTGGCACGGAGCATGGTGTAAAAACACTGGCGTCTTCATCGTGAAGACGCAACATACTGTACAGTCAATAGTAGACACCGTTTGTATTGGAGGGCAGCCTGTATTAGCTATCTTTCAATTTTAGCCATGGCTTATGTTTGAGGGAGGCTACTTAATGAAGATATACAGTATTAACCATTTGGTCTGGTCACAGCTATGAATGCAGGCCTTCTGGGGGGAAATCACCTCTATCTTGTCAAAAACTACAGAGACTCCCTATATACCCACAACTAAGGGTATAATGCTGGGGCTAGCACTGGGAGGACCAAAATATATAATCAACCACTGCAGAGACTGGGAGTAGCGGTGGGTAAAAAACTCACAGCCAAATACTGGGACACAGGGGAGACCCCTACAACAGCCCACTCAGTAGTGGGTAAATAGCTTGCTAGAATGTATGAAAACTGAAAGAAAAAAAAAACCAAAAAACACAGTACTCCACCCTACCACAACTGCAGAAATACAAAGAAAAGCTGGGCCCCTCTGGAGAGAGCCCCCAGGAGGTGTATGGTTTCCTAATTACTGGCAGGAGAGGGGACCTCAGAAAGGGCCTTGCACAGCAATTGCTGGGCAGCCTTACAAAGTACATTTTGTTATCTGTTAGCGTGTACAAATATGGTCTAGATTTTCAATCAATAAGTGGTATTGCTGTGTAATTCTCACTGAGCCTTAAAATGTTTCCATGACTGCTGATGTACTGTGACAACTTGTTGCATGTATTTCTCTAGACTCTTCTTCCCCTACCCAGCCTTCCAACCCGCTTTGAATGACCTGAATGATCTTACACAAAATGCAATGTTGAATATCCCCAGTCCATAAAGAAAGTTTAAAAAATAACAATATTAAAAAAAAAGTAAAAATACATGAACGGGTGTGGTATATCAACATGCCTCAGGTCCCAGCTAGGGCTGACAACAGTCTCGTATTTTATGGGATAACCCATATTTATGAGCATTTTGCCTCGTTCTGTTTCAAATCCATATGGGACGCCTACTGTCCCGCATTTTTTGGTGACCCATTATACTGTTTCCATAAACTCTATCTCCCAAGATCCATAGCCCCATAGAGCTTTTGTGCACATGCACAACCGCCTGACTCGCCGTCGCCGGGATGCCATTATAGAGCGGGAGACTGCTGCTTCATGGTTGCTGCTTGAATGTGTGAGACTGCAAGTGCATTCATTGTCGGCAACTAGAGACCGCAAGTTGGGAAATTTAAGTTCAAGGAAGAGCTGTCCAGACCTGAAGTCCGAGGTGCCTGCAACAACAGACCTTGTTCGGGGATGGGGTCGAACTTCGTCCATGGCCACTGGTTCTAAACTGTCTGTGACTTCCTTGTGTGAATCTGTGTGCTGTGCTCCAGACTTGACCGAGAGAGAGAGAGAGGAGGACCACCGAGGGAGCGCAGCAGGAGTCAGGACTCAAAACACTACAACTCAGAAAAAATATAACGTGCCACTGCTGAATCATGACCACAGCTGCAGACTAGACTACTGCACAGAAACAAAAGTTAAAGACACACTTAGTGGCTCAAGACAAGTTAACCTTGAGAGAAGATCATGGGCATGGCTGGTGCAGTGCTGCCAGGCTGGGCTGGCTGGCCCTGGTCAGGGCAGAGGTGAGGGGGGAACGGGGTGCATGCAAAGATGCAACTGATCTAAGATCTGATCTTGTCACTTCTGAAAGAAGTTTAATTTGGAGACTGAGTACTGTTCCTTCCAAGTGAAGATTAAGAACTGAACCATTCATGAGGCTAAACAGTGCAAATGTTGAAATTTGGCCCTGCCTGAAGGAAGGTCTAACTTATGGGGACAGACACCTCAGAACTATGGCTTTCCTTTGATTACGATTAAAAGTTTGCGCTCAAAAGGACCTGCCCTCTGACGAAGACCATTTGAGAGTTGAAGGCTAGCACTGGGATTTAGGGCTTATTCAGTTGCCCCCCTGATGGTTTAGCAGTGCAGTTCTACTTTGCATTATATTCTTTGTTTTCTCAAGTTTTTCTGGAGTGAACCCCTTGAATGCAGGACTATTGCTCCCAAGGTTTCTAGCACGCTGGCACTGCCTAGTTTCGGGGAAGGGGCGGGCGGGGGTCTGTCCCTTATTTTTGAAATCCAATGTTGGCAACCCCACTCAGGTGCCTAGTAAGGTATGAGGCTGCAGGCCATGTGCCCTAGTCACCTAAAAAGTGGTGATATCCCCTCACAACCCATATCGTGAAGTGTATTATTCCAATTATACATGGAGTTGTCTATTAATTAAAGTGTTTTAAATGTATTTTTTTATTCTATGAGTAGGTTATGTTTAAAAGCATACTGCTCTTCTTATGTTGGCCAGTAGGTGGTGGTTCCCCCCCCCACTATAGACTGATTTATGAGCCCCCCCCCCCCCAAAGTGAGAAGGACAGCAGTGAAAAGAAGCTTCATTTTAATCCTGGACAGTAGTGGAATGTTAAATATTGACAGATCTGCTCTGTTCCCTCCCCACTGCCTCAGTTCTAAACAGCTTAGGGACGGCTTCTGGCAGGGCAGTAATGGTAACTGCACAGTCCAGCTGTGGTTTTGTTTTCACCACATGGCGGCTTTCATTTTGCATGTGTGGCAAACTGGCAGGGGATGGGAGAAAAAAAAACAGGTTACTCACCTGTAACTGTAGTTCTAGGAGTGGTACATGATATTCATCCACACTTATAGGCAGCGTCCTTTCCCTTTAAGATGGTGCGGGAAAGTCTTCGAGCTGGCACCTCCCACCCACCCAGGTAAACCCATGCTGTCTTGGATCCTGTGCCCCTATGGATTCAGGTGTTGCACTATCCTTTCCTTAAGGGTGCCTCCATAATCTTACCCTACTGGTAAGACTGCAGCCCGGTCTGTAGTTCTCCGCCTCCTCCCTGCTACCACTCTTGTGGAGTGGGATCACATGAGCCTTCTCCAGTCTTCTGGGACCTCTCCTGTGCTCAGAGACTCACTAAACAATTCTGCTAATGGCTCTGCTAGTTCCTCCTTTAGCTCCTTAAGTACCCTGGGATGTATGCCATCAGGTCCCATTGCCTTATCCACCCTGAGCTTGCGACTCTTGTAGGACCCTTTCTTTTGTGAAGGGAGTAGTGCTCACTTCCCTCCCCCCTGTGTCCATGATGCTGAGCTGTGGGCCCTGCCCTACCTTCTCTTCAGTAAATACTGAGCAAAAGTATCTATTTAGGATAGATGCCTTTACAGGGTCCTCCTCCTCACTTGCTCCCTTTTCTCCATTAAGCTTAGCAATACCCCCTTGCACTTGCACATCCACACTGTCTGGCAGGTTCCTTGCCGCTTTAAATCTTGCCGGAAGGTCTTCAAGCTGGCTCCTCCCACCCACCCAGGTGGTAAAACTCTTGGCTCCGCCCCATGATGCCAGATCTAGCCTGCTGGAAGCCAGGTTCTGCGTCGAAGCTGGGGAGGTCGGATGGGTCATGTGGATGAACAACATATACCATTCCTAGAACTCCTGTTACAGGTGAGTAACCTGTATTTCTAGGGACATGGATATGTTGTTCATCCACACTGTCTGGCAGACTCCTAGCAGTTCTCCGGGAGGAGGGAGGCAAGGCGCACACCCCCTACTTAGGGAATAAGGACTGGAGAACCAAGGCCCCAAAACCAGCATCCCGGCATGACCCAAGGCCGATCTGGTAGTGGGTAGTTAAGGTATGTGCTGACTTCCAGGTAGGAGCCCTGCAGATATCCTGGATAGGAACATGTCTGGAAGCAGCCACCGATGCAGCAGTATGGCGGGTAAAATGAGCTCTTATCCCTCTGGGAGGCTCCATGCCCGCCAACCTATAGCAGAGATCTATGCAGGAGGTGACCCACCCGCTCATCATCTGCTTGGCTGCAGGTCTGCCAGGTGCGGCTTCAGCGTAGATGACAAACAGCTGGCGAACCTCTCCCGAACTTCAGCCGTACGCTCCCTAAGAAAGCGAGCACTCAACTAGGGTCCAATATGGAGCTCTATATTCGCCTCCGAGGTGTGACTGGGGTAGAACACCAGCAGAGTCAACACCCGGTTAAGGTGAAGCTCCGACACCACCTTCGGAAGGAACTTCGGGTGGGGCACAGGACAACCTTGTCCCTGTGGAAGACCAGATAGGGAGACTCAAAGGAAGCGTCTGGAGCTCTCCCAACCTTCTGGTTGACGTGATAGCCACCAAGAAGGCGGTCTTCCACAACAGGTGGGAGAAATCACACCTGTGCATTGGTTCAACTGGCTTGCCCATGAGCATAGCCAATGCCAGCAGTAGATCCCACGGAGGTGGAGATTCTCGCATCGGAGGGGAAATGTGATCAAGGCCTTAGAAAAGCGCTAGACCACCTTCTCCTGCGCCACCGACTGCTTTCCGGCCCGCGCCCGGAGGGCAGAGATGGCTGCCAGGTGCACTTTAAGGGTCGTCGACCGAAGCCCTTGCTGAGAATAGGACCACAGGTAGTCCGGAATGCTTGCCGAGGAACAGAAGGAAGGGTCCAGGCCCTTTCCCTAACGCCAAATGGAGGAACTCTTCCATTTGAAGGCATAGCATTATCTGGTCGACTCCTTACGGGACGCCTCAACAACGTTGAGGACCTCGTCGGAAGACCCAAGGCCTGGAATCTAGCCGCTCAGGAACCAGGCCGTCAGGTGCAGGGATTGAAGGTCTGGATGGAATACCTTCCCCTGATAATAGAGATCAGGTCCGGGCGGGCTGGAAGCCGCCTCGGGAGCCTGGAGCTGAGTCTGAGGACAGCTGGATACCAGAGCTGGCAGAACCAGTCTGGGGCTACCAGAATCACCTGCGCCTTGTCCCTCCTTGCCTTGAGAAGCACCTTGTGGATCAAGGGAATAGGGAATGGGGGTAAGGCGTAGAAGAGGTCTGGGGTCCACGGCCTCGAGAAGGCATCCTCCTGCAGTGAGCCCTGCTGAGGGAGGTGGGCATGAAACAGTTTCAGCATCACATTCTCCCTGGAGGGAAAAAGGTCCGCCCGAGGCGTGACCCAGTGGGAGATCAGATCTTGTGCTACCTCCGGTAGGAGAAAACGCCTCGTGAGACGCAGCCCCTATCTGGCCTAGGGCATCAGCCAGGGTGTTGGAGACTCCTGCCACCTAAATGGCTAGGAAATCCGCCTCCAGGCTGCGCACGAGACCATATGCGGAGAGCCTCCTTACATAACGGGAAGGAGCGCGTCCGGTCCTGGCGGTTTAGGTAGCACATGGTCGTGGTATTGTCCATCAGGACCTGAACCACTTGACCCCGTAGAAACGGAGCCAAGGCGGTAAGAGCTAGGTGGACCGCTCAGAGCTCCAGCAGGTTGATATGGCATCGGGACTCCCGAAGGGACCAGAGGCCATGCGCTCTGTGCTCCCCCCGATGGGGACCCCAACCCATCAGAGATGCATCAGTCAACAGAGAGACCGTCGACTCGGGGCGGACGAACGGGATGCCCTCCTGCAGATGTGCGGGAACGGTCCACCACTGGAGAGTGTTCCACATCTCCTGGGTCGCTGTCACAGGCTGGACCAATGGATCGCAGCATTGTGACCACTGGCTGGCCAGTCCCCACTGAAAGGGACGCATGTACCAGCGGGCCCAACGGACCATGCTGGAGCAGGCCACCATAAGGCCCAGGAGGTGCAGGAACTCCCGGGCAGGGCGCGATTTCCCAACCAGAAATGATTGGGCAAAGGAGGAAGAACCTCAGCCCTGTCCGCCGGGAGCCGAGCTCTGCCCCGATGAATAGTATCACCTGCTTCGGCACCAGTTCCGACTTGGCCTCGTTGAAGAGGAGGCGAATCTGAGAGCAGCCTGGAGGGCCAGAACTCTGGACCGCTCCCCCTCCGCTCTGGAGGGGCTGCAATCAGCCAGCTGTCCAGGTAGGGGTACACCCGGACCCTTCGGCACCGCAGGAATGCTGTCACCACTGCTATGCATTGGTGAAGACCCTGGGAGCTGGAGAGAGGCCGAAGGGCATGGCCCGGAACTCCTAAAGGGATCCCTCCGCTCTGAAGTGGCGGAATCTCTGATGAGACAGACGGATCAGAACGTGAAGAACGCGTCCTGGAGGTCCAGGGAACAGAACCACATGCCTCGTTCCAAGGATGGTATTATCTGAGCCAGAGTGACCATCCTGAAGGTCCGAGACCTTAGGAACCTGTGCAGGTTGAGAACGGGGCGCCAGCCCCCCGTCCGTCTGGGGACCAGGAAATACCTGGACACGATCCCTGGGTCTGGAGGAGGATCCGCCACCTTCCTGATCACCTCTATCCCGAGGCACAGAGCAATATCGGCATGGCGAGCCGACAGCAAGGCTTCGGACCCCGTGGTCCCCCGGGGAGAGGCGGCTCGGAAGGGGAAGGGCCTGCTTGAAAACCGAGACAGGCTCCTTACCTACCACCTCCCACATCCAACGTCCGTCTGATAGCGGACCAGGCGGAAGGGAAGTGGCGGAGCCGTCCCCCCACCGGGGACCCAGGAAGGGTGGTGAGGTTGGGGGCAAAGCCCCTCAACCCGTCACTGAGCAGGCTTGGAGGAGGGACTGGCCGAGAGAGCTCCTGGGCCTTTACCTCCTTGCTTCCCATTAGAGGAAGCTGCTGGCTTGGGTTTGGGATGCCAAGCGCAAGCCTGCTGACCCTCATGCTGGTGCTGATGGGCTGGTCGTGCCGCAGGGGACGAAGGACGAAGGGACTTATGCTGATGTTGCCGACGGCCCTTGTCCTTCTGGGCGGAGGTGACTGAGTCCAGAGTGGCGTTGGACTTTTTGATCCACTGGAGGTGTCCCTCCACTCCAGGGCCGAAGAGGTCAGTCCCCAAGAAGGGGATGTCCGCCAACCTGTGCTGGGTATCCGCCGAGAAGGTGGATATCCTCAGCCACGCCTTGCGGCGCATGGCCACCGCGACCGCTACTGACCTGGCACGGGAATCACCTATGTCCAGAGCAGTCTGAAGCTGCTGTAAGCCACTGCCCTTCCTGGTCCTGCCTGGCCGGGCCATAGTCCATGAGGTCGGTGGGAGATGAGGATCACCTCATCCAGGGAGCCCATGAGGCGTGGGAGAAGTGTGCCATCAGCGTGGCCGAGCTGGTCTGCCGGAGGCCGAGGGAGGACGCAGCGTAAACCTTGCGCCCGATATAGTCCAGTCTTCTGGACTCCTTGTCAGAAGGCCTATCCATGTCGCGAGCGTTCCCGGAACGCTGGAAGAAGTTATCGGTAACTAACCCCTCAGCAGAGGGGTGCTCCGAGAAACCAGGCAAAGAGCCGATAGGGACCGCATACTTCCTGGCTATCCTGGCCGAGGGCGCAGGACAGGAAGCAGGCAGCTGCCAAAGCTCCAAAGCTGGGCCGACAATGGCCTCAGCCACAGGGAAGGCCTCCGTGGGTGAATCCCCTCGGTCTAGAATCTCCGTCAGGGATAATAGGCCCGTCTGGACACGGGCTCGAGCTGCATCCCAGTAAACTCCGAGATGAGCCTAAGCAGACCCAGGAAGGACGATGGGCTATCGTCCAGAGACTGACCCCGGGAGGACTCCAGGCCCACCCGCCTGGGAAACATGGAGGAGTCGTCATCGGACTCAGAAGGGTCTGCAAAGAGCTGCCTCAGGCCTGAGCCACCCTTCACCTGCTGAGGGCGGCTGGGAGTGAGGGTGACCAACAACCTGCGGGGCAGGCCGTGACCCGACCAAGGTTCCACCACAATCAGTGGGGCAGCTAGATTTGGTCGAACAACCGGCCCAGAAATGGGCATCTCGACTGCAGCGAGCGGTTGCCTCGGCCATTCAGGCGGCAGCCACTTGATAGCCGGGGAATGAATCGGAGTCGATTGATTCCCGGACAACAGCAACTGCTGCCACATAAGCTTCTCGTAGCGTCGACGCAATCTGCCGAAACCTCTCCTCATCTGAGGAGGATGACGAGGAGGAACGGTGTTGCCACTTAACTCGGTGCCCAGACCGAGACCGCCGAAGTCGGCGGGAGCGACTTGACCGAGATGAAGACCGAGACCGAGCCCCTCGGTGAAACCGAGGGCGGGTCTGGGAAGGGGCGGGGGACACCCGCTCTTCCCTCGGCTCGGACGCTTTGACAGAGGACTGCCGCCTCGAAGGCGCGGGCAGAACCTCGGTCTCCGCTGGGAACCCGGCGGAGAAGGGTTGACGGCTCTTCCAGTCGACCACCTGGCTGACGGGTCAAGAGATAACTCGACTACGTCGATGGCAGTCTCGGCAGGCTGGCCTGACGGGGACAACGTGAAGCCAACGACCTGAGCCGCAACCTCGACCGAAGTCGACGGTCGGCTGTCCGGGGAAGGAGACCTCTCCCACTCCCACAAACGCCGACGATGGGACTTACCCTTCGACTCCCTCGTCTTGGGCTGAGAGGCATGTCCCGATGGTCCCTCTCCCTTCGTGGGAAGTGACTGGCGAAGCTTCTTGAACGAAGCCAAATGAGAGGAACTCCGAGAGAGTAGGATAAACGCTGCGACTGAGGAGGAGGGAGATGAGGCCTGGGCCGCCTCCTCCTCAAGGGCGATAGAGTGCTCGAGCTGATCAGCTAAGTCAGCCGCCGCGGACGCCGCCCAACGAGCCTCTTTGGGTTTTACGGGCGGGGAAAAATCCTCGGGGCGCCCAAGCCCCAATCGGGCAGCACGATCCTCCATGACGTTGGTCAAAAAAGCGCGGCACAACTCGCAGACCTGCGGGTCATGGTCCAAGTCGAGACAGTATACGCACGTGAAGTGCAGATCAGTCCTGGAGATATTCCGTCCGCCAGGGCGCCTCCGAGAGGCAGGAAACGAAGTGTCCATGGCAGTCGCGAGGGAAAAGAAGACTGGAGTTTCGAAAACTTCAAAACTAAATTCGGACGAACCGAAGAATCAGGAACTAGTCAAAAAACGCAGAGCTCTAAGGAGGGAACCTGAGCTTCCAGCGGTAAGGAAGATCTGGCGTCATGGGGCGGAGCCGAGAGTTTTACCACCTGGGTGGGTGGGAGGAGCCAGCTTGAAGACCTTCTGGCAAGATTTAAAGCGGCAAGGAACCTGCCAGACAGTGTGGATGAACAACATATCCATGTCCCTAGAACCTCATGTTTCGCTCTAGAGATGGTATGTTCTGAGACAAGAGTTACCATCCTGAAGGTACGTGACCTGAGGAACTTGTTCAGTTCGTGCAGGTCTAGAATGGGGCACCAACCCCCCATCCGCTTTGGCACCAGGAAGTACCTGGAGACAAACCCAGGGTGTTCCAGAGGATCCAAGACAGGAACCACAACCTCCTTGTGGTGGAGCTGGGCTATGCCATCGCTGAGAGCTGACAGCATGTCTGCAGAAACCAAGTCCCCCCATGGGGCGCGGGCTCAGCAAGGAGGGTGTTGCTTGAATTCTATTGGCAGACCCGGACCTGCCACTTCTAGAACCCACCTGTCCATGATGACAGCAGACCAGGTGGAAAGGAAGTGGAGGAGCTGGCCCCCCCACGGGAGTACCCAAGGGAGGTGTGATGGGCACGAGGGAGGCACCCCTCATCCCATCACTGGGCAGGCGTGGAGGAGGGCCTGGCTGAGGTGCCACCGGAACCTCTCCTCCTGGCTTATGGACAACCGAGGCCACTGACTTGGGCCGAGGTTACCAGGCCTGAGCCTGCTGACCAGCCTAGTGCTGGGCTGGTTTGGCCACAGGAGTGGAGGTGGACCGAAAGGGCTTCCGTTTCTGCTGCTGCTTGGAGCCCTTGGGGTCCCTCTGGGCAGATGTCATGGATTTAAAGGTGGCACTGGACTTCTCAATAAGAGTGAGGTGACCCTTGACCTCGGGCCCGAACAGGTCGGCGCCCAGGAAAGGGACATCAATCAGCTTGTGCTGAGTGTCCACCATGAAGGTCGAGATCCTCAGCCAAGCCCTGCAGCGCATGGCCACTGAGGCTGCCATGGAGTGGGCACAGGAGTCCCCAATGTCCATGGCTGTCAGGAGCGGTTGTTTGGCTACAGCCCGGCCCTGGACAAGGAAGCATTGGCCTCTTCAGTAGATAACTGGTTGGTCGGCTCAAGACAAATCTCAACCGGGACCTCCTCCAGCGTTTCAGCCAGCAGGCCCAATGGGGATACCATGGAGCCAGTGACCAAGGCTTTGACCGAAGTCAAATCTGCTAAAGCATGGGAGTCAGAGGCCCTCAACCGAGAGCACTCCCGATCCCACGAATGACAGCGAGTCCTCTTTTTCTCCTTCTTGGGTTCTTTCTTCTTTGATTTGTGCTCCGAGGGTCCCAGACCATGGGTGGGCAGAGACTGGCACAATTCTCTAAAGGAACCCGTGAATGTCGAGCCCAGCTGAAGCCGAAGAGAAGTGAGCCACGGCCTGGGATGCTTCCTCTTCGAGGGCTGTTCACCAGACCCTGCAGCTGCGGAGACCACCCAATGGGCATCTTTAGATCTGACCAGCAGGTTCCAACGTGCCAGGAGGCCCAGTTTAAGGTGGGCAGGCAAGACAGTCCTCCAGAATGGTCAGATGGAAAGAACAGAAGTCGCAACCTGGGGGTCGTGATCATGCCCCAGGCAGTATATGCACATGGCGTGTGGGTCAGTCCTGGACATCTTCAGCCCGCAAGGGCACCAGCAGAACCCGGGAATGGACTTATCATCCATGGCAGTCACGACTGATGAGCAAGCAGAAGAGGAACTTGTAAGAGTTTTGGTTTTGGAGGTAAATCTGAAGATTTGACAGCTAGGGCCTACTCAACACGGGAGCGGTAAGGAGGGAACCTGCTTCTTCCAGTGGAAAGGAAGATCTGGTGTCATGGGGTGGAACCAAGGGAGTTACCACCCGAGTGGGTGGGAGAAGCCATCTTAAAGGGAAAGGACAGTACCTATAAGTGTGGATAGAACATCATATCCACATCCCTAGAAATTTAGTTTTGGTCTGTTGGGTAGATTCCAGACGTTAACTGCTTGAGCAGGTTTCATTTGTTTAACCTGTATGGCAGGGCTGGGGTGTCAGTGACAGTTGAGTATATTGTTCACATAGCATGTTGTGGCAGGTGGGGGTGGGGGGGAGAAGACCTGGCGTGCTGTTTTGTTGTGAGGATGGGCTGTGACAGGGTAGTAAGTGCGAGTAGGACTACCCAGTGTGTTCATGGCTGTAAACAAGATCTGGCTAGACAGACTCATTCTTACCAGTGAGTTATGGTTAGATGGTGAAAGCATGGCTCAGTTAGTAGCACATCCACCTCTGGGCCAGATGGTCATGGGTTCCAGTTCCACACAAGGAATGGGCTCATACCATAAATGCTAGCATCTGAGTGCAGTACTAAAGGGATGCCATACTGTTGCAGTGTGCCATCCTTCAGATGAGATATTAAACTAAGGTCCTGTCTCCCTTTTCTGGTGGTTATTGAAGTGGACGTTAAAGACCCCATGGCACTTCTCGAAAAGAGTAGCGGCATTTCCATGGTGCCTTGGCCAAATTTCCCCATTCACTAAAATACTAACAACAACTTAATCTGGTTAAAATTGTGTGACAACGCCACCGGCAAAGAATGTTGACGGCCAATGAAGTTTCATTTTTTTTTGTGTTTATTCAGTATGCAATGCATAGTAGCAGGGCACAGCAATCAGTAGAGACACAGGCATACCAAATATTAGTTTCCTTCCTACAAGTGTTACAACATTTATGGGGTATATCAAAATTAGTAAATTACCAAAGTAATAAAAATGTCCCAAAGTCCTACAGTGACCAACATAGCATGACTATGGATGCGATGCAGAATGTCTGAACGTTAATGTCCCTGAGCTATTGCTCACAGAAGCCAGTTAGTGACTTTGGAGGTCCAAGGAACTGTAAACAGAAACACAGAAATTGATGGCAGATAAGGACTGCCAGGCCCACCTAGTCTGCCGGCATACCCTACCTTGAATTAGCTGCCACTGACCCTACTTGGTCACAGGCTGCAGTCTCTCCTTCTGACCCCTAGGGTTCCCTTATGTCTATCCCATGCATACTTAAATCCCCCCACTGTTCTTGCTCCCACCACCTCCTGGGGCAGGCCACTCCATACACCCACTACCCTTTCTGTGAAAAAGTACTTTCTCACGTTGCCCCTTAGTCTACCCCCTTCCAGTCTCATGACATTTCCTCTTGTTTTAGAGCATTCTCTCTTCTGAAAGATGCTTCCCTCCTGTACCTTACTGATCCCCTTGAGATACTTCAAGGTCTCTATCATGTCTCCCCTCCTTTCTCTCTCTCCTCCATACCAAGTTCCTCCAATCTTTCCTCGTATGACCTTTGGTGCAGGCCCTGCACCATTTCTGCTGCCCTTCCTTGAACTGCCTCCACCCTGTCTATGTCCTTCTGGAGATGCGGCCTCCAGAACTAGACGCAGTATTCCAAACGAGGTGTCACCAATGACCTGTACAGTGGCATTATGACCTCTTTTTCTTCTGTTGGTAATACCTCTCTGTATGGACTCCAGCATCCCACTGGCTCTCCCCACTGCCTTGGCACATTGTCGTGGCACCTTTAGGTCGTCAGATATGATCACCCCCAGATCTCTTTCCTGTTCTGTGGCTGCTAATATCTCCCCACCCATCATGCAATCCTCCCCTGGGTTCCTGCGCCCCAAGTGCATGATCTTGCACTTCTTCGTACCGAATCCTAGCTGGCACACTCTAGACCATTCTTCCATTTTAGCTAGGTCCCTCTTCATTTTCTCCACCCCTCCCAGACTGTCTACCCTATTGCAGATCTTTGTGTCATCTGCAAAGAGGAACACCTTCCTTTCTAGACCCTCTGCAATGTCGCTGATGTTGATATTAAACAGCACTGGCCCAAGAAATGAATCCTATGGCACCCTGCTAGTCACCTTCCCTACTTCGGATTTAGCCCAGTTTCCCACCACTCTCTGCATTTTATTCTTCAACCAATTTCCAACCCAGTTCACCACGTGTCCCAATCCCAGGCTGCCCAGCTTGTTTGCAATCCTCCTATGTGGAATGGTGTTGAACGCCTTGCTGAAGTCAACGTAGGCCACATCCACCACTTCCCCCTGATCCACTTCCCTAGTGACCCAGTCGAAGAAATTAATAAAATAAGCTTGACACGATTTCCCTGCCGTGAATCTGTGCTGCCTCAGACCTTGTGCTCCACTTGATTCAAGGTGCTCTACTATCCTTTCCTTTAGCAAATATTCCATAATTTTACCCACCACCGAGGTCAGGCTAACTGGTCTATAGTTTCCAGCCTCCTCCCACCTTTGTGGAGAGGGACTACATCAGACCTTCTCTAGTCCTCTGGAACCACTCCAGTCTCCACTGACTCACTGAACAGGGCAGCCAGTGGTGCTGCCAGTACCTCCTCTAACTCCTTTAATATTTTATGGTGCATCTCGTCTGGTCTCACTGCCTTATCCACCCTCAGCCTTCTAAGTTCTTCCAGGACTCTCTCCTCTTTGAACGGACTGCTGTCCACCTCACTTCCAATCCTGATTCTTAGATGTGGTCCCTCCCCTTCCTCCATGAAAACTGAACAGAAATGTTGTTCAGGACTGATTCTTTATCCTGGTCCCCTTCCACTCCCACTTCTTCCTCCCCTTTCAGCCTTACAATCCCCCCTTCTCTTCTCACTAACTTATCTAGAAGGTCTTGTCCCCCTTTTTAACTTCTTTTGCAATATTTTCCTTAGCACCCCTGACTGCCTTCACTGCTTTTCTAGATACACTGCCCTGTCCTCCTCCTTTTGTGTCTCCTTATATTTCCTGAAGTTTTAAATATTGATAATAAACTCCAGCAAAGAGAGATGTTCCTTGAGAATACACAAATACTGCTTTTTGCTTACAAAATGACTCTAAATATATGATTACTAATAAAATAACTAACTTTGTGAGTGATTTGATGCATATGAATCTCAGAAAATTTAGACAAAGCTTGTTTGTTTTGCCTCAGAAATAAACACAACACGTAAGAATAACTCTTGCTGTCAGCTGCGAATTACTGGTTCTTTGTAAAGAAGTTGCTACATGCGGACGTGGTGCTCAACTTGCGCATACAGCGCTCACTACTCCCTGCCATCTGGTCACAGCCATTTTGATTAGTCTAGCCTACGCCTCTGGTATCAAACAGCTCCAAAAGAGAAAGAAACAACATGCCTGACACTTGGACCTGCAGCCACGCTATCATATCTCACAGTAAGTGCAATGCACCACCTCAACAAATATAACCAACTCCGAGATAACAAAATAACTTGCACTATAAATTTATCAGCACCAATAAAAGAGGCAGTATGAAACTGTCAAGAAAAAAAGAACTCAGAACATTTGTCTACAGAATTTAGTCAAGGCCCAGTGTCCAAATCAGACTTCTGTTTGTCTAGCAAAGTCTCATTTTTCCAAGCTCCCTCTCCCCCTTTCAGGGTCACTGAACAGAAACATTTCCCCAATATACAAAATTCTGAGACAAGAAGGGATTTTCAGGCTATGTAACATCCTGTTTAGCCTGCCCAGTCTCACATGCTTTACACCATTGTCTGGTGGTGTAATGAGATCAAGAAACTGAAAAATCCTGGTGTCAGTGGAAGGGTTAACTGACCTTTCTTCCTGGTTGCCATCAACATAGTGTCTTTAACATGAGCCCCCCCATCACCACCAGAACTGTTCGAGGTAGCTCAGAGTTGGCAAGGCAGTGTCTGGGGTTAAACCTGTATGTGTCGTGTACTTCTCTTTCTAATCTCAGTTCTAGCAAAGATCGAAGAAGTTCCATGATGTACCCACTGAATCACTGCCCTCTGCCTCCTCTGGTATGCCCAGAAACCTGACATGAGCAAGTTTCGCTCCATCCTCAAGTTGTTCAAGTCGTAAGTTCGATATTTTATTTCCTTGAATGACTCCCACAACTGCAGTTGTGTATTTATTAGCCACATCTTTGACTTGCTGTGTCTTGGAGGTGACAGAGACCATTTTAGTCTTCGGCAGGGTGACTCTAGTATTAAAGGAGTCACCCTTCTTGTCCAAATCTTTGACACACTTGTCCTGTTCCTTCATTTACTTCTTGCAGCACCTCTGCTAACAAAGGTTCAGTCTCGCTGCTCCTCCCACTCCTTCAGGTAGTCTGTCTTGTTTAACTTTCCTAATTCCACTGGGGTCTGACTACGTGGCTTTTCCATCATTTGAAACTGATGATATTCGATCAGAACTGCTATCTGGTGCCAAAAAAGCATGTTTAGAGTGTTAAGTTAGGAAAATTAATAATTACAGCAGATGCAATGTGGGAGCTCCTCAGTAGCATCTGATTCAGTCGGCCACTAGCCATGTGCCAGGTTTCTGTATTCTTAAGACCCAGTGCACAATGTTTTGCCTTTGCTTTACACCACATTGTTACATACTGTGTTTTATCCTGGGTCGTGCCTGAAAACAGTCTAGTGCTTACCTTGTAAACCCAAAACTAAATAAAGAAAATACTAGGATTCAAAATTCTTTGTTTTTTTTCCCTTGGGCCAGATGCCCATTTTTACACACAGAGATTCTCCTTGTCCTCCTCTCCTACACACCTGACCTTGCAACCAGGGGTGGTGGTCCCCACTGAGACCCCATGAAGTCTTACCTGTAACCAGACCATGGGGATGCTACAGAATGCTATACTCTACTAGCCCTCCCTACCTGGAGGCCAAGCACATCTCTTCGAAAATATTCCCACCATCCACATTCCCAGAAAGCAAGAGACCACCATTCACTCCTGAACTTGGGTCTCCCATGTGGCAACAATTATTTCTCTCAGCCCAGTTCAACAATAGTGTAGCTCAAGCATCCTTATGGATACTACATATTTTTTATAAAATAGAAACATGGAAAATAATTTTACAGGCAGGAAAAGACTGAAGTCTATCCAGTCTGCTCTGTTCCTACCTACCACCGCACTAGCCTAATACTGAGTGGACCTAAGCTGTACTTCCTACTAACAGCTTAGCGCCCCCCCCCCAGCTTGAAACCTTGTCCCACCTCCATTTCACAGCCCTTATGTCCGTCGCACCCAGTCTTGAAGCCCGCAACAGTCTCCACTTCCAACCCTCCACCTCCCGGCAATCTATTCCATTTGACTACCACTCCCTCATGAAGAAATGCTTCCTCGTGACTTTCCTGAACTTGCCCCCACCAGTCTGTACCCATGACCCCTTGCTATGGACCCCTTCAGCATTTGAACAGCTGCCTGCAGTCAACCCTGTTTATTCCGTTGATAAATTTAAATGTCTGTTCATTAAGTTGGCAGGTTACTGTGACCTTGTAAGGAGGAGGCATATCAGACCCCAGCCAGAGGACTAGCCTGCATGTGGTTAAATTTTAAAGTTAATTGGAACACGGCTATGGACAATGTTCGGTACTGACTGGCGAAGACAGAGCACTAGTAGGCAGAATGCAGTCAGTGTGAATTATTATGTTACAACAAAAGTGCAATTAAAACTACAAGTGCTATTGGGAGTTTGGGGCTGACAATGTTTGATGAGGAGTGGTAGAGCAGTGGAGGGAGTGGGAGGGAAGGCAGAAGGAACAGGGAGGCATGCCATGGATCTGGCCCCTTCAAGATGTTGAGAACCCTGCCAGGGGATGAACCAGGCAATGGTAAAGAAGGGAATGTAGGAAAAAAGGATGAGGGAGCAATGGGAAGGAAGAAAGAAAGGGTTGGTAGGGAGAAATAGGAAAGAGGTGGAGGAGACAAGGTTTATGACAGAAGAGGCGAGGGTGAAATAAAACAGGAGCAGAATTATTGGGGGAAGGTTAAGGTGGATTACAGCAGAAGCAGCTAGAAGAGAGGTAGCTGTGTTGGGCAGAGCCGAGGGAGGCTGCGGAAGAGAAGTGGTGTATTTGTTGGGGGAAGGAGTTCCAAGCTTTCAGGAATCTGTAGGAGAAGGCAGACTGACCAATGTGTGTGGAGTGAACGGGGATCGCCAGAGTTCGAGCATCAGAAGACCTGAGGGATTGGGGAGGTAGGGGTGGGGTTGAGAGAGAGGAGATGAGGTTTGAAGAGAGCTCCCCCAACCAGAATTCTGAGGCGAGTTTGGCACAATGTGAGAGGCACCTGTTATTTACCGGGGGAAAGGACAGGGCATAATACAGCTCACAATGATGGGACCGGGAGGGGGCGTCAAGAGCCAGGGAACAGAAGGTGTTAAAGAGGGTGTCCAATCTGGCCAGGGTGGACTTGGGAGCAGCACCATAAACTATGTCACAGTGGTCAAAAATGGTACTATGGTTCCTGTATAAGGCACCAAGCTTGGGGCGCAGTTTTCTCAGGATGGCATCAGCATGTCTGGAGAAGTTGAGGTGCTGGTCCAACCAGACCCCAAGGTATCTGAAGACAGTGGTGTCCTCTAAGATTGTCCCGTCCAGGGTGTGTAAGGAGGGCAGACTGGGAAGCCTGGTGCCAAAGGTCATAGAAACTGTCTTGTTGGCATTAAGGAAGAGCTGATGGGAGGCAAACCAGAGCTGAACCTGTTGGAAGTCATGCTGTAGAGTGATTTTGACATCAGCTGGGGATTTGCCGGAGGTGTATAAGACAGTGCCACTGGTGTACATATGGATGGAGGAAGAAAGGGTGCAGACTGAAGGGAGATAATTTAGGAAAATGGAGAAAAGAATGGGGCCAAGCACAGAGCCCTGAGGGATTCCGGTGGCGATAGGGAGGGGAGAAGAAAAGGAATCTTGGACCTTGACAGATTGGGTTCTGCCTGTGAGACAGGACTGAAACCAAGTTGTTGAGGGTGTGGACAGGCCAGCTGTTGCGAGGGAGTCAAGGAGGATGGCATACGAGACAGTGTTGACAGGGTGAATATTGCAGACTAGGTCGTAAGTAGTGGAGGAGGGAGAGGATGAGTTTGGGACAATTGGGCCAGGGTTGGGGTGAATGTTACCCGATGAGAGTAGGAGTAGGACAATAATGAGGAAGTGGAGCTTAGGACATATGTGGCTGAGAGAGAGGATTTAGGGGATGCGGGGTGGGGGCTAGGTGTGAAAGAGATTAGAAGGCGAAGGAGATTAGAAGGCGAAGGAAAGCAAAGTGGCTTGGTATTGAGAGGATAGGAGGCAGTTGGTTGGCGAGGAAAGTAAGACCAGAGTTTTTTTTTGGGGGTTTACAGCTATGGGATGAGATGGGAGGGCTGAAGGGCATAGCTTGATTTATAGGTTTGGGAGGGTGAGATACTGGAGTAGATATGATGATGGTGAGAGTCAGGAGGAGCAGCACAGAGGATAGGGGAGTAGGCATATTGAGAGAATTGTTGAGGGGATTAAGGACAGGAGAGAGCAAGAAAAAGAGGGTGTACTTAGGAGGAAAATAGGAAAGAACTGACTGGTAGGGAAAGATTAACAGCAGTGCAAGTAGAAATGCAGTGGCTGAGGCACTAGGAGAGACAGTGAAAGAGCAGAGGTAGATAGTAGCAATTTGTGAGTCCTCTAGTGCGCAATTAATATAGCTTGCAGATGGGAAACACTACTTGGTGTGAAATGACTTAACTGGCTGTCGAGTGTGACTATCAGTGAACCGGGCACAGTCACTGTTGTTGTGCGTCTGTGTACATCTTCTCTCTCTCCCCCCCATGGAACAATACCGTTCCAATCCCGGTACTGAACTGACTGCCTGCAGTCCAGAGCAAGCGTGACTACTGGCGAACCAGGAGACAACTGCTGTTGTGTGTCTGTGCGTCTCTCTGTGTGTTCCCGGCCCCCCCGTGAAACAACACCCTACAATTCTGCTACTCTGTGTGTGTGTGTGTGTTCACCCCCTTAAATAAACCCCTTATCGCTGCTGGTTGCTCAGCAGCTCGCTCCTCACTGTCGGTGTCACTGCCACTTCAGGCATTCTACATGGCTCCCACTGTGCTAGTCCCAAAGGCACTTTCAGTTGCTGCCACACACTGTGAGTGCGCTAAGGTCAGCAGCTACAGGTGGCAGTCAGAGGGATGGACCTGTCAGAGAGCCATGTTACAGTGCATTAACTCACTCCAGAGCGTGGGTTAACTGGGAAATTATTCCATGCCTGGGTGGCTGGAAGCATTGTGCTCAACCCCCCACCCGCCACATGGATTCACTCTCCAGTAACTCATGCTCTGCTGTGGGTTAATCCTCACTTTACTTTTAGTCTGTGTTTTTTTCCTTAGCCCTAATTCATTAACCATTTCCCTTTATTTTATCTTTCTGGTGTACAAAAGGATATTTTTTTGTTTTATTCCTGTATATACAGTACTTGCCCTATTTATGCACTGTGATCAGGCATATACATATGAAATCTATCTGTGATTGAAGGGTAACTATCTACAACCCATATCTGTTTCTGAGGCATGGTAACAAGTAAAGCCAATCACGTTTGTGAGAAAGGGTCAAAGTGTCTGGAACATATGGGTTATTTTAAAGGTGTCTGCCTTGTGCTGACAAGGGAATCTGAAAATAGGACTGGTTGTTTTCGTAGTCAGAGGGTGCAATGTTCTGTGTAAGCAAGTGCATAACAGGGGACACATGAGGAATAAACCATACTGTGGCAAGCTGCCAATTCTGGACAGAAACTGTGCTCATTTTTTTAACAATTTTCATACAATGGTCCCAGCCAGGGACAGCACTAACATGCATCAAAAGTATAAAAACCATAACCTGTAACAGAAGTTCTAGGAGTGGTATATGTTGTTCATCCACACTGTCTGGCAGGTTCCTTGCCGCTTTAAGATGGGCCAGAAAGTATTCAAGCTGGCTCCTCCCACCCACCCGTGTGGTATAACCCTCAGCTCGGCCCCATGACGCCAGATCTAGCCCGCTGGAAGCCAGGTTGCACATCGAAGCCGGGGAGGTCGGGTGGTTCGTGTGGATGAACAACATGTACCACTCTTATAACTCCTGTTACAGGTGAGTAACCTGTATTTCTAGGGACGTGGATATGTTGTTCAATCCACACTGTCTGGCAGACTCCTAGCAGTTCTCCGGGAGGAGGGAGGCAAGGCGCGCACCCCCGAAACCTACTTGGGGAATAAGGACTGGAGAACCGAGGTCCCAAAACCAGCATCCTGGCGTGACTCTAGGTCAATGTGGTAATGGGAAATAAAGGTGTGTGCTGACTTCTAGGTAGCAGCCCTGCAGATTTCCTGGATAGGTACATCCCTAGAAGCAGCCACCAAAGCAGCAGTATGGCGGGTAGAATGAGCTCTTATCCCTTTGGGTGGCTCCATGCCCACCAACCTATAGGAGAGATCTATGCAGGAGGTGACCCACCTGCTTATCGTCCGCTTGGCTGCAGGTCTGCCAGATGCGGCTTCAGCACAGATGACAAACAACTGGCGAACCTCTCCCCGAACTTCAGCAGTCCGTTCCTTATAATAAGCGAGCGCTCTTCTAGGGTCCAAAGTATGAAGCCTATATTTGGCCTCCGAGGTGTGACTGGGGTAGAACACCGGCAGAGTGAACACCTGATTCAGGTGAAACTCTGACACACCTTCAGAAGGAATTTCAGGTGGAGGCGAAGGACAACCTTGTCCCTGTGGAAGGCCAGATAAGAAGACTCAATGGAAAGCGCCTGGAGCTCTCCCATCCTTCTGGCTGACGTTACAGCCACCAAGAAGGCGGTCTTCCACGACAGGTGGGAGATACTGCACCTGTGCATTGGTTTGAATGGCTTGCCCATGAGCTTAGCCAATACCAGCAGTAGATCCCACGGAAGTGGAGGTTCTCGCACCGGAGGGGATGTGTGATCAAGGCCTTTGAAAAAGCACCTGACCACCTTCTCCTGCGCCGACTGCTTGCCGGCCCGCGCCCGGTAAGCAGAGATGGCTGCCAGGTGCACCTTAAGGGTCGTCGACTGAAGCCCTAGCTGAGACAAGGATCACAGGTAGTCCAAAATGCTAGCCAATGGACAGGCAGATGGGTCCAACCCCTTGTCCTGACACCAAATGGAGAATCTCTTCCATTTAAAGGTATAACACTTTCAGGTCGACTCCTTACGGGACACCTCAACAACATTGAGAACCTCGTCGTAAAGACCCAAGGCCTGGAACTCTAGCCGCCCAGGAACCAGGCCATCAGGTGCAGGGGCTGAAGGTCCAGCTGGAGAACCTTCCCCTTGTTGACTGAGATCAGGTCCGGGCGGACTGGAAGCCGCCTCAGGAGCCTGAAGCTGAGGCTGAAGAGATCAGGGTACCAGAACTGGCGGGGCCAGTCTGGGGCTACCAGAAAAATCTGCGCCTTGTCCCTCTTCGCCTTGAGAAGCACCCTGTGGATCAAGGGAAATGGAGGGAAGGCACAGAAGAGGCCCGAGGTCCACGGCCTCGAGAAGGCATCCCCCTGCTGGGGGGGGGGCGGGCATGAAACAGCCTCAGCTTCACGTTCTCCCTGGAGGCGAACAGTTGCCCCAATGGGAGAACAGGTCTTGAACTACCTCTGGCAGGAGAGACCACTCGTGAGATGCAGCGCCTATCCGGCTGAGGGCAACGGCCAGACTGTTCGAGGCTCCTGCCACATGGATGGCTAGGAGATCCTCCTCCAGGCTGATCATGAGAGACCTAATGTGGAGAGCTTCCTTGCACAAAGGCAAGGAGTGCATTCCGCCCTGCTGGTTGAGATAGTACATGGAGCGTGGTGTTGTCTGTCTGAATCTGAACCACCTGACCCCGTACAAATGGAGTGAAGGCGGTGAGGGCTAGTCGAACCGATCGAAGCTCCAGCAGGTTGATGTGGCATCGAGACTCCTGAGGGAACCTGGAGCTCCCCAAGATGGGCACCCTAACACATCAAAGAGGCGTTAGTCGAAAGGATGACCATCGGCTCAGGGTGGACAAACGGGATACCCTCCAGCAGATGAGCTGGGACCAGCCACCACTGCAGGCTGTCTCACATCTTCGGGGTCATGGTTACTGGCTGGTCCAAAAGGACCGGAGCGCTGTGACCACTGGCGGGCCAGCCCCCACTGCAGGGGACGCATATGCCAGCGGGCCCAACGGACCACACTGGCGCAAGCCGCCATGAGACCCAGAAGGCGCAGGAAGTCCCGGGCAGGACGCAACTGTCCAACCAGAAATGATTGGGCAAAGGAGGAAAGGACCTTGGCCCTGTCCGCCAGGAGCCAGGCTCTGGCTCGAAGAGAGTCGCGCTCTGCCCCGATGAACTGAATCACCTGCGATGGCACGAGTTCCGATTTGGCCTCATTGATCAGGAGGCTAATTTGAGAGCAGACCTGGAGGGCGCGATCTCTGAACCACTCCACCTCCAACCTGGAGGGGGCTGCTATCAGCCAGTCGTCCAGGTAAGGGTACACTCGGACCCCTCGGCACTGCAGAAATGCTGTCACCACTGCCATGCATTTGGTGAAGACCCTGGGAGCTGGAGAAAGACCGAAGGGCATGGCCCGGAATTCGTAAAGGGATCCCTCTGCTTTGAAGCAGAGGAATCGCTGATGAGACGGACGGATTGGGATGCTAAAGAACGCGTCCTGGAGATCCAGAGAGCAAAATCACATGCCTAGTTCCAAGGATGGTACGATCTGAGCCAGAGTGACCATCTTGAAAGTGTGAGGCCTTAGGGACTTGTTCAGATCGTGCAAATCGAGAATGGGGCACCAGTCCCCCATCCGCTTTGGGACCAGGAAGAACCTGGACACAAACCCTGGGTTTGGAGAAGGATCCGCCACCTTGCTGATCACCTCCTTTTGGAGGAGCAGAGCTATGTCGGCTCGACATGCCCGACAGAGGAGGAGCTCTTGAACCCAACCCAGGGGCGACGAGCTCAATAGGGAGGTCGCTCCGATTCAGAGGCAGACCTCAACCATTTCCAGTACCCAATGGTCCGTGGTGATAGCGGACCAGGTAGAAAGGAAGCGGCGGAGTCATCTCCGTGGGGGAGATCAGGGAGGAGTGACGAGGTTGGGGGCGGCACCCCTCAACCCGTCACTGGGCAGGCTTGAAGGAAGGGCCAGCCGAGGAGCCGCCTGGACCTTTCCCTCCAGGTTTCCTGCTGGAGGAAGCAGCAGGCTTGGCCTTGGGGTGCCAAGCATGAGCCTGCTGGCCCCGTTGCTGGTGCTGCTGGGCTGGACGTGCCGCAGCGGTGGAAGGGCGAAAGGGCTTACGCTGCTGGTGGCCTTTGTCCTTCTGGGCAGATGTGGCCGAGTCCAAGGTGGCACTGGACTTCTCGATCCTCTGGAGATGGCCCTCCACCCCAGGCCCGAACAAGTCGGTGCCCAGGAAGGGAACGGCTGCCAGCTTGTACTGGGTATCTGCATGAAGGTGGAGATCTGCAGCCAAGTTCTGTGGAGCATGGCTACTGTGGCCACTACTGACTGGGCACAAGAGTCTCCAATGTCCAAGGCAGTTTGCAGCTGTTTGGCCACTGCCCTTCCCTGATCCCGCACCTGCTTGACTGTCGTTTGAAGGTCAGCCGGGAGATGAGGAAGCACCTCATTCAGGGAACCATAAGGGCGTGTGAAAAATGTGCCATCAGCAAAGCCGAGCTAGCCTGTCGAAGATCTAGGGAGGAGGCAGCGTAAACTTTGCGCCTGGAGTAGTCCAGCTTTTTGGACTCTGTCTGGGGGCTTTTCTCGTCCCTAGCATTTCCAGAGTGCGGAAGATACTATCGGTTACCAGACCCTCAGCCGAGGGTGCTCAAAAACAGAAAGGAAACTGGGGAGACTGCGTACTTGCAAACCATCCTGGTCGAAGGTGCAGGACAGGATGCAGTCTGCTGCCACAACTCCAGGGCTGGACCAGCAATGGCCTCGGCCACAGGGAAGGCCTCCATGGGGGATTCCCCTCGGTCTAGAATCTCCGTGAGGGGATATGTGGCCCGTTTTTGTATGGGTTCGAGCTGCATCCCAGTAGCCTCCGAGATGAGCCGAACAATTCCCGGGAACGAGGATGGGCTCTCGTCCACCGACAGACCCCCGGAGGATTTCAGGTCAAGGGGCCTGAAATACAAGGAGTCGTCGTCGGACTCCGAGGAGTCCATGAACAGCTGCCGAGCACCTGATCCATACTCACCTCACCCCCGGTAGGCCTCGGCGAGTGGACCGACAACCTGTGGGGCAGGCCCTGACCTGACCAAGAATCCTTGGTCGAGGCTCCAGTCTTCGGTTGTGGGGGCGGTGGTTTCACCACAAAGGGTGGAGCAGCCGGTTTCAGCCGAGCAATCGGAGCCAGAGTCGGTTCCTCAACTAAGGAGCCGATGGCGACAGGTTGCTTCAGCCGTTTGGGCAACAGCCACGTAATGGCCGGTGAAGGTGACCGAGTCGGCTTGTTGCCGGCTAATGAGAGCTGCTGCCACATCATGTCCTCATAGTGCCGACGCAACCTGCACCGGAGCCTCCCCTCTGAAGAGGACGAGTGGCAACGCCGCTTTCCGTGATGCCAGGACCAAGACCGCCTATGTCAGCGGGACCTACCTGACATGAAGGAGGACCAAGAACGAGACCACTGAGGTCGCCGATGGTGGGGGAAACCCGCTCATCCCTCGGTTCAAGGTCCTTGACTGGGGACTTCAGCGTGGAAGGCCAAGGCAAGTCCTCGGTAGCCACCGGGGAAACCGGTAGGAGAGGGTTATCAGCTTCACCAGTCGACAGCCCGTCCCACAGGTCGAGAAAATCTCAACGCAATGTGCCGGGTGTCTCGGCTAGCTGACCTGGCAAGGGACACTGAAGCCAGCGACCTTATCCACAACCTCGACCGAAGTCGAATGCAGACGCTCCGGGAAACGAGATCTCTCCCATTCCCACGAACGTCGACAGTGGGACTTACCTTTCGGTTCCTTTTTCTTCTACCTACTCTGAGGGCCCTTTTCCCTTGGAGGAGAGGGACTGACAAACCTTAAAAGAAGCACTGTAGGAGGAGCCCAAGGAGAGTGGGATAAATGCAGACGCCATAGTAGTAGAAGAAGTGGCCTGGGCCACCTCCTCCTCTGAGGGCAATTAACTGCTCCAGCTGCTCCACGGAGCACGCAGCCGCGGACACCGCCCAATGGGCCTCCTTCAACTTCACCGGCGGAAACCGTTTCTCAGGGCACCCAAGTTGAAGTCAGGCAGCGAGTCTTCCAGAACCGAAGTCGTAAAAAACCTGCAGAGATCGCAGGCTTGCGGATCGTGGGGAAGCCCCAGGCAGTAAACATACGAGGCGTGCGGGTCGGTCCGAGACAGCTTCTGCCCGCAAGGGCACCGACGGAAGCCGGGAGTAGATTTTGAATCCATCGCAGCCACCAGGGAAGAGGAAGACTTAAGTCTTGTAAACTTTAAAAAATTTTCGGAAAAAACGAAGGATTAGGATCCAGGCCTAAAGATGCAAGAGCGCTAAGGAGGGAACCTGAACTTCCAAGTGGTAAGGAAGATCTGGCGTCATGGGGCGGAGCAGAGGGTTGTACCACCCGGGTGGGGGGAGAAGCCAGCTTGAAGACTTTCCGGCCCAACTTAAAGTGGCAAGGAACCTGCCAGACAGTGTGGAATGAACAATATATCCACGTCCCTAGAAATAAACCCTTTTCCCGTTTGCCAGTGGATCCAGTGTGATGTACTTGCCATGTAATAATACTTGAAAGAAGAAAAACAGAAATGTAAACAATACTTCTGACAATTTTGGGCTCCTGTGCCGAGGAAAAGAAAAGTTACATAACAACTTACTGTAACAGTAGATTTCCGAGGGGATCTCGGTCATTAGGTCACACCACAGGAGCTTCACCGTTGGTGAAGCAGGATCCACATGGGAGATTTTCAGCAGTACAACTGGGGCTGCCAACACCGTCTGCCGACATAATCAACCCTATAAAGGCATGACCAGCCATGCTCCCTCCTCAGTTCTTTCCCTCCGCGACAAAGGGAGCATAGCTCTAGCCATGGGAAACCAAGGAGAGAGAAGTGCCCATGATTGTATGGAAGTCTGGATACATCAGACAGCCAGTTCCAGTAAACAGACCCTAACAGGGGGATGGTGGGAGGGAAAGCAAACCTGATGACTGAGACCCCCTCGAAGATCTACTGCTACAGTAACTTCTTACGTAACTGTTCTATCTTCTTAGGGGATATCTCAGTCATCAGCTCATACCATAGGAATGAGTCCCAAGCAGTTACAGTTATGTTTCCATGTACAGGTGCAGACAGACAGTCTGGGAGGAATGCCAACCTTAAGCTTAAGATGGAAGGCCCTGCAGCACAGCCCTGACAAATCCTGCATGGGCCCTAGAGGCAATGTCAGGACTGTAGTGCTTGGTAAAAGTATAGACGGCTCTCCAGGTGACTGCTGCACAAATGTCAGTGGCTGAGACCCCTTGGAAACAAGCCACAGAGGTAGCCATGCAAGTCGTGGAATGAGCTTTGACCGCTCCAGGCAAATCATTGCAGAACACAATGTAATTAGCCATCCATTTAGTTAAACATTGTTGAGAAACCTGAACGCCCTACCTTGGGCAAAAGAAAAAGAACAGGTTACTCACCTGTAACAGTAGTTCTAGGAGTGGTACATGTTGTTCATTCACACTTGTTGACATGTCCTTTCCCTTTAAGAATCTTGTCAGAAGGTCTAAAAGTTGGCTTCTTTCATCCATCCGGGTGGTATATCCTTTGGCTCGGCCCCGACACCAGATCTTGCCCGCTGGAAGCAGAGGTTGTATGTCGAAGCTGGGAAGATTGGGTGGGTTCATGTGGATGAACAACATATACAATTCCTAGAAAGGAAAATTACGTACCTACCGTAATTCTTGATCTTCTCTGTATCTTCACCATTCATTACTTCCTGGGTGTAAGCGGAGCTCCACCACCACGGAGCTTTTTTTTTTTTTTTTTGTGCTTGCTCAACGCCCCGCCTCGAGAGTGACGTCATGCGTCATGCGCGAGGGGCGGCCGTTAGTAGCGACCGACTCCTCCTCCAACTCAGTTCTGTGAGCCGGAGAGGCAAAAGTGAAAGCAGAAAATATAGATAGCGAGGCAAGATAGCCGAGGGATAGCAAAGCAAGGAAGAATGAACTGAAAAAGGAATAAGCCGATGGAGAAAGGACAGAGGAGATAAGAGTATCCCTAGCCTAGGGACTGCAGGGCCTCCTTACCTGGGCGACTCTAGGAGGAGAGATGAGTAAGGAAATGAGAAAATAGAAGGAAAAGAAGAAGAAAGAGAAGAGAGAGATGGGATGTTGAAGGGACCAGAATGCCCAACGAGCATAGTTAGCTTGCAGCTAAAGGCTCGACTAAAGGGGAAGCAAGAATCCCCGGAGATAGAGCTGAAGAGAAGGTTCACCAACCCGCTAGACAGACTCAGGAGGCATAGTCCTCATCCTCAACATGCCATTGTTCTTGATACCCACCTCGGGCTCCTGACGCGGAAGGCCCTTAAACTGGAGGACAGCCGAGGAGGGAAATAAAACCCAGGCAGCATGGAGACGCTGCTCAGGGGTTTAGAAATGGAAAATGTAAGCCTCTCAGGCGTTTCCAAGATAGAAATGGGACTCATACTGACTGGCCAAGGCAGGTCAAGCCTAAGGCTGGCTAGGATTGGATATGGTCAGCACTGTTCTACTGTAAAATTGTCCAGGAGGACACTTAAGGGAGAAACCAATAGCAAAACAGCGAGAAGGATAGCCTACCTTCTCATTTGCCTTCTTGTTTGTTTTCCTTTTTTTTTTTTTACAGAAAAAAAATTTTTTTAGACTAGATGCATGACCCAGATATCAAGATGCCTATAGCAGTCGAAGAGAGTTCCCTCAGCATATTTTTTTTTTTTAAAGAAAAAAGGAATAGATGTACCCGTTCCTCTGCTCTGCAAGGCAAGAATAGGGGGGGGATTAGATTTCAGGGCAACTATCTGGACACGGGATTGCAGGATCAAAACTGAATAGCCTGAGCCAGGCCAAAAAACCCCAAAGGTATCTTGACAGAAGAATGGCAAGAGATAGTTGTGCAGTCTGATCGCCAATGCAAACCACGAGATGGCCCATGAATCTTAGAGTAAGAAATTTTTCTGGAAATTTAGAACCCCCAAAAGAAAGATTTTTTTTGGAAAAATTAGGCAATTTTTCCTGTCTTTTATATATATATGCAGAGAGAGGAAGGAGACGGGAGGTGGAGAAGCCACAGGAAGAGGCCACTGAGGGGATGGTGGGCGGGTGTAAGTAATGAATGGTGAAGATACAAGAGAAGATCAAGAATTACGGTAAGGACGTAATTTTCCTATCTTCCCTTGTCAATCTTCACCATTCATTACTCCTGGTGAGTACAAGCTCCTCTTCCCTGGAGGGGAAGAGGCCATACCCTGAGGGAACAAGACCCCAGCCTTCTGCTGGTGAGAAACAGAAGGAGAAGACCCTGGCTTATTCAGAAAGCCTAAGTGGAGAAGAGCTAGGAGGTGCCTCCAGAGGACGAGGGAGACGAGGGAGCCCCTGTAAAAGTCTCCTAGCTCTGGAAGAGAAAAGGCGGGTCCCCGGAGGCGGAGCTGAACACCTACGCTGGGCCAGGGGTGACAACCTGGAAAAACGAGCCATGCCATCCGCCTGATGCAGATCGCTGTCCCCGCAAGCCTGGAAGCCACCTCACTGGCGTCATAAGATGCTTGCTTGCGTGTCTTGCCAGCTCCAGGCTACAGCGGAGAGAGGGCAACGGCTTGTCTGGTTTGCTCCGTGATCGAGGCATAGATGCCAGCAGCTGGGACATCATCGACCACAGATGCCGGTTGTAGGCAGCGTGGTGAGCCTGATGTGATGCAATACATGCACGCATACGAGAAGAAGAACACTCTTAGCTAGCGAGTCGAACTGGAGAGTCGAATCGGTGGTGCGTGCAGACGCATGCGCCAGAAGGAGTATCCAGGTATACCAAATCTGAGGACGGGTTGGGAAGGGAACCTAGAGACTCAGAGGGGGCACAATACCTACGCTGGCAGTCCGCCGGGGCTAGGGAAGAAGCGGCAGGGGACTGCCAGGACCGGATAGACGCCTCCTGGAAGGGGATAGGCCAGGAGGGTACCACCAGATGCTGGGCACTGAATTCACCAAGGAATTCACGCGTCTCCCGTTCGGTACTGTCTCTTCGAACGTAGGAAATCCGGAGATCCCTCACCATCCTCAAGAGGAAACGCTGATATTCTGTGAAATCAGCATCGGAGGACAGATGAGCAGGGGGTTCCTCTCCCTCGGAGGAGAGAGACGAGGATGATGGGGAACTGGAATGCCCAGAGGATTCCTCATGGCGGTGGGAGAAGTCGAAGACCAGCTCGTGCATGTATCTAACATATGAGGGAAGGCCACGAGAACCCTGAACTGCTCCCAGGATAACGGACCCGAGGACCGACATGGCCTGGGAGGCGGGGGTGGAGGCAGAGAGATGGGAGAGGGCACCTCATGGAGGCAACTGCTCTCACGAGGGCTCTGGAATCCGGGGAAAGGAGCCCTGGGAGGAGGGATCCCGGATATCAGACCAGGCCGCAGAACGGAACTCTGAGGCAGGAGCCTGGAAGAGCCCTGGGGAGAACCTCCTGTGCACGCCGGGACTGCATGGATCCAGAAGGGCAGTCCGCACAAACGCCGCCGGAGGACACCCTAGAACCCTGGAGGGAGGGGCGAGGCTCTGCACTTCGGCTCCTGGCCACCCCCCCTAGGGTGGCCAAAGAAGACCGAGCAGCAGACCCCCTGCCCCTCAACCCCTCGGACTCCGAGAGGGCCCTCCTCCTCGACCACAGCGTCCCCCTGTCCCTAGAGGGGGCAACAGCACCCCGGGAGGTAGCTGTCACCGGGCCTCCAGAGAGGAGCCTCCCCTCGTCACCCCCAGCCTGCCCCGGGGCTCCAGCCACCCAGCCGGGAACCTCAGGAGGCGACGGAAGGGGGACAGAGGAGGCCCGCTGCGCCGCCTTGGCACCTCTAGCCACGGGGACCCAGACTCAAGAGTGGGGGTGCCAGGATGGGTCCACGTCTGAGTCATCGCCCTCCGAGGAGGACGAGACCAGCAGGACCTCAATGCTGGCCACCCCAGGGGTCCCCGAGGCTACGGGGCCGCGAACGGCCCCGGTACCAAGGGATGGCGCCGCTCGCCTCCCTCACGCCGGTAGCAGCCAGGCCTAGCTCCACACCCCCAACGGCGCCGGCAAGGCTGGCACCGCCTGGAGGAAGGACAAGGCCCAGGCGCGGGCGGCGTCGGAGGCGAGCAGCACCGCCGACGGCGCCGCTGAGTCCACGGCGCCGCTAACGCGCCGAGGCCTGTGCGTACCGCCAACGGGCGCCGCTCTATCACCGGGCGCTGATCCAAAGCGGCGCCAGCGGCGCCGCATCGATCACGGCACCGCGAACAGCGCCAGGATCCGAAGCGGCGCGAAGGTGGCGTCGGTCCACCGACCAGGCCCAAAGCCGAGGGCCTCGACACGGAGCCTGCCTCCGAAGTGACTGCCGAGGCGGTGTCGGCGCCTTGCCCGGGAGGGACTCTGACGCTCCCGACACCGCAGAAGGGTCTCTCCTCGGCAGAATAGGCGAGAGCCCCTCCTCCTCGGACAGTATAGGCCGGGAGGGGACCGGAGGAAGGGCCTAACAGGCGTGCCGAGAATCCGAGGCAGCGTCATCCCAGGTCAGTCGGGTCTCTACGAGCTTAAACGCTGGTTTCGGAGGACGCGACGTCCATCGAGAAACAGGCCGCATCGAATCCATATCATGGCTGGGTCCCAGGCAACGGAGGCAAACGTCATGCCGGTCCGAGACGGAGAAATGCCGGCCACAGGAGCACGACGCATAGGGGCGCGGCCCCTCTTCGAAAAGCGCTTCGCTCCAGAACCGGACATAATGCCAAACAATTAAGGTAAAAACACAGTAGGAAACACCCGACGCCGTACAGATAGAAAAAAAGAACAGTCTTACCGTGGTATGGCGTCAGTACGAGCTACGAAAGAGAGTCGGCCTAGTTAGTACGCACTACAAAAACTACCGCGAAAGCAGGTGCTGCCTCAACGGGCGGGAGAAACAGAACTGGAGTTGGAGGAGGAGTCAGGTCGCTACTAACGGGCCGCCGCATGACGCCACTCTCTAGGCGGGCCGTTAGGCAAACTTTAAAAAAAAAAAAAGCTTCCGTGGCGGGTGCGCGCCTCCGGCTTACACCCAGGAAGTAATGAATGGTGAAGATTGACAAGGGAAGATCTACTGTTATAGGTGAGTAACTCGTTTTTCTAGGATCGTGGATATGTTGTTCTATCCATACTTGTTGACAGACTCCTAGCAGTTCTCCAGGAGGAGGGAGGCAAGGTGCACACCCCCTACTTAGGGAACAGAGATTGGAGAACTGAGGCCCCAAAGCCAGCATCACGCGTGACTCTAGGTCGATGTGGTAGTGGGTAATGAAGGTGTTTGCTGACTTCCAGGTAGCAGCCCTGCAGATTTCCTGGATAGGTATGTCCTTGGAAGCAGCCACCGACGCAGCAAGTGGAATGAGCCCTTAGCCCTACGGGAGGCTCCTGATCCGCCAACCTATAGCAGAGATTGATGCATGATGTAATCCATCTGCCAATCGTCCGCTTCACTACTGGTCTGCCAGCTGCGGCTTCAGCGTAGATGACAAACAGCTGACGAACCTCTCCTCGAACTTCAGCCATCCGCTCCTTATAATAAAAGAGCGCCTGTCTTGGGTCCAAAGTATGGAGCCTGTACTTGGCCTCCGAGGTGTAATTAGGGTAGTAGACTGGCAGAGTCAATACCTGGCTGAGGTGAAACTCCAATACCACCTTCGGAAGAAATTTTGGGTGGGGGCATAGGACAACCTTGTTCCTGTGAAATACCAGGTAAGGAGACTCGACAGAAAGCACCTGCAGCTTCTCGGTCCATCTGGCTGACGCGATAGCCAACAAGAAGATGGTCTTCTACAACAGATGTGACATCTCACACCTGTGCATCGGTTCAAATGGCTTGCCCATGAGCTTTGCCAGTACCAGCAGTAGGTCCCACAGTGGTGATGGTTCACACACCAGAGGGGAATTATGGTCAAGGCCATCAAAGAAGCACCAGACAACCTTCTCCTGTGCCATCTGCTGACTGGCCCACGCGTGGTAAGCAGAGATGGCTGCCAGGTGCACCTTAAGGGTCCTAGACCACAGACCCCCTTTTGAAAGAGACCAAAGGTAGTCGAGGATGCTAGCCACTGGACAGGACAAAGGGTCCAGGCCCTTGCCCTGACACCAAATAGAAAATCTTTTCCATTTGAAGGAATAGCACCTCCTGGTCGACTCCTTCCTGGATGCCTCTATGACAGTGAATACATCTTTGGAGAGACCCAAAGCCTGGAACTCTAGCCACTCAGGAACCAGGCTGTCAGGTGGAGGGACTGAAGGTCCGGATGGAGCACCTTCCCTCGACTTGATCGAGAGGTCTGGGCATGCTGGAAGATGCCTTGATGGCCTGGTGCTGAGGCTGACAGGATCTGGATACCAGAACTGGCGAGGCCAGACTGGGGCTACCAGAAGCACCTGCACCCCGTCCTTCCTGACCTTGAGGATCACCTTGTGAACCAAGGGAAGTGGAGGGAAGGCATAAAAGAGGCCTGGGGTCCACAGCCTTGAGAAGCCATCCCCCTGCAGCGAGCCTTGCTGAGGGGGGTGGGCATGAAACAGCCTCAGCTTTGCATTCTCCTTGGAGGTGAATAGGTCCACCTGAGGTTTGCCCCAGTGGGACAACAGACTGTGTACTACCTCAGGGTGGAGAGACCGCCCACATGGCTGAGGGCGTTCGCAAGATGATTCGAGGCTCCTGCCACATGGATGGCAGGAGATCTGCCTCCAGCTGGCTCACGAGGGTCCAGATGTGGAGCACTTCCCTGCACAAGGGCTGGGAGTGTGTTTTGCCCTGCTTGTTGAGATAGTACATGGTCGTAGTACTGTCCATCTGCACTTGCACCACTTGACCCCAAATAAATGGAGCAAATGCAGTCAGTGCCAGTCAAACTGCTAGGAGCTCCAGCAGGTTGATATGACATTGGGATTCCTCGGGGGTCCAGAGCCCATGGACTGAGATTTCCCATGTGGGCGCCCAACCCCGTGAGAGAGGAATCTGTCATCAAAATGACCGTCGGCTCAGGACAGACAAACCGGATCCCTTTCTACAAGTGTTCCAGGATGGCTCACCACTGGAGAGCGTCCCGCACTTTCTGAGTCACAGGGACCAGCTGGTCAAAGTGCCCATGCGCTGAGTCCACTGGCTGGCCAGCTCCCACTGAAGGGGGTGCATATGACACCGGGCCCATCGGACCAGGGCGGTGCAGGCCGCCATGTACCCCAGAAGGCACAGGAAGTCCCGGGCAGGGTACAAGTGCCCAATCAGAAATGAATAGGCAAAAGAGGAGAGAATCACCGTCCTGTCTGTCGGGAGCCTGGCTCTGGCTCGGTAAGAGTGTAGCTCTGCCCCGGTGAAGCAGATCACCCGCAAAGCTACAAGTTCCGACTTGGTCTCGTTGACCAGCAGACCAAGCTCGATGCAGGTCTGGAGAACCAGGTCCCCAGACTTCTCCACCTCCTGTTTGGGGGAAACCACTATGAGCCAGTCATCGAGATGGGGTACACTCTGATCCCTCACCGCCGAAGGTGGGCTGCCACCACTGCAATGAATTTGGTAAAGATCTGGGGGGCCCGATAACAGGCCGAACGGCATGGCTTGGAACTCGAAGAGGGCTCCCTCTGTTCAGAAGCTGAGGAAACTTTGGTGAGACGGACGGCTCGGGACATGAAAGAATGTGTCCTGCAGATCCAGGGAGCAGAACCACATATTCTGCGCGAGAAATAGTATGATCTGAGACAGAGTTACCATCCTGAATGTGCGAGACTTGAGAAATTGGTTACGGTCGTGCAGATCTAGAATGGGGCACCAGCCCCCCGTCCGTTTTAGGAACCACGTAGTACCTGGAAACGAACCCTGGATTGACAGGGGGATCCACGACTCTGACCACTACCTTCTTGTGGAGGAGTTGGGCGATGTCATCGCGGAGAACTGACCGAATGTGCATGGACACCATATCTTCCAGTGGGGGCGCGGGCCTGGCTTGGCGGGTACTGCTTGAATTCCAGCGGCAGCCCCTGGCCAACCACTTTTAAAACCCACCTATCCGTTGTAACAGCGGACCAGGCGGAAAGGAAGTGTTGGAGCCAGTCCCCCACGGGAGGACCCAGAGCTGGTGTGATGGGTATGGGGTTGGCAAACCCCATCCTGTCACTGCGCAGGCTTGGAGGAGGAGAATCCAGTTTGGGGACCACTGGGACCCTTTCCGCCAGGCTTCCTGGAGCCCGGACTTGGGCCGAGGACGCCAAGGTTGAGCATGCTGCTGCTGTTGCCCTGATTTAAATGGAGCTGCTTGGCCGCAAGGGCAGAAGGCCAAAAATGCTTTCTTTTGTGCTTTTTGGAATCCTGGGATTCCTTCTGAGCAGAAGTCACAGAGTCCAAGGTGGCACTGTACTTCTCAATGTGCTGGAGGTGACCATCCACTCCTGGACCAAAGAGGTCGGTACCCAGGAAGGGGACATCCGTCAATTTGTGCCGAGTGTCTGACGTGAAGTTGGAGACCTTCAGCCAGGCCCTGCGGCACATGGCAACTGTGGCCGCCACCAAGCGGGAGCAGGAGTCCCTGATGTCCAGAGCCATCTGGAGTTGCTGCTTCGCAACCGCATGGCCCTGGTCACAGACCAGCTTGACTGTGGTCTGGAGGTCTGCGGGAAGGTGAGGGAGGAGCTCATCCAGAGCCCAGAAGGGCATCAGAAAAATGCACCATGATGACAGCTGAGCTTGCCTGACGAAGGTCAAGGGAATAGGCAGCATAGACATTCGGGGCCCAATGGTCCAGTTTTTTGGACTCTTTGTCCGGGGGTTTATCGGTGTCTCCTGAATTTCCCTGGCTGCCTGAACACAGATTTGGTCACCTGCCCCTCGGCCGAGGGGTGCTCTGTGAATCCCCAAAGGGAGCCGATGGGGACCACGTACCTGCAGGCCATCCGGGCTGAGGGCGTGGGGCAGTAGGCAGGGTGCCGCCACAACTTCAAGGTCGAACCAACAATGGCCTTGGCCACCAGGAAGGCCTCCATCGGAGAATCCCCTCATCTGAGGATATCCACGAGGGGGTATTCAGCACGTTTCTGAACAGGTTCCAAGGGCACCCCCGTAGATTTGGAGATGAGACGGAGGATACCCATGAAGGAAGTAGGGCCCTCCTCCGTCGAAAGACTCCCTACAGATTCGTCGTCCAAGGGACGAGAATGCAGGTCAAAGTCCTCGGACTCCGGATAGATCAACCGACCACTAGAGTTGCCTTCCACCCACCTAGGATGGTCGGGAGTGAGGGTGACAGATAGCCTGCGCAGAAGGCCTAGTCTCCTTGACAGGAGCCCCGGAGGTGGGCTGTTTTGGTGGTGGTTCCACCTGAACTGGTGGAGAGGCCGGTTTTGGCCGAGCCGGGAGGGTCTTGACCGGCTCCGCAGGCAGGACGACGACGTGGTCCTGTTCCTGAGGAGTTGGTGTCGGCCTGGAGGACAACAGCTAAGTAATGGCCAGAGAAGAAACCAGGGTCGACT
Organism: Neoceratodus forsteri; assembly: GCA_016271365.2. NCBI lineage: Eukaryota > Metazoa > Chordata > Ceratodontiformes > Ceratodontidae > Neoceratodus > Neoceratodus forsteri. The sequence continues at coordinate 1,220,188,568 of CM057450.1, forward strand.
TCTGGCTGGACATAATCAGCTGCTGCCACATCAAATCCTCGCAGTGTCGACGCAGCCTGGGTTGAAGCCTCTCCTCTTCCAAAGAGGATGAGGAAGAATGGCGGCGCTGCTTCTTGGAGCGCTTATGCGCCTTCTTCGGCCTGTCGGTTGAAGGGGTTTGAGACCTTGACTTATACTGTCAGGGGAACCAACAGGGTCATTCGGAAGGAGCCGGGGAAAACCATGGCCCTTCCAGGTCAGAGACCGGGACCTTGAGGAGGTTCCCAGCAAGCTGGGTCTCCTCCTCAGTGGGTCGATGCAGGACCAGAGTCCTGAATAAGGAGATGTCAGCCTCATCCAGCAACGATGGAGTTGATAATTATTTAGATCGGATCCTCGTCCTGCATCTTGGCTGCCTGGCCTGACAGGGGTACCGTGAGGCCAGCGTCCGAGGCCGCAACCTTGACCGAAGTCGAGACAGCAGATTCTTGGGGCCGTGATCTCCCACGATCCCAAGAACGTCTGCGCCGAGACGAACCTTCTTTGTGCTCCTTTTCCTTTTTACGGGACCGAGAGACATGCACGCTCGAGGGACCCTCTCCTTTGGTAGGGACAGACTGACACATCTCCTTAAAGGAGCCTGAGAAAGTGGAGCCCAGATTGAGTGCCTTCATCTGCTTGAGCTGCTCAGCTGACCCCGCAGCTGCGGAGACCCCCCTCAACGGGCTTCTTTGGATTTGACCGGCGGGTTCCGTTTTTCCAGTGTTCCCGGTAGCAGTCATGCGAGATGATCGTCAAGAATGTTGGGATGGAAAGTGCAACACATTTTGCATGCCTGGGTGTCATGATCATGACCCAGGCGACAGACACACGAGGCATGTGGGTCAGTCTGAGACATCATTTGCCTGCACGCGCAGCAGCGGAAACTGGGCAAGGACTTGTCCTCCATCACAGTTGAGATCGCACAGCAACTGAAAGAAACTCGTATGAGTTTTACATTTTGGTAAATCAAGAGATTTGTTTCCCAGGACCTACAGTAACGCGTGAGCGATAAGGAGGGAACCTGAATCTTCCAGCGGAAAGGAAGATCTGACGTCAAGGGGCAGAGTTGAGGAATGTACCAGTGGGAGGTGCCAGCTTTCAGACCTTCTGGCAAGATTCTTGAAGGGAAAGGACATGCCAATAAGTGTGAATAGAACAACATATCCATGATCCTAGAACAAACAATTGCTTCGACTTTCTGTATTCTTCGGTTTGGAGCAGGTAATACTTCAAAGTTCTGCACACATCTAATGTACGGAGCAGTGCTTCCCCTGGATTGGCACGCTCTAGAAAATAAACAGGAAGGTGGACAGATTGGTTCAGTGTAAACTCATACACCACCTCAGGGAGAAACTTAGGATTTGTGAGCAAAGATGCCTTGTCTTTGTGAAAAATCAAATAAGGCTCCTCGCACCAGAGGGCCTGAAGCTCTGAAATTCTTCAAGCAGAAGTAATAGCAACTAAAAATAATGCTTTCCAGGAAAGAAAGCATAGCTCACAAGCCATGGCTGGCTGAAAGGGAGACATGGTCAAAGTCTCCAAAACAAAATTCAAATCCCAAGCCGGGAGAGGACTGGGGGTTTCAGATGCAGGATGCCCCTCAAAATGGTATGGGCAACATCCAGCTGGGCTATGGTGCAATCACTCATGGGCTCATGGAAGGCAGAGATAGCCAAAAGGTGCACCTTAAGGGAAGAGTACTGCAGACCTGAGTCAGACAGGGATATCAGGTTGTCCAGGATCAGGTTCACTGGACAGGTGAAAGGGTCCAGATTATGTTTAGCAGCCCATATGGCAAACCGCTTCCACTTCATGGCATACGTGGCTCAAGTGAAGGGCTTCCTAGTGGCCACTAGGACATCCGCTACCCTACTGGAAACCCCAAATCTGGCGATGGCTATGTCCTCAGAAGCCAAGCATTCAGATGGATGGACCCAAGGTTGGGATGGACAAGGGTCCCCTGAGCCTGGGTCAGCAGGTTTCTGCAGAGGGGGAGAGGGACCGGAGGTTCCTCAGTCAGCTGCTGCAGTAATGGAAACCATATATTCCAAGGCCAGAATGGAGCTACTGAGTTCATGCAGGCCCCCTCCATCTTGCAGTTTGATGAACACCCTCTGAGTCAGAGGAAACGTAGGAAAGGAACAAATATACCTCACGCTCCAGGAGAGGGACAACGTGTCTTGACAGAAAACTCCAGGCCCTGAACTGAGCGAGCAAAAACTGGGCAATTTTTCGTTGCGTGGGGATGCAAAAAGGTCCAACTCTGGATGCACCCGTCAGTCGAACAGATCTTCTGCAACAGATGATAGCAGCTCCCACTTGTGCATGCTGGACAGAGTCTGGCTGCGGCTATACACCAGGGTGTTTAGCACCCCGGGGACATGGATGGCTGTGAGAGTCAGGCCATGGTCTAACGCCCCATACCATACTCTCATGGCCTCCCTGCATAAGGCATACGAATTGGTTCCCGTTTGTTGATGCAGTACACTACACTGAGGTTGTCTGACAATCAGCAGCTGACCTGAAAGAAGATGGTTCTGAAAGACCTGCATAGCATACAGAACGGCCGGCATCTCCAGGACATTGATATGCAGGAAGGTTTCGATCTGGGACCAAGAGCCCTGAGTTTGAAAGGGACCCAGATGAGCTCCCCAGAACAAACTGGAGACATCCGTGGTGAGGATTTGCTGAGGGGAAGAGATCTGGAAGGGGACACCCATCAACAGGTTCAGGGGGTCCATCATGCACCACTGGAGCACTTTACAGACTGGGGAAGAGATCAGCACTAACTGATCTAATTCGTCTACTGATCCCACTGTACTCAAAGAATCCACTGGAGGATGCGCATGTGGAGTCTGGCCAGTGGAACAGTGGGGATGGCAGCTGCCATCAGAACCAAACAGCCTCAAGTACACCCTAGCAGTAATATGACAGCTCTGGGCCACCTCCTGAGCCTGGGCAATAAGACACTCTGCCCTGTTCTGGGGCAGGAAAGCCTTCCTCTGTGCCAAATCTAGAACTGCCCCTATGTATTGCAGCGTTTGGGACGGGACCAGGACCAACTTGGGCAGGCTGACTGTAATGCCCACGGAGAGAAATAACTTTAGAGTTCTCTCTAAATTCTGCAGAAGCGGTTCCCTGGATGGGGCCTTTAGGAGCCAATCATCCAGATAAGGGAAACGTACAGTCCTCCCTTCTGAGGGCCACAGCTACTGCTGCTAAGTACTTGGTAAAGGACTGTCGACGACCCATCAAATGGGCCCAGAGAACCTGAAGAGCCTATAGCCCAAGAGCCTGGAGTAAGATCAGGCCTCGACAGGAGGGCCGTCAATGATGATAACGCCCTGAATATCGGGCGGAGGCACTGTTGATATGGGTCTGAGAGGCACAGAGACCTGGACAGCAGGTTTGTGCGTCGGTGCAGCCGCAGCCAACAAAGAACCTCCAGACGAGGAAGGAGAGCTCGCCGGAGAGTGGTCCTAATCTCAGTCCTTTTTGTAACCCCCAAAGGACTTATCTTGGGCCTTAGTGGCCTGGGAGCTCGACAACCCTGTTGGTGACTGGGAGGCTAGGGCCCTGGAGGATCCCTGCCTGGAACTACTTGTTCCTTGAGGACATTTTTAACAGTCTTCTTGCATCGCCTAAGGGTTATCTGATTAAACTCCTGGCAGAGCTCACAGTCAGAGACTTCGAGGTCAGGCCCAAGACAGCAGACACTAGAGAGAGAATGTTCGTCTGTGGAGGCAAACTTCTTTCCACAATGGCAGTGACAGAACAGAGAAGATGAAAATTAACTTCGACAAACAAAATAAAGAATCTCTTAAAAAAAAAAAAAAAAAAAAAAAAAAAATTCTAAAGTAGTAGGTTCAAAAAGTCGAAGGCAAAAAATGGGGCGAAACTGCATCGGAGCTTCTACGGAGACCCATGCGAACAAGCTGACAGCAGGAAAGAACTGAGGAGGAAGCAGGGCTGCTCACGCCTTTATAGGGTTGATGACATTGGCAGACTACGTTGGTGTGGACGGCTCAAGTTGTACTGCTGAAAATCTTTAGTGTGTATCCTGATTCACTGACGGTGAAGTTCCTACGGTGTGACCTGATGACTGAGATACCCCCGAAGTTCTCGTACCTTTAATTTATTTCGGATCCAGAAAGTTCCTGTTGTGACGCATATTTTTTTGCAACAGTAGGTATGATTTGACCAAGGTTTTAAACAGCCCATCATTGTCACTAGTCCCAATTACATGAAGGTTAACTGAGGTTTTGTTTTTTAAAATGTCCTGATGCGACTGCAGTGCTATATAGTGTGGTAATGGCATTATTTACATGCTGGGAGTACATGCAATGCCACTGAACAGGGCACTCTCGCTGATGTTACCACAACATAGCACCTCTTGAACTCTTACATTATTTTTTTAATTTAACAAAAAAAAAGTCTTGTCCACCCCCCTCCCATTTCTTTAATTTCATTCTATTGCCACTTGTGAACACAACCCCCACATCAAACGTGTAGGGTTGCCCCCGATTTGCACTTTGAGTGAAGAAGAAAAATTTGACTTACTTTATATCACTGTAATTCAGCGTCAATGGTTGATTCTGCCATCCCACCCCCAGGACATGTAGTTGTAGCAGTAGTAGTAGTAGCAGTAACATTTTATTTATACAGAGATATCGCCATTAGGGCTATTAATACCCTTTTTTACAAGGTGCACCTGTTTGTCAAAAGTTACCATAATAAAACAGTGTAAATATAATGAACTAGTGCACGTTAACACAGACTCAAAACATAGGAAACGGATTAAAAAAAACGTACAGACGAAAAACAATACAAGTACTGCAGTAAACAATGCCAGTTCTTTTTTTTTTTTTTTAGTTTCCCTTTTGCTCAGCTATTGCATTCACAATGAAAAATCAGTTCTTGCTGCACTGCAGTTTTAAAAGCAGTTGGGGAAATTTCCAAATTTCAAAGGTGTGGAGGGAGTTCATTTCAACAATTGGCAACTTTATACCGAAACGTCATTTTATTAAAATTATTATTTATTTTGGGTAATACTAGATCCCTAGCACCCTTTTCCATCAAATTGAGACCATGATTTGGCTTTTGTAGCTTTCCAATTAAGCCAGACAATATATTATTTTTAAGTATTCCCTGTACATGTTTTGCCCATATACCCTTCCTTCTTATGTCGAGGGAGCTCCATCCTAATGAACTGTACATTGTACAGTGGTACTATATTTCTTTTAGTTGTGCAATTTGAAATCAGTCTCACTGCCCCAATTCTAGCATTTGTTTTTCTCATCAATTCCTTAGTGTGTCATTCAAAAGTTAGGTGCTGATTGAAATGAACCCCCAGATATTTATATACCAAAGTTTGTGTTAAGATGTTATAGTCTTTGGTCCTTAGCTCAAGTTTAGGACTAATTTTATTTTTACCTGTGACGGGCCAAAAAACATAGTTTGAGTTTTGTTGTTAATTAAACATCAGTTAAAAACATTCAGATATGCCGTTTGCCAGTCCCACTGTCCACCAAAGGCTACATAAAGGGTCTGTTACCTGTACTTAAAGAGCTAGTGTACTGCCTGGAATTAATTGTAAGTTTTAGATGTAGTCAGCTATCACTTCTTGTATCTTAAGTATTTTTTATTTTCTGTTTGCTAATTAGATTTTCTACCTGGCAGTGCTGGGCTGATGTGTGGAGCAGCACTCTGTCTGGAGGCTTAAAAAAAGTCAGTTCTGTTCCTCCTACTACATCACCACTGAGACCACACTGACTGTGACATCACTAGTAACCAGGGAGAACCATTTCTCACTGCCAGATTATTCTCTTTCACATAAAGCAGCAGGGACGGGCACTTCTTGATTACTAGCGATGTCACAATTTCCTGCATTGTGATTGGTAACTTGTGAAAGTCACTGCTTAGACTGCAAGGATTGTGGTGCCTCAATGTGTCTGGTCACATTTCACTTTTTTTTAGCCTCTAAACAGAGTGCTGCTCCACACATCACCCCAATACTGCCAGGTACAAAATATTCTAATTAGCAAACAGAAAATAAAAAATACTTCAGATACAGGAAGTGATAGCTGACTGAATCTGAAAATTACTATTCATTCCAGGCAGGCAGTACACTAGCTCTTTAACCATGCGAGTACAGCAGGACAGGCGACCAGCAAACTGGATGGAGCTTTACAAAGCTGAAGAGGCATTCGGGCTAACTGAATCTTCCACGAGTGACCCCCCCCCCACACAGATATAACTCGTGTGGGAGTGTGGGATTCTGAGATGCCATCAGAGCAGCTTTGTTTATCAGATGCTGGGGCAGGGGATAGCAGGATCAACCAAATGCCTCTGTATTAAATAACAGTAAAGTGGGGATATTTTTCATTTACACGCACAGTAAAAATCAGGTGCATCCCTCTACACATTAGGTGATAGGGCTTTGTTCATGGATGCATTCCTTTAACAGACAAAGCTGTCAAGTGTCCATTTATGGCTCTTTCCTTTTCTCACCGAGGCATAAGCCAAACATGATCAGAAGATCCAGCTTGCAGAAACATTACTGTTAACAGTGCATTACCTCTTTCTTAGTTTCTTTCTGTGGATCATAATCACTGTCATTTCCATCATTTGGATTGGCATCCTCTATGTCATCATCACTAGAAAAATTTAAATCATTATAGAGAACATTTAATAGATACCGAACCACTTATTGCAGAATGATGAACCCTGGTTTTATAACGCAGGTGAAGCACAACATTTAAATATCAAATTTAACAGACTAAAAATGTTGAGGTCTGATCTGACATAGCAGTAGAAACATAGAAACATATAGTAGAATCTGTCACAGAAAAAATGCCCACTGGCCCATCGTGTCTACATATCTCTACCCAATGTTGAATGAGAGAGCCCTCTAGGCTTTTCACTCTCTCTCTCTCTTCCCCCTCCCTTTCTGGCGTGGTCTTTACCAAGCCCTTGTATCTGTTCCACCTTCATTTAAATCCCCTCACTGATTTCGCTCAAATCATCTCCTCTCGCAGTCAATTCCACCCCTCCACCACCCTCTCAGGGAAAACGTACTTCCTGATATCTCTCAAACTTGCCATCCCCCCAATCCCCGACAGCTTCATGGAGTTGCCCCTGGTCTTACATTTTCACTCAGTCTGAAGAAACTCTCATTAACCACTGTATTTACCTCATGGAGCTATCTGTATGTTGCATTCATGTCCCCTCTCGCCTTTCTCCTTCAAGCATGTTATCAGCCAACTTCTCCTCATACTTACTTTCCTGCTGTCCCTGGAGCAGCTTGGTTATTCACCTCTGCCTTTCCTCTACTTTGTCCCTGTCCTTCTTTAGAGGTGGACTCTAAAACTGCATACAGTAATCCAAGGGAGGAAAAAAACACTGACTTATACAGTGTTAGCTGCACCTCAGATCTCCGATTGGCGATCCCCTTCCCTATGCACCCCAACATCCTATTTGTCCTACCCACTGCCCTACTATATTGTGCCGATGCTTTCTGACAGTCCAAAATTATTGCTCCCCAAGTCCTTTTCTTTTGAAATGTTTTCCCCTACTATCTCCCCCATTCTATGTTCAGTTTTTTTTTTTTTTTTTTTACCTCTATGCACACCACCTTGTACTTTCTGGTATTAAATTTTATCTACCATACTTCTGACCACCTTTCCAATCCACCCAGATCCTCTTTCATAATTTTTTCAACCTCTTCACTATCCACCTGGTTATAGATCTTAGTACCATCTGCAAAAATGCAGATCTTGTCCAAAATCCCTTCCCCTATGTTGCAGCTAAAGATGTTGAAGACCAGTCTCAAGACTGATCCCTGCGGCACCCTGCTAGTGACCCCCCATCTCCAAAACTCCCCATTTATTACCACCCTCTGAGTCCTGTCACTTAACCAATTTCCCACCCACCTAGCAATTCTGTCCACTACTCTGAGGTCCTGCATCCTCCATACAGGATGGAATCGAATGCCTTACTGAAGAACAGTATGTCTACTGCCTGCCCCTTACCCCATGCCTTTGTCACTGAATCAAAAAAAAAAATGTTATCTGACATGACCTCACCCCGTGAACCCATGCTGCCTTTTGCCCTACAGTCCATTAACCTCCAGGAAACTTAATATCCTTTCCCTCACTGTTGTCTCTAGCTGTTTCTGCATAATAGACATTAGGCTGACAGGTCTGTAGTTCCCTACATTCGCTGTCCTCCAGTCCCTAAGTATTATTACTATCTCCAGTAAACAGCTCAGCTACTGACTCAGGACCTGCCCCATCTTCTTAAGCACATGGGGATGTAGGGGATGGACTTCTCCACTTTATATGCACTTAAGCCCCCCAGTACCCTTCTAACCGGAATGGGATCCGCACTGATCCAGCCCCTCACCCCCACACTGATGGCACAGTCAAGCACTGGCCCTTTGTCTTTCACTCTTAATACTGGGCAGAAATATCTGTTCAAGCTGTCCAATTTACTTTTCTCCTCCCCTTCCCACACATCTCCTTGCTTCAGCTTTGCTATTACTTTTCTCGTCATCCTCTTCTCCCTTATGTAGTGAAAGAAGTTGATCTCCCCTCTTCATACCCTCCATGATTTTTACTTCCATGCCACCTTTAATCCCTCCTCACTACACTGTTGACTTCTTTCATCCTACTATTAAACTTATCCAGTCCCCCGCTTGGTGGGATCTGTATTTTTTAAATATCCTTTTCTCAACCCAGACAGCATCCCCTACTTCCCTCGTGAACCACGATGGTTCTTTACCCTAATTCTTCTTGTCTATTACACTGACACAGAGATTTGACACATTTATCACATTTTTTATACCCATTTTGCTTCCAACCCCTCTGTTGCTCCTACCTCTTCTAGTCTCCCCTGCAACAGCTCCCTCATACTTCCAAAATCAGTCCTCCTAAAGTCCATGACTTCAGCCTGAGACAGATTTATCTCCGCCTCAAGCTGGATGCTGAGCCAAACTGTCAAATGGTTGCTGGTTCCCAGTGGGTTCAGCACCACCACCTTCCCCACACCGTTTCTACTGGTGAGTACTAAGTCTAGGATGGCTGCCTCCCCAGCAGGCTCCTTTATTCTTTGTACTAGGAATGCATCCAAAAAGACCTCTTGGCTTCATGCACTCTCTCTACTGCTGGTACCGGTCAGTCAATGTCCATCATACTAAAGTCACCCAATAGCAGCACCTCCCCAATTCCTATTCCCCTTTGGCTGTCCTCTCCTAATTCCTCATCTGCTTCCTCCTTTTGATATGATCTATAAACCACCCCTTTCTGACAAATCTTCCCCTTGCTGTTACTACCTGTGCTCATATTGTGTCTGTGTGGTCACTCTGTCCAATCTCCTTAATCTTTGAAGTTTTATGCTTTCCTGTATATATAATTTATTTGAAAGCTTGTGACCGGGAGAGGCACACTGAGCCATGGCTCGTTTCCAGGTGGGACCCAGGGGAAGAGAATATGTGTACAGATGCATACTGACTTACATAATCTGTTGGTGGTGTTTTAGGAAATATAATGCCACCCCCTCACTCTCTCTCTCCTTTCTATTCTTCCTGTATACCACGGCAGGGTCATGTCCCAGTCAAGGTACTGCGTAGCCCTTGTTTCCGTGGTCACCACCAAGTCCAGACTTGCTTCAGCCACTACTGGCTCCAAATCACCTGCCCCCCCACTCCACCCGGGCAAACAAAATCTCCCTTCTCCCTGACCTCATACCGATCCTTGCCCCTGACTCCCGTTCTACTATCTCCTATCAGGTTTTAATGGGGATTCTCTTCCATAACTTTTCCCAGCTTCCACCCCCACCTTTTTTTGTTTTCTTTCTCCTTCCTTATTCTGTAAGACTGGGGAAGAAGTTATCTAATACTCTTCTCAACCGAGTAAGTACACATATCCACCTACATGCCCCCCTCCCACTAGTTTAATGGCCCATTAGTGTACTCTTTAAACCTGCACCCTGGCCTTCTGGTGCACTTCTCAGGCCATTCCACCTCAATAATCTTTGTACTCTGGCTGTATTTTAGATTTTTTGCTATTATGTAAAATCCCCTTGTTTTTGTACTTTTGAACTGCACACCGCATTTTGTACTCTGACTGTATTATTATATGTTCGTTTATTATGTAAAACTCATTTTGTTTGTTGTTTCCTACTGTTTTCCCCTCCCCTGGGTCGCACCTGTAAACAAGCCCTGGCTCAGTGTGCCTTTCTCGGTTACCAAAAGTTTAAATAAATAAATAACCTTCTAGCCTTCCGAAAAGTGGTCACACCCCCAGGTACACCTGTTACTCCTCCCTGCACCACACCTTCAGCTATGTGTTGAAGCAAGAGATCTGAACACGTCTCCTCTTATCCCTGTCCCAAACTTGCAAGACCTCAGAAAAAGGTCACAGAGACTGCTGCTGCTAGTCTGAGCCTCCCTCTAGCTTTCTATAGCTACCTGTCACTTTCTCCAGGGGTCTGAAAGTCAGATCACTGGTCCCCAGCTGGACAATGATGTCAAGGTCACACCCCTTCCCACTCCCGATTATCCTCTCTACCCTGCCTGCATTACACCCAACTGAGGTTCTCGACAGGCACCTTACCATCCATCCCTCTGCTGCTCTGACCCTATTACTACTTCAGTCCCCATATGATGATGCTCCCTATCATAAGTACTTTCCTATTCTTCTTTTTTCCCTTCGACTCCAATCGTATGTCAGATGTATTCTTCTCAACAGTCCTGGTGTCCTAGCAGGCTAAATGCTCCAGCCTCCACACTGAGGAGACTGGAGCAAATGAATTGCTCAGGGATGCAGATCTGTTTGCTGTTGCCACCTCAGGGTTCTCGCCTGCCTGCAACACCCTCCCCTCTGGATCCTAGGTGTACAAGGGAGAAGAGGAGTAGTGGCTGTCTGCAGTAGCCAGAGACCACTGGGCCCTGCTTTGGAGTATGTTCAGTTCTGCCTTCACTGCAGCCAGCTCTTCGGTGAGCACTGCACACCTAATGCACATTGGGCAACATCGTCTCCCACAGAGAACTTCCTTGGAAATGACTGCACCACAGGTGTTGCAGCCTATCAGACCCCCTCCACCCTCCTACCCTGTCCTCCATTGGTTCCCCACATCTTCCTTTTCTGCTGCCATTAAATACTGTCTGTTGTCCCTTGGCTGCAGGTCCCCATACCTAGTAGTCCCCTTTCCTCTCTGACCTCCCTTGATTTGGGACCCCAAATAGGATTTTTCTAGAATTGTTTAAAAAAGGAAAAAAAAAAAACCCTAGAATCCTTAGTTCTTCTCCCATTTTACTGCTTTTCTCATTCCCTCTTTTGTCTCTCTGCCACCCACACACTTGACCCACTGCTGTTTTTGCTCTTCCCTATGCTCCTTACTGCCTCCCCACCACACCAGGTTAAAAGAGCGAAGCCAGAATAACGCAGTCAAAATGACGCTGTAGAACAGTGCAGGTCAGGTTAGCGCTATCCCTGTAGCTGTACTGCTGTTAGGGAGAAGAGGAGAAAGGGATGTAGCCTGTGCTGCTGGGAGGGGTTCCACAGAGCTGCTGCTGCTGTGGCGCAGATGGTAGAACGTTGGTGGACGAGGGTTTGATTCCTAGTCCGGAGACATATGCTTTTTGTTGTTATTTTTTCTCTTGAGACTGTTTCTTTTGTGTTTCTGCCCCCTTCCCACTTATGAGGGTACTGTGCACACCATCCCCAGTTGTCCTGTGCCGTTCCCCTCCCCTTTCAGGGTTTCTCCCCTTCCCCAAGTTGCCTACCCCCCAGAGGTGATTATAGATAGATGAGGGTTCAGGGGACAAAGCCCCCCATAACAGCGGGCACAGCCCCCTGCATACAGTAACTGTGGCATTTGTGTTGGTGGTCGCTGTTGTGGCAGTCAGTGCCTTTTACCGACCGCTATTCTGTCCGTTGCTGATCTGGACGTGGGTTTGTTTATCATGCTATTTTGGTGTTCGCCATCATGACCTAGTGTCCCTCCCCACAACTGTCATAGGGCACCAGCTCACAGTTCATGTGGCCCTTGTGTCCAACATGTAATCCTGTTTTACCCCGAGCAGAGTTTGCTTGCGGAACTGTGGCCTACCTGCAGATGCTAGTGTTGCATTCGTACTCCATGGTACTCACATTTTGAAACACTCATGCATAGGGGCACTTTCAGTTTTGGGGCTTAAGTCTTATGTCTCTAAGCCTGCTGCAGCTCCTCTTCCATTCTGGCACCTGTTTCACAGGTTGTAACTAATCACTCAACCCACAAAAGGCAGCAGTATTCTTCCAGCTAGTTTCCCCACACTGACTACTAGAAGTTTAAGAAATTTAAAAAACCGCCCCAAAACACTGAATAAAAAACATGTACTTCCACCTAATGACTCACACTGCCACTTTAAATATTAAATAAAATAATGTACCTTGTCTGGTATACTGTAGCTGCTCTCTTCTTTCCTCCCTCTCAGCCCTCCCAGCCCAGTAAACACAATAAAATATACAGGGCAAATGTTACAATACCAAATATCATGAAAGAAAATATTTTTATTTTCCTGAAGAATCAATAATTGTAAAGGAGCTGGGACTTCTCAACCTTGTCTTATCACAAAAAGTGTAATCACCTGCAAAACTAATCGAGGAAGTGCATTTTCCACTGAAATCAATGGAGGAACGTTTTGTTTTGTAAGTGAGAAAAGGTACAAAGTAGTCAGTTTTGAGGTCCATAAAAAGCATGTCACACTTACAAAAAATGAGCGTTGGGAAGTATTTGAAAGTTGTCCTGTGTCTTTGGATTTCTGTTAAGAGAAACATGGCGCTTAAAGCAGCCAGGACAAAGAAGGCCATAGACAATACATTTAAAGTACAGTTCTATTTCATTAGCTACAGTATACATCGAGCAGTGTTCAAAACTGCATCCACTTGCCATTTATATCAGGAATGCTATCCTTTAATCCTTTCTTGAAAATGCATTTTGTTACTAACATTTCCAAAGGAAATGAGACCAATCATATCTACTGGTCTAAACAATTAGCTAACCCTGCAAATGTCTTTGGCTACACAAATACATCTATGTATTTATATATTCAACTCACCTCTCATCTTGATTGTTTCTGTTAGCTAACTTCCGTGCTTGTCGATCCATCAGACTTGTCCTGGAACGAGTTTTTTTCCAGGAATAATAATATTTTACAAGGCTTGCAATAGACTTATCCGGAAGCTAAAGCAAAAATTTAAGAACTAAATTTAATATTATTTTAAGGAAAATATTTGCAAAGTAAATGAGCTACAAAAGGTTCCTTCATGGTACACACTTGTTTGGAATTTTCAAAACCCTTACATAATGCAAAGAATACAAAGGGCACACAGTCCACATGCTCCAGCAGAGACAGACAGTACAGACCTTCAAGTTACGCCTAGACAAATTTCTGCTTACCACAGGAGTCACTATGTACCCTGGTTAGCAGACCGGGTAGAGGAACTCTTTAAATTTGTAAATGCCTTCACAGTATACTAAAGCAGCGGGTAACATAATGGACTGAGAGTCACTTCTGACTTTACATTACCACGGTTCTACATTAAAATCTGTATGTTAAAATGCACTGCATGGAATCTGGTTTTAGGCGAGAGACTGATGCATCAGAAACTGAAACCCTCAATGAAATGTACAGGTCTAGCACAGGAAAGGCACATGTGATGCAAGCTTCCGTCCAAACTGCTATGCTCATACACTCCAATACGGGCTAGAAAGGTTGACCTCCCGCTGGACAAGGGAGTAAACTTATTTATTACTTTTCACGCAGAAATTTCCATTAGGGTCCTGTGGGAGAAAAGCATTAAGCAGTAAGAGTTACATGCGAAAAGACCTCATCTGTAAGCAACTGAATGCATTTGCTGCAAAGTCTACCCAAGTCATGTGTCATAGGTACATGCTGTAATAGCAAAATATGTAGAAAGCAATTTTGTTTACATTTCTTTTTGTTTATAGGTACAGTACATCAGCTGTAACCAGTCTAGCTAATATGCTTTATTTATAAAGTTAGAGCATGTTCGCTCCAAAATTTACAACTGGCATGCCTGCAGACGAACAAATTAAACAAAAACCTTCACTGGCCTGATACTAAGCTATACAGAAATGTTCCCCCAATCCCCCATATCACCCAGAAGTGCTTAGACATGCATTTTGGGTAACATACACACAAGTGTTATGTACCAATTTCTGAAGAGTAAATTCATCGGACAAAGACATACAGTATGCTCAGCGACATGTCCCTGCTTGCTGTCCCTAAAACCTGCACTGCTATAGGAGATCAGGCCTTTACTGCACCTGCTCCGATGCTCTGGAACTCCCTCTCATTATCTGTTTGGGGTGTCTCCTCTCACTACCTTCAACATCTTTATGGTACTACTTGAAAGACTCCTCTGCCTGCAACTGCCTGGGGAGAATGGCCCTTCCCTTAATGGAATGACTGTGGGCCTAAGTATCCCCCCACTGGGTTTTTTCCCTGCTGGGTCAAGTTGTACTCCTTGTGCTATGTGCATTTTGCTTTTTACCTCAGGGCTTGTGCTAGTACTGCACGAAATTTTTATGTTACCTCTTCTGACTATACAGATTTATATTATGTACCTTGCTATTGCTCCTTTCAATTCCTGTTATTTGTTCCTGTTGTTATCTTATGTACTGCGATTCATCTGTTTGTACTAGCCCTATTGTAACCTCCCGGGTCGTTCCTGAAAATAGGCATTTAATTGTCTAGTGTGCTTATCTGGTCAATAAAAACTAAACACATACATAAAAAAAGTTTATAAACACAAAAAAGTTACTTAGAAGTACAGAAGGCCAGGCAACAATAAAAGCACAACAAGGACTAATAAATAAAACCAATTCAGCTGATGAACCTAAAGCATTCACAAGTTTTATAAAAGTCAAAGAGAACAGACTTGAAAAGAGAAAAAAATGTTTAATCTATTAATTTTTTTTACTTCCTTAAGTAGGGAGTTCCATACATACATAAAGAAGGCCCTGTGGTCCACTACAGCCGTACCCCTGCTGTCCAAGCAACTGTATCCTGTGATGTTATTCCTCTGCAGAAGTGCCCTCCAGTTTGAGTGCAAAATCCACCAATTAGTTTCAAGTTTGAAGAGTAGAACTAAAGAAAGTATTTTTCCCTATCTTTTAGTTTATTCCTTCGATAAGAAGATCTTTGGTTTGTTATCTCGGCTGATCAATGCAAACAGATCTGCCCACCAAGAGGTGGCTTAGACAGCTTGAGAAAGACATTCCAATGAGACATTTGCAGAAATTCAGTCTCCCATGTTCACTTCTGGGCTTCTTTCGAACAGACTGGAAACTGTACTGACATCATCAGGATTCAACTACAGATCTCGGGAGCATCATGTGATGCTCCAGATCAATCACAGCACTTCTATCAGTTGAGTGGAGACACTTATTTCCGTAACAGTGCATCATGCACTATGCTGCAATAACAGGCTTCTCACTGCCCGCTGGCACTGTCAACATTTTGAAGAAAAAATGCTATTCAACAAAGAAAAATTGGTACAATCCATAATACTTTTAAGGGACTGGCAGGAGGGCCTCCTACAAATGTGAGTGTGTCACCTTTTGCGTCCCAAGGATGCCAGAACTGCTCACCTCCGGTCTGCAGTCTTCCTGTCCTTAGAGCATGTGAGGCAACACTCTAGTACCCATCACAGGCCCAACAACTAGAGCCACAAACTTCTAAATTAGGGATCTTGAGGTGAAAGGTAAGGCAGAAGACTATAAGCAATGGTGCTAATAAATTGGTTTCAGCACAAACTAGGGGTGCAAACAAGCTCCCCGTTGTGCTGCCACCAATATTTGTCATGCACACATCTGACTTGTCGCTGGGGGGGATGCTGATGAGTGTAAACAGGGCATGCACTTGCTAACACTTTAGTTAACACCCCCAGAGGACTGGACACAGCATAGCACCCATTGCATAGTGCTATACTATGCAGAGAGACTGAGGGACATGGCACTACCACTGTTGTCTTTCCCAACTACCCTGTACCTTTATGCCCACTTGTGGGCCAACGTGGACTGCAGTTTTAGCTGGTAGCCAACTTTATACTCAGTGGACCAAGGTTTAGTGGCTCTCTACTTGCTGTCTGGTCACAGATCCATTCCAGACATCCAGTGGAACCCCTGTCCCTAACCCTGTTCCCCCAGATGACTAGAGTGTCCTTCAGGTCACATGACAATCTGCACCACCTCACGGCTCCCTCTAACCCAGCAACTATTTTGTGACACCCATAATGCCTGCCTTGTAACAATTCTAGCAGGGTTCAGTAGGTAGGGGGTTTCTCAAAACTCTTTGACAGGGTTTGCGAGGTCAACATCCTTCTCTCTGACCCCCTCTTCTGTGCGGTCACTATGGTTTAGAAACCATGCAGGGAAGACATGTGACACTCAAAGGGGCTTATGTTAAGGAACTCTTGCTAAGTGGTCACTGGGGCCACTTAGTGACAGTCCCATATGACTGTGTATGCAGCCCTCCCACGATTCTTCCAGGATAAGCACAGATCTTTGACAGTTTTTACCATCTAAGCTAGTGTTTCTGCAAATTCCCAGACCCTGTTCCAACTTTAGAACATTCTGTTTAAACATCTCTAGCGCTGCAATGCTATACAGTGAATTCTCTCTATAAAGGAATCTCACTATAAAGATTGCAACCTGACTCCTAACAACATTAAGGGCAAATATCTACTAAAACAAAATGCTCAAAACTATCGTGTTCATAGATATTGCACTGAACTTTAAAGAGAGGCTCCTTTCACTGGTACATAAACAACAGAGTTATCAGCACATCCCTAATACACAACAACCTCAAGTTAAAGAGGTAGCAGCAATAAAAACAGCAGGCAGAAAATGTTAAAAATTTTTAAAAGCAGCCAGTTGCTACTTTTTATTTCTGATGTATCTTTCTGTTTCCATTTGCTCATTAAACGGTTTTCTATCTGTTGGTATTAGGTATGATGTCAGAGCAGGTCTTAATCTGGACAGTGAAAAATCTAGTTACACATTCCTTGTCATACCTCATCAGCATTGTAACTTCACTTACTGTGACATCATGAAAGAAGGTGACTGGCTCTTCTGGGTCAGCTGTGATGTCGAGGTCACTGGGCTACTGAGGTTATGAAAAGGAACAGAACTAGAAATGTCAGCTCCAGGTAGAATGCAGTTTCACACATCACACCTAGCTAGCACTGTCAGATAGAAAATAGTCATCAGCAAAAGGGGGAAAAGTTACTTCTACTATAGGAATTACTAGTTGACCACTTTTAAAATGTACTGTAATATTAATTTCAGACAGTAAATCAGTATTTTAAGTTGAATTTAAAGCCATTCTGCTCATTAAGAAGAAGCATATTTTGGGGACTGCCTGTTGGCCCAATACACAGCCTTGCCTACGACAGAAGCTCAGGAGCACACTCAGAAAGTACTGAGGTGGCAGGGAGACAGTGCTGATGATGGCAGCGCTTCCCAGCCTGGAGATGAAGATGGTGCTGCATTTGGCACTGCAGTGACCCCTGTGGTGGGCCACCAAGCCCCCACCCCCACCCCCAATGGTAAAGCTGTGGTGTTTGACGCCTCTGGAAAGCAGGGAGAAAAAGGACTTGGTTTCCATGATGGTGATTTAGGGAACTGGCAGGCCTTGCACTGTGGGGACCGCCATCGGGAGGATGGGGGGGTGGAGTGAGGTTACTGGCAGACAGTGCTTGCAGGCTGCCCTAGCCTGACACAAGGACTAGAAGGGAAATTACAGAGGAAGAAAGGAAAAAAAAGCTGGATAAAAAACACAAAAGCATACATACCTTGATCTGTAAAGTTCAGTTTGCCGTGATGCTTTTCAAGAGCTTAGGCCATCTGCTTGTGATATCCCAATGGATTCCAGCGCAACAAATGAACAATATTACAAAGCAGAGGGTCATGGAACCAGCTCAGGAATAACATCCGATCAAGCTAAACTATAAAGGACATGTGTAACATTTCCTCACATAAATCTTCGTTAATGCAGAAAACTGGCATTCACATTTATTTCGCAAAGTTGAGTAACTGGGGTCTGGCTAATGCCAGCAGTGATTTTTATTTTCACTGGTGAACAGGTGGGGGGGGGGGGCACTGATCTGACTGCCATGTATACTGCTCAGAAATAAAAGCTCCTTTCCCTCCATAGATGACCAGTGCTGGGACGATTTATTCTGTCCACTTTGCTGATTTCCCTCATTTCCAAAGGCGTGTACTCTATGACCCCCACCCTGGTCTCTCAGAATTCCAAGATTTAAGAATGCTACGGATTTCTTTCTTTCTTTTTTCAATACCTTTATTTCTGTCTTTCTCCACTATTGTCCACTTATCCTTCCACCACTCCGATGGCTCCCCCTTGCTGGTCCCCTGCCCTCCATCTGCTGATGCACCCTCCATGGTTTCCTGCTCACATGACCCACTCATCCCACAGCTACATACCACCACAGTGGGACCACCAAGTTAATTTCCATACTTCCAGACTGAAGATATATTCAAGAAGGACCGGGGAGGGGAGGGCTCAGGGAGCATGCGCATGTGACACACAATCCAAAGGACATCCACTGCAATAGAGTGGTGAATGTAACTAGGGCGGTGTGCAATGCAGAATGTAAATAAAGTGGAGTGATGAACATAAGGAGGGCTCTGTTGACATGACTCCTGTCCCTCTGAGCCACGAGAGGAAGACATGCTGCAGCAGATATCAACTCCATCCCTGGAGGTGAAGCTCATCCTTCAGACCGCAGCTTCTGTCAGCCGTAACTAAGATCTTGGGCTTGAGATATGTACCTGTGTCCCTTATTTTGGGGGATATGACTTCCATCAGGTCAGATGAGAAGGATTTTATGATCCTAGCTGTCACCCACTAGGTACTCCTACAAATCAAAGACAAACAGCATACTCAGACCTTGGGAGGGATAAAGGGAACGCGTCCATCTTACCAGTTGAGAGGATCCTTCAGCGAGGCTGAGGAATGGCAATGGACAACATGGATGACCATATGACATCCTGCCCCCCCCCCCGAGTAACTGTGGCAGTCCCATGTAAATGGGGACTGAAGGGTACCAAACAGGGGACAAAAGGTCAGTGAAGGCATAGGGCTAGTCGACCCATGCTCCAGAAGCATCCCTGAAAGTCCCTGACATGGATGCTGGAGCACTGCCAGACAAGGACAGCTGCGGGATAAAACTTCAGGAGCTCACAAGAGAATGCAAGCTGAAAGACAGCTGGGTGACCATTGGAGTACTGGTGGAAGTTATGGTCAGGCTGAAATAGGCAGGAAAACGCAAACTGAAAAAGAAAAACTGTCCCAACATGCCAAACTCTCCCTCCTAATAAACAGTGGAAGAATACAGATATATAACTTGTGGCATAACTACTGATGATAACAGAGTAGTTGACTTACCATCTGCTGAATCCGGTGAAAGCTTTTTCCATGGAAACTAAAGGCCTGTTCAAAGAGGACTTTATCTTCTACAGTCCACTCATCAGGGAAAGGAGTAAAGTTAGGCAGGTCAGCCAGAGACTTCTCAATGTTATGCTTATGCCAGAACAACATACCAAGTGCCTTAAAAGAATAAAAAAAAAATATATATATATATAGTTGACATGTGATTCCTATGTAAGATGCACTCAGTAACACACACGTATATACTGTAGTTACAATTTCAGGACACGATTGATGTTACCATTATTTTATCCAAAACCAATCTGGTGGAAGGAGATCTACTGATCACAGTCCCGAATCATTAAAGATCATAGATCTGAATCCCACCAAGCTGCTGGCTCACTGCGTCACCCCAAGCAAGTCACTTGACTGCCCTGTGCTTCACTCCATCTGGCTACAAAATTAGGTTGAAGCAGGACTCCATAAAACATTCGACATTACTGCATCCCATGTGGTGTTTATCTTGGGCAAAACAAACAAAAAACTCATGAAGTGCTGAGGCAGTAAACAAAGGTTTTCAGCTGGTCAGTCAGTGGTCCCTACATGGCTAGTTAAGGACCACTAGTGTAAAACAGTGTTAGGTTAGGTCCAAGCAAACTGCAAATGGTAAGTGCTGTTTTAATTACACAAAACCAGGGGCTAGATATTAAAATAAAAAGTGCAAAAGTGCAGCACAAAGGTTTACGCTGCACTTGTGCCTAACCCAAGGGTTGCCATATTCAGTCAAACAGCAGACCGGCGCTATCTGACTGAACAGCTGGCCATGTCATGGCAGCTCTAACTCGCGCTGCGCCGCCATGAACCTGGGCTGTATCCAGCCAACAGAGATTTGCACCAACCCCACAGCAGCCGGAGCCATGTCGCAACATTCAGTAACAATCTGCAAATGAGTCCATGGAGCACGAAGACACTAAGGGGCCATCTTCATGCCCACTATGTGAACATTTGCATGGAAAGCAATGGCCAGTTTGCGCCTGTCCTGTGGGCACCTGCCGCATCAATCTTCTTGGTGAGCAGCACCCCACCCACCCCTATATGGTAATGTAGTCCTTGGTGTCTAGTGGCACCCCCCCCACCCTGAACACCTATCCTGTGACAGCCACATGGAGTCCTAGTGTCTAGTGGCACCCAACCTCCACACATCCCAGTACTGCTCATGTATTCCCTGGTGTCTAGTGACACCTCCCCCAACCCCAACCATCTGCTGTGGTTAGCGGCACCATATCCCTGGTGTCCAGTGGCATCCCCCACCCACGATCACCAGGCCAATGGAACAGGACTCTGGGGATAGTGATCTCTTAAAGGATACCTAAACAAGCGGTTTTTTAAAACTGCAAACACCAAAATCTGGCTTTATAGCGAGGTAAAGTAAAGGCTACTGTTTACATTTATGCGAAAACTGCATTTACATAAATAACATAAATGCAGTTTCATAGCTTTTGAAAAATGTAAACATCAATCTTTTACTTACAGAAAACAGCCTTGCCTTCTCCCTAAGATGTCTGCCAACTGTGTTAAAGGAATAGTCCACCCAGAATTTGCAAAAAAGCATACGTTATGCAGAGTGTTTTGATATGTATGTTAAGTCCAAGTGTGTCCTTCCCTCTGTCTGCTATTAGGAGTTTTTCCTAAATTAGCCTGCTAGCTGTATGGTAGTTTTACGACCCTTGGGGATCTCCATCACAAATAGGTTTATTGGCTTTCTTTCTCCTACGATGCACCCTGTCTCATGTGACAGTGATGTAGCCAAGCCCTTAGATTTAGCATGTGCACTGCTTTAAAATTAGTTCACAACAGCAGGTAACTGTTCTTATCCAGGGAGTACAAATGGCAACAGTAACAGTTTAGCAGATACCTGAGAGCAAGTTAACTGGGGTTTCTGTAAGAAAACAGCTGCTAAATAGCTGCAATTCATTATCTGTGTTTTCGGAGTATGTCAGGTCTAGCTAGCAGTAGTACTTTTTTTACATTTTAAAATGCTATTTCATCAAACTACACACAACAATAAAAAGCACAGAAATTGCCCCAGATCATCAATGCTATAATTAGTAAAGACTGTAGCTGTTTTCTTACAGAACACCTACTCAGCTCTCAAGTATTTGCTAAACCATAAAAGTAGGTATCATCATTCTGCTAGAGGGAACTGGGAGTTAGGGCTGACTTTGCCCTGTGACATCACTTTCATTTCTTTCTTTTTTTTTTTATTACAAATGTGAAGTGTCTTTTTAATAAAGTATAAAAATATGTATACGTGAGTTATTTAGTTTGGAGGATATTTGTTTTATTATTTGAAAAAGTGTGATACACTAAATGTGTAGTGCAGTGAACCATTGTAAAATGGAATCAAATGTGTAGCTGGAGTAGTCACTGTCATCCTGTTGCTTTCATGCCATACCACAGGCAGGAGAAAAGCTGACTTCAAAGTATTTTGCAGTTTCTAGGCTGCAGCTTCATACTATACACTTCATTTGTAAAAAAAAATTAAAAAATATACAACTAAAATAAAAAATACGAAAATCTTGTCACACAGCAAAATCAGCACTAACTGCTAATAGAATGCCGATACCTGCATTTACAGTTTAGCAAATATTTGACATCTGAGTGGGGTTTCTGTAAGAAAACAGCTAAGAGTCTTTATTAATTATAGCACTAATGACCTGGGCAGTTTCTGTGCTTTTATGGTTGTGTACAGTTTAATAAATTAAAAGTTTTAAAATTGAAACACTCCTGCTAGCTAGACCTGATGCACACAGAAAACAAAAATAGTGAATTAGAGCTATTTAGTAGCTGCTGTCTTACAGAAACCCCAGTTAGCTTGTTCTCAGGTTGTCTGTTAAACTGTAACTAATGCCACTTGTGCTCCCTGGATAAGAACAGTTACAAAGCTCTGCTGTTGTGAAGTGATTTTAAACAGATTTTAAAGCAGCGCACATGCTAAATCTAAGGGCATGTCTACATCAGTCACATGAGACAGGGTGTATCATAGGAGAAAGAAAGCCAATAAACCTATTTGTGATGGAGATCCCCAGGGGTCATAAAACTAGCATACAGCTAGCAGGCTAATTTAGGAAAAACTCCTAATAGTAGACAGAGGGAAGGACACACTAGAACTTAACATACATATCAAAACTCTCTGCATAACATATGTTTTTTTTGCAAATTCTGGGTGAACTATTCCTTTAAGTGATGAGTCATGATGACATCATTGGAGCCAGAGCCAGAGACCAATATGGATTCCTATAGGCTAACTTGTTCATCTTTCCAGCTTTGATTTGAATTGTGTTTTACCACATTGATCAACACCATGTGTTCACATGTAGATTATTTTGATCAGTACACATGTTAGGCTATGATTTTGTTAATTTTATTTATTTTAACTTGCTGAAAAGGTTTTGCAATCTAACTGACTTTCTCTTTGGCAAACTGCAGAACAGTACAACACTTCAAACACCTGATGATCTAGTGGTTATGTGATGCCCTGAATTTTTTTTGTTAACCAGGAGAGAGACGCTATGCTGAAACCTTGTTTACAGATGTGGCCTGGCAGCACAAGAAGTTAAGTGACTTGCTCAGGGTCACACAATGAAGTACTGGTCTGGTCCAATGCCAAAGCTCATGAATTCTTGTTAATTCACAAAAAAAGCTTCTCTTGTATTCGTTTTACAAGTGAACCCCCTGCACCTAACCTGGCTTCTGTTGAACACCCCACCATCCATACCGTGTCCTCAGTACTACCTGGGGCTGCATATGAGCTTGCGGTCTCATGAAGAGAATTATCATACCTCAGACTGTAATCGTATACCTCAGAGAGTTGTGCATACCTACATCAATACGGATCATCAGCTGGCACTGTTAAAAAAAATACCTCCCAAATCACATTTAAGTCCACTTTTTCAATGTTTGACTTTGCTCCCACAGTACACATTGAGTGGATCACTAACCTTCTGCACAGTGAAGGCAGTATGTACAGTTCCCCTGTTGTGTTTTTGTCCCGCCTCATTAACCAACAATTGGGTCTTTGTGGAGAGTCAGGCAATAAGCCTCAGGACTCACCAGAAAAACTGCTGTTCATGCCCTCATAAGGGCTGTACTTACTATGGATAACAATATTATTAGCAGGAGAGGCATACTAATGCCTTGGTGAATCCACCAGACTTCCAGTGTCAGTCTACTCCTTTACCTGTGATCTGCAGAACCCTGCAGGACAGTTCCCAGCAAATCTTCTCCAGTACTTTTTAGTGCCCTACTCCACAATGCGAGCTGGCTGGCTACCACCCTTCTAAATCTTGAATGATCTATACATAGCTCCCTCAATACTGTCCTAACAAGCGTCAACACCCCAGCTGAGGGTAATCTTCCTACACCGAATTCAAGTAACACTTTAAGTGCAGCCCTGCCACTGAGTATTTGTCGTCGCTGGCTGCTCTCATTCACAGCCAGGTAGTGATCATGGTGCTGGCAGCCCTACATTTCAGATCTCACAATGATCTGCTAAACATCCCCCTTCCTGTCTTCCTCTAACCTGAATATAGATGTACCCTGCTGGAATGGCCTCTTCAGTCCCTCACTGGCATTCTTCTCTTCTGCCCCCCACACCAAAAACTGGTGAGCTCACTACCCTTCTGCATAATGAATGCGGTTAATAGAGTCACCTGTGTAAGTTTTACATGTTAATAATAAATATGATCTTCTAGGAGTTGGAGTGTGTTTACTTTACTGCGAACTGTGTCGCCACTCGTAGGCGGCTGGGATCTACTGAAGGATTGGAAATAAGCCCCGTTTGCTGGACACTGATGTTCTGAGGTGCTTTTTGGACTGCACGACCTGTACAGCGTGAGAGGCTGTGCAGTAGGTCTGTGCTTTCTGTTATTTGTGCCAGAATTGATCTGGGAGGAGCTAGGACCTGTGTGTCCTGGGGGCGGGGACTGTACCTCCTCAAATTGCCGCGCCACTCCGCAAGCGCGAGCGCCACTCGGTATTGAAATTTCTTAGTTGACATAGAAGAAAAGGCTATGCTTTTATTGTGTGCCTTTTAAAGTAATGTTACAGCTAAATAGTTTATATTTACTGTTGTATACTACTGAGGCTGAGAATTAGTTAGTGTGAGGGTACCAATGTTAAGCAGTTTTGTTATGTTTTTAAATGTTAGTAATATATGTTTGATGACTGAATAGGCTAGGCGGGATCTTTTAGGTTTTTTAAACAGTTTATTGCTTAAAGTTTGATAATTAAGAATCATTTGTTGCTTTAGATGTATACGGGCTATATGGGAGGACTAAAGGGGGCTAGAATTATTTATGATAGCTCAATGTTACACGACCTACGCCCTTTCATCCCCCTCCCAGTATCAGACACTACTGTCAGACGCTGCTGGGAGGTAGGGATTAGAAGGGATGGTGTTGACCGTGGACTGTGGAGCAACCCATGTATGGGTGGTAGGAGGATTGAGGTTGCCAGGTCCAGAAGGCGCCCTGGGCTGCGAAGGGCATATGGGAGAGGCCAGACGTGGTTGGTGCCCATCCCAAGGGAGTCCACCAGATCGAGTGGCCAGGTAACCATATCCCCTGACGGCAGTGCTCTGTAATGCCAGATCGATCAGAAATAA
This sequence comes from Neoceratodus forsteri, assembly GCA_016271365.2. Classification (NCBI taxonomy): domain Eukaryota; kingdom Metazoa; phylum Chordata; order Ceratodontiformes; family Ceratodontidae; genus Neoceratodus; species Neoceratodus forsteri. The sequence continues at coordinate 1,220,213,716 of CM057450.1, forward strand.
GACAGCAATTATTGCTGCCTTGATTTCTTCAGTCGATCTGGCTTGTATCACGGAGACCTGGGTGGGAGATGATGCAGGCCCGATTTTTGAGGCCGCAGTCCCTCCTGGGTATACCGTAGTGCACTGCCCCAGGGTGGAACGCAGGGGTGGCAGTGTAGCTATCTGTTTTAGATCCAGCCTGACCTTCACTGTGCACCCGGTGAGAACTCCGGGTTCTTTTGAATGTGTGGCCATCCGTGGAGGACCTGATGTGGGCTGCAGGATTTTTCTCATCTACCGCCCTTCTGGGCCGATGGGAGATTTCCTGCAGGAGATAGCATAATTCGTTGCGGCGGAGCGTTGGAATCCCCCAGATGTGTTTTTCTGGGGGATTTCAATGTTTGGGTCGACGACACGAATCATAGATATAGCTATGAGTTTTCTCAGATTATGTCCTCCTTAGGCTTGATGCAGGCTGTTACTGCATTGACTCATCGGGATGGCCACATGTTGGACCTGGTGTTCTCACTGGGACTTGAGATTAGTGATCTCAGGATTGATCGGGTCCTTTGGTCCGATCACTGCACGATGCAGTTCACGCTTGGGGCTCCCGCCATAAGCCCTTCCCCTGTTGAGATGATTAGCTGTTGCCCTTTACGGGGTTTGACCCGTGAGGGTTTTATGGCGGCAGCAAAATTGTCTAGTGTGGGTGCTGCATGCGTGGGAGGTGTTGCTGTTGGGGTTGACACCTGTAATAGGGTGTTATCCGACACCATTAACTCCCTCGCACCCATCCGTGTACGACCCAGAACTTCATACCTGAGGTCACCGTGGTTTAACGGTGAGCTCAGGGAGATGAAGAAGATGGGTCGGAGACTGGAGCACTGCTGGAGGAGATCCCGTCTGGAAGCGGATAAACTGGTCCTGCGTGCCCACTATGGTGCGTACCAGGAGGCAAGGCCGTAAGAAGACAGTGTTTCTGTCTAGGGAGATTGCTGCCAGGAAGAACCGACCAGCCTCACTCTTCCGGACTGTGGACAGGCTTCTCCACCCTGCCTGTCTACAGGCCGGGAGGGTTTTTTCCAATATAGATTGTGAGGAATTCGCTTGGTTCTTTTCGGACAGGGTGTCCTCGATCTGGCGGGTGGCTTCTTCAGCCAGCAATGTTATAGCTGATGGTGATCGCCTGATGTGCTCTGAGTGCACTCCGTCTGGTTGGGGAGAGTTTAGACCAGTGGAGGTTAGTGAGGTTATCGAGGTAGCAGCCAATATGAAGCATACCTTTTGTGAACTGGACCCGGTGCCAATGCATTTTTTAATGAAATGTGTTGACTCTGTTGGCCCGGTGTTTGCCTCGATTGTACGGTGTTCCCTTTCTGAGGGTGTCTTTCCGGATGCCTTGAAGGAGGCTCTGGTGAGACCCCTCTTAAAAGCCATCTTTGGACCGGAGATCAAGGCAAATTACAGTCCTATCTCCAACCTTCCATTTTGGGAAAGGTTGGCAGAAAGGTGGTAAGCGCTTCAGTTGGAAGAGCATCTAGGTGTCTCACGAGTTGTCACGAACCCTTCCAGTCGGCTTTTCGAGCCAGACATAGCACTGAAACTGCACTTGTTCGGGTGCAGAATGATCTCCTCAGGGCTAGAGATCGGGGAGACAAGACAATTCTTGTTCTCCTAGATCTCTCTTCAGCATTCGACACTGTGGACCATTGTGTGTTGCTCGTCCACCTTAGGGACCTATGTGGACTCACCGGTATTGTCATCAAATGGTTCGAGTCCTTTCTTACCAACAGGAGGCAACGGGTTATGATGGGGAATTCCTCATCTATACCTAGTCTCCTTTTTTGCAGAGTCCCTCAAGGATCTGTACTGGCCTCAATGTTGTTCGCAGTGTACATGCTGCCTTTGAGAGGGATCATTAGGAAGTATGGTCTGAGTTTTCATTGCTATGCTGATGATACTCAGCTATATCTTTCCTTTGCCCCAGGAACATCAAATGCAGTGGATGTGCTAAACATCTGTCTGGCCGAGATTAACGACTGGATGGCCTCCAGCTGGTTGCGACTGAACCCCGATAAGACGGAGGTATTGGTAGTGGAGTCGAACAGAGTCCGTGATAGGATGGCCTCTGACTCAGAAACTGGGCTTGTCCTTGGAACTGTGTCATTGAAGGCCTCCTCTTGGGTGCGAAATCTGGGAGTGATTCTGGACAGGGACTTAACCATGGAGGCTCAAATATCCTCCATGGTTTGTACCTGTTTTTTCCATCTCAGAAACATTGCCAGGATTAAGCCCCTCGTTCCGCCTCTGGACCTCCCTACCTTGATACATGCCTTAGTCACATCAAGGCTTGATTACTGTAATGCGCTCTATCTCGGGGTCACAGGAGGATCTCTCCGCAGACTGCAGCTGGTGCAAAACGCAGCTGCCCGGTTGTTGATTAGGCAGCAAAAGTTTTGTCATATTACACCGGTTCTACGCGAGTTGCACTGGCTGCCAGTCAGGTGGAGAGCCCTCTTTAAGGTGGGTCTTCTCACCTATAAGGCCCTACACGGGCTGGGCCCCGGTTACCTGTTAGACCTTCTGTTACCTGCCCTCTCCACCCACCCTCTTCGCTCCTCTAATGGTGGTTTCCTGGCCATTCCCAGAACTAGGCTTAAATCCACTGGTGATAGAGCGTTTAGCGCCACGGCTCCTGTCCTGTGGAACTCTTTACCAATTATGGTCAGGGAAGCCCCCACAGTTGATATTTTTAAGGCCCAGTTGAAGACTTTTCTTTTTTCTAAAGCATCTGATGTTTAGATTAATATTGATGGTAATGTCTGTGATTTTATCAGATTCTGTATTTTTATTATGTATAAATTTGTATGTTTATTATGCCTAAATTTTGTTTTAAAAATTTGTACGGCGCCCAGAACCTCCGGGATCGGGCGTCTTTTAAATAAATTTTGCCTTGCCTTGCCTAGTAAGCCAGACTGATAGCAGCAGGGCAAAAGGGGACACACAGAAATTCTTACCCATATGAGATCTAATCCACCTATGATTAGGCACTATTAAAATGACATGCATAATGATGTGTACACCCATCATTTAATAGTGTCTAATCAAGGGTAGCCTAGATCTTTTAAGGATAGGAAAGCCTATATTTCTCCCTTGTTCCCTGCTGCTATCAGCCTGACTTACTGGAAGGATTTGTTTATTTTTGATATGTCAGAAAACCTGGGGACTGTACTACCTACATTCATGATGCACAAGGGTGATAATCCCACCAGTCTTTGGTGTGGGGAGAAGTAGTGAGAATGAATACCAGAGGGGGACTGAGAAGGCCACTCCTGCAAGATACTGCTATATTCAGGGAAGGGGGAAGACCGAAAGGGAGAAATATGAGCAGATCACTGTGAGAAATAAGATGTGGGGCTGCCAGCTCCATGATTACTACCTGACCCTACTGTCCTGGCCAACATTCCCCTTCCCATAAAACCAGTTCATGCAATTGTCCAAGGTTGTGTGTGGGTATTAATGTGTGAACTGGCTGCCACAACACAGTCAGTCACTTCTTGAAAGCACTATATAAATACTGATTCTTATTATTTCCCATGGATAAAGATGAGAAGACAAGACAAACATATTTTTGATTTCCAATGAAGTATGAACGCTGGCACTGGACTACAGAAGAACTTTGCTACAAACAAGTGGTGGATCTATGGGGTGGTGAAGGGTGCGGCTGTAACCTGCCCCCCATGTAAAGTACTCGCTTGCTGCTGCTGCATTTCACTTTGTTGAAGAAGTCTGATTTATTGATTGTACAAATGTTTACATTAAAAAATATGGATTACATTTGTAGTTTCAGTCAAAAACATACTAGAAAAGCATAACAGCAGAAAATATAAAGGCTTCATAAAAATGTCAGAAACATAGAAATTAACAGCAGATAAGGACCTCTTGACCCACCCAGTCTCCCCTTTCCCTACCCGATGGATAAGCTGCAGATTCTAGTTAATCAACAGCTTACTTCCTCCTACCCCCCCCACTAGAATTGCCTTATGCCTGTCCCATGCATTCTTGAATTCTCCCACTGTTCCTGACTCCACAACCTCCTCAGGAAGGCTGTTCCATGCAACCACAACCCTCTGTGAAAAATACTTTCTAACATTACCTCTGAGCCGACCCCCCTCTATCTTCAAATTGTGCCTCCTTGTTCTTGTACATCTCTTCTTCTGAAAGATACTACCCTCTTGTACTTTGTTAATTCCCTTGAGATACTTGAAAGTTTCTATCATGTCCTCCCTCTCCCTCCTTTCCTTAAGGGTATACATATTAAGCTGCTTTGTAACACGGCATTAATGGTTCAGACAGAATCGAGAGCCGCGATAGGCGCAACAGCGTCACGGAACCCTAGCCGGAGCGGGCATTAACCCAGCTTATATGCCGTGCCCGCTCAGGCATTACTGCGAGCAGCCAGACCCCCAGCCTAGCAGCACTGGGTCCTGTGGCCCAGCGAGGCGAGGCGACAGAAGCGCCGGGCCGGCAGTCTCACTAGCCATCCGAGCGTGGAAACGGGAAGGGGGGACTGGAAACTGCGGCGGACATCTGTGACAGGCTTCACCTGGCCAGCGTGACACGGAATGCAGGATACTGCAGTGTGCTTTTCAGTCTCAGGAGGTGTCGCGGTGGAGCAGTGGGTGGACGAGGAGTGGTGGGGAGCACAAGCAGCCGGGCAGAGGAACAGAGTGCAGGGCACATCCAGGAGCAGCACAGACAGCCCAGCTGGAGCACGGCAGCGCTGGAGCACTGTCCCGGAGGCAGCAGGAAGTGAAAGCCCCCGGCATGCACAGCACGTCTGCAATCCTCCTCGCAGCGGCCGAACCGTGCACCGGAGGCCTCCCGCGGCGGGTATGAGGAGAATACCGCACGAACTGCAGACAAGTGAAACAGGGATGTTGGCCACACGCCTCCACGCGAATCTAGGGACAAAACCTGATGACCACATATGTATGTATCTAATGTTATAGACCATTGTCTGATACCGAAGTAAAGCTTTACAAACTTCGCACCTCCTCTGCCTGTCATTGTTCATGTCGCACAGTGGGCCCCCGCCACATGCCTCCACCGACCCGTGGCCCGTGTTACAAGTGCATTAAGCCACTCCGTCGGTGGCATCTAATGCGATTGATGCATGAGGGACGGGTGGTGACCCTTGGCCTTGGGCCGCCACCGCTCCCCCATGCATCAATCCAGCATTAGATGCCACCTTCGTTGTGGCTTAATGCTTACTTAGTCTCTCCTCGTATGTCTTCTGGTGCAGACCTTGCACCATTTTGGTTGCCCTCCTCTGAACAGCCTCCATTCTGTCTATGTCTTTGTGGAGATGGGGTTTCCAGAATTGCACACAGTTCTCCAGATGGGGTCTCACCAACTGTCTGTACAGAGGGATAACAACTTCCTGTTTTCTACTGCTGATGCCTCTCCCTATGCATCCCAATATCCCCCCAGCCCTCCTTACTGCCTTCTTACATTGTTTGCCCACCTTTAGGTCATCTGATATAATTACTCCTAGGTCTCTTTCGATTTTTGTTGTTGTTATTAACACACCCCCTACTGTGTACTCTTCCCCTGGGTTTTTGTTTCCCAGTTGCATTACCTTGCACTTCTTTGCATTGAATCTGAGCTGCCACATATTTGACCATTCCTCCAACCTTGCCAAGTCCCTTTTCATTCTTTCCACCCCAACCTGTGTATCAACCCTGTTGCAGATCTTTGTGTCATCTGCAAAGAGACATACCTTTCCTTCCAGGTGCTCTCCAATATCACTTATAAAGATATTAAAGAGGACCGGTCCCAGTACCGAACCCTGCGGTACCCTGCCAGTTACCCTCCTTTCTTCACTGTGGACTCCGTTTACTATTGCCCTTTGTATCCTATTGTCCAGCCAGTTTTTTATCCAGGCTACCACCTTGGGACCCACTCCAAGGCTGGCTAACTTGTATATTAATCTTTTGTGTGAGACTGTGTCAAATGCCTTGCTAAAATCTAGGTAGGCCATATCCACAGCCCCTCCCTGGTCTACTACTTTGGTCACCCAGTCAAAGAAATCTATTAGGTTGGTCTGACATGACCTTCCTGCTGTGAAATCATGCTGCCTTGGGTCCTGTGCCCCACTGGCCTCTAGGTACTCAACAATTCTTTCCTTCAGAAGTGATTCCATCATTTTCCCTACCACTGAAGTCAAACTAACTGGTCTGTAGTTTCCTGCCTCTGCCCTGCTTCCACTTTTGTGAAGTGGAATCACATTTGCCCTCCTCCAGTCCTCAGGTACCACTCCATCATCCCATGATTTGTTAAAGAGAGTACTCAGTGGTGTTACTAGTTCTACCCTTAGTTCTTTTAGTATTCTTGGGTGAATCCCATCAGGCCCCATTGCTTTGTCCACCCTCAGTTTCAAGAGTTCTTTCAAAACCCTTTCTTCTGTGAATGGATTGGTATCGACTACCCTATTCAGAGTTTCACCCTTGTTTGGTTTAGGTACCTCCCCCTCCTCATCCGTTGTGAATACTGAGCAGAAATATTCGTTCAGTATCCCTGCTTTTTCACTGTCACCCTCTGCCCACATTCCCTCCCCTTTATTAAGTCTCTGTATCACTCCCTTGGTCTTTTTTCACTCCCTAATTTATCCCTCTTCTTAACAGAGTTGGCTATCTTTTCCTCAGTTTGTGCCTTTGCTATTCTGACCGTCTTCCCTGCCTTTTTCTGTTTTAACTGATAAAGTTCTCTGTCCTGCTCCTTCTGTGTTTCCTTATATTTCCTGAATGCTATCCTTTTCTCCTTAACCGTCCCTGCCACCTCTTTTGAGAACCATAGTGGTTTTTTCCTTAGCTTTGTTTTACTGATTTGCTTCACAAAAAGGCTTGTTGCCTCTGCGATGGCTGTTTTGATTATTCCCCATTGTTCCTCCACCCCTCCTTCTTGCCCATTTGCTAGTGCTTTTTTGAGGCACTCTCACATTTTCCCAAAGTCAGCTTTCCTAAAGTCCAGTACTCTTGTTTTTGTATGGCTTGACTCTATGGCTGTGTTTATTGTGAACCACACTGTTTGGTGGTCACTTTTTCCCAGATGGCTACCCACTTCTAAATCTGAGATCCTTTCTCCTTCCCCATTTGAGTACACCAGGTCTAAGATTGCTCCCTCCCGAGTTGGTTCCAACACTAGCTGTCTGAGGCATGCCCCTGTAGGGCATCAAGAATTACCCTGCTCTTGGATGTGCCTGTAGCAAAGGTACTCCAGCTAACATCTGGCATGTTCAGGTCCCCCATCAACAATATCTCCCCTTTTTCTACCATTTTAAGGATGCCTTCTATCATTTCCTTGTCCATTTCCTCCCCGAGATTGGGGTCTGTACACAACCCCCATGTGGACTGTGGTGCAATTTCCTGTCTCCAGGGTGACCCACAGTGACTCATCAACTGCCTGTTTACTCTTTAGTCCTGTTGCTTTAATCCCTTCCCTTATATAGAGAGCTACTCCTCCTCCTCTTTTATCCACCCTGTCCCTCCTGTAGACTGTACCCTGGTACACTGACATTCCACTCATGGTTCTGTGTACCATGTTTCAGTGACTGCCACAATATCCAGGCATCCCTCTTCCATCAAGACCACTAGTTCAAGGAGCTTGTTGCACAGACTGCAGGCATTAGTACTCATCACCTTCCATTTATTTTTTATTGCCTTACCCCTTTTAGCCCCATCCCTGTCCTGAACGCCTTTTCCTGCATTAATCCCTGTCCTGCTCCCTACTGACTTCTCTACCTTGGTGTTTACCTCTGTAATTACTGAGTTTTGTGGGGGGAGGCTGGGATTTCCCTGCTCCTTTTCAGTGCCTCCCCCTTTGGCTAGTTTAAATATTTGCCAATGAAGCATTTAAACCTGTCACCTAGGATGCTGGTTCCACCCCTGGACAGATGCAGACCATCACGACAGCATAAGCCTGCATCCCTCCAGGTGGCTCCCCAGTCCCCAATGAAGCCAAAACCCTGAGCTCCACACCAGTTTTTCAACCATTCATTGAATCCCATGGTGCAGAATACCCTAGCATTATCCTTGCCATAGACAGGCAGCACCTCCAAGAAGGTTACCGTACATGCTACTTGTCTAAGGCCCTTCCCCAACTCCACAAACTCCTCTTGCACCGCTCTGATCCCATTCACAGCCAGGTCATTTGTCCCTATGTGGACAATGACATTCAGCTCCCTACCTCGTTCAGCTGCTCCCGCGATCCTGAGAATTTGCTTCCTGTCCCTCCGAGCCGTGGTGCCAAGCAGGCACCTTACCTCCCTATCCCCTTCCTCCCCCACTTCTACCCCCCTAATGACTGAGTCCGCCACCAGGAGTGGTTTCCTTCCCATGTGGTGTCTCGAGCCACCCTCTTGTGGATCTCCTTTATGGAGGTTCCCAGCATCCTCCTTGGTCTCCACTGCAGGTGCTTCCATAGAGGAACCACTCTTTGCCAGAACAGCATATGAACTGTGGAGAGGTACAACTGGAGGGATGCACCTCTGTTCCACCACCCTCTCCCTCCCTGAGCCCACCTTGGTCCAACCGCTCCTCTTTCTTGGCAACCTCTGAGGGAGCGGTGGTGGCCCTGGTGGTCCCTGGGTAGGGGAAGAGGTTTCACGAATCCTAGCCAGGTCAGCCTGGAGACGGGCAACCTCCTCCCTCAGACCAGAGAGGTGCCTGCAAACAGGGCAGCATCGCAGCCTCCAGAATGTCTCAATGAACACTGCTGCCCCACAGTCATTGCACTGCACCACTCCCGTCTTGACTTATTTTGTGTCCCCTCTCCTGTTGCTTTGTATGCTTACTGTCTCCTCCCTCTATGTATTTTTACACTTACTTTCCTACTGCCTATGTGCCCTTACAACTCTCGCCCTTCCTGTTCTGGGACAGGAACTTCCTGCAGTCTTCAGTAGTCTCCTCCTTCCGTGCTTGGATTCAGACCTCCAGCAGCCAGGTGGGGAATAAAGAGTTTTTTTTTTTTTTTAAAGTTCCTTCAAGGTTGCTGAAACTAATGTGTCTCGGTGATCCTTCCCTTCCTACTGCCAAACAGGAAGTTCCTGTTGTCAGTCAAATTCAGTGGCTATAAAACTGGAACTGGCTTTGGGTGGTATGGAGGGCAATTAGAAAAGAAAAGCTGTAAAGTTCTAGACTGCTGTTATTTGCTGTGAAAGCAAAACTCTCTGTCAAAAACAGCAGGAAGCTGTAACTGGAGACAGCTGCTTTTGTACTGCTAAGCCACACCCCCAATTAGATTCACCCTCTACTCTGACTATGTAAATTAAGCTGATACAGCTCCCTTCCTCAGAGAAACACACAGTGACTTTCTTTTTTTTTTTTTTACTTAAATGAGACCCCCTTCTTCTAACAGAGTATCTGTTTGCTTAATCCAAACAGGTACTAACTCCTGCTGAGACAGAAGTGATTAATTAGTAAAAAAGCTATAAAGTTCTAGACTGCTATTTGCTGTGAAAGCAAAGCTCTCTGTCAAAAACGGCAGTTAAAATGTGCATGTCTCAAGTATGCACACACTCCCATCCTCCTTCCCCCACTGTAGCATCCTAGATCCACCATAACCACTAGACCACCAGGTTATTCAAGATCTGTACTGCACTGTGGTTTGCCAAAGAGAAAGTCGGCTGGGTTAAAACACAATTTCAGCATGTTAAAGTAAACAAAACGAACAGAACCATAGCCTAACATACATATTGATCTAAATAATGCACATGGTTTTGACAAATTTTGGTGAAACAATTCTATACAAAGGGAAAAAAGAACTAGTTAGTATAACGTAGACAGCCATGTTGAGTGCTGTATCATTTTTATTTCTTAAAATAACGGAAATGTGGTATTGGAAGTGCCTGTTAAAAATGCCAGTGCCCTTGGAATAACCTCCCTCCCCCGGTTTCAGCTGTAGGATAGATGCCATGACAAAAATGCTGAAACAGCATGTGAGATTATACACACTCCGTTTTTTAGATACAATGTGTTAAATGGCAGACCAGGAGCTAATTACAGAACTGTTTAAGTTAACCTTGTTAAGAAGGAAATCATAAGAAAGGTTTATGACGTTGAAGAAAAAAAACAGGTTATTACACAGGAGTGCAAGGCTGTAAATGCTCCTATGAAGCCTGTGTGAGAAGGATGCAGCCTGGATCAAAAGCGATGTCATTTGAAACATGAGTCACGCTGAAGGATTGCAAAATTGATACTTTGAACAAACTACTGTTTTTTTTGTTAGATATATTTTTAAATATAATCTGACAGAGGAGGTGCTAACTGACCTCACCAAAAAGGGGTTGGCCAATACAGTTGTTTAAGGAATAATTCTGTTTTATAGACACATTTTTTGACCTAGACTCTGACCAAGCAAGATCGGTGAGCACTTAAGCAAGTATTTAGAGACCAGGTACTGGTGTAGGAATTTGCACTGTTTAAACCTTGTTTTGTTTTTAAAAGATTTGTATGTCTTTTGATATAAGAGTTCTGTATTTTGTGTTTCACTTATTTTTAACTATTTTAATAAAATTCTTTTTAGAACTTACTTGGTCTGTCTTTGACTTCTTTCTATTTGTAAGAAAAGTCCATGGTTATAGCAGACAATAGACATAAACTTGAATGGTGGTACCAAACTGGAGAGAGAAGAGTTAAATCTGAGGTCTTTATTGAAGTTTTAAAGGTTTCATCTCTGTACACCTGGTTAGGTGCCCACAGACAAAGATATCTGGCCCCCTGAAGACAGATATATCTGAGCCTGTGCATTGGGTATGCTAACAAGAGGTTAATAGTTTGAATCCCTCCAGAACTGGAGACCAAAGCTTGATCCGAACTCACAAAAACAGACAAGAGGGTTACCTCGTCTGTTACACTGTTCACAAGACTGCGTTCAGAGGTTGGCACTTTGGGAGTAGAGGGCCTGACCTGCTGAGTGGGTTTGTGACAGTTAGACCTACAGAGAGTCATACAGCTCTCCGACTTTGGCTCAGATGATGTCATCACTTAACACATTTGGCGGCCATTTTAAGAAACAGGTAAGGCAGTTTTTTTTAAATTGGAAGGCTGCTTTTACATTTTTCAAATGCTTTGGAACCACATTTAGGTAACATATATAATGTAGTTTTAGCATTAACGAATTCAGCAGCCTTTCCTTCAGTCTTGTTTGAGGTCAGATTTTTTAATAGTTTGTTGTCAAAATATTGTTTAGGTATCCTTTAAAGAAGTGCCACACCTTCATATTTTGTAAATGTTATTTGTTTCCTTATCAACAGACAACTCTTTTCGTGTAGCTGTTAGGGATATATGTGTGTGTGTATGCCTTAGTTTATTTTCACTATCCATACCAGTGCAGTCTAAAGGGTGCTGACAAATTATGTTCTCATACGCTAATGCAGCCCTCAGGCATAGTGAGATTTCAACAACCAGAGTATGTCCCCCCACATATCCTGGTTGTTGAAATCTCCCTATGCCTGAGGGCTGCATTAGCATATGAGAACATGATTTGTCAGCACCCTTTAGACTCCACAGGATGCCTGCCTGCTACTTAGAATTCAACAAAACAAGCTGCAGCACAGTGTAAAATGCTGCATTTACCTTCAATCAGCTTTACAAACTGTCTCAGATGTAATGCATGTTTTTTTCCCTTTAAACTGCATCCAGTCTGCGCGAGTTTTTTTTCAGGTTATGTGTACTTTCAGCATGGATATTCATGGTGTAAATGGGTGCAGTGGCATCATGCTCTCATATGCCAATTCAGCTCCTTTAACAGAGAAATAAATCTGCCATTCAAATGTCAGTTAGAGTGTGGCCACGCTGCAGCCTGAACTTTAACATTCTAAATTTCCATCTCCAAGGCAACACCTCAATATTTCGCGTAATGAAATTTGCAGATTTTGCCCATCTCTACTCAAGATTGACATCACAAATACACTTGTTGCTAGAAACAGCTGTTCAAGTTTTCAGTCAGTAATCAGAGAAAGTACAGTTATGTAAGAACTTACCGTAACAGTAGATCTTCGAGAAGAGCTCCTGCAGCAGGCTACACATTAAGGACTATGCCAACAGGCACTAGGACTCCACGGCAAACTTCTAGCCAGCAGTACCCAGCTGGGGCATGCCCCTTATGTCGGTTCGCCCACCGATGTCACCCTCTGTATAAAGGAGGCAGTCCCCAGCCCCACCTCAGTTCACCCGCTGGAGACCTGAAGGTTATTCAGCAGGAAGGAAGCTGAAGCAGATGCCGAAAGTTCACAACAGGAGAAACTTAATAGGGGGATAGAGGGAGGGAAAATAGTGCCTGCTGCAGGAGCTCTTCTCGAAGATGTACTGTTACAGTTAAGTTCTTACGTAACTGTACTATCTTATTCCGAGAAATGAGCTCCTGTAGCAGGCTACCCCTTAAGGATTGAGTCCCAAGCAGTGTCCCAGTAGGGAAGAAAAGGAAATACAGGGTTGTAGGTAAACTCCTTTTAAATGATTAGGGAAATTAGGCCTTGGAGCACAGCTAGGCTGAGCCCTGCTCTTTTTCTGGAAGCAATGTCCAGAGTGTAGTGTTTAACAAAAGCGTGCACAAAGTTACATGTTGTGGCAGCGTAGATGTCTGCCATTGAAACATTTTTCATAGCTGCAAGAGATGCAGCCATCCCCCTTGTGGAATGTCCCTTGACCAGTCCCGGCGAAGACTTTTCATACTTGTCATAAATGAAAACAATGCAATTCTTTATCCATTTCTACATGGTCTGTTTTGCCACAGGTTTCCCCAGAGTCCTGTGAGCAAAGGAAACGAACAACTGATCCGCTTTTCAGACCGATTTAGTATGGCTCAGGTTATAATAAAGGTTCCTATGAACGTCTAGAGTGTGAAGAACGGCCTCCCCCAATTTGAATACTCAGGATAATAAACTGGAAGGCAGATGTCTTGGTTCAGTGTCAGCTCAGACACTACTTTCGGAAGAAACTTAGGATTAGTTCAAAGAGACGCCCAGTTTCTGTGAAAACTTAAATAAGGTTCTTTACACATCAGGGCTTGCAGCTCTGAAATGCTTTGAGCTGAAGTGATGGCAACTAAAAATAACTCTTTCCAAGAGAGAAAGCGGAGGTCGCAATCCGCAGTCCATTCAAAGGAAGGCAAGCTTAACTGACATGGAACCTTTGTAAAAGAGCCTCAGCTCAAAGGTACTTGTAATTCTAGATTTAATTAAGTAAAATAAATAAAACTTCTCTAGAACAAATAAGAGTTCCCACGGTGGGACGGGATCCCTGATTGGAAGCTTCCTATGGAGCATGCCCCACAGGAATGTACAGACAAGGTCCAACTGAGCAACATTCCTATCCTCCACAGATGCATAATAAGCTGGAACAGCACAGAGATGCACCATGATGGAGGAGTATCACAGCCTTGCGTCCGAAAGCAATAGGAGATATTTCAATACTGATTTCGCTGAGCAAGTTAAAGTGTCCAGGGAACGTGCAGCTGCCCAGATACAGAAGCGTTTCCACTTCATAGTGTACGCAGCTCTTGTAGATGGCTTTCTTGCCTCTACTAGGACTTCGGCCACCCTCTGCAAAACTCCATGCCTGGAAACAGCTAAGTCTAAAGAAGCCATGCAAGAAGGTGCAAGGACCGAAGATCCGGGTGGACTAATGCGCCCTGGTCTTGAGATAGCAAACTGGATGACAGAGGTAGCTGAAAAAGTGGTTCCACAGCCAACCACTGCAATAGGGGGAACCATATTTGTCGCAGCCAAAGCAGAGCTACCAGGATCATTGTTGTTCCCTCCACCTGTAGCTTGAGCAACACCCTCTGTAGCAGGGGAAAGGGAGGAAACGCATAAAGGACCCTCCTTGTCCAACAGAGGGACAACGCGTCTCGCCAGAAAACACCAGGCCCGGGATCTAGTGAGCAGAAATTGAGCAGTTCTGCATTGCATGGGGATACGAAGAGGTCCAGCTCTGGACGTCCCCATCTTTCAAAAAGGTCGCCCAGCACTTCTTGAAGCAGCTCCCACTCATGGGTCCTGGACCAGGAGTGGCTAAGCTCATCTGCCAGTACATTTTGGATGCCTGGGACATGAACCGCTGTTAGCGTGAGTCTGTGTTCCAGGGACCAGTACCACACTCTCATGACTTCTCTGCACAGAGAATAGGAGTGTATCCCCCCACTTGTTGACACAAAAGACCACAGACGTGTTGTCAGGTTGGAGAGCAGGGGACCTTGGGAAAGGTGAGTCTGCGAGGCCTGCATGGCATACAGAATTGCCTTCATCTCTAAAATGTTGATGTGCAGGGACACTTCTATGTCTGACCATGTGCCCTGAGTACGGAGATTCTGACAGTGAGCTCCCCATCCTAGACCCGATGCATCTGTGGTTAGTATTTGGCTCAGTAAATCCGATTGGAACGGGACTCCCGTTTCCAAATTGGGAAAAGTCAGCTACCATGATAGCGTTTGTTGAACAGCCCTCGAAACGCTTATGGGATGTTTTGAGGTCACAGGACCTCTGGTCCCACGGAACCCATAGGTTCCATTGAGGAACTCCCATATGCAAGTGTGCGAGCGGTACCGTGGGTATGGCTGCCAAGTGCCCTAGAAGCTGCAACATAGCCCTTGCCGTGACTCGGTTGGATGCAGCTATTCCAGAGGTCCAGTCTCTCAGTTGACTGGCCCTGTCGGGTGGGAGGAAAGCCCTTCTCTGCTGTGTGTCCAGAATGGCCCCTATGTACTGCAGAAGTTGGCAGGGCCAAGGACAGGACTTCGGGAGGTTGATTGTTATCCCCAGCTGCTGGAACATTAGGAATGTATCCGAGAGGTTGCGAATTAACTGCGACCTGGAGGGGGCAGTTACAAGCCAATCTTCCAGGTAAGGATAGACAAAAATCACCCTGTCTACTTAACGTGGCTGCCACTACTGCAAGACACTTGATGAACACTCTCGGAGCTGAGGAGAAACCGAAAGGTAGAGCCCGGAATTGGCAGTGGTTCCCCTGAAAGGCGAACCGCAGGTACCTCCGGTGAGCTGGAAACACCGGTATGTGTAGGTATGCATCTTGCATATCCAGGGAGCACAATCAATCCTCTTGACTTAGCATGGGGATCAGACTGGGTAAGATTTCCATCCTGAACCTCTTCAATCAATCAAACTTTATTTGTATTCAATGTACTGGTTTAGCTGGATTAAGTCCAGTATGGGCCTTAGGTCTCCCGTCTTCTTCAGGACTAGGAAGAAGTGGAAGTAATAACCGGTTCCCTGTTGAGAGGAAGGAACGGGCTTGATGACTCTTTTTAAGAGCAAGGCCTGGATCTCTTCTTTGATGAGGGTTGTGTGGGCCACGGTCCACGGAGTATTGAGAGGGGGCTGGAGGATTGTCTGGGGGAAGTTCAGCAGACCCCAGGGTATAACCCTTCTCTATGATGTCCCTAACCCAGACGTCTGTTGTACTGTTGGTCCACCCGTCTAGGTAGAGGGAGAACTGACACCCTACTGCTTCCTCCATCGCCTCCGCTGGAGGTGGGGGGCAAGCAAGGAATCATGCATGGGTGGCTAGGGTGGGCAGCGAGGGCTGGGAGAATTTGGCATTCCTAGGCCCGCTGTTCCCAGATGGTTGTGAGGGAGCCTTTCGCTTGAAAGGACCTCAGGGCTGTTGGCCTCTCTGTCTGTTGGCACCCAGGCACCGAAATGGCCTATGTTTGGGCTGCTGAGGGTCCAACCGGGACATATGGTGGACAGACTGCACCGCCTTCCCCAAGTCTTGCAGATCTATAATGATTCCTTGTGCCTCCTCTCTGAAGAGGATGGACCCATGGAAATAAGCATCCAGGATGAAATCCTGGCAGTCCTGTCTAAACCCAGATACCCTCAGCCAAGAGTGATGACAGAGGCAGATCCCGGTAGCTGCGGCTCAAGCAGCTGTGTCCACTAAATTGTAGGATGCCCTCAGCATGTTTCCCTACGTCCAGTCCGGACTGAAGGACATCCAAAAGTTCCATACAGGACGGGCCTTCGGGCTGCTTTTCGGCTAGCTCCAGGCCTTTCTTCCAAAGAGACTTTTGGTAAAGCACCATGTGTGCTAGAAAATTTAGAGACCGCATGGAACAGGTGGAAGAAGCGTACACTCTCCACCCGAACTGGTCCAATTTCTTAAGACTTCTTGTCAGGGGGCTGTGAGCTCACGTGTTTAGGCTGCTTAATCCTACCATGTGCTGCAGTCATGTGCTGCATGGAATCTGCCCTCGGATTTTCTCCCAGGAAATGCTCGGCCTTAGGGGGCATAGAGTCTAACCGCCTTCTTGAGGACAGCTGAGAAAGAGGAAGGCTGTTCCCAGGCTAACTTGGTTAAGCCCTGGAAAGGGTGAACCAGAGTGGAAATGACCAAAGGTTTTGGGTCACTCATGCCCAAGAAGGTGTGGAGCCTCTTCCTCTCCAGATCCAATTCCTCCGTATCTTATTGGTTCAGAAATTGGATGTGGCGCATAACATCCATAAAGGTTGGGTCATCTGGGGGAGACCTGGGTGAACTGCGGGGATCTTCTGGCTCTGGGGAGTAACCCCTGGAAGCAGAGTCCGAAGAGTAAGGGCGGCCTCTAAAGGAGGAAAAGGAGGCTGACCTTGAACGCTTGCGCCTATGCCAGCGTTTGCTCCTGTTGTCTGAAGAAGACGACCTGGACAAGGAGTGGCGATGCCTGCCCCTGCATCTGTGATAACTCTGGATCTGAACCTGGTGGAATTGGACCCCTGGGTAAGAGCGGAGATGATGGCCAAGTGTTCGGAACCAGTGTCTTGTCTGGGACTGGGGTGGGAGGCTGTGGCAGTGGAGGAGGTGGGGGTCATCTTTCTTTTTTTTTTTTTTTTTTAAATACTTCATCTCAATACACACACATCATTTCTACATCAGTGTATACCTTTCAGCTTTTCAGTACATGCAACCAAATATACAATAAGCATTTTTAACTTTAAAAAACTCTAACCTAAATTCTTTTTACTTAATATCACCCATCTTATTTAAGACTAATTATCTTAAAAGCAAAATGCATTCTATTTTGTCTACGTTATGTTGTAGTTCATTAACATTCCAGCCCCCATTTAATCTATAATTTCCTTTCTTTCTTACAGGTACCTTTGAAGGAAAAGGTCAAGAGACATCTCATCATTTCGGCGGAGACCCTTTGTCCTGCAACTTTACCCCTATTCTATTTAATTTGTTTATTATTTTCCTTTCTGTTCTGTTATCCTTCAATAAAAGGAAATCACCTTGTTTAATTGTCTGTATTTCTGATTTTTGTTCCGTTATCAGAACCCTGTTCCTTATTTATTTGCTCCTGGTTCCCTACAATTGCGTGTGTGTGGGGGGGGGGGGGGATATCAGGGAGACCCCTGTACACCCTTCTGCCAATTTTCCCATTTCACATGTATCATCCACACTCTCCTGACTCTAGATTGACTACAAGCTACTCTGTTTTGGTTTCCTAGTTATGAAATCTTAGGTCTTCTCTCCCCTCTCTCTTTCAGTTAGGGACAACTCCCTAACCTGTCTTCCACCCGTTTTCAGACTGTGGTCGGTTTTGTCTAAGCGAGTAAGTGATCCTCTCTAGCATTTTTATCCCTTCTACCAACTCTCTCCACTCCTCCACCGTGAGTGCATTCGGAGCAAGCCACCTTCTGGAAATTGCTTTTCCAGCTGCGGCTATCAATATGTTCCACAGATATCGTGCCTCTTTCCCCCTAAGATCTTCTGGATGCAACACTAGTATCATGTGTTCCGGTCCTAAAGGGGATTCTATACTGAACATTACCCTCATGTACCCTTGTATTTCCCTCCAGAATTCCCTTAACTCAGGACATTGCAGAAGACGTGTTTGATTAGCTACCAACGATCCACAGTTTCTCCAACAACTAGTGGTGATAGATTTATGCCAACTAGCTATCTGAGTTGGTACCCTAAAAAATCTAGTCTTTCATTTCCATAAAAATTCCCTCCACCCTGGAAAGG
This sequence comes from Neoceratodus forsteri, assembly GCA_016271365.2. Lineage (NCBI taxonomy): Eukaryota > Metazoa > Chordata > Ceratodontiformes > Ceratodontidae > Neoceratodus > Neoceratodus forsteri. Next base: position 1,220,231,724 of record CM057450.1, read on the forward strand.
ACGTTGTACTCCATGTATTTTGCCACATTTTTGTCCAATCTTTATCGTTTAACTTAATTTCTAACTCTCGTTCCCATTTTGTTTTTACATATTCTGTTGTGTGTTGAAGATCTTTTATGTAATTTCAATATAAAATGGAAATGGTTCTTTCCCCCCTACTCGAGTTCCAGATTAACTCAAATATGTTCAGTACTAGGGAACCACTCGTTTTCCTGGTTGAAATGTTAATTTCTGTTCCTATATAATCTCTCATCTTATCGTAATAGAGTAACTCTCCCCTTTTCCATCCAAATTTGGTCTGTGCTTCTTCAAAGGATATTATCCTGTCTCCTCTAAGGAGCTGCCATGGGGCCACGCATCCCTACCGTTCTTGTTTTTTATACCAAGGGTTTGCGACTGCGTGATTTCTCTCTACATTTATGGACAAATATACTTCCGAGGTAGACTTTGGTTAAACCTCTCTTAAGTCCTTGCCTATAGCCTTGAATAGCCGTTTCTGTCCAGAGATAAGGTGTATTCGCCCAACCAGCCCCAGGATTCAAAGTCGTGCACTGTGCCAATAGAGAAGGAGACAGGTTTACAGCTACATCCAGCTCCTTACATCTGGCTGAATAGCTCACATGTTGTAGTAATAACACAATTCTTGCCCGAGTTCCTGCACTTTTGGGGAGGCACAGAGTTTGTTTTTTAATTCTGGGTTTTTTAGTTAACCAAATAAAATTCCCTATGATTTTTTACCAATCTCCTAATTGTTTAGGTGATACCGGAGCAGGTACACACTGAAATAAAAATAAAAAGCGGAGTAAAACATTCATTTTAATTGCTTGTATCCTTGTGGTTATGGCCATAGGGAGAAGCAGCCACCTTCTTATATCCTCTTGTACCTGTTCCACCAATGGAGGGTAATTTAATTGAACTAATTGGGCAGTTGTTGTAGCTAATTTTATGCCCAGATATTTCATATATGGGAGCTCCCACCTCATAAGGCAACGGATTTTAAAATCAAAGGTCGGGTGAAAATTAAGCTTCAATACCTCTGTTTTAGTATTATTAAGAGTATATCCAGAAAGGGTTGAAAACGTCTTCAGGCGTTGAAATAAACTTGGTATAGATTTTTCTGGGTGGGTTAGATAAAGTAGAATATCATCTGCATATAAGGCTAATTTTTGCTGTGTCCCCCCTATCTGCACACCCATAATATCTTGATTATCTCTAAGTCCTTGGGCCAGGGGTTCAAGGTATAGGGCAAATAAAAGTGGGGAAAGGGGACATCCCTGTCTAGTTCCTCTTTCTAATTCAAATGCATTTGAGTGGTGCCCATTTACTCTAATGTATGCTTTGGGGCTTCATATATCTTTTTAATTAGGGCCATAAACTGCTCCGGAAAACCAAACCGCTTCAGCACTGCCTGGAGAAAACTCCACGAGACTTTATCAAAAGCCTTCTCTGCATCTAAGCTAAGAAGGATAGCAGGCTGCTTAGTATGGTTTAGGTGGTCCAAAATATGCGCCTTAGGTTATCCTGGGCTTGTCTACCTGGGATAAACCCTGTTTGATCTGCTTGCACTAACATCGGTAAAGTTTGCTGTACTCTACAAGCTATAATTGCCATAAACAACTTGTAATCCGTATTAAGGAGGGAGATGGGTCGATAAGAGGGGCATAGTTTAGGATCCTTACGTACTACCGAGATAACCGCCTGTGACCACGATTCTGGGGGGGGCGACCCTCTGACGTGAGGGTTTCATTAAAAACTTTTTAACAGTAGCGGGACAAGCTGTTTCTGAAAATGTTTGTACATCTCGGCTGGATATCCGACTGTCCCAGGGCATGTTTTAAGCCTAATTATTTCCTCCCTTAATTCTTCGCTGGACACAGGTTTCATAAGCTAACTTCCTGCAAATTCTGGGATTATGGGCAGGGAAATGTCCTTTAAATATTGTTCTATATTCGTCTCCTCTTGAGGTGGCGGGGGGGGGGAGTGGCATTATATAAATCCTTGAATTAACATCAGAAGGCCTCTGCAATATCCGGGGTAGTCTGTAGAACACCCTTACTTTGTGGGTGTTCCACTTTAGGTATATGGGCCCTGGCTCTCTCAATACATAGCCTGGCTGCAAGAACTCTGGTCGCCCTGGGTCCCCTTTCATAATATCTTTGTTTAATCTATAACAGTTTTTGTTCAATATAGTATTCCAGTTCCCCGTTTAACTCTTTTTTTAAGCTTAAGTTTTGAAAATTATTTTTGTTATAATTCTCTTTTAGTTTTGCTTCTAAACCGTCTATTTCCTTCCTCAGAAATTCTACCTTTCTTTCCCTGTTTTTTTTTTTGTATGCCGCTATAGATATTAATTTCCCCCTCACTATGGCCTTTACCGTATCCCATAAGAGCGACGAGGTTATATATGGGGATGTATTTTTCTCTATAGCTAATAGTAATAGGAATCAGCTCCTGGTGAAGGTCTGCCAAGAGGCATTCATAGAGCAACTAGTTCAGGGCCCAACAAGGGTGGAGGCCCTGCTGGCTCTGGTGTTCACCAACAGCAAGACGGTTTAGAAATGTAGCAGTCCTTGGAACCACTTGGTTCCAGCAACCATAGAACAGTAGTGAGTTCCAAGTGGAAACAGTCAAAGGGGCAAACAGGATAAGGATATGGGACTTTAAAAAAAGCAGACTTTGGCAAAATGGAGAAAAGTCAGAAAAAAGCATGAAAGGTACAGAGAAGGTTAAGGGCATAGAAGAGAAGTAGGTGGCATTTAAAAAGGCAGCGACAGGAATAATTTCTCAACTGCAAAGTATTGGAAAGAAGAAGAACAAAGGGGCCTATATGGTTTACAGCCAACGTACAGGCAGCTGTAAAAGCCAAAAGGAGGGTATTCTCAAAGTAAAAAGGAAGCCAAAGGGAGAATGACAAGAAAATGTATCCGAAAGCAACCACAAAAACCAGCAGGACGGTGACGGAGGCCAAAGCAGAGACAACTCTGATTGATACTGGCTGCAAAGGAAGGAGAAAAGGCATTTTTCTGATATAGCTGGCAGAAATATAAGATCAAAGGGGGTACAGTGAGACCAAAGAATAAAGGGGAGGGCAAGTGGAAGGCAGAGATACTAAACAATTATTTTTACTCAGTATTTACTAGGGAGGGAGAAAGATGGGTCACTGCTGAACTGTGGTGTTAAGAAGGGAGGGAGCAATGGCACTGGCTCAACGATCCAGATAACGGGCAAAACAGTGCTGAAAAAACTAACAGGAGTCAACCTTATCTAGAAAATTAGCACTTCAGAAAAATACCTTGAAGCTAAACAAGCAGCTAGATGACTTACAGAACTAAGACACCCTCTCGTGGTTTAAAAGGATTTAAGAACAGAGAGGAATGGGAGAAAATCTTAGCTGAATGTTCTAAATGTCTAATCCAGGTTTTGAAGGAAGTACTCAGGAAAAATATTGTGAGACCAGTAAAGCAATTTGTGACAATAAAAAGGAGCTGGCTAATTTTCTGGATGACACTGTATTCCATGAATTCGACAATGGAAACAAAAACTACAAAACACAAAGCAGAGCTCATTAAATGCAAACAGGGTAAACTTAAATGTGACGAAGCAGAGTACAGACAGCGCAAAGTACAAACTTGGAATTGTGGTCCTCAGTCTCAAAGCCATGACTGCTCTTGTTCCAGTAACAAATTCAGAAGTAGAGCCTCAACAAATAACTCAAAATGAAGGTGACAATCAGATTTGAAGGAAAATGCCTAACAAACCTGTCATTTCAAACAAAATTTGCGTCTTTTTGAGAAAGTGACAAAAGAAGAAGGAAATGTGGAAGAAGGCCCACAGGAATGAAAAAAAGGGGGGGTAAATTCAAATAAAGTTATTTAAAAAAATGTTTTGGTACTATTATCCCAATGGTGTGTTGTGTGTGTGGCAAGTCACTATACTAGAGGCTAGTATATTAATGGTTTGGATAAAAAACAATGAAATTATTCATAAGTTTACTAGTACCATGAGTAGGAAGTGCCTTAACTTTTTGGATATCACACTGTTGAGGGACAGTCTTAATCAGATGTCCTCAAAGGAATATCGGAAACAGACAGCCACAGCCTCCTACTGGCAGATACTGCCCACCCTAAATCCCTTATCGAATGAATACCCTATAGCCAGTCCCTTAGGATACAGCTTTATTGTTCATCACCAGTTGAGTACGATGATTAAGCCAGGAACTATCAGCTAGATACAGAGAAACAGAGGTTAGAGTGACAACCTTTTCAAGGAATGTTTCCAGAAGGCAAAGAATGAAGATAGTATGAAAAGAACAGTTACTTACTTACCATAACAGTAGATCTTCAAGAGACTCTCATCAGGCCAAAACCTATGGAACTTATACAGCTGCCTGGCACTAGGACCACATGGAAACTTTTGCAAGCAGTCCACCAGGGGCTGCCCATAACTACTTCAGACGTCGGCTGCTGCATAAACGTGGGTGGCCCCTTCCCTCCCCAGTTCCTGCTCAGAGGACTTCTCTGTATGGAACCAGGAGAGAACCTAGGACTCTGCCAACCAGGCGAGGCAGAGAGCTTCACCATCATGAAAAAGAAGATAGCAATAATTAGAGTCTCAGGACCGGTTAGGGGGAAGGAAGGTGGACAGCATGGCCTGATGAACGTGATTCTTCGAAGATCTGTCACGGTAAGTACATAACCATTCTATCTTCTTCGAGGATATCTCTTTCATCAAGGCCTCTCTATGGAACGAGTACCAAGTAGTACTGATCGTAAACAGTCTGGGTGGCTGGGGCCTACAGGCCTAAGAAAGCAGGCCTTGAAGCACAGCTAGGCCGAACCAGACCTTTTTCTAGAGGCAAGGTCCAGACTGTAGTGTTTAGTGAAAGTGTGAACAGTACACCAGGTGGCAGCTGCACAGATGTCTGCAGCAGACTCACTTTCGAAACAGGTAACAGATACAGCCATACCACAAGTTGAATGATCATGAACAATGCTAGTGTAACCCACCCACCGGCCCCCCTTGTTTAACTAGCAGGGCTGCTTCTCTCACCACATAGTGTCTAGGGGCAAAAAGAGAGGGATGGGGGTTTACATAAATAGGTACACACATTTCTATTTCTAAGCCTGCTATCACAGACTGGCAACTACCTGGCACATACCTGGTGGGACCATTTACCGTGGCCAGCAACCCAGGTTCCTGGGAGAAAACGTTTGCTCATAATTGTGCTAGGTTTGTACTTCTGGACACGGGCACCCAAGTAAATCCAGACACAGCGGAAGCAACAACAGTACTGTCCAAACCAGGTTGGGATTCTAGAGTGTGGCTTTTATTCACATACACAGAGAATAATCACAAAGCGAAGATGGACCCCCACAGGGTTACTCATACTAGTAATGCAGATTACTGAGGTACAGACATTCCTGAACTTCCCATTTAACACAGGCATACTGAACATACACAGCGAACTCAGGTTCTGAAATGGAGACTGGCACACACAGCCAGTTACTGGTACATTTCCTCTCGACCAGGCACACACAGCAAGTACTAGGACACCTTCCTCTCGACCAGGCACACACGGCCAGTACTAGGACGATTTTCCCATATTTCATGAGGAATACTGATGGCACACATGACCACCAGAGAGCACATACAGACTCAAAATCTTCCAGCACCCACTATACCGAGGTGAACTGAAAACAGAGAATCCAAAAAGCCACATCTGGGTAACTATTTTCATCAGGCACTGGCCAAATTCACTGACTAAAAATTGAACTGGTGCCCAAACAGAACCCGGAGAGGTAAACTGGTTACTCCAGATGGAGTGGGGGGGTCTCTCACATTTTGCTTCCAAGTTTATACTCGGTCATTCATCTGGTTAATAACACCCTCACAGAAAACTTGTAGATGATATCTCGAAATGTTTTTCACACTTAACATATTACATGACTAAAAGTTCTGTACTTGGACAGTCTCTCTCTCTCTCTCTCTATAGACTCCATTGTAGGCAGACACTTAAAAACAGACAGTCTAAGTGACAGGGTCCCTTTGTCAAGACAAAATTCATCAAAAGGAATGCAGGTGCCCCTACTGGGCTGACACAAAAGTACTCACAGTTTCTGAAGTTGTCACAGGCAGCTTCACTAGACAGACTGGGTGAGGGGATTGCCCCTGAACCCTGAAGATCGCCCCCCCCCATCCCTCCTGGGATGGGGCAAAGGAAAACCCATCTGGCAAGGTCTCCACCACTTCAATCACTGTCTTCTATGTTCTTCTTCTAGGGTGAGAACAGACTACCCAAAACACAGTGGTAGTTCTCTGTCAGAGCTGTCTGAGGAGCTGCACAGCAAGCTGCAGCCTCCTCCTGGAACTCCTACTCAGGACTGACTCCACTCTCACTGAACATTCTAAAGCCAACATCCCTAGAGCTAGCGCAAATGTGGCTTATGCCACTGCTAGAGTTCCAATTACATCACCCTCTAGCTCAGCTGAGACTGACACTACTGCGTGACAGTGTGAAATCCATTTAACTGGCATTTCACTAGCTGCCTTTCCCTGTCTGCCACCGATTCTAACTGGGATTCTAGCAACCCCAGGGAACAAGGGGGTTAAACTCACCCTCAGCCAGGAAAAATGACTGTCCCCAGTCATTACCTACCCAGCACCAGGCCATCCTAGCCTATGTGCTGACTACGGGGAGGTAGTGCTACCTTCTCCCCTACCACGTGCCAGACACAGGCAGGCAACACTAAGGGCCCAGAGGCCAATATCGGACGCATCAGCCCCTACACTATGATCTTACTATGGGAACCAGTGGCCCTGGAAGAACTGCCCAGAGCACAGCCCTAATAGACCAGCACTGCGGCCCCTACTGCAGATCAGGAACACAACCTGCCTATCCCCCTAGCCTCTAGGGAAAACTTATCTAGCCAAAACAAACCTACCCAAAACAGGGGAACCTTCCCCCAGCCCAGGACACCTGCAAACCAAACCACAGAGCTAACACTATACATAAGCATTACACTCACACACTCCCCCACAAATACACCTGTGGAAGGAAAAGGTTAACGTATGTTAACAACTACTATACTTTAAAAACACTTTAAAGCACAAAGGAACTCTGAGCCTAGGACTAGGACCCTCTCTCCATGGATCCACTGATTCTCCCTCCGCACTGTCCATCTGCAACACAGGCATGGAGAAATCACAAGGAATCTGCTCCGGCAGTAAATCTACACCCTCTTCCTTTGTGCCACACTCTGCTGGGCCTCCCCCAACAGGTTCAGGCTGGTGCTGTGTGCTGCTACTTGCAGGATCTTGTAGCTCTGTCCATGTGGGAGCCAAACAAATTTTAGCTGTCTTAGACAGACCTTGCTTCAATCCTCTTCTTGTCTTCACCAGTATCCACCTGAAAGAGAAAAGACAAAACACACCAAACCTGCAAAACACACAATACAACAACAATAACCCATACCATCAGAACACTGGAGAATCCCAAAAAATATTTTTTAGAAAAAAAGGTAGAAAAGTATGAAACAACAGAAAATATCAACATTATGTACAATACACCTGTTGGGGATGGAAGGCCCTAAATGTCCCAGCTAGTGATAAACAGTGCCCGAAGGCAGGGTCCATGAAAGAGTCTCTCCTGGGCCATAGCCTGGTGAAGCACAGTTTCTGATGTTACTGTAAACCAAAGAAGAGAGTCTTTGTGGAAAGTTCAACAGTCTGTAGACTGCCAGGTGTAGGATGTGTACTGCAATGCCAATAAGGCAAGAACAGTCTGGACTTACCATTCCCTTGAAGAACGAAAAAATGGACAGCACCTGGATCTCCAGCCAAAGACTCTCCAAGGCAGCATTTTTCAGATACAGCTGGGCGGAAAACAGGATAGACATCTGGAAACTGCTGGGAGGATGTCATCTCTGGGTGATGTCATCTAGGAGATGGAACCTTGGAACAGGAAAGGAACAGTTGGCCTGATGTCATCCGAAATCCCAGGCAATGAATCAGGAAACAGCTGAGCTGATGTCATCTGGAAGGCCAGGCGATGAAACTGGAAAGGTACACTGCAAGGCTGACGAAACTGGAGGCACCTCAGATCCTGAAATACCAGACTGGCAAAACAAAATAGGTAGGGCAACGGCTGGATGGCAGATACTGGCTACCACCGTTCTGCTTCCTTGAAGGTAGGCATGGGCACATTCACATGACGATGGTAACATTGAGGGTAGTACCACAGTGGGTCATGTGCAAGAGTTATGATCCTGTCTGGGCGCTCATAATTCACATTATAGAAAGTCTTGTTCCCATGGTCATCCACATAACAGTGTCCTGCCCAACTTCCAAAACTACGGTTTGTCTCTTATCACTTTGTTTCTGACACAACGATTTGCACCTGGATGCTGGTTTTTGGTTGCATCTTCCACTAGCCAGACTCTCCTGTTTTTCTCAATCTCCTCCCAGATTCTCCGAGGAAAGGTAGGAAAGAACATTCCATAGATTTCATTTGCCTTCCTACGAACCAGTCTTTCCTCCTTACTACTCTTCATCAGTCTGTGACCCTCGGACTGGCTTGGGGGTTGCCAGTCCTGGTTCTGCCAGTGTCGCATACTCAAAGCTACGTAGAACTTGTCCCTGACCCCTTCTGCGGGCAGTGCTGTGGAGTCACCAACTTCTCCTTCTGGTTCCTCCGAGGCAAGAGCTTGAGGCCACATACTGGGACCATCAACAGAGTAATACCTTTCTTCTTCTTCCTCCTCTTCCTCACTTAGGATCTGGGCCCAGGAGTGAGCAGTCGTCCTCACTTCCAAGACAGTCCACTCTTCACCAGGCGTGGAGGTAGACACCTCCCAATCTAAGGTTTCTCGAACCTCATCCTCTCCCCCGAGCCTAGGACTAGGACCCTCTCTCCATGGATCCACTGATTCTCCCTCTGCACTGTCCATCTGCAACACAGGCATGGAGAAATCACAAGGAATCTGCTCCGACAGTAAATCTACACCCTCTTCCTTTGTGCCACACTCTGCTGGGCCTCCCCCAAGCCCCAACAGGTTTAAGCTGGTGCTGTGTGCTGCTACTTGCAGGATCTTGTAGCTTTGTCCAAGTGGGAGCCAAACAAATTTTAGGTGTCTTAGACAGACCTTGCTTCTCTAAACACCCTGAAAAGTGAGGAATCATGAATACGTCCCTTCCAGCCTTGAGGCACATTATGCATACTCACAGGGTATCCGGGAATCTCAACGTGAGGAGGCAAACTTCCACCGTAGAAACACTGCTCTATTTCTTGAAGTCTGGTAACCTCTTCAGCTATTATCGCCTGGGCATGATCCGGGTAACAGGATGGTCCCGAAGCCATGACTGCAGATAAACACACAAAAGTTCACTGTTATTACAGAGTTCACTTTATTTGGAAGAGTCTCACAAAATGGTTCCCTGCTGCTGTGTTTACTTTACTGCCACACCCTGTAATGGCGCGGCAGCACTTCTGGCACATCAACAATCTGCATCTGACTCAAGCCACTGTGCATCCGATTTACTGCATATGATAAATTTTGCTCAAACTGTACTGATTGCACTGCTTTTCTTCCTCAGCACATCTATATGATTTTCTAGGACTTTACCATTAGCTTTCAATCAGTTTTACTTGCTTAAAGTCACTAAAGCCACAGTATTTCTTGAACAGGATTGCCTTCTTGTTGCAGCCTCTCATACAACTTACAGTCTCTCTTTTGCTCAGAAAATTACACTGTTGCTGAATCCATAATATATGCTCACAGTCTATTGCTCAGAATTCTTGCTAGATTTTTGATTACTTTACACAGACTTTCTTTGTGAAAACAGTCACACTGTTTACACACAGATTCAGCTGGCTTTTGAAAATCACAACACAGTTGAGCTCAGTTTTGCTGAATGGTACTCACTGAATCAGTAGCTGGCTTTTCAATGGAAAATCTCGGCCGACAGCCGATCCTAGAAGGTCTCTGGGTCAAAGCTGGTTGGCAATACCACAAATGTCTCTACAAGCTCCACACTTTTTCCCCAGTCGATCAGATTACAGGTTGAGCCCGATTTAGCTCAGAAAACAGTATGTCTTTACCGAAATCGAACGTTTACAGTCACTGTGTCGATTCTCCTGCTACCAGCTCGTATACCACTCGCTGCTTTCTCCCTCACGAACACTGAGCAGCATTCTGAAGCTGGCTAGGGGGAGGGACTGACTGCAGTCTCACCAATCACTCGATGCCATGCAAATGAGCCTCTCTCTCTTCTCGTACTATTCTCCTTCACGGCGATCGTCGAGCAGGCAAAATTTTAACTGCAAAACAACTTTTTTTCTTTCAACTGTAACTTCATGGCAGGAGCACCATTTTGAACCATTTTTCATAGCTATTTCTTTAGCGACTCCCCCAGTTCACATAGCAAGCATTTGAAACGTTCAGGGCACAACTGTCTCTGTTTCCCACAGTTCACAATACTTTTTCTTGTCACAACTTGGAAATTAAAGCGGACAAATGTTCTTTTTGATGCAGAACAGGGGTACACACAATCTGGCTTTACAGCTCCTTGGTAAATGCTGGCACAATCATAGCAGCACATGAACAGCAGGCACACAGCGGCACATACGGATGGCACTACTCTGGGCAAATCCCTTTTGCTCAAAGCTTCTGATTTTAGGCTATCAACTGCCAGACAGATAAAACGCTAGCCACAACCTGAGCAAACATCTCCTCTTTTCACCCAAATTCACACGCATCCTGGACGAGACCCCATTTTTGTTAACCCCCCACCGGCCCCCCCTTGTTTACCAGAAGGGCTGCTCCTCTCACTACACAGTGCCTAGGGGCAAAAGAGAGGGATGGGGGTTTACATAAACATGTACACACATTTCTATTTCTAAGCCTGCTATCACAGACTGGCAACCCAAATGTGGCAACTACCTGGCACACACCTGGTGGGACCACTTACTATGGCCAGCAACCCAGGTCCCTGGGAGAAAATGTTTGCTCATAACTGTGCTAGATTTGTACTTCTGGGCAGGAGCACCCAAGTAAATCCAGACACAGTGGAAGCAATAACAGTACTGCCCAAACCAGGCTGGGATTCTAGAGTGTGGCTTTTATTCACATACACAGAGAATAATCACAAAGCGAAGATGGACCCCCACAGGGTTACTCATACTGGTAATGCAGATTACGGAGGTGCAGACATTCCTGAACTTCCCATTTAGCACAGGCATATTGAACATACACAGCAAACTCTCAGGTCCCGAAATGGAGATTGGCACACACGGCCAGTTACTGGTACATTTCCTCTCGACCTGACACACACACAGCCAGTACTAGGACACTTTCCTCTCAACTAGGCACACATGGCCAGTACTAGGACACTTTTCCCATATTTCATGAGGAATACTGGTGGCACACACAACCACCAGAGAGCACATAAAGGCTCAAAATCTTCCAGTACCCACTATACTGAGGTGAACTGAAAACAGAGAATTCAAAAACCCTCATCTGGGTAACTATTTCCATCAGGCACTGACTAAAAATTGAACTGGTGCCCAAACTGAACCCGGAGAGGTAAACTGGTAACTCCAGATTGGGAAGGGGGTCTCCCACGTTTTGCTTCCAAGTTTATACTCGGCCATTCATCTGGTTAATAACACCCTCACAGAAAACTTGTAGATGCTATCTTGAAATGTTTTTCACACTTAACATACTACATGACTAAAAGTTCTGTACTTGGACAGTCTCTTTCTCTCTCTCTCTCTCTCGAATCCATCGTAGGCAGACACTTTTAAAAACAGACAGTCTAGGCGACAGGGTCCCTCCGTCAAAGAAAATTCACCAAAAGAATGCAGGTGCCCCTACTGAGCCAACACAAAAGTACTCACAGTTTCTGAAGTTGTCACAGGCAGCTTCATTAGACAGACTGGGTGAGGGGATTGCTCCTGAACCCTGAAGATTGGAGGGATGGGGCAAAGGAAAACCCATCTGGCAAGGTCTCCACCACTTCAATCACTGTCTTCTATGTTCTTCTTCTAGGGTGAGAACAAACTACCCAAAACACAGTGGTAGCTCTCTGTCAGAGTTGTCTGAGGAGCTGCACAGCAAGTTGCAGCCTCCCCCTGGAACTCCTACTCAGAACTAACTCCACTCTCACTGAACATTCTAAAGCTAACATGCCTAGAGCTAGCACAAATGTGGCCTATGCCGCTGCGAGAGTTCTAAGATTACATCACCCTCTAGCTCAGCCGAGACCGACTACAGCTTGACAGTGTGAAATCCATTTAACTAGCATTTCACTAGCTGCCTTTCCCTGCCTGCCACTGGTTCTAGCTGGGATTTTAGTAACCCCAGGGAACAAGGGGGTTACACCAGGAAGTTCCTTACCACACTTTCAGTAACAGAAAGTAATACAGTCTTCTAACCATTTGGACAGGCATTGCTTAGAAACTGGGGTGCCCTCTTTCCCAGGGGTGAACAAAAAACTGCAAGGACTTTCTGCAGTCCTTCGTGCAGTGTATATAGTATTTGAGTATTCTAGATACATCTTAAGTATGGAGCAGTGCCTCCCCTGTATTAGCATGCTTAGGAGAATAAACTGGCAGGTGAATGGTTTGATTTAAAGTAAAACTCAGACAGCATCTTTGGTAAAAATGTAGGATTAGTATGTAGAGACACCCTATCTTTATGAAAAATAAGGCGGCTCACACATTAGAGACTGCAGCTCTGAAATCCTTTGAGCAGAAGTAATTGCAACTAAAAACAATACTTTTCAAGAAAGAAAGCATAAGCCACAAGCTGCAGCTGGCTCAAAAGGAGCCAAAGTAAGTTTTTCCAAAACAAAAGTCAAGTTCCAAGCTGGGACTCGATTACGGATAGGAGACTTCAGGAGCAGAATGCCTCTCAAGAATGTAAGGGCGGGCCGGCTCACCGTCACGCCGGTAGGGCTACCACTTGCGACGCCAGCAACCCGGGTTCGGGCGGCTGGAGGGCTGGCTGGGGGGAGAAGGACTGAGTGCCTATGGGCTGCTCTCCTTCTCCAGGTGGGGTGGGATGCGGGTCCCACTGCGATACCGCCACCTGGGCGACCACAGGTGGAGGTGCAGCGAGACAGCATACAAGGGAGGGAGGACGTCTGCCGGGAGCTGGAGCGTTAAGCATGTCCTGACGTGCGTCGCTCCCCAGCCTGCGTGCAGACGTCCTGTGGGCTGGATCACCAGAAAAACCGTAAATACCCTGTTCCAGGTTCCGGTAGACGGGACCCGGTCGTCCCGAGAAAACCCATAACCGGGCTCTTGAGATGGGGCCAGCTGACCTCCCGACGTATACTTGAGGTGTGAGAAAGGGTAAGGGGAGACCCCCTCCTCCCCGCCCAGGGGGTAAACCGCGGCAGGATGGGCGCAGGCAGCTGGTACCCGGAATGGAGGTACCCAGGGCAGGACTATGGGAGCACGCACGACCTTGGGATCCCTGAAGAGAGGTTCCTGGAGCAGTGAGAAGGGGGAATAAATAGTAAGTATAAAAAAAAAAAAAAAAAGAATGTAAGGGCCACTTCCAGCTGGGCAACTGTACAACCCTCAATAGGCACATGGAAAGCGGAAATGGCAGCCAAGTGCACTTTGACTGAGGAATACTGCAGACCTGCATCTGATAAGGGCAGCAGATACTCCAGAACCTGGTTAACTGGACAGGTAAACAGATCCAAGTGATGAGAAGCAACCCACAAAGCAAACCACTTCCATGTCATAGAATAAGTGGATCTGGTGGAAGGATTTCAGATAGCCACCAGAACATCAGCCACCTTTTGGGAAACCCCAAACCTGGCAATAGCTATGTTTTCAGGAGCCATGCATGAAGATGAAGAGATCCGAGGTCCAGATGGACCAGGGTTTCCTGTTCCTGTGACAGCAGGCCATTGTAGAGGGGCAGAGGCACTGGTGGTTCAACTGCCAGCTGTTGTAGTGGGGGAAACCACATCTGTCAAGGACATAGGGGAGCAATGAGTATCAGAGATGCCCCCTCCATTTGTGACTTGAATAGCACTCTCTGAATTAGAGGGAAGGGAGAGAAAGCATAGAGGAATCTCCCTTTCCAAGAGAGGGACAACACGTCTCACCACAAAACTCCAGGGCCTGGAACGATCAAGCAGAAAAGTGGAACTTTTGCATTGTGTAGGGATGCAACTCTGGATGACCCCATCTGTGTAGTCTGGTCAATGGTACTGTGACAACTGTTGCTGCTGTGAGGCCCAGGAGCAGAAGGAATGTTCTGGCTCAGACATACCAGCAGTCATGTACCAGGTGGGCCTGGGCGATCAGACATTTGGCCCTGTCCAGAGGCAGGACTGGAGAGTCCTGAGCGGTGTCCAGGACTGCTCCTATGTAATGCAGGCATTGACAAGGTGTCAAAACAGACATGGGTAAGGTGGCAGTAACTCCCAGAGTATTGAACATCTTACCGCATTTGAGCTAGGGTGTGCAGGAGCTGATCCTTTTAGTGGGCTTTCAACAGCTAGTCATCCAGGTAAGGTAAGACCCAGAGACATTCCCTGTAAAGGGCTGCAACCACCACTGCCAAGCATTTGGTGAAGACCTGTGGTGCAGACGACAAGCCAAGGGCAATACTTTGAATTGGCAATGTTCCCCCTGAAACAGGAAGAACAGGTTACTCACCTGTACCAGTAGTTCTAGGAGTGGTATATGTTGTTCATCCACACTCTCTGGCATGTCCCTTTCCCCTTTAAATCTGGCCGGAAGTCTTCAAGCTAGCTCCTCCCACCCACCCGGGTGGTAAATACCTCGGCTCCACCCCATGATGCCAGATCTTAGCCCACTGGAAGCAAGGTTGTGCGCCTAAAGCCGGGGAGGTCAGGTGGGTGGGTGTGGATGAACAACATATACCACTCCTAGAACTAATGTTACAGGTGAGTAACCTGTTCTTCTAGGAGCATGGCTATGTTGTTCATCCACACTCTCTGGCAGACTCCAAGCAGTTTTCCGGGAGGAGGGAGGCAAGGCGCACACCCCCTACTTGGGAACTAGAGATTGGAGAACAGAGGCCCCAAAACCAGCATCCCGGCGTGACTCAAGGTCAATGTGGTAGTGAGTAATGAAGATGTTTGCTGACTTCCAGGTAGCAGCCCGACAGATTTCCTGGATAGGGATGTCCCTGGAAGCAGCCACCGATGCAGCAGTATGGCGGGTAGAATGAGCTCTCATCCCTCTGGGAGGCTCCTTGTCCGCCAACTCATAGCACAGACCTATGCAAGATGTAATCCAACTTGCAATGGTCTGTTTGGCTGCAGATCTGTCAGAAGCGGCTTCAGCGTAGGTGACAAACAGCTGGCGAACCTCTCCCCAAATTTCCGCCATTCTTTCCTTATAATAGGAGAGCACACGACTCGGGTCCAAAGTATGGAGCCTGTACTCGGCGTCCGATGTGTAATTAGGGTAGTATACCGGCAGAGTTAACACCTGGTTAAGATGAAACTCTGATACCACCTTCGGAAGGAATTTCGGTTGGGGGTGCAGGACAACTTTGTATCCTGTGAAAGACCAGATAAAGGGAGTCCACCGAAAGCGCCTGGAGTTCCCCTGTCCTTCTGGCAGACATAACAGCCACCAGGAAGCGTCTTCCACGACAAGTGTGAGAGCTCACACTTGTGCATGGGTTCGAATGGATTGCCCATGAGCTTTGTCAAAACCAGCAACAGATCCCATGGAGGTGGAGGTTCACGCACTGGAGGGGATATGTGATCTAGGCCTTTAAAGAAGCGCCAATGTCGGCTGACCGGCCCATGCCCGGTAATCAGAAATGGCTGCCAGGTGCACCCTAAGGGTCGATGACTGAAGACCCCCTTTGGAGAGAGACCAAAGGTAGCAGAGAATGTTAGCCACAGAGCAGGATAAGGGTTCCAGACTCTTACCCTGACAACAAACAGAAAATCTCTTCCATTTGAAGGCATAACATTTCCTGGTCGATTCCTCATGAGAAGCCTCCACCACGGTGTAGACATCCTTGGAAAGACCCAGAGCCTGGAACTCTAGCCGCTCAGGTACCAGGCTGTGAGGTGCAGGGATTGAAGGTCCGGATGGAAGACCTTTCCCTGGTTCAGAGATATCAGGTCCGGGCATGTACAAAGCCGCTCCGGGGGCCTGCAGCTGAGGCTGAGGAGATCTGGGTACCAGAACTGGCGCGGCCAATCTGGGGCTACCAGGATCACCTTCGCCTTGTCCCGCCTCACCTTGAGTAACACCTTGTGGATCAAGGGAAATGGACGGAAGGCGTAGAGGAGGTCTGGGGTCCACGGCCTCGAGAAGGCATCCCACTGCAGTGAGCCCTGCTGAGGGCATAGTACAGCCTCTGTTTGGTGTTTTCCCTGGAGGCAAACAGGTCCACCAACGGTTTGCCCCAATGGGAGAACAGACTGTAAGCTACCTCTGGATGGAGAGACCACTCGTGGGATGTCTGGCCTATGCGGCTGACAGCATCCGCCAGCTGGTTCGAGACTCCTGCCACATGGATGGCTACGAGATCCGCCTCCAACTGGCTTACGAGGGTCCAGATGCGGAGAGCCTCCTTGCACAGCAGACGGGAGTGTGTGTCGTCCTGTTTGTTGAGGTAGTACATGGTCGTGGTATTGTCCGTCTAGACTTGAACCACTTGACCCCGGAGCTGAGGAGTGAAAGCTGACAGTGACAGTCTGACTGCTCTGAGCTCCAACAGGTTGATGTGGCATTGGGACTCCTCAGAGGTCCAGAACCTGTGGGTTCTGCTGTCCCCCATGTGGGCTCCCCAGCCCATGAGGGAGGCATCGGTCGTGAGAACGACCATCGGCTCAGGGCGGACAAACGGGATCCCCTCCTGCAACCGGTTTGGGGCGGTCCACCATTGGAGATCGTCCCACATCTTCTGGGTCACTGTGATCAGCTGGTCGAAGTGACCGTGGCGCTGAGTCCACTGGGTTGCCAGCTCCCACTGGAGAGGGTGCTTGTGCCACCTGGCCCAACGGACCACTGAGGTGCATGCCGCCATGTAGCCAAGAAGGTGCAGGAAGTCCCAGGCAGGGCACAAGTGCCCAACCAGAAATGATTGAGCAAAGGAGGAAAGAACCTCTGCCCTGTCCACCAGGAGCCGGGTTCTGGCGTAACGAGAGTCAAGCTCTGCCCCAATGAAGTCCATCACCGGAGAGGGCACGAGTTCCGACTTGGCCTCGTTGATCAGGAGGCCTAGTTGGGAGCAGGTTTGAAGAGCCAGATCCCTGGATTTCTCCCCCTCCTGGAGGGAGGAACCTGCCAAGAGCCAGTCGTTGAGATAAGGGTAAATTCGAACTCCTCGAAGCTGGAGATGGGCTGCCACCACTGCGATGCACTTGAAGACCCTCAGGGCCGATGACAGATCGAATGGCATGGCTCGGAACTCGTACAGGGTCCCTTCGACCCTGAAGCGGAGGAACCGCTGATGGGACGGATGGATTGGGATGTGGAAGAACACGTCCTGCAGATCCAGTGAACAGAACCACATGTTTCGCTTCAGGGACGGTATGATCTGGTTCAGAGTTACCATCCGGAAGGTACGAGACCTGAGATATTGATTTAGGTTGTGGAGATCTAGGATGGGGCGCCAACCCCCCATCTGTTTGGGCACCAGGAAGTACCTGGGCACGAAGCCTGGGTCTGTAGGAGGATCCAGCACTGGGGCTACCGCCTCTTTGAAGAGGAGCTGAGCAATGTCATCTCGAAGAGCAGACTGAGTGCGAACTGCGATCCTTTCCTCCCAAGGGGCGCGGGCTCGGCTGGGAGGGTACTGCTCAAATTCCAGAGGCAGTCCCTGGCCGACCACTTCTAGGACCCACCTGTCCCAGGTGATATCAGACCAGGCGGAAAGAAAATGGCGGAGCCAGCCCCACACGGGAGGACCCAGAGCTGGCGTGACGGATGTAGGGTTGGCAACCCCCAACCCGTCACTGGGCAGGCTCAGAGGAGGAGAAGGCTCCTGGACCGGCACCTCGGCCTCCTTTTCGGGGCTGTTGAGGACTCTGCTTGGGCCTGCTGTTGCTGCTGGCCTCCTTGATAGGAGGGCTGCCTAACCGCAGGGGAAGAGTGCCGAAAAGGCTTCTTCTTGCACTTCTGCTGGCTCTTGCGCAAAGAACCCTTCACAGAGGTAGCATCCAAGGTGGCACTGGACTGCTCTATGCGCTGGAGGTGACCAGCCACTCCTGGACCAAAGAGATCGGTGCCTAGGAAGGGCATGTCAGCTACTTGTGCTGGGTATCCACCAGGAAGGAGGACAGCCTCAGCCAAGCCCTGCAGTGAGTGGCCACTGCGGCTGCCAAAGAGTGGGCACAGGAATCTCCAATGTCCAGGGTCATCTGGAGCTGCTGTTTAGCAACAGCATGGCCTTGATCACGGACCTGCTTCACTGTGGTCTGCATGTCCGCCGGGAGATGAGGGAGGACTTCATCCAATGACTCAAGGAGAGCAAGAGAGAAGTGTGCCATGATGACAGCCGAACTGGCCTGATGAAGGCCTAAGGAAGAGGCCGCATAGACCTTCTGGGCAGAGTGGTCCATATTTTTGGACTCCTTGTCCGGGGGTCGGTCAGTGTCGGCTGTGCTATGATGCCTGAACACAGAAGCAGTCACTAGGCTTTCGGCGAAGGATGCTCTGTGAACCTGCCAGGGACCCCAAGGGCACCGTATACTTGCGAGGCCATGCAGGCAGGCGGAACTGGGCAGGAAGCAGGGTGCTGCCAAAGCTGAGCGGCGGACCTTGGCTTAGTCCACTGGAAAGGCCTCCATCGGTGTATCCCCTTTTAGGATATCCGTAAGGGGGTACTCTGCGTTTTCTCTGGATGGGCTCCAGGGGCATTCCGGTGGACACGGAGATCAGGCACAGAATGCCCTGAAAGGAGGAAGGGCCTTCCTCCAGTCCGGCCACGGAAGACTCATCATCCCCGGGATGAGAGTGTAACCCCGTGTCATCGGGGTCCGAAGAGTCGGGGTATAGTGGCCTACCGCCTACGTCCACTTCGATCTGCCGAGGGCAGTCAGGGGTGACCATGATGGACAGATGTCGGGGAAGCCCGGTGTCTGCACAGTCCTCTTTCGAGGGAGCACCTCCCTGAGGCTGCTTAGGCGGTGGCTCCAACAAAATTGGTGGAGAAACCAGAATAGGCCGAGCCGGTATACACGCCGGACCCACGGGAGGTGGAACCTAGGCCCTCGGTTCCGGAGGAGTGGGCATTGGCTTAGAAGGCGGGAGCCAAGTAATGGCCGGGGTGGTCGGAAAAGCTGGCTTCTGCCCGGTCAAAATCAGCTGTTGCCACATCAAATCCTCATAGCTTCGATGGAGTTTCTGTCGAAGCCTCTCCTAGTCCGAGGAGGATGAGGACCAGCGGCGGTGCCTCTTTTTAGAATTTTTGTGGTCCTTTTTCGGCCGATCGACCGAAGGGGTCCTGGTCCTCGATCGAGACCGACGTGGTCGGCTAGTTCGACCAGGGGACACGGAGTCGGTGAAAATCGAGGTTCCGGCACCTTATCCTTGATGGGGACACCCAAGGGCAGTGTCTCCTCGTCGGGGAAAGGAAAGGACAGGCGTCCTTTCTAAGGAATCGTCAACCAGAGTCGGCGATGGGGCTCGATTTGGTAGAGAGAAATCTCGGCCAGTTCAGCCGTTTCCTCGGTCTTGGTACTTTGGCCAGATGGAAGGTCGGCAAAGCCGGCGGCCGAGGAAGCGATCTCGACCGAAGTCGAGACCGCAGGTTCCTGGGACATGGACCTCTCCCTCGGTCCAAGGAGTGTCTCCTTTTGGAAGAAGACGACTTGGGGTCCTTGTCCCTCTTCTAAGGGCAGGAGGAGTGCGAGCCCGAGCACGCCTCACCCCTGGTGGGAAGAGACTAGCATAACTCCCTAAAGGAGCCCAAAAAGGTAGAGCCAAGGTTGAGAGGAACGAAAAAACAGCGACTGGCTGAAGCCTGAGCCACCTCCTCCTCGAAAGCAGCCATCTGCTCAAGCTGCTCGGCAGATCCTGCAGCTGCAGAAACCGCACACTTTGCCGCCTTAGATTTCACCGGCATGTTTCTAAGCTCCGGTCTCCCCAATTTTAGGTGCGCCTTGCAGACATCCAGAATGTTGGGATGGAAGGCCGAACAGAATGTACAAGACGTGGTGTCATGTCCGACACCTAGACAATAGACACGAGAGGTGGGGATGCGATTAGGCATTTTTCACCTGACACTTGGGACACCCGGAGGAGAAATCTGAGGGACGATTTGTGCTTCCATGTCCGATGCGCTGTAATAGGAATCGTAAACTCTGATGAGTTTCAAAGTAATTTGTGGTGAAAACCAACTTTGCAAATCCAGGGCCTACGAATTGCTAAGTAGCATGAGGGAACCTGAATTTTCCAGTGGAAAGGAACATCTGGCATCATGGGGCAGAGCCGAGGTATTTACCATCCAGGTGGGTGGGAGGAGCTAGCTTGAAGACTTCTGGCCAGATTTAAAGGGGAAAGAGACATGCCAGAGAGTGTGGATGAACAACATATCCACGCTCCTAGAAAGTACAGTTACGCAAGAACTTTCCATAACAGTAGATCTTCAAAGAGGCTCTTGCAGCAGGCTGTTACAATTAGGACTATGCACATGAACACTGGGACCCATGAAACCTTTAGCTAGCAGTACCCAGAGGGGCAGGTCCCGATGTCAACAATGGTATATCGGGGCGGCCCCCAGCCCCACCTCAGTTCACTCGCCGGAGAGCTGTGAAAAAGGCCCAGCAGGCGGACCAGGCGGAAGCTTGCCGTATCAAGGATGCAACGCAGCTCACCAGGGGAAGGAGAGTGGGAAAGCAGTGCCTGCTGCAAGAGCTCCTCTCGAAGATCTACTGTTATGGTAAGTTCTTAAGTAACTGTACTATCTTACTTCAAGTGGGAGCTCCTGCAGCTGGTTATTACAATTAAGACAAGCAGTCCCACAAAAGAGAACAGGAAACCTGAAGGTGGTTGAAAGCACCAGTGCTAACAGGGCACTTTAAGAAAGGAGACCCTTAAGGACCACTAGGCCAGAACCAGCCCTACGCCTAGAAGCAATGTCGAGACTGTAATGCTTAATGAAGGTATGCACTGAGCTCCAAGAAGCCGCTGCAGATGTCTCCAATGGAGACATTTTGCAAGGATGCGAATGACGTAGCCACTTCCCTGGTAGAAGGGCCTCTAACCGAGTCCAGTAGGGTCTTGTTATATTTGTTGTAACAATAAACAAATACAGTTGACCAGCCATTTTGAGAGAGTTTGTTTCGACATCGGATTGCCTTGGCATTGAGGTGCAAAGACCACAAACAGCTGCCCATCTTGCGGTGTGGAGCAGTGCGTTTTAGATAGTACCTCCGTGCCCTGTGGTCGTCTGGAGTATGCAGGAGTGCTTCCCCCCTATTTGAGTGGTCCAGGTACTACACCGGAAGGTTGACATCCTGATTCAATGTCAATTCAGAAACCACTTTGGATAAAAACTTAATTCTCAGGGACACCCTGTCCCTATGAAAATGTAAATAAGGCTCCTTACACATCAGGGCCTGAAGCTCAGAACCTCTCAGAGCAGAAGTAACTGCAACCAAAAAGAACACTTTCCAAGAAAGAAAGCGAAGCTTGCAATCCACAGCACGCTCAAAAGGAAGGAGGAAGGGTGAGCTTCTCCAGCATAAACAGGAGATCCCAGGGTGGTATTAGATCTCAGACGGGAGACTTGATATGTAGGATGCCCCTCAAAATGTTACGGGACATGTCCAGTTGGGCAAGTTTCTTTCCCTCAGACGGCACATGGTATGCAGAGATTGTGGATAAATGTACCTTTATGGAGGAGTAGCTCAAGCCTTGATTTAACAAGGAGAGGAGATACTGTAGAACCGAGTTCATAGGGCAGGTAAGAGGGTCTAATTGACGGGGTGAAGCCCAAAGGCAGAAACGCTTCCACTTTATGGCACAAGTGGATCTAGCAGAGGGCTTTCTCGTTGCCACGAGAATGACCGCCACCTCCTGGGAGACCCCAAACTTGGATTTGACCATGTCTGCAGGAGCCAGGCATGAAGATGCAGGGATCTGATGTCCAGGTGAACAAATGTTCCCTGGTCCTGGGCAGTAAGTGCGAGCACAGCGGCAGCTGAATCGGAGCAGTGAGATCTAGTCGGTGTTCCAGTGCCCAATACCAGACTCTCGTCACCTCCCTGCATAGGGGGTAGGAGTGCGTGCCCCCTTGCTTGTTGACGTAGAACACTACCAATGTGTTGTCCGTCTAGATGAGAAGAGAGCCTGGCGAAACATCTGTCTGAAACGCCCACAAGGTGTTCAAGACCGCTCGCATCTCTAGAATGTTGATATGGAGCTGTTGCTCATCTGGAGACCATGTCCCCCCCGAGTCTGACTGTCTCCCAGATGAGCGCCCCAGCCAAGACAGTAGACATCTGTGGTCAGGATCTGTCCCGGGGGCTCCTGCCGAAAAGAGACCCCTCGTTCCAGGTTGGAGGGGTCCAGCCACCAAGAAAGGGTCCTTCTTACTGGGTTGAAGATCCTGACCATCCAGTCTATAGCGTCTGACCTCTGGTCCCACTGCACCCTATGCATCCACTGTGGGACCCTCATGCGGAGGCAAGCCAAGGAAACTGGGGGGGACGGCCGCCACCATGTGCCCCAGAAGTCTGAGGAAGGTCCTGGCTGGGACCTGTGGGGCCATAGACACCATTCGGGCTACAACCCGTAGACGATCCCCCCTGTCCTATGGGAGTAAGACCATGCCCTGAACTGCATAGAGGACTGCTCTTATAAAAAGGAGTCGCCGACTGGGCTCTGGGGAAGACTTTGGCAGATTCAGGGTGATCCCCAGCTCTCAGAAGAGAATAAAGGTGTCTTCAAGGGAGCATAGCAGTTGCACTCTGGATGGCGCTGCCAGAAGCCAATCGTCTAGGTAAGGGAAGACGCAATGGCCCTGGCGTCTTGAGAGCTGTAGCCACCACTGCTAGGCACTTGGTGAAGACTTGAGGAGCGAAGGAAAGGCCGAACGGTAAGGCCCGGAACTGATACTGCCTCCCCTGGAAGTGGAACCTCAGAAACTTCCGTTGGGAGGGAAGACCTTTATGTGCATGTAGGCGTCCTGCATATCCAGGAAGCAGAGCCAATCCCACTGGTGCAAGAGGGGAATGACGCCTGGCACAGTGACCATCCTTGAAGTACAGTTATGCAAGAACTTACTGTAACAGTAGATCTTCGAGAGGAGCTCTTGCCGCAGGTAATACCATTAGGACTAATGCAGTCAGGCGTTAGGACCCCACGGAAAAATTGTAGCTAGCAGTCCGAGGCGGGGCACCACCCCCGATGTCAGCTCCACCCGACATCAGGCGTGGTATAATGGGGGCGGTCCCCCGGCGCCATCTCAGTTCTCCCGCCAGAGCCCCCGCTAACACAGCGTTGGGAGAACTGAGCAGGAACTCCCCAACTTTGTACAGGTCCAAGACT
Organism: Neoceratodus forsteri; assembly: GCA_016271365.2. Taxonomy (NCBI): domain Eukaryota; kingdom Metazoa; phylum Chordata; order Ceratodontiformes; family Ceratodontidae; genus Neoceratodus; species Neoceratodus forsteri. The sequence goes on from CM057450.1 coordinate 1,220,255,233, forward strand.
CATATGCCTGGGGGATGGGGTGGGAAAGCCACCTGCTGCAAGAGCTCCTCTCAAAGATCTACTGTTACAGTAAGTTCTTACATAACTGTACTATCTAACTTCGAGGGTGGAGCTCTTGCAGCAGGTAATACCATTAGGACTGTGTCCCAAGCAGTACCCAAAGATAGGCCCAGGTCTGAGCGGGAGGTGGACAGAAAACTGAAAGCATAGGAAGATGTCGACTATTCTAGGAGAGTAGGCCCTGCAGAACAGCTAGTCCAAAACCTGCTGTCCTCCTAGAAGCAATGTCTAGGCTGTAATGCCTGATGAAGGTATGGACTGTGTTCCATGTCACAGCAGCATAAATGTCTGCTGAAGAGACATTCCTTAGGAAAGCGAAAGAAGCGGCCACAGCCCTGGTGGAGTGGCCCTTAACGGGACCCGGAAGGGGTTTACCATGGTGCTGGTAGCAAAAGGAAATACAGTGCACTAGCCAATGGGCTAGAGACTGCTTAGAGACAGAAGCCCCTGTCATCCTTTTTGCAAAGGAGACGAAGAACTGGTCCATCTTTCTGGAGGAATGTGTTCTGTGAAGGTAATACCTTAGGATTCTAAGGACATTCAAGGTGCACAACAGCGCTTCACCTTGGTTGGTAAACTCAGGATAATAAACCGGAAGGTTGATATCCTGATTCAGTGTCAGGACAGACACCACCTTTGGTTAAGAACTTGGGGTTCGTACGCAGGGTCACCCTGTCCTTGTGAAAAACGATATAAGGTTCCTTACATATCAATGCCTGGAGCTCGGAAACCCTTCGAGTTGAAGCAATGGCAACCAAAAGTAGAGCTTTCCAAGAGAGGAAGCGTAGCTCGCAAGAAGCGGCTGGCTCTAAGGGTGGAAGGGTGAGTTTCTCCAGGACAAAAAGTAAGTCCCATGGAGGAACGACATCCCTCCTGGGAGGTCTGACATGTAAGACCCCTCTGAGAAAGGTCTTGCAGACATTCAAATGTGCTAGAGTTCTCTCCCCGATCGGCTCATGATATGCGGAGACTGCACACATGTGAACCTTGATGGACAAATAGCTCAGTCCCAAGTCCAAGAGGAGGAGGAGATAGTCCAGCACGTGTCTGACCGGACAATCCAAGGGATCTATGGCACGGGCTTGCAGCCCTGAGACAGAAACACTTCCATTTCAGAGGGTAAGTAGCTCTAGTGGAAGGTTTCCTCGCTGCAACCAAGACCTCTGCCACCCTGCTGCTTGACACTCCTAGTACCTCTTCTGCTAAGACTGCAGGAGCCATGCGTGCAGGTGAAGAGAATGAAGAGCAGGATGGACAAGTGTCTCCTGCTCCTGTGAGAGCAACTGGGTGGAGAGGGGCAACTGTACTGGAGGTTCCAAAGACAGCTGCTGGAGCAACGGATACCAGATCTGTTGAGGCCACAGGGTGGCAATTAGGATCATCCTGGCCCTCTCTGACTGCAATTTAAGCAGTACTCTCTGAATGAGAGGGAAAGCATACAGGAACTTCCCTGTCCAGGAGAGGGACAATGCGTCTCGCCAGAAAACACCAGGCCCTGGAGTAAGCAAGCAAAAATTTTGCAGTTTGGCATTGCACAGGAACGCAAAGAAGTCCAACTCTGGATGGCCCCAGCGACCGAAGAGGTCTACAACTTCTTGAAGTAACTCCCACTCATGATTCGGAGAGGTGGAGCGACTGGGACAGTTAGCGAAAACAGTCTGGACCCCTGGCAGGTGCACTGTAATGAGGTCTAGACGGTGTTCTACTCCCAATCCCACACTCTCATGGCCTCTCTGCAAAGGGGATAAGAGCGAGTTCCCCTTTGCTTGTTGATGTAGAAGACCACTGTTGTGTTGTCTGTCTGCACCAGAAGAGGACCTGGTGAAAATCAGTCTCTGAATGCGTGAAGAGCATTCAGAACTGCTCTCATTTCCAGAACATTTATTTGTAGAGAGCTGTCTGTGGGGGACCAAGATCCCCGGGTCCTGTGATCCCCTAATGAGCCCCCCAACTGGTCAGAGAGGCATCTGTGGCTAGAACTTGAGGTGGAGCTGGCCTACGGAAGGAGACTCCTCCTTCTAGATTCTCAGGGCAGAGCTACCAGTCGAGGGAACGATATACCGCCCGAGAGATCTGGATCTGGAGATCCAGATCATCCACGGCTTGGTCCCACTGGCCCTTGAGGTGCCACTGAAGGACCCTCATGTGCAGTCTGGCGAGGGGTACTGTGGCTATGGTGGCCGCCATGTGGCCCGATAATTGAAGGATGAGCCAGGCGGAGATAGAGGGTGCTCTTTGGACCCTGCTTGCCAGAGCCCAAAGGCATTCTGCTCTGTCTGAGGGCAGAAAAGCTCTCCCGTTTGGTGTCGAAAATTGCCCCAATGAACTGCAGCCTTTGTGATGGCCATGGGTGTGCCTTTGGCCAGTTCACTGTGATTCCCAGGGAACAAAACAGACTCTGTCTCTTTTAGAGCGATTTGGAGCTGCTCTTCCGATGATATGGCGAGAAGCCAATCGTCCAGGTAGGGGTACACAAAGAGGCCTCTCCAGTGGAGTGTTGCTGCTACCACCATGAGACACTTGGTGAATACCCTGGGGGCTGACGAAAGGCCGAAGGGGAGTACCCTGAACTGGTAGTGCTGGTCCTGAAAGGTGAAGCGAAGAAACCTTCTGTGAGATTTCAGGACCTTGATATGCATGTATGCGTCCTGCATATCGAGGGAGCACAACCAGTCCCCTTGATGAAGCAAGGGGAATAGGCCTGCCAGAGTAACCATCCAAAATCTCTGGTACTTGACCAAGAGATTGATCTGGCTCAATTCCAGAATGGGTGAAGGTCTCCGGTTTTCTTCGGGACCAGAAAGAAACAGGAGTAGTAACCTTTGCCCATCTGGGCTTGGGGAACTGGCTGGATGGCCTTTTTCTCCAAGAGCAGCTGGATCTCCGCAGCCAGGAGGAGACTGTGCACCGTGGACAACTGACCGGGGATTGTCCGTGGAATAGAAAGGAATTCTACAGCATATCAGTTTCGAATGGTGTCCGGTACCCATTGGTCTGAGGTGATACTGTACCATACCATTCGAGTGGGTAGAGGGCAAACCACCCTCCTACCTTCTCGTTCTGCAGGTCCCTGAAGAGAGGAGGGGGCAGGAAGAGTCAGGTGGAGGGGGTGGTGGGTCCTTGGAGTTTTGGGCTGCTACTGCCCTGGGAACCCAGGGTGGCCCGCCTCTTGAACCCTTTGCCTTGGGCAGGCTTGCTCCCCTGTCCCTGTCCTTTTCGAAAGGGACGGCGACAGGGTCCTTGAGATTGGAATTTGTACATGCGGTGTATGTCGGCTACCGCTTTACCAGACTCCTGTAGCTGTCTGACCATGGTTTCAACCTCTGGGCCAAACAGAACTGGGCCTTGAAATGGGGAATCTAAAATGGACTCTTGCAGATCTGGTTGGAACCCCATCAACCTGAGCCATGATTGCCATCTCAGAAAAACCCCGAGGCAGCAGCCCCGGAGGCCATGTCCACTCCATCGTATGAACAACAGAGGACATGTCTGTCAACGTCCAGACCTGACTGGGTGCAGGCAAGCACTTCCTCTTTAGAGTCTGAGTCCGGCATGGACTTGACTAGGTCCATGATCTTCTGTCATAAGGATCGTTGGTATGTAAGAAAAAATTACTCACCTTAGTAATGTTGTTTCTTCTAATGGAGTCTTGCTATATTATGACAATTGCAGTTTGTCCCACCATTAGAACTGCTCCAGAGGTGAAAGAGTTAACTCCCATTCTAAGAATGGAACTTGGAGTGCGAGCTCAGTTAGAGAAGCTCTGTCTGGGTTATTTCAAACCCAAACTGTCAGATCTTTACGAGCAAAACTCACTAAGGTCTGTGTGGAAGCTGTAACCTACACTAGCCAACTGGCTACCTGACTATTAACTCATATTCCTGGTCCCAACACAAAGACTCAAGTCAGGGGACCAGAAATAATAATATAATATAAGCAATAATATAAGATAAAATAAAAACACCACACCCCAAAACCCCAAGAAGGGGTGGAAAACATATAATGGGCATAACTAGCGCCCACACAAGGCTGCCCACCCCATACCCAAGTAGAAGTTCTGAGAGGGCAGGCTTGGGGGGAAGTCATAATATACAAGACTCCATTAGAAGAAACAACATTACAAGGTGAGTAATTTTTCTTCAAACAACATGAAGTCTTGCTATATTATGACAATTGCAGACTACACAGCAGTACCTCCATGGAGGAGGGACAGAACCTACTTAGGAATAGGCTCTGAAGCACAGCTGTGCTAAACCGAGCATCTCTCCTGGCCTGGACATCCAGAGAGTAATGCTTGGTGAAAGTGTGTACCGTTTTCCAGGTAGCTGCTTGACATATCTCTAAGATAGGGATGTCTCTGCAGCAGCAGCTAGAGGCAGCGGCTGTACCTCTGGTAGAATGAGCCCCTCAGGCGAGAGGAGAACTTTCCCCAGTTTCTGATAACAAAATTGGATACAAGAGACAATCCACCTGGCAACTGATCTCTTAGTGGCAGGTCTCCTTTCCGACCTCACCATAAGTGAGGAAAAAGTTGGAGGATTCAACCTGTGACCCTTAGTGCGTTCTATATAGTAACTAAAGCCCTCTTAACATCTAAACTGTGCAATCTCCTCTGCCAGAGGAGGAATGTTCAGTGAAAACACTGGAAGGAGACAGATTGATTAAGATGGAAATCTGAAACCACCTTAAGCAAAAACTTCCTGTTAGTCCTGAGGACTCACTTCCCTGTGGAAAGAAATAAAGTCAGTTTCTACTGACAGGCTTGCAACTCACTTATCGCCTGGCAGAAGTGATAGCCACTAGGAAAACAGTTTTCCAAGTTATACTTAAGCTCTGCAGAAGACAGAGGTTCAAAGGGATGCATTAACTGGGCAATGCAAACATTAAGGTCCAGGCAGGGGCAGGATCCCTAAAAGGTGGATTAGTATGAAGTAATCCTTTAAAACTTGGAAAAACAGGGTGAGGCGGAAGAGAGGAGGGCTTTCCTGCTGACACAAAAGCAGAGACAGCTGCCAAATGTACTTTCAGGTAGCTGGTCTCAGGCCCAAAATTAAGAATGGACCATATAGTCCAAAACAATGGCAAATCAGCAGATTCCGGGAAATATGTTTCCAGAACACCAAATGGAAAACCTTTTCCACTTAGAATTATAAGTAGCCTAATGGAGGCTTCCGAAGCCTTTAGGATTTCAAGAACGCCTGAGAAAGGTGCAGGTCAGCAGGAATTCTAACCTCAAGAGCCAGGCCTGAGGTTGAGGATTGAGGTCTGGATACCAAACTCTCCCTGGGCACAGGTTAACAGGTTGTGATTCCTGGGGAGACACAGGGGAAGATGGACTGCGGGGGACAGAAGGAGTGGGTACCAGGGCTGCCTGGCCCAATCTGGGGCAATCAGAATCACCCTGCAAGGCTGGGATCTGATTTTGACTAGCACCTTGAATAGGAGAGGGAAGGGGGGAAAGGCATAAAGAAACTTCCCTTCCCAATCTAGGAGAAAGGTATCCAGGGGGACTGAGCCCAACACTGGGGGCTTGCAACAGAACAGTGGAAGTTGGTGATTGTCTGGGGCTGCAAAAAGATCTATCTGAGGGGTGCCCCATCTGGCAAAAACTATCCCCAGTACTTGAGGATCCAGAGACCATTTGTGATGGCCCTGGGAGATCCTGCTGAGAGCATCTGCTAGGACATTGTCCTTTCCTGGAAGGTGAACTGCTATGAGGAAGTGTTCAGGGAATGGCCAGAGACCACAACTTCATTGCCTCGGTGCACAAGGCGAAGCCAGTGCCCCCTGCTTGTTGATGTACCACATTGTTGTGGTGTTGTCTGTTCTGACTTGTACCACTTTGTTCTGAACAGATGCAGAAAACATTGAAGTGCTAAAAAGACAGCTCTGAGTTCCAGCAAATTGATGTGGAGCAGAGATTCCTGAGGGACCACACTCCTGAGTGGAGAGGTCACCATGTGGGCTCCACCCCAGGAGGGAAGCATCCGTAGTGAGGGTCAAGGAGTGAGACAGAGGAATGAAGGGGACCCCAGTCTTAATTGCTCTGATCCTGCCACCACTGGAGGGCCTGGATCAGGGTTCGGTCACTGGGACCAACTTGGAAAGGGGTCTCTTCTCTGAGACAAAAGGCTCTCAAGTGAAACTGAATGTCCCTCATCTGAAATCTTGCTCCTTGCACTACAGCTGTGGGCGCAGCCATGTGCCCCAGGAGCTGCAAAAGATGTCTTGCTGGTCGAGAGACCTGCAGAGTGAAGGAGGAGGCCAGAGCCACCAAGTTCCTTACCCTCTCTAAGGGTAGGGAAAGGCTCTGGCCTGCTTTGTCAATAGTCTGCACCTATGAAGGTGAGCACCTGAACTGGTTCCAGAACTGACTTTGGAAGATTGAGCAAGAAGCCCAGGGAGGTGAGCAGCTGCTGGGTAACTTGCAGGTGAGATTTTACCTGTTCTGGGGACTGGCCTACAATGAGCCAGTCGTCCAGATAGGAAAAGACAGCAATCCTTTGCCTTCTTAAATGAGCAACTGCTACTGCCAGACATTTTGTGAATACCCTTGGGGCAGAGGTGAGGCCGAAGGGCATTGCTCTGAACTGGTAGTGACCTGAGGGCAGTTCGAATCTGAGGTACTTTTGGTGGGAGCTTCTGATTGGGACGGAAAATAGGCATACTGGAGGTCCAGGAGGCTAGCCAGTCCCTAGCCTTAGAAGGTAAAATCATTGCCAGAGTTACCATTCTGAACTTTGGTTTCAGAAGGTGTTTGTTCAGATATCTCAGGTCTAAAATGGGCCGCCATTCTCCTGTCTTTTTTGGGGTAAGGAAATATCTGGAGTATAGACTCTTGCCCTGGTGTAGGGGAGAAACCCTTTCTACAACTCTGAGAGCCAGGAGGGTTGAGACTTCTGTTTCTAAAGTAAAGGTCTCTAAAGAGTTTGCAGGTGGGAAAGATCTGATTCTCATCTTTGGGAACTTTTTGAAGCTGAGAACCAGACCGTGGCTTACTACTTCCAGGACCCACTTGTCTGAAGTTAGGAGACACCCAGTTCTGAGCGAAGTAAGCCAACCTGCCCCCTACAGGTAAGGAGAATCGGCCCTAGGCACCCCATCAGGGTGTCTGTTTGGCAGTGCTTTAGGCTGGGGGTGGGAGCAGGCCTGCCCACACCCCGTCTGCCTCTCCTCTGAAGAACCCCTCTGAGCATAAGCAGAGGAGGCCTGGGTTTGGTAAAAGGCCTGTGAAAATCTCCCCTCTACCCCTGAGGGCCTGCCTCTGAGGAGTGACTTGCCGCTCCTTAGCCTGAGCACTCTTACAGGTAGTCCTATATTCATCCATTTTCTTCATATAATTCTCTGTCTGCTCCCCAAACAGAAATTTCCAACCCTAGGAAAATCCATAGCCTTAGTCTGGGTATCTGTGACAAGCTAGTACACCTGAGCAAGGCCAACCTCAAAAGCTACAGGCAGTAGCCATGACTCTAGGGATACATCATTAAAATCCATAGCAGCATGAAACTGCACCTTAGATGCCTCAATGCCATCAGCAGCCACCTGTTCAGCTGATTAGCAAGCTGGCCAGAGGCCTGTTTGGCCAAAGCCATGACAGTGTCCCATCTAGATTTCTGATACCTTGCTACATAAGCCATGTAATTTGCTTACCTGAGTCCCAAGGCGCTGCCATGTATTGTTTTTAGCCATGGCATCAATCTTCCTGGAATCCTTGTCAGGAGGATGTGAAGCCAAGGGAATATTAGCTTTATCACAGGCTGCAGCCTGAACCACCCCAACGTGACTGCATTGCTGTGAAAGGAATTCTGTATCAGGACTGGACAGAGTGTACCTCCTATCCATCTTTTTGTCCACAGGAGGCACAGAATTAGGAGTTTTTAAAATTTTTATTGTTTGTTTCCTAAATGATTTATGCAAGGGAATAGACAATCTCCTGAACTCTGGAATATCCATCATTTCTACAAAATCAGGTTCCTCTTGCTCATCCACAGCTTCCTCCAATGGGAGCTGGAGGGTTTCAGCAACTTTTTTGTAAAACATAAAGTGAGAGGGGGACTCAGAAAGCAAAGGGGGAGATTCAAAAGGTCTGTCTGGGGAGATGTCCGGTTCAATTGGCACACCCAGACCCTCCAAGTCACATTCATACTGTTCATAATCATCCTCCCCCTCCTCTGGTTCATAAAACTCTTCAACATCATATTCCTGAACCGGTGGAACTGACCGAACCGACCTTTTACCAGACAGTGGCTGTTCAGACGGAACCGGAGAAAGTGACTGGACAATCTGAATAGCTCTTGCTATCTCTGCAGCAGTAGGAGAAGGAATTTTGGGCTCCACACCTGCTGATTTTCTTGTTTTCTTTACTGGAACTGGCCCCTCCGAGCCAGCTTTACGTTTGCCTGAGGAAGTCTCGCCCTGGTCAGAGGGCACTCCCTCCGGTTCGGTTGGCACCGAACCGGGCTGGCCATCCGGGTCAGCGGACTTTTTGGCCTCTCGTTCCCTGAGCCTGCCAACTCTCTTATCCAGGGTGGCTGCAGGGAAATCTTCTAAATCTGGCAGTCTGAATTGGAGGTGGTCAAACCCCAGACAATATACACATGTGGTGTGTGTGTCAGCTTGGCAAGACTTCCCCACAGACATCACAGTATTTGAAACCAGTAGGCGGTTTTCTTTTGGGTTTCTCAGACATAATGCCAGCCTAACCAAAAACTTGCCCTTTTAACAGCAGTGCCAGGCAAGACACCCTTATCGGTTCCTAACCGTGTCACGGGTCTTGGAAAAAACCGTAATGAAATCCGTTTTTTTTAGAACCGATAAGAACCGGGAACTGCACTCTAAAACCTTAAATTTCAAGTTTTAAAACAAGCTGATCGGTTCAAAACCGAACCGATAACATTTACAAGTTCCACACAGAAAATAAAGTGTAATTACTTACGATACCACAGACAGAGCTTGAACCGATCGGTTTTGCGGTTAAAATAATAATATTCTCGGTTGATTTGAACCGAGAAAACACTGTTTAAACCGAGAAATGAACCGAGCAGTAGGAGAAATCTCCGGAGCGACTGTTCAGTGAGGCGGAGTAAAGAATCTGACAGTTTGGGTTTGAAATAACCCAGACAGAGCTTCTCTAACAGAGCTCGTGCTCCAAGTTCCATTCTTAGAATGGGAGTTAACTCTTTCACCTCCGGAGCAGTTCTAATGGTGGGACAAACTGCAATTGTCATAATATAGCAAGACTTCATGTTGTTTGAACCATATGTGCCAAGAAGTTAAGGGATCTGATGGCACCTATGGCAAAAGAATAAACCCTCCAGCCCCAGCTGTCCAATTTTTTGGAGACCAGGCCTGGGGGTTGGGAGCTCAAGCGTTTGGGGCTGCAGTCAGAACCAGATAATTCGCCTTTGGCTGTTCTGCCAAAAAGGGTTCAGATCTGGGTGACTTGTAAAGCCTGTCGGTCTTCCGAGGAACTGCAGGTACTGAGGAAGGAGTACGCCAAGTCAGGTTAGTGACATCCTGGAAAGGTTCGACAAAAAGAGGTATTACCAAAGGCTTAGGTTCTTTTTCACCCAGGAACTTGACCAGACGCTTGCGCTCTGGGTCAGCTCCTCAGTGTTCCACTCATAAATGGTCTGGATGTGCCTCATTATATCTAAAAATGAGGGATTGTCCGGAGGGGACCGTGGGGAATCCTTAGGCCCTAGGGAGGGAGGAAGGAATTCCCCTTCTGAATAAAGTTCAGATTCTGTGTCTCCCTCTTCTGAGAAGGACAAGGGAGGAGGAGAAGAAGGAAAGGGAGACTATGGACGCCTCCTCTTTTTGCCCATAGTATCTGGGCGTGGGCTCTCACCCCCATCAGGAGTTGGGGTGGGGGGAGGTACCATGGGTGGTGGATTTGGGGTGGTATCTGAGGATCTGTAAAGGCGATCCCCCTTTATTGTATTCCACCATGTGGTGAATAAGGGGCCTATGTCCGCCACTGGGACAACCGCTGGGCCGGGTTCGCTGGAGCGGGCGTCTGAGGATCCTGAGGTATTGGCGTTGGGTCCGGGACCCTGTCGTCAGTGGGCCAATATACAGTGTCGCCTTCACCCGAGGAGCTGGCATCCGGAGTAGGCCTGACCGGCGACCGACCCCCAGGAGGGGGTGCGGGCATCTGGTCATCCACGGTGACCGCCCGTATCAGGTGTCAGGGAGCGGGATGACAGAGAAGGTGAGCGGTTAGGCTTTCGCTGTTCACTGAGGCGAACCTTATCCGGAGGAGGGAGGCGTCAAGCCCAGACAACCTCTTGCCTACCTGGGTGTTCTTCCGACCCCTTTTTCGGAAGAACTAGGACTGTCCTTCGAAGACTTGGACTGGTCCGCCTGGGTTGACCCTGAGAAGATTTATGAGGTCGATGAGCCAGGAAAGACTAGTGTCCCAAAGAGGCCGACTCCCGGTGCTTGCCCTGAGAAGAGGCGGGAGCTGACTTACTCAAACGAGATTTCGGTTGTCTGGGCTGGCCCCAAACCAGACCTCCGGCTGGAGGTCGAGGAGGAAGCGGCCTGCTTAGACGGCGACTTAGGGCAGGACTCGGACCTGGCCTGATCTTTATCCCTGTGGTGAGGTTTCCCAAAGAGGAGCTAGCCCCTGAGCCACGCCGCTAGTTGCTTTTCTAACAGGAAGGTTTTGAGTGCATTGGCTCTCCTGGCACGAGTCTTCTGACTGAATTAGTGGCAGTGGGTGCAGGCATCGGGCCAGTGGTGTGGGCCTAAGCAGATGAGGCAGGCCATGTGGTAGTCTTTGGCCGGGATCTGCTTGCTGCACACAATTAGCTTTCTGTCATGGTGGAGAGACAATGACATACACAAAGGCAAACTCATACCGGTCAGATGGGCCGGTCGTGAGGGCCTGGTGCAGACACCCGAAGCGAACTGCAGCCATTTCCTGGATCTTAATCCGGTTGGACAGGCGGTCGTGAGGGCCTGGTGCAGACGCACCCCCCCGCCTGAAGCCGAACTGCTGCAGGTACGGAATCGCGGGCACAGCATACAAGCAGAGGACTGTGGCACAGTTCAAACCAGTGTGCTTTGGCGCCTTTCCTCTCTATACTTTTTTGTCAGCATAGCAGTGGAGATAGTTTTTTACTTTGTCCAAATCTCCATTGCGTTTACTTGTTAGGCGTTTACTTCTGCCTTAAGGAGCCCAGGAACTGTACATTAACTAACGTAACACTATACCTTAAAGGAATTTACTGCATTGAAAGAACAAAAAAACAAAAAAAAAAATTCAATCTTGTATCTTAAGGAGCTCAGGAGCTTAACTTTAGCAACTGCTGGCAGACTAATTTACTCAGAATCATAAATTAATCGTGTACCTTAAGGAGCTCAGGAAATTAACTTTAACAACTGCACTTTAGCCATCTGTTAGTACTTTAGCCATCTGTTTATTAGCCTTAACACTGCTGCCTTTTTACGGCCATCTGTTTAGTAGCCTTAACACTGCTGCCATTTTACAACCATGTGCAATCTAGCCAAATAGTCAGCGCAGCCATGTCCCGATAGAACTGTTGTGTTGCAAGTCTCCACCCTTCCCACAGTATAAATAAGAGTTACCTGCTTCCTCTCACAGCCATTTCCTGGATACTGATCCCAGTCGGATGGACGGGTGAGGGCCTGGTGCAGATACCCACCCCAAGCCGAACTGCTGCAGGTGCGGAATCACAGGCACAGCATACAAGCGGAGGACTGTGGCGCAGTTCAAACCAGTGTGCTGCCCGCCCCCCACCACACACCTGGTCGACATTCACGTTTATAGGGTGACTTAGGTGCATTTTGACCAATCAGCCCACTTCTCCACCTGCAGATTATACTCGTTGACCACTAGGGGATCCTGCCTACCACCACTTATCCCTCTTCCTCTCATCCCATACACCAGAATGTCCCTTGTAGTGTTCTGTATACTCGCTTTGCTCCTCACTGTGCTGTCCCCCCCACTATCCCTGAAGTGAATCTCTCCAGCTCTACTGTAAGCACACATCTGCCAGAATGTCAGCCTCCTCTCACAAATCCCCCCACTGCTCCTAGCATTCCCATCTGTTTTCCGCTCACCACTAACTCACCTCATACGCTGGACCACCCTATCGCCCCACCACACCCCCCCACCAAGGTCCACTCCCCCCCCCTGTACACAGTGCAAGGTGGGCCCTCTCTGTCCTATCTATACCTGCCCTCAACTCCCTACCCATCCCCTGCACCGCCCCCCCAGATCCTTGCATCTGCCCAAGCACTTCTACCACAACCGCCGTAGTCCTCTTCTCTGACTCATCACCTTACTCCTCATGCTCTCTGGGAATGTCCACCCTAACCCCGGACTTAGACCTTCTACCCCCCCCCCCTTCAACCCCTACTGGGCGTGGCTTCCGCATTGCCTCTATGAATATCTGCAGTCTCCCAAGAAAACTGCTGCACTCCAGTGTTGGGTCTCCCAACACATGCCTGACATTCTTGCCATAGTGGAGACCTGGCTGTCCGCATTAACCCCCGACTCTGCTGTCTCCCTCTCCGGCTTCACCCTTTTTAGAGAAGATCGTGTGGGTAAGCGTGGTGGCAGATGTGAAGTCTACCTGCGTGACTCCCTCCTGAGCCACGCACTACCTACCCCTAAGCTCGACCACGGTGCCCAAGCAATAACCCTAAAAATCTCCCCTGACCCGGGCCATGGCCCTCTTTACCTTACAACCACTTACATACCCCCACAGGCCCAAAGTCTAGCTATCCACTCTCTCACTGACTATCTCTCTACCCTGCCCCACAAAGCCAAACAACTTGTCCTAGGTGACCTCAACATCAACTGGCTTGGCTCCAATACAGCACACATTAAGGACAACTTCACGGCCCTTGACCTATCTCAATTAGTCACTCATCCCACCAGATTCAACCAATCAAGTGGGTCCAGCTCCCTCCTTGATATAGTACTCTCCAACCACCCCACAAAATCAAGTCTGTTAACGTCCTAGCCAACTCCCTTAGCGACCACTCCCCAATTCTCTGTTTCTGGTCCTCCCCCACAGTCAATCCCGTGTGCAAAGCCACCCCCCGCCGCCACTTTCACTGGGCCTTAATAAACTACAGCAGTACCTAGCCCGGCTCGACTGGTCCTCGATCTCCCTTGCAATGGATATAGATACTGCTCTAGCCTTCCTCACCAGAGCCTTCTGCAAGGCCTGTGACATCTTTGCCCCTGTCAAGAGAAACAATGCTGCCTGGATTTCTCCTTCCCTGATCCAGCAACTGAAGCAGCGGGATAACCTGTGGCATACTGCGGTCGAGTCCGGTAGGAAAACAGACAGACAAGCCTACAACGCTGCTCGCAACCAATGTACCTGGGCCGTAAGGCAAGCCAAGGCCAGATACTATCAAACCACCCTGGCCTCATCCTAGGGCTCTGCTTGAGCTTTCTGGGATAACATTAAGGAGCTTAATGGGAAAACCCGCTCTCCCTCCCCTTCTCAGATGGTTGTTAACGGCGCAATTAATACTGACCTACCACTTGTTGCCGACTGCCTCAACACGACCTTTTCTGACCTAAGTGCAGTCCTTCCTGCCCACTTCTTCGATCCTATCCGTGCATCCAATCCCCCTTGCTATTTTTCGTCCCCATTTCTCTTCCAGACCATATCTCCCCGTGACGGCAAACCACTCCTACTAAAAGCCCTCTCCAGCCGCAACCACTTGATGTCATGTTAGCCCCCCTTACTGACCTTCTTAATCGGTCTCTATGCCTTGACCAATTCCCGAGCACATGGAAATTGGCTGAAATTACCCCTATCCATAAAAAAGGAGACCGCACATTACCAAACAGCTACAGACCAATCTCCATCCTCTCCCCCCCTCCAAAAGCCCTGGAGAAAATAGTATCCACCCAACTCATGGATTATCTAGCCAAGTACAACATATTACGCCCAGAGCAGCATGGCTTCCGCCCTGGTCACAGCACCACTTCAGCACTATTGGAGTTCTCCCACCAAATACACTCTGCACTCGACTCTGGGGAGATCGCTGGGGCAGTGTTCATTGACCTATCCAAGGCCTTTGACACTGTGTGTCACCCCCTATTGCCTGACTCCCTCTGTCAGTTTGGTTTCTCATCTGGCCCTCTCACCTGGTTCTCCAGCTACCTCCGTGACAGATCCCAACGGGTCAAAATCAATGGTATCCTATCAACTGCCTTACCTGTACGCTCTGGGGTCCCTCAAGGCTCCATCCTGGGCCCCACATTGTTCAGTCTCTTTCTAAGCACCCTCCCCAGTTATTGTTTGGGCAAAATGCTTCTCTACGCAGACAATCCGATGTCCTTGTCGCCTCCACCCCGACCCTCACACTCCAGAGCTCTTGTAACTCACCTTCAGCCAAGCTGAAAAATGGTTCCTCGACCATCGTCTTGTTCTGAACCACAAGAAGGTGAAATCTATGATTTTTGCACACCGCCAAAGTAACTCCAGAAATGCTCCCCTTCGCATCATCCCCAGCACCCTACACCCCCTTGAACAGGTATCAACATACAAATACCTGGGCATCACCTTCGACTCGGCTCTCTCCTTCCATGCCCATCTTAACTCGCTGTCCTCTGCCATGAATGCCCGGATTGGACTCCTCTACTGCCACAAAGACTGCCTCCCCAAGTTTGCCCTACAACTGGCTATCACCTCCTCCATCCTGTCTTTGGCTGATTATGGACTCCCTATCTATGCAGCTGCTGACCCCATTGCCCTCACCAAGGTCCAGACCTCTATCAACAAAGCCCGCAGGCTCCTGACTGGTGCCCCCAGCAGAACATACACATGCCAGCTTTACTCCACCTTGAACCTACTCTACTTTTGAAGGCGCCTACAATACCATGCCTGCATACTAGACAGAAAGACTCTACTTGAGCCCCCCAGGAGTCGCTACATCCCTTCAACGCCACCCAAACACTCGTCGCCACCCGAATACAATCAAGCCACCTTTCAGGTGCCGAGAGCTAGGACCTCGCTCGCTCAAAGGTCTTTCCACTACAGAGCACCCTACTGGTATAATTCCCTCCCCACTCACATCACTAACATCTCAAAAATCGGCCCCTTCAAAATCGCCCTACGCAAACACCTCACTGACACTCAGAGCTGTAAATGTCCATAATAGGGCCTTACCAAGAGCTCTGCCTGAGCCAATCCACAGACACAGAACCACCCCCAGGTAACCACCACCTAGTACCCCTAGGGTTCTTATAGTATTACATATGTACTAGTTTATTTAGAATAGCTTCTTGTAGTCTGTACACCATGCACTGTAACCTGCGTGCTCCACTGTGTCACTGAAATTGCTTAGTTTTGTATGCCCATCTGTATCTCACCTGTATGGTTCACTGAAATTGCTTTGCTTTGTATGCTCTTTTGTATCTCACCTGTATTGTTTCCCACTGTTTTGCTCCACCAATATGTTGTCTCCCCTCCCTGTGACGAGGTGCCTTTGTAAAAGTCTTTGTAAATGACTCAAAGGTTGTAAATACGAATTGTGAATAAATAAAATAAATGAATGGCCGAGAAAAAACACTTTTCTTTACGCTGTAAACTGCTGAAGAAGGCATCCGTGGAGCGAACTACGCGAGTCGATGGTGATAAAAGAACTGAGATGGCGCCAGGGTACCGCCCCTTTATACCACACCTAACGTCGGTCGGAGATGACGTCAGGGGTGGTACCCCGCCTCAGACTGCTAGCTACAAGTTTTCCATGGGGTCTTAACACCTGACGGCATTAGTCCTAATGGTATTACCTGCTGCAAGAGCTCCACCCTCGAAGTTAGATCCTTTTGTACTCTGTAAAAAGATTTAGAGAGCCGAGGTCCAGGATGGGACGAAGATCCCCAGTCTTTTTTGGGACCAGGAAGAAGTGGGAGCAGTAACCTTTTCCCCGTTGTCCCTGGGAAACTGGCTCTACTGCCCGTTTTTGCAGGAGGGTCTGTATTTCTCCATTAGAGAAATGTGCGAAGGAGGATAGCGGAAGGACCTTGGTGGTTCTTCTGAAGGGATCTGAGTGAACTTTAAGGTATGTCCTCTCCTTATTAGGTCTAGAACCCAGAGGTCTGTGGTAAAGTTGCTCCATCCTTCTAGATGGAGGGAGAAGCGACCCCCTACTGCCTCCCCCATAACCTCTGCTGGAGAAGGGGGAAATCAGAAGTAGTCATTGGGAAGCTCTAGGAGTCGGCAGGAGGACGGGGCCTCTGGAGGTAGAGCTCCCAGAAGTTTGGGCTGTGGCTTTCCTCTTCAATCAATCAATCAATCAAAATCTTTATTTTGCCAGGCAGAACATCATTGAGACAAGCTCATTTACAGGATGGACCTGGGGCAAAACAATTCTGAACAGGGTTAAGACATAACAGGTTGAGTGAACGTACATAACAATTACATAGTAATAATAACAACATAATAACATATAACCATCACATGTAACAAGATACTTCCACCAGAACATAGCAACAGGTTCAACAGCAAGTAGTGCCATTTAAATACAATTGCACAGATACAGATATATGGACGTAAGGTAAAGAGCTAAAGTTTATACGGTAAACATCATTGGAGGAGTCACAGTGAGCAGGAGTGGCAGTTCCTCTAGTGTCAAAGTGTGAAGAAGATTGAGATGTAAGAGTCCTTTGAGAAGTACTGAAGGCATGGCCCAGCAAGTGGGGTGGGAAGAGGAGGGGGTATAGGGAGTGGGGAGGGAAGGTTAGATGAGATAGGAAAGGGTTGGACATTACGGCCTAGGGAGGAAGGACTGTTCTAAGGGAGAAACACGACAGATGCCACAGACAATGGTTGGGGTTTAAGTCCAATATTTGAGGCAAAGATAGATCATGATGTTGGGACCTTGATTTGGACAAAGACAGAAGGGGAGGACTCAAATGACACCTCAGGCAATGGTTGAGGTTTAAGTCCAGAATTTAAAGCAGTAACAAATCGTGATGTTAAGACCTTGACTTGAAGCAATGACAGACCTCGGAGAAGGTCCTCAGGAACAAGGATTTAAAGAGGGAGAACGTGACAGGGGAAGCGAGCCTTAAAGTTTTCTGGATCTTATTCCAGAGCGTAGGAAGAGTGAAGCTTATTGAGGCTCTACCAAAGTGCGTTTAACTTTAAGGATAGCCAGAGATAAGATGGTAAGACTTCTGAGAGAGCAGGCACTAGGAATGCAGGGAGTTAGGCAGCTTGTGAGATACTGAGGTAATTTATAAGTGACTGCCTTATATGTCCATAGAATAGCAATCTTTTGTCTCCTGAAGCTAAGGGAGCTCCAGCCTACAGAAGAATAGAGGATGCAGTGGTGTGGGTCATAAATGGCATCCGAACTGAACCCAAGGGCTCTGTGGTATACGGTATCAAGCTTGGGAGAGAGCTGTGCTAGTACTATGGCCATACAGGAAGTCCGCATAGTCTAGGAGAGGAAAGAAGGTAGCTTGGACTAGGAGTTTTCTAGCCTCCTGGATTAGTGAGTGCTTGATGCTGAAGAAAATACCGAGCCTTTCACGCAGTTTCTTAGCCAGTTCTTCAATGTGATCAATGAAGGACAATTTGTAGTCAATCCAGACCCCCAGGTATTTGAACTGTTCCATGAACTCCAGGGCTTCTCCCAAAAGGGTGCTTATGTGAAGAACCTTATCTGCTTTTTTTTTTTTTTTGTGATGAGGGGCCAGTGGAGAGAAAATCATGGCCTTCGTTTTTCTGGCACTGAGCAGAAGTTTCAAGTCGAGTAGATTTTTTTGGAGGATGTCAAAATCGTTCTGGAGGTCCAAAATGGCTTGATCCGGAGTTGATCTGTCAATGTATAGCACTGTATCATCAGTGAAGAGATGGATACTAGATGACTTTAGACCAGTGTTAATTCGATTAATATAAATGACAAAGAGAAGTGGACCAAGTATGGATCCTTGGGGGACACCTCTAAGAAGTATTTTTTTGGGCAATAGGTCTCCTTCAACCTTGACCTGCTGCTCTCTGTCCACAAGACAGTTTGTGAACCAACTTAGGGCCAGGTGGTCCACCCAAACTTTCTTCCGGGTCACCAGGAGCAAATCGTGGTCCACCATGTCGAAAGCCTTGGTAAGGTCCAGAAACAAGGCGCATATGTATTGTTTGTTATCAAATGCGGACTGCCAGTCATTTATAACCTTAGCAAGGGCAGTGGAAGTACTATGCATGGGACGGAAACCAGATTGAAATCGGGTTTAGTAGATTAAAACGTTCCAGATGAAACCACCTCTCTGCAGAAACTGGCCACGGTTATTTTGCCCTGGTGTCTTACGAAACAGCCATTTGCGGAATGGCTTCTGGTTTCCCTTAAAAAGCTTTTGGATGGACCAGATGAGACTTCCTGGATTTTTGGAGACGAGTTTATCTGTCTCCTCCCCGAAGAGAATGGAACCCTGGAACGGGAGATCCCAGATTCTGGACTGCAGATCCTGGGAGAATTTTGAGACTCTAAGCCACGCATGGCGTGTGTCTAAGGCAAACGCCGGAGGCCGCTGCCCTCAAGGCCGTATCTGCAGTATCGTACGAGGCCCTCAGGACAGGAGTGTCTACGTCTGAACCAGATTTCAAAATGTCCAGGAGCTCAGTCTTTTGTGCGGAGTCTGGTAAGGCCCGAGCTACTTCCAAGCCCTTCTCCCACACTGCATTTTGGTACTGGACCATATGCATGAGGAAGTTTAGAGAGCGAATGGAACAGGTTGAGGCAGAATAGACCTTCTTGCCCACCTGGTCCAGGCATCTGGACTCTACATTGGGAGGCTGGGTGCTGAGGTGTTTAGGCTGCTTGGCTTTATCATAAGCAGCTGTAATCACCATGGAGTCCACCTAAGGGTGTTCTGCCAGGAAAGGCTCCTCCCTTGGGGCTCTGTACAGCCTGTCCACTTTCTTGGGAACTGCAGGTGTGGTAGAGGGATGCTTCCAAGTAATCCTGGTAGGGTCTTGAAAGGTATCTACAAGAGGAGGGACCACTAGAGGCTTTGGTTCCTTTTGCCCCAGGTATTTCGCCAACCTTCGGCATTCCGGATCCAAGTCCTCTGTCTCCCATCCATTAGAGGGCTGGATATGCCTCATGACCTCCATGAATGTGGGATTATCAGGAGGGGACACTGGAGTGTCCTTCTCGTTGGGGGACACTCGTTCCCTAGAGAGGGAGCGGTCGGACCCAGAGGAGCTGGGATGCGAACCGTGGCCTTCAGAATAGTATGAGGCCGATCTTGAGCAAGAGTAAGAATGGCTTCTTTCCTGTGAGCGTTGCCAACTGGGGGACCGGCGATGGCTAGGGGTCCGCAGCTGGCTGACTGAGTGCCTAGGATGGCTGTCAGACCAGCGTTGGCTATTGGACCATCTCCTGCTTAAGAAACAATAGTGGCTGGTAGAGAGAGAGCATTGCCGGTGCCGTTACCTGTGTCTGGACCGGCAACAGTTATCTACCGGAGTACGTGACCTAGATTTCAGTTTTGGCTTAGAGGGGGGAACGTTTAGGTGCAGGGAAAGAAGGCTTTTCGCCCCTGCTTTTATTCTCAGGTTTTTGCAGAGGCAGAATAGGATCTGGCTGTGGTGGCAAAACGTCTTTTTTAACTTGGCCCCACCAAAACTGAAAAAGCTCGGTGAGATACTCTTTATTAAACTGTGCTGCGGCAGAACCCACCGGTAGGCTGGGTTTGTCCATCAGGTGAGGAGGTAAGGGCGAGGACGGCAAATCAGGGAGGTCCGTGGGCGAAGAGCCATCAGTCATGTCCTCTGGAGTGGAGACCCTGTGGACCGGCAAACAGTACCCGGTGCCACCTTAACCGACATCCGCTCTGGGTCCTGTGCCATCAACAGTTTAGAGCCATCAGGCTTTGCCACTGTTGGCTTGGGTGTCGTCAGTTGGGCCGTAGAGGGTCGGTTAGCCAGTGTTGGCTTTCAGCCTAGCTCCCATTCCTTCTGAGGTTGGGCCTTACCTGGAACCCCGGGAACAGCCGTAGATGAGACTTTCTTCGACTGGGACAAGGCAGACACCGAACAGGGAGCCGAGGTCCCAACTCCCAAGGTGGAGGGTGGCTGCAAGGGCGTAGCCTTTACTTTCAAGATAGGGGGGCATTGGTACAGAGACCGGGCCCTGACTACCCTTACCTGATGCCGGTGCCTGGGTGTGGACGGTATCATCCCGCTTATCGTCAGAGTACCATGAGTGATGGGAATGATCTGAGCCACCCAACCCAGAGGAGGAGGACGACGACTTCTTGGGGGGAGATCGATAGTGCGAATGCGCCTGAGACCGGCTCCGGTCCTTTTTGTGAGACTTTTGGCAGTCTGATTCCCATTTTTTTCCCCCTTGTGCTTCGATGAAGAAGATTTCTCCCCAAGAGAGCACTGCATCACAGCACTTTTTTCTTGAGGATATGGGCCTTTAGCACCTTCAGGTGGTGGATCCTAGTCCTACATGTGAAGCCACAACAGATAGGGCAATTCTTGGTGTTGTGGTCTGGCCCGAGGCAGAAGACACAGGCCTCGTGGGACTCTCTCGCCAATATCTGGTGGTCACAGGAACACTCTGTCCTCTTCTGTCCAGATGAGGAAATGGATGACGGTGAAGTCGACATACAGATGATCGAGAAGAACGAGAAAACAGACTTCAAGAAAAATAATGAACAGAGAAAATATTTTGCTGAACTACTAGAAAGGGTTTTAAAGGAAGCCAAAGAGCCAATGGAAGTGGGTCTACGGCGGGAAAAGAACTGAGATGAGGCTGGGAACCGCCCCGATATAGCACTGGCCAACGCTGGGGCGGAGCAGACATTGGGGGCGGCCCTCGCTGGGATCTGCTAGCTAAAGGTTTCCGATGGGTCCTAGTGCCTGCGGCATAGTCCTAATTATAACAGCCTATTGCAAGAGCTCCCACTTGAAGTAAGATCCATAAATACTTTCTGTAAAGCTTGCGAACTTTGATAAAAAGGTAGTCATCCATGTCGAAAGAACAGATCCAATCCCCTGCTTGCAGCTGAAGAACGCCTCACATGGTGACCATTCTGAACTTTCTGTACTCTAAGAAAAAGTTCAGGTCTCAGAGATTCAGAATAAGCCGCAGGTCTCCTGTCCATTTTGGGACTAGGAAATAACAAGAGTAGAACCCCTGTGTTTCTTTGCTCAAAGGGCACAGGTTCT
Organism: Neoceratodus forsteri; assembly: GCA_016271365.2. Classification (NCBI taxonomy): domain Eukaryota; kingdom Metazoa; phylum Chordata; order Ceratodontiformes; family Ceratodontidae; genus Neoceratodus; species Neoceratodus forsteri. The sequence continues at coordinate 1,220,276,478 of CM057450.1, forward strand.
ATGGCCTTCATCTGAAGCAAAGTCTAAATTTCCTCCAAAAGTAGAGGAATGTGGTCTGGAGGATAGTGAGTCAGCACTAGCAGATGATCTGGAGGTGTATCTAAAAGTTCCAGAACATGACCGTGTGCTAGGATTTCTAGGACCCAGGCATCTGATGTCACCTCCTTCCACTGAGTTAGGTGAAGGGAGAGATGATCCCCTACAACCACCCTGGAGGTAATGGTGGTTGAGGGGTGTACAAGGAGTCAGGCAGAGCCGGTTATGGTGGCTCCTTTTGCACCACCACCTCTAGAGGCTTTGGAATGTGCACCTGGAGTGGTGCCTGGGGTGGGCAAGGCTCCTGCTCCCTTGCCCTTACCTTGTCTGGTGGCAGGACGGTGTCTAACACCAGCTGGGCAAAAAAAGTATCCTCTGCCTACCCCTGGTTAGGTATGGTAGAGGGAGTGTACAGACTTTAGGTACCTGCCTGAGGCCTGAAGGTTAGAAGGGATATCCTGGATATCCAAGCTAAATAATTTATATCCTCTAAAAGGGGAACGGAGAAGGAACTGTTGCATGTCATTCACAAACCCTGCCACCCTAAACCAGGAGCACCTCTTTAGACATATTCCTGGGGCAGCAGCCCTAGCCAAGGCATCGGAAACATCACAGGCTGTGCAAAGCAGGTGCTTCCCTACATCAGCCCCAGCTGTGAGAGCCTTTAGGAGCTCTTGTTTGGGGGTACCCTCTGGCAAAGCTTGAACAGCTGCCTTGACCTTTCTCCAGAGAGTATTCCGATACATAACCATGTGGGTCTGACAGTTAGCAATTCTAAGGTCCAGGGAGGCTGAGGCAAAAGTCCTCTTATCTAGCACATCCAACCTCCTAGATTCTTTTTCGGGGGAGGGAGCGCAGGTGTTTTGGTGCCCTTGACCTATTATGGGCAGATCTGATGATCACATAGTCCGCCTCAGGCTGGCTAGCAAAAAAGGGTTTCCCTGAGGTAGCCATGTACATTTTGTCTACCTTTCTTGGTATGGCTGGAATGACATTCAGCCTATGCCATGCAGAAAAGGTGGCATCATCTAGAGCAGGGAGGGGAGGTGGTACCACAATAGGGGAGTATCAGGTAACTCCAAGAAAGCTATTACATTTTTCTTGGTGATATTCTCCTTCTCTAAATCAACATGGCAGACTGTAATCATGGTGAAGAAAGTTGGGTCATCTGGAGGGGAAGACCTTGGGGTGTGGACCACAGAGTCCCCACTGCAGGTGGACAGAGCAGAACTACTGCCTCTCTCACAGTAACTTTCAACATAGTCCTCAGGGTCCTCCTCTTCATCTGGCAATATTAAATCAGGATCGTATTCGAAATCATCATTGGCCTTGTCGATGGGTATTAGGGAACATGCTGGCGAGATCAGCGGCGTTCGAGGAGACGGGTGAGGCACGGCCCTAGAGTGCATCATTCACAGGGGGTTGAGTAGTAAGCCCCATCGACAGGCCTCCTGGCACAGGAGGAGGAGGCAGCAGGCATTTAAACATGTACGTAAAGGATGATAGCAACGCCAGGAGGTTGGCACCTGTGTGGTCAATGGCTGCGCCGGTAGACATTGACAGAGGAGGCACATAGGCCTGGTAGCTCCAACATCATGCCCCGACCTGGAAGTTATGTCAATGGTCGGGGGCGGAATCACTGGAGCAGTCAATGGCGCACTGGGGGTCATACCTGCTGTGCAGAGGAGCGACCAGGAGTGCACCAATGAAGTTTTTCTCCTCCTCCCTCTCCCAGTGCTTGTGCTTATGGGTCCCAGATGACTTCTCTCTGGGTTTGAAGACCTGGACCCGGAGAAGTGGGCCAACAACATGGTGGTCTTTTGCTGGAACTCCTTCACCATGCGGGCTACCTGCTGTTTTAATAGGTGCTTCTCTAGGGCCCCTTTTCGGTGATGCCAGATGGCAGTATTGAATCCCCTACAAATCAGGCAGGCTTGCACATTGCGGTCTTGGCTGAAGCAACAGATGCCGACATTGTAAGAATCACCGGTGTAAATCTTACTGAGTTTACCGAGTTGGGTTGGACAGAAGAAGGCTCTAGGCCCATCCAGATTGTCTTCTCACCGCATTAACAATACCGGAACTGCATCAACGGTTCCTTCGAATACATAACACACCATCAAAACTCACTTGCTAAAGTGACTGCTGTACTATATATAAAAAAAATAAACTGGCGACAAATGCAGCAGCATTTCTGTAAACAGTCTGACGAGTATGGTCGACAGCAGGAAAAGAATTGAGAAGGGAATGGGCCACCCACGTTTACGTAGCAGCCGATGTCTGATGTCATCGTCGGCGGCCCCGGTGGATTGCTTGCAAAAGTTTCCACGTGGTCCTAGTGCCTGGCAGCTATAAGTTCCATAGGTGTGGCTCGATGAAAAAAAAATCCTCGAAGAAGATCTACTAAGACCAAAAAATAATACAGGGGCAAGTGTGAATAAACTGCTTTTGTCATTGAATATAACCATTTTTAGGCAGGGTAGAGAACATTATCAGAAAAAGTGACCTATTCTCCTAGAGGATCCTATTTTGACAGAACAGTTAGGCAAATCACCCAGGATTACTTTTAATAGAGGATCTAATCTACAGGTTAAACTCGTGCATAACCACTTTTATACAGAACTACCTGCTGTGATAAACTGGCTACTCACCATTCAACAGGATTTAAAGAGTGCACACTTCTGTGTGTGTAGATTTTGTCATCAAGGCAAGAAATCTGTACTACCACAGTTCAAAACTGTTCTACACATTTTGCAAGACGACAGCCAGCTTGGGTTTGTGTTGGGGAGGTCCTGCCAGACTAATCTGACTGATTTTTTCAACTGGGTGGCCAAGACAGTGAACAGGGACCAAGCGGTTTATGTCCTGTATCTAGACTGTAGCAGGGCCTGACTCTGTACCTCACAGGACATCAAGAAGCTGAAGGATCTATAGGTAGGGGCCAAGCACAACAGATGGGTAAAAAAGTGGTTAAGGAACAGAAAACAAAAGGTGATGGTTATGGGGAATTCTCGGAACCTAGGCCAGTGACCAGTGGGGACCCACAGAGCTTGGAACTCGGGACAGGTGGTGTTTAACATCTTCATCAGTGACTTAGCAGACAGCATCAAAAGTCAAAATCTGCTCGTCTGCGGATAAAACAAAGCTGTATGCGAGGGTTGACATAGGTGAGGGGAGACAGGAACTAAGAGAAGACATAGGTAGGTGGTCCGCCTGGCAACTGGGGTTCAACGCTGAAGTGCAAAGTTATGCAACTAGGGGCAAGGAACCCAGAGACTTATTACTAGTTGAGTGGTGTTTAGGTAACCAAGTCGGAGGCCGAAAAGGACCTGGGAGTTATCATCAAGAGTGACTTGAAGCACTCAACACACTGCAGGAAAGCAGCAGCAACAGCAGAGTGGATGCTGGGGTGCACAGCCAGGGGATTACCAGCAGGAAGGCAAAGATCATACTACGTACAGGTCACTTGAAGACTGCACCTAGAGTACAGTGTGCAGTATTGGTGCCTTTATCTTAAGAAGGATGTTAACTTGCTGGATACAGTCCAGAGAAAGGCAACCAGGCTGATCAAGGGCCAGCAGGGCAACACCTATGAGGAGAGGATAAATAGACTCAACATGTACTCCCCCAGGGACAGAAAAGGGGGGGGGGAATGACTGACACCTTCAAATACCTTAAAGTTATTAATAGGGCGTAAGAAGGACCTCTTTAGTCTTAGTGGGAACAAGTCTATTAGGGGGCATAGTCTAAGCCTGGTAGGGGGAAGATTTGAAATAGAGAGAGAGATGAGGAGGCACTTTTTCACCGAGAGTGGTGGCCAACTGGAACGAGCTGCCAGAGGAGGTATGGTGTCCCTAAAAAGGGTGGACAGCTTCAAGAGAGGATAGGACAGAAAGAAGGGTAAAGTACCTGGGGGAGGGAGGGTCAAGTGGGATTTGGGGAGGTGGGGTAGATCCCACCTATAGACACAGGCGAGACACCCTCTTATGGTGTGGATACAGCAATATATCAGAAGCATACTGTAAGGTAGACACTAGAGTCCAGTGGACATCCATTTTCAGCAGGAGTACAACTGGACCTATGCCACCTCCGCATTATGGGCTTAGAATAGGTTCAATCAAGGAAGAAAGTGTAGAAAGGCACTGCAAATTATTACAAAATGAGACAGTGGACTTTTCCGCTAAGTAGCTTAAACCCAGGGGCTTCAAAGATGAATGGTACCGTAAACCATTTCTTTAGGCGTTTATCCCTGAATGAATTCTATGTATGTATGAACATTTAGGGTTTGGTTTATAAAGAATTGTGGGATATATTTAAATTTGTTTTTGTGATCGATAGTTCAATCTGTTCTTTTTTTCTCTCTCTTCTGGGAACTTTATTTCAGGTCCATGTTAGCCCTTTTGAAAGAGTTGATCCCCACCAGTCCTAATGATAGCTAAAACTGTACTGAAGAAGTGTGATGATGTCATTTGCCATCAGATTTGGTGAAATTCCCTAGTATATTTCTGTTTCTCTTGAATGAATGATAGAGCTAATTAATATAGATCTACATAGGAACTGATATCAACAGGCTGACTGAGTGTATTATCATCAGGATTCTATCAACTGTATCTAACAGAATCAAAACTTAAAAACTTTTTGCATTAAGTCATTATATTTCTCTTTCATTTTTATTCCTGTGTAATTGTACGTTAAGTAATAATTTGCACTTTTATATTTTATCTTGTTGGGTACTAATCTGGATTGTACACCCTCCCTGAGCCACTATTTAAAGTGACCATTTTAGTAGGAATTCCCATGTCGCCAGTATGCATTTACAACCAGAGGAAATCAGCTGATGCCTCTGGTCTGTTCAAAGGCCCTATAAACTGGGAGTTGTTTTACCAGAAGCCCACCCCTGATGAAGCTCTAGATGAGCTAAATACTGGACACTGGTCTGCTCTGTGACAAAGTCCTTTTGTGGTTTAGATACTTATCACTATTCAATGTTGTTACTTCTATACCATTTGCACCATGACGTACTGTATAACTGGCAATTATTTTGAACTTGCAGGTACATCAGAATCCCTATATAGTACTGAGTGCTGACCTGCCAAACAGCAATTTCCAGGTGGAGTGCTGCTATATTTTGGATTTGCATGTTTGGGGCTGGCTACCTCTGCAGCAGTATGTGGTCCCTGCACCACAAGTGCAAACTCTCCTTCCTTGTTGGAATGTACCTGTCCCTGGCCCCCAACCCCCACCCCGGTAGAAACCATGTGGGTTTTGACCCAAACAGCACCAGATTTGTCAGGCTAGCTGACTAACTCCCTCCCAAATTTCAAGAAAATTCACCTTATGGTCAGAGAGCACAAACTATGGGTAACTTTACTCAAACTGCATTTAGCACAATGAAATTATTTGTCAGGGTGACAAATATGCTCCAGCTCACTTTGTTTTTACAGTAACAAAACACGTGCCATATTTAGTAGGCACTACTTTGGAGATAATTTCACTTACGGGTAGAAAGCACATGCTATGTGCATTCTGGCAATCACTGCCACCTACCAGAAGAGAGGATGGAGGCCTTTAACATGTTCATGACTGGAGAAAAGGAGGGTGAGGGGGACAAGGCCTCAGTGTTTTACACACCTGAAGGTACTGACAAGATCCAACAGTTGAGATCTTTGATCTGGAGTCCTGCAGTAGGACGTGGAAATATGCCTTGACGCACAGGGATGGTAAATTCAGGGGTATCATTATGAAGCACTTAATCTCCAGAGGATGGTGATGAATCTATAGTACAACCAACAGAGACAGTAAAGAGGAAGACAGTACAGGCCTCTAAAGTAAGCCTGGACAAATTTACTGGTCCCCTGGGTAGTAGAGTTGGTAGGGAATCCCTATAAACTGGTACATATTTTCACAGCATACCTATTTCATCCCTGCCTATGAGGTTTGGGGCACACGGATGCACACTCCTTTCCAAACTTATGTTACTGTTACTACAGCAAAAACCTGGCAGTCCCACCACCAACTGTACCAGATATAATGCTTTATTTATTGGTTCTACCACTATGACAACTCTGAAGATTATCCCTCTTCAGTGGCAACATTACAGCCCCAAATGTATTTGATGGAATGCAGATAGCCCTGTCCACTGTAGGGGCAAGAAACGTGGATTTTGACCAAAATGGCACTAGATATCATAGTAGAGTCTACCTCTACTCTAGGTTTCATGTTAATTGTTCTTAAGAGTCAGAGAGCATCAGCCATGGGCAATCTGGCACAGTGCTTCCTGCGACAGCAACCATAGGTGCACAGTTCAAACACTTTTAATAGATCATGTTTTCTTTCACAACTGTACCACTGTGAGAAGTTTAAGACCATTCCCTGTGCAGTCACAAAATTGTAGCCAAAATATATTTGGCACATTCTGCACCACTACAGTGGGAACTGTACTGATCAGCGATGGACAAAGGGCACCTCACAGGAGCAGTATTTACTGACCTAACAAAGGCCTTTGACCTTGTTGATCATCCTATTCTGCTCAACAGTCTCTTAGCCCTTGGTTTCTCTCCTAACGCAACTGCCTGGTTTAAAAGCTATCTGTCAAATAGGACTCAGCTTGTTAGGTTCAACTCTGCATTATCTAGCTCTAGGGCTATCAATCTAGGTGTTCCCCAGGGATCAATATTAGGACCGCTTCTCTTCTCTATTTTCATTGACAATATCTCTCCGAATATTCCCGGCTGCTCGGCTATCCTTTATGCGGACGACCTGGTCTTATACTGTAGTGATAATATTCAACATATAAACCAAATCTTCACTACTGCTTTTAAGTCCACCCAATCCTGGCTCCTCCACCACAAGCTAATCTTGAATGCTGATAAAACGCATGCTATGCTGCTTGGCTCTACGGTCAAACTAAATAAAAACCATGACAAGTTTGCCATCTCTGGTCAAGACGGAAAAGTCCTTGAACCAGTTTGCTCTTTCAAGTATCTAGGTGTACTCCTCGATGAGAATCTTAATTTTGGTCAGCATATTACATCTACCTGTAAATCGGTAAATGCCAAAATAGGAGTAGCGTATAAAACCAGCTCTATCTTTACACAGTCAGCAAGACTAGCCGAAGCCCATGGGATTCTGCTCCCGTCACTATCCTACGGGGTAACCAACTATCTCAATGTGCCCAAAACTCTCCTTAGGGAGTGGGACACTACCTATAATAGCATATGCAGGTATGCATCTGCCTCTCCCTGGTCAAAACACCATTGCAGACTCTATGCAGATCTGAACTGGCTCCCCCCCAACTTCGGCTCGAACTCTTGCCCTTGGCTCCCTGACTGATAATATCATTAGAGCAGGCTCCCCAATCTCACTGGCATCCCTACTCACTCCACTGACCCCCTCACATGGCCTACGATCAGCTGATAAGTTGTTGCTGCAAATACCCAGATGTAGATCAAACAAAGGAAATCTTGCCTTTTCTCACTCGGCGCCTAAACTCTGGAACTCACTGCCTCTTGATGTCCGCCTAGCCCCTAGTCATGCCCAGTTCAAAAACAGGTATCGTTCTTTCTTCTTCAGTCAGATCTCCTGTGCCTGCTTCAAACCACCCTGAACTTCTGCCTCCTACTTCACCCACATCCCATCCCCTGTAAACTGATCTCAACCTATTTTGACCTTCCAGCTTACTATTCTATGCACTTACTGTCTCATCTTGCTGTGCTGTTGCTACCCTTACCCAATCAACTGTCAGCGGTATGCGACTCCTCACTGATTCTTCCAATTACTGTAAACTATTAAACTTTTATTTTCCACCTAATTATGTGATTGTAAAACCTTGTTTAGCTCTGTATGTATTATGTCTCTACCCCCAAATCAAATTGTATTCCACTGTTTACCTCTGCTTACTGTAATCTCCCGGGTCGCGCCTGAGAATAGTCATGTTTTGACTAATGTCACTTACCCGGTAAACAAAAACTAAATAAATAAAAGTCTCCTTTGTATGCTTTAGAATAGAAATTAGTTTTGGTTTTATATGGCACTTTTTTTTTTTTTTTTTTTATATACACACTATATCCCAAAGTGCTTTACAAAGCAAAGCAATTTTAGATGCTGATAGTGCAAGGACTATATGTGGTACAGGGTGAATCACAGTGACTTCATCTGAACATCACAGAACTGAATTCCTGTCTCTCACTGACCAAAGAGAAAAAAAAGCTCTGGATCTGTGAGAATCAGAATGACATGTTTTTATACTCTGATTGGCCCTATTCACAGAAACAGAGAAAACTGCCAGACAAAGGTCTGTTTATCCAGTCACCATGTGAAGTGGCACATATCTTGTAGGGGTACAATCCACCCACCCTGACCTCCCCAGCTCCCTTAACCAACCCTTTATGTTTGTCCGGCCCTCTACTGAATCCCCTCACTGTTTCTGCGCTGACCAGGTCATTGAGCATTCTATTCCATCACCCACCATCCTCTCTGAAAAAGTACTTCTTAATGTCCTTTTTTAAACCTACCCCCTGCTGGTTTTCTTGCATTCTCCTTGGTATTCATTTTGCTTCTCGCTGTGAGCAGCTTGCTTGTGCCCACTTCGTTTATGCCCTGCAGTATTTAAACGTTTCGATCATGTACCCCCTCTTCTTTTGGCATCTAATGAGCACAGGTTGAGACTCTTCAGACTCCGCTTGTACAGTACACCCTCCCTTGCTGACCTTGTACTATCTCAGTCACCCTCCTCTCCACTGTCTCCATTTTGTTTATGTCCTGCCTTAGGTGAGCGGTTCCAAAACTGCACACAGTAGTCCAAGTACAGTGTTACCAGGGTTCTGTAAAGGCACATGGTTACCTCTTTTTTTCCTACTGCTGAACCCCCTCACAATACATTCCAGAATTCAGTTTCCCTTCTCTTTTCGCTTAGGTACACTGTAGTGATGATCTGAGATTGTTAGAAGTCATCACTCCCAAATACAATTTCTCCTCAGTCAGTCAACTTTTACCCCACCCAACCTGTATTCAACCCCTGAGTTTCTACTGTCGATGGGGATTAATTTAAGATTGTTGACTGTTTGTTGCCATTTTACACTATTTATAATACATGTAATTTTATGTAGAAGCTGTTTTAATTGTTGTATGGCGCCTTGATATTCGAAAGGCGCCATATAAATAAAACTGAATTGAATATGTGCTCGGCTATGCATTTCGTAGCACGGAAGCCTAGCTTCCAGCTCTGTGACCATTTCTCAAGCCTCCCTAGGTGTTCCGTCAATTCCCAGATATTCACCCGATAGACCACTCTGCCACAGAACTTAGTGCCATCTGCAAAGATGCAGATTTTCCCTCCAATACCCTCCCCTGTCACTGATTAAGATATTAAAGAGTACTGTCCCAAGTACTGCCCCCTGCAAGACCCTGCTAGTGACTTCCCTCAGTCCCAAATGCTCCACATTTATTACAGATCCAGAAACAAATGATTTGATACTTTTTATTGGACCAACATGGATGTCACAGAGAAGCTAATTAACACCAGCATGCTTTTAATTTTAATTAGCTTTTCTGACATAATCTTCTGTTATGTTTTAAATGTATATGTTAAACCAATGAGAATTATATCTTTTTTTCAACATAATCTGGTGTCAATAGTATGGGATTTTCAAAATAACTGCCATAAAGCTTCTGAAGAAGGACCGGGTAGGTTCAAAAGCTAGCGCACTTTGTTCTTTTCTGTAACATCCATGTTGGTCCAATAAAAGGTATTAAATCATTTGATTCTGGATCTGTTCTTAAAAGGACCAATAAGGCACCTACAACATTTTTTGCCACATTTATTACTACACTCCGCGCCCTCATCTTTAGCCAGTTCCCCATTCATCATGCCAGAATGTCCCCCACCCCTAGGTCCCCTATCTTCCTGACCAGCTGCCTATGTGGAACAGAGCTGAATGCCTTGCTAAAGTCCAGACAGTTTGTCAACTGGCGGTCTATTATTAACAGTTTTCGTTGCTCAAAGCCATGCAGAAAGTCACTAAGTGGGCTTAAAACCTCTACAGACAGACACACACACACACAATGCTTTACAAACTGCATAACTTGAGACACAGAATTTTGGCCAGGACAACAGAGATAACGCCCCTATTCTTTTAAAAAGTGCCATGGGATCATTAACTACCGTCTGGACAGCAAACAGAGATGTGCATAAGGGACCTGATAAATATACACAGACACTAGTGGCAGATAAGGGCCTTCTGGCCCATTCAGGCTGCCTATCCACCCTACCCTAACTCACTTTCTTGCCCTAGCAGTCCAGCCTAGCTTTCTATCCCGCCTCCCAACTAAGCACATATGCTTGTCCCACCCCCGAAATGCTCCCTATCTGGCTCTCACCACTTCATCTGGTTGCTTATTCCACTTTTCCACCACTCTTTCTGTGAAAAAGTGTTTACGGACATCTTTTTTGAAACTGCCTCCTGCTAGTTTAAGTGAATTTCCCCTTGTCCGTGTGTTTGAGCTCAAGGAAAGTAAGCCACTGAAGTCAACTCCGTTTATCCTGCACAGCACAGGTACTTGTCATTTTTATCTATCAAGCCCTCTCTTCTCAAGGATGTGCATGTCCAAATCCTGCAGCCTCTCCTTATATGCAACGGGTGAAAAAGAGATTACAATCAGAATACAGACTTCCCTTTTAACAGACTCCGACATCTTTTTTTTTTTTTGTTAAACAAAGACTGTAAACAGTTACCTTATCCCTTTAACATCACACTGTGCAGAGATCGGAAATGCATTCACAAATTCCACCGATTCATAAACGGTGATGTGGGACTGGGGGGGAGACTATGTATAAAATACTAAATGCAACCTCACGCAGGGACACTACCTTGCGCGCCCTCCAAAAGGGACTTCGCACATACAACAGTGAAGCACATGGCTTCTCAAGCACAAGTAGCACAAGCCATGCAGCTCACTGCTGTCACCGTAATCACACTATGTAGTGAAATTAGACACTCAATGAAGAAACTGAACATAAGCAAACAGTATAACTTTTAACTCAACCAGATACATATTGTGGTTTTTGTTCACAACTGGACAGCTAACCCCATAAAAAAGGTCACAATAGTTCCGTGGGGACCCTGCATGAAATAAAATTAAAACAAGAAGATTATGAAGTCCAGCCAAAACTCAGTTCACACTGGTCTGCATTCAATCTTGTGGAATCCCTTTAGCCCCACTGATGTTTATGTGAGAGGGTAACCTAAAACAGTACTTACAATCCTGGCATTGAAGAGGAAATTAGCAAAGCTCATTCATGTGTACTCTGCTGACGAGTCGGCCTGTTCCCAATCTTCGACTGGCTGCACCATTGCAAGAGGTTTGTCTACGAGCACTCCGGCGGCATTAGGATTGGTGAAAAGAGTACTGTTTATTCTATAAAGAGAACTGTAGACATACTGAGACTCCAATGTGGAAAATGATACCGGCATCTTTCAATTTGAGAGCCACGCCTTTCAAAGCTCCGTAAAGTTGTTTGGTTGTACATGAATAATAGGAAAAAAGGAAAAAGATAAAATATGGTTAGTGGACGAACCGTAGTCTCATGTTGCTGTGCGTTCCTGGACTGTTGTCACCACCACTGCTTTGGCAGCAGCTTTCTCTGAATCATCCGCTTTTGCCACAAGTCCATCTATTTTGCCTTCTACCACTGCCTAACGCCTCATATACTGGTCCATTTTCTGATCCACTGTTTTAATGGACTTTGTCAAGTCCTTCATTGCTTGCTGCAGGGATTCTAGAGTAGCAGGAGTTTCCACTTGTTTGTCCTGGTGCAGTTTTCAGCTGGCCTGCTGCTTGCAATGGCCCAATAGTGAAGAATCAGCTTTTGTGGTGGTACGAGGACAACCCATTGTTAAATTTGATATTTTTCTGTCAGCTGAGATCTCTTCAAATCTGCTAACTGTGTGCCAGCCAGTTCAAAAAAAGTTTAACCAGCAAATATTTCTCTGTGCAGGAGTTTGCAGAGAAATGTATTCCCTGCTCAGCTACTGACTTCTCCCCCCCCACCCCCCGCACACCTTTTTGTTTCTTAATGCTTACAACAGCGTTTGACATCTAGCTCTCCATTTTATCCCTTGCCAGTAGTTCTGTTTTCACCAAGTTTTGGAACACAATAAAAACGACTTCTTACAGCTGGGAACATGCCAAAATATTAGGTAAGAGATATTAATCTGTAATTGGGCAGCTGGAGCATGAGAATCTGTGTGTAACAAGACCACAGTTCTCTCATTATTCTACCAAACAGCTATTCCCGGTTAAACACAGAAAGGCTGAGTTTGAAGCTGACATGAATCTGAACACAACCCCATGGTCTATCAATACATCTAGTCTGCCCAAGCCTGCCCACTGGGTCCACCAAAAGGCAAGGCAACTTGGGCAGACTAGATGGGTCATTACGGCTTTATCTACCGACACTTTCTGTTTCTAAGTAAGAAAAAAGAAGGACTTGCACCTCTTGAATAAGAAGGCAAAAGGGAGGAACACAGGGGATAAAAAGTATGGGGCAAGGCAAATTAGACCTGAAATAACTGGTTCTTTCCAAAAAAGGTCTCTTCATGTAGTGGTTACTGATGTGAGTTGTTTGAGTCAGAGCAGGAATGGACAACACATACGATACTACAACAGTGGAGGCTGGGCAGTGTTTTCTGGTTTGAGGATCGTAAGGAAAGCTTTAAACAGAAAGAAAGATCTGTGCTCAGGCTGGACTTTGTAAGCCACCCTAGATCTGGAAATGTTCTAAACAATTATATTTACCGTGAATTTTCTTTTCAGAACTGGTTATGCTGCACCCCGTAATTCTGACAGTGTTTAATTGTTACAATATCCTACTGGTAAAGTGTACAATGCAATATTAATGAGAATTTGAGTAACTTCTACAGGAAATTATATAGGGATTTGCAAATTAGTGTGGATGCTGGTCCTCAACGGAACTGGGAAAGATTTGAGAATAAGTAATCAAATACCACTATTATACTACATACTAGAAGTGGCAGCGACACAATTAAACAGGTTAAAGTTAAGACTAGAAATATTCATAAACCCAAACCCAAAGGAAAGCAGCAGGCAAATGTAGCTGAGGATAAACACTCCGGCGCCAGTCTGCGTCCCACATGGCTGGGGGCTCCACTCCCAGCCGACCATACCACTACTGTTTATAGGGCCATCATATAAAGATGAAAAAAAAAAAGGATAGAGAGGAAGATTAATAAACAGCTTCAGTGAATACAGTAATTTTGATAACTTTTATTTTAATTCAGGTAGCATGGCTATTCTAAACAGCAGTACTGTTAAGGGAACTATTCAATTTGGATACAGAAGGAGATGTCTGCACTCATCCCCCATTGTTCTTCCTCCTACCAAGAGCTGCTTGGTGAATCCCAAACTAACAGTGCAACAGAGGAAGAGCCATTTAGCATTTTCAGGATTTTGTCTTTCGAGTTTGGAAGTGAAAGAATAAGTAACTCCCAATTGGTAGCTGCAGTTTTGAAAATGATGGGGGAGGCTCAAACGTTGGGGGAGAGAATCAGGAACTTGTGTTGGACGTTGGTGAAAGCCACAGAAGTGGTTATTATGATCAAGCTGGTTGGAATGAAAAAATAAAATACACTGCTGAGATGAAAGCGGGAGGTAATTTTGATATCAGAGGAGTCGCTCAGTCAAATCAGCAGAAACTTAGAAACTATCCCCAATAACACTCTTAAAATAGTAAATAATCCAGTTACTTAACTCAAATAAAAAAATGTAAAGGAACCCAAACAAAAATGCGTGATTTTGAAACTGGCAAAAAAGAAACAGAGAGGAGGAAGAGTTTGGCAGGACTCGACAACTCTTATGTGTAAATTCTTACAAACAAAACAGCTACTGAAAAAGGGAGATTAGGCCTCCCCTGACAATACCAAAGGGCAATACTTCAAAGGACCTAGCCTAGCGGGCCAAGCAGGGGGAGAGGGCATAACAAGGTAGGAATGCTCTACAAAAAGCTACTCGAGGAATATACTCCTGGACCAGAAAGCCTCAAGCTCAAATGTGAGCATCTACTTAACAGTCCACTTACCAAGGAACAATGGACTCTACGTTGGAGAAATGGCTACAAGGGATGCACAGATAACCTTGCAAAGTATATACAGTTCAAAATCCTCCACTTATTGTAAACAACAATAATAAGGCTAACTAAAATGAAGCTGCTACCAAACAATGCTCGCTGTACGTACAGAGGCGCGGGAAGTGACCTGAATTGTATACCATGTCAGAGTCCCAGACTGCATGATCTGTGGGCGGAGGTCAGCAGGTCTGCGAGGAGATCTTAGGCTGCCAGCTACCCCAGAGCGGGGACCGGACCGTATTGGGTAACACAGGCTCTGATGCAGGTTCTATACCACCTCAGGAACTGGGTGGTGGCAGCTCTGACAAGAGCACTACTCCTCAGGAAATGGAGGTTTAGGAGACTCCAACCCAATCATACCTGGATAACAGCACTTCGAGAACTATGTGGCTAAGAAAAGCTTAGCTGTGTGGCCATCTAATGGCTGGAGGTACTGTATATAACCAACCATGGGAACCCTTCCATACCTGGGTAACCACATGGATGTCCCCACCCTGCTCCACGAGATGAAGCAACCCCACCCTACAAAGTAATGCCAGAAAGCAAGAAAAAGTACGGTTACGTAAGAACTTACCGTAACAGTAGATCTTCGAGAGAGCTCTTGCAGTAGGTAATTACATATAGGACTGACGCCGGCGGGCGGGACTCCACGGAAAATTTCTAGCTAGCAGTTCCTGAGGGACCCTCGACGCCAGGTGACCAGCGCCATGACGACGCCGGTATAAAGGCGGTCCCGGACGCCCACCTTCCATTCTTTTCCGCCCACAGGCTCCGCAGGCCAGACGATAGAGAAGCAGATATTTCCTCAATGGAAAAGGCACAAAAAGCCTAGGGGGATGGAGGCGGGATAGGTATTACTGCAAAACTCTCAAGATCTACTGTTACGGTGAGAGTTCTTGTAACTGTACTATCTTACTTCAAGGGGGCTCTTGCAGTGAGGAATCATATAGGACAGAATCCCAAGCAGTCTGGAACAAATGAAAGGGGGAGGAGGAACTACTCCAAAAGTAGCAAATAATCTGCAGGTCTCAGAAGGAGGCCTTGCAAGACAGCCACCTGAAGCCTGCTCTCCGGAGAGGCAATGTCCAAACTGTAATGTTTAGTAAGGTATGGACTGAAGTCAGAGTGGCGGCAGCACAGATGTCTGCTGCAGACACGTTCTTGAAACAAGCGCTGAGGCTGCAACTCCACGAAGTGGGTGACCTCTGACTTGACCGGGAGGGTTTTGTTGTACCATTGCATAACAGAAAGTGATGCAATGGGCCAACCATTTTGATAGGCATTGCTTAGAGACAGCATTGCCTTCTCTTTTGTGAACGAAGAGACAAACAACTGATCAGTCTTTCTGAGATCCTTCAGTCCTATCGTTGTAGTATCTCAGAATCCTGTGAACATCCATGGTATGGAGCAGGTATTCTCCTTGATTAGTACTGCGTGAAGAAAGCAGGTAATTCAATAGACTGATTTAAGGTAGATTCCGCTGCAACCGCGGAGAAACTTAGGATTAGTGCAAAGAGCTACTGCTCTTTGAAAAATCAGATAAGGGATTTTGCACATCAGGGCCTGGAGCTCGGGAAATTCTCTGAAACAGAAGTAATGGCCACCAAGAAGACGTCTTCCACGATAAAACCTTCAAGTCTCACTGCAGGCCGCTAAGCTCCAAAAGGAGGAGAAGTTTCTAGGGAACAAAGTTTAAGTCCCAAGGTGGGGCTGGAGTCCAGACAGGGGGCCTAGATGAAGGACCCCTCTGAGAAGATTTTGGATACCTCCAGCTGGGCAAATGCCTTATCAGTGAAAAGGGACATGGTAGGCTGAAATAGCCGCCATATGGACTTTTTCAAAGAGGATGACGGAGACCCAGGTAGAAAGATGATGCATGTAATTGAAGTAGAATGGTCACAGGACAGGAAAAGGGCTCCACGTTCCTGGACGCAGCCCAGATGGAAAACCTTTTTCCATTCTGCATGAGTGGACCTAGTGGAGGGTTTCTAGCCTCCACCAGAATCTCGGCCACATCAGAAAGCGCCAAAATGAGATCGAGCTAGGTCTGCAGGAGCCATGCATGAAGTTGAAGGGACTTGAGTCCCGGATGGACCAGGGTCCCCTGACCCTGGGTCAACAGCACTGGAGATGAAGGAAGAGGAAGAGGAGAAACCTCTGAATATTGTTGTAGAAGAGAACCAGATTTGCCTGGGCCAGAAAGGAGCGATCAGAATCATTCTCAAACCTTCCAAAGCAAGTTTCTGCAGCACACAAGGGACCAGAGGAATTGGGAAAAGCATAAATAATCTGCACCTTCCAGCGCAGAGATAGAGCGCCGTCCAGAAAAGCCTCGCTCTGGAGCAAAGCAAAAGATTGGAAGCTTTGCGCTTTAGGAGGAGGTGAACAGGTCTCCGAGGAGTCTCAAATCTGGAAGATGCTTTCAGAACTTTTTTCGCCTAGTTCCCACCTCAGGTGGAAGGAGCAGAACGACCGAATCTAGTCTGTCTGCCAGGACACCATAGAGCTCCCGGAACATGGATCGCCGTGAGGTGAGAAGGTTGTGAAGGCTGCCCATTCCCAAACTCTCATTGCTTCCCTGCACAAGCGGGTGGATCGAGGTCCCTCCCTGCTTGTTGATGTTCTCACGCACGCATTACGTTGTCTGTTTGGACAGCTAGGTGACCCGGGAAGGATGTATTGGTGAAGGGCCTGGAGAGCATGACAGCACTGCTCAAGTCGAGCACGCTGATGTGGAGAACTATTCTCCAAGTTTGGCCATAGGCCCTGGGTCCGGTGAGGACCCAGATAGGCTCCCCAACCCTAGCCTGAAGGCCCGTGGTCAGAGTCTGATCAGGGAGGATCAAAAAAGCCCCCCGGAAAAGGTTCCTCTCGAACCATCCACCATTGCAAAGTCTCTTAACAGCGGCGGCGAAAGATCAGAACGAGATGATCTAGGTCGCCAACCCATTGGATCCCACTGAGATCGGAGTCCACTGAGAGATTCTCATGGAGGGCGCGCTACAAGAAAACCGTCGCCGGATGCGCCGCCATAAGCCCCAATAGATGGAGCACCCGACCTCGCCGGAACCCTCCTGTGTTCAGAGAGGAGAGAATCTGGGACTGGAGGAGGCACCCCTGTCCAGAGGCAGGAAGGCCTTGCACATTGTAATAGTCGAGGATTGCTTCATGAACTGGAGCCTCTGTGAAGATCCAGGGAGACTTGGAATGGTTGATGAAATACCCAGGCCAGTGAAAACCTGCTGGGTGAGGGAGAGAAAATGCAAGAGTTCCTCCCTGGACGGGGCCGCCAGGAGCCAGTCGTCCAGGTAGGGAAAAACCTGAGCTCCCAAAGTACGCAGGTGGGCCGCTACCACCGCCGGGCATTTGGTAAAGACTCGGGGAGCCGAGGAAAGACCAAAAGGGAGCGCCCGGAATTGGTAGTGGTCCCCCTGGAACGCAAACCTGAGGTACTTTTGGTGCGAAGGGCGTAATGGGGATGTGCAGGCAAGCATCCCCTGCTATCCAGTGCACAGCCATGGCCCGGCCAAGCAGGGGCAAAAAGCTTGAAGGAGAGCATCCTGAACCTCTTGTATTCCACATATAGGTTCAGGGAGCTGAGATAGAAATGGGTCTGAGATCTCCGTCTTCTTTACAGTACAGGAAGAAATAAGAATAGTAACCTGTCCCGTGGGAGGTGAGGCGGATAAGACTTCTATAGCCTCGCTCGCAGGAAGAGCAGAGATTTCTTCCCTGGACCAAAGGAAGATGGTCCCTGAGTAAGCAGGAGTTCAGAGGGGGTGACGTGGTGGTTCTGCAGAAACTCCTATGGAATGCCCCTCTGCTATGATCTGAAGCACCCATGAATCGATGGCTATCCTCCCAGCAGAAGGTGGAGGGAGAACCTCCTCCTACGGTTCCTCCGATGCGTCGGAGGAGGTGGGAGAGGAAGAGTCAGGTGGTGTGAGGCAGCGCCAGCTGGGGGAATCCGTTGCCTTTTGGGGCGGTGGGGCCTAGTAGCTGTGGGGCCCCGACATTTAGTGGCCCTCGCCTCCTGAGGTTTCGCTGAGGCGGCTACGTCTGCGAAAGGGCGGCACTGTGGGGATAGGGGCGGTACATTGAATCAACAGATTTAAGGGCGTCCCCTTCTCCCACTGCAAGTCAGTGATGATGTCCTTGACATCACGCCAACACAGAACCCTAAAGGTGCTTCTTGAATTGCTGACTACCTCGGGACCAGATCTGACACATGGAGCCATGCATGGCTTGCGAAGACTTGAAGCGACGCGAAACTCTGTCTCACGGTGTCCACTGCATAGTAGGTCGTCACTCAGAATGTGACGGACGGCGAGCGAAGCAGAATGGACCAGGTGGCTAACTCTGCTTGACTTGAGAGTCAGGCAAGGAGTCAATCTTAGATTCCGCCTGAGTGGGACAGCCATCTAATCCCCATATGTGCTACATAATTTGGGGCCTAATCCCCAGTGTGGAAGAGGCGTGATCTTCCTTCCGCCACTGATCCAGAAAGATTCCTTATCCAGGAGATGAGCTCAAGTGTTTGGTGTGCTGACCCGGCCGGTGGCAGCGCTGATCACAACCGAGTCTGCACAGGGGTGAGGTCTAAGAAGTCCACACCTCGGAGCCAAGTATAACCTGTTGGACTTCCCTGGGAAGTAGGGCTAGCATGACGGTTGCTTCAAATAGAGCGAAACAAGGTGGGCGTGGGAGCACGATCAAGGTGGCACAAGGGTAGGAGCCGTGAGGGCAAATCCAGATGTTGGCCGAGTTTAACCCGTTGAGGATCTGGCTCTAAGGAATATCACTGATGGACTTCCTGGATCTTCCTGAGCAACTCCGTGAAGGAGTCCTCCGGAGGAGACTTCGGAGATCCTCGGCGGGAGCTTGGATGGAGGCTGGCTCGTCGTCTTCCCGGAACACCCACCGGAGACTCAGGGAGAGAGAGAAGAAGAGGAATTTAGGCAGAGCAAGAACCACAAGCTGCCGTCTGGGGGGAGGAGCAGGTTCCTTAGGGGAATCCCCAGGCCAGCGTGTCCTGCCCTCTCTGGATCCCAAGGGCAAAGCCACCAGGAGATCTGGAGGTGGAGAGGAGTATGCTGCGTCTGGGGGCGTGCAGGGGCAGTGGTGGCACCGTCGCAAGTAAGGCGACTCGACTTCCTTGGTGAGCTGAGCCTTGGCCTCAGCCCACAGAAGGCAAGTCTCTTGGAGATCCACCGGTAGCCTGGGAGGCGGTGGAGAGGAGGAGGATAGTTATGCGGATGAAATCCGTAGGGAAATCTCAGTAGCCAGCTGGGAATACGGGCGAGTACTGTGCTCGTCAGAGAAGTGGGCGCCGGTACTGCGGCGCCAGGATACTGAGGACCTGGGAACAGCGGTGTCGGGATAGGATGGCAGATGCAGGCACCAGAGGAGCTGCGAGAACAACGACCCAGCCGCGGGTACTCCGCAGGCGGATCAGCCAGGATAGGCCCGTGGGGTGGAAGCCTGATGGAAGAGGAATATCCCCGCCCGGCGTCGGAGGGGCCGGTGTCGAACAGCGTTGGAGGAGCGGCACGGGGCGGCATCAGATCCGACTCTGTAGGATCGACGGTGGCCAGGATCCAAAGACTCATCCGGGATGGAGGAAAAATCCGAGGTCAGGCAGAGGACCGGGCTCCCGATAGCGAAGGCTGCGGGGAACCTGAATACGACAGGCAAGCAGGGGTCTGCCGTAGGCCCGAGGCCAGGCGCCACGTTGGAGGAGCTGGCGTGGCCAGCAGACCATATCAGCGGGCGCTAGAGAGTCGACGTCCAACAGAGGTCACTCGTCGGGAGATGGGCGAGGATGGGAAGAGGCCCAGTCTGAGGGGACACTGCCATCGCCGCCTCCAGAGTCGAGCTCTAGTGGCCTTCTCCGGACGTCGGAGAACGGCGTCCGTTATGGAGCCCGCGGCAGTAGGCGCAAGCCTGTGGCTGTACCGGGGAGCTGGAGCCTCCTTTTGCCCCGAGGCACCCAGCGGGCTCGAGCATAACCCGGCAGGCGGGCGATGCCTCCTCAAAACCTTGGAGGCTGCGTCGGCGATCCCCGGAGGGTTACTGCCTGTGACTCCGGCTGGAGTCGCGGAGAAGGGCCTTCTCCGGTGCCTTTCATGTCCCGCTTTTTGCCCCTTCAGGGAGGTCGATGCCTGCTAAGTTTCTTCAACTCCTTCTCTATCGCGAACATCTTC
This sequence comes from Neoceratodus forsteri, assembly GCA_016271365.2. Lineage (NCBI taxonomy): Eukaryota > Metazoa > Chordata > Ceratodontiformes > Ceratodontidae > Neoceratodus > Neoceratodus forsteri. Next base: position 1,220,296,860 of record CM057450.1, read on the forward strand.
TTCTTGAGGAGATGGGCTTTGAGAGACTGCTGGCGTCGTCTGCGGGTGGCCGCGCTGAAACACAGGCAGTGCAGACACTTGTCGACAGCGTGGTGGGGCCTAAACAGAAAAGGCAGAGGGTGACCGTCTTTGTGGAGCAATTGGCGTGTACAGGTAGCACTTATTTTTGAAGAGACGACATATACCAGCGTTCACCTAACGATGAAAATATAAAACAGTGCAGAAACTTTTGGAAAAAACAGGGAACAGGACTGTGAGATAAGAACTTAACCGGGCGCCAAAACGAGCCGACGCGCGTAAAGAACTGGTAGGCGGGCGACTGCTAGCTAGAAATTTTCCGTGAGGTCCTACCGCCATGGCAATCAGTCCTATATGTAATTACCTACAAGAGCCTTCTGAAGTAGATCAGATCATTTCTGGCAGAAGAACTGGTTGCCTACCCTTCCAACCAAAGCCAGTTCTAGTTTTATAGCCACTGAATTTGACTGACAACAGGAACTTCCTGTTTGGCAGTAGGAAGGGAAGGATCACTGAGACAAATTAGATTCAGGAACCTAATTAAAAAAAAAAAAAAAAAAAGAAAATTTACTCTTTATCCCTCCCTGGCTGCTGGAGGTCTGAATCCAAGCACGGAGGAAGGAGACTACTGAAGACTACAGGAAGTTCCTGTCCCAGAACAGGAAGGGTGAGAGTTGTAAGGGCACATAGGCAGTAGGAAAGTAAGTGTAAAAATACATAGGAGGAGACAATAAGCATAAAAGCAACAGGAGGGACACAAAATAAGTCAAGATGGGAGTGGTGCAGTGCAATGGCTGTGGAGCAGCAGTGTTCCGGGAGACATTCTGGAGGCTGGATGCTGCCCTGTTTGCAGGTACCTCTCTGGTCTGAGGAGGAAGTTACCCTCTCCAGGCTGACCCTGGCTGAGATTAGTGGAAACCTCTTCCCCACCAGGGACCACCAGGGCCACACCGTTCACCTCAGAGGTTGCCAAAAGAGGAGCAGTTGGACCAAGGTGGGCTCCAGGGAGGGAGAGGGTGGTGGAACAGAGGTGCATCCTCCAGTTGTAGCTCTCCACAATTCATATGCTGTTCTGGCAAAGTGGTTCCTCTATGGAGGCATCTGCAGTGGAGACTAAGGAGGATGCTAGGGAACTCACAAAAGAAGACTCACAGGAGGGTGACGCCCAGGGGAAAAAAACAACTCCTGGTGGGACTCAATCATTAGGGGGTAGAAGTGGGAGGAAGGGGCCAGGAGGTAAGGTGCCTGCCTGGCACCCGCGGCTTGGAGGGACAGAGGCGAATCCTCAGGATCAGCGGGAGCAGCTGCACGGAGGGAGGGCTGGATGTCACTTGTCCACCCTAAGAACAATGACCTGGCTGTAAATGGGATCACAGCCAGTGCAAGAGGTTTGTGGAGTTGGGGAGGGGCCTTAGACAAGTAGCATGTCGGTAACCTTCGAGGAGGTTTTGCCTGCCTGCTCATGGCAAGTATGATGCTAGGGTGTTCTGCACCATGGGATTCAATGAATGGTTGAAAAACTGGTGCGGAGGCTCAGGTTTTGGCTTCACTGGGGACTGAGGAGCCACCAGGAGGGATGCAGGCTTATACTGGCGCGATGGTCTACATCTGTCCGGGGGGTCCAGGATCCTAGGTGACAGGTTTAAATGCTTCACTGACAAGCATTTAAACAAGCCAAGGGGGGAGGCACGGAAATCCCAGCCTCCCCCCACAAAGCGCTGTAGTTAGAGAGGTAAACACCAAGGCAGAGAAGTCAGTAGGGAGCAGGACAGGGATAAATGCAGAAAAAGGCATTAAGGACAGGGATGGGGCTAAAAGGGGCAAGGCCATAAAAAATAAATGGAAGGTGATGAGTACCAATGCCCGCAGCCTGTGCAACAAGCTCCCTGAACTAGTAAGCCAGAGGGATGCCTGGATATTGTGCTTGATCACTGAAACATGGTACACAGGGGAACCATGAGTGGGAGATCAACATACCAGGATACACACTCTACAGGAGGGACAGGGTGGGTAAAAGAGGAGGAGAAGGAATAGCTCTCTATACAAGGGAAGGGATTAAAGCAACAGAACTAAAGAGTAAACAGGAAGTTGAGTCACTATGGGTCACCCTGGAGACAGGAAATGGCACCACAATCCGCATGGGGGTTGTGTACAGACCCCCATCTCAGGGGAAGGAAATGATAGAAGGCACCCTTAAAATGGCAGGAAAAGGGGAGACATTGTTGATGGGGGACCTGAATATGCCAGATGTTAACTGGAGTACCTTTGCTGCAGGGACATCCATGTGCAGGGTCATTCTTGATGCCCTACGGGGGCATGCCTCAGACAGCTAGTGTTGAAACCCACTCGGGAGGGAGCAATCTTAGACCTGGTACTCTCAAATGGGGAAGGAGAAAGGATCTCAGATTTAGAAGTGGGTAGCCATCTGGAAACAAGTGACCACCAAACAGTGTGGTTCACAATAAACACAGCCATAGAGTCAAGCTATACAAAAACAAGAGTACTGGACTTTAGGAAGGCTGACTTTGGGAAAATAAGAGAGTGCCTTAGAAATCACTAGCAAATGGGCAAGAAGGAGGGGTGGAGGAACAATGGGGAATAATCAAAACAGCCATCGCAGAGGCAACAAGTCTTTGTGTGAAGCAAATCAATAAAACAAAACGAAAGAAAAAAACACTATGGTTCTCAAAAGAGGTGGCAGGGACGGTTAAGGAGAAAAGGATAGCATTCAGCAAATATAAGGAAACACAGAAGAAGCAGGACAGAGAACTTTATCAGTTAAAGCAGAAGGATGCAGGGCAGGCAGTCAGAATAGCAAAGGCACAAACTGAGGAAAAGATAGCCAACTCTGTTAAGAAGGGGATAAAACCTTTTATAGGTACATTAGGGAGCAAAGAAAGACCAAGGGAGGGATATAGAGACTTAATAAAGGGAAGGGAATGTGGGCAGAGGGTGACAGTGAAAAAGCAGGGTACTGAATGAATATTTCTGCTCAGTATTCACAACAGATGAGGAGGGAGGTGCCAACCAAACAAGGGAGAAACTCTGAATGGGGGGCGATACCAGTCCATTCACAGAAGAAAGGGTTTTGAAAGAACTCTTGAAACTGAAGGTGGACAAAGCAATAGGGGCCTGATGGATTCACCCAGAATACTAAAGAACTGAGATAGAACTAATAACACCACTGACTACTTTCTTTAACAAATCATGGGAGGATGGAGTGGTACAGAGGACTGGAGGAGGCAAATTTATTTATTTATTTAGATTTTTATTGACTAGGTAAGTGCACTAGACAAATCCTGCCTATTTTTCAGGCACGCACCAGGGGAGGGATACAGATGAATGCCAACTGACCTTGAACCAGATTAAGCTGTTAGTGGTAGTTTTTAGTGAATAAGGGAAATTTGGCCAGGACACCGGGGAAATTCCCCTACTCTTTTCAATAAGTGCCATGGGATCTTTAACCTCCACCTGAACTACCACCAATCCAGGCATATGGGACCTCGGTTTAACGTCCCATCCAAAAGACAGCACCTCAGAAGTGCAGCACCCCTCTCATGCTGCACTAGTGTCAGTACTGGGATATTAATCCAAGTGCCAGTTGTGGGAATTGAACCCACAGCCCTCTGATCTCCCAGCCTCAGAGGCAAGTGTGCTACCTACTGAGCCACTGACACTAGTCAGGGTGATGTGATTCCACTTCACAAAAGTGGGAGCAGGGCAGAGGCAGGAAACTACAGACCAGTTAGTTTGACTTCAGTGGTAGGGAAAATGATGGCATCACTTCTGAAGGAAGAACTGTTGAGTACCTAGGGCCAGTGTGGCACAGGACCCAAAGGCAACGGTTTCACAGCAGGAAGGTCATGTCAGAACCGACCTAATAGATTTCTTTGATTTGGGTGACCAAAGTAGTAGACCAGGAGGGCCTGTATATGGCCTACCTAGATTTAACAAGGCATCTGACACAGTCTCACACAAAAGATTAATATACAAGTTAGCCAGCCTGAGTGGGTCCTCAAGGTGATAGGCCTGGATAAAAACTGGCTGGACAACAGGACGTAAAGGGTAATAGTAAACGGAGTCCACAGTGAAGAAAGGAGGATAACTAGTGGGGCACCGCAGGGTTCGGTACTGGGACAGGTCCTCTTTAATATATCTTTATAAGTGACATTGGAGAGCACCTGGAAGGAAAGGTATGCCTCTTTGCAGATGACACAAAGATCTGCAACAGGGTTGATACACAAGGTGGGGTGGAAAGAACGAAAGAAAAAATTACTCACCTTAGTAATGTTGTTTCTTCTAATGGAGTCTTGCTATATGATGGCTATTGCAGTTTGTCCCACCATTAGAACTGCTCCGGAGGTGAAAGAGTTAACTTCCATGCAGGGCATGAAACTTAGAGCGCGAGCTCGGTTAGAAAGCCTGTATGGGATATTTTCAAACCAAAACTGTCACATCTTTACGAGCAAAACTCACCAAGGTTCTGGTGTGGAAGCTGTAACTCACACTCAGCCAACTTCGGCTACTAAATAGTTAATATTTTCCCTGGTCCCAACACCAAGACTCAAGTCAGGGACCAGAAAAGATAAGATAAAATAAAACATAACACCCAAACACCCAAAAGAAGGGGTGGAAAACATAAAAAGGCATCAATAAATGCCAACAGTGGACTGCCCACCCCATACCCAAAGTAGAAGTTCTGAGAGGGGCAGGTTGGGGGGGAGGTCATAATAAAGCTAGACTCCATTAGAAGAAACAACATTACCAAGGTGAGTAATTTTTTCTTCAAACAACATGAAGTCTTGCTATATTATGACTATTGCAGACTACACAGCAGTACCTCTATGGAGGAGGGACAGAACCTACTTAGGGAATAGGCTCTGAAGCACGGCTGTGCCAAACCGAGCATCCTTCCTGGCCTGGATATCCAGGGAGTAATGCTTGGTGAAAGTGTGTACTGTTTTCCAAGTAGCTGCTTGACATATATCTAAGATAGGGATGTCTCTGGCAGCAGCCAGAGACACAGCTGTACCTCTGGTAGAGTGAGCCTTCAGGCCTGATGGGGGAACGTTACCCAGTTTTTGATAGCAAAATTGGATACAAGAGACAATCCACCTGGCAATGGATCTCTTAGTGGCAGGTTTCCCTTTCCCAATCTCACCATAAGTGAGAAATAGTTGGAGGGAGTCAAACCTGTGACCCTTGGTACGTTATATGTAGTAACTTAGGGCCCTCTTAACATCTAAGCTGTGCAACCTCCTCACCAGAGGAGGAATGGTCAGTGAAGAACACTGGAAGTGAAATAGATTGATTAAGGTGGAAATCTGAAACCACCTTGAGGCAAAACTCCTGTTAGTCCTGAGGACTACCTTATCCCTGAAGGAAATAAAGTCAGTCTCCACTGACAAGCTTGTAACTCACTTGTGCGCCTGGCAGAGTGATGATGGCTACTAGAAATACAGTTTCCAAGTCAAGTACTTAAGCTCTGCGAAGACAGAGGTTCAAAGGGGTTGCATCAGCTGAGCAATGCAAACATTAAGATCCCAGGCAGGGGCAGGGTCCCTGAATGGTGGATTGGATGAAGCAATCCCTAAAAACTTGGAAAATACAGGGTGAGCAGAAAGAGAAGAGGGCTTCTCTGCTGAAATAAAAGCAGAGACAGCTGCCAAATGCACTGTCAGGGTAGCTGGTCTCAGTCCCAAAGAATCAAGATGGACCATATAGTTCAAAACAGTGGGCAAATCAGCAGATTCCGGGGAAATATGCTTCCCAGAACACCATATGGAAAACCTTTTCCACTTGGAGTTATAGGTAGCCCTAGTGGAAGGCTTCCTAGAAGCTTTCAAGATTTCGAGAACACCTTGAGAAAGTTGTAGATCAAGCAACTCTAACCTCAAGAGCCAGGCCTTGAGGTTGAGGGATTGAGATTCGGATACCAGACTCTCCTCTGGGCACAGGTTAACAGATTGTGGTTCCTGGGGAGACACAGGGAAGACGGACTGCTAAGGACAGAAGGAGGGTACCAGGGCTGCCTGGCCCAGTCTGGAGCAATCAGGATCATCTTGCAGGGCTGAGATCTGATTTTGACTAGCACCTTGAACAGGGGGAGGCATAGAGAAACTTCCTTTCCCAAGAGGAGAAAGGCATCCAGGGGAATAGGCCAACACTGGGGGCCTGCAACAAAAAGTGGAAGTTGATGATTGTCTGGAGCTGCAAAAGATCTATCTGAGGGGTGCCCATCTGGCAAAAACTATCCCAGTACTCAGATCCAGTGACCATTCGTGATGGCCCTGGGAAATCCTGCTGAGAGCATCTGCCAGGACATTGTCCTTGCCTGGGAGGTGAACTGCTATGAAGGAATGTTCAGGGAATAAGCCAGAGACCACAACTTATCGCCTCCTGGTGCACAAGGCCAAGACCAGTGCCCCTTGTTTGTTGATGTACCACATTGTAGTGGTGTTGTCTGTTCTGACCTGTACCACTTTGTTCTGAATAGATGCAGAAAAACCTGAAGTGCTAGAAAAACAGCTCTGAGTTCCAACAGACTGATGTGGAGCAGAGATTCCTGAGGGACCACAATCCCTGGGTGGAGAGGCTCACATGTGAGCTCCCCCCATCCCAAGAGGGACGCATCTGTAGTGAGGGTCAGGAGTGAGATAGAGGGATGAAGGGCACTCCTGTCTCAGATTGCTCTGATCCTGCCACCACTGAAGGGCCTGGATCAGGGTTCGAGTCACTGGGATCAACTGGATAGAATCTCTTCTTTGAGACCAAAAGGCTCTCAAATGGAACTGAATGTCTCATCTGAAATCTTGCTCCTTGCACTACAGCTGTGGAAGCAGCCATGTGTCCCTAGGAGCTGTAGGAAATGCCTTGCTGGTCGAGAGACCTGCAGAGTGAAGGACCGAGGCCAGGGCCACCAGGGTCGCACTTTTCTAGGGAAGGAAGGCTCTGGCTGCTTTGTGTCCAGTTCTGCACCTATAAAGGTGAGTACCTGGACAGGTTCCAGAACTGACTTTGGAAGATTGAGAAGAAAGCCCAGAGAGGTAAGCAGCTGCTGGGTAACTTGCAGGTGTGATTCTGACCTGGTCTGGAGACTGACCCACAATGAGCCAGTCGTCCAGGTAGGGAAAGATGGCAATCTTTGCCTTCTTAAATGAGCAACTGCTACTGCCAGACATTTTTGTGAATACCCTTGGGGCAGAGGTGAGGCCAAGGGCATTGTTCTGAACTGATAATGGCCTGAGGGCAGTTCGTAATCTGAAGTACTTTCGGTGGAGCTTCTGATAAGAACATGGAAGTAGGCATCCTTGAGGTCCAGGGAAGCTAGCCAGTCCCCTGGCCTTAGGGAGGGTAAAATCATTCCCAGAGTCACCATTTTGAATTTTGGTTTTAAAAGGTGCTTGTTCCGATATCTTAGGTCCAGGATGGGCCGCCACTCTCCTGTCTTTTTTGGGGTAAGGAAGTACCTGGAGTACAGACCCTTGCCCTGGTGTAGGGGAGAAACCCTTTCTACAGCTCGGAGAGCCAGGAGGGTTGAGACTTCTGTTTCCAAAGCAAGAGTCTCTAGAGGGTTTGCAGGTGGAAAAGATCTGATTCTCATCTTTGGAAATGTTTTGAAGCTGAGAACCAGACCCTGGCTTACTACTTCCAGGACCCACTTGTCTGATGTTAAAGACTCCCAGTCCTGGATGAAGTAAGCCAGCCTGCCCCCTACAGGTAATGGAGAACCGGCCCTGGGCATCCCATCAGGGTGCCTGTTTGGCAGGGGCTTTAGGCTGAGGGTGGGAGCAGCCTGCTTGTACCCCGCCTGCTTTCCTCTGAAGAACCCCTGGAACATAAGCTGAAGATGAGGCCTGGTTTGGTAAAAGGCCTGTGAAAAGGCCTGCCTCTACCCCTGGGGGGCTGCCTCTGAGGAGTGGCTTGCCGCTCCTTGGCTTGTGCACTCCTATAAGTGGTTCTATATTCATCCATTTTCTTCATATAATTCTCTGTCTGCTCCCCAAACAGAGAATTTCCCACCACAGGAAAATCCACAGCCTTAGCCTGGGTATCCTGTGACAAAGTAGTACACCTGAGCCAAGCCAATCTACGAAAAGCCACAGATGTAGCCATGACTCTAGAGGACACATCATTAGAATCCACTGCAGCATGGAACTGCACCTTAGATGCCTCAATACCATCAGCAGCCACCTGCTCCAGCTCCTTACAAGCTGGCTAGGGGCCTGTTTGGCCAAAGCCATGACAGTATCCCATCTAGATTTTTGGTATCTTGCAATATAAGCCATATAATTTGCTTGTCTGAGTCCCAAGGACGCTGCCATGTATCGCTTTTAGCCATGGCATCAATCTTCCTGAGTCCTTGTCAGGAGGATGTAGCCAGGGGAATATTAGCCTTATCACAGGCTGCAGCCTGAACTACTCAACATGGCTGCATTGCTGTGAAAGAAATTCTGTATCAGGACTAATCAAAGTGTCCTCCTGTCCATCTTTTGTCCACAGGAGGCACAGAATTAGGAGCTTTTAAAATTTTATTGTTTGTTTCCTAAAGGATTTATGTAAAGGAATAGACAACTCCTGGACTCTGGGATATCCATCATCTCTACAAAGTCAGGCTCCTCTTGCTCATCCACAGCTTCCTCCAAAGAAGCTGGAGGGTTTCAGCAACTTTTATAAAACAGAAAATGAGAAGGGACTCAGCAAGCCTAGGGGAGATTCTCCAAAGGTCTATCTGGGAGATGTCCGGTTCAATGGGCACATCCAGACTTTCAAAGTCACATTCACACTGTTCATAATCATCCTCCCCCTCCTCTGGTTCATAAAACTCCTCTATATCATATTCTTGAACCGGTGGAACCGGCCGAACCGACCTTTTGCCAGATAGTGGCGGTTCGGACGGAACCGGGGAAAGTGACTGGACAATTTGGATTGCCCTGGCTATCTCTGCAGCAGTTGGAGAAGGGATTTTGACTCACACCTGCTGACTTTCTAGTTCTTTTTGCTGGAACTGGCTCCTCAGAGTCAGCTTTACGTTGGCCCGAGGAAGTCTGGACCTGGTCAGAGGGCACTCCCTCCGGTTCGGTTGGCACCGAACCGGGCTGGCCATCCGGGTCAGCGGACTTTTTGGCCTCTCATTCCCTGAGCCTACCAACTCTCTTATCTAGGGTAGCTGCAGGGAAATTCTTGAAAATCTGGCAGTCTGCATTGAGGTGGTCAAACCCCAGATAATAAACACATGTGGTGTGTAGGTCAGCCTTGGCAAAGGCTTCCCCACAGACACTACAGTGTTGAAACCCAGTGGGCCCGGTTTTTCTTTTGGGTTTCTCAGACATAATGCCAGCCTAACCAAAAACTTGCCCTTTTTTCAGCAGTGCCAGGCAAGACACCCTTATCGGTTCCCAACCGTGTCACGGGTCATGGAAAAAACCGTAATGAAATCTGTTTTTTTTAGAACCGATAAGAACCAGGAACCGCACTCTAAAAAGCCTTTAAACGCTTCAGAATAAAGTTTCAACACAACCTGATCGGTTCAAACCGAACCGATAAACATTTACAAGTTCCACACAGAAATAAACCTATCTATTACTTACAATACCATAGACAGAGCTTGAACCGATCGATTTGCGGTTAAAATAATGATAATCACGGTTGAATTTAACCGAGAAAAAACTCTTTAAACCGAGAAAATGAACCGAGCAGTAGGAGGAATCTCCGGAGCGACTGTTCAGTGAGGCGGAGTAAAGAATCTGACAGTTTCGGTTTGAAATATCCCAGACAGAGCTTTTCTAACCGAGCTCGCGCTCTAAGTTCCATGCTCTGCATGGAAGTTAACTCTTTCACCTCCGGAGCAGTTCTAATGGTGGGACAAACTGCAATAGTCATAATATAGCAAGACTTCATGTTGTTTGAAAGGGACTTGGCAAGGTTGGATGAATGGTCAAATATGTGGCAGCTCAGATTCAGTGCAAAGAAGTGCAAGGTAATGCATCTGGGAAACAAAAACCCAGGGGAAGAGTACACAATGGGGGTGAGTTAATAACGACAACAAAAATCGAAAGAGACCAAGGAGTAATTATATCAGATGACTTAAAGGTGAGCAAGCAATGTGAGAAGGCAGTAAGGAGGGCTGGGGGGATACTGGGATGCATAGGGAGAGGCATCAACAGTAGAAAACAGGAAGTTGTTATCCCTCCGTACAGACAGTTAATGAAACCCCATCTGGAGTACTGCGTGCAATTCTGGAGACCCCATCTCCACAAAGACATAGAGTGGAGACTGTTCAGAGGAGGGCAACCAAAATGGTGCAAGGTCTGCACCAGAAGACATACGAGGAGAGACTAAAGCAGCTTAATATGTATACCCTTGAGGAAAGGAGGGACAGGGGGGACATGATAGAAACTTTCAAGCATCTCAAGGGAATTAACAAGGTACAAGAGGGTAGTATCTTTCAGAAGAAGAGATGTGCAAGAACAAGGTGGCATAATTTGAAGATGGGGGGGATGGCTCAGAGGTAATGTTATAAAGTATTTTTTCACAGAGAGAGTGAGTTGTGGATGCATGGAACAGCCTTCCTGAGGAGGTTGTGGAGTCAGGAACAGTGGGAGAATTCAAGAATGCATGGGACAGGCATAAGGCAATTCTAGTGGGGGGCAGGAAGAAGTAAGCTGTTGATTAACTAGAACCTGCAGCTTATCCATCAGGTAGGGAAATGGGCAGACTGGGTGGGCCAAGCAGTCCTTATCTGCCGTCAAAATCTATGTTTCTAACACTAACTCATGCTACACATGGTTATAGCTCCATCAATGTACTAGCTGCAAGTTACATTGTTGTTATGCACACAGCAGTTATACAGTGGGGTGAAAAATGCACTAATTCTAGTACACCAGATACTGGAAATAAAATGCAAGCTAGCACAAGCTATTTATTAAGATGGGGTTAAAATACTATAACATGTACCCCCGATATTGATTAGCTGGAAGCGTCATAAAGTTACCCAGTATCCTAGTGACCTTGCGAACTACCACATGTTCAGAAACACTTGCACCAGGGCTACAAGGTTAGCCAAGTCCGAATATTTCTAATCTGCCTTCATCACCAACATAAATTCCCCTTCTAAGTTCCAGAAGGTGGTCCATACCTTATTTACCCCCTCATCTCGCCCACCACCCCCAGTACTTCAATCAATCAATCAAACTTTATTTAACCAGGCATTTACGTCATTGAGCAAGCTTATTTTCAAGGTGGTCCTGGACATACACGACACTTTCATTTACAAAACAAACAATTCACGTATACCAGGCAGAAATACAGAGCATTAAAAAATACAAGGTCAACAGGCACTGGAGATAAGCTTGGAAGGCAAATACATACATAGACAATTCAGCATATACTGGTAAAACTCAATGTGGTACAGGAGGAGGAGTGGAGGGTAGATACAGGGGAGGTCAGAGGAAGATAGGTGGTATCAAGACATATACTGGAGAGGGAGGAAGGCAGCCTCGCAAGGCGGAGGCCCCCCAAGGGAGCTAGTTAGGGGCAAGAGGGTGGAAAGAATGGGAGGGTAGTTACCCAAATGGGAAGCCGGAAAGTAAATAGCTCACTAGTGTTCGACCCACCAGCTGTAGCTGCAGAATTTAACTCCTACTACACCTTCTGCACCACTGAACTACTGAAATCCCTCCCTTCCTACTCTTCCTCCTCCCCACCCTCTACCAGTGTGCCCCCTCCACCACCCTCCCACCTTCCCTTCTCTTTCGCTGCTGTAACCCCAAATGATGCCCTAGGTGTCCTCCTCACCATCAACCCCTCTAAAGGTGCCTCCCCGATGGCCATGACCAAAAACTCCTTTCCCTCTCTGCTTCGGCCATTGCCTACTCCCTCTCAATAATTCTAAATCTCTCATTCTCTACTGCCTCGGTCCCCTCTTCATGAAAACATGCTGTGGTCCTCCCTCTACCCAAAGGGGGTGACCCCTCATTCCCTGGCAAGTATCGCCCCATTTCTCTCTTCCCTACCCATGCCAAACTTCAAGAACACATTGTCTTCTCCCAACTCACCCTTTGCTATCTGACACCTGCTTTTTCACCCCTTTCCAGTCTGGTTTCAGGAAAAAACACTCAACCACCACCACCTCTCTCCTACGGCTCACAGACTCCATCCTAACTGGGATGGACAATGGCCAAATTACCTCAGCCATTTCTGTTGACCGCAACACCGTCTCTCACTCCCTTCTCGACTCACTCCCGGCAGCTGGCCTATCTCCCTCCACCACAAACTGGTTCAAGGCCTACCTTATTTGCAGAACCCAATCAATCAGTTAAGATCTTGGATGTCACTTCCCCTCCCCTCCTGATTAGCACTGGAGTCCCCCAGGGATCGGTATTAGGACCCCTCCTAGTCTCCTTCTTAAACAACCTTCCCTCTGTTTGCTCCCCATCCTCTGCTATACATATATATGCCGATAATACAGTCCTGTATGCAACTGGCTCCCGTCCTGATGAGGCTACAACCAGCTTACAGCAAGACTTTAACAAGGTTTTTGCTAACCATCAACTTTTCCTCAATGCCAAGAAGACTGTCTCCATGACCTCTGGCACAAGGCAGAGACTCTCTAGGCTTCCCTCCCTGCCCACTTTCCACACCCTTGATGAAACTTTACTTGAGGACACATCCTCCTTCAAGTACTTAGGTGTTTGGTTGGACCAACACCTAAACTTCTCTGGACATATTGACGTCATCCAGAAAAAAAACTGCGCCCCAAGCTTGCTGCCCTGTTCAGGAACCGTAGTTGCATCCCTCCTATGGCTAGGCGCGAACTTTTTCAGAAGATGATACTGCCCATTTTTGACTACTATGACGCAGTCTATGGTGCTGCCACCAAGTTCTCCTTGGCCAGACTGGTCAACCTCTTCAACTCCTTCTGTTGCTTTGCCCTGGATGCTCTTCCTCACACCCATCACTGTGATCTTTATCATGCCCTATCCTTCCCCTCTCTTACAAAGGGGTGACTCTCCCACTGTGCTAAATTCATCTCCAAGCACTGGCTGAGTGAGCTCCCTTCAAACCTCACCTCCTCCTTTATAACACCCCCCACCCTCCCATTCCCTTACATTAACCGACTCCCGTACCCTGGTTATCCCACAGATCCCCCCAAATCGGCCAATCCAGTTACTCTCACCACCTCCCAAAAATGTGGAATTCCTTCCCCTCTCAAATCCAGCACTCATCTTCCACCTACTCCATCAGCTCTGCCCTCAATAATTCCCTTGCACCTGCTCCTGCCATGTCCCTCCCTAATTCTCTCCTCTAAGCCCTGGACAAATCCTACCCTTTTCCTCACCTTCATTTTACCCTGTGCACACCCACCCCTCAAATCTCTAGCTCTCCTCCCCTTCCCCCAAATTGCTTCCCCTTCGTGGCCTCCCTTTATCTCTCACAGAATGTAAAGGACCCGGAATGCTCTCCATGGGTCCCTCTCCTACCCCCCCCCCCCACCAGAGGCTTGTAGCTCTCATCTAATCCCTTCCCCCGCCATCCTAAAGGGGTCTCTCTGGGACACTGCCTTATCCCTTCTCTCTAGTCCCTCCAGTCCCTTGCAGGGTTCCTCGCATCCTAGGGGTCTCCAGGGTCACGACTCTTCCCCTCCCACCTCACCCCTCCCTCCCTTCCCCTTTTCTTTCACATAAGCACTTGTTTACTCATTAACCTGGCACTTATTATTGTCCACTCTTTCTACATGTTATGCACAACACTGTTGTAATACTGTTTGTAACACCTGCCTTACAACTGTATGTTAATGTTGATCTTGTAACTTGAATGTTTAATGTCTCATTCCAATTGTACCCCTTCCCACCAGGTCGCACCAGGAGACGAGCGACTTGTTGCTCAGTGTGCCTACCTAGTGAAACATTTTAATAAATAAAAATTACAGTGTCTGTAACTCTACTTGTACTCCCAAAAAATAATAAAACAGGAATTTTAAAACACATTTTCAAAATTCTGCTGCCTATCTTTTTTATGATCAGAGAACACCCATTTTCAGAAACTGACACTGGCTCCCTATCCTTTTACATATCCATTACAAAAAATTACTCTTAACATATTCACAATTCTTTATGGCCTGGTTCCGTGATCTCTCTTTACCTTAATTTCTACCTATATTCCTACTCAATCTCTCTGCTCCTCCTCATCCTCCCTTTTTACTTCATTCCCTATCTCCTCTACCTCTGCTGGTGGCTGTTTTTATCAGTTTCTCTACTCCCCATATATGGAATAGCCAACCTATGTAACTCTGCTAAATTCTACTCTACTCACGTCAGCCCAGCCATAGGGCTACCGCTCACAATGCCAGCAATCCACGTTCAGGAAATGTTCTGATAAATTTATTTTGATACAAAAGCAGTCTCATTGCCTTAAATTTATTTGTTTCAGGTAAGCCCAGGGATGTCATACCAAAAAATCTTGGTGGGGGAGCGGAGGGCACACACAGTTAGCAATTAATAAAGGAGCTGGCCCCCCAGCGGGTCAGCCGGGGAGTAGGAGGACTGAGCGTCCCACAGGATGCACTCCTCCTCTGGGAAGGAAGGGTGTCGCATCTCACTGCGTTACCATTACCTGGGTGACCACATGTTGTTTTGCAGGGACCTCGTGACTCACAAGGGAGTGACCCTTGGAACGAGCCCACGGGTTGGCTGTGTCAGGCCTTGCTGGCAGCCAATCCCGTTGCATGCTCCTAGTGGGTAGGTGGGACAAGAAACACAAGAAACCGAGGTGCAGGACTGGAAGGATGAAGCCTCTGCCTGCCCACCACATCCGCCACTGGATCCAATCCACATTTCACCAAGGACACGGCCAGTCTTCACCTCCACTGTGGGTGGCCAGATGTCTGTGGGGAAGAAATGCCGAAGGCGCATAAGGCGTGTCCGGCCTGGGGGGGGGGGTAAGCCAGGGGCAGCACAGTGGTGTGTCATGGTTGGGGCTGGTGGTCCCAGACGGATAGGTAGTAGGATGGGAAGCAGGCAAGTGGCAGATGGTGGAATGAGGTCCCACCTGGCCCAGAGCAGGAGGATAAAGTATGTTTAAAAATAAATAAATAAAAGCAAGGCACTAAATTACACTTTTTACACTGATCCCCCTGACTCTATGGGCATAAAGACTCTGCAGGCCACATACTTTACTGCACACTATACTAAATGTGGACCCTTTCTTTCAATAAGAAAACAGAGGCATAGTTTCTTCTACAGCAAACTCATAGCAGTCATTTTATTCATAATAAAATGACAGTAGTGACATCACAGCAGTCATTTTATTGACAATAAAATGACTGTAGTGACACTGTCTTACCATGCATTCTAAGTGGGTAGGGGTGAAGAAAAATACAGAACAATCTTTCTTTTTTTTTTTTTTTTTAAAATCATGAAACTAAATAGCAATAATATGTGGATTTGTTATTCTCGGCAATACTCGGACTTGTCTCAAGAAAACAAAGTACTCGGACTTCGGCCTCATATTTCATTCACTATACAATCAGAATACTATTGCCTTGTATAGTAAATCTACTCTCATACTGCCTTGCACGATTCTACTAGCATATTATCGTTTGAGTATGTTGTCCAGTCTTTCTAGAACCCCCTGTATTTATTCTGGTCCAGTACCACCCTCTCCCTGTCCATGATCATGCGGCACACCAATGTTCTTGTTCTTTATTTGCTTCGACTGCACTTTGTACGCTTTCTTTCATTACTGTTTGGATGTACATACCTTTAGTTTAGTTTTTTTTTTTTTAACTCTTTGTATATCCTAGCCTGTATATAAATATTTCTGATGGACTATGTTAACCCACTGACTGCTTCTGTTGTCCCTGGGATCCCCATGAAAATGAGGTGCTGCATCTCATGGGGTTATCTCAATTGGAGTAATTTCAAATAAATAATAAATATATTGAATCAAAGACACTGTGTAGTCTAGAACTACAAACCTTCATATCATATCCTCACTGGGACCCCATGAAAACAAGATGCTGCAGCTTGTGGTTATCGCGGTTCGAGTAATTTCAAACAATATATATTGAATCAAATACACTGTGCAGTCTAGAAATACAGTCCTTCATATCATGCATCATTTTTTATTAATACTGTATTATCATGACGTGAATTCCAGAAGTGCTGTGAAAACTGCATCCCACTTAGAATCCAGACTGCGAAAAATGTAAGTATAATGCAACTTCATTT
Organism: Neoceratodus forsteri; assembly: GCA_016271365.2. NCBI lineage: Eukaryota > Metazoa > Chordata > Ceratodontiformes > Ceratodontidae > Neoceratodus > Neoceratodus forsteri. Next base: position 1,220,313,107 of record CM057450.1, read on the forward strand.
CGAATCCCACTCTAACCAGATGAAACGTAGCCTTTTGTTTCCATGACAGTCTCTGGGAAATGCACTTTGCTATGAGAGCGAAGCTCAATTTGCGCACTGATGTCACCAGAACTCCAAAATGGCAGAATAGGGCAATTCTTCATTACCACTTTTTTTTTTTTTTTGTTACTGGGCTATTTTGCCACAACAAATTAAAGAAAATATTACCTCAGGTTGACTCTGTGGAAAATAAAATGAATTGGTTCGAGTCCAGGAAATTAAAAAAAAAAAAAGAATGGCTATTGTACACACCTGCTTCCCTGGTTTCCATAAAATCATGTTCTGCAGGATTTTCCCAACAGAACAACTTTTTGAAACCACAAACAAAATGGCCAAACCATATATTAGTTACATTTTTTCATGGGGTAATTAGGTACAAGAGTGTATAGGTTACATCTCTGTCAAATTAAACACCTTTAGCTATTTTGTTAGGCAACTTTTTTATTGTCCGCACCACAGAATGAATCCTACAGCACCACCAAATTAAGACAAACTCAATCACAAACTAGCATTTGAAAAGTGCACACACAAAAGATTCATTTTTTTCTTTAAAAAAAAAAAAAATTACTCATGTTAGTTTTTATTTATGCCTTGCATCATCTTCCACTGTATTTCCTGAGACAAACAGTAGCCTGCTTAAATAGAAAATGGTCCAAAGTACTCCTAAATCACAGTGTAAATATGGTAAATCAAGAGGCAAACTAAAGCCTGAAGCAGACCTTTTAAGAAAAGAACATGGTTTATTTGGATGTGTTGGTCCTAGCAAGATTTAAAGAGGGTGGGCTGGAGGGCCATCCACATCACATAAATTCCAACTGTTGGGACTACACAGTGCAGAAACAGAATGTACAAGTCCTAGAACCCCCCAATGATGGGACCAGTGGTGGAAATGGAGATCATGGGGGGGAGGGGACTTAGTTCAGGCTATGAAAACAAAAGTCAAACTGTTCCAGAAGCAAAATATTAAAGGACTGGTCAGTGTAAAACATACCACCCCCCCCGATAGCATAAAATTGACAAAGTGTAAAATGCAACGTACATTATAACGAAGAAACGTGTCCCCAGATCCCTGTCAGGCATTGTATGTTCAACCCTACATCTGAGGTGGTGGGTTCCCCAGAGAACTGTCTTCCATTCCCTACACTGGCTGGGACTACTTCATAGCAGTTTTACATGAGACATACCTATTGCTTTATTGCTACACCATGTTAAAACAGAATCAGCCTGCCTTTTTATGTTTACAGGACACAGCAGGGTTCAAGTTACTTACATTCTAACTGCAAAGTGAGATGCAAGTCAGGGCTCCCACCATTTGTGCATCTTGCCTTGCACTAATCATGCTCCACAGTAAGACAACAGAGAACCACAGGACCTTGCAAATGGTATGCCAGGCCAAAAAATAAATGACCACCTAATGTGATAAACATCACAGGAAACCAAAGAGAACTCACCTGTTCTACGTTGTAGCCGTGCTTTTCTTTTGCTATTACAATATATTCATCCACTGTAAAACAAAGCATGCTCAAGATTACACAACTTCATCTTCAGATACCTACAGCAGTGTTGTTCTAAATTAATGTCACATTAATCCACACACAAAAGTAACAATCCTTCCAGTATTTAAAAGTATAACAGGATGCTCCCACTGCCCCCCCCACACCAAAACTGACCAATTTCTGGGGAAGATTACAGTTAAAAAATATAAACCGCTGCGTAAAAACAAAAGGATACCTTTAGTAATTCCCCTGCACACTCTCTCTACCCTAGGAGGTGATGTCATTAAGCAGGTCAGGTCCTTCCGTTACCATGGCAATGTCCTAGAGAGAACACTATTGTAAGTGGAACAAGTGGCCAGCCCATTGGTGCAGCGGTAGGGCTACCACTACCAATGCCAGCAACCTGGGTTTGAAAATGAGCCTGGGCTGCCAAGGGCTCGCTGGGGGTGAGAGGGGACTGAGCATCATAAGGGATACTCTCGTCTTCCCCCAGGAAGAGGAAGAGCAACATTAGTGTGGCAGCGCCACCTGTGTGTCCAGAGGTGCAGCTACATGGTCTGTGCACCACCGGCAGGTAGACACTGGCTGATGTCGTGCAGCAGTATGCCCTGCATGCATGCCTGCACATGTCATCACCACTGCCAGCATCTCAAGAGCTGAGGGAAGAAATTTGGTGAAAAATGGCCTGGGTGCTCATGATGATGGACCCCAGTATATCCGGTGTCATCACACCTCCATGGCACTACCACCTGACAAGCGTCCGCTATCTGGGTTATATACTCCACATCGACACTGCCTGGGAGGGCAAAGCATGGCTCCATGGAGACATATGACTGAAGGTGGATGGTGTTGTGGGGGACCAGGTATACCCGGGAAGATCCTGAGAGAGATGAACTTTGGCAATGGCAAAAGAGTATACAGAGATGATTTTTAAAAAATGATGAAAAATGAAAGCTGGGGCTCATGGATGGGGCAGCATGGCTGGGTGGTTTCCAGCAGCAGAGGAAAAAGGAAAATTACGTATCTACCGTAATTCTTGATCTTCTCTTGTATCTTCACCATTCATTACTTCCTGGGTGTAAGCCGGAGGCGCGCACCCGTCACGGGAGCTTTTTTTTAAGTTGCCTCAACGGCCCGCTCGAGAGCGACACGCCATGCGCATGCGCGAGGGGCGCTAGTAGCATCATCGACCTCCTCCAACTCAGTTCTGTGAGCCGGAGAGGCAAAATGAAAGCAGAAAATACAGATAGCGAGGCAAGATAGCCGAGGATAGCAAAGCAAGGAAGAATGAACTGAAAAGGAATAAGCCGATGGAGGAAGGGCAGAGGAGATAAGAACATCCCAGCCTAGGGAGATCAGGGCCTCTTACCTGGGCAACTCTAGGAGGAGAGATGAGTAAGGAAATGAGAAAATAGAAGAAAAGAAGAAAGAAAGAGAGAGAGATGGGATGTTGAAGGGACCAGAATGCCCAACGAGCATAGTTAGCTTGTAGCTGAAGGCTCGACTACAAAGGGAAGCAAGAATCCTCGGAGATAGAGCTGAAGAGAAGGTTCACCGAACCCGCTTAGACAGACCCAGGAGGGCATAGTCCTCATCTTCAACATGCCATTGTTCTTGACACCCACCTCGGGCCTCCTGGCCGCAGAAGGCCTTTAACTGGAGGACAGCCGAGGAGGGAGAATAAAACCTCAGCAGCATGAGAGCTGCTCAGTTTAGAAATGGAAAATGTAAGCCTTTCTGTGTGCTCCAAGATAGAAACGGGACTCAGACTGACTGGCTAAGGCGGCCAAGGCTTAGGCTGGCTAAGATTGGATATGGTCAGCAGAGCTCTACTGTAAAAATTGTCCAGGAGGACACTTAAGGGAGAAACCACTTAGCAAAACAGCGAGAAGGATAGCCTACCTTCTCATTTGCCTTCTTGTTTGATTTCTTCCTTTTTTTTTTTTTTAACTAGATGCATGACCAGATACCAAGATGCCTATAGCAGTCGGAGAGAGTTCCCCATTTTTTTTTTTTTTTAGAAGAAAGGAACAGACGACTGCTCCTCTGCTCTGCAAGGCAAGAATAGAGGGGGATTAGATTGTGGGCAACTATCTGAACACGGGATTGCAGGATCAAAACTGAATAGCCTGAGCCAGGCCAAACAACCCCAGAGGTATCTTGCCATAAGAATAGCAAGAGATAGTTGTGCAGTCTGATCGCCAATGCAATCCGCGAGATGGCCCATGAATCTTAGAGTAAATAATTTTCTGATTTTAAACCCCCCAAAGAAGATTTTTTTTTCCCCACTTTTTTTTTTTTTTGGAAAATGAAGCAATTTTCCCTATATTTTTATATAAATGCAGAGAGAGGAAGGAGACGGGAGGTGGAGAAGCCACAGGAAGAGGCCACTGAGGGATGTACGGTGGTAATGAATGGTGAAGATACAAGAGAAGATCAAGAATTACGGTAGGTACGTACTTTCCTATCTTCCCTTGTCAATCTTCACCATTCATTACTTCCTGGATGAGTATTAGCTCCTCTTCCCTGGAGGGGAAGAGGCCATACCCTGAGGGAACAAGACCCAGCCTTCTGTTGGTGAGAAACAGAAGGAGAAGACCCTGGCTTATTCAGAAAGCCTAAGTGGGAGAAGAGCTAGGAGGTGCCTCCGAGGACGAGGAGACGGAGGGAGCCCCTGTAAAGTCTCCTAGCTCTGAAGAGAAAGACGGTCCCGAAGGCAGAGCGAATCACCCCACGCCGGGCCAGGGGTGACAACCTGAAAGACGAGGCATGCCGTCCGCCTGATGCAGAGATCGCTGTCCCCGCAAGCCTGGAAGCCGTGGCCATAAGATGCCCTTGCTTGGTGTCTGCCAGCTCCAGGCCTCACAGCGGAGAGGGCAACGGCTTGTCTGGTTTGTCTCGGATCAGGCACAGATGCCAGCAGCTGGGACATCATCGACCACAGATGCCGTTGTAGGCAGCGTGGTGAGCCTGATGTGATGATCACATGCACTCGCATTTGTAGAAAAGAACACTTCTTCGCCCAATGGTCGAACTGTGAGAGTCCGAACTGTGTGGTCAAGCGCCAGGCAACGCGCCCAGAAGGAGTATCCAGGTATACCAAACCTGAGGACGGGTTAGGAAGGGAACCTGAGACTCAGAGGGGCACAATCCCCACGCTGGCAGTCCGCCGGGGTTGGGGAAGAGCGCAGGGACTGCCATGACTGGATAGACGCCCTGAAGGGGATAGGCCAGAAGGTACCACCAGATGCTGGGCACTGAATTCACCAAGGAATTCACGCCTCCTGCTCGGGTATTGTCTCTTCCAACGAGGAAACCGGAGATCCCTCACCATCCTCGAGAGGAAACGCTGATATTCTGTGAAATCATCATCGGAGGACAGATGAGCAGGGGGTTCCTCTCCCTCGTCGGAGGGAGACGAGGATGATGGGGAACTGGAATGCCCAGAGGATTCCTGCGGCGGTGGGGAGAGTCGAAAGACCCGCTCATGCATGTATCTAACATATGAGGGGAAGGCCGCCGCAGAACCCCTGAACTGCCCCCAGGATAACGGACCCGTAGGACCGACATGGCCTGGGAGCGGGGGTGGTGAAGGCAGAGAGATGGAGAGGGGCACCTCCGGGAGGTAACTGCCTTCGCGTAGGGCTCTGGAATCCGGGAAAGGGGCCCGAAAGAGGGATCCGGATATCAGACCAGGCCGCAGAACGGAACTCTGGGGAAGCGGAGCCTGAAGAGCCCTGGGGAGAACCTCCCTATGACGACGCCGACTGCATGGATCCAGAACGGCAGTCCGCACAAACGCCCCGGAGGACACCCTAGAACTCTGGAGGGAGGGGCGAGGCTCTGCACTTCGCTCCTGGCCACCCCCTGGAGTGGCCAAAGAAGACCGAGCAGCAGACCCCTGCCCTCAACCCCTCGACTCGAGAGGCCCTCCTCCCACCACAGTGTCCCCTGTCCCTAGAGAGGGCAACAGCACCTGTAAGGTAGCTGTCACCGGCCTCCAGAGAGGGGAGCCTCCCCGCGTCACCCCCACGCCCCCTCCGGGCCCCGCCACCCCAGCCGGGGAACCCTCAGGAGACACGGAAGGGGACAGAGGAGGGCCCGCGCCGCCTGGCACCTCTAGCCACCGGGACCCAGACTCGAAGAGTGGGGTGCCAGGATGGGTCCACGTTTGAATCATCGCCCTCCGAGGAGGACGAGATCAGCAGGACTCAATGCTGGCCACCCCAGGGTCCTCAGGCCACGGGCCACGAACGCCCCGTACCAAGGGAGGCGCCGCCGCCTTCACGCCGGTAGCAGCCAGGCTAGCTCATTTTCAACGGCGCCGCAAGGCCGGCACCGCCTGGAGGAAGGACAAGGCCCACGGCGCCGGGCGCTGGAAAGCGAGGCGGCACCGCCAACGGCGCCGCTTGTCCATCGGGCGCTGCGAACAGCGCCGAGGCTCAAAGTGGTATCGCAACGGCGCCGCCCGATCGCCGGCGGCCGCGAACGGCGCTGATCCTAAGCGGGCGTTAACGGCGCCGCCAGATCACCGCGCTGCAAACGCACTGACTCCAAACGGCGCGGAACGGGCGCTTGATCGGTCACCGCACCGCGAATGGCGCCTGATCCCAAACGGCGCCGAAGGCGGCGCTGAGGGTCCACCCAGCCAGGCCCAAAAGTCGAGGGCCCGCCACGGGGAGCCTGCACCGAAGAGGTGACTGCCGAGGCGGTGGCCGCGCGCTGGCCCGGAGGGACCACGACGCCCCCGACACCGCTGAAGGGGCCTCCTCCGGCAAGAAAAGACGAGGAGACCCTCCTCCTCAGATCAGAGAGGCCCGGAGGGGACCCGGAGAAGGGCCTAGAGACCTTACCTGAGAATCCCTTGAGCGACGCCGCCTCCGGGGTCGGCGGGCTTTGCCGAGCTTGAACGCTGGACTTTGAGGACACGGCGGTCCATGGAGAAACAGGCGCCGCACATCTAATCCATGTCATGGTTGGGTCCCAGGCAACGAAGACAAACGCTATGCCGTCAGAGACGGAGAAATGCCGCCACAGTAACACCGACGCATAGGGCGCGCCGTCAAACACGCTATTCGAACGGGACATAACGCCAAATCAACAAGAAAAATAGTAGGAAACACACCGCCGCCGCTTTAGAAATAAAAAGAACGGTCTTACCGATTACGCCGAAAAAGGGAAAGAGGAGTCGTAGACTAGAAGCTGTATATGGACGCTCTGAACAGGTGCTGCCTCGACAAGGGAGAAACAGAATTGAGTTGGAGAAGGAGTCGGTCGCTATTAAACGTCGTCACACGATGACGCATGACGCTTTCCTGAGGGCGGGCCGTTAGGCAACTTTAAAAAAAAAAAAAAAAAAAAAAAAGTTCCGTGACGGGTGCGCCCGCTTACACCCAGGAAGTAATGAATGGTAAAGATTGACAAGGGAAGATAAGAATGACCAGGACAGAAAAAATTATTAATTACAAAAAAAAAAAAAAAAAAAAAATAAACTGAACATTCATCCTTCAACTTTAGAATCACCTACTACTGGGATTTGCTTCCACATACTGTAATAAATTTTCCAACCTTTGCTAAATTTAAGAATGCTTTGAAAAATTATCCACAGAATAACAGTTCTTACCTATGTTTTAAATAATAGCATACAGTCTTACAAACAAATCTATACTGCTTGTTTAATTGACATTGTGCATTTTGTACTATTATTGTATGTCTTGTTATACTCTGACCAAAGATACCTATAGAAATAGGCACATGTGCTGGTAGGCTTTCCTGTTTCAGATTTGAACATTAAGTTGCTCAATGGATCTTTAGGAGTTGCTGCTGTTCATCTCTGGCCTAAAACTTTGGCAGTGGACAATATGCTGTATACAATACTGAAATTTGTGGACTAAAACATAATACAGTAAATATTAATAACAGTGATTTATTTCAAAGTGCAAACTACGTACCAGAAACATACAAGTATTGAAACAAAATTTAACATAAAACTTACATTTAACATCTGGAATACTGTGAAACGGGGACCATACCAGCATTCCACCACTGTCTTTATCACTGTATTTCACAGCCCCTTTAAAGAAGAAACAGTACACATTTTGTTTGGCTAGGTTTACACAGTAGAATATGTTGTGCAGTTCAGTAGGTCATTTAATATGGATTCATTTTTAATAGCCATTTTAATCGTGAGTGCAGAGCTGTAAACTAGGAGATTTAGGTATTAATACTACCACTGCCACTTCCTTAACTTACTATGGGGCACTGACCGATTCATTGACCATTTATGTGTTCAAGGTGCTCTTCTCCAAATAATTCTTTCATGCTCTGTACTTAACCCCACAAGTTTCTTTAACTGCCATCGATCTCACTTACCTCTTTGCGTGCCTAATGGCGGCAGTCTTTTAAACCACTATGGAATATTACATTTATAAAAAGATCAGGATTTGAAATTAGCACTAGCCCACAAGTCAAATACTGGCAGACTGTGTAATGGGCTGGTAACTTTTTTTTTTTTTTTTTTTACTAATTAGTCCTGTTGGTGGAGCAGTGAATCAGGGCATTGGCAGAACTGCTACTTACAACATCTGCAGCCTGGGTTTGTGACCCAAGTATGGAACATCTGACAGCCAGCAGGAGGAGAAAGAGCACTGCAGAGGAAACTCTCCTCTTCTGGGGAGTGAGGACAATGCAACCTAATACTGGGAGGGCTAGGGCAGTTGCTCGCCAGGCTCCGGCAACTCTAGCGATTGATATATAAATGGAACTTGTCAGGGTCTCTAAAGAAACTTCCGACTGCAACCTTTAGTAACGAGGTTGGATGCAGTGCCATGTTCTACAGTGAAAGAGGATTAAGGACAAAATGAGGATAAGGGGTACCTCATCCCCACAAGATTAAAAGTATTGTTATACTGGACTGGAAACACCCCTCATATGCGGATGGGGGGGGGGGAGATGGGAAAAGAACAGCACTGGGCCATTACATCAGAGTGGTAGCATGGGGTTGCACAGAAATAAAACGGCTGTTGGGGCAGAAGGCTTCTGTGTCTGGTGGGCTCCTGAGTCCAAGAAGTGAAACACCAGGTCTGTGGTCTAAGGATTCATCTTTTTATTTGTGGTAGGGGTGCTGTTACTTTCAATCTGACTGGTATCAAGCTCTCCAGTGTGGAGGTTGTTTGTTTCGTTACATTAAAGTGAAATTAAAAGGAACAACACAGACAAGAGACAGAAACTAAACTTCAAAGACAGGTAAGAGAAAAACATGGTGAGACAAAGAGAGCAATGGGGCAGACAATACACATTTTCACTCACTAGGTTTACATATGGGGATATGATGTACTTCTGGTAGAGCATGCCACAGTTATGGACCATATATATTGCCCCCATTTTACTGCCAGTGGGGCAGGTAAGTCTATATCAATCCATGATAAACTTTCAACAGCAGTTTTATAGTTGGTATTATGACCCTAGAAATGTTTAGGGTGAAAAGTTGGAACATGGAGGCACCAAACTATACTTTTTTCTTTCCGACAGTATACAGGCCTTTACCACACAACCAAATAATAAACTAGTTACTTAAAGGTTGATCCACTGCTGACAAGGATAGTGATTTTACATAAATCCTGTCAAAGCCAACAATATTTACCAGTGATGGCCCTGCACTTGTTGACTCAAGTTTGTCTTGTACACTGGCACAGCACTGTAAGCAATCTGATTTCCTCGTCTCCACCAGATGTAGTCTGCTGCTGTCTCCTGCCACATTCTAAAGTGTGACTCAAGATGAAATGGCAGCTGAAGACCATGATTTTTTCTCAACTAGAAACTCCAGTGCATCCCAGCCATCGAGTCATCACTGTTGGTAATGACCATATGCTTCAGTCCTCAAAGGAAGAGCGGCAATACTCTGTTGTATCGGAATGAAGACGTCTACCTTTTAAGCATTCAAAGTTCAAAGTAATAACCCAGAAGCCATTACTGATGCCCAAGAGACGCATCTCTTCAGCTCTTCCTTCTCTAGCTCTGGTGCTGTAGCCATTACTGGCTCCAGACTCTCAAGTTTCTGCTGACACAATGATTTTCAGATGAATTTTCTCCACTGCAGTGCAGTTTAATATTTTGAGAGCTGTAATTCATTACAGCATTCTTATTGTACAGATAACAGACTGTAATTTTTTTTTTTGGGGGGGTGGAATTTATCTATGCCTGTGACGACTAACTGCAGACTGACAACAACCCCTCCTGTTCTGGAACTTCCAAAGATCCATTTCAATCAGGGTGTCTTGCTTCTACCGAATGGGCCTCAAGTGATGCCCACGTTCCAAAGGGGGCTGATATCACTGCTACCCGTTCTGAAGATCATGAACTGGGCAACAGACAACAATCCCACAGTACATCTAATCACTAAAGATAGGTAGTGAAGGTACTTCTATAATAGGCAAGTTACCACACCTATGAAATGTACTGTAGTTTGAGTACCATATGTTCAAGGTCTCAGAAATGCATCTATATCTATGTAGAAATTACAAATTTAGACTTTAAAGACACAAAACGTATGGGCTGCACGCAGGTCTGCATAGTCTATCCAATAAACATGAGGCCTTGATGTTTCTCCCTCTTAACAGGTTAAGGTGCCATTCTAACCTTTTTAAAGGGGGCCCTCTGCAAACAACCACAGATAATTTGTTGCAACCGGTTCCAGAGTCCTCCCACTCCAACTCTGACAGCAAGATTATCTTGTGTAAGTTCTCTTCTTTATGTCCTCAATGGGGTAATAGAGGGAATAAGAATTCCCATCTCATCGTATCTGGTCCAGTTCAGCAGACCACACTTCATCAGGCTGTCAAGAGAAGTAAGCAGTAAGAGTAAGATGGATGCCCTGCACCAAAATAAAGACGGCCTTCCCCTGCTGGTCACCAAAATGGTGCTTCCGAGTTTCAACTATGCCAGCATGGTCTTTGTTTCGGCCCCCTCCACCTCCCTTGCCAAGCTGGACACCCTCTGCAACGCCTTTTGTTGGACTGCAACAGACTCACCTCCTCATACACACCAATGCTCCCTCTACTCCTCCCTTTCCGTTTCCCATAGCATATCGTCATGTTCCTTTATCTATAAATAATGGTTTGGTTTCCTACCTCTGATCACTTCTCTCTCCAGCCACACCTGTCCCATGCTCTCCCATTCCAAGGACCAGTGAACATTCTATGTTCATAATCCTCATTCCTCCGCTGGTCAATACGCCTTCTCTTACAGACTCCCGACTTTCTGAAACCAGCTCCCCTTATCCCTCCATCACAGCACTACTGCGGGATCCTTTTAAGCATCAGCTGAAACTCCTTCCATCCCCAGCCTGCTCCCGTTTCCCCTAAATTAGCCCCTCAGGTCTTTATAATAGCAGTAACTTGACTTTCGGGTCCACTGCTATCAAAATTTGTCAACACATATTTCTGCCTGTTCATTTTCACTTAACACTGCTCCAGCAGAGGTTCTTTGTTTTTATCATGGTCACTTGGTTTGTCTTGGGTTTGCATAATTGTACTTTATAATATTCCACAATGTACCTGTATCTTTTGCAGTTTTAAATATTTTGTATTGTGTCTGCACTTTACTACTATAACCTGAACTGCACATAATGTTTCTTGCTCCTCCTGTGCCCCCGGTCGCATCCAGTGTGCCCTTCCCAGTCACCAATTTTCAAATAAATAAATAAGAGGCACTTTGGGCCTAGAGATCAAAGAACATCTACTGCTTAATGCTTAGGAGGCTCTTCCTCCCCCCTCAGAGTTGGTGTATGTGTGTGTAAAAACCTTGTTTTAAGTACCATGTTCTCTGGGGCTGTCACTCGATGGAAAGTCTAAAATACTTCAAGTGTATGGCAAAGGGAGCTAGTTTGCCAACAAAGACTGAAGTGAAGCCTTTAGTGTTCCTAGGCACCCTCATTTAAAAACACATGAGGTTTCCATGGGAGAAGAATGCTTACAAATTGACAGCGACAAACCATGACCACCTGACTGCCTTTTCCACGCTGCTCAAACTAGTAGCTGTGTCAATGAAACGTCCAAGTATGTACTACTGATGACAGTATATTGAACTGACATACTGACTGCTGCCATCCAAGCAGAAACTTACATTTTCAACCTTTTTTTTTTTTTTTAATCTTCTCTCCACTTTTGATTTTGTGGTAAATGCGGATAACTCTTCTCTTTTTCTTTGCCCTTTAATCCCTGTTTTATGGATAAGTAGACCTCCTTGCAACCTGAAACAGTGTGTTCAGACTGTGAGGCATGGAGGGACTTCTTTACCTCACCAAGCAAGGAGTGAAAGTTTAATTTAACCCAGAAATCTCAGCTAAATGCTACACCTCATTTTAAGTCAGAACCCACGTTTACCCAGTTTAGCAATAATTAGACCTGCACCAGAAGGTCACGTGACTTGGCTGTGGCGAGATATGAACCCCAAATCTTTTTTTTTTTTTTACTGTTCCAGTTACAAGCTGCAAAACCACACTGCCTCCTGATATGAAGGAAGAATGGTCTCACTTTTTGGAACATTTGGAACCATGACTTCACACGCCCCCCAACACAACCTTTCTACAGACGGATGCCTGTATGATTGAGTGGGAACCTGGTTCAAAGGAAACTCCTGAAGGGACCAGGGAGAATCTTCATTAAGCATCAACTTCTTGATGGTCCTTATACTCCGGAAATCTCTCGGGCAACTTTAAGGCATCCCTCTAAGACTCAGAAAAAAGTTCTTACAGACAACAACATAGGAGAGGCACAACTGAACAAAAAATGGAGGTCCACATCACAATCACTTTCTTCTCTAGCTGAACAAGTAGTCTGAAAACCCTGGGTTTAGCGTCAGCGCCGAGGAGTTTAAAACATGGGCCAAATTTGACTCACTGGAATGTAAACTGAGCATTAAAACAGGAACCCACTGGATCAAAAACTAACTGAATGCATATTTTAACAGATCATTCTTCTTTTCTTCAAATACTGGTATAAAGCTGCATCACTCTAGACCCACTGGCAAATGGAAAGGGGCCACTTCTGGGCAAGTGCAACTTTTGCTCTTCTGGTGCATGTTAACACTGTCCCTGCCTGGGTTAGGCTTTCCGTAACCCCAAAACTGCTGCAAGCTGCCAAATTAGGGCAGATCATAAAAACTGCTTTACTGGTGAAATTATGTTGTATGCGATCATTTTTAAGCAATTTTCCACCAATTTACAGTCATCTGTGGAAGGGATGGGCCCTCAACGGTATCAGGTAAAAGAAACTGCCATTAAAAGTGCAAACATACAAATGTATAAATTTAGAAATCCCCTGTCCCATTCAAGTTCTTTCCCCCACCTCAGTGGGAATACTGCATCACACGTTTTATCTACTTTAGCCTGATTGTATGGACAGCATCGGCTGGTAGGACTTGCTTTGGAAGTCTATTCCAAGTGTCTACCACTTGAGTTTTCAGTTGATTCTTCTCTCTTCCTTGAATCCTCGTATTTTCAAAGACACTGTCCCTTTTCACTGTTCATCCTACAGAGCAGCATTTACTCTGAAGATGATATCCTTCAGATTAAATATTGTAACCATGTCTACTCTGAGTGTTTTTTCTTCCCATGAGGAATAGTCCCAGTTCTTGCAAACTGGTCCTCAAAGCCCACGTTTTCCAAACCATACACGACTTTGGTCAATCTCCTCTAAAAATTCTCAATTCTTTCAGTTTCTTTCCTCACGTATGGGGACCACAACTGTAGGCCATACTGGCGATATGAGCTGGCCAATGACAACGGCATTACACACCTTTTGATCTGCTTCCGAAGTTTACCTTCATGCAGTCTATAATCATTTGCCCTTCCTTTTTCTTTTTTTCCCTGGAGGTGGCAGGAACTTGTGGCCCCTCCCTCCCTCCCCATGAAGGGGAGGGTCATTCTGGTCTGGCATCCTGCAGCCGATTCCCCGGAGAGTCCCCCAACAGTTACACCCCCCCCCCCGTGACAAGGCCAGGGAGAGTAGTGTAGACTTTCTCCCACCCTGGAAGCTTACATCTGGTTCCTGGGGATCGGAGCAGGTTCGCCAGCCATCATGGAGCCTGTCGACTCCTACATAGAACATAGAAACATAGAAGTTGACGGCAGATAAGGACCGCAAGGCCCATCCAGTCTGCCCATTTCTTTTTCTACCTTATAAATGTGCCATCGGCCTTTGCTATGTCAGTGACCTATCTATTCATAGTCATTTGTATTGCTCCCTTATGCCTATCCCATGCCTGTTTGAAGCCCTGCACTGTATTCATAGCTACTACTTCTTGTGGTAAGCCATTCCATGCATCTACCACCCTTTCTGTGAAAAGAATTTCTCACATTCCCCTTAATCGCCTCCTCTAATCTCATGCTGTGTCCTCTTGTTCTGCTATTTTTCTTATATTTAAACATGTTAGACTCTTTCACCTTGTTTATGCCCTTAAGGTGTTTAAATGTCTCGATCATATCACCTCTCTCCTCCTTTGCTCAAGGGTATACATATTGAGCTCATTAATCTGTCCTCATCACGTCTTCTGATGCAGTCCCTGCACCATTTTGGTTGCCCTTCTGGACTGCTTCAATTTGGTTAATGTCCTTGTGAAGGTGTGGCCTCCAATACTGCACGCAGTACTCCAGATGGGGCCTAACCAATGTCTTGTACAGAGGGATTATTACCTCCCTCTTCGACTTGTGATATCCCTACTAATACACCCTAACACCCCTAGCCTTACCTACTGCTTTAGAGGTCTGCTTGGATGATTTCAGGTCATCAGTGATGATGATGCCCAAGTTCTTTCTTCCTTTGTGACTGCTAGCAACTCCTCCCAGCCTATAAGTGGCTTCAGGGTTTCTCTTCCCTATGTGCATGATTTTGCACTTCTTTGCATTAAATCCCAGTTGCCACTCTTCTGACCATTCTGCTAGTTTATCCAGATCTCTTCTCATTCTGCCCACCCCATCTGGATCATCTACTCTGTTGCAGATCTTGGTGTCATCTGCAAACAGACAAGCCTTACCCTCAGTCCATCTGCTAGGTCACTAATGAAGATGTTGAATAGGACTGGCCCCAGGACTGATCCCTGAGGTACCCCACTTGTGACTTGCATCTCTTCTGACTGTATACCATTTACCACCACTCTCTGTTTTCTGCCAGTCAACCAGTTTGCCACCCAGTTGACCAACTTCTGACCCACCCGAGCCTACCTAGCTTATTTATCAATCTTCTATGTGGAACAGTGTCAAAAGCTTTGCTGAAGTCAAGGTAGGCGACATCAACTGCTCCCCTTGGTCCACCACTCTGGTTACCCAGTCAAAGAAATCTATGAGATTAGGTTTGACAGGACCTTCCTTTGTAAACCCATGCTGTCTTGGATCCTGTGCCCTATGGATTCCAGGTGTTGCACTATCCTTTCCTTAAGGAGTGCTTCCATAATCTGCCCACTACTGAGGTAAGAGCTGACCGGTCTGTAGTTCCCCCCTCCTCCCTGCTACCACTCTTGTGGAGTGGGATCACATGAGCCCTTCTCCAGTCTTCTGGGACCTCTCCTGTGCTCAGAGACTCACTAAACAATTCTGCTAATGGCTCTGCTAGTTCCTCCTTTAGCTCCTTAAGTACCCTGGGATGTGTGCCATCAGGTCCCATTGCCTTATCCACCCTGAGCTTAGCAAGCTCTTGTAGGACCCTTTCTTTTGTGAAGGAGTAGTGCTCACCTCCCTCCCCTGTGTCCATGATGCTGAGCTGTGGGCCCTGCCCTACCTTCTCTTCAGTGAATACTGAGCAAAGTATCTATTTAGGATAGATGCCTTTACAGGGTCCTCCTCCTCACATGCCCTTTTCTCCATTAAGCTTAGCAATACCCCTCTGGACTTTCTCCTTTCACTAATGTATCTACAGAAAGTCTTGTCACCTTCTTTTACTGTTTGTGCTAGTGTTTCCTCAGTTTGGGACTTTGCCTGCCTTACTGCCTTACCTGCTTCCCTTAGGGCAGTTTGGTATGCCCCCTATCTTCATCCGCTGTGTTCCCTTATATTTTCTGAAGGCCAGCCTTTGGCTCTGACCTTTTCTGCTACTGTATTTGAGAACCAAAGTGGTTTCCTTCTTTGCACTTCCTTTTCTGTCTAACACAATGGGATGTTGCTTCAAGTATTGTATCCTTAATGCTTGCCCACTTTGCCTGTACCTCCTCACCTGTGTTTTCTTTTGCCAGGGCTAGCTTAACTCTGTTGGCCATCTTATCAAAGTCAGCTCCTCTGAAGTCCCATATTTTTGCCTTGGAATGGGATGATTTAGATGTAGTAGCCAAATTGAACCATACCATGTGATGGTCACTGGCCCCAGGTGACCTTCTACCTGGAGATCTGTGATCCTTCTTTGTTAGTCAGTACTAGATCTAGGATAGCCCTGTCTCTTGTGGGTTGCTGTACCAGTTGTTTGAGGCCCTCCCCCTGCAGGGAATCCACTATGAGTCTAGTTCTGGCAGATGTTCCTGCTGGTATTGACCAATCTGTATCTGGCATGTTGAAGTCTCCCATTATCAGAACCTCCCCTTTAGCTGTCATGTTTTGTATATCTTCTAACAGTAATGTGTCTATGTCCTCCCTCTGGTCTGGGGGCCTGTAGGCAACCCCAGTTCTTATGGCTGTCCCATTTCCCGTTTCCAGGGTGACCCACAGTTCTTCTGGCTCCTTATGTGTATTCTGAATTTCTGTAGCTTTGATATTTTCATTAACATACAGGGCCACTCCTCCCCCCCTTTTTGCACCTCGGTCTCTTCTGAACAATACATAGCCAGGTACTGAAGTCTCCCAAGTGTGGTTACTGGTAAACCACGTCTCACTAATTGCTACTATGTCCAGTTTAGCCTCTGACATTATCCTATTTTTTCTATTTTCTCCCCAGCCCCCATGCAATGAGTGGGGTTGGCTGACCCCCACCTCTGCAGAAGTAGCCAAACACTTGGGTTGTGGGACCACCCCTTTTCTGGTCGGCGTGCCTGTGTTGGTGTTCAGCCACCGCTGGGCATCAGGTTACAGCACGCAAAACGGTCCTCCCTCCCCGAGAAAGGAGAGCAGTCTACAGATGCTCAATCCTTCCTCACCACAGCCGACCCAAGTCCATTCCCAAACCCAGGTCGCTGGCGTGGTGCAAGGTGTGGCATCCAGCGCCTCAACCCTCAGAGCCATCGGGCCGGCCTAATTATTTGCTTTTCTAGTTGCTACCTCACACTGTTTTCACCATCTGAAGTTGGTGCGAATCATTACCCCAAGGTTTTGTTCCTGCAAAGTTTCAATAATTTATATGTTGTTTAGGCAGCATGTTGCATGCTGTCTTCTAGCTGAGATGCATCATTTTTGCATTTTTTTTTTTTATGTCACTTGTCATATCTCTGCTCAAATTTACTGCCCAAAAAATGCACCAGAATGTTGGCAGCATTCCTTTCTGTTGGTAAATTTTGTACTTTGAAAGTTGGCCCCCCCCCCCGTTACTAGTTGTCTACATCCTAGAATTAACAGAATGCAACAGTAAACAGATGTACTTTTTTTTTTTGTGATCTAACCTTAAGGAAGGAAAAGTTTTCATAAAAGAAACAAAAAGAAGCCAACCTCCTATCCTATTCATTAAATCACTCAAAATGAGATAAGTATTTGTCAATGCCAAATGTTTGCCGTTTGCATTGCTGTAGTACCGGGTCTTGTTAGTACACATCTTTACTATATTTTAATCAAGATAGACCAAATGCGATGTAATATGTTATTTGTAATGGGGCCCTGATTTTACAGTTTTATACTGCGCTATCTGGATAGGAGAGATGATATGAGACACCTCATTTTTAGCGTGGTCCTACTTTTATAATGTATTTTTTACTAGGACAGAACATTTTAGATGCAGTATCTCCTTTTTAGTGGGGTCCTATTTTTACAGTTTTGCAATATATTTCCCCAGGATAACCCAGCTGAGATGCAATGCCTCATTTTCAATGGGGTTCTGCTCCGACACATTTTTTCTACTGTATTTACCCAGGACAGCAAAGCACAGCTCAGATGCTGTAGTTTCCAGTGGGATCCTGCTTTTCCCAATTTTTACTCTATATTTATCCAGGACAGCACAGTCAAGATGCAATATCTCATTTTCACTGGGGTCTTGCTGTTACCCATTTTACAACATATTTAACCAGGAAAGCCCATCTGAAAGACAAGCTGCAGTTTCAGTGGGGTCCAGCTGTTACAATGTATTTTTCCCCACACAGCAACATAGATGCACAGTTCAGTTTAGGCTCTGCTATACTGGGGTCCTGCTTTCACACATTTACCCAGGATACAACATCTCATTTTCAATAGCATCTTGTTTTTACACATTTTTAGATTCTATTTACCATTCTATTTACCTAGGATAGACCAGCTACGAGGCAATATCTAATTTTCAGTGAACTCCCACATTTTGACCCCAAATTTCCAAAAGTCATTTTATGATCTGCTATTACGATCAAGACAAGTGGAATTTTTTTAAATCCCATCCATAAGGTGATTTCACAGTGTAACAGCAAAAACATGTTTCGGAGGGAATCTGAACAATGACACCTGCCATGTTCAGGAGGTGACGTAACACAAAGGATACGATGAACACACCAGTGGCCAAAATCTGCAAAAATAAAGTTATGAGTAAACACTGGAACAAAGTAGTTTTTGTCTCTCACATTCTGACCTCAGATTTTCAACACAGTCTTTTTATTACCCCCTCCTTCGGAGCATGACAGGTGTCATTTATAAAATACTGGCCAAACCGTCATTTCGCACTAGTGTAAAAACAGATTTTGACCAGGATTTGAAAAATGCCACCCGTCACGTTCAGAAGATGGTGTGAAAAAAGGCTATGTTGAAAATATGGAGTCAAAATACTGAAAATTACCAATGTTATGAGCGAGCATTGAACATTTTGAACACGTCTTTATAACTAAGTTGTTTTTCAGTATTCTGACCCAAAGCAGTGAAGATGTGTCTCCAGTCCAGTCCAGAGAGGATTACGGCATTGGACCCCCGGTAGGTAAGCAAGAGGTGGAGGGGTGGTTGGTGGTAGTAAGGTGATGGCAACAGTGGGGCAGTGGCAACAGACATCAATGGGCCGGTTTCTTTTTTACAGGGTGTATAAAAAAAAAAAAAAAAGACTATGAGGGACAGTTTTCTTTATTTCAGATACCGCCACTGGAGACCAAGCACCGCAGTGTCAGTTTAACTTCCACAGGCACGGGTAGCGACAGGGAGGTGGGAGGGATACTTGGTAGAGAGTGGGATTACAGGAACTAAATAAATAAAACTATGAGGGATGGTTTCCTTTACTTCAGATACAGACACTAGGGATTGGGCACACTGGTGTCAGTGTTTTGTTTGGCAGTACCGGAGGTGAGTTCCCCTGGTGTCGCACAGTGAAAATGGACAGGGTGGTGGTGGAGGGGTGACAGAAGGCACCTGGGACTGGGCACCCCCATGTCGGAAAATTAAGAGAGAAGGGGGAAGTAATGGGAGGTGGGTTGGAAGGGATCGTTTTTACATTGGGGGTCAAGACCACAGCAGGCTGATCATGGCGCGGATCAGCTATGCTTGCTGGGTGGTGTTATGCAGATCAAAGGAAAGAAGACACTATGACTCGGGTGGCTCTTTTCTTTGAACTTCACAAAGTTTCTGCACAGCAAGCCCAGAAGAGTGCCATGATCAGCCTAGCTGATGATTGGTCCGACACTGCCAAGCCCCTGAAGGACTGCCCCGCACTGGACCGACAGTGACACATCTCCCAAAATCCACTATCACAGCAACATGTTCACTCTGCAAAAGCACAAGCATTAACATAAAAAGTAAAGCTACTTTCATTATTCCAATTCAAAAACTGTTAAGCAGCCAGAACCAACAGTCAATAAACCAGCAAAACACACAAAACCGTTTCACGTAAAAATGCTTTCTCAAAGGTCTTTTTTTATCTTGTGTTTTTTCTCCTGAGCTGTGTGCTTTCCCTTCTGGCTCCGACAGCAAGTGCCCAGCCTTATCACCTGCAGCCACCACTCCAGAGGTCCTCCATAGTTTGCGACATGATAGGACCCAAAGAGTGGCACCTGTTGTCGCCTCCTAGCCGTTCTGGCCATCTGTGCACTAATCTGAGTACACCTGTCAATAGGTGCCAACATCTAAAATTTGCCACCCCTTCCCCCGAGGTCCGCCTCGAAGTTAGAATATATAGCTGGGGGCATGGGCACAGCCCCCGCATATATTCCGGCAATGAAATACAAATCTTGGCGCCCTAATGACAGTCGCACCTGGACAGGTGCATTCCGATGATGGAACCACCTCCTAGTAGAGATGTCACAGTAGGAGAGTTTTATGATAGACTGCAGTATCAGAAGACATGGAACTGATACGATGGGCAGCTTCTGATACCACAATAACTATGGTTCATGGTATTCATACTGTTTTTTCAACCATTACAACTTACATAATACTAACTGATCACTCACATAATTGTATTGTGATAGCAGGGGTTTTACATGTGATGGTTATCATACTGTCAAAATTTTACACTGCAGCCGGCCCAATGGCGCTGAGGGTTGAGGCGCTGGACACCACAACTCATGCCACACCAGTGACCCAGGGTCGGAAGTGACCTTGGGAGTTGGGGGTCGGCTGGGAGGGAGAAGGATTGAGCATCCCAAGGACTGCTCTTCTTCTCCGGGATGGGAGGGAAGGGATGACCGCGGGCGTGGTGGCTGTGGGGGAAGGTAGGGCAGCTCGCAGTCTGCTGGAGGGTTGATGCGGGCTGATGCTGGATGTGCTGTGCGTGGACGCAGACGGAAGATCCTTGGCGCGACTGCACACCTGCGCTGTGGGAGGCGGAACAAAGAGAAAATCCTCCCCGTGTGCGTGAAGGTGGTTCGCCGGCACTGCAGCAGACGCACCCAAGTCAGCTCCACTGGTGCTCACCTGGCCTTCCGCGGTGAGCGGGGTAAGTCCCCATTGTGATGCGGCTGGGAGGGGTGGGGCATAGGGGCCGAGCTCTGGTTGCAGCTGGGTTAGGGGCCAAGAGTGACAGCCTGGGGTGGGGGGGACCATAGGTACAATGCCCCCTGCTGAGGAGTCCTACAAAGTATACAACAAAAAAAATAAAAAATTTCACACTGCAACAGCCTAACTCCTGATCAGAGCACTACATGGCATGAGAGCAGTATTGTAAGTGTGGAGCCAATGCATGCTGGAGTCATCCTAGCAGACAATCTTTTTCCTACCTAGCTCCCTCCCCATGATACTATGGGAGAAATGCCATTAATGCGTACTGGTGCAACCTCTTCGTGCTCTCTGTGGCCACCAGGGAGCCTCTGTGAAGCAGGCAGTGCAGTCCTCCCTTTCCAAAGGCTGCAGGCAGTTGCTGGTCCACAGTGGTGACCTAGCTTTAGGATGCAAACCTGGTTCATTGGCACTGCAAACAGCTCCCCTGCCACTACACTATTAGGCCAGCCACAAGGGTCATGTTTCAAGTGTTTGTACGCCACTGTTGTATGTTTTGTGGCACTGGCTGTTCGCCACTTTTTGAATTAGAATGAAGAAAAATAGCTCTACTTTTTTATCTTGTGATTGTTTTATGGAACAGACGTGAGTTCTGGCTTTGTTTGCCCGAGAGTTGCTATTGCTAGCCGTAATAAGGCTTAGCCCTAGAAGCACCTTCCCCACTCTTTGTTTTCTCTCCTTCCATAAGAAATCTCTCCAATTTAATCATTTATGGTACCCTGCGACATTAGCCCCATTTATAACTAGCAACAAAGAGGTTTCTCAGCTCGTATGCAGATACTCAAGATTCTTTATCTCAGTGAGGAAAGCTCCAACTTTGAAATGGGAATGACACCAGTTTCTTCATACCTTCCCTCCAACTTCCGATAATGGTGCCATACTAGCCAAGATGTGTCCCCAGAAGAGTTATTCTGGATCTGTGTTGATGTCCAGGTACTGTTACTAATGTTGATAAATTGGTGATATCACTCATGGCTCCACATCTCTGTGCCTTTGTCCTGGCTTGACTCCCCTCCACTGCCACCCCTTAGCTGCATATATATACAGTCAGCCTCAATTTATTTGGGTGGAGTGGGAAAGATGGAGGAATCTGTAGGTGGAGTCAGTGCCACAGAGAAGTGTGCAGATGACAAAGGCTGGTTGGAGTACAAACTAAGGACATTAGGGGGAAACAATGCAGAGCTGGATGAAAGAGGTTATCATAGCTTGACAAAAAATACATATACATACACACACATATAATATACATATATATATATATACACACATATATATATATACACACATATATATATATATATATATATATATATATATATATATATATATACACACATATACACACACACACACACACACACGTATATATAATATATATTGAAAAATCGTCATCTGATGAGCCCCTCCGTTGCAGACTATTTGAAAGGTTATACGTGTTTTATTTACAACAACATTATGCTTTTCTTGAGGCACTGCTGAATAACTACAGAGAATTAAATATTAGTCTTACTAAAATAAATGTTGCTAAAAGCTTGGGTACGAGTTCTAAATTTGGAGTCCTATGGCATTAACTGGATTAACCAAACATCATCAACCAGACTGTAATCCAGTATGGTTTACATGTTGCAGTTTTTCATACCTGCTGAATCAACTGCCCTGCTTACATGTAATGCATAACATGACTGCTGGGGTGTCAGTTATTCAGTAACTTGGGTAATTTTATTTATTTAAAATTTGGTAACCGTGAAAGGCACACTGAGCTGAGGCTCACTTCCAGGTGTGACCCGGGGACAGGGGGTACAATACAAACAAAGGATAACAAAGAATCATATACAGTAATATACAGTAGCAGGCAGGGATTACAGAAAACAAAATACATAAAAATAAATGACATACAGTCAGTTGAAAACAGCTGCAAGCACAATCAGAGTAAGTGCAAGTAGTAAAAATCCATCAAGCAGTTAAGATGTCAGTCGAGCAGGGGAGGCTATGGATAGAGTGGGGAGTGAGGCAGAAGAGGAGGAAGGGCAAGAACAAGGGGTGACAGGAAGGAGTTGGATGAGGTGTTTGAAGACAGGGTAAAAGGAAGAGGAAGAGTTTCGAATATTTGGGGGGAGCCAATTCCAGAGGAGAGGGAGGCAGTAGAAGGCAGACTGACCACCAGTAGAATGGGGCTATGGGAGAGAGGAAGAGCCGGGGTCCCTGGTGCACAAAGCATAAGAGGAAAGAGTATTGGGGGCCAGACAAGTGGAGGGAAGGCAGAAGAACCCAAAACCAGAATTTAGCAGTAAAAGACATGGAGTGGATTAGCCTCCTATGGGATGGGGTGAAATAAAAAGAGCAGTTACGGAGAGTGGAACTGGTAGCAAAGCGGCAGAAGGAATTTAGGAGAGTGTCAAGTTTGGTGAAGGGGGTAGCGAGGGCTGTGCCACAGATGACGTCAGCATAATCGAAGATTGGGAGTATCATGTTTGTGTCCATCTCCCGATGAACAGGAAGGGAAAGGCAATCTTTACTGCGAATGAGTATGCTGAGTTAGGGGTGAAGTTCAGAACGTATGGCACCAACATGGTTAGAGAAGTCAAGGTGTCTGTCCAGCCAGACCCCGAAGTATTTGAAGGCGGGAACTACTTCAAGGGGGGGGAGCCATCTTGGGTGAAGAACACTGGTACGATCTGGAGTCTGGCTAGTTTTTGCCTAGAGTCGAATATCACAGTAATTGTTTTTTCGGTGTTTACTCTCAATAGATTATCTTGGAACCAAGACAAGAATTACTGAAGTCTTGTTGGAGAGGAATCTGTACTTCAACGGAGGAGGGTCTTGAGGTATAAATTAGGATGTCATCCACATACATGTGAATGTGGGAGTTAGTGCAGCCAGAGAGGAGGTCATTTGTGAACACAGAGAAAAGAATAAGTCAGAGGATAAACCCTTGAGGCACATCGGTGACGACTTGGGGGGGGGGGGGGATAAGGGGTTTCCCCACTGGCACCGACTGCTTCCTACCACAGACGTAGGAGCTGAACCAGCTGATGGTGGGGGTGGCCAGACAAACCACATGGAGCTTTTTTTTCTCTTCTTTAACAGGAGTATGTGTGAGACAGAATAGAAAGCTCTGGCCAGGTCAATGACTATTACGGCATGTGGGGTGGAGTTGGTGACTCGCAGTAGGGAGGAGATGGTAGAAGGATATTTCCTGAACCCTGACTGGAAGTGGGAAAGAACTCTAGAGAAAGAAAAGAACTCCAAAAGCCTTGAGTAAACAAGAAATTCTTATAGTTTTGCGAGGGAGGGAGGGAGAGGGAGAGGGAGAGGGGGAGAGAGAGAGAGAGAGAGAGAGATAGCCCAGAAATCGCCGGGGGAAGATGGGTCATCACCTTTCTGACAGGGCAACACCTTGGGAACTTCCAGACTTTCGATGCAATTGCAAGTGGAGGAGGAGGAGGAGAGTTTAAGGGTGCAGCTACAACTGGAGTAGCTTAGGGTGGAGGCCATCTGGGCTGGATTTGCTACAATTAAGTGATTCCAGTGCCTGGAAGACTTTCTGAGGGGAAATGGGGGGGGGGGGAGAGAGACAACAGTAGCCATCAGGTGAGGGTGGTGGGAGGGAGTCAGGGGAGGCAAGGAGGGGATGGTGAGGGAGAGCACAGGTAGTGAAAAATTTACTGAACATCTCTGCAGCGGAGGACGGATCTGAGACGGAAGAACCATTTACCTTGAAGACCGGGGAGGTCAACTGTGTTTGAGGGTCAACGAGGGTGTGGATAACTTTCCAGAAGGAGGCAGGCGAGTTAAGATTTGTGCGTAAATATGTTTTGAAATATTTGGATTTTGCGAGGTGGATAGCCTTGGAACAAGCTTTCCTGAGGAATTTGTAAAGCAGAAGGTTGGACAGGGATTGTAAGGATTTGTAACGGGCCCAGGCTTGATCACTGGTCTTACATATGGAAAGGAGGCCTGATGTTATCCAGGGGTGGTACAGATGCTTGGCTCTGGCTTTTATTAGAGGGGAGTGCACACCCTCACAAGTAAATCCATGTGAAGGAGTTTGATATTCAAAAATTCTTTAAGTTTACTGGATGCTTCAAGAATAAATTGCATTTGCAACCCTGAAAGACTTCTCAGTTAAAGCTGTCTCCTAGCACCTCAACTCTCTCGAGTCTTCAATGGGGGATCTGCACCCACAGAACTCCCTTAAGAACCTCTGTTCCCAAATTCTCTATGCCAACCAGTCCCCACTCGAATTAAGTGAACACCTTTAAATATCTAGGTATCACGCTAGATCCAGCCCTCAACTACCATCAACACATCCATCACCTATCCACTGCCCTTAACTCTAGAACTGGCATGCTGTATCGGTACAAATATTGCCTCACACCTGACGCACTGTCTCTTCCTCTGTCCTCTCCCTTCTGAACTATGGTATTCTCTTATACAGCGCTGCATCCACCTCTGCCCTCAGCAGACTCAGGCTCGCAATAAACAAAGCCTGCCGCTTCATCCTTGGCTGTGATCATTACACCAACACCTGCTTCCTCTACAGGGCCACAAACTGGCTGAACCTGGACAACAGGATCAGGTTTCACACCTGCCTAATGGCCAAAAAGATTGAGTTTGGTCTCACCCCCCAACTCTCTCCTCAGTTATGCACCCAACATCGGCAGTCATATCTACCCGTAGCTCTGGCAAGCCATGGTTATGGGTACCTAGCTGCCGGACCTCCCAATTCCAAAGAACTTTCAGTTACAAAGCCCCTTCCTGGATGAACTCGCTCCCAAGCCATATAACTAATGAAAAAAAGGCTTGGCCCCTTTAAATCCCAGCTAAGGGAGCACCTTCAGGCCTCCAACCCATGCGACTGCCCCTGACACTTCCCTCTTTTTCTGCTCTCCCCCACGACAATGACCCTGCCTGTTTCCCTTCCCCGTCCCCCCTCCATACCCCTGGTCAGTGCAAACCCAATTATGACTTTTATTTTCCTTTAAACTGAATTTTTAGGTTATTTGCCTGAATGCTCCGATACTACTTCCTATACTGACCATCAGTCTACTACAGAACCAACTGCAAATATATGGCTGTGCTAAAGTACTGAAACTTCTGTTATACTTGTTTGGTAGCTGCTTACTGAACACCTATGTACTCCTATGCCTGTACCAATGTACTGTAACTGTAAATATGTTGTCTCTGTACTCTATGGTCCAGATATGCACAATCCACTGATGCAGCTACTGGTGTGATATTTAAAAGGGAAAAGTGCGCCGCACAAATCCCAATGCGCCAGGAGAGCATCAGTAATTATCTGAGTACAGGTGGGGGGGGGTGCCCATGCATAAACTGCATGGCCCGGTATTCAGCCCGGGTTGCAGAGTTATGTGCAGGCGCAACCCCTAGCTGCACCTGCACAATGTTACACCAAAAAAAAAAGGAATGTCGAGGCCACTCTTACAGGTGAGCTGCCGCATTGCAGGCGCAACACAGCAGCTGCCACCTGTGGGTGGCCCTCGACTTGTCTCCACGCCTGGTGGCACCCCCATGCCCGATCGTGGGCATCAGTATCCCCCAGTCCAATATCCTGGTGGTCCAGTGGACTACGAGTAGCCAGATGTGGTATAGTACTCCCCACTCCCGAGTAGCCCAATGTGGGCATAATTTTACTCCCCATTAGCCCGATCGCGGGCATCAGTATCCCCCAAAGCCCAATATCCCTCGTGGTTCAGTGGACCGAGCGGAGCCCGATCACGGCGGCATTCCTCCACCCCAGTCCGAAATCCCTGATGATCTAGTGGACCCCCACCCCACCAGGAGCCCCACCACCCCACCCCGCTAGCACCCCACCCACTCAGCCGTACCAACACTGATGAAGCAGGAGTGGCTGCACCCACTGGTTCAGGAGCATGAGCCAATGGGCACGCAGCCCATATCGTACTAGTCAGTCCAGATATGTGAATGAACCTTGTTGCTGACCATCCACTGTTGTTTTGCCAATTACCACCCCTGACCTTCCTTCTATCAGTCTTTCTTGTTATGTTTGAACATTCCTCACATTTCTCTCTATATAACCTTACTACCTTATTAACCCTTTCACTCCACAGGTCAGGTCCGTGGTTTCTGCACTTATTATACATCTTACTGCCATTATCTGTATAATGCTTGCCATTATTTTTTGTTGTTTCTACCCATTGTATTTTTGTAGCACTGCTGTATCCTCTATTTGTATTATTGTACCCATGTTGCTGTTGTTCAGCTGTTCTCTTTTTGTTGTACTCTCCCGGGTCATGCCTGAAAATAGTCATTTTATGGCTAGTGCACCTACCCAGTTAACAAAAACTAAATAAATAAAAATAAAGTGCTGGTTTTCAGTGCAAAAGCAGTGCAGTGCTTTGTTTCTAGTTTTTGTTTTTATGGTACTGTATGTATTTGGCTGGTGTCAGCCAGTCTTTAGTGAAAGCTGCAGATTGGCACCTTTTTCTCCTGCGAGTATGCAGCAATAGTCATGACACGAGACGGGGATGCAGCAGTTTCTGTGACTGCGTGGAAAACACAGGTTGGATTTATTAAGACCGCAAGTCATAATTCACAGTTTAGAATGTTGCGGAAGTACAACCTTTTTAAAGAGCCACTCTGCCCTTCAGCGTGCACTCTCATAAACAAGATGTTTCAGCTGTTACAGTTTACTAGAGAATACATTTCTTTTTTCATGGTTTCCAAAATTTATAGCACATCTTGGTAGTGCAGTTAAAAAGACTCTATATAAAACATTTGAAAACATTTGCCTTCCCCCTGTTAACCTCACAGTGCCTTTGTTTTATGGCATCATAATGCTTACCATAAGACTGTGTGGTGAGCAGAAGAGAGTCAGATACATTTTGAAAGACTCAGTGAAATAACTGCTGCATTATCTACAATATTTAGTAGACCAACAGCAGGGAAAGTAGATAATATGACAAATAACCAGACAATAATAAGTTACAACATAACTGGTGTAAGTCTAATGTTTATAAGTTTTTTATTACAATAAAGAGCTGCACTTCAAGTGGGAATTGCTACTTTTGAAACTATAGAACATTTGTCAAAATGTCTGATAAATGTCAGTATGTAAATATAAAATATATGACCTAATGCCCCTTGTTCTAAAACAGATTTTGTGTAAAAATGTATGATCAGCTCTTTCTGTTTGCCTAAACTGCTGCTTCAGTTATTTTATGTTTTCCCTTGAGATACACTTGTTGGGAGTACTAAAATGATACCCTTAAATTTACAGTTTATAAATAGCTAAATAAATGTGTGGACACTGCTACCAAGCCTGAACTATGATTCAAACAACATGAAGTCTTGCTATATTATGACAATTGCAGTAAGACCGCAGGTTAGAACTGCTCCAGAGGTGAAATAGTTAACATTCCATGCAGGCATGGAACTTAGGGCACGAGCTCGGTTGAAAACTCTGTCTGTTGTGCTTCAAACGTAAACTGTCAGATTCTTTACTCCGCCTCACTGAACAGTCGCTCCGGAGATTTCTCCTTCTGCTCGGTTCATTTTGTCGGTTTAAAAGTATTATCTTTCGGTTTTTAGCCGAAATTAAACCGCAACCGGTCGGTTCAAGCTCTGTCTGTGGTAAATAAGTAATAGATAGATTTTACATTTATTTTTTCTGTGTGGAACTTGTAATTCTTTATCGGTTCGGTTTGAACCGATCAGGTTGTATTTAAAATCTACTAGTCCTTTTTTAGAGTGCCGTTCCCGGTTCTTATCGGTTCTAAAAAAAAAAAGAAACGGATTTCATTATGGTTTTTTCCACGACCCGTGACACGGTTAGGAACCGATAAGGGTGTCTTGCTTGGTGGATTGCCATAAACGGGCAAGTTGGTTAGGCTGGCATTATGTCTGAGAAACCCAAAAGAAAAACCGGACCCACTGGGTTTCAACACTGTAGTGTTTGTGGGGAAGCTTTTGCTAAGGCTGACCCACACACCCCATGTGTCTATTGTCTGGGGTTTGACCACCTCAATTCAGACTGCCAGATTTGTCACAATTTCCCTGCTGCCACCATAGATAAGAGAGTTGGTAGGCTCAGGGAAAGGGAGGCCAAAAAGTCCGCTGACCCGGATGGCCAGCCCGGTTCGGTGCCAACCGAACCGGAGGGATTGCCCTCTGACCAGGGCGATACTTCCTCGGGCAAACGAAGAGCCGGTTCCAGCAAAAAGGACTAGAAAGTCAGTTAGTGTAGAGCCAAAAGTTCTCTCCCCAACTGTTGAGGAAATAGCTAAAGCAATTCAAATTGTCCAGTCTCTCTCTCTCCGGTTCCGACCGAACCGACACCTTCAGTGAAGCGTTCAGTTCGGCCGGTTCCACCGGTTCAAGATTATGATTTTGAGAATTTTTATGAACCAGGGAAGGGGGAAGAGGAATATGAGGAGAGTGAATATGGTTTTGAAGATCTGGATGTGCCCATTGATCCGGACATCTCTCCAGATAGACCCCTAGGGGTTTCTCCTCCCAAGGCTTTCTGAGTCCCCTTCTCATTTCATGTTTTATTAAAAAAGTTGCTGAAACTCTCCAGCTCCCTGTTGAGGAAGCTGTTGATGACCAAGAGGAGCCAGACAATGTAGAAATGATGGATATTCCAGAGTCTAGGAGACTGTCTATTCCTTTGCATAAATTTTTTCGGAAACAGACAGTAAAAGTTTTAAAAACTCCTCACACTATACCTCCTGTGGATAAAAGGATGGACAAGAGGTATACCTTATCAGGCTCCGACACTGATTTCCTCACTCAACAATGCAGCCATGTGGGGGTAGTGCAGGCTGCAGCCTGTGACAAGGCTAATATTCCTCTAGCTTCACACCCCCCTGAGAAGGACTCCAGGAAGATTGATGCTATGGCAAAGAAACAGTACATGGCAGCATCTTTGGGACTCAGACAAGCAAATTATATGGCTTATGCTGCTAGGTATCAGAAATCCAGATGGGATACTGTGCTGGCCCTAGCGAAACAAGTCCCTGACCAGCTTGCCAGGGCCGGAACAGGTGGCTATGGATGGTATTGGGGCATCCAAGGTGCAATTTCATGCTGCAGTGGACTCTAATGATGTTTCATCAAGAGTCATGGCTACATCTGTGGCACTTCGCAGGATGGCTTGGCTCAGATGTACTACCCTGTCTCAGGATACCCAGTCTAAGGCCATGGATTTTCCTGTTGTGGGAAATTCTCTATTTGGGGAGCAAACAGAGAATTACACAGAGAAAATGGATGAATATAGGACCACCTATAGAATGCACAGGCCAAGGCAAGGCAGGCCACTCCTCAAAAGCAGCTTCCTAGAGGCAGAGGCAGGCCTTTTCACCAAGCCCTGCCTCCCCACTCATGCTCAGGGGGGTTCTTTAGGGAGAGGCAGGCAGGGGTACAAGCAGGTCTGCTTCCACCCTTCAGCCCAAAGCCCCTGCCAAGCAGGCACCCTGATGGGATTGCCAGGGACGATTCTCCTCTACCTGTAGGGGGCAGGCTGACTTACTTTGTCCAGGACTGGAAGTCTTTAACATCAGACAAGTGGGTCCTGGAAGTAGTAAGCCAGGGACTGGTTCTCAGCTTCAAAAAATTTCCAAAGCTGAGAACCAGATCTTTTCCACCTGCAACTCCATCAGAGGCACTCGCCCTAGAGGCAGAGGTCTCTACCCTCCTGGCTCTCAGAGCTGTGGAAAGGGTTCCTCCCCTGCACCAGGGCAAAGGTTTGTACTCCAGGTACTTCCTTACCCCAAAAAAGACAGGAGAATGGTGGCCCATCCTGGATCTCAGATATTTAAACAAGCACCTTTTAAAGCCAAAGTTCAAAATGGTGACTCTGGGAATTATCCTACCCTCTCTAAGGCCAGGGGACTAGCTAGCTTCCCTGGACCTCAAGGATGCCTACTTCCATATTCCCATCAGAAGCTCCCATTGAAAGTACCTCAGGTTCGAGCTGCCCTCAGGCCACTACCAGTTCAGAGCAATGCCCTTCGGCCTCACTTCTGCCCCAAGGGTATTCACCACATGCCTGGCTGTAGCAGTTGCCTACCTAAGAAGGCAAAAGACTGCCATCTTTCCTTACCTGGACGATTGGCTCTTAGTAGGCCAGTCCCCAGACCAGGTCAATTTACACCTTCAGATAACGCAGCAACTGCTTACCTCTCTAGGTTTCCTTCTGAATCTCTCAAAGTCAGTTCTAGAGCTAGTCCAGCTTCTTACCTTCATAGGTGCAGAAATGAACACACAGGAAGCCAGGGCCTTCCTCCCCCTGGACAGGGCAAAGACCCTAGTCTCCCTGGCCTCCTCATTTACCCTGCAGGTCTCCCGGCCAGCAATGCATTTTCTGCAGCTCCTAGGACACATGGCTGCTTCCACAGCAGTTGTGCAAGGAGCAAGATTTCAGATGAGGACATCCAGTTCCATTTGAGAGCTTTTGGTCTCAAAGAAAGGATCCTCTTACCAAGCTGATCCCAGTAACTCAACCCTGATCCAAGCCCTACAGTGATGGCAGGATCAGAGCAACCTGAGACAAGGGGTTCCTTTTGTCACTCAGTCTCATTCTCTAATCCTTACTACAGATCGTCCCTCTTGGGCTGGGAGCTCATATGGCGACCTCACCACTCAGGGTCTGTGGTCTCCCCAGAATCTCTGCTCCACATCAACCAGTTGGAGCTCAGGCAGTTTTTCTAGCACTTCAAGCTTTTCCAAATCTGTTCAGAACAAGAGTATTCAGGTCAGAACAGACAACACCACTACAATGTGGTACATCAAAAAGCAAGGGGCACTCGGTCTCTGACCTCGTGCACAGGCGATGAAGTTGTGGTCTCTGGCTTACTCCCTGAACACCTCCCTTACGGCAGTTCACCTCCCAGGCAAGGACAATGTCCTGGAAGATGCTCTCGCAGGATTTCCCAGGGCCACCACGAATGGTCACTGGATCCCCTGGTCTTGGGAGTAGTATTTGCCAGATGGGGCACCCCGCAGATAGATCTTTTTGCAGCCCCAGACAATCACCAACTTCCTCTTTTTTGCTGCAGGCCCCCAGTGTTGGGCTCACTCCCACTGGATGCCTTAGCCCTCAGTTGGGAGGGGAAGTTTCTCTATGCCTTCCCTCCCTTTCCTCTCCTGTTCAAAGTGCTAGTTAAAATCAGATCCCAATCATGCAAAGTCATTCTGATAGCTCTGGACTGGGCCAGACAGCCCTGGTATCCACTCCTGCTGTCCTTAGCAGTCCATCCTCCCGTCCCTTCCCAGGAATCACAATCTGTTAACCTGTGCCCAGGGAAGGGTCTGGTACCCGAATCTCAAATCTCTCAATCTCAAGACTTGGTTCTTGAAGAGTTAGAGTTGCTTGATTTACCTTTCCCAAGGTGTAATGGATATATTGAAGCGCAAGAAGCCTTCCACCAGAGCTACTTACAATTCCAAATGGAAAGAGTTTTCTATATGGTTCTCGGAAAAGCATATTTCCCCAGTCTCTGCTGATCTACCCACAGTCCTGGATTATATGGTCCACCTGAATTCTCTGGGGCGGACCAGCTACCCTGAAGGTGCACTTGGCAGCTTTGTCTGCTTTATTTCAGCAGGTAAATCCTCTTCCCTTTCAGCTCATCCTGTATTTTCCAAGTTTTTTAAGAGTTGTTTCACCAACCCTCCATTCAGGATCCTGCCCTGCCTGAGATCTTAATGTTTGCATTGCTCAGCTTATACACCCCCTTTGAGCCCTTGTCTTCAGCTGAGCTCAAGTACGTGACTTGGAAAAACTGTGTTTTGGTAGCCATCACCTCTGCCAGACGCATAAGTGAATTACAAGCGTTGTCAGTGGAGCAGGAGTTTGTCTCTTTTCACAGAGATAAGGTGGTCCTTGGACTAACAGAAAGTTCCTGCCTAAGTGGTTTCAGATTTCCACCTTAATCAATCTATTTCACTTCCAGTGTACTTCACTGACCACTCCTCCTCTGGGAGAGGATGCTGCACAAGCCTAGATGTGAAGAGAGCCCTTAGTTACTACATAGAGCATACCAAGGGTCATAGGTTTGACTCCCTTCAACTGTTCCTCACCTATGGCGAAGCTGGTAAAGGGAAGCCAGCCACTAAAAGATCCATTGCCAGGTGGATTGTCTCTTGTATCCAATTCTGCTATGAGGAGTTGGGTAAAGTTCCCCCCTCAGGCCTGAGGGCTCACTCTACCAGAGGTACAGCTGCTTCTCTGGCTGCTGCCAGAGACATTCCTATTCTAGAAATATGCAAGCAGCTACCTGGAAAACAGTTCACACTTTTACCAAGCATTACTCCCTGGACATCCAGGCTAGGAGTGATGCTCGGTTTGGCACAGCCGTGCTTCAGAGCCTATTTCCTAGGTAGGTTCTGTCCCTCCTCCATGGGGGTACTGTGTAGTCTGTAACTGTCATAATATAGTAAGACTTCATGTTGTTTGAAGAAAAAATTACTCACCTTAGTAATGTTGTTTCTTCTAATGGAGTCTTGCTATATTATGACCTCCTCCTGCCTGCCCCTTTCAGAACCTCTGTTTTGGGGATGTGGGTGGGCAGTACAGGGTTGGCACTTTTTGATGCCACCTTGTTGTTTTCACCTACCTTTTGGGTGAATTGGTGTTGTTTTGCATTTTTGGGTCTCCTGACTTGAGTCTTTGTTTTAGGCCAAAATGAGTGTTTATGTTAGTAGCCAGTTGGCTAGTGTAGGTTTACAGCTTCCACACAGAACCTTAGTGAGTTTTAGCTCGTAAAGATCTGACAGTTTGCATTTGAAGCACAACAGACAGAGTTTTCAACCGAGCTCGTGCTCTAAGTTCCATGCCTGCATGGAAAGTTAACTATTTCACCTCCGGAGCAGTTCTAACCTGTGGTCATACTGCAATTGTCATAATATAGCAAGACTCCATTAGAAGAAACATTACTAAGGTGAGTAATTTTTTCTTTTTGTGTAAGAGGTTAAGCCCCACCTACACTACTTTTACCAAGGCTGCCTTCCTTTCAACAAATGCACTGCATACAGGCCACACAGTCTCATATAACATAACATATCACTGAATTAAAAGAAAGACTAGAATGGCAGCGCCTATCAGGGCAGCCCAGTGTGATTACATAAAGTGCTCACCATACTGTGGCTGTCAAAACCCGAAAACAGACTCACTGACACCCCACGCATCTTTGGTGGCACCCTCAGTTTAAGTTGCATTTTATAGCAATTAAAAATAAAACCATGCTTACTTTTAAGATTTTTCTGTAGATCAGACTCCTTTTTATACTCTGACTGTGGTTTTCTGGAGGATGCTGTTCGGAGGGTGTGACAGGGAAGATGTGACAGACGTATGACCAGACTGACCAGTTCATTTCTTTTGTTAGCGTATTTTCCATTTATACAGTCTGTTACTTTAAAGTAAATGAAAACATGGCTTCCAAGTCACATGTCCAGGCAGGTCTTGTGGGAAATACTGGTTAACCGCTCAGTGTGACTTTCCCATTCTGCATATAAGCTGCATATCCTGGCAGATGGAAGGGTGCGATTTCGAGCACCTCAGACATCCTGGAAAACAAGACTGTAAAGCTGGACAGAGGAGGTCTAGGCGTGCAAGACATCCTGCAAGACAAAACTGTAAATCTGGACAGAGGATATCTAGGTGTGAAGGAGGCCTGCTGGCTCAGATGATGTCATCGGATTTATAGGATAAGGGCGAGTCCCTTATCATGACGGTCACAAAGAACAACGCAAAATTGCCCACGTCAAAAGGGTGACTTGAATTTAGAGATACTGCTGTAAACAGCGACGGTCCTCTTAAAATAAAATGCTTTTTTTTTTTTTTGTGTGTGGGGAGCTATGCCCCTCGCACTCCCCAAAACACAGATTCTCAACTGCAGGGGGTGCGGACTTAGGAAAAAATATAAACTCCCCCGGAAGCAAAATATTTACCTGCACCAGGATCCGAATCTGGCACCACAGGCTCCAGGGGCAGTGGCTCAAGCCACTACACCACACAGCCAGCTCGGCAGGGCTTGGCCAAATCATTCTTTTATCCCCTTTCTCACGAGTGTACTGCGTATCCCACAGTGCTATACTTGCTACACCCATTCAGTGCTCTTTTTCCCCACTCGCTCTACGTGGGACCTGTATTACTGATTTGCTCACATTGAGCGACTCAATAATACTCGCCCATATAGGGTGTTCCCGAAGTCATCCACACACGCACTTTGGGCCGGGGGGGGGCAGGAGGGAACTGTCACTCAAATGGGGTGAAGTCACTCCCCTCCTCCAAATGGCAGAAGTCAAGGGAGTGGGGCAGGCCCTCTCTCTGGAACTCAACATCAGAAGGCAAGAGGGCCCTGCCGAGGACTAGCTGAAGAGTAAGACAGCACAGTTAGGGATAGTGTTTCTGTAGCTAGTGAACAGGTATACAGTTTAAGTGATGAAAGCTCAGATTTTCTATACATCAACTGTCTGTGTAACTTGCTTTATTTTCTGTTTCTTAGTAAACTGATAATCCTTTTGTTTCACTGTAAATAGATCCTGTTTGAAAATACTTGTAGATCTTCTAGTAAAGAAACCATTTTTTTTTTTATAGAATCAGTGATAGCTTGTTTTGTTTAAAAAGGTAATTTTACTATTTCTGCTGGGCTCTGTCTGAAGTCTGTCTCTGAAGGGCACTCTACCAATAGCTACTGTGGTGACTTTCCTGCCTTCCTGGTAAAACTCTGGGAGAAACCCAAGAGAGAGGTAAAAGCCTTACCCAGCACATGGGCTGATAGAGTGCCAGCAGAAATATACCTTAACAGTCACGAATCAAGATACACAAAAGGTCACACTGATTACTACTTTTTTTTCCCTAGACAGCTTAGTGCAGCAGTTAGAAAAGATGAGCTCCTTTACCTATGGCAGATTTAAAGTACAGCAGCTTCGGAGCTGTGCGCAGACAGGGGGATTTTCTACGAGGGCCTGACAATGAATGAACTCATGGAAATCCCGTCAGTGCATAACAGAATGTAAAGGGGGGCAGACTGTCTCAAGGGTGCCTGACAAAATACCTCTGCAGCAGGCGGTCGCAGAGGAAGGTGACCAAGGTAGCAAGACTGTGGTCACAGCAGCTGTGCCAGAGGGGCACCTCGAGCCACAAGCTAGTGAAGTAGTACAGCTCAAACCTGAATTGAGAGCTGGTGCAGTAGGGGTTCAAACTCAGCTTGAGATCCTAAGGATGGAGCTTGCACTGAAGGAGGCCCACCTCCAGAGAGCAAGGCTGGAGCCAAAGGAAAGTGACAGGGCTCGGCAGCATGAAATCCTGATGCAGGAGGGGAGAGTAAAGCTGGAGGTGGAGGAAAGACAAAAGGCTCGACAGCATGAAATCCTGATGCAAGCAGAACAAGAGAAGGAACAAGCAGAGTGAGAGAAAAATTAAAAGCATGAGATCCAGAGACAACAGCAAGAGATCAAGATGGTGTAATCTATGCCAGCAAACACCGCAGCAAACCATAAGTAATGGCATAGGGGTCCAACCCAAAAAAACACAATTAACCCTAAAATGTTGCTGCAATACCTGAAGGAAGATGATCTTGATTTGTTTTAACATCATTTGAGAGGGTATGTGTGCAGCTTAAACTGGATAAGGCTCCATGAGTGACCCATCTAACACTATTTCTTACTGGCCGTACTTTGCATGCCTTTGCTAGAATGGATGATGATTCTATGGACTATGAGAAAGTAAAAATGGTGTTATTAAAACATTCTGAATCGACTCCTGAGACTTACAGGAGAAAGTTCTGAGAATTAAGAAAGGGCCCAGGTGACAGCTATGTACAACTACACGTCCAAATGTATGCCTATCTAGACCGCTGGGTGGATGAGGCTAAAGTTAGGACTGTAGAGTAAATGAAAGATTTGACTGTAAGGGAACAATTTAAAATTGTACCTGTTGACCTGTGCACATGGCTACTGGACCGTGCATGCAGCTCCATGAGGGAGGCAGCAGAAAATGCTGATTTGTATGTGGCCAGTAGACCACACTCGCAGCATAAGAACAATTGGGTGGGGAAACACATGGTTTTAAGGGGACCCAGGGAGGGCAGCTTAAAGGAAACCAGCCAGCACCTCAGCCCATAACAGAACCTACCGGTTCTAAGGGGAACAAGGAGCCGGGAGCAAAAAAAATGCTGGATATGCCAGAAAATAAGGCATCTGTCCTTTGACTGCCACAAAAACAGGAGCAAAGGGTAAAAGCCTGGGATGGGGATGACCAAGACAGTACTCTGCCATTCGTAGGCTGAGCACCCACTGTAGTGGCACCAAACTTTGCCATATGTATGCACTCTATTCCAATTAATGGGACAGTAACACAGCGACTGAGGTACACTGGCATCTCCATCTCCGTGGTGAGGCAAGATCTGATCCAGGCAAAGCAGATTCTGCCAGGGCAGTTTTCCAAGATTCAGGTAGTCACGGGTCCAGAGGTCCAAGTGCCAATGGCTCTGGTCTTCCTGAGCTGGAAGGGCAGCCATGGGGTAAGGGAGGTGGGAGATGTACTCGATCTCCCTGTGGACGTGATCATGGGGAATGATTCTGACCACAGGGAAAACCTAGTATGTGTTTCTACCTGTGGCCAGGCAAAGCGGCAAGCTTCTGGGGGGGGGGGGTGACACAACCTGTGCTCACCCTCTTTCAGCGGCTGAACAGGCAGCTAGTGTGGGTGAGGTGCTAACTAGAAGTAGCAGCCCTGAGCCCCAGCTGCAAACAGAGGAGGCCCCAGCTGGGGCAGACTTCCTTCAGAAGGGGAGTTGGGGAGGGTCAGATGGGAGGAGCTGGGCAGAGCTCAGCTGGCTGATCCTACACTCCAAAAAAACAAAGAGAGCCTAGAAGTGCCGAGGACTCGCAGGAGAAAAAGTCCATTTTACTGGGAAGACGGGCTGTTGTCATGAGAGTGTACACCACAGAGGGGGCTAGAGAGATAGGTACTCCACAGCTGGTAGTCCCCCAGGACTACCGCAAGTAGCTTTTGGCCCTGGCCCATGACATCCCTTTATCAGGCCACCTGGGTATTAATGGCAGAAAAAGACGGTTCACCAACAACTTCTTTTGGTCGATCATATACACAAATGTGGCAACCTACTGTAGAACTTGTCCACAGTGCCAGAGGGTAGGAAAGGTAGGGGACAAGGTTAAGGCAGTTTGCTGCCCCTATGTATTACTGAACCCTTTAAGAGGGTAGCTGTGGACATAGTAGGGCCCCTGAGTACCCAAAGTCACATGGGCAAGAGTTACATACTGGTTGTCGTGGACTACGCACAACCAAGTACCCTGAGGCAGTAGCCATGTACTCCACTAAGGCGTAAAAAGTGGCCGATGAGCTCCTGGGAATCTACAGCAGAGTGGGATTTCCCCAGGAAATTTTGTCAGACCAGGGGGCGAATTTCATGTCATCACTAATGACTAGTCTGTGGGAGTAGTGCGGGGTGAAACAACTCCATGCCTCACTCTATGACCTCGAGACAAACAGCCTGGTCAAGCTGTTCAATGGGACCCTCAAAGCTATGCTTAGGACATTTGGTGACAAGCACAAGATGGAGAGGGACAAATATCTGCCCCTTCTCTTGTGTGTATACAGGGGGAAGTCCCACAGGAATCCACAGGGTTGTCGCCCTTCGAACTCCTGTTTGGTCACAGGGTGAGGGGGGGCCCCTAGATTTAGTCAGGAATGAATGGGATGGTGATCTTGCCTCCCAAGGGGAGTCCCTTATGGAGTGCATCCTTAATTTCAGGGCCCAGCTTAAGGAGCTCAATGGGGCTCACCCAGGAGCACCTACCCACTGCACAGCAGCGACAGAGAACCTGGTATGACCACAGAGCCAGAGTCCAGGAGTACAAAGCTGGAAAGCAAGAGATGGTACTTGTCCCAGTCTGATACAATAAACTGCAGGCAGCATGAGGGGGACATTCTCCATTATCAGGAAGGTGAGTGAGGTTAATTATGTAGCAGGGCTGCCTGACAGAAGGTGTAGACAGAGGGTATACCATATGAACACGAAGAAGCCCTACTATGATAGGAAGGAGATGATCCTCACTATGTGCAGCCCACTAGAAGAGGAAAATGAGGCAGATCCCCTTGTGGACATCATGGGGGAAGCACAAGAGGGAGCCTCAGTGGATAACCTCACCCACTCAAGGCAGCCAACACTGGCCCAGGCAGAGGAAATGAGGGGGGTGCTGCGAGCACGTGGAGACATGTTCATGGGGAAACCAGGGTACACCACAATGGCTGAACACCAAGTGGACACTGGAACCCAAGTATCGCTGACACAGTTCCCCTACAGGGTACCAGAAGGGGGGGTCAAGCAGACCGTGAGGAGGAACTCAGAAATGCTGCCCCTTAGAATGATCCAGGAGTCCAGCAGCCCCTGTGCCTCACCCATGGTCCCAATTCCAAAAAGGACGGTACCATACGGTTCTGTGTCGACTACCCGAGGCTCATCAGCTGTACGAGTCGAATGCCTAACCCACGCCCAAAACGGACATGACCTTGAACAGCTGAGGGGAGCCTGGTTTCTGACCATGATACACCTAAGGGCTACTGGCAGGTACTCCTGAGCCCTGTAGCCAGGGAGAGGTCTGCTTTTGTCACCCTATTTAGCCTATTCGAATTCCGAGTAATGCCATTTCAGATGAAGAATGCACCAGCAACCTCCCAGCAGCTTGTGGATCTTATTCTGGCTGAGGCAGGTGAATATGTGCTGGCGTACATGGATGACACTGACATTTACAGCCAGACATGGGAGGATCACGTCAGGCATGTGAGTGAGGTGTTCTGCAGAGTGAAGGCTGCAAGGCTGACAAGGCGAAAAAATGCCAGGTAGGCATGGCCAAGAAGTCCTACCTTGGGCACCAATTGGACAGTGGATGGATCCATCCACAACCTTCAAAGGTTGATGCCATACAAGCCTGGCCCACCCCTGACACAAAGAAACAATGTAAGAGCATTTCTGGGGACAGCCGGGTACTACAGTAGGTTTGTCCCTCATTATAGTGATGTGGCCAATTCCGACAGATCTGACCGAAACGAAAATGCCAGAGAAAGTTCTCTGGACGGAGAACTGTGAGTCTGCCTTTCACCAGCTGAAGGAGGCACTATGTGGATCACCTGTGCTTGCTAGCCATAACTATGACCCAAGGTTCATGGTGCATGTGGATGCCTCAGACCATGGACTGGGTGCTGTCCTGAGCCAGGTTACACCACAGGCGGAGAAGCACCCCACAGTGTATCTGAGCCGGAAGCTTCTGCCCAGGAAAGAGGCATATGCCACAATTCAGAGGGAGTGTCTGGGGATAGTGTGGATCCTTCAGAAGCTACAGCCATATTTGTATGGGAGGGAGTTCACTGTGGTCACAGATCATAATCCCCTGAAGTGGCTCCGTAGGACTAGTGGACAAAACACAAAATTATGGTGCTGGAGTCTGATACTACAGTCTTATGACCAATCAGGATCAGAGTAGTGTGCAGAATGTCGATGCAGATGGACTATCAAGGTAGAACTAAGTGCATGACATGTTCCTTTGGGTGCTCCCCAATCTCCTACATGAATGGCAATGTCTCCTGGGGTTGCCCAAAGAGACACACCTTCATTCGGAAGAGATGTGATGGAGGAGATGTGACAGGCGTATGACCAGACTGATCTCTTCATTTGGTTTATTAACATAGATATTTTCCATTTATAGGTTCTGTTATTTGAAAATAAATGAAAACAGGGCTTCCAAGCCACATATCTGGGCAGGTTTGTAGAAAATACTGGTTAACTGCTTAGTGTGACTTTCCCATGAGCTCATCTAAGCTGCACATCCTGGCAGATAGTAGGGTGTGATTTCGAGCACCTTCAACATCCTATAAAACAAGACTGTAAAGTTACACAGAGAAGGTCTAGGTGTGAAAGACATCCTGCAAAATAAAATCATAAAACTGGACAGAGGACGTCTAGGTATAAAGGAGGCCTGTTGGCTCAGATGATGTCATCCACACACACACGGAGGGGGCAGGAGGGAACTGTCACTCAAAGGGGTGAAGTCACTCCACTCCTTCAGAGGGTACGAGTTAAAGAAGTGGGCCAGGCCCTCTCTTTTTACAACACTCAACATCAGAAGGCAAGAGGGCTCTGCTGAGGGCTAGCTGAAGGGTAAGACAGCACAGTTA
This sequence comes from Neoceratodus forsteri, assembly GCA_016271365.2. NCBI lineage: Eukaryota > Metazoa > Chordata > Ceratodontiformes > Ceratodontidae > Neoceratodus > Neoceratodus forsteri. The sequence goes on from CM057450.1 coordinate 1,220,353,884, forward strand.
GGGACAGTGTCTCTGTAGCTAGTGGGCAGGTATAGCGTATAGGTAAGAAAACCTCATTTTCTATATATAAACTGTCTGTGCAACTTGCTTTATTTTTTATTTCTTATTACAGTGGTAATTCTTTTGTTTCACTGTTAATTATATTCTGTTTATAAATACTTGTTTTGGGGAAGAATCAATTTCTTTATAGAATCAGAGACTGCTTGTTTTGTTTAAAAAGTTAATTTTACTATTTTTGCTGGGCTCTGTTTGCAGTTCATCTCTATAGGGCACTCTACCAATAGCTATTGTGGTGACCTCCCTGGCCTTGAGCAGGAGACAAGAAAAAATAACTTACCATAGTAACACTGTTTCTTCCAGGGGATCCCACATTATGCTTACTAGTGGAGTGAGCCCAACAGGTTCGGAATTCAGAATGTCCTCTGAACTGCTGCCCTCTAGGTGTCGCTGCCAACCACAGCCTAACGTTCTTTCGAAGCCCAGATCAAGGCGTCCACCCACTCAATCTTCTAAGCTATCCTATGCTAAACAAACAGAGAAGGTCTAAAATTAACATGGCCCAGAGAGCCAAGTAGGACAACCCAACAAAGCTGTCATAACAAAAAAAAAAAAAGAGAACTTTGTGATTTGTGAATGAACAACAGAAATACTAAAGTAACTAAAATAAGACGAATATCAAATGATTATTATAGAAACTTTTCCTGGTTCTGGAAGGGGAGGCAGGGTGGGAGATTTAAGCATAATGAAGGATCTCATGGAAGAAACAATATTACTAAAGTATTTTTTTTTTTCTTCAAGCCCCAGGAATCCCTCATAATGCTTACTGGGGCAGACTACAGAACAGTACCTTGGGAGGTTTGATACAGAACCTACTTGAGGAAAAGGTTCTGCAGAACAGCAGTGCCAAACCATGCATCTCTTCTGGACTGTACATCCAGACAATAACGCTTTGTAAAAGTGCGGACTGTTCTCCATGTAGCCTCTTCACATATCACATATGCAGTGTCAGTGGCTCAGCAGATAGCATACTCGCCTCTGAGGCCAGGAGATCAGAGGGCTGTGGGTTCAGTTCCCACATCTGGCACTTGGGTTAATATCCAAGTACTGACACTGTAGTGCAGCATGAGAGGGGTGCTGCACTTCTGAGGTGCTGTCTTTCGGATGAGACGTTAAAACCGAGGTCTCATCTGCCTGGATTGGTGGCAGTTCAGGTGGATATTAAAGATCCCATGGCACTTATCGAAAAGAGCAGGGGAATTTCCCCAGTGTCCTGGCCAAATTTCCCTCATTCACTTAAAAATACAACCAACAGCTTAATCTGGTTCAATGTCAGTTGGCATTCATCTGTATCCCTCTCCCCCGGGTCGTGCCTGAAAATAGGCAGGATTTGTCTAGTGCACTTACCCGGTCAACAATAAATAAACAAAATAAATATCTTTAGCAAGGGAACATCCCTGACTGCTGCCACAGAGACAGCAGTACCATGTGTGGAGTGAGCCCTAAGACCCTGAAGTGGCTGTTTGCCAGCTTCAGAGTAACAGAACTGAATGTATGAGACAATCCAGAGAGCAACAGTCCACTCTGAGGCTGGGCTGCACTTCCTCACTTCACCACAGGTGAGGAACAGCTGAGTGTGTGAAAACCTATGGTCCTTGGTAAGCTCCAGACAGTACTCCAGAGACCTCTTGACATCCAGACTGTGCAACTTTTGCTTGCCAGTACTGGAATGCTCCGTAAACACCACCAGAAGGGTGATGGACTGGTTCAGGTGAAACTCAAGACACCACTGTAGAAAGGAATTTTTTGTTAATACTAAGGACTGCCTTGTACCAGTGGAAGATGATGTAGTTTGAGTCCATGCTGAGGGGCTGTAATGCACACACCCTTCTGGCCGAAGTGACTGCTACCAGAAAGACAGTCTTCCCTGTGACATACTTCAAATCTACAGTGGCCACTGGCTCAAAAGGAGGTTCCATGAGCTTGGCTATACAGATGTTTAGATCCCATGGCAGGACAGGCTCCCTAACTGGAAGATACAGGTGTAGAAGGCCCTTTAAAGAACTGCTTGAAAATGTGGTGAGATGTCACTGTTTTCTGCTTGCCCACTGATGTAGATGTAGAAATAGCCACTAAGTGAACCCTTACGGTAGCAGGTACGAGACATAAGGTTTGCAGGTGCAGAAGGTAGTCCAAGAGTGTAGGCAGATCAGCCTGAAGGGGGCCGAAATGTTTAGGGCCACACCACAATGAAAACTTTTCCCCATTTGGATACATAAGTTTTCCAAGTAGCTGGATTCCGTGACACTTTTAGGACATGTAGAACCTGATCATAGAAATTATAACTAGAATATTCTAGCACCTCAAGAACCAGGTGTTGTGCTGCAGGGACTCGAAGTTTGGGACGGTTATTCTGCCTCGAGATGTTGTCAGCAGGTTGTGCCTCAAAGGGAGGCCTAAGGACTTCCTGACAGACAGAACCAGTAGATGAGCGTACCAAGGCTGTCTGACCCAGTCCAGTGCTATTAGAATCATGGCTGCAGACAGAGTTCTCAGCTTCAGTAGAACTCATAACAACAGAGGAAACGGAGGAAAGGTGTACATAAATTCCCCGTACAATCCAGAAACACAAAGCTTCTGTGGGAATCAAACTCACTGCCGGAGGACTGCAACAGCAGACTGAAGCTGAAAATTGTCTCTGGAAGCAAACAGATCTATTTGTGGTGTGCCCCATCTCCTGTAGATGGTGGCTAGCACTTCCTCATTCAGTGACTATTCATGATGCTCTTGGCTGATCCTGTTGAGGGAGTCTGCCAAGACACGGTCCTTTCCTGGGAGGTGTGTTGCTGTTAAGTGCACCTCCAGCGAGTATGCTAGACTCCAGTTTCATAGCTTCTGTGCACAGCTTTGAGGACCTTGTGCCTCCCTGCTTGTTGATGTAGTATATGGTGGTGGTGTTGTTGTCTGTTCTGACCTGTACGGATTGGCCCTTGACTTGTGGTGCAAAATGCATAAAGACATAGAAACACTGTTCTTAGCTCTAGTAGATTTATGTGCTCCTTGGAGTCCTGCTGAGACCATACCCCATTCATGGTGAGGTTTCCTAGGTGAGCACCACAGCCCAACATGGAAGCATCCGTAGTCAGGATAAATGTAGGAGTCTGTGCCTAATAAGATACCCCTTCTGAGGTTTTACTCATCTTTCCACCATTCCAAAGCTTGTAAGAGGGTCCTTGTAACTGGCAGTAGCTTGGCTAAGAGCTGATGCTTTTGGGACCAGTGGGCTCACAAGTGGAACTGAATGCCTCTTATTTGAAATCTTGCTCCTGGAACCACTGCAGTGGTGGATGCTTTACGTCCTAACAGCTGAAGGAACTGTCTTGCTGGCCTAAGCTGACCAATAGCAAACAATTTTGCCAGGCCTATAAAGTTTCTGTCTCTTTCCCAGGGTAAGAAAACTTTCCCTTCCAGTGCATCCATTTCTGCTCCTATGAAATCCAGCATTTGTACTGGGTCTGTCTAAGACTTCTGCACATTTATAAGGAATCCTGATCTCCCCAGTATGTGCTCAGTGAGAATAAGCGAGTCTTTGACCTGCTGGTGTGATTTTCCCACAACCAGCCAATCGTCCAAGTAAGGAAAAACCATCACCCCTTTTCTCCTTAGATGTGCTTCTGCTACAGCCAAGCACTTTGTGAACAATCTGGGAGCAGATGACAGGCCAAAAGGAAGAGCTGTGAACTGGTAATGACCAGAGGAAAGCCTGAACCGCAGGTATTTTCTGTGACTTGGCCTGACTGGGATGTGAAAATATGCATCCTTCAGGTCCAGAGATACTAACCAATCCTTCTGTTGAAGGTATAACCGTGGACAGAGTGACCATCTTGAATCTGAATTTTTTTCAGATGCTTGTTCAAGAATCTGATGTCCAGAATGGGCCGCCAATCATCACTCCCCCTTTTCTTTTTTGTGAGGAAGTACCTTGGATAAAGGCCCTTTCTGCACTGGGATTGTGGCACTTTTTCTGCTGCATTTATCAGTAGGACTTTCTTGACCTCCAGTTCCAGCAAGATTTTCTGTTGGAGTGGGGGGAAGAAATGTCTGTATACTGACAATTTTGGAAACATTTTGAAGTTTAAAGTGAGGCTTTGGCTCACTACTTCAAGGGTTCACTTGCCCATGGAGATGTCTTCCCACTCCTGAAATGAGCCAGCCTTCCCACTACTGGCACTGGGGTGGTAACCTGGACACACACATCAGGGGTTCTGTTTAGGCTGAGCCCTGGAGGACATAGCCTGATCAGACTTTCAGGGTGCTCTTCATCCTCTGCCCCTGAAGTAACCTCGAGTGAGAATAATCATAGTACACATGGCAATAGGGTCTTGTGTAGTGACCTCTACTCCAGCCTCCTCTTCCGTGTGGCCTGTAAGGCGAAGAAGCCTTTTCCTTCTCTGTATTGCTTTTCTAGGTGTGTGTTTTTTTTTTTGTTTGTTTTTTAAACACACCTGATCCTTTTCATGTGAGCCTCCATTTTGTCCACAAAGAGAGAGTTATTCTCACATGGGAAATCCATGGCCTTTGTCCGAGCATTGTGAGACAGATCAGTTGTCCTTATACATGCAAATCTCCTATGGGAGACACCATGGACCATGGAAGCAGTTTCATTATTGTCCACAGCCATGTGGTACCGGGTATTTGGTAGGCTCCAGGGCAGTTCTAGCAGTGTCTATGTCCTGGGCCTGGTCCCCTGGTGTTTGCTCACAATGGGTCAGTACCGCATTCCAAAGGGCTTTCTGACACTGGATTGTGTAGGCTGTATATGCAGCCTGTCTCAGAAGCAGGGAGGCTGCCACACACATTTTCTTCCCCATACTGTCCAGCTGTCTGGAATCTTTGTCTGGAGGCTGGGAAGACAGGGGGTCCTGGCCTTGTTGCAAGCAGCTGCCTGGACCACCCCCTCATGGTCAGGGAGAACATAAAGGTACTCAGCATTATGTCCATCCAGCAGGTACTTCCTATCCGTTTTCTTGTCAATCCCCGTGATAGATGTAGAGGACTGAAAAAGTTTGCAAGTTGTCCTCTTTAGCATCCTATGCACTGGTAAGAGCAGCCTTTTTGCGGGGGTTTATCCAATCATGTCCAAGTGGTCAGCCTCCTTCTCTCTTCAACCGTCTCTGGAGTGGGAAGAGCCAGAGTATCCACTAGCTGCCTCACAAAGGCATAGTGAGCTGGACAATCCTCCTGCTCCTGAGGAAGGGATCCAAAGTCCTAACGGGGGAACCATCTGATTCAATGGTTTCTCCCTCATCTTCAGGGTTCTCATAGCATGGATCATCACCCTTGTCCCCGGGGGGGGGGCAGGGGCTGAGGGGGAACTGGTAAAGCCATTGTCTCTCCCATGGCTTGAAAAGCCTGGAAGAATCGTAAAACCCTTGCAACCCTCTCTTGCAAGAGCACCGTAGTTTGGTTCATTGGCATCTCTTTTTTGCTGTTCAGCAAGAAGGACAGTGACCTTTTTCATATTTTGTTTATGTGTGTCCACTAGTGTCTCTTTTTGCCTTTTGGCAGGAAAGACGGTGGTTTTCGTCACTTTGATTTGTATCTTCTCCAGTGGTATCTCCTTTTACCTTTCGGCAAGAGGGGCAGTGACTTTTTTTATGGCGTATTTTAAACTGTCCAATGGCGTCTCCTTTTGCCTCTCAGCAGAAGGGGTAGTGGCATGTTTCAATTTCTGCTTTTTCTTAAAAGGGACATACTGACTCTTGGAGGGGTCACTGACGGTCCTGAGGTAACAGAGAGATAGAGAGAGAAGACATTATACCAACACAATCACCGTAGACAGACAATTTAAGTAACTGAAAGACAGTTTTCCTGTTTCCTGGTAAAAATCAGGTTGTGGTAAAGGCTTAGAATTGCCCTGTAATGGCCCACTGGCGCAACAGTAGCGCTACCGCTCATGATGCCAGTGACCCAAGTTCAGGAATAAGCAAAGGATGTCAGAGGGCCAGCCGGGGGGAGGAGGCTTGAGCGTGCATAGGAATGCTCATGTCCTCCGGGGGGTGGGAGAAGCCACGACTCTGTGCATGACCGGCCTCTAGCGGTGGTTGGAGGTTCAGCATGCCCAAGCAGCACATAAGAGGTGGAGCGTGACAGACGCTGGCATAATGCTGTGGCATCAGCGCATGTCACAGCTCCAAGGGGAGCGTACACCTGGAACACACTGTCCTGGCGCAACACTGACAGGAGGAACAATCAAGATTCTACGCCACCAGTGCGGCAGCTGGGGACCCCAGCGATATCTAAGGTATGGAATGAGAGGGGGCTAAGGGAGCTGGCTACCACTCCCACTCCATCCCCACCTTGGTGGTAAACCACGGCTCCATGGGGGCTCCCTCCGGGGCTGCAGCGCAAGTGGAGGGGTCGGGTGACAGTGCCATGGACGGGGGCAGGGGATAAAAAGAAAAAAAACACAAACACAGAATTGCCCTGTAAGCGAGGGGTCTGAGCCTGAGAAACAGCTGCAGTGGAGGGAATCTATTCTGTGTGTCAGTGTGACGGGGCCGTGTAAGATCCTGTCCCATTTGATATACAGAAAGACTTAAAAGCAAAGATCTATTTTTCTGTCTTCCCCTATTCTGTCACCTGTCTATCTCTTGTCTGACTGTGCAAATTTTCCTTGTGGAACCTCGGAACAGGCCACTCCAATGGTCCCACAATTTCTTCTTGTTATCTACCTTCCTTTCCTTGCTGTTTCTGCTCTTTCTTTCTCCCCTTGCTTCTCTGAGGTTGACAATTATATATGATTCTTTATGTAACACAAAGATCCCTTGGTTTGCAAATGTACATTACTCTACCGTTGAAATGAATTGCAGAAAGCTGTTTGGGTTTTGTTAGAAAAGATAGCAAACTGGAACACAGAGGATTGACCTTAAGAAACCTTTTGACCTTCCATAAGCTTGTTTGCAGAGCTGTCCACTGGTTTTCCTGCTCACGCTCTGCAAGCAAGCATGAGGTCAAATATTCTTAAGGTCAATCTATTTGAACACAATGTACCAAGGTTTGTCCATTTTTTTTCCCGCCCAGTAGTACATCCAGTTTCCTCAACAGTCTGCACCTGTTGAGGAGAAGAAGTTCTACTGAGAACAGAAAAAAAAAAATGAACAAACCTTGGTACATTGTATTCAAGCAGGAGATATAGCTCAACGAGAACAGGATGCAGAAATTAACTGACAGGAGAAAACATGTTATAAGAAGAATATAAATGTTTGTTTAGCGAGTTATACTAAAAGAGAGAGAAACAGATTTACATTTACAGATACTCTCAAATAAAGGACTTTGTTTTGTCTGCACTGCATGTGCAAGAGCTATCCTGCACAATTTCATATATTTTATTATTGATAATAATAAAATGTTACTTGTGAATTTTATGACTTCTTATTTGCCTACGCTTCCTGACCTGTGCCTCGATGAGTCAGGAGTGGGGGTTACTGTCTGTGGGGTGCACAGGGGGTATGGTCAGCAGGCTCTGGGCAGCTCCAGAGCAGCAGTTCTCTGTCTGAAGTGCATGTGTGTGTGTGGGGTGTCAGATGCAAAGGTGGCCCTGGTCTGTGAGAAGGGGGGTGGGGTCCAGTTGTGATGTGGTGGCTGGTCTGCTGAAGAAGTGGTCCAGCTGTATGTGAGAAGCTCACTGCCAGTCTGTTCTGGGGGTCAGCTGCAAGGGGTGGGTGGGATGGAGGTTCCTGCTGTGCAGTGGGGGGCGCACACAGCTAGTAAGTTTGGGGTAGGGGTCTCCTGAACGAGGGTGGCTGATCTGTGAAGGGGAGGGTTCCAGCTTGGGGAAGGGGCACACAGCAAGTCTGTTCTTCAGGAAGGGGTAGTCCAGCTGCAGGGTGGTGGCTGGTCTCATAGAAGGGGTTCCAGCAGTAGGTGTGTGGCCGTTCAATGTCCCCTAACCCTTTATATCCCCTTTCCTTACTGTCCACTAGAAACCCCCCTTGCAGCTAACCCCTCCCCCAACAGCGGGCCCCTAATCTCAAACACACAGCTAGAACCCCTCTTTCCAGACTAGCCACCACCCTGCAGCTGGAATCCCCCTCCTCTGAAGAATATACTGTATCCTGTCCCCATCTCACAGCTGCCCCCCACCCCAACAATCCAACCCTTGCAGTCACCCACCCATTTTCAAGAGAGCTAAAAAGCATAACGCCACAGTAGAGAACTGCTGCTATGATGCTGCCAAGGGTCCCACAGTATTCCAGGACAGTACTACTTACTGGCACTGCAGACAAGAAAACCGCACCTCCCTCACTCTCTCCTTGACTCACTCGCTATGCTTGGCAGCCACATACATGGCAGTTTTTTTAATTAATTTAATTTAAAAATGCAGTGGAGACTGGGTGTGCTGCTTACACCATGTTGGTGTCAATGGACCACTTCCAGGTCTTTTTTTTTTTTTTTAACAATTGTGTTTATCCTCCTTGGCGAGTCGCCTGCCAACCTACCGGACCTCAAGGTCTTTCAGGGGCTTGTAGCATCTTGCGTGCCTCAGCGGAACCCCAGAGCCCTGCCTGGGCTTCATCCTTAGGTGGCCCCGTCTACCTCAGTTTTTTTCTCCCCTAGGTACCCTAATCCTGAGACCCCAGAGGCAGTGACGCATACATGTGGAGGCACACATGCGCACCGCAGCTTCAGTACCAGCATCATCCGCCTTCCCGCAGCCTAGTGCCAGCACTCCTTGGAGCAACACAGCCACTCCGGCCTCCACCAGGTGGCAGCCATGCTCCGAGAAGGTGAGATACTCCCTCCCAGGGTGGACAGCTGCCAGCCGGCAGTCATTCACATCCTCTCCCCCACCCTGCAGACCTCCAACAACCCAGGCTCTTTCCTGAACACAGGTCGCCAGCGTGGCGTGAGGTGTGGCGTCCAGCACCTCAACCCTCTGTGCCACCGGGCCGGACTTCCGGGTCTTGACATCCACTATTTGGCAGTGGTACAACAGCTCAAGGATCATCTTGTGTCCTTCGACAACTATGAGCCATTTCAGTCAGGTTTTCGGGCTAGACACAGCACAGAGACAGCTCTAGTTAGAGTGCATAATGGTCTGCTCAGGGCTAGAGATAGAGAAGACAGGTCAGTCAGTTCTTGTGCTCCTCAATCTCTCATCAGCATTTGACACCGTGGACCACACTGTGCTTCCTGATCGCCTCTGTGAGTTTTGTGGACTCGCTGGTGTTGTCATCAGATGGTTTGAGTCCCATCTCTCAAGACAGGGTGCAGCAGGTAGTGATGGGGAATTTCTTCTCCTCCCCAATGCCCGTCATGTGGAGTTTCACAGGGCTCAATCTTGTTGTGGATGCTGTCCATGGTCTACATGCTGCCCCTGGGTGAAATCATTCAGCAATACAGCGTGGCATTTCACTGCTATTCAGATGACACCCAGCTGTATTTGTCATTTGCGCCCGGAACATCTGATGCTGTAGACACGCTCAACATCTCTCTAACTAAAATCAATGACTGGATGGCTTCCAGCTGGCTGAGACTAAAACTGGATAAGACAGAGGTGCTAGTGATCGAGCCAGGTCACGGGCATGATGGGTTGCGACCTGGAGCAGACACAAGTCATTTCCTGGGGTCTGCTCCGCTGGTTGCTTCCCCAAGGGTGCGTAATCTAGGTGTGATCCTGGATAGCAGTCTGATCTTTAAAGATCAGGTGTCTTCTGTGGTTAAGTGTGGTTTCTGCCACTTGCGGAACATTGCCAGGATCAAGACCCTCGTTCCGCCAAAGGATCTGCAGACTCTGGCACATGCCTTTGTTACCTCTAGGCTCTACTACTGTAACGCTCTTTACTTCGGGGTCATGGGAGGGACTCGCTGCAGGTTGCAGCTGGTGCAGAACGCGGTGGCCCGGTTGCCGAGAGACCTGCTCAGGTCCTGTCATGTGACCCCGATCCTGCATGCGCTGCACTGGTTGCCGGTCAGGTGGAGGGTCCTTTTCAAGGTGGCTTGCTCACCTATAAGGCCCTATACGGGCTGGGTCCTGGCTACCTGCAGAGCTCCTGACACCTGCAACCTCTGCTCGCTCCCCCTGCTCCTCTTCAAGGGGCCTCCTGGACATTCCCAGGGTTCTGCTCAAGACATCTGGTGATCGAGCTTTTAGTGTCTCTGTGCCGACCCTGTGGAACGCGCTTCCATCTGCTGTCAGGGAGACCCCTTCAATTGGTGTTTTCAAGCATAGGCTAAAGGCCCACCTGTTTAATTTGGTCTTAGAGTAACCAGCACCATTATAAGAATTGTAATAACCGAATTCCAATTTATTTCTGGATTTTAATTGTTTGATTTTGTAATACCTTGTTAGGCGCCCAGAGCCTCCCGGATTGGGCGCCATAAAAATAAAATCTGCCTTGCCTTATGTGCTCCGTGACGACATATTACCATTCTAGTCTTTCCTTCTCGTTCTGTGCTAGAATGGCAGCATTTATCAGTGCTGCCTAACTCAAGTACATATATCACAGTGCCATACTGTGTATGCCAAGACCTGGAAGCAACCCACTGACATCCACATGAATTAGGCAGTGTGCTAAGTTTTGGATGGATTTTTCCTGTTACTATCCCTGAAACACAAAGGGCAGCTGACTCGCCCGACAACATTAAATCCTTGCCTACACCTAACCAGTGAGAAGTTTAAGATGTACGTTTACTTTTGTACCCCATTCAATTATGCAGCCCATGTCTGAAAGCACCACTGTGCTGTCTACATCCTATGGCAACTGTGCATGCCAGCATGTGGGTCAGCTAAGCTACCATGGCAGGGGTTGGAGAAAGACAGGTAGTTCTAAAATAAAAAAGTTCTGACTCATCCCTGGTTTGGGATTCTCCTGAAAGCAACATTGTGGCACTTGATACTGCCTGGCACAGGGCTGCTGCAGTGGCTATGCTAAGAACATGCAACTGTATGGCTGCTACCATGGAGAACAGGCTGCTGGGGCATCTTTTCTGCAGGACTGAGGATTTACTCTTAACCATGCCACAGGAGACATCTGAAGTGGGCAAACAGACCAAACTATGCAGTTTTCCTCCTCAAAACTGTTCCCTGTGGCCACTGTTAAATGGTCCCTAATGGTGTACTTAAGCACATTAATGTGCTTTGCATCTGTGTATTTTGGGGGGGGCCGCACCAGTAGTGGAAGAACAGGTGATGTGCAAACTGGTCAGTAAGCAGGAAGGGTGGTCCTGGGGTGGATCCATCTGTAAAGAGGTGGTTGTCTGGGGGATGCATGTTTGGAGGTTTGCCCTTCTGTCCCACACCGCCCTGCTGTAGGATTTCTCTTTTATTGAGAAACAGGGAGGAGTTACGAAGGCCCTCCACTGGAAGGGGGTGGGGTTCAGGTCCATGTGTGGGAAGGCCCCTGCGTGGGGTTCAAACCCCTATATGGATACTAGGTTGCAGAACTCTGCATCTGGAGAGGAGGCCATCAAGTGTGGAGAGGGGTTCTAAGCCAATGCATGGAAACGCGTAGTGGTTGTAGACCCCTGCATGGGGATGTGTTTCATATAGGGTTCCCAAGCACCCTAACTTGACCTGCATCCATGGACACCAGCATGCGTGGATGTCCCTGCTGCAGGGACAGTGTCTGGCAGGGGGTAGGGTGAGCAGCTGGTCCAGGGGCAAGAATGGTGGTCTGTGTGGGTCTAGCTACAGTTGAGGGTGGTCGTCTGGTCACATTCCGACCTTCTCTCCTCCACCCACCACTGTACGATTTCCTTTTTACTGTGTAATTGGGAAGTGATGCAATTCCCTCCATGGGAAGGGGGTGCCCAACAACTCCTGACAGTCCTACCTCCATCCATAGCAAGGGACACTACCCTCCCACCCTCTACAAGCCAACGCTAACCAACCCACACCATCTCTATTCTCCACACCCACCCTCCTTCCACAGTCCCCCTCCACCCAACACCCTCAATCCTTCTACAATTCCCTCCAACGCCCACTCTCTACACAGTCCCTTGCTGCCACCACTCGCGCTCCCTCCATGGCCCCTTGGACACATCAGAGACCCGAGTTCAGAAGCAGACTCTGGTTGCTGGGGGTCAGCGGGTTGGGGGGGGGATGGACTGGAAACTGTGCATCCAATGGACTGCTTTCATATCCCAGGGAGGAAGGACTCACTTTCCCGGCTTCTGACTGCCACCAGGGTGGAGGCCTGGTGGCAATGAAAGCTAGGACAACATGGAAGGATGGGCTGTGGCCTGGTGATGCACGTGACTCCACATGGATGCTTCAAGTCAGCTGCACTAAGGACAGGAGAAAAGTGTAAAATGGGAGGTGGGGCTTAGTGAAGTGTGGGTCTGCACATCCAGCTGCAGACCCGCACTGCCACCTGACCACCACAAACTGGACTGTGTCTCGGGGGGGGGGGCGGCCCTCCCTCACTGGACCCTGTCACAGGTGGAATCTGTGGTAATGCCCAACTGTAAGGTAGGTTCCAGGGGAGGCAGGTACCAGTCCATGGGGCTGAGGACAGGGCTAATAAGCCACCTCAGGTATCAAGCCAAGAAAGTAAACACATACTGGAAAAAAAAAAAAAAAGAAAGCAAACTTGGAACTTCTCATCGGTAACAAGAATACTATAGTATGTGTTCCTATTTTGTGCTTACAAGCCCCACTGTTCGATCACAGAAGCAACAATGACAAAGAGGAACAGATGAAAATTTTGAGGCAAAACTGGGGACGTCACTGAAAATAAGGGACACATGCAAAGTATGAAAGGAAGGAATTGGGGAGAAAGGATCAAGCAGTCAGTGACGGGAAAGGGCAGTGCACATGGCATAGTACAGTGTCTCAGTGCATATGGCGCAGTACAGTGTCTCAGTGCACATGACACAGCCCCATGTCAGCATCACACCTGGCACAGCGCGGTGTTGGCAGTGCATGTTGCACAACATGGTGCTGACAGTGCACAAGGCACAGTTTGATGTCGGCATTGCATTATGCACTGCCTAACAGCATCGCACATGACTCAGTGCAGTGACTGCAATACATGTGGTACAGCACGGTGTCGGCACCCCCACTTGACACAGCACAGCACTGGCACGGCACGTGACAGGCACAGTGTCAGCAGTGCACGTGGCACATCCAGATGTCAGCAGTGCACGGTACACAGCCTGGTGTCCAGCATTCTACATGGCACAGCATGGTGTCGGCATCGCACATGATGCAGCATGCTGTCAGCAGTGCACATGGCACAGCACAGTGTCGTATGGCACATGGAATTTGTGTCAGCAGTGCACATGGTAAAGCACACTGACAGCATCTTGCAGTGTCGACAGTGCACGTGGCACAAAGAGAAGTCTGCATAGTAAAGTGTTGGCAGTGCACGTGGCATAGCACAGCGTGCTGTTGGCAATGCACGTGTCACGCAAAGTGTCAGCACTGCATGTGGCACAGTGCTGTGTCAGCACTGTATGTGGCACATTATAGTGTCAGCACTGCACGAGGCACTGGGCAGCATCGGCAAAGCACGCAGCACAATGTGGCGACACCAGTGCACACGGCACAGCAGTGTCACCACAGTGCAGTGTCACGTGCACTGCTGTTACTATACTTTGCAGCATGCACTGCCGTCACTGCACTGTGCAACATGCACTGCTGTCACTGAACTGTTTCACATGTATGGTTGCCACTGCACTGTGCCACATGTGCTGCCAACACTGCACTGTGACATGTGTACCACCGTTACTGCGCCATGTTAACTGCCATCACTAAGCTGTACCACATGCTCAGCTGTAATTGCAGTGCCACCACTGGTGCCCAATGGCATCCCCATACAGTAGTACATGATCCCCGGTGTCCCATGGCATCTATGTACATCAGCCCCTGCCAACATAATCCATGGTGTGTAGTGGCAACCCCTCATCCATTACGACTGGCACTGCCAGTGTATGAACTTTATGTTTGCAATAAAGTTCAGCAGGCCAGCCCTTGAGTGAGGGAGGAGTGGGCCTGTGCTGGTCGTTGTCTTTTGGGAGCGGGTTGTGGCGCGCTGGCCAGCTGCTAGCCCTTATTTGTAAACACAATTTTGAGTAATTTTATGTATGTGTACGTGCCAGTAACAGCAAAGGAACACAGAAAGGACAGGATTTTTTTTTTAAACGGTTTGACCTTCTTTTAACCTGCAGGCCAGCCTTGTTTGCCAGGAAAATGACAAGTTATTGTCAAAATAGCTTGTGGATAGCTGATCAAAGAGTCCTCCTCCAAGTTAACTACCCAAGGGAAACAGAAGTAATACAATGTCAGGTGATAACAGAACTTTTCACTTGAAGAAAAAGCAGAATGTGTTGATCCCAGGAAACTGTTAATACTATACTTCATTTTGGGAGGAAATAGGAAAGAACCCATCCTTCCAGCATACCTGTGTGAAATTCCACTTAGAGGAATTATGACTGTAAAACCTGGGATAATTATGGAAATCTGACCCATCAAAGGTTATCAGGAAAACAAGACTTTGGGGAAGAGCAAGAGTGCCATCTACTGGCCTAAAAGTTGTGGGATTTTTACTCACTACTTCAAGGGGAAACCAGCGGTATAAACAGCCCCAAATCAGGGCATTTTTGAGTCGCACGTTCTTCATCTGGACACCCTGCCTGACATACCAGAAGTCAAACTGCTGAAACCCAGTGTGGCTACAAGGACTAAAGGAACTGACAACTTTCATCCACTTTTCTGGGCTTCAATTCACTGCAATTTTCAAGGCAGACTTTTAACTAACAATGTTAGTACGTTTACACGTATACATATACAGAATACGTATTCATAAATATAGTTTGCATTATACTCTGTAAATCAAATTACTAAATTCTACATTTAATTGTAACTGTACTTAAATATTTTTAGTAAAAACATTTATTTTTCTAAAGAAATTCTGCTTGTGTGAAATTTCTATATTTGTGTGTGGATTGTGAAAATTGTATTAATAATCTGTGACACCTGTTAATTGCTTAGAGGGGCCACCATAAGCAACCAAATTGAGAAAAAGGTCTGTAAGGACAGGGAGAATACCGGAGTCTCAGGGATGGGTCTGCAGGGATTTTGAACCAGGCTATTGCATGTCCTGTAGGGAGAAGGCCAAATCAGGTTTTTACACTGCTACCCCAAAGAGAGTATGATGCATGGATCTTCCTCCTTTGTGTAATAGCCAAGGAAGGGTCCATATTTGGCCCCAAGACTCGAGACTGGTATTGTGCCCTTATCCAGAGCTAGAGGGACACCTAGGGTCCTCGTGGCAGAGGTGTAGTCATGACCTCGGTAAGCAGTCTAAAAGGACGAGGACAGTATTCCTGCCCCCCCCCCCGTCATAGATTGCACTTAAGGGAGGGCACTGTGGGCTCAGTAGGTCTGACTCCCGGAAGTGGGCTTGTGACACAGGTGACTCTGGACTCAGGACTGGTCCAGTTAAATGGAGTGTTTATGGGCTGGAGGCTGTTCCTAGTGTAGGGTGGTGGTGGTGCGTGGGTGCTAGTTCAGCTACAGGAGGGTGGTCCAGTTGCAGTAACGGCTGTTGGCTAAGTGGGGAGGTTAGTGTTGTGGGGGTGCTCGAGCTGTATTAAGGGTGTTCAAGGGCGAAGGCCACTCCACTGCCTTGAAGGGTGGTCCAGCGGCACGGAGGGTTGGGGCTGGTCCAGCTAAAGGAAGGGTGGCCCTGGCATTGAGTGGTGTCAATTCTACTGGGGAGGTGGCAGAGCCTGCCACCAGCGGTAAGTGGGCTGAGGAGGCAGAGTACATTCCCTTATGTGAGCCAGGGTGGTTGCAGGTGGGACATCCTTGAGGTACACGAGGTCAGCATTCGAGAATGGCATTGAGGCTCTTGAGCAGGGGTGAAGCCAGGCATTTCAGATTTGTACATCAAGCTGCCTCATTGCTACCCCTTCCCCTATTGTTGCTCATACCTGCCCCCCCAATCAGATGATTCCCACACTGGACCTGCTGTCTGTCTGCGCTGCTAGTGTGGTGCTTGCTGCCTACTGATAGACACCACTGACTGCACCACTAGTGGTAGACCATGACAGAAATGTCTTCTCCCCCATGGTGAGGCAGATTTGCTCCACTTGCCACTCCACATGAAGTATTTTTTCTTTTAACTGGCTCGGAGTCTGTTCTTCCGTCTGCTGTTCCTCAGTTTTCTACTGCTTCTCTTGCTCCCAGTACAATTTAACTAATAGTATGGCTTCTAACTTTTCTGGGGCATTTTAAACTCACTGCCCCAGACTTGCGATACCTCCTACCCGATGCCACATTCAATCACTATGAAGGCGGACCTAATTGAGACCTTCAACTTTAAAGCAGCAGTACTACCAAATCAGAAAGTAATGGATCAAAATTCTGCTTTTTGGCTGTAAGCATGCAACCAAAGTTCAGTTTCCATACCTGTAAATATTTTTTTTTTCAGTCATCTTTAGTTTTTTGGTTTTTTAGATATTTGCAATTTATTTGAATTGTTGTGGCTCCACAATTAACATGGCAGCTGACTAATTTTCAGCTGCACTTTTCCTTCAGGTCACATCACGTCTTTTGACTACAGCAGTGGGACCCTCTGCTGACCATTTCCAATGTCCCTGCAAGTCATACAAATGTGTAGTTGTCAGCAGAAGGGGATCCAGTGCAACATGCTTGGTGGCAGACATGTAAATAAAAGCAGAGAAAAACTGAGCAAATTACTCAGTAGTAGTAGTACAATGCCAGCGAGAAAGAGTACCAGGTATATGATCAGCAGAGAACAGAGAATAAACTGTCAAAAAAGCGTATATTTTTTTTCCGTAGCACTGCTGCTTTAACATCCGCAGTCCACTCTGCCACCCCCCCCAAAAAAAACAAAGCTGAAAGAGAAAAGAAAAAGCCTGCGAAGCCAAAGGAATTTAAACACAATGGTTTAAAAAGGCAGAGCAATGCTGGCCAGCATGTTTGCTACCCCCTGCTACTAAACTTGGTACGCCATGGCCTACTTGGAGTATCAGTAGCTATGCCCTTGCTCTTGAGGTATCTGTACCTGCACCCAGGAGCCATTTTGCGCCCATGCTGGACAAGCACCAGCCTCCCTCAATCACAGCACCCTCTCTGGACCCGACCCCCCCTGCCAAACTGACCACCACACCCTCCCTTCAGCTGTGCCCCCCCCCCAACAGTAACAGAAGCACAAAGCAAATTAGACGTTTTATCTCATATGGGCTAAACACACAAGCTGCCAATAACCCTCCTTTCATACATCCACTCACCCAGTCCATCTGCACACACAATGCTTCGGAGCCCCCACCTGGACAAAATGTTTCTGACTCTTCCCCCTTTTTAGCCTCTCCAAGTTCTACTGTGCAGTGATCTGACTGGCCAATGGCGATCACAAAACATAATGAAATAAAAATGCACCCCCCCCCCAAAAAAAGAAATTGCTCATATGGCCTTAAGTGCGGGAGAAAGCTAGGGAGTGTAAATATAGAATAACCGAGAACAGCTGCTGCAGTGATGCTCCAGAGCATGTTGACCAGATTCCCTCAACCACTCCGCAGACTATAACCCCAGGTCAAACTCACAGAACATAAGATGCCCAGTGCGTTCCTTTAGCGGGCACAAATATTTTTTCGGTGGTGGGAGTTTATTTAAAGGAAAAGACTCCTGTATATTTATGATTTGGATATGTCTCATGTATTTACTATACATTACATCAAGTACTATACATAGAACTGTAAGAGACCAGCCATTTCTTCTGTTGCAACACATATCTAGAGTTTGAGGCTCTAAAACAAGGTAGTAAAATGTCAAGCAAGCCTCCATTTACATGCAAATGAGTCCCTTGTAATACAGCCCCTCCCATTCCTTGATGTCACTGCAGCAACAGTGCAAAACAAAACATAAGGGTATCAATGCTGTCTATCCTGATTTTAGTTTAAGTTTGCAATGGCTTAAAGCAGTTCTGTAATGCAACTCACACAGGGAGTAGTACTTGTAGCCCCAATACTGTATGTGTAGAACAAATAATACATCTAATAGTATTTCATTAACAAGAAACAAAATATGTTTCTTTGTACTGCTCATTTCTCTCTGTGAGACAGTTGTAACATGTTGTGGAAAGCAGTAGACCAAATCAGTCAACCAACCAATCAATCGAGCAGTCACTCTGTATTGAACCAGGTGAACACCCTTGAGAAGATTCATTACAAGGTGAGCCTGGGTAGTTTACCAAAGGATCACACAAGACTTGACTTATACACCTCCCCTTTCAGCAGCCTGAAAGTGGAGAGCTAGGTAATTTACTTTATAAAATGTATTGTTTTTACATTTCAAATGCTCCTTACATCTGAGTTTCTGACTGGAAATACCAAGACAGAATGCATATGACATGGGATGAGCGAGCTAAGCAAATGCAGAGCACTACAAACACTGAGACTGATTAGTTTCTTTACCTTAAAAAAAGGATAGTGCAACACCTGGAATCCATAGGGGCACAGGATCCAAGACAGCATGGGTTTACAAAAGGAAGGTCCTGTCAAATTAATCTCAGATTTATTTGATTGGGTAACCAGAGTGGTGGACCAAGGGGGAGCAGTTGATGTCACCTACCTTGACTTCAGCAAAGCTTTCGACACTGTTCCACACAGAAGATAGATAAATAAGCTGGGTAGGCTCGGGGTGGGCCAGAAGTTGGTCAACTGGGTGGCAAACTGGTTGTCGGGCAGAAAACAGAGTGGTGGTAAATGGTATACAGTCAGAAGAGATGCAAGTCACAAGTGGGGTACCTCAGGCATCAGTCCTGGGGCAGTCCTCTTCAATATCTTCATTAGTGACACTGCAGATGGACTAGATTGTAAGGCTTTGTCTGTTTGCAGATGACACCAAGATCTGCAACAGAGCAAATGATCCAGATGGGGTGGGCAAAATGAGAAGAGATCTGGATAAACTAGCAAAATAGTCAGAAGAGTGGCAACTGGGATTTAATGCAAAGAAATGCAAGATCATGCACATAGGGAAGAGAAACCCTGAAGCCACCTATAGGCTGGGAGGGAAGGGAAGTTGCTGGCAGTCACAAAGGAAGAAAGAGACTTGGGCATCATCATCACTGATTACCTGAAATCATCCAAGCAAACCTCTAAAGCAGTAGGTAAGGCTAGGGGGATGTTAGGGTGTATTAGTAGGGGTATCACAAGTCGTAAGAGGGAGGTAATAATCCCTTTTTACAAGACACTGGTTAGGCCCCATCTGGAGTACTGTGTGCAATACTGGAGACCACACCTTCACAAGGACATTAACCAAATTAACCAAATTGAGGCAGTCCAGAAAAAGGCAACCAAAATGGTGCAGGGACTGCATCAGAAGACATATGAGGACAGATTAACGGAGCTCAATATGTATACCCTTGAGCAAAGGAGGGAGAGAGGTGATATGATCGAGACATTCAAACACCTTAAGGCCATTAACAAGGTGAAAGAGTCTAACATGTTTAAATATAAGAAAAATAGCAGGACAAGAGGACACAGCATGAGATTAGAGGGAGGACGATTAAGGGGGAATGTGAGGAAATTATTTTTCACAGAAAGGGTGGTGGATGCATGGAATGGCCTACCTCAGGAAGTGGTGGCTATGAATACAAAGCAGGGTTTCAAACAGGCATGGGCTAGGCATAAGGAAGCAATACAGATGAGTATGAATAGATAGGCCACTGACAGAGAACAGGCCAATGGCACATTTATAAGGCAGAAAAAGAAATGGGAAGACTGGATGGGCCTTGCGGTCCTTATCTGCCATCAACTTCTATGTTTCTATGTTACCCACAACAGCTGAGGTGTAGCATCTGATCTGTGAGGAACATCCTACTTCAAATGCTGGCATTACAAAGTGGGGGCTGCCACAGCTTATCCTTAATACCTTGAAAGTGACGTGCTGTAGCCCTCACATCACTGCTAATGATTTATTATGGGAATTGGGGTACTTTTAAAGTCATGGACCAGAGGGGCCATCAGAGTTTCCAAGGAAGTTGGGGAACTTCTTAAGGGTTAGAGAGTAAGGGACTCCAGTAGGATTTGAACCAGAGTCCCCCAGTGCTTGTGCTTTAACCACTAGATAACCTTCTTCCATATGCTGCAGCCGATGCTTTCCTGGTAACTTATTCTTTGTTATAGCCAAATTCTTTATTGCCTTACAGCAGCCATCCAATCACTGACTGCCTAGTTACAAAGGGAAGGGGGCATATTTGCAAGATTGTTTCTCACTGCTGGTATCAATCAAAACAGAGAATACTACCACACACAATACAACAGCTGTATAATACCACTTAAAACTCTTGTTGTACGCAGAGTCATTTATTGGATAAACTGTTTTTTGCTAACAGAAACAGTAACAACACATACAAACACTTCCTTATATGAACTCTGTATATACCTCAAATCAGTGCTGCATCACACTCACATGGTCCTATTCACCATTAGATCTGCACTTCAGGATGTGCCCAACACTTAAAGGGTTCCTCCATTACTCAAGTTGGGAACCAAACATTGTGGGTTTGGTTTACAAGTAGAACTGCATTTAGTGCAGCACCTTATCTTGTGATCTGATGACATCATCCTCCAGCAACAGTGATAGTAAAATGGAGGATACATTGATAACTTTTGGGGCTTGTGTATTTTTATTTAAGCCTAGATCTGGACAGCAATAGGACTGCTGGCAACATACCTCTCAACTGTCCCTGATTTGGCCTCAACATTTTCCTCTGTCCCTCGTAAAATTTGTGTTTTTGTGACAGAACAGTGGGGATTAAAAACACAAAATAATGTCAAAACATTGAAGCTGCAGACTTGTTCTTCTTCAGAAAAAGCATATTATCACAAAACCCTTTATTCTATCAGCTTTCTAAGTGAATAGTACCAGTTTATAAGCTGTGTCCCTGATCTGAGGTCTTCGTCCCTGATTTTTTTTAAGCCTTGTCCCTGATTCATGAGGCAAGAGGTTGAGAGGTATGGCTGGCAACTAGAGGAGGCACACAACAGTTATACATAAGGAGTTGGGAAAATACTGGTGTGAAACTATAGGAGACTTCCCCTTTAAATTAAAAACGCCGCGGAAACAACAGCGCGAAGCCCGAAACATGAGGCTGTCAATGAGCTGCCTCTGACTCTTGACATCCACATTATGGCGGCGCGCATTACGTGCTCCGCAACGTCGTTGCCATTCTAGTTCTTTGAAACGCATCCTAAATCCATCAGCAGGGCAAACTAGTCAGTTTTGTTTTGCAACCCCTTTCATGAGGTCTGCGAGGAACATCAAACGTCAGGCTCATTATACTGGCCTCCACGGGTTAACTGGACAGCCATTGGCTGCCCTTACAGGACGGCGTTACCGAGGCTACTAAAAAGCAGTTGTTGCTATTGAAAAAAGAGCAGTTTAAAAAATAATATTCAAAGTTCACGTGAATGAGTCCCACTTCCTAAACCGTATGGCACTTTAAGCTGCGTGTGTTCTCGGTGCAGTTGCTAAAAAGATATGGGAAATACAATCCCGCACGCGTGCAACTGGAAAAAGAAAAGAGACAATAACTAAACTGTAGGGGGGAGTCACAGAGCACAAACCATCACAACAGCAGTAATACTCATTTCAACACTCGTGGTTAGTATGACTGTTGACACTTATTCGGTTTCGTTCCTGTCACTCGCCTATTATAAATAAGAACTGTATACCGAGGCTACCATTGCAAACGTCAGGTACAAAATATTTACCAGGATCATATTCGGGGATCACTGCCTGATAGTCAGCCCCAACACGCATCCCAACATCTGCAATTAGAGAAAAAAAGTCCACATTTAATAACTGAAATACAATGCACCGTTAAATAAAATACGCTCTGCTTATATTACGTTCGAGGCTACCACCATGCTCATCGTCGCTACCGCTGTCCTCGGAATAATGCCCGTTCGAGGCATTGGACGGGCTCTTCGTCCCGTTCGAACGTCCCTTCCCAAGGAATTCCGTCCCCTTGTCCATCATTCCAGGCATTGCAACTTTTTAAGAGAAGATTTACAAAACAAAAAATAATTTATAAAAGTCAATATGGAGCTACCGTGCAGTAGCCCAGAGCTACGCTTACAAACAACTCCCCTTACGCAGCGGTGACAGATAGTACGCTACTGAGGTATCCTTCCGCTCTAACCCCCCCGGCTCTTCAGTCAGCATGCACGGGAAGGAGTAATGCTGCTCTCCTAACGGTTTCTGTGCCTTCGCGCGCCACGCCCAATTCTACATTTAGTTCGGGGAAGAACCAGCCACAAAAACGTCGGCCGTGGCGACGGCTGTTTGTGGAGCCGGTGGCGGAGGCAGCGGACTACTTTTTGTGGTGGTGTCGGAGGAGAAGGAGGTGGCTGGGGCATGGAGGTGGCAGTAACTCAGTGTGGCTGATACTGGAGACCTGAAGCGGAGAAACGGAGTGACCAAGTTTATGCCGGAGGGATTAAAGTTGTTTACTGGTCAAATGTAGCCAGATAGCGTTTATGTATGACATTCATTCTTTGTGTATATTATTTCAGTGGTAGGTTTTGTTTTTGTGGGGAGGCGGCCGTGCAACTGTTACCGAAACACTTGTTAGTATCGAATTGTTTCTTTTTAACTCCTGCCTCTCGCTATTTCATTCTGGTAAGAATGAAGCTATTCAGTCGACGACTCCTGTGTGGATCAAATACGTTCACGTTGTCATCAAGTGTGAAACAATGTTAAAGTAAAACACAACCGGAGGCTATAACGTGCTTGTAACACGCTTTAGACCGTGTATATCCAGTGTGAATCGCAGTTTTTAAAATGGTTTGTCAGATTTCTGCTTAAACTATTTAAGGTCTCCTTTTGTATTGTTTATTACAGAGAAAATCCTCTGTCGTGGAAGGATGATCCCATAATTATGGGGTGCCTTATGAAGCTGGATGTTTTGAATTAGAATATTGTATTATAGTAATTGCTTCATGCTTAACATTACTGTGTTTTTGAATGATTATATTTCTGTTACCATTTTAAGGTATGGGATGCTCGGAATCGGGCGATTCCGACACGACGTAGGTGGCTCGATGCACTGCAGGAACACTGAATTAGGCTCGAGAGTGAACTTGGGAATCGGCCAGGGAGGCCCTGCTGCGTGGCAGCTATACCAGTGGAGAAGAAATGGTGCTGGATTCTGGCACCACAGCAACGCGCCGTCATTGCGTGCTTGTTCTAACAGTGTGCTTGATGTCTCTTGTAACATTGTCACATTGTGGGTGTTTTTTTTTGTTTGTTTTTGTAACTTTTACCATGTCGTGTAAAGTGTTTTGACTTGTATTTATGCTGTGTCGTGGGTACTATGTTGCGCAGTGTATCTACCGGGTAAACTGATAAACTGGACCCAGAATGTTTCTGCTGTACTTAGTGTGCGGGGTTCTGAAGTGTGGGCCACATGCTTTCTGGACAGACTGAGGAGGCAGTATAGCATAGTGGTTAAGGTCACTGAGTTGCAAATCTGGAGACCTGGGTTTAAATCCCGCCAGCCCCAACTTGCATACTGTGTATGCTTGGTGTACCTTTCCTGCATAAACAGTTCCCCCTTCTAAATGCTCCTTTTTTCATTGCTGATGATGAGGAGGAACAAATACACTGGTGCACTGTACTGGAACAACTGGTACAGCTAACATAACTGGAAAGTAGAACAGTTTTCCTCAACGGGCCCTTACTGAACTAGTCGGTAGTAGCACGAGGATCTGGCATCTCACCACAGCCGCGCAGGCTTTCCAGCACTGCGTAACTAGAGCGTCCCCTGATATATTGAAATCTCACAGTACTATCCGTTACCACACTGAACCCAGCCTGACGGCAAATACAGCAGCGTTACATTCCCTCCCTCTTAAGCTAGAAAATCCCACGGCAAATAAATATTAGAAAAGGAGAGTCGTTATAGATTGTCTCGGAGGAGCCCTACATTGGGGTAGGGGGTATCGCCTGTCTGGAACATCTTGGCAAGGTGTGGGCGAAGCAGGCTGGCTTTGTGGGGCTGGAGATGTAGACTGTGGACTTAGACCCAGAGAAGCAGGTTGCTGCCGTGGTGCAGGAAGAGGTGCATCCTAACTCTTTGGTGTTAGAGGCGTCTTGTCAAACTGGGACAGGAACCTTTGCAGGTAAATCGGAGGTGTAGCAGGAATAGTTCTCAAGGGTAGCATATTGTCTAAGTGCACATGAATAAGATGTCCCACTTGCACAGTGTAGGTTAAGGCCCCACGTTTAGCACAAACAGCACCTGGGGACCTCAGATGTCTTGAGTCTTGGAACTCATGAACCAGGATGTTGTCTCACAGTTGGAATTCCCTCAGTCTTGTAGTGGACTTGTCATGTGCTCGACATTGTTGATGGTTCTTGACCATGCGAGAAAGATCTGTTTTCAGTAAGTCCAACCTGGTTCAGGGTTGCCGCATAAGAAAAAGTTCTGCAGGTGCATATTCTGTGACAGTATGAGGAGTATGCCGGTAGGTAGCTAGGAACCTGGACAACCAGCAGTAGTAGCACCGGGGTGCCATCGACCTCTTGTTTCTTCCAAGCTTTTTTTAAATGTCTGGATTGCCCTTCAGCAGCTCTGTTCAAGGCTGGATGATAAGGCGGAGTTAGGACGTGTGTGACCCCATTTTGCTAGAGAAAATGTTGAAATTCATGAGATGCAAACGGGAGACCATTATCTGAGACAAATTCTCGAGGGAGTCCATACGAAGCAAACAAGTTGTGTAACAAAGCAATATATAGAATTAGTGTATCGGTAACCATACACAACAAGGCTGTGATTCTATCACGGATGTGATGTCATGTAGATGACGTCATCACATTCTTGGTTGTGTATGGTCACTTATACACCATTTTAGTATAGTATTTGGTTAAAATGGAAGTGGATGCCTTCGGTTTTCTGTGAGAGGAGACTGCGTCCTTAGGCTCTTACTGCCGCTCATTGGTGCTGTCCGTTGCTCCGCTCTCTCCTGTGTGTGTAACTGGCACTCCAATCTCTTCTGATATCAAGGCTGAATAACATACATATATATTTTTTCATTACAAAGAAAGAGGGTGATTGTTTTACTAGAGAAGTGAATTAAGCATAACTGTGTGTCCCTGTGTCAGCTGCCACAGACTACCGCTCACGCTGCGCCTCGCTAGCCACGCTGCCATTTTCTGTTTGGTCAGACATGCGAAGCTTTGGAGGACAAAACAATCTGATGGCACGTCAAAACCGAAAAATTGTATCATGATGCCAGAATGATACTACAACTTTCTTGACATTTTGAACTGCCCTACAACAACTTTTGGAAAACTGCTAATTTCTGTGCACGATAAGCCCTAACCATACACTATGGTCTTGTGTGCCATGGTGACAGAGGTTGGCAAAACTTCTAGCCACTTGGAATGACTGTCTTAACTATCAAAAAGTACTGCTTGTCTAGCTCAACGTAATCTACATGAATTCTTTCCCACAACACTTTTACCCATGCCCAGGGGTGAAGGGGTGCTGTAAGAGGCTGGTTTTGTACAGATGCTCAAGGGAGTACACCTGATTACCAGGGTTTGAATGTCTTGATCGAGGCCAGGCCATCAAAGGTAACTTCACGCTCGAGTCTTCATGTGATTTACACCCGGGTGACATTCATGAAGCTCATGCAGTAGTTGCTGTCTAAATTTTGGTGGTATAAACCACTCTGAGACACCAGAGAATACAGCCTTGGTCTGTTGATAATTGGTCTCGCTTGTCAAGTAAGGTTGCAGGGAGTTGTCTTGAATGTAGTTGGGCCTTCCCTTTAAGGTGAATTCCAAAACTTCTGCAAGCACAGGATCACACCTAGTTTCAGCAGCAGTGTCCTCACTACCAACGGGTAGATGCTGCAGATTGGAAATTTGAGAAACTGAGCTATCCTTGCTGTCTTCTGGCTTGGCATCACAGGGCAGGCAGGATAAAGCATCGGCATTGCCATGATGCTGCAACCGTCGGTATTCAGTGTCGTAGTCCTAGCAGGTGTAGAACCCAACGTTGCATCCTAAGTGCTGCCAACATGGGTATTGCAGCCTTTCGACCTAGGATAGCCAACAGGGTTTATGGTTGGTGATCAGGGTGAACTTACGCTCATAGAGGTATTCGTGGAATTTCTTAAAGCACAAAAAATGATACTGAGGGCTTCCCGTTCTGTTTGAGCAGTTCCGTTCATTGGGCATGAGCGTCCTCAAGGAAATGCAATTGGATGCTCTTCCCCACTTGGCAATATGCGCGATATCACTGCACCTGCTCCATAAGTTGAGGCATCACAGACTAGCCTCAGTGGCTTGTTCGGGTTGTAGTGTGCTAGTCATTCACTGTTTAATAGTCGCTGCTTGGCTGTGTTGAACGCAGTGTCGCACTCTGGCATCCAGTTCCAGTTGATGTCCTTGTGCAGCCAGTTGTGCAAAGACTGTAGTAGTGTAGACAGATCTGGTAAGAAGCGTCCATAATAGTTCAGTAAGCCCAGGAAAGAAAGTAATTCCAAAACATTGAAGGGTGCAAGTGCGTTTACAGTGACTGATACCTTACTCTGTCGGGTGTAGACCCTGGGCGTCAATCCGCTATCCCAAATATGCTGCAGAATACTGCAGGGAGTGACACTTTGCCAGTTTTACTTACACTACATAGCATTCCATCCTGGCTGGGACTTGGTCTAGCAGTACCAAGTGCTCTTCAGTGGTGGGCACTGTGACCAGAATATCCTTCAGAAAACATAACACATGGTCTAGTTCCTTGCAGAGTTTGGTCCATGGCATGCTGGAAAATAGGATCAGTTGAGACTCCATAGGCAAGACAATTGTAGTGATAATAGACCTTTTGTGGGTATTGGTCAAATAGGGCTTTATAGTCCTGTTACAATTCCAATTGTTGGTATGTGTAAGACAAATAAATTTTGCTAAAGTACTTGCTTCCAGCTAAGGTAGCAAAAAGATCTTTTACATTTAGTGAGGGATATGGCTCTGGTTCAATATTGCGATTTATAGTCACTTTATAGTTTCCACAGAGGTGTATAGTGTTGTCCTTCTTCAGGACCACCACTGGTTGGAGCTGCCCAGTCGCTTTGTTGCACCTGTGATATGATGCTGTGACATTCTAGCCTTTCCATTTCTTTTTTTCCACAGGTTCCTTAAGTGCGTAGGGTAGAGGATGTGGCTTGTGGAATATGGGAGTAGTGCCTAGTCACACCCTAATAGTCCCCTTAAGTCCTTGTATGGTTCCAGTGCCTTCTTAAAAAAAAAAAAAAAAAAATAGGATGGTGCTTGTCTACAATCTTTGCAAGGGCTTCTCTGGATGTGGTGAAAACTTCTTTCAGTACAAAGATCTTGTCTTAATTCAAGTGGATCTGGTGAAGCCAGTTTCTTCCCAGGAGGGCTTTGAACGACAGCTAAGGGTAATGTGGATGTTTTCCCCTCATTGGTGACCGGGACTAGGATCTCTCCTAATAACAAAATCTTGTCCCCTGTGTAGGAGGTAAGCTGCAGACTGGACAGTTGGAATGGGCATTGGCTTACAGTCCCTGTAGGCATGCTCTGAATTATACAAAACAGGTGCTCCAGTGTCTAGTAGCAACTTCACTGTATTGCTTGCAAGCTTGAGGGGAATGCAGATTCTTTCCTCTCCACTTTGGGTGGTGTTTATTTAAGAGTTTCAGCAGGAAGGACACACTGAACAACAAGTTGCTCATCTCACGGTGCGTCCTGGGGGGGAGGGGGAATTGGGAGACATAGAATACATAGTACGAAGCAAAAACAGTATACAGTGCAAAGGCAGTTAAGAAATACAGTAAATCATAGACAATAAATTTTTGGCAATATCAACGTTATACAAAGTTACATAGTGGAGAAATATTGACAACACTAACAGGTATATTAAAAAGGATAATTTGTATGCATGATCATCAGGACATCTCTGAGGGCCGAAGATCCACCAGTGCAATGGAAGGATAGCTGTTAATTACAG
Organism: Neoceratodus forsteri; assembly: GCA_016271365.2. NCBI lineage: Eukaryota > Metazoa > Chordata > Ceratodontiformes > Ceratodontidae > Neoceratodus > Neoceratodus forsteri. Next base: position 1,220,381,891 of record CM057450.1, read on the forward strand.
CACTTAAGGTACAACATGGGATATCTGTTGCAGTTACAGTTCACAGAGTGGTCATTGTGTAAGGCTGAGGAGATGCATGATAGGGAAGAAGAGAGGAGAATCTGGTGGGGGTGGAGTGCCACAGTTTAGGGAAGTGGTATGAGAGTGCCACCTGGCCAACAGTAGTAGTTGTACAGCGTGGGACACTTAAGTATGGGGAACCGAGGACCTAAGTGAGTTGGGGATTGTTAGTGTAGTGCTAAGAAGGAAGGGAGCCAAACCAAAATTTGGAGATGAATTTAGCACAGCGGTAGAGACGTCTGTTCTCAAGAGATGAAAAAGCCAAGGTGTGGTAGAGGTGAAGATAGGAGTAACAAGTGCAAAATGGCAGAAGGAGTTAAAGAGGGTATCCAGTCTGACTAGGGAGGGCCTAGGCGCAGCATAGTGGACTACATCACAGTCGAAGATGGGGAGGATCATCTTCTGGACAAGTTAACGCCTAGCTGGAAGAGGGAGGCAGTTCTGGTTCCTCTATAGCACACCTAACTTGGGTACAGCTTTTTTAGGATGGTGTCCACATGACCAGAGAAGGTGAGGTGTTGGTCAAGCAAAACCCCCAGATATCTGAATGATGAGGTGTCCTTGAGGAACATCCCATTATTGGTATGGAAAGTGGGTAAGGAGTGGAGCCTAGAGAGTCTCTGCCTGGTGCCGAAGGTCATTGAGACTGTGTTCTTGGCATTGAGGTATAGTTGATATGAACAAAACCTGCGCTGAAATTTGTTGGAGGTAGTTCTGAAGTCTGTTTGCAGCATGGATGGGAGATTGGCCAGAAGTGTAAAAGACTATGTCGTCTGCATACGATAGAATAGAGGAAGATGTGCAGACAGATGGCAAGTCGTTGAGGAAGATGAAGAAGAGTAAGGGACCCAACACTGATCCCTGTGGGTTTTTTTTTGTTTGTTTTTTTTGGGGGGGGTATAGAATCCACTATTCTAACGGACTGGGTCTGGCCAGTTTGTGGCAGCGATAAATAAACCTGCAGCTGAGAGGGAGTGAAGCAGAAGGGAGTGGGGGACAGTGTCGAAAGCCTTGGCTAGGTCGACGGAGATGGCGTACATGATTTGACCGCTGTCAATCCCAGTGAGTCTAATCAGAGGTGGTGATGGAGTGTTGTGTCCCCAAAGTTAGATTGGAAGAGAGTAAAAAAAGGTAGCGGGAGAGGTAGGCAGAGAGTTGGGTAAGGACAAGGTGTTCTTGCAACTTAGCGAAGGTAGGAAGTAGGGATATGGGGCGGTAGTTTTCAGGGGAGGATGGATCACCACCTTTAGGGAGGAGGAGAACAACAGTGTGTTTCTAGACCGAGGGGATGGCTTCCAGTGTGTTTATATATTTAAAAAAAAAAAGGTTGAGTAACTCTGTCAGTGGGGCAGAGCTAGCCATAACAGAAAGATATAGCAGCTTGGGGTCCAGCCCATTAGGCAAGCTGCCTTTAGATGGGTTTAGGGTGAGCAGGGCCTCCAGGGTGTTGGAGGGGGTTATTCTAGTGAATGAGAAGTGATGGGGCTGTAGACGGGAGGGTGGTGAGTTGGGGGGGATCAGAGGGCAGTAAGAAGGATAAGGGAGCAGAAGCACAGGAGGTGAAATAATTAAATTCTGAGGCATATTCTTGGTTGGTAATGAGTGTTTATAGTGAGGAGGGGTGTAGGAAGAGGAGGGTGGGGAGAAGAGTGAGTGAATGACTGCAAAATTTAGAAGGACTATTTATATTTGATTGAAAGGTTGAGGTGAAGTATTCGGCTTTAGCCAGGCAAGTAGCTTTGGTACATTTGTTGCAAAGCTGGCGATAGTTCTCAATCTTTAGGGAGCTTGGACATTTTGTGTTTCCAAGCATGGTCCTTTGCTCTTTGGCAAGCTATGAGCACAGGTGTGATCAAAGGGAGGTGGTTCCCATGGACTCCTAACTCTGCGTAGAGGGGCATGCCAGTTCCAGACGTTGTAAAAAAAATTTTTTAAGTCTGCAGCTTCGTTGATTGTGTTCACTGAGGTTATAGAGGACCAATTAGTACACGATAGGTCAAGTAGGAGCAGCCCTAGATGCAAGGCATTGTTTGAGCACGTTTCCAGGGTCTTGTGGGGGACTTTGGTATGGTGGATTCTGCGCACTAGGAAGGTCATGCGGTGGTCGCTCAGAGCCTCTGATAGCACTCCAGATTTGATGACTCTATGGGAAGAGAGGGCCTAGTCGATTAAGGAGTGGTTACTTGTTTTTGGGTTTATCATAGTTGGTTCGAAGATAAGTTGGGTTAGATTGTGGGTAGCAATGTTGTTTTTTGTTTTAAGCTGTGAGGGGGATAACCATAAACTTCGCCTGAGGAGGTGTAGGATATGATTGAGGAGATTAGGTCGGTGACCAGAGAGGGTTTAGGCCTGGGCAGCAGTAGGCCCTGCAATAAAGATAGGGATTGAGAACAGGGGAGAGAGAGAGTTGTAGGACGGACACTTCATACGCTCTGGGGACAGAGGCGGAGTAAATGGTAGAGAATTGGATAGCTGAGGAGAAGTAGATTGCCATGCCACCTCCCCTCCCAGACCTCTTGGCGTGCTATAGAAAAGCCTGGGAAGGCGAGTAGAGAGTCACCTATTATTTAGTCAAGTTTCAGACTGAATAATTATGTCGGGGCCTAATGAAGTAACCAAGATCTGGAGGAGGTCAGTTTTGGGGAGGAGACTGCGTATGTGTAGGTACAGAGTTTTCAGGCCTCTGTGCAGGGGGTGTGGTAGCGGGTGAGGATGCCATGCCATTTAAGGAGTAGGGCCCAGGGTTCGGATTTATGTTCCCAGATGATAGGAGCAGTAGAGCAACAATTAGGTAGTGGAACAGAGTTTCAAATAGCTGGTATAGGTTAGCAAAACTGGGTAATGCTAACCATTTCCAAAAATACGTGGCAGTAGACTACTAACCATTGTTTTGTGAGTCTGTGGCAGAACAGACAAAATTATTAGAACTGTATGTAATTTTTAAATTTTGCTAACTATTCTGTGCCAAGTGCTGTGCGTTTTTACAGCCGATTAGCACTTTCACGTGTAAAACTGCTAATCAGTTTATTCAGCTTATTTAATACCCTGTGGAATTTAGCACTTTTAAACCAGAGTATCTTAGAGGTGTGATTTGAAGGGGGGAGCTGTTGGAGGAAGAAAGCTAATGATATGCCCAAGTGTACAGTAAAGAGGGAAGAACGATAGAAGCCTGGGTGAATTGGGTAATGGTTCCAAATAAGAGTAGGGAGCAGCATTGTTGGAGAGTTAAGTTGTGAAGTGCTGGGGGGGAGAGCTGAGGAGGGGGCTGGGGCAAGAGTGAGGAGAGGGAAAGTAAGTGCAGTGAGGAGGGTTAGAAGAAGACTGAGGGGGAACATGGTGAGGGAGGGGACAGCTGCAAGGAGTAACAGAAGTGACGCCAGAAGTGCCAGACCAGCAGAATTTAATTGGTATACAGGAGTAGAAAGACTTGGTGTCAAGTAATTGGGCAGTGGACATAAGCCTTGTTCAGCTCAAGTAGACAAGCAATTAAAGAATGGCTGGAGATCAGTGATGCTCCTTGCCTTGTGGTAGTGGTATTTAAGCAGCACACTGGGGATGCAGGTCCGAGAAATTTGTGCCGAAAGGAGCTAGATCAAACTAACAAGCTACTAGGATGCTAGGAGACAAGTGCACCCCTGGTGGGTTTATGATATTAGCTGCAGATTGTAAACGGGAGACTTGGTGCACAGCGTGTGGTAGTCACCTGACCATTCATGCTATATAAGAAATTGCCCAGATAGGGTAGGATGGTGGGCAGCTGGGGCACAGCGCTGGTGGGGAACCTAGCAGCAGCGTGCTGAAGTGGTGGGACAGCCGGCGGGCGATTGAACCTGCCAGGCTGCTGGCAGGATGGTGCACCCTGTTCAGGGGTGAAGCTTGGCAGAAGCAGCAGCGGGCCGAAGTCGTGGGGCATCTGGTGGGCTGTTGAACCCTCCGGGCCACTGGCAGAATGGAGTGCCCTTTTAGAGGCGAATCTAAGGGGAGCGAAGGAGGAAGATGGTGTTATTGCCGCAGGGAGTGGTGGAGGTTACTTAATCGGTGGGTGGGATTCGGTTAGAGAGACTGGGGGAGGACGGCAGCAATCCAGGGCATGCACCTTGCAGCAGAAAATTAACTCACGCTGGGAGCAGTGGTGCCAGGAAGGAGGAAAACAAAAGAGGGATTAGGGACAGAGTTTAGAGCACAGTTTAACAAAAGCACAAAGGAGCTGTAATTACTTAAGCAGAAACACTAGGCTGAAATCTGGGGGCTAACGCTAACAGTTTAAAATACATTTTTTACGGTTTTTACAACGGCAAGCAAGTACTTTCCAATAAAAAGTTCAATAAATTTTAACCTTGTAGTAGTTTAGAGCAGGTTCGGAGTAGAGGACTAGTGAGAAGTTTAGAGAGACAGAATAAATGAAGCAGCCAGTCGCCTGACCAAGCCAGAGGTTACAGCCAATCAGCGTGAAGGCGCCAGTAATTCAAATGCAGCATACCTTAGCAGAAGCAGTAGGGCAGCTGGTGGATGGTTGAACTGGACAGGCCGCTGGCAGGATAGAGCGCCCTGTTCAGGGGGGAAGCTTAGCAGAAGCAACAGCGGGCTGAAGCGGTGGGGCAGCCAGTGGACGGTTGAACCCGCTAGGCCGCTGGCAGGATGGAGCGCTCTATTCGGGGCGAAGGTGTATAATGTGCCGCCATATCTCTCTCTGAGGGGGATTCTTCATCCACGGAACTGAAGCTACCATTAGTCACGTTCTGTGCTCACTTTTGCAGACTCTGATGTGGCCCATCTTCCCACAGCTGCGGCAAGTCTCCTGTTTAAATCTGTGAGTATGTAGCGGATGCTTGCCTCCACACAGATAGCAGGGTTTGCAAGGTTTGGTGTGGTCTCCCCCTCCGGGTTAGGCAAACCTTTTGGATTTTGACGGCTATGCTTATGCGAAAGTTGGGCGCCATCCAGACATGGCTTTGTCGGATGCGGAGTGGATGACCTTGTTAATGTCACCTTGGGGACCTGTTGTATGCTCCATGAACTGTTTTCTCTGGCCATTTCCATGCCCAAGGCAATATTGCAGGCTGACTGAAAAGTCGAGTCTCTTTCATTGAGTCGTCGCTGAAGATAGAATCCTGAAGGCTGCAGACGAATCTGTCTCAGAGGGCTTGGTCTAGGAAAGCTTCAAACTTGCAGGTGGAAGATAGCTTTTTAAGAGCAATAATAAAGTCTGCAAGGCTACCCTGCCTCTTGGGTTTTGACAGTAGAACTGGAATCGTTCAGCAATGATACTGGGTTCAGGCCTATAATGAGCTTTGTGTGTCAGTCAGCTGCTGGTAAGTTCGCTCTGTCGGCTTCTGAGTTTGAATCAAGCTTTTAAGGAGGCTGTACATTTTTGTTGGTAGAGTAGCAAGAAAAATGTCCGCTTTCTTGGCATCATCAATGTCATTTGCAACCAGCCATCTCTCTAATCTTTTGAAATGGGTTTCAGAATTTTCTTCATTAAATTCAGGAACATGGTCTATAGTAGGAACGTGACTACTTAAGCTGTAATGTCAGTCAAGAAATGTGCCCGCAGTTGAAATCTTCGTCTGTCTTTCTCGTCGCCAGTGTGATAAACTGGAACCAGAATGCTTCTGGTGTGCTTATTGTGCAGGGTTCTGAAGTGTAGGCCACAGGCTTACTGGACAGACAAGCTGAGGCAAGCTTCTTCTGAATGCTCCTTTAATTGCTGATGAGGAACAGATACACTGGTGCACTGTACTGGAACAAATAAATGGAACAACTAGTATAGGTAACACAACTGGTAACTGGAAAACAGAACAGTATTCCGTAATGGGCCCTCTTAATCTGCAGCAACACGAGGGTCTGGCGTCTCACCACTACAATGCGGGCTTCCCAGCACTGCATAACTAGAGCGCCCCTAATGTATTGAAATCCCATGGTACTACGCGGTCCCACACTGAACCAAGCCTATCTGCAAATACAGGTGCATTACTACATAAAATAGAGAATACTGGTTGGGCAACCATGCACAACAAGCCTGTGCTGCTACAGAGGGGTTCTGAGGCTCTCGAGTTCCCCTATAATCAGAAGTGCAAGGTGGCAGCTCATGGTGGTTCAGCATGTGGTTGCCCAACTGGTATTTTCTTTAATAGTGTGTATTTTTATTTTTGTGTTTACTTGTTTAACATAAAAAATGTTTTTACAGTGCTCCCATGGTAGGCAGGCAGTTTCAGTTTAGAACTTGAAGAGATTGCTGTGTGTACAATGGCACCTTGAGGATGTCTATCAGTTGGAACCTTGTTGTACCACAGAAGAGTACAAACCTGTTTCATGACCTTTAAACTGTGGTACAGCAAGGTCTCTACTGGCATGGAAATTCATGCAGAACAATCCCTAACTATAAAGGAACTCATATAAAAGCAGAGATTCTCCCCAAACAGGATGTCACCTTTGCACCTATGGGACAGACAGCTGGGCAACAGCAGGCACCATGCAGAGCCTGATGGTGGGAAAATAAAACCCAATTCAGTCAAGAGGAACATTTTCCTTTAAAGACCCTACTCTGTAGGCCCTACAGGAAGATCAGTGGGGTTTTGGGGGCTTGAGCTTTCCACACAGCACAACTTGACCCAAGGGCTGGGTGGATGGAGGTGGTGGTGAAAACCTGCAATATACAGTGCCTTCAGAAAGTATTCACCCCTTGGATTTTGTCACATTTTGTTGTGTTACTACCAGAATTTTTAATGCATTGAAATTATTTTTTCCCCTTGATTCACACAGCATACCCAACAATTTAAAGGCAAAATATTTGTATTGTCTAACAAAATTTATGAAATATTGAAAACTGAAATATCTTGTTTACTTAAGTATTCACCCCCTTCCCGAGTCAATACTTTGTAGAGCGCCTTTGGCAGCAATTACAGCTTTGAGTCTTCTTGGATATGACTGTATCAGCTTTGCACATCTGGATTTGGGGATTTACGTCCATTCTTCCTTGCAGATTTGCTCAAGCTCTGTCAAGTTGGATGGGGAGCGTCTGAACTGAAATCTTTAAAGCTTTCCACAGATTCTCAATGGGATTCAGGTCTGGGCTTTGGCTGGGCCACTCGAGGACATTCATCTCCTTGTTCTGAAGCCACTCCAGTGTTGCTTTGGCTGTATGCTTGGGGTCGTTGACCTGTTGGAATGTAAATCTTCGCCCCATTCCAAGGTCTGTTGTAGACTGATGCATGTTCTCAACAAGGATGTGCCTGTATTTGGCTCCATTCATTGTTCCCTCTGTCCTGACAAGTGCCCCAGTCCCTGCTGCTGAAAAGCATCCCCATAACATCATGCTGCCACCACCATGCTTCCTGGTAGGGATGGTGTTACAAGGGTGCTGAGCTGTGTTCGGTTTGCACCAGGCATAGTGCTTTGCATTCAGGCCAAAGAGTTCAATTCTTGTTTCATCAGACCAGAGAATCTTTTGCCACATGGTCTCAGTCTGCTATGTGCCTTCTTGCAAACTCCAGGCATGCTATTATGTGGCCTTTTCTCAGGAGTGGCTTCTGTCTAGCCACTGTGCCATAGAGGCTACATGTGTGAAGTGCTGCAGAGGTTGTTGTCCTCTGGACAGGTTCTCCCATCTCAGCCATGGAATTCTGTAGTTACATACTAACATACTAAAATGCCAGCAGAATAGGCCTAATGGTCTTTCGCGTCTGCTCGTTTGGTCAGCCTCCACCCTGGGAGCTGACCTTGCTGCCCCCCTCACCTTCTTTGGCTTCTCCCTTCCCAGTTCCAGATATTCTCGCTGCATTGGATTTTGCTTCCAGAACCCTTCCCCTGTACCTGTCCCACCCCCTCCTGAACCCCTCCACCGTCTCTGCCTCCACCACCCTCTCAGTGAAGAAGCACCTCCTCCTTTCTCCCTGAATCTCTCCCCCCTCCAGCTTCCAACCATGCCCTCTAGTGGCCCCCTCCTCCTTCTTCCTTGAAGCACCTTGACTGTTCCTCCCCTGTTTACCCCCTTCATGTACCTGAACACCTCTATCATGTCACCCAGTACCTTCTCTCTTCCAATGTGTACATATTTAGCTCTTCGAGCCTCTCCTCATAGGTCCTGTCCCCCAAGCCCCAAATCATTTTGGTTGCCTTCCTCTGGACCCTCTCCAGGAGTTTAATGTCCCTCTTTAAGTGTGGCCTCCAAAACTGCACGCAGTATTCGAGGTGTGGTCTCACCAAGCAGTTATACAGAGGGAGTATCGCTTCCCTTCTTCTGGAGGTGATCCCCCTAGCGATGCATCCCATTGGCCTTGACTGCTGCCCTCCTACAAGTCTCTGAGTTGTTCATATTGACATCCACCACCATCCCCTCCAGGTCCTTCTCAGTCATTGAGACTTGTAGCATTCTCTCTCTCTTTTCCCCCCCACCCCGGGTGTACACTTGGCCCGGGTTTCTGGCCCCCAGGAGCAGTACCTTGCATTTCCCTGCATTGAACCTCAGCTTCCACTTTCTAGACCATCTTTCCAGAGCCTCCAGGTCCCCCTGTAGGGCCACCTTCCCTCTCTTCCTCCCCATCCATCACCGCCCCCAGTTTAGAGTCATCCGCAAAGAGACTCATCTCACTCCTGACACCTGTCCTTATGTCAGAGATGTAGCTGTTGAACAGGAGGGGCCCAAGGACTGATCCCTGTGGGACCCCACTAATGACCCTCCTTGGGGATGAGACTATTTCGCCAACTACGACCCTCTGGGTCCGGTCCTGGAGCCAATTGTGTATCCATCTGATCATCTGGTTACCCACCCCCATTTTCTCTCAGCTTATCCAACAGGCCCACGTGAGGAACAGAGTCAAATACCTTGCTGAAGTCTAGAAAGAGGACGTCCACTGGTCTACCTAGGTCCAAGGCACTCGTCACCCAGTCATAGAACTCCACAAGGTTTGTCTGACACGATTTCCCCAAGATGAATCCATGCTGTCTATCGTCCAGGCACCCCGACTTTTCCAGGTCTCCCCCTGCCTCTCCTTGACAATGCCCTCCCATCACCTTGCCCACCACCGATGTCAGGCTGACAGGCCTGTAGTTCCCTGCCACCTCCCTTGATCCCCATCTTTGTGGATAGGTACTATATGCGCCACCTTCCAGTCCTGGGGCACCCACCCTGTCCTCAGAGAGATGGTGAAAAGCTCCGCCAGGGGTTTCGCCAGGACATCTGCAAGTTCCTTCAGCACTCTGGGATGTAATTTATCCGGCCCTGTTGCTTTCTCCGTCTCAAGGGACCTGAGGGCTTCCCTCACTCTCTCTGCTGTGATTTCCACTTCCGCTAGCTTAGCCTTCCTTCCCTCCTGCCAGTTCTGTCAGGGCGGTCATTGGGTTCTTGGTCACTTCCCTGACCAAGGTCCTTCTTGCCCAGTTGCTCAGTTTGGGAGGACGGCCTGCTCTAGGAAGAGTCTGGGTGGTTCCATAATCTTTCCATTTCCTAATGATGGAATTGACTGTGCTCCTGGGAACTTTCAACACCCTACAAGTGTTTTTTATACCCCTCCCCAGATCTATGCCTCCTCACAATTCTGTCAGAGTTCTACGGACAGCTCCTTGGTCTTCATGATAAAGTTTCTGCTCCGACATGCACTGTCAACAGTGGGACCTTATATAGACCGGTGTATTTCCTCTGAAATCGTGTCAACCATTTGAACTGGCCACAGGTGGACTCCATTCAAGTTTTAGAGTGATCTCACAAGGAAATTGGGTGCATCTAAGCTCAATTTGGAGTGTCATAACAAAGGGGGTGAATACTTACCAAATCAAGATATTTCAGGTTTTATTTTAAATTACATGTACAAAAAATTTTAGAAGTTTCATTCCACTTTGACGTTAATTTGTGTAGATACGTGACAAAAAAATCCCATATAAATGTATTTTAATTTGAGTTTGCAACATCACAAGATGTGACAAAATCCAAGGGGGCATGAATACTTTCTGAAGGCACTGTATGTGCTATGCGTAGGAGATCAGATTTGCCCTCCTTCCTCTGCATGTAGACAGAGTACGTGATTTGATACCTTCATAGTTAACCAAGTCGTAGTACTCAAGCTTTTAGAACTGCGGAGGGCCTATTTTAACGTGATGGCAGTTTCGCATGATAGCAAAAAGATTTTTTAATGCTCATGCATGTACTTGGAGATGTAGTCTCCTCAGATGCATCCCACTCATTTTTATTATTTCTTCGAAGGGGTTTGTTCCTTAAGTTCAGAGATAGCATTATTAGTTTAGCCTTGGGAGGAATGCAGCTTGTTAGAGCATTACAACGTTTCGGGACATTGGTTCTACAGTTGAATTCCCCCATGGCTGATCTTTGTTGGTGACATCAGCTGTAGGGTTTCTGTGTTAGAAATGTACAGTTTGTCAACAGAAAGGGACCCCTTGGCCCACCCAGTCTGCCCAGATGGTCCCTGCCTAGTCTGTCTTTGCAGATCTTAACTGGTCTCCAGCAGCCGACACTCCTTCCTGCCTATTTGCAAATATCCCCCTTTGTCTATCTCACGCATTCATTAAGCACCCTGTTTTTGCTTTTGTTCCATTGGCAGTCTACTCCAGGTGTCTACCACTCCTTAAGTGAAGTGGTTGTTACTTGCATCCCTCTTAAACCCCCACCCACAGCTTTATGCCATGTTGTGTGGTGCTCTTCCTCATTTGAAAGAGACTCTCCTCCTGCACCCTGTTCACCCCTTTAAGGTATTTGTAGGTCCCTCTCACTGTCTTCTCTTCCAGGCTATACATGTTAAGATCCCCTGTTCTCTTCTCATTGGACTTTACCCCTTCACTATTTTTAGCTGCCCTCCTCTGAACTGCCTCCACCCTGTCTTATGTCCTTTCTGAGGTGGGGTCTCACCAACAAGTGATGCAGTGGCAACACCACCTCCCTCCTGTCAGACACAATGCATGCCGCTGGCCCTACCCACTGTTTTGTCACACTGCCTTGCCACTTTGAGGCCATCAGATATAATAACCCCATGGTCCCTTTCTTATAGGTTAGGGTATCGGGTCCAGTAGCTACTAGAGCCATTGTGGTCCTGCCACGATCAGTGGATAAATTCCTATTTCCGTTCTCCCATATATGTGTCCAGTGCAGTCTTAAACATCTCTAGACTGTCTACACCCACTTGAGTAATGACTCGATACTTCCTTCCCCATCTTGTACTGAGGCCCTGGCTTCCTATGCCCTGAGTGAAGGATTTTTCACTTTGGCATGAGACCCAGCTACCATAGACTTGACCACTCCTTGAGTTTCCCAGGATCCGTATGCATTTTTTTCTACCCCTCCTGGTTGCCTACCCTATTTTAGATTCAGTCTGCAAAACAAAAAACAAACATGCCTTCCTTTAGAGTTCTTCTGCAGTGTCATTTTGTCATCTGCAAGAAAGGCATACCTTCCTTTCCATTTTTTTTCTGCAGTTTCTCTTCTGAAGACACTGAAGAAGACTAGTTCCGGTACTGAAGTCCATATGCGCCACTTCCATTGCCTTTCCCTAGTCACCTAGTCAAAGAAATCAGTTTCTTCTGGCATGAACCATTCCCATGAATCCATGCTGCATTTGGTCTTCCAGCCCATTGAATTCAAGATACCAACCTTTCCTTTAATGGTGTTTCCATTAGTTTTCCACCACTGAGATAGTACATTTCTCAAAGGAGATCTACAGGGATACGTGAAGCCCCGACCGCTGCACAGAACGGGACTTCAGTACGCTGATTCCCTCTGCAGGCACAATATTAATCAAAGTGTTTTCTTACCCTTCTACTTGTAAAACTGATGCTAAGCTCCATACCAGCCCATATTTTGTAATCCCCATGGTGCCCACCCCTGAAATCTCGCCGATAACGCAAGATTACATGCCTTTGCCCCTTCTGTACTGTGCCTTTACGTACAGAGATTAGTAATCTTCATATCTGCCATGCCCTGCTTTATTTGTACAGACTTTGCTGGGAGATCAGAATGCTGTGGGTTCTAGCCCCACACCAGGCACTTGGGTTAATATCCCAATACTGACACTGCAGTGCAGCATGAAAGGGGTGCTGCATTCCTGAGGTGCCATCTTTCGGGTAAGACATTAAACCGAGATCCCAGCTGGCTGTTCTGGTGGTAGTTCAGGTGGATGTTAAAGATACCATGGCATGTCTCGGAAAGAGTAGGGGAATTTCCCTGTTGCCTTGGCCACATTTCCCCCTATTCTTTAAAATACCACCAACAGCTTAATCCAGTTCAAAGTCAGTTGGCATTCATCTGTATCCCCCCTCCCTCCAGGTCGTGCCTGAAAATAGAATTTGTCTAGTGCACTTACCCGGTCAACAAAAACTAAATAAAATATATGTTGTATGCATTCATGGCATATAAACAGTCTCTAAAAATAAAGCAGGGCATGGCAAATACAGAAATTAAATCTCTGTACATAATGGCACAGTATAAGAAGGGGCAAAGACACATCCTCTCATGTGGATATTGGTGAGATTTCGAGTTGGGCACTATGGGAAGTTCAACGTGTGCTGGTAAGGAGCTTAGTACCAGTTTTATGAATAATAAAGAAATGCTTTGATTAATATTGTGCCTGCAGGGCCCCGATCTGTGCAGCAGTTGGAGCTTCACGTAACCCCGTAGTTCTTCTTTAAGCGCCCAGTCCCAGGGGCTCCGAGCGCCATACACTAATTATATGCGCAAATCAACAATGTTGCATAATACAATAAATGATGTTATAAATAATATGTATGTAAAACAGAGTCTGTGATGTAAAACACAGGAGGAGTGTGGTGGTTCAAAGCTTGTAAGTCAAGTAGTGCCAAAGGCCTCCTGAAAGAGGAAAGACATCAGGCTCCTCTTAAAGCCCTACACTGAGGGGTGTCCCCCTCTTAAAACCTTTGGAAGCCTGTTCCAATGGGCAGTGCCAGCAAGTGAAAAAGCAGTCTCCAGAGGATTTCTGCCTCGCCCTAGGAACAGCTAGGGGGCTGACTTCAGAGGGGCAAGAGGTATGTTTGGGGGGGGGGGTCTGGTCTCTCGGGTAGCAAGAGCCCTGTCCATATAGAGCCTTGTTGGTCACTAAGCCGAGCTTGAAGGTGATGCACTTCACCGGCAGCCAGTGCAGTTCTTGCAGGACCGGTGTTCTGTGGCAAAACCTGGGAGGGCCAGTCAACAACTGGGTTGTTGCATTCTGCGCCAGCTGCAGACTTCGTTGGACATCTCCACTCACCCCGAGGTTATAAGGTGTTACAGCGAGATGAGACTAACAAGCTTATAGTTACTATCCTCTTCGCTGCTGCCACTGTAATGTATATGGACCATGTCTGCTGTCTTCCACTTGTCCAGAACCAAGCCCGAATCCAGTGAGCTATTTGAATAAGGCCGTCTGCAGGGCAGCTAGCACTCCCAGAGTTCCTTTAGTACCCATGGGTTTATCCATCTAGTCCCATAGCTTTGTCTGTCTTCCGAGCTGCAAGTCCCTTCAGGAGACTCTCCTCTAAAACAGACTTGTCCACCTCTTTTCCCACACTTTTTCCTGCTAGACCATTCCCCCACTGTGAAGAATGAGCAGAAGTACCTGTTCAGGATGTCTGCTTTTCTTGGCCCTCTTCTGCACAGTCTTCCCCTGCCAGTCTCATTATCCTCACTATCCCTCCTCTTGCTGTCCACTTCTCGCTTCTATACCTGAAGAAAGTCTTATCACCATTAGCTACCCTTTTAGCTATCATTTCCTCTCACTGCCTTTCCTGCTTCCCTCTGTTTTACTTGGTACACCTCCCTGTCTTCCACTACATTTCCTTCATCTGCGACTGTTATGGATAATGCCCATGCAACTCCACTCCACTACCACTCTTTCCTATATCTAGCCCCTTACATAACGCACTTGCCCTAGCTCGGCCTCTGCCCCACACGCTCTACAGCACCTGACAATGCTGCCTTCCTGGCAGCTCCACCCCACCCCCCCTTATCATTACCCACCCCCTATTGTCCTCTTCCTTTCCACTTTAACCTCTCCCTGTCTGTTCAAAATTAATTTGATATCATTTACCCTTATTTGTGTAACAATTTTGTATATTGTCATGTGATACCTGTGTCTTGATGTGGAACCTTTGTAAAAGAGCCCTGGGTTCAAAGGTAATTGTAATCCTAGAATTGGAAATAAATAAAATACCTTCTGGATGTCTACCTTTTTTCCTTCACCGTTGTGGCCACTCCCCTAGAGTCAGAGTACAATAAGCTTCTTTTTCCTTCTACTTTTACTCACTGCTGCACAAGTAGTACTTTGTTTATATTATGAAATGGGGTGAGGTCACTTGATCTCCAAATATAGATAAATAGAAATTTGAGATGAAGGAAATAGAAAAATGTACTGGTGGCACATTTGGGAGGAGCCCAGAGAGACTTTCCCTTTTAAACCTGGCTCCACTCGGGGCACCATTACTGGAAATGGCTGGAGCCTCTTAACCTGCAAATACAGTAGCTGTTCTGTATTAAAATTAAACATCCCATCCTTTCTTGTCTCTGACTTCCTTAAAACCTGCTTTACTGCCTCATCTCTTTTGCAGCTTATACTCTGTACTGAAGGAGATGGACTATTCTGCTATCTTTGTCGACCTTGCAAAGGCTTTAAACACTATTTTCCCCATCTCCTACTGCTTGACAAACACACAGGGTCAGGACTGTCTGATCTATCTATTGATTCTGCTCCTGCTTTTTTGATAGACTGTTGTCTCTCTAATCTGGCTTCCATTCAAAGTTGTCCCCACAAGACTCTGTTCTGGGTCGGCTGCTTTTCTCCCTCATTAAGTCTCCTTTATGTCGCTTCCTCTATTTGTTTAGCTAATGACCGGATACTTACTATAGTATAGCTTGAAAAATATCGTTGATCTAAACTACCAGTTACATTGGGACGTCCATAATGTCCAGGCATGGCTTGCCCTTAATAAACTAGTTGTCAGCACTAATAATGCTAAATCCATGCTGTTTGGCTCAGGCCAGAAAGTTGGTATGTGTTCCAAGCAGTTAAGTCTCGCACATTGATGGATCTCTACTTGACACTGTCACTTTCTTTAAATAGCTAGGTGTTACCTTAGATTTCTCAATTAATGCTGTTTGTAAATTAGTCCACTCTTAGCTGAGCCATGCCTATAGAATAGGCCAGTTCTTGTTCTACTCTGCCTGTCCTCAGCATTTGACACTGTAGACCATGGGGTGTTGATTGATTGCTAAGGGAGGTCTGGGGACTCACTGGTGTCATTAACTGTTTTGAGTCTTTTCTTACTGGTAGGATACAAATGGTGGTGATGGGGAATTTATCCTCCTTCCTGAAGCTCCTACTCTGCAGAGTTCCTCAGGGCTCAGTCCACTCACCCATGTTGTTTATGGTATATATGCTGCCCCGGGGGAGATAATCAGATGCTACAGTCTGGGTTATTTCTTTTAATGCAGATTGGTGAGAAGCCTGTGGGGGTGCACAGTGGGCCATGAGGACTTGGGGGGCAGGGGGGAGGGGCATGGAGCGGTAATGGAATCAGTCGTTGAAGCGGAAAGGAAAAATGCAAGTGCTTTTGTGTGTGTGTGTATATATTGTTTTGATGTGGCTGACAGACTTTTTAATATTGTAACAAACAAAATGAAACTATAGGGCTGCTTCAGGAGATAGCTGGGGGCAGAGACTTCTCCTACCTTTCGTTCGGCAGGGGCAAGCCTTGCAGAGGGGCAAGGGGGTATTCTGGAGACCCGATGGGCCTGATGTAGGGATAGGAGGTCTTGGTGAGGAACAGGGTCAGGGCTGATACTTTCTCATGAGAGTTGGGACATGGAGGGCCAGTCAGAGCCAGGAAAAAGAGTGCAAAGCCCAGAGAAAGGGGTGAGGGCCTTAAATTGCTGGTGGAAGGGGTCTGCACTGTTAGTTGGAGAGCCTGGGGGGAGTGATGTGGACGTGTGCAGCGGGCTGTGGGGACTCTGGGAGTGGCGCGGAGTGGTGATGGAATCCATTGTTGAAACGGAGCTGCTGCCGCAGTAAGAGGGAAAGGAAAAAGGGGAGTGTTATAATTTGTTTGATACGCCTGACAGAATTTTTAATATTGTTACAAACAAAACAATCGCAAGGGCTGCTTCAGGAGATAGCTGGGGACTGAGACTTCTCCTGTCTTTCGTCCGGCTGGGTCAGGCCTTGCAGAGGGGTGGGGGTACATTGGAGATCTGGTGTAGGAATTGGAGGGCTTAGTGAGGGACAGGGTCAGGGCTGATATTCTCTCCTCTCTCTCATATGTGAGTCGGAGATTGGACCTTTATCCCACCCTCCCATCCCTCCACCCCAAACTGCACATTTATAGGGGTGGGCTACTCTACGATTGGTGGATGGGACTGCCAGGTGCAGACCATTTTTAGTCCGTGTCCAGCAGTTAAAGCCACAGGGTGGGGGAAAAGCATAGTTTTTAAAAGGGAAATCTCACCCTTGGGCCTACAGCAGTAGTATACATAGGGCAGTGCTGTTTGGGATATGGGGGGATTTTCTGTGGGGTACATTTAACGAAAGTGAACATCGCAGGTACAAATGGTTTGGTTGGGAGCATTTGGGTCTGCAGTGTGTGGAATGAGGAGGACAGTGGTCAGCAAGTGAGAAAAGCTCAGGGATTGCCTGTGAGGCACCTGGGGACATGTGACTGAGCCGGCTAGTAGGGAAGCTGCAGTCGTGATATAGTTTCCCAGGGGCCAGGCTGGGTGTGGATTGGGAACCTGCATAAGGAGGGCCAAACGCGTTCAGCATGGATAGGAGGAGTCCAAAGTGTGGGAACGGTCACAGGCATTGGGGCAGGACCCATCCATGGGTAGGGAGGGTTGTATGCCGCCATGGATGTGGAGCAGCCATATTCCTGGGAGTGGCATGAAGGGCAGGGGCTGCATGGTGTGCTGGCAGATGGGTCGGCTTAGGGAGGAGATTGGGTGGCTGAAGAGGGAGCTGGAGGCATGGGGAGACAGGTTGGGGTGGAATGTGAGCACGAGGGGATCCAGATGAGTCATTCAATATAGACAGCGGCAGTCCAACAAAAGAGAAAGCTAGGGGATCAGGAGGTGGGCCACACAACCATGTGCAGTCACGGGCAGGAACTGAAGACTGGAGGTGGGTCACGTGAAAAAAACAGCTGCAGCAGTGCCAGTGCAGGGATATAAGCTTCCGGGAAGGGTGACTGGGGACAGTCAAGTAAAGGGGATTACCAGCACAAACAGATTCAGTTTTGGCTAGCCTGGAGGAGCAGGACTAGGCAGATAGTGTAGCTACTGAGTTTAGGGGGGGCACTACGGGGGGGAAGGATGCAACACAGAATTGGCAGGTGCTTGCGATAGCCCAGGTAGCTATAGAGGCAGGGGACAGCAGGAAGGGAGCGGTGCAGTAACACCATTGGGGATAAATGAGCAAGGAGATGTTGGGAAGGGGGAAACAGAAGACGGCCCTGGTGAGGTTGGAATAAGGGTGAGGAGGGAACTCTAGTAAGGGGAGAACACAACTTGAATGCGCATGGGAACAGTAGTGGTGGGGGTAGGAAGGAGGGGATGTAAAAAGTGTAGGGAGGGAGCACAAGGGAAATGGTTTGAAGTGGAAGCTGATGCACCAGCCATAGTAGGGGTGAAGATGGGGCACACACAATGAGGGGGCTAAGGGTGCGTGAACTGGTAGGATGTGAGGAGGGATCAGGTTGGGGGGCAGGATAATGTCGAGCAACAAGAGGGAGATCACGTTAGGAAGGAGAGGATCATAATTCTGGGGGACTCAATACTTGAATGTAAGATGGGGGGGATGCCAGAAAAAGTAACATCTGGGTGGAGTGCATGACAGCAGGACGGGTGGGTCAGCACATTGGTGGATAAATAAGGAAGATGGGGTGGGGGGAGAACCACACTTCGTTGTGCACCTGGGAACAAACGATCTGGAATGAAGAAGGATGGAGGAGGTTCAGGACAGCTTCAGGGAAGTGGGGAATCTATGCAGTGAGGGGTTAAGAACAGTTGCATTCTCAGAAATCTTGCCAGTGCCACAAGCAGGTACAGACAGGAAGTGCAGATCATGGACTTCAACAAGTGGCTGAGGGAATGGTGTGTTCATTGGGTATGGATTGGTGGGAGAGTGGGGTAGCACATGGGAGAACACATCTATGTGCAGGGGATAGGCTACATCTCAGTAAGGAAGGTTCACAGGTGTTAAATTCCCCCAGTCTCTGCTTTATCAGCGAAAGGTATTATTTAAACTAGCTGGGGGCAATGAAGGTGGATTGAACCAGGGAAGGGGTTCAAACCCCCCCCACACACACAGCAAGGATAGAGCCAAATTTAACTAGGATTGGGGGTGGAGGGGAGGGTGGTATCACTAAATGCTAGGAGCCTGGGGGACAATATGGCTGAGTTGCAGGCGTTGATGGCAGAGGGGGAGGTGGACATAGCTGCCATTACTGAGATATGGGCAACCTAAAACCACAACTGGGACTTGGCCATCCCAGGATTGAAATTATTTAGAAGGGACAGAAAAAGGGAAAGGGGAGTAGACATTTATATAAGAGAAGGGATTGGATGTATTAGGGAGGAGGGCAGGTCGGAAGCTATTTAGCTGCAACTTCACACCCCGAAGGGGGCTAAGGTCAGATTGGAGGTTGTTTATAGGCCCCCAACCTAGAAAGGGGACACTGATAGGGAACTGGGGGAGCAGCTAAGGAGACTCCGTGGCAAAGGGAGTACTGTGGTGGTGGGGGACTTTAATCTACCAGGAGTGGATTGGAGCATCCCAGCTACCACATGCGCCAGGGAACAGATCCTCCTGGAAGCATTCCAGGATGGCTTCCTGACACAAAGGGTAGCGGTGCCAACAAGAGAGAACATTCTTGACCTGGTGCTGGAGGATGGGGAATATGTCAGGGATGTTCGGGTGGAGGAACCACTGGTGGGTAGTGAGCACCATGCGGTGTGGTTCTGTATCAGATTGGGCAGAGAAACGGCCACTACAAACACTAAGGTCCTGGACTTCAGACGGGGCAGACTTTAGCAGGATGGGGAACATACTGAGAAGACACATAGCTAGCATCCATCCAGACATGAACGCTGAACAGAAAGGGCGATCATCAAGCTAGGACTGACTGAATCCACTAAAACTTGTTTCAAAAGCTAGTGTAAGAAATTCAGGACCAAAAAAACAAGCTGGATGAATAGGTAGCAGAGAAGGTGAAGGATAAGAGAGATGCATTCTGAACCTGCAAGGGAACCAACAGGACAGATGACTGAGGATTATGTGAGGAAATCCAGGGAAGTGAGCAGAACGGTAAGGGCTGCAAAGGTGGCTAGGGAAAGGAGATTAGCACAGGGGATTGAAGAAGGAGGGGAGGATTTCTTCAGATATATCAGGGAAAAGAGGATGAGCAAGGATCAAATTAAGATCAGGAAAGGCAGTGGGTGGGTAGATAAGGGGGCTGAGAAGGCAGAAGTACTCAATGAATACTTCTGTTCAGTATTCACAAGGGAGAGGCATGGGCCCGTACCTCAAGGGAAAGGTGGGGTGAGGCAACCACGGATGGGTAAATCATGGAGGAAAGGGTACTGGAGGGCCTTGGGTCCCTGAGAGTGGACAAGGCACCTGGGCCAGACTGAGTTCATCCCAGGGAGCTGACGCGTCCTGGCAGGGCCATTGGCGGACCTGTTCAACACATCTCTAAATATGGGGTGTGTGCCCAGGGATTGGAGGGAGGCGCACGTGGTACCTCTCCATAAGAGTGGGCCCAAGGATGAGCTGGGGAACTGCAGACCGGTGAGCCTTAACGCAGTTGTAGGAAAACTGATGTAGGCTATCTTCTAAGGCTGGTGCAATTTCTTGAGGATAATGAGCTTCAGGACAACAGGCAGCACTGGTTTGTGCCTGGCAGATAGTGCCAGACAAACTTTGTTGACTTTTTCGACTGAGTTATAAGGGCACTGGACGGTCTGTGCGGTGGATGTACTCTTACCTGGATTTCAGCAAGGCCTTCGATTCAGTGCCACACAGTAGGTTGACCTGCAAGTTGAAGAGTCTGGGAGTAGGGAGGAAACTAGTCATGGGTTGAAAACTGGTTTCGGGAGAGGCAACAGATGGTAGTGGCAGGGGCTGAGATATCGGAGCCCAGGGCAGTGACAAGTGGTGTCCCACAGGGCACTGTACTGGGACCGGTTCTCTTTAATATTTTCATCACAGACATAGCACTAGGTGTCAAGAATAAGATCAGTCTTTTCACAGAAGACACCAAGATGTGTGCTGAGGTGGATGGGGGTGAGGAGGGCAGAGTACTCCAGGAGGATTTGGCAAAACTGGAGGAATGGTTGCACACCTGGCAGCTTGGATTCAGTGCCAAGAGATGCATTTGGGAGCCAGGAACCCAGGATACAGTTACTGGTTGGAGGGTGTCCAATTATCCACGTCCAAGGAGAAGGATCGGTGCTTATGACCAACTCGGCACAGTGCAGGAAGGCAAAAAGGATGCTAGGGTGCATAGTAAGGTGATTACATCAAGAAGTAGTGAGGTCATATTGCCCCTGCACAGGTCCCTGGTGAGTCCGTACTTGGAGTACTGCGTGCAGTTCTGGAGCCCCTGCCTAATAAGTGACATCAGACTGCTGGAGGCAGTACAGTGCAGAGCAACAAAGATGATCCTGGGGCTGGGGGATTGACCCTACGGGGAAAGACTGAGAGCTCAATATGTATACCCTGGAGGATGGAGAGAGGAGATATGATTGAGACCTGAAGGGGATGAACAGAGTGGGCATCAGGTGTGTGTTCACTCTTCAGGGCGGAAGGGAAACTGGAGGGTACATTCTGAAGTTGGAGGGGGGCAGGTTCAAGAGAGAAATGAGACTGAAAGGGTGGAACGCACTGCCAGAGGAAATCTTATCATTGCAGACAATGGGGAGCTTTCAAGAGGGGGTGGGACAGATTCAAAGGGAGAATACAAACCAGGAGGGGGCAGGGAGTGGGGAGGAAGGAAATTGGGGGGGGGCAGCTGCAGTCTATTGGACTGATGTGCTGCACACTCAAGCAGACTAGCTACACCACAAGGACTGTATCTGCTGGCAGTTTTGTACGTTTGTATGATACCCAGCTGTATTTGTCATTTGCACACAGAATGCTTGATGTGGTGTTGAGATACTAAATTTCTGCCTGGCTGAGATCCAGGACTGGATGTCCACTAGCCAGCTACCTCTCAACTTGAACAAGACTGAAGTATTGGTGATTGATTGTTGGCAAGGTGGAGTTCCTCTCTGGTTGCAGCCTTTGTCAAGGTGAAGAATCTGGGGGGTGGGGACCATTCTGGATGGTAGACTGACTGTTGAGGGTCATGTGTCCTCTGGAGTGGCTTTTACGGTCTCGGGAACATCACTGAAATTAAAACCATGTTCCTACTGGATGACTTGCCCTCACTAGTGCACACTGTTGTGACTTCTAAACTCTACTGTTGTTAACGCTATATATCATAGGGCTGGTTGAGGGGTCCTAATGTTGCCTGCAGTTAGTGCAGAATGCAGTGGCCAGGTTGCTGACAGGCCTTCTGAGATCCTGTCATGTGATCCTGGTTCTGCGTGACCTACACTGTTTGCCATTGAGGTGACAAATCACCTTCAGTGTATGGTAGGTTTTGCTGACTAGGTCCTGGTTACGCGTGACCTCCTGACTCTGTACCATACTCATTGCCCTCTCCACTTCTCCGAGGCGGGCCTCTTAGTGGTTCGCAGGGCTAGGCTTAAATCATCAGGTGATCGGGACTTTGAGGTTGCCAGCCCTGTGGAACTCACTCCCATGGCCCTTGAGGGAGGCCCCTCGGTCGAGGCCTTGTAAGAGGGGGTTGAAATCTTACCTGTTCAGTGAGGCCTTGGGGTATGGTTGAGGGCCTCCCCAACATTGGCTGCTATTCTAGGTACTGAATTTCATTATTTTACCTTATTTGATACTGTATATATTTTGTGGTGTTTATTTGTTCTATAGTTTATTCTGTTTCCTTGGCATATGTACAGCACCCTGAGCCCCAAGAACTGGGTGCTAAACAAATAAAATTTTACTTTTTCTTACCTTTTACAATAATCTTGTCCAAAGGTCATCCAGCAGTTGCCCAAGATAGCCTCCTTTTGCAGAGTAGTAAAGACAAACTGCACAAAAAAACTCTTCTTCAAACGTTTTATTCATATTCCATACACCTCCAAAGGCTACATTTCATGGCCTAAGCCACTTCCATCAGGCCACAGTATTAACAGAACCTAATGAAATCGTACAAAAAAAATGTTTTGGTTCATCGTAATCCAAAATCCATTTTACCTCACATACTGGTCACCCACCAGTCAGTTTAGACCAAATATTGACAAATGAGATATTCCTTTCCTCACAAATTCCTTCTATGCTGCTCTTAAAAAATCTGTGTTGTAATTAACAAAATATAAATAATACTGTCCACCAGGAATATTACAAACAACAAAAACAGCTCCTCCGTTAGTACAGGTGCTCGAGTAACAACATGTAGATCCAAAAAGCAAAACTCAGCCCTCTGTGGTAGGCTTAAAAAATAGCATACGTTTAATAATAAATGCAAAACGCCAAGCCTCACATATATCAGGAAGCACAACTGAAAAAGTACCCGACCGGTTTCGTGCACTCAGCACATCATCAGGGGATAATTACTTAATGATGTATCACATATATTTATAGGGAGACAGTTAGAGATAGCTCACAGAAAGAGCTTTTAAGTATAACATACATTGAACACACACATATCAAAAATGTGCTATGATGCACTAAAAAAGTGTTAACACAGCCATATGCACATCAATGTCTGCTACCACTATTACTGGTTAGCAATTTATATAAATATATCAATGTAAATCATATTATAGACTTCCTATATCTTAAACTAAAATGTGTGATCTAAAGGCAACAGGAAAAAAGAACAGAACAAAGATCAAAAATCAAAACATCAATTTTATGTGGATCTAAACAGGTAAATAATGCATGCTAAAATCACTGCAAGATTAATATAAACAATGAACATGTTATATTATACAATACTAGACCGGAAATCGGCTCCCAGCCATCGGGACACACCGAAAGTTCCATGTCCAGATAATTTGTAAACAGCAACATATATCTGAAAAAAATCAAAAAAATATATTAATTAAACAGACTTTTCTTATTTCAATTTTAAACAGCTCAACAATTCCATCTTGTCATTCAAACCTGAGGCAGCTAGAGCCCCTAATTTGTAAATCCAAAAGGACTCTCTATATTTCAACTTAGTATCCAAATCTCCTCCCCGAGGTCCTAACTTAACTATCTCAATTCCACAAAATCTGAATACATGTGCCAAATTAGCATTCATATTCTGGTCACAATGTATTGCAAGTGCACTTCTAGTGTCTTTATTCAAAATGGATCTCAGATGTTCACCCATCCGTACCTTTAGTGGGCGTGTAGTTTTACCAACATAAAATGCTCCACATTGACAAGTAGCTAAATATACTACATTCATAGTGCTACATGTACTTGAAATCTCTGATTTCATAACTCTTAACTACAATTACAGCTAATAAAGGTCTTACACTTAAGTACGGACTTGCAAAAGTTACAATTACCACAATTATACATACTCCATGGAACACAGGAGGAAGCCTTATCAACACTCATATGTGAAGATGCAGTGTAACTATGCACTAGCCTGTCTCGCAGATTTTGGCCCCTCCTATATACCATCCTGGGGTTGTAACTGGTGACCTGCACCAACCGTGGGTCACCCAACAGAACATTCGAATTATTCTGTATGATCTGTTCTACAGCTTTGGAGTGTCTTGTGTAAGTGGTAACAAAATTTGCCCTCTGTTCTTTAGGCGTTTGTTTTTTCGGTTGAATGAGATCACTCCTTTCTACACCTGCAGCTTCTTGAAAGGCCTCCTGGACTGTACTATGGGCATAATCTCTTTCTACAAATCTGTCACATAAATCTGATCCCTGGGTAATAAACTCCACATCTTTACTACAGTTTCTTCTCGCAACATCTGGGCTTTCGGTATATTCGACACTAAATAGCATGGGTGGCAACTGGAAGCATGTAGAAGGGAATTCCTATCTGTTTCTTTACAGAACAAATTCGTACTAAAGGTACCATCTCCTTCCTTAGTGACACTCCCATCTAGGAAGGATACACATGTAGAATCCGTTTGTAGGGTAAATCTAAGGTTTTTGTTACTTTTTCCTAAAAATTCTACAAACAACAGAAGTTCTTCCAAAGTGCCACACCACAAAGATGTCATCAATATAACTTCGGCAGATATCGATGTAATTATAGAAAGGATTTGTATCCCTATCATAGACAATATTCCTCTCCCATAGGCCCAAATATAGATTGGCATAATTCGGAGCAAACGTGGCACCCATAGCAGTACCCTTAGTCTGTAAGAAAAACTTATCGTGAAACCGAAAAGTTTTTAGTCAATACATGTTCTGCACATTCCAATAAAAAAATTTTTTTTTCCATGAGAGACTTGTGCATCTTGTGCCAAATTAAAGTCTAATGCACAAAGTCCCCCCTCATGTGGTATATTGGTATACAAGGATGAGATATCCATGGATACCAATAGCCACCAAGGTTCTATTTGCATATCATCCAGAATCTCCAGAAAGTGTCCCCTGTCCGTAATGAAAGATGGTAATTTTTTGACAGATTTCTTAATATAGGAGTCCACATACTGAGACAGGGGCTCTAAAAGCGACCCTATCCCTGCCACTGTAGGGCGCCCAGGTGGATTCCACAAATCTTTATGCACTTTAGGTAACACATAAAAACATGCCACAACTGGATTTTCCACTTCCGAGAATAACAGTTCACTATGTCCAATAAGCCCTTCACATTCAGCTGAAAAAAGGAAACTGTCAGTTTGTGCCTTGTAGACCTTAGTGAGATCAGTGCTTAAAGGTTGATAAAAAGTTACATCTTTTAGTTGTCTCCATGCTTCCTGTATATAACTGGAAGTATTCATTACTACCACCGACCCACCCTTGTCTGCAGGCTTGATTGTCAGTTCACTATTCGTCTCCAAACTCCCAAGTGCCATAAGTTCCGCCTTAGGTATGTTAACATAAGTGGGAGGAGAGTTCTGTTCAAGTAATGCTCTCTTACAACCACATTTATATATAAACAGTCTCCCATAATTTACTATTCACTTTGGGTTATTCTATGTTTACGGTTCCTCTCTTTTCTGTATTTTTTTTTTTTTTCAATTGTTTAACCAGGAGTGGCACACTAAGCCGAAAACTTGTTTACAGGTGCGACCTGGGAGCACAGGGAAGTTGTGACTTGCTCAGGGTCACACAGTGTACAAGTGGGGGCAGTGGGATTGAAACCCAGGTCTCCAGATTTGCAGCTCAGAGCCAGTGCCCACGTTAAATAATCTTAAGACCTCTAAGAATCATACATATTAATACCAATTTACAGTTTTAATATTCTAAACTCCTTATTGAGATATTGTCCCCTCACAATAATTACTTTTTCTGTCTAAAAAAAAAAAAAAAATCAACCTATCGCGTTTCTTAGTTGCCATTTAGATCAATTTTAGATGCAGCCTCAGTTGGGAAAACCTAAACACGGTTTCCAAAAGTTAACTTGATACTGCACTATTTAACATTCTTAGATGCACTTATGCTCTCTCAAATCATGGTCAAAGCAAACTCGCCCATTCCTGCAGACCCACACACAGACATGCTGGTGGACTTCCTCGATAATGGAGTCCACCTTAATCTGTGCTGGTGCAGTTTAAATACCACCAGTGGCGCGGGGGTGATGATGGCATCTTGTCACGTTCCCAGATGCCACTGCTGCATTTGCGCTGACTGCCACAAGGGCTGAAGATCTTCCTAGATAGCACTGAAGAAAGATCTCAGGCTACAGTGTTAGTAAGACCATTCTACCTTATTTACACTGGTGTTTACTGGCCTATTTTAATACCTTTAAAGGAAACCTGTCTAAATTGGAGGTGGCATATAGTAACATGTCTGTATGCCTTCATGGCAAATAGCCTCAACCACCATTGTTCACTATATACTGGATTGGAATGGCTATCTCCTAGAAAGCACTGCTTTGTTCTTGGTTGCTTCATTGATCTGGTTGGGGGGTACTGACAACCACTAAGCAGGAAGGAGGTCTGGGGGTGATCATACCTGATGACCTAAAGGTGGCCAGGCAGTGTGACAAGGCAGTTGGGAGGGTTTATAGTGTTCATAGGGTTATCACAAGCAAACAGGAGGTGGCGTTGTCTCTGTATGGATCGTTGGGAAGACCTCACCTAGAGTACTTTGTTCAGTTCTGGAGTCCACATCTCCTGAAGGATATAGAGTGTAGGTGGTCCAGAGGAGTGCAAATAAAATGGTGCATGGTCTGTATCAGAAACCCTACAAGATGGTCTGTATCAGAAGTTCTACAAGGAGAAATTAAAGAACTTAAATATGTACACCCTAGAAGAAAGGATGGGATAGAGACCTGTATATACCTCATGGGGGTAAAAAAGTACAGGAAGGAAGTATTTTTCGGAATAAAGGGCTCAAGAACAAGGGGGACATGCTGTAAAACATGAGGGGGTAGATTCAGGAGAGATGTGAGGATGTACTTCTTCAGAGAATGAATGGTGGATTCCTGGAACAACCTTCCAGTGGAGGTGGTTGGGGCAAAACCGGTGGGGTTCAAGAATGCATGGGATAGGCATAAGAGAATCTTTTTGGTGGGGGGCAGAGAGCAAGCAGGATTTGCAGTGATACTGTAGGTAGGGAAGGGAAGAATATGCCAACAGGTGGGCCCAAGCGGTCCTTATTTTGCCAGCAAGTTCTGTGTTTGATAAAATATTTCATTCTCTGTGGCCAGATTGATTCATCGCCACTTCAGTATTTACTCCCTTAGATAATCAGAAATGTGTTTTTCTTTGCATTCCCAATTTTTTTGCTGACTTGGAGTAGCAGGCCTTATCCTTCATCACCCCTCATTTCAGAAATGTTCTCCCTTTGCAACTGCAAACTGTGTTTATTCACCAACTATTTACTCGGGTTCAAGGATTATCTGCTGACCACATATGTTTGCACCTGTACTTGAAACGCATGTCCATTGTTGCTTTATTCCTTGTTTATCATTGTACATACAGATTCTTCTGCTTTGTATTTTTTGTTTTGCATCTGCTCACTGTATCTATTTGATAACCAGGTAAGTGCACTGGGCCAAGGGCCCATTTTCAGGCACAACCTTAGCCTGTACAGGCACAGCAGTATGGAAACCCAGTACATGCTTTGCAGTATGAACTGAGCTAAACATAAGAGGTGCGACAGCCACGATGTCTTGTGGCTGCACCTGACTCACACTTGGTGTTGGATTTGGATCTACGATGTACTGACTACAAATGATGTTCTTGTATAGTTGTCTACTTTCTTCTTACTGTTTTTTCTGTTTTCCCCACATTCAAGATATGGAATGTTTGTCATGGAATGTTTACCATGGATTCAAAATTCTGCTAAGTTCCACTGCTAGAATGTTGTTCTCCTAACATACTGTACACACACGACAAAGGCCTCTGTTACAGCCAGAGACTGTATTATCTCACTGTCAGGGTAAGGAGACGAGAGTTCACTGAGTAGGTAAAGACAGAAGGGGGATTTTTCATTGTCAGCAAAGAAACCGTTGTAATGAAAACTATAAACAGTACTTAATGTTTCTAATTTGTGTGTAAGGAGTGTGTGATGATTAGCGAAACAACATTTAGTTAATTTGCTTTATTTTGTTTTTAGGATAGTTTTATTGTGCAAGTAAATGTGATACAGTTACAGGGGAAAAAAACAATGGCTGCCAGTTGAATTCTTAACATTCTATTAGCATAATGATTCTAGTGGTGATCAGTGCATATTTGACATCACTTTCTATTTTCCATGCATGGAACATAATTGGCTGTTGTTCATGAAGCAATCAGATTTCAGGATTTTCTATTACCATTTTATAATTTGCAGTATGAACTGAGCGAAATGTAAGAGAAGCGACAGGCATGATGTCTAGTAGCTGCATCTGACTCACACTTGGTGTTGGATTTGGATCTACGATGTGCTGAAAATAAACTGCATTTATTTTTTCTTACAACCTGTTGCTGTATGGTCTCATATCTGCGGGTGCTGTCTTTCTCATGTACTCTATTATGTCACACATTTTTTTATTGTGTGTTACAACTCTGATCGCCTTTTTTTTTTTTTTTTTCCTCTCTTACGGGTTGTGCTTGAAAATAGGCATTTATTGTCTAGCTCATTTGCCTGGTTATCGCAAACTTAAAGTAGTTCATGCCCTCTTTTTCCCTCTTCCCTGGAACCAGAGCCCCCAGGATTCTGTCCTCTGCTCTATCCTGTTTTCCATCTTCCTAAATGGCCTTCTCTTGGTATGTCTCTCCTCGCATATCCATATACTGCAGCAGTGAGTCTGGAAATGGGCAGACTAGGTGGGCCATATGGTCCTTATCTCCTGACAGATTCTGTATTTCTGTGCATGTATGCAGCTGTACCTTTGTGCCGCATAGCCTCGTCCCCCTGAGCTGGAACTTGCTGTTCAGTGTGATTCTGCTCTCATCAGCTGTCACTTATTGCCAAAAAGACCATCTCCGTGCTGTTCGGTAGTAATCCGTATCTTGCCGGGCTTTACAGCACCCCAGAACTTTGGATGGTTCCAGTGTGACTGAACCAGGAAGCTGTGGTATGTGTGTAAATGGGTGACTGCCAGGTGTCTGGAAAGGAGCATCAGGAAGCATACTCTGGGAATGAGACTGTACATTTTATTGAAGAAGAATCTGATCCACACAGGAAAGGTAGGGTAGGTTAACACATCTAGGAACGTATATGATAATTCAAACAACATGAAGTCTTGCTATATTATGACAATTGCAGTTTGTCCCACCATTAGAACTGCTCCGGAGGTGAAAGAGTTAACTCCCATTCTAAGAATGGAACTTAGAGTACGAGCTCGGTTAGAGAAGCTCTGTCTGGGTTATTTCAAACCCAAACTGTCAGATTCTTTACTCCGCCTCACTGAACAGTCGCTCTGGAGATTTCTCCTACTGCTCGTTCATTTCTCGGTTTAAACAGTGTTTTCTCTGTTCAAATCAACCGAGAATATTATTATTTAACCAAAAACCGATCGGTTCAAGCTCTGTCTGTGGTATCGTAGTAATTTCAGTTTAATTTCTGTGTGGAACTTGTAAATGTTATCGGTTCAGTTTGAACCGATCAGCTTGCTTTTAAAACTTGAAGTTACAAAATTAGAGGTTTTAGAGTGCGGTTCCGGTTCTTATCAGTTCTAAAAAAAACCGGAATTCATTACGGTTTTTCAAGAACCCGTAAACGATTGGGAACGATAAAGGGTGTCTTGCCTGGCACTGCCGTTAAAAGGGCAAGTTTTTGGTTAGGCTGGCATTATGTCTGAGAAACCCAAAAGAAAAACCGGGCCCAGTGGGTTTCAACACTGTGATGCTTGTGGGGAAGTCTTTGCCAAGGCTGACCCACACACCACATGTGTATATAGTCTGGGGTTTGACCACCTCAATTCAGACTGCCAGATTTGTAAAAATTTCCTTGCAGCCACCCTGGATAAGAGAGTTGGCAGGCTCAGGGAATGAGAGGCCAAAAAGTCCGCTGACCCGGATGGCCAGCCCGGTTTGGTGCCAACCGGAGGGAGTGCCCTCTGACCAGGGCGAGACTTCCTCGGGCAAACGCAAAGCTGGCTCGGATGAGCCAGTTCCATTAAAGAAAACAAGAACATCAGCAGGTGTGGAGCCCAAAATTCCTTCTCCAGCTGCTGCAGAGATAGCAAGAGCTATTCAGATTGTCCAGTCACTTTCTCCGGTTCCGTCCGAACCGCCACTGTCTGGTAAAAAGTCGGTTCCACCAGTTCAGGAATATGATGTTGAGGAGTTTTATGAACCAGAGGAGGGGGAGGATGATTATGAACAGTATGAATGTGACTTGGAGAATCTAGGCCCATTGAACCGGACATCTCCCCAGACAGACCTTTAGAATCTCCCCTATGCTTTCTGAGTCCCGTCTCACTTTATGTTTTACAAAAGTTGCTGAAACCCCAGCTCCCATTGAGGAAGCTGTGGATGAGCAAGAGGAACCTGATTTTGTAGAAATGATGGATATACTAGAGTCTAGGAGATTGTCTATTCCTTTGCATAAATCATTTAGGAAATAAACAATAACAATTTTAAAAACTCTAATTCTGTGCCTCCTGTGGATAAAAGATGGACAGGAGGTACACACTGTCGAGCCCTGACACAGAATTTTCACAGCAATGCAGTCATGTTAGGGTGGTTCAGGCTGCAGCCTGTGATAAAGCTAATATTCCCCTGGCTTCACATCCTCCTGACAAGGATTCCAGGAAGATTGATGCCATGGCTAAAAAACAATACATGGCAGCGTCCTTGGGACTCAGGCAAGCAAATTACATGGCTTATGTAGCAAGGTATCAAAAATCTAGATGGGACACTGTCATGGCTTTGGCCAAACAGGCCTCTGGCCAGCTTGCTAATGAGCTGGAACAGGTGGCTGCTGATGGCATTGAGGCATCCAAGGTGCAGTTTCATGCTGCTGTGGATTTTAATGATGTATCCTCTAGAGTCATGGCTACGTCTGTAGCTTTTCGTAGGTTGGCCTGGCTCAGGTGTACTAGCTTGTCACAGGATACCCAGACTAAGGCTATGGATTTTCCTGTGGTGGGAAATTCTCTGTTTGGGGAGCAGGCAGAGAATTATATGAAGAAAATGGATGAATATAGGACTACCTATAAGAGTGCCCAAGCCAAGGAGTGGCAAGCCACGCCTCAGAGGCAGACCCCCAGGGGTAGGGGTAGGCCTTTTACCAAACCCAGGCCTCCTCTGCTTATGCTCAGAGGGGCTTCTTCAGAGGCAGATGGGGTGTGGGCAGGCCTGCTCCCACCTCTCAGCCTAAAGCACCTGCCAAACAGACACCCTGATGGGGTGCCCAGGGCCGATTCTCCTTTACCCGTAGGGGGCAGGTTGGCTTACTTCATTCAGAACTGGATGTCTCTAACTTCAGACAAGTGAGTCCTGGAAGTAGTAAGCCAGGGTCTGGTTCTCAGCTTCAAAAAGTTCCCAAAGATGAGAATCAGATCTTTCCCACCTGCAAACTCTTTAGAGACCTTTACTCTAGAAACAGAAGTCTCAACCCTCCTGGCTCTCAGAGCTGTAGAAAGGTTTCTCCCCTACACCAGGGCAAGGGTCTGTACTCAGATATTTCCTTACCCCAAAAGACAGGAGAATGCGGCCCATTTTAGACCTCAGATATCTGAACAAACACCTTTTGAAACCAAAGTTCAGAATGGTAACTCTGGCAATGATTTTACTCTCTCTAAGGCCAGGGACTGGCTAGCCTCCCTGGACCTCAAGGATGCCTATTTTCATGTCCTAATCAGAAGCTCCCACCAAAAGTACCTCAGATTCGAACTGCCCTCAGGTCACTACCAGTTCAGAGCAATGCCCTTGGCCTCACCTCTGCCCCAAGGGTATTCACAAAATGTCTGGCAGTAGCAGTTGCTCATTTAAGGAGGCAAAGATTGTTGTCTTTCCCTATCTGGACGACTGGCTCATTGTAGGCCAGTCCCCAGAACAGGTAAAATCTCACCTGCAAGTTACCCAGCAGCTGCTCACCTCCCTGGGCTTCTTGCTAAATCTTCCAAAGTCAGTTCTGGAACCAGTTCAGGTGCTCACCTTCATAGGTGCAGAATTGGACACAAAGCAGGCCAGAGCCTTCCTACCCTTAGAGAGGGTAAGGAACTTGGTGGCTCTGGCCTCCTCCTTCACTCTGCAGGTCTCTTGACCAGCAAGACACTTTTTGCAGCTCCTGGGGCACATGGCTGCGTCCACAGCTGTAGTGCAAGGAGCAAGATTTCAGATGAGGGACATTCAGTTTCACTTGAGAGCCTTTTGGTCTCAGAAAGAGATCCCTTCCAAGTTGGTCCCAGTGACCCGAACCCTGATCCAGGCCCTCCAGTGGTGGCAGGATCAGAGCAATTTAAGACTGGGGGTCTCCTTCATTCCTCTGTCTCACTCCTTGACCCTCACTACAGATGCTTCCCTCCTGGGGTGGGGAGCCCACATGGGCGACCTCTCCACTTAGGGAGTGTGGTCCCCCCAGGAATCTCTGCTCCACATCAATTTGCTGGAACTCAGAGCTGTCTTTTTAGCACTTCAAGTGTTTTCTGCGTCTGTTCAGGACAAAGTGGTACAAGTCAGAACAGACAACACCACAACAATGTGGTACATCAACAAGCAGGGGGCACTCGGTCTTCGGCCTTGTGCACCGAGGCAATGAAGTTGTGGTCTCTGGCCTATTCCCTGAACACTTCCCTCATAGCAGTTCATCTTCCAGGAAAGGACAATGTCCTAGCAGATGCTCTCAGCAGGATTTCCCAGGGCCATCACGAATGGTCTCTGGATCCTCAAGTACTGGGGATAGTTTTTGCCAGATGGGGCACCTCTCAAATAGATCTTTTTGCAGCCCCAGACAATCTCCAACTTCCACTTTTCTGTTGCAGGCCCCCAGTGTTGGGCTCAGTCCCCCTGGATGCCTTTCTCCTAGATTGGGAAGGGAAGTTTCTTTATGCCTTTCCCCCCTTCCCTCTCCTATTCAAGGTGCTGGTCAAAATCAGATCCCAGCCTTGCAGGGTGATTCTGATTGCCCCAGATTGAGCCAGGCAGCCCTGGTACCCACTCCTTCTGTCCCTAACAGTCCATCTTCCCCTGTGTCTCCCCAGGAATCACAACCTGTTAACCTGTGCCCAGGGGAGAGTTTGGTATCCGAACCTCAAATCCCTCAACCTCAAGGCCTGGCTCTTGAGGAGTTAGAATTTGCTGACCTACACCTTTCTCAGGATGTTCTTGAAATCCTAAAGGCTTCTAGGAAGCCTTCCACTAGGGCTACTTATAATTCTAAGTGGAAAAGGTTTTCCATTTGGTGTTCTGGGAAACATATTTCCCCGGAATCTGCTGATTTTCCCATTGTTTTGGACTATATGGTCCATCTTAATTCTTTGGGTCTGAGACCAGCTACCCTGAAAGTACATTTGGCAGCTGTCTCTGCTTTTGTTTCAGCAGGAAAGCCCTCCTCTCTTTCCGCTCACCCTGTATTTTCCAAGTTTTTTAAGGGATTACTTCATACTAATCCACCTTTTAGGGATCCGGCCCCTGCCTGGGACCTTAATGTTTGCATTGCCCAGTTAGTGCAACCCCCTTTTGAATCTCTGTCTTCTGCAGAGCTTAAGTACTTAACTTGGAAAACTGTTTTCCTAGTGGCTATCACTTCTGCCAGGCGCATACGTGAGTTGCAAGCCTTGTCAGTAGAAACTGACTTTATTTTTTTCCACAGGGATAAGGTAGTCCTCAGGACTAACAGAAAGTTTTTGCCTAAGGTGGTTTCAGATTTCCATCTTAACCAATCTGTCTCCCTTCCAGTGTTTTTCACTGAACATTCTTCCTCTGGTAAGAGGAGATTGCACAGTTTAGATGTTAAGAGGGCCCTAAGTTACTATATAGAACGTACCAAGGGTCACAGGTTCGAATCCCTCAACTTTTTCTCACGGTGAGGTCGGGAAAAGGAGACCTGCCACTAAGAGATCAGTTGCCAGGTGGATTGTCTCTTGTATCCAATTTTGTTATCAGAAACTGGGAGAGTTCCCCCTGGCCTGAGGGCTCATTCTACCAGAGGTACAGCCGCGTCTAGCTGCTGCCAGAGACATCCCTATCTTAGAGATATGTCAAGCTGCTACCTGGAAAGCGTTTACACTTTCACCAAGCATTACTCCCTGGATGTCCAGGCCAGGAGAGATGCTCGGTTTAGCTCAGCTGTGCTTCAGAGCCTATTCCCTAAGTAGGTTCTGTCCCTCCTCCATGGAGGTACTGCTGTGTAGTCTGCAATTGTCATAATATAGCAAGACTTCATGTTGTTTGAAGAAAAAATTACTCGCCTTAGTAATGTTGTTTCTTCTAATGGAGTCTTGCTATATTATGACCTCCCCCCAGCCTGCCCCTCTCAGAATGGGGTGGGCAGCCTAGTGTGGGCACTAGTTATGCCCATTATATGTTTTCCACCCCTTTTTGGGGTTTTTTGGGGTGTGGTGTTTTTATTTTATATTATATTATTACTTCTGGTCCCCTGACTTGAGTCTTTGTGTTGGGACCAGCAATAGGTGTTAATATTTAGGTAGCCAGTTGGCTAGTGTAGGTTACAGCTTCCACACAGACCTTTAGTGAGTTTTTGCTTGTAAAGATCTGACAGTTTGGGTTTGAAATAACCCAGACAGAGCTTCTCTAACCGAGCTCGTGCTCTAAGTTCCATTCTTAGAATGGGAGTTAACTCTTTCACATCCGGAGCAGTTCTAATGGTGGGACAAACTGCAATTGTCATAATATAGCAAGACTCGATTAGAAGAAACAACATTACTAAGGTGAGTAATTTTTTCTTCATGCTCACAGTAACTCGGTGCTGGTTCAGAAAAAAAAAAAACTCTGAGCATGAGCACAACTAACTACACGTTGGCCAGTCAATTAAAACAATAGAATGTAAAGTGCTGCTCTCCGTTTATTCAAAAGTGCAGCACAAGGAGAACTCTGGCGCTTCGAGTTTGTGCGACTCTTCCCCAAAGGTTGGAAGCAGGGCTAGAAATATTTTTTTTTTTGTGGATGGCTGTCCAAGGGACAGGTGCAGTATTTATTTTGACTGTCCCAAATCATTTTTACCTGTCCTGCTGATTTTTGTTTACTAATTTTGCATTTCTGTTTCTGAATACAAATAACTAGTGTGTCCCCTAACTGGTACAATGCTGAAAAGGGCTTAATATCTGATGGCCCCATGGTAAGGTGCCCTAAAACTAGTTACTAAATATTACCCTCTGGCTGCTACATGGCCATGAAAAGGACTTGCCAAATGTGCCCCTGGTTCATTGCCCTGATAAGGACTTTTAATTTACTTTACTCCCTCCTGCTCGGTAATAGCACTGACAGAGGCCCTCAATTAACTCCTTTATGTTCTGTCCTGATAAGCCAATCAGCCTCCTGTATATAGCCTGGACACTAAAACTCTCCCCCTACTTAGTAACTCTGACAAGGGCTTTTAGCCAGTCTCCTGTCTCTGCAGCCATTCCTGCTCTGACAGGAGGTTCCATGAAGTACCAGCCTTTTAAGTCCCTCTGCTTATCTCTAAATACGGAGTCGTTTCTGCCTTGACTGTGCACCCTGAAAAGGGCTTTCAAGTATGGTTTTCTAACCCTTACAATGGTTTTTAGTTAACCTTACCCAGGCCCTCTTAGTAGAAAGTTATGTAATAGGTTGTTAATATGCACCTCCAAAGCTCTGCTGCCTGAACGGCAGCTAGTCTTAGGCTGCTACTGCACGTGTAACATACAGAGAAATATGGTACACAGTACAGAAAGAAAAAGGAAGACTGACAACTGCACATTCACGATGACAAGGAACACATGCACAGTCTAGTCCTACCCACTTGACAAAACCACTGACCGCATAAAATAGCTTATCACAGGATATGAATGGACATCTCTCTGCATGTGACACCATGATGTTAGGACATGTATAGCCCAGCCTTACAGGTACCAGCATCTCCTAGGCCCTAGTGCCTGTCCCTGAAATTAAACCAGCTGTCCCTGGGGAAGATTAGGTGTCTGGGATAGGCAGACAGCTCGTTATTTCAACCCCTGGTTGGAAGGGGGGTCACACTTAGACCCAAAGCGCCAGAGTTCTCCTTATGCTGTACATTTGAATAAACTGAGAGTAGCACTTTACTTTCTATTTTAATTGACTGGCCAGTGTGTGATTACTTGTGCTCATAATGCATCAAGAACACATTATTGAGTAAACATGAACAATACAGCAAGGATCATACTTGGCACTCAAAACTTGCTATTCCAAAGAAACATCACGCTGTTCAAGACTGATGTTCACAATGTACTTATCCATTCTATTTAAGACTTTGTTAAGCATGACTTTTTAACTACACTGATTTGAGGTTCGTCTTTCTCCTTTCCTCCTGGCAGCTGAGACAGGAGCAGTGCTGCTAAAGGTTTGTGTGCCTTTCATAAATCTAACCACTCTTGACACATTTTTCAGGCCATGGCCCAAAACTGGCAGAGGTGCTACAGGATGGGGCGGGTCCTCCTTGTGCTTGGGCAGACATACCCCTTCTAACACCTTAAACTGGATACTAGCATAATAACCCCCCAAACTTCATACAGCAGATTTATACCAGGTTTGGATGTAACCAGAGACCGCACCCATATAGCAGGGCCAGGTTCTTGGATTGACACAACCATAAGAAATGGATTATAGCTAAATAAAACATGCAGGAAGACTTTGCCTCGGAAGAGCAGTCAGAACTTCCCAGCTAATACTACGCAACCTTTTACATAATGATCAAGTCTTCCGAAGTCACTCCCAGAGCCATTAATAAATCTGGACATATACATTGACTGGAGTTATTGCCATACTAAACGGCAGTAATACTGCACAGTCTCAGAAAAAAAAAACAGATGCATCAAGTATACCCATTCATCCTCTGAATGGAGAAAAGAACTAGTGCTCATTTAACTTCTGTTCAGTTAGCATTCAGTATATTGTTGGGTTGAGGGCTGACCCTGATAGGACTAGGCAAGACCCTGGAATGATGGCTTTCCCTAGCCATCCCCCCATGACCCCTTTCAGTTCATATAGGTTTAAATTTTTTTTTCCCTGAACACAAACCCACTAATTCATACATCTGGTGAAAATGTGGCTGGAGAATAGTATGTATTTTTGCAGCTTATCCAGTAGCTAGGGAAATGGGCAGACTGGGAGGGCCGAGTAATCCTTATCTGCTGTCTGTTTCTACCCCCCAGGTAATTGCTAGATACCAAGCTACTCAGGATGTCTTCTGTTGGAATAAATGTGGATATCAAGCTGCTACCCATATCCTTTGGTTGTGTCCTGATCTTACTAACTTCTGGGAAGAGGTGGAAAAGGTCTTCAAACACCATGAAGTCTTGCTATATTAGGACTTATTGCAGTTAGCCACTGCACTTGAACTGCCCCGGAGAGGAAAGAGTTAACTCCAGAGAATCTGGAGTTCTTAAGCGCGAGGGCGCTATAACAAAGCTCTATCTGGGCAGTTTCAGATGAAACTGTCAGATTCTTTACTCCGCTTCACTGAACAGTCGCTCCGGAGATCAGCTCCTTCAGCTCGGTTCAAGCGAGTATTTTCGGTTCATTTGAACTGGCAAAAAGTAATTATTTTACCGCATTTCGGTTAAAGCTCTATCTGGTAAACCGTAAGTACAAAATGTAAAGTCTGTGTGGAAATTTAGTTATCGGTTCGGTTTTGAACCGATCGGTTTGCTTATTTTAACATTTTAAAGTTTTGGGCTTTAGAGTGCGGTATCCGTTCTTATTGGTTCTAAAAACCTTGATTTTAAATAGGGTTTTTCAAATACCGTGAAACGGTTAGGAACCGATAAGGGTGTCTTGCCTTGGCACGGCCATAAAAAGGGCAAGTTTTTGGTTAGGCTGGCATTATGTCTGAGAAACCCAAAAAGAAAACTGGCCCACTGTTTCAACACTGTGATGTTGTGGGAAGCCTTTGCCAAGGCTGACCCACACCACTTGTGTTTATTGTCTGGGGCTGACCACCTCCTGTCAGACTGCCAGGTGTTTAAAATTCTCTGCAGCCACCCTGAAAGAGAGATAGGGCCGGCTCAGGGAACTATTGGCCAAAAGTCCGCTGACCGGATGGCCAGCCGGTCCAGTACCCACTGAACCAGAGGAGTGCCCTCTGACCAGGGCTAGACCTGGCAAAAGGATGGTTCAGAGGAACCAGTTTAAAAAAAAAAAAAAAAAAATGAATATGACAGAGAAATCAGTAGGTTTGGAGTCCAAGATTGTCTCTCCAACTGCTGCAGAAGTAGTTAAGCCATACAGATTGTCCAGTCACTGTTTCTAGGTCCTGTCGAACCATCTACAGTTGGTAAAAGGTGCTCATTCAGTTCCAGTGGTTCAGGTTTATGATGTTGAGGAATTTATGAACCACAGGAGTGGGAGGAGGAAATTTGATCAATACATGTGTGGTGGTAGGGTCTGGACGTGCCCACTTGCGGACATTTTCTCCAGACAGACTTTTAGAATCTCCTCCTTTTCTGTCTGAGTCCTTTTCTCAGTTTATGTTTTACAAAAGCTTGCAGAATCCCCCAGCTTCCTTTAGAGGAGGCTATGGATGAGTAAAGGGAGCCTGATTATGTAGGAATGATGGGCTAGAAGGTTGTCTTTCCTTTGCATAAGTCATTTAGGAAGTAAACAGCAAAGATTTTATAAGATTCCTCTTTCTGTCCCTCCTGTAAGATAAAAATGGACAGAAAGTGTATTTAATCGAGCTCTGTTACAGACTTCCTCACTGAGCAGTGTAGTCATGTAGGTGTGGTACAAGCTGCAGCCTGTGTCAAGGCTAGTTCCTTGGCCTCACATCCTCCTGAATAGGATTCCAGGAGGATTGATGCCATGACAAAGAAAACAGTATATGGCAGCTTCTGTGGGACTCAGACAAGCAAGTTGTTTGGCTTATGTGGCTAGATTTGGAATCTAGGTGGGGCGCATGATGTGCAGTTAGCCAAGCAGGCCATGGCCAGCTGGCTAGCGGTTGGAACAGGTGGCTGCTAATGGCACTGAAGCCTCTAAGTTCAAGTTCATACTGCTGTTGGTGTTAATCTTGTTTTCTCTGGGTCATGACCACTTCTGTAGCTTTCCGGAGGTTGGCATGGCTCAGATGCACTAATCTGTCCCAAGATACTCTGTCAAAGTCTATGGATTTGTTTCTTGTTGTGGGTAATTCTCTGTTTGAGGAACAAACAGAAAGCTATATGAAAAACAGGGATGATTACCTACAAAAGTGCCCAGGTAGAGGCTCAGGCCTCCTCTGCTTTCGCCAGAGGGGTCTCTTCAGAGGCAGAGATAGACGGGGCACAAGTAAACCGTCCCCCTCCCCTTAGCCTAAGACTATTGCCAAGCAGGCACCCTGATGGGGTGCCCAGGGCCGATTCTCCTATACCAGTGGGCAGGTTGGTTTTTATTTCAGCCAGAATTGGGTGTCCCTAACTCGGACAAGTGGGTTCTGGAAGTAATAGGTCTGGTTCTCAGCTTCAAACAGTTTCCAAAGATGAGAGCCAGACAGGTCCACCTGCAAATCCTCGGATTCCTTGCTTTGGGAGCAGAGGTTTCTTCTCCTCTGAACTGCAAAGCAGTAGAAGGTCCCTCCTTGCCACCGGGCAAGGCTGTACTCATGATACTTTCTTACCTATAGAAGGCAGGAGATTGGCGGCCCATCTCAGATTTAAGGTACCTGAACAAGCATCTTTGAAAACAAAGTTAAAATGTTAACTCTGGCTGAGGCCAGGGACTGGCTAGCTTTCCTGGACCTCAAGGATGCCTATTTTTCATGTTTTGATCAGGCCTTCTCACCGAAAGTA
Organism: Neoceratodus forsteri; assembly: GCA_016271365.2. Lineage (NCBI taxonomy): Eukaryota > Metazoa > Chordata > Ceratodontiformes > Ceratodontidae > Neoceratodus > Neoceratodus forsteri. The sequence continues at coordinate 1,220,421,500 of CM057450.1, forward strand.
CCTCAGGTTACCCTCAGGCCACTACCAGTTCAGGGCAATGCCCTTGGCCTTACCTCTGCGCCAAGGGTATTGAAATTCTAGCTGTGGTAGTGGCTCTTTTAAGAAGGCAAGGGATTGCTTTGTTTCTCTCCTAGATGACTGGCTCTTAGTGGGTCAGTCTCCAGATCAAGTAAAATCCCACTTGCAAGTCACCCAGCAGCTTCTCACCTTTCTGGGATTCCTGCTGAATTTACCAAAGTCAGTTCTCGAACCAGTTCAGGTACTAACTTTCATAGGGGCAGAGTTGAGCTGAAGTTAGCCAGGCATTTCTCCTCTGAAAGGGTAGGCAGTCTCTTTGCCCTGGCATCTTCCATTACTCTACGAGTCTCTTGACCAGCATAGCATTTGCTACAACTACTAGAGCACATGGCTGCTTCCACAAGCTGTAGTGCAGGAGCAAGATTCCAGATGAGGACATTTAGTTCCATCTGAGGGCCTATTGGTCCCAAAGGAGGGATTCCTTTCCAAATTGGTTCTAGTGACCCAATCCTGATCCTGGCCTTACACTGGTGGCAGGATCAAGCAATCTAAAACTAGGGTCCTCCTCATTCCCTCACCACGGATGCTCCTGTGTTAGGGTGAGAAGCTCGCTTAGGCGACCTGTCCACGAGAGGAGTGTGGTCTCTAGGAATCTCTGCTCCACATCAATTTTTGGAACTCAGAGCTGTCTTCTAGCTCTTAGGAGTTTTCAGCTTCTGTCCAGAACAAGGTAGTTCAAGTCAGGACAGACAACACCACAATAATGTGGTACATCAACAGGCAGGGGGCACTTTCGGTCATCAGCCTTGTGCACCGAAGCAATGAAGTGGTGGTCTCTGGCTTGCTCCTGAACACCTCCCTGATAGCAGTTCACCTCCCAGGAAGGACAATGCCCTGGCAGATGCCCTCAGCAGGATTCTCAGGGCCATCACGATTGGGCTCTGAATCCTCAGGTGCTGGGTTCAGTCCTTGCCAGATGGGGCTCATTTTCAGATAGATCTTTTCGCAGCCCCAGATAACCACTAACTTTCTCTGTTTTGTTGAGGCCTCCAGTGCTGGGATCAGCCCCCTGGGCGCTTTTCACTTGGATTGGAAAGGAAGTTTCTGTACACCTTTCCTCCTTTTCCCTTTCTTTCAGGGTACTAGTAAAAATCAGATCTCAGCCCTGCAAGCGATTCTGATTGTTCCAAACTGGGCCAGACAGCCCTGGTACCCATTGTCTCTGTCCTTGACAGTCCACCTACCCTGAGCTTGCCCAGAGTCCACGACTTACTGGCCTTTGCACAAGGGAGAGTGTGGTATCTAACCTCAAATTCCTCCTTCTCAAGGCAGCTCTTGAGGAGTTAGAATTTGCTGATTTACACTTCTTTTCAAGGTGTCATGGATATTTTAAAGGCTTCAAGGAAGCTTTTTCACTGGGGCCACTTACAATTCTAAGTGGAACAGGTTTTCAGTCTGGTGCGCTGAGAAGCAGATTATACCACAGTCTGCTTATCTGCCCATTTTCTGGACTTTTTGGTCCATTTTAAATTCCTTAGGTCTTGGGCCAGCTACCTTAAGGGTTCCTCTGGCAGCTGTCTCTGTTTTTTTCTGCAAGCAGGGAAGCCTGCTTCCTTTTCTTCTCAACCTGTGTTTTCCAAGTTTTTAAGGGGTTGCTTCACACCAACCCTCCTTTTTCGGGAACCAGCTCCTGCATGGAGCCTGAATGTTGCATTGCTCAGTTAATGCAAACCCTTTGAACCTCTCTGTCCCCAGCAGAGCTCAAGCTTCTCACTTGGAAAATGTTTTTCTGGTGGTTTCACTTCTGCCAGACGTAAAGTGAACTACAGGCCCTGGCAGTGGAAGAAGATTTTTCTCCCCACAGGGATAAGACAGTCCCTAGGACTAACACACGGTTTGTCCCTAAGTGGTTTCAGGTTTCCACCTGAACCAACCCATCTCTCCCAGGATTTTTCACTGAGCATTCTTCCTCAGGTGAGAGGAGACTGCACAGCTTGGACGTCAAAAGAGCCTTATGCTACTATTTGTACGCACCAAGGGTCACAGGTTCAATCCTCCAACTCTTCCTTACCTAGGCGCAGGTTGGCAAAGGAACCTGCCACTAAGAGGACAATTGCAAGGTGGATTGTCTCTTGTATCCATTTTGTTATCAAAGACTAGGTAGGAGAGCCCCCTCAGGACTGAGGGCTCACTCCACCAGGTGTACAGCTGCATATCTAGCGGCTGCTAGAGATATTCCATTCTGGAAATCTGTCGAGCTGTTACTTGGAAGACAGTTCACACTTTTACTAAGTATTATTCCCTGGATTTCTGTCCAGGAGAGATGCTCGTTTTTGGCACAGCTGTGCTTCAGAGCCTATTTCCTAAGTAGGTTCTGACCTCCTCCATGGAGGTACTGCTGTGTATCTGCTATTAAGTTCCTAATATAGCAAGACTTCATGGTGTTTGAAGAAAAATTACTCACCTTAGTAATTGCTTTTCTTCTCATGGAGTCTTGCTATATTAGGACCACCCCCCCCAACCTGCCCCTCTCAGAACTTCTACTGGGGTGGGGGTGGCAAACTAGTGCAAGCACTGTGTCATGCCATTGTAGTTCTTCCCTTCACCCTCTTTTATTTAGGGTTAGGGAACTGGGGTTTCTGTGTTGAGTGATTTGTTGGCCCCTTCCTGGACTTGAGTCTTTGGGGGAAGGGGGGTCCTAATAGTGCTTGGTCGGAAAACTAATACCATTATTCATTCTTACTATTGTTATTGTTGTTCCTATTGTTGTTTATATTGTTGTTATTACTACTAGTAGGTACCATTTGGCTAGTGTAGAGCTTTCCACACAGACTTGTTGCTTAGTGTTAGCTTCGTAAAGATCTGACAGTTTCATTTGAAACTGCCCAGATAGAGCTTTGGTATAGCGCCCTCGCGCTTTAGAACTCCAGATTCTCTGGAGTTAACTCTTTCCTCTCCGGGGCAGTTCAAGTGCAGTGGCTAACTGCAATAAGTCCTAATATAGCAAGACTCCATGAGAAGAAAAGCAATTACTAAGGTGAGTAATTTTTTCTTATAAACCATTATACCGGATATTGGCTCTTTAATCCCAGAGATGGCCCTTCTCCTTAATTATCCTCCCCATCTTAAATATTTATTTGGTTTTTGATGACCGGTTAAGTACACTAGACATTAAATATGCCTATTTTCAGGCATAACCCGGGAGAGGACAAGTCCTAAAACAATCTTAAAAAAAAAAAAAAAAATCATGAAACATAGTACAGACAAACATTAAGTTAGACAATGTAAAAGGTAAAACTAGTAACCGATACTTTGTATTTACTCATTCAACTACTTTTGTAACAAGGAGAGATCAGTATAGATAATGAAACATTGTGCAAAATAATGCGGGGGGGGGTAAAATAATTTTAGATACAAAAATAGATACAGTGTAACAGAGAAAATCACTACAAGAGCAGCAGACCCAGAGATAAAGCAGAGTGGCTAAAACGGACTAGAAGCAGCATTCTGTACAGAAGTGCAGCATATGAAGCAGCAGTCTGGTAGTATAGGTAGGGTGATCAAAGAAGCAGGTGCGGGGGTCAGAGACTGAGAGGTAGTGATGTAGCTTTTTGAAGTAGGCATGGGAGGGGGAGAGTCGAATGGGCATGGGTAGCGGATACAAGCACCACATATATAATAGGCATTTTAACTGCAGCCAATAAGTTTATTGGCAGGAAGACTCCATTGAGCACGTTCATTTTCAAGGAGGTCCTGTAAGGACAGCGTTAAACAGTATACAATAAAAGTGATGCCATAGCATACAGGTACAGTAATTGGTAGGAAAAAAGTGCATATATGGTCAGTAAAAACAATAAACATCAGAATCCGGTGCCCGGGTAAGCAGTGGTGACATACCATGAGGTAACAATAATTGGTAGGAAATACACACAGGGTCAATGAAAGGAAAAATAATAGTGAAGCATACAGAAACCAATTCATTTGGGCTACATAGCCCGGGAAATTACGTCCAGGAGGAGGGAGGTGATCCTCCCTCTGTATAATGCCTTGGTCAGGCTGCTTCTTGAGTACTGCGTGCAGTTCTGGAGACCTCACCTCAAGAAGGACATAGCACTGCTGAAGAGGGTCCGGAGGAGGGCAACCAGGATGATTCAGGGCATGATAGGAAGGACCTATGAGGAAAGGCTGGGAGAACTTGGGTTGTACTCACTGGAGGAGAGGAGAGACGAGGGACATAAGGGTCTTCAGATATGTGAAAGGGATAAACTGACGGAGCCAAATAAATGTTCAGGCTAAAAAAACGGGCACAACCAGTGGGCATGAGTGGAAGCTGGAGGGGGGAAATTACAGGGGAGAATGTAGAAGACATTACTTCACAGAGGGTGGTGGGGCCATGGAATGCACTGCCCAGGAGTCTGGTGGAGGAGGCCACAATGAAAGTCTTCAAGAGAGGGTGGGATAGATGCATGGGTAAACTGAAGCTGAACCTCCCAGGGTGGGAGAGAGAGTGCCCAGTAGGGGCTGGCTACCAAGCATACATGAAAGACTGTCAGGCCAATTCTGCTGGCTTTTAGTATGTTAATATGTTAAGAGGGAGAACAAAAATAGTATCAGTAAGAACTTATATGATTGCTGTCAGCTTCCCAAGATGACTGAGAGTGCAGGAAGGAAGGGGGTAAGGAGAAATACATAACTACTGGTGAGGAAGGAGTCCGACTGAGGGGGAAAGGGATAAGTGCAAGAAGTTGCGATAGGATGAAAGAGCAAGGGAGAGAGTTGGGCAGGGGTGGAGAGTGTGGATGGACTAGGGTGGATAGGAAGACTAGGGAGAAGGCTACAAGAAGTCAGAGGATACTTAATAGCAGTGGCAAGAGTGCATGGTATGCTAGGACCTATGGCAGTGACAGACTACTGGGAAGAATTTGTAGGTCAGGTCTCTGAAGAAATTTAATGAGACAATGTTGGTGAGCCTGAGTGACGTCAGGATGAGATTCCATGCCGATGGGATGGCGTAGCTAATGGCACCCTTGCCAAGGGAGGTATGCATCCAGGGTAAGTCGAGGAGGATGTAGGCAGATTTCCTAAGGGAGTAGGAGCAATGGGGAATATTAACAAGTGAGGAGATATATGTTGGTAATTTATTTAGTATTTTGAGGGTCCAGGTACCTAAATGGAGTAGCCACCGGGTGGCAAGGGGTTGGCAGCTGATTTTATTTATTTTTTTTATATAAGTCACAATAGTGCATCCTGAAAGGTACATAGATACATAGACAGTGTCGGCAGATAAGGGCCTATGGCCCACCCAGTCTGCCCATTTGAGCTTGTAAGTTCAGTTTATGTTTTCCTAGAAGTCTGTTGTCCCTTACCCCTGACCTCCAGAATTCCTTTGTCTATCCCATGCATTCTTAAATCCCATGATTGTTTCAGCCCCCACCACTTCCTCTGGCAGGGTGTTCCACTTGTCCACCACCTGCTCTGTGAAGAAATTCTTCCTCATGTTTCCTCTGAATTGTCCTCCTCCAACTTCATCCCATGCCCTCTAGTCCTGGAACATCTTTTTCGCTTAAAAATTGTGTGTTCCTGCACCCTGTTTCTCCCTGTAAGATACTTGTATGTCTCTATCATATCCCCTCTCTCCCTCCTCTCCTCCAGGGAGTACATGTTCAGTTCCTTCAACCTGTCTTCATAGGACTTGTGATGCAATCCATGCACCACCTTTGTTGCCCTCCTCTGAACCTTCTCTGCCCTGTCTATGTCCTTACGTAGGCATGGTCTCCAGAACTGTACACTGTACTCCAGGTTGGGCCTCACTAGTGTCTTGTATAGCGGAATTATGACCTCTCTCTTCCTGCTGGTGATGCCCCTGCCTATACATCCCAGCATCCTATTTGCTTTACCTGCTGCCTTGTCACACTGTTTCCTACCTTGAGGTCATCAGAGATGATAACCAAGATCCCTTTCCTGCTTGGTACATGCTATATCCTCACCCCCCAACTGATATATTGTGCCAGGGTTTTTGTGCCCCATATGCATTATCTTGCACTTCCTTGCATTGAATTTCGACTGCCAAACCCCTGACCATTCTTCAAGTTTCTGCAGGTCCCTTCTCATTCTGTCTACACCCTCTGGTGTGTCTACTCTGTTACAGAGCTTTGTGTCATCAGCGAACAGTGAAATTCTGCCTTCAAGGTCCCTGCGAATGTCACTGATGAAGATGTTGAATAGGACCGGTCCCAGCACTGATCCCTGTGGTACCCACTGGTCACTCTTCCTCTGTGGAGTGACAGCCATTTACCACCACCCTCTGTGTCCTGCCACCCAGCCAGTTACCTACCCACCACACTACTGTCCTGCCCACACCCATATTCCCCAGTTTGTGTAATAGTCTTCTATGTGGCACAGTGTCAGAGGTCTTGCTGAAGTCCAAATAGGCCATGTCCACTGCCCTCCCCCGATCCACCTCCCTAGTCACCCAGTCAAAAAATTCAACGAGGTTGGTTTGACATGACCTCCCCCCGGTGAAACCATGCTGCCTTGGGTCCTGTAGTCCATTGACAACCAGATGTTCCACCAATTTCACCAGTTCCACCAAGGTGCTTTAGTAATGAAGCTCAGAGCCCAGTGGAACAGTATATCGAGCTTGCAAAGGTTGGAAGCAGTGGCAGGAATGTGGCCTGTACTGGTCTGCATCTAATGTTAGGGGGAAAGAGCACTCTGTTTCTGAAGAAAAAGCCAAGTCTTGCTTTCACCTTACTAGAAAGGTAGTCGATGTGTGCACTGAAAGAAAGTTTGCTGTTTATCCAAATGCCCAGATATTTGAATTGATCAACCACGTCTAGTGATTCACCAAGGATAGTCATGATGGGTACAGGTGACATGCTATGCCAAGGGGCGGGCCTATTGCTAATAGGTACAAAATAAAGGACCTTGGTTTTTTTCGCGTTGAGTAATAGCTTGGAGTTGATTAGGTTGTGCTCTAGTTGTGCAGAGTCAGCTTGGAGCACATCACATACTTCAGATAAGTTTGGCTTAGAAGTATATATAATGGTATCATCTGCAAAGAGAAGTATTTTGGAGTTGCTGATATTGTAATCTAGCTAGTTAATGGAAACAGAAAATTGTCTAGGGACTAAAATGGAACCTTGTGGGACACCTCGTTTTATGAGGAGGGAGTCAGAGACCTGACCACTCGCTTTGGTTTTCTGAACTCTTCCTGTAAGGCAGCTCGAGAACAATTGAAGTATGGTGTCAGCTGTGCCTAGTTTATTGAGACCATTGAGGATGAGGTTATGGTCGAGTGTATCAAATGCCTTGCTGAGTTCAAGGAATATGGCATCTGTGACTTGTTTAGAATCATGTGCGTTCAGCCCGTTGTTGGTGACTTTAGCTAAAGCGGAGGTGATACTGTGTTTTTTCTGGTCTGAACCCGGACTGGGCAGATGTTTAAGCTGGTGAAGGATGAGTTTCTCTTGCAGTTTGGATTGGACAGGGAGGATGGAGATGGGCCTATAATTGTTTAGGTCGCAGGGGTCACCTAATTTGAACAAGGGCAAGATATGAGCTAATTTCCAACAGGAGGGGACCATAGCTGAGGAGATGGAGAAACTAAAGATGTGAAGAATTGGTGCAGCTAGATAATAGTAGCCTAGCTTGATGAAGATGGGATTGATGCCATCTGTTCCACTACCTTTACTGATGTCGAGTTTACTAAGGTGGTCCTCTACTTTTCTGTAGGTCATAGGGTGAAGCTGGAAGATATGAGGAGGCAGGGGCTCATAGGAGATGGGGTGGGGTTGGAGGTGTGGTAGCCCTACATCTGGGAAGGAATCAAATGCAAGTCCAGCAGTGGCAAAATGGGTATTCAGTTTTTCTAGGATGAGGTCATGCTCGACGTATTGAACTCCATTAATGAGTAACTTGGTGGGGATGGACGGGGCTGCTTTGTGGCCCTCAACTGTCTTGATTGTTTGCCAGATCTTGGCTGAGTTGCCTTTGGCATGTTCAGGGGATTCTACGTAGAAGTTAGCTTTGGCAGATCGTATTAGTTTAATACAAGTGTTCCAGACAGTACTAAATACCTGCCAGTCGGCTGCATTCTTTGTGTACCTTGCACGGGCACAAAGTTTATTGCGGTTGTGCAGCATAGCCTTTAGGTTTGGGTTTAGGTTTAAGCAATCACTAAGTTTTTTTTTTTTTGTTTGTTTAAACTTTATTTAGTATAATTTATTGGGCCCAGGCCCATGTAACATACACAGACATCAAATAAACAACAATCATACAAATTGATTCATTTCTACTGCTATCGCCGGCAGGGAAGTCCTATGACAAAGCGAATGTACAGTATACAGTGTAATTTATGCTGAACCAAATAAAATATCCAGAGTATCCATCTAGATGTATCCTATAAGTATCCCCAGAATACATTTCCAACTTGTATCCCATAGGATGCCCCTCTCAAGATAAGGGGGATCGGCTGGGAGGAGAGGGAGCGAAGCACAGGGGCCAATCATAATGTGTACTAAAAGTCCCAATGTTTTGTCAACTTCTGCCCTGTTAAACCCTAACTTGGACCCTCACTTGCCCCTGCTTAGGGAACAAACTCAGGCCTCTCCACTGCCATGTAAAGAACCCACCACCTCCACAAATTCTCAAAGGCGGGAACCCTTTTATTAAGCTTGGCTGTTATTGATTCCAGTCTATACACATCTATCATACGGTCTTGCCACATGTTTAGGGTGATCCTCTTAGAGGATAGCAAATTACTTGTAATCACTTTTTGGGCCACAAGAAAAGAAATTTTCAAAAATTTAACCGTTGGGGTCTCGGAGTTCCCTAGGTAGGTCTAAGAAAAAATAACAGAGGGGGGACACCTCCAATTCGGGGTCTATGGTTGCTCTTAGAGCCTGCTGAAGACTTTGTTTAAAGGGGGTTAACTCTGGGCAGTCCCACAATAAATGAGCTAAAGATGCAGGTGCATATCCGCAATTCCTCCAGCACACTGCAGTGATAGAAGCGTGAAATCTTGTCTGAATAGCTGGGGATTGAAAATAACGGACAAGAATCTTCCCTGAGAACTCCTGCCAGCTCCCTGATGAGATACCGCAGTGAACCCTCCTTTGAGTCCATACCCAGAAGTCCTCAGGAATCAGGACTCCCAAGTCCCTTTCCCAAGCTCTTTTTATGTGTGCGGAGGAGTCCCCCTTCCAAGATAAAAGTGCCCGGTATAACTTGGATATTATATGAGACTTAATCGGGTCCCTCTCTATTGCCTTTTTAAGAAAATATGCAATTTGTGGAGGCGAAGAGTCCCCCAGCTTAAATTGTATCATAAGATAGCTAATATAATTTCTTATCTGAAAATATCTAAATCTATCTTTCCAACTGATTCCATGTTTATCAACCAGTGAATGAAATGGTAGGATCGTATATGCGTCCAGGAAATGCCAAATCAAGTGTAGACCCCTTTCCTCCCATCTCTTAAAAACCTCCATCCCATCTGTTAGGTGGGAAAGAGTTCAAGTATGGGACCGAAGTCAACAAACAGCTCCAGCTCTTAGCACCTTTATCCCCTAGAACACCATGCCACTCACTCAGGGTGGAGGGTGTATAGGGGTTCTCTTCCTGATTTAAATTTGATCTCCCTCTTTGCCTTAATAGCATGTCATTCATATTTTTAAATGATGCGGCCTCCCCTAGTTGAATCTCTTTCCACTTGGCCGAGTACGCTTGGTCCAACCAATAGATGGCAGTACGCAACTGGGCTGCACAGTGATATATTTTGAAATTTGGCAGTGCTAAACCCCCCTCCGCTTTTGGGATTTGGAGTACTGAGCGGTGAACCCTAGGTTTTTGTGGGCCCCAAATGAAGCGTGACACTGTTCTACTTAAGGAATGAAAAAATGCCTCCAGGACAAGGATAGGGAGAGTCTGAACCAGATATAAGAATTGAGGCAGTATTATCATTTTTATCCCCTCCACCCTCTGAACCAGAGGCATAGCGACAGGAGCCCATCTGTCCAGCTCTAACTTAATTTTTCCCAACATTGGCACAGAATTGAGGGGATACAACTGGTCCACCTGACCACTTAGTTGGACCCTTGGGTACTTGATCTGAGAAGTGTCCCATCTGAAAGGGAACTTCCTTCGAATCCGCTCTGAGGGATTGTAGTGTGATTTCAAGACCTCCGTTTTATTCATATTGATTTTATAGCCGGCCAGGAGACTAAATTCTGATAACCTAGCCCATAAGGGTTCTAGCGTATATTCGGGGTCTCTAAGATAAACCAGTAGGTTATCGGCATATAGTGCCAACTTATGCGTTTCCCCCTCCAGATCCCAACCCCTCACTAGTTCATCCCTCCTTAGGGCTTGGGCCAAAGGCTCCAAGTAAAACGCAAAAAGTAAGGGGGAGAGGGGGCAGCCCTGTCTCGTACCCCGATGCAGGTCTATTGGAGGGGAGACTCTTCCATTAATCTTTATGTATTCCTTCAGTTTAGTATATATGTTATGTATAACTCGGGTGAATGAATCTGAAAGCGCCCAGAGCCAGACCCAGGAATTTCTATGCCACTCGGTTGAAGGCCTTCTCCACATCCAGACTTGATATCAGGCTGGGGGCCCCTGACCGGGTGGCATGGTGTAAAATTTGTAGCGGTCTTTTAATATTGTCCTGGGTCTGCCTACCAGGGATAAACCCAGCCTGATCACCGTTTATCAATTCTGGTAAGGCCACTTCCAGGCGTCTCGCCAATATTGAAGTAAATAACTTATTATCAATATTTAAGACTGAAATGGGGCAAAAAGCACTACATTGTGTGGTATCTTTCCCGGGTTTAGGGACACTAGAGATGACTGCATAGTTCCATGAATCCGGGATTGGCTCTCCCGAATGCTCCACCTTACATGCCTCCAACAGGGGGTCCTTGATTTCCTGAATAAAAAATTAAAAAAACTCAGGCGTGTATCCATCTGGGCCAGGAGATTTTTTTTTACTTTCAGTCTTTTAATCGCAGAGGTCAGTTCTGAAATGGATAAGGGGGAGTCAAGAGCCTCTCTCATTTCCCTTGTTAAGTTCGGTAAATTTAATTTGGTCAAATAGGTAATAATTTGCTCTTCATCTAGGCTTTGCTCTGAGGCATATAACCTTGAGTAAAAATTCCTAAATCCATTTAGAATTTTTTCCGGGGTTTTTAATAGTTGACCTGACATAGGGTCTCTAATTCGAGTGATCATGGATTTAGTGGTATGCTGTCTTAGACAATGTGCTAAGAGGCGAGATGCTCTAGGACCTGTTTCAAAATATTTTTGCTGCAGGCACTGTAGGGCCTGTTCTGTCTTAATATCTATTAGCTTTTGAATTTTTTGTTTGACTATTTGGATGTCCGGGGATATAGAATTGTCTCCTTCCGCTAATCTCCCCTGTAGTGCCAATAGTTGATTCTGAAGCTCTGCCATCTGCTGATTTTGTTGTCTTCTAAGATGTGCAGCAAACTTGATACAGTCCCCTCTGAATACAGCCTTCACTGTGTCCCAGAATATACTACTCGGCACCTGAGGTATCCTGTTGTCTTGCTGGATTTGTATTAACCTCTTTTTGGCCGTATCAGTGAACTCTTAAGTTTAAGTTTAAAAAATAATTATTAAACTTCCAAAGGGACTGGCCCTTTTTCGCTTTCCAGTGCAGCCGCAGCAGCACCTAGGAATGATCTAAGAGTACCGAGGGAATGTGTTTGCATTCAACAACCTGATCCTGATGTTCTCCGGAGAGCAATATGTAATCTATTCTAGCAAAGAAGCCATGTGGATAGGAGTAGTGTGTATACTCTCGTTTGTTCTTATTGAGCCCTCTCCAGGCATCCACCAGGAAAGTGCCCCTCAGATGTTCCCTAATGAACCAGCTAGCTGGACTCTGACAAAAACGCTTTAACATTGGATGTGTCTTTCTGGTCCCACACTTGGTTTAGATCTCCTCCCACTATTAATAAGCCTCTATTTTGTTCAGTTATTTTTTGTAATAGGAGGCGTAACGTTTCTTTAGTGGAGCCTGGTGGTGCATAAAGAGAGGCCAACGTGACTGGGGTTCCCTCTAATTTCCCTGAGACAATAACCAGTCGCCCCTCTGGATCCGCGTAGCTGGTCAGCTTTTGAAACTGCGGCCCTCTGGGAATCAATACTACAATGCCTCTTTTTTTCCGTTTCCCATATGAGGCAGCTATTACTTGCTCGAACCCGAATTTCCCTAGTTTCTGATGTTCAGATTTACTTAAGTGGGTTTCTTGTAATAAAACAATTGAGGGTTTCTGTCTTTTTATCATAGACAAGACCTTGTGTCTTTTCACTGGGTTGTTTAGACCAGTAACATTGTGGGAGAGAATTCTCAGACTGGTGTTATCCGTCATCTAGGGGCCAGAGATGGATTCTCTGTTGGTACATAAGCCTCTCCCCCTCCTCGGATCATTCCTTCCCCCGGATGCTATAACATACTCTGCTTTTGATATGTTGTACAATTGTAAAGTGCCAGTGAAAGATTCTAAGTACAGTCAAAACCTTCCATATAACATAGACAAAAGACCATACAAACATTACCTCTCCTAGGTGCAGGCGCCAACTGGGCGGTCCTCCCCCATAGGTCATAACTATTTACAAAAGTGCTCCCAAGGCAGGAGAACAGTGTTCTCTGTTCTCTCAGTCCAAGTTGTCGCAACTCGGGTGGGAGGTAAAGGTGCCCCTAATAGGCACATTATCCCTGGACCTCAAATTTCAAAGGTCCTAGCCCGCTGTCTGGGCAAAACATCACCTGCAGCGTACCCAGTGCTATAGAGGGTTCCCCCAGCATCAGAGTGCTCATCCAGCTAAGAGCAAGGATGCATCTGATGCTAGGATGTCCCCCCCCCATTCTCATTCCCCTATCAACACCCAGTACTGTGGTCCCATTTTTCTTCTGACTTTGAGGCCTCTGAGGAGAACTTACCCCCCATCCTGAGTCAATTTTGGGTTAATTTTACCTTACAGCTGCTGCTCGAATGCATCAGGACGTTTCCCCCAGGCCGCGAGCTGAACTATCGGGGGATATAGGACATCAGAATTAAACCCCTGGCTAGAGAACCAGCATGGGCTGTCCCCTAAGGTAACTCCCGATATGTCTACTCCTCCGCCCCTTCTTGACAGGGTGAATCCTCTGAGTCTAGAACAAACCGCTCTCAGCACCAATCTCCATCCAGGAGTGTAGGGCTCCCACCAATGGTCTCAAACCTAGAAATGATTTCACTAGCCTGAAAGAGAGTGAGATGACGTCGGCTGCTGTCCCCCTATTCTTAACCTTGATTTCTCCACCTAGTAGAGGCAAACCACCAACCCCATATTAACTGTGGCTTCGATTCATATGGATGGCAGCACCGAGATGCCACCGTGGGACATATAACACCATCCCCTCCTGATCCGAGTTGCCCAGTGAAACATCCAAATCTACTATGAAGTGGTTTAGTACCCCCCCGGAGAGATCACCATGACATCATGCCCCAGGCAACCCCGTCCCGATCCATGTGATACCAGCATATTATTTACAAATATAGAGCCTAGGAGAGCATCTATCCAGGAGTCTTCCCCTTCCAGGCAATGTGACTGCTTATATACCCCCTCTTTCGGTTTACCCTCCCTTGTCCCCCCTTCTTGTGGAAAAACACCACAATATTAGCGGGCTGTATGTTATCATTTGCTTTGTAAGGCCCCAAACAGACCCAGCTCCGCAGCAATTAACGGTCACCTTACCCCCCCATATCTTTTAATTTATTATCAATAAGGGCCTTCATCTCATGTTCAGGTAAGGATTTCAGGATGTCCCATCAAAATCAAACGTTAACACGTTGGAGCCCCCGTCCACTCGCAGAGATGACCCCATACGAAGTAGGGACTTCATAAATACTGTCCTGTACCCAATATTCCATGTTCTCCTTTCAGATATCCTCCAAACTTTCAGTTGGCTGCCCCTCCGAAGGTTGAGGGTGCAAAAGTCTACGTAATTCTTCTCTGATCTCCTGAAGTGTAGCAGCCGCTGTTCGCGCACCCGGTTGATTGGATCGCCGGGGCCTAACCGGTTGCCATGGAAGCTGGAGGGTAGGTTGGTGTTCTTTACAAAGTGAGGCCTCCACAATTTCATGTCCTTTATCCTTCAGCACCCGAAGGGCCTCCTCGTAAGTGTGGTATAGTTCTGCACCCGAGTCCCACCATATTGGCAGGCGAGAAGGGTAGGGGTTTGGAATTTTATATTTAATGCTTTTAATTTCCACAATATCGGAGAGTAGGCCATGCCTGCTGCAGAATGGGGGTAGTCTTGATCAAAGAGGCGTGTGCCATTATATTCAACCTTTCTCTGTTTCCAGGCCGTTCGTAAAATCTGCTCTTTCTCCTGAAGCTTTCAAATTCGCTACGATCGACCAGGGCCTGGCATTCGGTGAGGTTGGTTTGGGTACTAACACTCTATGTGCCCTTTCAATTCTGAAGTGGAAGGACGGTGGGAGGTCTAAAACGTGCTGCAGTAAGTCCTTTAAGAATGTTTGCATCTCCCCGACCTCTGATGCTTCAGGTAAGCCATAAATTCTTAAATTATCTCTGCGGGAGCGAGCCTCGAGGTCTAGACATTTGGCAGCAGTCTGTTCTTGTTGAGATATTATAAATTCCATCGCTCGAGAAACTTGAATGAGATCGTCTTCAGCAGTTGAAATGCGCTCTTCCGAGGAGGTCACTCTTTTCTCCAGCCCCTTTAGATCGGAGTGCAATCTGGTAAATTCTTGCTTCGTTTCCTATCGAAATTGCTTGATTTCAGAAAGGAGGGTTCCAAACCTGGAGCGAGAAAGTGTGTCTAGCTCTGTCTCAGTGTCTCCTCCCGCCATGCTTGAAGGAGACTCTTTGCCACTGTTTGCTGAGCTGGCTGGGCTCAATCCTCCACAGTCAGCCTTCATTTTCCAGTTTGTAGAGCAGGATCTTTTCCTGGCTGAGTTTCCACTTGCATTTCTTTGCATTTTATACCAAACTGATTTAACTAGACTGCGTGGAAACAATTTGAATGATCTGAGAGAAGGGGAGCCACTCGATTAAGCCGCCATGCCGCTGGTGATGTCACCGGAAGTCCAGCAATCACTAAGTTCTGGCTTCAGACTACTCCCCCACAAATGGGGAGCACTAGGAGGTCATTACTCTGGAAATATATAAACTAGAAGAAATGGCTCAATTACAAAATACCCTTCCAGCACTGCGGAATAGGTAGTATATGTGGATTTTCCATATTATGAGCCATCGACTTATGATCGTACCATAGATTGCCAGGGACAGAGCCATGTCTACCTCCTCAGGGAATTTCTGGAACCCCAGAATGATATAGGTTTACCTCCTCCTCATTCAGTACTTACCAACACCAATCTCCCCACCTGTAGAAGAACAGGAAATGGAAGTAACTATACTGTGTATAGTCTGTATGTCACATGTATGTGACAAACTGTGTGAACCGCTACTGTATTTGAGATGTACCACAAAAAATACCAACAATAAAAACAAGTAAAAAAGCATGACTTCATCACTGTAATCAATACTTTTGGCTATACACCAGAAACAGCAATATTAGCAATGGTTAAGTAGAAACTGTCCAGCTATTAGTTCATCTTCTGCTCTGACATTTGTTTTCAGCTACTTTAGTGTTCCAGTTGCATACAGTCATGAGTGCGCGATCATAAGTGTCCTATTGCAGCTTTTGGGGAGGGCTTTAAGCAGAAATAGATTTCCATGTGAAACAAATAGGATGGAAGAAACCATCCTGATTGGTAGCATAAATGCCGTTAGTCTCAACAAATGAGAAGCAGTATCACAGCAAGAACTCTGAAATATTGCTGAGTAGAAGACCTCTTCTTGGTGACCAGAGCAAGAAATGCGACCTCTGGGCATCAAAACTAGGAGTAGCCTCATCTTTGGCAAAAGAGCTTTTAGGCCACTGAAACCACAATGCTATTTGGTGTCAAAACTGGAAATTGGTCATCACTGGCAAAAGATCTCTTGCAGGCCACTGGAATCATAATGTCACCTCTGAGCATCAAAAACTAGTCCTGGTTGTCAGTAAAAAGACCCATCTTGTGCCACCGAAACCACAGTACCACTTTGGATGTTGACGTTGGAAGATCTGGTTATTATAAACCTCTCATAGCCCACTGGAATATGCCATCTGTTGATATCTAACTGACATGCCTGTAAGGCAAGACCCTAACCCAGTGGACATCTGAAATATTTGGTGTATATACCTCAGCTAAATTAAGCACCCTGTACACGATAATTTCAAACCTCTTCTTTCTCTCTCTCTTGAGCTGGGGCGTGTCCTCAGCTACCTTACTCAATGTGATGGGTTGGATGCAGGATCTGAAATTCTGGTGCAACCTACCCTGTCACTTAGGCTAGCTGAGCAATTTACCCCAGATTATCGGCTCAATGTGAGTGTTCATTTCACTCTGACTTAGACAGAGTCTGCTAAATTGGCTGCAGAGGATGGTTAGAATATTATCAAGAGAAGTTGGAATGCTGAAGAGACTGCATGAAACGCTTACAGCTGAAGAGAATGTGTGCAGTGCTGCTGTCAGGACCTGGAATGCCGAAGAGAAAATTCAGAATGCTTTGCTGATGCTCTTAACTCAGCAGTTGCACTGTCAATGTCTGCAGTGTATTACGGGCTTTTATGATGTTTTCAGAGTTCAGCAGTTCTTTGAATACATGTTTTCGACATGTATCATTTCTTTAAATGAACAGCTTCTAATTAAAAAGGCAGTTTACTTAAGTGAACAAAAACATTTTAAACAGGCAGTTGCTGTCCACTAGCTCACTTTTTACTCTGTATAGGCAGTTTCATTTTAAATAGCAGTTTGACTTGATATTGGCATTGTCACTTTAAATCTGCAGTCGCTTAGCTTCCGGTGCTGCACTCCACCCCCATTTAATGTTTGGTGTTAGGTAAGTTAATCTAAATAAACAAATATTTCCAGAGTTCCTTTCAAGATCCAGTTATAGCCACTGCTATTTCCTTAAAGCATCACATGTTCTTAGCGAAGTCCATTTTCACTATCCCTGACTGTGTGGACCTCCAATCTTGAGTCCCCCTCCTCATATGGGAAAGAAGACCAGTTGGGGCCTGCACTGTTCCATGATGTTGCTCTCAGTTGAAGCCAGTGACTTAGTTCCACTGACCAGGTGGACCTTGATGCCTAGGGTCTGTCTACCTCTTCATGCTACATGAAACCTGTTGAAGAATGTGCTAATGGGTGCCAGTAATTAATTATTTTCTTGACAACTGGTAACCAGGAATGACACACAGAGCTGAGTCTCATTTCCAGGTATTACCTGGGTGGGCAGAGAATATAATATTATATCAAATGCAACTTCAATGAAAAGGTACAAAATAAAGTGCATAACAGAGTGCTGTTAACAGTACAAATACAATAACATTGGAAGAATCATAAAGTAGTATATTAAGCAGCATTCTTGTGCAAATAAAGTGAATGGAGTACAGGAGCTTTTTTTTTTTGTTAAATGTTTTTATTGAAACTTAAATATACATCAAGCATATGTACTGGCACAGAAAAACTGAAAAGAGAAGAGAACAGGTAGATACTTATACATATGAATAGCATTGCAATTAAATTGAATTCTAATAGCCTTACACAGTATGAACACTTGGGTTGTTTAGACTTTATTAGAAAGGGACTCTGCCACTTTCGTTTGGAATGCAGCTATTATTACAGTCTTAAAGGGGGACAGGAAATGTGTGCTAATTGGCAGCAGTTAGTAATGTTTCTGTTATGACAAGTGATTTACTTGCCCACAAATGAGCCATATTTAACTGTACCTTAATAAACACTGATGTGAAAAACTGTGTTTTCAATTGTTTTCTTTTTATGGACAACATTCTGCACAGTTCTTTTCATGGAACCAGTAATTTGGAGTGTTTACTATGTCACGATTTGAGTACAGAATGCTAAGCATGAGCTATTGTCCTATCGGAACCATGTTTACAGTTCTTTGCTCAAACCGTGACATAGTTAAGACTCCAGGTCACTGGTTCCATGAAGAGAACTGTAACAGAATGCTGCCCATACAATCAAAACAATATAAAATACAGTTTTTCGCATTGCTTTTTATTCAGTTACAGTTACATGTGGATCATTTAGGCTTATGGATATCATTTTTGTTAATGAGAACATTATAAACAGCTGCCTATTAGAAATCATTTCCTGTCCTCTTTAATCAGTCAGAAGTGATGTAGCAAGACTAACATGCTCCTGGGGGCTCTGATGGGGGTAACCTTAAGAAACCTCAGCATACCCCTAAGTAGGAAAGAGGGTCACCCTCCAATAGCCTCAATCAAAGGTTTCCATGTTGAGAGAAAGGTTATATGCCCCATTAACTGTTGTATCTTTTCCAGGGTCATACATGACTTTTAAATTGTTAGCCCATTGCTGGATGGTAGGTGCAGTGTGAGACGTCCACGTCTGGGCTATGGTCTTCTTAGCTGTAACCAAGGGCAAGCGACCAGAGTGGCTCCACCATCCTACCTAGCAGATGTGCAGGATCTGCTCCCAGCAGCAACTCCAAGGATGACTTGGAGGGAGCATACCCCAAAACACCACTCATTACCTTGTACATTTCGTACCAAAATGCTGTTACCCTTGGGAAGGTCAGGGCTAGGTGAAGGAAATCTCCATTTGTTGAGGCACATTTGGGGCACTCACTTGAATTCTCTGTACTGATGGAGTGGAGCCACTCAGGGTAATGTAAGCCCGGTACACATAAAATTTGAAGTGTGGCACAGCAACATTGCTACGGGAGCAGGTAAGTGAATGTTTAATAGCCAATTTCCATGTAGCTGGGTTTATTCGAACATCAGGGTCCTGTTCCCATTTAGCCCTAACCATGGTTGCAGCAGAGTCTTCCTCCCCAGCAGGGTTCTGTAATAGTCGTTATGCATACAATTCCTCCTCAAAAGGAGAGGGCTGGACCCATCCACCATAAGTCTCCCAATCTATTCCGAATTGTAAGGAATACGAAGAAATCCCCTAGGTCCGGAAGCTAGGTTTGGCGCATTCTAGAAAAATGTAATATTCTCCCCCGTTGTAAAACTGATCCACAGAATGGAGGCCCAGGTGTCTCCACCTCAACAACCTGTTGTAATTGTACAGTACATTGGCCCTTCTGTCGTACAGTAATAGGGTCAGTGTTGGGGGGGGGGGGGAAGGTGCTAGAGTATGATTGATAATTTTATGCACAGTTATTCATCCTTTTAGGGTGATAGTAAAGGGGTTTGACATCACCTGTGGGATAGGTCCCATATGGACCCAGATAGGGCTTTGTGCATAAGGACACTCTCCAGTTCTTCTTCTAGCAGCATCCAGGAGGGTTAAGGTGTGGCCCTCCCTACTGACAGGAATGACAGTTGTGATGCCCAGTGATAAATAGGGAAGTTCAGGAGACACCCCCAACCAAGTAAGGTCAGGAGCTGGAGGATATCCTGTTTAATTTGGGCTGACTTACTCCTCCATAAAAATTTATGAACGATAGAGTTGCGGTCTCTAAAGTGAGTCATGGGGACCCATATAGGCAAGGATTGATATAGTTACAGGCACCTACGTAAGATAGTCATCTTGATCAACTTAATATACCTCAACAGGGATATGGGCAGCGATTGCCATCTCTCATGTCCTCCGCTATTTTAGAAAGAAGAGGTTTGAAATGATCGTGTACAGGGTGCTTAATTTAGCTGAGGTATATACCAAATATTTCAGCCTGTCAACCAACTGTAGCCCCAAATTAGAAATGAGATGCGGCCCTATCCAGCCTACCTGTAGGTAGTAGCTCACTCTTAATTCAGTTCACTTTGTGCCTGGAGAGGAGTCATACTCTCTTAAAGAGAGTGAACCTCCAGTAGATCATGTGCTAGATCTTGCAAATACGAAAGAAGGTTGCCCACATACATTTTTTTTTTTTTTTTTTTTTTTTTTTTTTTTGTTTTAACCAGGATTAGCACACTAAGCTGAAAGCTTTTTTACAGGTGTGACCTGGGAGCACAGGGAAGTTAAGTGACTTGCTCAGGGTCACACAGTATGCAAGTGGAAGCTGTGGGATTCAAACCCAGGTCTGGTCTGCTGGATGTCACCAGATTTGCAGCTCAGAGCCTTAAACCACTGTGCTATACTGCCTCCCTAATAGCCACTTTGTGTTCACCACTCCCTCCCCAAAAACCCCAAATACCTGGGCTTCCATGGATGGCAGCAGCCAATGGCTCTTAAGCAAAAGGACGTACAGAAGGAAGTGGGGGGGAACAATGGGCAACCTTATCTGGTGCCACGTCCCAGGTTAAAGGGAGATGTGAGCTCTCCATTGACCTCAGTCTGAGTCATAGGGGAGGAGTACAGAGCCCTAACACAACTAATAAACCATGGTCCCATACCCAAGTTCCTCAGTGTCTTGAACATGTACCCCCACTCCATGTGGTCAAAAGCCTTCTTGGCATCGAGAGAAAAGATGGCGTCCCCAAGTCGCATCAACGTCCTCCCCCATGTATGAACAATATTAAGGGTCCTGCGAATATTGTGCTTCCCTTGGTGCCCTTGAACAAAGCCTGCCTGGTCAGCATGGACTAAAGATGAAAGCAGTGGGTCAAGATGGGTAGCAAGGATCTTAGCAGGGATTTTATGGTCCACCATTAATAGCGAGATTGGGTGGTAGGATGCATATTGAATGGGGTCCCTGCTGGGCTTCGGAAGTACAGTTATTGTGGCTGACCATGTGGAGGGAGGAAAGTAGACCGATTTCCAAACTTTTGGATATCCTGTCATACAGGGGGTCAATCAGTGGGGAACATTTTTTTTTTTTTAATTCGATGTATACTATCTGGGCTGGGCATGTCCCCCCACCAGTGCCTTGATCACTTGTTTCTCTCCCTGGGTCAAAGGTGTGTCAAGTTTCTTAGCCTTCTGAGGATCAAGAGATGGCACTGAAGCCTTGTCAAAGAAATCATTCAATTGTTGGGTCGATGGAGCCACTTCTGATGTATAGAGAGTCTAATAAAATGACCCAAAAGTAGCTCCTGTAGAGCAGTCTGAGGTTAACGCCCTGTTATGAACCTGAATTTGGCCAGTGGTTCTCTCACCCACTCTTCGCAATTGCCATGCTAGGAACTTGCCTCCCTTGTCCCCATCAAAGTAGGTCTCCACCTGAGTCAGCAGGATAGAGCGCACTATACTTGCACTGCTTAACACGTTGAAGCTCCATTTTAATTTTTGCACTACCCTGTACAGGGCTGGTTGGGGCCTGTACATGTGGGCTTCCTCACAGGCAGCGATCGCAATGTGCAATTGCCTCAGTTTGTTCTGATACCTTTTATTGTAGGTCAAGTAGGCAATGATCCGACCTCTAATGTAAGCATTTAGGGACTCCCACCGACACCTAGAAATGTTTCCTCTTATTATAGAGTAAAAATTATTTTATGGTATTATCCATAAAGGCATTAAACTTATGATCCTTGAGAAGCTAGGGGTTTAGCCACTATGGATGGCACATGGTAGAAGAACCCACTCCAGACAAAACCACAGTCAGGGAGGCATGGTCGGACATCAGTATGGGAGAATAGGTGACAGAGTACACTGAGGAGCTGACCAACAGTCTGTCTAAGCAGGCATATAAATGGTGGGCATGAGAAAAATTAGTCCCGATCCTTGGGGCTGAGGTGGCACCATATATCCACCATCCTGAATTCAGCCTCCACCGCCTTCTGGGCCTTCACATTCTTTGACAAGGGAATGGGGGCGGGTTAGACCTGTCTTAACACAGTGTCTAGCACACAGTTATAGCCTCCCTTCAATATCCATGGACCCAGCAGGGAGGCCATATCCACAGCCAGCCTCTGGAAAAACCCGGGATCCTCTACATTTGGGGCATACACTGACCCCAAGGAGATCGTACCCACTCCCTTCAGTACCACCCTTGCCAGCACACATCTGTCTTTGGAGTCTACCACCTGTCCAAGATGGTGACCTGTACCCCTGGGGAACCAAACAGCTGTACCCCTGGCTGAGAAACATGAAGTCACCCCTGTCCCACCCATACTATTACTGGTTTTTAGGACCTCTGTAGTAGACATATGGGTCTCCTAGAGGAGTACAGCCTGCAATTTAGACTTCTTCGCCTCTGAGGATATGTCTCCTCTTAATAACTGATTTGAGACTGTTAACATTCCAAGTGGCTACTTTTGCAGAGTTGGCCATACTCCGTGTCTTTCCGCAGCCGTTTAATCACTGGAGACGTGATCCAGCTGGTTCCCCATTTATTACTCAAATGTCCTTGCATTTGTCTGCCTAGTTTGGCTTGACAGTACATGTATATAACTTTTCCCCAACTTATCTGCCCCCATAACCATTAAACAGGAACATGTAACAACATAATGACCCATGAAATTTCTTAATCTGGTGGGTCCAAACCACTGTTGAGCTCAACCCCCCCACCACCACCAACCGGGTGTATAGTTCCACAGTTTAGCAACTTTTGTAAACTAGTGGCAGTAATCATATGAAGAATAATATCATGAAAGGACTATGGGCACATCTTAAGTCCTGAAACAATGATGCCCAGTCTGTTAACCTTTAAGGAGTATAGGAGGTGGCTTGGGCTGAGTTAGACGCCCCCCCAACAATGGAATGGGGGGGGCAACCAGATTGAGTGCATCATAAGCAGAACAGATAAACATTTAAACAGTTGCTGCAGGCATAAAAGGCCACAACTCTTGAGTCGTTATCAAGCAACAATATAACACTGTGGGTCCAATTTGAAGGCCCCTTGCCATGCTCCTTAGCTGATACTGCCCCATCTACATGTTACAACAGTAGGGGAAGTCACCAACTGGCCGGCATATGGAGCATGATCTTGCAAAGGCACTTAAAGTGAGGGGAGAGCATCCCCCTACACACCCCGTAGACGGGCTCTGAATAAGAGCGACATTCCAATCACAGCCAAGTGGAGAATGTCTGTTACAGGATAGAAAAATCGCCCCAGTGATACAAGAACCTAGGGAGCTACATCTTCAGGGCTCGCTTCTGATCCAGGCAAAATTGAACGGAGTCTGGCCCACTGAGACCCGTGTCCATTAACATGGGCAGACTAAAATACAGCAGTGTGAAGGAGGCTCACACTGTTGTGTGAATATGCAAATCACTGCAAGGGGGGCCTCGAGGCAATCGGAATAGTAATGGCCAATGCCAGGTCTATACTAGACCCCATCACAGCTGCTTTCCTAGTTAGGCCTCCAGTCATAGAAGAGGCATTAAAAAAAGAAGAATGGATGCTCTGGTTAGTGCCACTGCAGAAGGAACCAATGGTTGTATATTCCAGTGAGTGAGTAAATGTCTCTTTACAGCTACTGTCCCCTGTGGGTGAAAGAAACCCTGCATTAAGAGCTGTAGCACCTTCATGGATGAGATCCTCAGTGTGTGTAGTATTCATGGTCACGCTGTTAGAAGAGTTGATGGGGTTATTGTGCTGCCATGGTCTGGAGTGGTGTTGCCATCACAGCGGGAGGTTAGTGGACAAAAATGGAGTAAATGTCACAAATAGAAGGGCTACTTATCTTGGAGTAGGCGTAGAGGATTTATGCAGGGTATGACCATTTGCAGACTTTGTTTCTTCCTATACCCATTTCTGTGCCTCCATGTGGTTCATGATGAATCTGGGTGGTTTCCCAGGATGATTCACCATCATTTTTTGCAGGGTACATAAACACAAAAGACCAACCGAGTGAGTACAGTCTGTTTTACTTGATTGAATTTCTGTCTTTTTTTTGCTGCATCTGACGGCCGTAATCTTAAAAAAAAAAAAAAAAAAAACATACACCCTGCCATTGTTTACCGGAATGGGCCCCTGCACTTTTACAGCCCGTAGCATGTATTTTTTATCGGTCTATCTCAGATATTTAATTAGGCAGTTCCATGGGCGTTTCCCGGGTTTCAGAGGTGGGCCAACCCTATGGGCTCTATCTCAAACTGCAAGACTTCAAGTTTTGAATTTCAGTTGCTCTATGAGCCATTTCTGGATGCCACGTTCTGTTTTTTTTGTCCTTTACCCCCTTCAGGGAGGCTGACAATTGTTAGGTTTGATCTCCGCGATCTGCTTTTCTGGTCATCCACATGTGCTATAAAGTCCTCCAGCTGCTCCTTCAATCAATTGGGCTCTCCAGAAACCATGCCCTGGGAATCCTCCAGGTTACTTACCCTCTGCTCCAGCTTTGTTGTATGAGAGGTATGGGAAGCAGTTGTTTCCGACAGACTTGTCGCCATGTTTTGGAAATGTGGTATTTGCATGGTGATATTAGTAAATGCCACCTTCATCTCAGACTGCATGTTGGTGAGAGTGCCGGGTATCCCCGCCAGCGAGTACTCTAGCTCAGTCATTGTAGAAATTTGCTCTCCTGCTGTTTGGGCCTGTGATCTGGTGCAGGCCTCAGGCCCATGATGTTGCTCCCCTGACTGTTCAACTGGATCAAAAGGGAGCTTTAATTGCTTGCTCCACTGCTTTCCCACTGCCATCTACAATATAGAGTAATCTGTTGCCAAAGATGCCACTCCAGAGCAATTCCGATCTACGGTATAGGCTTATTTAATGTAGTGCCCTGAGGAGCTCATCTAACATACGCACACAATGTTGTAGCACTAGCCCAGTGTAGGAGTTGCTGAGAAGAGTATGTTACAGGCAGGGATGGTATACTAGTGAAAACTAAACATAGGGATGAAGGTGCCTTGCAGATGAGGGCCATTTAGAGTAGAGGATAGGCTGGAAGGGGCAGGGAGAAGTTTCAGCTGGTGTCTGAGGAAGAGGTATTGCCCCCCCCCCACCATTTGATGGTGGGGGGGTGGCAAGTTCCAGAGGGAGGGGAGATGATGGCAGAAAGCAGACTCCAGCAGAGGAGTGTGGATGAAGAAGGTGTGAGAGTCCCTGGAGCAAAGGAAGTAGGAGGCCAAGGGGATGGGGAGAGGAGTGAGGAGAGGTATGGAGTATTTGGACATGAAGGTTGCTCCGTGGAACTGGCAATGTGAAGGGAAAGGGAGGATGGATAGGGAGGGGTAGAGGGAGCAGTGGTGAGTACTAGAGGGACAGTTAGTAGCATACCAACAAAAAGTGTTGCAGAGGCTGTCCAGTCATGAGGGAAGAAGGGGGTAGTGCTGCAGACCACATCAACATAGTCAAAAAGTGGAAGAACCATTTTGGTGACTAGCTCCTGGTGGACCTGGAGAGAAAGGCAGTCCTTGTGGTACAGGGCACCTAGTTTGGGGCATAGCTTGGAGTGGATGGTATCAGTGTGGGCAGAGAAGTCAAGCCTGCTGTCTTGCTACACAGGCCTGAATAGAAAAGGGTGGGGATGGAGTGCCTCCAACCTGTACCGACTGTTGATGGCTTTTGAGTCAGGAACAGAACAGTCAACAGTGGGAGCTGAAAGGCTGGCACAGCTCAGCTTGTCCAAGAGTAGTGGGTGTGTCACCAAATCAAAGGCTTTAGCCAGATCAATGAAAATAGCTGCTGTGATATGACCCTCATCCATCCCGGTGAGGATGGATTCAATGACTCACAGAAGGAAGGAGATGGAGTGGTGCTTATAAAAAACAGACTGGAAAGGGGAGAGAGAGTTGGAGAGAGGAAATCAGCAAGCCTAAAGTAGATGAATTTCTCTTACAGCTTTGGAGACCAGGGGCCCAAATCTGAAAGAGCCCTTAGATTGCCGCAAGGTTCCAGTGATCAAGGGTTGCGGCACACTCCTGGTGCGTCAGGGACCATGTGCCCGATTCTGGAACATCAGGGGTCCCTGCACCACTGCATCCAGGAAATGTTGCAAATGCATGCTAGCGCCAAACACTAGGCAAACCTGCGCATCCTGATGGACAGATCTGCCCACCCCAGCCAACCGGGTGCAAGAGGGACTGCAATGCCTGGGGTGCCTGTGGAGCAGACATTGCACAAGTGATTACCATGGGGTGTTGAGGAGACGGTGTGTATGCCGGGGACGGACGGACGATTGAGCACCCATCGGGGTGCCCTTGCCAATGTTAACCACCTACCAGTGTCTGCAATGCCAAATGACTGGCACCCTAACACCTCTAGGGTACACCCCTGCCCCTACTGACCCCCGGACAACACATATGGGACCCCACCAACAGCACCCCACCTTGCAGGTCATTGCCGCCAGGGGTTTAAACCACCTCCTGGGTAGTCTAATGTGATCCCCTTGCTTCCACAACTACAGGGCTTTTGGAATAGGAAACTGGCTGTTGCAGCCCTGCTGTGGTGCAGGTGACAAGGAGGAGTGCAGTTCCCCTTTGGCACAGCTGATTCTCACACTGGTGCAGACCGCGTACTGGAATAGGGAATGACGCAAGGTGCAACTTGCATCACTGCTGTTTGAAGCAAGGACCTTGCATCCAGTAGAACCCTTTCAGAATTGGGCCCCAAATGTATTTGGGGGAGGATAGAGAAAGGTGAACTCTCCTGGCACAGAAAGTCATACAGTGGTCACTGATGGTGTCTGGCAGAATTCCTGCTGCAACTGCAGTGGAGGTGTGAGGAAGGAACCCAGTCCAGGAGGGTGTGGTTAGGGGAGTGAGTATTGAGCCAAGTGGGTTCGGTAATAAGTTGGGTGAGATTAAGGGACTCCATCCTGTGGAAGGTGGCCTGGAGGCAGAGGAGAGTCAATTCATATTGAAGTCCCCCAAGAAGAATGAATTCCTCAGAAGAGGAGTGACAGGCAAAAGCAGAGAGAGTCAACCAGTGATGAAGGTGAGATTTTAGGGGAAGCTTAGAAGACCCCAAATGAAGATGGATATGGTGAAAAGAAAGGGGAGCTTAGTAAGAAGAAATTTATTAGAAGAGGGTACTGACTCCCTAAGAGTGATGGAGCAGGAGAAGTTGTGGCGGACATAGAGGGCAACACCACCGCCCCCTTTGCCATGGTCCTGCCTGAGGAGGTGGTAATCAGGTGGTGCCAAGCTGGAGTCATGGGGCTCAGTTTTCAAAAGGTGATGCAAGGCTTGCATTAAGCCCTGCATCAACCCCGTTGTTTGGCACAGCTGTGCCAAACTCCTTTTATGCAACTGCCCCTGATTTTAGTACATTGGGTGCAGCTGTGACAGCTTCCACACTTTACAGCCGCTTGCGCCAAATACTTGGCGCAAGCTACATAAAAAGGGTCCCCCAATGGTGCAAGTTAGACCATGGAAAAGCTGGTCTAACTTGTGGCATTTGACCCTTGGGATTGAAAATCCTGATAGTTGGCTAGGAGAATGCAGCAAGCCTCATACACCAAACAATCGGTGCGCCAGGGACTTGCGGCATTCTCAGAGCTTTGAAAATTGAGCCCAGGAGTTCTATAGGAGAGCCAAGGTTGTAAAATGTAAAGGAGGTCGGGACAGTGTTGTGTCCCAGACAGGTAGCTGCAGGTAAGGTGAGGTGGTAACTGGGGGATTTAATGTGCCCAGGGTGGATTGGAAGATCCCCACCACAACCTGTGCCAGGAGTCAGGTAATCCTGGATGCAGTGCAGAGTGGATTTCTGACCCACGGTGTAAGTGTACCCACTGGGGGGGGAGACCAATCCTTGATCTGGTACTGACGAATAGGGACCACATCCAGGCATACCTCTCAACTGTACCACATTATGAGGAATGTTCCTCATTTTACTTCACAAAAGCTCCCTGTTCCACATTGTGAGGACTTGTTCCACATTCAAAGTCAACATTTTATAGCAAAAATCCATAGTAAATGATGCAAAAATATGTTATTCAATTAATAACAGACTTTTTGAACATAAATGCAACATTTTAACAGTGTTTTGAGCTTCTTGGGTAAAGATTTGATTAAGTGTTCCACCTTTTGCCCATTTGTTCCACATTTTGACAGGCAATGTTCCACATTTGGGGGAGAAAAGGTTGAGAGGTATGCATCCAGGTTAAGGAGCACGTGGTAGGGAGAAAGTAAACACAAAGACCAACATCCTGGACTTCAAAAACATGGGGAGCTGCTAAGGAATCACCTGTCTGGCCTCAGTGAAGGCACGAGAGTGATCAGAAGTGGTCCATCATCAAGAAGGGAATATCAGCAGCCACAAATGAGTGTGTCAGGCTAAAGGGTGAAACCCCAAGGGACAATGCACCCAACTTGTTATGCAGTGAGATAGCCCGGGCAGTCACAAACAAGAGGACTGCCTGAAGGATGTTCTGGAGGACCCAAAGGGATATGGACAGGGAGGAGTATCAAAGTAAAGCCAAAGTGGCAGGGAAAGCAGTCTGGTTGATCAAAGTCAAGAAGGAACTGCAGCTAGCGGAAGGGATTTTTAAAGTGAAAATGCCTAGTGAAAAAAGTAATAAGAAAGATGGCATAGTATGGCTAAAGAGAGGAGGGGTGGGTGGAAGATAGTGGGGAGATAGCAGAGGTATTAAATGAATACTCCTTTTTGGTCTTTATGAAAGAGAGCCTGGTACAGCAGGGGGAGGGACACAGATGAAAAGAGCAGTGAGGACAGGGTGAAGGAAAGCTTGTTGTCCCTCATGGTAGATAAAGCCCCAGATCCAGATGGCATCCATCCCAGAGTGCTGAAGAACTAGCAGCCCCCTCTGGAGGACCTGTTCAATAGTTGATTGGAACTGGGGGTTGTAAAAGTGGACTGGAAAATGGCACATGTGCATCACCATAAAAGTGGATCCAGGGATGACTTGGGCAGCAACAGACTGGTCAGCCTTACTTCAGTCATGTGTAAGCACATGAAGACCATCTTTAAGGGAAGGTTGGTGAGCTACCTGAAGGAAAATGGTCTCCAGGACAAGCAGCTGCACAGGTTCGTGACTGGGAGATAATGCCAAACCTGATACATTTCTTTGACTGGGTAACTAAAATAGTAGACAAAGGCCAAGTGGTTGGTATCCCATACCTGGACTTCAGCAAGGCCTTTGACTCCGTGTCCCATAGGAGATCAGAAAAGTTGAGGATCTGGGTGTAAGCAAGAGACTATGAACAGGTAGCCAGCTGGCTGAAAGACAGGACCTAGAGGGTGGTGGTGGGGAGCTCTCAGACCCTAGGGAAGTAACGGGGGTCTCCAGCCAGGGTCTGGTGCTTGGGCCAGTGTTGTTTAATGTCTTAATTGACGACATCTATTAGCTTTTGTTTATCAGGTAAGCACACTAGTCAAGGAATGCCTTTTTTTAGGTACGACCCAGGAGATTACATGAGCATGATTTACAAAACACTGTGAGGGAATTACAACAATGTGAAATGCAAGCAATGAGCAGGGTGATACAAATAGACAGGTACAGGATGACCAGATAAGCATATACATCAAGGGTAAGAACAAGCAAACAATAGTTACATTTCGTGGAAATAATACAAGCACAATTTGTCCCATTTTGAGGATGGTACGTGCTAAGGTGAAGGGCATGCAGGGTAGATAATTCCCCTTAATAGAGCTCAGAGGGGTTAGGGGAACCAGGGAAGTGAAGGGTGCACACCAGGGTCCAAGCAGGGGTAGGGGATATAAAACAGCACTGGAATAGTTACAGGCTGAGGCAGACTTCAGGTGCAACCAGAGGGAGCTCTTAAAGATGGGTGGGGGTATATCTAATGGTTGCAGGTAGGGTATTCCAGAATCTAGGGGCACAAACAGCAAAGGCATGATCACCTGACAGTGTATGAGTTTTTGGGACGAGGAGGTGTTGCATGTCAACTGACCTTAGCTGGTATGATGGTAGAGCCGGCTGAAGGAGTTTGGACAGGGTGGGTGAGGTGGCATTGCGGATGATTTTGTTTGTGAAGCAGTCCAAGACAAATGAGCGATAACTACCCAGGGACAACCAGTGTAGTTGATACAGTCATGGGTAAGTCGAGGGACGGCAAAGCAGCAAATATTGTTGTAAGCCACATCCCATTCAGCAAGGCTAGTTTTTGCGGCGAGGATAAAGGTCATCAGCCCATAGCTGAGAGGGGGCAGGAATAAACCTTTAGCAATGGCAAGCCATACAGCAGCAGTAAGGGACCCATGAGCCTGGTATGCAAATCCAAGCTTGATATTTGTTGTCCAGCAGACCTTTTGAATGTCAAGAGACAGGTCTAACTGGGAGTCAAGAGTAACTCCCAGGTATCTAAAGGAGCATATAGTGTCAACCGAGACACCATCAAGACTTAAGACATTGAGTGGGACAGGACACTGTTTGAGTTTGGCAGAGAAGCCAAAGAGCATGAGATGAGTTTTCTTTAAGTTCAGCACAAGCTTATTTGTCAGGAGGCAATGTTGCAGTTTTTTTAAGTTGGCTTGAAGGTTGTGATTTATGGCATAGACATCACCTAAACTAGCTAGGAGGGTGACATTGGAGAAGACATAAAGGGCTAAATTTGCCTGTTCACGGATGATACGAAGCTCTGTTGAAGGGTAGACAGCAGAAGGGAATAAGGGTAGACACAACAGAAGGGTTAGAGGACCAAAAGGAAAATCTGTCCATACTCAAGAGGTTGCCTGGAATATGGCAACTCTGGTTCAGTGCAAGGTCATGCACATTGGAGTCAAGAACCAGAGGACTGGGGCCAGCGTAGCGGTAGGGTTACCGCTCACGACACCAGCGACCTGGGTTCAGGAATGGACTCTGGCTGCTGGAGGGCCAGCCAGGGGGAGGAGGATTGAGCACCCATAGGCAGCTCTCCGAGGAGGGTGGGGATGTCTATCTCACTGCTCTACCGCCACCTGGGTGACCATGGGAGGACGTGCAGTGTGACAGCATGAAAAAGGGAGGAGGACCATCGGCTGGGAGCAGAGCGGTAGCATGTCACAATGTACCCCGCTCCTAGGCTCTCCTAGCATGCAGACATCCTGTGGGAGGCACCAGAAAATGGAAAAACCCTGCACCAGGCAGCTGAAGATGGTACCTGGCTGTTCCAAGAAAAACCCATAACCAGGCACCATAGAAAGGGTCAGTGAGGCCTCCCGACGCACAGTTAAGGACTTTAGGGGATTATGGGGGTCCCTCTCCTCCCGCCTGGGGTAAGCCGAGGCAGGATGGGGCAGGTTCACTGAACACCCCGGGAGATATGGGGTGGAACTGTGGGAGTGCGCACGGCCTAGGGCTCCCCAAAGATAGGAGCTTGATGCAGTGAGTAAAAGGGCATAAAGAATAAATAAAAAAAACAGAGGACCGAGTACAGCCTGGGAGGGATCCTGGTAACTAGATCCGAGAAGGAGAAAGGCCTGGGGGTGATGATCACTAGTGACCAAAATCACTCTTCACACTACAGGATGGCGTTGGCAGAAGGCAACAGAATGCTGGGATGCATTACCAGGGAGATCAGTAGCAGGCTAGATAAAGTCATATTGCCATTATACAGATCACTGGTGTGGCTGTACATGGAGTAAAATGTTTGGTACTGGCATCTCTACCTGAAGAAGGACAGTAACCTGCTAGAGGCAGTCCAGAGGAGGGTGATTAGGATAGTTAAAGGTCAGCAGGGCAGGGCATACATAGATAGGCTAAGTACATTAAGGGCATTAACAAGGTGAGTGGAGAGAGACTCTGTAGTCTCGGTGGCAATAAAACTAAGGGGACATTGCCTTAAGCTGGAGGGGAGAGACTGAGAAGAGAGTTCTGGAGACATTTCTTCAAGGAGAGATTGGTTGCAAGGTGGAACAAGTTCCCTGAGGAGGTCTCACTGGATAGAGTGGAGGGCTTCAAAGGGGGATGGAACAGAGTAAAGGGTAACGTGAGGGCCAAAAGGTCAGTGGATTGAAGGGGTGGTAGCAGCTGGGGGTGGGCAGAGTCCTTAGTTGCTGTGTGGGACTCTGCAGTATGAGCAGTCCTGATAGCCTGCTAGGCCTTCTGCTGGTACTTTTCGTACTTTCAGTATGTACATTGGGGTGGTCAAGTTTAAGGAGAAGGCTCATAGTGTTGGAATGAAAAATGCTGAGGCCTTTGGGATTAAAGGAAGGGGAGGGTGCAGGAGAAGAGGGTCCAGGGTTAGAGTCAATGCTACCAGCTAGGATTAGGGCAGGATAAAGAGCAGGATGTTGTAATAGGACTTGAGGCCCCAGGATGGGTGAGGGGGTGAGGAGGGGGGAAAAGAAGTGAAAGTATGGCTTGGTGGAGGAATTCAAAGTTCAGCAAGGGGAGTAGAGACCAGGTTGAATAGAGGGGGAGAAGGGTGGGTGGGGAAAAGAGAGGGCAGAAGGAGGGAGAGAGTGAGGACAGTGGTGGAAATGGAGGGAAAGAGTAGGGATATGGGTGGGAGAAGGAGGAGGCAGAGGAAGGGGGCAGGGTGCATAATTGTCAGATGAATAGAAATTAACTAACAAAGCTAGCAACAGAGATTAAAACCCATAGCAGCAATGGCAGTGACTGTCTAGTAAATGCAGGCTATCTAGGCAAATTCAGACCAGACAATCGAGTCTATGGCAGATTTAAGACTGAAGTACAAACACTGTTAGGTAGAGTACCTCTTTTAGGGTGCAACAATCAAGCAGAATAGTTTCTACTTAAATGGATACCACTGGCTAGCAGGCCTAGTTGATAAAAACAACTGACTGTACTGTGATATCCAAAAAAACAAGCTATGCAACTTGAATTTAGGGTATACCCAGATAGGGTATAGCCAGAATACAGAATTTCAGTCGCATTTAAAGTTAGACTAGAAGATAAGCGAAGTTAGCAAAGTAAAATGGATGCAGAGTGTCGTGGAAATGCCTTTTTTTTTTTTTCACTTTTGCCCAAATATGGTTTCCCGGACACCTATCTTAGCTGATTACAAATTCTTTACCAGTCCCCTTCAGCCAGGGTTACCTGTAATGGAGTCCTGTCAGATGTTTTCCCTCTTGCAAGAGGGACTAGGCAGGGTTGCCGCCTCTCCCCGATGCTCTTTAACTTGTATTTAGAGCCCTTGACCCTGAAGATTAACCTAACTCCCTCCATCAAAGGCATTCCCATAGGTTCCCAAGAACTTAAAATTTCAACCTCTGCTGATGATATTCTCCTACACCTTACAGATCCCCAACCCTCCATACCTGAAGTTCTTAAGATAATAGGAGATTTTGGGGTCTTTTCGTCCTGTAAACCTAACATCTCTAAATCTGTGTTTTTCCCTGTCTCCCCTCACATTAGAAAACATGTGGTAGAGCCTTTTGGCTTGCAATGGGAAACCAAATGCCTAAACTGCCTGGGCATAAAGCTCACCCTTTATCCCTCAACCATGTGAAATCCCTCAGCATGGATCCACTGCTCTGGAAAATAGAACAAGATCTTTCCAGGTGGAAATAGTTGCCTTTAATGCTGTGGGACAGAGCTAACATAATTAAGATGAATGTTTTACTTAACATTGTTCTCCCTTTAACCTGGTTTAAATGGCTTCACACTACTTTGTCAGTTTTTTTGGTTAAATAAGCCAGCTCAACGAGCTTATGGGAAATTGGTGAGGCTAAAATCTATGGTGATTTGCATTTGCCGAGTTTTACTAGATATTATTTTGCGCTACATGTGGCTAAATATTTTTTGTGGGGGCAACACCGTGGCACCCAAGTAGACACCACTCGCATCCCTACCTGGCTGAAGATTGAGCAGGAGCTGACTGCTGCACATAGCTCCTCTCTTCATTCTTTGCTCTATTTCCCCCTATCTCAGCTACCTCCCCCACTACATTATACTCTGATTGCCTGGTCAGTCCGAGCTTATGCCCAGCTGTCATCATCTGAAACACTCCCATCACAAAGACATTTGACAACCACTATTTTTTAATCTCAATCTTTTAATAGCTAGAAAGCCCATCACTCCAAGTTTCTGCAAGGGCTTGCTATTTCTTCTTTGGATACATTGCTTACAAACTGATCTGTTATGCCCTTTCTCTCCGTTCAACAGGCACATGGGGTCCACAACAGAGACTGTTTTAAGTTCTTTCAAATGACACATTGGGTTTCTCTGTTCCTTGGCCTTCCCCCATGGTCCAGTCAGGCAGATTTGCTCTTTGAAATCTTGTCAGTTATAGCAGAGCAGTCTCACCCAATTTCTAACCTTTACAAAGCAACCAATCAACACTTATAGGCCATTTCTTCTTCTAAGGCCTTTTACTGGGAGGTAACCCTTGGTTTGGCTTATTCCAATGAGCACTGGCAGCAGATATGATCTGGACTGTATAAATATGTTAAACAAGACCGTCTTCAGCTACAACAGTTTAACATCCTTCACAGTCTGTAGTTTTCACTTATGAAACTAGTTCAAATGGGTAAAACTCGAGTCTCCCATTTGTACTAGATGTGGTCGAACAGATGGCACTCTTTACCATATGCTTTGGCAATGCTTGAAAGCACAGCCTTTTTGGGAATCTGTCCAGACCAGCTTGGGTCCTCTCCTGGGCCTTCAAGACGCCTTTACACCTGAGATCTGTCTGATCAGGTATTATGGTAATCAACTCTTGAGGCCCAGGAAAGGTCATATGGCATTAATTGCTGCAGTTGCAAAATTAATCATTTTGCATCACTGGTTGGATACCATGACCTCAGCATGGACTGAATAATTAAAAAAAAAAAAAATGTTGAATGCCCTCAGTGTGGAAAAGTCAATAGAGTTTATCATACTCTACATACTTATAGGTCTCGCTGGGAGACTTTACACACATTATTACCCACTCAACGTTAAGTTGTCCTACACACTGTTAATGATAACTCCGTATTCTATTATTTTGCAGACATTCTCTTTCTTCTCAGGGATTCCCCACCAGTTTGGGGGGGGGGTTCTAGGGCTCCTGCTTGGGTTTTGGATACGAGGGTGGTTAAGTAGGGGGGACATGTTTCTGTTTGTCTGTTATGTTCCTTGTTTATTGTATATTATATCTTATCATATTATATATTGTGTTTCATGGTTGTCTTTTCGCTGTTGGTTCTAGGAAACTTAATAAACTACATTTAATAAAAAAAAAAAAATGGAAGCAAGCAAGGCAGTAATCACAGTGATTAATAAGGTCCACCCATAGGGGAACAGACACAGCAGAACATGTGCAGGAAGAGTGATACAAGACTTCATCGCAGGAGCAGTCTGAAGGGAGGCTTCTGGTGGGAAGAATAGTTGACTCAGTGGGAGAGCAGTGTGGCTAGCTGATGGCTGATTCCAGGCAGACAGTCTCTTCTGTGATGCCATTTGCGCTGTGGCCTTTAGCCCTCCGGACATCAGAGTAGAGGATCGCTTGTGAAGTCGGTGCTAAGAAGAGAAGAGCACCTCCTGTATCTGCTCCTGATTGGCAGTTGGAGAGGGCAGAGGCATGGTTTCAAGAAAGCAGCCCAGTGATTGGTGGCAGCTGTAGCTGAGGGAAGCAGCATTTGGGTCCCAGTCTTCATTCCACTGGTGTCAGCTTTGACTGGAGGTGGCGGTGCATGTGAAGGGGAGGGTGTCCCAAGCCCAGCAAGAGACCTTCATGACCCCAGGAGGTGGAAGCGCAGGCAGGAGTCCGATGTATGGCAGCTGGAGAATGTTTCAACTTTTATGTTCCATCAGCTAAGGAGCTCCTCCTGTGTCCAGAACAGTCAGCTCCTAATTGTCTGTCACTTCAGCTTTTAAGCATCTTTGGTTATGGAGCTCCTCCTGTACCCAGAACAGTCCGCTCTTAATTGGCAGTTGGAGAGCACAGAGGAACAGCTTCAGGAAAGCAGCCCAGTGATTGGTGGCTGCTGTAGCAGAGGGAAGTGACGTTCGAGTCCCAGTCTTCATTGCAGTGTTGTCATCTTTGACTGGAAGTGATGACTTGGGAGAAGGGAGTCCCAGGACCAGCAAAGACCCTCATGTTCCAGGGAGGTGGAAACGCAGGCAGGGGTCTGATGTTAAACAAGATTCTGGCAGCCTGCACCTGACTTTGATGCTGTTGCAACTTGTTGCCACCCATTTCCATCTGTTGGGCCCAAGAGTCACTACTATTGCTGTTAATACTTGGTGGGGAGTTTATACTCTGGTTCCGTCCAACCACCTCTAAAGCATCACTGCCTTAGGGACTGTTAATGCTGGAGAGAAGGGAGGTACCAAGGACTTCCCTGACTGTTCTGGACACATCAGGGGACCTGGAGGAACAAACAAGTCCCTCCTTCACTTTTCTGGCCAGGTAGTTGGCTTCCTGCCAAATGCTGCCTCCTCTCTCTGCTCTTTCCCCTTTTCAAATAGCTTCCAGGGTTTTCATATAAAATCTTCACAAGCCAGCCTAGTGCTAGTGAAATGCTGGCTAAGCTCCCAGCGCAAGGCCAAACTTTACACATTTATTTTCTGCAGGCTGCTGGCTAGGCTGCCAATTAAAACAAAGCTGCCACTTATTTTTTTTTTTTTCCTGGGATGATGTCCACACTGTGCTCCCTGTCAGCACTGGTGCCCGTCATTTGAGAGGTCCCACTGGGGCACTGTAACCTTCCTGAAGAAGTTTCCTATTTCAAGTAACTTGGTGTGTGGCTGGATTGAAGCCTTGAGTTCTTACACACTCATATCATCCATAAGAAGTTCCTCCCCAAATGGGGCGCGCTGCACTACAACAAATCTTCCTACTCCAAGTTCACTGCAAGACTGTCTTTAAGGTGAGAAGATGATACTCTTGGTGTTTGGATATGAAGATGTGGAGTACAGTGTTGCTTTTAAATCCACCCTGGCCATAAATCATACCCTCTTCCATTTCTTCTGCTGTACTTTGTCCTCAGCATCCCTATCACAAGATATCCTCAGTCTAAAACCTTTGCTGAATTCTCTGTCATCTCTGGAACAACCTCCGTCTGTCTCTCTCTACCGTCTCCTGCTCCAGTTCTTCAGTGTACTGCTTCAAAACTTTTGCCATTGTTGCTCCATCAGTTAGTCACACTGCTTTCCTACTTCCTTAATTACTATGAGACCCCAGAAAAATAAGATCTACAGTATATGGCAGGACCCAACAGATGCTACATGTAACAAACCTCTTCTGCCAGCAGGAGAAGAGAGCTTGGTTACTAGAATGCCGGGCCACAGAGCCTACTGTGGTAGTCTCTGATAGCCAGTGAGTGGAGCTAGAGTGACAGTTTTTGGGTTCTGGCAGATGTATGTCAAGATGGCATAGTGAGAGGAGGGTACAGGTGTACTTTTGGGACACCCATGCCTCAGGTTGCTTGCCAGGCTACCTGAGGAGGCAGGGGCCCCTCACTAAAAGCAGCTGTCTGAAACCATTGTGAGACTAGCAGAACTCATTTAATCATCTGGTAGCCTCCAGGGACAAACTCCAGGGCAGCGATGAAGACTGGGAATTTGGAGGAGTCTGAGGTTGCTGTTAATCCTGGTGGAAGTATAAAGGATCATCAAGAGGGAGGGAGGGAGGATCCTAATGGGCTACCCCTTAAGGGAAGTTCTTGATGCCTTGTGGTCCACAGTGGCTCTCACCAAAGCAGGCATAACCCTTTGGGTGGCAATATTGGGCCTGCTGCTGAGAAAGAGAGAGAAGCTGCCAGCGATGCTGAAGATAGACTCTGATGACAGATTATGGGCCACAGGTGCAGGTAGGAAATATGTTTACTATTGTTTCAGGGAATCCTGAGCAGGGATGCGAGTCAGCGATTCTGGCATAAGGCCTGGAGAGATTGCCAGCCACTGTCAGAGGGCAGCCAGACATCTGTGCATATGCCCAGTGCTCTGTACAGTGAAGGTAAGGATCTGGTTAATAAGAAACACTTCAGTTTGAGTGAAAATCCCTACAGTGATGCTTCCTCCTGCACACCAGCTGGCCTGGTGCCAAGGTGTCAGATATTATGTATGAAAATGAATTTAACCCAAAGAATAAAGAAAGATGGGAGAGCTGATCATTCAGAATGCAAAGTAAAGAGGCCTTGGCCTGAGGTATGACCTAACCCGTTCGTGAATAGTAAGAACTGCCAGAAGTCATGGGCCCCATTGTGTGAAAAGGGTACATCTTTTACATAAGGGACACTGAAGTTCTGACTTGAGTCAGTAGTGAGACTCTAGCCTGTCTAAGCAGTTCTGTCAAGGAGAGCATTTTGGGGACCATGTTCCCGTGTGTTTAACTGTAAACATATTTGGTAAACCTGACAACACCACCAAATGTATCCATGTTATTCCTGTAACCCAAGAATTGGACCTGATTAAAACTCACTTAGAATTAAATGATAAAAGGAGTGAAATGGTGTCTATTTATTTTGATGACTGTGCGGGCCCACTAAGACAGCATGCCCCTTTTTAGGGGTGACCAGAGTTAATTACAATCAGTGTAAATACAGTAGGTGATATTACACATGCCATGCATAGTGTGTACATTCAGTGGGTAAAAATACACATAGGTCCTTTGTAGGAGAGGAGAACACAGTGTCACTGGTTAATTATGCAACTAAGATTGCACAGTTGCAAATACAAACATTACAGTAGACTATGACTTAACATTTACAGGTCACAGAGTCATAC
This sequence comes from Neoceratodus forsteri, assembly GCA_016271365.2. Lineage (NCBI taxonomy): Eukaryota > Metazoa > Chordata > Ceratodontiformes > Ceratodontidae > Neoceratodus > Neoceratodus forsteri. The sequence goes on from CM057450.1 coordinate 1,220,459,997, forward strand.
ATAAGTTACATTCAGTACAGGAACAAAGAGTGCAGAGTTCAGGCTTCATAAATCATAATTATTGCACATTTTAGCAGATGGAGTACCAGGCTCCACGAGGAGGGGCAACAAAAAAAAGCCTAGGGGTGACGTAGAGGGTAGCCTCAATGTCTGGCCCTACAGTGAATCACTATTGTGGGATGATCATTTAACTTGTTTTTAATAGCAGCAAGCATGGAACAGTTCAAAAACTCACTTGGGAGATTGTTCCAGAGAGAGGGGGCTGTGAAGGAGAAGGCCTGCCTGTCTAGCATGGTAGTAGCCTTTGGGATTTCAAGCAACTGGTTGGAGGTGGAGCAGAGGGTTCTTGCATACTGTTTGAGATTAAGGACACCATCAAGGCAGGATGGAGTAAAGACTTTCATCAGCTTAAAGTACAAAAAGAGCAGGGGGAGTGCTATTTGTGTAGTAAATCATGGCCATATAAGGGCAGCTAGGACTACACAGTGGTGTTCCCTTTGGTGGGGGGCACCAGCTGCAAAGTGACCGTTATTATAAAGGCAGTTGAGTTTACTAAGTTCCATGGCCCAAAGGGATTGTATGATAGGGGCACATACAAAAGAAGTGGTAGAAATGTGCTAGTAACTATAGTTAGACTGGTGTCCTTAGAGAGGTAGGGAAAAGGTCTGTACAGTAAGCTCATAGAAACACAGAATTTGTGGGCAGATGACTGCTTGGCTCACCTAGTCTGCCTATTTTGTCCTGCCTATAGAATTGCCACGGATCCTACAGGATCTCCATCCCATTCACCTACCCCTTCCCTTTCCCTAAGATTCCCTTATGCCTACCCCATGCATTTGTGAACCCCACCACTGTTTTCACATCCATCACCTCCGCTGGAAGACTGTTCCAGGAATCCACCACTCTTTCTATGAGAAGTACTTGCATCTCTCCTGAATCTGTACCTCCAGCTTCTTATCATGCCCCCTTGTTCTTGAGCATTTTTTTTTCTGAAAAATACTTCCCTCTTGTACCTTGTTTACCCCCGTGAGGTATTTAAAGGTCTCTATCATATCCTCTTCTCTATTCCAGGGTGTACATATTTAGGTCCTTTAATCTCTCCTCACAGAGCTTCAGATACAGACCCTACACCATTTTAGATGCCTTCCTCTGGACTGCATCCACCTTGTCCTTTCTGAGATCTGGTCTCCAGAGCTAGACACAGTACTCTAGGTGGGGTCTTACCATTGATCTGTACAGAGGCAACACCATCTCTCTTTCGGTGATACCACTACTTATGCACCCCAGCATCCCATTCGCCCTCCCAAGTGCCTTGTCTCACTGCCTGGCTACCTTTAGGTCATCTGCTGTGATACATAGAAGGTGACTGCAGATAAGGATCATGTGGCCCACCTAGTCTGCCTCTTTACCCAACCTAATGCAATACTGTAGACCCTAGTTGATCTGCGGCTTACCCTCTGTCCCCTATTGCGAGAGTACTCATGTCTGTCCCATGCATTCTTGAATTCCCCTGTTTTTGCCCCCATCACCTCTGCAGGGAGGCTATTCCAAGCATCCAGTACTCTCTGTGAAAAAGTACTCCCTCACGTTGCCCTTGAGCCTACCCCCTCTACCCTCATATCATGCCCCCTTGTTCTTGTACACCTTTTTTCTGAAAGATGCTACCCTCCTATACCTTGTTTATGCCCCTCAGGTACTTGAATGTCTCTATCATATCCCCTCCTCACTTGTTCCTCATATGACTTTTGGTGCAGTTCTTGTACCATTTTTGTTGCCCTTCTCTGGACTGCCTCTATTTTGTCTGTGTCCCTCCAGAGATGCAACCTCCAGAACTAAACACAGTGCTCCAGATGAGATCTCACTAGTGATCTGTACAGCGGAATAACCACCTCCTTTTTTCTGCTGGTGATACCTCTCCCTGTGCACCCTAGCATCCCACTGGCCCTCCCCACAGCCTTCTCACATTGATTGCTTGTCTTCAGGTTATCAGATATGATTGCCCCCAAGTCCTTTTCTTGATCGGTGCCATCAGTACCGCTCCCTGATTTGTACTCCTCCCTTGGATTTCTGTGCCTCAAATGCATGATTTTGCACTTTGCATTGAATCTTAGCTGCCTCACTCTTGATCACTCAAACATGTTTAGGACCTTTCTCATTCTCTACCCCCCCCCCCGAGTGTCAGCCCTGTTGCAGATCTTAGTGGCATCCCTGTGGCACCCTGCTGGTCACCCCCTCTCTTCAAATTGACTGCCATTTACTAGCACCCTCTGTATCCTGTCACCCAACCAGTTTCTGACCCAGTTTACCACCCTACATCCCACTCCCAGGCTGCCCAACCTATTTATCAACCTCCTATGTGGGGTGGTGTTGAAGGTCGTGCTGAATTCTAGGTAGGCCACATCTACCCCCCATCTACTTCCCTGGTCACCCAGTCAAATAAATCTATCATATTCATTTGACAAGACCTTTCTTTATGTGAATCCTTGCTGCCTTGGATTCTGTGCTCTGCTGGATTCAAGAAATATCGCAGTCCTTTCCTTTAGCAGTAGCTCCATCAATTTCCCCACCACTGGGGTCAGGCTGACTGGCCTGTAGTTGCCAGCCTCCTCCCTGTTCCAGGGTTTTAAATAATTGATTAGCAGTTTTTTTCTTGGGACAATACTAACTGTACAGAAAGTATTTTACAGTGAGGCAAGTGCTATGCATTTTCACATTTTAGAACTTTTATGAGTGAAATGCTAATCAATTTTTAGAGTTAAAACCCTGTGTTCCCACTTTTGTGGAGAGAGACTACATTCACCCTCTTTCAGTCCCCTTGAACCACCCCTGTGTCTTTCGATTTGTTGTATAGGGCTGTTAGTGGTGCTGCCAGCACCTCTCTAAGTTCTTTTAATATTGTGGGATGTATCCCATCCAGCCCCATAGTTTTGTCCCCTTTCAGATTCTTGAATTCCTTTAGGACTCTTTCCCTCTCTAAATTGGTTAGAAGCACCAATGGGAGACAGATGGACACTATCACCCAATAGTGGTCCTTCTCCTTCCTCTTCTACTGTGAATACTGAACAAAAATATTTGTTCAAGATTGTTGCTTTGGCTGGCTCAATGGCAAGCATAGAGTTTGAGGTGCTGGGCGCCCACCTCGTACTACACGGCGACCCGGGTTCGGGAGCGTACTTCGGTCGACGGGGGTCGACGGGGGGGGGGAAGGATTGAGCACCCATTGGCTGCTCTCCTCCTCTGGGGAGGGGGGATCATACTCTCTGCTGCGTTACCGCCACCTGTTGGGGGAACCTCAGGGTGGGGAGACGCTGTACACATGGGTAGACTTTGGCAGAGGACCGGCTTCAACGTGCATCTCTACGTGCGCTGATAGCCTTATCCTCATTGCACACCAATGTCTGGGATACAACTTGGAGAAAAAAGGCCTCTAGCCGCCTAGATGAAGTTCTCTGGAGCCAGTCTCTGAACCCGCTGACCAGGGCAGACCCCACTGTGTAGCTCGCCACAGGGGAAAGAGGGAGTGGGGGGTAATCCGGGCCATCAAGTGCCTTGACGGCATTGTGGCACTCTGGGGCAGACCCAGTTGGTCGGTAAGGGTTGGAGAGTGTCACTCCTTGAGGATGGAAGGAGTGGAGGTTGGAAGGGATGGTAGGAGTGGAAAAATAATAAGTAAAAAAAAAAAAAAGGATAGTTGCTTTTTCTAGGTCCACCTCCACACACACACCCCTCCCTCTCTTTTTAACCTCATAATCTCACCCCTGGTCTTCTTTCTTTCTTTCCCACCTCCAGGTCTCTGTACCACCAAACCCCACCTTGTTCTCCACCCCTGGGATTCTGTGTCCCTTGTGCATTATTTTGCACTTTTTCGCATTGAGACCCAGATGCCATAATCTTCACCACTCCTTAAGTTTTCTCAGGTTGCTGCTTATGCTTTCCACCCCACATGGAGAGTTGCCCTATTGTAGAGTTTGATGTCATCTGCAAAGAGGTAGACCTTCCCCTCCAAAGAGGACCGATCCCAGCACTGATCCTTGAGGCACGCCACTGGTTACCCTCCCTTCCTCTGCGTGAACTCTGTTTACCAGCACCCTCTACTGCCTGTCCCTTGACCAATTTCCTACCCAGTTTACCACCTTTGGACCCACTCCTGAGCTACCCAGCTCAGTTTTTAGTCTCCTATGTGGAAAGGTGTCACATGCCTTACTGAAATCTAGATAGGCTATGTCCACCTCTCCACTCTGATCAAGTTCCTTCATCACCCAGTGAAAGAACTCTATCAGATTTGCTTGACATGACCTTCACCCATGAATCCATGCTGCCTCGGGTCTTGTGACTCATTGGATTCAAAATATTCCACAGCCCTTTCTTTCAGCAGTGATTCCATTAGCTTTCCTACCACCAGGCACCTTGAGAGGAATTCCAGGCTCGGGGAAGTTCAGACTCTGGGGCTTCTACCAGCTCGCAGCCATTTCCCTGCATACAGTATGCTGGGAGGCCAGGGTTCTCTTGATGCTGGGCCCCAGGAATGATCCCCTGCTCCCCCACCCTCTTAAGATCCCTGCCCACCACCAAAGTCAGGCTGACTGGCCTATAATTGTCAGCCTCTTCTCCGCTACCACTTTTGTGAAGTAGGACTATTGCTGCCCACATCCGGTCCTCTGGGACTACTCCTATTTCCAATGAGCTGTTAAATAGGGCCATCAGAGGTGCATCCAGTAGCACCCTGAGCTCCCTCAATACCCTTGGGTGGAACCTGTCTGTCCCCATTGCTCTGTCCACTTTCAGATTTGAGAGTCCCTTCAGGACTCTCTCCTCTGAAAATGGACTAGTATCTGCCTTCCTCCCTCCAGTGCTCCTGTTTCATTTTCATAGCCCTTCCCCTTCTCTTTCCTCTGTGAACATTGAACAAAAGTACTGTATTTGGTCAGGATGTCTGCCTTTTCCTGTTCCCCATCTGCACAGTCCCCCCTTCCCTTCTTAACCTTACAGCACCACCCTTGATCTTGCTTTATGCACTGACATACCTGAAAAAAACATGTCTTGTCCCCTTTTGTTACTGCCTTAGCTATTCTCTTTTCAGTTTGCACCTTTACGCTCCTTACTGCTTTTTCTTCCCTCTGTTTCCTCTGATACACCTCCCTATCTTGCTCGTTTTGTGTCCTTGCACCTTCTGCATGCTACCGTCTTAACTTTTACCTTTTCTGCCACCTCTATTGAAAACCCTAGTGGTCTCGTTTTCCTCTTTCATTTACTTCCTTGCTTGATGCAGAGGTTTGTTGCCTTCACTATTTATTTATTCATTAGCTTTTGTTTTCCGGGTAAGCAAACTAGACAAGGAATGCCTATTTTTGGGTACGGCCCGGGAGATTACAAGAGCATGGTTTACAAAACTGTGTGAGGGAATTACAACAATGTGAAATACAAGCAATAAGCAGGGTGATACAAATAAACAGGTACAGGATGAACAGATAAGAATGTATGTCAAGGGTTAGAACAAGCAAACAATATTTACATTTCATGGAAATAATATAAGCGCAATTTGTCCCATTTTGAGGATGGTAAGCGCCAAAGTGAAGGGCATGCAGGGTAGATAATTCTCCTTACTAGAGCTTGGGGGGGGATGGGGACCAGGCAGTGGCATCATGCCCATAGGGCCCGAGGGGGCATGTGCCCCCCCAATATTATTGTGAAGTCCATTACTAAAACTGTATTTAGAGTTACATTTTTTTATCGTCCTGTAGGCTGGAAAAAAAATTGTGTTTTTTCAAACTCTTTATGGTGGGGACTGGGGGGTGGAGTAGGTTCCAAATCAATTATGTGTGCGTGAACCGGGCTGGGAAGCCTGACTGAGAGCCACCAGGCCAGGTTTTAAAAAAAGGTACTTGTTGCTCTCACTGGGCTAGTGATTGTCTTCGGGGCTCAGCACCTGTAAAAACAAAGAGTGAGCGAGATGGTGACAACAGACAGTTGATTGGTGGTAAAAACTGCCAACCAGCAGCAGCCAATTACAGTGCTGGCAGTTACCACCAAACAACTGTATGTACAGGCAGCAGAGGCGTGAACCGGAAGTAATAGCTCATCACGAGAGGCAGCAAATTGGCTTCTGTTTCATTGTCCTTCAGTGCCAGGGCCATTCTGAGTAAAATTTGACAGTCACATCGCAGATGATGGGATGAGTCATTGACAGTCGGCACTGCAGACTCGGCACTAAGACAGCGCGGTTGGTCCGGTGTGTTCAGATTTACTCCAGACCAGAACATTGCCTGAAGTTCCTGCCTGGCTGCTTCCTAAAGAAGAAGGTCTGAGATTTTTGTATATTACTGGCATTTAGAGCCATCTACAGGCAAATTCTACCTATATTTGACTTTGACTTGCAATTGGCACACGTTCTTCCAAGTCTCCTGCATTTTAATGCTTCTTTCAGATCTCCAGCCAGCATAAATAACTAGTATACCGAGCGGAAGGTTAGGATAGATGACGTTATTCAGCAAGGCCTCTCTTTAGAGGATCTCAATGCAAACTCAAAAGTTCTGTAATGTAAGCCCTGTACTGCTTATGAGTCCACCTGGGCCCTAGTCTCTGGGGGGTTGGTCTTGGACATTGGTCTCATACACTGGCAGTGCGCGTTCTTAAGACGTGCGTGTACACAGCTGCTTGTTGCTTCATATTTTATTGGAGGTCTTGTCTTATATATTGTATTGTGTGGTTAAAAAATGTTAAAAGTTTTACACTCACGCCATTTCAGCAAAACAACCAGCGAGGAGAAAGGGGTGCGTTATAAAACTAGTAGCACTTTTTTTTTTTTTCGAACTGCAACCCTGCGGTGCAAAGTTCTTGCAGGAGTGAGGTGTCCCTGAAGTGATGAGCAGTGCGGTTTCCTGTAGTAACCCAATGCATTCTGTCCACATGTGAACATATAGGTTTCTGTGTAATATGCCTGATTGGCAGAAGAATGTAGTTGCTGTTTTTTTTGGGGGGGTTAAACGTTGAGAAAGCGTGAGGGGAATCGAGGGGCACATACACTGGAAGAATGAGTGTGATGGGGAGTAGTTGCTTGCTGGTGAAATGTACATTGCCCATTTCAGGAAAGGGGGTGGGAGAGGGACACAACAGCAGGGCATTGCAGGGACTGAGTGGCCTTTAGTAGGCACACAAAAATGTCCCGAGTGCCAGTATGTAAACCATTGTGGCCATCTTAAGTGGCTTTATTTTCACTGAAAAGCTACATGTAAATGGGAGCACCTAGAAATTGCACTGAATGTACTATATAATTATATTGTAGGTTATTTGCCATAAAGTTAATTACATTCATGAAAGGGCACTCCATAGTTTCTTAAAACTATAAATATAAGAGACTGAGAAAGCAAGGGGGTGGAGTGAATCAAGTGGTACATACACTGGCAAGACTGAATGAGGGTGATCGGAGTAGTTACTGGTGAAATGCATATCCCCCTTTCGGAGGGGGGGAGTCAAAGCAGTTGGGCATTGCAGGGACTGAGTGGCCTGTAGTGGACTCATCAGAGTCCCAAGTACATATTTTGAATGCCGCTGTGTATTTCTTGCCACTGGAGGGCTGAGAATGATGTGATATCTCCAAAAACTGCATATTAGTCCTCTACCAGTCCTGTATCATGCTTACAATTCTTTATCAAGAAAATACCAACCCTGGTTGTATAATGGGTATACAGTAATATATTGTAACCAGAATTTTCACTGAGCCGGCCTGTGTGGGAGGCAAAATACTAAAAACCCAAGTTTGGTATTTGTCACAAAGTCTGGTATTTCGTCTATCCAAATGAGCATGATATAGATTGAACTGTAGAGTGAGGCATGGAAGAGTGGCATTCCCATCTGAATACTAGCATGATGAAAATGGTATTTTGCCTTAACTAGTATGCAAAATCTGGTGGAATAACATTCAATTTTAGCCATGTTAACTATTCGAAATGGCCAGTATGTAAACTGTTGTGGCCATCTTAAAAGTGGTGTTTTTTCACTGAAAAACTACATGTTAAAAATGGGAGTGCATAGAAATCGTGCTGGAAGCTGATTTAAAGTAAATTTTTCAAGCCTTTTTGGGGGGGCTTTATAGTTGTTATCTGAAGGCAGCGTAAGTTCTCTCAGACAGAAAAAGAAATGTAATTAGTCTTGTTAGAAAGAGAGCATAAATCTGGCAGAGCCCAATGGCAAGCCGATCCCGTCCACTTCCTGGTCTGCCAACCACATCCCTGTGCTCAGATGTTTTATGACGTATTACCAGGGAAAGCATGCCCCATTGAAGTCTGTGGGGCTCTTTCAAAACATTTAAGTCACAAGGCAATCTCCAGTATATATGAAAGTCGCTGCTCAACTAGTAGATGTTCTATTAGTTGAGCGGTGGCTTTCATATGTGCTAGAGATTGCTTTGACTTAACTGAGCTCCATAGACTTCAATGGGGCACGTCCCCCTGTGCTCTCCCTGGTTAGACACAAAATGTTTGAGCGCAGGTAGATGGGGAAGTGGAAGGGATCAGTTGGACATCAGGCTCAGCCTGATTTTATGATCCGTTCCTAACAGGACTAACAATTTTCTGCCTCAGAGGACATACGCTGCCTTAACGTAACGGGCTATAAAGCTCAACACCTTCTATATTTGACAAGCCTTTTAAATTGTCATTAATACAAAAGGTAACACTGTAAGTAGAATGAACAAAGGACTAAAACAATTGATCATTCCTCAAACCTACATCAGCACTATGGCACTTAGCTTGTTGGGGAACAGCTTTCTGGACTGCTAAAAGTCACCAAAATGCACCATCTGGCCTCAGTTTTTCAAAATTTCCCCGGGGGAGCATGCCCCTGCACCCCCCTAGAGAGGTTGAGATTTTGTGCCCCTCCAAGATTTCTGACTGCATGACACCCCTGGGACCGACCAGGGATGTGGGGTGTGCACACCAGGGTCCAAGCAGGGGTAGGGGATATCAAGCAGCCTTGGAACAATTACAGGCTGAGGCAGACTTCAGGTACAACCAGATGGAGCTCTTAAAGATGGGATGGGTGGGGGTACATCTGATGGTTGCAGGTAGGGTATTCCAGAATTAGGGGCACAAGCAGCAAAGGCATGATCATCCGACAGTCTAAGAGTTTTTGGGACAAGGAGGGGGTGCAAGTCAGCTGATCATAGCTGGTATGATGGTAGAGCGCCGGCCGAAGGAGTTTGGACAGGGCAGGTGGGGTGGCATAGCAGACGATTTTGTCTGTGAAGCAACCCAAGACAAATGAATGATAATTACCCTGGGATAGCCAGTGTAGTTGATTGTATAAACCACAGTGATGGGTAGGTCAAGGGATGGTAAAGGCAAAGCAGCAAATATTATTATAGGCTACAGCCCATTTAGCAAGGCTAGTTTTTGTGGCAAGGGTAAATGTCAGCCCACAGCTGAGAGCAGGAAGGAATAAACCTTTAGCAACGGCAAGCCACACAGCAGTAAGGGACCCACAAGCCCGGTATGCAAGTCCAAGCTTGATATTTGTTGCCCTGCAGACATTTTGAATGTGTAGAGACAGGTCTAACTGGGGGGTCAAGAGTAACTCCCAGGTATCTAATGGAGCATGTAGTGCCAACTGGGACACCATCAAGACTTAAGACATTGAGTAGGAAAGGACACTGTTTGAGTTTGGCAGAGGAGCCGAAGAGCATGAGATGAGTTTTCTTTAAGTTTAGCACAAGCTTATTTGTCAGGAGCCAATGTTACAGTTTATTGAAGTCAGCTTGTAGGTTGTGATTTACAGCACATACATCACCTAAGCTAGCTAGGAGGACCAGGTCATCAGCATATAGGGTTGTGGTGCTCTGGGTAGGGAACATTGGTAAGTCATTGATGAAAAGAGAAAATAGGATGGGGCCCAGAATAGATCCCTGAGGGACACAGATAGTGGTAGGAACAGGTTCCAGTAAAGCTCTATTGTACTTAACAAGCTGTAGCCTGCCAGTGAGATAGTTGGAAAACCAGTTTAGGGCTGGACCAGCAACACAGAGGGAGTGAAGCTTGGTACAGAGTAGGGAGTGATTCATTAAATCAAAGGCCCTTGAAAGGTCCACGAAGATAGCCCCAGTCAGCATACCTTGGTTCATGGCAATCCTTATATCAGATGTAACTTTAGCAAAGGCTGTACCAGTGCTATGACCTTTATGAAATCCATGCTGTTCTGGTGACAGTAAGGTATGTTTATACAGGTAGTCCATCAGCTGCATTTCCACCACCTTTTCCAGTATCTTGCTAACAGCAGACAGGGTGGCTATAGGACGATAGTTTTCTATGTATTTCCAGTCACCCTGCTTGAAAACAGGAACAGCCTTTGCTACTTTCCAGATTGCAGGAACAATTACAGTGGTGAGGGAGAGGTTAAGAATATGGGATATTGGGAGGGCAAGCAAAGGGGCCCCGATCTTTAGGAATTTTGGTTCAAGGTCATCATGACCAGCACTCCTTTGAAGAGAAAGGCCAGTGAGAAGCTTGAAGGTTTCCCTCACTGAGATTGTCTTAAAATAGAAAGGTGGGTGAGACAGGCCCTTTTTAGTTTCCCCCACTCCTTATAACCCCCCCCCAGTTCATCCTTCCTGCCAGGTCATTCCTGGTGCATTTACCTATACTTTTGTTCAGTATTTACAGAAGAAGGGGTAGGTGATGGGCCAAAGATAAGGGATGAGTGCATAAATGGTAGGAAGGTGGACATTAGTCCTTTTACAGAGGAGAAAGTCCTCAAGGTACTAACACAGTCAAAAGTGGGCAAGGCAATTGGACCTGATGGGGTTCACCCTAGGATACTGAGGGAGCTCAAAGAGGTGCTGGCTGCATCTCTGACAGCTTTGTTCTACTTATCACTGGAAATGGGAGGTTCAGAGGGACTGGAGGAGGGCAGATGTGGTCCACTTTATAAAAGTGGAGGCAAGAAATTACAGACCTGTCAGCCTGACTTCGGTAGTGGGTAAAGTAATGGAATTACTCCTGAAGGAAAATATAATGGAATACCTTGTAACCAGTGGATTAAAGGATCCAAGACAACATGATTTCACAGGGAGGAGGTCTTAAAAGACAAATCTGATCAAGTTTTTCAACTGTGTGACCAGGGAAGTGGATCAGGGAGGAGCAGTAGATGTGACCTTCCTGGATTTCATCAAGGCCTTAGACACTGTATAAGCCTCGAGGAAAGGGGGGGGCATGATAGAAACTTTCAAATACCTCAAGGGAATCAACAAAATCCAAGAGGTAGCATCTTTCAGAAAAAGAGATGTGCAAAAACAAGGGGGCACAATTTGAAGATAGAGGGGGGACAGCTCAGAGGTAATGTGAGGAAGTATTTCTTCACAGAGAGGGTTGTGGATACATGGAACAGCCTTCCTGAGGAGGTTGTAGAGTCAAAAACAGTGGGGTATTCAAGAATGCATGGGACAGACATAAGGCAATTCTAGTGGGGGGTAGGAGGAATTAGGCTGTTGGTTAACTAGAATCTGCAGCTTTTCCGTTAGGTAGGGAAATGGGCAGACTAGGTGGGCCAAGTGGTCCTTATCTGCCATCAAATTCTATGTTTCTATGTTGGGGATACAGTCCTCTCAGATCTTTCATTATATGCAAGTTAGAGACTGGGTTAGATGTATGAAACGTCTTTATCCACAAGATTCCCCCTCTCTGTGAGCTGGAGAGGGGGGGTCTTCCAAGCAAAAGTTGACCCCAAGGGGGCCTTGTCTAAGCACTATCATGATATTAAATTAGGGATGCCCGTTACCTGACAGAGGGCCAGGGCCCTGTAGGAGTGAGACTTTGGGGGGGGGTCCAATACCAGAGTGGGTATGGAAGGAGCTTTGTGAGTCTCATATGGGACTTAGTATTTGTAATCGATACAAAGAAGCCCAGTTCAAATTCCTGCACAGATTAAACAAGTTCCTTCCAAATGTACCACCTTTATGTGGGAGATGTGGTAATGGAAAAGGTATGTACCTGCACTGTTTTTGGCAGTGTCCTGACCTTCGTCAGTACTAGACTGAGGTGGCCCAATGTATTTCTCAGATAATGCAAGTTAGAATGCCAGTGGACCCCTGGAATATGTTCTTTGTGGTGGAAGTGAGAGGTGCAGTGGATTGAGAATTTTATCCCAGACCCATTAGGATTATGCTGATCATGGCTCGGTGGTTTATTCAAAATACATGGATCTCCCATGTGTGCCCTGTGGTGCAGATGCGGAAGGACTCACTTTTTATCATGCTTCAACTGGAGTATTTGACGCATGACCTAAAGGGCTGGTCTGATAAGTTTGAACAACAGTAGGGCAGGTACTTGGACTTGCTTACCCCTCTACAGCAAGCAGCAATAAGGTTAGGTTAAGGTTGGCTTGTGGCCGGGCCTGGGAGAGGCTGGATTAATATACTTAATTTACTGTTTTTGCTTCCGCTTTATGCATGGCTGCTCTCAATTTTATTTTTATTTTCACTTTCACTGAAAAGGGATAGCTTCTGACCCGATAGATAGGGTGAAGTAATGCTAGGCTTAGGAGCTGTGGGTAATTGCTTACTGTGTGAAATTGATCTGTGGATGTTATACGCCTGTTATTGTGTGTCTGTGTGTTGGTTACTGGTTCTTTGTTTATATGTTTTGTAGTTGTCTTAAGATACAGTGCTGTAAACAGCTTATCCGTTAGGTAGGGAAATGGGCAGACTAGGTGGGCCAAGTAGTCCTTATCTGCCATCAAATTCTATGTTTCTATGTTGGGGATACAGTCCTCTCAGATCTTTCATTATATGCAAGTTAGAGATTGGGTTAGATGTATGATATGTTTTTAGCCACAAGATTCCCCTCTCTATGAGCTGGAGAGGGGGGTCTTCCAAGCAAGAGTTGACCCCAAGGGGGCCTTGTCTAAGCACTATCATGATATTAAAGTAGGGATGCCCGTTACCTCACAGAGGGCCAGGGCCCTGTGGGAGTGAGACTTGGGGGGGTTCAATACCAGAGTGGGCATGGAAGAAGCTTTGTGAGTCTCATATGGGACTTAGAATTTGTAATCGATACAAAGAAGCCCAATTCAAATTCCTGCACAGGTTATACCTCCCCCGGTGGTAGTAAACAAGTTCTTTCCAACTGTATCACCTTTATGTGGGAGATGTGGTAATGGAAGAGGTATGTACCTGTCCATTTTTTTGTCTCAGAGGTGTTGCAGTCTCCTTCTCACATTGAAGACAGGGAGAGTGAGAAAGCAGTCACAGCTTCCGTGAATGAAGGAGGTTATTTTCTAGACTACACTGAACTTAATTATTACTTTTTGGACCTGTGTAAGTAACTAGTATTGATTCTGTTTTTTGGGGTGGACTTTTCTTAGTTTTAATTTTAATTTGCCAGGGAGGAACAGTAGCTGGGAGATATTTGCAGTCAGTTGTGACTAGGCCTGTTACTTAGCCTTTGTGAAATAGATGTCTGAAAGGAAGGAAGGAGGCACTCCCGGGTGGAGGGTAAGAGTTGTAGGTGATTGTTTCTGGACAGCATAGGTTTACTCCCACCCACCCTTCCCTCACCACCCGCCCCCAAGTGCATAACTTCCTTTATAGCGGGGTTCTGACATCACTTCCTCAAACTGCTAACAACATACACCTGTTCATATTCTTAAAAGCATAGCACACTGAATAGGGGGTAGAGACACTCACAAGCTTGCACACACTAAAACAAGAACAAAAACCAAAAAAGCATCTGTAACTGGAAGGGACACAGACATGTGGGGAGTGGTACAATGCACTGGCTGTGGAGCAGCAGTCTTCCGGGAGACATTCTGGAAACTGTGTTGCTTCCCTATTTGCAGGCACCTCTCTGGTCTGAGGGAGGCGGTTGTTCGTCTTCATGCTGACCTGGCAAGGATTCGGGAAATCTGCTCCCCCATCCAGGGACCACCCAGGCCACCGCCACTACCTCAGAGGTTGCCAAGAAAGAGGAGTGGTTGGACCACGGTGGGCTCAGGGAGGGTGAGGGTGGTGGAACAGAGATGCATCCCTCCAGTTGTGCCTCTCCACAATTCATTCACCACTCTGGCGATGCATGGTTCCTCTATGGAGGCACCTGCAGTGGAGACCAAGGAGGATGCTGGGAACTTCCACAATGGAGACCCACAGGAGGGTGGCCCAGGATCCCCAGGGGAAGGAAACAACTCCTGGTGGGGCACTCAATTGTTTGGGGGGTAGAACTGGGGGAGGGATGGGAAAGGGAGGTAAGGTGCCTGCCCTGCACCAAGGCTTGGAGGGACAGGAAATGAATCCTCAGGATCATGGGAGTAGCAGCAAGGGGGAGGGAGCTGGATGCCATTATCCACCTAGGGATGAATGACCTGGCTGAGAATGGGATCACAGCAGTGCAACAGGAGTTTGTGGAGTTGGGGAGGGGCCTTAGACAAGTAGCACACACAGTAACTTTCTCAGAAGTGCTACCTGTTTATGGCGTGGATGAGGCTAGGGCACTCCGCACCATGGGATTCAATGACTGGTTGAAAAACTGGTGCAGCACTCAGGGATTTGGCTTCATTGAGGACTGGGGCTCCACCTGGAGGGATGCAGGCCTATACAGGCGTGATGGTCTGCATCTATGCTGGAGGGGAACCAGGATCCTAGGTGATAGGTTTAAATGCTTCAGTGGCAAGCATTTAAACTAGCCAAGGGGGGAGGCACTGAAGAGGAGAAGGGAAATTCTAGCCCCCAAATCAGGGTAATTAGTGAGGTAAACACCAAAATAGAGCAGTTGATAGAGAGAAGGGCAGGGGTAACTGGAGAAAAAGACAAAGGCAGTAGGGACAGGGATGGGGCAAAAAGAAATAAAACCATATAAAAATGGAGGGTAATGAGTACCAATGCCCATAGTCTAGGTAAAAATCACCCTGAAATGGTGGCCTTAATGGAAGAGGGATGCCTGGATATTGTGGCAGTCACAGAAACATGGTACACAGAGAACCATGACTGGGATGTTGACATACCAGGGTACACAATCTACAGGAGGGACAGGGAGGGAAGAAGAGGATGAGGAGTAGCTCTCTATGTAATGGAAGGGATCAAAGCAACAGAACTAAAGGGTAAACAGGGAGGAGAGGAAGCACTGTGGGTCACCCTGGAGACTGGAAGTGGCTCCACAATCTGCACAGGGGTTGTATACAGACCCCAGTCTCGGGGGAGGAAATGGACAAGGAAATGATAGAATGCATCCTTGGGATGGCAGAGAAAGGGGAGATACTGCTGATGGGGGACCTGAATATGGCAGATGTTGACTGGAGCACCTTTGCTGCAGCCACATCCAAGAGCAGTGCCATTCTCGACGCCCTACAGGGGGCATGCCTCAGACAGCTAGTTTTGGAACCCACTCAGGAGAGAGCAATCTTAGACCTGGTACTCTTAAATGGGGATGGAGAGAGGATCTCTGATATTGAAGTGGGTAGACATCTGGGAACAAGCGACCCCCAAACAGTGTGGTTCATGATAAATTTAGCTGTAGAGTCAAGACACACAAAAGTGAAGGTACTGGACTTCAGGAGGGCTGATTTTGTCAAAATGGGAGAGTACCTCAGAAAAGCACTGGCAAACAGGCAAGAAGGTGGGGTGGAGCAACAATGGGGAAACATCAAAACCACCATCACAGAAGCAACAAGTCTTTGTGAAGCAAATAAACAAATCAAAATGAAAAAAACACTATGGTTCTCAAAAGAAGTGGGGGAAGGTAAGGGAAAAAAGATAGCATTCAGGAAGTATAAGGAAACACAGAAGGAGCAGGACAGAGAACTGTACCAGTTAAAGCAGAAGGAAGCGGGTAAGGCAGTCAGAATAGCAAAGGCCCAAACCGAGGAAAAGATAGCCAACTCAGTTAAGAAGGGGGATAAAACCTTTTATAGGTACATTAGGGAGCAAAGAAAGACTAAGGCAGGGATACTGAGGCTGAACAAAGAGGAAGGTGGTTGGGCAGAGAGTGACAGTGAAAAAGAAGGGATACTAAATGAATACTTCTGCTCAGTATTCACAATGGAAAAGTAGGGGGAAATACCTAATCCAGTCAATAGAAGCACTTTGGATAGGGGAGTTGTTATTAGTCCTTTCACAGAAGAAAGGGTTCTGAAAGAAATCTTAAAACTGAAGGTGGATAAAGCAATGGGGCCTGATGGGATTCACCCCAGGATTTTAAAAGAACTAAGGAAAGAACTAGTAACACCACTGACTACCCTTTTTAATAAATCATGGGAGGATGGGGTGGTACCTGAGGACTGGAGGAGGGTGGATGTGATTCCCCTTCACAAAAGTGGGAGCAAGACAGAGGCAGGAAACTACAGACCTGTCAATTTAACTTCAGTGGTAGGGAAAATGATGGAATCACTTCTGAAGGAAAGAATTGTTGAGTACCTAGTGGCCAGTGGGGCACAGGGCCCAAGGCAGCATGGATTCACAGTGGGAAGGTCATGTCAGACAAATCTAATTGATTTCTTTGACAGGGTGACCAAAGCAGTAGACCAGGGAGGTGCTGTTTACATGGCCTATCTAGACGTTAGCAAGGCATTTGACACAGTCCCGCACAAAAGATTAATAAACAAACTAGCCAACCTGGAAGTGGGTCCTAGGGTGGTAGCCTGGGTAAAACACTGGTTGGACAACAGGACACAGTGGCTAATAGTAAATGGAGTCCACAGTGAAGAAAGGAGGGTTACTAGTGGGGTACCGCATGGTTCAGTACTGGGGCCGGTCCTTTTTAATGTCTGTATAAGTGACATTGCAGAGGAACTGGAAGGGAAAGTATGTCTCATTGCAGATGACACAAAGATCTGCAACAGGGTTGATACACAAGGTGGGGTGGAAAGGATGAAAAGGGACTTGGCATGGTTGGAGGAATGGTCAAATTTATGGCAGCTTAGATTCAACGCAAAGAAGTGCAAAGTAATGCACCTGGGAAACAAAAACCCAGGGGAAGAGTACACAATGGGGTGAGATACTGACAACAACAAAAATGGAAAGGGACCTGGGGGTAGTCATATCAGATGACCTAAAGGTGGGTCAGCAATGTGGGAAGGCAGTAAGGAGAGCTGGGGATACTGGGATGCATAGGGAGAGGCATCACCAGTAGAAAACAAGAAGTTGTTGGCCCTCTGTACAGACAGTTGGTAAGACCACATCTGGAGTACTGTGTATAGTTCTGGAGACCCCATCTCCGCAAAGACATAGACAGGGTGGAGACTGTCCAGAGGAGGGCAACCAAAATGTTGCAGGGTCTGCATCAGAAGACATATGAAGAAAGACTAAAGGAACTAAAGATGTATAACCACGAGGAAAGGTGGGAGAGGGGGGCACAAGATAGAAACTTTCAAATACCTCAAGGCAATCAACAAAGTCGAAGAGGATAGCATCTTTCAGAAAAAGAGATGTGCAAAAACAAGGGGGCACAATTTGAAGATGGGGGACAGCTCAGAGGTAATGTGAGGAAGTATTTCTTCACAGAGAGGGTTGTGGATACATGGAACAGCCTTCCTGAGGAGGTCATAGAGTCAAAAAACAGTGGGGGAATTCAAGAATGCTTGGGACAGACATAAGGCAATTCTAGTGGGGGGTAGGAGGAAGTAGGCTATTGGTTAACTAGGATCTGCAGCTTATCCTTTAGGTAGGAAAATGGGCAGACTAGGTGGGCCAAGCTGTCCTTATCTGCCATCAAATTCTATGTTTCTATGTTGAGGATACAGTCCTCTCAGATGTTTCATTATATGCAAGTTAGAGATTGGGTTAGATGTATGAAACGTCTTTAGCCACAAGATTCCCCTCTCTATGAGCTGGAGAGGGGGGTCTTCCAAGCAAAAGTTGACCCCGAGGGGGCCTTGTCTAAGCACTATCATGATATTAAATTAGGGATGCCCGTTACCTCACAGAGGGCCAGGGCCCTGTGGAAGTGAGACTTTGGGGGGGTCCAATACCAGAGTGGGCATGGAAGGAGCTTTGTGAGTCTCATATGGGACTTAGTATTTGTAATCAATACAAAGAAGCCCAGTTCAAATTCCTGCACAGATTATACCTCCCCCGCTGGTAGTAAACAAGTTCCTTCCAAATGCACCACCTTTATGTGGGAGATGTGGTAATGGAAGAGGTATGTACCTGCACTGTTTTTGGCAGTGTCCTGACCTTCGTCAGTACTAGACTGAGGTGGCCCAATGTATTTCTCAGATAATGCAAGTTAGAATGCCAGTGGACCCCTGGAATATGCTCTTTGTGGTGGAAGTTTGAGGTGCAGTGGATTGAAAATTTTATCCCAGACCCATTAGGATTATGCTGATCATGGCTCGGTGGTTTATTCAAAATACATGGATCTCCCATGTGTGCCCTGTGGTGCAGATGTGGAAGGACTCACTTTTTATCATGCTTCAACTGGAGTATTTGACGTATGACCTAAAGGGCTGGTCTGATAAGTTTGAACAACAGTGGGGCAGCTACTTGGACTCGCTTACCCCTTTACAGCTAGCAACAATAAGGTTAGGTTAAGGTTGGCTAGAGGCTGGATTAATATACTTAATTTACTGTTTTTGCTTCCGCTTTATGCATGGCTGCTCTCAATTTTATTTTTATTTTCACTGTCACTGAAAAGGGATAACTTCTGATCCGATAGATAGGTGAAGTAATGCTAGGCTTAGGAGCCGTGGGTAATTGCTTAGTGTGTGAAATTGATCTGTGGATGTTATTCGCCTGTTATTGTGTGTCTGTGTGTTGGTTACTGGTTGTTTGTTTATATGTTTTGTAGTTGTCTTAAGATACAGTGCTGTAAAGCACCTTTGTATTAATTTTCTTATCTGTTTGGTGCAGACTTTTTAAAACTGGGTCTGGAAGTGATATTTTTTATATGTTAGACTTGCTGTGCTGATATAGTGTTTTAATGTTAATGTTTTTTTATGGAAAAGCTGTTGAATAAACAGATTTCACACAAAAAATACTCCACAGCTCCCTCCAATTTATGCATCTTGCCCACATGCAAGGGGATAATTCTTTGCTCCTACAGATTCAGAGTTTCCAAGCTTGAATTCAGGAGATTTTAACATACAAAACTAAATAAGCCCTCTTACGGCTTTGAGTCTTGACAGACTTATTATGAAGGTGGGACACGTGTGGCTAAAGTCCTTGATTACCATCTATGGCAAAAACACAACGCAGCCACCATTACAGCTCTCACAGATCCCATAATAGGCACTTCCTAGAGTAAACATGCTGACATTCTGTGCATACTTTGCACATACTTTAAGAAACTCTATACCCAAAAGCCTGAACCATCATTTCAGGGGTTCACCAAACTACTCTCACATATGTGCAACAACAAGTCCTGGCTCACCCAATGACCAAGCCAGAACTGGATCTTAGGATGAAAGAACTTAAAGATGAGAAAGACTCATGGCCAGATGGATATGGGGCAGAATTCTGTAAAGCCTTCTTGGAGGAGTTGCAGCCTGTACTCTTTAAAATGTTTAGAGACTGCCTCCAAGGGGAATCAATCCCCCCAGTTCTGGCATTACACTACAATTTCGGCCATTTTGAAATCCCAGAAAGATGCTAAGATGTGTTTTTACTAATGCCCCACATCCATCCTTAATATGGACTATAAACTTTTTACCATCCTAATAGCACACCACCTGGATGACATACTCCCAACCATAACTGGGATATACTGCCGACCTGGTACACCAGCTTCTGCTGTCACTGACCTCCTCAAGCAAATCTCCTTCTTAACCACAACAGGGGAACTCTACATTATAGGCGATCTTAACCACAACTGGCTAGCTCCTGCCCTCAACAAAACCAGGACTGAAATTTCTGCCCTACACTTCTCACAGTCATTAGTGAGCCCACCCGGCTTAACCTAAAATCTGGTAACCACTTGCTCATCGACTGGGTCTTTACCACACACCTCCACTGGGTCAAACAAGCCGGTATTCTTCCTGACTCCCTCAGCGACCACCACGTAACCTTCTTAGTGTGTAAAATCAACCGCCCCAAATCCCCCATTAAATTTGTAGTCCAACGCTCCTATAAATCCCTCAATCTAGCCGCTGTATTAGATGACCTTGCGCTAGCAAACTGGGCCCCTGCCTCTCCTACGATCTCCATTGATAATGCTTTCCTACACTTTAAAAACACATTCCTCAGTGTCTGGAACACACACGCCCCACTGCGTCATACAAGAGTACGAGGAAACCACCTACCTTGGATTACCCAAGAACTGATTGCATGTCAAATCGCATGGGACAAATCCTGGAAAACGCATAAATCCTCACGCCTCCCACAACACCTCTCCACATACCGTATGCTCCGTAATAAGTACACCAGAGCCACTCGTGTTGCAAAAGCAAAGTACTTCAGCAGCACCCTCCAGTCAAACCTAAATAAACCCTCAAAATTCTGGAAGGTCATTCACTCCCTTTTCACCCCACCGGCTGCCAGCCCCACTCCAATGCTAAATGTTAATAACTCTTTCCTAGCAGAGCCCACAGCAGTTGCTACTGAGTTCAATGTGTTCTTCTCCACTTGTAATGCTACCCCAGGGAAGAGATCCCTGCCCAACACTACACCTCTCGCACCACCTACAGACATAAAGACCCAGACTAGGCCTCGCTCCTTTTCCTTCAATGACATCTCTGCAGCTGAGGCCCTAGATGCACTACTTTCTCTCAACTCTTCAAAAGGCAAATCCCTGGATGATTTAGACTCCAAACTTCTATACCTCTCCGCCCCTGCTATAGCAACACCGCTTGCCAAACTCCTAAACCAATCCTTTGCTGCCACTGCCATCCCCCAAGCATGGAAGCACGCCATCGTCATCCCTCTGCCAAAAGGAGGTGCCCCACCTCCCCCTCTAACTACCACCCTATCTCCCTCCTCCCAGCAATAGCAAAACTACAAGAGCACCTTGTGCTCACCCAACTTATTACCGTCCTCACTGACTCCAAATTCTTCATGCCATTCCAGTCAGGCTTCAGGAAGGGACACTACACCACCTCCTCCTCCCTGATAAGGCTTACAGACACTATCCTGACAGGCATGGATAGTGGACTGATCACTTCAGCCATTTTTGTCGACCTTGCAAAAGCCTTCAACACTGTCTCCCACCCCATATTGCTGTCGAGTCTCGCTGAATCAGGCCTCTCTGTCACTGCCACAAACTGGTTCAGATCATACCTCTCTGATAGAACTCAGTCCGTTAGAGTCTCAAATGCAATCTCCACCCCCCCCTTCCCTTAACTACCGGTGTCCCACAGGGGTCAGTTCTTGGTCCCATTCTGTTCTCTATATTCCTAAATGACCTGCCACTCATCTGCTCTACTTCTTTAATCCACATGTATGCAGACAATACTGTACTGTACTACTTGGGCTCCGCCCCTGATGTGGCACAATCTAACCTCCAAGCTGACTTCAACAAGGTGCAGCAATGGTTTAGCTTGCACCAGCTCTCCCTAAATGCAAAAAAAAATGTCACTATGACCTTCGGCACACGACAACACCTGTCCAGACTCCCCTCCCTTCCCTCCTTCACTACCCTGGATGGCCAAAAACTTGAAGATGTCTCCTCATTCTGTTACTTGGGGGTCTGGCTCAACAGCCATCTCTCTTTCTCTGACCACATCGATGCTATCTCAGAAAAACTATGCCCCATGCTCAGTGCACTATATAGGAACTGCAGTAGCCTCCCTCCCCGAGTCCGACGTGAATGGGTCCAGAAGATGTTGCTCCCCTCCATCGATTACTGCGACATTGTATACAGTGTAGCCCCTAAGTCCACCCTATCTAAACTGGACACACTTTATAATGCCTTCTGCCACTTTGCTCTCGATGCCTCTCCCCTCACCTACCACTGTGACCTCTACCGAGCCTTGGCACTACCGTCCCTCAAAAAACGCTGCATTTCTCACTGTGCTAAATTTGTCTCCAACCTATGGCTCGGGTCCATCCCCTCCTACCTTGCCACCATGCTCACAGATACCCCCCCCCATCATCTTAGATCCAGTGACTCCCGCCAACTCTCAGTCCCTAGACGGAAGACCTCGGCCGGTCAAGCTGCCTTCTCACACCGGCTACCCAAGCTCTGGAACACCCTCCCACAGCAAATTCGGCACTCCTCCTCTTCCAACTCTCTGCCTACTGCCCTTGCAAACTTCCTTACTACAAATTGCTCCTGTCCCTGAACCTGCCATGCCCCACTATCCCCTTCCCAATGCCTGACCAACAGCCTTGGCCTTGCTACAGAAGCTGGTATATAACCCCAACCTTGCACTTATGTCCTGTGTAACTGTGATATACATCCTCTGTTGTTTGCAACTGTTACTACTGTGCTAATTTACCCTGTCTGCTGCTTCTTGTCACAAAATTGTTATTTGATACTATAATATCCTAAGCATTCAATGTGCGCTGCTTGTATAGTCACGCAATAGTGTATCCTTATGCTGCTTTTTATTTGCTTCTGTTAATTGTTCACTTGATAACATGTGTGTTGTCATATCCCTTTGTACCCCCCCATACAGGTTGCACCAGGAGATGAGCATCTTGTTGCTCAGTGTGCCTTTCCTGGTGAAACAATTGCAATAAATAAATAAAAATAATTAATCTGGATCACGCAGGTTTTAGCTATTGCAAACATCAGACAATGTTAAGCATATCTTATTCCTGACTGAACATGCCACCACCCATCAGATCCCCATGTTAGTATTAAGTCATGATGCCCAAAAGGCATTCAACAGGGTCTCCTAGAAATATTTACAGGGGGTCTTGTCCCATTTTGCCCCCCCCTTCCTGACTTTAATCAGAAAACTGTATGCAGCCCTGCAAGCTATGGTTAAAGTCAATGGCACCATGTCAGACAGATTTCCATTGGCTTGGGTGATCAGGCAGGGCTGTCCCATGTCTCCTTATTTGTTTGCTATATACTGTAAGTAGAGCCACTGGCTCAATACCTACAGCAACAGCAGGATATAGGTTTTCAGATGGGAGGCTACACCCACAAGGAGGCCTTCTATGCTGATGATTTATGTATTGGATTTTGGAAAACAGGTAAACTTGCTAAGACTTGCGTCCTTTTTTCAGGAGTGACCTGGAATAAGTTACATACAATAAATGGGATTCACATGATACCACATGAGAGTACATGAGGACAATAGAGACAGCATGAACAATGGTAGTTACAGTTTGTACAACAGTGTTCATTCTGAAGAAAAACAATTTGTACATACAGTTCAATAGGACAAAGTGCAATTTGTGCAGTTTCACAATTTATAGTACATCACATTATATTTTGGGGTACAGTGGTATTTAGGCCTCCGGATAGGCAAGTATTGACTCAGCGGAAACAAGTACAACAGCGTTTAAGGGGTGGGTGCCTTTTGAGTTCTCCCTTGAATGGCTGGTATGTACAACTTTCCTGAATAAGTACAGTAAGCTCATTCCAGAATAGTGGGTCTGTCTGCTAGAAGGACCCCTGGCCAAGATCATGCCCTTGGGACCTCAATTAGGGGTTGTGAGGAGGAGGAACAGAGGTGCCTTTTCATAGGCTTCTGAGGCAGTATACCTTTGAAACTAAGTAGGTCTTTTTTTTAACACCTTGTAGGCCAGACAGAGGGTTAGGTAGTGGAGGCACTCTTCAAGTGTGGACCAGTTCAGGAAGGAAAGCACATCACAGAGATGATCTCTATTCCCTGGTCCAGACACAAACCTGCCAATTCTGTGGTACAGGGTTTTTAGTTTAGTAAGCTCTGTGCCTTTCAGGGAGGATAGAACTGGGGCCCCCATACAGTATAGCTGAGAGAAAAACACTGCTGGCTACAGACTAACAGGCTTCAATAGTTAGGTAGGGTTTGAGCCTATAGAGCAGCCCCAGCTTTTGAATAAAAAGCTTAGAGACACATTCAGTGTGGGTCTTAAAAGAGAGCTCCTGGTTGGTTTTATGTGATAAGGGCAAGTTGTTTTAGTCGCGACCAATAAGAGCAACTAATACACAGCCCCAAGTCACTACAGCGAGCAACAACAGATCAACTGCCGCAAACAGCTAAGGTCAGTACCTTCAAAGTAGAAAACAAAAAAATAAAATATTTTATGCAGGGGGCCGTGACCCCCCAACTTAAAGATTCTCAACTCGGGGGAGATTTAGAAAAAAATAAACAAACTCCAGGACAAACAAAAATTTTATCTCACCCCAGGACCCAAACCCAGGTCATTCAGCTCTATAGGTGGTGGCTCTAGCCACTGTGCCAAACGGCCAGCTTGGTGGGGCTTGGCCACACTACTCCTCATATCTTTCGTCTAGCAAGAGAATCTCACTGCTATGCTTGCTCTAACCTACTCCTTGGCATTCTTCACCACTCACTCTTCTTACAGGTGGTATTATTGAGTCACTCAAATTGAGCCTCTCAATAACATTCTCTCACATCACAGTACACCCTCCTGGTCAAGCCAAATGCTGAGGTATATTATAGTGTTTACTACATCCAACTGTGTGCTTGAGGAGGTGATGATCTGTATGAGGTTACTTTGGTTGGAACCCAGCCTGCTGAATCCAAACAACATGGCCTTGTTTTTTTCAACACTGGGGACATGTCTGTTGGAGTCAAACAAGGATTAAAGTTCATGGAAGTCATTGTTTAGTCCAGTTTTTACAACATTCAGGCCTTGGCCAGATCTGTATATGCCTGATTTACTTCGCTATATTACCAACTCACAACAGTCCCTCCCACATTTGATGCAGTGCCAAGAGCAATTAGATTCCATAGTTGGTTACCATATTGATGGAAATAAGGGGAGCTTGTACAATTGTCTTGCAGTCCTGACGTCCACACAGAACATTTTATCCATTTCAGTGGGACAGACCAGCAATAAAGTATTTTGGTATTAAGATTACAGCTAGCCTAACAGACCTAAGTAAATTAAATTATGCACCTTTGACACACACCATACAGGCAGACTTACAACGATGACAACAGTTGCATCTCAATCTTCTGAACAGGGTAGACTTGATCAGAATGCATAGTCTACCATGTTTTTTGTATTTATTTCAATATATACTAATAGCCCCTACCACTGACAAATTTCAACAGTGGAATAAATATGTATCATAATACCTCTAGTGTGTGTGGGGGGGGTAGGCCACAGGTGGCATTGGACAAATTACAACTTGCAAAAGTGAAAGGCATATTACCCCACCCTAATCTGAAACTTTACTTTCAGATGGACCAACTCCAACGTGTTCTCACATGGAAATAAAAGCCCTATAAGGGCAGATGGGTTGAATTGGTACTTCATTGCAGTTTAGTTATGGTAATGTAGACAAAACCCCCTTTTCTTCAATGTACCCAGAGGAGTAATTTTGGTGTAAAGGTTGGGGGGAACAACATCACTTTCAGCCAGCCTCGGAATGCGAGCGCTATGTTACCCAGTAAAAAGTAAATTATCTATGGAAAAATACCATTATTTCTATCAACATTCCTTTGAAAGCAAAAACATAAATACATTATACAAGCAGGACAACACTAATGTAAAACCTCAAAGGGTACCTGTGCTTTCTCTCACACTGCATTGAAACACTGGAACTCTCTTCCCCTCGCCATCCGTCACTCGCCGACTCATGCTATATTTAAAAAGGAGCTGCAAAATTTCCTAACCAAATCTGTCCCTTGCTTGTGCTTTGATCCTACTTGGTCCTCCTCTATCTAGTCCACTTACTACTGCCCTATCCTTACCCAGATTACCTAACCCGGGGCTGTCCCAGTGGCACTGAGGGTTGAGGCTGTGGATGCCACACCTCGCTCCATGCTGGCGACCTGGGTTCGGGAGCAGACTCGGATCGCTGGTGGGTCGGCAGGGGGAGATAGGCTGGAGCATCCCACAATGGCTCGCTTTCTCCAGGGAGGGTACAGGCCGCAGCCTACACACTTGCCTGACTCCGAGCAGAGGCTCGGAGTACTGCAAGCCCTACATGGGGTTGGTTGGCCGCACTGCAGCATAGACGTCAGCGCCTAGTGCCTTGACGTCAGGGGAGTCACGCTGCATGGGGAGGTTGGAAACTGGAAAACAGCCTGCCTCCGCCTGGAAGATGGGAAGACTGGACGTGTCCACAATTTGCCTCCACCAGCTCAGCAAGCCCTGGACCAACGACATGTAAGTTTCGGGGTCAACCCTCTCTTCGTCCCCGCCCGGGGGGGGCGGTATAGCCATGGCTCCGTGGGGATCTGGGGCTCTGTTGGGTAGGATGGAAGGCAGTGGGATGTTGTTTGTCTCTCCGATGGGTCGGGGGTGGCTGGGTAGGAGAGAAAATAGTAATTACAAAAAAAGATTACCTAACCCGTTCTAATTTTGCTTCTCTGACATGTTCTCCTACCTTAAACTTTCTGTTGATTTTGACTTAACCCGAATAGTTCCTCTCCCTTTTATCCTTCTGCTCATTTTCTTTGCTTGCACTTACCTGGTACTAAACCACTGTGTGTCTCTGCCATTGTCTGGTTCCCTTACTATTTGAAAATCGTACTCTGCCAGACTGCCACTCATTCCTTATTGTTCATTACTGTGTGCACTTATCATTGTATTTTTGCTCAGCTGGATATCTTCCCTTTGATCCCTCCCTCCTAGTCATGCTACTGTTTGTTTTTACCTTACATTATACCTGCAATGCTACTCTCCAGTGTTTTATGTGTCTGCATTTTCTAAGGACATTGTATAACTAGGTCAGGACTGTATTTCCTATTATGTTTTTTATCTCTGCCATCATGGGAAATTGTATTATTTACCTCATTTTTTGTACTCTCTCTGTATTGTATATTCTCTACTTCGTAACCTCCCAGGTTGTGCTTGCAAATAGTCATCTCTATGGCTAGTGTGCCTCACCCAGTCAACAAAAACTAAACAAAAATAAATAAAATAACAAAACAAGATATTGCATCTCACTTCTACTACCCCGGAAAAAGCAGTAGACATCAGATCCCAATTGCAAATGACATATCACAGAGTACATCTCATTTGGTCTATTTTGGTTAAATATATACTAAAAATGTACACAAGCTAGCAAGACCCACCAGCATAACAGCAATGCAAGTAGCAAACATTTGGCAGTGACAAATGCTTGTTGTTTTTTATTTTGCACAGCTGTTAATTCATTTTAACACAAAAACATAAAATTTGATGGCAGATAAAGGGCTGCTTCACTTGACTTACCCAGTCTGCCCATTTTTCCCTACCTTCATTATCACCATGGTCCGTAGACCCAACTTGATCTACAGCTCTTTCTCCCTCCTGCCTTCCTTCCCATAATGACTCCTTTAAGCCATCCACCCAGACCCACCTGCAGGGTGAGGGTTTGATTTTTTTTTTTTTTATTATTGATGGCTGAGGGCTGGTGGGAGTTCAATGGGCAAAGCAACAAACCACTCTCCCAACCAGGCCTTAAAAGGCCTTCCCCCAGGCCAGTCCTCATTCATTTTCTTCATTGCGGCCGGAGGCACTGCTGTTCATACCTCTTCTCCTGTTCTCTTGCCTGTTCTTTGTTTACTGCATTTTAGCAGCACCTCTGACCACCAGCTCCATTCTATTTCCCTGATGTTCATCCTACTGCTCGCTGCCACTGGCCTGCGGCTCTCCTCCCTCCCACCCGAGCCCCATTCCCCATGTCTCCTCCAGTCCGGTGTTCATTTTTCCTCACTTGCATACCTCCATCCTGTTCCTGTCCTGGTCCGGTATGCTGAATAGCCCCTTTTGCCAGTTCTACCTCCCCGCTGCAGCTCTGTGCGGCCCCCCCTTCTGTTGCCTGTGCTCCTTCTCCTATCTTGCTGCTCAGTGGTTGTCTGTGGCTCATTGGTTCTCCCATCCCTCCTCCTCACTCTGTTTCCCCTGTATCTTTTTTGTAGTTTCATTTCCCCTTCTCTGTCTCTGTCTCTCTCTCTCTCTCTCTATTTGCTGCTTCTGTCTCTGTCGCCTTCCTTCTTCTGGGTTTGTGCTGGTGTTGCCACTGGCCAGCTTTCCCTCGTACATTTCCCACTTCTCCTTCTCCCTTGATCCATTTTCCTTTGCTCTCTCTGTCCCTTTTGCCTACTGTGCTCATCCTCACTGCTATGGAGGATGCCTCGCTCCTCTGCTATAGTTCTCTCCACAGCGACTTCCTGTGCCCTGTGCTGTTGAGCTACTCGCCAGTTCCTGTGAGCTGGGGGACAGTGTTTACTCCGCTCCTTTCGACTACTGTTCTCCCCCTGGTCAATGTTCACCTCCTGGCCTCTCGTACCTGTTCCAGGACTTCGTTTTCCATGGCCTGTCTTGATGTTTGGACCACATCTACTGTTATTGCCCTGTAGTTCAGATCTTGATCTCCTTTATTGGTTTCTGGCTCCCTTTTAAAGAGGCAGTTGCTCTCTATGGGGACTGCGACTCCTACTGTCGGTTCTCATCTGGCCTCCTCTTACCTCCCCTTCTATCTCGTTTTCTTCCTGGTAATCCTACCCTTCCTTTCCTCGACCTCAACCCAACCTGTTTGCCAGCCATCCTGTTTCACATTTTAGGACTATTAATCTGGCTGGACTGCACACCTGGCTGGCGTGCTCTGCAGCCTTCCTCTGGGATTTGCTATTTGTCTCTGACCCTGCTCTCCCTGGCCTTTGCCGCTCATTGCTCTTGGTTACACCATGATGCACTTTCTTAATTTCATCCCTAACTGTGCTTCCCCATGGTGGGTGCTCGCCTCCTCCTCCTCCCGTTCCCTTCATCCTCCATTCCTTTCTGTCTCTGACCTGTGCTTTCTTTTGGGGGCTTCCCTATCCTGCCATCCCGCTATACCACCATACCCTACTCATTCACATTGCCTAATATTCCCTCCAGCATATCGCCCTGCCTACTCATCTCCCCCTCCTACTCCTCTGACCCTATTCCCTCATTCTAAGCAAACCTATTCAGATGTTCTCCTGGTACTACCTACCTCACCATCTGCTGCAGGCTTCACCTGGCCACTCTTGCTCCTACCTTCATGCAATTCTATCCATTCCTAATTTGGCTGTCAATGGACCCGGTTGGCATGCACTCCCATAGTTACCAATAACGGATAGCTTCCTCATGACATGAGTCTGGTTCTCCTTCACTCAATCCGATCTCAGGGTCTACTCATTCACATCGATTAATCGAGCATACTTCTCATTGGGTCTTATGCTACCTCATCAAACTGCTCTCCATTCGGAGACATGCCTTCCGTGTCCATTGCTTTTTGGCTAGGGGCTAACCTGTAGCCGATGGTCTCACTCTGCACCCACAAAGTCTGCATCTAGAGCATGCAAAGCTTGGAGCAGGATCCTTCTCCCTGGCCCATAGTGAGAATGTCTTCACTCTGGGTGGACCTCCAGTCATTCCTCATCTCAGCAACACCTCTGGATGTAGAATTTATGCCATCCAGCTGTGAGGGGTAGGACTCATCACCAGAGTCCCTTTGGCTGCCCAAGTGGGTTTGGAGGCACCCTCTATGCTATTCCTCTTCAGGACCACCTCTGGTTCACCTAGTCTGTTTCTTAGGCTTGCTTTGGCCAGCTGAGTACCTCAGCAGTCATCTCTCTCCTCTCTTGCTTTTGAGCATATAGTTGCAGAGACATCGCTCGTAACCCTCAACAGTTGTCCATTTAGAAGGACAGAGTGAGAGCTTCCTTTAAATTGGAATGTTTTCCTTCTCACTCGATCTCGACTATAAATTGCAGTAGCTGAGCCATCACTAATCAAAACATCCTTCAGCCTGGAGGAAAGGCGACCTAGGCCTTGGATCCCCAGAGGTTTCCTCCTCAAAGGTTTTTTTTCCCCTCCTCCTTGTCAGTGGTCATAATATTAGATAGGGTTGGAGTTTCTTTAGGTTCCGTAGTTTAGTTCCGCTGTTGAATGGAGTCGATGGTGGCCCCGGCTGTTCCCTCTCTCTTTAGGAAGTCTGCCCTTCTGCATCTTGTCTGCTTTCATTTCATTCATCATCAACTTCATATCTCATTCTTCTCCTGTCCTTCCCATCTACGTCTATCACTTTTATTTCCGGTCTTGATATATTCTGATCTCTCACCTCTTCGATGCTCGACACCCTTTTGGGCATTCTGTTTGGGCTTCTTCCTAAGTTACCTTTAACCAGAGGAATTATTCCTGTGGCACCTATGGGGGGGAATCCTCCTCTAGGGATCCTTGTGTCTTACCCCTACAGGGTGGTATGTCCCTTGGATAGCAAGGCGAACAGCCACAATGTACCTAAGTCACACAAGCATACATCTCATCCAGTCGTGCAAGCCCATTGAAACTGATGGCTGAGGGCTGGCTGGAGTTCAATGGGCAGAGCAACAAACCACTCCCCCAACCAGACCTTAAAAGGCCCTCCTCTGGGCCAGTTCTCTTTTGTTTTCTTTGTTGCCCCACTATCTACCCTTCCTCCTCCTGTGACTTATCTCTCTTTCCCATGGGCTTTTTCCTAAGTTACCTTTAGCCAAGGAAATTATTCCCATGGCACCTATGGGAGGGAACCTTCCTCTAGAGTTTCTTGCATCATACCCCTACAGGATGGTGTATATCCCATGGATAGAGAGGTGAACAGCCACAATGCATTGAAGTCACACAAGTATACATCTCATCCAGTTGCACAAGCCCATTGAAATTACTTTAACTTTGGTAATACAGAGGAAAACACAGGAGTTGCATGCTAGGCTAACCATATAACCCCCTCCTCCCAGCCAGCAGATCCCAGCCCCTACCAAAACAGGCAACAGTCAGGCTCAGGTGGCACACAGGAGAGACACTAGCCAGCACAGCATTATAAATCAGACACTGACTGTAGACAGTACAGACACAACCAACACAGCAAAGCAGAACAGACCACCAATAAACATAATTAAACAGAAACATCACCTACCCTTGCCTTTTGTAGACTATCAGAGCTATGTTAGCTCAAGTTGAGCAGTTTTGTGCTGATTGCTGATTGTGTTGGTCACAGTCTACTGGTAGAGCCACTGGCCCACTCCAGACACAACAGTAAAGAGAATGCCTCACAGATTGCAGCAGGCTTTTTTTCCCAGGCACTCCCTGACCCTGACTGGTGCCAAATCAAATGGCCAATAGTGTGTGGCCCCTGCCAGTTTAGAACCGCACTGTGCAAACTGGAATTCCCTTTCACCACCTCCTCTGCTTGTTTGCCAGTGCCTTGTTTTGCAAATTTGTGCATACAGCATTGTGAGTAAATGCCCCTGTGGCATGATGATGTTGCTGGCTCGCTGCCCCCCCAATCACTGCTCACCCCAACCCACTGCACTGCAGCAACACCAGTCCATCCTACCTCCCAGGTAGTTGTTGCTTCATCACGGTTTGCAGCAGCCTCCAGCAGTCCATATTCCTCTGTCCTCTGCTCTGCCTTCCAAACTTCCACTGCAGGCACAGACCAACTGAAGCCCTGACTGATCCAACCATCAGCCCCCCAGCAGTCACTCATTGGTGCCCACAGCCCTGAACCGCTCGATCCCATGCCATAAAACCTCTCTTAAGCCCAGCCAACCACCCCAGTTACACAACAAGCTCTGACAACTATTCTCTAGCTGTTCCTTGCTGTCGCACTGCCCAAGGCCAGCGGTCTTTTGCAGGTAGAGCCCCTAAGATGTTTAACTCCCTGGGCAGTGAACTCACCAACTTAGGCACCCTCTGCTCATTCAAACACAAGCTACATAAAATGCTTGTGTCTAGAGCCACCTGTAACTGTTTCTCCTAACCTCCCAGGTAGTCGCTTCTGTTCTTTGCTCCTCTCTACTGTCACCATCTCTGCCTGCCACCACCCTTCCCCCTCCCAATATCTACCCCTGACTCTCTCCCTAGCCCTGGTCCACCACCTTCCTCCCTTACCCTCCTTCAACTACCTCCCTCTCTCCCTCTTCTAATCTGCTCACCCCACCCAATGTTGCACTTGTTCCCCGATCCTTGCCTCCCACCCACTTCTCCTTCTACTTCCCTCCCTCCCAGTTACCCCTCTACACCCATTCTCTCTTCCACTTTTCTATGCTACCTGGCACAATTGGCAGCAACTCAGTTTTTTCCATTCTGCCTTTCCCTTTGACAATGCCCTTCTGGCAGCTTTAATTCATGTAAATATTATTTGTTGTGACCCATCATTCTTAAATGTATGCCTGATTGTGTTGTTCTAACTGTTATTTATATTACCTGTAGCTTTTAGACCACGTATACCCTGTACTGAATTTTGTATTCAAACTGCTTGCCTGCTAATCTCACACAAACTGTGCTTCCATTCTTTGTATACTGAAGTGGAACCTTTGTAAAAGAGCCATTGGCTCAATGATATTTATCCGAAATTCTAATAAATAAATAAATAACCCCCCAGCCCCCCCCCAACTCTCAGGCTGGAAAGCAAAGCAGCAGCTCCTCCACAGGCATCATCGGAGGGCAGATGCGGCAGCAGGAGTCGCAGGACATGACAGTCACAGTCAGGAGGAGAGGGAAAGTGAAGCAGCACCAAGCAGGCAAACACATTGATGGTAGTACCGTAGTTTTTTTTCCCTCGATGCGAGCAATCAGTCTCCCACCCGCTCCTTCTGACTCCTCGCTATTGATGGTGGCACGTGCTTATGCTACTTCTGGGTGCAATGTGGTCCACCACTTTCTCCCTCCCTGCTACAATTCACTCTTCTCCTCCTAGTTCTGGCCAGGCAACTTGCATAGCGCTGGTCCCCCCTCTGCCATCTAACTATCTGGCTGCCGTAGCTCACTGCACTCTATTGGGGCTCTTACTCCCAGGACCTGACCCAACCCACCAGTAAAATCCAACCCCCCCGCCCACAAAACAGCAGGCTCCTGTGTCCCTCCCAGCTCACAAACAGGCAGCAACAGCATATGGCCTGAATGCTGGGGGTGACAAATGTGCTCACCTAAAATGTTGGGGCGGACTTGTGCCCCCCGTACCCCCCTATAATTACTCCCCTGAATGTACCCCACATAGAACCTGTAGAGAGTATTGTGGCCCAACCACTTATAAAAACCTGGAGATCCATCCTTAACCACCAGCCTAAAAAAGCCAGTGCGAACTTGATACATATCTCGACAGTCCCAGATTTGAACCAGGATGAATGGATAATAGATACACATTCATCGATTACACCTGGAATTAATTTATGTATTCCAATTTTATTGAATAGGAGCTACTTAAAAGTTTTGACCAAGTGACAGGAGAAATCTCCCTTTTGAAGACAGATTTCTACGGGTACTTGCAGAGCCATCAATACCTGAATAACATCCTTAGGCTGGAAGTAGACCGTTCATCTGTTCCACTTGTGATCAGACTGACTGAAGAGGCCCTTAGGGGATACAGACCAGATCATTTTGTCTCCATTTACTATGAGGCTTTCCCTAGTGACCTAGGGCTTTTAACAGAAACAGTTAAGCTTACATGGGACACAGAATTCCCTATAAAACTTTCAAACATAGATGGGACAAGGGTACGATATAGACAGCATAAAGTCACTGGGTCACACACTTGGAAAGAGTATAGGTGGAAAACAGCCATCAGGTTTTTCAGGACACCACAAATTGCAGACAAATACTCTGAGTCACAGATCCCTGTGTTGGAACGGTTTGGGCCATGAAGTCTCAACCCATGTATTTTGAGCCTGCCCTAAACGGTCATCATTCTGGTCACAGGTTGAGATGGAACTCAGTGCTATAGTACAAAATTATGGGAAGCTTTTCCCCAGGCTGCCTTGTTACTGCTACACCCATGGCACATGAAAAACAAAATCCATACTTGTTAAACATTATGCTGCTAGCTGCCAGGAAGGTCATTTCTTGATGGTTATAACCTGATCCACTAAGCATTACCCAGTGGGAAAACTCAATATTGGACATCTACAAAGTGGAAAAATTAACAGCCCAGTTACAAAATTACACCCCTAAAATAAAAAATAAGTGGAACTTATGGCTGATACATATCATGACCTCTAAACAGGACATTGCTCCATGAAGAGGGAGAGAGATGGGAAATCTTTGGGGAAGGGAGACATTGAAATTGTTTATATTTGAAACTTCAAGTGGTATCAGAGCCTTCATTAAATGTGACATTGGACCTAGGTAGCTCATACTTAGGAATGTTAAATCGCCCTCATTATTAGCTCCAAGACTAGGCAGGGACCATCTGGGCAGGCTAGGTGGGCCAAGTGGTCCTTTTCTGTCGACAAATTCTATTTCTACGATTACTGGATACAATTATGTAATAAGCCTCTGATGTACTTCTTCGAACCTTGCATTAAATATACTGTTTTTTATATGTTCTTCCTTTCATTTAATACCCATAAATAACTTAAACTGTACCTATCTGAGTTGTTGGGCTAGAAAAATTCAATAAAGATTCAAGTTAAAAAAATAGTCATCTCCCAGCTGTCACTTTGAAAAAAAGAATTGTAAAGTAACTTGTTACTTGACATAAAAAATTACATCACTATCCTTGGTTATAGGTTTTCAATTAATCTGTTATATGTACAAAAAAATGATGATATCATCACAATTACCAGTTACAAGTTACTACTTCTATTGTGCTTTTCAAAGTAATTTTCTTTTTGACTTATCACACCATTGTTACGGTTTGAGAATTTATACAATTTCCAAAGGTGTAACTTGTACCATGACGGTAATCCAATTCCTGAACCAATGGTGCTATTTAGCATGGACAACCAGCATTTATTTAAAATTGGTACTGGGAAAGGAACACTGAGCCAAGGCTCACTTTCAGATGTGGCCTGGTGGAAGAGTACAGGAAGAAAAAATATGGACTGCAGAAATTAGTACAGACAAAATATTGCAAACTAAAATAGATTCATATGCAGATGAACAGTCAGGCCCAGATTAATAGAGGGGCAAATGCCCCGGGCCTTCCACCAAAAGGGGGGCCCCCCCAGTTCTCCTGCCACCCGTGCACTACTTGCATTGCTCATAGCTCCCAAACGCAACTGTCTGAGTCCCAAGTCCCTCCTGACTACTGCAAAACTTTGAGTGACAAAAAAAAAAAAGTACCAGCTCAGCTATCTTTCTGGGGGTCACTGATTCTGCTGATAGGGGAATCAGGTGATATCACGCTGAATGCGCATGTCTGGACTGTGAGCCTTCCCCTATCTCAGGCATTCTGAGACTGTGTGGTGGAGAGTTGGAGACAGATAGGAAAGCCAGCTCACTCGCTCATCCTGCTTTGAATTTTTCAGTTTAACATATGCACACAGGCTTAGCCAGGTTAGGAAGGAAGGCAGGGGAGGGGGAATACAGCAGGAAGCAACTGGGACCCTAGTAGACACTGGACAATTAGTGAATGAGGATTTAAATGGGTGGTGTGGTGTCGAGTAGCAGCTGAAGGAAATGGAGTAGACAGGTGGCGGGCTAAGGGCCACAGGTTGGTGTGTGGCCAGGCTGGACTTTGCATCAGCAGGCAGCAGCTCTGAGTCTCAGGGTCTCATCTCTCCCCTCTGAGTCTGCTCCAGACCAGCTGCCTCACAGAAATTCATTGTTTTAATAAAACATTTTCATTCTTTTGTGAGGCAGCCTGCTGTTGTGTAGGGACTGGAGACTGTGGTAAGGGCAGGTGTCAGTCAAGTCTTGAGCTGAGGAGGTGAGTCCTCACTCTCCTGATGACTTGATGACTGAGAGAGCTGATGCCTGACTCAGCTGCATGTGGTGTGGTGTGTTGGCAGTGCGGTCAGTGACCGGTCAGTTGACTTGGACTGCAGCACAGTCTGCTGAGCAACTCCTTCCTAAGCTGCATGTTGTTCCATACTCCCCCTCAGTCCCTGTTCATCCTCCCGAGGCTCCCCGGTGGCAGTTATACAAGTTAGCCTGCTACACTGATTTTGATTTAAATAAATCATTAATTTAATTTAAAAACATCTAGGCTGCTGCTTAGTGCTCAGGCTGAGCAGCTTCTGAGCTGAGTGTCAGCTGTCAAATAAAGCAGTGCAGAGTGTGCAGTTGCCAGTTGGGTAGTTAGTCTGAGCTGAACAGTAGGAAATAAGTCAAAGCAGACTGCTCAGCTGGCAGCTCTTACCATGTATGCAGTGATCAGCTTTGCCCTGTGTGTCTGCAGTGATTAAAAAAATAAGACATGCTGAGCTGGCCTGGAAGAGCAGCGGACCTGACAATAAATAGCGCTACTCGGTATTGTAATTTCTTAGCTTGTATTGTATGCCTTTTTTTTAAAGGAATGTTATAGTTTAGTTGGTTTATATTTACTGTTGTATACCATTACTGAGGCTGAGAATTAATTTGAGGGTACCATTGTCAAGTAAGTTGCTATGATTTTAAATGCTTGTAATGTATGTATGGTAAATGAATAGGCCAGGCAGGACTTTTAGGTTTTTAAAATTGCTTATTGGTTATAAGCCTGATAACTAAGAATCATCTGTTGTTCTAGATGTATATGGGCTATATGGGTGGATTAAAGGGGGTTAGAATTACTTACGATAGTTCAATGCTACACGATTTACACCCTTTTATCCTCCTCCCAGTATCAGACATTACTGTCAGACGCTGCTGGGAGGTGGGGATTGGAAGGGATGGTGTTGACCGTTGTTTGCTGAGCAACCCATGTATGGGTAGGAGGATTGAGGTTGTCAGGTCCAGAAGGTGCCCTAGGTCACGATGGGCATATGGGAGAGGCCAGACGTGGTTGATGCCCATCCCTAGGGAGTCCACCAGATCGGGTGGCCAGGTAACCTGTGGGGCTGCACCGCCCCCATATCCCCTGACAGCAGTGCTTTGTAATGCCAGATCGTTAAATAAGACGGCAATTATTGCTGCCTTGATTTCGCCGGGTCGATTTGGCTTTATCATGGAGACTTGGGTGGGAGACAATGCAGGCCCAATTTTAGAGGCCGAGTCCCCCTGGGTATACCGTGGTGCACTGCCCCAGAGTGGAATGCAGGGGTGGCGTGTAGCCATCTGTTTTAGATCCAGCCTGACCTTCACCGTGCACCCGGTGAGAGCTCCGGGTTCTTTTGAGTGTGTGGCCATCTGGGGAGGACCTGATGCGGGCTGCAGGATTTTTCTCATCTATCGCCCTCCTGGGTCGATTGGAAGTTTCCTGCAGGAGATCGCTGATTTCATCACTGTTGCATCATTGGAATCCCCTAGATGTGTTTTTCTGGGGGATTTCAATGTTTGGTTCGACGACGTGAATCATAGTCATAGTTATGAATTTTTTCAGATTATGTCCTCCTTGGGTCTGATGCAGGCAGTTACTTCATCGACCCATCGTGATGGCCATATGTTGGATCTGGTGTTCTCACTGGGACTTGATATTAATGATCTTGAGATCAATCCAGTCCTTTGGTCTGATCATTGCATGGTGCAGTTCACGCTTGGGGCTCCTGCCATAAGCCCTTCCCCTGTTGAGATGATTTGCTGTCGCCCTTTACGGGGTTTGAACCCTGAGGGTTTTTTGGTGGCAGCGAATTTGTCTAGAGTGGGTGATGCATGTGCGGGAGGTGTAGTGGTCAGGGTCAACGCCTATAATGGGGTGTTATCCAACACTATTAACTCCCTTGCACCTGTCCGTGTACGACCCAGAACTTCGTACCTGAGATCGCCATGGTTTGTCGGTGATCTCAGGGAGATGAAGAAGATGGGTTGGAGATTGGAGCACTGCTGGAGGAGATCCCATCTGGACATGGACAAACTGGCCCTGCGTGCCCACTATGTTGGGTACCAGGAGGCAATCAACCGTAAGAAGACAGTTTTTTTGTCTAAGGAGATTGCTGCTGGTAGGAACCGACCGGCCTCACTTTTCCAGACTGTTGATAGACTTTTACATCCAGTCTGTCTACGGCCCGGGAGGGTCTTTTCTAATACTGATTGTGAGGACTTCGCTCGGTTCTTCTCAGACAGGGTGTCCGCGATCCAGCGGGTGGCTCCTTCAGTCAGTAATGACATAGCTGGCAGTGATCGCCTGATGTGTTCTGAGTGCACTCCATCTGGTTGGGGAGAGTTTAGACCAGTGGAGGTTAGTGAGGTTATTGGGGTAGTAACCAATATGAAGCATACCTTCTGTGAACTGGACCTGGTGCCAACGCATTATTTAATGAGATGCGCTGACTCTGTTGGCCCGGTGTTTGCCATGATTGTACGGTGTTCCCTCTCTGAGGGTGTCTTTCCGGATGCCTTGAAGGAGGCTGTGGTAAGACCCCTCTTAAAGAAGCCATCTTTGCACCCGGAGGTCAAGGCAAATTACCATCCAATCTCTAACCTTCCATTTTTGGGAAAGGTTATTGAGAAAGTGGTAGCGCTTCAGTTGGAAGAGCACCTCATATCTCACGAGTTGTATGAACCCTGCCAGTCGGCTTTTCGTGCCAGACATAGCACCAAAACTGCACTTGTTCGGGTGCAGAATGACCTTCTCAGGTCTAGAGATCGGGGAGACAAGACGATTCTTGTTCTCCTCGATCTCTCCTCAGCATTTGACACTGTGGACCACTGTGTGCTGCTTGCTCGCCGTGGGGACCTATGTGGACTCACCGGTAATGTCATCAAATGGTTTGAGTCCTTTCTTACTAACAGGAGGCAGCAGGTTATGATGGGAAATTTCTCATCTACACCCAGTCTGCTTCCTTGTGGAGTTCCACAGGGATCAGTATTGGCTCCAATGTTGTTCGCAGTGTATATGCTGCCTCTGGGCGGGATCATTAGGAAATACGGCCTGAGTTTTCATTGTTATGCCGATGATACTCAGCTGTATTTTTCCTTTGCCCCAGGAACATCAAATGCAGTGGATGTGCTTAATATTTGTCTGGCCGAGATAAATGACTGGATGGCCTCCAGCTGGTTGATGCTGAACCCCGATAAGACAGAGGTATTAGTGGAGTCGAACAGAGTTCGTGATAGGACGGCCTCTGACACAGAAACTGAGCTTGTCCTAGGATCTGTGCCATTGAAGGCCTCCTCTTGGGTGCAAAATCTTGGTGTGATTCTGGATAAAGATCTAACCATGGAGGCTCAAATATCCTCCGTGGTTCGTACCTGTTTTTACCATCTTAGAAACATTGCCAGGATTAAGCCCCTTGTTCCGCCTCTGGACCTCCCTACTTTGATACATGCCTTAGTCACATCTAGGCTTGATTACTGTAATGCGCTCTTATCTCGGGGTCACAGGAGGATCTCTCTGCAGATTGCAGCTGGTGCAAAATGCCGCTGCCCGGTTGTTGACCGGGCAGCAAAAGTTTTGCCATATTACACCAGTTTTGCGCGAGTTGCACTGGCTGCATGTCAGGTGGAGAGTCCTCTTTAAGGTGGGTCTTCTCACCTATAAGGCCCTACATGGGCAGGGCCCTGGTTACCTGTTAAACCTTCTGTCACCTGCCTTTTCCTCGCGCCCTCTTCGCTCCTCCAGTGAATGCTTCCTGGCCATTCCCAGAACTAGACAGAAATCCGCTGGCGATAGAGCATTTAGCGCTGCGGCCCCTGTTCTGTGGAACTCCTTACCAACTATGGTCAGAGAAGCCTCGTCAGTTGATGTTTTTAAGGCCCAGCTTAAAGCTTTTTTGTTCTCTAAAGCTTTTAATGTCTAGATGTATATTTATAGTTATGGCTTGGTTTTTGTAAGATTTGTATTTATTATGTGTAATGTCTATATTTATTATATCTAAATGCTTGTCCTAAATTTTGTACAGTGCCCAGAGCCTCTGGGATTGGGCGTCTTTTAAATAAACTTTGCCTTGCCTTGCCTTGCCTAAATGGCCCATGCATGCAGTTTAACTGCTACTGAGATTGAGAAATCAAAGAAGGCACAGCACAGACCTGGCACGTTGTTGTAGGGTCTACTCTTCTCCCTCCCTAATGCCTCTCTGTTATACCTGGACTGCTTCTAAAATTAAAAATGTAGTGAATCAGTTTTAATTAAAATTCAGTTCTCACACCCACCGCTAGAAACCTATGTCTGTTCTGGGACCACTGTGGTGCTAGGCAGCAGGCTTGACTGAATGACTGAGCAGTAGTCTCTCTCATCACAGTCTGCTCTGCTCCCAGCCACATTTTGATTTTATTTAATTGACTCAATATGAAAACCGCATGAACGAAGAATGATCATGATGGTGGCATCACCCTGTCTGTTGAAAAAGAAAGGCAGACTGCATGGGATGGCCTGGCCTGCATATCTGGCTATGGGAATTCAGAGTTGGACAGTGGGCTACTGGGCTCAACTTGGCTGAGCTGAGTAAAGGTGGGATTGCAGCTGCTAGTCTGACTATGCAGCCTCTTGGCACTGTCTGTGTGCCTTTCAGTGATGATCATCCTTGCTCTGCATTTTAATCAGCCTGAATAAACAGTCACTTATTTAATTCTTTATTCACCAATCACCACCATTCAATGTAAGCAAAACATAAAAAAAATGTATGTTTCTCAAAAAAATAACTTGTCAGTTATTATTGGTCTGTCCTGGTCCCCTACCTCACCTCATGCCCTTTCAATTGATTCTCTTGTGTTGTGTCTAACGATAAATGACCCCCTCCTTCTCTGCCCATCCCAGACAGTGTGTGATACAATACATTCCACTGTGACTAGTTTCCCCCTTCATCCTATCCCATTCTGATCCTATTCACAGGTGTCTAGTGCTCTCTTCCTCACCACTCCCTGATTGAAATACTGTATGTTTTTTGTCTCATGTTGCACCCCACCCTTACATCTACCTTGTACATCTCTATCCCTCCCAGTCAGTCCCCTGGCTTCCTTTGACAAGCCCAACCTCCCCAGATGTGCTGACTAACACAGAAAAGCACAAACAAACACAGTTCTGCTTATCGTATGCCAAATGACAGTGTAATCCTTCATCATGTAATGTGCTTTATGAAATACCAGGTCATTGTGTGTTATTATGAAAATGTGGCCATATAATGTGCATTTATGAAATACATGCACTAAGCAATTTATTTCATCATGATAAAGGATTCGGATGGCAGACAGTCTAAAAGGTCAGCAGATGACTGTGCTGTGCTGGTGGCTATCTGGGGGGAGGGATGTAGGACCTGCCAATGGGAACCAGGGGATTGTAGTAGTGATATAGGGATTGCGTGAGGGTGGGGGACAATATAAGACCAGACTCATACTTTGATCAGGAGTGGCCACTACTAGCTACTAAGGAATCACACTGAAAATGGAATGGAGTGACGAAGGGGGCAACATAAGACCAGGGACCATTTTCTTTTTTTTTATGAAAAAAGAAAGAAATTCACAACAAACATGTGATACAGCATAACTTTATTGTGGGCAGTATTGCTAGTTGATTGTCCTTAGTTGAGAGTACTATGTAAAGGAACAGGGGAAAACAATTGTTTATCCAGGAGAGGCACACTAGCCAAAGTGCAT
This sequence comes from Neoceratodus forsteri, assembly GCA_016271365.2. Taxonomy (NCBI): domain Eukaryota; kingdom Metazoa; phylum Chordata; order Ceratodontiformes; family Ceratodontidae; genus Neoceratodus; species Neoceratodus forsteri. The sequence continues at coordinate 1,220,501,356 of CM057450.1, forward strand.
TTCCAGGTGCGACCTGGAGCACAAGGAAGTTAAAGCAACAGTACTACCTACCCAGAAAGTGATTATCCAAAATTATTTTTTTTGGCTGTAAGCATGCAGTCATAGGTTAGGTTTCCATATGTATACTAATAACCAATGTATGTTTACATACTCAGATCTTGAAAGTACATACAAATTTGCACTATTCAGATATGTGGATGTGGAAACATACTACATATGATTTGAGTCAGTGACAAGTAATTTTCCAGTATAAAATGTCACTTTTTATAGTAGGAAAAAAAAAATCAGAAAACAGTAAGGAAACCTCCCAAAATGCACAATTTTCAACCTTTTTTCAAAATTTTCTGGGGGAGCATGCCCCCAGACCCCCCCAGTACTGGTTGGGGAATTTTGACCTCCCATAAACACTGCATTCGTGCTCCCCCCGAGTTTGAGTGCCCCAGGCCCCCTAAAGGCTTGATCTGGTCCTGTGAACAGTGAAAGACTTATAAAACAAAAAAGTATAAAGTATAGCTATAACAAGTGAATAAAATCATGGGGAATAAATAAGGAAATATAAGACAGGCAATGGGATTAAAAATAATGTGTGCACTTTGCAGCATAATAACGCATTTAGAAGAAAACAGAATCAAACCTGGAAAAAATATAGCAAACAATTGATACTTGCAAGTCAGTTTTTTTAGAACCAAAAGGCATTATTAAAGTATTCTGCACAGCTTAGTGTCAGAGCTATTACAGAAAGGTGGTCAACAATAAAGATGAAAAAGCACAAAGGGCTAAGAATGGAGCCCTGGGGTACTCCACAGTCATCACCCTGCAAATCTGATTTACTGTCATTGATCAGATTGAACGATCTCCTGCCACTTGGGTGGGAGCTGATCCAGTTCTTGACAGCTCCAGTCATGTTTGTCTGTGACTCAGCAGATTATCCTTAACTAACTGCATGAAAGGCTTCACGCAGATGAGGAAAGGTACCACTAGAGGGCAGCCATGCATCATGGTTCCACAGAACCTTTCTTGTAGCCATTATTAAAGCAACAGCAGTCAAGTACCTCTATCCACATCCATGCTGATTTGGGTTCAGTACATGAATGGCCTTTTGCTAATGATGGAGCTCAACATCTAAAGCTCTCTCAGCATTTTTAGAGCTGCTTCTGAGAAGTTAGGGCAGCAGCTGTATACATCTCTTGCATCTGATTTACAGCAGGCTATTCTAGCTGTTTTTCCACCTGTGAAAAGTTGGGCATTTATAATATCAACAGTGACAATTGCAAATGATTACTTAGTAGAAATATATAAATCACCTTGCCTGGGTTATTGGCAGACCACAGTGTCTGCCAGTTCACAGACAGTGCAGACAATTTGATGTTTACAAGGAGTGCTACCTACCTCATAAATCAAAACCAAACAGTTCAAAACCAAATCTTTCAGCATTAATCCAAACCATGAAAATGATATAAAAAGGTGTAGCATTCTGAGAACTATCACAAGATTATTTTTGTCCTGGAAACCATTCCTTGGTACAGTACAGTACGTATTGGGATACACCATTTAGTAGGAAATACTTCATCAGCATGACAGAATTTTCATAACAATTTGACCTTACCATTGGGGTGTACACCCTACACACCCCTAGGAATGGCATGGAAATTAAGGGGATGGGATAGCCATTTCAGTATAATGATTAGATCACAGTCCTCAAATCATTAGTCTCGGGGAGAGAGAGTGCTAGCTTGTTTTTCTTTCCCACAAGACAAGTTCTCACAGTCCCATATGTCCAAGTCTTTCTAGCCTACCCAGACTTCCTCATTGATATTGTGGCTCAGTGTAACTTGAAAAGAACTGCTGTTACAACATAAAAAACTGTGCAGTATTGAATGATATACCCAAACATGAAAGGCTCCTAGGAGGCAGGAGAATAAAAATTTGCCTGAAAGTATAGCAGGGTATTGGATGTAGGGCAGGACAAGGGTGAGTTCAATTTAACTACTAAAGCTGACCTTGTGTGACAGAGCAGCTGGCCAGATGGCTTCTCAGTGGGCCTCTCAGTGTTTAGAACTATATGGACACATGTTTAAATTAAAAAAGATCAGCTTTATTTCAGCAAAAGAGCTCCAAAAAAAAGCACTTACATTCAGCTTAACACACAAATAAAAATACATTCCATCTAGAAATAAAATAGATGTGTGTGGAAAAATGGCAGCGGGCAGTCAAACATGGGATGATGAGCTGAGTTGGATGCATAGGGCAGGGAGAGTCATAAAAGGCACAATAAAACAAAGGATTTCAAAACAGGAGGGAGAGAGTCAGGGGGAAGAGGAAAGGAAAACTGTGGAAGAGGATATGGAGGGTGGAGGTGGAGGGCTACTGTATGTGTGAAAAATGCCAGGAGCCTGGGAAATAAGATAAGTGGCTTAGAGACCTTGGTGGTTGATGCCCAGTTAGACCTGGTAACAGTCACAGAGAAGTGGGAAACACAGTACCACAACTAGGACCTGACTATTCCATGATAGGAAATATTTAGAAAGGACAGGGAAGAGGGTGTGGAGTAGCATTATACATAAGGGAGGACATAAAAGCCACTGAGGGCAAGGGCACATGTACGGAGACAGTTTTGGTGCTGGCAGTCGCGTGGGGGGGGGGACACATGTCAGGATGGGGTAGTATATAGGCCACCATCTCAGAAGAAGCAGGTTGACAGAGAACTGGGAGATGTGATCAGGAGGGCAGCAGAGCAGGGGAGGTGCTGTGGATGGGAGACTTCAACATTCCAGATGCGTATTGCAGTATACTAGTAGCAGCGAGTGCTAGGAACCAAATGTAGGGTGAGACATTCCAGGAGGCACCTCTAGTGCAGAGAGTGGCAAAACCTACAAGAGAGGGAGCATTACTTGATGTGGTCCTTACATATAGGTACATCAGGCAGGTCACAGTTCAGGATGCATTGGGTGTTAACGATCATCAAACCATGTGGTCCTATACCAAGCTTAAGCCAGGCAGAACACATACAGTACCTCGACTAAAGTGCTGGACTTAAGAAGGGCAGATTTTGAAAGGATGCAGGATTGGGAGAGAAACTGGAGGAGATGGGAGCATCAGAGGGGGTGGAAAGCAAGTGAAATCTGATCAAGAAAGGGGACTTGGAGGCTGCAGGTCTCTGTGTTAAGGTGCAGGGGAACAATAAAAGAGAGAGGAATCCACTGTGGTACATGAGGGCAGTAGGGTTAACAGTGGAAGAGAAAAGAAAAGCTTTCAAACAGCAAAAGTCCAGCCAAACAGAAGAAGATGAAGAGCAGTATCTTCTCAGGACAAGGGAGGTAAGTAAATTATAGTAGTTGAGGGTGCCAAGTCGAATAAAGAACTGAGTACAGCAGAGGGAGTGAAGCAGGATGATAAAGGGTTCTTTCCATACATACAGGAAAAGCACAGATCCAAATAGAGGGCAGTAGACTTTGAAAGGGGGAAGGTCTGAGGAGGTGGACGAAGAAAAGGTAAATATACTGAACCAGTATTTCTGTTTAGTATTTACAGTAGAGGATAAGGGGACACTGCCTGACTGTGTCATCAAGAAAGAGGGGGAGGGGGAGAGCATCAGTAGGAACCCATTATAGAGGGGTGGGTATTGAAAGGGCTAAAAGTATTAAAGCTGGATAAGTCAATGAGTCTGGGTGGGCTACTTCCATAGGTGTGAAAGGAAGTCCTAGCTGCACACTGGTGGATCTCTTTAGGTGATCCCTTGAACAAGGATGGTACCAAGTGATTAGAGGATGACAGATGTGGTGCCGCTGCATAAAAGAGGAAGCAGTGATGAACCAGGTAACTATGGACCAGTCAGTCTGGCAAGTGATTAAAGGATGACAGACGTGGTGCTGCTGCATAAAAGAGGAAGCAGTGATGAGCCAGGTAACTATGGACCAGTCAGTTTGACAAGTGATTAAAGGATGACAGATGTGGTGCCGCTGCATAAAAAAGGAAGCAGTGATGAGCCAGGTAACTATGGACCAGTCAGTCTGGCAAGTGATTAAAGGATGACAGATGTGGTGCAGCTGCATAAAAGAGGAAGCAGTGATGAGCCAGGTAACTATGGACCAGTCAGTTTGACAAGTGATTAAAGAATGACAGATGTGGTGCTGCTGCATAAAAGAGGAAGCAGTGATGAGCCAGGTAACTATGGACCAGTCAGTCTGACAAGTGATTAGAGGATGACAGATGTGGTGCCCCTGCATAAAAGAGGAAGCAGTGAGGATGACAGATGTGCCCCTGCACAAAAGAGGAAGCAGTGATGAGCCAGGTAACTATGGACCAGTCAGTCTGACATCTATAGTGAGGAAGTTAAGTTACAGTAGACAGAATGCATGTTCTCTTTACAGTACACAGGATGTGTGCTCCTAGTCAGTCCATATGGTGGCTGGCCAAGGTGGTGAGAGGAGGGGTGTGCCGGTTGCTGTATCAGATCTGCACAGCACCAGGAGAGATGGAGGTGAGGGGGGCTGGCAGTGTGGTTTGCTTAGTGTGCGTGGTGCTAGGGGGCCATTAGATGCCAGGGAATAATTATTGAATTACGGGAACCATATGATGGAATATGCCACTGGGCACCAGGCAATCAGTATTGAATTACAGGGATGGGGATCAGAGGGCTGGGATGCCACTAGACACCAGGGAATAACTATTGAATTATGGGGATCAGAGGACAGGGGGGTGCCACTAGACACCAGGGAGTAACTTTTGAATTATGGGGATTGGTGGGTTGGGGTGCCAGGAAACATCAGGGAATAACTATTGAATTACAGGGACAGGGATCAGAGGGTTGGGGGCACCAGTAGATACCAGGGAATAATTGCTGAATTACAGAGATAGGGATCAGAGGGTGGGGAGGGGGAGTCACTAGACACCAGAGAATAACTGTTGAATTACAGAGATGGGGATCGGAGGGTGGACGGTGGCACTAGACACCAGGGAATAACTACTGAATTACAGGGATGGGGATCAGAGGGTGGGGTCACTAGACACCAGGGAATAACTATTGAATTGCAGGGATGTGGATTGGAGGGTGGGGGGTGCCACTAGACACCAGGGAATTCTTTTTTTCTTACAGCAGTAGGCAATTGGAAAGCGAGGGTGCCACTGGACACTATAGAATTCTTTTTTATTACAGTGGTGATTGATTGGAGGGTAGTGGTGCCACTGAACACCAGGGAGTTCCTTTTTCTTACAGCAGCAGGCAATCAGAGGGTGGGTGGGGGGTGCCACTGGATGCCAGGAAATTCTTTTTTTCTTACAGCAGCTGGTGATCGGAGGGTGGGAGATTGCCACTAGACAGCAGAAAAAAACTACACATTTATGGGGATGGGCTATTGGGGTGGGGGGGCAGCCACCACCATGCCTGATGTAGCAGCTGGCAACAGCAGGGGCACAAACTTGCCACTGCTTCCCATTCAAATGGGTCCATAATGGGCACCCATAAGGTCCCTCAGCACCTTACATGCCCAATGCGCTCATTTCCATAGTGCCAGCTGAATAGCATGCCGGGGCATGAGTTGCATACAGCCAAGATCCATGTCAAGGCAGTGCTACTTGACTTTGCACTGCCCTGACATGGTCATATATTCAGTTGGATAGCACCAGTGTGCTACCACTGAATATAGCATCCTTGGGGGTTGGTTGCAATGTGAGCACAAACCTTTGCACTCAACTTATGTCCATTACTGAGTATCTGGCCCCTAATATGTTATTATTGGTGACATAAATTTAAGACAAGAACCTAGCTCTTGATATCTGAGCGGTTACGATAAACTTAAGAATGCTTCTGAACAGCGGATCACAATGGCCAGTTGCTGTTATTCTGAATGGCTGCTGCAGTCAGTGCTGCTGGTCTTTTCCTGACAACAGTTTTTAATTCTTGCTTATTTTAACACTGTGGGTGTTTCTTTTGACACCAGAAAGTGTCCTATGCCTGTTAGCTATTCAAGGAGCTACCAGGAAGTGACTGGTGATGGCCTCTCGTGAATCAAACACCGACACTTCATGAGCTGGATGATAGCATTCTCACTAGATGTCACTCCTTGTTTGCTGTCGCAGATTTACAGATTTTAGGCAGGTTTCCCTCTAACTGGTTGCTATTCATGGTTAGTTGGGGCTGGTCAAGCAGAAAGTTCCAAGCAAATCAATTTGTGAATCAATTTCAAAGGTACCAGGTTGGCACCGTTGAAACTGATTTGCTTGATGTCACGAACTGACATAAACTGAGCTGACTCCTGGAAAAAAATGTAGAGTCTTTATCTCAGTTCAGGCATATGTTTAAAACATTTCTGTAAGTATGTAGTTTAAAAAAAAAACATGAGACATATCTTTGTGTAAAAATATACAATTTATATTGCACAGGAACCAATGAAACAATAAATGGAGAGAAAACAAATTACATTATTACGTGAGCTTTAAGAGCTGTTCTTGCTGAAATAAAAAAATATCCCTCATAGTCTTTTTGTTTACATTTTTATACACCCCTGTAAAAAAGAAAATGGTCCATTGATATCTGTTGCTTATGCCCCCTGTCTCTGTTACCTTCCCCCCACCCCATTTGGCACCCCCACCCTTTACTTACCTGCTGGGGTTCAACACTATAATCCTCTCTGGACTGGAGACATGTCTTCACTGTTCAATGTTAGACTGGGAACTGAGGAAATCAGGTATGTGGTTTAGTGTATTTCAATGCATTTTGAACTTGTGCTAATAACTTGGTCTTTTTTTAATATTTGTTCCCCAAATTTTCAACGTGGCCTTCTTGGAACTCCACCTCAAGAACAAGAGTGGTAAAATTATTTAAATCCACCCCAAAAGGTGATTTATGGTCACTGTGTGAAATCATCTTTCTGGTGGGTTTTGACATTTTCTCCACCATTGTTCATGAGATGTGGTCATAAGAAAGCTATGTTGAAAATTTGGGGTAAAAATATTAAAAAACAAATTTCTGGGTGCATGTTGAAATTTTTCAACACACACTTGTAACTTTGGTAATTTTCAGTATTTTGACCCCAAATTTTCAACATAGCACTTTTTGCATACCACCTCATGAATGTGAGAGCTGCCATTTTCCAAATCCTGGTTAAAATGTGTTTTTGCACTTGTGGCATGAAATGACGTTTCAGCCAGTATGTAATAGATAACACCTGTCATTTTCAGAAGGAGGGAGTCATAAAAGACTATGTTGAAAATACGGGGTCAAAATATGAAAAACAACTAAGTTATGAAGAAATATCGAATTGTTCCAATGTTTCCATGTAACTTTATTTTTTTGCAAACTTTGGACCCTAATGTTCAACATATCTCTGGTATTACTTCACCTCCTGAACATGACAGGAACCCACCTGCTGAACATGACAGGTGTCATTTTTCAAATCCCCTCCAAAACACGTTTTCACAGTCACACTGTGAAATCGCCTTTCAGATTGGATTAAAAAAATTCTACCCATCTTGATCATAATGTCAGATCATAAAAAGACTTGGAAATTTGGGGTCGAAATGTGTGAGCCCACTGAAAATTAAATATAGCATCTCACTGTCCTGAGTACATATAATCTAAAAATGTGTAAGAGCAGGACACCACTGAAAATGAGATATTGCATCTTATCTGGACTCTCCTGGGTAAATATTTAGTAAAAATGTGTAAAAGCAGGACCACAGCATAGCAGAGTGAAATGTGCATTTATGCTGTTCTGTCATGGAAAAAAAAAACACACTGTAAAAGCTAGACCCCATTAGAAATGTAACTTGCTAGACCCCACTGGAAATGTAAATGGGCTATCCTAGGTAAATACATTGGTTAAAAACAAACATTCTAAAAATGGGTAAAAGAAGGGCTCCATCAAAAATGAGATATTGCATCTTGGCTGTGCTATCCTGGGTAAAAACAGAGTAAAAATTGAAAAAAGCAGGATCCCTCTGAATACAACATAGCATCTGAGCTATGCTGTTCTGGGTAAATACAATATAAAAATGCATCAAAGCAGGACCCCATTGAAAATGAGATATTGCATCTAAGGGTTATCCTGTGTAAATATATATTGTGAAACTGTAAAAAACAGGACCCTACAGCACAACCCCAATGAAAAGGAGATGTTGAATCTAAGATGACCTGTCCTAGAAAAATACATTATAAAAGCAGGCATATGCAGTATAAAACTCTGTAAAATCAGGACCCCATTGAAAATAAAATATTACAGCTCATCTGGTCTATCTTGGGTAAATATACAGTAAAAATGTGTACATGCAGGACCCGGTACAACAGCAATGCAAGCGGTGAACATTTGGCATTGACAAATATTTGATTCCTGTTATTTTGGTGCATTTCTTTGTCTCCTAGGCTCCACCCTCATTTTTAGATCCTTTTTTCATCTGTCTGAGTCTGCCCTTTTGGGCTTTCCTGCTTTTACAGACCAGGAGATCTAATATTCTCCTTCTGCTGCTCAAACCTACTCTAGGAAGGTGGGGCCCTCGCTGAATGGGGATTTTTTTTAGCTGTGCATATTAACTTGATGGCAATGCTTGGTATCCAGCAACCCCCCCCCCCCACCATGGTGAGCTGCTCAGCTGCTAGTCCTTATTTGTAGATATAATTCTGTGTATATATTGATATATTATTTTTTTATGTAGTTATATGTACATGCCAGTGGCAGCACAAAGGCATATAGGGAAACGATTAGATTTATTGACTTTCTTTTGACCTGAAGGCAGCTGTTTGCCAGGAACTGAAATTGCATTCCCAGTTTTTTTAACACAGATTTGCCAAAATCCATTTGTATGTCATAAAACCATGCAAGTAGGAGTGGAATGCTTTGATCTAAGGAAGCTGTTATAATATGCCACATTTTATGAGGTAACAGGAGAGGAACAGGCTTCCTAGAGAACCTTTGTGAATTTTATCTTACGGGTGTCAATGGTCTACAGGGGACTTCAAAGGGCTTAACTCTGAACTGTCATATCCATGCTAATTATAGGTCTCAGAATCTGATTTTTAATATTCTTAGAAATTTTGGAAACAGTGCAACAGTGCCATCTCCTGGCCTAATGGAGTAGTTGCTCTGAGCTGGAAAGTGATGACACTGCAAGATTTCAGACAGGTATAAATAGTCCAGCTCTGGGTATTTTGAATACACACTTGTTCATCTGGACTCCCCCGTGACACACAGAACCCAAACTGCTGAAACTCAGTGGGGCTACAAGGACTAAATGAACTGAAGGCTGTCATGGTGCAGTCAGACCTAGACATTGTGGCCATCACAGAAACCTGGTGTAATGATAACCATGACTGGGAGATGGCCATACCTGGCTACAACATATTCAGAAGAGACAGGGCAGGTAGGAAGGGAGGAGGAGGAGTGGCACTGTATGTGAAAAATGACATAAAGGCTGCAGAGATCCAGGAGGAACAAAATGGGGGAGAGATACTGTGGGTTCAGCTGGAAAGGAAAATGGGGCCAGCCATCCACACAGGTGTGGTCAATAGACCACCAGCCCAGGAGGAAGAAACAGATAGGGAGCTGATGCTAGCCATCCAAAGGATGGCAGACAAGGGTGAGGTAGTGCTGGTTGGAGACCTCAATATTCCAGACATGGACTGGAGCATTCCAGCAGCAGCAACTAGGAGCAGATTTATCCTGGACTCCCTTCAGGGTGCCTTCCTCAAGCAACTGGTCATGGAACCAACTCAGCAGAAGACAATACTGGACCTTGTGCTCACAAACAGGGACAGTGTGATGGGGGTAACAGTGGGGGAGCACCTGGGGAACAGTGACCACCAGTCATTGTGGTTTGAAATCACAGAAGGAGCAGAACCAAACCACACAAAAATGCGTATCCTGGATTTTAGTGGGACAGACTTTGGGAAAATGGGGAGATGCTTGAAAGAGGCATTAAGGGGAATGGGGCAAGAATCAGGGGATGAGGAACAGTGGGCAGTATTTAAAATGGGGATTACAAGAACAACAGAATTATGCATTAAGCAGGTTAGCAAGGGGAAAAGGAAGAGGAGGCCATTATGGTTTTCCAAGGAGGTAGCAAAGAAAGTGAAAGCCAAAAAGATTGCATTCAGGCAATACAAAAAGACACAGGCAGAAGGGGATAGGGAAAAGTACCAGGAGAAGCAAAGGGAGGCAGGCAGGTCAATAAGGGAAGTCAAAGCTCAGACAGAAGAGCACATTGCAAAATCAGTGGGTAGAGGGGACAAAACCTTTTACAAGTACATAAGGGAAAAAAGAAAGGCAAAGGGAGGGATAGTGAGACTGAAGGGGGAGGCTGGGGGCTGCATGAAGGATGACAACAGTAAAGCTGACATACTGAACAGGTATTTCTGCTCAGTCTTTACTGAGGAAGAGGAGAGTAATGGGTCTGAAGTCAGTACAAGGGGTGAGAATGGTGCAGAAATGGACACAAGTCCCTTTACATGAGAAAGGGTCCTGAAGGAACTGGAAGTAATGAGTTGATAAAGTAATGGGGCCAGATGGGGTGCACCCAGGGTCCTTAAAGAACTAAGAGAGGTGGTGGCCGAACCTCTGGCAATCCTGTTTAGCCAATCACTGGAAACAGGGGAGGTGCCCAAAGACTGAAGGACAGCAGATGTAGTCCTCTTATACAAAAGTGGGAACAAAGAGGAAGCAGGGAACTACATACCAGTCAGCCTGACCTCGGATAGTGGGGAAGATCATGGAAGCACTACTGAAGGAGAGACTGGTGGAACATCTGGTTGTCAATGAACTACAGGACCCAAGGCAGTATGGTTTCACCAGGGGGAGATCATGTCAGACCATCCTCATTGAATTTTTTGACTGGGTGACTAGGGATGTGGATCAGGGGAGGGCGGTGGACATGGCCTATCTGGACTTCATCAAGGCCTTTGACACTGTGCCACATAGAAGACTATTACACAAACTGGGGAATATGGGTGTGAGCAGGACAGTAGTGCAGTGGGTAGGTAACTGGCTGGGCGGCAGGACACAGAGGGTGGTGGTAAATGGCTGTCACTCCACAGAGGGAAGAGTGACCAGTGGGGTACCACAGAGATCAGTGCTGGGACCGGTCCTCTTCAACATCTTCATCAGTGACATTGCACAGGACCTAGAAGGCAGAATTTCCCTGTTTGCTGATGACACAAAGCTCTGTAACAGAGTAGACACACCAGAGGGTGTAGACAGAATGAGAAGGGACCTGCAGAAACTTAAAGAATGGTCAGGGTTTGGCATTTGAAATTCAATGCAAGGAAGTGCAAGATAATGCATATGGGGCACAAAAACCCTGGCACAATATATCAGTTGGGGAGTGAGGATAGAGCATGCACCAAGCAGGAGAGGGATCTTGGGGTTATCATCTCTGATGACCTCAAGGTAGGGAAACAGTGTGACAAGGCAGCAGGTAAAGCAAATGGGATGCTGGGATGCAGAGGCAGGGGCATCGCCAGCAGGAAAAGGGAGGTCATAATTCCACTATACAAGACACTAGTGAGGCCCCACCTGGAGTACAGTGTACAATTCTGGAGACCTTACATATGTAAGGACATAGACAGGGTAGAGAAGGTTCAGAGGAGGGCAACAAAGATGGTACATGGCTTGCATCACAAGTTCTATGAGGACAGGTTGAGGGAATTGAATATGTACTCCCTGGAGGAGAGGAGGGAGAGAGGGGATGTGATAGAGACATACAAGTATCTTACAGGGAGGAACAGGGTGCAGGAATACACTATTTTTAAGCAAAAAGGATTTTCCAGGACTAGAGGGCATGGGATGAAGTTGGGGGGAGGACGATTCAGAGGAAACGTGAGGAAGAATTTCTTCACAGAACTGGTGGTGGACAAGTGGAACACCCTGCCAGAGGAAGTGGTGGGGGCTGAAACAATCACAGAATTTAAGAATGCATGGAATAGACATAAAGGAATTCTGGAGGTCAGGGTTAAGGGGAAACAGACTTCTAGGAAAACATAAAGTAAACTTACAAGCTCGAATGGGCAGACTGGGTGGGCCATAGGCCCTTATCTGCTAACACTGTCTATGTATCTATGAAAACTTTCATCCACTTTTCTGATCTTCAGTTCACTGCAATTTCAAGGTAGACTTCTAGCTTACAGTGTTAGAGTGTTTACATGTATACATTTGTCCCATTTTGTTACTGCATACTGTAACTCAAATTAGAGTAATTTATTTTTAGTTGTAACTGTATTTGTTTAAGTATTTTAGTAAAAACTTTTGTTTGTCTAAAGAAATTACGCCTGTGTGAGGTTTATATATATTTGTGTCTGAATTATGAAAACAGTATTAATAATCTATGACAACTGTTAATTGCTTAGAGGGGCCACCATAAGCAACCAAATTGAGAAAAGGGTCTGTAAGGGATCTGTAAAGACAGGGAGAATGCCAGAGTCTCTGGGATGGGTCTGCAAGGAGTTTGAACCAGTCTGTTGCATGTCCTGTAGGGAGAAGGCCAAGTCAGGTTTTTACACTGCTACCCTGAAGAGAGTGTGACACCTGTGTATTCCCCTCAGCGTGGCTCAGTTGGTAGCACATCCGCCTCTGGACCAGAAGGTCGTGGGTTCTCGTCCCACACCGGGATTGGACTTGCACCTAAAAATCGCTGGCATCTGAGTGCAGTATTGGGGGGTGCTGTACTGCAGGGGTGTGCCGTCCTTCGGATGAGACGTTAAACCAAGGTCCCTTCTGCCCATCCTGGTGTTGTCCTGGTGGGTGTCCAGGTGGAAGTAAAAGAACCCAGGGCACTCTTCGCAAAGAGTAGGGAACATTCCCGGTGTCCTGGCCAACATTCCCCTTCCCATAAACAGGTTCATGCAATTACCCAGGCTGTGTGTGGGTGATGATGTGCGATATGGCTGCCATCACACATTCAGTCACTTCACTACCAGTCTAGCATTGCTTGTAAAGCGCTTTGGATGTATGAAAAGCGCTATATAAATACAGATTCTTCTTCTTCTTCTTTGTGTAATAGTCAAGGAAAGGTTCATATTTGCCCACAAGACTCAAGGCTGATATTGTGCCCTTATTCAGAGCTAGAGGGATGCCCTGGATCCTTGTGGCAGAGGTGCAGTTGTGACTTTGGCGAGCATTCTAATAGGATGAAGAGGGTATCCCTGTCCCCCCCCATCATGGAATGCACTTAAGGGTGGGCACTGTGGGCTCAGTGGGTCTGACCTCCAAGAGAAGGTTCATGACAGATCTGGTGTGCAGCATTGTGATCCAAGAGATTTGGTCGCATACTGTTGCACTTCGAGATATTGGTGGCAGAGGCATAACAGTTGGATTCGAGCCCGGTGTATCTGATTGATAAACTGTAAACATTCCACACACAACCAAGGTAGAGATTAAAAAAAAATACATAATTTGGTTACAGTATAAAGTTCCCTTACTGTTTTTGCTTTTTTTCCTGGGTGCAAGCTAGTGTAGCAGTAGTTAGAGAAGACGATGGCTTCCATCTACAGTGAATACACTGCAGACTACCTGAAGCCATTGTGTCAGGAAAGAGGAGTCCAGTGCAAGGGGAAAACCAAAAAGCACATTATGGAGGTTCTTGTGGCAGCTGATGAACAAGCAACTGCCCAAGACCTCGAGTTACAGCTGGTGACAGAAAAGAACCAGACCTGGGGCGTGGGGGTGCCAAGGAACGTCACAGAGTCCAGTCCCAGGGAGGAGGTCAGTGAGACCAGAGGGAACACAGAGCCACAGTACCAGGAAAAGAAGCCAGAAGAGATCTTGCTGCAGCTAGAGTTGAGGGGATTAGAGTTAGAATTCGAGCAGAGGAAGTTCCAGATGGAACTGGAGATGTAGGAAAAAGAAAATCAGCATTGGAGGGAGGCAGAGAGAGGGGAAAAACAGCATCAGAGAGAGTTTGAACTGGAGAAGCTAAAACTCCAATGACCAGTGCCAAAGGAGGTAAGTGGCAGGGGTGAACCTGGAACTCCAGGACTGGGGTATAAATTAAATTCCAAATTAATAGCTGAATTTAAAGAGGGGGGAAGATATGGATGCATTTTTCAATTAATTTGAAAAGGTCTGTATCCAGGCTAAAATACCCAGGGAGTCCTGGAGCTTCCAGCTATCCCCGCTACTTACTGGGAAAGGACATGAGGCACTAGGCCAAATGATCAATCAGGACAGTAGTAATTATGAGAAACTTAAAGCTGCATTGCTTAAAAAGTGTGAATTAATGTCTGAAGCATACAGGGTTAAATTCTGTAATCTCTGGAGAAGCCCTGTCATGAGCTATGAGGAACTCACCACAAAGCATTGTCAGTTTTTGAAATGGTGGGAGGGAGTGGAAGCAAGCTCTGTAGAGAAAATTGAGGAGGTTGTACTTCTGGAGCAATTCTTTTGGGCTTGCCCAGTACAGCTAAAAACCTGGTTGGAGGACTAAGACCCCAAAACAGCACAGCAGGCTGCTGAACTCTCGGACCGCTATGCCAGGAGCAGGCCTGCTCTGAAAGGGAGTGGGGTGGGCATGGCAGCACAGAAAGCAAAAGCACACCTTCAGGGCAGCTAAAACTCTCACTGCCTCCACAGAAAGGGGGAAGCCCCAAGTTACAAAAAAAGGGATTTATTGGATAAAAGGAATGATGATTGTTGGTTTTGCAAACAGCCAGGGCATCTTGTTAGACAGTGTCCTAAAAAGGCACAGAGTAGACAAAGGGGTGCTCAAACAGAGTTGGGTGCACTGTGTATCCCTGAAAGCATGCCTATAGACATGAGGGAGCACATACACCTGGTTACCGTAAATGGGGTGCACACTCATGGGTTAAGGGACACAGGGGCATCTCTTACCTTAGTAAAAGGGGATTTGGTTGTGCATGAACAGCTTATACCTAATCAGCTTGTAATAGTAAGGAGATTCACTGGGGAGGAGAAAACTCTGCCACTGCAAAAAGTGGCTGTGGCAGACAACCTCACCCTGGATGTGATTATAGGGAACAATCACCAGAAGTGGTGTGTGTCTGTGTGTGGTTACCTGCAGTCAGATGGCAAAGGCTGATTGTAGTTCCCTGGACCCCATAGAAGCCCCTGTGGAAAACAGTGGGAGACTGGTTCCCCAGCCTGCGTCTCCTGAAATGGAGAGTAGTGAAAGGGAGGTAGGACTTCCCCATGTAGCAGTTCACAAAACAGCTACAGAAGGTTACTCTGAAGAGGGAGGAGTAACCAATGGTCAGAAGGTTAGGGATGGCAGTGACTCTAAGTGCCTTGATGCTACAGCTATGGACCCCAGTTTTGGAACTGAAGGGGACATGTCCCATGCCTTGGGAAAATGTGAAGAATTTGCAGCTGCTCAGAGGACTTATCCTAGTTTGGAGAGGCTGAGGGCTTGTGCAGAATCTGATGGGGCAGACAGAGGTGATGGGAGACATAGAGTATATTGGGACAATGGGCTGTTGTATACGCAGGATGTAAGGACAGAGGGAGGGATGATGGGCAGATAGTTTGACATTCCCCAGGGGTACTGTGAGCGGTTGCTCAAAATTGCTCATGATATCCCCATGTCTGGACATCTGGGAATCACATGCACCATGTAGTGATTGGCCCAGAATTTCTATTGGCCCAACTTCACCCAACAAGTGAAGGAATATTGCAGGTCTTGTCACTGGTGCCAACAAATAGGGAAGGCAGGCAGTAAAACCAAAGACACTCCAATTTCCTTGCCCATTGTGGAGGAGCCATTCCAGAGTATAGGAATTTATATTGTGGGACCTCTGAGTACCCCAAGCTCCTCTGGAAAGAGGTTTATTCTGACGATGGTAGATTGCATCATCCAATACCCAGAGGTGGTTGCCCTATCCTCACTTAGGACAAAGTGGCAGACACCTTGCTAGGGATTTTCTCCCATGTCGGGTTCCTGCAGGAGGTTATCACTGATCGAGGGGGTAGCTTCATGTTGGACCTGATGAAGTGTTTGTGGGAGAAGTGTGGGGTGGTGCAGAGATGCACGACAGCCAGTGGGCTTGTGGAAAGGTTTAATGGTACCCTAAAATTAATGTCCAAGTGTTTACTGAACAGCATGGGAGGGACTGGGATAAATACCCTCCCCACCTGTTGTTCGCATACAGGGAGGTGCCCCAAGAGTCGACAGGGTTTCCCCCCCTCAGACTCTTATATGGATGTAGGGTGTGTGAGCCTCTAAAGTTGATCTAGGAAGACTGGGAAGGCAAGCACGCCACCCAGGGAACTCCTATAGTGGAGTATGTCCTGAAGTTTAGGGAAAAGCTGAAGGAGCTTATGGGAGCAGCCCAGAGCAACCTGTCAGCCACCCAGCAGAAGCAAAAGGTCTGGTATGACTGCAGAGCCAGAGCTCTCTCATACAGTGTAGGTCAGGAAGTCATGGTCCTAATCCCATTCCAGAAGGACAAGCTGAAGGCCTAGTGGGTGGGACCATACAAGGTAGTCTGACAGGTTAATGATGTGAACTATATTGTAGAACTGCCTGACAGGAGACATACCCATAGAATGTACCATGTTGCCATGATGAGGCCATATGCAAATAGGGCAGTCATGGTATTTGTAGTGTGTAGTCCTGGGGAGGGGACTGACGAAGAAGATCCCCTACTAGACTTTCTGAAGGAAAGCAAGTGGGAGTCCTCTGTGGAGGCAATCAAACTGTTGCCCCAGTTGACTCCAGAACAGACCCAGGAAGTGAGGGAGGTTTTAGTGGACTTTGCCCCTTTGTTTATGGCCAAGCCTGGACCTTAGCAACACATGATGTAGACATGGGGACATGAGTGCCCTTACAGCGGACAGCCTACCAGGTGGTGAGGCTGTCCTAAAGGACATTAGGAGAGACATGGAGGAAATGCTGGATTTAGGGGTAATCCAGAAATCTCACAGCCCCTGGGCCTCACCCGTAGTCCTCATTCCCAAGCCGGATAGCTCTATTCACTTTTGTGTGGACTATCGTGGACTCAATGTAGTCACAAAGTCTGACATCCACCCAATGCAATGGACAGATGAACTACTGGACAAGTTGGGAGGGGTGACATATCTTACCACCATTGACTTGACAAAAGGGTATTGGCAGGTGGAATTAACTGCCAGAGCTAGGAAGGGGTCAGCCTTAATCACTTCAATAGGATTATTTGAGTTCAAGGTAATGCCTTTTGGAATGAAGAATGCCCTTGCCACCTTCCAGAGGTTGGTCAGCCAGGTGTTACATGGTACTGAAGAGTATGCAGTGGTGTACCTGGATGATATTGCCATCTTCAGTACCAGTTGGAAGGAACACCTGTCCCACATTAAGGAAGTATTGGGCAAGATACGGAGTTCAGGGTTCACTGTCAAGGCTGAAAAGTGCCAAGTGGCCATGGCGGAGGTGGCATACCTAGGACTTGTAGCAGGGCGGGGGCAGCTCTATCCCAATAAAGCCAAGATTGAAGTGATAGTGGCGTGGCCCAGGCCTGAAACCCAGAAGCAGGTTTGTAGTTTCCTAGGGACCACCGGGGACTATCAAATGTTTGTACCAAATTGGAGTACCTTGGCAGCTCCCCTCTCTTGCCTGCTAAATAAAAGAATGCCCAAAAGAGGTGAAATGGGAGCCAGCCTGTGAATGAGCCTTTGCATGGCTAAAGGAGGCACTATGCAGTGCCCCTGTGTTGGCCAGTCCAGACTACAGTAAGCCATTTGTAGACCAGACAGATGCCTCAGATGTGGGGATTGGAGTAGTCCTCAGTCAGACCTCTAACCAAGGGAAAGATCACCCGATAGGGTACCTTATCAAAAGGTTGCTTCCCCAGGAGCAAGCCTATTCCAGTTAAAAAGGAATATCTTGCCCTGGTATGGGCCCTGAAGAAATTAGAGCCGTACCTCTACAGGAGGCACTTTGAGGTACTGACTGATCACAACCCCCCCTGGTGTGGCTGACACAGGGAAAACAATGGTCATCTCTTATGGTGGAGTATTGCCTTACAGGGCTACGATATAACCATTACCAAGGCCCCTGGAATTCTGTGATTCTGCGATTGTGGAATTTTCCACAGAATTTGCATCACGGCACAGAATTCATATAGTGCCACAGAATTCATTATTTTTGGTGAATTTTCATTCAGATAAACAGTTTTTCCATAGTGCCAGGTTCCCGTACCCAGCATGTTTATCCTGAAGCCCCTCCTCTATGCATGGCATGTGATGTCATAAATGACATCACATCATATTTCAGCCAATATCAGTAACGCATTCTGTCACAGAAATGAATTAATCATGCCACAGAAATCAGAAAATGCTGCTGCAGAGCACTAGGGGCCCTGACCATTACCCACAGGATCGGATCGGCCAATGCCAACACAGATGGGCTACCTCATCAGTTAGAGCAGTGAACAGAATTTGTGCTACTCATTCCATGCTTAGGGATGGATTCCAACAAATACAGTCTAGGAGGAAGGGGTGTTGTAAGCTGCCCAACTGCTAGTCCTTATTTGTAGATATAATTCATAGAAATATAGAAAGTGACAGCAGATGGGGACCAAAGATCCATCTAGTCCGCCCTGAGTGCTACCCCCCTTAGAATGTCTTAGAGACAATCCCCTTAGGCCTATCCCAAGCAGATTTGAATTGCCCTACTGTTTTGGAGTCAATGACGTCTGCAGGTAGACTATTCCATGAGCCACCATCCTTTCTGAAAAAAGAAGTTATGCATGTTACCCCGGAACCTCCCTTCCCTTAATTTCATTTCCTTGTGGAGCTATTGATCAGAAAGAGCTCCTTGGTAGGGACTCTGTTTATACCCTTCAGGAACTTGAATGTCTCTATCATGTCACCCCTATCTCTGTGCTGCTCCAGTGAGTACATGTTGAGTTGCTGTAATCTACTTTCATATGGCAATTCATGGAGCCCTTGTACCACTTTTGTTGCTCTCATCTGTACCATCTCAAGTCTATCCACGTCATTCCTGAGATGAGGCCTCCAGTACTGTATGCAATAGTCATGGTGGGGCCTTACCAGGGACTTGTATAGTGGCATTATCACTTCCCTCTTTCTACTTGTGATGCCCCTTCCTATGCATCCCATCATTTTGCTGGCTTTTTGCACCACTTTTTCACATTGTCTGCCCACTTTTAAGTCATCAGAGATGACTCCAAGATACCGCTCCTGTTTGGTGGCTAACTGCTCCCGTCACAGATAGTAGACCGTCCCTGGGTTGCTCCTGCCCAGATGCATCACTTTGCATTTTTTTGCATTAAATTTTAACTGCCACATGTTAGGCCATTTTTCTAGCTTGAGCAGATCCCTTTTCATTTCTTCCACTCCCTAAGCAGTGTCCACTCTGTTGCAAATCTTTGTGTCATCTACAAACAGACTCACCTTCCCGCCCAGCCCCTCAGTGATGTCGCTTATGAAAATATTGAAGAGTAAAGGACCCAGGATGGACCCCTGTGGCACCCCACTGGTCATCCCCATCCCTTGATGCTGCCCTGTTGACCATCACTGACTGGTTCCTCTGACTAAGCCAGCTCCTAACCCATGATGCCACTTCCTGTCCCACTCCTGCATGCTTAAGCGTATTTAGCAGCCTTCTTTGTGGGACTGAGTCAAAGGCTTTGTTAAAATCGAGGTAGATAACATCCACGGCTCCCCCCTGGTCCACTATCTTAGTAACAGTCAAAAAACTCGATCAGATTAATCTGGCAGGACTTTTCCACCGTGAAGCCATGTTGCCTGCTGTCCAGCTGTCCAGTCTCTTTGACAGAGTGGTAGTTACCCACCACCTCCCTGCTCCCTTCTTTATGTATGGGAACCACTATTGCCCTTTTCCAGTCTTGTGGAACAATTCCCTCTCTCAGGGATCTGCTAAAAATATCTGCTAGAGATGCTGCTAATTCATCCGTAAGTTTTCTTAGCATGCATGAGTGGATGCCTTACAGCCCCATGGCTTTATCTATCTTTAGTTTGAGTTCAGTCTTTACCCTCTGTACTGTGAAAGGGCTTGTGTCTACCCCCCTTGTGCAATTATTAACTCCTTTAGTGGTGTGCCCATCTCCAGGCTCCTCCTTTGTGAAGACAGAGCAAAAGTACTAATTTAAGACCTCTGCCTTCTCTTTGTTTTCTTCTATCTTCTTCCCATCACTGCTTATTAGTCTAACAATACCCCCATTTTTCCTTTTGTAACTTATGTACCTAAAGAAGGTTTTTTTCACCTCCTTTTACCCCCTGTGCAATTTCCACCTCAATTTGTGCCTTTGCCACTCTAATCACCCTAGAAGCCTCCCTCAAGATGCTTTTGTAAGTGTCCCTATCCTTGTTGCTATTTGAGCGCTTGTATTTTTGAATGCAAGTCTCTCTGCTTTTACCGCAGCTTCCACCTCTCTTGTTTTTTTTAAATTCAGGTTTTTTGTAAGTTTATGCACAGATCAGGAGTACATTTTTCATTCCACAAGGTTCACCTTATAACAAATTGATCTTATCTTGGTTAGAACTCCATTCTATAATCCATTCTACAAGAGTCATAGATATTACAATCCAACATTATCATATTTGTTATTCCATTGCAGTCAGACTTCTTTTACAAGATATGAGATTCTCTAACTTATCTCCGATCCTATCTATCCCTCTCCCCCCCCACCCTGGATATGTTGTTCTTCCCACATTACCCACTGGGCCATTTACGGATGAAGGCCTGTGTACGAGAGTTGATTGAGTGTGTTGGCTACTCCATCTCCCGTATTTCTTGAATTATCTCCATCCATTGCTGGATGGTGGGGGGCTCAGGCTTCAGCCACTTTCTGGTGATTGCTTTATGTGCGGATGTTATAAATATGTTCCATAAGTATACTTTATCTTTCCCTTTGATCTCCTTTGGAGGTAGACCCAAGATCACATGTTTAGGCCTGACAGTTTCAGTTATTGTTAGGATTTCCCCAATCGCCTGTCTGACCTGGTTCCAAAAGTGGTCCAGGCATGGGCACTGCCAAAATATGTGGAGGTGGGAGGCCCTTGGTTCCCAGCATTCCCTCCAGCATGTTGGGGGTGGGCACTATCCCATTTATGCTTCATCACTGGGGTGATAAAGAAATGGGCTCTCACCTTCCATTCAAATTCTCTCCATCATGGCGAATAAGTGGTCTTATTTGCTTGTAGGAATATTGTCTCCCAGTCTCCCTCCACCAACCCCTCCCCAATCTCTGCTTCCCATCTTTTTTAAGTGAGTCCATATGATTAGCCCCTCTTTCTCTAAAAGCTCCATATAGGGCTGAGACATGACCCCTGAGTCTTTGATGTGTTAGGATCTCTAAAATGATATTCATTAGATTGTCTGGGACAGGGACTCCAGCGCTACGAGCCCTCAGGGTGCTTATATGATTTCTGATTTGTAAAAATCTGAAGTGGTCATTTTGTCATAAATTGTATTTTTCTTTAAGTTGGCCAAATGTCAGGATATTATCTCCATCCATAAACTGTTTGAGGGTGGTTAGACCCAACCTCTCCCACTTCCTAAAAGTTAAGTCCTGAGTCGATGGGGGAAAGTCCGGGTCCCAGACGAACCACCTCAGTGGCCGCAACTCATTACTGAGTTTGTATTTGGTCCATAGTCTCCTCATTGCCCACAATGTGTTTCTAACTATCATAAGGGTTATACTGCTGTCCTGTTGTGCCAGCCCTGATGTGGCAGCCCTAGCAGCCAGTGGGGCTCCGCCTGTGTTTATGATCTCTATGTTTTTCCAGTGGGCTACATAGTTCTGGGCTGATGAAAGGAGGGCATTCCTTAGGTGGGTTACAAGGCAGTAATCCTCGAGATTTGGCAGTGTACTTCCCCATGTTTTTTATTAATGAGCATGGATGCGCTCTTAATTCTAGGTATTTTGTTTGCCCAGACAAAGGTTGTGATAACTTTCTGCCATATTTGTAGTTGGTAATGGTGAATTTTAGTGGGGAGACACTGAAAAAGGTATAGGAACCTGGGCAGCACATTCATGATGGCTGTTTGTATTCTGTCATGAAGTGAGAGGTTCAACAGCTCCCACCCCTCCACGTCCTTCCTAATTTGGCTTACCAGGGGATCAAAGTTATTTGTGAATAATGCTGCGGTATTTTTAGTAATGACCGTGCCCAGATATTTTAATTTCTCCGCTTCCCAGTTCAAGGGGACTAATTGAGTAATTTCCGGGGAAGGGTTGTAGCAGAATCTGAGTACCTCTGTTTTTTGCTTGTTAAAGACATATTCAGAGTATTTTCCAAATGTGTCTAGGAGACTCCATAGTTTGGGTAGAGACTCCTCTGGTCTGGACAAATAGAGCAGGATGTCACCTGCATAAAGGGATACTTTGTGTTTTGTGTCCCCAACTTTCACCCCGTGAATCCCTTGATCCTCTCTAATGGCTTGAGCCAATGGCTCAATATATATGGCGAAGAGGAGCGGTGAGAGTGGGCACCCCTGTCTAGTGCCCCTCCCAAGCCTGAACCTCTGGGAAATACCCCCATTGACCCTAACATAAGCCTGTGGGGAGGTGTATAAGGTTTTGATGGTCTCTATGAATGTCAGGGGGAAGTCCAGTTGTTCTAGAACTGCAAATAGAAAGCTCCAGGTGACACAGTCGAATGCCTTTCCGGCGTCTAGGCTCATGATGCTTGAGGGGATATGTTGCCTATTAATTATGTCTATTATGTTAATAGTTCACCTAACCCCTTCAGGGGCCTGTCTGCCCTCAATAAAGCCTGTTTGGTCCAGGTGTACCAGTTCTACTAATACGGGATTTAGGCGGGCAACTATAATGGCTGTAAAAATCATATAGTCTACGTTTAGTAGAGAGCTAGGCCGATATGAGCTACATTCCTTAGGGTCCTTCCCTTTCTTGGGTATAACCGTGATTGTAGTATAGTTCCACGGTGGAGGGACTACTTCCCCTTCTAGCCAGACTGGATTAAAGACATTTTGTAGTAGGTGCGCTGTTTCCACCTGGAATGCTTTGTAAAATACGCTGCCAAAACCATCAGGTCCAGGGCATTTCCCCACCTTCAGATTCTTTATGACAGACCCTATTTCTGTCCCTGAGATCAGAACCATCAGGGTTTGTTGTTGGTCTTGGGTGAGTCTGGGAAACTTTAGTTGCCTGAGGAAGTGATTGGCTTCCTCTGGGTGTGTTTCTTTCTCCGGGTGATATAATGCCTTGTAATAGGTAACAAAGGGATTCTGTTATCGCTTTGTTTCCCATTTATGGGATACAGTTCTCTGGTTAGGGTGTCTGGCCATGACATTAGCTTGGGCTGCCCTTTGTTTAAGTCTATATGCCAATAATTTGGTTGTCCTGGAACCCCCCCCCCCCATAAAAAGATTGTTTTAAATATAGAAGTGCCTTCTCTGCCTCAATTTTGTTAATGTTTTGTATTTCATTTTTAATATTCTTTATCTCCATATCCCTATCTCTCCTCCATTTTTGTTTTTGTAGTCCTTCTAACGTCCTAAGTTGGTCATGTAATGTGTTCAACTGTGTCTTTCTTTCTCTCTTTTTATGGGTGGCGATGGAGATTATTTTTCCCCGAACCATTGTTTTTATTGTGTCCCAGAGTAACTGGGCTGTTGTTCCCAGTCTGTCGTTGATTTCTATTGTTTGTTTTATGACTTTCTTAATTTCTTCCCCTAACATCTTTGTCCCTGAGCAGACTAGTGTTTAGCCTCCACTGTGTGGGTTTCTTTGGAAGCTCTAGTTCGACCTCCACCACCACCAGTTGATGGTCTGATAGAGTGGCTGTGCCCACTTGCATTGAGTTAAACATGGATAGATCCTTAGTATAGGTAAAGAACATGTCCAACCTTGAATAAATTTTATGCCTAGCAGAGTAGAACATATAATCCCTAGCTAATGGGTACTTGGCCCTCCATACGTCTGTCATTCCCATATCCCTCATGGCTCTGGCAAAGCTTTTAGCCACTCTACCCTCTGCTGTGAGTATACCCGATGTGGAGTCAAGCTTTCTGTTTAAAATCAGAATCCAGTCTCCCCTGGCAATGACAACACCCCTAGCTTTCTCAGCTATGGTCTTAAGGAGATCTACATAGAAGGCAATCGGAGAGCCCAGAGGGGCGTAGACATTGACCAGAGTCACCTGTACATCTTGTAACTTCCCCAAGACCAGAACATATCGAGCCCCAGGGTCTGCCACCACCTCAGTCTCCTCAAATGGCAGAGATGCCAATAGCAGAATTGCTGCCCCCCGCTTTCTACCCTTATCTAAGGAGGTATGAAATAGTTTAGGGTACCCTTTAGTTTTAAATTGTAATACCTTTGTAGGACTTTGGTGGATCTCTTGGATGAAGTTAATGTCACTTTTCTGGTCCCTGAGGAATTTCTGTAACTGCTTCCTCTTTATTGGGTGGTTAATCTCATTAATATTGTAAAACAAGATTTTAGTAGTAGCTTGAGCCATTGTGGTATCTATAATTGCTTCTGTGTGATCTAGCCAGTATCTCTGTCTTGTAATAAAATCTCTCCCCCTGCTCTGAGACTCTCCCCTTAATTCTTAATAACGTAGTGGGTTCTAACCAAGGAGAGCTGTGTCTCCAATAAGGGTCTAACTTCTTGTATGCATGTATCATGGAGTGATTCCTGTGCTTTCTGTACTGGACTAACCATATAACATTATACAGAAAATTAAACATAGGCTGAATGAAAATGTTTAAATTTTCTCCGACTGTCCCCAGTAGGTAGGGGTATAACCATGTTCAGGCTCTGTAACACTTTTCCAAATTCTTGAATAAAACAACAGTTGCAGAAACTTGCTAGAGAATTTGGATAATATAGAGCTGAGATCCTAGTTTCCACTAATCTCCTCCAGAACTTTGGATCTGTTTCAGATCTCAGCTGTGCAAAATGTTTAAACCTTTTTTCAGGGTGTTCTAGTCTGCAATTGAGTATGTGCAGAATTCTCAACTCAAAACCCCAGTCAAACCAATTATGTACATCAATACTTCCTAAGTCAGCTCCTAGTAGCAGTAGGCTGGTTTGTGCCATACTGATGACACTGGGCCTGCTGTGATGGTATCAGGCTTTCCCAATCAGATAGGGAACCATAAGGTGAGACCCTCTTCCCCGTGGCATGGTCCACATCAACAGCGTAGCTAAAACTAAATGACATAGTAACATCATATTAGTGGTACGTCTACCTCTGCCCCCTCATTTATTTCCTTTAGACTGGAGAGGGAGGACTCCCCCCCTTGGAGGACCCCCCCCAAAGCAAGGAGCATGGCATCCATCTTTACTATTACATTATTCAAATTCCCTGCAGGCTTAATCATAGGCCACACAACTGCCTTGTACATCCAAACTTCACAATACTCCCCTTCCCCTCTTTGTTGTTTTCCTATGCCTGCAAGTGTCTGTTAAACTCGCTCCTTATTTGTCTGAGGCTTTGTTCAATGTTGGAGGTGTCCACCATCCCTCCCGCTCCTATAATCAGAGCCAGTACTTTTAACATAAATCTTTAAACCATTATAGCATGGATCAGGGCAAGTATAGTTGTTGCAGTTATAGTATTGATGTTCCACTCCCCCGAGACAATCCACAAGACCCATCTAAATGAGTCTCTGAGTAGCTTGTTATATATTCAGGTGCTATTCTCATTCCCTCTAAAAACTCAAGTCAGTTCTTATTAGGACCTCGAGCTTTATCGAGTTAGACTGATTAGACAGTCTCCCTTGTGTCCATACGTTGGATCAAGGCAGTCTCTCCAAGGTGGACATCTTCCCAAGTCCCCCCCCCCGTGGGCACCACCAGCCATCTCCCACTATCGTGAGGGCATTAACATCAGGGGTCTTTTACCTGCAATGCAGCCTACACAGATCACATAGAGGGGGAATGGAAGGGGTCAGGGTGTCTTTAAATTGGGCTTACTTGGTGAGTCATTGTC
Organism: Neoceratodus forsteri; assembly: GCA_016271365.2. Lineage (NCBI taxonomy): Eukaryota > Metazoa > Chordata > Ceratodontiformes > Ceratodontidae > Neoceratodus > Neoceratodus forsteri. The sequence goes on from CM057450.1 coordinate 1,220,527,218, forward strand.
CCAAGCCCCTCATGTCAGTATCCATCTCTTCTTGGGAGTCTGCACTATTTTGATTGTCCCTCAACGTAATCCCATCTACAAGGACCGGAGATCCATATTTCTTTAAAGTGGTGCTGATATCTGCTCTCAACGTGGTGGCTTGAGAGGATCAGGCATGTTGTTGTTTCAGTGCTCCTTTTTACGCCACCACCCAGGCCGACTGTAATAGTTCCTTCTCGAGGCGCTCCTTAACAAGGTGTGGAACAGTTATTCTGATGCCCTCTAGGAATCGAGCCGCTGCCACCAGGTCTTCATATATTTTGGTGCCCTGACCCATTTCAACTTTTAAACATGCTGGGTAGAGGATTTGAGCTTTGATGTTTTTACCTCTTAATTGTTTAAGAATAGGCCACATAGCTTGTCTGCTCTCCTGCACTGTATTGGTGTAATCGTTATCAATGGAAATACAATGGCCCTCAAATGAGATTGTCTGTGCCCTCCAGGCCCTGTGGAGAATCTCCTCCTTCGAGTTGTATGAGGTCATTTTAGCAATTATTGAACTGCGGCGGGTGTTTGGGTTATTGGGCTGCTGCATGAGTGAGCGGTGGGCCCTGTCCATTGACAAATTGAAGTCAGGTGGCAGTTTTAAGGTCTCTCTCAAAATTCTCTGTAGATGTGGAATCATGTCTTGGGGTCCCGGTTCCGAGCCTTCTGGCATGCCATAAACTCTAATATTTTGATGCCTGCTCCTGCCCTCTAAATCATCCAACTTGGATGGTAATTCCCTTTCCCAAGCAAGGAGGAATAGCAGGAGCCTGTCATGCCTATCGGCTTGTTCTGAGACGTTTGTTAAGCCGAGTTCTAGCTGGTCAGCCCTATGTTCTATTTTATTTAAGTCTGCTTTCAGATCCATGAATGTGGCATTGATTTTAGATACTGTCTTGGCAGTTTGGAGGCTTGATGCCACTAATTGGTGTCTTTCTTTCTCCGACATGATCGGGAGTATCATGCGGGCCTCATTCTCCCCAGACTTGGTCGCTGCGGTCGATTTTTCCAATTGCAGCATTTGTTGTAGCTTTTGTATTGGAGTGTGGTCATTCTTTGTGAGTAGGACCTTTGATCTTGTTGATTTGGCAGACGATTGCATAATAAATGCTGATGGATGCCGTTAAATTGTTCTTGGGGCTTAGCAGAGAGAAGATCTAAGCCGCCATCTCGCTGCTGCATCACCGGAAGTCTCCACCTCTCTTGTGAACCAGAGGTGATTTTTCCTTTTCCTTGTCTTGATGACCAGTCTGGAAAATTTGCCAGTGACCTCTGCTATTGTCTCTCTTATGTTGGTCCAGCATACTTCCACTCCCCCCTTTGAGTTTACTCTTCAGGATATCTCTAAAGCATATTCTCATCTAATCAGAATCTATCCTTTTGAAGTTCAGGACCTGTGTCATAGAGTGATTTGTTTCCTCCTTAGTATTGACCTTGAACCAGACTGATTTGTGGTCACTTGTCCCCAGGTGGCACCCCACCTCCACATCCTTGACCTTGCTTTTGTTTGTGAGCACCAGGTCTAGGACTGCATTTTCCCCTAGAGGGGGATGTGATGAGTTGATTGAGTCCAGCATCTTGCAGGGTGTTCAGGAAATCTTTGCTTTTGGCTGTGGATACCTTGCAGGAGGACCAGTCTACATTTGGGAGGTCGAAATCCCCCATCAGTATGACTTCTCCTTTTTCAGCCATTTTTACTATGCTTCCCAGCAAAGTTTTGTCTGTCTCTGCCCCTTGTTTCGGGGGGGGGGGAGCTATAAATCACTCCCAGTCTCAGGGCCAAGTTTGTGCCAGGTTTGAGAGTGACCCATAGAGCCTTAGGTTCTCCCTGAGTTCTTTGGACTTCCATGGCCTTTATGTCTTCCTTTGTATACAATACAACCCCCCCTCCCCATCGTCCCTCTCTGTCCTTTCTGAATAACCTCTAACCCAGGATAGCAACATCCCACTCATGGCTCTCACTTAGCCATGTCTCAGTTACTGCGACCCAGTCCAGTCCTGCTTCCGCCATTGTGACTGAGAGTTCTGGGACTTTCTTAGCTAGACTCCTGCCATTTGTTACCATTGTCTTCCATACACTTGCATCCTTCTTCCTTTGCTCCCATGAATTTCGTTTCCCATGAGTGATGTTACCATGTTCTTTTTGCTTTTGCCTTTATTGCTGATAGGAGGTGTCCTTGCCTGTCTTGGGGGGGGGCATCAGGGGTTCTGCTTTCTTGCTCCCATCTGACCACCACCTCCCCACTTTCTAGTTTAAACTACTAGTGAATATGTCAAATTTTTGTCCAAGTGCCCATACACCCTCCTTGGTAAGGTGAAGGCCATTGAATTTAAAGTATGCCCTTTCCCAGAATTCCTTCCAGTTGCAATGAAGGAGTGTCCTTTTTCTGAGCACCACGTGTGGAGTCATGCATTTAATTCTTTGATTTCAGTGACTCTAACTTGTTCCTGCCCTCCTCCTTTCTCCCATACTGGAAGTACCTCGGAGAAGGCCAGGGTGGATGAATAAGAGGACAGTCTATTACTCAGTTGTGAGATGTGCTCCTTGACATGTTTGATGGACTGGTTGGCAATATCATTCATGCCTAGGTGAATGATGAAGGCCCTGATATCTTCCTCCTTACGGACGTATTTCTCAAGTTGGCCTGCAACCCTTTTTGCTGTGGCCCCAGGGAGACATCTGACCATGATCTCCAATTGGTTGGTCCCTTTTAGGTGTGATTTGGCCCCTTGAATCATGGAGTCCCCCAGAATAAGCAGTTTCTTTTTTCCCACATATGGGAGTGTTTGCCCTTGCAGGTTTGTCCCGCCAATGTGGGTGGTGCAACAACTCCTGCTTCCTTGGGTTTGAGTCAATGTCCTTAAGTAAGTGTGACTCAAACCCTTGTGTGTTCCTACTACTCACATTCTGCTCAGGTTTTGGGTTGATGCCTGGTTTGTGCTGTTGCATCTTAGACCCTTGGCTTGAGCAGCAGGTTGGTTCCTTGTATGTGCTTGCCAGCGATGCAAACCTGTTTCACAGTTGAATATCTGTTTTATGACTATTATCCATCTGTTGAGCCCTTTTGTGGTGGGCTATGCCCCTTTGCAGTACCTGCCACCCCCCTGGATGAGCTGTCCTCCGCGGTAGAGGGACAGCATCTGGGCGATGGAAGTGCAGGGGCAGTGACCAAGCTTCTGTGGTTTGGTGCAATAACTGATTCAGGTGGGATATTGTTGTCCATGTCTCCTTGAGCTGGGCAAGGAGGTAATTTTTGGCCTTGCATGTGGGGCAATGACCTACTACCTGGACTCAGGCCCTGTAATAGAGTATGCCACAGTGATTACAGTGCACCATGTCCATGCCTTTTGGTTTTGACATTATGCGCGCTAGGTATGCACAAGGATGATGTTACCTGTTGGGTTTCAGGGTAATTGGAGATGATGAAGGATGTGTAGGATGAAAGAGAGTTTTTTTTAAATTTAGAATATAGCTTTCCTAGGTATAGCCACAGTGCAGGACGAAAGAGAGATACATATTTTTTTGTGTTTACATATGTATATTTTTTAATGTAATTATATGTACATGCCAGTGTCAGCACAAAGGCACATAGTGAAAAGACTAGATTTAAAAAAAAAAGACTTGATTTTCTTTTGACCTGAAGGCAGCTGTTTGCCAGGAACTGAAATGGCATTCCCAATTTTTTAACAGAGTTATGCCAAAATCCATTTGTATGTCATAAAACCATGCACTCATGAGTGGAATGCTTTGATCTAAGGAAGCTGTTATAATATGCTACATTTTATGAGGTAACAGGAGAGTAACAGGCTTCCTAGAGAACCTGTGTGAATTTTATCTTACAGGTGCCAGTGATCTACAGGGGACTTCAAAGGGCTTAACTCTGAAATGTCATATCCATGCTAATTATAGTTCTCAGAATCTGATATTTCAATAGTCTTGGACATTTTGGAAACAACACAACAGTGTCATCTCCTGGCCAAATGGAGTAGTTGCTCTGACCTGGAATGTGATGACATTGCAAAATTTCAGACAGGTATAAATAGCCCAGTTCAGGGCATTTTGAATACACACTTGTTCATCTGGACTTCACCTGCCACACAAAAGCCAAACTGATGAAACCTAGTGTGGCTACAAGGACTAAAGGAACTGAAAACTTTCATCCACACCCCCTCCTTCCCCAACCCCCCCTTTTTAAGCTCCCACCTATTTATCTATCGTTCTTCTAGCTCATTATCCGACAAACTTCATACATATATGCCCACCCAAGTCCAACTATCCGAGCTTTATCCCTACTATACTGTTTGTTTCTCCTTTAATATGACTTAGGTTTATTGTCATTTTGCCTTGTATATATGTAAATATTTGTATATCTGTCTCATTCATAAATGATTGTATTTGTGTTTATTCAGTACCATGGTTTTGTGTAAAATTTGTAACCTTTATTGTTATGACCACTCAGGTCCATCTTGTAAATGAGCTATGCTCAATGATGTTCGCCTGAATAAATAAAGATTTTGATTGATTGATTGATTGATTGATGGTCTTCAATTCACTGCAATTTCAAGGTAGACTTTTAGCTAACAGTGTGAGAACATTTGCATGGATACATTTGTCCAATTTTGTTTCTGCATACTGTAACTCAAATTAGTGTAATTTATTTTTGGTTGTAACTGTATTTATTTAAGCATTTTAGTAAAAACTTGTATTTCTAAAGAAATTCTGCCTGTGTGATGTTTATGTATATTTGTGTGTGAATTATGAACACAGTATTAATAATCTGCGACAACTGTTAATTGCTTAGAGGGGCCACCGTAAGCAACCAAATTGAGAAATGGGTCTCTAAGGACATGGAGAATACCAGAGTCTCAGGGACAGGTTTGCAGGGATTTTGAACCAGGCTGTTGCATGTCCTGTAGGGAGACGGCCAGATCCGGTTTTTACACTGCTACCCTGAAGAGAGTGTGATGCCTGGATCTTCCTCCTTTATATAATATCCAAGGAAGGGTTCATATTTGGCCACAAGAGTCAAGACTGGTATTGTGCACTTATCCAGAGCTAGAGGGAAGCCCTGGATCCTCATGGCAGAGGTGCAGTCATGACCTCCGCAAGCATTCTAAAATGATGAGGGCATCCCTGTCCCCCCATCATGGATTGCACTTAAGGGTGGGCACTGTGAGCTCTGTGGGCCTGACCCCCAGGAGTGGGTTTGTGACACCCCCCACCCAGTATCTTGAGAGTAGGGTTCTGTCTACAGGACCCCTTTGGCCAGGAAGATCAACTCAGCGGCACCTTCTGGTGTTGTATTTAGATTTGTTGCTTCCTGAGGGTGAGACCCTTTTCATGGGGGTCTTTTCTGTCATGTAGGTTGACTCAATGGCACCTTTTATAGCAATCCTTCCTGCATTTGCCTACAAGTTACTTAGTCTCTCTCTGTTTCTCTTTCTTCCATTCAAGGATAGGCTGTCACAGTGTTCAGGCTGAGTAAACACTGTTCAGCAGATGCTACTCTTCTCACTTTGTGGGTGAGGCTTCTCTTTGAGAGGAGAGAGAGAGACCCTTTATCTCATCTGAACACTTGTCAGTACCTCATAGTGTTATCCTGTTAGAGGGATAAAATGAGAGCCCTTCCCCTAAAGTGTTCCTTCTGTTGGGTGTCTAAATTGCAGCATCAGTGTTGTCACTAATTTTGCCCCTAGCCAGGAGGGGTGATGACCTAGACCTTGCTTCCCGGATGTTACCTCCAAATTATGTTTTTCTTCATCTCTGCGCTAAAAGTCATAATATTATAATACCAAAAGACATAATGCGACTAATAGTTTTCTGATGAGAGCTGGAGCAAGGATGGTGATACTTTTCCCATTATGGTTTTCTTGCATTTTGGCATGCTCTTTCAGCAATCACCTTAATCTTCATCATTAACCATTCCCTCTCTATGGAAGTCATGCCTCAATCAGTGAATGTTTCATTGTCGCCTTTGGCTGTGCTGTTTTGGGGCTCCTTCCCTAAGGTACCTTTAGCCTAAAAGAACTTCCTTTCCATGAAATCTCTAGTGGTGGAACCTTCCTTAAGGGGGTTCCTGTGCCCTCATGGTACCCCAAAAGGGTGGTAGTCTCTGTAATGGGCAGAGAATGTGAATGGCCACAGGTATACAGCATATTATATAAACATTCAGACTACTTACTATGGGCTAGATATTCAAAAGTGCACCCTAAACATGTGCAATGGGGCACGCAGTGCAACTCAGGTGTGCCATAGGAAATCAATGCCATATTTAGCAGATGTGCCATAGATATGCACCTGCACAAAACACACTGAAAATAGCACAAATGTGCCATTGTGCAACCAGACATGCACTGGAGCAACCCTGGACTGTGCAGGAGCAAGTGTGCATGCTAAAAATAGCAGGTGAAGCAAGGCCCACCATGCACAAGGGAACACAGGCAGTGCTGCACAAAGGCACAGGAGCAAGGCGGGGCAAACCACAAGGAGATAGTGGGCATGAGGCACAGGACAGGCACAGGGCCCAAGTGCCATGGACAATGCCCGGTGCCCCACACAGACCCAGGTAACCAATGTGACAAAGCAAGGAACACCCATGGAATGGATGACTGCAGGGCCTGAGCACCCCACGACCACTGTCCTGACAGCCAACATGGGACGGGAAGATGCCGCAGCCACTGTGTGAAGACACAATGTATGTACAGTGTGCCACAGCCACACCACCATACAGATGCTAGGCCGCATGGCGCACATGCCACACACACACATGGGGACAGGACATAGCATCGCACAGCACAATGGCACCGGGATGGGCATCATGGCTGGGGGTGTACAGGACAGCACAGGCAGACAGGGACACATGGCACTGTAGCAAGCACAGGGGAGGTGCACTGCCCACACCCAAGGAACTGTGACACAGAGGGACATGGCACACAGGCCACAGTGCACCAAACAGAACTGCACTGTGGGAATAGCATGTGCACAGATGGGTCTGCCCAACCACAGCAATGAACAACAGCAGCACAGTGCAGCAGCAGGCATGCAAAGGAGACACAGACACACACGGGCATAAGGTAGAAAACATTTTACTATACAACGTGAAATCAACCAACAGAACCAGAAACAAGGGTGCCAACAAGGCAAACACAACAACAGGTAATGGGTTCACACACTAGGCAACAGAAATAGGGGTACCAAACGGGATGGGCTGTGTAGGGTGTACAGGGGAACAAAACAAACAGTCCTTGTGGGTTTTCGACATGTGAGGGTGAAATGGGTGGTGACTGTATAATGTCCAGTGGCTATCACCATAGCCATGGCAAGATCTGATGGATCCTGCGTACCACCATTGCCAGCTCTTTTGTAGCTGCCAGCTGTTGCCAGCTCAGCTGGATGTGCACCGCTGTGCAGGAGATGAGCCACAGTGTCAGTAGCTGCAACTGGAGCATACCTCCTCTGAGGATACCAACTTCACGCCATCCACCACCTGACCCAGGACTACCTATGAAAGCGGAACACAGAACAGCCACTAAGTGACAGGCCCCACACAGCAGAAGGCCACCCCCCTGAGTGCTGTGTGTGTGCATAGGACAGCAGTGGTGCCCTCCCATGGATGATGCCGCCATTGGCACGTGCACAGCAGACAGCCACAGCAGACCTGGCAGTGTCCCACATACATACTGGGTGGCACGCCATAGAGTGCCATGCACCCACCCCTGTGCACAGGCACCCCACAGTGTAGGAGCAATGCTCCCATGGTCAATACAAGAGCTGCTCAGCAGCAGCATGTGTGAACTGTGGAAAAATTACACACACACACACACACACACACACACCAGTGACAGCAACAGGATGCCACCATGCAGAGGCCCCATGCATGTCCTTGCCACCCATGCTGCAGACCAACACAGACAGTGATGCCAGAGTGCCAACACATGCCAAAGCCCTGCATGGTGGAAGTGCCCTGGAAGTGTACTGGCCCCACCCAGCCCAGGCCCTGCAATGCTGACTGAACCATCCACCCACACTCTCCTGCCTGTCGTCATGCTGACCCTGCTGCAGCAACAACATCCTGGCACTGGTCCCCACAAGTGGCATCCTCCCCGGCTGTCCTGTGTGCTTCTGGCCCTGTGGATGAAACACAGACAGAAAGGAACATGAGTGGCATGCCATGAACAGCCTCACCCACAGGACAGACACAGCGCACAGCACTGCTGCAGCCCGTGCAGGGACCCCATCCCATGTGCTGGGTATGGTGTCGGGGCCCCGGTGCTGTGCAACACACAGGCATGTGGTGCCGCACCACCTGACACACACCACTCACCAGTGCCGGGCCCCCCCATGTGCAGGTGCAGACGCACAGGCAGCACACCCATTAGCACAAACACTGGACAATGGCAGCATGCACAATGCATGGAGACACCTACCTGGTTATGGGACTGAACCGCGGCGGGCATGGTCCTGCAGCTTTCTTAGCTGCTCAGGGTCATGGCGTGTAGGTCCCCGTACTGGTGGCAACACTGCTCCCCCATCCGGGCAACACCCGTTTGCCTCTCAAGGCCCTCTCCCACACGGTCTCACACCTGGCCCTGGGCCTCATGCAGATCCCCTGCCCCAAACAGCTGGTCCACCAGGGGTTCCACCAAAGCCACCAGGTTGGCTATTTCAACCTCTGACCTATTCCTGGCCCGTCTCCCCTGTCCTGCCGACCGTGCCATACTAGCTGCACAGACCACCAGTAGTGCAGAGCACTGTGGCATGCACTGGAAGCATGTGTAGCACTGCTGTACCACATGTGTGACACAATTACACAGGCCATGATTGTGCAGCACGTAGATGTGCAATTGACATGCACAACCATGGCCTATCACACATACGCACATGCACAATGCCAGAAGTACGGGTGGGAGTTTGGGATCATGTCCATGACCCTGATACATGTGAGCCATCAGAGCTGCCTTGTTGCGAAGGGCATGTGGCGCCACACAGGCCGCATGCCAATGGCGCAGTGACCACCCTTGCGCAGTCACTGTCATTGCGCAGTGGGCCCAGTTGCCTGGTCCAGCACTACAGTGCATCCATGCTGCAAGAGCAGTAAGCACCTACAGACACATGCGCGACAGGACAGGCATGCACAATGCAATCGGCTGCATGATACGCCACCTGGGACAGAGCCCTGCTGCCATCGCGCATGGCAGGTGTACATATGTGCATCATGCATGCACCAGCAGTGTGCATGCTGATTGCTCTGGTGCATTCGTATTGCACACAACACAGTTTGTTGTGCAAGGAGCAATTCTGCAATATTTGGCCAACGTATGCAAATAGCCTCATAAGCCAATGCTAGGTGCAGTCGCTCACATTAGCATCTCATTACTGGTTGCACAGAGACTCATTTGCATGAGTTGAGCCATAAAAGCAGCACAACACAGCACAGGTCACTGACAGGTATTGCAACCATTAAGGTAAGTCTGTCCACACTGTGTTGGTTACTGTTACTGCTGCGCTGGGGTCAATGCTGCACTGTGTCATGGACTGTTACAATGCTGCTCCTTGGTGACTGTTCACAGGTCGCAATATGTTGAAGTTGAAGGGAGCTGAGGAACGGGTGCCTGCAAGGAAGCGCAGGCCAAACTTCATGAAGGATGAGCAGCAGGCCCTGTTTGAGGCCTACCCAGAGAAGGAGGACCTACTGAGTGGGGCCACTGGGACTATGCAAGACCATGCCACTGGGTAGGAGGAGGTGGCAACATATGTCAATGCCTACAGCCACCAAAACCACAGCAGACAGGAGTGCAAAAAGAAGTCAGGCACTGACAGGAGACACATAAAGGAAAAGGTTGCTGCCATCAGGGCATCACATAATAGGATGGGTGGTGGCCCGGCTACGGCACCCATCCTGACAGTGGGGGAGGAGCTTATTGCAGCCACCATCAGCTGGGCAGCCATTGATGGTGTCCCAGGTGGGGGATTCCAGACAGGTGGCAGCCCGTCACAGCACTGTGAGTGTGATGACGGGTGTTGTGGGCTGGGGGCGTGTACATGCCACCAGTGTTCCTGGGTAACTGCGGTGTGCTGTGCACCCAAGACTGGTGCGGCATGGTGTGATGCAGGCCATGCATGGGCACACTGTGCATGTCCCTGGCCCCTGTCTGCAGTCTGCCAGCTGCCTGGGACATGTGCTGGGAGGGTGGTGCGGGCTCTAGGGTGTGCATGGATCCCTACATGCCCTACAGCTGTGCGTGCACAGTGATAAGTGCTGGCACAGGCAGGGCTGCTGTGGTCACAGGCTGTGGCACAACACACTGCATGGGGCATGGCCTGGGGGTGGGGCCATGGAGGGGTGCTATGCCCTACAGCCATGTGCCAGTGTGACTCTGTGTTGTGCAGCTACTCAAAGTGGTCAACGTGACCTCTGCCACGCCTGTGGCATGGCCTCCCTGTCGTGTAGTGCTGCACTGCCTGCCACTGGTGTGGCCTGGCACGTCTGTGATGCGCATGCGTACATTGCACAGTACACGGCACAGCATGCACTGTGCCACCATCAACACTGATACCGCTCATTCTGTCTTCCAGCTCGATCATGCCTCAGAGGTGCAGTGCAGGATGAGACTTGAGATGTGGGACCTGACAAGGCTGTGCCATCCACGTCATCTGGCATTCAGGTCACTGACCATGGGCACTGTAGCAGTATGGGGCTCGTGGAGTTCCTAGGACTGGGTGATGACGATCCACTGGCCGACCTCCTGCTCATGGACACCCTTACAGTGCTTGTGCTTGCAACACTGGAGGGGGGCACCTCTGACAGTGATGATGACATAACCCTGATCCTGGGCAGCACCGGAATTGTCACACCACCCTGGGGATAGATATCAACACAGGCAGCAGAAACCAGCACAGGTGGTATGACACCCATGCAGGCCCCTCCACACCATGGCTTCACAGTGGTGCGTGGCGCTGCTGCTGGTGCCAGCCATGTTCAGGGTGCTGGTGTGGGTCCCAGTGCCATGGGGGCAAGTCCAATAGGCTGCTGGCATGCAGCAGTGGGCTGTGGGGACCACTGTGCAGCCCCCCACAGGACCACCATCGGAGCACCCACTCAATTCCTACCACCTGCGTGGATGCCTGTGTAGTGTTCCCAGATGAGGGATGTTGCATGGCATGGCGCCACCCCTCCACCATGTCAGCAGCAGCCCATGATACGCCTGGTGCTGACAGGCTGGATGAGCACACCAGGCTGCTGCGGCCTTCCGTGGACAACCAGGCAATGCTCAGGGCAGAGATACATGTGCTGCGGGTGGAGGTGCATCAACTGGTTGAGCGAGGGGATATTGGACATGCTCAGCTGATTGGTGAGATCCAGCAGCTGTGGGAGGCCATGATCACCTCACTGGACTGCATTGTCGGGGTCATCGCTGCTAGATTTGCATCACTGGCATCCACTAGGCACAGCATGGTGTGCAGGACTCCCTGTAGTGCCATGTCCACACTGCAATCACAGTGACTGGTGAACCCCAGCACGGTTGATGCTGACCACTGCCATGCCCATCCCTGATACACCCGGCAGTAGTCTATTTGCCAGTCTCTACACACCTATGAGGACCCGGTCACATTCTCAGGCCTCTACACCCATCAATGTGTTGGTGACACCACTTGTGGCTGTTGAGCAGCCAGTGCCTGCTACACTGTCCAGGCATGGCCGGCCACGTGGCTGTGGCACTGCATGGTAAGTCTGCTGGGTGTGCTGCCAGGTCCTATTACCCACTGCTGTAGGCTGCTGCGCACTTGGCTGGGCATGGCACTGTGCGTGTGCTGTCGCATACGTGTGGCCTGTGTCATTTCCACCATGTGTGTGGGCAGTGCTGCTGAAACAGGCGGTGTGGCTGTGATGAGAGCAGCACTTTGCTGGCCTTGCCTGTGTGCTGGCACGTACCCTCTGATCCATGCCACAGCCTGCTGTGCTGCTGTGTGTGTTGACACCTCACCTGCCACACCTGTCTGAGTGTCCCACCTGCTCCTCTGTGCCCTGCTGTGCACCCTGTGGTAGTAGTGCTGCATGTGCCAGCCAGGGTACAGCCACATGTGTGTCCAGCACATGGCATTTGGGTGGGTGCATCTGCCTGTGCTGCTCCACTGTGGTGTTGGCATGTGTCTGTGTGACTGTGTGTTCCCTGTGCATGCTGTGTGGGTGCCTGTGTCCCTGCTGGCATCCCTGTGTGGCCGTGTGTGTCTGTCTGCATGTGTGGTGTGCCATGCATGCACGGTTGCCATGCATGGTACTCACCTGCGGTTCCTGTAGTGCTCTTCCACAATGGTATCTCTGTGCTTCCTGGCACAGGCCGCCAGCCTGGGGTCCCTCCTCTCCATAGGTGGCTGCACACCTCCGTCTGGCTTATCCTCCCCATCATCATCGCTGCTGTTGCCCTCATCCACCTGGACAGCTAACCCATGGTCAATGGACATGTTGTGCAGCATACAGCAGTCCAGGAATAAGCCACAGGCTTTCACAGGACTGTACTGTAGGGCACCACTGGATTTATCTAGGCAACAGAATCACATCTTGAGCATGCCAAAGACTCGCTGTATGATATTGCTTGTTGTGATGTGTTCCTCATTGTACCACTCCTCCACAGCATTGGATGGTTGCCAGATGGGGGTGAGCAGCCAGGGCTGGAGGGGGTATGTACTGTCACCTGTGGGGGGAACACATATGCTGGTTACCACCTGGCGTAGCCTGTTCCCACGACCACCCCCTATGCTTCATACTGCCACCCCCCGCCACCCTGTGTGCCTTGGCCCTGGACACCCCTTCACGGCCGCTGTGCCACCATGCATGACATGCCATCCATGTCTGTAATGCCTGTGCATCACTGTCCATGCACCCCTGCACCATTGCCATTCACCTTCCCTGTCCTGTGACTGCACCTTTCACTGTCCACATACTCCACCACCCCATGCTGTGGCTGTGTGGTGCCCTGCATGGCATCTCTGTCACCTCATCCCATGTTCTGCTCACCTACTAGGTGTCCTGTGGGGATCACTCTACTCTCAAACCGCTGGCACAGGATCGACTGGTGCTATATGAATGCATCATGTGTACTCCCAGGGTGTGTGGTGCACAAATTGATGATGCGCCCAGTGGCATTACACACCACCTGGCAGTTGATGGAGGGATAACCCTTTCTGTTGATGTATACTGCCCCTTCTGGGCCAGGTGGTGTGTGTATGGCCACATGGGTGCAGCCAATGGTCCCTATCATGCCGGGCATGCGTGCCACACTGTGGAATTCCTGCATGTTTGCTGTATGCTCTGCCTATGTGCTTGGGAATCTTATGTACTCAGAAGCATGTGGCAGCAGAGCATTGAGGACCTGGGTGAGGAGGTGGGATGTGGCTGACTGTGATATGCCAGCGGTTACCCCCACTGGTGTCTGGAAGGTGCCCGTGGCGAGCAGGCACATTACCGCTGTCACTTTGGTCTCCACCATCATGGCATGACTCCTTCTGGTGGGTGCCTGCAGTTCATCATGACATAGCTCACATAGCTGTCTCAGAATTACCCTGTTCAGATGGTACTGGCCCACTATCTTGGTGTCCCTGTAGTTCTCAAATGTGAGTTGGGCACAGTACTGTCTGTGTTGGGCATACTGCCACCAGGTCCTTCCTCAGCCATGTGGCTGTTCCTCCCATCTCCTCACCCCACCTCATCACCTGTACCACAAGGAATGGTCCTGCGTCCATGGCCTATGCTCCCCTGGATTGCGCATCTGCTGTGTGTGGTTGAACCTCCTTTTATGTGCTCAACTCTGTGTGGCGCATTCTATGAGTTGCTCCTCAGTTGTACCATGTGTTTTGGCTGAATTTGCCATTGTGCAGCATATTCATGGGCATGCCCCCCCTGTACTTGCACTGCATACATTACTGTTGTGCAGTGGTGCAACGGATATTGCCCTATGCATTCCCACTGGTTGAATATGGCTCCGGGGTGCATTTCTGTGTTTGCACTGGCGCAATTCGGTTGCGCATTGTGCAACCCCTCTGAATATCTAGCCCTATAAGTCAAACAAATTTCAATTGCAAGTATCCTAACAGAATAACATACCAGGTTTCCCAAGCACCATTTTCTCCATATACTTAGTCCCTCACTGACTCAGTGAATTGCAAGACAGCCTGAGATTTTGTGGGAAAGTGAGTGACTCCAACCATACCCCTTCCCGGGGCTATTTAAGGAAGCATGCTCAAGCCTCCTCTGGGCACCTGTGTTTCTTTGCTCCCCCACCATCCCCAGCTCCTTCAGTGACTCACCTCTCTCCTTGGGGCTCTTTCTGTAAGGTACCTTGCTGAACCTGTAGGAGTGGATTCCTCCTCAAGATGTGTCCTGTGCCTTCATGGTACCTCAAAAGTCCCACTGAGTACAAATGGCCACAAGTACATAGCATCAACATTCAGACTGTTCGCTATACTCGGTAATACTTGATATTTTAAGGTGGAAGTAGGCATTAGCTCATTGAGACCACCCTCCCTGCAATAGCAGGGTACATTCATCCAAACTGTTTTTGAACATCCCTATTGTGGTGATGCTCACCAAATATTCTGGGAGCATATTCCAAAGTTTACACACTCTTAATGTAAAATAATTCAGTCTCTTGTTTGCATTGTATTTGGGGATCTGTAATTGCCTTTTATGACATCTTAGCCCACCTGGTTTTGGAGCCTATTGAATATTATATTCAGTCATACTAACTAGATCTTTTAAGATGTTCAAAAGAAATAATAAATCTCCCCTAATTCTACATCTAGAGAGATGATATAGCTTTAATTCTCTTAATCTGTCAGTATAAGGTAGGTGATTAATGCCAGAAATCAATTTAGTTGCCCTCCTCTGGACTGACTTAATTAACATGGTGTCCTTTTTTAGATATGGGGACCAAAAGGAAGCAGCATAATCCACATGGGATCTTACATATGATCTATATAGTTTTGACATACAGGAACTGCTTCTATTAAAAAAAGATCTTTTGATAGATAGTTTAATAGTTTATTGTTCTAGGAATTATTACCTTTGAGCCAGAGGCTCTTTTACAAAGGTTCCATGTCAATTAGGTACAGTACAAAACGTTACATAGATAACACAATTTGTGTTGTGTCAAGAGCAAGAAAACGTATACAAATACATATCAAATCATTTGTGCAAAAGGACATGAGATATCAATAATCACATTATTATTACAAGAAAGAGGCCATGACAGAATAGGAGAAACAAATAGGGAAAAAATCCAGAACAGAGAGGGTAAGTGAAAGGTGTGGGGAGCAGACAATAGCAGGAGAAAAGGTTTCAAACATGTCTTTGTCAAATAACGGGACAGGGTGGGTAGTGAGAAAATAGGAGGTTTAATCAGGGCAGTCACAGGAGCTGGAGGTGGCAAGGTGAGAGAAAAGCCTTGATTTGAAAATACCTAGAGAGGTGGAGGCAGTAATATGAGTGCTGAGGCATTTAGCCAGCTGGGGGCACGATAGGCAAATGATCTTTGTCCCTGAGAAGTCCGGCATCGGGGACTTGGAGAGGCTGGTGTTCTGATCTTCTGGTAAAACGGTGCTAGCGCCGGGCATAACAGGTCTTGGATACAGGGTGAGTGAAGCCAAGAGTGGATTTTTCACCATCAGGCAGGTAAGGTACTTTATCCGGTTTGGAGAGTTGCAACCAACCTGAGTCAGCATAGAGTTCACATGTGTGAGTACGTCGATGTGCACCAGTGAGCAGCCGACAGGCCTTATTTAGGGATGTTGTAATGTGACTAAGTGCTGTAGTAGTGGCAGATCCATATATAACTAAGCCATAGTCAATGACTGAGATGATAGAGGATTGGATGGCAATCCTCAGTGCAGAACGGGTAAGAAGCTGTCGGTTCCGATACAGAATCCCAATTCGCTGATTAATAGTTTTTGCTGTACTATCAATGTGAGTTGCAAAGGTTAGGCCTTGATCAAAGTTGATTCCAAGATATTTGAAAATTGGCACTTGTTCAAGGGTATTTCCCAGGTATGTATTAATTTTGAGTGGGACTTGCTGTTTCTTGTTTTGCGGGTTAGAGAAGAGCATGGATTTAGTTTTTTTGTGGTTTAGAACCAGCTTATGTTCAAGGAACCACATCTCAACTTTGGAAAAAGCATGCTGAAGGTTGAGGCGTAAGAGGTTCGGATCTTTATGAGTGGCAAAAATCACGGCATCGTCGGCATAGAGGATTATTTGTTCAGGGCAGGATTTGGGGAGAGAGTTTAGGAAAAGGCTGAAAAGGAGCGGGCCCAGGATGGATCCCTGGGGAACTCCTGAGCGAACCAGTTTTGAGTCTGAGAGAACTCCAGCTACTTTTACAGATTGAGAGCACTGAGCAAGGTAATTTTTTACCAGTCACCAGGACCCCGCGAGAGCCCTAGGGATAGTAGTTGTTTGATAAGTAGGCCATGGTGAACTGTATCAAATGCCTTGGTTAAGTCAATGTAGACTGCTCCAGTTAGGTTTCCTTTGTCCATTTC
This sequence comes from Neoceratodus forsteri, assembly GCA_016271365.2. Taxonomy (NCBI): domain Eukaryota; kingdom Metazoa; phylum Chordata; order Ceratodontiformes; family Ceratodontidae; genus Neoceratodus; species Neoceratodus forsteri. Next base: position 1,220,543,776 of record CM057450.1, read on the forward strand.
ATTGTGGATTGCTCCTGAGAATTCAAGTAGGGCAGTCGATGTGCTGTGCCCTTTCCTAAATCCATGCTGCTGAGTGCATAGGATGTTGTGCTTTTCCAGGTAGTCTGAAAGTTGGTCCGCCACCAAGCGTTCAAGGGCCTTAGAGAGAGGTGGTAGTATTGATATCGGGCGATAGTTACCAGGCAGTGACTTGTCACCACTTTTGTGCACTGGAGTGACAACTGCAGCCTTCCATTTCCTAGGGAATTGGCTGTAGCAGAGGGAGAGATTGAAAATTTTTGTGAGGGGGAGCAGTACTTCCTCCAGAGTGAGGGACAGAAGTTTAAGGTCAATAGTATCGCTGCTTGCTCGGGACTTAGAAATGGCCTTCTTTACATATTTATAGACTTCATGTGCCTTTACTAGTTTGAAATGGAAGGGTGGTTTGGTTGGAGAGGCAGTAATAGAAGTAGAAATTGGAGGGTCAGCATCAGTGAAGAAATCAGATGAGAGGACACCACTAAGGTCCGTGAAGGTATCACTTAGGGTGTTTGCAATGATCTCTGGGTCTAATGTAGTGGTTCCATCCACATTCATTATTGTAGGAGAGGATTTGGACTGCTGACCCATGATATTCTTTATGTTGTCCCAGAAGGATTTCCCTTCACCCCAGGAGTTGGAGAGGGCATTCTTGAAGTAGGAGCTCTTCATCAAGCGGATCTGTTTAGTACAGTGGTTACAAGCCTGTTTATACTTTTGAATGTCCGACAGAGTGCCAGTAGCTCTTGCAGTGGCCCAGAGGTGATCCCTACTTTGAGTTGTGCCAATAGCTTTGCCGTGAGCCAGGGATTTGTGGAGTGCTTTGATTTTGGCGCTTTTACTGGTGCATAGGTGTCACAGGCAGTGTTGAAAGTAGTAATAAAGTAATCAAGGGCTATGTCAACATCTTGAGTTTTGTAAATCAAGGACCAGTCTATCTGCCTAAGACAGATCTTGAGATGAGTAAGGTTGCCATAAGGTAGGACTCTGCTATAGATGGTTTTTGGAGGCGGCTTACGAAACTTATTTGTCCAGGTACATATTATTGGAGAGTGATCACTGAGCGAGTCAGGGAGAACACTTATATTGGTTATACGGGTAGGGTGGCTGGTAAGGATCCAGTCAATGAGGGTGCTGGTCCCTGATTTGTAGTTTTTCCTGGTAGGGAGTTTACCACTTGTGTTAAATTTGCTGCTAGGATAGCATCTTTGTTTGACCCTGCATCAGGAGAAGCCAATTTATATTAAAGTCCCCAAGGAGAAGGGAGTTCATGTCAGAAGGTTGTGTACTCAGAACTCGAGGACAGCCTGTGAGGCCGGAATCAGGATCTTTTGGTGGATATAGACAGCAGCAATCGTGAGGACTTTGTTTTGGGCACCAAGTAGTATCTTGATAGGGAGGAGTTGCACTGAGGTTTCTGTGGTGGGGTAAGAACCAGAGAGACAGGTGAAGTAGTCCTTTATGTAGATTGCACTCCCACCACCCCTTTTCGAGGTCCTATCTAGCCTGAATATCTTGTAGCCTTGTATAGAGATGGCATGATACGGAGTATTAGGTGTCAGACAAGTTTCAACGATGGCAAGGATATCCGGGTTGTGTTGGCTGGCAAAGATTTGAAGGGAGGCCAGTTCTGGGAAGAGACTGCAGATGTTTAAGGTAGCAATTTTGAGCCCCCCCTCCATTTTGGCAGGCTTTGTTGTACTGTAGAAGACAGGGCCAGGATTTGAGTGGACACTTCCTGATATCAAGAGGAGGAGTAGGAGTTTAAGAGACAGTTGCTGTACTTCGTAGTCAATAGAATCACACTTCTGAGGCTTATGTGGCTTGGACCAGTGCAGGCGTCTAGGGACCCAGAGCAAGGAGGTTGTTAGTAATAGAGGATGATATGCCCATTTATCCTTGTTGTAGCTTGTCAGTTGCACCCAGTCGCTTGCAGATAGGTACCTGGTGGTTAAGTCAAAAGTCAAAAGAATGATCAGGTTAGAATGTTAGAGGTTATAATACGAATCAAACAAACTTCAGGTACAAGTATCCTAACAGAATAACATACCAAGTTGTACAAGCACCATTCTCTTCCTATATTTAGTTGCTCGCTGAACCGTTGAACCCAAATGTATATGAGACAGTCCATTAATGATCTTATAAACCAGCAAAAGTATTTTAAACTCCACTGGCCATTTCACCAGCATCCAGTGCAGCTCATACAGAACAGGTGTTATATGCTCAAATCTGGACACACCAGTGAATAATCTGACTGCTGAATTCTGAGCCAACTGAAGTTGACAAAGCTGAGTAGCTGGAAGGCCGTAGTAGAGTATATATAGTAGCCAGTTCTTGAGGTGGGGAAATCTTGCACTAGGGTCCTCAGATCACTGTTGTCGACATAGAAATGCAACTTGACTATATTCTTTAGATGGTAAAAACAACTTTGGACAATGGCTGCCATCTGAGAGGATATGTCAGCATGCTCTCAAAAATGACACCCAGGTTGCAGACCTCTACTCTCACCTCTAATTGTAACCCTTTTGAATTGTAACCTTCAATGACGTGAACTGGAAATGATCTCTACAGGATGATACTAGGTGATCTGGAACAACCAGAATCAACTCTGTTTTGCTGGGGTTGAGCCTCAACCAACTGACAGCCATCCAGTCTTTGATCTCTGAGATAGAACAAGCAATACTAGCACACGCTCTGACTGACAGGAAAAACAAGGCTTTATTTTAAACATTTAAAAGCAACATATGGCCCGGTGGTGCTGAGGGTTGAGACGCTGGACACCACACCTCACGCTATGTCCATGACCTGGGTTCAGGAATGGCCTGGGGGCATCAGGGTGCCAGCGTGGGAGGGGGAGGGGGAGACGCTGGACACCACACCTCACGCTATGTCCATGACCTGGGTTCAGGAATGGCCTGGGGTCATCAGGGTGCCAGCGTGGAAGGGGGAGGGGAGACGCTGGACACCACACCTCACGCTATGTCCATGACCTGGGTTCAGGAATGGCCTGGGGGCGTCAGGGTGCCGGAGGGGGAGGGTGGAGCAGGATCAAGCATGCCAATGAGCAGCTCTCCTCTCCTCTCCTGAGGGTGGTGAGGGTGGGTTGGCACCACCCCTGTAGTTCTTCTTCCACCGGCTGGAGATCCAGTGGGTAGCATAGGTAGAGAGGGGGAGGCAAAACAATTCTGGGAAGTGGAAGGGGCTGAGCTGGCACCACGGAGTGCATAGCGCACCTCCACATATTTGCACAGCCATGTGCAGGGCCTCGGGGGGGGGGTAGGGGAGAAAACATGTAAAAAATTCCAATGTGTCCCCGTCGCCAGTTGGCGGAAGGAGGCGACGGGGACCAAATAGCTTAATTTAAAAAAAAAAAAAGCAACATACCAATAAGTTGCAGCTCCAAAACACGTCATAGCAGTAGAGGCTCCAATCGGTTTGGCACCTATGTGAAAGTTCCAAGTGGGTAACAGATGGACACATCAGCCAAGTTGAAGCTATAGATCTTCTTTTTATTATAGTACAAAAATTAAGTGGACTGGTTTCGTCAAATAAACAAAAATAAAAATAACATCTAAAACATGGCTTAACTGCAGCAAGAAAAACTTCAAATATATAAAATCCAAATGACTAGAAAGAACTAGTCCCACTGAGTGTTGTCCCTTCAACACTCCAAACAAACTGACTTGACTAGGCTTGAGACAATACATATATAGCCAGTCAGAGTTTAGGATTGGTCCATTCAGTTGTCATTCATACTTTATTTTAATATACAACTTTAGTATCTGTTATGCATCTTTTTATTTCTTACAAAGTGGCAGGGCACATTTTATCTAATGATTGAATGCATACTTTGACATCAAAAGTAATTTTGCTACCTTATGTTCAGTTTAAGAACTAGGAGGCGTTCTGCTTGTTCCTTCTTCAGCTGGGCTCAGCATAAGAATATTGAAACTGAGGCTGGCTGGCTCTTAGACCACCTTGCTGAATGTAGGCAGCAGCAGAAGCCTCCGTTTCCTTTTTAGGAAAGCTTTGTTTTACTTGCAGAGATTCTTTTAACCCCGTTCCCTAATTAACACAGATACTGGTATAATATAGCAGGTTGAGCCTTTAACTGTTTATTTTCTTTTGAAAGGAAGCCCTGCTTAATGTTGCAAAAAGCAACACACATCTCTTTACGGAGACGGCGGTTTGAAAACTGCTGCGATTATGCGCACCTTTGCAGAGTTTGCAACATCCGCACAATTGCGAAGGAGTGTACATTCAAAAACAGAACTTGGGAACCTCTAAACAAATGTACAGCAATAAATAAAGACAGGGTTCTATCTAAATAAATTTTCTTCTCACAGGAGAACTGTGAGAGCACTTGCTTTACAATGATTTCTACTTGTTTTCAGTTTCCCAAACAGCGCTAACAGCCAGTTGTACTTCACGACGGCTTGACTTTTTCTCCACTGCACTATAAACAGAACGATATAGATTTTACTAAACGCTGGCATAAATAACATACTTTGAGACTAGTATTGTTTTATAAACTCTGCCAGGATTGAGATCTCTTATTTTACTTTGTTTATCTTTTAAAGAGCTACTGCCGAGCAGTGGGTGGGGGGCTACAATAAACACTACAGGGTAAATAAACAGGGAATACATGGGTGGCCAGTCCATGTAAGACAAACATGAAGTAGACACAAAAAGATGTACACAAAGGGTAAATACACATAAGAGAACTCCTCCTAGGCAAACCTAAGGTTTCATGAAGGAAACCTGCCACATTCCTCCCTACCTAAGATGAAACCCATATCGGTTTTATCTTTTTACAGTTCTAGGAATAGAAACTCACACTTGATCATCAGATCTCTCTAGGGGAGAGATGGAGCCATAGCCTACCCATCTCCTAAGGCTCCACCTCAGGGTCCCTTATTATCTTTCATCTACTCTCTACCTAAGCAGTGGAGAGTTACACATACTCCTTTACCCCGAGGTCTGATGTTAAGAGTCACCTTTAATTATATACTGTAGTGAGAGAGGTAATCTACGTTACCATGGGCACTGCCTCTACGATGCTTAATCGTGAACTGGTACAATTGTAAGGTAAGGTACCATCGCATGATTCGGGAATTTTTATCTTTCATTATATGGAGCCAACATAGCGGATTATGGTTGGTCCATATCTCAAACTTTGTTCCCCACAAATAAAATCAAACTACTTCTATAGCCCAACGTATCGCCAGGCACTCCTTCTCTATTGTGGAATATCTAGTTTCTCTATCATGTAACTTACAACTTATATAGATGATAGGATGTTCTTCACCTTGATATATCTGTGTGAGAACTGCCCCTATTCCACAGTTGGATGCGTCTGTCTGTAATACAAAGGGCTGGGAAAAATCTGGCATTTTTAAAACTGGGGAGGATCATAATTTAGCCTTTATAGACTGAAATGCTTCTTCACACTCAGAAGACCATAGCACCTTTTCTTGTCTGTGCTTCTTAGTTAATTCAGTAAGGGGAGTGGTCAGTGTAGAAAAGGCTGGTATAAAGTGGTGATAGTAGCCTGCTAACCCTAAAAAGGACCTCACATCCTTTTAAGTATGGGGTCGAGGACTATTGGCTACCACTTCCACCTTACTTTTGTCTGGCTTTACCTGTCATCGTTTGATCTGAAAACCTAGATACTTAGTATTTTGCATGGCCATTGAACATTTTGCAGGGTTAATAGTTAGTCCTGCTGTAGTGATGGCCGTCAACACTTGTGACAAGTGTTGTATGTGGTCATTCCATGATGAACTAAAGACAATTACATCATCTAGGTAAGCTGCACTGTAAGGAGCATGTGGAGTCAAAATCCTATCCATTACCCTCTGAAATGTTGCAGGGGCACTGTGCAGGCCAAAATGCATCACAGTAAATTGAAATAACCCTAGGGGTGTGCTGAACACTGTTTTACCTTTTTCATTCTCATCCAACGGTATCTGCCAATACCCTTTGGATAGATCCAGCGTGCTAATATATTGAGTTTTCCCTAGATGGGCCAAATTATCATCGATTCGGGGCATAGGATAGCTGTCAAACTGTGACACAGCATTCAATCATCTAAAATCTAGACACAGCCTGACCCCACCTTCTTTTTTCTACTACCACCATTGGAACGTTTCACTCACTTTTGGAGGGTTCTATAATGCCCAGTTCTTTCATTCTCTTTAGTTCTTTGATAACCAATGGCCTCATTTTCTCTGGCAGTCTACATGCCATTTGTTGAATGGGCAATGTTTGTTTTAATGTAATGTGATGAGTGGCAACAATGACCTTCCCTGGTATTCCTGTGAATGTTGCCTCATGAAAGTGTAACAAAGTTTGCAATCCGGCTAACTGAGAAGGTGTCAGTTCTGGATTGATAGTAACATCAGCTAGTTCACCTGTTTTTCTAGTCTTTGATATGCTAGGGTCAGGGCACTATCTGATTCTTCTGGATGTATAAAAGCACACAAAGGAGGGGATCTTTCTGTCCAAGATTTCAATAGATTCACATGATATATTTTCCTTTTATGTGTTCTGTCATGAAGTGCTAACTCATAGGTCACAGGACCCATTTGTTTTATTATTTGATAAGGTGCTTGCCTCTTCATGAAGAGTTTGTTTTCTGAAGAGGGCAGCAATAAAAGAAGCTTGTCCCCCTCTACAAATTCCTTTAAACCAGTACCCTTGTCATATTGATTCTTCTGAACCAACAGTTGTTTTTGATTATTTAGGTGAGCTTTTTGTACATAATTTATTAATCTATGTCATAATTGACACATATATTCAGTGGGTACCATACCTTTTGGTAATTCCCCTTCCTCCCACTGCTCTTTGATAATATCTAATGGCCCCCTAGGATTTCAGCCATACAATAGCTCAAAAGGGGAAAACCCTGCAGAAGGTTGAGGTACCTCTCGATAAGCAAACATTAAGTATGGCAAGTATATATCCCAATCTTTTCCCTCTTCCTGCACATACTTCTGCAACATCTTTTTGAGGGTCTGATTGAAATGCTCGACCAGACTGTCTGTTTGAGGATGGTAGGGTGTCGTATGGATGGCAGTTATCCCCAGGGTCTGGTAGAGATGTTTCAGCAGCACTGAACAAAAATTGCTACCCCGGTCTGTTAATATCTCATAGGGTATACCCACCCGACTAAAGATCTTGCCCAACTCATCAGCGATTTTGGGGGCTGTTATACTCTGTAAGGAAATAGCCTCAGGTTACTTTGTAGTGTAATCACTAACCACCAGAATGTACCTGTTCCCTTTTGCACTTTTTGGTAAGGGCCCTGCAATGTCCATTGTAATTCTTTCAAAAGGGGTGGTTATCAGAGGCAGAGGTAGTAGGGGTACTTTGTCTCGTCTACTTATTTTGGCCACCTTCTGGCATTCACTACAACTGCTACAATAGCTAGCCACCTGTTCATGAATGCCAGGCCAAAAGAAATGGTAAAGCAGATGACTCAATGTTTTATCTCTACCAAGGTGCCCAGCCAAGGGAATATCATGGGCTACCTCCAATAACTGCTGTCTATACATTTGGGGTACCATTAATTGCTTTACTTCTTCTCCAGGTTTAGAATTAGTACCAGTTTCTATACAGTAACCCATTATCCAGTTCATATCTATTTTCTGGTGAAACCCCCTCAATATTCGTGCCCTGTGGGAAATAAGGTTGTAAGGTCACATCCTCTTTCTGTACATCTTTAAACCCTTTTGTCTTTACAATTTCTACTACAGTAGGCAAAGAATCCAACACATCATTTTCACAATTATGTCTAGTCCATAATATCTTTTCATTTCTTTTGTGACTCTTGGATTTTCTATCCTTTCATGGGGTCCCAATAACATCTTCCTTAAAAGGGAATACTTGTCCCAGAGTCTCCTTATGGGTTTGAGACCTAGTCACCATGGCACATACGTTCGAGGTCAATAACGATTCAAAGTCTGGATGATCATGTCCCAGCAAAACAGGGACTGGTAAATGGGATACTACTCCCACTTGTTGTTGCTGGGTTTGACCTTGCACAGTCATTGTGATTTCCTGTAAAGGATAATAATGTATGTCCCCTTGTATGCAGGTGGCCCCAGTTGTTGGTCCTCCCAATGTAGGCAAACAGTTCAGGATATTACTTTGAACTAATGTCTGTTTACTGCCAGACTCCAACAACCCCTGTACAGTTTTTCCTTTAAGAGTAACCTGGACTGTATATTGTCCCCAATTAGCAAGAGTCAAATGTGTCGGTTCACTTTTCTTTTTTGGGCAGAACCTCGCTATATGCCCCTTTCCTTTGCACTCATGGCATATAATGTCAGCATTATAACCCTTTCCTGTTTTGGGATACTGTCTCACCACTGTTGCAGATGTAATATTAAGTCTGCTGTTCCTATTGGTTCTTACTGGTGTTTGATAAACGTTGGACAACATGGTACCTTTCTGTCTGTGAGGTCTCGCTGCCAATTAGTCTTCAGCCAATTGTATTGCTACATTAGCTGCCTCAGGACGATGTTCCTTCACCCAGAGCTGGACATCTTGGGGAAGAGTCCGAATAAATTGTTCCAGTATGATCACCTCCAGAATCTGTGCTAAAGTTCTTGTAGTGGGCTGAAACCATTTTACACATAAGTCCTTTAGATGCGTATAAGCGTCTTGTGGGTTATCAGCCATGTGGAAATTATAAGAGCGAAATCTCTGTCTATAAGTTTTGGTATTAATTTCATACCTTTTCAGGATAGCTGATTTTACTGTATCGTAGTCATTGGCATGTGTTATGTCCACATGGCGATACGCTAGCTGGGCTTTCCCGGTTAAGTAGGGTGTTAGCTGTATAACCCACTGGTCCCATGGCCACATACAAGCAAGGGCCACCCTTCAAAAGTCATTATATATGTTTTGATATCATCACTGTCTGATAACTTTACCAACTTAATATCTTTATGTACACCACCAGGGGAAGCGGGGGGTTGAGGAGCACCCATGGCCTGAATAGCCCGTATTGTATCTGTCCAGCGAGCTTCATTTTCTTTCTGATCCCTTTCCTCTCTGCCTTTCTAACTCCACCTGGCATATACACAGCCATCTAAGGAGATCCTGTGATTCCTGAGGGGGAGTGCTTCATCAGCAGACCCTCCTCCACTTGCCTGAGCCCCTATCTCCTCTCCTTCTGTCTGTACATCCATCTTGGGTTGGACTGGCAACACTTTACCTTCTGCCTTGCTTCCTTTCCATCTCACCACCAATGGTAATCCAGTCAACAATGGTAACTGATATGCAGCTGCTACTGACCGTGTAGTAATTGCTCCTGGAGGCCACGTCCCATCCGCTTTGTCCTGTGACATCGGCTGTCCATCGGGTCTTTACCAGATCCTTTAGTTGGGAAATATCTCATCAACTTAATCCCACTGCTTACACCATATGTGAATGTTCCAAGTGGGTAACAGATGGATACATCAGCCAAGTTGAAGCTATAGATCTTCTTTTTATTTACAGAACAAAAATTAAGTGGACTGGTTTCGTCAAATAAACAAAAATAAAAATAACAAACAAAACATGGCTTAACTGCAGCAAAGAAAACTTCAAATATCTAAAATCCAAATGACTAGAAAGAACTAGTCCCACTGAGTGTTGTCCCTTCAACACTCCAAAAAAACTGACTTGACTAGGCTTGAGACAATACATATATAGCCAGTCAGAGTTTAGGATTGGTCCATTCAGTTGTCATTCATACTTTATTTTAATATACAACTTTAGTATCCTTTATGCATCTTTTTATTTCCTACAAAGTGGCAGGGCACATTTTATCTAATGATTGAATGCACACTTTGACATCAAAAGTAATTTTGCTACCTTATGTTCAGTTTAAGAACTAGGAGGCGTTCTGCTTGTTCCTTCTTCAGCTGGGCTCAGCATAAGAATATTGAAACTGAGGCTGGCTGGCTATTAGACCACCTTGCTGAATGTAGGCAGCAGCAGAAGCCTCTGTTTCCTTTTTTAGGTAAGCTTTGTTTTACTTGCAGAGATTCTTTTAACCCCTGCACTTAATTAACACAGATACTGGTATAATATAGCAGGTTGAGCCTTTAACTGTTTATTTTCTTTTGAAAGGAAGCCCTGCTTAATGCTGCAAAAAGCAACCCACATCTCTTTACTGAGACGGCGGTTTGAAAACCGCTGTGATTGTGCGCACCTTCACAGAGTTTGCAACATCCGCACAGTTGCGAAGGAGTGTACATTCAAAAACAGAACTTGGGAACCTCTAAACAAATGTACAGCAATAAATTAAGACAGGGTTCTATCTAAGTAAATTTTCTTCTCACAGGAGAACTGTGAGAGCACTTGCTTTACGATGATTTCTACATGTTCTCAGTTCCCCAAACAGCGCTAACAGCCGAATGTACTTCAAGATGGTTTGACTTTTTCTCCACCGCGCTATAAACAGAACGATATAGATTTTACTAAACCGTTGGCATAAATAACATACTTTGAGCCTAGTATTGTTTTATAAACTCTGCCAGGATTGATATCTCTTATTTTACTTTGTTTATCTTTTAAAGAGCTACTGCCCAGCAGTGGGGTTGGGGGGACTACAATAAACACTACAGGGTAAACAAACAGGGAATACATGGGCGGCCAGTCCATGTAAGACAAACATGAAGTAGACACAAAAAGACATACACAAAAGGTAAATACACATAAGGGAACGCCTCCTAGGCAGACCTAAGGTTTCATGAAGAAAATCTTCTGCAACCTAGTATGTCTTCAGGGGGATGGTCTCTATCACAGTCATTCAGTCTTAAATACTAATTTTCTTAAAGAGACAGTGCTGTCACAAGTGCATTGACAGAAAAAGTGCTCAGTGCTAAGTGACCATACCAAGTAAAGTGCACATATCAAAATCACATAATAATCTGTAAAAAAAAAAAAACAACATTTAAAAACAATTGCTGCTGGGGATTAATTGTTACTTCAGACTCAAAAAATGAATGATTAGAGGTTAGTCCATTGATGCTGCATCCCCATAAAATTTTCAGTGTGTGAGGCAATACAATCTTGCTTCTTGATCATTTAGAACAAGATACAGAGAAAGGACATACCATTAATACCCAAAAGTTTCAGTAACATAATTATGACTATAAAATACACAACAAAAAACATTCGTCGAAGAACAGCATTATTTCTTAATACAAAAGAGAAGTTCTATCATTTAATCCCAGAGGTATCATCCAGGTTGCAGACCTCTACTTTCACCTCTAATCGTAACCCTTTTGAATTGCAGCCTTCAATGACGTGAACTGGAAATGATCCCTAGAGGTCGATACTAAGCAATCTGGGACAACCAGAATCAACTCCGTTTTGCTGGGGTTGAGTCTCAACCAATTAACAGCCATCCAGTCTTTGATATCTGGGATAGCATTTTCAATTACAGACTTTCGATCACCCTGTCTGGGTCTAAATGAAATGTACAGCTGAGTGTCATCTGCATAGCAGTGAAAACTCTAGCCACACCTCTGGATTACATCTCCTAGCAGCAACATACTGTATATACTGACAGCAACAGAGTAGACAAGATAGAGCCCCAAAGGACACCGCATGTGACCACTGATGGCTGGGGCAGATTGGCAGTTGCCAAAAAAAACATGGTTTGCTAGTGATCATCCAGGAAAGATCATAACCATTTAAGAGCAGTACTGTTCAATCCATAGATTCTCCTCAGGCACTCAATCAGTTCCTAATGGCCCATGGTATAAATATGAATGACTGGTCAAGGAAAACCATAATGGACAGGCTGAACAAGCTGCTAAGGGAAGTTGTTTGTTGTAAGTTAGTACAAGGGTTCAAATACAAGTGGGACAGATATATGGGATGGGTAAAGGTAAACACAGAAACATAGACAATGACACCAGAAAAAGACTATTATTTCATCCAGTCTGCCCATAATTTCTAACAAACCCTGGACCTATTGTCCATAAAGGGTCCTAACCCACACTATCCACCACCATGCTCCCCCCCTACTGCTACCACCCTGAGCAACCACTAAGCCCTTCCCTCTGTCCCAGCCATGTTTGAAACCATTGATACTTTACTCCCACCACATTAGCTGGCAGATTGTTCCATGGCTCCAACACATTTTCTGTAAAATAAAAACATTCTCACTTCCCTCTTGAATCTCTTCCCCCTCAGTTTCCACTTGTGCCCCTGTGTTCTTGATCCACTAGTTATGCTAAATAGTTCCTCACAGTTTACCTTGTTCATTCCTTTTAGGAACTTGAAGGTCTCTGCTATAGCTCCCTTTTCTTGCCTGCCCTCCAGCGAGTACATGTTCAGTGCCTTGAGACGATCCTCATAAAATCTGCCCTGCTGGCCCTGAATCATTTTGGTCACCCTATGATTCATTGTCTCCAGCCTGCCCTTATTTTTCCTTAGGTGAGGACTCCAGAACTGGGCACAGCACTCCAGGTGGGGCCTCACCAGTGACCTATAGAGAGGTACAGTGCCCACCACTTATATCGTCCTTGCTTTCAGTGGGCAGCAACTTCTATCAGGCAAAGAACACTTTCCATTTGCCATTTCCCTTGCTATTATAGTACATTACCACCACATATAATGTATTAGCAGTGCCAGCTATAGCAGATACCAGCTGCATCTAAGGAGGTGCTAATCAGTGTAATTAACAACCCTGACTACCCTGACAACAGGCAAAAGGGGATCCTACAATGCAAAGAGAAGCCACAGAAAATTGAGAGTATCAACAGAAGTATAGATTCATTGCTGCCAACCCCAGGGAGTCTGGCTATCAGGAACCTTGAGGAGCAGTTCTGCTGTTCGGTGTGGTTTGGGGGGGGATCCCCACCATCAGCACCCTCCAGGGCAGTTATTTCACCCAGTGTAGCTCAGGGAGGAGGATCCTGGTCATTGGGACCCTCCAAGGAGCAGTTCTATGCAGTGCATCTCAGGGAGGATCCCAGCCATTGGCACCACTGATGTGCAGTTCTGCCACCAGCTGCAGATCAGGAAGGGGATCCTGGCTATTAGGACCCCTGAGGAGCAGTTCTACCACTAGATGTGGCTCAGGGAGGGGAATCCCAGCCATCAAGACCCTCAAGGAGCAGTTCTGCTGCCCAGTGCAGCTTAGGTAGAAGGGATTCTGGCCATCAGTACCCTCCAGGGCAGTTATGTCACTGGGTGTAGCTCAGGGAGGGCGATCCTGGCCATTGGCACCCCCAAGCAGCGGTTCTGCGCAGTACATCTCAGGGAGGATCCCAGCCATTGGGACCACCGAAGAGCAGTTCTACCATGCAGTGCATCTCAGAGTGGGGAATACCAGCCATCGGGATCCCTGAAGAGTGGGCCCATTGCCCAGTGCAGCTCAGGGAGGAGGATCCTGGCCATTGAGACTCCAGAGGTGCAGTTACACTGCCCTGTGTGGCTGAGGGGGTGAGATCCATGTGGAGGATTTTTCTCTCTGTTTAGCATTTGGAGAATTGTGGCGGGCTTCATAAAATATGAGTTTTGTTGTGCACTTTCTGTACTAGTCGCATGAGTACTGGATAATATCAGGAGTGGTAGCACTAGGTGACTGATAAATATTAAGAGACTCATTAAGGTTGTGTGCTGCCCAGTCATGAAGTAACATTTTACAGCTACTAACCAAATACGAAGAGTTTTCATTTGTATCCTAGTATTGCCGTTTGATCTTTGAGATGGTGTAGCAAATTTGTGAAAGTGGCGCTGCTGGTAATCTTTGAGTATTGACGTTTGGATATAACATTGACACCAGTGGGGAAGTATGAGAGAGTATTTACTTTGGTACCACTGCAGTGACCTAGTGATGGCAAGTGATTGTAGGAAGAATTATTACTGGGAACCTCCCCACCACCCCAGAAATAATGATCAGTGGCAAGCCATGCTAAGAAGCTGAAACAGTAATGTGGAGCTGAAACCACCGCAAAACCTTTTCTTATGCTCCTGCAGTTTTTTACATTTCCGAGAAAGAGCTGAGTGTAGTGATGAGATTTGTTCCAGTCCTGGGCTGCAGAATATTGTTTTCCTCAGCTCTTGTCTTTACAAATTTTACAACATGTAGAAATATAGTACATGTAATCAGTGGTACTTTACTATGTGATGTGGTGTGGTGTATGTACATAGTCAGCAGAGTTATTCATTTATTCATAATCACACAGATCCCGTAATCTCATTTACAGGTGATTTGGAAGGGTGTAATGGAGTAACTTTCACAGCCTGTACGCAATAGAGTAAGTGCAGGGAGGCCCACCTGGAAAGTTTTGTGTAGGCAGCCAGGCCAGTCAGAGTGCGGTGCCCCCCTGCAGTAACTATAATATCAACAGGTAGGATCTGAGGCCAAAAAAAACAACAGTGTGTGGTTGCCTGTCTTAGCTTGCTAGCCTACATGTATTTGGACAGCATGTTGAGAAAGCAAACAAATTTGGCACACTCAATATTACCTCTTCGAACACCCACAGTGTGCCATGAAAGTCTGTTTTAGCCACTAGGGAACACAGCATGAGAAGAGGGGGGGCGGTTGCTGTGTTTGCCCGATGTGTGCCAGCACAGCGCTATGTGTGCTAAATGCATTTGGCTGGTTGACAGCATAGACTTTTTTTAAAAAGGAGAGTGTGTCCAAACCCGAATTCCAAAATGTGAAAGCCCTTATTGAGCTGTGAGTCTTGGGATTGACTGACTGTTCCTCCCAGTGGTAGCACTCTTCACAGAGAAAGACACGCATACAAATCTGTAAAATTAGATAACACGGTATTTTTACAGCATACTGATGAAGATATGTTGTCTCCTTGTTTTTGTAATTTAGCCCTTGGCATGTTTTTCCAGACTTGGATGCTGACCAGACTAAGACTCCCTTTCTAGCCCTCTACTTTTTATTGACTACACACCTCTGCTTGTTGGCTTAAAAGAAAAATCCATGCCAGAGCAACCTCTATCTGCTGAAAATTTCCCTGGTAAGTTTCTGCACACTGTTGCTATTTCTCTAAGTTAGTGGGTGTATTCTAAGCTTCTTACATCACCAAGTGTTATGTTGCATGTCCAGTATATTTGTGTGTGGTCTCCTGCTCCCCATTATTCAGAATGATAAAACTACTGCCTTAGTGCTGCTGGGATACAGGAGTGATGCTTGCACTGAGGGACAGGATGCCAGTTTATATGCTGCCTTATAGAAAGTGATTTATCTGTAGGGAAACTCTAAAGACAAAGGGGCATGCCGGCCTGGTGACGCTGAGGATTGAGGCGCTGGACACCACACCATGCACCACGCTGGTGACCTGGGTTCAGGAATGGACTCGGGTCACTCAGGGGTTGGATGGGGGAGGAAAGGATTGAGTGTCCTTAGACAGCTCTCCTTCCTTGGGGAGGGGAGACTAGTGCTGTGCGCTGTAGACTGACACCCAGCGGTGGCTGGGTGTTGGCACAGATGCACAGCCATGTATGGGGAGGGCCCATGTCCAGGGCAATAGGCTGCCTCTGAGGAGGTGGGGGACATCTGCCCACCCATTGCACGGATGTTGGCTCGGGGAGTAAAATGGAGGAAAAAGCAGGGAGCCAACAGGACCCATGATTGCCTGGTCATTCCCCATGATGCCGCCTCTGATTCTACAGTTTGCTCCGGGGGGTATGCTGGTGCTCTTCACCCTGGCTGCACCATGGGTGGTAATCCACGGGGGAATTGCGGGGGACTGGCAGAGCAGGTACGACCAGGGCCAGAGGAAGAGCCCTCAGAGGGAAGGGCTGGAACCACCTGTCAGCTCCACGGAGGAGCAGAAAGTATAAATAAAAAAAAGACAAAGGGGCATCTGAGTAATTTTGTATAACGGGACTGAGTCCGGCTGCATCAGCTGAACTCAGTTACACAATATTCCCCTCAAATCTGAATTTGTGGACCTTCATTTTTATGGCTGCATAGCAGAGCTATGCAACGTATTGCTATTATGTAGTAGAGAGAAGGGACACTGGAAGCATGTGATCGGAAACCTAGACTGTGTCCTTCCACAGTAGAGTTGAAGCACATGTAGCCCTCTTCATTCATCACAGTGCTGTCCCCCCACCAGGTGCACTATTTTCCTGCTCCGCACTCACTTCCAGACTCACTTCTGGGTTTGGAGCTTGGTGGCACCTCCACCCTGTAATGTTTCTCTGGTGTTTAGTGACACCTCCCCACCCTCCTGTTGCCGTTCCCCCTATCTATAAAACATTTCTCTGGTGTCTAGTGGCATCCCCACACCTTATCACCATCCCCATATTTCCGCAATGTTTCTTTGGTGTCTGGTGACACCCCCCTCCAATTGCCATCCCCATATTTCCATAATGTTTCCGTGGTGTGTAGTGGCACCCCCCACCCTCCAGTCACCATCCCCGTATTGCCATAACATTTTCCATGGTTACTAGTGGCACCCCCACCCTCCAGTCACGGCCCCTGTGTTGACATAATGTTTCCCCAGTATCTAGTGGCACCCCCCTGTCCTCCGACTGCCATCCCCCTGTATATCATATTTCACTGGTGTCTATTGGCACTACCACCCCTCCGATCACCATCCCCATATTACATTTGAAAATGTGACCTGTAGTAAAGAAAACTGTCCCTTGATGTTTTTCTTTCATTAAACCTGTAAAAAAGAAAATGGCTCTCTTGCTGATTTGACCACTGCCACCCCAACATCCCACTTAGCAGTCACCACCCCACACACCCTCATGCACCTGAACAGGTTCCATGGCGAAGAGCCACTCTCCGGTTGAAGACACACCTTGCTGACAGAACCAACGACTGCAATAAGAGAAACTGAACTAAGTGCAGTTCAATGTGTTTCATTGAACTTTGAGACATAACATTGTCATTTTTACATATTTTCACCCCAAATTTTCAACATGGCCTTTTTGGGACCACACCTCCCTCATGAACAATGGCAGTGGAATTATGCAAATCAGGCCCAAAAGGCAATTTTATGGTCACTTGGCAAAAATCACCTTTCGGGCGGGATTTGAACATTTTCACTACCATTTCTCATGAGGTGAGGTCATAAGACAGCTATGTTGAAAACTTGCAGTTGAAATATGTAAAAATGACAAAGCTACAAATGTGCATTGAACTTTTTCTATGCTCGCTCATAACTTCAGTAATGTTAAATATTTTGACCCCAGATTTTCAACATAGCCATTTTTTCGCACCAGCTCAGGAATGTGACAGCTGTCATCTTTCAGATCCTTGCAAAAATGTGTTTTTGCACCTGTAGCACAAAAATGATGTTTCAGTGGTACACAGTCATGTTTCAACGAGGATTTGAACACTTTCACTTGTGTGGTTCATGAGATGTGGTAATAAGAAGGCTATGCTGCAAATTCATCATTTTATAGTTGTATTGGCTTTGACCAGAGTTTGTTTATTACTGAAGACATGTTGCATAAAAACTGACTCTTTAGACTTTTTGTTCCGGCTGCTTTTTCTGCCTGAAAGTCACAATCCTCTGTTTGTGGCAACATAATTATTTTCATGGCAACAGGCTGTGACGTTCCCAGGAGGCATCTGGGAATGAGCTGTTAACAGTTCAGTATGTTTTTCATGGTAAAACTTTTGAGATAAATACATACATACATACATAACACATACATACATACATACATACTGTAAATGTCACTGTTGAGGATTATGATTTAATGGCAGGAAAGCAACAGGGACAGATTACGTCAGGGGGGAAAAGAGCTAGATTTCCTGCAACTGTCGTTAATAATAAAGAATAGAATGCTTTGATGCCAACTGTAAGCGCTTTGCAGAAAACTGGAAAATCACTTAATTTGGTCTCAGAGCAAACACTGATTAGAGGTGGACAGATTGTGCCTGAGGACCAGTATAAGTAAACAGGCTGTGTCCCTTTTAGTATGACATGATAATCCAGGTACTTATCCTTCTTTGAGTTTTGTGTCCAGCATCCTTGTTCAGAGGCATTCACCCCACTTGCCATTCAATGTCTAAACAGCATCTGGACAATCAGAGAAGGGCAGGATGCCTGGCAGCAGGGTAAATTCCACTCCTCCCCAGCATCGCATTGCGTGAGTGGAACAGAGCAGAAGTAGAGTGTTTGATTTGGGAGCAGGTAGACCTCAGGACTCCAGGGGACTGTGGAGGTGAGGTACTACCCCATCTGCACTCCCCTTTCTGGGTTGCAGGCACAGGTTGTTGGACTATAGGCTAACTGGCAAGGGTACAGCAGACCTTCTGTCCTACTCCGGCATCATCAGGTCCACTGTCACTTTGCCAAAGGACTCCTAGACAGATACAGAGTGGGTTGGACCCTAGTGGGCTCCAGGAGTGAGGGGATGGAGAGAAAGGCGCACCATCCTCCACTAATACTACTGCAGAACACCTTCACTATACTGAGAGAATGGGGTAAATGACAGGAGGTTCCTGTTGTAGTGGGAGGGGAGATGGGGTTTCTCAGGAATGGAGGCCCCCAGCCAAAGAGGAAGCTGCTGCTGGTAGGGACTCTACAGTGAAGGGCCTCCTCGGGACCCAGTCAGAAGGCAGAAGGAACAAGGAAAATCTGAAAAGCTCACAATCGTGCCCCTGCTGGTTGCAGGAGAACTGCTTGTCGGCAAGCCCAGCGGCAATCCAGGGTGAAGCAATGGCTTTTTAATAGCCCACCCACCCGTCCTGGTTCAGAGGTGACTTTTAATCCTTTCGCCTTACCCCGCCCACTGCCAGCTAACTTGTCTATTGGCTTGATAGGGGTGGAGTCGAACTTCTCCCTCCCAGGTTTCTCTCCTACGCCCTGCCTTTTTCTGTGCTCACTGAGCCTGCAAACCCAGTTCCATCCAAACTCACTCCAGTAACCTGCTGCACATCATGTGACTGCTGCTTATTTACTAAGAGTGTTTTACTGCTAAATTCCAAATTGTGTTAATTTCTTTGACCTTTTCAGGCAGTCGCTCTGTATCCTGAAACTGTTTTTTAAATCCAAAATTTTACTGTCATTGCTAAAGTGTATCTGGACCTCCAGTTAGAGCTAGTTATCATCACATTTCAGGTCAGTTAGCCACCCCCCTGGTGCTCGTTATCACACAAGGTCAGAAATCACACTCCCTGGTGTTTGCTCAGTGCCCCTGCCTGACACTGCTCTCTGTCACCTCAATGCTCCCAGGTCCTCTACAGTATACCCCCTGTTCAATCCAAGATCGGCCTCTCGGCATGATCTCTGCTAAAGCAATCTGTTTCCCCCCCCTCCCCACTTTGTTCTCCTGGCTACCCTTATCTTGGGACTCATCCCCCTCCTCTCGGACATTGCCCCTGGCCAGGAGAGTGGCTGCGGCAGGTCCATCCACCAGTACTCCACGACCGATTTTACGTTCTCTAACCTTATGGCTAATACCGTTGGTCCCCGCCATCCCCCTAGCGGATTGCTGCCTAGACCAGTCCTGCCCCAAATCCAGATAAAACGACGTCAGGTTTGGAGGCCAGAAATCAAAAGGTCCCCCCCGAGAGGACCCCTCCTGTGGCTAATCCTACTGTCCCTTGCCCTATTGGCGACATCGAAGTCAATCCTGGCCCCACCACTCTTGACTGTCCTCAGGAATGGTGGATGGAAAAGGGCCTGAAAGTTGCTCACATCAACATTCGGAGTCTACTTCCCAACCTTGACGAGCTCACTGCATGGGTCACTCTCTACAAGCCTGACATCCTGGGGATAACCGAGACCTGGCTCAAACCCCAGATTCCCGACTCGGTCTGCAGGCTTCCTGGCTATGAGCTCAAACGGCAGGACAGAACAGGGAGCAAAAGGGGAGGTGGTATCCTGATTTACTACAGGGCCCACCTCAATGTATCCCTTATAAACCATTCCTCTGTACTGCCGTCAACCTGTGAGCTCCTCCATACTGTGCTGCTGCTCAGCAACACCAAGAAACTGCATGTGGTATGCTTCTACAACCCACCAAAGGGCAGGCTGCAGGGCCTCTCCCATCTTCTGGATACTGTCTGTCCCAGTGCAGGGGCAAACGAACTCCTTATCCTGGGGGACATTAACCTGAACTGGGATGGGGATAATGTCAAGCAGCTTGAGGCCCTGCTTGCCACCAAATCCCTAACAAAACTTGTAAGGGAGTCCACCCGTCGCAAGGCAAATGTCACTTCCTGCTCCCTCTTGGACTGGATTATGTCAAACCGTCCCGAGAGGATCTCCTCAGTAGGGGCCCTACCCGACGCAATATCGGACCACTCTCTGGTTCTGTGCATATGGAATACCCCCTCCCCTAAGGTCCCCCACAAAATTATCCAGGTTCGAAACTTTGCCAGATTAAACCCAGACCTGTTCCTGGAGGAACTCAGGTTTATGGACTGGTCTACAGTCTATAGAGCACTGGATCCCTCATCTGCCGCCGCTGCGTTCCACAACATCATTGTGGATCTACAAGATAGGCATGTCCCTATCACTAGGCGTAGGGTCCGTGGGACAGCCACCCAGTGGCTGCATGGGGGCCTCCTCTCCCGCATGCGAGCGAGAGACAAATGCTGGCATCAGTTAAAATGCTCACACGATACTGCCTCGCTACAGCAATACAGAAAACTCAGAAATGAGTGCAAGAAAATGATCAGGGGAGCAAAAAAGCGACTTCTGCAAGGCCGCCCTTCTCAGCTCTGCCAAAGACCCCAGGCGGTTCTGGAGAACCATTCAATCACTGGTCGGCGGTCGCTCCTACTCCGGGGTCACTGACATGCTCATCGAAGGAGTCTCCTGCAACAATCCTCACGTGATTGCTAATGCACTAAACTCTCATTTCACTGACCTCCCTTCTGCTCTCCCACTCGGGTCCTCAGCCCGGAGCTCAAGCGACTCTGCCTCCACATCACAGCAGGAGTCTGGTCTGCCCCGCCCTCCTTTTTGCCTAAGGGCGGTATCGGAAAGTGAGGTGCGGTCTCTCCTTCTTGGTCTCTCCCAGAATGCTAGCCCCAGCCCTGATGACCTGGAGCCCAAGCTTCTCAAACTAGGAGCCCCCCTTATAGCCTCCCCGGTGGCCCATATTATCAACCTATCCCTTACCCAGGGACTGATCCCTGATATCTGGAAGGTTGCCAAGGTCGTCCCTGTCCCTAAGCAGGGGCGACCCCAAAATCCTGGGCAACTACCGTCCCATAGCTATTCTCTCTGCTGTCAGCAAGCTACTGGAAAAGGTGGTTGCCAAACAAATCTCGGAGTATATCCACTCCCATGGTCTGCTGACCCCAGCCCAACACGGCTTTCGTAGAGGGCACAGCACTACCACGGCTCTCATCTCTGTCTCTTCCAGTATCAGAGCAGCTATGGATCAGGGAAAACTCTCAGGTGTGGTATCTATTGACTTATCCAAGGCGTTCGACCTCGTTGACCACGACCTGCTTGCCTTGCAGATGAGGTCCCTTGGTCTGTCCCCCTCTGCCCTAAACTGGGTCTCTGACTACCTATATGGCAGAAAACAACTAACTAAATTCAATAAAGTCCTCTCTGCCCCCCAGCCTGTTACCTCTGGTGTCCCTCAGGGCTCTGTGCTGGGTCCCCTACTCTTTTCCCTGTTCATCAACAATCTCCCTGATGTGGTCTCCAGCTGCTGTG
The DNA here is from genome assembly GCA_016271365.2 of Neoceratodus forsteri. Classification (NCBI taxonomy): domain Eukaryota; kingdom Metazoa; phylum Chordata; order Ceratodontiformes; family Ceratodontidae; genus Neoceratodus; species Neoceratodus forsteri. The sequence goes on from CM057450.1 coordinate 1,220,565,414, forward strand.
TCACCATTTATGCGGATGACCTGGTTCTCCTGGCCCACTCCTGTGATACAGCCACACTAAACCGACACTTATCTGAAGACCTCTGGAACATCCAGGCATGGCTCTCCAACCATAAATTGGTCCTCAATCAAAACAAAACCAAGGCTATGCTCTTGGTTCAGCTGCCAAAATACGGCCTCTTCAACTCCCTTCATATCAACTACGAAGATGGCTCCCCTCTCCCAACCATGACCTCCCTCAAATATCTTGGAGTGACGCTTGATCCCCAAGTGGACCTTGGTAGTCATATCCATAATGCCTGCAGTGGGGTAAACCGTAAGCTGGGGATGGCCTACAGGGCTCGGTACAACCTTACTCCAGCGGCTCGCATAGCTCTGGCCAGGGGAGTACTACTTCCCTCCCTCAACTATGGCTCCCTCATATTTGCTCATACTTCTAAGACCCTCCTAAGCAAGTGGAGCACAATGTACAACAACATCTGTCAGTTTGCCCTGGCCGCCCCCCGCCTCACCCATCACTGTGAGCTCTACGAGAAGCTTGGCTGGCTATCCCCGCTCAATCACCTTAACTTTAGCACTGGGTGCCTCGCGAGTAAAGTACTTAGCTCCGGCACCCCTCTGGAACTGGCCTGGTTTCTTGCCCCTGCTGACCTCTCCCCCTACCTGCTGCGATCCCAAGGCCCCAGACTACTAAATGTGCCTACTACCCGCACCATTATGGGGGACCGGAGTTTTGCTGTCCATGGTCCCAGGCTCTGGAACTCTTTTCCTGAAAGTGTCCGTACTGCCCTCTCTCACAAGCTTTTCTGGACCTCCCTGTGGGATCATCTTAAGTTGGCCTCTCGCTGTGAATGCCCTAAACCCCCTTAGTCACCCGGTGCCCACTGGTGCCAGCTTCTTCTCTCCTGCTCTGGCATCACCACTCTTGCACTATGACCTCATCCAAATCCCCCCTCCCTTGTTGACTGACTCTATGGTGTTCCTATGCTCATAAATCCCCACCAGCCCTGTTGGTCATTTGTATCTATCTTCAATCTATACCTTGCCCCAGCATTGTATCTGGGTGTACTTTCTACGAAATTGTAAAAACTGTAAAATTGTCTTTTCTCTTGTTTCTGTATCTAATGTATTTGTCTGAACAATTGCTGTATTGTTGTACCTGTTGTACCCTTTTGTACTCTCCTGGGTCGTTCCTGAAAATAGGCATAATATTTGTCTAGTGTACTTACCCAGCAAACAAAAACTAAATAAATAAATAGAGTCAGGAGCTGGGATGGGGAAGAGTAGAGAGGTGAAGTGCCTGAGGGGTGCCTCAGCTGGGAGTGATGGTGAGTAGATCCTGCAGATCGCTAGGTCAGTGGGAGCTGGATGTCATTGTTCACCTAGGGACAAATGACCTAGCAAGAGAGAGGGTAGTGGTAGCTCTGGAAAACTTCAGGATGCTGGGAAGGGGCCTCCAGCAGATAGTATGTATGGTGGCATTCTCTGAGGTGCTACCTGTGAAGGGCAGGGGACAGGCAACGGTACTCCATGCCAGGACCTTAAATGACTAGCTGAAAGCATGATGCATAGAGGAGGACTTTGGCTACATTAGAGACTGGGTATTGACCTGGGAATATAGGGGCCTCTAAGGGAGACAGCCTGCATCTTTCTGTGAAGGTAAGAGGACTACAGTCCTTGGTAGAAGGTTTAAATGCTACTTGGATGTGTATTTAAACTAGCCAGGGGGAGAGGCATAAAAACCAAGGGAGGCAACAGTTGCCTTCTTCCAGATGGTAGAATGGCAGGGAGATAGAGAGGGTCCAAGGGGTGAAAACACCCTCAGAACAGAGACTCATGAAGTCAAGAACAGGGACAAGAAAAAAGGAATGGGCATTATGTCACACACACTCAGCAGGTCAGACCCTCTGCTCCCACAGTGCCAACCTCAGAGTGCAGTAATGTGAACAGGTAACAGACAGGGTAACCCTCCTGTCTGCTTGTGGGTCTGAATCACCTTTAGTCTCAAGTTCTGGGGGGATTCAAGCTGTGAACCTTATGCTAGTGTACCCAAATGTACAGGCTCAGATAATCTTCTCTTCAGGGGGATGCAAGATATCTTTTGCCTAAGGGCACCTAACCAGGTATCCAAAATGAACCCTTAAAACTCTATAAAAGTCCTTAGGTATATTCTTACATTTTTCCAGTTTGGTAACACCATCAAGCCCTTCAGAACAGCTGTCAACTTAACCAAGTATACATCACATGCAAAAAAATGGGCAGACCCAAGTAGTCTTTCAAAATAAAGATTTTACTAAACTCTTGGACAAGTTGGGAGGGGTGACAGACCTTATGATTACTGACCTGACAAAGGGGTATTGGCAAGTCGAGTTAAGTGACAGAGCTAGGGAGAGGTTGGCCTTCATCACTCCGATAGGCTTATTTGAATTCAAAGTAATGCCTTTTGGAATGAAGAAAACCCCAGCCACTTTCCAAAGGTTGGTGAACCAGGTGTTAAATGGTGCTGAGGAGTACGCCGTGGCATACCTGGATTACATTGCCATCCTTAGTGCCAGCTGGGAGGAACACCTGTCCCACCTTAAGGAAGTGCTAGGGAAGATATAGAGAGCCATGCTCACTTTCAAAGCTGAGAAGTGCCAGGTGGCCATGGCTGAAGTGGCATACCTTGGGCATGTTGTAGGCCAGGGACAGCTCCATCCTAATGAAGCAAAAATAGAGGTGATCAATGCATGATCCAGACCAGAAATGCAGAAGCAGGTCAGAAGTTTTCTAGGGACAGCAGGGTACTATAGGAAATTTGTACCCAATTACAGTGCCCTGGCTGCTCCTCTATCTGACCTGGTAAAGAAAAGGATGCCTAAGAAAATTGTCTGGGAACCAGCCTGTGAGGAAGCCTTTACCAGACTGAAGGAGGCACTGTGCAGTGCTCCTGTGTTGACAAGTTCTGACTATAGCAGACCCTTTACAGTCCAGACTGATGCCTCAGACATGGGTATTGGGGCAGTACTGAGTCAGACATCCAACCAAGGGAAAGATCACCCTGTAGTGTACCTGAGTAAAAAGTTATTTCCCAGGGAGCAGGCAAACAATGATCTTCCTGTAAGGAGATATTTTAAATACTGTGATGTCAGCAAAAACTAATTTCCCAAATTATGACAGTCTTTAATCAAGCCTTTCAATTGATCTTGTGTGGTTTCCTGTTAGCAAAGCAGGTCAAAGATTTTACAACTTTTCACAGCATGGTGGATGACATGTTTTTCCTCTAAGACATCATAAAAGTTTACGAGCCCCGTATCTTGGCAGCTGGATCAGTTCTAATTGCAACAGAAAAACAGGAGACCCTTAATTTAGTCTCTCTAGTCTTTTAATTACCTCCTGTTAGTTCCTGTAGCTGAAACCTGGGGGGTGGGGGCACCCATACCACGGCTGTCTTATATGAGACAAATCACATACTATTTTTATATTATAAATATCATAGAACAATCATAACCAGCTGACCAAGTATCACACATTACACTTTGGATGGGGGAGGAAAGTGGATCAAAAGGTACCAAGAATAGAGAAAGCAAACTGGGAGGGGGTGGGTCAGAGGGCGCTTCATGTAACAACATAGGCAGGAAGGGGAAGGGAAAAAACACAAGCCATCAGTCAAGGGGTTGAGAAGGTATGGAGAGCCATGTGGCCAACACTAGGAGCCCCGGAAACAAAATCTCAGAATTGGGGGATATTATGACAGAGGCTAACCTGGACCTAGTGGCCATAACAGAATCTTGGTGCACCAGGCACCATGACTGAATCATGGCCATGCCAGGCTACTCTCTATTTAGGAGAGACAGGGTGGGGAGGAGGGGTGGCATTGTATGTGAAAGAGTGAATAAAAGTCACTGAGGTGCAGGTGCGTCAAGATGAGAAGGTTCTGGAAGTGCTGTGGATCATCCTGAAGATGGGCTCTAGGACCAGTATCTGAACAGGGTAGTGTATAGACCTCCAGCACAAGGGAAAGAGTTGGACAGGGCACTAGGGGAGACCATCATCAGTATGGCAGGAAAGGGAGAAGGGATGATAGTTGGGGATTTCAGTCAGCCAGATGCGGAGTGGAACCTTCCAGCTGCAGCTTCAGCAAGGAGCAGGGCCATTCTTGACTCCCCATGGGGGCCTTTTCTCAGGCAGCTAGTAAAAGAACCTACTAGGGATGGGGCAATGTTGGCCTTGTGCTACCAAACAGCGACAGCATTGCAGACATCACAGTGGAGAGTCCCTTGGTACTAGTGATCACCATACGGTGTGATTCATCATAAGGAAAGGAACAGAGAGAGCCACATGAGCATGAGGGTTCTGGACTTCAGGAAGGCAGATTTTAAAGAAATGAGAGACTACCTCAGAAACTGTCTCGAAATGTGGGATTCTGGTGGGGGGGTAGAGGTACAGTGTGGAAGACTAAGGAAGGGTATAATTAGGGCAACAAACTTCTGTGTGAAAGAGGTAGGCAAAGGCAGGAGGAAAAGGAGACCATTATAGTTCTCCTGAGAAGGGGCAAGGGTAGTGAAAGAAAAAAGGGTTGCATTCAAGAGGTACAAAGAAATGCAAAGGGAGGAGGGCAGGGAGACATACCAATCCAGGCAGAAGGAAGCAGTTAAGGTGGTTAGGGGAGTGAAGGCACAGATAGAGGAAATGATTGCTAGGGTGGTGACTAAGGGGGATAAGACTTTTTTTCAGATACATTAACAAGAAGAGAAAAGCAAGGGGAGGGATAGTGAGGACTGGAAGGGTGGAAGGTGGAAACTTTGCAGAAGGAGACCACGGAAAAGCTGACATTTTAAGCATGTACTTCTGCTCGGCCTTCACAGTGGAGACAGAAGGGGACAGGCCACCAGGGAGAAGCAAGGATATTGGTGAGGGGGGTGCACACAAGACCATTTTCAGAGGAAGGAATCCTGGAAGGACTCACAGCCCTGAAAGTGGCTAAGGCTAGGATGGTATACATCTCAGGGTACTTAGAGAGCTCAGAAAAGTGTTAGCTGCCTCACTGACAGCCTTGTTCAACAGCTCACTGGAAACAGTGGTTCTGCAGGACTGCAGAAAGGCAGACATGGTCATTCTACATAAAAGCAGCAGCAGGGAGGAAGCTAGTAACTACAGGCCAGTCAGCCTAACTTCAGTGGTGGGGAAACTAAAAGACACCCTACTGAAAGAGAGGCTGGTTGGGTATCTAGTAGTCTAGTAACAGCAGGCAGCAGAGGGAGATTCAATAGTCTACAGTAAAGGTTAGAATTTATATAAAATCTGATCTTTTATTTTCTGGCCCCGCTGTCCTTCCCAGGCTAAGTACAGTCACAGAGGACTGTACTTAGCCCCTGGAGAAAAGAAGATCTGGAAAACATCTGACTGGAGACTATAAAAGCTCTAACAGGTATAACTTCTTCTTGGACCAGTTCTGAAAAAAACAGGAAAGTCATGTCCTATCACCACAGGCACAGGTAGTGTTGGAACCACCCGCACCTTAATTATCTCAGACACTTCTTTAACACCTAGGGTTATCTGTGTGGTTGGGTAAAATTGTGTGCCCCCATGTATATGCCACATCCCAGTTCCTGCACTTTTTATTGATTGAATTTTGTTGACTGCGAGGATCCACTGAAACTAAAAGTCTCTTTTTCAGGGGAGACCCAAGTTTAATTACACACAGGCATAGCAGAAAGACATTGCACAGTCAAAGACAACAGTAAGTTTCAGAAAGTTATATGCAATTAAGGACTCAGTACATTCAAAGGCAAGAAGGGTTACAGCAGGTTGCATACATTAAGGATTCATTAGAGTTACAGTGGTAGGAAACTTAGTTGTAAAGACATCATAGTCCAGGCAGACCATACTATATAGCATAAGAAGAAAACCAGCACTCCAGGGATCGGTAGTGGATATAGTCATTTTACTCTGCAATTGCCATACTTACAAAATTTGTTGTAACACTATAAGCATAGTGATATAACAATGCAGAGGGCTCCCACACACAAAATCAGCACCAGCGCCTCGAGGTACAATACCTCTTCATCAGGGGGCGTGGCTACCAATACCCCCATCAGTTTTTATACCCTTGATTTCAGGTGTTCACAAAAAATTAATAAATCACTGTGCTAATCAATTTCAGTTAATACCATTGAAAACACTTAATATGTGACCCTACAGGTTTCTGCCCTGTCAGCTCTCCATTTTGTTGTTACCTAATTATATGAAACCACATTTTTTTTTAAAATGGCCCCTCATTTGTTCTAATTTGTGTTTGAAAGGATAATTTCCTATTTCTTTGGGTAAACAGGACCACTAACAGGGATGAAAGCTGTTCAATCAGGAATGTGCAGTGCTACAAAACATGTAAAAACATTTCTAAAAACAATGGGGTATTTTAGCAACATCAGATTTCATTTTTTATTTCCTGTTCCCATAGTCTTATAAATGAATTGACTCTAAATCTTTGTTATTATAAGAAGAGTTTTTTGTGTATATACAAGCGGGGTTTCAAAATACTGGAGAATGACAAAATCAATCTATGTGAGCAATATAATAGATATTAACAACACATTTTCAAAACTACAATTTTCTTCATTAACAAACCTTTAACATCACACAATGCAGGAAATATTAATGAATAAAGGGTTGCCACTCCATGTAATCATTGAAACCAGAGGGTTTCAATGTCTTTAACTTGAAGATCCATAGGCTTTTACTACAGTTTGAATTAATTGTGACACATGCAGACTGGATGTGGTATGTTTCAATAAACTTTGACACCTGTTTCACAGCTATATGCATCTGGCATTGAACTTATTTAGACTTTTGAGAGTGCTGACCATGTTTGAGGTCTACTGCCAAGCAACCCCATCTTTTCCCTGTCACTTCTTGGGCATTGGATGCGCTCGGCCTGCGGCCTTGTGCTGAGCCACCCAAGGCATGATGCTAACCCAGCACAACACATGCCCTGTCATGCATTACTGCTTAATGTACAAATATGCTTCTACGAGGAGGTAGACCTTAGTTGTTAGCTCCTCCCACCTTTATCTCTTCCCTTAACCAGCATTTAATTACACTTAACTCTGTGGCCCACCCCTCACCATAGGAACAGCATCAGCTGCAGGTAAATACACTGTAATTAACTAGGTCTTACACTGAAACAGCATCACATTTCATATTTTGTTTAGCTAACCCCTTTTTTATGTTTGTTTGCATGCATGCGTAAAGCAAACATATTGTTACTGTAGTGTAGGGGGTTTGACAGGTGTGTACTGTATAAGCCAATGGGCGTAGAAATACAGGAGGCTTGTCTCTCAAATGCCAGTGCTGAGAAGGCTGACAATTACAGTGTTCAACTGGCTGATAGGCATAAACTTCTTGTAGTGCAAAGGATAAAGCCCTACCAATCACAATGGTTTTCTGCCCATTAGCCAGCAAGCAGACATAATCAGGATTTTTTTTTTTTAGTTAGTGATTTTTCTCCCCTGGAGCCCTCTGCCAGTGCTTTCTGATATCCCCCCCCCACACCAGCACCAGGTATCAGACTCTCTCCCCTTCAGTCCCCATGACTTACCCTTCATGGCAGGAGGTGGGGAGACCCTTTACCCACCAGACTGGATCCAGTTCCAGGGAGGCATCTTCCTGGGCAGTGCTGTGGGGGGACAATCATCGTCCTTGTGTCAGAGGACTCCTGTGTTTTTTCTGTGTTTTGTCCCCTCAGGGGATGTAGCGTGCAATGACACCAGTGGAGGCACATGCACCTCCAGGCATCTGCTGCATCCCCTGCCCACATTTTCAGCATCGGCGACCCTCCGCTAGGGGGCAAGCATTTGATGACTGCTGGGATCCCCCTTCCCAGAGAAGGAGAGCAATCTTTGGGATGCTTGATCATTCTCCGCCCTTGCTGACCCCCAGTGGCCCATGCTTGTTACAAACACAGGTCACCGGTGTGGTGCGAGGTGTGGCATCCAGTGCCTCAACCCTCAGAACCACTGGGCTGGCTTCATAATCAGGATTTGAAGACAAAAATCACTTCTCATAGTGTGTGTGTGTGTGTGTGTGTGTGTGTGTGTGTGTGTGTGTGTGTGTCCCCCTAGGTACAGACAGGAAGCACTTATTTTAAAGCACTAAACAGAGTTGGGGAAAACAGCATGCAGAATGCAAATGTAATAGCCTCAAATATATTAACAGCATGTCAATAATGAACAGAAAACACCAGCAATAGTTGATTTTAATTACATATTGTTAATACGAATATACAAAGAAGCCAGCAGAAGAAGGCCATTTGGTCTATCAAGTCTGCTTGTATTGCAGGGTTCACAGCTTGAGCTACTGTACGTCCCTCCTCCCTCCCTCCCCACCCTCCCATTCTCCCTACCCATGATCCTTACTTCCCTATGCCTATCCCAGCTCTCTTATACCTGCCCACTCTCTTCAATGAGATGACCTCTTCTGGTAGTGCATTCCAAGTGTCCACCACCCTCTCTGTGAAGAAGTGCTACCTGACCTCCCTCCTAAACCTTCCACTCTCCAGCTTAAGTCTGTGCCCCCTCATGTTATGGTTGCCACTCAGCTTAAAGAGACTCTCCTTATCAACCTTATTTATCCCTTTTAAGTACTTAAAGGTCCCAATCATGTCCCTTCTCTCTCTCTCTCTCTCTCTCTCTCTCTCCTGTCTTCCAGGGAGTACATGTACAATGTTCAGTGCCCTCAACCTTTCCTCATATGCCTTACCCTGCTGACCTGCTATTATCTTTGTAGCCCTCCTCTGGACTTTCTCCAGCAGGTTAATGTCCTTTTTGAGGTGTAGGCACCAGTACTGAACTCCATACTCTAGACGCGGCCTTACCAGTGACCTGTACAAGGGCAGTATAACCTCCTCTCTCCTACTACTGATCCCCCTAGATATGCATCCCAGCATCTTGTCTGCCTTTGCTGCTGCTTTCTTGCACTGCATGGAGTGCTTCAGGTCACTAGTGATCATCACTCCTAGGTCCTTCTCCTCTGATGCAGATACTCGGACTCCACCCAGGTAGCACTCTGTCCTAGGATTCTTGGCTCCAATATGCATAACTTTGCATTTCTTGGCATTGAAGCCAAGCTGCCAGATCCTGGTTTATGTTTTTTGGTTTATGTTGCCTTTAAAGAGCCCATGATACCAGTTAGATAACTTTGAAAAATGTGAGAGTTTGACACAATTCAGTTTATCATTCAAATATTTTTGCAATCTTTTTTTTTGGATTTTATCCTCCTGCCCCTCTCCATTGGATTTTTCTACTGTTGACCCCCAGCCCCTTCACTGCACCTCCAGGACTTACCCCATCTACTTCTTATCTCATTGTGGGAGTGGGTGCCATGGATGGTGGTGGTGCAGTGCCTTCAGGGTCATAGCATTATCCTGCAGACAGGGGTTCTTTTCTGCCCATTACTTCCCTTGAGCCAGAGTCAGCAGCATGCAGTGGTGCACATATAGACCATGAAGATGGTGCATGCTTTCAACTCCCACCTCTGACTTTCAATCCTGGTGACTGCTGCTGTGCCACTTATCCTCCACTAGGTGGCAGCTAATCAGCAATACACACCGTCCCCAACTCTGAAGAAGGAGATCCATCAATGGACGCTAAATCCTCCTTCCCCCAACAGCCCCCAAGTGACCCTGGTCCATTCCTGAACCCAGGTTCCCGTTTGACAGGAGGTGAAATGTCCAGCACCTCAGCCCTCCACACCACTGGCCCAGCTACAGTTCACTGTAGCTAAGATTTCCTTAGACAATATTGTTTGTGGGCCTGAGGAGGGTTGCACCTGCAACCCACTGTTTTACAGGTCTGTGCTTTTACTCTCTGTACCATTCAGCCAGAACTATGCTTTTGCAATTCTTTCCCCTTTTTCTTTATCACTGATGGAAGTGACAGAAATCAATATTACTGTCCCTTGGACTTTATTAGCTTTGAATGCTTGTCTACACATGACATCATAATGTTCTGTTTATGACTGCATAATTATCTCCTCAGCAACAGATTGAAATGTCATGAACAGAATTATGACTGCAGAAGTAGACAGTCAGTGCAAATAGGGCAGAGATCCTGTTTCCGTGCAAATGTCCTTAGTATAAATAAACCAGAGTGACAAATACAATAAAAGGGAGAAATATAAGCTAAATTGTGTCTAGATATTGTGTTATCAGAGTTGTCCCAAGAATATCAGGGGCTCCTTAATGCCCTGTTACAATGCAAACATTTGGCACTGACAAATGCTTTTTTTAAATCCTCTTTTCTTTTGCAAGTCTCAGGGGAACCAGACTATCCAGTTGCCTCAAATGTGGGCTTACAGTGTGTAATGAAGCCTATTAACATGAAAATAAACATTCATCATTGTTCTTTAGTAGCTGTTTTTATTTCAGCATTGATTCAGGCAAAACAAAAGGAAGGGCTAATGGCAAAGCAGCGGAGAACTAGCCAACCAAGAAATGGAGACATATCACCCACTCACCAGGGTAAAATTTAAGCATTTGTTCTCAACACATTCAGCAAAAACATCAATATTTGGTCAAGCACAAATTGATCAATATTTTGAAGTGTACCTGCTAATTCATCAGGATCTTAGGGCATATACAAAATATACTAATTTTATCAGTGTAACTCATTTTATTTATTGATTGATTGGCTGAATTTTGTTGACAGCTTGGGCCCACTGATACTAAGAGTCCTTTTTTCAGGGGCGACTCGGAATTAATTATGTTTACGGGCATAGCGTAACAGGAACAATGCAAATCACAGTAAGCATAGGTGCATCTTGATAAAAAACAATACAAGTCACAGTAAGCATTGGTTATAGACAACACTAGACAGAGTGTCACATGAGTTACAAAGTGCAAGCAGGGGCAAACAGTGGACAGTGGGGGTAACAGAGCATAGTGCAGCAGGAAGAAATAAATGGGCATCAGAGTCCAGGTGAGATATAGTGATACGGAGCAGGATAGTTCTGCTAATAGTTGTCGGTACAAAGGCAACATTCCAGCAGGAGATAAGTCTTCAGTCCTTTTTTAAAGCCACCAAGGGAGGAACAGTTAAGGAGAGATTCTGGAAGGGAGTTCCACTGGGAGGGGGGCTGTAAAGGTGAAAGATCTGTCAACACTAGATCTAGTCCACTATAAAACAAGAAAGGCATTATAGGATGAATGAAGTGTCCTGCTGGGGATTATAATGACCAGGATATCAAGAAGGCCGGGTGGGGGGGTACCTTTAGCAACTTTAAATGCAGACAAAGATGGGGGACGCTAAGTCTTTCTTCAAATGAGGGCCATTTTAAGGAGCAAAAGACATCCCAATGCTGCACCCTAGGGGGACACCAGCCTCAAATCTACCAATATGGTTGTAGAAAACTGTTAGCCTGTTTAATTATGAGCACTGTAAGGATTGCCAAATTGGTGCACCGTAAAGCAAAACAGGGAGCAATGTACTGTTGGCTATGGTAAGTTGGGAGTCATTAGATAGGAGGCTATTTATTTATTTCAGTACTTAGAAAACCATTTGCGCTCAGAGCTCTTTACATAGGTTCCATGTCAGGACATTTCAGTACAACAGATAGGTGAAATTATACAAAGGATTGCAGAAATACAAAGGTAAACAAACAAGATTACATCTCAAACACAGTACAGGTCACAGGAAAACACACAATTTACAGTGCCCAATGAGTGAAACCAGTCAGTTGTCAGCAAACAAGAGGTTGTTTGGAGCGTTGCTAAGTGCCAAAGAAAAAAGGGGGGTGAAGGGGAGGAGCCCAAGTGCAATGTGCAAAAGGAGAGCATAATATCATTATAGCAATAAGGATCGGAGGGAGGTGGCTAGATTGGAGATAGAGGGAGAGGGTGCTACATGTGTATGGGGAGCAGGAGGGCCTACTGGGGGAGAGAGGGAAGGGTTGAGGGGGCAGAGGATGGAAGTAGTGATGGGGTGGAAAGGTGGTGCTAGCAATGGCAGACACATCGAGATTCGCGTATCATAAGGAGCTTCAAGTTAGTTTTGAAAGTACCCAGTGTGGGCAGGTGTGCAATGTTCTCCTGGAGGGAGTCGAACCACAGTGGTGCATGGTAAGCAAAGGACCTTTGTCCTTGAGATGTTCAACATTTTGGAGTAAGGAAGGACTGGTGTTCGGAGTTATGGGTGTGCCATGGATTATTGCTGGGAACCAGAAGTTGTTGGACCCCTGGCAGTAGCTGACCAAGGCAGATCTTTCTGGCCAGAAGGCAGGATTGATATTTTAGTCGGCCATTGAGTGTGAGCCAGTGTGCCCTGGCATAGAGATCACAGGTGTGAGTCACTCGGTTATTAAAGAGCAGCTGATGTCTTCAGGAGAACTTTAACAAAACATAATATTTACATAATATTTAGACACAGTTCAGCTTGTATTTCACATTAGTTCTGTATTCCTCCTCCCCATTATTTATTACTGCTGCAATCTGCATGAAAACAGGATCTTTGCTTTTGAAGAGTTTATTCCTGTTGCTTTCTCCTTTCCTGAGGTCATAATGCACTGCTTGTGACATCACAGTTACTCCCATGGCAACAGATTGTGATGTCACAACACAGGACTATGACTTGAAGTAGGGGGTAAGCTCCAGAGGACTCTAAGGGATAAAGATCATGTATTCATGCAAATTTCCTCAGTAATAATGGGGAAGAGAAATCTATGGAATATATATGGAATGCAAGCTGAATTGTACCTAAATATCATATTTTTTAAAGTTTTCTTTGATGCGTCAGCAGCTCTTTAAGGTGATACAATAATCCAATTTTCTTGTGGAGAGACTGGGAGATATGGTCTACATGAAGTTTGAAGGAGACATCCTGGTCCAAGTAAACCCTAACATATTTCACTGAGGCCGCCACTTCAATAAGGACACCAGTGGTAGTGAACACTGACAGCACATGTTGCCTGGAGCGCCCAGGTGCTTGGGGCAAAATAATATGTCTTTGGACTTTTCAGCATTTAATACAAGTTTATTGAGGGTAAGCCAATTTTCGAGTTCCCTGAAATCAGTGGCTAGTAGACTACTAGTCTGCGCTATATCTGCAGAACCACGGTACAGTATGGCATCATCTGCATACAGTAATACATCAGCCACATCACAGTTTTGGGGAAAATTGTTAAGAAAAAAGGAGAATAGCAAAGATCCCAAAATGGAGCCTTGAGGGATACCATCTAGTAAGGGCTTCTGCAGAGGCTGAGCATTTTTCCATTTGACCTGCTGGGATCTATTAGACAAGTAGTCTGGGAACTATTAGGAGGAGAAGCTGTCAAGATCAAAGTGTTTCAATTTAACTATCTGGAGGCTGTGATCCACCTGATCAAAGACCTCAGTGAGGTCTATAAAGACAGCATCTGTTGAATGCCCTTTGTCCGTGACTCCTACTATGCCTGATGTCAGCCTAACCAATGCTGTGTCAGTTGCATGATTTTTCTGAAAGCCATGCTGCTTGTCGGTTAGCAGATGGCAGTGTTCTAGGTAGGCTTGTAACTGATTGTAGACTAGTCTTTCAAGAATTTTAGTCAGGGAGCATTGCAGGGATATTGGGTGATAGTTTTCTGCTGGTTCTGTGGGACCCCTCTTGTGTACATTTTCGGAGGTGCTGCCAGTCCAAGACAGGGAGAGGATAGGAATCCCCATATCAGAAGCTTCAACACTTGGTTGGTGGGGTGGTGCAGGGAGAAGGAGTATGACTTCATTGGGGACTGGGGTTCTACCTGGAACAATTTGGGCCTGTACAAGGGGATGGACTACATCTGTCCAGGAGGGGGACAGTAGTCCTAAATGAATGGTTTAAACGCTTCTTTGAGGAGCATTTAAACTAGCCAAGGGTGGGGGCATGGGAGCAGGGAGACTCGAGCACACCACCCTGACAAGATACAGTAGCAGCCAGGAGTGAGGAACAGGAAGGTAAGTTACTGACAGGAACACCTGAAACAGATATAAAGGGAAAGGCAGAGGAAGGGTTGCAGCATAGGAAGGAAACCTGGCTTGGAGGGAAAAAACAGGAGGGTAAAAATGAGAATGGGGGAGGACAAGCAGCAAAACATGGATGGTCATGTCCACAAATGCTCATAGCCTGGGAAATAAAATCCCCGACCTGGAGGCCTTGATGGTAGAGTCTAACCTGGACATAGTGGCAATAACAGAGATGTGGCACACTGCAAATCATGACTGGGACATAAATGTACCAGGTTTTACTCCATTCAGGAGGGATGGGGGTGTAAAAAAGTGTGTGTGTGTGGCCCTGTATGTCACAGAAGGTATAAAAGCTACAGAGGTACAAGGCAGACAGGGGGAGGCTGAGGCACTGTGAGTCACCCTTTAGCCAGGCAATGGCACAGCAATCCGCACAGTGGTGATCTACAGGCATCTAGCACAGGGGGGAGGAAGTGGACAGGGAGCTTGTGGATGAAATGTGTGAAATGGCAACAAAAGGAGAGGTACTGCTGCTGGGTGATTTCAACATGCCAGACATGTATTGGACCATCCCGACAGCTGCCTCTACAAGGAGCTGAGGCATCCTGAATTCCCTACAGGGGGCAAGCCTCAGGCAGCTAATGATTGAACCCACAAGAGACAGGGCAATTCTGAACCTTGTACTGACCAATGGGGACAAAGCCACAGAAGTCTGGGTAGAAGGTCAACCGGGGTCCTGTGACCACCACATAGTGTGGTTTAGCATGGTACAGGGTCACAATCAAGTCACACAAAGGTAAGGGTCTTAGATTTCAGGAGGGCAGACTTTGCTAGGATGGGTAGGTGCATCAAGAAAGCCCTGGAGAGAAGGGGGGGAAGGAGGTGGGGTTGAGGAGCAGTGGGCACAGCTAAAAGAAGCCATAGTGGAAGTGATGAGCTAGTGCATTAGGTTGAGAAACAAAGGCAAAAGAAGGAGGAAACCACTATGGTTCTCGAAACATGTAGCAGAGAAAGTAAAGGCCCAAAAGGTGGGTTTCAGGAAATATAAGGAGACTCAGAAGGAAGAGGACAGGGTGGTGTATCTAAAGTATCTGAAGGAAGCAGGGAAAGCTGTTAGGAGTGCAAAGGTGCAAACTGAGGAACGATTTGCGAAGAAAGGGGGCAAGACATTCTACAGGTGCATCAGCGAGAGAAGGAAGGCCGGGGGGGGGGGATTGTAAGGTTCAGAGGAGATGAAGGGGAGTGTGGGGAGGAGGACTGGGAGAAGGCAGAAATACTGAATAAATACTTCTGTTCAATACTCACTGAAGAAGGGGAGGGTCAGGGACCACAGCTGGGCATCAGATACAAAGAGGGAAGGGAGGTGAGCACCAGGCCATTTACAGTGGAGAGAGTCCTGGAGCAGCTCACAAAACTGAAGGTAGACAAAGCAATGGGGCCAGATGGCATACACCCTAGGATATTAAAGGAACTACAGAGGGAGCTAGCAGCACCACTGGCAACCATGTTCACCGAGTCACTCAACACAGGAGTGGTTCCAGAGGACTGGAGGAGGGCACACATGGTCCCTCTTCACAAAAAATGGCAGCAGGGAGGAGGCAGGAAACTATAGGCCGGTCAGCCTCATCTCAGTCGTGAATAAGATCATGGAGGCACTGCTTAAGAAAAAAATAGTGGGGCACTTGGAATCAAACAGAGCCCAGGATCCAAGGCAGCATGGAGCCACAGCAGGAAGGTCATGTCAAACAGATCTCATAGATTTTTTTTGACTGGGTTACAAAGGAGGTGAATAAAGAGGGTATCTGTGGATGTCACCTACCTTGAGTTCAGCAAGGCTTCGACACTGTCCCACATAAAAGGCTGGTTAACAAGTTAGGTAGTCTGGGCAGGAGCCACAAGGTGGTAAACTGGGTTAGAAACTGGTTAACAGACAGGAGACAGAGGGTGGTGGTAAATGGGATCCCATCCAAGTTGAGGGGGTGACCAGTGGGGTACCATAGGGATCAGTCCTGGGACCAGTCCTTTTTAATGTCTTCATTAGTGACACAGCAGAAGGGCTGGAGGGAAAGGTCTGCCTGTTTGCAGAAGACATCAAGATCTGCAACAGGGTGGATACTCCACATGGGGTGGAGAAAATGAGGGACTTAGGGAGGCTAGAAAAGTGGTCCGAGGTGTGGCAACTGAGGTTCAATACAAAGAAGTGCAAAATAATGCACCTGGGATGCAGAAACCCTGGAGAGAGCTACAGGGTGGGGGGGGGAGTCAGAGTTGCTGACAGTTACCAAGGAAGAGAGGGATCTAGGGGTAATCATTTCTGATGACTTAAAGGTGACTAAGCAGAGTACTAAGGCTGCAGGGAAGGCCAGTGGTATGTTGGAGTGCATAAGCAGGGGGTATCATTAGCAGAAGAAGGAAGGTGCTGATTCCACTGTATAAGGCACTAGTGAGACCTCATCTGGAGTACTGCGTACAATTCTGGAAGCTGCATCTTCAAAAGAACATAGACAGGGTGGAGGCAGTCCAGAGAAGGGTGACTAAGATGGTATAGGACTTACACCAGAAAACATACAAGGAGAGATTAAAAGACCTCAATATGTACTTGATGGAGGAAAGGAGAAAGCAGGGAGATATGATAGAAACCAAGTATTTTAAAGGCATAAACAAGGTACAAGGAAGGGCGACATCTTTCAGTATAAGAGAAGTACAAGAACAAGGGGGCATGATATGAGATTGGAAGGGGACAGGATAAGGCGAAATATGAGGAAGTTTTTCTTCAGAGAAAGGGTGGTAGATGCATGGAATAGTTTGCCTTAGGAGGTGGTGGGAGCAAGCACAGTGGGGGATTTAAGCATGAATAAGGGATCCGTGGGAAGGAGAGGCTAAAGCCTACCCCAAGTAGGGTCAGAGGCTGCAAATCAGGATTGGGTGTATGGGCAGACTAGATGGGCCTAGCGGTCCTTATCTGCCACAGATTTCTATGTTTCTACTGGCAGTACAAGGGCCACTTCCCAGCTTTCAAGGACTCTCTCTTCAATTAAAGATTTGTTAAGCAGGATGGTGACAGGGGAGGTAATTTAACATTTGTAGCAAAATATCCATAGGTTAGCTCTTATAAATATCATAGTCATCATTTATAGCAACCAATTTCACTTTAAATTAATGCCACTATTCTACTGCTCAATTTGTCCCATAGAGGTCCAAATGTGACTTTTACTATCACTGATCCATTGTATTACGTAAACATAAACAGTGAATATAATAATATCACCTAGAAATAATGCATTGTGTCAAAAATAAATTCCCACCTTTTCTGAATTTCTAGACAAAGTGCAGAAGCCTTAAATGACTATGAAAGTGATTTAATAGACCAAAAACATAAAACGTTTAAAAGATATTTAAAATGACTATAAAAAGGGGAAATTTTATACATGGGATAGATTTTCACCATATATCAATCAACTTTATTTATAGACAACAACATAGATGGAACCCTGATTTGTATAGCAACTTATACAGCTCAGATAGCAGCCTAGAGGGAGAAAATAGACAATATGGTGCAAGAGATCAAAGACATTTTTTGTTTGGCAGGGGCCGATACAGATGGAGGGGTCCCAGAACAGACAGGGGACAAGGAGGTCAGGCAATGAACCAGGAATGGAAAAAGAGAGAGAGAAACTATAGGTGACAGGGTGGCAGCGAAACACCAAATGAAAACCACAACACAGTTTTAAATATATCAAAACATCAAATAACTAACATAGAGGTTAAGGTACTAAATTATGGAATTTCATTTTGCCCACATTTAAAATTAGACATGCAAAAATTCTACAGAAAATTGAGGATTAGATTTTGAAGACAAAATGGACATAACTGAAAGAAAGGAAAACGTTAGCAAAAAATCTAAACTATAAATCCAAATTTCTTCCACCAGTCCCAATTCCATGAAATATCAATACATGCAGTAGATAGAGACGTGAGCAGACTAGAGAAAAAACAGATAGACAGAAAGAGTAAATTTAACCTCTCAGTCCAAGAATTTTCTGCTCTTAGGAATCTGGAGAACGAAGACTCGATGATTATTCAATGTGAGGGAATAATGTGCTTGTGTAAAGTTATGATTGTGCATTACTGTGGCTTTAGTTGTTCTCACCCCTTTTTATCGAGATGCCGGACTGGAAAATGTACAGCCAGAAGAGGTAAGAACAGTGCTGTGTGGGAGGAGGTGGGCAGGATGGAGGGTGTCCAAAATGAACTAAGCGCTGTGTGAGTTTTAGAGGCATGCTAAATAGTGTTGGGGCAGAGTTATTCCTTCCCCTTGAACCACGGGCTAAGCCCTCCAATTCAATGTGAGGGAATAATGTGCTTGTGTGAAGTTATGATTGTGCATTACTGTGGCTTTACTCATTCTCACCCCTTTTTATCGAGATGCTGGATCGGGAAATTTAAAGCCCCAAAAAAAGTATCGTTAATACCTCTTCCAACTTGGACAGTGTGAACGGCAGCATGCAGGAGAGGAAAACCCCCCTGTGGGGGTAACCACCGAGGAACCATGACTGCCGAACTGCCCTTCCTCTGGACATACTAAGGGAGGTAATCTTATACTAAATGTGAATTCAGAGTGAAGGAGGGCGACTGTCCAGGGCTGATAAGGGTCATGGATGTCTTCTTCTCAGGAGTTTTCTTCTTCATTACAGGGATGATCTTGATCCAAGAGGTGTAGGTGAAAGCTGTCGAGTAGTAGTTTAAGAAGAAACAGGTCCTTGTCCATAGATGTTGATGAACTATGAAGCAGAAGTCCTAAAGAATGTTGCTGAGTTTTGGGCCCATTGGGGCCGAGCTGGAATTGACGTCTGTGTAGAGACAGCCGAGGAAGGAATCGAGAGCTGATGTACTGCTCGTGAATTTTATGTAGGCTGAGTTGGTGTTGGCTATACTCCCAAGTAGGACTGCCAAGGCAAGACTTTAAGAAGTGTGTTTGAGAAGGGTAGGATCTCCATGGTTGGTTGGAAGGGTGGGATCTCCACATAGGTGCACCTTGAGTGGGAAATCCACAGTTGCTGGCTATTTAACAATCATTTGATGGAGGAAGCAAAATATCAAGAATTTTAGGAGACTGCATCTTTAAGGTCGGAACCCCAACTAGGTCCAGCATGGTGCACAAGGTGCAGTCCAGAGGCAAAGCTTCCCAGGTGAAGTGGAGACCGACGCTGATCCAAGTGCGGCGGAGGAAGGAGAGGTCCTCAGACAGAAGTATTGGGGATGAGAGCACTGCTGGCAAGTGGTCACAGAAGAGGAGAGAGCCGGGGAAAATAGAGGGAGTGACCGGGTGCAGTGTCAAGTGCACCACCCGGAAGCCCACAGAAAGGCACAAGCAGAGGGAGCAAGGTCTCCAGGAGAAGCACAAAACCATGTGAAGGAGAAGCCCCAAAAGAAAGGTACAAAGAGCAGGGAGGTGGGGTTGGAAGAGGAGAGAGGAACAGGCGGCCAGGGGAGGGCAAGAGCCCCAAGGGACCGGGAAGGGGGAAGAAACAGAGAGAGCAAAAGATAAGGGCAGTAGCAAGGGGAATGGAGAGAGGATGGCAGAAGGCCGGAGGAAGAGTAAGAGAGAACGGGAGGAGAGCAAACGAGGGAGGATGGGAAAGAAAGAGGAAAAACAGACAAGGCAAAATGGAAGGCGAGGTAGAAGAACAGGCACCAAAGCACGACCACAAATCACGCAGCAGCTCAATCCAAAATGAACTAAGCACAGTGCGAGTTTGGGAGGAGTGTTAAATAGTGTTAGAGGGTGAAGTTATTCCCTCCACTTGAACCATGGACTAAGCCCTCCAATAAAAAAAAAGAAACAGACATGGGAGATGGTGTGATAATTGTGACAAGCCCACTCCAATGAGGTGGGATTTCCCTCTGTCTGCATCACAGCAAATCCCTCTTGTGATGGGGGGGGGAATGGGGGTCCGAAATACCCTTTCTATGTGCGAGGGGATACAAATACAGTCTTGAGTCTGTGTTCCTGGGGTAGAACCCTTACAGCCACTGCACCACAAACCAGAAAGCCACAGATGTGTATAGGCTTCTGGGGGCTCTATACGCTTGATTATGTGTCTTTCCTCAGAAATGTAGCGCTCAGTTCAAATCCCACCACATGCTCCTCCTGAGACCCTTCGTATTTCCTCGCCTCCTGTCATCATGAAGTCCCTAAGGGTACTTTACTCTGGTAGCGTTTAGCCTTAAAACAGTCACACAGGCATGGTATCGTTTGAACAACTTTTACTCAGGCAGCCACACACACAAACGACATAGGCAGAACTATTTTTAAATCAGCCAAGGCTTTACTAATTAAATTAATAAGAAAACAGTAAATAACAAAAAGACAAAATAATTTGGATATTGGTTACAGGACATTGAAAAATTAAAGGAAAGTATACAGAAAAAAATCTTACACTTTAAACTCTGAGGTTAACAGTCTACCTTGAGTCCAAAGTTGAAATTTTGAAGTGCAGAAATGTCCTTAAAAAGTGTGGTACATGAAGACTCATACCTCTCAACCTCCTGCCTCATAAATCAGGGACAAGGCTTAAAAAAATCAGGGACAAAGGACCAAAATCAGGGACACATCTTCAAAATTGATGATATCCACTCAGGAAGCTGGCAGAATAAGGGGCTTAGCGTAAAATGTATTTTCTAAGGAAGAACAAGTCTGTAACTTTAATGTTTGACATTATTTTCTCCTAACAACCCCCACTGTTTGGTCAGGGAAACACAATTTTTAGGAGGGACAGAGTAAAATTTTGAGGCAAAATCAGGGACATCCCTGAAAATCAGGGACAGTTGAAAGGTATGCATGAAGTCTTGACTCTCAGGGTTCTAGGAGAAAATTGTCTCTGCATCAAGACAAGCAGGGTTCCAATTGCTTCAAGCAAGATGGCAACAAAAGGCAGCAAAAAGGCTGCAAAAGGCAGCAAGAGGCTCAGATACCCATCTGCATCCTGATTTTAAAGGGGCTCAGGGGGGCAGGTCCAGTTGATAGTGATTGCCCTGCGTTTGGCTAGCATTTCAATTTCTATGGTTACCCAACCAAAGTTCAGTATTTTATTACTGTAACACAGATATGCAGTTTTCTGACTATACAAAAAAAAAATAACTTGTGGTAAACCAGTTCAGACCAGACTTCTGGAGGATAGTCCAGCCTTCCTGCTGGGAGATGGCCCTCATTACTCAACACTAAATACATCTATTTACATAAATGGCTATACTATTTGGTTGTAATGAGCTTAAGTGACTGTAGACCTCTCAACAGAAAGGATGCCAAGACATCCAAACTCTTCACGAGGTCCTTTTCTTTCACACAGCTAGGCTTAATCATTATTTTGTCTCCTTTTAGATAATTTAATTAACTTTAGTTTCTACTAGCAATGAAACAGTTTTCCTGCCCAGTAACAAGAGTTCCAACCTTAGCCTAGGGCTTATGGCTCTTTTTTTCTGTACCCATGATTCCTTGCCCTTACACTGGCTACTATGGACATCTGATGCATTTTTCACATAAAGTTATATAAAACATGTCCCAGAATGATAAAATATGACCTTATCTCACCACACTAATTATGGACCAGGTCAGTTACAGAGAATAGTGTCTTAGACAATTGAGCGTATCTGAGAACTATCAAAAAATTCATATCAATTCAATGGAAGAAGTTAGAGCTTTAGTCAAGGGTGATGGCCTACATCCATCCAGGAAGGGGACTTTTGTCCTCAGTAAATGGTTTAAACACTTCATTGGCAAGCATTTCAACTAGCCAGGAGGTATAGTGGAAGGAAGCAGGGAGAATCAAATTGCCCACCCCCACAGGATGGTGCAGTCAACATGGAGGACCATAAAGTTATGTTATCACCAGAGGTAACTAAACTCATAAAGGAGGGAACAGCGGATGACAGGAGGAAAGGGGTTAAAAACAGGAAGGACAAATGGAGGAGGTAAAAAAGCAAAAGGGGGGGATGATAAAAGGAGAAATGGCAAAACATGGAAGGCCATGTATATTAATGCCCACAGACTAGGAAATAAAATCCCAGACCTGGTGGCCTTGATGATGGAGGCTGACCTGGACATTGTAGCTATTACCAAGACAGGTATGTTGGAAACCATGACTGGGATGTAGCAATGCCAGGTTATGCTCTGTTTAGGAGAGACAGGGAGGGTGAAAAGGGAGGGTGGCGGCTCTTTACATCAGGGAGGGTATTAGAGTGACTGGGATACAGGGAATGTGGGGGGGCGGAGATACTTTGGGTCACCCTTGAGATGGGCAATGGCACAGCTATTCGCATGGGCATGATACACAGACCTTCAGCACAGGGGAGAGGAGGTGGACAGGGTTCTAGTAGAATCCATCTATATGATGGCAGCTAAAGGGGAAGGTGCTGCTGGTAGGTGATTTCAATCTGCCAGATTTGGATTGGAGCATCCCAGCTGCTACCCAAGCCAGGAGCAGAGACATCCTGTACTCTGTACAAGGAGCAGGCCTCAGGCAGCTAGTGCTAGAGTCCATCTGGGAGGGTACAATTTTGGACCTGGTACTCACCAATGGGGACAGAACTGCAGACATCAGGGTGGGCGGACACCTGGGGTCCAGTGATCATCGCATGGTGTGGTTTAGTATGAGTACGGTGCCAGAATCAAGCCACACAAAGGCGAGGGTCCTGGATTTCAGGATGGCGGACTTTACTAAGATGGGGATATGTCTCAAGAATGCCCTGGCAGGGAGGGATGAATTGGGGGGGTTGAGGAGCAGTGGGACCAGCTGAAAGGAGCCATGGTGGAGGTGACCATCCTTTGCATTAGGCAAGTAAACAAGGGCAAGAGAAAGAGAAAACCATTATGGTTCTCCAAGGAAGTGTCCGGCAAGGTAAGGGCAAAATAGATGGCTTTCAGGAAGTACAAGGAAATACAGAAGGAGGAGAACAGGGTAGTGTACATGGATAAACAGAGGGAGGCAGAAAAAGCTGTGAGGAGCACAAAGGTGCAAATGGAGGAAAAAAGGGAAAAGACTGTTTATAGGCACATTGGTGAAAGGAGAAAAAACAGGGGTGGGATTGTAAGACTTAAAGGGGAAGAAGGGGAATGTGTGGAAGGGGACCTGGAAAGAGCATCAGTACTGAAAAATGTTTTTATTCTATATTTACAGAAGAAGAAGGTGAGGGACCAAAGTTAGGCAACATGAGAAGATATGGGAAGGAGGTGAACACCAGTCCATTTATGGAAGAGAAAGTCCTAAAAGAACTCACAAAACTGAAAGTGGACAAGGGAATAGGACCAGATGGGATACATCCTAGAATATTAAGGGAACTACGGGAGGTGCTGGCAGCACCACCGGCAGCCCTGTTCAATGAATCACTCCATACATGAGTGGGTCTGGAGGACTGGAGGAGGGCAGATGTAGTCCCTCTTCACAAAAGTGGGAGTAGGGAGGAGGATGGAAACTATAGACCAGTCAGCCTCACCTTAGTAGTGGAGACAATTATGGAATCATTACTTAAAGAAAAGATCATGAAACACCTTGAATCCAGTGGATCACAGGCTCTGAGACAGCATGGATTCACAGTGGGAAGGTCATGTCAAACAAATCTAATTGATTTGTTTGATTGGGTGACTAGGGAAGTGGATTGATGGGAGCAGTGGATGTTACCTACCTGGATTTCAGTAAGGCCTTCGATACTGTTCCACATAGTAGACTTGTGAACAAGCTGGGCAGCCTGGGAGTGGGTCACAAGGTAGTAAACTGGGTTAGGAATTGGTTGAGTGATAGAAGACAGAGGATGGTGGTAAATGAAGCTCACTCTGAGGAAAGGAGGGTGACCAGCGGGGTACCACAGAGATCAGTTCTGGGACCAGTCCTGTTTAATGTCTTCATAAGTGACATTGCGGAGGAACTGGAAGGGAAGGTGTGCCTCTTTGCAGATGACACTGAGATCTGCAACAGGTGGACACTCTGGGAGGGGTAGAAAAAATGAGGAGGGACTGAGGTAAACTGGAGGAATGGCCTAGAGTGTTGCAGCTGAGATTCAATGTGAAAAAGTGCAAAATCATGCATTTGGGGTGCAAGAACCCGGAGGAGGATTAAATGATGGGGGGAGATACTGACAGTCACCTAGCAGGAAAGGGATTTGGGGGTAATCATATCTGATGACCTAAAAGCAGCCAAACAATTTGCCAAGGCTGTGGGGACAGCCAGTGGACTACTGGGGTGCAAAGGGAGAGTTATCACCAGCAGAAGAAAAGAGGTGGTGATGCCACTGTGTAGATCATTGGTGAGGCCTCATTTGGAGTACTGTGTCCAGTTCTGGAGGCCGCAGCTCCTTAAGGACATAGACTGCCAGTGGAGGTGGTGGGGGAAAACACAGTGGGAGAATTAAAAAATACATGTGACAGGCAAAGGGGAACCCTAGCAATAGGAATGAGAAGGTAAAGTCAGAGAACAAGTAGGGTCTGTGGCTTTTTGCAGTAGGTAGGGAAAAGGGGCAGACTGGATGGGCCTTATCTGCTGTCACTTTTTATGTTTCTGTGTAGTAAAAAAACTCTTAGAGGAAGGGCTAGAAAATAATTGCATCACTGATTGGGAAGTTAGAGCTATAACCAGAACACATCGTATAAACCTATGTTTTATGTTTTACCAAAAATACATACAGATTTACATAACCCACTGAGCACACCAATTGTAGCTGGAATAGGATCCACTTTAGAGAGGCCTTATCAGTATATATAGATCATCATCTCCACCCCTTGTCTTAGATGAACCAGCATGCTTGAAAGACACGAGAGACACAATTGGACTTTTAAACACTTTAAAGACACAAAACTTGATTAAAGAATCCAGTACACTTGTTACTTCTACATGGGTATCCCCACAAAGAAGGTCTGATTGCTCTAAGTGAGAAATTTAGGGAGAGAAACCCAATGGAAAAACCTCTGAACCACTTGTTGCTGAAGCTGGCACAGACAGCGTTAGAAAAAAAGCATTTTCGTTTGAGAACACATTTTATTGGCAGACACGACAGACAGCTATGGGATCCTCAATGGCTCCAACTATGCAAACATATTTATGGATAATTTTCAGAAGATGTTGGTCTGTAACCAAGAAAATAATAGATGGCACAATCATATAGTCATATGGAAGCATTTCATTGATCACTGTCTGTGTATTTGGGATGGAATGGAAAGAGAATTATTGGACTTTTTTCAATATTTGAATTGTTGTACAGCATAATTAAAATTTGTTATGGATTGCAGCCAGCAGTCTGTCAATTTCTTAGATCTCCATATTTATAAAGAGGGGCTATGCACAAGCTTGTACTGGAAAGCAACAGATTGGAATGTTTTATTACATGATAAAAGCTTTTATAAACCAAGTATCAAGAACAACATTCCATATGGACAATACATTTAAAATACATTTAAAAAGGAACTGTACTAGGGTTTTGGATTATCAAGTGGCAGCCAATGGACTGGAGGAGCGATTCAGAATGAGGAGCTATGGACAAGATGTTCTGGATCAGGCAAGGGGCAGACGTGACACTTTGCACAGAGAGCACATTTTGAACAATTCTGACATAAAGAATAAATGGGAAACAGAACTGCTGTCCCAGTTGATTATTCTGACCATTCTGAACAATAAAATCTATCGTCCTTAAACACTGGGATGTTTTGCAAGCAAATACATTTGGGGAAATGATATTTAAGGAGAAGCCATTAGTAATAGCAAAAAAAAAAGTTAAGAATCTTAGAGACAGACTTTGCCATGCAGTGCATAAAGGACAAAAGAAAGAATATGAGGTGTTTCAGGGTAGTACCCCCATAATAGGTAGTTACCCATGTGGTAACTGCCAGAATTATAACAGTACAAGGAAAATTAAAACAGTATATAATCAGTACAAAGATGAACATATTGGAATTAGTTCATTACATGCCAGATGGAACAGGTGGTGTACCTGTTATGATGTCCTTGTGATCTGGCCTCTAATGGTAAAACAATGTGTCCATTGAAAACCAGGCTGAATGAACATAGCAGTGACATTAGGAGGGGCAATGAAACATCGGTAGTGGCAAGACACTTTAAACATAATAGACATAATGCGTCTTCTTTGAGATTGATGGTATTGGAAAAGATAGAAAACCCAATAAAGGGAGGTGATGTGGACAAAAGACTTCTGTTACAAGAAGCCTATTGGATTGCTAGATTTGGTACATTAGATTCTAGATATGGCTTAAATGAGGAGATTGCTTGGACTGAGTTTATGCTATAGTTTATTAAAATGAAAAACATCTTGAATATGGAGGGGACTGACTGCCGCCTGATGGAGGCTAGGAAGAGATGAGGAGAGGGGTAATTGTTGCACATGTGCAATACTTCTGAAATACTTCTGCTCAGTATTCACTAAGGAGGGGGAGGGTCAAGGACCACAGTTGGGTTGCAGAGGCAATGGGGGAGGGGGGGTAAGAGAAGTGGACACCAGTCCATTCACAGTGCAGAGAGTACTGGAAGAACTCACAAAGCTGAAGGTGGATAAGGCCATGGGGCCAGACAGCAAACACCCGAGGATATTAAAGGAGCTGCTAAGGGAACTAGCAGTGCCTCTGGGGCCCTGTTCACAGAGTCACTCAACATGGGTGTCATTCCAGAGGACTGGAGGAGGGCACATGTAGTCCTACTGCACAAAAGTGGCAGTAGGGAGGAGGGTGGGAACTACAGGTCAGTCAGCCTCACCTCAGTGGTGGGAAAGATGATGGAGACACTGCTGAAAGGATAGTGGCACATATAGAATCCAGTGGTACTCTGGATCTGAGGCAACACGGATTCACAGCAGGAAGGTCATATCAAATGAATCTAATAGATATTTTTGATTAGGTGACTAGGGAAATAAATCAGGGAGGGGTGGTAGACGTTGCCTACCTAGATTTCAGCAAAGCCTTCGACAGCATCCACCTAGAAGGCTGATTAACAAGATGGGTAGTCTGGGCATGGGAGACAAGGTGGCAAACTGGGTTAGGAACTGGTTACCAGACAGGAGACAGAGAGTGGTGGTAAATGGGGTACAATCGGGGGGGTGACCAGTGGGGCACCACAGGGATCAGTACTAGGACCAGTCCTGTTCAATGTCTTCATTAGTGACATTGCAGAGGGGCTGGAAGGAATGGTCTGCCTGTTTGCAGATGACACCAAGATCTGCAACAGGGTGGATACTCTAGAAGGGGTGTAGAAAATGAAGAGGGGCCTGGAGAAGCATGAAAGATGGTCGGAAATCTGGCAACTGAGGTTCAATGCAAAGAAGTGCAAAAAAATGCACCTGGGTAGAGGGTACCCTGGGGAGAACTACAGGTTGAGGGGAGGAGCTGACTGTCACCAAAGAGTAAAGGGACCTAGGGGTTATCATCTCTGATGACCTTAAGGTATAAAAGCAATGCACAAAGGTGGTAGGGAGGGCCAGTGACATGCTGGGGTGCATAGGCAGGGGTATTACTAGCAGGAGGTGTGAAGTGGTGATGCCATTGTATAAAACACTGGAAAGGCCTCGCCTGGAGTACTGCATGCAGTTCTGGAGGCTACACCTGTGCAATGACATAGATAAGGTGGAGAATATCCAGAGAAGGGCAACTAAGATGGTGCAGGACTTGCACCACAAAACATATGAGGAGAGACTAAGGGACCTCAATATGTACTCACTGGAGGTGACTAGACAGCGGGGGGACATGATCGAAACTTTCAAGTACCTCAAGGGCATAAACAGCGTGCAGGTGGGGGGCCTTTTCCAATGTAGAAAAAGTACTAGAACAAGGGAGCGCAATATGAAATTGGAGGGGGTAGATTAAGAGGTAATGTGAGGAAGTTTTTCTACACAGAAAGGGTAGTCAATGCTTGGAATAGTCTGCCACAGGAGGTAGTGGTGGCAAACACCGGGGAAGCTTGAGAGGAGAGGGAGTGATGAAAAGCCATTGATCACATAGGATCAGTGGCCACATACAATGTATAGGGCCTAAGGGCAGACTGGATAGGCCTAGTGGTCCTTATCTGCCGACCATTTCCATGTTTCTATGTTTCTATGTGTGCATGTCATTGCATGAGCTGGAGGAAAATGAATCTTTTTGAATATAATAATAATAATACACAATAATAATATACAGCAGAGTCAGCCAGAATGAAACACTGTGATAAGCATGTAACACTTTTCTGTATGACAAATTGGAGTAATTGTCATAAAATTACATTATGTTCCTGCAGTACTCTATAGCATGACATTGCAATAACTGTGATAAGAGCTTTGCATCCTGGCTGATTCCACTGTGTATCAGGGCTGACAGTACTGCCTAGAGGTTAGAGTAACATGCTGCAAATGAGCTTGATGCATCCAGCAGGTCTGGATTTGATTCCCACAACCTCCACTTGCATAATTGCATACTGTGTGACTCTGAACAAGTTACTGAACCTCCCCAGTGCTCCCAGTTTGCCCCCTGACAACAGGCACGTGTGCCTAGTGGGCTTTACCTGGTTACCAAAAGAACAAAAATGCTTGGTATATGCCAACCTTGAGGCCTTAATGATAGGTTTTAGCTCACCTCTTTTTGAAATATTACATTTAGTTTGTTATGAAAAATGCCTTGATTGGGGTCCCCATTCATGACATTTTATGGTCTTTATTAATA
The DNA here is from genome assembly GCA_016271365.2 of Neoceratodus forsteri. Classification (NCBI taxonomy): domain Eukaryota; kingdom Metazoa; phylum Chordata; order Ceratodontiformes; family Ceratodontidae; genus Neoceratodus; species Neoceratodus forsteri. Next base: position 1,220,594,050 of record CM057450.1, read on the forward strand.
TTGTTTTTTTTCTCTTTTCCAGAATGTTTTCAGATATTAATGTCCAGATGTATTTTTTCCAGACATTTTTCCCAGGACAGTACCAAAAGGAACTAAAAAAATGATCAAGTATGATACATGTATCAAGATAGCGAAACAATGTAAATTCGGCTGGGATACAGAGGACTACACCAGTAACAGGATATTTGATTGGCAAAGATAACATTTGATGACCCAGGATGGCCATTGGGAACAGTCATGCATAAAGAATATTCTCGGCCCCTTCAGTAAAATCTGAGCTTTAAACCTTTAAACATGAAAAAAGGGTAGCCCTAAAAAGGACAAAAAATGAAAAAAGAAATCTTCCTCTTCTGAATCAGATGTTACACCACGGAAGAAGGGGCTGATAGATAAATATTTTCAAGCTTACCATCCACTAGCCCAGAGGTTCCAGCCATAGCTTATGGAGCAATGGTATCTGGGGCATCGGATCCCACTGTAGCAAGAGGGGAGCTGTATACTTCTGATCCATTGGCTTTGTTGAAGTCCGTGAAAGAATTTCTGAGTCTCACATCTTGCAAGGGTGAATCTTCAGTGAGACCGACTAACCAAAGGAAGAACTTTATAAAATGGGTAGAGGAGCCGGCCCGGTGGCTCTGAGGGTTGAGGTACTGGACGCCGCACCTCGGGCCATGCTGACAACCCGGGATCGGGAATGGACTCGGGTTGCTCGGGGGGGGGTTGGCAGGGTTGAGGAAGGATTGAGCATCCATGGACAGATCTCCTTCCTCGAGGGGGGGGACAGTGCTGCTCATTGTCGACTGACACCCAGTGGTGGCTGGGTGTTGGCACAGGTAAGCAGCCCAGAAGGGGATGGGACCCACGTTGGGGTGTGAGGCTGCCTCCATGGAGGTGGAGCCCAGCCATTTTCCCATTGCGTGTTCATGAGCCCCAGGGAATACATAATTGAAAAAAGGAGCTGGCAGGCCCCGTGATGGTATGACTGCACCCACACCGACCCCCGGAATCTGGACACTGGCTTTCCAGGGAGGGGAGAAAGGCGATGCTTCTTGCCCCTGGCCATGTCACAGGTGGCATCCTGTGGGGGATTATGTGGTGGGACTGGTGCAGGGATGCCAGGCCAGAGAGATGAGCTCCTCCAAGGGAGGAGCAATAGCTGCCTGCCAACTTCTGATAAAATTGCAAAAAAAAATAAAATGGGTAGAGAAATTACTGTGTCCTCATTGGTCAGCAGCTGTGCAGTGTCAGAGTACTACTACTACTACTGGTTAAAAAAGTGCTGGTATTCAGGATACAGCACATTAACCTATCAATGCCATTTGCAAAACATTCCTGACTTCCATTACAAACATGGCTACTACCTTTACTCTCACTAAAAATGAAACTCCATCAAAATATGAAAAATTAAAATAAATTAATCAAACGTTCTTTCCCTTTATAGTCTCCTTTTTACACAAACACACACCAAATTAAAAAAAATACTTCTCATAGCTATCCTTTAGCTTCTTTCCTCACCATCAAAGATCCTCTTCCTATCAATATCTGTCTACCAGGGAGATTTTTTCTCTTTACCCTACCCCAATAATGTGGAATCCATGGCTTTACTGAGGCCTTTTGTTGTGTGTGTTTGTGTGGAGAGAGGTGAACATTCTGCCAGTAGACTTCTGCTGAAGTTTGAATTTGAGATTCCATGATAAACATTCCAGCTACTGAATGTTGAAAAGACAGATTATAGACAGGTGGATGGACTACTTTTTATTAGTTACTTTTTTTTTCACTTTATCTTTTTATTGAAATTTGTGTATATAAGAAAGCACACATCTTATACAATAGAAGAACATCCTCCATATACGGTATAAAATATCACTTAAACACAGTGTTTAGGGTCAACATATTGGAGAAGCCTTATATACATATATTGATAATAAAACACAAACCTAGACAAGTTATAAGAGGAGAGCAGAAGGGTTACAATCAATAGGGTATTATAAAATCAGGAATGGCAACCATGTACAAAATAAATGCTAGGGCAGGCTATGGCATGGCATTCAATAAATTACAAAAAGTGATAAATGTGATAAAATATGAACAATGTTCAGTAATGGAGAGGTAAAGATAAGAGAAAAGTGTGCAAGGAAAGAAAAGAGAAAAAAGCAAGGAAGAAGGGAAGGAAAGAGGGAGAAAATAGAGAAGGAGGCAAAAAAGAAGAGATATCTGTGCACAAAAGTTTTGGGAAAACCTAATCTGAGAGCAAAATAAGAAAAGGGCTAAATATCCCTAAGAATTAGGGTCTAGAAGAACTAGGTTGGATGTACTTAAAGTAATCCTGCCAACATCTGTCATATACAGTGAGTTGGTTATGAGTAACATGAGATAATTGGTCTAGGGAGGCATACTGAGAAAGGCTTTGAAGAACATCTGAAAAAGAAGGCACCAGAGTTGATTTCCATTTCATAAGAATCAGACATTTGACCAGAAGAGAAAGTATGTTTAGCCATCTAAAATGTGCATGTGAGAGGAGAGAGGAGAGAGCTACTGGGGATAAGGATGCCTAGAAGGAATAGTGGGGTCAAAGGGTATTTTTTGTCCTGTTACTCTGGAGGCAAGTAAATAGACTTTACGCCAGAGCTTATTAATGGGAGCACATGACCACAAGATATGAAGTAGATCCCCGTTGGCCAAATTGCAGCGCCAGCAGTTATTATTATTTAATAGGCCCATTTGTTGAAGCACAGATGGGGTTCTATACCAAAGATGTAGGATTTTAGTTTGTATTAAAGAACTATGGGCATCTTTAAAGGTATTATGTGCAAGACATCAACAATTACTCCATTGTGCATCTGAAATATTGTAGTTAAGAAGAGCACTCCATTTATTTTTGGCCTGTATAGACTAATCAGGTATATTATCAATAATGTCTTTGTAAATGGAGCTATTCAGTTTTACTGATAAATTAGTCCAGTGCGAAATGTATGGGTCTAGAAGAGTATCCTTATACACTAAACTAGAAAGAGAGTTACAAGCTGCCCGAATTTGTAAAAACTTATAGAAGTCCTGTTTAGGAAGTTTTGATGTAGCCTGCAAGTCCGAGAATGATCTAAAAGTGAGTGAATTCTGGTCCAAGATATCACCGAGAAAGAAAATGCCTTTGTTCCACCATGTACAACCAAAAATTGGGTGATCTTCTAGAGTGAGCAGTGGATTGCCCCATAAAGGGGCATAAAACCAGGGTGTTGGATTGGATTTCAGGAATTTGTGGGTTAGTTTCCAATAAAGAACAGAGGATGATATAGTCGGGTGAGATTTTAGTTTAGAGGAAACTGGATTAAAAATGAAATAAGTAGGAACTCCTCCCGGGCACAATGCAGATTCCATTGCAACCCATAGTGGTGAGTGAGGGGAGGGTTTCTGAAACCATTTAATGGTTTGGGCCATTCAAAAATCCCAGAAGTAGCCTTTGAACCAAGGAAGTCCGAATCCCCCTTTTTTCCAATGTGATTGAAGTTTTTTGCGCTTAAATCTTGGTGGTTTCCCACCCCAGATAAAGTTGCCTATTAATTTATCAATTTTAGCAAAAAAGGAGGATGGTAATATTGGCAAAGAGGTAAAGACTCTTGGGAGATATGGACATCTTGATGGCTACGGTTTTCCCCATGAAGGAGAGATTAAGAAGCTTCCATCTGTCCAGAATTGTTTTGATGTTTATCTAGTAAGGGATTAAAGTTAATGTCCCATATCTTCCCTAAGTTCTAGTAATTTTGATTCCTAGATAAGTTATACCCTGTGGTGACCAACAGAATCCAAGAGGTATGTTCATAAAGGCTTTACAGTGGTCATTAAGGGGCAGAGTTTGTGATTTACCATAATTCAAAGCAAGGCCAGAAATTTTAGTAAAATTATTAAGCAAATCAACCAACAGGGGCCCACCCTCATTCAAGTTTTTGAGTAAGATTAAGAGGTCATCTGCATAGGAGAGGGAGACATATCTTGAATTGCCCACAGGTATGCCCATAATGCCAGAAGATTGACATAATCAAGCAGTCAGGGGCTCCATGGCTAAAATAAACAGGGAAGGTGATAGGGGACAGCCTTGTCTAGTTCCCCTTGCTAGATGAAAGTAAGAGGAAAGGGTGGAGTTAGGAAGTACTTTAGCAACAGGGGAATTATATAATAGCTTGATCCAGGAGCAAAAGGTATGAGAAAGACCGAAATGAGATAAAACTTGATGAAGGTAGTCCCAGTTTAAGGAATCAAAGGCCTTCTCGAAATCAATAGCTATGGCTGCAGCTGGCATCTTGAGGGATTTGGCTTTGTGAATTAGATTAAATAAGGAATGTAGGTGATCAGAACCAGATCTATGTTTAATAAAACTGGCTTGTGAATGATGAGTTAGCTTGGGAATCAAGGATTCAAGTCGAGAAGTTAGTAGTTTAGCAAATATCTTCCCATCTGTGTTTAATAAAGAGATGGGCTTGTAACTTGCGGGGTGAGTGGGGTCTTTTTCCTTCTTAGAGATTAGGGTTATGATTGCTTCGGTGCAAGATGGGGGAAGTTTGCCAGTATTGGAAGCTTCCTCATAAACATTAAGAAGAAGGGGACATAAAGTGTCGGAAAACATTTTATAGAAATCGACAGGGAATCCATCATCTCCAGGGGATTTGCCAGATTTCAAGGAAGTCAAAACTTTCTGGATTTCCGGAAGCGAGAAGAGTTCATCTAAAGAATTTGTTTCAAGAGCAGAAAGATGAGGAAGATGTAATGATTTAAGGAACTGTTGAATTTGTAGAGTAGATGGAGGGTTTGTGTTATAGTTTTTGATAAAAGGTTTTCATGATATGGTTTATAGAGGGGTTGTCAGAGTGAATTTTACCCTGTTCATCTTTTAGGTTTAGGATATGTCATTCCATTTGTTGTGCTTTGAGCTGGTAAGAGAGGAGTTTCCCGTTTTTATTGCCGTGTTCCCAAAACTTATATTTAAGTTTAAACAAGGCCAGTTCAGTTTTACGCGAAATTAATTTGTTTATTTTAACTCTAAGTTGAAGAATTTCAAGATGATGTTGAGAATCAGGATAGTGCTTCTTAGAGGAAAAGTATAAATTCTCTTTAGCCTTAAGCGATTTTTCCAAATCAGTCAGTTGTTGTTCCCTTACTCTTTTCCTATGTGCAGCATAACTGATAATTTTCCCTTGAATCATAGCTTTAAGAGCTTTCCATACAGAGGACATAGAAGATTCAGTTGGAGTATTGTGAAAGAGGAAGTCCTGAATTTGTGCTTTGATCATGGGTATGAAATTGGGATCCTTGAGAAGGAGAGGGTCCAGCCGCCAGTAAGAAGATTTAGGTGCTAATGGGCCCCACAAAAGTTGCAATTTGACAGGGGAATGGTCCGAGATTAAGATGGGAGAGATGGATGAATCAATATTTTTTTCCATTATGACAGGAGAGGCTAACCAGTAGTCGATTCTACTGTATGTCTTATGTAGAGAGGAGTAAAAAGTAAATTCTCGACTGTGGGGGTGAAAGAGGTGCTGTACATCAGCTAATCCAACATCTTGCATTAGTAATGAGAGGGCTTTAATACTTCTAGTGTGGGCATCTGTAGTGGGGCTACTTCTGTCAATGCTGGCTTCTAAAGCTAAGTTAAGATCCCCTCCTAGAATAACTGGTGTATTATCAGTGTTAAAGGATAGAATCTGTTGAGCTAAATTGTGAAAAAACTCTGGGGAATCAGAGTTGGGTGCATAGACATTAACAAGCAGAAGAGGACCAGAGTTGGTATTCAATTTAACCATCACCCATCTGCTGTCAGTGTCAGAAAGGGAGTTTACAAGGGACCATTTGAGACTCTTATGAATAAGAATAGCAACTCCTCTTTTTTTTGAAGTATAGGATGATTCAGAGATCTACCCAATGTTTCTTAAATCTGTGAACATCCTCTGCTAATAATTTTGTTTCTTGAAAGAAAGCAATTTGTGTTTCGTGTTTTTTGAGATGTGAAAGAATTTGCTTTCCCTTACAAGGACAATTAAGTCCCTTCACAGTCCATGTATATAAAAGTACGTCACTCATATTGTCAGTGTTAAAGAAAGGGAATATTAGTTACTTTTAACAAAGAAAATAGCTGTTAAAAAGGTGGCATTTTTTAAGATGTCAATTTACCCATTTTGTATAGAGGATAATGAATGGGGTTGGATTAGTAAACATGCTGTAATCACTTCGAGAGGTTACCATGGCAACTGTAAACCTCTGGAGCACAGCTTGAGAGGTTTACAATATTGTCATGGTAACCTTGAGAAGTGATTTCAGCAACGTTACTAATCAAAACCTCATACATTAGCTTTTATAGTGTATGGGATCAGAGTGTATGGGTTCAGGAGAAATAGGTTCACAGTCAAAATATCTTAAAATAAACTGCCATTTTGTCACTAATCCATTAGGGAAGATCCAGTTGGTAGGTGGACACCACGTGGTGTCTTGTTGCAGGGAGTGCTGCGAGACGTCTGCATGTCATCTTCACGAATGTCGAGAGGGCTCAGTGATGAAGTGAGGAACATCAAGGTAACTAGATTTGGGGGCAGAAAAAAGGAAACAAACAAAAAAGGCAAAAAAATTGTTTACAATATATTTTGGGCAGCTAATAAACAGAATTGGGCACAGTGACATCTCAATCACTAGTTCAAGCAAGCATTAACTGACACAATGGAATTAACTGCTCAAGCGCTTGCAAGGTCTAGTGATCAGTGTTCTGAGAAAGGAATACATATTAATACTGGCATTCCATCTTGTAAACTCATTGCTATGACTTACTTAAGAGGTTTATCACTGACGTCATAGCAATGAGATTACAGGAAAATAATCTGTTTGTTTTCCATATATAACAAGCATCTCCCATACATTATAAGCACAATAACACATGTCAGAGTGTAGGTAGTTATGTGATGACCACGCTTCCAGGTGCTGAAGGTACTCGGCATAAATGCCTTGTTCTTCACAAAGCATCTGGGCAGGTGTTTATCTCATCCTTCGTTTCTTAGTGCTTACTTAGTAGACTTGCTGTGTTGGTGGTGGAAGAAGGTTACCACCTAGTAAAAACAATTGAAATTACTTTGTGTTCAGACTCTGTTCAGTCGGCAACTGCTCCAGCTCCTACACCGAAAATGTACTCTGCCTCCAAAATAATGCCTAAAACAGAGGTAGAAAATTTAAGGAAGCTTCCTTAAGATTCCAGAACATGTTCAAAGCACTAAATAATACAGACAGAAAGTTGGGCTCATTGATTGATCGTAAGGCCTCTGTGGAAACCACATTGAAACATACTAAAACTGAGACTGATCAAATGGAACTAGAGCAAAAAGCTACAAATAATTCATTGCAGGAGGTTAAAAAGTGCTCATGATAGATGCTATTTCCATGACTAATACTAGAGATTCAATTCAAATAGCAAGAAAAATTTAAAATCTTGAGAGTCTCTTAAAACACAAAAACTTAAGAATAGTGGGTCTACTGGCACAATACATATGGTGCATTAAGAGAAATGCATTAAGTTTTGTTTGTTGAAAGCCCAAATTTGTTCCTGTGAATCCTTCATTTGTCACAAGGGCCTTCAGAATACAAATGAAAGCTTATCTGAAAGATTCAAATCAAACTAAAAATAATAATCGGCAATTAAACCTCAGCCAAGAACAATACTGCAAAAGAACTTGGTCTCTTATAATTGTATTCTTATTGGTTTTTGATACTGATTTAGATATGATCATTCAATTTGCAAGGTAAAATAGAACTTTGATATTTAAAGACTATAAATTTTGTATATACCGGGACATATGTAGAACAACACAAGAAAGATGCAAAAGACTCTATGCTTACCGAAAAGAACTGCAGCAAACTGGGGCCACAGTACAGGTTTCATTCCTAGCAGTCCTTAATTATATACAAAGGAAAAAAATATATGTTTTTGAGCCTGACCAAATAAAAGAATTACTCCTAGCATGGAAACAAGAAAAAAAACAGCAGCATGGGCATGAGAGGAGGAGATGATTCAGGAGACGATTTCAGATAAAGATCCTGATTCTGAGTAAAAAAAAAAGATATTCAAGTTGCCTTGGCCTCATAAACTTGGAGAACTGATTATGACTCTAGACTTTAAAGTATTAAAGAATAAATAAAGTTATAACTGATTTATTTTCTTCTATGCAGGATGTATGATGTTAAATACACTAATGTTCCTCCTTCCTAAATATAGTAAAAAAGTATCCTGAATATTTTGAGTAAATAAATATATTTTGATGAATATAGAACTGGAGGTATAGACTTTATATTTTAATTATTTGTTGCCATCACTAACATCTTATTATGACATCAGTTTGAACCAAAGTTACTTAATAAACTGTTAATATGAGGCACTATTTTAACATTATTTTAGGTTAGTTTTCTCTCTACATTTAACATAATAAGTAATGTAAAATCACTAGATTTTACTCCCTCCATTGATTCTGAGATTTTGAAAATTCTCTATATAAATTAAACTATTGAAGCACTAAAAATGAAATGTTTCTTGTAGCAATACCCAGTCAGGATATAGATAACATAGAGAGTACTGTAGTTTATTCTCTTATTTTTTGTAATTTGTTTTGAATGGTAAATTCTTATTGGATCCTACTCTATTATGAGGACCTCTGTACTTTAAAAAGAAATAAGAAAAGAATGAGTTATTTCATTCTTGAATATGTTACAATGCTATGCACATGATTTGAGTGTGATTTATTTCTGTATTTATGAAATATAAAAATTTAATAAATACAAATTATAAAAAAGGAGAATATATAATTGAAACAAAAGGGTTAAATCAATTTTAAAGAAAAACCCAACACAATCCTTATTTTCTGCAGCTAACAGTGGCTCTGATACTGAACGCACAGGATCTAAGGCATTTTTAGGCGACAGTTTCTCTTCCTCCCTAGAACCCCACTCTGGTGTAGAAACTGGGTCACCCCTTTTCATTACAATACAGAAGAACATAAAGGGGACAGTGGAGGTCGAGGTGGGAGAAGAGTACAGAGTGGGGAAGGGGATATCAACCACAGAACAAAAGGGGGAAGAAGAGATATTAAACATCACCAATATCTCTGAATATCAGCCATCAGAAGATGAGATTTCTGACTTGAAGAAAGGCTGAAGTTTTATTCCTACAAAATAAATCAACCCTTTCAAAACAATCACAGAACTTTACAAAGTTACTATGGTTTTTTTCATTTAGAATATATATATATATTTGCAGAGACCAACAATGGGTAGTACAGGAGTTTGCAACAAGAGGAGGTTGTCACTGGTGATCTGGATGGTTCTTCTGGGAAATCAAGCATATTCAATATGGAACGATGACATTTTCAGCACCTTGGCCCCCCCTCAAACCCATGGCTGTTGTTTTGAATAAATCTGTGAGCAACAGTTAAAAAAGCCATTTAAATCACTGCAGAAACCTGAATATATAAACTGTATATCTGCAACAGTTAAAGAACTGTTTAAATCACAGCAGAAACCTGAACATGTAAACTTTAAAGAATATAAGACAATGTAAAGTCTGAGGAACAACAAAGAAATCACAGTGAAACCTGTAGATGGGAGGAGAATCAGATGTTATTAGGAATGCAGATAGGTATGAACAAGGAATCCTTAGTCAGTTGTTTAATGAAGAATATTATCAAGTCTTGGCCTTTGATCCCACACATGATTTTAAAAAATGCATTGTTCACTGTATTAACTCAGCTACAGTAATTATAAAAATATTATTTTACAGAAGGTACAGGATTTTTGATCACATTATCAGTGAGAGCCAGACTGTATACCATACTCAAAATTCATAAGAATTCAGAATCATATCCAGTATGGGTTCAGTCTTTTTCAGGCTGACATTTACCCTCTTGATCTAAATGAATTTATATGTTGAACCTAATTAAAAAAGTACTGACATGTAATAGTTTTGTTTTTCTTGGTAAATAAGTTTTACAAATCAAGGGTATGGGCAAGGGGGCCACATAACCCCCCAATTATGCAAATGTGTACATTGACCAGTGGGAAAATCAAATTCAGGGCCCCTAGTGTTTTACTGCACTTTGTCCTGATTTCTGTGGCTGAGCTCCTAGGCTTCTTCAGCAACAGTTTCTGATTTTGGTGGCATTATTTATTCATTTCTGTGGCAGGATGTAGTCCTGACATTGATTAAAATATGATGTGATGTCACTGATGACATCATATGCTAAGCATAATGGAGGGGTTTCAGGATAAACGAGATGGGGAAGGGAGCTAAGCGCTATGGAAAAACTGAATATTTGAATGAAAATTCACTAAGAACAATGAATTCTGCAACACTATATATATACTGTGGCATGATGCAAATTCTGTGGAAAATTCTGCAACCACAGCATTGCAGAATTCCAGGGGCTTTGATTACATTGTAAATGATCCAGATGTTAACCCTTTTTTTCCAAAGCTTGATGATCAGTGGTGCAGGTATGTTGATGATGTTCTCATGGTATGGTGGGGCACTGTAGACAAGCTGAACTGGTTTGTGGATTACCTGGATAACAACAATTCAAATCTTAAATTTTCTTGATTTTTGGACCTAAATATCTCTGGGAATAATAATAATGGTATAGATACTGATTTATTCAGGAAACAAACAGACTATAACTCATTATTACAGTATAGCAGCTGCCATCCTAGCCATGCCATAGAGAACATTGGCACTGGTCATTTCAGAAGGATTAACAGGAATTGAAGCAGAGATGAGGGCTTCAAGACCAGATCAGGGTAATTGGCTAAAGGATTTTCAGTCAGAGGTTACTCCCATTAAGTTATCCAGCTAGTTAAACAGAGGGCAGGTGCAACAGAAAGATGTCAACTATTAACAGCAAAACAAAAATACAGTTATATGGCACAGTGATGCCATAACTTTGTATGACAACATATAGGGTTACCACCTCTTAAGAAGCCCAAAGTGAGACATTTCTTACTAACACATGATTTTTCGCAGGACACTACATAACCTCGACCAATGCAACAGATTTGTTTTCTCTATATAATCAGATTTACGGCTGAGTATTGTAGTTTCTTAGTTGCTTCTATTGTTTCTTGTCATTTTAAAGTATTTTAGTTAAGGTATTTTAGTTTTCTGCAACATTTAGTGGAAAGTCAGAAAATATTTTCTCTACTATAAAATCAGGACATGTAGTACTTTTCATGTTTTTTTGCAGGACACAGCTGCCCAAATAAGGACTGTCCTGCGAAAATCAGGACAGGTGGTAACCCTAACAACGTACTCTGTTCAGACTAATAGGACTAAGGAAATATTGAAAAACAATTGGCACATCCTATAGTCTGCTACCTCACTAAAATATTATGAGAACACCTAGGATGGTATGTAGATGTGGGGCTAACATTGGTAATGATGCAGTTCATTGTTTCCAGTCCAGATCACAACGTACCTGGTAAAGCAACCCATCATAGGAGACCCTTAGGTGTGATAACTAAATTCTTCTGGGTGGTTCAGAAGGCTACCCATTTTGTTAATGGAGAGACAAAATGAAGATCTGAGATTCACAGCTTTATCAGTTGTAGCACAACATCAGTGATTTATTTGGCTGAGGGTTCTTGTGATACTAATACATGGGCAAATCAATCTACAAATTCGTAATTCAGATAGGTGAATACTTAAGGGCCAATGGGAAAGGTGACTCAGAAAATGCCCTTTGACAATCACATTATAATGGCAGGAGCAAATTAATCCTTTGAATTTGTGGGGGTAGAAAGGTTGATGGTAGGCACTAGTGGTAGAAATCTATACAATGGACTAATAAAATGGAAGTCTTTTTTTGGATGTCCATGCTTGGTACATGTAAACCCCTCTGGGGTTATCATTTCTTTTCATTTCTATGTCTATTATCCTGACATGTATTTTATTTGGTGCCAGATATCTTTCAAGCATCTGGCTTATCAATTTTTTTTTATTTATGCTGCTATTAGCCACCTTTATGGCTAGGATCCTTTCATAACCTTGATTTACTGCCAGATATTTTTATCTTTCATCCCTTCTTTGGATCTGGCTAATCAATTGTCAGAGTTTTGTTCCACACCTGATATGTTGTTCATCAGTTAACAAGCTGCACTTATGTGTTCCTTAGTTCTTCACTGCTTTTCATATCTTGTAATACTTGTTTGCACTGTTTTGCTTTATGCATACTTGCCACCTGGAGCAACTCACCTTTGATAAAGCGCACAGTGGATGCAAGAAATGTCATGTGGGTTTCCAGGAGGTCCCTTCATATGTGTCTCTTCCATTTAGCTTAATAAAATTGGGTGCTAACTTGGACCAGCTATGTGCCTGTTCTTTTGTGTGGTACATTGTGCTCAGTTTTTGTTTTGTTCTTGAGAAAACAACCCTGATCTGCCCTTTCACCAGCATCCCCCCCACAGGCCCTTTCAGGACCAACATGTCATGCCACTCACCACTATCACATCCTGGGTAAGTGGCGGACAGCTATGTCCATGAGAAGATTGAGGACAGGGGCAGGGGGTGCTGTTGGAAGAGCCAGGAATGAGAAAAAACTGAACTAAAAAAAAAATCTAATAAGTAAATGGAACAATTTGCATGGTTGCAGCTGTTGATAAGCTGCATTACTTTGCAATGTCTGTTACTCAAAGTTTATTGGTTTTCAATAGCTATTGCCTAGAAATCTCTAACTGAGGAAACCCATATATTTCCATAACCCATAATGTAAAGATTATCTCTATTTTCCTTTAACCAGGGGGATGATGAACAGCTCAGTAAAATGGTTAGACATCGATCAAGCTAAACATAAATTTTGCAGTCTGTTTTTATTCATATGGATTAGCTTGATGAAGTAAGTAGTATTCCTATTGTTAGAGTTTCTAAAGAAGAAGTTTCAGTTTCAGCTCTAAGCATGGCAGTTGGGTTGGAGGAAGGAACAGCCAAAAATGTAGGCACATTTTTATTTTGCACTTGTTCTAGTCTAGAGAAATCTGACCAATCCCAAATTTCTACTACATACTGAATGTGATTACCTTAACCTGTAAAGTTTTGAGAGATGCTGCAGGGTCATTACCTCTGTACCATCTATTAAATCTGAAAATCCCATAGGATATTTCAATTGCTGTCCTCTTTCTATTATCAATATCTTTAGAGCACGTGGGATTATTAGAAAAAGTTAACATAATATGGAAATGTTTTAAGCCTTTCCAACTTACTAGCTCCAATATGCCAAGTAAATCTACATAGAAACAGAAAATTGTCAGCAGAAAAGGATCCCATCTGCCCATCTAGTCTGCCCTTATCCCCTCTGCTTAGGAAGCCCTGGCCCTTTTACTTTATACCCCACCACTGTGCCCTAGTGGGCAGGATTTTCAAAAGGATTGGCCCGAGATGCATCTGACCCTATTTTCAAAGCAAAAATGCATCCAAACCTGTTAACCCATGTATTAGATGGCATAACAGCATCCAAAATGTGCATCCTAAAATGGAGGCAGTGGAGGCCAAAATGGGTGCATTTGTGAGTTGCATCCATTTTTTGCCACAAATTGTGACTTTTTGTCAGAAAAAGGTGCAGCTTCTAAAAATAGCAGCATGGCTGCCAGGACACAAGTGGATGGACACAGATACAGGCATGGAGTGCCCGATTCCAGAACAGATATATCGGAGTACGCCAGCACCGAATGGCAAAAATCACAAGTTACGCCTGCGACCAGTGACGTGCGTGATTACAAAAGGTACCTTATGCTGCAAGCCATAGCCACTGCACCAAACATGGGTTACAACACAGTTACACCAAACAAAGCCTGCACCACTGCATAATGCGGCTTGTGACATGCATAACGCACCAGTATGACGGAAGTGCAATTATAGAACAGGAGGCGTAAGTAACTATGCTAGAAATGGAAGATGTAACATAGACCAAGGAGTAGCAGGTCTAACCAGAGCACAAGCATATATAACCCCCCCCCCCATAGACAGCAGACAACAGTGTAGTGTGACACACAGCACAACATGTCAGCACTATCAGCCCTACTGAGCATTATGCTAGCTGAGCAACGGGAACACAGGCATACCAGGCACCATGGCAGGACTCGGGACTGAGCCACAGCTGCTCATGATGGTACCAAGGCCACCGGTGCAGAGAGTGAGATGCACTCAGATGTCCTATGAGGAGCTTACCAAAGAGCAGTGCAGAGCATGCTACTGGCTCACCAAGAGATGCATCAAGGAGATATGCCAGGACCTGAGTGGGGACCTACGTAGTACCAGCAATGGGACACCCACTGCCACTGGAGGTGCACGTAAGTGCAGTGCTGGGCTGGGCTTCCTCATCACAGGCACATTTCAAATGCCCACAGGGGACACTGTGGACATATCCCAGCCGGTGGTGTTGAAGCACCTGAGGAGGTTCCTGGTGGCCCTCATATGGCGCACCATGCAGCACATCAGCTTCCCATGGGATGCCCAACAGCAGCTACATGTGAAGCAGGCCTTCTACAATGTGGCACAGTTCCCCCGGGTGCTAGGTGCAATCAACTGCACACACGTTGCCATCAGGGCCCCAACTGAAGATGGGGATGCGTACATAAATAGAAAGGGGTACCACTTGATGAACAACCAGGTGGTATGTGACAGCAGATGTCACATTCTAGACATGGTGGCCAAGTACCCTGGATCCTGCCATGACTCCCACATATTCAGGAACTGTGGGCTACAGGAGACCTTCGAGACAGGGGACATGACTGGTCGATGGCTTGTAGGTATGTACCAGGGTGAACAACACCTGCAAATGTGTGCAAGCATCTGTGTGTGCATGAGTAGTAGACAGTGCATGTGGGTGTGAGTGGATAAAGTGGCACAACAGGATGCACAGGCAATGCAGCATACAGATGTGACGGCCATGCAGACACATGGCACAGCACACATGGGAAGCAGGCAGGGCCATGAGCCACACACTGTGCTACACACAGGGGCCTATGAGGGCTACACAACACCATGGTATGTCCATGCTGTGCATGGACAAAACCAAGGATGGTCTAGTGTGAGAGTGCATGCCTGCATGTGGTAGCATGTGCATGCAGCTGTGTGTGCCATGCAGAGGATAGGTAGATGTTGATGACAATGCTGCACACAGCAACAGGCAGCTAACCTGTCCCTCCCCCAAACAGGTGACAGCAGATGCTTCCAGATGCCATGGCTGATGACACCTGTGAGGACACACCAGACAGCATCTGAGGAGAGTTATAACAAGGCCCTCACCAGCACAAGAGTGGTAATCGAGCACATCTTCGGCCTACTAAAGTACCAATTTAGATGCCTTGACACCTCGGGGAGGTGCGCTGCAGTACAGCCCTGTGGTGGCCTGCAGAATAGTGTTCGCCTGCTGCATCCTTCACAACATCGCCCTGGTGCACCGGGTACCAATGCCTGACATAGACCAGGAGGAGGGCGCACTGCAGGAGGGGGACAGAGAGCCTGACAACATGGCGGGACACCTGTCGCAAGGTGGTGCATCAGTGGGGCACCGTGCAAGACAGGAGGTGACACAGCAGTTCTTCTGAGGCAGTGCACAACCACCACCGCCACCACCACCACCACCACCACCACCACCACCACCATGGTGGCACCTGCAGCAGTATGGGGGACACAGCATGGTGCAATGCAACACAAGCAGCAACACAGCATGCAAACACCTTCACAGATTCACAACAGGATGGTATACTGTCTGCCAGGTGCTATGCAACACATGGGGCTGCACTGGAGCTGTAACAGTGGTCATGCATGTTGTACAGCATCTGAAGGCATGGCTGCGAATGACAGAAGGCCCCCCAGGCCACACACAGAGGACCACAGCACACATGGCCGATGGACATGCAGAAACAGGTGATCACGGGACACACACGGGACAGTGGCACAATGTCGCGTGGATGGCGCTAACAGGCACAATACACCTGCCATGGCCACTGATGCATGTTAACAGTACAACCACAACAGGGACACAGCACCAGGCAGCACGGACCTACAGACATATGGCTGCAGTACGCACCATTGCATTGTGCCACCGGTGCCACGCACAGGGCCCACCATGCCCTTGTGTGGAATGGTGCATAATGGCCCATGGCCACCACACAGGCATGACATCACAGTGTGGTGGCATGTGAACAGGAACCAGCACTGGGCACAGCTGCACACACAATGCACCATGTGGGCATGCTCACCGGTGTGTGCCCAAGGCTGTGTGATGGACAGCCGGCACACAGGTACCATGTGCAGGATGAGGACGTACATGCAACAGCACAGCTCTTCAACATGTGTGACCGCATGTGCACAGTGACACACACACAAACAAACAGGCACATGCACATGCAGACCACAGACAGAGATGCAGAACCAGGGATGCAAAGATACAATTTATTCTACACAATAGAAATACAGTACAGTAGACAAGGCAAACACAACAATGCACAAACAATACCGACAGCAATACACAACCCCCCCACTAATTAACCCAGAGTCCACCGCTATGTACAATACTCCCCCAGCCCCAGAACCAACCAATATGAACAGTCCCCACACACCCAATGGACCCAGTAACAAACAGTAGAAACATGTCCCTCCTCCCCAGACACATACAGCATGAATGCTTTCCCTCCTGGCACAACAGGATATACAGTCCCCCGCAAGAAACAAACAATATAAACATTCCCCTCCACTGAAAACAGTATATACAGCCTCCACCCCCCTGCCCCGGATACAAACAATATGAGCCCCAATGCCCCCAGCAAACAGAATGTACATCCTCCCCCGTGTCATGGTAGTGCCAGGGCCTGTGGCCACAGTCCATGGCCCAGTCCATATTGGCGCCTGCCCTACCACCCTGCAGCACTGACAGCAGTGCACCAAGGGAACTGTGCAGGCCTGCCACATCTGCCATTATGGCTGCCACAAGATGGACAAGTCTCTGGTCACTGTCAGCCAGCTGCCCCGGGTGCACTGCCTCCAGCTGTTGCTGTCCATCCCCTGCCTGCAGGCGAGGATGTCCCTCAGGTGACTCATTGTCCTCTTTGTGGCCTCCCAGGAGCAGTGGAGGCATATCCACAGGTCCAGCCTCAGTGTCGGCCCCCTCTGCTGGTGGCATGCCCTCCTCCACCAGCTCGTCCTGCTGCAGCCCTGCCGGATGTCCCAGCTGGTGCACCTGGTCCCCTGGCTCCACCGCAGTGTGGCGCTCCATGGGCAACAATGCACCCTCTGTGGTGGCATCCACGGCAACATCCGGCCCCTCCATGGATGGCTGCTCTTCTGCCACCTGCACCTCCATGGCATCATCCCTCTCGTCTGCCTCCTCCTCCTCCTCCGAGGATTGTGGCATGGAGCGGACCCTGTGGTGCTGGTGTAGTGTGCAGCGCATACACTCGGCTGCATCCTGTGCCTTCTGGTCCACCATGGCTCGTAGCAGTGGCTGGTGCCTTGGGGCAAGGCTGCTCTGCCCACCTACAAGGTAGCAAAGGCTAAGGTCAGTGCCAGACAGGGACACCCTACATGCACAGGCACCCATGCATGTGTGCCAGTGCACACTACACATGACCATACCATAGCAACACACGCACACCACACCTGCCACATGGCACACAGTGGCAGGCACACTGGTGGCATGCAAAGGCCACAAGCATTGCAGGGACACATGGGTACACCAGTGGTGCGTGGCATAGCACACCTATATGTCGTTGCCCACATGTGCATGCCCAGGCAGTACACGGCACCCCCCCACCACTGCAGACCCCTGCAGCACAGCCATGACTCATGGTAGACAGAGCATGCACCTACCTGACCTCCGGTGGCCCTGCGACTGCTGATGTCGGCATCTGCACTGGTGCTCCACCACCTGCCGCCCCTGCTGGTCCATGTCGCTGCATCTTGCACCTGTGGGGATGGGGACCACTGTTACATTCATGCACCACTGCTGGCCATGGCATATGTGGCAGTGTCGCTCCAGTGTCCGCCTACATGTTGGCATACCCACCTGCACTAGTGTTCTGGCCAGTTCTCATCTCCATGTCCCTCCTCGTTGCCATGGCCATCATGTGCTGAAGTATCCCAGGGTCCCACCTGGCAAGGTCCTGCCACCTGTGCTTAAGTTGCCCGGGTGTGCGGGACACGTCACTGATGGCACTCAGGTGTGCCACAATAGCCCTCCAGGCACTGTCCCTCTCTGCAGGGATGTGGTTCCCACAGCCAGGTGGGAGCAGTGTGGTGCTCCACTGCTGGACCTGGTTCACCAGTTGGGCAGTCTCAGCAGCTGTAAAGTTAGGTGTCCTGCCACTTAGGCTGCACCTGCTGTTGGTTGCCATGGCCCTGTGTGCACTGCCTCTGCTGCTTCTGCCTCTCCTGCCACTGTGCAGCGTGTGCTCTGTGTGGCCTGTTCAGCGACTCTGCAGCACCTAGCACATAGCACATGTGGCACATGTGATGTCTACAGTGTACCACGCACATGCGGCATGCATGCACACAAAATGCACACACTGCTGCACCACCTCAGACCGCAGTTGTGGCCTGCACATATATTGCCTGCATTTGCAACATCACAGCAGTACAGGACAGGCCTCACAGAGTGCAGCTGCATGTGCAGGCAAGGCTGGCAGCTGTGCCCTGTGGATGCACACATGCGTGTGTGCCTCAGACCGTGCATGCAGCCAGCAGTGCAGCCCTGTTGCCTATGGTATGCCACATGTGGCTAGCCCTAACACATCCTGTGGGAATGAGTGATGCCACACAGATAGCCAGTAAAACAGCTTTACTAGGCACATGTTGTGGAATGATGTTAGTGGAACAGTACATTAGTGCAACACCCCTCAACACACATACCCACACCCAGTGATAATACACATCATCTCACCCACTGTGCTGTCCCTCATCACCCGCACACCTGCATGCAGTGCACACACACATATACACACACATATGCACGCTGCACATGCACCACACACACACCTCCCACAGTGCCCTCCCCTTGTGCCACTATGTACAGTGCTCGCCTCCCCTTGCAGCAGCGCACCATACTGGCACTGTCACTAGTCCCCTGCTGCTGCATGGTCTGTCTGCGCTAGCAGCGCATATGCCCCTGTTCCCTCCCTGTGTTATGGGCGCTCCACCCTCTGGACACAGCTGGGCCCTCCATGCCCCGGTTGCAAGGCTGCGGGTCCACCACTGTCCATGTGTCCCTGCACTGCCACTGTCTTCCAACGCCTGCCTCGCCTTCCCATGACAGCAGGTGCAGGTCCTGGAATAGTCCCTTGTCTCTTTGGGGATTCACCACTGTCCTCTGCACCCAGGGCTGGTGCCGCCTCCTCTGCTGTGTCCTGTCTTGCAGTGTCCATAGGTGCTCCCATGCCCCACCTGGCCCTGGTCCTATGGCTGGTGGCCCCTGCATCACGCCTCATGGCCATGGCAGTAGGTGGCATGGATGTTGGTGGTGGTGGCAGTGGTGTCAGTGGTGCTGCTGTTGGTGTTTGTGGTGGAGGTGGTGGTGCAGCTGTTAGTGGTGGTGGTGGTGGAGGCATTGGTGCCGCTGTTGCTGCTGCTGGTGGTGGCGGTGGTGCTGCTGCTGTTGGTGTTGGTGGAGGAGGCGGTGGTGCAGCTGTTGGTGGTGGTGCAGCTGTTGGTGGTGGTGGTGCTGCTGCTGTTGGTGGGGGTGGTGGTGGCAGTATTGGCGGCGGCTGCACACGTGCCCCCTGGGGCTGTTGGCGGCAAATCCAGCACTGCGGGTGGTGGCTGCGTACCCCCGGCTGTTGTGGCATGTGTCTTCTCATCCTGCTGGTGGTGTTGCTGCACATGAGAGGCCTGTGTTGCAGTGTCCCTCCCCTGTAGGCTAGGCTGTTAGCGCGCTGTGTAGTGCAGCGGCAATGATGTCTGTCTGCCTCTTTTCCTGAGCCACTGACCCCTTTCATTTCATTTTTTACTTATACTGAAAAGGTCTGTGGGCAATGCCCATTTTCACAGACGTCCAGGTTCAATGCATTATACAAAATAAACATTACAAAATACACCTCCATGGCCATTGCCAGTCAGGTGAGTGTCTGCGTCTGCTCCCTGACGCAGGCCTGTGAGCCAACCATGGCATCCACCAGCCTCTCCATGGCCACCTCTGTGGTGGGTGTCCCATACTCAATAGCTTCGATGAGGGTGCCCATCTGCTCCTGCAGTGCCGCGTGGTGGGCATCAATGCTCAGGTGTATGCTGCCCAGCATCTCCGCCTGGTCTTTGTGGTTTGTGACCAGGGTCCAGCAGACTGCAGAATAGTCAGTGGGTGTGGACACATGGTTGTCCTGCAGGGACTGTGATGCCTCATCCAGGGTCACCTCCAGCCATTCATATGATGGTGGGCTTAGGTCCTGGGTGATGTTGTCCACAATGCTGCCCACGCTGAAGAGGTTGCACAAGTCAACACCCACCTCCAGCTGCTGGGATCCTGCTGCTGCCTGCTGCTCACCCACCATGGCTGTCAGGGCTATGTACAGTTCCACCATGTCTGCACTGCCCGGGTGGTCCATACTGGTGGCCTGTGGGATGATCGGCTGCGTGCAGTCCTGCTCTGGCTCACTGCTTGTGCCACCACTGTCCTCCACCCCTGTGTCCGCTGCTGCTGTACCTGTGGGGTGATGACAGTGCATGAGTGCAACTCTGCCATGTCCTGCCCTATGCACATGCACCCATACCCACCCCTGCTTTGCCATCCTGTACACCGGTGGCGTATGCCACAGTGCACAGTGCTGCCATGGGGTGGCCCTTGCAGGCCACTGCATGCCTCCACTGCCCCACCTCCCCATCATCTGTGCCCTGGGTGTCCCTGTCACCCTGGTCCTGGCAACTTGCCCATGCCCATGCCCTTCTCACACACTGACTGCATTATGTGCCATGCTGGCATGGGTGGTCGCGGGCCCGCATGCACTATGGTGATGCTTGCATTCTGCGTGTCCCTACTGTCCGTCACCACTGTGCCACCTCCACTGCATCCCTGCATGCCTCCCAGGGTGCGTTCCACCCACCATGCCACAGGCCCTGTCCAGCAGCACACAGTGCTCCTGCATGGCTCTGCTTTACCTCCCACGCACCCCTGCCCATGCGCCATAGCTCTCTTACGTCGCTGTGGCTCGGCTGGTCCACCACATACCTGTCTCTGATGCCATCCGCGCTGTGTCCAGGTCTGTGTCTCCATGAACACTGTGCTGGCTCAGGAAGGCAAGGATCCTCTCTTCATGGGAGCTCAGCAGTCTCTCCTCCCATGGCCCACCACCTGTGGCTGCTGCCTGGTGCCTATTGTATGCCTCCTTCCCCTTTGAATGGTGCCTCAGGTCATTGACCCTCTTCTGGAGGTCCCTGATAGTGTGCCTGGTGTAGGGCACTGCATTGACTTTTTGGGCAAGAGCATCCCAGGCCTCCTTGCACTTTCTGGGCACTTCATGCTCACCACCCTTGCCCATGAGCAGGTTGGCCTGTGCCTCTAGCTCATTGAGGAGCTTTTCGGTCTCCTCGTTGGTGAAATTGCATTTACACTTCTGTGCAGATGCCGCCTGTGTTTCGGTCTCAGCTTGCGCCATCGCTTCCACCTACGTTGCTGCCTGTGACATATCTGCAAGTTGCGCACCTTTATATGGGCGTTGCATTGCGACTTGTGTAACCTCTCCGCCTGCTATTGTGATTTGCGCCTTGCGATTCTGGTGTATGCTGCGATGTGTGTAATTCCGCTGATTTCCATTGTATCTGGCATTTGTTCTGGAATAGGGTGCAGCACGCATGTCACAAGGGTTTGGGCGCACTTTTCTGCCAAGGCGCAGCTTGCGCACTGCTCTACTTGCTCTCTTGGAATCGGGTCCAGTATGCATTTGCATCTGTTTCCAAACCTTTTGAACTCCCCAATTTTTACAGTCAAAGTTTGTTATTTTAGTTTTGTCTTTATTTATTACCATTCCCTAGTATGCAATTATTGTCTATAGTTTACTTATCATTCTCTGTAAACTTGTGAGAAATAAAATAAGGTTTCAGCATACATAAGTAAAGGAATTCTTTTCACTAGTATTTATAGTGATTGATAAGAAGGATTTAAAACAATTACAGGCATATCATTAAGAAAGATTAAATAAATTTGGGGCCAAAGTACATGCTTGGTAAACCTATCAATTAGAAGGAAGCCTATCAGTTAATTCACTAGCAGGACCAACTCTGACCTGAGCCCATGTATCTTCATGAAGAGCTATTGTTGAATCAAGAATTGTTAAGCTTATGCCATAAACTATTTTTTGATATGAGATCAAAAGCAATGTAAAATCAACAAATGCTACAAAAATACATTCCTTAATTCTAATATATTTTTCTAGACTATATGTGAAGATATCAGTTTTCAATAGCACTGTTGCATGATCTGAATCTTGCTTGCTCTTCCCTTAAAATATTACAGTATTTGCAAAAATCCAATTATTTATTAAATTCAGAAATTACAACAAAAATGTTGGCTGAGGTATTAGTCAAACTAATCAGAATGTAATTAGCTAGGTATGATCACTGACCATTAATAAAAAGAGGAACAATAATATTCATGTTCCAAGAAGTAGGAAAGCATTTGGTGTTGAGAATAATATTAAAAATGTGGTTTATGATTAGAATCTGAAAATTGTGTTTGAAAGAAACTTCATCTGGGATTTTATTGACTCATTGGGTCTTTCCTGAAGACTGTTGAATACAACACAATACAATACAAGTAATGATTAACCCATGATAGTGCATGGGTTTAGTTGAGAATTAGTCCACACTTGGGGGAGTCCAGCCACCCAGGAGTGAATTAATTCTCAAGTTAACCCATGCTCTGGAGTGGGTTAATTCACTTGTAACATGTTTCTTTCTCACTGTCCTACCTGCAGGTTGTGATGTGGCGGACGGCAGCACAGAGTACCACTCTTGCTAATGGGTGCAGCAGCTTGGTCTCAGTGTTTCTGTGTCACTGTGTGCAGTGTGCTGCTCTGCTGGCTGTGCCTTTCTGTGTCTCCAAGTCTGTCTCTCGATGAACTGAGTGGGGGAATATGTGTCGTGTTGTGGTAACTGTGAGGGGTGCGCTGCTTGCTGTGTGTCTCTCTCTCTCTCTCTCACTCAGCTGAGCGGGGGAATGTCTGTTAGGTTTGTGTAGCTATGTACTGAGTCTGCTGACTTTCAGTAACTGTGAGGGGAATGCTGCTCCATGTCTGTCTATGTCTCTCTCTCTCTCACTGAGTAGAGTTGAGGAATATGTGTTATATTCCCGTAGCTGTGTGCCCCTTTACCTGCCGAGCTGTAGCTCTCTACTTATGCTGTATTCCATCTGCAGCTCTTGACCTCAGTGCTCGCAACGTTCCTGATGATGTGTCAAGTTGTGTCCACCCTGTTTGTGGCCAGCACACAAACTGATGGTGACAGCCACAGAGACAGAGACAGAGACAGAGAGAGGCATACACACATACACACACTGAGAGTGAGACACACAGCGGGAGATTTAATTGACAATTTGAGTACTGTCCTCTCTCTCTGTCTGCAATTTGCAGGCATGCAGTGACTGACAGAGAGTTTGCCCTCTTTTCCTTGGTTGTCACTAACACTGAACAGCAGTGATTTTAGGTTTTCTCTATGCGTGCTCTCCCCTGTCCCCCCAGCAACCATGGATTCACTCTCACAACTGTGGATTACTTGAGAATGAATCCATGGTCAGGTGATGTGTTTTAACCAATGGGAGGTAAGGCTTTTTGATAGCCATGCTACAATATAATATAATATAATATAATATAATATAATATAATATAATATAATATAATATAATATACTACAGTACAGTACAGTACAATACAATATAATAAAATATATACCATGTCTTCAGATTATATCTATTTACTTAAAACAGACTAGAGGCTATTTGAAAAGCTATATAAAAAAATGACAAGCGATGAGCGAGTGATGGCTATTACTGATGCAGTATTTATTAAATCCTCCATTGGGTGAACAATGTTTGTAAAATACACAGTCCAAGTTGATCATTAAGTAATAAGGCATGACAGGGTGTGTTATAATGGGATGACAGCCTACCTTGGGTGGATTGAAGCACAAAGTGAAGCTGAGTGCTTCCACCACGCAGGAAGGGCTGTTAGCCCACCATAACACACCCCCTGGAGTGCCTTATTGTGATTATGAAATGAGTCCTTTTTAGTAAATTGGATGTATTTTTTAAACATATTTTTGTTTAGCTACTTTCAGTCAGGCTGTTGTGCTGGGATAACGGCCTGACTGAAGGTACCTCCAGGCCAGTTAGCAGCCAACATTCTTTCTACCCATTTCATAATGGAATATTTAATTCTTCTTTTTTTTGACTTTTTATTTATGAACTTTCATCTTACAGAGCTCAACATTTACATGAAATTACATACGCATTTCAGCATATGATAGATGATAGCCCCTTATCTGTACAATCATTTCTACCAAAAAACTACTAAGCCACACATATTTTACCCAGATATAGGCCCTCTACTCCCAATGCGCATAAGAAGTAAATGTACAGAGAGAATAAGATCATAGGATATCCCACTCTCACCACAGGGTATAACACTATCTATGTGCCAAGCTTTCCTCCCACTAGCAGACTTATATATTTGGGGGGGAACGAATGCATGAGGGACTCTACTAAAATAACCAGATTGTCAGTGCTTGGTTAAATGATTATTAGACCCTACACTCATAGGCCTCCATATAGGGGACCATGTAGAGGGAAGAATAGTAATGAAAAAGATTCCAAAGTCCACAAACTGAGCAGTGTGCATCAGCACACCTTGTAAAGTCCATCCCTATGCATGTAAAAGTACCCAGTAGGCTAGGAAATAAAACAGAATATTTATCATAAACATTGAACATTGAGAATGATTAAACTAACATTCCTGCCTATGTATAAAAGTATAGAAGAACACTCAACAGGTAGTCCAAAAAGACATGTCCTCGGGACCATGTTAACATTGCTGGGTGGCAAGAGAAAATCCATAGACCAGCTACAGTCACTCCGGCTCCCCTTCTGAATCTGCGTCCAAGGTCCTTGCGTCCATTTTACAGATCAGCATCTCAGCATAACTTGAGGCAACATCTGGGTCCGTAAAGACATGGGACTTCTGCTGGTAGGTGATGTGTAAGCATACAGGTAAAAACATCTGAGCCTTTACCCCTTTTGCCAGTAGTGTTTTCTTAATGATCTGTAGCTTTTTCTTATGATTTTGTATCTGGGAGGACAAACCAGGGAAAAAAACCTAAGCAGTTTCCCTCCCAGACAGTGTCTCCTTTTTTTCTGGCTGCTTGCAGCAATGGGATTCTTGCTCCGGGGGTGGACAGTATAACAATCGCCTTCATTGGTTTTGCGGCAGATCCCTCCCGAACCCCCTAGCGCAAGGGAAAGGTGAATGCCTGCACAACGCTAACTCCCAAATCCCAATGTAAAAGTTCCAGATCTTCAAATATCATATGATTAAGCACTGACAACAGCTCTGTATGTCCGGCAGATTGAGAAGGGAATCCCACTATTCGTACATTCCTCTGCCGAAGGCCATTCTGTAATTTCTCCACTTTTGACCACAGGAAATTGATGTCCCAGATTAGGCCTGCACTTACTTCAGACTGCCTTTCTGATGAAGAGGTAAGCTCAGTTATTGCCGTGGTGTTGTCCGTAATATTTTGGCCAAGGTCTGAGAACTTCTGCTCTACAATCGTCAAGCGTTTATTTTTCTCATTGCCGGTCTCCTGCAATTTTGTTAGAAGTGGGAGAATCTGAGAAAGTTCTGGGGATGAGGCAGATCCAGAGCCTCCCAATTTTGTTGAGGTGCTGGTCTCCGGGCCACCAAAGTATGATTTTAGCCTCAATGTGGAGTGTTGGTGCTGTGTTTTTGATCCCATGGTGTTCTCTAGATGTTCCGACGCACCACTGATTGTACAATGCCAATTAATGCTCTACAATTATTATTTTTTAAGCTTATAAAGTATCACAGGCAATGGAGCTTGAGAAAGATTGTCCGCCCTGTTGAGTGCTCCACAGTGCGCCCCCCCCAGCAGAATATTTAATTCTTGATTAGATTTGTAGTTACCGGTACTTTGGATACAAGGGAACAGAACATTTTGGAGTCTTTGCTCCAAGTTGTGAGATCAAATTGGTTCCATAGGGATTTTATCCTGCCCATTTATTTGTACTCAGTATATTTTTTTTAGAACTTCACTTACATTCTTTTAATTTCAATTTATCATTGGAGGTCTTTAGTTTTTTAGAGCTATATTTGCAGTATGTTGTAATTCCTGTTTCATTTGATGGCACTGCCATGGGACCAAGCCACATCATTCACACCATTTTGTCAATGCCATAGGACATTTTACTCAAACAAGGAGCAAAACAAGCCTGTAACATCACAGGTAACTTGAAAGTTGAAACAGTTATGAGTTCTTTGGATGGTATGATATAGAAATAGGAGTTTCTATGCAACAGGTACTGCACTGATTTTTAGAAAGTTTGTTCTTGTAGAGCATGTAGCCAAGTGCTGTATGATACTATTCACAAAAATCCTTTTAATGTGGGTTAATAGAAGGCTGATGAAATAAGGCATACTTACGTTTTCCTTTAGATGGAGGCACTGCTATTGCACGTAGACATATGCTAGGAAGCAGATCAATTTTGCACAGTGCCTCCAAATACAGGGTGACATGTTCATAATTTATTTGAATGATTTATAGCATGGGCATTATATTCAGTCTTTAATTTATTATGGTGTTAATTTATTGTAGGTGGCTATGTCCTACAAATGACAATTGATTCATAGAAGCTTAAAGCTGTGAGACCAGCATCTAAGGAGACTATACAATCTTGAATATATTCCATTTAGTCCACTGAATGTATCATTTGTGTTATATTGTAAATATATGTTTATGCTTTATTTAACAGAAAAAAGTCCTCTATATGACCCTAAATAAGTCAAGGTATTCTTGGCATCAAGCTCAACATTAAACACTGCACTTCCACAAAAAAAATCACTATGGGTAACCCCTGGTCTGAGGGATCTAAAAAAACGTATTCTTGTTCTACTTCTATTATTTGGTACTATTCCCCCTAACTTGAGCCCACTGGGAAAAGATGGGGTGGGTGTGCACCAAAAAGGGAAGACAAAGACAGTGAGCTAGATGCACAAAAGCTTTTGGGACTAAGTCCCACATCATAACTCCAGTTGCTGACTGAAATCTCTGCAGTTGTGGAGATTTCAATTCACAGCCCCAGCAGTTACAGAAGCTGTTATGGCTTCTCCCACCCTCCGTAGCAGTTTTCCACAGCTGTGGGGATTTCTGTGGCAACACCACCTGCAAGCTGAAATCGCTCGGAGCCTCTGATTCTGCCCTGTCTTAGTTTGGCAGCTACCTTGAAAATCATTCACAGACTGCCTCCTTCTGCAAAGTTCTCTCTTCCCCTGCCCCTATCACCTCTGGTGTTCCTCAGGGCTCTATTCTTGGGCCCCTACTCTTTTCTCTCTACATCAATGACATTCCCCACCCTTCCCCTCTCTGTAATACTATTATGTACGCGGATGACCTGGTACTTTACTCTGCCTCCAAGTTAATTGCTGATCTCAACCAACAATTATCACCAGCCTTTCAGATCCTCCAGTCTTGGTTTTCCTCCATCAAATACTAAACCTATCCCAGACCCAGGCCATGCTCCTTGGTTCCTCTAGAAAGGTTCCGACCGAGTCTCCTAAGCTTCTAGTCTGTGGCTGTGATGGGTCTCCTGTCTTGAACACTTTAACTTTCAAATACCTTGGGGTAATGCTAGACCCAGGTCTGGATTTTGCTGCTCACGTTAATGAGGTATGTCGCACAGTTAATGTCAAGATCAGTGCAGCCTATAGAGTGCGTCACTCACTTACTCCTGCTGCCAGGATCTCTGTGGCGAGAGGTGTGTTGCTACCACAACTGCTATATGCTCTTCCAGTACTCTCTCATGCCAGCATGGGGGTTCTTCGTAAGTGGGATATTACTTATAATAACATCTGCAGATTTGCCTTATCAGCTCCTCGTCTTACACATCATTGCCAACTTTACTCTGCCTTAAATTGGCTGTCTCATAATGCCCTTCATTCTTATGCACTAGGCTATTTTGTAGACTCTTTAATCAGAACACCTTGCCCCGCAGCTCTGGGTGATATGCTTACCCCTGTCTTTCACACTCGTGCCCTCAGGTCGTCCTCCTCCTCCTCCTCCTCCTTGCTTTCAGTTCAGCCACACTCCGCTAAAATGGGAGAGCAGGCTTTTTCTTATTTTGCCCCTAGGTTCTGTAATTCCCTCCCCCTTCATGTGAAGACCTCCACATCTCACCTATCTTTTAAGCATGCACTTTTTTCCCACCTTAATGCTCCAGGTGACTGTGACTGTGCTTAACGTATTTGTGGCGTGCTGCTTGCCATCCAGCTTCTCTCCTGCCCATTTCTGTATGCTATTGTGTATGTTGACTACCCGTCTCTTGTCCCCACTACTTAGGACATAGGACTTGGTACCTGGAAACTATGCAAGATTGTATGTCTGCTATAACTTGTATTATTCTTTCTGTTACCCCAATGATGTTAATTATGTTGATGTTAATGCTGTTTCATGATTTTTGTTCTGACAGTTCCCTTTGCCTTATGTAACTCACCGTTGTCTTTGCCGTATTATTGTAAGCTGTACACATTGTTGTCTTTGTTGTATTAATGTAAACTGTACTCTCCCGGGTCGTGCCTGAAAATAGGCAGGTCTTTTGCCTAGTGCACCTTCCCGGTCATCAAAAGCAAATAAATACGCTGCCATAAATTGTGGAGCCAGTAGTAATCCAGCTCCACCTTTGTGAATACCCCGCAGCTGCTGGAAAACTGTGGGTCTGCATGTGGCAACACACTTGTGCTGGGTTTTTCCCACATCTGCAGGAATTCCAAGGGGTTTGTGAATCTAGCCCAGTATCTTCCTAAACTTGCTCTGCTAGAAGCTAGGGTTGCATTTGTTCAGCCTGACATAATCTCCATAGAAAAACTTGCCTTACTTCCAGAATTCCCGATGCTGCCCGGACTCTGGCAAGCTTTAATTTATTCAGATAAGACCGACATGCTAAATGGGTTGGGGGTGGGGGTGGGTGTTGCCTAATACCCCTAAAAGCAGAGCTTCAGGGCTACAAAATAAAAATTTATAATCTCACTAGTGACTGCGAATCTCTTGCAGTTAAACTCCTTTTTAGGGAATGGTCATAAATCACTAGTCATAGTCGTAATGTCAACATATATTCTGCTAAGCAAACACAAATCTGGCTTTGTATCAGTCACTAGACACTTCAAACAAGCCAGTCAAAATTGTGAGACTTTAGTCACTGGTGACTTTAATGTTAACTGGGCTGCCAAAACAAGCGTGGCCCACAGGGACCTCGTGGCTAGCCTGTTCCTTACACAAGTAGCCACAGATTGCACTAGAGCCAACTACAAAACAGGAACCAAAACCCTAATTGACTGGATCCTGGCTATCCACCCAGATAGGCTGTTTGATGTCTCTGTCCTACCAGATGCTATAGTGACCACTCCCCTATACAACGTGCATGGTCTGTTAAAACCCTAAAGTCACTTCCCCACATTACAACCAGCAAGGTCCTACACAAAGACAGGATTGAAAAGTGCATAGAGCATGTGGCACTGATTGACTGGAGCTATCTGGACGTCATCCCTGATACTGACACTGTCCTTGACTACTTCATAAATTAATTCATGGCAGTCTGTGACAGATATGCCCCCCCAAAAAAGTATTATTTGTGGCACTGCATCAGTATGGATCACCCCTGATCTATTAGCTCAAATGCATGACAGGGATAACATGTGGCACCGGGTGAGAGCAACTGGCTCACTGGCCAACACGTGTAAGTAAAAGGAAGCTTGCAATAGGCATACTAGAGGGATAAGGCAAGCTAAGGCTGCTCACTGCAGAGAACAGCAAACTAGAAATTTGGTTAATGGGGAAAAAATTCTGGGACAATATATCAGAGCTGGGTAAAAGTGATAAAGCACCCTAAGAATGCTCAACATCAGTGGGGCTGTTACCCTGGACCCAACTGAAATCACTAACAAATTCAACTCAGCCTTCACTGACCTCAGCTTTGTTCTCCCTCCCAGTACTGTGTCAATAACATTGGACAGCATTAGTCCTGGTCTAGCGGCTAGCTCTGACCAAGACCCAGGCTCACCCAAATTCTATTTCAAGACCATCTCAGTATCAGATACCCTCAAATATATTAAAAGAATACTTGGTAAAACTAGGATGGGGTGACGCAATAGACATGAAGCTGCTGGCCTTGGCGGAACTTGCTGTCCCCATCTCTAAGATTTTCAATCTTTTCCTGCAGTTTTCCCTGTTCCCTGCCATCTGGAAAACAGCACTAGTCACACCCATCTTCAGAGGTGGAGACCGCTTCAATCTAGCTAACTACAGGCCTCTATCAATTCTCTCCCCCTGTCCAAGGTCCTCAAACACATAGTATCTGACCAACTGGTCACCTACCTAAATAAGTGTATTCAGTGCACCCAGCAACATGGTTTTAGGAAGCACCACAGCACCAGCACTGCCATAACAGAGTACACTGACTTCTTGCATGAGGCCCTTGGTGGTGGTCACCTGGGGGAAGCCATCTATATTGACTTGACCAAAGCTTTTGATCTTGTCAACTATAAGCTGTTGCTGGACAAGCTCCTCTTTCTTGGCTTCTCCTTAGAAGTGCCTCAAGGCTCGAAACTTGACCTCCTCTTTTTTGCCCTGTTCATAAATAGCTTATTGAAAACCCAGCAGACATCTCAGGTGCTCTTGTACACTGATGATGCTGTTATATACAGCAAACAAAACTATGCACTGTCCTCCAAGACAACTTTGAGTCCCTGAAGAAATGGTTCATGTCAAACAAACTGGTTTTAAACTACAAAAAAGCAAATACCATGTTATTTTCAGGCCTGCAATTGAAAAAGGTCCCTCTCCTTTTAATCCTTAATGGAAAAGGAGTTAGTGTGGAACAGGTCGACGCCTTCAAATACTTAGGTGTTAGCTTGGATGACACTTTTGTCCATTCCCAACATGTGAATAACATTTTTAGTCTCACAAACCAAAATTAGGAGCACTGTTCAGGAATCACCTGAACCTTACTACTGAAACCAGACATTTTGTAGTGTTCATTTCAATCTTACCTATTCTAGATTGTGGCCTCCCAGTTAACATAGTGGCAAGTGACTCCGTACTCAACAGAGGTAGGATGGTGTCCAGCAAGGCCTGTTGCTTTGCTCTAGGGGTGGACAAGCTTACACATAGCTATTTCCTTTACACCCTAACCAATTGGCTTCCCCTACAGGACAGAATAAGGTACTAGACCTGCCTGCTTGCAAAAAAAGCACTGCTAGTCGTTACCCCTCTGACTATTGGCAACCTGTTCTGCCCAGTTAACAACCAATACACCACTAGGGATATGTCTAGGAATGCTCTAGAAATACCTTTCCATAAAACAAGCTTGGGTAGGTGTTCCTTCGGAGTAAAGGCATCTCACTGGCTGAAAGAACTACCTGAAATCCTGGTAGGACTCCCCCAAAATTGCCCAATTTAAGAAGGCACTTAGAAAAGAACTCACTGCTAGTCCCAAAAGCTCCTGCTGCAACAATTCTGTCACCTAATGTACTGTTCCCCTTAATTTGTAATGAAGTTCACACTGTGCCATGCCAGTATCCAGAGCATTAATTCCTTATTGTTGACTAGACTCCTTGGAGCCACAGTTATTTGTGATTTTTCCCATATACTCGTATTGTCTACAGTCACTATGCTCCACTGGAGCTGCAGGACTTGTTTCCCCTATAGTTTAAATCTGTGTTAATCATTTTTATTATCCTTGACATGAAATCTTTGTAAATGAGCACGTGTGCTCAATCGTGTCTTCTGAATGACTAAATAAATAAATAAAAACAAATAAACAGTTGGTCTTTTCCAATGAAATGTTGGTGGTTTATACATATAGTGGACACTAAAGGATCCATAACTATACAATTACACTCTGGTTGAGTTCAAATTCCTAGTTTTCTGTTGTAATGGATATTTCTTTGCCTGTGTTTACTTGTGAATTTTATTCATATTTTAGGAACTGGTGCAGCAGCATCTCTGTCAATATCTGCTATGATTCGAGTCAGTTGGGGGTAAGCTTAAACTAACTACTTAGAATCTAGGTTAGAACTTGTGAGTGTTTTTCTGTGTGCATTCTATCTGTTCAAAAGTTTTTGTTTCAAATGTGTACTGTATTCCACATATTCTTTACTGCACATAATCCTGCACCATATGTAAATATCATGGAGTATTAAATGTTATTTCTATAGACTTCACGCTCTTTGTGAGGGTACTTTTAAAGGCATAGATAACCTGATGTAATTGGCAAGTCAGTGATCTGTCTCCAAAAAGGCAGGCTACTAAACTGTCCAAAGCACACCTGAGCCTGATACAGGGTAGGTGAAAGAGTGTTCAAAGGTGTGACTATGGGGAAGGGGGGAGTTGTTTGTCATTGAGAAAAGACATTGTACTGTGTGAGCTGGTAGCTAGTGTGGGATTGCCAGCCTAAAGGTACCTCAAGTTTAAGTCCCGCTCGATGGTGGCAGCATATTGACGTAACCATTAAGGTGGCTGAAGGGTCTTGTAAAGCTGGTAGCACAGTGTTGACTGAGTTCTGGGAGGACCAGTCTGTGACAAACTGGTTGGCAGCAGCAGAATCATAAATGGATTGTCAATGAAAAGGCTATCTGTCCAGTCCCGAAACAGGATATACAAAGGGGATACTGTATATACTACCATTTTATCTTTCAAGAAAGAGTAAATAGTTATTTCATTTCATTCTATTTTATATATTTGTAAGCACAATGAGCATTTCTGCCCATTTTCATATGTGAGAAGTGTACAAAAAACACAGAATATTGCAATAAAATTACATAGAATAAATACAACAAACACAGACATACTGAATGGAAAAGCCAGCCGTATTGGACCTATGATGAGAAACAGGTACATTCATTTGAATCATTGAGCCATTTTCCAAGTTTTTTTTTAAAGACAATACTGTTGAACATTTCACAATATATGAAGGGACTGCATTAAACAACAAAGGAACTTTATATAATAGTGACCTCTGGCCAAATGATTTTTTGAAGAGAGAAATGGAAAAGGTAAGTCTACTCTGGGATCTGGTTCCGCTTCCATTTAAAGCCCTTGTGAACAGGGCATAGATAGATGGTGGTAACAGACCCACGGTGCCATTAAACAAAAAAAGCCCAGACTTAAAGCATACTCCATTATTAAAAGATAAACAACAAGACAATTTTAAAAGTTCACATTATGAAGTACGATAATCTGACCCTGACATAAATCTCGAGACTGAATTATAAGTGACCCTAAGCTTATCCAGAATTGTAACTGTGGTAGTGGAATAAATGATTAAGCCATAATCTAATAAACTTAACAAAAAACTATGTGTTAAAAGTGTACATGGCTCAGTGGACAAAAATGGTCTAACCCTATATAATAGCCCAAGTCTTTGATTTAAGGTTTTTAGTTAGAAGGCACTGTGTCTGCGTCATATGAAAGATGTATGTTGGCACACTTGAGGAGCTGTGCAAAAGAAAATGGATTGTTTCTGAGAAAGGCCAGACATAAGCAGACCTTATAGATGTCCTCCAGAAAAGTGACCAGGGAAGCAGTGTAAAAATAACCACTGTTGGCCAAAAGTCATGAGACTGAGGCTAGTGACAGAACATGCAAACCACAGCCTATAACTTGGGCAACTGTGCAGGCAGACCAGATAAAAATTGGGAGGCAGTATAGTGCAGCGGTTTAAGGCTCTGAGCTGCAAATCTGGTGACATCCAGCAGACCAGACCTGGGTTTGAATCCCACAGCTTCCACTTGCAGACTCTGTGACCCTGAGCAAGTCACTTAACTTCCCTATGCTCCCAGGTCACACCTGTAAAAAAGCTTTCAGCTTAGTGTGCTAGTCCTGGTTAAACAACAACAACAACAAAAAAAAAAATTATGCAGCTAGAGCTCACACATGGTTAAGGCAAGAGCAGATGTTGACCAGAAAAAGGCAGATGTTGAGTGGCAAAAGGCAGATACTGAGCAGTAAAAGGCAGATGCTGAGCTGAAAAAGGTAAAAGTGGAGGCAGAACTGCAAAAAGCAAGGCTGAAGGCAGAGGAGTGAGAGGGGCTGTGCCAACACAAGTTGCAGATGAAAGAGGAGCGAGAGAAAGAGTACCAAGAGTGAGAAAAGAAACATGAACACAAGCAAAAGAGGCTTGAACACAAGAGGGAGATGGAGAGTCTGCACCAGAAGGTACCACCACAATTTGTGAGTACTGACATCAGGGGTTTGACCCAAAGAACCAAAATTAGTTCCAAAATGTTTACTAAGTATCAAGAGTGGGATGACCTCAATTTGTTCTGAAAATCTTTAAAAGAATTTGTGGCCAATTTGAATTGGACAGGGCTTCCTGGGCAACTCACCTTTTGCCACTCCTTATGGGCTG
Source organism: Neoceratodus forsteri (assembly GCA_016271365.2). Classification (NCBI taxonomy): domain Eukaryota; kingdom Metazoa; phylum Chordata; order Ceratodontiformes; family Ceratodontidae; genus Neoceratodus; species Neoceratodus forsteri. The sequence continues at coordinate 1,220,628,720 of CM057450.1, forward strand.
GGCACTAGCAGCCTTCACTAGGATGGACCATGAGGACTCCATGTACTATATGAATGTGAAAAATCCCTTGATAAAGCAATATGAATGGACTCTTGAGACTTATAGAAAACAAATTAGAGGGTTAAAAAAGGCACCATTCAGAAATGTGTGTTCAAATAGACAATTCCTTAGAACCATGGTTACAGGGTGCAAAAGCTAGCTCTATGGAACAGGTGAAGGATTTGTTCCTCATGGAACAATTTCTTGAGACTATACCAGAGGAATTGAGAATATGATTGCTAGACTGAACTCCTAGTTCCATGAAGAAGGCAACTGAGAGGGCTGATCAATTCATTTCCAGCCAACCAGACACACAGCGCAAATGGGGGAAGGATATCAGGTGGTTTTAAGAGAACCCCAGGGATGCAGTCTAAGGGAAGCCAGCATGTGCCCAAACCAAAGGGAAAGCCAGATAGTTCCAAGATTATGAAGTCAGGGGGAAATCACCTGACCTGTCAATATCTATCACCTGTGTGAAATAAAATCTGAAACTGCTTAGCAACATATTACATTGTGTAGATTTAGCACAAAAAAGCAAACCACTCTGTTTTTACTGCATATTTATTTTTTTTTACCAATTATTTTACCAGGTGAGACACACTAAGCTGAAAGCTTGTTTGCAGGTGCAACCTGGGAGCACAAGGAAGTTAAGTGACTTGCTCAGCATCACACAGTATGCACCTAGGGGGCTGTGGGATTCAAACCCAGGTCTCCAGATTTGCAGCTCAGAGCCTTAACCCACTGCGCCATACTGCCTCCTATACCGCATATAATAATGATCTTTTTTATAGAGCCCTTTACAAAATTTCAGAGTGCTTTCCAAGAGCCATATAAGAAAGTATAAATCAAGATATAGAGTATTATAAGTTAAACAATACAACGTTTTAAGCTTGCCTTTGAAAGTGTCAGTATCTGTGCAGAGTCACAATTCAGCAGGTAGTGGGTTCTAGAGCTAGTGAGGCAGTGTGGTCTAGTTGTTAGAGAACAGCTTTGGAACCAGGAGCTCACCGGTTCAAACCCTACTAGAGCCAAATAGAGTGTTGCTCAGGATCTTCAGCGTGGTGGATCATTGGGGGCTTTGGGAGTGCCATAGAAGAAGGCTGGCATCCTTCCCCTGCACTGATTGATTAACTTTTTTGAATTCTACAAAAAATAATAATAATTTACTTTAACCTAGCTCTTCTGAGACTGCGGGACTTTTGATCAATTAATTAGCAGACCTGCCACCAGGAGCTACAGAACTGGAGTACAGACTGCAATGGGAGCCTACAAAATTTTAAAAATAAGCAAAAAGAGAATCAGCTCAAATCGAGTTAACTGGTGGAAGGGATTTTGTTTTCAATGGCTGTAACATTTCCCCAACGGAGAAACTGCTTCGGGTCCCAATTGACTTGTGCAGCAGAAAAGGCGCCAACTTTCAGATCTAAAAGCTGGGCTTTGTTCTCTATTCCTCAGTGTTGCCCAGGATTCTCAGTGCGGCGGATCATCAGGGGCTGAGGGAGTGCCATAGATGCATACTTCTCAACTCTCCCAGATTTTCAGGGATGTCCCTGATTTTGCCTCAAAATAGTCCTCTGTTCCTTGTAAAATGTATGTTTTCATGACAGAACGGTGGGGGGTGTAAGCACAAAATAATGTCAAACATTAAAATTACAGGCTTGTTCTTCTTCAGAAAATGCATCTTGCACCAATCCCCTTATTCTGTCAGCTTTCTGAATGAATAGTCCTGATTTTTAAGATGTGCCCCTGATTTTGGGTCTTTGTCCCTGATTTTTTTAAGCTTTGTCCCTGATTTATGAGGAAAGAGGTTGAGAGGTATGCATAGAAGGGGACCGGCATCCTCCCCCTGCACCAATTGCTTAACTTTGTTGAATTCTACAAAAAGTAATAGTAATTTACTTTAACTCGGCTCTACTGAGACTGCAGGACTTTTGATAAATTAATTAGCGGACCTACCACCGGGAGATATGGGACCGGAGTACAGACTGCAACAGGAGCCTACAAAACTTTAAAAATATGCAAAAAAATCAGCTCAAATCAAGTTAACTGGTGGAAGGGATTTTTCCAACCCACCGGCCCTCACCACTGACACTCTTTAAATGGGCTTTTAGACCAGGAGGCTCCGCCCCTTGCTGACTTACCAATGGAGCTAATAACCTGCTGGTGGGGCCTAAATATTACAACTGGTTAGAAGTCAAACTGGTAACTCTTAATGCATTCTATTTTTATTGCTTATGGTTCAAGTATGTATGGAATGTACATCATTTTAGGTAATTGAATTTGTAATGCTTGTTGGGCAATTTTAACTAGAAGCAACTGGTGATTTATTATACACAGGAGTTTAAGGGTTAGCATTCTCTTATAGGATAAAGTATGCCACTTTTCTCAATCTCTTATTACAGAGGCACAATATAACCTGCACTAAAATGACTAGGGGACTTATAGTTGCAATTGTGAACATTGTCATAGTACTGGGGACAGATCACATATTATGTCATGCTTTACAGGTATTAGAGCAGCATGAGGCACCACTACACAGCCGGCACCTTGGTATATACCCCTTTGATGTATTTAATTCGTCTATTATCAATATGCATAGTCTCAAAAAAGGTGGGAGTTTCTATAAAATAATTGAATATCTTTGAGTGCAGAAACGTAGGTCCTTCCTCCCCTTCACAGGGTCGCTAGCTAAGTTCTTGCTATGCCTAAAATTATTACTGGGAGGTGATATAGAATTAAACCTTGGCCCTCCTCTGGCAAATACTAGAATTATATTGCCTAATATGGCAAACTGGTCCACTACTAAGGGGTTGAAAATAACTCACATGAATATTAATAGCTTAAGGCCCAAGATGCATGAATTGGAAGCATGGGCATATACTCCCCGGATGTAATTGCTACTACTGAAACCTGGCTCAAGCCACATATCCTAGCACATGAAGTTGAGATCAATGGTTTTAAGACATTCAGGCACAGTAGAATTGGAAAAAGGGGAGGTGGTGTCCTAATCTATGTTAAGTCTTCCCTGAATGTGTCTATAGTGACAATACCTGCCTTAGTCAAGTCTGAATGTGAGGCGATTTTCATTAAACTGCTATTGGGTGGCTCTAAGTCACTGGTGATAGGGAGTATATACAATCTACCTAAGGTAGCACTTGATTTCTTAAAGTCTCTAATTACTGCCCTCCCTAATCTCCCACGGGGCAGAGAGTGATACTGAGAGACTTTAATATACATTGGGGGCCACATACAAATGGGGAACTATAGACCATCATACAAGAAACAGATCTAACACAGCTAATTCATGAACCCACTAGGCTAAATGCTAAAACAGGCAACCACACCATGCTGGACTAGATTTTGCTATCTAAACCAGATAGATTTAAGTTAGCAGGAACCTTTGTAGATGCATTGAGTGACCACTCTCCTACATATGGAGTGCAGAAAAACAACTTCCCAATCCCCTCCCCAAGAATTTTTTGGGCCCGGGATTACTCCAAATTGGATTGAAGGCTGATGTTGGTAGATTAAAGCAGATAGTGAGGGATAAGTTAACAAACATCAAAGCCAAGCCAGATGTGGAGGAAATATGGAAAGATATTAGGGATACCATCCTAGAGACAACAAGACTCTGCATCAGGACTACAACAAAGAAAAATAGGTTTAAAAGACTACTGTGGTTCTCCCCTGCAGTAAGAGAGGCAGTCAGAGCCAACCGGAATGCATACAAATAGTTCAGGCAACATAAAGGGGACAGGAAGTGGGAGGATTACACTCAGAAAAGTAAGGAGGCCAGGAAAATAGTGAGGGAGGCCAAGGTAGCAAAACAGCTACAAATTGCTCATGGAGTCAAATTAGGGGAGAAAATCTTTTATCCTCTATATCAGCGAAAAAAGGAAGAAGGGGAGGAATTTAAGGTTTAAAGTGTGTGTGGGGGGGGTTGAGGCTCTGGAGGACAGCGGACAAAAAGCAGAGGCCCTAAATGAATACTTTTGCTTGGTGTTCACGAGAGAGAATCAGGGTACATTGCCAGACAGCAGTATCAGAGCTGAGACCAGAGGGATTCAGAGAATGTGCACCCAGGAGTTTACCACAGACAGGGTTAGGAAGGGCCTTTCAGACATCAGACCCGACAAGACCCCTGGCCCTGATGGTTTACACTCTAGAGTGCTCAGGGAGCTTGCAGAAGAGCTGGCAGTGCCTCTCATGCACCTCTTCAACAGGTCACTGGAGTCAGGGGTAGGTAGTTCCAGGTGACTGGTGGGTGGCTGATGTGGTGCCACTGCACAAGAGTGGAGACAGGGAAACATAGAAACATAGACTTTGACGGCAGATAAGGACCACTTGGCCCACCCAGTCTGCCCATTTCCCTACCTACTGGATAAGCTGCAGATTCTAGTTAACCAACAGCCTACTTCCTGCAATCCCCCACTATAAGATACAGGTAACTGTAGGCCAGTCAGCCTCACATCAGTAGTTGGTAAACATATGGAGGCCCTTATCAAGCAAGAGCTAGTGGAATACCTCGAAGTAAATCACCTCCAGAACTACAAAGAGCATGGGGTTGTGATGGGCAGGTCATGTCAAACAAACCTTATTACATTCTTTGACAAAGTGACCAAAGAGTTGGACAGGGATCATGTGGTGGACTTGCTTTACTTTGACTTCAGTAAGGCATTTGACACAGTCCTGCATAGACACCTCTTAAAAAAGCTAGAAGACGTTTAGGTAGCAGAACAGATAGTAAAGTGGGTATGGAGTTGGCTGAGGGACAGAAAACAAAGAGCGGTAGTAAATGGGGTGAAATTTAATGAGAGGCAGGTTACTAGTACAGTTCCTCAGGGGTCAATCCTGGGGACGGTCCTCTTCAATTTATTCATTAGTGACATCAGCGAGGGCATAAATGGCAACATCGCCCTGTTTGCGGACAACACGAAACTCAGCAGAAGAGTGGATAGTGCGGAGGGAGTCAGACAACTGCAGGAGGACCTTAAGAAGTTGGAATGGTGGTCACAAATATGGTAATTAAACTTCAATGCTAAGAAGTGTAAGGTGATGCACCTGGGTAGGGACAACCCCAAGGAAGAATACTGACTAAACGGAGTCCAGCTGAGCTCCTCTGCTGAGGAACATGATCTGGGAGTCATCATTAGGGATGGCCTCAAGCTGCAAAGTCAGTGCAATAAGGCTTACAGCAGGGCTAGCAGGGTGTTAAGATGCATTGCTTGGGAAAAGCACATGGCACTGGCAAGGGCTACGCTGGTTGTCTAGGAGGACAGAACACCGGTGCACAATAGGTCCCTGTATACCTCGCTTGGGCAGACTCAATGGATCACAGGTTCGCTTCTGCTGTCATCTTCTATGTTTCTATGTTTCCATGATGCCTTTCTTAAGACACTATCAGAAGTGGATTGGCACCAAATATAACTTGCCCCAAGTATAGACCTAATGCTAGATTTCTTAATCAATAACTTCTTGTCAGCAGCAAATAAACATGCCCCATTAAAACAACTCAGGGTCAAAGGTCAAGAATCTAGATGGTTATCTCGCTGTCTAAGAAAACTCATGAGGGAGAGAGACAGGGCTTGGGGTACTTTCAAATCCTCTAATCAGAATAAGAATTGGCAGAGATTTAGAGAGCTATGAAATAAATGTAAAAAGGAAATGAAATTGGCTAAAAACAATCTCTCAGGGACCTACAGCATAAAAATCTTTCCGACCCTAAAAAGTTTTGGTCACAAATCAATGGCCTTCTTAAGGGAAGTTATACACTGGACGAATGTGACATAATTGCCGAAGGTGTTCGTCATAAGGACCCTGAAGATGCCACTAGGACAATAAACTCATTCTTTACTAATCTTGATAAGTTTAAGACCCACCCATCATGTCTCCCACACATACACTATTACTGCTACCCCCTCCCAATTCCCATTTCAAAATAGTTACCAAAAAAGAGGTGTTAAAACTCCTAAACCATATAAAAACTACTGAATCAGCAGGATACAACAAATTGGAACCCAAACTACTTAACATTGTGGCTCCAATTATTGCCTCCCTTATTACATGGCTTTACAACAGATCCCTCCTCAAAGGGAAAGCCCCTGCACTGTAGAAAGTGGCCCTGGTCACACCAATCCACAAAGGAGGGTCATGAGAACATGTAGAAAACTACAGGCCCATATCAATACTAAGTATTTTAAGCAAAATACTGGAAAAGATCATGTACAACCAAATAATTGCCTATATTGGCAGCACAAGCTTTTAACAGATTGTCAGCATGGCTTCAGGAAAAAACATGGAACCAACACTGCTCTTGTCAAGCGCACCACAGACATCTACTCAGCCTCAGATAATAGCCTCAAAACAGGTGTGGTCTTTATTGACCTCACCAAGGCCTTTGATTTGGAACAGCATCAATTGCTCCGTAACAAACTGATTGATCTAAGTCTAGATAGCCTGACAGTCCATTGGTTCTTGGATTACCTCCAGGGAAGGTCACAGCTAGTTAGATAGCAAGGCTCACTCTCTGAGAAATATCCAGTACTTGATGGTGTACCCCAGGGGTCTATCCTAGGGCTTCTGTTATTCTCCCTATTTATAAACAATATGCCTAAACACTGTGGTGATGCAAACCTGACCTTGTATGCGGATGAGACGGTATTATACAGGGCCTCTCATGATATAGCCCAACTGAATCACTCCTTGGAGAAGGACCTGCTACTTCTTGAGAGTTGGCTGGTGAGCAATAAACTTGTTTTGAATGGAAAAAAGGCAAGGGCAATACTGTTTGGCCCCAAGAGCCTGGGATCTGATAGCTCGCAATACCTAACACCCACTCTCATAGATGGTTCAAAGGTTGGGGTAGTTGATACTATAAAGTACTTAGGGGTCTTAGTAGATCAAGACTGCACCTTTAAAGCACATATGGACCAGATGAACAAGACCTTGAACCAGAAAATAGGTCTACTATATCGATTTAGTCCTTTCTTAACAAAGTATTCATGACTAAAAGTGGCAATGGGTACCCTATTACCTTCCCTGTTATATGGATCCCCGGTGCTATATTCAGTCAAAAGCACAGAGCTCCAGAAACTTAGAACCTTATACCATAGGATAAGCTGGTTTGCTGCTGGGGCTCCTCCAATGGAGCATCACTGTCAAGTGCTCCAAACCTTAAACTGGCCTTCTTCAAAAGGCAGGCTTAAATATCCATCTCTGTGTCTGGCTTACAAACTCAGACTTGAAACTGCCCCCCCCCCCCCAGCCTGGCTGGTGCATTAATTGCCAAACAAAGCAGCAGGAGTCTCATATCCTCTAGTTGACAGCACCTCCAAGTTTCAAAAGTTAGGTCCTCCCAAGGACAATGGTCCTTTTCTGTACCATACCTTTGGAATGCATTGCCAGAAAAAGCTCCAGGAATGCAACTCCCTAGGGGGATTTAAGAGAGGACTCAAAGCTCATCTAATGGAGCTGAGCATCTGTACTTTGTACCACTAATCTCTCCACAAAAGTCCTCTCAGTACTCAGGGTGGTGGGGGATTGGAGACCTTGTCTTGTGTACCTCTCATGTTAGATCAGAATTCCACAGTGAAACAACCCCAACAAATTGTTGCCTTAAAATAACTGGGACTGCAAGACAGGACCCTAGTCTATGTACTAATGTGGATTAAATTGCACTGGGATTTATGACTCCTACTGTTAATATGATGGTCGCTAGTGATTGTCTGTCTAGATTGTGTACCCTATTGCAAAAATACACAAATGCCCTGATTGTATTGACCTATGTCCTAGACTATTGTATGTTGTAATGTGATCAATTGCCTTGTCAGTAATATGTATATGTGTCATTACCTGTAATTAATTCTGGGTCACCCCTGAAAAAGGGACTGTAATGGTTCCAGTGGGCCTACCCAGTTACCAAAATTAAATAAATAAATACATACTCACTGTGTGAACTTGGACAAGTCACTTAATCTCTCAGTACACCAGTCCTCCCAGCTGTGGACATGGATAAAAGCAAGGCTCCACTGGAAATGAGATGTTGCGTCTCAGATGGGCTATCATGGGTAAATAAATTGTAAATTTAAAAAAATGTCAGTGTCTGTAAGGAGGAACTGCTAATAGGTGTAGATCTGAAAAATGTAGCTTGTGACCAGGAACATAAATATACAGCAGTTTGTGATGTTCACTTCATTATTGGAAAGCAAGCTGAGAGCAGGTCTCATTTACAACTGCATCCAGTACAGCTGAGAGCATTTACCTCAGGCAATCACAATAATAGGTAAATAAATAGGGTGGCAATAACTTGATGTCTCAATTCATGTAGAACAAATATATTGGCTGTGTAATTAGGCTATTAGCACAATTGTGGCTGTATTAGGCCCAGCATCGCTGTGAGTATGTAGAACTTTTGTTACCACATCAGTCTCTATCCAGTATGTATAAATACTCATTTGTCAATTGAACAGCAACACAGATATTTCAATAAGATTCCTTGTTTTGCAGTCAATGATGATACAAAGAACGCCACTCTTCCAACTTTACCCAAACATATATACTACACACAATGCAACAATAAAGTAACTCTAACTCGGGGTTAGATAACAGGCTGACAAGAGAACTGAAATGTTGCTGACAGGCAGGTACTGTAACTTTCAACGAATACACTTGTGAATAAAAAAAAAGAACCTCAAAATGATGAAATACTTCACATTTCAGAATGAAGCAGAAAAAAAAAAGAAGCTCAACAGTGCATTTTAATAGAATTGTTGGTATGCCACCCATCAATGTCCACTTACTGCAGAACGTTTTAAACCTTCAGTTTTGACCAAGAATACATGAATGTATCAGCACTATTTCCACTTCCAGCTCCATAGCACTGGTTTCCTATCATGGTGCCAACACCTCTCTTGTGCTGCAGTCATTCGCAACTGAAAGGGCACACTGAGAAAGAAAATGACAGCACCAAATCAAATAAATACCCCCACCCTAATCATTCAATAACAAAACACATATTTCTACAATGAGCCATATGCAAAGTGCTTCAATTAAGAAAAATGATCGGAAGTAATCACTTTAGATATCACAACTGATCAACTACACATTCATATACAATACATAATACTGTACTGTATATTTTTTTTGCTAAATCTAGACAAAACCGTCTGTCACCAAGCAGTTACAGACTGTATTTCATGCTGGTAATAAACACTGATGAACCGACTACCTTATTCACTGAACTATTAAAAAATGAGTTGGCAAAACCCGGCAGTCTGATTGGTTAAGAACCACGGTATACTCCGCACTATCCCATAGTCTGATATTGCTGTAACCTAATTAAACTAATAAATCATTTCATCTGTTCCACTGTTTCAAGGCACCCCAAGCACAACAGCAGGACAAATCTGTTTTTTTAAGGAACCCTAACCTAATTACAGTACTAAATCACTTCACCTGCTCCACTGTTGCAAAGCATCCAAGTCTAGCAACAGGAAAAAGTTCACCCCTTTTTTGTCAGCTTGTCTTACCTTTCAGTGTAAATAGAAATACTAATTTTATAAGTACAACACACTCCGAGGTTTATGCAGTGTGTTCAGTATACCATGGGTGTGGGGTGATTGAAACCACTCGGTTTCACCCTGTGGCTCCAACATCCGACTGTGTCTATGGTATACTGTTCACAACCCACACCTTGTTTTATGTTGTTCCTTACAGAACACGGACATGCCTTTTTTACATTTTGAATGGGTCTTTATGTATTAACATGGAAATACTGCTGTGCTGACCACACACACACACACACATGCACACGCACACGCACACACATGCACACACACACTTCAGTCTGCTTTCTATGTTCAGGGAGGTTACTAGGATTTATAGATTGCTGCTTATCACATGCATTCCATTCTTGGAAGAAGTTAAGTGTCTGAAGACTGGCTTCTTCTCTCAGGTTTTAAACTTTTTTTTACATTTGATTATCAGCAGAGCCAGGGTCGGACTGAGAAGCAAAGGGCCCACCTGGAAGTGGGGTCACAGGGGCCCTGGTAACTGTCGCATTATACCCTCATATACAGACTGTTGCACAGTTTTACCATCAGTGGTATGCCCTAGCATACAAACTGTATCCTGTATATTCAACCATAAAGTAACAGCATGTATCCTATTTGGAAGAAAGCTATTCCCTGCACCAGTTATAAAGACATAAGGGATTGTGTTTATGAAGTTTATTATATATACACATACACATAGTGTATGTACGTTTATAAGATGGGTAAGAAAACTATGTAAAAGGCCAGCCTCCTGATTGGATGAAGCATTATCTTTTAGGTCTTTGGTAAGCAGATAAGGCCCACTAGGCACAACTGCCTGTTTTCAGGGGTGACCTGGGAGCACTGGGGAGGTTAAGTGACTTGCTTAGAGTTGCACAGTATGCAAGTGAAGGTTGTGGGAATCAAACCCAGGTCTGCCGGATGTATGATACCAAGCTCATTCACAGTTCATTACTCAGACCTCTAGGATATACTGCCAGCCACAAGGATCACATATCTGCCCTTCTTTTCATCCCTTAAAACTTTCTGGACATTTTACAAGACAGATACTCCACTACAGGGCATGTGGTCTTGCTCTACTATATGAACGCTTTGGATGGTTGAACGCACTCAGCCTATGGCCTTGTGTGTCACAACACACACCAAGGCATGCGAATATCAGAGTATGACTGCACACCTTGTAGTGGATTATGCATTACATATAACATACCTCTGATATGTAAATAAAACCAAACTTCATAACACACAGTCACAATGCATTATTCTCAATTTTCTACTAAACTTCCTTTCCTTATGCTGGCTCCACGCAGCCTGCATTGGGAACTGTGTTAACTAAGTCTACTACAATTAGTAATGCATATATATTTTACTTCAGCATTGTCCTGCAGTGACATACAAGTATTAAAAATATTAAAAAGTTCAGATCGGCAGAGTCAGTGTGATTATTATTTTTTTTCTCCGTTTCCCCCATTCCCTTTGCTTATCGCCCTTTTTACCATGGATTCATCTTTTCATCAGTCTTCCCAGCATTCTTTCATTCTTTTTCTGCCCAACAGTTGTACTCATTTGACTATACCCTTGCTTTAATGTTTTGGGGTTAATCCGCTCTGCCATTTACACAGCCATCCCACGAAACTTGGGCCAAATAGACACCTCTGAATGTGCTACCATTGGCTACTGTCTGATAATCATTGCAAGACTTTGTGTATACTTCCTACTACTACTGGACCTTCTACTGCACTAACCTTCCTCAGATTCCATATAAAGGATGTCCCCAGTTTTAACCCTTACTCCAATCCATCCCATATGTGCAGTAAAAGATTTTAAAAATAACCTAATGACAGCAAAGTTCTGGGTGACTTTCCCCCATACCACAGACATAATGGCATTGGCAGTAAAGCTCTCATCCTCCAGCAGGTGGGTGGACTGTGGACAACTATGCTTTTAGTCAGGTGTCCTCATTCTCTCCTTTGTTTGCATACTCCATGGCACCTCCCTTTCTATGGGTGCTTGTCCTCCCTTCCCACCACAGAAGAGACATCAACCCCTTCCCCCAAGGTTGGAACATGATGCAAACAGATCAAGACAACATCTTACCAGCTCAGGAAAGTTAGGACCAAGACAATTGTCAGCATGTCCCACTTGGTAGCACATTCATCTCCAGACCAGGGGGTTGTGGGTTCTAGTCCCACACCAGGATTGAGCCCATACCCCTGGCACCTGAATGCGGTATTAAGGAGATGTACTGTCGGGGCATGCAGTGGGCTTAACACAGAAACATAGAATTTGATGGCAGATAAAGAACAGCTTGGCCCACTTAGTCTGCCCATTCCCCTACCTAATGCACATGAAAAAATACTTCCTCACATTACGCTGAGCCGTCCCTCCCATCTTCAAATTGTGCCCCCTTGTTCTTGCACATCTCTTTTTCTGAAAGACGCTACCCTCTTGGACTATGTTGATTCCTTTGAGGAACTTGAAAGTTTCAATCATGTCCCCCTCAGTCTCTCTTCGTATGTCTTCTAGTGCAGACCCTGCACCATTTTGGTTGCCCTCCTCTGGATAGCCTCCACCCTGTCTATGTCTTTGCGGAGATGGGGTCTCCAGAACTGCATGCAGTACTCCAGATGGAGTCTCACCAACTGTCTGTACAGAGGAATAATAGCTTCCTGTTTTCTACAGGTAATGCCTCTCCCTATACATCCCAGTATCCCCCTGCCCTCCTTACTGCCTTCTCACATGACTTGCCTACCTTTAGGTCATCTGATATAACTACGCCAATATCCCTTTCGATTTTTGTTGTTGTCAGTATCTCACCCCCCATTGTGTACTCTTCCCCTGGGTTTTTGTTTCCTAAGTGCATTACTTTGCATTGAATCTAAGCTGCCATACATTTGACCATTCCTCCAATCTTGCCAAGTCCCTTCTCATCCTTTCCATCCCACCTTGTGTATCAACTCTGTTGCAAATCTTTGTGTCGTTTGCAAAGAGACATACTTTTCCTTTCAGTCCCTCTGCAGTGTCACTTATAAAGACATTAAAAAGGACCGGTACCGGTACCAGTACTGAACTCTGCGATACCCCACTAGTAACCCCCCTTTCTTCACTTGTCCAGCCAATGTTTTACCCAGACTTCCACCCTGGGACCCACTCCCAGGCTGGCTAATTGTTTATTAATCTTTTGTGTGGGACTGTGTCAAATGCCTTGCTAAAGTCTAGGTAGGCCACGTCTACAGCCCCTCTCTGGTCTACTACATTGGTCACCCAGTCAAAGAAATCAATTAGATTCATCCGACATGACCTTCCCACATGAATACCACCATCCAACAACCAGTCACCCATGCAAGTTTAAGTTTATAATAGGGCCAACACTCCATGATAGTCCAGATCCTCCCATCACATCTTGACTTGAATAGCATCATTCTTGCCTCAGTAGTGCAATGAGGGGTGCACTACTGGGGCAAGAATGCTTAATGCTAGTATTTGGGCCTGAAGGTAATAGAAGGATTGGAATCATCATGCAATATTGCACCTATTAGTGGCTGGCGACTGGGGGGAGGGTAGACTAAAGGGGTGCATGCAGCCCAGAAGGGCCGAGTGGGTGGGGTGGATCCCCTTCAGATCAGTAAGGCAAAATGTAACTCGTTTCACCCACGAAGTCAATGAGCAAGAGCAGACCACCTCCTGGTTTAGCCCCTACCAGCAAACACCCCCTTCACATTTTAGCAACCCTGATAGCTTTAAAAAGAGCTAAATAAAACACCACAAAAACAATTGGTCCCTGCTAGCATGCCCTCATTCATCTCTCATATATAATAACACCTGTTGTTGGACTCACCCCCTTTCACTCTCTGCTTAAGATCCTGGCTGTTGAGTCCTGCTCTTATGTTTCACTCCTCAGGTGGTGGCCCTAGAGCATCACAGGTCAAGACAGAGGTCCAAACAACTCTATCTGAGTTGACCAACAGAAAACTCATCCTAGTGGCCTCTAATACCACAACCCCTAGACATTGCACACACAGTCTCTCCCTCCTCTAGATTTGACCCTGTGCTGTCAGTCAATCAAACAGTAACTCTAAGAGGGGGACCGGCTTGCTAGTTGCAACCAACTCTTGTCTTAGACTCCTGCTTTCAATCACCAACAATGTCAGACTAGCTGGCATTATTGATTAGCAATCCTCACAGTTAGTTTTAATTTTTTTTTATACAGTTCCCACAGTGGAGTGCATTGACGGAATAGCAATGCTTTCTAATAACACTCTCCAAGACTTAAAAGGAAATGTCCACTTGAAATCGGGCTCCACCTCAGTATGATTTAGGGCCTGATTAGCATTTTAGCAAACAATCTAATTTTTTTAACTTACACATAGTTTAGTTATTTATAGTGTATCTGGTTAGTAAGGGGTAAGGTGCAACAGACTTCTAGGAAAACAAACTGAACTTACAAGCTCAAATGGGCAGACTGGGTGGGCCATAGGCCCTTATCTGCCGACACTGTCTATGTATCTATGTATCTATATGGTTAATCCTGCCATCCCTCCCACCAGCATTTTGAAAGCAAGCACCTCCTAGCAGCACATCACAACCTCCTGCAGTTGTCCCGAGAATGGCGTATGAGCCATGGAGTAGCTGCGGGAGAGTGCATAGGGGTCCTGTATATTTGGAGCTATTAATGGCTCCAGTTTGTACTGCAGATGTCTCAGTTCTATATCAAGATCAAGTATAGATTAGCAGTTCACTGCTTTCAAAGTGGCAACAGGATCAACCAGATAAAATCTAAATAACCAATCTCAGTGCAAGTTAAAAAAAAACTGTTTGCGAAAATGCTAACTGGGCCCTGCCTCACACTGACGTGGGGCCTGATGTTAGGTGGACAATTCCCTTCAAGTCATAATGTAAGGTTTATCTCAACTGGTGATGTTAAAATAAATAGAAAGTAGGACAGTAAAATAAATGCATACCATTGATGTTCCTGCCACCCCAGGTGGATGTATTGCAGTGGGTCCTGATGCCCTCCCTCCCCAGAGCAGGTGAGCAACCACGCAGATTTTCATTGTAGGTGATCCCCAGCCCCAGACCGTCTCAGACCCCCTCACACCACCAAACAAGACAAAGATTCCCCACCAACAGCAGATAATGCCCAACCCCAGCACCAGACTCTGGTTCAATGCCCCCCAGTGCCCCCCCCCGAGATACACACACACACACACACATACGGACTGCAGAGAGTCTCAGACCTCCTCACACCACCAAGTGAGACAAATATTCCCTGACAATAGCAGATGCAGATGATCCCCAACCCCATCACCAGATTCCAGTTCAACACCCCCCAGCGATGGACAGTCTCTCAATACCCCCCCCAACATACACAGCAGACAGTTTCAGCCCACTGTCACCACCAAACCAGACATTCCTTGTCAAAAGCAGTCGGCAGATGATCCCCAACCCAGTACCAGACTTTGGTTCTACCCCAACAGTGGTGAAAGTCTCAAGCCCCCACCTACACAAACACACTGCAGTCTCAGTTCCCTCTCTCACCCCCCAAGCAGACTCAGACAGATTCCCCACTAAGAGCAGACTATCTCCAAACCCAGCACCAGACTCTGCTCATCCCCCACCTCACAATGGTTGATAGTTTCAAGCCCCTATATATATATATATATATATATATATATATATATATATCAGTTTTTAAAACCCTCTACCTAGTTGCACTACCAGCTGCAGCCACTTACACCATGCAGAATCTCCCCCCCCCACCAGCACAGAGCTTCTATGGCATCCACTCCACCCATCCCCCCAGTCATGACCACCATCCACCAGCACAAAGCTCAACCACAGCCTTGAGCCTCACCCTCTAACCTGATATAAGCCGGCTGTGACTACAGCCATGTGTCAATCGATCCTGCAGCCTGCTTTGGTTTTTTGACCTGCAGGAAAGGAGCCTGTGCATGACTCAGTCCAAGCGCCTGCTGCTGCAGCTCCAATTCCGCCAGAAACCATCTGCTGCAGTTTTCCATGCACAATCAGTAGGTACAAATACAATCCGTTTTAAAAAGCCCGCTGATCCCCCTTCCAACAGCTCAATAGTTTACTATGAAAGGCATGCCTCCCACCCTTTTTGCCTACCGATTGGCCGCCTGCCAACACAACTCTGACTCACCCCTTCCAAGTCCCTGTCCCTCCAGTCTCAAATTTTACATGCATTGCAGAGTACCATAAATTGAAATGGTTGGACAATGGCCCATCACCGGCAGCAGAAAGAGGAAAGTGACAGCAAACATTTTTCCATTTAGTTGAGAAACTCACTCGAGAAGGCGGTGTGTGAGCTGCATGTTGCGCCCTGGCGTGCGCCCATGTGCGGCGAACTGAAGAGGGATTTCATGAATAAGAATCAGACCAGGAATCAGACACAGGTAAACCTGGTATTTGAAGAGGCAAGAGCCCGCCCAGCCACCAGTGCTTACCACTCCCCCTCACACCAGTTGACCAATTACAATTAGCTGAACGGCAACTGGGCAAAAGTCGTGCAGGGAAGGTGCCAGTGTTTGCCAGTGTCTGAGTTCATGTCTTAATCCTTCCTTTGTTTTTTCTCTGCTCTGGGCTACTCCTAAATTGTGTTTAATTATGCTAAGTCATTTAGCGTGAAGAAGATCAAATGCAGAGGGGCACTGTCACACTTACTTGCTGCACCGGACGTTTCTTTTGATCTCGGTCTCCCTCATCCTGCACTGTTTACTGACAGTTCCAGTCTCACTCTCACTGCATACATGAAGGGGCCTGAACAGTTTCTGTTCTGTTCTGACAGCTGCCCCCTCCATATATGCATGGCTATATGCAAAGTACGCACGGCAGGGGGGCCCACCTGGAAATTTCCGGGTATCCGGCCAGGCCAGTCCGACCCTGAGCAGAGCTGACACATCTATATGTTAGTTTTTTTCACTTATTAGTTTCTGATTACTTACAGTTATATTTCTCCACAACTGCCATGTTTCTGATGAGTACCTAGCACACACACAGTCTGTGTACCTTTTTCAACAGGATAATTAATACACATCCTGTGACTGTGAAGACTGATTTACATCCCAACTAGGTTTCAAGGTCTGTACTTTTGTCTCTGGGTTTTTGGTTTCTGTTTTATATCTGATTACTGACATTATTTGTCAACATAACTGTCACATGGTTGTGTAAAGGTATTTTTAAGTTGTCTTGCACACAGGTGCAAGCAACATCTTGCGATAGTACCACATTGAGAGGTGTGTCAGTGTTGGCAAATGCAGGGCACGCTTTAATAGGTGCATCCCTCATCCCCCAATTAGCGAACATGCTAGTGCTGATGCAAAAATTATGGAAAGTGCCACCAACTTGAAAGAAACGTGCCTCTGAAATCAGAGACAAGATCATTATGCAGCGGCAGATGACTTGCCTCCCCAATGTGCCTTTCCTGGTGAAACATTTCAATAAACATGGCAGCTCCTGCCGTCCACCACACATAATCCCCATACTGACATCGGGGGTGGCCAATCCCCTATGTCGTCATGTTCCCCAACCCCACACACTTTCTTTGCTGATGGGGCAATTAGCGAGCATGCTAGTGCTGATGCGGAAATTATGTAAAGTGCCATCAAGCTGAACGAAATCTGCCACTGTAATCAGAGACAAGCTCGTCATGCGCAGCAGATGACGCGCCTCCCCAACGTGCATTTCCTGGTGAAACCTTTTAATAAACATGGTGGCTCCTACTGTCCACCACACACAGTCCCCATATTGACATCAGGGGTGGCCAATCCCCCATGTCGGCATGTTCCCCCACCCCACACACTTTCTTTGCCAATGGGACTCAATCCCTGTCGGCATCAGTCCCCCCACACACACACACACTTTCTTTGCCAACTGGGCCCAATCCCTGTCGGCATCAGCCCCCACCCCAAACTCATGGGGCACACTGGGAGCCAACCCCAGTGTGCCCAACATCCCCCCTGAAAGTCATAGGGCACACTCAGAGCCCATCCCAGTGTACCCAACATTTTCTTAGTTCACCTGTAAAGAAAGAAACCATCCCTCGATGTCCGTTTTTTGTTTTCCCCAGTAAAAAAGAAAATGGTCCCTTGTAGTCCCTGGCACCCTCTCCCCAACCTGCACCCACCCACCCTCTGCACCCCACCTCCCCACACCCCTCACCCATACTTACCTCCAGAGGTCCGGTGCTGTGATCGTCTATGAAGCGGGATGCATCTGGACTCTTCAAAGCCGAGCTGCAAAATGAAGAAATGCCAGTAAGCTATATAGTGGTATCAATGGGGGGGGGGTCAACTTAGATGGATATCTCAGCCATTTTTTTGAATTTTGCCTCCAAATTTTCAACATGGAGTTCTTGGGACCTCACCTCATGAACACATGCTCTGTCGTCTCGTTATTTGGTTGCGAAAGCTGATTTCACGGTCACTGCTTGGAATCACCTTTTGGGACTAATTAACAAAATGACAGAGCCACTGTTCATGAGGTGGGGTCCCAAAAAGCCTATGTTGCAAATTTGGTGAAATAATTAAAAAATGACTGCATCTGAGTATGCATTGCGCAGTTTCCACTATGCTCATAACTTCAACAATTTTTAATATTTTCACTCCAGATTTTCAACATTGCAATTTATTTCATCTCTTATGAACAGTACAGCTGTAATTTTCACATCTTGCCTGAAATGTGTTTCGCACATCTGGTGCACAATGGGCAGTCACTGTGGAAATCAACTTTCTGGACAGATTAACAAAATCACAGTGCCACTGTTCATATGAAAAGAATCCCAAAATGCCTATGTTGAAAATCTGTACATCCCAAAGTAATTGCGTTACGGGCATGCATTGCGCAGTTTCTACGCACGCTCGTGACTTCACCAATTTTTCATATTTTCACTCCAGATTTTCAACATTGCCATTTTGTTACACCTCCTCATGAACAGTACAGCTGTCATTTTTCACATCCTGACCGAAATGTATTTTCACACCTGTGGCACCAAAGGGCATAGTCGCTGTGCAAAATCACCTTTCGGCTAATGAACTGATAGTGCCACTGTTCATGAGTTGGGATCGCAAAAAGCCCATGTTGAAAATTTGGAGGGAAAATGCCAACAATTGCGTGAGACATTAGGGTTTCCAACCATAACACCCCACCCTGTAGAGATTGACAAAAGGCCAGATTATGGCAACCTGAGGCCCTAGGCCCTAGGTCCAAGAGAAATCTGAGCCCCCCCCCCTCACTGCAGCCAAGTCCCTTCCCCACGATTGTGCCCCTTCACCATGACCACACCCCTTGGCTATTGCATATTAGTTACTGAAACTTGAAAAAAACGTTCTTACTTTCTTTAAAAAGTGGCATAAAACATAAATAACCCAACTAAAATGCTTCAAAATTAATGAAACTAATAATATCAGTATGGAAAGATAACAGTACTCTGAGTTTTGATCATTTAGAGAGGTGGCTATTAACCTTGGCTACCTATTAGGTAGGAATCTAGATACGCCATAAAGAGTTCTAGTGTTTCCGACATGACTGTATTCTCAGGGAGTTTGTTCCAGTGCGGTATAATTCTCTGTGTATAAAAGTACCTTCTTTTATTACCTCTTGGATATGTTAGTCTGAGTTGTTTATTATGGCTTCTCAAATTAAATGTTCTATCTGTTAGCTGGAATTCAAGGCCATCCATCAACTCAGCATCCCTACTAATTCAGTGCATAAGCGTCACATCACCCCTTAATCTCCTTAATTCCACTGAATATAGCCCTAAATTCTGTAACCTCTCATCATATGTTAGTTGTTGCAACCCTGAGATCATCTTAGTCAGTCTTCGCTGTGTCTTTTCCAGAACCTCTATATCTCGTTTGAGGTATGGACTCTAAAATGGACTACTGTAGTCCAGGTGTGGCCTAATAAGATTATTATATAGTGGTAAAAGGCATGATCTGTGTCTTGATACAAAAGCTCTCCTTATTGCTCCGATTATTCAATTTGTTTTTATTAAAATTGAATTGCACTGACTTCCAAAGGAGAGATCGTTGGCAATTATAATACCTAGGTCCCTTTCCTTGTACACTGCTTTTAAGCTATAATTACCTAGGGTATTTATTGTATTTGCCCTCTGATATTTGCACCTAAATGCATCACCATGCATTTATCAAGATTAAATTCCATACCATTATTTATAGCCCATACCAGCAGTCTATTTAAATCATCTTGGATATTTTCAACTTGTTCCCTGTTTGAGACCTCCATACTTATCTTGGTATCATCTGCAAATTTTGTGCATCGACTCTTTAAGACAGTGTTCAAGTCAGAAATAAATAAGGAAAACAAGACTGGCCCAAGGACTGAGCCCAGTGGGACCCCACTTGTCACAATACCATCCTTGACAAAAATCCTCTAATTCTGACCTTCTGGATTCTATTTTGGAGCCAGTTACTGACCCAACTAGTGATTTTATTACTTATCCAAATATTTATCAGCTTGTTAATAAGTATATTGTGAGGAGCTTTATCGAAAGCCCTTCTGAAATTGAGGTAGATAACATCCTCAGGTTTATTCTTATCCAGAAGTGCACTAATCTTGTTGTAGAACAATAGCATGTTGGTCAAACAGGATCTCTGCTTCCTGAATTCATGTTGAGGCTCATCGACCAAACCCATGACTGTTACTTCTTCCTCTAATTTGTCCCTTATAAGTGATTCTAATGTTTTACCTAATATGGACATGCGGCTTATGGGTCTATAATTTCCTAAATCATTTGTACTACCCTTTTTTAACACTGGTACTATTATTGCTGATCTCCAATCAAGAGGAACTTCTCCCGTACTGAATGAATGGTTGAATAGCCAGTGGAGAAGTTCCAATAGCCATTCTTTAACTTCTATCAATAGCCTTGAATGTAGTCCGTCAGGGCCTGTGGATTTCGATGCATCTAGTTTATTTACCTTGGCCATTATCACCTCTCTAGAGAAAACCTCTTCATTAACTATCCTCACTGAGAGTTGGAGGTGAGTTAGCTGATGAACTATACAAGAAGCAAAAATAATCATTAAAAGCCCTGGCCATATCACCTAGTTTAGTAATATCAACACCATTGTTATTGATTGGTCTAATGGTCCTATTTCCTCTTTTGTTGCTAACATAGGAAAAAAATATTTTACCACCATCTTGTATGTGTGCCATTTTAAACTCAACAGCCCTTTTACGATCTCTAATCATTTTTTTTATTATTTTTTGCTGCTGCCTGTATTTGTACACATTATAGTCACTGTCATCCTTTCTCATGGCCTAATATGCTCTTTCCTTCTTCCTAATTTGTTGTCGTAATTTGCTAGTGAACCAAACTGGTACCTTCCCCCTTTTATTATACACTGGTTTGTTTGGAACATACTTTTCCTCCAATTCGAGGAGTTTGTTTCTGATTTTGATCCACAAGGTACTGATGCTATCTTTATCACTAAACCAGCCTCAGTTTTGTAAATTTTCCCTTATGCTCTTAAAGTCAGCTTGTCTGTAATTTTTAACTATAGTGTGCCCCTGAATAGCCTTTATAGCCATATTGAGTTCAAATAATATGATGTTATGATCACAACCCATTAATGGCTCTATGATTTGGATGCTAGTTATATCTTCCTCTCTGTTAGTTAAAATTAAATCCAAGAAGTTCATCTGCAGAGTCATGAACTTCAGAGATTAAATCGCAAAGTGAGCAATTGTTAGAA
Source organism: Neoceratodus forsteri (assembly GCA_016271365.2). Classification (NCBI taxonomy): domain Eukaryota; kingdom Metazoa; phylum Chordata; order Ceratodontiformes; family Ceratodontidae; genus Neoceratodus; species Neoceratodus forsteri. Next base: position 1,220,650,048 of record CM057450.1, read on the forward strand.
TAAATGATTCCAGGGATCAAACATTTCTATTACTAAATAAACCAGGATAAACAGATGGCAAGATGTATTGATGGGAACCTGGAAATATGTGTATTCGTTCTCTCTGAAAATGGATCTATATCAAGGTCAGAACTTCAATATGAGTGAGAGGAGGGAAATAAAAAACAGAGTATGATTTTTAATTGTACCATTGAAGCACACTGTAGATTTCTTAATGTTAGGAGTAAGGTTAAATATAAAGCATACACACTGAATTACACTGTCAATCTTTTATATTTAAGAGTAAGACTTGATTCTAAGTGGGGTGGGAGACAAAGCAAAGGAAAGGAGCCTGTTCACACCTTAAAGGTCAGCCTGGCCAGGGGCCCCTCAAACTATCAACAGCACTTAACACCTAATCAGGGAGGTGAGAATTATGTCATAGTTCAGCCCCTTCCTCACTCAGATTACTCAGTGGCTGAGTCCTTTGTTTAAAAAAATGATACACAGGCAGAAAGAAAGGATATATAGTAAATATATGTTGGTGATTGCTGGGGGCCCCCTGGTAGGGAGGAGGCCCTAGGCCTGTGCCTATGTCGCCTATGCCTTAATCTGACCCTGGACTGACAGGGGTGTGTGACTTGGGATCATCAGCTGTAATGCTCATGCTATTTCACCCCTGCCTCCACCCTGTAGCCAGTGACAGCCATCGAGGTGTGCCTTGGAGTCTTTGGACTGAAAATTCACCCCATTCTCCTATACTGCACCCATCTCAGTGTATTTCCTTATGTAATGGGGGTGAGCATAAGGCCCGAAGACCCCAAGGCACACCATGACCCTTGTCGGTGTCTGAAGGGTAGGGTGAGGCGAAATGGCATGAGCGTTATGGCCGATGACCCAAAGGTGCACTCTAATGCCTGTCAGTCTCTGCAGGGTGGGGGTGGGGTTGGCATCAGTTCAATACTCCACTGCCATTCCTAGTATGCATCTCTCTAACTCCTGCACTACCAGTGCCAATGTCAGCAAGCAAACATTCGGCATTGACAAATGCTTGTTTTTTAACTAATTCTGTTCTATGTGCTTGAGGTGGGTTCTTGCATAACTGCCATTTTCTGATGAAGGACTCTATTGTGTAGTCCAAAAGCTAAATCTTTCTGTTGGTCCAATAAAAGGAATCAGCTTATCCATTTTGTGCGTCTTAAAGATGATTGGAGACTGTTTGTATGCCTTTTAGATGTCCTAATCATTTCCATTTAGTGTCTACCACAATAAGGAAAAGGATAGTAAGTTTCCAGAGGTAAATGGACTGCAGGATAAAAAACAACTTTGTTCACTGGGGTGGGGCAGGTGGTGGACATACTGTACCTTGACCTCGGTAAAGTCTTTGATTCCATCCCACATGGACAGTTAGTGAAAAATATGCAGGACCTCAGCCTAGGGGACAAAATTAGTAGGTGGGTGGGAAGCTGCATAAGAGACAGAACCCAGAGTATCAGAGGATGGTAATAAACAAAGAGTTGTCTGGGATCAGGGTGGTCACTAGTGGGTGCCACAGGGATCAGTTTTGGGACCGGTCCACTTCAACATCTTTATCTGTGAAATAAGGGTATGGATTCGTGGAAAGGTATGCCTTTTCGGGGATGGTACTAAGATTTGTGGCTGGGTGGCTAGTAAAGACGGTGTCAACATTTTTAAAGAGGACCGTGTAGATTGAAAAGGCAGTCAAATACATGGCAGGTTAAATATAACACCAAAAAGTGCACATGGGGTAAAAAAATCCTAACACTGACTATAGAATGATGGAGGTACTATATATAGTACTGAAAACACTAAAGTGGAAAAGGACTTGGGAGTAGTAATGTCAGACAGTCTGAAGACATCAGCACAATGCAATAGGGTGGTGGCCTTGGGTTATGTGGTAGGGCAAATAGGATGTTGGGGTGTATAGGAAGTGGGATCACTAGCAGGACACAGGAGGTGCTGCTACCCTATATAAGCCACTGGTTCCTCTTCACTTTGAGTACTGTGTGCAGTTTTGAAGTCCACATCTAAAGAAGGACAGGGACAGAGTAGAGGCAAGGTGGCGGTGGGTACACAAGAGGATCCTGAGACAGCAGGAAAGGACATATGAGTAGAGGCTGGCAGATCTGAACACGTACACACTTGTGGCAAGAAGGGAGTGAGTGGACATGAGTAAAACATACAAATACCTCCATGTGGTAAATAAAGTGGGTAGCAGGAAAATGTTCAGACTGAATGGGAATATAAACACCAGAGGCAACTCTGTGAAGCTGGTGGGAAGCAAGTCTAAGAGAGATACCAGGAAGTACTTTTTCATGCAGAGGGCAGTGGAGGAGTGGAATAGGTTGCAGGAAGAGATGACCTGTGGGAAATCAGTGAGGAGAATTCCAAAGAGGCTTGTACAAATATGACTTGTCAAAGAGCACACCAGAAACAGAGGGGGAAGGAGAGAGTTAAGAGCCTCCAGTGCGCTTTCATTCAACATTAGTTAAGTAAGAATTGGAAGACGTAATTGGCCAAGGGGCCTCTTTCTGCCAAAAGGTTCTATTTTTCTGTTTCTATGCTACATTCTGACATTATGACTTTTTTGTTAAATTAATAATCAGATTTCTTGTTATATGTTTAAACTACATTGAATCCCTCTGTTCTCAGCAGCTACTGTCTCCTTTCTCTCTTCTTACTACCAGAACATTCTATGAAATTAGTTACCCCATTCCAGGTCATTCAGATGTACACACTGGAGTGGTGTAGCCGATATCATGGAATGTCTTGGATATATATAAAAACAAGTAGCTGCTGAGGAGAGGGGCGCACAATGCAGATTTGAGGGTACTACAAAGCCAGACCAATAATTTATTAAAACCTGGTCAAAACATATCAGAATACATGACTGAAATGGAAAACAGGAGGGCATTTCACAGTACAGCAATGATTTCCTAACTACCATTAACACACGGTACTGTAGCTTAAAAAGGGAGCCAATCAAAATACAAATATAGCCTAAGGCAAGTAATTACTGCCCATAGAACCAAATACCTAGATACAAAAATAGATCTGAATGGTCTTCCCTGACTTCATTACTTTCACTTGATTGATCACCTGAACTGGATGAAACACAAGGATCATTATTAGATCTCTGAATCTTCCATACTGACATTAGCACCCATTCTGATGCCATAGGGTAATGATTTATTATGCTAAAGCCACAGTCATCTCACTATGCATTTGTCAATTAATCTTGGACACACAACATTAAAAACATTTAATTAGCATTTTTTTTAAATTAAATTTATAGGCACACAAAACCAGCAAAGAGAACCACTAGCTAAAAAAGGGTCACAACACTAAGAGAATCTCTTTTTCTATATGTACTATCATTGTGTTTTTCAAGGGGGTTATGTATAATACTATAAAGTGACCACATAAAGCTCTTGCAGATGGACTTTTTTACAACTACATAGGAACATAGCGAGCTTTCATGTCAATACTATAGGCCACAGAAGAGTCTAATACTGGCTGCAATCAGGTCCTGTCAAAAATGATGTAGAACACTCCACACCACTGAGACACTACAACAAAAGCTGCAAACTGAGAGGTGAAATGAAGCAAAACATAGGTAAAAACTCATAAAAGGTAACAGAAATCTGATGTATTTATGCAAAATGACACAGCAGATACGGGGTTTAACTAGAATGCAGCAGATAATCAAAGTATGAAATGAAATGCTGAGGCTGCTCTTTAATTACTGTGTGATCTCCGTACTGTATCATTATACTCGCAGACTCTACCTGTGCTCTGAAATGGCAAAGGACTCTTTCCCCTCCCTGCCCTGGATAGTTAAGTGCTTTAGGGCACAGTTTGCATGAAAAGCATTATTTAAAATAAATCTTTTCCTCCCATGGGCAATCCTGATTTGCACTCATTTCAGTCTCATGGGCTACCATGGGCAGCCAGGCAGCAAGGTCAGGATCTGACCATCACCAGAGAAGGTGAACATCCAAGGGGAAACTCAATGCATGCCTTGCTGGTTCACTTCTGATGTCCTGAGATTGGGATGCAAACCTAAAGCAAACAAAAAAAACCCTGCGGTGCACTCAGTGCTATGGGGTGCACCAGAGAAGAAGGCTCTCCTCTAAACTACTAACAGTGAAAACCAAAAACATGGATATGAAATCCTCAAGGCAAAATTGGTGCTCAGATACATCAGCCAGCAACTGGAGCTGGAGCGTCTCATTCTGAGCAGATCACCCTGGTGTTGCAGATGTTACACTGGCTATGGGTGAAATGGTGTATCTCTTCAAGATAGGGTTGTTAACATACAAAGCTCTACATGGTTTGGGACCACACTACCTGAAAGAGCTCTTACATGAATGTGCTCCTGATCACCCTCTCTGCTCCACTGAAAATGGTTGTTTTGTGGTCCGCAGGTCTTGCTTAAAGCAGATTGTGCTTTTTCAGTAGCAGCTCCGCTGCTCTGGAATTCCCTTCCCTGTTAGCTGAGAGAGGCCTCATCAATGGAGCAATTAGAAGGGGCTTCAAAATCTGTTTTGGTTCTGTTTCATAGATTAATTTGCAACTGGTGTCTTATGGACTATTTTATTGGAAACCGTGCAATATATTTTTGTTCTAATATGTGCTGTTATTTACTACAACCTGGAACTTATATTTATGCATTCTTAGTCAAGGTACAGGGTTTAAAATATTTATAATTCTTAAAAAGATATTAGGTTTCTTGCTGCTTATTTTGTTAATGACATGTATGGTGTACTGAACCTGTGGGATAGGGCACTAAACAAATAATGTTTTGCTTACTTTGTTGTGCCATGCGCAAACCACTGATGTGATCCGGTGTGATATTCAAAAGGGGAATGTGCCTGGCACAAATCCGATGCACCGAACACATCAGTAATGTATGCGCACAATTGGGGGGCATGCCGCTGCATGCTCCGCACATCCCGATATTCAGCCCGGGATGTGCTGAGCCCATGCAGGTGCAACCCCTACCTGCGCTGCACACAGGTGATCCAAAACCAAAAAAGGAGCAACAGCTGGCCACCCAGAGGTGAGCTACTATATAGCAGGGAGCAACATGGCAGCTGGCAGCTGCGAGCTCCGGCAGCACCTTTGTGGTAGCTCCCCTCATGCCCGATTGCGGGCATTAGTATTGTAATAAAGGTCCTATATCCCTGGTGGTCCAGTGGACCGCTCCCAGACCAATCGCGGGCATATGTAATAAAATAAAAGTCCAATATCCCTGGTGGTCCAGTGGACCACTCCCAGCCCGATCGCGGGCATATGTACTTATATTAAAATGTCCAATATCCCTGGTGGTCCAGTGGACCGCTCGCAGCCCGATCGTGAGCGTCAGTAATAAAATATGACAAACCAATCCATCCCTGGTGGTCCAGCGGTACCCCCCTTTTCATCCGACCACTGAGCCCCACCACCCCGCTCCCCCCGGTCAGTGGCGGGCGGCAGCTCCCAACCCGCTTGCCGTCCCGCCACCCACCGACTGACTCCGTACGGTAGGGCTGTACACACATTGGTCCAGGCGTGAGCCAATGGGCGTGCAGCCCATATCATCTACACAGACCAGAAATGTGAATGGATCCATTCACATTTCTGGACTAATAATAATATGTGCAACTCCGCCCATTGGCTCACGCTGTGGACCAATGGGTGTACAGCCACCGTCGGATCAGTCGGTGGGTGGTGGAGTGGCAAGCAGGTGGGGAGCTGCCGCCGCCGCTGACCAGGGGCAGGTGGTAGGGCCCAGTGGGCGGGTGAGGGGGTACCACTGAACCACCAGAGATGGATTGGTTTGTCATATTTTATTACTGACGCCCATGATTGGCTGCAAGCGGTCCACTGGACCACCAGGATATTGACATTTTAATATTAGTACATATGCCCACGATCGGGCTTTGAGCGGTCCACTGGACCACCAAGGATTTTGAATGTTTTAATATTAGTACATATGCCTGTGATCGGGCTGGGAGCAGTCCACTGGACCACCAGGGATATTGGACGTTTTAATATTAGTACATATGCCCATGATTGGGCTGCAAGCAGTCCACTGGACCACCAGGGATATTGGATGTTTTAATATTAGTACATATGCCCGCGATCGGGCTGCAAGTGGTCTACTGGACCACCAGGGATATTGGACCTTTCATTAGTTTACATATGCCTGCGATTGGGCTGGGAGCGGTCCACTGGACCACCAGGGATTTTGGACCTTTCATTACTTTACATATGCCTGCAATCGGGCGGTGGGGCACTGTGCCGCTTGTGCAGGGGACATCGGTCCCCGAAGGCTGCAGCCTGGCAGGGCGCCAGGTGCAAGTCACTGGGGATCACCGCACCTGCATGCAAATAGGGCCACAATGACATGCAAATGGCCCCGTTTGTGCCTTGCATGCATTATGGCCCCATTTGCATGTCCACTTTTGAATATCGTGGTTGATGCGCCTAGCGCAACGGCACTGCGCTTCGGCGCATCCCCTGCTCCTCTCTGGCCACTTGCACTGGTGCAGTGCCACTGTGCTATGCACAATGCAGGTGGCCATGGAGCGATATTCAGCAGTGCTGAGCCATGGTGCAGCACCGTTGAATATCACTCTGTCAGCGCCCTGGCACATCCCAGTTGCGCTGCGCCCAGGCTTGTGCCACAGCCTGGCACAGTCTGAATATCCCACCCCATGAGTGCACACAGTGAGCACAGTAACTGCCCTTTGTTCTTTGACCAGAACGTCTTCATCAAGGATACAAACCTCAGCTGCCAGAATACTAAGTGGTCCTCAACCACTTGGTACTGAGCCAAAACTATATAAACAAAACTACATAGGTAGCTAGACCTACATAGAAACATAGAAGTTGTCAGCAGATAAGGACGTCTTGGCCCACCTAGTCTGCCCAGTTTTCCCTGCCTACTATGACACTCCAGACCCTACTTGATCTTCAGTCGTCTCTTCCCCTTGCCTTACTAGCAAGGTGCCCCTGTATCTGTCCCATGCATGCTTGAATCCCTCCCATCTCCATTTTGACACCCATCACCTCCACTGAAAAGCAGTTCTAGGTGTCCACCACCATCTCTATGAAGAAATATTTCCTCACATTTCCTCGGACACTCCCCCCCCCCCGAACTTCATAGCGTGGTCCTTTGTCCTTGAGCTTCTTTTTCAATGGAAAATGCTACCTTCCTGTACCTAAACACCTATTAGGTATTTGAATATTTTTATCATATCCCCCCCTTCCCTCCTCTCCTCCAAAGAGTGCATATTCAGTTAACTGAGTCTCTCCTTGTAGGGCTTTTGATGCAGGCCCTGCACCACTTTGGTAGCCCTCTTTTGTACTGCCTCCACCTTATCAATGTTCTTCCAGCAATGGGGCCTCCACAACTGGACACAGTACTTGAGGTGGGGTCTTACCCGTGATCTGTACAAGGGTAATATTACCTCCTTCTTCCTGCTGGTGATACCCCTCCCTATGCACCTAAGCATCCTGCTAGCCTTCTCTACTGCCTTATCAGACTGCTTGGCTACCTTCACATCATCAAAAATGATTACCCTCAGGTTCCTTTCTTGTTTGGTGGTTGCCAGTACTTCCCCTCCTAATTGGTATGTTGCCCCTAGGTATGTGTGCCGCAAGAGCATTATTTTGCACTTTTTTGCATTGAAACCTAGCTGCCAAACCATTGACCATTCTTCCAACTTTTTCAAATCATCCCTCATTTTTTCCACCCCCCTCCGGTGTGTCTACTCTCGTGCAGATTTTTGTGTCATCCACGAACAGGCATACTTTCTCCTCTAACCCTTCCACAATGTTGCTAGTAAAGACATTGAAGAGGACCAGGCCTAGTACTGAGTCCTGAGAACCTAGTTCTTTAAACAGTAGCTTTGATTAATTGGCAAAAGGTATGTTAATTATTTAAAAAAAAGATACAAAAAAAAAACCTCATTGAAATGAATGGAACAGCTTCAACACTTGCTATAAAGGGACTTCGTGTTGATTTTGTGAGTTGGGTCGTGAAGTAGGAACAAGCTGTTCTTCATGGACATGAGTTTGACCTCAGGCAGGTCTTATGGTGAGGTGCACTGAAGGTTTCTAGATGGGACAGATGTTGTCACCCAGCAAATAGAGGCAGGAGTTTCACTCAAAGATCAAAATGTAACCAGACGTTTAATTTAGCAGGAACGTTGGCAAGGGTCACAGAGGCAGGTTTTCATCAACAGTGGTAAAAATGGCAAAAAATAACTGTGAATAAATAGGTAAATAAATAACTGAATAAATAAATACTAAGGTGCCCCTCTAAGCATCTATTTACTTTGCCCTGCTGCAGCTGCAGTTATTTTATAGTACCACTACTATCTGGTCAACCAGCTCTAACTTACACTGCATGCATGCACATTTATGTCATTTTAAATATAGCAATTCAGGACAGGTGATCAAGTCTACTTTTGAGTTCATATCAGGATACGTTGAAGAACTTGCCAGAGGATAGGGACCCGAACAGGATACTTTGACTGAAAAGAACACTTGTTGCAACAAGGGACTGATATTTCGGTGAGAGGTCTCAGTTAGACCACTGGGACCTGAGAAAGACACTGTGTTGCAACTTTGAAGCAGATTTGTCAGCTCAAAACTCCTACTGGGCTGGTGGGACAAGGAGGGTACTGTGTTGCAACTATGAAGCGGATTCGTCATCTCAAGACCCCTACCAGGCTGCAGGGACAAGGAAGGAACTGAGCTGCAACTTTGAAGGAAATTTGATGGCTCAAAATCCTACTGGGTTGCTGGAACAAGGAAGGCACTGAGTTGTAACCCTGAAGCAGATGGGAAGCTGGTTTCTGGATGCTGGTCCTGGAAGCTGGTCTTTGGATGCCTGTCCCAGATGCTGGTCTTTGGCTGCTGATCCCTGATGCTGGTCTTTGGATGCTGGCCATGGAAGCTGGTCTTTGGATGCTGGATCTGAAAGGTGGCCTTTGGATGGATGCTTAACCTGTTGAAGAAAATCCCACCTCACTGCATGATGGATGTTCTTAACTAGCAAGCTGGTGTGGCTTCTACTCTTCCTCACTTCCCTATCAGTGATGGACTACAGGCAGAGATGTAGCAAAGGTTATGTGACCTGACTAGTACCCTATTCTTGCTTGACAGCTGGCCCCAGGACTGATGAGTGTGCACCCAGACTAGTGCAGGCTGGAGAAGATGCTTCAATGAAAATCTTTTGGACAAGTCTGAAGTGGTTTCTTGAGTGTACACAGGACAATGTCTTTTACACACTTTAGGCAGAGTTCAAGCACTTTTAGAGAAGGTATTCACAGGTTGTCCAGCTGGTGCCAAAGGATATGCAGTCTCTTTGATAGTCAAAAGATTAGTTGCACAGGGTACCAGCAATTAGGCAGTCTTTTGGGACACAAGCCAGTCGATACAGGGTACCAGGCAGTAAGGCAGTCAGTTGGCATTGCACCACATGATTAGGCAGTTCACTTTCAGGCCAAGGGGTGCCACACAGGTTTAGGCAGTTTCTATGGGGCACCATAGGTGGACAGGCAGTCAGTTGGTAGGGCACCACACAATTAGCAGTTCACTTTCAGGCAATAGAGAAGCACAAGTGAGGTAGTTTGTTCAGGCAAAGTGGTAGCACACAATTAGCAGTTCACTTTCCAGGCACCAAATGAACAGGTAGATGGGCAGTCAATTGGCAGGGCACCACTCAGTTAGCAGTTTACTTTGGGGCACCAAATGATCAGGTAGATGGGGAGTCAATTGGCAGGACACCGTACAGTTAGCAGTTCACTTTGGGGCACCAAACGAACAGGTAGATGGGCAGTCAATTGGCAGGGCACCACACAGCGGTTCACTTTGGGGCACCACAGTTCAGGTACTTCATTCCAGCATAGAGGAACCACACTTGTTCAGGTAGGTGGAGGCATCAAATGGTTAGGCAGTCTCTTAACACAGGCAGTGAAACTGTAAGTGCAGTTCAATAGGCAGTCTTGATAAATATGCACGGTGACTTTAAGTGCAGTTCAATAAGCTGTTTTTCAAAACAAGTGCTATGATGCAGGCTCATTAATATACAAAAGCTGATGTAATTAATTTGTCTGTGTTAGCTCTTGTGGAGCATCTGTGCTCCACCCCCCCACAGTAAATGGCTGTTATGGAACTTTCCTTAAATTAACTTTTGTATTCACTAGGCAGCCCTTTTTACCTCAGGGTTTGGTTGCCCTGACTAGGCTCCTAGGGAGCGACTGCCCCCCTTCCCCGAGCAGGTCTTGGCACTGGTGCAGCCCACCCCTCTCAGCCCTGCTCCCAAGCAGACCCTTAATTTATGCTGCCCTCTAGGTAGTCTCTAACTGGGGCCTAGCTTGCCCTTGATGAGCTCCTGTGAAGCTGCCTCTCTTTACTGCCTCTATGGGTGTTTGATACTGGATCAAGGCTACCCACCAACCACGTGGCCTCAGCCACTTTAGAGTACACCAAGTGGTGTAGTTTGCTTTATAAAACACTTTCCCTTTACTAAAGATGGCTGTCAGCACTGCTTGCTTGTGCTCACTCACCACTGCGACCTGGTTGCCGGGGTGTCTAGCGGAGATGCTGCTCCCAAGGTGCTGCCGTTGACAGGAGGGAAGAAGCCGAGGAAGGGGAAGCTGCTGAACTTGATGGGGGAAGGGCCCAGAACTGTTGCTGCTGCTGTGGAGAAGGGGGAAAGCTTGCTGGGAGACACTATTTCTGCTTTACTGCTGTAGCCACTGACTTGTCACTGCTGTGACCAGACCAGAGCCACTGAAGGGCATACTCACAGAGAGAAATGACACTGACTGGACTGCAACCAGAGAAGGGTACCATGCAGAGCCACCAAACTGTTTCAACTCTATGGGTAAGCCTTTCTTGGTCTCTGTCACTCTCCATTCTCTTTCCGTCACTTGTCCTGTCTATCTGCCCCATCAGACAGTCAGGCGTGCCTTAAGAATGTTCTGGGTTCTATCATAGAACCTTGAGTGTGAGCCACTAGTGGCTTCTCCAGTTTGAAAGAGCCCATGCACCAAGCAGGCACAACAGTCCCAGCACATAGCTTACTCCTACTTGCACTGCCTGCCGAGGAGGAGGAGGGTGGGGGGGAATCCTGTGTGACAAAGCAGGCAGTTAGGGAGAACACAAAAACGTTTTTAAATCATGCCCTGAGTTGGGCTGACTAGGGGAAATGGCTTCTACAGGGGAAGGATTACTGTTGTGCTGGATGGGGGATGCTAGTGTTACTAAGGTGGTACTGGCTGCAGGGGGACTCAGCTGGGGGTACCACTGAGGAAGCTGGTTATTCAGGGGACATACTTACAGTCGGCAGAATGCCCCCAAACAAACAATTTCTACCCCTGTGTTCCTACAGGCTGTTCCCTGGGGTCCCTTATTCCACACTACCACCACCTGACTCACTATGGGCCCTAAGGGGACCCAAAGCACTGACAGTGCTCCCCTCTTTGCTTCTCAAGGGCCCTGAACCTTAATTCTGTAGGGCCCCCATCTCTGGGGCACTACAACATCATATTTCTTCAGAAAACTGGTGTGTTATGTAACAAAGGCAAAACATGATCCTTTGCAATTCCAGGCATCTTGTATACCTTTTAAAACAAAATAGAGATATTGGTACGAGGTCATAGATTTAACATTTAGAATTGTTTAAGCTGCCCATTTACACCCCACAGTGGTGCTTTTAGTGTGCACTAAAGCTCATGATCATCATATTTTAGTCCAATGCTTTTTCAGCTCAGCCCCATGGCTCTCTTGAGGTTGGTGAAATAGAAATGGAAACAAGCAAATTGTAGTAATCTACATGCCAGGTACAAAACATGCATAAGCAATTCTGTTTGTTCCCAGTGGAAAACAGAATCAATTTGGAGGTCTTATTTTTAACCTTAAAGATTTTTCAGTGGCCTTGCTTCATTCTGTCTGAATGATTTGCTAAATAACTGTGTTCCAGGCAATCAGCAGAGAACCTCCCATGCTTGTCTGTTAGCAGCTCACGCTGTTTAAGGGCAACCACTATAAGAAATAGCTTTCCATCATCTTGCTGTGCAATGTTGGGATTCCCATACATACATACATACAGTACATACATACATGCATACATACTGTGCATAGAGATTTAGGGGACAAGAAGATTATGTCCCTGGAGTTCCTCCCTCCCTCCCAGCAACTCAGTGGGAATACCCTGTTACCCTTTTTTCTTCAAAGGAGTTGTTGAGTCTGAGCTGACAGTTCATGACAGTATCTGCTGATACAAACACGTGCTCTGCCAGTCTGTTACAAGTTACCTCCCATTCTATGAAGTCGTTCTTCCTGCTGTCTCTCTCTCTTTTATCTTCCTCTATTCTGTGACATTGAGTGTTCTCTTATCCTTCCACCCTTGTGCATCTTGAAGAGCAGCCCTTGGTCTCATGGCATTATCCCCTGTCGATACTTGTACTCATTGTAATGCTATCTCCCCTGAGTCTCCCTTTTTCCACAGAGAGTCCTAGCTTTCCAAGTCTTTTGACACGTGTACTTGGTTTGTGGAGTGCTTTGGGATGCGCTGCATTAAATGGTGCCAATAATGTAGCTTTATTGCATTTCATTGAAATTTTGTAATGCTGGCACATTAGAGCTGCTGTAGGCATCAGCAAGTTCCCGGTGGATGTTTGTCTAACATCCAAGCACAATAAATCCAACATCAGAGGATTATTTTATTTATTTACTGCATTTTGTTGACTGGGTAGGCTCACTGAGACTTGTGCCCTTTTTCAGGGGTGACCCGGGATATGTTACATACAGAATAGGAATTGTTTTCACATTGGTACAATTTAACAACCTAGAGGATAATAGTGACATCAGTAGTTGCAATAGGCATGACAGTGACGATCAAGAAAAATTTCATAGCAGGTTTTTCACATAAAATTGATAGAAGTGCAGTATAGTACATCAAATCAAGTTTAAAGCAGTGACTCAAGGCTAGCAGAGAGGGACAATATTAGCCCCTAGGTGGCCTAGCTAAGACAGGGGGGTAGACCCAGCAGAAGCAGGAGCAGTTTAGCATTGGGGTTAGGTGCCCTTTCAGTAGCCCCCTGAGTGTCTGATAGGTATGGCATTCCTGAATAGGGACAGGGAGTACATTCCAGAGCAAGGGTGCTTTGTGCGAAAAGGACAGTGTACCAGATACAGTCTGTGCCAAAGGAACCTAGCTAAGCAAATAGACATGACAGGGCATGTATTTATGGACCAGTAAACATACCCCATGTGTGAGTTGCTTGGGCACAAGTCAGAGCTGAGTACCTTTAAATGCACAAGAAAAGTGCATTTATTGGCCATAATTACATATCCCTGAAGTGACTTGTCTAAGCAACAATATACCATATAGCAGGATGTAGTATATCATGGGATATCACAGAATCACAGAATCAGTACAAGTCATCATCCGGAAGCAATATAGCCTTAACTATTTTGCAGAACCTACCTTGTGTAGTATTTTTTATGATCCATATAGTTGTCCAAAGATTTCTTAAAACCATCAAAGGATGTACTAGACATCACATTACTAGGTAGTTTATTCCAGATGTTAATAACTCTTTGAGTAATCCATTGGCCCCTTAGATTTGTTTTATGAAGTTCACCTTTTAATTGAAACTGATGAAATCTATTACGTCTCTCTATGTTTCTATTTAGAACTACAGCTTCCCAGAGGTCTTTATCAGTAAATGCTCTGTATATCAAACACAGATCTTCCCTCAGTCTTCTGTACTCCAGACTATACAGCCCCAGGTGTCTCAGCCTGTCCTCATATTCTACCTCTTTCAGTTGTTTTATGTTCCTGGTCATTTTTCTCTGCACTCCCTCTATTATTTTAATGTCTGAAATTTTATGTGGAGCCCACATTTGGACAATACTCCATGTGTGGTCGCACAAGGGACCTGTACAAGGAGACCACAACCCTGCTGGCTCTACTCTTAAAGTTCCTGTAAATATGTCCCATTATTCTGTTGACTTTACTAGGCACTGTTTTACATTGCTCTGATGGTGACAAGTTATCAGTAATCATAACTCCTAGATCTCTTTCCATACTTGTTTCTGTAAGGGTGTTTGCATAAAGGTAGTATTTGGCCTTTTTATTGATTAGGGCCCATGTGCGTAACCTTACATTTGTCTAGGTTTCATTTTAATTGTTTTTTTAGTGCCCAATCACCTATATGGTTTATTTCAGCTTGAAACTGATTTACAGATTGAGTGTCATTTTCTATACAGCCTATTTTAATGTTGTCTGCAAACACTGAAATCCAGCAATCAGAGGTTGTCTATAGAGGCGCTACATAAATGCTAAACAGGATGGGTCTGAGTATAGATCCCTGCGGGACACCACTGGTAACGTCACCCCATGGAGATGAATGACCAGCAAGACTTATTTTTTGTTTTCTTCCTTCTAGCGAAGATTTGACCCATTTCACCATATTAATGTCAATACCTATGTCTATAAGTCTGACAATACGCGGTTTATGTAGTAGGGTGTCAGATGCCTTGCAGAAGTCCAGGTACAGGATGTCAACAGGTAGGCCAACATCTAATGCACTGCTTACAGGGTTAAAAAAGTGTAGCAAATTTGTCTGGCAAGACCGTCCTGATTGAAAAACATGTTGGCTTATGTCCACTAGTCCTGCACTAATTATTTGTTCGCTTACCTCATCTTTGACAACACTTTCTATTAATTTACTAATAATTGAGGTTAAACTAATTGGACGGAATTTACTAGGGTTATGTTTTTGACCCTTTTTTGTAGATCGGAGTTATGATAGCATTTTTCCAGTCTTGTACAACCAAGTCTTCTCTAAAGAGATGTATTTATGATATCAGTCAATGGTTCTGATACAGCATTCGGTAGTTTATTTAATAAGATGGGATGTAGATCGCCTGGCCCCGGAGATTTGTGTGTATTTAAGCTTTATAGTTTACTGGCCACAACACTTTCATCAACTGGGCAAACTCTATTTGGTAACCCTGAACACAGATTAGACCATCATTCACTTGTAAAGTCTGTTTTTTGCATGTAGACACTTGCAAAGTAGTTGTTAAACACTGTCGCTTTACTTGGTTCATCTCTTATTTCTTTGTTATCAACAAGCAGTGGTTTTACTGATTCATACTAAGATTCACACTAAGATGTGTCAGGAGCGAGAGAACCGTGAGGCACATAAATTAGTCCTGTGTATTAATAATAACTCAAAGGAAAGCCTAAAAGAATAAGCTTGTCTAATTGGGTTTTGAATGTTGTTTTAGCACTGCTAACTATTACTTCAATTGATAATGCATTCCAGGGCTTGGTCTTTTTTCATGCTGTCTAAGTAGCTATAACATTTATTTTTATTGTCTTTTATTGAGCTTGCTAGTGTAACCCCCCTGCAAATGGGGGTTCCCAAAAGACTTCCAGGAGCTTGCTTGAATGCTCCAAGCCTGAATGGTGTTTGGCATTTAAGCCATTTATCAGTGAGTGTTTTTAGAGCCTCTGGTACTGTCTCTTTAAGAGCTGTCTGCTTGCAGACATAATTAGTTTGTATGGGGGGACTGTGTGCTTCTCTGAGTACCACTCGAGCTGCTGCCAATTCACTTCATTTTGCAGTCACTAGGAGTGCAAAGGAACCTATCTGAAAGATGTAACTGTTTGCCAGAAATTATTTAGAGTAATAATGAAATTACAGTTTGTCTAACCTGCTTTCTTTGCAGTCAGAACTGTGTCTGCTAGTTCCCATTCTAGTTTTGAACTGCTGAACTGGACCAATCAGTGTGGGGTAAGCTAGCTCTAAAATGGTGCCTTGGACGAATCAGAACTTGGACTCATAATCTGAGCCAGCCACAAGAGGATTGTATGGGCAGTGACTCTGGGAGATGTAGTTTAGACTTCAGTGCCTTGGACCAACAGCAGCAGTCTATTGTGAGTGACAGCTAATCCAGTCAAGAACTGGGAGGAACTCAAAGGAAGTGCCCGTTTTGTCGGTTGGAGTTTCAGTTGAGCTTTGGCAGTGAAGAAGGAAGGAGCCCTGTGTTTTCAGTGTGCAGTTTAGTCAAAAAAACGTGTGTAAGGCCCAGAGTTCGGTCTGCAGCTTGTGTAACTGCTTGTTAGGACTGAATCTGTCCTGTGAAAAGAATCAGAGGATCTCTGAAGAGTAGAAACCAGGCTCACCCTGTAGAAGACTGGAGAAATTTTTGAATTGCACTTGGTCTGTCAGGAACTGAATCTGCTGTGTGTTCTCCGGTACTGTGCAGTAATTGCGATCGGGATAGAGAAGCAGCCTGCCTGGTATAGTACTTTTTTTACCATATAAATGTGTGAAGAGTCTCTTTGAGCTCAAGAGTATCCCTGCTGATATTGAAGGACCCTATCTTATTTGGAGGTCGTGAGTACTAATTCAGGTCGCTCCTGTTGAATTGCCACATTAAATCCAAATGGAATTACTGTACTGCTGACTGTTTAATTTTCCTTTTCTCTGTGTGAAAGGGCCCTACCAGCTGCCACGGTTTGGACTAGCCACTAGGGCTTGGGAACCAGGACAGTAACTGATAGGATAGGCCTGTGCACAGAGCCATAGGTAGATTATTAGAGTGATAAGCTAATTAACCTGATTTCCCTGTCCTTGTTATATCCCCCTAAATAAATCAGAGCTGCTTGTTTCAGCAAAGTTATACTGCCTGAGGTATTTGTTCATGTTAAAGTACTGTACTGTGATTGTTGCACTGTATCTCATTTCACAGGAGGTCCCAGTGCGGAACCAATCCTGGGGTAAGTGTATACTGTGAAGGTAATTCTGATATATTGTGTGGGCCACTAGTGGGAAGAAAGGGGTTGCAGTGTCCCAGAGGGCTGTGACCAAGTTAGTTTAACTATTGCAAACCCTGACCTCTGGGTGGAGGCACCCGCCATTGGATCCAGGCCCCTCAACCTGTTAGTGGCAAATCAGGCAGGGGTAGTAGCCCTTGGGATAGCGCCATCTAGGGGTTACACTAGACTTAATTCAAACTCCCTTTCTGATGTTTTTATTGTTGAGTTGCAAGTTTTGCATTTTTTTATAATCTTCTATATTTTTGGTAGAAGGGTTATTTTTAACTTGCGAAAGGCTTTCCTTCTTTTTTTAATAAGTTTACTGATGCTGCTATTAAACCAATTTGGATTTCTGCCCTTGTTATTGTATTTCTTTTTAAGGGGAATGAATTGGTCAATGCAGTCATGTAGCCTGTCTCTAAATTTCTGCCACTTTGCTTCTTGATATACCTTTGAACTCCTCCTTCCAATTCAGTTCTGCACAGTATTTACTTATCTGGTCATAATCTGCTTTTCCATAACATCTTATTTTTGTGGAACCAAATAAAGTTTTCCAGATAACATTGATTTCTAATTGTACCATATTATGGCCACTCTTACAAAGTGGTTCTCTCACCATGCAGTCAGTTCTACTACTGTCAACATTGCTAATTATTAGATCAAAAATATTTGGACCCCTTGTTACCTCACTGACTAGTTGTTTCATATTGTTGAGTGCCATATAGTTCAGGAGTATCCTACCCTCTGACGATGTAGCTATGCTGTTGACCCAGTTTAGCAGTGTCAGTGGCTCAGTAGCAGTGTCAGTGGCTCAGTAGGTAGCACACTCGCCTCTGAGGCCAGGAGATCAGAGGGCTGTGGGTTCAGTTCCCACATCTGGCCCTTGGGTTAATATCCCAGTACTGACACTGTAGTGCAGCATGACAGGGGTGCTGCACTTCTGAGGTGCCATCTTTCGGATGAGATGGTAAACCGAGATTCCATCTGCCTGGATTGGTGGTAGTTCAGGTGGATGTTAAAGATCCCATGGCACTTATCAAAAAGAGCAGGGGAATTTTCCCCGGTGTCCTGGCCAAATTTCCCTCATTCACTCAAAATACCACCAAGAGCTTAATCTGGTTCAGGGTCAGTTGCCATTCATCTGTATCCCCCTCCCCCGGGTTGCGCCCAAAAATTGGCAGGATTTGTCTAGTGCACTTCCCCAGTCATCAAAAACTAAATAAATAAATGCCTGGGGGGTTACAATCACCCATTAGTATAGTGTCTGACCCCATATCAATATTTTCTAGTATCTCGAAAAAGTTGTTATTTTCTTCAGCATTAAGATTTGGAGCTCTGTAAACCATACCCACCAGTATTTTTTTCCGTTTTGGGTTAATATTGACATCCATAACTGCTTGACCTGGTTTTATCTTGTGTTTATAGCTATGGCTTCACTTGAGTCTAGATTGTTAGAAATATATAAAGACACCCCCCACCTCATCAATCATGTCTGTGAACATGATATGACTTATAGCCCGGTACAGAATTTTTTTGAATTTGACGGCAGATAAGGACCACTTGGCCCACCCAGTCTTCCCATTTCCCTACCTAATGGATAAGCTGCAGATCCTAGTTAACAAGCAGCCTACTTCTTTCTTGCCTTATGGCTGTCCCATGCATGCTTGAATTCAATCACTGTTTTTGACTCCACAACCTCCTCCAGAAGGCCGTTCCATGCATCCACAACCCTCTCTGTGAAAAAAAATACTTCCTTACATTACCTCTGAGCTGCCCCCCTTCTTCAAATTGTGCCCCCTTGTTCTTGCACACCTCTTTTTTTGAAAGATGCTACCCTCTTGGACTTTGTAGATTCCCTTGAGGTACTTGAAAGTTTCTATCATGACCCCCCTCTCCCTCCTTTCCACAAGGGTATACATATTAAGCTCCTTCAGTCTCTCCTCATATGTCTTCTGGTGCAGACCCTGCACCATTTTAGTTGCTCTCCTCTGGACAGCTTCCATCTTTTCTATGTCCTTGTGGAGACTGGGTCTCCAGAACTGCACACAGTACTCCAGATGGGGTCTCACCAGCTGTCTGTATAGAGGGATAACAACTTCCTGTTTTCTACTGGTGATGCCTCTCCCTATGCAGCCCAGTATCCCCCCAGCCCTCCTTACTGCCCTCTCACATTGCTTGCCCACCTTTAAGTCATCTGATATGACCACCCCCAGGTCCCTTTCCATTTTTGTTGTTGTTAGTATCTCACCCCCCCTTGTGTACTCTTCCCCTGGGTTTTTGTTTCTCAGGTGCAGTATGTTACACTTTTTAGCATTAAATCTAAGCTGCCATACATTTGACCATTCCTCTAACCTTGCCAAGTCCCTTCTCATACTTTCCACCCCACCCTGTGTATCAACTCTGTTGCAGATCTTTGTGTCTTCTGCAAAGAGACATACTTTTCCTTCCAGTCCCTCTGCAATGTTGCTTACAAAGACATTGAAGAGGACCAGTCCTAATACTGAACTATGCGGCACCCACTAGTAACCCCCCTTTCTTCAGAGTGGACTCCATTTACTATTACCCTCTGTGTCCTATTCTCCAGCCAATTCTTTACCCAGGCTGTCATCTTGGGACCAACTCCCAGGCTGGCTAACTTGTATATTAATCTTTTGTGTGGGACTGAGGCAAATGCCTTGCTAAAGTCTAGGTAGGCCATGTCCACAGCCCCTCCCTGATCTACTACTTTGGTCACCCAGTCAAAGAAATCTATTAGATTCATCTGGCATTACTTCCTGCTGTGAATCCATGCTGCCTTGGGTCCTGTGCCCCTCTGGCCTCTAGGTACTCAACAATTCTTTCCTTCAGAAGTGATTCCATCATTTTCCCTATCACTGAGGTTAAACTAACTGGTCTGTAGTTTCCCGCTTCTGCCCTGCTCCCACTTTTGTGAAGGGGAATCACATTGACCCTCCTCCAGTCCTCAGGTACCACCCCATCCTCCCATGATTTGTTAAACAGGGTAGTCAGTGGTGTTACTAGTTCTACCCTTAGTTCTTTTAGAATTCTGTGATGAATCCCATCAGGCCCCATTGCTTTGTCCACCTTCAGTTTTAAGAGTTCTTTCAGAACCCTTTCTTCTGTAAATGGGCTGGTATCAACTTCTGTATCCAGAGTGTTTCTATTGTTTGTTTTAGGTACCTCCCCCCTCTTCATTTGTAAATACTGAACAAAATATTTGTTTAGTATCTCTGCCTTTTCACAGTCTCCTCTGCCCACCCTCCTCCCTTTATTAAGCTCACTATCCTCCTTGGTCTTCCTTCGCTCCCTGATGTACCTAAAAAAGGTTTTATCCCCCTTCTTAACTGTGTTGGCTATCTTTTCCTCAGTCTGGGCCTTTGCTGTTCTGACTGTCTTCCCAGCTTCCTTTTGCTTTAACTGATACAATTCTCTGTCCTGCTCCTTCTGTGATTCCTTGTACTTTCTGAATGCTTTCTTTTTCTCTTGAACCTTCACTGCCACCTCCTTTGAGAACCATTTGTATTGTAGCCATGTTTATGTCCCAATCATCATTGCTCCACCAGGTCTCGCTAACCCCACATAAAAGAATATTTTCAGTTGTTAATATGTTTTGTAGTTTGTCCTTTTTTCCCTTTAGACTCCTTGCATTGAGCAGTAATATTTTAAGCTTTTGGTTTTTGTTAGCTCCCCCACCCCACACACTTAGTGTTTTTTTTTGTTCAGTGTTAGGTGATAGGGTCCTTGCATTACATCTCCCCAAAATGTGTTTGCCAGATTTATTAAGATGTAGACCATCCTTCGCATAGTTATGCATTTTACCATAGAATTTATCCCATGTATCTAGGAGGGTTAGATCAAACTGTGAACATTTGTATTGTAGCCTGGCGTTAATTCTTTCAATGGTGGAGTTTTTTTCTGGATGGTGTTTTATTAGGGGGAGAATTCCGGAAATGACTGCTTTGGCACTGGTGGTTTTATCATCATTCCTAGATATATAATTTCTTCCATTAGATCTTTTTCAAGTTCCTTGCCTACGTAGTTTATTCTTCTATGAATTACTACGGTTTTATAGTTTACCCCCTTGTTCAATAGTGTACCTAGGATTTCCTTTATGTGTTTTGTTCTGGCTCCTGGAAGGCAATTTACCTCATTGTTTACTTTATCAATTTCACAAATCAAACTGTCACACCCCCTTATAATGGAGTCTCCTGTTACTAGGTCCTGAGTTCTTGGCTCATTTGTGTTCATATGTGTCCCATTTCCACTTATTGAATCGTTTATAGTTATGTCATCCTCTTCACTAGTCAAAACAGAAAACCTATCTGAGGTGACCAACGTAGTGTTCCCTAGGCCCTCCTGCATTTTTTTCCTACTTGATCTCCGAAGACTATCTTCGTGTTTGTCATTATTATTTATAATGATGTTACCATCATCTCTAGTAGCTTTTCTTTTATCTCTTTGTGCTGTATTGGGTCACTGGGTAACTTCCAAGAGTGATTTTAAGGCTGACTGTTCTGACCTTAACTGTTCAAGTTCAGTACATTTCCTGCATTTGAAATTTGGTGACACATTTTCAAACTCTTCTCAGGTATTCATGTTATAGAGCCCACACTTTACAACTGAGCCTGTGTCACAAAGAATGTCTAACAGATGCTCATTTGGTTCTCCTAATGTATTTTGGCCACCGTGTTAGTATCATTTTACACTGATATATATATATATATATATATATATATATATATATATATATATATATACTTTAGGCTGTTTATCAATATACAATGATATACAATGACCCTACCTACTACAGTTCCAGTATAAGTCACTCTAGCAGTCTTGTTGATAATTCTGTTCCCGTATCCCCTTGGCCCTAGTGGACATGGCAGACACATGCAAATAACCTGGCGCAAGTCTCTGCGTGCGTCTCCGTGTACTCGCCCTGCTCATGCTTACACCCGCTCTCGTGGGTCATCTCTTTTTATGGCCCTTGACCCAGGAATGTCAGGTCATGTGACTACCCTCCTTCTCACTCCAAATACTGCTATTTACAAGTGTTTAAAATGGTACAACCCTTTTCAGGTGTTAAAAAGCACTAGGAAGTGCTGTCTGCAGTTTGAGCTTTGGCAAGAGGTTGCTAAAAAGTTTTAAGAACGGCACCAGAAGCACCCAGAAGTCCTGTAGTTCAATGAACAGCTCAGAACTACAGCTCCCAAGGTACTTCCTGCCCACAATACACACTATTACAGTATATACTCAGTATCTCTGGGCAGAGTTAATGCCCACCACTTGCCTAGTCTGTCTCACCACCTCTCAGGCACTCTCACAGCAGTAAGTAAGTAAAGTAAGTAAAAATTTATTTATGTAAGGTGCCCTTCCTGAGCTCAGGGCACCTTTACAATACTTTATACAATTACAATATATTTAAAATCGGTACAACTGATAACACAGACAATAAAAACCATTCAGTAAGTCTCCAAAAATGCCTGGTTGAGCAAGTGAGTTTTTAAGGATTTTTTTAAAAAGGTCAGGCTATCTCATATCTGACAAGGTAGAGAATTCCACGGGATAGGTGCCATAAAGATAAAAGATCTTTCTCCAGATGTTTTCAGGGATACCCTAGGAATCTCTAGCAATCCCTTGTCAGAGGATCGAAGTGAGTGGGAGGGGCAGTAAGAAAACATGAGCTCTTTCAGGTAGGGAGGTCCCTGCTCATGTAGGTTCTTATAGGTCAGCAATGCAACCTTGAAGGTGATCCACCACTGTGTCAGCAGCCAGTGCAGTTCCTGCAGCACAGGTGTTATGTGACTGGATCTGGGCATTCCAGTTAACAACCTGGCCGTCACATTCTGCACTAGCTGCAAGTGGCGGCTATCCACCCCTGGTAGCCCTAGATGGAGCGCATTGCAATAATCCAAATGACTGGTGACAAAGGCGTTAACCAAGGTAGGAAGATCTTCATATGGGACCACGTGCTTCACCCATGCTATATTCCTTAGATGGAAAAGGGAGGACTTGACTACAGCTGACAGTACAGTAGAACAAGTGTTTACAGTGCACGCTTGCACGGGGCATCTCTTTTGATGGCTTTTGACCCGGGAATGTCGGGTCACATGACTACCTTCCTCCTCACTCCAAATACTGCTATTTGTAAGTGTTTAAAATATACAACCCTTATTTGGGTATTAAAAAGCACTAGGAAGTGCTGCCTGTATTCTGCACTTTATTAATTGCTAAAAAGTTTTAAGAATGGCCCCAGAAGCACCCGGAAGTCCTGTAGTTCAATGTACAGTTCAGAACTACAGCTCCTAAGGTACTTCCTGTCCATAATACACAATATTACAGTATATACTCAGCATCCCTTAGCAGAGTTAAGAGCTAATGTCCACCACTTGCCTAGTCTGTCTCACCAGGTGGGCGGTCTCACAGAAGTAGGACAGATGTTCAAAGTGATATTCAAAGGGATATCATGGGATATACTCACACCGTGGGTGTGCTGTGAGGCAAGAGGCAAAACAAGTACCCTTAATCACAGGAGAAGTGAGAATATGTAAGCCACAACACCAAACAAGGAGTCAGGTTGTGCTGAAATACATGGACTCATTGGTCGTCTTATGACACCTGAGGCAAAGTGAAGTGCCTTCAACTGCCTAAGATGTCATGACCGGATAACTTGGAGGGTGTCAATAGTGCTTATAAAATAGTCATGAAAGGTTACAAAGAATCAATTAATTTAACAAAAAATTAGTCACAACAGCTGATCTCTTTTGTATCCATTTTTATATTTCTATAATTTTATGTTTACTATGCTTGTATTGTTTCCTGGGTTACTCTTGCAAATGGGCAGGTTTCTGTACAAGAGTCAATCCCGTTACCATATGCAGAATAAATACAGAAAACTAAGTAAAACTTGAATTGTCCACGATTCCATGAGGCAAGAATGATTCTTTTCATTTCCAAACTGCCTAACTGAATCAATACTTTCAGTAATTTATTCAAAGTTCAGTGTTCCAGCTGTAATAACATTCCAATCATTGGCTTTAGTGGGATTTGAAAATTGATAGCTTCTGATAGTTTAGTTAGAACAAATGTTTTCCATTCTTCTTTGATTGCTTCATAATCCCACCACATGTGATTATGTGTTGACCCTGTGGCCGTGCGTCCATTGGTGCTGGGGTCTGTGGGGTGGAACATATGGCTGTTAGACTATTCATGGGGTGCATTCCCTATGGTGCATTCCTATGCCCATGGAATGCAGTTCAATGGCTCCTCAATGGCAAGACCCCCAACATGTCCCCTATAATAGTGATACACCCAACATGGCCCCCCTAATAGCATGGCACCCATCATGCCTTCCAATGGCATATTCACCCACCATAACTTATCGCACTATGCTCCACGTCCCAATACCCGGCAGACCACCCCCTGCCAATGCAGACGTTCCCCCTGATGGGTACACTCAGTGCGAGGCATCATCATCACGTACCCACCACCCACAATGGCAGTCACTCACACACTCATGCAATACTGCCCACTTTGTCCATGCACACAGATGCCCCCAGTGGTGCGGTCCAGTGCACGACGGATGCCACCGCACACGTCACATGGCCATCTGTCCTGACACTGTGTGGGTGTACAACACTACCAGTGGAATGTGCCCTGTACCAGGGTGTCACATGCTGCACACCTGCTCAGTGTCTGCTGTCCCCTACCAAGCCACTTCTTTTCCACATCCACCGGTGCGCCCTACTGTTGGCCATCCAGCATGGGTATGTGACATCACTGTGCGATATTATGGAGCATGGCACATGTGGTGAATGCTTTGCATGCTCTTCCTGGTGACAGCAGCATCGTTCTGCCAGTATGGTCCAAGCACCAGAACTGCATGTTCATTAGGCCATGATCCTCTCAATGGTGTTCCATGTCTTCTTGTGTGCAAGGTTGTATGTCTCCTCCGCCACACTGCAGGATAGGTGTCATCAGGTAAGGTCACAGTGGGTATCTGCTGTCAGCTATGCAGGGGACAGAGATAGCAGACAGTTAGGTGCATGCTACAAGTGTTGCCATGGTGCCACATCTGTCACCTCCACATACTCACCCAACAGCCAGTTGTCCAGCCGACTGGACCGTAGCAGAGCCCTGAGATTTGATGCATCCAGTATGTACGCATCATGGCTGGAGCTTGGATACTTGACACATTTGTGAACATACCACCCATGTTACACATGACCTGACAGTTTACATTGTGGAACCCATTTCTGTTCCTGTATACCTCCTCATGCACAGACGGGGCCACTATCCCTATATGGGTGTAGTAAATGGCGCCGTATAGGTTCAGCATGCCATACATGGCATAGAATACCTGTTTGGTAGTATGGACATCATCATCGGTCGTAGGGCACCAGATGTGCTCCCGCACATGGGCCCATAGAGCATCCATCACCTGCGACAATGCTTGGGACATGGAGAACTGACTGACACCAATGGCATTCCTGGACACCTGCTGGAATGACCTGGTTGCATAGTACGAAAGGGCGCATAACACTTTTGTCTCCACAGACATCGTCCCGGACTGCCGAGTCCATGGTGCAACTTTGCTGTGGACCATACTGCATAACTGAATGATTGTGTCCCAGTCAAACCTGAATTGGTCAATGCAGTGTGTGTCTTGCATCATGGCCACATCCAGCCATGGTCTGAAGATTGTTGGCTGTGGTCCACCGTGCCTCTGCCACTTCTGCTCCTTCTCGAGCAGGAGCATGTTCAGTAGGATGCCAGGGCACATCCCCTTCCACTATGGTTACCTGTTTATGTATGGATACCTGCCCTTTTATGCCTGCTAAATCCTCTGTGTGTACCTTTAAGGGGTGTGGTGGGGCCCCCGTGTGCGCTGATGATACCTATTGGTGCATCATGTGCACATGCCGCAAATTGTAAGGTTGAAAATGGCTGCAGCAGCAGAGAGCACTTACACATTCATACTACAGATCAGCCATGTTGGGATGTACCCAAGGAAACTGTAGCATGTGTCCAAGGACACTTACCTTGACTGGCCCAATGGGGGCAACATCTGGAGACTGGATGTCCCAATCCAGGTATGTACCTGGGCTGCTGTGTGTGGAATGGTGCATTGGAGGTGTGTGTGTTTCATGGTGCTGATGTTGGTTGCATCTTCTTGTCCCCACAGGACTGCCTAGGCCTACTGAACTAGATGGTCCTCAACAGGGTGGAGCAGCCTGATGGGGCCCTCTGTGTCATTCAGACACCACCACGGCAGAGGAGATGGCAGCAGGAGAACCCATACTTCCTGGCCCAGAGAATGGGTACAAATGGATACAAAGGACTTCTAGTACAAGTCTCACAATGGGGAGCAGTGGAGGGTGGAGGCACCATCCAAGGTAGGAACAGCATCCCGTGGCATGCATGTGCTGGCCCACATGGGTTGTTCAGCCATGCCTGTACTCACAGTGTGTCTTTCCTTGCAGTGCTACAGGGGACCACTCCAGAGGCTCATTCTACTCCCACACTGTGGGCATCCATGACAGCAGGGACTCACAGGAGGAGGAGGAAGACTGGGTGTGTCCATCATGCTGGACTATGCATGGATGTGGAACACTGCCATGCCCCTTGTTCAGGGGCTCCATTTGTATGTTCATATTGGTTTTGTTTTAGTGTACTAATGAGGACTGTTCTACACTCTGATGTTTGCTGACAGTTTTATTTTACATGTTGTACAGTTGTTTGTTGCTGCCGAGTACCTGGGCAGCTGTTGTCCACCATCATTGTGATGCCCTGTTTCAGTGTTATGTAATAAAGGTGCTGTGTCCAATTTCCTGTGTGGTCCTTTGTCTCCTGCTCAGGGTGACCCCTGCTGGGGGATGGTCAGGGCTCTGGGGGGAGGGTCATTGGGTGGGGGGCAAGGGGCATGGGTCATGGGAGTGTTCAGCAGTTGTAGAGGGTGGGGGACATGGGTGGGTGCTGTGTGCATCTTGCACTGGTGGGGGGCATGTGTGAGTCATGCATGGGGCTGGCGGTGCTCCCAGGCAGGTGTTCCCACTGGCAGTGTGGCAGCGTAGCACCATTGTGACCCACCTGGCCTGTAAAGGTGTCAGGCTCTATTGCATCGCATAGGTTTGTGTGGCCACTGTGGGTGATGTAGCACATCCATTCCACTGCTGCAGGCTGCAGTAGCTTGGATGTCTGGGGGACTTTCCACCATCACACTCCACTGACCATGCATTGCATGGATGTCCTGTCTGCCCTGTGCTGTCCCTCTGAGCATTGGCTCACTCTTTCCCTGTGCCAGGGTTGTGGGGCTGGATTGCATGAAGTAGTGTCACACATTCCGGGTGCAGCCATCCTGTTGCACAGGTACAGCATCCTAGCCCCCCTCTTCTTGCTGGCATTCTTGTGCCCCTGTTGGGACAGCATGTCCCTGTTAGTGGCCAAACACCCCCGTGGTACTCTGCCATCTCCTAGTTCTGTGGTAGACTGTTGGGGGGTTACTGTTTGTCATTGCGCATACAGTGTGCTGCCATGTTGTTCAGGGTGCATGGCTCCCTGCATCCATGTGCAGGCACCTACAGCAGCCCTCCACCTGCTGTACCTGTATGCACCTCACACCATGCACCAGGCTGTCATACCTGGCATGATGCATGCATGCTGGGGGTGCTGCACCTGGCACTACACGGCCACTTCTGTACATCTTGGCTGCCTATGCATCCCCGCACACACATTTTCTCCATGCCTCCTGGGCGTGCCATGAATGTGAACTGCGTGTATGCCCCTATGCGTGTGTGTTGTGCACCACCACACACGCCCTGTAGCCTTTGTGCATTGGGCCCTTAGTATTACTTATGTTATTTGCAGGTAATTATGTTCTGTGATTCTTTTTCTACATATACATGTGATTTTTGTTAGTATTTTTCCATCAGTATTTCCAAAAGTTTTGTTCAAGTCTTATTTTAAACATATGTTTCATGTCCTGTGTAAATGTTGTCAAAAGTTGGTGAATTTTCTTTTAGTAACCATTGACAAAATTTTGTATTTTTCACCTTTTTTTGTAACAGATTCTTTATAATATAGGCAATATTGTACCTTTTTCCTATTCCATTTTTATTACATATTATTGTTTTGATTTGTTTATAATTTAGAAACTATTCTTAATCAAATGCTAACATATCGTTATAAAGCCTTATTTATGTTGACCATGCCTTAGTGATACTATCCTTAAAACATACTCAGATATCTAAACCCCCAGCCTTTAGATTATACCATACCTTATTTAAAGACTGATTTTATGGAAAAAATAAAAGAGGAAATTTCATTATATTTTTATTCAAACAATGAATTCTCAACATTGTTAAATTGCATATGGGATGCTTTCAGCGGGGTAATGAGCTCTTCTACCAGCCACAAAGGGAACACATTCTGGTCAGAGCTACTACAGCTGTTAATACATTAACTTGATAAGGGTGTTTTGTGGCCTTAAATGTAAAGATGAATTGCCATAGTTAGCTCAGTGTGTAAATTTAACTTTTGGTAAAGGTAGATCATTTATCTGGTTGATCTTGTGTTTCCCATGTGTTTAAAACGAGAGTGGCTAGTGTGTGTTGTACTACATGTGGAAGGAGAGGGAGCTCCACACCAAGGCCTTCAAATAATGGTAGAAGGAATGGTGCAGGGAGGAAATATATGTCTACATTGGGGACTGTGGGCCAACCTGAAAGGATAAGAACCTATACTGAGGTAATGGCCAGCTTGCTTCCAGGGCAACCACAGTGTTCAGTGGATGATTCACATGTTACTTCGACGGACTTTAAAGTAGCCGGGGGTGATGGAAGAAGTAGGGGAGGAAGAAAGTGGGGCACCACAAGCTGAGATAGAGAGTATGGAGATCCCAAGGGGAGAGAGTCCCACCAAGATGCAAGTTATTCAAGGAAGCAGGGGGTTAACAAAGGAAGAAGGGGGAGCATGAGCAGTCAAAGGAGAAAGGTGTGGAAGGGGGAGCAACTAGAAAAAGGAGAAAACTCTTGCCAGCCCAGTGGCTCTGAGGGTTGAGGCGCTGGATGCTTTACCTCACACTGCGCTGGTGACCCGGGTTTGGGAACGACCTTGGGTCATCGGGGTGCCAGCATGAGGGGGAGGGAGGGAGGAGCAGGATTGAGTGGTACCAGCAGGCTGCTCTCCTCTCCTGGGGGTGGTGGGGGTGGATTGTTGTCCTCTCGTAGTTCCGCTCCCACCTGTTGGAGGTCTGGTGGGATAGTGTAGGTGGAGGGGGGGGGCAAGGACAGGAGGGTGGAAGGGGCTATGTTGGCACCATGATGTGTGTGTGTGCCTTCAAATACATGTACATGTGTGTACCAGGGCCTTGGGCAAGGAAAGTGGAACCTACAAAAAAAAACATAAACACATATATGAAAAAAGAAAGAAAAAGGAGAAAATGGCAAGAAGAGAGGTGAGGGCTGTCAAAATGGTGCAAGGTCTACATCAGAAGCCCTATGAGGAGAGACAAAATAATTCAATATGAACACCTGGAGGAAAGGAGGGAGAGTGGGGATATTATGGAGACATTTAAATACCACTTGGGGGTTAATAAGGTACAGGAGGGAGATATGTTTCAGAGAAAAAGGTGCTGTAGAAAAAGGAGTCATGATATGAAGCTGGAAGGAGGTAGATTCAGGAGAGATGTGAGGAAGTTCTTCTTTATAGAAAGGGCGGTTGATTCCTGGAACAGCCTTCCATGGGAGGCAGTGGGGGTGAAACCAGTGGTGGGTTTCAAAAATGCCTGGGACAGGTGCAAAGGAAACCCAGGAGGAAGGAAGGGGGTGGAAGAGACAGTGCTGTAGTGCAAGTTGGGTCTGCAGCAAAAGTGATCATAGTTAAAACTGGGCAGACTAGATGAGCCCAGCTGTCATTATCTGCCATCAGTTTCTACGTTTATGTAACTCTCTGTTTGGGAGATTACTAGTCTGTTCACCCCTCCCTGGGTTTTTGAGGCCTAATTTGGCCCAGCAGGGAAAAGGGTTAATTCTTCTCAGCACTTAGTTGGAGTCTCCTGTGGTTCGGGAGGTCACCACTGGTGCATGGGGGGGATGAAGCCCAGCAGTTCAGGCAGGAGGAGGAGTTCCGGTCAAAGGAGTGAGTGGTGAGGGAGTGAGAGTGAGTCTGGGCCAGGCGGGAGCAATTGTCCACTCTGGACCCCGACTGGTGGCACTTGGCGGGACACAGAGGAAGAAGTGGGAGCCAGTAGCCACAAGCTACACAGTATCTTGGAGGGCAGCTAAAGCTGAGAGGGGAGCCAGCAGCCACAAGTTGCAGAGTGCCCTGGCAGCCTGCACCGATTCATGTAGGGATCCAGTGGGCAAGAATGTGGCAGGGAGTGTAGTGTCCAGAGAGTGCTTTGCCTTGGAGCTCTGCAGGATGTGTCCCTCTTCTCAATTCAGAGAGAGTTGCTGCCAGTTCTGGGAAAGAATGCAGGGGTCATAAGGGAACCTGCAAATCCCCAAGCTGAGAGGATTGTATTGTGGAGAGAGGGGGAGAGAGAGAGAGAGAGAGAGAAATGGGTATTGTTGAGAGTTTGGGTGCCCGTGAAGAATAATGGACTGTCAGGCACTGTGAACTGTTTTGGGACTTGTGCTGCCTTCAGACTTTTGTGACGTTAGCGGTCCAGAGTTAATGCTGCCCTAAAAATTGTGCGACCTCCTCAGTCCAAGTAAAATCTGCTATTATTGCCATACCATCTGTGTGAAAGCTGAATGTGTCCCCCACAAATTAACTGATGCTCCCCAGAGCTATTTGTGAATATGTTTAATGAATTTGGGATCCCTGTTGTTTTTTTCAAGTTTCGTGTGGGCATTCTGTTATTGATAGGAACTGTTTACTATGCATGAACCTGTTGTTTTCATCCAGCACCAGCGAGGAAAAGTGACCCTGTGTGTGACATCTGGGCCCAGATAACGTGACCATTGGAAGTGTTTCTGCTGCTGTAAGCGCCCCCTCCCCATGGATATATTTCATCCATACCACTAGATATGGGGAGGGGGCTACATTTCTATGTATGATTGGATATGTGATTTGAGTGGATAAGGCACACAGCTGTTACAGTTTTGCACTCATGCTGCTGGTTTACAGAGCAAGTTTAGATACAAATGTGTGTGGTGGTTGTTGGGGGAAGGGGTAAGGAGATGCGGGCTTGAGGATCAAACAAAACTAAAAACAAAACAACTAAATACTTGTGCCACATAGTACTATTTACTCCATCAAGCCCGGCAGTGATGAACATTACATACATACAGTATTCTGTAGGTTACAGTCAGTGATTTCAGAGGTATGTAATTTTTTATCCAAGTCATCATCCTCCATGCAGTGCATATAGTAAGCTTTATTTGTAAAAGGCTGGGGAATAATATAAAAGTTTAAGCTGACAAAAAAGTCAAGTAAGTTACCACGTTTGGTCAGCTTCACTTTTCAGCATTTCCCTGTATAAATCTGGTTCAGAGAGAGAGAGAGAGGGGAGGAGGAGGAGGAATGGTGGAGCTCTCATTTGACATTCAGTCTTAGATCAGACCTGAAAGGGTTAACAAACCCTACAGACAGCAGTAAATCATTGTACACAAAGACACACAGACACATACACACACACACACTTGGAAGGAGAGACAGAGACAGAACAAGAGAGACAGAGACAGAGCAAGAGAGACAGAGACAGAGAGAGAGGGAGGTAGGAGGAATGGTGGAGCTCTGTTTATCATTCAGTCTTAAATCAGTCATGAAAGGGTTAACAAACCCTACAGACAGCAGTAAATCATTGTACACTGCCATACATACACACAATTTGGAAAGAGAGAGAGAGAGAGAGAAGTGTAATTTGAATCTCTGGTGGACTAGTGCAGTCTCATTACAAACTCAGTGGTGGAGTACTAAATGTAGAAGTGAGGGGTCTCCATAAACTACAATGTCCCCAACCCCCCCAGGCTGGGAGTCTGGGGGGATGTATAGGCCTCCAGAAGCTATCAGGCTTTAGGTGCATTCTAGTGCATTTTGACACTATTTGGCTGCTTTTAAAGCCTTATTTGGCTTGTTGCAAACAGCCAGTATCACTATCAAAATAACTACTTTTTATTTCTTTAAAACAATTTCAAAACTAAAGCAAAAATTCCCACTCTAGCCACCCTTCAAACACCCAACTGTATACCATTTCTCTTGAGTACAGTCAGCTCTCACTGCAGCAGGCATTGCATTTATCTTGCAACTTGATCAGAAGACTCTGCCCCCCCAGTGCACTACACAGTCAGACATACAAGGCAGTGAGAAGGGCACACAAAACACTGGCCTGGAGGTGCATGTGTCTGTCATACAGCAGACACTTACATAGACCATCCACGCCAGAGAATGGAACTGATACATAGGACTCACTGGAGGGTCCCTCAAGGCCCAACATGGACACAGGATATACTAGTTCATGAATGCTTTATCTGCATGTACTCTAAACTGAGATGGTTGGAGTGGAGAGGGTAAGGCTCAGCAGGGACAGCTGCACGAAATACAGGGCATACACAGTGATATCACAGCCCACAGACTTGACATGCAGCAAGGGTTCTGCAGCATGTGTGAGACCTCAGACAATGGCATGACCATAATTATCACTGCTCTACAGCGGGATGATGTTTCCCATTCATATCCAGTACATTGCAGCCAACCCCCAAATACCCATATGTCATACACGGAAACCACAACACCATCAAGCACTCCAGCACAACCCACACATGACAGCCAACCTGCAGGGTGCACAGCCATCTGTAGCAGATGATGATCTAATGCCAAGCACATCCCATGGCATGTACACAGCCTAGTCACATGACAAGAGCAGGGGCAATGCTAGTGGTAGGCTCATATCACCCTAAACACCCACTCAGAAGTCAGCCCAGACACCAAAGCCAAAAAAAAAACACATGACCTAATGCCTCATCTGAATGCCACACAGGTTTTAATGCTGAAGAATTGCCATCCATTTTCAGATGCGTGGGGACTTCACCTCATGGGTTCCATGCTTACTCACAGCTGGGGGGGGCTGGCAGCAAGGGGAAAGCTGGGGGGAAGAGAGATCACTTGAGTCACTGGATGCAGCCCAGCCCCTCACCATCAGATAAGGTCATTCAATACAAACAAAATTATTAATACAAAACAACACATTTACTGTACCTCACTGCTCCTTTTATGATAAAGCCAGGCTTGTTATTAATTCATATTGTTTTGTTGGCACTGACTGTCTAACTCACTTGGTCCCAGTCAAGTCCTAACTACCAGCTTGTGAGAATTAATCCCTCACAGACTCACATGGCATGACTAGTTGGCTGTAGTGATGGGCGAAGTGGGTGAAATCCGCTCTGCAAAGGCGGATTCGCAGAGTGCTCCGCTTTATAATGAGGAATGCGAAGTCCATTGGAAGCAATGACTTCGCATTACTCCACCTCCCCAGACCACTACTCTGCCAAATATAAGGCAAAGTGCATTACAAGCAGTGCACTTCGCCTCACTTCGCCTTGCTTTTGAGTTCCAAAGGGGAATTTTGCAGTGATTCATGGGATTCAGGTCACATGGGCTCTATATTGATCTGCACAGCCTCAGTTCGGAGTAGTATGAGTAGGAAGGAGTAGGAGACAGTGTGCTCTGATAGCTCTCTGTGATAGGAATCTTGTAAAAGCTGTTCAAAAAGCACTTTTGCGGTTTTTTTTTGGGATCCAACTTTAGTTCATCGATTATAGGAAACCCTCCTGTGCTCATATCATTGAGCATTTTTGTTTTTGTGTGGATTTTGAATGTTAATTTACAACATTGAGTATGTGTGGTGAAAGACAGTGAAAGTGTGCTTTGGGGGAGGGGCGTATCTGTGGTGTAGGTAGATTTAAGTTGGAGAAATAGTGATTTCTTTGTTTTTTGGTTATATTTTTGTTATATAACTGACTGTGTTAATGTACACACAGTAATATTGTCAGTAATAGTAGAAATTTTCTTGCTGTTTGTTGTGTGGAAGTGGTGTAGCAGTTCATAAGTTCAGATTGTTTACATTACAAATTTACAATACGTAACATGGCATAGTACTGAACTTTTGCATTTGCTACGCATTCCTCATTCAGCATTGCTCACAAACTGTTCTGTGTGTGAGTTTGTGTGTGCAGTGTTGTGTGCATCAAACAATACACCTTTTATTGTGCCACAGACTGGTGTAATTGCAGGCGCAGCAGTATGAACCTGCTATCCACTGCAGCCGCCTGATTTTGTACTGCGATTGTGGTATCTTTTCTTAGTTTTGCTGCTTGTAGTGCCATAAAAATCAGCACTGTCTGCATTCAGTGCCCCCCCACCCTATGTTCAAAAGGTATTTTTTACCAGATTGGATTGTTTTTGTGACCTCATCAGCTCCACTGGTTACTGAAGTTGTTTTAATTCTGTGACAGTCTCAGAGTAGTCTCTTATCTGTTGTTGAAGCCATAGTTGTTTATTTGGCTTCACATCCAGTGTCCCTCCAATCAGAGAGTGAACGTATCAAAATCTGAATTTGGTTATAATATTTGTGGTTGATCCCCCAAAATGCCTGCAAAGAGATGTGCAAGCAAAGCTGTTCTTGCCATGGCAATGTTGGTAGTTAAATGGTCTGTGGACGTGGTAGTAGTATGCAGACGCAGAAGTGCATTGCTGATGTGAGGAAAGGTATTTCTCCTGCAATGTTTTTTACAGCCCAATCAGTAGCTTCACTGATAGTTGGAGGAGATGTTTTCCCAGCCGGTGGTATTAGTGTTACTGGTGTTAGTGGTGGTGGAAGTAGTATTAGTATTGTTGTGTCAAGTTCTAATTCTGACCAGTGTACTGTATCCAAAAATATTGAATGTGAAGCAGTGAAAGTGAGTGGCAGAGTAGATGATGTCATACTTCCCAGTAACATCCCAGTAACTGAACCTGAGGATTCTGATGATCTTGTCAATGATAGCATACAATGTGATATTCTGTCCACCGTGGCACTTAACGTCACGCATTTTCCATGCAGTGATTCACAGTGTGGTGAAAAAATATCAGGTGATAGTGGTGGTGTAGATGCTGATGATGAATGTGATGATGACGATGATGTTGCTGTTGTTGCAACATGCAGTCCATATGCTAGCATCCAAGCAGAAGATGTGGATGTGTGTAACACTGATGAATATAATAATGATGTAATTGACCCCAGTTGGGAACTGGAGAAAAAGAAATTAAAAATGGCTGTGTCTGAGTCTGTTTGCAGGAATCCCCGTAAAAACTTGTGATCTACCAGTTTTAGTTGATGATGATGATGACCCAGTACTCAATATGATAGGTAGTTGTGGTGGTCAGTTGCAATCCAGGTGTGCGGTGCCAGAAACATCATGTGCCCCCCCTCACTTCAGTGCTTAAAATAATAGACTTAAATAAGCCACATCATGGATATGTTGAAAGCAGAGCATCACAATCCCTTGTTGGGGATTTTTTTGTTCAAGATGCAAATGATGAGTCAGTTGCAATCTGCCAGGTTTGCCATGTGCGTGTGAGTCAAGGTAAAAAGGGGAGCCATCTGGGCACAGGAGGACAGCATGTGCATCTTAAGAATAGGCACTTGGCACTGTGGACCCAGCACAAGCTGGCAGCTAATACCACAGTGGGGCATTCACCCTCGTCACCGGCAACCATAGCGAGCATGTTATCCCCTTCCATGATTGTTAAGACCAACAGTAAATTAAACGTGTGCAGCAGTGCGGTAATAAGAGCAGAGGATTACTACAGGCATGATGAGGTGGAGGACCATAATGACTTTGAAATGTTGTCCGGTGCTGGTGAGAATAGCAGTTTTGGTGGTGGTGGTGGTGGTGGTGAATGCAGTATGTCTAGTGCAAGTGGTACATCAACCCCGGTTGGCAAATCTGGCAAAAAAACAGCATTTCGGGGTTTGTCATCATCACCTGTGCAACCATCTTCATCAAATGTCCACACTCCACCCCCTGCTAATGCCATTCATCACAGAGCACAACCATTTCTGATCAACACACCCCGTGTAAAACGTTTAAGTCAGCCCACATTACAGAGTGTTTTTGCGCATAAGCTGAAGTACCCCTGAATCATACAGTGTCATGTGAACTCAATGCTGCTCTGGCGGAAATGCTGGCAATTGATCTTTTGCCCTTCTCCTTTGTGGAGAATTCTGGGTTCTGGTGGTTTGCTGCACGTGTCTGTCCAAAATGGAAAGTCCCATCCAGGACATACTTTTCTACCCGTGCTGTCCCCGAGTTGTTCCCCACTGTGTCTGACTCAGAAAGACATTCCCTTCAACATTCCTCCTCTCCATTCATCCATTTAAGTATCGATATGTGGACAAGTGGAAAAACAGCGGGGAGTTCATATTTGTGTATAACTGCACACTGGGCACAGGTGCCGGGGGTTGTTTGTGATGTTGATAGTGTGAATAATCAATGCAGTAAGGTGGATTGTTGTGGTAGCAATCTTCCAAGAATTCAACAACATGCAATGATTGCTATGCACAATGTGACCTGTTCACACACCGGTGAGAACATGTTGGATGTGGTACTGACTGAAATTGACAGATGGCTAAACTCTCTGTCCCTGAGAGCTGGGTTCATAGCAAGTGACAATGGGTCAAATGTGGTGAAATGCATCACGAATGGTGTTTTTTTCGTGTTCCATGCATGGTCCGCTGTATAAATCTTGTGGTTCAGGAGTTTCTGCAGCACCCTGATATAAAGGAAATGCTGACCGTTGCACAATGTATCTGCTCTCACTTTTCAAGATCTGGAGAGGCCCGTGACCAACTGCGGCAGTTGCAGATACAAAACAGCCTGACTCAGCACAGCTTGAAGCTGGAAGTTGTCACCCAATGGAACTCCACTTTATACATGGCAGAGAGGTTGTATGAACAATACAAAGCTATCTCAGAATATCTTGTTATGCACACTAGCCGTGACAGTTCCGGGGCCTCCATGTCTATGACGACTGAACAGTGGCGCCTCATGGACTCCATAATAAAAATTTTGTGGCCTTTTGAACATGCCACACAGGCAGTGAGTGGCAAGTCTGCCTCCATTAGCCAATCAGTTCCACTGCTGCGGGTGCTGAGGCAGACATTGGTGAATGTACAGCATAGCCTTGATGTTGCTGGAGATGGTGGTAGCAGTATGTTGCTGCAACACATGCTGACAGTATTCGACCAGAATCGTCACGTTGTGAGCATTCAGCATAGTGACAACTTTGCCATAGCAACAATGCTGGACCCATGATACAAATGAGGAATTACATCAGTACTGCAGGAAGGGCCTGAACAGGTAAAAAATATCAGTGGTCAACTGGTGCGCTTAGCTCATGGGGCACAGAAGTCACGTGCCAAGGTCAGCAAACCTCAGCAGCATAATCTGACTGAAGATGTACCTGGAGGACCATCAAGCATATCCTGCAAGGGGAAGGGGACTGCAGTTCCAGGTGGTCTGTCACCCAAAGTGGCTGGTGTGAATCCACTTTGGAAGGCTTTGTCCCAAGTGGGTATTTGGTAAATAAATGATTCGGGAGAACAGGATGATGCATCAACAATTGGACTTAGTGCAACACAGAGAATGGTTGAGTCATATTTGTCTGAAAACAGGCATCTGACAATAACTGAAGAAACATAGAAAGATAGAGTTTGACGGCAGATAAGGACCGCTTGGCCCACCTAGTCTGCCTATTTCCCTACCTAACGGATAAGCTGCAGATCCTAGTTAGCCAACAGCCTACTTCCTCCTACCCCCCCACTAGAATTGCCTTATGTCTGTCCCATGCATTCTTGAATTCCCCCACTGTTTTTGACTCTACAACCTCCTCAGGAAGGCTGTCCCATGTACCCACAACCCTCTCTGTGAAGAAATACTTCCTTACATTACCTCTGAGCCATCCCCCCTCTATCTTCTTTTGATACTCTTTTGTACTGGAGTGGAAAGGTCAGTGAATGGCCAGAGCTGACTGCAGTGGCACTAAAGTAACTCACATGCCCACCCTCCAGTGTAAGTGTTGAGAGGGTATTCAGCTCAGCAGGTGCAATAGTCAGGGATCGTCAGACAAACCTGTCTCCTGCAAATGTTAGTTTGCTAACATTCATTAAAATGAATGAGAGGCACATACCAGCACAGACTGCTACCTCGGTATTCATACCCCAGCCTAGTCATGGTGGTCTTGCTGATGTGGAAATGGAGCATCCTGGTGGCACTGGCAGTAGCTGCCTGAAATGGCCCACCACTGATGTAGATGATGACACAATGCAGAAAGAATTTCCCAGTGGTCAGACTTCAGACATCGATGACTGTGAGGGCAGCTTTCTTTATGAGGATGATGATGTAGTTAATGTTGGCAGGTTTTAACTGAAGTTTTTAAAAGGTGGTGTGTCCTCCCAGACCACCACCACCAGGACTGATGTTAGCCACTGCCACCATGAGTCTGTCTGCCCCCTGGACCACCACCACCGGGACTGATGTTAACCACTGCCACCATGAGTCTGTCTGACCCCCGGACCACCACCACCACCGGGACTGATGTTAGCCACTGCCACCATGAGTCTGTCTGCCCCCCTGGACCACCACCACTGGGACTTATGTTAGTCACTGCCACCATGAGTCTGTCTGCCGCCCGGACCACCACCACTGGGACTGATGTTAGCCACTGCCACCATGAGTCTGTCTGACCCTCGGACCACTACCACTGCCACCATGAGTCTGTCTGCCCCCCCAGACCACCACCGGGACTGAAGTTTGCCACTGCCAGCATGAGTCTGTCTGACCCCCGGACCACCACCACCACCAGGACTGATGTCAGCCACTGCCACCATAAGTCTGTCTGCCCCCCAGACCACCAGCACCGGGACTGATGTTAGCCACTGCCACCATGAGTCTGTCTGACCCCCAGACCACCAGCACCGGGACTGATGTTAGCCACTGCCACCATGAGTCTGTCTGACCCCAGACCACCAGCACCGGACTGATGTTAGCCACTGCCACCATGAGTCTGTCTGACCCCAGACCACCAGCACCGGACTGATGTTAGCCACTGCCACCATGAGTCTGTCTGCCCCCAGACCACCACCACTGAGACTGATGTTAGCCACTGCCACCATGAGTCTGTCTGACCCCAGACCACCACCACCAGGACCAATGTTAGCCACTGCCACCATGAGTCTGTCTGCCCCCCAGACCACCACCACCAGGACTGATGTTAGCCACTGTCACCATGAGTCTGTCTGCCCCCCCGACCACCACCACCGGGACTGATGTTAGCCACTGCCACCACTGTCACCATGAGTCTGTCTGCCCCCAAACCACCACCACCACCACCACTGGGACTGATGTTAGCCACTGCCACCATGAGTCTTTCTGACCCCTGGACCACCACCACCGGGATTGAAGTTAGCCACTGCCACCATGAATCTGTCTGCCCCCAAGACCACCACCGGGACTGATGTTAGCCACTGCCACCATGAATCTGTCTGCCCCCCAGACCACCACCACTGGGACTGATGTTAGCCACTGCCAGCACTGAGTCTGAGTCTGTCCGGACCACCACATCCATCAGCCAGAGACACAAAGCTTCTTAATGTTTAAACCATAAAGCGAGTATGCGTACTCATGTTTGCTTTGCTGCTTTACTTCCTTTAGTTGTATGTTTTGTTTTCTGTAGCTTTTCAGAGCTGCAATGGTAAAACACATACGGTACGCTTCTTTTGTTTCTTTTACAGGGTAACAAAAAAAGATTCCATCACTAAAACTCGTTGGAACTGGTACTGTAGCTGTACCGTACAGAGGGGAAGCAACGTAATATCCATGTGAAATCCATTCTGGTAAGTATGAAGATTTTATTTCATCCATTTCATTGCTTTGTAAAGACTGCAGCAAATATTGCACACAGGTTGTGTTAATTGACAAGATGTGAGTTTGAAATGTAACTTAGCTTTAGACTGAGATTTGAGAACCAGGGAGAGACACATAACAATTAAGTTGCAAGAAGTCATTCATTTCTTTTTTTAGGAAACTTCCAATGCTTTGTTGTTCTGTCAAAGTGGCCTTATCCAAAAAAATTCTTCAACATCAGGCACCCCCCTCCCCCGAGCTTGGGCACACATGCAACACGGAAGTTGTTTCATTAGATGACCATGACCATCCTAACACAACCGGACTCCAGAAGGATGCTGAAGAAATCTGTGAAGAAGTAAAGACAAACCTGCAAATATGATTCCCCCACCCCCCCTACAAAAAAAAAATACTTACCTTCATGTGCTTGAGAGTTATCTGTTTCCAATTTCAGTGCAAACAATTCTCATTGAGCACTGGAATGTGCACACCAACTGTTTCTGTGTGACCTGTGATGCAGAACAATACCATGAATACATGTCCATGTCACCCCCCCTCACATATAAAATACACAACACACACATATATATATATATATATATATATATATATCTACTCACCAAGGCTACTATTAGTGTACAGCCAAAGGGCACCCTTCAATCCAATTGAGATGATCACATTGCATTTGCAGGAATCGTCTCACAGAACACATTGGACCAGCAACACGACGCTCGCAGTCATCATTTTATACTGGGGTATGTGCTGAAACACTCTCATTCCACTGTGTTAACACTTGTCAATGTTCTGCACTCAAGCAGGATGCATTTTGGGCTGGCAGAAAAAATCTGGGGACTCTGTGCCACCACTGCGTACATGACTGAGTGCACCATTAATTCTGGGGGACTTTGTACATGCTGAAACACTCTCATTCCACTGTGTTAACACTTGTCAATTTTCTGCATGCAAGCAGGATGTATTTTGGGCTGGCAGAAAAAATCTGGGGACTCTGTGCCACTTTTGTGCACATGACTGAGTGCGCCATTAATTCTGAGGGACTTTGTGTGTGCTGAAACACTCTCATTCCACTGTGTTAACACTTGTCAATTTTCTGCACACAAGCAGGATGCATTTGGGGCTGGCAGAAAAAATCTTGGGACTCTGTGCCACTTTTGTGTGTTCTATGATTGTTGCTGTGAGCTCATTATGTCATACTGACATTTTTACAATTAAAGCAGCATTGCAAGAATGTCCTCACAGTTTTGAACTGTACTTTTTTATGCTACTTTATATTGTTACAGCCACCGCTAGTTACCTACGAGTCGTGGCTTGAGTGATACGATACATTTCACAATGTATGTCTGCTTTACTTACTTGACTACTTTTTTTCATGTATAAAAACAATGAGCACGCCTTCCAATATTGTTCGGACCAGGTTTGTATTTATTTGCAGCTGCTTTTCAATAACTATTATTCCATGGTGTCATAAAACACTGCCTGATGCATAACTGTTAATTAACAACAGAAGTGATATATAACAACTAATTGATGTGATGGAGAAAAGCAGAGGAAAACAATGACAAAGACTGGTCAGCACCAATTGAAAAGGAATGCTCCTTTCACTATTTCATATGTAACCCCCTTGTTACCCAGGGTTACTAGAATCCCAGTAAGACCTAGTGGTAGGCAGGGAAGGCAGCTTGTGAAACTCCAGTTAAATGGATTTCACACTGTCTCACTCTGTTCTCAGTCTCAGCTGAGACTGAGGGATGACATCACCATAGAACTATTGCAGCTGCATGAGCCACAATGGAATCTGCAGCAGGGAGTTGGAATAGAATGTTGGGAGGTTTGAACAGTAGTCTGTGGTCAGTTGGAGTTTGGAGCTTGTTGTGAGAGGAGCACAACAGCTCTGTGTTAGGCTATTTGAGCCTCAGCCCTGACATAGGGCTACAAGTAGGGAAAAGGTGTGTGTTTCCACCTAAAGAGAGACACAGTGAGCTATTTTTAAAGTGGTGGAGACCGCTGACTCGGGTCTCTGTGCCCCATCCCTCAGGGGATGGAGCAGGAAAGTTTAGCCTGCATATTCCAGGGGCAACCCCCTGGCTACTGCTAGTGAAGAAGCTGCCTTATTTGTCCAAGAGTATGCAACTGGAGGGTGAGTTCTGCTCTTTCTAAAGGGCCCATGTTTCACCCTGGGACTTGTGTAAAAGTGGGGATTGGACTACTGAAGTAGTGGGAGGCCAAGAGTAATAGGCTTAGCCAAAAGTAAAAGTATGTTCAAGTCCAGCTCATAGGGGAAGTCAAGACATGTAGAGGAGATGTGACATACGTCTACCCAGTAATCTACATTGCCAAGCTTTCAGAAAAGAGTTGTTTAGTTTCCAGAGAAATGGCCGGGTAGGAGCTGGAGGAGGGAAACCCCCCATCTTTAGTCACCAGGTCCGCCTCTACGGATTTGCTCTGTGGATTTCTACTTTGCCTCATGCACTTGGCCAGTGATGAGGGAAGTACCCAGATGTGGGATGGAAGGAAAATTCCCTCTAGGAGTCAAAGGCTCTAAGGTGGTTTGGGGAGCCACCAATTGGAAAACTGGTTCATTCCCATAATGGACCACGGATCAAGTGGCCAGCGGGGGAGCTGGGCCAGTGGGGAAAACCCAAGTAGTGTACAAGTTGGGCTGTGTACCCAAAGCTGCGTGCAAGTCCAGGCTGTGTGCCTGGTGGGTTTACAGCCTGAGGGCTGGAAATGTGAAGAAGTGTTCTGTTGTCTCTAATCTGCATTACCAGGAATGTAACCCCATGGGGGTCCATCTATGCTTAGTTTGTTCAGTTTGGATGTAAATAAAAGCCACACTGTAGAATCCCATTCCTGGTTCTGGACATTACAGTTATTGCTTCCTGTGTTCGGATTTACTTGGGTGCCCCTGTGCAGAGTAGCCAAACCTAGGCCCCCTGTGCCGAGTAACCTTGTCCTCCCCGAACCCAGTCCCCACCAGGTACTGCTGTCAGCTTCAACAGCATGCCACCTGTCATTTGCAAAAAGGCAGGGGTCCGGGGGTTACACATACATAAAAAAAGGTAGTACAGCAGACTCAACTACTACAAATTCTCGTATCATTCCAGTCAGTTAGGATGTAAGTAAAGGAAGTTGTAACATAGCATTAAAAAATATAGGTCAGAGTTATCAACAGATTGTTGTGCTGCTGCTTTACAGAGATTCACCACATTACATAGTTACGGTGATGCACATAAACTAATATGTGGGGGCATTACTCCCACTGGAATATTTCTTACTCCATAGAGTGCAATATATTTCTGTGAAAACCTCCCATAATTTCATTACAGTGAGTCATGTGATGGAGGAATTCCTGATCAGAAAAGCCACCCATATTCTGCCCCCCTTTCTCAGCAACGTTAGGACGTGATGCCAGGGGGAGCGAAGGTGCATGCTCCACTATAGTGAATGTCCGGCAGCTATCCCAGTGTTTCCTTATGTTATAAGGTTAACTTTGTGGTGAAATGTGGGAATGTTTCCACTAACAAGGCTCTCCTTACTGGAAACGTGTCCGCACGTTTCACCACAAACTGACCATTATAACATAAAGAAACATTCGGAAACCTGCCGTACAATCTGATATTCACTGTAAGTATTGATTTTCCTATTTGCTTGTTATAGCATTGGGCCATTAGGGGCAACATATGCCTCACTGTCCCATTGTAGTCTGCTTACTTAGTGCAGATTATTTACATCCGTTTGGAGGTCATCGCAGACCTGCCCTGTCCCCAGCTTTCTTCCTCCTCTCTACGCCTGTGACCTAGCCCCCAGATTAAGCCCATCTATTGCCCTCCTTGTTTTTCTCTCAGCTCTGCACCTATGTCTCCCAGCCCCTCCCCAAGCTGTTCTCTAAACCAGGAAACATGAACTCTTTCTGTATCTCTCCCCTGCACCTCTTCCTCATACTTTTCACCCTGGTCTCTCTTCCATCCCTTCGATTGCTAAAGACTTTCACTCCCCACACCACAATTCCCATGCAAACCCTACTGCCCTGCTAACCCCCTGCTTCAACCAAGTGGCAGCTCCAGTGCCTTTTTATCATACTTGGACCCATTTCTCTACACAGCCTTCTGCCCCACTCATGTGTTTACCTTACTCCTTCACTTTACTGTGCATCCTTAAATTTCAATGCTCCACCTTCAGTTATTCACCTCGTTCCCCTAACCATC
Organism: Neoceratodus forsteri; assembly: GCA_016271365.2. Classification (NCBI taxonomy): domain Eukaryota; kingdom Metazoa; phylum Chordata; order Ceratodontiformes; family Ceratodontidae; genus Neoceratodus; species Neoceratodus forsteri. Next base: position 1,220,693,997 of record CM057450.1, read on the forward strand.
TAACAAACCTTGCTTCAAGAGTACCAAGCGGCATTTCATCATTATCTTTCTCTTACTCTTCTTGGCAGGAAACGTAAATCCCAATCTGGGTCCAACACTCAGTAAAACCCCTACCCCATCCACTCCACCCTCCTCAGCCTCTGCTTCAACCCCAGTTTCACTCCCCATGGCCTAAAAATCCTCCACATTAACATTCGCAGTCTCCTCCCTAAACATGACCTGCTACTCCCACTTGTAGGATCCCTCAATCCAGATATCCTCGCTGTATCAGAGACCTGGCTAACAAACAAAATCCCTGATAATTCTATCACAATTCCTGGATATGCTATTACCCACCAGGACCACACTGGTAGGGGTGGAGGCATAGCTATCTCCTCCTCCTCCTCTCTCCAAACCACTACTGTTCTATCTACCACTGACCCCAATGCCTACGAAGCCCTCAACATTAGACTATCTCTATCCTTTTCCATACCAATATTTATCGCAGGAGCCTACTGCCATCCTGGTCTACACCACTCTGTAGCCACTGATACAATCACCACTATTGGGTCTCTTACCTCCTCAGGTAAGCTTTACCTATTAAGGGATCTAAACCTGAACTGAACGTCATCCACTCTAGATAAGACTCGTACTGAAATAGCTGCCCTTAACCCGTCCCAGTTAATCACAGAACCTACTCGCCTAAACCACAAATCCCATAATCACAGTCTTATAGATTGGGTTCTCACCTCCCATCCTCACAGGGTAATCCAGTTGGGCCCACCGCCAGATGCTCTTAGCGATCATCATATGATCTACATAGTTAGGAAAATACACAGACCTAAGGCACCCCACAAACTACTAACGATCCGCTCTTACAAAGCATTAGACCTTGCCCTTCTACATCATGACTTAACTCATGTTGACTAGGCCCCTGTTTCTTCAGCGAAAACTATCGATCATGCCCTGGCTTATTTCAAAGATAATTTCATCAATGTCTGGTACAAACATGCTCCCCTGAAGCAAGTTAGAGTGCGAGGTAGTCATCTCCCCTGGCTAACCCCTGACCTTCTGGCTTGTCAATAAGCACGTGAAAAAGCATGGAAAATCCACAAATCCTCCAAACTCCCTTGTGACTATGCTATCTACCGGACACGCCGAAATGCCTGTACCAAAGCCATCCATCTGGCCAAAGCAGAATATTTCCAGTCCATCTTTATTACTAACATAAACAACCCATCAAAGTTTTGGGAGGTAGTTCACTCACGTTTCTCTCCCCAAACTAACCCCCACTCCCCACTGCTCAAAATAAACAACCAACTCATTGCCGACCATCCAACAGTAGCAGCGGAAATCAATTCCTACTTTACTTCCTGTGCCTCTACCCTGTTAGCCTCCCTGCCACCCCACCCTACTACCTCTTCCCTCCCTCCCAAGTCCTCTCAACACCACCAATTAGTGGAGAGTTTTGCTTTTTCACCCATCTCTCCCAATGACACTTTAAAGGCACTGCTCTTTATCAACCCAACTAAGGGCAGCTCCCCCGATGGCCTTGACCCTAAGCTGCTATACCGCTCTGCTTCTGCTATTTCCCTTCCTCTTGCTGATCTTCTCAGCCTGTCTTTCCACACTACGACTATCCCTGAAGCATGGAAACATGATACAGTTCTCCCCTACCAAAGGGAGGTGATCGCTCATCTCCTGGGAATTACCATCTCATCTTGCTTCTACCCACCCTGGCTAAACTTCAGGAACACCTTGTTTTGTCCCAACTCTCCTCCTTTCTTGATGAAGCCTCCTTTTTCATTCCCTACCAATCTGGTTTTCAGAAGAATCACTCCACAACCACTTCCCTACTTAGACTCACTGACTCTATCCATTCTGCCATGGATAGAGGTCACATTACTGTCTGCTATCTTTGTCGACCTTGCCAAGGCTTTTGACACAGTCTCCCACTACCTCCTCCTTGAAACTCTCTCATCAGCTCACTTGTCTCTGTCTGCCTGCAACTGGTTCAGAGCCTACCTGGTAGGTAGAACTCAATCTGCTCAAATAGCTGACTCTACATCCCCTCCACTGCCCATCTCTACTGGTGTTCCTCAAGGCTCCATACCCGGCCCACTCTTATTTTCAGTTTTTCTAAATGACCTATCATCAGTATGCTCCTTATCCTCTGTCCATATGTATGCTGATGACACGGTCTTGTTCACCTCTGGCCAATCTCCCTTCGATGTGACTTCCAGACTATAGCGTCACTTTAATAATGTTCAACACTGGCTAAGCTCACATCAACTCTTCCTCAACTTAAAGAAGACAGTCTCCATGACTTTTGGCAGTAGGCAGAGTCTCTCTAGGCTGCCCTCCCTTCCCTCCTTCCACACCCTTGATGGAACAACATTAGAGGACACCACCTCTTTCAAATACCTGGGTGTCTGGCTTGACCGACACCATAACTTTTCTGTACATATTAATGCCATCCTGAAAAAACTGCATCCCAAGCTTGGCACCCTTTACAGGAACCGTAGTTCCTTACCACTACCGGTTAGGTGTGATCTTGTTCAGAAAAAGATACTCCCTATTTTTGACTATTGTGACATAGTCTACAGTGCTGTTCCTAAGTCTTCCTTTACCAGGTTGGATACTCTCTTCAATGCTTTCTGTCGCTTTGCTCTTGATCTCCCCTCCCACACACATCACTGTCCCTTGTATCATTCTCTAGCTTTCCTCTCCCTTGTGCAGGTGTCTCTCTCACTGCACCAAGTTCACTTCTAAATTCTGGTTCAGGACTCTCCCCTCTTACCTCTCCTCCTTACTCTCTGCTCCACCTCCCTGCTTCTGTCCTCTCAGATCCCCTGACACACGCACTCTAGCTATTCCTCGTCACTCTATTTCCATAGGACAGGAATCTTTCTCCTGCCACTGCCCAAATCTTTGGAACTCACTGCCACCTCCTATCAAATTTTCCTCTTCCCCATTTTCAATCTCCTTAGCCCTTCATAATTTCTATACCCCTAACTGCACTTGTTCTTAGCCCCCACTTCAACCCTCTCAGCCCTGGTACATTATCCTTTAGCTCTACTTTACTTCTATTCTCCTAACTGTTTTTGTTATTAGCCCCCCTTTGCAACCCTCCCCACCCTTGCACACTATCCCCTCCTCCTCTATCCCTGACTTACCTCCTGTCTTCTAACTGAATCCTTCCTCTGGTTACTTCCACACATGCTACCACCTATTATATCCCCTCCTCCCATCCCCTACCACAACCTACTGTGCCATTTTGACTCTCTACTACCCTCCACAACCTACTGTGCTATTTCAACACTCTACTGCTGTCCTCCCCCCACTATCGCCCCCCCAACTGATGCTCTCCCTTTTTCAATTCCTAGTTTACCCCATTTTCTTCAACCTCCCTATTCCTCATCCCTCTCCTCCCCTTCCCTCCAGTCACCCACCACATTCCACTTATCCTCCCTGTCCTCTTCTCTCCCTTCCCTTTTTGCCTGGTCCTGTCCCCCTTCCAAGGTTCTCTGTCATCCTGAAGGGGTATAGATCCTGGCTCCCTCTCTTCTACCCCTCTTCCTTTCCCCCCACTTTCTAATCCTGACTCCTTGCAGGGTTCTCTGCACCCTGAAGGGGTATAGATTGGCTCTGTCTCTTTTTCCCTCTCTCCCTTCCCCCCACTTTCAAATCCATTGCCCGCTCATCTCCCTACTTCCATATCCCTCTCCTCCCCTCCTGTTCCTCCAGCCTCTCTTCTCTACCTCCATGCTCCCTTTCTCTCCCTTCCCTTTCTGCCTGGTCCTGTCCCCCATGCAGGGTTCTCAGCATCCAGAAGGGGTTAGATCTTGGCTGTCTGTGGAAGGGTGGTAGAACTCTGGAGATCCTGTTTCTTTCACTTGCTAAAGTCAGTTGCAACAGCACTGAAACTCTTTTCTAAATTTTATTGCATTCCTTACACTCTTCTCCTTTCTACCCCTTTTTCCCCCATCCACAGTCAGGCTACCTGTATGATGTCCTCTGTGTCCCTTACAAGCACTAGCTGTTTCTGGTCTCTGGGAGCCCTCTACCAGTTTCCTTGCCAAATATAAACAGCCTCAGCATGAACATGTGCAGTCGGCTGCATGATCGGGCAAAGGTTTACCTCACGAATGTGCTAGGTGAAGCGGGTGAGTTTTATTTGTAGAAATGTAAATATAAAAGCAAATGGTAATTTATAGGCTGTAGCATCAGTTTGCCAGGGTGTACATCAGTTTGCAAGCTTCACATTGTGTACATGTGCTTCATTTAGCCAGTCGCTAGCTGTAACCCTGTATGTGCTGTACCGTACATACCGTTGCTGCGCAGTTTGTACATAACCCAGTGTTAATAAAAAGGAATTGTTGTTTTTGGATGCTTCTCAAACTTTTAGAAGGGTTTCTTTCTTCTTTAAATTACCTGAAAAACCCATGCCAGGACTGCTAAATAAAAACAGAGGACTTGGAGCGGGTTGCGTTTTGCAGCCCTAGTTAAGTGCAGCAGCTTTGTAGTGTTACAGTTTGTAGAAACTAGCTGCAAAAATGCATGCATTCATGTGCAAAGTTTGGTTTGGGCAAGCACGATAATAATAACTGTGGCACAACACATTATTATGCCTTTTTCTTTTAAATGTACATATTTCATTTATGTGCACAGAAAGTCCTGTTTTGGTGTGGGCTTGGCATGTTCCCTCTGCTTCTCAGCTCCCTCATGCCTCAGCCTCCTATAGAGCTGGTTGGCCCATTCTTTCCTACCTATATTGGACAGAGGACTTGTGAAAGGAGCCTGACTAGCAGGGAATACCCAAACCAGGAATATTTCATTTGTAATGCATTAAAAGGTGATACTGACAACAATAAAATGTTATTTATGAATGAATTTAGCACAAGATATGTTCAACTATTAAAAATAACAATTGTTTGCCAAGATGTTGTTTTTATAGTAGATGAGGGGCAGAACCTAGCTTCACCCCTCGATCCCATTGCTATATAAAGAAAGCCTTTTCAGAGCTTAGATCCACCAAGACTGGTGAGTTTATTTAATAATGTACCAAAAAACTCACCAACACCTACGGTATTATATATAGATAGCCAATTTACACTGTCCAGACCAGTTTTAATGGCCTGAATATCTGCTTTTTCATATAAATAGACCATGGAACTATTTGTAGCCAAAGAGGTTATCACTTCTGTGGTAAAAGTTACTGAACAATGATCGGTATTACCAATTGGTGGTAACACTATACAATTTATTACCATCAAGGATTTACTGTAAAGTACAAGGTTGAGGAGATTATTGCCCCTAGCAGGTTGTTTTACGGCTTGCGCTAAGTTACACTCTTGACTCGTGTCCAAAAGTTTCTTTCCAGAAATGGAACTTGCTATACCTTTAACCCAATCAATATCTCCAAGGTTGAAATCTCCAGTTAAAATAATATCCCCAAAAGAACAAGCTAATTCAATTTCCTTGATAATGGTATCAAAATATTCAGTAGGAGCACTTGGGGGATGATAACAGACACCCAAAATAATATGTTGATTATTGTTAACATTAATGTAATCCATATTGATTCAGTAGAATCAATGGGGCATTTGACCTTGTTAGAAATATCTACTGCCTGCAGAGAATTCCTTAGGAATACGGCAACACCTCCTCCTTTCTTATTTTGCCTGTTGAGGTTATATAACATGTATCCAGGCAAAGTGAAGTTCCAACTTAGTTTCTCATCACCCCATGTTTCTATTATAAAAATAATATCAACTTTGTTTATTGTTATAAAAACTCTTAACTCATCTATTTTATTATTGAGGCTCCTTGCATTAAAGTATAAACTTTTTAAATCATTAGACTGGGTGTGTCTTCCCCCAAATCAAGCAGTTTAAATGTTTATGTTTATTTATGTACTTTATTATTTGTTCACTCAGCAGTTGGTTCCCCTTATGACTTAAATGTAGACCATCTCTACAATATAAATCAAAATTCCCCATGAATTCTTCCCAATGGGTGAGGCAAACTTGATTTTGCTTCAAGCATCTCACCCGAAGCCAGTTATTAAATTGGTGTATTACTTTATTAAATTCATTGGAGGCTTTTGGAATGGTAAGGACTTCAGAGAACACAATCTCACATCCAATATCCACTAGAATATTAGAGAGGGCAACAAGGTCTTTTTTAATCTCTAATAAGCTAGAGTGCCAAAAATCATTAGTACCTATATGGAGAATTACTAATGTGTTGATACCTCTATTAGCTAAAATATTATGTATCATGCTTCTAACATGAACAATCCTAGCACTCGGAAAACTAGAACATGTGCGGTTTTCCCTTATCAGGGTCACATATTGCTCTATGTTTTTTATCATTGAGTCTCCTATTACAAATACTTGCCAATTAACAATTTGAAGATAGAAGGGGGGCGGCTCAGAGGTAATTTAAGGAAGTATTTTTTCACAGAGATGGTTGTGGATGCATGGAACGGCCTTCCGGAGGAGGTTGTGGAGTCAAAATCAGTGGTGGAATTCAAGCATGCATGGGACAGTCATAAGGCAATTCTAGGGGGGGGGTAGGAAGAAGTAGGCTGCTGGTTAACTAGGATCTGCAGCTTATCCAGTAGGTAGGGAAATGGGCAGACTGGGTGGGCCAAGCAGTCCTTATCTGCTGTCAAATTCTATGTTTCTATGTTTCTATGTATCCTCCATGGGGGTCTCAAATTCCTTTAATAAATTAAATCTGTTACTAGTACTCAGGGAAAAATGAGTGGCCTTACGCCCTTTTTTATAAGTCCATTTACTTTGAACCTGGGACCCCGAGGTGGAGCTTCGGAGAGTGGGAGGGCTGAAGCTCCATCTCTCTTCTGTGAGAGATCTGATTATTACTGTCTGGATTCTGGTTGAAACCTATAGCATTAAGAAAAACCTACTGTTTTCCTCTTGAGTGGGAGGAGTATGTGGAAGAGTGGTAGAAGTCTGGAGATCCTGTTTCTTTCACTTTCTAAAGTTTGTTGCAACAGCACTGAAACTGTTTTCTAAATTTTATTGCTTTCCTTACATTCTTCTCCTTTCTACCCCTTTTCCCCCATCTACAGTCAGGCTACCTGTATGATGTCCTCTCTGTTCCTTACAAGCACTAGTTGCTTCTGGTCTCTGGGAAACCTCTACCAGTTTTCTTACCACATGTAAACAGTCTTGGCAAGAACGTGCACACAGTCACCTGCTCGATTGTGCGAAGGTTTCCCTCGCGAATGTGCGAGGTGGAGCAAGCGAGTTTTACTCATGGAAATGTAAATATAAAAGCAAATGGTAATTTACAGGCTGTAGCATCAGTCTGCCAGAGTGTACATCAGTCTGCAAGGTTCACATTGTGTACATGTGCTTCATTTAGCCAGTCGCTAGCTGCAACCCTGTATGCGCTGTATTGCAAGGTGCCAGTTGCAGCACGGCTTCAGAAGCATAACCCAGAAAAGGTTAAGAAAGAAAGAGTTGTTGTGTTTGGATGCTTCTCAAGCTTTCAGAAGAGTTTCTTTCTTCTTTAAATTACCCGCAGAGCCCATGTCCGGGCTGCTAAAGAAAAACAGAGGACTTGGAGCGGGTTGCGTTTTGCAGCACTAGTTAAGTGCTGCAACTTTGCAGTGTTACAGTTTGTAGAAATTAGCTGCAAAAATGCATGCATTCATGTGCAAAGTTTGGTTTGGGCTAGCATGATATTAATAACTGTGGCACATCACACTATTATGCATTTTTCTTTTAAACGTACCTATTTCATTTCTATGCACAGAAAAGTCCTGTTTTGGTGTGGGTTTGGTGCGTTCCCTCTGCTTCTCAGCCCCCTTATGCCTCAGTCTCCTATAGAGCCAGCTGGCCCATTCTTTCCTACCTATATTTTTACTTATTTATTTATTAAAATGTTTCATCAGGAGGGCACACTGAACAACAAGTTGCTTGTCTCATGGTGCAACCTGGGGGGAAGGGGTTACATAGGGTTGTGAAGGATGATCAGTTATAATAGTATGTGGGTAGTACAAACAATACAACATTGTAAGATTATGCAACTTTGGAACACAAGGTATTGTACAATAAACAGTAGTGGAACATTGGGTAAATTACAATACATGTCCAAAATTATACAAAAGAACATATAAGTGTACCAAACAGTAATAATGCAACAGAACCATTATAGTGCATGAGTGTACCAGGAGCAGGCTCAAGGTAGTATACAAGTGCTGTTGGAGTAAAAAGGACAGGGTAGGTTGTGCACACGGGTGACACAGAAGGGCAGGTGAAGAGAGGGGGAGAGGCAAGAACTGAATATGAGGAGAAGGGGTAGCCATTTCCTGATCCCCCTTCAGGATGGTGAGAACCCTGCTGGGAGGGGGGGAGGTCAGGGTAGGAAGGCAGAAACTGGGGATAGGTATTAAGGAGGGTTAAAGCAAGAACAGCTGAGGAAGAGGTAATTGTGTAGGGCAGAGGTAAGGGAGTAGTTGGAGGAGGAGGAGTGTCATATTTCAGGGGGGAGGGAATTCCAGATTTTAGGGAAGTGATGGGTGAAGCCAGTCTGACCGATGAGGGTGGAGCAGCGAGGGACTGTCAAGGTGCGGGCATTGTTAGATCTGAGAGAGTGAGTGGGGGGAGGTGGAGTGGAGAGAGAGAGAGAGGATGAGGGATAGAAGGGGAGCACTCCAAACCAGAATTTGGAGGTTAATTTGGCATAGTGTGAGATGCGTCTGTGAGACAGTGGAAGGAAGGTTAGAGAGTGATAGAGTTCACAGTGTTGGGAGCGGGAAGGGGAGTCGAGAGCAAAGTGGCAGAAGGAGTTAAAGAGAGTGTCCAAGTTGGTCAGGGAAGATTTGGGAGCAGCACCATAGTCTACATCACAGTAGTCAAAGATGGAGAGTATCATCTTCTGGACAATTTCACACCTCACAGTCAGCGGGATGCAACTATGATTCCTGTACAGCGCACCAAGCTTGGGGCACAGTTTCTTCAGGATAGCATCGATATGCACAGAGAAGTTGAGGTGCTGGTCCAGCCAAACCCCCAGATATCTAAATGAGAAGGTGTCCACCAGGATGGTCCCATCAAGGGTGTGGAAGGTGGGTAGGGCCAGGAGCCTAGAGAGTCTCTGCCTGGTGCCAAAGGTAATTGAGACTGTCTTCTTGTTGTTTAGAAAAAGCTGGTGAGAAGCAAACCAGAGGTAATCTTGATTGAAGTCATGCTGTAAGCTGGTTTCCACAGCAGCATAGTTTTTGCCAGAACTGTATAAGACAGTATCATCAGTGTACATGCGGATAGATGAGGATGAGCAGGTTGTGGGAAGATCATTTAGGAAAATGGAGAAGAGTAAGGGACCAAGCACTGAGACTTGAGGGACACCAGTATTGATGGGGAGTGAAGGGGAGATGGAATCAAGGATTCTCACTGATTGGGTCCTGCCAATGAGGTAGGATTTAAACCAGTAGGTGGCTGATGGAGAAAGGTCAGCTGAGGAGAGGGAATCAAGAAGCAGGGGATAGGAAACAGTGTCGAAAGCTTTGGGAGGAGCCTGACTAGCAGGAAACTACCCAAACCAGGAATATTTCCTTTGTAATGCATTAAAAGGTGATGCTGACAACAGTAAAATGTTATTTATGTATGACCTTAGTACAAGATATGTTCAAATATTAAAAATAACCATTGTTTGCTAAGATGTTGTTTTTACAGTGGATGAGGGGCAGAACCTAGTTTTACCTCCTGATCCCATTGCTATATAAAGAAAGCCTTTTCAGAGCTTAGATCAGATTAGGGCTCAGCGGAGTTCAGATCACTAGATTCTTCATGTGAGTTGGCTACAGGGCTCAGCAAGTCGTTGACCCTAACTCTGACCCTAGCGCCTTCTAGTGGTCAAGCTGTTAATGGATTTACTTTGAATTATTTGACTTTAACCCAATTTTCATTTCTTTGGTTGCATACAGTTTACAATTTTGATTTCTTTTTGTTGCTGAATAAAAACTATTTTTGAGTTTGAATCCTGGTGTCTGCCTCCATCAATTCCCACACCTCTTACACTGTCCCTCTCTCTCTCCCCCTCTTCCATCCCCACCTTCTACCCCGCACCTGTCCACTTCCCAATTGTCTTATAACTGCCCTCCCTTGGGTATACAACAGCACTTCAAATCATGTGCTCAGCCTACTACTTCTAGCACTTCAAATGTGTTATCCATCCTCTAACCTTTACCCTACTGGATCACCTGCTCTTGGGTTGCTGCAATGTACGTTATATCCAAACATGGTTTTGTCTACCCTGGCCAGTTGGTCTGGGTTATTTCTGCTCTGTAATTGTACTACACTGTTTTTGTTTTAGTAATTGTACTTGTATTCCTCTGTTATTGCTATGTGTTTGCCTGTTCTCCCAATTCTTGCACCCCCCCCCCACCCAGGACGCTTCTGGAAATGAGCTGTTTACAGCTCATGTTGTCTTTCCTGGTGAAACATTTTCTCAAAAAAAAAAATACATAGCTGTCTGCCTCCATTAGAACTAATGCAGTCTTCTTGACTAAACTCTGTCTGGATCAGGGCACAAGGAAAGGTTGTCCACTCTCACTGCTTATCTTTGCATTAGCCATTGAACCTTTAGCAATAGCAATCAGGAAAAATAAGATCATAAAAGGTATCACAATAGAAGGCACAGAACGCAGAATCAGTCTGTACGCTGATAATGCCCTCCTCTACATCAGTAATTTAAGAGAATCAGAACAAGATTTAATAACTCTTTTAAATTAATTCAGCAGAATCCCAGGGTACAAAGTAAATTGGGCCAAATCAGAACTGGTTGAACTCTCCCCTCCTCCCACGCCTTGGCAAGACTTGTTTAAACAAATAAATCAGCTGAAATACTTAGGAGTCATTATCAGTAACAAGCTGGGCAATGTTTTTGGACTCAATTGCATTTCACTGATAAATGACGTTAAAAAAGATCTGGATTGATGGGAACACTTGCCACTTACATTAATAGATAGGGCAAATGTAATCAAAATAAATATTTTGCCAAACCTGCTGTTTCCTTTTCAAACCCTACCTATTATCATTCAGAAGGACTTTTTTTTTAATTTAGAGAACATCATCAAGAAATTTCTCTTGAAAGGCAGAAAACTAGGCATAAAAATTGATAAATTATACCTCCCCCAAATAAGGGAGGCCTGTCCCTGCCTAAGTAGCCCTTTTTTAAATATAAAACATTTATGATATGCTGGCCTATACAGACACAAATTAGAGAATAGCTATAGGAGCTCCAAAAACAGCCTGCTGGGCATGGGATAAGGCAAAAGCCACTATACCGTATTTCAAACCTACTCTGAAATATTTCAGCCTGTGCACCTGTATTTCTTAATAGATTCTTTCCACCCACTACCTCAGATAAAGCTTTTGGAGTCTGCTATAAGAAAGGATTAACTGAGGTCAGAGATCTGTTCTGCAATAATTCCCTGCTGGACTAGAGTGCTACTAAAGTGCAGTACAGCCTTTCCTCTACACATTTGTTTTTAAATATTTACATGCCTGAGACTATATTCTCAAAACCAATAACATTTTAACTCAACCCTCAATGTCACCCTTAGGACTCATTATATCCCACAGTCATGCACCATTTTGGACCAGGGTTATCAAATCTTTGGTGGAGAGGTTGGGGGGTATCCAGTGATATGGGTGAAGGAAACTGAGTGACTCAATTGCATGCCCACATAGAGGGCAACCATGAACCTATAGCAAGCGGGCATGAATAGCAAGGTAGGTGGGACAGAATAGCGAATGTTGCAGAGGTTAGGGAGTACAGAGGTCACAGGTGAAGTATTGCAATTGAGCAGGGTTCTGCCGAGCTGGCCACCTGGTGTGGCAGTTACGGTCACTGCTTGTGGTGTGCATGGACCTGGGTTTAGGTCTACAAGTACTGTAGGTGATACATTTTTTTGTCTAGGTGTTGTGTGGTACATTGATATTTTTTATTGCTGACCTCTCGTCCCCCCAGGTTGTTCCCCCCACCCATGGGTTGTCTCTCCTGCAAGGGTCACCCCCTCCCATGTTTTCCTCCCTTCCTTAGTGTCCACCCCCCTGAGTTGATTATATTTAGTTGGGGAGTGCAGTGGGGGGCTTGCCCCTGCAAAGAGGAGTGTGGGAGTATAGCTTCCCACATAAAAAGAAAGACCGTACTGTCACCGATATTGTTTTTGGCATAGTGCTGATCGCCTATTTTGTTTTAGGTGATTAACATTCGCCGTTTTGCGAGTTGCAATTAAGTACTTGCTCATATCACATGGAACCATTGTGGGGTGATTGGCAGTCACTTTCGTATCTTTTGATCTTGCTTTAGTATCCAACCCTACTGGAGATAGATCAGTGGATGCTAATGCAGCCTGGGGATGACTCTGTTCCATTTTAATTCAAAAACCTGGTAATAGAAACCAATACTAGGGAAGTAGGGAACCTCAAGCACCAAAACCTATTGAAGCTCCTATGCACTGCGGCTCTGAAGGGCATAATGTCTAACTGGTTGCAGGTACAGTCCCCTCAGACTTCTGGAGAGAAGGAGTGAATACAATTAACAGGATGGAAGGAATAACAGCATCCCTAAGATTACCTGAGCTGTGGACATGGTGGGAACGTTACACTACAGAAGACTAGGCTGTCATAGGAAGAATGGGGCTGAGTGCCACAGAAGTGAGGGAGGGAACAATCCCCAAGGTTGAACATATTAACCCCTTTGCGGTACCTCATCACCCCAATGACTTACTTACAATAGGGCCCACTTCATACACTGGATGGTGTCAAACTGTAATGAGACCTAAGTAGATAGAAAGGTTGAACCAGTGCTGAGGCTTAGTGATATAAGTTAATGTGGCTAACTTGCAATTCCATAGAAACTGCGCTGTGTTGGTACTTATCAGGAAGATACAATAAACGTTATTCATAATAAAAGTCAATCTTACCTAAAAATTATATCTGGATTTTAACTGGAGACAGTATTGCCCTTCCCCCTCGACTCCGAAATGAGCACTTGTATCATTCTGTCTTATAGATATGCAATAAAGTTGAGTTAAAAAAAAAAACATTATGTCAGATGGATACCATGCTAAACTAATTTCTAAAATTTATAACTTTCTGCTTGAATCTTGTGCAATGGACTCAGTTCAGCATAGACTTAAATGGGACTCAAAGGTAGGTTACAAGCTTAATGATGAAGACTGGAACTTTACCATAAATGCAGTTTTTAAGGGGCTATCTCCAGCAACTGTCAGTAAATTGAATTCAATATTTTCTATAGGGTTTATTATACTTCCTGTCATTTAAACAAAATTAATAATGCCATTTCAAGTACTTGCCCCAGATGTCATTGTCAATGAGGCTTTTTGGAGCACATGATAGTCAACTGCAAGGCGTTGTAATCATTCTGGCAGTAGGTTCTTAATACTCTGACATTAGCCAGTTCAATTTGCCTGTGTAAAGAGCTGGACCTGACTCTGCTGGGCAAAAGGTAACTGGTCCAGCACCATTCCTGTACAAAGAAGAAAAATAATGCATCTTGGAGCACTAACGCTAAGAAGTGTATTCTAATGAAGTGGAAAGATTCAGCTCCACCAGACTATGCAACTTGGTTAAACTTGATGAGTTTGATATATAAGATAGAGAAAGTGCCATATTTGACCCTGAAGAAAGTGAAGTTTTATGAGAAGATGTGGTAATCTTTACGGAAACATTTTCCACCTGAATTATCTCCTTTTTGTTTGCAGGTTTTCAAGCTCATACTGTGCTAAACTGTAGATGCTATGGATTTATACAACGTTACAGCTTAGTGTTGACCAATGATTAATTAAATAAGTACAAGTAGTTGTCAACCTGGCTGTAGAAAAACTGTTCACTGTGAAATCATTGCTAATTTTTTTTCCTGTTTTCCTGACATAACTGTTACAGAGTTTATGTTAGTTTTTTTTTTTGCTGCCATTGATGCACCCTTTCTTTTATTTCTGTATGTATATTTCCTGCTCAATAAAAAAAAAAAACATTTAGAAAACTGGTATTCTTTAAGTGGAACTGATTTTAATTCCACAAAAGATAATAAAGTGTCTTTTTGATAAAGTTTCCTTAAACAGAATGGGAGAGTATATTCAGAACAGCTAATAAAACCACACATCCCCCCGTGGCAGGAATTTGAATGGAAGGTCAGGACTTGATATTTTTATACTCCTGTGATCAAGAGCAAATGGAGCCTGGAGCACTCTTAGGCCTGCTGGAGGAAGTGTTCTGAGCTTAGAGCCCATCATTCTCATATTTTCTGGCAGTGCCCTGTAACGACGGTGCTCTCTCTGTTCTCCATTACTTATCCCCTGAACCTGCAACAGATGATTCTGGGCTTACCACCACCAGAGATTCAGGGACCTGACAAGTTATGTCTTTAGAATATTCTCCTCGCTGTGGCCCACAAGGCTATCACTCATAAATGGCTTGTAGCAGACCCCCCTCTCTTCCAGCACTGGCTGTCCATTGTTCAGAACATTCAGGCAATGGAAAAGTTGACTTTTAGGGTCAACGATCTCATATCTTTGTTCATAGGTAGACTTTGTGGAGAGATGCCCTCCTAGGAGATCCTTGTAATTTTTATTGGGGCCCATTCAATGTCCCCTGAATGATGTCCTGACCTTCCATGAGCCCTTAAACTGGTGTCCTCTCCTTCCACGAGAAAGAATTCTAGATTTATTTTTTATTTATTTATTTTATTAAGTCTAGGATTACAAATACACATGAATATTTTAAGTACTCTCTGTGAAGTGTTTGGATTTGCCATTACTACTGTTGAAATGTAACTCTATCATTACTTGCTGAAGTGCATGTATCTCATCAGGTTGCTAGACCATTTGAATGCTTGATTTGTTTTACATTGTATTTACGGTACCCAAGCTTTTCAATCAGCTTGAACTAAAAAAAAAGAAAAGTTTCCTTAAAGAGTTAGTTACTTTTTGTTACCCCAATTTGTTACTCAGTGTTTCCTTGCTTTTTCTGATGAACATATTATATCATATTGGGCATGCTGGAAACCATTAATTATGTGTATTCATTCTTTTCATAAACATTCTATTGAAATCTGTCACTGCATTGCAATTTATCATTGTTGTACTGTGCAAGTATTCAGCCTCTGGGCAGCACTCACCACTTCAGCTACCACTGTTTCCTCTTCCTCTTCTTCAAAGTTCAACTTTGTAATTCAACCCTGTATAAGTGTATTTTTGGAACCCCTCATGGGGCGAGAAGGATTGTATTAACCCATCATCACGTCAAGGGAGCAGCATATTTCATTTGGTGAAGATCAGATGCCTGTCTGCCAGCCACTGTGAAAAGGGACTTTGTTTGTCACGTCCACAGATCAAGATCAAGAGGGTCATTGTCTGGGGTTGCGTGTGGGAGTATTTCATACCACAAATGTGGGAGACTGTTCTTTCTTCTTGTATGCCAGCTTATTACCAAGTGACTTTTTAAGAGACAGCAAAGACTCCTACAAATATGTTTCAACCCATAGTGGGTATTGAGGAGGCTGTAAGTAGTCTGATCAGTTAAGTGGTACCTGGTGGGGTACCGATTATAGAGCACTTACACCGATGACATGGCACCCCAGGGGGTTCCACTGACACATAGTGCCATGCACCCACATGACTGTTGCCAGGGCTGAGCCCATGTTGGGCTATGGAACTGTGTGTCAGTGCACCCCCATGGTGCCATGTCATCGGTGTAAGTGCTGTATAATCAGCACCTCCGTCGAGTGCCACTTCACTGATCAGACTACCCACAGCCTCCCCAACACCCACTATGGCACTGTATGCCACTCCTGCCTAAGTTTCTGCACTCCCCTGAACCTTCCTGGCTCCTCTGTGTTGCACCAGGTGGGGAGGGCAGCTAGATCCCTGCGACTTTTGTTTGGAACTCACCTGCGGGTGTGGCAACTCCTGGGTTTTTGGCACAGGGACCCCACTTCTTTCTGAATTGGGCACAGGGTCCCTGACCCACCTGGAATGTGCCACAGTCCTATATGGTTGCAAATTGCGGTGATCTATGGGCTCTTAGAAAATCCAGCCCTTACATCTTAGTGGGCCTCCCCAGTTACTAAAATCCAATAGATAAACTAAATAGTTAGGGGACAGACCAATGGATTCATAATACAATTTAAGCATCAGGGCAGGGTCCTTCTATCATTATACACAGTAGGATGTTGTATAGGATCTTTGTTTCATTACTTTGTCCCGTAAGATCTCAGCTAGCATTTGAAGTCTGAAGTGCTCACAGGAGACCTTCTAGGTATCCAACTGGTGCTGGCATGAGGTTGGAGGGAGAGGCAACACTCAGACTGTATGGATGCCCTGGATGGCTGCCTTTGTTGTAGCTTTGTGAGGGACAGCAAGGATTCCATGAGGGATGTATATATCTCCTGGAAATCTCATGGGCTCCTAGCATTCTTTGAGGTTGCCTGCTGGCACTTTAGGGTTAAGGTTTTAGAGCTCCTGCTGCTATGCATTCTGGTGCATGTGCAGAGGAGGCGCCGGGCATGCTGTGTATCTTCCACTCAGGGAAGTATCCATCAGAGTTTAGTGAGAGTTCTGAGGAGATCCACCTGTCATGTTGCCTGCAAGTATCTAGAGGCTCAGTGAGTTGGTAGAGGCTGTTGGCATTTCATCCAGCTATCGAGTATCTGTTCTATGGGGTCAAACTACTGTAGTTTGGTCTTTGTTTACTGGAGTCTGCCAGGATTGCTGCTGTAACCATGGATACCATGGATTGCCCATTAGCATGAGGTTGGACTTGTTGTTTACTAGTTCTGTCATCATCCATCACCAGAGGCATGAAGTAACCCCTTTCCTGCTAAATTTCTTCCTAAATTTACCGTTGCAAGAAACAGGGAATATTTGTTGCCTTCACTGTTCCATAAGAGTGTTCTACTAGAATGGGAACCAAGTTCTAACTTTGATGATTGCTGCTATTTGAAACTGTCATTGCACCATCCTCATCAAGAGCTGTAATGTATGTCTTTCACTAGTTACTGTTTCTCCAGCCTAAACTGTTGTTTAGATGGCTTGTTGTGATGTGGTATGGTCACCCCTGTGATCCTTGGACACTGCAATGGATAGTGTCAGGAGGATTGCCTCACTGCCTGATAAGGCCTGATGCTTACGTTCTGGTAGGAGTGGTGCCTACAGATTCTTTATTTATTTATTTAAAAGTTTCACCAGGAAGAACATTACCGAGCAGAAATACTCATTTCCAGATGCGTCCTGGGGGAAGGGGACAGGGAAATACATCAAATGCAATCATGATCACAAGAGAGATAACTATTACATAGATGAGTAATACACATTAGCAATTGGATGACAAAATTGCCTAACATTGGAACAAACTGATGTTACAATGTAAAATAATAAGTGGTGAGACAAGGGTAAACTAACCTAAGAAGAACATTGCTAAGTGCTGATCTGCATGCCTATAAGAAGGCAAAGTAAGTGAGTGAAAGAGAAAAAAGGTTAAAAACACTTGCAGGAGGGGGGAATTGGCCCTTCAGTATCGAGGACAGGACCCGAGGGGAGGCAGCATGATGGATGGGTTTTGGGAGGGAGTTCCAAATTTTTGGGAAGTGGTAAGAGAAAGCTGCCTGGTCATCTGAGGTGTACCCAGGAGGGATGGTTAAGGTACGGTGATCAAGGTTTCGTAGGGAGCGAGAGGAAGAAGGTTTGGGTGAGATGGAGGCAGTGAGATAAGAGGGTAGAGTGTGAAACCAGTATTTAGCTAGGATGTCAGCGCAGTGGATAAGGTGTCTGTCAGCAAGAGAGGGAAGGGAAAGAGACTGGTAAAGGGTGCAGTGATGGGTGCAGGGAGGGCAGTCAAAGGTGAAGTGGCAGAATGAGTGAAAAGAGAGTCCTGTCTGGCTAGGTAGGATTTGGGAGCGGCACTACAGACTACATCCCAGTAGTCAAAAATAGGTAGGATAATTTTCTGGATGAGAGCTCAGTGGGCTGGCAGTGGAATGCATCCATGATGTCTGTATAGGGCATCCAATTTGGAGTGCATTTTTTTGTGGATAGCATCAATGTGTCCAGAAAAAGTGAGGTTCTGGTCATGCCAGATCCTAAGGTACCTGAAGGAGTTAGTGTCTTCAAGTGAAGTCCCATCTAGGGTGTGGAAATAGAGGAGGGGTTTCAGCCAAGTGAGTCTCTGCCTCATGCCAAAGGACATGGAGACTGTCTTCTTGGCATTCAAAAATAATTGACTGGAGCGAAACCAGAGCTGAACTTTATCAAAGTCATGCTGAAGTCTGGATGGGGCCAGATGTATACAGGACAGCGTCGTCCACATACATGTGGATGGAGGTGAGGGGGCAGGATCTGGGAAGGTCATTTAGGAAGATGGAGAAGAGTAACAGGCCCAACACAGAACCCTGAGGAACACCAGTATTGATGGGAAGGGGAAGGGATGTTGTATCACTAATCCTCACGGATTGTGATCTGCCTAAAAGATATGAGTGGAACCAGCTGGTGGCTTCAGTTGAGAGCACCGACGCTGAGCATTTGGTAAGCAGGAGGGAGTGGGAGACCATGTCGAAAGCCTTTGTAAGGTCGTTGAAGATGGCAGAGGTGATGAGACCCTGATCCATACTGGTAAGTATGGAGTTAGTGAGCCTAAGGAGGGAGGAGGCAGTAGAAAGTCAAAGTCAAAGTCAAAGTCAACTTTATTTAAAAAGACGCCCAATCCCAAAGGCTCTGGGCGCCGCACAAAAACTATACAGTATGTCATACCGTATACATTAGAGTAAAATATCATACATATAACTTAAACTCCAAAAGCCTGCACAAATAAAAAGGTCTTAAGATGACTCTTAAAGGCCTCTATAGTGGGGGCCTCTCTCACTTCAAGCGGCAACGAGTTCCAGAGAGCTGGAGCAGCAACTCCAAAGGATCGATCCCCTGCTGATTTCAACCTAGCTCTCGGAACTGTGAGGAGGCCACCACCAGAGGAGTGGAGATCCTGGACAGAGGTGGATGGTACCAGGAGGTCAGAAAGGTAACCAGGGCCCTGTCCATGTAGGGTCTTATAGGTGAGAAACCCCACCTTGAACAAAACTCTCCACCTGACAGACAGCCAGTGCAATTCGCACAATACCGGAGTAATATGACAGAACTTACTTTGTCCAGTCAAAAGCCGGACAGCAGCGTTTTGCACTAGCTGCAGTCTGTGAAGAGAAGTTCCAGAGACCCCGAGATAGAGCGATTACAGTAGTCAAGTCTCAAGTACTAAGGCATGTACCAAAGTAGGAGGTCCAGAGCCGGAACAAGGGCTTAATCCTGGCGATATTTCTAAGATGAAAAAGCAGGAATGCACCACGGAGGATATTTGGGCCTCCATGGACAAGTTCCTGTCAAAGATCACACCAAGATTACGCACCCTTTGGGAGGCCATCACGACACAGCTCCTAGCACAATGCCAGTCCAGAATCAGAGGCCATCCCATCATGAGCTCTGTTCGACTCCACTACCAGTACCTCAGTCTTGTTAGGGTTAAGTCGCAGCCAGCTGGAAGACATCCAGTCATTTATCTCAGCCAGACAGATATTCATCACACCCACTGCATTTGATATTCCTCGGGCAAAGGATAGGTATAGCTGAGTATCATCAGCATAGCAATGAAAACTCAGACCATACCTCCTAATGATCTCCCCCAGGGGCAACATGTATACTGCGAACAACATTGGGGCCAATACCGAACCCTGAGGGACTCCACATGAAAGGAGGCAGGGCATGGATGAGAAATTACCCATCACAACCCGCTGCCTCCTGTTAGTAAGGAATGACTCAAACCATTTGATGACAATACCGGTGAGTCCGCATAACTCCCTCAGGCGGAAAAGCAACACATAATGGTCCACAGTATCAAATGCTGAGGAGAGATCGAGGAGGACAAGAATTGTCTTGTCCCCCCGATCTCTAGCCCTAAGGAGATCATTTTGCACCCGAACTAATGCAGTTTCAGTGCTATGCCTGGCCCGAAGGCTGACTGGAAGGATCTATACAACCTGTGGGTCATGAGATGCTCTCCCAACTGAAGTGATACCACCTCTCAACAACCTTTCCCAGAAATGGAAGATTGGAGATAGACGTAATTTGCCCTAATCTCCGGGTCCAGAGAAGCTTTCTTTAAAAGGGGTCTCACCAGAGCCTCCTTCAAGGCATCCGGAAAGACACCCTGACTCAAGGAGCACCGGACAATCAGGGCAAACACCGGGCCAACAGTGTCAATGCACCTCATCAAGAAGCTCGTTGGCACGGGATCCAGTTCACAAAAGGTATACTTCAAGTTGGCCGCTATCTCAATGACCTCACGAACTTCCACTGGCCTAAACTCCCCCCACTCAGAGAGAGTGTTCTTAGAACACGACTGATGACCACTGACAGCAATGGTATTACTGGCTGAGGAGACCTCCCGCCGGATCGCAGACACCCTGTCCGAGAAAAACCGAGCAAATTCCTCACAATCCTCATTCGAGGAAACTCTTCCGGGCTGAAGACAGGATGGATGAAGAAGTCTGTCGACAGTCCGGAAGAGTGAGGCTGGTCGGCTTCTCCCAGCAGCAATCTCCCGAGACAAAAATAATGTCTTCTTTTGGTTGATTGCCTCCTGATATGCGCAATAATGCGCACACAGGACCAGTTTGTCAGCCCCCAGACGGGATTTCCTCCAGCGACGCTCTAATCTCTGACCCAGCTTCTTCATTTCCCTGAGATCACCATCATACCAAGGTGACCTCAGGTATGAAGTTCTGGGTCGTACACGGACAGGTGCGAGGGAGTCAATGGCGCCAGATAGCACCCCATTTATAGGTGGCTACCCCGGCGTCAATGGCTCCGATGCATGCATCACCCACCCTTGATAAATCAACTGCCGCCAAATAACCCTCAGGGGTAAGATCTTTTAACGGGCGGCAGCGAAATATCTCAGAAGGGGAAGAAATTATGACGGGAGCACTAAATGTGAACTTCACCGTGCAATGATCGGACCAAGCTACTCGATCAATATCGAGATCAGTGATCTCGAGTCCCAGTGAGAACACCAGGTCCAATGTGTGGCCATCCCGATGAGTAGGCACGCCGACAGACTGCACCAGCCCCAAAAGGGACATACTCTGCAGTAACTCATCGGCGCACCTTTGACTTTTATCCTCGGCCCAAACATTGAAGTCCCCAAGAAAGATACATCTTGGGGAATCCAATGTTTTGCCGGCAACAAACTCGGCGAATTCCTGCAGGAACCCCTCCATCGGACCAGGAGGGCGATAGATGAGGAGGATCCTGCAGCCAACGCCAAGTCCTCTATGAACAGCCACACATTCAAATGAACCCGGGGTTCCCACCGGGTGCACGGTGAAGTCCAAATTTGATTTAAAACAAATAGCTACACCGCCACCCCTACGATTTTCTCTGGGGCAGTGAACCACAGTATAATCTGGGGGGACTGCAGCCTCAAAAACAGGGCCGGCATCATCTCCCACCCAGGTCTCTGTAATGCACGCCAGGTCGACCAATGAAACAAGGGCGGAAATAATAGCCGTCTTGTTTCTGACTGACCCTGCTACACAACACTGCCGCCAGAGGTATCGAGGGTGATGCAGCCCTAGAGGTCACCTGGCCACTTGACCTGGTGGCCTCCCTGGCAACAGGCACCAACCACGCCTGGCTTCTCCTAGATGCTCTATTTATTCCAGGCGTCTCGGACTTAACCACCTCGATCGCTTGATCGATTTGCTCCTGATCATCACAGCGCATGCGCAAGAAAACAGTGTCCCCCCAACCCCACTTCCTACAACGCCTGATAATAATATCAGACACAGGAGGGGATAAAAGGACGAAATGCAGTCAGCAAATTCCAT
This sequence comes from Neoceratodus forsteri, assembly GCA_016271365.2. Lineage (NCBI taxonomy): Eukaryota > Metazoa > Chordata > Ceratodontiformes > Ceratodontidae > Neoceratodus > Neoceratodus forsteri. Next base: position 1,220,715,909 of record CM057450.1, read on the forward strand.
AAACAATCCTAGGCCCTGAGAGTCATCGTCTAACAAACCCCTACACATATCTAATTTAAAGAACCAAATAGCACATATAAATCATGCAGGCAATATACATAAAATCTAGTTTACAATAAAACTGGTTGACATAACAAGCTATTATGGCATAGTTTATTTCCCACCTTACAACTAAAACAACAGATTTCAGCTCCGAGTGGCACTTGCACACATTAACGCTGGCCATCCATTAGCTTAGCAGTGCCTGTGTTTTAAACAGTGCCTCCCCACTCCCACAACCAATCAGCTGGCAGCCCCCCTCTCATAGCTGCAGCTCCAACAGGTTGGTGCAGATTACTTACAGCCTCTCACGCTGTATTGGGCACAAAGGTTACGAGGGAAAATAAGCACAGAGTCCAGAAACAACCACACAGTCCTGATCAGAATAAAAGTAATTAGCAGCTAATGCACAGCTGCAACGAACAGCGCTTTACCAGACATCAAGGAAATATACGGAAATGCCGCTAGCGAGCGGCTCCTGTGTTTTAAACAGTGCCTTCCCACTCCCACAACCAATCAGCCAGCAGCCCCCCTCTCGTAGCTCCAGCTCCAACAGGTTGGTGCAGATTACTTACAGCCTCTCACACTGTATTGGGCACAAAGGTTACGAGGGAAAATAAGCACAGAGTCCAGAAACAACCACACAGTCCTGATCAGAATAAAAGTAATTAGTAGCTAATGCACAGCTGCAACAAACAGCGCTACCAGACATCAGGAAATATAGGAAATGTCACAAAGCGAGCGGCGCCTGTGTTTAAATAGTGCTCTCACTCCCACAACCAATCAGCCGGCAGCCCTCTCGTAGCTCCAGCTCCAACAGGTTGGTGCAGATTACTTACAGCCTCTCACGCTGTATTGGGCACAAAGGTTACGAGGGAAAATAAGCACAGAGTCCAGAAACAACCACACAGTCCTGATCAGAATAAAAGTAATTAGCAGCTAATGCACAGCTGCAACGAACAGCGCTTTACCAGACATCAAGGAAATATACGGAAATGCATTTACGGAACCCAGACTGGTAAGGGGTGAAAAAGGAAGAGGAATCAAGGTAGGAGGAGAGTTGAGATAGTACCAAGCGCTCCTGGAGCTTGGCAAGGATGGTTAGCAAAGAGATAGGTTGGTAGTTTCCCATGGAGGAAGGGTTGCCAACTTTAGCAAAGGGAATAACAGTAGAGTGTTTTCTAAGGGATGGGATGGATGAAAAAGAGAAAGAGAGGTTAAATAAAGAAGCAAGGGGGATAGCAAGAGCAGGGGCAGAGAAGTATAGAATTTTAGAGTCAAGACCAGAGGGACATTTACCCTTAGCGGGATTGAGGGAATGGAGAGCTTTGAGGGCCTGATATGGGGTTATGGGGCAGAAGGAGAAAGAGAAGGTTGCGGGGCTGATTGGATTGGAGGGCTCTGGGATGGAGGGAGGAGATGAGAGGGAGGGGAGGGTAGAGAGAAGGGAGGTGGCACAGGAGGTGAAATAAATATTAAACTCAGAAGCAACAAGGAGTGGATCAGATATGGAGATATCGCCCACTTTGAGGATTGGTATGGGGGTTGTGACGGAGGGGAGAACAGGGATTTAACCACCTTCCAGAATTTGGATGGGTAGTTGATGTTTGCAGTAAATGTGGCTGAGAAGATTCTATTCCTTTTGTGTTGGGATAAAGGATATGGGTTTAAATGTTGGTGCCCAGGTGGACCTCAACCATCCCTTCACATGCTCGTGGGAATGGTGAAGTCACAACACCATTATTTCTATTTATTTGCTATATGTAATTACCACAGTTATAAGCTGTGACTGTTGGTCTCTACTCTATAACTGCTGGATGTCCAAAGACCCAAGTTGCATGCCATATCATTTATCCTAAAGGATAGAATGAGAGAAAACTGAATTGTTTATTAAAATGCCTTTCCACTGCAGTGATATTTACCCTTGGAGGCCACGACTTGCATGCCATCTAAACTGTTCTCCTCATCTTCCCAGAATGGAGGTTGAATTATAACTGTATAGGACTTTGTTATCTAAGGCTTATAACTTGGATTCAAGTGTCCACTATGGCTTACACTTGTAGACATCTGTGTGTGTTGTGTGACTAATGGAGAAACCAGACTCTTCAGATGATGTGGACATAAATTTCTGCAACTGTAACTGCAAATGATGGTGCCTGGTTCATTGCTGGTTCCCTTCCCCCCACACCCAGGAGTCCATCTTGATGAAATACAGATGTATTTGTAGTGTGACCCCCCCCCCGACAGTAAGTGACACCACTTTTAAATTTCCTAGACTGGGGAGAGGGGCTTACATAAATCTTTTCTCCTGATTAGGTTTGTTTTGATTTGGGCAAATTTATATATTACAGAGCCAGTAGTGCTAAAAATAGCAGGCATACAAGTTTCGTAATTTTAAAGGCAGTCCCTTGTTGATTTTTATTTCTGAAGTGTTGTTCTTCTATGTGCTCATTAGATGATTTTCTACCAAATAGTATTGGGTGTGATGTGAAAAGCAAGGCTTTACCTGGAAGCAGACATTTCTTGTTCTATTCCTCCCGCTGTGTCATCAGTATCTGACCTCACTCATTGTTACATCATAAGCCCTGCTGCCTAACTGGTAACATGTTTCACAAATGACCAGTCAAGCAGCAGGAGGAAATTTGCTCTTCTTGGTTACTAGTGATGTCACAGTCAGTGAGGTCACAATGCTGATGATGTATAGAGAGGAATAGAACTGACTATGTCAGCTTCCAGGAAGAGTGGTGTTCCACACATTACACCTTGTTCTGCCAGGTAGAAAATCTAATTAGTAAAACAGCAAAGGAAAAAACACTTCAGATTCAAGACATTCTAGATGACTATTTCTGAAAGTTACTATTAATTCCAGGCAGAACACTAACTCTTTAAATTTTTATGCCTGCTTAGCTATATACTAAGGTATTTAGTTCTGGTCTCCACAACACCAGGTATGGCACAAAATCAGTTTTGGTATATATTTTTTGATAAATACATAACAGTTTTTCCCTCAGTTTATTGTATAACCTGATATTTCTTTGAACTTTTCTGGGATTTCAAACAGTGATGTCCAGGAAGTTTGTGGATGTCTCAAGTATTAATTTATATCATCAGTATAGGCCGGTTTCATGGTACTAAGTGGAAAGTGACTGCTCTGGCATGCCAAAGACCTGGATTTGTCCTCTGAGCCTGGTACATCAGGAGCGGAGGCCAGGAAGGAGGATTCAGAGTGCCTGCTCTCCTCCAGTGGTGAGTGACACCAGACGGAGGCTTGGTGGAGGTGCAGTTGGTAACATGGGTGACCACATGCTGCCTGGCATCAAAACAGGACTGTTGCAAGTGTGGGCGTTCATGCTAAGGGAGGTGGGTGTGAAAAAGTTAGAAAAATCCCTATTGATGGAAAGGTAATGAGTGGGGGGCCTGTCACCACCCATATCCACCAGGCACACAGAAAGGACAGGCCTCCAGGGACCACACTGCAGTGATTTATGTTCACCCTGAGTGTGCTGTAGGGGGAGGAAGCTGTAAAGGATCCCACCCCCAGGTAAGTTGGTGGGGCAAGGGGCTGTGGTTGAGGAAGCACTGATCTGACTAGGACGAGACCCTGGACAGAAGGTGGAGGCAAGGCACCACTCGAAGACAAGCACAGTTATAATAAAAATATAACATAGAGACTAATGTATGGGTTACTGTGTGGAATAAGCTTCTTTACTCACCCTAAGTGTGTGATACCACTTAAACCACAAGACCGAAGGTTGAGTGGTTTATGCTAGTATCACACACTGAGGGACTTTAAAAAAAAAGTTACATGACTGTAACCCATATTTTATTATAATTACTGTTTTTTTTTTTTACCAGTGTGTATTTCTGATTTTCATAAGTTCTTGGTTATAGTCCTTAATGTGTGCCCTAAGATAGAGAGAGAGAGAGAGAGAGACATAGAAGAGAGTAAGGGAGCGGTTGTGAAGAAAATGACCCAGTAATTGTTTTTGTGTTTTTGCTGCTGGGGCTGAAGTGCTTTCTCATGCTTGGTTAACCAGTGATCTTACTTCAAGGGTATCTCTTGCAGCAGGCCACACCAGAAGACTAAGCCGCTAGACACTAGGGCCTCACAGAAACTTTCTAGCTAGCAGTCTACCAGAGGGGGCCACCCACCACCGATGTCACCCTCTGATGTCAGCATATCCTATAAGTGTGGGTGGCCTCCACACCCTCCTGTGTTCTTTTCCTGCCATCGACCAACGCAAATTGGACCCCTGGAAACAGCTGCAGCATCAGTCAACTGCCATTTTGGTGCACTTTTCAGTGTTTTTCTTTCGTTTTCCACCGTAGTTATTCACTTCATTTCAGTGGTTTTTCATTTTTTTATGTCTTCAAAACTGACTTCGACCTCGGATCACTCCAAAACTGAGTGTGACTGCAGAAAGCAAATCCTAGAAAAGGACAACCACTCTGCTTGTGTTTGTTGTTTAGGACCAGACCATGATGTCCAAACCTGCAAAATGTGCCAAGGGTTCAACCAGGCTACCCAGCAGTACCTCCAGCGAACCTTAGAGACCTTTCTCCTCAAGCAGAGGGTCATCTTTATGGAATGGGAGCTACAGGCCAAGAGCTCATTGGTTTCCCTGGTGCAGTCCTTTGGCTTGCAGTCCTTGAAGTCCCAGGACAAGGCCAGCAGAAACACAAACACTGGAACAAGGACTGGGATAGGGCCCAGTCCTCCTCCTCCTCCTCCTGTTTGCAGTCTCCCTACCATCCTTTGACCACAAAGGGGTCTTCCTCCTCCTCTGGGGGGGTTGGCCCTGACTGCCGCGCATGCACTCTCTTCCATGTGGCTACTGACCACACCATCTCCTGCCACTATTATGATTCTGGGCTGAGACTTTTTGGGTCAGGACTCACCCCCTACCCCTCAGCCCCTGCTGCTTAGGCCCTTACTTACAATGGGCACACACCAGCTCCATCTCACAGCCTCCAGCTCCTGTGACTGCCACTCCTAATTTCAGACACTCCTGCGGCCTCCGATAGCCTTTCTGTTCCCCTTCATAGCACTTATCTCCTATCTGCCCATCCCCTATCTGCCCCATCTCCTATCTGCCATATCTCTTATCTGCCCTATCTCCTCGCCTCCCCCTCTGACTCCTACTTCCTCACCACTTTTCCCATCTGCCTCTTTCCCTTCCCCCCTCTTTTACCTGCTCTTCTCCCCTCTCCCCTATTTGCCTGACAAATGCCTCTGGCTGTGACTACGACCACCCCACCCCTGCCTCTCCCCTTTGTTTCTGTGCCCCCTCCCAGTGGTTGCTGCCCTGGGCCATACATTGGTCTTTACTCTCTAAATGTGTTTTAAATAATCACCGTTCCAATTGTTCTGTATTTACCCACAATGCTGTTATTCCAATTGTTTCATATGGTTTCCAATTTGTACTGTGATCACCTGCAATGTTGTTATTTCTATTGCAATGTTGTTATTTCTTTTGTATCCTCTGTGCCATTCCTCAACTGACATGGAACCTTTGTAAAAGAGCCTTGGCTCAAAGGTAATTGTAATCCTAGATCTAAATAAATAAAATAAAATAAACACAGCATGGCGACTTGGCTTGCGGGCCTTCTGCCGGTGTGGGTTTGGCAGAAGCTGGGCTCTCCTCTGACTCCTGCCTGCCACCCACTACCCCTGCATCAGTCTCCTCTTTCAGGTCCGCTGCCATCCTTCGGGCTCAGGGTTGGTGGTACAGGACACTGGCACCTCCCCGGGGCCGAGTCCTCCACCACTTTTGCCAATCAGGGCTACTCCTTCCCCAGCACCCATCTCTCCTTGGCCAGCACGCGAAGGACCTACATTGGCCGTGCCTCAAACAGTGCCCATTGGGCCTACATCAGTCTTGCCACAGCTGGCACCCATCAGGCCTGTGGCCATGTTATCTTAGTCAATGCCCATCTGGCCTACACTGGTCTTCTCTATCGGCATCTGTCGGGCCTATGCCGGCCTATCTGTAGCCAGTGCTCATTGGGCCTATGCTGGCCTATCCACAGCGAGTGCCTTCAGGGCCTATGCTGGGTTATCCTCAGCCAGCACCCACTGGGCCTGCGCTGGTCTACCCTTACCTGGCACCCACTGGTCTAGCACCTGTCACCATTGATTTACAGGGCTTACTAATGTTCATATGGGGCTTTATGTAGTCACAGGCTCCCCCACCTCAGGACACAGTACCTCCCACTCCCCAGGGACCTTCTTTAGGGCCATCATCTCTGGTGCTTCCGCAGATGACCCCACCACCTATGGCCAGCTCACCCCCCCCCGAAGCCCTACAGATAAGGGGGTTGAGTATCATCTGGACCTGCATTTGTCTGATGAGGACGATGATCAGGACCTGGATGAGGGGATGATGGTGATGTCAGTGGCTCACCCACCCCTCCATGGGCTTCTCTAAAGGAGAAGGAACCTCTAAGTATGTCCCCAAATCCCCCCTGAATGACAACTCCTTCATGGCCATCAAGTGACATATTTAGGAGGCTATGGGGTTTGAGATAGAGGAGCAGAACCCAGAGCAATGCCGGCTTGCTATTTACCTTCACCAGCTGGAGACTCCATTGGTGGTCCCTCCCCTCATAGATACCTATGAGAACACAACCATGGCCACGTGGCATCAACCCAATATGGTTCTGACCATGTACAGAAAGGCTGATAAGCTGTACCATGCCCTGGTGGGGAAACTGTTTCTCAGGGAGCAGGGGCAAGTGGACTCCATGATGATAAATGCCACTCACAACCGCACTAAGCAGCCTAAACATCTGAGTTCCCTGCCATCCGACAAGGAATCACATCAGTTGGCCCTTTTGGGCTAGTGGATGTTCATCTCTGCCACCCTGGTGATTCACACCCTCAATTATTTGGCGCACATGCTCCAGTACCAACATGTCCTGTGGAACCAGACTAGGGATGCCATCCAATCCTTGCCTGACAACCCTGCCAAGCAGCAGGCCCTGGGTTCTCTTAAGGCAGCCTCTGACATTGGCACCCATTTGCTCAGTTGGGCTATGACATGATGGATGTGTCAGTCTGGGTGGTGGCGGCTGGTAAATGTATGCACCAGCACTCTTGGCTTTGGGTGTCTGGGTTCATCCAAGGCATCCAGCTGTCCATCATGAATGCCCCGTTTAGAGGGTACACGTTATTTGGTGGAGATGTCGAAGAAACATGGAAATATAGTATTTGACGGCAGATAAGGACCAAGAGGCCCATCTAGTCTGCCCTTTTTTTACCTACCTCTAGAAACATGTCTCGGATCCTACCTTATTTCTGGCTTTTACCTCCTGTTTTGAATTGGTAGGGTTCCCCGATGTCTATCCCATGCTGTTTTGAATTCCCCCACTGACTTTGCCCCTACTACCTCTGCTGGGAGGCTATTCCATGCCTCCAACACCTTTTCTGTGAAGAAGTACTTCCTCACATTGTCTCTCAGTCTACCCCCTTCCAGTCTCATGTTATGCCCTCTTGTCCTAGAGCATCTCCTTTTTTGGAAGATGCTACCCTCCTGTACCTTATTTATTCCCTTCAGGTATTTAATGGTCCCTATCATGTCTTCCCTCTTTCTCCTTGATAGACATCCTGTCTGGCCTCCAGATGTCAGGATGCACCCTGAGGTCTGTCCATTCCATGTATCACACACAACCCAAGTCTGGGCAGTGGGTGCCCTTTTGTTGGGCTACCCGTAGGCAAGCCCTCACATTTCCCAAGCCTCAATGAAAGTGGAGGGTGGTGGCATCTGCCCTACCCACCCCTCTCCACCAGTAAGAACTCTCAAAGAGGTCCCACAGCCCTGGCTGTGGCTGCCCCTCCTTTCTGACTCCTTGCTAGACCCCCTCCATCCAGACATGTAGGTGGTGGTCATAGGGGGTCGCTTCACTCTCCATCTGGACAGGTGGTGGGAAATAACTTCAGACAATTGGGTGCTGCAGCTCATAGAGCATGGCCACTCCCTGGACCTCAGTGAGCTGATCCTTTCAATCCAGTATAAGCAGTTCAGCATGGTCACCCTTCAGGGTCTGCTGCCCCTGTTACACCAGGGAACTGTATTTGCTCCCTAGACATGCAGGATGCCTATCTGCATATCAAGGTATGCACCTCCCACAGGCGGTTCCTCAGATTTCATTTTCAGCAAGTCCATTTCCAGTTCAGGGCTCTGCCGTTTGGCTCATCTTCAGCCCCCCAGGTGTTCACCAAGTGCTTAGCAGTAATGGCAGCTGTTCTCAGATAGTAGGGGTTCTATATGTTTCCTTACCTGGATGACTGGCTGCTAGCAACCCAAGTCTGGGCAGTGGGCACACTTTCATCGGCTACCCACAGGCAAGCCTGCACACCTCCCAAGCCTCACGGAAAGCAGAGTGGTGGCATCTGTCCTACCCCCCCCAACCAGTAAGAGCTCTCGAGGAGGTCCCTCAGCCCTGGCTGCAGCTACCTCTCCTTCCTGACTCCTTGCCAGACCCCCTCCCTCCAGACATGCAGGAAGTGGTTATAGGGGGTCGCTTCTCCCTCCATCTGGATAGGTGGTGGGAGATAACTTCAGACAATTGGTTGCTGCAGCTCATAGAGCATGGCACTCCCTGGAACTTCTGGAGTGGCCCCAGGACAAATCCCCAGTTCTGTCCTTCTGATCTGGGAAGAAATCCATGTCCTGCTTCACAAAAAGGCCATAGAACTTGTTCCACAGTCCCAGCAAGGAAAGGGGGTTTTACAGCCATTTCTTCCTGGTACCCAAATGTACTGGGAACCTCTGGCCCATTTTGGATCTTAGCGAGCTGAACCTTTCAATCCAGTACAAGCAGTTCAGCATGGTCACCCTTCAAGGTCTTCTGCCCCTGTTACACCAGGAGGACTGTATATGCTCCCTAGACATGCAGGATGCCTATCTGCATATCAAGGTATGTGCCTCCCACAGGCGCGTCCTCAGATTTCATTTTCATGGAGCCCATTTCCAGTTCAGGGCTCTGCCATTTGGCTCATCTTCAGACCCCTGGGGTTTGCCAAGTGCTTAGCAGTGGTGGCAACTGCTCTCAGATAGCAGGGGTTCTATGTGTGTCCTTTCCTGGATTACTGGCTGCTAGCATCACCATCCAGGGAGCATCTGCTCTAAGTTCTCATATCTGCTACCTGTTCCAGGATTTCGTGGTCATGATCAACCTGTCCAAGTCATTTCTGATTCCCTGTTGACTTATTTACATTGGGTCAGTATTGGATACAGCTCAGGGGATGGCCTTTCTACCCCCAAAACAAGGCGGAGCGCCTGATGGATCAAGCCCACCAGTTCTACTCCAGCTATCATGTCCCAGCATGGGTCTTTCTTTGCCTCCTGGAACTCATGGCTGCAGCCATCACTATGGTCCCCTTAGCCAGGCTCCATATGAGGATTTCTCAATGGACGCTGGTGGGCCAGTGGGAACAGCAGATGGATGACCTGGAGCGGCCAGTCCTGGTCTGAGATCCAGTCAAGAAGGTGCTGTTGTGGTGACTAGAGTGCAGCAACCTCCTCAGAGGGGTGCCATTTTTCATTCTACCACTGCAGCGAATCCTCACAACAGATGCCTCAGGTCTCAGCTGAGGGGCTCACCTGGGTGCCCACCAGACTCAAGGGACATGGTCCACAGTGGAAGTGGCACTCCACATAAACACCTTGGAGACGCAAGCAGTTCTGTATGCCTTGCAGGCCTTCCAGACCCAGCTCTTCCTGGGTCCATTGCTGATTCAAGCAGACAACTCCAGCATCATTCATTACATCAACAAACAGGGAGAGACTCATTCTTATTCTCTTTGTTGGGAAGCAATGAGGGTCTGGTATTGGGCCATAGATAATGGCCTAGAACTCTCAGCCATCCATGTTTCTGGTGACCAAAACTTGGTGGACAGCCTAAGCCGGTCTCAGTCACTGGCTCAAGAGTGGGAATTCCTGACCTCTCTGGTGAAAGATCTGTTTGACAGGTGGGGTCATCCAGAGTTAGACCTTTTTGTGTCCCCACTCAATGCAAAACTGTTGCTTTTCTGCTTGTTTGCTTTAGGGCCTGGAGTTTTCTGGCGAGATATGTTTTCCCTCTCTTGGAAAGGGAGATTCCTGTATGCCTTCCCTCCCTTCCTGCACCTTCAGAGGGTTCTGATAAAACTTCAGATGGAAGGGGCAACCATGGTCCTGATCTCCCTCTTCTGGCCTTGTCAGATCTGGTTCCTCTTGCTTCAGCAGCTGGCAGTGGAACCTCCAGTGCCCTTGCCCCTATGTACAGGCTTGGTCTCCCAGGAGCAGGGCACCCTTGTCCATACAGATCTCAAATCTCTCTATCTTTATGCTTGGCTCTTGAGGACATAGCCATTGTGAAGCCTGGGGTGTCCTCTAAGGTGGCAGAGGTTTTGGAGGCAACTATGAAACCATCTGCCAGGTCCACCTATTCCATGAAGTGGAAGCATTTTGCTATGTGAGTTGCTTTGCACCAACTAGACCCCTTCACCTGTCCAGTGAATCAGATCTTGGAGTACTTGCTCTCCCTCTCAGTCTCTGGTCTGAAGTACTCCTCCATCAAGGACATCTTTCAGCCATGTCTGCTTGCCATTTACCTGTTGATGGCCGCATGGTGGATCAACTTGATGTGTCTCGCACGTTTTTGAGAGGAATCCTGCACTGGAAGCCTCCAGTCTGCAATCATATCCCAGCTTGGGATTTAAATTTTTGTGTTTAAGAAACTCACCCTGCCTCTATTTGAACTTGCTGCGAGTTGTGAGCTATGCTTTCTGTCATGGAAAAGGTTATTTTTAGTTGCTATTACTTCTGCTCAAAGGATTTATGAACTTCAGGCACTCATGTGTGCGAAGCCGTATTTGATTTTCCACAAAGACAGGGTGTCTTTGAGTACTAGTCCTAAGTTTCTTCCTAAGGTGGTGTCTGAGTTTACTTTGAATCAGTCCATCCATCTGCTCATTTATTTTCCAGAGCATGCCAATCCAGGGGAAGCATTGCTCCATGCTTTGGATGTGTGTAGAATTTTAAGATACTATACACACCAGACAAAGGACTATAAGTCTTCACAATTGTTTGTTTCCTTTACTCTGGGAAAGAATGCGTTCCGGTATCCAAACAGTGCTTATCTAAATGGTTAGCCAATTGTATTGTTTTCTGTTGCAGGAAGTATGGTAAGGAACTACCTTGTGTGGTTTGTGGCCATTCAACCAGAGGTATAGCCACTTCCGTTGCATGTTTCGGAAACATTTCAGCTGCAGATTATTTGTGCAGCCACTACTTGGAGCACTGTTCATACCTTTACCTAACACTACAATCTGAACATCACCTCTAGGCGTAGGACCAGTTTTGGCCTGGCTGTTCTACAAGGACTTCTCTCTTAGGCCCTTAGGGCCAACCACGCAAACAGTCTGTCAGTTGTTTCCAGACCTGCTTGCGACTCAGCCTACTGGTATGGCTGCTGTAAGACATACCCTTGAAGTAAGATAGTACAGTTATGTAAGAACTTACCATAACAGTAGATCTTCAAGATGATCTCTTGTAGCAGGCCATGCTTTCCCTCCCTCCTTCTCCCTTTTTCCTCTTTTGTGGCCTTCAGGCCTTCTGCCTCGCTCTCATCTTCCATAGCAGAGGGCCTTCTGCTTCTTCTGCTTCTTTTCTTGTCTGCTCCGAGGATGCCTCGGCTTCCTCCTTGGTTCTCCTAGCAGGCTGTTGCTTTTGGTCTGTGGTGGGAGAACTGAGGAGGGCGTGGGGGCTACTCTTATAGGGTATGCCAATGTGAGAGGGTGACGTCGGTGGTGAGTGGCCCCTCTGGTAAACTGCTAGCTAGAAAGTTTCCATGAGATCTTAGTGCCTGGCCACTTAGTCTTACCGGTGTGGCCTTCTGCAAGAGATTCTCTCAAAGATCTACTGTTATGGTAAGTTCTTATATAACTGTACTTTCCCCTGCTTGTAGCTTGTGCCCTACTTATTCTGCATGTTTTGCTTTCTATGGTTTGCGGGTTGTGGCTGCAGGGCTGATGGCCAGTTGTGTTGCACCTACTTTGGTGTAACTTGTGGCATGTAACACTAGAAAGCATACACTGAAATTGATAAGGAGGTTAACCAGTAATTATAGAAATTTATGTATCATCTGCAAAAAGATTACATTTATTTGTATCATTTTTCTACCAGGGACATTCTATGTTTTTCACTGCCTTTACCTTCATTACCAAAATTTCCATTGCTATCAAAAAGAGGGTTGACAGTGGGCACCCTTGTTTGAACCCAATTCTTTTAACTTTCAAAGAGGTGTTGTCAGATTTTACTGTAAAAAATGCAACCATCACCTTTTTGCCCAAGGTCATGTACTGTCTTTTACGCAGGATACCACACTTCATTTATGTGTCTGGCATATTTCTTGTTCTTTCAATTATTTTAACTTTTGAGGTCTAATTTCCTATAATGACTAAACACTGAGGGTCAACAAGATTTTAAGTGAAATCAAATCATTTGAAAAATTTACTTTCGCGCATGTTTGATTTTAGTTTAATTAGGGTAACTTCAGGATGTCTGAAATAGCGATTTGTTTTGCAGTTGCATTTTTGAAATACATTGTCCAGTGTCTCTTTAAAGCAGTGATACCAGTTGTTAAAAATTATCTTTTTAAACAAACTTCTGCTTTAGCCATGCCCTACACCTACCAACCTTTATTACTTTCTTTCCATTTATTTTTCCAATTTTTCTTAAAAATTATTTTTATTAAAAATATAATTTTTGCTAGTTTTCCACAGCCCCTTGCCAGGGGCACCATATTGAATTCAAACAAGTCAGAACCAGTCTACAATTTCAAGTTCAAGTTTATTAAAGAACAAACAAATGAGCAAAGCTCATTTTAGCTGGTGTCTTTGCAGCATAATTAATACATTATGTTACATAGAGATACATAAGTAGTACTGTACAAAACAAAGACAACATAAATAAACGCTTTCTACATCTAGTAAGTTGTGCAGGTGAGACATGACTTAATTAATTAATTAGTTTATTTATTTGCTTTTGTTAACCAGGTAAGCACACTAGACAGCCAAGTGCCTATTTTCAGGTGCGACCCGGGAGGATTACAAGGTACATACAAGAACATCAGGCGGAGCTGAGGTAACATACAAGAAATTCAGGCATAACAGATTGATAGGTAGACAACAGCATGATACAGGCATTGTCAATAAAGCAAACAATATAGGGTAAGTCATACCCTCGGGGGGGTTAAGAATAGAGGGTTAACAGGAGGAGTACAGTAGACTGAGTACCCCCACAGGGAAACAGGTGGGTTGGAGAAAGGGCCCAGTGCATGTTGATAACATTAGAAACAACTATCAGTTACAGGATCCAAGTGCCAGCAATAGCAGGAGCCTCGGCCACGCAACAGTCCCCACTGAGAAAAGGAGCCACAGCCAGGGTCTATAAGGCACAGAGACAGGCGGAGGCCAACTTAAGGAAGCCCCTCAGGAAGGCTTTGAAGCAGGGATGGGAGGGAGATGTGCGAGTTATTGCAGGAAGGGAGTTTCACACTCTCGGTGCGTAAATGGCAAAGGCCTGATCATCCGAGAAAGGGTGCGGGTTTTAGGAACCAGGTGGTTCTGTGAGTCTTTGGATCTTAGGTGGTAGGCTGGAGCTCCACATTTGAGAGGTAGGGCAAGTGCAGAAGGGGTGGCAGTTTTGACAATGTTGTCTATGAAGTTGCCGAGGACAAAGGTGCGGTGCTTTTCATGGGGGGAACCACTCCAGCCATAAGTACAGTTCACAGCGATGCGTGAGATGAGAAGCAGAGAGTGCAAAGCGGCATATATTGTTGTATGCAGTGTCCCATTTTGTGAAACTTGTTTTTGGGACAGGGGCAAAGGATACAAGCCCATAACAGAGTGTGGGTAAGAGGACTCCCCTGGCTAGGGCGAGCTGTGTGGCCGGCGTGAGACAGCTTTTTGCTCTGTAGGCAAGTCCGAGCTTGCTGTTTGTTGCCTTACATATGTTCCAAATATGCAGGGTGAGGTCCAGTTGTGGGTCTAGGGTTACACCCAGATAGTTGACAGTATCCGTGGCATGCAGGAGGGAGCCGTCTGCACAAAGATATTTAGGGGAGCAGGGCAGGTTTTCATCTTGGCCATGGAGCCAAAGAGCATGGCCTGGGTCTTTTTTAGGTTAATGGTCAGCTTATGGTCCTCTAGCCAGGTCTGAATAAGCTTGAAGTCCGAGTTCAATGTGGAGTTAATGATAGTGATATCCAGGGAGCTGGCCAGGATGATGAGGTCATCAGCATATAGAGTGTTGCACCCATGGGCTGTGATGGAGGGCAACTCATTTATGAAAAGGGAAAACAGAATGGGTCAGAGGATGGATCCCTGGGGGACTCCGCAGGTCACCGAAGAGGGGTCGGAGAGGACTCGGTTGCGGTTAGTGTATTGCTGCCTGCCAGAGAGGTACTGTAGTTAGAGAACCAGGCATGGGCGGTGGGGGGGGGGAGAGAAGCCAAGGGACTGAAGAGTGGCACTAAGGAGTGAGTGATTGACCCGATCAAAAGCTTTCGAGAGATCCATGAAGATGGCTCCAGTCAGTTTGCCTTGATCGGTGGCGGTCCTGATCTCGGAGGTAACCACGGCAAGGGCAGTAGACGTGCTGTGCCCTTTCCTGAAGCCATGTTGTGCAGGGGAGAGAAGTTTATAACGCTGAAGGTAGTGGGAGAGCTGTGAGGCAACTACCTTTTCCAGGAGCTTACAGATCGCAGACAGAATCGCTATAGGGCAGTAGTTCGTGGGATCTTTTGGGTCACCTTGTTTGTAGACAGGGACGCCATGGCTACTTTCCATATGACAGAGATGATCCCCGAGATTAGAGAAGTGATGGAGATGTGAGTGACAGGCTGGGCTAGGAGGGATGCCCCCGGACTGAGTAGTTTGGGTTCAAGGCTGTCGTGCCCCGCTCCACTGTGAGGGGAGAGACCTGCAAGGAGCTTCTGGGTCTCCATAACAGAGACCTGTTTTAGGTAGAAGAGAGGTTGGGGGTGTGCCCACTCAGAGGGACCATGAGCCTTGGGGTCGGTGGGCGGGGAAGCGGGAGCGGGCAGGTCAGAGAACAGGGAGTTAAATGCATTAGCGATAGTAAGGGGGTTGTTGCAGCTGACCCCGCCAATATGCATGACGGTGATCTGTACTCTCGCGGACCCTCCGACTATGTTTTTGATGTTCGGCCAGAAACTCCATAGATTTCTGGCCGAGGATAGCAGGGCAGATTGGCAGAAGTCACTCTTGGCAGTGTGGATGGTTGTTTTACATGAGTTTCTGAGCTGCCGATATTCTATTTAGGTCATTATTGTTGTGGGAGATCTTGTCTCTCTCCAAACATTTGTCCCTACGTGTCGTAAGGGAGAACAGGCCATCATGGAGCCATTTTGTGAGAGGGCCCCTCACCCTCCTTTTTGTGAGAGGGGGCGTGTTTGTTTTTCAAGGGGGTGAACAGCACGAGGAAATGGTCTAGAGCCCCTGAGGGATCGCTAGTAGCAGTGACGCGGGACCAGTTGGCTTGTCATAGGTCTGCAAGGTAGTCCTCAGTGTTAAATTTTGAGTAGTCCCTCATCTGGATCACTTCACTGGTTATCCTGAAACCATGTGTTTATTACATTCTTTAACGGTAGGTTACCTGGGATGATTTTTGAAGTACCGGTAAGGAATTCCATAATGAAGGGCACATATAATTAAATATCTGTGTATCCTGAACTGTTTTGACCCTAGATGTCTCAAACTCAAGCACATCTGAGTCCCTAGTATTCCGAATATGAACCTTTTGATCTTCTTCAAGGATATCTCTTTCAGCAGGCCACATCTTTGGAACGTAGAGCCATCAGGCATTTGGACCACATGGAAAACTTTTGCAAGCAGTTAGCCAGGGGCCGCCCATGACAATGTCTGACATCAGAGTATACATAAGCATGGGTGACCTCTCCTCAGTTCTTTTTCTGCCATCAATCAGACTGTATGGACCCACAGAAACATTTCTTTTTTTACATCTATCTAAAGTAATCACTAGAATGATTTTCAACTACCTGTATCTCATCAAACGATTCTTCAAAACTCTTCCAGTACTGCGGGTGCGGAGAGAAAATCTATTCAGAAGACTCCCATGATGTTTGTGTCTGATATTTAGGCCTCTCTCACTCACAATGTGAAAGCTTATGATATCTGCCGGGGTTCAACTCTGTAACCAGGTGACACAGGAAGGGGGCTTTGGAACAATTTGCCCTCCAAAAAACAGTGGAAAGATGGAGATGCAGCTTCGAGAAAAATTCACATCGCCAACCTCATCAAATCGCGGTCATCGAAGTCCCAGGAGAAATCTTCAGGGAGTCACAAAGCACCAAGACAAGGTCAAGGCTTCCCTGGCCAGAACCAGGTTGCTCTTGTTGACTACAGGTACTACCTCTGTTTTGACATCATCTGCTCTGACAGTGATGTTGACTGCCCCCAACCATCAGCCAAATACCAAGGTTGGGGCCTGGTGTAGGCACTACCAGGGCTGTTACAGCTGGTACGTTGCCTTTGTCGATGGGGACTCAGGCTCCGCCATTGACCACACCAGTTGCACCTGCTAAGCAAGGTGGTGCTGACACACAGGCAGCCCTTATCACCTTCTCAGACATGATAAGAAGTCTACTTCCTGGCCTTCCTGTTCTAGGGGGCCCGTCAATGGGGACTACCTCAAATCCTCCATTGATACCACAAGGTACTTCCTTGCCCAAAGGATCTCCTCAGCTGACACTGATATCTCTGGAGCAGTCTCTAATTCCCGTTGGTTATACAGTTGATGATGAATATGAATACAGCCCTGATCTGATGATGCAGGAGGATGACAAATATGCTGAGAGCCATTATGAACATGGTACCAGCTCCCCAGTCTCCTCCTGTAGTGGGGACTTTGTAGTGAATACTTCAAGATCACCTCCAGAGGATCCCTCATTTTCTAGCATGATGCAGCAAATGTAAGCTGCCATGGGTCTTACTTTAGAAGAGCAGAATTCTACCAAAAAGAACCTGCTGGAGTTTCTGAAAATGCCAGAATCTCCCTCTGCTGTGGTTCCTTCTGTGTTTCCAGCCTCAGAGGATGACACTTATGTAGTCTTGTATAGGCCAAACAATATATCAGCTGTGCCCAGAAAGGCAGACAAACTGTATTCCGATCCGTCTTAGAAGCCTTTTTGTGCTGTTCACCCTGAGACCGATTAAGTGGTAATCACAGCTGCCCAAGACAGATCCAGGGCACCCAAACACTTGCGCTCCCTTCCTCTTGATAAGGAATCTAGGAGGCTGGATGTCCTAGGCAAGCGTACATATACCTCTGCCTCATTGGGCCTATGTATTGCCAATTACCAGGCCCACATGATGAAATATTAGAATACCCTCTGGAGGAAGGCTAAGACTGAAGCATGTGCCATGCCTGAGTGCTCTGCTGAGCAAGAGTTAATGTAAACTCTGACTGCTGGGGCTGATGTGGGAAAGTATTTGCTCCTCACAGCATATGACATTTCTGATGCCTCTGCCAGGGCTGCAGCCCCTGGCGTCTGTCTCAGATGCTACTTTTGACTTACAGTAGCAGGGTGTGCCACTGATGTGCAGCAAACTATTCTCAATACCCCATTCAGAGGGAAGAAATTGTTTGGCCATGAGGTAGAAGAAATCTTGAAAAATCTTCAAGCCTCTGGCAAGACTTTGAAATCGGTACACTCCCTTGATCATGCCTAAGGCAGGGGTAGGAGCAAGGATTCTGCAGGGGTTCCTTTTGCCCAGCTGCTGTTAGGGGGCAGCACCTGATCTACAAACTGCAGGGCAGGGGCAAAGGTACAAGGGCCTTTCCAGTCCCTGCTGCACCCTCAAAAGCCCCTCGAGGTGGTGGAGCCAGTGGCTCCAGCCCCTCTGGCTCAGCATGACTCCTTATACACCCCCAACCACCTTTACCTCTGGGGTGATAGTAGAAGAAGAATCAGCATTTATATAGCACTTTTCATACATAGTGTTTCCCAAAGCACTTTACAAGCAATGCTAGACTGGTAGTGAAGTGACTGAAAGTGTAGTGGCGGCCATATTGCACATCAGCATCCACACACCGCCTGAACAATTGCATGATCCAGTTTATGGGAAGGGCAATGTTGGCCGGGACACCGGGAATGTCCCATACTCTTTGCAAAGAGTGCCCTGGGTTCTTTTACTTCCACCTGGACACCCACCAGGACAGCACCAGGATGGGTAAAAGGGACCTCAGTTTAACATCTCATCCAAAGGACAGCAGACCCCAGCAATACAGCAGCTCCGTAATACTACACTTGGATGCCAGCGTTTTAAGTATGAGTCCAATCTCGTGTGAGACCAGAACCCACAACTTTCTGGTCCAGAGGCGGATGTGATACCAAGTGAGCCACACTGTCCAGCCACTTGGATCAGTGGAGAGAGGTGACTATGAACACCAGGGTTCTGGAGATAAAGAACAAGGTCATGCTCTGAAACTTCTGGGCAGCCCTCCAGACCATTCACCAGTTGTGAAAAAATACCCACCAGGGCATATGTCCCTATTGCTAGAGGAAGTACAGTATCTACTCCAAAAACAGGCTATAGATCCTCTACCTTTAGAGGAACACAGTTTTTTACTCCAGATACTTCCTCCTCCCAAAGTGGACAGGGAACTTGTGTCCTATTCTGGATCTAAGAGACCTGAACTCCTTCACAGAATACAAGAAGTTCAGGATGGTCACCCTGCGAAATCTCCTTCCTCTGTTGTTAACAGGAGATTGGACTTGCTCCCTGGATATGAAGGATGCGTACCTCCATATCAAAATTCAACACCCTCACAGAAAATATCTGAGGTTCCTGTTTCAGGGAGAACATTATGAATTCAGTTTTGCCCTTTGGTTTGTCTTCTGTGCTATGAATCTTGAACAGATGCTTAGCAGTGGTAACAGCAGCCCTTAGCAGGGAAGGCCTGTATGTTTTCCCTTACCTGAATGATTTGCTAATAAAAGCCCACTCCAGGGACCAGCTCCTGCAGACTTTAACTCAAACCAGACAGATGTTCAATGCTCTAAGGGTGACTGTCAACATACTAAAGTCGGTTCTGACCCCCCTGCCAAAGACTTTGGTATATAAGGGCAGTTTTGGATATGGCCCAGAGATCCCCTTTCCTGGCTCTGGAAAGGGCTGACCACCTGATTACCCAAGCAGCACAATTGGTGCACAGCAACCATTATGACTCAGCAAGGACATGCCTCCACCTTCTGTGACTCACGGCTGCAGCAGTTTTTACAGTGTCACTGGCCAGACTGCACACATGAGGATTCCTCAGTGGGCCCTGAAAGTCCAGTGGGACTAGATGATGTAGAACAGATGGTTCTAGTCACGTCCTCTTGTGCAAGGTGCTTAAATGGTGGATGGAATGTGACAACCTGCTCAAGGGTGTTCCATTCTTAATTTCTTCCCCTCTTCAGATCCTTGCCATGGATGCTTTTGGTTCAGGATAGGGAGCAGACCTGGGCTCTCTGCAGGCACAAGGCACATGAAACTAGGTGGAGTGCACATTGCACATAAATGTTCTGGAAATGAGAGTGGTTTATATGGACTCCAGATTTTCTGGACCCACTTGGCACCCAGTCCTCTGTTGATACAGATGGACAATGTCAATATGATGCATTACATCGACAAACAAGGGGGGGACTTGTTCTTACCCGTTGTGCAGGGAAGCAATGAGAGTTTGGAATTGGGCTGTGGAACACTGTCTTGAACTATCAGCAGTACATGTTCCAGGCACCAAAAACATATCGGCAAACAAGCTAAGCAGGTCACAGTCCAGGATGCACGAGTGGGAACTGTTGACCTCGGTGGTCCATGACCTCTTCGAAAGATGGAGTTATCCAGAGTTGGACCTTTTTGCATCTACACTCAATGCAAAACTGCTGCATTTCTGCTCACTCGCTTCAGGGACTAGAGTTTTTTGAAGAGATGTGTTGTCCCTCTCTTGAAAAGGGAGGTTTCTGTATGCCTTGCCTCCCTTTCCGCTAATTCAGAGAGTGCTATTCAAGCTGAAAATGGAGGGGGCAACTCTAATTCTCATTCCTCCCCTATGGCCTTGACAGATCTGGTATCCACTGTTGCAACAGCTGACAGTGGAACCCCCAGTACCTCTACCTCTATGCAAGGGTCTGCTATCATGGGAGCAGGTCACTCTAGTCCACCTGGACTTTAAGTCCTGACATCTACATGCATGGCTTCTGAACACAAAGCCATTGCTCACTTTGGGGTGTCACAGAAAGTGGCAGAAGTTCTGGTGGCTGCTAGAAAACCATCCACCAGACATACTTACTCTGTGAAATGGAAACAATTTACTTTATGGGCCATTTCACATAATCAGGATCCATTTACCTGTCCAGTCAATCAGGTTCTGAAGTACCTATTGTCCTTGTCAGATTCAGGCCTGCAGTATTCCTCTATTGAAATTCCCTTACAGTAGCAGCTGTATCAGCTTTCCATGTGCCTGTGGAGGGCCGTACAGTATCTCAGCTGGAGGTAGCCTCTGTTTTTCAGAGGCATTTTACACATTAAGCCTCCTATTCAAAATCCAGTCCCAGCTTGGGGCTTGAATTTTATTTTGGAAAAGCTAACTTTAGCTCCTTCTGAGCCAGCCACAATCTGTGGCTTACGCTTTCTTTCTAGGAAACGTTATTTTTAGTTGTAGTCACTTCTGGGCAAAGGATTTCAGAGCTACAGGTTCTAATGGGTGAGCCTCCTTATTTGATTTTCAACAAAGACAGGGTGTCTTTCTACCAAAGGTGGCATCTGAGGTTTACTTTAAATCAAACCATTTACCTACCAGTGTATTACCCAGATCATGCCAATCCAGGGGAAGCATTGCTCCATTCTTTAGATGTGCATAGAATACGCAGGTACAGTACACACCATGTAAAGGACTGCAGAAAGTCCTCACGACTTTTTGTGTCATTTGCCCCGGGAAAGAAGGTGCTCCAGTTTCTGGACAGTGCTCTTCCAGATGGCTAGCACATTGTATCATGTTCTGTTGCAGGAAGTACAAGAAGGAACTTCCTGGTGTGGTTCGTGGTCATTCCATAAGGGGCATAGCCACGTCTGTCGATTGTTTCCAGAATGTTTCTGCTGTAGAGATTTGTGCAGCTGCCACCTAGAGTACTGTCCACACTTTCACTAAGCACTACAGTCAGGACATTATCTCTCACGGAAGAGCAGGGTTTGGCCTAGCGGTGTTACAAGGCCTACTCTGATGAGCATTTCTGCTCCACATGCCCAGACTGTTAGCTTTTGGTACTACCCGGGACCCATTCCAAAAGTGTGGCTTGATGAAAAAAGATATCCTCGAAGAAGATAGAATAGTGACATACTTACTGCAACAGTAAATGTTCGATGGAATCTCTTTCATAAGTCCATGCTGTCCTACCCTCCTTCCCCCTCGTATACCCCCCTGACAGTGACACCGGCACAGCGAATGACACTTCAGCGACTACAGCGACACGTCGCTGTAGTGTCTGTGCTGGAACCTGGCACTGTCTGTCAGGGGTCTTGCACCCCTCCCAAATCAGCTCCGACTCGGAGTTAATAATCCTTAGTGGAGGGTTGCGGGGGCAGAGCCCCCTGCATGGGGGGGTTCAGGGGTGAAGCCCCTCGAAGAAAACACTTTGTTTTCTTTGGAACCAGCAGCCGACCGTGAAAAGTGGTCGACCCACCAGTTTCGCTGTCTGGTCGTTCGACAACATTTTTGTCGACGACCAGTCATGCATTCCTTTCCCCTTAGGGGTTGCAACAGAGACTGTTGTCTTCATTGTTATCTTTTCCAGCACTCAGTCTTGCCTGGTATGCAGAGTGCTGGGGTTGCTCCTGGTTCCCTAGAAGGAGGTCTTCCGAGCATGATCTCCAGTGGGGAACTGAAGAGAAGAGGGGCTGCCCACACTTATGTATACGATGACATCTGACGTCATCTTGAGTGGCCCCTGGCTGACTGCTTGCAAAAGTTTTCCATGTGGTCCTAGTGCCTGGTGGCTATCTGTTCCAAAGGTGTGGCCTTATGAAAGAGATTCTCTTGAAGATCTACTGTTACGGTAAGTATGTAACTGTTTTTCATTTATCATGAAGTACATATGTAACTGCAAACAGTAATTAATGCCATTTTCTATGGTGTTTCAAAGACATACAGTTTAGTTAATTGTAAATATGTAATAGTGAGAACCCATTGTTGCATGTAAGATAAATGTAGCCATTCTTTAACAGTATATAAAATGTTTATTTTGTTTAAAATTGTTTTTCAGGTCAAATCACGAAAAATATCCAGCTAGTCTACTAGTGGCAGTATTAACGTTTGTATAATATCCCGTCAAGTGGTCAAAGGGAGGAAATTTTGATTTTTAAAAAGAAACCAGATTTTACTAGATAAGGCACATACTAGGTGCCAGTTCACATACTGTCCATCCAGTAGCCTGAGTATTTATATTTGTCAACTGTTTCTAATTTATTTCTGTATAATGTGGCCATTTTTGTCTGACCTTTATTACAAAGATCCTTTAATTTTGTGTGAGTGTCAAAAATCATTACATAGAGGATAATGGCTGGGGTTCTGCAGTTTACCAGGTTGTAATCACCTTGAGTGGTTGCCATGCCAAGTTTACTGTCAGCATGGCAACCATGAGAGGTGACTTCAGCCTGGTAAACTGCAGAACCCCAGCCATCATCTTTTATAGTGTATGGGGGTTTGAGCTGCTTAAATGAATTGACTACTTCTTTTACACTTTGCGTTTACACCAAAATATGGCTCTCGTTGATCTTATTTATTTATTTGTTTTTGTTAACCGGGTAGGGCACACTAGACAGCCAAGTGCCTATTTTCAGGTGCGACCCGGGAGGGTTACATAGGTAGTAGTATACAGGAGACAGTTACATACAGCTGAGCAAGAAAAAAAACAGGATTTACAGGAAATGGCTAGGTGGCTGACATTAAAGTACAAATTTAGCAAACAAGAAAATAACAATTCATTACCTAGAGAGACAGAATAAGCAAGGTATCGTTCACTACAGGCTCTGTAATAAAGCGTATTGCAAAACAAAAAAATTCCCTGAAAACTAAACAGTGTTTAACCTAAGCTTGGACTGGAGAGAAAACGAATTAAAGGAGCACTAGTAACAAGGGTACAATTTCTTAAGGTAACAGGCATTCTGGGGCCAGGTGCAGAGCAGTGCTGGCTGTAAAAAAGATCATCAATGCACTGTCTCCACACCTGCGCCGACGAGAAAACCGCAGCAGCAGCAGCCTGGTACTACAGGTAGGAGAAGGAGGCATGGGCTTAAAGATTCTTAAAAAGTCCTTAAATGTTACTGAAAAGGTCCATTTCACAGTCTGTTTCATGAGCAGTGGTAAGCTTTTAAACTGCTGAAGGAGGCCTGGCTGATACTTGAGTGAGGTTCGTTGGAGCAGTCTTTGTTAGAGAATGGCACCAAAAAGTGGGCTTTTACCTTGGCGAACGATCCTCAGGACTCCTGGCAGGTATGGGGAAGGGCAGTGGAAGCCCTCACGACCTCCGCTCCTCGGGGGTCCAGGAAAATCTTGGCGAACGATCCGCGGGACTCCTGGAAGGTATGGGGGAGGGCAGTGGAAGCCCTCGCGACCTCCGCTCCTCGGGGGTCCAGGAAAATCTTGGTGAATGATCCGTGGGACTCCTGGCAGGTATGGGGAAGGGCAGTGGAAGCCCTCGCGACCTCCGCTCCTCGGGGGTCCAGGAAAATCTTGGCGAATGATCCGCGGGACTCCTGGCAGGTATGGGGAGGCAGTGGAAGCCCTCGCGACCTCCGGCTCCCTCGGGGAGTCAGAAAATCTTGGCGAACAATCCATTGGGACTCCTGGCAGGTATGGGGAGGCAGTGGAAGCCCTCATGACTGCCGCTCCTCGGGGGTCCAGGAAAATCTTGGCGAATGATCCGCGGGACTCCTGGAAGGTATGGGGAAGGGCAGTGGAAGCCCTCGTGACCTCCACTCCTCGGGGGTCCAGGAAAATCTTGGCGAACAATCCGCGGGACTCCTGGCAGGTATGGGGGAGGGCAGTGGAAGCCCTCGTTATCTCCGCTCCTCGGGGGTCCAGGAAAATCTTGGCGAACGATCCAGGGGACTCCTGGCAGGTATGGGGGAGGGCAGTGGAAGCCCTCACGACCTCCACTCCTCGGGGGTCCAGAAAAACCTTAAATATACACAGCATGCCATTGACGGTCGTCAAAAAAGATTTATTTAGATCCAATTTGCATTTAGAAACAGTTAAATTTTGTATTTTAAACAAAAAGAAACGTCTTTTTACTGCTGCTGCTATTGAAGTGGGATGCGGATGGACATCATTCATCATGTGCTTAGAGAAGATGTCAACTGCGTGGAGCAAATGGGTTGTGGGAAATATTCGATGTCCGAGATGGGATACCATCCTCCACTGGAGACCGCCTGTGGATGGGGGTGGGAGGTAAGAGACAAAGCATGAAGAAGAGATTTAAAAAAAAACACTTTTAGCCAGTGGATGTGCACACTAGGTAACGCCATTTTGAGGTGGCTATTTTGACTGCTCTGCAAACGCATTTAAACTGCCGCTTAGGATGCTCAGTTAAAAATGCTCGCATTTAACATTCTGGGGTCAGAATGTCAGCGGGTGACATTGATTCCATCTTGTAATTTTATCGATCTGACGTAGGCAAGCAAGGTTGTACATCAGAACGATGAGATTACAAGAAAATTAAAAGATGTCAGGCAATGCATAACAAGGCCCCCCCATACATTATTTTAGATTTATTGGCAGTTATAATCAATTTAGAATTAGCTGGTTAAGCAATATTCCATGACAGGGTGTGGGTTATGGTGGGATTTACCCATGCCTGGTGTTGGTTTAGTCACGAGGCCACAGGCCAAGTGATCCAATCCACACCAGAAGTGGGTAAATCCCAGCATAACCCACAGCCTAGAGTGGATTATTTCAATTATATAATGTCCTTTTTTTAACAAGAAATAAAGAAAATACTTGAAAATGCTAAATTTGTAGTTTTTTAAATTGAGTTTTGTTAAAATATTCTTCCCCTTAGGTTAAAATAGTCCACAAAGAAGCCATGAGAAGAACAGGAAAGATTCCTTTGTGCTGTGCCATGCCCCAACCCCCTCCCCAACTATACTTTTTCTTTATTACCCTTCATTTCATCATTTTATTGCGTGTCAGAGCCTGTTAGGATGACACAGAGGGAGAGCTGCTCGGCAGACAGAGGCAGTAAAGTGCACCCTTTAGTTGGTGTTATCAGAGTGGGCTGAGAAACAGGAAGAATGAGCAGTATTTTTTTTTAATGACTGAGAGTGAGAGATAGCGAATGGAATAAGGGTACCTTTGGGCTGTGAAAGACAACAAGAGATAGCAAGGGCAAAACCAGTGTTTTCCTTTAGTACAGAACACAGGCAGTAAGCGAGAGACAGTGAGAGCAGAAACAGTGTTTTTGTGTTTATTGAACATGGGCTGTGAGAGAGAGAGATCGAGAGATGGCAGCATGAGCAAGAGACAGCGAGTGCAGAAACTGTTTTTCTGTACTACTGAATACAGGCTGTGAGAGAGAGAGAGAGAGAGAGACAGAGCGAGAGCGAGAGCGAGAGCGAGAGAACGAGAGAGAGGGAACAGCACTAAACATTTTTTTCCCGGATATGCTCTCTGTCTGTCTGTCTGTCTGTCTCTCTCTCTCTCTCTCTCTCTCTCTCTCGCTTGTAACAAAAAAATTAAAAATAAATAAAGCGGTGCAGACTGGTTTATATGTTAGAAATTGCTGTGCTTGTTTAATCCTACTTTCGCATGGTGTTTTAGTGGAGCATTAAATATGGCAGTGTTTTTGTTTTGAATTTCAGGGTCAGATTGATTTTAATTCAGATGTGGTTGACTGCCACTTTTTTTTAATTATTTACCTCCATTGTCCTCAGAGTGATTGGATGTTACAGACCCCCTTCTGCCGGAACCTTACTTCTTTCACACCTTGGCTCTGTTATTGAAAAAGATAATCTTGAAACTATTATGTTAGGGGATCTTAATTATGACTGGCTCTCCAAGACTGCTTCTCCCCTAAGCACCTTTTGTGATTCCAATGGATTGATGCAACTGATACACAAACCTACTCGTCCTAATAAAAAGAAACCTGGTAACAGTATCATGCTAGACTTTATTCTAGTTGATAAGCCGCATCTTTTCTCATACACTAGGACTTTCTTTGCTGACATTAGTGACCACTGTTTCATTGCTATGGTCAGATCACTGCATCATGTTGGACCGACAGCTAAATTTATTTCAAGAAGGACCTGTTGCAATTTTGATGTGGCTTCCTATGTATATGAATTGGAACACTCGCCGCGTTGGCAAGACTTTTACCTAGCCACCACTGTTAACTCGGCTTATGATACTCTCCATGATATACTGGTTGGGGCCCTAAATATATGTGTACCCATGGCAAAAATCTGAGTGAAAAACAAAACATGTTGTTGGTTCTCCGCTGAGCTGAAAGCTGCATTACTCGGCAGGGATAAGCTTTGGAAAAAGACACGTCAGACGAAGCTTGAATCAGACTGGGGTCAGTTTAGAAAGGCACGTAACGCCTGCACTAAAATGGTCAGGGAGGTGAAGACGGCATTCTTCCTAAGCGAGCTAGACTCTGCTGCAAAGTGTTCCCATAAATTCTGGAGGACTATCAAGGATATGTCTGGCCATATGCCTAGCAACTCCTTGCCACCTAAGATTACATCTGGGGGACAAAACTATCTGTGATAAACTGGGTATCCTTGATGCATTTAACAAGCATTTTGCCACTACTGGGCTAGCTTTTGACAATTCCCCTGCAGCCCTGGTCCACTCCCAATTAAGTGTCCTATGCTTAGTCACTCCTGCCCCGATACCTGGCTTCTCGTTCCAACTGGTCTCCTTGAAAGAGGTTGAAGACCTCATGCTTCAGTTAGATGTTAAGAAAAGGGCTGGTGCTGACTTGCTGGATCCTTATTTCCTCAAAATCACCTATCATGTCCTTGCTGTTCCCATCACCCATTTATTTAACCTATCCTTGTCCCAAGGGTCCCTTCCTCCGATGTGGAAAATTGCCCATGTCATCCCTTTGTTTAAATCAGGGGATCCTTGCGACCTCAACAATTACAGACCAATCTCTCTCCTCCCAAGCTTGTCAAAAGTTCTGGAAAAGATTGTCAGCAACCAACTAAGGGAGTACCTCGAAACCAATAATTTACTTAACCCTATACAATCTAAACACAGCACTATTTCAGCACTGGCTAAAGTAACAAATGACTGGTATCATGAATTGGACAGCCGAAACTTCATCTGCACTGTTTTCCTAGACCTTAACAAGGCTTTTGATACCATGGATCATAGACTGCTACTTTCCTGTCTGAAGAACACAGGCCTGGACTCAGTATCATTGCAGTGGTTCACCAAGTACCTGGTAGGTCGGCGTCAGCAAATTAAAGCTGAAGGTGAGCTATCCCCACTCAAACCCTTACTGAGAGGAGTACCACAAGGATCCATACTTGGCCCATTGCTTTTTGCCATATATGTTAATAATATTGATAAAAGCATTAATAAGGCAAGCATCCACCTGTTCGCTGATGACACAGTGGTACATGTAGGTCACCCGACCCCCGAAGCCGCCTGCTCTGACCTACAAGAAGAATTCAACCAGCTTCAGAACCAGCTACTTCACAAAAACCTTCTCTTAAATGCAAAAAAGACAAAAGCAATGTTGTTCTCGCCCTCTAGCTGTGGGATAAATCTGGCTAGCTCTGGAGCATTGCCTCAGATTACCACACTACTTGGTGAAAAATTGGAGTATGTTTCAAAGTTTAAATATTTAGGAGTGTGGTTAGACCATAATCTCTCATTCACTGAGTATGTAGAAGACCTGGTAAAGAAACTAAGGCAGAGGTTGGGGCTATTCTTTAGAATAAATCAGTTCCTCACTTGAGATGCAAAATTGTGCCTTGTCCAAACTACTTTTCTCTCACTGATCGATTACGCAGATTTCTTATACAGTCATTGTCCTAAAGCCTTGCTTGTAAAGTTAGATACGCTTTATCATAGGGCCATCAGATTTATTACTGGCCTCCCTATCTCCACACATCATTGCTCCTTGTATAAAGCTGTAGGCTGGTCCTCTCTTTTGTTCGAGTGTAATAGAAATGCAGCCATTTGGACTTACAGAGTCGTTACTAAACGACTCCTGCAATATATATTAGACTGTCCCTCTAAGTGAGCCAGGAATGTATGGCTTAAGGAGCGCATCCTACATTACATTCTGTATCCCCAAGGCATACTCCTGCTTTGGCAGAGTGGCCATTAGCTTTATGCTGCCGTCCTTGTGGAATAACTTGCAAAAACTACTGAAACTGAGCTGCCTTTGTAGCATTAACTCCTTTAAGTCCTTATATACGAGATATGTGTGTGAGCCATGCAGTTGCTTCCCCAGTTCCTAAGCATTGCCTGAAGTTAGTTCTCTGATACCTGTAGTCAGTTCTCTGCTTCCTGCAGTCAGTATTAGCTATGTATGCCTGAAGTCTTTGGCGACTCTAGTGTTACGAATTACCCATCACCCTAAATGTTCTTCCCTTCTCCGGTCACTGTGCTCTCACCCTGGCCGAAGTCAAGCATTACAGGTGTTCCCTGCCCATAGGCATGGGATTCTTGGTCTTCGGGTGGTCGACGCCTCCTTAGCCGCCACCCGAGACCCTAAGCCCGGATTCCCCTCCAGCAAAGCACAACTAAAATCACTAACCAATCGGAAGGTGAGTGCTCCTCAGCTCTGGCTTCCGATTGGCTCCTATACTCTGCCCCAGTGCACTCACTAAACCCTGCAATAATCTGACCACTGTACCTGGTCTAACACGATAGAATCCCTTATTTGACTGACTGCATGACCCATATTTTACATTGCTTAGTGTGCTAGAGTATGGACTATTATTTTAGCTGAACTTTTAGGTGCCAAAGGAATTACACTCCTTGCCTTGCTGTTCTGCCACTCCGTTGGTGCCTTCAGTCCCGGACTCTTTCTCCTCCTCCCTGCTGTATACAAGACCCCTATGGGCTCCCTGTCCCTCAAGCGCAGGAAAGCTTAGTCACTGGGTGTTAGGTGCTACTTTAGCCACCTCTGTAGACAACAAGCCTGGATCCTTCACCAGTTAGACATGGCAACAGCCTTCGTCCAATTGGAATGTGAGCATTCTTTGTCGCTGGTTTCCAATTGGTTCTCCTAGTCCACTTCTGTGTTCCTTCTAAACCACATTTAAATCTGATCTTCTGCCTAAATGTGCTTAGAAGGAGCTGTATTCACTTATTTTCCTGGCTATAGAGCACTTATCCTTATGTCTCAACTGTAACTAATAGAATACCATGTGTTTAGACTCCCTTGTTAACTTCTGTGCTTGCGCCAGCTCTCCTGTTGGGCTACTGATCACTTTACCCAACTGATGATCCCATTAAGCTGTAATGTTTGTTGTTATATTGAGTACTTATTTGTGTTTTTGTTATCCATTTATACTATTGTGCACTTTGTAAATACTTTATATGTACTTTACTACTTGGCCCGGTCTTAACCAGGTCCATCTTGAAAATGAGCTTGCTCAACGATGTTCGCCTGGATAAATAAAGATTTTGATTGATTGATTGATTATTGTGGGATTTACCCACAGCTTAACGTGCCAGTCAGCCAATCAAAACAAAGGATTCTTGATGCCCATTGTATAATCTGAAATATAGCACACCCTGATTGAACTTCCAGCAGGACACCTGCAATGGATGGACTACAAGTATAGTATTGTGTCATCTATATAGAGGGGGTGCTCGGGACTCAACACTTGGGCCACTGCCACCCACATAATATGCAAAGAATATCAGACCTAGTGCTGATCTCTGGGGCATTACTCTTGGAATTCCCAGAGTATTTGATTCAGTTCCCTTTAGAATCACTTTCTGTCTCCTATCCTTTGTGTACCCTGAAATTGCTTAATGAGGAAAGTCCATTTGTGGAAAGGTTCAGGGAAGCCAATTTTATAAGCAGGACCATCTTGAAAATAGACTTTTTGGGACCTAACAACATTTTGTATGATCTGGTCCTGCATAAAAATAAAAAAATTTACTACTACTACCACTACTAATTTGTTTAGCAGTATTTCACAGTCCACTGAGTTAAAGGCCGCCTTGAAGAAGTCAACAAAAATGGATGCAGTTACTTCCTCTGTGTTTGCAGGTAAGTTGTCATCATCCAAGAAGCTTGACATTTTGGAAACAGTAGCTTGTCCTGACCTGAAACCTGACTGGTAGGAGTCCAGAACATAACTTTTGTGTTTATAGGAGCAAGAAAGAAACAAGAAATGTTCTAATTGTTGGCCTATTTAGTACATAACCACATACAATTATAAATGCAATGAAAAT
The DNA here is from genome assembly GCA_016271365.2 of Neoceratodus forsteri. Taxonomy (NCBI): domain Eukaryota; kingdom Metazoa; phylum Chordata; order Ceratodontiformes; family Ceratodontidae; genus Neoceratodus; species Neoceratodus forsteri. The sequence continues at coordinate 1,220,746,448 of CM057450.1, forward strand.
TAAGGGAAACAATTATCAGAAAATAGGAAAAAGCACCAAAAGGGAAATGAGAATTGTTTAAACTACCAGGCAACACAAAATCTGGGAAACACTGAATTCTTTTTAATAGGAAGATGCTGTTTTACTCCACACAGGATGAAAAGAAAATGGCATCAGAACAGAAGAAAAAAACACTCTTATTTTATTTCATTTTATTAACTGGATAAGCTTGCTAGAACATTCTTTCCTTTACAGGAGTCACCTGGAGTCAATAGCAAGGTACACGTGTTCAGCAGGCAAGTATCAAATACAGTCGTGTCTGAGCCTTTAGACAGCTTAGCTATTACTGTACCATCATTGGTTGAAGTAGGACTGAAACTTAATGGACATCAGATTTTGTATCTGTTTACCTCACTTTTCCAGGGACTGAATGAGTGACAGTGAACTACCACAGTCAATCCACTTGATACTCCAGCTGTCTAATTGTGCCACTTGTATAGGAATACATTATGACAATTTCCCTTTATACTTATTTCATTGCACCAATTTATCTAAAATACATATGTATGAGGATATGGCCCCGTTCACTCTTCTCCTTGGCCTTACTTCACAGCTTGCAGTACAGGTGTATCCAGCAGGTGGTAGCACTACTCTTCTTTAAAAGCAGAGAGTCTGTAATATTATGTTAATTTTCACAGTTTATTCAATAGAACTGTTACAGAGCTGAAAGAAAAGAGATCAGATCTCCATAACCATCGTAATCATATTCCTTGCAATACATCCAGCTTTATCTAGCACCATGGCTGATGGGACTAAATGATGCTCTTGGGCACAGCATTCCCTACCATGTGTTGAAAAGTGAAGTCTTGTCTCTAGAACATGTTAACACAGTTGTATTGTGGCTGGGGGCTGCTCTCAAATGTTCTACAGACCAGTAACAACAGCTTTTAGAGCCCCAAAACACAGCAAATCAACTAACCCATATACTATTAAAAGTGTCAGCTTCATCCCTTTAAAAATAAAAACAAAGATGTAAACATTTTTGATATCTACAGTGATTCTGTGGTTATGTGCTCCGGGATAATGTTCACTGAGTGGGCTACTAGAAAACATTTCTTGATTGGATATTACAGAATATCAACATAGTAAACTGTTTTACATCACACCAGTGAGAACAAATCACATCAGATAAACTGGGTTATTTTTGTTGCTGACATATCTACTATCAAAATAACTTGCTGTTTTGTAGTTAAATGTGTCAGAAACAAAAACAACACAGTCTAGATATGTCACAATGCTGTATTTAACCATAATGCTGTGTTTGACCAATGGGAGAGCAGCTGAAACGATGCTTGATGACATCACTGTGGAGTTATACAGCATTCTAACCAGCTGTGAAGTCAAAATAAACAGAGCTCAAAAGAAAAGCTCCTTTGAAAGGTCGGCATTTGAATTTGTTTGGTATAAATTGGACACACAATGGCCTGACTCAGAGTAGGACTGTTCTCGTCATCTGTAAGGGGCAGGAACTTCATTATCTTACTCATGGCTTTGGCACTTATGAGTTATGGTCCTGCCTCCTCACTCATGAAGATACATGGGATATTCCTAGACAAGCAAGCCTCAGTATCCACCAGTTGAAGAATATGAAGTATAACAGATGGTGCTTCCCTCCGTGTTATCTTCCAAGCAGCAATGTCTTCAAAAATAGAGCCTCCTCATTTTCAGGGCAGCCATTCAAGTTCCAAATATAGGCTACAATGATGTACTCTGGAGGATTATACACATAAAGCAAAGTGACAAGCTCTATTAAGTAGGCCTTTAACCCTCGACAGGACATTGTCATTGTTGATGAATACACTATCAATCTATAATTACTCAGTCAGTGGTAATATCAGATTCTGATTATACCATGGGCATGAAAATAAAGGCACACTCCTGTATTGTGATTGGCTGGCTGGCACCTTTCTGCCATGGTAAATCCTACACTATACCAACAGCAAAAGTGCCAGCCAGCCGCATCTGGCATTCCCACCAAAATCACCTCGACCCCACCGAATATGAATGAGGGGAAACCTCAATGTGCACTTGTCTAAACAGCTACAGTAATGAGTGAGTTTCAAATGACAAGTTTCAAATGGCCTTATCTGTAGCCAGCTCACTTTTGCCAGCTGCATATTCCATTTCCCACTACACAAGTGGGAGAGAGAAAAAGACAGAAGAAGAAGAAGAAAAATAAAAACCCAATGCTTTAGTACTGTCTCTCTCTCACACACAGGGCACTCACTCCTCGCTGTCTTCGTCTCCCGGGCAACTGTCCCAGACCCTGGCTTTCAGTTGGCTTCTTTCTGTGTTCTCATTTTCTGTTTCTCATGACACAAGTGAGAGAGAGAGAGAGAGACAGAGACAGAAGTCTGCTGTTAAAAAAAAACAAAAAACACCGCTTTAGTGGTCTCTCTCTCTCTCACCGGGCACTCTTTCTTCACTCTCTCTCTGTGTCCTGGGCAACTGTCCCAGACCCTGGCTTTCTGTTGACTCCTTCCTGTGTTCTCCGTGGCATCCTTAGCTGCCAGGTCCTCTAACGCTCACTCACTCCAGCTGCCATTGCCTTCACTGCTACCTCCTCTAGCACTCCCTTCCTCCCACCTCTGTTCTGTTATCGCAAGCTCCATGGTACCAGCATAGGACTGCCATACACTCCCAGCCCATAAAACAAAAATGCTTCTGTTCTCTTCACGATGGGGGTGGTGGTGGGGGGCATGGTACTGTAGCACGCAGATGTGGGGTCACCGGAGGGTGTTTGACTGTGGTGAGGGGGAGTAACAGCCAGGACCGAAGAAATGAGGAAGCCAAGAAGGTCTCCCTAGCAACAAAGAACTATTTTATGTGGTGGAGCAATATAATCAATAAGCATAATTTAAAATACAATAAACTTTTTTTTTTTAAATACAATACATTTTTTTTTCTCACTAAAAAAAAGCAGACATTGTATAATCCAAATACACCACTCCAGGGTGTGGGTTATACTGGGATTTACCACACCCTGTCATGGTTTATTACTTAAATAGCCATTGTCCTAGGTCTTCCTTAGTAAAATATGTTCTATTGCAGTATATTACAGCATATCCAAATAGGTACTGCCTACACTGACGAGATAGTACATATTATTTCTTTTTTTATTTCAGAATCTTTGGCCAGGAAAAGCACACTGAGTTGAAACTCATTTCCTGGCAAATCCTGGGAGCACAGGATTTGCTTTGGATCACACAGTCTACAGTTGGTGACTGTGGGTTTCAAACCCAGGTCTGTTAGATCTCCAGGTTTACAGCTAGGTGTGCTATCCTCTACTTTAGGCTATAATACCTCACTAATGGTGACTAAAATGGAGAATAAAATCTCACAGGAGAACCCATCCATTTCAGTGCAGGAATATCTCCCTGGGAGTCTTGAAAAGGAGGATGAGATTTTTTCTCTGTACACTTCATTTTGAGTACATTTTGGTATTTTGGTGATATATATATCGACTACAATATATCGACTATGGCCTGATCATCTACATCTCTGCCTCTGCCACCGCCCTCAGGCACATATCCATTGCACTAAACAAAGCTTGCTGTCTCCTAACCAGCGCCCATCGCCTCGCCCACACGTGTGATCTCTATGCACAGAGTGGGTGACTTCAACTTTCAAACTGGATCAAGTACCAAACTTGCTTTATGATAAAAAAAATAACACTAGGCCTTCCTCCCCCCGGTGTCTAAGCTCTACTCTTCCCAGCGCAGACTACTCGCATCACCAGGGTCTCTGAATCCCAGCTTCTGCATATCCCGCATTTCCGCACCACACAAGGGCAAAGATTGCTTGCGCACAGAACTCCCAGCTGGTTCAATGGTCTCAACATTGACATCACCTCAATGCCAAAGCTTGGTCCATTCAAATCCAGTCTCCATCACAACCTGTCTGCATCTAGCTCCTGTGACTGTCCTTCCTAATTGTTCTCCCCTCTCCTCTTTGCTCTTTCCACCTAGCACTTAACCCTCTCCCCCCTCAACTCCCTCTCCCATACACCCATTCACCCTCCCCTACTCCCACCCTCCTTCCTTACCCCCCTGTAGCACTTTAATTGATATTTGACAAGTGCCTATGTCCGCACCCCATTAGTGTGTCTCTTCTCCATACTGTGTCAACCCTGTTACGAGATCTCCTTCTGGCATTTTTGCCACTGTATTGAATGTATAAAACTGTATGTAACTGCCTGTAACCCATTGTTATACTGTTATTCAATGTCTTGTTTGAATTGTACCTCAGCTGATGTGGAACCTTTGTAAAAGAGCCTTGGCTCAAAGGTACTTGTAATCCTAGATTCAAATAAATAAATAAATATATGCATATATACCTCTGTTCCCTGTGTGTCTCTGCTGTCTAATTGTGACCTTCCTCCTCCTCTTTTTTTGTGAATACTGAGCAGAAGTTTTCATTCAGGATCTTTTATTCTTCTAGGTCCCCCTCTGGATGTGTGGTTAGAGCAAGAACCAAGAGCAGCTGAAGCCTCTTAAAAAAACACAATACTGTCCCAGGTGGGCAGTGGGGTATACAGTAGGGTAGCCTAAAGGAATGATCAACATGTTCCCCCAAGGGCATGTTGAGGATGTCTGCCATTTGCCTTATGAGTATGGGGAATAATCCTCATTAGCTCTCAGTACAGATCTAAATTCTTGCTCTGGTGAAACCTCTAGCTCTACTGGTTCATCCTCCTCCCTGTCCTCATAATATTCCTCCTCCAGGACAAGTAGATGCTGGGTAATCGGTGGCATTTCCCATGGCTAGGAAATCCTGGAAAAATTGCCGCATCTTGATATTGTCCTCTGCGGAGGGCATGTGCCTGGGTTTAACTGCTTGCTCCTTAGCCCTTGCAGGAGAAGTGACAGGAAATGAAAGTTACTCACCTGTAACTGGAGTTCTTGTATTGATAGTTCTGCTGGAGACAGCCATGTCATCGGAAGTCTTCAAGCTAAGCTCCTCCCACAACCCAAGTGGTATATCTTCTGGCTACACTCAGTGATGTCAGATCTTTGCCCACTGGAAGTAGGGGTCCCTGTACCACTTGTCAGGGGAGGTCAGGAGGATTGTGTGGTTGTGATCTGAATACCTCTAGAGCTGCCGTTACAAAACAGTAATTCTTTTTTTGTTAAGGATCATGGATTCAGTTCACTATACGCACTCTGGCAGACCCTTCGCAGTCCTCGGGGGGGGCAAGGTGTGCACCCCTATATGGCGAATATAGACTGGAGGATATAGGACACAAAATCAGCATCCCAATGATTACATTAATGCTCTAATGGAATATAAAGGTGTTGCCCTTTTGCCCACGCCGAAGCCGTGCACATCTCCGCAATGGGGATATCACTGGAAGCCACCACTGTGGCAGCAATATGCTTGGAGGAATGAGTCTTAAGTCCCTTGGGTTGCTCTTACCAGCCAAGCTATAGCAGAAGTCGATGCAGGATGTGATCCACCTGGCATTCATCCACTTTGTCTACCGGGTGTGGCTTCAGTGTATGTGACAAACAGCTAGTGAGCCTCTCCACAAGCTCCTGCCACGTGCACTTTATAGTAGGATTAGTACCCTCTGCAGGTCCACAGTGTGGAGCCTGTGATTGATGTCTGAGATAGGACTGGTGAAATAAACCAGAAGGTTAGTCACTTGTTTCTAGTTAAACAAAGACACAACCTTCAGGAAGAATCACACATTAGGGTGAAGGACCACTTGTGCTTATGGAAGACCAAATAGGGAGGGTCCACTGAGAGCACCTGAAGCTAAGTGCCCCATAGTTAATATAAAGACCCCCAAGAAGGCAGTCTTCCATGACAAGTGTGACATCAAACATCTGTGCATTAACATAAATTGCTTACCCATGAGCACTACCAGTACCAACACAGGTCCCAAGGTGGCAGTGGTTCATGCACAAGTGAGGACAGGTGAGTCAGGCCTTTGAAAAAAGTTACTGACCACTTTCTCCTGCACCACTGTCTGCATACCAGCCCATGTCCGGCATACAGAGGTTGCTGTAAGGGGCACCTTCAGGGTTGTGGCTCACAGTGCTGATTGTGACAGAGACCAGAGATAGCAGAGAATGGTTATGAACAGGAAGACAAGAGATCAAGTTCCTTTCTGTGGCTCCAGAGCAAGAACCTCTTCCACTTAAAACCGCAGGTTTTGTGACTCGACCTCAGGAACCAGAATAAGTGGTGCAAAGACTGAAGGTCTGGGTGCAGGACAGTCCCCTGCCATTTGGTCAGCAGGTTGGATTGGAGAGGCATAGAACAAGCCTTCTGCTGAGGCTGAGGAGATCCAGATATCAGAACTGCATGGTGCCATCAGGATTATACATGCATTGTCCTTTTGGGCTTTGATCACTACCCTGCGAACGAAGAGGAGAGAGAAAAGGCGTACAGAAGGCCCACATCCAGGGTCTTTAGAAGGGTCTGCATGTCCTGTCCGTGGCTCCTATATGTGGAACACTGGAAGTAAAATGAGGGTTACTCACCCGTAACCATAGTTCTAGGAGTGGTATATGGTGCACATCCACACTCTGGCTGTCTTCCTTTCTCTTTAAAAACCAGCCAGAGCATCTTCAATCTAAGCTCCTGACACCCATCCAGGTGATATAGTTGGCACCACCCCATGACGGATCTTGCATGCTAGAAGTAGGGATCCACATGCCACTGCCAGCGGAGGTCGGATGGGTTGTGTGGATGTTCACACCATATACCACTCCTAGAACTATGGTTACAAGTGGGTAACCCTCATTTCTAGGAGTGTCAATATAGTGCACTATCCACACTCTGGCAGACTCCTAGCAGTTCTCCAGGAAGAAGGGGCAAGGCGTGAACCCCTACTTGGCAAACAGGGACTGAAGAACTGAGATTCCAAAACCAGCATTTCAGTGTGACTCAAGGTCGATGCGGTAGTGGGAAATGAAGGTGTGTGCTGACTTTTAGGTAGCAGTCAATGCCACTGAGTAGATTGTGAACAATATAAATAAAATGTTACTTACTTACTTATTTTCCACTTTACACACCACTGTGATCTCTATTTAAAGGGGAAGGAAACCTTACCCCATCGTAATGTAGAAAAATCGCCAAGTCAGATAATTTTTCAAGTATTTATTTTTAAAATGTTTAAAGGTTCTGGTCTGTTGATCCTGCACCTTTCAACTACCATTTCAATATAAACTGTCTCAGATGCCACGTGGCAGACAAAAGTAAGCAGCTCAGTCATGAGGACATAAACTGCCTGCACTGCTGTTCAGCTCTGAAGGGCGATATGACTGCACTGAATGTTGCTCACAGTAGGGGTATTGCTCTCCCCTTCCCTCCCCGAGCCTGAGAAAGAGGAGATAATATGGACACTGTCAGCAATTTTCAGCGAGGTCACCCTACCCATCTCAAAAGCAGTGCAGACTATTGATGTCCTCATGGCTAAGCCACTTGCTGATGTCAGCTATGGGGTATCTGTGACAGTATATGTATTCAAAAGGCAGGAGGAGGGCGCAGGACCAACCAGATAGAAAACTAAATTTAAAAACAAGTACTTAAAACATTGTCTGATCCAATGATTTTGTGAATCAGAATCCACCAATCCTTTTATATTACTATAAGGTAAGGTTTCATTTCCTTCCTCTTTTAAAATTAGGGCTACGTTGGGCATGTTAGAAAATCAAGCTCAGGGCAGAATGTGCTCAGCATCAGCTCCTGCACAACTATCAAGAAAATCAAACTAAACTAGTTTTAATTGACTTTGGTGATTTTACTTTGCTCAAACCTGATTGCTGATCTTCTCTTGTATTGAATGCAGGGGACCCACCTTCATGGGACTCTGTTTTGCAAGAGGTCTGGGAAATGGACTGCAAGATTAAAAACATCTTAGAATGTATAGGAGTCCAGGATGCTAAAATTGAAAAGCCCATAGAGACCTCCAAAGAAGCAAATGATCAAGCCATAAAAACACAAGCTGCAGTAGTGAAGTGAACAGTGGAAAACCTGAACCTTAGAACCAGAGAGAAGATGCTTGTGCACTCTAACAGAACAATGAATCTCTGGGCAGTGGGCCTCCTTGAAGGGACTGAGGTGTAGGATTTGAGGACCTACATCAGATCCTGGTTATCAGAAGCTCTGCCCAAGGGATCTATAGAGCCTACAGACATCCTGAAAGCCTATCGGGTAAATTTTCACAGTGCACAGGAGAACGCTGAAACTCCAAGAACTGTGCTGGTGGTAACAAAGGGGCTGGAGTCAGAAGATTATCCTTCAGTGGGCATGTACCACCTTCCCCATCGCAGTCCAAGAACATGAAGTTTGGCTTTTCCTGGACTGGTCATACAAAACCCGCATCTGATGGAAACTGTTTGATCCGCTGCAGCAACAGCTTTGAAGCCTAGGAACTGTACACTCTTTGCTCACCCCATTCCGCCTCCACATAATATGCAGTAGCTAAACCTTCCAATTTTTGGATCCTGTTGAGGCAAGAAAGACAGTGGTCAAGCTTATGGCTGAGTACAGTCAGGAAGAAAAGGATTGAAGACTTCAATATCTGGCTGAGGAACTGGTGCAGGAAAGAAGGGTTCACATGTATTGGGGACTGGGGGGAACCTGCTCAAATAAAACACTCTATTCTTCAGATAGGCTACACCTCAGTAGAGAAGTCTCAAAAGTACTCAGAGACAAACTGGGGGAGTACATAGTCAACAAGCTGAATTTAAACTGGGGGGGTGGGGGTATGCCAGTGGGCCCAAGGACTCCAGGAGGAGGAGAAGGTCTATAGACCCCCCCACACCAATGGAGGGGATCGGGAGGAAGGATATGGAGAGGAAGTGGGGCAATTAGTAATACGAGGTGAGGTGTGTGCACAGGGGGAGAGATGTTAGGAAAAGAACAGGAGGAAGGGAAGGAGGAGCAGAGTCAAAGTGGAGGGTGGTGTCACTGAATGCTCGAAGTCTTGGTAACAAGATGGAAGACCTGCAGGCACTATTAGCTGATGGGAAGGTAGGCATAGTAGTAATAACTGAGACCTGGGCCACACCTCACCACTACTGGGACCTCTCAAACCCAGGATATAAGCTATATAGGAAGGACAGGAGCTATGCAAAGTGGCGGTTTACATCAGGAAGGGAATAACATGCACAAGGGAGGAGATGGCGGGTGAAAATACTGTGGATTCAGCTATGGTCCAATAGAGGAAGGAAGGTGAGGTTGGGTGTGGTCTACAGACCACCCAACCAGGAAGAGGAAAGGGACAGGGAGGTGAGTTCACAATTGCTGGAAGCTACTTGAAAGGGAGAGGTGGTAGTTGTGGGGGACTTTAACCTGCCCAAGGTGGACTGAAGCATACCAACCACATCCTGTGCCTGGAGTCAGGTGATCCTAGATGCAATGCAAAGTGGGCTCCTGACTCAGGGCATCACAGAGCCCTCCAGGAGAGGGTCAATCCTTGATCTAGTGCTCACAAAGGGGGAGCACTTAGAAAATATAGCAGTCAAGGAGCCCTTGGGTGGGAGCAACCATCACACAGTGTGATCCAGGTTGGATATGGGCAGAGAAAGCATCTCCACTATGACCAAAATCATGGATTTCAAAAAGGGTGGACTTCAGGAAGATGGGGGAGGTGCTAAAAGGGCACCTGGTGGGTGTCAGAGTAGATATGGGGTAGACCAAAAATGGTCCATCATCAAGGAAGGAATACTGGCTGCCACAATGGGCAAGAACTTGAGGGCCAAAGCACCCAACTGGTTCAACCCTGAGGTTGCCCAAGGGGTGAGGGACAAGAGGTCAGCCTACAAGAGGTACAGAAGGATTGAGAGAGAGGTGGACATGGGAAACTTATTAAGGATGGTCAAGGTGGAAAGTAAAGTAGTGCGAGAGGCTAAGGCATGAAAAGAATTTCAGGTAGTTGAGGAGATCAAAAAAAAGAGGAGACCTTCTTTCATTACATAAGTGAAAAGAGGGACAAGAAGGATGGAATTGTTAGGCTTAGGAGAGGGGATGAATAGGTAGAGGAGAACAAAGGAAATGCTGACATACTGAATCAATAATTCTGCTCTGTCTTCACCAGAGAAAAAGACAAGCCAGTACCTAGGGGAGGGCGGAGCACAGATGTGGTCATAGGTGAAGACAAAGTGAAGAAGTGGCTCCTAACACTGAAGGTGGACACATCACTAGGCCCTGATGGCATATATCCAAGGGTACTGAGGGAGCTAGCGGGGTGCTCATGGGGCCGCTGGCAGGCCTATTCAGTAGTTCCCTGGAGTCAGGCATGGTATCACAGGATTGGAGAATGGCACATGTGGTGCCCCTCTATAACAGCAGTCACAGGGATGACCTGGGGAACTACAGGCTGGTTAACCTGACCTCCATAGTGTGCAAGCTCATGGAGACCATACTTAAGGAAAGATTGGTAGCGTACCTAGAAGAGAACAGTCTCCAGGATGACAGGCAGCATGGATCTGTGGGACAGAGATTATGCTAGCAGCTAGACAAATCTGACTGACTTCTTTGACTGGGTCACTAGGACAGTGGACAGGGACCCGGCAGTGGATATCCTTTATCTGGACTTCAGCAAGGCCTTTGACTCTGTACCCCACAAGAGGTTGATCAGGAAGCTGCCGGATCTCAGAGTCAGGAAAAAAAATGACCAGGTGGGTAGAAAACTGACTGAAGGACAGGACACAGAGGGTGGTGGTAGGGGACAGTTATCCAGCACCAAGGAAGTCACCAGTGGGGTCCCACAGGGCATGGTGCTAGGGCTGGTGTTATTCAATGTTTTCATCAGTGACATTGCAGAAGGCATTAAGGGCAAAATGTGCCTATTTGCAGATGATACCAAGCTGTGCAGGAAGGTGGACACAGTGGAAGGGATACAAGACCTGCGGAAAGACCTGGGAAAACTTTAAAGATGGATAGGGATCTGGCAGCTAGGCTTAAATGCCAAGAAGTGCCAAGTTATGCAAGTAGGAGCCAGGAATCCAAGGACCAAGTACTACCTGGGGGAGTGGGGATGGGTGGCAGTAATGTAGGAGAAGGATCTGGGGGTGAGCATCGCAATATCACAAGTGACCTGAAGCACTCCACACAGTGTGAAAAAACAGCAACAAAGGTGAACAAATGCTTGGGTATATAGCCAGAGGAATCAGTAGTAGGTGGAAGGAGGTTATACTGTCTTTGTACAGGTTGCTGGTGAGACCACATCTGAAGTACAGAGTAAGATTCTGGAGTCCCCTCCAAGAGACGATCAGAAGGAGGGAAACTAAGATGACTGCAGGTCAACAGTGTAAGACATATGAAGAGATGTAGTAGGCCTTGAGAATTTACTCCCTGGAGGAGAGGAGAGGAGAGGAGAGGATGGAGAGAGGGAACATGACAGAAACCTTCAAATACTTGAAAAGGATAAACAAGGTGAACAAGAGGGTCTCTTTAAGCTAAGTGGCAGCCAAACCACAATGGAACATAAGCTAAAACTGGGAAGGGGGGATTAGAAAGTAGATCAGGAAGCACTTCTTCATGGAAGGGTGGTGATAAGTTGAATTGTGCTGCCAGAAGAAGTGGTATCGATGAAGTTGGTGAGCAGCTTCAAGAAAAGATGGGATAGGCACAAGGGGAAATAATGGGGATGGGCGCGGCCAGACGGAAAGGGTGAGGTGGGGAGGAAGGGTCAGTAGCATAGGCTGAGGACCCTGCAGTATAAGCAGACTGGATAGACTGAATGGTCTTCTTTTGCTGGCTCTGGTGTATGTTAGTGTGAGTTTTGGAGCAACAGTCAGAATGGTCATGAAGAGGCTGAAGACATCACCTTGGAGGACTGAGCAATCGAGCTGAACTTTGTTTCTGTTTGAACTGTTCTGATCATACTCAGTACCGGGACTGGGAAGGGGTAATGTCTTACTTGTGTTACGTGATAAATATTTACTACTTTTTATGAATCCAAATATGTATTGCCTGAGAAGCGGTCCCAGGTTGAGTACTTTATTACCAAATGACTCTGGACGCTGAGATGTTTTAGGGGTATTCTATACTGTATGTAAAATGGCACAGACCATGAGGTCCTTGGTGGGGAAAAGGACTTCTGGCACAAAAATGGTGAGGTGGTCGCTTTTGTTTTCTACTGCATGTGCTATTGCTTTAGCCTTGTAGGCACAACCCATTTCGTACAGTTGCTACCGTTTAGGTTGATGTATAGTTTTACTGTTCTGTGGCACAAATAAATAATTGATCTCGGGCAAGTTAAAAGTGCTTGTAGTTGTGTTTGGGTTTAATTTCAAGAAACAAAAAAAAGCTGAAGCAAAGCATAATGGGAACTGTGACTATAGAGAGTCATATTACATCTCTTGTATATGGTTACCTATATCTTAGGCATACTTTAAATCCCACAGGTTATAACTTGGTTAGCTATTCTTATTTAGTTATGTAGTTTTCGTTTACCAGATAGGTACACTGGACAATACAATGCTTATTTTCAGGCACAACCCTGGTGGTACAACAAAAATAACAATAGCGCAGTGGCACAAAAGGTACAGAACCATCTTATGTACAATATCAACAAAAGTCACACAGTAATGTAATCCAGAAACTTCAGAGCAGAGTACATCCAGAGAACAACTGAAACTCAAACAAAAGGCACAGAACATGTAGTGCTACGAAGCACCAGGTACAACAGCACTTAAAGGTAGATGTGTCTGATGGGACCCTGAGGTTAGATGGAACTGAGCCCCTGATCTTAGGGGCAAGCACAGAAAAAGCCTGCTCACCCACTTTCGTGGTGCATTTGGGCACCAACAGAAGTGACAGATCTTTGGGTATCAGGGAGTAAGCCTGGTCAGTTTTAATAAACACTAATCAGTCACAGCAGCAGGTTTATTTGTTCTGTTACTCTTGTCTATGGTACACCCAAGGGTAAAGTGCTGATGTGAGGTTACAGAAAGCCATCCAAGGCTAGAGTAAAGAGAGCAGTGGTGAGCCAGTCTAGGCACTGATAGGGCAAAGCGGCAGATGTTGTTGTAGCTGGTGATCCATTTATTCATGATACATTTTCTCACCTCAAAAAAAAGGTATCAGACCATAAGTGAGGCTAGGCAATTAAAACACCCTGTGCAGTAACAAGCCTATCCCTAGGAGTTAAGGCATGTTTGACCTTTATAGACAAGTCCAAGCTTTGAATTAACAGACTTTCAGGCATTAGACATGTGCAGGCCAAAGTCAAGGGCAGGGTCAAGAGTTAAACCAAGGTATCTGAAGGAATCAGCAGCAGTGAGGGATAGCAATCAGAGCGGTGACTATCTTAAAGCAGAGAAACAAGCCCTTAGCTTTGATGCTGAGCCAGAGCACATGGAGTGAGTTTTTATTTTTTTCAGTTCAGGAGAAGCCTATTTTGAGCTAGCCGAGACTGAACACTACCAAAGTCAACATTAAGCTGCAAGTTAATATCCATAGTGTTCTTACAGCAGTAGTGTTCTTGGACATTCCTGTGGAGGAATCCATTATAAGAACGATTAAGGTGGTACCCCAGCAGCTGTATCAAATTACTGATGGACTTAAGGACTCCTGATGCTAACATGAGTAAATTTTTGTGACATTAAATTGTATTGTTTGCATTACCTCGTACAGTACCATTAATATCATTGCTGTATGTCATGTTTGTTTGATATAAAATAAATAAATATAAATAAATAAAAAATTATATTAACATCCTCTACAATGAAAGTAACCTATGAAACATTGGTGCATTTTGCCTGCTGCTCTCTAGTTTTTAGCCCACTTTGGTGAAACAAATTTTCAATGTACAGTAACTTATTTGCTCTGGTTTCTTTTAGGTTTTCTGCCTTTGTATTTGTTGGATGTTATAAGTCTGCAGCAGCAGCAGCAGTGGTCCATCCTGTGCATGCTCCCCTCAGTGTGCCTTGAATGTTTATCTTCTACTTTAGGTCTGCTTCATTAATTAAGCAATAACAACTGAGAAGCCAGTCATTTCTGAAATATTAAAGGAAAACTCCATGTTAAAATCAGAAAAAGATATGTAGTAGTCTTTTTTTCTGTGTTCTAACCAGTTCCCAGCATTTTCTTTTCCTGTGGCTGTGAGAGATGTTTTTTCTAACTTTCCCTAACTGTTTTATTGCCCTTGGAGGTTGCCATTCTGGTTTCTGTTATGGCCTCTAGTCTTCCCGGAGTGCCCTTTGGTGTGATGTCTAATTGCCCCTGCAGGAAGCCAATGTCTTGTTACAGGGTCTGTCACAGCTCAGCCACAGAGAAAATACTTCTTCTAAAGAAGACACACTGCTAGATTTTGGGTGAGTGTAATCATTATTATTTGTTGATATTGTACCTTGTCCTGCTATGTTCTGCTGTGTGTGTGTGTGTGTGTGTGTGTGTATTTGAATCATGTCACTGTTTACTCTGTTCCTCTCAGTCACTTTCAATTTTTGCACCGGTACTAAGTAGCAAAAATTGAACATCACCTTATAGATTGTAACATAGCAGGACAAGGTACTAATATCAAAAAATAATAATGATTACACTCATCCAAATTCTAGCAGTGTGACTTCTCTGGAAGAAGTATTATCTTTGTGGCTAAGCTGTGACAGACCCTGCTAAATCTAAGGGCATAGCTACATCATTGTTACATGAGCCAGGGTGCATCATAGGAGAAAGAAAGCCAATAAACCTATTTGTGATGGAGATCCCCAGGTGTTGTAAAACTACCATACAGCTAGCAGGCTAATTTAGGAAAAACTCCTAATAGCAGACAGAGGGAAGGACATACTAGGACTTAACATACATATCAAAACACTCTACTTAACATATGTTTTTGCACATTTTGGGTGGACTTCTCCTTTAATGACTGGTTGGGTGACCACCACCCTCCAGCCAGTCATTAATCCAAGGAGATGGCCAACTTCAAGGTTGTTGTTGTAGTTGAAAGTCTAATTGTAATAACAACCTTTTGTTTCACTTTTTTTTTACTTACTTTTTTGTTTCGGTGAGGTGGCATGAGCAGTTTGACACTAGAATGTCTTACATTTAAGACTCTGCATGCCACACTGCATCAGTTGTCAGCTGGACTGATTATTTCTAAGACATTAATGACCCAGCCAGTAGCCAATCAGGAGCCTCACTAGGCCAATGAATATTTAATTAGACATAATTAGTCAGTATCGAGAAGACAAGGCATGCTGATTTGTGATAGCTCATTTCCAGGGGTGTCCTGGTGGAGGGGTGCGGTTACATAGACATTTACCACAGCTACCCTTACAAACGCTGTACTCAAAGTATTTGTTTTTGCCTGATGAGATCCCAACTGGACAGAGATATTCTAGTTATCACAAGGAAAAAGTTATCCTTGGGGAAAATGGCACCCCCATTCTGTGTCCCCTCCAGCTGGAGCACACATTCCCTGAAAATAAAAGGATGCCATAACTCCCACTGTTTAAATCAAGGCATGCATGTGCAGACAAACAGAACAGATTAAGACCTGGTTCAATATCAGTCCCTTTGCATTTGTTTTCCCCTTCCCTCCCCCCAGTGCGAGGCTACAAACAGGAAGAAGTTCCTAGCCCTCCTTTAGCAGTAAACTAAAAATAAAGGAATAAATGAATAAATAAATCACTAAAGTGTGGGGGACAGTGATTTTATTTTCATGCAACTGCCTTCAGTAATAAAGAAAAATGGTGAAAGAATGAAGGAAAAAGGGGGAAGTAATTATAAAAAATACATGAAGTATAAACAGAATTGTGACCATATTTGTCCACTAGTGTCAGGGGCTTTTTATTTATTTATTCATTTTATTTTATTTTACTTAGTTTTCGTTTACCAGGTAGGTGAGCTAGCCATAAAATGACTATTTTCAGTCATGATCCAGGAGGTTACAACATGACCAAAACAGCAGGTCTAAGTACAGCATACAAAGCATAGGAATAGAGTGGAAACATTTCACAAATAAGGCTGAGGTATAAACATAGTGGAGACAAAAGTACAACAAGTGGAAGCAAGGATAAGTATGTAAAAACATATTTCCAACTATATGACACACAGTGAAAGCAAAGCAATATGTATATTTACAGTAATCTAGTAAGTACATAGTGTACAGATTAAACAAGTACAATTTACACATTGAAATAAACCAGGAATTATAATATTATCATTACATGCCACTGGAAGTGCAAAGCAGCTGTCTTAAAAATAGGATGGGTAAAAGAAGAAAGGTAGGGCATTTTCACTGGGAGGGACAAATAACAACTAATTCAAGTAGTGATGCACCAGGTGTCCAATCATACAGGATAGAAGGGGGAGAGAATAAGAGACAGGTTAGTGGGAGTAAAGTGCAATAGGAGGGTAGGAGATAAGAAGAGCGAAAGATCATGGGGGTTGAAAGCATGAGCAAGAGTTAGAAACAAATAGGAAAGTGCAAAGCTCTATTTTAAAGAGTGCATGGGAAGATGCCTGACAAGTTGTTCATGAGAAGGAGTTCCATTGCAGTGCAGCATAGTGAGAGAAAGCATGGGAACCTTTGGAGGTTTTACACCTTGGTACTTGTAGTAGGGATTTGTCAGCCGAACATAATCCATAAGAGGATGTTTGAGGAATCAGCAGCACAGCTAGGCTTGAAGGAGTTTGCGCTCTGATTACATTATCCCCAAGGGAGCCAACGGAATGAAGTCTCAGCGTGGATGGTGGTAGCCAGTTTAGGTCAGAGTAGAGTAGGCAGTGGTGTTTGAGCTGAGGGGATGAGGAGGCATAGTGGCAAATGTTATTATAAATGGTGTCCCAACTATGAAGTGTGATCTTTGATACAGCAGCACACGTGATGACTCCATAGGTCAGAGCTGGGAGCAATATACCACGGGCAATAGCCAACCTAGCAGAGGGAGTAAGTGTATGGCTGGTCCGGTAGGCAATGCCTAGCTTAGAGTTTACCAATTTGCAGGGAGATTGGACATGGAGAGCAAAGTCTAGGGACTGATCAAGGACTACCCTGAGATATCTGAATGAGGTAACTGTACTTATAGGAGAGGAGGCAGGGCAGGAGACCTTGATGTCATTTTTGTAGGATTTGAGTTTAGCAGCAGTCCCAAATAACATTGCTTGGGTTTTAGTTACGCTGAGGACCAGTTCATGGTCAGACAGTCAGGTCTGGGTTTTATGGAAGTCAGAGGAAAGGCACGAGTTTTTTTCAGATAGGTTTTTGGAGCTAGTGTACAATACTATATCATCAGCATACAAGAAGGATGAGCAGAAGGTGAGACCTGAGGTAATGCTGTTAATAAATTTTGAGAAAAGGAGGGGATCCAAAATGGAAGCCTGGGGGACCCCAATGTTTATTGCAGCCTGGTATGAGAGGGTGGAATTATACTTTACAATTTGGACTCGGTTTGACAGATAACTACTAAACCAGTCCACTACAGATGTTGTAAAACCCATTGATTTTAAGATTGTGAGAAGGATGGGGTGATCAACAAGATGAAAGCTTTAGTCATGTCTATGAAAACCACCCCAGTAAGAAGGCCAGAGTCCATTGCAGAAAATGTGTCTGTGGCACATTTGAGCAGGGCCGTGGTGGTGCTATGGCCCTTACAGAAACCATTGTTGGGCTGAAGCAAGAAGGTTATTTTTATGTAGGAAATCAATGGTTTGAGTAGCTACTAACTTCTCAAGTATTTTACTTAGGACTGATAAGATTGCAATGGGTCTATAGTTAGGAGGGTCTTTGGAGTCACCTTTTTTGAAGACTGGAGTGACTCGGGTGATTTTCAAGATGTCAGGAACATGGCTCTGGCAAAGGTACAGGGTAAAGATCTGGGCAACAGGAGAGGCTATGAGTGGGGCAGTGATCTTCAGAAGTCTAGGCTCAATTCCATCTGAGCCAGTATTAGTCTTAATCTGAGATAGTGTTTAAAAGTTTTAGCACCTCTGCCCTTGTGATAGCTTTAAAATGAAAGGATGGATTTGGTATTTTAGGGAAGGGGTCAGTGTGCAGGCCTATTGGTTGGGTGATGGGGAAGGTGGAAGTATACTTTGTCAGGTCAGAAAATTGTAGGTTGAAAAAATCTGCTATTATCTGGGGTTCATTACAGTGGATACTGTTTAGAATCATGTCGTTTGGAGTAGAGGATTGAGTAGATCCCAGGAAAGTTCTGACATGCATCCAGAAATTTCTAGGGTTCCCTGCAGCATTCATGAGAAGGCCTTTGCAATACACCCTTTTAGCAATTCTTATTTGTTTTTTACACTCTTTACGCTGGGCCCTATAGAGGTCGTAGTTGACTGTAAGACCAGAGGATTTAAAATGTCTCCAGCTCTTGTATACCTCAGCATGAACTGCACCTAACATCAGCAGGGGTTTATATTTCTATACATCAATATGCTTGGTTCTAATTTTAATTGTCCATGTAACTGATGTTTTGTTTTATTTAATTTTCTGTGTAACTTTGTAAAATATACACCTCTGTTGCTGCTGTTCATACACTTGTGACACATTTGCAAACTATTGTAGATGCTACACATGCAGAAAATTAGGCTATACTGGTGTGGAAAACTAATCAATCAGTCAATCAATCAATCATTCAACCAACCAACCAATCAATTAATCAGTCAATCACAGAGAAAAGATTCGTAGGATAAAATTGCTAAAAACTGCAGTCTGCCTCCTTCTTAAACTTAGATATACCCAAGGCAAAGAGTGTCTTTTATGGGCATGCTTTTGCCTTTGCAGTACCTGATAAATGGAACAGATGTCTGTGCCATCTCTGACTTTCCTCATCACTTGCTAGTTTTGGGGTCATCAATTAACTTTGGGGGGGGGTACAACAGGAGGGAAGGGTACAATATGACAAGATACAATGCAAGCTACAAAAAAACCTTTGAATAGAAACTCATCCATAAATCACTAAATATGAAAACATATGAAAAGCTCACATAACAAAGCAGCATTAATCTACCTAAGGCATAAGGGAGAAGGTAAAAGTAGAGGAAAGAACAGGGTACCAAAGAAAGGGGATAGAAATCTTCAAATTCATTGTTGTTAGAAAGCCCCATGGAGATCCAGAACACTAAAAGAATCAGGTAGCATATGACTCCATAGAGAAAGTTTCTTTAATCTCATGTCTGAACCTATTATGACCAAAAACACAGAGAGTTGTTGTTATACAGGAACATACCCTCAAGGACTGATTACCAGCTGGTCCACAATTAACCAATATCTTAAACCTATGTTTAGAACTGCAAGAGCAGTAAGACCTAATACTCCTACCTGGTTTAATAGAGAATGCCAGAATGGAAAACTACAAATGAATACGGTAGTAAGATTTACCAAAAAACAAAAGACCAAAATGAATATTAGGAACCTAAACAATTAAGGAAAGAATATAAAAAACCTAAAAACACAGAAACAAAAATTTCACTCAAAGATGTGGAACAAGCTTAGTAAGGCTGTGGTCGAACATAACATCCCCTCCTTTTGGTCTTTACTAGGTTTTGGATATAATTGTTGCTCCACTTGAGTAGAGGCAGCCATTCCATCTGACTCCTGGGTCTGACATTTTGGAAGTTTACATTGTTCACCATATGAGGATCAAAAATTTCTATTAAACCTAACAAGGTGCCTGGCCCTGACCAGATTTTGGAGGATATTTACTTATCATTCATTCATTGGTGACTTCCTGTTTTTGTTAACCTTTTTAGTGCCTTCCTCTAGGGTGCTCACTTTCCTGACCCCTGGAGGAGTAGCATTATTTTTCCCATTTACAAAAAGGGTGATCCCACAAACTCCAGCATGTACAGGCCTATAAGCCTTCTGTATGCCTCCCAGAAATAATTTAGCAAAATACTCCTGCGGAAATTGGAATCTTGGGTAGAACAAAATGATCTCTTAGATGAAGCACAAAATGGCTTCCACCAAAACAGACTATTCAGCACTGTTATGTTTTGTTGCATCTGGTCCAAAAGTATGTCATGATTAAGAAGTCCAAACAGTATTAATGTTTTGTTGACTTCTGGTCAGCATTTGATAGTATAAGTCATGGTTGCTGTGGCAAAACCTACAGGAACTGGGACTTGACCCCTTTTTACTAGATGTGCTAATAAGACTACATAAGAATACTTGGGCCCAGGTAAACTTTGATCAATCAGGTAATCTTCCCCTAAAATAAAAACCAGCAGAGGTGTATGCCAGGGCTGTGTTTTAGCTCCACTTTTGTTTAATCTTTATATTAATACCATTTTGACTACACTATACAATCCTGAGTATCATTCACCTAAAGTGACAAATAAAGCGATAAATTACTTGGCATATGCTGATGGTAGAAGCATAGAACATAGAAACATAGGGCCGGATATTCAAAAGGGTTGCGCCATGCGCAATAGGATTGCGCATGCGCAAGTCCGAAAGTGCGCCATTCTGCGATATTCAGCAGGAGGCAGTTGCACCACCGAAAACAGGCTGAGCAACAGTGCAATGCAAATGAAGGCATGCGCAAAGAAGTGGATCCATGCATAAAAGTGCAATACGATATTCAAAGACTTGCCAATCGCCAAGAGCTGAACAACCCGGAAGTTGTGCCCCAGCGGAAATGAGCCAAAATTAAAAGGCTCAAGGAAGAGGTGCAAGAATGCGACAGGAAGACACATGAGGCAGAGAGACAGAAAGGCCAGGTAACAAACAGTGCAGGCCAGGAGTACTGGGACAGAAGAGGGCAAGGGAAGGTGTATGGGGCCACAGAGTGCAGAAGCCAGTAGGTGTACCAGGTGCAGTGGAGGTAGCAGTCAGGACAGTGGGGGTAACAGAGCAACATCAGCGGGGGGTCACAAGCCAGGGAGATGGACAGTGCCAGCTTCCACATGGAAGCTGTAATGAGGGGCGAGAATGCATGCTGCAGGGGGACATGGCCGTGGAAGGGCCCGTCGGTGGTATGCCCCCAACAGGCAGTACCGTGCCCGCATCAGCTTTGAGCTGTACACAGATGTAGAGATCGTGGGCCGGTACCGCCTGAACAGGGCAATACTGAGATGGCTCTGTGAGCTGTGCAGTGATGTGATGCAGGCACCCTCAAGACGGAGTCACACTCTGTCGGTGGAGACCAAGGTGACAGCCTGCATGTGCCTGCTCGCCACAGGCACCTTCCAGAGGCCAACAGGGGACACCACAGGCATCACACAGTCGGCCACGTCACGCATCCTCACCCAATTCCTCAGCGCACTGCTGCCACATGCTGCGGAGCACATCCAGTTCCCCAGCACCGCGGCAGAGCATACAGCAAACATGCAGGAGTTCCACAGGGTATCACGTATGCCTGGCGTGCTAGGGGCCATAGACTGCACCCATGTAGCCATACGCACGCCACCTGGCCCCGATGGGGCTGCATATAGGAACAGGAAGGGCTATTCCAGTGTCAACTGCCAGGTGGTGTGTGATGCCACTGGGTGCATAATCAATGTCTGTGCCTCACACCCTGGCGGAGCACATGATGCCTTTATATAGTATCAGTTTGCACTGTGCCATCGATTCGAGAGTGGGGACGTCCCCACAGGCCATCTAGTGGGTGAGTACGCATGTAGGAATTGCAAACGTGGGGCAAGGGTGGGAATGCCACAGGTGCTATGGTAGTGGCACACAGGGATATTGGCAATATGGACCTGAACATGATACTCATCTCCACCATCTCCACACAGGTGACAGCGGATACCACTCTGTCCTGGCTGCTCACACCATACGGCCCCGCATGACCCCATCGCAGCAACGCTATAATGAGGCACATGCTGCCACACGCAACATCATCGAGCGGGTGTTTGGGATGCTCAAGGCACGCTTCCGATGCCTAGACACCTCCGGTGGTGCCCTACAGTACAGCCCCTCAAAGGCCTGTGGGATATTCTTGGCCTGTTGTATCCTGCACAACATGGCCAAAGACTGTGGGATAGCCATTCAGGTCGAGGAGGGGGACAGCGATGGGGACGCCAGCGGTGCCGGTGATGATGGTGATGAGCAGCCCCCCCTTGGATGGCGGGACCCCCGACTGATCCGGCAGGCCCAGCTGCACCGGGACACCATCACGGAGGAGCATTATGCATGACACAGGTAAGTCAAGGGGCCATGTGCAACCAACACTGTCCTGGCGCAACCCACAGGCACACAGAGTAACACACCAGGGGTGCATGACGGCAAGGGGAGTGGAAGGGACCAGGCACACAAACACACCATCAGGGAGGGCGAACAGTCATATGGACACACACACACACACACACACACACACACACACACCAGGCACAAAGCATACATGGGCAGGTGCACAGCAGAGCAGGAACAGACATGGCAAACACACAGATCCACAGACCACACCCACCACCTGTACTGTCCAAGTACGTGTGTCAGATGCTGGGCACCCTTGCACCTTGGTGTACAGTACAATGCAGGCATCATCATGCACACACACCTGTGGACAGCAGTCGGGATGGTGTGCAGGTGGTCCGTATGTCGGCGTGATGTGCAGGACACCAACCAGTGCACTGCCCACCATGACGCACAGTGCACACAGGGCAGCACCAGACAGGGCCCGCACTGGGAGACAGGTCAGTCATGTTGCACCGTTCCACGGCCACTGCAGATGCATGGGCGGCCCCACCGTGACCCAACAGCACTGGCAGGCTGAGCAGGGGCCACATGGGGTGGCACTGATGGATCACCAGGGGTCCCACTGCGCAATCGCGACCTTGTCCGCACTGGGGTCTGTAGTATGCCAAACATAGCTGCACCAGGGGTGCTCGGGATGCCCACAGCAGAACCCGGCGTCGACAGGCTTGGTGTCACACGATGCCGGGAACGGGGAGTGGAGAGCATACTGTGTGGGGTGCGCGGTACAGGGGCACCTGCTTGTGTGCCCAATGCAGCCACGACAGCGACCAATGCCTGGGTCTGCCTGTCAATGGCGGGTCACATCCATCCACATATGGACCATCTCTGCAAGGTTCAGAGCACAGTCCCTGCTGTGCCACTCCACAGCCACGCACAGTGCCTCCACGGACGTTGCAACCGCTTTGCTGCTGTACTGATTCCGCAGCAGGCGGTGTGCTCTTCAAATGGGTACTCTGCCACCAGCGGCATCCTGTCCCCAGGGTATGGAAGGTCCTGATGCTCAACACCCCTTGAGGGTGGGCGCTTTCACCAGGACCAGGAATGGGCATATCAAGGGCGGTGGGCATGTGCCACTGCTGGACACTGTACCCCAGACCTGGTGGGTGACTGCTGCTGCTGCCCTCCAACGCTGTGCCCCAGGGACCACTCGTTCCACTGCTGTGGCGCAGCAGTGCCAGGCACCTGCACAGCCACGGTGCTGCCCACAGTGCTGACAGGCACAGCCTGGGACTGTGCCGACATGCTGGCACACACGTGGAACCAGCTAGGCCCAGGGGCACGTGCTGGCCTGCTGTGTGTCCGTCATGGGACACACACATGTCACTGCCCATTGTAGTCCTTGCATCATCAATGGTGCAGGTACATGCTACAGCCACAGTCACAGCGTGCTGGCATGCTTGCATGCCAGACTGCTGAGACACAGGCTGTGCACCCCCCACACCCGACTCACCGACACCAGAGTTGGCAGCCCGGCGTGCATGCTGGTGCAGTGCATGCTGGCTGGTGACAGAGGTGGATGGACCCTCCTCCATGTCCAGCAGGTCTTCCTCACTGCCTGGACCCACCACCACCATCCCCTGAAGACGAACAGGATCTGTAACAGAAAGAGAGGACATGTGAGTGCATGTGAACAACCTTCCCCTCCAACACCACCACCATGTCATACCGTGCAGTGATGGGCTTCCACCTGTCTGGAATCCACCTCCTGGTACGCCCTCAATAGCACTCCGCTGCATTGATGCAGCCAGTCGGTCCTCAGCCGGGGTCAGCTCCACCACCTCTGGCTGGCCCCCGCCTGTGCCAGCACGTGCCGCCCTGAGGGCTGCCACCTTCTCCTTCACCCTCCTGCGGTCTGTCCCCATCTTCTTTTTGCATTCCTGCACGGAGCGCTGGTGGCTTCCGTGCAGGTTCACTGCCAAGCTACCACCTCCCATGCAGCCACACGGGCCTGAGGGGTGCCCCGCCGTCCACTCAGTAGTGGCTCCTCCTCCAGGTAGGCCTGGAAGAAGGGCCTCTGTCTCCTCCGTGGTGAAGTTGGGCCTCCTCCTCCGCCCACCATCCTCACCCTCACCTTGGCTCTGCTCGGTCATGTCGATCTGTATGGGTGGAAGTGGACACCTGTCACTGTGCAGTCTACAGCGTTATCCCATGACCATTGTCCAGAACATCACACAGCATGCAACCCACCTCTCACCTGCAGTAACCGAATCTGGCCAGCGCAGCCCAATGTCGCACATTTATAGCGCAATGCATGCAAATTAGGAGTGGAGCAACTGTAATGAGATGCAAATCGCGCCACTGCACCTTTGAATGGCTGATCAGATGATTTGCATGTGTCGGCTGAATCTCGCGCCATTGCGCTTTGCGCAATACGGTTGAGCCGGCTGTGCCAATGGCGCATATCTGTGACTGTGTGGTACACTGCATTGCGCATGCCCAGGTAGCTTACGCAGGCGTCTACACGCTGATGACGTGCTGTGTGCGCGATCGGCAATTCAGGCCATGGCCACCATTGTGCCAGTGGCGCTACTGCACTGGGCACCATATGGCACTGTGGCACTACTGCGCAATAGTCCACTGTGGCACTCGCACACAGGTGACCGTTCACGCGGGATGCGTAAGCGTCAGATGGCGCTGTCGTGTGCCGCGTCACAGAACCCTGACCTGGTGTCGACCTTTGCCCCTGGCGCTGTTCAGCTGCCATGTATGCGGCTTTGTTGCGCTGTTTGGTGACAGCGCTATGTGGAACCGATGGCGCTTATCTCACGAACAGACGATTGGAACCTATGGTGGTCTATTGCGCAACATTTCCACGTGGGGTTGCCGCGCTGTGGGGTGCCATATTGCCTGCTCTACTACCACAGTAATGGCACGCAGGAGAGCTCCCCAGTGGAGTCAGTTGGAGGTGGCCAACCTGGTGGCGGTGGTTGAGCCTCACTTTGGGGCACTGTTTGGGGATCAGCCCCTCACCATGGCTCACACCCATGTGTGGCTGCAGGTGGCCACTGAACTGGAGAGGGTCACAGGGCGGTGCCGGTCTGCTGAACAGTGCAGGAACAGGTATAGTGACCTCCGCAGGAGGGAGCCGGACGTGCTGCAATGCCTCAGGTCACGTGCCAGGAAGGGCGTTGTGCCTAGGCCAGGTGGGTGTACCATCTATGCACCTGTATTCTCCATAGGGGTGTGACTGTGTTTTGGTGGTGGTGCATGGGGGATGGCTCTGCCATGGTTGGCTGTGTCAGTGTGTGCAGGTGTGAGATGCATGGGTCTGGCTGTGTGGGCAGGCACACTCACTGGGGCAGGGGGCAGTCTGCTTTGGGGTCACACTGATGTTTTTCTCAACATTTGTCACCCACAGGCCTGGTGGAGAGGATGCAGGCCCAGGCTGAGGAGGGCCATGCGGCGGGCCCAGGTGGCAGCCGGAGGAGGCGTGAAGGGTGGGCCACAGCGGCAGCAGCAGCAGCAGCAGCAGCCACAGCTGCTTGATGAGTGTGAGTGTCATTACATCATGGATGCTATTGCATGCTGGAGGGGGGTGGGCATGACCACCAGCCATGGACAACACAACCATGCACGACACAGGCGACAGTCATCACTGTCCAGTGTCACTGCACGTCTGTGTGTGCGTCACTGGTGGTCCATGCATGCACTGGACACATGGCTGTGGAACTGGCATCCCACCACATTGCCACATCACTTGACAGCCTTGTTTGTGCTGTGATGGACATGGGCAGTGTGTGTGTGCAGTGGTGCACATAGCTGGTGCTGCCTGGTTGGGCATGTCATGTGCATGGTCACTGTGGGTGGGTGCATACCATCACAGGTCCGGGGCACTAGGCTATATGCCTTGCAGGATGGGTGGTGTTCAGGGTTGTGGACAGTCACAGCCATTGACTGTGTTCCCTTTTCCTAGGTCTCAGCATCGTATGGTGGATGGACCATGCCCTCCAGCAGCTGACGCAGGTGTCAGTCGCTACACATGACCTCCTGACAGACATGCAGCGCCATGGGGTCAGGCGATGCCGGAGGAACCAGGAAGATCAACAGGCAGCAGGGGACCAGCCTGCCGGGCGCTGACTGCACTTCCCCTTCCCACTTCACCCAGCCCTCCCACCCTGCCTTCCTCTCCCAGTTGTTCACCCCTACCCACCCACCCCTACCTTGTACCCCTACCCCTTGTCTTGTACATATGTATATAGATGTTGTTGGTGTTGTACATATCTTTTTTGAATATATATATTTTGTTATGAATTCTGTGGTGGTCTCTGATTTGCAGCGGGCTATGGTTGCTCAGTTGCAGTGGTGTGCATGGCATCTGGGGTGGTAAGGTCCTGGGTATGTGTGTGTGCATGGGAAGGTGTCTCCGGTGTGGGAATGCCTTTCAGTCGGTCTTGCCATCTGCTGCCGCCCACTGCTGGGTGCCCAGGGTGGGTCTGGCTTGTATGGTTCTGTGCTACACGAGGTTGCAGTGTGCCGGGGTTGCATGGTGTTTACTGCAGTGCCAGTCACTGCACATGGGTGGTGTCTTGGGGTCACAGTGCAGGGTGTGCTGTACAGAAGGGGGGGCTGATGTGCACTGTGGTTGTCGACCCCCTGTGTGTGGCAGTCTCAGCCTGCCAGTGGGTGTGCTGGGGCGACATGGCCCTGCTGTGCTTTGTTGGCTTGTCTCCATGGGCCGGTGGATCATCCATCCCTCCCCCAGTGATGCTGTGCTTGGGGTGTGCGGGTATATTGTTAGTTTTGCAGCGTGTTCCTGTGCCCATGTGTGGCATGGCTGGTGGTGGGCCCCAGCCTGCCTCCCTGGTTGTGCAGTTCCATTGCTCTGCTGGGGGGGGGGGCTCTGCTTGCACTATGGAACCTCTGGACTGCTCAGCTGGGCTAGCCTTGTTGCGCTATGGCGCATCATTTCTGCTCAGCTTCCCCTTCCTGGTTGTGCTATGTTGTGAGATATTCAGACGTTGGCTGCTTGCGCAATTGACCTTGCTCCATGTTTGAATATCGCGACGATTGCGCCTGTGCGCAAGTGACTTGCGCTTGCTCCTGCTGTTGCGCACTTTTTGGGCGCAGTTTGAATATCCGGCCCATAGACTTTAATAGCAAATAAGGACCACTTGGCTCAGCCAGTCTGCTCATTTCCTTACCTATTGGATAAGCTGCAAATCCTAGTTAACCAATAGCCTACTTCTTCCTAACCCCCACCAGAATTGCCTTAGGTCTGTCCCATGCATTCTTGAATTCCCCCACTGTTTTTGACCCCACAATCTCCTCAGAAAGGCTGTTCCATGTGCACTCCACCCTCTCCATGAAAAAATACTTGTTCACGGTGCCCCTGAGCCGTCTCCCCTCTATCTTCAAATTGTGCCCTCTTGTTCTTACACATCTTTTTTTCTGAAAGATGCTACCCTCTTGGACTTTGTTGTTTCCTTTAAGGTACTTGAAAGTTTCTATCATGTCCCCACTCTCCCTCCTTTCCTCGAGGGTATATATATTAAGCTCCTTTAGTCTCTCTTTGATTGGCTTCTGGTGCAGACCCTGCACCGTTTTAGTTGCCCTCCTCTGGACTGTCTCCATCCTGTCTGTGTCTTTGCGGAGATGGGGTCTCCAGAACTGTACGCAGTACTCCAGATGGGGTCTCACCAACTGTCTGTACAGAGGGATAACAACTTCCTGTTTTCTACTGGTGATGCCTCTCCCTATAAATCCCAATATCCCCCAGCCCTCCTTACTGCCTTCTCACATTGCCTGCTCACCTTTAGGTCATCTGATATGACTACCTCCAGGTCCCTTTCCATTTTTGTTGTTGTTAGTACCCTCCCCCATTGTGTACTCTTCCCCTGGGTTTTTGTTTCCCAGGTGCAGTACTTTGCATTTCTTTGTATTGAGTTTAAGCTGCCATACTTTTGGCCATTCCTCCAACCTTACCAAGCCCCTTCTCATCCTTTCCATCCTCCCCTTGTGTATCAACCCTGTTGCATATCTTTGTGTCATCTGCAAAGATGCATACTTTTTCTTCCAGACCCTTTGCAATGTCACTTCTAAAGACATTAAAAAGGACTGGTCCTAGTACTGAACCCTGTGGTACCCTGCTAGTATCCCCCTTTCTTTGGAGTGGACTCCATTTACTATTAACCGCTGTGTCCTGTTATCCAGCCAATTTTTTTACCCAGGCTACCACCCTGGGACCCACTCCCAGGCTGGCTAACTTGTTTATTAATCTTTTGTGGGGGACATTATTGTATTAATCTCGACTTCCTTACTTGGCCTCCAGAAGAAATTAAAAAGATTAGCTTTAATGTATCACAAAAATGAGCTTGCAATCAATAGAGTTAAGACTAAATTACTTGTTTTGGCTCAAAACCCAAGGACAAGTATAAAATATTCTTAGATACTAAACAATTGATCACCGATACATGCTATAACTATTTAGGGGTCAGATCTAAGAATAATTACTCCTGGAAAAACCATATTAACCTGACATTAGATTGTACGAACAGTGCTTTCAATGCATTTAAAATATTTCGTGCTAAACTGCGTAAAGATTCCATAAGTAGAATTATTAAAGTACTAAATGCTAAAATACATGTAAGCATCTTGTATGCAGCAAAGCGTTGGGGACTTGCTGATTATTCTTGTCTGGAAGTTGTCCACAATAAAATATTAAGATATATACTTGGGATATCTAACTCTGTTCCTGTGGCAGTTGCTAGAGCAGAATTAGGAAAATTTTCCTTGTCTGCTCTAATCAGTGAGAGAAGTCTTAACTTTGCATTTAGTCTTTTTTCTCTTCCTGAACTCGATTACGAAGACTTTGCTTGGAGGACCAAATTAATTACCCTCATCAGGAATTTTTATGCCTCAAAATCAAGTTATTCAAAGAGCAACTTTTTTTCAATTGACCTGGCCTATGTCTTATATGAAATATATATTCATTCTAAAGAAGAGATAACAATTATATTAAAGACTAGACTTCGAGATGTTGCAAGGGCCCAATACATTGCAAGAATATCAACACTAAAGTGCTTTTCTTGTTATAAAATTATTAAAACCCAGCATGGTATAGAACCTTTTTTAAAATTATTAGCTGATCCTAATGACCACAGAGCACTTACCATTTACAGAATGGAATTATATGAGGCGAATTGTATCTTTTTCAAACAGTGCAGATATGCCTACACTATATCCTACTGTAAATGTGGTAATGGTCATGAAGATGACCTTAAACGCGTGACACTTATATGCTCTATTTTCATGCAACAGCAGAACTATTGGCTTGGTCCTATCCTCACAAATATGGAGTCAGCAACTGGTGATATAATTTTTAGATCATATAATTCACATGATCCAGTAATTTTATAATGACTTTCGCATTTTTTGAAGAAGTTAAAAGTGAGGCCCTTAAATGATTAGAACAAACAACTTAACTCATGAACTCAGTGATGAGAAAGTATCTTCTGTATCCCATTTTTGCTACTTTGGTCTAATCTGAAATTGTGTGATTCATTGGAATTTATGTATGACTATGTTAACAGGAAGTCTAATCAGCTGTTACAGAATCATGCCAGAAGAATCCGTGGACTATCCTTTTTGTGGCCCTCTATGGACCTTCTTTCCAGAATGAGATTAGAGATTACAGGTTATAATACTCCCTGTAGGTAGTCAGACCTGAATCCATGGGAGTCCTGATTAAATTCACGTACTGCTGAATTATCTAAACTGATTGCTCCTGGATTCTTCTGATCTACAACCCAGAATCATCCATTCTAAATACTGAATTTGTCTGACTGTTTTATATAATATAGTGCAAAAATCAAAAGCTGGAATGTTTAAGTTAAACAAATGATATGTTGTAAATGATGTATTTTTGTATGCATTTTAAAATGGTTTTTAATATGTGTAATGACTTTGTAAGTCGAAGTAATAAAATAAACTGAAACTGAGATTCGTAGTTACAGAATATGTCAGCTTGGAAGTCAGTAGAATTACTCTGATACAATCTATTATACTGTGGTAAACAGTGAGTAAAAAAACCTGTTTTTGCACAGAAAGTACAAATTGCGACCAGCCCTACACTTGAGTGTGGGGCTCTTTGTGTTGACTGTCCCCCTTTAAAAAAAAAAAAAAAAAAAAAGTACAGTAGCAGCTACAGACACTGCCAGCTATTTCCTGAAATTTCTGTGATATTTCCAGAAATATCTCCTGCTTTCTGCATTTCCACAGCAGGGGCAGCAGAGAGAGACTCTTCAGAAATTTCACGAAATATCTGGAAATAGCTGGCAATGTCTGTGGCTACCACTGTACAAAGCTTGAGTCATGGCATTACCGCTAGTACTGTGTGAAAAAATTCTTCTGTCGATGGAATTTGTGAGAAAGGTGAACTGTCACTTCTGCGAAAGTTTGGAAATCATTTTGGCAACTTTCACAGAAATTCCAATTTAGATAAATGTATTAATTGTGGATTAATATATTAAACTGCTGAAGATTTCACAGAACTGATCACTGTCAGATCTGTGGAAATTCTTTTGGCAGTATAAAACATGAATCCTCAATTCATACATTCATTCCGCAATTCAGTGAGTAACTGAACTGTGGAATAAATATATGAATTGTGATCACCTTCACCAGCCCCACATTAACGTAATGTTTCCTTTCCTGGTGTCTTGTGGCACCCCACACTCTCTGACCACTGGACCCCTACCAAATAAATGTTTCCCTGGTGTCTAGTGGCACCCCCACCCTCTGATTACCATCTCCCTATGAAATAAATGTTTTCTTGCTGCCTAGTGAGTCCCCCCACCCTATGATCACCGTCCCCCTATGAAATAAATGTTTTCCTGGTGTCTAGTGGCACCCCCCCGTATCACCCTCTGTATCTATTCAATTATTTACATCTACTATGATTCCCATTCCCTACTTGAACTCCCATTGGCACTCAGTAGCACCACAGTCTCGGTCACCACTCCTAGCAGTAGCAGCACAACTCCTCCTGATGACAATGCACCAACTTTCACATTGTCATCACTAACAAGCACAATATGATCAGGTGTGCAACTGAGCACACTGAGTTGGTATCAGTTGTAAATAAGAACAAATTGAGACAGATTGCAAGCACTACTGCCCCACTCAATTTCAAAGCACTGCTTTTGGGACTATGGCCCTCCGCTCGCTGCTCAAATCGTCAGAAGGCTTTTTTGGGCATTTTAATAGTGGCAGTTTGTAAAGCCATTACAAAGTGGTGGTTATTCCAGACCTTCCTACTATACATGACTGGGTTGGGTTGGTCAAAAATATTTTCAGAATGGAGAAACTGACAGCCGACTTAAGGCTTCAATCTGAAAAGTGTCTGGGGGTCTGGTTGCCTTTTATGTACCTGATTGAAGAGTCTGAAGGTAGGTCTGTACTGTCCTAGCAGGCAGAAGGTTATTTATATATCTCAGTGAAATAGTGAGTTGTCACCAATCCCAGCCATCTTTCTTGTGGACAAGTTTTATCTGCATGTGTTACACCTTGGCATGTCACCCCAGATGACAATTGAATTATATTTTATATTTCAGTTGTTATGAATTTTTTTTGTTTCTTGTGGTTATACCTGTACCTTTCAATACTTGGACTTTCAGGATGGCTTTTTGCAGTATTCATCCAGTTGTAATTGGTATAGTATGGACATAGGCATTCTAACGAAAGTTCTAACCCCTACAGTGTGTTCGACACAGATCAGATCTTTAAATCAAGGTCTCATTTCCAGGTGCTACAGCTCCTAAAACTGAAGAAGAAAGGCTGAGCTTCAGATGCCACTCCTTAAGAAACCATCCTTGGACCCCAATGATCTCTCAAATTATAGAACTGTCTCAAACCTTCCCTTTATAGGAGTTTGATTGAGAAGGTGATAGTGGTACAGCTGGAACAACACCTGGAGAAATATGACATCTATGAGCCATTCCAGTCTGGTTTCTGGCCATGTCATGGTACAGAGACGGCCTTAGTCAAGCTGCACCATGATCTCCTCCTGGTTAGGGATAGTGGGCATTGTTTCATCCTTGTACTGCTTGACCGTTGTTGTCCTTTGACATGGTGGACCATGGGGTGCTGTTGACCCATTTAAGGCATTATGTAGGACTCACAGGTACAGTTTTGCAATGATTTGAGTCCTACCTATCCAGTAGGGTGTAGCAGGCAGCACTTGGCTCTTCCATCTCGAGCAGTGTTGGCTCTGTTGTGGTATGCCTCAGGGGTTGATTCTGGCTTCCATGCTGTTTGCTGTGTACATGCTGCCACTGGGGGAGATCATTAGATGCTATGGTTTGTGTTTTCATTGCTATGCTGATGATACCCAGCCATATGTGTCTTGTGCACCTGACGATGACATGGCTGTCCTGGAATTAATGGAGTGCCTTAGGGAAGTTCAGGACTGGATTACCATCAGCTGGTCAGACTGAACCCATTGAAGACTGAGATGTTACTAGTAGAGCCAGGTTGGTCTGGTTTGGCAATGACGAGTGGTGGCACCTCCTTTCCTTCTTTGGATGGTGTAACACTCGGATCTGTAGATAGGGAGAGGAATCTGAGGGTTGTTGTGGACTCCAAGTTGACATTAGAATATCAGGTGTCAGCTGTTGTTCACAGTGGCTTTTACCATCTCCAGAACATCTCTCGGATCAAACCCTTTCTGGAATAAGCTAATCTGGCAACTCTGGTGCATGCCCTGGTTATGTCTAGATTGGATTACTGTAACGCTCTATACCTTGGGCTATTTGTGAGGTAGTTGCATTGCTTGCAGAATGTGGCATCCCAGCTTGTTGCTGGGACCTCTTGATTCAAACATATCGTGCTACTTCTTTGTGTTCTGCACTCGTTGCCTGTCCGGTGGTACATCAACTTCAAGGTGTGGTTAAATTACAAGGCCCTGCATTGTCTTGGTCTGGGCTACCTGAAAGATCTCCTGATCCCTTCCTCTCCTGTTTTCCCTCTCCAATCAGTGGATGTGAATCTCCTACAAATTTCTTTGGGTGATAGGGCATTTGGTGTTGCTGCCATGAGTCTCTTGAATGCCCTTCCCCAGGAAGTGAGAGACTCGTCATCCCCGGCCATATTTAAATTAAACCCGAAGACTCATTTATTTTTGCTGAGTTTTGAATCTGACATTGTTGTATAATTCTGTATAAATATTTTGATTGTAAAATATTTATCACTGATTT
The DNA here is from genome assembly GCA_016271365.2 of Neoceratodus forsteri. Lineage (NCBI taxonomy): Eukaryota > Metazoa > Chordata > Ceratodontiformes > Ceratodontidae > Neoceratodus > Neoceratodus forsteri. Next base: position 1,220,779,787 of record CM057450.1, read on the forward strand.
TATCCCATTTATGTGTTTTACTGTGAGGTGCCCAGAGCCTCAGGGAATGGGTACCATATAAATAAAATTGCCTTTCCTTACCTTGCCTACTGCAGCTTTGCCTGCCAGTGGGCAGTGTCTGTGTTCAGAGTAAGTTTTAATAATTGCATTATACTGTAATTACATTGTAACCATATTTGCATTTTTCTTTCCATGTATTGTAATTTTTATTCCTTCACTACTATACTGTTTTATTTGCCTGGTCCTCCAGGTGCTACTTGTTCATGCCTTCTCTTGTACTCTCCCAGGTAAATCAGTATTCAGTTACCTAGTGTGCTTACTTGGCAAAGAAAAACTAACTAAATTAACGTAAAAAAGCAAAAGAATATATATATATATATATATATATATGTATGTATATATATATATATATATATATTAGAGGCAAAAAACTCCGTTTAATGCATTAGTTAGGGTTGTTCCACAACGACAAAAGTGAGAATTAGCTGTTAGGGTTGAAAACCCCTTGGACCCCACCCACCCCCAACCGGCATTTGGGGTGGCATTGGGATCGTCAGCCTAACTCTCACCCGTGACATGTGTAAAGCAGCAGAAGTATAGGAGACTGGGGTGAGGAGTTGGGACCCACGATCAATCGCTTAATCAAAGGGCAATAACTGCTCTTCCACTGCTCTAATTTCTTAACTCCTCATGTGATTTTACCTCTTTCCTTCTTTTGAGAATGATAGCGAAAATAGTAGATGTAATGCTGCAGCGGGAGGGCCCCGCGCTCCCGCCACATGATGTGTTGTGGCATACTAACAGGGACAGCAACGTAAACAGAAATGCTAACAGTGGCGCACATGGTAACACAAGCACGAATGAGAACAGAAAGGGTAACGCACATGGTGGCGTAGACGGGAATGGTCTGCCACGTGATGTGTTGTCACATAGTAACATGGTGCCTGCAAACAGAAATGTCAATGGGCATGGTGATGTAAAGTGAAACAGTAAGATAAACAGTACTGTAGACAGAAATGGCAAAAAATAACAGAAAGCATAGCTGCAAATGAAAACGCAAAGGATACGCACATGGTGGCGCAGGCGTCAATGGTAAGTGAAGCGGCACGGATCCACAAGCGGAAAGGGCAACAGTAACAGTAATGTAAGCTCACAGGCTGGTTTTCCCAAAACCTGCATTGAGAAAGACAGTGAGTACAAATAATGTATGCAAAATAATGAGTATCGAGCGAAAATGAGATCTTGGAATACTAAATACATTATATCTCGGAACCGTGCTGACAGTAGAAAAAAATTTAAAAGTCATATTATTTACAACTGTCCTGGCTAATTTGAAACTTAGCCCCATTATGGGGCTAAGAAATTTTCGACCGTAAAGTCCCGTATCTCGCACCGTTTCGAGATACGGGCCCTGAAAGTAGCGTGACGCCGTAATGTTATCCTATGGGAAAAAGAAAAGTTCGAGTGCCATAACTTTGCCTCCTGCAATGTTTTTCACCAAACTACTGAAAGGCACATCTGTGGCTGTTGGCTGTCTTCCTCCAAATTTCAGGAAAAAGACCAAACTGTTATTTTGCAGCAGGGCTCCAAATGATTTCTGTTAAGTGTCAGGCGCCGTAATGTTATCCTATGGGAAAAACCGTCAATTTTGGAGTGCCATAACTTTGCCACCATGTGATATTTTTTCACCAAACTACTGAAAGGCACATCTGTGTACTGTTGGCTGTCTTCCCTCCAAATTTCAGGAAAAAAGACCAAACCGTTATTTTGCAGCAGGGTGCCAAAGGATTCCTGTAATGCTTCAGGCGCCGTAATGTTATCCTATGGGAAAAACTGTCAACTTTGGAGTGCCATAACTTTGCCGCCATGTAATATTTTTTCAATACAACACTGAAAGGCACATCTGTGAGATGTCGGCTGCGTTCCCTCCAAATTTCAGCCCAAAACTCCCAACGGTTATTTTGCAGTGCAGTGCCAAAGAATTGCTGTCATTTTCCCACAGACTAGAAAATTACTGTCGCAATTTGCGAAAGCTTTCGCAAAAATTTCGACACTTTCGTGAGCCGGAAAGTAATTTATGAAGTATTTTTCCAGAAATTTGAAAACATATTTCTGGGGTGTTTTACCACAAAATAAAGACATGGCAAGCATCCTCAGGGCCCGACTAGGTGAATACAAAAAATTAGGTTGCTAGAGGGTCCCAAATTTAAATGCCAACCATTTTTCTGATCACCAACTGAAAACAAATGGCCGATTTAGGCAAAGTAACAGGCCCATTTCATGAAAAGTAAAAATGCATTTTTGAAAGTGTTGAACTTTTGTTAACTTTTCCCATTGACTTATAATGGGAAACTGTTTTTGAATAACTTTGAACCGTTTAATATTTTTCACGAAATCTTGAAAGGCACATGGGGACCTGGCTGCATGTTCCCTGAAGATTTCGGGCGATCCCAAACCGTCATTGACCTGTAGGCGCGACCACAGAATTCCAGAAAGCGTAACGCGCAAGACAGATCACACTTAATAACTCGCAGTCAGATCCGACCAGTACGAGCTTGGCAGATCCCAAGGCCTATGGTTCTTGATCACAAATTCCAAATTTCAGGCAAATCCATCAAACGGTTGCAAAGTTATTAAGGTGCAAAGTTTTGGGGTTTAACATAGAAATGGCTCCTCAACCCTAACTATGGTAGCACTACGTGCTACCATAATATATATATATATATGTATATATATACACACACACACACACACACACACGAACATATGAAATTTGCCAGCAGATAAAGGCCCAAAGGTCTGTCAAGTTCTACTCGATTTTGCAGCTAGACCCCTACTCAGCAGCTGCTCCCTCCCTCCCTTCCCCTCCCTTAACCCTTCTCCTTCCCCTGTCCCAACCCCTTTTGAAGCAGCTCACTGTCCTGCAGGATACCACTTCTGCTGGAAACATGTTCCACTTGGCCACTACCCTCTCTGTAAAAAAGTGTCTTCTCATCTCCCTCCTGAATCTACCCACCTCCAATCTCATAGCATGGCCTCGAGTATCCCTCGTTTCCCTCACTTTGAAAAGCTTCTCCTTCACAGTCCTGATTATGCCTGTCATGTACTTGAAGGTTTCAATCATATCTCCCCTGTCCCTCCTCTAGCGAGTACATGTTCAATTCCCTCAGTCTGCTCTCATATGGTAAATCCCCTGGATCATCTTTGTTGCCCTGCATTGCACCCCCTCCAGCAACTTAATGTCTTTTTTCAGGTACGGTCACCAGTGCTGCATGCAGTATTCCAGGTGCGGTCTTACCAGCAATCTATACAATGGCAGAATAACCTCCCCCCTCCTTGAGGTTATACCCCTGGCAATACAACCTAGCATCTTATTGGTCTTTGTGGCTGCTTTTCTTCATTGTGCTGAGCTGTTCATTGAACCAGTTATGATTACCCCCCGATTCTTTTCTCCCTCAGTCACAGCAAGCTGTGCCCCACCCAACTGGTAGCTCCGTTTTGGGTTCTTTGCCCCAAAATGCATCACCTTGCACTTTTTGGCATTGACCCCAGTTGCCAGGTGTCCGACCAGGTCTCCAGCTTTGTCATATCCTCCTGCAGCCCCTGCCATCCCTCTTGGTCATCCACCACTGCTCCCATCTTGGTGTCTTACAAATTTCCTTGGGTGATAGGGCATTTGGTGTTGCTGCCATGAGACTCTCGAATGGAAGAACGAAAGATGGCCACCAGGCTGGGCGTGCTGGAAAGACTGCTCTAGGTTTTGCAGTTTTGAGTAGACTTTTTATCACAATTTTTATCAGTGTTTAACTAGGATCTGACCTCAATTCATTTTATTTTATGTTTTTACTTGATTTTTGGCCAGTTGGTCTTATTTGCCATTGCTGTTTTTTGTGGGATCTGTGTTTGTCGGTGCCGGCGTTATTTGATTGGACTGCTGAAATCTTTTTCTTCATATGAGGGTCTTTGAGGAACTCTGTAACTCTATTTACTTTATTTAGCAGGGTTTATCGGATACTGTCCCTGTATTAAAGAACTTATTGTTCCTATAACCCCACTTGTATCGGGCTGTGCCTCGGATTGATGTGAGGAAGACGTACTGAGGAAAGGAGCAGAACTGTGGAGTGGTGTGATTTACTGGAAACTTTTGTATGGATTGTCTCAGTGACAAAGCAAGGAATAGGATTGATACAGCAAGGGAGAAGAGCCATGGAACCTTGGAGTGATTTCATCCTGTAGCAATGGATTTTATAACCGGGCCCCTTCTGAGGGCGCAGGAGCTGTTTTTCTTCAGAGGAGTTGAACTCTGTTGGGTGATTTCTCGCTGGAGTCTGGGGCTGCTCGGGGAGTTGAGCTGTAGTCTTGTCAGGTAACTGGCAGAATGGGCTGTCGATTCCCTTAGGTTCCCGGGGGCAGCTGGTGGGCTGGTGTTATTGGGGAATCGAGGTAGTAGCTGAGGATATTCTCTGGCGGTGGTCCTCTAAAATGGATTTCTGCTAAGCTGTTTGGATGAAGACCCGAGGCTTCTGGATTTGAGATTTTCTGCCTTCTAGAACATGGTTTGACTTTAAATTATCCTTATTTCACTTGATTCGTACTGTTTATACAGGCAGTGAGAGTGCCTGTATTTTATCTGGTTTTTGGGTCGTGAGAGGGCCTGGATCTGGAAACTTTCTTAACATTACTCTCTGACAGATAGTGAGAGTGTCTGCATTCAATTATATCCCTAAGACAATGAGAGGGCCTGGGGAGTTATATCTCTGAAGAACTTTGACTGTTCATTCATTTGTTCTGTTTTGAATGTTTTATAATGTTTTCTTGACATTACTGTCAGACAGACAGTGAGAGTGTCTGCATTCAGTTTTATATCCCCAAGGTAGTGAGAGGGCCTGGGGAGTTATATCTCTGAAAAACCTTGACTGTTAATTCATTTGTTCTGTTTTGAATGTTTTATAATGTTTGAGTTTTTGTTCTATAATGATAATATTTTGAGTTTTATTGGGTATACTGTAACTATTCTAGGGTAGTCATTTATAAGGAAACTAGGATTTTGTTGTGGTGTTTGGCACTAGTTGTAGTTATTTGTTTGCGGAATGTGCCTGTTTGCCCCCCCGGTCTTATGTTATTTGTCCTCCTCTCTCCATGCCCTCCGCCCGTTCTCACCCCCACCTTTTTCTATCTACCAGCTCTGTTGGGCACAGGGTATTGCATGTAGGAGGGATGGGGTGGGCGTGGTGGGGGGCATGGACACTGAAGGTCGAAGGAGCAGCCCTCTGGCATAGGGTTGGTTAGGTCCAGAAGACACCCTGGGGCGAAATGGAGTCTGGAACGTGGTAATCCATATCTAGTCCCCATACCCAAGGGCACCATCTCTTTAGATGGGCAAGTAGCTGGGACAGCTCATGAACCCCATCCAACTCAGGCAGTGTTATGCAATGCCAGATCTATTAAGAACAAAACTGCTATTATTGCAGATTTTGTTGGAACAGCTGATCTGGCTTGCATCACCAAGACCTGGCTGGATCAAACTGCTGGCCCCATTTTGGAGGCAGCAATTCCAGTTGGGTACTCGGTAATACACCGCCCGAGATTGGACCACGGGGGGGTAACGGTCTGTTTCAAGACTGAGTTGGGCCTCACTGGTGTACCAGTAGAGGAAGCCAAATCCTTTGAGTGTACTGTGGTAGCTGGTGTGGGCTGCAGGATAGCTCTTGTCTATCATCCACCTGGGGACGAAAAGTGATTCCTGCAGGAAGTGGCAGTTTTCACTGCTGACATGGCATTGGAGTCTCCCAGACTGATGGTTCTGGGTGACTTCAATGCCTGGGTCGATGACAAACTCTCACCTTTTGGTCAGCACTTCTTCCAGCTGATGACATCACTGGGTTTCTTCAACTACCCATAATCATGGTCACTCTCTGGATTTGGTTTTCCTCCTGGGGACTGAGGCCTCTGACCTGGGGGTGGAACCTGTCAGCTGGTCCGATCATTACACGGTGAGGTTCAACTTTTTTGCCCGTCTTTGTAGGGCTGCCCCTGTGGAGATGGTCAGCTACCACTCTTTACGAGATGTGCACCCTGAAGACCTGCCGGCGGCGATTGACCTCTCGGTGTTTCCTGATGCCAGCTCGAGTTCAGAGTTATTGGTTCTGGCCTATAATAAGGCCATTTCCTTAGCCCTAGACCAGATAGCTCCTGTCTGTGTTCATCCTCTCCCACTCCACCCTTGGGCCCCTTGGTTTGATGGGTCTTTGAGGGAGTTGCAGCGGGTGGGACGAAGGTTAGAACATCGCTGGTGGAAATCTGCCCTGAAAGTCGACCGCCTTAGTTTGGTGGAACATTATCAATTCTACCAATCAGTGATCTCCCGTAAGAAGGCAGAGTTCCTGTCCAGGGAGATTGCTGTCACTCAGAATCAACCAGCTCAGCTCTTCCGAAAAGGGGACAGGTTGTGCAACCCAGCCTTTCTGCAGCTCCGTCGAGCTTTTTCACAAAAAAAGTGTGATGAGCTTGCTCAATTCTTTGCGAATAAGGTGGCCAACATCAGGTCGGAGATCCACTTGACTCGCTCTATGGGGGATGTGGTTGGTCGGCGCTTGGTCACTATTCTTCGTACTTCCTGGAGTACCTTTGACCTGCCGGAGTTCGAGGATATTATATAGATTGTCCAGGGGATGTGCCCTACATGCTGTAGTTTAGATCCAGGTCCAACTACCCTGATTTTGGGTTGTTATGAGATCATTGGCCCATTTCTGGATCAAATTGTCTGGTGCTCCTTGGAATTGGGTGAGCTTCCAAGCTCCCTGAAGGAGGCGGTGGTGACACCCCTTCTGAAGAAAGCTTCATTGGACCCAGACATTTTTGCTAACTACAGATCTATCTTGAACCTTCCCTTTATAGGAAAGGTTATTGAGAAAGTAGTGGCAATCCAGCTGGAGAACCATTTGACCATCCATAATATCTACGAACCTCTTCAGTTGGGTTTTCATAAGAGGCACAGTACTGAGACAGCTTTGGTTCAGGTGCTCAATGATCTCCTGATGGCGAGAAATCAGAGAAACCGTTCCATTCTGGTACTCTTTGATCTTTCTCTCTTCAGCCTTTGACACTGTAGACCATGGGGTCCTGCCCGAGCACCTGAGGTCCATCTGTGGCTTGTCAAGTACAGTGCTCAGATGGTTTACATCTTTCCTAGCTGGTAGAATACAGAGAGTAGTGTCGGGAATTTTTTCTTCTGACCCTGTCTCTCCGTCTTGTGGGATTCCTCTGGGCTCGGTGTTGTCCCCCATGTTGTTTGCAGTGTATATGCTACCCCTCAGAGACATTGTTAGATGGTATGGACTAAGGTTTCACTGCTATACTGATGATACCCAGCTCTACCTGTCTTTTGCCCCCGACCAGGCTTGTGCTCTCTCAGTATTTAATAACTGCCTTGCCAAAATCCAAGACTGGATGAATTTGAGCTGGTTAAAGTTGAATGCAGGAAAGACTGAGGTTATGGTTGTGGACCTGGACCTGGACCGCAGGATAGAGGGGTTGAGGACTGATCAGCCCTCTGGATTATTTCTGGAGGGCATTCCAATCCTTATCTCAGAATGGGTGCGCGACCTTGGAGTGTTGCTTGATGACAGGCTGACCCTCCGTTATCAGGTATCGTAAGTCGTTAAGTCAGCCTTTTATCATCTTAGGAACATTGCCATGGTCAAATACCTTGTTCCATCTAGTGATCTACCTGTGTTGGTCCACGCCTTTGTGACCTCTCGCCTTGACTACTGCAACTCCCTTTACTTAGGGCTTCCTGGGGTTGACATCCACTGCTTGCAGCTAGTGCAGAACGCTGCTGCTCGATTGCTGACAGGGGTGTCTACAAGGCTGCATATCACCCCTGTGTTGCGTGATCTGCACTGGCTGCCGATTCAGTGGTGGATCAACTTTAAGGTAGGTTTATTGACCTACAAAGCCCTACATGGATTTGGTCCAGACTACTTGAAAGAGCTTCTGATTTCTTACATCCCTGTGTGACAACTCCATTCAGCTGATGAGGGGTTGCTGGAGATTCCGAGGGTTATCTTGAAATCTTCTGGGGCCCGTGCTTTTATGTTTGTGGACCCAACCCTCTGGAATTCTCTGCCCTGTCAGCTTAGCTAATGTACGACCGTGGGGAGCTTTAAGCAGGCACAAAATACTTTTTTGTGAAGTCAAGCTTTTTATGAACTGTCATGATGTTAATGGTCTCATTTTAAGTTATATTTTTATGGAATTTGTTCTTAATACTGTAAAGCGCCTTGGCATTTGAAAGGCACTCAATAAATAAAGTTTTATTATTATTATTATTATCCCAAATAGCACTGGTGCCAGCACTGAGCTCTGCAGAACTCCACTTGTCACCTCCCTTGGGGATTGGAGCTCCCCATCCACCACCACCACTCTCTGTTACCTTCCACTTAGCCAGTTCCTTACCCATCCCACCATGTTGGCACCCACCCATGTGCCTTCCAGCTTACTTCCTGGCCTCCGATGTGGCACAGAGTCGAATGCCTTGCTGAAGTCCAGATACAGGACATCTACTGCATGGCCCCTGTCCAACTGTCTAGTTACCCAGTCATAGTATTCTACCAGGTTAGTCTGACAGGATCTGCCAGTGACAAAGCCATGCTGTCTGCTGTCCTGAATCCAATTGGCCTCCAGAAGAGCCACCAGCCTCTCCTTCAGGATTGTCTCCATCAGCTTCCCCACGATGGATGTGAGGCTCACAGGCCTATAGTTCCCCAGTTCATCCTTGGGGCCACTCTTATGGAGTGGTACCACGTGAGCCATCCTCCAATCCAGAGATACACACCTTGCACTGAAAAGGTCTGCCAAGGGCCCCACTAGAACCTCTGCCAGTTCTTTCAGTACCCTGGGGTGGACACCATCTGGCCCTGACACCTTGTGCACCCTCAGCACCCTCAATCCCTCCAGCACCCTGCTCTCTGTGATTACCTCACCTGTCACCTCTGTCAGGTGTCAGCGTGGCTCAGCTGGTAGCACATCCACCTCTGGATCAGAAGGTCATGGGTTCTCCTCCCACACTGGGAGGAGACTCATACCTAAAATGCTGGCACCTGATTGCAGTATTAGGGGGGTGCTATACTGTTGGGGTGTGCCATCCTTCAGATGAGATGTTAAACCGAGGTCCCTTCTCCCATCCTGGTGCTGTCCTGGTGGGTGTCCAGGTGGATGTAAAAGACCTCAGGGCATTCTCTGCAAAGAGTAAGGGACATTCCCAGTGTCCTGGTCAATATTCCCCTTCTCATAAAACTGGTTCATGCAATTGTCCAGGCTGTGTGTGGGTGCTAATGTGTGATATGGCCGCCACTACACATTCAGTCACTTCACTATCAGGCTAGCGTTGCTTGTAAAGAGATTTGGGATACATTGTGTATGAAAAGCGCTATATAAATGCTGATTCTTCTTCTTGCCCTTCCCCCATTGGGTATCTCCTCCTCCTTTCTCCTTAGTAAATACCAAGCAGAAAGTAGTCGTTAAGTGCTTCTGCCTTTTCTCTCCCCTTTTCCACCCATCTCCCTTCCATCCTAATCCTCACTATCTGTTCCTTGCAGCTCCTTTTCTCCCTGATGTACTTGAAGAAGTCCTTCTCCCCCTTCTTAATGCCTTGCGCCAACCTGAGCTCCTTTGACACCTTTGCTGCTCTTACTGCCCTTGTCACCTCCCTTGCTACTTTAAGGTACTCCTCCCTGTCCTCCCTCCTCCCTGTTTTCTTGCATCTCCTAAAGGCCTTTCTTTTCCTCCTTACCTTATCCACAACATTCTTGTTCATCCAGCTTGGCTTTTTCACCCTAGACTTCTTACTCTGAGCCCTGCTGCAGGATTTGGTTGCCTCTACTATCCCTATCTTTATGAGCTCCCTTCTCTGGTCAGTGGCCATACTAGGCTGGATTCTGGCTAGGTACCCTCTTACTACTTCTCCCATCCTTGTGAAGTCAGCCCTCCTGAAGTCTAGCACCTTTGTGTTAGGTACTACACCCTTTTTACCCATCTTCAACGTGAACCGTACTAAATGGTGGTCACTCCCCACCAGTGGTTCATCCACCCTCAGTTCCCTCACATAATCCTCATTAGTCAGCACAAGGTCCACGGTGCTCTCCCCCCCAGTTGGTTTGCTGAGCATCTGTTCCAGGAAGCTGTCCTGGAAAGCATCCAGCAGTACCTGCTTCCATCTATTGCTTATGACTGGGGTACCCCAATCTACTCCTGGTAGGTTGAAGTCCCCTACGACCATCAAACTCCCCTTTCCGCATGTCCTCCTAATCGGTTTTATATATATATATATATGTGTGTATCTATGTGTATATATATATATATATATATATACACTTATATCAATATAGAATAAATGCTAGGTAAGTGTGGTGAATAGGGATATAATTCCATCAAGGGGTCCTAATGAAATCAATGAGCCATGAGCCTGAAGGGCAAGTGGCATTATGATCTCATTAGGACCCCGAGGTGATTGAATTATATCCCTATACAGCACACTTACCTATCGTTTGTTTTATACAATAAATGGAGAGGGTGTCTTTTTTTGTACCTGAAGGCTATGTTTTTGTCAGGAGGCTTATTAGGCAAAGCTGTATTTTTGTCATGGAGCTTATTATGTACTATACTGTATTATTTGTCTGTTACTTGATATTTGCTGTATTTTGTATTTCTCTGTCTCCCACCTTGTACTACTTGTACCCGGGTCGCACCTGGAAACGAGCCTCAGCTCAGTGTGCCTTTCCCGGTCACCAATGTTAAATAAATAAATAAATAATAAATAAATAAATAGATAAGGCTGTGTTTTTTTCAGGGGGGCTTATCAGATAAGGCTGTGTTTTTGTCAGGGGGCTTATTAGGTATGCTAATTATCATAGCCATTTCTTAACTGGTTCCACTGGTTTGTTTATTTATTTAATTGGTCATTAAGTTGTTTGTTTTGGTGGTCATAATGTTGGTCTATGGGTGTTTTTTCCAACAGTGAAAAGGAAAATCAGATAAATATCCATCCATGGACAGAAAATATTATGAAGGGCTATATAATGCCCTACATATAATGTATTTTAATGTGTTTGTATGTTTTTTTCAATGCACAACTTGTTTTTCTTTGGGGCATGGTACTGCTCTATAATCTGAATATTAATAGGGCCTGACAGACTATAGTAACTGGCACAGAGGTAAAGCAGAGACTACATGGGGGTTTATGCATTGAGGCCAGCAATGAATAGTAACTATTACTGTAGCTCACACTGAGCCATTGTAATTATGGTGGGTTTTACAGACTCTGGCCTGTATTCATGAGCATTAACTCCAGGAATAACATCTCTTTGCTCTACATTAACCAACCTTATAAAACAGGAAGGGAAAATCCTGTATCCTGATTGGTTGTTACCTGTGCATTAGATCTGTCTAATGCACAGGTAAAAACAAGTGCTGCGAAGGGGGACCTAGAACCACAGAGAAATCCTTGGGCCACATAGAACATTGACGTTTGATCAGCTGCCATTTTGTTTTCCTCGCACAGAGAACAGCTGTACCTTTCCCAAGTCTCTCCTATGCTCTGTTACACTCCCTTACTGTCACTGGCAATTTTCTTTTCTTTACCCACCTTTGACATTCAAATTACAGCCCCTCGCAAATCTGATTTCTTTCCTCTCGGTCGCTCCCCATCCTGCCACCCGCTCCTTCGCTGTCATCAGTCACCAGGACACCACTCAATAAAATAAAACAAAATTAAAAAAACAAAGTATTCCTCTATCTGCTGCCTGAAAAGCCTGCTGGAGACTTGTGTTTTCCATTTTTTTCCACCGCGCCAAACAGACGTTATTTCAGTAACCACATTTCTTTCTCCCTCATCACAGTACTGCTCTCTCGGTCATGCACGCGGGCTCCTTCATTTAAAAAAATCTAACACTGCGCAACTGAGTATCGTGAGTTCTCCTGCTCAGTTTTCTTCCTTCTTAAAAGAGACATCTTCAGCTACACTGATAGTCACCTCCTCTGCCAGATTCCCTTTTGTTCAAAATGAAATTGGTATCATCTGTTGGCGCCCCTCCCTTGCAGCTTCACTCATAAAAAACATGACAGCACATTAATTTACCATCTAGACAGCTCGCTCAGCTACAAAACCAAAAAATTACATTACAGCCGTGACTCTTAAGCATGCTGCACTACAATCTGGTGCTCATTCCCCTCTCATTCTTTTCTCCTGGCCGCGCCAACCATCAACTGCCTACAAATCTTGGTTGCAGCTTCACTCTTTCATAAACGTGTCATTCAAACTATAAATTCTGGTACTCTGTCCAAGTTAGTTACCTTTTTCCCCACTCAACTTTTTTTTTGCAGTGCTCCCGTTTCACAATCAGGCATTGCTAGGCTCCTCCATGATCATCTAGTGTGGTGTCACTTTTTAAAAAACAGAAACTGAAAAGAAATACTGACATGCTCATCTGTGCTGGCACAACAAAATCTAGTTCATATAGGTGGAAGGACTATTTAACTATTTTTTAAGCTAATTAAATAAGTTTATAACTATCTAAACATGCATATTTATGGTCACAATAATATTTTAAAAATTGAAACCCATTTTATAAGCACAATAAGACACTCCGGGGATGTGCATTAGACATTTCTAATGCACGGGCAGGGGCTGATACGCCCCTGACCGTACATTGGAAATGTCTAATGTACACCCCTCGTGTCTTATTGCTTGTCTATTCACCAATTGCATGTGTCATTTAATGGCACATTGCTGAATCAGGTTGGCTAAGGCAAAGTAAAGTGATGTTACCACTGGAAGTAATGGTCCTGAATATAGCCCTCTGTCACAACACCACAAACAGTAATCCAAGGCAAATTCATACCAACACCACCTGCCACAATTAAGCTACAGTAAGTAAATGTAATTGCTGACTCCAAGGCTATTTTACCACCCTATTTTAATCTGCTTTACCCCAGGCCAGTTAATGTATTGGGAGCTGAAAGGGTTTGGCTGGATTCTCGAAATCAGACCAAATTTGTGGGGCCCAGTTTGAAGCAGAATCGAAGTAGCCACATCTGTTTTCTCTTACCCTTAGATGATCTCATGGCAGACTAGGAGTGGGAGGCAGGATTTGTTGTGGTGCATGGTACTGACCTTGGGGAGAAGGTTTTATGGATGGCAATATGGGTGAAGAAATCGAGGTTTCCATCCACCCACACACACACTGAGGTACTTGAAGCAAGGGGACAGCTTTAACTTGGAAGTCATCCAGCATAATACAACTTTGTGTTTTGTGGAGCCTGGGAAGTTGCAGCTTGCTGCCAAAGGCTAAGACTAATAAGAGCACTGGTGTCCAACAGCAGGCGTGTAGTTAGGCTAAATTATCTAGGTCTGGTCTGGAGCTCTGAATCTCATAGAAAGACTATGGATTTTTGCTATAACCTAAGCAGCCCCTATAATGATTTGACTCTGGTGTGCTCTACAGTGACCATCTTTATTATCTGGTTGCACATGCTGAGTAATGGATCTGTGCATCACCAGGTTACATCTTGTCTAGCAGAGCATCAAGTATCCAGCAGATGGCAACATTACTTGCTAGTGAAGTCAGACATGTCCATCATTTCAACACTGCATCATGCAGTCATCATGTCCATGGAGTCTGAGGGCATGTCTCCTCCCCAATCCCATCCAAATAGTATATTTTGGGCAGAAGAAGACTGGGAAAGTATAATTTAGTGTTCTACCAGTTAAATTTTAAGTTGTGTGCCCCCCTTCCAGAAATATTCTTGCACATTTTTATTTTGCTTTTGTTGACCAGAAGAGGAGGGCTAGGCAATTCTGTCTATTTTCAGCCCCATTCTAGTAAAAGGGGATGTTGAAATACGGATGCAAACTGACATATTGAATCACTTTAAGCTGTTGGTGGTATTTTTAGTGAATGCAAACTGCAACAGCCCCTTCTCTGAATTCCTCTATTGTTCTTTTTTCACCTGTTTTTATGTTTGCTTGCACGAATGTGCAAGAAACATAGTGCCATCATCCGAGTTTTCGGAGGTATGGCAGCCCTCTTCCAATTCAGTCAGTGTGTTTGCAGGCACGGCAGCAGTTCTCCAATGGCTGCTGGAGCTGTCTGTGACAGCAGTCAAAAATGCAGTGGAGTACAGTTGAAAGGGGGAGCTACGCTTCAGTGAGCAGCGATAAGATATCACCTGCTCATGCGCGCTCCCCCACACACACACACACACACACACACACACACACACACGCATACTGCGTGCTCGCCCCCCACACAGACACTGTATAGCCGACAGGGGTGCCCAATCCCCTGTCAGCTGTGCTACGCTCTCCACCCACCAAACAGAGTTTCACATGCCACGCTGGGTGCCCACCCCAGCAAAGCTATACATCCGGTAGGCTGACAGGGTGCCTAACCCCGCTCGGCCCACTGGTCCCCCAGAGTAGGGTGCCACGCTGGGAGCCCACCCAGCATGGCAACAGATGCTATCACAGATGGGGGTGCCCAATCCACCATCAGCTCCATGCCCCACCCCCAAAAGCTATCCTTGTGCCACGCTGAAGCCCACCCAGCATGGCAAACGCCCCGTCATCCTGCTATGGCTCCACTGGTCCCCCTCAGAGTACAGGGTGCCACGCTGAGAGCCCACCCCAATGTGGCAACAGATGTTGTCACCGATGGGGGGTGCCTAACTTCATCGGCTCCACGCCCCTAAAAGTTATCTCAGCACGCTGAGCCCACCCCAGCATGGCAAATGTCCCACATTGTCGCTATTTAAAAAAAAAAACCTGAAATACAAAACGGTCCCTCGCTGTCTCTGCTCCCACCTGTGCCCACCCATTGTGCACTCTGCCTCCCCACACACCCCCTCACCCCATACTTACCTCCGGACTCTGGTGTGACGATCTTCGGTGGACCGGGAACACGTCTGCACTCTTCAAAGCCGACTGCAAACTGAGGAAATGCTGGTAAGCTGTATAATGGGATAGATAGAGTTTTTTTAACTTTGCTGCATATGTCAGGCATTTTTTGGAATTTTTGCACCAAATTTTCAACATGGAGTTTTTGGGACCCCTTCTCATGAATGCTATCACTTTCATGGCGTTAATCGGACCCAAAGGGTGATTTCGCAGTCACTGTGTGAAATCACCTTTCGGGACTGAGTAATGAAATGACACTGCCACTGTTCATAAGGTGGTCTCTCAAAAAGCCTATGTTGAAAATTTGGTGGAAAATTTCCTTAAAATGATTGTTTTACGAGCGTACGTTGCGCAGTTCCTACGCATGCTCGTAAGTTTGCGAATTTTCAATATTTTCCCTCCATATTTTCAACATTGCCATTTTATTACACTTCCTTATGAGCAGTGCAGCTGTCATTTTTCACATCTTGCCCAAAATGTGTTTCTGCCTATGTAGCGCACAATGGCGCAGTCGGTGTGCGAAATCAATGTATGGAACACATTAAGAACATCACAGTGACACTGTTCATGAGCAGAGGTCTTAAAATGGCTATGTTGAAACTTTGGTGAAAAAATTCCTAAAAATGACTGTTTTATGAGCGTGCGTTGTGCAGTTCCTAAGCACGCTTGTAAGTTTGCGAATTTTCAATGTTTTCACTCCAGATTTTCAACATTGCCATTTTATTACACTTCCTTATGAACAGTACAGCTGCCATTTTTCACATGTCCCCTAAAATGTGTTTCTGCACATGTAGCACACAATGGTGCAGTCGGTGTGCAAAAGCAATGTTTGGGACAGATTAAGAAAATCACAGTTATACTGTTCATGAGCAGAGGTCTTAAAATGGCTATGTTGAAATTTTGGTGACAAAAGTCCATAAAATGACTGTGTTACGAGTGAGCATTGCGCAGTTTCCACGCACCCTCATAAGTTCATGACTTTGTAATATTTTCAGTCAAAATTTTCACCAGTGGCATTTTTCCACACTTCCTTATGAACAGTACAGCTGTCATTTTTCACAGCATGGCCAAAATGTGTTTTCACACTTTCAACGCAGAGATGTGTGGTCGCTGTGGGGAATCATTGTTCGGGACAGATAAAGAAAATCACAGTGACACTGTTCATGATCGGAGGTCCCAAAATGCCTGTGTTGACAATCTGCTGTAAAAAATCTCCAAACTACTTACATTACGGGTGTGCGTTGCACAGTTTCTACGCACGCTCGTGACTTCACCAGTTTTTTTAATATTTTGACTGCAGATTTGCAACATTGCCATTTTTTACACCTCCCCATGAACAGTACAGCTGTCATTTTTCACATCCTGTTCGAATGTGTTTTTGCACCTGTGGTGCTAAATGCCATAGTCGCTGAGCATAAGCAGCTTTCAGCTAACAAACTGATATTGCCACTGTTCATGAGGTGGGGGTCACAAAAAAAACATGTTGAAAATTTGGAGTGAAAATACCAATGAAAGCCTGAGGTGTTAGGGTTTCCAACCATAATGCCCCACCCTGTAGAGAATGACAGGCAACAGGGGTGTGACTTGGGATTCTTGCCTGTAAAGCTCATACCATTCCACACCCTGCAGCCAGTGAGAGGCATCAAGGTATGCCTTGGACTCTTCGGCCGCAATGTTCACCCCATTCTCCTATACCGCACCCATCTCACCATATTTCCTGATGGAATGGGGTGCACATAAGGGCCAAAGACCCCAAGGCACACCATGACACTTGTCAGTGTCTGCAGGGTAGGGTGTGGTGAAATGGCGTGGCCGTTATGCCTGATAACCCAAAGGCACACCCCAATGCCTGTCACTCTCTGCAGGGTGGTGGTGGGGTTGGCTTCAGTTCAATACTTCACTGCCATTCCTATTATACAGCTCTGTAACTTCTACACTACCAATGCCAATGCCAGCAAGCAAACATTCGGCATTGACAAATGCTTGTTTTAATCTGTTTGTTGCAGTTTCTGTTACAGAGTTATTCTATCTCCGTCAGTTTTCACCTATTTGATACAGTAGTGATGTATCTTTAAAAGGGAACATGTAAGTGTGTGGCTGGCCCCAATGTGCACTTTGTGTGCAAAAACATTTTGTCTTTCTTACTGTGTACTGTAGTATGGTAGATTGTATTAGACACATTTTGTTTCTTCTATGCTCACATCTTCTGTAACTACAAACCCCAGAATCCCCTACATATGACATCAGAGCAGTTGGCAGCAGTGGGGGATTCAATAGCCTGCAGTGCATCTTAGAGTTTATATAAGTTCTGATCATTTGTTTACTGGTCCCACTGTCCTCCCTGGGTTAAGTGCAGTAACCAGAGAAGAGCAGAACTGAGATGTCATAATCAATATCTTAAAGATTTCTTACATCATAAGCAAAACTTAACCAAGGAGAGAACAGCCTTCATGATGCCTGATGACATCATAAAGTCCCAGTGTGTATTCATGCTTAAGCACTTAAACTCAGAATTAAATCTTTAGTAAACTGCTTATATACAAGTTACATAAGCAATAATACCCAACAGGGTGGGTGATATTGGGCTATACTGGACAACCCAGGGGCATAATGAGGCCCAATGCTGCAGATGGAGGGCCTTATAGCCCCTAGAAGGTCCGGTATAGCCCAATATCGCCCACCCTGGAGGGTATTATTGTGCTTATAAAATGGGCAGTGTAAAAAAACAAGTTTAATTAAAAAATTGTTAATGAATAATTAGTTACAGATCAGTTTTTTATATACTAGTAAGCGTGATGAGCATGACTGCCCATTTTCACATGTGACAAGTTAACATAAAACAATGAACAATAATACAAAATACATGACAGAAAAAATAAACAATGACTATGTAGCATAACAAGTACAATCACTTGATAAATCCAGCCAATTGTGTAATATTTAAATGTGAGTACTATAGAACAATTAGTAATGGTATTGGGAAGAGAATGATAGAATAGAGGCGCTTTATAAAGTAAGGATCTTTGGCCTAGAGCTTTTTTAAACAATGGCATAGTAAACACTATTTTTGTTTGTAATCTTGTTCCACATGTATTTAAAGTTTGATAAAACAGTAGATTCATAAACAATGGAAGCAAAGCTATTGTAAATCTGAAAAGGAAAAATCCCCATTCTTAACAGAATCCTACTATCGAGAGAGAGAGAGAGAGAGAGAGAGAGAGAGAGAGAGAAAGAGAAAGAGAGAGACCGTAGTAGCCAATATATAGAGTTTACAGTGATGGGTATGAAAGGCTGAGCCAGTAAGAAATCATAAAATAGAATTGTAGGTGACTCTAAGTTTCTCTATAACTTTATCAGAAGTAGCAGAGTAAATAATGAGGCCATAGTCTAACAAACTTAATAAAAAGTTATGAGTAAGTAATCTTCTAGAATCAATCATGAGAAATGGATGTACTCTAAGAAGTAGATCCAGTCTTTGTTGAAGGTTTTTTTTTAAGAAAATTAATATGGGGCTCAAATGTCAAGTGAGCATCTAAGAGGATACCCAAGTATCTAAATGTATCAACATGCTCGATAATCTCACCAGTGAGATCGAAAATGGGGTTAAGATTAACTAATCTTTTCCTGGGCCCAATGAAGAGCATAGTCTTGGTCTTTCTTTAATTTAGTACAATACATTTTGAGGAGAGTCAATTCTGAAAATGGATAAAGTCGATCTGCACATTCTTATTGGCTTAATTTGGATAATTATTGGCACTGTATAAAACAGCGTTATCAGTATAAAGCGTCATGGCCATTTGTGTGCAACACTCTAGCGCAGAATTCATAAACATAGAAAAAATCAGAGAGCCCAGGATGGATCCCTGGGGAACTCCACAGTAAATCCATCTAGATGTTGATAATACACGCTGTATGCATGTTTTGTGAATCCTATTACCTACAGTAGGTAACCTGAGTACCATGACATTGCGTCAAGTGAAAAATGAAACTCAGCAAGAATAGCAGAGATCAGTGAATGTTCAACCAGATTAAAGGCCTTGGTGAGGTCCACAAAAATGGTTGCCACAGAGTGCCCTTTATCAAGGACACTCTGTATGCAGCTAGTGAACCCCACCAAGGCAATTTCAGTATTGTGCTTTGGCTTGAAGCCATGTTGATAGTCTGATAATAAGTTGTTGCTTTCTAAGTGTTTAACAGCTTGCATAAAGACTATCTTCTCAATAACCTTTGCGAGTGTGGCAAACAGGGATATGGGGCAATAATTAGAAACAAGAATAGGGTTTCCACCCTTCGGAACTGGTCTAATGGTTTCCATTTGGAGGGGAAAACAACAAAACAAAGGGAACAATTAAAAATAACTAATAAGGGAAAAGAAAAAGAGACAATAACAAGCTTTATGAATCTATAGTGAATATTATCATGGGCTAAAGAGGGACTAGGATCATGTTTTAATATAAATTTTTTCAATTATTCTGGTGTGACAGTCTTCAGCCAAAATAGCAGAAGAGAACCAGGACCTTCCTCAAGGGGGTACTATTTTTGACAGCTGATAAAGGATTGTTTCTAAATTTCTTTAGAGTATCAAAGAAATTATTAAATATTTCAGATACGAGACCAGGGTCACTTATCAGTTGATCTCCCTCAGCAAGAGAAATGGTAGTTTCTTGTTTTTTTCTGCTTAGCATGCTATTTAAGGTCTGCCAGTTTTATTTAGGATTACCAGAGTACCGTTTCTGTTGGGCTAGGCAATATTGTTTTTTGGCATTCCTAACATCTGTTTTACACTTGTTTCTAAGTCTTTTATAATCTTGTAAAGAACTGGCATCCCTATTTATCCTATATCTTCTCAATGTCTTGTCCCTTAGTTTAATTTTTTGCAAAAGATCTTGGTTAATCCATCTAATCGTATGTGCTATAACACTCATTCTCTTCAGGGGACACACCTTATTTATAATTGCAGAATATAGGCTGGTGAAAGTTTCTAACATACCATCAATATCACTAATAGACTCAAGGAGGGACCAATTAACCTCTTTACAGATATCACTTATTACCTTGGGATGAAGTTTATTAAAATTCCTAAATTCAATGATTCTTGGGGGACTTCCCATGGATCTGGCTTACCTTTCACAGTAGACTGGGCTGTGGTCACTCAGTACATCAGGTAAAGCAACTGAAGTAAGTATCTTGTTGGTAAATGGGACCACAATCCAGTCTAAGATTGGAGACCCCAAGGAAGGTGGTAGAGTCTGGTGCTGAGGCACTGAGATGGAGACCACTTCATGCTCTGTGGAGTAGAGTACAGAAGCAGGGATACAACGCTCAAATAAAACTTTTAACAGGTATGTCACCATTGCCACATTGTTTGTATCCTTACCAGTTGCTCTTTCAATGACTCTGGTCAGAGCAATGTCTGCCCAGTGTTTCTGCTTTTTGTTTAGGTGGAGGAAGGTCCCCATTATCAGTGGAATTCAAGTGTATCCAAGGTGTATCCTGAGGTTATCAGCTAGGGGTGTATCAGAAGGTTCCTGAGTAGCTCTGAGGTGGAAGCGGGACCTGACAGAAGCAGAGAGCTGCTCAGAATGGCTGAAAGCACTGGGAGAGAGACAGATGAAGATTGCAGCTGGAAAGCTGCATGGCTGCTGGATGCTCTCCTGAGAAGATTTTGAAAGTTTTGACCTTAGCTCTCTAGATTGGCATTTATATTGACTTTTTACTGACTTTTATTGACTCTGATAAATACAGTTTGAGCTATCTTAAATCATACTCTGTAAAATCTCTTTCAAAAGTCCAGACCTGGAAAATATCAGTGCTTTTAGTGTTTTCAGTGTTTTTTTGTATATATAGTGCACAGTGTGCATAGCAGGGAGTCTCTTTTTGATACGGAATACTTTTATGAATTTTCAGAGTTTCTATACATTTCTTATGCATTATATATATGTACTTTATTTCATTTTTATGTATTTTTTGATTATCTGATGTTTGGAGTTGGCAACGTATGTAAATTTTGTGCACATGACTATTGTGCTTAAAACACATGCGCGTAGAAGTGGAATCAGATTCGCTTACTCCCACTGCTACAGTGCACTTCTGGTGCTAGCTGCTTGCTTCTACTTGTTGTCTTCTGACTTTGGTGTGCTTTCTGATTTTGCCTGTGGTTTCCAGCCGTTGCTAGCCATAGTCTTAATTCTGCGGTATTTTGCCTGTTCGTGTAGTATTTGATCTCATTCAAAATCCATTCAAATCTATCCCAGTTATGACTTGGAAAGTCTTTGTCTCCTGGTTATTAGTACAGCACTGTTTTACCTGCTTGGCAGCTAATGACCCCTGTGGTGCTGTGTTGGCGGTTTTATTTAGTGCAAGAGCTCCTATGAGGCTTGCAAGTCTGGCAAAGTATGGCCGACTTGTTTATTCAGATGTAGTATAAAGTAAATTTTGTAAACATGTATTAAGAGTTTGTTTTACTATATATACTACTACTGATTTTATTGCTTATTAGCATCTATCTGTGTTTGTTAGTGTTTGTTAGTGCTTATCAGTGTTTATTGGCATTTGTTTGGAAAGTATTAGTATTTGATTATAGAGTTTTATTTTGAAGTAGCATGTCACTTTATAGTAACAATTAGCAACAATCAGTTGTAAATCTATAATATCTGCAGTTTAAAGTGGTGTTTAACTGGGCTTTAAATTGTGTTTAAAATATGTAAAATATGTAAATGACCAATTAATTGGATAAATGAATAATTGAATTAACTGAATTCAATTGCATATCAGTAATTTTAGTATTCCATTTTTTATTATTTGTTTCTCTCTGTTTTTTAGTGTTGCTTTCAGTAAAACTCCTCTTGTAGCCATCTTGAGGTTCCTGGCTGAAAAGATGGCAACTGGGTCTTAGGCTAAGATTTAAAATTCAGACGTCTGGTACTCAAACGCATCCAGGTGTCTCCTGCAATTTTTGCAATTGTATAAAACTGTTTAATTTTCTATTGTGTGAATACACCCCTTTCTATCTTTTTATTATAATGTCTAAACAAAAGGACATGGTAGCAAAAGAATTAAAAACCTATGGTAAAAAGGATAGCAAACGTACACCTAAGGCAGCAGCCAAGGTGGATAGGCTGGCTAAAGGTACTAAAAAAAGGAGGACTCTATTAAGATAACTTAGTTTTTGAGTCCCTCAGTCAATCAATTAGAACTCAGAGGTAATAAAAAAGTAATAAAAAACTTGAGTCCACAATTAACTTCTTCTCCGGGAAGGAGTTGTATGGCTGGTTCTCAATTATCACAACTTTCACAAGTGTCCATGCATTCACTTCTAAAAGAGGTCAAAAGTTGGGAGGAACCAGCTGGGCCAAAATTAGTAAACAAGGAGAAGGATAAAGTAAAAAGTAATGTGAATTCCACTAATGTGACAGGCCTAGAGTTATACCTCTCTGATCTAGATAAAATAAAAAATAAAGATCCTGTATTAATTGATCAGGAACAAACTGTGCCTAAAAAATATGAAAATCTTTGTACTTGCAACTGCAATTGGGTTGGTAACAGTAAAATAAATAGTAAGGTGAATCACATAGTAGCAGAAGCTGAAAATGTAGCACCACCTCCAAGGGCTGTGATAACTCCTAAAGATATTCATTTGGTTATTCCTGTAGTTGAACAGAACTGTAATCTGGGTTAATTTTTAAATGATTATGAGTCATTTTTAATGCCATATGTAAAACAGCATAATTTGGACGACCCCCCCCCCCCAGATTAGACCAGTTAGAGAATGGTAAACTCTTCTCTTCGGAATCAAATCATAAATCAAATACTGACAAAGTAAATCTAGTTATGGACAAGAAATGTTAAGGTGAATAAATAAATATTTGTACTTGCTCAACAAATTCATGAAGTTAAAAAATAGATTCATTTTGGAAATACGCATCTTTTGGAGTTGGTAGCCCTTTTTAGGGCCTGTTTTGATTTTTATGTGAATGATGAAAAACACTGTGGGAATGCAGAACAAGTGAAGGAGCAAAGTGGAAATGGTTTAAAACATAAAGAGAACTGCACAGCTAATCATTCACTAGGCCAACATAATAGATTAAAATCAAATCATATTGAGGGTGATGGGGAAGGAAAGACACCTGGTGGGGGAAAAAAAGAAAAAAATCAATTATAGAAGATGCTGTTAATAAGGAAAGCAAGGAAACCGAACATTTGGTCTCTGAATTAAATCTGAGGAAGAAACAAATTAAGGAATCTTGTATTGGTAAAGAAAAAAGTGTCAAACCTATTGATCACAAAAACTAAAGTAGTAAACCTTCACAAAAGGATCCAGTTGGGTTAGAAAAAGATAGGGCAAAGTTGAGCAGTAAGGGAAAAAGATAATAAGCAGTCTGAAAAGGTTGAATAAATTTTAGATAAGCAGGGTAGAAATAACAAAGTAGGAAAAGGAGAACAAGTATTGAGAAAGGAAAAAAATCTTAAGTCAGGAAGGAAAAAGAGCATCTAATTTCAACTGGAGATATATTTTTTATTTATTTTTATTTGGTATTCGGAAACACCTTTGAGTCATAGACTACTTTACAAAGGATCCACGTCACAGAGCTAAGAATACAGACTGACAGAACTAACAATAGATCAGTGAATAAAGTTAAAATAAATTTACAGTGAGCAGTAGGCAAACATTCAGTTACAATGAACAGTAAAAAACATTCAAATACTAGGAATTGCTTAGTGATGGTCATTACACAACAGGTAGTACAGTTTGGAAACAATTTCTGACATCGACTGCTTAGGCTGAGAAGCAGGCGGGGGAGGGGGTAAACTCAGGCCAGGGGCCATCGTCAAGGCTATCATCAGATCATGAGCAGGTGAGGCACTTGAGGACAGGAGATGTCTTGCACAGGGTTTTAAAAGGCCCAAGTCTAGGTTCATTTGCCAAGGGGCCAGGTAGACTATTCATCCGCTGAGGGGCCCTATAGTTAAGGGATCTTTGGAATAGGGAGGTCCAGCAGCTGGGCACTGAGAAGAGGGGCTTGTCAGCGCTACGAGTGTGATGCACCTTGGGTTTAGGGTTGACTAAAGGGGCTAGTCCAGAGGGGGAGAGACCAAGGGCAATTTTTTTAGCCAAGAGGCAGGTGTGGAACTGGATTCTGTTGTCGAGGTTTAGCCAGCTGGTATCATTATAAAGTATGCAGGTGTGCGTGAGCCGGTCGCATTCCAGGATGAGGCAGCAGGCTTTGTTTAGGGAGTGACAGAGACTATCTAGGGCAGTGGTATTTGCTGCTTCATATATCAGTAAGCTGTAATCCAACAGTGAGAGAACCGAGGAAGAGACAGCAAGCCTGAGGGCATCTGGGGTGAGACAGTGTTTGAAGCGATATAACAGTCCCAACCTGACATTTAAGGACTTGGATAGGTGGCAGATATGAAGGTGGAAGTTAAGTGCAGGGTCCAAAGTGATGCCCAGGTATTTGAAGGAGCCCACTTGCTCCAGGGGGGTCTGGTTTGCAATTAGAACTAGAGGGCAATGTTGCTTTCTTGCATTCTGCGGATGGGAGAACAGCATAAATTTGGTTTTAGAATAGTTAATAGTAAGTCACTGAGTGATGAACCAGTTCTCAGCATAGCTGAAGGCAGCCTGGAGGGAGCAGTGGAGTTGAAAGGGGTCAGGGTTGGAGGAGAAGAGGACAGCATCATCCACATACAGTAAAAGATTGCTGGGGCAGAACATGGGGAGGGGAGTTGAGGAATAGGCTGAAAAGCAGCGGACCGAGAGTGGAACCCTGGGGAACGCCTGAGAGGACAGACAAACTTTTGGATAAGGTGTTCCCTATTTTGACCTGCTGGGACTGGTTCATGAGGTAGTCCATAAACCAGCCCATCGCATCACGGGAGAAGCCCAGGTTGGTCAAGGTGGTTAGCAGGAGGGAGTGGTTTACGGGTGTCAAACACCTTTGTGAGGTCTATGTAGACAGCACCAGTGATGTGACCCTTATCCAACGCAGAGTATATGTGGGTGATAAACTCAAGAAGGGCAGTGGTGGTGCTGTGCCCTTTGCGGAAGCCATGTTGTTGTTTACAGAGTAGATTATATTTGGAGAGGTGAACAGTGAGCTGGTCTGACACAATCTGCTCTAAGGCCTTGGATAGGGGCGGGCGTATGGAGATGGGGTGGTAACTATTTGTATCAGATCGATCCCATTTTTAAAGGTGGGGGTAATAGCAACAGATTTCCATCTGGAGAGGAATATACCTGGACACAGGGAGTGGTTTAAAATGTGAGTAGTGGGTTTAGGACCTCCCAAAGGGTGAGTCAAAGGAGCTTCACATCAAGGGAGTCACTGCTGAAGGAGGAGTGGCTCAGAGTTTCATGAGATGTGGTGCTGCAGAATTGGGTGTAATTTGGTGTAGGTAAAAGGGGGTCTTCTGAGGGGGTAGGGGTGCAGAAAGAAGGTGGATCAAAGAAATTAGGGGGGAGAACATGGTTGAGGTTTGAGAAGGCATGATTGAAAGCCTCAGCAATTTGGGTAGGGTCAGAAGTCAAAGACCCATTGACCAAGACCTGAGTGGGAACAGATTTAGGGTCTTTTCCACAGATTTCCTTAATGTTGTTCCAGAACTTACACCCTGAGCCCCAGGAGGTGGTTAAGGAGGATTTATAATAATCTGCTTTTGCCATGCGCACAGCCCAGGTGCACTTGTTCCATGCCTCTCTGTACTTTTGCCTATCATGCAAGAGGCCAGACTCATTGGAGAGTTGCCACAATGAATCCCTCGCCTGCATCAAGGCTAGGAGGCGATCGGCGATCCAAGGCACAGTGTTGCCTCTGACCATTCTTTTGGTGAGAGGGGCATATTTGTCACATATATTGTTGAAGGCCAGGATGAAGAGGTCAAGTGCTCTATCAGGGTCGAGGGAGTTCATAACGAAAGACCAGTCCAGTTCGCTGAGGTGTGCTTTAAGAAGTGTCAGTTTACCAGGGCCTAGTTTGTGCTGCGATATTAATTTTGGAGGAGATCTAGGAGCTTTGCAAGTCCAGGAACACAGGATGGGGGAGTGGTCACTAAGTACATTTGGGAGGACAGTGAAAGTGATTTTGTGTGGCCAATTTTTGAAAATGAGGTCTAGCAGAGAAGAAGACCCCATGCACGGGTCCCAATGGGTGGGTGATGTGACCACTTGGCGTCCCTACCTAGCCAATTGATATTGAAGTCCCCAAGTATAATCTATTCTATTGACTATATTTCTGAATGTTTGAAAATGGACTCAAGTGCATGCAGGACTAGCATGCAGTGCTTTGGAAAAGGCTGCCAGCCGAAAAGAACATAAAACTCCAAAATAAGCACTCAACAATTTCAAATATTCAAGGTAAATCCCAGTTTATTTCTGTGGCTGTCCACCTGAACAGCAACCTCTCACCAGTGCTTCAACCCTAACACAGGGTCTTCCTCAGGGTTGGGTCTGAGGAGTTACAATCCTTGGTGTGTTAAATACTTAATGAATTAAGGTGACATGCACCCATTGTGAATAACAAAAACAGTTAACAAAAGACATTTATGACACTATAAACAGTTAATGAGCTCCTTTTCAAACTTGTCATAAACACAGCTAAATACAAAATTTACTTTCTATACAACAATATTTTATTTATTCTGATTTGAATATAAATCTTACTCATCAGTAGAAACAACTATACTGAATCAGTTCTATTACACTAAAGTAGAGTTAATGCATAGTTAAAGTGCATTTAAATTGTGGTTACTTTTCCACTTTTATGTGAATATGTCACACATTTTTTATTATGAAAAGTGAACCTAACAAAATGGGAAACAGATAGCACATTATATATTTTTGAATGGACTGCCAACTTCTAGAAATGAAAATAATTATATGCTAAAATTAGCAACATATAATCTGTTAAAGGGAGTGCTGAAGAGTAAAATAAGTTGGCAAAATATTAAAATAACTTATCGATATTGAAACCAACCTCATAAGGGCTGGGTGTGTATTGTTGTAAAAAGTCAAGAAAAAAGGGCAAAAATTCAACTCAGTAAAAATGATCTCTCAGACGTTGGCATAACTTTAGACACTACAATAAGAGAAAGTAGTACCGACGTTAATGATGCTCCTAAACTTCCTAAGAATCATATTAAAATGTCAAAGAAGCAGCAGCAAAAAGATGGGTTGGCTGTATCAAAGCAACCACAAATTACAGAATAGCTAAATGTAGTAGAGACTGAACACAGTCTACAAGGTGATGAGACAATTTGTGTTATCTTGTTCACTTCTAATATGTGATGTGTTGTACATTTCTTGGCACTGTATGCCTTGTGCCTGTATCTCTCTATGTTATGACCTCCCGGGTCGTGCCTGAAAATAGTCACTTTTGTGTCTAGTGCACCTACCCGGTTATCAAAAAATAAATAAAAATAAATAAATAAGAAGGGGAAGAAAGCAGCTGGGAGTAAGAATAAACAACATTGTAACACTGGAAACTGAGGAATCTATGATTGAGACTATTATATATTCTGAGGATTCTTCTGAGTCCAGTTGTGATAGTACAAACATTACAATATCCCTGTCAGATAATTCTAACTGACAAAAACCTGAAAAAGGGAATAATAATCAATTGAAGTTGCTAAGCTGGAACGTAGCTGGGCTTAGGAAGAAACTTTTAGACAAGGATTGTGTTAACTGGTTAAAAAACTTCTCTGTTATTTTCATACAAGAAACATGGATGGATATAGTCGAGGACCAATTAATTGAGGATTACCGTGCATAGATCTCACCTACATAAAGGACTAATAAATCTGGGCATTTTACGGGAGGCTTAGCTATTTTTATCGATGTAACTATTGACTTTAAATGTGTAGAGCTTTGCTGTTATAACAATTCATATATCTATATAATTATTTGAAGCTCAAAAGAATTACTGGTATTGTTTAATATTTATATTTCCCCCACTCTAACCCAGATGGAATTTGAAAGGGTGATAAAGCAAATTGAATATGAGCTACAGTCTATAAAATCTAGACACTTTGGTGCTAAGTTTTCTTGCAGGAGATTGCAATGCCCATCTAGGTAATTTATTAGAGGAATACTCTACTGATTGGTGTATAGATGATACAGCCAATATTCCTGTAAGACAGTCAAAGGATAAATTAGTAACTAAAAAGGGTATATCTTTACTAAAGTTATTTGAAAAGTTTAGTTTGAGAGTCTTAAATGGTAGATCTAAAGGTGACTGGGATGGTGAGGTCATTTTTCCAACAAGAAATGGGGGGGAGGGGGAGTGTTGGATTTATGTGTAGTAGAAGCTCTCAATTATGCTTTGATAAAATATTTTAAAATAAATAAAATGTGGGAGACTGATCATTATACTATTGAGTGCTGCTATAATGTTAAAAAAAGCCGCAAAAATATAAGTGCAGAAAGGGAAGCTGATCAACACATGTATATTAAGTATGGGAAAAAGGTAACCAGGAATATGTACTCAAAAGAAGTGGTGGATGGTATTATTATTAATAATTTACTGTATAACCCTCAACCTTTAATTAATATAATGTCATGCAGTGAAGCCATACATTTAGTGGGAAATTTTAATAAACTTATAGGTACCTTTGAAAATCACTTGTGTGCAAATAAAAGAACAAATAACATTGGCGTATTGGTGTTATAAACCCCTGGTATGACAATGAATGTTTGATAATAAAAAAAGAAGTAAATAAAATATGTAGGATTAGAGCTAGAAATTCCTCTTGTGTTGTCCTAAGAGCATTAAAACATCTCAGAGAAGAATATAGGAAACTGCTAATTCAAAAAAAGAATTATAAACATAAATTATGGGAGACCCTACAAGTTGCTATAAGAAAGAAAGACTCAGAAACCTTCTGGGCTCTTGTAGCCGGTAGCATGTGATAATGGCAAATGCATTACGGTGACTTAATAATGGCGACTAAATTAAGGTGACTTCTGCAACGGCAACCATTAATAAACCATGACCAGTAACTTATGGCGACCCTGAGTTGTAGTCTACCCCCACTAGCAATGAGCGCCTCTGTGTTAGATATTTAGAAATAGCAAGGGGTATGGGGGTGCAAACGTCTACAAAAGGTCAATCGGTATTCGGTAACTATGTACGACTATGGCTGTGAAGTACCTGGTGTCCCAGAAGGGGAAGTGCCTCCTGCTGTATGGAGGGTTTCTCTATCGCCAGGATAAGGAGTGGCTGGAGAAGATATGTCAGCAGTGCTAAAATTGCTGAAAATGATGCTCGCTGCAATATGTGGTCATCTATACTGTAGTCATTCTTTTGTTTTTGCCGTTTTGCTATTCATGATTGTGTAGTCACCGTAATTACATGGAACCCTTGTAGCCTATGGACATGACACAAATAATATATGTTATAACACTGGCAGTATGATCTCCGCTGATATGTGGTTAGAGCACTTCTCAAGAATCTATCAGATGGGAAGTGAAGATGAAGAGCCAGATATAAGCATGGGCATAGCTCTAGAGTCTGTGAACTATAATATATTTCAGTTTTCTACAAGAGATGTTAAAATAGCTATTGAAAGTCAAAAAAGAAACAAAGCTGCTGGGGTGGATGGTCTGCCAGCAGAAATCTATTTGCACTATTCTGATTTTTGGGCTAATTATTTAACTCCAATCTTTATAGCAAGAAGTGTATACCTTACACTCCCGAATAAATGGAACAAAGGAATTATTGTGTCTCTGTTCAAAAGAGGGAACAAATTGGACCCCAAATGCTAAAAACCAATTACCCTTTTACCAGTATTACAAATAATTTACTCAAGGTTAATTCTGAACAGACTTCTATTCTGGTCAGACTATAACAATTTAATTTCTAAATTCCAGTGTGGATTCAAGAAAAAACACTGTACTTTAGATTTACTATTCACACTTAAGTACTTAGTGGATAAACATGTCAAGGAGAAATTCTGTACATTATGTCGAGTTTATCGACATAAAAGTGGCCTTCGTTTCTGTTGACAGGCAGATATTATGGGAAACTTTAGCTAATGCAGGGATCGATTCTCATCTTCTGGCAATGCTAAAAATGCTTCATCATAACACCACAGCTGAGATTCGATGCTCACATGATGGAGCCTTAACAGATGCTCTAAAAATAAATAGAGGAGTCAAACAAGGGTGTCTCCTTGCTCTGCTTTTATTTAATCTATATATTGAACTCCTAATAAAAACATTTCAGTTAATTATACTTTTGCTCCCTCAATTCATAATGAAAAAATACAACTTATTTTATATGCAGATGATGCAATATTAATTTCCCAAACACCTCTAGGGGTATGAAGGGGTATGGCCAGCATTATAAACTCTCTAACTCTTTTAAAGTATGAACGGAATGTAGAGAAATCTAAAATAGCTGTTTTAGTAAAAAAATGAGATGAAAACAATTAAATCTTGGATCACAGAAAACAGAGCTTTTGAAGAAGTTAAAGAATACAAGTATTTAGGTGTGACTGTTGACTCAGAAATGTCTTGGAAAGCTCATTTTGCTGATGTAAAAAACAGCTCTTATAAGTCTGTAGGTGGGATGCAATCATTTGCTCACAAATCTGCAAATAATTCATTTGTTGCGATTAAGGCTGCCTTTGAGGCAAAAACAGTGAGCTAATCTTTATATGGAAGTAAAATTTGGGGGATGTATGTTGATAGCTTAAATATTGAGGTAGTCCAAAATTCCTTTATTCAGACTATACTTAATGTACCAAGAGATTGTCCATCTAGTTTCCTAAGACTAGAAACTGGTATGTTATCAATCAGATCTAAGATTCTAATTAGAGCTGTTAACCTTTGGGGGCAGAATAATGAAGATGGGAGGTGAAAGGTTACCAAAAATCTGTTGGCTAGATTATTATATAACACTTTTGGTAAATACAGATGGCACAAACTGGTTTTCTATATTGAGTATGGCTTTAAAAAGGTTAGGTCTTATGGATCTGTGGTCCAATGAATCATTATTACATATAGATAATGTGGTTCATAATGCAATCCTCAGAATAGAAGATAATGCAAAACAGGATGATAGGTCCAGAATACACGAATTAGATGTGAAAGGTCTATATATGGTTATTAAAGAACAATGGGGACTTGAAAACTATCTAATTCATTATGAAAACTATAAGCACAGGAGTGTCTTGTGTAACTTTAGACTGGTTAGTTTAGGCATTTCTCTGTATAACTTGGATAGAAAAATCTACTTTAGGAAACTGGAAACATGTACTTGCCCTATTAAGACACTTTCAGATATTTTTCACATTATTTTTGAATGCAATAGATGGAATGTTCAAAGGAAAAGATGGTTAGATGCAATACTTCCTCCAGACTATATAAAACAGGGAAATGATTATGAATCTTTTATACTACAGTTGAAGAAAGCGAATGTGATGTTTGCCATAGCAAAATTTCTTAGCAACTTCATTATATAATATGTTTTTAGTGTATTTGAATTACTTATATATACAGTATGTATGCTGCACTGTAAAACGCTGTATTTTTATTTTTTTATCTATGATGTTACATTTGAAATATTTATGTATATGTGTGCTGCTACATTGCAACATGATTTTTCTTTTTTGTTGTTGTCTATGATGCTATTGTAATGTTACAAATCTTAATGATTTTATATATTTTCTAAATAAAATTAACTATGAACTAAGAATAGTCTAAGATGGATCCATTTCCAGTTTTATAATTTTGTCTGGTAATACTGTATCTCTCATTATTTGTTGCATGCCTAGATCCATCAGAAGCCCACAGAGTTCACTATTTTGTTCAGAACGCCAATCTTTATTAAAATCACCCATTAAAATCCATTCCCTGTTATAGGGAAGTTTCCTTTTAACACTCGTTACAAGTTCCCAACCTGCCTTAAAACATCCCGGAGGAATATAAAGTGAACTGATAATTCAATATTTATTTTGTCCAAAAAGAATGTCAACTGTAGTTAGATCACAACCTGTATTTGCAGCAGTAAAATATAAGGGGGTTACATTTACTTGTTTTTAACATAAATCATTGTGCCCCCCCCCCCTTTTACCTGCCCTATCTTATCTGAAATGTTATACCCTGGGAGACTAACCTCAAGATCAGTAAAATTACCATTTAACCAGGTTTCAGACAGGGTGATTTCATTAAATTTATGCTGTTTAACCCACACTGTAACGATACTCCATTTAGAAGATAGGCTCTGGATATTTAGATGAACCACCTTAAGGGCAGAAGCCATAGAGGTAGTATTAATTACAAAAGAAGGGGATGGTGGGGAATCTAACCCAACAAAATGAGAGGGGCCAGGGTGAGGATGAATAGACCCAGAAATTAACAGGAGCAATAAAAGCATGCTTCTCAACATAACCTTATTAAAATAGATTCTCTCTTTCCTTGATGTGACCCTAATTGTTTCCATATTTATGCTATGACCAGAAGATAGTGTGAACAAATTACAGAAATTCCTAAGAGTAAAACAAACCCCAACCCAAGGAATACTTGACAAACTTTATGCTGACATGTTAACCATGGTATTCAAGGGAAGGGGAATTGTAATCTTTCTTAGGGAAGGGGTAAAAAAGATATCATGTTTGACCTCTGATTCAACTAAAGGAGGGATTTGTGGGCCGAGAACACAACAAATTATTACACAGAGCAAACATTTAAAATGGATAGTATGAATGACTATTAGTACAATTTTGTATCCCTTTTAACAACATGTCTCTAAAAAATCCACCCTTTTCTAATCTTAAAAAACTAGCGTAAACAATGCTACCTTAAGTTTAAACAGAATATGGTATAAAAAACAATAAATACCAAAATGTCCATCAGAGTGGAGAAACTTTCAGCCATGCACACTCGTGCTACTGCTCATGCAGAGAGGGTGATGCAGGCTTTTGAACTAGCTGGCCCCACCTCCCTGATGATGTCACTGACTGCCAGCTACTCATGAGCCCCACACGCTGATTCCAGAGTCCTCGTTCAGCAAACTGAAGTAGATCTTAGAGTCCTGATGGTTCAGTGAACTCAGACGAGCAGGAAGAAATAGCTGTCACTCAGCGTCAGAGACAAAGGCAGTCTCCAGCCGAGTGGGTGGCGTGGGCTTTTGAACTAGCTGGCCCCACCTCCCTGATGATGTCACTGACTGCCAGCTTCTCATGAGCCCCACACACTGATTCCAGAGTCCTCGTTCAGCAAACTGAAGTAGATCTTAGAGTCCTGATGGTTCAGTGAACTCAGACGAGCAGGAAGGAATAGCTGTCACTCAGCGTCAGAGACAAAGGCAGTCTCCAGCCGAGTGGGTGGCGTGGGCTTTTGAACTAGCTGGCCCCACCTCCCTGATGATGTCACTGACTGCCAGCTTCTCATGAGCCCCACACACTGATTCCAGAGTCCTTGTTCAGCACACTGAAGTAGATCTTAGAGTCCTGATGGTCCAGTGAACTCAGAGGAGCAGGAGGGGAAAAGCTGTCACCCGGCATCTGAGACAAAGGCAGTTGTAATAAAATAGTTCTTCTGCCTGCATGAGCTATGGAGTTATGTCCTACTAGAGACTCCCTAGTTTAAAAAAATGGTTGTGTGCACACAGTGTGTGTTTAATTTAATCTAGCTGGTGTTTAATTTTTATTTTGTTTACCCCCCCATGACAATAAAATGTTGTTATTTTTTTGGTTTGTTTTTGAAACAGCAGCTGATGCCATAGCGATCCTGACTTAAAGGAGAAACAGAGTGTGAGTGCAGTTGGCAGCAGATTGAACTGACTTGAGCAGAATCATTTTCATTCCCTCACAGTCCCTGATCGTACCTCAGAGTAACTGTCCATTTTTTATTTTTGGAAGAGAGACAGAGAGCAGAGAGCTGAGAGGAGAGCTGTGGTAAAGGAAAGATCAGTGCTAGTAAATGAAGGGTGGTGTTCATGTTCTGCAAAAGAGCGGTGACTTCAGGAATCATAGAAATCATAGGAAGAAATCAGGTACTTTAACTGTTAGGCCATTATTGTCCTGCACAATCTATCTACTTGATTGGTAAAGATAATTGATCTTATGTTTATAGAGAGCTGTCTTAAACTGATTCATAGTTTCACTAGACACTGCTGAAGTAGGTAAAGCATTCCATTGGGTAACAGTATGCTGTGAGAACCAGGCCCGTCTCTTATTTTTATTATATTTTTCCCCTGTAAGTTGATATTGGTGACCCCGGTTTGTAACTATATTTGGCCGACCTTTTAAACCTATATATTCCCATATATCAGGTGTCCTGCATGCCCTATAAATCAGGCACATATCCCCTCGATATTCCCTATATTGTAATGAATACAGACCAGGTTCTCTCAGTCTGTCCTCATATGAGAGATTCTCCAAACCCTTTACCCTCCTCGTTGCCCATCCCTGGACCCCCTTCAGACACCTCATATCTTGTTTTAATCTGGGTTGCCATACACAACCAGCATACTCCAAATGGGGTCTAACAAGAAACCAGTAAAGGGGCTCAATCCCATCCCTTCCCCTACTTTTTATGTTCCTCATAATAGATGCTAAAATCCCATAGGCTCTTTTTACAGTCACTGTACAATGATGAGAGAATTCTAATTCTTTATTAACACATATTCCTAAATATTTTTCTACATCTGTTGATGATAATCCAACCCCATCTAAGGTATATTTAAATTCTTGATTATTTCTTACTAAGTGCATAATCTTACACTTTGGTAGATTGAATTTTAATATTTTCCCCATGGCTGATTTATACAATAAATCAATGTTTTCCTGTAATCGCTTAGCATCCCATTTGTTGGTGACTACTGCACCAAGATTCATGTCATCTGCAAACTTAACAAGCCATGCATTTGCATCACATCCTAAAGAGGAAACCAGTATACTAAACAAAACCAGGCCAAAAACAGATCCCTGAGGGACATCACTGGGCACTGGGGACCAGTCTGACATCTGAGCTTTTATACAAACTCACTGTTTCCCATTGTCCAACCAAGCAGCAATCCGTCTAAAAACATAGTGATCTATTCCCAATTCCCCTAGTGTATCAAGCAGTTCTTTATGTGATACCGTATCAAATGCCTTTTCGAGTATAGTACATCCACTGGTAAGTTGGAAGCATGGTCAGTTGGAGGACAGCATAGCTAAGCATCAGGGAAAACAGCAGGCAGTAAAGAATAAAAAAACCCTGTGGGATTCCATCTTTGCTCCGGTGCCATGCCCCCTTCCACCCACCTTGTCACTATTGCCTACCGCTGTCATGTCTCACAGTCTGGCAAAACAAAGGAGGAAAAGCTGCCTTTAGCAGATACCTGCTCCTGTGCATACTTTGAAGATCCCTCACACTTCAACTGATAATCTGGTCGAAGTAGGCCAGTTACTTAGGAGGTGGCAGTTGCATGTTTCAGGATATTATGGGATGGCTTGCTTCAGCTACTTGATAGGCTGGCATTTGGGATAGAGTAGGAGGAGTTGTTTTCCTGAACCGGGGAATCAGGATAGATGTTCGGTGAGGCAGGCACTCTCACTTTAACGCTTAGCACACGACCTGCTAGCACTACCACTTCAAACTGAAAAAACAATTTGATTTTCTGTCGGAGTACCACTTACTACTTGATGTGGTAGCACTAATAGTTTAAGCTGAAAAATCTTTTTTTTTTTTTTTTTTTAGGGAATTAAAATACAAAGGGAGTGTGAGCTGAGGTGGGCTGGGCTGGGGGAGGGATATCCCTCACTAAGAGAGGGGCAAGAAGTGGCGGCTACTGACTCTGAAAATACGGGGTACCCATGGATACCCTCATTAATGGGGCACCCCAAATTGGCACTTGTTTCAAAGCGGGCGTCTATTGAAAGTTAATGTAACCCCCTGTAGTGGCTCTCAGCCAGTGAGAGAGCTCCTAGTATCTAGCCCATTTTCTAAATCTTTTTGCATGATATATAAACTACATTTATGGTGGCATGCACCAAGAATGGGCAACTCTCTCACAGTTTGGTTTGTGAGAGGTTCGAATGTTTCACAAAAAGCTCAAAAAGGTTCTTATTTTTGATCAAATACTGTAATTTAATGTATTTTAATGGGAAATTGAGTGTGAGGGTTTTAATGTTTTTTTTTATTCAAGATTTTTCCTTTCTGCTGGATGCATGTGGGGGACCCTTCTCTGACAAGGCAACTATACAGCCTCATCTGCCACCAGTCTTTCCACTGCCACCATCCCACAGATTGCCCCCTACACTGGGATCCTAAGGAGGGTTGTCTTCTCCGTTGGCATGAAGGATCCATGTGGGCAGATTGATTCATGTTCTGTACCCATATATGCCAGCAATTATGGAGGTTTTCTCCCATATTTACTCCCTGCCACCCCCACATGCAGCTCCTAATGTTGGCAGTAGCCTCTGTTGGCCTCAAATGGTGCAGCATAACATGTGAACATGCAATTCCTTGCAAGGGACCCACCTGCCAGGCCACCATCAGGGGTAACTGTACTGGTGGAGTGCTGATGTCTCTTACCATGGGCTGTCTTATACTGGGGGTTGCAGCACTTCCTAGCCTGGCCCACGGCCAATTCTGGCTCACAAGTCCAGTTCTGAACCCTAGTTTCTGGCACAGAAGTGCAACGTGCTTCTACTTACCCATTGGATGGCCCTGTTCTAAAAAGTTCCAATGGGAAAACAGTGTTAGATGCAGCACAACACCTGAAACAGTGTCACTGGCATAACGTTGCGGGCCCATGGCATGTTAAGCGGCATTGCGATCATAGTCATGGACCAAGTGGTCCCAGTGAAGGTGATGGAGTTATTAAGTAAACAAATTAAATTTTATTTTAGGTAGTACTTAATCCCAAAGGGTTGCACAAGCAGCTCTGGTACAAATATTTATAAAAACATATAAAATTCCATGTATTAAAACACACCAGAACCCTCCCATCACTAACATATTAAGAAGTGCCCTCAAATGCCAGAGAGAATAGCTGAGTCTTAAAGGCCCTTTTGAAAACCTACACAGAGGAGATATGGCCAAGTTGACATGGTAAGGAATTCCACGTACATGGGGCAGCCATGGAAAAGGCCATCATCCTCGAAGACTTAAGACGGGCACATGGAAACACAAGTAAAATCTCCCCATTGGAGCAGAGAGGGCAATGTGGACAATATGGGTGCAGAAGGTCATTTATGTAAGGTATCAAAGTGGCTCAGCTAGTGGCACATCCACCTCTGAGCTGGAAGGTCAAGGATTCTAGTCCCACAGTGAGATTGAGCTCATCCCAGAAATGCTGGCACACAAGTGCAGTACTAAGGAGATGTTGTATTGTTAAGGTATACAGTCCTTCTGATGAGACATTAAACCATGGTC
This sequence comes from Neoceratodus forsteri, assembly GCA_016271365.2. Classification (NCBI taxonomy): domain Eukaryota; kingdom Metazoa; phylum Chordata; order Ceratodontiformes; family Ceratodontidae; genus Neoceratodus; species Neoceratodus forsteri. The sequence goes on from CM057450.1 coordinate 1,220,817,106, forward strand.
TTGACTGCCTTTTCTGGTGGTTGTTCAGGTGGGCATTAAAGATTCCATGGCTCTTCTTGAAAAGAGTAGGGACATTTTTATTAAAGAAAAAAATATTCATACATTAAAGAAAACATTTATACATTACACAAACAATCAAACAAGCAAACTAAATTTCAACATCAGGTGTACAACTAAAATACAAATACAATAAGGATTTACCTGTAAAAGTTACGACCAGCACATCCCCTCATTACCTTACGCGAGCATAAAAAATACCCAATGCAAAAAGGTCAGAAAATGTGGAAGATACCACTACCAAGGCCCCCTACTTTGCATATGTGAATGCTAGCAGTCAAACCAGGCAACCCTCCCCCATTCAATTTTCATAAAACACGGAGTGAGGTAATATTTCGTACTCTCTTTCTCGAATTATCCAAAGTTCTATAATACCCATCTCAATTAATGCCAGAAGAGGTATGTCCTTCTTTTGTAGGAAAACTTTACATTTTGCCTGTGAAATGCAGCAATCTAGGCATGTAGAAGCTACAATCATAGGATAGTGGTACTTCTCCGTTTTGACAAGGTGGCATCCAGTTTTCCCAGAATCCAGTTCTGATATGTACCTCTGGAATGGGTACACTCTGTAGAATTCCAAAATCCATAGTTTTGCATTGGTTCTTCTGCACTTTATTCAATTTGAGCTCCACGGCTGCAGAGTATTTGTTTGTGACAACAATTGAAATGAAATGTATATTTGTATAAAATGGCAGGGTAAAATCCAATAATTTGATTGGCTCTTATTTATGTGTAAAATATGGTTTATACATGGTTAAAAAAAAGACTGCTCAGCAGTGAAGAGTCTGGAACCCAGATCAATGGGTATTTGGAACACACACACACAGGCATTTCAGTTAACCCCCTGCAGCCAGAACTGATCTTCTACCACAAACATGGCTGCTACCTTTACACTGTAAGAAGACTTCAGCTGGGCCATAAAAATAAAACTACCTTAAATAAAAAATAAAACATATTAATCAAATGTTGTTTCCCTGATTATCACACTCTCCTTACACACATAAACAATTTAGAAACAATGGCCCGGATATTCAAAAGGGTTGCGCCATGCGCAACAGGGTTGCGCCAGCGCAAGTCCGAAAATGCGCCATTCCGTGATATTCAGCGGGGTGCAGTTGCACCACTGAAAACATGCTGAGCAACAGCGCAATGCAAATGAAGGTTGTGCAACGAAGGGGTGGATCCATGCATAAAGAGCGCAATCACGATATTCATAGGCTTGCGCGCAATGCGCAATAGTGGAATAGCGGAAGTTACGCTACGCGGAAATGAGCCAAAATAAAAAAGGCTCAAGGATGAGGCACAAGAAAGACAGGGAATGCTCATGAGGCAGCAACAGGTAGCAGGCCACAGCAGCAACCAGTGCAGGCCAGGGAGTAGGCAGGACAGAATAGTGGCAGCCAGGCGCGTGGGGCCACAGAGTCTGGAGGCCAGTGGGTGTACCGGTGCAGTGGAGGTAGCAGTCAGGACAGCGGGGGGAACAGAACAACAACAGCTGGGGGGGGGAACACAAGCCAGGGAGATGGACAGTGCCACCTTCCACATGGAAGCTGTAGTGAGGGGGGTGAGAAGGCATGCTGCAGGGGGACGTGGCCGTAGAAGGGCCCTTCGGCGGTACGCCCCCAACAGGCAGTACCGTGCCCGCATCAGCTTTGAGCTGTATACGGATGTCAAGATTGTGGGCCGGTACCACCTGAACAGGGCAATACTGAGGCGGCTCTGTGAGCTGTGCAGTGATGTGATGCAGGCACCCTCACGATGGAGCCATGCACTGTCAGTGGAGACAAAGGTAACAGCCTGCATGTGCTTGCTCACCACGGGTACCTTCCAGAGGCCAACAGGGGACACCACAGGCATAACACAGTTGGCCACGTCACGCATCCTCACCCAATTCATCAGCGCACTGCTGCCACACGCTGCGGAGTACATCCATTTCCCCAGCACCGCAGCACAGCGTACGGCAAACATACAGGAGTTCCACAGGGTAGCACGTATGCCTGGCGTGCTAGGGGCGATAGACTGCACCCATGTGGCTATTCGTGACGCCACCTGGCCCTGATGGGGTCGCATATCGCAACCGGAAGGGGTACTCCAGTGTCAACTGCCAGGTGGTGTGTGATGCCACTGGGCGCATCATCAATGTCTGTGCCACGCACCCTGGCAGAGCACATGATTCATTCATATGGTACCAGTCTGCACTGTGCCATCGATTTGAGAGTGGGGACATCCCCACAGGACACCTAGTGGGTGAGTATGCATGTAGGAGCGGCAAAGTTGGGGGACGGGTGGGCAAGCCACAGGTGCCATGGGGGTGGCACAAAGGGCTAGGGACAATATGGACCTGAACATGACACTAACCTACACTATCTCCACACAGGTGACAGTGGATACCCACTCCGTCCCTGGCTGCTCACACCCTACCGGCGCCCACAACCCCATCGCAGCAACGCTTCAATGAGGCACATGCCACCACACGCAACATCATCGAACGGGTGTTTGGGATGCTGAAGGCATGCTTCCGATGCCTAGACACCTCCGGCGGTGCCCTACAGTACAGCCCCTCAAAGGCCTGTGGGATATTCCTGGCCTGTTGTATCCTGCACAACATGGCCAAAGACTGTGGGATAGCCGTACAGGTCGAGGAGGGGACAGCGATGGGGACGCCGGTGATGCCGGTGATGATGGGGATGACCGCCCCTCTTGGACGGCGTGACCCCCGACTGATCCGGCAGGCCCAGCTGCACTGGGACACCATCACAGAGGAGCATTTCGCACAACACAGGTAAGTCATGGGGCCATGTGCAACCAACACTGTCTAGGCGCAACCCACATACACACAGGGTAACACACCAGGGGTGAATGACGGCAAGGAGAGTGGAAGGCTACAGGCGCACAAACACACCATCAGGGAGGGGTGAATAGTTACACGCACATGGACACACACACACACACACACACCAGGCACACAGTGCACAGGGGCAGTTGCACAGCAGAGCAGGAACAGACATGTCAAACACACAGATCCACAGACCACACCCACCACCTGTACTGTCCAAGTACCTGTGTCGGATGCTGGGCACCCTTGCACCTTGGTGTACAGTACAATGCAGGCATCATCATGCACACGCACCTGTGGACAGCAGTCGGGATGGTGTGCAGGTGGTCCGTATGTCGGCATGTTGGGCAGGGCACCCACCAGTGCAGTGCCCAGCAAGACACACACTGCACACAGGGCAGCACCAGACAGGGCTCACACTGGGAGACAGGTCAGTCAAGTGGCACTGAGCCACGGCCACCACAGATGCATGGGCGGCCCCGCCGTGACCCAGCCGCACTGGCAGGCTGAGCATAGGCCACATAGGGTGGCACCAATGGACCACCAGGGGTCCCACTGCGCGAGCGCGACCTTGTCCGCACAGGGGTCTGCAGCATGCCGAACATACCTGCACCAGGGGTGCTCGGGATGCCCACAGCAGAACCCAGCATCGACAGGCTGGGTGTCGCACGACACCGGGAACGTGGAATGGAGAGCGTACTGCGTGGGGTGCACGGTACAGGGGCACTTGACTGGGTGCCCAATGTGGCCATGACAGCGACCAATGCCTGGGTCAGCCTGTCAATGGCTGCGGTCACATCCATCCGCATTTGGACCATCTCCGCCAGGATCATTGCATTGTCCCTGCTTTGCTGCTCCACAGCCACACACAGTGCCTCCATGGACATTGCAACCCGCATCTGCTGCTGTACTGATGCCCGCAGCAGGCGGGTGTGCTCGTCAAATGGGTCGTCTGCCAAATTGGCAACCTGTCCCCCAGGGGATGGAAAGGCCTGATGCTCAACACCCCTTGAGGGTGGGCGCTGTTCACCAGGACCAGGTATGGGCATGTCAACAGGTGGTGTGCATACGCCACCGCTGAACCCTGTACCCCCAGACCCGGTGGGTGACTGCTGCTGCTGCCCCTCCGCCTGCTGTGCCCAAGGGACCAGTCCTTCCAATGCTGTGTCTGCAACAGTGCCAGGGACCTGCACAGCCACCGGTGCTGCCCCACTGGTGCTGACAGGCACAGCCTGGGACTGTGCTGATGTGCTGGCACACACGTTGGAACCCTCTAGGTCCATGGGCACGGGCTGTCCTGCTGTGTGTCCATTCTGTGACACACACGTGTCACTGCCCATAGTGGCCGTTGCATCATCAATGGTGCGGGTTCGTGCCACAGCCTCAGCCACAGCATGCTGGCATGCTTGCATGCCAGACCGCTGGAACACAGGAAGGGCACCCCCACACCTGACTCACCGACATCGGAGATGGCAGACTGGAGTGCACACTGGTGCAATGCACACCGGCTACTAGCAGAGGTGGATGGACCCTCCTCCAACTCTGGCTGCATGTCCACAGTGCACGGGCCCACCACCACTGTCCCCTGCAGGCGCACAGGATCTGTAACAGAAAGTGAGAACATGTTAGTGCATGGGATCAACCTTCCCCCCCACCCCCCATGTCATACCGTGCAGTGATGGGCTTCCACCTGTCTGGAAGCCACTGCCTGGAACACCCTCAATGGCACTGCGCTGCATGGATGCAGCAAGACGGTCCTCCGCCGGGGTCAGTTGCGCCACCTCTGGCTGGCCCCCGCCTGTGGCAGCGCGTGCCACCCTGAGTGCTGCCACCTTCTCCTTAACCCGTCTCCTGTCTGTCCCCGCCTTCTCCTTACATTCCTGCATGAAGCGCTGGTGGCTTCCGTGCAGGTTCACGGTGCGAGCTACCCCCTCCCATGCAGCAGCACGGGCCTGAGGTGCCCGCCATCCACTGAGTAGTGGCTCTCATCCAGGTAGGCCTCATAGAGTGCCTCTGTTTCAGCCTTTGTGAAGTTGGGCCTCTTCTGCCCACCATCTTCCTCCTCACCCAGTCCTTGCTCGCCATGTCACGGTCTGTATGGGTGGAAGAGGACACCTGTGACTGTGCAGTTCACAGCATTTTCCCATGACCATAGTCCATAACATCACACAGCATGCAACCCACCTATCACCTGCAGTAACCGAATATGGCCACTGCAGATCACTGTCGCACATTTATAGTCCAATGCATGCAAATTAGGAGTGGAGCAACTTTAATGGGATGCAAATCGCGCCGCTGCGTCTGAATGGCTGATCAGCTGATGTTGCATATGACAGCTAATATCGGCTGTTGCGCCCTTAAGCATATCTGGCTGGGCCGGCTGCTGAGCCTATGGTGCAGTTCTGTGACCGCGTAGCACAGCACCGCGCATGCCCAGGTACCTACGCAGGCGCTGCCACGCTGATTACGTGCTGCGCAGTCAGCTATTCATGACACGGCCACCATTGTGCCAGTGGTGCTACAGCACTGGTCACCACATGGCGCTGTGGCACAACTGCGCAATAGTCCACTGTGGCACTGGTACACAGGTGACCGCTCGCGCTGGACGTGTAGACGTCCGATGGTGCTGTGCGTGGCCTTGCGCCAGAGACATGACCTTGTGCCCGACCTTTGCCCCCTTGGCGCTGTACATCTGGCATGTGTGCAGCTCTATCGCGCTGTTCGGTAACAGTACGATAGGGACCGATGGCGCTGCCTGAACAGCGCGATAGGGACAGACGGGGTTGTATTGCGCAACATTTCCAGGTGGGTTTGCCGCGCTATGGAGCCATATTGCCTACTATCAAGTTGCTAACATGGCATGCAGGAGAGCTCCCAGTGGAGTAGCTTGGAGGTGCTACCTAGTGGCCGTGGTTGAGCCTCACTATGGGCCACTGTTTGGGGGGGAACCCCTAGACTTGGCCCGCACCCAAGTGTGGCAACAGGTGGCCACTGCGCTGGAGCAGGTCACAGAGCGGCGCAGGACAGCAGAGCAGTGCAGGCACCGCTACAGTGACCTGCGCAGGAGGGAGCAGGCACTGCTGGCACACCTCAGGTCCCGTGCCAGGAGGGGCATTGTGCCTAGGCCAGGTGGGTGACCCATCTATGCACCTGTATTGTCCGCAGGGGTATGACTGTGTATTGGGGCCAGAGCATGGGGGAGGGTTGTTCCATGGTTGGCTGTGTCAGTGTTTGCAGGTGTGTGATGCATAGGTCAGGCTGTGTGGGCAGGCACACTCATTGGTGCAGGGGGCTGTCTGCGTTTGGATCTCACTAATGTGCTTCTCAACATTTGTTTCCCATAGGCGTGGAGGAGCGGAGGAGGGCCCAGGCTGAGTCGCACAGGGGTGCTGCAGGGGTGGCCTGCGGAGGAGGAGGCGGCGGTATGGGCCCGCAACAGCAGCAGCAGCAGCAGCAGCAGCAGCGGTTGGATGAGGGTGAGTGTCATTACATCATGGATGCTATTGCGTGCAATGGGGGGAATAGGGCATGGCCACCATCCATGGACAACACTGCCATGCCCGCGACGTGTGACAGTCAGCACTGTCCAGTGGCACTGCGTGTCTGTGAGTGCGTCACTGGTGGTCCATGCATGCACTGGGCACATGGCTGTGGCACTACCTTCCCACGACATAGACATGTCACTGTACTGCCTTGGTTGTGCTGTGCTGGGCATGGGGGGGGGTGTGTGTAGTGGCACACATGGCTGTTGCTGCCTGGTTGAGCTTGGCCCATGCACGGTCACTGTGAGTGTGTGCAGTCCATCACAGGGGCAGGGCACTTGGCTGTATGCCATGCATACTGGGTGGGCTTCAGGGTTGTGTACAGTCCTAGCCATTGATTCTGTTCCCTTGCCCTAGGTGTACAGCTCCTGCGCAGGATAGAGCAGGCCATCCACCGCCTGATGGAGGTGTCACAGGAGACACTCAGCATCCTCAGGGAGATGAATCAGAGGGGTGTGCGACGTTGGAGGAGGACACGGGGTCCGAGCCGTTCTGCAGATCTGCAGCCTGGGGGGCAGTAGCTGCCCCACATCTACACCCTTTACCCTTCCCTCACACCCTGCCTTCCCTCACCAAGTTCTTCATCCCTACCCCACACCCACCCCTACCTTGTACCTGTACCCCCACCCCTGTATTGTATATACATGTAAATAGTGTTATTGTTGTTCCTGTTGTTGTTGTTCTTCTGTTTTTCATTGAATATATATATATCTATTTTGTTATGAATACTGTGGTGGTCTCTGATTTGCAGCTGGCTATAGGTGCTCAGTTGCAGTGGTGTGCATGGCATCTGGTGTGGTGTGGTCCTGGGATTGTGTGTGTGTCTGCGTGGGGGGGTGTCCCTGGTGTGGTGGTGGCTGTCAGCCGGTTTGGCCGTGTGCTGCCCCACTCCACTGTGGGCTCCTGGTGGGTCTGGCTTGTATGGTTATGTGGTACACACGGTTGCATTGTGCCAGGTGGGGGGGCAAGGTGGTTCCAGCAGTGCCAGTCACACTCACTGCTCATGAGTGGTGTCTTGGGGTTCCAGAGCATAGTGTGCTGTGCACAGTGGGGGCTGTGGTACACCTGGGTTGTCTGGCCCCTTTGTGTGGCAGTATTTGCTTGCCAGTGGGTGTGCTGGGGTGCCGTGGCCCTGCTGTGCTTTGTAGGTTTGTCCCCATGGGCCAGTGGATTTTCCATCCCTCCACTGGTGATGCTGTGCTCCGGGTGTGGGGGTGTGTTGTTAGTTCTACACTGTGTTCCTGTGCCTGTCTGTGGCATGGGTGGTGGGCCCCTGCCTACCTCCCTGGTTGTGCAGTTCCATTGCTCTGCTGCTGGGGGGGCTCCCTGCTTGCGCTATGGTGCATCTCGACTGCTCAGCTGGGCTGGCCTTGTTGCTCGATGGCGCGACATATGTGCTCAGCTTCCCCTACCTGGTTGTGCTATGGTGCAGGTTGTGCGATATTCAGACATTGGCTGGTTGCGCAATTTGACTTGCTCCACGTTTGAATATCGCGTCTGTTGCGCATGTGCGCAATTGACTTGTGCTTGCTCCTGCTGTTGCGCACATTTTGGGTGCAGTTTGAATATCTGGGCCCATAAGTATTGTTTATAGTTTTCACAACTGTTTCTTTGCTGACAGTGAAAAATCCCCCGTCTATCTTTACCTGCTCATTAAGGAACTCTCTTCTTCTTGCCCTGACAGTGAGATAATTGAGTCTCTGGCTGGAACAACGGCATTTGTTATCTGTGTGTACAGTATGTTAGGAGAGAAACATTCTGCCAGTGGAACTGAGCAGAATTTTGATTCCATGTATTCTGTGGTAAACATTCCGTGATAAACATTCCATATCTTGAATGTGGATAAAAACAGACAAAAAAAAAAAAAAAACAGGAAGAAGAAAGTAGGCAATGCCTTGATTGGTCTGACCTCTATGGAGCCAAGGATGTGGATGATGCCCTCAACTACTTCATTACAAAATTCAATACCACTTGTGATAAACATGTCCCTGTAAAAACAAGGAAAATAAATGGACCCTGCAACCCCTGGATTACTCTGGACCTCCTACTTCAGCTTAGTGCTAGATACCACCTGTGAAGATGGCGTGAGCACATGGTACACCTGCCAACATCCAACAGTATAAAAAAGCTAGAAATGAGTGTATGAAGGCTTTTTGACTCACCAAAAGCTTGTACTATAAAAGAAGCCCTTTCCACCTCCTGGAATAGCAGCAAGTCCTTCTGGGCCAACCTCAATGACATAATGGGTAAGGACCCCAGAACTGCTCCAACTATGCTCATGGTTGAAGATGTACCTTCCTTAGACCCTCTCCACATTGTGAACTTACTGAACAATCCATTCACAGACCTAAGTGGAGTGCTCCCAGCAGACTATTTCAACCCCCCCCACCCCGAATGATCCTAATGGCAAACTAACTCCAACCAGCAACCTTCCGTTATTTTACTTTAAAGAAGTTTCCAAAACAGAGGCCTGAAAATACCTGGAGAAGGTATTGGGAAAATCAACACACAGTGGGGACACCCTGAACCTTAATTTTGTTGCCCTGACCCTCGAGGAAGTCCTGAGCCCCTTGACTTCAATAATTAACCTGTCCCTTCACCTCTCACAATTCCCCCAGTGCTGGCAATCTGCGACTGTAACCCCAGTCCACAAAAGTGGGGACTGGGCATTGCACAACAACTACAGGCCGATATCCATACTCCCGCCACTTTCCAAAATGCTTGAACGGATTGTGGAGTACCTGCGCCTGCACCAACTCCTTTGCTGGGAGCAGCATGGGTTCTGGGCAGGGCACAGCACCATCATAGCTTTTCTGGAATTTATGGGCTTCATCCACCAAGGTTTAGACCAAGGCCAGCTGGTGGGGGCTGCATTTATTGACCTGTCAAAAGCATTTGATATGGTGTAAAATACGCTCCTCCTTGAGCAGCTAACCGACATTGGACACTCTCCAGATACAGTTCAATGGTTCCACAGCTATCTCTGCAATCGCTCACAGCAGGTCAGTATTGAGGATGTCATCTCTGATAGCAGGCCAATCCGCTCAGGGGTCCCACAAGGGTCAATCCTGGGGCCTTAATGTTCAGCATTTTCCTAAAAAACTCCCAGGCTCCTGCCCCAGTTGTATGTTCCTGTATGCTGACAACACGGTCATCTTCACCAGCAATCCTCACCCCGAGCACCTACAAGCGGACCTCCAACTTGGTTTCTCCTCTGCTGAAGCTTTCTTTAAAGAACACAGACTAGTACACAACTATAAAAAAAAACAACAAAGACCATGATCTTCTCCAGCTCCCTTAGTAAGCATAAGGCCTTCCCCCGGAGTAAGCATAAGGCCTTCCCCCGGTCTGTCAAGAATGACAGTGGTGGCACACTGGATATTGTACAGTACTTTAAGTACCTGGGTATCACAATTGACTCTACCCTGTCCTACGCCCAGCAAATAGACAATACCGCAAAGACCATCAATTCCAGAACAGGGATACTCTACTGTCACAAACACATCCTATCAAATGAAGCCCTGAGCCTGGCCATCAATAGTTTAATTGTCTTCCTCATCGATTATGGCCTGGCAATATATGGGTTGGCAATGGACACTGCCCTCCGCTGCATCTCTTTGGCACAAAATAAGGTCTGCCGCCTCCTCACAGGTGCTGCAAGACTCATGTACACCTGTGAAGTCTATGTTTGGGCAGGATGGTTCCAACTGAAGAACAGAATTAAATACCAAACTTGCTTACTTGCCAAAAAAGCCTCACTAAATCTGCTGCCACCAGGAGTTCAGATCCTGCTCACGTGACACGCAAGTGCTAAGCTGACCAGAAGCTCCAACAGTCAAATCTTTAGACCTAGATGCCACACTGCATTGGCACAATATGTGTTCTCCTACCATGCACCCCACTGGATCAATGCTCTACCACCTGCAATTTCCGGAGTAGCACCTATTGGTGCCTTCAAGAGTAAGCTTCATCAGCACCTCATTGCCAAGGATAACTGTGACTTCTTCATCTAACTTTTGGTGCACACAAGTGAAGTCTTCATCAGTACCTCATTATCAAGGACTCCTGTGGCTGCATCTGCTTACCCACCTCCCATAGTAATTACCAGCTGCACTTAGATGTACCTCTTCACCCAGGGGGCACCTCCCAACCTCAGCACTTCACTGATCTCCAACCCGCCCTGCCTACCACCCACATCTCATGGCACACCCATCCCTCCCCCCTCTCTCCCTCCATTCCTCCTCTATGTCACCTTTGTCTGTTACCTTCTCTGCGTCTATCTTCTCCAGGGTGTTCAAACTCATGGACAGAAGCATACATTATACAATACCTCAGCAGTGTCTACTTGTGTCAACCTTTCTGTAACTTATTGTACCATCTCTGTAAATGTATAAATTGTTGTTCTCTGCTATTTTCTGTTCAACTGACATAGAACCTACAAAAGAGCATCTGCTCACAGGTGTTATCCAAGAACTCAATAAATAAATAAATAAAATAATACAATGACATCATCAATGACATCACTTGCAGTGGGTGGAAGGACTATTTTATCACAAATGCACACAAGTAAATCTATTGTTTCTACATATAAACATGCTTTTCCCAATAGTAAAAAGTAAAAAAAAAAAAAGAATCCAATTTTATAAGAGCAATAAGGCACTCAGGGATGTGTGTAAAACATATTTTACAGCATATCCAGCGGCTGAAGTTACTCAGCCATCGGCCTTGTGCCTTGCTACGCCCCTGGCCATGCTGTAAAATATGTTTTACACACACCCCTTTGTGCCTTATTGCTTACGTAATACACTCTATAATAGTCTCTTTTTCTGGTGGCTTGAAAAGTTGTTCTAAATGTTAGAATGTTTAGAACAACTTTTCATAGGTACTGCTGATTCGCTTTCAAAGACTTAGAATGTGAATCATCAGCAACATAAACTGAAAACAGATCAACAAATCTAGATGAAATACCAGTATTTCAGCTAGATGAAATATTGGCTGACCAGCTCTGTTTTAAGGAAACTGGCAAGTCTCAAGTTTTTTATTTGAAAAAAGAGGCTCAAATTGTATACAACAACCAACCTCCCAAAGTACAGGAAAAACTTTCTCACACCTTGGAAGATCGGTGCGTCACCCTTGTGCTTCATGACATCACTGACCCTCCTCGCTGCAAGAATCAGTTTGTTCTGCATGCCACTGGTGTATTATTCTCTAGATAGTTTTTACAGTTTCCCTCTTTAACATCAAATTTATTTAGATTATTCAGCACCATTACATATATTTGTTTATGTTTTGCAAGACTGAAGGTGTGTAGTTCTGTGGCCCTAAAGACACAAGAGGTGATGTGCTTAGATCCATAAGAGGTCCTCGAACTGGACCTAAGAAATCAAAGGCTCACCGTGACATTTTTTTCATTTGCACGAAATAAAATAAAGTACCACTGCAGTAACATGTTTCTATCGATAGAAAAATGCTGTTGTATATATAGCACATGCATAGACAAGTTCAGCAACATACAGCTTTCTATGATTCTCAGTTAAATTATAGGTTTCCTGGGATCTTGTCTGCAACACTTTTTTTCTGTTCTTTTTCTGGCTTTCTGGCCAGGGCAGAGATGTGCCCCTTATCTGTCCCAGGTCCACAAACTACTCACATCCCCCTGCCATTTCCCTTAGCTGCCTGGTCCATGAGGACGTGACTTTCCCCCTCATGGAAGGGCTTCCCACAGGGAAAGACTTAAATCCCTCTATGACCCTGGCTGAGACTTATGCTGGAGTTGTTTCAACAGTGAGTGGAAGCTGGGGTCTGGGCATCAAGGTTGCTTCCTTTGCCAGAAGGTTTTCTCTTGAGGTTCCCCTGGAGGCACTGCCATGCAATGATGGCAAGAGTGTGGCCATGTGTGCTCCCACACATAGCGCACCAACATCCACTGTCACCTCCCACCCTCTGTGTGTGGTCCTAGGCTGGTGCTCTCCCAGTCTCCACTGGGCAACACCATATCACTGGCTGCCACAGTTCTCCCACTCCAGAGGATAAGAGTAGTTGCAAGGTTGCTTGACCTACCTCCCCCGTCCAGCTGTCCGATGATTTGAGTTCGTTCACAAACTTGGGTTGTCGGCGCCACAAGTGGTAGTGCTACTGGTGTGCTGGTGGGATGACTTTTTCTGCAACATTTTTGAGTAGAAATAGCATTTGTTTACATTTTAGGCAGTGTTTCATGGCCACATGACCAGATATCCACAAAACATTACTACTGGACTTATGAAAAGGTCAAAGTCAGACAATAAACAAATGTCATGGTTGCCCTACTTTTCCTTTAAGGGAGTATATGGATACTGTAATTTTAAATAACTATTGTGCCAAAATATAAAAAATAGCCTGGCACAGGAGTGTAAAATACCCCTGGCAGCAAAAGAGTTAATTTGGCTGGAGGAGTAGTGACTCAAGTTGTACAGTGCAATTTTTTTTTTTTTAGAAAACTTTCGTGTTGTATATTTATATGTTGCTGTCCTGTAAACTTACCCCAGGACTGGCTGAAAATAAAACTAATGTCCTAGTCCACCTTTTCCAGGAAACACTGGCAGTATAGCCTAGATGGTAGAGTAACTAGCTGCGAATGAGCATGGTACATCCAGCAGACCTGGGTTTGAGTCCCGCAACCTTCATTTGCATATTGTGTGAATCTGAGCAGGTCACATAACCTCTCCAGTGCTCCAGTGTTGCCCCTGAAAACAGGCACGTGTGCCTAGTGGTCCTTACTCAGTTATCAAAGAACAAACAAACAAACAAGCTAGGTAGTGGTGCTCACCAGTTAGATGAGAATTTGCCTGGAATGTAGGCAGGCCACAGTGGATACCTATGCAAGCAAGTGCAAATATTGCCCATTTGGTGGGTAAGGGAAGGGCAAGAGCCTGGGGGAAGTGGCATGCTAAACATAGAATAATGTATATGGGGGCGTGCCTAACAAGAATTTCATGCACACCCTTGGTGTGGGATGATGGTGAAGCCCTTATCACTGGGGTTTATCAAAGCATGCCGCACCTAGGGTGTGCATAACTTTCAAGTTTACATCTTTCCCTATGCATTGTTTTATGTAATTGCTGGAGACTGTTTTTTAGGCAAATCACAGTGTGACTATTCTGGGGTCAGCTACACAGTGAAATGAACACGAGCTGTCACACTCACTCTTCACAGGAAAGCTGGTGAGTATTTGACATTATAAACTGTGGGTAATAACTGGCGAATTATAACCTGCTTTTCCTATGGGGAAAAAAAAACAGTTCCTAGTTATTACATAGAGAATAATGCTCCCCCCCAGCTTACCCCCAGCAGAACAAGCTTATTCCCACACCGAGGAGGAATGGGGATGTCATAAAGCATGAGAGGGAAGCAAGGCAAGACTCTTTTTTTTTTAAATTAAAAACTTGATATTTGTTGGTTTCCTTGAAATAGAGCTGATCACTCCATATTTCACCTAGATGAAATAGTGGTATTTTGTCTAGCTGGGATATTGCTGGCCTGTTTTCAGTTTTACTGCTGCAGCTGATTAGCAAAGTCTTCAAAAGCTAATCAGTAGCACCTGTGAAACATTGTTCTAAATGTTCTAACATTTATAACAACTTTTCATAACCACCAGATAAAGAGGTTCAAAGCAGAAGCAGAGATACGGAGGTGAGGGGAACAACCCCCCCCCACCCCCACCACCACCACAGGCTGTAGAGTGGTGTCTTCCTTTGTGCACAGACACGTAAAGATGTTGCCTTTGATCCAATTATCTAGCATGCTGTCCAACCCCCCCCTCCCCGCAATGCCTCAGTCACCAACAACACTCTGTCTTGGACACAAAAACAGATTAAACTCTGATTTACAGTGAGGTGCCCATGCCCAGAGCACTTTTAGCGGGTAGTTAGCACTCAGCAGTCGATTGCTGAGTCATTGTTTCACACACAAAGCCAGGCAGTATCTTCATAACCTCACCTTTCTGCAGTGGGGCAGTCCTCCAAGTCTCAACCTTGAGAAACACGTATGCACATCCTTGCTTTACTGAGACCTGGCCTGTCAAAGTAAGAAGTGCTGGCTGCCTAGTACGAGCCACTCAACTAAAGAAGACCGGACCTGACCTACTGTACTGAAAAGTACGTTTCGTACAGCTTCGAGCTTCGCATTGGAGGAGGAATGCAGTGGGCAATCAGATAGTCTTCAGTTTAAACTCCTCGAGACATTTTTAAACGAAAGCCTTTATCTCTTGCAACTTTTTTCTCCTTGTAGCAGCTGTCCATTTTTTTTCTTGTGTGTATGTGTTTTTTTTTAATTTAGAAAGATCCTAGGTAGGGGGGAAAGGTTAGTGAGCAACACATTACACATGAACACCCCCAGCCCCCCAACACACACATAGTTCTGTTCGTTTTTTATGCATGGCTAGTGATCTCAGTGTTTGCATTTATTTTCTAATAGGAATTAATCTGTTTTTCCCAGAAAAAAAGAGAAGGGATTTGGGATCTTGTGGACAGGCAGGAAAGAATTGGGATGTTCATCACTCTTCTCAGATTGTCTTTTTAATTTGTTTATTTTTGTGGCTGCCTAATGCATTTGAGGCTGGCAGTATAGCCTAGAGGTTAGAGTAATATGCTGTGAGTGAGCTTGATGCATCCAGCAGACCTGGGTTTGATTCCCACAACCTCCACTTGCACACTGTGTGACTTTGAACAAGTCACTTAACCTCCCCAGTGCTCCCAGGTCACCCCTGAAAACAGGTACTTGTACCTACTGGGCTTTACCTGATTGCCAAAGAATTAAAAAAAAATGCTGCAATTTAAAAACATGCTAAGGATCAGGGCTCTGCTTTAACACTGTGGGAAGCACAGTAAGGGGCCACTCCATATGTAAATGTTATAGTGGAAACACTGGGGTTTAAACTGATATTGGAGGCCAGGCTTTGCCACAATGGAGAAAGAAGCATGGCTGAGAGAAATACCCCTATGCATACTAACTGGGGAGAGGTGCAGCCAGGGCCGGTGGTAAGTGGGCACAGACCCTGTGCATTATCAAAGATTTAACTGCTGTGTTTAACTTCAAGAAAAAGCTGTACTCATTGTTGTGCAAAGGGATCAGAAAGGGAGGCCAGGTGAAGGGTGGTGCATTGTAGGAGGCAGTGAGAAGAGTAGTTTGTGGCCAAACTCAGTGCCATAGTGTTTGGGGTATAGGTTATGTGATCTGCTAGTGCTAGTCATGTACTAGCAGTCACAGAGTTTAAAAAGCAGGGCCCCACACTTGAGTCCAGTTACCTGCCAAATGATGCAACTAAAAACAACGCTATGGATCAGGGTTCTGCTTTAACATTGTGGGAAGCAAGCTGAGGGGCCACTCCACACATAAATGTTACAGAGGAAGCACAGTGGAGGATGGGTGTGTGGTGGGAAGCTGTGGGAAATGGAAAGGAGGAGAGGGGAGTCGGTGGCTGAGCCTCTTTGTGCTTTCACTGCTGCAGCGCTCAGTTGCTGCTGACCCACCACCTTGACCTGCTGCCTGAACCCCAGACCTGATGGCTGCACCTCACCCTCTCCTCACCTCAGTTCAGGCTTGTTCCTTGCTCTTCAAGTAAGTGTTTTCAGGGAAAGTAGAGGTGTCTGGTTCTGTGTGTCTGGGTTGGACTGGGGCATCAGTGAGGCTACTTTGCTGATGTGGGATCTTTTTTTACATTTGAAATATTAAAATGAGTGCTCATTTTACTGTGACTGTATATAGGTTTTCATCAGTATTATTAGCTGTTTCTGTATACCTACTGTCCCATTAGTTCAGGGAGCAGTTCAGGGTTCATGCTAGTTCATTTTAGTTGCAAGAAAGGTGAAATTAAATATTTTGGTGTTTCAGAACAAGGGAGACTACTAATGATAGCCTGGAAATTATCATATAAAAGGAGCACTTATTATATGATTTCAAATGTAAAAAGGTGCTAAAGCAGTCTCAAAAAAGAAAAATAAATGTACAGGACAGGAGACAAGGGTCAATGTAAAATAATATAAAAAGTATCGTTCAAAATGTTTACTATTAACATACACAGTGCTTTAATCAATTTATCATTATAAACAATTTTGAGAGATGCAAATTAAGTACACATCAGACATGTAAAATAATGATTATTTGTTTTTGAAAGTGTACTTGTATTCTCCCTTTCCTTTATATATAGTTTTCTAGTGACTAAGTGTTGCCCTTCTGTCACTTGCTTGTATAGCTGTGTTGTTGAATTTCACTGTAATTAATTACAAGCATCTGCTGCAATAAATAACATGCTTCATTTTTATTTTGTTTGCAGATTTCCCAGGCTGGCAGAAAATAATGTGTCTAGTTTTCAGCATAAAAGGCACTACTGATTCTGCAAGGGTTGGGACTGCAGATTTAAAGTGATTATCCAACCTCCAGGGAAATATTTCAAAATATGATACTTGGACTCAATTCAGCTACTACTTAATTTAGATCCCATATAGATTGCCCCTTATTTATTCCTGAGGACATTCACATGGAAACACAGTCTTTGTTTCCAGTCTTTATCTCATCCATCTGCTTTTCCCTCATAATGCTGTATTTGTCACATCATAAATGTTTCCAAAACACCAGATTGCAATGTCACAGAGGATTATATATGTTTATACAGTATGTGGAGTGCCAGCATCTCTTGTAGTTGTAAGACAGCCTTTTTGAGTTCTGTGGGTGAGGGAACTGTGAAGTGAAGCTGAGCAGTTCTGTCACACCAGGGACTTGAGAAGGCAATCTTATAACCATAGGAGATTCTAATAATCATTATAAATCACACCATACCTCTTTTTTTGTTATTGGAACTTGAATGCAGAGGCTTGGCAGAGGACACCAGAAGGAAGGAGTGCTGTGTGACTGGACTTGTCTACTGGGACTAAAGAAGTAGAACTCTTCTAAAAAAACTATATAGGCACACAATTTGACTGACAACAGGAAGTTCCTATTTGGGAGCAGGAAGTGAGTGATCACAGAGCCACCAAAGACACAATATCCTAGAAGGGCAAGAGTAGCTCTCCGGCAACCTCTAGCTGCTGGAGGTTCTGCCTCTAAGCAAGTAAGGGGTCTACTGAGAAATATAGGATCTTCTTGTCTCAGAACAGGACAATCAGGAGCTTAAAGTGCACAGAGGCAGTAAGTAAGTAGAGAGAGAAGGGAAAAAACGAAACAAAACAAAAAAAAAAAAAAAACAGTGGCAAGAGTAAGGATTCCAAACAATAGTGAAGGGGCCAGACATAAGACATGATGGGAGTGGTGCAGTTCAGTGGCTGTGGAGCAGCAGTCTTCCGGGAGATGTTCTGGAGGATGCGGTGTTGTCCCATCTGCAGGCACTTCTCTGGGCTGAGGGGGGAGGTTGCTCATCTCCAGGCTGAGTTGGCCAGGATTTGTGGGACCTCCTCTTCCATCCAGGGACCACCAGGGCCACTGCTGTTGCCTCAGAGGTTGCCGAGAAGAGGAGCAGTTGGACCACAGTGGGCCCAGGGAGGGTGAGGTGGTGGAACAGAGGCACATCCCTCCAGTTGTACCTTTCCACAATCCTATGCCATTCTGGCAAAGTGTGGTTCCTCCATGGAGGCACCACAGTGGAGACCAAGGAGGATGCTGGGAACTCCACAAGGAGACCCACAGGAGGGTGGCATGGGACCCCAGGGAAGGAAACAACTCCTGTGTGGGACTCCATTGTTAGGAAGGTAGAACTGGGGGAGGAAGGGGAGAGGGAGGTAAGGTGCCTGTCTGGCGCCATGGCTTGAAGGGACAAGGAGTGAATCCTCAGGATTGCCAGAGCAGCTGCACAGGGAGGGAGCTGGATGTCATTGTCCACCTAGGAACAAATGACCTGGCTAAGAAAGGGATCAGAGCAGTGCAGGAAGAGTTTGTGGAATTGGGGAGGGGCCTCAGACAAGTAGCACGCATGGTAACCTTCTCGGAGGTGCTGCCTGTCTATGGCATATGAGAGGCTAAGGTGCTCCACACCATGGTATTCAATCAGTGGTTGAAAAACTGGTGCAGAGCTCAGGGATTTTGCTTCACTGGGGACTGGAGGTCCACCTGGAGTGATGCAAGCCTATACTGGCATGATGGGCTGCATCTGTACTGGAGGGGAACCATGATCCTAGGTGATAGGTTTAAATGCTTCATTGGCAAGCATTTAAACTAGCCAAGGGGGGAGGCACTGGAAAGGAGCAGGGAAATCCTAGTCACCCCAAAAAAGTCACGGTAGTAAGTGCAGTAAACACCAACATAGAGATGTTGATAGGGAGAAGGGCAGGGGTAAATGGAGAAAGTGACAAAGGCAAGAAGGACAGGGATGGGGCAAAAAGGAATAAGGCCATCAGGAAATGGAGGATAATGAGTACCAATGCCTGTAGCCTGGGCAACAAGCTCCCTGAACTGGTGGCCTTGATGGAAGAGGGATGCCTGGATACCATAGCAGTCTCAGAAACATGGTACACAGAGAACCATGACTGGGATGTTAACATACCAGGGTACATAACCTACAGGAGAGATGGGGAGGGGAGAAGAGGGGGAGGAGTAGCTCTCTGTGTAAAGGAAGGGATAAAAGCAACTGAACCAAAGAGTAAACAGGGAGGAGAGGAGGCACTGTGGGTCACCTTGGAGACTGGAAGTGGCACTACAGTCTGCACAGGGGTTGTATACAGACCCCAGGTCAGGGAAGGGAATGGACAAGGATATGATAGAAGGCATTCTTAGGATGGCAGAGAAAGGGGAGATACTGTTGATGGGAGACCTGAATATGCTAGATGTTAACTGGAGCACACTTGCTGCAGCCACATCCAACAGCAGGCCATTCTTGATGCCCTACAGGTGGCATGCATCAGACAGCTAGTTTCAGAACCCACTCATGAAGGAGCAATCTTAGACCTCATACTCTCAAATGGGGACAGTGAGAGAATCTCAGATCTAGAAGTGGGTTACCATCTGGGAACAAGTGACCATTAAACAGTGTGGTTCACGTTAACCTCAGCTACAGAGTCAAGCCATACAAAAGTGAGGGTACTGGACTTTAGGAGGGCTGACTTTGGCAAGATGGGAGAGTGCCTCAGAAAAACACTAGCAAACAGGCTAGAAGGAGGGGTGGAGCAACAATGGGGAATCATCAAAACTGCCATCACAGAGGCAACAAGCCTTTGTGTGAAGCAAATAAACAAATCAAAACAAAAGAAAAAGCCACCATAGTTCTCAAAAGAGGTGGTGGGGAAGTCAGGGAGAAAAAGATAGCATTCAGGAAGTATAAGGAAACACAGAAGGAGCAGGACAGAGAGCTGTACCAGTTAAGGCAGAAGGAAGCAGGGAGGGTAGTCAGAATAGCAAAGGCCCAAACTGAGGAAAGGATAGCCAACTCAGTTGAGAAGGGGTATAAAACCTTTTATAGGTACATCAGGGAACGTAGAAAGACAAAGGGAGGAATAGTGAGGCTGAATAGAATGAACGGTGGGTGGGCAGAGGGGGATAGTGAAAAAGCAGGGATACTGAACAAATATTTCTGCTCAGTGTTCACAAAAGAAGAGGGGGAGGTGTCTAATGCAACTAACAGAAGCACTCTGGATAGGGGGGTCGATCCCAGTCCTTTTACAGAAGAAAGGGTTCTGAAAGAACTCCTAAAACTGAAGGTGGACAAAGTAATGGGGCCTGATGGAATTCACCCTAGAATTCTGAAAGAATTAAGGGGAGAACTAGTGAAACCACTGACTACCCTTTTTAACAACTCATGGGAGGATGGTGTGGTACCCAAGGACTGGAGGAAAGTGGATATGATTCCCCCTTCACAAAAGTGGGACCAAGACAGAGGCAGAAAACCACAGACCTGTCAGTTTGACCTCTGTGGTAGGCAAAGTGATGGAATCACTTCTGAAAGAAAGAATTGTTGAGTACCTAGAGGCCAGTGGAGCACAGGACCCAAGGCAGCATGGGTTCACAGCGGGAAGGTCATGTCAGATGAATCTAATTGATTTCTTTGACTGGGTGACCAAAGTAGTAGACCAGGGAGGGGCTGTGAACATGGCCTACCTAGACTTTAGCAAGGCATTCAACACAGTCCCACACAAAAGATTAATAGTCAAATTAACCAGCCTGGAAGTGGGTCCCAGGGTGGTAGCCTGGGTAAAACATTGGCTGGACAACAGGACACAGAAGGTTATTGTAAATGGAGTCCACTCTGAAGAAGGAGGGGTTAATAGTGTGGTACTGCAGGGTTCAGTACTGGGTCCAGTCCTTCTTAATGTCTTTATAAGTGACATTGTAGAGGGACTGGAAGGAAAAGTATACCTCTTTGTAGATGACACAAAGATCTGCAACAGGGTTGATACACAAGGAGGCATGGAAAGGATGAGAAGGGACTTGGCAAGGTTGGAGGAATGGTCAGAAGTATGGCAGCTAGGATTCAATGCAAAGAAGTGCAAAATAATGCACCTGGGAAACAAAAGCCCAGGGAAAGATTACACAATAGGGGGAGGTAGTAACAAAAACAAAAAAGGAAAGGGACCAGAGGGTAATCATATCAGATGACCTTAAGGTTAGCAGGCAATGTGAGAAGGCAGTAGGGAGGGCTGGGGGTATACTGGGATGTATAGGGAGAGGCATCACAAGCAGAAAACAAGAAGTTGTTATCCCTCTGTACAGACAGTTGGCGAGACCCCATCTGGAGTACTGCATCCAGTTCTGGGAGACCCCATCTCCACAAGGATATAGACAGGATAGAGGCAATCCAGAGGAGGGCAACTAGAATGGTGCAGGGTCTGCAAGAGAAACCATAGGAGGAGAGACCAGAGTAGGGCAACTAGAATGGTGCAGGGTCTGCAAGAGAAACCATAGGAGAAGAGACTAAAAGAGCTTAATATGTATACCCTTGAGGAAAGTGGGGAGGCGGGGGGACATGATAGAAACATTCAAGTACCTCAGTGGAATCAACAAAGTCCAAGAGGGTAGCATCTTTCAGAAAAAGAGACATGCAAAAACAAGGGGACACAATTTAAAGATGGGGGAGGGGGGCATTCAGGGGCAATGTGAGGAAGTATTATTTCACAGAGAGGGTAGTGGATGCATGGAACAGTCTTCCTGAGGAGGTTGTGGGTCTAAAACTGTGGGAGAATTCAAGAATACATGGGACAGACATAAGACAATTCTTGTGGGGGGTAGGAAGAAATAGGCTGTTGGTTAACTAGGATCTGCGGCTTATCCTGTAGGTAGGGAAATGGGCAGACTAGGTGCCATCAAAGTCTATGTTTCTATGTTCTATGTTAGTTTAAAATCAAAATGTTTAGACTGTGCCAACTGAAATTAGAACTTCAGAATTTTGAGACCCTTTTAAGGGTAAGAGTGGCTGGTAAAGTAAAAAGTTTTCCCGACTTTGGAAAATCTCTTTAAACTTGAACTGGCTTTGTGCCTTGGAGCCCTTTTGACAGACACCCCAACACATACACACACACACACACACACACACACACACACACACACACACAGACCTGGCTTCATCACCTACCTCTCAGCGTTAAAAAACATAGCACTGTCTTCAAAATTCATAGCAAATGGACACAATGTGCAGCACTTTCTTATTTTAAAGAATACTATGTCTACAAATAGTGGGTTCCATATATTTAGTGTTAAGAAATGTTTATATCAAGCTAGTTTAGTTCAATGATTTAATCATTTGTGCGTCCAGATAAAGCTCTAACATTATTATGAATATCAGTAAACATTTGCTAACTTGGTCTGCAAAGGTAAATTTAAGTGCCAAGGGAAATTTGAGTGTTAAAATCATAGCGCTATGCGAAATTCACAGTAGTTGAGAAGCGTGTTCGCCACTGGTTCAAAAGTGTATTGCTTCTGGATGCTTAATGGTACTTAATAATAGCGATTTAGAGAGTACCATAAAATCCAGCAGAGGGCGCATTCGGCCCAGCATTGTCACCATCGCCGCCACTGCACTTTGTTTTTCTTCAGTCCGGCAGATGGCGCTGTCTGCAAGGGCTAGTAGGGAGGAGCGGGAATTCTGCAGAGAGAAGCAGGCAGGCGGGCGAGGAGGGAGGGGAGCGGTGGCTGGAGGTGGAGGAGGCTGAAGCCCAAGCAGCTCTCAAGTCAGACAGGCAGTCCTAGCGAACAGTAAGAAGCGCAGAGTCACAGACCATGAAGAGTTCGGAGCTGCCAGCAGCTGCCCCCCCGAGACCGAGGAGTCCCGTCGCCGCCACAGCTGCAGCGCCCTGAGCCCGCCCTCACAGAGCATGGCGGGGGGAAGGAAAGGGCTCGTCGCCCCTCAAAATACCTTTTTGGAAAATATTGTCAGAAGGTCCAATGGTAAGAAATGGATTTTTAATTTAAAAAGTGGTTACAAGATGGAAAGTAGTTGATGGGACCGGGGATACCCTTTCTGCAGAATGCGAAAAAGGCAATATAGCAATACTGTCATATCATAGTAATTTATTCTAAATCTCATTTTCTCCTTTTTTTCCTGCTGCTGTGACCATTCCCCCGTTTAATTGTACAATTCCCACTGTAACGAAACATTACGACATATACAGTTTCAGCACTGTAAAGCCATCTGCAATCCCCAGCGCAATTTGGCAAAAAAGTATCATTATTGCAGGTTACCCTTGTAGCTTTCCGCGCGTTTACAAAGAAAGTGTGTTGTAATCAAAGGAAATACTTATTGTTCTCCAAAAAGTATTTATGATAAGATTCTTTCCGTCGTCATAGCCCAAGTGCTGCCAATTTGTCTGGAAGAGGCTGGAGTGGAAGTGTCTGTGCGCTGCCAGTGGAGTATATTATGGAGCACAGTATGTAGGATATCCCCAGCAGATACGGGCCAGACTCCCCAACCCCCTCGCACCGCTTCTAGTGAGTAAATGGAGTACCGCATGGGAAGGATAGCCATCCTCCACAGTGGAAAAGAAACGGAACCATGGACAGTGCATCGCTGTAGCGAGTAGTATGTAATGTCGGTTTACATCCGTGAGCCACCCAGCTGCGCAGCGCTGCCAGGGGGGTATATATGGAGTACAGTATGTAGCGTGGATGTACTGAACCCTCGAGCAATGCAGTGCCGCCAGTGGAGTACAGTAAATGGAGAGTGTAAGATGTATTCAGTCGTGCACCCCCTCGTCACGAGCTGACTTACACCATAATGTTATTACACATGCTGCCCCTCAAGTTACCGCAATAGGGTTACTCTTATTATGAAGTGAGCAGAGGTTATATTGGGCAGGAGCTCATAGAAAGTCAGCTTCACCACCTCTTAAAAAATTATGTCAGTCCCACCACCTCAGTCATCTTTCTCCATTGACTACTGTAGGAGACTTCCACCACCTAGAAATCTAAATGTAAGAGTTCCCCTACCTAAACGTTTCCAGTTTAACCGCTGGAAGTGAGAATAATTTAACAGTAATAAAATAATTCAGTGGAAGGAGTTTTCCTTAGTACAACCCCATGTTTTACAAAGACTGCTTTATCCTCACTGATGTTTAATTTGTGTGGCTGCAAAACAGGTCAGTTTTCAACATTTGTGTGCACTATGTGGAAAAGATAGCAGGTAGGGGTTTTAAAAAACTGAACTTCCTTTAAAATAACCCTGTTATTAGAGTCTGATGTGGAATGATCAGGTTAATTTATTAAGAGGAAATATAACAAACACCATTTGACCTTCTATACCTTCCTGTGTGTGTTTAGGGGGGATTGCAGGCTTCCAGGTGCTTTATGAAGTTGAGAGAATGTTATTAAAAAAAAGATATATTACATAGAGGTTCAAAGTCCTATCATCCAAGTTTACCAAACCTTCACACCCTTACTTTATATTAGCAATACAAATAGTCAAGAATGAACAATCATGTATTTTACATTTTATTTCTAATGTGGCTGCTAAAATACAGTAATTCTGCTACTACTGTAACGTAATCCAAAATGGCTGCTACCTGCAAAATCATTTTTACTTTCTATAATGGTCATCAACATTTTAGTTTGCTTTTAGAAATCAAAATCAGTATGAAAAAGTGCTAGTATAATAAGTTTACCAATTTCTTAAAATGCTATTCCTAATTAAAACTGTTATTTTAATACATTTGATACACAGTCCTGTTTACTAATTTATTGAACATTGTAATTTTCCATAGTGAAACCAATTAAAGTTCACATATGCAGTTATCAAAAAAACTCTAGAAGTTTCTAGGTTTTCTAACTTGATGGGAGTCATAGCTAAGAGAGATATATATTCATACCCTTTACAATTTTGATTGATTCACAGAAAGTTCTGAACAGCAATTTGTTTAAAAAAAAGAAAGAAAGAAAGAAAAAAAAGAGCAGACATGCAACAAAACTCAGCATCTACATCTTTTAATCTGAGTGTTTTTCACATTGGTTTTGTGCAAACAAGTCAATAAAAGCTTACGTGTAAACTATAAGCCATTCCTTCCAGCATTGTTGGAGTGATTTTTTATTATCTTCAAATAGTGTATAATTCCAGCCCAGAGTTCATGTGATTTTGGTTACCTATTAGAATGCATTTAAAAATCCATTTTTTTATGGAACACATTTTGATTTAAGCTAGTACTGGTGTAACTACTCATGTCTTTTTCTGGGCATTGGAGAACACTACAGTATAAGCTGAATTTCATCTAATTAAAATGATTTGTCTAAAATAAAATGTCTGTAAAGTTGTTTAAAAAGGAACGTTTTGACAGTGCTGAAGCGTGTTTTTCCTTGAAGGCTGCACAAAATATTCTCTTGTATTCCCAGCAAATCTTCAAATCCCTGTATAAGCTTATGTTGTACACATATGAACCATAAGAATAACACAAATGTTGAAAGTATTGATCTGGCCTATTTGAAGACTGAAAAATTGAAAGCAAACTAGAAATAAACTTAGACTGAGATACAGAATTAATGGTGCACAGCCATAAAGCATTACTTGTTGTACCTTAATATATGCTACAATTGCTTATTTATATTACGTGTATTTTAATTGATGTATGTTACATGTGGAAACTTAGTATTTTATTTATTTATTTAGTTTTTGTTAACCGGGTAAGTGCACTAGCCAGCAAGTGACTGTTTTCAGGCACGACCCGGGAGGTAAAATTACAGAACATAACGATACAGTAAGGATAACGAAAATACATGATGCACAGAAATACAGGAAGATACATATGGCAGGATACAATGCATGACAAAGGAAAATACAAGGCAAAATACATTTTACATATTATATAGAACAACTTTGAAAATAGGGCCTTTTGGTCCT
This sequence comes from Neoceratodus forsteri, assembly GCA_016271365.2. Lineage (NCBI taxonomy): Eukaryota > Metazoa > Chordata > Ceratodontiformes > Ceratodontidae > Neoceratodus > Neoceratodus forsteri. The sequence continues at coordinate 1,220,842,814 of CM057450.1, forward strand.
CAAGTTATTTTTCCTGTCAAAATAAAGTTTTTACTGCTTCTACTCTAAATATTTTTTCCCTAAAGTTTCAAAGTCACTCTAATTGTGGTCAACATTACTCTTAATACTATTGTATATGTTTTGTAAAACTTGCAGAAATAGTGACACTGTATATTTTTGTTAGACTTGCTATAATCATGACACTGTATATTTTATTAAATCTGTTAGTAATAGTTATAGTAAACTTTGCTGTAATAGTAACACTGTATTTTGTCATGGTTGTAATAGTAATGCATTATATTTTGTAAGATTTGTTGTAATAACTATACAGTATATTTTGTAAGATTTGTTATAGTTACACTATATTTTGTAAGAATTGTAGTAGTAACACTCCATATTTGGTAAGATATAATAGTAATACTGTATAGTTTGTGAGATGTAATAATGATAATGTATATTTCATAAAATCTTTGTAATAGTTATCTGTGTTGTATGTTTGTACTTAGCAGCTTTACTTGTAGTTGCTAATAGGAAGGCACTGAAAATGTACCTCAGCTCAACTGATTGTATCTTAAATGCACTTTACTACTGTTATTTTCTACTGCAAATACATATTAGCAGTTATTTTCCATGGGCAGCCTAGTTATCACTGTGCAGGAGAAGTTCCCCTGATAGGTGCAACATTAGAGAAATTAGCTAAACTGTGCATTGTTCTTGATGGAAACATATTTTAGTTATGAAATAGATCTACTATACAGGTTTAAATATATAAAGGCAAGTTAAATTGCCATATTCATATATTACCATGGTGAAGACATAAGCAGAAATTATTCTATTCTGTGACAGTTTCTGGATTTTTTTTTTTGAAGATGCAGTTAACATATAAAATAAATGATAGGCGACTGTGATTTACAAAGCTATATTTCCACTGAGGGGTTCCAGTGACAAGCAGTACTAAACCCGAAGATTGAAGCTTGAATGGTTTGTCCATGTCACTAGAATTTAAGGTGGGATTACACACCTGATAATTTACAGTTGGACTATCTTTTTTTTAGTTTGTATAGTGTAAGGTCAAACATTGATTATAGGGTTTAAAACTAGGACAGATATATAGAATACTGTGGGTTTGTGTGTGTGTGTGTGTTGGGGGGGGCATGTATAATGAGGTATTTATTTTAAACATCCAAGGTTTGAGATTTGATGACCTCAAAAATCATGGGAGAAAAGCAAGCTTGAGTGGTTTGGAAGGTCATCCCAAACATAGGGTGTATAAAACAACCAAACCGACACCAACCACCAATATTTTATTTAATATACAATAATTGCTTTTTTTTTTGTTTTCATTTTTTATCTTCCTTCCTTGCCCCCAGGAGCCTCACTTTTTCAGACACTCACATCCGTGCTGCTTCTCTGCCTGCTGGACTTGCTTTCACTGGTTGGCTGCCATCTGTCTCCCAGAGGTGTCCAACAGTGCCTGGGTCAGTTCTAGCCTTTTCATCAGGCCCTTTCCTCTTTGGGCTCCAGGAGGAGTGAGAAAAGCATGCTGCTGTATCCTTATCTAGGCACAAGGGCTGGGTAGTAGGCATATCACTGATGAGGGTCTGGTGGCATGGGAGAGCGAGTGCACAGAGCCTGTTACTCATGGTTGTCTGACCAGGCTATCTTTCTATTTTCCCTAGTCTCCTCACCCGCCCTCTGCTGCCCCCCATCTGGAGCACACCTATATTGGGGGATAACCCTACTGGTGAGTCATCACTCATGCCAGCAAAGGCCCCATGCTACCTCCAGAAACTGCCCTCTGAGAGGTGCACACTTTCTCTTGCCTCCAAGAGAAGAGTATCCTTGTGGATAATCCTTCACCCTCCCTACCAGTGGAGGCTCCTGACATCTTGGGTTCAGTGTGCAAACCCAGCAAGCCAGAGTGATCCCTCACCACACAGTCCCACAGAGCCAGCTGTGTCCCTGTGTTTTTGCTATCCTGTTTCTTGCCTAGTAAGCTCCCTAATGCCAGCCCCCCTCCCCCCATCCTCAAATCGACCTTCTCCAGGACTTACCCAATACTTGCCCTTGATTATTAAATGGGCTGGTGTTATGGTTGGTAGTGTGGGGCCTGCAAGGGTGCTGGTATCATCCTGCCTGCCATTTTCCCCCTATCATTTTCTCCCTTATGGATATCAGTGTGCAATGATACACATGTGATTGCATTAGGTGTCCAGTGACATCCCTTCCCAACTAAGTTGCTCTTGCAGCACCATCATAGCCTTATGGAAGGTACATTGTGGAGTACACTGTCCCACCTCCCTAAAGGAGGAGAGTGGTCACTGGGACACTCAGTCCGCGTTCTCCCAGATAGCATCTGATAACCTGAGCTCGCTTCCAAACCAGGCTAACCGTAATAATGAGCGGAAGTTCTATCTGGCTGGCTCATAGTAGTTTTTATCATGTTAAACACAAGAAGTGTTAGTGCATCAATGTACAGACTACAGGGCTAGGAACTACAGCTGGCGGGTGGGGGGAGGGTGTCAGTAAAGACATATGTAATGCTGTAAAGGAAGGGGCAGGATGAGGGAAGGACAAAAATTAAAAATTATTTATGCATTTGCATTTTTTTTGCTTGGAAGGCACGCTAAGCCTGTGATTCATTTCCAAGTGCATTGTGGGGGAAGTGTGTGTGTGTGTGTGTGTAGGGTGGTAGGGGTGACCTACCAGAACAATAATTTCACAATGTATACATGCTAGCAGATAACTTTTTAACATTTCAATCATTCCATTATACATGCATATGATATCAAAACTGGGATTTGTGATTTCATAACCTTACAAATTGCAATCTACTGCTTCTGAAGACTGGTTGGAAGCACATTTAGCTAGCTATTATTATTGTCTTTAAAGACACGTTTATACATGCTTATAGTTGTCAATCATGGGGCAGTCCCAACCCCTTTTAGAAAACAAGTCCTGTTGTAGTTACAATTACATAACTATTGATATCTCAGAGTTTACAAGCTGCAGATATCAATAAAATGAGACACACTAGAGGCTTGATAGAGTTTATAAATGGTGTAAAAAGATACCCACAGTAAAGATGTTTTATGAAAGGCTTTGTGCACTGATTAACTTAACATGTTTATGTTTGCTTGCGCTTGTACAAAGCAAACATACTGCTGTGACAGTGGATTTGAGAGGTGTATCACTGTTGGTACAGTGCAGGGCAGTTTGCAGTGGGTTAGACAGTGCCAGGCCAGTTATCAGCCAGGCTGATCATGACACTCTTCTCTGCTTGATGGATGAAAACTTTGTGGTGTTCAAAGAAAAGAGCTGTCTATATCGCATGGTAGCTCTTTGCTTTGATCTGCATGATGCCACCCAGCAAACAGCTGATCGGCATCATGATCAGCCTGCGCCTCATCCCCCATCCCCACCTGTAGCAATCACTGGTCCCGTCATGCTACATACTTCAGAATGCCTACAGTGGTCCCTGCTTCCCAAAACAAACGCACCCGCTGGCAAAGATCCTGCCTCTCCCGATTGCATCCTTTCTCCGGTTCCTAAACAAAAACAATCCTATCTGCTGGCAAAGATCCTGCCCCCTTCCCGATGGCATTCTGTCTCTGATTCCTATACAAAAACAGACCTGTCCGCTCATAAAGACCCCACCCCCTCCTGATCGCATACCATCCCTTGTTCTTATGCAGTAAGAAATCCATCCCTCCATCTGTCTTCTAAGTATCCTTCCCAACTCTCCATTGCGTACTGTGCCCTTGCCACTTTTAAATAATCCCACCCTCTGCTAAGTATCTTTTTTACATAACCATTTGATTCCTGTGCTCCTTATAAAAAGATCCCACCTTCTGCCAAGTATCCCTCTCACCTCCTCATCATTCCCTGTACCCTGTAAATATGAACCTGATACTGAGGTGTCCAAACCAGTGTCAGAACCTGAAATCACAAAAAGTGTCCCTCAATGTCTTTTTTAATCTTTATACCCTGTAAAAAAGAAAATGGTCCATCAGTGTCTGTTGCTGCCAGCACCCTCCACTGCCATTACCCTCCCCCTACCTGACACCCCCACACTCAGCACCCACCGCTACACCTCCCCTACCCCTTACTTACCAACTGGGGGTTCAACGCCATAATCCTCTGGACTGGAGACACATCTTCAGTCTTCAGCACTGGACTGGGAACTGAGGAAATCAAGTAAGCATGGGTCAGAGTATTTTAATGTGTTTTGAACTTGTACTCATAACTTGGTCAATTTTGGAAATTGTTTTGCCACTAATTTTCAATATGGCCTTTTCGAGGCCCCACCTCATGAACAAGGTAGTTGACATTTTCAAATTTTGGCCAAAGGCACTGCAAAATCACCTTTTGGGCAGGATTTGAAAATTTTCACTTACCAAGTTCATGAGGTAGGGTCATAAGATGACTATGTTGAATATATAGGGTGAAAATATGAAAAAAATCAACAGAGTTATGAAGGTATGTTGACATTTTTCAATGCTCGCTCATAACTTTGGTAGTTTTCAATATTTTGTCTCCAAATTTTCAACATAGCCATTTTTTCACACCACCTCATGAACATGACAGGCGTTGTTTTTCAAATCTTGGCCAAAATATGTTTTCGCACTTGTGGTGTGAAATGCTGTTTTGGTCAATATTTTTTAAATGGCACCTGTCATGTTCAGAAGGCGGGTCATTAAAAGACTATGTTGAAAATTCGGTGTCAGAATGTCACAAAACATCAAAGTTATAAAGAAACATTGAATTTTTTCAATGTTTACTCATAATATTGCAATGTGTGCAGATTTTGGCCCCTAATTTTCAGCATAGCCCTCTTGTTACCTCATTTGATGAACATGACAGGTGTCAGTTTTTAAATCTCCTCTGAAACATGTTTTTGCATTTGCTCCACAAAGTCACCTTTCGAATGGGATTTAAAGAATTCCACCTACTGTGGTCATAAGGTGGGGGTCATAAAAATACAGTGTTGAAAATGTGGAGTCAAAGTGTCAAGAAACAACAAAGTTATGAGGAAACATTTAATTCTTTCAATGTTAGAAACATAGAAGTTGATGGCAGATAAAGACTGCAAGGCCCTTCCAGTCTGCCCATTTTTTTTTCTACCTTATAATTGCGCCATCAGCCTTTGCTCCGTCAAAGGCCTATCTATTCATACTCATCTGTATTACTCCCTTATGCCTATCCTATGCCTGTTTGAAGCCCTGCACTGTATTCATATCCACCACTTCCTGAGGTAGGCTATTCCATGCATCCACCACCCTTTCTGTGAAAAAGAACTTCCTCACATTACCCCTTAATCGGCCTCCCTCTAATCTCATGCTGTGTCCTCCTGTCCTGCTATTTTTCTTATACTGAAACAAGTTAGACTCTTTCACCTTGTTAATGCCCTTAAGGTGTTTGAATGTTTCGATCATATCACCTCTCTCCCTCCTTTGCTCTAAGGTACACATATTGAGCTCCGTTAATCTGTCCTAATATGTTTTCTGATGCAGTCCCTGCACCATTTTGGTTGCCCTTCTCTGGACTGCCTCAATTTGGTCAATGTCCTTGTGAAGGTGTGGCCTCCAGTACAGCACACAGTACTCCAGATGGGGCCTAACCAGTGTCTTGTAAAGAGGGATTATTACCTCCCTCTTACGACTTGTGATACCTCTACTAATACACCCTAACATCCCCCTAGCCTTACCTAATGCTTTAGTGGTCTGCTTGGATGATTTCAGGTCATTGGTAATGATGATGCCCAAGTCTCTTTCTTCCCTTGTGACTGCTAGCAACTCCCCTCCCAGTCTATAGGTGACTTCAGGGTTTGTCTTCCCTATGTGCATGATCTTGCACTTCTTTGCATTTAACCCCAGTTGCCACTTTTCTGACCATTTTGCTAGTTTATCCAGATCTCTTCTCATTCTGCCCACCCCATCTGGATCATCTACTCTGTTGCAGATTTTGGTGTCATCTGCAAACAGACAAACCTTACCCTCCAGTCCATCTGCAATGTCACTGATGAAGATATTGAAGAGGACTGGCCCCAGGACTGATCCCTGAAGTACCCCACTTGTGACTTGCATCTCTTCTGACTGTATACCTTTTACCAATACTCTCTGTGTTCTGCCCATCAACCAGTTTGCCACCCAGTTGACCAACTTCTGAACCACCTTGAGCCTACCCAGCTTATTAATCAATTTTCTATGTGGAACAGTATTGAACGCTTTGCTGAAGTCAAGGTAGGCGACATCAACTGCTCCCCCCTTGGTCCACCACTCTGGTTACCCAGTCAAAGAAATCTATGAGATTAGTTTGGCAGGACCTTCCTTTTGTAAACCCATGCTGTTTTGGATCCTGTGCTCCTATGGATTCCAGGTGTTGCACTATCCTTTCCTTAAGGAGTGCCTCCATAATCTTGCCCACTACTGAGGTAAGACTGACTGGTCTGTAGTTCCCTACCTCCTCCCTCCTACCACTCTTGTGGAGCAGGATCACATGAGCCCTTCTCCAGTCTTCTGGGACTTCTCCTGTGCACAGAGACTCACTAAACAGTTCTGATCGTGGCTCTGCTAGTGCCACCCTTAGCTCCTTTAGTACCCTGGGATGTATGCCATCAGGTCCCATTGCCTTGTAGGACCCTTTCTTTTGTGAAGGGACTAGTGCACACCTCCCTCACCCCTGTGTCCATGGTGCTAAGCTGTGGGCCCTGCCTCACTTTCTCTTCAGTAAATACTGAGCAGAAGTATCTATTTAGGATAGATGCTTTTACATGGTCCTCTCCTCACATGCCTCCTCATCTCCTTTGATCTTAGCAGAAGTACCTATTTAGGATAGATGCTTTTACGTGCCCCCTTATCTCCTTTGGTCTTAACGCTCACTCATAACTTTATTTTTGCTGATTATGCCCCCCAAATGTGCACATAACCTTTTTGTTACCCTACCTGACAAACATGACAGGTGTCATTTTTTAAATCCCCTTTGAAACATGTTTTCACAGTCCCTCTGTGAAACGACCTTTCAGACAGGATTTAAAAATCCACCTGTCTTGATCATAACATTGGGTCAGAAAAAGACTGCACTGAAAATTTGGGTTCAAAATGTGAACAAACTAAATTATGAAGAAATGTTGAATTGTTCCAATGTTTATTCATAACTTTATTTTTGCATATTTTGGCCCCTAATATTCATCATATCCCTTGTGTTACTCCACCTCAAGAACGTGGCAGATGTCAATTTTCAAATCCCCTCTGACAGATGCTCATGCAGTCACACTGCAAAATTACCTTTTGGATGAGATTTAAAAAAATTCCACCTGTTTTGATCATAAAGTCAAGTCATAAAAACTATACTGGAAATTTGGGGTCAAAATGTGGGAGCCCACTGAAAATTAGATATTCCCTCTTAGCTGGCCTATCCTGGGTAAATGCAATCTAAAAATGTGTAAAAAGCAGGACATCACTGAAAATGAGATATATTGCATTTCATCTGGTCTATCCTGGGTAAACATCCAGTAAATATATGTAAAAGCAGGACCCTAGTACAGCAGACCCCCCCCCCACTACATTGTGCATCTATGCAGCTCTACCAGGGAAAAATGCATTGTAAAAGCTGGACCCCACTGAAAATGTAACTTATCTTTCAGCTGGGCTGTCCTGGGTTAATACATTATAAATATGAGTAAAAGCAGGGCCTCATCGAAAATGAGATATAGCATCTCGGCTGTGCTATCCTGGATAAATACGGAGTAAAAGTTGGGAAAAGCAGGATCCCTCTGAAAACAAGATAGCATCTGAGCTGTGCTATCCTGGGTAAATACAGTACAAAACTGTATCAAAGCAAGATCCCACAGAAAATGAGATGCTGCATCTCAGCTGGGTTATCCTGAATAAATATATTACCAAACTGTGTAAAAACAGAGCCCTACAGCAGAACCTTACTGCAAAGGAGATGAAGCAGGACCACACTAAAAATGGGACATCGCAGCCCACCTCTACTATCCTGGGTAACTTCAGTATAAAACTATGTAAAATTAGGACCCCACTGCAAATAACATATTACCTCTCATCTGGTCTATCTTCGGTAAAGATATAGTAGAAATGTGTACAACCAGGACTGAGTACAACAGCATGCAAGCAAACGTTCAGCATCGACAAATGCTTATTATATCAGAACTACTGTATATCTCAACGCAGCCGTGAAATACACAAGACAAGGGTCAGTATTCATGAGCCTTTGGTATTCATGCAACACATGTTATTTTATCTTTATTTTGTCCCACAATTCATGAAACATCTTTAGAGTTATTATGGCTCTATTTTGCAACATTTTACTTTTCCTCCAGCTTCACTCAGCTCCTTGCAGAGTAGTGCTGAATGAGGAGTGGAGTTAAAGAAGAAATATAAAAATAAATGTAAACTTTTTACTGAACATGTGTTTCTTGAATTGCAGTGTAAAAAAAAAACAAAACACTTATGCCACTGAAAAAGGGATTCATAAATTTAGAGCCATGTTTCATTTTCCAGTTATTACCCACGTCCCCCAGGTCACACCTGAAAATGAGCCTTGACTCTGTGTGCCTTTTCCGGTTACCTATTGTCAGTAAATAAAGAGAGCAACAACATCAACATACAGTTTCTTTCCATTTCATTTCCTGGGAGAGAAAAGTGGTTCCGAAGTTTTTCACAACTCCTGCTCCCTTGCCAGGCCTGCCAGGATGTTATCTGAGCAGGCTGATGGTGCTGCTGCTGTGTTGCCGGTTATCAGAAGCACTTTCTAGTGCCACCTGGACACCTTCACATTAAGGACGCAGTGTACAGTGCTGACAAGTGGCCTCAGGGTAGAAGACCGTTAATAAGCTGCCATGGCTTGCAATCTTTATTGTACTGTACCACTAATTACAAAACCAATAACACAAAAAGTTTTAACTCAGTGCCGTTTTTATCTTGTGCACTCAACTGGAAACATGAAAATATCAAGCAGTTTGTTTTGGGACTTAGGGCCCAAAGTGGAGTCATTCAATTATTACAAAACTGCTCCCCATGAAGAATAAAAGGATGCCGGGAACATATTGCCGCTGAAACACAATCTTGGTGCATTTTCCCCTGAGTAACAAGTGCTGATGCCGCTGCTTTAAAAGAAATACAGCTCATTACAAGTCCAATCTTATGCCGATTGCCTTTTAATATGATTTTCCTATGTTGTTGCTTTAAATCTATAACAAATCTATAACATTTGCAATTTAGTGCACAGAAATTGTTTTTGTCTCTCAGTAGTAGAACTAGCTACAAGTATGCAACTTAAAAAGAGGGCTTGGCCCCTAGAAAAAAAAATCAGTTGCCATTGGCAGAACCTTGTCGCACTACGTTCTCAAAACCTAAGAACCCTGGACATCATGGGAGGAAGGGGAATTTCTAAAAACATTTGACTGGATTTTTAAAGGGGCACCCAGGACTTGTGGAATATTTATACTGCAGTGGCACGACTTGTTCTACGTAGTTGCCTGTAGCATATTTCTAGTCACTGTCTTTTTTCATATTATTGTTATTTCATTATGTGTTTGCCTTGCTGATTTGTTCAGTACTTCTCCCAGCTTTTGCCTGAAAACAGGCATCTGTTTGCATTGTGCACTTATCTGGTAACAAAAACAAATAAAAATAAATAAACTTGCGACAAGAAATTAGACTGCACAAAAAGTGATATAACGTGTTGATGCAGTTGCGACAATTTACATACAGAAAATGATGCAGACATTAAAAACATGATACATTGTGTTACTTTTTGTGCTGTAAAGCAGGCAGGCTGTCACAAGTGGGTCAAAATGTTCGAAAGTTTCATTCAAACATGTTGGTGCATTTCGGATAAAGCAGGTGCAATCTAAAATCATGAACGATGTCTGTGTCATCCCTTTTGAAACTCCAGCCCGTAATCTTTCGCCATGTTTCAGGTTATATTCCACGTATTGTCTGCAGTTAGATTCCCAATTTATATAACTATGCGCTTACATGAACACGAGATCACTACCTGCTCAGCTTCATCTACTCTGGTTGCATACCTGTACCTGGCATCGTTCATTTTATGATACCATTATCATTTCTACAGCAACAGTACAGAGAGAGCATATAGATAGTATAGTCTAGAAGTTAGAGCAATGAGCTGTGAACAAGCTTGGCACATCCAGCAGACTAGGGTTTGATTCCCGAAATCTCCACTTGCATACTTTGTGACCCTGAGCTACTCGCTTCACTTCCATGTGCTCCTGAGTTGCCCCTGTAAACAGACTTTGTCCTCAGTGGTCCCTACCTGGTTACCTTCCCGCTGCCACCACTGTGAACTCTATCACTCTCTAACCTTCCTTCCACTATCTCACAGACGCATCTTTCACTGTGCCAAACTAACCTCCAAATTCTGGTTCGGGGGGCTCCCCTCCTACCTCTCATCCTCTCTGTCCACTCCACCTCCCCCCACCCACTCTCTCAGAACAAATTATGCCTGCTCCTTGATGGTCCCTTGCCGCTCCACCCTCATCGGTCAGACTGGTTTCACCCATCGTTTCCCTAAAATCTGGAATCCCCCCCCCCGAAATACGACACTCCTCCAATTATTCCCTTACTTCTACCCTACACAGATACCTTTCCTTCAGCTGTTACTGCTTCAACCCACCTTAATATCTGTCCCCAGTTTCTGCCTTCCTACCATGAACACCTCGGCAGGGTTCTCAACATCCTGAAGGGGGAAATCAGGAAATGGCTACCTCTTCTCCTCATATTCAGTTTTACCCCCCCCCCCCTTCTCCACCTGCTCTTCTGGGTCACCAGTGTGCACAACCTAACCCCATCCTTGTTACTCCAACAGCACTTGCGTACTACCTCGAGCCTGCTTCTGGTACACTCATGCACTATAAATGGTTCTATAGCATTATTACTGTTTTGTATGTTCATATGTTATTTTGTATGATTTTGGACATGTATTGTAATTTACCCAATGTTCCACTACCGTTTATTGTACAATACCTTGTGTTTCAACTGTTGGACAATCTTACAATGTTGTATTGTTTGTACTACCCACAAACTATTGTAACTGATCATCCTTCACAACCCTATGTAACCCCTCCCCCCAGGTCGCACCATGAGACGAGCAACTTGTTGTTCAGTGTGCGCTCCTGGTGAAACATTTCAATAAATAAAATAAGTAAATAAATAAATAAAAGAAAAAAATGCCAGAGACATGGGACTATGATGTAGTGAAAACAGATAAGGTGTAGGGGACAGTAACTTGCTTTTAATGGTACTGTGCACAGTTAATAAGGAAAAAAAGGAGCTTAGTACAGTATTTATTATATATATTATAAATTAGTATGTACCTCCACAGCATATTTATTTTATCCCTATTTGTAAAAGGGGGGGGGGGAGTAGATGATGATCCTAGTGTTCCCTGCAACCTTACATTAACAGGCTAGAGTCAGTGCAGAAGTAGCAAGCTGGAGGATTCAGGGGCAACAGGAGGGGAAATACAAGCAGAAATTGGAGTGCCTCAACATATGCTTATTGGAGACTAGAAGTGAGAGGGAAGCCATGACCGAAATAGTGAAATAAATGCAGGGTACTAATGAAGCGGATTCAAGGGAGCTGTTCACAATCAGCTGCATCACCGATTTCAGGAAGAAACTGTGTGGAGGAGGGTAGGAAGTAGTACTTTATGGAGAGGCTGGTGGAAGTGCGGAACACATTTCCTGATACACTGGTTAGTGCTAAAATGCCGAAGGGCTTTAAGAGCGGGTTGGATATTCATAAAGTGCTGGCTAGGGAAATTTGAAAGGTTGGGGTAGGAGTGGGGGATTGTCATGATTTCCTGAAGGGGTCTTGTATAAATTCATGGGGCAGAGTGTATGGAGCACAAGGGTGTTCTTCTGCCAGCAATTTTTTTGTATGTTTCTGTATTTTAAACTTTTAAATTGCTATGTTATGTTATGTCAAATATGTGAAATATACAGTGAATGAAATATGTCAATCAGGATTGTTCACAGGTTTCTCTGAGATGCTAGGGGCTCTTTAAATTTCCAGCCATCCCATGCTTTATTACAGTGGGTATTTACCTGAAAACAGGAGCTTTACCTATTGCAGGACATCTGTGGCTGAGGCTTGTTCAGGAAGCTGGAGTCTTCATGCCCTATTGTGACATCACAGTCATTGCTACATCGAACATGTGATATCACAAGCAGTGGATTATGACTTCAGTTCTGTAGCAAGCCTCTGCTGCATGTAAGTGAACAGTAGGACAAAGACTCCGTTTTCAAGTAGATGTCCTTTACAATAAAGTAAAAAGGGCGTGTAATTCAACTTTGTTTTTTTGGAATATTACGTAACTTAATTCTGCTGATGCTAACTTTTTTAATTACTATTTTCGCACCCTTCATCACAGACTAACCCTCTATCTAATGATCTCCCCCAGCTCTGTCACCTGCCATCTCCTGGACTTACGTCTTGGTTCCTCCAGTGGTTGTCCACCCTTTTTGGACCACGGGGCTGGCCCATGCCCCCTGCGGAGACCAAATCCTGGTAGAGAATTGAGCCAGGAGAACAGTGTAGGGCCTGTGGGAGATGGTGTTCATCTTACAGCAGCCGGGGGTTTTCTGGATTTTTGGTCCCACTGCTCCCACAGGATGTAGGCAGCACAGCACCAGCTGATGTCCCCCTCTCATGCAGTGCTGTCTGCAGCTACATCTGTTTTTATTCAGGTGATGCTTGAATGGCAGCAGCTAACACCTACCCTGCCTAAAGGAGGAGAGGGTCTGCTGGAATGCTCAATCCTACCTCTTCGAAGCTGGCCTCAGTGACCCAGGCTCATTCCTGAGCCCTGGTGGCCAGTATTGTGAGCAGTAGCACTACCGCTGTGTAGATAAAATGGCCTGCTGATGCCTACTGTGACCCCTTTGCTGGTGACTGGTGTCCCTCTTTAAAGGGGAACAGTCAGCATCAAGGGCCCCACACTCAAGTGTGGTGTTAGTCTGTGTGCAAAAATATTTTTATTTCCTTACTTACTGTTTACTATAGTACAGTAGATTGTATCAGACAACCTTTGCTTAGTTTTAGGCTGACATCGTCTGTTACTGCAAATCCCAGAATTCCCTGCTGCTGACATCAGAGCAGTAGGAGATGCAATAGCCTGCAGTGTGTGTTAGAGTTTATATACGCTCATATCTTGTTTACTGGTCCTGCTGTCCTCCCTAAGCTAAGTATAATCACAGAAGACTACTTGGCCACTGAAGAAAAGCAGACCCTGAAAACATGTGATCGGGTATTATAAAAGCTCTAATGTGCACTGCAGGCTATTGAATCTCCTACCGCTGCTTGCTACCCGGATGTCAGCTGCAGGGGTTTCTGGGATTTGTATTAACAGAAGCTGACAGCCTAGAACTAAGCAAAATTAGTCTGATACAATCTGCTATACTACAGTAAACAGTAAGTAAACCAAAATGTTTTTGCACACAAAATGCAGACTGGGACCAGCCCCAAACTTGAGTGTGGGGCCCTTTGTGCTGACTGTTCCCCTTTAAAGCTTCATCATTTATTAGTCATTTTGTCTTTTTTTTTTAAGTAACATTGTATTTTTTTTCTCTTTTTATTTTTTTGTTAAATGAGTAAGACTCACTAGACACAGCTCCTGTATTTTTTTGGAAACAAAATTCCCTATACCATGTTTTATTTTTATTTTCTTTCATTCCTGAACTGAGATACATGATTTTGAAGTGTTTACAAGTTCTTTCTCCCTTGCAATAGCTGCCACAAAAAAAAATTAAACATCTTGGTAGGATGCAGTGCTATTTACCATCTGAAACATATGCTAGCACCAACATAATAATCTACAGTATAAACCCAGTATTAAAAGTCAAAAGGTACTCTCAGTTGAACAGATATTTAAATATTACAAGTGGGGCCATCTTTAATTACATAAGTCATTAATTACAAAAAAAATGTTATTGTTTTTAAAAATCTGAAGACATTAAAAAGATATTGATTATGAATCTAAGGATGTCAAAAATACATTTTTGCTGCAAAACAATATGATGCAAATATTTGCAGACTAACAGATAATTGCAAGCTCTTTGTTTTGGCTGCTGCCTTACAAGAAGCATAGGGCTGTTCTGAAAAAAAATGTGTATTTTCAATAACATTCTCTAATAGGTATTTCAAATAACAAATACTATTCAAGCACCGATTTTAAATCAAATTAGAGGCATGGACCTATAAAGCACTTTTTGTTGGGGGGGAGGGTGCAAGGGGTGCAATTGATGATCATGAATGTATGTCCTTCAAAGAGCCAAAGTCAAGTATAACTGATAGAAACATTTTTGGTCTAAACACATCTCTTGGGCAGGTATTTAGGTATGGAATCTATTTCTCCTTGCAGACCCATCAAGGATAATTTTAAGCTGCACAGTGTTTTTACCATAGAATGAGTGACTCATTCACCATAAACCATTCCCAGTTTTATGGCTATGCCGTATCCTTCATTAACAACTGGTCCCACAAAAATCCCGCTGAGAGGTGCTTTTTTTTTTTTTTTTTGCTTTGATTCTTAGTCTGCTCTTCAGTGTCTTAAGTCCACCAACACAGAATGTGGGCTTTTTGATTCTTGTGGAAAAGCTAATTTTTTCAGTTGATGTTTTTTCATGCAAGATAACAGGAGAATTTTAAATCTTTAGACAACAGTACCTAGAGAACTGAAATATCATTTTAGTGCAATGCTCACTTTAACCACTTGTCTTTTCTAACTTTCAGTATGGACATTGTCTCATAGGCAGACAGGTACAAAAATGTTCTATAGTGTTGTTTGTACATCTGATATTTTTCTTTCATTACTTACACTGTGCTTCTCTATTTCTCCCACTTTCTCTTTTCCAGTCTTAATGTCTATCTCTCAACCATTAGCCGCATTGTTCTGTACCAATTTCTGTTAATTTACAGGTGATACAAATAAACTCTTCAGTTTCAAATATGACAAACACTTCCAAAAACAAATTTGCACTGCAAAACTGGAACATAACTGGACATTGTTCTCTACTGGTCCAATTTATAACTTTCTTTGTACAGTTGAAACTACTTCAAACTGTGTTCCATTAGAATATAGCCCATTCATTAGATATGTTAAAGTGATATGCCAAGTTTCTGCAAAACAAATGTCGTTGTCAATAGCAGGACTAAAATCTCACAAGAGTCCTCAAAAATGTAAATTTGTGGAAATTTCATTCTTTATTACCAGATACATTTGCATGATAACAGGTTATGTGCCCCTTTAGACTTAATCTGATCCTGCTGCTTTTCCCGTTTTGAAATCATCATCTTCTGCTTGTGACACCAGACTTATGACTGTAGCCACAGGTTGTGATGTCACAACCAGAGGATTATGGTTTCACAATAGGAATAAGTAACTGCAAAGATGAAGTCTAAAGGCAAAATATCATGTTTTAAGGAAAATGTCTTCAGTAATAAAGAAAATGGAAGAGCCTGGGATTCAAATTTGAGGGGAATTGTGTGTAGCCCAGTTCTGTTGTTGCCAACTGTAAATTTTGTGCTGGAAACTCAAAAATCTCTTTTGGAAACTATTGTAAAATAACAAACGTTGGCATGGAACGGCTGATTTGTCTGTAATATGTGCTTCCTGTAATGTAGTTGCCATTATCCGTGTCTAGTTACTGAGAGTTTTAACCCATTTGCTAGTTTTTGGCTGTTTGACTTACTGCGTTCATCATTACTTACCCTGTACTGTATGTAAAGGAAAATACCTCAAGATGGTCTTTGTAAGATCAGTATAAAAAGAGTAGAAATGGCCAGGTCATTTCTTGGTGTACTGTATGTGATGCTTTTGATAGTATAACAGCAATTTCTGAAGAGTCGGCATGGTAACATTTTGCTCTTTTCTGCAAATGTTTATAAACATATAATTTTTTTAAAACTCAGCTTATTTATTAATAAAGACTAGATGATTACAGAATACATTTCCTGATAAGAAACATTCATATACTTTCTACATATCTTTAATAGTAGACACATATTTTGACAGCAGTAGCTGAAAGCATTTCCCTTTATTACAATTAGATGTTGTTCTGTCTCAGCACATTTTTGTATTCGTGATCATGATTTTGGTAAAGCAGACCCTTGCCATTACCATTAAATCGTATTGTTAGAAGACACTGTGCACTGGATTAAATCCCTACTGCTTTTGTAGCATCCCCAGAAAAATGTTTCCTCTTGACTATGATTAAGCTGTGGGTCAAGTACAGTACAGGAATTGTTCTGTGAACCATTTTGTTGATTTGCTTGAGTTGTTAATCATTAAAAAACAACAAATTAAGTGTCGGAGGCAAGCTGTCACCTTTATGAGCATATTCTGAAAATGACTTTATCATTGTGACTGGGAGGGAAATAAAATTTACAAGTGGGACTGAATGAACAGTTATGACTGAAATACTTAAAACCAAGACAGTGACTGTGTGATCAGAAGACAAAAGACTAGGGCTGAGACAAGACTGGTAAACACTGGCTGAATCAGAGTGGACTATGTTAAAGGGTGGTTTCCTTTTGGTTTTTCTTACTGCTAATTTTCTGTCATTGTACATACCCCATAAATCCTGTCAATATTCATTAGACTAAGTAGCTTGGGGATTTGGGATTTAACATCTCATTTAAAAGCACAAACAAAATCATGGCAATAATTTAGCATAGTTTTGCTCTAGCTGAATAGAATACAAAACTGTGATGAACTAAAAAAAATAAAGCAATATTAATAGAGTCCTCTGTGGTTAGACATTATGCCCTTTATGCTAAAAATACATGTTATATTCAAATTATCTTATGGAACACAGAAAAAAAAATATTTCATATTGGGTACAAGAATACATTTCAAAGGAGCCAAAGAGTATATTTATGTACTGTAGGTAGAAAAAGAGCAAAGGGCATTCCTAGAGAAATCAAGTAAGCAATGCTGCTATTGCCTGTTCCTTCCAAAAGCAGAGCTTATTGGAAGCACACTGCGTGTTCTAGATTGCTGAAGGAATACTTGAAAGGACTGAACATATCAATTTGTTATTCTACCATGCCAAATGCAGAGACAGTTTAAGTAACCCAGACATAACCCGAGGTACAGCTACATTTGACCTAATTCAGTTCAGCTTCTTTGTCCTGTAAAAATCTGATATTTCAGTTGTAGGACTTATGCAAGAATGTGATCAGCTGTGGGTAATGATCTCTTTTTTCTATTTGTTCTTTTTAACAGAAACTAATTTTGTCCTGGCTAATGCCCAGATAGTAGACTGGCCTATTGTGTACAGCAATGATGGATTTTGTAAACTATCAGGCTACCATCACGCAGAAGTAATGCAAAAGAGCAGCACCTGCAGGTATAAAAAATGATACTCCGTACATAATTCTCTGCATATAGCTTCACCATGGGTAGCCACTGTATATTCACAGAACCAGGAAATCATCTTCCTTTGACTGAAATGATACCTTTATGAGGCTAATAAATAGTTTTGGTGCACTGACTTTGGGTCTCAGTAGCCTGTATACCTAAACTACTCATTAGCCAATTAAGGCACCATATCTGTGTCTTATGATGGCTAACACATCACTCTCCATAATGTCTGTACTGCATAGTGTGATTGTTTATTGTCTATTACCTTTGCTATCATTTTTGGGACAAATTTGTGAGAAAGGTGCCTTCACACAGCAAAATGGCATTGTACTGTATTGCATTGTATAATATTCATTACATAATATGTGGTCATGGTGTGTTATTTACTGTATATGCAAATTCCTTACTAAAAAAAACCTTGTGTACCACAGTAGTGACATAGATATTGTTGTACGAGGACGTCTCATACTACGGTAGCTATGTCACAAAGAAAAGCATGTGCAGTTTGTGCAATGCATTAACTGCTTCAGGCTGCAAGCAGTGAGTACTAGCAACAGTTTTAAAGTTTGGAGGAACATATTTTAAATAAAAATAATGCATTGCCAACCATACCAGCTCAGCCCATGTTTTCATCTCGGAGATTATGATGACATGAAGGACCTCTAGGGTTTTGTTTTTAAGGTCTTTAAGATGTCATCACAACCCCTTGATGGAAACCCAGCCTTGTTGTGTGTGGTTGCTTATACATTATTCCATGTATAATTACAGGCTATGTCTGATTCTAACCAGTTTTCAGCAGCTATAGATTGTCATTACACACATACAGTATATGACATCACATATTCTGTTATTCACAGATGTAATGTCATACTCATGTATAATGGCATTTTTTGGAATGGTAAAAAAGTATCTGGTGGTATTTTTGTTTTTCCTCTTCCTCTCTCCTATCTCGTTTTCTGCACATATTCTACATTAAGTGCATCCTTACCTGATTCCCCCCACCCACCCTGCAATGGCTGTCAGACACATTTTAGTCTGTCATTTTGATTTTGTAACAGTTCTTTTCTTAGTGATTGCAGATCAGTTATACAAAATAAAATAAGGGGGTGGGGCAGTGTCACCTCCTTTTGAACACTCACATTTTACAATGACCTTGCAGATCATAAAGACTTTGCTCCATAGTTTACAAAATCATTGCAGACCTTGGGTATGTAAAAATATCTTGTTATACATGCCCCCCATACATTCTTCTATTTATCTGTCTGTCTGTCTGTCTGTCTGTCTGTCTGTCTATTTATCTATCTATATCTCTATCTATCTATCTATCTATCTATCTATCTATCTATCTATCTATCAACTATCTACCCACCTACCTATGTATGTATGTATGTATGTGTACATGTGTACGTGTGTGTGTGTGTGTGTGTGTGTGTGTGTCTGGTCTGGTCTTCTTTATTAAAAACATTAGACGTGCATTTATAATGATATTCTGCCTTAAGATCTTCCCATTCAAATGTTGTGAAGAAATGTAAAATGTAATTATTATTTAAAACAATTTCCCTGTATCTAGGAAAATGTTCATGTAATAATACTCAGACATAATTCAACTTATATTTTGCTAATGTTTCATATTTATCTCCCTTTTTATTGCATGAAAATAGGATATTTGTCCTGCAGACTTCATCTGCTCCTCTTGTGTTTCCCTCTGTTAAAGTCCTAATTATTTGCCCCTTTCCTTTATATTTCCACAGGGCAAGCATCCTTCTACAGTTTTGCCTCTTTCTGGAATAATCTCCTAGTCACATTTTTCTCACCCTTATCTTTATTGTCCCTAAAACCCCTGCTCCGGGCGCACACTGCCCATTCCTACTCCTGCTACTAGCCCCTTCTCACTGACATAGATGTATGCCACTGCTGCTTTGGGGCCACATTGGCTGTAGTACATTACCTTATATTGTTCCTGATATTATTTCGTATACAGATATTGCACAGCACACACCATCACTTTGTGCATGTGACCCTTGTGAGTAGTTATTATCACTTACTGTTCTTGTACCGTATGTACCTGTGTAGCACGTTTTTCACAGTGTCTCATACTGCACTATTCGAACCTTGTCTAATGTTTGCTGTCATTACTGATGTTCTGTTTTTTGTCTCTCTCCTTCTTTCCTCTTCCTAGGCTTGCCTGGACATGAGCTTTAGCTCAATGTGACTTACTCCCTCAACAAATATAAATAAATACATACAGAAAATTAGCAAAATATTAGCTAAATGGTGCCCGAATATTATATTTTTCAAAGTTCCTAGTTTTTGGAAAATTGCTTTCAGGATTCTTTTCCGGAGAAGGAAATCAATGGCCCACTTTTACGAGACTGCAGTATTAGTTTAAACATCAAGGAGAAAGAAATCAAATGAATCACTTTGATTTCTTTCACCTAGACCTTTGCATCAACAGTGCAGTCTCATAACTGTATCATGGATCAGTGATGGAGCATTTTTGGTCCCTTAAATGTTAGGCTTAATTTTTTCAGGCATTGTTAGTGACAGTATCTGTGAAAGAACGGTGGAGAACACAGTTTAATTTGTGGGAGGTAATATCTGAAGTAGAACATTATTTAAAAACAGACCCCCTCCCCCCAAAACACACACACACACACAAAACCACGTTTCCAGCATTGAACATAACTGCTTTCTAATTATCCACAAAACAGTATACTGTATAATCCTGGCACACCTAACCATCCATATAGAGTTATTCTTGAGTGACATGCAATATTGGTCACTACACTGTAGCAATCTTATATTGAGGGTAATTAGAATGTACTGTGGAGGAAGGGGAGACCGAGGTATAGTAACCTTGTATCAGAAGTAGTGTTATAGCACATAACCTTATAACAATGGTCTACCATGTTCTTCAATAAATATTGCTCTGTTTTCAAAAGATTTTTGCCATCGGCATATAATGGGAGGGTCTCTGGAAAACAGGATCCCTGTATTTATTTCAGAAGTTGTTAATTCATAGTTTTTATTTCTTACAGTCTTATATCTATTTCCTTAAACTCTGGTATAGTCCATATCCCTCAAAAGTGTGCTGAAGAAGCTATTCAGGCAAAACATTAATTCGTTTTTTCATACAGGAATTTGTTTCAGAATTAGAGTTGGATTGATACATTTAACTCCAACATTAACACCATTGCACGTTGATTTGCTTACATGAGTCAGCAGTGTGCCACTCAATAACTTGGGAGATTGCTGCATCATGTTAATAAACCAATGTAATGTGATATTAACACTGGTGTTAATGTTTATATGTGGAGTCCATTGTTTCTCATGCTTGATAATTATCTCAGAACACTCTGTAGCCTTTATTATCATATTTGAGTTATTCAGCTTTCTATACGTGGACAGTACCAGAAGTCTCCCCAAATAACTACTGTTTTGAACATTATATAAGTAGTTTTAGATCTAGTTTAGATCATTGTAGACTGTGTAAGTGTGCATGGAAAAACTTGGAGTGCCCCCGTTGCTTGTTTTAGCTACCTTTTGTGGAAAAAATATAAGCAATAGCATAGGCAACAGGGTGTGCTTAAGCAATAAGCCATGAAGGGGAGTGGGTTATCGGGGGATTTACCACGGCTGGAGTGGTTTGCTCATGAGGTGCAGCCAAGTGGGTAAATCCTCGCCAGCCATGGTAAATCCCCCAATAACCCACATCCTCCAAGTGGCTTATTGTGATAATACCAAGGTGAATTTTTTTTACTATAATAAAATACAAATATTAAAGAGGTTGTTTTGTTGTTTTATTTTTATTGTATTTATTACTGTGCTGCAGATGTTATGGATGATAGTTTATTTATCAGCCGTTGGTTATCAGAGGATTTACAATGGTGGTAAACTGCCAGTCTGATGATTTAATTGGCTGTTCACTTACAGTATGTCCATGGTATAATTTAAGATATATTGCTGCATGGCCTGGGTATGTCATGAGGCCTGAGGCCACTGGGCCACGGTATAACACCCAGGGTGTGCAGTGAGTATAGCTTAATGCATTCCCTGGAGTATGTTATTGCACTTATAAAGAGGATTTTTAACAAACTAAAACATGTAACGAGAAAGTAAAACCTGTATCTGGGCATTAAGCAATATCGCCACATGATCATGTGATGGATCTCAGCCAATCCAAGCTCTCTTATTTTACATTCTAATGTTATAAATGGTAATAAGGTTTTCATGTAATCGTTGTATACTTTTTATGCAGCAGTGTACCATGCCATATATTACAAGGTGCTATAAATCTGTATTTTTTTTTATTCACAGTTTTATGTATGGAGAGCTCACAGACAAGGATACCGTTGAGAAAGTTAGGCAAACATTTGAGAACTATGAGACAAACTCATTTGAAATCCTGATGTACAGAAAAAATAGTAAGTGAAATTATTTCCCATTACAATTTATTTTCTCGAGAAAGTCCCACATAAGATGTAGCATCTCATTGTTAGCAAGTTCTAAATTTGATCCAGTTTTTGCACTTGGAAAGATTTAGTTGTAGGCAGGACAAGGGATTTTCTCAGTGGCCATGATGGGATTTGACCCGGAGTTCTCCTGGATTATTTATTTGTAATTTTTGACCAGGAACGGCACACTAGGCTATGATAGCTTGTTTCCATGTGTGTCCTGGGGGTAGGTTCGTGTACCTATTTTAATGATGGGGGAATGCTGGCCATGACACCAGGGAAACTCCTGATGACGTTCTGTTTCTTTCACTGTATTGCTTATATACGAGTTTTCTTGGGGTTGTAGGGGACACTGAATGTGCTATTGTATTTTCTGTATGAGTTTTTTCTTTTCCAATAAAAATGCCCCTACTCTTCTTCGATAAGTGTCATGGGATCGTTTACTTCCATCCGGACAGTGATCAGAGATGAGCAGAAGATTTTACATCTCATCTGAAGGATGGCACCTCACCATTGAAGCTCCCCCCTTGTATTGAAATGCAGTGTCAGTTATGGCAGTTGGGTGCTCTAATTACCAGACTACAACATCTGTGAACTTGTTGTGAGATACAGAGCCTAGTGAGACAGCCTTGCTGTTGCCTTTTCTGTCACATTTCATCATTCATTTACTTTGGTATTTTGTCAGACGCCCCAGCAGGAAAGGAGCATAACCCCTGCTGCAACATCAGCTTGGCAATAGCAACGACATTCCACTTACTGTCTGGTGGGAATAGCAGCACACAAAATCAGTGGTGCCCTCTAATAGACAGAAGTCGTCCAGTGACAGCAGAAAGAATCACAGAAGTTAGAGAATGAACCAGCTAACATGAGTATTGCACTCAATCAGTATCAGACACAGCATTGAACAGCTGTGTTCACAACCCCTTCCCCCAAACACAAGCACTCCCCAGAATATTGCAGCAAAGGACAGCCTCTAGTGAGGTTGAGATTCAATAAAGCTCACGCTAAAAATAAACACAGTTCTACCAGAAACAGCAAGGCTTGCTCAGCAATACATTTTTAAACTTGATAAAATTTTAATGTTGAAAGGGCCTGTTCTGAGCCACAAGAAACAACAAGATTCTGTAGTCACTGGTTACATTGCTATCACACTTTGCTGAACAGGTATCCAGAGTAACCAAGACACCTATATTATACATATTGATAAATTCCGATCTTTTCAAAGTGACAGAACATAAAGATTGAAAGCGATTCTAGCTCCACTGTGTCTGCACCCCCTGGCTTTCAAAAGAATGATCCACAAGGAGCCATTTTAGTCCCTCGATATATCATTGGGAGGACTTTAGGCTATAAAAATAACAAACATGATGCCAAAAGCAGTTTTTTTACATAGTCATAGCTTACTGAACAATACGTACCCAATGTTGCTATTTTATGATGGTGATATGCTTTGAAAATCTGAACATATTCAGTTTTTTTCTAAAAAAAAAAACAAAACCTCCTTCTCTGTGAAAAACATAACAAGCAGCCCCCTGCCTTTTTAGATAATAGGACCCTCCACAATTGAAGCATATAATTCATGAGTAGATAATCTGCAGTAAATGTACGCAGTGAACTAAAATTTAGAAATTCAGCTGAGTTAATTTCCCATGCCCAAGCACATTTAGTTTCTTGCAACATTTAACTTTTTTAATATACATTAAACAAATCTGCAAATGAAAGTTCTTTGCAAAAAACAACAGCCCACAAGAACATTCATACTTTTATTAGTAAGGAAAAACAAAAAGTTCAGTTCCAGGACCAACTCCATGGGCTCAATTCTCAAAAGTCGGCACAGACTGCACCAAAGGCAGCTTGTACCGATTGCTGGTACCCCAGGGACCCTGTGCCCAGTTCTCAATCAGGTAGTGTCCCAGCAGAAAAGTCCTGTGGCTTGTGGCAACTGTGGTGGTATGCCAAAGAGAGGGTGCATCTGGACAGGTTGCCACAAGCCTTGGGCGACCATGTGGCAATGTCCCGGAGCAGTCCCTGGTGGTTTAGCAGACTGGCCTAGCCCTGATCCATTATTATTAAAATAATAGTATTCCTGGTTGTCTAGCGGACCCCCTCCCCAACCCAAATCCCCTGTTATTTTAAATAATGATCCCTGGTAATCTAGTGGCCCCCCCCAAGCCCTAATCCCCTGTTATTATGACATAGTAAGACATCATTGGTGGTCTAGTGGACCCCCACCCTCACACTCCAGCAGGCAGTGTCCCATCACCTCACTCCCCCATCCCCAAACTGAGCCAGCAACTGGCACAGTCCACTGCTCATCACCATGGCCAGCCACTGACTGAGTTCTTAGTGTGCACTGTACTGTACTTAGTAAATGCTCATTAATTGACAGCTCTCTGTCAATTAATAGGTGTGTACTGCATAGAGCACAGTGCTCATTGAGAGCTCAGTCAGCATCTGGCCATGGTGATGAGATGTGGGCTGTGCCCGTCGCTGGCTTGGTTTGGGGATGGGGTGAGCGGGGTGGTAGGACACTGCCTGCAGTGGAGGGGGTCCACTAGACCACAAATGATGTCTTAATATGCCATAATAATGGGGGCTTGGGGGGTGCTAGATCATCAGGGATACTATTATTGTAATACTAGGGAATCGGGGCTTGGGGCATTATTCCACCAGGGATACTATTATCTGAATAATAACAATAGGGGATCGGGGCTGGGGGGGGGGTCTGCTAGACCACCAGGGATACTATTACTATAATACTAGGGGATCGGGGCTCGAGGGAGGGCACTATGCCATCAGGGATACTATTATTTGAATAATAAGGGATCAGGGCTTGGGGGGGTCTGCTAGACCACTAGGGATACTATTTCTGTAATACAGTAATAGGGGCATGGGGCTTGGAGAGGCTGCTAGATCATCAGGAATCTTTATTTAAAATAATGGGGATTAGGACTGGGAAGGGGGGAACATGGCACATTGCAGCCAATAGATCAACTCTTCTGGAGGGCATATGGCTAAGCACCCTTAATTCAGCCCTGGCTGGTGTAATGGTATTTAGACTTTTGCCCTCTGGGAGAGTTCTGAGAATCATAATTTAGGGGATTTGGCAGCCGGTGTCTCCTGCAAGCCCCTGGCACCATGCCGCAGCCCATTTTGTGATGCATGGGTGGCACGTGCCCCCTTTGGTGCAGGCAGCCTGTGGTTGATGCATGCTGCCTTTGAGAATCACTCTCGGTACACTGTTTGGTGCAAGGGGCACTTTGTGCCTTTCCTTGTGGTGCAAGCTCCTTGCGCTGCACAGGGGGCTTTGAGAATCAGGACCCATACTGCTCAACTATCTCTCATTTTCAGGGGCATCCCTGATTTTGCCTCAGAAATTTCCTCCGTTCCTCCTAAATTTGGCATTTTTATAACTGAAATGTAATATCTGAATCACAAAACAATGTCAGCCATTAGTGTTACAGTCTAGTTCTCATTAAGAAAATGTTAGTGACATGAGGCCACATATTATACACTGCTTCTTGAGCTTATATTACTATTTTTTCCAACATGTCCCTGATTTTGGTCACTTGTCATTGTTTTTTTATGCCCTTTCCCTGATTTGTGAGGTAGGAGGGTGAGAGGTGTGACTGACTCCAGGCTAGCTAAGGCAGAAAGTGTAGCTCTTACAGTATATGCAAACTGCAGTTTCCTTTTATGTGATGTGTCAGTGTGTGTGTGCTGAACGCTGCAGTGGCATCCATTATCTAATTGTTCTTTTTTGTTGTTGTTCTGATTGCCTTTTAACAACTCCCTTTTAGAAATCAGGGGCTGCTCCGGCTAACACCAACTGCACTGCATGCTGCCAGTCTATATTAACATTGCAGTTCTGCTGCTTACAATTGGCACATTTAGTATGGTTCATCTTATTTATTTAGCTTTTGTTGATCAGGAAAGGAAGGACAGACACTATTATCGATTTTCCTATTTTTAATTGTGTTCGGGGTACAGATTTATATATATATATATATATATATATATATATATATATATATATATATTTATTTGAAAATTGGTGACCAAGAGAAGCACACTGATCCAAGGTTCATTTTCAGATGCAACCCAAGGAGGGCACAGTGGAAGGACAACAGCACAATACATAGATGCATAGAATTTGATGGCCGATGAGGACTGCCAGGCCCATCTAGTCTGCCCATATTTCCTGTTCCATACCCCCCAAGTGTCTCCTGACTACCCTTTCTGTGCTGTCTCTAGCAATACATGGTGGCAAAACATTGAACAACATTTGGTTAAAAAAAAAATGCAAAATTAGAATAAAATACAAAAAAAGTATATATGTAGAGAATAAAATGTGGTACAACTCAGTAAGAATGCCTAGCAAGTGCATATTCAGTGTGGCGGCAATACTTGGGGAATAAGAATAATATTGATAACTAGCAAGTCACCTGAGGGGCAAGTTGTTGCTCAACCACATAAAGGAAGGAGAAACTGTAGTGGTGTGGAAGTTAACCCAAGGCAGCAGCGGAGACCCAGTCAGCTGCTTACCAGAATAGTTAAGGCATGGCCATGGAGGTATCTGGAGGAAGAGTAACAGGAAGAGGTGGGGAAGGGTTGAAGTTTCAGCTGGTACCTCAGGGGGCCAGGGGATGGGGAGAGGTGAAGAGAGTGGAGGGCGTTTGGTTCCAGAGTGTGAGAAGTCAATAGGAGAAGGCAGATTACCCAGCAAAGAAGCGGAGGTACAGAGTGGCAAAAGTGCAGTGGTTCCTGGAATGGAGAGAACGGGAGATGGGGGGAGTTGAGAGAGGAGAGAGGAGAAGTAAGAGGGAAATGAAGTCAAGCTTAACTGTCTAGTCAGACTCCAAGGTACTTGAAGGACTGAACTACTTCAAGAGGCATGCCATCCAGGGTGGTGAAAATGAGGGGGGGTGGGGGTAGTGAGTCTGGCCAGTTTGTGACTGGTCCCAAAGATCATGGACACCGTTTTTTGAGTGTTGACTCTGAGTTGTTTGGATTGGAACCAGTGCAGAATGTTGCTGAAGTCCTGCTGGAGTAGGTCTTCCACAAATGCGACGGAGGGACCGGAGGTGAAGATGACTGTATCATTTGCATACATGTGAATATGTGAGTTGTCACAGGCAGAGGGAGATTGTTCAGGAAGATGGAGAAAAGGATAAGACCCAGTATGGAGCCTTGTGGGATCCCAGCCTGCATAGGAAAGGGAGGTGAGACAGGGCACCTCCAACCTGTAACGATTGTTGTTTGCCCTTTATGTCACAGTAGAACCAAACAACAGTGAAAGCTGAGAGACCAACAGAACTCAGCTCCGATATCAGGATTACTGTAATGCTGTATACCTCAGGGTCAGTGGAAGTACACTGCAACACCTGCGGTTGGTGTAGAATGCAGCTGCTAGGCCTTCTGAGGTCCAGTTATATTTCCTTGGGACTGCATGAACTGCATTAGCTGCCAATTAAGTGGCATATCTGCTACAAAGTTGGGTTATTAACCAAGGCCCTACATGGACTGGGCCTGGGTTACATGTGTGATCTTCTGGATCCTTGCATGCCTACTCACCACCTCCGCTCCACTGAGGAAGGTCTCCTGGTTGTCCCCGGGATTAGGTTTAAAATCTCGGGGGTCAGGTCCTTTGCAGTTGCAGTTCTGGTCCTTTGGAAGTTGATCCTGAGGGCCCTGTGGAAGGCCATCTTGGTGGAATTCTTTAAAAGAAGTCTAAAAACTAATTTATTTACAGAGGTGTATGGGGAGTGAGAGTCCCCATTGTTTTCCTAGTTAGAGATCTGAGACACTATATGGTACACACTAGCTGACTGTAAAGAATTTTATTATGAGTTGTTATTTATTTATTTTTTTCTCTCTCCCCCTTGGTCAGCCCTCCTTCTGACATGCACTCCAATCCCATCACCCCAATGTCTGCCGGGACTTTCCCCTGGGCTTGCCCTCCTGGCAGGGTCAGCGGGGTTCCCCAAGCCACTCCACAGAATGGTTTTGGTTCTAGTCAGCATGCCCAACTGGGGATGAGGGGCCCGTGGGCGCTCATCATCATCTTGCTGCTGGCTTTTCCCCTTGTGTTCACCCCTGGGAGACATGACATGCAATGATGTCGTGGTGCACGCCATGCATGCCCATGTGACATGCATCAAAGTCTTCCCTGTCTCCCAACCTTCTTGGCCCAAGCTGCCTTTCCCCCAGCTTCCTCCAGGGACCAGGCAAGCTTCAGGCTCTGCCCACTCATCCCACTGGAGGAGAACAGTTCTACGGACTCTCGATTCTCCTCCCCCCCGGTCGACCTTCTGTCAGCCCAGATTCACTTCCAAACTCGGGTCATCAGGGTTGCAAGTGGTAGTGCTACCACTGTGCCAACAGGCCGGCATGACTTGTTATTTATTGATGTTATTTATATAGAATTGTATTTATGTTTTTTTACTATCTCTGTTCTGTTGTACTTGTGCCCTGAGCCTCTGGGGAAGGATAAAGAAATAAAATCTACTACTATGACTTGTTGAGGAGGAGAGGATGGGACACTGAATTGAAGGCTTTGGCCAGATCAGTGAATATAGCAGCCATAATGTGCCCTGATCCATCCTGGAGAAGATAGAATGATGAAGGTGGAATGAAGGTATGGTAACCTTGTCAGAGGTGCTGCCTGTCAATGGCATGTGTGAGGCTAAGCTACTCCGCACCATGGGATTCAATGAATGGTTGAAAAACTGGTGCAGAGCACAGGATTTTGGCTTCTTTGAGGACTGGGGTCCACCTGGAGGGATACAGGCCTATACTGGCATGATGGTCTGCATCTGTCCAGTAGAGGAACCAGGATTCTAGGTGATAGGTTTAAATGCTTCACTGGCAAGCTTTTAAACTAGTCAAGGGGGGAGGCACTGAAAAGGAGCAGGGAATTTCCAGTCTTCCCCCACTAAGCAGGGTAGTTAGCAAAGTAAACACCAAGGTAGAGAGGTCGATAGGAAGCAGGACAGGGGTAATTGGAGAAAAAGGCAGTAAGGACAGGGATGTGGCTAAATGGGTAAGGCCATCAAAAATTTGAGGGCAATGAGTACCAATGCCCATAGTCTGTGTAACAAGCTTCCTGAACTAGTGGCCTTCATGGAAGAGGGACGTCTGGATATCGTGGCAGTCACAGAAACATGGTTCTCAGAGAACCATGACTGGGATGTCAACATATCAGGGGGTACACAATCTACAGGAGGGACAGGGAGGGTAGATGGGGGGGGGGAGGAGTAGCTCACTACATAAGGGAAGGGATCAAAGCAATTGGACTAAAGGGTAAACAGGGAGGAGAAGAGGCACTGTGGGTCACCTTGGAGACAGGAAATGGCACCACAATCTGCACTGGGGTTGTATATAGACCACCATCTCAGGGGGCAGAAATGGACAAGGAAATGATAGAAAGCATCTTTAGAATGGCAGAAAAAAGGGAGATATTGTTGATGGGGGATGCGAAAATGCCAGATGTTAACTGGAGCACATTTGCTGCAGCCACATCCAAGAGCAGGGTCATTATCGATGCCCTACAGGGGGCATGCCTCAGACAGCTAGTGTTGGAACCAACTCAGGAGGGAGCAATCTTAGACCGGGTACTCTCAAAGTCATTTTGTATTCTGTATAAAAATAAATGCTTTTTACTACTACTACTACTACTACTACTACTACTACTCAAACAGGGATGGAGAGAGTATCTCGGATTTAGAAGTGGGTAGCCATCTGGAAACAAGCAACCACCAAACAGTGTGGTTCACGAGAAACACAGCTGTAGAGTCAAGCCATACAAAAGCAAGGGTACTGGACTTTAGGAGTGCTGACTTTGGCAAAATGGAAGAGTGCCTAAGGAATGCACTACCAATGGGCAGGAAGGAGGGGTGGAGGAACAATAGGGAAAAATCTAAACTGCCATCACAGAGACAACAAACCTTTGTGGGAAGCAAATAAACAATATAAAACAAAGGAAAAAAAAGCCCACTATGGTTCTCAAAAGAGGTTCTATCAAAAATAGATTCTTTACAAGAAGATACTATAAGTATTTACTAACAGGATATATTTACAGTAAAGCAAAGCAAAACGTTTACAAGTTTACTAAGAGTATAAAATAATGTGAGTTAGACAGTTGAGGGATAGAAAAATTTGAGCTTTCATCTCCTAAAAAACTCTTTACCTGCTGCTAGCTTAAGAAGACACTTCTCCTAGCTGTGCTTCCTTGCTAAGCTAGCCCAGCAGGACTCCCTTGTTTTGATGTTGAATGTCCAAGAGAGAGAGAGAGAGAGAGAGAGAGAGAGAGAAAGAGAGCCCTGTCCAGGTCCCTCATTTATATCCTTTTGGCTGTGGGGAGTGACCTCACCCTTTGAGTGACAGTTCCCCACAGTCCCCCACCCGTGTGTGTGTGTGTGTGTGTGTGTGTGTGTGTGTGTGTGTGTGATTTCCTATGTACTTCCTCAGAATCCATGAGGTTTCATGTTATCTACCTGCACTATTGTCTGATATGGGAATATATCCCAGGAAAAGACCCTCACAATGGCTTTATGACTTAATTGTCTCCTGCCTGCCAGCAAGTCACCAAGTCTTGTTAAACTTCCCAGGAGAGAGTTGGCACCTTCACGGTAGATGAACAGCCCCCATGAGTTGCCTGTACATGTGACCAGGTAGCCATCTTTGTGTCCATTTCAACAGAACTTGTAACAGAAGAATACTTTTAAACTAGCAGAAAAGAACAAATGCATCAGGTCACCTATCCCGTCACAGCACCCTTTTGTGCCAGTCTCATAAGCTTTCAAATTTGGTTAAGTTTACTTCAGCCATTTTTTGTTATAGAGTGAAAGAACAAAAAATTATGTTTTTTTAAGACATTTTGTTTACATACAGTATAACTAAAAAGTTTATTTATTGAACATATATCAGAATTACAAACCTTTGAGTCAGAGACTCCGTAGCAAAAGCTCCACATCAAAATACAAGTTAACTGTACAATACAAATTAAAAGAACAGGTGGATACATGAGGTACAGAGCTGGGTACAAGACGTACAGAGGGTAGACAACTATACCCTGAGTTACGACAAGCAGATAAGCAACAAACCATATATTACATTAAGATAGTACAATAAGTAACATAGAACAGCAATATATTTGAGAACACTCAGGAGCAGATACAAGCCTATCATTTTAGAGATGAGGGGGACCACTCAGGAGGCGGACACAGACACAGCGTTTTAGAGATTGGGAGAAGGTATGGAGGAAGAGGGAGGGAGGGGGTGGTGGGTGTTGCTGCTGGAACAGACTTTGTCCATGAAAGCTAGTAGGGGAAAAAGTAGGGGTGTAAGGAGAGCAGGGGAAGGGGAGGAAGGTTATAACCAATCACAGACACAGTAGGAGAGGAGTAGCTCTCTAAGTTTGGATTTGAAGTGGCCTATTTTCAATTCCGAGGAGATATCTACTGTTAGATCATTTATCCAGAGGGGGGCCCTATAGTAGAATGCACATTGCCCCAAGGTCTTCCTGCAGTGAGGGACTAGGAGCGGGTCTTTGGTAGAGCTTCTGGTGGATCTAGCTTGAGGGGCATGCTGGATTGGATCACGGAGCCCCATAGTGAAGAGACCAGCTGAGATTTTCTTGGCTATGAGGCAGATTTGGTATTTTAGTCGAGCCTCAAAGTTTAGCCAGTTTGTTAGCCTGTAGAGGTCATAAGTGTGGGTCCACCTATCACACCCTGAGACTAGCAGGTAGGCTTTGTTCAACACTACCTTGATATGACTGAGAGCAGTGTTATCAGCTGCTCCATAGAAAGTAATCCCGTAGTCAACCAGGGAAAGGACTGTGGATGACACGGCCTGGCAGAGGGCTGCAGGAGGCATACAATGTTTGTGTCTGTGCAGCAGGCCAATTCTTGAGTTAATGGATTTGGTTAGAAGAGGGATATGATCATGGTAGGTAAGATGGGAGTCTAGGGTGATACCCAGATATTGAAAAGATTTTACCAGCTCGAGTGGGGCAGTTTCGTAGTTAAGAATGTGAAGAAGAAAGTCTTCTTGTTTGTTTTGGTGTCGGGGAAAACTATTTATAGCCTTGGTTTTTTTATAGTTAAGCACGAGTTTATGCTCAGTGAACCAGGCTTCTGCTTCAGAGAAGAAGCTCTGTAGGTCAGTTTGAAGGGTGAGGGGGTTTGGGTGGCTACTGTAAATAACCGCGCCATCCGCATAAAGAAGAAGGTGACCTGTACAGGCTGAGGGAAGTGAATTCAGGAAGAGACTAAAGAGGAGTGGACCTAAAATGGATCCCTGAGGGACCCCAGAGAGAACAGGCAGACTGGAGGAGAGGGTAGAGTTCATTTTAACTTGCTGAGACCTTGCACTCGGGTAGTTCTCAAACCAAGAGCTGGATTCCTGCACAAGCCCAAGGGATGGCAGGATCTTGAGGAGGAGGGCATGATTAACTGTATCAAATGCCTTAGTTAGGTCAAAATAGATTGCCCCAAGTAAGTGTCCATGATCAAGAGCTTTGCAAATAAATGAGGTATATTCCAGCAGGGCAGTGGTGGTAGTGTGGCCCTTTCTAAAACCATACTATTCGTGGGAGAGTAGGTTATATTTTGACAGATACTCAGTTAGCTGGTTAGCAGCTATTTTTCCAAGGGCCTTAGATAAGGGGGGGAAGGATGGAGCTTGGGTGGTAATTGCCCAGGGAGGTGTGGTCACCACCTTTATGAATGGATGTAATCACAGCCTGTTTCCAGAGTGTTGGAAGCTGGCCTATACAGAGGGAAAGTTTGAGGATTTTGGTGAGAGGGCAAGGGCAGCGTCAAAGGTGAGGCGAAGGAGCTTAAGGTCCAGGGTGTTACCACTGTGCCAGGATTTGCCTAGCACTCTAGTTAGGTAGGATCGGGCCTTGTGGGTGGAGATAATTCTGAAGCAGAAGGATGGTGTTTTAGGGGAAGAGGGGAGTGTGCATGCAACTGGGGGGGGGGTTGAAGAAGTTGGAGGGAAGCACGCTACTAAGGTCCAAAAAGGCGGAGTTAAAGGCATTAGCTATAATCTTGGGGTCCTGCGAGAGGGTACCATTGATGACAAGTTGAGAAGGAGTGGGGGAGATGATTTACCACTGAGTTCCTTGATGTTATTCCAGAACTTATGCCCTGAGCCCCAGGAGGATGTGAGCGCCTCTTGATAGTGGGCTTCCTTGGCTTTACGGAGTTCCCAAGTACATTTATTTCTAGCTTCCCTGTAACATTTTCTGTCAAGGAGGAGGCCTGATTCATGGGCTTTGCACCAGATGTTATCCCTGTGTCGCATGAGATCCAGAAGGACTTGGGTGATCCAGAGTGTAGTGTGGCATTTAATGGTTTGTTCTGTGACTGGGCAAACAGGTCACGTGCTGTGTTGAAAGTGGAGATAAAATAAGCTAAGGCACTGTCAGTGGACTGTGCAGTGTCAGTAGGGGACCAATCACAATTCAAGAGATGGTCCCTAAATAGGCTAAAGGAACCTTTTATCAGACATCGCATGAATAGATTAGTTTGGGTGGTTTTGAGTGCCTTGGCAGACCACCAGCAGAAGCACAGGAGTATGGTCACTTAGAGCATCCGGAAGGACAGTGAACTTTGATATCCATTGGGGGTGGCTGGTAAGGATTAGATCCAAAAGGGTGGACGAGATGGTTTTATGATTAAGTCTCGTAGGGGATGGGATGACTTGAGTGAGGTCCAGGGCTGCTATGCTGTCCTTAAAGTGGGCTGCTGCGGGCGATAGCCAGTTGACTTTGAAGTCACCTAGGGCAATGAGTTCTCATTTAGGAGGAAATTGAGCTATGTAATCAACTACTGCATTGAAGGCCAGTTTTTGGTTTCTGGGCAGAATGTAAACCACCATGTTATGAAGCAACTTACCAGAGTTGCCCACTAACAATTTAATTGTGAGTGCCTGAGCACCTTGAGGGAGTGGAGTGGATGAGACAAGAATGGCTTGTAGCATCTCCTTTATAAAAAGATCATAGCCACCTCCCCTTTTCCCAAGTCTGTCAATTCTGAATGGGGCATAACCCACGATGGACACAGCAGAATCTTGTGCTGGACTTTGACATTTGAAACTTTCAGATTTGTTAGATCTTAGCCAGAAGGACTTGCTTTGGGTGGTATGAGAGAAAAAATGTTAAATTACAAAGTTATTCTCAAAATCATGAGTCAAACTCTGGCACATGCACAATATTATAGCACACGCACAATATTAAAAAAATGTTTTTTATAAGGTGTTTTCACACGACACATTACAAACACTGTCACACGTGGTTTGTAAATGAAAATTTGCTTTCACAAAATTTTTGTTTCAGTGAAATGAGGGAAAATATGCTTTTGCATGGAAGTATTACAGTATGTAAAAGCATCTTTCCAAATTTACCGGATAGAAGGTTGCTAGCCTTGCTTGCAGAGCAGAAAGCAGCTAACTAAAAGAAGCTACATTTTCTTATTAATTTAAAACGTATATCTCAGCAGGAGTCAGTGTCTGTTAAGATTAAGTAGACAGATAACTTTATTAGAAGTAGAAGGGGTCTTATTTAGGGTTAAAAAAAGAAAGAAAAGAAAGAAAGTCAGTGTGTGTTCTGTGCAGTGAAGGGGACTGTATCAGCTGACTTTGCTAAACCAGTAGGAGGAAAGAGAGCTTAATTGGGGGTGTGGTTTAGACACTATAAAAGCAGGTGAGTCAAATTACAACTTCCTGTTGCTAGCCTTGCTTGTAGAGCAGAAAGCAGCTAACTAAAAGAAGCTACATTTTCTTATTAATTTAAAACATATATCTCAGCAGGAGTCAGTGTCTGTTAAGATTAAGTAGACAGATAACTTTATTAGAAGTAGAAGGGGTCTTATTTAGGGTTACAAAAAGAAAGAAAAGAAAGAAAGAAAATCAGTGTGTGTTCTGTGCAGTGAAGGGGACTGTGTCAGCTGACTTTGCTAAACCAGTAGGAGGAAAGAGAGCTCACCTGGGGGTGTGGTTTAGACACTATAAAAGCAGGTGAGTCAAATTACAACTTCCTGTTGCTAGCCTTTGTTCTTACTAATTGCCCTCCATCCCACCCAAAGCCAGTTCTACTTTTATAGCCACTGGATTTGACTGTCAACAGGAACTTCCTGTTTGGCAGTAGGAAGGAAAGGATCATAGAGAAACATTGGTTTTGTCAACCCTAAAGTAAAAAAAGTAGCTCACTCTCCCCCAGCTGCTGGTGGTCTGATATTGAGCAAGGAAGAAGGAGGCTACTGAAGAAGATAGGAAGTTGCTGTCCCAGAACAGGAAGGGTGAGAGTTGTAAGGAGAGGAGAGAATAAGCATCCAGAGAAACAGTAGAGAGGACACAAAATAAGACATGATAGGAGTGGTGCAGTGCAATGGCTGTGGGGCGGCAGTGTTCCGGGAGACATTCTGGAGGCTGCGATGCTGCTCTGTTTGCAGGCACCTCTCTGGTCTGAGAGAGGAGGTTGCCTGTCTCCAGGCTGACCTGGCTAGGATTCGTGAAACCTCCTCCCTCACCCAGGGACCATCAGGGCCAATGCCACTACCTCAGAGGTTGCCAAGAAAGAGGAGAGGCTGGACCAGGGTGGGCTCAAGGAGGGAGAGGGTGGTGGAACAGAGTTGCATCCCTCCAGCTGTACTTCTCCACAATTCATTCGCTCTTCTGGTGGATAGTGGTTCCTGTTTGGAGGCACCTGCAGTGGAGACCAAGGAGGATGCTGGGAACCTTCACAAAGGAGACCCACAGGAGGGTGGCATGGAACCCCACAGGGGAAGGAAACAACTCCTGGTGGGGAACTCAATCATTAGGGGGGTAGAAATGGGGGAGGAAGGGGAGAGGGAGGTAAGGTGCCTTCCTGGCGCCACAGCTTGGAGGGACAGGAAGCGAATCCTCAGGATCGTGGGAGGAGCTGCACAAGGGAGGGGGCTGGATGTCATTGTCCACCTTGGGACAAATGACCTGGCTAGGAATGGGATCAGAGCAGTGCAAGAGGAGTTTGTAGAGTTGGGAAGGGGTCTTAGACAAGTAGCGCATACGGTAACCTTCTTGGAGGTGCTGCCTGTCTATGGCAAGGGAGATGCTAGGGTGCTTCTCACCAGGGAATTCAGTGAGTAGTTGAAAAACTGGTGTGGAGCTCAGGGTTTTGGCTTCATTGGGGACTGGGGAGCCACCTGTAGGGATGCAGACCTATACTGGTGCGGTGGTCTGCATCTGTCCAGGGGGGGAAACAGGATCCTAGGTGAGAGGTTTAAATGCTTCGTTGGCAAGCATTCAAACTAGCCAAGAGGGAGGCACTGAAAAGAGCCGCAAACCGAGCCTCCCCACAAAACAATGGCGATTAGTGAGGTAAACACCAAGGTACAGAAGTTATTAGGAGCAGAACAGATTTAAATGTAAAAAAAGGCAAAGGCAGTAAGGACAGAAATGGGGCTAAAGGGGTAAGGCTATCAAAAAGTGGAGGGTGATGAGTACCAATGCCCATAGTCTGTGTAACAAGCTCCCTGAACTAGTGGCCTTGATGGAAGAGGGTTGCCTGGATATTGTGGCAGTCACAGAAACATGGTACACAGAGAACCATGACTGGGATGTCAACATACCAGGATACACAATCTACAGGAGGGACAGGGAGGGTAAAAGAGGAGGAGGAGGAGTAGCTCTCTATGCAAAGGAAGGGATCAAAGCAACAGAACTAAAGAGTAAACAGGGAGCAGATGAGGCACTTTGGGTCACCTTGAAGACAGGAAATGGCACCACAATCCGCATGGGGGTTGTATACAGACCCCCATCTCAGGGGGAGGGAATGGACAAGGAAATGATAGAAGGCTTTCTTAGAATGGCAGAAAAAGGGGAAATATTGTTGATGGGGGACCTGAATATGCCAGATGTTAACTGGAGCACCTTTGCTGCAGGCACATCCAAGAGCAGGGTCATTCTTGATGCCCTACAGGGGGCATGCCTCAGGCAGCTAGTATCGGAACCCACTCGGGAGGGAGCAATCTTAGACCTGGTACTTTCAAATGGGGATGGAGAAAAAATCTCAGATTTAGAAGTGGGTAGCCATCTGGGAACAAGCGACCACCAAACAGTGTCGTTCACGATAAACACAGCCATACAATCAAGTCATACAAAAGCAAGAGTACTAGACTTTAGGAGGGCTGACTTTGGGAAAATGAGAGTGCCTCAGAAAAGAACTAGCAAACAGGCAGAAGGAGGGGTGGAGGAACAATGGGAGTGATCAAAACAGCCATCACAGAGGCAACAAGCCTTTGTGTAAAACAAATCAATAAAACACAACGAAGGAAAAAAACGCTATGGTTCACAAAAGAGGTGGCAGGGAAGGTTAAGGAGAAAAGGACAGCATTCAGGAAATATAAGGAAACACAGAATGAAGCAGGACAGAGAACTTTATCAGTTAAAGCAGAAAGAGGCTGGGAAGGCAGTCAGAGTAGCAAAGGCCCAAACCGAGGAAAGGATAGCCAATTCTGTTAAGAAGGGGGATAAGACCTTTTTATAGGTACATTAGGGAGCGAAGAAAGACCAAAGGAGGGATACTGAAGCTTAATAAAGGGGAGGGAATGTGGGTAGAGGGTGACATTGAAAAAGCAGGTATACTGAACGATTATTTCTGCTCAGTATTCACAAAAGGAAGAGGAGGAGTTACCTAAACCAAACAAGAAAGCGCTCTGAAGGCGAGAAGTCGATACCAGTTCATTTACAGAAGAAAGGTTCTGAAGAACTAATAAAATTAAGGTGGACAAAGCAATGGGGCCTGATGGGATTCACCCAAGAATTCTAAAAAGAACTAAGGGTAGAACTAGTGACACCGCTGACTCTCTCTTTAACAAATCATGGGAGGATGGGGTGGTACCGAGGACTGGAAAAGGGCAGATGTGATTCCTCTTCACAAAAGTGGGAGCAGGACAGAGGCAGGAAACTACACAGACCAGTTAGTTTGACCTCAGTGGTAGGGAAAATGATGGAATCACTTCTGAAGGAAAGAATTGTTGAGTACCTAGAAGCCAGTGGGGCACAGGACCCAAGGCAGCATGGATTCACGATGGGAGGGGTGGTGTCAGATGAATCTAATAGATTTCTTTGACTGGGTGACCAAAGTAGTAGACCAAGGAGGGGCTGTGGACATGGCCTACCTAGATTTTAGCAAGGCATTTGATACAGTCCCACACAAAAGATTAATACACAAGATAGCCAGCCTTGGAGTGGGTCCCAAGGTGGTAGCCTGGATAAAAAATTGACTAGACAACAGGACGCAAAGGGTAGTAGTAAATGGAGTACACAGTGAAGAAAGGAGGGTTACTAGCGGTGTACTGCAGGGTTCAGTACTGGGACCGGTCCTTTTTAATGTCTTTATAAGTGACATTGCAGAGGAACTGGAAGGAAAAGTATGTCTCTTTGCAGATGACACAAAGATCTGCAACAGGATTGATACACAAGATGGAGTGGAAAGGATGAGAAGGGACTTGGCAAGGTTGGAGGAATGGTCAAATGTATGGCAGCTCAGATTCAATGCTAAGAAGTGCAAGGTAATGCACATGGGAAACAAAAACCCAGGGAAGCGTACACAATGAGGGGTGAGATACTGACAACAGTAAAATAGAAAGGGACCTGGGGTAATATATCAGATGACCTAAAGGTGGGCAAGCAATGTGAGATGGCAGTAAGGAAGGCTGGGGGATACTGGGATGCATAGGAAGAGGCATCAATAGTAGAAAACAGGAAGTTGTTATCCCTCTGTACAGACAGTTGGTCAGACCCCATCTGGAGTACTGTGTGCAGTTCTGGAGACCCCATCTCCGCAAAGACATTGACAGAGTGGAGGCTGTCCAGAGGAGGGCAACCAAAATGGTGCAGGGTCTGCACCAGAAGACATACGAAGAAAGACTAAAGGAGCTTAATATGTATACTCTTGAGGAAAGAAGGGAGAGAGGGGACATGATAGAAACTTTCAAGTACCTCAAAGGAATTAACAAAGTCCAAGAGGGTAGCATCTTCCAGAAAAAGAGATGTGCAAGAACAAGGGGCACAATTTGAAGATGAGAGGTGGATGGCTCAGGGGGTAATGTGAGAGAAGTATTTTTTCACTGAGAGGGTTGTGGATGCATGGAACAGCCTCCCTGAGGAGGTCGTGGAGTCAAGAACAGTGGGGGACTTCAAGAACGCATGGGACAGGCAAAAGGCAGTCCTAGTGGTTTGTAAGAGGAAGTAAGCTGTTGGTTAACTAGGATCTGCAGCTTATCTGTTAGGTAGGAAAATGGGCAGACTAGGTGGGCCAAGCGGTCCTTATCTGCCGTCAAATTCTATGTTTCTATGTTTCTATGAAGGGAACAGGTAATTAAACATCAAATTTATGACCTGGGACCCCCAGACTTTTGAGAGTAAGGGAAAAGGGAAACTATAGTCTTGTGTTAAATGCAAAAAAGGACAAGATCTGCTTACTTGAAAATACAATAACACAAAAAAGTAAAAAATGTTTCACAAGTGGAAAAATGTGTTCACTTGTGCCTTTGTTACATTGTGAAGAAATGCTTTTGTATGGAAGTGCACAGTGAAATAATTTTTTTTTAACATCTGCAGGATGGGTTGGAATAGGTAATTGAACATCAGATTTGGAACCTGGGACCCACAGGCTCATAAGAGGGGGTGGATAAGGGGCAAT
Source organism: Neoceratodus forsteri (assembly GCA_016271365.2). Taxonomy (NCBI): domain Eukaryota; kingdom Metazoa; phylum Chordata; order Ceratodontiformes; family Ceratodontidae; genus Neoceratodus; species Neoceratodus forsteri. The sequence continues at coordinate 1,220,882,354 of CM057450.1, forward strand.
TTAATGTTTTGATCTGCTGGTTTGAAAATATAATAAAGCCTGGCAGTGAAAGTGCTTTTACAAGTAAAAAATTATTTTGCAGATGTGCTTGCCTCAGTTCCAGTATGAAAAAATGCTTTTACAGGGAAGTGACCTACGAAATGAATGGCAGTAGGCAATTAAACATCGGATTTTGGGACTTTGAGCCCACAGTTTCATAAGAGCGGAATAGATAAGGGAAAGTTAGTGTTTGGTGAAAAAAATACAGAATGGTCAAGATCTGCTTATCTGAAAATACAGTTACTGTGCCTATGCACTAGACACCAGGGCTTCTTGGTACTTGGTTTGAAGTGATGGAGGACATGCCACTTTATGACTGGGGCTGCCTAAGCTGAGGGTTTCACCAGGGGCAGGTACTGCTAATAGTGACAATGACAGCATACCATGAAGGCATATGTAGCTGTTATTCAGTGTCTTTTTAAAAGTAGAAAATACACTGCAAAGAAAATTCTATCTAGGCATTAATTAGGGTTGAAGCACAAAATGTGAAAAGCAGGGAATTGTGATGTTAAGGTAAAAGAAGTCCCTAAGCCTTGGGGATTTCAGACAAGCTATTCCTAGAGGTTCAAACAACTGTGCATTGAAGGGTTGGTGTTGGCCTAATGCCATCTTTTCAGACACAGAAGTGTACTCCCCAGTGCTTGTAGATAGGGTGCCAAAGTTAGGGGTAATGCCAGTGCTGCATCATGTAATCGTTTCAAACCCTGTAGAATAGCACACTCAGATTCGCTAGGGTTGCATAGACATTTTGTTACTCTAATGTTATATCTCCCTAATTCTGACACTTTGTGCTTCATTCTTAAGTGATGCCTAAAAGACATTTCTTTGTAATGATTGTAATACAGTGTAAGCTGTATTATGTCTAAATAGTATGCCTTTCAAAGTTTTCTCAAATGTGACAAAGTTACTTTAAATATGACCTAATACTCCTTTGATTGCAAGTCCACTTGCATCACGGTGAAATAATTAACCTTTGAAATACCATATGTGTGTATTTAATTCATTAGACTTATCTAACATATTTTCAGTAAACACCAACAAAGTGCTTTCCATACAACAACAACATAAAACATTAAAAGCATCGATTAACAGCCTACTAAAATAAATAGCTCTTTAGTTGGGTTTTAAAACTGCCACAGAAGTCAGTTGTTATACCATGTAGTTTGTTTACTCCATTTGTTTGATACATTTCTGTCAGGGCTTTGATTCTGGGACTAATAATATCCTGATCTCAAGATAATTTGATCAGTTCTACCATTCAGTTTCCACTAATCATTTATAGCAGGAATTGTTCGGACCCCCACACACACACAGAAGAAGAGAGCTGTCTGTCAAACTCTGTTTTGTATTCAGAACAACACAAGCAGAACCTCAGAGTGATTTTATTAAAAGGGATACTGGGCATGATCACAGAGTGATTTTTACCTAATTGATTGACGAAGCGTTTGATGATGAGGCACATTTCTTAAGTCTTACATTGCAGGTCGCTATGGCAACATCAGGAAATGGTATTGACTCAACCCCAGCAGTACATAGTGCTTGGTCCCCAAAGAGCTCAGTTTGGGATGCAAACTGAGCTTTTCTGAGGATCACAGGGCAGTGTATATGGCATGGGAGTGGGATAGGTAGTATCTTCTCATTAAACTTTAAAACCACTTTGTTGTCTACTTTGTCTTATACAGGGGAAGAAGGTTATGCACTTGGAGTTATTGACTTTTGTTATAAGAACCACAGAGATGTGACTATATCTCACTGCTACTGTTTTTAGTCTGTAAGGTATTAAGATGAATTAATTTTATGGCAGGTGTACAAAAAATGAAAGCACAAGCACAACATATGGGGGTACACAGAACACACCTGAGGTGCTGCATGGAAAAACATCGCTGACAAAACAGTGGCTGCTTACATGAAACCTCAGTGAAGTATTTCAGTGTGGTTCGTAGAAATATTCACCTCATTTAGTGAACCAATTGAGGCATCAGTGGTGTTTTGTGCTTGTTGCATGTCAACGATTGGGGGGTGCTGCCTGGCCTGAATTCTTAATGTCTGTATTGCATGCCTTCAGGCCTTTGTCTACCAAGTGAATGCCAATGCCAGAAATAAAGCCTGTAATTTGTATTACTGAAGTTTACAGCCATCACCATCACCCAGGAAAATTTATAAAGTATAACACACATACCCAAATCCTTTGCACATTGTTTATTATGGAGGACATTTGCCTGAAAACATGATCTTTGTCAGATATCATCTTATTGCCTCTGGGGAGTGTTTTAAACATGTATGTATGTATAGTTCAGTTCACGTTTAAATGCACCGAGACATTTCAGCCAAGTATTTTTAATTTAAAAAAAATCACGGTCTCTGAGGTATCACAATCATTTCCACAGCAGCAGATTTTGATGTCCCAGACAGACTATTATGACTGATGGCTGAGGGAAAACAGGAGTCTGAGAAACACAAATCCTGTTTTCATATAAATGTCTTCAATGAGAAACAACACGGAGAAATGTATACAGAAAAACAACGAAATATAAGCTGAATTAAATCTATCATGGTTACGGTTTCCTAGATTCCGGAAAAAGGCTTTTAATGCACTGACTTGCATCATTTGTTACTGCTTATTTTGCAGTGTAAAATGCTGTCGAACTACAAGCATCAAAGTCGACTGTAGCATTAGTGCTTGATAAAACATTCACTGTCTACATGGCATTAAGGGACCTTATGCAAACCTAATGTTTTTCAGGGACGCCTGTGTGGTTCTTTATGAAAATTGCACCCATTCGAAATGAACAGGATAAAGTAGTCTTACTTCTTTGCACATTCAGCGACATTACAGCTTTTAAACAGCCAATTGAAGATGATTCATCCAAAGGTCAGTGTTATTTTTTTCGTCTGACCAAATGCAGTAACCCGCTTTTCAAAATAATTCCTTTTTAATATATATAACTTATTCTGTTGAAATCATCTTTTGAAAGCATGAATCTTTTATATCCATGTAGTACTTAAAACTGACCTATGTCTTTCTTCTGCAGTATGTATCAGAATTCAGAATCTCAATTATACAACACAGTTGTCTCGTTCTACCTTTATTTATATGTAAATGTTTTTCAAGCATTTTATTCTTTCATTCTGACATTAACATCTTGTTGCTGGAAAGCTAGCTTCATTATTGGTACTTATGATGATTACTATCAGCAGATCAAGGATTTGGGAGTGCCAACAGAACTCTCCCTCTTTTGTTTTTTGCTGTTTCATTCCACTTAAGGGGGAACTGTCATCTAGCCCACAGTAATACTATGGGATGTAGAGGTCCTGATTCAGCAAAACAGAGTTAAATGACATTTTTTTAGGCTATTTACTGTTTTGTAGCTTTAGTTTCTGTCTGGTTGATTTTGCATCCCCCACCTCGCCATACTGTCCACAGTGTCCCCCCACAGGCAGCCCTCTAATGGCGCAGATGAGGGGCTAAGTTTGGGATGTCTGTGTGCTGGAACATGTTTAAAGTCTTACAACATAGAGCGGCACCTTTTCACACTTACTCTACGATACCAACTGAGGTGAACTCAGAGCAATTGATACTGGTACAATAGGTGCAAAAAGGTGCTGTTCTACGTGGAAGTCTCTGAATCAATGTTTGGCACATAGACAACCCTAAGCTAGCCCGTCATCTGCATCATCAGAGGGCTGGCTACAGGGGAAACAGTGGATGGCACGGTGGGCGGAAGAAGCAGGATCAACCTGATAGAAATAAAGCCCAAAACAGTAAGTAACTTTGCCATTTAAATCTGTTTTGCTGAATCAGGACCCCATGTCCACAGTATTACTGTGGGCTAGATGGGAGTTCCGCTTTAATACTGCACATCACATTTAGGCCCCCCCCATTTACGCAAGAGTTTGGCAATATGGATGAAATAGAAGAAGATATTATTTGAACACAGACTTTTTAGCTGCTTATCCAACTGGCAGACATGCTGCTATAGTATGTATGTTTGTATGTATATGTGTGTGTGTGTGTATATATATTAGAGGCAAAAAACTCCATTTAATGCATCAGTTAGGGTTGTTCCACAGTAAAAAAAGCTAGGAAATTTGGGGTTAGGGTTGAGCCCCCCCTTGACCCCAGCCCACCCCAACCGGCATCGGGGTGTCCGTTGGGGTCGTCGACCCTAATTCTCACCCCATCACATGTGTAAAGAAGCTGGGGTATGGGAGAATGGGGTAAGAGTTGGGACCGGCGACCCCAATCACCCGATCCCAGATGAGGTTAAAGGATCAAGGGGGCATCAAGACCTAACCTAATTCCTAGCTTCATTGTGAACAACTTGTTCCGTGGATGTTTTACCTCTAATTTCACTTCTTTTTGAGAATGAGGATGATAAATAATGAAAGGAATCTTGGTGGTGGCAGCGGCGGGCCCTTTGGGCCCAGCGCTCCCGCCACGTGATGTTTTGTTACACAGTAACAGGAACTGCAAAGCAAATGCAAGCGGCAACAGTAATGCACATGGCAAAGCAAATGTAAATGGCAAAGCAAATGTTAATAGAAACAGAAGCATAAAGTGACGCTGAACCTAACAGTTATGTAGACGGAGACATCAAACAGAATTGCATACAGAACGCAACTGGTAACACACACATTCACGGTACCACAATTGTAAACACAAATGGTAACAGTAACACCAGCAATAACACCCAAGTAAACAGAAACACAAGCATGTACGAAAACGCAAACCATAACGCACACACTCACGGAACCACTGTTGTAAATGCAAATGGTTATGGTAACAGCAACAATAAAGCCAATAAAAACAGAAATGCAAGCGCATACGAAAATGCAAACTGTTACACATAAGGTCATGGTACCGCAATAGTAAACGTAAATGGATATGAAAACGCAAACCGTTATGCACATGGTGACATAGACGGGAATGGTGATTCGAATGATAGCAGAAGCGCAACTGGAAACGCTAGCTGTCACAGTAACAAAGAGGCACCCTTCTTTTCCCCAAAACTGCATTGAAAAACTAATTGAAAACAAAGAATGTATGCATTATAATTGACTTCAGAGCAGAAAAGTATGACTTGGAATACTAATTTGCTTATATCTCAGGAACCGTATGACATAGGAAAAAATTAAAATTTTGTATGAATTATTACTTTCCTTGCTAGTTTTTGTTAGCCCCAAGTGGGGGCTAAGCGACCTTTTATCAAAAAGTCTGTTATTTTGCACCGTCTCTGAGATATGGGCCCTGAAAGACGAAGGGTGCCATAATGTTATCCTATGGGACAAATCGTCAACTTCGGAGTGCTGTCACTTTGCCACCCTGTAATATTTTTTCTCCAAACCATGAAAAGGCACATTTGTAGGATGTTGGCTTTCTTAACTCCAAATTTCAGCCCAAAAGACTAAACCGTTATTTTCCAGCAGAGCGGCAAAGAATTCCTGTAATATGGCGGACGCTGTAATGTTATCCTATGGAAAAAGTGCCAAATTCGTAGTGCCATAACTTTGCTGCTCTGTAATATTTTTTGACCACTCCACTAAAAGGCACATCTGTGGGATGTTGCCTTTCTTCCCTCCAAATTTCAAGTAAAAAGACCAAACCATTTCTGAGATATTCAATGTCAAAGATTGGCAAAATTTCCCTATCTATTCCATTATAAGAAATCTGGCTATCTTGTCCCTATTTTGCAATCAAAGATCACGATCAAAGAATTTGCAGCCTCACGATAAAAGAATTTGCAGGCTCACGAACAAAGAATAAAAAATTTTATAATTAAAAAAATAGAAGCAATTGCAGTAAACCACCACCATAATTCAACAGAACGAAGCCCCCTGAGTAAAACCCATCCTCATTTGACTTCCTAGGACACCCCAGGGCTAAGAAAATTGAATTTTAAATTGGGCCATCTTGTCCCTCGCTCGCGATGCAAGATCGCAGTCAAAGAATCTCACGATCAAAGAATTTGCAGCCTCATGATCAAAGAATTTGCAAGCTCATGAACAAAGAATAAAAAATGTAATAAATCAAAAAATTGGAGAAATTGCAGTAAACCACCACCATGGTTTGACAGAACAAAGCCCCCTGAGTAAAATCCACCCTCATTTGACTTCCTAGGACACCCATGGGCTGAGAAAAATGATTTTTAAATTCAGCTTTCTCGTCCCTCTCTCACGATGCAAGATCGCGATCAAAGAATCTCACGATCAAGGAATTTGCAGGCTCACGAGCAAAGAATTAAAAAAGGGTGAAATGCAATTTATTCACTGATTTGAACCAAACCAATGGCATGGTTCGACAGAATGGACCCTTCTGAGAAAAACAAGACCTCATTTGTGTCCCTAGCCAACCCCTGAGCCAAGATATTAGTGTTTTAGGTCACAATGCAAGATCACGAACAAAGAATCTCACGATCAAAGAATTTGCAGGCTCGCGATCAAAGATCGTTACCGAGCAGCAAATTAAGATTTTAAAAGCTTATAACTCTATTTTCTGACCGATTTGGATGGAACCAAAGCCATAGCTTGATATATCAGGGTCCTCTGAGTAAAACCCATCAAAGTTTTACTTCAGAAGTGACCCCTGAGCCAAGATATTTGTGTTTATGTGATTGGAAAACTGAAAACAAGATGGCGGACCTCGTGGTCAAAACATTTTGAAAATTCCTCGGGAACAAAGATTCTTGAACCGCGAGGCTGCAAATTCTTTGATCGCCAGGTGAGACCAGATGGCTAGAACCCCCATTCTTTGATCGCAAGATATACATATAAATGTTCCCATTGACTTATAATGGAAACTTAAAAGTGCCATAACTTTTGAATGCCTTAATATTTTTTCACCAAACAAAAAGTGGCATGTTCAGCCACCAAAGCTCTTTCGAACAAGCTATCTTGCAGAGTGGCACACCACACGATAGCTGTGCAGGACCACATTTAGAATGCCAAACGGTGCCTTCAAAAATGGATAATTTTTCATTTTTCAGCGCTTTCGTACACAAAGACCAGCACTCCGACACAAACACAATTTAGGAAATCAAGAGACCTAGTGCACCCCAACGTGTGTACCAAATTTCAGGCAAATCCATTGAACGGGTCCAAAGTTATTAATGTCCAAACTTTTGACTTTAGTATGTAAGTGGTCGCTCAACCCTAACTATAGTGGTGCGACTGCGCCACTATAATGTGTGCGTGTGTGTATATATATATATATATATATATATATATATATTAGTAGACACTATATTGCTGCCCAGATTGGATGGAAAATCTGTTTTGTGAACAACATCAGGCACAGAATCAGTCTTTGTGGTCAGGGTTTGACACAAAAATCTTGTTGTACAGCTGCAGAAAGGGTTTACTATTGCAACTCAGCAGGGGTAAGCTGGATCGATCTGTCAGATTATGATGGAGTGTGCAGGGGGAGTCCTGGACCAGGCAGGTAGGGTGGGGGCTTTTATTCAGGGTCTGAAGGCGTTGGGGCAATGGGGGTGCAACTATAAGGGCAACCTTCCCCCAAAAACAAAAACCCAGTCCCAGTCTTCTATCAAGTTCAGCTCATCTTTACTGTATGACCTAGGCGAAGAACTTATTCAACCAGTAAATAAAGTGGCTTACACCAGAAGAGTAGAAATTACATGTGACGACCTTTTTTTCCTATTTATGTAACCAGGATAGCCTTGTTGAGATGCAGCATCTCATTTCCAGTGAGGTCCTGTTTCTACTCATTTCCATGCTGCCTGTACTAGAGTACTGAGAGGTTAAAGTGACTAGCCCAAGGTCACATAGTTAGTAATTGGCTCTAGCAGGGTTTGAACCTGGGTTTTCTGGTTCCCCAAGCCAGTGATCTAACCACTAGACTACATTGCCAATGACTGACCTGTAGTAATAGTAGAGCTGAATAATTTATTGTAACCATTTCTTGCCAGGTTGAAGTTAATGCAAGTTGTCCCCTAGTGGCCCCTGTTCCCACGCAAATGATGGTGCCCCTACAACTGCACCCTTCCGTTAGCTAGGTGGGCAAGTGATAGACTGCAAGCTGTCATCACAGCTGACATGTAGTACTGCCCATTGGTAAGCCTACAGGGGTTGTATGAATGGCAGGCAACCCTTCCCTCCCTCCCTCTCCCCGCTCCCTTCTTCCTCCTCCCTCCCCCTTCCTTCACCTCCCTCGCTCCCTCCTTCCCCTTGAGCACAAGTGGGGGGTAGGAGGAAGTAAGCTGTTGATTAACTAGAATCTGCAGCTTATCCATCAGGTAGGAAATGGACAGACTAGGTGGTCCAAGCGGTCCTTATCTTCCGTCAAATTCAGATTCTGTATGTTAATCTTTCTAGGGGAGTATCTTCTTAGTGAGATTTCTTTTTATTGGGTGATGGTGGGGGATTCATGGGATACCTAGGTATTTTATGCATTTCCTGGCCATTACTGGAAATATGCATACCACTCTCATGGAGGGGTTCATCTAAAGGAAACTTTCTATATTGAACCATACTGTTACATATGGTAAATCGTTTTAACTATATCATAATGCAAATAGATGATTTTAAGTATATGAAAACCTGTACTATTGGGTAGACTACCAATGTAAAGACGCCAGTGCTACTGCAGTGTACTAATTATTAAGAAGGGTTCTCTAAGCACACACATTCTACTGGTCAGTTCTGAAAGAGCAGTGGCTTGACAGTCATTTGGAACCATGTAAAAGCATTTATTCAACCAGCTGGATGGAGTTGCCTTATTAGACATAGTTCTCACATCTCCATCTAACTACAACACATAAAACACTGCAAACACTGTATCACATACTAACGTGTACTGTCAGAATGAAAGTTTAAATAGGTGCATGCCTTGCAAATATTGTTGTATTGAGAGTACAGATTACTTTCCAGTCACTGCTTTAGGTTTTCTTTCTGTTTTATTTTCTGGCAAAACCACAATGTGTAGCAGCCAGTTTACAAAAGGTTGTCATGTGGCTGTCTCTTATTTTGTGTAGCAACACTTCTGGTATTGTGTCTGTGATTGACACAAATTGTATATGCACGAGGTACTTGTGCCTGCTGGGGAAGGGACTTTTAAGACTTGCAAATGGTACTGTAGGAATAGTAGGGTTGTGTTAGCCATGGTAGACTATTCTTAATCACAGAAATAGAATTGTTTCTTGATATATAAGGACACACCACAAATGTTTTTCAGAGTACTTACTGAGTGAAAACAAAGCTTTAAATCAAACACATTAAAGAAGAACTGTGCTGAACCTGAAAGTTATTTTTCCTGTAGCAGCAGTGTCAGCCATTCCACTCACAGTCTGTGGTGGTGCATCCTTACACGTGAAAGGCAGCAGTTTGTAAAACAGGTGCACCCACCTCCCCACTATTTCCAGAGCACTATGTGCTTCAAATGAATGCTACGCCATTCTTGCTTCAAAAGGTACAATATATTTTATTCACAATATACTTCAATCAAGAGACGAAAGTGCTTAATTTTTTTTTTTTTTTTAAGTTTTCATTGCCCCGATTTTTCCCCATTTTGTCCCGGCCATGCACGTGTGTGTGTGTAGGTGCACACACATGCTGCAGTATTGGGACACCCCTCTCACTACTTGCCACCCCCTCCCACCTACGCTGACCATTGGACCTCCACCCGATGGCAGCAGAACTATGGGGGGGGGGCAGCTTCCCGGGAGAGCAGATCTGCCTTTCCGTTGCTTGATCCTGTTCCCTCCCCCTCCATTCTGGCTCACTGATGACCTGAGTCCGTTCCCAAACCAGGGTTGCCAGCATGATGCGAGGTAAGGCATCCAGTGCCTTAGCCCTCTGCACCACCGAGCCGGCATAAAATGCATAAGTTTTAAGGTGCATTTTAGTGCCACAGGTAAACCATGAAGAGCCAGCTTCTTGGAACCAACCGCCACCATAGCAGGCTTATAACTGACATTTTACCTGTCTGTTCAATAGGCTTCTTCAGCGTTGCTGTGAGGCACTAAAATCCCTATTGGGGAGGTGGGTGCACCTATTTCACTAATTGCTATTTTTCTTGTAAAAACAGTTTTCATATGTTGCATACATTCTATTATTTTTCAGCCTTACTGCCTTTATAATAAAATCAGTGGATGTTTTTGATTTACAAACTGGTATCACTTACATTTTAGAACTGTATGATGTATTTCATGTCTCCTTATAAAACTGGGTAGGGAAAATCCTGTCTGCTGATTGGTCAAAGCAGACTGGCATCTATACAGTGTAGGTATACTTCAGCTTAATACCCAGTAAAACAAAGTACCAGTGGGACTCGGAATTTTGGAAAATTACATACAGAATTTTTTTTATCACTTCTATTTTTCCACCTTGCTGTGGTGTGTCCAGCATGGGGCAACCAGCTGCCGGCTCTACTGTGCCCAGAGAGCTGGGTGGCTCTAACCACACCTAGGAGGATCCAGGATGGCTGTCTTGCCATCCTGCTGGAGGGCCCCCTTATGCCTCTCCCAGCCAGGATAGCCCTGAACCCTCCCCAACGGGACTCCTCACAAGTCCTCCGAGCAGTGCAGGCCATCAAGCTGCACAGTTGCACCCAGCCCTTTTTCCTCCTTAGTTCCCACTGGAGCGCGGACGTGCAGTAATGTCCAGGCACAGCGTGCTGACATCCGCCGCGCTCCCCCCCCCATGCACACCAACACTAGTAGTACCTCCGGGCATCCCCAGAAGTTGCTACAGCATGGTGAATGTTCCCCAGCCCACCCCAGGACTAGGAGAACAGTCTGTGGATGCTCGATCCTAGCCCTCCCCTGCCAACCCCCGACAGTGCGGGCTCGTTCCCGAACCCAGGCTGCTGGCATGGTGCAAGGTATGGCGTTCAGCGCCTCAACCCTCAGTGCTACCAGGTCAGCACATACAGAATCTGTGACCCACTTCACCCCTTCCTGATTGCCATCACAAATATGCCTGCCACCTTTGCTCATTGAATACCTTCACCAAGGTCCTAAAAAGTAAACCTTCCTTACTTTTCAAAATCAATAAATACTGTAATTGAAATTCTCTTCTCTCATGATTCCTTCTTTATGCACATGAATTTAAAAAAAATGGTTAAGGCCACCCTGATGGCTCAATGGGAGGGCATTGTGCTGCCTTGCAGATGAACAGTTCAGGAGTGGATTTTAGCTGCCACGTCATCAGTCAGTCAGTGGGACAGACTACAACATGCCTCCACCAAGGAGGGCTAGTGACAGGTTCTGGTATGCAATGACCTCTGTGGGCGGGCAGTTATCTCAGCCTAACCCACACCCTGCAGTCCTTACTGCTTGCTTGAACCACAGAGGTCTGTAGTTGACTATGGATGGACTGTGTTAAGAATTCAAGTGCTGAACAATGACAAACTGCATCATATAGTTGTAAAATAGTCTTTACCACCAGTGTGTAAATCAGAAACATCCACTGACTTTACTAAAGACCAACAATGACAGGACAATAGCAGAGTGTGAACCGATATTTGAAACACAGCTTCAGCAGAAAACACAGGACAGCAGGTTCCAGACAAGTCATCTTTAAGGCATCTATAGCATACTGGGCAACGTACAGCTTTTCAATTGGCATTTTCCATTTGGTCTTTTTGTGCCATAAACCAGACACAGAGGAAATACTGTATTTATTTTGATGCAAAATGGAAATAGTTGCATTTGGAAGTGTACCTCCGTAACTCTTCACTGACTTCAGAGGGATGCTCCTCATGCACGGTAGTTGCTGAAAATCAGGCCCAATGAAATGCCTCTTGCAAATGAACAACACTTTTTTTATCAAGTCTTTTCTGTACAGTTGACAACTTCTTCCCATTTAGGTAAAATATTCTCCTACTTTACTGAAGTAGCGCTTGATTTAACAGAAATGTAAATGTAACATCACTTGATGGATGAATGGAGGTCCTTTATCACCTTTTGGAGATACCTGAATAAGATACATAAACCATCTCGGAGATGTATTATCTCTACATCTCTTCACTAAGCTGCCATTTCAGTCTGCCTGTTTTTTCCCTTTGGTAACCAGCAGTTGCACTTTATTCTCAAAGGTATCAAATTACAACAATGTGCAAGGCACATTAGCAGTCATTTAGTTATTTAATTAGAAAAAAACACTTTTGTTACACATTCTACTCTACACAACGTAATGAGATAGCGAGTTCTGCATCCTAGAATACCACAGGGTCTCCCCACAGGGCTCGCATGCATAATTATTGCATTATCACATATTATCATGCAACATAATGTGTGTCAGTGGATTTGTCTCGGTTCAACCACATTTCCATTTTTTTATGATTTCACATCCTCACTTTTTTTCGAGTCTGTAACCTGTCTTTGTGTATTTCAAGGATGGGGGAAATTTGCTCGCTTGACAAGAGCACTGACAAGTAGCAGGGGAGTACTGCAGCAGCTCGCTCCGAATGTGCATAAAGGAGAAAATGTGCACAAGCATTCACGACTGGCTGAGGCAAGTAACTTTTTTCTTTGTTCAAGACAGTAGAGTGATATCATGTCATCCTTATAATGTACAGTAAATTTTGTGTTCAGATCAACAACAAACATGTTCAGACTTTGTAACATGAATAACATGTCCAAGAACTTCAGTGCATTTTTGGTGGGGAGATGGTGCATTTCAGTATTTTTTTAATTCTCAGTTTATGTGCCCCCTTCTATGTCACAGCACAGCCTATCCTTCAGGGTCCTCCAAGGTATCTCTTGCTGGGCCTACTACCAGTCCCCTTGGTGCCTTGCTCGGGCCCTACTTTTGATGTTTCAGTGTGTAAATGAAAGACAGGTTACTCACCTGTAACAGGAGCTCTAGTAGTGGTATAAGTTGTTCATCCACACTTGTTGGCAGGTTCCTTGCTGCTTTGAATGTTGCTGGAAGGTCTTCAAGCTTGCTCCTCCCACCCACCTGGGTGGTAAAACCCTCAGCTCCTCCCCCATGATGCCAGATCTAGCCCGCTGGAAGCCAGGTTGCGTGTTGAAGCCGGGGAGGTCGGGTGGGTCATGTGGATGAACAACATATACCACTCCTAGAACTCCTGTTACAGGTGAGTAACCTGTATTTCTAGGGACGTGGATATGTTGTTCAATCCACATTTGTTGGCAGACTCCTAGCAGTTCTCCGGGAGGAGGGAGGCAAGGCGCGCACCACCCCCTACTTAGGGAATAAGGACTGGAGAACTGAGGTCCCAAAACCAGCATCCTGGTATGACTCTAGGTCAATGTGGTAATGGGAAATGAAGGTGTGTGCTGACTTCCAGGTAGCAGCCCTGCAGATTTCCTGGATAAGGACATCCCTAGAAGCAGCCACCGAAGCAGTGGTATGGCGGGTAGAATGAGCTTTTATCCCTTTGGGAGGCTCCATGCCCACCAACCTATAGCAGAGATCTATGCAGGAGGTGACCCATCTGCCTATCATCTGCTTGACTGCAGGTCTGCCAGGTGCGGCTTCAGCGTAGGTGACAAACAGCTGGTGAACCTCTCCCTGAACTTCAGCCGTTCGCTCCTTTTAATAAGAGAGCACTCTTCTAGGGTCCAAAGTACGGGGCTTATATTCAGCCTCCGAGGTGTGATTGGGGTAGAACACTGGCAGAGTCAACACCTGGTTAAGGTGAAACTCCGATACCACCTTTGGAAGGAATTTTGGGTGGGGACAAAGGACAACCTTGTCCCTGTGGAAGACCAGATAAGAAGACTCAATGGAAAGCACCTGGAGCTCTCTCATCCTTCTGGCTGACGTGATAGCCACCAAGAAAGTGGTCTTCCACGACAGGTGAGAGATTTCACACCTGTGCATCGGTTCAAATGGCTTGCCCATGAGCTTAGCCAGTACCAGCAGTAGATCCCACGGAGGTGGATGTTCTCGCACTGGAGGGGATATGTGGTCTAGGCCTTTGAAAAAGCGCCCAACCACCTTCTCCTGCACCACAGACTGCCTGCTGGCCCGTGCCCAGTAAGCAGAGATGGCTGCCAGGTGCACCTTAAGGGTCGTCAACCAAAGCCCTAGCTGAGAAAAGGACCACAGGTAGTCCAGAATGCTAGCCAAGGAACAGGAATAAGGGTCCAACCTCTTGTTCTGACACCAAATGGAGAATCTCTTCTATTTGAAGGCATAGCATTTCCTGGTCGACTCCTTACGGGATGCCTCAACAATGTTGAGGACCTCGTCGGAAAGACCCAAGGTCTGGAACTCTAGCCACTCAGGAACCAGGCCGTCAGGTGCAGGGATTGAAGATCTGGGTGGAGAACCTTCACCTTGTTGACTGAGAGCAGGTCCGGGTGGGCTGGAAGCCATCTCGGGAGCCTGGAGCTGAGGCTGAGGAGATCTGAGTACTAGAACTGGTGGGGCCAGTCTGGGGCTACCAGAATCACCTGTGCCTTGTCCCCCTTCACCTTGAGAAGCACCTTGTGGATCAAGGGAAATGGAGGGAAGGCATAGCAGAGACCTGGGTCCATGGCCTCGAGAGGCATCCCCTGCAGCGAGCCCTGCTGAGGGTGGCGTGAAACAGCCTCAGCTTTGCATTCTCCCTGGAGGCAAACAGGTCCACCTGAGGGTAGCCCCAATGGGAGAACAGGTCTTGTACTACCTCCGGCAGTAGAGACCACTCGTGAGAAGCAGCGCCTATTTGGCTTAGGGCATCAGCCAGACTGTTGGAGGCTCCTGCCACATGGATGGCTAGGAGATCTGCCTCCAGGCTGATCATGAGAGACCAGATGCGGGGATCCTCCTTGCACTGAGGGAAGGAGTGCTTCCCGCCCTGACAGTTGAGACAGTACATGGTTGTGGTGTTGTCCGTCTGGACCTGAACCACCTGACCCTGTACAAATGGAGCGAAGGTGGTGAGGGCTAGTCAAACCGCTCGAAGCTCCAGCAGGTTGATGTGGCATCGAGACTGCTGATGGAACCAGAGGCCGTGGGCTCTGAGCTCCCCCAGATGGGCACCCCAACCCATCAGAGAGGCATCGGTCATTAAAGTGACTGTCAGCTCGGGGCGGATGAACGGGATACCCTCCTGCAGGTGAGCTGGGATTAACCACCACTGCAGGCTGTCCCACATCTCCTGGGTCACTGTCACCGGCTGGTCCAGAGGACCGGAGTGCTGTGACCACTGGCTAGCCAACTCCCATTGCAGAGGACGCCTATGCCAATGGACCCAATGGACCATGCTGGTGCAAGCCACCAGGAGGCCCAGGAGGTGCAGGAAGTCCTGGGCAGGGCGCAATTGCCCAACCAGAAATGATTGGGCAAAGGAGGAAAGGACCTTGGCCCTGTCCATGAGGGGCAGGCTCTGGCTCGAAGAGTGAGCTCTGCCCGATGAACTGACTCACCTGCGATGACACGAGGTTCGGATTTGGCCTCATTGATGAAGAGGCCAATCTGAGCAGACCTGGAGGCTAGATCCTGGACTGCTCCACCTCCAACCTGGAGGGGGCTGCAATTAGCCAATCATCTAGGTAAGGGTACATCCGAACCCCTCAGTGCCGTAGGAATACTGTCACCACTGCCATGCATTTGGTGAAGACCCTGGGAGCTGGAGAGAGGCCGAAGGGCATGGCCCAGAACTCGTAGAGAGAGCCCTCTGCTCAGAAGCGGAGGAATCGCTGATGAGACAGATGGATTGGGACGTGAAAGAACGCGTCCTGAAGGTCCAGAGAACAGAACCACATGCCTGGTTCCAAGGATGGAATGATCTGAGCCAGAGTGACCATCTGGAAGGTATGAGGCCTTAGGAACTTGTATAGGTTGTGCAGGTTGAGAATGGGGCGCCAGCCCCCCATCCTTTTTGGTACCAGGAAGTACCTGGACACAAACTCTGGGTCTGGAGAAGGGTCTACCACCTCTCTGATCACCTCCCTCTGGAGGAGTAAGGCAATGTCGGCTCGATGAGCCGACAGAGGCTATGGAACCTGTAGCCCCCATGGGGTGGCTCGATAGGGAGGAACTGCTCGAATTCCAGAGGCAGACCCCTGCCGACCACTTCTAACACCCAGCCCTCCGTGGTGATAGTGGACCAGGCAGAAAGGAGTGCGTGAGCCGCCCCATGGGGAACCTGGGGGAGAGTAACAAGGTTGGGGGCGACACCCCTCAACCCATCACTGGGCAGGCTTGGAGGAAGGGCCTGCTGAGGGACCTCCTGGACCCTTGCCCCCAGGCTTCCTACTAGAGGAAGCGGCAGACTTGGCCTTAGGGTGCCAAGTGTGAGCCTGCTGGCCCTGATGCTGGTGTTGCTGGGCTGGACGTGCCACAGGAGCAGAAGGGCAAAAGGGCTTATGCTGCTGCGGGCGACCTTTGTCCTTCTGGGCAGAAGTGACTGAGTCCAAGGTGGCACTGGACTTCTCGATCCTCTGGAGATGGCCTTCCGCTCTGGGCCTGAACAAGTTGGTGCCCAGGAAGGGAACATCTGCCAGCTTGTGCTGGATGTCCGCTGTGAAGGTGGAGATCCGCAGCCAAGCTCTGCGGCGCATGACCACTGCGGCTGCTACTGACTGGGCACAAGTGTCACCAATGTCCAAAGAAGTTTGGAGCTATTGTTTAGCCACCTCCCTTCCCTAATCCTACACCTGCTTGATTGTCATCTGAAGGTCAGCCGGGAGATGAGGAGTCACCTCATCCAGGGAGCCCATAAGGGCGTGTGAGAAATGTGCCATCAGAACGGCCGAGCTAGCCTGACAAAGGCCTAGGGAGGAATCAGCATAAACCTTCCAGCCTGAGTAATCTAACTTTTTGAATTCCTTATCGGGTGGTTTGTTCATGTCCCGAGCATTCCCGGAATGCCGGAACACACTATCGGTCACTAACCCCTCTGCAGAGGGGTGCTCCGAGAAACCGAAGAGTGAACCGGTGGGGACCACGTACTTTTGAGCCATCCTGGCTGAAGGTGAGGGACACGATGCTGGCTGCTGCCACAACTCCAGGATCAGGCCAACAATGGCTTCGGCCACCGGAAAGGCCTTCATAGGGGCATCCCCTCAGTCCAGTATCTCCGTGAGGGGGATACTTGGCTCATTTTTGGATGGGTTCGAGCTGCATCCCAGTGGTCTCTGAGATGAGTCAAAGCATACCCAGAAATGAGGATGGGCTCTCGTCCACCAACTGGCCTCCTGCAGACTCCAGGTCAATCGACTCGGAAAACAGGGAGGAGTCATCATCAGACACCGAGGAGTCTGCGAACAGCTGCCGAGTGCCTGAGCCACCCTCCACCTGCCGAGGTCAATCGGGAGTGAGGTGACCAACAACCTATGGGGCAAGCCCTAACCTGACCGAGAATCCTTGGTCGGGGCCCCAGTCTTTGGTTGTGGAGGTGGAGGTTCCACCACAATGGGTAGAGCAGCCAGTTCTGGCCAAACAACGGCTGGGGCGGCTCCTCGACCACCATGAGGTTGTTTCAGCCACTCGGTGGCAACCATAATGGCCAGAGACTGACGAGTCGGCTTGTTACCAGTCAGTAAAAGTTGCTGTTACATCAAGTCCTCATAGCGCCGACGCAACTTGCGCCGGAGCCTATCATCCGAAGAGGATGAGTGGCGATGCTACTTTCCATGGTGCCAAGACCAAGACCGTTGATGTCGGCGGGACCGGCTGGAACTGGAAGAGGACCAAGATCGAGACCTTTGGGGATTCCAAGGGTGGGTCAAAGAGGGAACGGGGGAAACCCGCCCCTCCTTCGGTGCAGGGACTTTAACTGGGGACTTCGGCACAGGAGGCACAGGCAAGTCCTTGATAATCACCGGGAACCAGTGAAGAGGGTTGTCGGCAACTCCAGGCGACAAACCATCTGAGGTTGAAAAATCTTGACCGCGTCGGACGGATGTCTCAGCCGGCTGACCTGATGGGGACACCATGAAGCCAGCGACCACAGCTGCAACCTCTACCGAAGTTGAGAGTCGATGGTCTGGTGAAGGGGATCTCTCCCACTCCCATGATCATCGATGATGGGACATACCTTTAGAGTCCTTCTTTCTGGACTGACTGGAATGTCCTGATGGCCCTCCTCCCTTCGTGGAGAGGGATTGACAAAGATCCTTAAAAGAAACAGTGTAGGAGGAGCCCAAGGAGAGCGGGATAAATGCCGCAGCTGAGGAGGAAGAAGAAGTGGCCTGGGCAGCCTCCTTCTCGAGGGCGATCATCTGCTCTAACTGCTCCATGGAGCCCGCCACCACGGACACTGCCCAATGGGCCTCCTTAGACTTGACCGGCGGGTACGTTTCTCGAGGGCACCCAAGAAGTAGTCTGGCAGGCGCGGTCCTCAAGACTGAAGCGAGAAAGACCTGCACAAGTCGCAGGCCTGCGAATCATGTCCAAGCCCTAGGCAGTAGACGCACGTGGAGTGCGGATCGGTCCGGGACATCTTCTGCCCACATGGGCACCGACAGAAGCTGGGAGTCGATTTGTCCATCGCAGCCACGAGGGAAGACGAAGACCTTAGTCTTGTAAATTTTAAAATTAGTTTGGAAATTCCGAAGAGTGTGGATCCAGGCCTAAAACGCAGAGCGCAAAGGAGGGAACCTGAGCTTCCAAGAGGTAAGGAAGATCTGGCGTCATGGGGCGGAGCCGAGGGTTTTACCACCCGGGTGGGTGGGTGGAGCCAGCTTGAAGACCTTCCGGCAACATTTAAAGTGGCAAGGAACCTGCCAACAAGTGTGGATTGAACAACATATCCACGTCCCTAGAAATGAAAATTTCAGAATATAGGAAATTTTGTTTTCTTAACAGTTGCATAAGCTTGTTGATCCACACGATGCAGATTCATTTAATCTGATATTGCTGGGATTAGTTTGTGATGGAGTGGAACTCAAATTCTGAATAACATTTTTTGGTTTTTGCCCCTCCCCGATTCTCCTGACCTCTGCCCAGACATTGGGAGGCTGCTGTGGCTGTACTCATCCCCCAGTTTGGATGGCAGGTGAGTGGCTGCCTTTACAGCTAGTGCCACTGCCACTTCATGGCAGATTGGCAAAGGCTGCAGGAGTGCTGGGAAGTTCATACCCTCCCTGCCTGTGAGTCAGGCGCCTCTCCTGCTCTTCCTTGATGTGATTGGCCCCCACCACCAGCTCCAATGTGTGATCCCAGAGATCACATGCAAACCCAGGTCTTCCATGTGGCAGAATATAAATCAGTTACATGATTTCAGCCAGTCAGTGCACATAACCATTGTATCTCATATCCTGTGTACAGTGATTTCTCATGCAGTAACATTAGGAGTGGCCCATTTCACCTCAGAGCCAAGGGAAGGACAGGATTTGTTTAACTTCTGAATTAAAAATACTTGAACCTTATTATAAATCACTTCAGCTAACCTGAGTGATTTACATAAACATTAACCCACAACAAGGCATGTATTTCTAGAGAATGATTGCATGCCCTGGGTGAATTGGAAGACAAGAGGAGGTCAATGGCCTAGTGACTTTCAGTGCACCCAAAGTACATTAATTCTCAAGAAACCTGTTCCTGGAGGGTTATTGAGTTTAAAATATGATTTTTTATTGGAAATGGTTTTATTCTCCTTTAGTTAGGTTCTTGTGAGGCAGGATATTTGAGTTTGTAACAAAGCTGCTTGTCTTCAAATGAATGTGGAAAGTGCATATGTTTGAATACACTATGTCCTGTTGTGGGATTTTGTTTCAAAAGTGCAAATTGTTTTATTTTTATTTGGAAGGTGGTTGCTGTGTAGATTAGGGCAGGTTAGTCACCAAATGTGCAGTTTCTATGTAATTAATAAACAATCAGGTGATGTGTTTTAACCCGTGAAGTGATTTGGTCACTTTTAGACCCCAGTTTATAAAATAAGTTTATAAGGCCTGTGTCGGGTGTCTCTTATGGTATAAGAAACTACTCTAGTGAGAACTGGAGCACCTTTGCTGCAGACACATCCAAGAGCAGGGTCATTCTTGATGCCCTACAGGGGGCATGCCTCAGACAGCTAGTATCGGAACCCACTCGGGAGGGAGCAATCTTAGACCTGGTACTTTCAAATGGGGATGGAGAAAGAATCTCAGATTTAGAAGTGGGTAGCCATCTGGGAACAAGCGACCACCAAACAGTGTCGTTCACGATAAACACAGCCATACAATCAAGTCATACAAAAGCAAGAGTACTAGACTTTAGGAGGGCTGACTTTGGGAAAATGAGAGAGTGCCTCAGAAAAGAACTAGCAAACAGGCAAGAAGGAGGGGTGGAGGAACAATGGGGAGTGATCAAAACAGCCATCACAGAGGCAACAAGCCTTTGTGTAAAACAAATCAATAAAACACAACGAAGGAAAAACGCTATGGTTCACAAAGAGGTGGCAGGAAGGTTAGGAGAAAAGGACAGCATTCAGGAAATATAAGAAACACAGAATGAAGCAGGACAGAGAACTTTATCAGTTAAAGCAGAAAAAGAGGCTGGGAAGGCAGTCAGAGTAGCAAAGGCCCAAACCGAGGAAAGGATAGCCAATTCTGTTAAGAAGGGGATAAGACCTTTTATAGGTACATTAGGGGAGCGAAGAAAGACCAAAGGAGGGATGGATTGAAGCTTAATAAAGGGAGGGAATGTGGGTAGAGGTGACATTGAAAAGCAGGTATACTGAACGATTATTTCTGCTCAGTATTCACAAAAGGAAGAGGAGGAGTTACCTAAACCAAACAAGAAAGCAGCTCTGAAGGCGAGAGGTCGATACAGTTCATTTACAGAAGAAAGGTTCTGAAGAACTAATAAAATTAAGGTGGACAAAGCAATGGGGCCTGATGGGATTCACCCAAGAATTCTAAAAAGAACTAAGGGTAGAACTAGTGACACCGCTGACTACTCTCTTTAACAAATCATGGGAGGATGGGGTGGTACCGAGGACTGGAAAAGGGCAGATGTGATTCCTCTTCACAAAAGTGGGAGCAGGACAGAGGCAGGAAACTACAGACCAGTTAGTTTGACCTCAGTGGTAGGGAAAATGATGGAATCACTTCTGAAGGAAAGAATTGTTGAGTACCTAGAAGCCAGTGGGGCACAGGACCCAAGGCAGCATGGATTCACGATGGGAGGGTGGGTGTCAGATGAATCAATAGATTTCTTTGACTGGTGACCAAAGTAGTAGACAAGGAGGGCTGTGGACATGGCCTACCTAGATTTTAGCAAGGCATTTGATACAGTCCCACACAAAGATTAATACACAAGATAGCCAGCCTGGAGTGGGTCCCAAGGTGGTAGCCTGGATAAAAATTGACTAGACAACAGGCGCCAAAGGGTAGTAGTAAATGGAGTACACAGTGAAGAAAGGAGGGTTACTAGCGGTGTACTGCAGGGTTCAGTACTGGGACGGTCCTTTTTAATGTCTTTATAAGTGACATTGCAGAGGAACTGGAAGGAAAAGTATGTCTCTTTGCAGATGACACAAAGATCTGCAACAGGGTTGATACACAAGATGGAGTGGAAAGGATGAGAAGGGACTTGGCAAGATTGGAGGAATGGTCAAATGTATGGCAGCTCAGATTCAATGCAAAGAAGTGCAAGGTAATGCACATGGAAACAAAACCCAGGGAAGCGTACACAATGAGGGTGAGATACTGACAACAGTAAAATAGAAAGGGACCTGGGGGTAATTATATCAGATGACCTAAAGGTGGGCAAGCAATGTGAGATGGCAGTAAGGAAGGCTGAGGATACTGGGATGCATAGGAAGAGGCATCAATAGTAGAAAACAGGAAGTTGTTATCCCTCTGTACAGACAGTTGGTCAGACCCCATCTGGAGTACTGTGTGCAGTTCTGGAGACCCCATCTCCATAAAGACATTGACAGAGTGGAGGCTGTCACGAGGAGGGCAACCAAAATGGTGCAGGGTCTGCACCAGAAGACATACGAAGAAAGACTAAAGGAGCTTAATATGTATACTCTTGAGGAAAGAAGGGAGAGAGGGGACATGATAGAAACTTTCAAGTACCTCAAGGGAATTAACAAAGTCCAAGAGGGTAGCATCTTCCAGAAAAAGAGATGTGCAAGAACAAGGGGGCACAATTTGAAGATAGAGGGTGGATGGCTCAGGGGTAATGTGAGGAAGTATTTTTTCACTGAGAGGGTTGTGGATGCATGGAACAGCCTCCCTGAGGAGGTCGTGGAGTCAAGAACAGTGGGGGACTTCAAGAACGCATGGGACAGGCAAAAGGCAGTCCTAGTGGTTTGTAAGAGGAAGTAAGCTGTTGGTTAACTAGGATCTGCAGCTTATCTGTTAGGTAGGAAAATGGGCAGACTAGGTGGGCCAAGCGGTCCTTATCTGCCGTCAAATTCTATGTTTCTATGTTTCTACAGAAGGAACAGGTAATTAAACATCAAATTTATGACCTGGGACCCCAGACTTTTGAGTAAGGAAAAGAAACTATAGTCTTGTGTTAAATGCAAAAGGACAAGATCTGCTTGCTGAAAATACAATAACACAAAAAGTAAAAAATGTTTCTAAGTGGAAAATGTGTTCACTTGTGCCTTTGTTACATTGTGAAGAAATGCTTTGTATGGAAGTGCACAGTGAAATAATTTTTTTAACATCTGCAGGATGGGTTGGAATAGGTAATTGAACATCAGATTTGGAACCTGGGACCCACAGGCTCATAAGAGGGGTGGATAAGGGCAATTTAATGTTTTGATCTGCTGGTTTGAAAATATAATAAAGCCTGGCAGTGAAAGTGCTTTTACAAGTAAAAAATTATTTTGCAGATGTGCTTGCCTCAGTTCCAGTATGAAAAAATGCTTTTACAGGGAAGTGACCTACGAAATGAATGGCAGTAGGCAATTAAACATCGGATTTTGGGACTTTTGAGCCCACAGTTTCATAAGGGCGGAATAGATAAGGGGGAAAGTTAGTGTTTCGGTGAAAAAAAATACAGAATGGTCAAGATCTGCTTATCTGAAAATACAGTTACTGTGCCTATGCACTAGACACCAGGGCTTCTTGGTACTTGGTTTGAAGTGATGGAGGACATGCCACTTTATGACTGGGACTGCCTAAGCTGGGGGGTTTCACCAGGGGCAGGTACTGCTTGTAGTGACAATGACAGCATACCATGAAGGCATATGTAGCTGTTATTCAGTGTCTTTTTAAAAAGTAAGAAAATACACTGCAAAGAAAATTCTATCTAGGCATTAATTAGGGTTGAAGCACAAAATGTGAAAAGCAGGGAATTGTGATGTTAAGGTAAAAAGAAGTCCCCTAAGCCTTGGGGGATTTCAGGCAAGCTATTCCTTGGGGTTCAAACAACTGTGCATTGAAGGGTTGGTGTTGGCCTAATGCCATCTTTTCAGACACAGAAGTGTACTCCCCAGTGCTTGGCGATAGGGTGCCAAAGTTAGGGTAATGCCAGTGCTGCATCATGTAATCGTTCAAACCCTGTAGAATAGCACACCTCAGATTCGCCAGGGTTGCATAGACATTTTGTTACTCTAATGTTATATCTCCCTAATTCTGACACTTTGTGCTTCATTCTTAAGTGATGCCTAAAAGACATTTCTTTGTAATGATTGTAATACAGTGTAAGCTGTATTATGTCTAAATAGTATGCCTTTCAAAGTTTTCTCAAATGTGACAAAGTTACTTTAAATATGACCTAATACTCCTTTGATTGCAAGTCCACTTGCATCACGGTGAAATAATTAACCTTTGAAATGCCATATGTGTGTATTTAATTCATTAGACTTATCTAACATATTTTCAGTAAACACCAACAAAGTGCTTTCCATACAACAACAACATAAAACATTAAAAGCATCGATTAACAGCCTACTAAAATAAATAGCTCTTTAGTTGGGTTTTAAAACTGCCACAGAAGTCAGTTGTTATACCATGTAGTTTGTTTACTCCATTTGTTTGATACATTTCTGTCAGGGCTTTGATTCTGGGACTAATAATATCCTGATCTCAAGATAATTTGATCAGTTCTACCATTCAGTTTCACTAATCATTTATAGCAGAATTGTTCGACCCCCCAACACACACAGAAGAAGAGAGCTGTCTGTCAAACTCTGTTTTGTATTCAGAACAACACAAGCAGAACCTCAGGTGATTTTATTAAAGGGATACTGGGCATGATCACAGGTGATTTTACCTAATTGATTGTGAGCGTTTGATGATGAGCACATTTCTTAATCTTACATTGCAGGTCGCTATGGCAACATCAGGAAATGGTATTGACTCAACCCCAGCAGTACATAGTGCTTGGTCCCCAAAGAGCTCAGTTTGGGATGCAAACTGAGCTTTTCTGAGGATCACAGGGCAGTGTATATGGCATGGGAGTGGGATAGGTAGTATCTTCTCATTAAACTTTAAAACCACTTTGTTGTCTACTTTGTCTTATACAGGGGAAGAAGGTTATGCACTTGGAGTTATTGACTTTTGTTATAAGAACCACAGAGATGTGACTATATCTCACTGCTACTGTTTTTAGTCTGTAAGGTATTAAGATGAATTAATTTTATGGCAGGTGTACAAAAAATGAAAGCACAAGCACAACATATGGGGGTACACAGAACACACCTGAGGTGCTGCATGGAAAAACATCGCTGGCAAACAGTGGCTGCGCACATAGAAACCTCAGTGAAGTATTTCAGTGTGGTTCGTGGTGAAATATTCACCTCATTTAGTGAACCAATTGAGGCATCAGTGGTGTTTTGTGCTTGTTGCATGTCAACGATTAGGGGGTGCTGCCTGCTGAATTCTTAATGTCTGTATTGCATGCCTTCAGGCCTTTGTCTACCAAGTGAATGCCAATGCCAGAAATAAAGCCTGTAATTTGTATTACTGAAGTTTACAGCCATCACCATCACCCAGGAAAATTTATAAAGTATAACACACATACCCAAATCCTTTGCACATTGTTTATTATGGAGGACATTTGCCTGAAAACATGATCTTTGTCAGATATCATCTTATTGCCTCTGGGGAGTGTTTTAAACATGTATGTATGTATAGTTCAGTGCACGTTTAAATGCACCGAGACATTTCAGCCAAGTATTTTTAATTTAAAAAAAATCACGGTCTCTGAGGTATCACAATCATTTCCACAGCAGCAGATTTTGATGTCCAGACAGACTATTATGACTGATGGCTGAGGAAAACAGGAGTCTGAGAAACACAAATCCTGTTTTCATATAAATGTCTTCAATGAGAAACAACACGAGAAATGTATACAGAAAAACAACGAAATATAAGCTGAATTAAATCTATCATGGTTACGGTTTCCTAGATTCCGGAAAAAGGCTTTTAATGCACTGACTTGCATCATTTGTTACTGCTTATTTTGCAGTGTAAAATGCTGTCGAACTACAAGCATCAAAGTCGACTGTAGCATTAGTGCTTGATAAAACATTCACTGTCTACATGGCATTAAGGGACCTTATGCAAACCTAATGTTTTTCAGGGGACCCTGTGGTTCTTTATGAAAATTGCACCCATTCGAAATGAACAGGATAAAGTAGTCTTACTTCTTTGCACATTCAGCGACATTACAGCTTTTAAACAGCCAATTGAAGATGATTCATCCAAAGGTCAGTGTTATTTTTTTCGTCTGACCAAATGCAGTAACCCGCTTTTCAAAATAATTCCTTTTTAATATATATAACTTATTCTGTTGAAATCATCTTTTTGAAAGCATGAATCTTTTATATCCATGTAGTACTTAAAACTGACCTATGTCTTTCTTCTGCAGTATGTATCAGAATTCAGAATCTCAATTATACAACACAGTTGTCTCGTTCACCTTTCATTTATATGTAAATGTTTTTCAAGCATTTTATTCTTTCATTCTGACATTAACATCTTGTTGCTGGAAAGCTAGCTTCATTATTGGTACTTATGATGATTACTATCAGCAGATCAAGGATTTGGGAGTGCCAACAGAACTCTCCCTCTTTTGTTTTTTGCTGTTTCATTCCACTTAAGGGGGAACTGTCATCTAGCCCACAGTAATACTATGGGATGTAGAGGTCCTGATTCAGCAAAACAGAGTTAAATGACATTTTTTTAGGCTATTTACTGTTTTGTAGCTTTAGTTTCTGTCTGGTTGATTTTGCATCCCCCACCTCGCCATACTGTCCACAGTGTCCCCCCACAGGCAGCCCTCTAATGACGCAGATGAGGGGCTAAGTTTGGGGGATGTCTGTGTGCTGGAACATGTGTTTAAAGTCTTACAACATAGAACGGCACCTTTTCACACTTACTCTACCGATACCAACTGAGGTGAACTCAGAGCAATTGATACTGGTACAATAGGTGCAAAAAGGTGCTGTTCTACAGTGGAAGTCTCTGAATCAATGTTTCGGCACATAGACAACCCTGTGGCTTAGCCCGTCATCTGCATCATCAGAGGGCTGGCTACAGGGGAAACAGTGGATGGCACGGTGGGCGGAAGAAGCAGGATCAACCTGATAGAAACTAAAGCTCCAAAACAGTAAGTAACTTTGCCATTTAAATCTGTTTTGCTGAATCAGGACCCCATGTCCACAGTATTACTGTGGGCTAGATGGGAGTTCCGCTTTAATACTGCACATCACATTTAGGCCCCCCCCATTTACGCAAGAGTTTGGCAATATGGATGAAATAGAAGAAGATATTATTTGAACACAGACTTTTTAGCTGCTTATCAACTGCAGACATGCTGCTATAGTATGTATGTTTGTATGTATATGTGTGTGTGTGTGTATATATATTAGAGGCAAAAACTCCATTTAATGCATCAGTTAGGGTTGTTCCACAGTAAAAAAAGCTAGGAAATTTGGGGTTAGGGTTGAGCCCCCCCTTGAACCCCAGCCCACCCCAACCGGCATCGGGGTGTACGTTAGGGGTCGTCGACCTAATTCTCACCCCATCACATGTGTAAAGAAGCTGAGTATAGGAGAATGGGGTAAAAGAGTTGGGACCGGCGACTCCAATGCACACTGATGCCAATTGAGGTTAACTGGGGATCCAAGGGCTTCAACCTAGCTTTCCTATTTCTGTGGAACAACTAACTGATACATTAAATGGATTTTTACCTCTAATTTCCTTCTTTTGAGAATGAGGATGATAAATAATGAAGGAATGCGGTGGTGGCAGCGGCGGCCCTTTGGGCCCAGCGCTCACTGCGTGATGTTTTGTTACACAGTAACAGGAACTGCAAAGCAAATGCAAGCGGCAACAGTAATGCACATGGCAAAGCAAATGTAAATGGCAAAGCAAATGTTAATAGAAACAGAAGCATAAAGTGACGCTGAACCTAACAGTTATGTAAACGGAGACATCAAACAGAATTGCATACAGAACGCAACTGGTAACACACACATTCACGGTACCACAATTGTAAACACAAATGGTAACAGTAACACCAGCAATAACACCCAAGTAAACAGAAACACAAGCATGTACGAAAACGCAAACCATAACGCACACACTCACGGAACCACTGTTGTAAATGCAAATGGTTATGGTAACAGCAACAATAAAGCCAATAAAAACAGAAATGCAAGCGCATACGAAAATGCAAACTGTTACACATAAGGTCATGGTACCGCAATAGTAAACGTAAATGGATATGAAAACGCAAACCGTTATGCACATGGTGACATAGACGGGAATGGTGATTCGAATGATAGCAGAAGCGCAACTGGAAACGCTAGCTGTCACAGTAACAAAAGGGCACACCCTTCTTTTCCCCCAAAACTGCATTGAAAAAACTAATTGAAAACAAAGAATGTATGCATTATAATTGACTTCAGAGCAGAAAAGTATGACTTGGAATACTAATTTGCTTATATCTCAGGAACCGTATGACATAGGAAAAAAATTAAAATTTTGTATGAATTATTACTTTCCTTGCTAGTTTTTTGGTTAGCCCCCCCAAGTGGGGGGCTAAGCATTTTTTTGACAAAAAGTCTGTTATTTTGCACCGTCTCTGAGATATGGGCCCTGAAAGACGCAACGGGTGCCATAATGTTATCCTATGGGACAAATCGTCAACTTCGGAGTGCTGTCACTTTGCCACCCTGTAATATTTTTTCTCCAAACCATGAAAAGGCACATTTGTAGGATGTTGGCTTTCTTAACTCCAAATTTCAGCCCAAAAGACTAAACCGTTATTTTCCAGCAGAGCGGCAAAGAATTCCTGTAATATGGCGGACGCTGTAATGTTATCCTATGGGAAAAAGTGCCAAATTCGTAGTGCCATAACTTTGCTGCTCTGTAATATTTTTTTGACCACTCCACTAAAAGGCACATCTGTGGGATGTTGCCTTTCTTCCCTCCAAATTTCAAGTGAAAAGACCAAACCATTTCTGAGATATTCAATGTCAAATATTGGCAAAAATTCCCTATCTATTCCATTATAAGAAATCTGGCTATCTTGTCCCTATTTTGCAATCAAAGATCACGATCAAAGAATTTGCAGCCTCACGATAAAAGAATTTGCAGGCTCACGAACAAAGAATAAAAAATTTTATAATTAAAAAAATAGAAGCAATTGCAGTAAACCACCACCATAATTCAACAGAACGAAGCCCCCTGAGTAAAACCCATCCTCATTTGACTTCCTAGGACACCCCAGGGCTAAGAAAATTGAATTTTAAATTGGGCCATCTTGTCCCTCGCTCGCGATGCAAGATCAGATCAAAGAATCTCACGATCAAAGAATTTGCAGCCTCATGATCAAAGAATTTGCAAGCTCATGAACAAAGAATAAAAAATGTAATAAATCAAAAAATTGGAGAAATTGCAGTAAACCACCACCATGGTTTGACAGAACAAAGCCCCCTGAGTAAAATCCACCCTCATTTGACTTCCTAGGACACCCATGGGCTGAGAAAAATGATTTTTAAATTCAGCTTTCTCGTCCCTCTCTCACGATGCAAGATCGCGATCAAAGAATCTCACGATCAAGGAATTTGCAGGCTCACGAGCAAAGAATTAAAAAAGGGTGAAATGCAATTTATTCACTGATTTGAACCAAACCAATGGCATGGTTCGACAGAATGGACCCTTCTGAGAAAAACAAGACCTCATTTGTGTCCCTAGCCAACCCCTGAGCCAAGATATTAGTGTTTTAGGTCACAATGCAAGATCACGAACAAAGAATCTCACGATCAAAGAATTTGCAGGCTCGCGATCAAAGATCGTTACCGAGCCGCAAATTAAGATTTTAAAAGCTTATAACTCTATTTTCTGACCGATTTGGATGGAACCAAAGCCATAGCTTGATATATCAGGGTCCTCTGAGTAAAACCCATCAAAGTTTTACTTCAGAAGTGACCCCTGAGCCAAGATATTTGTGTTTATGTGATTGGAAAACTGAAAACAAGATGGCGGACCTCGTGGTCAAAACATTTTGAAAATTCCTCGGGAACAAAGATTCTTGAACGCGAGGCTGCAAATTCTTTGATCGCCAGGTGAGACCAGATGGCTAGAACCCCATTCTTTGATGCAGAGATATACATATAAATGTTCCCATTGACTTATAATGGAAACTTAAAAGTGCCATAACTTTTGAATGCCTTAATATTTTTCACTAAACAAAAGTGGCATATTCAGCCACCAAAGCTCTTTCGAACAAGCTATCTTGCAGAGTGGCACACCACACGATAGCTGTGCAGGACCACATTTAGAATGCCAAGCGGTGCCTTCAAAATGGATAATTTTCATTTTCAGCGCTTTCGTACACAAAGACCAGCACTCCGACACAAACACAATTTAGGAAATCAAGAGACCTAGTGCACCCCAACGTGTGTACCAAATTTCAGGCAAATCCATTGAACGGGTCCAAAGTTATTAATGTCCAAACTTTTGACTTTAGTATGTAAGTGGTCGTCAACCCTAACTATAGTGGTACCGCCTACCTATAATGTGTGCGTGTGTGTATATATATATATATATATATATATATATATATTAGTAGACACTATATTGCTGCCCAGATTGGATGGAAAATCTGTTTTGTGAACAACATCAGGCACAGAATCAGTCTTTGTGGTCAGGGTTTGACACAAAAATCTTGTTGTACAGCTGCAGAAAGGGTTTACTATTGCAACTCAGCAGGGGTAAGCTGGATCGATCTGTCAGATTATGATGGAGTGTGCAGGGGAGTCCTGGACCAGGCAGGTAGGGTGGGGCTTTTATTCAGGGTCTGAAGGCGTTGGGGCAATGGGGGTGCAACTATAAGGCAACCTTCCCCAAAACAAAAACCCAGTCCCAGTCTTCTATCAAGTTCAGCTCATCTTTACTGTATGACCTAGGCGAAGAACTTATTCAACCAGTAAATAAAGTGGCTTACACCAGAAGAGTAGAAATTACATGTGACGACCTTTTTTTCCTATTTATGTAACCAGGATAGCCTTGTTGAGATGCAGCATCTCATTTCCAGTGAGGTCCTGTTTCTACTCATTTCCATGCTGCCTGTACTAGAGTACTGAGAGGTTAAAGTGACTAGCCCAAGGTCACATAGTTAGTAATTGGCTCTAGCAGGGTTTGAACCTGGGTTTTCTGGTTCCCCAAGCCAGTGATCTAACCACTAGACTACATTGCCAATGACTGACCTGTAGTAATAGTAGAGCTGAATAATTTATTGTAACCATTTCTTGCCAGGTTGAAGTTAATGCAAGTTGTCCCCCTAGTGGCCCCTGTTCCCCACGCAAATGATGGTGCCCCTACAACTGCACCCTTCCGTTAGCTAGGTGGGCAAGTGATAGACTGCAAGCTGTCATCACAGCTGACATGTAGTACTGCCCATTGGTAAGCCTACAGGGGTTGTATGAATGGCAGGCAACCCTTCCCTCCCTCCCTCTCCCCCCTCCCTTCTTCCTCCTCCCTCCCCCTTCCTTCACCTCCCTCGCTCCCTCCTTCCCCTTGAGCACAAGTGGGGGGTAGGAGGAAGTAAGCTGTTGATTAACTAGAATCTGCAGCTTATCCATCAGGTAGGGAAATGGACAGACTAGGTGGTCCAAGCGGTCCTTATCTTCCGTCAAATTCAGATTCTGTATGTTAATCTTTCTAGGGGGAGTATCTTCTTAGTGAGATTTCTTTTTTTATTGGGTGATGGTGGGGGGATTCATGGGATACCTAGGTATTTTGTATGCATTTCCTGGCCATTACTGGAAATATGCATACCACTCTCATGGAGGGGTTCATCTAAAGGAAACTTTCTATATTGAACCATACTGTTACATATGGTAAATCGTTTTAACTATATCATAATGCAAATAGATGATTTTAAGTATATGAAAACCTGTACTATTGGGTAGACTACCAATGTAAAGACGCCAGTGCTACTGCAGTGTACTAATTATTAAGAAGGGTTCTCTAAGCACACACATTCTACTGGTCAGTTCTGAAAGAGCAGTGGCTTGACAGTCATTTGGAACCATGTAAAAGCATTTATTCAACCAGCTGGATGGAGTTGCCTTATTAGACATAGTTCTCACATCTCCATCTAACTACAACACATAAAACACTGCAAACACTGTATCACATACTAACGTGTACTGTCAGAATGAAAGTTTAAATAGGTGCATGCCTTGCAAATATTGTTGTATTGAGAGTACAGATTACTTTCCAGTCACTGCTTTAGGTTTTCTTTCTGTTTTATTTTCTGGCAAAACCACAATGTGTAGCAGCCAGTTTACAAAAGGTTGTCATGTGGCTGTCTCTTATTTTGTGTAGCAACACTTCTGGTATTGTGTCTGTGATTGACACAAATTGTATATGCACGAGGTACTTGTGCCTGCTGGGGAAGGGACTTTTAAGACTTGCAAATGGTACTGTAGGAATAGTAGGGTTGTGTTAGCCATGGTAGACTATTCTTAATCACAGAAATAGAATTGTTTCTTGATATATAAGGACACACCACAAATGTTTTTCAGAGTACTTACTGAGTGAAAACAAAGCTTTAAATCAAACACATTAAAGAAGAACTGTGCTGAACCTGAAAGTTATTTTTCCTGTAGCAGCAGTGTCAGCCATTCCACTCACAGTCTGTGGTGGTGCATCCTTACACGTGAAAGGCAGCAGTTTGTAAAACAGGTGCACCCACCTCCCCACTATTTCCAGAGCACTATGTGCTTCAAATGAATGCTACGCCATTCTTGCTTCAAAAGGTACAATATATTTTATTCACAATATACTTCAATCAAGAGACGAAAGTGCTTAATTTTTTTTTTTTTTTAAGTTTTCATTGCCCCGATTTTTCCCCATTTTGTCCCGGCCATGCACGTGTGTGTGTGTAGGTGCACACACATGCTGCAGTATTGGGACACCCCTTTCACTACTTGCCACCCCCTCCCACCTACGCTGACCATTGGACCTCCACCCGATGGCAGCAGAACTATGGGGGGGGGGCAGCTTCCCGGAGAGCAGATCTGCCTCTTCCGCTGCTTGATCCTGTTCCCTCCCCTCCATTCTGGCTCACTGATGACCTGAGTCCGTTCCCAAACCAGGGTTGCCAGCATGATGCGAGTAAGGCATCCAGTGCCTTAGCCCTCTGCACCACCGAGCGGCATAAAATGCATAAGTTTTAAGGTGCATTTAGTGCCACAGGTAAACTCATGAAGAGCCAGCTTCTTGGAACCAACCGCCACCATAGCAGGCTTATAACTGACATTTTACCTGTCTGTTCAATAAGCTTCTTCAGCGTTGCTGTGAGGCACTAAAATCCCTATTGGGAGGTGGGTGCACCTATTTCACTAATTGCTATTTTTCTTGTAAAAACAGTTTTCATATGTTGCATACATTCTATTATTTTTCAGCCTTACTGCCTTTATAATAAAATCAGTGGATGTTTTTGATTTACAAACTGGTATCACTTACATTTTAGAACTGTATGATGTATTTCATGTCTCCTTATAAAACTGGGTAGGGAAAATCCTGTCTGCTGATTGGTCAAAGCAGACTGGCATCTGTACAGGTGTAGGTATACTTCAGCTTAATACCCAGTAAAACAAAGTACCAGTGGGACTCGGAATTTTGGAAAATTACATACAGAATTTTTTTTTTATCACTTCTATTTTTTCCACCTTGCTGTGGTGTGTCCAGCATGGGGCAACCAGCTGCCGGCTCTACTGTGCCCAGAGAGCTGGGTGGCTCTAACCACACCTAGGAGGATCCAGGATGGCTGTCTTGCCATCCTGCTGGAGGGCCCCCTTATGCCTCTCCCAGCCAGGATAGCCCTGAACCCTCCCCAACGGGACTCCTCACAAGTCCTCCGAGCAGTGCAGGCCATCAAGCTGCACAGTTGCACCAGCCCTTTTTCCTCCTTAGTTCCCACTGGAGCGCGGACGTGCAGTAATGTCCAGGCACAGCGTGCTGACATCCGCCGCGCTCCCCCCCCCATGCACACCAACACTAGTAGTACCTCCGGGCATCCCCAGAAGTTGCTACAGCATGGTGAATGTTCCCCAGCCCACCCCAGGACTAGGAGAACAGTCTGTGGATGCTCGATCCTAGCCCTCCCCTGCCAACCCCCGACAGTGCGGGCTCGTTCCCGAACCCAGGCTGCTGGCATGGTGCAAGGTATGGCGTTCAGCGCCTCAACCCTCAGTGCTACCAGGTCAGCAATACAGAATCTGTGACCCACTTCACCCCTTCCTGATTGCCATCACAAATATGCCTGCCACCTTTGCTCATTGAATACCTTCACCAAGGTCCTAAAAGTAAACCTTCCTTACTTTTCAAAATCAATAAATACTGTAATTGAAATTCTCTTCTCTCATGATTCCTTCTTTATGCACATGAATTTAAAAAAAATGGTTAAGGCCACCCTGATGGCTCAATGGGAGGCATTGTGCTGCCTTGCAGATGAACAGTTCAGGGTGGATTTTAGCTGCACGTCATCAGTCAGTCAGTGGGACAGACTACAACATGCCTCCACCAAGGAGGGCTAGTGACAGGTTCTGGTATGCAATGACTCTGTGGGCAGGGCAGTTATCTCAGCCTAACCCACACCCTGCAGTCCTTACTGCTTGCTTGAACCACAGAGGTCTGTAGTTGACTATGGATGGACTGTGTTAAGAATTCAAGTGCTGAACAATGACAAACTGCATCATATAGTTGTAAAATAGTCTTTACCACCAGTGTAAATCAGAAACATCCACTGACTTTACTAAAGACCAACAATGACAGGACAATAGCAGAGTGTGAACCGATATTTGAAACACAGCTTCAAGAGAAAACACAGGACAGCAGGTTCCAGACAAGTCATCTTTAAGGCATCTATAGCATACTGGGCAGCGTGACAGCTTTTCAATTGGCATTTTCCATTTGGTCTTTTTGTGCCATAAACCAGACACAGAGGAAATACTGTATTTATTTTGATGCAAAATGGAAATAGTTGCATTTGGAAGTGTACCTCCGTAACTCTTCACTGACTTCAGAGGATGCTCCTCATGCAGTGAGTTGCTGCTGAAAATCAGGCCCAATGAAATGCCTCTTGCAAATGAACAACACTTTTTTATCAAGTCTTTTCTGTACAGTTGACAACTTCTTCCCATTTAGGTAAAATATTCTCCTACTTTACTGAAGTAGCGCTTGATTTAACAGAAATGTAAATGTAACATCACTTGATGGATGAATGGAGGTCCTTTATCACCTTTTGGAGATACCTGAATAAGATACATAAACCATCTCGGAGATGTATTATCTCTACATCTCTTCACTAAGCTGCCATTTCAGTCTGCCTGTTTTTTCCCTTTGGTAACCAGCAGTTGCACTTTATTCTCAAAGGTATCAAATTACAACAATGTGCAAGGCACATTAGCAGTCATTTAGTTATTTAATTAGAAAAAAACACTTTTGTTACACATTCTACTCTACACAACGTAATGAGATAGCGAGTTCTCATCCTAGAATACCACAGGGTCTCCCACAGGGCTCGCATGCATAATTATTGCATTATCACATATTATCATGCAACATAATGTGTGTCAGTGGATTTGTCTCGGTTCAACCACATTTCCATTTTTTTATGATTTCACATCCTCACTTTTTTTCGAGTCTGTAACCTGTCTTTGTGTATTTCAAGGATGGGGGAAATTTGCTCGCTTGACAAGAGCACTGACAAGTAGCAGGGGAGTACTGCAGCAGCTCGCTCCGAATGTGCATAAAGGAGAAAATGTGCACAAGCATTCACGACTGGCTGAGGCAAGTAACTTTTTTCTTTGTTCAAGACAGTAGAGTGATATCATGTCATCCTTATAATGTACAGTAAATTTTGTGTTCAGATCAACAACAAACATGTTCAGACTTTGTAACATGAATAACATGTCCAAGAACTTCAGTGCATTTTTGGTGGGGAGATGGTGCATTTCAGTATTTTTTTAATTCTCAGTTTATGTGCCCCCTTCTATGTCACAGCACAGCCTATCCTTCAGGGTCCTCCAAGGTATCTCTTGCTGGGCCTACTACCAGTCCCCCTTGGGTGCCCTTGCTCGGGCCCTACTTTTGATGTTTCAGTGTGTAAATGAAAGACAGGTTACTCACCTGTAACAGGAGCTCTAGTAGTGGTATAAGTTGTTCATCCACACTTGTTGGCAGGTTCCTTGCTGCTTTGAATGTTGCTGGAAGGTCTTCAAGCTTGCTCCTCCCACCCACCTGGGTGGTAAAACCCTCAGCTCCTCCCCATGATGCCAGATCTAGCCGCTGGAAGCCAGGTTTAGATGTTGAAGCCGGGAGGTCGGTGGGTCATGTGGATGAACAACATATACCACTCCTAGAACTCCTGTTACAGGTGAGTAACCTGTATTTCTAGGGACGTGGATATGTTGTTCAATCCACATTTGTTGGCAGACTCCTAGCAGTTCTCCGGGAGGAGGGAGGCAAGGCGCGCACCCCCTACTTAGGGAATAAGGACTGGAGAACTGAGGTCCCAAAACCAGCATCCTGGTATGACTCTAGGTCAATGTGGTAATGGGAAATGAAGGTGTGTGCTGACTTCCAGGTAGCAGCCCTGCAGATTTCCTGGATAAGGACATCCCTAGAAGCAGCCACCGAAGCAGCGGTATGGCGGGTAGAATGAGCTTTTATCCCTTTGGGAGGCTCCATGCCCGCCAACCTATAGCAGAGATCTATGCAGGAGGTGACCCATCTGCCTATCATCTGCTTGACTGCAGGTCTGCCAGGTGCGGCTTCAGCGTAGGTGACAAACAGCTGGTGAACCTCTCCCTGAACTTCAGCCGTTCGCTCCTTTTAATAAGAGAGCACTCTTCTAGGGTCCAAAGTACGGGGCTTATATTCAGCCTCCGAGGTGTGATTGGGGTAGAACACTGGCAGAGTCAACACCTGGTTAAGGTGAAACTCCGATACCACCTTTGGAAGGAATTTTGGGTGGGGACAAAGGACAACCTTGTCCCTGTGGAAGACCAGATAAGAAGACTCAATGGAAAGCACCTGGAGCTCTCTCATCCTTCTGGCTGACGTGATAGCCACCAAGAAAGTGGTCTTCCACGACAGGTGAGAGATTTCACACCTGTGCATCGGTTCAAATGGCTTGCCCATGAGCTTAGCCAGTACCAGCAGTAGATCCCACGGAGGTGGATGTTCTCGCACTGGAGGGGATATGTGGTCTAGGCCTTTGAAAAAGCGCCCAACCACCTTCTCCTGCACCACAGACTGCCTGCTGGCCCGTGCCCAGTAAGCAGAGATGGCTGCCAGGTGCACCTTAAGGGTCGTCAACCAAAGCCCTAGCTGAGAAAAGGACCACAGGTAGTCCAGAATGCTAGCCAAGGAACAGGAATAAGGGTCCAACCCCTTGTCCTGACACCAAATGGAGAATCTCTTCCATTTGAAGGCATAGCATTTTCTGGTCGACTCCTTACGGGATGCCTCAACAACGCTGAGGACCTCGTCGGAAAGACCCAAGGTCTGGAACTCTAGCCACTCAGGAACCAGGCCGTCAGGTGCAGGGATTGAAGATCTGGGTGGAGAACCTTCACCTTGTTGACTGAGAACAGGTCGGGTGGGCTGGAAGCCATCTCGGGAGCCTGGAGCTGAGGCTGAGGAGATCTGAGTACTAGAACTGGTGGGGCCAGTCTGGGGCTACCAGAATCACCTGTGCCTTGTCCCCCTTCACCTTGAGAAGCACCTTGTGGATCAAGGGAAATGGAGGGAAGGCATAGCAGAGACCTGGGTCCATGGCCTCGAGAAGGCATCCCCCTGCAGCGAGCCCTGCTGAGGGGGGTGAGCGTGAAACAGCCTCAGCTTTGCATTCTCCCTGGAGGCAAACAGGTCCACCTGAGGGTAGCCCCAATGGGAGAACAGGTCTTGTACTACCTCCGGCAGTAGAGACCACTCGTGAGAAGCAGCGCCTATTTGGCTTAGGGCATCAGCCAGACTGTTGGAGGCTCCTGCCACATGGATGGCTAGGAGATCTGCCTCAGGCTGATCATGAGAGACCAGATGGGGATCCTCCTTGCACTGAGGAAGGTGCTTCCCGCCCTGACAGTTGAGACAGTACATGGTTGTGGTGTTGTCCGTCTGGACCTGAACCACCTGACCCTGTACAAATGGGCGAAGGTGGTGAGGGCTGGTCAAACGCTGGCTCCAGCAGGTGATGTGGCGCCCGAGACTGCTGAGTGGAACCAGAGGCCGTGGGCTCTGAGCTCCCCAGATGGGCACCCAACCCATCAGAGAGGCATCGGTCATTAAAGTGACTGTCAGCTAGGCGGATGAGCAGGATCCCTCCTGCAGGTGAGCTGGGATTAACCACCACTGCAGGCTGTCCCACATCTCCTGGGTCACTGTCACGGCTGGTCCAGAGGACAGTGCTGTGACCACTGGCTAGCCAACTCCCATTGCAGAGGCGCCTATGCCAATGGACCCAATGGACCATGCTGGTGCAAGCCACCAGGAGGCCCAGGAGGTGCAGGAAGTCCTGGGCAGGGGCGCAGTGCCCAACCGAAATGATTGGCAAGGAGGAAAGGACCTTGGCCCTGTCCCAGGGAGCCGGGCTCTGGCTCGAAGAGAGTCGAGCTCTGCCCCGATGAACTGACTCACCTGCGATGACACGAGTTCCGATTTGGCCTCATTGATGAAGAGGCCAATCTGAGAGCAGACCTGGAGGGCTAGATCCCTGGACTGCTCCACCTCCAACCTGGAGGGGGCTGCAATTAGCCAATCATCTAGGTAAGGGTACATCCGAACCCCTCAGTGCCGTAGGAATACTGTCACCACTGCCATGCATTTGGTGAAGACCCTGGGAGCTGGAGAGAGGCCGAAGGGCATGGCCCAGAACTCGTGAGAGAGGCCCTCTGCTCAGAAGCGGAGGAATCGCTGATGAGACAGATGGATTGGGACGTGAAAGAAGCAGCGTCCTGAAGGTCCAGAGAACAGAACCACATGCCTGGTTCCAAGGATGGAATGATCTGAGCCAGAGTGACCATCTGGAAGGTATGAGGCCTTAGGAACTTGTATAGGTTGTGCAGGTTGAGAATGGGGCGCCAGCCCCCCATCCTTTTTGGTACCAGGAAGTACCTGGACACAAACTCTGGGTCTGGAGAAGGGTCTACCACCTCTCTGATCACCTCCCTCTGGAGGAGTAAGGCAATGTCGGCTCGATGAGCCGACAGAGAGGCTGTGGAACCTGTAGCCCCCCATGGGGTGACGGCTCGATAGGGAGGGAACTGCTCGAATTCCAGAGGCAGACCCCTGCCGACCACTTCTAACACCCAGCCCTCCGTGGTGATAGTGGACCAGGCAGAAAGGAAGTGGCGGAGCCGCCCCCCCATGGGGGGAACCTGGGGAGGAGTAACAAGGTTGGGGGCGACACCCCTCAACCCATCACTGGGCAGGCTTGGAGGAAGGGCCTGCTGAGGGACCTCCTGGACCCTTGCAGGCTTCCTACTAGAGGAAGCGGCAGACGGCCTTAGGGTGCCAAGTGTGAGCCTGCTGGCCCTGATGCTGGTGTTGCTGGGCTGGGCGTGCCACAGGAGCAGAAGGGCAAAGGGCTTATGCTGCTGCTGAGCCTTTGTCCTTCTGGGCAGAAGTGACTGAGTCCAAGGTGGCACTGGACTTCTCGATCCTCTGGAGATGGCCTTCCGCTCTGGGCCTGAACAAGTTGGTGCCCAGGAAGGGAACATCTGCCAGCTTGTGCTGGATGTCCGCTGTGAAGGTGGAGATCCGCAGCCAAGCTCTGCGGCGCATGACCACTGCGGCTGCTACTGACTGGGCACAAGTGTCACCAATGTCCAAAGAAGTTTGGAGCTATTGTTTAGCCACCTCCCTTCCCTAATCCTACACCTGCTTGATTGTCATCTGAAGGTCAGCGGAGATGAGAGTCACCTCATCCAGGGAGCCCATAAGGTGTGAGAAATGTGCCATCAGAGCGGCCGAGCTAGCCTGACAAAGGCCTAGGGAGGAATCAGCATAAACCTTCCAGCCTGAGTAATCTAACTTTTTGAATTCCTTATCGGGTGGTTTGTTCATGTCCCGAGCATTCCCGGAATGCCGGAACACACTATCGGTCACTAACCCCTCTGCAGAGGGGTGCTCCGAGAAACCGAAGAGTGAACCGGTGGGGACCACGTACTTTTGAGCCATCCTGGCTGAAGGTGAGGGACACGATGCTGGCTGCTGCCACAACTCCAGGATCAGGCCAACAATGGCTTCGGCCACCGGAAAGGCCTTCATAGGGGCATCCCCTCAGTCCAGTATCTCCGTGAGGGGGATACTTGGCTCATTTTTGGATGGGTTCGAGCTGCATCCCAGTGGTCTCTGAGATGAGTCAAAGCATACCCAGAAATGAGGATGGGCTCTCGTCCACCAACTGGCCTCCTGCAGACTCCAGGTCAATCGACTCGGAAAACAGGGAGGAGTCATCATCAGACACCGAGGAGTCTGCGAACAGCTGCCGAGTGCCTGAGCCACCCTCCACCTGCCGAGGTCAATCGGGAGTGAGGTGACCAACAACCTATGGGGCAAGCCCTAACCTGACCGAGAATCCTTGGTCGGGGCCCCAGTCTTTGGTTGTGGAGGTGGAGGTTCCACCACAATGGGTAGAGCAGCCAGTTCTGGCCAAACAACGGCTGGGGCGGCTCCTCGACCACCATGAGGTTGTTTCAGCCACTCGGTGGCAACCATAATGGCCAGAGAGCGACAGAGTCGGCTTGACAGTCAGTAAAGTTGCTGTTACATCAAGTCCTCATAAGCGCCGGCGCACTTGGCGAGGCCTATCATCGAAGAGGATGAGTGGCGATGCTACTTTCCATGGTGCCAAGACCAAGACCGTTGATGTCGGCGGACCGGCTGGAACTGGAAGAGGACCAAGATCGAGACCTTTGGGGATTCCAAGGGTGGGTCAAAGAGGGAACGGCGGAAACCCGCCCCTCCTTCGGTGCAGGGACTTTAACTGGGGACTTCGGCACAGGAGGCACAGGCAAGTCCTTGATAATCACCGGGGGAACCAGTGAAGAAGGGTTGTCGGCAACTCCAGGCGACAAACCATCTGACGGGTTGAGAAAAATCTTGACCGCATCGACGGATGTCTCAGCCGGCTGACCTGATGGGGACACCATGAAGCCAGCGACCACAGCTGCAACCTCTACCGAAGTTGAGAGTCGATGGTCTGGTGAAGGGGATCTCTCCCACTCCCATGATCATCGATGATGGGACATACCTTTAGAGTCCTTCTTTCTGGACTGACTGGAATGTCCTGATGGCCCTCCTCCCTTCGTGGAGAGGGATTGACAAAGATCCTTAAAAGAAACAGTGTAGGAGGCCAAGGAGGCGGGATAAATGCCGCAGCTGAGGAGGAAGAAGAAGTGGCCTGGGCCGCCTCCTTCTCGAGGGCGATCATCTGCTCTAACTGCTCCATGGAGCCCGCCACCACGGACACTGCCCAATGGGCCTCCTTAGACTTGACCGGCGGGTACCGTTTCTCGGGGCACCCAAGAAGTAGTCTGGCAGCGCAGTCCTCCAAGACTGAAGCCGAGAAAGACCTGCACAATTCGCAGGCCTGCGAATCATGTCCAGGCCCTAGGCAGTAGACGCATGTGGAGTGCGGATTGGTCCGGGACATCTTCTGCCCACATGGGCACCGACAGAAGCTGGGAGTCGATTTGTCCATCGCAGCCACGAGGGAAGACGAAGACCATAGTCTTGTAAATTTTAAAATTAGTTTTGGAAATTCCGAAGAGTGTGGATCCAGGCCTAAAACGCAGAGCGCAAAGGAGGGAACCTGAGCTTCCAAGAGGTAAGGAAGATCTGGCGTCATGGGGCGGAGCCAGGTTTTACCACCGGGTGGGTGGGTGGAGCCAACGAAGACCTTCCGGCAACATTTAAAGTGGCAAGGAACCTGCCAACAAGTGTGGATTGAACAACATATCCACGTCCCTAGAAATGAAAATTTCAGAATATAGGAAATTTTGTTTTCTTAACAGTTGCATAAGCTTGTTGATCCACGATGCAGATTCATTTAATCTGATATTGCTGGGATTAGTTTGTGATGGAGTGGAACTCAAATTCTGAATAACATTTTTTGTTTTGCCTCCCGATTCTCCTGACCTCTGCCCAGACATTGGGAGGCTGCTGTGGCTGTAACTCATCCCCCAGTTTGGATGGCAGGTGAGTGGCTGCCTTTACAGCTAGTGCCACTGCCACTTCATGGCAGATTGGCAAAGCTGCAGGAGTGCTGGGAAGTTCATACCTCCTGCCTGTGAGGTCAGGCGCCTCTCCTGCTCTTCCTTGATGTGATTGGCCCCACCACCAGCTCCAATGTGTGATCCCAGAGATCACATGCAAACCCAGGTCTTCCATGTGGCAGAATATAAATCAGTTACATGATTTCAGCCAGTCAATGCACATAACCATTGTATCTCATATCCTGTGTACAGTGATTTCTCATGCAGTAACATTAGGAGTGGCCCATTTCACCTCAGAGCCAAGGGAAGGACAGGATTTGTTTAACTTCTGAATTAAAAATACTTGAACCTTATTATAAATCACTTCAGCTAACCTGAGTGATTTACATAAACATTAACCCACAACAAGGCATGTATTTCTAGAGAATGATTGCATGCCCTGGGTGAATTGGAAGACAAGAGGAGGTCAATGGCCTAGTGACTTTCAG
Source organism: Neoceratodus forsteri (assembly GCA_016271365.2). Taxonomy (NCBI): domain Eukaryota; kingdom Metazoa; phylum Chordata; order Ceratodontiformes; family Ceratodontidae; genus Neoceratodus; species Neoceratodus forsteri. The sequence continues at coordinate 1,220,924,429 of CM057450.1, forward strand.
TGCACCCAGAAAGTACATTAATTCTCAAGAAACCTGTTCCCTGGAGGGGGTTATTGAGTTTAAAAATATGATTTTTTTTTATTGGAAATGGTTTTATTCTCCTTTAGTTAGGTTCTTGTGAGGCAGGATATTTGAGTTTGTAACAAAAGCTGCTTGTCTTCAAATGAATGTGGAAAGTGCATATGTTTTGAATACACCTATGTCCTGTTGTGGGATTTTGTTTCAAAAGTGCAAAATTGTTTTATTTTTATTTCGGAAGGTGGTTGCTGTGTAGATTAGGGCAGGTTAGTCACCAAATGTGCAGTTTCTATGTAATTAATAAACAATCAGGTGATGTGTTTTAACCCGTGAAGTGATTTGGTCACTTTTAGACCCCAGTTTATAAAATAAGTTTATAAGGCCTGTGTCGGGTGTCTCTTATGGTATAAGAAACTACTCTAGTGAGGTTTGGGCAGCCAGAGATGCTTAGCTGCACTTCGGTTCCCAGTCCTCTTGCCTAAACCTCATGCTTAAAGTCTCTAATGCAGTAGGAGACACTCAGCTGCCCTTATTAAATCATACTAACGCTTTGCCACTGCAGCGCTGGGATGGCCCTGGAAACCATTTCTGGTGTTGCAGTTAAAATGCACAGGTTGGAATAACCGTATAAATCTTAGCCAGTCAGGATTGTTTATTTCCAAATATCCCAGGTACTCTTACATGGGATAGGAAAAGATTTTCACATAGCTAACTACACTGCCATTTTTCTTTCTGTGCAGATTATGTATTCTTATATGTTTTGACCAGTTTTTGATAGATACACAATCTAGTTTTGGGGGCCCACTGATCTACATAGAGTTCCACTCCCCTGAGCAGCTACTCTTCCTTCTTTTCATATTTATAAGACAATCTATGACATAAGTTAAGCCCTGCTATTCATCTGAATGGCCTGGAATGGTGTTATTGATGTCGTAGACTGTTCAGGCAGTATAAAAAGAGAGATCAGCAACAACAGTCGAGGAGAGAGGGATTCAGGGTAGTTACAAAACAATCAGATTATTAATTTAACAAATAAAAATCAAAACATCTCGGTATTGGATAGACACTCAAAGGCAAACAGTAGGGCAACTAGAGATGTAAAAAAAACCTGTTTCCTATCACTGTTATTACCATAATAATCATGCAGATAGTTCTGAAATTCTGAAGTTCTATGTTCAGGTGTCTTAGTCCATTTCCTGCACAGGGATCCTCTATTTTCACTGCAAAGTAAAACATTTTGATTTTAACTTTAAGGTCCAGTCTCTTTTAAAGAAATCTTTATCACAATTTATGTTTATGTGTTTGTAAGAGTTTCCTTTCAAGTCCTTTGAGTTTCAAAACTGCTCATCTTCACTTCTCAGTTCTCTCACCCAAGGAACTGGATAATGCACTCTTATAACCATAAGAGACACCGTAACTGTACATACTGTATAACCATATATTAAAATGCATAAGAGGGTCAGATACAAATGCAGTTAGTGGACTGGATTGTCTGCTTAATTTTTATTCAAAAATGTCAGTGTTTAGATATGTTTGTATGTCCAAACCCATTTCAGAAATATTTGAATTGGTACAATTGTTTCTGAATATTTCTCTGTCGTATGTTGACCCCTTTATTGGTTAATATAATTGTGTATTGTATGATTGTATAATGACATAACTGTGTTTTGTACTTGTGATTGCCTAGCCCCAGACATGACTGAAAATTAACTATATCTTGCTTAGTGAATTAATTCCTGGTAAAATAATTTAAATAAAAAATAAATGTTAAAGAGTTCCTAGACTCCATTACCACTACTATCTATGTTCTAATAAAAAACATTGTGTAGGATCAGCACAATTACAGTCTTCAGTTTGAAGGCAATATACTTGCTGTGTGTGTGTGTGTGTGTGTGTGTGTGTGTGTGTGTGTATCTATATATATATATATACACGCACACACATATATATATATATATGTATATATAATAACGAGGATGACACGAGGATCAGTTAAATAAATGATTTATCTGCACAAGAGCACTTTGACCTTGAATAACCTCACGAGTGGCATAAGCCATGAGTAAGGTGTCTGAGGTCAAACTGCTCCAGTGCAGATAAATCATTTCTTTAACTCATCCCATGGCATATTTCAATTATACAATGTGGAGAAGATTTTTTTTAACAAGTGTTTCTAAGTTGAGTTTGAAATGACATTTGTTTTTTAAATGAGATTTATAAGGGATTTTTGAGGGGATTCACTGAGTGTTGCTCACACTGCACAGTAGGTTCAGCAGGATGTTAGGGGACGCCATTATGGCTACTATGGGCCAGACATCCTTACATTTACATTATGTGTTTGGATTGGCTGTGATTTTAGAGTGGGCACTCCACAGGCTTCCAAAACATGGCAGCTTCATTTTTCACTTAGAGAGAATGAGAGGGTGCCTGTAGTTTCTGTGTGCCTTCATGTTTATTTTTAATTATTATTAAAGTTTTAACAGTTATCTGGCTGATACTACATTTCGTTTATGGTTTGGCATGCCATACCAGTGGAGAGTGAATGAGGATCATGAGCGGGGGACAGGTGAGAGGCTGTGCTTTCCATGTAAGCGCGTCGGTGTTAGCTCCATGTGTTAAGGAACTGGTGTTGGCGAGAGGTAGGAGTTAAAAATTCTGAGGCAAAGTTTTGTTGTTTTTTAAATAACAGGACTGTTTTTTTTGGGGGGGGGAAGTGCGATGTTTGGAATAGTGGAGCACAGGTAATGGAAGTGTGAGTGACATGAGCGAGCAGAGTGGGAGTAATGTGTTGGTCGAGCAGCTGGCAGTTTGTTTAGACATAGGTTTTTCTGCACTGATCCACTCTGCACTTAAGAAATGAAGCATTTTTGTGGGATACAGTGGTTACTACTTCTGGTGCTGTACTGGCTATTGCTGTAAGCTGGTTAGTGTGCCATGTTTCGTGGGGACAATGGTGAGTACTGTACTGCTGCTGAGTAAGTAGTGCCAGCGGGGGGTGAGGTGGGGTACTGATGACATACTTACTATGTGTATAAACCTTGCTGACAAAGCTACTATATGTATGAATTTCATATATACATATAGTTGCTCAGATAACAAAATTTATCACACTGAATTTACCACCACTCATATTGCATAAATATATATATATATATATATATATATATGTCTAATGCATGGTTGGACCCTCGTCCCAATAGAAAAAAACATCATATATTTCCTTATATGTGATGGTGGCCAGTTAACATATTATGTTGCCAGTTAACTAAGAACACTGTCTTAACCCTTATGATGCCAACAGAATTAGAATGTCTAGGAATTCTGGACTGATATTTCAGTCTGTGGCACAGCAAGGGTTAAATGTGTTATTAACACGTTCATAACACATTAATACCTAACAAGCACTGTATATCTATCTAGCTACCTCTACTACGTGTGTGTGTGTGTGTATGTATATATATATATATATATATAATGTATACACACACACACACACACTACTACCAGTATATTAATGTGTTGTTAACACCTTTATAATACATTACTACCCCAGTAACACGAGTAATAAGTCCCATAATAACACATATAACAGTCATCTTATCACCCACAACACACATTGTAAAACATAGGATCCAGCAAAATGTGTCCAACTCAGCATACTCATGAAATAATACCATCTCAGGGTTGAACAAACTCGCAAGGCCATTAGCCCTTTGGGCAGAGAGTGGCTTTGTAACCATTCTACCCTCAGTAATATTTCCTTGTATACCATACTTTATTCTATATATATATATATATATATATATATATATATATATATCACTATGAGGGATATGTGGATGGCTGGATAGATAGATAGCCATTGATTTCAATTTGTAAATGGTGATTTGAAAGGATAATGTACAGTGCACGATTGGCTAGCCTGCTTTTCCTAACTAATGTTTTACTTATACCATGCTAAATATTCATACTAACACCTATGTGGGATGCACTTTTTTTTGAGGAACCAAGGCATTAAGTCACCACAGTGGCTGAGATGTCACTCCTCTGGGCTGTTCTTTTCTCTATAGGCATTTGCCTATTACACATACCAGTTTCTGCGCTATCCCTGCTGCAATGGGAAACCTACAGTTCATATCTATGTCAGCCACCAAGTCAGGTCCATCCCCAGCCTCTAGCCATCACTGGCAAACTTCCACTTCTGGGCAATACACCCCCCAGTAATGGCAACTATCGGGCACTGTCTCTATGGCCCCATACTCACAGTTAACTTGAAGGACATTGTAAGAGGCATAAGTCCTAACCAAAGGACAGACTCTAACAAGAAGCAGGGCAAACTGAATGTCATGCACTCCCTGATAACCATGCACAATTTTACCATCTACATCCTACTGTTACTGGGCACCATTCAACCCAACCCTGGCCCAGGGTCTTCTAACACCACTCCACCCTTACAAAGATCCTACAGAGGATTTATTGACTGCCTGTATATCAACATCTGTATCCTGCTACCTGAGTTTGCAGAATTTAAGGCCTTAATACTCACCAAAAACCCTGAAGAGGTAACGGTAACAGGAAACCTGGTTGATTACAAGGGTTTTGCACAGTGAGATGGCATGACCCTTTTATGCCCTCCTTAGACGTGACCACACAGATAAGTAGGGGGGAGGATGTCTTCTGCACACCAAGCACCTCCCACAGGCCTTGCTGTTCATTACCAAGGACTCTGATCCATCCCGTGAGTTCTTAGTGGCCAGCATCAGATTCAGACAAGGAAGCAAAAACTTAACATTCCCCCTGATATGGTTGACTCTGGTCTAGACTCCTTTCTTGGTCATGTCAGTTCCCTGCTCCAATGAAATGAACAGTTCATCCTAGGCAATTTCAACACCAACAGGCTCTTACCACATGCCAAGCAGCACAAAAACAAACTGGTTGACCTCTACCTCTACCAGATGGTCAAGTCCTCTACTGATGTCAACTACAAAACATCAACAGAAACACTCATTGACTGGATCCTGGCTTTTCACCCTGTAAGGCTCTCACGTGTAGAGGTACTACCAGATCTGATTAGTGAGCACTCTCCTATCTATGGCTGCTGGTTCACCAGAAGGCTGAGACTGCCTCCAAAATTCATCTGCACCCACTGCCAAAAGGTAGAGAGAGACTCACAATCTTCAAACCACCTTCGTAACATTGATTGGCATTGCCTGGACTGTACTCACTCATAAGGTACAAATAAGGTATACTGTATGTACAGTTGTGGCCGTAGATATGGTCAGATATTTTCTGAAATTTCTGTGATATCTCTGGAGAAACTCCCTGCCTGCCTACAGTACCCCTATGGGATATATCACAAAATATCTGGAAATATCTGAGTGCATCTATGGCTTCAACTGTATGAGGGTTTCCATCATATGAAATATACTGCTGGCTAGGCTGCCTTGTCATTTCCTTTCCCTAAACTTTGGGGTTCCCTTCCCCCATCTGTTCACCTGCTCTTTCCTTTGCTGCTCTTAAAGCTCTCCTCTGATTCTCTACTCACTTTTGCCGTTGCTTCTGATATTGGGTTACTTCTTGCCTACAACATTTACTGAATTCTCTGTCCTTCAGCACTTTCCTACTTCCCCAGTATTTGTCATTCCCCCAGTTTTTATTTTGTTAAGTTGATAACTATTTAATTGTTCTTTTCTTCTGTTGCACAATTTATTGCATGGCAACTTATTTTTGTCAGTTTATTCTTAGGCATAATTGTCCTGTTTATTTTTGTTATACTGATTCCATTCAATGTATTTTATATTCCATATTTTTGGATGTTATCTTTTCCCTCTTCCCCTTCCCCCAGGACACATCTGGAAACAAACTGTTGCCAGCTCAGTATGTCTTTGGTAAAACCTTTGAAATAAAATAAATAAATTCCCGACATAGACCTTGCCTTTGACTTCTTGCAGACATCCCAAACTACATGGGACCACTTTGCTCCACTAAGAAGGAAAAGAGTAAGAGGAAACAATAATCACTGGCTCACCTCAGAACTCCTCACTCTCTCCAAGAGTGGGACAAACTGTGGGCTTTGTACATAGAATCGTGCTCCCACTAGGCCCTACAGAAGTACAAAGAGCTGAGAAACCAGTGGAAATCTGCTATTAGTAAATCCAAAAGCGAATTCTACAAAAATTAAGTGCTTGAATCCAGTAACAATCTCAGGAGTCTTTGGGATTCTGTCAACAATATCCTAGGACAGAGAAGCTGCTTCACTCTCAACATTCTTGATGTCAGCAGAGAGAACGCCACTGACCCTCTAGCCATCACCAAGGCATTTATCTCTTTCTTCATGAACATGGGCAAAGACCTGTCCACTGCCACCCAACCTCCCACACTTGTTCCCCATAGTCTCCCAGTCTCCTTCAACACAAACAGACCCACATTCTGTTTTAAGTGGGTAAGCACCAATACAGTTAAAAAGTATGTGCTAAGCTCAGCAACCAAAACAAGAATTAGACCTGCCTGCTTGGAGATGAAGATACTAAAAATGGTCATTGAGGAATTGACCTTACCTGTTGGAAAAATATTCACTTTTTTCTCCAATTTGGCTGCCTCCCTGATGTCTGGAAATGAGCCAATGTAGCCCCAGTCTTTAAATCTGGTGACAGCATGGCAATGTCGAACTATAGGCCCATCTCTATCCTTTCTGCGCTCTCTATGGCCTTAGAAAAGATTGTCAGCAACCAGCTGGTGTCCTACATCATGGATCACAACCTTCTTGCTGCTAAACAATGTGGCTTCAGGAAGCGGCATAGCACAACAATCACCCTAACTGAGCTATCACAAGAACCCCATAGGGCCCTAGACAAATGTGAATATATTGGCACAGCCTTTCTTGATCTCTCCAAGGCCTTTGACTTAGTTAGCCATGACCTTCTAATCATAAAGCTTCGAGAGTTGTGACTATCAGATGAGGCTAATGTGGTTCTCTGACTGCTTAGTCCACAGATCACAAAAGGTTAGATGTAGAGAGGTATTATCCAGCTACCAACCTCCCACAAGGCTCAGTCTCCTCCCCCCGCCGCTATTCTACCTGTTTCTCAACAAGGTCCCAGAAGTTTGTGTCAACTCCAAAGCATTACTGTATGCTGATGACACAGTCATCATCACCTCACACTGCAACCTAGAGACATTCAAATGCAACCTACAGTTTGACTTTGGCAAGGTGAGCAATTGGTTCACATCTAACAGGCTGGCCATTAACACCAAGTTTGAGATGCCCTGAGTGGTGACCCTAAGCTGCACATCATAACACCAGCTGTGGACCCTATTCAACAGTTGCAAATCTTCCAGTACCTTGGCGTACAACTTGATGCAACCCTGTACATCACATCTCATGCTGACTCCCTGGCCAAACATATCCACCAACACCTTGACTTGTTATACAGAAACAAGCACACCATCACCCCTGAAGTAAAATAACTCCTAGTATCCAGCCTCATCATCTCTATGATTGACTATGGTGTGGTCATGTACACTGTAACCAATAACACCATACTCAAAAGAATTTCAGTAACATTCAGCCAATCCTGCAGATGTGCACTCAACATGAAACCAGACTCCTGCCACTGTGACCTATACTTCTCCACCAGCAGGCTTGCTTTCCACCTCTGAGTTAACCTCAGCAAAGAACTTTTATGCACGAGAGCAATTTTGGTCAAATGCTGTTGAGTGTCTGCAACCTCTTCTGTCAGATCATGAACAAATATATAACTCAGTTGATGGGGGATTGAAAACCCTTCAGAAAAACTACTCTTGACCAATACTTCTTTGCAACTAGAGCAGTCAAAATCTGGAACTCCCTGCCCACAGCCATCACTGCTCTCCCCCACTTGTCCCCCTTTAAGGCCCAAGTCACCCTTTTCCAGAAACTGCACTGCATATGTATCTAGCTCATATCTGCTAGTTGCATTAGCCTTCACCCCTTGTTGATGTCTCCTGCAATTGCAGAAATCTGTTATTAATGCACTGTTCCTTATAATATGATAATTATTGTTATACCTGTTGTGTATTGTATTGGTCTGCTGTTGAATGCAACTTGTTCTTCTGTTATATGTAACTTAGTAGACTTGGACACCTTTGAAAAAGGGCTCTTGAGCTCAAAGGTTCTCTGAACACAATAAATAAATCAATAAATCTGGAGACATTTTTTGTAGCTATTCTCTGTTGGCTGGCTACCACAACAGGCACAGACCCTAACCTGTCCCATCACACTGGCTTCCTATGGACTTACTATCCAACTGCCACCTTTACAACAACTACCCCCCCTGGTGGGGGCATCCCTGAGGCTGGAAAACAGATCCTCAGGCAGGAATCATGCCATGTCTCCAGGTGCCAGGCCTGTGGATGGGTGGTTTCATCATGCTGGCCATCATAGTTTTCTCCCTCCAGTATGGCCCCCTGGGAGGGCAGACATGCAGTGCCACCTAGACAACCCTGTGCATGCTCCCACATGCAGGACATCAGCAGCCACCACTCCTCCCACCCCCAATGTTGCGGTCTCTGGGCTACCTACCCCTAGCCTCCATTAGGGCTAACCTGTGCAGGATTTCATCCCAGAGGGTAGGAAGTCCACCTCCCCCCTCTCTCCACATCCCCTATCACACCAGTCTGCACCTCCACTCATCTCAGTTATACCCTACTTCTGTCCTTCAGTTGCTACACTATGTCAATTGCCCCTCCAATCACCTCCCTGTGCTTTCTTATTTTACCGTCTACTGCTACAGTTTACATTTGTGTATAACTTGTTTATTACCTGAAGTTGCCACTCTAGTGTACTTATGGTACATTTTATGTACATATGTGTAATTACCTGTATATTACCTGTATACTTTTGTATATGTTGTTTTCCTACATTTACTGTACACTGTATTTTAATCATACTGTAATCCCTCCTCCCCTTCCCCCCAGGACGCATCTGGAAATGAGCTGTTTCAGCTCAGTATGCCTTTCCTGGTGAAACTCTTCAAATAAATGAATTATCAAATAGGGGCCAGGTGTGCATAGGGCACCACATCACTCCTTCCATGGAGGAGGAAAGCAGTTCATTGGACACTTGACCCTCCTCCCTCCTGTCCAACCCTCCGATGTCCTGCGTGCACTCCCAAACATGGGTTGTCTGTGCAGCAAGCGATAGCACTACTGCTGCACCAGCAGGCAAGCTTTAGTCTGGAGACTGTAATTAACAGCTTTATTTGGATTGGTTCCTGGTCTGACCAAGTTATGACTTACTGATCCATAAAGGAGGATGCTGGGAACCTCCACAAAGGAGACCCACAGGAGGGTGGCAGGGGACCCTGCAGGGGAAGGAAACAACTCCTGGTGGGGGACTCCATTGTTAGGAAGGTAGAACTGGGGGAGGAAGGAGAGAGGGAGGTAAGGTGCCTGCCTGGCACCATGGCTTGGAGGGACAGGGAGCAAATCCTCAGGATTGCCGAAGCAGCTGCACAGGGGAGGGAGCTGGATGTCATTGTCCACCTAGGGACAAATGACCTGGCTAAGAAAGGGATTAGAGAAGTGCAGGAAGAGTTTGTGGAATTGGGGAGGGGCCTTAGTCAAGTAGCACGCACGGTAACCTTCTTGGAGGTGCTGCCCATCTATGGCATAGGAGAGGCTAGGGTGTTCCGCACCATGGGATTCAATCAGTGGTTGAAAAACTGGTGTGGAGCTCAGGATTGGCTTCATTGGGGACTGGGGTCCACCTGGGTGATGCAAGCCTATACTGGCATGATGGGCTGCATCTGTCCGGGAGGGAACCAGGATCCTAGGTGATAGGTTTAAATGCTTCATTGGCAAGCATATAAAACTAGCCAAGGGGAGGCACTGGAAAAGAGCAGGAAATCCTAGCCCCCAAATAATCACGGTAGTAAGTGCAAAACACCAACATAGAGGTGTCGATAGAGAGAGGGTGGGGTAATGGAGAAAGTGACAAAGGCAAGAAGGACAGGGATGGTGCAAAAGGGAGTAAGGCCATCAGGAAATGGACGGTAATGAGTACCAATGCCCGTAGTCTGGGCAACAAGCTCCCTGAGCTGGTGGCCTTGATGGAAGAGGGATGCCTGGATATTGTAGCAGTCACAGAAACATGGTACACAGAGAACCATGACTGGGATGTTAACATACCAGGGTACATAACCTACAGGAGAGACAGGCAGGGGAGAAGAGTGGGAGGAGTAGCTCTCTATGTAAAGGAAGGGATAAAAGCAACTGAACAAAAGAGTAAACAGGAGGAGGCACTGTGGTCACCTTGGAGACTGGAAAGGGCACCACAATCCGTACAGGGGTTGTGTACAAACCCCCATGTCAGGGGGAAGGAATGGGCAAGGATATAGTAGCAGGCATTCTTAGAATGGCAGAGAAAGGGGAGATACTGTTGATGGGAGACCTGAATATGCCAGATGTTAACTGGAGCACATTTGCTGCAGCCACATCCAAGAGCAGGGCCATTCTTGATGTTCTACAGGTGGCAGGCCTTAGACAGCTAGTTTCGGAACCCACTCATGAGGGAGCAATCTTAGACCTCATACTCTTAAATGGGGGCAGTGAGAGGATCTCAGATCTAGAAGTGGGTTGCCATCTGGGGACAAGTGACCATCAAACAGTGTGGTTCACGTTAAACTCAGCTACAGAGTCAAGCCAAACAAAAGTGAGGGTACTGGACTTTAGGAGGGCTGACTTTGGCAAGATGGGAGAGTGCCTCAGAAAGCACTAGCAAACAGGCTAGAAGGAGTGTGGAGCAACAATGGGAATCATCAAAACTGCCATCACAGAGGCAACAAGCCTTGTGTGAAGCAAATAAACAAATCAAGATGAAAGAAAAGCCACTATGGTTCTCAAAAGGGTGGCTGTGAAAGTCAGGAAGAAAAAGATAGCATTCCGGAAGTATAAGGAAACACAGAAGAGCAGGACAGAGAGCTGTACCAGTTAAGGCAGAAGGAAGCAGGGAGGAAGTCAGAATAGCAAAGGCCCAAACTGAGGAAAAGATAGCCAACTCAGTTAAGAAGGGATAAAACCTTTTATAGGTACATCAGCGAGTAGAAAGACAAAGGGAGGGACAGTGAGGCTGAATAGAATGAACGGTGGGTGGGCAGAGGGACAGTGAAAAGCAGGGATACTGAACGAATATTTCTGCTCAGTATTCACAAAGAGGAGGGAAAGTGCCTAATCCAATTAACAGAAGCACTCTTGATAGGGGTTGATCCCAGTCCTTTACAGAAGAAAGGGTTCTGCAAGAACTCCTAAAACTGAAGGTGGACAAAGCAATGGGTCCTGATGGAATTCACCCAGAATTCTAAAAGAATTGAGGAGGAACTGGTGAAACCACTGGCTACTCTTTTAATAAATCATGGGAGGATGGTGTGGTACCCGGAGGACTGGAGGAAGGCGGATGATTCCCTTCACAAAAGTGGGACCAAGACAGAGGCAGGAAACTACAGACCTGTCAGTCTGACCTCTGTGGTAGGGAAGTGATGGAGTCACTTCTGAAGGAAAGAACAGTTGAGTACCTAGAGGCCAGTGGAGCACAGGACCCAAGGCAGCATGGGTTCACAGCGGGAAGTCATGTCAGATGAATCTAATAGATTTCTTTGACTGGGTGACCAAAGTAGTAGACCAGGGAGGGGCTGTGGACATGGCCTACCTAGACTTTAGCAAGGCATTTGACACAGTCGCACACAAAAGATTAATAGTCAAATTAAAACAGCCTGGGAGTGGGTCCCAGGGTGGTAGCCTGGGTAAAACATTGGCTGTACAACAGGACACAGAAGGTAATTGTAAATGGAGTCCACTCTGAAGAAAGAGGGGTTACTAGTGAGGTACCGCAGGGTTCAGTACTGGGTCCAGTCCTTTTAATGTCTTCATCAGTGACATTGCAGAGGGACTGGAAGGAAAAGTATGCCTTTTGCAGATGACACAAAGATCTGCAACAGGGTTGATACAAGGAGGCATGGAAAGGATGAAAAGGGACATGGCAAGGTTGGAGGAATGGTCAGAAGTATGGAAGCTAGGATTCAATGCAAAGAAGTGCAAAATAATGCACCTGGGAAACAAGAACCCAGGGAAGAATACACAATGGGTGAGGAGGTAACAACAACAAAAAGGAAAGGGACCTGGGGTAATTCATATCAGATGACCCAAGGTTAAGAAGCAATGTGAGAAGGCAGTAGGGAGGGATGGGGTATACTGGGATGTATAGGGAGAGGCATCAGCAGCAGAAAACAGGAAGTTGTTATCCCTCTGTACAGACAGTTGGTGAGACCCCATCTGAGTACTGTGTCCAGTTCGGAGACCCCATCTCTGCAAGGACATAGACAGGATAGAGGTAGTCCAGAGGAGGGCAACTAAAATGGTGCAGGGTCTGCAAGAGAAGATGACGAGAGACTAAAGGAGCTTAATATGTATACCCTTGAGGAAAGAAGGGAGGGGGAACATGATAGAAACTTTTAGTACCTCAGTGGAATCAACAAAGTCCAAGAGGGTAGCATCTTTCAGAAAAGAGACTTACAAGAACAAGGGACACAATTTAAAGATAGAAGGAGGGCAGTTCAGGGGCAATGTGAGGAAGTATTATTTCACAGAGAGGGTAGTGGATGCATGGAACAGCCTTCCTGAGGAGGTTGTGGGGTCTAAAACTGTGGGAGAATTCAAGAATGCATGGGACAGACATAAGGCAATTCTTGTGGGGGGTAGGAAGAAATAGGCTGTTGGTTAACTAGGATCTGCGGCCTATCCTGTAGGTAGGGAAATGGGCAGACTAGATGGGCCAAGCGGTCCTTATCTGCCGTCAAAGTTTATGTTTCTATGTAATTGTAGGATTCCACTGAAGGGAAGGGCTTGTTAGTTATATCTTGTCCATGCGACTAAATGCAGTACATGATGAACCTTCTAATTTCCAACTGGTGTTGTAATGGTACAAAAATGGTCAGCAGAGCAATATAGAAGAATAGAGACAGAAAAAGACCATCAGTCTGTGATGACTCCCTTCAGTGAATTACTCAGAATTATTTACTTGTTTTATTTTTTAATTTGGTTTTTGCTGACTGTGAAAGGAGTGCTACACAGTACTGCCTGTTTTCCACCTCATCCCGTGGAGTGGGGGAGATAGATGCAAACCTACTGAAACTGAACCGTATTAAGTTGGTGGGTAGTATCTTAGTGAAAGGGGGAAATTTGGCTGAGCCACCAGGGAAATTCCCCTACTCTCCAGTAGGGGGAACCCTTGTCCATCACAGCCATGGATCCTCTCGGTCAGCAAGAGAATGTTCAGGAGGAAGGAGGTGTTTCTCAGCCGCAAGCAGCCCAGGATATGGAGACAGACACAATACAGAACATAGAGCATGAGGAAATTGTAGTATATATGGATGAAGAAGAACAGCTTCAACAAGACCTAGACCAGAAAAAAAACACATTTATTGCATGTGTTATCAGAGGCCGAAAAAGACTTTGAACTTCAAAAACCTAAGGTTGATGAAGAAAAGAAAAGGAAACATTCGGTGCAGAGTCCTATACAGTCGACTATAAAAAAGGACTTTTCCATGATAAAACTTTGTTACCTGAACAAACAGTCTTAACGGCTCCCATTTCCCCTTCACAATCCTGAGAGTCAGTTCTTTTTCCTTCCACAGCAGAAAAATCCACTTGGCAACCTGAACAAGCTTTACAGAAAGCTGGATGGATTTTTCAGGATGGCATATGGATCCCGGACCCTGATATTCCATTATCCGGGACATCTTTGACTGCGAGCGAGACCCTATCTCCTACCACGGTACCAATTTCAAAGAACCTAGGGAAGGATGGTCAGCAGATGGTGGTCGATTCCTTGACAAATGGATCAAAGGGTGCCGCTCTTCCCTTTGATGCTACTATGTCAGATGCTGACTCAGCGTCTATTCAACAGTCAGTGTCAAAAGAACAAGGCCCTATTGAACATCAGGAGACTGAGGAAGTACGAGAAAGCTCCAGACCACATACTTCATATTCAGCTTCAGGTACGGATTTTGATACTTCTCAATCTGAACAACCCCATACAGACTCTAGGGAAATGGAAAGGCTTGAGGCACACAGTCGGCCTGCTAGTTATGCAAGCCTGTTTAAAAAGCCAGAAGAGGCTGCTTGGAGATGGTTTGTTGTCCTCCTTTATTACAAAAGGGGGGCTGGACCTCCCTCTGGACTGTAATTATGTTGGAAAAAAACTGATTATTGATTCCCTGCATTTTACAATAGCGGAGGTTTACGCTTCTATCCATGCCTTCGGAGATCATAACTTTGATATCAGTTTTAGGACGGCTGGGTTATTAGACAAATTCTGATCTGCATATTATATTGTTAAAAATACCCCACTGTGGGAGCTGTTTGTTGCAATTCCTATCACCAGACCTACTGCCAAAATAATAACTGTTCTTTTTAGAAATGAGGGTGACACCCTGTATTGTTTAGAAAAACGATGCACCGTGAACAGCTTGCCAAATGCCATTATTGATGACAATGGGTTTTGGACTGGGGGCTGGAAGTCTTCTGTACAACTTAAACTTACTGAGGATGGTATACAACATCTACCAAATTGTTTTTATCTGAGAAGGGACAGGGGGATTATATTTTACCCAGGCCAGCCTTGCTCGTGCTACAGGTGCAGTTCTACTAAGCACCTAAATTCTGAGTGTGATCAACTCAAGTGTTGAGTGTGTGGGGCCTTGGGCCACTCAGCCATGACCTGCATTGTCCCCCCTTCATGTAATTTATGCAGGTCAGAGGATCACGTTTTTTTCATCTTGTCCTTGGGCGGCCCACAATAACTCGGATTATGCAGAGCATGACTTTTACATAAATAAAGCTGCCAGATCTCATTCTACTAAATGTCACAGTACTGCTCAATCTAGTACTACCCCAGCGGAGAAATCATGTTTGACTCCATGCCTCCTTCAGAGGTTGGAAAGGTACACCAGACTTCCTTCTACCAAGATCCAGGAGAGGCTGCCGCTCCTGCATGGCCCACCCAGCTGGAAGGTGACATGCCCCCCACAGAGCCAATGGTTTTGGTGTCAACTTCTGAATCAGTAGTCTCTTCAGGAGAAGTCCCAGACTTTCAGCCTATACCTAAAAAGCGAATATTAACGAAAAGAACTGCTGTCTCAGACCCAGCCTGTTATGGTTATAACTAATCCATGTGAACTTCTACAAAGTTGGGGGGGCATGATGGATGATGTAGATTCTGATGTTTGCCTCCCTTCAATGCACAGTGATCCCCCGGTGGAGAAGAGGGGGTTTAGATTACACCGGAACATTGCCTACAGTCAAAAAAAGGAACACCAGGGCAAATAAGAAAAAAGTTTCTTAACTGACTTTTAAAAAGAAATATTGACAGCACTCATTTTACATTTAGCTAGCCTGAATGTCAATAGCATATGATCAGAGTTTAAAAGAAAGGCTACATATGCAGTGTTGCAGTCTCTATCTTATGATGTTTTCCTTTTGCAGGATACTAGATTGTACATGGAACAAGAGGTACAACTGGCCATGCAGTAGTGGTTTAAAGGGAAATTACTATAGTCTATTGGGCTGGAGCAATGTTCAGGTTTAGGTTTCTGTTTCACTAGACCCAATTTTGTCATCCAAAAATTAGTAGAAATAGAACCAGGAAGGACATTATTGTTAGATACAGTAGTACAAAGAGTTTTTTGCAGAATAAGTAATATATATGCCCCACAACAAAAGGCCCTTCGAGTTGCACCATTCCAAAAAATGCATCCCTATCTATGAACTAGTTGCATAGTGTTTTGGGTGGGAGACTTTAATACTGACCTAAGACATGGCAGAGCACAGTCCAAAACTTATTGCGATAGCAACGAATTAAAGACAATGCTAAAGCAAGTGGCCTTGAGGGATGTGTTTGCCGCTAACCCAAAACCCACTTTTTTTAAAGGCCACTAACCCTTGCCTCAGTGTTTACGCACAGAGGCTCTTTGTCTTATTAATACAGAAAACCTTGTGTGTAATTTATTGAAGTCTTTGTTAAGCATTATTGGTGCTAGGATAAGTAAGCAATAATACCCGACAGGTGGGCATTATTAGGGAAATACAGGACCATGAGGGAAATAATGAAGAATCGACACCAGGCGGAGGGCCATAGCCCTGGAAGGTCCGGTATTTCCCAATAATGCCCACCCTGGAGGGTATTATTGCACTTAGAAAATGGTCCATCAGTAATACTTTTTTGTGGAATAGAAAAAACATTTTTTTAATTGTTTAATTAATATTTAGAAAAAGATGAAACTTTGTTTTTGTAAAGTAGTTCCTGTACTGTGGCATGTGTGTCACTAGAGGGCGATATTATCTATGAAATTTTGCTTGAATGAGGTATGGAACTGCCCCATTGGTTTATGGGACTTGTAGTGTTGTATGTAAAGTGTTGATTGCATTGAAGCTCAAGTTGTAATATTATGTTAGGCTTTAGCATGTGAAGCCAGTGCTGCTGCTTTGGAGGCGAGCAAGGAATCTGCAGTGCGCTCGTTTGCAGGCGGGCAAGGAATCGGCCAGTATGGTCGTTTTGACAGTTGGGGAGGAATCTGCCATTGGGAGTCATGACCGCAAGAAGATGGGCACAGATGGAAAAACAGACACAGAGGAGCAGCCTGAATAGTAGCGCCAGCATGCAGGAGGAGGTAGGCTATACATTGGACAGTATGCACGGTGTGAGGCAAAAAGTGGGGTGAAGAGCAGAAGAGGCACTTTGTTGAATTTGGCTACCCAGGTAAATGGAGTCTTTGCTGGTTTGCTTTAAACTGCGTCGGCTAGGTTTTAAGGGGCTGGAGTCGCAGTGCTGTCTGTTGTTTAGCGTGGTAGTGCGAGATGGCGGTCGGGAGAACTGTGCCATAGTAAAGAATATGGTATGTAAATGTCTTCACTCTCCTGACTGCAAAATCATTCTCCTTTTTTTTTTTTTAATTAAGAGCCGGCACTGAAGCAAGTAGTGGGGGAGGAACTGTAGCTCTCGCTAAGCGAGAGAAAAAAAAATGGCGGGCATTTCAAATTTTCTGGGCTGTTTTCAGCCACTTACAGAGCAGGCTGGGCAGCACTGGAGACTATTACTCTGTGAAGTGGCACTGGGACCGGCTCTTATTTTTAGCTGGGCATCTATTGAAAAATAAATGCCCAGCTTAGAGCCTGTCTCAGCCAATGAGGTTTAAGAATTGATTTTAGCCATTTTCTAAATACAGATAAAATTATTTGTTTATGTCTCTCTAGTACTACAGCTGCTGATGTTACTATCGGGGGAATATCTGTTTCCAAGTCCCATCGTAAAATTTTAGGAATTTATTTTGGTAAGGGAAATCTGGCAATACATAATTGGGAACTTTGTTTAAAAGGGGGGAGAGAAAGAATTAGTACATGGGCTAAATGAAAGATGGGGAAACAAAAAAGGATTTTTATGATTAAGACCTTCCTAATTCTTATTTTTCTTTTGTCAGCCACATTTTTTCCATTGCCTAAACAAATCAAAACTGCCCTGATATCCTGTTTTTTTCTGGATTTTGGGGGAGTAGATTAAAACCCATTAAAAGAAATATTCTTTACTTTGATATAAAACAAGGAGGTGTAGGGATGGTGCATCCGGTTGTTTTCTTTTTTCCCATTTTTACTTGCACAAATTTAAAACCTATCATTCAGGGGGTTCCTAAACCTTGGGGGTCTTGGATAGCTTCTGGTTTGTGGGACATTTTGCAAAAATGGAAAGATTCAGCTTTTTTGCATAAAAACAAGAGAAGGTATACACTTATGGCAGGCTGGGTGGTTATTTTTGATTTTGTAAAAAAATGGGACTTGTCATTTTGGGATGTCATTCATCTACCTAGGAAAACATTCTATTTAGAAATTCTGGGAAAAAATTTCTATGAACAGCCTTTTTCTGATTTTCATGAGACGGAGCGGAAACAAATATGTGCTTGCCTTATGGATAAAAGAATTCTGACACATAAGTGGGACTTAGTCTGGCTAGGTGAACATGGTCGAATTAATACAAGAGGAAATCACAAGCACAAAGCCCTAATAGATAGATATTGCTTGAGACAGAATCTCTAGACCATTTATATTTTGATTGTTCCTTTATTCAGGAATTCTGGGATATATGGAGGGACCATTGGAATGCACATCCTTTCAAGTCTATGACTAGTCTGCATTTATATTATGGAATATTTCCTAACCACTGGACAGGATATAGCACTAGTACCTTAAATGTGCATTTTTATTATATTGCATTTGGCAGGCTAGATGTCGTTTTATTTTCCAGCAACAGCAGATAACAGAACTGGAATTATATTTTCTAATTTATACTGATATAGTAAAATTACAAGAAAAGGAATTCGTAACTTTGAAGAGAGGTATTTGGGAAACATATTGGGAGCATATCTTTTAGAGGGGAACTGTGGGGTTTGCCTATGCTCTTTTAGATTTTAGCTTCTTGGAGACTGCTTAATTGATCTATTTTTTTCTATATCAGTTTTATTTGATTAATACTAATCAAGGTTTTTTGTTTTGTTTTTTACTTTTATTTTTTTTCCCTTTAGTATCATGAGAAGCTTTCTGTAGGGACTTATTGAAGGCTGAATCATTTTTCTTTGCCTTTTACCAATGACATGTAGCTTTTGAAGTATGATGTAATACTTTTTTAGGTTTCCTTTGTATCACATTTTTGGTGAGGTGATGCACTTCTTATGTTTCTGATTTACATCTATGATACTGAAAAACAAATACATTCCCCTCCTTGAGGTGGTAAGGGGTAGCACTTATTTGTTTAAAATTTCATTTATGTTTTATCCATGATTGTTTTGTAAATCTGATTTGCAACATGCTTTGTTCTAGTTGAGTTACAATTTATTTGGTTTGATTCACCTTTCTTTCAAGTTTTGTATAGGTTTTGATGTAAACTTGACATGTTGTATTCTGTTTTGTTTTTGCTTATCTTTATAAAAATTCCCTACTCTTTAAGGGATGAGGGGGATGGGGTTTGTTTACAATACTAATTGCTCATGTTGGGGGCTACACTAGGCTGTAATACTTATTTATGTTTTCATTTGTTTTCTCAGCTTATCATTTTGTATAACATAGTGTTATTTTGAATATATTTTGCCTCCAGTTATATGGGGTTATATGTATGTTGCAATACTTATTTAAGTTTTCAATTTTTTCTTATGATTTTTTATGATGCAGTATTAACGTATATGTATTTTGCCTTTAAGTTATAAATAAAAATTCCCCTACTCTTCTTGAGAGAAGTACCATGCTGTCATTAATGTCCACCTGAACATCCACCAGGAAAGGCAGAGGTGACATTGGTTGAACATCTCATCTGAAGGATACATTAGACCAAGAAATTATTGGGTTGATGGATCAGTCAACCCCAACCTTGTTCAGGAAAAGAACCTTCATCTGAGCCCAGACCTTGTGCTTTTAAATATTAGTGAAAAATGTACAGCAGTCTGTTTACTTAATCTACCACTTCCTGCCAGTAAAGCATCATTCACTTAAAGAGCTGCTGACGCCTCAAAGAAAACTTTGAAAAATATAATAATTGGGTACAATTCAGCTTGCATTCTGCACATATTCCATAGATTTCTCCCCCCAGTTATTTAATATTGAAGAAATTTATATGAATACATGATTTTTATCCTTTAGAGTTCATCTGCCTCTTTAGCTTATGCCCCACTTCAAGTCATACGGGTCGGAGTGGGAGCGGGGGTGGTCTGGCATTGTTGGGGGGTGGGGGTGGGGCCACTAAACCACCATGTCTATATTACATAACAGAACACAGAAGTGATGAATTTGTTAAAAATGTATATTTTCAGGGATTGGGGCTGGGAGAGAGGCTATTTATTAATGTCTGGAGGGATTGGAGCTGGGGGGCTATTTATCAATGATTGGAGGGATTGGTACTGGGAGAGAGACTATGTATGTATATTTTTTGGCATCAGTGCATGGGGGGTTCAATAGCTCTGTGGGGCTGTGTTATTATTAAATTGGGAGAATGGGAGGTCCCCTAGCCCACAAGGGCTTAATTATTGATGAAATGGGGGGTCAGGAATGGGGGGCTTCTGTGTGTTCATGGGGGGCTACATGGCTTACTTACACTTGCCACACATTGGCACAACCCCTGGTGGACTGCAAAGTACACTTTACACCAGCTCATAGCTGAGGACACTGAGCCAGTACACCATTATCAGCATTTCCACTCAGAACTCATCAATTCAGCCTGCCATAACCTTTGTAAACTGCTTATGTATAAACATGATGCTATGCGGTAGTTTCTTAAAGCTATCCTGACATAACTGCCTGCCACTGCACACAGTGTACATGAAGACAGTATAGTCCTTCAAGGAAGGAATGGATAAACATCTGGTTGTTTATAGTTCAAAAAGTGTTTAAATGTCAATCATTTGGTGAGTCACCCTGGTACTGAGAAATCTTCAGCACCATCGCTATTAGCATTGTAGGATGAGGTGGGAGAAGTTGTCAGATAAGGGCAGTTGATATTAGCTAATCAGTGATCATAACTCTCAGAAAGGTATGCCACGTTGCCATGAACCTATCCTATTCAATTATTATAGTATGATGTATTCTCTCTAGTCTACAGCAATTAGACATTGAGATCAACCATTTCTCAAAAGCTGGGGGTTCATCAAAGTTGGCAAGACCAAATGAGGGAGGCCAAGAAAGGCAATATCTGGGTCAATTGGGAAATCTCTACTGATCAACTTACCTAGCATCTGGAAGATCCTTTCTCAGTTGGTTGCCAGGTGTGGGAAGAATGCCAACCTTTGTAAGAGACTGCCTCTGTCATCTGGATATCTTGGGCTTCTATCTGATATATTGGGAGTAAACCTGTTGTACCTGGCTGGAGTATAATATGTGCTGTGTACAATGCTGAACAACATCTGTTTTCATTTAGTATTGTTAACAATGCTATGGGTGAATTTAGTCACTTGGAACCTTTGTGCCTCATTCAGGTTATGGCCAGTACCCCTTTCCCAAGCTTGTTTTAAGATATCCAGGTTGATGGATCTGCTATCTCTAAGTAGGCTATGTATTTTAGAAATGAGTCCTGTCTTTGGTTCTTGAAAACACATTTTTCAACCTAGTTTCTTGTGGCTGCAGATTACCTATGCTGTGCCTTATTTTTTATTATATTAATTTATTTATTTAGGGATTCGGATCATACCTTTGGGCTCAGAGCTTTTTTACAAAGGTTCCATGTCAAACAGTGACAATGACAGCAATAACAAACAGTTTACATACAATACTCGAATAGTAGGTAGCTAGTATACAGTAAGGATACAATGTCATTCATAGTACCAATGGTGATAGTACAGCGTCAAGAGCATTCAACTAGGGTAAAGGACAGTGTTTATATGTAGCGAAGGAGATAAACAGGTGTGACACCTAGTGTGAGAGTCCAAGGAGGAGTCAAGGTGAGGGGAGGAGGCAGGGGGTGGGCAGCCAGAAGAAGTGGCTTTGTCTAGGAGGTTGGGGAGGTAGTGGTCGTATGTTGGTTTTAAGGTTGATCCAGTGGGAGAAAAGGCACAGGGGGGAGAGGAAGACAGAGGGATAGGGCAATAGGGAAGAGTGGGTGTAAAAGGAAGGGGAAGGAGAGTGTGGGTGAGTGGGAATTATGGGTGTTAGAGTCCTAGTGGTCCTTATAACACTTTTAACCTGATAGTAGTTAAAAATAGTGATGTGAGTTAAAGCATATTTAACTACCAAGCTTTGATAGACATAAAAGAACCATCAACAAAGAGATCCTTGACCTGAGCTGATCCCTAAAAGTTCCATACTCTGAAAACCTGATCAGTAGCAGAAGGAGGGAAGTCAGGATTATAGCGGATATGAGTAATTTAGGATAACTTCTGCATGTCTCCTATTAATTTGGAGGCTTCATGCCAAGCGTTATCAATGACTATAGTAACTTCTGTGCAGTTCCTAAAAGTGATCCAGCATTTAAAATAAAAATAATGCAAATCTAAGGTCACTGAAGGGGAGCAACTGTCTTTCCAAATCTACACAGATAAGTTGCTGTGGGCCTAAGTGAAACTATTTCAAAAATAGGTCTGAGTACAAGATAGCACAAGATAGTATAGCCACATATTGGGGATGGCCAGTCCTGCTAAATCTGTGGTAGATTAAGTTTCTCTAATGAAACCCTTCACCTTCTACCTCTCCACAGAATCTTTTTGCATACCTTCTCTAGATTACTGAAGACCTGTTTCTGTATGCATTTTGGGAGAGTGATGAAAAGTTAAAGTAACTTAGGGAAGATATTCATTTTGATGATGTTTTCATGACCCATCAACATCAGAGGGAAGTCTTCCCATTTGTTTAACTTTGACTTTATTTTCAAAATTAGTGGAGGGGTATTTCTGTCAAAAAGCCAATTTAGCACTTTTGTGAGCTGGAACCCCAAGTATTTCTTTCTTTGGTGGGGGGAGACACGAGTGGAAAAGACTGGAGACCTTACACCTCTGGTCTAAAATTAAACCTCCATTTTCTGCCTATTGATCTTGTACCCTGAAATATCACTGAATGTATTGGCTAAGTCATGAATAAAGAGGATGGATTCTGTAGTGTCAGTTAAAACAAAATGGACTTTGTTAACACGTAGAGAGATCTGACGTTCTTTTCCAGATATCGAGATCCATTTAACATCATTATTTTGCCTAATTCCAGTTGCAAATGGTTTTGATAAAAAAGCAAATAATAAGTGAGAGGGCAGCTCTCTGTCTAATGCCCCTGAGTAAAGGAGTTTTGTCTTACAGTAAGATACTGGTTTTAACCCTTGCCAGGGGAGAAGTATGGATGAATCTTATCCAGTTAAAGAAATATATGGTTAAATCTAAATGCCTTCAAGGTGGTTAACAGAAATTGCCAACTAACCTGATCAAAGGTTTTGTCAGCACTGAGGGATAACCAAATGGTATCAATGGTAGGAACCTTTCCACAACAACCAATGCCATTCTAATATTGTAAGATAACTTTCGCCCCTCAATGAAGCCAGATTAATCCTAATGTGTAATGGTAGGGGCTACTGAGCTTAGTCTAATTGGCAGAATCTTTGCAACAATGTTGTAATAAGAATTCAGTGAAGAGGTAGGTTGGTATGAGCCACAGCACATCGAGGGTTTGTATTTTTTTAAATTAGTGAGGTCATGGCTTCATGAGGGAAGGTGGAAGACCATTCAGTTGTTCCACCTTTTTGAAAACCAGTAAAAAGCAAGGGGACATGACTCTAGTAAAGTATTTATAAAATTCTGGTGAAATACCATCTGGGCTGGGAGTCTTCCCATTGTGGAGACCTTTGAGGTCTTATGATGTTTCTTTCAGACTGAAGTCTTTAGCCAAAGATTCAGAGACTTGTATTGGGATCTGAAGAAGTTCCAAACCCCTCAAAGGTCCCTGAATGAATCATTAATGACTTAGAGGTGTATGGTTGGTGTGCTGCTAGGGTGGTTAACTTTAGTGATAACTCTGGCATTCTTTTTGCACTATAGCTGGTAAGCCAGAAGCTTGTCTTGCTTATCTGAGACACAATAGTATTTGGATCTTGCCCTGGTGAAGGATCTCTCCACTTTCTGGTGAATATACTGTAGTTATTATACTGGTCACTGATGCTAAGTAAATGCCTGAGATCCGGTCTTGGTTGGAAGATATGTGTCTGGCCTTAGCATCGCTGAGTTCCTTCTTAAGTCTCTCAGTTGTCCTGGACCGCGGTTTCCTTTTAAAAGCTGAATTGGACAGATGCTACCATCTCCGACAGGCTTCCAGTGAGTCCCAGACAATAGTAGAGCCACAGATATTCCACCTTGCATATTATTACTAAGAAAATTATATACTTCTTAACCTCCTTTTTAATGACCAAGAAAAGCTTATCAAACGTCCAAACCCAGTCAACCCTGGACCACTCTACAAGGTCCGGGGCAATAAAAAGTGAAGCATGGTCAATTATTCTAACTGAACTGTAACTGACCTTAGAAATGTGTCTAATGTGTTTTATGGGAGGATGTGAAAATCAGTTATCGAATAAGTATGATTCATGTGCAAGTAGTAGGAATACTTGATGAAGCAAGGGTAGTTGATTCTGAAAGAATCCACCGACTAGATATCGCTCATGAAGTTGTCAGATGTTTTAAGTGCCCTGGTCTTATGCTTCCTTGAATGTTTTGATTTATCTAGAGTCCTGAAAATTAAATGAAAGTTACCTGCAGTTACATAAGGAGATGAAATCTGTACTATATTCAGAAAGAAATTGACCAAGGAAATAAGCATTCTCCTCATGAGGTGCATACAAGCTGGCCAATGTGAAGGTAGCTACAGCACCTTGAAGGCATATCTTCCATCTGGGTCACACAGTGATTCTTCAGTAGAGATACCGAGGTTTCTCCTGAATATTATTGCAAACCTTCTTCCATTACCCGTGTATGATGCCTGTGCAACCCTTCCTTCGAATGGGTTGCATAAAAATCTTATCAGGTGAAGTGTGCTTCTTGGAGTAAGACACAGTTACTATAATTTTGTCTTGCAGTCCTAACTATACTCCTGATCTTAACTCTGTCCCTGCCCCCTTAATGTTCCAGCACATAACTTTTAGTTCCGACATAGATGATTAAATAGGCTTTCATAGTCAAGATCAAACAAGCGTTGAGAGAACCTTTTTGTCAATATTCATTTTAAGCTTTTTGTTTCGTTTTTGAACAACAGAACATTATAAAAAAACAGTTCATACAGATAGACCCAGTGTCCATATAAGACCCTACATAGCCGAACATCATACTGCCTAAATGATAAAGAAAACATGAAATGAGTTATATTAAAAAAAAAACAGTAGTTGTAGGCAGGGACCTGCACAACCCTATGCCGGTATTAAGGTGTATTTATTCAGAGTGGAAATAATAAAAAACAGGAAAACCCATTTAATCCGGAGCCTCAAGTGCCCACCAGAGGGAATGTGGCAAGGAAGGGAGAGGATTATACAGGCGTCATCCATTAACAGAAGGATATAAGGTGAAGAAACAGGGTTGGTATGAGAGAGTTTGGGTGAAGGGGATTGGGGGAAGGGCAGAATAGAGGAGAAAGATTGGCTCAGTTCATCCAGTAGTTGCTTTCTGGAAGTGTCTCAGCCAGGCTGACCATAGGTTGGAAAACAGTTCTACCTATCCCCTACCTGCAGTGTTGAGAGGACCTGCACTAAATTTCCATGTCAGCTAGAGAGGGAACAAAAAGATGACAACAGCTAAGACAACTGGAAGTTGGAACAGTTGAGGGTTCTTCTCATAAAAGGCTGCTGCCTAATGAAGTCCCACCAAGAGGCGAGAAGAAGGAAAAAGTATTTTGTTTAGAGAACACGGTGAACTGCCTAAGAATTTCTGTTTTCTAAGGGACTCACAGGGTATTCTGGGTAATGTAGTGGCTGGAGAATCCCTATAAATTGCTACATATTTGTACAGGATACTTGTTGGTCCCTCCTTATGGAGCGGTGGGGGTGGGGGATGGGGGTGTGGACTTGATTGGCCTAGAGCCCTTCTGCCCTTAAATTACTATGTCAGTATATATGTACTGTATGTATGCAGTTAAACTGCAGGACACAGAAGTGTCAGACTTTTTAAATGTGTAAACAAGTAGGCACATGTAACCCCCAGGTGGCGCTATCCCAAGGGCTACTACCCCGCCTGACTGACTACTGACAGGTTGAGGGACCTAGTTCCAATGGTGAGTGCCTCCACCCAGAGGTCAGGGTTTGCAGTAGATAAACTAACTTGGTCATAGCCCTCTGGGACACTGTAACCCCCCTTTCTTCCCACTAGTGGCCCACACAATGCATCAGGAATATCTTCACAATGTACACTTACCCCCAGGACTGGCTCTGTTGACTGGATGCTGGGGACCCCCTGTAAAACAAGATGATACAATGCAAAAGCCACAGTACAATACTTTAACATAAACAAATATCTCAGACAGTGTAACTTTGCTGAAACAAACATATCTGATTTATTTAAGGAGCTGTAACAAGGAAGGGGGAAATTAGGTTAAACACATTAATAATCACAGTACTGTGTGCATATTCAGAGTCCCAAATTGTCACTTTCACTGGGTACCCAGGATGGGGGCTAGCCAGGATCGGTGCAGCTGGTTGGGGCCCTGTGATGGAAAAACAATGGCACAACACCCAAATTGTAATCTGGAGCCGGTTGGCTCAGTTCATGAAGAAATAAAAAAAAACAATTAGATGATACACTTGCAATTCGATAAACAGATGGCAGAGAGCTACCCTGCTTTGTACTCACAAACTCAATGCTGGTAACTGGATGGAAGGCAGTTTGTCCTGGATTACCAGGAAGAGCAGACCATGTGGACAAGGTCCTTGTGACTGGACCCCACTGCAGTTCAGAGCAAATGGATGTACTCTGGATTAAGCTGGGGTTTACTTCCAGCCTCATGCACTCAATTCACTGTACAAGGGATTTGAAACACGATTCCCCACAAGCACTACACACATTTATATGTAAAAGGAAAGTACTATACCAGGCAGGCTGCTTCTCCATCCCGATCGCAATTACTGCACAATACCCGGGAGAACACACAGCAGATTCAGTTCCTGACAGACCGAACGCAATTCAGCAATTACTCCAGTCTTCTACAGGGTGAGCCTGGTTTCTACTCTTCAGATCTCCTTGATTCTCCTCACAGGTCGGATTCAGTCCAAATGGGCGTTTGCACAAGCTGCAGACCGAAACTTAGGGCCTTACACACGTTTCCCGCACTAAAACTACACCCCAAAGAAGCACACGGTTCCTTGTCTCTTCACTGCCCAAACTGATCTGATCTTTCCAGTAGACAGAGCCGGGCATTTCCTTTGAGTTCCTCCCAGTTCAGTTGGCTGGCTTGGCTGTCACTCACAATCAGACTCCCCCTGTTGGTGCAAAAAGGCGCCAAAGTCCAAACTACAATTCCTAGAAGCATTGGCCATACAGTACATAGGTGGCTGGCTCCACAATGAGAGTCCAAGTTCTGATTTGCCAGCAGCAGGCTGGTTTGGCTGTCACTCACAGTAAACTCCCCCTGTTGGTGGGAAAAAAGGTGCAGAAGTCCAAACTACAATTCCCAGAAGCATTGGCCATACAGTACATAGGTGGCTGGCTCCACAATGAGAGTCCAAGTTCTGATTTGCCAGCAGCAGGCTCCATTTCAAAGGTCCCCCCACACTGATTGGTCCAGTTCAGCAGTTCAAAACCAGAATGGGGGACTAGGCAAACACAGTTCTGACTGCAAAGAAAAGCAGGTTAGACAAACTGTATTTTCGTTATTACTCTAAATGATTTCTGGCAAACAGTTACATCTTTGAAAAGTGTTCACTCTGCCCACTTAGTGACGGCAGAAACGGAGCAATTTGGCAGCAGCTCAAGTGAGACTCAAGCAGGGAAACACACAGTCCCCCCATAGAAACTAATTATGTCTGCAAGCAGACAGCTCTTAAAGAGACAGTACCAGAGGCTCTAAAAGCACTCACAGATAAACGGCTTAAACGTCAAACACCATTCAGGCTTGGAGCATTCAAGCAAGTTCCTGGAAGACTTTTTGGGAACCCCCATTTGCAGGGGGGTTACACACACACATTGTGTGAGATGTCACCTCATTGTCTTTCTCTGCTCAGCTAACTCTTCAAATTTACTGCACAATACTGTATGTACTGCTTCATTATTACCAGTGATGTAAATGCATCATACAGTTTGTATTTGCATGGCAGTTTGCTAAAGTCTAGGGTGGGAACAAACCATCTAGCCATTTGTATTTACAAGTTTGTAAAACAGATGCAAAGTTGTAAAATTGCCAAGACCTGTGGTGGGATCATTCCAAAATGCATATTTGTATATGTGTTTAGCCTTCAGTGGCAAACTATTATCTGGTGGCTGGCTCTTTTTTTATCTATTTATTATGTTGATTGCATGCAGCGCAAGAAACATATTGTTACAGCTTTCTCAGAAGCAGGTTGTGGAGGCGTGGCACTGTTGTGGCCAATGCCCTCACAGCCTGCAAAGGCTTGTTCCGCTTCCCCCAATGCTGTGGCACGCTGCTGGTGACACAAGTTTGGAACCTGGCACCAACTTGTGAGAAATCAGCTACAATCAGGCCGCCGGCCATTGTGCAGTCATCCACCGTAATGAGGGAGCAACCCGTCATTGCAGGGCGGATCTCAACACCGGTATTGTTTAGAACATGGCGGCGGTTGCCACCATGTTCACAAACAATATTACCCTCCCTTCACCACCTTTATCTGCTGGACGGGGAGCCCACCCCATTGGCACATAATGTAACCCCCTTTATTGTTTGCCGACGGGTGCCCAACTTCCATCGGCAGAATGCACCCCCTTTGTTCTGTGCGACGGGTGCCCAATCCCCATCAGCAGAATGGCATTCCCGCCTTTTTTCTTTGCAGATGGGGTGCCCAATCCCGTTGGCAGAATGGCAGTCCCCCTTTTGTTGTTTGCTGACAGGGTGCCTAATCCCCCGTCGGCTACTGCTTCCCCAAAAAGCCTCTGGTGACACGCTGGAGCCCACCCCAGCATGCCAGATGCCCTGTAAAGTAAGAAACTGTTCGTAATGTCTTTTGTTTTCCCCTGAAAAAAGTAAACTGTCCCTCGGAGCTTTCCTTGCCCCCCACCCACAAACCGCGCCCACCCACTGCACACCCTGCCTCCCCACACAACCCTCACCCCATACTTACCTCCGGAGTCCAGCGCGATGGTCTTTGGTGGACCGGGAACACATCTGCACTCTTCAAAGCCGACCGTGAACTGAGGAAATGCCAGTAAGCTGTATAATGGTAGAAATAGGGTTTTTTCAACTTTAATGCATATCTCAGTAATTTTTTTGGAATTTTGGCACCAAATTTTCAACATGGGTTTTTTGGGACCCCTCCTCATGAATTCTTGAACTGTCATGGCATTAATCGGCCCTGAAAGGTGATTTCGCAGTCACTGCCCGGAATCACCTTTTGGTGAAGATTAATGAAATGACAATGCCACTGTTCATGAGGTGGGCTCTCAAAAAGCTTATGTTGTACCCAGGAAAAATCTGAAATGACTGTTTTATGAGCGTGTTGTGCAGTTGCCACTTGTGCTCGTAACTCGCCAATTTGCACTATTTTCATGCCAGATTTTCAATATTGGCATTTTGTCACACTTCCTTGTGAACAGTATAGCTGTCATTGTTCACATCTTGGCCAAAATGTGTTTTCGCACTTCCGGCGCAGAATAGAGTGGTCACTGCGGGAAATCAGTGTTCAGGACCGATTAAGAAAATGACAGTGACACTGTTCATCAGCAGAGGTCCTAAAATGCCTGTGTTGAAAATTTGGCAATGATACTCCATAAAATGACTGTGTTACGAGTGTGCATTGCGTAGTTTCCACACACCCTTGTAACTTTGCAGATTTGTAATATTGTCACACCAGATTTTCAACAGTGGCATTTTTTCACACCTCCTTATGAGCAGTACAGCTGTCATTTTTCACATCCTGACTGAAATGTGGTTTCACAGTTGTGGCACAGAATAGTGCAGTCGCTGTGGGAAATCAGTGTTCGGGACAGATTAAGAAAATGAGTGGCACTGTTCATGAGCAGAGGTCCTAAAATACCTATGTTGAAAATCTGGTGACAAAACTCCATAACATGACTGTGTTACAAGTGTGCATTGAACTGTTTCCATGCACCCCTGTAACTTTGCAAATTTGTAATATTTTCACACCACATTTTCAACAGTGGCATTTTTTCATATCTCCTTATGAACAGTACAGCTGTCATTTTTCACATCCTGGCTAAAATATGTTTTTGCACTCCTGCTGGAGAATAGCACGGTCACTGTGGGAAGTCAGTGTTTGGGACAGATTAAGATCGAATGAGTTGGGGGGGGGAGTGTCTGAGCTCAACTGAGCTCTGTCAGGACTGCTGTGGATTTGTTTGTGGACAGAAAAAGGCCCAAACACAAGAGCCCAGTACAAAAGGGCAGCCTGCAGCACAGGGAGAAACAGAATGAGAAACTGAGTGAGGGAGGGGGAGTGAGCGAACTCACCGGAGCGCTGTCAGGACTGCTGCGGTTTTCTTTGTGGGCAGAAAAAGGCGTCAATGCAGGCAAGGGCCCAGTAGAAAAGGCCAGCCTGCAGTGGTGGGAGAAACAGTACAAGTGAGTGAGACAGGGGGACTGAGTGAGCTCAACAGAGCTCTATCAGGACTGCTGCGGATTTCTTTGTGGGCAGAAAAAGGCGCCAATGCAGGCAGGAGCCCCATGCAAAAGGGCCGCTTGCAGTGCCAGGACAAACAGAATGAGCGCATGACAGAGGGAGACTGAGCAACTTCAATGGAGCTCTGTCGGGACAGCTGTGGATTTCTTTGTGGACAGACAAAGGTGCCAATGCAGCCAGGAGCCCCGTACACAAGCGCAGCCTGCAGTGCCAAGAGACACAGAACGAGTGAGTGACAGAGCGGTAGTGAATGAGCTCAACGGAGCTCTATTGTGACTGCTGTGGATTTCTTTGTGGGCAGAAAATGTGGCAACATAGGCAGGAGCCCAGTACAATAGGCCAGCTTGCAGCGCCGGCAGAAATGGAATGAGTGATTGGGGGTGAGCGAGCTCAATGGAGCTGTGTCGGGACTGCTTCAGATTTCTTTCTGGCCAGAACAAGCCGCAAATGCAGGCAGAAGCCAAGTACAAAAGGGCAGCCTGCAGTGGTTGGAAAACCAGAATGAGTGAGTGAGAGGGGGGTGAGTGAGGGCAACGGAGCTGTATTGCTACTGCTGCAAATTTCTTTTTGGGCAGAAGAAGGCGGCAACACAGGCAGGAGCCCAATAAAAAAGAGCAGCCTGCAGCGCCAGCAGAAATGGAATGAGCGAGTGAGAGAAGGGGAGTGAGCGAGCTCAACGGAGCTTTGTCGGGACTGCTGCAGATTTCTTTGTGGGCAGAAAAAGGCGCCAACAGAAGCAGGAGCCCATTACAAAAGGTCAGCCTGCAGTGCCAGGAGAAATAGAATGAGTAAGTGACACAAGGGGAGTGAGTGTCCTCAAAGGAGCTCTGTCAGGACAGCTGTGGATTGCTTTGTGGTCAGAAAAAGGTGCAAACACAGGCAGGAGCCCAGTACAAAAGGGAAGCCTGCAGCACCAGGAGAAACACAACCAGCAAGTGAGAGAGGGGGGGAGTGAGCGAGCTCAATGGAGCTCTGTTGTGACTGCTGCGGATTTCTTTGTTGGCAGAAAAAGGCGACAATGCAGGCAGGAGCCCAGTACAAAAGGCCAGCCTGCAGCGCTGGCAGAAACGGAACGAGTGAGTGAGAGAGGGGGAGTCAGCAGGCTCAACAGACCTGTGTCGGGACTACTGCAGATTTCTCTGTGGACAGAAAAAGCCACCAACAGAGGCAGGAGCCCAGTACAAAAGGGCAGCCTGCAGCACCAGGAGAAACAGAATGAGTGAGTGAGTGAGAGAGGGGGAGTGAGCCACCTCAACGGAGCTCTGTCGGGACAGCTGCGGATTTCTTAGTGGGCAGAACAAGGTGCCAATGCAGGCAGCAGCCCAGTACAAACGAGCAGCCTGCAGCACCGGGAGAAACAGACTGAGTGAGTGACAGAGGGGCAGTGAGCGAGCTCAACACACCAACACAATCAACATTCGGCATTGACAAATGCTTTTTACTGTATGCTGCACAGTATTGCACCATACCATACAGTACCCTCAGATCCTGCAAATGCAGAGATTATTTTCTGT
Organism: Neoceratodus forsteri; assembly: GCA_016271365.2. Lineage (NCBI taxonomy): Eukaryota > Metazoa > Chordata > Ceratodontiformes > Ceratodontidae > Neoceratodus > Neoceratodus forsteri. The sequence goes on from CM057450.1 coordinate 1,220,956,277, forward strand.
GTGTTAATTTAACAATCAAATCCTACTGCACTGTACCACATCATGATGTAGTGAACCATATCAACATTATTTAATTTGGTTTATTATATTTTTGTATCTAAATATGGTGAATATTCATACATTTACTTCTGATTTCGTGTCCTGTGTTGGGCCAGCCATTGGCAGCAGTTAGTTAGTAATTTTTTTTGTAGCTTTGTTATTTTTGTTTAATTATTTTCATTTGCTTAGTTAGGTATTTTAGTTAAGAATAGTAGGGATTTGCAGTGAGTAAGATTAGCAAGGTAACGTGTTTTTTTCGAGACTAGTTAGACGCTAATTTTATTGTGTCTGTAATCTTTGCAGCATTTTCAGGATGCCAACGTGCTAGCTCTATTCTAACTGCTAGCTTATTTTAATCATTGTTTCATGTTTTGGTGTAAGCACCTTTTATCTATGGTAATTACCCTACCTGTACTGGTTGTTTATTGGAGAAAATGTTGCTGAAACCGGGAGTCTGGAGTTTATGGAGGAGCCCTGGCAAGTTGCGACCTGAGAACTTCGGCAAACATCTGAGGACTGGCTAAGGACTGGTTCAGATGGTGATGAGTCCGTATTCTTTGCTGGTGGATTACGGAAATCTCCAGGCAAGGATTGTTGAGAACTGGTGCGGACTGAGCCTAGGACCCTGTTGCTCGCTTAGGGGTGGCTGCCCTGCTCAGGCTGTCCCATGTGAAGGTGTCAATGGACGCTCGCCAGAGGGTGGGGCAGCCCTGATTACCTTGGGGGTTCACCTTGGAGTGCTTGTCGGAGGATGACCACTCTTTGGGGGGCCCTTGTCTACAGGGTTGCTTGGGCTGGGGTATCTGCCATCAGGGTGGTGCATCTATGGGCTGGTGGCTGGAGAAGATTGTTTAACAGTGGCGGCTACCCAGTTTGGGCTGTCTTACAGAGAGGTATCAGGAGATGCTCATCGGAAGGTGGCGTGGTCCTGATTGCCTTGAGAGTCACCTTGAAGTGTTAGTCGGAGGACGAATGCTTTTTGGAGGGCCCTAATCCTGGGGTTGCTTGGGTCAGGTTGTTTGCCTTCAGGGTGGTGTACCTGTGGCCAGCGGCCAAAGTGAACAGTCAGAAACATTCCTGGGACTGGTTCAAGCTGGAAAACATCGTCGGTGTAACAAAATGAAGAACTTTTTGCTGTGGGCAGGCTTGACTTTTTTTTTTTTTATTTACATGAATCTGGGAGGCTGTATGAGAGCCTTGTTGACTTCTCTGCTTTAATTATCTTACAATAACTTGACTGTAGTAGTGTGAGTGCTGCAGTTTTTGGAACCATTTTTTGTTGGCAGCGGGTGGGGGTGAGAGCTCCATTCCTGCCTGAATTCAACCTTCTTTTTAAGCTCTGGTGTGCTTGAACTTCAAGTTTGGGACAGTGAACTTAATCAAAAGTGAACTGCTACTAATTTCAATATCCTGGTGTATGAATTAGAGTTTGGTTGAAGTGAATCAAGCTGGTGTGCCTGGATTCCCAGAAGGGGTTGTGTGAAAGTGTTGTATGTTTGGGGTGAGCAGTAGAGTGAATTTACGTAAGTTGTAGAATTTGGGGTTTTATTTGGTTTTTGCTGTTAAGTTAAAATGTGTTGTGAGGGTTTAAGGGTGGTCAGGCAGTATTCTCCCACCAGGCTCAGGGATCTATGTCCCTTTGACTGTCCCCAATTATCATTAGAGATGTATAAGAGGTGTCGAGCTCTGGGGATAGTCAGGAGCCGAGTGAAAAAGAGGAGAGCTGGGCCTGGTGGGGGAAAGGAGAGGGGTGGACGGATAGAGGTTGTGGGGACTAGGAGATGCCCTGTGGCAAAATGGAGCTGGGAGAGGGGTGTCCCCTATCTGGTTCCCATACCCAAGGGCTCCAAAATAAGTGGGTAGGTCCCAGGCTCTTCCTCGACAACCCATCTGACCTGGGCGGTATTGTGCAATGCCAGATCTATTAGGAACAAGAGGGCCATTATAGGTGATCTTGTTGTGACATCTGATCTGGCATGCATCACTGAGACCTGATTGGATGAGAATGCAGGTCCCATATTGGCCTTTGCTGTTCCAGCTGGGCTCTCGGTGATACACCACCAGAGATTGGATCGTAGGGGCGGGGGTGTAGCCATTATTTTTAAGATGGAACTGGGCATTGTGGATGTGCCAGTGGGGTGCACCAGATCCTTTGAGTTTATCCTGGCAGTGGGTGTAGGGTTCAGGATACTCCTCATCTACCATCCACCTGGCAATGGTGGAGAATTCCTGAAGGAGTTTGCGGACTTCATTGTCAATGTGGCCTTGGAGTCCCCCAGATGGTTAATTCTGGGGGACTTCAATGCCTGAGTCAATGATGAACTCTTGCAGTTTGGTAAAAATCTCCTCCAGCTTGTGACTATGCTAGGCCTTACACAAGTGGTTACCTCCGCTACCCATATAGGTGGTCACTCACTGGATCTTGTGTTCCTCCTGGGGATGGAGATCACGGATTTGGGGGTTAAACCAGTCAGTCAGTCAGACCATCACACCATAAGGTTCAGTTTTGGGGGTGCCCCCCAATGGGCCTGCCCCTACAGAGATGATCCAATACCACCCTTTAAGGGGAGTTACCCCAGAGGGACTATCGGCAGTGCTGGACCTATCGGGTTTGTCGAGTGAATGCATGAGTCCAGAGGATCTGGTACTCACCTATAATAAGGCGGTGGGGGATGTTCTGGACTCAATTTCTCCTGTTCGTGTTTGACCACTCACCCTTCGCCCAAGGACCCCCTGGTTTGATGGATCCTTGAAGGAGCTGAGGAGAGTAGGTCGAAAGCTAGAGAGAGTCTGGCGGAAATCTGGCCTGGAGGCTGACAGGCTTAGATTGATGGAACATTATAAGGGCTATCAATCAGCAATCACCTGTAAGAAGGCAGAATTCCTATCCGGGGAGATTGCTGCTGTGCAGAATCGAGCAGCTCAGCTCTTCCAGACTGTGGACAGATTGTGCAGTCCAGTCTGTCTCCAGTCAGGAAGAGATTTTTCACAGATGAAGTGTGACGAGCTTGCTCGATTCTTCACAAATAAGGTTGCCAGCATCAGATCGGGTATTGGCCCAGCTCTCCCTATGAGGGATTGTGGATTGTGGAGGTTGGTGAGAGGTGACGAGCACCAGTTCAGTCCGGACTGACTTTAGCCGGCCAGAATTCATGGACATTGTGAGGATTGTCCAAACTTTGCGACCAGTCAGCTGTAGTTTGGATTCAGGCCCTATGTCCCTTTTGATAGGTTGCGTAGATGTCATCTGTCTGATTCTTGCTGAAATTGCTTGGAGTTCCTTGGAGAAGTGGGTCTTTCCTGATCCTCTCAAGGAGGAGGTCCTACAACCACTCTTAAAAAAATCCTACTTGGATCCAGACTGTCTAGTTAACTACAAGCCTGTCTCTAAGCTACCCTTTGTGGGTAAGGTTATTGAGGAGGTGGTTGCACTGCAGCTGGATAACCACCTTATAACCCACAATGTCTATGATGCTCTCCAGTCTGGGTTTAGGAAGAGACATAGCCCCAAGACCGCCCTTGTCTGGGTTTTAAATGATCTCCTAATTGTGAGAGATCGAAAGGCTCATACTATTTTAGACCTTCTTGATTTCAAGGCAGCATCTGACACTGTGGACCATGGTGTGCTTTTGGAATGCCTGCGATTTCTCTGTGGACTGTCTGGGATAGTCTTAAGATGGTTTCAATAGTTCCTTGTGGGCAGGTTTCAGAGGTTGTCATTGGAATTTATTCCTCTGATGCCCTTCCCCTGTCCTGTGGGGTGCTGCAGGGCTCCATACTGGCAACCATGTTGTTCGTAGTGTATATGCTGCCATTAGGAGATATCATTAGCCGATATGGTTTGGGTTTTCACTGCTATGCAGATGATACCCACACTATATATGTCCTTTATGCCCGGACAGGATGATGTGGTCTTCATGCTTAACCACTGTCTAGCTGAGATCAAGAACTAGATGAGCACCAGCTGGCAGAGGATGAATCCGGATAAGACCGAGGTGTTGGTTGTGGACCCGGGTCATCCGGAGGTGGGTCTGGGGGCCAGGCAAGCTTCGGGATTTTGGATCGATGGTGTCCAGTTCATGACCTCAGACCGGGTACATAACCTGGGTGTTATTTTTGACGATGATTTGACCCTGAAATCCCAGGTGTTGCAATTGTCAAATCCTCGTATCATCAACTGAGGAGTATCGTCCGGATGACACACCTGGTTCCTCCGGCTGACCTTCCTACATTTGTCCACGCCTTCATTACCACCCACTTTGATTACTGCAATGCCCTCTACCTAGAGCTTCAGGGGGTTGATATTCATCACTTGCAGCTAGTGCAGAATACGGCAGCCAGGCCTTTGACTGGTACCTCTAGGACTAGTTACATTACACCTGTGCTGTGCAAACTGCTCTGGGTGCCTGTGCAGTGGTGGATCACCTTTAAGGTAGGTCCACTGACCTTCAAAGCCCTACATGAACAGGGACCCTGGTACCTGCAAAATCTTCTGACTCCCTACTGCCCCTCCCACCCACTCCGATCTACCTATGAGGGATTGTTGGAGATTCCCAGGGTTTGATTAAAAACATCGGGTACACATGCTTTTTCTTTTGCCTCCCCTACTCTGTGAAATTCTCTACCTCGTCGGTTAAGGGAATGCCTGACCATCTCAAGTTTTAAGTCTGAATTTAAAACGTATTTATTTAATTTGGCTTTTCTTGATGGTTTTTAAAATTCACAACTGCCTATGGATGTTATTATTTGTTTTAAATTGTTTTAAGGAATTTGATTTTACGATTGTACAGCACCTTGGTTTTGGAAAGGCACTTTATAAATAAAGTTTTACTGACTTACTTAAAGCATTTTCATGAATATTACTCACTACATCCTCTCTTTCAGAACATTTTAATCTATTTTAATAAAAATCCAGCCCCTTCTATGTTTAGTTCTTATGAACATCAGTGTTCTTGCTGTTGTGTATATTCTTGAGTATTGTTTTATCACCTTGATTATTTTGAATATTTCACTGCACTGTGTAGCTATATATAGTTTATACTGTTAATGTGTTTTCCCACTACTGCAAAACTGCTTTTTGTAGTAAACTATCTGACAGTTCTGGAGGCAATCAAAAATGAATTATAGGGCTGGCTCATCGGCACAGTGGTTGGATTTCTGCCTGCGACGCTAATAACCCAGGTTCAGGAGTGGACTCAGGTTGCTGGAGGGCCGCCGTCTCTGGGAGTGGTGGGGAGTGGGATGGCTGATGCCCACTACACTTGTGAGACCTCGGGCGGAGGCTCGAGGGACCACAAACCCCATTTGGAGGGGAAGGGCGGCCCAGACATGCAGTGGACATCAGTGTGTAATGCCTTGACATCAGGGTCTTTCACTGCATCAGGGAGAAAACGAAAACACACCTGCCAGCTCCGGGATGATGGTCTTCCTGAGGCATACCTCCAATTTGCCCCTGCTCGCTGGCAACCTCTCCAGGCCCGATGAAATGAAGGCTTACGGGGTTAGGACCCTACCTCGTCCCTGCTCTGGGGGCAAACCTAAGCTACATGGGGGACGGGGAGGTAGGTCCTGGTGAGCGGGCGGCAGGAGGATGACCCCTTGGATGCCCTGAAGGGTCGGAGTCAGCAGGTAGTAGGGGGAATAAAGCATAATTTCAAAAAAAAAAAAAAGAAATGAATTATAAACTTTTGTAAGGTTAGTTATCCACAACTGAAGCACATCCAGGGAAGCGAGCTGCTAACTAGGGAGGCTAGTCCCAGGAATACATTACTAAAACCAAAAAGCTAGCACTCCAGGAGCTCATTAACTCAAAAACAAATATTATCCAAAGCAAGCTTAATGATTTAAGAAATCAAACTTTTTGCAGTGTGAAAAGCCTTTCTGAAGGCAAGGAGACAATGCCCTGTTGCTTTGACCACTACAGGACTTTGTTAGGGGTGCCCACTGGTGAAGGCCCATGGTGGTCGAAGTGCCGGGGTATTGTTTCATTGCCTTCAGACCAGCTTTTTGACACTGCAATAAATTTGATTTCTGAACTTAAATCAGTAAGCTTGCCTTGGATAAAATTTATTTTTGAGCTAACGAGCTCCCAGAGTACTAGCTTTTTTGTTTTGGTAAACTTTTGTAAGAAGTGTTGTTGCCAGGAAAACATTCTGTGTTCAAGAACAGGCATGTGTAAAACAAAGTTTACATTAGATTTTGATTTCTATATATTTGTACAGTGGGTTTGTTTTTTTTCTGCTAAATTGTGCTTATTACTTTTAAAGTAGTTTTTGTAGTTAATGATAATAAATCTTATTGCACGGCAGGTAATGCCGGATCTGTGTGCCAAGGAAGAAAACAATTAGCTGCAGTGTCACTATTGTTTTTTCTATTGACAATGACAAATGCACCAAATTAACAACTATACAAGCTAGAAATTTCATTATATTAAAACTGAGTCCAAGCCAGTGCCTGCTAAATTGTTTTATTATGCCTTCTAGTTAGACCACATTGAAGCCCAAATACAAGGGCTGCGAATGCAACTGTGTGCATGTTTCTTTAATGTTTGGGGGTGAAATGCTCTGTACTTGGCAGCGCTGGGCTAATCCAGAAATTGGCTTGTAACTGTAGCCACGACTGCTGCAGTCTGTGCAGTTAAAACTGCAAACGAAGTGTCTTGTCAGAAAACCAGCTATAATGTTGAAACCTGATTGATTTAGTCCATGTAGCTCTGTTTGCTTTTTCTGTGTACGAAATAATAACTGCCAAGAATATTTATAAAAGCTTGATGCCCAGAAATGTATTTCTGAAGCTGCTTTGGTTTCTTCCACTAGCATTCTGAAGAATGTTTCATTTGGGGGTAGCATGCTGATTCAGTACGTTATGCAGCTTATGTGTCTGGCTGATGTTTGAGTAAAGGGATCAACACTGTGAGAGCAGAGAACGTTCAGGTCTTAGTAGGCCAGCATGTTCAGTCTTATAAGAACTTGGTTAGCATTATCAAGGATCCCCTGTAGTGTAGTCTGTCTTGCTGCTCACCTAGGTAACACAATGGGTGCCAGTCTTAATACGATAGCATGGCATTTGGGGGTGTTTTAGATGCAGGGCTAGGGAGGACAAAGCTTTAGTTTCCTATAAACAAAATGAGTGCCTTAGTGTATAGATCCCTGCTATTCAGTGGCTGTGAGTGCATTCAATCAGTGGTTGAAAAACTGGTGCAGAGCTCAGGGATTTGGCTTCATTGGGGACTGGGGGTCCACTTGGACGGATGCAGGCCTATACTGGTGTGATGATCTGCATCTGTCCAGGAGGGGAACCAGGATCCTAGGTGATAGGTTTAAATACTTAATTGGCAAGCATTTAAACTAGCCAAGGGGGGAGGCACTGGAAAGGAACAGGGAAATCCTAGCCCCCCCCCAAAAAAAATCAGGGTACTAAGTGAGGTAGACACCAACATAGAGATGTCAATAGGGAGGCGCGGGGTAAATGGAGAAAGTGGCAAACGCAATAAGGACAGGGATAGGGCAAAAAGGGGTAAGGCCATCAAGAAATGGAGGGTAATGAGTACCAACGCCTGTAGTCTGGGCAACAAGCTCCCTGAACTGATGACCTTGATGGAAAAGGGATGCCTGGATATCGTAGCAGTCACAGAAACATGGTACACAGAGAACCATGACTGGGATGTTAACATACCAGGGTACACAACCTACAGGAGAGACAGGGAGGGCAGAGGGGAAGGGCAGCTCTCTATGTAAGGAAAGGGATAAAAGCAACTGAACAAAAGAGTAAACAGGGAAGAGAGGAGGCACTGTGGGTCACCTTAGAGATTGGAAATGGCACCACAATCTGCATAGGGATTGTATACAGACCCCCATGTCAGGGGGAGGGAATGGACAAGGATATGATAGAAGGCATACTTAGGATGGCAGAGAAAGGGGAGATACTATTGATGGGGGACCTTAATATGCCAGGTGTTAACTGGGGCACCTTTGCTGCAGCCACATCCAAAAGTAGGGCCATTCTTGACGCCTTTCAGGTGGCATGCCTCAGACAGCTAGTTTTGGAACCTACTCATGAGGGAGCAATCTTAGACCTCGTACTCTCAAATGAGGACAGTGAGAGGATCTCAGATCTAGAAGTGGGTAGCCATTTTGGAACAAGTGACCACCAAACGGTGTGGTTCATGATAAACTCAGCTACAGAGTCAAGCCATACAAAAGTGAGGGTTCTGGACTTCAGGAGGGCTGACTTTGGCAAGATGGGAGAGTGCCTTAGAAAAGCACTAGCAAACAGGCTAGAAGGAGGTATGGAGCAACAATGGGGAAATATTAAAACTACCATCACAGAGGCAACAAGCCTTTGTGTGAAGCAAATAAACAAATCAAAACTGAAGAAAAAGCCACTATGGTTCTCAAAAGAAGTGGCGGTGAAGGTTAGGGAGAAAAAGATAGCATTTAGGAAGTATAAGGAAACACAGAAGGAGCAGGACGGAGAACTGTACCAGTTAAGTCAGAAGGAAGCAGGAAGGGTAGTCAGAATAGCAAAGGCACAAACTGAGGAAAAGATAGCCAACTCGGTTAAGAATGGGATAAAACCTTTTATAGGTATATCAGGGAGCATAGAAAGACAAAGGGAGGGATAGTGAGGCTGAATAAATAGATGGTGGGTGGGCAGACAGTGACAGTGAAAAAGCAGGGATACTGAATGAATACTTCTGTTCAGTATTCACAAAAGAGGAAGTGGGAAAGGTGCCTAATCCAATTAACAGAAGCACTCTGGAGAGGGGGGTTGATCCCAGCCCTTTCACAGAAGAAAGGGTTCTGAAAGAACTCCTAAAACTGAAGGTGGATAAAGCAATGGGGCCAGATGGAATTCACCCCAGAATTAAGCAGAGAACTAGTGACACCACTGACTACCCTTTATAACAAATCTTGGGAGGATGGTGTGGTACCTGAGGACTGGAAGAAGGCTGATGTGATTCCCCTTCACAAAAGTGGGAGCAAGACAGAGGCAGGAAACTACAGACCTGTCAGTTTGACCTCTGTGGTAGGGAAAGTGATGGAATCACTTCTGAAGGAAAGAATTGTTGAGTACCTAGAGGCCAGTGGGGCACAGGACCCAAGGCATCATGGGTTCACAGCGGGAAGGTCATGTCAGATGAATCTAATTGATTTCTTTGACTGGGTGACCAAAGTAGTAGACTAGGGAGGGGCTGTGGACATGACTTACCTAGACTTTAGCAAGGCATTTGACACAGTCCCACACAAAAGATTAGTAGTCAAATTAACCAGCCTTGGAGTGGGTCCCAGGGTGGTAGCCTGGGTAAAACATTGGCTGAACAACAGGACACAGAAGGTAATTGTAAGTGGAGTCCACGCTGAAGAAAGAGGGGTTACTAGTGGGGTACCGGAGGGTTCAGCACTGGGTCCAGTCCTTTTAATGTCTTTATAAGTACATTGCAGAGGGACTGGAAGGAAAAGTAAGCCTCTTTGCAGATGACACAAAGATCTGCAACAGGGTTGATACACAAGGAGGCGTGGAAAGGATGAGAAGGGACTTGGCAAGGTTGGAGGAATGGTCAGAAGTATGGCAGCTTGGATTCAATGCAAAGAAGTGCAAAGTAATGCACCTGGGAAACAAAAACCCAGGGGAATATTACACAATGGGGGGAGGTAATAACAACAACAAAAATGGAAAGGGACCTGGGGGTAATCATATCAGATGACCTTAAGGTTGGCAAGCAATGTGAGAAGGCAGTAGGGAGGGCTGGGGGAATACTGGGATGTATAGGGAGAGGCATCACCAGCAGAAAATAGGAAGTTGTTATCCCCCTGTACAGCCAGTTGGTGAAACCCCATCTGGAGTACTGTGTCCAGTTCTGGAGACCCCATCTCCGCAAGGACATAGACAGGATGGAGGCAGTTCAGAGGAGGGCAACTGAAATGGTGCAAGGTCTGCAAGAGAAGCCATACGAGGAGAGGCTAAAGGAGCTTAATATGTATATCCTTGAGGAAAGGAGGAGAGGGGACATGATAGAAACGTTTAAGTACTTCAGTGGAATCAACAAAGTCCAAGAGGTAGCATCTTTCAGAAAAGAATCTTTGTAAGAACAAGGGACACAATTTGAAGATAGAGGGGGACGGCTCAGGGGCAATGTGAGGAAGTATTTTTTCACAGAGAGGGTGGTGGACGCATGGAACAGCCTTTCTGAGGAGGATGTGGGGTCTAAAACTGTGGGAGAATTCAAGAATGCATGGGACAGACATAAGGTAATTTTTATGGGAGGTAGGAAGAAATAGGCTGTTGGTTAAATAGGATCTATAGCTTTTCCTCTAGGTAGGGAAATAGGCAGACTAGCAATCAGGTAGTACAGCAGCCAAATGTTAAGAGAATGAGCAAGTGAGTTGCCTGTGATTTTTCTTCTTTCAGAGTTTAGCAGCGATTTGGACTGTTTTGTAAAATGACTTGAGCTGCCCTGGAGTTTTGGGGTTGTTGGGTTAACACCCCGTGGTTACTTGACTTTTTGCCAATGGACTCAATGTGACCTCCGCGGTTCAGAAACTTCAGTGTTCTAATGTGACCACTGAGGTCCTGAACAAAATGAACGTTTCCCCCACCTTTATTTGTTTAATGCTCCATGGAGTAATTGGTTGATCAAGTTATTAAAAAAAAGGTGTCCCTGTGTTTTCTGCAGTTCTTAGAGTGGTTTCATTTATTCTTGAATTCATATTGCTGCTAACAAGTTTTCCTTTTCAGCCCATGCACCGCAGGAGTCAAGGGGCACCCCAGTACCAACTATAGCCTGGGAAATGAAGGCTGCTCTTTGGAAATGTTTTCCCCCTCCCCACAAACTTTTACCACCATGCCCCTAAACACCGGAGGGGCGCTATTCTTGGCCAGGAAAGACACACTAAGCTGAGGCTTATTTCCAGGTGTGTCCTGGGAGCACAGGGAAGTTAAATGACTTGCTCATGGTCACACAGTATGCAAGTGGTATTAGTGGGATTCAAACCCAGTTCTCCAGGTTTGCAGCTCAGTGCTCCTAACCACTGCTAATTGCCTTCAGTCATTGCAGTCAGCTAAGTGTTGCTGTGAGGTGCAGTCACCGAAGCTGGTTAGGTGTTAATGTAAGATATAGTCATTGAAGCCAGCCAGGTGTTGAAATAAGGATGTAGTTGTTGCAACCAGTACAGGTAAAGTGTTGATGTGAGGTATACTTAATGTAGCCAGCTAGGTGTTGTGGTGAGATCTAGTCACTGCATTCAGCTAAGAGTTGATGTGAGCTGTAGTTGTTGAAGTTAGTTTGGTGTTGTGTTGGTGTGAGGTGTAGCCATTGCAGTCAGCTGGCTGTTTAAGTGAGTAGTCATTGCAACCAACAAAGTGTTTATAAGTGATGTAGTTGTTACTATCAGCTGTGTGTTACTATGAGACGTAATCACTGCAGCCAGCTAGGTGTTTAGGTGAGGGTTAGTTATTTAAACCAGCTAGGTGTTTATATGAGGTGTGGTCATTGCAACCAGCTAGAGTGATGCTCACTGATACATTCTAGTGTAACTGAAGATATCCTGATACTGTCTTAAGAAGGACAGAAACCTCATGGTATCTGTTCAGAGGAGGGGCCATGAAGATGATTCAGGTGCAGCAGGGGAAGATATACGAGGAGAGCTGGAGAGTCTCAGTGTGTACACAAGGAAGGAAGGAAGGAAGGTAGAGGGGATATGAGTGAGACCTTTAAAGAGCAGCTGATGCCTTTGGGGGGAAACTTTGGAAAACATAATATTTAGACACAGTTCAGTTGGTGTTTCATATGTCTTCTGTAGTTTTCTCCACCTCGTTATTTATTACTAAAGAAATTACCACAGAGAGAAGATCTTTATCCCTTAGAGTTCATTCAGCTCTGTAGCTTATTCCTTACTTGAAATTATAATGCTCTGTTGTGACATCAGTCTGTTGCCATGGGAATAACTGTGATGTCACAGGCACAGTATTATGACATCAGGTTGTGAACAAGAAATAGGAGCTGTTGAACCTTTGAGTAAAAACTATCCTGTTTTCATGCAAATGACCTCAATAATAAATAATGGGGGATGAGAAATACAGCACTAATGAGAAATAGAAGCTGCTTTGTGACCAAATATTATATTTTTCAAAGTTTTTCTCGAGGTGGCAGTGGCTCTTTAAGTGGGATGTAAGGAAGTACTTTATAGAAAGGGATGTGCAGAAGTGAAATGCATTGCCAGAAGAAGTGATCGACATGGAGTCTGTCACTGGCTTCAAACACAGGTGAGTTAGGTACAGGGGAATAGTTCAAACCGAAGAACGGAGGGAGGGTAGGCAGTTGAGGGAAAGGGTGAAGTGGATGAAGCAGGTGGGTGTCGAAATACAGTCAGGGTCATCAGTAGACTAGCTCCAGTCCAGCATCTGGCTGATTTTGGATGCAGGCAGGTACTGGGCATGCAGGCTCTATGAGGCCATTGGGGCTTTTCTGCCACCAACATCTATGTTGTTTTGTTTCTTTTGTCACAATCCCCCTAGTCTTAACTAGCTAGAACACTAGGAATTCCTGTTGTTTAAAACTGGTCAAGGGGATGCGATTAACCACTGCTAACTGTAGGTATTGAAAGTTGCTGACAGACATAGTGGGCCAGCTTCTCAGAGCAGTCAATTTGCCACAAGCCCTTGGTGTGTCAGATATATAGCACTCTGGTCTTGTGGCACTCTGGAGGGATTTTCCATCCCTTGCAGCAAACTGATGCTCGCTAGATCAACTTGTGTCATTCTTAGGGACTCTTAACATGCAGCTTGTGGCTGAATTTTGCTACAAGCTGCTGTAAAGTCGGTCAACTGTCACAACTGTGCCCAGGATTGTAAAATCGGGTGTAGCTGGGGCATTTGGCAATACCGCAACTGCGGTGATGCAAGGGTTTAATGCAAGGCTTGACACAAATCCTGCAGCATCCCATTGGGCCCTGTGAGTGTGACATGACACAGCCTGACACTGAGCACCATTGTAGGTGGTGATATGAAGTGTAGTTGCGGACAGCTAGGGGTTGCTGTGAACTTTAGGCATGGCAGCCAGCCAGGTATTGCAGTGTGGTGTAATGACTGCAGTCAGCTATGTGTCGCTGTGAGGTGTAGTCATTGCAACTAGCTAGGCATTGATTGGAGGTGTAGTTGTTGCCAGCTAGGTGTTGAGGTGTGGTGTCCAGAGAGAGAAGTTGGAAAACATAGTGCACACCAATGTATAATTGGAATTTAGAAAATTGGCTTTTTATTTCCTAGCATCTAATTGGCTGGTACCCTTGCCAAGGGAGTACATTAACTTTCAATAGATGCCTAGCAAATAAGAAAGTACCAGCCCTAATACTCCCTGACCCACCCAGGTATCCTAGTGCCCATCCTGCTTCCTAATTGGCTTAAAACACCAACTTTAATTTGAAATTACCACCATTCTTTTTGTCTTAGCAACAGATATTAGCCCCCGATGCTATGTAGTTCACTACCAGCTGCCTAACAATGCTTTCACGGAACCTCAGCTGTAGTCATGTTTCATTTGTTGTTTTATTTAATTATTGTACCCCCCCTGTGCAACTCTCTGTGACTCTGGGTACCGCAACTGTCTGAGAGCTGACTGCACTCTCCCTCCAGCCTGCAACTCACTCACAACAGAAAAGGAAAGTGCTTTTTATTTGTTGTGGATGCTGAGCAAGCCCACCACTCTGTAGGTAAATGCCCCCCCCACAGTCTTTTTTATTTAGGTTATTTTCTAACCCTTACAGAAATCATAAGTTCAAAATCAGCTTACAGTTTCCTTCCCTGAGTTCTCTTGCAGGACCTGAACATCATCCATCACTGTCACACACATTCCCAATGCTGCGTGAACAACAAACACGGAAGTACGCTACCAACAAAACAGTTGTCTCTCATCAAAAGTAAATAATGCCATCAATGTGAAATTGTAAAAGTGGAGCGGATCAAAATAAAATAAAAAAGTAATATAGATCACTGATGCCCCACACTGAACGTGCAGTCCTCCACTTCCTGGTTTTAGGAAGTAACATCACGCAAGGTCACGCGACTAAGAGCCACAACAACAACAAAAAAAAAAGTCTCACACAAAAGGGAAATAACTGTTTTTAAGCTGAAAAACAAAGCCCACAGACTGCTGGGGGGAACTTTTCAAGGAACTGTATCTGTGCTTCTTTAGGTTGTGATAGTGGCGGTGGAGGGCTAGCACTCCTAACAGCTACAAAAAAAAGTGTCACACAAAAGGGAAATAACTTTTTTTTCCACCTCAAAAATAAAGCCTATAGATTGCTGTGTGTGTGCATGTGTGTTCAAGAAACTACATCTGTGAAACTCTATCTCTGCTTCTGTACGGTGTGGTAGTGGGGGGGGTAAGTAGAACAGAATGACTATATGAGGGAGTAGACAACAGCAGATGGAACAGCATACAAACAGAGGGACTACTTTTCCAATACAGAGGTTTTTTTTTGTACTCTTTCTATTCATTTTAAACTCATTTCCTGTCTTATTTTATTACTAAATCAAAATGTACACAGATGCCCAATTTCTAAGCTCAGTAATACCCTCCAGGGTGGGTGGTATTGGACAATACTGGACCATCCAAAGGCTATAAGGCCCTCCGCCTGTGGCGTCAGGCTTCATTATGCCCATGGGTGGTCCAGTATTGCCCAATACCACCCACCCTTTTGGGTATATTGCTTATGTAGATTACAACTGAAAGTGCCAAATTTGTTCCACAAATTGCCAAGTATAAGTCCTGGGGTGTTGAGGTGTGTTGCTTCTTCATCAGAGTCAGAGTTTCTGGAGAAAGTAGTCATTGCAGCCAGCTAGGTGTTGATGTGAAGTGTACTGTTTGCAGCTAGCTCGGTGTTGATGTAAGGTGTAGTCACTGCGGTTGGCTAGATGTTATTCTGAGTTATACAGTAGCTGTTGTAGTCTGCTAGGTGTTGATGTGAGGTATAGTCACTGTCATCAGCTACGTGTTGATAAGAAGGCAGTCATTAAAGCCAGATTGGTTTTACTGTGAGGTGTAGTCATTTTAGACAGCTCTCAGTTGTAGCTTTTCTGTCAGCTAGGTGTTGCTGTGAAGTGTAGTACTGTAGCTATCTATGTGTTGCTGTGAGGTATAGGTTTTACTGTCAGCTAGGTGTTGCTGTGAAGTGTAGTGCTGTAGCCATCTATGTGTTGCTGTGAGGTATAGTGTTTGCTGTCAGCTAGGTGTTGCTGTGAGGTATAGTACTGTAGCTATCTATGTGTTGCTGTGAGGTATAGTTTTTGCTGCCAGCTAGGTGTTGCTGTGAAGTGTAGTACTGTAGCTATCTATGTGTTGCTGTAAGGTATAATTTTTGCTGCCAGCTAGGTGTTGCTGTGAAGTGTATTACTGCAGCCACCTATGTGTTGCTGTGAGGTATAGTTTTTGCAGTCAGCCAGGTGTTGCTGTGAAGTGTAGTACTGTAGCTATCTATCTGTTGCTGTGAGGTATAGTTTTTACAGTTAGCTAGGTATTGCTGTGAGGTGTAGTAGTTGCAGCCAGCTAGGTATTGCCATGATGTGTAGTTATTACAGCCAGGGAGATGGTGCTGTACGGTATAGCTTTTGTAGCCAGCTAGATGGTGTTGTGAGGTGTAGCTATTTCAACTAGCTGGATGGTGTTGTGAGTTGTAGCAATTTCAGCCAGCTAGATAGTGCTTTGAGATATACAGTATCTATTGCGGCCAGCTAGGTGTACTGTGAGGTTTAAGTTTTGCAGTCAGCTATGTCTCGTGATGTGTTGCATTTGGGTAAGCTGTGGGGGACAGGGACATGGACACTATAAATATTAATCATATAATTGGAAATACTGAATTGTAGCTTACTCTTGGTTTATCATACTGATATATGCATGGAAGTTGGGGAATATTAGACCATACCTCTCAACTGTCCCAGATTTTCTCGGACTTCCTGAATGTAGACTCCCTGTCCTGAAGTCCCAACTTGCTTGCTTCTATTACAGATTTTTAGAATGTCAGTATAAGCCTAGCAGACCTGTTTAGCCCTTAAGCTACCAACAGAATTAGCAAGTATAGGAATTCTGGATTGATATATCAGTCAACAACACAGCAATGGTTAAACTGGCCCAAGCACACAAAAGCAATTTGTACCCTTCCCCCTGCATTCCACAGACTTATCTGTTTCTCTAAAGAGAGAGAGAGAGACAGACACACACACACACACACACACACACACACACACACACACTCTGCATTCCAGTACAGTATATTTCTGTTCAGTTTAGTCTGGAAAGGAATAACACTGGATCCTTAAAAGCCTGGAAATTAACTTAACACTGGATCCTAAAGAAAATGATTTCTCTAGCAGTGCCCATGTTACACTTTAGTTTCAAGTAGGTAAATGAAGAGAATTTACAACAGAAAGAAGATGCAAAACATTTGCCTGTGTTTTTTTTTATTGTGCCATTTGGTAGTATACACCTAAATTTGGCATTTTAAAAAGCATAAACTAAAGGGACTTTACATATGTTGTAGTGTACTACATTACGTGATGTACATGTCATGCGATGGCACAGTGCTATGCCGAATAAAATATGGTGCACCTGATTTTGGTCATTTGTCTCTGATTTTTGAGGGTAGTGTCCCTGATTTTGGTCCTACCAGGTTGAGAGGTATGTACTAGAGCTCATTATTTCTCACATAATTATTTTAACATAGAAAATATTCTGTTGGGTTACAGACAGATGTCACTTTATCCTAATGACCTGCCATAGTGAAAATATAGTTTTACTGTGTAGTTAGCATGTCTTATTTGTAAAAACTAGTGGGTAAATTTTAATTTGGGCTGTGCTAAGGAAGGTTTACAATTACTCGCCATGCACCTCAGTTGTGGTCATTAATTCAACTGAAATAGTGAAAGTTATCTATGTGTTTTTCAGTTAAATTGACTACCCTTGTGAAGACTGCTGCTTCTTCTTTTATGGTGCTATAAAAATGATAAATGAATGACAAAGATGGATTTCTGGTGTACCCGGTCTAATTTGTGCATGAAAGTCCACAACATTATTATCTTTAGTTAAAGAATTCTAACTATGGAAAGTATTTGTTAATTTTTATTTTTTTTGATTATACTGGTGTAACCCCCCTGCAAATGGGGGTTCCCAAAAGACTTCCAGGAGCTTGCTTGAATGCTCCAAGCCTGAATGGTGTTTGGCATTTAAGCCATTTATCAGTGAGTGTTTTTAGAGCCTCTGGTACTGTCTCTTTAAGAGCTGTCTGCTTGCAGACATAATTAGTTTGTATGGGGGACTGTGTGCTTCTCTGAGTACCACTCGAGCTGCTGCCAATTCACTTCATTTTTGCAGTCACTAGGAGTGCAAAGGGAACCTATCTGAAAGATGTAACTGTTTGCCAGAAATTATTTAGAGTAATAATGAAATTACAGTTTGTCTAACCTGCTTTCTTTGCAGTCAGAACTGTGTCTGCTAGTTCCCATTCTGGTTTTGAACTGCTGAACTGGACCAATCAGTGTGGGGTAAGCTAGCTCTAAAATGGTGCCTTGGACGAATCAGAACTTGGACTCATAATCTGAGCCAGCCACAAGAGGATTGTATGGGCAGTGACTCTGGGAGATGTAGTTTAGACTTCAGTGCCTTTTTGGACCAACAGCAGCAGTCTATTGTGAGTGACAGCCAATCCAGTCAAGAACTGGGAGGAACTCAAAGGAAGTGCCGGTTTTGTCGGTTGGAGTTTCAGTTGAGCTTTGGCAGTGAAGAAGGAAGGAGCCCTGTGCTTTTTCAGTGTGCAGTTTTAGTCAAAAAACGTGTGTAAGGCCCAGAGTTCGGTCTGCAGCTTGTGTAACAGCTTGTTAGGACTGAATCCGTCCTGTGAAAAGAATCAAAGGATCTCTGAAGGTAGAAACCAGGCTCACCCTGTAGAAGACTGGAGGAATTGCTGAAAATTGCATTCGGTCTGTCAGGAACTGAATCTGCTGTGTGTTCCCGGGTATTGTGCAGTAATTGCGATCGGGATACAGATGCAGCCTGCCTGGTATAGTGCTTTCTTTTATATGGATGTGTGAAGAGGTTTGTGTACCTCAAGTGAGCCCTGCTGACATTGAAGGACCCTATCTTATTTGGAGGTCGTGAGTACTAATTCAGGGTCGCTCCCTGTTGAATTGCCACATTAAATCCAAATGGAATTACTGTACTGCTGACTGTTTAATTCTCCTTTCTCTGTGTGAAAGGGCCCTACCAGCTGCCACGGTTTGGACTAGCCACTGGGCTTGGGTACCCAGGGACAGTAACTGATAGGGATAGGCCTGTGCACAGAGCCATAGGTAGATTATTAGAGTGATAAGCTAATTAACCTGATTTCCCCTGTCCTTGTTATATCCCCTAAATAAATCAGAGCTGCTTGTTTCAGCAAAGTTATACTGCCTGAGGTATTTGTCTATGTTAAAGTACTGTACTGTGATTGTTTACTGTATCTCATTTCACAGGAGGTCCCAGTGCCAGAACCAGACCTGGGGGTAAGTGTATACTGTGAAGGTAATTCTGATATATTGTGTGGGCCACTAGTGGGAAGAAAGGGGGTTGCAGTGTCCCAGAGGGCTGTGACCAAGTTAGTTTAACTATTGCAAACCCTGACCTCTGGGTGGAGGCACCGCCATTGGATCCAGGCCCCTCAACCTGTTAGTGGCAAATCAGGCAGGGGTAGTAGCCCTGGGATAGCGCCATCTAGGGGTTACATCTTGGAGGCACCGCTGGGATTGTGTGTCCTCTAGTGGCCATATTCTACGAACCACTGTTAAGAAAAATGGGTACCCGACAGAAGTGGCTGTGCACCGGCTGGTGGAGTGGTGTACTGGGAGGAGATCGACCCCAAAATGCTATGCTTATCCTGGACATCCCCTGGGTATCAATACGGACACTGTGCAGGGAGTACTTTCCAAGGTGGAAGGTTTACAAAACCCTGTGGTGGTGGGTCGGCATGCTAATCTGCTCACCCACACTTTCCTGGCCCTAGTAGAGTTTAAGGATCCCATAGATAGCTCCAAAGTGCCACAGACCATTACCCCAGAGGGAGCCCTCACTGCTTGGAGAGTGATAACTAAGGACAGTAAAGACCCGGGGGGGAATCAGCCCCCACCACTATCTGAAACTTTTGAGGAGAAATTTGCTGAATGGTTGCTGGGAGAGGGGAAAACTGTGGAGGACTTGAAGAAACTATTCTTGCCACCTGGGGGTGTTCCTCCCCCAACACCCTCTCCTGCTCCAGTGCCCGTAATGGTGGCTGAACCAGTGCAGACTCCTATTTCTGCACCTGCCATTAGTCACGACTCTTACCGAAGGTTGAGGATCTTCTCTGGCACCCTCCCCAACCCCCAAGGGGAGGATGACTGGGAGACCTGGATAACTATGTTGCCCCCAAGTGCTAGAATGGCAATGCTCGGAAGGCAAAGCCAAAGAGGGTTAGTGAGAGCCTCCAGGTCCTGCCCTGGCTACCATCCGTAGCAAACGGGCCAGTAACCCTGAAGCGACTGCACAGGCCTATCTTTGAGGCCTTGGAGAATGTGTATGGGAGCCCAGATTCTGATGAGGACCTATGGTGGAGAGTAAGAGATGCACAACAGTACCAAGGGGAGTTGTTGTCTGTGTATGTATCTCGGCTGGAAAATTGTTGCAAGAATGCCTCAGAAAAGGTAGTTTGCCAGCGATTGAACTGGACTGAACCAGGCTGGACAGGATCCTTAAGTCTGCCCCTTCTCAGAACTGCTGTTGCTTCAGTTACGCCTGGCAGATCGACTGGAATCCCCACCCTCCTATGATGAGTTAATGAGAGAATGGGAGTTGAGAAAAAAGGCGACCGGGAGGGACCTGCACCAATAGCTGCAGCTCGACCCGGTGACTGAGGGTGACCCATCAAGTGAAGTTCAGGGGCAGAGGTTGGCAGTCAATGAGTGCTCTGTCAAGGAAAAGATATGCCACAATGGGGCGAACTGTTGAGAGAGATCTGGGAATTCAAAACAGTCCTTTATGAAGGCCACGCCTGCAAGTACGAGCCCTGACCTATATCCGACTGCATCTGCTAAATGGTGGGTACCACCCACCATGTATCTCCTGCTGATAACAGCTCGAACTCGATTCTTGACCATGGAAGTGGAGAAACTGACGAGATGTCTCCAAATGCTTATCACGCCTTGAACAGAGATGGCACCAAGGTTTCCAGTTAGTAATACCCCGCCCTGGCTCCCAGTGTGGCGCCTCGGAGCTCAAACTCCAGAAAGTATGTTTTGCTATAATTGTGGGAAAGATGGGCACATGAAAAGGGAATGCCAGTCCCCAAAGACACTGACAAAGTTGCATATAGGCTACAAGGAGAGCTTGGAGAAGAAATCAGTGGTTAAGAGGTGCGCGACATGATCCCAGTGAGGGCACCAAAATGCTAATTCACATCCTTTTGTGGCAAGGTCAGTTGCCCAGGCCCCCACTACCACCTCTCCAGACTGGTCCAGAATAGTGGGTCCTCCCATGGAGACCACTGTAAAGATGAATGGAGTGTCTACAAGAGCTGTGATTAGACAGTGGCTCCCAAGTGACAATTATGTTCCAGGATTGGTATCAGAAGCATTTGTCAGACGTACCCTTACAACCATTAGAAGGACTGCATGTATGGGGTTAAGTGGAGAAGGCCTACCCTATTCCGGGTATATCCGAATTTGGCTGTCTTTCCCCACCTCCGTGGCTGGAGTGGCCGAACAAGTAGAGACCCTAGCCTTAGTGTGTCCCCCACTGGACTGTATGATGGTGTCCTTTGTTGATTGGAACAAATGCTCATATGTTCGGAAGGCTGGCACAGTTGTGTTATGAAAAACAGGGGTCAAAGACTAGTAGAGCTTTAAGAGTTCCGGCTTTAATTAAGAAGGCCTATGAGGCACAGAGAGATGCTGAAAAAACAGAACCAGAGGAACCGGTCGGAATTGTATGGAAGAAGGATCCTGAGTCTCTGATCCTGGCGCCAAATGCCCAGTGTACCTTACAGGGAGAGGTCCGTATCAGAAAGGATGTTAAGAATAAAATATTAATGTTGGATGCACCAGGCGATGGAAAATTGCCAGAGGGACTGCTGGTCAAGCCCTAGTATTTTTGCCCGCTAGAGCCATCATCATGCCAGAAGGGTAATGGTCCAAGTTCATAATGTGTCTGAAAGAGACATTCAGGTAAACAGAGGTTGCATCCTGGCTAATGTGCATTGTCGAGACACTGCAGTGCTACCACAGCAAGAGTTCAAGGAAGAATGACAGAGTAACGCCTGACTTGTTTGATTTTGGCGACTCCCGCTGCCAGCTGAATGGAAAGTGAGGATCAGTGAGAAGCTTGCCCAGAGAGACCAGGTGTTTTCTTTAAAGGAATGGGATGTAGGATGCGTGCAGGAGCTGAGCACAATATCCGGCTGCATGGCGAAAGACCATTTCATGAGAGGTCTCGACGCCTGGCACCTGCTGACATAGATGATGTGAGACGGCATCTGCAAGAGATGTTAGCTGCTGGTGTAATACAAGAATCCAGAAGCCCTTATGCTTCCCCATTGTGGTAGTGAGGAAAAGAATGGAACAGTAAGGATGTGTGTGGATTATCGCACCTTAAACCGTGGACTATCCTGATCAGTACAAAATGCCCCGCATTCAGGATGCTTTGGACTGCCTAAGCGGGAGCAAGTGGTTCTCTGTGCTGGATCTCCGCAGTGGGTACTACCAGATCCCGATGGCCCCAGAGGACCGTGAGAGAGGCGGCCTTTATCTGTCGCTTGGCTTCTATGAATTCATGAGGATGCCTCAAGGGATTTCAGGTGCCCCAGCCACTTTTCAACGATTGATGGAGCGTGCAGTGGGGGACATGAACTTACTAGGTGCCTGGTATACCTAGATGATGTTATTGTATTTGGCAGCTCACTGGAGGAACATGAGAGCAGATTATTTAAGGTATTGGACCGACTGGAGGACTTTGGCCTTAAACTGTCCATTGATAAGTGTCAATTCTTTCAAACATCAGTAAAGTATGTGGGACACATAGTATCCACCGAGGAATAGAGACCGAGCCAAGTAAAGTTGAGGCCCTTGACCACCTGGCCACAGCCCAAAAATCTAAAAAGACTGCAAAGATTCCTGCGATTCTGTGGTTATTATGGTAGCTTCATCAAGGACTATTCAAGAGTGATCCGCCTTTACTTAACCTTACTCAAGGGTATCCCCAACCCACAAAAATACCAAAGTCAGCGTCCCTCAAGACTGAAAGAGTGTATTTTCATCGAGTGAAGTATTTGGGGCCCGCTGGACTCCTGATTGTGAGACTGCTTTTCATGAGATCATATATCAACACACCCATGCTCCAGTGCTGGCCTATGCCGATCCAAGAAAACCTTCGTCCTGCACACTGATGCTAGCTTGCAAGGGTTGGGGCTGTGTTGTACCAAGAACACGAGAATGGCCTGAGACCAGTGGCCTTTGCCAGCAGAAGCCTGACCCCATCCGAAAAGAACTATCCTGTACATAAGTTAGAGTTCCTAGCTTTGAAGTGGGCTATTGTTGACCAATTCCATGAGTACTTGTATGGGGCTAAAATACTAGTAAAACTGAACAAAATCCTTTGACCTATGTGCAGACCTCAGCTAAGTTGGATGCCACTGGCCATAGGTGGCTTTCTGCATTATCTACATATGACTATGCTCTCGAATACCGAGCAGGTCTGAACCACATAGATGCTGATGCTCTCTCCGAGGCCTGTTCCCCAAATGATTGGGTCCGATTGGCAGAACCTGACATTCAGGCACTCTGCCGGAAGTTTGACAGGGAGGAACAAATGTCCGAGACATGATGGACTGCATGGTGGATTGCTTGGGAGCCTCTGAGAATTGCATACCTGCTGCTTATTGCCACTTTTCTGCAATAGACATTGGTGCACTGCCTCAGCTGGACAATGACAGTATGCAGGGCTCAATCCCGCCGATCCCATGATCAAAGCAGCTTTAGAAGCCCTCTATGCAGGAAAAGATGTGTCCAAATTACGCCCACTGATTTGAGAACTGCACTGTTATACAAAGAAGGTCCTAAGTTGAAACTGATCAATAAACTGTTATACAGAGAAACAGTAGACAGAGGGGACAAGTAGACAAACAACAACTAGTGCTGCCCACTGCCTTTCGAGACTCAGTACTGAGGTCCTTGCACAACCACATGGGGCACCTTGGTATAGACAGAACACTTGACTTGGTGAGATCCAGATTCTATTGGCCTAAGATGGGGGCTGATGTGGAGCAACACATTCGAACTTGTAGTCGCTGCTTACAGAGGAAAGCTTTGCCCAGAGGGCTGCCCCTTGTTAACATAACCACCAGTGCACCCATGGAGCTGGTCTGTATTGATTTTCTAAGTTTGGAGTCAGATCAAAGAAATATCAGTAATGTGCTGGTGGTCACTGACCATTTCACGAGATATGCCCAAGCTTTCCCACCAAAGACCAGAAAGCATCCACTGTAGCCAAAGTACTTGTAGAAAACTTTTTTGTTCACTATGGGGCTCCACAAAGAATCCATTCTGATCAAGGAGAGACTTTGAGAGTCGTCTTATCAAAGAGATGCTTTCTCTGTGGGGAGTGCGAAAGTCCAGAACCACTCCTTACCACCCCAGGGGACCCACAGCCTGAGCGTTTCAACGCACTTTGCTAGATATGCTGAGCACCCTGCACCCAAAGGACAAGCCTAGATGGAGCCAACAAATTAGCACCCTGGTACATGCTTATAACTGCACCAAAAGTGATGCCACTGGATTCTCCCCTACCGCCTGATGTTTGGAAGAAGCTCGACTACCAGTAGATGTGTGTTTGGGGTCTCTCTGATGGGGTTCAAGCTGACAACTATTTACAGTATGTGCAAAAGTTAAAGGCCCAGCTAACTCATGCGTACCAACTGACTCCAAACCATGGCTGCCAAAAGAAATCTGGCCAACAAAGAAAGGTATGATAAAAGGTGAAAGCACAGGAACTCCAGGAGGGAGATCGGGTATTGCTAAGAAATCTGGGACTGCATGGCAAGCACAAGATTGCTGACAGATGGCACCATCTCCCTCCACATTGTAGTGGGCAAACTAGATGATCTGCCAGTGTACAAAGTAAGGCCTGAGAATAATTCAAAGATGTAAAAACAATGCATAGAAATCATTTACTGCCCATTGGACAAATCCTGATTGAGTCTGAGCTCCCGAAGATGCCCTCTGGACCAGTGACTAGAGCTGCTGCTAAGAAAAGATCAAGGAAGTCTGCACCTACAGAAGCAGAGTTAAAGTGCTCCCCTGCACAAGTCCCAGTTGAGCATGACTGTCAGTCCATATCAGAAGAAAGTGAGAGTGACTTTGAATACTATCCTTCTTACGAACTGAGTCAATTGTTTCTGGGCAATCCCCTAGTCAATACTGGAGATGAAGCCGGGCCTTCTGGACTGTCTAAGCCCCCAGCTTCGTCCCTGGAGCCAATGCTCCCAGAAAGTGAAATGCAAAGCATCAGATCAGATGAAATGGAATCATTGTGTATGGTTGAACTGTTTGAGCTTTCAGGAGAAAAATGATAGATTGGGGCAGACTGTGATACACTGAACAAGAAGAGTATTTTGAGTGCCCTGACAGTCCACTGCCAGTGTCCAAAGCTCTCCATGCGAGCCAAATGTTGTGGACTCAGAAACTGTAACTCCTGGAGCTGAAAGTGCCCCAAGTTCTAGCCTCTCTACCCCCATGGAGACTCCCTGACAAGTGAGGACAATGCTGAAAATGAGGCTCAGAGTGCAGAGACTATAACAGTTCCCCTAGAAAGACTGGTCGAGCTGTAAAGCCTGTGGTGCACCTCAGTTATGATTCACTTGGAGGCCTGTGGACTTGCCTCTCAATGTTGTCCATAAAGAGTGTATGTGTCCCCGAGCTCATTGCCCAAACTGAGCATCAGTGCTAACTCCAAGTTACTTGTGTTGCCCTCTAGTATGGTGCCCTTGCCCCATCCAGCCCCAAGGTAACTGATAGGGAAGGGCCCCTCTTTCTTCAGGTTTCATGTACAAGAGGTAATAACTTGAGTTATGGTACAATGTATATAATACTGTGTAGAGTGCGTACTGCAATGTTTCAGAAATGTGTTCTTGGTAAAATGGTATATTGACTGATGATTACATGTGACCTAATGCAAATGTATATGGTTGCAGTTGAAACTTTATGGGAACTTGCAGCACGCGACGTCAAGCTTTCCCTAGGCCAGGAAGGGTGTAACCCCCCTGCAAATGGGGGTTCCCAAAAGACTTCCAGGAGCTTGCTTGAATGCTCCAAGCCTGAATGGTGTTTGGCATTTAAGCCATTTATCAGTGAGTGTTTTTAGAGCCTCTGGTACTGTCTCTTTAAGAGCTGTCTGCTTGCAGACATAATTAGTTTGTATGGGGGACTGTGTGCTTCTCTGAGTACCACTCGAGCTGCTGCCAATTCACTTCATTTTTGCAGTCACTAGGAGTGCAAAGGGAACCTATCTGAAAGATGTAACTGTTTGCCAGAAATTATTTAGAGTAATAATGAAATTACAGTTTGTCTAACCTGCTTTCTTTGCAGTCAGAACTGTGTCTGCTAGTTCCCCATTCTGGTTTTGAACTGCTGAACTGGACCAATCAGTGTGGGGTAAGCTAGCTCTAAAATGGTGCCTTGGACCGAATCAGAACTTGGACTCATAATCTGAGCCAGCCACAAGAGGATTGTATGGGCAGTGACTCTGGGAGATGTAGTTTAGACTTCAGTGCCTTTTGGACCAACAGCAGCAGTCTATTGGAGTGACAGCCAATCCAGTCAAGAACTGGGAGGAACTCAAAGGAAGTGCCAGGTTTTGTCGGTTGGAGTTTCAGTTGAGCTTTGGCAGTGAAGAAGGAAGGAGCCCTGTGCTTTTTCAGTGTGCAGTTTTAGTCAAAAGCGTGTGAAGGCCCAGAGTTCGGTCTGCAGCTTGTGTAACAGCTTGTTAGGACTGAATCCGTCCTGTGAAAAGAATCAAAGGATCTCTGAAGTAGAAACCAGGCTCACCCTGTAGAAGACTGGAGGAATTGCTGAAAATGCATTCGGTCTGTCAGGAACTGAATCTGCTGTGTGTTCTCGGGTATTGTGCAGTAATTGCGATCGGGATACAGATGCAGCCTGCCTGGTATAGTGCTTTCTTTTATATGGATGTGTGAAGAGGTTTGTGTACCTCAAGTGAGCCCTGCTGACATTGAAGGACCCTATCTTATTTGGAGGTCGTGAGTACTAATTCAGGGTCGCTCCCTGTTGAATTGCCACATTAAATCCAAATGGAATTACTGTACTGCTGACTGTTTAATTCTCCTTTTCTCTGTGTGAAAGGGCCCCTACCAGCTGTCACGGTTTGGACTAGCCACTAGGGCTTGGGTACCCAGGGACAGTAACTGATAGGGATAGGCCTGTGCACAGAGCCATAGGTAGATTATTAGAGTGATAAGCTAATTAACCTGATTTCCCTGTCCTTGTTATATCCCCTAAATAAATCAGAGCTGCTTGTTTCAGCAAAGTTATACTGCCTGAGGTATTTGTCTATGTTAAAGTACTGTACTGTGATTGTTGCACTGTATCTCATTTCACAGGAGGTCCCAGTGCCAGAACCAGACCTGGGGGTAAGTGTATACTGTGAAGGTAATTCTGATATATTGTGTGGGCCACTAGTGGGAAAAAAGGGGGGTTGCAGTGTCCCAGAGGGCTGTGACCAAGTTAGTTTAACTATTGCAAACCCTGACCTCTGGGTGGAGGCACCCGCCATTGGATCCAGGCCCCTCAACCTGTTAGTGGCAAATCAGGCAGGGGTAGTAGCCCCTGGGATAGCGCCATCTAGGGGTTACACTGGTAAGTATAGTAGGCAGAGAAATGCCCGTATTCACATGTAACAGAATAAATTATACATTTAACAAAATTTAAATTAACAGTACAATAAGACAAATAAAACGATATATCAAGAACCCATATTTTTGCTCATTACAATGAAAAATTTGAGTTTGGTTAAACATTTGGAAATAGCACAACAGTCCAAAGGCCATCAGTATGCTGCTTTGGCTACTAAGTTTAACAAGGATGGTAGCCAGAGGTAGATTATGTTGCCAGGAGAAGCAGCCTGTCTGCCTTAGCAAATTCTGCCTTCCTACTTGTACCCTGTTGTATGGAAGCCGGATATGACCATTTAAGTATTCAAGTAGTTTTGCTATTTGACTTTTCTGTGTGTGACTGGAACTAGGTGTCTAATCCAAATGACCTGTAGTACGCGTCTGCTGAAGTTATGTCATAGGCTGCATAACAGCAGCTAAATGCCACAGGCAGTGTTGAAACAGAGTCATGTACTGATATCACCACTACTAAACAGATTGCTGGAAACATAAGGATCGATAGCAACATTCTGTTTTAGTCTCACTTTTGTTTTTCTGACAAAATATTATTGATTGAATAACCTATATTGAAAAGTACCACTGAGTTATGCTTTTGATATTGTTGCTGCTTCCCTGAACTCAGTCTCAACGGAATACCATGGGGAGATGCACTTGATGGCCCTTCAGGAGCAGCAGGATTTTCCATCTGCTAGAAAGGCAAGCTCCATCCTGCATGCAAAGAAAGTGAGATACTGCAAGTTACTGAAGTTTTAGGGCTGGATTTCCAAAGGCCCTCTGGATGTGGTGACTTGTGTCATGACTGAAGGGCAATTGCACCACGTGCTTCAAAATGTTATAACACATAAAACGTGGTCTAACTTCATCTTGCAAGTGCCACAGGTTGTACTCAGAAAATGACCCATGTGTCAAAACAATGACATATGCGTCATTTTTTTGCCATAAATCAGGTAAACTGTTGCAGATATGCTAATCTGTTTGATGATAGTAATCCAGCAACTTGGCACATTTATTCTGATGCAGGCGCAGCCCAAAATCAGGAATTGTGCCTGTGTAAAGACTTGAAAATCCAACTTTTATTTGTTTTTTGTTTGCCTCTTTCAACTAGTAGTTTCCCTTCCTTTTTACCTGGCCTAGCACCCCCATCTGTCCTGGGCAAATACCCAGCTCCATCAACCCCTCTTTTAACTTACTACCCCCCCTCAACGTACTGAGCAAGCAGGGCGCCACAGGAGACTGCGTGGGGTCAGAGTGTACTGGGTGTCCTCCTGATAATCAATTGTTTTCCTCCATTTTCCTCCCTTCCAGCCCTCAAGACATCATCAGGAGGGGCTCAATGTGTGCAGTTTCACAGGCTAGAGATTTTTTGTGTCCTCAGCAGCTTCTGCCATTCTGCAATGCAAGTCTACCTGTGATACACCAGGTGGCAGTGCAGTGGTAGAGACTGGGATGCTCAATCCTTCCCTTTCAACTAGTGCTCTGACTCAGGTTCGTTTCTGAACCCAGGTCTCTGGCATCATGAGCTACTGTGCCAATGGGCTGGCTACTTATTACTTGTACCTAAGAAATAATGTTTCTTGTAGGTTTGGGGTTGGCAATAATGACATAATAAAACAAAGAGTAAAATGACATCTTCTGTGGTTGTGTGAGACAAAGTAGGGGGCAGCCATGAAAAAAACATATCTTTATAATAAGTCTGAACAACACTATTTTTTTTTCAATAAAAATAATATTTTATGCTGGCTGCATGTTGCTGAGTGGTGGGGACCACTCTGGTATGCCCGTTGCCAAGGTTCCTGCCCATGCCAGGATATCTGAAGTTGATGCTGGCAGAGAGGGTGCAGAGCATCTGTCTGAATGCTTCTCTAGTTTAGCAACACCTAGGGGAGGCATAGTAGTGGTGCAGTTGATGTTTTGGATGACCAACCAGCATTAGGCACCCCCTGGGCTTGCACACATCGGCAGGTGGATGAGACTTACAAAGAGGGGAACCTGCAGTTGGCTGAATGATGGGCTGGCATGGAGGGCTACATATGCCCCGCAGATTTCTGAACATACCACCCCATCCCCAGCACTGTAGTGTGCCAACACTGAATTTTGCTCCGTCCCGCCTACTAGGTGAAGGTAATCCATGAAGTGGGCGCATGAGGAAGGGTGCCGTTCATTATGGTGACTCCTTCCCAGCACAATCCACTCACGGTGATGGAAAGGTAGGGTGACTGGATGAAATGGTGGGCGAACTAGGCGACAGGATGTCACTATACATATGCACGTGGGGGGGGTGGGAGCGAGCACAGCAGACGTGGGCTGGGAGGGGGTGGAGAGGCTGTAGGGGTGGCACTGTGGTTGCTGGTCGAGCTGCGTTGTGGTGTCGGGGATTGGCTAGTGGCTGGGGTGGCTGAGGTACTGGGTTCGGGTCCAGGCGCTGATGCGATTTTTTTATTGTGCCAGGCCTGACCCTTTTTTTTGCTGCTTTCACACCTCTGCATGCACTGCCCAGTAGTTGAGAATCCTAAGCGGGGGTGGGAGGTGAAGCCCAGAAGCAGTAAAAATCTGTCCTGGCCGTTGTTCTGGTCGTCGGGGTTGTCAGAGTGCCAAATGTGTTTGGCATTCTGACTAAACGATAATGATGATCACCTTTAGGCATTCGCTGTTATCACATAGACCCCTAGGCGAAGGCCACACTAAAATGA
Organism: Neoceratodus forsteri; assembly: GCA_016271365.2. Taxonomy (NCBI): domain Eukaryota; kingdom Metazoa; phylum Chordata; order Ceratodontiformes; family Ceratodontidae; genus Neoceratodus; species Neoceratodus forsteri. Next base: position 1,220,985,960 of record CM057450.1, read on the forward strand.
GGGGATCTGCCTTTGGGGTCAAGCTAAGGAAGACGTCAACTGCGGATAGTAGAAGTAGTCTGGACTGGAGGTGAACCTGTAAAAGCAGTGAAGTTCTAAGTGGGCAGGGGATTAACCATACAGGTTTCTGAGGATTGTTAGGGAAGGTAAGCAGCTAACAAAAAAAGGTGTTTTGTGGTACAAGTGCCTTAACCATTAGTCAAAGAATTTCAGAACTCTCATGCCGGAAGTATTCCAGCCAAGTGGTATCAGTAGTTTTATACCTGGATATGTAGCGTCTTCCTAAATTACATTTTTTTACCATTTATTTACCCATGTTATCCCTCGTTTTGAATGGAGTCCTGCTTATACCCCTTTTTGGTTTACAAATGGGGCACTATAGCACAGGAAAGTCATGTGACTCACTCAGGGTCATCCTCATTAGATATTCAGCCAGAGGCTGTGGTGGGTTTTGTACCCTTGATGTCCTGTTTCACTTTTCCATGCTATAACCACTACGTCACACTACCTTACACGTATGACTGTGTCTGAGTAAACTGTAACAACTGGTTTGATGTATTTCTAACCAGTTATCAAAACTTTAGGTTATTATCCATGGGTGTGATATCACAGTGGCCATTAAAAAACAGCTGTAATGTCATACATATGTATACTGGCATTTCTGGAATGTTAAAAAAAAATGTCTGTCCCTTCTCCCTACATATTCAGCATTAAATTTAACCCAGCCAAATCCCCACAGTTCTAGACCCAAGTTCCACTGTGGTATATAAATTCAATTCTGTGACACTGTTTTGTATTTTAAACATTGAAAAAATAATTATAAAAAAAGTAAAATATGGCAGCAGTAGAACCTGTTTTTTTTTTTATATATCCATGGTGTGTGGTGTGTGGTGCCAGTATAAACCACTCACCCTTCATTCACATGGTTTGTGTGGCATCACACCTTGGGTGTGTAAAACAAACTTGTAACACACTGCTGCCATACGTTATTCTATTCATAATAGCTAGTAGGTTCTGATATCAACCAGAAATCAGACCCTATATTCTCTATATGATTTATTCCTCAGCCCCTCTCCCCCATCCTGTGGGGTACTGCAGGGTTTCATTCTGTCACCCATGTTGTTCGCAGTGTATATGTTGTCATTAGGAGAGATCATTAGGCGGTACGGTCTGAGTTTTCACTGCTATGCAGATGATACTCAGCTGTACATGTCCTTTGTGCCCGGACAGGATGTGATCCTCTTGGCATTTAACAACTGCCTATCCTAGATCCAAGACTGGATGAGTGCCAGCTGGCTGCAGTGGAACTGACTAAAACTGAGGTGCTGGTCAAGGACTCAGATCCTCAGGAGGCGGGTTTGTTGGGTGGACAATCCTCTGGGTTCTGGCTCGGGGGTGTTCAGCTGACTATCTCAGATCAGGTGTGGAACCTGGACGTTATTTTCAATGATGGCTTGACCCTTAAATCTCAGGTGTCTGCCGTTGTCAAGACCTCTTTTTACCATCTGAGGAATATTGCCTGGGTGAAGCATCTGGTTCCTTTTGATGATCTTCCAGTGTTGGTCCACGCCTTTGTAACCACCTGCCTTGACCACTGCAATGCCCTTTATCTAGGGCTACCAGGGGTTGATATCTGCCACTTGCAGCTAGTGCAGAACGCAGCAGCCAGGCTTCTGACAGGTATTTCTAGGACCAGTCATATAATGCCTGTGCTCTGCGGACTGCAGTGGCTGCCAGTACAGTGGCAGATCACCTTCAAGGTCAGGTTACTGACCTATAAAGCCCTACATGGCCAGGGACCCCATTACCTGCAAGATCTCCTTCGCCCTTACTGCCCCCTCTGTCCTGTCTGATCTGCCGATGAAGGATTTCTGGAGATTCCCAGGGTCCGTTTAAAGACATCTGGGGCCCGTTCTTTTGCTTTTGTGGCCCCAACCCTGTGGAATTCTCTACCTCGTCGAGTACAAGAGTGCCTGATCATCCAGAGTTTTAAAACATCACTTAAAACATCTGTTTAGCATGGCGTATCCAGATTCTTTCTAGATTAGCTTGATTTGATATTTATTGAGCTGTAATTTTATGGATTTTAAATATTTAATCTGTGATGATCGTTTATTATTACGTTTTTAGTTGATGTACAAGTGCCTTGGTTTTTAGAAAGGTGCTTTTTAAAAATAAAATATGCTGATGATATCAACCCGGTGAGATGTCACAACAAGTTGATACAGAGAAAGTCTCTGTATCAACCTGGTGTGATGTCACACGCTAGGCTGATATGGATACGGTCCCAGCTGCTCAATCACCTGCCTGAGAAGCAGTTACAGTATCACACAAACTGAAAACAGATGTGACAGTGTCAGTCAGTTTACTTACACTCTCTCTCACTCTCTTTCCATTAACATAGTGTGAGCCTAGTACTGGTTGCCATCAGACCCTAACATATGTTATAAATACTTTAGTGAAATATAGGTGACTGTGTGACTCTTTTTTTTGGTTTTTACATACCCTTAATGTGTTTTGTCTTTATAAACCACTTGAGCTTTGCTCTTGTGGTTTATGTGGCAAAACACACCTCAGTTGTGTGACAAAAAATGTTGAATCACACAGTCACCCATACATTATTCTACATCTAAACCTGTCAGGCTTTACTTCTATGGTTTATGTAGTATCATACACCTTAGGTGTGTAGAAAAAACTCATTACTCAGTGCTGCCCATGCATTATTGTGTATCTTCTAAATAGTGCTCTGGTAGGTATCAGCAGTCAGAGGCCTTTTTAGGGACTGAGTAAAATCATAGGGCATTCTAACCAACTCATCTCAGTCACAAGTCTTGTACGGTACCTGATCCCTTGTGTAGGCCATTTTATTTCAATACGACCAGTGACATCTTTATGTTTTTTTAAGTGATAGGTAGTAATGTTAGATATTGATTAAGCAATAAGGCACGACAGGGTGTGTGTTATTGTGTAATAGTGTCACTCCTGGGTTGGGTTGAAGCACGATGTGAAGCAGAGTGCTTCCACCACCCCAGGTGTGACGTTATTACACATTATAAAATGGGCAAAAAATATAAAGCCACTGATTGGCTATTTCACCCTCTTAGCCATGTCCTTAATCCCTGATATTTTACCCAACCGGCACTAACGCCTGCCAGTCTGCCCCTTCACAATAGCGAATCATTGAGCTGTGCCAAGCCAAAAGAAAAAGACAGCCTGGCACAGCTGAGCGAGCGGCAGCGGGAAATCAGTAGTCTGAAGTGACAGGAAACATAGCCGGCAACATCCCGAGTAGATGAGCATAGCATAACAGATAAAAACTAGCGGCACTACCAAAATCATCTGAAACTACAGTAGTTTCACAACACAACACATTTAAAAAATAACCACACACTACTCCGTCCTGTCCACAAAATGAACGAGCCCCAAAACCCAAATACCTTTCAACTGTACCTCTCTCCCGCTGCTGTGCAGTTAACTTCTGGTGAGGTAACAGAGAACATTACAGGTACCGTGACTCTACATTTAGTCTATCATCTCCACTCTCCGAACTCCACCCTTGCCATGTCTCTGTCCAACAGCCCATAAAAATACAAAATTCCCAAGCTCTAATGGCACCACAGAAAGAAACCTCGCACTTTGAAATATGCGAACTGAAAAGTGCTCTCATGGCAGCCATCAAGGACATGCTCGCCACACTTAACCTGTACCCGAGAAAAAAAAAGATTAAATAAATGAAAGTAAAATAACGAAAAGAAATTAAACAAGTGCTGTGGAAAATACCAGAGAAAGTAGGACAGACAGACACCACAACAGAAATTGCTCTTTAGGGCACCGCTAAGGCACATGGTGGATCACAGTCAAGGTATCAGATAATTACAATGGAAGGTAAGATTAAAAACAACAATGTGTTTCTCTTATGCCAGATACAGACTTCAGTCAACAGAAACACCAATGCCCATGAATTTAAAAATCATTTACTTTTTGTTCTTGGCATGTATATAAGGGTGGGGCAGCATGAATTTACTAAGTACTGTGGGTCCATTAGATTACATTACATGGAGGACTACTATCACTCTTACTAAAAAAACATTTCTTATATTTTTCAGTTTCAACACTTTTTTCTTTTCTTTAAATTCAGCCTGTGGTTGTGAGCCCATTTTATAAGCGCGTAACACACTCGAGGTGTGGTTTATCGCCTGATGAAACACGCCCAGTGGCATAAGGCACCGGGCGTAGCGCCTCGTGCCTTAGTACACCCCTGGGCGTGCTCTTATCAGGCGATAAACCACATCTCGTCGTATGTTATTGCTTGCATAACACACACCCTGGAGCGGCTTATTGCTATTATACAATGGCTTGTTGTGAAAAAATAATGTAATCCCCAGGTGGCGCTATCCCAAGGGCTACTACCCCTGCCTGCGTAACTGCTAACAGGTTAAGGGGCCTAAGTCCAATGGTGGGTGCCTCCACCCAGAGGTCGGGGTTAAGACAGTCTGGTATGACTTGGTCACAGCCCTCTGGGTCACTGCAGCTCCCCCTTTCTTCTCACTAGTGGCCCACACAATATATCAGAAGTACCTTCACAGTATACACTTACCCCAGGACTAGTTCGATCAGCTTGACTCTGGGGACCCCATGTAAAACCAGATGATACAATGCAAAAGCCACAGTATAACACTAACATAAACGAATACCTCAGACAGTGTAACTTTGCTGAAACAAACAGATCTGATTTATTTAGGGGAATATAACAAGGACAAGGGAAAATCAGGTTAATTAGTTTAGACACCTTAATAATCACAGTACTGTGCGCATGTTCAGAATCCTAAATTGTCACTTTCACTGGGTACCCAGAATGGGGGGGGGGGGGCTAACCAGGATCGGTGCAGCTGGATGGGGCCCTGTGATGGAAAAACACTTGCACAATACCCAGTTGTAATCCGGAGTCGGATGGCTCAGTTTGTGAAGAAATGAAACAGCAACAAATAGATGACACACTTGCAATTTGATAAACAGATGGCAGGGAGCCACCCTGCTTTGTACTCAGAGACTCAATGCTGGGAACTGGATGGAAAGCAGATTGCCCTGGATTGCCAGGAGGAGCAGAACATGTGGAAAAAGTCCTTGTGATTGGATCCCACTGCAGTTTAGAGCAAATAGATGTAGTCTGGATTAAGCTGGGGTTTACTTCCAGCTTCATGCACTCAATTCACTGTACAGGGGATTTGAAACGTGATTCCCCACAAGCACTACACACATTTATAGGTAAAAGGAAAGTACTGTACTAGGCAGGCTGCTTCTCAATCCCGACCGCAATTACTGCACGATAGCCGGGAGAACACACAGCAGCTTCAGTTCCTGATGGACCGAGTGCGATTCAGCAATTCCTCCAGTCTTCTACAGGGTGAGCCTGGTTTCTACTCTTCAGATCTCCTTGATTCTCTTCACAGGTCAGATTCAGTCTGAACAGGTGCTTGCACAAGTTGCAGACCGAAACTCAGGGCCTTACACATGATTCCTGTGCTAAAACTACACACAGAAGAAGCACACAGTTCCCTGTCTCTTCACTGCCCAAACTGATCTGATCTTTCCAGTAGACAGAGCCGGGCATTTCCTTTGAGTTCCTTTCAGTTCAGTTGGCTGGTTTGGCTGTCACTCACAGTAAACTCCCCCTGTTGGTTGAAAAAAGGCGCAGAAGTCCAAACTACAATTCCCAGAAGCATTGATCATACAGTACATAGGTGGCTGGCTCCACAATGAGAGTCCAAGTTCTGATTTGCCAGCAGCAGGCTCCATTTCAAAGGTACCCCCACACTGATTGGTCCAGTTCAGCAGTTCAAAACCAGAATGGGGGACTAGGCAAACACAGTTCTGACTGCAAAGAAAAGCAGGTTAGACAAACTGTATTTTCGTTATTACTCTAAATTATTTCTGGCAAACAGTTACATCTTTGAAAAGTGCTCACTCTGCCCACTTAGTGATGGCAGAAATGGAGCGATTTGACAGCAGCTCCAGTGGGACTCAAGCAGGGAAACACACAGACCCCCATCCAAATTAATTATGTCTGCAGGCAGTCAGCTCTTAAAGAGACAGTACCAGAGGCTCTAAAAGCACTCACAGATAAACGGCTTAGATGCTGAACACCATCCAGGCTTGGAGCATTATAGCAAGCTCCTGGAAGACTTTTGAGAACCCCCATTTGCAGGGGGGTTACAATAATAAATAGTTTAAAAAATTGTGTTTTCATTACATTTCTATTCCTTTTTTTTCTATTGGAGGCATACATGTTTGTAACCCCTAGGTGGCGCTATCCCAAGGGCTACTATCCCTGCCTGTTTGACTACGGACAGGTTGAGAGGCCTAGGTCCTATGGCAGGTGCCTCCACCCAGAGGTCAGGGTTTGTAGTGGTTAGACTAGCTTGGTCACAGCCCTCTGGGACACTGAGAACCTCTTTTATCCCCTCTAGTGGCTCATACAGTACATCAGAGTTACAGCTCCAATACCCCACATATATACACTGTTCACTCATAAAGATACCACTTACCCTCGAGACTGATTCTGCAGCACGTCTCTGAGGACCCCCTGTAAAATAAGGTTAAACAACATACACAGCAAAACACAATACTGTTTCCATAAGTACCAACACCACAGACAGTATATAGTATAACAACAAATCTGATTTATTTAGGGGGCAGTAACATGGGAGGGGGAAATCAGGTTAATTGGTGGCATTAAATCACAGTACTGTGCACACATACAGGGCCTGAAAAGTCACACTCTGGGTACCCAGGTTGGAGGTGGGGGTAGCCAGGTCCGTTGCCCAGGGTTGGCCAGCAGGTGCAGATGGATAGGGCCCTGTAGAAGAAAATATATGCACAATACCCAATTGTAATCCGGAGCCGGATGGCTCAGTCCATGAAGCAGTGAAACAAGAAGAATTAGATGACACACTTGCGATTGAAAACAGGCTGCAGGGAAATATCCTGATTTGTACTCACAATACCCAAGCTGAGGACCGGATGGTGGATGTTCTTCTGGATTGCTAGAACAACAGGGCATGGAGACAAGGTCCTTGTGACTGGACCCCACTGCAGTTGATAGCAACCGGATTTAGTCCGAGACAGGGTGGGGATTGCTTCCAGCTTCAACACACAGCACACAGCACTGGGGATTGGAAATAGCGATTCCCCACAAGCACTACGCACATTCATATGTAAAAGGAAAGTACTATACCAGGCAGACTGCTCCTCGATCCCGATCGCAATTACTGCAAAATACCCGGGAGCACACAGAGCAGCTTCAGTTCCTGTCAGACCGAGCGCGATTCAGCAATTTCTCCAGTCTTCTACAGGATGAGCCTGGTTTCCACACTTCTAGTGCTTCTTTCTCCTCGCAACTCAGATTCAGTCCAAACTGGCACTCACAAATACTGCAGACCGAAACTCAGGGCCTCACATGAGCTTCCCGTGTGAAACTATACACCGCAAAAGCACACAGCTCCTTCTCTCTTCACTGCCACAACTGATCTGATCTTTCCAGTCACAGAGCAGGGCATTTCCTTTAGCTCCACATTATTCTGTTGGCTGATTCAGCTGTCACTCACAATAAGACTCCCTCTGTTGGTAGAAAAAGGCGCCAAGGTCAGAACTACATTTTTCAGAGTCACTGCCCATACAATCCCCTTGTGGCTGGCTCAAAATTAAGAGTCCAAGCTCTGATTCATCCACAGGCTCCATTTTAGGGAACCCTTAACCCAATTGGCCCAGCACAGCAGTTTGGTCCAAAATGGAGAGGTAACACACACAGAGGCCCAGCTGCAAGAAAGGCAGGTTAGACAAACTGCATTTTACTTAACACTCTAACTGGTTTCAGGCAGTTACATCTTTCATTTAGGCTCCCTCTGCGCTCTTAGCGACTGCAGAAACGGAGCCATTTCTCCGCAGCTCAGGCGGGATTCGAGCATTAAATACACAGTCCCCCCATACAAACTAATTAAGTCTGCAAGCAGACAGCTCTTAAAGAGACAGTACGCTGAGGCTCAAATAGCACTCACTTGGAACCACATTTAAACAGCTCAGACGCCGAACACCACCCAGACTTGGAGCATTCAGGCAAGCTCCTGGAAGACTTTTGGGAATGCCCATTTGCAGGGGGGTTACATGTTGAAACAAGGAAAAGTAGTCCCCAGTAGGTGGTGCTGGTGCTGCATGCTCCCCGGCCCCTATATCTTCCTTGCAGGCTCTGAGCGTTTATCTTTGTATACGTGTCTCTCTCTCACACACTGCCCCCCCCGTGTTACTCACACAATTACTGTGCCCATATCCTTTAGTTGCGCTGGTGTCCGTGACAGTTCTGATAGCAAGCAAGATTTTTGTCATTTTCTTTTCAGTTGCGATCTGTGGGGGAGTGCCAAGGAGTAAGGGAGGCAGTCATGAACAGTGAACGGCATTTTCAAACTAAAGCCGAGTCACCGCTCGTACCGTTCGGCCCTTCCACTTACAAGCAGCAGTTGTTTGTTTGTCCTTGTGGTTCTCCCAGTACTACTGGCATGTACCGGGAGAAGAAAAAAATGTGAAAATAAAACTGATATGCAGGAGTGTGTGTGTTCATGGCGGACAGGTGGGGTGGGTCAAGGTAAAGCAGAAGCAGTTCCGGGAGCAATTCACATAAGGAGTGTGTTTTCAGTGTGATTTTATTTCAACAAAGCGAAAAGGCTATAACACTTATGGGGTTTTACATCTTGATTTTTAAATAGTGGAGGCAGCAGTTTCACAATTTATTTAGCTATCACGGGACTTTGAAGCCATGTCGTCAGGGTAGTGTAGCAGGGAGGGGTATCTTTAAGTGTGCTGTGGTCATATTTGTGTCTGCCCTAGATACAGTGATGTTATTGTCTAATATCACTGTATCTATGGGTCAGTAGACAATCAGAGTCATAGGAGTTTTCTTGCCATTGTATAATGTCCATTTTATCCAAGTTTGGCCATCTGCCTCTAATTGGCTGGGTTATACCTCAATGACTAAATGAATAACATTATGATGCCACATCAGAAGGCATCAACGGCCTTTATTGATTTTTCAACAAGCTAGTAATGTAAAAAAAAAAGACCACTTTTAAACAATAATGAGGTGTACTGACTGTAGCTGGCTTGTCCCCATGAACAGGGGCCCAAGTGACTGCAGTGATCACTGGTACCAAAAACTATCTGTGGGAACACTGAAACAATTCAGAGCTCTGTGTGTGTGTGTGTGTGTGTGTGTGTGTGTGTGTGTACAGTACCTGTTTGTGTGTGCCCGTTATAGTAGGAATGTGCAGAGAAACTGACAAGTAAGAATCATGGTTTGCTGACTTGAAGACTTGAAGCCAGGATTGCTTGGGCAGACTGTTCATGCAGCCAATTTTATGGCCTATCGATTTGTTGCTGGAAGGAGCAAACTCATAGCTGATGCTGCTGGCCGGTAAAACAGATGACAGAACTCTTCCTGCATTGATCCCTTCGATTCATCAAAGATGAGTTTTCCTAGCTGGGATATTTTTTAAAAGTTCATGTTCCACATTGCATCTAAAAGGAAACTGCCTAGTTAGGTCGGCCCTATAGTAGTGCAAGAACGTTGGGTGGACTTTAATATGCATTAGACTTCTGTTATTTAGTTAAATGGATAGTTATGTCATTAGTGCTCCTGCTCAGTGCAGATTTACTTATGTAAGCCCCCCCTGCGCCATCTTCTGGCCTGATGTTAAAGTCTAAAGGAGGGGGGGGCCTCAGTCCGCAACAAACACATCCGAGTAAATGAATAGATGCCACATACTTGGGCTCAAAGTCTTCTCCCAGCAGATGGTCGCTCAGCACGGCCTAGGGGGTGCAGTCATAGGGCTACCAGCCAGAGGCTGAAGAGGCAAGCTCATAAATGCAGTTCTCTAAAAAAGGCGACTATCCACTCCATATAGTAAAATTAATAAAACAAATTTAATTTAACTCTGCAGAACAACAGAACAACTGTTCCCAGGAGCAGGGGGCATGGCTTTATGGGGGGCACAGTTTTTTTTTTTCTTTCTGTGCCAAAGAGCCACGGCACTAACCTTTTGCCAAACTGGCCAGAACCACAGGGTCCCAATAGAGCTGAGCAGACTCCTGAACTTAATGGCAGCAGCACGTCCAAAACAGGCCATAACTACTTCCCAGACTTCCCAGTCCTTCCTTCACCAATTGGCTCCACTCACACAGGCCACTATACCTTCTTCTTGAACTGCGGATGCAGGCTCGTCACAGCTCCTCCACTGTCAGAATTCTCCTTCCTGCATGATAGGGCCTCGGTGGCCAGGATCCCAGCATCCCCTCAGATCCCACAGTGCAGGCAACCCAGCAGACCCACTGATCACATTTTCTCACTCCTCACAGGCCAGCAGCTAACCAGGCGGAGTGCCATACGGGTAGGGGAGGTGGGCTGCCACCACCACACTCCCCACGATGCAGGCTGCCACCACTGCACTGACCCCACTGCCAAACTCACTCCAGCTAGGACTAGACCTACCCCACCCCGGTGCCACAGTGCATGCAGGTGGGCCACGCAATCTTCCCTGGGCCATGGCTCCCCAAATTTGGCCTGTCTACACCTTCAGCCGTGACACCCTCTATCCATTGAGACAAGCTCCTCCTGAGTGGACTTCTCTCCAGCGGTCACTGAGACCCTGACTGGCCAGGGAAATGCCACCCTGGCCCCCACTTAGCCTCCTTAACCCCCCAATCTGCTTACCTCCCCCCAGTGGTACAGTCAACAGCCTTAAAATTCCAGCTGGGCACAGGCTCCACCCGACGGGTGGGCCAGGCCCCGACACCACCCAAAAAAGGAAAAAAAGGCAGGAGATGCTTCTTTAGTAAGCATCCCCAAAAAGGGGTTGCTTACACTTGTATAATGTTCTTCTGGAATGAGTCACTCAAGCACATACTGAATTAAAGGAGCACTACAGTCAAAATCTGCAAAAACACATGTTGTGCAGAGTGTTTTAATTTGTGTGTTTAGTGCTGGTATGTCCTTCCCTTTGTTTGCTGTTTGGAGTTTTTTCTAAAGTTGCCTACTAGTTTTATGGCCTCTGGGGATCTCCATGTTAGCATGATTTATTGCTTTTCTTTGTCCTACAATCCCTCCAGTCTCATATGACAGTGATGCACCTGGGACCACTGATTCAGTGATGGAAAGTACTGCAGCAGTAATCTGAAGATAGGAACCTGATGTTCTAGCTTCAACTAAATAACGCTGATTCAGTATTTTCGTTTTCAATGTGTTTGTCTAGGTCTAGCCAGCAGGAGTAAATGTTTTGCTTTTAAAGCTTTTAATTTCATCGAACTACACCCTGTCATAAAAAGCACAATAATAACCCTAGGTCATCACTTCTATAATTGTTGAAGATTCTAGCTGTTTTCTTATAGAATACCCATTCAGTTAGACCTCAAGTGATTGCTAAGCTGTAAATGTAGCCTTCAGTGCTCACTGGATAAGGAAAGCATTGAATTTCAACCGCCAAACCCTCAACCATTCTTCAAGCTTTTGCATGTCCCTCCTCATTCTGTCTACACCCTCTGGTGTGTCCACTCTGTTACAGAGCTTCGTGTCATCAGCAAATGGGGAAATACTGCCTTCTAGGTCCTGCGCAATGTCACTGATGAAGAAGTTGAATAGGACTGGTTGCAGCACTGATCCCTGTGGTACCCCACTGGTCACACTTCCCTCTGTGGAGTGATAGCCATTTACCACCACCCTCTGTGTTCTGCCACCCAGCCAGTTACCTAACCACCGCACTACTGTTCTGACCACTCCCATATCCCCATTTTGTTTAATAGCCTTCTATGTGGCACAGTGTGAAAGGCCTTGCTGAAGTCCAGATAAGCCACATCCACTGCCCTACCCTGATCCACCTCCCTTGTCACCCAGTTGAAAAATTCAATGAGATTGGTCTGGCATGACCTGCTCCCCAGTGAAACCATACTGCCTTGGGTCCTGTAGTCCTGTAGTATGGAGATTTAATAATCTCTGTATCTGCCATGCCTGGCTTTATTTTCACAGACTTTGCCGAAATGCCATGTGAATGCCATGCATGCACATGGCATTTAGGAAAAGTCTATAAAAATAAAGCAGGGCATGGAAAATATGGAGACTATTAAATCTCCATACATACTGTAAGGGCATAGTACAGGAAGGGGCAAAGGTGCATCATCATCTCGTGTGGTTATCGGCAAGATGTTGGGGGGTGAGCACCACGGAGTCACAAAATGCTGGCTGGTTTAGAACTTTGTACCAATTTTATGAGTATTCAGGTCAGCAAATGCTTTGATTTATATTGTGCCTGTAGAGAGAATCGAGGTATTGAAGCCCCGATCTGTGCAGTGGGCAGGGCTTCAAATATCCCTATAGTTCTCCTTTAAATTTATTTCACTTGGGCTGTTTGGCTAAGAATTTTGTCACAGGGCTAGAAGGTTTTAGTGGCAATTAACCAAAACATTACAGGATTTTAATTTCCATCTGAAAGCCTCCTTACAGCTTTGTTTCTTCAAATACTGAGAATATGTGGGATTTTACCTGACCGGATGATTAGGAAATTAGTTGTTAAGGGTTGATAAAGCCCCAGGCAAAGTTGTGGGCATATTTTATTTCATTTCATTTGTTTTACCAGGAAAGCTCCATTTAGCAGAGCTCATTTTCAATTAGGTCCTGGGCAGGACAGTACAGTACAGGTAACAAATCACAGTAGTAACAGGTATACAGGCTAAGGAGTATTATGAACTACAACAGTATAAATTCAGCAAGAACAGAAGCAATAACATAGAATGCAGGGTATGACATGACATAAGAGCAGTGCTGACTATATTTGGGACATCATAAAGCAGCATTCACAAGCACTCAGCAGCAGTGGCAAAATACTAATGAATATTAAGAGCAGGTATAGTTATGAAAACAGCAGGGTCAAGTATAGCTTTGAAGGTACATAAACTAACAACTGAGTTCAGTTTTAGGGAGGCCTGCAGTTTGTTCCAGTAAGTTGGGGCAAGCCAGCTGAAGGCCATTTTCCCGTATTTGGATGCAAATCTTGGTGTTTCGAGCAAAATATGGTTGCATGCTCTCTGATTATATAGGCTGGTGGCTCTCTGAAGCAGTTCAGTGACATATTGTGATACATTATGACTAATAGATTTATAGGTCCACACATACAGGTTTTTGAGGGGCCTAGTGGTGAGGAAAGGCCAGCCAACAGATGCACAGAGGGTGCAGTGATGGGTTCTTGCCAGCAGCCCAGTAATTAATCAGACAGCCCTATAATAAAGCATGCCCAGTTTTGCAAGTTGTCCAGCAGTCGCATCTCTATATATAATCACCAAAGTCAAGCAGGGGTAAGAATGTAGCTCTGACCAAGATTCTGCAAGTATCTAGGGGTACTTTGAATTTATTTCTATAGTAGAAACTAGGCCTATGTTTTTTACATAGGTTGTCAATATTGTTGCTGTAAGATCGTTTATGACCTAGCCATATTCCTAGATATTTAAAAGTTTCTACTAGTTCCAGTCTATCACCTAGCAGTGTAAGGATGCCAGGGGTAGGAGGGTCTTTTGACAGGTGAATGCTAGGGGTAAAAATCATATACTTTGTTTTTTCAGCATTAAGGGGGAGCTTGGAGACACATAGTTTCAGTTGAAGAGTATCAAAGGTGGATTGTAGCTTATGTAAAGCTTCTTTTAAACTGGGCAGGGCCAGCATCAGCACCCGGGTGACCCAGGCAACTGCAAGGGGCCCCGACACCAGATGGGGGCCCACCAGAGGCCCAAACAATAAAAAAGGGTTGTCAACTTTGTCGTAGTCCATCGCTGCTTTCAGTTCAGCTACTGGCTACAACACTACAGGATAATGGATTTGACAGACAGCTGCTATGCTGCTCGGGGTCCACTGCTCTGCTTCTGACCACTGGTGACAATTTAAATCAGTGCATGCTGAGTTGAATGGAAACTACCCAGGATTCCTCCACATCAGTGTCAGTGGCTCAGTAGGTAGCACACTTGCCTCTGAAGCTGGGAGATCAGAGGGCTGTGGGTTCAGTTCCCACATCTGGCACTTGGGTTAATATCCTAATACTGACACTGTAGTGCAGCATGAGAGGGGTGCTGCACTTCTGAGGTGCCGTCTTTCGGATGAGATGTTAAACCGAGGTCCCATCTGCCTGGATTGGTGGTAGTTCAGGTGGATGTTAACGATCCCATGGCACTTATCGAAAAGAGTAGGGGAATTTCCCCAGTGTCCTGGCCAAATTTCCCTCATTCACTAAAATACCACCAACAGCTTAATCTGGTTCAAGGTCAGTTGGCATTCATCTGTATCCCCCTCCCCCGGGTCGTGCCTGAAAATAGGCAGGATTTGTCTAGTGCACTTACCCGGTCAACAAAAACTAAAAAAAAAAAAAAAAAAATTAAAAAGCAAAGGCTGCAAGGCAAGCCCTGCTTGACTGGCAGGGCCCTGATCCATTTGTGAGACTCGGGAGCATTCCGTTGGGCGGGATGTGGATGTTCAGGGCAATGGCTACAGTGGAGAGTATGGTGGTGGAGGGGCGGGCCTGAGCAGCCAAGCCGGGTGGCTTTAGCTGTGTTGTCGTGAAGAAAGTTGGGGGAGTGGCGGCAGTGCACTGGGGCTGAGTAGAGTGAGTGAGAGGAGAGTGAATTGGTTCTGTGTCGGGGGCTCTGAAATGGCACCGTCAGTCATGGCAGATGGATGAAGCTCCTCGTGTGACCCACAGCAGCACTACACCAGGTAGGTAGAGCCACAGATGGAGGCTGTGGGACTTTACATTGAAAGTTTAAGTGGTTGGCTGCTTTCCGAGTGTTGAGTGGCTTGGGGTTAGTGTGGAACATGTTATATGGAAGTTTGCTAGCTGCTGTGAGGAGAAGCCAGGTGGGGTGCAACGGTGCTTGGGGGTGTCAATCTCTGCTGCTCTTCTCTCCTGAGTACTACTACACTACTACATCAGCAACTGAGTGGTGCACTGCTGGGGGAGGTGCAAGATTTTTAATTTTTTTTCTTGTGGTACCCTTACACTGTCAGGTTTTCCAGTGGAGCATCATCTGGAGCCATCACAAGTGGTGCTGATCGCACTGCTGGGGGGGGGTGGTTGTAAAATGTTTAATTTGACTAGTACTGTACTTTACTGTCAGGATTTGATCAGTGGATCATCTTTTGCAAGTATTAACAGCCCCCCCCCCCGCTGGCAACACCATCTGGTAGGGGCCCCAGCATAAAGCTTTACACATGGGGCCCCCATGAGGCAAAACGGATGGGTCCGAGGGGGACCCACTGGAGGACCATTGCCCAGGTCCACAAAAACCTGATGCCAGCCCTGAAACTGGGTTTGGTTACATATATTCCTGTATCATTTGCGTAACAGTGAAGAAGAATGGTCCAAGGACAGATCCTTGTGGTACACCTTTGGGTATTCGTGAACTTGAGGACAGCATGTTTTCAGACTTCAGTTGTTGCCTGCCAACTAGGTAATTTTTTAACTAGGGTAAGGCATGCTGACCAGTACCAATTTGAGGCAATTTATTTAGCTAGATTTGATGGTCCACTGTATCAAATGCTTTGCTGAGATCTAAGAAAATGGCAGCTGTGACAAGTTTCTGATCAAGAGATGTTAGTCAATCATCAGTCACTTTGATAAGTGTAGTAGCAGTTCAATGTAATGGGCTGAAACTAGATTGGGAAGGTGTGTGTAAATAATGGCTGGTTAGATAATCCCAAACCTGATCATTGACTCTCTTTTCCTGGCCTTAGCTGTGATAGGCAGTATCGATATAGGTCTAGTTGCTAGCTTTAGACGTATCACCAGTTTTGGAGAGTGGGATCAGGAGAGCTTTTTTCCTGAGCATAGGGATTTTTGGCAGGTTAAGGATAGGCTGAATAGGTGTGTTACGGGTGCTGCAAGTACCGGAGCTCCTGCTCTCAGGAAATATGGTTCCAGATTATCTGCCCCGGGCCCTTTTTGGTGTCAAGGTCAAGTAATACATTGTCTACCTGTTTGTAAGTAATGGTCTGAAAGTAGAAGGGTGGATGAGTGTTGGAGTCAGGTGGGGGTTGCTTAAGGCTAGTTAGTGGAAAAACAGCAGCAGAGATACAGTGGATGATTAAAAGCCAATCCAGCAGACACAAAGTGTGAATTAAGGTCTTCCAGTATGAGTTGCTTGTCAGTAATGATTTTACCATTTGCCTCGACCTTATATGGTAACGTTGAAGGAGCTGCTCCTCCCTCGAGGGACTTGATAGTCTGCCAGAATTTAGATAGGTAATTTTTGGTAGTTTCAAGGAGGCTTAGGTAGTAGTTTGACATGGCAGTACGAATTAGTTTGGTACAATGGTTCCTTTTTTGTCTAAATGCCATCCAGTCCTGGGGCATTTTAGTTTTTCTGGCTAGAGCCCATTGTATATCCCTGTCTCTCAACACTTGCTTTAATTCCTTAGTAAACCAGGGACATATTTTTTTTTTGTACTTTCTGTTTATTCTCCTCCCCTGCCCCCTGCGCTCCGCCTCATTGGGAGTGCCTGGCATCTGCCTTGGTTCCTTCCTGCCTGGAGCCCCGCGGTAGTCCCCCCATATAGCCTTAGTTTCCCTTTCAGGTGGGGCCAAGGTGGGACCCATACACCCCAAACTATTGCCATTTCATTGGGGCTACCGCGTGGGACAGGCAGGGGACTATGAGGTCTGTCTTCCCGGAGTGCCGGGAGCGATTTTCCTTTATCCAGGCATCCCATGTGCCCTAACATTAAGGCGGAGATCCACTGACATCCGGCATGCTCAACCCCTTGCTGTATGGCCGGATGCTTGCTGTACCCCAGGCCTCCACCTGGGGTCAGTCGAGCACCGGGTCTCGACCCCCTTCCTCCCTCCCTGGAGAAGGCGAGTGGTCACAGATGCTCAGCCTTCTCCCCCCGGCCAGCCCTCTGACTCCACAGGCTCATTCCCGAACCCGGGTCGCTGGCGTCATGAGCAGTAGTGCTACCACTGTGCTGGCGGGCTGGCCCAGGGACATATTTTTTTCTTAAGTCTTTGTTTAATTAGTGGAGCATGGTGATTTATTACAGAGAGGATTTGTTGCTTGAAAATATCTACCGCAGTGTGCACTGAAGGGGCTAGGTAAAAATGTTGCCAGTTAATGTTTGTCAGATCCTGGAGATAGCTTGCCACACTGAAATGGGAGAGTTTTCTTTTATAATGGAAGTTGTATTGTATGGATGATTTGCAGCTGCCTCTTATATAAGCTGCTGCTGCATTGTGGTCACTATAATCATTGTCAAATACAGCTGTGGCTGTGATTTTTGTGCGAGGAGGCACTATAGCGCAGTGGTTAAGGGTACTGTGCTGCAAACCTAGAGACCTGGGTTTGAATCCCACAGACCCCCTCAGGCATACTGTGTGACCCTGAGCAAGTCACTTGACTTCCTTGTGCTCCCAGGTCGCACCTGGAAACAAGCTTCAGCTGAGAGTGCCTTTCCTGATTAAACAATTTCCCCTTTCTCCTCTTTTAGTAAGTACCAAGTCCAGCAGTGAGGAGAGTGGGAAAGTTGCCTAGGATTTGGTCTAGTAGGTTCAATGACCACCTGAATTAGGCTGAAGTCATCACATAGCAACTTAAGGTCATTGGATTTTGATATTAAGCAGAGAATTCTGAGAAAGTATGTTCAATGCCATTGCGGCACTTGGCTGCAGTGTTTTAGAAATGAAGACTAATGCATAGCAATGAACTGGGGTAGCAACTGGGGCAGCAAATCTAAAATCAGAAAGAGTGTCTGGTAAGTATAGACTTCAAGGGTAGACAATACATATACTTTTTCTGGTGTTTTGCTACAGATGAGCAGAATTAGCTGTTCTGCTTTTTAGAGGGGGATCTATGTACTTGCCCACGGGGGTGCTTCCCTAGATTTGTATAATGGCTGTACTGTTTATTTTTGTTGTTTGTTTATTTGCTGATTTTTTTTTGTCTTGAAAGGCAAGCAGATATGAGCTGCATAATCCTATTTCTGTCTGTGACATAGGGAAGGGTAGCAGAGGGGATAAAGAGTGCAATAGTACTGAAACATGAGAAAAATACAGGGCACAAAAAAGCAAAGTATAAATGCAGTCACAGTACAGTAAGATATACTGGTATTGGAACAATATAATCTGAGCGTAACATCACATGCCAAGCAAGCCAACCAGAAATAAAGTTGCCACTAGAGCGTGTAGAGGTACTGCCAAGGAATCAAATGCAAAACGTCATGGAAGCAGGTGGGGGGTAGTCTCAACGTACACATAATGGAGGCAAGAAGAGAGAGGGGAGGGAGACATGATCAAGATGTGTAAATACCTCCACGGGATAAATAGAGAGCAGATAGCTGTTTGTGCTGAGTCTGCACACAAGTACCAGGAAACTAAATGAAGCTAGTAGGTAGGAGATTTAAGAGTGATATCACAAAGCATTTCTTCATAGAGAATGGTGATGGGGGGGGGGGACTGACTGCCGAAGAGACAGCCTTGGCACAATCAGTGGGGGGGGAGGGATTCGAAGATGGGTGGGGCAGACACATGGAGCTGGCAAAGATGGCAGCAAAAGAAGAGGCAGTAAAAAGGAGTGAAGGTCTACTAAGGCCAGATGTGAGATTGCCCGACCGTCCAAAGCTTTAAGGGGGCATTAAAAACATTTCTTTTTAGCCTTGCATATAATGATTTTTAATGTTGCTGCTTTGGATTAATTTGATTTACTGTTTTAATTATTTATTGATTTATTTTATTATGTTATGTACAGGCGCCTTGGTTTCGGAAAGGCGCGTTTTACAAATAAAGTTTGATTTGATTTGATGATTTGATTACTGTTAACATTAGATACTGTATGTAGGGCTGGGCAGAGCTGATGGGCCACAGGGCTTTCTTCTGCTGACTACTTCTTTTTTTAAACTTACATTTTATAATAAAATGTTAGCACAAATGTACACATTCAAGGAACACCATACTGTTACATATCTAGCATAGGATATATTTCTGTGATTATACAGAAACATCCAAGTATCCCTTGATTTAATTCCCCATGGAAAGGCAATCACCAATAATGTTATGAGAATTACTTATGTCCATAAGGTGCAGAACTGTAGCCCAAGAGCCATGGCAATACCTGAAAAGAGGTCAGTTCAAATAAAATGTCCTCATAATTACTCCTTCACCCCAATGGGCAGTAGGTGCCATGAATGAGTAGCATGTTAACGAAACATGGGTTTATAGCCTCTTCAGCAAAACTATCTCCCTCAGCTAAGTAAGTAAGTAAACAATAACCGTAGAAGAACATTGCACATGAGGTATAGTTACACCTCTCCTAAAGCAATTCATATAGCAGCATATAAAGTGAGTCTTGTTTAAATTGCTGTCTTATAACATAAACAATACTGGTTGGGCAGCCATGCACAACTAGCCTGTGTTGTTGCAGAGTGGTTCAGAGCAAATCTTGATAGGCAATAGGAATCTGAGCCTTGAAGTGGCAGCACAGGCTGTTTGGGCATGGATTTGCCCACGCAGTATTTTTTTTATAGTGTATAGAGCAAGAAATACACTTGTTAAAATAAATTCCAAGACAACGATTTAAGTTAAAAGTTGTTTTGTTTCTGTTAAAATTCATTTTAACACTGAAACTCTTATCCTGTTAACAGCTGTTCTAACACATTCTGACACACTGAAACTGTGGGCCCAATTTTCAGACGTGATTGCCTCGAGCCCTGGGTGTGCCAAAGATATGGCGCACTGGGCTTGCGGCAGTCTGATGGGGTTTTCTATCCCGTGCAATGACTGACTCAAGTTAGACCATCTTTTTGTGGTCTAGCTTGCATCAGTCCTGTGGACAGTCCTTATGGAGCTTGCACCTGAGATTTTGCGCAAGCTGCCGTAAAGTAGGAAAACTGTTGCAACTGCATCCGACCTTTGAAAATTGGGTGCAGTTGTGGCAAACAGCATTGGCGTAGCAGTGATTTCAAAGTGTTGTGGCACAGGGCTTGACGGAAGTCCTTCGCCACGCTTTGAAAATCTAGCCCAATGTTTTTAAACTCCAACTACAATGGAATATATAAAAAAATAAAACCATTTTGCCAAGTACTTTAAAAGTTAAACTGTTTCTGTCCTCCTTTATAAAGTTCTGGTGCTCGCTACAGTCCTTTGAAAACACTGCCATGGCTATCTGGTCGATTCAGTTGAGATTCGACATTGATGACCATGCGATTATTTTCAGTTGTAGTGAAGCACCTGGTGGGCTCATGGACATTGATAACTCATGAAACGCTGTTGTACCCAAGAAGGGTACAACAGCATTCCATGACCTTTGAACTGTGGTGCAACAGCGTTCTGGTAAGGATGGAAAGCCATACAGAACAAGCTGTCTCTATACACTGTTGTAGCATGGATTACTCAAAAATGATCTATATGCAAACGTTAAATGAGCAACTGTTCTAAGGTTGAATTAAACTTTATGAAGCAATGATCATCCAAGTCCCCCCTGCCTCAGCTTGTGGCAAACAGTTTGTAACAAGTAAAATAAATTGTACTCATCACTCTAAGACATCTACTGGATTTAAAACCTCCTCCCCCCTTTGGTATCTCCACAGATAACAGTAAGAATAAAAAAATTTTTTTTAGCAGATCCGAGTGTAGGAATAAATCCCTACTAAAAAAAGATTTGGGAACATGGAGAAATCCAGAATTTCTTCAAGTCTCGACATCTTCCTTGCATGTTTCATGGAGGCTGCCATCTTAAATGCCTATTACCCTGTGTCTCCTGCATCTGAAAAAATGTAGACTTTACTGTCATGCACAATACACAGTTTTGCAATAAACTACATAGAATAGGGAATATTCAGGTTCTTTAGGATACTACAGACTCCATCAAATCTCTTTTCTTTGTCGTGTTGCATGGCAGGCATCTAGGAACGTATGGACTGTAGCTCCCTCTACACTGAGCAATCCGTACATCTTGGCCAGATTCAGGAGTCTGTCCCTTGTCCCCACACTGTCAACCACTACCATCATTACACTGGATAACTCCTTAGGTTGCTTGCCTCTAGGGTGGATGCAGTATGCTTTGACCACTGGAAAATCTGAGTCTGCTGCTTGGGACTTGAACAGCTCCTTAAACCAGTCTCTCAGAAATAATGTGGTGTGATCACCTTCAGAGCCCTCTAGTAAGCCCAGCAGTCAAATATTGGTGCTCTGGATCTGATTTTCTAAGATCTGCAACTTGCTGTGTGTGTGTGCTGGGCCTCCTCTGCTGTCTGTACCAATGCACTATTACAGACATTTGAATATCACTTTACAGCCTCAATATCATTCTGCAGAGAATCTGCCAATTTCTCCACTGTAGCTATACACCTGGTTAAAATGTCCTATTTGCCATTCATAGCTGCTGATGAGACCAGTAATTGCTGTGTCTAATGGCCCAGAGACTGAAAGGTTTCCCTGTGGCTCTCTCTCTGTGCCATGGCTTGCTGTGAAGATCTGGTGTTAGGACTTGCTGTCGCATACTTCTCTCCATTTAATCGGGGTTATGGTTGTTGCGTGTTCTGATTTGGCTTTCCTGTCTTGTCCACGCAATCTGTCTCTCCCCTAGATTCTCTACAGTTAGAAGGCTGTGCCTGTGAAAAAATGTAGTTTTATTAAGTTTTAAATCTAGTATCTGAGGAGTTGGTATACAAAGTGACTGCACTGCTTGGGCTCCACAGTGCCCCCCTCTGCTGACTGCTTCTATATTTCTGTGTGGAGTTTATAGATTACAAGGACTGGTCAGGTATGGGGAGAGATAATTCCAAGTGTGGGCAACCTGTGCCAAAAAGCCACTTGACCGTCCTTCTTTTCTGCAGCAGGGAATAAACATTCCTTACAAGTTGAGACCCGAGCAAGTAGCCAGTGTTGGAGGGTGGGGAGACCCGGCTGCTTAGGTATGACAGAAGACTACCAAGCATGAAGCATCAGAGCATTAAAGCATGTTAGTATTAAATATGAGCCCAAGTGCTGGTGTGGGAAGGGGACCCACAGCCCTCGGACCTTGAGGTAAGAGTGGTACCAACTGAACCACACCAATACTACTAGTATACAGTATGTAACAGAAATATAGACATGCACTGAGTTAATTTGCTCTGTTCTCTTACTCAGTGTGGCTAAGCCTTTTGGTGCCCTACTTTGCAAACCTCTTCCTGTTATAGGGCTGGAAGTTGTAATCCCAGTGGTGTTGGTCAGGCCTGGCTGTCAATTAAATGCTCTGATCTGCTTTGAGTTTTTAGATCTCAGTGCGCCAGGCAAAGTGATTTGCTGTATAGAGTAATTTATCAGGCTTTGAGGAGGCAGACACTTAAATCAGTAATTAATAATGAGTTGCAGTTCTGATGATATGCATGTCGCCGGACCCTAGACAGTACTGATGGTGATGGGCTTCAGTGTTCTGGTGAAATGTAGCCCAATGAGGGATGGGGACAGCTAAAGGAGAAACATTGCAATAAAAATAGATTTAGCCTTGTTCATTTTTCTTCATGAACATTTGCATATTATTCAGATTTTGGATTTTGGACTTCATTTATCATCTTCCAACATTAAGCAGAGTGCCATCTTGTGTATGTATAAATGATGATGTTTAGCGGGTCCGACCTCTAGAAGTGGATCATTTTATTTAAGGTGTATGTATCTCAGTGCAGGACTACAGCAGTATCTCTGAAAGATTACCGTATAACACAGTCCATGTTCCATCTTCAATATGAATCAGCCTGCACAAACACTGAAGTTGTGTTTGTCCTGTATCTTTAATTACTTCCAAAGGCACATTGCATTGTTCATGTGTATTTTAATATTGCAGGTATTATAATAGTATCTATAAGAATAATAGAGGGAATAGTAACAAAACACTATTTGGAATGTTAAATTGCAGATATTTTAGGTAGTACCTTTATTGCCTTTCCCTCTAAGCAGTAATAATTTGCATGTCAAAGACATCCTCATCACTGACCCAGTCAGTGGCAGTAGTTGGCAATACATCGCACTGCCATGTGGGATGCCTAGTTTGATCCTTGTCTTGACTTCTTCACTGGGGGTTGAGGGAGTCAAGGTCCCAATGTGAAGCCTTCACCCTCTACCCTGAGAGAAAAAAGCAGGCTTGCCCACTTTCACAGTGCCTTCTACAGTAGGAGGCCAGCTGGCATTCATAGTGTGGGGGACTTTGAGACCTTGGCTGTCCTTAACAACAGGAGTGACATGAATGAGTATCCTCCAATCAGGGTGGTAGCCAGACCTAACTTAGAGGAAAAAGTAATCCTGCTCTGCATGTTTGAAAGGAGCCTCTAGCCCTTCTCATCTCAAGGTCTGTCACCTCTTCTGGAGACCCTTCTCCAGACTTGTGATAACTGAATATGTCTTCTGACTATGTTAGGAACCATGGTATGTTCCAAAAGGGCCCAACCGTTAGATGCAAGCTGTGGGAGTAATGGAGGGTCAAGGGGATCTGGTCTGTTGTCCTATTTGGTGGGATGGGGTGATTAGAAGCAGTTTTAGAAGGGAAAGCTGCAGCAGCAGGACTGACTTGAAATTTAGAGTGGAGGAGCGGTGGGTGTGGGAAAACAGTAAGAAAAAGACAGACTCCCTGCAATCAGACCCTTTCGTTATAATTATTATATCCCTCCCTCCCCTAAACCCAGCTTATGAAAAGGTTGCTTACATTGTGCTGGTGAGTGTATCCCTTCATCGTCCGTTGGGAACCTGTCATATGTGGTATATTGTTCTGCAGTTGCTATACGTAGTCTCCTATTTTTCTTATCAAGCACGTGTGTGTGTGTGTGTATATAACAAGTTTCTAAATGTAGATGGAGGGATATGTTCTCCAGTAAAAGACAAGAAACCTTTTTTGAAAGGGGAGGGAAGGAGAAGACCAGTTATAATCAAAGGGACTGAAAGGAGGGTGGGGTTGGCATCCCATATGTTATGCCACCCTGAAGAAATACAAAGACTATTTCTGGAATGTCTGGCATTTGATGTGTGTTTTTGTTTGCACAATTATGTACACTGTTCTCGTACCAAGTCTTTGGATACTTGACATTTACATATACTGAATGAACAACGGAGTACTCTCATTACCAACACCTACATTAAATAATTAAAATAGAGCTTGTTTTCACCACAAAGTATACCATGTTTTCAAATGGCAAGACAATGTATAGGAACACAGGATGTAAACATTTCTTTTTTAGGTCAATGAGTCAGTGACCAAAAATGCATTTCATTGCAAGTCATATATTGCAAAAAACTTTGTTAATGCACCACTTAGGGTTAAAGCAACAAAAATAGGGAAATGTGGTACTAGGATCCCAAACCCTAACACCCCACCCCCACCACCCTGTAGGCAGCAACAGGAAAAACCACAATTGTTTTTTCCTTTTGCTGCCTGAAGGGAGGGGTGGGGTGTTCGGATTGGGAACCCTAACACCACATTTCCCTGCTTTTGTCACTTTAACCCTAACTGGAGCATTAACAAAGATTTTTTTACAATGAATGTCCTTACTTTTTGAGAGAGTATAACTATATCCTTATTCACATATCCATTTGCTTGTGGAAGGCATCCTGCATCGATGCATACGTCCATGTTGATGTGGGAGTACAGGGTCCTGTTGGCCCTGCGCTTCCATTTGTGTCAAAAAACAATTTATTTGCTTGGCTGTACGGGTTGTTCAAATTCTAATGTTATCCTATGGGATATTTCATGTTTTACATTTTTGTAATATGCTCCAGACATTGGTGTGTGTGTGTGTGTGTGTGTGTGTGTGTGTGTGTGTGTGGGGGTATTATGTATTAATGTTGTAGTACTCATTAAGACCTTTGTTTTGATATATAGATTTAACTCCAGATATTGAGGGAGTTATGGCTTGTTGAAGTTGAAATGTGGTAAAATGTTTACAAGGTTGGCATGGCATAAACTGGGTTTGCACCATGCTAACCCAGAATAGCGCTGGCCGTCAGGAGTGTGGCCATATTCAAAGGCCACCTATGTGCAGTGCACTCCCGACAGCACCATCACACACAATATTGCTCTGTGCCCATCCAAAAAAAGGATCTCTCATACATATGTGGCGCAGCACAATATTGAAAGTTTTCAGAAGTGCCAACCGGCTGCCAGCATGGTGCAGTTTCACGTTTCTGAAACCCAGCCCCGAATAGTGCACAGAGGGGCACCCTGTCCACACACTGTCAAGGGCTGAATACCCTGGTGATCTAGCAGTCCCTCCACAGCCCAATCCACTATTATAATACCAAAATGTAATACCTGGTTGGCCAGCAGTCCCTCCCCAGCCCGAACCCCATTTATAATAAAAATAAATGTACTTTCTGGTGGTCTAGTGGTCCCTCCCCAGACCCTGTGCACTATTACAATGTAAAAATGTACTTCCTGGTGGTCTAGCAGTCCATTCCCAGTCTGATCCCCATTTATAATAAAAATAAATATACTTCCTGGTCATCTAGTGGTCCCTCCCCAGCCCTGATCCACTATTATAATATAAAAATGTACTTCCTGGTGGTCTATCGGTCCCTCCCCAGCCCCGATCCCTTATTATAATAATAAAATGTAATACCTGGTGGTTTGACAGTCCCTCCCCAGCCTCGATTCCCGTTTATAATACAAATGTAATTCCTGGTACTTTGCGAACAGAATCCTGCTTCATGTGCTTTTTTCGCAATTTGTGAAAAGAAGAATAATCCTTTTTGCATATTGCAAAATGGAATTCTGTTTCGTAATTTTGCGAAAAAGAAAAATTCTTTTTTTGTAAATTGTGAAATGGGATCCTGTTTTGTGATTCTTTTCTCGCAAATTCATGAAGACATTTCCAGATGATTTATGAAAAAACGAATACCAGAATCCGATCGAATGGGTCCCGATTAGCAGAACACATGTGCTGGTTACTTCAAAAAACATAATTTTTTTCTTTTTTTTTTAAACTTTGTTTGCCTTGCTAAGAAAAAACAAGATGGTGAGAGCAGGAAAAAGATTCCCCATATGCGACAAAGGATTACTCTTTTGTGACACAGGATTGCCCACTTGTAGCCAAGAAAGACAGGACTTGCACTCGCGGAAATAAGTTGTAGTAATCACCCACAGGTTGAATATTATTCAAATTCAAAGCTGTTTATTAAGAGTAATCTCTGGAGTGAATGGGCAAGGAGTGGTTCACAGCCCAGTCTGTGTTTTCACTCCAGAGATTACTCTTAATAAATAGCTGTGAATTTGAATAATATTCAGCGTGTGGGTGATAATTAAAACTTATATCTGTGAGTGCGGTTCCTGTCTTTTTTGGTGACTGTATGTCCAGGTTGGTGACCTGTTGGCTACCACACCAGCCCTGTACCATGCTTGCAGTCAGATACCTATTTGGATTGTTTTGCCCGTTTGTGACACAGAATCCTGTTTTGAGGCTCACATCTAACTTTTTCCATTGAAAATAATGGAACATTTTAAAATTTAATAACTTTTGAATGGATGAATTTTTTTTTCACCAAATCTTCAAAAGGCACATCTGTGACCCAAGACCCATCTACCCTAAAAAGTTCAGACCAAAAGCCCAAGCCATCTTTGCCAGCGGCATGACAAAGAATTTTACGAAAAACAGTAATTTTCACATATTTGACACTCTGGCCCGGATATTCAAACTGTGCCAGGCTGTGGCACAAGCCTGGGCGCAGCTCAACTTAGTTGCGTAGGGGTGTGGCCTGGGCGATATTCAACGGAGCTGTGCTATGGCTCGGCAGCTTTGAATATTGCACCCTGGCCACCCCCACTGTGCATGGCGCAGTGGCACTGCGCCCGCGCAAGTGGCCAGAGTGGAGCGTGGAGATGCGTTAACGCAAGTGTCATTGCGCCATGCACAGCACCTGTGATATTCAAAAGGGGACATGCAAATGGGGCCATAATTTATGCAAGGCACACAGGGAGCCATTTGCATGTCATTATGGCCCCATTTGCATCTCATTAGCATGCAGGTGCGCCAATCCCCGACAACTTGTGCCTGGCGCCCTGCCAGGCAGTAGCCGTCGGGGACCAATGCCCCCTGCAGCCCGATTGTGGGCATTTGTCTAAAGAAAATCCTCGTCTAATATCCCTGGTGGTCCAGTGGACTGAGTGCTGCCCAATCGCGGGCATCTGGTTAAATAAACCCCCCCCCGTCCTATATCCCTGGTGGTCCTGTGGACCGCTATGTTCCTGATCACGGGCATTTGTCTAAAAAACATCCTTGTCTAATATCCCTGGTGGTCCAGTGGACGCTATGTGCCGATCGCGGGCATCTGTATATACACCCGTCCAATATCCCTGGTGGTCCAGTGGACTGATCGCTGCCTGATCGCAGGCATCTGTTTAAATCACCCCCCCACCACCAATATCCCTGGTGGTCCAGTGGACCGCACTCTGCCTGATGGCGGGCATCTGTAAAACATAAAAAGTCCTGTTACCCTGGTGGTCTAGTGTACCCCTCTCCCCACCCGCTCACTGGAGCTCCACCGCCCCCGCCTCCGGTCAGCCGGGTGGCAGCACCTCACCATTTGCCGCCGCCGATGACAGTTGGTGAGACAGACGCCCATTGTTACAGCGTGAGCCAATGGGCGCAGTTCTATTACTACTACATATTCCAGATATGTGAATGATTCATTCACATATCTGCACTGTGTAGGTATGGGTGCACGCCCATTGGCTCATGCTAGAACCAATGGGCGGCAGCCCCATTGAGCTGTCAGTCGGCGTGTGGCGGGCGGCAGACAGGTGGGGTGCTGCTGCCCGCCGGCTGACTGGGGGAGGGGCAGTGGTGCTCAGTGGGTGGGTGGGGAGGGGTACACTAGACCACCAGGGTAATAGGACTTTTTTATGTTTTACAGATGCCTGCGATCGGGCAGAGTGCAGTCCACTGGACCACCAGGGATATTGGTGGGGGGGGTGGTTTAAACAGATGCCTGAAATCAGGCAGCGATAAGTCCACTGGACCACCAGGGTTATTGGACAGGGGGTTGTATTATACCGATGCCCGAGATCGGGCACATAGCGGTCCACTGGACCACCAGGGATATTAGACGAGGATGTTTTTTGTAGACAAATGCCCGCGATCGGGAACATAGTGGTCCATAGTGGAGGGGGGTTTATTTACATGGATGCCCGCGATGGGGCATGGGGGGGCGCTGCCAGGTGTGGCAGAAACTGGTGGCCACCCACAGCTGGCAGCTGCCGTGTTGCGCCTGCAATGCGCAGCTCACCTGTGGGTGGCCATCATTTGTTCCTTTTTTGGGGCTTAACTTTGTGCAGGCGCCGATAGTTGAGATGCATCTCTGCACATCCTGGGCTGAATATCGGGCTGTGCAGGTTATGCATGGCACGCCCACCTGTGCTCTGACACATACTGATGCGCCCGCGATCGGGATTGTGCAGCGACTTTTCCCTTTTGAATATCGGACTGGGGCGATCAGTGGGTTGTGCATGGAGCAACAATTGCTGCGCTGTGCGCAACCCTTTTGAATATCTGGGCCTCTGTATCTCTGCACGCACATATCCAACCAGAATGAAACTTGTCACATAAAGAGATCTTCTGTCCCTGATGGAGCATGCAAAATTTCATGCACATCAGTTGAATGGTTGCAAAGTTATTAAAGTCCAAAAAGCACGAAAAAAGACTCCCCATTTGCAACAAAGGATTACTCATTTGTGACACAAGATTGCCCCTTTACGACACAGAATCCTGTTTTGAGGCACACATCTAACTTTTCCCATTGAAAATAATGGGACATTTTTAAATTTAATAACTTTTGAACAGATTAATATTTTTTCACCAAATCTTCAAAAGGCACATCTGTGACCCGAGACCTTTCTAGCCTAAAATTTCAGACCAAAATCCCAAACCATATTTGTGCAGTGGTGTGACAAAAGTATTTTACAAAAAATGGTAATTTTCACATTTTTTTGATACTCCTTATCTCCGCACCCACACAACCGCCCAGAATGAAACATGGCACATCAAGAGATCTTTGGTCCCTGATGACGCATGCAAAATGTCATGTGCATCAGTTGAATGGTTGTGAAGTTATTAAAGTGCATAATTTCAAGTTTAACATAGAAGTGAAGGTTGAAACCTAACTATAGAGGCACAATTGCAGCCCTATAATATTTGTGTGTGTGTATATATATATATATATATATATATATATATATATATATATATATATATATATATATATAATATATATATATATATATATGCGGGCGCCTGTGAGGATAACCAAGTTATTTGTACAGTAGCCTGTGACCCCTCATAAACCTCGCGGCAACCCGCCACTCGTGAGGTTACTCGAGTCTCGGGCTACTGTACTAAATAACTAGTTATCCAAGGCACCCCACGCAAATTTAATTTATGCAACAGGATTTTTTGAGTTCAGTTTTGTTATAATATTATATTCTTAAGTTTCTGTCCATGTTTTTTTCTCTGTGCCTGGTTGCTGTGTTTGGTTTGCAGGGTTGCTGTGCTGAAAAAGAGGAAAAATGGCTTTATTTTGTGGCGTGTTTTTATTTAAAATGTGGTTCTGGTTTTGGGGGGGGTTTGGTTAGGGTGTGCATTTTGTGAGTCTTTGGGACTGTGATAGCTTTACTTGTAAACAGCACTGTGAAAAGGTGAAAGTGAAACTGGGAGGCAGTACTGCTGAGCAGGCAGCACAGGTGGTGGTGGTTAGTGATGTAGTCACTGTGTGGATAAATGGGTGATGAGGTAATCACTATGTGGATAACTTCGGGTTATCCACATAGTGAGTACATCACCACCCATTTATCCACACAGTGACTCAAATAACTGAAGTTACGTGTCAGTTTTTATCTTGACACCTGTTGCGCATATATATATATATATATATACATATATTTATAAAATGGGTAAGAAAGTAGTCAATCCGATCCATAGCATTGGACAAACACCATCACATGACCGTGCGTATATCAGAGCGCGACCGCACACCTGCACTTTTACCCCCCCTCCAAAACAATTTTGACATTTTATAAGATAAATATACCACTCTGAGGTGTGCGGTCGCGCTTCCTGATATACGCACGCCTAGGCGGTTGACGACTCGCCTTGCGGCCTGCAGAGAACGCACACCAAGGCATGCGATATCAGAGCGATCAAGACACCTCAGAGTGGTATATCTATTATTTATATATATATATATATATATATATATATATAAAATAACTGGCCAGCAATTTTCCATTGCTTGATCCAGTTTAGACTTGCCGCTATAACCCGCTGGTTATAATGGCTGCCAAACATGCGCCTAATTAATCACGTAAGAGCCGCATCCTGCTGGCTCTGCATTCTCGGAGGTGGGCAAAACAGCTCAAAAAACATGGCGGGTTCTCTTCTCACGGAGCGAGGAGCCGGCAGACTGGGACACCTACTCATTTTGTTAGGGTTTTTAAAAAAAAGAGAAATGCATTTTGCTTATTTAAGAAATATCTGGTTGATCCTACCATTCCACAATCGCCACGCACAACTCCCAAGCACAACGGTGAAAAAGCCTCGCTTGCTACTGCCACAAAGAACGGCTCTGACCTCCCTCCTTGAGGTAAGAATAGCACGATCCCAACTGCAACATGAATCTGCCCAAAGTAACAAATAAAACAAAAAAGCAACTGTAGAAATTAAAAGTACAAGAAAAAAAATTGAATGGGGAGACACACAGACTGTGTGTGTGTGTGTGAATCAGCATGTCTGTGTGTCAGAGTCAGACACAGAGCTGGAAAAAATTGCTGCCCAGCAATTATAAATAACAATGTATGGGGAAGTGTGCTTTAATTCGAAATTAATGTTTGCCCTTGGGGTGGGATGCTTTAATAAACCCTTCGGGCTTCGCCCTCTGGGTTTATGTAGCATCCCACCCCTCAGGCAAACGTTAATTTCTCATTAAGCACATTTCCCCATACATTATTGTATATATAATCACTGTGTCTCTTTTGGTTATGAGAGTGCATTCTTCAGTGTTTTGGATGAGAGTAGTGGAAAGTGAAGTTGAACAGTTCTGGCACTCAAAGGGCTTGAGAAGATATGCTTATAACCATAAGAGTTGGTGAAACTGGGATTTCCTGCGATATATATTCTGTAAATACTGTAGATTTACTTTTTATGTGAACTAAATAGTGACCAAATAATGGATTATTTTAGTTCTTAGGTACCCAAGTGAAAAGTAGTAACCAAGTGAAAAATAAACGTTTTTATTTTCCCTTATCATACCCAAGTAAAAAATAAATGTTTATTTTTCACTTGGGTACGTCATAACCTATTTTTTTCCTTTTAATTTCCCATCCTTGGTTACCACCTCCCTTCAAGTATCACTGCCCCCTGTCCTGTCACCCACAATTCCTGGGGCTCCCTGCCCACCATTATCAGTGTCCCACATTTTGCCCCCTGTAACAGAGCCTCCCAGGTTCCCCAGGCCTGAGAGGAATTTTAGCTCAGAAGGGGTAGTGCGTGGCCCAGTAGATGATGCAGGACCTGTGAGGAAGTGTACTGTCATCTTGCCTCAGCCAATATGTTTTTCCTGCCCTTTATCTGCCCTCCCCTTCCCTGGGTGTCTTGTGGGCTAGGACTTTGTGTACGCATGCGTGCATGCATGTGTGTCCCAGTCAAGAGGTGTCCACCCTCCCCTTGTGGCTCCAACCTGTACCACCACCTGTGGTCACCTAGGTGACGGTATCATGGCAGAGCATACAAACCTCAGTCTTCCTCCACCTGGCCGGCCCCTGATGGCTCGGGCTTGTTTCTAAGCCCAGGTTGCTGTCACAAGCAGTAGTGCTACTGCTATGCTGACAGGCTGGCCATTCCTTTTATTTTTTACTTCATATGTCATTGTGATTGGCAGCCTAATGAGCTAGTCCCATTCTCAGTTCTCCTCTACCATCCAATCACTAACCTTTCTGGAAAAAAATACCTCTTGTTGCTGGCATCTTGAGTACTCACACCTCTGTTTCCATAGTAATTACAAACAATCAATTTTTCTTTTCATAGTTTCACATTGTAATACTTTGTCAGACATTACACACTATTTTCCCTTGTTTTCTTTCTGTTCAAAAGACACAGTGTAATCACTCTTGCGACCACATATCTTTCCAGCAGCTGCTACTATTATGAAGCCCCGCACAATCTTAAACTTTTTCGCACCTTCAGCCACAATCCCACTTTGACTTTATTTAAAAACAATATTCTCACTGTCTCTCTCTCTCTGTCACCGTTCTGGTTTAGTTTTTTAGTGTGACTAGCAGAGAGAAACACGACTCTGTCCTGGTCCACTGCTCAATGTCTGAGACGCACAGAAAAATACTTTGCACACAGTCACAAAATTGTATTTATTTATTTATTTATTTATTTACGAGTTTTACCGAGACCCACTTACATAAATGGATATACAATTACAGTACAGAAAAGGTAAAGCTTAATACAATGGCAATTTAAAAATGTTTGCGAGAAAGCAATAGCAGGCAGGGTAGGATACAAACATACAGTGGAAGGAGTTTCTTTAGTTGAAACAGGAGCAGCTGGAGGTGAAATGTGCTCTGAGTAGTTTGTTATGTAAAGAGGGGATTGTTGCATGTCGGATGGGGGCGGGTAGCACATTCCAGGTCTGTGGTATGCGATAATTAAAAGCGGCCTGGCCTTTGGTTGTGCGCATAAACGGGATGTGGAGTAGTCTTGGGTCTGTGCTTCTAAGGGAGTACGCAGGTGAAGGTTGTTGGGAGAGGGCAGTGGCCAGGTAAGGGGGAAGGAGGGACCAATACTTTGGCTGCAGCCTCGCGGTGTTCATTTGTCTGCGTTCATGGAGGGACTGTAGGGTTAACGAGCTGTAGAGGTCGCAGTGGTGTGTAGATTGTGGACAGTCGAGGATGAAGCGGCAGAAGGAGTGGAACAGGGTGCCAAGGCTGGCCAGGGCGGACCCTGGGGTGACAGAATAGACTATATCCCCATAGTCGAGAATGGGAAGGATTGTTTTTTGAACAATTGCGTGCCTAGTCTGAGTGGGGAGACAGCTTTTATTACGGTGTAGTCGCCAGGATTTGGGGAGCAGCCGCTTGTGTAGTAAGTGTGTAGGCTGAGAAGTCTAGATGTTGATCAAGCCAGATACCCAGATATCTGAAACTTGTACAGTTCTCCGGGAGATCCAATCAAGGTTGTGAAAGGGGGGCTGAGGGCTTGGCGAGAGAGTCTTTGGGAGCCAAACGTTAGTGATACTGTTTTTAGAGTTAAGAAACAACTGGTTTGACCTGAACCAGTGTTGGATGGCATCAAAATCTTGTTGTAGGAGGGTTGATACGCTATGTGTATTGGGACCAGAGGCGATAGACAGTGTCATCTATGTGACATCTGAATGGAGGAGCGGGAGCAGGCTGCTGGAGGTCATTTAGAAAGATGGAGAAAAGGAGGGGACCCAGGACTGAGCCTTGGGGGACACCTGCAGGGACAGGCAGTGGATGGGAGATGTGAGAGGCTATTTTAACTACTTGTTTCCTACCTACTAGGTAGTCTTGGAACCATTTTATGGCCGGTGTAGAGAGCCCTGCGTTTGCTAGCTTGGCAAGGAGAAGGGAGTGGGAGACGGTGTCAAACGCCTTGGCTAGGTCAATGAAGATGGCAGAGGTGAGAAATCCTTTGTCCATACCCGTGAGGATGCCTTTAGTGACTCGAAGCAGGGAGGTGATGGTCGAGTGGGATTTCCGGAAGCCTGATTGGAAAAGAAGGAGGAGGTGTCTAGGTACGGAGTGAGTTGGCATAGGACCAGGCATTCCTGTAATTTGGCCAGGATAGGAAGTAGGGAGATGGGTCGGTAATTTCCTGGGGAGGAGAGGTCACCTACTTTTGGCAGAGGGATAATGGTGGCCAGTTTCCAGGCTGTGGGTAGCTTACCCTGGGAAAAGGATAGGTTAAAAAGGTCGGCTAGAGGAGCGGCTATTGCTGGGGTGGAGAGGTAGAGCATCTTTGCGTCCAGGGGCATAGGGCATTTGCCTTTGTTTGGGTTTAAAGCCCAAAGGGAGCGAAAAACCTCTGCTTGAGAGATTGGGAGGAAGGAGAATGGTAGGGTAGTGATTGTGGGGGCATGTTGATGGTCACCTGTGCTGGGGGGAGGAGACGGGGGTGAGTAAGTGGGAGGGAGGAGAGGAGTTTTTCAGTGCAGCTGGAGAAGTGGGTGTTAAAAGCTTCAGCTACTTGTCTAGGGTCGGAGAGGAGGGAACCCTGTGCTTGCAGTGTCAGAGGTGCGGGTTGGGAGGGGGGTGCAAGTAGGGTTTTGAGCAATTTCCAAAAGTCAGTTGGGTGGTTTAAATTTTTGCTGAAAGCCGATAGGAAGTATGTTTTTTTTGCTTGACGAATGCTGGTTGTACACACGTTTCAGAGGGATCTGTATGCTGTGAGGGAGGCCTGTGAGCCCGACTTCTTATAAGTTTTCCAGGCATGGTCCCTGGCGTGGCATTTTCTGATAATTTCGGCCGAGATCCAGGGGAGATGTGCTCCTCTGACTCTTTTCTTTCGTAATGGAGCATGTTTGTCCCAGATTTTAAGGAAGTTTGTTTTAAATGCCTCAAAAGCTATATCTAAGGAGGGTGCCTCTGGGATGAAAGACCAATTTATCCGCCCTAAGTCCGACAGGAGGGAGACTAAGTTGAGGGAGTGATAGGACCTGGTGATTAAAGTCTTTGGTGGTAGGGTAGGGGGGGAGTATACCTTCCTGACCATGTAAATCATATGGTGATCGTTTATGGAGTCAGGTAGGAGACCTGCACTTAGAATTCTCTGAGGGTGGGAGGTGAGAGCCCAGTCCAGTAAGGTATGGTTTTGGGTTTTGTGATTTAGCCTGGTGGGAGCAGAGATGAGTTGAGATAGGTTCTGGGCCTTAATTTTGGTCTTTAGGTGGGCTTTATCTGGCCCAAGCCAGTTTATATTGAAATCGCCGGTGACATGGAACTCGCCCCCAACCGCTAGGGATTGCAGGTTGCCCAAGTGGGATAGGATGTCATCGGGGGGAGTGCAGGGGGGGGACAGCATGAGCCAGCCACATAGATGGGGATGGAGCTGGGGAGAGAGATTTTGATGAGTATTGCGTCTGTGTTCCCAGGGGATATGGGGGTGTCCACAACAGTGAACTGACAGCTATTTGCGATGTATATAGCCGTGCCACTGCCTCGCTTTTTACCTAGGCGGTCACGCCAGATTATAGCATACCCTGGTAGGGATACTTCCGAATCTGTATGATGCTGTTTTAACCAGGTTTCAGTGATGATGAGGATATCAGGGCGCAGGGTTAGAGCAAGAGGTTGCAGTAGAGAGAATTTAGACAGGAGGCTGCAGGTATTTAAATGGATGATTTAAATTACACCAGTTTAGCCTCATACACTAATAATTCAAATCTGAATCCCATAAAAATAATCAAAGTAGCAGCAATACTGAGTGGTTCCAGATTGATATGGATTTGCAATTCTTGTATAGTAAAAGACATGTACATTTGCTAAACAATGTGCTAAACAATGCAGGCACATACATGCACACAAGCGCACACATAAACCTCACAGAATAAACAAGCATATCTCACAGAATACACAGACTCTAAACTTTTAACCTGATCAGTTCCTGCACTTGGGCCTCTGGAGTCAGCACAACTGCAGCAGAGTTTAGTAATGAATTCTCTGCCAGTTGGAAAGTGTGTCCTACCAAGTTACATTCCAACCTAGACAAGCCTCAACTGGAACTAATTGACTGTAACATATAATTAACAGTTCCATGTTCGGAAAGTCTGTTCTTATGAACATACAATGTCGTCGATAGAAAAAGGCCCATCGGTCTATCAAGTCTGCCCAAGTGTGAAGCTCACAGTTTACTTCACCTGCAGCTGCCCCCCTCCTCCCATTCCCTTTACATGATCCCCTTTCCCCAGACTTCCCCCCCTTTTGTTCTTGTCCGTACTTACCCTCCCCTTAACTCTATCCCATCCCCGCTTAAAACTGTCCAATGTCTTCAGTGCTATCAAGTCCTCTGACAGTGTGTTCTACCCAGACACCACCCTCTCTGTGAAGTAGTGCCTCCTCATCTCCCTCCTGAATCTTTCCCCTTCCAACTTAAGACTGTGTCCCCTCATGACCCTTCTTCCCTTTAAGTGGAACAACCCTCCCGTACTGACCCTGTTTATGCCTTTTAAGTATTTATAGGTCTCTATCATGTCCCTTCTTCCCCTCTGTCCTCCAGGGAGTACAAGTTGAGCTTCCTCAATCTTTACTCATAGGGTTTCTCTCCTAGACCCGTGATCATCATTGTCACCCTACACTGCACCCCCTCCAGCAATCTTATGCCCTTTATTAGGTAAGGGCACCAGTACTGCTCACAGTACTCCAAGTGTGGCTTCAGCAGCGATCTGTACAAGGGCAGGATAGCCTCCTCTTTTCTTGAGGTGATACCCCTGATGATGCACCCCAGCATCCGATTGGCCCTTTCTGCCACCCTCCTGCACTGTTTTCTTAGCTCTGCTGAAATCTATCACAGACATCAGTAATGACAATTAACACATACTCTCATACAACATAAATTGCAGTGAGAAAGAAAATAATGTGCAGTTACTGGGGATCAAACCCAGGTCCTCTCCCAACCACTGTCCTGGTGCTCTACCACTGTGCTGTCATTTTACATAGTGGAACAGAAGGTTTCTAGACAGATAAATAGGAAAGCATATCCTGCATTGAGTGCAGACCCCCACACATGCACACACAGCTGTAATGGAGTTTAATAACTGAACTAAGAGTTCAGTGGTCTGAAAGTCTGCTTCTTAGCTCTGCTAAAACCTACCACTTACATCAGTAATGACATCTAACAATTTTTCTCATACAATATAAACCTTAGAGAGAAAGAAAATATTGTGCCCCAATGGGAACTGAACCCAGACTTGTGTAGGTCTGAAATCCTTTGCCAAGCCCAAAAAGTCTTATCACTGACATCATCAGTGACATCATGCAGCTGAATCACTCAGAGTGACTGCAACCTTAAATTTTACCAAATGCAAAAATGAACATGCATGACCACAATAGGTGCTTACAAGCTTTACTTGCTGGTTCCCAAAAAACAAGGCATGTTACCAGTATCTTCTCTTCTCATCCTGGCTGATCCTACACCTCACTGTAAGTAAGTATCCTTGGAAGGGAACAACATCATAACAGTTCCATACCACCTTGACTATTCCAGTTGTAGACAGAAAGAAACAGAAATAAAAGACAACTAGTCATTCAAAATTAATGTATAAGTTGTATACATCACACATACTGTACAATGGCCTGGCTCCACATGTACAGTTTATTCCCATTTGTGAGGGAATGGGCCTTTCATAATGTACTCGTGACTTAGCCACTCATGAGTTATGGTCCCACTGCCTCACTCATAGGAAAAATGTTCATACTCTGTGTCAGGCCATTGTATATCCCCTATATATCTAAATATACTGCACTTAACTTATTGTTGGCTGTCACTGTATAAACATCAGGCATTAAAGAGTCAGTTTACAGGAACAATAATGTATAGGATCTGGTTCTATGTCATAATAGCAAACACGTTACAGTGACTGCTATTATGGCGAGTGTATATCGCCGAAAAGCAGTTTGGCTATATACACTTGCAGGTGACCGGGCACACACAATACGTTAAGTGTGTTTGCAGGGGGGCTGTGCCCCCCACACCCCCCTTTGTGGGGGACTTTTCTCCCCACACCCCCCGATTAAGAATTGTTAACTCTGGGGGGGGTGCATGTTGAGGAGAGGGCACAGCCCGGTTAAAAAAAAATATATAGGTCCCGCAGCTACGGGAAAAAAAAATCTTCCTGGCCCTCAGTCTGAACCCAGAACCAACTCCATTAGAACCAGCCCCTACCCACCACACCACATGGTTGGCTTGGCGGAGCAGGCACACTAGAGGGTAATAACCCTCTACCCTATCCCTCCCCTTCTGCTCACTATTTTCTTTTTCTGCCCGCCTTTCCATCCACTTGCAGTCACAGTCTGAGCTACCCTTGTAGGTCGCCCATGATAATAGCACCATAATATGGGTCGCCGTTTTGATAATCGCCCATATACGATCGCTATTATCACTGGATACCATAGGGTCCATGAAAGGATGCTAGAAGAGAAAACTATCCAAACTGTTTCATTTTTATGCTGCCTAAGCAAATATTATAAAACATGTTAAACAGTTATGTTTACAAACAGGATATGATTGTAAAATTAAAGTGTTTTATTTTTATTTGGAGCAAGAATGCGAGACTGCGAGTACAACAAGTGGCAGGAACTTCATGACTGCCCTGAATGGGGCAAACTTAAGACAGCTTGTAGCAGAACCAACCCCGCAAGGAGGCTATATTGGATTTGGTCCTGACCAATGGGTCACAGATGTGGAGGTGGGCAGTCCCTTTGGTACCAGTGACCACAGGACAGTATGGTTTAAGGTAACCACTGTGGAGGAGGCAAGCCATACAAGGATAAAGGTCCTAGATTTCAGGAAGGCTAACTTTAAGGAGATGGGTAGAAATCTCAAAAGAGGCCTAGCAGTGGAAGGTACAGGAGGAGATGTTAAAAAACATTGGTCTAGATTCAAGAGAGTTATAACAGAAGTAACAGGTCACTGTGTCAAAATGCATAGCAAAAGTAAAAGAAAGAAAAGGCCATTATGGTTCTCGAAGGTAGTGGCTGAGAAAGTAAGGGAAAAGAAAAGAGCCTTCAGAAGATACAAGGAAACAGAAAAGGATGAGGACAGAGAACAATGTCTGGAGAGGCAGAAGGAATCTAGGAAAATAATTAGAAGGGCTAAAGCACAGACAGGGGAAGATATAGCCCAAGCTATTAAGAAAGGTGACAAGACCTTCTTCAGATACATTAGCGAGAGGAAAAAGACCTGAAATGGGAACATTAGGTTGAAAAAGGAAGAAGGAGAAAGGGTGGAGGACGACCTAGAAAAGGCTGAAATACAGAACAAGTACTTTTGCTCAGTATTCACCAGGGAAGGGAAGGTTGAGGGAACGAGACTCATTAAGAGGGGTATTCAGGGGAGGAAGGCAGACACCAGCCCATTCATGGTTGAAAGAGTCCTAGAAGAACTCAAATAAAAGCAGATAAGGCAATGGGGTCAGATGGGATCCACGCCTGAGTACTAAAGGAACTCAGGGAAGCACTGGTGGAACTACTGGCTGCCCTTTTCAGCACAACAGTAGAGATGGGGGAGGTACCTGAGTAATTGAGGAGGACAGATGTGGTCCGTCTTCACAAGAGTGGAAGCAGAAAGGAGGCAGGCAATTACAGGCCTGTAATCCTGACCTCAGTAGTGTGGAAACTAATGGCGTCCTTACTTAAGGAGAGGATCATGAAGTTTCTGGAGGATAGCGTAGCACAGGATCCAAGGCAGCATGGATTCTCAGTGGGAAGGTCCTGTCAGATGCATCTTATAGTTTTCTTTGACTGGGTAACCAGGGTGGTAGACCAGTGGGGGCAGTGGATGTGGCCTACTTGGATTTCAGCAAGGCCTTCAACACCATCCCACATAGGAGATTGCTAAATAAATTGGGGAGCCTGGGAGTAGGTCCTACAGTGGTAAAGTGGGTTGGCAACTGGCTAAGGGACAGGATTCAGAGGGTGGTGGTAAATAGCATGAAATCTGAGGAGAGGGAGGTGACCAGCAGGGTGCCACAGGGGTTAGTGCTGGGGCCAATCAGCATCTGGAGGGAAAGGTGTGCCTCTTCACAGATGACACCAAGATCTACAACAGAGTGGACACACTGGAGGGGGTGGAAAAAATGAGAAAGGACCTAAGCCCATTAGAGGAGTGGTCAGGTGTCTGGCAGTTGAGTTTCAATTCTAAAAAGTGCAAGATCCTGCACCTGGGTCACAGGAATCCAAGGGAGGAGTACAGGCTGGGTAGGGAAATTCTGGCCACCACAGGTCAGGAGAGAGACCTGGGGTATCATATCTGATGACCTGAAGGTGACCAAATAGTGTGAAAAGGCATTGAGGAGAGCAAACAGAATGTTGGGGTGCATAAGGAGAGGCATAACAGGCTGGAGGAAAGAGGTATTGATGCCACTGTACAGATCACTGGTGAGGCCTCAACTGGAGTACTGTGTCCAGTTCTGGAGACCACATCTCTGGAAGGACATTGACAAAATAGAGGCAGTCCAGAGAAGGGCAATGAAGATGGTACGTGGACAGCACCAGAAACCCTACAAGGAAAGATGTAAGGACCTTAATATCTATTCATTGGAGGAATGAAGGGAGAGGGGAGATATAATAGAGACTTTCAAGTACCTTAGGGGAATGAACAGGGTACAGATGGAAAACATATTTCAGAGAAAACTCTGCACAAGAACAAGGGGGCATGATATGAGGCTGAATGGTGGAAGGCTCAGGGGTAATGTTAGGAAGTACTTTTTTGCTGAAATGGTGGTGGAGCCATGGAACAGCCTTCCAGCAGAAGTAGTGGGGGTGAAAACAATACGGGGCTCAAGAGTGCATGGGATAGACATAAGGGTACCCTGGAGATGTGTAGAGCAGGAGAGCCGCATATTAAATAGGATCTGGGGCTGCAGCAGTGAGTAGGGAAATGGGCAGACTAGGTAGGCCATATGGTCCTTATTTGCTGACAGAGTCTGTGCTTCTAGAAATCCAACCTTCTGATTCACTGGGACCCATGTAAGTACCACAAAATATCACCAAGGATCGCGTGTTCCCTGTCATTGCCTGATACACGGGTGGGTGCACAGGCGCTGGAAGTAATTTTTAAAATATTTTAATAATGCAAAAAATGCTACTGAAATAGGATCAGGTCAGTAACTGCTAAAATTTAACAGTACAAGCAAAACCATGTGGGAAAAGACTGTGTCAGGGAAAAACAGCGAGGCAAACAACCTCACGATCCAGCGCTCTCCCTGACACCACAAACTACACAGCACACAATACTGAATATAATTTTTAATGAGGGGAGCTATGCCCCCTGCACTCCCCAATAAATATAAGAAACTCCGAGGGAGGTCACACTCTGGGTGGGGGATGAAATCTGGTCAGCAAGGGACGGGTGCAAGAGCAAAGAAAACCCTAAACAGAACACGTAAGAGTAAAAAAACACTACTCATACAGCGCAGGGGTAGGACTCAAACCCCTGATGCTCTGATATATACTGCCTTCCTGGATTGTAGCTCTATCCTCTGAGACACGATGGCAGCAAGCTGGCTGTGGTCACTGTTGCATACTTGTAGTACTCAGCCTGAGTGAACACAGCTACAGATAAACACTGTAATGTTCAGCGCAATTATTTCCCTGTTGCTGTATTCACTCACACTGTTTTCCCTTTGTGGTTTTTACCATGGTCATATTGCTGCACTCTTCTGACCGGATACCACTGAAATACCCTGTGGCATTTTATAATAGTAAAGTGATAGGAAACCAGTTAAAACAGCAGTGCATGTTACAG
The DNA here is from genome assembly GCA_016271365.2 of Neoceratodus forsteri. Taxonomy (NCBI): domain Eukaryota; kingdom Metazoa; phylum Chordata; order Ceratodontiformes; family Ceratodontidae; genus Neoceratodus; species Neoceratodus forsteri. The sequence continues at coordinate 1,221,027,520 of CM057450.1, forward strand.
TGACAATTTCGACCTATAATTTTTTATTCTATTTTAGATTGTCCCTTACCACCTGTCCTGTATGATACCCTTCTTCCCCATTTTGAATCTGTTGTAGCACTTTTTTCACAGATGAAGTAATAAAAGAAGCATACCTTTTAATATGGCACAGACCAGGCTTTTATCAGTGTTGTAGCTGCTTGTGTACATCTGTTGTCCCATCTGGTCAGGGCGCTGTAGCTGCTGAATGCTAGTTCATTTAAATCACAAGGAAAGTGATGTTAAACAATAGATGTCATGTTCAAAAACAACACAGAATACTGATGAAATCCCAGGTCTGAGCAGTTTTAAAAGGTGCACGTTTTTAATTTTTGAATGTAAAAAAACAAACTAAAGTACTCAAAATGAGGAAAGACAATATCTCACAAGACAGGAGGCAAGTTCAGTCTGTTTCTGGCCCATAGCCTTGACAGTGTCCATTGGACTGCTTCCTCCCCCACCTTTTTTTTTCTTTTCCTCACCCCTATTTCCCCCCCCACACACCCTTCCACATAGGTATTTCTCTGGTATGACCAGGATTGTGACTTCTACTATTATTATACTTTATACGATTGCTATTTACTGCATGTAACTTTATTCCATAAACCACTGTTATATTGTGTTCTTTTTGTTATCTGTATTGTACCTGTATGTTACCACTGTTGTATCTCACAGTGTAACCATGTCTACCCTCCCTGCGACGAGATGCCTTTGTAAATGAGTCCCTGACTCAAAGGTTGTAAATCTGACTTTCAAAAATAAATAAATAAAATGTTATAAAGAAAAGTACTGTATAGATCAAAATTGTCACCATAAAATGCATGGCTGCTTTACAATCTTTTTAATTTCAGCTGTTACATATTTTATCCTTTCAATCATATTCAGTCTTCTGAGATGCTCTGGCACTATTTTACACATTAAGTAATGATTTTATGCCTTTTTTACTGCTGTAGAGTGTGCATTCAGATTTTGCCTCCTCGGTGTTTCCACTGTCTGTTGCAGAGTTTCCTGGGCACTCGGTGTTGAAAGTTCACACTGTTCTGAAGTGTTGGTCAGTCAGTGCAGAACAGCAGGGACTGACATTGTAGAGTGTCCAGCAGTCTATGGAAAACATCATAGAATGTCCAGGAATCTATGGAACAAAAAGTTACAACCAGGAAAGGATGCAAATCCATAGCAAACTGAACAGTAGAAAAAAGTAAAAATCTGCTGAATGAAAAAAAGTGAAAACATGTCAGAAGAGGGGATAAACAGAAGACAAACTGAAGATACAAGAGGCTATTTAAAATGGGTTGGCTTCCTGTCACTTTTAAATTTCAAACAATGCACTTCTGCATTGACAGGGGATTATTATTATTATTATTACTTTAACAATGGTTTAATTTGTGTTCCACTGAAATATACCCCATATAAATTTACAGACATCAAGAAATTCAGTTAACATTTAAAATGCAACAGTAACTGGGCCACATGCAACCTGGGTCCTACTGTGAAGCTCAGTATCTCTGGGCACACACTGAAAACAGACTGTGGGCAAATAGAATCTTAGGCTGCTTGCCCAGTGGCAAGAACCCCCCTCCCGCCCACCATCCTTATGTAGAATGTGGCCAGTTGTGGTTCTATGTGAAAAGCACAGAAATACTCACATCACCCTATTGCAATGCATCGTCGGTCGCTAGAGTTCTAGGAGCTCAGTTAATAGTTCCTCATGAATGTTAATTCTTAATGACTTGATTTGAGTGTGAACGTTTATATTAGTTTAATGCCATTTGTGATGAAGAATGTCCACAGTTTTTAAATGTTGCTAATATTTTTCTGCCATCTGTTCTGTAGTTGGACTGGAAGGGCACTTTTATCAGTGCTGTTCTCATTAACTGGAATGACGATCGCTGCCTTTGGCGGCTGTTGTCAGTGCTGTGCTGTTTAGTTGGATTAGACTGTGTAGGCTGTATGAATAGTCTGTATGATCTGTGAGCAGGGCACATGCCTACAGTATGTTAATGAATGGGTCTATATGTTAAATTGTGTGTGTATAATAGGGTTTATACAGTATATTTTATGAATAAGGTTTGTATATTTAGTAATAAGATGTATATATTTTGTTAACAGGATTGGCATGTTTTATGAATATGGTTTATCAGTGAGGCTGGTATGTTTCATGAATAGGATCTGCATGTTTTATGAATAAGTCACAATGCTTAGGAAAAGGGATTTTATTTGTCATGTTTGAGCAGTAAGACCCACTGAGCTCCTGTGCTTCTGTCCTCCCAGTAGGAAAATTGGCTAGAAGAAGGAACCCACTACAAACAAGACTGTTTTTTAGTTCTGATGGGCTTTCTCATGTAAATCAGTTTTAAAATAAGCAAAGTATTTGGTATTTTTTCTAACAGTCAAGGTACCTCAGAGAAGACAAGCAAAACACATATGAAACAATAATTTACAGTATTTAATTTCTAGTGTTTGAACAGTAAGGCCCGCTGAGCTATGACAGCTCATAGTTCAACTATGTCATGGGGAATGGGTTACATGGAATTGCTGTAATGACAGAAGAATATTAGCTAGGACACTACAGAAAATCCCCAACTGTTTTGGTATGTTACATGGTTTAGTTAGCATGTGAAGTGGCAACTTAAGGGCAACCTGAAACCCAAAAGTTAAATGGAACTACAGTCTCAGGACCTTATATAGTATGGAAAGAGAAACAAATCGTTTATACGAGGCATGCCCTTTTACACTTCTTTTCTGAAGGCAGGTTTTGATAATTCCTAGGCAACCACTGCTGGGTAAGCCCTCATGGCAGTAGTGTTTAGAGGCCTTTCCTGCAAGGTCTGGTTAAGTATGAGAAAATTTATTTTGCAAGTAAACATTTCCATTTTAAAATATTTTTTGTGGCAGGATTGATGCCAAGCATCCGTGATACAGGTGATCCGTCCCCCCTCGGAAATCACGTAAAAATAGTTTGCATTTTTTTAAGGTCTTTATATTGCAGCGAAAACAAGCATTTGTCAATGCCAAATGTTTGCTTGCTGGCATTGGCATTGGTAGTGTAGGAGCTAGAGAGCTGCATAATAGGAATGGCAGTGAAGTATTGAACTGAAGCCAACCCCACCACCACCCTGCAGAGACTGACAGGCATTGGGGTGTGCCTTTGGGTCGTCAGGCATAACGGCCACGCCATTTCACCACACCCTACCCTGCAGACACTGACAAGTGTCACGGTGTGCCTTTGGTTCCTTGGCCCTTATGCTCACCCCATTCCATCAGGAAATATGGAGAGATGGGTCCTGTATAGGAGAGTGGGGTGAACTTTGGGGCCGAAGAGTCCAAGGCACATCTTGATGCCTCTCACTGGCTGCAGGGTGTGGAATGGTATGAGCATTACAGGCGAGAATCCCAAGTCACACCCCTGATGCCTCTCAGTCTCTACAGGGTGGGGCATTATGGTCAGAAACCCTAATGCCTCAGGCATTCGTTGGCATTTTCACTCCAAATTTTCAACATGGTTTTTTGTGACCCCCACCTTATGAGCAGTGGCAATATCAGTTTGTTAGCTGAAAGCTGATTTCGCTCAGCGACTATGCCATTTGGCACCACAGGTGCGAAAACAGATTTCGAACAGGATGTGAAAAATGACAGCTGTACTGTTCATGGGGAGGTGCAAAAAATTGCAATGTTGAAATTCTGCAGTGAAGATATTAATAAAACTGGTGAAGTCATGAGTGTATGTAGAAAATGCGCAACGCACAACCGTAATGCAATTAGTTTGGGGATTTTTTACAGCAGATTGTCAACACAGGGATTTTGTAACGTCCACTCATGAACAGTGTCACTGTGATTTTCTTAATCTGTCCCGAACAGTGATTTCCCACAGCGACCACGCATTTCTGTGCAGGAAGTGCGAAAACATATTTTGGCCATGGTGTGAAAAATGACAGCTGTACTGTTCATAAGGAAGTGTGGAAAAATGCCAGTGGTGAAAATCTGTACTGAAAATATTAGAAATCCATGAAGTTACGAGGGTGTGTGGAAACTGCGTAATGGTCACTCGTAACACAGTCATTTTATGGACATATTTCACCAAATTTTTAACATAGCCATTTTAACACCTCTGCTCGTGAACAGTTTCACTGATTTTCTTAATCTGTCCCAAACATTGATTTCGCACACTGACTACGCCATTGTACGCTACATGGGCGGAAACACATTTTGGCCGAGATGCGAAAAATGACAGCTGTACTGCTCATAAGGAGGTGTGGTAAAATGGCAATGTGGAAAATCTGGAGTGAAAATATTAAAAATTTGCAAACTTACGAGCGTGCGTAGGAACAGCGCAACACATGCTCATAAAACAGTAATTTCTGGGAATTGTTTCACCAAATTTTTAACATAGCCATTTTAACACCTCTGCTCATGAACAGTGTCACTGTGATATTCTTAATCTGTCCCAAAAATTGATTTCGCACACCGACTGCGCCATTGTGCACTACATGTGCGGAAACACATTTTGGGTCAGATGTGAGAAATGACAGCTGTACTGCTCATAAGGAGGTTTGGTAAAATGGCAATGTTGAAATCTGAGTTGAACATATTGAAAATTCGTGAACTTACTTAGCATGCGTTGCACTGTTCCTACGCATGCTCGTAAGTTCACGAATTTTCAATATAACATTTTTGACGTTTTTACTTTCAACATAGGGTTTTTTAGCTCACCCTTGAACTATGACACTGTTGTTTCAGAATCAGTCCCGAAAAGTGGTTCCGTGCAGTGACCGCGAAATCACCTTTCGGGGCCGATTAACTCCATGAGAGTGACAGAATTCATGAGGTGAGGTCCCAAAAACCCCATGTTGAAAATTTGGTGAAAAAATTCCCCAAAATGCCCGAGATATGCACTAAAGTTGAAAAAAACCCTATTTATTACATTATACAATTTACCGGCATTTCCTCAGTTCGCGGTCGACTTTGAAGAGTGAAGACGTGTTCCCGGTCCACCAAAGATCGTCGCGCTGAGCTCTGGAGGCAAGTATGGGGTGAGGAGGGGTGGGAGGCAGGGGTGCAGAGGGTGGGGCAGGTGGGGGAGATTGGGTCAGGACAGTCAGCGAGGGAAGTTTTTTCTTTTCAGGTTTCTTTTTTTTTTACTTAGACGCGGGACTGGTGCTATGCTGGGGTGGGCTCCCAGCATGGCAGTTGGAAGGCTGTTTGGGGCTGCAGAGCCGATGGGGATTGGGCACCCCGTCCGGCCTCACGATCTGTTGCCACGCTGGGGTGGGCTCCCAGCGTGGCACCCTGGTCTCTTGGGAGGGGACAGTGAGCCGACAAGGATTGGGCACCCCGTCGGCCATATGATCGATGCCATGCTGGGGTGGGCCCCAGTGTGGCATCTGGAACTCTGTTGGGGAGCCAGCACAGCTGGACGAGGGATTGGGTACCCCTGTCGGCATATAGTGTGTGCGTGGGAGCAATGAAGCACGCAGTATGCATGCGTGTGTGTGTGGGGAGCACATGAGCACGCCGATATCTTATCGCTGCTCACTGAAGCGTAGCCTCTTCAACTGTACGGGCACTGCATTTTCAACTGCCGTCATAGACAGCTGCAGCATTCATTGGAGAACTGTCGCCGCGCCTGCAAACAAACTGACTGAATTGGAAGACGGGTACCACACCTCCGAAAACTCGGATGATGGCACTATGTTTCTTGCACATGCGTGCAAGCAAACATAAAAAACCTATATGAGAATGTTACATACGAACATACAGTGAAGTCAGCAGAAAAAGGCCTAAAGGTATATCGAGTCTACCCGAGTGTGTAGCTGTCAGTGTTGTGCACTGATGCTGTCCCCCGTCACCACTCTCCCTCCCCCAACTGATTCCACTGTTTTACCATCTCTCCCCTTCTCCATCTTGATTTTGCCCTTTAGTTTATCCCACCCCCACCTTAAATCCCCCCAGTGATGCCTTTGAAACCAATTCCTCAGGCAGAGCGTTCCATGCTGTCACCACCCTCTCAGTGAGAAAGTGCCTCCACAACTCCTTTCTGAACCTTCCTGCCTCCAACTTTAGACTATGCCCCCTTGTGATCCCTTCCCTTCTAATTTTAAACAGACCCTCATGGCTTACCTTATTAATGCCTTTCAAGTATTTGAAGGTCTCAATTTATCCCCCTGTCCCTTTTGTCCTCAAGCAAGTACATATAGAGCATCTGCAACCTTCAGAAAAGTATGGAGACACATATGGATACTGCCTAAATGATTTGGTATAGTCTTGTTTATGTAGAATTTTGATTAATACATTTTTTTTAGGGCGAACAATATTGATACTTGAGTACTATGTGTATTTGTTTGAATAACTGGTCATTTGTGATAATTATTTTTAAATAAATTAATTTCCCATCTTGCACAGCAGGTGCCATGGGATCTCCATCTTTCTCTTGGACAGTCACCAGAAATGGGCAGATGGGATCTCAGTTTAATGCTTCATCTAAAGGATGGCATCACAACAGTATGCTGTATTACAGTGTCAGTATTGTGTTTTAACCCAAGTTCCTGGTGTGGGGCTAGAATCCTTAGCCTTCTGATCCTCTAGCACAAGAAGTGATTGTGTAAGCTACTAAGCCATTGACACTGCAATTAATTAGTGTCAGCAGAGTTATAAATATGATTTATTATATAAAACTGTACTACATATGGCACATCAACCATTTGAAAAATGAATCAGCTATTTAATAATTATCACACATGCCAAGAATTTATCATTTTGAACACTAGCACCACAGCCATTTTAATTTAATTTTTCTGAAACAAGAAAAACCCCACGTGTGTTAGGGCCCACCAACATGCTAAACTTCAGTTTATAGAATTCTTTAACATTTTTGAATTTACCAAAAGGGGAAATGAGTATTTTATGTAACACAAATAGACTACTTTAAAAACACATTTTCAGTACAAAAATAAAACTAATGTTGCTTGTTTTGCTTTGTTATGGACAAAAACTCTGAAAATCAACCTTTCTTTCTTTCTTTCTTTCTCTCCTTCCTTCCTTTCTGTAGTCGGAATTTGATGACTGGGAAAGGCACATTGAGCTAAGGCCCATTTCCATATGTGATCCAGGGAAAGAGTACATGGGAGAATACATCATGTAGGCAAAAACAAAACAACAGTATAAAAACAGTCCAAATGAATACAAGTTAGTGCAAGTGGAAAAGAGTACAGACTAAATGGTGAGCAACAGTGACACCTTGATATGCAAAGATAACTTACATGAGGCCAGCCTAACAAGGTGATAGGGCTGCCACCTGCCACACTGGTAACCGGGGACTTGTAGCAGTCTCGGGTTGCTGGGAGTCAGCTGGGGGGGGGGCATGATTGTCCCAAGGACAGCTATCCTCTCCCAGGGAGGGAGTGCTTGTTGGCACTGCCACTATACTGCCACCTAGTGGAAGTCCGGTGGTTGTGTGACTTAGGGTAGGCATAAAGTATGGGGAGCTGCGGGGCTTCATGGCATGTGTGTGCCTCCACAGCCACACGCCAACATATGAGCCCCACCCACGGGCTTAAGAGAGAAAAATCTATGGAAACAATGATGGTGGGGCAGGTGTAAAAAATGCACTGTGTGATTGCCTCCCACCCACGCCATCACCAGGACCCCCAGCTGGAAACCTGGACTGTGTTCACTGGAGGGGGAGGACAACCCTGCTCCTGGCCTCTCCAGTGGGGGGGGGGGTAATCTGCGGGGTATACAGCCGGCGTAGTAGGTCCTAGGGAGGTGGTGGTTGATGGAGGTGCAGCAGGGACAGTTGCTGAAGGGAGCTTGGCTGCCTGGCCAGGGGAGGATAAAAATATTACAAAAAAAGGATAACTTACATGATAAACAGCTTGTATGATAAAACAGAGACTAAGGGACAAGACATATAAGGAGTGGCTGACCAGACAAAAACTAGTGCAGGAGCAGGAAAATGAGAGAGTAAAGTGAGTGGATAACTGTTTGAGTGAGCAGTAAGAGGAGGAGAGGCAGAGCTGAGGTGAAAGATTATTTTAAAGGGAGGTAAGGAAGGCAGACGGAGAAGACTGCTCACCCTGCAAGAGTTTTGAGGTGAGTAAAAGATTGAGAGTCAGCAGATGGAAGTAGGTAGGTGGATAAGGAAGCGGGAAGAAAAGGGAGGCTAGATAAGGAGCGCAGGAGGAGAAGCAGAATTTGGAGAAAAAAGAGAAGTAATCAGAGAGGTGCCTGGACATAAGTAGAGGGGGAGAGAGAGACAGTGAGAGGGAGAAGCATAGCATGAGAAAAGGTAGATGAGGGAAGGACATTTAGTACCATAAGGCAGAAAGCAGGAAAAGGGGTTCAGTCTAACAAGGTGGGGGAGGGATTTGGGCTAGTACCATAGACCACACCCTCATAGTCAAACACTGGAAAAATCCTCTGAAGGAGGATCTGTCGTAGACAGGGAGAGGTTGGCAAGCCTTTTGCAATAAAAGGTGCAGAGTTTGGGGCAGAGCTTTTTGTGAATGGTTTTGATGTGGATTGAGAGGTTTTGAGTGTCAACCCAGGCACATCGAGGTACTTGAAATGAGAAACCTCATCAAGTGGGCTACCATCCAAATATCAGTATTTGTTAGATGGAAAAAAAATCAATCATATAGTTTTTTAGCAAAAATGTTTTTTCGATATAGAAACATACAGTAGAAACATGGACTTTGAAGGCAGATAAGGACCACTAGGCCCACCTAGACTGCCCATTTCCCTACCTACTGGATAAGCTGTTAATCCTAGTTTTACCAACAGCCTACTTTCTCCTACCTCCCACTAGAATTGCCTTATGTCTGTCCCATGCATTCTTAAATTCCCCCACTGTTTTTGACCCCAAGTTATGGCAAGTGGAAAAGAGTATAGACTAAATGGTGAACAATATATTGATTCATGCTCAGTATATTGTTTGTTTTCTTAGGTGTTGTTAAAACTTTTTTTACAGCTGATTTTGTAATTAATGACTCACATCATTAAAGATGGCTGCCATTCACCATGTTTAAAACTCTCTTCCCCTGGTGTTACTTGTTGAATGTACATGCCAGATTCATGCTGCGGTTGTATTAGGATGGGTGTGCTGCATGTTTTTGATAGTAAACAGCACAAAATATTAAATATTTTTCATGGTGGGTGTGGCTTGGGTGGGGCAAGAGTGTGGGAACTTTTAAAACGTCAAGATCCTATATCTTGGTTCAGGAATGAAAGAAACTGAAAAGAACAATGTGTATCTTGATATTGTTGCCAGACAAACCTTATTACTGAAAAATGTCTATGGTTCCTAACAAATACTGCTGCTTTAAGTTTATCCATGTACTGGAAATACACTTTTAGTAAATTAATATACTATTAATGCATTTCTACTATACTGACAGAAAGAAGTAGTTTCTGTATATTGATATAGTGGTAATATATTTGTAAGGGACCGGAACGCTTCCCTAGACAAGTACAGGACAGGCCAGATGAATCTGGAAGGAGAGGCAGGAAGCTTACTTAGTGACCAAGATGCAAGAAGTTTATTTGCCAGGGACAACAAAACAAGCTAAAGTTTCTCTAACACACTGCAAGGTAACAACATAAACAATGACACAGTATGACTAGGACCAACAATTGGTCGAACCAAGTACAGGGGGTTAGCCTCCCTTTAGTCCAAGTCTGGCATGCACCCAGCTGAGAGGACTAAATGACTGACGAACCAAGCTTGGGCTTTCCCACGGGTCAGCTGATCAGCGGGTGGGCACTGATCCCACAAAGCACTTGCTACCAACAGGCCATAACAGGGCATCCCTCGTATGAACAACACACAAAGAAAGAACACTGCTAGCTGGATGATGAAGAACTTGGCAATGCCCTGTGACTCCGGGCAAGAAGCTGAAGACCTCTGGTTGACAGATGGTTAACTGGGTGATCCGCTGCAATGACCACTGGCAGGTCCCCAGCCCCAGATGACCTCTCAACAAGATGACTGCTGATGGAACGATCTTTGGGCTACCTCTGCGGGGCGACACGGGCATGTGCACACTTATGGATGGCCGGCAAAACAATAAAAGGGCATGCACAACGTTAACTGTGGTCCCTAAAGCTTGAGCCAGGGTGGCTCCTAAGCTGACTCACTACTGGATACCTAACTAGCGACTCTTTACCACTTACCATCGCTGGGCTGATGCTGGAACACTTGTAGCAGGACTCCGGCACAGGCTGATGTCACTGGAGGTGGTTTCACTGCAGATGATGGCTAGGCCAGGAACCTCCCTGGGTCAGCGTCAGACTCTGGCGGAGCTGTTTCGGGCAACACAGATGAAGCTGGATGTCGGGTACACCAGGGCACAACTCAATGACACAGTTCAGTAACAAGCAAACAATTCAGGTTTTGGCCAACAGTCTAGTTCTTGTAGGAAGTACAGTCTCTGGGGCGCTAGCACAGTTTGGTTTGGGGTGCTGGGACACTTAGACCATAGGGCTATCCTCCTCCCCCATTTTCCCAAAGGTTGCTTCCCCCTATGGATCTTCCCCTGTCCTGCACGGGGCCTTAACCCCCCAACCCTTCTGGGCACTTGGCCCACTGCCACCGCCTTATCTCCTCTCTTAGGGCTACCCGCCCTCCGTGAGAGCTTACTATGCCTCCTTTCTCCTTGTTCTTGTGCTCCAGCCCTTTAACTCCTCTCTCTCTTAGCTTGCCCCTCCCCACTCCCTGCCCAGCCCCATGGGAGGGATCCACCTAGGCCCAGTCTTCCCCTAGGGTACTGATCCAGCACCCTCACTAGCCTCCACTGGGGCTCCTGCCACATGGTGCCCCTTTTGCTTTGGGGGTACTTTGTCCCCCAATCTAGGAGGCTGTGTAGAGCAGTGACCCATGGCTCTGAGTTGCCCCCTGGAGATCTGGGCTCCAGTCCAACTGGCCCACCTGCATGCTGTGTGACTTTGGGAAGCCCTCCCCATTCTCCTAGGGCTCTGGCCCTTTAACTAATTTTCCTGGGCACCCTGCCCCTTTTTCTCTGCTTCCCTTCCCCTCTCCACTTCTCCTAGTGCCTGTGGCCTGAGTAACATAAAGATTGGGCACTCATCCCACTCATCACCATGGGCCCGAGTCCATTTTCTGCCTCTGGAGAGGGTCTGGAAGGTGGCCAGGGAACCGCGCTCCCACCCTGCTTTCTCTTTATGCTCCGGCTGCTGGCCAGTGGGACCTAAGGTCCTGGGCACATTTTTCTGCCTGGACCTATTTTCTGGTGCACCCTTTCATTCTGGCTGCTGTTTTCTTTCCCCTCGCTGATCGGGGCTCTGCCCGAGGGGAACAGGCCGCGTTGGGGAGCCACAGCTCCACCCGACTGACCCTGCTGCTGCCACCGAAGGACCAAAACTGGAGGGGAATGATGCTGAGGGAGCCACGGACACCATACAGGTACATTTTCTTTTGGTACATGCTCCCCACGTCCTCCACCCTCCTCCCAATGCTGCCGACTGCCCTTTACTAGCCACTCCCCAGCCCTTTTGTAGGGCAGGGGAGGTCCTGGCTTCTGGCCAGCAGATTGGGCCACACAAGCCCCGCTGAGAGGGTCTCCTGCCCATGACCCCTGCTCCAAGTGATGAACGGCACAAATTTGCACAAAGGGACAGGGTGGGGTATGTGGAACAGGAGGGGAGGGCTAGCAAGAGAGCGAGAGGGAAAAAAAAGTAAATAAAATCTTACATAGGGAAAGAGTCCCCATTTCCTCATTGTGCCCCCTGACTTCAGGGTACTAAAATCCCTCCCCCCTTAAACATACATGTCCCCATGTATGGGGTCAATTATTATGTAGAGATTTAAAACACAAATAACATTTTAGTGCTATAATCTATTTACCTAGCCTACTTGAAAACATTAGATTTTGACTGGCCTATCATAACATTTTTAACCTATCGCCACAATAACTCAAAAAAAGGGATGAATGGCCTTGAGGTACCATTTAAGAGTGGTTCCTGCCTCTCCTTGCAGATCCATCCATCTGTCTTGACAGGAACCAGGCAGGACTTTAGATGCATTTGGTGCACTAGCCTCTGTGTCCCATCCCTGGCTTGGAGCTGGTAGCTAAGCATTGTGGGGAAAGGGCTGCCCACGACGACATACAGTTCGGGTTCCCACATTGGCGATGACTCTTCCTCAGCCCAGCACCTTACCAGCACTCGCTGTCCTATGGGTATGGGTGTCTTGTGATCATGGGCATTGTCTGACTCTTGTCGGTCGTCTGGGTCAGTACACACTCTTGGATGGGTCAGTGACTGAGGTTCTGCTCGAGAAGAGGTCCTTATTTCTTTCTGATGGTGAGGCTCCACTGTCAGGCTGAACGCAGGCTGGGGTGGGACTTGCATGCTTTGACAACTGACATCCGATACAGTGGCCCAAGCAGGATCGGGTTTGTTCTTTAGGGCTGGGGCAAATTCAGGGCCTCTGGATGCAAATGCCGTCTGGGGGGCCCCTTTACCACTACTGGGTGTCAAGTCCTGGGGGCCCTTGCAATTTCTGAGGGCCTGCAGCATTCAGCTAGGCACACTCCTCCTTCCACAAGGATGCCTGTAGTGCCACCATGCATCTGCTGAGCTCTTCTTTTTCTTGCGTTGTGATGTGCAATGAATGGTTCAGGTCTTTGGTCATCACATCGTAACCTTGGATGATTTTGGTGCACTGGTTTGCAGCCTCTTTATGGTGGAGGACTTGCTCGGCCTGATTCTTACTCTCTTGATCTCGCTGAAGGAGAGTCTTTTTGAGGTCCTCACACTCTTTTCACAGCTTAGTATTTTGCTTGGCATGTGTTGCAACCCGCTGTATAAGCTCCTGATAGCGAGCCCCCTTTGGGCATTCCAATCTGGAACTGGCTGCCTCACATCACAGGTGATAGCACTTACCATGTATACGGTTTCCTCCACTTGGGCCTCTGGACCTTTGGCTGGGCCTCTCAAAGGTGCCATGTCAGCTTGGTGGTGCCACTTGATTCTCCCCATCTCCTTTCTGGTGTCCTCATACAGCCGGTGCAGAGCTCTCTTGACATCACTGCTTCTGGTATTATTCCGCTTGTATGGTCATTGAACGGGCCCCATGGTCTCTTGATCTGTGTGCATGGTCCTGCCCTGCTCCACCCATCGATGCACACGTCTTCGACCTCTGTTTCTCCTTCTCCTCCTGGGCCGATGTAGATGCTGCCCAATCTGGAGCTGGGCCCCTTGCTTCATTTCTGCGATAAGTGCTGCCAGCTCCAGCACCTGATATGCCACATGGGCCAGTTCCTCTTGCATAACCCGGCAGGGATCCCACTTCATTTCTTCTCTTGCAGACATCTTGGTGTAGGTAGCTTCAAGCTTTGGATTCCTTGATATTTCTTATCCTGCCGACTACGTCAAAATGTAGGGGGCCGGAATGGTTCCCTAGACAAGTACAGGACAGGCCAGATGAATCTGGAAGAAGAGGCAGGAAGCTTACTCAGTGACCAACATGCAAGAAGTTTATTTACCAGGGACAATAAAACAAGATAACATTTTTCTAACACACTATAGGGTAACGACATAAACAATGACACAATACAACTACGACAAACAATTGGTCAAACCAAGTACAGGGGGTTAGCCCCCCTTTAGTCCAAGTCTGGTGTTCACCCGGCCGAGATGACGAAATGACTGACAAACCAAGCTTGGGCTTTCCCACAGGTTGGCTGATCAGTGGGTGGGCACTGACCCCACAAAGCACTTGCTACCAACAGGCCATAACGGGGCATTTCCCCAGTTGAACAACACACAAAGAAAGAAAGCTGCTAGCTGGATGATAAAGAACTTGGCAATCTCCTGTGACTCTGGGCAAGAAGCTGAAGACTTCTGGTTGACAGATGGCTCCCTGGGCGATCCACTGCAATGACCACTAGGAGGTTCCCAGCCCCAGATGACCTCTCAACAAGATGACTGCTGATGGAACAATCTTTAGGCTACCTCTGCGGGGTGACATGGGCACGCGCACACTTACGGATGGCCGGCAAAACAATAAAAGGGCATGCACCATGTTAACTGTGGTCCCTAAAGCTTGAGCCAGGGTGGCTTCTAAGCTGACTCACTACTGGATACCAAACTAGCGACTTCCTACCATTTACCATCACTGGGCTGATGCTGGAACACTTGTGGCAGGACTCCGGCACAGGCTGATGTCACTGGAGGTGGTTTCGCTACAGATGGCGGCTGGGCCAGGGACCTCCCTGGGTCAGTGTCAGACTCTGGCAGAGCTGATTCAGGCAACACAGGCAAAGCTGGATGTCAGGTACACCAGGGCGCAACTCAATGACACAGTTCAGTAACAAGCAAACAATTCAGTTTTTGGCCTACAGTTTAGTTCTTGTAGGATGTACAGTCTCTAGGGGCGCTAGCACCGTTCGGTTTGGGATACTAGGTTGCTTAGGCCATAGGGCTATCCCAGCCTTTTTCCCAAAGGTTGCTGTCTCCTACAGGTTTTCCCCTATCCTGGATGGGGCCTTAACCCCCCACACCTTCTGGACACTTGGCCCACTGCCACCAGCTTATCCCCTCTCTTAGGGCTGCCCGCCCTCCCTGGGAGCTTACTATGCCTCCCTTCTCCTTGTCCTTGTGCTCCAGCCCTTCAACTCCTCTCTCTTAGCTTGCCCCTCCCCACTTCCTGCCTGGCCCTGTAGGAGGAATACACCTAGGCCCTGCTTTCCCCTAGGGTACTAATACAGCACCCTTGCTTGCCTCCCCTGGGGCTCCTGCCATATGGTGTCCCGTTTGCTTTGAGGGTACTCTGACCCCCAATCTAGGAGGCTGTGTAGAGCAGTGGTTCAAGGCTCTGAGCTGCCCCTTGGAGATCTGGGCTCCAATCCCACCGGCCCACCTGCATGCTGTGTGGGCTTGGGAAGCCCTCCTCCTATTCTCCTGGGCTCCGGCCCTTTAACTAATTTTCCCGGGCACACTGCCCCTTTTTCTCCGCTGCCCTTCCCCTCCCCACTTCTTCTAGTGCCTGTGGCCTGAGTAACATAAAGACTGGACACTCAGCCCACTCACCACCATGGGCCCAAGTCCATTTTCTGCCGCTGGGGAGGGTCTGGAAGGTGGCCGGGGAGCCACGCTCCCACCTGGATTTCTCTTTATGCTCCGGCTGCTGGCCAGTGGAACCTAAGGTCCTGGGCACGTTTTTCTGCCTGGACCTATTTTCTGGTGCACCCTTTCAGTCCGGCTGCTATTTTCTTCACCCTCACCGATCAGGGCTCTGCCCGAGGGGAACAGGCCGTGTTGGGGAGCCGCAACTACACCTGACTGACCCTGCTGCCACCACCAGAGGACCAAAACTGGAGGGGAGTGACGCCGAGGGAGCCATGGACACCATCCCCATGGACACCATCCAGGTATCTTTTCTTCTAGTCCATGCTCCCTGCATCCTCCACCCTCCTCCCAATGCTGCCGACTGCCTTTGCTAGCCACTCCCCAGCCCTTTTGTATTGCAGGGGAGGTCCTGGCTTCTGGCCAGCAGATTGGGCCACACAAGCCCCGCTAGGAGGCTCTCCTGCCCATGACCCCCCTTCCGAGTGCCGAGCAGTGCGAATTTGGGCAAACGGACAAGGTAGGGTACGTGAGATGGGGAGGCTAGCAAGAGAGTGAGGGGGGAAAAAAGTAAACAAAATTTTACATAGGGGAAAGAGTCCCCATTTCCTCATTGTGCCCCCTGGCTTTGGGGTACTACATATTAATATTATGGGCCCAATTTTCAAAGGGCTAAGAGGGACGCAAGGGGTTTGCATCCCAAGAGTTTGACGCAAGTGGGTACTTGCATCCCAACTTGCATCAAATGCAATCTTTGAAGGTAGCCGGTGTCCAGTCTTGATGCAGGTGTGACAAAGCCCCCTGCACCACAGGTTGCAGCATGCAGCCAGGTGCGGCATGCGGCAAAGGGGCTAGCGCCATGACGGGCTGCAGTATCCCATTTTCCTGTAATTTCAGAACCCCAACATGGATGCATCAGGGCCCCCTGTTAGACCAGCCAGGAGGTGGTCTAACTGGGTTGTGCCATTGTGCTGTTGCACTACAGTGGGTGGGAGGTGTGCACAAGGGGCACCAGGGGTGACAAGTCAATGTTGGACAACACTGGAGGTATGCGTCAATATCAGGAACTAGCCACCTGTACGAAGTCTGCATCCTGAGTCTAATGCCCTCCCCCGTGATAACCCAGTGTCCATCAGTCCATGGTGGTGCAGAGCCAACCCCCCTCCCATGCTCTCCGAGCCCCCCCAAGTATGATTGCATCCTATGCCTCAAAACTGCCACGGTCCTCTCATGCCCATCTCCGATTCCCCATCCCAACCGGTTATGCTACTATACTATTCCCTTGTTATCTAGTGGCTTCCTCCTACTCACCCTACAGCTCTGGCCGCTTCCTGCTCCCCATCCCTGAGCCAGTTCTGGACTGGCACTACCTCCCCACACCACCACGGCCGCGAGTATGCCTTATGCCCGTACTGTATAACAGTATACAATATCGCATGCAGCATTGTGCGGCAGCTGTGGTGGTGTGTGGGAAAAGCTAGTCGAAACTCATAGATTGGCTCAGGAATGAAGGAGGTAAGGGCTGACACAGCGAATTGGGTAGAGACAAAGAATCACTGGACCCAGGGAATATGACCAGAGATTCCTATGTATGTTCTTTCTGTGATTTGGACTTGAGGGGGTGGCGACTCTGTTGGGACTTGGAGGTGTCACTAATGTATGGGATATTGGAGCGACTGTACACCAATAGATTTCTTGTACTGGACATAACCCCCGAACGAAATGTCAACATTGTGGGCTTCAGCCTGGTTCGCTTTGGGTTCAGGGTGACTGTAGCCTGGTACTGCTGAGTCTGGGCTTTCTGCTCTCTGGGTTACCTCAACTGCCCCCTGCCCACCTGTCCCGGGATGCCTTCCAGCCCTGCACCCAAATCTTCCAGTGTGTCCTGCTTTCTGGTGCAGAGCCACATGTTGCAGCTATTTCAGGAGGTTTGCCACAAGTGGCATACTGCGGCAAACCTAAAATAGCAGTTTTTGTCCTTGCTGCAGCTGTGTTGGATGCAGCCCCCTACTTTGCTACAGGTTGTGTCTGACACAGGTGGCTTTGAAAATTGGGCCCTATATCTATAAATCATGACATCATTTGTAGCCAGTCAAGATTTTTTTTTTCTAAACATTCAAGACACCTTTATAACCATACGAGGGTGTCTCATGCAAACACTTCTAAAATTCTGAAGTTCTAAGTTCATTTGGCATAGTCCTTTCCCACACAGGAGTTTGTCTTATTTTCTACAAAATAAAAAGTTTTGATTTTAAATTGAAATTCAATTTTGAAAATCAGAAGTGCTCAACATGATTTCTTTCCAGCATCACTCATGGTTATGAATGCCTTCTTAAGTCCTTTGTATGCCAGAACTGCTCAATTTCACTTCATATTCCTCTCACTGGAAGAACTGGAGAAGGCACTCTTGTAACCATAAGACATGCCAAAACGCTACAATAAAATATGTGTTAAGTCACTGTGGCAGTCCATGAGGACATATGGATGCTTATACAGTATGAAATACTTGCCAGCCTTTACCTATATGTTTCTACCTTGTAAGATCTGCATGGGTATATGGACCTGGGCTAAAGAAAACAAGATCTCTCCAGTGCAGGTGAGAGAAACAGGAGTTGATAGGGAATGAGTGGGGACAAAGGAAGTGCAACCAGTCTGGAGGGTCTGGAAGTGACAGTATTTGTAGAGATCTGGGTGGAAGGAGCCAATCATGAGCTGGCTAACTGAATCATAGACCTTAGCCTTGCCGTTCGCTGGGGCAGCCCATGAGACTGTATGAATGCTTTTGTAATGTGATATATTTGGCAGCATTTACTTGCATGTTTCCACCCTGGAAGAGGTGCTCAGGTATATGGACCTGGGCTAAAGGAAACAGGACCACACAAAACAATCAGATGGATAATGACTAATCTCTAAAGCATACAGTATTAACCTTGGTATGGTGAGGAATAACTTCCTTAGGAGGAAACCTCTGGGCATTAAAGTCTTCAAATCTTTCCTTCCAAGCTGCTGTTAGGAAGAGAGCAGTTTGTGAGCATTTGTAAGTTACGAAATTGAAGTGTGGATGTAGGATTCACAACATGATGATGGCCATCTTCCAAGTCATTTAATGATGTGTGTTGGGATATTCCTTTCTGAATTGGATGTAGTGAGCTCTGTGCTGAAGCCATGACCCGAGTACTCAGAAGGGCTGAGACCTAAAGCAGAAAAGAAAGAACACAGATATGAGACATGAACCAAGTTGTGGTCATGATGACGCTGGGGTTTGTTTGGAACAGATATTGAAGGTCTGATGGTTGCTGTTGATTTGAATGGTATTCATTGACCACTGATATGGGGTACAGTGCATTGCTTTGAGGAATATAACACATGTAGATTCCTGTTGCACATCTGTGTAGAGTATCTTGGAAGAGGTTAGTAAAAGTATATATTTGTCTGGAGCTATTTTTCTGAAGATTGGAGAATTTCAGATGCTTTTTGGGTTGAATTTCTGCTGAGCCACTGAAAATTCTCAGTGCCATAGGAATCCTACTGAAAATTCTCAGGGCTGCAGGAATCTAAAGAAAGCAAAAGTTTATTGAGGACTTTTAAATCAGGTGTAAGGAAATTATTTTATAGCAGTTCAGGAAACTGTTTATCAAGATATCTATAAGTTTCCTTTTGGGTTGTGTAACATGGTTCTTTCTTTTTATACCATGCGGAAGTAGCTTGGTGGTGCGATATGAAGGATGGGTTCTGTGCTGATTGAAGATGACTGATAAATTGAGTGCCTGAAAGATATTTAAGCAATAAGACATGACAGGGTGTGCATTGTGAGGGATAATGGCACACCTTGGGTGTGTTGTGAGGCATGAAGCATTGCCAAGTGCCTTTAACCACCCGAGAAGTGCCGTAATCCCACCTCAAAGCACTCCCTGGGATGTCTTATTGTGATTATACAATGGGTCCAAGTATTATTTTTGGGTACGGAAAGGTAAAAAATACAGAAAAATAAAATAATGTTAAATATTTAGGCCCAGATATTCAAAGGGATTGCGCCTGGTGCAACTGAGTTGCACCAGCGCAACCCAAGAAATGCGCCCCTGTACAGTATTCAAAGAAGGGACTTGCGCAGTGCAAGTCCCGATGCACTGGGGCAGAATGATAATTGTATGCAGTGCATCTCCAGGGGGCGTGTCCATGCATATGCAGTGCATCCCAATATTCAGCCCAGGATGTGCGGTGCATAGGCTGGAAGAACCCTGAGGTGCGTCGCATACCTGGGCACAACGGTGAGCCCAAAATAAAAGGCTCAAGTACCAGCCACCCACAGGCATGCTGCCGTACTGCAATGCACAACACAACACAGCAGCCACCAGCCGTGGGTAGCAAACACCCCCCCAACACCATGCATAAGCACCCACAGATGTCCCTGGTAGTCTAGTGGCACTCCCCTCCCACCCTGTAGCCATGATTGCCGAAAACATATGTATAATTTATCCCTGGTAGTCTAGCGGTATCCTTCCACCCCACCCATAACCCCTGATTGCCGGTAAATCCTACTAAAAACATCCCTGGTGGTCCAGTGGCACCCCCCACCCCCTACCACACAGGACCCCCTGCCCACCTTGCCCCCCCCGTCATCGGCGGGCAGCACAAAACTACCTGCATACCGCCTGGCTGCCCACTGAATGACAGCTTACAGTAACAGCTGTAAGCCCTATTGAGTTCACATTGTGGGCCAGTGGGCTTGTGCATACTGTAATAGTCATTCACAAAACCATGAATAAATTACTTCATTCACGGTTTTGTGAATGACTATTACAGTATGCACTGCAAGCCCATTGGTCCACAGTGTAGATCAATAGGCTTACAGCAGCTGCTGTAAGCTGTCATTCATCGGGCAGCCAGGTGGTATGCGGGTGGGTTTGTGCTGCCCACCGATAACGGGGGGAGCTGGGTGAGCAGGCGGTCCTGTGTTTGTGGGGGGTGCCACTGGACCACCAGGGATGTTTTTAGTAGGATTACAGGGTTTTAAATAATTGATTAGCAGTTTTTTCTTGGGACTATACTAACTGTACAGAAAGTATTTATATAGATTTTCTAGTAGTGCTGTGTTTGTTAAACACAGTAAGGCAAGAGCTATGCATTTTCACAAAGATTTAGCACTTTTATGAGCAAAACGCTAATCAATTTTTAAAGTTAAATAAATCCCTGGATTTACCGGCAATCGGGATTACAGGCTGGGTGAGGGTGGGGTACCACTTGACTACCAGGGATACATTATACATATATTTTTGGCAATTGGGGCTACGGACAGGATGGGGGGGTACCACTAGACTACCAGGGATAAATTACACATATATTTTCGGCGATCATGGCTACAGGTGGGGTGGGGGGTCCCAACTAGACTACCAGGGATATAATACACTGTTATTTTTGGCAATTACAGCTACGGGTTAGGAGGGGGGAACCATTAGACTACCAGGGATGTATTATACTTTTATTTTTGGTGATTGTAGCTACGGGGTGGGGGGGGGTTACCTCTAGACCCCCTCTAGCAGCACCACATGCTGTGCAGGGTGCCATGCTCATTTCACTGGCCAGCCCTGCACAACTCATGCAAATGGGACCATAATAACATGCAAATGGACCAATTTGCACCTTGCATACATTATGGCCCAATTTGCATACTGCAGGCTGAATATCAGGAATTTGCGCACAGCGTAACTGTGTTGCACTGGCGCAGTTCCCATTCCTGGTATTCAGCCCTGTTGGGAGGAAATGCACCAGAGCATCCTATTTGCACCATGCACATGACCTGCTATATTCAGAGGAGATGCACCATGGCTTATCTCCTTTGAATATATCCCATAGTTACACTGGCGCATCTCTGTTGCGCTGTGCCACCACTTGCACCATTGTCATGTGCAATTCTGAATATCGGGGCCTTAATGTTTTTTTAAACGTTCATCCACCCAACAAAATTGTCCCAGCAATTCACAGAAGTTGAAACATAGAACCGTAGAAGTTGATGGCAGATAAGGACCGCAAGGCCCATCCAGTCTGCCCATTTCTTTTTCTACCTTATGAATGTGCGATAGGCCTGTACTCTGTCAATGGCCTGTCTATTCATACTCATCTGTATTGCTCTCTTATGCCCATCCCATGCCTGTTTTGAAGCCCTGCACTGTATTCATATCCACCACTTCCTGAGGTAGGCTGTTCAAATTATCCACCACCCTTTCTGTGAAAAAGAACTTCCTCACATTACCCCTTAATCGGCCTCCCGCTAATCTCATGCTGTGTCCTCTTGTCCTATTATTTTTCTTATACTGAAGTGTGTTAGACTCTTTCACTTTGTTAATGCTCTTAAGATGTTCGATCATATCACCTCTCTCCCTCCTTTGCTCTAGGGTATACATGTTGAGCTCCGTTAATCTGTCCTCATATGTTTTCTGATGCAGTCCCTGCACCATTTTGGTTGCCTTTCTCTGGACTGCCTCCATTTTGTTAATGTCCTTGTGCAGGTGCAGCCTCCAGTACTGCAGCAGTACTCCAGATGAGGCCTAACCAGTGTATTGTAAAGAGGTATTATTACCTCCCTCTTATGACTTGTGATACACCTACTAATACACCCCAAAATCCCTCTAGCCTTACCTACTGCTTTAGTGGTCTGCTTGGATGATTTCAGATCATCTGTGTTGATGATGATGCCCTAGTCTCTTTCTTCCCTTGTGATTGCCAGCAACTCCCCTCCCAACCTATAGGTGGCTTCAGGGTTTCTTTTCCCTATGTGCATGATCTTGCACTTCTTTGCATTAAACCCCAGTTGCCACTCTTCCGACCATTTTGCCAGTTTATCCAGATCTCTTCTCATTCTGCCCACCCCATCTGGATCATCTACTCTGTTGCAGATCTTGGTGTCCTCTGCAAACAGACACACCTTACCCTCCAGTCCATTTGCAATGTCACTGATGAAGATATTGAAGAGGATTGGCCCCAGGACTGATCCCAGAGGTACCCCACTTGTGACTCGCATCTCTTCTGACTGTATACCATTTACCACCACTCTTTGTTTTCTGCCCGCCAACCAGTTTGCCACCCAGTTGACCAATTTCTGACCCACCCCCAGCCTACCTAGCTTATTAATCAATCTTCTATGTGGAACAGTATCGAAAGCTTTGCTGAAGTCAAGGTAGGCGACAGCAACTGCACCCCCTTGGTCCACCACTCTGGTTACCCAATCAAAGAAATCTATGAAATTAGTTTGACAGGACCTTCCTGTTGTAAACCCATGCTGTCTTGGATCCTGTGCTCCTATGGATTCCAGGTTTTGCACTATCCTTTCCTTAAGGAGTGCCTCCATAATCTTGCCCACTACTGAGGTAAGACTGACTGGTCTGTAGTTCCCTGCCTTCTTTCTGCTGCCATTCTAGTGGAGTGGGATCACATGAGCCCTTCTCTAGTCTTCTGGGACCTCTCCTGTGCTCAGAGACTCACTAAACAGTTCTGATAATGGCTCTGCTAGTTCCTCCCTTAGCTCCTTTAGTACCCTGGGATGTATGCTATCAGGTCCCATTGCCTTGTCCACCCTCAGCTTAGCGAGCTCTTGTAGGACCCTTTCTTTTGTGAAGGGACTTGTGCACACCTCCCTCCTGTGTCCATGGTGCTGAGCTGTGGGCCCTGCCCTACCTTCTCCTCAGTAAATACTGAGCAGAAGTATCTATTTAGGATAGATGCTTTTCCTTGGTCCTCCTCCACACACTCCCCTTTATCCCCTTTGATGTTAGCAATACCACCTCTGGACTTTCTCCTTTCACTAATGTATCTATAGAACGTCGTGTCACCATCTTTTACTGTTCGTGCTAGTGTTTCCTCAGTTTGGGCCTTTGCCTGCCTGCTTCCCTTAGGGTAGTTTGGTATGCCTCCCTATCTTCATCCTGCCACGTTCCCTTATATTTCCTGAAGGCCAGCCTTTTGGCTCTGACCATTTCTGCTACTGTTTTTGAGAACCAAAGTGGTTTCCTCCTTATTTTGCTCTTGCTTTTCTCTCTAACACAGTGGGATGTTGCTTCAAGTATTGCATCCTTAATGCTTGCCCACTTTGCCTGTACCCTCTCACCTATATTTCTTCTTGCCAGGGCTAGCTTAACTCAGTTTGCCATCTTATCAAAGTCAGCTCCTCTGAAGTCCCATATTTTTGCCTTGGAATGGGATGATTTAGTTCTAGTGGCCAAATAGAACCATACCATGTGATGGTCACTGGCCCCCTGGTGACCTTCTACCTAGAGATCTGTGATCCTTTCCCCATTAGTTAGTACTAGATCTAGGATAGCCCTGTCTCTTGTGGGTTGCTGTAACAGTTGTTTGAGGCCCTCCCCCTGCAGGGAATCCACTATGTGTCTATTTCTGGAAGATGTTCCTGCTGGTATTGACCAATCTGTATCTGGGATGTTGAAGTCTCCCATTATAAGAACCTCCCCTTTAGCTGTCATGTTTTGTATATCTTCTAACAGTAATGTGTCTGTGTCCTCCCCCTGGTCTGGAGGCCTGTAGACAACCCCAGTTCATATGGCTGTCCCATTTCCTGTTTCCAGGGTGATCCACATTTCTTCTGGCTCCTTATGTGTATTCTAAATTTCTGTAGCTTTGATATTTTAATCGACATAAAGGGCCACTCCACCTCCCCCCTTTCACCTTGGTCTCTTCTGAACAGTACATAGCCGGGTACTGAAGTCTCCCAAGTGTGGTTACTGGTGAACCATGTCTCGCTAATGGCTACTATGTCCAGTTTAGCCTCTGTCATTGTTGCCTGCAGGTCTGGAATCTTGTTTCCCAGACCGCAGGCATTTGTGTACATGATTTTCCATTGGCCAGATGTCGGTGTGTTAGTTGTTGGGTGAGGTCCGGCATTTCCCATACGCATTGTATAGGGAGCTGGACCTTTTTCCTTACCTGGTGAACATGAAATACAAACATGCTGAACTCCTGTTTGATCACTAGCTGAGTGGGGGAAGGGTGTTCTTCCCTTTTGATGTATTAGGTGCTGCATCCCTCTCCTCATTTGCTAGTTTAAATATTCTGCAAAGACATCAAACTTCTGCCCCAATGCACTGACTCCCTCCTTAGTCAGATGCAGTCCATTGAATTTAAAGAACTTTCACTCCCAAAACTGTTGCCAGTTACCTACAAATTTGTGTCCTTTTTCCTGGCACCAGCCCTTGAGCCAGATGTTTAGCTCCCCTGTCTCCCCTTCTCTGACCTTCCGTCCATCTGCCCTCCTCTCCCAGACCGGCAGGATCTCAGAGAAGGAGATGCCGGATGAAATGGATAATAGTTTATCTCCCAGCCAGGTCAGGTGTTCCTTGGTCTCCACAACTGACCAGCTGGCAAGATCGTTAGTCCCTATGTGTACCAGGATGTCGATGTTTTCTCCTGCTTCCTGCATGATTTTAGCAATGTGGTCAGTGTCTCTCCTTGCTGATGTACCTTGGAGACATCTGACCATTACCCCCGGATGGAGGTAGGTATCAACTCCCCGAATCATGAAGTCTCCTATGATCAGAAGTGTTTTGAGTTTCCTTTTTGCTTTTTTTGTTTTGGTCCCTGTTTTGGTTGAGTTTTGTTGCGCTAGCTCCTGTGCTGCAGTGTCCTGCTCTGAAGTGTCCTCTGCCTCTTTGTTTGATTTTGGAGATAGAGGCAGATACCTGTTTGTCATTTTTATATGGTTTGTGGAGGTGATACATTGGTGAGAATTAAGTGATGGGGCACCCGATTTGCCCCTCCTAACCGCCTGCCAGCCTCCTGGACCAGCTACCCTCTGTGGTCGAGGTGCTTCAGTTGGATGCTGGGGAAATGGCACGTGGTTCTTATAATATATTTCCTCCTGAATATGTGATTTTAGGTACGCAATCTCTGCCCATGCTGCCTGAAGCTGAGCCCTTAGATCTCCAATGGTCCAGCATGTAGGACAGTATCCTAAATCCTGTGTAACTGCCCTTTTGAAAAGTGTCCCTCAGTACCTGCAGTTAATAATATCCATTCCAGATGAGTTGTTGGGTTTATAACCTGGTCCAAGTAATAAGAAGGAGAGAAATAAAAGCAAAAGTTGGATTTTTTTTTGTTTTCTGTGTTTCTTTGTTTTTCTATAACTTGTTATAACAAGTTAAATTACTTGTGCCCCTGTAAGTGAGGTCACTGTGTGGATACCCCTCTGATCTTCCCCTTCCTACTTTGCTACAGGAAATGTCACGACTGTGCTACTTTATAAAAGGAGTGTAGCATGGGGTGGTTGGGGATGGGGGTGGGTGGCTGGGCCCTTCCCCTGCCAAAAAAGAAGAACCACAGATGAAAGAAACAAGGAAGTAAGAACAGAAACAATCAACCAACAACAAATGCAGTAGCCCTGAAAGCTTAGCCTAATGATAGATAAAACTGTAAACCCTGTAAAGCACCACCTGTACTAATTGCACAGAAGATATACCCTGCAAAAAACATTTTGCTACAGAGAAAAATAAAGCAGTAATAGAAGATATACCTTGCAAAACGCAATTTGAATCAGAGAAGATTACAGCAGTAATCTGTAAGCACAAAACAGTAACAACCCTGTAGGCACACCCTGTAATAATGCAGCAGAAAGTATACCCTGCAACAACAATTTGAATCAGAGAACAATAAAGCAGTAAAATGTTAGCAAAACACAGTAAAAAATCCTGTGAGTACAAAAGAAAATAGTAACACACAGTAAAACTGCCTAGTCAAAAGAAGCCTTAATCTTTTTCTTTGCTCTGATCATGTTCCTTGCTCTGTCCTTACAAGCAGACCTAGAAGAAAATAGCTCAGGTGAAGCTAGGTGCCTTTGCCAGCAAACCTAGTCTTCTCAGTTTCAAATGTGATGCATACAGAAACACATTTTTTTCAAATTTGTCCTTAAAACCTCTATTTTCCAAAACTCACCCCATTTACCTGTTTCATTACTTTTTTCTCCTTTATATTATTTCTTCCCCTTATCCCACATTGTTTCTGTTCTATCTTTCCTACACTCAATATAGAGGCTGATGTATGGGCAGCCATACGCAAGCCTGTGTCTGCATCGAGAGTTTTTTTATGGCAGCCAGGAACCTCGAGAGTGAAGCTCGAGAGGTACACTGGATGCCATAGAAAGCTCGAGATGAAGACACAGGCTTGTCTGTGTATGGATGCCCATACATTATCTTTCATAGTGTACGGGCATCCATACCCATTTCAGATGCTTAGTTCCTGTCCGTGAACTGGGGCTCCAAGGTTGGCGCATGTGCTATGGCATGGATATTCACATGAAGATGGTGCACATATTCGAGTGTCTGTTCCTGGCCCTCTGAGTGGCAGCTGCATGCTGTGCCACCTATCCTCCACTAGGTGGTAGCTAAGCAGCAGCGTGCACTGTCCTGCCCTCCCCAAAGGAGGAGAGTTATCTATGGATACTCAATCCTCCTTCTCCTGGCCAACTCCTGAGTGACCTTGGTCTATTTTCAAACCTGGGTTGCTGGTGTGACATGTGATGCCTTAGCCCACCTTGCCACTGGTCCAGTAACAGAATGATTTCTATTGGTTGATCTAGGATTATAGCAGGTGTAATAAGATGAAGAAGTTAAGTAATGAATTGTCTGCCTTTAAGAATGAACCCCATGACAAAGCTGAGAAAGCCCACATGGGATAGTAGCTGTCTTTTTGTGCCTGAACTTATGGAGAGGAAGGATGAAATAACATACAAAAGATAAAATGATTTGTACTGGGTCTTTCCTTTGTAAGGAATCGAGGATGATGCAAAAAAATATGATTTTGATTGCTGTCCCAGCTACCTTTTCAGGAGAGGAGGGAATGCAGTGGTAACCAAAGACATTGCCAGCTATTTCCAGATATTTCACAAAATTTCTGAAGAGTTTCTCTCTGCTGCCCCTACTGTGGAAATGCAGAAAGCAGGAGATTTCTCTGGAAATATCACAGAAATATTTCCAGATATTTCACAAAATTTCTAAAGAGTTTCTCTCTGCTGTCCCTACTGTGGAAATGAAGAAAGCAAGAGATTTCTCTGGAAATATCACAGAAATATCAGGAAATAGCTGGCAGTGTCTGTGGCTGCTACTGTACCCAGAAATAAAAATGGATTGGACAGTATGGAGAGGCATAATGCTGATGGAGATGTAGGATTATCTTTGAGAATGAAGTTGTCAAGGAGTTGAATGACTAATGGATGATGACAGATGTTTGAGTGGATCTAGCATACTGTTCTGACAGTAAATCAAAAAGCTTAGGGCTACGCTTTCAGCCAAAGGTTAAGCATACAGCCAAGTAGTACAGGCCTTGCCAGTGGGCTCCACATAGGTGCCACAAATCAGCAGTAGACAACCATGCACATTACTTGCTTGCTTATTAAGAATAATGGCATCATTAATACAAGCATACCTGTGGGAGAATTATTCATCTTGATGCTGGGAGTACTAGAGCCATGAAGTGCTGACAACTCAATGGTAAGTCTTCTTCAGGGTGGATTTGTGAATAGCAATTCAGAGCAGGCTTATACAGTAGTTCAGGAGTGGAGGACATGTAAATGGACTGATCATGAAGCCTTTGGTGAGTTGAAGCAGATTGATAGTAGTACTGGGTTCTTGAATGACCAATAGTAGATTAGGTCAAAGGTAAGAATCTTGAGGAGAAACTTGTCTGAGTCTGAGTCGAATACATGAATGTGGACATGAATTAGGTACAGTACTGTATGAATTGTTGGTTAGGGCAGATGGCTAGGAGGTCCTGCAGAGATGGATGCTGCCTGGTGTATATGAATGAATTAAAGGTCAGGATGAAGACTGTTGTGGATGCTTGACATAACAAACTGTCTTCGTTTGGACACCTCCACAGATGCTACAGATGTGCAGCAGGTGCAAATCACTTTACCCTAACAAAGGACAATTTGCCTGCCTTTGTTGTCTAAAATTTCTGGGAATGAACCTTATTTGTCATGGATGGATTGGAAGCAATGGTGGTTAGGGCTTCTGACACCATTTGTGGGCGCAAGGAGGATACATGGGTTAATGAGTTGCATACTAAACAGGAAAGCATTTGCTGCCTTGCAAAGTAGAGTAGCTCTATGTTCAGAAATTCCTAGTTCAAGCTAGTCTTGTATTGAAGTAGGTAAGTGGCTGCTTTGTTGAAAAGGCCCGATGGCAAGCAAAGATAGAAGTTTTGACATATTGTATTAATAAATCGACAACAAGATAGAGCTAGGCATTCAGTTTGATGCTCTTGTCTGGGAAGGTTTTCCTAAAGATGCAGCAAAAAGGAAGAGCAGCACCCAGGGACACTGGTGCAGAACAAAAAAAGTGCAGAGAGCAAAGGAGGGGTTCTGCACTCAGTACCAGTGTAAGGCATATAAAGGCACACATAACCTCTAAAAGAAGGTACCATGAGGTGCTTTCAGAGGTTGTGTGTGTCTTTGTATGCTTTCCGCTGGAACTGGGCTATCTTCACAAAAGATGTCCCTGTAAATACTGAAAGTGGCTATGCATTCAAGGACTATTTAAGAGATAAGGATCCTTCGCCTTGGATGACAGAAACATTTCCGCAGATTACCCTATTTTCTTTTATACCATGTGAAAATATGAGTATGCAATGAGAGTTACATCCTTGCCATTGATAATGTCCCTCCAGAGATGAAGTGCAATAAGATGAACTGGACTGGGAAGTAATTTTAGTGGAAGGCAACAGAGGACATATAACATAATCTGGAGAACAGGATGGAAGTTGAGGAGGATGGTGTAGGCGCCACTGATAGAATATTTGTTGGAGGCAGAGCAGGATCAGTTAGTTGCATGTTCTGTTCTGGTATGAAAGCAGTTTGAGAAGATATCAACGGACTCAGCTGTGGATTAAACGGAAGAGTGGAATGGATGGACAACCTGGCTTCTTTGGTGTAAAACTTTTCCAGGTGAGATACAAATGCTTTGACTGAAGCATAAACTCTCAGAGCTAGGCGACTAGCATAAGAAACGGAGGCCTTCAGAGAGACTTGTTTGATATTGACTTGTTTGTGTGCTTGGTAAGAGTCCATGAACTGCTTTTTCTTGGTTGAAGCAGCAACGAGAATGCCCATAGACTGAAGCACAAGTATGAGTTTTGGGAAAATCGATTCTTTGTGTTTGGATGATGCTGGTTTAGAGCTTCCTTTGGTACACCTCATGAGGCATTCAGGAGAGTTAGACTCAGATACCAAGGAAATAAAGTGGGTCATAGTGAACTTGGCTTGAGGTAGGAGTGTGACTTGGTGAGCTGTGTGGGTTAGAACCATGGCTCTAGATTGCTAGCCAACGTTAGAGCCGCAACAGAGTGGATTAGTTTTAGAAGTAGTTGGAGGGTTTCTGTAGAGATAGTGAACAAGAAAAAGGTTTGGTAGCATGGCAGACCTTAAAATAATGAAGCCGAAGATGCTATAGAGAGGCTGTTGTCCAACTTGTTGCTGGCAATGCTTGCTGTGGCTAGTTGCAATATGAAATGGCCATTAATGTGGCTAGGATGAGTCAGTATAGAAGCGGAGTGGTATTAACTGTTGTGACTAGTTGAATCACTGGCCCAGCAGAAACCGTCATTTTTTCTGGAGTGAACCAAAAGCCACAATAATGTGAGAGGCAAGTGGCCTTTCTTGCCATACCAGATTGGAGCCAGAGCAGCTGTATGGCAGGTGAAACAGTGGCTTTGTTCTTTCTGCCAGTGATGGGCTTAACATCTGAAAGTAGCAAGGAACTGATATTAGCAGCAAATGTAGCAAATCCAAGCAATCCAAGGAAATCCCCAAACAAAATGTGTGCAGAGACAGCTGAGCATACTAACATATTAAAATGCCAGCAGAATAGTCCTAACAGTCTTTTGCGTCTGCTCGTTTGGTCAGCCCCCCACCCTGGGAGCTGACCTTGCTGCCTCCCTCGCCTTCTATTCTCGCTGCATTGGATTTTACTTCCAGAACCCTTCCCCTGTACCTGTCCCACCCCCTCTTGAACCCCTCCACCATCTCTGCCTCCACCAGCCCCCTGGGCAGCGCATTCCATGGTTCCACCACCCTCTCAGTGAAGTAGCACCTCCTGCTTTCTGCCCTGAATCTTCCCCCCTCCAGCTTCCACCCATGCCCTCTAGTTGCCCTCTCCTCCTCCTTCCTTCAATGCACCCTGACTGCTCCTCCCCTATTTACCCCCTTCATGTACCTGAAGACCTCTATCATGTCCCACCGGTCCCTTCTCTCTTCCAATGTGTATATATTTAGCTCTTCGAGCCTCTCCCCATAGGTCCTGTCCCCCAAGCCCCGAATCATTTAGGTTGCCCTCCAAATGATGTTATCTGTAAAGGTCTTGGTAGGGGGAACCCATCCTAGGCTGCTCTACTCAACCCCAGGCCAATATACACTTGCACTATATCGACCCCTAAAAAATGTAAGACAATTGTTTTAAATGTTTGAATTTTGTTATACTAATTACAAATATCAAATATGTTTTCGTAACACAGATATTGACATATCAGCAATAGGAATTGAATTACAAAGGAAGTGTATTTAAAGTCCTCTCCCATGGCCCCCCCCTCGCACCTCCTGTTCTTTTTCCTGATCTCCCTGACATTCCCCCCTCCCCCATTCCTTTTTCTCTCCCTCACTCTCAAACAACAAGGCCATTGTTGGCTGCTCTGTGTTCACCAATTTTTTTTTCATTGGGCTGTTTGGTCCCCGTTGCTTCCTCCTGCCAATTTGGTGATAGGGACATGTAGGTATTTTACAGGTTTCTCCCCTTACCCCCTCCTGAGGCACTGGCACACAGCTGTGTTAGCATGTGGAGGCATACATGCACCCTGTGGCACCAGCTGAGCTCCTTCCACCTTCTCGTTACTATTTTGCCACCTCCTTTGGCCTACGCTACTCACTGAACTTCCACCCAATGGGAGTGGAACTACGGGCGGGGGTGCCAACCCACCAACACCACCCCCGGGAGAGGAGAGCTGCCCATCAGCATGCTTGATCCTGCTCCTCCCTCCCCTCCATACCGGCACCTCGACGGACCGAGGTCATTTCCAAACCTGGGTCACCGGCGTGGTGTGAGGTGTGTCTTCCAGTGCCTCAACCCTCTGCACCACTGGGTCGGCCTCATGTTCATCTATTTTATACTCATTCCAAAATGTATTTTTATTGTCCACTCTTTAGTGCCTGTCAGAACATTATACTCTTGTTATTGTAACACTCAGGTGCTAATTGTTGTATTATATTGTAAAATCTTATATTTTATTGTATTTCTCTTTCAACGTGGACCCTCTGTAGAAGAGCCTTAGGCTCAAAGGTTTTGTAATCCGAAAACAAATATATAAATCTACTGCACATCAGAAGATACCAGTAGTATTCCATCAAGAAGAACCACAAACTTTGTTTTCTAGTTTTGTTTTTAAAACTCCAGGTATAGTATTCCTTCTTGCACAGGAGGTTGGCTGTCCTTTGGCCATCTGCAAGTACCACTATCTTTCGCACTGGAAGATACCCCTCTGACCAGGCACTGCTCAGTGCTTGGCTACCATCTGCCTATTTCCCCAAGAGTTTACCCCCCTTTGCTGGGGTCTGCCTTATAGCACCTATAGGGAGTGATACCCAGAGTCCTGTTGATGGGTGGGAGGAGGAGGAGGAAGAGGCATGTGGATCTTGAATTTTTTGGAGCCTCTCAACCTGGAAGGTGGGATACAGGGGCATCATCTTTTAAATGCTCTGCTCATTTTTCTTTGGACTCTGCAGGTTGCTCATGCATCAGGAAGCTGAATGCACCCTAGTGGCAGCAGTTTCACAGCATGAATCCACACCAGCCCTGCCGCTGTGAGATTCAGCACCTCAGAGTCGGGTATGAACCTATGTCATTGGCATAGCTATGGTATTGGTTTGGCCCCGATTTTGAAAAATGCTTCATAAAGTTTTCCTCACTGCTTCCTTGTTCTTGGCCTTCCTCTGTGTCCAGAGTGGCGGTCCCTTGCATTTGAATCATCACTACAGAATATCTACAACAAGAAAATGATTAGGCTTGATTCTGTAGCCAGAGATCTGTGTGTACTTGGTTTCATTTAATGGTTTAATGTTCACTATCTTGATTTAATGATGTACTGTTTTTTAACTGAAAAACTGAAAATAAGCAGTTTAAAAAATCTCCCCCTTATCTCCTCACACAAAATGTTTTATGGCCAGTACATTAGATACCAGAAACCTTTTTGGTGTGCAGTAAGCTTACTTTAAATAATGCTGCATGCTTAAAATGATAATATCGCAATTAATGAAAGACTGCATACAAACAATCTCCTGTCAATCCTCTGGTTTTAGTTTGTTATAACATCATAAAGTGGATTCAAAGCAATGGTACATTTCTATATTAGGGCATTTTACAGTAAAGGGTTACCGGATGCATGTTAAAAAATTCTGTAAAATATAATCTCAGAACCAACTTACTTTCCCTTTTCTGTCAATCGTACGTTTGTACAAGCTGAGTCATTTGCATTCAGAAATGTGGTAAACAAATGAAAAACGTTGCATTCTCAGATAATGGTCAGGAAATAATTATGCAGTTTTTGACACTGCTAAGCCTTTGAAATACAACTGATAATGACAAAGAAATATTTTGACCTAAATGGACTTTATAATTAGGTTTCTGAACAAACTGAGTGATTGGTCAGACTCTCTGAGTTTCAGATCCAATGCAATCAAATACACTGTGCTTCACATAGGGAGGAGAAGCAGAGGTAGGATCTACTAATTGCATGGGGTTTCTCTTGCTGTAATAGACAAGGAGATACAGCAGGATAAGCAATGTGTAACTACTGTCAAGAAGGCCGGAATAATGCTGGGGTGCATTAAAAGTGAGGTGACCAGCTGGGTAGGGGAAGTAATTCTGCCTCTTTACAGGGCTCTAGTCAGGCCCCGCCTGGAGTCCTGCATGCAGGTCTGGGTTTCCTGACTGTATTTATTTACTATCAAGGGAGATTTAATTATTCTTTGGGAATGATTGCAGAAACTAAGAATTTCCAATCATCTTTTGCATGCCATCCAAGCGATGTATTCTGACACTAAAATCAGAATCAGATACACCATACAGCAAAATCTAACAGAAGTAGTTAATGTCAATAGGAGAGGCAAGAGGGGTGCTTACTTACGCCTCTGATTTTCAACCTGTATACAAATAAAATGGTACTAGACCTGGGTTAATTGATACTGATGCACCAAGGATATCAAACAAGGCAGGGTTTTAAATAATTGATTAGCACTTTTTTCCTTGGGACTATACTAACTGTACAGAAAGTATTTACATAGATTTTCTAGAAGTGCTGTGTTTGTTAAACACAGTAAGGCAAGAGCTATGCATTTTCACAAAGATTTAGCACTTTTATGAGCAAAACGCTAATCAATTTTTAGAATTAAATAAATTCCTGCAATAGCATAAACATTCTGCTCAAAGGAGATGATGCATTGCTGATATTAAGGTCAGTTATCGGCTTACAAAATGCCCTTAATAATATTGTGGATACTCTACAACAACTGAAACTTAAATATACAAAACCACAAGATTCTGGTGCTGGGGAGACTGAAGAATCCAAATTATAAGTGGAACATTTTTTTATGTTGCATTGGAAGAACCTCAAACCCATTGTATATCTGGGTATGAGTATCTCAACGAAGGGGAATTGGCATTCGCATATTGAGAAAGTTTAAAAACAAACAAACAGCAAAAACCTCAACACTGGGCATAAATAGATTTTCTAAGCTATTTGCTAATGAATCTTTCAGAGCAATGAATAACATACACCAAACAGAGATAAATTCTTATATGTTCTATGGAGCAGAGGTTTGGGAGGGAAGGCAAAATTATAACTGAGAATCAGTAAAAAGCTTATACCTGAGGTTAGTTGTGGGGTTGCCACAATTTGTCCATGGAGAGTTTTTGAGGGCAGAAGCAAATGTATGATTAGTTTCTGCAAAGGGAGATATTAGAATGCTTTCTTATTCTTACAAACTTCTAACAGTGACTCCCAGTTCCATCCTCAAAGCTACATAAGAGGACCAAATGGAACATTTTACACAGCATCTTTTCTCCTCATCTTGGTTTACATCCCTAGATCTAAAACTAAGGAAATATGGTTTGCCCATGCTGTTTAATCAGGATGTACTGTACTAAGGAACCTCATTTCTTATAACAAGTCTGGAATACAATGTACTAAGGATGACAACTCTCAGAAAGATGTAGAAAGGATTTGAGAAATACAGGCTTTTTTGTTGTATAAAATGATGAAGAATACACACGCCACTGAACATTGTTTACTACATTGTGAATCCAATTTACAACTAAAGAAACTGGCAAGGCTTAACTTTGATCTAAATTCTGGGTGGTATACTCGATATAGCCCCTGGACGTTATTGAAGAACATGCAAAGTTGTAAATATGGATGTAACGATCAATTGTCAACAATGCACATATTGACTGAATGCCCATTCCTGTATGGATTATGGGAAAAGTGGTTGGGTCTGTATATATCTGCTTTTGATAATTGTATCCGGTGGCAAAATTTGCTATTCAAGCCACAAGAATACCATCTTAAATCTCATGTATGATTTTTTTAAAGGAACTAGTTTTATATTATGAATTGTATCTAGCTCTTATAAATATTCAGTATGACACCTCATTTTAAGGTGTAAATTTATAGTTTTGCATCTAATGTTTATGCCTGTATTTATGGATCTGTGTTTTTACTACTGTGTGTCTAGACGTATTTGGCTATACATACTTATAAAAAATAAATCTGAATCTGAAATCTACTGCATGAAGTTCTGGGCTTACTGATTTGTATTTATTCATGAATGTTGTCCAGGAAAAGCACACTGAGCTGAGGCTAGTTTCTAGGCGTGGTTTGGGAAATAAAATACAGAATAAACACAATATAAGAATAACGATTCCTACAAAGTACAGGAATGACATTGGCTGTAAAATGGAAAAAAAAAATCAAGTGAGGCAATACAGGGGTACAAATATACAGTTAAAATACAGTGGTACTGTAAGGGACAGTTTCCCAGCTTCATGCTGGATACCTCCATGACAGACGCTATTGTTCATTGTATAGAAACCTGGACTGGCTCAGTTTTCAGGACTGCAGACAACTGCATACTATTTGCTTTATGTGTAGATGTTCTATGCAAATGATGCCAAACTATATAAATTATTTTTTAATTACCAGAATGCCCAAAAGTGGGTTAAGATACCAAATATTTACTTAAATTTATTTATTTAATTTATTTATTCAGAATAAACCTTTGCGCCAACAGCTCATTTACAGAGGTTCCACCTCGTATTACATGATCAACGATCTTACAGAGAACAGTTTCAGTAATGATTACAGAAGTCATAATTTGAGTGAGAGTTGCATATACTTGTGGTAGTAAGGAATTATACCAAAATATCCATCAAAACAAAGACATAAAACTAACAATTCAAGCCAAGGGGACAACAACCAGCAGGAAAATGACTGAGGAATCAGATCCATTGTCTAGGTGCTAAGGAGTATGTGAGAATGCACAATTACCCAGAGGCCCTTGGAGGGGGAAATGCTACAGAGAAGGAAAAGTGAATGGGGAGTAGGGGGAATAGTGGAGCAGGCAGTGAGGAGAGGAGGGGAAGGGGTTATTCTTTTTTACTCGTATATAGGTCTTTAAGTCTGAAATAGTCTCCTGCCATACTTAGGTCCCTGGATGACCCTCACCCTACGCTTAAATATGTGTGTGATTAGCTCTCTGAACATGATCCCTAGCACTCACTGTCCCACTTTTAGAAAAGGATAGATTGTTGAATGGCATCATACACTCCTGCTTGAAGCAGAACTACTTAAGCAATATGCCATGACAGGATGTTGGTTATGCTGGGATTTAGCCACACCTGGTGTGTTGTCTGGTCATGAGGCCTCAGGTCAAGTAGGCAAAACACACCAAGCATGGGTAAATCCCAGCATAAGCCACACCCTGGAGTGGGATATTGCAATTATACAATGTTCCCCCTCTTTTTGTCACTTAAAATAAGTAAAAATAAAGTGTTTTTGTGGCATTTTAATTTATTTTTATTTGATTTATTGTTGCACCATAGAAAATAGTCCTGGGTGGCAAGGGCTAAGTTTTACCTGCACATGCACAGTACGGGTTTATCATTCCCCCCTCCGATGTTTCCCCTGGGGCTAGGAAACATTTATCAGTGTTTCCTGAAGTGGCACTTACATTGTGTCCCAGTTACGTTTTTGTACGAGGAGCTGCGACAGTCTTGTTTGATTGGTGCTCAGTGGCACTGCAACTAGGTACCACTGGTGTCCTGTTTTTTTTTTTCTCTCTCACGGGTTATGTGCATGCGTGGCTGCCATGCTTCTGTAACACTTGTTCCACAGCTCTGTTTGACTTGGCCAGGGAAAGAATGTATACATTTTTTTTTTCTCTTTATCCTCTGTCTCGGTCTCCCCCATAACAGTGAATAGGGTCTGAGGTCTAAGGGTGCGGAGTGGCAATAGCTGCGGATTTCAGCTCTGGAACCCTCCTGTAACTGCCATAATGGTCCTGTCTTTGGCTCTCCTGGGACCGGAGGGTGAAGAAACATAGAAACATAGGACCGTAATACAGGCGATGAATGGGTACAGATTGTTTTTTTTTAAACCATATAGAAAGGACAGTTTATTTTTCATAACAGGTAGCTTTGGAGCAGGATTTTAATGGTTTTTGGGAGTACTTAGCGAGGAGCTAATATGGTGGCGACTGTTTGATGTTTAGGGGGTCGTAGTGATAAAAATTGGAGGGTTTGAGATGCGACTGGCTGGCACTTTTACCGGTTGGTATATCGCAGGATTTACCACGGGTAAAAGGTACCAGTCAGTCAATTAGATTAAATGATTCTTGGACCCATTTTATAATCTTAATTATTTTGTGTTGATTTGCATTGCATATACTTCCCATGATGCTTTGTATTATTACGATATGTGTAAAT
Organism: Neoceratodus forsteri; assembly: GCA_016271365.2. Lineage (NCBI taxonomy): Eukaryota > Metazoa > Chordata > Ceratodontiformes > Ceratodontidae > Neoceratodus > Neoceratodus forsteri. Next base: position 1,221,064,641 of record CM057450.1, read on the forward strand.
TTTATTCCATACACATCTGTCTGTCTGTATCTGTCTGTCTGTCTATCTATCTATCTGTATGTCTGTCTGTCTATCAATCTCTCTCTCTCTCTCTCTCTCTCTGTCTTTATCTAGGCATAGGTTAAATTTGATCAAGCTATAACTACTATCTCACTGGCTACTGTGTAAATAGTAGTGCTACCTTGCAAGTTGATAAGTCGCAGTGGAATACTGAACCAATCAGAGAGCAGCTTTAACAGTGCTGATGACATCCCAATAGCCATCTCCAACACAGAAGCCAGCAGATGTGAGATGCTTTGAGGGGCACAGTTTAAATGTTGCCCTTTTTGGAGTCACGTGATGCAGAGCACCAGCTAGCAGCTTCCTCTGATAGCTCCAGCCACCCGACCATCTATTTTACATTTAAATTGTATTTCTGCATAGTGTTGGGGATCTAAACTGAGACAGCATACTTTTAAAACCTGTTCCTACCTTCCATCGGAGTTAATGGAGGTCGAAATGAAGAAGGCAATGCCGAAGCACATTCCACCCACTACTCCTGAGAAGGCCCCTAAAAAACCTAAGACCTCCTCTGCTGCAAACACCTAGGGTGCAACCTTTTCAAGCCTGGATCTCAAACCCCTTACAGTGGCTCGATTCCTTGAAGAATTTAAACCCTTCAAGGAAGAACTGAGGTAGATCACTGGGGAGCTCAAATCGTTTACCCAAGCCCTGGAGGACATTACTACCCGAATCTTGGACAATGAGGCTCGCATTCACTCCATAGAGCGCAAGCAAGCTAAAATGGAACCCAAACTGGTGGTGGCCCGTCAGCGGATTGCCAAACTTGAAAACAAGGTTGAAGACTTGGAGGGCCGCAGCCGCTGCAATAATGCAGTATTGATTAGCTTACCAGAAAAAGAGGAGAGTCTTAATCCAATCAGCTTTGCCCAGAAGTTCGTTGAGAAAGTGGCAGGACCATCTCCTTTCGGCTCCAAATACATAACTCAGAGAGCCCACCATGCCCTGTGCCCGACTCCAGCACAAGGCGCCCCGCCATGCACCTTTATCTTCAGATTCTTAAATTATCTAGAGCGGCAACATTTTTTGTCAAAGATGCGAGACATCCAAGATCTCAAATGGGAAGGAGCGAAAATAAGAATTGCTCAAGACCTCCTGCTTTCTGTTCGGCAACGGAGGGCCTCCTTCCACCAGTTGGTCACCAAGCTAATTGCAGTCGGGCTCAAGTTTAGGATGGGGTACCTGGCCCGACTCCAGATTCTTCTTTCTGGCTCCTGGGTAACCTTCGAGGAGGTGGATGCAGCGACAGCCAGCCTTAAAGCAGCACTTCCAGATCTTTTCCATGATCCCTGAAAGCCACAATATCGAGATCAGGGTATCAATCTTCAGTGCACAATGTTAAAATGTGAGGAAATTTTTGTTTGCAGTATTTCTGCCTATCTATGAAAGTGAGTGCTGTATGTTTGAGTTACTATGCCCATAGACTGTAGCGGTTGAGAAATCTGTGCTAGATTTACCTGGGTGGAAGTTTGATTGCTGTGGTTGTTACTCCAGATTGCATCTCCCGGTGGAGTGCCAGGCCTTCGGATCGCTTCCCTGTCACTATACAGGGCCCCAGGCTTTGCCTTCACTTCTTCATCTCAGCAAAGCAACTCCAGGCTGACTTGCATCCGCACATTCGTGCAGTCACTGCACTTGCCTCGAATGTTGTGCATAACACTCTCAGCCACAAGAGGGAGCCAAAGACAGATTCTTGGACAGCGACTCGGTACACTATCCCTATCCCTTGTTAAGGAGGTTTCTAAGGGAAGATCACCTTAATTTTGCTGTTGGACTGGACCTTTGTTAATTATCCATTTCTTTTTATAGGAATTGGTTGGAGCGTTCTCTTAGAAAAGTTTGCCAGCTCAATAAGGAACATTATCCTGGACTTTTATGCACTGTGTGGCCATTAACTGTTTGTATTCTTTTTAGGGATGGCATTTCTTCCCAGTCACATAATAAGCAATGGTCCAGATCTCCATCATTGCCTTTCAGAGTCGAATTGGCTAGATCTGATTTTCAGACTTTTCTTTGGCATTACAATATCTATAGAAGATCGAACATACCTGATACGCTGTGATACATCTATTTAAATTTATTAGTACTTTAGGATACAACTTTCTTGCTAAGGGTTCACATGTTTGTTGTCATTTGTAGTTTACTATTGAATCATACTGATTTTATTAAGGTTTGGGTGGCTGGGGTGGAGGGGTCTGGGACTGGTGGACTGTTTATCATGGGCCATAGCGGTGGTGGGGGGGAGGTTGAGAGAGGGGAGGGATGGGGATGTTTTGCTATGTTAGAATTTAGGTATTGTAGTGTTAGATATAGGGGTCTGGTTGTGTGGACGGGACTAGCGGGGGGAGGGTAGGTAGCACAGAGACAACAAATGTAGAGGTACAAAGGCCATGTCAGTACCTTGATGAGGTAGAGGCCACATCTCTTGATACAATAGGGCTGAATGACTAGGGGTCTAAAGATGGTTACATGGAATGTGAAAGGGGCCAGACACAAGATTAAACAGTACAAAATCTTAAAACATCTGAACCTCATGAAAGCTGATATTATATTTATACAGAAATCACACTTGCTTAACCCAGAGACAGTTAAACTAAGGAGGCAGTAAATAGGACAAGTCTTCTCTGCTGAGGGGAACACTCAGAGCTGTGGGGTAATGATTTTAATAAATAGGTCTGTCCTGTTTTCCCCACTTCAAACCATCTGTGACCCACAGGGCAGGTTCCTCCTTGTCCAAGGCAGACTGCACACATCAGAAATCCTGTTGGGTAGTGTGTATGGTCCAAATGTTGATACCCCGGGATTCTTTATGTAATTACTCAACGCGTTAGTCCCCTTCATGTCTACCCCGATAGTCATTGATGGGGATCTGAACATAACTTTTGACCCAGCTATGGATCAATCAGAAACCTCTCATTGTGGTCTTTCTCCTGCTCAAAGAGCACTACAGGACCTGATAGATCAGATATGCCTTTGTGACATTTGGAGAGTCCTCCACCCTTCTGATAGGGGATATACATTTACCTCCCAAGTGCATGGGACTTCCTCATGTATTGTTTACTTATTCATTTCCCAATCCCTTATACCGGGGGTATTGGACTCTTCCATTCACCCAGGTACCCCCTCAGACCATTCTCTGGTCACATGCCAGATCTCATTTTCATTTCTTCCCAAAAAAGGGGGATGATGGAAACTTAGTAACCAGCTATTAAAGGACCGGGAGATAGTTTCCTATATATCGGACCAAATCTCATACTTTGTCTCGGTTAATAGCAACTCCACAGGTAAACCAGATGTGGAATGGTGCGCTCTGAAAGCCTATTTAAGAGGGATATTGATTGGCTTGGCCTCCCAGTGGAGGAAAAAGCATGATAACCAACTATTGACTCTCCTCTCTCAAATACGGGACTGGGAATCTAAGCTTACACCCCAGTCCTCTGAACAGTATAGACAGGATTTAGTGAAACTGAAGGATTCCTACCTAGATCTTTTGAGAGAAAAGGCAGAATTTGCAGTTCTGAAAACTAAAGCTTCATATACAGGTCAAGGGGAGAAAGCAGTCCATTTGCTTGCCTTAAGAGTCAAACAACAAGACTCCGCTAGATTGATTGCTTCTATCCGTTCTCCGCAGGATGACTCTTTAAAGACTTCTCCAACTGAAATTGTTGCAGAGTTCAGTCGCCATTATATGTAATTACATGGTCCCATGGTGAATCTCCGTCAGAACAATATCTGGATACTTATCTATCTACGTCCCACCTGCCTTCTCTCTCAGAACCGCAACAAATCTCTTTGACGGTTCCTATTTCTCAGGCCGAGTTAGAGAGAGTCAGCAAGGATCTTCCCACAGAGAAGATCCCTGGGCCAGATGTTTCCCCCCCTGATTTTTATAAAGTCTTTGCAAAGCAATTAAGCCCTGCCTTTTTGCCACACTTTCAGCATATCCTTTCCAGTGCTGACTCAAATAAATCCCTATTTGAAGTTCTGATTGTTCTCCTTCCTAAACCTGATAAATGCCCAGAGTTAGTGTCAAGCTACAAACCAATTTCACTTCTCAATCAGAGTATTAAAATTCTGTCAATACTCCTGGCTGATCATGTAAGTAAAGTTCTGCCAGATCTCATAGGACCGGAACAAGTGGGCTTTATGAAGGGAAGGTCCTCAGTAGATCATTTACGTACTCTGGCTCATGTCTTCTCGGTCTCCAGGGATACCAAATTTCCAGCGGCTCTGGTCTCCCTGGATGCCAAGAAGGCTTTCGACAGGGTTAACTGGGGATACTTATTGCGTACCCTAAAAGCATTTGGTTTCCCTTCAGAGTTTCAGCAGTGGATAAGTTCCTTTTACAAATCCCCGACTGCCTGGATAACTAGTAATGGTGTAATTTCTGAGTTGTTTCCTGTCTATTCAGCCACGAGGCAGGGCTGCCCCCTGTCTCCGCTTCTCTTTAACATATATTTAGAACCTCTTATATGCAGGTTGACAGATTCCCAAGAAGTCCAAGGTATCATTCTTCAAGATCAAGTAGTTAAAGTCTCAGCCTACACCGATGATCTTCTTCTTCAACTATCTCAGCCAGCAGAGTCCATTCCGCCTATATTGGAGATTATTGAGGAATTCAGTAAGGTATCTCATTACAAGTTAAATATTGAAAAAACTGTGGTTTTCCCTCTTAATCATAGAGTTCAGAAATATACAATTTCTGCATTGGGACTCTCCTGGAAACCTGCCTCTCTGAGATACCTAGGAATTGAACTTAAGAGGAACTCAGCCCACCTCTGACAATTAAATTTAGATTCACTTGTTCACACGATCAGTCAAGACTTGAAACAATGGTCCCTCCTCCCGATATCCCTTTGGGGAAAAATTAATCAGATTAAAATGAACATTTTTCCCTGTCTCTTTTACCCTCTCAAACGCCTGAACATTTGGCTTCCTCTGGTATGGTTTAGAAAGGTCCACACTCTCTTCACAGACTTTATTTGGTCTGGTAAAAAGCCAAGAATGGCATTTCATAAGCTGGTTGCTCCTAAAGTGAAGGGGAGACTGAGATTATCACATATTGCTCTTTACTACTGGGCAAGTCACGCCAGTAAATATCTTAGATGGTTGACCGCAGGAGATCCTCAGTCTCCTCCCCCCTTTTTACCATTTTGGCTCGAAATAGAACTAGCTCTAATCAGAGAACAGGGGGTTTCCCTGCCAACACTTTTATACACAAAATTAAGCTCCCTGCCTACACAACTATAGGCCCCTCTAATTGCAACCTCTATTAGAGTACATTCCCAATCATGTTCCTTTCTAAAATATAACCACACCAGGGACCTAACTCAAAGTTTAAGGGGTAACCCCAACATCAAGATAGAGGATAAATCTCTTCCTTCTGGATGGCGCCTGCAGTTAGGGGATTGCCAGCTCTTGTACTCTGTTAAAGAGGATGGGACATGGCTCTCTTCTCCTGAAACTATGAGCAAGGCAAACATACCTAAAGCCAAGATATTCAAAGTTTTTCAACTACACCATCTTCTGACCACGGTTATAGGGGCCATGCCCCCACAGCCTTCGAAGCTCTCCTTCCAGGCAGATCTAGGCCCCTTAGCGGGCTTCCCACAAGCAGTTTCCAAAACATATGGTATTCTCTATAATTGGATTTGTCGGACAGCTTTGGCCCCACAGCCTTTTGGGCCTCCCTGTTCTCAGATAAGGTTATAAACTGGCCTCTCTGTGGCAAAATTGTCACAAGTTTCTCTCTCAAGACAGGCTCCGGCTTATGCAATTTCAAATTTTGCATAACCTTTATTATTCCCCACAAAGACTAGCTAAAATGGATATTATAGACTCCCTCACTTGTACTCGATGTATGCAAGAGGAGGGTAACCTGCTTCATATTTTCTGGACCTGTACGAAAGTGGCCCCATTATGGGCCTTGATCAAGCAAAGGGCAGCTCCCCTTTTAGGTCTGTCTGACTTCTTTTCAGCTGATATATGTCTGCTGGGGGACTTTTCTGTGCCAGTACTCAACTGAAAATACCACATAGCCCTGATTTCGATGTCTATTAAGAAAGTGGTCCTAAGGCGCTGGAAAGATAGTTTAGAAATCTCTTAACACTAAATGGCTGCAGGAGCTCTTGGCAAATCTTAGAACTGAAAGGGCCATTTCCAGCCTTCATAACAGGTCTAAAAAGTTTAATAGAATATGGGGCCCCCTGCAAACCTTCTATTGGTTGTAGCCTCTTGACATTGGTACTCCATCCTCTACTAACCAGTGCACTACTATCTGACTCTGTGCTGGGTGACTTGGGTGGTTGGGGTTGGGAGTTGGGGAGGGAGGATAGACCTTTTATTCACATGATACAAAAGTTGTTTATCTCATGTATGTTATGGATCTATTCTCTGTAGTGTAAAACTCTTAATAAAGTTTGAATTGAAAAAAAAACAATTTTGCACTTTTTTCTTTTTGTACTTTTTTTCCTTTGTATCACAAAACCACTTAACACCTTTTGTGCAAATCAAACTGGCAAGGATGAGAGTGAGATGCTTCGAGTGGTGTAGTTTAGGTTACATTTTGTACTTTTTATGGCTGCAGTGGGCGGAGCACTGCAGCCATTTTGCGATCAGTGAAAAAAGGGAGCTTGATGGATACTAACTGACCTTTTTCCTGTATTTCCAGTAGTGGAGGTGGATGTGAATCCTTGGGCATCCACTGCACTACTTTCTTCAGTGTCCGGAACATGGCACTCTCTGCCATATCCAATATGGCTACCAGAGTGCAGTGCGCTTGCATGATGACTCACACATGTGCACTTAATTCTAGAACGCCAGCGGTACAGTTTGACTTGTCCAAGATGGCCACTGGCACTTACTGTGCATGTGTGAGTTGCTGCTCATGTGTAGATAACTCTGGTTGTCATCTTGGATACGTCAGACTGTACTGCCAGTATTCCAGAGTTAAGTGCGCATGCGTGAGTTGTCACACATGCGCACTGCACTCTGGTGGCCATATTGGACATGGCAGACAGTGCCACATTCCATACACCTCCTCAGCTGCAGCTGTACTGGCTCTGGTCAGAATTTGTTTCCTTTTGTAACTTCTTATCATTTCTATCACAGAACCACCTAAACACCAGTTTTACATATCAAATATGACATGGGTGAGAGTGGTATAGTAGAAATACCTTCACTCACTATACGTGACCTCTTCTGACCTCAGTTGTAGCTTTGCCAATCATTAGGTCAGGAGGTCAAGTATAGCTCGTGAAGAAATTTCTGCTGTCTTACTGTCGACAATGTCATGAATGTGTGTATGTATATATATATATATATATATATATATATATATGAGTGTGTGTATATCTATATAAGCATGTATATATGTAAATAATAAGCCTCAACAGAGTGTGCTTTAAATGATTTTAATGCACTTTCCAAGGGTGTAGTATGGCATGAAACCAAAGGCCGAGTATCCTTACACCTCTGGAAAGTGCACTAAAATCCTTTAATGCACACCCTGGAGTAGCTTATCATACTTATAAAATGGCTGTTTACTGTCTATGTGGACTTTTAAAAATAAAAGTTTTTAAAGTAGTAAATCTGTTTTTAATATGTTTCCAAAGAGAAAAGTAATTTAGAATAGTCCCTGTTCTATACTGGATTATGCCAGCAGGTGGCACTATGAGCCCATGTTCTGCTGTCAATGTGGAGTTCTTAATGTCTGACTTTGTTTTAATGCTTTGTTCTTGCTGTTTTCCCTATTTCCTTACACTGCTACACTAACTAGCCTTTTGGAGATTGCAACCCCACTTCCACCAACTCACTCTTGGATGTTTCAAGTGTGTTCTGGTTAGAGAATGAGTAGGAAGCACATCTCCCCTCCCAACAGCAGGAGTAGCTGTTGTGAGGTTCTGCTGGTAGGAGAACGAGTAGGCAGCATGTCCCCCCCCCAACAGCAAGAGCAGTCATTGCAAGTGTCTGTCGGGAGAAGAACAAGTAGGCAGCACGTACCCCTCCCCAACTACAGGATCAGAGCCATTTAATCAGTCTGCTGGTTTGAAGAATATTCTTGCTTTATCTTGCTGCAGGAGTTGCTATAGGAACTGGTCTCCCAGACCCCAAAACTTTCGTAATGGGGCCAGGAAGCATAGGAAGAGCCATTGTCGGAGCTTGAGGCAGGAGCTGCATGTATAGTTGCCCCCCCCAACCAGTAGGGGGATTTGGGAGTAGCTCTCTCGACCCCCCGAACTGCCCAAGAAAGTTTAGAAAGTTAAATTTGATGTTAATTTAGTCTTAGAGACTTTAAATGCAGCTGAAGTTGAGGATAGTTAATTATATAGCAAATTTTGTTTTAACCTGTTTAGATTATTGTATTTAATTGATTATTATTGTGATGTGTTGTATTCATCGATTAATGTACGGCACCCAGAGCTTCTGGGATGGGCGTCTTCTTAAATAAAATGTGCCTTGCCTTGCCAAATGTGCCACAAATGGGGCAGGAGAAACTTTTTTAATTGCAGGCACTGTAATTTCCAGTACTGTAGTACTGCACATTGAGTAGGTATTCTGAGTGCACCACTCCCCACCGCCTGACAAGAACAGCATCGTTCCTTATTGTGCTGCTGGCTTACAGTGAAACCGCACAGTCTGACACCTGTTGCTGTAAATTAAACATTAACTTTCTAAAATTAAATGAGTGGTTGGGACTACTGTGCAGTTTGAGAAAAGTTATAAGTGCTGCAAGTTGCAGGTTGAAAAACACAAGGAGTGTGCTATGCCCGGTTTTAACTGATTCCCCCAAACCCTTTGTTGCATTCTATGCTTAGCGGGTGAACAAGAGAAAACAGTGTTTTGTTTTGTTTTTTGTCAGGGGCCACAGAGCTCCATTTAGGGCTGGAGAATAAAAGTACTTTTGTTAACTAGTAGGGAAATGATCTTTAACCTGTTATGATGCTAGTAGTGTTTTTTTGTTGTTGTTGTTAAAAGGTTGTTTTTAGTGTGCAAGCAATTACTTTGAAATAATGTGGTAGTAAAGGCTAGTATTTTCTTTTTTTTCTTCTATTTATTTTTTATCTTCATACCTCCCTCTCTCCACAGCTCTGCCTATCCTCAGGGGCCCCTGTGGTAGGGGCCAGACTAAACCCCAAAGCTCGGTCCTCTCAGTCCCCATCCTGCCATGGATCACCCCCACCCCCGGGCGGGGAATTGGGAGGTCCAGCTGAGGTCCCTCTTGCTCCATATATTTCGGGCCTCTGACCAATGCTCCGGGACCATACCGTACCCCCCCACAGGGGCCCATTGCCAGACAGAGCTATGGGGCCATTTGCCATTTTTCTCCTGTTTTCCCTGAGGATGGAGGCATCCAAGGAGATTGGAGTAGACATGCGCATGTTGAGATGTGACGCTGCTCCGGACCCCAGCCGATGTCCTCCCCTCCCACGTGATGCCCTCCACTGCACCTCCACACATGTGCACCCAGATGTCAGTGCTGCAGTGGGAGTGGCATCCCTCCCTCCCCAGAGGAGGAGGAGAGTGCCCCTCAGGCATTCAGTCCTCCTCCGCTGGCCTACCCTCCAGTGACCCTGACTTGTTCCCACACCCTGGTCGCTGGTGCCACAAGTAGTAATCCAACTGCTGCCCTGGCTGGCTGGCAAGGCTAGTATTTTCAGTATGATGACCACTGTATTGTTTTCACTTTCTGTTTGGATGCTAAGTGATATTGTTCAGTAAGTAGGTTTTCAGGGGAGGAAAATGAGATTTGCAGCTGACTGTGCATTTATAGAGATTTGTTGTAGGGTAAGCTGACATCTCTCGGCTGATGAAATTACTAGATTTATTTCTTGCCATTTTATAAATATATGTATGAGTTCATGTATGTGTGTATACATGTATATATCTATATAAATCTAGAGAGAGAGAGCCAGAGCGAGAGAAAAAAGATGTATAAAGAGAGATAGTATAAAATGTTTTTGTTCTTTAAAGCTCTATAATTTTAAAACAGGGGTTTGCACTGCATTCTAAGGATGGACTGGGTATGCAATAAGACATGGTTGGGTGTGCAGGTATCTCAGTACTACCAACACCCAGCCATGACTTATTGCTTATATAAAATAGGCCCATAGGCAACTTTGAAAAAAGATTGTACTAAAAGTTTTCAAAGTCACAAAACAATACTAAAATGCTGCTAAATAATGTAAAATAGTCCTTCCACAGATGTTTTTCACCTGTCAGTCATCTGTCTTTCTACATTGTGTGAATGTTTACCATGGAATAGAAGAATTCAAAGTTCTGCATTATTCCAGTAGTAGAATTCCCCCCCCACACACACACACACAGAATGGTAACATGAAATACTGTACATGGATTCAACATTCTGCAGAGCTCGACTGGCATACAAACAAAGACACACTCATACGGGCCTGAAGTGGAGCCAGAACCTCAATTTTATCTGTTGCCAGGTAAGGAGCAGGGAGTTCTCTGACAAAGTTGTAGGGATAGGAGGGGGATTTTTCATGGTCATCAAAGAAACACCAGCAATGGGAACTCTGAATAGCACTTGATTTTTTAAATTTGTGTATGTGTGTAAGGGGAGCTCATGAGTGTAAATAACATTAAATTATTTATTTACTTTATTTAATTTAATGGACTTTTATTTTTAGGGCCTAGTCGAAGGTTTTTATATATGAGTAAAGGCTGCAGCCATGTTTGTGATGGAAACTAGGAAATAGGTGGCTTATGAATTCTGTGAGTTGCCTGGTTGGCAGGGACTTGTTTTAGCCAGTGGTGGCACTCTCTTACTGCAATGGCTAGAATCAAGTCTCAGCCAATCAGAACACGGGGTTTTCTTTGCCCATTTTATGTATTTTACCATAGCATAGAAACATAGAATGTGATGGCAGCAGGAGATTGAAGGTCCACTGAGTCTCCTCCTCTTGTACTAGGACTTGCATAGCTGTATATGTATCATCTCTGGGAGCGTTGAAATAATGCATAATTAAGGTATTATTACTTATTATTAAGGTTTGTGAAGAGTGTAGACTTGTTCAATTTCCAGCACAATTCTTAAACCTGCAACTGTATTTTAGGTTTCATGTCCTATAAATATAGGAATTTATTTAATTTCAAATTCTTCTACCCATTCCAGGTGCTGCAACTCGGCTCTGACATTCTTCCGCAGTACAAACAAGAGGCACCAAAGACTCCACCGCACATCATCTTGCATTACTGTGTATTCAAGACCACATGGGATTGGGTTATCTTAATCTTAACCTTTTATACTGCCATTATGGTTCCCTACAACGTCTCCTTTAAAACCAAACAGAACAATGTAGCGTGGCTGGTTGTGGACAGCATCGTCGACGTTATTTTCTTGGTGGACATTGTGCTTAACTTTCATACTACCTTTGTTGGACCCGCAGGGGAGGTGATTTCAGACCCAAAGCTTATCCGCATGAACTACTTGAAGACATGGTTTGTGATAGATCTGCTTTCCTGTTTGCCGTATGATGTCATTAATGCATTTGAAAATGTGGACGAGGTTGGTATCAGATTCTGACTTTCTGCTAATATTTTCTCCCCTTTCATATTTATAAAGAGGAATGACCTTCTCTTTTAACATATCCACTCATGGTTGCTTTCTGTGAAGGAAAGAACAGCTTGATGGTATCATATTTTAGTAACTTATTTTAATAGTTTTTTTAAATCTTGTATTTATCTTGTATTTTTGTCCACTGCAGTTTCTCACTGACCTCCTTCACCACTTCCCTCGGGGACCACTTGCTCCATTCCCATCAGTGTCACAGGGCATCCTTCTGCCTTTCCCAGCTAGATCACTGGTCATCAAGACACCCTAGTGGCTTCTTATAAGTTTATCCAATGACCGGGAGTAGGCAAGGATGACCCTGGGGTGGGGGGCATGGGGGCCTGCACCACTCCAGGGTCAAGCACATGGTGCTGCATACATACTGTATTTATCTATTTATTTCAAATGTTTTACCAGAAAAAGCATACTGAACTGGTAACAGCTCATTTCCAGATGTGTCTTGGGGGTGGGAGAATAGGGACTTTACAATGTAGTGATAAAATCAGTACAATAAAGAGTCATCGTATGTCATACTTAAACAGTAGTGGTAAAGTGAAACACAGCAATTAATGACACTCATTGAAGAAAAATGCAAATAGAAATACAAAAACTGTTTCTATTTTTTCTGGTTCTCCCACATCTTCTAGCATTTCTTATCAGCATCCATGATGCTGATGTGCTGTTAACACAGTGATGGCAGTATGGCGATGGCCATGGGTGCTCCACCACCAGTTCGACACTCTCTCAGTGGTACACCCACAGTGATGCACCAGTGTTGCCCTCTCTCCTGGACAAGTCCCCCCAGGTGATTATTTAATATTTCAGGTGGTGCTGGGGCAAAGTCCCCACAAACAGCTTTCAACAAAGCCACGGTGCTTTGGGCGCCATGGCGGTTGGGTACACAATTGCCAGGTGACATGGTTGCTGTCAGCATTTGGGTGCTGTAATATCAGTCACCCATCTGGTTTTCGAACTGACATGGTGGAACCCATGATGCTCATCTTGCAGGCAGGGGGTGGCCAAAATCGTGTGGTCACCCACAATGTCAAAGTGCCTTCTGAACCCATCTCAGGAGATGCTGCTGCAAAGTTGGCACACAAAGCCTCTTCTTCATGGTCCAGACCCCACTGGCCCAGCTTGGGGGTGATGGGACTGAGACTCTATCCTGAGTCTCCCATGTAATTGTGCTTCACACCATTTGCTGGTGTCACTGAGCCAGACTTAAGACCTTTTTAAGACATTATATATTTAATTTCAAAATAAGAAAAGGTGAAATTGAAGAGTGTTTAAAAAGGAAAATCTAATTATCAATCAAAAAAGTAGGGATTTCTAGATGCTATATAGAAAAAATGCTAACTGTAATACTATTCTAAAACCTTATCTGATTTTCACGCATGCCATGAAAATATTTGTGTACAGTAACCTGTACGGATCATGGCTATGGATAGTTTTATTCTTATGTTGCAGATTGACAGCTATGAAAAGACTCTAGATAGTTATCTGTTTATAGTCGTAGACATACCTGGGTGATCTTCTCACCACCATTTTTATATAGTACCATAGCATGTTTAAAACAAGCTTGTGTGGTTACAAAAACACCATCTCAACTAATCAACCCATTGCACAACACTTTGAAAAACCCTGACTACCACCACACTTCAGGTCCCTGGAGTTGGATTATTTTAAACACTAAAGGAATCTGGCAGTTACAATTTCAAAGAGGATTAAAATTAAAAATAGTTCATTTGCTACTAGTTCTCTGCATTGAACTGTAGTTTTCCTTACATAGCAGTTAAATAATAAGGCCCCCATTTTCAAAGAAGATGCGTGGCGCATCCCGGCAGAAGATGGAGATAAGCTGCGCAACCCACACAATGCGCTGAAGCACGATATTGAAAGGGGAAGATGGGCCGATCAAATTCAGATGGGCCATGGCCCAAAGACAATGTATGGGGCCCATGTAGCAGGGGCATTCCCAAGAATATGCCGCGTATTGGCATATTCATTGGGAATGAGCCCTGCAAGGGCCAGAACTGTGCCACGCAACGATAGGCCATCAAAAGCATCTCTAAATCAGCCGGCCACCTACAGGCAAGCTGCTGAAGTGCAAACAGGTGCACAGCAGCCTGCCAACACCAGTGGTGTAGTGGAACCCCTACCCCTGCCTCAATCGCCATTAATGTAACGTTATCCCTCATTTCTGTATCGTAGGGAACCCCCCAACCCTGCCCCGATCGCCGTAAATGTAATGGTTCCCCTCGTTTCCGTAATGTAGGGAACCCCCCACCCCTGCCTTGATCCCCAATTAATGTAGGATTGCACCTCATACACTTTCCATAGTATACTGGCTCCCCTCCCAGTTTTGATCACTGATTGTACAAGAATCCCTTCGCAAATCCGATCCCTGATTGTACAAGAATCCCCCCCCAACCCATTTCTGTAGTGCAGGGGCCCCCTCACAGACCCGATCCCTGAATGGACAAGAATCCCCTCCCAAACCTAGACCCCTAATCATATGAGAATCCCCTTCCCAACCCGTTTCCATAGTGTAGGGGTCCCCCTCCCAGACCCAATCCCTGTATGGACAAGAATCCTTTCCCAAACCCTGGCCCCTGCTCGTGCAAGAATCCCCTCCCCAACCCCTTTCCATAGTGTAGTGTCCCACCTCCCAGACCCGATCCCCGATGACCAGACTATTATACATATGCCCCAAGTATTTCCATAGTGTAGTGGCTCCCCCACCCCTGTCATGATGCCCCTGCTCCCCCCCACCCGGAGCCGGTGACTGGCTCAGCCCTCCATACACCACCACAGCCAGCCACCAACTGAACTGTGAATGACAGGGTATTGTACATGGCATGCACCCATTCGTTAGCTCATGCTATGTACAGTACCCTGTTATTCACAGTACAATCGATGGCTGGCCGTGGTGTGTGCGGAGGGCTGAACCAGCGCTGGCGTTGAGAGAGGAGCGGGGGTATCATGACAGGGTGGGGGGCCACCACACCATGGAAATACTTTGGGGTATGTATATTAGTCTGCTATCAGGATCGAGTCTGGGAGGGGGACACTACACTATGAAAATGGTTGGTGTGGGGGCCGCTACACTACGGGCATCACTGGGGATTACTGCTGCTTTGTTGGACTTCTAGGATTGGGATGGAAGGGTGGATCACTACACTATGGAAAAGTGTATGGGTGTGATCCTACATCAATCGGGGATCGGGACGGGGCGGGGAGCTTACCTTATGACGCACAGGGATTGGGGATGGGGTACCACTGCTATGGGATACAGGTGGTGGGATGCTTACTGTATTTGGTATATCTGGCTTGTGGATTGGAGGGGGGGATCCTGCACTATGGAAAAGGGGGGATGCATACTATATGTTATACAGTGGTGCTCCATGATGGGAGCGGGGGTATCAGTAGTCCACCAGGGCTGTCAGGGTTATTCTGTATTTCACTATGCTCGGGGCAGGGAGGGGGCTGACCCGGCACATTCGGCCAGGTGCAGCCATGCTAATGGGCTCGTAATGAGCATGCATGGGGCCCAGTTGTGCCATACATGCCAATGAACTCATTAGTAATTGCAGGCTGAATATTGCCCTTGGGGCCATGGCGCATCCAGGTTTACGCCATGCATGTCCCAATGGTGGTAGTTAGCCCTGACTCTGGATGCACTGTGCTGGACATGGTGGACGACTGCTCTGGACAGTGCATCCAGGGTCAGATATTCAAACAGTATGCATGATCAGACCCAATTGTGCATACTGTTTGAATATACCCTCAGAGTCAGCCGGCGCATCTGTTCTGTGTGGCGCATCTTTGCACGCATGCGCAACTGGCTGGCTCTGAATATAGTCCCCTAAGACTTAAATAATTTTGCACTTTATGGTATCACAGCCCAGTAGAGAAGGCTAATCTTAACTAACAGCTGCAACACTAGAGAATGCAGAGCAGTTTTATTAAGTTCCAGTATGTTCATGTTATATTTAAAACACTGTCCGTAATAAAATCTCATAGCACTGCACAATAAAACTGAGTAAGCAGCTGCTGTGTAAACATACAGCACTGCATACTGCAGCACATATTATATAATGTTCTGGCCATCTGATTTATGGAGAAACATGCTCAGCTTTTGAATAGTGTGTTATATAAGATCCTTAAAACAATATATCTCCATTTTTATTTGGCATTTTTCATAAAGGCATCACAAACTGGTTTACTATAAGCTTATACTAAGTAATGGAGAATGTACATTGCAGAGTGAACGAGCTAAGTAATACAGTAGTAACAGGTGTCTACAGCTAGATTATTGACTTCACAGCAGCAGATAGCAGAGGGTGCTGAGAACATATTTAAATAAATACTGTATGTGATATCTTAAAGTTTAGGAGATGAAAGCAAAGGCAAAGTGGTAGATCCTCATGAGAGACCTGAAGCATGGAAGGGAGTTGGCTGATCAAAGTTTATTAGAATATCACATAGTGTATGGTTAGGGTTTCTTGCGCATGGAAATCAGCGGCTACTCAATTGTGCACATTCTAAAAGTTGTTGTGCATGTTCAATATCAGTGCACCTGTGTACCTGCTTGCGCTGACTCCTGCTTGTGACCCGCTTTTGTTTTTAGTTAGCTGGATTTGTGCAAGCTGCAGCCTGCCTTTGCAACCACACTAGTGGTTCGTGATGCCTGCCCTCAGGGTGCATGAGAGGATTCCCCCTCAGAGTATGGTAGCGCTTACTAGGCAGAGCCACTCCTTGACTCACTCACTCTCTCTGTACTGGTGCTCACTTTATCTGTACAGAAGTTTATATATTTTTATACTGTATATATAGGAAGTGCTTACTCCTCAGCTCTCGCGCTCTCTGTCTCTCTGTCTCTCTGTCTCTCTCTCTCTCTCTCTCTCTCTGTCTCTGTCTCTGTCTCTCTGTACTGGCACTCAGCAGTGCTTTCTAGTTCCTTGTTGAGAACCATATACTACCAAAAAATAAAATATGGGTGACCATAAAATTCTTGCCTTGTACTTCTATCTCAGGGTCAAGATAACAGCATATGGTCCTTGAGTTTTGCTTTCGAGATTCATGTGCTCTTGCCTCCACCTCTGGATGGAAATACAGACTTGTTGTGTATGGTCACTCATACATTATTCCTTATGTTATATATTGGAAACATGATTTTATGAGACCAGTACAAATTGAACCATACACAATTAGTCAAAGGTTTAAAAACTAAATAGGATTTAAATTGATTTTTTGAACCATAGGTAGACAGAAATTCAACTAAGCTAATATTGTAAGTTATGAAAATACTGTAGCAAGTGTCTATAGTACTATGATTATACAGTACTTGTCTATAGTAGAATGGGTGAACAGCAGAGTAAAGTAAAGGATGATCTTCTTCAAGGATATTTCTTTCATCAGGTCACATGTATGGAACTACCCCACGTCAGCGCCAGGATCCACATGGAAACTTTTTCTCTAACAGTCTAGTAGAGGCCACCCATGCCAATGTCATACGCCGACATCCCTATATATACAGTAAGCATGGGCGGCCCTGCTCCCTCCTCAGTTCTTTCCTGCCATTGACCATACTTGCACGAACTCCACAGAAGCATCATCGTTGAGTCGACTGCCATTTTTTTCTACTTAACTTTTATTTTCATTTGTAATTGAATCACTTTATTTTAAAGTGATTCTTTTTCCTTTGCATGTCGAGAACTAAAGACTCTTCTAATCTTTTCCATTACTGTCACTGTGGGAAGAAGACCTACTCCAAAGATAAGCATGATGTCTGCATTTGCTGCCTTGGGCCTACCTATGATGTCCCTGCCTGCGAGCTGTGCCTGAAGTCCAGCCTCGCTATCCAGCGATACCATAAGAAAGCCCTGCAGTCTTTTCTTCTGGAGCAGCAGGTAGCAAGGATGGAGCAGGCGCCTTCAGGATATGCTCCCGCCCAGTTGCCAGCTCTCTCTTTGTGCTCTCAGGCTTCTAAGGCCTGGGATGAAGCTTCAGGGAAACAATCTCATAGAGATAGGGAACGTAGTAACACCTGTTCACCCAGAAGGTGCTCCCAGTCTCCGTTAGCTTCTTTTTCTTCCTCCGGTACAGCGCCATCAGCAGCTTCAGCGTTGACCCATCCTGCTGCCCCTGTCTCGGCTTTGTCCTGGCTGCCCCTGGCAGTAAGTTCCCCCGGCCTGTGTTTGGCAGGTGAGGGGCCGTCAACTTCGGGTTCATCCAGGTCATCAACACCAGCTCTGGCTTTACTACTTTCAGTCTCTAGTGGTGCACTGGCAACAAGCTCTACTTCCTCTGATTCTGCAAGTGGTTCACAGGCATTGCATGGGTTTGTGTCTGCCCCATCATTGATGGTCTCCATGGTGTTGCCTATGCCCGCCATTGACTTTATTACCACAGCTCTTATTTAGCAGTTTGTCCCACAGCCTGTGCCATCATTGCTGCTGCCGCTGTGTTAACGCTGCTTAGATCCCAGTGCTCGGCACCTTTCTGGGTGTTGTCGGTGTCTCTGCAGTTGGTCCCTGTTTCAGACCAGTCTGTCGTTGCTGTAGAAAAAGAGTATCACCCAGACCTTCTCCTCCCTGATGATGACTATGTGGAGGAAGAGGCTGGGTCTGAGTCTTCAGACAGACCCACTGCCTCATCTAGGAGTGAGGACTCTGTGAAGCTTACACCACAATCCCCTCCTGAGGACCCTTCCTTTTTCTCCCTCATGCGGTTCCAGACTGAGGAAGAGGACATCACCAGGAGGAACCTGGTGGATTTCCTGGAGGTCACTGCATCTCCTGCCAAGGTGATCCCTCCCTTGTTGCCAGCCCTAGATAATGCTGCCACAGTGGTCAAACACAGGCCTAATATGGTTCCGGCCATGCTCAGGAAGGCTGACAAACTTTATCAGGCCCCTGGGAAAGTCCTTCTATGCCACTAAGCCAGAAACTGACTCAGTGGTCATCAAAGCGGCTCATGATAGGTCCAAGGTGTCCAAGCACCTTAGTTCCCTCCTCCCTGATAGGGAGCCTAGGAGGATAGACCTTTGAGGCAAAAGGACCATTACTTTGGCCACTTTAGGCCTCAGGATTGCCAATTACTTGTCTCATATGGTCAAGTACCAGAATACCCTCTGGAGGAAGGGCAAATCTGCAGCTCAAGCCCTTCCTGAATGTACTCAGAAGCAGGAGCTTCCTAAATCCCTCCAGGCTGTGGCTGATGTAAGCAAGCACCTCCTGATGGCTATCTATGACATGACTGATTCCACTGCTAGGGCAGCTGCCACTGGCATTTGCCTTAGGAGGCAGTCTTGACTGCAGGTCTCTGGGTTTGCAACTGATGTTCAGCAGAAGGTGTTAAATGCCCCCTTCAGTGGCTGCTTTTTGGCCCAGATGTGCAGGATATTATTAATGATCTGCAGGCCTCTGGCAGGGCTATTGGGTGTGTTCATTCTCATTACCATACCCAGCCTAGGAGCAGGCCAAAGTCCTCCTTTCATAGGATCTCCCAAAAGGCTGGTTCAGGCTCCAGTCCCCAGTCCAAGCACTGGGCCGGATCTGTCCTGCCAACTCCTTCCTCCTCCTCTGGCCCCTCTGCCAAGAGCCCAAGAGGTTGTGGTGTTGCCCCAGCTACAGGTTCTGCCTCCACATGACTCCTTGCTCGATCCCCCTCCTCCTGTCCTAAGCTAGGAGGTGGTGGTAGGGGGGTAATTTTTCCCTCCAACTAGATCAGTGGAGGACCCTTACTATGGATGCTTGGGTTCTGCAGCTAATAGAGTAGGGGCATGCTCTAGAACTTTTGGAAAAGTCTCCAGACTTTCTGCCTGTTCCTTCCATGTACCTGCCAGACCACATCCCTGTGCTCAGGGAGGAAGTGCTCACTTTACTGCGCAAGTGGGCCATATAGCCATTGCCCCAGCTGCAGAGGAACTGGGGGTTCTACTCCCACTTCTTCCTCGTCCTCAAGTGAACAGGAGACTTGGGGCCAGTTCTAGACCTCAAGGAACTAGATTGCTTCATCCAGTACAAGGTTCCAGATGGTCACCCTGCAGGGCCTGCTGTCTCTGTTGATGCAGGGCAACTGGCTATGCTCTCTGGACATGCAGGACAAATACCTGCATATCAAAGCCTGCTCCCCTCACAGGAAATACCTCAGGTTCTTGTTCCAGGGGAATATTATTAGTTCAGAGTACTGCTCTTTGGCTTATCCTCTGAACCACAGGTCTTTAACAAGTGCTTAGCCATAGTGATGGTGGCCCTTAGGCTCAAGGGCCTATATGTTTTCCCTTACATGGGTGACTGGTTGCTGAAGGCCCAGTTCAGGGAACTTCTGCTGGTGACTCTAGAATGCACCAGGCAGTTATTCCAGTCCTTGGGGGTTACGGTCAACCTACCCAAGTCTGTTTTGACCTGATGTCAGTGGCTGCAGTACATTGGGGTGGTGCTGGACTCAGTCCAGGGCAAGGCTTTCCTTCCCCAGGACAGGGCAGCGTGCCTCATAGCTCAAGCCCAGTTGGTAACCCAGAGCAGGTACATTACAGCCAAAATGTTCCTGTGGCTGTTGGGCCTGATGGTGGTGGCCATTACCACCATACCATTGGCCAGGCTGCACATGAGGATCCTCCAGTGGACTCTCAGGGTCCAGAGGGATTAACACTCCCCCAGTCTAGAGCAGCAGGCTCTTGTCTCCTCTCTGTTCCACAAAGTGCTCCAGTGATGGATGGACCCCCACAATCTTTTGAGAGGGGCCCCCTTCCTCATATCTTCCCCCCAGAAAATTATCACCACAGGCGCTTAGGGTCTGAGTCGGGGAGTGCACCTGGGTCCCTTTCGGACCCAGGGGACCTGGTCTCTAATGGAGTCATCCCCTATAACTACCATGATTAAACTAATACCTCATACTGACCACCCAAAAAATGATACAAATATTACACTAATTAACATGGAGATTGTACCCTCCGGGACCCAGATGGTTCAAACTAAATCAAGCAACATGGTCACTAATAGTGGACACCTCAATAATACTTCTATAAACCATCTCCCTAATAGTAATGATGACCACACCAAAATGTAAATACCTCGCCCGTTAGACAAACCCCGAGCACCTTAACTAGTATATTGCCATGCCAACCTAACACTGTCCCCCAACCAAACAATGTACACACTACCCTCATTAGACAAACCTATGTACTAGGGGACACTATGATCAAATACATTGATCGTACCATCTGTGACCCGGATAAGAGTAATTGTACATGCTGTAGCTATAGGGAAGCTAAAATTGCCGATATTGAACCAATGGTGGATAACATACTGTATGATTTAGGAGACAACCCAATAGTTATTTTGCATGTGGGTACAAACAGTATAAATAACCCAACTTAAACCATAAAAATGGACTTCATCAATCTCTGTAATAAGCTGGAAGCTAAAGGTTGTACTATCTCAATTTCAGAAATTCTACCAGTCCCTAGAGCTGGATACTATAAAAATCAAAAATCAAAACGGTCAATGAATGGCTTCGCAAGTGAACACTACAGAAAGGTTACTCTTGCCTTACACACTGGGAATAATTTAATGGTAGATTTAACCTCTTCAGTTGGGACAGTTTACACCTAAACAGGCAGGGGAATATCCAATTAGGTAAGCAAATCAGAAATCATATATCTAACCAGTTAAACTGATTACACTGGGGAACATGGGACCACAACCTACTAAAATGAACTTGCGTCCCAGAACCATTAATAACCCTGGGTTTAAAATCTTATTTACTAATGCCAGACATCTCAATGCAAGCAGGGTCACTGAGCTGGAAGCAATGACGATCAGAGAGAATCTTCGTGACATCATTGCTGTAACAGAGACCTGGTGGGATGATGCATGTGACTGGCACAAGGAAATCCATGGGTATATATTACACAAAAAAAAACAGAGAAGAAAGGAGAGGGGGAGGTGTCTGCTTATACATCAAGGATACTATTAACTCCAGTCCATGCATTTCCACCACCATGTCCGACATGGCTACTGAGAGCTTATGGGTCGAGATAAATGGGAATAAGAAACAAAAACTTATGTTAGGTCTCTGTTACAGGCCACCCAATTCTCCAGATGACTACAACAAAACACTCAATACAGAGATTGTTAATTTTGTTGAAAAGGGAGATGCAATCATAATTGGAGACTTTCATTATCCTTGCATAAACTGGGACTTACTTACGGGATCTAACCTTGTCGACTTAAATTTTATAAACACTGTTGTAGCTATGGGTTTGAACCAATTAGTTACTTCACCTACAAGGGGCAATAATATCCCTGACCTTATACTTATGAATGTTGATAATTTAATAGATAATGTCACCACATTACCCCCTGTCGGTGGTAGTGATCACATTGTGCTCATCTGTTATATCAATTTTCTCTCCTCTAGGCCAGTGGTCATCAACTTTATTTGGTACAGGGACCCCTTGGCAAACTATAAGCAATGTCGGGGAACCCCTACCAAAAATGTGTATATATAGTTACACATTTAGTACCACGTTAGTGCTAGTTTTGCACCTAACAGCTTTTATACAGCATAGTTTTAATTAAACTAAATAATAACAACTGAATAATAATAGCAGAAAAACAAAATTATAAAACATTGTTTTATTTAAATAAAAATATAAAAAACATATCATAATGAGCAAAGTGGACAAGTACACAAGTATACTTAAATGTCCATACAAAAAGTAACAACATATTGAGCAACAGAGCAACTGAGCAATAAAAAAAAATTATCAATGGGGGGTACGTAACTGAGCATCACAGTACATTATTAAGCCACTGAATAACCAGACATACTGAGCTGCTGAATAACCTGAATTATACTGCACAAAAGTAGCAACATACTGAGCAACAGAGCAAATGAGAAAAAAAAAAAAAATTAGCACTCAAGGAAGGGGGGTCCTAATTGAGCACCACAACACATAATTATGCCACTAAATAACATGATATACTGAGCTACTGAACAAAAACTACAGAACTGAACTGAACAACTTAGTAGAAACATTGTACCCCTGTATTTAATTTCATAGGGAGTGCCAGAGGAGTGCAGAGATGGGCCGCACGGAGCTGTGATCGGCAGCAAGGAAAGGAACGGCTGCATACACAGATACACAAATCTTTAAATAAGGACATGGCAAGTGATACCACTTAAAACAACGGGGTAGCAATTAGGTATTTCAAACAATTAATGGCTCTAATTAAACCTTACACTCATGGACTCACGGACTAATTAGGAACATAATAGTGCCAATCAGGAGCAATCACAGCAGTTCCTTCCTTACTCGTCACATTCAACGAGGCAATTAATTTGATCTCACATCAGAGCAAGTGATTTAAGCACAAACAAGTCACGGATTTCAGTATAGGAACTTAAGTTTTTCATTAATACTGATTAGTACTGCATAATGGCTTACTCGCTGTTGCGAATGAGTGTTTGACTGTATTTGACTGGGGATTTCACCACCGCTTACTCGCAGTTGTGATTTGGGGAATTTTACCGCGCTACCATTTGAATGCTATAGCTTCATGACCTGGCAGGTGCTCTCGTAACTTTTGTCACGCTGGACCCCCAGTTGACAACCACTGCTCTAGGCCATATAAACCTATTCATGTAAAAAACTACAACAAAGCTAATTTTGAAGCAATCAATAATCATTTCTGTAAAACAAACTGGGCTGATCAGTTACGCCTGTCTAACTGTGAGGATAGATGTCTCTCATTAAAAAAGACCATTAATGAAGCCAAATCCATGTTCATCCTTCTGAAAATAACATTTAACAACAAAGGTAGAGTGCCACCATGGTTAACGAATGCAGTTAAAAAACACAAATCACACGTAAGGAAAAAGCACATTCTAAACTTCATATGGTAAATAACGAGGAGAATTGCAGCAACTATAAATCTGAATTGAAGAAACTTAAAAAACTAATTTAAAATGAAAAATACAAAACTGAACTTAGGATAGCTCATAGAAATGACAATGATAAAGCTTTTTTTGCTTATGTGACCTCCCCCAAAAATATTTCCCAGGGTATAGGTCAAATCAAAGAATCAAAGCTAATAACAAACTAATTAATGATGACCAAGAAAAAGCTTTGGTATTTAGTAATTACTCCTGCTCAGTATATAATCCAATACCCCCTTTACCATGGACACTTGGCTTGGTTACTAACCATCTAACTTTCACAACAGAAGAAACAATTAGTGCATACAAGAAACTGAAGGTGAATTCATCCGCAGGCCCTGATGGAATAAATCCTAAATTAATATTACAATCTGTAACTAGCCTGGTCAAACCTATCACTGAGTCATATAACCTTTCCTTCACTACAGGTATAGTCCCTAATGACTGGAAAAATCCATAGTCATGCCTATATTCAAGAAGTGTGATAGAAACTTGGTTAACAACTACAGTTCCATAAGCCTTACGTCTGTTCTTTGTAAACAATTGAACGTCTGGTTAAATCTAAGATTGACTCTGAACTAAGCGCCATTCAATATTTTGATAATAAACAACATGGGATTACACAGGGATAGTCTTGTACCATTAACATAATTGCATTTTACAACCAACTCAGTATCAGTATTGACAACACAGTTCCTGTGGTTGTAATTCTACTAGATTTTGCCAAGGCATTTGACAGGGTCTCTCACTTTGAACTGTTGAACAAATTGATTAGCATTGGGCTTAGCTACCAGGTTGTTAATTGGGTTGCTAACTGGTTGCTAGGATGATCACAACAGGTAAGGGTTAATGGCCAGTTAATCACCTGTAGGCATAGTTACTAGTGGTATTCCACAGGGCTCTGTCCTGGGACCTACGCTGTTTAATATCTTTATTCATGACATTAATGCCAACATTGCAAACCATCTGGCCAAATTCACAGATGACACTAAGATCAGTGGTGAGGTAGACACAATGGAAAAACACCTCTTATTGGCCAATGACCTTGAAAACATTTTGAAATGGACAAAGGACAAAAGAATGGAACTAAATCCAGATAAATGTGTGGTCCTTCATTTTGGACCTTCAAACCCTCAGTATACATACTATTTAAATAATATCCCATTACGACCAGTAACCAAGGAACATGACTTAGGGGTCGTAATAAACAACTCCCTCTCTGCTACATGACACTGTAAAAAGGTAACTCAGATGGCAAACATGATTTTGAATCGCATTAAAAAGATCCTTCACTAATAAAAATTCTTATTGTATTATACTTCTGTATCGTATCTATATCGGACCTCATTTAGATTTCTTTTCCCCTTTTTGGAATCCACACTTAAAGACATTAGACTGCTAGAACAGGTACAACACAGGTTTACGAAAATTATACCTAATTTAAAACATTTGAACTATGAGCATAGACTACAAAAAACAGGATTAATTAGACTTAGTGATAGAAGATATAGGGGGGATCTTTTTCAACTTTTCAAAATCCTTCAGGACCCTATGCTAGCACAACAGTGCGGTTTAGTCTATTCAAACCATAATATTAATCTTAGATGTCACAGCAAACAATTAGTAGTTCCTAAATCTAACGCCAACAAAAGGGATAACTTCTTTTCAATCAGAGCTGCTAAGGCCTGGAATTTACTCAGACAGAACATTGTGGACTCTGCTAACCTAGAAACATTTTAAAAACTTCTTCATATTCATCTTAAATGGGACACTTACCCTAACTGAGTACATCCACACCACAGTGAGAGACATTCTAGATGGGACTTGGCCTCCTTATGTCTATCATACTTAGTAACCTAGTAACCTAGAGTCTCACCTCCACATAAACATTTTAGAAATGAGGACAGTTCTGTATGCCTTTCAGGCCTTCCAGAACCATCTCTCTCCAGGTCCCCTGCTGGTGCAGTCGGACAATCTCAGTATAGTCTATTACATCAACAAGCAGGGAGGACTCATTCTTACCTCCATGCCAGGAGGCGATGAGAGTCTGGTACTGGGTTCTAGAACACAGTGTAGAATTGCCAGCCATCCATGTTCCAGGTGACCAAAACATCTTGGTGGACAGCTTCAGTTGGTCACAGTTCTCAGTCCATGAATGGGAGCTGCTGATGTTGGTCGTAGAAGACCTGTTCGACAGGTGGGGGCATCCCGAGTTGGACCTCTTTGTGTCCCCACTCAATGCAAAACTGCCATATTTCTGCTCACTAGATCCAGGGCCTGGAGTTTTCTGATGAGATGCATTGTCCCTCTCCTGGAAAGGGAGGTTCCTCTATGCCTTTCCTGCCTTCCCTCTGATCCAGAGAGTCCTCATCAAGCTCCAGAGGGAGAGGGCAACCCTTATTCTGGTGGCGCCGTTCTGGCCTCGTTAAATATGGTTTCCTTTACTGCAGCAATTGGCTGTGGAACCTCCAGTTCCCCTACTGTTGACACAGGCTTGGGGAACCTATGTCCACCCAGACCTCAAGTCCCTCCATCTGCATGCCTGGCTCCTGAGGACATAGCCATTGCATGGTTTGGGGTGTCTCAGAAGGTGGCTGACATCCTGGTGGCTACTAGGAAACCCTCCTCCAGGGCCACTTACTCAATGAAGTGGAAGCACTTTGCTATCTGGGCTGCTTCCCACCACTTGGACCCTTTTACTTGTCTGGTGAACCAGGTTTTAGAGTATCTCCTGTCCTTGTCTGACACAGGGCTTCAATACCTATTAAGGTGCACCCGTTGGCTATATCTGCCTTTCATATGTCGTTGATGGCCATACTGTGACCCAGTTGAATGTGGCCCATTCTTTTCTATGAGGAATTCTTCATCTGAAGCATCCCATCCATAATCCAGCCCTAGCTTGGGACCTGAATTTTGTTCCAGAAAAGCTGACACTGTCTCCCTTTGAGCCAGCTGTAAGTTGCAAGCTACGCTTTCTGTCGTGGAAAGTGTTATTTTTAGTTGCTATTACTTCTGCTCAAAGGATTTCAGAGCTACAGGCTCTCATGTATGAGCAGCCTTGTTTAATTTTCCACAAAGACTGGGTGTCTTTGTGTACTAACCCTAAGTTTCTTCCTAAGGTGGTGTCTGAATTTACTTTAAACCAATCCATACACATTCCTGTATATCTCCTAGAGCATGCCAATCCAGGGGAAGCATTGCTCCACATATTGGATGTGCATAGAATTCTATGTTACTATACACACCATATGACTGCAGAAAGTTCTCACAATTGTTTGTTTCTTTCATCACTGGGAAAGAGGGCGTACCAGTTTCTAAACAGTCCCTGTCCAAATGGTTGGCCAACAGTATTACTTTTTGTTATAGGAAATACAGTGAGGAACTTCCTGGGGTTGTGCATGGCAATTCAACCAGAGGCATGATCACTTCTGTTGCCTGTTTCAGGAATGTGTTAGCTGTCGAAGTTTGTACTGTTGCCACTTGGAGTACTGTCCACACTTTCACCAAGCACTACAGTCTTGACATTGTCTCTAGAAGGAGGGCAGACTTTGGCCTAGCTGTGCTCCAAGGGCT
Source organism: Neoceratodus forsteri (assembly GCA_016271365.2). Lineage (NCBI taxonomy): Eukaryota > Metazoa > Chordata > Ceratodontiformes > Ceratodontidae > Neoceratodus > Neoceratodus forsteri. The sequence continues at coordinate 1,221,091,795 of CM057450.1, forward strand.
TCTGTCTTAGGCCTCTGGCATCCAGCCACCCGAATTGTCCTGTTGTCTGTAACTGCTTGGGACTCATTCCATAGGTATGAACTGATGAAAGAGATATCCCTGAAGAAGATAGAATGGTCACATAAGAACTTACTGTAACAGACCTTCGAGGGAGTCTATTTCATCAGGTCATGCCGACCCACCCTCCTTCCCCCTACTCTCAGTCTCCAGACTGGATCTACTGCTGCTCCAGCTTTTCCGGTAGCTGGGCACCTCATCTGTCTCCTTGGTTCCCTAGTGGGAGGCCTAGCGAGTATAGTCTGTGGTGGAAACTGAGGAGGGAGCAGGGCTGCCCACGCTCATATACAGGGACATCAGCATATGACATCAGAGTGGGCAGCTCCTACTAGACTGCTATAGAAAAAGTTTCTGTGTGGATCCTGGCACTGAATTGGGGTAGTTCCATAGGTGTGACCTAATGAAAGAGATTCCCTCGAAGATCTACTCTTATGGTAAGTTCTTATGAAACTGTTCTATACCCAGTGCTCAGCAGTGCTTCAGATGAGGTATGTAAAGGCCCAATATATGACTCTGGAAAGGCATTTACATATATTTTTTTACCTGGTTTGCATACCGAATCCACATGTTAAATAACCTTTACTGTTTGTGTGCTGGTGTCCTGTATTTGTTATTTATTTATTTAGTTATTCATTCATTCAAAGTTCCCCCCAGGTAGACATTCAGAGATATACAAGCAATCTCATTTACAGATGTGACCTGGGGACAAAAAAGACTGAATGAGTATGCAGCAATGCAAAAAAATAGAAAAAAAAGCAATATAAAATGAAATGGGTAGAAAGAATGCTGAATTCTGACTGGCCGAGAGCTGCTTTCAGCTGGGCTGTTATCCCAGCACAACGGCCCAGCTGAAAGTATTATGTTTAAAAATGCATAAAATTGACTAAAAATGACCCATTTCATAATCACAATAAGGCACTCCAGGGTGTGTGTGTAATGGTGGGCTAATGGCCCTTTTTGGGTGGTGGACGCCCTTGGCTACACCTCGTGCTTCAGCCCACCCTGAGGTGGGCCATTGTCCCACCATAACACACCCCCTCTTGTGCTGTATTATGTAATTATACTGGTGGGAAAACTATTACCCAAGGTAAGGTTGCTTTACACTTGAGGGAGTCTGTGTGGAGGGGTTGTGGGATAACAGATGGATCAGACACCGAACCTCAGGTTCAACACACAATCTCTGTGTGATATTTATTCAAAATATAGGAAATACGCTTCTGCAATGCCATATTCCTGTTTTTGTACATCAGGTTGCAGCAACAGACTATGTATGTCCTTTGTCTGCACTTAGCCAGCACCTACTGACATTGATCTCTGATCTAACTTACCAATTGAGAAGCAACCTCCACCCCTATACGGGCCCCGTTTGCTTGGGTAGTGGGGGCCCCAAAAGAAAAAAACACAAAACAAGCTATAGACAAAGAACCTCAATGCAGAATCACTGAAAGAAGGGTTACCCCAAAGAGCATTGGCAACAAATAAAGTTTCAAAGAAATACAACAGCATACATACTTCCATAATGCAAAGCATCATGGGATATATGCAGATCACCATGACATTTCAGACTTGTTCAGTTTACAGCAATTTACATGCATTTTAAATAGCACAACTAACTTAATTTCTGTAATAGTCACCTTGTACTTTTTATCTTTATCAAAAACACCCAGAGCCATGGTATTTTCAACATCTACAGGCTTCATAAACATTAGGTATATACATCAAGGTATTTTATGACATAGTGCTATTACATACTAAATACAACAACAATAAACACAACCTGTTTTACATATGCTCAGAGGTCACCACAATAACCTCCCTGTATAAGGACCTGAGAGGGAAAAGGAAAATTAAAGAGGACACTATAGCGTAGTCAAGAAAGGAGAAGGGGTGCCCATAGGTGGCCAACCTTATGGACTAGAAATTGTAAAGGATAGATTAGGCTAAGAAAATAGAAGAACTTTTGCAACAGATTTAAGGAAAGGTCGGTCCTCAAGAGTGGCAGGAGCGTCCTGTTACATATCCCCCACCTTAAGAGGGAAGCAGTTATTGCAGACTGCTTACCACCTTCCTGTCCCAGGAAGGGATGGAGCTTCCACCCATCCATCTTCAGAAGCTCTGTCTCAGAGTTCCTATTAATGATAAATATTCTACCATAAACATAGTGGATATCATCATTCTTTACCCTGAGGCATTAACTAACAGTACCTTCCCATCTCCTTTTAGGGAAGCCTGTCATATTTCTTAACCAAAAATCTGGATGGCTGTAAAGTCCAGTACCATTGAAAGACTTTCTCTGGGGTGAGTAATTACCTGCTCCAACCCCACCAGACATGTCAGTTATAAGCAGGGGCCCAGTCCTAGGTTCAACTGCTCTATATAAACCCACTATGTCTCTTGATTGATTCATTTGCTACAGATTCAGACACCTGAGGGTAGACACTCTTTTGGTGTTACCCCAACACTGGTTCCAATGTATTTTCTACCTACCCCCTCGATCTTAACATACTGTAACAGTTTGGCAACATTAGCATTTTTAGCATGCAGTATACCCCAGTCAATACTGTTAATAGATTTAGCTGCATCAATACAAGAAAAAGTCTCTTCAGACTCATAGGCTTCTTCTTGCTTGCTTGGAGTCTTCAACCCCAGCACAATATCACTAGGCACAGTCTTACCAGGGGTCTCACATTCAAGTTCCATACTTGCATGTCTGACCTCCAACAGGTAACATCCGAGGAACACGGGAAACAAAGGAATATCCTGCTCAGCCAGGGGGTCCTCCTCAAACTGAGCCCACAAAAAATCTTCTTCTGACTCTTTATCCAAACTCTCTGGCAGGAGCCTCTCAAGCACCTGGCACCAGTATTCCACCTCTTTGCATAGTCGGTCTGCCTTCAGCCGTTGCCCACTCATCCAGTTGATCATCCTCATCACGGTATCCACCTCCTGGGTGTTGTCGCTCGCACCTCCAGTCTGCCTCAACCTTATCTCTTTGTCATCTTCAGGCTTGGCCTTCCTCTGAGCTCCCAGGTCCAGTCCAGGCAGTAGCTTCTCTCAGTCTGTCAGCCATGGTTCTGGGCAGAACGCCATGGACTTTCTTCTCTCTGGGTTCTTCTCTGGCAACTCCTGGTGCATCAATCCACCTGGGTGATATCCACCAGTAAATGTCCCTCTTTGGCCAGTCCAGACACTTCCAGAAAGTTATCCCACTTCTCACACCAAGTCTGTGGCGAGGTTGTGGGATAACAGATCGACCAGACACCGAACTTCAGGTTCAACATATATTTCTGTGTGGTGTTTATTCAAAATACTGGAAATAAGCTTCTGCAATGCCGTATGCCTTCTTTAGTACATCAGGTTGCAGAAACAGACTATGTATGTCCTTTCTCTGCACTTAGCCAGCACCTACTGGCACTGATCTCTGATCTAACTTACCGGTTGAGATGCAACCTCCACCCCTATACAGGCCTTGTTTGCTTGGGTAGTGGGGGCCCAAAAAGAAAAAAAAAAACAAAACAAGTTATGGGCAAAGAACCTCAATGCAGAATCACTGAAAGAAGGGTCACCCAAAGGGCATTGGCAACAAATGCAGTTTCAAAGAAATACAACATCATACATACTTCCATAATGCAAAGCATCGTGGGATATATGCAAATCACCATGACATTTCAGACTTGTTCAGTTTACAGCAATTTACATGCATTTTAAATAGCACAACTAACTTAATTTCTATAATAGTCACCTAGTACTTTTTATCTTTATCAAAAACACCTAGAGCCATGGTATTTTCAACATTTACAGGCTTCATAAACATAAGATATATACCATGGCTGCTGCTCCTGCTGCCAAAGTTTTCACCCCCCTGGCCACCCTTGAATACACTTAAGCTCCTCCCTTCCCTACCTCATCCTGCCCCATTGGCTTCCAGTACCAGTGCTTTGAGCTTAAAGCTTTCTGTCTCCCCACCCCCTTTGTTGATCTTTGTTGATCCTGCCCTCCTCTTAAAGCCATCCTCACTATAAGACACTTTCTCCTTAAAGCCCTGCTCTCTGTTTCCCTGGCTGTGGTTTTACAGCTCTAGACAGTACTGTGTCATTAGCTATTGTAATAAATCCAAGAGATGGCTTTTTCAGCCCCCTTCTCCTCATCGGCTACATCCTCCTTCTGCCAGTGGAGCCAATTTTGGACCCCAGGAAAGACTCATCCTGTCCAAATACTCCCATAGGACTGGGAATAAGCCCAACGGTGTCTGCCAACCAGTTAACTTCCTCCAAAGGCAGTATCCCTTACACATTTCCAACCCTTCACACCTCCTACTGCCCAACATTCTCTAAGCAGACCCCCCTTACCCTCTCTGTTAGGGTAGTATTATCTGCTGTGATCAACTTCCGCTGCCCACAAAACTCCCACTCTGCTGCCCTTGATAGTGTCCAAGGCAAACAACCAAACAAAGCCTTCCTATTATTTATGGTAAGCTGTCTCAGGAAATTATTAGTACTACTGTTACTCTGTGCAGGCAGTGTGGAATTAAACCCTGGCCCCCCTACTGCTAACTGCCCCGGGTGAACTCCCACAGCTAAAGGGTCTGAGCTTCCTGCATATGAACGTATGCAGCCTTGCCAACAAACTTGACTAGGTCCACGCCTGGGTACTCCATGCCAAGCCTGATGTGGCAATGCTCTCGGAAACCTGGCTGAAAAATACTTTACCTGACAAAACGTTTAACATTTTTTTATTTTTATTTATTTGAATCTAGGATTACACAATACCTTTGAGCCAAGGCTCTTTTACAAAGGTTCCATGTCAGTAAGTACAAACATAAAGATCATACACGTTTCAATATACAGTATAGAACAATCAGTAGTAACACAATCGTCATTAAATGTTATTACAAGGACTATACATGAAACACTAGGAGATGAAAGCAAAGGAAATGGGGGTGCAAAGGGGAATGGGCAAGGGGGGAGGTAGGACTGAGTAAGGTAGCTAGGAGGCTTTGTCATGACAGAACAGGGGAAAGAGCCATTGTTGGGCAATGGAAAGATGAAGTGCTAGGTGAGAGGACAACAGCAGACATCAGGGACAATGGGCAGTAGTGAGGAGAAAGAATTGCATTAAACAGAGCAGTCACAGGTACTTGAGCCTAGTAGGGAGAGGCAGAGCTTAGCCTTGAAAGCGCCCAGTGTTGGTGAGTTAGAGATGTCAGTAGCGAGACTGTTCAGCCAGCTAGGAGCCCTATATGCAAAGGACCTTTGGCCTTGGGTTGTGCGACAGTGGGGGATTTGCAGGGTTAGGGGTCTAGAGCTCCTGGTGTTGCAGTTGTTGATTCTCTGTTTCAGGAGGGAGCAGACTCCTGAGGGAGCAATGCCCATCGTTATTTTCTTTGCTGTGATGCAGGTTTGATACTTTATTTGGTTGCTTAGTTGCAGCCACCCAGTTTGGGAGTAGAGGTCACAAGTATGGGTGAGACAATGGACTCCAGTGATGAGTCGACAGGCTTTATTCAGGGAGGTTGAAACATGTTTGAGAGAGGAGGCAGTGGCAGAGCCATAGATGATGAGATCATAGTCTATAACGCTAACAATGGAGCTCTGAATGGCCACAGACAAGGCTTCCTGGGTTAGATGCTTCCTATGGTGGAACAGAAGACCCAGTCTGGTGTTTGCCACTTTCGCAACATTATTAATATGGGCAGCATAGGTGAGTTTGGAGTCCAGAGTGATGCCAAGGTATTTAAAAGTATGCACTTGTTCTAGGGTGACTCCTTGTTTGGTAATTATGGAGAGGTGATACTGTTTATTTTTGCTGTGGGAGCTGCTGAAAAACGTTGTCTTTGTTTTTTTCTGGTTTAGGATCAATTTGTGTTTTACGAACCAGTTTTCAACTGCAGTGAAACCCCGCTGGAGGTTCTCTTGTAACTGATTTGGATCATGGTGGGAGCTTAGGATAACTGCATCATCGGGGTAGAGTAATATTTGTTCTGGACAGGAATCGGGAAGCATGTTCAAAAAAAGGCTGAAAAGGAGGGGGAATAATATAGAACCCTGTGGGACACCAGAGTGGACGGGTCTGGCATCTGAGAGCGTATCAGCAATTTTCACTCTTTGGGACCACTTTTCTAGGTAGCTTTTGAACCAGTTCACTGAGTTGGGTGATAGCCCCGTGAGCTGAAGTTGGATAAGCAGGAGACAGTGGTTGACGGTGTCGAAGGTTTTTGTTAGATCAATGAAAGTAGCTCCAGTTAGCTGTCCGTTGTCCAGTGAGTAGTGGATGGTGCCAATAAATTCAAGTAGGGCCGTGGAGGTACTGTGACCCTTTCTAAAGCCATGTTGCTGCCTGCACAGGATGTTATGCTTGTCCAGGAAGTCAGTAAGTTGGTCTGCAACAATACGCTCCAGGGCCTTGGAGAGTGGAGGTAGGATGGAAATTGGACGGAAGTTCTCATGTGCAGTTTTGACACCACTTTTATGAGTAGGGGTTACCGTGGCAGATTTCCATTTGTCCGGGAACTGGCTTAATCTGAGTGAGAGGTTAAAGATTCTGGTCAGTGGCATGAGTACTTCTTCAATGGTGAGTGATAGAAGTTTGAGGTCAAGAGAGTCATTGCTGGATCTGGACTTGCTGATGGCTTTGGTAACATAGCTACGGACCTGGTACATCTTGACCGATTTAAAGTAGAAGGGAGGGTGGCTGGTGGGGGCAAAGGAGCTGGGGAAATTGAAGTGTCCTCCTCTTTGAAAAAGTCTGGTGGAAGCACAGAACTAAGGTCAGTGAAAGCAGCATTGAATGTGTCAGCAATGATTTTCGGGTCAAGTGTGGTATCACCATTAATGCAGAGTACGGATGGGGGGAGGATTTAGACTGTTTCCCTGTGACTTCTTTTATGTTATTCCAGAAGTCTCTTCTATTGCCCCAGGAATTTGTAAGAGCACTCTGAAAGAAGGCAGATTTTGTTTCCCGGATTGTTTTGGTGCAGTCATTTCGTGCATGTTTGTAGTTTGCGATGTCATTTTGTCTTCCAGTGTTTCTGGCGAGCTGCCAAAGATAGTCCCTTGCCTTTAATCACCTTAGAAGATCACCTGAGAGCCAGGGGGTTGCAGAGGGCCATTACTTTTCTCTTTTTTAATGGAGCAAATATGTTGCAGGCTTCATTGAAGATTCTGAAGAAGTGGTCCAGGGCAATGTTCACGTTTGTAGCTGTGAGGATTGGAGACCAGTCCTGTTGGAGAAGGTGGGTTTTGAGATATGTTAACTGACTATTAGGAAGAACTCTGCTGGTGATGTTTTTTTTTTGGGGGGGGGGGGCTGATGAATTTGTTGGACCAGGAGCAGCTGACAGGTGAGTGGTCACTGAGTGAGTCAGGGAAGACAGTGGTGTTTGTGATCCGGGTGGGGTGGCTGGTTAGGATCCAGTCCAGTAGGGTGGAAGTGCTGGTTTTATAGTTTTTCCTGGTCGGGGAGTCAACCATCTGTGTGAGGTTTGCCGCAGCTATAGAGTCCCTGTGAGCCCCAGCGTCAGCAGCAGTCCAGTTTATATTAAAGTCCCCAAGAAGGATAGTTTTGGTGTCCGGTGGGAGAGACTTGACAAAAGCAAGAACTGCGTTGAGCCCAATACCTTGCTCTTTTGGTGGAATGTAGATCGTAACAACTGTGAGGGCTTTGTTATGAGCACCAAGGAGGATTTTGATGGGAAGTATCTGCGTTGTGGTGGTTTGGAGAGCAGAGCTAATGTGGTGTCCCAAGAAATTATCCTTAAGGTATAAGATGCAACCACCCCCTCTTTTTGTTGTTCGATCAAGACGAAAAACATTGTACCCAGGGAGGGTGATAGCATGATCTGGGACTGATGGGGAGAGCCAGGTTTCAGCAATTGCTAGGATGTCCAGGCTATGCTGGCAAGCAAAAGTCTGAAGGGCATCAATTTTATGAAGGAGACTACAAATGTTGAGCGAGATGATAGAGAGGGCTCCTGCATGTTTGGTCTGATTTGTTACCTTAGTAGGAGCTGGGCCACGGTTTGGATGAATGTTGCCAGACATTAGAAGGAGAAAAAGTAAAAACTTCAGAGTACACATGCGTAATTCCCAGGTCCAGCACTTAAGCTTCCATGCCAGGTGAGACTGTGACTTACAGGAACATGTCATGAGGTGACGGCGAAAGTTCAGGGTGAAACCAGTGAAAGTAGAAGGTGGTGGTACCCAGTGTCCATAGGTGAGAGAGAACAATTCATCAGGTGTAGGTGGGGCCCAGGGTGGGTGGAAGAGTTGTATATGTAGGGTACCTAGATGTCAATAAGTAGGAGTGAGTTGGTAGCTGTTTGGGGCAGAGGGGAAGCAGGCTCTGGGGGGGGGTGGAGCAGTGGAAAGAGGGGAAAATGGAGGAAGAGAAGGGGGTAAAGAGTACAGGTGGGATGCATGCTTAGTTGACAGTGAGGAGGTGGAGGAGAGGGCAGGTAAAGGCAGGGTGGAGAGGGGAGAAACAGTCAGGAGCAGGGCAGAGGATAGTGAGCACAGGGACAGGCAAGGTGGAGACGAGAAACAGTGACAAAGGATGGAAGTAGGCTAGAGAAGGAAAGCAGTTTTGCTGCTATGCAAAGTGCAGGATGTAAGGCAGCACAGGGTACAGAGAGCCGGTAGTGAAAGAGAGGAGGGGCGAGATGGAAGGACCAGAGGAGAGGGCCAAGGGCGACACCCTATAGGAGATGAGCTGGGAGGAGGGGTGAACCAAAGGGGCGTGGGAGAGTCTATTTAATAAAGCTTGGAGGTGGGGAGGGGGCCGACATAAAATTTCAGCCGCAGTTGCTTGGATACAATGGGCACAGCAGCCCCGAGTCAGGAAGGTTGCAGCGGGCCAATCTGTGAGCAGCAAGAAGGACCAGGGTCCATTTAGGGCACACTTGCAGCGAGTGGCGGCCATAGCAGCAGCTCACAGCAGCCCCAGGGAGTCAAAAAGTCTTACCCAGCTTCAGGTTTTCACGGTGCAGCCAGGAGGTGTGCGGCAGAGTGGCTGGAAGAGCCAAGCCATGGCCGTAACGAGCAGGGGACTCGAGATCCTGAGAAGTCAGGGCAGGATCTAAAAAAAGGAGAGAGAAATAGGAAGTTAGCTGTGGGTGGGAAGCTGGAGACAAATGGACTAAATCGGTGGGTGGGGAGCTCAGCGCCGGTGAAGGCAGACAGAGCAGCAGAGGTGGTGGGGGGGGGTCATAAAGCCTTAGCTTGGCGCCAAGGGGGAGGTGAAAGGTAGAGGTCTGACCAGAGAATCAGCCAGGATTTAGAGAGGGGGAGAGGAGCAGTTTAAGTCCTTGGGAGACAGAGGAGAGAGGAAAAGAAAATGAATCAGAGGTATACACAGGCACTAGAGAGCTGTAATTACTTTCAGAGAAAAACAGTACACAGAGCAGTAATTACTTTAAGGAAAAAAAAAAACAGTACACAATTCCTCTGATTCAACTCAGAGTACAAGGCAGAGCAGTAGAAATAGAATAAGAATTGTTCAGGTGGGGATGCTCCTGGCTGGCTGTAAAATTTCAGCCGCAGCCACTTGGATACAATGGGTGCGGCAGCCCCAAGTCAGGAAAGTTGCAGCGGGCCAATCTGTGAGCAGCAAGAAGGACCGGGGTCCAATCAGGGAGCACTTGCAGCGAGCGGTGGCCAATGACGGCAGCTCACTGCAACCCCGGGGAGTCAAAAAGTCTTACCCGGCTTCAGGTGTTCACGGTGCAGCCAGGAGGTGTGCGGCAGAGCGGCTGGAAGAGCCGAGCCATGACTGTAACGAGCGTGGGGCTTGAGATCCCATGAAGTCAGGGCAGGATCCGGCTTCAAGTGTTCATAGTGTGGCCAGGAGGTGTGCGGCAGAGCGGCTGGAAGAGCCGAGCCACGACCGTAACGAGCGGGGGGTCGAGCATACCGGGATACAACTTGATCAGGTGTGACAGGTTGACCAGAGGGGGTGGTGTTGCCATATATATTAAAGATAAATTCCTAACCACCAATATTGTCTGCACATCAATGCCCAAAGAATTTGAATGTCTTGCCTTCAAAATTACCCTCTCACCTGTTATAGCCTTATTGGTAGCTGCATGCTATAGACCTTCTGCCGTGGGCCTGTGTATACTGCCCCATATTCACTCTCTCCTGGAAAAAGCGAACACGGAATGCATTATCATGGGTGACCTTAACCTTAATTGGAACGATGCCAGCGCAAACAAGCTTAAGGATTTCTGCAACGAGCACGGGCTCACTCAGATTATCTCTGATGTTACACGACCTAACAAGAAAAATCCCAACCGAAGTTCACTTCTGGACCTTACTCTTGTCAACAAGCCACATAATATCTCTCATTCAGGAGTCTTCCACAGTGATGTGAGTGATCACTGCGCAGTCACCTACGTTAGGTGCTCCCTCCACCTCCCCTCCACCTCTACTTTCAAGCTTAAGTGCAACCTAAAATACTTCCATCTCCTGGCCTTCCTGACAGATCTTGGGAACATAAAGTGTCAGGATTTCTACCTTACACCCTCTGTGTCTGAAGCATTCTGTATCTTCCATTATCTGCTAGTAAAAGTTATCAACCAACATGCACCCTTAAGGAAAATCAAATCCAGGAAACGCGCACCTGATTGGTTTAGCCCACTACTTAAGAGGGCCTTGTGGCATAGAGATACCCTTTGGAAAAGGGCTAGAAAGTCGCAGTCTGACTCAGACTGGCTCTCCTTCCAGGTAGCCAGAAATGCCTGCACCAAACTGGTAAGGTTGGAAAAACAACGGTTCTTCCTGTCAGCCCTGGAGGCAAATAAAAACTGTTGCACCAATTTTTGGCAGATACTGAGAGAGGTTGAGGGACGATCCCCTGCCACCTCTCGCTGGACACCAAAAAGAGTGCTGGTGCCGATTCGCTTGAATCCTTCTTCTTAAAAGCAGGTTCATATTATCTGGCAGTTCCAATTGCCCATCTCTTTAACAGCTCATTATCCAAAGGGGAATTGCTGCCTAGTTGGAAAACCGCGCACATTATCCCCCTGTCAAGTCAGGAGTCCCCACTTACTTTAACAGCTATAGGCCTATTTCGTTGCTTCCTGTTTTATCCAAGCTACTTGAAAAAATTGTAAACTCTCAATTAAGGGAGTACTTAGATCGTGAGAAAATCCTCAATCCAGCCCAATCAGGTTTCAGACCCAAGCACAGTACTGTGTCTGCTCTTGCCAAAGTGTCAAATGACTGGCTAAAGCCCTGGATGTTAAACAGCACATCTATGCACTCTTCCTTGACCTCAGCAAAGCATTTGATACGGTTGATCATTCCATACTTCTTGATTCCCTAAGTAGCATCGGTCTAACCTCTGCTGCAGTACAGTGGTTGTGCTGCTACCTCACAAATCGTAAACAGCAAATTAAAGCCCAAGGGGAATTCTCCCCACTAAAATAACTGCCCCGAGGCATTCCGCAAGGTTCTGTTTTGGGACCTATCCTCTTCACCCTTTACATCAACTGCATCGACTCTGGCCTGGCCATCTGGGAACAAGCGACCACCAAACAGTGTGGTTCACAATTAACACAGCCATACAAAAGCAAGAGTATTGGACTTTAGGAGGACTGACTTTGGGAAAATGAGAGAGTGCCTCAGAAAAGCACTAGCAAACAGGCAAGAAGGAGGGGTGGAGGAACAATGGGGAGTAATCAAAACAGCCATCACAATGGCAACAAGCCTTTGTGTAAAGCAAATCAAAACACAACAAAGGAAAAAAACACTATGGTACTCAAAAGAGGTGGCAGAAAAGGTTAAGGAGAAAAGGATAGCATTCAGGAAATATAAGGAAACACAGAAGGAGCAGGACAGAGAACTTTATCAGTTAAAGGAGAAAAAAGGCAGGGAAAGCAGTCAGAATAGCTAAGGCCCAAACCGAGGAAAGGATAGCCAACTCTGTTAAGAAGGGGGATAAGACCTTTTATAGGTACATTAGGGAGTGAAGAAAGACCAAAGCAGGGATACTGAGGCTTAATAAAGGGGAGGGAATGTGAGTAGAGGGTGACAGTGAAAAAGCAGGGATACTGAACGAATATTTCTGCTCAGTATTCACAAAAGGAAGGGGGGGTACCTAAACCAAACAAGAGAAACACTCTGAAGATGGGGGTCGATACCAGTCCATTTACAGAAGAAAGGGTTCTGAAAGAACTAATAAAATTGAAGGTGGACAAAGCAATGGGGCCTGATGGGATTCACCCAAGAATTCTAAAAGAACTAAGAGTAGAACTAGTGACACCGCTAACAACTCTCTTTAACAAATCATGGGAGGATGGGGTGGTACCTGAGGACTGGAGGAGAATGGATGTGATTCCTCTTCACAAAAGTGGGAGCAGGACAGAGGCAGGAAACTACAGACCAGTTAGTTTGACCTCAGTGGTAGAGAAAATGATGGAATCACTTCTGAAAGAAAGAATTGTTGAGTACCTAGAGGCCAGTGGGGCACAGGGCCCAAGGCAGCATGGATTCACGATGGGAAGGTCGTGTCAGACGAATCTAATAGATTTCTTTGACTGGGTGACCAAAGTAGTAGATCAGGGAGGGCTGTGGACATGGCCTACCTAGATTTTAGCAAGGCATTTGATACAGTCCCACACAAAAAGATTAATACACAAGTTAGCCAGCCTTGGAGTGGGTCCCAAGGTGGTAGCCTGGATAAAAATTGGCTAGACAACAGGACTCAAGGGTAGTAGTAAATGGAGTCCACAGTGAAGAAAGGAGGGTTACTAGTGGGTACCGAGGGTTCAGTACTGGGACCAGTCCTTTATGTCTTTATAAGTGACATTGCAGAGGAACTGGAAGGAATAGTATGTCTCTTTGCAGATGACACAAAGATCTGCAACAGGGTTGATACACAAGATGGAGTGGAAAGGATGAGAAGGGACTTGGCAAGGTTGGAGGAATGGTCAAATGTATGGCAAATTCAATGCAAAAAAGTGCAAAGTAATGCACCTGGGAAACAAAAACCCAGGGGAAGAGTACACAATGGGGGATGAGATACTGACAACAGTAAAAATGGAAAGGGACCTGGGGGTAATTATATCAGATGACCTAAAGGTGGGCAAGCAATGTGAGAAGGCAATAAGGAAGGCTGGGGGGATACTGGGATGCATAGGGAGAGGCATCAATAGTAGAAAATAGGAAGTTGTTATCCCTCTGTACACACAGTTGGTGAGACCCAATCTGGAGTACTGTGTGCAGTTCTGGAGACCCCATCTCTGCAAAGACGTAGACAGAGTGGAGGCTGTCCAGAGGAGGGCAACCAAAATGGTGCAGGGTCTGCACCAGAAGACATATGAAGAAAGACTAAAGGAGCTTAATATGTATACCCTTGAGGAAAGAAGGGAGAGAGGGGACATGATAGAAACTTTCAAGTACCTCAAGGGAATCAACAAGGTCCAAAAGGGTAGCATCCTTCAGAAAAAGAGATGTGCAAGAACAAGGGGGCACAATTTGAAGATAGAGGGGGGACGGCTCAGAGGTAATGTGAGGAAGTACTTTTTCACAGAGAGGGTTGTGTATGCATGGAACAGCCTCCCTGAGGAGGTCATGGAGTCAAGAACAGTGGGGAATTCAAGAATGCATGGAGAGACATAAGGCAGTCCTAGTGGGGGTAGGAGGAAGTAAGCTGTTGGTTAACTAGGATCTGCAGCTTATCTGTTAGGTAGGAAAATGGGCAGACTAGGTGGGCCAAGCGGTCCTTATCTGCCATCAAATTCTATGTTTCTATGTTTCTATGGTTGCTGGAAATGTTCATCTCTTCGCAGATGACACAGTCCTCTACACAACCATCCCCTTCTTGGACATTGCATACAAGGAGCTACAGCAGGATATTTTCATCCTCCATCACAACCTGCTGAATCTAACGCTCTTGTTAAATGCAAAAAAAACCCCAAAAGCTATGATTATCTCTCCATCCCACAATACGGGGATACCTGGGACCCCACAGATTATTACCCTCTTTAATGAACCACTAGAGCTAGTGGATAAATTTAAATATCTGGGAGTCTGGTTGGATAACAAACTCACCTTCGGTGTACATCTAAGTGAGTTAACAAAAAAGCTAAGATAGCACCTCAGTATTTTCTACTGCATTAGACACCTATTCACCCTGGAAGCTAGAAAGTGGCTGGTTCAAGCAACCTTTCTTCCCCTGATTGACTACACTGACTTCGTATACAGCCATTGCCCCCAGTATGTGCTCCAAAAGCTGGATACACTCTATCATCGCGCATTGAGATTTGTTCTTGACTTGCCCTTATAGACTCATCACTGCTCATTGTACCAAGCATTAGATTGGCTGTCTCTCTCCACAATGAGGCAAATAAATGCCCTCATGTGGCTATTCCGGGCTTTGTCCAACAAACTACCACCCTATATCTGTGACCTGTTTGAACGTTCAAAGGGTGCCTACGGACTAAGGAACTCCTCCTTTATCCTGCTTAAGCTACCATGAACAAGGACATGTCTTGGCTCAACTGCCATTAGCTCCTTTTTACCAGCGCTTTGGATTAATATGCAAAAATTATTTAAAATCTCCCTGCTGCCCAGCCATTTTATATTTAGGGCGCTGCTCTGTAGAGGCCTGAAAACGGCGTGTGATTGTTTCAGGTAAAGCATTACCCCGCTCAACTGAGTCCCTTAACCTCTGTAATCCTGGGCCGCCTGTTTCCCGTGTCAGCCAGCATCCCTTTAGGGCAACCACCTCCCCCCTTCCTACCTCCCCATCAATTAGCTTTGCAGGGGGCCTCATTCTATTAGGCTTCCCTATCTTCCCTCTCTACAGTGTGTCCGATACCCTTCTTCCCACTGCCCTTCTCTATGTCCCTCCTTCCTCTCCTCACTTGTACTCTATAAGCTACAGCCTATATACACTGCACTTTAAATGCCTATATTTGCATTTGCTTTAGATGTATGATTTATCCAAGTACTGATTTTGTATATTGTAACTGCCTGTACCGATGTCTACTTTGGTATGAAGTGCTGTCTACTGTAAGCAAAAGTGTCCTCTGTGTCCAGGACCATCTTGAAAATGAGCTTGCTCTATGATGCAACTCCCTGGTTAAATAAAGTTTGATTGATTGATTGATGTATACATCAAGTTATTTTATGACATAGTGCTATTACATACTAAATACAACAACAATAAACACAACCTGTTTTACATACGCTCAGAGGTCACGACAATAACCTTCCTGTATGAGGACCTGAGAGGGAAAAGGAAAATTAAAGAGGACACTATAGCATAGTCAAGAAAGGGAAGGGGGCTGCCCATAGGTGGCCAACCTTATGGACTAGAAATTGTAAAGGATAGATTAGGCTAAGAAAATAGAAGAACTTTTGCAACAGATTTAAGGAAAGGTTGGTTCTCAAGAGTGGCAGGAGCTTCCTGTCACAGTCTGTAATAAAAAGCAAGTTGCCTGGAACTCAGATTGCACTGAGGGAGAATAAGTCTGTTACCAGAATGGGAACCAAAGTGATGTGCTGTTAGAGTAGCAGAGGATGAGGAGTGAGCAAAAGTAGTTTTGGAGCTTGTTAACTCAGTATTTAAATCTGTAGAGAACAAGGTGTTGTACACGTTTGTCAGACAGTGGTGGCCAGCACAGCTGGTAGCAAAGTGTGCAGTAGGGGGGTCCGGGCATTTGCACGTAGGATAAACCTATAGAAGACATTGAATAGGGTATCCAGTTTTATTAACTGTCATTTTGGGGCAACATTGTAAACCGCATCCCCAAAGTTCAATGACTGGAAGGACTAAGCTCTCAAGTCAGGTATTTGTAGATACCCAGGGAGTGGCAGTCATCCACCCAATACAGGGCACCAATCTTCCTGTGGGATTTGGAAATTAGTGACTGGATATGTGAGGAGAAGTCAAGGGAACAGTCCAGGATAACACCAAGATATTTATATTGGGACACTGAGGATAAAGGGGCACTACCGGAATTATTAACAGACAAGGCAGGAGCATCAGCTAGACAGTTTTTGTGCCAAAGAGCATGGTTACAGTTTTGGATTGGCTGAGTGTCACGCATAGTATAAAACCAACTTGACAGAGTAATGAAGTCTAATTGCAGGACAAGAGAGACATCAGCAGGACAATGCCCAGATGTGTACAGGATGGTATCATCTGCATACATGTGTACATTACAGGAGTTTATAGAGCGTGGCAAGTCATTTACAAAAATGGTAAAAAGGAGGGGCCCAAGAATAGAGCCTTCTGGGGCTCCCATGGTGATATATTTAAGATCAGATAACACCGGGCTAGGCCAGGTCAGTGGTGCTGAGGGTTGAGGCACTGGACACCACACCTAGCACCACACCGGTGACCTGGATTCTGATGTGTACTTGGGCCATCAAGGTTGGGTGGAGAGGGAGAAGATAGAGTGTCCAGAGGACAACTGTCCTCTCCCAGAGAGGGAGGGAGGTTTACAGTGCCCGGTGTTTGCCTGGGTCTTAGCGTCAGCTGGGGGGTAAAGCAGCCAGGACTGTTCGGGGGAGGAGTAGCAGCTGCTGATGTCCCATTTGCAGAAGTGTGTGTGGGAGCATCTCGGTGGCATTGCATGTACACTCCTCAGGGGCACAGGAAAAATGGGCAAATGATGGACTCCTGAGCGGCTGCCTACATCCAGCCACCTTGTAGCCCTGCACTAGACAAACACCCAGGCCACACTGCTTCATGCAATGGTAAGCCCTGGAGGAAAATTGGGGTGATGGGGCTAGGGTGGCTGGTGTCTGACAGGCTATTTGGGGCTGGGGGAAAAACAGCACTAACTGCAAAAAAGATAATGCTGGGAAAATGGAGACAGATTGGGAGCGAACAGAGAGGTAAAATAAGAACCAGGAAAGGGATGGGCAGGTAAATCCAGAGGCAATGACTTTATTTTAAAAAAAGGGATTGTCAACCATGGCAAATGCTTTAGCCAGATCTAAGAAAGTAACGTCAGTATATAGACCCATATCCCTGTTAGAAAGAATAAAATCAGTGAGTCTGAGCAGAGAGGTGGATGTAGAATGAGCAGTATGAAATCCAGATCGGTACTCAGAGATGAATGATAATCTGGATAGGTAGGTAGTTAGTTGTTTAGCAACTAGCCTCTCCAACAGTTTGGAGAGAATGAGGAGTAAGGTAATAGGCCTTTAATTCGCTGGGGAATCTGTGGGGCCACCTTTATGAAGGGAATTACTGTGGCATGCTTCCAGAGTAAGGGGAAAATACCAGTGGTAAGGGAGCAGTTAAAAATATGGTCCAAGAGGCCAGCAATACCAGGGAAACCCAACTTCAGTGAACGGGGGGGGAGCGGGTTGGGGAAGCCACGCAACCCGCAATGAGGGCTAGGCTTAATGTAGGAAAGTTCATGGAGAGCTTCCAAGGAGATTATGCCAGAATAGGCAATCTGGACAGCTGCACCAAGAGGAGAACCATGAGAGGTCTGGGAGCTATAACCAGGAGGAGGAGGGGGAACAATAGTAAGGGTCCATCAACATCAACAGGTTGGGCATTCAAGGTATTATCCATGGATTTTGGGCAGTGACCACTGCAGAGGTGTACCTGAAGCTGGTGATATCAGAGACAGAATGTGCAGGGTGCAAAGTGGAGCAGATTGTTTACCACATTGCAGAATTTGGATGGAGTTAGTGATTCCTTAACAAATTTAGAATGAAAGTAAGAGGTATACTGTTTCCAGTCAGCAGGTGAACCAAAAGCCATATGATAAACAAGGCAGAATCTCTTAATTTAGATACTGTAGTTCGATATAATCAGCAGTGACCCAGGGGAGATGCGCTCTCCCTTACTCTGGTTGTACAGGTTACGGCATGGGTGTTACATGTTACAGATGACTTGGAATAAGGCACAGAAATTAGACCGTGCCTGCTGAGGGTCAGAGGATTTTTACACTGGGCTCCAGTCTGACCGGAAATCAGACAAGGAGAATTTATGGAAGGAATGACCTGAAATATTTTAGGTGGGGCCTGGGTCATCCTGATTTTACATATAATAGGTGATACAGCGGTCACTGAATAAATCAGGAAGGGTTTCAACAGCAACAATAGAATGGGGGGGGGGTGAGTGAACAAAATCCAGTCCACGAGGGAGTAGTTATTGTTTCTGAATTCCCTCCAAGCAAACACACCTCGTGTCCAGAGTTCCATGTTTTTGGTTCTCTGCTTTGCCCTCAGCTCTGCCTTTAGCACATTTATTGGAGCTTGGGACATGTGTAACAACAACAACAAAAAAGTGAAAGTTATTTTTCTTGCCACCACATGTGCCTGCTGCTTGTTTATCTTTTCCTTGGATAACACACTTCTACTGTATCGCAGAATGCATACATGCACAGACAGTCTGCTGGAGGAAATGACACCAAGGGCAAGTGAGCAAGTGGGAATGTCCTGAACTTCCCACATCACCAAATCAGGCAGCAGTAGTCTACAGCACAGCTGAGCTTACTGAGCCAGAAAGAGGAGTGAAAAAAAGTTGGAGCGAGGGTAAAGTAGGTGACTGTGGGACTGAGAGGGAGCCCATCATTATGTGTTGTTTTGGGATAAGCAAGAGTGCCTGGTGGACACACAATATACAGCATACTGGCCAGTGTGTCTCTTAAAAAACAAATACAGTAAGTAAAAAAAAATGTAAACTGGTTTAGGCTCTGCAGAGTAACTGTACATGCTTTTTACATTCGCTTGCGTAAGGAACGTTTTTGGAGAGTAGCACACTTTGGAGGTGTGCCTCTCCCATTCAATCCAGTGCTCTGTTGAGCAGGCGTGGCGGTCCTGCACCAATGGGTGCGGGAGCTCTGTATGACAGCGGTGGTCTTCTGCTTCAAAGAAACCACCGCTGTCATACCGAGCACCGCGCCACACCACCCCTCACGCCACGCTGGCCCCCCGAAGCGCGCCGCCACGCCGCCCCAAAGCTTTGGTGCCACGCTGGGGAGCCCACCCCAGTGTGGCAAGTGTCCAATGAGTCCATTTTTAAAAACCTGTAAAGAAAAAACGGTCCCACGTAGTCTCCCAGTCCCTCCCATAACCCGCACCCACCCACTGCGCACTCAGCCTCCCCACACCCTCACCCCATACTTACTCCGGAGCTTGGCGCGCAATCTTCGTGGACCAGGAACACGTCTGCACTCTTCAAAGCCGATAGTTAACTGAGGAAATGCCGTAAGCTGTATAATGGGCTAGATAGGGGTTTCAACTTTATTGTATATTCATACATATTTTGAATTAACCAATGGCTTTACTTTTCATGAATGATAAACACTGTCATGAGCAAGACTGGGGCCCGGCGGGTGATTTCACAGTCACTGCGTGAAATCACCCTTCGCCCGAATATAATGCCAGGACAGTGACATCATTCATGAGAAGGGGTCCCAAAACCCCATGTTGAAAATTTGGCAAAAATTCCAAAAATGACTGTTTTACAAGCGCATGCTATGCAGTTCCTACACAGGCTCGTAAGTTCGTGAATTTTCAATATTTTCACTACAGTTTTTCAACATTGCCATTTTACCACACCTCCTTATGAGCAGTACAGCTGTCATTTTTCACATCCTGCCCAAAATGTGTTTCTGCCCATGTAGCGCACAATGGCGCAGTCGGTGTGCAAAATCAATGTATGGGACACATTAAGAAAATTGTGGTGACACTGTTCATTAGCAGAGGTCTTAAAATGGCTATGTTGAAAATTTGGTGAAAAAATTCCTAGAAATGACTGTTTTACGAGCGTGCATTGCGCAGTTCCTACGCACACTCATAGGTTTGCAAATTTTCAATATGTCTACTCCAGATTTTCAACATTGCCATTTTACCACACCTTCTTATGAGCAGTACAGCTGTCACTTTTCACATCTCGCCCAAAACGTGTTTCTGCCCATGTAGCGCACAGTGGCGCAGTCGGTGTGCCAAATCAATGTATGGGACACATTAAGAAAATCACAGTGACACTGTTCATGAGCAGATGTCTTAAAATGGCTATGCTGAAAATTTGGTGAAAAATTCCTAAAAATGACTGTTTTAGACGCGCACGTATGCAGTTCTACGCTGACGTATGTTTAGCGAAGTTTTCAATATTTGCACTCCAGATTTTCAAGATTGCCATTTTACCACACCTCCTCATGAGCAGTAGTAGCTGTCATTTTTCACATCCTGCCCAAAACGTGTTTCTGCCCATGTAGTGCACAATGGCGCAGTGGTGTGCTTGAACTCAATGTATGGGACACATTAAGAAAATCACAGTGACACTGATCATGAGCAGAGGTCTTAAATGGCTGTGCTGAAAATTTGGTGAAAAAATTCCTAAAATGACTGTTTCTACGAGTTCGCGCTTATGCAGTTCCACGCATGCTCGTAGTTTGCGAATTTTCAATATTTTCACCCAGATTTTCAACATTGCCATTTTACCACACCTCCTCATGAGCAGTACAGCTGTCATTTTTCACATCCTGCCCAAAACGTGTTTCCGCCCATGTAGCGCACAATGGCACAGTCGGTGTGCGAACTCAGTGTATGGGACACATTGAGAAAATCACAGTGTCACTGTTCATGAGCAGAGATCTTAAAATGGCTATGTTGAAAATTTGGTGAACAAATTCCTAAAAATAACTGTTTTACGAGCGTGCGTTGTGCAGTTCCTGCACGCTCGTAAGTTTGCGAATTTTCAGCATTTTCACTCCAGATTTTCAACATTGCCATTTTACCACATCCTCCTTATGAGCAGTACAGCTGTCATTTTTCACATCCTGCCCAAAACGTGTTTCCGCCCATGTAGTGCACAATGGCACAGTCGATTATGCAAAATCAATGTATAGGCACACAGTAAGACAATCACAGTGACACTGTTCATTAGCAGAGGTTTTAAAATGCCAATGTTGACAATTTGGTGAAAAATTCTAACAATGACTGTCTTCTGATGGCGCTGCCCGGTTTCACGCGCTGCAGCGGGTTTGCGAATTTTCAATATTTCCACTCCAGATTTTCAACATTGCCATTTTACCACACTTCCTTATGAGCAGTACAGCTGACATTTTTCACATCCTGCCCAAAACGTGTTTCCGCTTATGTAGCGCACAATGGGGGTAACAAAAAGGTCATGCTGAAAATTTATTGTGCAAATACCAGCAATCGCACAGGGCATTAGGGTAAAGCACCATACATGCCAAACACCACTGCAAATACCTGCAAGTGAACGTTCGGCATTGACAAATGCTTGTTTAAATTATGGCCACTTTTTAGCAGACATTTTTTTAAGTTTGAGTTTTAAAAGCAAACTGATTATAAAATTAATCTTGTGGTCCTGACTGATTCAGTGTTTCACTGTGAGTGGCATTATTATCTTCCAGACTGCTGTTTTCTCTTGAAGTGCTTCCACTGTCTATCATAGCACCGTATAGACAGCAGATATCAGAACCGCACCAAGATAAACAGTAGCTACCTGTGCTGCTGATTGGCTCCTGACTGTCAAAATTCATTTCTGCTCTCTTCTTGTATATGCAACATCATGACTGACTCTGATGATCAATATTGATGGTTATAGGGAGGGCCATCAGTCTATTAGCGAAGTCACACTGCAGTCTGGTCATGCCGTGTCTCAGCATGTCTAATTTAAGTAGGCAAAATTATCATAGCAGGGCATCACCAGACATAAATGTGGCTTTACTGGTCATGTTGCTATAAACAGATGGTTGATGACTCTCTTCACAACTAGACACTAGTCATGATGTTGCTTACACAAGCAAAGAGCGATAAGGGCGTCTGGAAGTTAACAGCCTGGCTGACAGTGCTGCTGGCTGGCAGTAGCCACAGCTGATCTCTTCTTGTCTCCTGTTCTGTGTTACTTGGGGCACTGTGCTGGATAGCATGGTACTTCAGTAGACAGCAGTTAGGGACATTCCCTGGTGTTTCAGCAACTCCATGTCAAATTCATAATGTTTTGTCCAGTACAAGATGGTCATTTAAACATTTAAAATCCACAACAAAAACATGGATTGCCATGCTTGTTTTTATGTTACATAGTGAGACTTAGTCCCTCTTTATGGGAAAAAGTTGTAAGGGAACATATTGTTATATGTAGTTATAACATCAATGTTTTAGGTGTCAGCATATGCATGAAAGAAAAAGTGAAACAAGGAAGCATTGTTTGCCGTGATGTTTGCTTCATTTTTTTTCCCTCACACATGCAGAAATAAAGAGTAAATTACCAATACTATGACACCCTCTTGAATTAACATTGCTAAAAAACTGGGGAAATAGTTGTATGTTTTTATGTATAAAACCATTTCAGTTCTGTCTAATTTTCTTAAAATGTTTTTGATAGATGTAGAATATGATTGTGAATATAGAAAAAGAAAGAAATATAGGTTTGCCATGCTTCTTTTGTTTATATCTGCTTTTCGAGTTGCAGTTTCAGAGGTGGTTGGCTCAAGACAAAAATAATTGAAAAAATCACAGTAAAAACTAAAACTTGCCAGAAAGCTATTTAAACAGTTCAAAACTACATGTAGAATGACAGGAACATTAATATAAAAGAAACAAAGTAACCAAAGACAGACAGACATGTATGTAAAGCACCTTGAATGATGCTATTGGCTACAACTGTGTGACTTACTTTCCTTGCTGCTATCCTGTATACATTCTTAGCGGGACATGATAATGATTCCATATATTTAAAATTGGACTTGTGCCAGTAAACAGCCCTGAAAACTGTTCCAGGTACTGTACATCAGAAAAATGGGAATTTGAAACACCAGGGAATACCTTTAATCTCCAGTTTGCATTATGTATCATGTTAGGCTTAGACAGTTAGAAACATAACATTTGACAGCAGAAAAGGACCGCTTGGCCCACCTAGTCTGCCCAGATGTTCCCTACCTGTTCTGTCTCCACATAACCCATCTAGTCTCTGTTGGCCCTCCCACCTCTCTACCATCTATCTATCTCTATGTCTAGCCCATGCATGCTTGAAGCAGCAGTGTTCTAGTCGCCACTGTTTCCATTGGCAGTCTATTCCAGGCATTCCACTACCCTTTCAATAAAGAAGTATTTCCCCGCATCACTCTTGAATCTGCCCCTCCAGCTTTACTGCATGCTCCCAGGTCCTGGTGTTTGTTCTCATTTGAGAGAGAGACTTCACACATGTACCCTGTTCACCCCTCTAAGGCACTTGTAGGGCTCTTTCATGTCACCTCTCCCTCTCCTCTCTTCCAGGGTGTGCATGCTGAGATCTCTCAGTCTCTCCTCATAGGGCTTCTCGTGTGAACCATTCACCATTTCAGTTGCTCTCCTTTGGACCACCTCTACCCTATCTATGTCCTTTATGAGGTGCAGTCTCCAGAACTGAACACAGTACTCCAAGTGTGGCAGCACTAGAGAGTGATATAATGATAGTACCACCTCCCTTCTCCTGCTGGAGATACCCCTCCCAGTGGAACCCAGCATCCCACTAGCCCTACCCACTGCTTTGTCACACTTCTCTGCCACCCGGAGGTTCTCAGACATGAAAACATCAAGGTCCCTTTCCTGGCTGGTTACTGTTAGTACAGTTCCTCCCCCCACATCCTATACTCAACTCAGGATTGCTAAGCCCTAGATGCATTATGTTGCACTTTTTGGCATTAAACTTGTACTGCAATGTTTTTGACCATTCTTTGAGTTTTCTAAGATCCCTAAACATGTATTCTATCCCTTACTGAGTATCCATCCTATTGCAGATTTTGGTTTCATCTGCAAAAAGGCATGCCTTCCCTTCCTGCCCTTCTTCAGTGTTCCCTGATGAAGATACTGAAGAGCACTGGTTGCAGTACCGAGCCCTGTGGCACCCCACTGCTCACACTCCCCTCCTTAGAATAAGTGTTATTAACTACCACCCTCTGTCTCCTATTGTTTAACCAGCTTCTAATACAATTTACCACGATAGATCCCATTCCTAGTTTGGACATCTTCCTAATCAGCTTTCTATGGGGCACTTTGTCAAAGGTCTTGCTAAAGTCCAAATAGGTCACATCCTCTGCCCTACCCTGATCAATTTCCTTGGTCACCCAGTCAAATAAACCTATTATATTCATTTGGCATATACTCCTCCCCACTCCCCCAATGAATCTGTGCTGTCGGTGGTCTGGCAGCCCATTATGGTGTTAGCAAAACTTAACGTATTTTATCATAATTTGAGGTTTGTATCACTACTGTGTCAGAGCCCTAAAAAGACTAGACCTGTGTTTTCAACAGCTAATGTTTACTAAATCAGTGGACTAGTACTGGACTAGACAAGTATATACAAAAACAAAAGCACACCCTGTGAAGTGCCTAACTGTGTTATATGATCATTTATTTAGCCTAATGCACTGAAAAAAAATAAATGATGACAACTGGCACACATTATTTGTTGCATTTGAATTTCATGAACAAAAACACATTATTTTAAAAGTAGGCACTCCTTGCTTACCAGATTTTGTGATTTTTACTCGTCTTTGTTTGGTTTTACTCACATTACTTCGAAAGTGAGGAGTACCATACTCACTCTGAAACATCTTATCTGGAGCACTGGCTAGGCATATATCCCCCCAAAAAAAAAAAAAAAAAAAACACTACTGCTCAAAAACAAACATTATATGGTTTTCACTTGCAAGGGAAGTATAATTTAGAGTTTTATTTATCTATTTACTAAAGTCTCGGAATTACAAAACCTTTGAGTCAGTGGCTCATTTACAAAGGCTCCACATCAGAGGGTGCACAATAGTAAAACAGTGAAGAATACAGAAAAATACAGAAAAAATACATTACACAAAAGGATTCAGTCAAGGGAGTACAATATAAGAGCACAGATTTGCATAATACAGTGTGTATATAATGGCAGTAAAATACAGACATTGGCAGGAATCGCAGAAACACACTATTGCTACATGAGGAGAAAAATTAGAGGAAACACAATTGAAATGGTGGTAGGAGATTGTGAGCGCAGTCCAAAAAGGACTTCGTTAAATACAGAAGTTAAGGAAATAAAATGGACTAAAAGTAGTATAATAGAAGGGAAGTGCCAGAATTTACAGTGAACAAGATTGAGGAGGGGAAATACTTGGCTAAGCAGAAACTGTCTGAGTTGTCTTAGTCAACAGTTACAAGTTGAGGGGAAATTGGGGGCGGTGGAGGGCTGGGTACCAGACCAGGCTAGAGACAGTCACAGCTGTTGATAACAAGTAGATGCTGTCGGAGCTTGGACTTAAAAGCACCTACCTTAGATTCTGCCAGGACTTCAGGAGGGAGGCCATTTTGCCAAACAGGTGCTGTATAAATGAATGCCTGCTGCCCTTGGGTGCTCCTACAGAAAGAGACTTGGTATGAGGCTTTGGTGGCACTCCTCGTACCATGGGGGTTAACAGACTGAGTAATGTGTTTCTGAGCTGAGGGAGGAGTGAGACCAAGGCAAATCTTTTTAGCCAGTAGGCAGGATTTGTAGGTAAGCCTACTTTTGAAGTTTAGCCAACTGGTTTGATAATAGAGGTCACAGGTGTGGGTGAGCCTGGTCGCACCTGTGACCAGACAGCAGACTTTGTTTAAGGTGACTTTAATTCTATTAGTGCAGTGTCAGTTGCAGAGCCATAGATGAAAATCCCATAATCAATAAAGAAAAGGACCGAGCTTGTTACTACAAGGCAAAGGGCATCTGCAGTCATACAGTTCCTGTGCCTGTAGAGCAGCTCAATTATTGTGTTCATTGCCCTACAGATTAGATTAACATGTTCTTGATAGGATAGGGAGCAGTCAAGGGTTATCCCAAGATATTTGAAGCTGTAAACTTATTCCAGTGGTAGGTGGCGGCTGTTGATGATGCTCAGGCACACCCTTTTGTGAGGATTAGCAAATAACATCACCTTAGTTTTTTGTCATTAATTATGATTTTGTGGAGCGCAAACCAGGACTCTATTTCAGCAAAGCTCTTTTGAAGAGTGTTCCCCAGGGCGAGGGGGTCAGGGTGACTGGAAAAGATGACAGCATCATCTGCATAGAGGAGCAAATTGCTGGAGCAGGCTTGTGGAAGGGTGTTGAGGAAAATGCTGCAAAGAAGGGGTCTGAGAATAGAACCTTGGAGGACTTCGTATCGAATGGGTAGGCTGGAGGAGAAAGTGTTAGAGATTTTGACACACTGCGTTCTCCCACATAGGTAATTGGTGAACCAGGAGGTAGCTTCCTGAGAGAGAGACCAGTGGCAGGGAGTGCAGCTAATAGTAGGGCGTGATTAACTGTGTCAAACGCTTTTGTTAGGCCAATGTAAATAGATCCTATGATGTGACCACAGTCAAGAGCTTTATGGATGAAATTAGTAAATTCAGGAATGGCTGAGGTGGTGCTGTGCCCCTTCCTAAAGCCATGTTGCTGGTGACATTATAGATTGTAGTTGGCAAGGTATTCGGACAGTTGACTGGATACAATCCTTTCCCAGGTTTTAGACAAAGGGGGAAGGATGGATATTGGGCAGTAGTTGCTGTGGGAGGCCCTAGCACCACTCTTGTGGACTGGAGCCACTACAGCAGCTTTCCACTGTTGGGAGACTTGTCCTAGACAGAGGGACAGATTTAGAATTTTGGTGAGGGGGGATAAGACGGCGTCAAGAGCGAGGTGCCATAGCTTGAGGTCCAGAGTATAACTACTGAATCTGGATTTCCCCAGTACTTGCTGGATGTACTTTTTGGCTTCAGGCAGGGAGACAACCCAGAAATGGAATGGGGTAGATATGGGACCAAGAGAGAAATGTGAGCCAGACAAATTAGTGGGGAGGACACCGCTAAGGTCAGTAAAAGTGGTGTTAAAGGTGTCAGCTATGAGCTGGGAGTCTTGGGTTAAGACACCATTAGTATTTATCATGGATGGGAAGGAAGTGTTGGGTTTACTGGAGAGATCATTTAAGTCATCCCAGAATTTCCTCCCATTCCCACAGGTGGAGGAAAGGCTATCTTTGAAGTGGGCCACTTTAGCAAGGTGAGTCTTACAGGTGCAGGCATTCCTGGTGGTCTTGTACATCTGCCGATCTATAGGGCTGCCAGTAAGACGTGCTTTTTTCTAGAGGTGGTCCCATGTGGTCATAAGTTTAAGGAGTGTAGAGGGGATCCAGGGGTTACTGGAACCTTTGATTACCCATTTTCTGAAAGGTTTGAAGATATCACAGGCCATATTAAAAGTGGAGATGAAATATGCCAAGGCCTGGTCAATGCTGTTGACCGAGTCAAGGGGGGGGCCAATCACAGTGTAGGAGGTAGTCCTGGAACTACTTTAGGTGGCCTCTTTTGAGGATGCGACTATACAGTGGTTTAGCGGGGAGTTTGGGGAAGCAGTTTATCCAACAACAGAGAACCGGAGAGTGGTCACTCAGTTTTTGAGAATGTCTCAGGGTGGTTAGTAAATATGAGGTCTATCAGGATACTATTGATGGCCCTGTAGTTGACTCTTGTAGGAAAAGTCACAAGCTGGGAGTGGTCTAAGGCTGCGGCACTGTCCCTGAATGGGCTGGCTTCAGGGGCCAACCAATTAATATTAAAATCACCCAATAAGACTACCTCAGAGCCATTGTGCAAGTTGGAGACACATTCCAGAATAGAACTGAAGCCATTTGTGGTGTCAGGAGGGGGGATATATACAGATAGTGCTATAAGTGATTTACCCTTCTTGCTTATCGCAATTTTGACAGCCAGTGTTGGAGCACTATTCCCCGAGGTGAGTTTAGGAAGGACATGCCCCTGTAGTGAGTCAATTAGAGAGATGGCATATTCCACCCCCCCTTTCCCCAGCCTATCTTCCCCGAAGAGTGTGTAACCATTTAGGGTGACAGCAGAGTCTAGTATTTTAGGGGGACAACCAGGTTTCAGCCACGGCGAGGACGTCCGGTCTGTGTTGCACAACTCAGACCTGGAAGTGGCCAGTTTTACGTAGTAGGCTGCGGATGTTAACAGAGGAGAATTTGAGACCATTCAGATTGCTGATGGTGGGAGGTGGTTGTGATCCAGGCCCTAGGTTAGTGTGCACATTACCAGACAGCAGTATTAGAAGAAGGCATTGACGAATTATAACGAATGTTAACAGCTTGAGATTGGGTGCAGTTCTTCTAGTGGAGGTACTAATCTTAAAAATAGGTAATGGGAGGGATGGAAGGTGAGGCCAGAAGTAGCGTAGGGGCTCTAATTAGGAGAACAGAGCAGCAGGTTGGCCCAATGAGGTAAGGAGAGAGGTATGGTACTGTACTTGCAGTACCAATGGCCCACATGGCTGTATCTATGCATGATGGGAGAGGGGTTGGTATGGACATTGTGCATACAGGAATAGTGGGGGAAGAATACATGCAAACCCAGGTCTTGGAGAAATAGCTGCAGCCATATGTTAATTCATTGTAATTCACACTATTGGAGTGGCATGTGCAACTGGGAGATCTCATCAGTCACCTTGGGTCCCTGATGTCAGGGCTAAGACCTCACTTTCCATGGCAGAACCCTACCTGCCTACAGACAAAGAGATATCTGCTGCAATGCTTTGGCAGACTTTGTAATTACGTATGTCACCTGGCAAAGCTTCCCTTTAGTGTACTCATTTTGGCATCCCTTTTCATTCAGAACAAGTTTCTCCTATCTCTTTCCACTGCTTTGACCAGGGGCATTTTCTGGAGTTCTCCAGTTTTGGCAGTCACTCAGGATATTTAACTGTCATGGGAGGCTTTCTGATTTCACTCCATCTCTGCATCCCCCCCCATCATGACACACAGTATATTGACAGGGAGTTTCTTAAGGTTCTAAGTGGTACTATGCGTATTTCAGTTGTTTTGTTTGTCTTTTCAGCTTTTGTTTGGAATTGTCTAGTCCTGGGGTCTGCAGCTAAGGGAGGACAGGAATAAGTTAGAACAGTGCAACAAAGGGCAACAAAAGTGATCCGTGGCCAGCAGAGCATGGCATGGGGTGAGAGGCTGAAAAGGCTCCATGTGTGTTCGCTGAAGGGACAGATGGAAGACATGATAGAGACTACTGAGTGGATGAAAGGGTACAATGGAATGGACCCAGCAGTCTGTTTAAACTAAGAAACTGAGCATCCACCAGGGGGCATGCACTGAAGTTGGAGGGAGAAGGTTCAACATGGATATTAGGAAGTATTACTTCACTGAAGGGGTGGTGGATGGGTGGAACAAACATCTTGACAAGGTTGTGGAAACAGAGTCTATTGCAGGGGTCAAGTGGATGTGGGTTGCATATAGAAAAAAGGTTATTAGATGGAAAGTGGCAAGAGGGAAAGGAGTGACCATGAAGGAGGACAGAGACTAGATCATGTCCAAGTAGGTTATCTTTAGGTAGACAAGATGAACTGTTTAGGTCTTTTTCTGTCAGTCACTTTTCTCTGTTTCTGTTTCTAATCTTTTCTAGAGCATTTTGAATTGTGCTCTGTCTTTAGACACGTGTTTTGCTAGAGTTTCTGAGTGGAACAAACTTCCTGACAAGGCTGTGGAAACAGGCTGTAGCTGGGTTCAGGGGGAGGTGAGTTGCATATAAAAGCATTATCAGATGGAAAGTGGAGGGAGGGAAAGGGGTGACCAGGAAGGAGGACAGAGACTTGAGCATCTCCAAGTAGGTTATCTTTGAACAGACAAGATGAACCATTAGGTCTTTTTCTGTCAGTCATTTTTCTCTGCTTCTATTTCTGCTTTTTTTTGGAGTATGTTCTGTCTCTAGTTATATGTTTTGCTAGAGTTTCTGAATATAGAATGAAATCTCTCTCTCTCTCTTGCACTTTGCTTGACATTGGGAGGGCTTTGCCCATGGTTCAGCGTGGGGAATAGCTCTTCCCACAACCTCTACTTAAGCCTTTTACTAACCGCATCTCCCTTGGTTAGGGAGTGTTTTTCGTACACCACAATCCCACCTCCTCCTTTTCTGGTGCTCTTCTCACCCTTGTTCATGGGCCTTCTATTCCCTACAAATTTCTACCTACATACCTACTACTCAAGGGTGGGAATAGAATAAAGCCACAAAAAGTACTACAAGTTACACAAGCACTAATACTCATTGCTATTCCACAAACATTGAATTGGTAGTGGGGCCCACTTGAAGTGGGATAATACCCTTCTGCATTTTGCTAGATGGTTTTGTTCATTATGCATTTAGTTGTTAATGCCAGCTGCTTGGTACAGTATGTACATGTCCACTGAATATATCTGAATGAAATGAGGTGTGCTAATTTGTTTTGCTCTGCTGGTAAAGTTGATCACCTTGTCATTAATAGATGGGTACCTTATTTTTGGTCTTATTTTTAGTCTTTCCCTTCAGCTGCTGATGTGGGTTCTGGTGTGGATATTCTACAAGATTTTCAATCGGTTGAACTAGTTTTATACCATTTCATCCTATTTACCTTCCTTCTGATGGTGTGCACTTGGTTTTGTTTAGTGGATTATTTTGAAAAAGGGAAAATGACTTCTCAACTCTTGAAGTTCATATACGTCTTTTATTATCATCATCGCGTAAGGTATCACCAAGGAGTGGGGCTGATGTTTTGTAGCCAATGCTACTTCCTCAAGGCGACACATAAATCTAGATAAAGTATAAGAAAATGGTAACAGAATATAATCCTCAAGTAAACTATATATATATAATAATTTGTAGTGTCACATTCATACCACACACCCCATTACCAATATGGAAAACTACAAAGACAAGCATAAGAGTATAGGTCAATTTACAGTACTCTATGTAACAAATATACATACCGTATACACTGCTCTTAGGTACCACTGCCATAATCCTGCTCGACTAGTTTTATTGTCTTATAGCATTTTGTTTGCTATATATATATTTTTTTTTATTTTAGTCTTTGGTAACCGGGTTAGGCCCACTAGGCACAAGTGCCTGTTTTCAGGGGTGACCTGGGACCACTGGGTGGTTAAGTGACTTGCTCAGAGTCACACAGTATGCAAATGGAGGTTGTGAGAATCAAACCAAGGTCTGTTCTGCTGGATGTACTAGGCTCGTTCACAACTCGTTACTCTAACCTCTAGGCTATACTGCCAGCCCATATCCTTTTTTCAATCACCTTTTTCTTCTTTTGCAGCATAATTTTGTTTAATTAACAGCTATACGTACTTTATAGATCCTTTAGTAGTATAGTCTATAGTCCGTATTCATTTTGATTTTCCTCTTTCCTAGTATTTTTTGTCAGTGATTATACCAGTGTAAGAATCAGTGCAAGATGAAAGCAGCAGTGATGCTATATGTTCACCTCCTTCTCATCGTGGAACATGCTCTGATACTGCTAGTGCAAAACTTTTATTTACCAAGTTATGATCATTCTTTCTATTTCTGGCCTGGTCTGATCTGTACATCTACAATTCATAAATCATGAGCAGTGAAAAACTGATCCTATTAATGTGACAGTACCAGAATTTAATGACATAAAACACAAGGATTGAAAACATGAGATGCACTAATACAAAGGGCAGAGTATCTGTGTAGGGCAACTTAGTACCTAGTTTTACTCTTGGACATGCATCATGATCCACTTATTCTACATTAGCTCTACTTGCAAAATAATGAAAAAAGTTGGATTCTGTCTCTTTTGGAAAATGAGTTGAAAATAAGGTGTCCAATCTGCTGAAGTCCAGAAATGACCTTTAGGCTAGTGTCCTTCTGTACTCAAGTGGATGACCATCTCCCAGGCTATGGGAGTACACCTCGCTAGTTGTGCACAGTATTTATACTTAACTTTAGAGTCATGTGCACACATGCTGCAATAGCGACACCGGTCCTTCCTATCCTTTATTGTTTAGCAACAGTATTTATTTACTGTGGGCTGATTTCTGTTTTGTTTCTAATATTGGTGTTTTGACTGTTTAAAGGGTCTTACACTTGCAAGGTTAACACTTGTCCTTGTAATGTGCTACGATATAGATCTCTATGTATGTGCTGGTTCTCAATGATTGTGCTTTACATTGCAGCTCCTATGTCAGATTTACTCATAGTGCTTGTAAATCACAGTGCGTATCCACAATACTTATGAGACCCAGAGTATTGCTAGTCGACCCTCATTTATTAAGAAGACAGAAAGCTTCACTTTTCTGCACTTACCACAGAAATGTGCATTGCTTTTTTTATATTATAAAATTGTTGATGCTTCTTATGCTACACGCAGTGTATACTGTTATTTTCTTGTTGCCTCTGTTCCAGATCTACTACAATGTCACTTACGAAGAAATTGAAGAGGACGGTCCCATTACTGACCCCTGCAGCACACCCTGCTGGTCACTCTCCTCTCAGTAGACTGAGTGCTGTTAACCAACACCCTCTGTTGCATATACATTAACCAGTTCCTTACTCAGTTCACCACTTTGGATCCCACTACTAGGCTGCTAATCTGATTTTTTTACCTTTGTAACAATCCTGAATGCCTCTCTCCTTGGCAGTTGCTGCTGTCTCTTTTCATACTGCCTGAGCAATGGTCAAGGGTACTTGGACTCAAGAAATTGATTAATTCCTTCCCAGCATGGCTTTAGTGAGAACTGTAGTATCCTTATGGCTGTGCTGGAGGATACTAATACTTTTGTATAGGACCTTGGACAGTGGGGAACATGGCAGGGGCTTTATTTTTGGATTTATCTAAGACATTTGAGCTGGTTCACCATGGTATGGTTTATCTCTAGCTTCTGTCTCTTGGTTCCAGCACTGTTTATCAAATGGGAAACAGATGGTTCTGCTTAATACAAAAATACCTCCTGATTGATATAAAAATGGGTGTTCCCCAGGGTTCCTTCCGGGGCCCCATTATTTTTAGTATTTTTTGAACTGTCTATCTTCTAACATCCAGAGTTCGGATATGTGTGCTGTTATGTACACTGATGACATAGTACTGTATGGGTCAGGATCAAATTTTGCTGAAACTGGCAATCACTTTCAAGAAGTATTTGTTACTGCCCAAAATTGGCTGCTGGAGAATAGAATATTAAATACTTCAAAGATGAAGTTTACGTGTTCTGGATCTAAGTAAAAACGTTGACAGTATGAATTTTTAAATCCACTTTATAACTTGGATGGTAGAGAAATTGAACAGGTTAAGAGCTTTCAGTATCTTTGTTTTACATTAGATCACTCTCTCTCACGTACCAAGATCATATTAACTCTTTGGTCAAATCTGCCCATATTCATCTAGGGCAATTATACCATGTCACCCTGTCCTATAACATAGAAACATAGAAATTGTCGGCAGATAGGGGCCGCCAGGCCCATCCAGTCTGCCCGTAGGCCCTATACATTGTATGTGGCCACTGACCCTATGTGATCAACGGCTTTTGACTATTCCAAGTGTCGACTATCCTTTCTGTGTAGAAAAACGTACTCTCATTACCTCTTACTCTACCCCCTTTCAATTTCATATAGTGCGCCCTTGTTCTAGTACTTTTTCTACATTGGAAACGGTTCCCCATCTGCACCTTGTTTATGCCCTTGAGGTACTTGAAAGTTTCAATCATGTCCCCCCTCTGTCTCCTCTCCTCTCCTCCAGTGAGTACATATTGAGGTCCCGTAGTCTCTCCTCATATGTTTTGTGGTGCAAGTCCTGCACCATCTTTGTTGCCCTTCTCTTGATAGTCTCCACCTTATCTATGTCCTTGCACAGGTGTGGCCTCCAGAACTGCATGCAGTATTCCAGGTGAGGCCTTACCAATGTTTTATACAATAGCATCACCACCTCCCTCCTCCTGCTAGTGATACCCTTGCCTATGCACCCCAGCATACCACTGGCCCTTCCTGCTACCTTTGTGCACTGCTTTGATACCTTAAGGTGATCAGAGATGATAACCCCTAGGTCCCTTTCTTCTTTGGTGACAGTCAGCTCCTCCCCCTCCCAACCTGTAGCTCTCCGCAGGGTTCCCTCTACCCAGGTGCATTATTTTGCACATCTTTGCATTGCATCTCAGTTGCCACATCTCTGACCATCTTTCAAGCTTCTCCAGGTCCCTTTTCATAAGCGGTGCACTCCCTGCCTGGTTATATGATGGCCGGCCGATGAGGTGTGAGGAGGGCTGTGCTGGTTGCTGTATGTTCCGCAGCACCATGGATAATGGCAAGGTGTGTGTGTGTGTGTGGGGGGGTATGCCTGGTACTGTGGGGGGAGACCACTGGATGCCAGAGAGTTTTTTTTCTGTACTTATGGGCTGGCAATCAGAGGGAGGGGGACCACTGACACCAGGGAGTCTCTTGTAGTCATGGAGGGGCTGGTGATTGGAGGGAAGGGGGACCATTAGCACCAGGGATAATAGATTTTATGTCAGGGCTGGTGATCGGACATGGGAACCACAAGCACCAGTGATAATAGGCTTCACGTCAGGGTTGGTGATTAGGGGGACCACTAGCACCAGGGATAATAATATTTATGTCGGGGCTGGTGATCGGAAGGAGAGGGGGCCACTAGCACCAGGGATGATAATATTTGCATCGGGGCTGGTGATCAGAGGGAGGGGGGACCACTGCCACCAGGGATAATAGGTCTTACATAGGGGCTAGCGATTGGGAGGGGACCCACTAGCACCACGGAAAATAATATTTATGTTCGGGCTGGTCATTGGAGGGGGGACCACTAGCACCAAGGATATATTTTTTATAGAATGGGCTCGCGATTGGCAGGGGGGGTGTCAGGGACCACAGTGGGGGTTGTGCTTCCCCAGCAGCCAATCAACTAGGTGGCATCACCTCCAGCAGCTGCTAGGGTTGCCTGGAGTTAAGTTGGGGTTTTGTTCAGCAGTATTTGTACTGTGCAAAAGGACCACACTAAACCCTTTTGTGCAGTGCAAAGCCACTGAATATGGGGTGGCATGGCTACATCCCTCCCCTTGCCCACATGCATACATTATGCTTTGTGGTGGTGCTAACATGCTTTGCCCATGCAACAGCCTCTTTTGAATATTGGCATCCAGCACAAACCCCCATTTGCGTGGACAAAGACCTGTTAGTACCCGTGCAAACATTTGAATATTGGACCCCAGATGAGACATCTCCAACTGTTTGATCTTTTCAGTACCTTTGAGCATGTGGAAAACTGAGCTAATGTGTCAGGGTTACTTCCCCTGCTCTGATGGTCGCCCCTTTTTGATGCAGTCTAACATTCTGCTGGCCCTCTTGATGCTGGTTGCACACTGCCTGCTCTGCTTCAGCCCTCATCCATTATGACCCCAAGTCCTTTGACTCCTCGATGGTAGCAAAAGGAGTCCTGAACCATGTTCACTTCCTACCTGTATTTCTCCTCCTCCGCAGGTGTAGTACGTTATTTTTTTGCTACACTGATTTAAGGATTCACAAGTCAGACTAACTGCCCTTCATATTCGGGTCCTCTGAAAGTCTGTCACATGCTCCAGGGCCCTGGCCATCTTAGAATAATCTGCAATCATAAGCAGCCTGCTGGACACCCCAGTGTCTAGATCATCATGAAAACATTGAAGAGCAATGGCCACAGCACCAATCCCTGAAGGATGCCACTGAGTACTCTTCTCTACCTGGAGTAGTGTCCATCCGCCATCATGTTCTGCTTCATGCCCCCAACCCAGTTAGCAGTTCAGCTTGTGTATGTCTCATGTATACAGCACTGGTTCAGCTTGCCTTCAAGCTTGTCTTGTACCATGGTGTCAAAGGCCCTGCTAGAGTCCATAAAGGCAATGTCCATGTCTCTTCCCCTGTCTACCTTCCTGATTGCCCCCTCAAATAAGTTGATATGGCTGATTTGGCAGGAAGTGCCTCTTATAAAGCCATGCTGAGAGTGGGCAAGAATCTTCGCCTCAACTAAGTACTGCACTATTTTATCCTTGATAATGGTCTCCAGGGCCTTTCACAGCAATGAAATCAGTCTGACTGGTCAGTAGTTGCCTGGGTCCAAACCTGCCTCTTCATTTAGGTGGGGCTCATTGGCCAGTTTTCAGTCATCTGGAGCCACACATGCTCATACAAATTCTTGAAGGATTACTGCTAGAGGCACCACCATTTGTTCCTTTAGGTCCATTATAATCCTTGGACATATCCCCCCAACCCCCACACCATGAGACTTACCAAGCTTACTTTTTGCCTAAGAGTGTTTTTTTTAGGTTTCGCCTTTGTTTTGTCCTTTTGTGTAGCTTATCATGCATTTGTGTTGCTTGAGAATTCTGTTATATGATCGACTGATTCCTGTTTTGCATAGTATAAATGCAGATGTTACTGTTTGTCTTATTTTGGGTAATATTGGTGACTTGAGAGCATTCCTTTTATAACATATTTTAGAGAGCATTGCCCATAGTTTTATTTGCATGTGGGGGGATGCTGAACTTGTTGCCTTTCAGTTAGTTAAAATATTCCACATCCTAAAATGTAAAATGAACATTAGTCATTGACCTTTTTGATACGAAGTGCCCCATTTATGCAACAACCTTCCAACTGGTCTCACAAGCCCTATCTGCCTACACACCACCAAACAGAAGCTAAAACTTAATCTCACTTCTGTTTGCTCCAGTGACAAGTGTTATTCCCAAACTATCCTTACCAGTAGTGCACTCTGTATCTGGATATATCAGGGAATAAGACAGGAAAGTCAGTTGAAACGAATGGGAATTTCCTGTGATATATTGTGATAGAGTATACCTGAATATTCTGCATCATGTCATTGGCTATGCCTATGTAGTTTTCTGTTTTTCAGTAA
This sequence comes from Neoceratodus forsteri, assembly GCA_016271365.2. Lineage (NCBI taxonomy): Eukaryota > Metazoa > Chordata > Ceratodontiformes > Ceratodontidae > Neoceratodus > Neoceratodus forsteri. The sequence continues at coordinate 1,221,128,535 of CM057450.1, forward strand.
CAGTATTTCTCCCTGGTCAGAGCAGATGGCTCTCAGACCTGTCCATGCTTCCTCAAAACAGCAACCACCTTCCCAGGATTTAATGGGCCATGGTTCCTCCATGAATTGCACCCTTCCCATGGTGAGGCCAGGAGGGTGCCCCCCCCAAGATGCTTATCCAGATTGGGGTTTAGAGTAATGGGCAGTGGCGTGGGCCAGGGGAAAGAAGGCAGGCAGGGCTTCATTCTTGCCCGCCCTGACATTTTTTCTCTGTTCTCCTTAGCTGTCCCTTGTTGGGGCACACGTCAATGTGTGATGTGTGGAGGCACTGTCTCACTGCTTCAGTCCCACAGTACTCTACCTTCATGTTACTCATTCCTGTACTGCCACCAGACCTCCTCCGGGTGACAGTTGATGTCAGAGCTGAGTTGTGAGACTCCCCTGCCCAGGAAAGGAGTGCAGTCCCCTGGATGCTCACTGGTCTCCCCCTAGTTGACCCCAAGCAACCAGAGTCTGCTCCCAATCCTAGGTCATTGACATGGTGGGTGGCAGTGCTACTGCTGAGCCACCGGGCTGGCTGCCAGTGTATACTTTCATACAGCACCAGTGGTGACCAAGTTTCCCTGAAACATTTGTTTATCCCACTATTTAACCTCTAGAAACACAGATCTAGAGGTAAGATATGTCATGATAACTATCCTCAACCTAAGAACCCACCAGAAAGCAGCTTTCACAATAGCTTTGCCTTGCCCTACAGCCAGTGCTGCTGAATTTAAAGAGAATGTTAAATCGCAACACAAACAGCTGATTTCAATGTTATAACTTTCAAACTGATATTGCATAAATTGAATACACAATGGCTGGACTCAAAATACACAATTTGTGTCAATTTGTGAGGGGGCAAGATTTTTGTAACTCTCTCATGGCTTTTGCCATTTGTGAGTTATGGTCCTGCCCCTCGCTCGTAATGGTAAACTGGATATTTTCAGTCTGACCATTGTGTATCCTCTATATACATATGTTGATAAATATTCTTAATTCAGTTTGTATGCTATAATGTAGAGTAAGTTGTTGTCTGTACAGTACTTTGCATATTTTGATCATTGTAAATACCTGCTAATATTTTGTACTACCTTTATGGTTTACTGTTAAACTTGGTAGGGTGAAGCTATACACAGTGCTCTAGTGCATTTTGGGGGTACTTTTTTATAGTTAGGAGCATACCTCTGTCCCATTTATAGGGGATGTCATATCCCCTCATTTTGCCCCTCAGATGTTCTTTGTCCCACATTCATCCCACATATGAACGGTGCTTTCCACACAGAGGAGAACCTGTAAGCCCAAACTTTCAAGCAGAAGTTCATAACATGCTGTGATGCTACAGCAGAATAAAAGCATGGATTTCCACAGTGTTTTGACCTTGTATCTTCATGTTTGATGATGTGTCCTTCATTTAGATGTCCTGTGTCTTATATTGTTCCTCATTTTGAGTGTATGTGAGTGTCCCACATTACAGTGATGAAAAGTTGAGAGGTATGGTTAGCAGGTTTATCAGAGCAGCCTTTCTGTTCCAGTTTCACATCATGTTTTTACAAGTTGAACATGTAGGATCCATTGAAACGCCTTCAATACATCAAGAATTTGAAAAAAAAAGTATGCAAAGTATAGAGAATCAGACAGACTGATACATGTTGTTTATAAAGGCTCTCTGGGTTTGAAGGGGAAAAAAGTCAGTTCTTTAAGGCTGCCAATGTTAAGAAAATGACTACTGGTTGTTTGTTTCATCACTTTGTTTTTCTTTTTTGATTGGTCTCCATAACTCAAGGTGCCATACTTGTTTACTTTCTAGTAAGGCACTTTTATAATTTTGCATATCCTCACCTTTATCAAGCACCAATGTTTTTTTCTGTACTAGTTTTCTTCCCAATAAGATTGAAAGTAAATTTCTTCAGATTTTTCAGTGCAGTAATCACAAATCTTATTATATTTCATGTGTTATGTGCACAATCCCATATATTATTTCTATCTCTTCTGTACCACAATTGAAGGCAGAATGCGTAGTCACGATTTAATACACTGTTCTTCCTAACCCAAAGCATGAGAATGCTGTACTTAGACTAGATATGGCATTCTTGTATTTTGGGAGTTACTATATAGTGCTGTAAATCTCGATTTAACATTCAGAGAGCTTTGTTCATCCTTTGGTTATCTTCAGCCCTTGCTGACATAAAAGTCATTTAATGGTCTTTTGTAGCTGATGTGTAGAACTTGTTTGGTGACATGTCTCCTAAAGGCTGCCTAAGCTTGCTTGTGATCCATTTTTTCTCTCTCTTTTGGTTTTCTATGTAGCTGGCTTCTGGCAAACACATCTTTCTGCCCACACTGTCTGCCTACCGCAGTGAGATGCTTAGCCCCACACCCACTCTCCCAGCCTTGGCCCAGTGTCTACACTTTAAATTTGTGTTTATCTTTTCTTCTGCATTATTCTTTCTGTTTGTGATTGCAACATGAGATTGACACTGACAGTGACTCCTGCTGCATAAACTCCTCAGCAACCCCGCCCCCCACACACTATTGCTGACCTTCTAGTCATATTTCTGATCTGTTGCTCACTCATCCACACACATTCCACAATGAATGCTGCACCACCACATACTCATGCATGAACCAAGCCAGAGTTTCAGGGAGCCTTCCCCTCTGCCCTGCACACTATGCCTGTAAAAAGGAATAAGGGGGAAGGTGGGACAGACCAACCTAAACAGTAAAATAATCTGAATGCCTGTACTTTGTGGTATACGCCTTGCTCTCCCAAAGTTGTCCCTCCCTTTCCTGCTCTCCCACATCTCTTCTAAAAACAAGGTTACTTTTTATCTCTGCCTGCTCGTTGTGCACAATAATGTCATTAAATAACTAAATGCATTTTTACCCCCAAACCTTCAGCTGGAGCCTCCTTCTTCTTTTGCCAGTATTGTGTCTGTATAGTACCTGGCACTGGAGCACCATCTTACCAGACTGATGGAATCATGGAACACCTAACCCAGCTAGTTGTACTGAGCCTCCTCAGATTGCCCTCTGAGGTGGGGACCCTGTCCCCAGCACAGGGGCAGAAAAAGTCCCTTGATCCAGAAATACTGTAGGGGTGGGAGCATGTTTTCACAGTTTTAGTGTGTCCCTTGAGATCAGAGATCATGATGTTGTCAGGTGCTGGCATGCTGGGCACATCACCATCTGCACACTCTGCACTGTTGAATGCAGCTAGCAGTCCAGGGGCCACTCAGGTAGTGGTAAAGCAGTGGGAGGTGCAAGCCTCCACTAGAATGAGAGCATCCTGCAAGAAACTGAATGCTTGCCCTGCTGGCATTTTGAAGCATTTGAGCCCAGGGCATGTATCTGGGTCACTGGCACTGCTTTTGCAACAGTGCTGCTGCTAGGCTGACAGGCCCACTCCAGAAAGCATTTTTTCATACTTTTCACCTTTTTGTTGAGTTACTCTTTTCATTTCATTCTATTTTTGTAAGTTTTCAATTAAGTTCTTTCTTCGGTAGTTAATGGAAACAGGATGGCACAAAACAAACCACAGGCTACAGCAAAGAAACAAACACTGACTTGTAGTAACAGTATCACTCCCATGCTACAAACAATATCAGAATATATGTGCTGAATAATTTAGTTAACTGCAATTAAATAATGGTTCACACAGGAAAACTGCTGAAAAAGGAACTGCACACTACTAGGAAGTGAACCTCGATGAAATTAAGTGATACCCAAATGTGATTATTTTGCCTGAGAATATTTCTTGATACTTTTTTTTTTACTTTTAGTTGACCTAGTCTACCATTTCAGATAAGCTAAGTAAATTAAAAAATAAAAACTTATCAAGAAATGTTCTTAGGTTAAAGAATCACTCAAATGTAGACATACAGTGCATATTGTAGCAACTCTGTATAAATTGTAGGAATAGCAGTAATTGATGAAGCATGTAGATTACAATCCATGTAATATACAAGTAAAGAAATCTACAAGGAAGAATAATTAGCTAAGAACCACCCTCAAGATAGGATAATCATTCCCTTTCATTGTAGACAACAGTGTGCACATACCGTGTAATGAACAAAATGCCAAGTGAACATGTGGAACAAAGAGAAATCTCAAATTAGAATAGTGCACACATGCCCGGCATCAGAAGTGGAAATGTAATGTCACAATTAGGGAAAGGTACTGACAACAAGATGTACCTAAAACCAATAGTAAAGGAATGAAAAATATGTGCAAGATGAGCCAATGACTCCGTCTATACCTGCATCAAAGCAAATCCATTAGACAAAACCCCATCTCCAAGAATGCAGAAGCACTGACGAGGCATAAAGCTATTTTAAATAATGGAAAACATGTGGTACATCCACTCAAGAATCAGCATTGTCAAGTGAAGGAAACAAACTCTGGTCAGAGCCAATATGGCTGCTATGTTGCTTTAAGAGTGCTGGAGGGGAGCTTAATGGCATTCACAAATAAATGGAGCCTAACTAATTGAAAAGCTTTTTCAGGTCTTGAACAACAGCATTATGAAAGGAATCACAGGCTTGTCTCGGTACTAGAGTGGATGAGGAGTCACAGTAAATTAGGATGTTTGAGCAGCATAAGTTATTCATCCTTGTATGTGAAGCAGGGGTGGACATGAAGGACCTAGAGTCTTTTCTGACCCTAAATTGCTATGTTACTAACATACTAAAATGCCAGCAGAATAGGCCTAATGGTCTTTCGTGTCTGCTCATTTGATCAGCCCGCACCCTGGGAGCTGACCTTGCTGCCCCCTCGCCTTCTCTGGCTTCTCTCTTCCCAGTTCCGGATATTCTCGCTGCACTGGATTTTGCTTCCAGAACCCTTCCCCGTACCTGTTCCACCCCCTCTTGAACCCCTCCACCGTCTCTTCCTCCACCAGCCCCTGGGCAGCACATTCCGTGGCTCCACCACCCTCTCAGTGAAGTAGCACCTCCTCCTTTCTCCCCTGAATCTTCCTCCCTCCAGCTTCCACCCTACTCACACTGCCTCTTTTACAGCAGAGCTGTCAAGTCATCACTGTCTTCCCCTGGTCCTTCCACCATGCTGGAAAGGTTAAAAGCAGAGGAAAGAGGACTGCCAATTTTAGTGTACTGCATCTCAAGCGACTGTCCCTGTCAGTTAATTGTACTGAATGGTCACATAAACAGTGAGCAAAAAAGCACCACCCAGGATGTCCTGGCTAACCACCACACACCACCATTAAGCAGAGATCCCAGATGTGACACTGCCACTGATATCAATATTTAAATGTAGTAATACTGTAATAATATAATTCCTTCAAGGTGCACAACCTCTACCATAAACAACAAAGTTTCCATTAGCAAGTTTTAACACTGAGCTCTACATGATCTTTATTTTGATGTGTCTATGCATTTACAGTCACCTACAGCCAACGTGTGTTAATGTTAATTCAATGTGCTTATGCAACTTGATGAGATGAGATGATGCTTGCATAACTTGATTTGCTTTGTGGCTTTCCACCTCTGTAGCCATGGGATATACAACCCCGTAAGGGGACAATGCAAGGAACCCTAGAGGAGGGTGCCGTGGGAATGATTGTATTGGCTAAAGGTAGGTTAGGAAGAAGCCCACAGGTAAGAGAGCTGAGCCACTGGAGGAGATGGGGTGGATGGTAGGCAATGAAAAAATGAATCCTGGCAAGGCAGATGATGTGTGACCTTTTAAACCCAATGGGGGAGTGACATAGTTGCTCCACCCATTGAACCTCAGGCTTAAAGCCCTCCCATTCAATGTGTTTACACAACTAGATGAGATGAGATGATGCTTGTACAACTTGATTTGCTTTGTGGCTTTCTGCCTCACTATCTGTGGGATATACCACCCTGTAGGGGTACGACGCAAGGAACCCTAGAGGAGGGTTCATCCCCTACAGGTGCTGTGGGAATGATTGCGTCAGCTAATAGTAGGTTTGGAAGAAGCCCATGGGTAAACGAGATGAGCCACTGGAGGAGGAGGGGTGGATGGTGGGCAACGAAAAAATGAATCCTGATGAGGTCCAGGATGTGTGACCTTTTAAGCCCAATGGGGGAGTGACGTAGTCACTCCGCCCATCGAACCTCAGGCTTAAAGCCCTCCCATTCAATGTGCTTATGCAACTAGATGAGATGATGCTTATGTAACTTGATTTGCTTTGTGGCTTTCTACCTCTCTGTCCATGGGATATACCACCCTGTAGGGGTACGTCACAAGGAACCCTAGAGGAGGGTTCCCCCATACAAGTGCCACGGGAATGATTGCGTCAGTTAAAGGTAGGTTAGGAAGAAGCCCAAAAAGAATACACAAAGGTGTTGAGCATCGAAGAGGCAAGGATGATGAATGAATGAATTCTGAGAAGATGATAAGGGCAGACTTCCTAATGAGAGAGGGGAAAGCCGAGGGCCACCATCCACCTCCATCAAACAGCGGAACCTAACTAAGTAACCTAAAAAAGCACTAACTCTAACTAATATTATGACCATTGGCATGGAGGAGAGGAAAAACCCCCCTCTGAGGAGGAAACCTCTGGGGATCCAAGGCCTAGGTTGCCTTCCCTACAGGCTGATGATGTTTGATTTGAGGACGACGTTTGATTGGAGGACGTATGTTGGTAAAGAGAAGGATTCATTAAAGAGAAGAATATGAGTAGGAAAGATGATGATAGGACAGGGGAAAACCCCCAAAAGAAGGCACAGATCAAAGAAGGAACATGAGGCAGCAATGAAGACTGATCATGATCACCGCAGGAGGGCGGCAGGTCGATGAGGTAGCGTAAGACCCAATGAGAGGAATGCTTGATTGAGTGATGTGAGTAAGTAGACGCTGAGGCTGATAGGGCATGCTTGATTATGCACTGCAAACTATTAGACTCTGAGGTCAGAGTCAATGAGGTAGCATAGGATTCAATGATAGGAATGCTCAAGTAAGCAATGTAAATAGATGAACCCTGAGGAAAGGAGGAGTGAATGATGACCGGAGTCAGGAACCTGATACATGCAGCAGGATGGCCACAGGTCGATGAGGTGGCATAGAAGTCATGATAGGTATGCCCCAAAGAAATATCGATTGCAGGCTTCGATTGGAGTAAATCCCTGATGGCCAATACGGAATGAGAAGAAGAGGAAACAAGAATGAACTTGAAATGAACATGTACGAAGGTAGGACACTCAATAGAGTGGTGAGAGTAAGTAGGCACCTCGAAAAGAGGTAGACTCCAAGGCCAAGAAGGTATGTCTGGAACCAGAGGTATGTGAACAAGAATCCAGGTCGAGTGATCAAGAGGAGCAAAACTGGATGATGCATGATGAGGAGTGAAGCCACGAGTGGAGTGAATCCATGATGGCTGGCACAAGAACAGGAGCTAGGATGAGGAAAGTAAAATCAGGAAATGGATGAGGTACAATGATGGATTGAAGCCATGGAGGCTGGTACAGGAAAGTAAGGTATGAAAGGACAAAGGATGGGAGGGAGGTCAAGGAGGTAGCATAGGACCCAGCTGGTATGAGAGGAGAACTGCAGTAGGGCGAGTTGGAGGAGTAGCCTCAGGAACCAGATACGTGAGGTGGGAGGGCCGCGGCTCAATGGCACAAGAGTATGGGAGCCAGACGGAGTCGGCTGAGGCAGGCCGATTGGTCAGTCCAGTTATACAGATTGAGCGATAGAAATAGAGGAGCAGGTTGGTACGAGCCAGCACACATGAAGAAGGATAGGCATGCAGAGGAGAAGAACGGAGGGCAGGGGGAACAGGAGGAGGAGTCAGAATGAGTGAAGGAGAACTGGAAAGAAAACCTCAAAAGAAAGCACAGAAAGTTCAGGTTTTTTATTTTTTTTTATTTTTCATCGGTTTGAAGTCGGAGTGGGGATAGCAGGCAGAAGATAAAACCACAGGATAGGAAAAAAAATAGAAACCTCAAGCAGACCCTGGCATACTAAAGAGAGATGAAAGGATACAGTCCAAAGATCCTACTGGACCAGCTCCCAGGAAGCTAGATGCAGTCAACAGGAATAAACAAGAGCAAGATAGACTACCATGCAGCTACTAGCTCACATACCTGCAGAAGAACCACAGCCGGAGCAGCTCAGCAAGGCAGGATTGAACTGTTTGGAAGTGTAGCACAGGTCAGACAGCATGAGTGAGAGTGCTGCAGTAAACACTAGAAAACATGCATTCAGATGGCCTGCCAGGCTCGATGCGAGAGTGAATGAGGAGAGGGGTCAGCACATTGCTCTGAAGACAAGGGGAGCAGGCAGAGGAGCTGAATGAATGAGGAGCACGAAACAGTGGTGCCAGAGATGGCAGTGATGGAAAAGAACGGCAGCAGGGAAACCTGGTGGGGAACCAGGTCGGTGGTCCAAGGAGTCAATGAAACAGGAGGCATCGACAGCAACGGAAAGTACGGGTGTGGGGGCAAGGGATGCACTCCCAGATAATCAGTGGGGATGGGAGCCGAGGCCAACCTGGGAGTTGAGGCCGGCAGCGCCAGTAGCAGGGAGAAGCAAGCAAGGTAGAGGAATGGGAAAGATGCCCAAAGGCCATGGAAACAGAGCGAGGAGGAGACAGCAGGTACAGAAAATGCCAGCAGAACAGGAAAGAAATGCAGCGGCAGCGGGCAGCAAGTGGGGTGAGGAGGTACGTGGGGAGGGAGAAAGAGAGGAGGGGAGGGAGAGACAGAGCTGCAGGAGACAGGAAATGAAAAGAGAAACAGACTGAATGGAGTGGGCGCAGATGCCCAGGTAGTGAAGGCAGGCTGATGGCACCAGAGCTGCCGGAAGAACAAAAATGTCCAACTGGAGGGCCAAGATGGCGGGTCATGGAGCATATGGTGGGCACATACAAATGTGCGCTGAGGAGCCGGCAGAGCGATGGAAGGGCAGGTGGCTGGAGGTGACCGTGAAACAAACTGCACAAGAAAAGAAATGAGCAAGGGAGGGTGGCACCTCCGGCCGTAATGAAAAAATTAATCCTGGAGAGGCCCAGGATGTGTGACCTTTTAAGCCCAATGGGGGGGAGTGATGTAGAGGCTCCGACCATCGAACCTCAGGCTTAAAGCACTTCCATTGCATGAGGAAACATATATAACTTCAAAATTTTAATAAAGCAAAAATCTGTATTTTTTTTAAAACTCTAATGCATAAAAAGTACAAATAATTTAACAACTAAGACACTGTTCATGTTATTTGAAAGAGTGTATGTATGTATGTTATTTACATTTTTCAATAAAAGATTAACAAAAGAATATCTCTTCTATTTTAAACCCACTGTTGTAAACTGATTTATCACTTTCAAATAAATTGAACTGATATAAATCAGCTGTACATTTCATAGACTGTAGTCATGAAACACACCAGGGCAGAAATAAAAGGGAAGGTAAGCGCTTCCAAATGGGGCAGCAGAGATCGTAACATTGTCTTCTTCCCCAAGTCCACTTAATTCATAATTTCACTTGTTAGGCTCATGCCCTGACCTGCATTTTGAGCTTTGTGTCGAGTTGTGTTCTGACCTTTTTTGTCCAGTCTGTGTTTATACCTATGCATCTAGTCTGAGTGCTAACCTTTGTGTCTGGCCTGCATGCCCTGGTGTGTTTCATGAGTACATTCTATGAAATGGTACAGTTGATTTATATCAGTTCAATGTATTTTAACGTGGCAGACCAGTTAGGAACAGTGTGTTCAAAATTAATCTGGTGGAGATGAGTGGTGAGCGTCTCTGTGCTACTGGCACCAGCTAGCATTCACATAGAAGCTCCACTAGCCAGCCAGCTGGCTGCTCAGTCTCTCTTGGGACTTGCAAATCACCTGCATGTTCAACTCCCTGTTCATACTGTTGAGCAAAAGCCCTGGGTTCCCGCATCCGTGCATGAACACCAGCAACCCCCACCCACAATCCCTTCATTATGGATGTCGGAGCACTAACCAACCCAGTGACTGGTGTGATGGTCACATTGCTGTTAGCTGCTGTTGGCTGCTTCTCACATTCAAGTGGCAAATTGGAAAATGCAGACACAACTCCCATCATTGCAGCTGTGTCCCCACCACCAGCTCTTCCATGAATCTCCAAAGCAGATTACATTTATCCACAGAGAGAAATGTAAGACTGAGCATGTTGTAATGTGTTCACATAAAAGCAGAACTGTGGTGTGGAGTTTCAAATGTTGGACCCAGTGAATCCAAAGGCAAGAACAGTTCTACAGACGTCATGGCGAACAGAGCTGCTATGCAGGTTTGGCATTCACAGACAAATGCATGATGTGCTGGAGGTCAGCAGTGGGCTCAGCAGCAAGAAAACAGTGTGACGGTGGGGGGGGGGGAGGAGGCAGTACTGGACGTGGCAGCAGAGTGCTTCCAGTAGTGGAGTGATTGTGCTTTAAGTCTACAATATTGTTATTTGTTCAGAATCCAGTGTTGTGCTTCCAGCGCCCCCTTTTCTCTTTGTGTAACAGTAAGACGTCATGCATAGCTCCACTATGCAGCCAAAAAAGGTCTATGACTGGAGGCTATACACATTTGTACCGATTCCATAAAACCAGTAAAAAAATTGGTAGAAAGGACACTAAAGATTAAAAAAAATCTGATTATACGCTTGCACATTTGGCAAGGAACAAGATAATATAAAACAGAAAGGAATAAAATTAGAAAATGCCTTGACCCCCGCCACAAAAAAAAAACCAATAGTAAATTGCTTAAATTGGGCAGTCAGTTCTCTGCTCCTTTAACAAAAGTGCATATGACTTTTTCATGCTCCATCTCCTTTCTGTACTGACCCAGGTGGGAGTACACCACTTACATCCTCTCTCTCAAAACTGTCCTCTGTACAGCTCATAGCCCCATTCTTATAGATTTCTACCGAACCTCTGAAAATAAATACAGTTATAGGTTGATAAAATAACACTGGGATAGCAATGCACCATTTGAAACAAAAGGGAAATTGGACAAAAGTTAAAACCAGCTGAAACATGCATCTCAGAATCAAACATGGATAGGGAAGCTGCCTGCTTGCATCTATTGCTATCCAAAGTTTGGTCTTGAACTGCTCTGCCTGGGAGGGACAGACTGCCATGTTGGCTGCTTTGCTCAGTTGAATCCATGTGACTGGCCTGGCCGTGACAACTTCAGTGCCAGGTTTTGGACCCGTGCCGAGGAGCTGTATTTCCATGGCTGTCATGGGCTTGGTGTTGTTCGCTCTCTTTTCTGTGTGATGAGCACAGGCTGTGCAGGGCTCCCTATGAGATCAGAGAGCTCCCCTGCCGGGACTGCACTCTTCACATCCTCCTGCTGGGACTCAGCTATATTTTCAGCCAAGCCTAGCTTTATTATGTGTGTCTGCACTGCAACCCTAGCAGCAGGATCAGGAGGATGAAAGTGAGCCAGGACAAAGAGAAGAGAGGCAGGCTGGTGGTGAGCGCTAAAGAGAAAGGTTCCAGGCACAGATAATGAGTCCAGTCACAGTGCCATCTTCTCCTGTATTATAACCCATGCAGGTAGCTAGTGTCACCAACCTTGGTGCAAAGAAACACTTGCGTTGTTTGCAGAAGTGCTTTTGGGGACAAATCAGGGAGTCTGCGGCTCAGCAATGAGGAGAGCCTGGGTCACACTTCCCAGCCACATTATTCACCTTCTTCTTTTTTTTAAATTTAAGTTTTTATGGCCCCAATTTTTACCCTTTTTCTCCCAGCCCCTGTCCTGGCCATGTGCATATGTGTGGAGACATTAGCACGCTGGGGTACCGAGATGCCCCTGCCACTACTTGCCACCCCCTCCCACCTACGCTGAACATCGAACCTCTACCTGATGGTAGCAAAACTGTGGGGGGTGACAGCCTCCAGGGAGAGGAGAGCTGCCTTTTGGCTGCTCGATCCTGCTCCCTCCTTCCCTCCTGTGCCAGCTCTCTGATGACCTCAGTCCATTCCCAAACCCAGGTCACCGGCATGACATGAGGTAAGGCGTCCAGTGCCTCAGCCCTCTGCGCCACCAGGTTGGCCTATTCACCTTCTTCTAAAGAGGTGATCAGATTATTGCAGCTCATTAGCACCTTTTCAAAAGAGGAATCAACTCTTCTGCTATTTCAGACTGTTATTTTGCAAAACATTAAAGGACTGTCACAGACTGATTGGATCCGAAACGGCAGTTTTTTTTTATTTAAAGGAGAAGACAAAAAGATATATATATTTCTGCAGACCACCCCAAAGAACTTTAAGGTTTACACTTAAGTCTACATGTTAATGCTCTCGAAAAAAAGTTTAAAGACAGAAAAGGCAATGAGGTGTCGTTTTCTTCATAGGCAGCACTTGCTAAGTGTTGCAGGACTCTGCATAGAAAGAAAAGATGAAGTTGCCACATTGCAACAGGTGAAGAAGTGAGAAATCAAATAAGTGAACCTTGTATGCTGCTCTGGCATTCACTAACAAATGCTTGATGTGCTGGAGGGCAGGCAGTGGGATTGGCAGCAGGAAAATAGTGCAACGGTGGGGAGGAGGAGGAGGAGGAGGATGTGCACTGAGTGAGAAAAAGGATATGCACTGAGGGGAGGGAGATGCAGAGAAAGAAGAAGAGGACATGCAGTGAGTGGAGCAAGAGACAGGAGGGAGGGGGAAGGAGAGAGAGAGGAAGAGGACACAAACTGATTCATGCATACCATTACGTGGTGTGCTTTAACTCCACTCTGGTGTAAGTAGCAAGCTGTGCTGCATTAGGAATTCCAGGCAGACCCCTAACTTATCTTCATTCACAATACATCATCACACCTCCGCTATGCCGCTGAAAAAACTGTGAGACAAGCCACTTAAAGCAGATGCACTGATGCATTAATGCAGCAGCATTTTGACCACTGTAAGTGTTTTCTACTGTGGGCAGAAGGGAGGTAGAACAGGGTGAAATACAGTATTGTGCACATAGGCATGGAAGAAGGCACAGCATAGATTTTGCAAAAAAAGTTTTGTAATACAGTAATTGCAGGTACAGCATAATACTGTAATTTAAACAAGCATTGTCAATGCTGAATGTTCGCCGCTTGCATTGCTATTGATGATGTGCCACTTGGCAAGCACATTGTCCTTGCCATGAAAGAGAACTGAAACAATAAATTTGAGGAGACAGAGGTGACTAGCCAGACTTCTCATCAAACTCATCTTTGGCAACATCTCTTATTTGTTTTAGGATCTAGGCTTTCTGTGATTATAGGGGGACTGTGCAAACGGAAAACAGGTAAGTGGGGCATTAAATACCTGTACTTAACCAGTTAGGAAGGGCTAATCACTGATCAGCTGCTGTTCAGTTGTCCAATCAAAACTGTTTTTGCTGTCTGAACAAAATGTTGTACTTCATTTTGCTAGCTATGTAAATGAAACTGGCATTTGAGAAACCATCCACTGTATTCCATTGTCTATATTATTCATAGATGCTGCAAGCTGAGTGCACTGTATAGCCACCTAACATTGTAACAGTGAAATCTCTCAGAGCAGCACATCAAAACTCATTTGCACCTCTGTTTCATTCAGATAAATTTGATCGACAGCATACATTCTGCACCAAGCAGCATACCTTAACAAAACCAGTAAGCATTCAGAACATGAAGTCAGACACAAAAAAAGACTGATATGCTTAATTTTTAAGCATTCTGAAGCTTCAGCAGAACAATCCAGGAAGGACAGAGGATACAGTTGAAATGTCCTGGAAAAATATTCTAAAAAAGCAGTGGAGGCAGAAATACAGTGACTGAAATATTTACCACTTGGAGTACTATGAAACTCCATGTCAATAAACGTATACTTCTTCAAGCTGCAGCCCTTTTGCTGGGAACTGCTTGTCATGTAAATGGGTTGAATACAGAGCACAAGCATAAGTAACCAGCACAAAATGATGGCAATTCCTGTGAGAACTGTGATCAGTGGAGTGTGGCAAAATTTGCAGATTATCACTTAGCGCTGTGACCTGTTAAAAAAAAAAAAAAAAAAGGCTAGGGTAAGAAGCATTTAGAGTAATGTTACATGTGTTAGGATTATAGCAAAATGTGTGTCTGCCTCGTTGTGTTTGTCTACAGTAAAAGACTTTGTCTTATGGGAAACAGAATCGTGTGGACAGTACACACCTCTCAACTATCCCTAATTTTCAGGGATGTCCCTGATTTTGCCTCAGAATTTTCCTCTGTCCCATAAAATGTGTGTCTTTGTGACTGACAGTGGAGACTGTAAGCATAAAATAATTTCGAACATTAAAGTTACCTACTTCTTGTCCTTCAGAAAATGCATCTTACACTAGACTCTTTATTTTCTCAGCTTTCCGAGTGAATATTACCTATTTTTAAGATGTGCACCTGATTTGGGGTCTTTGTGCCTCATTTTGTTAAGCTTCATCCCTGATTAATGAGGCACGAGGTTGAGTGGTATGGGGCAGTATTCTGGGAGGGTGAGGACAGTGACAGTGTTGCAGGACAGAAGGAGAGACTGATGTGGGTGTTGGGGGTACTTTTAGTTGTTTATTGTGGGAACTAATAGAGCTCGATACAGTTTACTAATGCAGTCAGAGAAGTTTGACTAGTTAATCACATTATAAAAAGAAGATATGATTTTGCAACTCAGTTTGACAATGTTATTGAAGGTACAGAGCAGAACTAGATTAATATTTTAGTTTGGGCAGGAGAAAAAAACTACAATATGTACTGTATGACATAGGAGTGGTAAAATATATAAAGAAGCAATGTACTCATGATTAGGAATTATTCTTCATCCATGTACTGTATGCATGTACATTATTTTATATCTATATCTATATCGGTATCGGTATCTGTATCTATATCTATATCTGTATCTTTATCTATAGCTATATCTATATCTATTTTAAGGGGATATGTAATGTGTAGTCATGTGATAATGGATATATCAGGACAAGTTACAAGTGAGTTTGGGGTCATCACGAGTGGCTCCTCAAAGCGGAGGCATGAGTGATTAAACCCCCAAGCTCACTTGCCACGAGTGTTGATGTTATCTGCTATTGCATGAGTTCACATCACATTTCTGTTTTATACAATAGGGGTGAACCCCTTGGTATTTGTGTTGTTAAGATATATTTGTTCTGGTCCATTTATTCATCTCTTTTCTATGGTGTTTATTTGTGTTCAGGTGTTATTCTGCAGTTCTTAGGGATGGGCTTTGTTCTGTGTTGTAGTGATTGGTCATATCTGTGGGTTTCTTCTTTGTGGTTGATTGGTTTTCATGAGATTTGTTGTGGTTGGTTGCTTTGGGATGTAGGTGGGGTTGGGTTCTTCTGGGTTTTGGTCAATGGTTTTGGATTTAAACATTCAGGTTTTTTTTTAAATGAAGTGGGGCAGACTGGGGGGGAGTCTTAAATGTAGTTTGGCAGTGTTGTGAAGCTGACAAGTACACAGATGTAATGAGGGTTGTGATAACCTTGTGTTGTTTTCCACTATGTACACGTCATGAGTAGAAGTTTTGGTTGCAGTAGTGATGTGTGTTTTTGTTGGATGTGTGAAAGGTTTACCCCTATTGTATAAATAGCTATATATCACAATAGATAGCCAACTGTGAATTACAAGGGTAGAGTTAATTGAGGAGTCTGGGGACATGATAAACCGTGTAAACAAAGCCTGCATGGTTTGTGAGTCCCCATAACCCTGAAAATATACCATTGGAATTTATACTATTGATATTTTTTATTTGATATACATTATGAACAGTCCATTGAAAATGTTTTAGGTTTCTTTCCTTTTGTAGGGCAAATAAGGCATAATTCAGAGTATTTAAAAAATACTACATATTTATTTGCAGAAAGTTAGCAGCATGTGGGAGCATTCAGGGAGAAAGCATTTTTTCATAAAAGTGAAAGAGTGATTGTGCTTTAAGGGGAATGTATGGTGTTAGCACAGAGAGCACCCTGGAAGAGGAGTGTGTGAGGATATGCATATTAATGTGGAATATGCATATTAATGACATATGCTCATGTGACCTCACTACTCTTGAATGGCTTGTATAAATATGGTTAGGCAGGCTATAACCCCCCAGAATTACACTGAACCTGAGATCTGCTGCATGTGTATGTGCTCAGCTGGCAATTTCAAGTAAAGCATTACAAACACAATCCTACCTGCCTCCACGTATCTTTACTTGGTGTCAGAAGATGGAGCCACCCCATGCGCTTGAGTTCACTGGCAACCTGACTGAAAACTGGTGTCGTTTCAAGCAACATGTAAAAATTTTCTTTGTGGCTACAGGTGTTGCTGACAAATGCCAGAAGACACAAGCTATGACATTCCTGCATGTTGCTGGTTGTGTGGCCCTGGAGGTATACAATTATTTTGATTGGGCAAATGAGGAAGAAAAGGAGAATTTTGACTAAAGGCATGGAGCAGTTTGAGAGATACTGCAACCCATGTGAGAACTTGATATATGAGAGGTATTTGTTTCACATCCGGAATCAAAATCCAGGTGAATCTGTTATTGGCTATGTTACAGAACTGCGTCTGAGAGCTAAGTCTTGTGAGTTTGGCAGCCTAACTGATTTACTGATTAGAGACAGAATAATTTGTGATATCCTAAATGATTGTGTGCGATGCTGACTGCTCCGAGATGTAGATTTCACACTTGCCAAAGCTATTGATCTCTGCAGAGCAGCTGAATTAAGTGAGGCGAGTTAAAATTATTAGTGAGACTTCGGGGGAGGAAAATACAGTCTATGTGGCAGTTCTCATAAGAGGGGGAGAACAAGAGACTGTGCCTAGAGTGAGAAAGAGTTTGCCAGCAAGAGAACTAAGAATACACAGATGTGGAAAATGAGACCAAGAGCATGGGCCAAGTAGGTGTTCAGTGTATGGACAAAAGTGTCGGCTATGCAGTAAGAAAAGTCACTTTGCAAGAATGTTCAGCACTGAACAAGGCACAAAAGTTCACGTTGTTAATGAGGAATCTAGTAGTGAAAGTAAAATTACATTTGTGGTTGAGGCGTTGACTGATGGTACTGTGGACACTGACTGGAAAGTGAATTTTACTATTAATGGAAGAACTGTGATTTTTTAAAGTGGACACTGGAGCCCAATGTAACATTATGCCTTTGAAAATGTACCAAGCTGTGTCTAAAGAGATTATTCAGAAATCAAAAATAAAACTGGTTTCATATTCAGGCCATCAGCTGAATGTGCGCAGCAAAGTTACCCTGGCTGTGGGTTTCAAAAATCAGTACCACGCTGTAACATTTCAAGTGGTGGATGCCAGTGTAATGCCAGTGTTAGGACTGCCTACTTGTTTAGAGACGAATCTTGTTAAGAAACCGTTTTCAGTTAATGCTGAAAAGGACATGACTGAAGAGATCCTGTCCAGTTTTACTTATGTATTTTACGAGCTGGGGTGTTTAGAGGGAGAACATCATGTTAAAATAGATACTTCAGTGAGCCCTGTAATTCACCCACCCAGGAAAATCCCATTTGCCATAAAAGATAAGGTTAGAGCTGAACTTGATAAAATGGAAAGGTTGTGCATTGCTGAAAAAGTTGAGAGACCCACTAACTGGGTTAACTTGATGGTGGTAATAGAGAAGACTAAAAAAGTGAGAATATGCATTGACCCTCGAGATTTAAACAAAGCAGTTAAGAGAGCGTTACCCCATGAAGACTGTTGAAGAAGTAGTTGCCAGGTTTGTTGGCACCAAAATCTTTTCCATTCTAGATGCTAGTCATGCCTTTTGGCAAATCCAGCTGGATGAGCCCAGTTCAGAACAGGTAACATTTAATACACCGTTTGGGTGCTACAGATTTAAATGTATGCCATTTGGAATTTGCTCATGCTCTGAAGTTTTTCAGAGAAAGATATCACACATTTTTGAAGGTGTAAGGCCTGACCAGGACTACAAGAGTAACAACTAAAGCAATTGGGCCTATCTGGGCCACAGAGAGCAGCTGTAAACGTCGATGTCTAAGACAAATAGCCCTGGATGAGGCCACATTTTCACAGGAGACATGGCCCTAATAGGCTTTCACTGACCACTTTTCAATTGCCACCTTGTGCAGTAGCTTATATTGTTCTGTTCCAATTGGACTTCCAGGCACCCTGTGTATCCCTTTCTCTGTATGCCGTTGCCAGTGTGCTGCAAAAAAGAATGTGGAAGCACCCATATTTGTTGATGGATTGGGGTTGGATTTCCTCATCTTCCATGAAGGACCTAATTTCCCTGAACTGGGGGGAAACAGAGGTGCAGAAGGATTTCCATTTTGGTGTCTCTCGTCTTCAGTGGTGGATCAGCTGACACTAATGCATCTAGCGTGCTGCTATTTATATTGCAGTGCCAGGACTCGGGTGTTTAACAGGCATCTACTACATGGCTCCAGAGTCTGGTCCTTTGGCAAAGCACACAGAAAAATAGATTGGAGGAACAAGGAGCACTAGTGGAAGAGAGAAGCTTCTCCAAAAAATAAGGGGTAGGTTTTTTTTTACTTTGAGTCAGTCACAGTCGTCAGAGATCGACTTTGACAGGGCTCAGACTTGAGAAAGTATATGCAGAGTAGGACTATTTAAGTGTTGGTAATAATCCTCACACAATACCCAGGTAGAAAAAATAAGTAGAATGCCTCTTCCTGTTTAAGTAGACTTGTTTTATACTTATTCTAAGAAATCTGTCTGACTACTGTGCTTTAATGAGTCTAGAGAGGGAAAGAAAAGTGTATTTGTCACAGTAAGATAGTGTGCCCTTTTGAAAGACCATATTTTGTTTGGATTTTCCTAGCTTAGATACTGAGAATAAAAACAAACAAACATAGTGCTGTTTTAGTGTGTGTCTTGCAAATAAAAGGTAAGAAAATAAAGGTAGAACCAACATTACAAACATGCTGTAGGCTATTTCTGTATAAAGAAAAAAATAAATGTAGTTATGCATAACTATAAACATACTATCTTGTTTTCTATGTCTTGTCTTATATCTATCTATCTATCTATCTATCTATCTATCTATCTATCTATCTATCTATCTACAGTTCTTGAAGATGACCTTTGTTTTAAACCTCAATTATAACTTTATTTTTTATTTTCAGTATTCAATATAATTTACTCTTTTGTTATGTATCCAATAAGACACAACGGGGCATGCAGTATGCTGATCTAACTGCACACCCAGAGACGTAGTGAGGTATGGCACTGCAGACTGAGTTCCTTCAGCCTCTGAAAGTGTGGTTACAGCACCATAATGCACACTGCAAAGTGTCTTATTGCACTTATAAAATGGATAAACTGAGAAAATACAAAAAAAACTGCCAGCTTCTTTTACTTAAAACAGATATTTTTTTTTGTTAAATGTAACTAGTGAAAAGTAGTCCCTTCACAGCAGTCAAGCATCTGTCTATGTAAGCAATGAGACCTGACAGGGTGTGGGGTGTTGTTGGACACCCAGTCACCCAGGGTCCTTGATGAGGCCCAATGCCACAGGCAGAGGGCTTTACAGCCCCTGGAAGTGTGGGTACTACCAATACCCCAGACCCTGAAGGGTCTTACTGCACTTTGAAAATGGGTTGGGCACATTAAAAATAAAACAATCTCTAAAATATAAAACAAAAAGACAGAAAATAAAATATAATATTGTTTAGAAAATTTCAGATAGTCCCTCCATGATGCTTTCTACCTGTTAGTCATTTATCTTTCTAAATATGCAATAGGTTTGTTTCTTAACTGTGAAATTCAAAGGATTACCCTGCAATTCACTGGAGGCCACCAGACTCCTAACTTCTTTCCAACTACAAGTAAGCAATAATACTTAACAGGGTGGGCAGTATTGTGCTATCCCGGACTGCACAGGGGCATAATGATGCCCGATGTCACAGGCCAAGGGCCTTATAGCCCCTGGAAGATCCAGTATAGCACAATACCACCCACCCTGGAGGGTATTATTGCACTTAGAATATGGACACTGGAAAACAAAATAAGTTTAATAAAAAAATTTTAATAAAAAAATTAGTTTAAAGTATGTTGTGGTACAAAATAGTTCCTCTGCCTATATTACAATTCTGTGGTTTTATTTTTGTTTGTTTGGGCAAGGGACTTTTGTCCTTTTAGAGCCTATGTAGTTGTGGTTTTTGGTCCTGGTTGTCATGTTTACTCTCACCTCCCAATACAGAAGGCTTTTTGGGACAGGGATAGTGTTTTATTTTTAGAAGAAGTAGCTTAATTTACTTTAATTTACAAGAAGAAATGAGTTGAGCAAAATTATGAGGGGGGGGGGAGAGAGAGAAAGAGAGAGACGCTGTCTCCAGTAGTGCTACTATGTGTAAGACGGAACCTTTCCTGCTTTCTGTGTCTGTAGCACCTGATCACCCTGAATAGCCAAGCAAAATTATATTTATCTGGGTGATACTAAACTGCCACTCTAGACAGAAGCTGCAATTGCAGTCAACTTATCTGCTACAGGACTGCACTTTGATGTGTGCTCCCCTTCCTCAACAATGAAATGAAGAGAGTGCCACTTGTTGGAAAAAAAAAATATTTTGGCTTGACACATAATTTGTTGGATACAGAGAGTTTCACTTGATTGAAAAAAAAAAAAGCTTTGCTACTAATGGCTGAGTACAGTGAGCCAGAGAGACTGCTAGATCCGGCACCGCTACTGTGTGTGTGAGATGAGCGATAATCTTCACTCTCTGTATCGCAGATGGACATCTATCTGCGGTATGAAAAACAAGAAACGTACCGGTGCTTTTGTATGCAGTTGCTTTATCAGAGCTAGCGGTCTGTCGCTGAAGTCAGTGAAGGATTTTGCAGCCTGGGTTCATTTCAGCCACAACTATGTGCTATTTTTAATTTAGTTTTTCATTGTGTGACACAGATGCTGTACAAGATGGAAAATAGAAGACTGGCCGACAGAGCTCCGATAGCGAGGCAACAAACAAGACGGCAGTTGCCTTTTTCAATGCTCTAGTGGCCCATTAATTTTAGAACTTGATGAGGCAACAGAGACTGGGACTAGTTATTTCCTGGTCTCTGCTCTCTCATACCAGCCCTTGGCTGTTTTGGCCAGTCAGAAGACAGAATCACATTTACCCATTTTCTAAAAGCCCACAGTCCCTCATTGCCCCTGCCTAGTGCTTTTTTTGCATATACCTTCTGTCCGTGTGCTGCATGGCTCCATTTCTGTGCTCCTTGTTGCCTCCTGTTGTGTCTTTCCATTTTTACTGTCTCTTCTTGCTGCATCTTTGTCCCTTTTGTTTATGTTTTCTCTTTGCTCCCTTCCCTTCTGTTGTTTCTGTCTCACATCTCTGTGCCTTTGTGCCTTGCAGCTCCACTACTCTGTCTCTTCTTCCTCCTGTTCCAGGTTTTGTGTCTCCCATTTTCCTCTGGCATTTTGCCTTTTGGTCAATGGTTTTCTGTGGTGCTCTACATTTCGCCCAGCTGCCCTTCCTGTCTGTTTGAGCCAACATTTGTGCACTTCCTGTGCTGCTCTTCCTGGTTGCCCTGTGTTCTGTCACTCCTGTTGTTTGGTTCCCCCTGGATTGCCTGCCTTTGTTCCTGCTCTAGCTGGCCATTCCTGTTGCATCTTTCCTGCCTTTTTGACTGTAAGTTTTCTATCTCACTTTATGTTGCTTTAATTATTTGGTGCCCCGGCTTCACTACTTGTCCACTGCTCATCTCCTTTATGGTTGGCAACGTGCTCTTCAGCCCTCCACAGCTCCTGACCTTAGTCATTTTGTTGCCTCTTGTGTTTGTTATGTGCTTCATTTTTCTTTTCTGTGTCCTCTAACTGGCTGTCTTGTCTTGCAGCATATAATTAGCAACCAGCTCCAGTGTCCCACAGTGTCATTCTCCACCAGACCTCCTATGACACACTCTGGTGGGTGCCAGTTTGGAGCCCTTCACTTTTCAGGTTTTGCCAATCCCTAGTCTCTGGGCTCCTGGATAAGTGTCGTAAAGGCAGTGCAATTGCCTTAAGGAATGCTAGTGCATGGCTGTGTGCTTAGCTTTAGCTTATACTTGGAACTGGGTCCCACATTCGAGCATCGCTTGGGAGGCGGGGGGGGGGGTCATTCGCCCTTAGTGGTTATGTCCTTGTGGTAGGCTTTTACCATGAGCATTTCATTTCTTTATTTCTTTCTTTATTTGTTTTACTTTTAACTGCAATGTCTTTACCTAAAGATGAAACAACTGGTCCAATTGGATCAAGAAGATTCTGACTTTACTCAAGTTATTCCTAGCAAGGTCACACCCAAGTCTTGGCATAAAATTAAAGGATGAACCATTCCCAAACTTGTGGCTGCCCTTCACAATCTAAAGGTTCCTTTCTCTGCTACTGCCAATAAATGGAAACTATTTAATCTTTACTTAGCTGCTGTTTCAGCTAATACTGTTCCCAGCACCACTCCCGTTGACTCTCAGGCTCCTGCTCAAACTCTTGCTTCCTCTCAAGTTTTTAGAGTTGCATGATTTGCCAATTCAGATCAGCTCTTTGATTTTAAACCTAGGTCCCAGAGTAGCTGCCTTAGAATCTAGATGAAATACAACCTGATCCAGCTCTCCCAAGTGCTCCAGGAGCATCTAAACTTATTTGTTAAAACGACAGCACCACTGGCACTGTACTTTCTGACAATATCTCCATCTTCAGGTCTGTCAAATTCTCTTACCTCCATACTAGCTGTATCCATCTCAGGTACTATTCCTATTCCTCAGACTCAATTACTGGCTACTACTTGTCCTACCCATCTGATTCCAGATTATGTCAGGAAGGACATTATTGAAGGGAAAGACATCAATGTCATAGCCCTTTATATATCGCCTCATGAAACAGTAGAAAACAAGATTGTTTCCTGTAGTGATGTCTCCATAGTACTAAAGGCTACTAAAGAATTTAACTGTAGCAGAATTCATTGCTGCTTTTTCCATTTACCATGAAATGGGAGGCATTTCCACCCAGGCATGAAGAACGGAACTCGTACCTTTATCTTGTTGTTGATCTTGCAGTTTGGTGTAGTAGTACTAATGTCTATGACTATCACAAATCCTTTTTGGCTAAGGTGACAGCTTACCTATCAAAGTTCAATTTGTGCATTTCTTGAGCTTCTCTCCACAATGAAATGTTTTGCAGATATTTTTGGGGGCATTGAGCTTTGATATATGCAATATGTGGCTCCTTCTCTCATTTGACTGCTTTGTGTCCTTTAATTGTTTCTGATACTCGTCCACCTACTACATCCACTTCAGCTCACCCATCCACTTCACAACACATCCTCTATACACCAAGAAATACCATAGATAAATGAGGCTGTCCAGCAGTCTTTTCTGCAGGGAGAGTGGTATGCAATAATTTCAATGAAACAGCCTGCTTTGCACTATCTTGTACTCTGCTACATGTTTGTAGTCACTGTGGGGAGGCTCACTGTAAACAGGTTTGTCACTGTAAACCAAATTCTGCATCTGCTGCAGGTCGTCACAAATGCAAATCATCCCATCCCTCGACACCAGTAAACATTTCTCATTTGCAGCAGCTTTCATCAGCCCATCCATCTCAGTCTTTTGTGCAGTTCCTTATTTCAGGCTTATCCAGTGGATTTCATACAAGACTTCACTCAGTTCCTACCACATCCATTAAGTGCCCCAGTCTCAAATCTGCTACAGGTAAACCTCAAGTTCTTGATACCTTTCTGGCAAAAGAATTGTCGAAAACATTTATCATTGGTCCCTTTGCCGCTTCCCCTTTTTCATCTTTCTGAATAAAAGTCCTACAGGCATAGCCACTCAGAAGTATTCAGGAAAGAATTGTTCGATCATTGACCTTTCAGTTCCTCATTCCACAACAGATCCGAGCATCAGTTCCAGCATTACTTCTGAAGACTATTCACTTTGCTATGCCCAAACTGATGATGCTATTAAATTCATTAAACTCACTGGACATGGTGCTTGGTTAAGAAACTGAGATATCATAGACACCATCAAACTGTGTTTTTTTTTAATCACAAGAGTGATATATTGGCATACTGTATGTGCACACCACACCCTGGTGATTGAAATGTAATCATCTGTGTAGCACCAGGTTGTGCATAAGAGAAAGAATTAGGTGCTTCTGGGAGTCCCAGGTTTCTAGTTGCCTTGGTGGTGCAGCTGGTAGCACAAACAGAATGGTATTCTAGGTGGCCTGAGTTCAAATCCCAGTTAAGGCACTAATTTCTTTCTCTCTTCTGTTTGTTTCTGTTTGCCTTAAAATGACTGCCTATTCATCCTTCCCTATGGCATGTTTATGAAATCTCTTGGAGAAACCAATACTTCTTTGCTGTACTCTTAACTTTTGGATATAAAAGTAGTTCAGGTTTCTTTGATACCTTTTCTAGTTCTTTGTGTTGGATTCTGCCATATATCTTTCGACATTCATTTGTTTTGTATCTTTTGGATCTTTTCCTTCTCATCCACACCTTGGAGCCTCCTCTAGCCTCAAGCATCCCCTGCCTTCGGTGCTTATTCTCCACCCTTAACATTCCTCTGGCAGATGACAAAACAGAAGGACCAGATCATACACTAGAGTTTCTAGGTAACAAATCAGATACCTTAAAAATTCAAGCCCTCCTTCCTCAGGAGAAATTACACAGATTTTCGAACCTGGTTTCAACCTTTTCTACAAAATGATCCTGTACAAAATGAGAATGCCTTGCTCTATCAAGCTATCTCACTTTTGATATAAGAATCATTCCACGTTGCTGGAATATCACACCCTACCTGTTCACTCTAGCTCACTCACTTATACCTTTGGGACCATTATATTACCATTGCTGCTGCTGAGTGATCAGATCTGGGTACGTGGTCTCATTTTCCATCAAGAATAGAACAGAATATCCACGTTCTGTAAGGATCCATCTCCCTCAAATCATCTCTCAGTCTTTACAGATGGTACTCCTTCATTTGCCTTTGCTGCTATTCTTGGAACCTCCTGGTTTACCTGGGCCTAGCCACCAGAAATTGACTACCTTCACCATTTCTACTCAGCTTCACCTTTGTTTGAAATCTACCCTATTGTTCCAGCTGCACTCACTTGGGGACACGCATGGAACAATCAAGTCGTAACTATACACACTGACAACCTAGCAGCCACAGCCATTGTAAATAAAGGACGTTCTTCCTCTCGTTCCATAATGAACTTCCTGAGACAATTAACATGGACATCCCCCACTGTCCCACTTTACTATTGTGTGTTTATTCATGGTTTTTCTAATTTCCTAGCTGACTGTCTTTCGCAATTTCATTTACAGCAGTTCAGAGCTGCATTCCCACAAGCCGGTCAAGAGATGACTTTTCCACCAATGTTTTGGGAGCTGCAAATGACATAACCTGGCTTTTCAATGATGCCTCACTTCTGTATAGTAAGTGAGGCATCCCTAAGCTGTAAATGACATAACCTAGCCTCTCAATGATGCATCACTTACTGTATGGAACTCTTTAGCTCCATCAATGGAAGTCACATATAAAACAACCTGGAAGAAATGTACCACCTTCTGCAGTTTACAAAACATGGACCTCTTCCTACATTCCATCTCATTTTGGCATTTGCATCATACTGTTTTCAAACCTCTCATTTATCAGCCACAACAATCAAACAGTATGTTTCTGTTTCTGGTATCTAGTTCACTTTGATGTCCTACCATCCTGACATGCCAATATCATATCTGTCTTTCTGTCTGTCTGTCTGTCTATGCCATTGAGAAGTACCAGATCCTTCAAGTATATCCTGGGAGAGGGTGTAGGCTGCGAGATACTCCTCATCTACCGTCCACCTAGAGATGGCGGAGAATTCCTGTAGGAGATAGCAGACTTCATCGTCGACATGGTGTTGAGGTCCCCCAGATGGATAATTCTGGGGGACTTCAATGCCTGGGTTAATGATCAAGTCTCACATTTTGGTCAAAATCTCCTCCAGCTGATGATGATTCTGGGCCTCACACAGGTAGTTACCTCTTCGACCCATGTAGGGGGTCACTAATTGGATCTGATCTTTCTTTTGGGTATGGAGATAGCTGACTTGGGGGTGGAACCAGTCAGCTGGTCTGACCATCACACCATAAGGTTCAGCTTCAGGGCCCTCCTAATAGATCTGTCCCTATGGAGATGGTTCAGTACTGCCCTTTAAGGGGAGTTACCCCAGTGATCTATCAGCGGTGCTGGACCTATCGGGTTTGTCAGGTGAATGCATGAGTCCAGATTATCTCGTATTAGCCTATAATAAGGCTGTGGGAGATGCTCTGGACAAGATTGCTCCTGTTTGTGTTCGGCCTCTCTCCCTTTACCCAAGGAGCCATTAGTTTGATGGTTCCTTGAAGTAGTTGAGGCGAGTTGTCCGAAGGATGGAGAGAGTCTGGCAGAAGTCCAGCCTTGATGCTAGCAGGCTTAGGTTGATGGCACATTATGATGACTATCAATCAGAAATCACCCGTAAGAAGGCAGAATTTATGTCCAGGGAGATTTCTGCTGCGCGAAATCGACCAGTTCAGCTTTTCTGGACTGTTGACAGATTGTGCAGTCCAATCTGCCAACAGCCCAGTGAAGCCTTTTCTCAGTCTAAATGTGAGGAGTTTGCTCGATTCTTTGCAGAGAAGATTGCCAGCATCAGGTCTTGCATCTGCTCAACCTCCCCTATACGGGATTGTAGAGATCGGCATGAAGTGGCATGTACTTGGTCTGTCTGGTCAGATTTCTGCTGGCTGGAATTCATGGACATTGTGAAGATCGTCCAAACATTACACCCAACCAGTTGTAGTTTGGATCCTGGCCCTACACCCCTCTTAGTGGGATATGTAGATGTTATCTGCCCAATCCTTGCTGAAATTGTCTGGAAGTCCTTGGAGAGGGGGGTCTTTCCAGACCCACTCAAGGAGGCGGTTGTTCGACTACTCCTTAAGAAATCCTCCTTGGATCCAGATTGTCTAGCTAACTACTGGCCTATCTCTAACCTGACATTTGTTGATAAGTTTATTGAAAAGGTGGTTACGCTGCAATTGGATGATCACCTTACAACTCACAATGTCTATGATACTCTTCAGTCTGGTTTTAGGAAGAAGCATAGCATGGAGACTGCACTTGTCTGGGTATTGAATGACCTCCTAATGGCAAGAGGTTGAAAGGCACATACCATTCTGGTCCTTCTTGATCTCTCTGCTGCATTCAACACTGTAGACCATGGTTTGCTGTTGGAGTGCCTGCGGCATCTTTGTGGGCTGTCTGTTACAGTCCTCAAATGGTTTCATTCGTTCCTTGTGGGAAGGTCTCAGAGAGTTGCCACTGGAATTTATTCCTCTGGTGCCCACTCCCTGCCCTGAGGGGTGCCACAGGGCTCCATCTTAGCTCCCATGTTGTTTGCAGTGTACATGCTGCCATTGGGAGATATCATCAGGTGATACAGTCTGAGTTTTCACTGCTATGCAGATGATACTCAGCTGTATATGTCTTTTCTACCTGGACAGAATGATGCACTCTCCGTGCTAAATAATTGCCTTACTGAGATCAGAACTTGGATGAGTACCAGCTGGCTGAGACTGAATCCAGATAAGACTGAAGTGTTGGTAGTGAACCCTGGTCACCTGGGGGTGGGTTTGTGGGCTGGACAGCCATCAGGTTTCTTGCTTGGTGGCATACTGCTCACTACCTCAGACCGGGTGCATAACCTGGGTGTTATTTTTAGTGATGGTTTGAAACTAAAATTTCAGGTGTCAGCTGTCGTCAAATCCTCTTTTTACCACCTGAGGAATATTGCCCAGGTGAAAAACCTGGTTCCCTCTGATGATCTTCCAACATTGGTCCATGCCTTTGTCACTACTCGCCTTGATTACTGCAGTTCCCTCTACCTAGGGCTACCAGGGGTTGATATCCGCTGCTTGCAGCTGGTGCAGAACTCGGTGGCCAGGCTTTTTACTGGGATCTCTAGGTCCAGTCATATTATGCCTGTGCTCTGTGAGCTGCACTGGCTGCCTATTCAGTGGTGGATCACCTTTAAGGTCGGCTTTCTAACCTTTAAAGCCCTACATGATCAGGGACCCGGCTACTTGCAAGCCCTGGTACCCTACTGCCCCCTCCACCCTCTCCGATCCACCGACGAGGGATTGCTAGAGATTCCCAGGGTGCAATTGAAGACATCTGGTGCCCGTGGTTTTTCTTTTTCTTTTTCGGCTCCAACCCTGTGGAATTCTGAGTCTCATCAGTTAAGAAAATGCCTAACTGTTGATAGGTTTAAAACTGAGTTGAAAACTTAATTATTAAATTTGGCCTTCCTTAACTATGGTTAACTTGTTTTATTGTTGTTTAACTCATATTTATATTTGTATTTGATTTTACATACAGCGCCTTGGTTTTGAAAGGCGCTATAAAAATAAAGTTTGATTTGATTTTATCTATCTATCTATCTGTTTATCTTATTCAGCAATCAGAAACTTCCTGCAATGTATAAAGCAGGAGACTCCTCCAGAATTTTCATCAAGGAAACCCATAGACTACAACCTATGTTCTCAGCCAATGCTTCCCCTAAGTAATGGCTTCTTCGAACCCATTGCTGAATTTAAGCTACAAGTTGCTATGTCTCTGGCTTTCTTTGGATTTTGACAACCTGGAGAATTTACATAGTCATTATCAGTTTTTTGTTCATCCATCTATTTTACTAATAACTGTTTACAGAAAATTTTTATAGACCATTTCACCCTTACCCTACCCATATCCAAAACTGACAGAATCAACAGAGGAGTTCATGTCTTATATTTTACAACAAACTCATCCTGGTTTCTTATTCAGTTATTCTAGTAGGGATAGGGTTAGAAACTGCAAATATGGGGATATCATATGCAATAATCAAACTATTGAAAGAGTGGAAAAATTTTGTTATTTAGGAATAATTCTTAATTATAATCTGAGATGCACAGAGCACATCACAAATTTAGTACAAAAGTTCAGAAGATTATCTCCAGGAATAAAAAGATTTACATATAAATATGGTGGACACACTGTCAGTGGATCGTTAAGGGTATTAAGGGCTAAAGTTAAAAGCCATATATTATATGGGACAGAAATTTGGGGTCTTGATAAGGTAACAGGCTTAGAAGCATTAATGAATACATTTTATAAGCAAATTCTGGGACTCCCGAATGGTGCTTCTAGTTGTCTTAGCAGGATGGAACTAGGACAGCTACCGCTCAAATGTAATATCAGACAGAGACTGCGTGCATATTGGATCAAGGTTTTCAACATGAATAAAGACATACTACCTAAAATCTGTCTAGAGGAAATGTTAAACAGCTATAGAGGATTTGCATATCCAAGGCATTCGTGGATTGATGCTGCTATGAATGCTGATTTTACTAACATACTAACATACTAAAATGCCAGCAGAATAGGCCTAACGGTCTTTCGTGTCTGCTCGTTTGGTCAGCCCCCACCCTGGGTGCTGACCTTGCTGTCCCCCTCGCCTTCTCTGGCTTCTCTCTTCCCAGTTCCGGATATTCTTGCTGCATTGATTTTGCTTCCAGAACCCTTCCCTGTACCTGTCCCACCCTCTTGAACCCCTCCACTGTCTCTGCCTCCACCAGCCCCTAGGCAGTGCATTCCATGGCTCCACCACCTCTCAGTGAAGTAGCACCTCCTCCTTTCTCCCTGAATCTCCTCCAGCTTCCACCCATGCCCTCTAGTGGCCCCTCCTCCTTCCTCTGAAGCACCCTGACTGTTCCTCCCCTATTTACCCTCTTCATGTACCTGAAGACCTCTATCATGTCCCCCCGGTCCCTTCTCTCTTCCAATGTGTACATATTTAGCTCTTCGAGCCTCTCCTCATAGGTCCTGTCCCCCAAGCCCCAAATCATTTTGGTTGCCCTCCTCTGGACCCTCTCCAGGAGGTTAATGTCCCTCTTTAAGTGTGGCCTCCAAAACTGCACGCAGTACTCAAGGTGCGGCCTCACATAGAAACATAGAAACATAGAAACGTAGAAGTTGACGGCAGATAAGGACCGCAAGGCCCATCCAGTCTGCCCATTTCTTTTTCTACCTTATAAATGTGCCATCGGCCTTTGCTCTGTCAGTGACCTATCTATTCATAGTCATTTGTATTGCTCCCTTATGCCTATCCCATGCCTGTTTGAAGCCCTGCACTGTATTCATAGCCACCACTTCTTGTGTAAGCCATTCCATGCATCTACCACCCTTTCTGTGAAAAAGAATTTCCTCACATTCCCCCTTAATCAGCCTCCCTCTAATCTCATGCTGTGTCCTCTTGTCCTGCTATTTTTCTTATATTTAAACATGTTAGACTCTTTCACCTTGTTTATGCCCTTAAGGTGTTTAAATGTCTCGATCATATCACCTCTCTCCCTCCTTTGCTCAAGGGTATACATATACATCACCAAGCAGTTATACAGAGGGAGTATCACTTCCCTCCTTCTGGAGGTGATCCCCCTAGCGATGCATCCCAGCATCCTGTTGGCCTTGGCTGCTGCCCTCCTACAAGTCTCAGAGTTGTTCATCTTGACATCCACCACCACCACCCCCAGGTCCCTCTCAGCCATCGAGACTTGTAGCATTTCCTCCCCCCCAGGGTGTACACTTGGCCTGGGTTTCTGGCCCCCAGGTGGAGTACCTTGCATTTCCTGCATTGAACCTCAGCTTCCACTTTCTAGACCATCTTTCAGAGCCCCAGGTCCCCTGTAGGACCACCTCCCTCCTCCCCATCCACCACCACCCCAGTTCCTGAGTCATCCTGCAAAGAGACTCTTCTCACTCCTGATTCCTGTCCTTATGTCAGATACGAGGCATTGAACAGAAGGGGCCCAAGGACTGATCCCTGTGGGACCCCACTAATGACCTTCCTTGGGGATGAGACTATCCCATCAACTTCACCCTCTGGGTCCGGTCCTGGAGCCAATTGCCTCATCCATCTGATCTCTGGTTCCCCACCCCCATTTCTCCCAGCTTATCCAACAGGCCCACGTGAGGAACAGAGTCAAATGCCTTGCTGAAGTCTAGAAAGAGGACATCCACTGGTCTACCCAGGTCCAAGGCACTTGTCACCCAGTCATAGAACTCCACCAGGTTTGTCTGACATGATTTCCGGGATGAATCCATGCTGTTCATCATCCAGGCACCCTGACTTATCCAGGTCCCCCCTAGCCTCTCCTTGACAATGCCTCCATCACCCTTGCCCACCACGATGTCAGGCTGACAGGCCTGTAGTTCCCTGCCACCCTTGATCCCCCTTGTGGATAGGCACCATATGTGCCACCTTCCAGTCTTGGGGCACCCACCCTGTCCTCAGAGAGATGGTGAAAAGCTCTGCCAGGGGTTTCGCCAGGACATCTGCAAGTTTCTTCAGCACTCTGGGATGTAATTTATCCGCCCTGGTGCTTTCTCCGTCTTAAGGGAGCTGAGGGCTTCCTCACTCTCTGCTGGTGATTTCCACTTCCGTACCTCTTCTCCTGCTTAGCCCCCCCACCTGCCAGTGATGCCTCCCCCTCCCCAGACCTGCCGATTGGTAAGGGCCCCCCTCAGTATCTCTGTCTCCTCCCATGTATGATGCAGCCCCCCATTTTCCTATGGTGAAAACTAGGGGTGAAGTACTCATTTAGTACCTCAGCCTGCTCCCCCAGGTCTTGTGCCCATCTCTCCCCTGATTTAATCCTGCTAATCTTCCTTCACCCTTCATTTTTCCCCAATGTATCTAAAGAACCCCTTGTTCCCTCTCCTAATTTCCCTGGCCAGGTTCTGCTCCTTCCTTGCCTTAGCCACCCTCACCACTCTAGTGGCCATTCTAGCCATCAGCTTGTACTCCCCTCGATCCCTTTCACTCCTTGAGCACTTGAATTGCTTATAGGCTGCTTTCTTTCCCCGCACCACCTCCTGGACCTCCCTGGTCCACCAACAGGGTTTCTGGGCCCTACTGCATTTTGTCTTACTCTGCACAGGTGCTGGTAGCATCCTGCACCCCTCCTGATGATTTTCACCTACTCATCAGCGTCCATGTCTGACCCAATCCCATCCAAATGCTCCTTAAGGATCCTTCCCATTTCCTTAAAATCCGCCCCTGAAGTCGGTTACTTCGTCTTTGTGCAGCCTTCTACCCCTCCTAGGTCCAGGCAGAACCAGACCGTGGCATGGTCACTCCCGCCACTGGGTCCCTTACCTCCAGGCCCCAATCTGGTCACTGTCTGCCAGGACCACATCCAGTGCCCGTGTTTCCTGGTCGGTTCCCTCACCTGCTGAGTTAGGAACGCGTCTTGAAAGACATCCAACAACCTCTGTTTCCTGGTCACAGAGGATGTCATAGTCTCCCAGTCTGTTCCTGGCATGTTTAAGTCCCCCAACACCACCACCGTTCCTCTGCCCAGTCTGCAGTGTCTCCTAACATCTGCCACCAGACTGTCCTCCAGCTCCTCCTCCAGGGCAGGGGGTCTATACACCATTTTATATGTATATTTTGATTTTATGATTCATCTGTACAGCGCTTTGGTGCTTGAAAGGCACTAAATAAATAAAGCTTTATTATTATTAAGTTTAACTACCATTGAAAAAATTATCAAACCATATGGACTATTATATTGTCTTACTATGAGTATTAAAACTCCTCTTATAGTCATAAATTCAGTTATTAAAGACAAAATTAAGGATTCTTATATTCAAAAAGAAAGATAATTGGCAAAGAACTGTAAGATTGGCAAATGGCTGGGAAATAATACTAATAGAGTATTTGGTATGCAAGAATATCTTATAAAATTAAATGATCCAAAACTCAGGAAAGCTTACACAAAGTATAGATTTGGGTATGTTGAAAGTCAAACATTAAGAAAAATCTACGGTTTGATTAATTTCAGTGGCTGTTTATGTGGCTTAGATGATGATTCAGTTTTCCATTTATTAATGTTGTGTCCTCTTTATGCAAAGGAAAGAAAAATATGCTTAGGTAATATCCTTATGCATTTGGATAAGGAACCAAAATACCAATATAACTATCTAATGAAAACAAAGAATGAATTACATTTAGAGAGCATTGTTAGATTCTGTAATATAATAGTAAACAAAACAAGACATCTCAGAATATCAGAAGCCACAATTGTCTGATTATGCAGTAGGAAGAAATTTAGAATGTATGTACAAGGAAAGAATTTTAAAGATATAAAAGAGTGAATTTTGTTATCAGTATTGATTTTAAAAATTGCAAAATGGTTCTCTACATTTTATCTTATATGTGTATAAAGTATTGTACTTGTTTGATTTGTTAGTAATGACAAATTGTTTTTTTGTCAACAATAAAAGAATCTATCTATTCAGTTATTCAACTTGCTGCGATCCTCAGATGGACATCCTGACTCTGTTCATCTTCTGCTGTACACTGAGTCCTGCTCCATCATGACTACATCCTAGTTCATCCTTCATGTCAGAACGCTACTGTCTGGCCTGGGTATTGATGCCTGTTCCTTTTTGGAGCATTCATTTAGAACAGGAGCTGCCTCCTCAGCATCCCAAAGAACATCCTAGCTCAGATAAAGTCATGGGTCGCCGGACATTATTCTGCTTTGAAACATACATTGGAGAACCAGATTCAGAACTCCACCAAGCTTATCAACAGCTAGCCTGTTAATTCTAAGCCTGGAGGGAAGGCTAACCCAGTAACACTGCTTCCCCAGAGGTTTTGTCCACACAGATTTTTCTTCTCTCCTCCATAGAAAAATTGACTTTGATGGCAGATAAGGACCGCTTGGTCCACTTAGTCTGGCCATTTCCCTACCTAGAGGATAAACTGCAGATCCTATTTAACCAACAGCCTATTTCTTCCTACCCCCCACAAAAATTGCCTTATGTCTGTCCCATGCATTCTTGAATTCTCCCACAGTTTTAGACCCCACAACCTCCTTAGGAAGGCTGTTCGATGCGTCCACCACCCTCTTTGTGAAAAAAATACTTCCTCACATTGCCCCTGAGCCGTCCCCCTCTGTCTTCAAATTGTGTCCCCTTGTTCATGCACATCTCTTTTTCTGAAAGATGCTACCCTCTTGGACTTTGTTGATTCCACTGAGGTACTTAAACATTTCTATCATGTCCCCCCTCTCCCTCCTTTCCTCAAGGACTGTTTCATGACTGGGACTATTCCACAAGTTAGAGGAGGAGGTGGGTTCTATTACATCTCACTTTTTACTTTTAGCTCTTCAGCTCTAACTTTTCTTTTAGCCTCAGAAATATTCTCTTGGCCCCTCTATTGAGGGTGGAAAACCAGAGAAGAGACAAGCTAAAATATCACCACAGTTGCACAAACACATACATATTCTGGCAGCCTTCCATTGAATTCAAAGGTTTAACCTGAAGTTCAGTGGGGTCTGGTAGACTTCTCACCCCTTTCCAACTACAGAAGCCCACAATCCCTCATCGTTCCTACTTAGTGTCTTTTGCACATACCCCCTCCTTTCCCTCCTCCTTCTCCAGTGCTTTGCTTCTGATATGACTCTTTAGCTATAACTTTCCCTTTAGCCTCAAGTCCATTCTCTTGACACCTCTTCCAAGGGTGGAAAACCAGAAAAGAGAGGAGCCAAAGTATCACAATAGTTGAACAAGCACATACCCATTCTCGTGGCCTCCCATTTATTCTGTAGTATTTCTGTAATAGAACCGCCCCCACACACACACCCATACACAAACAGAATGTTAACATAGAATGCATGAATTCCAAATTCTGCAGTGTTCCACTGGCATACACTCACACAGACACCTCATATGGAGTCAGAAGCTCAATTTTATTAGTTGCAGTGTTAGCAGCAGAGGTTGCACTGACAAGCTGGTTCGGCTATGAGGAGGATTTTTCATCATCATCAAAGTAACACCAGACATGAAAACTCTCTGAATAGTGCTTGATTCATAAAATTTGTTTATTTGTTTAAATAACAGATCATGGGTAGAAAGAGCATTCAGTTATTTATGTATTTTGAATTGAAGTTAGTTTTATATTTAGGGCTTAGTCGAAGGTTTTTATGTAACAGTAAAGGTGGCACCCATGATTGCGATGGAAATCAGGAATGAGTGAAGTGGCCCATGAATTCTGTATGTGATTTGTCCGAATTCCAGATCACGTTTGGACCTTTTTCTTTATAGGGCAGTATTGGCACATAAACATATGCCAATGGAATGGCAACAACCAATCAGAATACAGTATTTTACTTGTCATTTTTTTTTTTAACCATACATTCAGTAAATGCAGTACTTGTTTATCTTGGAATGCTGGAATTCTGTTCACCCCTCCTCACACAAACACACACAATAGAAGGCTTCTGTAAAGCCAGAGATTCAATTGTATCTGGTGCAGAGCAAGCAGCAAAGATTTCCATGGTAGGCAGGTAAAGATAGGTGGGGAGGCCCCCTGGTCGGAAAAGAAGCTCCAAAAATAAAACTGCGAGTAGTACCCTGTCTATCTGTCTGTCTGTCTGTAATACATGGATGGGGACTTTTCCCCATAGAAAAGGCTATCATTTATTTCTCTGTATACCTGTGACTAATCTATCAATTAAGAAAGCAATAACCTATGACAGAGAGTGCAGTTACTAGGGATTAATCAACACCCCGGGTGCGTTGTAAGGCACAAGACCACAGGCTGAGTGTCCTCACAGCACATGGGGTGTTGATTAATCCCCAATAACTGCACACCCTGGAGTGGGTTATTGCACTTATAACATGGGCCACATGTAGCACAAAATGGACAAAAACCAGTGGAATACCAAGTACAAAATGTGGGAACTATTTAGTGTT
This sequence comes from Neoceratodus forsteri, assembly GCA_016271365.2. NCBI lineage: Eukaryota > Metazoa > Chordata > Ceratodontiformes > Ceratodontidae > Neoceratodus > Neoceratodus forsteri. Next base: position 1,221,164,282 of record CM057450.1, read on the forward strand.
CTTCCACTATCTATGGTTGCAGCACCACACTATTCTGTGTTCTGCCACAGAAAAAAGTTCTACAAACAGAAGTTTTTGGTAAACAGGCCTCACAGAATAAATTCAAGGAGCACACCAAACTTTTTCTTACACTGTGAGGCTGCTGATCCTCATTACCTGTCCCCTCATATTCCCCTTGTATACAAGACACAAAACAGACAGAGAGAGAGAGAGAGAGAGAGAGAGAGAGAGAGAGGGAGAGAGAGAGACAGAAAAACAGCTGCAAATCTGTAGTGGTGCTTCCCAGTCTTGTACTGCAGAGTCAGTTGGCCAGTATGAGGATTACTGTTCTCTGTGTCTCGGCTCCTACCAAGGTTTCTCTCTCTGTCTGTCTTGGGGGGTGGGTTAGGGAGATTGTCACGATTGCCTTCACGGTTGCATTCACTGTCTGTGACAGAGAGCAGCAGGGAGACATTTATTCAGCGATTCTTGGCGGTTCGGAGGTCCATAGGGTGGGTAGGAAAAGCACAGCTTAACAGCTGCAGGAGATTCATTTCGTCATCGGAGCACAGGGAGCAGGGACAGTTTCTCTGTTTGTGTCTCTGGTGCTACGGGTAGAATTTTTGTCCGGTGGCATGGAGTGCCGCTGGGCGGGTGATTGGTAGGATCAGTACTATCTTGCCTCTACTGCTCCATGTCCAACTTATGGAGGTAGACTTAGCAAGTTGGGAAGCACTGGACTCGGAGGCCTGGGAGGATGGGAACTAATGACCGCAACACCACTGAGCAGCACAGGTACATTATTGCAGGTCATCAGTATGCAGTGAGTGACATATCAAGCAAGTGGGTGACTGGCTGGAAGGGGGGGAGCAACAAGGAAATAACAGGCAAAAGACAAGTAAAGACAATGGGTGCATTCCTGCACAAGTTCTTTCAATAACCATGATCGCTATGAAGGATAACTTTCTCACCGACTAGGTGAGAAGACACTACTATGTCCACTCCCTACCGGGTCATAATGTTGTATGCTTAATGGTGTACAACATTATAGCTAACCCGTAATAGTGCTGTCTAGGACAGCGAATGGTACACTACCGCGTATACTGCTGTACGCGATATTGCACTATTCACACACCCCCAGGCAGAGGATAAGACCTCTGCTGGGAGTGGGTTTTACTGAGCAGCTGCCATGGCTCACTGGACAGAGCCACAGCAGCAGGAACCCAGGCACTGTGTCTGGGACCGGGTTTGATTCTGGTTCCGAAATGTTATTTTTTTAGGTCTTTTGCGCTTCCCCCGGTTGAACCCCCATAGTTAAGAATCTTTCATCGGGGGTCCAGGGGTGCAGCCCTCTTAATGGTGTGTGGGGTGGAGCCCCCACAGAAAAAAGAGTTATGCTGCATGGCATAAATCGCACTCTATTGGCAGCGTAATTTAGCTACGCGGCATAATGTCTTGTGACATTATGACCCTGTGCCTGTCCACTCATATATAAGCGCCTTCATTTGCCATGTACACAACGATGATAGCTAGTATAGGAATATTAATGTAGGAAAGATACTGTACATAACAGATGTAGTTTACATCGGGAGAATGGCTACAAGGATTTTTTGAAATGCACTGATATTACAGTGTCCATCCGGCTGGGTGGGTGGGAAGTCTGACGAATGGTCCAATGTTGCAAAAAAACAATCGCCCAAAATTACAGTGTCCTTCAGGTGGGTGGGTGGGAAGTGTCATAACAGCTCCACTGTCGCTAACAAGCCATAACAACATGGTTATTTTTATAAACGTTTTGGGCTCTGATTAACAAGATCTGGTATGGTGTATGATTTTGAAAGCAAGGATGATCACCACAAGCAAACGAGATGACTGATTAACAGAGATTAATCAACAGTCACCTGATTAATCTCTGCCAGTCAGATCATAGAACCAGCCTTGCCCATGTTATAAAACGCTATATACTTGCACTAATCAATCAGTTACTGCTGTATACCTGCACTAATCAAACTATTACTGCCTTATAACTACATTAATTACAGCTGTATACCTACACAAATCAAACAATTAAAAGTATATACCTGCACTAATAAATATACACAGCTGCACTACATTAAACCTTATGGGATGCCACTAACAGCACAATTAACACAGCATTAGGAAGCTAGTAAAACCTTTTAACAAGCTGCAAATGAATCTGGTAAAAAGACACTTGCACAAAACCCTCCCAACCCCAAAAATCTCTCACTGCATTCACTACACACCATTCTCTTCTTGCTGTAAGAGACCTTCAGGTGCTATGATGTGATCGCAAATGCGATCTCAATAATAATAACCATCCTAATGTATTATATTGAATAAATAATGGGTAAGGGTGGTAAACTCAGAAGTATACCCATCCCAGGGGCTAAGTCGGAGAAGATTAGCATGCTTAATGGGTATACATCCTTGTATACCACCCATATATCTATATCTGTGTGTGTGTTTAAAGAGGGGAATATAAAGGAAAATACTTGTTTATTCATTTTATTTATGAGGGAATCTAAGTTTTAGAACCTAGGTTATTTTTTTTTATTAAGCAAAATTGACAACTATGTTTGTAATGGCAAGCAGAAATTGAAAAGAAAGACATTGATATTGTTAGTGTGCTGTATCCTGATTTCCAACATTTCTTTTACTAGTGCGTTGCACTCTCTGAATGCACAGGTCCTAGTTAATCAGAATGCAATATTTTCCCTATCCATTTTATAAACATATATTCTGACAGTAGTCTCTTATACAGTGTGTGGAAACGTTATAAAATAAAACCTACTGACTGATAATTCTACAGTTATGCTGTGAACAAACATCTCGGTTACGGTGTGTGTGACCTGTTGATGGCAGCAGAGCTATTATAGTACAACAGTATTAAACATGCAGCCACACATTGGATTACAAAATTATTTAAATGTGTGCAAGTTATCCTGTAAATGTTCTTTCAGCTTTTTTCAATGCAAGGAAAAGTTATGAAATCTTGCGACAGCATTATTAGACAAACCTTAACTCAACAATACACAGGTAGTGAGAAATGTAAAAAGGTTTTGACAGGCCTTACCCTAAGGATTTCCTGGTTGTGCTTGATCAGAACTGTCATGTTGACTCCATAGGGCTGACAGATGGATGCTGCCAATCTCAGACTGAAGGAGTAAGCCCAACTGATTTGAATAAAATTTGTGTTGACAAACTGCACTGTAAACAGCTCTGTTCAGCAACTTAGAAATAATAGGTTGCAGTTATCAATTTGAAGTTAAGGGCCTAACTAGAACACTAGGAAACCAAGACACTTTGTTCATGAAGCTGCGAAACAGTTTTGTGAAAGCAGCAGATTGGACTGGACCCTCTCTGCAAGGCTATTCTTGTGAGCAGATTTGTCTACAGTTCTGATGTGTAAGGGACTGTCTCAATAAGGATTTATGGATTTAAGAATGCGTGGGATAGACATGAGGGAATTCTGGAGGTCAGGGGTAAGGGGCAACAAACTTCTAGAAAAACATAAAGGAAACTTACAAGCTCAAATGGGCAGACTGGGTGGGCCATAGGCCCTTATCTGCTGAGAGTGTTTATGTATCTAGGTATCTAATATTGGACCAGCTGTCCCTCTGACATGTCGCATTAGTGGTATTTGAAAAATTCCCATTAGTTTTCCCCAGAACTGACTTATAGTGGGGGTTTCCCCAGATTTTTAGTTCCTTCGAAGAGTGCCAGATAGGTCTGCTGTTTTACATATGTCACAGCCTGTAAACATCGTGGTAGAAGAATCTGATCATGTGGCTTGCAGTAAAGGGGAGGAGGACCTTTCTCAAGATTGGGCAGATCCCCTGAGGGCGAGCAGGTAGGCAGTTGCTGCTGGACTTATGCCCTGCATGGATGGGTTCTGGTGCTCCCTATTTGGGACAGTCTGGGAGGGAGAGAGTCTTGCCTGGTAGGTGAAAACTGCTCTTTGCCTTTTGAGGCCTGAACCTTCCTTTCCGTGTGCTTAAATCCTCCTGCAGTTCAGGGTTTTAAATAATTGATTAGCAGTTTTTTTCTTGGGACAATACTAACTGTACAGAAAGTATTTATATAGGTTTTCTAGAAGTGTTATGTTTGTTAAACACATTGAGGCAAGTGTGATGCATTTTCATAATGTTTTAACACTTTTATGAGCAAAACGCTAATCAATTTTTAGAGTTAATTAAAACCCTGCAGTTGCAGAGCTTTTTCTGGGTGGGACGAAAAAACAGTATACAAGGTGGGCTGACCTTTCTCCTCCCCCTTTAATGTGGAGGGGGAGAGGGGAGGGTATGTTCCCAGTCCCTGGTTTGCAGGTCTGGTCAGAGATTCACTGGCTGTGCACATCGCTCCTAGAAGTAGCTTCTGGTGACTATGACCATTTAATTCAAGATTTGAGCATGGGTGGTTATGGAAGAGAAAACGGGAGGAGGGAGAAAATGGAGCTCGACTCTGCAGTAACTTCATCTGAAAGACTATCAATTTTGAGAGCCTAGCAGGGTGCTGGCTGTTCTTTGAGCTGACATCTAGGAGATCTAACTTTACAAGCAGCCTCCAGTCTTCTGTCTTGGGCCTAGTGGTGTTCATGGCACATAGTAGAGGGCGAGTCAGTAGGCTCCTGGATAAGGGGTGGGCTGTCCAGCATTAGTACACCACCTACTACTAGTCATTTAATGAGTGGCATTTGTACTGGCTGTCAAGGCAGCAGCTTGTTGCCCACCTGGCCAGAGGACAGGGTGCAGTGGCCCCAATAATTGAGATAGGGACAGGGGGAAAGTGCCATTGTTGCCAGTTTTTTCAGAAGGTAGTCCATGCCCGTTAGCTCATTTACACCTTGGCTTTGCCCCTTATTGCCTTGGCCTGTCTCACTGCCTCTTTCTCACCCATTCATATCCCTGCTCCATGGGTCTGATGTCTCCTCTGCATCTACTCTCTATCTGTCTTGACCGTGGCTCCAGATCCTCTTTATGCTCTTGCCCCTCTTCTGCCAAACAAAGTGTTGGCAAGCCTTAAGGGAGTGAAGCATTTCTGGTGTTGCAAAGTGGTGTCGTAGTGAGAGACATTGTAATCAGCTTCAATCTAACTGATGGACAAGGTGCAGTATCCAAGGTAGCCTTATAAAAGAGAGCCTTTAATAAGGATCCAGTGTACTTATAGCCTGAAAAGGCAATAATATATACAGCATCTTGAAGCACAATTTGCTAATGTCCTGTAAGGGTGGTTCTGTACTTATAGTGACACAACACAATAGTGCATTAGTCTATAGGAGTAACTTTCCAAGGGTCTCAGTTTCCTAGAGCAAAGTAAAACCGGCCTAAGCTGTACTGTGGACTCAATTATCACATTTTTGGGCTTTTTTCTTTTTCATAAGTACCAATTGTTTGTGCACTTGGAAATCCTTTGAATGCTGATGCAACTGATTGAAGTATTCTGACTCTCCCTTTTACTGAATTCTTATTTTATTTTGAAGGAGAAAAATGTTTTTCAGAAGTAGTATTTATCTTGTAGTCACGAACATCTGCAAGCTGCATATGCTTTAACTAATTGGATACTGTCATCCCCCCATAGTCTTATTCTGGCTCTTGTTATCTAAAACATGATTTTTAATAGTGGCACAATTTAATTTGGTGTTTTAAGATCTCTCATCAAGGCCTAAGTTAGTTAAGGAAAAATACAGAATGCCATACTGGTGTGCTGACATTAAACAGTAGGCATCCATCATGTTGTATTGAGCAGGCTACCAGTATATAAATAATGTCTGTAGTGTTGTATGGTGCTATCAGGAAGGCTTGAGGACAGAATTTATTCCTATGTTTAAGACAATTTTAACTCAGTATTTTAGTTTAAAAGGGCCCAAATTGGCTTGGGGTAGGAGGTACTGAGACAGCTTCATTTCAAGGTAAAAATCCCCTTAAGATTATTCCCCCAGCTTCTTATGGATGTAGGAACTAAAGTTGTGTTGCTACAATCCATTACTCTTTGTTTTGTTGTGTACTTACTGTTTTTGCACCAGTGTACATAGGGGCAGCCACTTCCTCCCTTAATCCTTTTCAAGTCTACCTGTCCTTCTGCCTACTCTCTCTGTTACGCAAACCCTTACTCCTTCCATATTCCCAGATGCTGCCTGTCAGTATTACAGACCAATAAATCTGGAGGATCCCTTCCCACAGAACCTCCCTCCCTCCCTGCTTCTAGTCCCCTACTTCATGATGGTCCCTACAGAGGCTAGCACAGGAACTGCTCCGTCCCTACCTGCAGCTGCTCCCCCAGTCTGTTGCTGATTTCAGACCTAGACTGGGTACACCTGAGCCCATTGCTCAAACCCTTCTGTGCATCTGTGTTCACTTATTTTGAGTTTCTCTATTTGACCCCTCTTCCTAATCTTGGTGCCCTCCACAGGTACTATCACCACAGTCGAACATAGGAAGGATACTTTTCTGGGTGACCTCCGTCTGACTGCAGCCAGGAGGCAAGCTTTGTACCTGTGGAGGGCACCAAGATTAGAGAGTGCCATAAAGTAAATCAAGTCAGTGTTGGAAGGGAGGCCCAGGGACTGGTTTAGCCATACACTGAGGTATTTGAAAGATGTGACATGGTCCATTCGGGAGCCTTCACAGATCTGTAATGAGGTGGGGGACAGGGACGCCATCTTAGGTTTAGAACCAAATGTTATACCCTTAGTTTTTTGGGCATTTATGATCTGCTGGTGAAAGTAAAACCACCATTGAATGGCGTCCAGGTCAGGCCGAATGCTGACCTCAAGGAAGGCAATATCTGGGCCACTGGCATACAGAAACATATGCAGTATGTGGGCTGAGGAACAGACTAAGGGCAGGTCATTGAGGAATATAAAAAAGGAATTGGGAAAGGACAGAACCTTGGGGGACCTCCGTGCCTATGGGGAGGAGGGAAGAAATGGAACCATCTACAAGAAAAGATTGGACCCTGTATGACTGGTAAGAATTGAAACAGGAGGCGGCCCACTCAGACAACCCTGCCCTGGATAGGTTGTTTAGAAAGGGTGTGAAATTTTGCCCAAAGCCTTAGAAAGGTCAATAAACATGGTAGAAGAGGCCCTGATGCATCCAAGAAATGATGGAGTCAGTAGTCGACAGCAGTAAGGTGACTGTGGAGCGACTTACCCTGAAACATGATGGGAAAGGATTAAGGAAAGCAGAGTTAGACAGGAAAGCTGCAAGTCAAATGTGAACAAAGTACAGTATACCTCCAGTTTTGAAAGAGCAAGGTAGAAAGAGACTGGTCTGTAGTTTCTTGGTAGGACTAAGTCACCCCTTATATAACGGTGCTATGATCCGACCAAGCTAATGGATCAACTCTAAGATCTGTTGACTCAAGGCATAAAGAAAACACCAAGTCTAGTGTGTGGTTGCATGAGTGGGTCACTGAGGTAACATTTTGCATCAGGCACAGCACCTCCATGCTTCTCAGGAGATCACTGCCAAATGAGGAGAGCTCGTCTACCCAGGCATTGAAGTCCCCAAGAATTAACCATCTAGGGACTCCAACACCAGGCCAGCGACAAGCTCTCTGATCTCCCTCAAAAATATACTAGTCAACTGAGTTCCTCCTATTCCTCATGCATTAGAGAACTTGTCTGATGCAGTCTGACACAGACCTGCTTTGTTGGCAGCTGTCCAAAAGCAGGCTGTCAAGAAACACACTGCCCCTACAAATAAACCAGTGCATGTCAGTCAACCCATAGATGATGCTATTGTTACTCTCGCTGAGAATGACAAGGCAGTTATCCCCAAAGAGGTCACTGTGCACCCCATTAACTGGGCGTTATGCAAGATTAACACTATGGGCAAGCAGGCCTATGCTTCAGCTACCCTGGACATGAGAAATGCCAGCTACCAAGGGCACTTTTTAAGTGTGACAACAGAGCAACCTAGAGTCTCTAGCAGAGTCCTTGCCAGAGTCAAAGGTCAAATGAGATATTCTGCCGACTGTCAAACAAGGTATTGAGTCCAACAGTCACCAGCTTAAGGCCTCCATGGATGCCTTTGATGCTGCTTCCTGCTCTGCTGCTGCAGGTATTTGTATCAGATGCCATTTCTGGCTTCCTGGCTTCACGTAAGATGTCCAATAACAGTTTATGAATGTTCCCTTTGATGGAACTTACCTGTTTGGACAGCAGGTGGAGCAATCTCTTAAAGAGCTACCAACACCTCAAGAAGAACTTTGAAGAACATAATATTTGGATACAAAGCAGCTTATATTTCTCATTAACGTTGTAGTTCTTATCTCCATTATGTATTACTGAAGTCAGATGCATGAAAACAGAAGAGTTGTTCCCTGAGGGTTCATCAGCACCTATTGTTTCTTCCCAACCTGATGTCATAACACTGTGCTTGTGACATCACATTATTCCCATAGCAACAGACTGTGATGTCACAACAGAGCATTATGATATCAAGTAGGAAGTAAATTATAGAGGCAGATGAGCTCTAAGGGATTAAGACCCTGTTTTTGTGGGAATTTCTTCAGTAATAAATATTGAAGAGGAGAAATCTATAGATGATATGTGAAATACAAGCTGAATTGTGTCCATTTATTACATAGAAACATAGAAATTGTTGGCAGATAAGGACCGCTATGCCCATCCAGTATTCCTGTAAGCCCTACACTTATATGCGTCCTCTGACCCTATCCGGTCAGTGACTTCCCACCCCTCTATCCCACGTCAAGGTTCCCTTATGCCTGTCCCAGGCATGTTTAAATCCCTCCACTGTGCTTTCTTCCACCACCTCCTGTGGCAGACTATTCTATGTGTCCACCACCCTCTCCATGAAGACCTTCCTCACATTTTCTCTTAACCTGCCACCTACCAATTTCACATATTATGTTTTCCAAATTTTTTTCAAAGGCGACAGCTGCTCTTTAAGACATCAGATGAAACCAGAATGACCTTTAAGACCTCCAGACCAGCTCAATTTAACTTTCAGAAGAGCAAGGACCATGGTCCCAGACATGTTTAAATCCCTCCTCTGTGCTCGCTTCCATCACCTCCTGTGGCAGACTATTCCATGTGTCCACGACCCTCTCCATGAAGAAGAACTTTCTTACATTTCCCCTTAACCTGTCACCTACCAATTTCATATGTTTTCCAAAATTTTTTCAAAGGCATCAGCTGCTCTTTTAAGGCATCAGATAAAACTAGAATGACCCTTAAGACCTCCAGACCAGCTCAATTTAACTCTCAGAAGAGCAAGGGACATGGTTCTTTTCATAACAAGCAGTGCTTTCATGGCAAAGGCAGGAGAGCCCAAAACAAATATCAGCTTCCCCAGTCTCAGAAGAAGGCGCAGCAGAAAGCACAGGTGCCGAAAGCACCTAGTACCACCATCTGAAGCTCTGGCCTCAGTCTTGCCTCAGCTGCCTGAGGCAGTCCTCTCCTCTCCAGTGGGGGGTGCCTATCCCAGTTTTGCAATCAGTGGGAGTCCATTATGATGGACAAGTGGGTCTTCTGGATCATCCAAGAGGGATACTCTCTGGATTTTACAGAAAACCCTCTGGACTATCTGCCCAGAAGGCAGCCTCCTTTTTCAGCTCATATGTCGCAGCTTCTGATGCAGGAGATTGCAGGTCTTCTGAGTAACAGGGCAGTGGAGGTAGTGCCAGAGTCAGAACAAAGTACAGGGTTCTACTCCCAATACTTCCTGGTTCCAAAGAAATCAGGGGGCATGCGCCCCATTCTCAATCTCAGAAATCTGAAGAAATTCATGGATTGAGAAAAATTCAAAATGATGTCTCTGTTACCATTTCTGAAGCCTCAGGATTGATTAGCATCCCTGGATATGAACGATGCATACTAGCCCATACTGGTACACCCCAGAAACCACAGATACCTCTGTTTCATAGTGCTGGAGCAACATTACCAGTTCAGTGTTACAGGTGGGCAAGTCAGGATTTTTTCACCTTGAGCCAAGCCAAAGCCAAGCCAGGGGTCTGACTTGCCTCTATGAGCCAAAACATGAGCTGAGCCCTGGCTACTGCAGGCTATTTTCTGTATAGGAGTTGAATGTTTTTGACACTACACCAACTGCTCAGGGTGACAAGAATGCTTACTTTGACCATGACTGGCTCGGCTTGACCTTTGCTCTTAATTGCTTATAGAGGTCGAGCTGAGCTATGCCAGGCACTAAGCTCAAGCCAGTGTCCTGCACTTTGGGCTTTCCTCCACACCACAAGTCTATACAAAGTACTTTGCGGACCTGTGGAAAATTGGACTCCAAGTTTTCCCATACTTGGATGACTGGCTAGTCTCAAGTCTGCCCAGACAGGAGATGGAACAGGCAGCAACACTGCCTCTGTGCTCCTTACTTGAATGGGGGTCTTGCTAAACCTCAAAAAGTCTCAGCTCCAGCTCTTACAGCAGCTGTTGTTCATAGAAGCTCTTCTGAACACAACCTGGGTCAAGTCTTTCCTTCCAGAGAGTAGACTACAAGCAGTTCTGCAGATAGGATGCTACATCATGGAGTGCAAGGCTGTGAAAGCCCACTCCATGCAGCACTTGCTGGGTCTCATAGTCTCCTCATTGTTCCCAGTGCCTGTGGCATGTTTTCACCTGAGGACAACTCAGTGAATGCTCAGTGCACAGTGGTCACAGGTATCACACTCTCCAGGGCTTCCGCTTCTCCCAACCAGAGCCTCAGGTGATTTTCACCAAAGATAAACATAGAAACATAGACTTTGACTGCAGATAAGGACCACTTGGCCCACCCAGTCTGCCCATTTCTCTACCGATTGAATAAGCTGCAGATTCTAGTTAAACAACAGCCAACTTCTTCCTACCCCCCTCACCAGAATTGCCTTATGTCTGTCCCATGCATTCTTGAATTCCCCCACTGTTTTTGACTCCACAGCCCCCCCCAGGAAGGCTGTTCCATGCTTCCACCACCACCCTCTCTGTGAAAAAATACTTCCTCATGTTGCCCCTGAGCTGTCCCCCCTCTATTTTCAAATTGTGCCCCCTTGTTCTTGCACATCAAGTTTTCTGATAGATGCTACCCTCTTGGACTTTGTTGATTCCTTTGAGGTACTTGAAAGTTTCTGTCATGTTCCCCCTCTTCCTCCTTTCCTTGAGGGTATACATATTAAGCTCCTTTAGTCTCTCTTCATATGGCTTCTGGTACAAACCCTGCAGCATTTTCGTTGCCTTCCTCTGGACTGTCTCCATCCTGTCTATGTTCTTGTGGAGATGGGGTCTCCAGAACTGCACGCAGTATTCCAGATGGGGTCTCACCAACTGTCTGTACAGAGGGGTAACAACAGGATGGCTCCCTGTTGGGGTGGAGGGGGTCAACTACCTGGGCCTCCAAACACAAGGTGTCTGGGACTTATCAGAGACACATCTGTATGTCAATGTGCTGGAGATACAAGCTGTTTTATACGATTTGAAAACTGTAGTAGACCTAGTCAGCCAAAATACAGTCCTTTTCCAGACAGATACAAATCTGTCATGTATTACATTAACATTAATGAACAAGAAGGAGCACACTCTTACCCTCTCTGCAGGGAGGAAGCAACAGTGTGAGAATGATGTCTGGAGCAGGGAATCCAGCTCCAAGCTATCTACCTGCCAGGAGTCCAGAACATTCTGGCAGATGAACTCAGCTGAACAGGGGCTTATCTTCACTAGCTCCAGACATCATGGGAACTCCAGATGTGGACATTTTCGCACCTCCACACAACACCAGTTTGTCTCGATTCTGCTCCCGAAATCCGGGACATGGCACTTTCTGTCAGGATGCATTCAGACTGCAATGGCAAAATCTGTTTCTGTATGCATTCCCTCCAATCCCTCTCATGCAGAGGGTATTGCTCAAGTTGGAGGTGCAAGGGGAAGAATGATTCTTGTGGCCTTCTGCTGGCCTCTACAGAGTTGGTTTCCTCTGTTTTTTTTGTCCTTCATTTAAAGCCCCTTACATGCCACTGCCTTAAACTCCCTCTAGGTTCCCTAAGGTGCTTGGCTTTGCTGGGCCCAGTCCCCCATCAGCTGCCTGCCTCCATGCTGCTATTTGTGTCTCCTCCCAGGTGGGGTGGAGGAGGTGTACCCCTCTCATACTGCTTGTGTCTTTGTCAGGCAGGTCTAGTGATAGGTTCAGGTTTGGTTCTATTCGGCACATGGGGTGCATCATCCTTCAGACAGTGGGGTCTTTTCCATGTTTCTCCCTGTCTCCATGGACACAGGCACACTAGGGAAGTTCAAGGCACATATGCACATACAGCGTCCTGCCACACCGGCCTCCCAGCCTGTGTCTGTCCCTCCCATGGTGCACTCAACTGCACTGTCACCTGTGGTCACCCAGGTGGCAGTGTTGCAGCGAGGGCAGTGACCCACCCTCCCCATTGGCTGTGCTTGTACTCTGAACAGTTTAGTGTCACTGGGAGCTGTTCAGTTGAAGGCTGGCTGTGGCAGAGTGTGGAGGGCTGTGCCAGTCGCCAGCACAGGTGGTGTTGGGAGGGGTGCAGGGAGGGTGTCCTACCTACCAGGGTGGGGGGGGGGCCACTACACTATGGAACATTTTGTGGGTTGGGATATTATACTGCATATCGTGGTATTGGAGTTTCAACTGAATGGGGATTGTTATTTGCAGATGGGGTGGGGGGATCTTACACTGCCGCACGGGTACAGCATGGGATTCTTAGTAACATAGTGACCGGGGTTGGGGAGGCAATATACATTGGCATTAAAGGGCTGGGGTGTGTTTTGCTGCAATGGAGGAATGGGACAGGGTGGGGGCACTACACTCTGGATGTTGGGTGGGACATTTCTGTGCACAGCATTCGGAGAATGGCATGGGGGGACCAACACTATGGAAATGGGATTTGGGGCTCACTAGTGTTCATGGACAGAGATTGAGCAGGGAAGGGATCCCTACAGTATGGTAAAGGGTTAAGGAGGGCATTTTGGTTCGAACAGGGATGGGGGAAGGTGTACCACTAGCATGCCAGGACTGGCAGGCTCCTGTGCACCTGTCTGCACTTCAGCAGCCTGCTTGTGAGTGGATGGCCATGTTAGACAAGCTTTCCGAGGCTTAGCTGTGCGCTGTGCATTACCGGCCTGTGAGGGGCACATTCCCTCGGAATATGCCGCTACGTGGCATATGCATGGAAATACCCCTCCACTTGTGCGGCATACATTACTATGCACCCTGACCCCTTCCCTTGCAACCGGCGCATCCCGGCCTGTTGAATATTATGCTGAGGTGCATTGTTGGAGTTGTGCGGCACATCTCCCTTTTCTGCCGAGATGCGCATCACATCTTCTTTGAATATGGGGGCCCTTAAGTTATATTTACTAGCTTGTTTAGGCTGTAATAATTCCATCAAGTAAGGAGGTAACTTACTTATAATGAATCTATAAATCAAAATTGTCAGATGGCTCGGTCTCTGAGTTGCCAAGGACTGCTAACCCACTGCAGCATATAAAGTGCAACGGTGGGTTTTTCATGGCAGACCGGCGAGAAATCTAAGGGCCCTATGGTAAAGTAGGTCCAATACCTTATAAATAGAATCAGTTGTTTATACAGTCACCAAAGTCAATCTGTGACATAACTAAAGAGCTGACCAGTCGTTTATGCATAGAAAAACTAAAGCTAGCCCTGTTCCTATAGAAAAAGGACAACAACTTCTTAAGTTTGTATGAAAGAGTATGTATATGGAAACGAAATTTCATAGACATCAGAAACCACGTAAGTTTCACTCTTGTGGTTTTTGATGTCATCAGAACTCCTTGATGGAAACATAGTGTTATTAAGCAATAATGACCTAGCCACCAGTAATTTCCTGGGGATTAACAACCGGGGCCCTCCACCAGCCGGTCTTTAGTCCACAGGCAATGAATGGCTGTGGGGTCATTATTATGATTATAAATGTAATCACAATAATGACAATTTTTTTTACAGGTTTCTCTAATTATTTATTTTTGTGGCAGCACGAGCTGACATTGCTGCATGTTGCCAGTTGTTCTGCATGGCAATGTGTGGAGTTGATGGTAGGAGGTGACATGCTGTCGGCAGTACCGATGGTGTCATGTGGGTTTTTTTAGACTGCCTTTATTTTTGAAATAATAAATGGCAGGATTGGAGTTCTGTTCCTTATTTTTATTTATTTTTTTAAACTTTTGACAAAAGTTGTTTGGCAACAAGAGAGATGCCGCTATGAGGAATATGCAGTAAGAACCTTTACAAAACTTGGCCCACAGTTGACTGAATTCTTAGTTCTGCCACAATCTCTACTGCAGCTCATTTCTGAGTGATCATGTACACTGACACCAGAGCAGAAAACACTTGTTTTGTTCTCCCACCACTGCTGTAAGCGTACAGCAAGCAACCAGCTGTGTGGCTGCCATGCCAGGAATTTTAAAGAGATTTCAGGCCATCACAGCAGCCAATCAGTGAGCTAGTTGAGCTCATGAATAAATAATTAGACTTATAATATCTGTTAGAAGCCCATCTGTTTCCTGTTTGCTCTGTTGCCACTGGTAATGTGAGGGTAAGTCTGTTGGAGATCAGAGGAGTGATTTTCTGGAGGGTATCTACTGTACTTACCTGCTACTTAGTGAGTTAAAGGTCTCCCTGGATGGAGGTACTGTACCATCATTTTAAACTGAAAAGAATCTGAATTCCATCCAAGTTCCAAAGGCCCACTGTCGGAAGGTTTGAGGATCATGTCCAAACAGCAGCTAGCAGCATGTGTCACATGCCTGGCAGACAAGCGGTGGAGTCAGTTGATATTATTTTGGCACTTTGTAAATTAACACTTCTGAGAATCACATGATTGGCAATAATGTACTTTCAAGTTGCAAAATAAATATTGTGCTATAGTTGAAATTTCTGTTTTTGAGTGATAGTTTGTCACAGTAATCAATCAATCAATCAATCAATCAAATTCTTTATTTATCCAGGCGAACACCATTGAGCAAGCTCATTTACAAGGTGGACCTGCATTACACAAGTCAAGTAACAATGCATTTATATACAGACAAATAGACAGTAGATGCAAGAGTACAACAGTACAGGTAGGCCTGCAATAGACAGGATAAGTAAAAATACATTTGGGTTCAGGTAAAAGACAGTTGGTAAGGGTATACATAACAATAGGGTAGCAAGTCAGTAAAAAATTTATACCAGATACAACAACATACATGGTTTAGTATTCCTGTAAGACAAAGACATTATAGTCCAGCGAAGAGATAAGTTGAAGTGGATGCTATAAGCGAAGAGACATACATATAGTAGTCAGTTTAAAAAGACCCAGGCGTATCAAGGGGGAGACATGTGTCGGGAGAAGTGGGCAGCCATTGGGGGGGGGTCTGGAACTGGGATAATACTAGGAGCGAAAGAATGAGATGCTGTGGGTATACAAGGAATAGGTGGATGAGGGGAGGGTGAGATTTAGGGCGATAGTTAAGTAGGTGACTCAGGGACAAGTTATGCACTGATACAAGAAGGAAGGAGGATGGAAAAAGCAGGGAGGATGTGGAAGGGGGGGAGTAAGTGAGCTAGGATCATTGGAAGCAGTTGCAGGCTTCTGTAATGTATTTTGAGTATAAAGTCTTAAACACAGTGAGACTAACAGGAGTTCTCAGTTTCAGGGATTTCTGTAGCACATTCCAGAGCTAAGATCGTTGGAAGCAGTTGCAGGCTTCTGTAATGTATTTTGAGTATAAGGACTTAAACACAGTAATACTAACAAGAGTCCTCAGTTTCAGTGATTTCTGTAGCACATTCCAGAGTGATGGTAGAATGAATCCTATTGCAGCTCTCCCAAAACGCATTAGGGCTTTGGGCACTTTCAGAGAAATCAGTGAACAGCTTCTTAGGGCATAGGTTCCAGGCATATTGAGAGTCAGGCAATCAACATTGTACTGCGGAAGTATGCCAGTGATAGCTCTGTATGTCCAGAGAGCTGCATTTTTATTTTGTCTGTAGTGTAGGGAGGTCCAACCTACGGCCGCATATAAAGAGCAGTGATGGGTGGAGAAGGGGAGACCAGTGATGAAGCGCAGGGCACTGTGGTAAAGTATGTTCAATTTACAGAGGTATGAAGTAGCACATTGGCCGTATATAAAGTCGGCGTAATCAATTAGGGAAAGGAATGTAGACTGAACTAGCTGTCTCTTGGCCTCTGTAGTTAGTAGGCAGTTTAACCTGAAGAAGAGACCTAGTCTCTGCCTCAGTTTTTTTAGCAAATCCTCCAGGTGGTCTGCAAAGGAGATTTTGAAGTCTAGCCAGACCCCCAGGTATTTGAATTTCGGCACAAATTCCAGGGTTTCTCCTAGGAGGGTGGTGATGGGAGGTAGAGCAGGGTAGGCTGCATGGTTAATAGATGAAAATAGCATCGCCTTTGTCTTTTTGGCGTTAAGTAGCAATTTTTTACTATGGAGCTGGTATTGAAGTATGTTGAAGTCAGCTTGCAGGTCGATACAGGCAGTTTCAGGAGTTGTACGGCTTAGGTAGATCACTGTATCATCTGCAAACAGATGAATTTTTGCCTCATTGATGCCCGAGTCTATATTGTTGATGTAGATGGCAACTAGGGATGGACTCAGGATGGATCCCTGCGGGACACCTCTTTTTAACAGATTTGAGGGAGAGAGTTCACTTTCGGCCTTGACGTGTTGGTGCCTGTCAGAAAGGTAGTTGTGGAACCAACGCAAGGAGGTATAATCTAGACCAATAGCTTTTAATGAAGAAAGAAGGAGGCTGTGGTTGACAGTGTCGAAGGCCTTACTTAGGTCTAGAAAAATGGCGCAGACAAATTTTTTGTTCTGTAGTTCGTGCTGCCAGTCATTTGTCACCTTGGCCAGGGCCGTGATTGTACTATGTTCAGTTCTGAAACCAGATTGCATTGGGTTTAGCAGGTTAGTATCATCTATGAAAGATTTCAGCTGGGCATTCATGATTTTTTCCAGAAGTTTTGATAGTACCGGGAGAAGGGAGATGGGCCTGCAGTTGTTTAGATCACAGGGTCTCTGGATTTAAACGATGGAATAACATGTGCGGTCTTCCACAGTTTGGGGAGGGTCCCTTGAGAAAGGGACAAGTTAAATAGATGCGTAATAGGTACGGCCAAGAAATGATAGGCAATCTTTAGGTAGTATGGATCGAAGATGTCAGCGCCAGCACTTTTTCTGGTGTCCAACTGGAGGAGGAGATATTTGACCTCTTTTAGTGAGGCAGGAAAGAATGAAAAGACTGCATCTGAGAGACTAGATTCTGAAGGTTGCATGGTAAGCTGGGAGCATAGGTTGCGTGCAGGTGAGTTATCAAAAGCTAGCCCTGAAGTAGCAAAGTGATTGTTGAAGGCTTGTAGTATCTCTTTATTGTTGTTGATAATTACATTGTCAGAAATAATTTTTTAAGGGAGAGTGTTTCCTGTGGTATTACCAGAAAGTTCTATTATTGTGGACCAGAACTTGGTAGGGCAGTTGGAGTCAGTGTCGAGTTCAGAGTGATAGAAAATGGACTTGGTTTCCTGAATTAGCTTTGTACAGTGGTTTCTGGCTGTTCTTAAAGGATGCCAGTCTTCAGCTTTGTGGAATTTGCGCGTTAACTTCCAGAGCTTGTCTCTTTTTAATAGTGCTGCCTTGATGTCTGCTGTAAACCAACGTCACTTTCTAGACTTTATGCAGGTTTTGACTAAGGGTGCATGGGTGTTAAGAGTGCTGGATACAATTTCGTAGAAAATGGCATGTGCTGTTTCTACTGAGTTGGCTAAATAAAAGGTCTGCCCAAGCAGGAAGGCTTTCAGGTCATTGATATATGCAAGCGGGTCAAAATTCCATTTTGATCTTTTGGTAGAGAACTTTGCTGAGGCTGTTGGTTTAGGGACTGCTCTTATGCCAGCAGTAAAGTAATGGTCACTAACATCGGCAGAAAAGATCCCAGCATGGGAGAAGAAATGGGGTTTGCTTACTAGAAGTACATCTAATAGTGTACTTTTCGTAGGGTTTTTTCTTATTGATATGAGTAGGTTCATTAATAAGTAGAGTGAGCCCATGAGAGTCACAGAAGGATTTAAGTGGAAGAACTGCGCTTGACAGCCAGTCGTAGTTAAGGCCCCCTAGTATACTTGTTTCCATTGTGTTGGTACTTATAGTAGATGATAGGTGGGACAGAAGCTGTGACCCCGAGGATGGGGGTCTATAACATCCTATGACATGGAGGGACATTGATGTAGGTATTTTGATTTTTAAGGACAGGCATTCAAAGGCATTGGCAATTGATGTAGTGTTGAGGGTAGCGACCGTAAACGTGTCCTTAACATAGATGGCTGCACCACCACCTCTGGTTAGTCTATTGGCTCTGAATAACAGATAGTTGGGGATATTGGCCTCTTTGTCTCGCGTGGATGAACAAAGCCAGGATTCGGATATGACAAGTACATCCGGCTCTGTGTGGATAGCCCAAGCCTGTATTGAGGTGAGTTTCTTTAAGAGGCTACACAAATTAGCATGCATAAAGCTGATACCTTTATACTTCGTGACTTTGGATGGTGAAGGAATTACTTGTATGGGACCAGGGTTAAGTTTAACATTACCTGAGCATAGCAAGAGGAGGAGTACAACTTGCCTCAGGGCAACAAGTGGTAATTTGGAAGAACTAAACCTTCTTTGGCTAGTGGGAGTATTGGCATAGGAATGCAAGGACCTATTCTTTGTACTGTTAAGTCCTAGTGATACACATGCTAAGACCCTAGCCGTATGACACCAGTAAGATGCAGGTACTGGACCGAGTAGGTAACATTCCTTGAGTAAGTAACGAGATGCCGGTGGCTGTCCGAGAGGGAGACTCAGCTGAAAGTGGGTACGACAACTTGGGGGCATAGCACGAGTTGTATAGGGACTCCATGAGTAGACATTCTTGTGGTAGGGGATACGAGTCCTCTTTGGGGTAAATTCCATCTAATAAGGGTAGGATGCATAAGGCTGTAAATAGGTAGAGCCAGATTGCAAGTTCCATGGTTAAAGTCTGAGGGTCAGAAAGAGAAACAGTTGTAAGGGCTTAATCTGGGCAAGGTATCACCAGGTAAGGTTATGCGCCACGGGGTCTGAAAAGGGATATAGGTGCCGATACCACTTGAAGGGAGCAAGCAGATGTTTCTATGGCACAGCGGCTAGAGATAGTTACAAGAAGTCGTAAACCTGATCTAAGAAGTATCACCAGCTAAGGCTACACACCACAGGGTCAGCAAAGGGATGTAGGCATTGAAACCACTTATAGGGAGCAAGGAGAATTTACTATGACACAGCGACTAGGGACAGTAATAAGAAGTCACAAATCTGATCTGAGATGAGTGGTAGGGGAGACTGCAGTGGGTTAGTTAGGATGGGACACTTGAACCTGAAGTGGCAGCCCAAAACATATATGTCTGTGGGCGCCCTAGGGAGGCGGGGAGGATAGATTTGTAGGAAAGCCAATGGCAGGGGAGGGCAGGGCAAGGAAGTCTATATAATAATGGTCAGGGAAGGGGATGGGGAGGTGGGTGTAAAATTTGCAGCTTTGCCGTACCTCTCTGGGTTTAGAGTCCAAGCAAGTGGTCTCTGGCAGTGACTTCGGAAGGGCCGACCGGCCGGTGGCCGCGGTTATGGCGGCGGATGAGCTGGGAGCCCTGAAGGGTTCTTCTGCTGAAGGGGAAGAGAAAGCAAAGCCAATTAGTACTGGTCCCAGGCAATGGTCGAGCTACCCAGTGACAAAACTAATTTACAAATGAAAGGGATTGATTTCCTTGGCGTCCTGAAGTCTGGGCGGCAGTTACAGAGGCAAAGGAAAGGGCTGTTTCACTTAATCAATCTAGCAAGAGCAGTTTGCAAGTATTACAGCTTTTTTTAGGCAGTTTACAGGCAGATTCTAACAAAATAGCCATACATTAGCAAGCATAAGTAAAAAAAACAAAAAAACAGCGCCTTTTTAGCTCAGGAGACAGAGAAAAGATAAGAAGGGGTGAAGGACCAATCGAGCAAGCCTGGAGAAGGCTCACACTCCAATTGGTTTGCAGCTTTGCCGCACTTCGGGTCTGGAGTCTGAGTAGTGGTCTCGGGCGCGGCTTCAAGAGCGCCGACCCGTGGCCACGGGTTCTTGCAGTGGATGAGCTGGGAGCCCCGGAGGGTTCTTGGCGGAAGTAGTAGGAGAGAATTAGTGTGGTCATCCTTATGAAGGAGGAGAGGAGGGAGTGGTGAGGCAAGGGGCTGTTAGAAATGTAGTTCTGTGAGGCAGGACCGCACTCTAGGAGGTGTTCTGTAGCTTTAAATTTGTGTAGGGCAAGATGGCCAATGGGAGGAGGTGCACAGAAGAGGGAGTGGTTTAGGTGTATTTAAGAACTTGTGGAGGGGTGGGGAGGGTGAAAAAATCACATGGGGAGGGTGAAAAAAATCACACAAAGAGACACACAAAGGAGAGAATGGGAAGATTAAGGGGTCTAACTTGGCTAAAACAAAGCAAACAAACAGTAGTTTACTCTCTTTTTTTTCTACCAGAATGAGCAAATACAGGCTAGTAACAGTCCTTAAACAAACAAAAAACCAGCAGTAGGAATCCCGGTTTTCAGTTTAGCTGTAATTGGTATTATGTGCACACACTAATAGCGAGGGCCAGGAAGCACAGACTACAAAATTTGTGCACAGGCATGCAATTAGTCCTGGGAAAGCAGCCACGCTGGATTCCAGAGCTAGCCACTCAGGGAGTTCACCAATATGGTGAGCAGCCAATAGGGGCACTGCAGTCAGATGGCACCAGGAATTCAGAAAAACAATCCAGGATCTTCGCTGCAACATCTGCTGAGGGCTGAAGATCTGGCTTCGGCAATTACCTGTGCTTGGAGAGCAGTGGGCAGGTGGCAGCAGGCAGGCTCCCAGTCTCGCCGTGGGCAGCTCAAGCTTAAAAGCAGCTACGACGATGAGGTGCTTGCCTGAAGTGGGCAGCAAGCCTGTGCTTGGAGAGCAGTTGGCGGGTGGCAGCAGGCAGGCTCCCAGTCTCGCCGCTGTAGTCGGCGGGCAGCTCAAGCTTAAAAGCAGCTACAAGGATGAGGTGCTTGCCTGAAGTGGGCAGCAAGCCTGTGCTTGGAAAGCAGTGGGCGGGTGGCAGCAGGCAGGTTCCCGGTCTTGCCGCTGTAAGGGCAGGAAATTGCTTTTAAGTAGTTTTACTGTCATTCTGAACACAGCGTTCTTTTATTTGTTCATATTATCTGGGGCTCAGGATTAGACTAAGTATCACTGGAAATGAAATATTCATCATGCATAATCAATCAATTCAGAGTATTTATCACTTATTGCAGTTGGTGAAGAGAAAAATTGACTAAACCATGAACTATCTGTCAACTTTATGGGTTTTACTGACAGATTCATATAGTGTATAAAAATTACATAAAGGACAAATTAACCACAAATGAATTAAGAGTTAGCAAACTGTGTAACTAACCAGAATCCAAAAAAAGCAAAGAAGGAAAAATGCAATACTTTGAAAAGAAATTAATAAAAGGCTTCAGGCAACTGAGACAAAAAGGGACTTGAATGAAAATGAAGAAGAGATGATAGCTGCATGAACTAACAGGATAAAGAAGAGCCACTGGTTACAATGTAACACTGCCCAAGTACAAAATTAAAAGCTCAGGGAAGACC
Source organism: Neoceratodus forsteri (assembly GCA_016271365.2). Taxonomy (NCBI): domain Eukaryota; kingdom Metazoa; phylum Chordata; order Ceratodontiformes; family Ceratodontidae; genus Neoceratodus; species Neoceratodus forsteri. The sequence continues at coordinate 1,221,185,937 of CM057450.1, forward strand.
GTGATTTGACAAAGGGATGCTAATGGACTCTATAGTCCATGGTAAAATGTATTTCGTTGTTTATGTAACGTTTTTGTTGAGGAAAGGTTTATTGAGCTTGTTGGACTGAGATATGGGAAGTATATAGCAGTTGAAAAAGTGTTGTATTTGCCTAAAATAGATAGGTTCAATGACTGAATGCCCAGCTATAGTCTTATATGCATGGGGGGCTGCTGTTTTTCTTGTCAAAGTTGCAGTGGGCTAGTCTTCCTGTAGTGGTGCTCCATTCCCTTACCTTTTCCCCTCTCCTGCTGAAGGGGCCAATCCACAATGATGGCCAGGATATGCTTGAATCGAGAAGATACCAGCCTATACAGGCATGCTGCTCCTGATGCCTGTCCACAGTGGATGGCATTCTCAGCCCCCCACCTCTGTGATCCACAGAGGAGATCTGCATAGTGAGGCTGGGGTGGGAGGACCAGGTCTGTACCGATCCACAAGTGGATTCCCTGCCTGAGCTGGCGCTGGTGATGTCTCCAACCTGCCGCTGAGCTTCCTAGGGCAGGAGGAGAGAGGGCCAATGAGGCATGAAATCCTGATGTGTGGTTGGACAAAGGGGGGCAGTGCATAGCTGCTCCTACTGCCCCTAGGCAGGTGCAGTGGCTGCCCCTTCTGCTGGCCCTCTGCACTGTGAAGGCAAGGCAAAGGCAAAGCCAAGTTTATTTAAAAAGACGCCCATTCCCAAAGGCTCTGGGCGCCTCACAAAACTTTACAGCATTTCATACCGCATAAATATATAGATTAAAAATTTATACATACAAATAATCAACATTACACCTCAAAAGTGACTGTCCAGGATCAGGTACATAGCCACCCATGCCTACTGGACTGCCCTGTTCCATCTGCCTGTGTATTCAGGTACATGGGTCAGTGATCAGGTGCAGATGGGGCTAACAGCAACATTGTTGATGATACAGAGCACCCTGATGGTGTGCTTTCTGTGCATATGGTGCACTCTGTGGCTTTTCTTGGCCTTCTGCATGTGTAGAGGGACCAGAAACCTTTTGAGGATTAAGCTCCTCTACCTTGTATGGTACCATTACCATGAAAAATAGTCCCACGTGGACTTGATATTCTGTGGATGGATGGGTGGATGGCTGAAAAACCATGACTTAAAGGCATAGTGCTGTTGTTATTGTGAATATTTTTCGGTGGAAGGATACACAAATGTGAAAACAAAAAGACGATGACATCTCTTTATTATTGATTGACATTGCCTGGACCCTTACCGGCCATTAGACTGTATATTTTGACTTCCCAATCCTGACCTAGCTTACCTTCTGTCCCCAGTCTTCAATGGTCTCCCTCTCATGATGAGGCCCTTGGGTTGGGGTGTTCTTCCTCTTGACAAGTACTTATCTGGTAGGGAAGGAGATGCTGTACAGGGCGTGGCTTTTTCTCCCTTGTAGAATTATCATCAGTATGCTGGGTGCTCATTCCAATGTAAGAGCCCTTTTTTCCCTCCCATTACTCCAGCCATCACTGTAGCCTTACTTAAGTCTTACATAGAAATATGGATGGCAGAGAAAGGCCCAATGGCCCATCGAATCTGCTCAGTACATGCATGCATTATATCCCCTTGTGAGGGAGCAAGCTCTCTTGTTCCACCATGTGGGGCTGCTGGGATGGTGTACTAAGGTGCCATGCCTTCCCAAGCTAGGAGACCTGCTATTTGGAGTGCTCTTCCCAGCTCTGATTGCCTGGCTGCAAACTGCTTGAGTCTACTCCCAGACTCGGGTCAGTCACATAGAAGCATGTTGTGCTTCTCCTGGCCACCCAGCAGCTATTTGTGGTTACATTCTAAAACTAGTAGTCCTTTATTATAAGATATGCTGTTGGTTCTTTATTATGGTTTGTCACAATTGAAGGTGACACCATGCAGATGCTATAGTTAAGGAATAAGGCATGACCGGGTATGCATTATTGTGAGACAATGGCAGTCCATGTGGGTGACTTATGCACTCAAGTAGTGCTGTTATCCAACAGTCATGCACAGTGTAAAGTGTATTACTGAGATAATAAGACAGCTCACCTATGGTTGAAAAAGTTTAGCATTTCTCACCTGGATAGTTGTGACGGAATAAAAATGGTCCTATTTGTATTTTTATTCTAACAGGAGAAAGCTCCATTGAGCAGTGCTTATTTACAAATAGATCCTGTACAGGACAAATAAACAATATAGAAATACACTGAACAAAGATTTAGAACAGAGATGCCACATCTAGTTGCATGTCAGTTTTGTGGAAAATATTAGGACAGTTACAAAGCAATTCGAAGTCAGCTATGATGGCATAGCTAATTACATGGCAAATTTGCAAGTATATACCCAGACAATTACAGACAATCCTTGTTTAGCAGACCCAATAGGTAGATCCAGACCAATAACAAATGTTCTGCACAACTACATGACATGTGGCAGTTGCAAAGTAAGGTATTCTTCAGTGGAGGAGTAAAAGTGCCTGCGGCAGGCTAGAATTATGAAAAAATCCCAGTAGCAGCTGTAGCTATCTGTACAATGGTTTTTAATCACTGAGATAAAGAAACCAACTAGGTTTCCTAGTCTGCTGGCATTCTGCAACTTACTCCAGAGTGTAGGGGCAAGATGACTGAATGCAGCTTTATTGTAAGAGGTATGGTACCTTGGGGTTCTACATAGATACAGAGTTCTTTTTTAGGCCACGTGGGCATGCAGTTTTAAGAAAGCATTCCATAGTATATGATGTCGAATTATTTAGCAGGCTTTGTAGAACCACAGATAAAGATTGTTTAACCTCTTCATGCTCAGTGAGGACCAACCTATGGTTGGATACTGGGTGCAATGATGCATTCTAGGGATCAGGCCAGTCAGAAAACTAAGAGCCTTGTGATATGACACATCTAACTTAGCCAGATGGCCAAAAGGGCCCCCACCCCTGTAGATTTGGTCTCTGTAGTTCATGAGTGGCAAGAATGTCTCTTGTACAAACCTATTTTGGGTGCAGTTGCAAAACAGCTCTTGTTCCTAAAATGAAAACCTAGTTGCAAGCTCTCAAGCTGCATTTTTTTTGCAAAGGACATCAGTGTGTTTGGTAAAGGTCATGTTTCTTGGTTTATCTTGCCCATTTTATAAGGTACCTCAGTTCTTCTCTTAACATGCTACCTGTCAGTGGCAGGCAACTCCTGTTTACATTCTTGTGATGTCCAAGCCTGTTTTTTTTTCCCAAAGGCCATTTTTGAGCAGTTGTCTTCCAACTGAACAACACTGTGCTGAGTTGCACAGTGTGATTTTGGGAGGTGGGCAGGGATTAAACTGGGACAAGGATAACCCTTAAGTATTTAAAACAGAGATCTTTCTCCAGGAAGGAACCATTAGCACAGGTAATGGAGAGGCAAGAGATACCTAAGGGTAGCTTGGGTTTAGAGCCAGACAGCATGACCTTAGTTTTTTTACAGTTAACTAATAGGTTGCCATCAAGTCGCCAGGATTGTATGAGGGTAAAAGAGTCCAAAAGGTGCTGGCTATTCACTGTGACATCATCTGCACTGTGATATAGCACCAGGTCATCAACATAAACTATGTGCTACATTAATTAGCCACATCTGGGAGGTTGTTAATAAATAAGATAAAAGGAGTGGGCCTAATTTGGAGCCTTGGGGAAACCCAACTTTTATTTATTTATTTTTCAACACAGCTGCTGTTTCTATGCATCCCCCCAAAAGCCCTCTTCTGCTCAACCCCCCCAGCTCCATTTCCCGTAATTACTGGGGCTTACCTTATGCCTGGCCCAGGAGCAGTGCTTGTGGGGAGTCGGGCATCATCTTAACGCTGGGGATTTTTTCTCCTTTTTTCATCCCTTTGTGCCCACGCACTATGCAATGGGTGCAGCAGCTGTCTCCACCTCCCTGGAGGCAATCAAGCACTATGGGCGCAGGCAAGCCCCCCTAGCTGTTCCATTCACAGCGCAGACCCCCCCACCCTGAGGAAGGAGAGCTATGATGCTCAATCCTTGGCTCCCCCTCTGGCCCCCGAGCGACCAGAGTCCATTCCTGAACCCGGGTCAGCGGCGTGGTGTGAGGTGTGGTGTCCAACACCTCAACCCTCAGCACCACCAGGCCAGGACAAACCCCAACTTTTACATTAGTCAAGGATGACATGGATGAATGCAGGTTAACCTGTTGTTTCCTCCCATAAAGATAGTTATAGTTTGCAAACTATTTAGTTGCAGCAGGGGAGACTCCAAAGGCAGATAGCTTAAAGCAGAGAAGTGTGTTGTCAAACAGGTCAAACGACTTGGTGAGGTCACTGAATATTACTCCATTTAGAAGACCAGTATCCACTGCCTGGCTAATGTCATTTGTGAACTTGGTTAGCGATGTACTAGTGCTATGCCCTTTTCTGACCATGCTGGGTAGCAGGCAGAAGGTTATAGTTGATAAAGTGTTCAGTGAGCTGCATCACCACTAATTTTTTAAGCAACTTGCTAGTTGAAATACTATAAGACAGTAGTTGTCCATGCAGATTTGGTCACCAGACTTACAAACATGAACAACACAGGAAATATTTCATACATCTGGTACCACCCTGAATGCAAGGGAGATACTACAATACTTGTAACTGGAGTCAGTATAAACTGAGCAGCCATTTTGAACATCTTGGGCTCCAGGTTTATCAGATTCTGAATTATCAGGGGCAATGTTGGCAAGCAATTTCCAAAGCTGTGAGGCAGTATAGCGCAGTGGTCTAAGGCTCTGAGCTGCAAATTTGGTGACATCCAGCAGACCAGACCTGGGTTTGAATCCTACAGCTTCCACTTACATACTGTGTGACCCTGAGCAAGTCACTTAACCTCCTTGTGCTCCCAGGTCGCTCCTGTAAAAAAGCTTTCGGCTTAGTGTGCTATACCTGGTTAAACTAAATAAAAAAAAAAAAAGCTCTGGCATGCTCACTTTCCTGAGGTAGAAGATGAGTCGGAACAAGTAGTAGGAGGCTGGGGAGTGGCTGCAGAGGGCACACAGTTGAGACCAGTGGTAAAAGCTTAAAGGTCAGAGAATTTAACATTGAAAGCACTGGTGACTGTTTTTAGGTTATTGCAGTTCACCTCATCAATGTTTACATCCAAAGAGGAACAGGATTGTTTTAATGCCCATAAGTCCTTTTATTCTGTTCCAGAATCTACTGAGACAACCAGCAGACATATCAAATTGCTCTTTGCAGAAAGAGCTCTTATTAGATTTAACTCCAGCTTTGCATACACTGTGCCATTTCTTGTTTTCAACCCAATCAGACTGAAGCCCTGAGCTTTTGAAACATTGACGACATGTATTTCTAGTTTTCATCTGGATAAGTAAATTGCATGTGAGTCACTTGGTGGCTGAGCCTTGAATCCTTCACTTGGTTACAGAAGCATGCTTATTTTGTAAGCAACTGAAAATATCAAAGAAAAAGCAAGGGCAGCAGTAGGACAGGGCTGAGAGTAGAGGCAGGACTAATCCACGAGGGCAAATTTATCAAACTGTATTCTAAATAAATCTCTGAAAGCATCTGCTCTAAGGGGGATATTTGGGGTATGGCCACTCCGTACAACAAACCCAGGAGAGTGATCATATAATGGATTTAGGTAGAGAATCAACAATGACTATAAAATCCAGCCTATTGCTGAGCATCTTGTCCAGTCAAGTGCGTTTAAGCATCCCCCCAGTTGAGAGCTTAGTGGGGTCAGAAATTAGCTGTGAGAGGTAAAACAATTATCAGAGCATCCATAGATTTAGAAGCCATGCAAGACCAGTACAGGTTAAAAATCACCAACGAACATAAATTCACTTGCTTTTAAAAGTAATTACCTGTTGCAACCAATAATGTTTCATGTGCATCTGTAGGTCTTTAAATAATTACCATCTGAACAATGTTCAGGCAGCTATGAAGACGAGCAGTGCCCCTTTAATAGCATCTTTTAAGCATGGCTTAGTTACTTATAGTGTTTTAGCCTGTGCTATTCCATTTCCAGCACTTCCTCCCTTATCCCATTCCCATTCTTGCCCTCTTTTCATCCTGCCTCACCCCCTTCCTTTACTCCTCCACTCCCACTTCCCCCCTCTCACCTCTGTTTCCTCACCTTGTTCTCTACCTCTACCTCTACCCCCCCCCCACCCTGTGGGTCTTTCCTGCTGAAGCTTCATTGTGGAATCCCCCTCCTTGCTCTTTTTTTGCTCCTTCCACTCCCCAATTCACCCCCTGTACTTTCTCTCCTTGTAAGCCCTTTCACCCCTTTTCAGACAAGGCCACTGGCTGCACTTGACACAATAATTATCTTGCCATATTGTTCTTTTATTTATGTAATTACTTTCCTCATGTTGTACTACTTACTGAAATCATTGTAATTTGCTACTCGTGTGACTTGATGTGGAACCTCTGTAAAAGAGCCCTTGGCTCAAAGGTCTTTCCGATTTGTTAAATAAATAAATAAATAAAAATAAAATATTCATATTGCAGCTTAGAAGAACTGTTTCAAAATGCCAGGAGTGCAGCTTAGTGGAGGTGAATGTTTTGGACCCTGGTAATTGCCCACTTAATCACTTCTTTACTGTCAGGAGTATATACTATAGTTTTCTGAAAGACTAGGAAGTCATTAAATATATAATGCTGTTATTGTCTCTTTGACAAATCTTAAGACATCTGTTAGAGGACTACAGAAACATAGGAGTCATGAGACCAAATCAGAGTTAACAACTCATCAATTCCGTCCCGTGTCCTCATGGCAAGAACATCTGAAAGTTTGTTCATGAATTTCAGTTGCACAAAAAGTGATATCATACTACTCTCTGTTATGGGTTATGGCAATTCTTATTATGTTGTGTTATTTCTCTTCTCTTCTTTCTGGGTCTTCTCAAGTGTCTCTCCTCCAAAAACTTCAGTATGTCCAAAATGTCCCCATCTCTTTTTGACCTAAGCTAGAAAGCATGATAAGAGAACACCTAGACTGAGTAATCAATGCAGTTTCTATATTCCTTGAATTATTCATTTTAAAACTGTTCTCACTGTCTTCAAAATCCCTCATGGTCAGACTTCTTCTAATCTTTTTGCCTTAATTTATCCTTACTTTCCTACTTTTTTAATAGTTTTTATTGGAGTGAGACAGAATCATCAGACATCAAAAGATATCTTATTTCATACATTTTCACTGTATACATTTGTTACCGTATTAATACCAGTACATAGAGGATTGTGTATGAACACTCATACACAGCAAGATTATTTTCTGATTGAGTGGTTTCTGTGGTGACAAGAGATCTCGAGAGTGCAGCTCAAGAGGTCTCATTTCCACGGAAGCAATGAGATCAGAAAATAACCTTGTCTGTGTGTGAGTTGCTCATACACAATTTTTTATAGTGTATGGGCACTCATTCCTGGCAAACAGTGTCCCCCAAATGTTTTAACTTCTTACTGTGGCATGTTGCTCCGGCGCCGGTAACTTCCATGTGGTCTCTCACCTCTGCGGCCCCTTTATTGCGAATGCGTGACTACGTTTGATATTGTTATGCTGCACTGGTGAAATACTCAGTGCATCATAGCAACATTGTGACGTAGTCAAGACAGCACAGCAATGCTGTTCTGAGCATGGATTTCCATGCTTAACAGCGTTTCACCATACTATATATATATATATATATATATATATATATATATATATATATATTAGAGGCAAAACTCTGTTTAATGCATTAGTTAGGTTGTTCCACAGTGACAAAAGTGAGTTCGGTACAGGTTGAAATCTCTCGACCATTTCATTCTCAACCTGCATTAGTGCGATTAGATCGCCAGTCCCAATCCTCACCCCGTGACATGTGAAAAGCAGCAGAAGTATGGGAGAATTGGGTGAGAGTTAGGACCGATGATCCCAATGTGCACCCCAATGCTGGTTGGGGGTGGGCGGGGGTCCAAGGGGTTTTCAACCCTAACACCGAATTCCTCACTTTTGTCACTGTGGAACACTCCTAACTAATGCATTAAATAGAGTTTTTGCTCTAATTTCCTTCTTTTTGAGAATGATAACGAGAAATAGTGAATGTAAGCAGCGTGCGGGAGCCCCGCCCCCATCACGTGATGTCTTGTGGCATAGTAACAGGAACAGCAATGCAAACAGAAGTGCTAACAGTGGCACACATGGTAATGCAAGCGAATGAGAACAGAAAGGGGTAACGTATTACGGTGGCGTGACAGGAATGGTCTGCTATGTGATTTGTTGTCACATAGTAACATGGTGCCTGCAAATGGAAATGTCAATGGGCATGGTGACGCAGTGAAACAGAAAGAGAAACAGTACTGTAGACACAAATGGCAAAAATAACAGAAACACAAGCACAAATGAAAACATAAAGGATAACGCATATGGTGGCGTGACGCCAACGGTAAGTGTAAACGGTACCGGAACTCAGCGGAGTAAGCAACGGTAACAGTAATGGCAGGCACAGGCTGGTTTTCCCCAAAACTGCATAGGAGAAAGACAGTGAGTACAAAGAATATATGCATAATAATGGGTATTGGAGCAGAAAATGAGGACTTGGAATACTAAATAGGTTATATCTCAGGAACCGCATTAAGAAGAAAAAAAATTTAAAAAGTCATATGATTTACAACTGTCCTGGCTAGTTTGTACTTTGCCCCAGTAGGGGCTAGTATTTTCCAACGAAAGTCCGTATCTCGCACCGTTTCCGAGATACGGGCCCTGAAAGGCGTGGCGAATGCTGTAATGTTATCCTATGGGGAAAAAATAGAAGTTTGGAGTGCCATAACTTTGCCTCCCTGTAATATCTTTTCACCAAACCACTGAAAGGCACATCTGTGGGTGGTTGGCTGTCTTCCCTTCAAATTTCAGGAAAAAAGACCAAACTGTTATTTTGCAGCAGGGTGCCAAAGGATTCCTGTAATGCATCGGGCGCCGTAATGTTATCCTATGGGAAAAACCGTCAAATTTGAGTGACATAACTTTGCCACCATGTAATATTTTTTCAATACAACACTGAAAGGCACATCTGTGAGATGTCGGCTGGCTCTCCTAATTTCAGCCCAAAACTCCCCAACCGTTCTTTTGCAGCGGAGTGCCAAAGAATTACTGTTATTTTGGGCATAGTGTCGCAAAGTAGTGTCGCAATTTGCGAAAGCTTTCGGAAAAATTTGTGACACTTTCGTGAGTGCGACACTACTTTGTGAAAGTACTTTTTCCAGAAATCTGAAAAACATATTTCTGGGGTGTTTTACCCCAAAATAAAGACACGGCTAGCATCCTCAGGGCCCGACTAAGTGAATACAAAAAGAATTAGGTTGCTAGAGGGTCTCAATTTTAAATGCCAAGCATTTTTATGATCACTAACTGAAAACAAGATGGCGGATTTGCGACAGTAACAGGGCCATTTGTGACAGTAAAAAGTACATTTGCGACACTGTCGAACTTTTTGTTAACTTTTCCCATTGACTTATAATGGGAAATTGTTTTTTGAATAACTTTTGAACCGTTTAATATTTTTTCACGAAATCTTCAAAAGGCACATTGGGGACCCTAGCCACACATTCCCTGAAGATTTTGGGTAGGTCGTGCCAACCGTGTGACCTGTAGGCGTGACAGCAGAATTCCAGAAAAAGCGTAAACGCACGCGCAGATCATGCTTAATAACTCTGCAGCCGTATACCCAACCAGTACGAAACTTGGCAGATCCCAAGGCCTATGGTTCTTGATCATGTATTCCAAATTTCAGGTAAATCTGTCAAACGGTTGCAAAGTTATTAAGGTGCAAAATTTTGGGTTTAACATGGAAATGGCTCCTCAACCCTAACTATGGTAGCACTACCGTGCATACTATAATATATATATATATATATATATATATATTAATCTTTGCATAAGGACAATTCTCATGGGTTATTCCTAATATATATATATGTATATATATATATATATTACCGTGCTACCATAGTTAGGGTTGAGGAGCCATTTCTATGTTAAACCCAAAATTTTTCACCTTAATAACTTTGCAACCGTTTGACGGATTTGGCTGAAATTTGGGATACATGATCAAGAACCATAGGCCTTGGGATCTTCCAAATTTCATACCAGTCGGATACATGGCTGTGGAGTTATTAAGCATGATCTGCATGCACGATCACGCTTTTTCTGGAATTCTACGGTCGCGCCTACAGGTCGCAGGGTTTGGGCACTCAGCCCAAAATCTTCAGAGAACGGTAATAGGGTCCTCAATGCCTTTTGAAGATTTGGTGAAAAATATTAAATGCTTCAAAAGTTATTCAAAACAATTTCCCATTATAAGTCAATGGGAAAAGTCAACAAAAAGTTCGACAGTGTCGCAAATGCATTTTTACTTTCACAAATGGCCCTGTTACTTTCGCAGATCTGCCATTTTGTTTTCAGTTAGTCATCATAAAAATGCTTGGCATTTAAATTTGTGACCCTCTAGCAACCTAATTATTTTGTATTCACCTAGTCAAACCCTGAGGATGCTAGCCATGTCTTTATTTTGGGGTAAAACACCCCAGAAATATGTTTTTCAAATTTCTGGAAAAAGTACTTTCACAAAGTACTTTCATGCTCATGAAAGTGTCGCAAATTTTTGCAAAAGCTTTCGCAAATTGCGACAGTAGTTTTCTAGTCTGTGGGAAAATGACAGCAATTATTTGGCACTGCGCTGCAAAAGAATGGTTGGGAGTTTTGGGCTGAAATTTGGAGGGAACGCAGCCGACATCTCACAAATGTGCCTTTCAGTGATGTGTTGAAAAAATATTACAAGGCAGCAAAGTTATGGCACTCCAAAGTTGACATTTTTTCCCATAGGATAACATTACGGCGCCTGATGCATTACAGGAATCCTTTGGCACCCTGCTGCAAAATAACGGTTTGGTCTTTTTTCCTGAAATTTGGAGGGAAGACAGCCAACAGCCCACAGATGTGCCTTTCAGTAGTTTGGTGAAAAAATATTACAGGGAGGCAAAATTATGATGCTCCGAACTTCTCTTTTTTCCCCATAGGATAACATTACAGCATTCGCTGCGCCTTTCAGGGCCCGTATCTCGGATACGGTGCAAGATACAGACTTTTCGTTGGAAAAATGCTTAGCCCCCAATCAGTCATAAATCACATGACTTTTAAATTTTTTTTCTACGTCGTACGGTTCCTGAGATATAACCTATTTAGTATTCCAAGTCCTCATTTTCTGCTCGGATACCCATTATTATGCATACATTCTTTGTACTCACTGTCTTTCTCTGTGCAGGTTTTGGGGAAAACCAGCCTGTGCGCTTACATTACTGTTACCGTTGCCCTTTCCGCGGCTGGTTCTGTACCCGTTTCACTTACCATTGACATCTATGCCACCATGTGCGTTATCCTTTGCGTTTTCATTTGCGCTTGCGTTTCTGTTATTTTTTGCCATTTGTGTCTACAGTACTGTTTCTCTTTCTGTTTCACTTTGCATCACCATGCCCATTGACATTTCCATTTTCAGGCAGCATGTTACTATGTGACAACACATTACGTGGCAGACCGTTCCCGTCTATGTCACCGTGTGCGTTACCCTTTCTGTTCTCATTCACGCTTGCATTACCATGTGTGCCACTGTTAGTGCTTCTGTTTGCATTGCTGTTCCTGTTACTATGCCTCAAGACATCAAGTGGCGGGCCCCGTGCTCCCTCCACTGCATTACATTCACTATTTCTTGTTATCATTCTCAAAAGGGAGGGAAATTAGAGGCAAAAAACTCTGTTTAATGCATTAGTTAGGGTTGTTCCACAGCGACAAAAGTGAGGAAATTCGGTGTTAGAGTTGAAAACCCCCCTTGGACCCGCTGCCCCCCCAACCGGCATTGGGATGTACATTGCGGTCTTCGGTCCTAACTCTCACCCCATTCTCCTATACTTCTGCTGCTTTACACATGTGATGGGGTGAGAGTTAGGGCTGATGACCGTAATGCACACCCCAATGCTGGTTGGGGGGGCAGGGGGTCCAAGGGGGGTTTTCAACCCTAACACCGAATTTCCTCACTTTTGTCGCTGTGGAACAACCCTAACTAATGTAGTAAGCAGAGTTTTTTTGGCTCTAATATATATATATATATATATATATATATATAATAGGTTTTCATTATGTACTCATGCCATTCCTATAGCAAGATAGACTTAAATTGACCTGCTACCCATAATTATATCTTTCATAGGAAGCCAGGTCCTATCAAAAATGTCCTTCATTTGTCTTGTGAAATAATGAATTCTTTCTATTTTTATGGCTGTGGATAGAGTTTACAGCCATTTTGCTTTCATAGCTTACAGAATGGCCAATCATGGCACCTTCCATTGGACTTTTGGAAGTATCCTTCCGAAAGTCCAGTGGTGCTTGTAACACTCTGCCATGATCAGGTGCTACAGAGTAATAGCCGCACTATTTCAGCTGTTACTTCCACATTTCAGGACAAGAACCTTGCATGTGCACCTTGTGGACATGCGCAGTTCTAGTGGTGCCACCATCTTGTGAATGGCATTCTACCTATCACCGCAACTGCACATGCAAAAATGCCATGCATGCGCAGTTGCGTCACAGCCACCATGTTGCAGATGGCATTCGGCAGGTGCTGGCGGTGCTAGCAAACTGGAGCTTCGGAAGCTTGCCACAGCCATATCAGCTCTTGCTATTTCTTGTTTTGTATAGATCTATCATAAAGTTCATCCATTTATTTTCATTTGGTGGTTCCTTCTCTATCCGTTGCATCAATATGCAATTTTTTAGCTACCAAAAATCCTAAGGAAATTAGCTTTTTCTGTTCTTGAGTTCCTTCTTCTATTGTGGAGGTATTTCCTAACAGAACAGTAAATACTTCTATATTCATAGTCAAATTAGTTGCATGTTCTAGGATACCTATTATTTTATCCCAAAATGTGGGCAGTTTTCTACATGTTAGAAACTTGTGAATCAATAACCCTGGGTTGTTTAGACACCTTGGGCAATGTTTATCTAAGTAATTGTCCATTTTATGGAGTCTAGTTGGTGTGAAATAGGTCCTGTGCAAGATGTTAAATGGTATTTGCAGCATTTTTGGTGCAGTGAATTCTGATGTTGGACATTTAAGAATATTATTCAAGGTGTTATCTGCTATTGTGAATCCCAAATGTTGCTCTCATTTTTGTTTTAATTTAGCTGGTATGTTATGGTTGGAATTTTGTAGACAAGCATAAACACTTGATATTGTTTTAACATTTGAGTTGGTCATTATTACTTCTATTGATAATTCTTCTGGTGTGGAATCCTTTCTTAAAATAAAGTCCCTAAGTTGAAGCTATCTGAAAAACTTTTCTTTTGCAAGCTATATTTGTTTTGTATCTGTTGGAATGACATTAATGTGTTAGCTTCATAAATGTCTTTAAGTGGTGTAAATCCTGCTTGTTCCCATACGTGAAACCCCATGTCAGTATTTAATAATATAAAAGTCATATTCCTGTATATAGGCGTATAATAAGATTTTTGATTGGGCCATTTTGTTATCTGATGGGCTTCCTTCCATGTTACTTTCCTACTTGATCTTTTTGCTCGTCCTCAGACTCCCTCATTTCATTCCTTGTCTATTTAATCCTCTATTTCCCATGCCTCAGTTAGGGGAGTTATTTCAATTTCTCTGCTTCCAGTATATGCCATAGCCTACCTTTCTCCTTTGTTATATTGACTCCACTCTTTAAATCTCCTCTCATAAAATGCTTATTCTCTCCTACATATCCTTCCATCCTGTGAGAATCTTCTTCATGGCATATTATGCCAATAAGTGCCAACTATATCTAATACAAGGTCTAAAGTACAACTAAGCGTACCTGGAGGTTCTAAGGGTAAATGTAGAATGTTTCTGTTTGTTACCAGAACCTTAAGATGCCATTATAGCCTTATTTGTACGTGTTGTATTTTATTTGTCACTTTTCTCAGTTACTAGTCTGGCAGTACCTGCTCCAGTGCCACTGGCAGGGTGTTATGGTTTGTTTTTACTTTTAGTGCATGAGACAGCAGTTACATAGGAACTTCTAGTTTACAGCCTTATTATCAGCAAATCCCTACAGTATGTACTTTTTTCCTGTGTCAGAACTGTCTGATAAGAAATTATGTTAGAAATTATGGATAATAAAGCTGTGAACACCTGTAGTCTATATGGAAACTGTAAAAAAAATATTCTCAATAATTACCTATTAGCATATTCATTAAAATATTTTAATAGCACTTGTTCAACCACATTATTTTGTATATTACCCATCGCATTTAGATTTGCAGTTCTTCATTTTAATTTTCATAATTGCATCTAGTTACTCTGCAAAAGTGTTTTGTGATACTCTGTATTAGGCACAATATGCAAAATACATTGTATTATTATTTTGCATTGGTCCTGACTCTGAGGAGAGAAAACCTCTCTGAGAATCCAAGACTCAGCAGATCTGCCTGTTCCTCCAAAGTATACTACTTCATTTTAACCAGTGTGACCTGAGTGCCTGCCTTAATTTTCTCCCACATTCCTCAGATTTCATATCCTACCATATTATTCAGTAGAAACTTGCCAATATTTGCCTGAAAAACCTTGTCAATCTTGACTACAATGTGTATCTCTACAAGTTCCTTCCCATATGAGGGATATTCATGCTCTTAGTCTTCGCCCCTACTGTAGATGCAGCTCCTTCTACATTTCTTTGTTGAATTTCATCAGATCACAGATCTTATAATCACTTATCTAAAAATATTTACCCAAAGTATCTATCATACAATAAGTGAAGCAGTCCTGATAAAATTAAATAATTACATGTTGCAAAAATATTATTTATTTTCTATGATCCTAAGGTGAAGAACTATCAACTGCAACACAGCCATATCATAGATCTAGTATAGTTCCCAATAGAAAATGTTAAATTGATGTTCCGACCTAATGTTATAAGGTATTGGGCTTCATAGCCCAATACCTTATGAGGATGTTAGCAGATTTCAGCTAAAAGTAACATTTTTAACTGTGACTATTTAGTTTGGGAAGGGATTGTACCTGCCTCCGAAGCCACAGCTAGTCGATCCCTTCCAACTTCTTGGTTTGCCTGCTCCACCCCCCCCCCCCACTCTGAGGTTTTGTGACATTTCAGCAGGGAGAGTGGAGGGGCACACCCCATATAAGTCTAAGGGGGTGCAGTTTTTCAACGCCATTTTTAGTAACTTTAAGCAATATTAGAGGGAAATGAAAGCCACTACTCAACTTATAGGACCCCTATACATTGAGCTATAAGTTGAGCAGCGTCTTTCATTTCCCTCCAATATTGTTCAAAGTTACTAAAAACAGCATCGAAAACTGCCTTCATAGACTTGTATGGGGTATGCCCTCATGCTTTCCATGCTGAAACATCACAAAACCTCTGAGTGTGGGGGCGGTGCAGGCAAACCGGAAAGTTGGAAGGGATCGACTGACTGTGGCTTCAGAGGCAGGTACGATCCCTTCTTAAACTAAATAGTCACAGTTAAAAATGTTACTCTTACCTGCAATCAGCTAGGAAGTCCAATACCTTAAACTGGAAACTTCCTTCAAATTAACAGCATACACAATGAATCTGAATGGGATATGATATTTTGTCCCCATATTTCAGTAAATAGCATTATAATTTTTACTTGTGTCTTTGCTGCTCATGCATTCTTTTGTTCTTTTCTCATTTAGGTAAATGCCTTTCCAGTTCAAACCCATCTTGCATTGCTGCATCTACACACAAGCTCACACACACATAAATTGTGTAGCCCATGTTTATTCACTGAGCAAATATTTTATCAGTATGTCCTTTTGTGAACCATTACCTAAAGTAAACTTGGACACATACCCCTTAGAACTGGTTATCCTGTTTTCCACTTACTGCTGTAGAAGGCAGTTAACTTTAAAAGTAGTGTCTCCAGGAAGAATTTGTTTTTTTAATTTAACCATTTGATAATCGAGAAAAACACACTGAGCCGAAGCTCCTTTCCAGGTGTGACCCGGGGGTGAGGGTGAGGGATTTACAAACAGTATACATACAGAGAATAGATACATGAGAACATTACATACAATCACATAATTCTGTACAAAGGAGTTATTTACATTTAGTTGCACATATACAGTTATTTATTTACAATCAGTTACATGAATATAATAATAATATATAGTACAGATGTTTTGAAGTTAAAACTGTGTTCATTTGGCTAAAGGCAGACTAGTTGCAGTTACAGGTGAGGAAAGGGAGTTGATGAAGTTAAGATTTTTTTTACACTTATTTTTCCCTCCAGTCACGGTCAGCAGGGGCCTCTCTCAGGCATCCTGCCAGTTCCTGCCCAGTCTGAAGTCCTCCCTGCTTGTACCTCCTCTCTCCTCCTCCTCCTCGTTACCACACTCAGCACCCCCAGCTTAACCCCCCCAGGGTGGGGCCGCCCCTTCCTTGGACACTGTTGTTAGTCAGTCTCTGGTGTGGGCGAGGACCTGGGTGGAGGAACCTGGGCGGTCAGGCAGGCCGGACCTGGCTGCAGGCATAGGGGCAGGTGTCGTCGCCTACCCCTGCCAACAGGGCTTTTCCTTGTTCTGGTGCTCAAATCCCCCCCTCCCGCATGGGCCCACCCCTGATGCAATGGTGCACGGCAACCCTGCCTTGCATCAGGCCATGCTACTTGTGTGCTGCCCAGCATGCTGCAGTGCTTCTGGTCTTCACCAGGAGCCACTGGCATGCCAGGACTCCCCAGTCTTCCTCCCCCCGGGAAGGAGAGCAGCCCAGCAGGTGCTCAATCCTCACCCGCCCTCTGCCAACCCCCAGCACCTGAGCTTATTCCTGAACTCGGGTCACCGGTGTAGCACAAGGTGTGGCATCCAGCGTCTCAACCCTTAGTGCCACTGGGCTGGCTTGACGAAGTTGAAATTTAATGGAGTTGTGCGAGGGTGAGTTTCTGAGGGGCTGAAGAAACTGGTTCCATAGGTAGAGGAGATGGTAGGAGAAGGCAGATTTGCCTGCAGAAGAGGATGGTTTGAGGAGGGAGAAGGAGCGGGAGTCCCTACAGTGCTGCCAGTAAGAAGAAAAGGCTGCAGGCGTTAGTTTCTCGGCCAGGTAGGGGAGCAGTAGGTCGAACCAAAATTTGGAAATAAAAGAAATGGAGTGGCAAACATGGCAATGGGAGAGAGGTGCTAACCCAAGGGAAGAAAGGAGCATGCAGTGGTGTGTTTGGAAAGGGTAATTTGTTGCAAAATGGTAAAATGTCCCAATTTATTTAGAAGAAAATACATGTTGTAAGCCAGCCCAGTGGCGCTGGATGCCTTACCTTGCGTCACACCAGTGACCTGTGTTCGGGAGTGGGCTCAGGTTGCTGGGGGTTGGCAGGGGAGGGAGTGGATCGAGCATCCCATGGACTGCTCTCCTCTTCCGGGTGGGTCGGGGTGCAGTGTCTGGCATAATCTGATACCTATCGAAGGCTGGGTGACGACGCGTCTGGCCTGGTAGAATGGGGTGTTTGGTGGGGCAGCTGGCGGATGCACTGCATGTGGATGCATGTGCAGGGAGCCCTTGTCAGCACTGCACACCCTGCCTCTGGCAGAACACAGAAAAGGAGGGAGTGCCTAGCCATTGCGGCTTGATGGCCATCCACAATGTCCTGCACCACTCCGAGTGGACCAACATGAGTGGATCCGTTGTGGTGGGGGAGTTAATCGCACCCCGCTGCCCCATCATGGGGGGCAAGCCATGGGGTAATTGATGGTTGCCCTCAGTAGGAGATGGTGCAGGTTGGACGGCGGCCAGATCACAGGGATGCAAGGATGATGAGGCTGGCTGGGACCCCCATGGGAGAAAAAGTAATACAAAAAAAAAAAAACATGTTGTATCTCAAATGTTCCTTATTTTATAACATAAAGAATATCAACAGAATACCTTTTAAAGCACATTGTTCCAAAGCAGATGCTTTATTAAAATATACATTAAAGTGAATGGTTTCTCAGATGCTTTAGTTTTGATTCTGTGGCTCTCTTTAGTCTGTAATAAGAGACCAGGATGCCAGGTGAGTACATGTTCAGCAGTTATAAAGCCTTTGGCAGTCTGTGTTCAGTTAACAGTGCTCCAGATTACAGGATGATGAATCTGGCAACCCATGTCAAAACAGAACACATCAACATGGGAGTGGGTGAAATACTGTTGACAGTCCTTTCCTTGATTAATGAAGGCAGTGAGACATACACTTCTCCTGCTGTCAGGTCACAGTTAGAATAAAAATTGTACCAGTGCAGTGACATTGGCTCTCTGTCCCAAGTAAACATTATAATTATCACTTCCTCACTACTGATGCCAATGAAAACAAATGCACTTATTTTTATTATTGCTGTTAACATCCTCGGGCTTCGGGGAGCAAAACCTAAGGTGAAAAAACCCTGCTGCGTGCAGCATGACACCATCACTCTCGAGCCCTGCCAAGGTGACTGCTCTCCACCTTTCTTCATATGGTGGACCTCCTGGGGTAGTCTGGCCAAACCCCCCCAAGGGACCACTGTGGAGGTGAGTGTGGCCCATGGATCCCCTGTAAGGTGCAGTAAGAGTCACAGAAGGGAAAGATTGGGCAAAGATGTAGACTAGTGAAGGAGAACCATACTGGGGATGGGGGTTAAATAAATAAAGTATAAAACCCCTTTTGCAAGAGACAGACCTTGCCAAAGTGGCACAATTTCACTCAAATTACGCATCATTTACCCAGAGGGAAGATACAACTAATAACAAATCTCATCTAAACTATACATATAAATCAACAGATGCAAACTAGCAGCAAGACAGTGTATCCAGTCAAGAGCGCGTGTGAATAAGAGCACGGTAAAAACCATGCAAGCAAAAGAGCGTAGGTAAATTATTGCACAGACATTATAGCACTATACATGTCGCTGTTTTCAGTCAGGCCCAGTACTCTGTAACTTTGTGAATGTGTGCCAATTCTTTGGGCTGAGTCAGCGTGCTGCCAGGGTGGCATAGCAGTTACAATGACAGGCTATGAATGCTAGCAGACCAGAGCTCAAGTCTTCCTCCCTCTCTCTTTCTTTATTTTTTTGTGTGGTGGTGTTTCGTGTGTTTTTGAGCATGTTTAATTATATTTTAGGGGTGTGGGGGGGGGCACAGTTCATGAGTGAGTTGAATCCTCCCGCAGCTGTGCCCCCTCGAGTTGAGTGTGTAATACTGACTCTGCTTCCCCCCATTTTTCTCCTCCTGACATGCATCCCCCATCCCCAGAGTACACACCTCCACTTCTCCATTATGTCCTGTGCATTTTGTTGTTCCTTGTGTGGTAGGGCATATGGAGATGCAAGATCCAATGAGTGCTGTATGTTTTGCTCACTTTTTGGGGGGGGGCCACTGTGTTTACTGATGCTGTCTTGCTTGCATGGTTTTCTACAGCGCTGTTATGCTTTAGCTGTTTTGACCTAGTCCTGCAAGACAGTGGAATAACTAATGCCAGAACAAGTCTCCATAAAATAGTCATCAGTTTTATATTAAAAGTCTTTTAATGTAATCAGGTTAAAAAAATTATATGTCCTTACCAATAATATTACAGGACCATGAGGGCATAGTAACAGAGGGCCCTTTTTTCTGATTTCTAATCTTGAAACCATGAAAGACATGAAAACTGAGACCTGAATTTATAAGCACAACTAGCCATAATTACTAAATGACAAAAATATAAGTGTGTGGCCCAAGTATTAGTTACACAGCAGGTAGCTTCCTTATTTTGTGAATAAATTGCCATGAAAATGTTCTGGTCACATTTGTGGCTTAAGATCTGTGTTTGTGTGGATCTCAGGCCACAAGTGAGATTTGACTCAGTTCCTCAAAAACGTAAAAAGCATGCAAACTGTCTCACTGTAAGGTGACTTGTTCTGTTCAGAATTACAGTATGTTGTAAGTGGAATAGTGTGCAAACATTTACTGTATACCGTGTATGCCAAAACGATACTGGGTCTGTAGAAAACTATATGGGGTATATTGCCCGTGCTTTCAGTCTCTCTTGTTCTGGAGAGCTCTGAAAGCAACACATCACCTGCAAAATATTATGGCATTAGATGGATGATGGAAAAATATGTTTATTGCAAGTAATGTTTAAAGAGAGGTGGCGCTCAAACAGTGATGATGCCGTGACTAATCAGCATCCAAGATGTTTACTGCTTTTTTAAGGGGAAAAAATGTAAATATTACCTACAGGAAAATATTGAGAAATACACACCATTGTGATACTTGTACTACATTTTAAAGTTCAAGTTATTTCTTTTCAAATAGGACCTTTTGTCTCATATGATGACAACAGATATGAGGAATTTGTTTTTTCATTTAGACTTTGTTAAAGTAGACATATGTTGCTCTGCCACTTGACAGTCCATACATCAGTTATACATTTATGTTTATTCATTTGCTTTTCCTTATTTGGTTGTGCTTTCTCTAGTTTTCATTTTCTTTTCTTATTCTTTCTTTTTTACATTTTTTCTTTTAATGCTGCTTTATTTGCATGGCTTGACGACCAACCTCTGCCTACCTTTTGGACACTGAAGAACTGGAATCATCAAGCTCTGACCAAAGTAGGCTTTCAAGTTTAGATAGCAGTAAAATGTACCATTCTTGAAACCAAGCAGTCATACTTGTTTCAGTGGATTAATTTAGGGTCCATGCAAAAGGCTTCATACAACCACTCACTGCGTGCCTGCTAAGATGTGTACTATTTTGGTTTACATGCGCTCTGATATTTTAATTGTATAATTAGTGTTAATGCTTAAACAACACCAATGTATTGAAATCAAAGATTTCCCTGTCAACAAAAGCCTCTCTCACCCAGCTTTTAATACTTCTTAGGTATTGTTGGTCTCTGAAAGAGTGCATTGTTTGTGTTCAGAGGCTAGAAATTTGAAACATTTTCACATGCAAGGTGGTTAATGCTACCACTTTTAAAACAATTCTTTTTCCAGAAAAAAATGACTACAGTATTTGTAGACATCACAAGCATGTATAACTTAGCAGGCACATTGGTGGAATGGTAGTGCTACCGCTCATGATGTTTGTGACCCAAGTTAGGGAATGAGCTTAAGTCGATGGGAGCCTGGTTGGGGGGGGTGATCAAGTATTCCAGAGGATACTCTCTTCCTAGAGGGAGAGAGGTCTGTCACTGTTGTTGCAAGACTGCCATCTAGGTGATATCAGATGGCAGTGCAGCTGGGCAGCAAACATGGGGAGGGGGAGCACTGACTCGGGCTTGCGGAGGCATGCTTGCGTGCTTCCACTAGGGCCTCCTGGAGTGCCAGAGTCCTGTGGGTGGGGTTAAAGTGGGAAGAAGGTCTGTACACCATGAACTGTAGCACACGCATACCCCAGTCCCAGCCACTGTCTGCTGTGGGGACATCCAGGATACCAAAGGAGGCAGGGGGTTTGGTTCCAGCTCAGCAGGATGCCACCACAAGGAGGCAAGCTCATGGGGTTGTAAGACCTTGCAGGTAAGTGGCAAGGGTGCCAGGGTATGGGGATGGCTCTGCCTGGAGGTCAAGCAGGATATATAAAATGTAAAGTAAAAGAGATAATGTCAGCAATTCTTTCATTGCTTCAGTTTAGAATTTTTTCCTCACTGAATACCCTTTCCTTAGTCATTCCAGATTAAAATATATAGCAGTGACTAATGTCTCATATAATCATTTGTAAACCATACAGAGTTAACCATATGGATGGCTTATGAGGATCTGCTTCTTGCTGTACATACTGTTTGGAACACTGTTTGTCAAGCATCGGAAGATTGACTTGAATTATACAAATACAAATCAACAGATGAGATAGTATTATAATGGTAATAATAATTATAATGCTGGTCTGAAAATGTCCCCTTCACTGAAAATAAGGTTTATATAACATCTCGTTTTTTTCCAGGTTGGAAAAAAACAAAACAAAATCTAGACCTGCAATTTAAAGGGACATTACCAACCCCTTTCAGAGCTGAAATGGCACCATATTCACTTAACGATCTGAGCCTTTGTTTTGCAAAGAGCAAAGATCTGTGTGTGAATAATGTTTACTCTTCAGGAGTAAAAATCAAATGATTATTTTGATCAGAAAGAAACTTTCCAATGTTGATGTTAGGCCTGATGTCATCTGAGTGTTAGCACTGCTGAGCTGATTTCACTGACTATAGCAGAAAAATATTGGGAGGAAGAATATCCCTTACCCCAATAAAGTAAGTATGATATAGAGATGCATCTTCTCTGCATTTTCAGCATCTGTTATAGTCATCAACAAAACAACTTTAAAGAATCACAATTTTTGAAGTATCATACTATATTAAGAATATACAGTAGGATTGAGAGTCTGGGTAATAAACTGCCTCGCATTAACATTATTCAAAAGATAACTAAGATTAGCTAAGTTTGTATGTATAGCTGATGTCAATGTACAAAAAATATTATATGATAAATAATTTCAGATATTTATTTTAAGGGTCTAAGTTCTGATTAGTATGTTGACAATTACATGGGGAGCAGGTTAATAAGTAGAATTCAGTATTATTTCCTTGTCAGTTTTGTTGCTCCTGTTTTCCCGTGTCCCTGCATTATGACTATTTTTAGAAACAGCAGATGCACATTTTCCACGTCAATTAAGCAAAAGTATGATAAGCATTAATATAGCCATATGATTTTGTAAGAATAGCACAATAGTATAATTGGAACAATAGAAAGAAAAGGTGAAGAAACCTCAGAGGTATCAACTTTCCTTTCTTGAAACAATGTTGCAATGTCCAAGATAACGTCTCAAACTATAATATTCAGACACAATACAGTTTATATTTCATTAATTTTCTAAATTGATCTACCCTTACCCACTATTACTGAATACTGATAACATTTGCATGAAAGTAGAATACTTGAATCTTCTACTATCATTTGTAATCTTGGGATGTAGTTAAATTTGTATCTGTTAAGTCATTACATCTGTATTTTTTGTGTGATTAAAAAAAACTGTTTAATTTTGTTTTTTTTGAATCCAAGTGAAAGCAAAGTTTTTTAAAAACAGAAATCAGGATCAGTGTCCTAAAGACGTCATCTGCTCTTCCTGGTTTTCCCTCTACTGAAGTCATAGTTCTTTGTTTGTTACATCATAGTGTGTTGCTGTAGACGTTATTATGACCCCACAAGCAGATAACTTCAAGGAGAAGGGGAATGTAAGAGAATGAGATGCAGTCAGGGACACAGAGATTCTGTTTTCATGCAAATATCCTCAGCAATAAAGAATAAGAGAAGATAAATGCAATAATTATAAAATGATTTATGTCTAAATATTATATTTTAAAATATTTTCCTGGGTAATTGACAATGGCTGATTATCTGGAATCAGGGGTCTCAAGTAAGATAATTCAATTTGCAGATGACATAATGCTAATGAGAGAGGTCGTCCAGAAAAGAGGAAGACAGTCTGTCAAGGGACTTAAATGTACTGAGGGAGTAGGCCAATGAGTCACAAATAAATTCAATATGAAGATGTGTATGGTCCTTTGATAAGGTGCAATGGCCTCCAGTCTGGACAACTATTTCAATGGTAAACAACTAGCAGAAATGGACAATGAAAAATCTCTTGGAAAGTTGAAGCTGTCACAGCAATGTGCAGTGGCAGTGCACACGACAAATCGAATGCTGGGCTGCAATGAAACGGGCATAGCAGTTCATGAGAGTGATGGAATTCTGCCCCATTATAGGGCACTTGTAAGGCAGAATTTGGAGTACTGTGTGCAAGTCTGGGCACTGCAGTACAGTAAGGACATTACAGCAATTCAGAGGGTGTAGCAGAGAGCACCTAAAATGGTGAAGGAAATGAAGAGGTTAAGCTGTAAGGAATCTACATGCTGTGGTAGCAGAGGCAGCCCTGATATAATGGCCATAACCTAAACGTGGGCAACACAAAATAATGACAGAGACCTTGTGATCCCAGGACAGGTATTTCCCAGGAGGCAGAGGGGAAAGGGGAATGGAAATTATGCTGTTTGCCAGGGAAGACATCAGGGTATTGGAAGCTAAGGAAATGGGGTGGGGTAAAGTGGAATCATTATGGGCTCAGTTACAGGGGTGGGGTGGATTATCTGCATGTGGCAATCTATAGGCCCTCTAGACAGTCAGAGGAAGTGGACAGGGTACTTGCTGAGGAGATCAGGAGGCTGGAAGCTAGAGAGGAACTACTTCTTTTAAGGGAGATCAACATGCATGGCATACAGCACTGTACATTGAAGCATTCCTGGGGCATTGAGCACCAGGAACCAAGTGTTGGTGGACATCCTCCAGGATTCTTTCCTGATCCAGCATGTGAAGAAGTAGACTAGGGAAGGGGCTATACTTGACCTAGTTCTGAGCAACAGAGACAGCATTGGGGTTGGGAGTAGCAGTGGAGGATCTGATCAGGACTAGTGAAGACAGCACAGAGTGGTTCAACATAGCCCTGGAAGCCTAAAGGCAGAAGTGCTGGATGCTGGCCCTATATTATACGAGGGAAGACTTAAAGAAGATGGAGGAATAACTAGGGGAGAGGCTCAGGTAGTCTTGCCAGATAGTATGGGTGGAGAGTAAGTGGAAACCCATTAATCAAAGGATCCATGAAGTATCAAAGGCATGCCTGAGGCAGGTAGGGAAGGGCAGGAGACACAAGAGGCCTATGTGGTTTTCAAGGAGTTTGGCAATGTTGTGAGGGTCAAAAAGTCAACCTTCAGAGGGTACAAGGCTGAACAGTTGACAGTGAGCAGTAAGTGCTGTCTCAACAGTGCAAAGGGACCAGCAAGGAAATGAGGAAAGCCAAAGTAGAGTTGGAGCTCAGAATAGCAGAGGGGATGAGAGAAAATAATGAGGCTTTCTTCAGGTATATCAGGGAAAGGAGGACGAACAAGGGGAGAATAGAGAGGTTAAGAGAGGAGGGAGCATGGGTTGAAGAAGCAAGGCAAAAATGTTATATTCTAAATGAATGCTTCTGCTTAGTCTTCACAGTTGAGGAGGGAGGCCTCTTGCCAGAGTGTAACATTAAATCAGGACGGGAAACTAAAATGATAATGAGGAATATCATGGAAGAAAGGGTGCTCACGGGGTTGAGAAGGCTAAAGGTTGGGAAGTCTTGGGACTGGATTGATTGCTCCTACAGGTACTTGGGGATGTGGGGCAGGCTCTAGTAGACCCCAGAAAGCCCAAGTTAAATGCTGGATTGAGACACACATCATTCATAGGGACCTGAGTATGGTAGACATTGTCCCTGTACACAAGACAGGGGACACTGGAGTCCCAAGGAACTACAGACCAGTCAGGCTGACTTCCATTCTGGGGAAGCTCCTTAAGACTACAGTATAATCAAAGATCAGCTGGTTGATGTCCTGTAGTTCCACGATCTCCAGCACAGCAAACAGGATGGCTTTGTGAAAAGGAGATCCTGTCAGATGCACCTTGCAAATGTCTTCAACACTGTGCCTGAGGAGCTAGATAAGGGCTAAGTACCAGATGTCTTCTACCCAGACTTCAGTAAGGCCTTTGACTCAGTGCTTCCCAAAGGCTAGTGAAGAAGTTGGAAAACCTTGGGGTGGGAGAGAACATCACAAGGTGGGTAGAGAACTGGCTAGTGGGGAGAACCCAAATGGTAGTGATAAATGATATAATAACAATAATACATTTATTTATAAAGCGCCTTTTAATTTTTCAAGGCGCTGAACACATTAAAACAATAACATCAAATACAAGTCCAATAATACATATAAATAAAGTCATACCATAATAACATCAAGCATTAAAATCAATAAATAAAATAAAATCTCTACACAGTCAACAGATTGCACTATGAATAACCATCCAGAAAGGCCATTCGCCAGAGATGAGTTTTCAAGTTACTCTTGAACTCCTCCACGGAGGTGCACTCACGTAACCGGAGTGGTAGAGAGTTCCAAAGAGTGGGTGCAGCACAAGAAAATGCTCTGCAACCAGAGGATTTTAAACTCACTCTTGGAATCTCTAGCAACCCCTCGTCGGCCGAGCGGAGCGATCAGCCGGGGTAATAAGGCACCAGGAGTTCTTTCAGGTAGGCGGGACCCTGATCATGAAGGGCTTTAAAAGTCAATAAAATGACACAAGGTGATCCGCCACCATGTGAGAACCAGTGCAGTTCGGCAGCACCGGGGAATATGACGGGACCTACTTGTCCCGAGTCAAAACCTGGGCTGCCTGCGCTCTGCAGCAGCTGTAGGCGATGGTTTTAAACCCCAGAAAGCCCAAAGTACAGGGCGTTGCAGTAGTCCAGACACAAGGACACAAAGGCGTGGACCATTGGCAGAGTGTCAGATGGAACAAGGTGCCTAACCCTGACAATATTCCTAAGATGGTAAAAGGAAGTCCTGACAACGGCTGACACTTGAGACTGTAAAGTCAGCCTGTCATCTAAGACAACCCCAGGGTTACGCACCCATTCAGAGGTTGGAAGTGACACGCCACTAAGGAAAATTTCAGAGGGCGTGCCAACACGCGACCTCTCTGTCTGACAGCCTGGGTCCACAACCAGGACCTCTGTCTTCTCTGAGTTCAACTTTAACCAACTAGAATCCATCCAATCCTGGATTTCTTCCAGACAGTTGTTAAACACCGTGAGAGCTCCATCCTGGTCGGGTGCAAAAGACAGGTATAGCTGGGTATCATCTGCATAGCAGTGAAACCTCAGCCCATACCGTCTTATAATGTCTCTGAGGGGCAGCATGTACACTGCGAATAACATGGGTGATAGCACAGAACCCTGAGGCACCCCACACAACAAAGGAGTTGGGCCAGAAGAGAAAACTCCCGACACAACTCTTTGTGATCTCCCAGTGAGGAATGAGGTGAACCATTGTAGAACGATTCCCGAAATTCCACAAATCTGCCTTAGGCGTGCTATCAACACCAAGTGATCCACAGTGTCAAAAGCTGACGAGAGATCAAGGAGAACCAGAATGGAACATCTCTTCTGATCTCTCGCCCTCAGAAGATCATTTAGCACCCGAACCAGCGCAGTCTCGGTGCTATGTATTTTACGAAAACCGGATTGAAAGGATTCATAGATGTTATGGATGGTTAAATGATCTTCCAATTGGGCTGCCACTACCTTCTCAATAACCTTCCCAATAAAGGGAAGGTTAGAGATAGGTTTGTAGTTTGTGAAACAGTCTGGGTCCAAGGTAACTTTCTTCAAGAGTGGTGTCACCACTGCCTCTTTCAGGGAGCTAGGAAATTCACCTGACTCCAAGGAGCACCAGACTATTTACACCAGGACTGGACCGATGATATCACTACAATCCAAGATTAGGGGAGTCAGTCCAGGATCTAAACTACAGCTTGAGGAATGCACACTATGGATGATCCTCATAACATCCCTGAAATCAGGTCGACCAAAGGAACTCAAAGAGAACTGAGGTACTGTGAACTCACACTGTTCCACGGCATCACCCTGAGAGATTGCTGGACACAAGTCTGCCCTGATGTCGGCCACTTTAGTTGCAAAGTAACAAGCGAACTCCTCGCACTCTAATTGCGAAAAGGCTTTCTGAACTTGCAGACAGGCTGGGTTGCACAGTCTGTCTACAGTCCAAAACAGCTGAGCCGGTCGATTCCAGGCAACTTCAATCTCCCTGGACAGGAATTCTGCCTTCTTACGGGTGATTGCAGATTGATAGACAGAATAATGTTCCATCAATCTAAGGTGGTCGGCTTCAAGGGCAGACTTGCGCCAGCACCGCTCTAACCTTTGCCCCTGTCTCCGCATCTCCCTCAATGTCCCATCAAACCAAGGCAACCTGGGGTGAAGGGATAAGGGGTGCACACGAACAGGAGCATTAAAATTCAGGGCCACCATAACAGCCGCATTATAGGCCGACACCAACATCTCTGGATTACTGCTCACCAACACAGGGGATGATAGGTCAAGGGCCGCCACAAGGCCTTGGGAAGTAATATTCCATAATGGGCAGTACCTGACCATCTCCACAGGGGAAGGACTTCTCAGGGGGGTGCAAAAATTGAACCTCACGGTGTAGTGGTCTGACCAGGTGACTGGTTCCACCCTCACATCGGATGCATCAATCCCCAGGAGAAAGACTAAGTCCATAGAGTGCCCAGATTTATGAGTAGCAGTGGAAACTACCTGTGTGAGGCCCAAAGAAGACATTACTTGGAGGAAATGATTACCAAATTGTGAAAGTTCATCGTCGACCCAGGTGTTGAAGTCACCAGAACCATCAATCTGGGCAACTCAAATGACATGTCAACGATGAAGTCTGCTACTTCCTGTAAGAAGTATTTCCCATCTTCGGGTGGACGGCAGATGAGTACGATTCGAATGCCTGTACCTGCTACTGCTGTGCGCTCAAAGGACTCAGCCTCACCCACTACCACACTCATGAGGCCCAATTCAGTCTTAAAATAGACTGCAAACCCCCCGGTCCAATCTCGGGCGGTGTATCACCGAGTACCCAGCCGGAGTCATGGCCTCCAATGTGGGGCCTGGATTTTCATCCAGCCAGGTCTCGGTGAGGCAAGCCAAGTCCGCCAAGCCAACAAGATCGGCAATAATGCCGGTCTTATTCCTGACAGACCTGGCATTGCATAACACCGCCCGAGTTGGACGAACCTTGGAGGCTGTCAGGCCTATCTGCCTACTGAGTGCAGTAGTGCCCTTGGGTATGGGCACCAGACATGGTAAACCTTGATCTGGGTTCCATTTCACCCCAGGGCACCTTCTGGACTTAATTACCCCGATACAGTGGCCCCCCATTCATCCTCCCCGCCTCGCACCCCCGCGCCCTCCTCACTCTCCTACCAACAATCCCCAACGCTCTACAGTGCTGGTATGTATCAAATTGTAGGGGAGGAGTATAGAAAGAGCAGAGGGTGTGAAGAGAGGAGGATGAATAGTGCACCATCGTGGGACTGAAGGCCAACACATGTCACTGCTAGACAAAACAAAACAAAACAATAAACCCCAAACGCTAAAATAATCAATCTTAACAACATAAAATTAACCAAATAATCCTAGCTTAACCAACATAAATAAACAAAATGAAAATAAAACAAAAAAACTCACCTCACAGAAAACCGAATCTGGACTGGACTAGAAGACTCACAAATAAAATAAAATAAAAATAAATATAAATACTAAAAATATATCAATGTAAATGTAAGGGTTCTCTCACCACCCCTACTTAACCAAAAATAAATAAAAGAAAAAATATTTATCCCCCCTTAGTTCTCTCACAGCCAAGGAGAGAAAAAAAGAAGAAATACTTTAGCACTCTCACTGCAAAGTATAAATATTATAACAAATCATAAAACAATTTAAACTTCAAACAAATAAATAACGTGTCCCTTCCCCCCAGTCCTCTCATGACCCAAGGAAGAGGGTAAAGTTCAAATTTAATTAATGGATGCTAGGTCCTTTCACCACCTCAATTGTCCAAATAAAAAGTCTTCAAATTGCCAGGCACAGAATCGGATTTGTCCGCAGGTTTGGAGTCAACAAAAACACATACAAATCATTTCAAAAGACGTCCAAATCCAAATCCAACAAATCAGGCAGGTCCATCCACAATTTGAATAAGGCCCTTTACCTCCGACTGGACAACCACACATGAAATAGAGTGGACCAATACAAAGCCCAAAATCAGGCCACAACAGTGGCCCAACCTGGGGGTCTATGGGGCAGAGACCCCCAGTCAACTCCTTGACCAAGGGCTCCCAAATACCCCCTTTGGACCACAAATCAAATGAGGCCCAGTAGGAGGTCGCACCTCAAACCGGTCTTAAAGGAAAGTCACGTTCACCTTGGGATCCAAAATTAAATTAACAAATCCCCTCACTCCTTTCCCAAAGTCACAAGGCACAAGCTTCTTAAATTCTTAAATATGCACTCAGAGGTCATGGGGTTAACTAGTGGGGCTTCCAAGGGGTCTGTCCTGGATCCAGTACTATCCATTGGGTTTATTTGTGACATTGGACAGGGGGTTCCAGGGCAAGATGTGTCTCTTTCCGAATGACATGATGGTATGTGGCAGGGTGGATGGTGATGAGGGAATAAGAGAACTGAAAAGGTATCTGTAGAAATTGGGAAGGTGCTCAAGGTTTTGGCAACTGAAATTTAAAGTGTAAGGTTATATACCTGGGAAACAGGAATTGAAGAACTGAATATTGGATGGAGGTAAGGTAAGGTAAAGCTGGAGCAGACCTCAGAGGAGGGAGACCTGTGAGTTATAATAATTGACAGCCTCAAAACTTTGGCTCAGTGTAACAAGGCATATGGGAAAGGTAGCAGGATACTGGGGTGCATAGGTAGGGCCTTCTCAATTAGAATTAATAATGTGATCCTGCCCATTTACAGGTCTTAGATGTGGCCACACCTGGAGCACTGTGCATAGTTCTGGAACCCTCATCTAAAGATCATCCAAAGTTGGGTCAAATGAGGGGACCAAAATGATTCATGGGTAATAGAGGAAGACCTGTGGGGAAAGGCTGGCTGATCTCAACATATACTATCTGGAGGCCAGAAGAGAGAGAGGGGGGACATGACCAAAGCTTTCAAGTATCTGAGGGAAATAAATAGGGTGAACAACTAGAAACTGTTTAGGATCATAGAGGTTTCCATTACAAGGGGCCATTAGTATAAGGTTGCAGGGTGGGGGGTGCTTAACAGGGACACAAGAAAATACTTTGTTATGGAAAGGGTGGTGGACAAGTGGAGCTGTGTACTAGAGGAACTGGTTAGTATCAAGACAGTTTTAAATTTAAAGCGAGGAGGGGATAGATGTATGGGATTAGTGAAAATTTATAGAAGAAAGGCAAATGGGACAATGGAGAATACCAAGCTGAACTACGAGAGGGAAACACCTTATAAGCCTTGCCAGTAGTTGAGTGGTGAGGGCTTAGGTAGGAAGCGAGCAGATTAGATGGACTGTGAATCTTTTTCAGTCCATAAACATCTGTGTTTCCCAGAGGTTTCTGTTACTGGTGGGTTTCACCTCTAAAGTGCCAAAGTCCATATGACTTCCTAATAGGACTTCTGATGAATCAAATAACAATAGCTACAGTATATCCCAAGATACTGAATACTATATCTGCCTTTATGGAAAGAAGTAAAGATGAGGGACCTTTGGTCTTTTGCCTCACATTTCCTATGTTCCAATGATAAGGAAATTCCCTTTAACAAATGGGAAGGACAGGAATTTAGTTTTATTTAGCTCCTTTCATACACAATCATGCACAGTTGTATCACACATTGAAGAGCTAGTGTACACAAACACAAGACCTCAAGGTCTGTTACATTTTCTGTGATACAACACTTGACTTTTACAGATTTCTGTTGTTTTTTATTTCACAGAAAGCTGTTTTGGTATTATTTTTAACAGTTTCCTAATATGTGAGCAGAAACTGTCTGCTTACCACCATTCAGTAGACCTCGCAGCGGGAGTGACGTGTTGCAAGGAACACTATTAATCCCCACTCTGTACAACAGTCATGAAGCTGGCTGTCATGTGCCATAAACTGACATAACATTTCCTTGTGTCAGATGAACAGCTTAGTCACTGTGGATGGGGCTTATTCAGAGTTGCATTGTTTCTTTATTCTGAGGATAATTTTACAAGATTTGGCATTCATTTCTGAGGATAATTTTACAAACGTTGGCATTAATTTGTGAACAAATAATCTGAATCTATTTGTTAGTTGTGAAAAAGGTTTTGGGGCCTATGCTTGAACATGCCAAGCATAGCAGGTGCAAGGACAGCGCGGAGGCACATACATGTGCTACACATGGAAGGCACCCACATGAGGTATGCACAATGTGCACACAGGGACCCGCACAGCACACCAACGTGCAGCAATGCAGACCCCGTACGCGGTGCACATGCAGGGGCGGACCTGCATAGGACACAGCGTAGATGTCCACAGCACCGATGCATGAAGGTGCGTAGGCCGCCCAGGTGTGTGAAGCAGGGCATGTAGAGATACGCATTCTGAGGGCTGCCATAAGCAGACACGTATGTCCACACAGCCGGCATATAATGGAAGTGGGAAGATGTGTAATAAAAACATGAAATGTGCACCACAGAAAAAACACAGCACACGGTGTACAGGTAGGGAGCCCATACTGATCCATCCCATAGGGATGCATACCAAGACACCACAAGAGCTGCAATGGTGCCACCCAGAAAGGTGACATAGCACAACCAAAGAAATGGAACACAAATCACCACCCATGGACAATGCCAACAACCTGTCACAAGGCAGAGACAGGCACACAAACACCTACCCACACCCCAGCAGTGGTATCACAGAGGCCGGACTGGTGCACAGGTGGTGCAGTGGCAGAGTGCAACGGCACTGCACCAGGGACCCAGGCATGCCATGCCACACATAACTGCCAGTGGCAGATTGACACTGCCGCCACAGCGGATGGACACCAACATGTCACGCCCATGGACTGTGTGTGACCACACACAGGAGTGCAATGTGCCACCCGCTCATGGTGTGGCACCACCAGTGGGCATACAGTGGTGAGCCATGTGGCAGTTTGGTGCTCACGTGGGCAGGGCACGCAACGGGGCACCCCAACACACACCTAAAACAGGGACCAGGTACGTGGTGCACTGTGTAGTGACAGCGGACACAGCACAGTGCGTGACTGCATCACCTGTAGGTGACGGCAATGCCAGTGTGTGGGATGCCAGCAGTACAGGGCATGCTGTCCAGCGTACACAATGTGCGTCAGCAGGCCATGGGCCTCCAACACACAGACATGGCAGAACACCTAGGTATAGTCAGCATTGTGCAGCGGGCCGCCCCCCCCAGATCAAGGCATACCTCTCAACCGTCCATGATGTACAGGGACATTTCTGAATCCACCACAACCCCTTCCCCAGTCCCCTGTAAGGGTGGTATTCCCGTGACTGATCAGTGGGGATACAAAGCGCAGAACCATGACAAGTACATACGTGAGACACTAGGTCTGAGATACATATAGCATCCCACAGCACTCCCCATTGTGCATCTCCAACCCAGGTGAATAGGACTAATGCATAGGATGTGTCCCGAAACATGGGTCAATGTCCCTGTGTAATCAAAGCCATGGCCCTGATGAATGAGACAAGTGGTTGAGTGGTATGGTCCCAGGTAACCGAACCAGGTGCCACCCTGCCAGCCGCCTGCATCCTGAAGACAGTAATGATACAGATGTGTACAAAAGGTCCTTTATTACACACAAGGCAAAACAGCACAGAACACGGTGCCCATGCCCCCCCCCCGTGGTATACACCCCTCGCAATGTCCAACACAATGCCACCATCAATCTGCAGCACCAAGTGCCGCACCACTGTCAGCATGACCAGTCCCACCACCCATGCCTGGACCTTCGGCCACTGTGCCCATCTCCCACAGCCATGGCTCATCATCGCTGCCTGGCACCTCAGATGGCAGCCGCACCGACACATAATGCTCCAGGACCATGCATCTCACTGGGCCCGTGTAATGCTGTGGAGAGAAGGAACACAGTGTGACATGTCACACCAGACAGGCAAATCCCACAATGGGAGCATGGAGGTAGGGACCCAGCCCGGTGCCCCCCCACAGACAACGTCGCAGCGTGCACATGCTTGGGCAGTGCAATGTGACACACACCCCACACATGGCCACGTGCACCTGTGCCATGATACGTGGCCTCTCATGTGAACTGTGGGTGGAGTGCCTGTACCCATGCACCATGGGCACAGGCACATGTAGCCACAGAAATAGTGTGGCACAACACTGCTCGTACCATGCCAAATGCAGCATGGACCATCACTGCCGCAACACACGTGACACTGTAACAGCCATCAACAGCACCCGTATAGGTGACGCTGCCATAACATGGCACACGACGTGCACCTGCGAAGGTGGGACTACACCCCGGTGTGTTATCCTGCACAGCCAGCCACAGCAACACAGGCACCATCAAGGTGTCCAGCAGGCACAAGGTGCATCCGTACATGGTGACGCCATGTCATGGACACTGCAGCGCAGAGGGCAATGCGCATGGCTGTGTGCCATGCCATGCCATGCTGGTGAAACGCACATGCAAGGTTGGGGAATGGGCAGTGCAGGACAACAGTACCCACTGTATACATAGAAACATAGACTTTGACGGCAGATAAGAACCGCTTGGCCCACCTAATCTGCCCATTTCCCTACCTAGAGGATAAGCTGCAGATCCTATTTAACCAACAGCCTATTTCTTCCTACCTCCCACAATAATTGCCTTATGTCTGTCCCATGCATTCTTGAATTCTCCCACAGTTTTAGACCCCACAACCTCCTCGGGAAGGCTGTTCCATGCATCCACCACTCTCTCTGTGAAAAAATACTTCCTCACATTTCCTGAGCCGCCCCTCTATCTTCAAATTGTGTCCCTTGTTCTTGCACTTTTCTGAAAGATGCTACCTCTTGGACTTTGTTGATTCCACTGAGGTACTTAAACATTTCTATCATGTCCCCCTTTCCTCAAGGGTATACTTATTAAGCTCCTTTAGTCTCTCCTCATGGCTTCTCTTGCAGACCCTGCACTATTTTAGTTGCCCTCCTCTGAATTGCCTCCATCCTGTCTATGTCCTTGTGGAGATGGGGTCTCCAGAGCTGGATGCAGTTCTCCAGATGAGGTCTCACCAACTGTCTGTACAGGGGGATAACAACTTCCTGTTTTCTGCTGGTGATGCCTCTCCCTATACATCCCAGTATCCCCCCAGCCCTCCCTATTGCTTGCCAACCTTAAGGTCATCTGATATGATTACCCCAGGTCCCTTTCCATTTTTGTTGTTGTTACTACCCCCCCCCCCATTGTGTAATCTTCCCCTGGGTTTTTGTTTCCTAGTGCTTTATTTGCACTTCTTTGCATTGAATCCAAGCTGCCATACTTCTGACCATTCCTTCAACCTTGCCAAGTCCCTTCTCATCCTTTCCACGCCTCCTTGTGTATCAACCCTGTTGCAGATCTTTGTGTCATCTGCAAAGAGGCATACATTTCCTTCCAGTCCCTCTGCAATGTCACTTATAAAGACATTAAAAAGGACTGAACCCAGTACTGACCCCTGCGGTACCCCACTAGTAACCCCTCTTTCATCAGAGTGGACTCCATTTACAATTACTTTCTGTGTCCTGTTGTTCAGCCAATGTTTTACCCAGGCTACCACCCTGGGACCCACTCCCAGGCTGGTTAATTTGACTATTAATCTTTTGTGTGGGACTGTGTCAAATGCCTTGCTAAAGTCTAGGTAGGCCATGTCCGCAGCCCCTCCCTGGTCTACTTCTTTGGTCACCCAGTCAAAGAAATCAATTAGACTCATCTGACATGACCTTCCCACTGTGAACCCATGCTGCCTTGGGTCCTGTGCCCCACTGGCCTCTAGGTACTCAACAATTCTTTCCTTCAGAAGTGATTCCATCACTTTCCTACCACAGAGGTCAAACTGACAGGTCTGTAGTTTCCTGCCTCTGTCTTGGTCCCACTTTTGTGAAGGGAATCACATCTGCCTTCCTCCAGTCCTCAGGTACCATACCATCCTCCCATGATTTGTTAAAGGGTAGTCAGTGGTGTCACTAGTTCTCTGCTTAATTCTTTTAGAATTCTGGGGTGAATTCCATCTGGCCCCATTGCTTTGTCCACCTTCAGTTTTAGGAGTTCTTTCAGAACCCTTTTTTCTGTGAAAGGACTGGGATCGACCCCCCTCTCCAGCGTGCTTCTGTTAATTGGATTAGGCACCTCCCCCACCTCCTCTTTTGTGAATACTGAACAGCAGTATTCATTCAGTATCCCTGCTTTTTCACTGTCCCTCTCTGCCCACCCACCGTCCATTCTATTCAGCCTCACTATCCCTCCTTTTGTCTTTCTATGCTCCCTGATATACCTATAAAATGTTTTATCCCCCTTCTTAACTGAGTTGGCTATCTATTCCTCAGTTTGGGCCTTTGCTATTCTGACTACCCTCCCTGCTTCCTTCTGCCTTAACTGGTACAGTTCTCTGTCCTACTCCTTCTGTGTTTCCTATACTTCCTAAATGCTATCTTTTCTCCCTAACCTTCACCGCCACCTCTTTTGAGAGAACCATAGTGGCTTTTTCTTCATCTTGATTTGTTTGTTTCACAAAGGCTTGTTGCCTCTGTGATGGCAATTTTGATATTTCCCCATTGTTGCTCCACCCCTCCTTCTAGCCTGTTTGCTAGTGCTTTTCTAAGACACTCTCCCGTCTTGCCAAAGTCAGCCCTCCTGAAGTCCAGAACCCTCGCTTTTTTATGGCTTGACTATGTAGCTGAGTTTATTGTGAACCACATTGTTTGGTGGTCACTTGTTTCCAAATGGCTACCCACTTCTAGATCTGAGATCCTCTCCCTGTCCCCATTTGAGAGTACGAGGTCTAAGATTGCTCCCTCATGAGTAGGTTCCAAAACTAGCTGTCTGAGGCATGCTACCTGAAGGGCATCGAGAATGGCCCTGCTTTTGGATGTGGCTGCAGCAAAGGTGCTCCAGTTGACATCCAGCATATTAAGGTCCCCCATCAACAGTATCTCCCCTTTCTCTGCCATCCTAAGTAAGCCTTCTATCATATCCTTTTCCATTCCCTCCCCCTGACATGGGGGTCTGTATACAACCCCTGTGCGGACTGTGGTGCCATTTCCAGTCTCTAAGGTGACCCACAGTGCCTCCTCTTCTCCCTGTTTACTGTTTTGTTCAGTTGCTTTTATCCCTTTCCTTACATAGAGAGCTACTCTGCCCCCTCTTCTCCCCTCCCTGTCTCTTCTGTAGGTTGTGTACCCTGGTATGTTTACATCCCAGTCATGGTTCTCTGTGTACCATGTTTCTGTGACTGCTATGATATCCAGACATCCGTCTTCCATCAAGGCCAACAGTTCAGGGAGCTTGTTGCACAGACTACGGGCATTGGTACTCATTACCCTCCATTTCTTGATGGCCTTACCCCTTTTTGCCCCATCCCTGTCCTTATTGTGTTTGTCACTTTCTCCATTTACCCCTGTGCTTCTTCCTATTGACATCTCTATGTTGGTGTCTACCTCACTTAGTACCCTGATTTCTTTTGGGGGGGGGGCTAGGATTTCCCTGCTCCTCTCCAGTGCCACCCCCCTTGGCTAGTTTAAATGCCTGCCAATGAAGCATTTAAACCTGTCACCTAGGATCCTGGTTTCCCTCCTGGACAGATGCAGACCATCACCCCAGTATAGGCCTGCATCCCTCCAGGTGGACCCCCAGTCCCCAGTGAAGCCAAATCCTTGAGCTCTGCACCAGTTTTTCAACCACTGATTGAATCCCATGGTGTGGAGCACCCTAGCCTCACCCATGCCATAGACAGGCAGCACCTCCGAAAAGGTTACCGTGCGTGCTATTTGTCTAAGGCCTTTCCCCATATTCACAAACACTTCTTGCACTGCTCTGATCCCTTTCTTAGCCAGGTAATTTGTCCCTAGGTGGACAATGACATCCAGCTCCCTCCCCTGTGCAGCTTCTCCTGTGATCCTGAGGATTCGCTCCCTGTCCCTCCAAGCCATGGCGCCAGGCAGGCACCTTACCTCCTTCTCCCCATCCTCCCCCAGTTCTACCTTCCTAACAATGGAGTCACCCACCAGGAGTTGTTTCCTTCCCCTGTGGGGTCTCATGCATGACCTCCTGTGGGTTTCCTTTGTGGAGGTTCCCAGCATCCTCCTTGGTCTCCACTGTGGGTGCCTCCATAGAGGAACCACACTTTTCCAGAACGCATAGAAATTGTGGAGAGGTACAACTGGAGAGATGTGCCTCTTTGCACCACCTCACCCTCCCTGAGCCCACTGTGGTCCAACCGCCTCTCTTTCTTGGCAACCTCTGAGGCAATGGCAGTGACCCTGGTGGTCCCTGGGTGGGAGAGGAGGTCCCACAAATCCTGGCCAACTCAGCCTGGAGATGAGCAACCTCCTCCCTCAGCCCAGAGAGATGCCTGCAGATGGGACAACACTACATCCTCCAGAACGTCTCCCGGAAGACTGCTGTGCCACAGTCACTGCACTGCACCACTCCCATCATGTCTTATTTCTGGCCCCCTAATCGTCGTTTGGAATACTTACTCTTTCCTGTTTTTTTTTTGCAGTGCAGTTGTCTGAAATAAGATACAACTGTCGATGCCACATATGTGTGCCACTATACTGTAATCCACATGCATCACAAGACACCCATAATGTCTTAAAAATATCTGATATATAAATACATGTATGTACCTGTCTGCATACTCACACATTTGAAAGAAACAAATGTCCAACTGCAAAATAAAGCTGGGTTCAAAGGTATGGTGCACACTGTGTCCATGAGGCAGTATGTGCCATGTCACTCAGGCAAGGCAGTGCACCACACACACACAGCGGGACACGGGCACATGCAGCACTGGCATATCCGTGAATGCCACACGGTGCACAATGACATACACAGTGTGGCACAGGCCTCCAGTTCATGGCTTGGGATGTCATCAGGCGGCCAGCACAGGGACACAGCCAGCCACCATACCTGACATATGCAAGGGCTGCTGCTGCATGGTTTGGCATGGCACACACAAGGCCGTGTCTGTCACACCAACAGCAACCTGCAGTGCACACGAGGTCGCACATGCAGCCTGGTGCACATTGCCACTCACACGGGCATGCACATGACTGGGTGCAACGCTGTGTGCTGGCCCTGCTGACAGACATGAGGCCATTCAACTATGTCCAGACCATACACATACCCAGGGAACTGAACGCACACCCGGACATGCAGTATCCCACGGGCAGCTACAGGCCCAACACAGCTGTAATGTGACACCAACGTGCACCACACAGATGATTGGTGTCCCACTGACTGACACAGATATCAAGAGTCCTGCACGCACACTACACATGCCAGTACAGTACCATGCAAACAAAATGCACCTGGGACCATCACCCGCCAGTGGATGAGCATCCCGATGTTGTCCTGCTCCCCTTCATAGCCCAGGCTGCTGTCCACAGACACCCAGGTCATATACTGGGGGAATGGCACCTTCCACTGCTGCCTCCTCCTGCTTGGTGCTACCACCATTACCAGAACTCCGTCTGGCTGCACCACCTGGTCGAGGCCCATCCTGCATGGCATACCATGCCTGTCCTGTGTGTAGTATGAGGGAGGGGGATGCGTTAGGGTGGAGCACAGCATACACAGTACAACATGGTGTACGGTGTGCTATGGAGGAGCAATATTCACCCATGCATACCCCTGCACCATCCACAAGGTTCTATAGCCACCAGAGTCACAGAAATCGGATTCTGCCACATGTCACAGATGTTGGGGAAAGCAATCCATCCATGCACTACCTGCCACTACCGCCATCACACTACCGGCCCCCTGCCACATGCAGCACTTATATGGTACTGTCACATGTTGTCACATGTGCCGTCCATCCCTGCAGTGACACCACGCACATGTGCTACACGTCCCGTCCCCTTAAAGGCTCACAGTTCTGTACATGGTAGTATTTCACGGCTGCACATGAGTTGCACCGGAAAACACATGGTGTTGAATGATATGCCTGGGTGTACTCATGCACCCTGAACTGCTGAATGGGGAGGAGAGGCTGCTGCAGTGATGGTGGCAGCATCCAAGGGTGTTTCACCCACATCTAGTTGCATCCACACTGTGTGAGGAGCACTGCATGGAGTGGCTCCACTTTCCATGGGCAGTGATCGCAGACCTCTGTGACCTGGTACAAAACACAATTGCTCCATGAACACGGTGCTCAAGGGCGATGTCTGTGGAGATGAAGGTGCTCAGTGCCTTTATGTTTCATGCTTCCGGCTCCTTCCAGCATGTGACTGGGGACACAGTTGGTGTGTGCCAGTCATCCATGTCTCGGGCAGTGATGGCAGTCACGGATGCCCTCCCTGAACACACATACACCCACACCCAGTTCCACACCTCCACAGTGGATATCCACAGTATCAAGCAGGCATTTTACAACCTCCATGGGATGCCCAATGTGTTGGGGGCAATCGACTGCACCCATATCACTATACTGGCACCCCCCATGGAGGAGGAGGAGGTGTACCATAACTGCAAGGGGTACCACAGCATCAGTGCCCAGGCAGTGTGTGATGCGCATGGCATGTTCACAAATGGTGTGTGAGGTTCCCAGGGTCAGCACATGACTCATACATCCTGGATGCATCGGGCATTGGTGCCATGCTGCGTGCAGGAGGGGCATTGATGGATGGCTTCTGGGTGAGTGTTGTGTGTGTTCCCTGTGACATTTATTTATTTATATAAGAGTTTAACCAGGCAGGCATACTGAATGGAGAACCACTCGTTTCCAGATGCGGCCTGGGGAAATAGGGAGAGGGACATAAATGAATAGATACATACATTCATGTCCACAGGATACAGATTGTACATGATACAGATTTACACAGTAAGAGAGCTAGGACAAACATACATTTCATGTTAACGCATAAACAGTGTTTACAATACGTAGTTATTGGCTATTTACATCACATACATGGTAAACATCCTTGAGGCCGGCACAAGCTAGTTAGTGAGCCCTAATTAAGCAGTGCTTAGGTAATGAATTACCAGGTGGTGGTAACCAGAGGTCAGGAGGGCTTAAGCTTGTGTCTGCTGGGAGCAAGTGCAAGCTGTGAGGAAGTGTACAAGGAGGAGTGGGTTGAGGTGGCTATGGTTGGTGGAGTGGCGGATAACAGCAGGCAAGTCATTCCAAAGTTTTGGCAATTGATATTTGAAAGCTGATTGGCCCTTAGAGGTGTGCATGAGTGGGACTTGGAAAAGCCTGGAGTCCGAGTGTCTAAATGAGTAAGCAGGGGGAGGTTAAGCCGTTAGGGTGGAGCCTAGGTAAGGTGGAAGGGTTTGGGCCCAGAATTTTGCAGCGACTCTGGTGCAGTGGATTTGTCTGCGGGCCGTGAGTGAGGGTAGGGCCAGGGAGCTGTATAGGTCGCAGTGATATGTCAATTTTGGGCACTCCAGGATGAAACGGCAGAAGGAGTGGAAGAGTGTGTCCAGGCTGGCCAGGTTTGATGGAGAGGTGGCTCCATGGATCACCTCCCCGTAGTCAAGTATCAGGAGTATCATTTTTTGAACAAGTTCCCACCAGACTGGAGTGGACATACGGCCTTTGTTATGATATAGGGCACCGAGTTTGGGGTGTAACTTCTTATGCAGTGATTCGACGTGTGTGGAGAAGTCGAGGTATTGGTCGAGCCAGACACCCAGATATCTGAAAGAGGTGCAGAACTCCAGGGGAGTTAGGTCCAGGGTTAGGAATGAGGGGCGAGTAGCTAGGCGAGAAAGCCGTGGCTGTAAACTGAAGGTTAGTGAGACAGTTTTTTAATTGTTTAGGAATAGTTGTTTGGCTCGGAGCCAGTGTTGTATGGCATTGAAGTCCTGCTGTAGTACAGTGTGCACTACTTATGTGGAAGGGCCTGTGGCATATAGCGCGGTATCGTCTGCATACATTTGAATGGATGAGTGTGAGCAGGCCATTGGGAGGTTATTTAGGAATACTGAGAATAGAATTGGGCCCAGGACTGATCCTTGGGGGACTCCCGTTGTGATAGGGAGGGGGGTAGATATGTGGGGGCCAATTTTCACCGATTGGTGTCTACCACTCAGATATGCCTGAAACCAGTTAGTGGCATGGTTAGAGAGGCCGGCAGCACTTAGTTTGTCTAGTAGCATTGTGTGGGAAACGGTGTCAAAAGCATTGGCCAGGTCTATGAATATGGCCAAGGTGATATGGCCTTTGTCCATGCCTGAGAGAATATCACTGGTGATTCTTAATAGGGAGGTGATGGTAGAATGTGACTTATGGAACTCAGACTGATAAGGGGTGAAGAAGGAGGAAGTGTCTAGGTATTTGGAGAGTTGAGCAAGGGCAAAGTGTTCTTGTATTTTGGCCAGAACTGGAAGTAGGGAGATGGGATGGTAATTCCCCGGTGAGGAGGGGTCGCCACCCTTAGACTGGGGGATGATGGTCGCCTGCTTCCATGCGATTGGGATTTTGGCCATCGTGAAGGAGAGGTTGAGCAAGTCAGCTATCGGAGTGACTATGGCGGGGGCCAATAGATGTAGTAATCTGGCGTCCAAGCCAGAGGGGCATTTGCCTTTGTTAGGGTTTAGGGCACTCAGTGCTTGAAACACTTCAGGGAAACAGATCGGAAAGAGAATCTGTTGGTAGAGGTGGAATACTGGGGTTTTGGTGAGGTAGATGGCTTATGTGGGATGTGTGGGAGACTATGTATGAGAGAACCTGCACTGCTGGTGAAGAATGTATTGAATGCAGTGGCTACTTCACCAGGGTCAGTGACAGCCGAGCCAAGGATTGATAGTGCCGGGGTTGGTGGTTGGACAGGAGTGGAGAGAAGGGATTTGATGGTTTTCCAAAAGTTGGTTGGGTGGTTAAGATTTGAGCTCAGTGCCAATGTTAAGTATTTCTGTTTGGTCAGTCATGTTGATTTAGTGCAGGAGTTGCGGAGGGATCGATAATTTTGTAGGGATTCATGGGAGTTAGTTAATTTGTGTTTTTCCAAGCCAGGTCCCTGGTGCGGCATTGGCTAATGATATCGGCGGAGACCCAGGGAAGGTGGGAGTCCCTAACTCTAGTGCTTCTTAGCGGGGCATGATAGTCCCATACCTCTAGGAAGCTAGTTTTGAAGTTTTGTAGTGCAACGTCAATGGATGGGGCCTGTGGTATGAAGGACCAGTCAACTTGAGCCAGGTCAAACAGGAGTGATGGTAAAGATAGTGATTTGAAAGATCTGGCTAGAAGCATCCTGGAGGGGGGTTTAGGGGGTTTATGGACTTTTCTGACCATATATATCATGTGGTGATCGCTTAAGGAGTCAGGCAGCAGGCCTGAACCAGTAGTCCTGTGTGGGTGTGAAGTGAGTGCCCAATCCAGGAGGGAGTGGTTAAGCGTTTTTAGGTTTAGCCTGGTAGGTTGGGAGATTTGTTGGGAGAGGTTCAAGGCATTTACTTTGGAGCGGAGTTTGGCACAGTCTTTGGCTAGCCAGTTGAAATTGAAGTCCCCTAGGACATAGAGCTCCCCTGCTGTGGCAGTGGACTTTAATTTGGCCAGATGGTCTAGGACACTGGGCATGGGGATGCTAGGGGCGCAGTAGGATCCTACAATAAACACAGGTGCGGAGTATGGGAGTGCCAGTTTGACAGTTAAGGACTCTATTAGTGGAGTGGGTGCAGGGATGTGGACCTGTGTGAACTGAAGCTTGGCAGCGATATACATGGCAATGCCTCCCCCTCCTTTTCTTTCCCTCATGACCTTGCCTGATTAACGAGTAGCCTGGTAAGGCTACAGTAGAGTCTGTATGGTGTGGTTTTAGCCAGGTCTCGGATAGTATAAGGATGTCTGGACGAAGTGATAGGGCAGTGAGTTGTAATTCTGATACTTTATTAAGGATACTACATATGTTGAGGTGCAGTATTTTGAGACCCTTAGGGAGAGCCGGGGGGAAGGGAGTTTGGGAGGGGTAGGGCCAGGGTTAGGTTCAATATCCCCAGCTAGTATAAGAAGCATGTCTTGTTTATGCATGTCTGCACCGTCATGACACTGTCTACCCATTCCCTCCACAGGTGACTGTGGCTATCCCCTATGTCTGAACCTGATGACCCCAATACCTGTGCCAGTTAACGCTTTTGAGGAGGCATACAATGGTGCACACCGGAGGGCCAGGAACATCATTGAATGTGCCTTCGGATTACTGAAGATGAGATTCTAATGCCTAGACCATACTGGAGGAACATTCATGCTGGCACCGGGCAAGGCATGCAGGATCTTCATGGTGTGCACCATGCTGGACAACATCGCCTTGTGTTGTGGCGTGCTAGTTCTGGGGGGGGTTGTTGCCGGATGGGCCACCTGCTGATGGTGCTGCTGGCAAATACCAGGGCCATGACCATGCAGGCAGAAGGGAGGCGTGGGTGGCATCCATGCAGGACACCTTCCATCATGTGTGACCACGTCCTGTGTGTGTCGGCATGGCCATTTCATATGATGGCGGTCGACAGTGTGTGCATGTCTGACCATTCGCATCTGTATGGGCGTGGGCATATGCAGTGTATGTGTCATGTAGGGCGTACATGCATGTAGGTGTTGTGGTTGTGGGGGGCAGGTGCATGATGATGACCCATGCCCTGAATGCACCCATGCGGGATGGGGCACGGCACGTGTCTGACAGGGGGTGGGGGCATCCACCCTGGGGCACGGGGTGTACTCCACATGGTCCATGGTGTGGCCTCCCATGGCATGCATGCATGCATGCCCCTACA
The DNA here is from genome assembly GCA_016271365.2 of Neoceratodus forsteri. Taxonomy (NCBI): domain Eukaryota; kingdom Metazoa; phylum Chordata; order Ceratodontiformes; family Ceratodontidae; genus Neoceratodus; species Neoceratodus forsteri. Next base: position 1,221,230,356 of record CM057450.1, read on the forward strand.
TGGCCCTGTGGTGCTCTAGTGGTGGCTATCAGTGGCCATGTGCACAGCATGATCATGCTGCTGTTGGTTATTATGTTGGGGGGGCACCCTGTGCACCATGCAGCTGGCGTGTGTGTGTGTGTGTGGCTGTGCCTGTGTGTCACTGCAAGGGGGGGTGCACATAGTCATGGGGGTGTTGTCAGAGTGCGATGGGTGGCTGTGGTGCCCATGTGTGTGTGTGCGTGCTACTGTAAGGTACCATTCAGGCCCTGTTGCTGTGTGTCTGGTGTGTGGCTCTGTACACTGTGCCTACAGGCACCGTGTGTGTTGCCAGGCATGATATTCTGGGCATGTGAGTGCTCATCATGGCTGGTTACTGGCCCTGCTTGACATATGGCCTGGCTTGCAGGCAGGCAGAGGCCCTACATGCCATGCTCATTCTGTCGGTGTGCTGTCCCACAGTGCCATGTCCCCAGTACACACCACCCATTGGTACTAGTGCCTGGGTGTCCACAGCATCTGCGGGTGTGGAGCACAAGGGAGGGCAACATGGCTGTCGTTGGTGTCCTGTCTGCTTCTGTCTTCCCACTCATGGGGTGGTGTCTCAGGGCCTGCCACGGTTACCCGTGTAGTGTCTGTGGTGTTGCCTTGTCCGGGGATATCCTCATCCTGTCAGTGGCTAGTGGTTGGGGTCCACAGTCTGGCTATGGGTGTGTCCTCCACTGTGTTGTGGGGGGCAGGCCATACATACACCAATGTTGCAGCCCACGGTGTTGTCTACCAACCATTCCAGTGCTGATGCAATGCAGTCCATGCTGTTCCACATGCCACGCACCTCAGCGGTGACAGCATGCAGTGCTTCCGTGTTCTGCTACTGCTCGATGAGGCGGTCTGCCTTGAGTTGGCACTGGTCATCGTATCGGCCCACCACTGTTGCCTGTATGGCTGATGTGCGGCCACAACATGGGGTGCTGGTCAAGGTGCCCTCCCCAGGGCTGTCGTTGTCATCCATCATGGTGCGTCAGTTGGGGAGGGCCGAGTTGTCCGGTGGTCCGCCATGGATGTTTGGCATGGGTTGTGCTATGCGGTGGTGTATGCCATGTTGCTGGTAGCCTGCTGCTCTGTACCTCCTCTGCCTCCACCACTGGCGGTAGGTGTTGCCTGGGTTGTCTGTTCAGCAGCGCCGGGGTTGATGTCCTCCACCATGTCGTCATCCATTGGCACACTGGTGTCCTGTTCTGTGCCTGCAGGGGAGAGAGGCATATGGTCAGACACTGCTAGTCACACTGTGTGTTATATACTTGCATGTGGCACTGTTACTCACCGATGCTTTGCCATGCCAGTCTGCCGTTGTTCTCCACCAGCTGCATTCCTGCTGTGTCCTGTCACTGTGACCCCATAGCCACCCACTGTGGTGCCATCTTGCACTGCTGGTTCTGAGGGGGGAAGTGATAGCATTGTTAGTACACTGCATGGGTGTGTGCCCAGATGTGTGGGTGTACAGTCACATCACACCTACCATCTAGGGTGTCTACACCATCCATCTCACCACGGATGCCAACCTCCATGAATGTCTCCACCACCATGCGCTCAACGGATGTCAACTGGGTATCAACGTCAGGGGATCCACCGCCAGTGCCCTGCTGTGCCTGTGCTGCTGCAGACAACTTCTGCTTGACCGTGTCACACAGGTCACACCATTTATGCTTAATGGCTTCCAGTGTCCGTGCCTCTGGTTCTGCAGCGTTCACTGTGCTCTGGTTGTCCAGACACAGTCTGGTCTTCACCTCAGCAGGTGTGCTCAGGGCCTGATCCAGATACAGCCTGCGGTAGTGCACTTGATCTCTGTGACCATGGCCACTACCTGGCCCCTGTGAAGTCTGGGGCGCATGGACAGGCACCGAGGCATGCCTCCAATGCCCATGGCCTGCTGCTTTCTCTTGGGTCGCTCTGTGCCCTGCTGTGCCTCCTGTGCAGTGCTCTCGTTATCCGCCATCATGTGGTCATCTTGCTGCTGCATGCTATTCTCTGTTATGCCACTGCTTGGGGCAGGGAGCACTGCTATGTAACCCATACCCTGTAGCCAGATTCCTTAACCCTTACTGTCTGTCTCTAAATTGCTGATGTTGTTCTTTGTACAATTTCTACTTATAATTTACTCTTTACTGTGAATACTGTACATTGTCACTGAAATTCTGTATGCTATATTCTGTACTGTACTACCTATATGTATTGCCTTTGCCTTATGCTTTATATAACTAACTCTGGGTCGCCCCTGAAAAAGGGACCCTTTGGGCCCAGTGGGCTTACCCAGTTAACAAATTTAATAAATAAATATGGTGGGGTCAAGGGGCAGGGCCGCATTGCTGTCACCCTCCTCTGAGCCATGCACATCCTGCTACGTGGCCCACCTGGGCATGCACACAGCTGATGTATGCAGTGCGGGGCCGTTCGTGCATATGGCGTTCTGGCCTGGTATTGTGCACCACATAGCTGTGCACAGTGTTTATGTCTATTTCACACATATTGCACATATCTACGAGCATAGGCCCCATTATTTGTCATTTTCTATTCTAAATGCTGTCCCCTCCCTCCTCGTTCCCTCAGTTGCTTCAGTGACAGTGCTGCGCTAAGTGCACTGTATCGTTTGTGGTACAAGTTTGTCATTTAGTCCACGGGTGTTTTGTTTTTAATCCATACTTAGTAATTTGAGGAAAAAAATGCCATGGAGGTGTGTAGTAAGTATGTGTCTGCAGCAATACTGTAGCTGATAACGTTTCCCTTAATTTTCTCCTTGAGTGATGAGACAGCAACTTGCAATTCACTCTCTCACACTGCTGAACTCCTACAGAGGTCAAAAATGTTCAAGCCTTCGTCTCTTTTTTGTTATTTCTTTTGTATTCCATGAGCCAACAGGATCCTGTCATACCTAGCACCACATCATGCCTGTGTTTGCCCATTGTTAGCCCGAAATAGCAGATCTGGCGATCGTGCGGCTGGTTACTTAGCCTGGGCAACAGGTAGCAATAGAGACTGACATGTCAATGCGCCTTACTTCATAGAAACATAGAAACATAGATTTTGACAGCAGATAAGGACTGCTTGGCCCACCCAGTCTGCCCATTTCCCTACCTAATGGATAAGCTGCAGATCCTAGTTAACCAGCAGCCTACTTCTTCCTACCCCCACCCCCTAGAATTGCCTTATGACTGTCCCATGCATGCTTGAATTCCACCACTGTTTTTGACTCCACAACCTCCTCCAGAAGGCCATTCCATGCATCCACAACCCTCTCTGTGAAAAATACTTCTTAAATTACCTCTGAGCCGCCCCCCATCTTCAAATTGTGCCCCTTGTTCTTGCACACCTCTTTTTGAAAGATGCTACCCTCTTGGACTTTGTTGATTCCCTTGAGGTACTTGAAAGTTTCTATCATGTCCCCTCTCCTCCTTTCCTCGAGGCTATACATATTAAGCTCCTTAAGTCTCTCTTCATATGTCTTCGGTGCAGACCCTGCACCATTTTAGTTGCCCTCCTCTGGACAGCTTCCATCCTGTCTATGTCTTTTGGGAGATTGGGTCTCCAGAACTGCACACAGTACTCAGATGGGGTCTCACCAGCTGTCTGTACAGAGGCATAATAACTTCCTGTTTTCTACTGGTGATGCCTTTCCTATGCATCCCAGTATTCCCCAGCCCTCCTTGCTGCCCTCTCACATTGCTTGCCCACCTTTAGGTCATCTGATATGACTACCCCAGGTCCTTTCCATTTTTGTTGTTGATAGTATCTCACCCCCATTGTGTACTCTTCCCCTGGGTTTTTGTTTCCCAGGTGCATTACCTTGCACTTCTTAGCATTGAATCTAAGCTGCCATACATTTGACCATTCCTCTAACCTTGCCAAGTCCACTCTCATCCTTTCCACCCCACATCGTGCATCAACTCTGTTGCAGATCTTTGTGTCATCTGCAAAGAGACATACTTTTCCTTCCAGTCCCTCTGAAATGTTGCTTATAAAGACATTGAAGAGGACCGGTCCTAATACTGAACCCTGCGGTACCCCACTAGTAACCCCTCCTTTCTTCAGAGTGGACTCCATTTACTATTACTCTCTGTGTCCTATTCTCTAGCCAGTTCTTTACCCAGGCTGTCATCTTGGAACCCACTCCCAGGCTGGCTAACTTGTATATTAATCTTTTGTGTGGGACTGTGTCAAATGCCTTGCTAAAGTCTAGGTAGGCCATGTCCACAGCCCCTCCCTGATCTACTACTTTGGTCACCCAGTCAAAGAAATCTATCAGATTTGTCTGGCTTGACCTTCCCACTGTGAATCTATGCTGCCTTGGGTCCTGTGCCCCTCTGGCCTCTAGATACTCAACAATTCTTTCCTTCAGAAGTGATTCCATCATTTTCCCTACCACTGAGGTTAAACTAACAGGTCTGTAGCTTCCTGCTTCTGCCTTGTTCCCACTTTTGTGAAGGGGAATCACATCTGCCCTCCTCCAGTCCTCGGGTACCATCCCATCCTCCCATGATTTGTTAAAGAGGGTAGTCAGTGGTGTCACTAGCTCTACCCTTAGTTCTTTTAGAATTCTGGGATGAATCCCATCAGGCCCCATTGCTTTGTCCACCTTCAGTTTTAAGAGTTCTTTCAGAACCCTTTCTTCTGTAAATGGGCTGGTATCAACTTCTATATCCAGAGTGTTTTTACTGTTTGTTTACCTCCCCTCTTCCTTTGTAAATACTGAGCAAAATATTTGTTTAGTATCTCTGCCTTTTCACAGTCACCCTCTGCCCACCCTCCCTCCCCTTTATTAAGCCTCACTAACCCTCCCTTGGTCTTCCTTCACTCCCTGATGTACCTATAAAAGGTTTTATCCCCCTTCTTAACTGAGTTGGCTATCTTTTCCTCGGTTTGGGCCTTTGCTGTTCTGACTGCCTTCCCAGCTTCCTTTTGCTTTAACTGATACAGTTCTCTGTCCTGCTCCTTCTTTGATTCCTTGTACTTCCTGAATGCTTTTTGTTTCTCTTGAACCTTCACTGCCACTTCCTTTGAGAACCATAGTGGTTTCTTACATCGTTTCATTTTGTTTATTTGCTTCACACAAAGGCTTGTTACCTCTGTGATGGCAGTTCTTATTATTCCCCATTGTTTTTCCACCCCTCCTTCCTGCCCATTTCCTAGTGCATTCCTTAGGCACTCACCCATTTGTGCAAAGTCAGCCCTCCTAAAGTCCAGTACTTTTGCCTTTGTATGGCTTGACTCTATTGCTGTGTTTTTTGTTTACCATACTGTTTGATGGTCACTAGTTCCCAGATGGCTACCCACTTCTACATCTGTGATCCTCTCTTCATCTCCATTTGAGAGAACCAGGTCTAAGATTGCTCCCTCTCGAGTGGGCTCCAATACTAGTTGTCTAAGGAATGCACCCTGTAGGGCATCTAGAATAACCCCACTCTTCGAAGTGGCTGCTGCAACTGCACTCCAGTTAACATCTGGCATATTCAGATCTCCCATCAGCAATATCTCCCCTTTTTCTGCCATTCTAAGCATTCTTTCTATCATTTCCTTGTCCATTTCCTCCCCCTGAGAAAGGGGTCTGTATACAACTCCTGTGCGGATTGTGGTACCATTGCCAGTCTCCAAATTTATCCACAGTGCTTCTTCTCCTCCCTGTTTTCCCTTTTGTTCTGTTGCTTTGATTCCTTCCCTTATGTAAAGAGCTACTCCTCCTCCTCTTTTACCCTCCCTGTCCCTCCTGTAGATAGTGTATCCTGGTATGTTTACGTCCAGTCATGGTTTTGTGTGTACCATGTTTCTGTGACTGCCACGATATCCAGATGTTCCTCCTCCATCAAGGCCACTAATTCAGGAAGCTTGTTACTTAGACTATGGGCATTGGTACTCATTGCTCTCCATTTTTTGATGGCTTTACCTTCTTTTGCAGCATCCCCCACTGACCTTTCTACCGCGGTCTTTTTCTCATTTAGTACCCTGTTTTGTAGGGAGAGGCTGGGATTTTCCTGCTGCTTATCAGTGCCTCCCCCCCTTGACTTGTTTAAAAGCTTGCCAATGAAGCATTTAAACCGATTGCTCAAAAGACTTGTTCCCTTCCTGGACAGATGCAGACCATCCTGCCAGTATAGGCTGGTGTCCCTCCAGGTGGAACCCCAGTCCCCAGTGAAGCTAAACCCCTGTGCTCTACACCATTTTTTCAAACATTGATTAAACTGCTTGGTGCAAAGTACCCTCGCCTCACTCATGCCATTGACAGGCAGCACCTCAGAGAAGGATATTGTGTGTGCTACTTGTCTTAGGCCCCTACCCAATTCTACAAAGTCCTTCTGCACTGCTCTAATCTCATGATGAGCCAAATCATTTGTCCCTAGGTGGACAATGATGTCCAGCTCAGACTCCTGTGCAGCTGTTCTTGTGATCCTGAGGATGCGCTTCCTGTCTCTCCAAGCCATGGCACCAGGCAGGCACCTTACTTCAGTTTTCCCTGCTCCCCCCAGTTCTATCCCCCTAATATTAATGCCCCACCAGGAGCTGCTTCCTTTCCTTGTGGTGTCCTCTGCCTCCTTCCTGTGGGCCTCCCTTGTGACAGTTGTCCTCAGCCTTCTTAGTCTCCTCTGCGGGTGCATCCATAGGGGAGCTATGCTCCCCCAGAATGGTGTATGGATTGTGGATTGGAACAACTGACTGGGTGTGCCTCTGTCCCACCATCCTCACCCTCCCTGAGCCCACTGTGGTCCAACTGCTGTACTTTCTTCACAACCTCTGAGGCAGTGGTGGTGGCTCTGGTGCTCCCTGGATGGGGGAGGTTCCCTTCCTACTGTCCAGTGTGGCCTGGGGGAAGGTTCCTTTACTACTGTCCAGTGTGGCCTGAAGATGGGCAACTTCCTTCCTCAGGGCAGACAGCTGTCTGCAAATAGGGCAGCATCTCAGCCTCCAGAAAGACTCCTGGAAGACTGCTGCCCCACAGCCATTACATTGCACTACTCCCCACATATTTATTTTTTTGTGTGTGTGTGTGATTGGTTTGTTATATAGAAATACATATATTATACAATGTGTATGCTTATATTGTCAGTGCAGTGTGCTAGAGAGGATATGACAGTGATATGCACCTTGCACTCTTGAGGAAATGGTGTCAGAACCCCAGGTATAAAGGAACTATTTCCAGGGGTGGGTGGGGTGAGGGTGGGAAGGGTTGGAGCCTAAACTGTGCCCTCACAAAACAATCAGCTTAAAGCTCTGACCCACTGCTGCGATGAGTGCCTTCCTGTCAGCAAGATGCCCTACACAACAATTTGACAGAGAAAATAGCCTGCCAATCAAACAGAGAAAAATCCACACATCCAAGTCAGACACAGGTAAACCTCCCAGCCCCAAAACAGGCCTGGTGGTTTGTGCTCTGAAAGTAGTCAGCCCCAAAATAAGTCAGCTGTGCTTTAAACTCTTCCTGCACTGAAAATCTTAAAAACTGTAACAAACAAACGTAAACCTAGATCCACCTCCCTCTGTTGCTTGAAAGACTGTCATTTCCTGTTTCACACTGCAGGTTTTGCTATGACAACTCCTTAACCACAGTAACTTATTTAAAAATAGTTTAACTATCACAAACTCCTACGCACCAGTAAATTATTTAAAAATAGTTTCTGTCCCCAAATCCTAGTAGTCAATCCAGCTACCCCCAAGGGACAACCAAAATGCAGTATTCAAACACTTGTGAAGTTACTTCCAAGATAAGCAGAGTTTGCAAGCTCCTTTTAATTTCCTCAGCCACCTGTAATTTATTTATAAATAGTTTAACTGTCAGAAAATCCTAGTAGATAATCTAGCTACCTCCAAGGGTCTACCCAAATGCAGTATTTAAATCCTTCTGGAGTTACTCACAAGATAAACAAAGTTTGCAAGCCCCTTCTTGGTTAAACACTAAATAAATATGTGAATAAAAAGCAATTACCAAGGGTAGTTAGTTTCACCTCTCACAGAATTAAGCAAAAGTGCACGTTGTTGCAGATATCAAGTGCAATATAGAATTTCTCACACAGCTCACAGCTGAATAAAGAAGTAGTGTCCTTCCAGGTCAAGAAGATGTGCTTTGTGTCCCTGCCATAGTGAGTTTCTCCATAAGTCCTTATTTGATGGAATGCTGTTGCTGCAATAGCTTATCTATTTGTTCATGTCTTTCCCTCTCTCCATCTCTCTTTCTCTCGCTCCCTCTCTCTCTCTCTTTCCATCTCTCTTGTTCTGTCTCTCTCATCTGTATACTTTCTGTTGCATTAATCTTCAAGTCATGAAGTAATTTACTGTGAACAGGGCAAAACAGTTCGCAGTGTAGTCTGGTTGTTATAAGACAGGCAATATCAAAATCAGATCATACCAAATCCACTGGACTTGAAACTTTGTGCAACAGAAGAAAAAGGGAGCTAAAGACAGAAAAGACATGAAAAGACATTGCTGTCCACAGCCCTTCCCTATGTAACCAGCAGCATGCTCAGTGGATCTACTGTTTGGGGATCACGGTGGGCAAACTCAAGCTCAAAGTGGTGGCAGGTGTGATAGGAACCTGCTTATTTATGAAATAAATAAACAAATAACAAAACAAGAGCAGGAGACTTGAAATATTTTGATTCTCTGGAGGAGTGCAGCAGTCCCTGATCCTGTCTCTGTGAATGTATGCCATAAGGCAGCATCCTTCCCACATCGTCACTTCCGTCTAGGCAGCCGGGAACATGCGACAAACAGTCCAGCCCGATCTGTGGAAGAAGCCTGCCAGTGTGACAGTTTTTAAAAGATCAAAAAAGGTATTTATCTGTGACACATGGAATTACTGTCCAAACCTTATTTATACTCATCTGACTCCAGTGTATGTAGCTAAATCATCATAGTACACTAGCTATTTAATGGAGTTACAAATACAGAACCCGGGCACTCACCACCTCAGAAAAGTATACTGGATACCACAGAATTTCCACAAATAAGTAGCTTTTATTAGCCAGGCATAAAATAAAAACAAGAAGCACACAGGTGCCCACCTGACATGTTTCAGACAGGGTCCTTTATTAAAGGCTGAGGCAACACCAAACAATGCAGACATATTTACACATATACACATGATGTCATTCTATCAGCTGCCGTAAAGCTTTAAAATGATTGGTTCAGCATTAAACTCAGAGTTGTGAACTCCATTTGTTTTTAAAGTTAATTTACCCAGTCTGTTGCAGTTGTATTGAATTATTGCCCAATTGGGCTCAAAAGACACATCCAGTTATGTTAACAAAATATAGACAGCGGCATAGAAATCAAGACACTGTAAAAGAGCAAACTGAGAAACAGTTTAATGGAGTACAGGGAGGCTAAAGCCATGTTTACACAGTGGCATTTGCACCGCGGCAACCCAAGCGTTCAGGTCGCTGCAGTGCAAATGCTGCCATGTGGACTCTTGCCGAATCATGATAAGCCACTCCCTGCTCCATGTTCCCAGACAGTTTGGGGATACGTTTCGGAGTGAGCGGATTAAACAGCCGTGTGGACAGGCTGCACCACTCACTCCCACATGAAACACGTTGCAGGCACTTCCTTCAGCCAACTGCCCGGAGTCCCAGCCTCTCTCCAGCATGTCTTTACATCGGCACTGAAGGGGGCTGTGTAGATACATGAGACAAGCATCTTTTGGGTCAGGGCAGCTCTGCAGTACTCCACTGAAGGAATGAGGTCAGCCGTGTAAACACAGCTTATGATAGATTGAAGAAGGTTATGGAAAACTCAGGAAGATTAAGCGGGGGAGAGTAAGTTAAGCACAGGAAGGTTAAGTCATTTTATTTAAGGTCACACAGTAAAGAACAGGCAGAACTAGTAGGAGTCACACCCAGGGTCTCCAGTTCTGAGCACTGCATGTTAACCACTAGGCTATACTGCATATCTTGAGAATCTATTTTTAAGCAATGATACATGTATAATCAAACATACTGTATTTCTGTAAGGAACTCAGTTTATACAGTAGAGGCATTAAACATACATATTTGGGGGTGGAGGTTATGGAATACAGTCAATGCAGTACCTTTTAACTCTACTAATGCAACAGCCCCTGCCCAGCATGCAGCTATAATGAATTATTCATTGCAGTCATAATAAATTCATGAGCAGAAAGAGAAAACACTGCTGCAGCTCTCAAAGCGTGTAAATGAGCTGTACAATATGAATTAATAGCTAAACCTCATCTTCAGCTGCATTAAGCCTGTCTGTAGCCAACTATGAAGTAGATTAAGAAAAGCAAAAGAGGTATTTCAGAGCATCTAAACAGAGGTGAGTTCAGACATGTGATGGCATCCCTGTAGAGAGGACATCATGATCTGTATTCCTTTCTTTTTAGGCTAGATCACCCTTGTAAAAGTGAGTATGTTCCTAGCTGGTCCCTTTACCTGGATAAATAAAAATATCATCTGGTGTACAGTATGTCTGCCACAGTTGAAGAGGCACAGGATAAATATAGCTGACTTCTTCTTTTAAAATCTTTCCATAATAGCCTGTCTGGTGGTGCATAAGGCTGAGGCACCTAGTCCTTTACCTCTTCCCAAGCTGGTGACCCAGATTCAGGAACGGACTCGGATTGCTAGGGGCTGGCCGGGATGGGAGAGGTACAAGCATTCCTGGGGAAGGGTGACATGTCAGCCCAGCCTAGGCTGTCCCCAGGTGGGGGTCTGGGGGTAGAACAGCATTAGGGAGGCATGTAAGGGAAGGAACTGTAGGGACACACCAAATGGGTGTCCCTCCATGCACGAGTATGGCGCTTCACAATGGGGTGGGAGAAAAATGTGAAAATGGCACCAGAATGGTTGAATGAAGCCTGGTGAGGCCACTCTCTAACCACACCACCACCTGTTCACCATGCTGGTGCACCTTGGATATGTTGAATGGGGGCAGGGATGGCCATGCAACCAGGTAGGTGGCTGGGCTGGTAAGGAAGCCAGTATGGTGGGCCCAGGACTGGGCTGAAGAGCCACTCCTCCAGACACAGGGAGGAAAAAAATATATACAGACAAGAAGAAGAAAAAATCTTTCCATAATTCAGATGGACTTAAAACATGGCTGTGATGCACAGCACCATTCTTTTTATAAGAGGAAGAAAAATTAAGCATTTTAAAAACAACAAAAACATTTCAACAACAGGGAGTTGACAACAGGTCTGTACTCAAAGGAAGGTTTGAAACTGGATATGAGAAAACATAACTTTACATTTACTAAACTGTTTGAATCTCTTAAACAAGGAGTTACATTTTTCAGTGACTTGACAGTGCTAAAGCTATCACTGAAAATGGATTAAGTTGTGGGAGAAGCACCCATTTCAAAAGCCAGATGTGTATGGCCAGTAGTTGCACCGTCATTAGACTTAGACTATAGAACTTAGAGCCTGTAGTACCGTGCATTTTGTGACCTCGTATATGACTCTACCATCACTTCTAGAACAGAGCTACTTGATGTAATAAAATAGGCTTCAGACTCCCAGCAACTTCACTGGTTTAAACACATCACCTGACAATTCATTAATCTCTGGTACATGAACAGTTGGTAACTAACCTGCCCCAGTATACCTAGCAACAAGCTAACAAAATGAAAATAAATCCTTTTCCACTTTCTATATGCAAAGACCCACAACAGGGTATACGTTTCTTCAAAATAAATACAATTCCTGGGTTCATTCAAAGGCGCTCAGCCTTTCTTATTACACTCACACATTATACTTAACAACAACCTAACAAAAGGACAATAAAATATTTTTCCATTTAAAACATCCCCCCTCCATTTTATAAGCAGAACAACCACTCCAGGACACGGGTTTCTTAAGAATTAATGCACATCCTAGATGTGTTGAAAATCACTTGGCTGTTGGCATCGTGCCATCCAGTTCACCCAGGGTGTGCATTAATTCTCTAGAAACAGGTGCCGTGTTGTGCGTTATTGATTACATAGACCTGTGCTATAATACAGTCACAGGTAGTTCTGAGCTGCTTTCACAATAAGGGAGTTTTCATGTAGTTGACAAGAGAGAAACATGCAGTACAGGGTACACACAAAGTAAGCAGGGGGTACAGATGATTATCACAAGACTGCAAGTTATTGAGGAGACCAGTTTTCACAGAAAAATGATACAACAAGTAAAGAAAGCTTCATAGGCAGAAACACTGGATGCACAGAAAAAGTGACCCTGTCACTTCAAATACCAATACTTTCATCCCCCATATCTCTGTAAATCAGGTTTCTACTGCCAAATTTGCTATTGCTATTTTTATATTGTTATTCTTATATTCCCATATCCTTTTTCGTCTTTCACTTGTTTTCGTGATATTTCCCTTCCTTCCTTCCTTCCTTCCTTCCTTCCTTCCTTCCTTCCTTCCTTCCTCTCATGTATTTTTCCATACCATTTTCCCTTCCCTTTTGTTTTTTCCTCGGCCTTATTTCTACTTTCCACACCCTTTTCTCTGCCCCATTTTGTATTTTTTTTTATCACAGTGATATGAGATAGCCTATTTAAACATACTTAATTCTGTTTTTAAATTCACTAATTGAAAAAGCTTTATGAATTTAATTTTGAGTTCAAAGAATGTTTCCTGGAATACCACACTTTTGAGTGCAGTATGAACATGGAATAAGGTCTAATTATTGAAGATATTTTAACAAAGGGGGTTCCAGGCTCCATTAATAGTTTCTTGCATTACCATTTTAAATAACTATGTAAATAGCAGAGAAGATCACATTATAGATTTAATATTTGTGCTGTTTCCCTGTTGTTTATTTTTTGGGTTTAGTGCAGTGGTTAAACTGGAAATATTTAGTTGGGGAGCTCTTGTATCTAGGTTTCTGGGTAGTCGTCAATGGAGAAAGATGACAGAGGTGGTGGAACTGTTATACCATTTTTTAAGAGGCGGTTGAACTGAATTCCTGTAAGCTCCTGTCTAATTTAACCCCTGGTTTAGTGTAGTTTACATTTTTGATGGGTAGCATAGGTGTATCATATTTGATACATTTTTATGTATTCTGTTCATACATGGTGCTTTCACTTTGTATTGTTTGAACCATTACCAGCAAGCAGGGGATAGTTTCATGTCCTCCATGAATTATAAATAATACATTAAGTTTTTAATAATGAAAAAAAAATGAAAGATTAGTAATAGATTATATTACTTTGATTTGTTCCCCAAAGAGATATGCTCAGGTGGGTTTTAAAATACCAGTCTATACAATGCCTTTTTCAACACTACCACTTTAAATAACTATGTAAATAAATATTTAAGGACTGACATGGAATGCAAGTGGCACCTCAAATGAAACAATTGGTTCTTGATATGCTGGGGTTGCTTTTCTGTGCTTCCAGTTTTGCTGCTTAGGTCCTGGGCTGCTCGTTATGTTTTATTTATTTATTTATTGATGGTCTAGGGATTACAATCCTTTGAGTCAGAGACTCATTTGCAAAAGCTCTGCATCTTACATAAATGTAGATTGGTACACAGTATAATACAGAATACATAATACAGACTACTGCTCTAATACAGAAAATGACGCTAACTACAGAGGTGAAAAGAGTACATTACACGCACGTTGGAACATCAGTGATGTGAAATCATGATGCATATATAGGAGCAAATACTGCAGTAAAAGTATTTTATTTTTTTTTAGCAAAGTTTCATCTGCAGTCACAGTGGGAGTTGGACATAATGTGACTCAGTAACTCAGGTTTGAAAGGCCCTAGCCTGGGGATTGATAAGATAGAGTCAGGGAGTGAGTTCATCCAGAGTGGGGCCCTGTAGCAAAAAGACCTTTGGCCAGCAGTGGTCTTCACAAAGGGGACATGGAATGCTGCAGTGTCAGAGCGTCTAGTGGTGTGAGCCGGCAGGCTCTTTTGGAGGAGCTGGAGACAGCTGGGGGGGCTAGGCCCAACTGGATTTTTTTGGCTAGTAAGCAGGTCTGATAAACAAGTCGCCCCTGGAAGTTTAGCCATGATGGCCGTAGGTAGAGGTCACAGGTATGCATGAGTTGATCACATCCTGTGGCCAATCTGCAGGCTTTGTTTAGGGCGCGTTTAATGCTGGTCAGTGCCATGTCAGAGGTGGCCCCATAGATGATTATGCCGTAGTCTACCAGGGAAAGAATGGAGCTAGAGATAGCTAACCGTAGAGCCTCAGGAGGTAGACATGGTATAAGCCTATAGAAGAGACTGATTCTCCTATTTATTTCGGTGCAAGTCGATACGATATGCTCACGATAGGTAAGGGCGGAGTCTAGGGTAACCCCTAGATATTTAAAATTGGAAACAGGTTCCTGCATGGTGCCCATCGCGTTATGTATAGATAATTTTGTCATGCTGTGTTTATGTTGTGGGTGGGCGAGTTTTTGCATGAGAATTGGTCTGCTTAGTAAACTGCAGCCTTGCAATATCCATCCAGCTCCCTGTCACCTGTTTTGCGTGCATGTGTTGTGTGTTTTTCTGCTAGATGTCTTTGTGCAGGAACACCCGTTTTACTGAAGGGCAGTTGTAGTGTATGTTTTCATGTGGTTGCCACCTTGCTATGCCACTCCATTATACACTAAAGATTTAAGATTTACATGTAACTAATATTGTGTCAGACAATTGCTGCAACAGGTAAAACCTTAAAAACTGATTTCATTTTTCACTTTTTGTCCATATTGATACAGGTTTACAATTAGTATTACATTCAATATTGAAGTATACATAATTGTTTTAAAAAAATATTAATCCCAGTTGACACAGAAATTAGAAGGTCAATAATACATAAAGCACTGACAAACACTGGTTTATATGTTGCTGACGTTCCCTGACAACAACAGTTAGTATATTTTTCTAAAAAGTAAACAAAGCAGACAAAAACATTCGCGTTGATCCAGCTTGAAATCATATCAACTTGAACAGAAAGAAGGAAGGAAGAAGTGAGATTTTTTTTTAAAGCTGTTTTCATAAACGATGTAAGTTTTGTGATAACTATGGTACCAGCTATGTATAAATACTGTAGTGTAGCGTGGAGTAGCTTAGTGTAGTGTCTCTTACATGTAATCAACCTCCGTGAGTGGCTGCCTCACAGAATACAAGCTCTGATGTTGTAAGTGTGGTGCAACTGATAGGGTGAAAAACATACAATAAACCTTTTCTGTAATAGCAATAGTCACAGATAAGTAGTGTAACTGTAAAACCTTTTCTGCAATAGCAATAACCAAAGAGACTGGAAACTGGTAGACTCTGTATTTTTTCAGTCACACTGGTAGTCATAATGCAGTAACAATGTACCAAATATATAAAATATAGCATGATGTTCATCAACTTGCTGAAGAACTGAACTGTTTTCTTCATTGTTCTCAGTGTCGTTTTGAAGCAACACCATTGCCTTTGTTACTGTAGGCCAAGTAGGAATAAAAAATCTTTCTTTACTGTTCTGACAAAAAAAAAAAAAAATCTGTCAACCTCATTTTCAACAGACGTAACCTACTTCCATCAAGCTTTCTAGTCTGGCTGTCATAGGCCACCTAACTAACATTTTTGATACACTCTTTTTGCAGGATGTCCAGGGAGTAAAATTCATTATTTGGGCTGTCAGGGCTAATAAATGCCAAAGGTCATGATAGCTTTACTGTCCTCCATTAGGAAATCCACCTTGCTCCCTACTGAGGGAGCAGCTGGTCTGGTATTAGCAGTTCTCACCTTTGAACAAGGCAAGCAGAACTCCACTAATGTGAAGCCTGAGTTGGCCGTTATAGTATTGCAAACACCACAATAAACAATTACTTTGCATAGCACATTTAGATTCTTGTGTTCTGTCTACATGAGCTGCTGCAGTTTTTTAGCCAAGTTACTATTAAGGATGTACTACATTGCAATACCATTTTAAAACATATGAAAACTGCCTAGTAAATGAAATAAGTGATTATTAAACCTGCAAGTTTGAAACCCGTGTAATTTACTGAGAAAATGAGAAGCCATGTTTTACTTAATGCTGAACTGGACAGAGTCTCCTTGTTTCTAACTTTATGTATTTCTGTACTCTTCTAGGGAATCAGTAGCCTTTTCAGTTCTCTAAAAGTTGTTAGACTTCTTCGTCTGGGTCGTGTTGCCCGAAAACTGGACCATTACATTGAATATGGGGCGGCTGTTTTGGTGCTGCTTGTGTGCGTGTTTGGTCTTGCAGCTCATTGGCTGGCTTGCATCTGGTACAGTATTGGAGATTATGAAGTGATCAATGAAGACTCAGATACTATAAGAACAAGAAGCTGGCTCTACCTGTTGGGAGAAACAACAGGGGCACCTTATCGCTTTAATTTATCGGGAACTGGAAAATGGGAAGGTGGGCCCAGCAAAGACTCTGTTTACATCTCCTCATTATATTTCACAATGACCAGCCTCACTAGTATAGGATTTGGTAATATTGCCCCAACAACAGATGGAGAGAAGATCTTTGCTGTGGCTATGATGATGATTGGCTGTAAGTACCTTTAATTTCTTTAATGATGTAGTATGATTTTATTGACATTTAAACTAAAGTTGATGATAAGCTTCTCAATAACATCATTTTAAAGGGACACTATCAGCTCTTTCCACACCACAGACTGACTACGGCCCTTTAATAGAACACAATGTTATCCTGTATTGATAACCTTTGAATAAGGTTTAGTTTTTTTTTATTTATTTTGTAGTGTGATCTCTCTACAACATGCTACCAATATATCCTAAGTGTGCTCAGTACAACTGAATAGCGTGTCTGAGTCTTGGTGTTACCCTACCAATATGGCACCCTGTGTTATCTCAAGCAGAGAATTAAATTCCATGTTTAGCACACTTTCAACCCTCACGATTTTCATTCAAAAGGAATGGAATTAGCCTGTGGCAGGTTGACCGTGTTCCTTTAAATTTAATGCATTTGTGAGTGGATAAAAATAGAACTTATCTGATAGGCTGGAGATGCAAAGTATCGACATGTTGACATCTGCCTTCAGCAGGCCAAGAGTGGATTCTGAAGAGCTGTCAAGTTAGAAATCTGAGCTTGCTTGCATTCAACATGGAGTTTTCTGCTGTTTTTGCAATGGCCATGTAGTAATTGTAATTCTTCCTTATGTTGGGGAAGAGGCCACAGCAATGGGGAAAGGAAGAGTCAGCCCTTTGGACCCCTTCCCTTTGAGTGGTCTGATGTTATTGGTCATCAAGAAAATAATGAATTGCATCAGAATCAGATAACTGTGGTCTTCTCAGGAGTTAGTTTGTGAAGTTGAGAGAAACTGTTGGATACTGATGAGCATGCGTAACAGAAAGGTTATGGTGTGAGAAATACACATACGTTCAAGAGTTTTGGTGGGACAGTCACAGGTTTCACAGGTATAAACACCTGTTCATGAATGAAACATTTGCTGTAGAAAATGACTTTTAGTAAAAAGCGTACATGACATGTTATTGTTCTTCCTCCTGTTGGATCCTGTACCTGGAGGTCAATTTTGTTTGCATTATTGTGACTTGTTTGATATCAGTTTTGCCTCTGCTCCAGAAGATCATTGGTTTAAGTTCCACACCAAAGAGTGGGGTTCGTGATCCAGTGCTGACAATGTGGCAGTACTGGGGCTCTGTTTTTGAGCTGAAAGGTAACTGAACAGAATAAACCGTTCAAAGAATGTTCAAGTATGCTAACGTGATCTTAGTTCATTGTAAAAAACTATATTAAAGCATCAGTTAAGTTTGAAGCTTAAAGTCACAAAAGTAAGGAAATGCAACATTTGGATTAAAAGTCCCCTGAGCCATGGTGAATCTGTGTCCTGGCATTTCTCTGGATTTAAATGATCATGCAACACAGCGTAGGCAATGCCCTTTCTTTGGCAATGTCTGCCCAGGCACCTAAAAAATACTAAACCAGCAATGCTTGGAAACTGGCTGCCAATTTACAATAATGCCAATGCTATTTTGTGTGATTATTCCAACCCCAAGCAAAGCTGGAACACAGATTCACCATGGCTCAGGGAACTTCTAATCCAGACATTGCATTTCTTTATTTTTGTAACTTTAAACTTCAGTCCTAACTGATGCTTCAACACAGTTTTTGTTTTTGCAGTGAATTTCCTTACTTTTTAAAGAAAAGATATATAAAGCACTGGGCCTATAGCATGCGTTGAGAATGGCTCTGATAGGAAAGCAGTAGACCCGTCCCACATAGCCCCGTACCTTCAACTGCCACTTTTGCACAGGCACTTTCTCAGAATGCTAAAACGCTAAGGCAACAGATGTATGTGATAATGGCGAAAGCCTAAAGGCAGTCGACGTTTTCGTGACGTCAGAGAGCCAGAAATCAATTTCGGCACTCTGACTCCCTGGCACACAGCAAAATGGTGCCAGGACTGTATTTTAAATGTTTTATGTTGGGGGTTGTTTCCCCCGCACCCCCCTACCTAAGGATTCTCAACTCCAGGGAAATGCATGTTGGGGGGGGGGGTGTGTGCAAAAACATTTAATAAAATAATTCAGGCCAGGCGCAACAAAAATGCACCAGTGCCCAGACTTGAACCCAGCACCCTGCTCACCGACGCCAACCCATCCACCAAGCCACGGGGCCAGCTTGGCAACCCACCACGGCACCACCCATGACAATCAGTCCCGCCTCGCCAGCATGCTCACTCCCCCCATGTATTACGATAGCGACATCCCGCCGCTATATTCACCACCCCCCAATCTGGTCACCCTACCCTGTTGGTAGCCCTGATGACATGCGCAAGGACTGAGTCACCGTTATCGCAGGCACTCAATCGCCGACACCCATGTCACGGGCTACCAAGCCAACCTTCAAAAGTATTGCACACATATATTTTAAATAACTTGACTTACAAGTCTAACTGCAAAACTTTCACAAATCTGTTTTTATCTATATCTTTTCTATGTTTAAACTTTTACCTTCTATTTTTCAAAAATGACCTAATTGTAACTCGCCCTCATAACCACATAAATGTCAATTTTGAAAGCTCTAGTGCAAATAACTTCCACTATTGCAGTTGCACTTTTTCAAATGGATAAAAAAAAAAAGCCCACCTGCATATTTTGAATAACATGCTTCTCTGTCCAACTGTGAAGCTTTGGAAAATTTATTTGTAGGTGGCAAGTTATGCTTGAATTGCCTCATTTAGTCATGCCTGCTCTTTTGTGCAGATTTTTGTAGTGTGTGCTAGTCAGCTGTGCTAAGGTCTGAGTAGTGAGTTAGTAAGCAGAAAGTAGTGCCACTTGAAATGTTGCAGAATATAGTACCAGTTGAAACATTTCCTAGTAAGCTTACCGCTCCCCCCCCCCCCCCATACACACACAGATTTTTATACCCACAAGGATCTGTACGGGGTTTAAGGTTTTTGACTGTATGTTTACAGAAACCACACATATTTGAAAGCACTTGCCTTCTTGTATCATTTATTTATCCAATATATTGTCCTTCTTTTTTGATCAGCATTTATATTGCTTTACCTGTTTTCACTTACTAAAATAATGACAAGAATTGAAATGTACTTGCTCTCCAGAAGCTGAAGCAACAGTTGCTGCCCATCCTTATGGCATTCAGCTGTAGTTGACCTTGGAATCCCATGTTTCATCTGTAGTTACAGGTTGCTTTTACCATTGCCAGGTTTCACCCCTTTCTTGAAGCTAAATAGTTTTTTTTCTGATCAGCATTTGAATGGCTTTACCTGTTTCCACTCACAACTACAATAAATAGAGTTCAAATGTACCTTTTCCCAGCTTACAAGCAGTTTATTTACACAGACTAGCCAACCTGAGATTCCACAATTCATTTCCAGTGGGGTTTGCTTATGCTTAGGGAAGCTTGATGCTTCTCAGTAACATTGGTGCTTTTAATATCTGTAACTTTTCTAATTTTAAAATTAACTTCAAATTTTCAACAGTACCCTAACTATACCACCTCTCATGGCCATATTAAGTGTCACAGTTTAAATCCCTCTCCTTTTAGCATTGCTGACTTTAACTGACACTTTCACTAATGTACTTCTGCAAATCTGAGAAAAAAGTGCATTTGCAAAAGCACCACTTGCTTCTACAGAAGTGGCAGTTAGAGTGGTGCACGAATAGTGAAGGCAGTGAGTGTTCTAGTGGTTAGAGCACTGGCCAGGAAACCAGGAGCCACAATTCTCACTGTATAACCTTGGGCAAGTCACTTAACCTCCCAGTGCTCTAGTCCACCTAGCTGCAGAAATGGGTAGAAGCAGGACCACACTGGAAATGAGATTTTGCTTCTCAGCTGGGCTATCCTGGGTAAATAAATTACGTACTAAAAATAAGATTACCCTTATCAGAGCAATTATGGATAAATGTAATATTTTGCTCATCTCTAGAAAAAAAAAAACAGCTTTAACAAATTTTACCAAACTTGTTGCATCAGAAAATTCTGGGCTGCAGATCACATGTTTAAAGGTTTTGTGAAAATCTGTCAACATAGAAACATAGACTTTGACAGCAGATAAGGGCCGCTAGGCCCATCTAGTCTGCCCATTTCCCTACCTACAGGATAGGCCGCAGATCCTAGTTAACCAACAGCCTATATCTTCCTGCCCCCCACAAGAATTGCTTTATGTCTGTCCCATGCATTCTTGAATTCTCCCACAGTTTTAGACCCCACAACTTCCTCAGGAAGGCTGTTCTATGCATCCACTACCCTCTCTGTGAAATAATACTTCCTCACATTGCCCCTGAACCGCCTCCTTCTATCTTTAAATTGTGTCCCCTTGTTCTTGCAAGTCTCTTTTTCTGAAAGATGCTACCCTCTTGGACTTTGTTGATTCCTTGAGGTACTTGAAAGTTTCTATCATGTCCTCCTCTCCTTCTTTCCTCAAGGGTATACATATTAAGCTCCTTAGTCTCTCCTCATACGGCTTCTCTTGCAGACCCTGCACCATTTTAGTTGCCTCCTCTGACTGCCTCTATCCTGTCTATGTCCTTGTGGAGATGGGGTCTCCAGAACTGGACACAGTATTCCAGATGGGGTCTCACCAACTGTCTGTACAGAGGGATAACAACTTCCTGTTTTCTGCTGCTGATGCCTCTCCCTATACATCCCAGTATAACCCCGGCCCTCCCTACTGCCTTCTCACATTGCTTGCTAACCTTAAGGTCATCTGATATGATTACCCCCAGGTCCCTTTCCTGTTTTGTTGTTGTTACTACCTCCCCACCCATTGTGTATTCTTCCCCTGGGTTCTTGTTTCCCAGGTGCATTATTTTGCACTTTTTTGCATTGAATCCTAGCTGCCATACGTCTGACCATTCCTCCAACCTTGCCAAGTCCCTTTTCATCCTTTCCACGCCTCCTTGTGTATCAACCCTGTTGCAGATCTTTGTGTCATCTGCAAAAAGGCATACTTTTCCTTCCAGTCCCTCTGCAATGTCACTGATGAAGACATTAAAAAGGACTGGACCCAATACTGAACCCTGTAGTACCCCACTGGTAACCGCCCTTTCTTCAGAGTGGACTCCATTTACAATTACAAGAAACGGCGGGGATATATATGACTGAAAACTGAGATTTCACATAAAAGTGGCTATGCAACTCTAGCCCTAAAATCTCAGTCTGCTATTTAACCACATTTTCCAAAATAATAGATGAAACATTAAACTGAGAACATTTCTCCCCATCTCTGGTGCGTGTCTAAGTGGAAGTAAATGGCAGGGGATTTTATCTAATGTTATGGCTAACATTTCCCCATGCATAAAATGGGTTACAATGGGTATCCAGTGAACAAGGTGACTGAAATTGGGCGCCTACAAAAATGGCGACTCAATTATGGCTCCTGTGTTCATGGCTACCTAGCAGAGGGCGACCGGATACTGGGCAAAATACCGCAATGGGAAGTACGCGGGTATACAGAGACAGGGGAGGGATGGCATGTGGGAGTAGGTGTGGCGGGCATCTGCCGAGCTGGTCCACTAGTGTGGTGGGGAGGGTGGTTGGCTGGGAGGTGCAGGGTTCGGGTTCGGCACATTTTTTTTTGTCAGCAGGCGGCTTTATATTTTTGTAAGTTTTTCAACCTCCCAGAAATGCATCCCCCTGGAGTTGAGAATCCATCAGTAGGGGGATGGGGGCGAAGCCTCCTGTGGGCTCCCCCTTATTAAAAATAAGACCCATAGGTTGAGGGTGCCATTTTTGTCTGTGCTGCAAGTGTGCATCACCAAAATTCATTTTTGGCAATGTACACTCACCGTAACTGCGATCGCTATTCCGAGATTGCTGTTATAACATTGAACCATTACAATACAATTATCTATGTTTGTAAGGATGTAATGTACATATTTATTGCCACCAAATAACTGTATGTAGTCCATTTACTAGTAGTATCTAACTCTCTGCTTTTAAATGATATGCCATATCTGCAGAATACAGCAACACAGAATCTAATGGCAGATAAGGACTGCTTGGCCCATCCAGTCTGCCCATTTTTGTCTACCTATACTATTAACACAAAGTGTACCTGATCTACAGCTCTTTCTCCCTCCCCCTCCTTTCCAGTATGATTCTATTGTGCCTGTCCCATGCATTCTTGAACCCCACCACTGTTTTCACCCTTACCACCTCCGCTGGAAGGCTGCTCCAGGAATTAACCACTGTTTCTGTGAAGAAGTACTTCCTCACATTTCTCCTGAATCTACCTCCCAGCTTCTTAGCATATCCCCTTGTTCTTGATCACCTTTCCTTCTAAAAATACTTCCCTTCTGCACGTTATTTATCCCATGAGGTATTTAAAGGTCTGTATCATATCCTTCCTCTGTTCCCGGGTGTACGTATTGAGGTCCTTCAGTCTCTCCTCATAGATGCAGATGATGCACAATTTTAATTGCTCTACTCTGGGCCATCTCCAATCTGTCTATGTCCTTCCAGAGATGAGGGGCAGGATTCATTAACCTCTGAAAAGTCCTGCAGCTGCGGGAAAACCTTGGTGCAAGAGGGTTGCCACTTGTGAGTCCGCAGGTTACCCACAGTAGCTGGTATTCACAAAGGTGGAGCTGGATTACGACTGGCTCCACAAATTACGGCAGCATTTGGGTATTGTTGCCCGGGACAGCACTGCAGCTGCGGGAGGCTGCTACGGCCAGTGGGACCCACCGTAACACCCTCCACAACTGCTGCGGATGTGAATTGGACACTCCACAGCTGCGGCAATTTTGGAGTGCTACTGGGATTGTGGAGTGGGACTTTGTCCCAAAACATGTTGTGAATCCTGTCTGTGGTCTCCAGAACTGGACATGGTACTCTAGGTGAGATTGTAGCAGCCATCTATACAGAGGCAACACCAGCTCTCTCTTTCTGCTGGTAATACCCTTGTTATGCATCCCAGTATCCCACTAGCCCTCCAGACACCCTTGTTGTACTGCCTTGCCACCTTTAGGCCATCCAACATGATTACCACCTAAGAAGTGAATCTTGGAGAACTAATGTTACTAATGTTAATTACCTTAATTGTAATAAATGTATTATTCAATAACAAATTAAAAAAAATAAAACATTTAAGCACTTTTAGATACATTGGCCTATGTTCATGAATATATGGTATTCGCAAAGCAGTTAGAGTTATACTTTTATTACTTTTCCATTGTATGGCTTGATTTTAGTCTTGTTATTTTATTTCACTTTCAAATTGCAGTGATGAATCTGGAGTGAAGTGTGTAAAACACAGAGCAAAATGTAATAATTTGCCTTGAAATTCCTTTCTGAATAGAGGTCATCATATATAAAATTATCTATCATATGTAAAGCATGTCTTATTAATTAATGAATTAACCAATTACTGTATTCAAAAAATGTTCTCGGTTCCTGCAAATACATTACCGCAGTCATCAACAAGATTCAAATTCTGTAACATTATAAAAGAATTTGAAGCTTTGGACAGTCCATTCTTTAATATTAAAGTAATTAACATGAAAGCAAGCTCTTTTTCTCCCTAGAATTCAACTGTACCTTTTTTCCAACCCTTTGCTTGTGATATAAAAATTTGCACTGCAACAAGTTGTGATATTATAACTAGAACTCACAGCAGGTATAAGCAATGTGAACAGATGAAGTCAAAGGGGAAACAATCCCATTTAGATGAAAATGTCTTTAGTAAAAAAAATTAGGAGGCCCAAAAATTTTATTTTTGTTGAAATTTTGTGTAATAGTTCTACTGATGCCAACTGTGAATTTTTGTTTTGCAAGAAACCAGAAAATCTTTTTATAGCACAGCACCCAAAGAAGGCTTTAATTCTGTACTGTTGGTGTAAACAGGCAAGGCAAGCTTTATTTATAAAACATCCTTTTCCAAAGGCACAGGGCACTGTGCATTCATTTAAAACAATTCACAATACTAAATAAAAAGCCAGCATCACTTACAGGAATGTCTCTTTTACATAACATATCACTTATTAAAGGGAAGATAAATCTTTCTTTACTTTTTTATATCATTGGAAATGTGGTCATGTGTGTAGCCTCCTTAAACTCTCCGCTGTATTTTTTTCCTTTGTTGTTTTTGAAATAATCATGTTTCTTCCTTTTCAAGGTCCCTTTTTAATGCAGTTAGTTTTCCCTGTGCAGTATTCATTTTTATGTTGCTTGCACGCATGTGCAAGAAACATAGTGCCATCATCCAAGTTTTTGGAGGCGTGGCACCCATCTTCCAATTCAGTCAGTGTGTTTGCAGGCGCGGCCTCAGTTCCCCAATCACTGCTGCAGCTGTCTATGACAGCAGTTGAAAATGCAGTGGTCGTACAGTTGAAAGGGAGAGCTCCACTTCAGTGAGCAGAGCCCCTCCACACACACACACACACACACACACACGCACACATGGCTACCAGGCTCATGCACCTTCCCCTCCCCCATGCACATGCTGTACAGCCAACGGGGTGCCTAACTCGTCGGCTCCATGCCCCCAAAGCTTCCAGGTGCCACGCTGGGAGCCCACCCCAGTGTGGCAAAATGTGTTATGGCCGATGGGGGTGCCCAATCCCCCGTCAGCTCCAGCCCCCCCAAACAGCCTTCCAGCTGCCACACTGGGAGCACACCCCAGCGTGGCAAATGTCCCTCATTGTCTTATTAAAAAACCTGTAAATACAAAAACTGTCCCTCGGGCGCTTCTCCCTGCCCCTCCCACAACCCACACCCACTCACTGCACACCCTGCCTCCCCCACCCCTCACCCCATACTTACTTCCGGACCTTGGCACGATGATCTTCGTGGACCGGAACACGCTACACTCTTGAAAGCCGATGCAACTGAGGAAATACCAGTAAGCTGTATAATGGGATAGATAGGGTTTTTTCAACTTTACTGCATATCTCAGGTATTTTTGAATTTGGGCCCCAAATTAACGGTGTTTTGGGACCTCTCGCGAATTCTGTCACTGTCATGGTGTTAATCGTCCGGCAGTGATTTCTCATGGTCACTGCACAAAATCACCTTTCAGGACTGATTAGCGAAATGACAGTGCCAGTGTTCATAAGGTGGGCTCTCAAAAAGCCTATGTTGCAAATTTGGTGACAAAATTCCTAAAAATGACTGTTTTATGAGTGTGCGTTGCACAGTTCCTACGCACACTCGTAAGTTCGCGAATTTTTAATATTTTCACTCCAGATTTTCAACATTGCCATTTTACCACACCTCCTTATGAGCAGTACAGCTGTCATTTTTCACATCACGCCCAAAATGTGTTTCTGAGCATGTAGCGCACAATGGCTCAGTCGGTGTGTGCAATCAATGTTTGGGACAGAGTAAGAAAATCACAGTGACACTGTTCATGAGCAGAGGTCTTAAAATGGCTATGTTGAAAATTTGGTGAAAAAATTCCTAAAAATGACTGTTTTACGAGCATGCGTTGCACAGTTCCTAAGCACGCTCGTAAGTTCGCTAATTTTTAATACTTTCACTCCAAATTTTCAGAATTGCCATTTTACTACACCACTTTGTGAGCAGTACAGCTGTCATTTTTTACGTCACTCAAAATGTGTTTGCATGCATGTAGCGCACAATGGCGCAGTCGGTGTGTGCAATCAATGTTTGGGACAGATTAAGAAAATCACAGTGACACTGTTCATGAGCAGAGGTCTTAAAATGGCTATGTTGAAAACTGGGTGAAAAAATTCCCAAAAATGACTGTTTTATGAGCATTTGTTGCGCTGATCCTACGCATGCTCGTAAGTTCGTGAATTTTCAATATTTTCACTCCAGATTTTCAACATTGCCATTTTACCATACCTCCTTATAAGCAGTACAGCTGTCATTTTTCACATTGTGCCCAAAATGTGTTTCCGCGCATGTAGCGCACAATGGCACAGTCAGTGTGCGAAATCAATGTATGGGACACATTAAGAAAATCACAGTGACACTGTCCATGAGCAGAGGTCTTAAAATGGCTATATTGAAAATTCGGTGAAAAAGTTCCCTTTAGACATTCTGCAATGTTACTAATGAAGACATTGAACAGGACTTACTAATGAAGACATTGAACAGGACTGGCCCCAGGACCGATTCCTGCGGCACCCCACTGGTGACCCCCTCTCCCTAGGCTGCACACCATTTACCACCACTCTCTGCCTCCTGTCTGTTAGCCAGTTTCTAACCCAGTTTACCACCCTTTCCCCCATGCCCAGCCTACCCAGCTAGTTTATCAGCCTCCTGTATGGGATGGTGTCAAAGGCTTTGCTGAAATCAAGGTAAGCGTTGTCCACTGCCCCACCCTGATTCACTTCCTTTGTCACTCAGTCAAAGAAATCAACCAGATTTGTCTGACATGATGTCCCCACTGTGAATCCATGTTGTCTATGGTCCTGGGCTTCGATGGCTTCTAGATGCCCCACTATCCTTTCTTTAAGCAATGTCTCCATGATCTTCCCCACTACTGAGGTGAGGCTGAACAGCGTATTGTTCCCTGCCCCTCCCTGCTACGGACTCGTGTAGAGGGACCACATGTGCCCTCCTCCAATTCACTCGTGTTGAATGACTCAGTGAACATGGCTGCCAGAGGTACTGCTATCTCCCTTCGCAGTTCTCTTAATATCCTTGGGAGTATGCCATCTGGTTCCATCGCTTTGTCCACCTTCAGTTTAGTGAGCTTCTGCAGGACTCTTTTGCCTTTGAATGGACTATTGTCCACCTCTTCACCCCCTTGGCAACTGCTGTACTGCTGTGGCCCTTGCCCCTCCCACTCTTCTGTGAATACCGAACGGAAAGACACAGTGGATGTCTTGGGAGGAAGGCATGGAACTATCACTTCTAAATACCTACGCAGCACATACAAGCAAGCAACATTCGGCATTGACAAATGCTTGTCTGAATTACTGATCAGTTCCACAACTGAGTGACATCAGCTGAGTGGTAGTTCACAGCACAAATCAGAATGCAGGGCCTGCACTCAGCTGATGTCACTGGGTTCTGCAACTGATCCGTGATTATAAAACGAATAGCAGGTGTGAAAAAGGCAGCATCAACTGAGAACATTAAAAGGAGAAAAACATGGTTATTTTAAAGCAAACAAAAGAAAACATTAAGGAGATTAAATTATATTATTATTATAATTTCCAATTATAATGAAAAGGTAAAGAATGTTTTTTGTTCCCTTTACATTGTGTGTACATGCCCTGCCCCATGTTCCATGGCCATACCCTTTTATATAGCCAAATATTGGAGGACACGTGTCTCAGTTATGGGAAACATAAGAAAACAGTATTACCGATTGTGCAGTTTTGGCTGTGAAGCTGAACTTCTGTGTATAGTGAAACTGGACTCTTAGACTGTTTGTAGATGTATATTTGGAGGAATTCTATTTGTAGCTCCTCTGAACAAATGACTGAAATTACTTTCTTGTGAAATGCCTCACAATGCTAGCGGCTGTTCTTGAAGATTCTTGTCTATTTTTTCCTCAGGGACATTGTTTTGAAATCTGTCCATTAACAAAATAAAGAAAACCAGTAAGCAATGCAAACGTGATCCTGCTAAATATGAGGAAGAGTTAATGTTCTACTTCAGAAGCTCAATAGAATACAGTAGCATGTTTTGGGATGCAGGGATTGAATCTTGTTAATTTGAGCCTGGAAGCTGCATTTTGTTAATATAATGTTTAGTGTGGAATTATGTAGATTAGTCTAACACCAATGCTATATACAGTACACTGCAGTACAAAATCTTTTTTTTATACAGCATTTTGCATGCAGACAGGATCCAAAAGTGCTTTTTAGAAAGGTGGGTGTAAAATACTGTGTTGGCTGCCACATTGTTTCAGGCAAAATGTAGTTAATGCAACTGTATAAAATTGAAATAAAGTACAATAGGATGTAACAGATAACAATGTATCCTATCAGGATACAGTATGATAGACTATTTTTACATTTAGAAATAGAACTGCAGTTCTTTGGAATCAGAACTTTAAACTCTGACTGTCTAAAGTCAGCGTTGCTCTTGCATACCGAACTATATGAATATAAAAGTTGTGTTTTCAATTGAAACCTTTTCATCACTGATGGCATTTTATTGTATGTTACTAACTTCCAATCTATTGTCACAGAATGTGGCTGCAAATAAGAATGTTGAAACTGCCTTCTATTACAATAATCAGATTTTTATTAATAATATATATATATTTATAATAGGCCAAGTAATTACTATTAATTGAAGAAAAGATAGACCACAAAAAGAATACACAAATAGTAAAGATGACAAGTAGATAGCCACTGCTAAGCTATTTGAATCACAAATTGTAGTGAGAAAAAAAGAATGTAGGTCACATTAAACATTACATGCATATACAAATGCCCAGTATTACAGCTCGACTTTCAGATGTGATTTTCTTAAGTTTCAGTGCGCATTTCAAGAACAAAATACTTTCCCCAAGTTCGGCTGTCTTTTTATGTTTGCTTGCACGCATGTGCAAGAAACATAGTGCCACCATACGAGTTTTTGTAGGTGTGCTTCCCCCACTTCCAATGCCCTGCTGCCTTTTGCAGGCGCAGCCGCACCACGCCAATGAATGTCAGAGCTGTCTATGACAGCCATTCAGATGCAGTGGTGTACAGTTAAAAGCGAAAAACCACTGCAATCAGCGGTGGTTACATGTAGGCAGTATGCAAAGTGCTTACACGTTGACACTGCACTGAAACAGCTGTCATAGACAGCTTTGTCCCCCCGTAACAAGTAGCACGCTGGGAGCCCACCCCAGTGTGCTCACATACTCCCCCCACACACACTGTATGGCCGATGGGGGTGTCCAATCCTCCATCGGCCCCACTGCGCCCCCCCCCAACAGACTTCCAGGTGCCACGCTGGGAGCCCACCCAGTGTGGCAACTGTCTGTAAGGCTGACGGGGGTGCCCAATCCCCACTGGCTCCACTGTCCCTCCAACAGACATCTAGGTGCCATGTTGGGAGCCCACCCCAGTGTGGCAACAGTCTGTAAAGCCGATGGGGTTGCCCAATCCCTGTTGGCTCCACTGTCCCCCCCAACAGACTTCCAGGTGCCACGCTGGAAGCCTACCCCAGTGTGGCAACAGTCCATATGGCTGACGGGGGTGCCCAATCCCCCGTCGGCTCCACTGCCCCCTCAAACAACCTTCCAGCTGCCACTCTGGGAGCCCACCCTAGCATGGCAAAAGTCTCGCACCGCCTTTTAAAAAAAAAGACCTGTAAGAAAAGACGGTCCTCGCTGACTGTCTTGACCCCTCCCCAACCCACGCCCACCTCTGAGAGTGCCCCATCTCACCCCATACCCACCTCTGTAGTCCAGCACGATGATCTTTGGTGGACTGGGAACACGTCTGCACTCTTCAAAGCTGACCATGAACTGAAGAAATGTCGGCAAACTGAATAATGGCATAAATAGGGTTTTTTCAACTTTGGTGCATATCTTGGGCATTTTTGGGAATTGTGTCACCAAATTTCCAACATGGGGTTCTTGGAACCCCACCTTATGAACTCAGTCACTGTCATTTTGTTATTTGGTCCTGAAAGGTGATTTCGCAGTCACTGCGTGGAACCCCCTTTCGGGACTGATTTACGAAACAACAGTATCACAGTTCATGAGGTAGGCCCCCAAAAACCCTATGTTGAATATTTGGTGAAAAAATTCACAAAAATGACTGTTTTACAAGCATGTGTTGCGCAGTTCTTACTTCGAGAATTTACAATATTTTCACTCCAGATTTTCAACATTGCCATTTTACCACACCTCCTTATGAACAGTATAGCTGTCATTTTTCACATCTCGCTCAAAATGTGTTTTCGCACATGTAGCTCACATTGGTGCGGTCGGTGTGCGAAATCAATGTTCGGGACACATTAAGAAAATCACAGTGACACTGTTCGTGAGCAGAGCTGTAAAAATGGCTATGTTGAAAATTTGGTGACAAAAGTCCATAAAATAACTCTGTTACGTGCATGCATTGCGCAATTTCCATGCACCCTTGTAAGTTCACGAATTTATAAAATTTTCAGTCCAAATTTTCAACATTTACATTTTTCCACACCTCCTTATGAACAGTACAGCTGTCATTTTTCACACCCTAGCCGAAATGTGTTTTCGCACTTCCAACGAAGAATAGCACGGTTGCTGTGGGAAATTAGTGTTCGGGATAGAATTTGAATTTGACGGCAGATAAGGACCGCTTGGCCCACCCAGTCTGCCCATTTCCCTGCCTACTGGATAAGCTGCAGATCCTAGTTAACCAGCAGCCTACTTTTTCCTACCCCCATCCCCTAGAATTGCCTTATGACTGTCCCATGCATGCTTGAATTCCACCACTGTTTTTGACTCCACGACCTCCTCCGGAAGGCCGTTCCATGCATCCACAACCCTCTCTGTGAAAAACATTAAGAAAATTACAGTGACACTGTTCATGAGCAAAGGTCCCAAAATGTCTATGTTGAAATTCTGCTGTAAAAAATCCTCAAACTAATTTCATTACGGGTGTACATTGAGCAGTGTCTACACACGCTCGTGACTTCACCAGTTTTTTTTTAATTTTTCACTTCAGATTTTCAACAATGCCATTTTTTACACCTCCTCATGAACAGTACACCTGTCACTTTTCACATCCTGTTTGAAATGTGTTTTCAAACCTGTGGTACCAAATGGTGCAGTCACTGTGGAAAATCACCTTTCGACTAATGAAGTGATAGTGTCACTGTTCATGCGGTGGGGTCACAAAAAGCTCATGTGGAAAACTTGGAGTAAAAATACCAGGAAACACCCAGGGCATTAGGATTTTCTACCATAATGCCCTACCCTGTAGAGACTGACAGGTGTCAGGGGTGTGACTTGAGATTGTCGACTGTAATGCTCATGCCATTGCACCCCCCATCACCACCCTCCAGCCAATGACAAGCATCGAGGTGCGCCTTGGACCCTTTGCCCCCAGAGTTCACCCCATTCTTCTATACTGCACCCATTTCAGCATATTTCCTTATGGAATGAGGTGAATGTAAAGCCCAAACACCCCAAGACACACCTCGACACTTGGCAGTGTCTGAAGGGTAGGGTGAGGTGAAATGTCGTGACCTTCATGGTTGACAATCCAAAGGCACACCTCCATATATTGTCCATCTCTGCATGGTGAGGGTCGAGTTGGCATCAGTTCAATACTTCAATGCCAATCCTATACAGCATCTGTCTAACTCCTGCACTTCCACTGCTAATGCCAGCAAGCAAACATTCAGCATTGACAAATGCTTGTTTCCTATTAGAAACTGTGTTTAGCTGAACTCGGGTACAAGGAAAAGCATTCAAGCTTTCTGGCACTTCAATGCCATTTACAAGTATGAGTGTGCTTTGGCATTGGGCGCAGGGAAAATAGGTGGGACCAACAAGATTTTGCTTTTCTTTTAATAGATAAAAACAAATATTATTTAGCGGAGTGCATTGCTGCCATTTCTAATGCATCAGAAGACAGACTGCTGCAGGCAGTGCAGGCACATTTGGAGTACCTGCCAAAAAGTAAGTAAAGGGCTGACAGTGTCCCTTTCAGATATAAGCTTGTGAGGCCTCTAGTGGTGCCTTTTAATCAAGTATAGTACTTAATGGAGGGGCAGCACTAGAGGCCTTCAAGGTTGGTATCTTAAACATTTAATTAGCCTAATAAAGGTATCATGTGTGCCAAAATTAAAAAAAAACTTTTTTATTTGCCTCTGGTAAAGGATTAATGTAAACATAAATTCATAGTCTCCACCTTGTGGAACAGTTAAGCTACTGCATGCTAATAATAGTAGTCTATTTCTGTGGATATATTTTATTTTATTTTGGAATTGTTGTCCAAGAAAGGCATACTGATCCACAGCTTGTTTCCAGGTGTGACCCAGGAACACAGGAAGGTTAAGTGACTTGCTTAGGGTTATACAGTATGCAAGTGGCAGTTGTAGGATTCAAACCCAGATCTAGTTCTTTCTACATTTACAGTGCTACAAAAATATTGATGTGTACCTAAGATTTCTGCATCTTCCATTTCTTCTGTCTAGTAGTATGTTTTGCTGTTGCACTGGCCATTTTCTTTGGCGAGAACACTATAATAATTCATAGTTTTCTATAAATCTCAGCTGTCCCACATTACAAGGGGAATACCTAATTTTAGCTTTCAGAATTACTCTGTTCCACTTCCATCCCACATGGAAATGTTGCTGCATACACAGAGACAGTGCTGTAAACTCAAGATTGTAAAGAGCACCTTTCCTGCTCTTTTTGAAATCACTCCCCCCCCAGAAACCGAGAAGGACCCTTGCTGCTCCCCAGCTTGATTGCTGCGTAAAGTTTACTGTTTTGGTTCCTGTGTTTAGGAAGGGAAAGGATCGTACTTTGGCTCTGTGAAGCGGAGCCGACGATCCCATTCACTTCCTGGGTATTTGAGGGGTGGCATTGATTTGTTCAGAATGGGCAGCTAACATATGAAACTAAGTAAAAAAAAAAAAATATCCCCATTACTGTCTATGGAGCTCACCCCACGCTCTCCATATTTTTTCATCACATAACGCACTATCGCGTGGGTGGCGCTAAAGACACAGAAGTGGAAGGAAACATCGGCTCAGCTACACAGAGCCAAAATATGATCCCTTTCTTTCTTAAAATGGAACTTTACACAGCAATGGAATTGTAGGCAGGAATGTGTCCTTCCCCATTCTGGGAGTGAGCACCAGAAAAGGTGCTCTTAAATCAGAAATTCTTAGAAACATAGAAAAACTGTTGGTAGAATAAGATATGCATCTATCCAATATGCCTTTTATCCCTACCTTATACCCCTTAACCTATTAACGTAGAGGGATAGCTTTCCTTTGATGTCTTCTACCCCTTTACCCCATCTGCTTTCACACAATTGTTACTACCCCCATCCTTTGTGAACCTCCTTTTGGCATTAGTAGCCCTCTGCAACTGTCCCACCCACTCTTACACCCATTAGCAGTCTCCACTTCTATCATCTCAGCAGGAAATTTAATAATAATAACAATTTAAAGCAGCGGTGCAA
Organism: Neoceratodus forsteri; assembly: GCA_016271365.2. Lineage (NCBI taxonomy): Eukaryota > Metazoa > Chordata > Ceratodontiformes > Ceratodontidae > Neoceratodus > Neoceratodus forsteri. The sequence continues at coordinate 1,221,263,837 of CM057450.1, forward strand.
CAAAAATGTTTTTCCAAAAGCTAGTTTCATTTACAGTTAATACAAATATTAACATACCTGTCAAATCTACTTTTCTAGGTAGTTCCTGTACTGCACACCTTGGGCCCAATATTCAAAAGTTTGCACATGTGCCAACAGGTCTTTGACCGCACAAACTAAGGTTTGTGCCAGATACCCATATTCAAAAGGGGCTGTTGCATGATCAAAGAGGGTTAGCACCCGCACAAAACATAATGTATACCGGTATGTGGGCGATCAAGGGGAGTAGCGTGATCATGTATATCCACACTACCCCATATTCAGTGGCTTTATGCTGCACAACAGGTTTTAGTGCAATTCTTCTGCATAGTGCAAATACCACTAATGAAACCCCAACTTAATCTGGTCAGCCATAGTGGCTGCCGGAGGTAGTTCAGCCACCTAGCTGGTTGGCCACTGGAGGAGTACACCTGCCCTCTGTTGTCCCTGGCACTGCCCTTCTGATTGCCAGCCTCTATTGTGCAAATACACTTCCTGGTGCTAGTGGTCCTACTGATTGCTCCATATCATATTTTTAAGAAATCCCTGGTGGTATTGGCCCCCCATTCTGATCACCAGCCCATATTGTATGTTAAGTACATCCCTGTTGCTAGTGCTCCCCCCCCCCAATCACTGGCCCACACTGTAATTGAATATATCCCTGGTGGTAGTGGTTCCCCTTCCTCCAATTGCTGGTCCATACTGTACGTAAATATATCCCTGGTGCTTGTGGTCTGCCCCTCTCCCCTCCCTCTGATCACTGTCCAGTACTATGTGTGAATATATTTCTGGTGCTAGTGGTCTCCCTGTCCCTCCAGTCGCTGGCCTGTACTGTACGTGAATATGTTCTTGGTGCTAGTGGTCTCCCTCCCCTCCCTCTGATTGCTGGCCAGTATTGTACTTGAATATATCCCTGGTGCTAGTGGTCCCCCCCAATCACAGACCAGTACTGTACGTGAATATATCTCTGGTGCTAGTGGTCCCCCCGATTGCTGGCCTTTTCTGTGGTAGTAGTGTTCCCCCCTTGGACATACAGCAGTTGGCTGAGGAGGTGTGAGGAAGGCTGCACTGGTCACTGTAGGGACTGGGAAGGTGACTGAGATGGTGGGTTTTCGGTGCTGCACTGGGAGGGCCACTAGACAGCAGGGATTTCCTGTTATCAGAGTACTAGCTGGCAATCAGTGGGGGTGACCACTAGCACGAGGGATGTCAGTGTATTACAATAGGGCTGGTGATTGGAGGGAGGGGGGACCACTGCCACCAGGGATATCTACATGTTTGAGATTGGGCAATTGGGAGGGGGGGTATAGCTGTGCTAACCTGCCTCACTGCCCATTCAACTGAGCTCATAATGGGCATGCAAATGGCCCCTTAGCACCTTGCATGCCCAATGGTCTCATTTGATTGATTCTCTGTGAATATTGCAGATAGCACTCCGGTGCTATCCATTCTGACAGTGTCCTTTGGGAGCCCTGTTGGGGCAGTGCTAAGTGGCTTAGTACTGCACTGACATAGTGCTATATTGAGTTGAATAGCGCCGGTGCTCTCTCCGACTGAACACAGTATCTTCGGGCACCCAAGCAATTGTAAGGCGCAGCACACATTTTTTCACTCCACTTTCCATGATTTTGAATATTGGGCTCAATATTGGACCCCATGTGTTTTATTTATTTTCTTGGTCCTAACTCTTGCCTGGTCTACAGTGCTATTTCTAAGCCTAGGAGGCAGCCATCTTTCTTTTCTTGAGAAAAAACTAAATTAAAACATGTATACAGTAGTTAACTTTTGGTGGAACTAAAACATTTTAACACCAAATAAAACTGAAAGATGCCTAGAATCTTTTACAGTGAAAAAAGTAAGGTTAGTTTTTTTTTGTCCAATTTCATTCCACTACTGCTTTAATAATACTCTGTGATGTTAAATAAGAATGAAATATTTGCACAAATAAAGGAACTAGTTTCCACAATACTCTGAGCTTTTATTTCCATTTTGGCTAATGTTTCTAAATTAGAAGGGTCAGTGTCCCACATTTTTAGGGCAGTGGGCGGAGCCTACAGGCCTTTTGAGATTGGCTCATAGCTTACAAAAATGGCTGATCATGGAACCTTCCATTGTACTTTAGTAAGTATCCTTCTGAAACCCTCCACCATAATTGGCCGCTACAGAATAACAGCCGCACTATTTCGGCTGTTACTTCCACATTCCGGGGCATGAGATGCACATGCATAACTCATGTGCATGCGCAGTTCCACTGGAACCATCATGTTGTGAATGGCAAAATGTCATTCACTGCAACTGCGCATGCACCAGTGTCATGTATGCGCAGTTGCATCACCGCCAGCAGAAAAACCCCCTCTCTGCTGCTGTTCTCCCACACCGGCATCGGGGTCCCTAATCCCTGTGTCAGCGTTATGTAGCCCCCCAACTCATGTGGTGCACTGGGAGCCCACCCCAGTGTGCCCAAATGTACTTCTTTGCCCTGCACCGACATCGGGGTGCCCAATCCCTGTGTTGGCATTATGTGCCCCTCCCCACTATTGTGGCACACTGGGAGCCCACCCCAGTGTGCCCAAATGTATATATTTTTTTTCCTGTAAATAAAGAATACCTTCCCCCGACATGGTTCTTTTTTAACCTGTAAAAAAGAAAATGGTCCCTCATTGTCACCCCAGTCCCCCATCCCCACCCTCCCACTGAGCACCCACCTACCACCCCCTTACCCCATACTTACCTCCAGAGGTTGGCTGTCATTTTCCCTGGACTGGGACACGTCTACACTCTTCAAAGCTGAACTGCAAACTGAAGAATCAAAGGTAAGTGTGCTATAATGGCATTAAATGGGGTTTTCAACTTAAGTTGATAACTCAGCCATTTGTTTTGAATTTTAGCCCCAAATTTTCAACATGGGGTTCTTGGGATCCACCTCATGACCAGTGTCACTGTCATTTCGCTACTCCATCCCAAAAAATGATTTTGTGGTCATGGTGGGGAATCACCTTTTGGGACTGATTAAAAAAATGACAGTGCCAGTGTTCATGAGGCGGAGTCCCAAAAGCCCAAGTTGCAAATTTGGTGAAAAACTCCCAAAAATGAATGCATTATGAGCGTGCCTTGCACAGTTTCTACGCATGCACCGAACATCGCCAATTTTCAATATTTTCACTCCAGATTTTCAATATTGCCATTTTGCACACCTTCTTTTTAACAGTACAGCTGTCATTTTTCACATCCTGCCTGAAATGTTTTTTCGCACCTGTAGCACATAATGGTGCAGCTGCGCTACGAAATCATCTTTCAGGACAAGTGAACAAAATGACACTGGCACTCTTCATGAGGACGGGTCCCAAAATGGCCACGTTGAAAATTTGGTGCAACACCTCCAAAAGATGGCCAAGTTACACCTGGGCGCTCCATAATTTCTATGCACATGTGTAACTTTGGTCATTTGGCAGCTTGTCACAGCCCTATCAGCTCTGGCCAGAGCTTGTCTACTATTGTGAGTGTCAGTGCCCCACATTTCACTGACAGAAGGTTGAGAGGTATGAAATACATTAGTTCTCCAGTGCAGTTCCTGACAGGTACAGCTGCTAAGCTGTAGTGCATACAAATAATCCCCCTCCTGCCCTGGGTTTAGTCTTTTTGAGATCTATGGCTATATTAAAATCAATATATGGTAAATAGGAATTTTCTTGTGTGACCTGGGTATAAAATGTCCACATTCAAATTTATATTTCCTGCATTTCTTTGAATGTTACATGTTTGATTCCTTGCAGAAATTATTTTTATTTATTTATTTATTAGCTTTTGTTTACCAGGTAAGCACACTAGACAGTCAAGTGCCTATTTTCAGGTGCGACCCGGGAGAGTTACAAAGGTACAGGCAATAATAGTACAGAGGCTAGCATCAAGTTACACAAAGGTACAGTCAGAATACAAGCAAGAAGGACCAGCAGAAACAAAGTACAGAGACTAGGGTCCAACTGTCAGGCATGGTATAGATAGGTATAAGCAAACAACTACAGTCAGGTAACAGGCAGTGAACAATTTAATACAATTCAGTATGAGGCATGACAACCCAGGGAGGGCATCCAGGTAATTAGAACCAGTGTCAGCAGCAACACCATTTATGATATTTGTTTATTTGTTATTTTTGGAATAAGTGCATGCCAGGATTTTTTACAGGCGCTTCACGGAGGGTAGGACTACAGGGGACAGAGGCAGCTTGATGCTTGTTTTAGGTAACCCCAGAGAGAGGACCTGAAGCAGCTGTGGAAGGGGGCAGTCCTTACATGAGGAGGAAGGAGGTTCCAGGTTCTAGGGGCAAGAGCTGCAAAGGCTCGATCTCCCGCAAGAGAGTGAGTCTTAGGGACCATAAGTGCCTGGGATTCAGTGGACCTCAGCTGATAGCCAGAGGGGGCAGGCTGGAGGAGGTCAGCAAGTGCCGGAGGAGTAGATGACCGGATGATGTTATCCATAAAGTTGCCGATAACGAATGATTGATGGTTACTAGGGGAGAGCCAACCCAGTCTAGAGTAAAGTAGACAACAATGGGTGAGACGAGGGGCAGACGAAGCGACATATGTTGTTATACGAGATGTCCCATTTGGAGAGCCAGGCTTTGGGGGCATTCATGAAGGAGGTGAGCCCATAGCAAAGCAAGGGGAGGAAGACCCCTTTTGCCAGGGCAAGTCTGGCAGCCCTGAGTGAGACAACATTTTGCTCTGTACACGAGTCCCAGTTTGTAGTTTGTGGCCTTACAGGAGTTAAGTGTGTGCAGGGAGAGATCCAGTTGGAGGTCAAGAGTCACCCCCAAGTACTTCAACAATTCCATCACCGTCACAGGGGTGCCATCAGTGCCAACGACTCTGAGCTCAGCCAGGCACGCTCTCACCTTGGGAAGGGAGCCGAATAACATTACCTGCGTTTTCTGCAGGTTGATGACAAGCTTACTTGCCTTGAGCCAGGATTGGATGCTACCAAAATCTGAGTTAAGTCTGGAGTTTATGTCATCAATATTTTGTGAAATGGCGAGGAGCACCATTTCATCAGCATATAGAGTAACATGCCCGAAGGGTGGGATTGAAGGCAGCTGGTTGATAAAGAGGGAGAACAATAGGGGGCCAAGGACTGACCCCTGAGGTTCCCCACAGGCTACTGGTGATAGGCCGGAAATGGCATTTTGGAACCTTGTGTACTGTTTTCTACCCGAGAGATAATTAGAAAACCAGGCTAGGACGGGGGGAGAGGACAAAAGCCTGGAGAGTAGAGCCCAGCAGAGTGTGATCAACCAAATCGAAGGCTTTGGACAGGTCGATGAAGACAGCCCCCGTGAGTTTGCCTTGATCAGTCGCAGTTCTGATTTTCAAGGGACCTGTGCGAGGGTAATGGAGGTGCTGTGTCCTTTTCAGAACCCGTGCTGCTCAGGGGAGAGAAGGCCATAGGTTTGGAGGAAGAGGGCAATCTGGGAGGCCACTACTTTCTCGAGCAGTTTGTTGACTGCGGATAGAATCGCTATGGGTCGATAGTTCTTAAGTAATTTGGGACTGCCATGCTTGAGGATAGGGATCACACAGGCCACCTTCCAAATGGCTGTGACAGACCCCGATATGAGCGAGGAGTTAAGAATGTGGGAGAGTGGACGGGCCAAGAAGGGGGCCCCCAGGTTTAGCAGTTTGGGCACAAGGTTGTCATGTCCAACATTGGAGTAAGGGGAGAGTCCTACTAGAAGCTTCTGGGTTTCTTTGAAAGAAACAGACTTAAAGTAGAAGGGAGGGAGAGGAGGATGGGGTGGAGTACCAGGAGTAGGACCCAGTTCATTTGAGCTTGAAGGCATAGAGGTGTAATCAGACAGGTCCGAGAACTTGCCATTGAAAGCATTTGCTATTGTGTGGGCATTATTGCAACTGACTCCGTTTATTAGCAAGTCAGGAACCTGCTGACAGGCTGGACCATTTATGGTGTGTTTTAAAGTGCACCAGAAGCTCCTCGGGTTCTTGGCGGACACTTTGAGGGATGATTTGCAGAAATCACTCTTAGCCGAGCTAATCGTCTGTTTGCACGAATTCCTAAGTTGCCTGTAGACCTTGAAGTCAGTCAGATCTGTTCCTAGAGGCTTTATATTTTAGCCAACTTTTGTCCCTGAGCTTCATCAGGGCAAACAGTTCCCCTTGAAACCATTTTGTGACTGTGCCCCTCACTCTTCTTTTAATAAGTGGGGCATGTCTATCTTGTAATGGGGTAAAAATGGTTAGGAAGCTGTCCAGAGCAACCGAGGGTTCCACGTCTGCATATACCAGGGACCAGTCCATCAGGCTGAGGTTGGTATGGAAGTTGTTTAAGTCAAAGTTTGAGTAATCTCTCATCTGTATGACATTTGGTGGGACCCTGGGATTAAGGACCTTCCAGATACAGTATGTAGGGAAATGGTCCGAGATCGAATCGGGGAGGAGACCAGAGGCTGATATTCAGTCTGGCCTGTTACATAGCATCCAGTCAAGCAGAGATCCATTTTCCCCGGAGGAAGAGGGTCTGGTGGGTTTGGTGATGAGTTGGCTGAGGGCAAGGCCAGATAGAAGGGGTTCGTAGATTTTAGCATTCCCACTCAGCCAGTTGAGGTTGAAGTCCCCAAACATTAGGAGTTTACTAGTCTTCACCTTGGAGCTGAGGCAGTCAAGGAGATAGGAGAGGCCACGAACACCACCTTTTGGTAGATTATATACACAGGCCAGGTGAAGCTTCTTAGTGTTACCTAATAGTAGGAGTGCATGTATAAACTAACAGGAGGGGGAGGGGGTGTACGTAGTCACTTTTAGATGAGACTTGTAATAGAGTAACAACCCACCCCCATGGTTTATAACCGCCCTGTCTTGTCTGATTACAAGGTAGCCAGGGAGAGCACAGGCAGAGTCGGGGTGCACAGGTTTGAGCCAGGTTTCGGAGACCCAGAGGATGTCTGGTTTGTAGTAGGTGACCCATGCCATTAGATCTGAGTGATTGGCAAGGATGCAATGAATATTGAGGTGGGCAATCTTTAGACCCTTTACCTCCTGCCACTGAGGAGGCAACATGATGAGTTGAGAGGGGGTTTGTAGTTGGTTTATGGCTGCAACCACAAGCACCAGTCAGCTGAGTTAGGAAGCAGCAATAGTAAGAGAGAATCAAACAGCAATTTTGCTGTAACTGATTTGGTAGGACTTGTACTAGGGCACTACAGGCAGGGATCAGGTTAAAAATGGGGCTAGGTATATGCAAATTGTTTGGCCACTACAGGGAGGTCAGTGGCAGGTGGAGCAGGCTGAACACAGTGTTATTTTAGTTCAGAGTAATTTATTACCACAGGTCCCCAATTTGGACAGGCCATGGGGCCATGACGAGCTGAGCTTGTTTTCGAAATTTGTTTTGCAGGCTTTTTCCTCTGCCTGCTCTGACGAGGCAAGCTGCAGCCAGATTATGAAGGAACAGGGTCCTTCCTTTCAGCCAGCTGATTAGGATAGAATGGACAGAAAAAGTGAGATGCGACCACTAGTGGAGAAAGCTGAGAACCTGCAAATGGGAAAGTGAGCTGATAGGTTATGGAGCTCACGTGATCTGAGCTATATATGTAGATGTTCACCAATGGCGGTGGCGGGGCCTCTACTAGCAGCAGACTCACTGAAGTGTGCACAGCTGAGCTCCGTGTATCCATACTGTCTTTTGTTCCCTGCGGGGAGTCGAGTCAGCAGGGGTCCGGCTTGGGAGGAGGGTGAAGCAACTGAGGGCCCTCACGACCACCACAGCTAAGAGAGAAGAGAAAAAAAACACCGAATTTATACACAGGTAGGCAGAAAGAGGGGCTGAGAAAACAGAGTGTGCAACAGTTGTACTGATTCGAATTGGGCCTGGGACTAGCTGCTTGAGCTCCCAAAACTACTATGTGTGCATGAGATTAAATTAAGGCACCTGAGGCAAACAGAGACTTTAGCAGCTTAGCTGAGACAGTTTTTTGCTGTAACTTATGCTATGTGAATTTCTTAAGGCACCTGAGGCAAAACGGAGACTTTAGCAGCTTAGTTAGTCAATTGTTTGCTGTACTTATGCTGTGTAAATTCATTTAAGGCACCTGAGGCAAACATAGACTTTAGCAGTTTAGTTAGTCAATTATTTGCTGTACTTATGCTGTGTAAATTCATTTAAGGCACCTGAGGCAAACAGACGACTTTTATACAGTCTAAATAACTTCACTTAAGGTTCCTAGTTAATCAGAGAGATTCCAGTACAAATTGAGCAGGTTTAGAGTGTTACAAAAACTATCTTCACTGCTCTGGTGACTTTAATATAGCAAGTCTTTTAAAAATGGTGCCAAAGATCCAGGAGCCTTTGTCCTCTACTAGCAGCAGGTTCACCGAAGTGTGCACAGCTGAGCTCCGTGTATCCATACCTGTCTTTTGTTCCCTGTGGGGAGTCGAGTTGGAAGGAGTCCCGCTTGGGGGGAGGGCGAAGCAACTGAGGGCCCTCACGACCACCACAGCTGTCTTTTGTTCCCTGCGGGGAGTAGAGTCAGCAGGGGTCCGGCTTGTGGGGAGGGCAAAGCAACCAAGGGCCCTCACGACCACCACAACTGTCTTTTGTTCCCTGCGGGGAGTCGAGTCAGCAGGGGTCTGGCTTGGTGGGGAGGGCAAAGCAACCGAGGGCCCTCATGACCACTACAGCTACTTTGTGTGGTACAGTTTTGACATGATAAAAACAGGTAGCAGAGGCATTTGTGTTTTCTCTTTAAAGTGACTTTGTTAAAGGTTAGACCAGCATAATTTCTTACGGTTAGACTAGCATATTTTCTCTGATTTAACCATCTTGTAAGAAATATAGTGCACCCTTGATTATCTGCCCACTTTCACCAAATAAAACTGGGTGAATATAATCAAGCGTGGCAGGTAACTGAGGGAGGCAGATAATAAGGAGCAACAGAACAGCAAACATATTGAGGAAACAAAATTTGTTGGAAAATTGATTGTGGCAAAAAACAGGGTGGTGGGGGTAATTGTTAAGCAAATAATGGCTGTTATGCAATTCCACTAATAATATTATGAAACCTACTGAATGTGACTTTTGATACTCAATGTATATTTAGGTCAGTTAATGTAATTATGTTTTTCTGCTAGTATCTTTACTACTTTTCTTAATAATTCAGATTTCACTTTCCAGAGACAGATGAACATGTACAGTGCATGTGTACTGTTTAGAAAAATGCTCACATTCCATTTAGATAGGATAGCCAGGGTGGCCTCTTCTGTAAAATAGTTGCTGGCATTTATTAGGTGAATGCCATAGTGTTGCAACACAATTTCTGTACATTTCACTGGGGGGAGAGTTCTGCCAGATGACAGTGATAAAAGTCTGGTGCCTTTTAAAATGATTTCAGACTTATATGACCACTTTAGCAATCTGGTTTTCCTCTACTGTGTGCTATATCAAAGCAATGAGCTCTCAGATAGACAAGGCCTTGACCATGGGGGAAAGATTGGCTTAAAGGCACTTTGATTCTCTGGATGGAGTTCCAGCCAGGTTTGGATCAGGATATATTTCAGGTTATGGCCGTGTTGTGACCTACCTACACTATTCTGGAACCAGGTTCTACCCAACTTCTGGTGGACAGCCAGGGGAATCTGGGGCCAGATGTAGCTGAGATCTTCTGTGGCTCCCAGAGGGAAGGACATTCCCTATCACACTGAAGAATGCAGTGGTGGTCACTTTCTTCAAGAAACCATCTGTGGACTCGGGAGGTCCTGGCTAATTATATGCCTGTCTGAAACCTTCCCTATTTAGGGAAGGCTCTTGAGAAGGTGCTGGTGCCATTGCATCTGGAGGATCACCTGTCATGTTATGATATCTATGAGCCATTCCAGTTGGACTTCAAATGTCGGCACAACATGAAGACTGCACTTGTGAACATGATGAATTATCTCTTGCTGGCACAGGACTGAAGGGAAATAATCTATGGTAAATTTCCTTGATCTCTCTTTAACGTTTGACACTATGGATCACTGGGTTTTCACTGCTGAGGAAGTAGGGAGGGCTCACTGGAGAAGTACAGTGTTGGTTTGAGACATTACCTGCTGGCAGGGTTCAGCAGGTGACAATGGGGACATTTCCTTAGAGTCATCTGCTGTGCCCTACGGTATTCTACAAGGCTCAGTGTTATTCCCCATGTTAAAGTTGGCCTTAGAGGAGATTGTGAGATGGATGGTACAACCTGAGGTTTCACTGCTGTGTAGGTTATGCCCAGCTTTACTGCACTGCTCCTTCGTGCCAGACTGCGGGGACTTTATGGCAATGATAAGTTGCTGTCTATCTGACCTGAGTAACTGGAAGCTGGCCAGCTGGCTGAGCCTTACTCTGGGAGAAACTGAGTTGTTACTCAGAGAACCAGGATCTAAACTCATATCAGTGAGGCAAAGATAAAAATTAAAACAATACCGTGAAGGACCTGATCTATCGCCATGAAGTGGTTGTTAGGCTTATTCCCATCTCAGTTGATCACTGAAAACTAAGAACCATTGTTTAAAGCAGAAGAAGAAGAAGAAGAAGAAGAAGAAGAAGAAGAAATGAGAATTAAAGAAGAAAATCTGGACTACAGGCCTTTTGAGGATGTTTTTGGAGTAGGAGACACTGGGTTTTGTTTGTTGATTGATACTAGCCACCCACCAGGAACACCCTTGATAAATATGACTAAATTGATTGAAGTAGCCAGAGGTGAGAAGGTTACGTTCTGAATTTATACTTGTCAGTTCTAATCTCCAGTCCTTATGAATCATTCAGTGTTAACACCATTCCAGCAGTACAGACCAGGGTCTCATTCCCAGAAGAGTTTCTTCCATGGTTTGCTTCTGGTAGAAATTGTTTGAGAATACTGTATCCTGGTACAAAGTTGCAGCTTCTCTCCAATGCATTCCCATCTTGTGGAGGTCACTCTTAAAGAACAGCTCCAGCACTACAGTGCACAAATCTGTTATGAGTAAATTGCTAGCGGAGGGCAGCACTGGTGGCAACAACATATGGCGTGTTCCCTCTGTAAACTGCAATGATCTGCCTTTTTCATATTTCAAAAGAGCATCATCGCAGTCAGATGGATGCACAAAGCTATAAAAAAAATTAGGGAAGGGGCAGAAAGCAGAACTGAACTAAATGACAAATTCCTTTTACCAAAAGTCAGGAAAGCAGCTCTGCCGTTGGGAACAGGTACGTCTCTCCACCCAGCTGGAGTAATGGCTTCCCCATTAACACAGCATCCTAAGCTGGGAACTAAGGCAAAAACAACAGTGAAGCCAATGATGGCTTCTATTCAAGCTGTATTCACTGATTTTCAAATGGCTGCAACATCAAATGTGCAGAGTTCTCTCAGTGAAATTTCATCCAGATGCCAAACGATAGAAACAAAGATCACAAAGGTGGAGTGGGTGGAATCTGCTGAGAAAAATGCTGATAAGCTCTTTGCTTGACTCTTAACTGTGGAGGGAATGGTGAATGCTTCTCTACATGAGCAGCTAAATACAATGGCTAAACTTGAGAAAATATAAAGCACTCTACTGCTAAGAAATTTAAGACTGATTGGTACTTCTGCTCATATCACAAATGTTGATTTGAAATCTGAGTCAGAGATGGTTTTAACCCTTGCATACCTCTCAACCTTTTGTCACTCAAAATGAGGGACATGGACATTTCATGACATTCAAAATGAGGGACAATGAGAGACACAGACCCTCAGAATGAGGGACACATCCTCAAACATGGAGATACAAACTCAGAGCACTGCAAAAACCACAGTGTTTACTTGTACAAAGTTTATTTTGAATTTAGTATTTTAGGATATTAAGAGTTTGGGATTTAAAGTCTGAATTTACAGCACATTCTATTTGTGGGCAGAACCGTTTCTTTGAGGGACAGATGAGGGACACAGCAATTTTAAGGGGCCAAATTAGGGATGTCCCTCATAATGAGGGACACTTGAGAGATATGAACCCTTGCTGTCTTTCCAGAACAGCCAGATGTACTGGAGTCTGTATTTACAAGAGACTATACCTGATGCTAGCCTGCTAAGTATGTGATCATACAAAGAAATAAAATGCTCCAGTCTACAAGAAGCAAGAAAGATTTTATGTATGAAGGGTCAAAGATCCATCTCTGCACAGATTTCTGGCTCACCACACAAAGACACAGAAAGCATTTTTTGATGATTTGAGCTGAACTTAGTCAAGCAGGGGTTACAGCAGTTTTGCAAACCCCTCCAAAGTTAACAGTTACTTTCTAAGGTAAAGACTATTTTTATTTATTTATTTATTGATCTCTCAGATTAACACCTTTGAGCTGAAAGCTCTTTACATAGGTTCCATGTCAGAGCAATAAGTAGAAATACAATGAATGCTAGCAGGCAGCTAGCATGTGAAAAAATGCATCATTACAGACAATTAAAGGGTTTACACAGCATAAGTTACAGCAGTGTGAGGGACTAAAGACAGCAAGTATATGTGGCATTGTACAACGTATGCCACAGGCAAAATGTAAATATGGAAAGTCAGGGTCAGACAGGAATTACTTCAATTAGGAGGAGAGTATCAGCCCATGAGGCCTTGTCAAAAAGGGAAGGCAGCTGGCTTCAGGAATTATTACAGTGGATAAAGAAGGAACAGCTCAAGAGGCATAGACAAAAGGTTGATGGGGCATGAGGAAATGTGCGAAGAATAAGAGGGCATAGTGGAGGTGATGGGAGAGGATACAGGCATGAAAGTAAGGGAGGAAAGAAAACAATGCTAAGGTCAAATAGACACTGGAGAGAAGCAACTGTCAGCAGGTTTAAGTGCAGTAATACTGGAGTGGACAGGTTGGAGGAAGTAGTCACAGTTGACATTTACAAGTTGTTTTCTGAACTATTGTTTGAAAAAAACCAGTGAGGCTGCAGAGGATATGTCAAGGTGAAGGGCATAAACCAAAGTGGGGCTCGGTGGGCAAAAGACTTTTGGCCCTGTGAGGTATGACATCGGGGAACTTTGAAGGTCTGGTTTTCCAAGCTTTTGGTGTGTTGATGGTTGACATAAGGGACGAGAAGCTTCTGAGCCCCTGGGGCACTTTACCTAGACATATTTTTTCCCCAGCAGACATGTTTGGTACATAAGCCTGCTAGTGAACTGGTGTCAGTTAGCCTTTGCATACAGATTGCATGTGTGGGTCAGTCACGTTGATCCAGTTAGGAGCCAATAGGCTTTGTTTAGTGCAATTTTGATGAGATGGAGGGACATGTCTGTGGCTGATCCTTAGATAACAAGCCTATAGTCAATGAATGCGTCCACTGAGCTGTGTATAGCAGTGTTGAGGGCTTCCGAGGTCAGACTATGTTTGTGCCTATAGAGCAGCCCTATGTGCATATTGACTGCCTTGGCAATATTGTCGCTATGGAGGGCATAAGACTGGGTGCTATCAACCGTAATCCCCAGATATTTAAAATGCTGAACAGGCTCGGGGGAGCCCACGGCATTTGTGATAGACAGAGGGTAGGATCTATGCCTGTTTTGGGGGTTGGTGAAAAGCATGGTTTTTGTCTTTTTGTAATTCATTATTAGTTTGTGGTCACTGAACCATTTTTTCATGTCTGTAAAGTTTTGTTGAAGATGGTTCTCAAGAACCTGGAGGTCAGGGTCACTGGTGAAGAGAAGAGCATCGTCCATGCATAATAAGATGTGACCCCTGACAGGAGAGGCCCCAAATGGACCCTTGTGGGACTCCTGAGCGGACAGGTTTTTACTGACAGAGAGAGGACATTTTCTATCTTCACATGCTGTGAATGGTTATGTAGATAGCTTCTAAAGCAAGCAATGGAATCAAAGGACAGTCCAATTGCAGATAGCTGGTCAACCAAGAGGGCATGATTTACCGTATCAAACACTTTAGTTAAATCAATGAAAGTCACAGCAACAAGTTAACCTTAGTTAAGGGAGTTATAGATTAATCCTGTGAACTCTAGCAGGGCAGTGGTGGTGCTATGCCCTTTTCTAAAACCATGTTGTTGCAGGCATTGCAGTTGATATTTTTAAAAGTAAAGCTCGTCAGCCACTATTGTTTCCAGGGCTTTCGAGAGCGGAGTAATGATGGAGATTTACCGATAGTTCCCATGAAGGGCATGATCACCACTTTTATGAACCCGTGTCACAATTGCTGACTTCCATTTTTGCCGGAATTGTGAGTACAGTACCTAAGCGATAATTATGTGGTGCCAGGAGTTCATCTGGTGTAAATGCTACTAGTTTAAGATCCAGGGTGTCACTGCTAAATCTTGATTTCCCCAGTAATCATTTCATGGATGTAGATGCTGCAAGAGCTTTCTATGACAAAAATGTAGCTTTACCAACAGATATAGGATCCAAGGAAGATGAAGAGGATGAAGAGCAGGTGGATAACACCCAATATCTCCCTGTGCTCACTTGAATTATGGACACGGATTAAACTCTGAAACTCTGAGACTGCAAACATGAAATTTATTTAATAACTGAATGATGTATACTATTACTGTAGCATTTTTTTTGCTTGAAATGATAAGCTTTTTAATTTGATATCTAATTAGATTGGATGTATATAGCTTGGAGCTAAAACAAAATAATACTTTTTGTATAACAAAAGGAAAATGTGCTCTTCTTTTTTTAGTGTTTATCCCCTCGAAAATTTAAGAAAAGTGTTATGCTTTTTGATGAATTTATTTTCTACGTAATTTTTCAAGATGTTCTTTCAGTATAATATATTGTTCCTACCTACTATTCTCTCTGAATAAAAATAAAGTATTAAAAAACAGAAAGAAAATTGCTACCGGGAAAAGCATACTGAACCAAGGCTCATTTTCAGGTGTGACCCAGGGGGAAGGGGCAAAACGAGTTACTCTTCAAATCTGCCAGCAGCTGCACTCTGGTAGTTGCTGTCCCTGTGCACTGAAATGCTTTTCTTTGTGCAGTCTGTACTACTCGCTTATTTGTCAGCTTTAAGAATTTATTACACATGTGTTTGTGAAAGCTTTTGACTTTTATCAATTTGTATATTTATATTATATTTGCTTTTACTGTTCTGTACAGTTATTTGAGCACTTCAGGATGATAGATGCCAAAAAAAAAAAATAAATAACCATGACTTTATAAGCTGCATAAATAACCAGAAACCCGTAATACAATATGATTTTAGCTCTAATATCAAAAGGCAACTCCAGATTCTGAATGGCAACGAGTGGGTATATCAGGGTATAAATGTGCTTAGCTTGCTGGGTAACATGCTTTGGTCATGAAATACTGTCACTAGAAACTGCTAAGTTCTGAGCCAGCCAGTACTTCCATCAGGGTGAGGTTAATCTAATCTACTCAGTCAATGTAATTATTTTGCTAGCATCATTAAACATGCAGCCTGAAAGTTGCTTTTCTATAAGGTCATTTTCTTTAAAAAGGGAACCTAAACCTTCCTTCACCTTTTTAATATAACTGAGAAGTTGTGCATGTGTGTAGACTCCTTACTATAATTTTTCTTTTCAGCACTTTTGAAATTAACTTGTTTTATGGGATGATCTTCTTTGTAGACCATTTCCTACTGTGATCAAAATGAAGAAGTAGGTAGTGACCTGTGCCATTGAAAAGTGTGATGAACCCACAGCAAGGTATGTCCAGGCCACGCATGCTGCTCTGCCACCACCTTTGGTTAACTGGTGAGGTTCAGTAAATTGTGATTCAGGTTCAGGGGCAAGTTCTGGAGACACTCCAATTGACCAGTCCACAAGGGCTTTGGCTCTTAATGGGCTCATTAAGGAAATCACTAATTTTTATACCACATGGGGAGTCAATAACCAGCCCATGCTGAACAGAATAAAACAACTTTATTAACAGGAGACCATCTTCAAGAAAAAAGTTAGTTCAAATGTCAGCTTTAAACACGACACTTTTAGGTGCCCTCCTTATGCAGGCCAGATCTAGCCCTTCCCATCTGGTACCAAGTTTTAAATAGACCCAAATAGGAGCTCCCTTAACTCAGTCCCTGCATACTGCAGGTGTAGAATCACTGCGAGTCTGTAGATGTTGCTGTGGATTGGTTGGCATTGGTGCACTTTAAGCAGAGCAGTGTGCTCAATCCCCTAAACCTCACAGGCCATGAAATTACTTAAGTGGCAGAAAATATCGGCCTCCTTCCCCTGGCACTGAATGCCTCTTAACCCCTCACTGCAGCTCTCAGCATACCCGAAGCTCAGCTAACCACTTCTCCATGTTCCTAGATGCTGGACAACTCAAGGACAGTGTTCATTTGCCTACAGAGCACCTCTTTGGTTTAATGCACTCCACAGAGATATTCTCAACCATACCAAAAATGGGTCCTTTCAAACACATGCTCTGTCAACATCTCATGACTAACAGTTCCTGTGACTGCTCTACCTAAGATACCACCTTTGCGGGTTTGTCCTGCTCAAGTTCTCTCACTTTATCGGTATATGTGAATCGACCTTTAGCCCCTTGCTTACCTTCCACCCTCACCTATCCTATCCCCCCATCTTTCCTCTTAATCTGCTACCCTTTCCTTCCCTCTGCTTCCCCTGTCCACCCTTCTGCTAGTACACCACTCTTACTATTTCTACCTACCCTAGCTTGACAAGACCTTCTGGCTGCCTCCACTTTTCTTGATTTACCCCCTTTCTCCCTGCATTGCATTGTCCACCATCCAATCTAATAGTTTTTACTTGTAGATATGAAATATGCCATTATTACTTGACTGTGTTATTTGTGATGTTGTTTTTCAACAACCTTTTTGTTTACCCTTCCCCACTGACGTGGAACCTTTGTAAATGAGCCACTTTATGCTCAAAGGTATTGTAAGCCAAGATTAAATAAATAAATAAATAAATAAAATCCCTCAGTATTGGATATTTGTAATTCAGGTTGCAAAACACAGTGAAACAACGGGTACTGTTCCTTGAAACAATACCATACATCAGTGCACTCCTGGACCCAGGTGACTCCTCCTAATGCAGCAGGCCACTGGATCTTTGCACCTCCACGGCATCTATGATGCAGACAGGCTTCCTCTCTTTGCTCTCTACTGAACTTGCTACCTTGGGCACTGTCTAAAGACTCTTCCAACCTCCTTCCACTCGTTCCGCGTTACTGAGGCCCCAGTCTGACCCTTACATGTCCTGATTTCCAAACCCCTAGGTCAATGGCAGCCTGGCACCATACTGTAGTGCCTGCTACAGGATCTGGATAAGAATCCTTTTGTCTTTTTCTACACACTAGATTTTCAGTGTCACCCACATACTGGCTTGCACACAGTTGCCACTCTTTTCCTCTCCAGAAATCAGCAACTCTGTTCACAGCTTTTCTTCCCTGTTTTGTTAATCATTTATCCCCTTGGTCTGGGCAGCCCCCATCCTCCAGCCACCCCAGCCCTATAATCCCAACTTCTCCTGAGATTCACCAGATGCGTTGGCCCCCATGGCTTACCCCCTCTTCCGTGGTGTTGGCAGGGATCCCCAACACCCCACCATCGAACAGGATCTAGTTCTGTGTTGACAAGCCCAGATCATTGGGTGCAGGGCTTGCGGGTGACCAGACTCATCTTACCAGCTTGGATTTTCCATTTTCTCTGCTGCTTCTTCCACCATACTGGTGATCTGAACTACCCTATCCCCTTGCCTCTGTTAGGGGCCAGGCATGTGTGGGGTTCCGTGACCCTGGAGAAGAGCAGTCCTATAGATGCTCAGTCCTCCTGCCTCCAACTGACTGTCCAGTGCATCGAGTTTGCTCTCAAACCTGAGTCATTGGCTCGCAAGCAGTAGTGCTGGTGGGCTGGCCCATTCGGTTTAGTTTGCTGTCTGCTTTTGAGTCCTGGGATGGCACAGCTTACACCAACTCTCAGCACTGCAGACCTTTCCACCATGAGAGCTCCACCAGATCTGCCCTCCTCCAGTACAGTCCTGCCTTTATAGGCCCTGCTCATAGATTGTCTTATTTTGTGACTGGGGCTGCTACGCTCGAAACTCAAAACTCAAAACTTACTGAATACAGAAAAGGCACCAGAATCTGATATCCCTCCTTTCCCCAGAAGCCTTCTGGAGTCCCTTCCCCTGCAAGGTTTCTGAGTGTGGGGGCAGGTCTATCCAAGTGGGTCCATTACATTACCCCCTCTCATATGAGGATGCATCCCCACTCCAGCTGGCACAACTCGGGGTCTAAGTCACTATCCATTACATAATCCTTGTGCCAACTAGGAGCCCTGTACACTTTCTGTAGTTGGTGCTGCTTATGTCCACTGACTGGGAGGGATTTCTGTTACTAGCTCACCACCGGGCCCTTCACCAGGGTTGGCAAAGTGATAATGGATGGTGCCTGTTCATGTTCAAGTTTTGGGGGCCCCAGTTGCTCCACCAGGGCTGCCTAGGGGAGTCATCTTTCCAGGCTGACCATTTTTTCTGTCCTCATCTAAAGGAGTCCTCACTGTCCAGAAAATACCTGTAGGTAGGCCATGGTTCCTATACTGGTTCCTGTCTCTGTGAGTAACACTATCATGACCTCTGGGTTTTTGGCAGCTGCCTGGCCACTTGAGGCAGACGTTCAGGTGGGGGCTGTGGTTCAGCAATTGTCCCCTCAGTGGGTCTGGCCATTTGATAAGATTTCAGTCAGTTATAATGCATGATTACAGTCTGCCTGTCATTCACAGATAACAGTTCATACAACACATCAGAGACCTTCATAATCACTTGATATGGGCCCTTGAACCATGGCTGCAGCTTGGGGCAAACCCTGTTTTTACAACTCTGATTCTTAACCCACACCCGGTCACCATCTGCATAAACTTGGCTGGTTGCCTTAAGGTCATACTGCTCTTTTGGCTTATCTGTGGCTTTCTTGTGGTGCCTCTTTACTGCTGCAGCCACCATACTGTGGTACGCTGACACTTTATTCACATAATCAGCTGGATCAGTGTACCTCTCCTGGACATCTGCCCCATTGAGCAGCTCCATTGGGAATGTGATTTCACGGCTGAACATCATCATGAATGGGGTGTACCCCGTTGTGGACTGTACATTATTCCTGCAAGCCAGCATGATGTATGGCAGCAGACTATCCCATTCAGTCTGATTATCCTGCACTAAGGAGAACAGCATGGCTGGGAGTGTGCAGTTCAGCTGCTAGACCAGTCCATCTGACTTCAGGTGGTATGTAAATATCCTGGTTCTGTGCACTTCTGGGACTTTGCACACCTCTCAGAACAAGCTTGACTCAAAATTCCATGGTCTGTATGAACGAATCTGGTGGCCCCATATGTGCAAATGAATTGTTCCACTAAAACCTTAGCAACTGTTTGATGCTCCTGATCAGGCAGTGGGTAGACTTTGGCCCATTTTGTGAAGCAGTCTGCCACTACTAAGATGTACCTGTTTTTCCTAGGGGTCAGTGGCAAGGAGTCCAAGATATACATTGTTAAGGGCTAACTAGTTTGGGACAAGACCATGGGGGCTCCTGGGATGGCACCTACAGCTTTCCAGGACCTACAAATCAGGCAGGCTGTACACTACTCCTTAATTGATCTTTTCCACCCTGGCTAGTAGTACCTGATCTGCACTTTCTGTGTGAGCTTCTCTACCTCTGAGTGTCCCCCAGTGGTGGTGTCTGTAATGCTTTAAGGACCTCCAGAACCACCTCACCCCTTGGGAACTACTATGTGTTTGTCTACTAGGTGTTTGTGATTGGGCCTCTTATCCTTTTCTTCGACTTTCAGCACCAAAAGTCATTGTTGTACCTGGAAGTAAGACCACATCGCTTGGTATTTGCAAAGTTCAGGGTTATGCTAGGCCCTTTCGGGGAATGCAATGCGTCTTTTCTCCAACCTGAACATCAGTTTAGTGACCACTGGATCTTTCTGTTGGTGGTCTAGCAAACTTGACTGTTCTACGTCCTCTTCCATATTAACAGGGACTGGGGTTTAGCACATCCCAGGGCCAGGACCTGCCCTGGCACTGTGGCACTTGATATCAGCCTCCTGGATAGGCTGTCTGCATTATTATGTTGCTTTCCTGGGTGATGTATGATTTGATACTCAAACTGTGGCAATTATTCCAGCCAGGGAGCAAGCTGTCCTTCAGTTTCATGGAAGCTGTGTAGCCAACAGAGCAAGCCATGGTCTTTCCTTAGCATGAATGTCTTTCCTAGCAGGAAGTGGCGGAAATAGTGAGTAGAGGTTACAACAGCTAACAGTGCTTTCCTTGTCCTGGCATACTTGCACTCCGCCTTGGTTAGAGCCCAACTCACCTGGTGACTACTCTCTCTTGCCATCTATCACCTGGGCCAGCACTGCTCTAAAGCACACCTTGCTGGTTTCTGTGTCAAGGATAAAAAGTGATTGCAGGTCAGGACATGCTAAGACTGGTGCAGAAGTCAGTCACCATTTCAATTCTACAAATTTCTTATGGCAGGAGTCTGCCCAGGTGAAGTGTGATCCCTTCTCAGTGAGCTTGTGCAATGGCTGGGCAATAGTGATGAACACCTCACTGATCCTTTTGTAGTATGATGCCAGTCCCAAAAAACTCCTCAGCTCAGTAGCTCAGTCACTGAACGAGGCACTGGCCAGGACTGCACTATCTCCACTTTGTCTGGGCCTGTTTCCACTGCCTCTGCTGAGATTAGGTGTCCCAGATACTATCTTTGCTGCAGAAGAGGTTACATTTAGCTGGCTTCACTTTCAGATTTGTAGCCCTAGCTTCCTCAGAACTGCCTTCAGCTTGTAAAGACACTCTTGAAAAGTCCTGTCAATGACTATAATGTCACTGAGGCATAATAGGCATGATGGCCCTTGTAAATTCATCAGCACGGCATCCATCAGGCTTTGAAACATCCCTGGAGCATTACACAGTCCAAATGGCATGATGTTAAATTCAAACAGTCCTTGTTTGGTTGTGAATGTAGTCTTCATCCAGTCCTCATGGCAAACCTCCACTTGCCAGTACCCACTAGCCAAGTCAAGAGTGGAAAACCATCGAGCCTTTGCCAACAAATTGAAGATGTCATTGATACGAGGTAGTGGGTATGCATCCTTTGTGGTAACCTCATTGAGGTGCCAGTGGTTCACACACATTCATACACCCCATCCTTCTATACCAGGACTACTGGGGCAGCCTGTGGGTTTGTGGTGGGATGAATAACTCCTTGGTCATTCATCCATTTCAACTGTTCTCTGAACTCGCACTGATAATGGAGTGGGATCCTCTGAGGTCCTTGCTTGATCAGATGGGTTTTTCCAGTGTTAGTCCAGTGTTTGGTTAGCCCAGTACATCCCAGGTCATGATCTCCCATACTGAATACATTGGCACACTCCCACATTGCAACATGGGTTGCTCCCATCTGCTCTGGCAGCAGTTCTCATTACTTGAGTGGGAGTTTTTGAGATAAGGCTTCTTCCGTCCAACATGGCATTTGTTCTCCTTTTGGGATTCTTCGTGGTCCAATTTGCAAACCTTGAACTGTGATTGAGTCTTTAGGCAATATTGTTATCCCAGAGTGGAAGCTGCTGATCACCTATGGTCTGTTCCATCCAACACGGTGCTTGCTCTCTTTTTCCGATTCTTGGTGGTCTGGTTTGCAAGCCTTGAACTGTGGTTAAGTCTTTACACAATAGCATCACCCCAAAGTAGAAGATGCTGATTACCATCCCTTGTAGATGGTCTGTGGCCCCATCCTCACATTGGCAACCCACACTGGCACTTGTCCCCATTTTATTCTACTCATTAACTGAGCTATGAGAAAGCCTTGACTTTCATTTTGCTGGGGTTCCACAAGTCCTTCTTGGTCTTCAGCCTCACCTCCTGTGACCTGGCCAGGGATGAGCACTTCACTTCTTGGTGGAACAGTCACATAGCTGCTGACCACAATCTTATGGATCTTCATCTCTTCACTGTCAGATGTCAATCCCCAATACAGTGCAGGCTTCTTCAGCAAAGTTCAATGTTGCTCTGTATTGCCACAACCAGTCACTCCTCAGTAGTACAGTTTGGGTTGCATCTTCAGCCACTAAAAATTCACAGACTAATTGCAACTCCTTTAGGTCGATCACTATTTGCCAAACTCCCAGCACATTGAGGGCAGTTCCATTCACTGTGCTGACTGCTTTTTTGTAAGGCTGCAAGCTTTTCAAGGATCCTTTAGTCATTTTTGTCACACTCGGTCATTCAGAATGGACACTTTTGCACAAGAATCCATCAGAAACATTCAGTTGACATCTTTTATTTCCCCGAAAAGATGGCTGCCCAGTCCCATTGTGGTACAGATTACAATTTGCTGAGGGGCATCTTTTTGTTCTTTGTCATGCATCTGGTCCTTAACCATAGTCCGCATGGCTTCAGGTCCTGATGAACCTCTTTGCTTCACTGTTTTTCATAGCGGCCCAAGCTTCCACACCTCCAACATGCCTGATCTTCTGGATTCCTATTCTGAAAATCCACCAACTTAGGATGTGGGTTTCCCAAAGGTCTGTTTTGCCCAGTTAGTATCTCTGATTGTTGACTCCTAGGTATCTTGAGCTTCACTTTTAATTTTTAAAGTTCAGTATGCAGAGTTGTGAGAGCCGCTTCATTTCCTCTTGTATCTCTATGACAGCTGCAATCAGTTATTTAAGAAAAACAGTCTCTGGGCCAGCCCGGTGGCACTGGAGGTTGAGGCGCTGGATGCCATACCTTGCGCTATGCCGGCAGCCCGGGTTCGGGAATGAGTCCAGGCCATCAGGGGTCAGCAGGGGTGGGAGAAGGATTGAGCATTCAGAGGACTGCTCTCCTCTTTCAGGGAGGGAGGAGGACTATCATCACACCTGTTGAGTCACCCCTGGTGGGGTCTGAGGATGTAGGTTGAGGCAGGCAGCTGGCAGGCATGGAGTGTGCGTGCCCCAGATGCATGTGCTCAAGCCATATGTTGGAGGGAGGGAGGGAGGACAACAAGAAAGAGGAAAATGGCAGCCAGGGGCTTTGGGGCCCATTCCACCAGTCCATTGCCACTGCCTCCCCAGATTTAGATTGTGCTCTGGGAGGGGGAGCTCCTTTCCTGGCCCCGCCACTGGGATCAAGCCATGGGGGGGGGGGTCTCAGGGTTGGTTGGGGGTGGCTGGGCTCGTGTGTGAGTGATACGCAGTGGAGTTTCTGCCCCTGGTGCACCCAGGAGGAAAAAATGTAAATAAAAAGAAAAAAAAAATGAATATCAGTCTGGGGATACTTCATAGGCCCAAACCCAGGGACTCGGAGACTCAGGAAAATCCAAATTTTGCACAACCTCCAATTCAGTGTCATATTGGATTGCTTGTTCTAGCCCTGAGGGTTTCTGAGGTTTTCTGTAGGCATAGCTGGAAACAGAGCTCCCCACTCTCCATGTGAGCAATGAAATAGTCTCAGGCCAGCAGGTCTTGGGTGACTGAGCCAGTGTCTGGAAAGGCTGTTACTACCAGGTGCCACAGGACTCTTCCAAAGTCTCAAACAGTCCCCCTTTTCTCTCCTATTGACAGTTCTTTCTTGATCAGCACATTTGGCAAGCTCACTGTGGGCTCCAATTGCTCCAACAAATCAGTGCATTCTTTGTTCTCTCCTTTGAGGGAACTGGGCATGAAGGCAAGTCATCTCACACCTCCCCCACTTGTACCTGTGGGCTAGCAGCTCCCCATGGTTGGAACATGTCTAACTCTAGCTGAAACACAAAATAACAACATCTCCCAGAATAAGTTTCTCTTTTATCCAGCAGACATGTTTGAAGTGAATCCCATCACTACCACCAGCCTGTGACGGACACTCTGGTAAGGTGTGCCCAGGCTGTGCATGTTGCTTTACCACCACCTTTGGAAACCAGTGCAGTCCAGTAGATTGTGGGTCAGAGGTGAGTGCTGGAGACACCAGTCAACTGAGCTGCAGTGGCTTTGGCTCTTGATGGGCTTGATATGGAAATCACTAAATTCCCTACCACACGGGGAGTCAATAACCAGTCAATGCTTGACAGAATAATGCAGCTTTATTAACAACAGACCATCTACAAGAAAAATATTAGTGTGGACATCAACTTTAAACATGGCCCTTTTAGGTGTCCTCCTAGGCAGTGCCAGACCCATCCCTTTCCACCTGGTACCAGGTTTTAAAAACAGACCCAGATGGGAGCCCCTTTAAGTCGATCCCTGGGCACCCCAGATATAGAATCACTGCAGGTCCATAGATGTTGCCAGGGGTTGATTGGTGTACTGTTCATTGGTGTACTTTAAACACAGCAATCTGCTCAATCTCCCAAACCCCACAAGACATGCTGTTGCTTAACTGGCAGAAAAACCCTCAAATGGGGTATTTGTAATCAAGGTTGTGAAACAACGTCATTTAGCTGCATAGTCACGCTTCCCAGACCCAGATGGCTCTTTATGATACAATAGTCTGCTTGATCTCCACTGCCCCAGGGCATCCACAATGCAAGCAGACTTTCTCTCTCTGCTCCATACTGAACTGGCTAACTTGGGCATTGGCTGCTGACTATTCTGACCTCCTTCCACTCATTCCAGACTGCTGAGGCTCCTGTTTGACCCTCAGACATTCTGGCTTACAGACCCCTCAATCAAAGGTAGCCCGGCCTCATGCTGTAGTGCCTGCTACAGGACCTGGATCAGAAGCCCTTGGTCTTTTTCTCTGCATTGGATCTTCGCCATCACCCGTGTGCTGGCATGCATGCAGTTGCCACTCTCATCCTCTAAGGAACTTGACAGCTCTGTTCATAGTTTGCTCTCCACTTTTCAGGCCAAGAATGGTACAACTTGCACTCACTCCCAGCACTGCAGACCTTTCCACCATGAGATCTCCACCAGTTCTGCTCTCCTCTAGTGTAGTCCTGCCATTATAGGCTCTGTCTTAATTTGA
Organism: Neoceratodus forsteri; assembly: GCA_016271365.2. NCBI lineage: Eukaryota > Metazoa > Chordata > Ceratodontiformes > Ceratodontidae > Neoceratodus > Neoceratodus forsteri. The sequence continues at coordinate 1,221,288,759 of CM057450.1, forward strand.
GCCTGGGGCTGTCACTACAGAAACTTGACAGCCCACAGCACACAGAAAAGGCACCTGAGTCTGAGGCCTCCCCTTTCCACAGAAGCCTCCTAGAGTTCCTTCCCTTGCAAGGTTTCTGAATGCTGGGGCAAGCCTGCCCAAGTGGATCCATTACAAAGCATTGGTGGGTGGGAGATGTTAAATTTTTATGGCTGAAAATGTCTGGATACTGTGATTTCATTTTGTGGTTGTTAGGTCTGTAAGAGCAGCAGAGACCTTCGTTTTCTGTGAAAGGAGATGGTTGAGAAGTTGTGCCAAACCCCTCCAGAACTAGCACAGTGCTGTGCATGAGCCTGGTTTACTGATTTTAGCTCAAGTTTCAAACTGTCTCCACCCCATCTAATTCTACTGAAGCATGGAGAGCAGGACTTTTTAAGGTAGTTGTGATTCATTTAAGAACGATTCTTTTTACTGTAAACAGGGCCCATTTAGTACCGTAGAAAGGTGCGTGACTAACAGTACTGGAGATTGAAGCCCTCTGTTTAAACACAGGACCAGAAACAATGTGAACCAAGGATAGTTCAGTGTCCCTAATCTCTGAGAGATTTAGTGCTGGTGACTTGTTGGGATCTGGCTGTACTGAAGATGGAGGCCATGTTTATCCATAGACCAGGAACAGGTTGGCAGCTATGGGGGGGCTCATGGGTGTAGTGGTAGGCTAGCATCTAGGACACCAGCTCTGTGCAGTGTACACCATCCTGCTTGTGGTGGGCAGAGGGGATACATCTGCAACCACCACAGAGCGGCTGACATTTATAGGAGTGGTATGGCTAGGTTTGAGTGGCAGATGGACGCACCAAAGGGGCGCAGGGATATGCCAGGTACTGAGTAGGTAGGTACAGTATACCTAAGGCTTCGCCACACTATATAATGTAATATGTGCTGGTGAAAGGGGAGTGACTGATAGTCTGTAGTCTGAAAAAACTCCAGGCACAGGGTGGGTAGGTGCATTATTGGCTTCCTAACACTGTACTGAAACTGGTGCTTATAGAAGGTGAGGGACTGACAACACTAGAATCTGAAAATCTTTATTTATAGACCAGGTTCAGTGTGGGCAGGTACAGTGAAGGATTCTCTATACTCTGATGTATTAGGTACTGATAAAAGGTGAGGAATTCACAACACTGGCAACTACAGCCTTCCATGACAGCAAACCAAGTGATGTGCCCACAGAACCCACCATTTCACATTTGAAACCGGGCGCTTTCTCATGTTTATTTTATCTGTTTGCTGAAAACTTTGAAGATTACCTTTGAGCACCAAGATTCCATATCAAATACATAGTCGCAAAATAACATTAGAAGTACAATAAGCAGTTCCAAAGGAAATGCAGTTGAGTCAGGCTCAAAGCACTTAAGACAAAACAATTATACACAGTTTTGAAAAAAATCTGTACAGAATGTTGTATAACAAGTCACAGGTTATCTACAGAGAGAAACCGAATAAAACTGTTCAACTATTACAATTACATTGGACTGCAAAGGCAGACCACAGAGATCTCTTAAATTGATTAAACTTGGGGAGATGCAGCAGTGTATCAGACTGTTCATTTACTCAGTTATGTAGATACTGTTGGCAGATAAGGGCCAATGGCCCACCCAGTCTGCCCATTTGAGCTCGTAAGATCTGTTCAAGTTTTTCTAGAAGTCTGTTGCCCCTTACCCCTGACCTCCAGGATTCCCTTTTATCTATCCCATGCATTCTTAAACCCTGTGATTGTTTCAGCCCCCACCACTTCCTTATGCAGGGTGTTCCACTTGTCCACCACCCTTTCTGTGAAGAAATTCTTCCTCACATTTCCTCTGAATCACCCTCCCTCCAACTTCATCCCATGCCCTCTAGTCCTAGAACATATTTTTCACTGGAAAATAGTGTTTTTCTGCACCCTGTTCCTCCTCATAAGGTACTTGTATGTCTCTATCATATCCTCTCTCTCCCTTCTCTCCTTCAGGGAGTACATATTCAAGTCCTTCAGCCTGTCCTCATAGAACTTGTGATACAATCCCTGTACCATCTTTGTTGCCCTGCTCTGAAGCTTCTGCACCCTGTCTATGTCCTTATGTAGGTAAGGTCTCCAGAATGGGACACTGTACTCCAGGTGGGGCCTCACCAGTATCTTGTAACAGCCATAGCAGTAAATGGCTGCTTGCTCAGTTGAGTGTGCCAGAAAGGAGACAGAAGGGCATTCCTGGTCATGTTTCTGGTGTATTGGTTGGAGATGGTGCAGAAGTCATTTGTTAAAGTAGAGGGTGTTAGGCTTTTTGGGCTAGTAAACAGGTCTGGAGCTTTATTCTGCTGGATAAAGGTAGCCAGTTAGTGAGTGTGTAAATGGTAGAGCTATGAGTGTGGTTATCTGCACCAAGTACAAAGTTGCATGCCTTATTACAGATCAGTTTTACTCTGTTTAGCACTGTGTCACAGGCAACTGTGTAGACAGGAACCCCATAATTTATAAGTGACAGAATTGAACTGACCGCAGTAAGGTGTCTAGCATCCTCAGTGAGATTTTTCTGGTTTCAGTATAGAGCATCCAATCTTCTGTTAACTAAGGCAAACTGGTTGTCAACATGGGGGCAGAAGACAAGGTGTCATCCAGAGTTGCTCCAATGTATTTGAAGGTCTCCACCAGTTCACGGTTTTGTCCTTGGCTGTTTCAGATGACAAAAGGTGGAACTTTCCTCTTCTGTGGGAGGCTAAAGAGCATGTTCTTTGTTTTTTTTTTGGTAATTGAGAACCAATTTGTTGTTGGAGAACCAGCTTTCTAGTGACCTGCAGTTATTTTAGAGAACAGAGGTAATGCTGTCAACATCAGGATTTTTGGAATAGATGACTGCATCAGTGGCATAGAGAGGTGCGTTGGCTGTCTGAAATGCATGGGGCAGTTGATTTATCATGCATTCATTTCTCAGTGTTGGTTCTGTGGGAGCACAACCTGCCCTTTTATGTCAGTTTGTTTGCTGTCACAATCCACGAATAAAGAAGTTGTCAATCTTGTTTGGAGCATATCCATCTCGCAGGAGCATGTGCTGTGCTCTCTTCTTGTTCCACCTACAGTAGCACTTATTGTTTGGATGACAGGGTTTTTATATGGAAAACTGTACAAGCATAACCTTTTGTGGTTGGTCTACTGTCTGACATTGTAATTTTTTTGTTTTATTATGCCATGGTTCCCAAATATCCCAACCCCCTCCAAGGGCTTTTCCCACATATGGCAACCATTTTTGAGAAAAAACATATCTTTATGTGCCAGATACTTTTCACTCTTCTGTCCAGACTGAGACTTGCACTTAAAAATTACATCAAACTGCCTTGCAGCCCAAACTTTAGACAAAAGGTCATACTCAAGTCAGTTTGTGTCCTAATTATGGAAACTTGGCCACAAAGGAAGGTATGTAAGGGAAGCCAACCAATTTTCATTTTTACACAGCTTACAGCTGCTTGTGCCAATGCTGGACTATCCCTGTCTCCAGGGGGATTTCCACTGGTGTGTTTTATTAGTAAGCGGAATCTTTCTGCATGCTTTTTGAAACTAGTTATAATTTCCTAGGTCCTACTGTCTCTTTCTCTGTGCTTTGCAATAAAAAATTGCACTGGTAATTAATAATAGCACTGCAGCCATTTATGTTGCATCTTACAGATTAAGCAGCCAACCTAGCTATTTACAAATAATTAAGCATGCTGCCCTGGAAGGGGGTACTAGCGTGGCTCACTAGAGCTTCTGTATCTGGAACCATCAGGAGGAGTACTGCATGTATCACATGGACTGTTTGTTGTAGCAGGTTGAAGCCTTACTGAAATAATTATCATATAACCCCTGAAGAAACTGTTGGGTAATCATCATCTTAGTGTCCTACCCAATTTGATTGCCACTCATTTGCCCAAAACAATTTTTACTATGATTTGTGCAGCATGGCTGAATTGGTTTATTTGGAAGAACGATTATATTTTTATATTATAGTGTGTCAGTTATATTTTGGTGCTGATCAGATCATAGTTCCATCTTTATTAAACTTGTTTATGGTTTTCTGAAATAGCTGACTGCATTGCCTTCCAATTTCAGTAAGTGGTTATTTTTTAGATAAAGGTGTGATGATTAGATTTTGTTGAGGATAAAATCAAAGACGGCTCAGCCCACTCATAACACCAGCAACCTGAGTGCAGGAATGAACATATGCTAGTGGGAGGTAACTTGGGGATGGGGGTGGAGGCAGAAGATCAAATGTCCCAGAGGATGTTCTCTTCCCCCAGGGAGGGAGGGAGGGAGGTAGCTGCTGCCACTACAACACTGCCACCTGGGTGGCCATAGGTGGCAGTACAGTGGGGACATTGCCCAGGCCCTGCTGAGGCATGCCTTGCGTGCGTGAGCATGGATCCCCTTGCATGACAGAATCCCATGGGTGGCAGTACAGTGGCAATACAGTGGGGATATTGCCCAGGCCTTGCTGAGGCATGCCTTGTGTGTGTGAGCATGGATCCCCTAGTATGACAGAATCCCATGGATGGCAGTACAGTGGGGACATTGCCCAGGCCCTGCTGAGGCATGCCTTGTGTGTGTGAGCATGGATCCCCTAGCATAACAGAATCCCATGGATGGCAGTACAGTGGGGACATTACCCAGGCCCTGCTGAGACATGCCTTGTGTGCGTGAGCATGGATCCCCTAGCATGACAGAATCCCCTAGGTGGGGAACTGTGGGACAAGGAAATAACCTGATTTGTGCAGGATGACCTTGGTCAGACCCCAACCTCGGCTCCCCGCTGTACCCTGGGAACTCCTGCATCTATTTAAAGGAGGAGGGGGAGGTTGGATCTGGCTTGACCAGACCCCACCATGTGGGGCAAGGCCATGGTGTTGGAAAAAGCAGGACATAAGTGGCAGAAATGCTGGGGTTGGAGTCGGGTCTGACCCAGGGGAAGAGGGCCAAGTCAAGCAGTGGGCACATAAACAATAATAATGCTAGTTCTTGATTACCATTTATATAAAGGCTTGCAGATTGGATTTTAGTATGGATGTGATTAAAGATGTTTAACTGGTAGCCTACAGTACATTCCTAATCATGATTTCTTCAAAACAGTCAGATTGATAGTGGCCCAGTGGTGCTGAGGGTTGAAGCGCTGGACGCCACACCGGCGACCTAGGTTTGGGAGTGAACTCGGGCAATCGGGGGTCAGCAGGGGAGAGGAAGGCTTGAGCATCCAATGATGGCTCTCCTTCCTCTGGGGTGGGGAAGAGGATCAAGTTGCTCTGCAGCAGCAACTGGCGGAAGCCCAGTGGCACTGCTGGTAGCAAGCACAGTTGAAGGTTGGAGCATGGCGGGCGGTAGCCCGTAGTATGCTGATGACATTGCACGTCCGGCTCTGAGGGAGAAAAATGGTGGAAATTTGTGGGGCAGTTGTGGTGGCCAATGGCTGTGCGCTGCACCCCTGTACATGAGAGGTGAGCCCCCCAGGTATCAGGATCCAGGTCCCCCAAGGGGGGGGACTCTGCGTGCTGGCCTGCATGGAGGAGAGCGTGTCGCTGGCTAGACCAGGTGTGGGGGTGCAGGTACCGGCAGCCGGATGACTTGCTGACTGCTCCACAAATGGAGAAAGAGTGTTGTGATTAAAAAAAAAAAGCAGATTGATTACCTTCAAGGTTAAGGAATGGTTACCTTTTATACAAAGATATGCTGATGACTGACTGGCAGCCATCTTTTTTTCTTTCTTTGCATTTTTTTTTTGCTGCAGTTTCTTCAAATAACTAAATGGATGTCCTTCAAATTTCAGTTCATAATCATTCACTACATAAATGTGTGCTGATTGCATTTTGGTGTGAAGCTGATGAAAGGTGGCTGACTTGCCATCTTTTTCCATATGATGGTGAGCTCAGGGAGTTAAAGATTAAGGGTTGGAGGTTAGAGAGGTGGTGGAGGAGATCTGTTCTGATGGAAGACAAATTGGCCCTGATGTCCCATTATAGAGATTATCGGGGGCAATCTCCTGTAAGAAAGCAGAATTTTTGTCAAGGGAGATTGCTGTGGAAAGGAACATACCAGCTCAGCTCTTCTGCATGGTGGATGGGTTATTACATCCTGCCTGCCTCTGTGTGGGAGAGCAGGTTCAGGCACTACAGTACGTGTGAGGAGTTTGCTCTGTTTTTTGCCAACAAAGTATCCTCTTATCAAGGCTGAGATCACCTCCACTGTCACTCAAAGGGATTGTGGGGCCCACTCTGAGGTGTTGCAGAACACTCCTCCTATCTGAACTGAGTTTGATCCAGTTGGGGTGGAAGAGGTGGTGAGGGTTCTCTCGAGACTGAAGCCATCACATTGTGATCTGGACCCAGGTCCAACACAACTTTTGGTTGGGTGTATGGACCTGATTGCACCTGTGGTTGCCGAGATTGTCCAGAGTTCCTTGAGGAATGGGGTCTTCCCATTGGCCCTGAAAGAGGCCTTGGTCAGACCCCTATTAAAGAAAACCTCATTGGACCTGGACTGTCTCACTAACTACAGGCTAACTAACTAACCTCTGATTTTTAGGGAAGGTTATAGGAAAAGTGGTGGCAAGTCAGCTTGAGGAACGTCTCACTTCCTCTTCCACATATGAGATATTCCAGTCCAGGTTTAGGGCTGGGCATAGTATGGAGACTGCCCTGGTGAAGGTGCTTAATGATCTCCTAATGGTGAGAGACAGGAGAGATCATTCCATCTTGGTCCTCCTGGATCTCTCAGCGGCGTTTGACACTGTGGCCCATGAGGTGCTACTAGACCAACTGCGGTTCTGGTGTGGCCTGTCCAGTAAAGTCATCAAATGGTTCAGATCATACCTGCAAGATAGAGTGCAGAGGGTAGTGATGGGGTTGGCTTCATCAAGCCCGAAATCTCTTACCTGTGGTGTTCCACAGGGGTTGGCCTTGTCGCCCTTATTGTTCATAGTGTATATGCTGCCATTGGGAGACATTATCAGGCGGTATGGGCTGGGTTTTCAGTGCTATGCAGATGATACCCAGCTATACCTGTCCTGTGTACCAAGTAATCAGATAGTGGACTCTGTATTTAACAACTGCCTGTCTGTGATCTGGACTTGAATGTCTCAAAACTGGTTGATCCTCAACCCAGACAAGACAGAGTGAATCCAGGTCATCATGGATTGAATGGGGGTTTGTGGAGGCCACCTAGTCTTGTACTGGGGGGGTGCCACTGACCCCATCTGAAGGGGTGAAGAATCTGGGTGTGATCCTTGACAATGGCCTGACACATGATGCTCAGGTGTCGGCCGTTGTTAAGAGTGGATTCTGTCATCTGAGGAACATTGCCCGGATTTGGAACATGTGACCCCATGAGGACCTAGCCTCACTAGTACATGCTTTTGTAACATCCAGGCTAGATTGCTGCAATGCTCTGTACCTAGGGCTATCTGGAGGTAACTTCCTCCGACTGCAGCTGGTGCAAAACGCGGCGGCAAGACTATTGACGGGTGTGCGTAAGTACAATCATTATTATTTATTATTATTTAGTTGTTAACCAGGAGTAGCACACTAAGCTGAAAGCTTTTTTACAGGAGTGACCTAGGAGCACAGGGAAGTTAAGTGACTTGCTCAGGGTCACACAGTATACAAGTGGAAGCTGTGAGATTCAAACCTAGGTCTGGTCTGCTGGATGTCACCAGATTTGCAGCTCAGAGCCTTAAACCACTGCACTATACTGCCTCCCTCATATCACACCCATCCTTCATGAACTGCACTGGCTGTCAGTTAGGTGAAGGATTGCCTTCAAGGTCGGACTTATGACCTATAAAGCCCTACATGAAGGGGGGACCAATCTACCTGCAAGATCTCCTTGTGCCTCATCGTCCATCCTGGGCTCTCCATTCCACTGAGGGTAGTCTCCTGGATATTCGTAGGGTGAGGTTGCACCATTCAGGTGACTGAGCATTCTCGGTGGCTGCACCCACCTTATGGAATCGATTAGCTAAACAGCTACGGGAGGCACCCTCAATGGATACCTTCAAAAAAGGTTTAAAAACTTATTTATTAAATCAAGCATTTAATAAAATTTTTTACAGGAATTGATTAGATAGACAATTTTATTAATTATGTGTCACTGGATAATGGTGTCGATTTTAAATTGTATGTTTGTATACTTTTAATATTGTGGTATTATATTGATTGTGAAGCGTTCTGAGTCCCTGGAAAGGAGTGCTATATAAATAAAGTATCTATCGATCTATCTTGTGCATACTGACTGGTTTGGTACTACGTAAGTTCCCTCCCTTTAAAAGGTGCCCAAGAATATCTTAGGCTAAAGGGGACCAGGCTGCCCAAAAGTAATGGCTATGAACTGGCACTCTCAAGTGTGACTTAGGGATAGAGGAGAGTAAAAAAAAAAAACAAATGGAGGAAACCTCTGGGGGTCCAAGGTTTGCCGTCCCTCCAGGCATTCTAGAGATCTGAGAGCATCCCAGCATTTTGAAGGCTCCTAGATGTCAGTTTTTAAACCGGATAATGATGTCCATATTCTGAGGGTCTTGATTATGTGATCTGGAATGTTCTTAGAAGCCATGAAGGTGCCCCAATTCTGAAGGAGTGTCCTAAGTAATCTGATAAATTAAAACCTAAGAAAGAATGTAATTTTGAATCCAGAAGATAAACCATTTAGAAGACATGAAATTATCTTTCATTTAAAGTAGTGGCCATGTTGGAGAAGAAGATGGACAAGTGGTTAGACAAGCATCAAAAGTAGTCATGGAGCTTAGTTTATTGTTTATTGTATAATATGAAATGTTCATCCCTCTTTTTAATCTTTCTGTTTTTGATGAAGGTAGAGGAAGAACATATAGCTCTCAAGAGACATTAATGAGGCCAGATGCCTTGAAATGCTTAGAAGAGTTAAATACTAGTGATGAAGAACAAAACCCACCAGACCAAAGAAATCTGTAGTAAGTCAGAAGAATGCCATTTGAAATAACAGATCCATATGAGGTGATTGAAATCCTGAAAGAGGTTGATGGATCATAGTTTTAATAACTGCGAGAGAGAGTTTGGTTTATTACTTTAGTTTAGTTTATTAAAACACAGTTGCAGCCACCCCCACAAAGGAGAGGCTGGAGTTCAATACATTCAAAACAGCATACATATGCAAAAATTAACTTTACAAACCAAAATATATCATAACTCATCTCTACATTACATAAGTATCTTGCTAATACAAAAGACTACTGTAACCCATAAAGAAATCTATTACTTAAACACACTTCATTACACATTTTTTTTATTCACCTTTTAACAAGAAATGTGTATTTGCATGCTATCTAAATATAGACAAGGGCGAGAGAGACAGAGACTTTTGTTTGGTTGATGCGACAGGTTAACTGTGTCTTAGGCCTTACAGGAATGCTTACTGATTGTTGGGTAGAAAATACAGGAGTATTTGTAGTACTGATATTGCTAATATATTGCACATCAACAATAGTAGGTATTGTTTAACAGTTGCATATTTAAATTGTAGGGTGAAATGATGATATGAGAGATATTCCAAAGCAATATCTGATGATCCAAGGATGTGCAAAGCATTCTGGGATAGACAAAAAAAAACATAGAATTTCTTCCATGCAGTGAGATATGCTGATTTCATAGAAGGTGCTTTAGACTGAAACATAGAATATGGAGTCTTTAGAATGAAGAAGTTTAAATCATGCTGAGACTCTTGTATGATAGCAGCAATGTCATGAGAATGCTGTTCTCCGGATTAGCATTCTGGAAAGTCCTGGAATTGAAAACAGGAAAGGGAATCTACATCTGAATTTTTTACATCAGTGATGCAAGATGCCCAAATGTGAAAGTGAAACTGCAGAGAAAGGCAAGTTATATGTCTTAAGAAGGCCATTATACATGGAACTCTACCTTTGTTTATCAGATGAACTGTAGATACATTGTGTGTAAAATTGTTGCAATCTAGGATGACCAAAGATGACTCCAAGTATCGGCTGCTGTGATGATAAGGTAAACACTGAATGGAGCAGATGTGGAAGTTTCTCGAGGTAGAGCCAAAAACCCAGTGGGCCAATAGGCTGCAAACCAGGGAGATTTGAAAATGGCTGCATAGCCATAGTTATGACTAGTGTTGGTAAATACTTGAGTAGCATAAACTGGAGATTTGTCAAAGCAAAACATAGAAATGCTGTTCTGTTGACTAAGGACATTAAACCACATGAGAATATATGATTTAGCTGCTTCAGGTAGTAATAGATTGATTCAGTTTTGAGGGGCATGAGTTGCTGAAGAAGCTACAGTGGGCCATGAAGGAATGTCCCTGAGGAATAATTTGCATAGCAAAATTAAGGTATCTAAGTAAGGAAAGTAATTATCATTTGGAGCAGGTATTTCTTTGGAGGAAGGAGGAAAGTACACCAGATGTTTTCTGTAGTTTGGAAGGAGGCAGACTAGTTAGTGAGGTAGAGGGTTCATCCATAGGCTTTGTCTGATGATAATGGAACTCGTAAAAAGGATCTTTGGGAGTACCAGTACCCATAGCTGGTGGAGTCAATGTGTAGTCGATGAGAAAAAGCTCATCCAATAAATAGAGGACAAAAGGCTGATGACATACACTGACGAAAATTCAGCATAAAGCTTTGGCGAGAATATTGAATATTTTAAGACTACTCCTATAGCCAAAGGTGATATGAATTGTGAAATAAAACAGGGGATCCCTATGGATACATAGAGATGCCGTAGGTCAGGATGAATTGGCATGATTTTCAAGATGTCAGTAATGTCTTCTTTTGATAGCCATGCTCCCGATCCTGCTTGTTTAATGAGGAAAAGGACACTGTTGATTCAGGTGTAGAATAGAGAATATCCTTCTGCTGGTATTAGAGAATTAATGCTAGGTGTAGCTGAGTGCTGAAGAGTGGAGAGAACAGTCATGGAATGCATCTTTAGGGTGAATCTGTGTATGGCTGACACAAAAACTGAAAATGGAGAGCTGGAAAGGGGAAAGCATAAATTTTTTTCTTAATCTTAACTTGAAGATAACATAGAAACAGAGAATCTGTCAACAGAAAAAGACCACTTGGCCCACCCATTAAAAGATTATGTTATGTCCATTTCTTGAAGAGCAGACTGTAAATTGGAACAAATTACGGTAGAAGTTCAAATAGATCGAGTTCCAGTATCAAAATCATTTAAAAGACCATGAATCAGGGTAGAGAAGAAACCTCTGTCTTGATGCTGAGTGAGAAACTCTTCTAGGTAATATTTATAAACAAGTGATAATAATTGGTTCAGAGCTGAGAAATATATCATACAGGTTGAGCAAGGGCACCACCACAGTTGCTGCACACATAAAAAAGATTACAAGAATTGAAGAAACAACAAGACATCCAACACTAGAAACAAAGTTTGCACATGGAAGGGGATGAAGGAATAAAGTCTATAAAGCAAAAAGTAATCAATTCTGCACTCACCCCACCCTAAATAAAAGATTGCTCACCACAAATTAGAGGTGCTTTATTTTAATAAAGTGCCATTGTGCACACAATCCTGACATATTGAGATTATTACAAATAGCCCAGTCAGAGGTAAACACACATGTAAAAAAAAAACACGAGGTGGAAAGCGGAGGTGAGATCCACCAGAGCCTGCAGTAGGAGCTGAAAGTCTTGTAGGAGCAGGAGGCAGGGAAATGAAGAGAAGAGAGTAGAAACTCTGGCCACAGATCAACATTTAGTACTGTGAAATGGAGAGAGAATGGTAGCAGGTAGATGGAAAGAAAGTGTGAACAAGTGCACCAAAACCCACAAAAAGAAAACAGCTCTTACAAAAGAAATATTACGATGAGCCCAGAAGGGCTAGAGTTGGCATCTTTTATAGTGGCTGGAGTTTTTTTTTTGTGGATTGCCTAATGAGGCTAAAAGTACATTTCATTGCATAGTTTAGTAATCACACATTTCATGACTAGGCAAGTACTTACAAAGTTCATGTTTAAAATGTCCTACTATATCATTCAGCTTCATAGAGTCAGGCAATTCATTTATATGCTTTGGGGCATATACTGTATGGCAAAAGATCATTCTCCACTCTTTGCACATTCCAATTGATTAAATTCCCCTGGATGGCATCTCTAAATCTACAAGGGCAATTCTCACAAAATATGTCTGCAGGATAGTTGGTTGCTTATGTGTTAAAATATGATTCATCAGGCTATACCTTTGAAAGAGTTTTCTTTATGTTGGTGAAATAACTCCCACCCTTTTGTACAGATCACAGTGGTGTGTAAGTGTCTTGGCTCCATGTCCAGAGCTTCAAATACTACTGAAAGTAACCACATAATTGAAGATTGTGCTAGTCTGGTGATTATGCAAACTCTGTACTCTGTACTCCAGCATTGGCAATAGTTTTTTTTGTAGCATTTGTTTAGTTTCAGCAGTATTGTAAAAGCTGACTTGTTTCTAAATAAGAAACCAGTTTAATAACTTTTTTTGCAGTTTGATTTACTGTATCTGTAGTCCCATAATTAAACTAGGGTCCAGTATCATCCCTAGATATCTGAAAGAGTCACGTTTCAAAAATTTCATCATTTAAACCTCTTAATATTCAAGGTAGTACCCAACCATCTTAACCATTGGTTTGATCATAACATTACTTTCATCAACTTATCATTGAAAAATAGTTTACTTGAGATGAATTACTTATGTAGAATACCCTAATCTTTATGGAGCTATTCTTGCAGGTCAGACAAGTTAATAGTTTTACCATATAGCACTGTGTCATTGGCATACATGACTGCATTAGTATCTACACATACCAATGACAAATCATTGGTGAAGATGGAAAATTACAGGGGCCTTAAATTGGAGCAGTTACCAGAGCTAAACTAGAGAGCTGTTTCTCTACCTTCATGTACTGTGAGATAATTACAAAACAATTTTAGTGTGTAATTTGCCACACCGAGTTTATTCAGTTTGTTTTGTAAGTGGCCAGTGATCTAAATCAAAAGGTCAATAGAGATGGCCCCTGTGAGTATTCCTTGATTAGAAGAAATTAAAAAGAAGTCACTATAGTTGTTAACCTGACCCAGCCCTTTGTGGTACTATGTCCTGTCCTAAAACTGTGTTAATGTTCCATCAGGAAGTTTTAATGTTCTGTATAACCAATGAGCTAATTAAAAACTAACCTTTCCAATAGTTTTGGTAAGACTGGAAGGACAGAAATTGATCTGTAGTTTGAGGAGACGTTTGTCCCCTGATTTGAAAACAGGCTTAACATTTTCCCATTTCCAGATCAGGGGACTATAAATCAAGGGGAAAAGTATGTATTGTCAGAGAAGGATTGAAAAGACACGTAACTGGTCATATAAATCTAGTTTACAGTAATTTTGGATGCATCCATCAGATCCACTGAATTTGTTCCAACAAGACCTTTTAGGAGTTTATACACTTTCTCCTCAGAGATCCTGACCAATCAGGATAGATATCCCAAATGGACATCTAACATGATTGGTCTAGCATAAGTGAGGGTGAGACAAGGCTATTTTTATTTTCAAACTGTGGGAAATAAGGTGAAAATAAACTTATTTATTAAAGTTATTCTTAGGTTACAGTAGCCCTGTTCAGTAATGAAGCCTAGACACTCTCTTACTGAATTGAAAGCAACCGGTGCAATTTTTTTTATGGTTAACGCAAACTGCTGTTTTAGAGCAGATTTCTAATCTTAAATTGCAATAGTTCTAATTTTCTTTTAATACACAGAAATGGAATAGCAAAGATAGAAAATAAATCAATCCCTTTTAGAGTTCACTGTTAACTATTGAAGCAGCAGTATTTGTTAATTGGCAAAAAAATTCATCATATAGTTTTTTTTTTTTAGCAAAAATGTATTTCTGACATCCTTAGATTTATCTTCAGTGTATTTTTAGTTTCTTTAGGTATTTTTAAAACAGTTTTCTAGCTTATTTGTTAATTAATGACTCACATCCTTAAACATGGCCGCCACTCAGAATTTTTAAAACTCTCTTCCGCTGGGGTTACCTGTTGAATGTACAAGTTAGATTCATACTTTTGATGTATTAGGATGGTCCTACCACATGTTTCTGATGGCAAACAGCACAACACTGTACCAATATATTTACATTTTTATGGCCGGCATGGCATGGGAGTGTGAACTTTTAAAAACTTCAAAATCCAATATCTTTGTTCAGAAATGAAAGAAAATAAAAAGGAAAATGCGTATCTTGATATTTTTTGCTGGACAAAAATTATTGCTGCAAAAAAAAAAAAGAAACTTGTGAAGGTGTGGGCTAGACAGACACAACAACGTAGAGTAAGGTGCATATAAACCTAGGCTTGCGTTATATTTTATTTAAGTCCATAAAATAATAAATGAAAAATAATAAACACACAGAAAGTAAAAAGTCTTCAAAGTTAGTTTCTTCCAAATTCTTCTTCTTCAAACAGAATAATTAGTCCTTAGGCTAAGCTTCAGCCTAACTCAAAGTAGGAAGTATGAAAATGTGCATACACTCCTTAGATGCTTCTCTGCCCTAGTCAGCAGGTCACTGACTAACTGTGATCCTTTGCACCTCATGTGGTGGGTTTATATACCCATCCCGGGTGACATCACAGTCATGTGATTCATCCATTTTTTTAAAAGGATCATGGCATTTATTCTTTTTCTGTTTTCTAGCATCAAACATCAATTATATATAGTTTAGCTATTGTTTTATTTATTTTGTATAGCATCAACTAACATTTCCTTGATTTAGAGGTTTTTAAAACAGTATACATATGAAATGAGTTATAATGAGGTTAAGCCCAGCCCGCTGAGTATGACTTCACCCACAGTGACTAGCATAAAACATTTCATTCAGTGGACTGCCAGCGCCTAGAAGGCTATGAATTCTATACACAGTTTTCACATGGGTACATTTTATTATTTCAGTTCCTGGTTTACTGGGATTTCTGTCTGTGTTTTGCAATAACAGCAGTGTTCTGCATCTCTTGTGTGAAAGGATTTTACTGGGTTTGCAGGGGGAATGGGAGAATGAGGGCATGCTCCTCTTCCCCCTTCTCCTACCAACCAAGTGAACCTATCCTATTCTTTTTTAATTATTTTACAGAGCCAGAGAAAACACAAACTGAAGGAATAAACAAACTGTCTCCCAAAATGAGATGTGAGCGTCTGTCTGCATTTTATCACAGACAGAGAGAGAGAGAGAGAGAGAGAGAGGGGCAACCTCTCCTGGATAACTGCTCTGTCACTTTAACTTCTTTCATATTAAATCCAAATATTATTTAACATGTGAACACCTTGTAGGTACAGTGCACACATATTGCACTGACAGCATTTATGTGGATGGACACTTTCTGTGGCTCTGGCAATAGAACTATTATGAGTCTTCTATACTTGAACAATGATAATATGCAACAGGGCAACTGGTGGTAAGTAGTGCACCCTCCCTGTTGGCTAGCTGATCAGGACTCACTGCTTGCCATCAGATGGCAATGTAATGTTATTGCTTAGCATCAGCAGACAGACAGACATGATTGGGTCAGATGATGTGTGTCATGACATCATTAGCAGTGACATCGGATGTGCGCACCCATGGGTTGGAACATGCCTCAACATGCCTTCAGTCCCTGACTATAATAACAAGTGCTACTCAGTAGACAGTGCATGTAAGGATAGCATGCAGTAGGATACAGCCTTACTCAACAGTGATGAGTTTCACTGTGTTATTCAACTGATACTGTTGCAGGCATACTCATGTAAAAATGCAAAGTGGTACAACTGTGTATGAACTTCTCTTTAACAGAGGAAGCTTACTGTGGAAAAGACTTACAACAGAAACATTTATCTGAGAGAAAATGTTACCTTAAAAGGTAATTATATATAAACAAATGTGTATGGACTAAAACTAGTGCATAGTTAGATATAAAAATGTATTTTCACAATAATGACTAACAGGGTTAACAATACAGTTTTCAATAGAGAATGAAAATGTAAAGAAAATTATATGAACGTAATTGAGAAGATGCCAAAAAAATATAATGAAAGGTAAAAGTAACTGAGCTAGCATGGCATTTATTTATTTGAAAATTGGTAACCTGGAGAGGCACTCTTAGCCAAGGTTCATTTCCAGGTGTGACCCGGGGGAAAAGTTGCAGGAGGACAGTGAAACATAATACAGTACATTACATGATACAGACAAAAAGTGCGGATCAGTACAGTGAGTAATGCTTCACTGATAGCTGAAGAACAAAGAAGCCCACCCCTCAGTAAGCATAGTGCAGCCAGTAGTGAAACTGCAGGCACAAAGGAAAGCTGGCACCACTCACAAACACCAAGAGGACTGCTGGGGCCGTATATATATACACAAGTCCTTTATTTCGTAGTAAAACACAGCATACAACCAGTAGGGAAGGTTCACAGATGGTAGCAGGCATCTCAACATTTCACTTGCATGTGCTTTGTCAAGAGATGACCTCTTGATGTTTGTGAGTGGCACTGGTTTTCCTTTTTGCCAGTACTTCACTGGTGCAAGCCTAGAGCAGGTTGAAGTACAAGTATGTTTTCTAATACCAGTGCAAGTGGAAAACTGAAAATTCTGCATCAGAGCAATACAAATGCAAGCAATGCAATGCACTAAGGGGCAGTTAGGTCATGGGGAACCAAAACCCTGAGCTATCAAGATCACTAGGGGGACCTCCTACAGGAAGCAGGTGCAGGTGGGTAGCAGGATGAGTTCCAGCTGGCTCCTAAAGGAGGCATGAGCACAGATTGTTACTGTAAATAAATGACACTTTGAAGATGGGGTTGAATAAGTGGAACTCACAAAAATAAGGCTAATATGTAAGAAATGTGTTTTGTTCAGAATTGTTTATTTGACGGATGCACTGCAAATCTAAGGATCTTGTACAAACAATGATTGAGACACTGACTAATTCCCCCTTTTTGTGTGGACCTATCATAGAAGTGGTGGACAACGTTGATGTATCAGTGAAAAAAATTTGAAAGCACATATGGTATGTGGCAAAGACAGAGGTTGTGGTTACATGAAAAAGAGAGGATAGCAATAAATATGTAATTGGTAAAGCATTGCTTTGTAATCATTATGTAGACCCTCTGCTCCTGAAGAAGCCCACAGGGGCAAATCCTTGGGCCAGGCTTTGTGGGCACTAAGAGAGACAACAAACACTGATGAGAAACAAGGTTTTGTGTGGCAGGTTTGTCTGTGAACTTGTTGGATTAGTTGCTTGGCTTGTTTGCCAGCCCCATAACTCACTTCCACAGAGGAAGGATCAAGAAGGCTACCCAGCTGGACAACTTGTCCAAGATGCTGAAGACTCTGTTGGACCCTAATGGACAGGGTGATGGATTTCCTTGAGGTGAATAAACTTCAGGATTTTATACAGTGTGGGTTCACAGGGGGAGGCTGTGTCATACAAACCTGATGACTTATTTAATTGAATGATGAAGATGGTGGACAAGGGGAAGTGGTGGACATTCTGTACCTTGATTTCAGTAAGGCCGTCATCACTGTCCCACATGGAAGGCTGGTTAAGGAGCTAGGGGACCTGGGGCTTGGGAATAAATGTACAAGATGGGTAAAAAAATGGCTAAGTGGGGGAAACCAGAGGTTAGTCCTAAATGGGAATTCTCAGAGGCCATGAAGTCACCAGTAGGCCACCTCAGGGATTAGTCTTGAGATCAGTCCTTTTCAACATTTTTGTGATATTAGAGTGATGATCCAAGGAAATATTCTCATCTTCTCAGGCAATGCAAATATCTGTGGAAGAGTGGGAAGTGAGAAGAAGGAAGTAAGAAGTATGGAACAAGATCTGGAAAGACTGGAGAAGTGGTCATGGTTTTGCAGTTGAAGTTCAACACCAAGAAGTACAAAGTTATGCACATGGGGTCAAGAAATCTAAGGACTGAATACAGAATGGGGGGGTGCTATGGAGAGTGCGATAGAAGAAAGGGACCCAGGGGAAATAATATCGGATGATTTGAAGCCAACAGCGCAGGGCAACAGGACAGTGGGAAGGGTACATTGGATGCTGGGATGTATAGGAAAGGGATTAGCAGCCTGAGGTGCACAGTGATTCTGCTTCTGTACAGGTCCCTTCATCCTCACTGGGAATACTACATAGGATTCTGGAACCTGCACTTGATGAAAGATTGGGACAGCATGAAAGTGGTGCAGAGGAGAGTAGCCAAAATTATTCAAAGCCAATATGATAAGACTTACATGGAGAAGTTATTGAATCTCAGTATGCACACTCTAAAGGCAAGAAGCGAGAGGGAAGGACATAACAAAGACATACTAATACCTCCATGGATCAAAAAAACTAGACATTAGACAGTAGAGTTATTTATGCTGAGTGGGAACATCTGCACTAGGGGGAACAGGGAGGCATTTAAGAGGGAGGTCAGAAAACATTTCTTCACATAAATGATGTTGGAGCAGTAGAATAGACTGCCAAGGTAGATTGTGAGTGCGAAGCTGGTTGTGAATTCAAACATGTGTGGGATAGGCATATGGGACTGGTGAAGACAATGACAAAAGGGAAGGAAGGAATGAGTGAGTGAAGGGCCAACTGAAGTCCTCACTACTAACATTAGATAGACAGTGCTGAGCAGACTCAGTGGGTTGCAGGGCATTTTTCTGTTGACAATGTTAATATTTCCATGTTTCTAAATATGCATTCAGGCATTCCCTTATATGTCTCTCATTTGTAATTATGTTACCTGTCTCTTGATCCTTAAGACCAACATTACTTGGTATTTTTTTCTTCCCATTCATGTATTTGAAGAATTGTTTGTTATCAGATCTGGTCTCAAGTGCTGTTACTTTACTGCTTGTTTTGCTTTTTGGACTTAGCATTTGCTGTAAGACTGTCTCTAGTTCTGTCTGTTTTCACTGGTTTCATGTACGCTACACTTCCTGCACACTGCCTTTTTGTCCTTAATTTGAAGTACTCTGTTCTGCATCTTTTACTGTTTTAATTACGTCTCTGTGGGATACAGTCTTGTTTTAACAGTTCATATATTTGTAAGAGTGCCCCACTGATACTGAATGCTGATGCACATGGGCTTCGGTTCCCAAGGTACCTGTGCTATGAACTCCCTCAGGTTTATAAGAGCAGCTCTATGTAGGAGCATGACATAGATCATTCCCATACATTTTACCCTGTTCCATCCAGTAGTGAATCTTACGATGTTATGGCCACTGTGTGCTAGTGTTGCTCCACTTTCCACTTCTCTGACCTGGTTGTCCATATTGCTACGGATTAGGTCCAGTGCTGCACTGTCCCTAGTGGTTCCTTTAACAGACTGCATCAGGTAACAGTCCTGCACAAGACCCAGAAATTACCTACTGTACTTGTTCTCTTCTCTCAGTTTATAGCTGGGTAGCTGAAGTAACTCATGTGAAGCATACTTCCCTTAGTTGTTGCATTTCTGATCACTTGGTGAAGTTTAATGTCCGGGTTCTCTTGCTTAGGGTAACATATCAAGACACATTGTTGAAACTGGTAGAGACTTGTGTGCTTTGTGGTTGAATTCTCCACTAATTATCTGTTGCCATGATGTATCTCCCATAAGGTAAAATGGAGTAAATATTTTTCAGCTGCAGCACATGGCGTGCACTTTTGTTATTGTACAGTATGGGAAGTAATGTTGCTCACCAACAATGGATATAGATATTATATTTAGCAGCCAACAGCATTGGGACATTTAATGTGCCTAAGGGGTCAAAACATCACTGGAATTTTGTGTGTAGCAGTTTTTTTCTTCCTCTTCATCTGCCTCTTTGGTGCCAGTCCTTCAAGCCCACTGACTCCCAGCATAGGTAATACATATCAGGCTATCTCCTTTCCAGACCTTCAATAGGTTAACACTATCTATTGGCTCCATATCCATCCTTAATGGGGATACTCCTCTGAACATTACATTGGTGCAATATGAAAATATTACAGTATATTGTATCTTGGTATCATGTGTTTTTGTTTGCTTCTGCATACTGTATATGCACAAAGCAACCCCTGTTGTGGCTACTCGGGAGAGTAGAGGCTGCAGAGGTGTGACAGTGTGTCATTTAATACAGGTCCAGCTGCAGGAGGCTTGCCACTAACAACCCAACAAGGAGCAGCTGGTAGTGATGGTGTTCAGCCTGGCTGATGGGCGGAGACTTTGTGCAGCTGAAAGGAGCAGTCTGTATCATTTCATCTACAAGGCACCACCCAGCAGCCAGTTAAGCGGCATCATTATCAGCCTGCTCCTTGTCCTCCCCTCTTCTGCTGCTCATGGCTTCTCCCTCCCCCTGCATTTACTTGCCACTCAGTCAAATACATTAGCAGCTCCCTGCTGCTCCCCCTCTGGATTGGATGCTCATGGCTTCTCTCCACCCCCCTTTGCATTCTCTCACCACTCACGCAAATGTCTCAGCTGATCTGTGGTTCCCCCCATTCCAACTCTCATGGCTTCTCCCTCCCCACCCAGCATTTCCGTGCTGCTCATTCAAATAAATCATCTCCACCCCCCCATTCTGCTGCTCAGTCAAATACAACATCAGCCAGTCCCAGAGGACCCTCCAGTGCCGAGCACAGCTCCCCCCCCCCACACTGGTAAGGGTGGTAGTAGTAGTAAAGTAGTGATGAGTCAGTTACTTGGGTTGGTCTAGTTAGGTCAGATGGTGCAGGTCAGTGTCAGGCAAAGGCTGGGTTGAGTGTTGTGTACTCCTGGAGGGCTATTTGGGAGTGGTCTGGTACCCTCCTGTCCCAGCCACCAACAGCAGCCTGTGGCCTACCTTACTATGTGTCTGTCATTCTCTGTTGATCATTGGTCTCAACATGGTTGTTGTCATCCCCTGCTGCTGTTTGTAATGCCTTTCCCTGATGGCCCAACCCTCTGAGTCTGACTTAGAGCAGCAACAGCTGCTGGACCATGGTGGCATTGTCAGTAGTCCAGTAGGTATGGTCCTTCAGAGTCTTGGATTGGATAGTTGTTGTGCTTGGTCAGTGTCGGTTACCCAGCAGTACAAGTATTAGTGGTGGCTGGGAGAGAATCACTGATGGGAGGTGCAGCAGTGTCTCAGACTCGATAGTAGGTAGGGTACTAGGCCTAGAAAAATACACTTACACATACCCCTATAGTTCAAAGCCACATGGGAAGCATATGCAAATTCCCATGAAGGAATTTGGACTGACTCAACCTTAAGCAGAACTGCACGGTACCAAAAAGCCTTACAATGCAACCAACAAAGGCTGAGAACAGTAGACACAGACATGTGTTTCATTCTTGTAGGACTCATCAGTGTGCCATATCTTTATCTTAGCCCAGAAGGAGGGAGGGAGGAGGGAGCCAGCTTTAGGAAGGTCTTACTTTTTGGGTCATGGGGATCCCACAATAGAGAAAGAAGCACTGCAAAAGACAAGCAACCTAGAGCAAATACTCTGAGGTCAGGGTTACCCTGGAAAGATA
This sequence comes from Neoceratodus forsteri, assembly GCA_016271365.2. Lineage (NCBI taxonomy): Eukaryota > Metazoa > Chordata > Ceratodontiformes > Ceratodontidae > Neoceratodus > Neoceratodus forsteri. Next base: position 1,221,310,257 of record CM057450.1, read on the forward strand.
TTGGCCATACAGCCAAATTTAAAAGAAAAAAAAATTGCACATACTCTAATAATGCACAGCATCATGGGAAGCATATGAAAATCCCCAAGAAGGAATTTGGACTGCCTCAACTTTATGCAGAATTGCATGGTGCGGAAAGGCTGCACACTGCAACTAGCAAAGGCAGAGAACAACAGGCACAGACACAGACACATGTTTTGGCCTTCTTAGGACTCATCAGAGTTCCACATTTGTATCTTAGCCCAGAGGGAAGGAGGGAGCCAGCCTTAGGAGGCAGATATGGCACACTGACGAGTCCTAATGAGGACGAAACACGTGTCTGCTGTTCTCCACCTTTGCGGATTGCATTGTGAGGACTTTCAGTACCATGCAATTCTTCTTAAAGTTGAGCCAGTCCAAATTCCTTCATGGAGATTTGCATATGTTTCCCATGATGCTTTGCATTATTGGGGTATGTGCAATTGTGTTTTTCTTTAAAATATGGCACTATGGCCAATACCATTCCAGGGTAACCCTTGCCTTATGGCATTTGCTCCGGGATGCTTGTCTTTTGTAGTGCTAAAAATGGAAAAAATGTATTGTCAGACCAGATGGTGGGTGATGATCCACCAGGATTGGAGTGGAGAGTTAGCTATCAGTAGATGAAGTGAGTTACGAGCGCCTGTTGGGGGGAGGGCAGTCAGGTTGGGCAGAGACGCAGGAGGACACTGTTGTGTCATGCAGTCATCAGTGCTGCAGAATGTAGACTGAAAGAGGACTGACCAGACCGGTAAGTGAGATGACAATGAACTACTGCTGTGCTGCTTCTGGTGACAGCATGGGCTGGTGCCTGGGCACTTGGGTAGCAGTACAGAGTGCAGACAAAGCAGGCCAGAAACAACTACTTTTATTTGCAACTTTTAATTTGAACAGTTCCACCCACCACAACACGATATACATAGTTTTTGTGCAAAATTACTAAAATGCTCTATATAAGGTGACAAAACTGATGTTACCTGGTTGAGTTTCGGAACATCCATCTTGGTATAACTCAGCATCAGCTAGCTCTTGATGGGGCCATGGACGGATTACAGAATGACAGAAATTAGAAGGATGCTTGTTGCGAAGGTGCTACATTTGTATCTTGTGAGCACAGCAGTCCTCTCTCCATCTGTTAGCTGGTACAGTAGGCATCAAGCTGCTGCATTGCTACTGTTTTTTAAAAGGAGGGTTGTTCCTCCCCCCAAGGATCTGTGTTGTTGGCAGTATTTGATACTGTGCTGCCCCCCAAAACAAGTGCAGCATTGGCAAACTTTGGCTGCACTGGTGATGGGCTGCTATCCGACTAGTACATGATGACACAATTCTGGTGAGGAAGTTGTCACACAGGTAAAAGCACTTGTGTTGAGATAACTTTTAATGCATCTTCAAATGCAAGCATGATCTCATCTAATTTTTATGGAAATATTGGTCCTGTCTGGGGCTCCAGCGGCACCTGTCCTCCCTGAAAAAGACAGGAGTTTCCACATCTGCAGCGGTGCTGCACCTGCCCAGTCCCAATGCTTCCTACAGTGCTCCTGCCATCAGTATCATGAAGCCTAAGGGAGAAGTGCTGCTTGAAAGTCGGGTTGGGAGTGTTGCTCTCCCAGGTTGCCGTCTGACTCTGCAAAATCCCAGTGCGAAGCAAACTGCAGTGGAAATTGTTGTGTCCCCCCCCCCCCCACACACATGTTGTTGTCTTGCTTGCTCTCTGGGCCTGCTCTGTTGTGTGAATTAGGAACAGATTACACACACCGGGAATACACAAATTGCTGATGGCTGTGCCCACAGCTGAGGAGGGAATTTGGTGCAGAAACTGGGCTGGGAGGAGGAGAAGGAGGACTAGCAATCCTGACTAGCAATACAGGGATCCTGGGCTACTAGCTGTATCTTGCTGAGGCAATTTATCCTGCCTGCCCTCAAATGCATGGGGATGAGCCGCTTAGAGTAAGAAGGAGGGACACAGTACCGGGCTTCAGCAGTTACTGCCTTGCTTACTGCTTTTCATATGTGACACATTAACTGTTTTTAGACTACCTAATAAGCTTTAGGACTGTTCAGATAGAAATGTATAGTGTACATATCCTGCATGACTGTTTTTTCTTAAAGGGATATTCTATAAAGTGTGAGTTTGCTATTCTAGTTATACATGAAGTGGCAGGACATGTAGTACTCCTCCCCCCGTTGGTAGTATGTGCATGAGCCTGCCTTGCACTGTAGGCTGCACTGACAGAAGGTGCCAAGGGACATCCCTCACACCAGGCCAGACTCAAACTCACTCGCACAACTCTTGCAGACAAGGGTGCAGAAATGAGGTCTTGGGGATCACCTCTAAGCCTTGCTTCAATATTTTTTTACAATATTTACCCAAACAGAATAAAGGAAGCATCTGACCTCTGGTCTTACCTCTAGGGGAGTTTGGCTAGTGCTGTCATAGTGGCTACTGATGTCTGGTATTTGCACTTGCTAAAATAAAAGTGTTTAAAAGGCAGATTGGTGTATGTTTATGAGTGTGCTGTTCATTGTGTGTTGACGACCCCAGTGTTGTGATTTGGACCTCTCTCATGGAATTACACTTATAGATTATCTAATCTGGATTGTAGAAAAGTTAACGAGTAATTATTTTTTATCATCAGCTACTACATCATTGCTCGTGTCTGTTTAATGCTTGCAGCTTGCCTACATTTATTTGCACAAGTGTGTGGCTATATAGAAGATATGTGACGGGCAGCTATGAGATCTTGTTTTTATCTTCATGAGTGGCCAGTGACCTCTTGACCCTCACAAATGGTGACAGTACAAGAGGTCACTGACCATAAATGAAGATAAAAACAATATCTCATAGCTGCCTGTCACATGTGTGGTTTATACAATGTACTTTGGGGCTTTTTGAAAAGATAGTAAAAACAAAGCAGAGTGCAAGGCACAGCGATTCGCATGAGGTACACAGAGGGACATACCCCACTGTAAGGATAAACAGATGTGAAGTACCCTACTAGCTAGATAAAAAATGTATCTAGCTAGCTAGGATGCTATGTGAGAGATGGCACTTTTCTCTCTCAAAAAGCACTAGTGTACATTGCATAAACAAATTTATCTGGGAAAATATATCTCCACTTGTGTTTATAAATCAGATCTGAGTGGTAAAAACAAAAAGGAAGTGAATAGGCTTGCTTTAGCTTCTGCATAGCTAGATTCTAGCACAGATAATTGCAGCCTGTTGTTCGATAACAAAACTCTGTTAGCTCAGCAGCAGCAATGTCTTTGAACCAGGTGGGAATTTATTATGTGCAAAGCTCTTCGTTTCCCATTCATGACATTTTCACTATCATAGCTTGTGTTATTAATTTGTTAATTTTACCCTCTGCATTATATATGCCCAACAATTGCACAGCAAATACAAGCAAGGAAATATTTGGCATTGATCATTGCTGTAAATACTGAGGTAATTGTCCTTCTGGCAATACATATTTGACAGGATATATAATTATAGAATGGAAATGTTCAACTTTATCGTAACATAAAGTGCAATTCTAACTGCAAATTTAGATGATCTGATATGATTGTGCATGAGTGATGAAATAGCTATGTAATTGCGTTCTTTGCTGTATATACTTTGATGTTTGTTTATCTTTGCATGTATAAATATTGATCGTCATTGAGGATATCTCCTCCATTTGGCCACACCTTTGGAACTGTAAGCCACCAGCATCAGGACCACGTGGAAAACGTTTGCTACCTGGGGGCCGCCCATGATGACATGCAGCAATGGTATCTATGAAACTGTGGGCATCTCCATTGCTTCTTAGTTCTTTCTTCTACTGTTGGACCTGCAGAGGCACAACGTTGTTGTTTCTATGATTTATTTTTATACTAATTTAAAAATGTTGTCAATGATGTAACTCACACTGACTATCCTTCTATTTTCGATTTCATCAACAATGCTTTTACTGTACGTGTTTTGCTGTTTGGGAAATCTGTCCCATAGAATAAGGCCTGCAAATTTTATCAGTTACACAGGCCACAAGGAGAGGACACATGAAGGTTTTGGAAAAACTCTTCATCTCCCTTGGCATTTCAGGCCAAAGCCATGGGCCCCAGTCCAGCTTCTCACTCATGTCAGTTGTTGCCAGGAATCATACTCATTGGCGATTGGGAGGACAATTGGGACACAGTTCTGCAAAGAACAGAGAAGCTGCATCATTGATACTCTTCTCCTCTAACCATCATTGTAAATATCGGGAGATACATACTTCACAGGTGGAAAGGAAGTCAAAGTCTCCACTAAAGGAGGGTAAGTCCTCGTCATTGACCACTCCAGTGTTTGACTACAGATCCCCCTCGACCATCCTTGGGACACCAAGGTTGGGGCTTGGCTCTGGCATTGCCATACCTACTATGGATGGTATGCCTCCTCTGATGTTGGGCACTGTCTCATCAATGCTGGTAGTCATGAACCCTTTACAGGTGTCATGTGTGCTGGTATTGTTTTAAAACATTTTACTTCCTCTATTTCCATCACTGTATACAACAACAGTGGTGACTACAGTTCCATTGACAGGGCCTTCTTTATTGGTACAGTCATCTATGGGACATAGAAACACATGTGCCATTCTTCAGCCACAGCTGCTGCTCCAATCCCCTGCTCCGTAGATTATCGCCATTGTCATTTAGGACAATAACAAGGTAATTGTAATCCTACTCCCCTAAACATGGAGGAGGATTGGGAGTATTCAGTCAGAGAAGGAGATCTCTATGCAGTAGGCCTCCTCACACTCCTCGACAAGTCCTAGAGGTTATGAATTTTGAGTGTGAAGGAGGGGACTCCAGTGTTTTTTTTTCAGAGTTTTTGGAAGTTGGACCTGCACCTCCTATGATGGTAGCTTTAGTATACCATACGTGGCAGGAAGATGCCTTTAATACCTATCTGAATCCTCACACTGTGATTACAATCCCTGGAAAAACTGATATGCAGTACAATCCCCACCAAATATACCGACCACGGATTATACGGGCAATCGGTTACTGCAGGCAGTTTCTGTAAAACATTTGCCTTTTACATTGCTGTCCCACATTAAAAGCATTGGTTACAGCAGTCTCTGTGCGCCATCTATTCTGGGCAGTTCATGGCAGATTAAGCTACTTCACATCTACCTGGCACATTCAATTAAACTCCAACTATGCTCTAATTAGGTGCTGAGCAGGGTACTTAAGTACAGTACAGTACTTAATGATCATTTACCTGTTGGAAAATGGCATCACAGCGAAATGCCCCGAGTCTCAGCACCAAAATCGAACTGCTGAATAAAATGGGAGAACTCCCTAGAATGAGCCAGCATTAGCTCGCTCTGCAACTTGAACTCCCAAAATCTACTGTAGCAAATTTACAAAAGCAATGTAAGCAGCTTCAAGCAGAATGGCATCAAAACTCGAACCCTGACCAAAAACAGAAAAGAGAAGGTAAAGACGCTGAGATCGAGGATGCCTTGCTGCGATGATTTCAGAATGCCAGGGGCAGAGATGCTCTGATCAATGGCCCCATTTTAGCACACAAAGCAAAGCAGTTGGCGGAGGGACTGAACAAGCCTGAGTTCAACCCATCGAAAGGCTGGCTGCAGTGATGGAAGTCCAGGAATAACATTGGGTTCCACCGTGACCACAGCAAAAAACTAAATGCAGATTCCACAAGTGCTGACCAGTGGCTATCCAATGTCCCGCCTGGGCTCCTGCAGGACTATGAGCTCCATAACATTTTCAAAGCTTATGAGACTGGGTTGTTCTTCTGGTGTGTCTACTTTGGAACCCTAGGATTTAAAAATGAGACTGTCCTGGGACAGAAACAAGCCATGGAACACATTTCTGTCCTCGCCTGCTGCAATATGGATGGCACAGAAAAACATGAACTTGTGATTGGCAAATCCAAGCACCTAGATGCTTCAGAGGGATCTATCCTTTGCCAGTCACATACAAAGCCAACTGAACATCGTGGATGACTTCCGAGATTTTTACAGAATGGGTGCGAACACGGGATAAAAAACTGCAGGGTAGGAAAATTGAAAACTGTCTCTGCTTGATGCTGTGCACCTCCTCAAACAGGCGTGGGATTCTGTATCTCAACTCACCATTCAGCATTGCTTTAAAAAAAGTGGTTTTGGCAACATTCAGGAGGCAGCAGATGATTAGGAACCTGAAATTCTACCTGCACTGGAAGGGATGTCTGCTGAGGAGTTTGATGAGGTTTGTCACCTTGGTGACAACGATGCATAACCCAGCAGTGAAGGTGACATCACACAGGTTGTGAACTCCTTGTGTACCAGTATCGCTGAAAAGGATGAGGATGATGCAGACTGAGACCCGGATTACAACTGGGAAGAGACCTTAGTAACACCAGAGGTTGCACGGTCTGCTATTTTGACCCTAAGGCGAGCAATGGAACAACTCCCTAAAGTAGAGCCTGACTGGGACAATTTGGCAAATGTGGAGAAGATTTGACGTTCCTATGGTCAGACGGGGAAGGTGCAAACATGGATTATGGAGTGCTTCGGTGGTGCAAAGTAGGACTGTTCAGTACATTTGTTTTCACTATCATGTGTTGTACTGCCATCTGTATTGCAAAAAGATGTACAGCATAGTACTTTTTTGTATTTCTTTATTTTTTTTTGATATTTAATACAGTTTTGATTTTTATGTCTCACACAAGACCTACCGCTTACTGCTATATTTTTTTGGCATCAGAGACTAGTTTTGGATTTACCATCCATGGCTTATAATGGGAATAATTAGCATACACATATGTGCCTGTTATAAGTGGTGGGGACTGTACCATGCTCCTTCTGTGGAGTCATACGATACTTGACAGTACACTACTACAGTACCAGACCCAGCTGATGATGATCTCTTTGGATCTTTGCATTCCACATACCCAGAGATTAGAGTCCTGGGTATGTGGCCTCCAGATGAAGAATTAATATGGCTAGATGTGGTGGGCACTAAAACTTATGCCCCTACATCCTTGGGCCTTGAACTTGCAACCTCTCAGGCATAGAAGGTGAATTATATCAATGGACCATGAATTTCTGCAGTGATTGCGTTTCATGTTACTAGTGCTTCTGGGACTGATCCACACATCATTGATATGGCTAATTGGGATAGCACTGGTAATCCTGTGACCAAAAAAATGGCCTTGTTAGGGATTCCTTGACCCCTAAATCCTCTTCCTTCCACAGCACTATTACCCTCAGGGGTGCAAGTAGGGAGGAAGGGTCTCCCTGTATATCTCGTAGTGTAGAGGGAGATCACCACTGATGAATGGATCCTGGAAATAATAGAGAAGGGATATGTTCTGGAGTTGCTGTCTACTCCTCTGGTCCATTCCTTCACCACCAACACCATCATCGTCTTCTTTTTCTTCTTCTTCCTCCTGTTCTTCTTCTTCTTCTTCCCACGTGGCCCTTCTAAAAGAAGAAGTGCAGCTGCTTCTCACAAAGAAGGCTATCAAACCTGTCCCTCCAGAAGAAAGGGACAGTGAGTTATATTCATGGTATTTCCTGATTCCCAAGTGGACAGGTAACTTGCAGTCTATTCTAGACATGAGACCTGAACAAATTCATCAACAACAAAATGTTTTCCATGATTTCACTTCAGGCTCTCATCCTCATGCTGCAAAAGAGGGATTGGTTAAGCACCGTGGACATAAAATGTGCTTCCCTTTATGTCAAGATCAAAAAATGCCATAGACAATACCTCCACTTACACTGCAGGATAAACATTAGCAGTTCTGGATTTTGCTGTTTGGCCTGTTCTCAACACCACAGATATTTAGTAAATGCTTCTGGGTTTTGGCTGCAGCCCTCCTGAGAGAAGGGCTTTATATCTTTCCTTATTTTGATGGCTGGTTACCGTATGTCCAGTCCAAGAAATTGGTTCAATACACATTGTCCAGAACATTATGCTTGTTATGGTCAGCAAACCAAAATCAGTACTGATTTCCTGTCAGGGCCGCCAATTCATTGGTCTGGTACTAGAAATGAAAGTGGGTATCATTTTCCTGTCTTAGGCAGAGTGGAGGACTTGATTACTCAAGCCCAACTAGTACATGAGAGTCCTTCTGTATCAGCCTGGATGATGTTCCATGAAGGACTCATGGATACTCCCATTGTAACAGTCCCATTTGCCTTCCTACATATGCAAATCTCTCACTGGACACTGTGAGTACAGTGGGATCAACTAGCAGATGACCTAGAACATATGATTCTCAGCGCACCTCTTCTTCACCATATCCTGAGATGGTAGATGGACCACCTGCACCTATTACAGATTGTCCCCTTCCTCTCCCTGACCCCAGTACAGCCCTTAGCAGTGTCAGATGTCCTGTTGCCACATGAGCATCATGTGTACCTTTCGTATGCACTACTGTCTTGACCCTGTATCTTATGAACGTACTGCCTCTGGGCATGTGCTGTTGCAAGACTTTCTGTCCTGATTACGTATCAGACCTTGCCAACTTCCTTGTACACTGCTTGGGAATTGGTCCAAAGAAGTGGCCCAATGGAAGAGATATCCTCGATGAAGAAAGAACAGTTACTTACTGTATCAGTAGATTTTTGAGAGAATCTCCTTCATTGGGCCACAGCACAACCAACCTCTTTCCCCCTTATTGTGAGATCAGGAGGCAGGTTTTGTCCATTGCATTGTTTGGAGGTGTCCATAGCTGCCTTATGTTTGTTATTTCCCAGTCCCATGCCTCCCCTTGTGTGGTTGGTATTGCTCTGGTCTCCTGGTTCCTCATGGTTAGAGACCCTTCAAACTTATCTATGGCAGGGAACTGAGGAGCAACTGGGCCACCAGTGATTATATATGCACCAACATTGCACATCACAGTGTGTGGCCCCTCAGCTAGTAAACATTTCCAAGTAGTCCTGATGCCGATGGCTTACAGTTCCAAAGGTGTAGCCCAAAGGAGGAGATTCTCTTGAAGATCTACTGTTATGGTGAGTAACTGTTGTTTTTGTTGTATATCATTTGTATAAATTAATTCCTTTTAGATGCTGCAATAAAAATCCTTATTATTACTAACATTGACATGTAGGGAGGAAGAAGGCAATGTGCTGGGTGGGGGTGGTCTGGGACATCGTCGGAGGAGGAGGAGAAGGAGAGCCCTATGGAGCATAGACACAGTAGCATGGGTGACTAGGTGACCATCATCTGGCACAGGAAAAGGCATTTTTTTGCCTGCCACCCCCCCCATGGCAAAGATTCTCTTCCAAGTTTCAGTCATCTCTGGTGTACCACCCACCTACTGTACGTACCTTAGTTCTGCATGCTGCTGTCACCACCTAATACTGGAAAGGAGCCACACAGTGGAATATGCAAACCCTCCTCGAAATGAGGAGGGTGTTGGACTGCACACTGAGTCTTTCCAGACTGACCTACACTTCTGGCATCCCAAACTCATCAGCATGCCAAGTGGTCCCATACCACTGTGTGCTATGGAGCCAGTGTAATCATTTTTCACTTAATATTTCAAGGCCTGGCTACACCTTTAAACCAGGTTTAGTCTATAGCTCTTACTGATAAACACAGATCTGTAATAGAGTACTGTACAGAAGATTCTGAGCAATGCTTTTCCCAAGGCATTGCAAGGTCCAAATATGTTACAAATTGCCTGCGGAAAAGTCTCATTCCTTAGCAGTTTGTTTATAATAGGGCAATGACTCCTGGATGTGTGGAATAAGTAGGTTCAGTAATCACTGTAGGAGGTCTGACTGAGTCACAGGAATTATGCAACCAGAGAACTCATAGGATGTGCTGCATTTTATTTAAACAAATCCAGTTGCAGCCTTCAGTTTTCCCTGCTTATTTAAGAACACAGGACAATGAGGTTTGAGAACTCTGAATTTACATTTCAGTTGAAGCAAGCTAGAATACATAGCCTAAAAATATACAATTGCTAGGCCTTGTTCCTTCATAGCAAGGCCACAGGTCAGTTGGCTTGGTTTTTGTCTCCTAGTAACTTAGTACACGTGGTCACATGCTGCACAGTGATCTATATGAATAAAACAATATCCATACACATATTAGACAATATCCTACTGCTGTAGCAGTCCCCCTGGGACCCACTGGAACAACAGGCCCTGCACCAACATGTGAATTTACTGGTGTGTTGAATTTTAATGAATAAATACATATACTGGCTATAAAATTGTAACTAATGAAACACAACATTTCAATTGACCACTGAGGTTTTCTGCAGTTAGTATCCTAAATATGGGGGGGTTACATTTTCTCAGTCTCACTAGTTAGCAGTGAGGCTGTTTTACGTTTAGTTGTTTATCCCATTGCTTGTCACCTCTGCCCACGTCTGTTGGGGCACGGCACTGTAACCACACCTTTCCTTTGTAGCACCAGCTGGCAGTACAATGGCACAGCCATGCTGAACAACACCCCACCTCTGTTCAGGGCCAGGACATCTGAGTCTGCATGCAAATCCAGGTGCCCCTGCTGGTAGTACAAAGTACTGCTTCAGCACTCTAGGACTGGTCATACTTTTTTTTTAATTTTATATTTATTACATTTTGAGAAAGAATGAAATGTTTCTCGTAGCTTTTTCTGGGGTGATTTTACTTGTTTAAACTTTGTCAGTTTTTGTTTCCAGTACAATGGATCTGGATGCAAACTCTTCCATCGGGTGTCATCCCAGCACAATTTTATTTTTCGTGAATTGATTTCTATGGGGTCTGTCTGACCCCCATGCTTTTAACTATGCCCCTCCTATGTACATACTGTACACAGTAGGGTAGGGGTGCACAAATACAGATACTGACATTTTGAATACCTTGAATATTAAGGTATTTGAATTAGTAATGATAAACATTTTACTATTTGTATTCCATATTTATGCGAAAACTGGGTTTTGCTACAAATGTACTGCAAAACAGGTGTTGACACAGGGGATAGATAGTACCAAGAGTGTTACACTAGTGGCAGCAATTTGCCATGTGCACTCTTTCTTACCAGCACATCTCAGCCCTCCTAGCACCTCACTAATGTCACCCGATGACTTGCAGCCTCGCGCATATGAATTATCACTGTAGTGCTGGAACACGATGACACCCTTTCCAGGCAGGGACAAGGTGCAAACTGCAGTGCATTTCACTCTATTCCAATGTCATTCCTGAGTCAACAGTTTTCACCTCCTCTTTCCTGCACTGAGTCATCAAAGACCCCGCTCCACCTCCCTCACTGGACCCATCAGTATTGGTCTCCTGCCAGCCCCTTGATTCCATACCTGATACAGTCTTTACATACGGACATATGAAACTGCCAACAGATACAGGCCATTCAGTCTATCTAGTCTGCTCAAGTGTGCAGAATGCTGTCTATTAAATTGCAGCTGCCCCGCCTCCCCTAAACTACCTTTTAACTTAGTGCACCCCACTTCCAACTTCTCTTCCCCCACCCTCCCCATAGTTTTGACACTCCCTTTGGCCCTGTCCCACCCTGTCTTGAAGCTGCCCACTGTTTGCAGTGCTACCACTTCTTCTGGCAGCACATTCCAACCAGCCACCACCCTCTCAGTGAAATAGTGCCTCCTCATCTCTCTCCCTCTCTCTTGAACCTTCCTCCCTCCAATTTCAGACTGTGTCCCCTGGTGTCCCTCCCCCCTTTTAACTTAAACAAGTCCTCTGAATTAACTCTGTTTATGCCCTTTAGGTACTTGAATGTCTCAATCACATCCCCTTTCTCCCTTCTGTCTTCTAGGGTGTACATGTTGAGCTCCCTCAATCTCTCCTCATATGTCTTGTCTCCCATCCTCAGGATCATCTTTGTCACCCTATGCTGGACCCCCTCCAGTAGTTTGATTTCCCTTTTCAAATTGGAGCACTAAAACTGCACACAGTACTCCAAGTGCAGCCTCACAAAGGACCTGTACAGGGTCAAAATTACTTCCTCCCACCTAGAGGTGATTCCCCTGGTGATGCATCCAAGCATTCTGTTCATCTTTACAGCTGCCTTCCTGCACTGTGCTGAATGTTTCATGTCCCCTGTCACCAGCACTCCCAGATGTTTCTCCTCCTCTGAAGTAGCCAACTATAGTCCCCCCAACCAGTAGCTGTTCTTTGTTTTTTTTTGCCCCCAAGTGCAAGACCTTGCATTTTTTGGCATTGAACTCCAGCTGCCATGTGGCTGACCAGCACTCAAGTGTCACTAAATCCCTTTTGCAGTGCCTTATCCCCTTCCTCACTATCCACCTCCACACAGATCTTAGTGTCATCTGCAAAGACATTGATCTTGCTCCTTATCCCATTTTATATGTCTGCTATGAATATGTTAAATAGTAATGGTCCTAGCACCGACCCACTGGTTACCACCCTGGGTGCCGAGAGCTCTCCCCAACTACCACCCTCTGTTGCCTGCCCTGGAACCAGCTCTTTATCCACTTGACCAGCTTCCTCCCTGCTCCCAGGCTATTTAACTTGCTGGTCAGCCTTCCATGGGGCATGGAGTCAAATGCCTTACTGAAGTCCAAGTAAAGGACATCCACTGCATGGCCCCTATCCAGTAACCTCATCATTCAGTCAAAAAGGTCAACAAGGTGGTCTGACATGATCTCCCAGACACAAGCCCATTCTGCCTATTGTCCTGTAAGCCATTCTCCTCCAGGAAACTCACCAGCCTTTCCTTATAATCTCCATTAGATTTCCCTCAATGGCTATAAGGCTCACTGGTCTGTAGTTCCCAGGTTCATCTCTGGGACCACTCTTATGGATTGGCACCACATGTGCCAACCTAAAATCCCTGGGCATGCATCCAGTATTCAGGGAAGTGTTTAATAAATCTGCAAGTGGTCCCGACAGGACCCCTACCAACTCCCTGAGTACCCTAGGATGCACTCAATCCAGACCAGGCACCTTATCCATCCTTAGGGACCTTAGGCCCTTCAGCACCCTTTCGACTGGGATCTCCACGTCCATCACCTCCTGTCCCCCTGCCCCCCTCCACCATTCCCCTGAGGTATAGACCCATCCCTCTCCCTGGTAAACACTGAGCAGAAGTACTCGTTTAGTACTTCCACCTGCTCTGCCCCCTGCTCTACCCACCCTCCCTCCTTCCTAATCCTTACAATCTGGCTCTTGCAATTCCTTCTCTCTCCTATATACCTAAAGAAATCCTTTTCCCCTTCCCTGATCCCCTGTGCCAGCCTTATTTCTTTTGAAGCCTTGGCTGCTCTCACTACTATGCTCACCAATCTGCATTTCTTCACGTATTCCTCCCTATCCTTATCCCCGCAGGATCTCTTATGCCTTCTAAAGGTCACTGTATTTTCCCCCACCCTTTCCACTACCTCTCCATTCATCCAGCTGGGTCTCTTGTTCCTGGCCTTCTTGCTTTGCTTTGGCACTTGGTTCAAGAACTAGTGGCCTCTGCCAAACCCCTCTTTATGATGTTCCATTTCTGCTATGCATCCATGTCCAGGCTGATGTTGTCAAGGTGCCCTTTCAGAATGATTCCCATCCTGCCAAAGTCTGCCCTCTTAAAATCCACTAGTCTTGTTTTTGTATTGGCTACATCCTTCCCCAGGTTGAGGGAGAACCACACTGTGCAGTGATCACTTCCTGCTAGGGGTCCTCCACCTCAATGTCTTGGACTAGCTCTCTGTCCATAAGTACCAGGTCTAGAATGTTCCTCTCCCTGGTTGGCTCTGTCACTTTCTGTGTGAGGAAGTTGTCCTGGAAGGCCTCCAGGAGGACCTGCTCTTTGGCACTTGAGGTGGCTGGGGTGTTCAAATCCACCCTCAACAGATTGAAGTCCCTGACCACCACTGTGTTGCCCTTACCGCTAAGCCTCTTAATTTGTTCTCCCAGTTCCCTGTCCTTTTCCACACTCTGGGAGGGTGGCCTATACACTACCCCCAGTCTCACCCCTGATCTCACCTTCCTACTCTTTGAGTGCTGTAGGCGAATCCATAAGGCTTCATCCTTGCCCTCCTCACCTTCCTCCCTGTTGCACAATATCCCCTCCTTAACATATAATAGCTACCCCTCCCCCTTTGTCCTTGTCCCTATTGAACAGTTTGTACCCAGGAATCACTAAATCCTAGTCCTGGTACTGGGTGGTCCATGTTTCAGTTATGGCGGCTATATCCACCTCCCCTTCCACCATGAAAGCCTGCAGTTCTATTGTCTTTTTGCCAAGACTTCTTGCATTCAGTGAGACCACCCTCCACTGGGAGTTCTTCCCCTGCTTGCCTATACCCTCTTCCGTTACCCTCCCCCTTTTTGCCTTTTGCGTCCCGTCTTCCTGCCTGTCTATGGGGGGGAGACTGGTGTTCTCCCTTGCCTGGTGGCAGTATTTGCTGCCCAGCCCCTCACCCTGCCTAGTTTAAATCATACTTTTCTGCAATGAACTCCCCCAGCTTTTTCTTTAGGACCCCTGAACCTTCCCCACTCAGGTGCAGCCTATCAGTGCATACAGGTCTTGGCTCCCCCCATGCTACCCCATCCCCCCACCAGTCCATATTCCATGTCCTCACACATGTCCCCAGCCATTTGTTGAACTCTGAGATTCTTAGTTTTATGGCCTTGCTACCCCTTGGTACGGGGAGAATCACAGAGAATGCTATTGTCCTCCCCTCTCTACTGCACAACCTTCCTACTTCCTTGAATCTCTCCTGCACTTCTTCCAACCTATTTCCTTCAAGATCATTAGTACCCAGGTGCACCACGATATTTTGCAAAACATCCCCCTCTCCCCCAGTCCCTAGTGTAATGTTAAAGGCCAGTTTGGTCTGTAGTAAACAGTATAGACCCCACCCCTTCCGGCACTTCAGATGGTGACTAAAATAGTCAAATCTTTTATCTGGCCTCCTGCCAGCACCCCCCAGCCAGCATCATGTTTATATCAATGCCCTACCAATCCCGACCCCTGTTTTCTCATCAGAGTATTCAGCATGCTGACATTTCCCAGAAACTCAAAAGGAATAGAATTTATAAGTTTAAATATGAACCTTTTTTTTATTACTATTTAAATTATTTTTGTGAGGTCCCATTAGTCACAATAGTATTTACCACAATGAAGTTAATTTAAAACAAATGGTGCAAGGAATAAACAACTGACATTCAGCTCTTTTTTTTGCTTTAAATTTTTTTATTTTCAATAAACAAAAGCATACAGGGATAAAATAACATATTTTAAGTGTATACTCTAAGCATTATAGTAATAAATTGTACAATACTACCACTGGGATAATCAGTATAAATCAATAGATAACATACCAAGCTCTATACATTTTTATGGCCTAAACTAGAACTCAAATTTCCTCCTGGTCCCAAAGCTCCTTCTCTATCTTCTTTGTGTGTAGTTGTTTTAATATTTTAAATTCAAAATAACAGACTGCATGCCTTGGTGGTCACACGGATGAGCTGGCATGTAATATGGCTTTGACACAGAGTCACCAGTGGCTCAATTTCTTTTTTGAATTTCAACCTGTGTGTGCAGGCTGACAATGGAATTCTCCTTGGGCTCATGCAGATACATTTCTGGTTGCATGGGCACCAAGGAACAGCTGAATACAGCAAAGGCAGACTCACACACAATTGTGATCGAGAAACTGCTCTGCAGTGTTAGCACTAGAAATGTTATAAATGTCCTAGAGTGGGATTTGAAGCTCTGACCTACTTTCTCAGGGGTGAGAGTGCTTCTGATGAGCCAAACTGGCACTAGAAGATGAAAAGGAAGTATTAAGCTGGACCACCAGCGCAGCAGTAGGTTTTTTGTCTGCAACACCGACAACCTGGGTTTGGATGTGAGCCTGAGGAGTCGGAGGGCTGGCTGTGGGGAGGAGGATCGAGCATCTGATGGACTGCTCTCCTCCTCCAGTGAGAGGGTGGGGTAGTGCTCGGTGCTTGTCTGACCCCTGTTAGAAGCTGGGGATGTCACAGCTGAGGCTTGCTAACTTCTGGGAGGTGTGCCAGACGTCAGCATGCATGCACCTCTATGTCATTTCATGCCACACCTCCCAACAACATGGGTGAAAAAATCAACCATCTGAAGCATGGAGGATGTCTGCCCCCCCACTGACCCCTATGCAGTTGGCCGAGGTACTCTGCCATTGGATCACCATGTGGCACCATCCAGGGAGTAATGGAGGATGCTCCCCGATGGCCCCACCCTGGGGGGAAATCCAGGGTGCACTCTGGGAAGGCAGCAGGTAAGTCCTAGGGGATGGAGTAAGGTGGCGAGGATGGCGGGCTGATAGCAGAGTCAGCCAAGGGGAAACAAGGTTAAAAAAAAGGAAGTATTAAGAGAGTTGCATAGTGTTACAAGAGGCAGTGGACACCTGGACCAGATTTTACAAGCCCTGCAGCTGCCTTGCATCTCGGGAAGTTTTCAAAGGTGCTGCATCAGCCTTGTTATGCCTGGATGCAATGTAACATAAGTAGGCTCAGGGCCCCCCCCAGCTCAGTCCCTGCGTCCAGTACTGGATACAGCAGCCTGGGGACTAAACCAGCTAGACCATTTGTTATGGTGTAGCTCAACTTAGTGCTAGACAGATGTTTCCTGTGTTGTTGCAAATGGGATGCAAGACCAGTTGCATGCGCTTAACACTGGGCAGACTTGATAGACTGCAATGGCCTTCTTTTACTGGCAGTTTCATATGTTTTGAAAGCGACCCCTGCTGTGGCTATATACAGTAGGTGGCAGATGCAATGGAGGCTGCCAGATGCAGGTGAGGCTGGTAGACGCACCTGTTTTGGGTTGTTCCTACTACTTCTGCTGTCCATCCACATGTAGGGCAATTGATTTGTAAAACCTAGTCTGACTGCAACAATCAGATAGCATTAATAGCAACATGTGTCTTACTTTGGATGCATCAGCATTTGGATACCTGAGTAACCTCCTGACGCCTGCCAACCCCTTGTGCTCCCACTGCTCCTCCATCAAGGGCCTCCTAGTGATTCCCAGGGCATGGCTTAAAACCTCCGGAGATTGTTGTTTCAAGGTGGCAGCACCGGCCCTGTGGAACTTGTTCCCAAGGTTCTTGAAGGACGCTTCCTCGGTGCAGGCTTTCAAGTGTGGTCTGAGGCCCATCTGTTTAGAGAAGCATTTAGGATTTTATAATCTTCTACCTTTTGCTAGCCTAGCTGCTGTAATTCTTTAATGCTGAATTTGTATATGTCTTTTAAATTATTTTACTTACAGTACTATTTTTAATTCTTGTCTGAACTCTGTACAGTGCCCTGAGCTTCAGGGGAAAGGACACTTATGAAATAAAATCTTACTTATGTACTATCTAGTTGCATCCATGATCAGCTAAATCATCTGACACACAGTCTAGATAATTTAACACAGGGTGGTGGGATGATCTCAGTTGTGACTCCTGACAATATTGACAGAGACAGCAGCAGTTTTTAGAGGACCACCAGCAGACATGGCAGTAGATGCCAGAAGAGCTTAGAGATGGTGCCTGCTGAGGCACAGTATCTGTTAGGTCTGTCAGCTCTAGCTCCCATGTCTATAGGCTTACTGCTCAGTGTGCATTGATGGATGCAGGGGACTGTGCCCCTAGTCTGGGTTCCAGTCCCAGATGAGGCACTTGTTTCTTTCTCTTTTGTTTGTTTAGGTTCCATATATGTGCATACCGCACCCTTTGTATGAAAATGTAATTATCTGTGCAGTACCAGGTTGTGCATTAGAGAAAGAGTAAAGCGCTAATGGAAGTCCTAGGTTTCTAGCTGCCTTGGAGGTGCTGCTGGTAGCACAACTGGAATGGTATTCTGGGTAGCCTGGGTTCAAATCCCAGCTGAGACACTTATTTCTTTCTCTCTTCTGTTTGGGTTCCATATATGTGCACACCGCACCCTTGGGTATGACTTTGCCCATAAACTCTGTGCTGGACCTTGGAAAATTGTGAAGGGCGGTTACAGGGCTTGGAAAATCAGGACAAATGCTACAGGATTAGTGGCTAGGAAAGCACAATTTGTTTAAGGAGTTGACTTTAATTTATGGTTCTAAATTCCTTTTGCTTATTAGAATGCAAATAGTGTATGTGATGCTACTGAAGTAGAGAGGAGAAATGAAATAATTTTTGGTTTGGCAGAGATGATGTAAGCAGTAACATACAACAGAGTGTGCATTAAAGCATTTTAATGCAGTGTCATATGACATGGTTCAACCAGACATGGTTGTGGATTTTCCAATGCCATTTAATAAATCTTTTCAGGTGAGTACGGTAGTTTCGGCACTATATACAAGATTGAGTCCACTAAGGCAAAACAATGGTGGGCTACACACAAACATTTTTAATTTTTTTTTTAAGTCATATTTTATTGAAGTTTTCTATGGTACATGAAAGGACAAAACAACAATTAACAATGGTAACAAACACAACTGTCAGTTAATATTTATTTCACCACATGAAGTCAATCAATGGCTCTACCTGTCTTTTGCCCTTGACCAGGCTAGTGCTCTCTTGGTATTCAACAGCTGCCTCGTTGAAATCCAAGACTGGATGAATTCCAGTGGGTTAAAGTTGAACGCAGGTAAAACTGAGGTTTTGGTAGTGGACCTGGGCCGCAGGACAGAGCCGTTGAGGACTGATTCGCCCTCCGGTTTATTCTTGGGGTGCGTGATCTGGGAGTGATACTTGACGATGGGCTGACCCTTCGTCATCAGGTTTCGGCAGTCTATAAATTAGCCTTTTGCCATCTAAGTATCATTGCCAGGATCAAGCACCTTGTTCCATCCAGTGATCTGCCTGATTTGGTCCACGCCTTTGTGACCTCGTGCCTTGACTATTGCAACTCCCTTTACTTAGGGCTTCCTGGGGTTGATATCTGCGGCTTGCAGCTAGTGCAGAATGCTGCTGCACGTTTATTGACTGGGGTATCTAGGAGATCTTATATTACCCCAGTGCTACGTGATCTGCACTGGCTGCCACTTCAGTGGTGGATCACCTTTAAGGTAGGCTTGCTAACCTACAAAACCCCACATAGACTTGGTCCTGACTACTTGAAAGAGCTTCTGACTCCTTACACCTCTGTATGACAACTCCACTCAGCTGACGAGGGGTTGCTGGAGATTCTGAGGGTTAGTTTGAATTCATCTGGGGCACGCTTTTTTATGTTTGCTGCCCCAACCCTCTGGAATTCTCTGCCCCATCAGCTGTGGGAGTGCAGGATGGTGGGGAGCTTTAAGCAGGCACTGAAGACATTCTTATGGAGTAAGGCATTTCCTGATTTGCTGTGATTTTAACTATGTTTTATTGAATTATCTGTGAATTTTGAAGTGCCTCAATACTGTGAAAGGCACTCAATTAAATAAAATTATTATTATTATTATTATTATTATTATTATCAACTACTGTAAAATACTGTCATGGGGTTGTGGCTCCTACCACCAACACATGTGCCACTCAGTCAATCAATGAACTTCATTTAATTCAATCAATCGATCTTTATTCAATCAATCAATCTTTATTTTACCAGGCAGAACACCATTGAGATGAGCTCATTTACAAGATGGACCTGGGTACAACATAACAATAAAATGCAGACAGTAAAAATACAGGGAAAGAAAGCAAGGAAAAAAAAAGAATACTAATTGGGCAACATTTGTATATATAATAAATGGGCCTGACTGACAGTAATTTAAATAATCAGATAAGGCATGTGCAAGATCTAGACAGATTAAGTACAACATTACCAACCAGAGTACTTTCTTAGTGTAACAGTTACAGGTCTCCTTAAAATTACGTAAAAACAGGTTCTTGAAAAAGGAAAACTTAACAGGAGAGGCAAGTCTCAGTGTTTTCTGAGCATTATTCCAGAGAACAGGGAGAGCATGCTTATTGCGGACCTGCCAAAACAAGTTCTGGCCTTAGGGATGAAGAGGGAGATGTAGATGAGACTTCTTAGGGGGTAACTACCGGATGTACAGACAGGCAGACAGTCAATTATATACTGTGGGAGCTTAAGGGTAGTGGCTTTATAGGTCCATACTATAGCATTTTTGTGTCTCCTGTAACTGAAAGAACTCCAGCCGAGGGAAGAATAGAGAGAGCAATGATGAGTCAAAAATGGGGCACCCGTGATAAATCTAAATGCCCGATGATATAATGTATCAAGTTTGAAAAGGGTTGATATTGTGGCTTGCCCATACAAGAAGTCTGCATAACCCAGTACAGGCATGAAGGTAGTCTGTACAAGTCTTATTTTGGCCTCTAGAGTAAGCAAGTGCTTAATTCAAAAGAATATCCCAAGCCTCTGCTTTAACTTTTTTGAGAATTTGTCAATGTGAACTGTAATTAAGAGCATTTCTCAATTGCAACTCAATGAGCTTTACAGGGTTTCACACTTTAAAATTGATACAGACCAAGAAAATAACATGCACATATATAAATATAAAATAAAATTTAAAAGAAACAAAAAGGAGCTCGCACAAGGTCGTGGTGCCTTGGAAAAGAAATACATATGCATAAAAACCAGGCAACTCACCACCACTAAACAAGCTGACACCACAAGGATAAAATAAAACACATACTTATTGTATTAAACACCAGACCCGTTTCTGGTCCATCTGGACCCTTTTTCAAAGGCTGAACCAGCATTAAAATGACAGGCATTTATAGTAAAACACATGATGACATCAAAATGACAAACTTTTAAACATACCAGTCAGGACACAGAATTAATCATGACTGATAAGATTACATATGATTACAATTTATTTACTAAAATACCAGAATAAACCTCTATTTCAAAGGCTAAGCACACTTTGTACCAACATTTCATAACATAAAATCAAACATAAATATGTTTAAATATAAAACTGGGAAGGGGGGGTTTCTAGAAGCAGAGAAAAAGGCTAAAATATATACAAAGGATAAAGGGGGGGGTTAAGAAGGAGGGAACTAAAAAAGAAGGGGGCAAACAGACCAGTGCAAAATTTCAGCATAACAAAATAGCTAGCTAGGCAAACACAACAATACTTCTCCAGGAAGAAAAAATAATTGTTTTCTTTCTTCCAAATAGGGTTTTATATCAAAGCCCCCATTTAAACCCATTTTTTGTAGCTTTTAATTATAAAATCCAAGAAGTTTCCCTTTTGAGGATCAGATTTCTATAGTTGCCTCCTCTAGGATTTTGACACACTTCATCAGTAGCCATATAGGTAAACTTATGCTCTATATTATCCTGTCTACTACTTAAAATATGCGCTGCTGTTGCATACAAAATATCCCCCTTCAAAATTGCTCTTTGATTTTACCTCATTCTGGTTTTAAAATTTCTCTCTGTTTTCCCTACATAGAATGCTTAGCATGTACATGTTGCTAGATAGATCACACCACTTGTATTACATGTCATCATTTGCCATACAACAAAATCCTTGCTAACATTTATAGATGTAAAAGTCTTCCCCAATTTTATAACCTCACAATACATGCAATTATTGCATTTGAAACACCCAACCGGTCTGTTTAACCATGTCTGATTTTTTTTTATCCACAAACTGACTGTGGACCAGACAGCCCTTCAGGCTTTTTGCTTTTCTATATGCCAACCATGGATTTCGTTCTTCTACTGTTTCCAAATTCTTTTCCACTGCTAAACCCCCCCCAATGTTTTTCAAATTATATCAGCAAATAAATTTGCATGTGCTGATAAAGTGGTTACAACATTTAAATGTGAATCTTTGCCATGACTTTTATTTATTGGTTCCAATAAAAGACTTCTATACATGCCTTCCACCTCTCGTTTTGCTTTATCAATCTTTTTTCTATTATACTCCCTCTCTATGAATGTATTAGTAAGAATCTCTGCATTCTGTTGAAAACTTTCTTCAGTGCTACAATTTCTTTTTGTCCTCAAAAATTCCCCTTTGGGGATGTTAGCTATTGTATGGGCCAGATGGCAACTGGAAGCCATCAAAATGGTGTTCCCATCTACACCTTTACAAAAAATATCTGTGCTCAAACTCCCTTCTACATTCTTTTTGATAAGAATGTCTAGATATGGTATTTGGTCCTCTGCCTTATTGTATGTGAAACATAGGTGCTGATTTGTAGAATGTAAATAATCCTCAAATTGCTGGAGTTCTAGGGATGTCCCTTTCCATAAAAGGATGACATCATCGATAAAACGCCTCCACATAATGATATTGCTGTGGAAGCAGTTTAAAGACTGGTCATAAATAAAATTCTGTTCCCACTGGCCCACATGCAAATTTGCAATTGAGGGGGCACAAGTGGCCCCCATAGCTGTTTCTTTAACTTGCCTATACAGGACCTGATCAAAAGTTAAAACATTATATTTTAGTACAAATTCCATAAGTTTTAACAAAAAATACACTGGTAGCCAGTATGGCAACTATTCTTGTTTAGGAAAAATGCCATGGCATCCAGAGCTCCTTCATGTGGCGCATTAGAATATAAAGATTCTATGTCTAAAGTAACTAAAAATAAATCCTTATTTATCTGTAAATTATCCAAAACAGTGAGGATATCCTTCGTGTCCCTTACATAACAGGGGAGACTTTCTACATGAGATCTTAAAAAAGAATCTAGAAACTGGGAGAGAGGCTCAGTTAATGAACCTACACCACTAACTATAGGGCGACCTGGCAGATTTATAAGGGTGTTATGTACTTTGGGCAGTAGATATAACATTGCTGTTACTGGGTAATCTCTAATAAGAAAATCCCGTTCATGCTTTGAAATGTACCATCTAAACAAGCAGTATTTACCAATTCATCAATCATACTTTTATATTCCTATAATGGGTTAAAACTACATTTTTCATAAAAAATAACATCATGTAGTTGTCGTAAAGCCTCGTTAACATAATCCTGCTTATTCGTAATTACCACTGCCCCCCACCTGCTTGTTTCACAACAATATTTAAATCCTATTATAACATTTTCAAACCATTTCTTTCTTCTGCTGTTAAATAGCCATATTGATAGCCAGGTAAATTATCAAACAAAACATCTAAGTCTCTTTCCGCTAACTGCCAAAACACATTAGCAGCTGTACACACTGGAGGACAAAAAGTTGAATTCAGTTTAAACTGTTCAGAAAAAGAAGCAGAAACAGTTCCACTTTCTTGTGTATTACCAAAGAAAGCCATCATGTTCAATTTTCTGCATAATGAATTCACATCCTTTATCCTTTATATATATTTTAGCCTTTTTCTCTGCTTCTAGAAAAATTATCCGCACCCCCGCTTTTCTATTTAAACATATTTATCTTTTATTTTATAATGTGAAATGTTGGTACAAAGTGGGTTTAGCCTTTGAAATAGAGTTTTTTTCTGGTATTTTAGTAAATAAATTGTAATTATATGTAATCTTATTAGACATGATTAATTCTGTGTCCTGATTGGTACATTTAAATGTTTGTCATTGTGATGTCATCATGTGTTTTACTATAGTGTCTGTTATTTTAATGCTGTTTCAGCCTTTAAAAAAGGATCCAGATGGACCAGAACTGTGTCAGGTGATTAATACAATAAATTTGTATCCTATTTTAACCTCGTGGTGTCAGCTTGTTTAGTGGTGCTGAGTTGCCTGGTTTTTGTGCATACATATATAAATATTAATTCACACTAAAACATACTAACTGGTCATAAAAGCTTGATTAAATAGGAACATCTTTAGCTCCCTCTTGTTGATGTCCACAGTTTGACTTTCTCGTATGTGATGAGGGCGGGAGTTCCACAGCATTGGGACAGCAGACGCAAAAGCATGGACCCAAGATGTCTTTAAATAAATCCTGGGAACTCCCAAAAGGCCCTCATCTGCAGAGTGCAGGGTGCATATGGGTTGGTAAGGACACAGGAGATCTTGCAGGTAACCAGGCCCCTGACCATGTAGGGCCTTAAAGGTCAGAAAACCGACCTTGAAGGAGATCTGCCACCTAACCGGCAGCCAGTGCAGAGAGTGCAGCACATGTGTAATATGACACAATCTAGGCCGACAGGTCAACAACCTGGCCACTGCATTTAGTACCAGCTGCTGGTAGTGCAGATCTATCCCCGCTAGCTCCAGGTAGAGGGCATTGCAGTAATCCAGGCATGACATCACAAAGGCATGGACTAGTACCAGCAAATCAGCCAGGGTATCAGCTGTTTAACCCTGGCAATGTTTCTCAGATGGTAGAATGAGGTCTTAATCATGGCCAACACCTTAATCAGTTCGCCCTCATCCAATCTTGGATCTTGTCCAGGCAGGTATTCAGTACTGAGACTGTCTTCTGCTGCTCAGGTGCAAAGGACATGTAGAGAGCTGAGTATCATCTGCATAGCAGTGAAAACTCAACCCATACTACCATATAATGTCCCCCAGTGGCAGCATGTACACTGTGAAAAACATGGATGACAAAACAGAGCCCTGCGGGACCCCACACAGCAGGGGCACGGGAGCCAAGGAATAAACCCCCAACACCACATGCTGTGACCTGCTGGTGAGATGAGATCTAAACCAATTGTGGACTGAACCCATCAGTCCACAATATACCCACAAATGCTACATCACCACCCCATGGTCCACGATGTCAAATGCTGCTGAGAGATATAGGAGAACCAGAATAGAATGTCTCCTCCTCCTGATGAAGCATCACATTTAGACACGAAGTGCCGAGGTTTTTGGCTCACCTGGGTTCTGGCAGTAAAACTTTTTATGCGGCAAGCAGTGTGATTTCTGTTTATTTGCAACTTATTCAGCGAGTGCAGCCTGTGGTGCTTTCTGTACAGTCTCAGTACTATGTCTTTTCCTAAATCCCGATTGGAGAGGCTCATAGATGTCATGGGCTGTTAAATAGGTCTCCAGTTGCACAACCACCAGATTCTCAATAACCTTCCCCACAAAGGAAAGGTTAGAGACAGGTCTGTAGTTTGCCAGACAATCTGGATCTAGTGAAGGTTTTTTAAGGAGGGGTCTTACAACCGCCTCTTTCAGGGGCTCTGAAAAAAACCCATCACCAGGAAAACATCAGACTATCTTGGCTAGGACAGGGCTGATGGTATCAACACATCCCAGTAGGAGGCATGTTGGTCCCAGATCCAAACCACAGTAGGTTGGCCATAACTCCTGGATGATCCTCATGACATCTACTACTGCAACCTGGTCGAAGTTGGACCAGATTGACTGAATGCCTGCAACATCACTCCCTTCACTGCAATGCCCAAGGCCTCTGGATCTCTCTGCTCTCTCTCTCTCTCTCTCTCTCTCTCTCATTCGGCTTCCGATTTATGTTCACTCTGCTGTTACCCCCATAAAACAGTCACAGTGGCTTCATTTCTTTAGTTTCTTTTTTTGTGTTGCCCGAGCTGTGCAACAGATAGACATGGCCTAAATGGCCATCTGGCAGAGGTTTTGCCTGTGGCCGTATTTGTTATTTGCACCATTAAATTTAAACTTTTGCATCAATCAGCTGTGCGGATTGCCTGTGTTTGGTGTGCGGATGTTTGTGATTTCAATCTCAGCACTTTCCCTGCCTGAGAGCCCACCCGGGGAACTTTAACCCTGAACCCCGGGACCTGTCCCTCCAACCAGGCCCCACTTTGGGTAAAGGCTGCACCCAACTCCACTTTCTACCTCCTGGGCTGCTCTGCCACACAGGGAAAGGATCAAGACCACTGCCACCAGTACCTGACCCCCTGCAGTGGCTCTGCCACTGCCCCTGTAGCCCCGTTACCCAGGAAACTCAAGACTCCCAAAACTGGGCCAAAGCACTCCCTGGAGTCCTACTGTACCTGCCCACAACTCGCTCCCTGGATGCTCTCACCACCCAGTTCCCAAGGGACCCAAGACCCAAAATGACCGCATACTGCCTTTCTGAGAGCCTCCTTCGAATGCCTACCCAGGAAGCCGGCACATCACTGGTGAAGCTGCTGACCTGCCTAAATGAAAGGGGGGGCCCCTTCAAACTGCCTGCTGCAGTGCCCGCTGGTTTCACTCTTCTCCTCTCCTTTCTCTATCAGCTCTTCCTTTTATATGCCCTAATCTGCTGCCCCCAAGTGGCAGCCAGCAGAAATTGCATCGCCTGGTGCACACAACTCCCTAAGGCACCGAGGAATTGGGGAGGGGATCCCTAATGATGAGCAGTAAGTCCCCCTCAAAATGAGGGGAGGCTTACACTCTCCCCCCACCCAGGAAATCATTCTTTCCTGGGAATGATGGCAGAGGGCCCAGGCAGGCCCCAACCAACAGACCAATTGCCTGGCAGAAGAGGTACCCACCAAAATGTGGCCAAAAGGGGGACCCTCCCAAACACCACTATCACCTAACCATAAATATCCTACCTCACCTGTGCCAGAAGGTCTAAGCTTTAAAGCAACAAGTTTAACACATTGCAAAAAATGTTCAAAAACATGTAAACCTTTTTCCATCTCCAAACATATTTACACAGATCAAGGTAGTTATAGTTGTAAATGCCCTAACACCCCTATTACACCTCCCACCAGGTTGCAATAACTTTTACTAGAAAACATTTTTTTTTCAAGGTACATTCTCCATTCACACACACACAAGCACTTTCACACTCACCCACTCTCATTTTAGGCAAAGGCAAAAGATTTAAGTGTAAATTTTCAATTTAGGATTAAAGTCATTTGTTGTTACTAGAAAGTCATTTTTTTTAAACAGTAATTCTTATATCATCCCAGTCTGTTACATAAACCTGCTGCAGTGAGCAGTCATCCTGGCACGGCCCATAAGTCTCTCAGGGGGCTCAATTGGCAGGACCTCTACCAGGTAGAAAGTAAAAAGTCAGGATCTGGCTTTGTTGTAATATCACCAAATGACTCTCTTGCCATGATGTAGTACTTCACAAGACATCCTGCTAAATCCTGCACCAAAGCAAAGTTCATGAATAGGGTTAATCCAGACCATGGTGCAATGTGGCACAGAGCCTGTGCCTTCTGGAGCAGTTCTTGGGACGGCCGTCCTCCATGTCCAGGATGATGCTGCAGCTTCTGGAGTTGCTCCTTAAACAGCCATTCTTCCCTCATCTCCTTGATTTCATCCAATACTCTCTCTGAAACATATGGATAGTCCAAGGCAGGATATTCAATATGGATCCTCCTCCTGACCCATCTTTCTGCTTGTGACCAGTCAGGCAGCTCTGTCACACTGGTTCTTCAGGCCATACCTGGCTCCAGCCTGGCCCCCTTTCAATAAGCAATATTCAGAGGATCACTTTGGTTCAGACCATCCATCCAGGTCTGAAGGGCTTTGGCACAGATAGATAAATGTGGAGTTCTATTGACCAAGATAATCATAGGCAATGGAAAGGCATGGAAATGGCTCCATAGATTTCATAGTTTGCAAATTGGAATCTCTTATTAAGCAGCATTTCCTTATCAAAATCTTCTTCCTCCTGGATCTCCTCTCTTTCAATAGTTACCCCAGGCACTTCTCCATGTGCTCCCAGCTTAATAAAGGGTCAAGTTTTCACAGCTGCAGTGGCTTCAGATTTTAAGGACAGGGCCAATGTGCTGCCGTTGGACAGGGACTGAGGAGGGGAACCCCTGGGCCCCAGGGGATAACCCAATGGACTTCTAAGGCCCCTGCCCCTCCCTCTACCATGGGGATAGTGGGCAGCCGGTGGCGAGGAGTGGGGCAGACAGAAGTGCTCCTCACCACCCCCTGATTTCATCACCTCAGCATCACCATCCTCTACTACTGCCTCCATCACCACATCAGGAGAAGAGTCCCCTGGCCTCAGCACTTCCTTCAGACAACACAGATTGTGGCCACTCCGTAACACTAGGGGGAAATCCCTAAAGGAAAACTTGGGGAGAATGATTGAAAATTTCTCCAGGGGCAGAGCTAGAACAAATTAAGCAGATAGGCAGTTTTACTGTGCCTTCTCCCCTGTACCCACATCTAATGCATCATTCGTCCGTTTGGCCTATTCCTCCTGAGTTCCACAACCATTCAGGAGTGAAGTGGGATCTGTGGCTAATGGCTTCTCTGATGGAGAAACATCTTTTGCTTTAAGCTCCCTGCCTGCCATTCTAAAGTGCCTGTCCATACAATCGTATCCAAACTCTCTCTTAGTTTTCCCATGCAGGGGAGCAATAAAATTATTCTTACTTGTTCTTTTTGCAGAACAGTCCTCTGTGTTACCCATGCTTCAAATAGCTACCACTCTCCAATTGCTTCAGCAAAATGGGGCCAAGCTCACTAGTCTGTTTTCCTCTTCAGATGCCACCAGCTAATCAGCAAGCTGGAAAACAACATGTGACCCACAAGTCACACATGAGCACAACACCAGAGCAAGGGCTGAGGCCTAGCTACCACCAGCCTAATTTTAAATGTGCCACACAGCCTAGGCCTACGGTGGAGGGTCCCACCAGCTCCTCTGCACCGGGCTTTGGGGCATATTTCATCTGCTGGGGTGCAAGAAAATCCCAGATGAGCCTCCGAGCTGTCGCCATCCCTCCCTGAATGTCTAGGGGCCCGGTGTTCCGGGGAAGGGGGGTCCCAGACAATAGAATTCTCACCAGCATTTCTTTTACCAGAAGCATGGAATAAATTATCTCTTACCTTGAGGCATCTTCTGGTAACTATTTCAAGCCCCAAATGATGAGTCAGTTTTACCCCAGCAGATGTCTTCCTGGAGAGCGGGCCCAGGCAATTCATCCTTAGATTCATGAGCATCCACCCACCTGGTCCCAGAGCAAGAGAGCACAGGAACTTCTGGATTGCTTACGACCCCCTTGAGAGAATATGGAACACCCTAAAACTAAAGGACCAGTTATTTCATTTGAAATCCCAGAGAAACAATGAGCTCCTCTAAGCCGCCCCCACGCTAATCCATCCTAAATGGGATGCAATCTTTGCCGCCTGCTAATTCCTTTTACTGCAACTATCCCTGGCTCCAACACAGCCCAAATCCTTGTCCCAGACCCACCTGGTCCCTAAGGCCTTTCGATCTCTCTGCTGTCTTTCCCCCCTCTCATTCAGTTTCTGATTTATGTTCACCCCCGTTGTTACCCCCATAAAACAGTCACAGTGGCTCCATTTCTTTAGTTTCTTTTCTGTGTTGCCCAAGCTGTGCAACAGATGGATACAGCCTAAAAGGCCTTAGCACTTTCCCAGCCTGAGGAACTGTCTGGGGAACTTTAACCCCGAGCCCCGGGACCTGCCCCTCCAAGCAGGCCCCACTTTGGGTAAAGGCCGCACCCATCTCCACCTCCTGGGCCACCCTGCCACATGAGGGAAGGATTGGGACTGCTGCCATCAGCACCCAACTCCCTGCAGAGGCCCTGTCACCACCTCTGCAACCCCGATGACTCAGGAAACTCAAACCTCCCAACACTGGGCCCAAAACGCTCCCTGGAGTCCTACTCTACTTGCCCACAACCCACTCCCTGGATGCTCTCACCACCCAGTCCCCCAGGGACCCAAGAACCAAAACAACAGCAGACTGCCTTTCTGAGAGCCTCCCTTGGATGCCCACCCAGGGACCTGATGCATCACCGCTGAAGCTGCTGACCTGCCTAAGTGAAGAGGTGAACCCCACTTCAAACTGTCCTGCTACAGTGCCTGACAGTCTGTCTTTCTCTTCTCCCCTCCTCTCTCTCTCTCTCAGCTCTCCCTTTTATATGCCCTAATCTGCTGCTCTCAAGTGGTAGCCAGCATAAATTGCATCCCCCAGTGCACACAACTCCCTAAGGCACTGAAAAATAGGGGAGGGGGTTCCTAATGATGAGCACTAAGCCCCCCCCCCTCAAAATGAGGGAGGGCTTACAATTCTAAGTAGATACACATCTCCTGCTCCCACAACCTGAAAGCCGATATCAGAGGGTATTTGCTTATTTCTTTTAGTGCTCTATAGAGGTGTGAAATAAAGTGCATTAGGCATTCCCCTCCTAGGGCTCCCATGGATGCCCGAGAGAACAGGGTGAAGGAGTCTAGCCAGATTCCCCTTCTGACAATCACAATTAAATAGGCCCATGCTTGAAAATAATGAAACATATCCATCTGTGGGATTCCTAAGGTGTCTTTCACCATTTGAAAGGATTTAACATCTTGACCCTGCGTCATTTGAAGTGTGAAGCGTAATCCTCTACAATACCAGTTTTTATTGCCCGAATCAAGAGTGGCAGGGACAAAATCCACGTGCATGCGGAGAGGGAGAAGCCATGTGTTGGAGACTGAGAAACTTGCTATACTGCAGAGAACAAACTAGAACGCATGTGAGGAACTGGGAACCTGGTAAGACATAATATTGTTAGGGACTTGTTAGGAAGGTAAGCTACGCTTTCTACAGAAAGTTTCATTTTTTCGTATTGGCATTAAGAAGAGAATTGCAGGATTCCATTAAAGTGTAGTCATTTTATAACCAGAGGGGGTGAAATACAACTGAAGTTGCTTGATTCCTGCACTTGAGATCTAGGATTTGGAAGGATATTTGTGCAACATTTTAGACGTGTCCTGCTGGCTGAGCAGTGAGTTCATTTTTATCCCTGGACTCAGTAGAGTGGTTTGTGTAGGAGCAGTGGTCTAGTAAATTGTGGTGTTGGTTGACTTACTATAAAGGGCAGTACTCAGCAGGGTGGTGGAGCAGTGGTGTATTTGATTGTTTCTAACAGTCACCAGTGGTTTGGCCTACCACCCACCCTTACCCTCAACACGACCCACCCCAGGCGTGGCATTTCTTTATAGCCAAGGTTCTGACATCACTCCAACAGGTCTTGGGGCAGAACTGTCATATTCTTAATAACTCAGCACAGTGCATAAAGGGTAAGTACACACCAAAAAAACAAAAACAAACAAACAAACAAAAAAATATATTTTATATATTACTCATTGTATATTATAAAGAAGAGGGACATGTGGGGAGTGGTGCAATGCACTGGCTGTGGGGCAGCAGTTTTCCGGGAGACGTTCTGGAACCTGCATTGCTGCCCTATTTGTAGGCAACTGTCAGCTCTGAGGGAGGAGGTTGCCCACCTCCAGGCTGAACTGGCAAGGACTAAGGAGGCCTCCTCCACCCAAAGAGCACCAGTTCTACAACCACTGCCTCTGAGGTTGCCATATGTGAAGAGTAGATGGACCACAGTGGGTTCTGGGAGGGTAAGAGTGGTGGAATAGGGGTGTAGCCCCCTAGTTGTACCTCTACACAGATCATATGTCAGTCTGGCAAATCAAGGTTCCTCTATGATGACACCCTCAGTAGAGTCCAAGAAGAATGCTGGGGACATCCACAAGGGAGACCCACAAAAGAGTGGCAAGGGACACCACAGGGGAAAGAAACAGCTTCTGATAGGGGACTCAATTGTTAGGGGTGTAGACCTGGGGAAGGGAGAGGAGAGGGAAGTAAGGTGCCTGCCTGGTGCCACGGCTTGGAGGGATAGGAAGCAAATCCTCAGGATTGCAGAAGCAGCATCACAGGAGAGGGAACTAGATATCATTGTCCACTTCGGGACAAATGACATAGCTAGGCATGGGATCAGTGCAGTGCAGGATGAATTTCTGGAGTTGGAGAGGGGCCTCAGACAGGTAGCAAGCATGGTAACCTTCTCAGAGGTGCTGTCAGTCTATGGCAGGGGTGAGGCTAGGGTACTGCACACCATGCAGTTTAATGAATGGTTGCAAAACTGGTGCAGAGCACAGGGCTTTGGCTTCATTGGGGACTGGGGGTCCACCTGGAGAGATGAAGGTCTATACTAGCATGATGGTCTGCATCTGTCCAGGAAGGGAAACAAGTTCCTAGGTGACAGGTTTAAAGGCTTCCTTGGCAAGCTTTTAAACTAGCCAAGGGAGGAGGTGCTGATACGAAACAGGAAAGTTCAAGCCTCCCCCCACAAAACATGGCAGGTAGTAGGGTAAACACTGAGGTAC
Source organism: Neoceratodus forsteri (assembly GCA_016271365.2). Classification (NCBI taxonomy): domain Eukaryota; kingdom Metazoa; phylum Chordata; order Ceratodontiformes; family Ceratodontidae; genus Neoceratodus; species Neoceratodus forsteri. Next base: position 1,221,342,126 of record CM057450.1, read on the forward strand.
AGAGCGTAACAGAGGGCAGGACAAGGGTAAATGGAAAAAAAGACGAGGGCAATAAGAGCAGGGATGGGGTAAAAAAGAATAAAGCCAACATTAAATGGAGGGCAATGAGTACCAATGCCCGTAGTCTGGGAAACAAGCTTCCAGAGCTAGTAGCCCTGATGGAAGAGGAACACTTGGATATTGAGGCAGTCACAGAAACATGGTACACAGAGAACCATGACTGGGATGTCAACATACCAGGGTACACAATCTACAGAAGGGACAGGGAGGGTAAAAGAGGCAGTGGAGTAGCTCTCTACATAAGGGAAGGGATCAAAGCTTCAGAACTAAAAAGTAAAGGAGGAGGACAAGAGGCACTCTGGGTCACCTTGGAGACAGGGAATGGCATCACAATCCGCACAGGGGTTGTATACAGACCCCCATCTCAAGGGGAGGAAATGGACAAGAAAATGATAGAGGGCATTCTCAAAATGGCTGAAAAAGGGGAGATACTGTTGATGGGGGACCTGAATATGCCAGATGTTAACTGGACGACATGGACTGCAGCCACATCCAAGAGCAGGGTCATTCTCGATGCCCTACAGAGGGTATGCCTTAGATAGCTAGTGGTGGAATCCACTTGGGAGGGAGCAATATTAGACCTGGTACTCTCAAATGGAGAGAGGATCACAAATTTAGAAGTCAGTAGACATCTGGGAACAAGCGACCACTGCACAGTGTACTTCACAATAAACACAACCATGGAGACATGCCATACAAAGACAAGGATACTGGACTTTAGAAGGGCTGGCTTTGGCATAATGGGTGAATACTGAGGAATGCATTAGCAAATGGCCCGAAAGGAGGGGTGGAAGAACAATGGAGAAAAATCAAAACTGCCATCATGGAGGCAACAAGCCTTTGTGCGAAACAAACAAAGTGGAATAAAAAAAACACTATGGTTCTCAAAAGAGGTGTCAGGGAAGGTTAAAGAGAAAAAGCCTGCATTCTAAAAGTATAAGGAATCACAGAAGGAGCACAACAGGGAACTGTATCAATTAAAGCAGAAAGAAGTGCGGAAGGCAGTCAGAAAAGTAAAGGCCCAAACCGAGGAAAAGATAGCCAACTCAGTTAAGAAGCAGGATAAAACCTTTTGTAGGTACATTAGGGAGCATAGAAAGGTTAAGGGAGGGATAGTGAAGATTAATTAAGGAGAGGGGAGGTGGGCAGAGGGAGACAGTGAAAAGGCAGAGATACTGAATGAATACTTTTGCTCAGTATTCACAAAAGAAGAAGAGGAGGAGTTACCTAAACCAAACAATAGAAGCACTGTGGGTAGTGGGGTTGACACCAGTCAATTTACAGAAGAAAGAGTCCTAAAAGAACTCCTAAAACTCAAGGTGGACAAAGCAATGGGGCTTGATGGGATTCACCCTAGAATCCTAAAAGAACTAAAGGAGGACCTAGTGACACCACTGACCACACTTTTTAACAAATCATGGGAGGATGGTGTGGTACCTGAGGACTGGAGGAGGGCAGATGTGATTCCACTTCACAAAAGTGGGAGGAAGGCAGAAGCAGGAAACTACAGACCTGTTAGTTTGACCTCAGTGGTGGGGAAAATGATGGAATCACTTCTGAAAGAAAGAATTGTTCAGTACCTAGAGGCCAGCGTGGCACAGGACCCAAAGCAGCATGGATTCACAGCAGGAAGGTCATGTCAGACAAATCTAATCGGTTTCTTTGACTGGGTGACCAATGTAATAGACCAGGGAGGGGCTGTGGATATGGCCTACCTAGACTTTAGCAAGGCATTTGACACAGTCCTGCACAAAAGATTAATAATGAAGCTAGCCAGCCTGGGAGTGGGTCCCAGTGTGGTAGTCTGGGTAGCAAACTGGCTGCACAACAGGACACAGAAGGTAATAGTAAATGGAACACATTCTGAAGAAAGGGGGCTTACTAGTGGAATACCTCAGGGCTCAGTACTGGGTCCAGTCCTCTTTAACGTCTTTATCTGTGACATTGCAGAGGGTCTGGAAGGAAAGATATGCCTCTTTGCAGATGACACAAAGATCTGTAACAGAGCTGATACACAAGGTGGTGGTAGAAAGAATGAGAAGGGACTTGGCAAGGTTGGAGGAATGGTCAGACATATGGCAACTTAGATTCAATGCAAAGAAGTGCAAAGTAATGCACCTGGGAAATAAAAATCCAGGAGAAGAGTACACAATAGCAGGGGAGGTACTAACAACAACAATAATGGAAAAGGATCTGGGTCTAGTCATATCAGATGACCTAAACGTGGGTAAGCAATGTGAGAAGTCAGTAAGGAGAGCCAGGGGGATACTGGGATGCATAGGGAGGGGCATCATGAGTAGAAAAAGGGAAGTGGTTATCCCTCTGTAAAGACAGTTGGTGAGACCTCATCTGGAGTACTGCGTGCAGTTTTGGAGACCTCATCTACGCAAGGACATAGACAAGATGGAAGCAGTCCAGAGGAGGGCAACTCAAATGGTGCAGGGTCTACATCAGAAACCATATGAAGAGAGACTGAGAGAGCTTAATATGTATACCCTTGATGAAAGGAGGGACAGAGGGGACATGATAGACACTTTTAAGTACCTCAAGGGAATCAACAAAGTCCAGGAGGGTAGCATCTCTCAGAAAAAGAGATGTGTAAGAACAAGGGGGCACAATTTAAAGTTAGAGGGGGGACGGCTCAGGGGTAATGTGAGGAAATTCTTTTTCATGGAGAGAGTGGTGGACTGGTGGAACCGCCAGTCCTGGAGAGGTTGAGGGGTATAAAACAGTGGGGGATTTCAAACATGCATGGGACAGACATAAGGCAATTATAGTGGGGGATTGCAGGAAGTAGGCTGTTGGTTAACAAGAATCTGCAGCCTATCCAATAGGTAGGGAAATGGACAGACTGGGTGGACCAAGTGGTCCTTATCTGCCGTCAAATTCTGTGTTTCTATGTTAACATTTGTTGGAGGAGGTCTCCTTTAGTGATCCACTTTTTCAAAACTTGTAATGGAATAAGGTTGGACATGGATGTACATCTGTAGTACGTATTAAAATGCCTGGCGTCCAGGAGACTGAACTCCCGAGGCTGCACAGGAATATCTTCCTTCTACAGTTGGGCCCAACATTTTTTATTTCAAGAGCAGGTATCATCTAAGTTAAAATGCTCCAATTAAGTATTATTTGTATAGTTATTGCACTTATCCTTAATATTGTCTAGGGTTTTGACTTTGTCCCATAATCAGTTATTTAAATATTTCACATTAACATATACTTAGTCACTGTTCAGTTCAAAAACGTCTGACTGTCCCCAACTGCCTTCATAATTGTAGAGTCTGCAGAGAGCATTGGTCTCATAAGAAATGCATCATGAAGTAAGAAAAACTGATGAAAGCTTTTCACACAGATTACAGTACATAGATAATTTGGCAAAAATCTACCACAACACCTGGGGAAAAACAAGTGGCATTTAAAAAATGTATTCCCTAGTAAACTGCAATAATAATACACAGAGAATAATGAAAAACAAAGTGTGAAGAACAAGCTGGTTCACACACCTGGTGGGTGCTGTGACTTAATTTGGCATGGGAGCAAGTGTTTGAAACTCTGAGTTCTTAACACTGGCATTTTCTTTGTATTTTTATAATACTGACGTTAGCATGTTTTAAACACCTGAGAAATGGTGAGATCTTTATTCTCTGTTTACCAGCGGTTTTACATAGTTCAGACAGTGTTTCTAACCAAGTGATTTTGAATTTGAAAATGCAATTAGGCTGAGCACGCAGCTTGATTAGCACAGCTGTGACTGCAGCTGAGCTCACACCAAATGTTCTAAGTTGTTCTCAACATCTGTTGAGACCAATTTTTTTCAGGTCCCAGAAAAACATGCTAACTGTGTATTATTCTAAGGAATAATGCCTGGGCAACCATACACAATGAACCTGTGTTTTCATTGAGGGGCTGAGATAACCGCATATTGACCTCGAGATCAAAGCTTGAGAAGTTTATGCTGTTATCTCAGCCCCAAAATGGAAACACTTGGTGAGTAGTTTATGGTCACCCATATTTATTATAGTATATGGTTTCTGACTTTTTTTGATGATTTGAATGTCACCCTTGTGTGAGTGATCAGAGTGCAGCTGAGAAAGTGAAAGCGGAGGAAGTGATTGTGAGGGGGAACAATGTTGTGTGAGTGAACAGAGCTGTGTGGAGAGACTGAAAGCAATGGGAGTGAGTGTGAGGGGGAAACATAGCTGAGTTAATGATCAAACATGCAAAACAAGGAGGGGGGGATACTGTGGGTTAAGTTAGAAAGAAGAACAGGGTCAGCCATCCGCACAGGGGTAATTTACAGACCACCAGCACGGGGGAGGAGATGGATGAGGAGATGACGCTGGCTAGCCAAGGGATGGTGCACAAGGGGGAGGTAGTGCTGGTTGGCGACTTCAGTATTTCAGACATAAACTGGAGCCTTGCAACAGCAGCATCAACCAAGAGCAGGTTTATCCTGGACTCCCTACATGGAGCCTTCCTTAAACAACTGGTCTTGGAACCCACAAGGCAGGCCGCAGTACTGGACCTAGTGCTCACAAACGGGGACAGTGTGACAGGGATCACCTGGGGAACAGTGACTACTGGTCAGTATGGTTTGACATAATTGAAGGGGCAGAACCCAGCCACATAAAAACACGAGTCCTTGACTTTAGGAGGGCAGATTTTGGAAAAATGGGGAAATGCTTGGAAGGTGCGCTAGCTGGAATAGGGCGGAAGTTAAGGGTGGAGGAACAGTGGGCAGTATTCAAATTAGGGATAACAAGGGTAATACAATTATGTGTGAAACAGGTTAGCAAGGGGAAAAGGAAGAGGAGACTATTGTGGTATTCTAAGGAAATAGCTGAGAAACCAAAAGCCAAAAAACTGCATTCAAAAAGACACAGGCAGAAGGGGACAGGATAAGGTACCAGGAGAAACAAATGGAGGCAGGTAGGGCAGTAAGGGAAGCCAAAGCACAAACAGAGGAATGTATAGTGAAATCAGTGGTTAGAGGGGGCAAAGTCTTTTACAGGTACATCAGTAAAAAAAGGAAGGCAAAGGTAGAGATAGTGAGGCTGAAAGGGGAGGACGGGAGTAGAGTGGAGGATGACAGCGTCAAAGCAGACATACTGAACAGATACTTCTGCTCAGTCTTTACAGAGGAGGGGACAGGTAAAAAGCGAGAAGGGAGTAGAAGGGGTTGGAAGGGCATGGAAATGAATACCAGTCCTTTTCCATGGTAAAGAGTCCTAAAAGAACTGGAAGGAATGAGTCGATGAAGCTATGGGGCCAGATGGGGTACACCCCAGGGTGCTGAGGGAGCTAAGAGAGGTGGTGGATGAACCACTGGCAACCCTGTACAGCCAGTCACTGGAAACAGGAGAGGTATCCAAAGACTGGAAGACAGCTGATGTAGTCCCCCTATATAAAAGAGGAAACGGGAAATTACAGACCAGTCAACCTGACCTCAGTAGTGGGGAAGATCATGGAAACACTACTGAAGGAAGGAATAATAGAACACCTGATTGCCAGCAGTCTGCAGGACCCAAGGTAATGTGGTTTTACTGGAGGGAGTTCTTGCCAGACTAACCTCATTGAATTTTTCAACTGGGTAACAAGGGAGGTGGATTGGGGGGGGCAGTGGATGTGGCTGACCTGGACTTCAGCAAGGCCTCTGACACTATGCCACATAGAATGCTGTTACCAAGCTGGAGAACATTGGAGTGGGTAGGATGGTGGTTCGGTGGGTGGGGAACTGGCTGGATAGCAGGACGCGGAGGGTGGTGGTAAATAGCTGTCACTCCACAGAGGGAAAGGTGACCAGTGGGGTGCCACAGAGATCAATGCTGGGTCCAGTCCTCTTCAACATCTTTATCAGTGACATTACAGATGACCTAGAAGGGAGAATTTGCCTGTTCACTGATGACATAAAGCTCTGCAACAGGGTGGACATGTTGGACGGTGTGGAGAGAATGAGGAGAGATTTACAGAGGCTTGAGGACTGGTCAAAGGAGTGGCAGTTGATATTTAATGCAAAGAAATACAAAATAATGTACATGGGGCACAAAAACCCAGGAACAGCATATTAGCTGCGGGGAGGAGGGGGATACAGAATGTTCCAAGCAGGAAAGGGACCTAGGTGTTATCATCTCTGATGACCTCAAGGTAGGGAGTCAGTGCAACAAGGCAGCAGGAAAAGCAGACAGGATGCTGGGATGCATAGGCAGGGGTATCACCAGCAGGAAAAGGGAGGTCATAATTCCACTATAGAAGACATTAGTGAGGCCACACTTCAAGTACAGTGTCCAGTTATGGAGACCTTACCTACATAAAGGCATAGATAGGGTGGAGATAGTTCAGAGGAGGGCAACCAAGATGATGCAAGGATTACATCATAAAACCTATGAGTACAGGCTGATAAAGATCTAAATATGTACTCCCTGGAAGAGAGGAGGGAGAGGGGGATATGATTGAGATATATAAGCACCTCACAGGGAGGAACAAGGCGCAGGAAAGCACAATTTTTCATAGAAAAAGATGCTCTAGGATGAGGGGACAAGGGATGAAACTAGAGGGAGGGAGGTTCAGAGGGAATGTGAGGAAGTACTTCTTCACAGAGGGGGTGGTGGACAAATAGAACACCCTGCTGGAGGAGGCGATTAGGGCAGAAACAATTACAGGATTTATGAATGCATTTATTTATTTATTTAACAGACTTTAGGATTGCAACCTTTGAGTCAGGGACTCGATTACAAAGGCTCCACGTCAGAAAAAAAAAAAAAAAAATACAAACACTTAATACATATAAACATAGAATGGCAGCTAAAGGTTACAGTTTTTTCAGTTATACAATATTGCAGAATCAAGATCAGCTATACATTGCATTGAACATGTTACCGAGAGCTGTATTTTGCAGTTTTCAAGAGAACAATAAGTTTGCAGATAGATGGAGGGAGTAACAGGTTTGATATTTACAGCGAAGTAGACAGATATCTTGTGAATGCAGCCAAAGGAGGCATTGTTAATAGGTAATGTTTGGTAGCCCTATTGGTAGGAGCTCAGTGGCGGGGTGGTCCTGTAAGATGATAGATAGATGACCTGGCACTAGCTGGTACGTTGGCAGTGCTGTGAAGTGAGAATGTGCTCTTTGAGGGATGACTTGAAAGGTCCTAATTTGGAGATGGAGGAGACATCAGAGGGGAGTTCATTGTACCAGACTGGGGCCCTGTGTGGGAATTACCTTTGGGCTAAGGAGGTTCTAACCCTCAGGATGGACCACACCTGTCGATTGGCAGTGCGGGTATTCACCGAAGTGTGTGAGGGGTACGTGAGAGGCAGAAACCCCCAAGGGGGTAAGCCCCAGGTGTATTTTCTTTGTGAGGAGACACGTTTGGTAAAATAACCTTTCATCCAGGGTGAAGAAATTTGTCAGGGCATATAGGGTACAAGTATGGGTACACTTGTCTGTCCCCAAGAGGAGTCTGCACACTTTGTTTATGGCCAGGTGGATTTTGTTAGGGGCTGTGTGGTCAGCAGCCGAGTAGATAGTGAGCCCATAATCGACTAGGGAGAGGACTGAGGAGGTGACAGCCAGATTGAGGGCTTCTGGAGGTAGGCAATCCTTGTGCCGATACAATAGGCCTATACAGAGGTTTATGGCAGATGATAGAGTGTCAATGTGTGAATGGAAGGAGAGGCTGGAATTGAATGTTTCGGGAGGCAGTATAGCGCAGTGGTTTAAAGCTCTAAGCTGGAGATCTAGGTTTGAATCCCACAGCCCTGACTTGCATACTGTGTGACCCTGAGCAAGTTAATTAACTTCCCTGTGTTTCCAGGTTGCACCTGTAAACAAGCTTTCAGCTTAGTGTGCTACTCCTGGTTAAACAATTGGAAAAAAAAATGTAAGGCCCAGGTATTTATATATATGGACCTGTTCCAGAGGAAGGAGAGAGTGGGAGAGGATTGTTAGCTGCGCATTCTTGGCCTTATTCTGTCGGTGGGCAAAGAGCATGGTGTTTGTCTTTTTTACATTGACCACAAGTCTTTGTTCTATGAACCAGTTTTCAGTCTGGTTAAATGCATGTTGGAGGGAGGACTGCAATACTGTGGCATCTGGGTGCGAGGCAAAAAGAACCACATCGTCTGCATAGAGTAGTAGGTTGCCACAGCAGGAATTGGGCAAGGTGTTTAGGTAGATGCTGAATAATAGAGTGCCGAGGATGGAGCCCTGGGGAACCCCAGAGCGGACTGGCAGGGTGGTTGAGTGGGTGTTGTTTATTTTGACACATTGTGATCTAGCTGTGATGTAAATGGTAAACCAGGATACTGGGCCTTGAGACAGACCTATGTGGTGGAGTGTGCTTAAAAGTAAGGGGTGGGAGACTGTATTAAAGGCCTTTGACAGGTCGATGAAGACAGCTCCAGCTAGGTGTTTTCTATCCAGGGCAGAGTGAATAAAATTAGAGAACTCAGTGAGAGCCATAGTTGTACTTTGCCCAGATCTGAAGCCATGCTGCTCCCTGCAAAGTAAGTTATGAGCAAGCAGGTACTCAGTGAGTTGGGTGGCTATAATTTGCATTGGCTATAAAATGCATGGGATAGGCATAAGGGGATCCTAGTAGTCAGGGGAAGGGGACACCCTAGTTCTAGGGAAGCTTGAAGAAGCACAGTTATGTGTGCAAATGGGCAGACTAGGTGGGCTGTAGGCCCTTATCTGCCATCAACATCTATGTGTCTTTGTAACAACATCTTTAGAATGTGCACAACTTTGAATGTGTAGTAGCATTTCTGAAGGGGCTGCTTTCCACACATAATACGCCCCAACCATATACTATAATGAAATTATAGATGAAGATAATACCTGGGTCCCAAGTAACAGTCACAAAGGATGGAGGTGCAATGATGGTGGCAGCCGTCTGATTGCACCACCATCCTTTGGAGCCATACTCAACCATGTTGCATGGTCATAGTGGGGGGGGGGCATTCCCCCTCTTAAACTATGTCACAATACAGATTACTGTTTTTAGTCAGATGTTAGTGGGTGAAAAAGGTGGGTGCACTCACTGATATGCTGGTTTGTGACATCCCATGGCATCATAGCATAGCATGGCGTAGCAGCAGTCTCATGGTGCAAAACCATGTTACGATGCCATGGGGAACCAGAGCTGCTGCCATATGCGCCCTCTCACCCACCTGCTTGGAACCTGTAGATCAGCTTTTGGGACAGTGCAGAATTATATCCAAATTGTTTTCCAGACTTTGTCCTGGTGATCCAGTGACATGACAACCACACCCAGCTGTCATCACTTCCTGATATCAAGGGAGCCCCACCCATAGCTCTGGTCTCCCATGACATTGAACTTACAGACTACCTCCATGACAATCTTTATGTTGTGACGGTACCTCTCATGTCAGTTGCAGAGTTGCAGCACTCCTACAATCTGCCTTTAGTAGGATTAAAGGCAGGGATGGTTGCAAAACTATGCCACCAACTTTGTGAGGATTATCATGCTTTGTGCATGCCCTGTGCATGGAGACCCCTTCCCTGTCTCTGCATGGCTGCAGTGTGTTTTGTAATTGTGAGGGGACCACTTGTAAACCCTGTTGTGCATGGCACTATGTGGCACCAGCAATGGACAGTCGATAAGTGGTCATTGCAATCACTTAGTGACAGTCCTTTGTGCTAGTGTATGGAGCCCTGCACTTTAAATTTAAGGGCTGTAGATTTGATTGAGGATCAGGGTGTAATAATGCTCCAGATCTTGCCTGACTAAATTGATGAATGAGGTTTGGCTATGAGGAAACCCATGGATGCACCTCCCTGCTAACTGCAGCAAGCAGTGCTGTGTTTCATTAAGCCTGGCAAATGAAGCACGATAATAAGGCAAAATGCGTATTAACACAATTAAAACATTTGCATACCCCTAGGTGCTGAAAACCTTTGCTAACAGCTGGAAATTTGTGAGCATGGATTTGAATACAGTATTTGACTTTGCCTGTGCTCCGAGATCAGGATTGATATTATTTATGGAGGGGGTGGAACTGACTGAAAAGACTAGCAGATGGATGTTTTTAGTGCTCTTGAGTTTAGCTAACATTGAAACCTCCCCCCCCCATCTGTTTTGGGTTGATTTTCCTTTTAGAGATGAGTTATGTAGTCGACATACCTCTTTATAACAAAGTTGGCCTAAATAAGGCAAGTCAGCAAGGTCAACCTGGAAACATCTTGGCAACTTTTTCACCTTTAAGGCCAGGGCTTCAGCATCAGTGCAGGTTGCTGTGTTGGACCCTTGTATTCAGAAGATACTCCAGAGTGTGCAAAAGACAGACCAAAAAGTGGATGACATTAATACTAAAATGACTGCCATGGACACTCAGGCGAAAGACATTGAGAATAAAGAGGAGAAAAACAGTGTTGTGCTCGATCATTTTCAGGTAAAGACAGTGGGCCTGATTCTCAGTTGCGATGTTTGGGACCAGAAAATGGGGTACAAAGTATGTCCGATAGAGCCAACCACACAAATTACTATACTTAGAACTAAGGATTTGCAGATGCCCCCCCCCCCCAACATAGATCTCGGCACAATAATGTCACTGATTACCACCCTGCACAGGTAGGCACATGGCACAGTGCCATTCACATACTAAGACATGGCATCCCCGCCACCACCTCAGACTGTATCTTTGGGCCACCTCTGGCCCTCCATGGATCCTTTGTCAATGCTCATTGTCCATCTCCCTTGTGATCCATTGGGCTCCCTTTACCTGTAGATAATCTTCAGCTTGTCCCTGGTAGTTCAGTGGAATCCCTCTCTCAAGCTTTGAGTGTGCATCCAGGCAGGGGTGTTGTTAGGGGTGGGCCTCTGGGTCTAGAGTCCCAAAAATTTTGTCTAGAGCCCTGAACCTTTCCTGTGCTGCACGGTGCTGCCCTCAGTCCCCCCGCTCCTCTCTCCTCTGCTCCTCCCTCCGAGCCACTTAGCTCACCATCACCTGGCAGTCCCGACTTCGAGTCAGTTACTCTTCTGGCTTATGCTTTCTCTCTGGTCCTGTAGTACCACTGCCACTAGTAGTTCTGTCCAGTGTTCATGCACTGACTCGCTGAACAGCTCTATTTGCTCCATGCCATCACTCCTTGGGGCCATCACCATGACAACCATCAACTTCAGATTCTCATGAATGAGATAGCCTACAGTAAGTGACCAAGCATGGCAACGGCATCCATGATTGGTTGAGGGGTTCTGGTTGCCCTGGCAGTGGTGGAGGTGGTAGAGCAACACAAGTTATCCAAGAACGAGGAGAGTGAGAGGGAGGAGTGGATGGAATCTGGAAGGAGAGTCGATCAGCTGGACACAAGAAAGAAAAAAAACATGCTGGTTGTGGGCCGGGGTCAACCCTCAGGTGGAGCAGCAGCACACACCAGCTGACAGCAGCTAGCACAGAAGAAGAGGACTTGGAAGTTCTTCTGACTGGGCCAGGGTTGGTGAAGACTGGAAGGACGGCATCAGGTGAGGGAGTGATGGTGAGTGACTGGACATGTGATGCTGGTGGAGTTAGTTGGGAGGAGTCATGGAGGAGGAGTACTGAGCCTGGCTGCCTCAGCAGGGAACAGAAGCATGTGTGTGCTGATGGTGAGATACTGAGTCAAGATGTTGTTATTGTTGTCACTGGCACTGCAAAGGGGAGTGGGAGGGAACTGGGACAGCGATGGGAGTCAGTCACTCATGGGAGGTGGTCCGATGGTTTCTCAGGAAACTGGACTGGAGGAGCTGGTAACTTACAAGGGAGGGAACAGGGGCAAGTGTGAGCCATGCCATGGGGTCTGTAGTTAGAGACAGAGTGGACTTTCTCTTGTGTGCTGTCTGGCATGGCAGGAGGAGTCAGGACTCAGAGGAGCATAAAGCAGTGAAAGCACATCATGATGATGGTATTGGCACTGCAGTGTGGCACAGTCTGTATGTTTACCTGTGTGGACTGCAGCTGCACTCTGTGATAGCTGGGCGGCTGCTGGCATGCAATTGCAATGCACTGCATGCAATTTAAGGCAAGTAGCAGCTTCATGCAGAAGAGAACAGGCAGAGCCTGGTAATGTGATGAATGACTCTAAGACAATGGTCAGAGTCACAACAGTGTCTAGTCATCAACACAATTATACAGCAGTCAAGCAACTGAGAGTCTCTGATAATATTCATGCTATGCTAGTTGCCAGCCACATGACAGTCAGTCTTACATGTGCCATGTGCATTGTGGGATATTTTGTAGTTTATTCTACTTAATAGGCACATGACTATGAAGCAGCATGGACTACAGAGTGTTGTCATAACTCATAAGGAATACAGCTCTGTGAGTGGCCAGTGAGTGACATGTGAGTAGGGATGGAGGTGTGGCTTTTTCAGTCTGAGAGAGAGAGAGAGGCAGAGAGTGAAAGCAAAAGCTCTGTAGTCAGTGTACGGTTTGTCACTGTAGTGTGCTATCTATAAGGGATTTTAAAAACACTGAGACAGAAAGAGAGTGTTATGCTACTTTATTTTGATTCTGGCATAAAAAAAACAGTCATTTTCTGGTTTTCAACAATTGTTGCTAACTTCAGTTTTTGATTTTTTTTGCCATTTATAGAAGACAAGGGTAGAAAGGCCTATTTTTCACTGTAGGCCTACTTGGCCAGTAGGCCACAGAGAAACATAACTAGTGCGTAGAATAAGTGACTGTGTGAGAACTGAGTGAGCCTCATCAGTACAGTCATCAACCCAACACAATCTAGGTGGGCTCTGGGAAGGGGTACATTTTGTGATTGTGATCCATTGCATCATCAGATCAGTGACCCAGAGTACCTAAGATCTGTTTTGCCAGTACCACTACCTGGCTTGTTGTGGGAGGACTAAGCCTAAGGGCAGCACTGTGTGTCACCGAACTCTATTAAAAAAACTATTGTAGTTGTTGCAGTTTAAATCACAGCAGCCACTGGTCCATCCCGTCTGTCACCAAGAATACCTGAGATTTTTTTTGCCAGTACCGGGCTTGTTGTGGGAGGGCTAAGGGCAGTGTGTGTTGCTAAACTATATTAATAAAAAAAAAAAAATTGTAGTTGTTGTAGTTTAAATCGCAGCAGCCTCTGATCCACCCCAACAGTGACCCAGAGTACCTGAGATTTATTTTTGCCAGTACTGGGCTTGTTGTGGGAGGACTGAGGGCAGTGTGTGTCACTGAACTCTATTAAGAAAAAAATTGTATTTTTTGCAGTTTAAATCACAGCAACATCTGATCCATCCCATCAGTGACCTAGAGTACCTGAGATATCAATAGATTTATCCCAGATCTAGAGACATTTAAGAAGTACGCTATTGATTATGACTTTTAATCCACAACATGACGTTTTTACCTGGCAAGCCAATCAAAAAAAGGACACAAAATAATGGAACATGAGTGGGGGAAAAACAAGGCTAAAGTAGCAGAAAATGTGTGGTTTTACACGAGAGCGCACCAAAATTTCTACAGCTTCTGGGGGCCTAAGGGGCCCCCAGACCCCTAGCCTTTTGACTGGGGCCCAGGCCCCGAACAATATCTCATGCTAGCAATGTCTCTGCATCCAGGTCTGTCAGCAATCGGGTTCAGTGTCAGTCTCAGTCTCCCAATGTTCTGGCACATCTGATGCAGCGATCCAACTTCACCCGCACAGTGCCATGACTTTTCTGGAGGTATTTAGGAGCCAGCACTAAAGTGCAGTGCCGGGTGCCCTAGCAGTACCTGCAATGTGAATAGCACTGTGTGCCATTTCATGCCAGCTTCATCCCCTTCCACACAGCAGTGCACAATGATGTGCCCCAGTGAGCCCCTTAGAACACAGAGGGTTGCAAGCAAGAGACTGTTGCAGAATCAGCACTGGTTTTCTGTCAGTGTCATGCCACTAAGAATTGGGTCAGAAAATGTCCCTATGCCACATATGAAGCCCTAGAAAATCAGTTTCATGTCCAGAAAATTCATTTAGGGGGACATCCTAATGGTGTTCCTGTTTTGGGGCTTAAATCAGTTGTTAAAAAACTGTTGACTAAGGATTTCCCTTTATCTAAAAAAAGTATTATGATTATTCAGGTGTTGCCTCTTGAGAGTGAGTTACCACTTCACACTTAACTGGGATTGCTGTTTTTTTTTTTGTATTAAGTGTTTTACCTTCCACAGAGGATCTAATCAGGATTTTGAAATCTGCAAGGGAAATTGAGTATTCAGTTTGCCTTGGATCCTATCTAAATTTTCCTTGCTGTATCTACCATAACTCAGAAGACATACAAAAACACTGCCCTGTGAAAGGCATTTAAAAATATATTTCTGCTTATTCCTTAAAGAGATTTCAGCCGGTTTCATTTGTCCTGTGTGGCTGGCTACAGTTGACGTATTATGAAAGCATTATACTTTCACAGATCCAGACATGGCAGGTTGTTTAATGGGTTCAGTTTTAGGAGAAGTGAATTGCAGAGATGAGAAAGAAGCATTGGATTGACTTAAATGGAGTGAAGTGCTGAACTGTTCTGTAATTCTGATGACTACAGGGCCTCCCTGACGTGAGGTTCGCAATATGGACAATCAGACTTTTTTGCGTAATATCACCAATGATGCTGTTGTTGCAGAAAGGGACACATATACTTTTTTATGTGTGGATGTCTTTATTTACACTGGTTTATTTACATTAGCTTGCTGCAATTGCTTATAATTTTAATTCTGTTGAATGGTTTGCTTTATTTGTCCATGATTGTTTGTTCTTTTTTATTGTAAGGAACCCTGATCTGGTTCCATGTCAGAATATCGACAACAATGTTGTCGACATCCCAAACAGCGATGGGAACAATGCCATCTGTCGGCATTGTTCCTGTCAGGAATTGAGTGTTTTCTTGCAGGGGGGCTTTGCCCCCCCCCGCACCTCCCCAGTGTTGGTTAGGGGTGAGAGCATAACACCGGGAGACACAATGCTGGTGTACAGTGGACCATCACAGTGACCTGGCGCGATTTGTTGCTGTGATGGTCTTCACTGTGCAATTGTCATTATGCTGACGGCACCCCCCCCAATCCTGATGGACAGGGCGTCATAAAAATAAACGTGCCTTGTGCAACCCCTGTGACACCATGACCAGGTTCATACCCCTGCCTGGGGACTGTACAGGGCCTACCTGATTGAGGGGGTTGGGTTCATTTTTTTCTCCTGTGGTTGGGGGGGTTGTCCCAGAACAAATAATAAATAGCACAGTGCCTCCACCCAGAGAGAATAAGTAGGCCAGATGTGTGCATTACCACCCCCCTGACATGCATTACCTACTGACCTACATACATAGGACTGGATCACCCCTTGGGGACCGCTAAGACAGTTGTTGCCTTTACCAATAAACACTTCAATCAGATTGTACAAACTGAGCACACACACAGAAGTAGAATTTAACCAATTAGCAGTGCTCTTATTTAAGAACACAGGTCTGGCAGCTGGAATAAAAGAAAAGGTTAAGCAGTTGCAAGTCACCTTGAGCATTCCTATGCTATAGCAATGCACCCTAAGAGCCACTGTACTGTGGGTCATACTGTACTATGGATCACTACCACCCGCTCAGATATCACACAGGTTGAGGAAGCACCCGTCAATACCAGAGGCATAAAAAAGTAAAGAATTATTCAACACAGGGTGCAGTGAACTGTTTAACTCATACTAGTAGTGATACTACAGCTTCAAGAATGACACAAATACCAAATGACTCTGGGTACCCAGGAAGTACACTAGAATCCCAGTGCAGGCCTGGTAGCTATGTTGCCTGGGTTCTTTCGGTTGTGCACTTGATGACATTTAACAAGCTTATAATTTAACCTCACAACAGGCTATAGTGTGCTAGCACAGTTTAAAGAACTTAAAATCCAGACAGTGAATGTTTGAAACCAAACTTGTAATCCAAAGTTAGAAAACTGCAAAGACCCAGCTAGCAATGCCTCCACTCATGTGACCCATGGATGCAGCAGATCTGATGAGGCGGGGAACAGCACACAGCAGCAGGTCAGGCAACAGTCAGGAGCTTCTGACTCTCTTAAATGTTATGCAGCAGCACAGCCCTTCTGGTTCACATGCATCAGGATACAGCCCTTCTGGTTCACATGCGTCAGGATACAGCCCTCCTGGTTCACATGCGTCAGGATACAGCCCTTCTGGTTCACATGCGTCAGGATACAGCCCTTCTGGTTCACATGCATCAGGATACAGCCCTTCTGACTCAACTCTCAGTCACAGAAGCACTACACAGTGGCTTCCTGGTTCCCAAGGTGCCCAGACCCCCATGATCCGACCCCCCCTATGGATCGAGTGTACACATGTACTCAGGGCACTTGCCCCCGGCTCCCTGTTCCCCAACCCACCCCACTATATAAGGGCTAGCAGTCTCCTTAACTGGCTGCAGAGCAACTTGGGTAGGATGCAGGTCTCTTTCTCTGCTTGGCACAGATCAGCAGCTTTGGTACGCAGCAGTGGCCCACAGGCTCACACTCTCGGCAATTTCTTCTGACAGATGCTCATCAGGCACAGTCTCTAGGTCTACTGAATGAACCCTGGAGAGGGCTCGAAGGATGGTTGGCCTGGCTAGGCCTTTCACTTGGTCCCACCAGCAGCAGTTCTGAACATCTCACTGTCCCTCTCAGACTGCTCCCAGCTCCTCGAGAGCCCATTAACCTTTTTCCCTCCATTCTGTGTCTCATTGGCCAGGCAGGGGTATCCATCAGTCTTTTTGGCCTGTCCTGCACTCAGATTGGCTCCTTAAGCCTACCAATCCATTTGGGAGGGTCCTTATTGCATTATTCCCCCACAATCCCTTGCTGTGGTTGCTAGAGATTTCTATTCCTCTGATTGGATGGCTGGTGGGGTCGGGAGCCATCAAAATGGCCACAGCCATATCTGATGGAACTGGGTGCTTCAGACATCTCTACTTTTGATTATATATTTGCTCCGCATAGTGCACTGGCCCCTTGGATTATGTTGTAACCCTCCTGGGCTGCTGTTTGGTTGAGCTGGTGGGTTTGTGGTGCAGCAGAGGTGTGTGCCATGTGGCTGCAGGGTCCAGTAAAGTGGGAGCACTGGGGAGTAGCCTCTTTGCAGCATGTAGTCCTGCTCAAAATGGTAGCTGGATGTCCTCATGGCACCAATGTGTGGCAGAAGCAAATGGCGTCCTGTCCCTTCCAGTCCTCACTGCTAGGATTGAGGAACCAGACATAGAACTACAGCCACAACCACAGCTGAAAGGGTGCAAAAGGTGCTGAGAACATCCATGCTGCTGTGCTCACTCTTCCAGTACCACACACATGGTCAAGCAGGAGGGAGTCAGCAGCAAGATCAGCAGTCATCTCAAGGACCTCAGGAGGGTGGCAAGCAGGCAGTCCAGGCAAATCCCCCTTCCGAGGAGGAGGTTACACCTTGCCTTGCCATAAATACTTGTAATAAGAAGCCTGTACATAGTTAAGTTACAAACCTGCACTAGCAGTCTCTGACTTTAAAAAGAAACAGTCAGGGCTGGAGAAAGACCAGGAGTACTTGTGAGAGGGCTGTTTGCCCAAGCATTTCTATTTTAAAACTATTGCGCTAGTTTGACTTTGGTGGGGCTAGAAAGGGCGGTTGGGAATAGGGTGGGAACTGTGGAAGGTGAAGGTGGAGGTGGGAAGGAGAAAAGGCAGCCAATCTTAGTGCCATAACTGTGGAGAAAGTTAGGTGACTAATAGCAGCAAATCATGCACTAGTGGTCTCTGATTTAAAAAAAACAACTGCCCAGTGTTTTCACTGCTGGCATCAACAGTAGAAGAAAGGAGATGATCCTGCCCCTGTACATGTTCCTAGTGTGGCTGCACATGTAATATTGCACGGGATTCTGGAGTCTGCACTTGAGGAACAGGAGAGAAGGGGTGGAGGTGGTGCAGATGAGACTTACAAAATTATCCATGACTAGCAATGGAAGCCTTATGAGGAAAGGCTTGAGGATCTCACCATGTAAATGCTAGAGGCCAGGACAGAGGGGTGGACATTACAGAGACATACACATTTCTACCTGTCATAAACCGAGTGGACAGCAGGGAATTCTTTGCAATGAATGCAAACAAAGGCACAAGGGAAAATTCATTTGAACTGGTGGGAGAGGATTCAAAAAGGACATCAGGAAGTCTTTCATTACTGAGCAAAGAAAGGGTCCTACAAGAGCTCGATAAGCTCAGGGTGGACAAGGCAATGGGACCTGATGGCATACATCCCAGGGTACTAAAGGAGCTAAGGGTGGAACTAGCAGAGCCATTATCAGAACTATTTAGTGAGTCTCTGAGCACAGGAGAGGTCCCAGAAGACAGGAGAAGGGCTCATGTGATCCCGCTCCACAAGAGTGGTAGCAGGGAGGAGGCAGGGAACTACAGACCAGTCAGTCTTACCTCAGTAGTGGGCAAGATTATGGAGGCACTCCTTAAGGAAAAGATAGTGCAACATCTGGAATCCATAGGAGCACAGGATCCAAGACAGCATGGGTTTACAAAAGGAAGGTCCTGTCAAACTAATCTCATAGATTTCTTTGACTGGGTAACCAGAGTGGTGGACCAAGGGGGAGCAGTTGATGTTGCCTACCTTGACTTCAGCAAAGCTTTCGATACTGTTCCACATAGAAGATTGATTAATAAGCTGGGTAGGCTTGGGGTGGGTCAGACGTTGGTCAACTGGGTGGCAAACTGGTTGACGGGCAGAAAACAGAGAGTGGTGGTAAATGGTATACAGTCAGAAGAGATGCAAGTCACAAGTGGGGTACTTCAGGGATCAGTTCTGGGGCCAGTCCTCTTCAATATCTTCATCAGTGACATTGTGGATGGACTGGGAAGGTAAGGTTTGTCTGTTTGCAGATGACACCAAGATCTGCAACAGAGTAGATGATCCAGATGGGGTGGGCAGAATGAGAAGAGATCTGAATAAACTAGCAAAATAGTCGGAAGAGTGGCAACTGGGGTTTAACGCAAAGAAGTGCAAGATTATGCACATAGGGAAGAGAAACCCTAAAGCCACCTTTAGGCTGGGGGGGGGGCAGTTGCTGGCAGTCACAAGGGAAGAAAAAGACTTGGGCGTCATCATCACCAATGATCTGAAATCATCCAAGCAGACCACTAAAGCAGTAGGTAAGGCTAGGGGGATGTTGGGGTGTATTAGTAGGAGTATCACAAGTCGGAAGAGGGAGGTAATAATCCCCCTCTTTACAAGACACTGGTTAGGCCCCATCTGGAGTACTGCGTGCAGTACTGGAGACCACACCTTCACAAGGACATTAACCAAATTGAGGCAGTCCAGAGAAGGGCAACCAAAATGGTGCAGGGACTGCATCAGAAAACATATGAGGACAGATTAACTGAGCTCAATATGTATACCCTAGAGCAAAGGAGGGAGGGAGGTTATATGACTGAAACATTCAAACACCTTAAGGGCATTAACAAGGTGAAAGAGTCTAACATGTTTCAATATAAGAAAAATGGCAGGACAAGAGGACACAGCATGAGATTAGAGGGAGGCCGATTAAGGTGTAATGTGAGGAAGTTCATTTTCACAGAAAGGGTGGTGGATGCATGGAACGTCCTACCTCAGGAAGTGGTGGCTATGGATACAGTGCGGGGCTTCAAACAGGCATGAGATAGACATAAGGGAGCAATACAGATGAGTATGAATAGATAGGCAATTGACAGAGCAAAGGCCAATGCCACATTCATAAGGTAGAAAAAGAAATGGGCAGACTGGATAGACCTTGCGGTCCTTATCTGCTGTCAGCTTCTATGTTTCTAAGTTTCTATGTGGTGGAAAGGTATAATAAATAACCTAGGGAGGTGGTCTGTGCCAGCTAAGTGGTAGTATTTAAGCACAGGTGGGACAGTCATATATGGCTGGCAAAGGTAGATGGTGAGGTAGGCTTGAAGGAAGGGTGAGTGAGGGCTCAAAACATACCATAGGTGGGTCTGAGCAAACTCGATGGGTTGTGGGGCCTTTTTTAACTGTTAATGTTTTTGATTCTATAGTTATCGGAAGGAGATTGGGGCATGAAATACAGTTGCAGCTGGAGGTGATGCAGTTTCAGAGTGCAAAGAGGCAACCCTTTCCAACGTTCCAAATACTGTCATGAACATAACTGGGGGGGTCACCCCATGACTAAGCCATAATTCAAATGATGGTCTCCAGATGTTAGTGGTCCCATACAGGGGTTCTGACCACCAACACCTGAAATGCAACCACTACAGAAGTCCATGCATGGCAGGGTGCCATGTACAGACCTCTGTGGCGCTGGCGCTACCCTTATTGTCTTCTCCATACCCACCTAACCTGTGCCTGAAGGTCTGCTGCTGGGCCATAATCAATTTCCGGTTTGGTTCTGTTACTCAGGATTACTCAAAGCACTGCACTTGCCTGCACCATTCCTGTAGAACTGCTTCACACCACACAGTTCTAATGGGGATGGTAGTGCTGCAACAACCAGCTGGCTGTTTGGGAGCACTTTGCATGACTCAGTGGTTCATTTACATATCAGCCCTACCCCTTTCCTTGTGCTGCCACAATGACCACTGCGGCAGTACTGGGAAAAGCTTGCAACCCCTTTGCGTATGTAAAAAATGGCTCATTAAGAACAGTTGCTCAGAGTAGTCATGGTGACCATTTTGTTATACTAAACTGCAACTTTGTACGAGGGAACAAAGCTTCTACCTGTGTGGTGAGAGTTTCACTTTTTCCTTTTTTTAAATCAATCAATCTTTATTTATCTAGGCAGACACCGTTGAGCATAGCTCATTTGTAAGATGGACCTGGTTTAGAGCATGAACAAAGATGCATAATTTATAACAGTCAACAATGTAATATCCGACATAATACTTTAGAATAATATTGATACAAGGTTTAACAATAACACAAATGGAGAACATTTAGTGAACAGCGGGTCAATTCCATCATGATGTAGGAATGTGTTTGCAACAATAACTGAGCGAACTAAACAAGGGAAACAGTTAGATGATGATATAATACATTCATTGCCTTGTGGAGCAAAACCGTCAGTGTGTTCACAGTAGAGGGGGTATGGAAGGTAGAGTGGGAGAGGGAATACAGGCAAGGGGTTGAGAGGTGCCGAAGGGGGAGGTGAAAGGCCACAGGAGGACACAGAACAGGGGAAACGGGGCAAGGAGACAGGGGTCAATCAGACAGAGACAGGAGCTGAAGTGGGAGTTGCTGTAGGCATGGAAAGAAGGCATAAGGAACAGCACTGGTGGAGCACAGACAGGGGTGGTAATACACACGTATAGGTATGAAGGGGAAGGCCGCTAGGCCAGGCATGGTGAAGAGGGCGGCACCATCAAGATGCACCACAAATGCAAGGGCTGTCTATGATTGAGGGAAACAGTTACAAGACTCCTTAACCTAATGGGCATATAATGTCTTGAAAGTGGATAGGCTGACAGAAATACTCAGTTTCAATGATTTTTGTAGTTTATTCCAGAGATATGGCAGCACAAAACTTATGGCCGCTCTTCCAAAACGTGTTTTAAGCTTAGGTACCTTTAAAGAAATAAAGGAATAGCTTCTCAGTGCATAATTTCCTAACTCACATAGCGGAAGACAATCAGAGATATATCGGGGAAGTTTATTGATAATAGCTCTGAATGTCCAGAGGGCAGCATATATGTTCCTCCTATACTGAAGGGAGGACGACCCCACGGCAACGTAAAGGGAACAATGGTGAGTGGAAAAAGGTAAGTCGGTAATGAATCTCAGAGCCCTGTGATACAGCATATCCAGTTTAGCAAGATAAGAGGCAGGACATTGACTGTGAAGAAAGTCAGCATTGTCAGACTAGGAGAGAAACGTTGTTTGTACCAGGCGCAGCTTCGCATCTCTAGTAAGGAAATGATTAATCCTGAAAAAGAGACCAAGCCTCTGCCTCAGTATTTTGAGCAGGTCCTCAATATGGTCCATAAAGGAAAGTCTGCGGTCGAGCCACACTCCCAAGTACTTACATTTTGATACGAATTCTAGGTTTTCTCCCAGGATTTGTGGTAATCTGTGGAATAGAGCCAGCACAAGTCGGGTTTGTTACATGTAGAAGGGGACAAAACAGCATTGCCTTCTTTTTTCTGGCATTTAGTAGAAGTTTTTTTATTTAGAAGTTGGTCCTGAAGCAGATTGAATTTGGCTTGCAGGTCTCCACATGCGGTGACGGGTGACTTATGTACATTACCGTGTCGTCTGCAGACAGATGAATATTGGCCTTGGTTATATTTACGTCGATATTGTTTATGTCAATTGCAAACAGTAGGGGGCCAAGATTCAATCCCTGGGGCACCCCTCTTTGTAATGGTTAAAGGGGGGAAGTTCACCTTCTGCCTTAACCTGCTGCCACTGGCCAGAGAGGTAGTCATCAAAACAATGCAAGGATAGTGGGTCCAAACCTATCGCCCTCAGGGAGGAGAGGAACAGGCCATGGTCGATGGTGTTGAAGGCCTTGCTCAAATATAAGAATATTGCACAGATGACGTTTCTATTCTCCAGGTCATGCTGACAATCGTTAGTTACTTTGGCTAGTGCCGTAATGGTGCTTTGCTTTGCTCTGAAACCAAATTGCACTGGATTTAATAAGTTAATGGCTTCTACGTCGGTTCTCAACTGCTTGCTCATAATTTTTTCCAATAATTTGGACAGTATAGGAAGTAGGAAAATCAGCCTGTAGTTGTGAAGATCACAGAGGTCCCCTGATTTAAACAGAGGGATAATGTGGGCTGTTTTCCATAGAGATGGAAGGATCCCCTGAGACATTTCATTTCTCATACATGTGTTAGATTTTCTTCTGTCACTTATATAACTTTAAATCTTTTATGAGGGTACAGAATGTTTTATTTTTTTTATTATAGTGTGATGATTGAGTTTATGGGGATTAGATTAATTTAACAGAACAAAACTGTTTGATAGTCTTCGCTCACCCAAATCATTTATGTACATCTTAAACCCACAGTCACCAATATCTAGTGATTCATGACTATATTGTCGCTTCATCAGGGAGACTGTCAAAAAATATGTTTTATTTCAAAATTCATATTCTTTTGACTTTTGGGGTGATGCTGGATTCATTTATATTATTTTTCATATAAAATCTATTCTGCATTTTCAGAGTCCCAAATGTTCCACCGTAGGCATAAATAGCACCTTATTGTGCTTTGGCTTACTATATTCCTTGCAAGGTTTTCTAAAAACCTGCCTTCTTGTCTCTCATAGTTAATATCAGCATTATCAGAGGACATGATTCAGCTGTTCAGGTGATTTCTATAAGCATGAATGCACACCGCAGGCTTTCACTCATTAGCAGGCGACTAGCTAAGCTGGCGAGAGGGCCGTGCCAGTCATCCATTGTGGGATCTTAAAAATATTTTCTTACAGGTGTCTTGGAGAGGAAGGCAGAATAAGGCCTACTAGAGGGTGGGAAATGTGGGGAAAAGTTACTGGTTTGGGCTGGAGTGACTGGAATTGAAACAAAGACTGGGGATTTTTGGACACAGCCTGCGTCAGGAAACTTTACTGCTTTGTTGCAGGTAGTGTCACAAACCCATACAGCAGGTCAGCCCTGTACTCCCAAAGTGCCAACCTCCGAGTGCAGTTTTGTGAGCAGTTAACAGAAACAGGGTAACCCTCCCGTCTGTTTTGGGGGTTCAAATCAACCTTTGGTCTCAAGTCTTGGAGGGATTCAAACTGTGAACCTCTTGTTAGTATACCCAATGTACAGGCTCAGACAATTCTGTCTTCAGGGGGCCAGATATCTTTGCCTACGGGCACCTAACCAGGTGTACAGAAATGAACCCTTAAAAACTGTAATAAAAGACCTTAGATTAAAACGCTTACCTTTTTCCAGTTTGGTATCACCATTCAAGCTTATGCACAGTGTCTGCTGTAACCATATATACTTCACTTGTAAAGGAAAGAAATTGAAGACAGACCAAGTAGGCTCTAAAAATAGAGTTTTACTAAAATAGATAAAAAATATGTAAAACATAAAGTACAGAATCAATATCACAAGAACCATACAATCTTTTAAAGGAACAAGGTTTTAACAGTGCAATTCCTACTCCAGTACTTAGATTTGTCTCTCTCTCTCTCTCTCTCTCTCTAAATATCTGCTTAAAGTGCTCAAAGATGTTTCTTTGTCAGAGTATAGATAAGAGTGTGTCTGTGAAGTAAAACAGAATATTGTCCAACAGCTGGCCTTGCCCACCTCTTTGCATGAGGTCACCTATCTCCTCCCTGTCAGAATATATATATATATATATATATATATATATATATATATATATATATATATATATATATAAAATATATCTATACAAAACATGATGTCTTTTCAAAGTATTAAATTCTGTAACCTCAGCATAACTCATTTTCTTTTTCAAATGACATTTCTTTGATCTTAAGATGAGCTTCCTCTTTCCAGGGCATCAAAGCTTCTTTTATGACTTCGCACTAAAACGTCACAACCTGCTCTTCTTCCTCTAAGCGTTATAAAAGTTTATGATTTTCCCTCTTAGCAACTACAGCTCTAATTAACTTAGTTAAAGTATGTAATTAGCTTCTGGCCTTCCAGGTAACACCTTGTATCTAAAACCTGTGTGTGTGTGTGTGTGTGTGTGTGTGTGTGTGTGTGTGTGTGTGTCATATTCACATGCTGTTTCAGCATTTCTCAAGACAGACTGTCCATAGCTCATTTTTATATGACAAAAAATGATACAGTGATCAGAACCAGCTGTCCAAGTGTTACAGGTAGTGCTCCTTTACTTCACCATAATTGAGGCTGAGGGTGTGTTGCATGATACAAGGTTTGGGGTTGGGGATTTGCTTTACATTTGCCTTTTTTTTGCCATGGATAACAAGGAATAAGGAGGTGGGTAAGAAACAAGTATTTGGATGGGGGTGGGGGGGGGGAACCAAAACCAAATACTGAATAGAGAATATCCAAATGTTTGGACCCTTAATACTGAATAGCTGGCTGAATATTCAGAAAATGGTGTTCACGCCCCTACCATCATTTATTTATTTATTGTTTACTAGTAGGTTAAACTGGGATGAAAACTCTCTTTTCAGTTACATATCTGGGCAAAAATGACAGGGCAGCAAAAAGATTAGACATCATAACATAACTGGTAAACTTTAACAAATAAACATTACTATTAATACAGTTAACAGCAATTATACCGTTATCTTTTAGCAATGGAAGCTTTCAATTCACTTTTAGAAGTCCTCACATTAGTCAGAGTTCTTAAAATTAAAGCAAGTCCAATGTAGAGCAAAGGTGTGTATTAAAAATAAAATACTGCGTCACCAAATCCTGATTTTACTGTAGGTGCTGTACTTGGAAAGTCAGAACAGTCTTCGATCTTAAACAATATGGATATACACTGGGGCCAGAATGTACGCCTGGGCATCAGGGAGACCCTTGGTAATTCTAAGCAGTTCCTCTTGTTTGCACATTTTTGGGGGCAGCAGTTTCTGTGCATACAGTTGGAACTGCATATATCTAGAACACGAATTAGACATTTTAAAAGCCTGTGGGAAGGAAGATTTAGCGGTTTAGTGGTACTGTAATTAACTGTCTTATTTTAGTCCGGGCATAGAAAGCTTATGAAGCAGCTGAACATACTTCTCTTGGTTTTCACCTTTGTTTGACAGGCAGTATACTGCGTGAACAGGATTCCTCACATCTTTTAAACTGTTACTTCAACACAGATTAGCACCTTATTTCCTAATTTCACCCAGAATCTGAGTAATTACTAGCTCAAAGAACTAAATAGCATGTAACAGGGAATGATTTGAGACTAAAGGAAAATATCTAAAAACTACACACATTCGAATAGAATACAACTTTTAAAATCATATAGCATTGTTCCTAATATGTAATATTCTGTATTTTCTCAATGAATACTGTCATAAATCAAATGCAGTCACTTTATATAGAGAAGGTTGGAGACTATACAAAAACAAGCATTTGTCAATGCCGAATGTTGTCTTGCTGGCATTCACATTGGTAGTGAGGAGTTAGAGAGATGCATAATAGGAATGGCAGTGAAGTTTTGAACTGATGCCAACCCCATCCCCCAACCTGCAGAGACTGATAGGCATTGGGGTGTGCCTTTGGGTCATTGGACATAACGCTCATGCCATTTCACCTCACCCAACCCTGCAAACACCGATCAGTGTCGCAGTGTGCCTTGGGGTCTTCGGGCCTTATGTTCACTCCATTCTATAACAAAATACACTGAGATGGGTGCAGTATAGAAGAATGGGGTGAATTTTGGGGCCAAAAAGTCCAAGGCACACCTCAGTGCCTGTCACTGGTTGCAGGGTGGGGGTGGTGGTAGAATGGCATAAGCATTACAGCCAACAATCCCAGGTCACACCACTGACGCCTGTCAGTCTCTGCAGGGTGGGACATTATGGTTGGAAACCCTAATGACCCAGGTGTTTGTTGGTATTTTCACTCCAAATTTTTAACATGGGCTTTTTGTGACCCCACCTCATGAACAGAGGCACTATCAGTTCGTTAGCCGAAAGGTGATTTTGCACAGTACCTGTGCCATTTGGTGCCACAGGTGCAAAAACACATTTTGGGCAGGATGTGAAAAATGACAGCTGTATTGTTCATGAGGAGGTGTAAAAAAAGTGGCAATGTTGAAAATCTGGAGTGAAAAAATGAAAAATTGGTGAAGTCACAAGCTTGTGTAGAAACTGCACAACGCGCACCCGTAACACAATTATTTTGGGGATTTTTTTAACTAAATTTTCAACATAGGCATTTTGGGACCTCTGCTCATGAACAGCAGCATATCTTAATCCGTCCTGAAAGTTGATTTTCCACAGCGACCGTGCCATTGTGTGCCACATGTGCAAAAACACATTTCAGGCAGGATGTGAAAAATGACAGCTGTACTGTTCATAAGGAGGTATGAAAAAATGGCAATGTTGAAAATCTGGAGTGAAAACATTAAAAATTGTCAAAGTTACGAGCGTGCATGGAAACTGCGCAATGCATGCTTGTAGCACAGTCATCTTTTGGAATTTTTCACCAAATTTGCAACATAGGCTTTTTGGAACCCCACCTCATGAACAGTAGCACTGTCTTTTCACTACTCGGTCCTGAAAGGTGATTCCGCGCAGTGACCATGAAATCACCTTTCGGGACTGAATGATGAGATGACAGTGCTTGTGTGCATGAGGCGGGGTCCCAAAAACCCCATGTTGAAAATTTGGAGCCAAAATTCAAAAAAATGGCTGAGATATCCACCTAAGGTGACCCCCCCCCCCCATTTATGCCATTATACAGCTTACCGGTATTTCTTCATTTTGCAGTTCGGGTTTGAAGAGTCCAGATGTGTTCCTGCTCCAATGAAGATCACAGCACCGCCCTCCAGAGTAAGTATGGGGTGAGGGGGTGTAGGGAGGTGAGGTGCGCAGAGGGTAGGTGTGGGTTGGGAGAGGGGGGGCGCCACGGACAGAGAGAGACTTCTTTTTGTTTTCAGGTAAAAAACAAAACAAAAAAAACTGGACATTACGACACGGTTTGTTGGCCACACTGGGATGGGCTCCCAGTGTGCCACACAAGAGGGGTGGGGGACAGGTACATGCCGACACGGTTGGCTTTGTGTGACCAGTGGGACACTTGGGTGGTCTCCCAGTGTGCCACACAAGAGGGGGGGAGGAACATGCTAACACGGTCGGCTTTGTGTGACCGGCTCCCAGTGTTCCACACAATGTGGGGGGTTGGGGACATGCCAACATGTGGATTACACACCCAATGTCGGCATTGTTTGCAGATTGTCCTGCCGCCGCCATGTTTATTGAAATGTTTCACCAGGAAAGGCACATATGGGAGGCATGTCATCTCTGCTGCTGCATGACAAGCTTGTCTCTGATTGCAGCAGCAGATTTCTTTCAAGTTGGTGGCACTTTACATATTTTTTGCATCAGCACGAGCATGCTGGCTAATTGGGGAATGAGGGACGCACCTTCTAAAATGTGCGCTACATTCGCCAACACTGACACACCTCTCACTGTGTTAATACTACCACAAGATGTTGCTTACGCGTGCGCAAGACAACATTAATAACAATATCAGAAAAAGGTATAATATAATGCATGCGTTTAAATAGTATATTGCATTTTATTTATCACAACGTTTAGTATTTGATGAACTTAAAGCAGCAGTGCAATGAAAAATGCTTTTCCAAAAAGCCAATTTTAGCTAAATTAATACAAAGATTAGCATGCCTGTCAAATCTACTTTTCTAAGTACCCCCTATGCTGCGCACCATAGGCTCGATTCTCTGACTATTTATCCTGCTGCAAGCCCCAGGTGCACTGAACACACGATGCATGGGGCTTACAGCATTCCATGGCCAGCAAGTGGGATTCTTAATATCCTAACCCCCCATGCGCCACATGGCACAAGTTAGACCAAACTTTGTGGACCTTCTTACAGGGTTTGTGACAAATATTTGGCACAAGCCACCATAAAAAGGGTAAAGCGTTGCAAATGTGCGTGATCTTTTAGAACTGGGTGTAAGCAAGGTGCACCAATGTGGTCTTTGCAGTGCAGGGTTTGGCACAGGGCTTGTGCTAGCCCTGCATCAATCAACCCATGAGAGTCAAGCCCCATGAGTTCTTCAGATTTCCTTGATCCTAACTCTTGCCAGATCTACAGTGCTAGTTCTAGGCCAAATGTTACAACCATTTTTTTTCTTGAGAAAAAAACCTCAGTTAAAACATTTATAAAATCCTCAAATTGAGAACATCGTATCACCAAATAAAACTGGAAGATGCCTGGAATCTTTTATTGAGAAAACATGGTAGTGTCAAATTTTTTCCCCCAATTTCGTTGCACTGCTACTTTAATATCAATACTGCGGGTGGTAATTGCATAGCATTGCTGCCTTTTTGGTGAGATTAGGCTAGAACATAAGTGGAGCTGACAGTAAGAATATTAAGGGGCAAGAAAAGAGATGATTTACTTTGCCACCCATTAACAAATCCACCCATATATTTTCAGAATAAGAGGAGCTGCTTTAAAAGATGTAAATATTTACCATTAAAAAGGTGTTTTCACCAAGTTTCACTGCATTTAAAAGTAACCCAAAAAGGTAAACAAATGTTTAAAAGGCTTGCTTCTTGCCCATGCCAATCTGTCACAAAATGGTGTGGCGATCAAATGTAATGATGTCATCAGAGTGAAACCACTTCTTCTGTAATACTAAATCCCTGTGGAACTGTTTTTAAAATGATAGCGTTTGCACTTTGTGTTAAATGAATTATATTTATTGATACTTAACTTATGAATGAGATTCAAGTGTACTTGGTAATATAGTAATATAGTAATTTAAGGTCATTAGGGACTCTAGATCTACCATGTCCGCCCCCACACGCTTTATAAGCAGTGATAAAATAAGTATGCTGTGCAAACACACACCACTTTACAGGACTTCCTTACCCGCTCTACTACCTAGGGTACCCAGTGATTCCCTCAGTGAGCAGAAATGTGTCCAGGCTTATCATAAATAGGGCATATGGCATGGGCTGTGTGAAAATAAACAATTTATTTTTTGCTTCTGGATTTGACCTGTATTGACCTCATGAGTGCCAAAGTCATGAGTGAGGTCTATAGAGGTCAAACTCAGAAGCAAAAAATAAATCATTTTTTTCACACTGCCCATGCTGTAATTCATTTATGCAATGGGCAAACCTCTGGATGGATAAACTACTGATTTGCCATATCACAGTTGTGAGAATAAAAAACTCCATATGGATGTCGAGGAATCAGAGCAATGTGGCAGCTACTTTACTTTTTGCTGTGACGAGAACCAGAGCTTTTTCTATCTATGAATATGGTATTTTTTACTGTTTTTAAATTTTACTGAATTCAAATTCTCATTGGGTATAGCTGACTGTGTGAGACGAAGAGAAAGCTCGTGCATAGAAAAATGGGCATTACAAGCTAGGTCCAGCTGTGTACGAGCTTTGCCTTAGCCTCATGCCTTCTCAGTGTTTTTGATTACACGGATGCAGTGGCAATAAGTGCTGATGACATGCCTGAAGTGTATGTAAATGATTTATTTAGACTCCAGGTGCATCATCACTGCAAATGAATGGTTTATTTCACGATTTTTATTCACATCCCAATTGCATAAAAGCTTTTACTGTCTTCATGCCCACTGTCTCTATTTGTAGGCTATTCCATATCAGGTTCTTCATCCTCTGGGAGTAAAAGGGTTTCATAACATTACTCCTGAATGTACTACTCTTGAGATTCAGGGCATGGACTCCCCATGTCCAGCTACAGAACACCAGCTGAAGTATCCTGACCGACCAAGCTTGTCAGTACCTTTGAGAATGTGAAAGACTGCAATCATGTCCCTTCTCAGCCTCCTTTTCTTTAGGGTGAACATGTTAGTGACTTCCAGCCTCTCCTTATTGCTTTTGTCACCCTAACTGCAGATCATTTTGGTGGTCCCATATTGCACTGTCTGAAATGCTTCACTGTCCCTTTTTATTTAGGAGACCAAAACTGCATGCAGTACTCCAGGTGAGGCCTGATCACAGCCTTACTGTTCGCCCACTGTGATCAGCCGGGGAGAGCCTCTTTGTGATCCCACAGGCTAGGCTGAAGAATTTGAGTGATCAGGCCTTTGAGGTAGCGGGTCTGTCACTTTTGAATTCTTTGCCCAGGACCATGAGGGAGGCATCCTCAGTGGATGCTTTTAAAAAGGGGTTCAAGATTAATTTATTCCAACAAGTATTTGGAGAAGTTCCATAACACATGTATGCAGCACTTGTTTGTAGTTTTATTGTGTTTTAGTGTATTTTATGTTATTTTAATGGAATAAGGCAGTTATTTTTTGTGTTTTTTTTATATTGATATGGTTTATTGATTTTGTTTATTCTTTTATTGTAATGGCACTCTGGGCCTCCGTACTACTACTACTACTTGTAAAGTGGCAGGATTTCTTTCCCTGCTCTTCTGGTCACCCCATTTTGATGCACCCCAGAATTTTGATGGCCCTTCTGAAAGCTGCCACAAACTACTTGTCCTGCTCCAGTCCCTTGTCTCTTATGACCCCCAGGTCCTTTTTTGTCCTTGATTGCAGTAAGCGGAGCCTCACACAGTGTGTAGGTCCTGCCTCTGTTTTCCTTCCCAAGTGTAGTACCTTGCATCTAGCTACACTGTATCTAGAGCTGCAGGAATCAGACCAATTGCCTATTTTGTGCCGCATACAGTATTAGTAACTATTACAGGCATGGTAGCACCTGTGTGTTAGGGTTTAATAAGCACTTTAACGTTAAACCCCAGTTTGTGCACCTTAATAACTTGGCCCCATTCAACTGACTTACTTGAAATTTGAAAAATGCAGAGATGGTGCCAAGATCTCTGGATCCTGAAAATTGCATGGCAATCAGTTTACCAGATACAAAGTCCCCCCAAAACATAAATTAAGACTTTTTCTCGCACCTAGAACTGAAAAAAAAAAACCTAGGAGGATTTGAAATCTGAAACTTGCAGGTTTGATAGAGTTTGGCCAAGATGTGTGCTTTTGTGGGTTTTAACTCCCATACTAAAGTAGTTTTTAAAATATTTAAGAAAAACGGTTTGAGTTCTGAGAATGCGCAGTTTAAAAAAAATCAGCATTCTAAGGATAACTGAATTTTTGTGACCACATTCCTTAATGTGGTTGTATTATGAGAATGCATTCATGTGGCATGGAGCAGGGCTGTTCCATGTGTGTGTGTGTGTGAGGTTATACTGTGGTCATTCAGCAGGCATGGGGCCATGTGTCAGTGTGTAGCCCCACCACTGCTGTGCATATTGAGTGTTTACTATCTGCCATTACCACAGCAGCCACTGGCCTGCTTTATTTCAGCTGGATACTGGGGTGCCCAATCCCTGGTGGCAGTTAAATGGTTGTAAATGTACATTTACCAATGCTGAGATGCCCACTGCCAGTGCCTGTTCGTCACCCCCCCCCCTTTTTTAGTGTCCAAGAGCCCTATCATGTTAATCTACCAACACTGGAGTGCCCACTTTTTGGTGTCAGCGTACTCCAACCCTCTGACCTTGCCAGCAGTCTGGGACACTGGGGTTCCTATCTCTGGTGCCCCCAAATATCTTGCTGACACTGGGGTGCTCAATCCCCAGTATTGGAGGTACAGTAGCTAAAATAAAGACAACCATCCTGCAACATCTTTTTCTTTTTTTTTAAATACCTGAAATGAAGAAAATGGTCCCTCATTGTCTGTCGCCATCCCTCTGACCCCCCCTCCATTCAGCATCCACCACCCCACACAAACCCCTTACCCTATACTTACCTAATTGAAGTCCCATGCTGTAATCATCTCTGGAGCGGAGACACGTCTGCACACTTCAATGCTGTAAAATGTAGTTGAATGCATTTTGAACTCTTACTCATAATTTGGTCATTTTTTTATATTTTTAGCCCAAATTTTCAACATGGCCTCTTTGGGATGTCACCTCATGAGCAAGATTGGTGAAATATTTCAAATCTGGCCCAAATGGTGATTCTGCATTGCCAACAAAAATCACCTTTTGGGTGGGATTTGAACATTTTCACCTACCAGGTTCATGAGTTGGGGTTATAAGAAGACTATGTTGAAAATTTGGAGTCAAAATTGTAAAAAACAACAGTTACGTGTGTTTGTCAAAATTTTTCAATGCTCGTTCGTAACTTTGGTAATTTTCCATATTGTGACCCTTAATTTTCAACATAACCATTTTTTCACACCACCTCACGAATGTGACAGCTGTTGTTTTCAAATCCTGGCCAAAACATGTTTTCGCACTTGTGGTATGAAATGACATTTTTGCGGGGATTTGAAAATTGCCACCTTCCAGATTCATGAGGAGGGGTTATAAGAAGACTATGTTGAAAATGTTGGGTCAAAATATTAAAAAACAACAAAGTCATTAAGATATGTTGTTATTTTTCTATGCACGCTCATAACTTTGATAATTTACAATATTTTTATTTCAGGTTTTAACATAGCCATTTTTTCACACCACCTCATGAACCCGACAGCTGTCGTTTTTTCAAATTCTGGCCAAAATGGGATTTTGCACTCATAGCTCAAAATTATGTTTCATCTAATATTCTATAAATAACACCTGTCATGTTCAGAAGGAGGGATCATAAAAAGACTCCATTGAAATGTTGGGGTCAAAATGCCTGAAAAAAATAATCACGAAGTAACAGTGTTTGCAGGGACGTCCGTTGACCCAGTGGGGATCACATTGCCTTCCCGTGCCAGTGGCCTGAGTTCAGGTGTGAGCTCAATGAGCCAGCTGAATGGGCTGAGGCTGTAGGAAGGTGCTGTGGCATGTGGCACCAAGCCCAGCCTGGGGAGGGATAGAGCAGTGTTTTGGGGGCACACACAACACCTTGTGGTGGGCCAGGGAGCCTTTACTCACAAGGTGTTGACACGTGTGTTGAAGCCTGATGAGCCCATGCACTGCATCAGGAATAACTCCAGCATTCTTTGAGACCTACATAAATGAGGATGTGATTCCACTATCTGACAAAAGAATGGAAATTCATTACAAAAAACTACGTCAATGCAGACATTAGGGTTGAAGAACACAAAGCGCACAAAGTAGGGAAATTAAAAACATTAGGGTTTTCGGTCTGTGGAGTATTGACGGATCAGTGGTGGGATCTTCCTAGGGGTTGTCAATCCTAATGCCTATTCTGTCCCCTGAGCAAACAAGATTAGATGCGATCTCTTTTCTTCTGCGTGAAGTAAGCTGTGACAGATTTTGTTAGCAATAAGAGGTGAGACACACTTCTCTACCTTTGAAGAGGCTCAATATAAGGCACTGGCTTGGAGCTGTAGCTTGTGCTTCAGACAGGAGGCCATGGGCTGGGGGAGGGGGTGGGTATTAGTGTTGACAACCCCAAGGAAGACCCCACCACTGATTCGCCAATACTCCAGAGACCCAAAACCCTAGTGCTGTTTTCATTTTTTGCTATGTGTGATTTGCATTTTTCAACCCTAATGTCTGCATTAATGTAGTTGTTTGCAATATACAGTGTATATATATATATATATATATATATATATATATATATATATATATATATATATATATATATAAAAGAAATGGGTAGGAAAAATGATGTCTGCTGATTTGTTGGAAAACATCACATGACCATAGTATATCAGACGCGACCCTTTACCTGCACTTTACCCTCATCCAAAGAATTTTGACATTTTATAAGATGGATAAGCCACTCTGAGGGTGTGATGCGCCACTCTGACATATGCACGCCTTGAGGTTGACGACTCGCCCGCGGCCTCATGGATAACAGTGCACACCAAGGAGTAGTGATATCAGAGCGCCACTGCACACCTCAAAGTGGTTCATCTATTACATATATATATATATATATATATATATATATAGTTTGCAAAAAACTGTATTAATGCACCAGTTAGGGTTCATATTAATGCCACAAAAGTAGGGAAATGTGGCATTAGGATTTCCAACCCTAACTCCCCCCCAAGCAACAAAAGGACAAGCCCACATAAGCAACCACAGCCAGCCATCATCAGGTGAGACAAACAACATACAATTGTTTCCAGATTACACCAATGCAGTAGCACTGATGTGCCACCTTCATGGATTTGTAACTGCGGCATGCACACTGCAAGAGGGACACACTCACTTGTCAGTGCAGACAGAAATCCAGGATACTCAAATCACAACACTGTTTCTGTTTGTGGAAGCGCAGGTCCCTGCAGCCACAGATACAAATCCACTATACCCAAATTACAAGAGTTATTTTGTCTGCAGAAGTGCAGGGCCATAATAGACCAGCACTTCCATAGACTCAGGTGCTCATGCACACCATAAGACATGCACACACTTGATGGGCCTGCAATTCTGCAGCTGCAGATGTAAGACATACACACTGACCTCTGGCTGCAGAAGCACGGGAGCCACAAAATCGCAACAGTATTTCTGTCTGCAGAAAAGCAAGCACCTCAGGGGCCTGCATGTCTTCAGTCACAGATGTAAACATACACACCAACTTCTGGCTTCAGATGGGCAGACCTCTGTTACAGAGAGACAGAAGTACAGTTGCAATGTGGGTATCATGGCTTCAGCAGTAAATCTAGAAATTGTTCAAGGGGTAGCAGATTTTCAGATACAAAAGTTGCAA
The DNA here is from genome assembly GCA_016271365.2 of Neoceratodus forsteri. Classification (NCBI taxonomy): domain Eukaryota; kingdom Metazoa; phylum Chordata; order Ceratodontiformes; family Ceratodontidae; genus Neoceratodus; species Neoceratodus forsteri. The sequence continues at coordinate 1,221,377,421 of CM057450.1, forward strand.
CAGTACATCTGTGCACAAAAGCACAGGCCTCTAAGTGGGTGAGCAGAGGAACCACACACATAAGGGCTCCAACTGACCTTCCCTCCAGTGCTGGATCTCCCAGGTGACTCCCCCTCTATGCATTTTGGGGTGAATGCCCCACCTGCTAACTTCTCAGACTCACTGTTATTCCATGCTCTCGCTCCATCCTACCAGTCACACAGGGCACAACAGTAGACTATGGATCGGGGGCAGTGTGACCAGATCCACCCTAGTCCATGACTCTAACACTGATCTCTCCTCTCCTTGAATGGCTTCCCAGACACAGGTGGACTGGCACTTTATTCCTGAACAGCTGGAACAGTGTGGGCTACTGGTTTGAATCCCAGCTGTTGCCACTATACCATCACCGAAACCTAGGCCCAAACCATCAAACGGAGACTTGGGGCAGGAGGAGGCAATTGCCTCTGCTCCTGCAGACCACCTACTGAAACCTCGGCACAGGAACCTCCCCACTGGTGCCAAAGGACCCCATTTATGGCCAGCCATCCCCCAGACATGACCTCCGGCCCTTTGAGTCCCCACCCAAGGATGAAGGCCATACCTATTAAAATTAATACTTCCCAAAATTGGTCCAGGGGAAGGAAAAATTGGTAAACCCAACCCATGGGTGGGTTACACTTGGGAACTTATTTGTGTATCGTAGCTCATATTTTATTGTTTGGGAATCACTCCTGTGAAAGCTTGTTTCACTGCTTGAAGCTTATAAAAGCAAATAAAACAAGACCCAGACCCACTTTAGTTTAATCTGCAGATTTCTGTTTTCATAGTGAAATTCAGGTCTGCCTTAAGCTCCTCTCAGCAGCAGCTTAAAAATGAGGCCCTAAGGGCCTGCCAAAAGCTGCTCTTGTCAACATCAAAAGGATGCCCCAATCAAGCCTGTCAGAAGCTGCTGTTGCAGACATCAGAATGATGCCCCAGTCAGCCCTGCCAAAAGCTACTCTTCTGATCTTGTCAACAATATAATAAGGACTGCCCTGTCAGGTCTGCCTTAAGCTGCTATGGTTTCAGTGGTAGTAGCACCAACTAAAGTTACAGTATTTATTGGTAACTGGGTATGGTTGCCTGAGACCCAGGTCCCTTTCTCAGCCAAGATGAGGTCCTGATTTGACCGGCTGGAAGCTGCTCTCTGACAAAATTAAGCAACAAGATAAGTGTCTTGTTGGGCCTACCATAAAACATTCTCTGCTTCCCAAAATCAAACAGAGGGCCTTTTCAGTGGTGATCCCAAGCCAGTTATTGTCCTTTTTCCCTTATCCCAGACCAGGAAAACAAGCTTTCTGTCCCCATCCCAAAGCCAAGAGTGGACCTGGAAAGCTAAACCACATTGGGTATTTTTTTTATATAATTATTAACTTCCACAGATGAGTGTTTAAGGGAGGAAAACGTGAAATGTTTGTGACACCATGAAGGATTTAAGATTAAGGTTAAGAAGGTTGAGACCTACACAGTTCCTCATAAAATTGGCTGAAATAGAACCAAAAATCCTTAAAATGCATATATATTGTTTTAAACAGTCTCACTATTTTAATATCAATACACAAATATTGTTGTGACAATATAATGGTCCAATAATTTATACTACAGTTGTAGAAGGGTGCCTGGTATTTGTGTTCATATGCTCAGTGTTTTCTAAAAAGTCTACTGCTGTAGCATATCTGTCTTTTCTCTGCTTTTTTTCTCTTTCTGTAGTGCCCCATTTTCAGGTTGGCCACCTGAGCACAAAATGGGTGCTTCTTTACTGTATTCTTCATTTTCTAGCAGTCTAGTGCTTTTATTTTTTCCTTTCTGCTCTGCATAGGAATAAATACCAGCCTTCCCTTGTCTCATTCACTGAGGTATAGTGGGTTTTCAAAATCATAGCTTAAGCACAGAAACTTGGGCTGGAGCTACTCGAACCTGCACATGAGACCGTGGGTGTAGCTGCTGGTCTTAATGTGTTTTGTGTTTGTTTAGAAAGCCCTGCTCCCAGACTATTAATTAAAGCACACTGGGCAGTTAGAATTCAGAAGCTGTGTGCTCCGTGCTATGAGACTACTAAATATTACACACTCTGAGACACTGTGAGTGGCAGTCTGCAATCTTATCCCCAAAGTTCATGCTGTCTGTGGTTTTGGTTAGTTAGCATGAGATAGTTTAGCCCTTTTTATTTTAGGGTTGCTCTCATTGTAAACAAACAGCCTTTCACACTATTAGAACCTGAAGTTCACTCCTACCTGAAAACACAGGGACTGGGTGTGGTGCTCTTACTGAGGCTGTTGTTTCCGCTGTCTCCTTAGAGGCAACCGGCCCTTTCCTTCTCTTAGTTATAGTTGGGGGAAGGGGAGGAGCCACCTGTTCCTGCAGCAAAGCTGTTTATCTGTTATATTGTTTTGTTTTATGAACTTTAACATTAGCAAACATGTATAAAAGGTAATTCATTCAGTTGAGCTCATGGTATCAAAATAATAAAATGATTGTGGGCTTTTTGTTGTAGTAGTTGGTTTGAAGGAGGAGTCAGCAATAGTCACATGTTTATACTTTACTATAAATGAGGTATCCTTTCTAGGAAACCTCAGATTCGCCTTGGGATCAGTCGGTTACTGACCCCTCTGTTTAGGTATGCTCCTTTCCAGACCTGTAGCCAACTCTATGTGCTGGAGAGGTGACTATTGCTGCCTGTACCTCAAGAAAGCAGGAGTTGAATACTATTTGATGCTGTTTTTGCTCATTTTGTATTTTATTTGCCAAAATGCAGTTGATTTTGACAGCTTTTTAAGTTATTTTTTTTGTCTGCAATAAATTTCTGGTCTGGCAATTGCCTTTCCAACACCTTACATCTCTGTGTCAGTGTCCATCAGTACACCCACAAACCATGACATAAGTCAGTACATGAAACTAGAAACAAGAACACCCTTGGCTCACCTAAATATGGAATGAAAAAGATGGAAAACTCATTTCCAGCTTAAAAACAGTAAAGCTTATTACCAACGTAGCACCCCTCACACAAAAACATCTAAGTTTCATGTTGCCCTTGATGCTTTTTCTTTAGTGAATACATGAAACTAGTCTATATTTATCAGTATTGGAATAAAAAGTGCTGTGCTATTGATGCTATCTTAGAAAAAGCACAAAAATTAGTATCAATATACACATTTTTACCAAACATATTATGTAAGCTATAACCCATAACAGGGCATAGGTATACTGGGCATTAATGCATGCCCCAGGTACATTGTAAGGCACGAGGGTGCAGCCTGAGTGACCTCCAACCACCTGGGAAATGGGTTACAATAATTTAAAAAAAGAAAAGAGAAATCATTTTTATTGCATGGAAACCTCTAATTTCATGTTATTCTTCTGTGCTGGGAAGTAGTCCCAATTAATAAAGGTAAATTTTTAAACAAACACTTACGTGTTTAGTTCATACTTTATTAATTAAGAAGACCAGTTTTTTTAAATGTGCTTTGTGTGCTCTGTCCCCTTTCTTTGTCTTTCTGTCCCGATCAGTTTTACAGCAGCGTGAGTCATGCTCTCTCTTTTGCAGCAGTGCCGTGAGCCAATCCCTCTCTCTCACTTCACAGCACTTGGTAGCAGCACTGCAGGGGACAGTGTCACTAACAGCAGATTATCGGGAATGTAGTGATCATCCCACACCCCCCAAAGTCCATTTTATCATTAAAAAAAAAAAGAATGTTTCTAATTTTCAGGGCACTTACTTCTAGAAAGTCCTGCCTTTCTGCAATTATCTGTTTTACTTTTTTTTTGGTTCTGTGGCTCAAAATGCAGGAAGGCAGCAGGCAGAAGTAGGAGTGAACCAGCGGAAAGGGTGCTTTTAGAGATGAATTGCTGGCGGGGAGTGAGAGATGAAGTGAGTGGGACAGCATGCAGCATTGCTATAAACCAGTTTTGGCTTCTGAAATAAACACTAATGAATGCTCCTTCTGTCCATGGCACTAGTTGGCACTAGTACATGGCACTTCTCTTCATGGCATTAGTTAGTAACAGCATGGCAGAGGACAGTGTGTGAGTGTGACAGGGGATCATCGGGGCGGTAGCGGGGGAAAATGTCTTCCTAGTGGCGATCCACAACACAGAACTGATGTTTTGTCGCCAACTGCTATAAAATGGGTGGGGAAATCTGACAGTAAATGTAAAACTTAATTTCAGTTTTTCTCGCTAAGTGGCTTTTTAAATATGGCGCCATTTTCAGTGCCTGAACGTAATAGGGATTGATTTAATTGTTAAGTATATTTGACTTATGTCAAACAATATCTAGGTCAGCAGTAGGTCCATGCATTTTCTAGGCATTAATCAATGCTCACATGACTACTTTTAACCAATGAAAGTTTTACATTTGCTGCCTATTTCACTAGCTATTTTATAAATCTATACATACAGTCATGTATCATGGCATTATGAACAGTTTTTCAGTGGTAACGATACATAAAAAAAAGTATTGAAAACTGTAAGTGCAAAGCCACATTCCAGTGCAGCTCATTTAGGGTGCACTAGTATGCATGAATGAAGACTGCAGGGCCTAGAGGTTATAGCAGTGGACTACAAACTAGGAGATCACAGCCACAGACTTGCTCTGTGTCTTGAGCAAGTCACTTTACCCATATGTGCTTCAGTCATCCTAGCTGTAAAATGGGTGTGGGGTGTGAGGACCTGCAATTTCAGTTGCAGGCTGTCCTGTTAAATACTTTTCAAATAAAACACATACAAAATGCACTATGGGGTTATTATAGAACAGACAACGTTTAACATAAAAAAAATTACCAAAAGTCAGAGTGGATGAGTGAATGCAGTGGGCTGAAAGGACTGGTGGTTATTCAAACACACACTTTCTAGTAACTTTCAATTATTAATGTTCTCTGAGAAATATGAAAAGGTGGACTACATAAATAATACATACAAAATATTAAGGAATTGGTCAAGCTTTGTGCTGCAACAAAGCAACTCCAGCATCTAAGACCTAACTCTCTGTCTAAGATCCTTCTGCTCTAATAAACATGTACAGATGTTTCCCTTCATATACAAACCTGCCAGAGTTTCCTAAACTCCTCTCAGGTGAAGGAAAAAAGAAAATACTTTATATGCAAAAAGTAATAGCTGTCTTCTTGCTGTTTAACCCCAACCACAACTTTAACTGTGCCATCCTCCCCTACATGAGTTACATTTTGAAGCATTTCCTTTTTTTAAGGTTGCAGGACACTCCACTTTGGTGAGCACTGCTGATGCATACTGATTACATAGAAACATAGATGGTGACAGCAGAAGGGACTTCAAGGTCCATCTGCTCTGCCCAAGGTTTATAGGTTATTACCCCGATCCCTATTTACTGTTTTGAAGCAAGATTCCTTTGTGCCTATCCCAGGGTGTTTTGAACCCCCCCCCCCCGACTGTTTAGGCCCCCACGGTCTCTTGGGGAAGGCTGTTCCAGGCGTCTCCCTCTGTGAAGAAGGACTTCCTAACATTGCTTCTGAACTTGTCCCCCTTTCAGCCTCAGATCATGTCCTCTCATTCTACTACCTTCCTTGAAATGGAAGAATTCCTGCACCTGTACCTTGTTTATACCCTGATGTACCTGAAGGTCTTGATCATGTCTCCCCTCTACCTCTACCTCCTTTGTTCCAGGGAGTACATGTTTAATTCCCTCAGCCTATCCTCATATGATATCTGGTGTAATCCCAGTATCATTTTTGTCACCTTCCTTTGTACCATCTCTGTCCTGTCAGTGTCCTTTCTGAGGTGTGATCTCCAAAGCCAGACACAGTATTCCAGGCGGGGTCTCACAAGTGCCCTGTACAGTGGCAATACCACCTCCCTCCTCCTGCTCATGATTCCTCTCCTGATGCATCCCAATGCCTATGTCATTATTTTGACACGTCATTTTCAGCACACAACTCGCAGCACTTGAGACATGGAGTAAGGCCATGTTTTCTGAGGAATAACATCTATGTCACAAGTATATCCTGGTGTGCATAAAGATTAAATAAACAAAAACTGTGCATGTCTCACATTGACATGCTGTACAAAAAGCTGGCTGAGCCTGGATGTCCAAAAAGCATCTTAGACTGCCTCTGCCTGTAGTCAGTCGAAAGTTATCTATCCGCTGGCCACGCTGCTCCCTCAGACTGCCACCCACAAAGCCTACCTCCAGACTTCTCCTGTACTGTAAGTGTTGTTTCTCTCTTTGTTGCCCTTGGTAACAACTCTTACAGGCCCCACACCTGCATTTGAGACACTGTAACTGTTTTCATTAGCCTACCTGCTTAATCTGCTTACTTACCAATTAGCTTTAATACCAAGCTATCCTTTCTTTGTTACATATTGCTACTGATTTTTTGTGAGCACCAATGCCTGCATCTGTTAGCACTGATAACCTGCCTTAAAATTGGAGAATCCTAGTTTCACCCTATCTGGGTATATCTTTATCTGTGATTCACCTGTTTTTATTAGCTGTGGTGTCTATTTGCTTTCTCACTTGATTTTAATAGTGTTATCCCTTCAGTTAGCACTACCCAGCTTGCTTAGTTAGCTCTCACATTTATGCATTTTAGTTCTGCCTCCTTCAGCGTGTAGTAGGCCTATTACTGAGTCTTGTAACCATACAAGCTTATCAATAATGTCATCCCTGCTCTAATCCAGCTCCAAGACTGGCTCCTCTTCCCCTCTACATATTTTTCCTTCTCTTTGTAAATAACTTCTTGACTACTAGCTCTCTTCCTTCTTGAACCTTGTTTCTGACCATCCACAGTTGTTTTGCCAAATACCACCCCGGGCTTCTTTCTGTCAATCTTTCTTGTTATGTTTGAAGATTCCTCACTTTTCTCTATATATAGCCTAACTCTCTTATTAACCCTTTCACTCCACAAAGTCAGGTCCGTGGTTTCTGCATTTATTATATATCTTACTGCCATTGTTTGTATAATGCTTGCCATTATTTTTTGTTGTTTCTACTCATTGTATTTTTGTAGCACTGGTGTACTGTTCCTCTATTTGTATTACTGTACCCATGTTGCTGTTGTTCCACTGTTCTCTTTATGTTGTACTCTTCTGGGTCATGCCTGATAATAGTCATTTTATGGCTAGTGCACTTACCCGGTTAACAAAAACTAAATAAATAAATATTAGTCTGCTCTTTACTTAATCACAAAAATTGCTGCTGTGCTGTTTTGCTGATGGTTGCTGCATCTTACCTCCTGGCCACTAGGCACTTTGCCCTCCTTTGCCTTCTCCTTTACCCACTCCTCCTCGTGCCCACTTCTCTCCCTCCAACTCCTCTACCCTCACTTTCCCTCCCTCCTCCACCCATCCAACCCCTCACTACAGACTGCAGCCACTGCTGCAGAAACACACAGTTAGTGCTTTCAGCAATACAATAACATGTTTTGATATGTGTTACGTTGGTGGATATGGATTGAGCTGCCCTGAGCCACCCATGGCCATCATTCACACACCTGATGGCTTATGGAGCACAGGTTTTGCTAATGAGGGCTCCCAACTAATGTCAGAGTTGGTAGCCTTCATTAGCATAACCTGCATACAGGAAGCTGCCGGGTGTGTGCAAGATGGCTGAGGGTGGCTCAGGGCGAGTGTGATCCTTATCCACTAATGTAACAGAGTGACAGGTTAAACATTTTTAATTTATTGCTAAAAGCCCTTATTGGGTGTTTTTGAAATAGCTGCTTCAGTTTATAGGTTAACCAGTTTTCCTTTAAGTGTTCTTTCATATGTCTGCCCCACCCCATTTTCTTTTTTTTAAACTTGTAAAGTTTATTGAGTAAAAAGGATAGGCAAATAAGAAAAGAAAACCCCTCTAGTTCTCCAGGGAGGTGACTGTAATAGTAAGGGAGAAAAAGAAGGTGTACACAAAGTTTAGGGTATTAATGAAAGATGAGGATAAGGAAACCTATAAGGTAGCACAAAGGAAAGCTGGTAAGTCAATAAGGAAGGCTAAAGCCCTGACTGAACTGAAGACTGTGCAGGGGGGTAAATGGGAGAGATAAAGCCTTCTTTAGGTGCATAAGGGAAAAGAGGAAAACCAAGGGGGGTGGGATAGTTAGATTAGCAGATACTGGAGGGAAACTGGTACAAAAAGATTGTGAGAAAGCAGAAGTCTTAAACCAGTACTTCTGTTCTGTGTTCACCAAAGAGAACACAGGGGCTGTGCCAAGCCTGCATAGCAGCAACACCCAGGTACCGTGGGTCGGCACAGGCCTCTTCACAGAGGCTCAAGCCTTGGAAGCTTTAAATAAACTAAAGGTGGACAAGGCCATGGGACCGGATGGGATTCACCCTAGAGTTCTCAGGGAGCTGGAGAGTGTACTAGCAGCACCACTAGCAGAACTATTCACCAAATCACTACAGGGTGGGACTGTACTGGAGGACTGGAAAAGGACAACAGTGGTCAAAGCAAGGATCAAGGAGGAGACTGGCAGTTACCATCCAGTAAGTCTCAGGGTGGTAGGGAAGTTAATGGAGACACTACTCCAACAGAGAATCATAATGTATATGGAATCCAGTGGGCAGAAAGAGCCAAAACAGCCTGGGTTCATGGCAGGTAGGTCTTGTCCAACTAACCTGGTCAACTTTTTCCACTGGGTTACAAAGATAGTGGATCAGGGAGGAGTGGTTGATGTCATCTATCCTTACTTTGGCAAAGCCTTCAACTCTGTTCCACACAGAAGGCTGGTAAGGAAGCTGGACCACATGGGGTGGGCAGGGAGGTAGTTGAGTGGGTGAGTAGCTGGCTGACAGGAAGAACACAGAGGTTTCAGGTAAACAGGACATTTTCAGCTGAGAGGGAGGTAACCAGAGGAGTACCACAGGGTTCGGTACTGGGTCCCCTACTCTTCAGTGTGTACATAGCAGACACTGCAAATTGGCTGGAAGGTACAGTGTGTCTATTTGCTGATGACACCAAGATTTGCAACAGAGTGGACTACTCTGAGGGTATGAGGAGTATGAGTTCAGACTTGAAGAAACTGGAGGAGTGTTTGGAAACATGGCAGCTGGAATTCAATGCCAAAAAGTGTAAAGTAATGCACATAGGCAGAAACAATCCCAAAGAGGATCACTACCTGGGAGGAGAGAAGCTATCCTCCACCAGCCAGGAGAGGGACCTGGAGTCATTATATCAGAAGACTTGAAAGGGGTAAACAGTGCAAAAAGGAGGCACTAAAGGCAAGTGGCATGCTGGGCTGCATTGGGAGGGGATCATGAGTCATAGGAGGGAGGTGGTGTTACCACTCTACAGGGCTCTGGCACACCCCCACTTGGAGTACTGCATACAGTACTAGAGACCGCACCTTAAAAGGGACATAGACAGAATTGAGATGGTGCAGAGGATGGCCACGGAAATAATTCAGGGACTGCACTATATGGTATACCAGGACAGGCTGAGGGAACTCAACGTGTACTCCCTGGAACAGAGGAGGGGTAGAGGAACGACATGATTGAGACTTTTAAACATATGAGAGGTATAAATAAGGTTAACGTTCAGGAACTTTTCCAATTGAAAGAGAGCGGGAGAATGAGAGGGCATGACATGAGGTTGAAGGGAAGGAGGTTCAGGAGTAATGCAAGGAAGTTCTTCTTTACAGAGAGGGTAGTGGACTCATGGAATAGCCTACCCAATGAGGTAGTGGGGGCCAAAATGGTAACTGAGTTCAAGAACCCATGGAATAGACATAAAGTTAGCATATGGAAAGGCAAAGTAGGGCATGGTGAATAGCATCAGGTAGGTTCTTGAGCAGACTAGATGGACCTTGCGGTCCCCTTCTGCTGCCACTTTCTGTGTATCTGTGTTTCTACACTGCCATGAGAAGGGTGAATTTTACAATAATTATGAACAAGGAAGATCATGGCAACAGTACATATAAATGTTTCAGATTATGCTTGTACTCTTTTTGCTGTTAGAGGCCATTGTGTAACCAGGCCGTGTTTGAGGTGGTATGTTTGTGGCATATAGTCCATAGTCTTTAGTGCTATAAACTGTTCAATTATGTTCATCTATAAAGACCTTTGCCATGTGCTTCTCTATAGCAATGGATCCTTTGCTGATGGTAATAAGACCTTTTTTAAACTTCATAATAAAACAAACAGAACTTAAACTTAGTGCTCTGTGATTCATTTTGTATACAATCATCCCAACACAGAAGATAAGAAGTTAACGGTGTTGTGAAAACAAACAGTTTACATTAGAAGCATATGCACTTTGGACACTTTGGCCTATGCAAGTTATTGGTCCAAGACTGGAATTTCTTCCTACTCTTCCCTGTAGTGGAAATAATGGAGCCACCTAGAACTGAATTTCTCTGCTCTAACCTTAATAAGGCAATGATGGCTTCCATTCCTTTAATGGTTTGTATGTTAGTGTGCCATTGTAGGGCTGTTGGACAGGTGGGGGGTCAGTCAACACTGAGTTACTGCCTTTCCAGCTGCTGCTGTCAGTATCAAAAACAAATATTTCTTATGGCTTAAGTGAGCCCGCCCTAGGTGGAAGGCCCAAAATAGGTGCGAGGAGGAGAGTAAGCATGGTTCTACAGTTGTAGTCATAGAAAGGTTTCTCAGTACTGAGGTATACCTGGGTTTGTAAAACCAACTTTCAAAACAGCTGGATGATGGGCAGTCCCATCCCATAGTATGTGAAATTGAGTTCCCCTTCCCCCACAGTTTCTCCAGCATTGGTCTGTGTTTCCTGTGCCACAATATTTAGAAACCACCGGTGTAATAACATACCTAATTACCATTTTCCACCAGCATTCTCACCATAAGAGCGAGGCTATAGTACAGTGTATTCCATCCCAGATTCTGAATCAAGACTCTTGTGGGAGTTGGAAATTTGCCTGTGTTTCCCATGCCCTTTGTTTTCTCATTATGGCCTGAGCCCTCTCTCCTTTTTGCAGCAGGGCATATGTCTGCAAGACAAACCCACTCTGGACTGGCAGATGTGCTTTGTTCCAGAGGTAGATTATTTCCTGATGGAGGTCTGTAGTCAAACCAGCTGGCATTGGGTCTTTTAGGATACTGTCTCAGCAATGGAGATACCAATGAAAGGCTGTGCTATGTAAACTGAATTGTTAGGCTAATTGCTGAAAGCTCTTTATGGTACCCTGGTGTGTTGTAAATTCGGTTAAGCCTGAAAGACCCTTTCTAGCCCATCTCTGGAAAATAGCATCCACTTGATTGTGAAGGGAAATTGTGGCAATCATTGTATGTTTTTTTTTTGCTGTGTGTATGCAGGGACTGCCCACCTCTGCTTAATGTTAAGCCAGAGCTTCATTGTGTGTCAAGTCCACATATTAGACATATTGGGCAGGTCGTTGTTCTGTACCACCCATGGAAGATATTTTAGTGGTACAAAAGGATGAGCCTGTCTTTCCAGTTTGGTCCAGTCTTTATCCTCAATGTCTCTGTTGATTTCTGAGATGTGAACTAGCTTGGCTGTCTCTTGGTATGGAGGGAGCCCCGGTCCACCCCCCAATTTCAATGTTCCATTTACATGTACCATCCTTCAGATCAGAAATTAATTCAAGGTCTCGTCTGCTCATCTCTGATATTTGTCTGGGTTGATGTTAAAGATCCAATGGCACTTTTCTAAATCTGTAACTCTGACTGTATGTGGGATGTTGTTATGCTCCTAAAGGTTGCTTCATTTGTCTGCAGGCAGTCACATCATTACCAGTATTATTTATTTCTCATTATACAATGGCAAGAACATTTCCTGGACTCTGATTGATCAGTGTGTGCCTGAGACAGTGATATTATTACATAATAACATCACTGTATGGATTTGGCAGATGATGTCCTCTTATATTTTTTCAGAAATAAAGATATACTGCCACACTAAAAATCTACTAAAACATTTTTAAATTTTTTTTTTTTATTTTGTATAACATCGAGCCATTGCATAATTGCAATAAGGCACTCCAAGGTGTGTGTTATTGTGTAATAACGTCACTACTGGGGTGGTGGAAGCACTCGGCTTCACCTCGTGCTTCAACCCAGCCCAGGAGTGACATTATTACATGATAACACACACCTTGTAGTGTCTTATTGCTTAATTAAACTTCACATTACTACTAACTCGTTTCTTTTTTTCAAAATATTTCATTGAGATTTTTGTTGAAACAAAATATATTGACAGAGTTTAAAGAAAATCTTATATCAGTAATGCAGCATTTCAAAGTATGACATGACATCTACTAAGATGCAATCCAATCTCATCCTGTACATACAAAAATTTAAAATAGATTAGCTACATGTGCTCAAAATTAAATGGAAGTAGGACAGTTTCCCTGTGCCATATCAGCCCCTGCACAGAGATCCACCAAGATGGTAAAATCTAGCCCTACTTTTTCATATGCACCTATCCTTCCCTGGCTTTACAGATAATTTTCTCCAGCATGGCATGCTCCATCATGCAGTTCAGCCACTCTTGATGTGTAGGAGCTATAGGATCCTTCTAGGCCCTGAGGGCAATATGAGGGTAATAAGCTTTGTGCAAGTCAGAGCACTGTTTAACAGCTTAGTTTGTCTGGATGTGAGCTTTTCTATCTCCTCTAAGACTCCCAGCTGTATAGCCCTGTGTGACAAATTTAAATCTTGATCGAAGCAGTCATCCAGTGTGGCTATTACAGTATATTGGCCCAGTGTGTTTGCAGATAGGGGCACAACAGCATCTGAGTTAAGTGATCATCCCAATAATGTTACATGTGTTGCTTGGAGTTTCTAGGAAACATGGCATGCCAAAGGAACCCGACGAGCATTAATGGAAGGGCAGACTCCACCACTAACATCGTCTGCGACTGACCCCACATTTCATAGAAAATAAAATGAAAACAAAAATTCACAGGTACAGAGAATAGAGGTGTACTCTTCACATTCAGTGGTGGGGACTGCAACATCTTAACAATCCTAGTTAGGGCATACAGTTACCTGACCAAATTGTAGGTGTTAAACTAAGCCCAAACCCATGCAAACAAAAGCAAGAAATGTCTATTCCAAATTAGCAATCTGTTAAGGGTAGTTTATCCCAGAGGCTGCCAATGAAGACACACTAAACATGGGACTGCAGCACTGTAGTATTCATCAGGCTGCCTACTGTACAAAACTTTGAAGCCAGACCAAGTCAGTAGCCCATCTTACTGTAAAGAGGAAGGCTACAAATTAATGGAAAACTAATGGTGCTTTACAGGCTTCTATATTTACCATCAACAGGCCAACCTCATCAGAAACAGGAGCCCATAGCCTTTGCATAACTTATTCTCCCAAGTAGCAGCTTAGAATAGGGGTAAGGAGGGATGCGGGGCATCCGGTTGACACCCCTACATAATGAGTATAGTTTGTACAGAAAATTCACTTCTCTGGTAGGTTTTCCATGAAGTATTGGGCCTTTCTGGATCAGTGAAAAATTGAGGCTTACATTCAATAATGAGATGCAGTTTCACAGGCATCAGAAGCACAAATGTGATGTTCTTTTTGTAGAATAGTATGTTCACTTCGCCAGACATCTGTGTCTGTTGAGTAGATCCATACTGATGTCAGGATATACCAGGATTTTCTGGTCTTCTGAAGCACAGTCTCTGTCCACGTATCTGTAAAACATCACCAGTGCTGATCGGGGGAAGCATCAGTTGGTGGTCGAGGAATGAGGGCATAGTGTGCCTGATCGAGTTCTACAGTACGTTCCGCACATCCTCAGATTGCTCTGCAAAAATGTTCAATATATCAGTGAAAACACTTCAGTCTCTGACCTTCCACCTCTTCTGGAAATCCAACAAATGTAAGGTTCTGCTTCCTGGAGGGATTTTCCATTCTGTCTGTTAATGTGAAGCACCTATATGGCACAATCCTGTTTAGAAGTGAAGAGCTTTAACGGGGCTAGGCTGTCCTCATTTACCCCAATACAACACTCTGCCTGATCCATGCAGTGTTCAGTCACGGTAATTTTCTTGTGGACAGCTGCAAATGACTGCTACACATTGTCGAACATATGATTTAAATCTGCAATGCCTTTCTTCATTTCTGCCAGCAATGACTTGTTCACCACCTGCTGCTCTTTCCCCTGAGGCATTGTAGCTGCGTTAGAATTGGAGGTTCACTTGAGGCCACTGCTACAGCCTCGGTATTAGGGCTTCAAGCCAGGAGGGGATGTTCCTGCTACTCACATTAAGATAAACTATTGCCTGACTGCTGTTTTTGTTTGGTAGAGGTAGGCTTAGTAGTTCTCTGTCCAATTCGCTAGTGTTGCTGTCCTGTTTAACAAAGTAAATTGATGTTTTTTAGCAAAATGTCACAGCTTAGCTTCAAGTGGCTAGTGTTTAGAGCTCAGTGGCCATCTTGGACTCCACTTACTTCTTTGTAGAAGGTTTTTGGGATACTGTGTATGAAAGGCACTATACAAAACAAATGTCAGTCCCCCCTCCAAAGTATTTAAAATTACCCCATTATTTATACCAAAAGAATAACTTGTTGTGGTCCCTTAAATGTATTGCATACTCAGAGGTACTCTCTCTTTCCCAGAAAATGCCATTGGAGGGGCAGAGGTTGCGACTCTGCATATATTTTGAACACACACTGCAGGGGGAAATTTGGGGGAGGGAACATTTTTCAGGCGATATAAAAGTAAAACAATATTTTTTTAAATCTAAATATGGCATTACTGTTAGGCTCATAGGTACAAACATTGAAAGAGAATTGGGGAGTATTCAAGAGGTTCGTAATAAGCCAGTCATGGAGGGGGAGTGAGAAATGAAGTGCAGTAAGGGCAGATACAAAGTTATGCATTTTGTGAATAAAAACCCAGCAGTGAATAATGCATTACAGGATAGCAGGTTAAAGGTAATTGATAGTGAAATGGACTTAGGGGTCCTAATCACAAGTGGTTTAAGAAACACAAGTCAGTTTATGGTTCAAGGAGACACGTTATAGGCAGATCAAGGGATGTGCTATTACCACTATACCGAGCATATGTAAGAGCCCACCTGAAGTACTGTGTGCAGTTTTGGTCTTCATACTGTGTGGGAAAAATTATTGAATTAGGAAGACTGATGAGTAGGGAAACAAAGATTATAACTGAGCTGAAGTGAAGGGACTATGGGAAGACTGGGGGAGCTGGGGATATTACCTTCTGGAAGAGTATAAAAGAATGTAATGTGATCTGATAACAGCATACAGAATAATAAAGGGTTATTATTAAGGTAAACAGGAGAGTTTTCCAGGATATGATAGACTACACCAGAACTTAGGGACATGGGGTTAAGACTACAAATAAAGAGTTTTAGGTTGCGTCATAAGGCTCTGGAACTTGCTACCAGAGGCTACTGTGTATGCAGGTAGTGTGGGCACATTTAAGCCCAGCCTAGATGCAGTCTTGGTGGAGAAAGGGATTACAGGTTACAACCGTTGCGTGAACAGTGGAACAGATTCTATAGGCCTTGCCTCCTTGTGTCCTAACTAATGTCATGTAAACTCTTCGCCTAACTGGATAGTAGCTAGTTGAAAACAATCTTTCTTATAATATGTGTCCTGCAAAATTTGCCCTGGTTTGGAAACCTTTTTTTTTAAAGAAGACTACGGATATTGGAAATGGCTATGGCTGTGGCTCTCCATACCCCATTATATGAAAGAACATGTTAATAGTTTGTTAGAAAAATTCCAGTGCCATTAAAATGTGATGACTTCTAAGCCCTATTGCAGATGCCTTTGCAGATGACGAGAGAAGCGTGTTTAATGGCAGTAGAGATTCAATGATGCTTTCTTGGCCTTGACCTCATGGAATCACCACAATATTAACATGATCTGTGCCTTATTTGCATGGCACAAATTGAACTTACCACTCAGCATGGCATCAACAAAAAACATTTCCATTTGCGTGGTTTGCATAACAGGAGATTAGGTACCTTAAAAGTAACCATTTCTGATACACATAGTAACATGATAACAGACTAATTTAAGGGAATGTTGCTTAGATGGTATCCTGCAAGTTTGGATACCATTGGATACCACCATTTTGGTCAAATATAGGAAAGCCTCAGATGGCATAGACATCTGACCAAGGATCCGACCTCTTAGAATCCACTGTACGTATCTAAGGTATCTGAGAATCTGACCTGGATCTGATGGATCTGACCAGGGATCTGATGGATTTGACCATCAGATCCAACTATTTGAGGTGGGATCCAGTGGATTCAACCATCGTATCCATCTATCCAAGGTGGGATCCGATTGATCCAACCACTGGATCCAACTATCCAAGGTTGGATCCAATGGATCCAACCACTGGGTACATTTGTCAGATTCTAGGTTTGATACCAGCACTATCCGATGGAGGTTAGTCAGATCCACAAAAGCCCTATCCAAGCAATGCTAATTTAAGGTCATAAAGGACTCTAGATTCATCATTTTTGCCCCTCCCCCCCTTCCCTTCACAAGCAGTGATGAAATAAGTATGCTCCCAGCCCAAAGAGTCACTTTGTTTTAAACTGGCTTCTTAGAATGTTCAGTTTAATTGGAAATGCATCGCTAAAGCAGTGCCTGTAACAAATTGCCTACAAAATGTAAGGTACAATTTGCTGATACACCTCATTTAAATCTCACTGCTGGTCCTGCTGTCACTGCATTTGCAACTTAAATCTCAGCTCATTAGCAGCTAAATTCGAAACCATGTCAGTTCAGTCTGTACTGTAGATAGATAGAGATGGTTGGCTTGCTGGCTGGATGGATGGGGATAGACAGACAGACAGACAGACTGACAGACAGTCTGGAGTTTTTCTTTAAGAAAAAGGATCCATTTACAGTCAACAGGAACTGCAACATCAGCTGCAGTGTGTGTACTGACCTACCCATAAAATGTATAGGAAACAGAGGGAAAAGCCGTGTAATTCTATTTATCACCACATATGTGATGTGATAGAGTTGCTACTGTGCTAAAAGCAAGCTTTTAGGCATCACAGCCCGTTTTTTTTCAGGGAAGCTCATTACTGAGATGTACTTGCTTGGCAAACCTCATTGATGGATCTCACGTAATGCTTTTCTAATGAAACTGAGACAATTGAGTTGTCCAAAGAAATGGGAATCTTCTTCTGGAAGATGCTCATTAAGTGTCTCCTAGCAAATCAATGTCATTCAACTTTAAATGCTAATGAATCATTAAACTGTCGGGTTGAAAACAAAGCTGAAATTGAAATAAAGGAACACTTTTCAATCACTTTCTTAGGGTTAGACAATAAATTTTAGCTGTCTGTGACTTAGTAGATTCATAAGGTTATCATTTATGTGTTTCATTATTCAGTGTCTGCCTTCCTGGGTCTGCCTTAAAAGGAGCCTTGTGATTCAGGCTTCTTCGGGGTGGGGGGAGAGAAAAGAGAGAGAGAAAAAGAGAGAGAGAGAGATGTATACTCTACAGAGATGCATATCAAAACCTTGAACATGTTACCTGCTGAGTTTCATTGGTCTAGGACTTATGAATCATTCAAAAACAAAGTGTAACAATACTGCACAGATAGCTCAGTTTGTAAATATTTTGACATACTACTGTACTGTGATCATGTTTGTGTTTTTGTTTTTGTTATGTCTTCTGGGTCCCCCATGAAAATAGTCATTTGATGCAATCAGGATGTACCTGGTGAACACATGTAATCTAAATGTAAGTGTATATGTAGTTATGCTATGTGCATGAAATACAAATGGACCAGCCAAATCCTGATATATATTCATTTGTTGTTTCCTATTCTGTTTTTGGACCTCTGCACCATACTACCTTCAGGCAGTTTTCACTTATAGTAAAGTGCAAGCTCCCCATTCATTCAGCAGGCAGCTGGCTGAGATGGTGAGAGAAGGGTCTGTGCTGGTCGCTGTCTTCTGCTGTGCCAAGTTTTTTTGTATCCTTTGGATTGGGTGCCAGATGGAAGGGTGAGGGGTGCTGCGTGGGTAGGCTGAGGGGGTTACTTGTTCATCAACTTGATTAGTGAAGTGAAAGACAAGTGCTGCAATCTTTCTGTTTTGGGTAGGCTGGAAGAGGGAGGGTATGTGGGTGATTATTGCTGAGTGGGGAAGGGGGTAGTACAATACTTGTTTGCAATGCTCGAGTCTGGGTGGGGGAGGTAGGTGTTCCTTTATGTTCCACAGAGGGTGGGGAGGGAAAATGCTTCTTTTAAATTTTTGGACATTTTTGCTTGCGTGCCTCAAATTGCTGGTGAAGTCCAACCTTACACTGCTTATGCATAGCATGACGTTTGGCACTAATTTGTATTTGGGGAGATTGGGGGAAGAGGCTTGTATGGGTGAGGTGTGTGTGTGTGTTTGGGGGGTATTTTAGGAGACTGGGGACAACATCTGTCATGGGTGAGTCTGAGGTATGTGTATATGGGGAGGTAACCGGGGAGATTTTGAAGGAAGTGTGTCACAAGTGAGTCTGAGGTGTGTGTGTGCATATGTGTGTATATATGTGTGTGTGTGTGTGCGTGTGTGTGTGTGTGTGTAGCTAATGGGAGTACAGGGGTAAATGCAAAGATTGTGTGTATGGGTGTGTGTGTGTGTGTGTGTGTGTGTGTGTTTAGCTGCTGCTAATCAATTCCCAGATGGTCACATTATTTCTTTCTCACTACAATCTAAGTGTCAACTTGATTATTCCTAGTTGCAGGATACGCAATAGAAACACAGAAATATAGAATTTGACGGTAGATAAGGACCACTTGGCCCACCTAGTCTGCCCATTTCCCTATCTGATAGATAAGCTGCAGATTCTAGTTAATTTATTTATTTATTGAAATTCTAGGATTACAAGTACCTTTGAGCCAAGGCTCTTTTACAAAGGTTCCACATCTGTTTGAGACAATATACAGTACATTACAAGGTAAATGCAGTTTCAGACAGAATTTACAGAACAGACACACCATAAAATGAGCATATAAAGCTACTAGGCCAAAAAAAGGTAGGGTGGGGAGGGAGTGCAGGGGGTAACAAGAGGGGCAGAGGAGGTATGAGCAGCAAGAGGCAGTTGTCGAACATAGAGAAGTGATGATAGCGGGGCTGGGGGGGGAGGAAGAGGAGGAAGGGGAGGGAGAGGAGATGGTAAGTCTGAGCATGGAATTGCAGGACTAAATGAAGTGGAATGGGAAAGCTGGCTAGGAATGGCAGTCACAGGTGCTCAAAGCAGTGAGGTAAAGCCAGAGCCTTTTTTTGAAAAGTCCTAGTGAGGGAGCAGAGGAGATCTTAATGTTGAGGCTGCTCAGCCAGTCAGGGTCCCTGTAGGCAAAAGATCGTTGACCCAGGGAGGTTCTGCGGTGTGGGATCTTCAGGAGTTGGGACTCAGAGCCCCTTGTGCAACAGCAGTTATTATTAGTGCTAAGGAGAGACTGGACCCCAGGAGGGCAAGGCCCATGGATATCTTCCTAGCCCTAGTGCAGGTTAGGTATTTTAGGTGATTAGACAGTTGGAGCCAGCCTGTTTGTGCATATAGATCACACATGTGGGTTAGTCAATGGGATCCTGTAGTAAGTCGACAGGCTTTGTTGAGTGATATAGGAATGCATTTGAGGGCAGTTGACGAAGCTGATCCATATATGATGAGACCATAGTTGATTATGGAGACAATGGAACTTTGCACTGCAGTACTTAGAGCCGCAGGGGTTAAGCAAGACCTGTGCCTGTAGAGAAGGCCAAGATGTATGTTGGCAGCCTTAGCAACATTGTCAATGTGGGCCCCATAGGAAAGGTTAGTGTCTAGCGTAATCCCTAGATATTTAAAGGTTTCAACAGCTTACTTCCTCCTACCCCCACTAGAATTGCCTTATGCCTGTCCCATACGTTCTTGAATTCTCCCACTGTTCCTGACTCCACAACCTCCTCAGGAAGGCTGTTCCATGCATCCACAACCCTCTTTGTGAAAAAATACTTTCTAACATTACCTCTGAGCCGTCCCCCCTCTATCTTCAAATTGTGCTCCCGTGTTCTTGCACATCTCTTCTTCTGAAAGATGCTACCCTCTTGTACTTTAATTCCCTTGAGATACTTGAAAGTTTCTATCATTTCCACCCTCTCCCTCCTTTCCTCAAGGGTATACATATTAAGCTGCTTTAGTTTCTCCTCATATGTCTTCTGGTGCAGACCCTGCACCATTTTGGTTGCCCTCCTCTGAACAGCCTTCACTCTGTCTATGTCTTTGTGGAGATGGGGGTCTACAGAACTGCACGCAGTACTCCAGATGTGGTCTCACCAACTGTCTGTACAGAGGGATAACAACTTCCTGTTTTCTACTGTTGATGCCTCTCCGTATGCGTCCCAGTATCCCTCCAGCCCTCCTTACTGCCTTATCACATTGCTTGCCCACCTTTAGGTCATCTGATATAATTACTCCTAGGTCTCTTTCGATTTTTGTTGTTGTTTTTAACTCACCCACCTCACCTTGTGTATCAACCCTGTTGCAGATCTTTGTGTCATCTGCAAAGAGACATACCTTTCCTTCCAGGTGCTCTCCAAAGTCACTTATAAAGACATTAAAGAGGACCGGTCCCAGTACCAAACCCTGCGGTACCCCGATAGTTACCCTCCTTTCTTCACTGTGGACTCTGTTTACTATTCCCCTTTGCGTCCTGTTGTTCAGCTAGTTTTTTATTCATGCTACCACTTTGGGATCCACTCCAAGAATGGCTAACTTGTATATTAATCTTTTGTGTGAGACTGTGTCAAATGCCTTGCTAAAATCTAGGTAGGCCATATCCATAGCCCTTCCCTGGTCTACTACTTTGGTCATCCAGTCGAAGAAATCTATTAGGTTCGTCTGACATGACCTTCCTGCTGTGAAACCATGCTGCCTTGGGTCCTGTGCCCCACTGGCCTCTAGGTACTCAACAGTTCTTTCCTTCAGAAATGATTCCATCATTTTCCCTTCCACTGAGGTCAAACTAAGTGGTCTGTAGTTTTCTGCCTCTGCCCTGCTCCCACTTTTGTGAAGTGGAATCACATTTGCCCTCCTCCAGTCCTCAGGTACCACACCATCCTCCCATAATTTGTTAAAGAGAGCAGTTAGTGTGTTACTAGTTCTACCCTTAGTTCTTTTAGAATTCTGTGGTGAATCCCATCAGGCCCCATTGCTTTGTCCACCCTCAGTTTCTAGAGTTCTTTCTAAACCCTTTCTTCTGTGAATGGACTGGTATCGAACCCCCTATTCAGAGTTTCTCTCTTGTTTGGTTTAGGTACCTCCCCTCCTCTTCTGTTGTGAATACTGAGCAGAAATATTCGTTCAGTATCCCTGCTTTTTCACTGTCACCCTCTGCCCACATTCCCTCCCCTTTATTAACTCTCTGTATCCCTCCCTTGGTCTTTCTTCACTCCCTAATGTACCTATAAAAGGTTTTATCCCCCTTCTTAACAGAGTTGGCTATCTTTTCCTCAGTTTGTGCCTTTGCTATTCTGACTGCCTTCCCTGCCTCCTTCTGCTTTAACTGATAAAGTTCTCTGTCCTGTTCCTTCTGTGTTTCCTTATATTTCCTGAATGATATCCTTTTCTCCTTAACATTCCCTTCCACCTCTTTTGAGAACCATAGTGTTTTTTTCCTATATTATGTTTTGTTGATTTGCTTTACACAAAGGCTTGTTGCCTCTGCGATGGCTGTTTTGATTATTCTCCATTGTTCCTCAACCCCTCCATCTTGCCCATTTGCTAGTGCTTTTCTGAGGTACTCTCTCATTTTCCCAAAGTCAGCCTTCCTAAAATCCAATGCTCTTGTTTTTGTATGGCTTGACTCTATGGCTGTGTTTATTGTGAACCACACTGTTTGGTGGTCACTTGTTCCCAGATAGCTACCCACTTCTAAATCTGAGATCCTTTCTCCTTCCCCATTTGAGAGTACCAGGTCTAAGATTGCTCTCTCCCAAGTGGGTTCCATCATTAGCTGTCTGAGGCATGCCCCCTGTAGGGCATCAAGAATGACCCTGCTCTTGGATGTGCCTGCAGCAAAGGTACTCCAGTTAACATCTGGCATATTCAGGTCCCCCATCAACAATATCTTCCCTTTTTCTGCCATTTTAAGGATGCCTTCTATCATTTCCTCCCCCTGAGATGGGGGTCTGTACACAACCCTCATGCGGATTGTGGTGCCATTTCCTGTCTTCAGGGTGACCCATAGTGACTCATCAACTTCCTGTTTACTCTTTAGTTCTGTTGCTTTAATCCCTTCCCTTGTATAGAGAGCTACTCTGCCTCCTCCTTTACCCACTCTGTCCCTCCTGTAGACTGTGCATCCTGGTATGTTGACATCCTAGTCATGGTTCTGTGTGTACCATGTTTCAGTGACTGACACAATATCCAGGCATCCCTCTTCCATCAAGGCCACTAGTTCAGGGAGCTTGTTACACAGACTGCTGGCACTGGTACTCATCACCTTCCACTTTTTTTATGGCCTTACCCCTTTTAGCCCCATCCCTGTCCTTACTGCCTTTTTCTGCATTTACCCCTGACCTGCTCCCTGCTGACTTCTCTACTATGGTGTTTACCTCTCTAACTACTGTATTTTGTGGGGGGAGACTGGGATTTCCCTGCTCCTTTTCAGTGTCTCCCCCCTTGGCTAGTTTAAATGCTTGCCAATAAAGCATTTAAACCTATCACTTAGGATCCTGGTTCCCCCCTGGACAGATGCAGACCATTGCACCAGTATAGGCCTGCATCCCTCCAGGTGGCTCCCCAGTCCCCAATGAAGCCAAAACCCTGAGCTACACACCAAGTTTTCAACCATTCATTGAATCCCATGGTGCGGATACCCTAGCATCATCCTTGCCATAGACAGGCAGCACCTCCAAGAAGGTTACCGTACATGCTACTTATCTAAGGCCCCTCCCCAACTCTACAAACTCCTCTTGCAATGCTTTGATCCCATTCACAGCCAGGTCATTTGTCCCCAGGTGGACAATGACATCCAGCTCCCTCCCTCATGCAGCTGCTCCCGCAATCCTGAGGATTTGCTTCCTGTCCCTCTGAGCCATGGTGCCAGGCAGGCACCTTACCTCCCTATCCCCTTCCTCCCCCACTTATACCCCCTAATGATTGAGTCCCCCACCAGGAGTTGTTTCCTTCCCCTATGGGGTCTTGTGCCACCCTCCTGTGGGTCTCCTTTGTGGAGGTTCTCAGCATCCTCCTTGGTCTCCACTGCAGGTGCATCCATAGAGGAACCACTCTTTGCCAGAACAGCATATGAATTGTGGAGCGGTACAACTGGAGGGATGCACCTCTGTTCCACCACCCTTTCCCTCCCTGAGCCCACCTTGGTCCAACTGCTCCTCTTTCTTGGCAACCTATGAGGTAGCAGTGGTGGCCCTGGTGGTTCCTGGGTGGGGGAAGAGGTTTCATGAATCCTAGCCAGGTCAGCCTGGAGATGGGCAACCTTCTCCCTCAGACCAGAGAGGTGACTGCAAACAGGGCAGCATCGCAGCCTCCAGAATGTCTCCTGGAACACTTCTGCCCCAAAGCCATTGGACTGCACCACTCCCACCTTGACTTATTTTGTGTCCCCTCTCCTGTTGCTTTGTATGCTTACTGTCTCCTCCCTGTATGTATTTTTACACTTACTTTCCTACTGCCTATGAGCTCTTACAACTCTCACCCTTCCTGTTCTGGGACAGGAACTTCCTGTAGTCTTCAGTAGTCTCCTTCTTCCGTGCTTGGATTCAGACCTCCAGCAGCCGGGGAGGGGGAGAAAGAGTTATTTTTTTTAGGTTCCTTCAAGGTTGATTAAACTAATGTGTCTCAGTGATCCTTCCCTTCCTACTGCCAAACAGGAAGTTCCTGTTGTCAGTCAAATCCAGTGACTATAAATGTAGAACTGGCTTAGGGTGGGAAGGAGGGCAATTTGTAAATAAAACTCTAGTTCTAGACTGCTGTTTCTTGCTCTGAAAGCAAAGTTCTCCTCTGTCAAAAACAGCAGGAAGCTGAAATTGGAGACACCTGCTTTTGTACTCCTAAGCTCCTAAGCCACACTCCCAATTAGATTCACTCTCTAATCCTGACTCAGTAAATTAAGCTGATAGAGCCCCCTTCCTCAGAGAAACACACAGTGACTTTCTTCTTTTTTTTTACTTAAATGAGACCCCCTTCTTCTAATAAAGTATCTGTTTGCTTACTTCAAACAGGCACTGACTCCTGCTGAGATAGAAGTGATTTATCAGTTAAAAAACTGTAGTTCTAGACTGCTGTTTGTTGCTCTGAAAGCAAAGTTCTCCTCTGTTAAAAACAGCAGCAAGCTGTAATTGGGGACACCTGCTTTTGTACTCCTCAGCTCCTAAGCCACACCCCCAATTTCATTCACCCTCTGCTCCTGACTCAGTAAATTAAGCTGATACAGCCCCTTCCTCAGAGAAACACAGTGACTTTCTTCTTTTTTATTTGTACTTAAATGAGACCCCCAGAGAAAGGAAGTGTGCCTGGAAAGCCCAGATCCAACCATGTTAGCCTGTAGCTCAGTAGTTAGAGCACTGGTATGGTATTCTGAGGGCCTGGGTTCAAGTCCCAGTAGGTCACAATATTTCATTCTCACTACAGTTTGTGATTTAAATTGCTTAGCAGTGACTAATACTGCACCAAAACATCTAATTGTTATTTTGAGTATTCCTAGTTGCAGGATATGCAAATACCAGAGAAGGAACTGTGTCCAGTTATGTGAGCCTGCTGCTCAGTGGTTAAAGCAACAGGACAGTATTCCAGGAACCTGGATTCAATTCCAAGTAGATAACAACATTTCTTTTTCACTACAATTTGTGATTTTAATTGCTTAGCAGTGGCTAATATTGCACCCAAATATCGAATAGTTATCTTGAGTGTTCCTAGCACCCAAATATCGAATTGTTATCTTGAGTGTTCCTAGCTGCAGGATAGACAAATACCAGAGAAGGAAGTGTCTCCAGGGACCCCAGGACCAGCTATGTGAGCCTGTAGCTCAGTAGTTAGAGCATTGGTAAGGTATTTCAAGGGCCTGGGTTAAATTCCCAGTAGGTCACAATATTTCTTTCTCACTACAATTTGTGGTTTAAATTGCTTAGCAGTGACTAATACTGCACCAAAACGTCTAATTGTCATCTTGATTATTCCTATTTGTAGGATATGTAAATAACAGAGAAAGGAAGTGTATCTGGGAACCCCAGGCCCAGCCATGTGAGCCTGTAGCTCAGTAGTGAGAGCACTGGGATGGTATTCAGGGGGCCTGGCTTCAATTCCCAGTGGGTCACATTGTTTCTTTGTCACAATAATGTGTGATTTAAATTGCTTAGCACTGGCTAATACTGCAACAAAAATACCTAATTGTCATCCAGATGTATTATGAAATATGAGTTTTGTCAGTACATCAAGGTACAGTCCAAGGCGAGCTATAATAATCAAAGTACCACTGATACCGAGAAGCATCAAGCTGTCTCAGCAGTATCAGGACCCCACTGGAAATGAGAGAGGTGGTATCTTAGCTAAGCTATGTTGTAGAACCATACCAAGTGACAACTAGTTTGGTCAGTAACAGCCCAACAGAAGGCTTTAGTGAGCAATCAACTTGTGTAATGAATGTCAACCCCCCCCCCCCCAGAGGACTGCTGCATAACAGATAAGTACAGTGCAGTTTATAAGTAAAGCAACATGTTGGAGCCATAAACAATGCTAGGAGGCAAATAGTTTAAAATTTGTTCATTTTTATGTTTGCTTGCAACACATGCAAGCATATTGGTATCAGTCTGTACTGTGAGAGGGCTTTTAGGGGTTTACTGCTCCTCCAACTTTGACAGCTTCAGAATACTGAATCTCCTTCCTATATCCACCCACTCGCTGCCTTTCTCCTTGTTTTTCTTTTGAAGTTCTTACCCAATCACAAGGCTAGGAAATGTAAGGTAGAGGGTTTTTCTTGTACAGCTCCTAATTCCTGCTTGACACCTTACCATTGCTTTCTGTTCCACCAGTATTCAAGACTTGTACTACTTTAATGGCTTTCAAAAAATCTCTCCAGGGACATTTTCTTGCACGTAGACAATGTATCTGTTTATCATTAATACTCACAGTCTGGGTCCCTGTGTTTATTCCCACTTTGTCTTGCACTTTGTTGCACTTTTCCTTGTCCTGTACATGTCTACAGGTTGTAACTAATCACCAGGTACTGCACTTTTATAGTACTATTGTCTATGAATTTT
The DNA here is from genome assembly GCA_016271365.2 of Neoceratodus forsteri. Taxonomy (NCBI): domain Eukaryota; kingdom Metazoa; phylum Chordata; order Ceratodontiformes; family Ceratodontidae; genus Neoceratodus; species Neoceratodus forsteri. Next base: position 1,221,403,611 of record CM057450.1, read on the forward strand.
CTGTAAATCTTATGGTTAATGTTTTTGTCCTTCTTTCTTGTCTGCTGTATATAATTAATTCTGGGTCGCTCCTGAAAAAGGCATTCTTTGTCTCAGCATACCTCTCAAGTGTCCCTGATTTTGCCTCAAAATTTTACTTTGTCCCTCCTAAAATTTGTGTTTTTGTGGCTAAACAGTGGGGACTGTAAGCACAAAACAAAGTCAAGCATTAAAGTTACAGACTTGTTCTTCTTTATAAAATGCATTTGCACTAAGCCTCATATTCTACCAGCTTTCAGGGTGGATATCTCTAATTTTGAAGATGTGTCCCTGATTTTGGCTCTTTGTCCCTGATTTTTTTAAGTCTTGTCGCTGATTTATGAGGCAGGAGGTTGAGAGCTATGTGTCTCAGTGAGTCTACCCAGTTACCAAAGTCCAATAAATAATAAATATGTGCTATGGTTTACTTCTTTCATGTGTGCTGCTGTTTAGTGCTTTGTTTCTAATGGAATGGCAGAAATGGCGAACAACCCATATTGTTCATACTCATGATTCTGTTCTTGCAACTCATGGAATTAATGTATTTTCATACTATGCTATAAAGCAAGTAAAGTGAATGTTGTAACACAGAAAACAATGCCAAAAGATAAAGACCATTGGTCCATCCAGTCTGTCCAGTTTTACCATGTCTTACCCCAGGACCTAATGTCTAGTTGGTGTTATTGACCTCACCTATAGAAACACAGAAAATGACAACAGAAAATTTCCATTGGTCAAAATACAATTTACTGGGTGCCTGCCTGGATTTGAACCACTAATCCTTTGTCTGCTAAGCAAACACATATTCAGTTTGCTTATGAGATGCAGTGCTAACATGTTCCAACACTCATCGATCAGTTTAAGTAAGGAGCTATGTTACTCTGCTTACTTGTGTTTTGAACACTGAAATTAAAGTGTTTTGGTTGATACAACATAATTAAACAAGGTTTAGCACACGTGCCCCATCCTTGCAATCAAGCTGATTATGTTCGCCTGCAAAGCATTTGAATAAATTGAAATCAGTCTGAACTGTGAGAAGGCTTTTGGGGGCATGCCCCTTCTTCACCTACCACAGCATCAGAATACTGAATTTTCTCACAACTTGTTCCCACTCACTGCATTTTCCCTCCTTTTCCCTTTGAAGTCCTTGCCTAGTCACAATGTTATGTGTAAACCTCTTCATTTCCCAATCATGACAATTTCACCGTTATAATTTGTATTATTAGTTTGTTCATTTTAACTGTTTTGCTATCTATGCACAACAGCTGCACAGCAACTACAAGAATGTGAACATTCGGTGTTGCCCAGTGCTTGTTTATAACGCTCTTCAAGCCCCATACTTGCAGTTTAAAACCTGAAATCCAGTGCAAAGTATCATGGCTGTGCAGATTCTGGGGTATGTGGGATGGGGAAGTGGGGTAAGCTGAAAAGGAAATGTCTCACATAAATGTAAATTCTTTGTTTACAATGGGGTCCTTAATTCTATAACCTGATTGGTCATCTGTGGTCTTTGCCCATGGATAAATCCCAGCATAACCTATGGGTAAGGTTCCAGCCCTCCAAGCTGACAGCTGCACAAAACAAACAAAAGCCCTACCCTTTTTATTTTTTCGCTCTATTTAGCCACCATCTTGAATTCCTACCTGTGACTGTGACAACTACACTAAGTCCAAGACACATTTCTTTCCTTAAAACACTCCCCAAACCCACTTCCATAGCACAAAAAACATTTTTTTTACAAATGCTGCTCTATGACCACTTGCACCTGACTCAGCTATCTTACTGTTTTACTGTCAGCTCTGTCCCTGTGCTCCACACATGATTGTCAGCTGCTAGCTCAGTAATTCTAAATAACCAACTGTACCACATGGTAACTACATGCCGGTGTCCTGATCACTTAAAACGTAAAAAAATATCTGCTGAGTCAGACCCTTCTACCCAAGCTCTGAGCCACACTTATCCTGGAATCACATGCTCAGCTATGGCAGCCCAGCTGCTTAATGACTGTACCATGCTGTCTCACCAAGCCTTAATTAGAGAGCCACTCACAACTCACACCAGGCTCTCTCTCTCTTTAAAAAATCACAACAAACACTTAAACACCAACATTACAGCATATGTGTGTGTGTGTGTGTGTGTGTGTGTGTGTGTGTGTGTGACCAACATTAGAGCATGTGTGTGTTGGGGGAGGGGGGGACCTCAACCACAAACTGCTGCACAGCAAGTGTGTGTGAGTGGGGACTGTAAGTAAAATCAGATCTGAAGCAGCTGTATCATATTAAAATATAATACAAGGGGGAGTTTCAGCCCTAATCAGCCTATCAGCCAGGTACAATATAATATAGAGGATAAGGATAGTTAACAAAAATCTATTAAAAAACTATACATTGAATATTTTAATATTATTTTTAATTCTTTACATATTTAAAATTGAAAGAATTTACTCCAGGATGTGGGTTATATTGGTATCTACCCACTTCAGGTGTGGTTTAGTCACTTGGTATGTGACCCCATGACCTAACCACTCCAGGCATGGGTAAATCCCATCGTAACCCACACCCTGTTGTGGATTATTGCTTAGCTACTCTACAGTCCATGTGCTACTAGTATTTAATCATAGTACCATTAGTAGCAAAAGCTGTCAAACCAATCTTTCTCAGTTTTCCCTTTTATTTTACTTTACTCCACATCCTGGATTTCAGGAACAGCCCAACAGCGGACCTTAGTCAGCAATCAGATTGTGTAACTACTGCCAGTCCCACGGAGGACCATTGTCGCATAACACATTGCACTCATTTGCACTTTAAAGCAGGCAACCCACTAGACACCAATGTATGACACAGAGGCAGTCTAGAAGAAGAAGAAGAAGAATGGTCTGTAGGATGCAGACATAATACAAGAAGAGAGATAATTTCCAGTCTACTTTTTGCTAAGCTTAATGGAGAAAAGGGAGCATGTGAGGAGGAGGACCCTGTAAAGGCATCTATCCTAAACAGATACTTTTGCTCAGTATTTACTGAAGAGAAGGTAGGGCAGGGCCCACAGCTCAGCATCATGGACACAGAGGGGAGGGAGGTGAGCACTACTCCCTTCACAAAAGAAAGGGTCCTACAAGAGCTTGCTAAGCTCAGGGTGGATAAGGCAATGGGACCTGATGGCATCATCCCAGGGTACTTAAGGAGCTAAAGGAGGAACTAGCAGAGCCATTAGCAGAATTGTTTAGTGAGTCTCTGAGCACAGGAGAGGTCCCAGAAGACTGGAGAAGGGCTCATGTGATCCCACTCCACAAGAGTGGTAGCAGGAGGAGGCGGGAACTAGACCGTCAGTCTTACCTCAGTAGTGGGCAAGATTATGGAGGCACTCCTTAAGGAAAGGATAGTGCAACACCTGGAATCCATAGGGCACAGGATCCAAGGACAGCATGGGTTTACAAAGGAAGGTCCTGTCAAACTAATCTCATAGATTTCTTTGACTGGGTAACCAAGTGGTGGACCAAGGGGAGCAGTTGATGTAGCCTACCTTGACTTCAGCAGCAAAGCTTTGACACTGTTCCACATAGAAGATTGATAAATAAGCTAGGTAGGCTGGGGTGGGTCAGAAGTTGGTCAATTGGGTGGCAAACTGGTTGACTGGCAGAAAACAGAGAGTGGTGGTAAATGGTATACAGTCAGAGAGAGATGCAAGTCACAAGTGGGGTACCTCAGGGATCAGTCCTGGGGCCAGTCCTATTCAACATCTTCATTAGTGACCTGCAGATGGACTAGGGGTAAGCCTTGTCTGTTTGCAGATGACACCAAGATCTGCAACAGAGTAGATGATCCAGATGGGGTGGGCAGAATGAGAAGAGATCTGGATAAACTAGCAGAATGGTCAGAAGAGTGGCAACTGGGATTTAATGCAAAGAGTGCAAAATCATGCACATAGGGAAGAGAAACCTGAAGCCACTTATAGGCTGGGAGGGAGTTGCTAGCAGTCACAAAGGAAGAAAGAGACTTGGGCATCATCATCACTGATGACCTAAAATCATCAAACAGACCTCTAAAGCAGTAGGTAAGGCTAGGGGGTGTTAGGGTGTATTAGTAGAGTATCACAAGTCGTAAGAGAGAGGTAATAATCCCTCTGTACAAGACATTGGTTAGGCCCCATCTGGAGTATCATGTGGCAGTATTGGAGGCCACACCTTCACAAGGACATTAACCAAATTGAGGCAGTCCAGAGAAGGGCAACCAAAATGGTGCAGGGACTGCATCAGAAGACATATGAGGACATATTAACGGAGCTCAATATGTATACCCTTGAGCAAAGGAGGGAGAGGTGATATGATCGAGACATTTAAACACCTTAAGGGCATAAACAAGGTGAAAGAGTCTAACATGTTTAAATATAAGAAAATAGCAGGACAAGAGGACACAGCATGAGATTAGAGGAGGCCGATTAAGGGGAATGTGAGGAAATTCTTTTTCACAGAAAGGGTGGTAGATGCATGGAATGGCTTACCACAAGAAGTGGTGGCTATGAATACAGTGCAGGGCTTCAAACAGGCATGGGATGGGCATAAGGGAGCAATACAAATGACTATGAATAGATAGGTCACTGACAGAGCAAAGGCCGATGGCACATTTATAAGGTAGAAAAAGAAATGGGCAGACTGGATGGGCCTTGCGGTCCTTATCTGCCGTCAACTTCTATGTTTCTATGTTTCTATTGTTAATCCCTTCAAGTCACATGCATGTATTCTAAACTCTAAAACCTAGTGGAAAGCATCATGGGTAATTTGGGTATACACATATCTGTGTGTGTGTGGGGAATCTAAGTTTAAAAAGAAATATATCACATAAATGTAAAATGCTGTACTATTTTACAGTCCATGAACTACTAGTATTTTGCCAAAATACTGTAGAAACATAAAAAGACTATGTAGGGTTTCTTGAGGAAGAATAAGTAGGGAACACTTGGGCTGATTGGGAGGAAGTGTTCTTTTTGTGCTGACAAATTCTATATTTCTATGTATCTATGTAAATGTTGGCAGAAGAAGACCATTGGTCCTTCCGGTCTGCTCTGTTTTACCCAATCCTACCACAGGACCTAATGTCTAGTTGTGGTTATTGCAATAGTATTGAGAGGAACCATAACAATCTTTTCCTTCATAACATCTCCCCAATCATGGGACCATAGTGCGTACCAAGTTATTTGATCAGCAGTAGTGAGACACAGTGAGTGATCAGGTTGTGTAATTATTGTCCACCACAGAAGACAATGGCAATGTAGCGTAATGTATGTCTTCCTTCACTAAAGCAGCTGGTCCACTACAGACCAGTGTATGAGGCACCCATTACAACTGGACATACTGTGCCATGCTAGGGAAGCAGCATAACAGAGAGACATCTCAGAAGAAAAGCAGTATGAAGGATGCATAAATGAAGAATAAAATAATTTTCAATTAATTTTTTATAAGTCTGTTTCAGTAACACACATGCATTTTAAAGTATAAACCCAGTGCACAGCATCTTGGGTATGAACATTCTTGGAAGAAGGGGAGTAAGCTGAATAGGAAATGTCTTAACTGGCACTACATTCTGCTGACCATGTTACTACACAGACCTTACCACAACCAACTCACTAACACTACACATTGCAATAATCTAGACAAATATGAACAAAAAGTGAATGCATGACAATGGTAGGCACTGCATGCTATCGCTTGCCACCCAAAAACAGACCACAAATTTGAAACCTATTTAGATATAATACAAGCTCTGACAAAAGAAAAATCTTAGCCAGTACAGATTCCAAACTTTCAAAAGTAACTGTACTTAAGGAACAGTTTGATAAAGCCAAAGCAACTAGCTCAAAAAATCTATCTACACTAAATAAAGCTGAAGACCTCAAGCATGTACTTTTTTTAGGTACCAAATTAAGTTTTGAACCTGCTGTCATTGGTGTAACTATTTTGTGTCTCAGATTTTCTGACCTGGGGTGTATAAGGAGATATTCTCCATTGATGCCCCAGCAGAAAATCGGCTGTGTTATTTTCCCAGGTTTGCTCCATTAGCTTTGTAAGGAGCAGTATTGATGTATTGGTGTGTCTGTCCATGACCGACCTTGTTTCACTGGTGCTTGTTCTGCTAGCAGCAAACATTTGGAGACCATGTCAAGTGAATTTGGAGGGCATGTGATCACTGAAAAGATTTTCAGCATGAAAGATGGCAAAGGCAAGCACAAAAAGTAAAAAAAAAATCTGACTCAGTTGGCCGGAGTGCAGGAGGCTACAGGTACAGCAGCATTAGAATCTCTTTGGAGAGACATATTTGCTGTGTCATGCCGAGTTGCCTGTCGAGTCTTTTTTGTACTATGCCTGGCGATACTGCCAGCTGATGTTTCACTCCCCATTGTCTAGTGGCTCCTCTCCCCACCCCATTGTGAAGTCTACCATCGAGATCTCACCTTCCAACTGCTTTAAATGTCAGTGAAGAAGGGAGAAAGAGTGCAGCCCTGACCACCACCAGCTGAAGTCCCACTCCCTGGCATCTAGCATCCCCTCTCCATGCCTGATTGTGAAGTCTCCCATCCTTATCTCACTGCTGCCGCCTGCCAGTTGCATTAATTCTTGGTGGAGCTGAGAGGAATAGTGCTGCCCTGGTTGGACATCAGCTGTTACAGTGTGCTAAGCATTGTGTGGTCTGGAATGGCCACACATACCTTTATTTATGCCTTGTTCTTGATTTGAAAGGCAGGTGATTGAGAGTTATGGTTGGCAGACAGAAACTGAAATGAAGCTAGCAGGCTGCTGAGAAGATTTAAAAGGATGGGTGAACCCTTCCAGCTAGTTCCAGGAGGGAAGGAGGTTCTCTGCTGGCAGCCCTGGAGGGACAGACAGTATCCCTGCCCAGAGCCTCAGTTGGTCAGAAACTGTATACCCATAGGAACAGAGTTTTCATCTCCATTCCAAAGTTCTCTTAGCAGGACTAGTGCAGTGGCATTGGGTAAACTGCTTCCGGTGACAGTATAGGGAGACCATTACTCTCCTTTACTGTATATCAACATGGCTCAGTGCTAGGGCTGAAGAGGCACTGCAGTTAGTGGACTGTAGGAATCTAGTAGCTCAGGAAATGAGCCTCATCCTCTGGGAAAGGCCTAGCATAGAACTGCAGGGAAGCCAAGCTGGAACTGCAGGGGGAGTTGAGCTGTACCATGCAAGGTGAGTCCTCAGTAGGGGTAGGGGCTGATGCGATCTCAGTTCAGGAGAGTTATCTGATGAACAGTGAGATGCAGTTGATCAGGGTGGCAGAGATGGGCTGGTGTATAGATCTGTAGCTGTCCTGGTGGTACCGGCAGACCCTGTTTGGCAAGGAACCATTCCAGGTATACCCATTGCTCCCAGGAGGTGATGGCAGTTACTACACAGTATTGTGGGTGAGCAGCTCAGACTAGATGGGGGAGGTGAAGGTTTGGCTGCTGCAGTGATTGGGGCTCCCTGCTTAGGACACCGGGAAGCATTTAAGAGCACACCCTCACCGACTGCATTGTGAGGGTTGAGTGTTTGCTGTGGCTGGAGCCTGCACTTGAACTGGCGATCACGCTCATTCTGATTCAGGTGGCAGGAATGTGGTGGTGGAGTGTGAAGGTTAGTGGGTGTGACAGATGCACAGACTCAGGTAAAAGGTGCAGAACACGCTCTGTGATATTTATTTTCCAAACCAAAATAATAAACATACAGAAAGGAAATAGGTGATTAGTCCTTCAGTTCTGCAAAAACAGTGCACAGTTCCCTCAGTGCACAACTTCCAGGCTTTTTTCCAGCCAAATAGATTCCTAGCACATGAAAACTTGCATGTACTATGAGAAACAGTGCACAATTCCCTCAGTGCACAACTTCCAGGCTTCATTCCAGCTAAATAGATTCCTAGCACATGAAAACTTGCATGTACTAAGAGATGCTTCCTCCACAACAGTCAGGTCTCTACTGACTGACTCATCTGACTCATCTGTTTTGTATCTTAGGAGGTAGGCTTTTATACCTGCCTACTGAAGATGTCAGCACCATGTGAGCTATCTGACTCACAATTCTCTAAGTAAACACAAGCAGGCTGACTCATCCTGAATAAACACATTTCTCTAAGTAAACACATGCAGGCTGACTCATCCTAAATAAACACAGACGGGCTGACTCATCTGACCTTTACACACTTCTGCTTCACCTAGGAAAGGATGTTTTGTTTTTGACTTCTTGTAAACCCAAAGCAGTTTACACAGAATAAAACACACAAGGCTCTATGTTTCAATTCTTTCTCATTACTTACATTCCCTCAATGTCTGCCTGCAGTACAGCATAGAAGGCAAGCAACTTACTGCATCTTGATTTACTCACATGTTCCCTATACAGTGCCTTGGAGAAGGGGGGATACCGCCTAACCTCTCAGCATTAAAAATCATAGCACTGGCCTTTAAAAATCATAGCAAAGTGCCAGAATGTGTAGCACTTTGTTATTTTAAACATTAATATGTCTACAAATAGTAGACCCCATGTAGTTAGTGATAAGGAATGTTTCTATCAACTTAGTTCAATGAATTAATAGTGTATGCAGAAATAGCTCTAATATTATTAAGAACATCAGTAACCTATGCAGAGCAAGGATAAATTTGAGTGTGAAAATCATAGCAGTTGAGAGATATGGGGGGGGACTGCAAGACTGAAAGTGGCCAGATTTCAGCCTGTAGCAAAAACAATAAATTTGCAAGAACAGGACAGTGTAAAGGAAAATGCAGCACAAATTCAGACAGGGGCTCTGGCCCTGTCACATGGAGCTCACCAATGATGTGGACCCATCCAGACAACAAGCTGCAGCATGTAATGGATGGGGCCCTGGACAGAGGGCCACAGTGTTGCAGACAAATGAGAGCAGCAGCATCACATCTGAGGAGTGACAGTGGGGGATTTCTGGTTTCTCATGCAGTTTTTCCACATAGTCGTATGTAATCAGTAACCACTGGGGCCTAAATAAACTCTGCAGGACTGTGTGAAAGAATGCTTCAAGGAGATATTCCTATCACACACTAACAAAAACCAGGTTTACGATAAAGAGAAGGTCAGTGCTGTGACTGCTGGGGGGGGCAGTGCTGTGACTGTTTTGGGAAATTGGTGGCTCAGTGCAGGAGTATGCAAATCCTATTGCCCCCTTCCTGGGGCAAGTAAATTTCCTTGAAGGGCAAGTACAAAAAGAGAGCTAATTTCATTATATTTCATCAAGTCAGCTACAGACATGGCTTGGCAAGTCCCAAAAGTTTTGATTTGAACACCTCTTGCTCAGTGCTGTGATTGTTGTGGGTGAGGAATCAGTGCTGTAACTGTTGAGGGTAAGGAGTCAGTGTTGTGACTGTTGAGGATGAAGAGTCAGGGTACTGGGTCAATACGTTGCGGACAAAACCGAGCAAGAATAACCACACGATGTAAAGTGCATAATGAAATACAGCGACAGGGCTATAACAGTGGTAGTACACTACCGCTACCCCCTTCGCTGACTAGGAACTGAAGGAAGAGCTGAAGATATCATGGGTGCTGTGCCTAGTCTAGCTGTTCCAGTGATAGAGTGGCTAAGGCACAAGCACCTAGCGCAGTGGAGACCTGGGGATCGGGGTTTGATTCCCCATCTCCCAACATGTTTTTTTCCAAACAAAAACTAAGTTCCCCCACTCCGAGTTTCCCCTTTTCCCCTTGGTCCATACCCACCTTGGAGTTTGTTAATTAAGTTGGGGTGTGTGATGGGCGGAGCCCCTGCAAAAACAAAGATTTTGTTATGTGTCCCACTGGTGTGCGCTTTTGTGTTGCGGTCAGCATTTTCTGCTGATCTTATTTTGCCACATGCCATAATGTTTGTGTCATTGTTGTTTTGTGCAGTTTATTCCATAATATAATGACCCCATGCCAGAGTCAGTGCTGTGACTGTTGGGGGTGAGGAGTCAATTATGTGACTGTTGAGGGTGAGGAGTCAGTGCTGCGACTGTTGCAGATGAGGAATCAGTGCTGTGACTGTTGAGAATGAGGATTCAGTGCTCTGACTATTATGTATGAGGAGTCAGTGCTGTGACTGTTGAGGGTTGGGAATCAGTGCTGTGACTGTTGAGGGTGAGGAATCAGTGCTGTGACTGTTGGGGTTGGGGGGCCAGTGGTGTGATTGTTGGGGATGAGGAATCATTGATATTACTGTTGAGGATGAGTAGTCAGTGCTGTGACTGTTGAGGGTGAGGAGTCAGTGCTGTGACTGCTGGGGATGAGTAGTCAGTGCTGTGACTGTTGCAGATAAGGAATCAGTGCTATTACTGTTGAGGATGAGTAATCAGTGCTGTGACTGTTGCAGATGAGGAATCAGTGCTATTACTGTTGAGGATGAGGAGTCAGTTGTGTGACTGTTGAGGATGAGGAGTCAGTGCTGTAACTGAGAATTAGTAGTCAGTGCTGTGACTGTTGAGGGTTGGGAATCAGTGCTGTGACTGTTGAGGGTGAGGAATCAGTGCTGTGACTGTTGGGGTTGGGGGGTCAGTGCTGTAACTGAGAATTAGTAGTCAGTGCTGTGACTGTTGAGGATGAGGAGTCAGTGCTGTAACTGAGAATTAGTAGTCAGTGCTATGACTGTTGAGGGTGAGGAATCAGTGCTGTGATTTGAGGATGAGGAGTCAGTGCTGTGACTGTTGAGGATGAAGAGTCAGTGCTGTAACTGAGAAATAGTAGTCAGTGCTGTGACTGTTGAGGATGAAGAGTCAGTGCTGTAACTGAGAAATAGTAGTCAGTGCTGTGACTGTTGAGGGTGAGGAATCAGTGCTGTGACTGTTGAGGATGAGGAGTCAGTGCTGTGACTGTTGAGGGTGAGGAGTCAGTGCTGTGACTGTTGGGGATGATGAGTCAGTGCTGTGACTGCTGTGGATGAGGAGTCAGTGTTGTGACTGTTGGGGATGAGGAGTCAGTGCTGTGACTGTTGAGGGTTGGGAATCAGTGCTGTGACTGTTGAGGGTGAGGAGTCAGTGCTGTGACTGTTAGGGTTAGGGGTCAGTGGTGTGACTGTTGAGGATGAGGAGTCAGTGCTGTGACTGTTGAGGATGAGGAGTCAGTGCTGTGACTGTTGAGGATGAGGAGTCAGTGCTGTGACTGAGAATGAGGAATCAGTGCTGTGACTGTTGGGGTTGAGGAGCCAGTGCTGTGACTGTTGAGGGTGAGGAGTCAGTGCTGTGACTGTTGGGGATGAGGAATCAGTGCTGTGACTGCTGGGGATGAGGAGTCAATGCTGTGACTGTTGGGGATGAGGAGTCAGTGCTGTGACTGTTGGGGATGAGGAGTCAGTGCTGTGACTGTTGGGGATGACGAGTCAGTGCTGTGACTGTTGGGGTCAGTGGCGTGACTGTTGGGGATGAGGAGTCAGTGCTGTTGCTGTTGATGATGTGGAGACAGTGCTGTGGCTGCTGAGGATGAGGAGTCAGTACTGTGACTGTTGAGGGTGAGGAGTCAGTACTGTGACTTTTGGGGTTGTGGGTCAGTGGTGTGACTGTTGAGGATGAGGAATCATTGATATTACTGTTGAGGATGAGTAGTCAGTGCTGTGACTGTTGAGGGTGAGGAGTCAGTGCTGTGACTGTTGGGGATGAGGAATCAGTGCTGTGACTGTTGTGGATGAGGAGTCAGTGCTGTGACTGTTGGGGGTCAGTGCTGTGACTGTTGGAGATGAGGAGTCAGTGCTGTGACTGTTGGGGATGAGGAATCAGTGCTGTGACTGCTGGGGATGAGGAGTCAATGCTGTGACTGTTGGGGATGAGGAGTCAGTGCTGTGACTGTTGAGGATGAGGAGTCAGTACTGTGACTGTTGCAGATGAGGCATCAGTGCTGTGACTGTTGAGGATGAGGTGTCAGTGCTGTGACTGTTGGGGTTGTGGGTCAGTGGTGTGACTGTTGAGGATGAGGAATCATTGATATTACTGTTGAGGATGAGTAGTCAGTGCTGTGACTGTTGAGGGTGAGGAGTCAGTGCTGTGACTGTTGGGGATAAGGAATCAGTGCTGTGACTGTTGTGGATGAGGAGTCAGTGCTGTGACTGTTGGGGGTCAGTGCTGTGACTGTTGGGGATGAGGAGTCAGTGCTGTTGCTGTTGATAATGTGGAGCCAGTGCTGTGGCTGCTGAGGATAAGGAATCAGTACTGTGACTGTTGCGGATGAAGAATCAGTGCTGTGACTGTTGAGGATGAGGAGTCAGTGCTGTGACTGAGAATGAGGAATCAGTGCTGTGACTGTTGGGGTTGAGGAGCCAGTGCTGTGACTGTTGAGGGTGAGGAGTCAGTGCTGTGACTGTTGGGGATGAGGAATCAGTGCTGTGACTGCTGGGGATGAGGAGTCAATGCTGTGACTGTTGGGGATGAGGAGTCAGTGCTGTGACTGTTGAGGATGAGAAGTCAGCGCTGTGACTGTTGGGGATGAGGAGTCAGTGCTGTGACTGTTGGGGTCAGTGGTGTGACTGTTGGGGATGAGGAGTCAGTGCTGTTGCTGTTGATGATGTGGAGCCAGTGCTGTGGCTGCTGAGGATGAGGAGTCAGTACTGTGACTGTTGCGGATGAGGAATCAGTGCTGTGACTGTTGAGGGTGAGGAGTCAGTACTGTGACTTTTGGGGTTGTGGGTCAGTGGTGTGACTGTTGAGGATGAGGAATCATTGATATTACTGTTGAGGATGAGTAGTCAGTGCTGTGACCGTTGAGGGTGAGGAGTCAGTGCTGTGACTGTTGGGGATGAGGAATCAGTGCTGTGACTGTTGTGGATGAGGAGTCAGTGCTGTGACTGTTGGGGGTCAGTGCTGTGACTGTTTTTTTTTTTTTTAAGAATCAGTTTGCAACCTTTGAGACAGAGGCTCGTTTCCAAAGGTACTTTGTCACATAAAGACATACATTGTGTTTTTGGAATTACATAGCAAATATTTGCAAAACAATAGGCGTTCAACAGAGGCGCCACGTCACATTGTGGTCAGACAAATACAATTGGGTACAGGGTACATGTAATTGATAACAGGTGTTACACAAGTTGGTATCAAGTGAGCAATCTGTTTGGTAAACACTGAAACAGCTGGCACTGGCCAGGTTAAACATAGGCATGGTGTACAGGAAGTGGTGGAGGGATGGTTGGGTGGAGAGCTGCCGGGGGGCATTGTCAAGAGAAGCAGAGGTGGAGGCTATGTTCAGAGACAGGAGCAGTTACGAGTGCTGAAGATGTGGTTCCGAAGTGTGGTTTTGAACTTGGAGATGGTGATGGCATTGGTGATGGTGGCAGGGAGAGAGTTAAACCAGGTTGGGGCTCTATAGCAGAAGGACCTCTGGCCACGACTGGTTCTTGATCTGGGGACCTTTAGAGTGGTCTTGTAGGAAGACCATGTTGCAATAGTGGGAGGGCTCTGGTGGATGGATGCCGTTACCCCAGGGGGGGAGAGCCCGGGTAGGGTGTTTTTGGTGAGGAGACAGGTTTGGTATTGGAGCCATTCATCCAGGGTAAGCAGGTTAGCCTCGACATACAGCTGACAGGTGTGTGTGAGCCTGGGGCACCAGTAATCAATCTGCAGGCTTTATTCAGGGTTAGGTGAATTTTGTTGAGTGCAGTGGTGTCGGCAGCACCATATACTGGTAGACCATAGTCTACAAGGGACAGAACGGATGATGTAACAGCTAGCCGGAGAGCGTTTGGGGGAAGGCAGGTTCTATGGCGGAATAGGATGCCAAGCCGTGTGTTAGTGGCGGATGTTAGGGCGTCGATGTGGTTGTGAAATGTGAGGGCTGAGTCGAAGGTAATCCCAAGGTATTTGTAGTAGCAGACTTGTTCCAGTGGCTGATTGGTACTTGGAAGGATATAGAGTGGGTGGTTGCTAGCTTTGTTTTGGGGGTGGGAAAAGAGCATAGCTTTGGTTTTCTTAAGATTGATGACGGGTCTGCACTCCTTAAACCAGGCCTCGGCACTGTTGAAAGACTGCTGTAGGGAGTCCTGTAGGGAGATGGGATTGCGGTGGGTGGCAAAAAGGACAGCGTCGTCTGCATACAGTAGAATTTTGCCAGGGCATGCACTGGGCAGGGTGTTCAGATACAGCGAGAAGAGAAGGGGGCCCAGGATGGAGCCTTGGGGGACCCCAGAGAGACTGGGATGGGTATCGGAGGATGTGCTGTTAATCTTTACACACTGAGATCGAGTGTCAAGATAGCTAGCCCATGCCAGGGGCCAGCCGAGAGACCAGTGTGGCAGAGTGCATTCAGCAGAAGTGGATGGGAGACAGTGTCGAAAGCCTTTGAGAGGTCGATGAACACTGCACCAGCTAGGGAGCTGGTATCCAAGGAGGAGTGTAGAAGTTGGAGAATTCAATAAGGGCAGTGCTGGTACTGTGACCCTGACAGGCCATGTTGCTCTGGGCATAAATGTTATGCTTAGCCAGATAATCAGTGATTTGAATGGCCACCACTTTCTCCAGGGCTTTAGAGAGGAGGGAGGATGGAGATTGGTCGGTAGTTGTTGGCCAATGACCTGTCACCCCTTTATGAATAGGTGTGATAATGGCTGTTTTCAAGCTGTGGGGAATTGTCCCAGGCAGGTGACTGGTTAATTAGGCTTGTGGTGGTGTAAGGACTTCATCTAGCACCAGCCTGAGGATGCTGGGGTCCAGTGAGTCACTGCCTGGATTGTTGCCATTGAGAGCTTTGATTAGATGGGTCTGGCTTCCGGGTGGAAATCTTTGCAGGTGGAAGCTGGGGTGCTGGAGGACAGGAGGAGGTTGGCTGGGGAGGGTCAAAGAAATTACTAGGGAGGACTGAGCTAAGGTCAGTGAAGTGGTGTTGAACCAGTTAGGCTATGGTGGCAGGCTCGGTGGAGGTGGTGCCATTTCTAGTGAGCTGGGATGGGGCAGGGAGCAAGCTTTACCATTGAGTTGCTTAATATTATCTCAGAAGGTCCGGGCTGAGCCCCAGGAGGAGGTAGGGAGGCCTGGTAATGGTCTGCCTTGGCTTTCCTGATGGCCCATGAGCACTTATTCCGGGCTGCATTGTAGGCTTGCCTATCAGACAGATCACCTGTTTCTGTGGCAAGGTGCCAGAGGTTATCCCACGGGCACTGTAGGAGGTCAAGCAACCCAGGTGCGCGTTTCTGTTTTTGACCGGATTTGGTTAAGGGTGCAAAGAGATCACAGGCCATGTTGAAGGTGTGAGTGAAGAAGGTGAGGGCAGTGTCAATGTTGGTTGCATGCTGAATGGGGACCAGTTTATCTGGGTGAGAGTGCTTTAAGTTTCTTCAGCCCACCAGGGCGGGCGCCTGCGGAGGGTGGTCTGGGCTTTGGGTTTGGGATTGGGGCTACCAATGAAATAGGATAGGGAGTGGTCACTCAGGGAGTCTGGGAGGACCTGGATGTTTTGGATTTTATGGGTGGTTAGTTATAATAACATCCAGAAGGGTGCTGGTACCACTCTTAGGGTTCAGTCTCGTGGGCTGGGTGACGAAGCGCCAGATCTTGGGCGGCAAATGAGTCTCTGGTCGTGGATGAGGAGGTGCTGAGCCAATTACATTAAGGTCCCCACTAGGATTTGTTCTGCCTTTATGGTGGAGGGTGGCCAGGTAGTCCGTTAAAGATACCAGGGCTGGGTGCTGGTTCTTTGGGGGAACGTAGGCTGTGGTGAGATAGAGAGGGCTCCTAGAGGGGTCTGGGGTGAGTCTGAGGGTAAGGGCCTGGGCCCCATTTATAAGGGCAGGGGTGGGGAGTGCGTGTCCGGGTATTGTGTCCCTGGTGTAGATTGCACAGCCTCCCCCTTGTTTGCCTACTCGGTCCTCCTGGTATAAGGTATAGTCTGGGAGGGAGACAAATGAGTCAGGAGTTGATTTGGACAGCCAGGTTTCAACCAGGGCTATGATGTCTGGTTGGTGAGCCAAGGCCCAGCACTGTAGGGCGTCAAATTTCTTCAGCAGGCTGCATATGTTCATGGAGGCTACTTGAAGACCAGTGGGCTGAGTGGGTGGATGGGAGGGGGCAGGGCCTGGGTTGGGATGTATGTTCCCTGTTAGGAGTAGAAGGAGGAGAAGTGCTCTGGTCAGAGGGAGGGAGGCAGATGGAAGTTCGCTGGGAGCGATAGAATGAGGAAGGGGTTTAGTTGCACAAGGGTGGGTAGGGTAGCACAGGCAGAGAAGGCCTGAGTGATCAGAAGTGCAAGGGGCTGGGGGAGGACAGGTAATGTCTGGAAGGGGGTGAGGTGGAGAGGAGCATATGGGATGTGTGGAGGAGGAGGGAGGGGGAGGAGCAGTGGTAAAGGAGGAGGGGAGGGCAGGAGGGTAGGTAGGAACACTGGAGTAGTGAGGCTGAGGGTTAATAGGGTTGGTGGAAGGCAAAGGAAGGAGGAGGAGGAGAAGAGATAGGCTGGTGAGCAGGGGATGCATGTGCATAGTTGGGAAGGCTGGGGGAGCTGAGGTGAGGAAAGAATGGGGGTACCAGGATGAAAGAGGGGAGATAGTAGTGAGAGGTCACCTCTGAGCCTAGTTGCTGCTATGGTGTAGTGGCAGTGCATGTGCCTAAAGTGCATAAAGTACCAGGTTCAAGTCTTGACCAGGGCAGCAGGAGAGAGCTAGACTAGTGGCTGTAGCAACAGGGAGTTGGATTCAAGGTTTGCAGAAGCACTTAGATAACACTTTAGTTGTGTCAGGGGGTTAGTGTGTTCTTTATAGTTTTGAGATCCTGCAGTAAAAAATAGGCAGGTGTTCTAGGTGAGTGGTGGAACTGTGGACTTTAGAAATAGGGGTGCAGGGTTCAAATCCTGCAAGAAAGAAGAGGTAAACTTATATTTTGGCAGGTTGGGGGGGTAAGTGATTAAAAAGGCTTAGAAAGTAGTAATAAAATAGGTAGGCAATGTGGTGCAGAGGTAGAGCAGCTGACTCTGACTGCAACAGTACTGGGTTTGAACACAGCTCAGGGACAGAGTGTAAAAAGGCCCAATTTTTTAATTCAGAAAAGGAGGGAGTGAGGAAGGGTTAAGAGTATGAAAATAGAGGAAGTTGTTGGCCTGGTTCATTGGATTAGAGGATAGTCAGTAGAATGTAGAGAGAAGGATACCAGGTTTGATGCTAGCAGGTGCTTAGAGATAGGCTGATGGAGAAGTACAGAAAGTAGGTGGTAGAAGGATTCAAAGGGAACTGCAGTGACCTCTGGTGGGACAGCTGTGAAATGGTAGCTAGGAGGGGTATAGAGTTGAGAGAGCAGCTAGAATGGAAAGTGCAGTGACCCCTAGTGGTTGGTGTCTATAACCTGCAAATGGGAAAGTGGACACTTCTGCCAGCAGCAATATATGGAGTGCTGACCCTAGGTGGGGCGGTGGAAGTGCCTCACAACAGTCAGGCTGTTGTGCAGGACACTTTACCTCTTACAGGCTCTGGCAATCCCCGAATTCAGTCTCCGCTGCTGGGGATGAGGAGTCAGTGCTGTTGATGATGTGGAGCCAGTGCTGTGACTGTTGAGGGTGAGGAGTAAGTACTGTGACGTTGTGTGACTGTTGAGGATGAGGAATCATTGATATTACTGTTGAGGATGAGTAGTCAGTGCTGTGACTGTTGAGGGTGAGGAGCATACCTCTCAACTGTCCCTGATTTTCAGGGATGTCCCTGATTTTGCCTCAAAATTTTCCTCTGCCCCTCATAAAATTTGTGTTTTTGTGACAAAACAGTGGTGATTAAAAGCACAAAATAATGTCAAGCATTGAAGTGACACACTTGTTCTTCTTCAGAAAATGCATCTTAACACAAATCCCTTTATTCTGTCAGCTTTCTGAGTGAATAGCACCAGTTTTAAAGATGTGTCCCTGATTTGGGGTCTTTGTCCCTGATTTTTTTAAGCCTTGTCCCTGATTCATGAGGCAAGAGGTTGAGAGGTATGGTGAGGAGTCAGTGCTGTGACTGTTGGGGATGAGGAATCAGTGCTGTGACTGCTGGAGATGAGGAGTCAGTACTGTGACTGTTGCAGATGAGGCATCAGTGCTGTGACTGTTGGGGTTGTGGGTCAGTGGTGTGACTGTTGGGGATGAGGAGTCAGTGCTGTAACTGTTGGGGATGAGGAGTCAGTGCCCTGACTGTTGAGGATAAGGAGTCAGTGCTGCGACTGAGAATGTGGAGTCAGTGCTTTGACTGAGAATGAGGAGTCAGTGCTGTGATTGTTGAGGTTGAGGAATCAGTGCTGTGACTGTTGAGGGAGAGGAGTCAGTGCTGTGACTGTTGAGGGTTGGGAGTCAGTACTGTGACTGCTGAGAGTTGGGAAACAGTGCTATGACTGTTGGGGGCTGCCAGCCAGTGCTGTGACTGTTGGGGGGGTTGGCAGTCAGTGTTGTGACTGTTTGGGTCAATACTGTAACTGTTGGAGTTGGGGTTCCGTGATGTGGCTGGGTGGCAGTGGGGGTCAGTACTTTGACTGCTGGGGTGGTGTCAGTGCTGTAACCATTTGGGGTTGGGATCAGTGTGCATACTGTGGTGGGGTGTAGTATCTTGACTGGGGTTGGGGGTCTGTGCTGTGACTTTTGAGGCTGAGGAGTCAGTGCTATGAGTGTTGAGGGTTGGGGGAGTGCTGTGACTCTTAGAGGGAAATGGTTGTAACTGTTAGGGGTGGGTGGCAGTACTGTGACCGTTGAATGTTTGTGATCAGCGCTGGCATTGTTGGGGGTTGTGAGTCAGTGCTGTGACTGTTTGGGGTGGGTGGTCAGTGTTGAGAGTGTTGAATGAGGGGAAAGAACCAGACTGGTTTGGCATTGTCAGTGAAGTGACCTTTGGGGCTTGGAAGATAGTGCTGGGACTGTTAGGGGTTGGCAGTCAGTGCTGTGACTGTGTGAGGTTGGAGTCAGTACTGTGACTTTTGAGGGTAGGGTTCAGTGCTGTGACTGTTGGAGGTTGGAGTCAGCACTGTGATTGTTGAGGGCAGGATTCAGTGCTGTGACTGGGTGATGGTGGGGGGGGTCTGTGCTGTCCCTGGGGGTGGTGGGTCAGTGTTATGACTGTTGGGGGTTGGGCTCAATGCTGCGACTGGGTGTGGGGGTTTGTGCTGTAACTGTTAGGTGGGCGCAGTGTCCAGACTGGGGTGTGGGACAGTGCTGTGACTGTTGAGGATGGAGGTCAGTGCTGTGACTATCGGGGTGTGGGGATAGTTCTGTCAGTGTTGGCAGTTGAGGTCCACTGTCATGGGTGGGGCTAGTGCTGTGACTGGTTGGTGTTGGGGGGGATTCAGTGCTATGACTGAGTGGGGGTATGGGGGCTGTGTTGTCACTGGGGGTTGGGGTTCAGTGCTGTGACTGTTGGGTGGGGACTGTCCAGACTGGAGTGGGAGTAGTGCTGTAACTGTTGAGGGTGGGGGACAGTGCTGACACTGTTGAAGGTGGAGGGTCCAGACTGGGGCGTCAGGGCTGTGACTGTTAGGGTGGGGGTCAGAGTTGTGACTGCCAGGGGTGGGAAGTCAGTGTTGTTACCGTTGGGGGAAGGGCGTCAGAGCTGAGACTACTTTATTTATTTAAATTTTGGTAACCGGGTAAGCCCACTGAGACCATGCAGTCCCTTTTAGAGGGGCGACCCGGGGAAAGGCACATAGGACAAATATTCTATGGAATAGAAAGAGGCACAGTGCTAAACATAATCAAGAGAAATAATGTCACAGTGTAGTACAATGAGTAAGACTGAAGTACAAATAGAGAGTTACAATTCTATATACTACTGATGGTGGGGATCAATGTTTTGACTCAGTCGTGGTGGGGGTCAGTGCTGTGACTAAGTAGGGGTGGAGTCTGTGCTGTCAGTGTTGAGGGTTGATGTGAGTTGTCATGAGTGGGGGCCAGTGCAGTGACTGGGAGGTGTTGGGGGGTTCAGTGCTGTGGAGTGAGTGGGGTGTGGGCTGTGCTGTCACCGGGGGTGGGGATTCAGTGCTGTGACTGTTGGGTGGGGACTGTCCAGACTGGGGTGGGGGTAGTGCTGTAACTGTTGAGGGTGGAGGGTTCAGATTGCAGGTAGGAGGTCAGGGCTGTGACTGTCAGGGTGGGGGCTCAGAGCTGTGTCTGTCAGGGGTGGGAAGTCAGTGCTGTTACTGTTGGGGAAGGGGGCAGTACTGAGACTACTGATGGTGGGGATTAATGCTGTGACTCGGTCGTTGGGGGGTCAGTACTATGACTGAGTGGTGGATGGGGTCAGTGCTATGACTGTTGGGTGTGAGGGTCGGGTCCATACTGGGATGTGGGGACAGTGCTGTGACTGTTTAGGATGAGAGGGCATGCTGTGACTGTTGGGTGGGAGACAATGTCCATTTGGGGGTGGGGGAGTCAGTGCTATGACTGTCAGGAGTGGGGGTCAGTGCTATTACTGTGGGTGTTAGGGTCAATGCTGTGAACATCAGGGGTGGGGGTCAGTGCTAGGACTGCAGGGAATTGAGTGGTCAGTGCTGTGACTGTCGGGGGGGCATTGCTTTGGCTGTGGTGGGTGAGTCCTGTGACTGTCAGGGGTGGGGGTGCAGTGCAGTGCAGTGTCTGTCAAGGGTGTGTGGTGAGTTCTGTGACTGCTAGGTGGGGCGCAGTGCTGTAACTGTTGAGAATGGGGGACAGTTTTGTGACTGTCGGGAGTGGGGATCAGTGCTGTGACTGCCAGGGGTGGGTTGTCAGTGTTGTGACTGGCAGGGGGGTGTCAGTCCTGTGACTGTCGAGTATGAGGGGTTTCAGTCCTGTCACTGTCAGTGGGTGGGAAGGGGTCAGTGCTGTGACTGTTGGGGGTAGGAGTCAGTGCTGTGACTGTTGGAGGTGGGTTATCAGTGCTGTAACTTCTAGGTGGCAAACAGTGCTGTGACAGGGGTGGGGTGCAGTGCTGTTACCCTTGGGAGTAGGGGCAATGCTGTGACTATAGGACAATGGGGATCAGTGCTGTGACTGCTGGGGGTGGGGAATCAATGCTGTAACTGTCGAGGGGACAGTGCTGTGACTGTCAGGGGTGGGGGCAGTGCTCTAACTGTTGAGAGAAGGGGGACAGTGTTGTGACTGTCAGGAGTGGGGATCAGTGCTGTGACTGCCAGGGGTGGGTGGTCAGTGTTGCAACTGTCAGGGGGGTGTCAGTCCTGTGACTGTCAAGCATGGGGTGGGGGTTTAGTCCTGTGACTGTCTGGGGTAGGATTCAGTGCTGTGACTGTGGGGAGTCGGTGATCAGTGCTGTGACTTCTGGGGGTGGGGCATCAGTGCTGTGACTGTCGAGGGGACAGTGCTGTGACTATCAGGAGTGGGGGTGCAGTGCTGTGACTGTTGGGGTGGGGTTCAGTACTGTGACTGTTGGGGTTGGGGGTCAATGGAGTGACTGTTGGGGGTGGGGCAGTGTCATCACTGTCATGATTGGAGGACAGTACTGTGACTGCAACGTGTGGGAGGTTGCAGTGACTGTTGGGGTGGTTAGTCAGTGCTGTGACTGTTGGGAGTAGGTCCATTTTACCATGCTGTTCATTTTTGTCTCTCTCTGCATGCTATATCGTTAATTGTTTCTGTAATGTGAATTGTGGGGCAGGGGGAGAACAGAGTTCCCCATAACGGTATTCTCTTTTGAGGTTTACAGCTACCAAGGCAGTCTAAAAATGTTAGATGATACAACCACCCATCATTCCTTTTTACTCTGTGGTTTTCTTACTGCAGGTTTAGTGCCTTTCAGTACCTTTGGTACTTTGATGTTTTAGTTAGTACAAAAAAATAAAAAAAATTTCTGGGTAGGAATTAAGGAATTACTTTTGGAAATATGTATCAACCTTCAGAAAAATTCCTGAAATTTTTGCTCAGTTCTAGTATTTTTATATAGCTTTTTGGCCCCTGAGCCATTACCCTTGCCCACTTCTGGTTTTCTGCCAGCAGTCCCTCAGCCCTGCCTGCTACTGCCCTAACTGCCAAAGCCAGTGGGGATCCACACTGAGCAGGGCCCAAAGGTACCAGCGACTATCATTGAGATGGTTTAGTCCACAATAATTTGTGTTTTTTTCCCATCGTCCAGCTTATCTCCCATATGGCACCAAGCTGTGTCCATTCAGGTCATGCAAGCATGTAGCATCATCCTATGGAGAGACAAGCTCCTTTGCCCATCACAGGGGTGGCTGGGGTTGCGGAACCACATTTTCATCCATCCTTCCCCAGCTGGGAGCACTACTGCATGACAGCATCTCCCCAGCCCTCTTGGCCGCCAGGGTCAGCTCCTGGGTCTACTCCCAAACTCAAGTCACCAGTGAAAGAGTGCCTCATGCTACCAACCGGGCCATTTGGCAGCCCCTAACTAACAAAGATTCTTAACCAGCCTACTGTTTATCTCCAAGCCTGCACTAAAATGAGAAGAAAAACAATTTGTATTAAATTAAGGTTATTTCTTGTAGAATTATCTGATACCTAAACGTTCCATATTCTTCAGTGACTACTTAACTATACGAAACATATCAATGCCTTTCATTTCAGGGTTGTGTAATGATTTGATTGATCATTTGATATACAGCAGAGTGTTAATACTGCCATTATGTATTATTCGCACATCAAACAAATTGTACAGAGATTAGTCTGCTAAGTTAACGCATAACTATAATATGCTGCAACTGTAAAACTGCAGAAGTATAACCTAATCATGATATCTCCATCTGTGTATAGCTGCAAAAGGAATGAAATGTGTATGAGCAGGGGAAACTGCTGTAAGTCCCCCTCCCTGGTCAGGGGGATTTCTGGTGATGGTTCATGGCTCTCAGCAAGGCGTGAACACCAAGTAGAGGGACTGAGTGAATGCTGTACCATGGACAGGTATCCACTCTAATAGATTCTCCTTGCACCCTTCCATCACAGGTGGCTCTACCATTTGGAGTCCAACTGCTAATGGCCGACGAATATTCAGATGACCCTGGGCCCAGGACGCAGACCTCGCTATGCAATAAAATGCTACCTTTGGAGAGCAGTTAGTTCAGTCTCTCAAAGAGTAGGCCAGTTACATCTAAGTCCCTTTCCTACATGGTTTCTCTGAATCTATTCATGTTGCGGTCATGTGGCACAACTCACTCCTCTAGGTGGAGAGCACCCAGTGTATGCTCTAGAATCCTCCCTCCTTTCCAACCTTCGCTCCTGATATCTCCCAGCTCTGGGCATGAATCCAGGTCACCAGCATTCCAGAGCATTCCTCCATCGCTTGGTGCCATGAACCAGCCTGATCCACCGTTTAATGCTATCCTTATTTGAAATGTATAAAATTTACTGTGAAGAAAATATGACCAGGGTATTTTGTGGAAGATCATCTTGAGGGTTTACATCAGATAAATGGCATCATTTTTTTTTTTTTCAAATATAGTTTACTGAATTTTCTTATTATGATGTACATGCACAAAAATGAAGTGGAGATGAAAGTAGTCAAGACAAAAAATATATTTTCAAAAATAATGCCAGGGACCATGTATGTGTCGACATTACAATATAAATGACAAACGTGGCTGATGCATAACAACAGAGAAAAACAACTTACAATGTAAACATTAATGGTTCAGAAATCTACAATTCAAACATCAGAAAGTTGTGACCAGCAGACCTGGGGCAGTACAGTGATCCTGCCACTTTGCAAGGTCCTGGTGAGGCCCCACCTGGGGTATTGCATGCAGTTCTTGTCTCCTTCCAGAAGCACAGCGGTGGTAAATTCAGAAGCAAATCTAGGAGGCATTTTTTTATCCAGAGAGTGATGAATCTATGGGACACTCTACTACTGGAGACAATGGACATGACATGATAGTACATGCCTTTAAGATAAGCCTGGACAAATTTCTAATTACCAAGGGAATCATCCAGTCTCCTTGGTAGTAGAGCGAGTAGGGGACACCCTGAAAACTGGTATATATTTGAACAGAATACTCATTTCATCCCTGCTTGTGAAGCCGGGTGGGGGTAGATATCATGGGCCTAGAGTTCCTTCCAACCTTACATTAACTTATTATAATTTTATAAACTCTTGTAACCCAGTCTCTGCAGGGGTGCTACCTTGACTGGCAAACCGATAAAAATGTACATCAAGGTGGCAGCCATGTTTGTGATGGCAGGTCAGTTCTGAGTGTAGAGGAGATTGGTTTGCTTATTATGTGATGTAGCTTTTAACATGTTCCACTCCTAATGTATGCAGTTATGGTGCCATAACTGCACACCTTGGAGGACTGTTAGCCAGTCAGGTGGCTTAATTTTTTTTGCCTATTTTCATGTCAAGGATAATCCTGAATCCAGGGCAGAGGTGCAGCACATACTGTACTGTAGCTGGCATATTATAAAACAGTTCTGGTAATGAGAGTAATAAAGTACATTGTCCACAACTTGAAATCATAGACAAAGCAGTGCAGCAAATTTATCTGCAGCACCATGCAAGTCAGGTATGCTATCAATAGCAATATCCAGCACATATTCAGATAAAAACATTCATTCCAGGCATCTTTGGACAAGGTATCCTTTCCAGCTGTTCCAGGTTACAATACACAGCACAGTGATGGACCCTAAGCACAGGTTCCACAAGAAGCCCAGTCTCTGCAGCTTTATGTACTCTCCCAATGATACCATATATATACTGACAGCTTTATCTCAGTCATTCCCTTTTGCAGCAGTGGAATCTGGGGGCAGGGGTCCCAACTCCTCAACTCTAATTCACATGGTGTCCACCACTGGGCCTTTCCAGATAGGAGGACCACAAGGACTCAGATTCCCAAGCAGGGAACCACATAGATGGGAACTACTTGTCGGCCCAGGTTGGGGTCCCTGGACAGATAACCCTTCTCCAGCCCTTGCTGCCTGCTGCTAGCACTTATGGGGATGCTAGATGGGGGAATACATAGATGGACCATGCTCCAGGGAGACATATTTTCACACATTACACCAAAAGTGAAGTGTGGGCTTCTGGCACCCAGCTGAATATATAGCCCAACTAATGCTGATGAAAGGGTGCTCCTTCAACTTGATTCTAGGATCTCTCACAGTCAACTGGGATACACCTGCCCTGCTTCCTTCTCATTGTGATCAGGACCCCACCTGTGAGATGGCATTGACACCTGCAAGGGTCCCAAATGGACACCCCTGAGGGATGATCCCATAACTTACTGCCTATTGCTGTCATACATTTTCTTGTCCTTGTCCTATCTATTCCATCTTCAGTTTCACACCAGCTCCCCCACTCTCTCCCTCTCTCGCTCTCCTGCACAGTCTCATCCTTATATACTCTGCAGTAATCACATGACCTGGAATTAACTACCTCCTAATTATCCTTTGGATGACCAGATCTAATGAGAGCTAATAGCTGGCACCATACCCAGAAGCTGTGGAGTAGGTTACACAATTCTACTTCATTTACATGATTTTAGCCAATCATCAGTTAGAGCCATGTTACCTTTTATCCTGTGTACAACTGTCTTGCATAGCAATGTTAAAATAGAGCATTCCACTTTATACAGAGGTGTTTGTTTTTGTTTGTTTATTGGAAATATTCAGAAAGACCTTTGAGCCACAGACTCATTTACAAAGGTTCCATGTCATACATTAAAGTACAGAGCAGACAGTAGTTAACAGAGATGTGACAGTGTAGTATATTACATAGAGATGAGTTACATTATTACATTTCAAAACATGTCAGTCATAATACATGAGAAAAATTACATTACATTACAACAAAACATGGCAGTCAGTGTTGATCAGGAAGAGGTTGAGATCAATACATTAGTTGAGTCGCACTATATCACAGCCACAAAAGTTGCAGAGAGGCCTGTAACCGACTGATAGTCAGATAGAGAGGTGTTAGAGATTTTGAACCAGAAGCAGAGATTGTTATGGGCGCCAAATAGGGCAGACTGCTGGAGGATTGGGTCAGGAGCAATCACACATGTTAGAGTCTTGGAGGAGTTCCCTTAGTCTGGCTTTAAAAGGACCTAGCCTTGTTTCATTGGCTATTTGGATTGAAAGGGAGTTAGTCCAATTAGGGGCTTGGTAGCTGAACGTCCTTTGCAGTTGAAAGATGTGGGGGCGGAGTACCTATAGTAGTGGCCTGTTCAAGTTTCATGTGGATCTGGCTGGGGATGCTGGGCGAATAATGGAGGAGAGAGAGGGAGGGAGGGGCGAGACCTTAAGAGTATCTTCTTTGTCATAAGGCTTGTATGATATGCCAGGTTTCCAAATGTCACAAGATTTCATGACAGTACTGTAACGATGTCCTCAATGATGACTAGTCCTAATGTTTGAAGTTTTGTTACTGCTGATTTTTTATACCTGACTTTCGTGCCCTTAACATCTAACCTTTCTCTCCTCCAGGTCACATCTATAAAGGAAGCTGTTTGTCCTCTCACGCACCTAAAGATAAAAACATAGAAACATAGAATCTGATGGCAGATAAGGACCGCTTGGCCCATTTCCCTACTTAATGGATAAGCTGCAGATCCTAGTTAACCAACAGCCTACTTCCTCCTACCCCCCCCACTAGAATTGCCTTATGTCTGTCCCATGCATTCTTGAATTCCTCCACTGTTTTTGATTCCATTACCTCCTCAGGAAGGCTGTTCCATCCACAACCCTCTCCATGAAAAAATACTTCCTCACATTACCTCTGAGTCACCCCCCCATCTTCAAAGTGTGCCCCCTTGTTCTTGCACATCTCTTTTTCTGAAAGATGCTACCCTCTTGGACTTTGTTGATTCCCTTGAGGTACTTGAAAGTTTCTATCATGTCCCCCCTCTCCCTCCTTTCCTCTAGGGTATACAGATTAAACTCCTTTTGTCTCTCTTCATATGGTCTTCTGTTACGGACCCTGCACCATTTTGGTTGCCCTCCTCTGGACAGCCTCCACCCTGTCTATGTCTTTGCAGAGATGGGGTCACCAGAACTGCATGCAGTACTCCAGGTGGGGTCTCACCAACTGTCTGTACAGAGGGATGACAACTTCCTGTTTTCTACTGGTGATGCCTCTCCCTATGCACCCCAGTATCCCTCCAGCCCTCCTTACTGCCTTCTCACATCACTTGCCCACCTTTAGGTCATCTGATATAACTACCCCAAGGTCCCTTTCCATTTTTGGTCTTGTTAGTATGTCATTCCTCATTGTGTACTCTTCCCCTGATTCTTTGTTTCCCATGTGCATTACTTTGCACTTCTTTGCACTGAATCTAAGCTGCCATACATTTGACTCTTCCTCCAACCTTGCCAAGTCCCTTCTCATCCTTTCCACCCCACCTTGTGTGTCAACCCTGTTGCAGATCTTTGTGTTGTCTGCAAAGAGACATACTTTTCCTTCCAGTCCCTCTGCAATGTCACTTATAAAGACATTAAAAAGGACCGGACCCAGTACTGAACCCTGCGGTACCCCACTAGTAACCCCCCTTTCTTCACTGTGGACTCTGTTTACTATTACCCTCTGCATCCTGTTGTCCAGCCGATGTTTTACCCAGGCCCCCAGCCTGAGACCCACTCCCAGGCTGGCTAATTTGTTTATTAATCTTTTGTGTGGGACTGTGTCAAATACCTTGCTAAAGTCTATGTAGGCTATGTCCACAGCCCCTTCCTGGTCTACTATTTTGGTTACCCAGTCAAAGAAATTGATTAGATTTGTCTGACATGACCTTCCCATTGTGAATCCATGCTGCCTTGGGTTCTGTGCCCCACTGGCCTCTAGGTATTCAACAATTCTTTCCTTCAGAAGTGATTCCATCATTTTCCCTACCACTGAGGTCAAACTGACTGGTTTGTAGTTTCCTGCCTCTGTCTTGCTCCCACTTTTGTGAAGGGGAATCACATCCGACCTCCTCCAGTCCTCAGGTACAACACCATCCTCCCATGAGTTATTAAAAAGGGTAGTCAATGGTGTTACTAGTTCTTCCCTTAGTTCTTTTAGAATTCTGGGGTGAATCCCATCAGGCCCCATTGCTTTGTCCACCTTCAGTTTTAAGAGTTCTTTCAGAACCCTTTCTTCTGTGAAAGTACTGATATCGACCCCCCTATCCAGAGTGTTTCTATTGACTGGATTAGGTTCCTCCCCCTCCTCTTTCTTTGTGAATACTGAGCAGAAGTATTCATTCAGTATCCCTGCTTTTTCATTGTCCCTCTCTGTCCACCCACCCTCCCTCCTCTTTATTCAACCTCAATATCCCCTTCCTTTGTCTTTCTTCACTCCCTAATGTACCTATAAAAGGTTTTATCCCCCTTCTTAATAAAGTTAGCTGTCTTTTTCTCGGTTTGGGCCTTTGCTATTCTGACTGCCTTCCTCACTTCCTTCTGCTTTAACTGGTATAGTTCTCTGTCCTGCTCCTTCTATGTTTCCTTATACTTCCTGAATGCTATCTTTTTCTCCCTAACCTTCCCCGCCACCTCTTTTGAGAACCATAGTGTTTTTTTCTTTCAATTTAATTTGTTTATTTACTTCACACAAAGACTTGTTGCCTCTGTGATGGCAGTTTTTATGCTTCCCCATTGTTGCTCCACCCCTCCTTCTTGTCTGTTTTCTAGTGCTTTTCTGAGGCACTCTCCCATTTTGACAAAATCAGCCCTTAGAAAGTTCAGTACCTTCACTTTGGTATGGCTTGACTCTACAGCTGAGTTTATCATGAACCACACTGTGTGGTGGTCACTTGTTCCCAGAAGGCTATCCATGTCTAGATCTGAGATCTTCTGTCCATCATCGTTTGAGAGTACCAGGTCTAAGATTGCTCCCTTCTGAATGGGTTCCAACACTAGCTTTCTGAGGCATGCCCCCTTGAGGGCATCGATAATGGCCCTGCTCTTGGATGTGGCTGCAGCAAAGGTGCTCCAGTTAACATCTGGTGTATTCAGGTCCCCATCAGCAATATCTCCCCTTTCTCTGCCATCCTAAGGATGCCTTCTATCGTTTCCTTGTCCATTTCCTCCCCCTGAGATGGGGGTCTATATACAATCCCTGTGTGGATTGTGGTGCCATTTCCAGTCTCCAGGGTGACCCACAGTGCCTCCTCTCCTCCCTGTTTACCCTTTAGTTCCGTTGCGTTGATCCCTTCACTTTCATAGAGAGCTACTACTCTTCCTCTTCTAACCTCCCTATCCCTCCTGCAGATTGTATGCCCTGGTATGTTGACATCCCAGTCATGGTTCTCTGTGTACCATGTTTCTGTGACTGCCACACTATCCAGGCATCCCTCTTCCATCAAGGCCACCAGTTCTGGGAGCTTGTTACCTAGACTACGGGCATTGGTACTCATTATCCTCCATTTTTTGATGGCCTTACCCCTTTTTGCCCCATCTCTGTCCTTACTGCCTTTGTCTTTTTCTCCATTTACCCCTGCTCTTCTCCTTATCAACTTCTCCATCTTGGTGTTTACCTCACTAACCACCTTGATTTTTTTAGGGGGGGAACTAGGACTTCCCTTCTCCTTTTTAGTGCCTCTCCCCTTGGCTAGTTTAAATGCTTGCCAATGAAGCATTTAAACCTATCACCTAGGATCCTGTTTCCCCTCTTGGACAGATGCAGACCATCGCACAAGTATAGGCCTGCATCCCTCCAGGTTTACCTAGTAAAACTATTTTAAATCAATCAGTTAACAAACAAATAAATACATTAGCAAAGGACTGATCTATTGATCCTTACCAATTCTTAATGGAGATCCTGATTTATAAGACTAGACAAGAAGGAATCTTACACTGTGCACTACTGTAG
Organism: Neoceratodus forsteri; assembly: GCA_016271365.2. Lineage (NCBI taxonomy): Eukaryota > Metazoa > Chordata > Ceratodontiformes > Ceratodontidae > Neoceratodus > Neoceratodus forsteri. Next base: position 1,221,433,307 of record CM057450.1, read on the forward strand.
CTGAGGGGGTTAGCTGACATTCGCTTTTTTAAATTCAGAAAGGGAACATAAAACATATAAATCACTCTAGCTAAGTGGTTTTTAATAAGTTTATATGTGCTTTAAGAGATTTCTCATGCCATGAGAGCATTATGTTGCTCAGTTTGTGCAGACAGTACTGCTTTGCTTCACTTTGTGGTCATCTCACCCAAACTGTGTAAGATAACAGACTCATACCATTTGAGACATCTCTCAGCAAACATAAATTTATAACACATCCAAAGGAGTGCAGTGCAAGCAGAAAGGCAACAATCAGCCAAGTGAGGCTATTTTATATTTATTTTGTTTTTCTTATGTGGTGACATCCACTAGGGTTACTGTTAATATTTCCCTGCTTTCCCCACCTCCCAAACTCCCAGGGCAGTGCTGAAAATTCTGTCCACCCACAACTGATCAGACACTCCAACTTTGCCAACACAGAGCTGCATGGGTCACTAGGATGATGTCTTTGCTGCAGCAGTAGCAGTTCCTGCATTTCCTACCCAGAGGATGCTCAATCCTCCTGAGGGATACTCGGTCCTCCTCCTCCTCCTTCTGACTCACAGCAGTGTTCTGGGCTTTGAATGCGCTCCTGGGTCCCTGGCAGGGCCTCAAAAATTAAAAACTTCTTACCACCCAAAGTTGGGAGTACAAAATCTGGTGTTAAATTCAAGGCTTAAGGATCATGTCTCTCTTTTTCTCTCTCTCTCTCTCTCTGAACACTGTCTGTAACTGTCTTTGATACTCTGTATACCCTATCTGACCTGTATTTTTTTTATCTACTATATGTTCCTTAATGTTGTATAATCCAAATGGGACTCTGTTCCAGTAAGCTTACCTGATCAACAAAATAAAAAAAAAAAGTGCCATTTCACAGAACTTCACCAGGCAAAGTGCTGCGCAAAGTGGCACTTCATGGACAAAGTGCTGCTTTGTGTAGTCACTGCCTGGTGAAGTTGGCACTTTCTTACACATTGCAGTACATGAAAGGTAGCAAAAAGTACAGCACTTTGCTTAGTGGTCCGTGTAGCGAAGTTAATTTATCTCGCGTGATCCAATGGATGGAGACCACCACAACTAATTTTTATTTTATATACATTAGTAGTTTGTACAGTACATAAGGATCATTATTTTTATGTTTCCTTGCATGTACACAAGAAACATTTTGTTTCAGAGAATGGCATTTCAGAGGTGTGTCACGGACTAGCCCAATGCAGAGCAATCTACATTGGGCTCATCCCTGACAGACTAATGACCACGCAAGCAGAGTATGACTGTGGTCAAAGTTTCATGGGTGTAAACTTTGTGTACTTGAAAGGACTGAAGTGCTCCATCGAGAGAGCACCTCAGCACTTTCATTTGCATAAAGCAGGCTGGCAAGCAGCTGAGCAGCATTGAAAGCAACACAATCCTACAGTTAGTATAATCACTGAACTCTGTGCTTGCTTCAGAGTCCTGCTTTCTCAGCTCAGGTCATCAGATCCCTGCTGTGGGCTAGCAGCAGTAGAACAACAATGAATCTGAACCCAAAGGCTCTTTTCAGAGCCACCCACACTTTCATTAAATGCTGTATTAACTGTTATTAACTATAATATTGGTTTGCGGTGCTGGTCTGTCTGTGGCACAGATGGTGTAAGGTTGGAACTTGTCATAGTTTGTTCCTTCCACAGAAAATTCTCACCAACATTGAACTACTCATTTATTGAACTGCTTCCTTGTCAAAACATAATATTGAGCCCGCCTCTTTTTTTATAAGGATCACACCCATACACGTATGATGACGACACTGCTAATATATTTCAACTGATGGTGTTTTCTGTAGTGGGGAACATTACCTCTTGGTCCTTACACTCGACGTGGATGTCTGTCACCAAGGCTGTGTCTTTCCCTGAAGGGGAAGGGGGATTCCAAAGCAACAATTATGGATTCCTGATGAAATTTGTAAAGACGAAATATAAAAACAGCACACATGCTTAATGAGTTATTCAGTCCACTTTATTAGTTTGGCAGTTTTAAAAGAACCTTTGGGGTCTATGTCTGTTGTGGTTTGTGTAGAACAAATATAGAAATATGTTAAAGATAGTAGAATATTCTAAAGCCTTTTAAATTAGTAGCAACTTTTTTTTTCTTACAGATAGATTCCATGTGTCACAAATGCACTCTGAGGGTCAGGCTCTCTGCTCCTACAATGCCCAACCTTGAAGTGCAATATGTGAACAGGAGACAAACAGGGTAACCCTCCTGTCTGTTTTGGGTCTGAACAACTACCAGTCTCAAGTCCTGGGGTCAAATATGAACCCTTTTTCGCTAGCACGCCCAGTTAACAGGTTCAGATATCATACCCTCTTCGGGGAAATGCAGAGCAATACTTAACCCAGTGGGCACACAACCTGGTTTACAATCTCCCTTTTGTCTCAGTTGAGACCTAGGTACTTTTCTTACTGTGGTGCATATGGTAACACACTAAGTGCTTAACAGTTCTGTCAGAATTATCAACACTGTCCCAGCATTCACATTCAAAATGAGGAAAAGACTCAAGCAGGATTTCAAGAATAACAAAGTTTACTAAAATTAAAAACAGTAAATGAAATACAAAACACAGAACATATAACATTTAGGGTAGAGTCATACAAATTAAATGGACATTTATACACAAAACTGCCTTATTATTGAGTATCTAATTCTACCCTAGTTTCAATTAGCAAATAGTGGAGGTTGAATTACCCAATTCAATAGAAGTGCTCTTGAGAGTGTGTGCCTTCAGGAGTCCAGAATCAGAAAGCACTATGTTCTGTTAGCTTTGATCATCTAAAGGGAACAAGGGTCCCATCCAGCTTGTAAGGTCATGGCTCATTGGTGATGCTGGCTTTGAGGTCACTCTCTTCCTTCCTACCAAATTAGTCTCAGGCACCTGCATATTGCTAAGCACCCCACAAATAAATATATATATATATATATATATATATATATATATATATTAGTGAGCCTGCTTTATGGCAGGTCAGAATTACCCCTTTGATCTTCAGGGGAACTTCCTGACAGTTATTTTTCCTAGTGGTGAGAAATGTAACAGGTATTTGTCAGAAGCTGCTTTCCTCCTAATAGGTCATAAACTGCAATACATTATACAAGTGGCTGATTTACAACCTATACAAACTGGTTTCTAAAGGAAGCTCTTAATTAGATTTTCCACTGGGTCATTGAGAGTGCAATATCTCCTTACCACACTTTTAAAACCCGAAGTCCCATAATACTCTTGTGCTGACTGCCATACTTTTCCAAGCAGAAATTTCAAGAAACATATTTTTATCACAAATATAATACCAATAATAACAAGCAAATTGGCAAAACATCACAGTCCTGCCTCCTAGACTGAATTTGGGGGGAATCTATTCCTAGGCATGAGTGAGTTTTCCCAAATTCAGTTCACTGCTCTAACTGACACGATCGCCCATCTGTGTTGATGTTTTCTGCCTCTGCCCTATGAGTGACAGTTATATAGGCCTGCAAGGCAAGGCTCCATCTTAAAAGCTTACCATTTGTTTTACCCATTTGAGCCAGCTAAACCATGGGGTTGTGGTCTGGTTGTACCTTGAAATGCCACCTGTATAGGTGTGGCTCTAACTTCTTTAGTGCCCACACCATTGCAAGGCGTTCTTTCTCCACTGTAGAATAAGCCTGCTCCCTGGGAAGTAACTTCCTACTGAGGTACACTATTGGGTGATCTTTCCCTTGGTTAGAAGTCTGGCTACGTACTGCCCCAATACCCACATCTGAGGCATCTGTCTGGACTACAAATGGTTTACTGTAGTCTGGACTGGCTAATAAGGAACACTGCACAGTGCCTTCTTTAGGCTTGTTCATAGGCTGGTTCCCAGTTAATCATTTTAGGCATTCTTTTCCTTAGCAGGCCAGACAGGGGAGCTGCAAGGGCACTGTAGTTTGATACAAATTTTCTATAGTACCCTGCAGTCCCTAGAAAACTCCGAACCTGCTTCTGTGTTTCAGGTCTAGGCCATGCCTCAACTGCCTCAATTGTTGCTCGATTAGGATGGAGCTGTCCCCAGCTTACTAGATGCCTGAGGTATGCCACCTCAGCCATAGCCACCTGGCACTTTTCAGCCTTTACAGTGAGCCCGGCCCTCTGTATCCTGCCCAGTACTTCCCTAAGGTGGGACAGGTGTTCCTTCCAGCTGGCACTGAAGATGGCAATATCATCCAGGTACGCCACGGCATACTCTTCAGTACCATTTAACACCTAGTTCACCAACCTTTGGAAGGTGGCCGGGGCATTCTTCATTCTGAAAGGCATTACTTTAAACTCAGATAACCCTATTAGAGTGATGAAGGCAGACCTCTCCTTAACTCTGGCATTTAACTCCGCCTGCCAATACCCCTTTGTCAGGTCAATAGTGGTGAGGTATGTCGCCCCTCCCAACTTGTCAAGTATTTCGTCCGTCCGTGGCATTGGGTGGGCGTCCGACTTTATGACTGCGTTGAGTCCATGATAGTCCATGCAAAAACAAGTAGAGCCATCTGGCTTGGGAACAAGGACTACGGGTGAGGCCAAGGGGCTGTGGGATTTCTGGATTACCCCTAAATCCAGCATTTCCTCAACCTCCCTCCTAATGTCCTTTTGGATGGCCTCTGACACCCGATATGCTGTCCGCCATATGGGCACTTAAGTCCCCGTCACTACATCGTGCATCACTAAGGGGGTTAGTCCAGGCTTGGCACTAAACAATGGGGCAAAGTCTGCTAAAACCTCCCTTACTTCCTAGATCTTGTCTGGGGTCAGCTGGGGTGACATTTTAATTGCCTCCACAGAGGACTCCCGCTTGCTTTTTTCCAGCAAGTCCAGAAGGGGGTCTTCTTCGTCTGTCCCCTCCCCAGGACTACACACAACAAAGACCATGTCAGCCCTATTTGCATATGGCTTCATCATGTTGACATGGTACATCCTTTGGGTATGTCTCCTGTCAGGTAGTTATATAATGTAATTTATGTCATTCACCTGTCTGACTACTTTGTACAGTCCTGTCCACTCAGCCTGCAGCTTATCTTTCTGGACTGGGATTAGGACCATGACCTCCTCACCCACAGTGTATGAGTGAGCTCTGGCTCGGTGGTCGTACCATACCTTTTGCTTCTGCTGGGCGGCTGTCAGGTTGCTCTGGGCTGTCCCCAAAAGCTCCTTCAGCTTTTCCCTAAACTTAAGGGCATAGTTCACTAAGGGAGTTCCCTGGGAGATGCGCTTGCCTTCCCAGTCCTCCCAGATCAAGCCTAGGGGCCCACGCAGCCTGCATCCATATAAGAGCTCAAAGGGGGGAAAACCCTGTCGACTCTTGGGGCACCTCCCTGTATGCGAACAACAGGTGGGGAAGGTATTTCTCCCAGTCCCTCCCATGCTGTTCAGCAAATGCTTGGAGCATCGATTTAAGGGTACTACTAAATCTTTCCACAAGCCCATTGGCTTGTACGTGATAAGGTGTCATGCGTCTCTGCACCAACCCACACTTCTCTCACAAATATTTCATCAGGTCTGACATGAAGGAACCTCCTCGATTGGTGATAACCTCCTGTGGTAACCCAACACAGGAGAAAATCCCTAGCAAGGCATCTGCCACTTTGTCTGTCCTCAGTGAGGATAGGGTGACTGCCTCTGGGTACCGGGTGACATAATCCACCACCATTAGGATAAACCTCTTCCCGGAGGAGCTGGGGGTATTCAGAGGCCCACAATATCCATTCTTACCCTCTGGAATGGCTCCTCCACTATGGGTAAGGGAATTAGGGTGGCTTGGGTTTTCCTACCCACCTTCCCTATTTCTTGGTACCGGTGACAAGACCTGCAATATTTCTTCACCTGCTGGGTGAAGTTGGGCCAATAGAAATTCTGGGCCAATTGCTGCATAGTGCATGTGATTCCCAGATGTCCAGATGTGGGAATATCATGAGCAATCTTGAGCAACCACTCACGGTACCCCTAGGGAACAACAAGCTGCCTGTCTATCACCTATCCCTCTGTCCTTACATCCTCCGTATACAGCAGTCCTTTGTCCCAGTAAACTCTGTGTTTCCTTTCACCTCCCAGTACTCAATCAGAGTCTGTCCAAGCCCTCAGCCTCTCTAAACTGGGGTAATTTTTCTGAGCAGCTGCAAAATCTTTACATATTCCAAGGCATGGGACAGGTCCCCTCCAGTTTCTAAACTAGGGTCCCTAGCTCTCTGACAACTGGCTACCCCTCACTCCTCAGAGTAACCTTCTGTAGGTGTTCTGTTACCTGCTTACCTGGGGAATTTATACCCCCCTTTTACAATTCTCCATGTCAGGAGACACAGGCTGGGGAACCAGCCTCCCAGTGTTTTCCACAGGGGCTTCTATGTGATCCAGGGAACCACAATTTGACATTGCCACCTGTCAGCGGGTAACTGCACACACCATCCCGTTTTGGAGATTGTTCCCTTTAATCACATCCAGGGCAAGATTTTCTGCCACTGCAACTTTTTGCATAGTCTCTCTTGTCTCACCCCAATCCAGGAGAACACTAGCAAGTGACAGCATTTTCTCCTCCCCAGTGAATCCCTGTACTGCAACAAACTGATTGGGTATAAGCTATTCAGGCTCAACCAATTACCAAAGTAAGGGACTCCCCATGTCCCTTAAACCATGGGTCTGCACCCAATTCACAGTAACTGGGTGTATGTGCTCCCTCAAGTTTACTGGCATGCCTTCAGGGTTCTTTCCCAGCACCACTTTGTGCACTCTCTGCCTTTTTAGGACACTGTCTTGCAAGATGTCCAGGTTGTTTGCAAAACCAACATTCATTTCTTTTATCAGACAAATCTTTTCTTTGTAACCTGGGGCTTCCCACTTTCAGTGGAGGCAGTGAGGGTTTTAGCTGCCCACCCTACTCCCTCTTGGAGCAGGTCTGCTCCTGGGATAGTGGTCCGAGAGCTCGGCAGCCTCCAGCACTGTTTTTGGATCTCGATCCTTTAGCCAGGTTTTCAGCTGTGCTGGGCAAGCCCAAAAGAACAGCTCTAAAAGTACAACAATCTGAATTTTCTCTACAGAGTCTCCTTGTATCCCTTCCCACCAACATTTTAAAAACTGACGTTGTTTGGTAGCTAGCTCCTCGTAGCTCATGTCAGAGCTTCTCCTGAGCTTACGGAACTTAAGTCTGTATGCTTCAACTGACAAGTCATACTTTTTTAACAGTGCAGCTTTAAGTTTACCATAATCATTACTGTCCTGATTGTCCATTTGACCCAATGCATCACACGCTTTCCCAGTAAGCAACGGGGATAGCTGGAAGCTCCAGGACTCTCTGGGAATTTTTACCTGAATACATAACTTTTCAAATGAGTTTAAAAATGCATCCAAATCTTCCTCCTCTTTAAATTCAGCCATCAGTTTAGAATTTAATTTGTAACCCAGTCCTGGAGTCCCAGGTTCACCTATGCCACTTATCTGCTCTGGCACTGGTCTTTGGAGTTGTAGCTTCTCCAGTTCAGATTTCTTCTGGTGCTCTCACTTCTCTTGTTCGGCCTCTCGCTGCTCTCGCTCGGCCTCTCTCTGATGCTGTCACTCTTTTTCCTGTCACTCAGCCTTACGCTGCTGTCACTTCTCCTCTCTCTCCATCTCCAGCTTCCTCTGTTCGAACTCCAGCTTCATTCTCCTCATCTCTATCTACAGCTTGATCCCTTCTGGCTCAAGCATGGTGGTAACCCTTCCCTGGAGCTGTGGCTCTCAGTTCACACTGGTCCTGCTGTTCTGCTCCCTGGGTCTGGACACTGTGGTGGACCCTGGCCCCTCCATGCCCAAGGTCTGGTCCCTTTCAGTCACTGACTATGACTCAAGGTCTTGGGCATCGGCTGCCACAAGAACCTCCATGAGGTGCTGCTTGTTTTGGCCCTTGAAATGGACTCCTCTCTCCTGGCACAGCTGCCTCAGGTATTCTGCAGTGTGCTTGCTGTAGGTGGAAGTCATCTTCTTCCCTAATTTATGGCTACACTAGCTTGCACCCAAAAAAGAATAAAACAGGTAGGGAACTTTTGATTGTAACCAAAATGATGTATTTCTTCTCTTTTTTTCCCCAAAAATCACTGCCTTATTTTGTGTGTGAACTGTACAGTTATCAGTCTGACACATTGGACTGTTAATGCATGTGTCACCAAATAATTTCACAGTATGCAAACAAATCTTTTTGCTTGCAACACTGCAAACCAAATCTTTTAAATTGCACCGCTGCCAACCAGATATGTCACAAACACACTCCGTGGATCAGGCCCTCTGCTCCCACAGTGCCAACCCTCAAAGTGCAATATGTGGACAGGAGACAAACAGGGTAACCCTCCTGTCTGTTTTAGAGCTGAACAGCTACCAGTCTTGAGTCTTGGGGTCAAATATGAACACATTTTTGCTAGCACGTCCAGTTAACAGGTTCAAATATCATGCACTCTTCAGGGACATGCAGTGCAATGCTTAACCCAGTGGGCACACAACCTGGTTCACAAGCCCCCCTTTTGACTCAATTGAGACCTAGGTACTTTTCTTACCATGGTGCATATGGTAACACACTGTAAGCTCTTAACAGTTATGTCAGAATTATCAACACTGTCTTAGCATTCACATTCAAAAAGAGGAAGTGGCTCAGGCAGGATTTCAAGAATAACAAAGTTTACTAAAATTAAAAATAGTAAATGAAATACAAAACACAGAACATATAACATTTAGAGTAGAGTCATACAAATTAAATGGACATTTATACACAAAACCGCCTTATTATTGAGTATCTAATTCTACCCTAGTTTCAATTAGCAAATGGTGGAGTTGAATTACCCAGTTCAGTAGAAGTGCTCTTGAGAGTGTGTGCCTTCAGGAGTCCAGAATCAGAAAGCACTATGTTCTCTTAACTTTGACCATCTAAAGGGAACAAGGGTCCCACCCAGCTTGTGAGGTCACAGCTCAGTGGTGATGCTGGCTGTGAGGTCACTCTCTTCCTGCCTACCAAATTAGTGTCAGGCATCTGCATATTGCTAAGCGTCCCCCACACACAAACAATGTATATATGTATATATATATTTTTTTAAATTAGTGAGCCTGCTTTAGGGCAGGTCAGAATTACTCCTTTGATCTTCATGGGATCTTCCTTGACATTCATTTCTCCTAGTGGTGAGAAATGTAACAGGTATCTGTCAGAAGTTGCTTTCCTCCTAATAGGTCATAAAATGCAATACTTTATACAAGTGGCTGATTTACAACCTATATAAAGTGGTTTCTAAAGGAAGCTCTTAATTAGATTTTGCACTGGGTCACTGAGAGTGCAATCTCTCCTTACCGCACTTTTAATATCCCAGGTTCCATAATGCCCTTTTGAGGATTGTCACAAACGCACTCAGCAGGTCAGGCCCTCTGCTCCCACAGTACCAAACTCCAAGCACAGTAATGTGAACAAGTAACATACAGGGTAACCCTCCTGTCTGCTTTTGGGTCCGAATAACCTTTGGTCTCAAGTTCTGGAGGGATTCAAACTGTGAACCTTATGCTAGCGTACCCAAATGTACAGGCTCAAATAAAATTCTCTTTAGGGGATGCAATATATTTTTCACCTAAGAGCACCTAACCAGGTATCCAAAATGAACCCTTAAAACTCTATAAAAGACCTTAGGTATATTCTTACCTTTTCCCAGTCTAGTAACACCATCAAGCTTTTGAACAGTTTTTGTCAGTCTTCACCCTCTATACATCACATGCAAAAAGAACTTGGAAACACCCAGGCAGTCTCTTGAATAATATATTTACTAAAAAAATTGATAAAAATATGAAAAATGTAAACACAGAGCAATATATCAAAGAGCATATAATCACTTAAAAGAAAACAATGAAAGGTACAAACAAAAACTCCTACCACAATACATTTAGACTTTTTCTATCGAATGTATTACCTCTGTACAGTGCTTAAGTTAGATCAGAGATCTTGTTTCTTAAGAGTCCAAAAAGATATGTCACTAAACAGTTTAGACACAGTATAGTTTAAACTGTGTCTTTCCACCCCCATTCTGTGAGTCATCTAGCTCCTCCTTTTAGAATATAAAAAACAAATACAAACAGGATGTCCTAGCAGGAGGTATATTAAATATTGTGACTTCAGCAAAAACCTTTTTCCCAAAATATGAGTCTTTTTGAACCACCAGTTCCCTTGAAATTTTACAACCCTGCAATTCTTCCACTTAGGTGCAAGATATCAGGCAGGAATCAGCTTAATGATGTCCTGTTTCTGAAGTCATAAAATGTATATTTAGCCTCCCAGCTTCAAAGCATGTCATAAACAGGCCATAAAATGCAATATCTCAAGGAAGTTAATTACATTGGAGAGATCTCCTGGTCAATTATACATCCTGTAGTTTTCACTGAAACCTGGGGGGGGGGGGTCACCCATGGAATCCCAGGCTCACATACTATATTTTTATATTACAAATATCATACAGCAACCATAACCAGCTGGCCAAGTGTCACACTGACTGCCATACTTTTCCAAGCAGAAATTTCAAGAAACATATTTTTATCACAAATATAATACCAATAATAACAAGCAGACTGGCGTCTGTGTCCCTGTCTCCACATCGTGCATTGCTAAGGGGGTTAGTCCAGGCTTGGTGCTAAACAGTGGGACAAAGTCTGCTAAAACCTTCCGTACTTGCTGGATCTTGTCTGGGGCCAGCTGGGGAGAACATTTAACTGTCTCCACAGAGGACTTCCAATTGCTTTCTTCCAGCAAGTCCAGAAGGGGGTCTCCTTCAGCAGTCACCTCTCCAAGACTACATACTGCAAACACCATGTCAGTCCTATTAGCGTATGGCTTCATCATGTTGACATGGCACATTCTTTCTGGCTGTCTTCTGTCAGGTAACTCTATGATGTAGTTCACGTCATTTACCATTCTAACTACTTTGTACGGTCCTACCACTCAGCCCGCAGCTTGTCTTTCCGGACCAGAATAAGGACCATGACTTCCTGACCAACCGTGTATGAGCTAGCTCTGACTCTGCGGTCGTACCACACTTTTTGTTTCTGTTGGGCAGCTGCCAGGTTGCTCTGGGCTGTCGCCATAAGCTCCTTCAGTCTTTCCCTAAACCTAAGGACCTAATCCACTATGGGAGTGCTCTGGGTGGCGTGCTTGCCTTCCTAGTCCTCCTGGATCAAGTCTAGGGGCCCACGTACCTGGCATCCATATAAGAGCTCAAAGGGGAAAACCCTGTCAACTCTTGGGGCACCTCCCTGTATGCAAACAAGAGGTGGGGAAGGTATTTCTCCCAGTCCATCCCATGCTGTTCAGCAAACGCTTACAGCATTGACTTCAAGGTACCATTAAATCTTTCCACAAGACCTCTGGCTTGCGGGTGATAAGGTGTCATGCACCTCTGCACCATTCCACACTTCTCCCACAAACATTTCATCAGGTCTGACATGAAGGAACCCCCTCCATTGGTGATAACCTCCTGCGGAAACCCATCACGGGAGAAAATCCCAAGTAAGGCATCTGCCACTTTGTCTGTCCTCAGTGAGGATAGGGTGACTGCCTCTGGATACCAGGTGGCATAATCCACCACAGTCAGGATGAACCTCTCCCGGCGGAGCTGGGGGTATTTAAAGGATCCACAATATCCATTCACACCCTCTGGAATGGCTCCTCCAATATGGGCAATGGAATTAGGGTGGCTTGGGTTTTCTTACTTGCCTTCCCTATTTCTTGGCACCAGTGACAAGACCTGCAATACTCCTTCACCTGCTGGGTGAAGTTTGGCCAATAGAAATTCTGGGCCAACTGCTGCATAGTGTGCATGATTCCCAGATGACCAGAAAAGGGAATGTCGTGTGCAATATTGAGCAACTGCTCACGGTATCTCTGGGGAATGACAAGCTACCTACCTATCACCCCTTCCTCTGTCTTAGCATCCTGAGTATACATCAGTCCATTTTACCAATACACCTTATGTTTACCATCACCTCCCTGTGCTACATCAGAGTCTACCCAAACCCTCAGCTTCTCTAGACTAGGGTCACTTTTCTGAGCAGCTGCAAACTCCTTTCACATTCCCAAGGCATGGGATAGGTCCCTGTCAGTATCTAAACTAGTGTTCCTAGCACTAGTGTCAGGGTACTCAGGATCACTGTCTTCCCTAACCCTCTGACAATAGGTCACTCCTCCTTCTTCGGAGTAACCCTCCATAGCTGTGTGGTTAACTGCTACTGGGGAAATTTCTACCCCCTTTTCATTAGTCTCCATATCAGGAGACACAGGCTGGGGAACCAGCCTCCCAGTGGTTTCCACAATGACTTCTGTGGGATCCAGGGAACTAAAATTTTCCCTTGCTGCTTGGCTATAGGTAACTGCACAAACCATCCCCTGTTTGAGATAGTTGCCAAGGATGACATTAACTGCTAAGGTTTTGGCTACAGCCACCTGTTGCACAGTTCCCCCTGTTTCACCCCAGTCTAGGAGAACACTAGTGAGGGTTAATGTTTTCTCCTCACCAGTAAAGTCTTGTACAGTTACAAATTCATGGGTTATAAGCTGACCAGGCTCTGCCAGATCCCCTTTTACCAATGTCAGGGATGCCCCTGTGTCCCTTATCCCTTGTGTCTGTACACCATTCACCGTGACTGGGTGCATGTGTTCCCTCATGTTCACAGGCATGCTTCAGGACACACAAACAACTCACTTCTTTCCTAGCCCCATTCTGCGTATTGCTCATCCTTTTGGGACTCTGTCTGTAATATGCCCAGTTTCTTTACAAACCCAACATTCGTTTTTTCTCAGATAAATCTTTTCTTTGAAACCTGGGGCTAACTGGTTTCAGTGGAGGCAGTGAGGGTTTTAGCTGCGCTGAAGGTGCACTTTTCCCTTTCTGCGCTGCCACGTCCACCCCATTGCTCTCAGAGCAGGTCTGCTCTTGGCATAGCAGTCCAAGGGTTCTATGTGATAATGGCAAGTGCCAAACGGCGACCCGCATTATCACGATGTCAGGGTGGTAAAAACAGTTTCACCATCCTGACATCCTCAGCACATGGAAGAACGGCGCCAGGGACTTAAATCATTTGCTTTCTGTTGGGGGGGCTGCACACCCCCCCACACACACCCCACAACACAGGGGGCTTTGCTCCCTGCACTCCCATACTTAGGGATTCTCAACTCCAGGGGGGTGCATGTCGGGGGGGTGAAAGCAACAAAAAAATGCAAGTTTTGGGCCATGCAACAAAACCACAGTGGCGCTCGGACCCAGACCCGAACCTGGAACCCCAGCACTGCAGGTGGAGGCCAACCCCCGATGCCATGGTGCTGCTCGACAGCCAGCCACAGTGCCACCCCCTACATCCCCTCTGCCCCCTCCCAGGCAATGCTCGCCATGCTTGCTCCTGCCCTGTGCGTGTGTACATATAGCGACATCCTGTCGCTTTTGTCGCCCACCCCACCACATCCGGTCACCCTCCCTCCCCCTTGCCATTTGGGCTTTCACCCACATCACGTCACCATTTCAGACAGCACCTTAATTCAGGCACCACCTCACGTGCTACCTGGTCCAAGAGTTCAGCAGCCTCTTGCACTGTTTTGGGATCTTGGTCCTCTAGCCAGATTTTCAGCTCTGCTGGGCATGCCCAAAAAACAGTTTTAAGAAAATAGTATTTTCAATTTTATCTACAGAGTTTGCTTCAATTCCTTCCCACCAACATTTTAAAAAGTTACATTGTTTCGTGGCTAGCTCCTCATACCTCATATCAGGGCAGGAGTTTAAAAAGGCATCCATATCCTCCCCCTCTTTAAATTCCACTATCAATTTGGAATTCAATTTTTAACCCAATCCTGTAGTTACAGTTAAACCCAAGCCACTTACCTGCTCTGGTACAGGTGGTTGGAGTCGTAGCTTCTCCAGTTCATGTTGCCTCTGGTGCTCTCGCTTTTCTCGTTCTGCCTCTCACTGTTCACAGTCAGCTTCTCATTGTTCTCACTCCCTCTTCTCCTCTGTGGCTCGCTTCTCTTTCTCTGCTTCTCTCTGTTCTCGCTCCGCTTCTCGCCATTCCCACTCAGCCTCCATCTGGAACTCCAGCTCCATTCTGCGCAACTCAATCTGCAGCCTGATTGCTTCTGGCTCCAGAATGCTGGTGACCATCCCCTGCTGCTATGGGCCTTCACTTGCACTTGCCCTGCTGCCCTCCTCACCGGATCTGGACACTGCACTGGCCACAGCCACTAGCCCCTCCACACCCAAGGTTTGGTCCTTTACAGTCACAGTCTGTGACTCAATGTTCTGGGCATCTGCTGCCATCAGGGCATCCATGAGGTTCTGCTTGATGGCTCTCGCTTCACGCAGGACTCCTCTGTCCTGGCACAACTGCCTCAAGTAGTCTGCAGTGTACCCACTGTAGTTGGAAGCCATCTTCTTCCCTAACCATGGCTACTCTAACTTGCACTTTAGAAAAAAATAAAACATATAGGAATGTGACTGTAAGCAAAATGATATAGTTCTGTTTCCTTTTTAAAAATAAATCACTGCCTTATTTTGCAAGTGAGTTGTACAGTATTAAGCTGACACACTGAACAGTTAAAGCTTGTGTTACCAATTTTATTGCACCGCTGCTAACCAAATCTGTCACAAATGCACTCAGCAGGTCAGGCCCTCTGCTCCCACAGTGCCAACCGCCGAGTGCAGTAATGTGAACAGGTAACATACAGGGTAACCCTCCTGTCTGCTTTTGGGTTTGAATCACCTTTGGTCTCAAGTTCTGGGGGGATTCAAACTGTGAACCTTATGCTAGCATACCCAAATGTACAAGCTCAGATAAAATTCTCTTTGGGGATGCAATATATCTTTCACCCAAGGGCACATAACCAGGTATCCAAAATGAACCCATAACACTCTATAAAAGACCTTAGGTATATTCTTACCTTTTTTCCAGTCTAGTAACACCATCAAGCTTTTGAACAGTTTTTGTCAGTCTTAACCCTCTATACGCCACATGCAAAAAGAACTTGGAAACACCCAGACAGTCTCTTGAATATATTTACTAAAACAAATGGATAAAAATATGAAAAATGTAAACACAGAACAATATATCAAAGAGCATACAATCATGTAAAAGAAAACAAGGAAGGGTACAAACAAAAACTCCTACCACAATACATTTAGACTTTTTCTATCGAATGTATTACCTCTGTACAATGCTTAAGTTAGATCAGAGATCTTGTTTCTTAAGAGTTCAAAAAGATATGTCACTAAACAGTTTAGACGCAGTATAGTTTAAACTGTGTCTTTCCACACCCATTCTGTGAGTCATCAAGTTCCTCCTTTTAGAATATAAAAAAATACAAACAGCATGTCCTATCAGGAGGTATATTAAATATTGTGACTTCTGCAAAAACTCATTTCCCAAAATATGAGTCTTTTTGAACCACCAGTTCCCTTGAAATTTTACAACCCTGCAATTCTCCCACCTAGGTGCAAGATATAAGGCAGGAATCAGCTTAATGATGTCCTGTTTCTGAAGTCATAAAATGTATATTTAGCTTCCCAGCTTCAAAGCATGTTGTAAACAGGCCATAAAATGCAATATCTCAAGGAAGTTAATTACATTGGAGAGATCTCCTGGTCAATTATACATCCTGTAGTTTTCACTGAAACCTGGGGGGGGGGGGTCACCCATGGAGCACAGACTCACATACTATATTTTTATATTACAAATATCATACAGCAATCATAACCAGCTGGCCAAGCGCCACACTGACTGCCATACTTTTCCAAGCAGAAATTTCAAGAAACATATTTTTATCACAAATATAATACCAATAATAACAAGCAGATTGGCAAAACATCACACTATGTTCTAAAGGGGGCTGTTTAGCCTCACTAAAAATTCAATATTTGCTGTTTATTTTGACAAGATCAGGGCTGGTGTGCAGTCATTGTTTTTACAATGCTTCCAACCAGTGGTATGCATTCACTGTATGCAAGGTATAAATTAGTGTGCTAATTTTTTTTCTTTCAGTTCAGTTCAGTTCAGTCTGCCTGTCATCATTCATGATTTACTTTGGGGATCGGGAGCACCAGCAGTGCTCCCACACCAGCTGTCCAACTGGCAACAGCATGCAACTCTCCAAGTTGCATCTTGTTGCCTAGGTGATGGTGATACCATACTGCTGACCATCTCTGATCAGCATTGCCTTGGAAAAAGTGGCCAAGGAATGCAACTTCAGAACTGAATTGGCCAGAGGGGGATACAGCAAGAGAGGGGAGAAAAGACGTAATGTCTGCCGGTACAACCAGAGGCGTGGGAGCTTGAAAGTGGGCATCATTCCCTGGACCAGGCTGAAGGAGTGGCAGGAGTGGAGAGGGCCAGGGTAGTTATTTTGAAAAGTTTTGATCCCGGTGGTGTGGTGGTGGTGGTGGACAGCAGTGCCGCGATTTCATTCATTAGATGGTCCAGAGAGATTGAGAGGAGTGCACCAGTCCAGGGAAACCCAGCTGTTGGCAATCTAGGAGCTGCACAGACAGTGGGCTCAGAAGACACGACACTGCAAACAGGTGAGAGGGGCCGGTGGGCAGAGTTGAGATGGGCCAGGACAACCTAAGGAGAACGGTACTTTCAGTAACACAAAGCATGCAGCAAAGAGCAACAGAACAAAAATTTGTGATTGTAAAGTTTTTTTGTTTCCTGATTGGCTTCTTTTTTCCCCTAGTCATGCTTGGAATTATGTTGCATATTGATTTGGTCCATTTACATGACAGCCCTGTGAGGTCCGTCAACAGGGAACAGTGTTAATATCAAACTGTGTCATTCTTGCTCTCCTTTTAGCTTTTATCAGATTCAATAGCATACCCTACTGGATTCAGAATTAATCAAACTTCACTCAGTATCTTGTTGAACTGTGGGCAGTAGGGATGGGAGACACTGGCAGAGGCAACAACTATCGAGGAATAACTAGTTCAACAAGATACTGAGTGAAGTTTGATTTATTCCGTATCAATATGCAACAGAATTCCAAGCATGACTAGGGGAAAAAAAGAAGCCAATCAGGGAAAAAATACTTTACGATCACAAACTTTGTTCTGTTTCTCTTTGCTGCATGTTTTGTGTTATTGAAAGTACTGTTCCTCCTTAGGTTGTGCAGTTATGATATTGGAATGCTTTGAAGAATAACTTTACCTAGATGTGGAACTGTACAGTCTCAGACAGCTTGGTTTAAAGCAGCAGTGCAATGAAAAATATTTTCCAAAAAAAAATCTAGTTTCTGCTACAATTAATAAAAACATTAGCAAACCTGTCAAATGTACTTGCCTTGGTGCCTTCTGTGCTGTGCAGCATGAATCTTGTTTCATTTTTTCAAACTTAAGCCTCTCCCTACAATACTAATTCTATGGAAAATGTGGCGGCCATCTTTTTTCTTGGAGAAAAAATAAATAAATTATAAAACAATTATAAGATACTCACATTTTGGTCAATTTAGAAAACTGTACCACCAAATAAAACAGGAAGATGCCTGGAATCTTTTATAGTGGAAAAAAAAGTTAGGGTCAAATGTTTTACCCAGTTTCATTGCACTGCTGCTTTTAACTTTCTGGAAAGTACAAATCATCTGTAGTGTTTCCTTCAACTGCATGGCTAAAGTTTACCTTACTCAATGCTTACTTAGAAACAGTGACCATCTGACTCCATGGTGATGGTTGGTGGTGTACATGAATTTGATATGGTATATTATATTACATAAAATAAATATTTTGGCTGTAAAAGCTTTTGGGCTCAATGTTCAGAAGTCACTGGCACAGTTTAGGTGCACAATCTGGGATGGCATGAGCAGCTTATATTTTATTTATTTATTTAGTTTTTGTTAACTGGGTAGGTGCACTAGCCAAGAAATGACTATTTTCAGGCACGACCCGGGAGAGTACAACAAAAGAACAGTGGAACAATAGCAAACATGGGTACAGTAAATGAAAAGTAAGGGAAAACAATACATCAAAGATACATCAGTACATCAGAGATACAAGGATACAATATGTAGGAACAACAAACATAATGGTAAGTATTGATCAAAATAATGGCAACAAGGTTTAGATTAAGTGCAGCAGCCATGGATTTGACCTGTGGAATAAAAGGGTAATAAGAAAGTAGGAAAGGAGGGAGGGAGGGAGGAGAGAGAGAGAGAGAGAGAGAGAGAGAGAGAGAGAGGTAAGGAAATGTGCAGGGATAACAAGAAAGACTGAATTAGAAGGAGGTGCACAGATAGTGGGGGAACAAATTGAGATGGGAGGGGGATATTGAGTAGAATAGGGTCAAATAGGCCTAGGGTGGTTTGAAACAGGAGCACTTGCTGGACAGGATTAGATTGTTTCTAAGTGCCTTCTTGAAAGCAACGTGGGATGGAACCTGGCGAATGGTTAGTGGGAGGGAGTTCCAGTATTGTGGGGCAAGATAGGCAAAAGCACTGGTGCCTTTAGAGGTGGTGTGTCTAGGGGACAAGAACAGGGGCAGAAACTGCCGAGCGAAGGTCATAGAAGGATGACTGTTTTTGAAAGAGACCTTCTAGGGATTGTGGAGTTTGAGATCTAATAACACTATCAGTTATGGAGCCAAAGGCATAAAGCCTAGACTTGTGGGGTAGAAGCCATCCAAGGTCAGAATAGAGGGTACAGTGGTGTTTCAGTCTGTGGGAGGAGGATGCATACCGACAGATGTTAGTGTAGGTGACATCCCATTTCCGAAGGCTTGATTTGCGTGCAGAGGTATAGGAGGCAACCCCATAGTTAAGTGAGGACAGAAGTATCCCACGAGCTATGGCAAGTCTAGCAGAGGGGTTAAGAGCATAGCTGGTTCGATAGGCAATACTGAGTTTAGTATTTACCAACTTACAGGTTCGTAGGAAATGGGTGTCGAAATTTAGTGAGGGATCCAGGGTGATGCCCAGATATTTAAAAGAACTTACCACCTCAATGGTTTGCCACTTAGGGTGGTGACTTTAAAATTGTGTTGGGCTTGTTTGAGTTATAGTTTGAGCCAAATAGCATAGCTTGAGTCTTAGATTCATTTAGGACTAGTTTGTGACAATGAAGCCATCGTTGGATGAGTTGAAAGTCATGGGAGAGTTGTTAAGTGATGTCATCTGTACTTTTAGCACTGGTGTACAGGACAATGTCATCTGCATACAGCAGGGTAGCAGTCTGTGTAAGGTTAGAGGTGATGTTGTTTAGGAAAATAGAGAAGAGAAGTGGACCTAGTACTGACCCTTGGGGTACGCTAATGTTAATTGTAGACTTTTTCGAGAAGGTAGAGTTATATTTTATGAACTGGGTTCGGTCAGACAGATAATTACGATATCAGTTAACAACATTTGGTAAAAAAACAAGAGATCTAAGTGTAAAGAGGAGAATAGAGTGATCAACAAGATCAAATGCCTTAGTCATATCAATAAAGATGGACCCGGTATAAAAAGCAGAGTCCATGGCCACTAGGACATCAGAGGTTAGTACTGTGTCCCTTATGGAAGCCAATGCTGGGCAGGGGTGAGGAGGTCATATTTAAGTAGAAATTCTATGGTTTGGGTAGCTACAAGTTTTTCAAGAATTTTGCTAAGAACAGACAGGATTGCGATAGGCCTATAGTTGAGTGGGTCTTTGGGGGGTCGCGTTTTTTGTAAACGGGTTATCCTTACCATCTTCCATACATCAGGGACATGATGTTGGCACAGTGAGAGATTAAATATTTTGGTTAGGGAGGCAGCAATGAATGAAGTGGCTAGCTTTAGTAACTTGGGTTCAAGATTGTCTGAGCCCACTGCTGCATGCTCAGGTGTATTCTTGAGTAAATTTAGTATCTCCCATCTAGAGACAGATTTAAAGAAGAAGTTTGGGTGCTTAATGTTAGTTGGAACATGAGGGTCTGGATTGACAGGGAAAGAGGAGGTATATTTTGTTAGGTCAGAGAATTGTTCATTAAAAAAATTTGCTATGGTCCTGGGATTGTTGCAATGGATGCCATTGAGTGGCATGTTGTTTGGGGTGAGTGACGAGTTTGAGCCCATAAAGGAGTTAATATGGGACCAGAATTTTTTTGAGTCGCCATAGGAGTTAGTTAAAAGATCTTTACAGTAGGAGCTTTTGGCCTGTTTGATATCCTTTTTGCAGGAGTTTCGCAGGACTCGATAGGTGTTTAGGTCAGCTGGAAGGCCGGAGCTCTTGTAGCGGATCCAACTTTTATCTCTTTGACGTTGCTTTTTGAGTAGGCCATATTTTAGCCACCTAGTTTGTCTGTTTTTTACTCGGCAAGTTACCATTTTACAGTGCTTCTCCTGCAACTCTAGGAAGCGGGATAGGAAGGTGTTAAGGGAAGAGTGAGCATCGTTAGTACCTAGGAGAGAGAACCAGTCGGTGTTAGCTATGTCTAGAAGAAAAGCTTGGGAGTTGAAATTGGCATAATCATGGAAGGTAATGAAATGGGGGTTCGTTAGTAATGGCTTCCCTTTGCCCCAGATGCAAAAAGTGGGGGAATGGTCAGTAATAGCATCAGCTAGTACACCTGAGGAGACAGTGTGCTTAGGATGGTTGGTCATGATCCAATCCAGCAGAGTTCCTGTATTAGAGTGAGGGGAAATTCTGGTAGGTTCTAAGATTAGCTGGTGAAGATTAAGGCTTTGTATGCTCAACAGGGATGCAGGTTGGGAGCTACCCAGCCAGTTTATATTAAGGTCCCCAAGGATAAGAACTTCATTTCACCCAGAGAGAAAGGTGGTTTGATCCAACAATTCCTCCAAACCTTTATGACCATTCCTGAGGGGGTTGTAGACGCAGACTATATGTAAATTTCTGGAGCCGAGGGTGAGAAGGGTATGTAGTGCTTCACAGTGATTTAGGGGGATGAGCTAATAGTAGAAAGTTGGAGGTGACTTTTAAAGTAAACTGCTGTGCCCCCACCTCTTTTGGGAGGGGGTCTGTCTAATCTCAGAAGGTTGTAGGATGGGATAGTACACAGAGAGTCAGGGGCGGATGATTTGAACCAGGTTTCGATGAGACAAATTATATCCGGCTTGTAGAGGGAGGTCCAAGCTTCAAGATCAGTGAAGTTTTTCTCGACGCTCCATATGTTATGGTGGGCAATTATAAGACCTTTGGAATTTAGACTAGGATTGGTTATACAATTTACAAGGCCTGGGTTTAGTTGGACATCATCGCCTGAGAGCAGTATGGCTAGAAACAGTAGACACCACAGTCTGTTTCGCATGAAGGAGCATAGGGTATGTAGACGAGGGGGGCAACTATTTTTGTGGACATGTGCAATCATAAGGATCCATGATCTATTTAATAGTAGAGGAGTAGTGACATAATTAGGTGCAGGCACAACAAGGAGGTTAGAGAAATAGAAATCATTGGGTGTGTAGTGAGGGTGAGCTGTAGCAGTTCTGGGGACAGGTAACAGTGATAGGTGAAATAGTGGCAGTGTGGAGGCAAGGAAAATTAACAAAGTGTGTAACTTCATTGTAGACAGTCTGTGGATTATGGGCGCGGGTCAGAGAAACTGTTGAGGAATCCAGGAGAGGGAGGGACCAAAGAAAGAGCAGAGTTTGCGCTAATCACAGGACCCTAAGAATTAGTTACAGGCAGAAAATAGAAAATGGTAGATTCGAGAGGACACAGATAAGTAGTCAGGTCAGCAGGTGGGCTGAGCTGTAATATAGAGTTTGAAATGTTAGAGAGCGAGAGAGAGAGACAGAGAGAGAGAGAAAGAGAGAGAGAGAGAGAGATAGAGAGGGTAGGGTAGTAGATCAGAGAAGAATGAAGAGACTAGGGGAACCCGATAGGCAGGACAAGGTGATTAGGGAAACATAGGCATGGAATGGGAGGGAAATAGAGGATAAATGAGCAGAGAGAGGGGTAAATGGAGGAATGGAGTATGCCAGTGAGCAGAAAAAGTTATTTTGCACTAGCGCTAGATTGCCCCAACAGTAGGACATATGGAGCATCTGATTAGGAGAGCCAATGAGAATGGAGCTGTGAATGAGAGGAGGAACAATATGAGAATATGAGTATTTAAAGGAGGCCTGGTTGGGGTGGGGGTGGGAAGAAAATACAGCGAGTAGGGTAGAATATTACAGTTAGCAGCGAGAAAATGGCTATTTTGTAGCTGGGAGAAAGGCGCTCCAATCGGGTTAGCCGAGCAGGAGGAGAGGACCAATCGCGGTCCAGCAGCCAAAACGCTGCACCAATGGGAGAAGGGCCAGCGCGAGGTGTCTCTAGCAGTAGTACCTGCTTGAGGGATCCGATGCGGCGAGCTTCAGAGGCAGGCACAGATGGTGGTCCGAATTGGGCAGCGGCCACGGAGGTTACCGTGGGGCCGCCTAGTAGTCCCAGGCGCCGCTCAGGTGCAGGAGAGTCCCTGGGGGAGCAAAGAGAGGGTAGATTAAATATAAGCGCAGGAGGGGGCAGGAAATAGTAGTGACAGACACTCAGTAGGGGCTTTGGGGGACTAGGGCTAAGGACAAAGGAGCAAGAGCAGGTGAGAAACGGTATGGGAGGGGAGATCAGCTAGACAAAAGGTGAGGTCAGAGCACTAAGGAAGGAGAGCAGAGGGGGAAGGGGATGAGGCAAAATGAGGCAAGTTACTGGTGTGCACAAAAAAAGGAGACGGGGGAGGTACAGGGGCTCTATGGGGAAGCAGGCAGGGAGAGAGAATTTTGGGAGAGAGAAATGAACAGAGCAGGTAAAAACAGTGCAGGTAAAAACAGTGCAGTTCTAAGATACAGGCTCTTGTCATAACAAACAGTAAGCAGGGTTTAGCATCAAAATTACAATAAAAATTACAATGCTGTAAACGGCATTGTAGGTAAACAAGTAAAAATTTCAGGAACAGTGTGAGCCAGAATACTGACACAGAAAAGTTGGTTAGCCTTTTATTTGTACTGTATAACATTTTCCTTACTGTATATAGCACGTAATACAATTAATCAAAATAACAACAGACACAGGCAAAGTGGCAGACCAGGGAAACAAAATAAATACCAATTGAAAACAGAAACTGTTCACAGTCAGCCCTCAATAAAGGCTTATACAAACTGGTAGGTTTTCAGCTTCTTCCTAAAACAGATACAGATAGAGCTAAATGAAGAAATTGGGCCTGATTCTCAAAGCCCCGAGTTGGACGCAAGGTGCATACATTAAACATAAATGGCGCAAGTGGCACCGTGCATCCAGAACAGCCCCTTGAGCTATTCACAAAGGCAGCCTGCATCAACCACAGGCTGCCTGCCCCAAACAGGGCTTGCGCTGCCCCTGCACCCAATACTGGACTGTGACTTGGCACTAGGGGGCATGTGGCAGATGCAAACTGCCACATTCCTAAATATGGGATTCTGTAAACTCACCCAGAGGACAAATTTCTAAGTACCACACCTTTAGACCAGCCAGGGCTGGTCTAAGGGCACTTAGAATTTTTTTGTCTGGGAGAGTCCCCTGTAAGCAGCAATGTGCCACAGTTCTGGATCTCCCATGTTGTCAGTAGAAGTCACAACATGCCCCCCTTCCAGAACCCTGCTGCAACCCCTATTATCATTCATAAAATACTCCCCCATGCTACCCGTTCTATGTAATATAGTAAAGGTACCCCCCAATCCCCGATGCAGCCTGTATTGTATGTAATAAAAGCCCTCCATCCCTGGTGCTGCCTGTTGTATGAAATATTTCAGATGTAACCCTTGATCACAATGCAGCCCCTATTGCATTTAATAATAATCCCCAATGCTACCCATTGTATGTACAATAGCAAATGTTTCCCCTTCCCAGTGCTGCCCCATTAATAATTAATATCCTGTTCTCCCTCATAGTGATATAGTATCCTACCCACCACCCCAACAAGTAGTACTCATTCCCCTTTCCCACTTCCCATCCCAAAAAACAGCTGGCGCCTGGCACAACCCACCTCTTACTGCCACGTCTGGGTGCAGACTGAACTGGCAGAGTTTGCATACTGTACAGTGTGTGCGCTCTGTACACTGTACAGTATGCAAACTCTGACACTTCAGTTGATGCCCAGATGCAGAGGTAAGAGGTGGGCTCTGCCAGGCAACGGCTGTTTTTTCAGGATGGGAGGTGGGAGAGGAGGGTGGGTACTACCTGTTCAGGTGGGAGGTGGGGGCACTATACCACCACGAGGGGGGACAGGATATTAATTATTAATGGGGCAGCATTCTATGTAACTTACATTGTGGGATATTTTTTTATTGGCTATTATACATGATTTATTTAATAGTAATTTGATTTTAATTTATGTGTTTAAAACAACTGTTGTTGTATTATACACAGGACTCCACTGGAAATAAGCTTCTTTGTTAAAGCAGCACTATAAAATTTTGACCTACACTTTTTTATTCCATTTTAGATAGCCCCTTCTATTCAAACTTATATGATACCCTCTGTGCAACAGTTTTGAACTGGCTTTACCACTCTTTTTTTAGTTGAAATAATAAAAGGAATGTTCCCTTTAATCTGGCTTGATGAAGGTTTTCAATCAATATTCTCTGTTGTTTTTGAACACCAGTTAACATCCCTTTTCTTGTGACTGTAATAATCTTATGGGACAACACATGTACAGATACAGCTGAGAACACTGAGCCATATTAAAAGGAATGCTCCTTTTATTATTTCAAAAGTGAAAAAAAGTACTAAAGCAGACTCGAGATTTGGAAAAAAGGTACCATGCAAGTCAGGAGATAGGGGTGCTCTAAAATAGAATAAAAAAGTATAGATAACATTTTTCATGGCTATCATGCACTGCTGCTTAAGTGTGGGGCTGGTCCCAGTTTGCACTTTGTGTGCAAAAACTTTTTTTAAGCTTGCTGTTTACGGCTGAATAATAGATTGTATCAGACTGTCTCTGTTAACTTGCAAGTGGACATGTTCTGTAACTACAACTGTTACTGTTCCTGCTGTACTCCCTGGGCCTAGTACAGTTCCAAGAGACTGTACTTAGCCCTGGGAGAACAGCAGCACTGGCAAACATCTGATTGGATTTATAAAATCTCTAAAATGCACTGCAGGCCATTTGATCTCTCACTGCTGCAGCCCTTCTCTGATGTCAGCAGCAGGGACATCTAGGAATTGTAGTTTCAGGAACATGTCAGTTTATAGATCAACAGAAACAGTGTGATGCACTCTACTACACTGCAGTAACAAGTAAAAAATGTTTTTGTACACAAAATGCAAATTGGGACCAGCCTCACACTTGGGTGTGAAGCTCTAAGTGTTGACAGTTCCCCGAAAAATGTTACCAGAACTTTGGAAAGCACTGTAACAGCTAATAGGTAAACAGTGCAATTCACAGAGCACAGGACATAAAAGGCATTAACAAGGTACAGGCACAGACACTTTTTCACTTCAAGAAGGGCTCCAGGACCAGGGGACATGTCCTCAGGCTGCAAGGAGGAAGGCTCTCTACCAACATCAGGAAGTTTTTCCTTCATAGAAAGAGTGGCAGATGCTTGGAACAGCCTGCCCCAAGAGGTTGTGGGGGTCAGCACTGTGGGGGGGAGGGATTCAAGAATGCATAGGATAGACACAAGGGAGCCCTGACTACAAAGGGCAACTGGAGTGTCAAAATAGGTCTAAAACAAATGGGCAGATTAGATGGACCTAGCGGTCTCCTTCTGCCGTCAACGTCTATGTTTCTAGGAGTAAAGTAGGTTAGTCTCTGAACAGAGGTCAGAACCCAAAATGATGTATCTTGCACCAGCTGGAGGCAGCAGTCTGCTTCACTTGATGGAGTGCATTTCAGTAGTCCAGCTGAGATGCATGTGACCAGTGTGTGTGCTAGCATTTTCATGTCCCTTACAAAAATGAAATATATGTTAAAATATATTATTAACAGTATATTTACATATAGTGAAATACATTCCAATCTAGTTGTTTTACAATATATTGTAATGTATTACAAAATCAATATATTTCAATATATTTTAAAATTTGCAAATATATTGCAATGTACTGTAGATATACACGTCATTGCCACTTTAGTATATTATGTATATTGCAAAATATATGATCAAATTCCAAATATATTGAAATAAGGATGGTTAATATATGTTATTGGTATTTAGTCAACATATGTATAACTGTATTTTTTTACATTTCAAATGATGTTTCCTGTATTTACAAATATATATAATATACATGTGTAATAGATATTAATTATAGCTATTAACTTAGCCAGACAAAACAAAGGCAATTATTTATGATTTACACATACCTCTATCTGTACAACTGTAGTTCATCTTGTTATTAATCATGGAGATATTTACATTGAATTATTGTTTAATAGTGCAATTTTAACTCAAACATACATTTTATACATTTTTACTTAAACATATGACTTACTTCATAAGCTCATGCTTGTTAAAGACTCAGATTGGTATTTATACCACCCCATTTTGTTTCACTTTTAGGTCACGGTGAGATCCTATATGTACTTGCTTTATAACTTGTACCTTTCTTTTCAGTCTGTAAGCTAATGTAAATTCGAAAGTATTGTAAAACTAGAAATTATCATGATTTTGACTGATAAACTATGTTTTGGAAATATACAAATTAGTTATGCAAATGTACACATGGGACAAAACTAAGCATTTACAAAAATACATGCAACATATATAAAAATATATGTAACATCTATAAATATGTAAAATATATAAATATATATGTAACATATATAAAAATATACATAACATACAAAGAATACAGTATGTATTGAAATAAACTAATAATATATTTCAGACAATGTATTATTAAGTAGATTGACATGCTTTCAAGCAAAGCATGAGGCAGAATAGATGGTTTCTGTATATGCTGAAATAGGCTGTGTATTATATTTCATTGAGTCAATGTATTTCTCAATACAGTGACATATATTTTACATACTATGGTTTAGAAATATATTACGTCAGTATATTTAAAAATATATTTCATAATATATTATATTATATATTATATTTGGGACAATGCATTTCTCGGTGTATTGACATATATATATTTTTCTAACTTTGTTTCTTTACCTACACCCTTGGGCATCCTTCAGGAGTGCCCACTTGGAGTCCGCCCTACTCCCAGCCTGAACCCCCACATCTCCCCTTGATCCCCTCCCCCCAAATGACTCTTAGTGCCATCTCCAGAGCTGATTCTGTCCTCCCTTGGTGGCTAGCTCCTAAGTGTGAAGTGCCTACCTGCTGTCATCGGGAGATCCTGGGTGCATTGGGAT
Organism: Neoceratodus forsteri; assembly: GCA_016271365.2. NCBI lineage: Eukaryota > Metazoa > Chordata > Ceratodontiformes > Ceratodontidae > Neoceratodus > Neoceratodus forsteri. The sequence continues at coordinate 1,221,460,614 of CM057450.1, forward strand.
GGCATTTGGGATGTGGGTGAAATCCCCTTGGGCCACTGTCATCTCACCAATGGTGTAGGAGGCTTTTTTCCGGCTTTCTTTTTGTCCCCTTGGAGTGCAGCTGGCAAGGCAATGCTATGCCACAACTCTGCCCCTTTGCGTCTGCTGCATCACCATGCTGGGCACCCCGATCACCACCAGAGGCCACTCCAGGAGCGATTGCTTCCCCCAGCCCTCCCCGGGAAGAGAGAGCAATCCTATGGATGCTCGATCTCTTCCCCCCCACGGCCCGGGCTCATTCCCGAACCCAGGTCACCAGCATGGTGTGAGGTGTGGTGTCCAGCACCTCAACCCTCAGCGCCACCAGGCCGGCTCGTATTGACATATATTAACACATATTTTTCAATATATTGCAATATATTCCATTTTCGTAAGGGATTGTTTGAACCCGGGTGATAGTGCAACCTGGCAGTATTCCACAGATAACAAAAGCAGCTCTTGATTGCAAAAGAAAACTGGGATTCCAGGGCTAAACTGGCACTAAGGGCCACCCTGGGTTTTTGGCCATACCCCAAACCTCCAATTTAATTCCTCCTTGTAAGACGTGGTTGTGCTCCCTTTGACATCTCGGTATTGCCAGTTGGAGATCATTCAGATACTGACGTAAAACATTGATGTAAGCATGTATTGGGCAGTTCTACATTAGGAGTGAATGAAAGACAGAGTTGAGTGTCACCCCCCCTCCCCCCCCCCAAACCCCCAAAAAAAAACAGGATCTTGGATGTAAGGGAGCCACCCTACCATCTATTTGATGCAAATTACAAATACATAAGTATGTCAAAATATTTTCAACCTAAGTCAATACTTATGGTTAAGGAAAGAGTTAATGTCAGGTTTATCAGCCAAATTATCATAGCAGTGAAGAGATCTGTCACTTTTTTCTGTTAGCTGTATATATTCCATTAGAGCCATTGCCCACAGTGCACCTAATAAAACTCACTATGGAACACAGTAATAATCCATGACTGAAAATACTGTGACTGTATTGTGTTGCTCATGAACCTTAGAGTTTCATAGGGGTTCGTACTATGAAGAAACTGAAGGATTAGCAGCAGTAGTCTGCCTGAATCAGATGCTTGTTGTTTTTTTTTATATTTCTGTTCCATACTAAAATTATGCAATGCTTTGGAGATAGTATTAGTTCATCAGAGCACTGACTGCTCACTTATGCGTAACTCATCATCTGTATTACCTTTGTAACCCATCAGGACAGGAACAACAGCAGGGTGTGGATTATTTTGAAACCTCCTTTGGGTAGTTTTCAGAAATATAGAAAAAAATGATTTTGAGAAGAAAAAAACAGGATGATGAGATTAAAGTCTAAGCATGTTTAAGAGAATTGTGATTTTTTAAATAGAATGGTATAAGCCAAGCTGGAACATAATTCCCATATTAAGAAATATTAAATTTCTGCACTAGTATATAAGTTATTTTTCCATACATTGAAAGAATGTCACATTGCCTGTGCAGTCTTTTAGCTGATGTTGGTAATGTTTAAACTGTTATACACAGTAAAAGTAAACTATAAGTTATTATCTCAACATTATTGCAAATACAATCATGGGTAGCAAAATGTTCATTTGTCACTGGATGAAGACATCAGTCTGTTATCCAGTTCCTATAAGTTATTTGCTAGTGTATATCCGAGTTTCCTATTTTTTTTTGGGGGGGGGCCTGTGAACTATGAACTTGATTCACCACATAACTGAATATATTTGTAGGTACCTTCTCTCTCTGTTTTTGGTTGCAGCATTTTTACCATAAATCATAGACTAGGTATTGCAAATATTAGTTTGCATCCTCTGCACTAGAGTAATGGTGGTAGTGGCATACACATTCTTAAATGTATCAAAATACCCCCCTAAAATGCACCACAAGGCATGAAAAATCCTATAGCTTCTGTGGGCCTAGATGACCCCCAGACCCCCAGCCTTTTATAATTGCCCTGAGCACCTATTCCATGCCTTGCTGAAAAAGTTACCATAGCTACTGTTTCCAACACAATGAAGTTTAAACAATTTGTTGTGAGCAATATGAGGACAAGGGAGATCTTCTTGTTAGCATGCAACCTCTCCTCCCACCCAACCCTCCCTCTCAGCACCCCTCATAAATGTAACACTGACACTGGGATTCCCAATCCCCAATGTTAAGACCTGCAATATAAAAAAATAGTCCCTCATCATTTTTTTTTAATCCTTTAAAAAAGAAAACCATTCATCGTTGTCTGTTGCACCATTAGTCCCCCCTCTGACCCTCCCACTCAGCATCCACCACCCCAACCCCTCCCCAAGCCCTTACTTACCCAGTGGAGGTCTGATGCCATGATCTGCTCCAGACCACAGAGATATCTTCACTCTTCAACACTAGACCACAAACTGAGGAAATCAGGTATGCGCTCAATGTATTTCAATGGAGTTTTAAACTTAGTAGCATAACTTGGGCATTTTTCAATATTTTTGCCCCAAATTTTCAACATAGTTTGGGACATCACCTTATGAACAATGCAAGTGACTTTAGGTAAATCTGTCCCAAAAGATGATTTTGTGATCGCTGCATGAAATCACCTTTTGGGCAGGCATTGAATATTTTCTCCACCATTGTTCATGGGGTTGGGTCATAAGAAGGCTATGTTGAAAATCTGGAATAAAAATATTAAAAAGCAACAAAGTTATGAGCCTGTTTTAAAGTTTGTGAATACAGGCTCATAACTTCTATAATTTTCAATATTTTGATCCCAAATTTTCAACATACCCATTTCTTCATAGCACCTCGTGAATATAACAGCTATAATGTTTCAAATCATGGCCAAAATGTGTTTTTCCATCTTGAAAGGTGATTTTGCAGCCACTGCCCGAAATCACCTTTCAGACAGGAGTTGAAAATAATTTTCTCTACCATTGTTCATGGTGGGGGGGGGGTCATTAGAAGACTATGTTGAAAATGTGGCATACAAATATTAAAAAACAACAAAGTTAATAGCCTACATTGAAGTTTGCAAATGCAGGCTCACAACTTTGGTCATTTTTAATGTTTTGACCCCAGATTTTCAACATAGCCATTTCTTCTCAGCACCTCATGGATGTGACATCTGTAATTTTTCAAATCCTGGCCAAAATGTGTTTTCATATCCCAAAACGTGATTTCACAGTTGCTGCTGAAATCACCTTTGGGCAGAAGTTGAACATTTTCTCTGCACTTGTTCATGAGATGAAGTCATAGGAAGGCTATGTTGAAAATCTGGGGTAAAAATATTACAAGTAACAAAGATGTGAGCCTACGTTGAAATTTACCAATGAAGGCCTGTAACATTGGTCATTTTAAATATTTTGACCCCAAATTTTCAACATATCCATTTCTTCACAGCACCTCATGGATGCGACACCTGTAATTTTTCAAATCCTGGACAAAATGTGTTTTCATACCTGTGGTACAGAATGACATTTAGGTGGTGCAGAATGATGATTTTGCGGAGATTTGAAAGTTTTCACCTACCACATTCCTTAGGTGGGGTAATAAGAAGGCTTTGCCGAAAATGTGGTGTATAAATATGGCAAAAAGGCCCAGGTTATGACTCAACATTACAGTATTTCAATGTTCACCCACTCATAACTTCACTAATTTTCAATCTTTTGACTCCAGCCTTTCAGTATAGACATTTTTCCACACCACCTCATAAATGTGACATGTCATTTTGAAAATCTTGCACCAGATGTGGTTTTGCACCTCTGCACCTCTGGTGTGAAATGTCATTTCACCAATTTACTATAAATGCTACATGTCATGTCTATAATGTGAATCCTGAATACATTGTGCAGTGTATAAACATTCATTAGGGATTTTGGTGGCTGTGATACAACTAACATAATACACTCCTGCCACATACACCATGCAAGGAAACATTCAGCACTGACAAATGCTTGTTAGCTTAGTACCTAATTTTCAGAAAGTAAAGACAGGAGCAAAAAGTCAAAGTATGGACAGTGCCTTCATCAATCCTGGATGCAATAAAGTTCTGGAACATGTTCCTACCCCACAGAGTCAATCAGTACGTGGTTTTAGATTATTTTCCACCAGAATATTTCCTCCTCAGCCATTCTTTACCAAGCTAGCTGGACCGCCTGGTGGGTACTGAGAGGGAGGGTTGGGTGGTGGAGGCAGTTACGGGGATGGTTTTCTTTGTTACAGCTGGCATCTGCAAGAGCGTGGGGCTCTTCCTGGATGTTTGAAATTCCTCAGCAGGCTGATCATGACAAATCAGCTGTGCTTGCTGGGTGGTGTAGATCAAAGGAAGGAGCCGACCCATGACTGGGTTGGTTCTTTCTTTTGAAATACATGAGTTTCTGCCCAGCAAGCCATAACAGTGTCATGGCTGATGAGTCATGTGGCACTGACATGCCCCTTGCAGACTGCTCTGCATTGGACTGACAATATCACACCTCTCAAAACTCACTATCATAACAAAATGTTCACTGGGCACACGTGCACGGTGAACATAATAAACAGGGTGATAAAGACTTTCGACCACTACCAGCCTGGGCTGGATTCAAACCAAAGATTATTTTGTGACCTTTATCGCTTTTACTCAATGCACATATTCTGTACATCAGTATTTCTCTGTATGCATGCCCACTTCAGTTTGTCACTTGCTGTTGAAAGGGTTGTTGCACTGCATTTAATGCAGAGGTATACAGTACTATCTGCTTCTTTCTATGAAACTGAGCAGTTCTGAAGACATTTTGAATCATTAAGTATTCATGAGAAATGCTGTCCTTATGGCTGGAATGTCTCCCTGTGCTTTTCTACTGAAAGTTTCAAATGGCATTATTTACAGTATTTACACTACAGACAGAAGAATAAAGAAGTATGATTCCCTAAAGTCACATCTCATTCCATCACTTTGGTTCAGTGAGCCAGTTAACAACAATAATCCCTAGTAAAGGGAATAAATGAGACAGAGGACATTGTAGCCTTTGGCTGAATGTATGCTTGATAATAAGCAAGGCCACTGTTTTTCGGTTTTTACCGGAAAATCCGGTAAAATTCTGGAATTAGGGCTGCCTGAAAACCGGTTAAAATGAAGATTTCATGGAATCTGGTATTTTCTATCAGATCTGTAAATCTGTAAAAAAAAGGTCTGTTTTTCTTTTAATTCCTTCCTGTACTATTTTCAGTTTGCTTTATTTAATGCACTGTATATTAAGCCTTCATTAATTCTGATTATTTATGCACATACTAAAAGAATGATAACAGAATCCCGGTAAAATCTGGAAATTAGAGTAACAATCACCGGTGAAATTCCAGAATCTTAAGTCTTGAAAACTGAATTTAATTGTTTCAATCACCGTAAATCAGTGGCCTTGATAATAAGTGCTGATAAGTGAAAAGAAACTCCAGTTTCTATAATAAGCTGACATACAAGGTTAGTCAACACTATAAGTTCAATACGGGTTTTCAAGCCTTGACAAGGACCTGATGGAATATTTTGGTGTCATGTGCCAGCTGACACCACTTTCGTCACACCACCAGGCACTCTGTAGATTAACTCACACCAGCTGTTGCCAATCTATAATAGTTTATACTCAGATATTTTCTTTATAGTGTATCTGTGGACCCAGACATGTGGTCATTCTCTTCAGGTGCACTGCTCCTCCAATACATTGCTTTTATGTTTGCTTGCACGCATGTGCAAGAAACATAGTGCCATCAACCGAGTTTCTGGAGGTGTGGCACCCTGTCTTCCAATTCCCTCACTGTGTTTGCAGGCATGGCTACAGTTTGCCAATGAATGCAGCAGCTCTCTTTGACAGCAGTTGAAAATGCAGTTTAATACAGTTGAAAGGGAGAGAGCTGCTTCGGTGAGCACGATCAGATAAATGAAGTGCTTTCTCCCTGCCCCCCCAACAGCCTTCTAGTTGCCACGCTGGGAGCCCACCCCAGTGTGGCAAAAATTCTTATGGCCAACGGGGGTGCCCAATCCCCCGTTGGCTCCACGGCCCCCCCGACAGCCTTCCAGCTGCCACGCTGGGAGCCCACCCCAGCATGGCAAACGTCCCGTGTCGTCTTCCAGAAAAAAAAAAAACCTGTAAACAAAACAAGGGTCCCTCAGCAGTCTCCCTGGCCCCCACCCGCAATCTGCACCCACCCTCTGCACACCCTGCCTTCCCACACCCTCTCTCACCCTATATTTACCTCCAGAGTCTTCAGTGGAACAGGAATACACGTCTGCACTCTTCAAAGCCGACTGCAAACTGAGGAAATGCCGGTAAGCTGTATAATGCAATAAATAGGTTTTTTTTCAACTTTGATGCATATCTCAGGCATTTTTTGGAATTTTGGCACCATATTTTCAACATGGGGTTTTTGGGACTCCTCCTCATGAATTCTGGAACTGTCATGGCATTAATCGAGCCCAAAGGGTGATTTCGTGGTCACTGTGTGAAATCACCTTTTGGGACTGATTAGTGAAACAACTGTGCCAGTGTTCATAAGGTGGGCTTTCAAAAAGCCTATATTGCAAATTTGGTGAAAAAATTCCTAAGAATGACTGCTTTACGAGTGTGCGTTGCGCAGTTCCTATGCACACTCATAAGTTCGTGAATTTTTAATATTTGCACTACAGATTTTCATCATTGCCATTTTACCACACCTCCTTATGAGCAATATAGCTGTCATTTTTCACATCTCTCCCAAAATGTGTTTCCGTGCATGTAGCGCACAATGGCGCAGTCGGTGTGTGAAATCAATGTTTGGGACAGATTAAGAAAATCACAGTGACACTGTTCATGAGCAGAGGTCTTAAAATGGCTATGTTGGTGACAAAAGTCCATAAAATGACTGTTACTAGTGAGTAATGCTTAGTTTCCATGCACCCTCATAAGTTCATGAAATTGTAATATTTTCAGTGCAGATTTTCACCACTGGCATTTTTCCACACTTCTTTATAAACAGTACAGCTGTCATTTTTCACAACATGGCGGAAATGTGTTTTCACATTTTCAGCGCAGAAATGCGTGGTCACTGTTGGAAACCATTGTTCGGGACAGATTAAGAAAATCACAGCGACACTGTTCATGAGCGGAGGTCCCAAAATGCCTATGTTGACAATCTGCTGTAAAAAATCCCCAAACTAATTACATTACGGATGTGTGTTGCGCACTTTCTACACACGCTCGTGACTTCATCAGTTTTTTTACTACTTTCACTGCAGATTTTCAACATTGCCATTTGTTACACCTCCCCATGAATAGTACATTTGTCATTTTTCACATCCTGTTCGAAATGTGTTTTCGCACCTGTGGTGCCAAATGCTGTAGTCGCTCTGCAAAATCAGCTTTCAGCTAACAAACTGATATTGCCACTGTTCATAATGTGGGGGTCACAAAAAAGCCATGTTGAAAATTTGGAGTGAAAATACCAACAAACGCCTGAGGCATTAGGGTTTGCAAACATAACGCCCCACCCTGTAGAGACTGACAGGCATCAGGGGTGTGACTCGGGACTGTCGCCTGTAATGCTCATACCATTCCACACCCATTCACACCCTGCAGCCAGTGAGAGGCATGGAGGTGTGCCTTGGACTCTTCAGCTCCAAAGTGCACCCCATTCTCCTATGCTGCACCCATCTCACCATATTTCCTGCTGGAATGGGCCAAAGACCCCAAGGCACACCATGACACTTGTCAGTGTCTGCAGGGTAGGGTGTGGTGAAATGGCGTGGCCGTTATGCCTGATGACCCAAAGGCACACCCCAATGCCTGTCACTCTCTGCAGGGTGGTGGTGGGGTTGGCTTCAGTTCAATACATCACTGCCATTCCTGTTATGCAGCTCTCTAACTCCTACACTACCAATGCCAATGCCAGCAAGCAAACACTTGGCATTGACAAATGCTTATTTGTTTTTGGTTCTATAGACCAACAAAAGATGCTTGCTGAGGTTGCTTACAGAGAAATAGTCTGTTAATGCAGTTAATTAAATAATAGGCACTCTAGCATAGAAGAGTCTGGCTAACATGTTTTAAACTAAGAAAAAGGTCTATTAAAGCAACTCTCTCTTTACTTCATTTACAAAAACTGTGCACACACCACTACATCTTAAAAACCACCACAAATAAAGAGTCAGTGTAATCTGAAATGTGTCGGGCATAAGCTGAGTTCATGACAGGAGAGCCCAGAAGATGGATGATGATTATGTCTCAGTAAAGTGAAGTTTAAAGTGTAAGTTTTAAAATCTCTGTGGCGGTTTGTAAGATGCAATGATGTGTGCACAATTTTTGAGAATGATGTGTGTATTTTAGTAGTAGCACCACTTCCATATGTGAACTTTTTTGGTATTTAAAATCTTTCTCTTTACTCTTTGTATAAACTTAAAACCCCCTATCAGCCAATCATGTGCTGATGTACTACAGCCAGGACCGTTCCCTGTTTCTTAAAATGCTGATCTAGTTCAGATTTCCTCCACTTTGCACACCTACCTCAACCACCCCCAGCTGTCTCCCGTGGGGGGTTCCCATTGCTGCTGTGCTTACCGGGCAGCCTTTCTGCATCTGAAGTCCTCCATGCAGCTGATGAAGTTCACAGAGGACTCTCTACTTTGTTCATCCTGATGTGATCACTTGCCTCATCTAAATGTAGCGAGGACAGCTCCAAATGAGAGGACAAGCGTTCCTGCTGGATGTCGAGAGTAGGGTTGCCACCTCTGGAAGAGACAAAAAACAGATACTAAACCACTCTCTAAATTCTGCCCCCAACACCACCCCTTTTCATGGCTGATCATACATTGTTAAAAAAAAATAATAATAATACTAAGGGTCACATGGAGACCTGAAGCACCTGGGCTTAGTGCAACTGCCTTCTAGGAGAATGCTGAATAAACTGGAAGTGTTTGTACACTTTTCCATCTGGCTTGCCTTTTTTTTGTTTTCCTGGAGTGCAATTCATTTGTGTTTTGTTGTCTGTGTATTGGCATTTTCAGCTGGCACCATCATTTTTGTAGACCTGAGTGCATGGCTTTTGTCATACATTGTTACCCTTCCATAGTCATTTGTTATGTGTTTGATAGTTCTTGGAGAGGTGGCTTGGTACTGCATCCCAGGGGGCGGTATCCTATTTGTTATCAGGCCCACTGTTTCCTTTTCTCAGTGGAGGCATTACACTGTTCTCCATATAAACCAAACTTTCCTATGAAGAATTTAATGAGCCCAGGCACCTCAACCTTGCTTGGCACCCGTGGGGTGCAAAGCAGGGGTAGTAACCAAATTTAACATCTGTAACATCTACACAGTGACCCAGTTACATGCCAGTTTGACTACTGACACACATCAAGGCTTAACTGCTGGAATATTACCCCATGTAATGCTGTGTCAACAGTGTCAACAACCAGTGCTATTCTCCTTTAGAAATGTGCCTAATGCTGCTTTGGAAGTCTGAAAAGTGCTAGATTTCACTTTCTCTCTCTCACCAGGTAGGGAAAACTAGGTTGCCATAGCCCAGAATCAAACCTAGGTCTGCCTCGCAGGATGCAATATTTCTACTGCTGGATTGTCACTGCTCTAAAATCTGTGCATTCCCTTTGTTCAAATCTGGGACAGTGATTGCTGTAACCTAGGCCTAGACTGGTGGGCTGGGGATTCAGCTGGCTCTCTACAGTGGCACCATTTTCCCATTTTCCCTACCTGCCCCTTCCCGTTCCTTTACAGGACACTGCTATTGCTCTACCACACAACACTGACCTGAGGTGGAAGCCCCTGAATGAGGACCAAAATCAGTGTCATCCACATGCTAACACAGTGTGTGTGTGTGTGTGTGTGTGTGTGTGTGTGTGTGTGTGTGTGTTGCGCTGATACCCTGCCATTGTGATGACCAATGCATAATTTATTTTTGTCAAGCATCCTGGGAAATGTGCAGCAGAATCCAGTAGCAAAGTCTGTAGAGTCTAGCTCGTCTCTTTGTAATGTCTAAAAGAGATGTTAAGGTAGGTCCCATTATGGGATTCTTCTCCTTTGAAATGTATTGAAGTGGTTTTCTGTAAGAATGCTAATGATGTAATTTCTCAACAACTGTGCTAGTCAGCAGCGATACTGGGGTTCAGTAATTTTTCAGATGATTCCTGTCATACTCAATGTACTATCCGCAGATAATTCTGACACAAACAGTTACAATGGGCTAGATACACGCCAAAGCAGATGTATGTTTGCCATTTCATAGTTCAAAAAATAATATGTCTGGTAGTGGAAGATTGTGTTTTGTGATTTCTGTGCTGTGTATGTAAATTAGGAATCTTAGTAAGATGTAAGGCAGATTTATTCAGTTTGAGGATGATCCACGTGAGTGTACTTTGTCAGCAGGGAGCTGAGAAAGTGATTATTGCTATTATTGTCATTGTCATTATCATTAATAGAAAAAAAGGGTCTGAGTGTGTGAGAGAGGGGAATGTTGATAATGGGGTGCTGCTGGAAACAGTAAGGACTGATATACCTGTAGACTAAGGAACCATTATTTACTATACCATACTAACTGTGCCTTGTGCAGTGAACTGTCAGCACGCATGGTGCCATACTCAAAGGTGCTGGCAGCATGGTGCTAAAGTGTTAGTGCATAAGTGCAAAAGACAGCCAAGTGCTTGCATGAGTCAGGGGTGCCTTCATGCATACAACATGCTCGGGTATATTCGCATGGTTTTGCAAGTGCTGACTGCTTCTGCAGCGCTGTTTAACCCTTTCAAAACTCTGCTTTAAATAGGCACACAGTGGCATGTTAACCAATACCTCCATATGTTTGACACCATGTTTGTAAAAATAAAACCCTCACTAAGTTTCCTTCCCTACCCAATCTCCATTCACATACCTCAGTACAATTAATCACCGGGAATCTGGCAGACTCCATCGCTCTCCCTTAATCCAGGTAGCAGTAATTCAATTTTTGTTCTTTATTTATTTAGTTAAAGATCAGTAACCGAGAAAGGCATTCTAAGCCAAGGCTCTTTTCCAGGCACAAGTTGCAGGGAGGGGAACAAGCGAGAACAACTGTTACAGCAAGTAGACATAAAAGATCATTGATACTACAGACAATCAAAAATAATAGTGTAGTCTAGTAACTGACAAATGTGGCAGGGCAAAAGTGGAAACAGTACAATAAATTGAAGCAAAAATCCAAAGAGATAAGCACAATAAAAAGAAAGCAAGAAAGGGGCAGAGATCAGGCATGATAAAGGCTAAGGCAGTACTAGATCAGGTGCCCGATATGTGAGGACAGGAGCAAACAGGGGAGCAATGGGACTTCAGCAGGGCCTTAAGGGCAAGGTAGGAGGGGACAAGACTAAGGGAGGAGGGCAAAGAATTCCAGAGTGAAGGTATGCAAACTGAGAAGGCTGCTGGTCAGTAGATGTAGAGCAATGAGAAGAGCTAGAAGAGTGGAGGGAATAAGAGGAGAGGAGAGAGCAGAGGGAGAAAGAAGGTCTGATAGAAGGTAGGAGGGAAAGGACACAAAACAATACTTAGAGAGAATAGAGGTGCAGTGGGATAGGTGCCAGGAGGGAAGGGTGAGGAGTTGGTTCAGGGAACAGAGTAAAAGTGGGGGAGCCAGAAGCAAAGTGATAGGAGTGAAAGATAGGTTAAAACAGTCCCTGGCAGTGTATTGCCTCCCCCCAGCCAATCCCAGTGGAAGTAGTTAACTGAAACTTTCTCTGTCTTTCTAATGGACCTCCACCTTCACGTGGTATCCATTACCACCCCCACCTCCAGCCCCCCCCCCCCACCAGGCTTGGTCCCAGTCCCAGTTACTGGCACAAACGTACCACTCACCTCTGTGGCTGGCCACCGTCTGCACCTTGCAAGTACTTGTATCACCAAAAACTTGTTTGAATCAGGGACAATGAGGGCCTCTGGCTAAATTGCACTCAGGATAGGGACTTTGCCCTGTGCAAACTCAGAACTTTGAATATGGGGTCCTGTTGAATTATAGTCTCTATCATGTCTGGCTCTACCTCCAGATAATAATTTGTGAAGGGGGTGATGAATTTTAAGCTAAAGGTGATAGAGCCAGTCATGTAACAAGCCATCACTATTTGACAATGGACCTGAGACATTAACTAAAAAACACAGAAATCATTGTAAAATACAGTATCTTAAAACTCAGTTCACACTGCTTGATCAGGACAGTCCATGGTCCAGTGATCTTTGTCCTTAAACTGAAAATTACACACCTGTGCTCTTGGGCCCCCAGATTCAAAGGAGATTCACAGCACATCTCGGCACAAACTGGAGAAGTGCCGCGCTTCCCACCAAATGTGCCAAAGTGTGATATTGAGAGGGGGGAGATGGGCAGCCCAAATGCAAATGGGCCATGGCCCAAACATAATGTATGCGGTGCACGTAGCGGGGGCATTCCCATGAATGTGCTGCGCATGGGCATATTCATAGGTAATTGCACCCCACATGTGCCAGTAATGCGCCGCACACAGATAGGCATGGAAAAGCTGGACTAAATCAGACAGCCACCCACAGGCAGGCTGCTGTAGTGCAGACAGGTGCATGGCAGCCTGCCAGCCCCAGTGGTCCAGTGGAACCCCCTTCCACACCCAAACCCTGCCCATAGTGCAGCAGTTCCCCAACCTGGTACCACAGTGTATCCCCCCAACCCTGGTCCCCAATGCAGGAATAAAAACATCCTCCCATGTTCATTGGGCTCTGTGCCCCCAACCTGGCCCCGATCACCATTCAGAAGAGGATCCCACCTCCCCTTCCATCCCCGATTGACAGAGCAACAATCCCCCCACCTGGCCCTCTTCCCCATCTGTAGTACAATCATGCCCCCAACCCAGCCCTGTTCCCAGTTCGAAGTAAACCATAACCTGTCCCAGCCCTGATCCCCAATGCCCAAAGGACTGCTCAGACCACACCTGGTATTGCCATAATGTACTGACCCCCCACCCCGGTACCCCAATTCCCATTCTATTTTGAATTCTGCCCAGTACTATGTTGCACACCACAATTGCAGGCACACCCCATCCCAAACCTGACCCAAGATCCCCGTTCATATCATAATCCTGCCCAGTACAATTTTCCATAGTGTAGTGGCCCCCCACCCTGATAGGTGGAACACCCTCCCCGCACCACTTGTGCCGGTGACTGGTGCAGCACTCCGCTCACCACCATGGCCAGCCACTGACTGAATAGACCAGGAATGGTACTGTACAGAATATGTACTCAACCAGTGAGCACATGTTCTGTACAGTGCCATTCCTGGCCTATTCAGCTGGTGGCTGGTCATGGTGGTGAGCAGAGGGGTGCCAGTTACCAGCATGGGTAGAGTGGAGGGGTGCAGGAGGCGTTCCCACCTACTGGTGTAAATGCTAATTGTACGGAAAGTTTGTACGGGCAGGATTATGGTATGAATGGGGATCCTGGGTCAGATTTGGGGTGGGGGGCTTAGGATTGTAGTGTGCTATATAATACGAGGCAGAATTCCTGTATGGAATGGGGATCAGGGTACTGGGTGGGGGCCACCATATATGGAATATATTCGATAGGGAATTCCTGTTTGAACGGGGTTGGGACCGGGGTAGGTGGCCACTACATTACGGAACTATTCGATAGGGGAATATCATTTGAATGGGGTTTGGGCATGATGGGAGATCCACTACACTATGGAAATTGGAAGGGGGACCTTCACTATGGTAGGTCGGGGGGCCTCACTACTGTGGGCATGGGGCACCTTTGATGGGTGGGGGATGCAGTTATTTGCCTGCTGATGGGGTTCAAGGCTGGATGGGGCTGGCCTGGCACATCCTGCCCAGTGCAGCTATGCAAATTAGCCCATAATGGGCATACATGAGGGCTGTTTGCTCCATGCCTGCCTAATGGGCTCATTTGCATTTTGTGGCTGAATATCACCTTTGGGGGTGTAGTGCATCTGGGATGCACTGGCACATCTCCCATTGGTGGTATTCAGCCTATCCCCGGGTGCTGCACCTGCACATTGTCAGAAGCCCTCCATTTGTGCTGCCCACATTGGTTGCAATATTCAAACAAGATGCGCGATCCCTTGGAATTGCAAATCTCATTTGACTATGGCATTTCTTTGCACTGGAGCAACTTTTTGGGTGGCACATCTGGCTGCACCATGCATTCACACAGCTTTGAATATGGGGGCCTTGCTTTTTTTTTGCTGCAACCCCACTTTGCTTGCTTGCTTTGACTACTGTTTGGATGTATTTGCCTTCACAGTTTGTTGTTGCCTTGCATGTGTTAGCTTGCTGTATCTGTTCCTGCTGGACTATGTTAACCTGCTGACTGCTGCTGCCCTCCCCAGGATCCCCATAAAAATGAGATGCTGCATCTCATGGGGTTATACAGATCGGAGTAATTTTAGCTAAATAAATAAATTAATAAATAAGTGATAGAAAGGTATTCTAATTAGTTGTCTTAAACTGCAAGACTGCTAGCCTGTGATTAATCACTCAGCAGCATTATGCCATATCAATGTCACTTGAACAGGAAATTGTTGTAGAGTTGCAGACCTAAGGAATGTGCACATCCAAACTGAGATATGTCAGAAATTAGTACTCACCTAATTTTTGTCATATCAGTTCTTATCAGAATAGAGCACTGAGAGGTCAGAGAAAGAAGATGAACTCATTTTTATCTTCATTGGAAACTTTATAATGTGAAAGTTATTTTTATAGTTCGGATAGATTAGTCCCCCAACCACTGTTCCAAGGCCAGTTTACCAGTCAAACTGATACTGGATCAGTTTCTTAGCCAGGCTGATACACATGTGTAACTACAAGTTTAGTAGCAGCTGCAACAGCATTGTGGTTAGAATATGTGATTATGAGCCAAGAGATCTGAATCTGAATCCCGGCAAAATTCTGAAAATGCTAAAAAGTTTCCATTTCAGAGCTGGCCCAGTGGCAGGGAGGGATGAGGTACTGTGTGCATCACCAGCCACCACAACAATGATCCGTGTTCAGAAACAGACCAGGGTTGTTGGGGGACTGGCTGGAGGAAGGAGGACGGAGCATCCAGAGATGGCTCTCCTCCTTTTGAGGGGGACTGCAATTCTCACTGTGTGCCCACCACTTAGTGGAGGGTGGGTGACATGGCAGTGGATATCTACTTGATTGGCTGGCTGCAGGTGCTGGGGTATCACTGCATCTTCATGCTGGGTGTGTGCACCATTACACCCATGCTGGTCAGGGTACAAGGGAGGGAGAAGACCTGGAGGAAAGCCTCTCTGGCGGCGAGGTGATGGCAGCACCCTGTAGGCACTGCACCACCTTCTGAGGCCCCTCCACCCGTTTTGGTAAGAAAAGGTATGGTAGGTCTTGGATGGGACTGGTGATCAGGCTGGGGGTAGCTGCCAAAAGGGGGCTGCTGGATAGAAAACAGTGACATAAACACATGATTAAAAAATAAACGTTTCCTTTTCTATCAGTTTTCACTAGAGCGTGGCATAGTGTCAGAATAGTAAATAATAAAGAGGGATAAGTTCACAAAAGAATAGCTCTTGAAGGAAAGAGCTGTATTCTCAAAGTAAACTGATTTCATGGGCCCTAAACAGTCACAAGTATGTGCTACAAAGTGGTCACAAAAACAACAGTGTGGCACATTGCTAAATTGCACCCCCTTTGTGTCATATATGCAAGTGTTTTCCTGTACTAGCACACAGGTTAGTGTGCCATCACAGGGAATGGGGCAGAATGAGGCAGAGTTAATGAGGGTGCTGATAAGAATGGACAAACAGTGCTATGCACAGTGGCTCCCCTGCATCCTCACTACCCCAGTCAAAAGATGCAGTGACCACAGGAGCAGAAGAACTGCTGAAAGCAGTTCCAGATGACATTGTGGCCTTGCATGCCAGAATGTACATTCCTGGAGGGGTGGGGTTAGATTGTACACTGCGCCTCTGAAAGCATTACAGTCAGGGAAATGGAGCAAGGTGGGGGTTGCTGGATGCCAGGAAAGTGGAGAAGCACAAATTATAGCCGCAGGGCCAGTGGACTACCAGGGAAGACTGATGAATTATGGAATAATTGCATTTGTGCAAGGCCATCAAGCAGTCATTAAGGTATGAAGTACAGTAATTGAGTTAAGGGGATGACTTTGGCGGTAGTACCATGTGCCTGGAGTGCAGACCATAGCATATCACCATGCACCTAGTGCCACGCCATGGGTCAACCCCACTGGCTGCCAGATTTCCAGCATTTCAGTGGTTACACAGCCTATGTGTGACCATTAATATCTCCAAATACAGTTTGCATACGTTTATGCAGGAGCACTGGCACTGAGAAGAATGTGCTCCCTGAAGACAGAGGAACCGTTTTATGCATTGCAGATCTGGTGTGTAGTGGTACAGGAACCTCCGTGCACACCTGAAGACTGACATCCACCTCTATGACTGTGTAAAGGGTCTCAGATCAATTTGTTTGGAAACGGATCCTAGAGCCACGGTTAGGGGACCAGTCCAACTGAATCTTTTTTACAGGTCTGTTTTTCAGTATTGTTATTTACAAGTCTTTTTCCCTCTGGTCACTGTTTGGTGGAGCCCCATCAGTTGACCCCTAGCCTGTTACCATCCCTGCTGAGACCCTTCCTACCTGCCTACCCAATCCTCAGACCCACCCTCAACTCACCTGCAGGTAACCACCCAGATTGCACCCCCCGGAGTGGTGCCACTTTCTGCTGCTCGGCAGTCCTGTACCATTATCCAGTTGACCTGCAGGCAGAGGTGAAGGATGGAGGGTGTTGGGACCCAGGAGGGTAGGATCAGGTGGTGGGCATGGTTGCTGAGGAGCGACTTCTTCCTTCCAGCCAAATGGGTGTTTTCATTTCCTTTCATTATCCCCTCAGAAGTGCAGATGTGCAATGATGTCAGTGTGGGGCAGGTGCGCTCCTGCACCCGACCCACAGATGTCTGCCATCACCTCCTCCCCATTCTAGAGTGGCTCTGGCTGTTGCACACCCAGCCCCCACTGAGTGTTGCTCATAGCTGGGAAAACCACAACCCTCCCTTCCAGATGAGGAGAGCTGTCCATTGGAAGTTCATCCGATCTCCCCCACGACCGACCCTCTGATGTCCCATGCTCGCTCCCGAACACAGGCCATCAGCACCACAAGCAATCACGCTGCCACTGCACTGGCAAGCCAGCCTTGTTTTTTTAGTATTGAAGTCAACATTTTTCATTTATCTGTGAGTAGTTGATATCTGTTTGCTTTTAGTGGTGTGTGCTTGGTTAGAATATGAGGTGAGTTTGTCTCTGTGAGAGTTTATTTATCTCTGAGTTTTTTTGTAAGTTTTGCTGGTGGTTTTTGAATTTAGATACAGTGCTGGTGTGTTTGGGAAGTGTGGCTGGAATTTAGATTAAATCTTTAACTATTGCTGGTTTGTCTGGGGACTGTGGCCGAATGGGGAGCGGTTTCTTTGCCCAGTAACAGAGCAGCCAATCAAGTTTGTTTGGATTTTAGTTTGAATCTCTATTTAAATGTTCACTGAGACATTGTTTATTCTGCTTGCTGTGGAAAGAGGTTAGAGGAGAGTCTGAATATGAGGTGAGTTTGTCTCTGTGAGAGTTTATCTCTGAGTTTTTTTGTAAGTTTTGCTGGTGGTTTTTGAATTTAGATTAAATCTTTAACAGTGATGGCTTGTTTGGGGACTGTGGCTTGATGGATTGAAAAAAGCTCCTCCACCCACCCCCTCCACCAGCCCTTCTTAATTACTGAAAAGTCACAGAGGGTTGGGCTTGAAGGCTGTGAAGGAGGAGCTTGAGGAGCTGCAAACTTTCCGTATGAGGTAATTGTTAAAGCTAATAGGTGGTGAAAAGTTCTGATACTCAAGCTTTTACTAGTTGGATTTTAAGGTTTAAATGTTGCAAGTTTGAAAGTCAAACTGGCAAGTTTGGGTTGGGGATGGAGAGAGGATCTCTGATCTTGAAGTGGGTAGCCATCTGGGAACAAGCAACCACTAAACAGTGTGGCTCACGATAAACTTAGCTGTAGAGTCAAGCCATACAAAAATGAAGGTACTGAATTTCAGGTGGGCTGATTTTGTCAAAAAGTGAGAGTGCCTCAGAAAAGTCTAGCAAACAGGCAAGAAGGTGGGGTGGATCGACAATGGGGAACATCAAAACTGCCATCACAGAGGCAACAAGCCTTTGTGTGAGGCAAATAAACAAATCAAAATGAAAGAAAAAAACACTGTGGTTCTCAAAAGAAGTGGCAGGGAAGGTAAGGGAGAAAAAGATAGCATTCAGGAAGTATAAGGAAACATAGAAGGAGCAGAACAGAGAATTGTACCAGTTAAAGCAGAAGGAAGCGGGGATGGCAGTCAGAATAGCAAAGGCCCAAACTGAGGAAAAGATAGCCAACTCGGTTAAGAAGGGGGATGAAACCTTTTATAGGTACATTAGGGAGCAAAGAAAGACTAAGGGAGGGATACTGAAGCTGAATAAAGAGGAAGGTGGTTGGGCAGAGAGCGACAGTGTAAAAGCAGAGATACTGAATGAATACTTCTGCTCAGTATTCACAATGGAAAAGCAGGGGGAGATACCTAATCCAGTCAATAGAAGCACTCTAGATAGGGGGGTTGATATTAGTCCTTTCACAGAAGAAAGGGTTCTGAAAGAACTCTTAAAACTGAAAGTGGATAAAACAATAGGGCCTGATGGGATTCATCCCAGAATTCTAAAAGAACTAAGGGGAGAACTAGTAACACCACTGACTACCCATTTTAATAAATCATGGGAGGATGGTGTGGTACTTGAGGACTGGAGGAGGGTGAATGTGATTCCCCTTCACAAAAGTGGGAGGAAGACAGAGGCAGGAAACTACAGACTTGTCAATTTGACCTCAGTGGTAGGGAAAATGATGGAATCACTTCTGAAGGAAAGAATTGTTGAGTACCTAGAGACCAGTCATGTCAGACATATCTAATTGATTTTTTTAACTGGGTGACCAAAGTAGTAGACCGGGAAGGGGCTGTGAACATGGTCCACCTTGACTTTAGCAAGGCATTTGACACAGTCCCGCACAAAAGATTAATAAATTAGCCAGCCTGGGAGTGGGTCCCAGGGTGGTAGCCTGGGTAAAATGCTGGCTGGACAAAGGACACAGTGGGTAACAGTAAATGGAGTCCACAGTGAAGAAAGGGGGGTTACTAGTGGGGTTCCGCAGGGTTCAGTACTGGGGCTGGTCCTTTTTAATGTCTTTATAAGTGACATTGCAGAGGGACTGAAAGGGAAAGTATGTCTTGTTGCAGATTGTACAAAGATCTGCATCAGGGTTGATACACAAGGTGGGGTGGAAAGGATGTAAAGGGACTTGGCAAGGTTGGAGGAATGGTCAAATGTATGGCAGCTTAGATTCAATGCAAAGAAGTGCAAAGTAATGCACCTATAAAACAAAAACCCAGGGGAAGAGTACACAATGGGGGTGAGATACTGACAACAACAAAAATAGAAAGGGACCTGGGGGTTGTCATATCAGATGACCTAAAGGTGGGCCAGCAGGGGCACAATTTGAAGATAGAGGGGGGTTGGCTCAAATGTAATGTGAGGAAGTATTTCTTCACAGAAAGGGTTGTAGATGCATGGAACGGCCTTCTTGAGGAAGTCGTAGAGTCAAAAACAGTGGGGGAATTCAAGAATGCATGGGACAGACATAAGGCAATTCTAGTGGGGGGTAGGAGGAAGTAGGCTGTTGGTTAACTAGGATCTGCAGCTTATCCGTTAGGTAGGGAAATGGGCAGACTAGGTGGGCCAAGCAGTCCTTATCTACCATCAAATTCTATGTTTCTATGTTTCTATGTAACTGCATATTTAAAGTTGAAAGTTTAAAGTTGAAACTGACAAGGTCATGTATAAATGTGTTAACCAAAGTCACTGAGCTAGCAAGCTGGGGACCAACGGGGCAAAGAAGGACTCAGAAGCAAGCTAGTAGGGTCACATATGGTATCCAGCTATTGCTGTACAGACTGTGTGATAAGAAATTGAGGTTACGTTTAAGTTAAGTGTGAATAATGGAGGTAAGGAAAATGGGGCATTATGGGGGGATCACACTGGGGGGGTGGATGGGCACAAATAAGGGTGGCTGGAGACATCAGAATAGTGGATGGAATGGGGGGCTCCATGCAGTGAAGGTGGCAGGCACAGGGAGGACAGTGAGGTGCAATGATTGTGGGGCAGCTGTTTGGATGAACATACTATGGAAACTGGGGGGTTGTCCAATTTGTTACAGGCTGAGCAGACTGAAAGAGGAGATACATGGGCTCTGGAGGAGCTGAGAGGGTGGGGTGGGGGCTGAGACAGGAGGCACCCGGAGAGGGAGTAGCTGGAGAAGCAGATGAGGAACAGCAGGCTAAATCCCATGAGGATGTAGGGATGGGGGATTGGGTAAGGAGAACAGAGGGGCAGTAAGTGGAGGAAAGGCTCAGGGCAGGGGGAAGGAGGAGATGGACACCACTGTGGGGGTAGCAAGTAATCGGTTTGCAGTATTGACACTGGAGGTGTCGGAGATTGGTGGGGGATGGAGAAGTTAGTGAAGGCCCAGGAGTCAGAAGTCAGGCTGGGAAAGAAAGAAGGGGGAGAGGAAGAGCAGGGTAGAGGCAGAGGGAGAGACGGAAATGGGGGGAAGATGTAGGAGTCATAAATGGTGCGGATAGAGGTAATAAGGAGCAGGGCAGTGTGGACTCTGGAAATGTGGACAGTGAAAACAGGAGGAGGGGGTGTTGGACAAGAAGATGGGAGGTACTAATGCTAGGGGTTTCTATATGGAAAGGGGTCAGATGGGGTGGAAGGGGAGAAAGGCACAGTCGTATCTGGGTTGAGACTATTCTGAGGTTGACTGTGGGCAGGGCAGGGCAGGCACTTCACAAGTGCACATGGAAGAGGAGGAAGAAACCTCACATAGTGATGCATGTGGGCACAAACGACTTGTTGGGGAGACGGTACCAGTGGTAAAGGGGAGGTTCGAGGATTGGGTAGACAGTGTGAGGAGGTGGGGCGAAGTCGGTGGCATTCTTTGAGGTACTCTGGTACCATGTGTGAGTACAGTGAGGAAAAAAAGGATAGAGGAGTTCAGTGAGTGGCTGAGGAATTGATGCCATACCTGGGAGTATGGATTAGTGTCAGACTGGGGCAGGACCTGGGGCAATAGTGACCTATATGCAGGGAACAGGTTACATTTGAGCATGGAGAAGAAGGGAGTACTAAAACAGGGAATAGAGGGGTATATATCAACAAAGGGGGATTTAAACTGGGGTGGTGGTGAGGGGACCGCTGATGGGAAAACAGTCTGGAAAGGGGAGCCTAGTGAGCTCACACCCCTAGTTATGGGTAAAGGCAGTGGGGAAGTGGCACAAGGAGGGATAAGGGAGGGATAGGGGTAGGGAAAGGGAGGAGATAGGCTGGAGGGTGGTCTCACTGAATGCAAGAAGCCTAAGGAATAGAACAGTGGAGTTACAGTCTCTCATGGCAGTGGAGGGGGTGGACATTGTGGCCATCACAGAAACGTGGGCCACCCAGTACCAGGACTAGGATATGATGATCCTGGGGTTCAGGTTATTCAGAAAGGATAGGGCTAAGGGGAATGGGGGGGGGAGTGATGATTTATGCAAGGGAAGGGAAGGGATAAAGTACGAAAGAGAGGAAAGGGAGGAGAGGAGGACAGAAGCACTATTGATGCAGTTCCAAGATGCAAAGAATAGGACATTAAGGATGGGGGTGGTGTACAAGCCACCAGCTCAGGGGAGTGACCTGGATAGGGAATTAGCTGAACAAATTAGGAAGGTCTGCAGGAAGGGGAGTACAGTGGTGGTGGGGGACTTCAAACTACCGGTGGTGGACTGGGGCACCCCATCCACCACGAGTGCAAGGGAGTGGGTCCTATTAGAAGCATTTCAAGGCAGCTTCCTGACACAGCTGGTCCAAGGGCCGACTCGGTTAATAAGGACTCTGGACCTTGTACTGGATAACGGGGAAGCTGTAAGGAATCTGGAAGTGGAGGAACCACTAGCTGACAGTGATCACTATTTGGTGTGGTTAATGCTCAACATGGGGAGGGAAAACAGGAGGCACAGATACAAGGTTGATTGAGTTCAGGGGGTGGACTTTAAGAAGATGGGGAAAATTTTGGGCAGGCACCTGGCAGGTATGCAACCACACATGGATGAAGACCAGAAATGGGACACCATAAAGGAAGGGCTGGTGGAGGCTATGGAGTCTTGCACTAGGAAGAAAAGCAAGAAGGGAAGGGCAAAGAAACCCAGTTGGCTTACACAGGAGGTTATGAAAGGGGTGAGGGCCAAGAGGGCAGCATTTCAAAAATACAGGAAATTGGGGAGAGGTGAAGATAAGGATACGTACATGGAGAAGTCCAGGGAGGTTACCAGACTGGTCAGGGTGGCCAAGGCATCCAGGGAGCTGAGACTGGTGCAGGGAATCAAAAGTGGAGAAAAGGCTTCTTCCACTACATTGGAGAGAGAAGATGGAGCAAGGATCCGTGGTGAGGATTAAGAAGGACTGGGGGTGGGTAGAGAAAGGGGCGGAGCAGGTAGAGGCACTGAACAAAAACTTCTGCTCTGTATTCATGCAGGAGAAGGGGGGGGCAGATACCCCAGGCAAGGAGGGGTGAGTAGGGGGGAGGAGACGACTGATGCAGGGATTACAGAGAGCAGGGTACTAGATGGGTTGAGGGCATTAAGGGTGGACAAAGCACCTGGACCTAATGGCATTCACCCTAGGGTACTAAGGGAGTTGGCAGAGGTCCTGGCAAGGCCACTGGCCGAACTGTTCAGTATCTCCCTGTACACGGGATGTGTACCACAGAACTGGAGAATGGCCCATGTGATGCCCATCCACAAAAAAGGCAAAAAGGATGAACCAGGAAACTATAGGCCAGTGAGCCTCCCATCGATCATGGGAAAGCTCATGGAGACCATCCTAAAAGAGAGACTAGTGAGCTTCTTGGAAGAAAACGGTCTCCAGGATGGTCAACACCATGGGTTTGTAGTGAGCAGATCCTGCCAGACAAACCTTGTAGAGTACTACGACTGGGTGATGCGGGAACTGGACAAGGGCCATGCAGTCGATGTCCTCTATTTAGCCTTTAGAAAGGCCTTTGATTCAGTGCTGCATGGGAGGTTGGGGGTGACTGGAATATGTGGGGGTGGGACCAAAAATGGTGAAATGGATCACAAACTGGCTAAAGGAAAGGCAGCAAAGAGTGGTGGTGGTGGTGGGGACCTCTCATCACCGAGAGCAGTGACGAGCGGGGTACCACAGGGATCGGTACTGGAACTGGTGCTGTTTGGGATTTTTATTGCAGATATCTCACACAGGATCCAGAGCAGGATCAGTCTATTCGCAGACAATACTAAGATGGGAGCTGTGGTTGATGATGTGGAGGGGTGGAAGTAGTTACAGGAGGACCTAAGTTGCAGGAGTGGGTGGAAACATGGCAGTTGGGATTCAACACCAAGAAGTGCAAGGTTCTGCACTTCAGAGCCAGAAGCCAGGGGAGGGATCGTCACTTGAATGAGGTACAGTTGGGGAGCTCCACACAGGAGAAGGATCTAGGAATGATCATTACGGGGAGCATGAGCAACTCTGCTCAATGCAGGAAGGCGGTAGCAAAAGCCAACAAAATGCTGGGGTGCATTGCAAGAGGGATCTCCTCCAGAAGGAAGGAAGTTATCCTGCCTCTGTATAGGTCATTGGTCAGGCCCCATCTGGAGTACTGTGTGCAGTACTGGCGCCCACTCCTGAGGAAGGACATCAGATTGTTGGAGGGGGTGCAGCGAAGAGCCACAAAGATAATCCAGGGATTAGAGAGCAAGACCTATGAGGACAGGTTGGGAGAGCTGAACATGTATTCACTGAGGACAGGAGGGATGGGGAGATATGATCGAGACCTTTAAGTATCTGAAGGGGATAAACAAGACCAACACAGAAGGGATTTTCCAAATGAGAAGGGGGAGGGACACGAGAGGGCATTGACTAAGATTGGA
This sequence comes from Neoceratodus forsteri, assembly GCA_016271365.2. Lineage (NCBI taxonomy): Eukaryota > Metazoa > Chordata > Ceratodontiformes > Ceratodontidae > Neoceratodus > Neoceratodus forsteri. Next base: position 1,221,484,650 of record CM057450.1, read on the forward strand.
TGGGGAAGATTCAGGAGGGAGATGAGGAGACATTTTTTCACTGAAAGAGTGTTGGACAAATGGAACACCTCACCAGATTACATAGTGTCCTGTAAGACAGTGAGCAGTTTCAATAGGGGTTGGGACAGAGTAAGGGGAAGGGATACTGGGAAGAGGAGGTGGGAGGGGCAGCTGCGAGATGAGGTGCTAGCTGCACACTCAAGCAGACTTGATAAACTGGGAGGCCTGTTTCTGCTGGCAATTTCGTATGTTTGTATGTTCGTACATGTCATGCTGGGTCAGACAGGACAAATCAGAACCAGAACAAGAACCAAAATTGTAATATAGTGTATATGTTAAATTAAAGGTTCTCTCCATTCAAAAACACACAGCACTGTTAAACAGCAGATCTGGATCTTCTGCATTGAAAAGGCTACTTTTTTTTTAAATTGTTTAACCAGGAATAGTATACTAAGCTGAAAGCTTGTTTACAGGTGTGACCTGGGAGCACAGGGAAGTTAAGTGACTTGCTCAGGGTCACACAGTATATGCAAGTGGGGGCCATGGGATTCAAACCCAGATCTCCAGAGTTGCAGCTCAGAGCCTTAAACCACTGTACTATACTGCTTCCTTGCGACTGTGAAGTTAATGATATAAAAAGCTGTCCCTAATTTCCCACTGTATTATCCCACCACACCCTAACCCCACCCTTCTGCCCCTGTCTCATTATTATTGTCACTCTCCATCTCTTGTGTTTTGTTTTACATAGAAACATAGAAACAGAGAATGTGATGGCAGATAAGGACCGCTTGGCCCACCTAGGCTGCCCATTTTCCTACCTAACAGATAAGCTGCAGATCCTAGTTAACCAACAGCTTACTTCCTTCTACCCCCCACTAGGACTGCCTTATGTCTGTCCCATGCATTCTTGAATTCCCTCACTGTTCTTGACTCCACGACCTACTCAGGGAAGCTGTTCCATGCATCCACAACCCTCTCTGTGAAAAAATACTTCCTCACATTACCTTTGAGCCGACCCCCTCTATCTTCAAATTGTGCCCCCTTGTTCTTGCACATGTCTTTTTCTGAAAGATGCTACCTCTTGGACTTTGTTGATTCCCTGAGGTACTTGAAAGTTTCTATCATGTCCCTCTCTCTCTTCTTTCCTCAAGGTATACATATTACGCCCTTTGGTCTTTCTTCAGATGTCTTCTGGTGCAGACCCTGCACCACTTTGGTTGCCCTCCTCTTGACAGCCTCCACTCTGTCTATGTCTTTGCAGAGATGGGGTCTCCAGAACTGCACACAGTACTCCAGATGGGGTCTCACCAACTGTCTGTATAGAGGGATAACAACTTCCTGTTTTCTACTGTTGATGCCTCTCCCTATGCATCCCAGTATCCCCTCAGCCTTCCTTACTGCCTTCTCACATTGCTTGCCCACCTTTAGGTCATCTGATATAATTACCCCCAGGTCCCTTTCCATTTTTACTGTTGTCAGTATCTCACCCCCCATTGTGTACTCTTCCCCTGGGTTTTTGTTTCCCAGGTGCATTACCTTGCACTTCTTTGCATTGAATCTGAGCTGCCATACATCTGACCATTCCTCCATCCTTGCCAAGTCCCTTCTCATCCTTTCCACTCCATCTTGTGTATCAACCCTGTTGTAGATCGTTGTGTCATCTGCAAAGAGGCATGCTTTTCCCTCCAGTTCCTCTGCAATGTCACTTATAAAGACATTAAAAAGGACCGGTCCTAGTACTGAACCCTGCGGTACCCCGCTAGTAACCCTCCTTTCTTCACTGTGGACTCCATTTACTACTACCCTTTGCATCCTGTCGTCTAGCCAATTTTGTATCTAGGCTACCACCTTGGGATCCACTCCAAGGCTGGCTAACTTGTGTATTAATCTTTTGTGTGGGACTGTATCAAATGCCTTGCTAAAATATAGGTAGGCCATGTCCACGGCCAGTCCCTGGTCTACTATTTTGGTCACCCAGTCAAAGAAATCTATTAGATTCGTCTGACATGACCTTCCCATCGTGAATCCATGCTGCCTTGGGTCCTGTGCCCCACTGGCCTCTAGGTACTCAACAATTCTTTCCTTCAGAAGTGATTCCATCATTTTCCCTATCACTGAGGTCACACTAACTGGTCTGTAGTTTCCTGCCTCTCTCCTGCTCCCACTTTTGTGAAGAGGAATCACATCTGCCCTCCTCCAGTCCTCAGGTACCCCCATCCTCCTATGATATGTTAAAGAGAGTAGTCAGCAGTGTCACTAGTTCTACCCTTAGTTCCTTTACAATTCTTGGGTGAATCCCATCAGGCCCCATTGCTTTGTCCACCTTCAATTCTATTAGTTCTTTCAGAACCCTTTCTTCTGTAAATGGGCTGGTATCGACCCCCGTCTTCAGAGTGTTTCTCTTGTTTGGTTTAGGTACCTCCCCCTCCTCTTCCTTTGTGAATACTGAGCAGAAATATTCATTCAGTATCCCTGCTTTTTCACTGTCACCCTCCACCCACATTCCCTTCCCTTTATTAAGCCTCGGTATCCCTCCTTTGGTCTTTCTTCACTCCAGCTCCCTCCCTTGTGCAGCTGCTCCCATGATCCTGAGGATTCGCTTCCTGTCCCTCCAAGCCGTGGTGCCAGGCAGGCACCTTACCTCCCTCTCCCCTTCCTCCCCCATTTCTACCCACCCTAATGATTGAGTCCCCCACCAGGAGTTGTTTCCTTTCCCTGTGGGGTCCCATGCCACCCTCCTGTGGGTCTCCTTTGTGAAGGTTCCTAGCATCCTCCTTGGTCTCCACTGCAGGTGCCTCCATAGAGGAACCAGTATCCACCAGAAGAGTGAATGAATTGTGGAGAGGTACAGCTGGAGGGATGCAGCTCTGTTTTACCACCCTCTCCCCTCCTGAGCCCACCCATGTCCAGCCTCTCCTCTTTCTTGGCAACCTCTGAGGTAGTGGCATTGGCCCTGGTGGTCCCTGGGTGGGGGAGGAGGTTTCACGAATCCTAGCCAGGTCAGCCTGGAGACAGGCAACCTCCTCCCTCAGACCAGAGAGGTGCCTGCAAATAGGGCAGCATTGCAGCCTCCAGAATGTCTTCCAGAACACTGCTGCCCCACAGCCATTGCACTGCACCACTCCTATCATGTCTTATTTTGTGTCCCCTCTCCTGTTTCTCTGTATGCTTACTCTATCCTCTCCTTACAACTTTCACCCTTCCTGTTCTCAGACAGCAACTTCCTATATTCTTCAGTAGCCTCCTTCTTCCTTGCTCAGTGTCAGACCACCACCAGCTGGGGGGGAGAGTGAGCTACTTTTTTCCTTTAGGGTTGACAAAGCCAGTGTTTCTCTATGATCCTTCCCTTCCTACTGCCAAACAGGGAGTTCCTGTTGACAGTCAAATCCAGTGGCTATGAAAGTAGAAATGGATTAGGGTGGGTAGGTGGAGGGGTGGGATGGAGGGCAATTAGTAAGAAAAAAGGCTAGCAACAGAAAGTTGTAATTTGAGTCAACCGCTTTTATAGTGTCTAAGCCACACCCCCAATTAAGCTCTCTCTCTCTCTCCTCCTACTGGTTTAGCAAAGTAAGTTGATACAGTACCCTTCCCAGCACAGAACACACACTGACTTTTTTTCCTTTCTTTCTTTTTTTAACCCTAAATAAGACCCCTTCTACTTCTAATAAAGTATATGTCTGCTTAATCTCAACAGACACTGACTCCTGCTGAGATACGTGTTAAATTAATAAGAAAATGTAGCTTCTTTTAGTTAGGTGCTTTCTGCTCTACAAGCAAGGCTAGCAACAGGAAGTTGTAATTTGAGTCACCTGCTTTTATAGTGTCTAAGCCACACCCCCAATTAAGCTCTCTCTCCTCTTACTGGTTTAGCAAAGTAAGTTGATGCAGTACCCTTCCCAGCACAGAACACACACTGACTTTCTTTCTTTTCTTTCTTTTTTTAACCCTAAATAAGACCCCTTCTACTTCTAATAAAGTATTTGTCTGCTTAATCTCAACAGACACTGACTCCTGCTGAGATATAAGTGTTAAATTAATAAGAAAATGTAGCTTCTTTTAGTTAGGTGCTTTCTGCTCTACAAGCAAGGCTGGCAACAGGAAGTTCTAATTTGAGTCACCTGCTTTTATAGCTTCTAAGCCACACCCCCAATTAAGCTCTCTCTCCTTCTACTAGTTTAGCAAAGTAAGTTGATACAGTACCCTTCCCAGCACAGAACACACACTGCCTTTCTTTCTTTTCTTTTCTTTCTTTTTTAACCCTAAATAAGACCCCTTCTACTTCTAATATAGTATCTGTCTGCTTAATCTCAACAGACACTGACTCCTGCTGAGATGTGAGTGTTAAATTAATAAGAAAATGTAGCATCTTTTAGTTAGCTGCTTTCTGCTCTACAAGCAAGGCTAGCAACAGGAAGTTGTAATTTGAGTCACCTGCTTTTATAGTGTCTAAGCCACACCCCCAATTAAACTCTTGCTCCTCCTACTGGTTTAGCAAAGTAAATTGATACAGTACCCTTCCTAGCACAGAACACACACTGACTTTCTTTCTTTTCTTTTCTTTCTTTTTTTAACCCTAAATAAGACAACTTCTACTTCTAATAAAGTATCTGTCTGCTTAATCTCAACAGACACTGACTTCTGCTGAGATGTAAGTGTTAAATTAATAAGAAAATGTAGCTTATTTTAGTTAGCTGCTTTCTGCTCTACAAACAAGGCTAGCAACAGGAAGTTGTAATTTGAGTCACCTGCTTTTATAGTGTCTAAGCCACAACCCCAATTAAGCTGTCTCTCCTCCTACTGGTTTGGCAAAGTAAGTTGTTACAGTACCCTTCCCAGCACAGAACACACACTGACTTTTTCTTTTCTTTCTTTTTTTAACCCTAAATAAGGCCCCTTCTGCTTCTAATAAAGTATCTGTCTGCTTAATCTCAACAGACACTGACTCCTGCTGAGATGTAAGTGTTAAATTAATAAGAAAAGGTAGCTTCTTTTAGTTAGCTGCTTTCTGCTCTACAAGCAAGGCTAGCAACAGCAGTTTTGGATTGAAACTACATTCTATTCACTGTATTATTTTTATTTACTTGTGCACTATATGTAATTAGTACCTGTATGTATTCTGTCCTTGTATTCCATGTAATTAATTCTGGGTCTCTCCTGAAAAAGGGACAGCTTGTCTCGGTGAGCCTACCTGGTTACCAGAATCCAATAAAGAAAGTAATTAAATAAATAAATTAGAGTTGGGGGAACTCATTACAATTCTTTTTTGTTTGCTTTTGTAACCAGGAGAGAGAGACACTAAGCTGAAGCTTGTTTACTGGTGCGACCTGAGAACACAAACAAGTTAATTGACTTGCTTAGGGTCACACAATATGCAAGTCAGGGCTGTGGGATTCACAACCAGGTCCCCAGGTTTGCAGCTCAGTGCCTTAAACTACTGCGCTATTCTGCCTCCTATTCTGGCTAAGTCTCAACTCAGGGACTACTGTGCTGCATTTTAAAAAAAGAAAACATTGGCTGGCCTGGTGGCACTGAGGGTTGAGGCACTGGACACCTTACCGCATGCCACATCTGTGACCTGGGTTTGGGAATGACCTCGGGTCACTGAAGAGCTGGTGGGGGGGGGGCATGACTGAGCAGCTGAAGGCAGCTCTTCTTTCCTGGTGCAGCCATCACCCCCCCCTCGTAATTCTTCTCCCACCAGGTGGAGGTTCAGTAGGTAGTGTAGGCAAGAGGGGCCAGCAGTGTAGTGGAAGGGTGCCCTGGGGTGTAGCATGCCTCCACACACACGCATGCTTGGGGCACAGGGATGGGGAGAAAATGGGAAAAAAGATGATAAAAAACTATATAGAAAAAAAGAAAAAGAAAAACAAGCAGCCAGTCAAACTGGCATGACATAAGAGAATTGTTTTGGATGCCCCAAAATTGAGCCCTGCCTGAGAATATGTCATTGAGTCAGCCTTCCTATTGCTTTATGTCATGCACAACTGGTAGGTTACATGCTTGTGTTCATGCTGTTTGCCTCATACACTGATTCTTCAGGGAGACAAGCTGAGAGTAACTGCAGCTTTGTTGAGGATTGGGGCACACGTAGCTGTGCCTCTCGAAGATTAGGGCAACTGTTTTTGAATACTGTATAGCTCAACAGTGCCCAAGCAGAGACTTGGCCAGGATTGTAACAGATGACCCACATCACAGATGCAAAATGAGGAAATGAGCTGAGTGATAATGCCAAAGGGCAGGGGAAAATGGGGGACAAGGGTGGGATTATAAAGGAAAGCAACAAGGGAGGTTATTTTTATTATGATTTCAAATAAATGAAATTAGGCCAAAATCATGCTAACTGGCTGCCATTCAGTTCTGGCTTGATGGATCAAACCAGATCATAATCATCTGGTCCAAAAGTCAGGTTGTTTTTTTTCTGGCAGTGTTAGCTTTAGTTGCACTTTGTGTGTGCAAAAGGAGGGGTTAGTGACTTAGCTCGTGGCTGAACTGAAAGCGTATCAAAGACAGCAGTGACAAGAAAACAAGACAAATGTTTGTGCAATGAATGACCCAGTAGATGTGACATCATTTTCAATTAGTTATGCCTTCTAACTGTGTAGAACTAGATTGGCACATGTCCAATGTCCTGTTTCTACCAGTTTTACAGCTGAGATATAGACTGAAGTACATGGAGTTTAAGAAACAGTTGCTAGGTAGATTGAACTTTCTCTGTTTGACTTGAGCTACTTGTCCTTCATGCAGTGGCATTGTGATATCATCAAACATTGTTAAAACTATCACCCCCAAGTAGTAATGAACCTAAATAGAAATTCAGGAACAACTGCTTTATGACATCAAAATTGTTGGTGTAGTAGGTACATGACTTAAGAATGTGTCCATCCTGATGCTCCAAAACCTGTCATCTGTGTTTGACACTGTCAATCACTTGAAGCTACTGGATAGAACAGAAGTGCACAGGGGACATTCAGCAATTATTTAAAGCAGCAGTGCAATGAAAACTGCTTTTCCAAAAAAGCTGGTTTCAGCTACAGTTAAGAAAAATATTAGTATACCTGTCAAATGTACTGGTCTGGGTACCTCCTATGCTGCGCACCATGAGTCTTTTTTTAGTTTTTCAATCCTAACCCTTGCCAGGCCTGCAATGATATTTCTATACAAAATGTGGCTGTCATCTTTTTTTCTAGAGAAAAAATTCAGTTCAGACATAAAATACTCACATTTTGGTGGAATTCAAAAATTATGCTACCAAATAAAACTGGAAGATGCCAGGAATCTTTTATAGTTAAAAAAGGTAGGATCAACATTTTTGCCCAGTTTCATAGCACTGCTGCTTTAATAATAGTTTTGATCATTCCTATCAGGAAAGGTGCTGTTGGTCTTGATCGGTTCCTGCTGGTCCAACCTGCTAGCCCTGGACTGTTGTATACCTCAGGGTGTCCGTCTTATTTTATATGCTGTTTACAGTGCATGCGCCTCTACTGAGAAGGATAATAAGGTGATTAAGCATCAGATTTTGTTGTTCTGTAGATCATACCCAACCATATTGATCATTTGTGCCTGATCAGAACTTGTCTGCGTTATTGTTGGAATGATTCCCAGAGGAGATCAGAGTCTTGATGACCTCCAGCAGGCTAGTGCTCAACACAAGACAGATGGAGGTGTTACTGTTGGGCTCAGATAGGCAGGCATCGATATTTAGGTGTGTCCTCAGGCTGTCCATGTTGGACTGGATTCAGCTTGAGCCAATGAGGAAAGTTTGCAGCCTGAAGGTAGTCCTTACTGAGCACCTACTGTATAAATCTAAGGTGTCAGCAGCTGTCAGGGGCTGCTGTTACCATTTCAAAATATTGCCAGGCTAGACCCCATTCTTGATTTTGCTGATCTGAAGATGCCAGTGGTGGTTCTGGGAATGAAGGATGACCAGGGCACAGGTAGGGTACAGAGGACTTGTGCATGGACATGCTGGGGAATTTGAATCCAGACTATGTTCTCAGCTATGTGTCGCTGCTGGGGCATAGCATGGGCACAGCAGATTTTAACTAGGGCATGTGCCTTGTCTGGCCCTGTTGTGGTGCTGTGTATGGTGGATGCTGGTGCAAATCTTTGACTCCTCTAGGCTAAGCTACTGTATTGTGCTCTAAAAGGGCTTGCCTTTTAGTCAAATGCACCACCTACAGCTGTTCCAGCACACAGCAAGTCTTCTGACATCTGTGTGGAGGCTGGAACTTATTACACTGTCGCTAGACAACCTGGGCTTGCTGAACAAGGTGCTTTTGTTAACGTCTAAAGCTGTGAATGAGTTAGGTCCCCTGCACCTCTTTGAGCTTCTGAACCCTACGCCTGTGGGAGTATGATTAGCTCCATAGGTCTGGGGCTGCTGAGGGTTCATCCTTTGCTGATGCAGTGCTGCTCCATGATCAGAGGGCAGGGGATGCCTGAATGTCAAGTGGTCCATGCTCTCCCTTCTACCCTCCCTTGTAGCCAAGCTCTGAACCTCCATGACGCGCCTGGCTCTCAACTACCAGCAAGCACGAAAGTGGGTTCTGGGGCATACAGGCGATAAGGCAATATAAGTACATGAAGAGGATATGTGCGCTCCAGTGCATCCCAGACAGTGCACGTAGGGGAGCAGCTAAACTCCAGACATAACTCACTCACTTTACCATACTACAGCAGCATACATTTAACTTGGACAGTATATGATATATGCTCAAGCCAAAGTTTATTAAGCTAAATGCAGAGTTCAATTCCAGTCACTGTGAGAGGAATAATGCTCTGGCGCTTCACAAAAACGGCTCTATAAGGAGTTGGGGAATAGGAGACAGCATAAACACTGTATAGTCCATTACATATGACATCATAATCATGTGAAACAAAAATGTGCTGTATAAGCAATAAGCAGTAGAAAGCGTTACATAAAACATTAAGCATCAAAAGTCTATATATCAAGTAATGATTCACAGTTGCTATAGCAGATATTCATAAGCATTTTAAATTAATTCAAATTGTTAATCTATTTTTTCTCTTAACTGCTTAGATGGATGCCTGCTCCCCCCCCCCCAAAAAAAATAGCATAACCTGCAATTACCCTTACGAGTGTTGTAAGGAGGTACTGGGGATCCACAATCGGAAATGCAGTGGGGAACCAGGTGTAACTATAGAGAGAGAGAGAAATCAAGTGGGTCAATCCACCAAAATCTCTGTGTGTATCTCCTGATGTGTTTATATTATTGTCTTGCAGCAATTCAAGTAATGTGTTGTCATTTGCTCTGTCTAGACCGTCACTTATGGACATTCTCTGGTGTTTCAGGAACCCCATATCAAAGTCATAATTTTGTGCCCAGTACATGATGATCATCTAAACATTTAAAATCCACAACAAAAAAAACATGGGTCGCCATGCTTGTTTTTAAGTTATATTGGTGAGACTTAAAGGGACACATTCATGCCTGGTGGCCATGACAGTCTGAAAGCATATGAACAGCTCTTTCAAATGAGGTATTGGGCTTATCTGTAGCCAGAAGCACTCCAGAGATATAGATGACTGAGTCTGTGCAATATAAATACTATGCTGCGTCATTTTTATGTTTGCTTGCACATGCAGTGCACAAGAAACATATTGAGGTTAGCAGAACATTGCAGAGGTGTGGCAGTGTGTGGCCAATGCAGCCCACGCTTTCAGGTGCCCGTCCCTCGGCTAACAATCAATAGAAAAACTGCCGATGACAGCAGTTTCAGAGAGAGTGCCAGACTTAAAAGAAATGTGCATCTCCAATCAGGGACAGTTTTGTCATCCCTGATTGCAGCAGCAGCTCCCCCCTTCCTCGCAACCAGGAACACAGAGGCAGCTGACAAGACTCTCCACCCATGTGCATTACAGTGCACAGTAATGTGCTTGGGTGCAGTTTCCTTCTTGTCAGCTGCTCTCCTGAGCCCCTGGCCCTAGTGTGCCTTTCTTGGCAAAACATTTAATATATAAATTGGCAGCTCCTGCCACCAGCCACACACTCCCAGGGAAAGACGACACTGGGGAGCACAGTCCCATGTTGGCATATCTCCCCCATTAAGTGGCACCCTGAGAGCCCACCCCAGTGTGCTGAAATATAGCGGCTCCTGCCACCCGCCACACAGTCATCAACATGGGGTGCCCAATCCCCGTGTCAGCATCCTCCCTCCTTAGTGTGTCTTTCCTGGTTAAACACTTCCCCCTTTCTTTTCTGACACTGGGATGCCCACTCCCAGTGTTGGATGTGCCCCCCAGCCCATCAGCACCCCTTGCTGACATCGGGGTGCCTGATCTCCAAGTCGACATCCCCCTTCTCCATCACCGTTGTGGCACAATAGTAGCCCACCCCAGTGTACCAAACTTTTTTTTATCTTGTAAATGAAGAAAACAGCAGTTGTTTTTTTAACTTGAAAAAAGGAAAATGGTCCCTCATTGTCTCCCCAGGCCCCCCTCCCTCATCCCCACCCTCCCTCTGTGCACCTCACCTCCCTGCACTCCCCTCACCCCACACTTACCACCATACTTACCACTGGAGGTCTGGCGCTGCCATCTTCTGTGGACCAGGAACATGTCTGCACTCTTTATTTATTTATTGTATTTATTTATTAAAGTTTGGTAACCGGGTAAGTCTATTGAGCCCCGAAGGCCTCTTTTTCTGGGGTGACCCGGGATAACAATACAAATTATGGTACAGAACAAGACAAGATAGGGTTGTAGAAATAAAGTGTACAAGGTTAGAATGCAGGCTACAGTCTTGGTTATCAACAAGTTACTGTACATGGTAGAGATTGGCAAGGGTACGAAACATGAGTTACAGCCAAGTTAAAAGCCAACTGGGAACGGAACAAATGCAGGTAAGCTTTATAATGGTAGGCAATGTGGGGTTTTAACTCAGGTTGATATCTCAGCCATTTTTTTGAGTTTTGGCTCCAAATTTTCAACATGGGGTTCTTGGGACCCCACCATGTGAACACTGTTACTGTCATTTTGCTTCTCAGTCCCGAAGGGTCACCCCTGAAAAAGGGACCATCAAAGTTTCAGTGGGCCTACCCAGTTACCAAAATTTAAATAAATAAATAAATCACTACTGTTCATGAGGTGGGGTCCCAAAAGGCCCATGTTGCATGTTTGGTGAGCAAACGCCAAAAAATGACTGTCTTACAAGCGTGCAATGCGCATTTTCTATGCACACTTGTAACTTCACCAATTTTTTATATTTTCACTTCAAATTTACAACATTGCCATTTTTTACACATCCTTATGAATAGTGCAGATGCCATTTTTTTGCATCCTTCCCGAAATGTGTTTTCGCACCTGTGACACAGAATGGCACAGTCGCTGTGTGAAATCAACTTTTGGGACTGATTAATGAAATCACAGTGCACTGTTCATGAGGGGAGGTCCCAAAAAAGCCATGTTGAAAATTTGGTGACAAATTCCAAAAAATTACTGCGTTACAAGCGTGCATTATGCAATTTCTATGCATGCTCGTAACTTCGTCACTTTTTCATATTTTCACTACAGATTTTCAACATTGCCATTTTTTCACACCTCCTCATGAACAGTACAGATGTAATTTTTCACATCCTGCCTAAAATGTTTTTTCACACCTGTTGCGCTGAATGAAGTATTCGCTGTTTGAAATCACCTTTAGGGAACTGAGTAACGAAATGATAGCGCCACTGTTCATGAGGTGGGATCTCAAAAAGCCCATGTTGAAAATTTGGAGTGAAAATACCAACAAACACCTGAGGCATTAGGGTTTCCAACCTTAATGCCCCATTCTGTACAGACAGACAGGCGTCAGGGTGTGTGGCTTGGGGTCATTGGCTGTAATGCTCATGCCATTCCACCCCCACTCTTCAGCCACTGACAGGCATCAAGGTGTGCCTTGGGATCTTCGGCCCTAACATTCACCCCATTCTCCTGTACTGCACCCATCTCAGCTTATTTCCATATGGAATGTGTTGAACATAAGGGCCAAAGACCCCAAGGCACACCGTGACACCTGTCAGTGTCTGCAGGATGGGGTGAAGTGGAATGGTGTGAGTGTTATGGCTGACGACTCAAAGGCACACCCCAATGCCTGTCAGTCTCTGCAGGATGGGGTGGTCTTTCAAACTATATCAGCCACTGTACATGAATGTATCCCTTTAATCTCTCCTTATGGAAAATATCCGGAAGGGGTCACGGATCAAGTGGCCGGCGGTGGAGCCGGGCCAGTGGGGAAAACCCAAGTAGTGTACAAGTTGGGCTGTGTACCCAAAGCTGCGTGCAAGTCCGGGCTGTGTGCCTGGTGGGTTCAGAGCCTGAGGGCTGGAAATAGTAAAGAAGTGTTCTGTTGTCTCTAATCTGCATTACCAGGAATGTAGCCCTGTGGGGGTCCATCTATGCTTTGTTTGTTCAGCTTGGATGAATAAAAGCCACACTGTAGAATCCATTCCTGGTTTTGGACATTACAGTTATTGCTTCCTGTGTTTGGATTTACTTAGGTGCCCCTGTGCAGAGTAGCCAAACCTAGGCCCCCTGTGCCGAGTAACCTCATCCTCCCTGAACCCAGTCCCCACCAGGTACTGCTGTCAGCTTCAACAGCATGCCACCTGTCATTTTTGCTAAAAGGCAGGGGTCCGGGGGTTACAAAAATGGAGGCACCACTTTGGATTTTAATTCTGGGAGGAAGGTGCTCAGGCAAGGGGCTAGCATTTTGGCTATCTGGCAGTGGGTAGCCCAAAAAGCTGAAGCAATTTAACTAGTGTGTTGCTGTGTGCTGTGGATCTTATGCTGCTGTTTAAAATGCCAACTGTTTACCAAGGAGCAGTAAAGCCAAAGAGTGTGCCCTTGTCCTGCATCAAATTGTTTACAGCGTTTTTGCCTGCTTTTAAAATGAACTGTGGTAGGGCCAGCCCGTCAGTGCAGCGGTTGGATTTCTGCATGTGACGCCAGTGACCCAGGTTCGGGAACGGAACAGGGTCGCTGGAGGGCGGGCTGGGAGAAGGATAGAGCGCCCCAGAGACTGCTCTCTCTCTGGGGGAGTCCAGCATTGATGACTCCTGGCGGAGGCCAGGAGTCGCACCGCTACCGCACTCGTGATACACAGGGGGGCGTATGGACGCCATCAGCTGTACCTACTCCCCGCCCTAAAGGAAAAAGCTGAAAATAGCTGCTAAAGAAGCTCGCCACAGCTTTGGATTAGTTCCCCGCGCCAGCCTCCGACCTCAGTCCGGGGACTGCGGCATGGGCAGGAGTGCCACAGCCCCGCTGTGGGGGCAAGCTCATGGGTGGTGAGGGCTCGAGGCTGATGCGGGAGTGAAGCCCGTGGCCCGTGACCAGGCCGAGAAACACCAGGTGGCCGGCAGCTTGCAAAAAAAAAAAAAATGAACTGTGGTAAAGAAAAGTGTGGAAGACTAGGGGTAGCAACAGAAAAATTGTGCCCTGGACGTTGGAAATGCTTTTAAATGAACTGAGAGACTTGCAGGCATAATAGCTATGTTAAATGGCTGAAAATGGACTCCCGCCATGGAGTCAGTTGAAAAAAAAAAATGCATTCTGCAGTTTAAATTTGCCTGCCCGACGATCACCGTGAGGAGAAGAGCACTCACAAGGAAGAAGAAGCTCATTTGCATGGCGTCGTGTGATTGGTAAGGCTGCAATTAGTCCCGGCCCTCAGCCAGCTGTACCAAGACTGCCCCAGCATTTGAGAGGGAGTGCGAGTGGAGTGCGTATACTGTCTTGTGGAGGAGCATCGCGCAGTGTTAAAATCGCTGTAAACCTTGTAAAGATAGACTTGCTTGTTCAAAATCAGGCTCAACCCACTAATGGATCGTCTGAATTGCAAGTGTGGTGGTTGAGAAGACGATCGGCAGGACTGCCTGCCCGTTTCTGTTCTGAGGCCTCAAAGAACTGGCTGCAGGCCGTTTTTCCCCATCGCAGCAAACTGCTACTGATATCAATAAGTACTAACTTTGAAACTGCTTAGTGATTTTCTGCACTATGCCATATAAATATGTGTGCAGCAGTGTAGTCGCTCTGCAAGTAACGACTGTGTCAAGTCCGGCCAGCAAGTGCAAGTCTGTTAAGCCATTGACTATATGCATAGTAATGAGTTCAGCCTCAGTTTAAAGTTTAAAGCCAGAGAGAGACTGTGAGTTGTAGCCAGATGTGTAGCACTAATGTTACAGGCAATTCCTGTGCTTAAAAACCTGAAGCTTTAAGGGACTGTGAGTCAAAGAATGTTTCCAGCATGAAAAAAGTCCGTGAAAAATCAAGTAAATGGGTTTAAAACAAGAACAGTGCAAGTTTGTGCAGTTTGAGCAAAAGTTATCAGTAGTGTGTGTAAATCGGGTGCGCAGTGGCTTGACCCAATTTCTGAATGTTGATGCGCAGGAGTACTGCCGCTGCCATTACAGGGTGGGGTAGTAAAGTAAACACTGCAGCAGAGGAGCCATTTTAAAAGCAAAGAAGGTGTTCAATAAAGTGGGACTTTCAGTTACAGTGAGCTTTTGTTTGTTTTTCTGCTGTTATGACCCTTGTCAATTTCATAAAACTTTTTTGATAGATGTAGCATATGGTTACGAATATAGAAACAGAAAGAAATATAGGGGTTGCCATGCTTCTTTTGGTTACATCTGCTTTCAAAGTTGCAGTTTCAGAGGTGGTCAGCTCAGGTCAAAGATAATTGAAACATCCCAATAAAAGCAAAACTTGCAAGAATGTTATTCAAACAATTCAAAAGTACATGCAGAATGGCAGGGACCTTAGCATAAAATAAACAGTGTAACCAAAGACAGACTGATATTTAGGTAAAGCGCCTTGAATGATACCAGCTGCTGCAGTTGTGGGAACTAATTGCTTTGCTGCCATCCTCTATATATTCTTAGCTAGACATAACATAATAGGATAAATCATTATTCTAATAATGCTTCCATATACATAAGAGTGTACTTGTGCCAGAAAACAACCTTGAAAACTTTTTTGAGCGCATCAGAAAAATGAGAATTTGAAACACCAGGGAATGTCTTTAAAGTATATTCTGGGGAATACCTAGTAGTGTCCACAATATCCATGTTGTCATAGAATCATAGAAATCTGTCAGCAGAAAAGGACGCCAGTGGCCCATCGAGTCTGCCCTCCCCCCCCCGTTCACATGCCCACTCCACCTTGCCCCACTCTCCTCTTTTCTCCTACCAAACCACTGTATCTGTCCCATGCCCTGTTGAACCCCCCCCCCCTTTTCAGGTCCCACCACCTCCTTCAATAGTCGGTTCCAGGGGTCCACCACCCTTTCAGTGAAATAATGTGCCCTTATATTGCCCTGAATCTCCTTCCCTCCAACCCCAGTTATCTGTGTCCTCTTGTTCAGGGCTGCTCACAATCCTTGGAAACTCATGGTGTGCCTTTCACTGTGATCTCTTCCAATATTTTCAAAATGAAAATGCAATTTAATTTTTCTAAAAAATGTGTACATATCTACATGGATGTTAAAATCATTCATTCTTGGTATAGGTACAAAAGATACTAGCCCACTGGAATGTACTAACAGCAGAGAGGTTAATGTTTTTAGAGCTGGACAAACAGAAAACAAAAAAATGTCAAATTAAGGAGAACAAGATGAGGAAGCAGAGGGAGAGGAAACTGTCAGGACCAAGAGAGTTCTCAGAGAGACAAAAACAACACAATTACAAGGTATAAACCTCTCTAGTAAACAGTGCGCTAAAGATGATGGATCACTTTTGCTTAAAGATTTAAATGTTGTACCTACACCAAGAATATTAGAATATGGATAATATTATTTAATCACTACAGGAATACAGCACAGACATTGTGGACACTATTGGGGGTTCCCGAGAACATAGTTTAAGTGACAATCTAGACAGAACAAATTATGATATATTACTTGAACGGCTGCAGGAAATTGATATAAACATATCAGGAGATATATCTACAGATTTTGGTGGATTGACCTACTTTCTTTCTGTTTCTACAGTTATACCTGTCTCTCCACTGCATATCCGATTGTGGATCCCCAGAGACCTCCCTGCAACACTTGTATGGGTGCTCACAGATTATGCTATTTTCAGGGGCAGGCTTCTAAGCACTTAAACAAGGAAATCTAAATTAATTATTGGAATTAATGTTAAATGTTTGTGAGTATCTGTTATAGCAACAGTGGAACATTACTTGCTGTATAGACTTTTGATGCTTAATTTTTTATGTAACACTTTCTAATGCTTATTACTTTGGAATGGAGTCTCCTAAGCCTACCAGGGATGGTGTCATGCCCCCCTCACTTAGTACTGTCCTCCTTGCTGGTCTCTTTCTAAGTCTAGTTCTCTTCCAAGTGGTTCCTGACCTCTCTCAGTTAATGTGGGAAACTGGGACAAGTCTGTCCCCCGCGAGGTGTTTGACTTTACTTTCTCTAATCTCCTGGCACATAATAAGCTTTCCCTCTGCCTCACCTACTGTCTTGATCTCAGATCCCTACTGTATCCCTCCCTGGTGAGAAGACGCCCAGCCCGCAAGCCTATGACCAGAAGTACCACCTTCAGATGACATCTCCTCTGGCTCTTCCTGGTGATCCTAGCCCTGGTCAGTGACATTGAACTACCTACCAAGCCTCCTCAATACCCATAGAAAGGAGGTTGGGCAAGGGGTTAAAATTTGCTCATCTTAATATTCACAGTCTGTTGCCCAACCTGGACGAGCTCGTCACCTGGGCTGAGCTCTATAAGCCTGACATTCTTGGTATTACAGAGACCTGGTTAAAACCCTTGATCCCTGACTCAGTCTGTGTGTTCCCTGGCTATGAGCTCATAAGACAGGATCGGTCTCGAAACAAGCAGGGCGGAGACATTCTAATATACTTTAGGAGTCATCGTAAAGTGTCTCTGGTGATGCACCAGCAATCCTCCCTGTCCCATTGTGAGCTGCTCCATGTTATGCTGCTACTTGGGAATATTAAGAAGCTACCTGTTTTATGTACATATAATCCCCCTAAGGGTGGGCTTCCTGGCCTTACCCACCTCTTGGATACTGTCAGTCCCAGTATCGGAGATAATGAACTCTTAATCTTAGGAGATGTGAATCTAAACTGGGCTGGAGGCAACACAAAGCAGTTTGAGCCTCTACTTGCAAACCTAGCCCTGACACAACTTGTCCAGGAGCCAACTAGATGGTCGGCCAATGGTACCTCAAGCTCTCTACTGGACTGGATTCTGTCTAATCGCCCAGAGTGGATCTGCTCTGCCAGAACTCTATCTGACTTTATCTCAGATCACTCACCGTTTTTTTGTGTTTGGAAAATCCCCTCCCCAAAAATTCCCCACAAAATCATCCACATCAGGAAATTTCTCCAGGTTTGACCCAGATGCATTTCAGGAGGATCTGAGGCTCACTGATTGGTCAAGGGTGTATAGTGCCCCTGGTCCCTCTACTGCTGCCACCCAGTTTCTCAATACCTTTGGTGCCCTGCAGGACAAGCACACCCCAATTATTAGGTGGAGGGTAAGGGGGTCCGCCACAAAATGGTTGCATGGGAGGCTCTTAGCCCTTATGCGGGCTAGAGACAAGTGCTGGGCCCATTTCAAAAGCACCCTTGATCAGACCATTTATCAACAATATAGAAAACTTAGAAATGAGTGTAAAAAAGCTATTAGGGTGGCAAAAAGTGACTTCTGTAAGTCTTCCCTACTTAGCTCTGCCAATGATCCACGTAGGTTCTGGAGGAACATAAAAACACTTGTCAGTGGCTCCTCTAACTCAGGGGTATCTGATATGATTATCGGTGGTGTCTCTTGCAGCAATCCACTCACGATTGCAAATGCTCTTAATTCCCACTTCTCCAACCTATCAGCACTCTCCTCACTTTTCCCTGCTGATGAGAGCAGTAGTGGCCCCTCAGCACTTGCCCAGCAGGTGACTCACCCCTCCCAACCATTATTCTATCTCAGGGCTGTGTCTGACATGGAGATGCTGAGTCTCCTCTCCGGCCTCTCCCAGCACTCCAGTGCTGGCCTTGATAACCTGGAGCCCAAGCTTCTGAAGCTAGGTGCCCCTCACATTGCCTCCCCAGTGGCCCATATCCTCAACCTGTCCCTTGCCATGGGGGTTATTCCCAACATCTGGAAGGTGGCGAAGATTGTCCCAGTACTGAAGCAGGGAAATCCCAAAGTTCCGGACAACTATCAGCCGATTGCCATCCTATTGGCTATTAGTAAGCTCCTTGAAAAAGCTGTGGCTGAACAATTCTCAGAGTACATTCAGGCCTATGAGTTGTTGTCCCCAGCCCAGCATAGTTTTCGAAAAAGGCACAGCACGTCCATGGCCCTGGTCTCCGTCTCATCTAGCATCAGAGCAGCCATGGACCAGGGCAAACTCTCTGAAGCGATATTCATTGACTTGTCCAAGGCCTTTGACCTTGTAGACCATGCATTGCTCTGCACTCAGGTGCTGTTCCTTGGCCTGTCTCCTCCTGCTCTGAATTGGCTAACCAGCTACCTTCAGGACAGAGTACAGCTGACCAAATTCAACAATGTCCTCTCTGAACCGTCACCGGTGACCTCAGGTATCCCTCAGGGCTCGGTCTTGGGACCCTTCTCTTCTCCCTCTTTGTTAGCCACCTCCCAGCCACAGTAACAAACTGTAGTGTCACCCTTTATGCGGATGATCCGGTTATCCTGGCTCACTCCCGGGACATTGCAACTCTCAACCACCACTTGACTGAGGATTTTAAGAACATTCAGTCCTGGTTAACCAATCACAAGCTGGTCCTCAACCTGAAAAAAATGCAGGCTATGCTGTTTGGGTCATCAGCCAAGATAAAAGCTTCTCCAGCCCCTCTGCACATCAATTGTGTGGATGGTGCTCCCCTCCTAACTGTGGACTCCATCAAATACCTCGGGGTGACACTTGACCCCCCAACTGGACCTAGGGAGTCACATCCTAAACGTCTGTAGAACTGTGAACTATAAATTGGGTCTGGCCTACAAGGCCAAGAATAATCTGACACCTGCTGCTCATCTGGCATTTGCTAGAGGTGTACTGCTTCCCTCCCTCAGCTATGGCCTTCACCAATTTGTCTGCACCTCCAAGGCTCTTCTTACTCAGTGGCACATGACGTACAATAACATTTGTCTCTTTGCCCTGGCAGCCCCTCGTCTCACCCATCACTATGAGCTTTATGAAAAACTAGGTTGACTTTCCCCGGCTAATCACCTGAACTTTGGGCTGGGATGTTTTGTGGGTAAAGTGATCAGAACTGGCACCCCTCCAGGGCTGGCTCAGCTTCTCTCACCTCCTGATCCCTCCTTCTCCTACTCTCTCAGGTCCCAGGGTCCTGGGGTGCTAAAAGTACCCTTCACCAAAACCCTTATGGGGATAGGGACTTCACTGCATGTGCTCCCAGGCTCTGGAACTCTTTTCCTGACTATGTTCGCTCCGGCTCCTCCCACCAGTGCCTCCAGAAGTCCCTGTGGGGGCCTCTGAAGCTGGCCTCAGCATGCGAGTGTCCCAAGCCTCCTTAGCCTAACGGCCCATGCACTGGACTCACACTTGGCCACATACTTGGAACCTAACTGTTTTGAGGACCTGCTAATGTTCTCTTGATTGTTTCTTATAATCTTATGCTCACCAAGGCATTCGCCTGTGCCATTGTATGTTCTAGACTATATATTGTTGTTCATATGTATATTAACAATTTCTGCCACAGTAGGTCATTCTGTGCTAGACTGTTTTTTTGTGACTCAATGAATTTTGTGACTCAATGTATTTGCTCTACTTGCTGTTATGGTCTGATGTATCTATATTTCTTGTTGTACCCTCCCAAGTAGTTCCTGAAAACAGGCATACGACTCATCTAGTGTGCCTACCCGGTAAACAAAAGCTAAATAAATAAACAGTACTTTTTCACATAATGATGTCATATGGAAAGGACTATAAAATGTGTGTGCTATCTCCTGTTCCCTGCCCCTGATAAAAGAGGTGCATTCAGCTTAATAAACTCTAGTTTATGTATATTACATATACTGTCCGAGTTCAAAGTGTGCTGCTGTAGTGCAATAAAGTGTAACCCATTTGATAAGGCAATCTGTTGCCATCACACCATGAGGCCTCTACTAGTCCCACAGTTGTAAAGGAATGCTTGAAAGAGTATGCAGATTTTAACTTCTGTGGAGGTCAGTAACGAAGAGGGGCTTATGGTGCCATCCACAGTAATCAAAGTTGACTTCAACAGAACTCACACAAGTCTTTGTGAAAGCAAGATTATTGGCCCTTTGAGTTAATCTGCTCTTGGCACTTATTCCCTGGTGGAAGTCCTAGTTCTTAGCCTGTGGCATCACATTCATTTCCACAGGAACAGATTGTGATCTCACAATAAAGGGAATTAATATCTCACCTAGGGAATAATCATTAGGAGTAGATGAACTCTCAGAGACCAGGATCATGTTTTCATACTAAATTATAGTAATCAAGAATGGAATGCCTTGAAATTCAATTTTTTTTCTGGAATGCCACGTAATTGAGTTTGCTTAGCATTTACTGGCCAAGAGTAATACATTCTCCAAGGTCAATAATTTACTTGAGGGACAATAAATCTTAATTTTGACCAAAACAGAAGTCAATACAGTATGTATTGTTACAGCAATGGCATGTTTAGGGATTTGTTTTTCCTTTGGAAATTGTGTAATGCAAACATACAAAGTGAGGGAAATATGAATAATAGCAGGTACCAGATTTAAAGTTATTTATTTAAGATTTGTGTTGATCAATTTCCCTTGACATTATGATTGTATTGTATTAGACCATCTAGTAATGTCTATTCTGATTTCAAACAAAGCACATTTAGAGCTTTGGCAGCAGCATTTACTTTGTAGTTGGGAAAAACTTGATTTGCACTGCTAGTGTCCTGGTTTAAAGAGCAGCCAAACACCTCCATGAGCAGTTCAGTTTCATATTAGTTCTGTATTTCTCCTCCTCATTATTTGTTACTGGGATCATTTGGATGAAAACAGGATCTTTGTTCCTTAAGACTTCATCTGTTGCTTTTGCTTATTCTCCAACTGAGGTCATGATATGCTGTTTGTGATATCATAGTCATTCCCATGACAACATAGTGCTGTTACAACAAAGGATTATAACTTCAGTGAGCTGCTGGGGCAGACAAACTCTAAGGGGTAATTTAAGATAATGTGTTCCTTATAATTTTCCTCAGTAAGGAATAAAGGGGTATTACATTTATTTATTTATTTATTTATTGTAGAGATCAGATTTACAACCTTTGAGTCAAAGACTCGTTTACAAAGGTACCTCGTCAAAAAGGGGAGACAACAAAGTGTGAGGTTAGGACAGGAAATGACGAAAACAGGTTAGATACATAAAAAATATACACTTGGAGAGAGCAGACAGCGAAGCTGCACTGGATTAAACTTGTGGAAGGTACTAACATTGGTAAGAACAACAAGAGACTCAATTTGACAGCAAGTCACAAGTTAATAGGTACTAACATTGGTAAAGCAATAATAGATATATTATTCATAATTAGCATGTCCAAGCTAATATGTCGATATATAAGACCGGTGGGCGAGGGGGTTGAAAAGGTTAGCAGGGACCGGCATAGAGGCCGTGGGGACCGGCGTGGGGCAGCTACAAGCATTTACAACATCGGCTGTCTATAATATGCTGGCGAAGGGCAATTTTGAAGTGGCCAATACCAGGGATCTTGGAGATAGTTTCAAGAAGGGAGTTAAACCAGGACGGGGCTTGGTGATGGAAAGATCTTTGGTAGCGAGAGGTCCTCGCTCTGGGAACGTTGAAGGTGGCTGCGGTGGCGTACCGGGTTGGCAGGGACCTAGCAGCCCGCTGCAAAGGTCCAGAGACCCCAGGAGGGCAGAGACCTGACAAGGATTTTTTGGCCAGTAGGCAGGTTTGATAAATCAGTCTTTCCTCAAGAGTGAGAGTATTTTGTGGCGAGATATAGCAAACAGGTGTGGGTTCTGCTGTGGGCACGGTAAGGAGCCTACATGCTTTATTTATAGGTCTGGACTTTGGATAAGGCAGAGGCATCAGCAGCAGCGTGAACAGGAGACCGTGGTCGGCCAGTGATGTACCAATGAGGTGATGGCTAGTTTTAAAGCGGGTTCAGGGAGACAGTCTTTGTGGCGGTAGAGGCCGATCCTGGAGTTCATTGCAGGCGCCAGAGCTTTAAGGTGGGCATGGAAAGTAAGGCCGGAGTCAAGGTGATGCCCAGGTACTTATAGGATGTAACCTGCTCCAGAGGGAGGGGCGTGCTGGTGGTGATGTGGAGGGGGAAGTCTCTGGCATTGTTTTGCCGATGAGAAAATAGCATGGACTTAGTTTTCTTTAGGTTCAGGACTAGGCGGTGATTATTGAACCACTTTTCGGTTTGGAGGAAGGCGCTTTGCAGCATGCTTTGGAGTGGGAGTGGGTCAGGGTGTGATGCAAGGATAACAGTGTCATCAGCATAGAGTAATATTTTACTGGAACAGGAGCTGGGGAGGGTGTTCAGGAATAGGCTGAAAAGGGTTGGGCCAAGGATGGAGCCTTGGGGGACACCCTAGTATACCGGAAGGTAGGAGGAGAGGGTCCCATTTAGTTTGACTCTTTGGGACCTGTTGTGTAAGTAGCTTGCAAACCACTTCAGGGGCGGCTCACGAGACCTAGTGTACTGAGGAGTTTAGTAGCAGGGGTGGCACACCGTGTGGAAGGCCTTGGACAGGTCTATAAAGACCGCCCCTGCAAGATGACCTTGTCTAGTGCTGAGTGAATGTGGTGGGAGAATTCCAGAAGGCAGTGGATGTGCTATGGCCAGAGGCGGAAACCCGTGTTGCTCCGGACAAAGGAGGTTGTAGTTAGTAAGATATTCCGAGGCTGAGTGTTTACTATTTTTAATAAGGCTTTGGATGGGGGGAAGGATGGAGATGGGCCTGTAGTTATTAGGCAGGAGTCGGTCCCCGACTTATGGATGGGGTTACTTCTGCATGCTTCCAGGCCTTAGGGAATTGGCCGAGGCATAGGATTTATTAATGATAGCGTCAGCGGGTGAGCATGACATCCAGCACGAGGCTAAGTATCCTGGAGTCGAGAGGGTCATTGGTAGGGTTCTGAGAGGCGAGCCTTTATTAAGAAAGGTTTGGCATCGTGGGGTGAGATCATTGAGTGGAATTCGGCCTGGGAATGGGGCGTGGGAGGGTTTGGCAGCGGTCAGAAAATGGGCCGGGAGGACGGTGCTTAAGTCAGTGAAAGTTTTATTAAGGCAGTTAGCAATACAGGTGGGGTCAGTCGAGACAGTCCCATTTATGACAATCTGGGATGGAGGGGGGGGAGCGGATCTTACCATTTAAATCTTTAATGTTGTCCCAGAAAGCTCTGGACGAGCCCCAGGTGGACCTCAACGTAGCCTGGTAGAATTTGGCTTTAGCTTGCTTGATTGTCCAGGAGCATTGATTGCGGGCTGCCCTGTAGGCTTGCCTGTCAGCAACCCTGCCAGAGTCATTAGCTAAGTGCCAGAGGTTATCTCTCTTTTTTAGTTGTTGGATCAGCGCAGGAGTGATCCATGCGGCAGTCCGTTTTTTTATCCTACGAGTGTTGAGGGGTGCATACAGATCACAGGCGTGGTTGAAGGCCACATATAAGATGTATGAAATACAAGCTGAATTGTGTTTAAATATGTTTTCCAAAGTATTCCATTTCATTTTCTTTTTATTTTTTATGCTGGATAGCAAGATGAGCTGCAAAGCCCTTTTTAACATGTGACTAGCTGTACACAAAGGAACAGGGTACAAAGCAGACAACAAATATAATACCATATGGCTCCCTATCTGATACAGTACTGTAACTCCATTGAGGGATTCCAGTGACATCATAAACCTTGAGAGTGAAGCTTGAGATGTTTATGAAGTCACTGGAATCCCGGGATGGGAATACCAGCACCGTGACAGATAGGGAGTCATATGTTGTGTTTTGTAATGCATGGCACTCTGATCGTACACTCCCCCCCAAAAAAAGAAAGTCTGACACCGATTTCAACTGACTAATTATCCTTCCCAGATCCCCATGACAGTGTAATTTGCTATTGATGCCCCCAAGCACACACACATTACCATGGAACCCCAATTTCATCCACCACCTTTCTTCTCCCCTCTGACTTCCTCCAACAGCGCTGGGAAGCATGTGGAAAGAATCTTAACAGGCTTCAGTTTGAAGCATTGAAACTAATCTTAAGTTTGATGAGCCACCTGCATCCCCCACTCCCCTCAAATGGCAATTTCAAGCTGTGACCTGAGAAGGGGCCACTGAGAGATTTGACTCATAATACCATTGATCTCATATCAAATCAGTGGTATTATGACCTCCTGTCTTCACAACAGTACTATTATGAAGTTATGGAGAACATGGCCAAACCATGTATTATGTCACAATAAATACAGAATACAGTAATAACATTAAAAAGTCAATAAAAGGTATAGTTTTAGGACATTGTACAGGAAGGTTATGACCTTAGCCTAAAGGTATGGGACAAGCAACATCACATTTAATAGAGGGTGTAATAAAAAAAGGTAACACATGGAGAAGGTTCAATTTTGGGACATAGAGCAGGAGTTGCAGTGCATGAACTCATGTCACTGAGATGTCTGCAGTTCTCGAAGGAATTACTTGCAGTACCTACTGTGTACCTGTTAGCCTAACCAAGGCAACAGTTGCAGTATTTTTTTTAAAACACTGTAAACCATTACATTTTCAGATTAAAACAATTACTCTCCCTGCCACCCTTAGCTTACCCTGAACTCCGTACTCTTAGTGTGCCAGATACGGTTTGACTTAACATCACAAAAGCAGGGAAATGTAGTATGAGTTTCCAGTCCAAACTCTCCACTCAACTCCCAGGTGGCAAAAGGACAAGGCCACACAAGCAACCACAGACAGCCATCATCAGGTAAGACAATCGACATACAACAAACAAAAGTTTCTGTACCAGCTACCCTCTTAAGCCAGCAAAAAGTAGCTGTTTTAACCTAATCTGAACTTTCAAAGGTAACATTTTACTTTTTGGGGGAAACTGATACCCTTAAACAAAACTGCTACCCCCTTGAAAAATTTCTAGATCTGCTGCTGAAACCATGATACAGGTTCCATGTGATATGGGTGACAATTTAACAGTGAGTTGCATAACAGCAACTACTAAATTCCAAAAACAAAATCGGCGAACAGCACTATGCTGAATACAATATCGGTGCAATACTGACCTGCATTTTATGTGGGGGGCTATGCCCCCCGCATGCCCCCTTTGCAGGGTGCAAGCCCTTTGCACCCCCAACTATAGATTCTCAACTCCAGGGGGGGCGGACACTGGGGGAAGGAAGAAAACATGGGAGGGGGCGACTGTTGTGGGAGGGATAACCCATAGATGGGGGATTAACCTGGGGGGAATGAGTGGTATGTAAAAAAAATATTTAAGTAACCCACAACACCAAAAAAGTAAAAATATGTCACACCTGCATGCAGTCCTGAACCTGGGACCATGCACACCAGGGGCAGTGACTGTAACTGCTACACCAGGCAGCCAGCTCAGCAGCAGCCCACTCAATCCCACTACCTAACCTCCTACCTCTACACTCACTAACCCCCTCAACCGTCGCTATTCTGTCTTCCCTACCTTGCTATCCATGTACCCTCGCTATCCTTACATACTCGCTCTCTTTCAAGGCATTTTGAGTCACTCAGTTTGCTTCACCCTTATCACTGGATACCCATAAGACTCACATTGCAACAGCATTTCTGCCTTTAGACGTGCAGGCCCCCATGAAGCCTGTGCTTCTACAGCCTCACATACTCATGCACACTATACGAGCAGATCCACGGAGGTAGCATATCAGTTCTACTGCATTTATGCCATCTGGAAACAGTTGTATGTTGTTTGTCTTACCTGTTAGCTGTTTGTAGTTGCTTGTGTGGTCTTGTCCTTCTGCTACTTAGAAGGGAGGTGGGGAGTTAGGGTTGGAAACCTTAACACCACATTTCCCTACTTTTGTGGCATTAAGTTGAACCCTAACTGGTGCATTAATGTTGTTTGTTGCAAATAATTTTCTTTCTTTTTGAGATAGTGGAATCGTATTCTCATTCAGACAGCCACCTTCGGGACCTGCGTGAAGACATGCAGAGGCACAGGATGATCAGGGCACTGCATCAAGGGAAGACTCTATCTGCCTATGGAAGTGCAGCAATGGATGTCAAGAATTCATGGGGCTGTCTGGTGAGATGTGGAAGTGCAGAGCTATCTGGCTCCCATGCTTCCATGTGGCCATAGACACAGATGTACAGGGCAAATAGTCGATCTGTCAGGTGAAGCGCAGGGCTCCCTGGCACCCACAGGTGCAGAGGTGCAGGGACCTATGCCAAGGGAAGAGTTCTCTACACTATATGGTACTTGGGCTTGTGCAGACAACCCTGCACCTTCCCTTCCCAAGCTAGTGGAGTGGTGTCACATGACAGGCACTGTCTGCCCAGCCTCATCCCATCCAGCTGTTTCACTGAGCTTGCCTTTGAACTTAGCTCACCAGCATGGGATCACTGAGCACTACCTACTGGGGTAAAGGCTGGAGCTACACACATCATTTCTTAAGAATCATAATGTATTTAAAATTTTGACCCCACATCTTCAAGGTAGTCTTTTTATGACTCCCTTTGTAAACATGATAAGTAGCACTTTTAACATAGTGGCTGAAACGTCATTTTGCACCACAAGTGTGGAAAAATGTCTCATCCATATGAAAAATGACAGTGTCATGTTTATGAGGTGGGGGGATGGCTATATCGAGAGACTGGAGTCAAAATATAAAAAATTAACAAAGTTCTGAGTGAATGTTAAAATATTTCGACATTCACACACAGCTTTGTCATTTGACCATATTTTTACCCCACAATTTCAACATACTCTTATTATGATGCCACCTCATGAACCCAGTAGGAGAAAAATTTCACCTGTATTGTTGATGAGATGGGATCCCAAAAGGTCATGTTAAAAGTCTGGTGGAAAACTACTGAAAATCAGTGATGTTATGAGTCAATGCTGAAGTATTTCAGTGTTCACTCATAATTT
This sequence comes from Neoceratodus forsteri, assembly GCA_016271365.2. Taxonomy (NCBI): domain Eukaryota; kingdom Metazoa; phylum Chordata; order Ceratodontiformes; family Ceratodontidae; genus Neoceratodus; species Neoceratodus forsteri. The sequence goes on from CM057450.1 coordinate 1,221,511,769, forward strand.
GATCATTTTTCCACCAGATTTTCAACATAGTGTTCTTAAGTCCCCAGCTCATGAATCCCATAAGTGAAAATGTTCAAATATCGCATGAAACGTGGTTTTGTGGAGTGACTGCAAACTCATCTTCTGGTATGGATTTTAAAAATGTCATCTGCGTTGTTCATGAGGTGAGGACCTAAAAAGGCCATGTTGAAAGTTTGGTGGAAAATATTGAAAATCAGTGAAGTTATGAGTGAACATTGAAATATTGCAACATTGACTCATAAGATGATCATTTTATCATATTTTCCATCATATTTTCAATATAGTCTTCTGTTACCCCACCTCATGAACCCGGTAGGTGAAAATGTACAAATTCTGCCCAAAAGGTGATTTTGTGGAGTGACCATGAAATCACCTTGTGGGTCAGAGTTAAAGATTTCACCTACCTTGTTCATGAGGTGAGTCCCAGAAAGGCCATGTTACATGCTGGTGTAAAAAATATTTAAAATGAGCTATGAAAAAAAGTTCAAAATGCACTGAAATACATTAAACAGATGCACCTTGTTTTCTCATATCACTGTTGCTGGTTCCAGCAGCAAGATTTCTTTTCACTGGGAGAGTGGGTCTGTGCTGTGGGACACTTTTAGGTGAGTGCAAGTGTGTGTGGGGGCGTGGGGGTGATAGGTTTTGAGTAGAGGGTTGGGGTGGAGTGGATGGGGATGTGAAGGGTCAGATCAATAAGGGACCATTTTCTTTTGTACAGGTATTAAAAAATCAAAACAAGAAAAAACAATGAGGGACTGTTTTCTTGTTTTTAGATATTCTACTGTACTGGATCCAACACAGGGGATTGGGCACCCCCTGTGTTGGCTTTATGGCGCACTGGAGGTGGCTACCCACTGTTGTCACCTATGCATTTGGGGAGGCAGGCAACCTGGAGGGGAAGGGGTTGGCTAAGCAGTACTGGGGGGTGGGTACCCTGGCCCACTTTTGTGTTATATTGGGGAAGGATAAGGGAGGACTCACTGATCTGGGAGGGGGAAGGAACTAAAAAAATAAAACAAAAAAGTAGATGGATGGATAGATAGATAGATAGATAGATAGATAGATAGATAGATAGATAGATAGATAGATAGATACATACATACATACATACATACATATATACATACATACAAGGAGACAGAGATATAGAACGATTGCAGGCTAACTGCTAGCACTCAAGCCTGCAACAGCACTCCTTCTGTGGCTGCAGAAATTGAGAAAGTCCCGCTTTTCTCATACAGAGAACAAGTTCTTTTTCTTAGCTGGACACCCAGGAATTTTGGGTGCTCAGAAACCTTATTTCCAGCATCATATTAAAAAAACAAAAAAATACCAGAATCTAGCTAAACAGGTCTTGTTTAACTAAGTGCAGGTGTTTATTCTTTTAAAAACATCATTTTTAGGTATTTTCCACATTTTTAGTTGGGAAAAAAATCAAGATGGCAGCAGTCAGGAATCTAAAAAAATAATTTTCGACTCATGAGAGCCATTTTTGGTTTTTGGCAGTTTAGTGATGTGAACTAAAAATGCCCTCACAAATGTAAAATGTATCATTTGAATCAGAGGATTAACTCAAAGCCATACTGAGCATGTGTGTATATACATTTAATTTCTTCTTTTCCTTTCCCTCTCTTTCTTGGGAACCTTTCTTCTATTTCTTTACACCGCTTTGCTTGAGTGGCAGGGTGACCTTGTGTATGAGGAGTCCCAGCATCTGGTAGAACTCCATGTGCCCTTGCCAGGGTCCCACCTGAAAGGTTGTATTTATCTTTAGGAAGAGTGCCCCTTTAATTCACACAGCAACAAAGCGAGGGTGGCAGCCAGCCCCTTCCCCTGCCGCTTCTTTGTCAGCTAGTACAGGGTGCACAGAGTGATATTAGCCATGATCTTGCCATGAAGCCCTCAGTAATCAACCTTTGATAAAGGACTTATGTCTGAAACATGTCAGGTGTTTCGCTGTGTTGTGTATGTGGCAATAAATTATTTTTTTCTACTGAATGTTGGCGTCCTTCTGAGAGGCTTTGTGTGTGCTTAGAACGTTTTGCTGCAAAGCCCTCAGTAATGTTTAAAGTGTCCCAAATCTGCCAGTACCTTGAGCTCGACCAGTCAACTCAAAGAGGATGTTAGATGCTAAGGCTTTTAAGAACTATGCTATTATTGACACCAGCCAACTCTTTCCAGTACTAGAGTTTCATCTTGCCTCCTGCATCTTAGACTTCTTTGCCTGTGGCATAACCTTAGAGAGAAGCCACTTAAGGGGAACACTGTATCATCTTCAGCTACCGAAGCTTTCATTAAAGACCACAAATTTGTTTTATCCTGTAGTCCTTGCCCTTTCCCTGTCTGTCTGTGAGTGTCCTACCATAACTGCCTCCCCCATAGGCTTCCCTTGGCTGCAGCAGCTATATAACATGCTGTAGCATTAAATAGCACCTTTCTTGGCGCTGCATAGAAATAATAAGAAGCTCCTTTACCTCCGTGGGAGCTTCTCTATAGCAAAAGCAGCTTTTGTAATTATACCCCCAAGGGAAGGCAAAGGATTGTAACTTGCCCCCGAAGGGCTAGCAGCACAATCCTTTCCACTTGCTAGCTATGCCTCTGCACTCCAACATTTTATGATGTGGCAATAGGGGAGAGCTCAGATGCGTGCTCCTTTGAAGTGTATGGAATGTGATTTTAAAGCACAGTTTTCAGTCATCTAAGTGGCCATTTGGTAAAACTGGAGCCAGTGTTCAACTAACAAGACTCTTGTTAGCTGAACCCTGGCTCTGATTTTACAAAATGGCCACTTAAACTGCCAAAAACTGTGCTTTAAAATCACATTCCATACACTTCAATGGCGTACACCCCACACTTTCCCTATTGCTGTGTCATAAAACAAGGAATGGCCAGCAACAGAGAGGTGGAAAGGGATCACGCTGCTAGCCTCTTGGATTCAATTTATGATCCTGTCCTTTCCTTCGGGGGTATAATTACAAAAGCTGTTTTTCCTACAGAGGAGCTCCCGTGGAGGTAAGGGAGCTTTCTGTTATCTTGGGGGAGTTTTAAATTACTAAGAATGGTTCTCTTGAAGGCCATTTCAGAACCGGCTACTAAGATGTACTTCTGCAGTATGACAACCAGACTTCTTCCCAAGAAACCCATCAGACACTAAGTCTGACAGGTGTTTCCTTCCATAATCCTAAAGAAATACATCTCCCAACAGGCACAGTGGCATTTTAAAAATGCCTGCCTGCAGTGTGCCAGAGATTGGAATATCCACTTTGTAGTGTAAGCCAGCATCATTCTAATACCACTTCTGAAAATACCAGCTGGCACATTTTTAACACTTTAAAACCATTTGGTAAGTGTTTCAAAAAGTTACTTATGCAGTTTCAGATTTATGGAAAAAGAAAAGTCCCAAAAGTGTGGCTGATGCTGTTTTACGATGAGCAATCTTGGCAGGCACTAAACATTTTGTTGCCCTAAATGGCATCTGATACTGTCTTAAATGTCATTTGGCACGTAAGCCACATTACAACTGCAGTCTGGAGTGACATTATTATTTGGATAGTTATAATTTTAACATTTGTTGTTTAGTATAAGCTATATAGGTAGTGCAATTATTGCAGTGCAGAGGCAGTGTGGCCTAGTGGTTAGAGCACCAGTTTCCTAACAGAGATTACAGGTTCAACCCCCACTGCAACAAATATACACTGTTTGACTTTGAGTAAGTCATATTCCCTCCTAGTGCTCCTGTCCATTCAGCTGCAGAAATAGGTGGAATCAAAACCCCACTGAAAACAAAATGTGGTATTTCACGTGGGCTTTCCTGGGTAAGTAAGTTAGTAATACAATTACAAAATCTACAGTATATTTGAATATGTCCTTGGGATGCGTGATTTGCTGTGTCAAATGTAGTTAGATGGCAAAGGGGGGCAGTTGACTTCCGACAGGTTACCATACATTCGGAGAGAGCTCTGTGGCAAGCTGTAATAGAAATGCATTCGATATGGTTAAAGATTATTTCTGAATTTTTTCCCCATCTAAAGTATTGATGACAGCAGCAGCAGCAGCAGCAACAGAGTTTGGAACCTAAACAAACTTTTAAGAAACAGCGAGGCTCTCTCTTTTTGATTAGAATTTCAGTTTGTGTAGGCTGGATGTTAGGAATCAGTATGTAGACACATACAGCAATGATTTGGTGGGGAGTATGCCTGGTTCTAGTCACATGACAGTCTGAGAGTGCCCCAGTGTTTATTCCTCCTCTACTGGCAGATACAGACATGGCGACTCCATCTTCAGTTCAAGAGGCAACAGTCAAGATTGAGTCACCAGCCACTTGGGATTGATCATACAGTACTTCAGACATATTTCTGTCACAGAAACATGAATTGTTGAAAGAAAGATCATGTGGTCATGTTCCTTCCCCTACTAACTCAGCGAGAATACCTGCGCACCCATTTTTCTTCAAAGTACTTATGTAGTTTAAGTTTAAAGGTGGAAGCAGTGTTGACTGACATCACTTGTGCTGGAAATTTGTAGTGTCCATCACTTTTTCTGTGAAATAGTTCTTCCTTGATATTTCCCTTGGTTCTTCTTTTAAAAGACATTAAAGCAGCAGTGTTTGTTAGTGTATAAAATGTCATAAATGTTTGTAGACTGCAGGGGCGCCAATAGAAATTTCTGGGCCCGGGACACACCATTAGAACTAGGGTCCCCTCACTCTCCCATCTCCTTGTAAGACACATATAAATCAATAAATGAGTACATTTATATTTAAATAAATAATGCACCACCATGCCACTTAACGAAAAAAATTATATAACAGAATTAGTACTTTACTTGTACTTAACTAACTTACATAATGAAATTAGGTGCATTCCAGTTCACATCCACCCTCTAAATTTAGTCTGAAGTCCCTGAAGATGAACCATCTCCTCACTATCATACTGGCAAACTCTCTAATGATATCATTGAAATCGAATGTTTGAGCAAGTTTATGCTCAATTGACAGAATCACAAGATTGTTGAGGCACTCTACACTCATTGTTGATTGCTTGTAGTTTTTTATTATTGAAAGCTTGCTGAATGCTCTTTCTCCCTCGGCCATGAACATAGGAAGAGTACCTGGGTCACTCACTGGCATGAAAGGGTGATGTGCTTCCACTTGGTAAACAGACACCCTCCGGGCTAATCTCTTAAATTAACATGGGTGGCTGCTTAATTGGGCATGGGTAACACACTGACTTTAGAAAGAGGCAGCAAGCCTCAATATATATTGGAACTGGTAAGACAATATTGATTTAAACCTTCCTTTCCAAAAATGATTTTGAACAGCAATTGCCTTTGTGTGTTTGATGCCTATCATCGGGAAGAACTGAACTATGTGCTACTGCTACACACACAGTTGCCACATCCATCCACACCCACATTCTGCACTCAAGCCAAGTCAGACAGGAGGACACTTTGTACCTCAGAGAATAGGTGATTGTTAAAAGGTGATCATGTACAGACAGTTCAAAACAAACAATAACTGTCTACACTACACCACTCAGGCTGATTGCAGTTTGGTAAAAAAAGATAGTTGTTGATTCTCAATTTAAATGAGTAGTAGAGTACCCACCATTGCCCCTAGCTTGCACAGGCCCTGCAGCTGCAGGCTGCAGCCTAGGAATGAGGAATCCTCCTCCAGCAGCCTCTGGAGTCTGTCCGACCATGTCCTCCTCTTCAGTTCAACTTGAAGTTTTAGGGAGTCCCGGTCACTTGGTCCGATCGATCAGAAGTTGAACGTAGTATAAAATCAGTGTCAGTCTGCAAGGGACTGACTTTTGCTCGGTCCGATCGATCAGAAGTTGAACATAGTATAAAATCAGTGTCAGTCTGCAAGGGACTGACTTTCGCTCGGTCCGATCAATCAGAAGTTGAACGTAGTATAAAATCAGTGTCAGTCTGCAAGGGACTGACTTTCGCTCGGTCCGATCGATCAGAAGTTGAACGTAGTATAAAATCAGTGTCAGTCTGCAAGGGACTGACTTCAAAAGGGGAATGCTGAGCAGCTGAAGTGAGAGAGTGAGTCCCAACGAAGTTGATGGACTGTCTTGGATGTCTCCCTGTCTCGTTCTCGAATGATCAAATCTCAAGCTTGAGGAACACAAGTAGTGCAGAGTGCAGACTGACTGAGCAGCACTAGCAGCACGTGTGACCTGCGACGTCATATAGTGTGGTGGCCGTGGCCCGATGACCTGACCTCTGACCCCCCTGAATGACCTCTGCTCCTGACCTGACCCCTGGCAAATTTGTCTGATTAGGAAGAACTGTAGAGTGGAGGAGAAGCAGGAGACTGCTGCTGTCTGCAGCCAGCACTGTCTGCTGGCATGGGGTCTGAACTGGAGAAAAAGAGTAAGATACATTCCAGTGGTCCTACCCCAAGCCAAGGTGGATGAGCAGGCTGGGGAGGGAGCGGAAGAGAGCTTGTAAGGTATAGAGCAGGACGGGCAGGCTGTAGCCACAGCAGAGAGAGGGGCAGCAGAGCCGAGCAGAGAGAGCTGCCACCTGCCTAGCAAACAGCTTTAAGGAGCTGAGGAGGAGCTGGTGGGTGTTGTGACAGATTGTGCTGTGGCCCGGGGACTAGGAGGTGTGGAGGGAGCTTCACTCAGGGGGAAGGGCAGCTCAGTATCCTCTGATGCCAAAGCGTCTCTCTGCCCTCCTTCGCCTGTGTATCAGCTAATTCTTCGTGGGGGGGTTGCCGGGAAAAATTGATAATCAGGCTGGCTGGGCTCCCTGAGCCTCTGGGCCTCGGGACAGTTGTTCTGGCTGCCCCCCCATCGGCACCCCATGGTGTGGCAAAAATATCAACATATTAATTTTTTTGTTATAATTTTATTTCTTGCCAGAACTGAAATAATGTGATCTTGCAGTTTGTAAGCATTCCAGCTTGCTAGCCATGCCCACTGTGAATAAATTAAATGTCTTGGTGTGATGCTGTGCTGTTTACCATCAGAATGTGTGTTAGTAGTATTCTAACACATACACAGTATGAATTTAGTTTGTACAATCAAAAAGGAAATACATCAGAAAAGATTTTAAACAATTGACAGCGATAGCCACCTTTATTGAGTCAATATGCGACTGGCAAAATTAGCGATAAAAGCTAATTTAAACATATCTGAAGAAATAAAAAAATACACTCAGGATGATCCTACAGATGTAAGAAAATACATTTGTGCAAAAAAAAGTAACATGATGAAATGTTTTGTGGACCAACAAATAGTAGACTTTAAGTGCCCCTTACCCCTTGACCTCTCCTTCTGCACATCCTTAAGATCTGCATTTAGTCTGACAGTGTTATCCATTTTAAATATTTCAGTACTGTAATCCACTGTAGTACTTTAAAGATTTAGCAGAACAAAGGATTCGCAAGTGTGCAATAAACTGTGAACCAACACGGGAGCAAGATCTGTATTGCTGAACTTTGGATGAAGAATTAGGACATCCAGTTGAAGTTGGTAGATGACAGAGTTAATAAAGTGGGAAAGAGAGAAAAAGGTGAGGGGCAGAGAGTATATACTGTAAATTGCTATCTGTCCTGAAATGAAAGACAATGCTGTACTACATGTTAAAAACAAACAGTTGTCAATGCTGAATGGTTGCTTGCTTGTATTTGCTGTGTAGGTTTTGGCCGTTGATAGTGCAGAGGCTAAAATCAAGAAATCAGTAACATGAGGTAAAACAGCGCAATTGCCATCATTGTGAAGTGAAGAGGTTCTCACATATTGTTATTGTTTTCTTAGACTGTGACCTTGCATTTTCAGAATAGTAGTTTTTATTGCCCCAGCATTTGAACATGGCAGGTGTTATGTGTGAAATGTGACCCAAAACCTTGTTTTGTGGAAAAACTGCGAAAACAGGTTTTGGAGGAGTATTCGATAAATGATGCCTGCCAAGTTCATTCAATGGGGGTAAAAAACATGAGTATGTTGAAAATGTGGGTTTTAAAAAAATACATATTGCAACGTTATGAGTAAGCATTAAAAAACATCAGAGTTTGTTTATAACTTTTAATTATTTTTTCAGTTTTTACCCCAAATGTTCACTATGGCCTTTATGTGATGTCACCTTATGAACATGGCAGGTCTCTTTTATGAAATCCTGTCCAAAATGTCATTTTGCAGCACAAGCATGAAAAGTCATTTTGGGCAGGATTTAGAAAATGACACATGTCATGTTTGTGAAGTGAGGCACACATGTTCATTAGGTGGGGTAAGCAAAACATTAAGTTAAAAATTTGGGGTCAAAAACTGCAACAATAGTTGGTTTGGCAGTTGAAATTCAATGCAAGGAAGTGCAAGATAATGCATATGGGGCACAAAAACCCTGGCACAATATATCAGTTGGGGGGTGAGGATATAGCATGCACCAAGCAGGAAAGGGATCTTGGGGTTGTCATCTCTGATGACCTCAAGGTAGGGAAACAGTGTGACAAGGCAGCAGGTAAAGCAAATAGGATGCTGGGATGCATAGGCAGGGGCATCACCAGCAGGAAAAGGAGGTCATAATTCCGCTATACAAGACACTAGTGAAGCCCCACCTGAGTACACTGTACAGTTCTGGAGACCTTACCTACGTAAGGACATAGACAGGGTAGAGAAGGTTCAGAGGAGGGCAACAAAGATGGTGCATGGATTGCATCACAAGTCCTATGAGGACAGGTTGAAGGAACTGAACATGTACTCCCTGGAGGAGAGGAGGGAGAGAGGGGATATGATAGAGACATACAAGTATCTTACAGGGAGGAACAGGGTGCAGGAATACACTATTTTTAAGCGAAAAAGATGTTCCAGGACTAGAGGACATGGGATGAAGTTGGAGGAGGGACGATTCAGAGAAGCGTGAGGAGAATTTCTTCACAGAGCGGGTGATGGACAAGTGGAACACCCTGCCAGAAGAAGTGGTGGGGCTGAAACAATCACGGGATTTAAGAATGCATGGGATAGACATAAAGGAATTCTGGAGGTCAGGGGTAAGGGGCAACAGACTTCTTGGAAAACATAAACTGAACTTACGAGCTCAAATAGGCAGACTGGGTGGGCCATAGGCCCTTATCTGCCGACACTGTCTATGTATCTATGTAATAGCAAGGTTATATGAGTAACCACTGAAGAATTTCAATGCTTTTTCATAACTTTGTTATTTTTTGAGATTTTGACCCCAGATGTTCGGCATAGTCTTTTTAGTATCCCACCTTATGATGAGGACATGTGTAACTTTTTAAATCCCATCCAAAATGTGATTTCCCAGAGTGACTGCGAAAACATGCTGGGGGAAGGGGACTTGAAAAATGGCAGCTAGCACTGTCGCTCATAGATTCAAGAACAGTCCTTTTAAAGCATTCAATAAAATATTTTATGTCATTGATGGCTAGACTGCAGCACACTGTCCACCCTTTACCTGAAGAAACCCCAGCTGGAAACTTTTAAAAGAAGGGACCTTTCTATGTGGCCACTCTGCATAATGCTTAGCAATGATAAATAAGAATGACTTCCAGTCTCCTAACTCAGATGAAATGAACGTTTCCCATAAAAGATCGTATCACCTACAGTAGTGATTTTGCAGTTTATATCATTACCTGCCCAAAGGAGCTTAATATGTATACCCTTGAGGAAAGAAGGGAGAGGGGGGACATGATAGAAACTTTCAAGTACCTCAAGTGAATCAACAAAGTCCAAGAGGGTAGCATCTTTCAGAAAAAGAGACTTGCAAGAACAAGGGGACACAATTTAAAGATAGAAGGAGGGCGGTTCAGGGGCAATGTGAGGAAGTATTATTTCACAGAGAGGGTAGTGGATGCATGGAACAGCCTTCCTGAGGAAGTTGTGGGGTCTAAAACTGTGGGAGAATTCAAGAATGCATGGGACAGACATAAGGCAATTCTTGTGGGAGGCAGGAAGATATAGGCTGTTGGTTAACTAGGCTCTGCGGCCTATCCTGTAGGTAGGGAAATGGACAGACTAGATGGGCCTAGCGGTCCTTATCTGCCATCAAAGTCTATGTTTCTATGTTTCTGTGTGATTGCTTCTATGTGTTAAAACCTCTTGCACCTTCTGAAATAAAAAATGTATTATATGCAACAAGGTGATTACCCAGTGGTTACATGTTTGTTGCATGCAACTATATTGCAGTTGCAATGCAGTTACAGTATAGTTACACTGTAACTACAATGTAGTTAACTGACACTTAAACTGTAACCTATAAAAGCTCCATCATGAGCTGTGATGGAAGTGCCACTGTGGCCAGACATTTCATGGATAACAATCACAATGTTTCTGCACTGAGGTTTGGAGAATTAAAAGAGTAGAACAGTGTATCAGAGGCACTGAAGGAAAGAGAGAATTCTTAAAAAGGGAAATGTGGAAACACATGTTGCCAACAGCACAAAGGAAAGAGGAAATTGTTTAACCAGGAAAGGAACACTAAGCTGGAGCTTGTTTCAGGTGTGACCTGGGGGCACAAAGAAGTTAAGCGACTTGCTCAGTGTCACACAGTATGCCAGTGGGGCTGATGTGATTCAAACCCAGGTCTCCAGGTTTGCAGCTCAGTGCCCGTAACCACTACCATATACTGCCTTCAACAAGGAACAGAAATAATTATCGTTTCATTTAAAATTTGTTATTTGGGTGAGAGCCCAAGAACATAAATGCCCATTTTCAAGGGAGACCCAAAACATAAAGGAATGAGGAGAAGGACTGGTGTTTTTTTAAGAACAAAACTGCTTTTTGTATTTATTTTTGTAAGTCCTGCTATTATTTTCCTTTCCATTGAGACATGTGTCTGGTTTTCATGAACAGCGTCCCTTTCTAACACTGTTTCTGCATTTACCAGATATTTGCTTAGGCTTCGTATCTTTTAGATGTGTTTTTCTTGCATTTTCAACATGGCCTTTGTTAGCTGCTGTCGTTTCAAACCCGGGGAGGGAAATGGGGTAGCTATGGATATTATTCTTGGCGTACATTTGTCTGAGTCAAAGCCTATACCTGAATTTTCCCATTATGTTTCCCAAGTATTCTGCCACCTCTTTATTTCCTCCTGGATCCCCTAATGTAATCTCTGGGACCATGTTCTACTGTTTCTTTCATCCCCCCACCTCCACCTGTGTTTGTCTCTATTAGCGTGGTTCCACATTAATCCCACAAATACTGAGTGTAAAAGTTATATCTTTTTAGTAACTTATGTCCATGTATTTAAATTTCCCTCCAGTTCCTTTTAGGAAAGAGTTTTTGACCTGTTAGGATTGGTATGGTATATGGAAACAGCAACCAATACAAACCATTGAAAAGATATTAACTCTAAGTCTTAGTTGAAGACTAGTTGTACTTGAGAGTTTCATATGGACAGCTTGTGACAAATTTAACAGATAGCTTCTTCCTTTTAAGTGGAGATACTGACACAGTGTTTTTAACTAGGTCCACATTTTGTCTTAAGTGACGTGCACATTAAATTACGATTGCAATAACCACGGTACAGACTGTTTTGTGGACTTTTTTCTAAGTGCTTAGCAACAGTTAGATACATAAGCACAGTCACAGCAGGAGCCACTCACTCCTGACAGTGTAGGAGATGGCCGCCCTCAGTAGTCACATTGTGCAACATCAAATCGGCAAGGCATCTCTAGTTCTCTACGCTAAATAAATATTACAATGCAAATAGTCACCAACTAATGGACTGAATTGAGGAGAGTGATTTATAAAAGAAAATGTTTTTTTCTCCAAGGATTTAACAGCTGTCTTGATTAGAAGTATGAGTACACAAAGGCTATAATTTAGAATGGCAGCAACAAGTTATCATTGTCCCCTGAACCCCTGCCAGGAATGATGAACGTCACAACTTTGTTACTTTTTGGTTGCTCGCTGGCAATATTTATTTTGGCACAAATATATTTACATTGTCACTGTCATACTTCAATCTCCACACCATAAACAATTCAATATACAAATTGTTCTTGGTTCTGGCCTCTTCCTTCCTCTGGTTGCTTGTTTATCTTGCATTTTCAGGGTCTGGACACTCTGAATCCGACCCTCTCCTCCATCTCTAGAACCAGGCCGGTCCCACCTACCCCGGGCCTTCGCCTTCCAGGCTCGGACATTTCTGAATCTGGCACCTGGACCTATCCGCCTCCCCACATTAACACCATGTCTGGGTGAGTTGCTGTTATCAACACCTAACACACCTTTTGTAGCAGTTGGACTTCCAGCACCCAACTTTCTGTAACTCTTCTACTGCCACCCCTCTCTCTGCTGCCTCTGAGGCTGTGCCAATCCAAAAAGAGTGAGGGGCAAAATCTCCTGGGTCCTCCCTCACGAAGGCCAGGGCCTTCCTGAGCACTTCCCCCACCTGGAATCCGATGACTGGGGAGCCATCCCTGTGGCAGAACAAATCCCCACTTTCACCCCCTGGATGCTCTCATATGCCTCCAGTTCAGCCACTGCACGGCTGGCAGACTGTGGCTGCCGCATCAGCAACACTGTGGTCCCTCTCCCCCTTTGGTCTGTTTTTGACCTGGCCAACATAATGACCACTCTTTCCTGCCCCCATACTATGCTGTTGTGCTGTAAAGCCTGCCCAGCTGCTGACGTCTGTGGGGCCAACACTGCCCCCACATGGAAGGCCCCTGCTGCCATGACTGGAAAAATGGCCTTGAAGAGGATTGCCTCCTGGGCCAAAGAGCACACCTGTCATGTTGTCCCTAATACCTCGGCCAGCAGTTGTCCCTTAATGGGGCACCTTCCATCACTCCTAGTGCCCTGCCCCTCTGCCATCCCATGACCATCTTCTTTATTGTCCTGCTGGCCATAACATCCAGCCATCTCCTGTCCTGACATACCCAACTGTTGCCAGCCAAGTGTACCACCACTGTGGAATGGGCCAGCCCTTCTTCCCACTTCTCCAGTATGAACCTTCTTACCTGATCCTCCTGGGCCGGTTCGTCCCTGTCCTATCCAAGCTTCCTCCTAAATTCCTGGAATCTCACGGCCCCCCCATAGGCCCTCAAAGTGTTAGCCAACGAGGAACCATGGTACAGTGCCTGGCTATGTCCCTCCAGCCTCCCACAACCGGTCTGGGATCCTGGTCCTGTGCTTCACTGCCCGTGGCCTCAGCTCCTGAAACCTTCTGAGCTGTAAATGGGAAAGACTGTCGGCTACTTTATTCTTAACTCCTTTAACATGCTGTGCTTTGTGATGTGATGTCCTTCAACAGGCCACCTGCCTTCCATTGCTCCACCCATGGTTCCGACATCCACTCTCCCTGGAAATATGCCTCCTTCCCCAGGGTGCCCAAGGCCTCCATAAACAACTCCAAGTCCATATTTCATTCCCACTCATCCTGCCAAAATGTTACTCCATTATAGATGTCCAAGAATTTCTTCCACACCATAAAATCTTCCCACACTCCTTTAGACACATCCACCCAGTGGTGTGGCTGCTTAGTCTTCCCTGTGGTCTTGCCCAGTCTCCTCGTAAAAGCCCTGCCCAGGCTAATGGCCTTACAGGCAAAATTAAGATGCCCCAGCAGTTGCTGTACCTGTACCAGCGGCACCCCCTCCTCCCCATTACCTGTGCCAATAGACCCTTAAGCTGTGCCACTTTGACCTTGGGAAGCCTGAAACATCTCATCTCCATGTCCACTTCTATGCCCAGGAATTCCAGTCTATGGGCAGGGCCCTCCATCTTGCCCTGTGGCAATGGTATCCCTATGTGCTGGCACATCCCCTTGAAATCCAGTAATATCTTATGTGCCTCCTCCTGTGTCTTGTCAATGAGGAGGAAGTCATCCAGATAGTGTACTACCCTCCTGTGCCCATACCTGGCCCCAAATATCCACTGCACCTAGGTGCTGAAAGGCTCGAAAGTGGAACAAGCCACTGAGCATCCCATCAGCATGGCCTTGTCAAAGTACAGCCTCCCTTGGAATTGAAAACCCAAGAGATCCCAATCTGCCGGACTGACTGGTAGTGGCCAAAAAGCAGACCCAGTGTCCGTCTTCGCCAACCATGCACCCTCGACTGCCCTGATCAATATTATGGCCTGCTCCAATGAGGCATATGACACTGCCCTGAGGTGGTCTGGTATGCCTTTGTTCACTGATGAGCCTACAGGATATGACAAATAGTGGATCAGGCTGAATTCCCCCTCCACCTTCTGCAGAACCATACCCAGTGGGGATACTCAAAAATAGGTGCATGGGGGGGCATCCAGAGGCCCCCCCCATTTGACCTGCCTTGATTTGCTTCAAAATCTTAGCCCACACTACCCCCTTCTTCCCTCTCACCATCCCGAGGTTCTTGGCCCTCATCCCTGCTCTCCCCCCTTGAAAACCCAGTGGGAAACCTGTTTGGAAACCCTCCCTAAGCAGGTCCACTGCCCCCTTATTTGGGTATTCTGCAGTCCACTCTTCCACCACTGCTAGGGAAATGGGTGTGCGTGCCAGTGTGTAGCCCCACCATCCTTCACCCTGTTCCCTTCTAATTCCAGCCATAGGAGGCGTTATGATGCCCTCTGTAGTGTCCCCCTCACATCCTGCCCTGCCCTCACCCCTGAGCCCCCCAAAAGGGCTGCTCCTGGTACTGGCTCCTGTTCTGCCCCTTTCCCTCCCCTTGCCTGCAAGCTGGAAAGGCTCTGCTGCATATTTTGAGCACACATGCCTAAACTACAATTATTCTAGGTGCAGTTGGCTTTGTTGAAACCCCAACATGCCTTAGTCCCCAAGGCAGGGGTTCTTCTCCACCTGTTTGCCCCCAATCTCATTCTTCTCCCCCAAAAGGGTCCTCACCCACAGCTCCAAATGGGTGCAATCCCACCTCAGATCAATCTCTGCTGCCATTCTTTTTTGGAATGCTTCATCATATTTCAGCCACCCATATCCCAACTTCGCTTTGTACTTGTCCTTGATGATGGACATGTATGTCAATAGTGGACTGGCTAGGTCTGGCTGCTTCTCTAGTAACAGTGCACTGTAAATGATAAACCCTCTTGCCAACTCTCTATGGTTTTCCCATTGTGCTTGACCTCCTCGGCCTTGTGGCCTACGACTGCCAAAGCCACTGCCATCTCCGACTTTCCCACTGATTCTTTCTGCTTATATTTTGTGGCCGTGTCCTTGTCCACCAGCCTGAAAATGTCCACATACTCTCCCTTCCAAATGTTTTCTTTGATTGATGCTGGGACGTGGTCCCCCAGTGAGCAACCCGGAGGTCCTTCATACAGTTTTCTGTTTGCCGGCTTGGCTCCGGTTCCCCTGTTTCCCACCCCTTTCCCTTTTAGGGCCTGCATGGCCCACTCCATTTTCTCAGTCCCTGTGTCCCCCATGTTGCCCAATATTCTTTCAAAATACTCACTCAACCTGTTTTCGTTGGATATATCTACGTTGTTCTTACCCCTGTCCGGGCTCTCCCCATCCAGTTCTGGTGCTGGCCGTGGTGCTTGGATGGGTGCGGGGTGTGGTACCTCCTGCCTTGGCCTCTTCCCTGTCTTCCCCTTGTTCAGGCACTCCTCTCACTCCTTCCACTTTTTCTGAGCCTCCTCCTCTGCTTTTCTCCACTTTGCCACCATCACCAGCTCTGACATCTGCCCCATCAGCTTTGCTGCCTCCTACATCATCCTTTCACTGGACATCAGATTTTGCTTGGGTGCCATCACTGTTCCTCCATCTCTGCCTGCATAGAAATGAGAAATAAGTGCCCAAACCCTGTAAGGCATCCTGCTCAGAGCCTGCTGTAACCTCACCAGCACCACCTCTGCTAACGAATGGTCACGACCAGGGCCCTACTGCTGGGTCACCTTCCAGCAACATACTAGAAGTTGACGGTCCAGCTAACCTTGGTAAAGAAAAATAAAAATATTTTGAGGGAGTAGCTCTCTACCAGTACTAGTCTATATACATCATAGACAATTGGTAGGAAGTGAGCCATGCACCAAATGTACACACGTTCTTATTTTATCCAATTTCTTGTACTCTCTTTTCTGTAAGTTACATTCTTAAGGACCAAACGTGAGTCTACCTGTCTGCTTTTAGGCTCTGCCCGCACCTTGGTGCCCCTAGAGGAGTGGTTTAGTGAGGTACACCTTTTTTTTCTTTTAAATCCCTGGGTCCCGTTTTGTTCTGATGCCCTGAGGTCCCAAAAGGCCAGCCCCCACAACTATTTGTGGTGGGAGAGCAAATGGAGCTGCTTTTTGTGGCTGTGCCACAAGGCCACCCCAGGCCTGTGCATTCGGCCCCTTCCCCTCCACCTTTCCTTTTCCCGTTGTGGCCTCCCAGCTGATGCTCGGGCCTTCTTGGCTCGTCAGACCCAACCTAGGCCTCATTCATGTGCAGCAGAATGGCTTGCTTCTAGCGATGCTGCCGCTGGGTAGTTCTGGTAGGTGGACTATCCCTCCCACCCGGTGGGGCCTCCCTTCCCCCGGTCCATGAGGGAATGAATCCCCCAGCTTCCCCTTTTGGGACTGTCTGTCGCATGAGACAGAAGGTGACCAGCCCTCCCTCCTATACCCCAGGCATGCTCACCTCCATAACTGTGACCTATCGACGTTCCCTACCTCCTGGATTCAGTCCCCCATTCACCAACCCCTGGTGAATCTCTTTCCCGATCATGACTCAGCAGGTATGAACCCTCTTGCTGTCACTCGCGGGTGAATCCGGTTGCAGAGAGGCCTGCCTGCTACAGCGAGGGTCTTCTCAATTGAAAACACCTGAAACCTCGGTGTAGTGCCTGGCCTAGTCTGTTTAGATGCAGCGAGGTGTACACTACAGATTGTGTCTAGACCTCAACCTCCTTCCTTACGATCCATGTATCTCCCTTTGGAACCTTCGAGCCATGCAGTAGGCCCTCATTCCAGCACTTGCACCGTTCCCCCTTTTTGGCCGGGCTACCCTGCTCTTAGTGACCATGCTCCTTCTCTGCCCAGCAGCTCCCGTGCCCTGCAGGGCTCGCTCTTAACCACCCCAACTCACCACAACTGATGCAGCACCAAAACAAGTGGGGGCTCCCTTCCACTTTGTGGCTAAGCACTTCCTTTCCTCACTAGCCTGCCACCACCACTGGGAACTGACAGAAAAATTGTGCCTGCCTGCTCTGTGTGGTGCTCCACCTGCTGTATCTAATGCACCAGCCACCTGCTAGCTATGGCCCTATCCAGGCCCATCCCTGCCACTGGCTGCCATCTTGGCCTCTGCACACCATTCCACGTGTCCTGCTCGCTGACCCCCACTTTCCGAACCTCTAGAGTCACAGCTCCTTTGCTCCCCCACAGGAATGGCATAACATCTCCTCTCTTTCCTACCTGCTGAGTAGGCACCTCTTGCACCCAATACCTGCTGCTATCCCCGCCTGGGAGTGGTTGCCTGCTGCCTTGTGGCCTCGCCGATCGCCGGCAGTCAGATCCTAACCAAGGGATGCCAGCTTGCCTGTGGCCTACTGCCTTGCCTCCGGGTAATCGATCACAACTGGTGCTGCACAACCTTAATCCCTGTGATAAATTAAACATAAAAGCCACGTCCTTTCCCCTAACTGCTGACTGGCTTTCACCAAAAAACTAGGGAAGGGCTGGGAGCCCTGGAGCGATTTCCCGACTGGCATTCCCCTACTCCAGGAGTATCTCTTTACCCGTAACTGCTCCCCCGGGCCTAAATTCAAGATACCAGTTTAAAAACTAACCTTTGCACCTAGCAATGACTGGTACTTGACTAGCTCAAATGAGCTTAAAAGAGAGGCACCCCACCATCTGGGCCACACGCCAAACACTGCACCCGACTTATTTTTTGAGAAATCAACAACGCCTAAACCTGTTTCTGTAAACCATGCACTGTCTCACTAAACAAAATTCGCTCCAGCCTGATGAACCTAGCTTTACTGAAGCAAACTCACCAAACAGAACCCATCGAAATCACCACAGCTAAAACACATAAGGCCTGGCTGCCATGTGCTTGTGCCTTACATTTTGTCTTACCAATGACGTGCTGAGTTCCAGACCTTCCCAGCAAAAGAGGTCATACTGAGGTTGTTCTGGCCTGATATAGTCCTTCAGGACCCCTGTGGCTCCGCCCCCCCAGCCAATCCCTGGGGCTGTGGCCTTGCCTTGTCATATGACCCTCTGCTTGACCTTGTGAGGTCACTAAGCCCCTCCCTCCCCTTCCCCCTATCCTTTTTCCCTCCCCCCCCTTGTTTCTTCCTGGTAGGGGTCATCAGACAACCTGGCCTGCCTTTTAGTGGCAAGCCTCATTTAGGAGAAAACTATTAAATGTGTCACACACAGTACAGTGTTGTTTATATGAATCGAGCACTTTGAGTTGTCCACTATCTAACTAAGATATAACAGCAGTCAGCATGTGAACTTCAAACTGTACATTTAGGTCACAGTCAAACCAAGGCATAGTATTTATCCCACTGTATAACTCCATTTCATTTTTCTCCATCTACTTTCTAAGGGAAACTAAACATAAAGAATAAGTGTTATTTAGGCTACACTATTGTGTGAACAGCCATTTTGGTTACCTTGTTTCCTTTGTTTTAGTTTTTTGCCTATTCCCATTGATAGCATGCTATATGTGATGGTGACTCAAATATATATTGAATCCTGGAAGGGTCCAGTAATGCAACAATACATTTAAGGTATGAATTTTTTTTTTATTTAGTTGTTTAACCAGGTATAGCACACTAAGCTGAAAGCTTTTTTACAGGAGCGACCTGGGAGCACAAGGAGGTTAAGTGACTTGCTCAGGGTCACACAGTATGCAAGTGGAAGCTGTGGGATTCAAACCCAGGTCTGGTCTGCTGGATGTCACCAGATTTGCAACTCAGAGCCTTAGACCACTGTGCTATACTGCCTCAAATTATTACTGTTAATTCACAGACCTTGCACGTTTTCTATAGTTCACAATTATAGTACATCCTAATTATTATTGGCTAATATAGCATATTTCTATGCTTACAGATATTATTCAGGAAACATACTTGTTCCTAGTGACTGATTTGTTAATTTTCCTTCAGGTAATATTTTTTACCACAAATTGAGGTGCAATATTGATTTGTTCAAAGTAGTATGGAAAGTGTCATAATCCCTTGTTCTAATTCATTATTGTTTAATGGCTATAGAGGGTTAAGGTGCACATGTGGAGTAGGATTATTGTATAAAAAAAGTCTTATGGCTGCTAGACCCCACATCATTATGACCTGCTACTATAATACATTGTATTTTAAGTCTTTACAGTACAATCAAAATTAACTGTGGTACATTTTCCTAATTTTTTTATTACTATACTGCTCTAGAGGAAAAAACAATAATTTTATAATCAAAGGGAGGATCTTTCAAAGGGACACTGTCAACCCTTTTTGCACCATATTATGTCTAGCGGGAAACCCACATCGTATGACTGCTTATCTTGTTTAAAATTGTTTGCTGTTGCTGGTTGTTTTATCTGCTTCCTTTCTTGGTATAACTAAAATGCATACTAATGGTGTAAATATACCCAACCTTGTTTTATTTCAAATCCTTCATCTGCTCTTATTGTATTCTTCCTGAACATTAGGAGCACCCCAACAAGTGCAGGCACTCATGATGCAAGAGTCTCCTCTCCTCCCACTGAATCACTAGTGTCTATCCTGTTTGGGGGTGTTTCCAAGCCCAGGAAAGATACAGTAGGAGCTGATCAAGCACTGTAAACAAACACATTTTTGTGTAGTAACACCAGTTTGGTGAGCAGTCTGTTTTTCACTTTTAAAAAGGAATAAGAATCAAACTACCAGCTATGTTAACAATCTCAACTCAATGTGACCAGTCATAATATGTGTTTTGTAAATGAAAAACACTTTTAGTTCTAAGGCGGTTGACAGTGTCACTTTAATTTGGAATTCAACATTAAATATTTGACACTAACATTAAGGGTCTATATTGCATGTATTTTTATGGTCACGTCTGCTGATTTTTTAATTCTTTTTTATTAATATATCGTTAATAGTAACCACTGCTGTTCAAATGACGTGAGTTGCCACAAAACATTGATTTTCACAAGGTTGATTATATATAGAATAATGCATAGATAGGGGGTTGATATGCAGTTTTTTTACACACCCAGGTGTGTGATATTAGAAGAAACCTCGAGGCAAAGCTCCGAGGAGGTTTCCCAATATCACACACCGAGTGTAAAAAAACTGCATATCAACCTTTATGTTTTATAATAACTGGTTCAAAAAACGCCCACTTACTCAAACTTGTGGAATGCGGCCGAGCCAGAAGCAACTGACGAAAGAAGCCTGCCACAAACTTTCACAGAGCTATCAAAAT
Organism: Neoceratodus forsteri; assembly: GCA_016271365.2. NCBI lineage: Eukaryota > Metazoa > Chordata > Ceratodontiformes > Ceratodontidae > Neoceratodus > Neoceratodus forsteri. The sequence goes on from CM057450.1 coordinate 1,221,532,105, forward strand.
CTGCATCCAACCGACTGTTGCTTACTCCTGATTCCTTCCCACAGAAGCCCGAGAGGAGCTTACAGATATGTGGCAGTTGCCCGGTTCGGAGATCGTGTCAGCTTGTTTGACAGTTTTAGGCCAAACTACAGGACACTACTAATTGCTCCCAGCACGGAGGCTACATCAGACTCAATGCAGACTGAGTCATGGCAAATTCAACCTGTCTGATTGGTCTGGACTGCTGCAGGCTTCTTGGTGCGAGACTGTAAAATTCGTATCAACTCGTGGGTTGATAACGAGTTTTTTCGTATCGACTTTTTAAAGTACTCAAAAACAAGTTGATAATGGGGATCATCAGTTATTATATAACACTCTTGTACATAAAACACTGGATTAAGCCTTCCTTTTCTCAGATATAAATATGGTTTAATGCACAGTGAAAGTCTGCTTCTAAGTAGTTCAGGCAGGATGCTGGTACCTTTCTATTATCAGTTACTATTGTAAATGGCCTGCCAAGCACGGAAAGGAATGAGGCTGTATACAGAGTTGGGCTTACACACTGTATCCTAAAGTGCTTTACAAATCACAAAAATGGTAGCAGCCATACATCTTGCACAGGAATATTCACTGAGATGGGGAGAAGAGGGAAAGCTCAGGAAGGCAAGTATAGAGGGCGATGAGAGAGAGGGGTTAAGCACAGGGATGTTCTCAAGGTCACAGAGTGAGGAAGTGGTGCTGATGAGTATTTAACCCTGGGTCTCCAGATTCACAGCTCTGAGCTCTAACCACGAGGCAACACTACCTCTAGGAGTTCTCTGTTGGAATGTGTTAGCTGGAAAACGGGAAGTTCTGTTAATACGTGGTTTGCAATTACTTCTCCCCTGACCCTTGCCACTTTATTGCTTTTGTACTCTTTTTTTTCTCATGGATTATTTATGTATTAGTTGCATATGTGTTTGTCAAGGGAGCTGGTGTCTTGGTTTCTGATCCCTGATGTATTAATTAAGGAACATCATTAAAAATATAAATGAACACCAGTTCCAAATAAAATATAACAGAACATTAAAAATGCCTCCAGCTATAAATATTATACATTAAATGAGGTGATGGAAGCACATAAATAGGGTTTGCTGTTGGGTTGTTTATGTACTGTATCTTGATTATAGCATATAAGCTTTACTATACAGTGCTATGTAAATTAAAAAAAGAAATGAACTGGTTCTGTTGGAAAGGCAGCACTACAGGAGATTGCACATACTGTTAGCTGTGAACTCCATTTAGTAGCACAGAAACATAGAGAATGTTAGGCAACAAAACAAAACAAACAAAAAAACCACTGTACTGTAGGTGAAGCTTGTTTGTCTTCAGTAATTAGTAGCTGCCCACTGCCATTGTTAAGGGGGATAGTCAGCATCAAGAGCCTCACACTCAGATATGTGGCTGGTCCCCACACCCAGATGTGTGGCTGGTCCTCACACCCAGATGTGTGGCTGGTCCCAGTTTGCACTTCATGTGCAATTTTTTTTTTGCTTACTGTTTACTGCAGTATAGTAGATTGTATGAGGCTGATTTTGCAGACTACTAAGCTGATATTTTCTGCTACTACAAATCCCAGAATCCCCTAGAGATGGCATCAGAGAATGGCTGCAGCACTGAGAGATTCAGTTGTCTGCAATTAAAACATAGAAACATAGATTTTGACAGCAGATAAGGACCGCCTGGCCCCCTAGTCTGCCCATTTCCCTACCTACCTAACTCCCGATCCTAAATAATCAGCAGCTTACCCTCTCTTTCCTACCACTAGAGTTCCCTTCTGTCTAACTCATGCATTCTTGAACTCACCAATCATTTTAGCCTGTACGGCCTCCGCTGGGAGGCTGTTCTATGCACCCACTACCCTTTCTGTGAAAAAAACTTCCTCACATTTCCCCTTCGTTCCCCCCCCCCAGCCTCATATTGTGACCCATTGTTCTTGCACATCTCTTTTTTTGAAAGATGCTGCCCTCCTGGATTTTCTTGATTCCTCTGAGGTACTTGAATGTCTCTATCGTATCCCCCTCTCCCTCCTTTCCTCCAGGGTATACATATTGAGATATTTCAGTCTTTCCTCATATGTTTTGTGGTTCAGTCCTTTCAAAATTGTTGTTACCCTTCTCTGGACCACCTCTGTTCTGTCAATGTCCTTCCAGAGGTGTGGTCTCCAGAACTGAACACAGTATTCCAGATGTGGCCTAAACAATTGTCTGTACAGTGGCATCACCACCTCCTGTTTTCTACTGGTGATGCCCCTCCCTATGCACCTCAGCATCCCTCTGGCCCTTCCCCACCACCTTTTCAAATTGCTTGGCCACCTTCAGGTTATCTGTTAGGTTTATCCCCAGGTCCCTTTCCAGTTTTGTTGTTGTTAGTATCTCCCCCCTCCCCCCCCATTGTGTATTCCTCTCCAGGATTCCTGTGGCCCAAGTGTATGACTTTGCATTTTTTGTGCACTGAATTTAAGCTGCCACTCTCTTGACCACTCCTCCAATTTGCATAGGTCTCGTCTCATTTTATCCACCCATCTGGAGTGTCTACCCTATTGCAGATCTTGATGTCATCCGCAAAGAGGCACATCTTCTCTTCCAGACCCTCTGCAATGTCACTAATGAAGACACTGAAGAGGACCGGCCCAGAACTGAACCCTGTGGCACCCCACTGGTCACCTCCTTCTCCTGGGATTGAGTATTGCAGTACATGTTACAGTTTTATCAGCTCTGATCTTCTGTCTACTGGTCCTGCTGTCCTCCCTAGACTACGTACAGTCACAGAGGACTGTACATAGCCTAGTGAGAACAGTGTGACCATCAAACATCTGATCTGAGCCTATAAAATCTCTAACATGCACTGTAGACTATTGAATCTCCCAGTGCTGCAGCCCTGCTCTGATGTCTGCTACAGGGGATTCTGAGATTGCTGGTTAAAGCATATGTCAGCTTGGAAGTAAGCAGATGAACTGTGGTACAACAACATTTTGGCTGATATAGAAATCCATGCAGAACATAAAGAATGCTGGGTGGACAACTATGCACAACCAGTGTGTTCTGCCACAGAGGGGTTCTGATTCCCTCCTACCTTGAGAGGGAAGCTTGACAGTTCTGTGGAAATCAAAACTCCAAGGTGGCAGAATATACTGGTTGTGCACAAAGTTGCTAATCCTGTATTTTTTTATAGTGTATAGTATTATACTTGTGCAGTTTCTAGACGTTTCAGAATGCTGTTGTACCACAGAAGGGTACACTCCCATTCCATGACCTTTGAACTGGGGTACAACAGCATTTTGAAAGGGATGGAATTCTATACAGAACAGTACTCTACTATATACTATAAACCCTTACTATATGCCATATGTGTATGTTGCTCATTTGTCTCTGTTTTATCCATGTTAGTAGCCTCTATCATGATACTCTAGAATTACAGTATGCTTTAAAGGGACACTGTCAGCTTTTGTGAACATTTCCTATGTGTATGTTATCAGTTTTTCTGTAGGAAGAACTATCAATAAAAAAAATGCAGATACCAAGAAATTTACATACCAGTGCCAGATATTTATTATTTTTGTTAAAAATATATTGGCAATGACCCACGCATCCATGGGCTAACATGGCACCGAGCTGCAGGTAAACTCGTTCATGAACAAGTTAGAAATGTTTTTTTTTTGTATACAAGCAAAATATTGTACCTCTTACTGTTGATGGTGACGATGCCTGCAAAGGGATTCCTATTAACAAATGAGTGTTCTAACCCATTTTATTTTGTATCTGAAAACTGAAGCTGTGACTTGGGGCATGTGGATTGAGTGTCAACACTAATGCATGCTTAAGATCTAACTTCAATTTTCAGACACAAAATAAAAGGGTTTACAGAACTTGTTTCTGAATAGGAATCTCTTTGCAGATATCAGAACCATCAGTAGAAACATAGAATGTGCTGGCAGAAAAGGACTGGTAGGCCTGTCTAGTTTGGCCTGTTTTCTCTGCCTATTACTACACCCTGGACCCTATTCGGTCACAGGTAACCCTCCCCCCTCCCTTTCCTCTACTTATTACACCCATGTGCCTATCCCACACATGCTTGAAGCTCCCCACTGTCTTCACCCCCACCTCCTCTGGTAGGCGATGCCAGGCATCCACCACCCTTTCTGTGAAGAAGCATTTTCTTACATCGTTCTTAAACGACCCCCTCCGGCTTCATAGCATGCCCCATGTTCTGGTGCTCCTCCTCTGAAAGTGACCCCCCCACACCTTTTTTACACCCCTGAGGTACTTCTAAGTCTTAATCAGATCCCCTCACCCCAGCTCCTCCAGGGAGTACACGATGAGCTCCTGCAGCCTCTCCTCCAGGGAGTACATGATGAGCTCCTGCAGCCTCTCCCCCAAGGAGTACACGATGAGCTCCTGCAGCCTCTCCTCCAGGGAGTACATGATGAGCTCCTGCAGCCTCTCCTCTATGGAGTACACAATGAGCTCCTGCAGCCTCTCCTCATTTGATTTCTCAGACATTGCCACACTATTTTGGTGGCCCTCCTCTGGACCACTTCCCCCTGTCAATGACCTTGCAGGGACGCTGCCTCCAGAACGGGACACAGTACTCTGGGTAGGGTCTCACAATCCCCCTCCCTATGCACCTAGCATCCAGCTAGCCTAGCCTACTGCCTTGTCGCACTGTCCTGCCACCTTGAGATCATTAGATATGACTACCCCAAGGTCCCTCTCTTGCTTGGTGACTGTGAGTACCTCCACCCAGCTTATACACAACCCCTGGGTTTCCAAACCCCAGGTACATGACTTTGTACTTTTTAGCATTGAAACCCAGCTTTCACCCCCTAGACCACTCCTCTAGTTTCCCTAGATCCCTTTGCATTCTCTCCACCCTCTCCTGGGTGGCTACCTTGTTGAAAACTTTTGTGTCATCCACAAAGAGACACACGTTCCCCTCCAGTTCCTCTGCAGTATCACTTATGACGACATTGAAGAGAACAAGTCCCAGTACTGAACCCTGTGTTACTCCACTGGTAACTCTGCTGTCCCCCAAGTGATTGCTGTGTACCATCACCCTCTGCCTCCTATCATTCAACCAGTTAGATATCTACTTTACCACCTCCCCCCCTCCCCCAGATGCTAAGTTTCCTAATCAGCCTTCTGTGTGGTGCAGTGCCAAGGGCCATACTGAAGTTCAGATAGGCTTAGGGTTGGGCAAAATCTATCTTCCACCAGTAGAATTCTGGTGAAATTCTGATTTCGCCTCTGCAAAATTTAACCAAAACTGTTATTTCTATCTAAAGTGCACCAAATTTGGTTTGTTGGCTTCACTAAGGTCCATACGGAATGGTACTTACTAAGTTTCAGATCTCCGTCTTTAAAGATGACAGAGTTATAAGCCTCCAAACTTTCAGAAACATTAAAATTACATTTCACAGTTATATAAACTGCAACATTTTAAGCCCCTATAACTATAAAACAAGAGAATGGAATACCACCAATTTTGTTAGGTACAGTGACCCTAAATATTAGTCTTGGAGGCCACCTGCATGGCCCAGCAGCAAAGCAATGCTCTGCCATGCTGATGACCCAGGTCTGGAAGCGAGCCCAGAAAGTCACGTCAGGAGGCAGGTCATGGCCGAGGCAGCTGCTGCTCGGCAGTGCATCTTGGTTGGGAAGGTTGGCAGCAGGTCCCACCAACACAGCGACCCCTGAGATTGGGCTAGGGAGCTTGCTCCTGCCACAGAGAAAGCTGTGGCTGTGCGAGGCTGACAGAGGCACCACCCCCGCCTGGGGAGATGGGAGGGAAAAAAATGTTGAAGAAAAACCTGGTAGCCAACTGAATGATGGCTGAGTTCAGCCTGATCGGTGTATATCCCTGTGAACAGGTGTATCACTGAGAGGAGAGCTGCTGGCCAGGGGAAACACCAACATAAAAGAAAGAGGCTGTGTGTCTATCAACTCTTTAATCTCTTCTCAAGGGGTGGCCAAGTTAGAAGCAGCCAAAGATTCCAAAATAACATCAGTAATTAAATATGAATTTCATGAGCTTTTGTGAAGTTGTGGAACATTGTGATATGTTTGTTGAGGTCATGTCCATACATTTTGCTCTGTCCTGCACTTGCGTTTCCATTGTAGAGGAAGGTAAACGCTGGGTAAAGTGGTAGTAAGTTAGCATTTATAGGGGGCTACTTAATAAAAGTGTTAGTGGTGCCAAGTGTCAGTTCACTATCTTGAGTGACGTACCAGGAAAAATAGTCATGGACATCACTGTGCATTGTCCTGAATTCCTGCAATATGTGAGATGACCGCTAGAGCTCATTGAATTAATAACTTGTGGAAGTACATGCAAGTGCAGCATTGTTTCTGTTCAATGCCACTTGCTGACTCTTTAACAACCCTGCAGATAACAATGTATATTTTTACTATTTGAAAACAATGGCACCAGGTGACACCAAGCCTCAGGCCTTAAAACTAGTTGCGACTTAGGCCACTGTGACAGACGTATCTGGATATCTTTAGTGGTGATGGAGCATGATACTGGGCGTCACTGTCACTGGAGTATTGGAGCGGTATTGCAGGGTCATGATGCTAGTCAAGGTAAGATGATTCAGTGGTGAGAAGTACTTCCTGAATGTTAAATTCCACAAGTGGAATTCTACTGATTTCACCTATTATTTGTCCATGAATTGGTGAGTAAATTTTGTCAATTAATAATTTCTAAAGTATCCACAATAACTTTTAACCTACAAAACCACATTTATCCAGCTTCATTACATTCCAGAACATGTTTACTTTGGCGTGTATTCCAAATCTTGAGTGTATACCTGAAATAGCAGTGGCACTATCAGCATCCAAATATTTTGAATATTTTCATACAATTTAACAAATAATTAATTGTGAAATTTTGAACTCCTCTAACTTGCAATTTACACAATTAATTACCTCTCTATTTAGCAGTTTCTATGACTCTTTCAAGAAAGCATGCATATAAATGTTTCAGTTATTGAGCTCCAAAAGTGGCTAAGTTGCAAGCACAGAAATATTTTTAGTAATTTTTGCAAGAATAATAAATTGACAGACATTGAGCCACTGTATCTTCCCTGCCCCTCATCCAAACTTGCCATTCTTTTTGGGCCTTTTCCAGACATCATGCATGTCAAATAAATTTCAGACCTCTAGCTGTAATATGGACCAAGTTATATGACCAATAAAACATTTTTGGAAAATTTTGCAAAATACTGTGGAATTTCACTAAATTTGCTAATTTCTCCCAGCCCTACCTAGGCCACATCCACTGCCACCTCCCTAGTTAACCAGTCAAACAAATCTATTAGATTTATTTGATGTGACCTCTGCACTCTGAAGCTGTGCTGCCGGTAGTCCTGTGGCATATTTGCCTCCAGGCACTCCATCTGTCTCTCCTTTAGCAGGGTTGTTTCCAGTGGTTTCCCCTCAACTGATGTGAGACTCACTGGTCTTTAATTGCTAGCCTCCTCTCTGCTGATGCTGTTGTGCAGCTGGACCACATCAGCCTTCTTCCAGTTCTCTGGAACAAACCTCATCTCCAATCAGTTGCTGAATAGTGTTGCCAGAGGTGCAGCTATCACTGTGTTCAGTTGTTTTAATACCCTTAGGTGGATCCCATTTGGCCCCATCTCCTTGTTTTCCTTTAGGGCTTACAATCTCTGGCAGACTTTCTTTTCCAAAAATAAACTTGTGTCTACTCCTCCCTCTCCCTGGTGCCTGCTGATGCATGCTGGTCCCTCCCCTCCTCCCTCCACTGTGAAGACTGAGAAGAAGTAGTTTAAAACTTTCAGCTTTTTCCCCTCTGCAGTCCCCTCTCTGCTCTCCTGATCCTCACTATCCCTCCTTGCTTTCCTCTTTTTGCTCACGCACCTGAAGAAAGTCTTATCCCCTTTTTTGATCCCCTGGGTGATCTTCTCCTCGGTTTGAGCCTTTGTTGACTTCACCCTTCTCCCCACTTCCCTTGCTTTATCTAGATATACCACCCTGACTCCCTCCATTTGGGTCTCATTGCATTTCCTAAAAGCTGTTTTTTTCCTCCCTTATTGCTTTACCCACCTCCTTTGAGAGCCATAGTGGCCTTCTCTTCCTCTTACCTTTATGTATTTTCTTGAAACAACTTGCCGTTGCTTTAGTTATTCCCTCCATTGTCCTTTTCCATTGTGCTTCACTACCCCTGGGCATCCACCCCTTCTAGGTATTGCAGTCTCTCATTTCTTTAAAATCATCCCTCCTGAAGTCCAGAATCCTTGTCTTCATGTGTTTTTTTTTCCTCCTGCCTGGTCTGTATGCCAAACCACACTGTACAGTGATTGCTTGAGCCTAGGGTCTACCCACTGTGACGTCTGCAATGCTGTCCCTGTTCGTAAGTCTCTAGTGAATTCTTCAACCATCTGCCTTAGAAATGTGCCTTTCAGGGAGTCCAGGATGGCCCTGCATCTACTTGTAGCTGTGGCTAGTCTGCCCCAGTCTATATCTGGCAGGATAAAGTCCCCCATGAGCAATACCTCCCCCCTCGTGCCATTCTGCCAGTAGCCTCTCCCAAAACCCCGTCCAACTCCTCCCCTTGTGTTAGTTGTCTATATACCACTCTCACATGGATATAGGCCCTGAATCCAGTCTCCAAGCCAACTCAAAAAACCTCCATCCCTTTCTCATCCCCATAACCTCCTTGTATTTCTGTGACTTTATATTCTCCTCCACAAACAAAACAACTGCACCCTCTTTCCTCCCTGCCCTATGCTTCTGAAACATGATGCAACCTAGAATGGCCTCATCCCAGGTGTGGTTATCAGTACACCATGATTCTTTTATGACCACTAGAACAAAGTCCACTTCCACAATGGTTGCCTCAGGGTCAATAATTTTATTTCCTTGATTACTTGCATTAGTGCACATGACTCAGTTCTCTTCGTACCTCTCTGCCCCTACTTTGCTTTCCTTTCTCCAGTCCATCCTTCATCCTTCCTATGTCCCTGCTACTTACCTCCCTTTTTTAACTACCCTCTGTGCACCCTCCCTAAATCCTTTCTTAGCCTTTGACCCACCTCTCAACTCTTCCCACACTTGTCCCCGTGTCTCTCTACCCAGGAATTTATTTCCTTGGCTTCCCTCTGATGCTCCACTTTGAGGATTCACAGCCTTCTGTATTGTCTCTGTCCCACTGGGTAGTTTAAATACCCATTGAAGTATCATTTAAAATGTCCCCCCACAACTGCTGCTTCCCTCCTGGATGGATGGATGGAGGCCATTTCTTTTGTACAGGCCTCTATCCCCCAAGTAGGACCCCAGTCCATGATGTAGCCAAATCCCCCCTTCCTGCACCATGCCTTCAAACAATCATTGAAGACACTGGTGCGATGTTCCCTTTCCTCCCCCTGACTGTACACAGGCAGCACTTCAGCGAAGGTCGCCATGGGAGCTACCTGCTTCAGGCCCCTCCTCAGATTATTAAACCTATCCTGTGCCACTCCTGCTGTGTCCCTAGCCAGGTAATTTTTCCCCAGATGGGCAATGACATTCAGCTCCCCCTCCTGTCCCACTACCCAAGTGACCCATCTCTCAGTGCCAAAGCACTAGGTAGGCACCTCACCTCCCTCTCCCCCTCCTGCACTGTTCCAAAAACTAACCCCTAACAATTGAGGTCCCCACCAGAAGTTGCATCCTCTTCTTCTGCTGGGATCCTCTGCCTTCCATCTTAGGACCTCCCTTCTGGAGGACCCTCACATTCTCCCTTGCCACTACTTTTGGTAGTCCCATCCTGCCAGAGTGGTAAAAGAGTTGTGTAGTGGCACCATCTAAGGAATGTGTTCCCAACCCCGACTCTCCCAGAGCCTACTACAGTCCAGCCAGCTGTTCTTCCTGGCACCCTCTGAGGCATTGGTGGTGGACTTGGTGTCCACTGGATGGGGGAAGAGGTCCTGCAAATTCAGCCAGATCAATCCAGAGTCTAGTGACCTGTTCCTTTAGCCCAGAAAGGTGCACACAAATGGGAAAGTATCTCAGTCTCCAGAATGTCACCTTGAAGATTACCACCCCACAGCCACTTCACTGCACCACCCCCATCATTCATAATACTACTTTCCTTATGCCCTTGAAAGGCCTCATGTCTGTACCCCACATAGGTTTCCCTTTTTTGATTGGTTTACCGCTTGTAGCTATACTCTAGATAGGATTCTATTTAACTGTCACCTGTTGTTTTTAATAAGGCTTGCTAGCTTCCCCTTTTAGTTCAGCTTAACCTTTATCACCTGAACCTAGATAGGGTTTTTTTAAGTTTTAACTCTATCACCCCTTCTTACCCTTACCTTAGACAGGGCTACAAAGTTTCCTTTTTGTCTTCCCCTTTCTCACCTGACCCAGATATAGTTTTTTATGTTTCCTTTTGTCACCTCTTCTAACCCTTACTCTAGAGAGGGCTTAAAAAGATTTATTTTTGCCTCCCCCTGTGTACCTTACCCTAGATAGGGAATTCATACAATACCCTCTTCAACATGTGCTTATGTTCCTGTACTCCTTAACACAGATAGCAACAAGCACACAGGTAGTCCCCCTTACCTTACCGGAGTGGCAGAGTTCCCTGAATGCCTGCTGTTGCCTGTGGACACCTGCCAGTGCTGAGGATGCCAGTTACCTGTTCCACTCCTTCACTGTTCCACTCACTCGCTGATACACATTAGGAGGGAGTTCCGTCTTCTTACAAGTTGTGTACAGGAGTGCTTGGAGACAACTGAGAAGCTGCGTGGGATTTACTAGTTTGGACAAATTATCTGTAACTAAACACTCTCTCTCTCTCTCTCTCTTGCCTACAACTGAGAAAAGTTTTCCTCACTTATAAAGTAGCATTGCTTGGTATTTGTTTTAGTTTTTAATTCAGAAAGGGGGGTTTTAAAACTGCTTATCTTCTGCACATTTGATTTTCCTTTGTGGCTAACTGGACTGATTACTAGAATTCTGTGAGAATCTGCATCAATATATTTTGCAACTTTAGCTGGGGTTGTGTGATTCAAAATAGCAAAAGCTGCAGGTTGTAACTGGATGCCAAACATAGCCTGAGGTGGGGGTAATTGTCTTCACAAGTCAGAGCTCAGCATCATAGCCATTTGTCTAGCTAGACCATTTGTCAGCATTATTCAATTACTATAAACTAGTGGTGTGATCCTGTGTGGTCAAGAAGCCCATCTTCTTACAAGTTGTGTACAGGAGTGCTTGGAGACAACTGAGAAGCTGCGTGGGATTTACTAGTTTGGATAAATTATCTGTAACTAAACTCTCTCTCTCTCTTGCTTTCATCTGAGAGAAGTTTTCCTCACTTATAAAGTAGCATTGCTTGGTATTTGTTTTAGTTTTTAATTCAGAAAGGGTTTTTTTAAAACTGCTTATCTTGTCAGCATCCTCAGAAGGGCTGAAATAACTGTGTATTTGATTTTCCTTTATGGCTAACAAACCACCAGGCTTTTTTGGGGCTGGAGAGGTTTACCTGCATCTGACTTGGATGTCTGGATTTTTCTCTGTTTGATTAGCAGGGGTACTTTCTCTGTCAAATTGTTGTGTAGGGTATCTTGCTGACAGGAAGGCACTCATCGCAGCGGTGGGTGAGAGCTTTTAGTCGATTGTTGTGTGAGGACACAGTTAGGCCCAACCCCTTCCACCCTCACCCCACCCACCCCTGGAAATAGTTCCTTTATACCTGAGGTTCTGACATCATTTCCTCGAGTGCAAGGTGCATGTCTCTGTCATATCCTCTCTAGCACACTGCACCAATAATATAAGCATACACGTTGTATAATATATATATATATCTATATATATATATATATATATATCTCTATAACAAATCGCACCGCGCACACACACACAAATACAATTAAAAAAAAAAACTAGATAAACATGTGGGGAGTAGTGCAATGTAATGGCTGTGGGGCAGCAGTCTTCCAGGATTCTTTCTGGAGGCTGAGATGCTACCCTATTTGCAGACAACTATCTGCCCTGAGGGAGGAAGTTGCCCATCTTCAGGCCACACTGGACAGTAGTAAGGAAACCTTCCCCCAGGCTGCACTGGACAGTAGTAAGGAAACCTTCCCCCAGGCCACACTGGACAGTAGAAAGGGAACCTCCCCCATCCAGGGAGCACTAGCGCCACCATCACTACCTCAGAGGTTGAGAAGAAAGCACAGCAGTTGGACCACAGTGGGCTCAGGGAGGGTGAGGAGGGTGGAACAGAGGCACACCCAGTCAATTGTTCCACTCCACAATCCATACACCATTCTGGGGAGCATAGCTCCCCTATGGATGCACCATAGAGAAGACTGATGATATCTGTCACAAGGAGGCCCACAGAAAGGAGGCAGAGGGCACCAAAGGGAAAGGAAGCAGCTCCTGGTGGGGACTCCAATTATTAGGGGTATAGAACTGGGGGAGCTGGGAAAATGAAGTAAGGTGCCTGCCTGATGCCATGGCTTAGAGGGACAGGCATGATCCTCAGGATCACGAGAACAGCTGCAAGGGATTCTGAGCTGGACGAATTGTCCACCTAGGGACAAATGACTTGGTTCATCATGAGATTAGAGCAGTGCAGGAGGACATTGCAGAGTTGGGAGGGACCAAGACAAGTACTTACAGTATCCTTCTCAGAGGTGCTGCCTGTCAAAAGCATGGGGGGCCGAGGCAGTGGCAACATGCAGTTTAATGAATGGTTGAAAAATGGTGCGAGCACAAGGGTTTGGCTTCACTGGGACTGGGGTTCCACCTGAGGACACCAGCCTATACTGGCAGGATGGTCTGCACCTGTCCAGGAAGGAATAATCTTTTGAGCAATCAGTTTAAATGCTCCATTGGCAAGCTTTTAAACTAGTCAAAGGGGAGGCACTGACAAGCAGCAGGAAAATCCAGCCTCTCCCTACAAAACAGGGTACTAAATGAGAAAAGACTGAGGTAGAACGGTCAGTGGGGGATGCTGCAACAGAAGGTAAAGCCATCAAAAATGGAGAGCAATGAGTACTAATGCCCGTAGTCTGGGTAACAAGCTTCCTGAATTAGTGGCCTTGATGGAGGAGGAACATCTGGATATCGTGGCAGTCACGAAACATGAGTACACAAAACCATGACTGGGACATAAACATATCCAGGATACACTGTCTACAGGAGGGACAGGGAGGGAAAGAGAGGAGGAGAAGTCTTACATAAGGGAAGGAATAAAAGCAACAGAACAAAAGTGTAAACAGGGAGGAGAAGAAGCACTGTGGGTAAATTTGGAGACAGGCAATGGCACCACAATACGCACAGGGGTTATATACAGACCCCCTTCTCAGGGGGAGGAAATGGACAGGGAAATGATAGAAAGTATACTTAGAATGGCAGAAAAAGGGGAGATATTGCTGATGGGTGATCTGAATATGCCGGATGTTAACTGGAGTGCAGTTGCAGCTGCCACTTCGAAGAGTGCAGTTATTCTAGATGCCCTACAGGGGGCATGCCTTAGACAACTAGTACTGGAGCCCACTCGAGAGGGAGCAATATTAGACCTGATTCTCTCAAATGGAGATGGAGAGGATTACAGATGTAGAAGTGGGTAGCCATCTGGGAACTAGCGACCATCGAACAGTATGGTTCACAATAAACACAGCAATAGAGAGTCAAAGCCATACAAAGACAAAATTACTGGGACTAGGAGGGCTGACTTTTGCCAAAATGGGTGAGTGCCCAAGGAATGCACTAGCAAATGGGCAGGAAGGGGGTGGAAGAACAATGGAGAATAATAAAACTACCATCACAGAGGTAACGAGCCTTTGTGTGAAGCAAATAAACAAAACAAGACGATGTAAGAAACCACTATGGTTCTCAAAGGAAGTGGCAGCAAAGGTTCAAGAGAAAAACAAAGCATTCAGGAAGTAAAGGACATGAAGGAGCAGGACAGAGAACTGTATCAGTTAAAGCAAAGGAAGCTGGGAAGGCAGTCGAACAGCAAAGGCCCACACCGAGGAAAAGATAGCCAACTCAGTTAAGAAGGGAGATAAACCTTTTATAGGTACATCAGGGAGTGAAGGAAGACCAAGGAGGATAGTGGAGGCTTAATAAAGGGGTGGGAGGGTGGGCAGCGGAGACTGTGAAAAGGCAGAGATACTAAACAAATATTTTTGCTCAGTATTTACAAAGGAAGAGGGGAGGTACATAAAACAAACAGTAGTAACACGCTGGATACAGAAGTTGATACCGCCCATTTATAGAAGAAAGGGTTCTGAAAGAACTCTTAAAACTGAAGGTGGACAAAGCAATGGGGCCTGATGGGATTCATCCCAGAATTCTAAAAGAACTAAGGGTAGAACTAGTGACACCACTGACTACCCTTTTAACAAATCATGGAGGATGGGGTGGTACCCGAGGACTGAGGAGGGCAGATGTGATTCCCTCACAAAAGTGGGAGCAAGGCAGAAGCAGGAAACTATAGACCTGTTAGTTTAACCTCAGTGATAGGGAAAATGATGGAATCACTTCTAAAGGAAAGAATTGTCGAGTATCTAGAGTCCAGAGGGGCACATGACCCTAGGCAGCATGGATTCACAGCGGGAAGGTCATGCCAGATGAATCTGATAGATTTCTTTGACTGGGTGACCAAAGTGGTAGATCAGGGAGGGGCTGTGGACATGGCCTACCTAGACTTTAGCAAGGCATTTGACACTGTCCCACACAAAAGATTAATATACAAGTTAGCCAGCCTGGGTGTGGGTCCCAAGATGACAGCCTGGGTAAAAAATTGGCTGGAGAATAGGACACAGAGAGTAATAGTAAATGGAGTCCACTCAGAAGAAAGAAGGGTTACTAGTGGGGTACCGCAGGGTTCAGTATTAGGACCGGTCCTCTTCAATGTCTTGATAAGCGACATTGCAGAAGGACTGGAAGGAAAAGTATGTCTCTTTGCAGATGACACTAAGATCTGCAACAGAGTTGATGCACAGGGTGGGGTGGAAAGGATGAGAAGGGACTTGGCAAGGTTAGAGGAATGGTCAAATGTGTGGCAGCTTAGATTCAATGCTAAGAGTGCAGGTATGCACCTGGGAAACAAAACCCAGGGAAGAGTACATAATGGGGGTGAGATACTAACAACAACAAAATGGAGAGGGACCTGGGGTAGTCATATCAGATGACCTGAAGATGGGCAAGCAATGTGAGAGGGCAGCAAGGAGGGTTGGGGATACTGGATGCATAGGGAGAGGCATCACCAGTAGAAAACAGGAAGTTATTATCCCTCTGTACAGACAGCTGGTGAGACCCCATCTGGAGTACTGTGTGCAGTTCTGGAGACCTAATCTCCCAAAGACATAGACAGGATGGAAGCTGTCCAGAGAAGGGCAACTAAAATGGTGGGGTCTGCACCGGAGAGACATATGAAGAGACTTGAGCTTAATATGTATAGCCTCGGGAGAGGCGGGAGAGGGGACATGATAGAAACTTTCAAGTACCTCAAGGGAATCAACAAAGTCCAAGAGGTAGCATCTTTCAAAAAAGAGGTGTGCAAGAACAAGAGGCACAATTTGAAGATGGGGGCAACTCAGAGTAATTTAAGAAGTATTTTTCACAGAGAGGTTGTGGATGTGGAACGGCCTTCCAGAGGAGGTTGTGGAGTCAAAATCAGTGGTGGAATTCAAGCATGCATGGGATAGTCATAAGGCAGTTCTGGGGGGTGGGGGTAGGAAGAAGTAGGCTGCTGGTTAACTAGGATCTGCAGCTTATCCAGTAGGTAGGGAAATGGGCAGACTGGGTGGGCCAAGCGGTTCTTATCTGCCGGCAAATTCTATGTTTCTATGTTTCTTTCATAGTGGTCCTGTAAGAAGGCTACAGAAGCCTAAATGCAGAACACTGCTTCACTTCTGCCTGATCCACACACCTAGTTCACAGCTATCCTGACCCAGCTAACTGCATGGATGATTATCAGCTCCCTTCCTCCAACTCAGACTAGCACACTAACTACTGTGTTTTTGTTCTTACCCTAACTGAAGGTCCCAATTTACCTTGCAGACCCTACACTTCTAATAAAGTATCTGTCTACTTACCTCTAAATAGAAAAATCAGAAATGTTGTAGCAGAAAGGTTCTAGCTGCTACAGTCAGCTGCCTTCTTGCTCTGATAGCAATATCTGATGGCAAGAAGTACAATATTTTGCTCATATACAAAAAAATTACAAACTTGTTCTTTTTTTTTTTTATACTGTATGGTATTTTTATCTCCTCGGCTGGAGGTTTGTACCTATAATTCCCCCTTCCAGCTAGCCCTCATGGTCCCCTGCCCCGGCTTCAGCCAGAATTTAAAACCCCTCGCCCCTAGCTCTCTCAGGCCACTTCACAGTGGGTACTTACCCCACCACTGCAGAGACCTGGAGGTCGGGCTCAGGCGTGGGGTGGGGGTTGAGCTGTCTTGGGTGCATCTGTGGTGTTATCAGGGCTGTCCTTCATGTGTGCTGGAAAACTGTAGAGTCATGAATCCCCCCCCCCCGGCACTAGCATGCAATGACATCTGGGACACTGCAGCACACACTACCGCACACTGCACGTCACCCCACTCTTTGACCCCGAGCATGCACCATCCCCCCCGGCCACCACCAGAAGACAGTCCCTCAGTGGTCATCCACACCCACCCTCCCCAGAGGAGAAGAGCAGTCCATAGCATGCTCAATCCTCCTCCTCCTCCCAGCCGACCTTCCGACTCCCGAGGCCGCTTCTGACCCCAGACCATCAGCTGGCTAGAGGTAAGGTACCAGCACCTCAGCCCTCTACACCACTGGGCCGGCTCACAAACACATTCATGAATGAGTTTACCCTCGGCTTCATACTATGCTAGCTTGTGGACATGTGGATGGATCAGCTGATGGACATTTAAGTTGGGGCATCTCCAATATATTTTTAACAAAAATAATATCTGGCAGTATTATGTAAATATCTTGGCATCTGTGCATTTTTTTACTAATAGTTCTTGTGTCAGGAAAACTGATAACATACACTTAGGAAATGTTCATGAAAGCTGGTAATGTCTCTTTAAGCTAAGTTTACCAGTTTAGGGCCTTCTTTCCACAGTGGGACTGCCATAAAGGAAAAGCAAGGTCATTTTGTTTATATGGTGCCTGATCTGTATGGCTTTGGGCAGCTTAGAGAAACATCAGGATTACAAAATAAACATACTTTTATTTAAAATATAATAAGAATATAGCATCTTAATTATTCAACCTTTCTCAGGATAAGCTAAAGTAAAGAAGTGCTTTTCAAAGCAGTTTTGAAGGAGCCTGCTGAGGGGTTGTTCCAAACCCTAGCAGGAAGATTGTTCCATAACAAAGGGCCAACCACCTTGAAAGCTCTGTTCTCCAAAAACTTCAGACTTGAATGAGGGATGGTAAGTAGGCACTCCTTGAAGAAATGGAGAGGACAGATAGATGTGTACGGGGTCAGGAGATCTTCCAGATTGCAAGGACCCAGACCATGCAGGGACTTGTAAACCAGTAAGCCTTTCTTGAAGGTAATATGCCAAAGGATAGGCAGCAAGTGCAGTTCACAAAGTGCTGCTTAGACATGCTGAGACTGAGAGGTTCCAGCTGTTAGCCAGGCTGCTGCTTTCTGGACCAGTTGCAGGTGATGTATCCAACCCCCAGATAACACTAGGTGCAAAGCGTTGAAAAAATAATATGCAAGATTTCCACATTGGTGCTCCTTTCTGCTCTGTACACTGAGTGGATTCTGCATATTGCAGAATCAAAAGTCCCTGGCTGTCCTGATACGCTAGTGCATAGGTTCACACGCAGGTTGTGGGTATTCCAGGGAAGTTTATAAGGGCCAGACAGTGGGCATCTAATCGGATGCTTGGGTTGGTTGTAGAGTGGATATCTTGCTCTACATAGAACAGAAAATTGTGGGATTAGGCAGTTCTCCAAAGGGTGCCAATCTATTTTTTAAAATAAATTGTAGTGAGAAAGAAATAATGTGACCCACTGGGATTTGAACTCATGCCCCCCAAATACCATCCCAGTGCTCTTAACCACTAAGCAATGGCTCACATGGCTGGGTCTATGTTTTCCTTAGACACACATTCTTTTTCTGGTATTGTGCAATCCTGCAACCAGGAACAAAGATGACAACCAGATGTTTTTTTAGTGCCGTATTAGCCACTGCTAAGCAATTTAATCACAAATTGTAGTGAGAAAGAAATAATGTGACCCACTGGGATTTGAATCCAGGGCCCTGGCATACCATCCCAGTGCTCTTAACCACTAAGCTATGGCTCACTAAGCTATGGTTGTCATCTTTGTTCCTAATTGCAGGATTGCGCAACACCAGAGAAAGAGTGTGTGTCCAGGGAAAACACAGGCCCAGCAATGTAAGCCATAGCTTAGTGGTTAAGAGCACTGGGACAGTATTCCAAGGGCCTGGGTTCAATTCCCAGTGGGTCACAACATTTCTTTCTCACTACAATTTGTGATTTAATTGTTTAGCAGTGGCAAATACTGCACTAAAAAAAACATCTGGTTAAAATAACAAAAAACTGAGTACCAAGTTTTCCAGCCCTCAGTCATGCCTTATCAGAGGGTTGGGGGCATTTGTGGGGCAGGGATTGTGCCTGTGGACCACAAATTGTTCTTGACTGCCATGGGGGAGGGTGCATAGAGTTTGCTGTACCACAGAAGTACCACTGGTGTAACCTAATTATCCTTCTGGTTGCTTCCTATGCACCAAGCTTGTACTCTGGATCTGTGGAATGCAGCCATGCCCCTGGTTGCCCTTGACCCAATCCCATATGTGGAGGCAGGGATCAGATAGGGGTTGCCCTTCACAGGGAATGCCTGTCTGGATGGAAGGGCTCAGAGGCCACCACATGTACAGAGAGAGGCCTCTCAGCTCCTGGGGCCTCCCTATGTACTCCTACATGGGTGCATAGGGTTTACAGAATCTTTTGTGGATTAGGTCCTTATCATTTAAAATAATATCACCTTTGTAATCATTACTATAGTTCATTTGTTGTAATGAACTATGGGGCCTGTGCACTGTCTGGTCTGATACATGCCAAAGTAGGCATACATCAGGCTGTACAACTACAGTACCTGGGCTGATATCAGCCCCAAAACAAGACACAGGACCAGGTTGCAATAATCCTGGCTGGACCATTGCGTGGGAGTATAGCTCCATGAAACAGGAGGCACCAGTCACAGGCAGAGTTGGGCAGACATTGAGCATCCAGCTAGAAGCTTTGACCACTCCTGGGAGGGATACTCTGATCCACCCAGGAACAAGAGACCATGAGATCATGGGATATGGCAGTCCCTGAAAGGACTATCATATCCCAGTAGGCATCAATGCGTTTGTTTTTTTAAATAAATGAACGCCATGGTTGGTACTCTCATTCTAGCCCTCTGTGGTAAGTAGGAGGGCTGGGGTCTGTAGCTGCAGGGCCCTACCAGGGCCTCCATACTGTTTTCAGGGGAATGTACATCGGTTACAGACACCCTCTGGCTGGCATATTGGATTCCCCCTGACACTCCATCGGTAAAACGTAATTGCCTTCATGCATGCCATACTATTCCTGCCCTGTCCCTCCCTGCTGCCTTCCTTGCCCCCAGGCCCAAATGGACACTCAGATGCATAAGTACAAATGTGGTCAGAGCCTGAAAGTGAAATGCAGTAGGGAAGAGATATTAGTAAATCCACAGGTGTCACTCAGGATGTCTGTAACTAGGTCCTCTGCACCGTGTATTGTAGCATGTCAGGCTGAAAATCAGTTGTGTGTTGGGCCTATGTCAGGACATATTTTTGCTCCCATTTTTAGAAGAACAATAATTGTAGTAGTATTATAGAAGGGGTTATTAATTTAGGTTCTCTGGACTTTATGGACTTAATAAACATTTATGGACTGGATTTATGGACTGGATGGTTGGCAGAGCATCAGGTCTGCCCCTTGTACTGTGGGAGGACTGATATTGGCCTGGTTTACATGGGAATACTAGTGGCATGCAGGCTTGGAGCTCCTAGTGTGCCAGTATCCATGAAGAAGAATAAATAAAGGAGGAAAATCCTGGATTTTGGCAGGATGACACCAGTGCTACCCCTGGGTTCTGCTACAATGTCCAGTCTCCCTGTTGGAATGGATCTCAGGGGTGTCCCTGAACACAAAGACCATGCTTTGAGGGGTTAGCCACAGAAATGGGATATGTGCTGGGAAGGCATAGTGGATGGGATTTGGAGGTGGCCTCACTGGATGGGGACAGCTCCAGAGCAAAGGAGCATAAATGCGTAATATACAAAAAAAAAAAAAAAAATGTTTTAAAAATTACAAAAAGTGTGTAGTAAATATGAGCAAAATTCAAATGTTGTGATCTGTTTTCTAATAGCTTTCTAATAGCATCTGTCCTCGAGATACTACAGAGCCTGCCATGTTCCCATGTGGATGATCTGGATTTCCATCGAAAGATTGCCCATCCACTCCTGGCCGATGGAGCTGGGGGAGGGTTGCTGTGGAGGCAGCACTATCCTGTTCCAGGAGAGTGGGTTAGTCTGGCTACTGCGACAGTACATCCTGTGGTTTGTGGCATGGCCTGCACATCATGGTTGACCACATAATGTCAGCTCCTACTCCTGTACAGGCAGCGCTCAGCAGCTAGTTTGCACTTAGTGTTAGGAAGGCCAGTGGCTAGAAACAAATGTGTAAAAATCTCTGCCCAGACCATGTATGAAGGCTGGTGCCTGCCCCACGTTCAAATCCCAGCCTCCACCTGCACCTCTCCCTTGAGCCTTGTTGTATTATGTCTATGCTTTGCTCCCAGGCCTGCTACCACTACTGTCTTGAGCCCATTAGAGGGAAGAGGGGACACAATTTTGTGCACTGGTGATGGCTGGATGGTCAGGATAGACAGGCATTTGGAAGAGCTGAAGAGGGATGAGAAAAGTTGGGGAAGGAGAAGACAGATCCAGCCAAGGGTGGCTGGAGTCTTAGGCAGTTTGAGAACTGACTTAGACATAATTTGCTAGCAAATAAGGTTTGTCCTTGTACTTTATTCTGTTATTTATTATCATGTATGTTTGACCTGTTCATTTGTCCATGGTCATGCTTATAAAATGGCTTTTAGTCCAAGTGATTACCAGGTATTAAAAAAAACAGTAAACTAAAATTGGCGACCTGGGTTTGCTCCCCAGAACTTCAGTGTGGAGGCTGGCAGTGAGTGTGATAGTGCCCCTAGGATGCTGTCCTCCCAGAAGAAAGGGAGATAATGAGCTTCTCTTCTTGCAGCCTCAGATGGAGGCATGACAGTTTGGCATGTGCACACTCAAGGAGGTGGGGAGGGGCAGAAAAGGCCAGGTAAAAGTAGGAGGCCCATCTAGGAACGCCAGATGATGGCCAACACCCATATATCACTTAACCTTCCAACACACCATGCTTGCTTCCTCTGTTCTTGACATCTGCTGTCCCTAATGCTCTAATGCCTCCTGGTGGCAGGAGCTGGGCTCATTCAGAAAGGGATATCTGGACCAGTTGAAAGTGGATGATCTCCAAACACACAGCCAGTACTGTCTTAGCAACCAAATATGTTCACTCGAATAGAAGAATGCAAGGCACCCAAAAATGCAAGTAAGCTAATTTATTGAGCTAAAATAACAGTGTTGGAGATACCAAACATCAGAGCCCTGGTGCTTTGACCAGCCCTTGGTCTTCATCAGATAATTACACAACAGTTCTTGCATAAAGGGCTGTCCTGGGCATCTTTGCTGCAATAAATTGTGGATTCTTAATCCTTGAATTTGTGCTTTTATTTGTGATATGAGTGCAGAGCCTTCTCTTTTGATTCTTGCTTAAAGGGAGTCAGTATTTGGGGAATAACAACACTGTGTCACATGATTGTTCAAACCCCAAGAAACACAGCACCACAGATTTGTCACATTCCATGAAATTTTAGCCATAATTTTTAATTTCCCTTCTTTTTATGCATTGAACTGTAACCCTATTATATGCATTAATGTAGTTTTTTGCAATATTATATATATATATTATAAAGACATTAGTAGCACCTGTATATTAGGGTTGAGTAAGCGATATATTAAATCTTGATTCTGCACCTTAATAATTCTGCCCTATTCCAACCAATGTACTTGTTACTTGACAAGCACAGAGCTGGTATCTGGAGCTCAAGATCCTGAAGTTTTGTGGTAATTGGCTTAGCAGTGGGCAAAGTTATAGAGGTGCAAAAAACATTAAATTGGTCAAAATTAAGACCTTTTTGCTCACCATTAACTGAAAAACTAGGTTGATTTCAAACCTGAAACTTGCAGCTTCAATAGTGTTTGGCCCAAGCTGTGTGCTTGTTCTGTCCCTAACTTGCTCTGTTTTTGAGAAGTTAAAAACAGGCCCATTTTTTGTACAGGGTCAGTTTAAAAAATGAGCGTTCTAAAGACAACTGATTTTTTTATGACTGCATTTATAAATGCAGTCATTTGATGAAATTTCATATGTGTATGAGGGGATGGGGTTATAGGCATCACCACAAGGTAAAGACCAATGCTGTCAACAGCTGTATCTGTTTAAACAGTGTTCACTCATAGCCCACCCCCACTGAATGAAGCACTGTAAACATGTCTTGTTGGCGGCCATTACTGCATCACACTAAGTGCGAAAAACAATCCATTTCTGTTTTTTTTTTTTTATTGGAGTGAGATGTACACAATACATCAATCAACATATCATTTCTTACAGTTTCACTTTACAGATTTCTTATAATAACATTTTACTGTTAGCACGAATATCAATTTACATTCACATGTGGGATTTCTTGTGGGCTGTTTCCAGTAAATACATTTAGCTTATAGGTTTTCCTTATAGCATCTTATCAACGATATGGCTAGGATAGACTTAAATCTAAATGTTACCTGCAACTATGTCTTTAAATGGGAGCTAGATTTTGTCAAAAACTTCCTTTTTGTGTCTTGTAAAATAGTGAATTCTTTCTATCTTGTATACATCAATCATGAGGTTAATCCATTTATTTTCATTTGGTGGATCTTCATCTTTCCATTGCATCAATATGCATTTTTTAGCTACTAGAAGTACAAAAGAAAATAGTTTCTTCTGTTCTTGTATTCCTTCCTCTATTGTTGAGGTGTTTCTTAGTAAAACAGAGATTGTCTCTCTGTTTATGCTTAGGTTAGTTGCTTGCTCTAACATACCTATTATTGTGTCCCAAAATGTGGTAAGTGTTCTGCATGTTAGAAACATGTAAATTAATGACCCTGGGTTATTTAAACACCTTGGGCAGTTTCCGTTTAAGTAATGGTCTATTTTTTGTAGTCTAGTCGGTGTAAAATAGGTCCTATGAAGAATATTAAACTGTATTTGCTGCATTTTTGCTGCATAAAATTCCAAAGTTGGATATTTAAGAATATTATTCCAAATAGTATCTGCTGTTGTGAATAGCAGGTGTTCCTCCCACTTATTTTGAAATTGCGATAGAACATTTTGGTTGGAATTTTGTAGGCATGAATATGTAGCTGATGTTGTTTTAATGCTTGGGTTAGCCATAATTATCTGTAAAGGTGATTCTACAGGAATAAGACCCTTTCTTAAAATAAGATCCCTTAGATGAAGATATCTAAAGAATTGATTTTTTTGTTGCAGATCATATTTACTTTGTGTTTGCAACAAATGACACAAAAGTATTGTTTTCGAAGATCTCTTTGAATGTTCTGCTTCCTACTTGTTCCCACACACAAAAGCCATTGTCTGTATTAAGTAGTGTAAAATTCATATTCCTATATATGGGTGCACAGTGAGATTTTTGGTCAGGCCATTTTATTATCTAACATACTAACATACTAAAATGCTAGCAGAATAGGCCTAACGGTCTTTTGAGTCTGCTCGATTGGTCAGCCCCCACCCTGAGTGCTGACCTTGCTGCCCCCCTCGCCTTCTCTGGCTTCTCCCTTCCCAGTTCCGGATATTCTTGCTGCATTGGATTTTGCTTCAGAACCCTTCCCCTGTACCTGTCCCATCCCCTCTTGAACCCCTCCACCGTCTCTGCCTCCACCAGCCCCCTAGGCAGTGCATTCCACGGCTCCACCACCCTCTCAGTGAAGTAGCACTTCCTCCTTTCTCCCCTGAATCTTCCCCCCTCCAGCTTCCACCCATGTTCTCTAGTGGTCCCCTCCTCCTTCTTTTGAAGCACCCTGACTGTTCCTCCCCTATTTCCCCTTTTCATGTACCTGAAGACCTCTATCATGTCCCCCCGGTCCTTTCTCTCTTCCAATGTGTACATATTTAGCTCTTCGAGCCTCTCCTCATAGGTCCTGTCCCTCAAGCCCCAAATCATTTTGGTTGCCCTCCTCTGGACCCTCTCCAGGAGTTTAATGTCCCTCTTTAAGTGTGGCTCCAAAACTGCACGCAGTACTCAAGGTGTGGCCTCACCAAGCAGTTATACAGAGGGAGTATCACTTCCTCCTTCTGAAGGTGATCCCCTAGCGATGCATCCCAGCATCCTGTTGGCCTTGGCTGCTGCCCTCCTACAAGTCTCTGAGTTGTTCATCTTGACATCCACCACCACCCCCAGGTCCCTCTCAGCCATCGAGACTTGCTTCCCACCCCCAGGGTGTACACTTGGCCTGGGTTTCTGGCTCCCAGGTGCAGTACCTTGCATTTCCCTGCATTGAATCTCTGCTTCCACTTTCTAGACCATCTTTCCAGAGCCTCTAGGTCCCCCTGTAGGGCCACCCTCCCCTCCTCCCCATCCACCACCACCCCCAGTTTTGAGTCATCCACAAAGAGATTCATCTCATTCCTGATTCCTGTCCTTATGTCAGAGATGTAGGTGTTGAACAGGAGGGGCCCAAGGACTGATCCCTGTGGGACGCCACTAATGACCCTCCTTGGGGATGAGACTATCCCGCCAACTCACGACCCTCTGGGTCCAGTCCTGGAGCCAATTGCCTATCCATCTGATCATCTGGTTCCCCCTCCATTTCTCCCAGCTTATCAACAGGCCCACGTGAGGAACAGAGTCAAATGCCTTCCTGAAGTCTAGAAAGAGGACGTCCACTGGTCTACCCAGGTCCAAGGCACTCGTCACCCAGTCATAGAACTCCACAAGGTTTGTCTGACACGATTTCCCCAGGACGAATCCATGCTGTCTATCGTCCAGGCACCCTGACTTTTCCAGGTCCCCCCAGCCTCTCCTTGACAATGCCCTCCATCACCTTGCCCATCGCCGATGTCAGGCTGACAGGCCTGTAGTTCCCTGCCACCTCCCTTGATCCGCCCTTGTGGATAGGCACTATGCCCACCTTCCAGTCCTGGGGCACCCACTGTCCTCAGAGATGTGAAAAGCTCCTCCAGGGTTTCGCCAGGACATCCCAGGTTCCTTCAGCACTCTGGGATGTAATTTATCCCGCCCCAGTGCTTTCTCCATCTTAAGGAGCTGAGGGCTTCCTCCTCTCTCTGCTGTGATTTCCACTTCCGTACCTCTTCTCCCTGCTTAGCCCTCCCTCCTGCTCAGTGATTACTCCCCTGTCCCCAGATCCGTTGATCGGTAGGGTCCCCCTCCTCAGTATCTCTGTCTCCTCCCATGTATGATGCAGCACCCCCATTTTCCTTGGTGAAAACTGAGGTGAAGTACTCATTTAGTACCTCAGCCTGCTCCCCCGGGTCTTGTGCCCATCTCTCCCCTGATTTAATCCTGCTAATCTGCCCCTTCACCCTTCATTTTTCCCCAGTGTATCTAAAGAACCCCTTGTTCCCTCTCCTAATTTCCCTGGCCAGGTTCTGCTCCTTCCTTGCCTTAGCCGCCCTCACAGTTTTATCTGAAGGGCTTCTTTCCAGATTATGCATGTGGTTTGCGTGGCTATTGTTCTGTTACTGTTTTGTTGTGGCTTTTTGGATTTGTTGTAATATCCTGAATGAAGCAAGCTTCTTACATCCTCATAGTTACAGTATGTAGTTCTTGTTCCATTTGTTTATTAATGGTGTTTTTATCATTAAACCAGTCCTGAATTTGTGATAGCTGGGCAGCTAAGTAATATCATTTGAAGTCTGGTAAAGCAAGTTCCTCTTGCTCTTTTGGTAGCCAGAGGGTTTTTTTTTTCGGGTGGGGGGGCTAGATGAGGTTTTTTGTCTTTCTATAGAAATTTAGAAATTAGTTTTTCTAGTTCTTTAAAATGTATAGATGGTATTAGTATGGGTGGTGTCTGGTATAGATACAGTAGTCTGGGGAGGGTGTTCATTTTTTCAGAATGCATCTACCTATGAGTGTTAGTGGCAGGCTTTTCCAATTTTCCAAGTCTTGCTTTATTTTTGTTAATAAGGTTTGATAGTTCTTGTCATATTAGTTTTTGATTTCTTTAGTAATAGTGACTCCTAAGTATCTGAACTGGTTAACTACTTTATTTTGCAGTGTTACTGGTAGCATTTCTTTCTTACAATTTGATAAAAGCATAACTTCTGTTTTGTCATTATTAATTTTATAGCTTGAGGCCTCTCTGAATTTTTTAATTATGTTAAAGCATTATTGAATTGAATTATGAGGGTTTGTTTAAAAAAGCAAGGTATTGTTGGCATATAAACTAATATGATGTTCTATAGAACCTATTTTAATACCTGTCAAGTTTTTAGATGTTCTAATTGCAACGGCTAGGGGCTCTATAATAAGGGCAAATATTAAGGGTGATAATGGGCATCCTTGTCTAGTGCCCACTGACAACAAAAGGCTATAAGATATGTTCTTGTTTGCTTGTACCGAGGCAGTTGGTTTACTGTACATTGTTTTGATTGCTTTAATGAACTTATTTCCAAATCCAAATCTGTCAAATACTGTAAATATAAAGTCTCAGGCCACCCTATCAAATGTCTTTTCATCATCAACTGTTATTATCAAGGGGTTATTTTGTTCACATTTATAGGTACATAGATACATAGATACATAGACACTGTCAGCAGATAAGGGTCTATGGCCCACCCAGTATGCCCATTTAAGCTTGTAAGTTCACTTTATGTTTTTCAAGAAGACTGTTTCCCCTTACCTCTGACCTCCAGAATTACCTTATGTCTATCCCATGCATTCTTAAATCCCATGATTGTTTCAACCCCGCCACTTCCTCTGGCAGGGTGTTGCACTTGTCCACCACCCTTTCTGTGAAGAAATTATTCCTCACATTTCCTCTGAATAGCCCTCCCTCCAACTTCATCCCATGCCCTCTAGTCCTGGAACATCTTTTTCACTGTTATCAATTACATTGATTACTCTATGTATGTTTGTACCTATTTTTCCTCCTTGCATAAAGCCATTTTAATCAGTCTCTATGATTTTAGGTAGAACCTTTTCCAATCTTTTGGCTAGGATCTTTGCAAATATTTTCATGTCAGTATTGAAGAATGAGACTGGCTTATGTGGTGTTACTTGGTGTGGATCCTTATCTTTTTTTTAGAAACAGTGACATTTTTGCTTCATAGAATGAAGGTGGAAGTGTTCCTATATTCCAACCATGGTTATACAGCTTTTTCAAATGTTCTTTATGTTGTGCTATTAATGTTTTGTAGAATTCCGAGGGTATCCCATCTGGGCCTGGATCTTTTCCTAATGGTAGTCTTACTACTGTATGTCTGTAATTTCTTCCAATGTGATGGGTCTTTCCATCCATTCTGCTTCTTCCTGAGTGATTTTAGGTAATGTTGAATCAGATAAAAAGTGATGTATAGCATTTAGGTATTTTTGTCTCTCTAAAGTATATCGATCTTAATAATAATTTGTAAATGCTTATTAATTTCTTTGGGATTGAGAGTCGATTGGTTTGGATTATTAGGATTATTGTTTATTTGAAAATTGCTCTTTCTTGTTTTTGTTTCTATAATTGATAGGACATTATTTTTTGTTGAGTTTGTCCCCTATTGTGTAGTATTTAGCTTTTTAATATGCCTTTTTCTGCTTCCTGTGAAATGATTATATTATGTTCTACTTTGGCTGCTATTAATTTTTTAAAAGTGTTGGAGTTATTATTTATCATATATTGTTTTTCTAATATATTAATTTCATTTTCTAGAGTTGTTTGTCTTTCTCGTAACTTCTTTCCTTTTCCTGCAGAGTAACTTATAATAACTCCACTTAATACTGCTTTAAAAGCATCACAGTTATTATTGTATGATGTTTGGCGGGGTTTATTATATTCAAAATACTCTATAATAGCAGCTTTTATTTTTTGTGTACATTGTTTGTCCTGAAGTAATGCTGGTTGTAAATATCACTGTCTATATATCTAGCTCCATTGGGGCATGATCTGAAATGATAACATTATGATACTTGGCTGAGTTAATGCAATATTGCAGTTAATGTGAAATGAGAAAAACAGTCTATTATTGTATAACTCTAATGTGGTGCTGAAAAAAAGGAGTATTGTGTGGAGGGTGTTGATTTCCCTTCAGATGTCTATTAGATTAAGATCTTCCATATGATCATGCAATTGTTTTCTGCTGCCTTTCTGATTGTCCGGAAATGAAGAAGATTTGTCAAGTCTACATTAATGGCTAGGTTATAATCACCCCCTATGATATAGGGGCTGTCAAATGTAGTTATCTGTAAAGAAAAACTACTGACAACATTTTTATCATATATATTTGGGGCATATGTATTTTTACTATTATGACCATGCCATCTAAGGTTCTGATTTTGGCTATCACAAATCTGCCCTGCGGGTCTGTAATTGATTTGCCAAATGTAATAGATTTGTTACCTCTCTTAATAAATGTCACTGTACCTCTAGATGTGTTTGTGTAGTTTGAAAATCTTCCTTCTCCCCATTTAGTTGCATAGAAGGTAGAATCCTTTGTACAAAAATGAGGTTCTTATAATAGAAGTACTATATGCCTGCTTTCTTGCTATCTATGAAATTAAATCTTTCTTTTCACTTTGCATCTATCCCTAAGACCTTTATCATTCCATGTCAAAATCTTAACCATTAAAGAGACATTTTATACATATGGTTTGCTTATATTTAATCAATGAGAGTCCACTGTTACTACTTTCCTTTTGCCTTTCCTCTAGTTTGTTTGCGACTGACTCCATCCTTTTTTTGGTTTTGTGCTTCTGCTATTAATAATGTTCTGTGTGCAGATTGTTTATAAAATATGCCCCTCCCCTCCTTACCCATACTGATCTCGTTTATATATAGTGCAAATCTCTATTTAGTCACCTTTACACTCCTAAATACCCGCCATTCCCTCCTGCCCACCCCACCCCCGGAAATCAAGTCTCCACCATACCCATTGCACAAAGGCGGCTTCCTGTTTCCTCCTCCTTCCTAAGTGTAGGGAGTTTCGGGAAGCTCTTACCTGTTAACTTGTGCTAACCACAATCTATTTATCTCTAACATATAAATCAACAGTCATTACCTTTTTAACAAGGCAAATGTCAGGGTATCCAAAATTGCTCTTGTTCAATCATTGATTCATGTCATAGCAACCAGCAGGGCCTGAAATAAAACACAGTAGCAAAGAGAGAAATATATTAATATATTCTATATTCTTCTTTCATCATCATCCCTTTCCCCATTATTCTTGCCCCCTCAACTCTACATATATTTATATCTTATGACACAATCACTAGGTAGTACTTTCAATCAGTCATTAGAGTATTGAGAATATACTTCAACCCCCTTTTAAGTGTTTTTTTTTTCATATAAATCAAAGTTTGTTTGGGCAGTGTTTTCTGTTGAAATGTCCTCATTGTCTTCCATATGCCCACCCCCAATGCTGGTTAACCCCCTGCCCTCCAGATACAGAACCAGACGACAGGGTGCCTAATCCCCTGTGGACTTGTACAGTTAGGGGGCTTACTGTTTTCAGAGATGAAAGCGAGAAGCAAACTTTTCCCATACCTGTTCTGTGGCTCACAGTATTGTCCAGCCTGTTTCTTTTCTTTCTGTTTGCAGGCATTGGGTTAGAGAAAAAGTTTTGAAAGATAGCTTTGTTTTTTTTTTGTTCATTTTTTTTTTTAAATGAGGGTTGGGTTCTGCAACAGAACCAGAAAAAGAGGGACTGCGCTGTCTGAAATCAATCACTATATTTGCCTGTTTCTTTTTAAAAAAACAAAGCAAACCTGAGAGTTTAGCATGCTGGTCAGTACAGTATCTTGTACTGAACTACTCATTCCCTGTAATGTAGAGTACATGCGCAGTGAAGGTGCTTTTTGGTTTTGGCTATAAGAGCTAGAAATAACCTGTTCCCATACCTGCTGTCTGGCAGTCCCCTGCTACCAGTACTGTACTGTCGTATCAAGGAAGCAACTAAAAAAAGGCATTACAGACAACTGTATTTTAAAACTATGTTCTCTATGTACTGTGATTGCTATTTCTACTGAGATCATGCCCATGCCCTCTGTATGCACTATGCACTACACTATATCTAATGTTAAATATAGCTCCCTCACTCAACCAAAACTCATGTATCCAAATTATTTTTATGTCCCCCAAGACTTTCAGATAAATTAGGTTTTACTGTACAGAGGGAATTGCCTCCCCCGTTTCTCTCATGCCTTCCCTCAACCACCTTCCCCCCACCTCCCACCCCTCTTATAGTCATAAAAAGACTATGTTAAAATTTTGGGCCAAAATATTTGAAAACAAAAATGTTATGAAGGTACATTGAAATTTTTCATCATTCACTCACTCATAACTTTGGTCATTTTAAATAATTTGACCCCAAATTTTCAACATAGCCATTTTTTGACACCGTATCATGAACATGGTAGGTGTCATTTTTAAAATCCTGTCCAAAATGTGTTTTTGCACTTGTGGCATGAAATGACATTTCAGCCAGTATTTTATAAATGACACATATCATATTTAGAAGGGGGAAGTTCATAAAAGGACTATACCAAAAGTTTGGGGTCAAAATGTTAAATAAAAAAAACTTTTATGAAGAAATGTGTATGTAGGGTTGGCCATTGGCCCATCCAGTAGTGTGTTGTGTTCCCATGCTGGTGACTCAAGTTCAGGGATGAGCTTGTGGAGCTGACTGGGCAGCACGTGGATGGGGGCCAGCACTGTGGCATGCCATCACTTCAATCCTGGGAAGGGATTGGGCAGTGTTCTGCCACTCAGACGACACCTTGTGGCGGGCCATGAGGAACCTTCCCTCAGAAGTGATTGATGTGCATGTCAAGACCTGACAAGGTCACATACTGTGTCAAGAGAAGGGGGTTGACATGAAAAAAATAAGGCTTGAAAATCTCCACTATTCTGTTTATTCAGTTTTGTGCAAATGAGAATATGATTCCACTATCACAAAAAGAAGGGAAATATATTGAAGGAAACAAAAAACTACGTTAATGTAGACATTAGGATTGAAGAATGCAAAGCGCGCAAAGTAAGGAAATGAAGAACATTAAAGTTTTTGTTGTTAGGCATCTTGGCAAGTCAATTGGTGGGGTGTGCATTTGGGTTTTCCACACTAATGGATACCCCCTTCCCTGCACAAACAAGGTAATTTGTGGTCTCTTTTCTTCACATAATGACTACCTTCTGTGATGAAAGATCTGACTGATTCTGTTGGCCACACATGGCGAGACCTATTTCACTACCTTGCACTTTGGACAGAAGGCTACAGGATGGGGGGGTTGGGCACTAGGGTTGACCACCCCAAGGAAGACCACACCACTGATTTGAGAACTAAAAGCCTAATATTTTCCATTTTTCTACTTTGTGTGCTTTGCGTTCTTCAACCTTAATGTCTACATTAAAGTATATTTTTTTGCAATGGATATATATTATACTTCAGTGGTAGCATAAGTACAGTTAGGGTTGAGCAAACTGTGTAATGTTAGTCCCAAATTGTTGTATTTTAATAACTTTGGTGATGTTTGATGAAACTGTGCAATATTTTTTTATGCATGATCCAAATGGGAGGGTCTTAAGATGTGAGAAGTTTAGTGATGGATGTTCATCTGGCATCCAATTTCTAGAACTTTAAAAATCCTTTAAAAAATTAACTTTTTTAACTGTTTTTTGTTTAGCTCACCTGAGGAATAAAGACGGTTTGGAATTTTGTTCTGAAACTTTCAGGGTAGATGGGGCTTCACCCAAGGGTGCCTTTCAAGGAATTTCTAAAAGATATTGATTGGTTCTTGAGTTATAAGGTTTTGAAATTTGGTTTGTGAGCATAATAAGTAGAGATGACCCTCTGATATGAAAGACAAACTTTACTTTCACAAGCCAGTTTACTTACATGAGAAAACTTGCCTTACTTTTGTAAGAAGAAATGTTCTTGTTGCCATTGCTGCCATCTTTTTTTTTGTTTCAGTAAAAAAATTTAGAAATACACAAAAATGATGTATTTTTGAAAAACTAATGCCTGAACCTAGGTAAACAGGACCTTTTAGTTAGATTCTGGGGTTTGTTTATGAATTTGGCTTCTGAAGATGCTCTATAGGGGTTTTGAGATAACCCTCTGATATGAAAGAAACATTTTGTTTTTATGAGCCATGTTACTTTTGCTAGCAAATGTGTTTTACTTTCACAATAAAAAATGTTACTCTTGTGGCTGTCATGTTGTTTTTTGTTTCAGTGGAGAAAAAAAACATTTGAACCACATAAAAATAATGCATCTTGGAAATCAGACACCTGAATCTAGATAAACAGGACTGGTTTAGTTAAACTTGGGAGTTTGTTTGATGAATTTGGCCTCTGAGCACGCGTGGTAGGGTTTTTGAGATGGCCCTCAGATATGGAAGGACTTTACATTCATAATCCATTTTGCTTTCATGAGAAAATGTGTTTTACTGTAGCAAGAAATACATTTTACAGTAGTGAGTGCTGCCATCTTATTTTTTTTGTTTGTTTTTAGTGAAAATAAAATGTAGTAGCTTTTCAGTTTTCTTTTATTAGCCAATTTAAGACTCTATGAATGACCATATAGCTATAGATGGAGTTGTATGATTATCTTCACATTCGCGGTGTACCTTATTTATTTATTTATTTGAAAATTGGTAATCGGGAGATGCACTTTGAGCTGAGGGTCATTTCCAGGTGTGACCTGGGGAAGGGAAAACAGAGGAGAAACAGCAGCACAAAACAAAGTAGCAAAACATTGACACCCAGCATTGGTAACAAGGTAGTACAAATAGAATACATACAAGTACAAAAACAAAACAGTATGTACAGAAAAGAAAGTGCACTACACCTCATTAAGAACACGTTATAACAAATGTTCAGCAATGGCAGCAACACCTAGTGAATAAAAATAATATTGTAGAAATGGTGGATGAACTGAACTGGTGAGTTAGCTGTTCAAGCTCATAAAAGGTGGAGAGACAGAGGTGGTGTGGAAGTGAAACCAAGGCAGGTTCAGGGACCCAGCTGCATGGTGCCAAAATGGTTATGGCTAGGCCATAGAGGTATCAGGAAGATGGGTAACAGGAACAGGTGTGGAGTGGTAGAAGTTTCACCTGGTGCTTTCCAGAACAAGGGAAAGAAGAGATGCAGAAGGAGGAGGGGAGTTGGTTCCAGAGTGAGGGAAGTCGATAGAAGAGGGCAGATTGTCCAGCAGAGGAGTAGGGGTGAGGAATGACAGAAATGCAATGGTCCATGGAATGGAGGAAGCATGAAGCTGGGGAGAGTTGGGATTGGAGAGAGGAGAGGTAAGAGCCAAGGGAGCTGAAACAATATTTGGATATGAAGGAGGCACAAAGCACCAGATGATGTAAATGCTTGGTACCTTATCATGTTTTTAATAAGTTGGAACATGGACAATTAGCATAATGTTAAAATTGTTCTATTTAACTTACATGAAGGTATGACTTCCT
The DNA here is from genome assembly GCA_016271365.2 of Neoceratodus forsteri. NCBI lineage: Eukaryota > Metazoa > Chordata > Ceratodontiformes > Ceratodontidae > Neoceratodus > Neoceratodus forsteri. The sequence goes on from CM057450.1 coordinate 1,221,565,924, forward strand.
CATTCACCTGTACCTGATTTATCTCTGAACATGTTTTTTCTTTTTTATATCTAATTAGAGAATAAGAGAGCAGTTGCATGTCCTGCATATGCACAGTTTTCATTCTCTTTCTCCAACATATAGGTGTATTTTTCTTATTTTCTTATTGTTATCCTACTCTAAATGGACTACAGGTATCATTTATGTGTGCATACATAAAGCTGTCTTATGTGATTAATTGACTGTAGAATGTATTGAGATCTGGACCCCTGCAGTTAGAGAGTACATCCAAGGGGTATTACACTGGTTAGGAATGTCTTTCTGTGAACAGTTTTGAATAACTATATAGTGATGTATTGATAGCTGCTGTGATGTGAAGCTCAATAAAAAGATGTTATAAAGAAAAATAGAAAAGCATGAAAATGATGCATTGTTTAAAACCAGACACTTGAATCTAGGTAAATGGGACCCATTGTTGAAACAAATACCTGCAACTAGGTAAATGGGACCTGTTTAGCTAGATTCTGGGGGTTTGTTTGATGGAAAATGACCCCAAAATACATTTTCTGGCCATCCCGAAATTCTTTGGTCACCAATTTAGCAAGGTGTCCAGTTTAATTGCCATGAGCTGATGGTTGTTTGTTCGCAGATAAAGTAGGAACAAATAATTTCACGTTCCTCATAAAAAATAGGTTTTACTGACATATACTGATTTCTATGTTCAAACAAATTACAATTTTCTTTGGTCACGGATGTAGTGTGAACAAACAATTTTAAGTTCACATATAAAAAGATGTTTTAGTGCTGGATAGCAGTTTTTATGGGTGAACAAATAATTCTTTGGTTGCCACTAAGTGCAACCAAAGAATACCAGCCTATAACAATAAAACAGGTGCTTCCTCCCAAAAATTACTTTTACTCATAAATCAGCTATTTTTTAAAACTGTTTTACCAGATTTTCAGCAGTCTTATTTTAATAAGGCACTTAGACATGGGATAGCAATTTTCACTTCCATCTCTAAATGTGTTTTTATGTTGTAACACCATAAAAAACATTTAAAAGGGTGGATTGCAAGTCTTTCACTCCTTTAAATGTCATGAAGGCTTAAAATATATGTTATGAGAATTTGGGGCATAAATATTTTTAAATGAGACATGCGTTACCATACAATTCTGCTGGTAATTATGAAATGCTGGACTATAGAATTTACAAAAGCTCTAAAGGCCCCAACATAAATTCTGAAGATGTGCTTAACACTGTACAAGGGAATTTGAGTGGGTACTGAGTGCACTATGCAAACTGTGTACACAGGGTACGACCCATATGTACAGTAAAACATACATAAGGATGTTGTGGACCATGCTTCTGTACCCACAAGTGGGCTGTACTTTGGGTATTGTAAATTGGTATCTACATCTGCAGAAGCACAGGCAGTTCTGCAGCCACGAGTGGCTGTGTATAATTTGTTTATGTCTTGTAGTGTCAATGTTTGTCTGTGGCTTCTGAAGCGCTGGCCCTACAGGTCTTGTGTGCCTGCAACCAGAAGTGGCTGTGTATTTCTTGCACTGTGAATGTGTATCTGTGGCTGCAGAAGTACTGACCCTGTTCTGCACCCAAAAGTATTGTTGTAATTTCAGTTTATTAACTATCTTAAAACAAAAGGAAATCCACTGCCAAAAAATTCTGTAAATACACCAGTTATGGTTCAACTTAACCTCACAAAAATAGGGAAATGTGGCGTTAGGGCTTCCAACCCTAACTCCCCCTCCCTCCAGAAGCAAAAGGACAAGATCACTCAAGCAACCACAGACAGCCATCATCTGGTAAGACAAACAACATACAGCTATTTCCTGCTAACACAAATGCACTAGCACTGATGTGGTAACTTGAAGAATATGCACACAGTACACTGCACTTAAAAAAATACTGCATCAGTGCTGATTAGAAACATAACAGTGTGGGTGTTTTTCAATGTACATGTGTATCTGCAGGGGCCTGTGCTTCTGCAGATATAAGCAGTGTTGTAATTTGGATATCATGGGTTTGTATCTGCAGCCAGAAGTAGGCACATATATCTTGCACTATACATGGCTGCAGAAGCAATGGCCCCACAAAAGTCTGCTCTTCTGCAGACAAAAGTAATGTTGTGATTTGAGCTTCATGGATTTGTATCTGTAGCCAGAAGTGAGTGTGTATGTCTTGCACTGTGCATAGGTATCTATAGCTGCAGAAGCACACTGGTCTGCAGGGGCCTGCACATCTGTAGACAAAGTAGTGTAGTGATTTGAGTATTGTGGATTTCCGCCTACAGCCAGAAGTGGGTGTATGCCTTGCAATGTGCATGTACATCTCTGGCTGAAAAAGTCCTGGAACCTGGTGAAGAATGTCTTTTTGTGTCACCTAGAAATAGTTATATGTTGTTCATCTTACATGATGAGTGCTGTCTGTAGTTGCTTGTGTGGTCTTGTAATTTTGCTGCATGGGGGGGTAGGGGTGGGGATCCCTAACTCCACTTGTTGCTACTTTTGTGGTGTTAAAGGTTGGAAATATACTATTGTGGTTGTCAACCCAATTCCCACAAAGTTTGGAAATGTACTGTTTTTGTTCTTATAGTATGTCTAACACACACCTACCCTACCACATCCCCTACCCTCATGACCCAAGAAGAGTCCACATGTCCAATTCCATGCATCTACGGTATAGTACCTTATACAGGATCAACATGTTGTGTTAAAATTGGTATATAGCAACCGTAATCCCCACTTTTCCACACTGTAATGACCATGGTGGGACAAATCAGTTAGGCAGGTGGCCATTTCATAATGATGGGGCTAGTGCTGCATGTAAAACAAGAGTTGAGTTGTCTGGGTGTGAATTATATCAGGGGTGAGTTGTTTGGAGGTAGTTCATCCACGCAGATGAACCTGAAGAGATTACATGCAGAGGAAGCCCAGGAAATTTTGATCTTGGCTTGTGGCAGCATGCTGTACCAGAAATGAGAGGATTATCCAAGCTGAGAAAATTTAGTCTTGGCCATCATCTGAACAAGTAGAATGCTAGAAGAAGGGCAGCTGTGAACAGCAGACATAACTGGACCAGTCTGAGAAATCACATCACTCCCCCTCAGCAAACACTGAGGAACAAAAAGACAAACTGAAAAAAGTGTGTTAGTGACACCCTTCTCCCAATCTCCTGAGCACCCTATTACCCCTGCCCCTACCCTGAGGGCAGTCAGCAAACACTCTGTACTTACCTCCTGATTTTTTTTTTTGCCATGTTTGTCGGTAGACAGGCCCTGTTTAGTGAGTCACTCGATACAGGGGTGGTTCCAGAGGACTGGAAGGAGGCAAATGTAGTCCTTCTTCACAAGAGTTGTAGCAGGGAGGAGCAGGAAACTATGGGCCAGTTAGCCTCACCTTGTTAGTAGGTAGGATCATGGAGGCACTGCTTTAAGGAAGGGATCACAGAACACTTGGAAACCATGGGAGCACAGGATTCAAGGCAGCATGGATTCACAGTAGGAAGGTCTTGTCAGACAAATCTAATTGACTTTTTTCACTGGGTAACAAAGGAGGTGGATCAGGGAGAAGTAGTGGATATCACCTACCTCAATTTCAGCAAGGCCTTCAACACTGTTCCACACAGGAGGCTGCTGAACAAGCTTGGTAGCCTAGGGATGAGCCACAAAGTGGAAAACTGGGTTAGAAACAGGTTGAGAGATAGGAAGCAGAAGGAGATAGTAAATGGGATCAAATCCGAGGAAAGAAGGGTGACCAGTGGGAGGCCTCGAGGATCAGTCCTGGGGCTAGTCCTTTTTAATGTCTTCATCAGTGACATTGCTGAAGGGCTGGAAAGGAAGGTCTGCATTTCTGCAGATGATACCAAGATTTGCAACAGGGTAGACACTCCAGTGGGAGTAGAAAGAATGAGGAGGGATCTGGGAAAGCTGGAAAAATGGTCCAAAGTATGGCAATTAAATTTAATACAAAGAAGTGCAAAATCATGTACCTGGGGCAAATAAATCCTATGGAGGGCTACAGGATGGGGATGGGTGGGAGTGCTGACAGTCACCAGGGAAGAAAGGGATTTAGGGATAATCATCTCAGATGATGTAAAGGTGGCCAAAGACTAACAAGGCTATGGGGAGAGCTAGTGGGATGTTGGGGTGCAGAGAAAGGGGTATCATTAGCAGAAGAAGGGAGGTTGTTATGCCATTGTACAAAACTTTAGTGAGGCTTCATCTAGAATATGGTGTTCAGTTCTGGAGACCACATTTTTGCAAGGACATAGACATGGTGGAGGCAGTCCAGAGAAGGGCAATCTAGATGGTAATAGGCTTACATCAGAAAACATATGAGGACAGATTGAAGGACCTCAATATATAGGCACTAGAAGACAGGACGTAATGGGGGGACATGATAGAGACCTTCAAATATCTTAAAGGCTTGAAAAAAGTGCAGGTGGGCACCATCTTTCAGTACAAGAGTTGCACAAGGACAAGCGAGCACACTATGAGACTGGAGGGGGCAGGATAAGGGGGAATGTGAAGTTATTTTTCTTCATAGAAAGAGTGGTGGATGCTTGGAATACAAAGAACCTCTGTGCGCAAACACTGAGGCAAGGGTTACCCCAAAGGGCATTTGGCTGGGAAGCCAAGTTTCAAGAAAATACAAAATCACACATGCCCCCACAATGCAAAGCATCATGGGCTGCATATGCAAATTACCGCAGAATGTTATGCTGGTCCAACTTTAAACAGAATTGCATGGTGCGAAGGCCTCTCACACAGTTGCAAAGGGTGCTAACAGAAGACATGAACCGTGTTTGTCCTACAGGACTCATCATATATGCCTCGTTTGTTTGACACCCCAGTGGAATGGACCAGCTACCTACTAAGGCAGTGTACCTTAGATATATTATAGTGAACCCATTAAAATAAAAACTATTTAAAAACAAAGAACCTCTGTCATTTCAAACACTGAGACAAGGAGTTACCCAAAAGGGCATTTGGCTGGGAAAGCCAAGTTTCAAGAAAATACAAAATCACACATGCCTCCACAATGCAAGCATCATGGGCTGCATATGCAAATCACCACAGAATGTTATGCTGGTCCAACTTTAGTAGAATTGCATGGTGCGAAAGGCCCTCTCACACAGTTTGCAAAGGAGTGCTGACAGAGACATGAACACGTGTTTCATCCTGCCAGGACGTCAGCAGGCTAAGATTGGAGGTGTGAAAATTTAGAGAGAGGGGAGAAGACATTATCATAGAGAGGTGGTGTCGGTTGAATGTCTCACCAGAGGAGGTGAGTATGTAAGACAGTAAGTTTTAAAGGGCATGGGACATGGAATGAGGGAGGGTCTGTGAATGGGCTGAGAACTTGGAGAATGGTGCTAGAATATCCTAAAGATGGAGACAGGGTTGGGACAGCTGCAATCTAGGGGTGCTATATGCACACTTGAGTAGTCTTTTGATAGACCATGAGGTCTGTTTCTGCTTGCAGTTTTGTATGTTCATATATACATATAAATCATCAGGTTTGATTGCTTAATTCCAAAACTGATATCCCTTACTGCATCTGTAATTTTATACCCTATTAGTTTCATTTTTTTATCCTTTTTCTTTAAACTCAGATACGGATTTATGGAATCATTCATGTTAGTCCTATTCTACAGCTGACCTAGAATCAACCCTTAATAATCACAGGCTCATTTCAGTTTTGTCTGATCTTCAAAAAGTCCAAGAAAAGATAGTGTATAATCTGATAACGAAAATAGTTAAACATTGAGTTTACTATCAAATAACTAGCACAGATCAGAAATTGTTTGTGATAGTGACTGCTTTGGTCTGTTTCATGGTGTGGTACACTGATCATGGAAAATAGGAAGATGCCTGGTGCACTATTCATGGGCCTGACTAGTGCATTCATCCTGAGGACCGTTCTATTCTCATTATAAGACTGAAGGGTTTGGGTTCAGTAATTCATCCTTGCGTGGTTTAGTACTTACTTAGAGACTGGTATCAAAGTATGAAATTCGTTGCAGTCTGCTCCTCATCTAGAAAGGTGATGTGCAGAGTTCCTAAGGATCTGTCTTGGTGCCATTGCTCTGATTCTCGTTTATAGAGCCAACCCTAAAATGTTTACTTAATCTGAATTTATTTTCCATGGGAAGAAGTGGTCATTTTTACTATTCCAATTCTGTGAATGATATTACTACTACTCAGTACCAGTTAGTCTGATCTTCATTGTGGGCACCTCAAAGATATCAACCTACTGGAGAAGGCCCAGAGGAGGGCTACAAAGATTGTAGCAGGTCAACAGGGTAAGGCATATGAGGAGAGGTTGAGGGCACTGAACATGTACTCCCTGGAAGACAGGAGGGAGAGAGGGGGCATGATTGGGACCTTCAAGTACTTGAAAGGGATAAATAAGGTTGCTATGGAGAGTCTCTTGAAGCTGAGTGGCTACCATAACATGAGGGGACACAGTCTTAAACTGGAGGGTGGAAGGCTTTGGAGGGAGGTCAGGAGGCCCTTCTTCACAGATAGGGTGGTGGGCACTTGGAATGCACTGCCAGAAGAAGCCATCTCATTGAAGACAGTGGGAGCTTTAAGAGAGGCTGGGATAGGCAGGAAGGTAAAGATCATGGGTATGGAGGATGGGAGGAGTGGGTAGGGAGGGAAGGGATAGCAGCTCAAGTTGTGGACCTTGCAATATGAGCAGACTTGATAGACCAAATGGCCTCCTTCTGTTGGCTTCTTCACACATTCATATGTATGTGCAGAGTGGTGAAGCTGGGGAAGGAAGCAGACACATGTCAGGGAAGTATCTGTTGATTTTCAATTATGTTATTGCTGCTATTGCTTCTTTTGCAGCATATTGTTGTTTTCAGTTGATACCAGGGTGCTTTCTGACTTGATTTGGAAAGGCACATATTTGTGGGATTTGCAGAAACTGAAGTTTTTTTCATGTGTGTAGCCCTGTAGCTTGGGGGAGGGTTGATAATTGTTTGGCCTAGGGCCCCATCAGAGTTACTGCTAACTGAAGGTGGGGCTGAGTCAGTGTGATGGAGCTGGTGAAGGAAAAAGACACATCTCAGGGAAGTACCTGTTGATTTTCACTGATTTTATTGCTGTTATTGTTTCTTTTGCAGCTTATTGTTGCTTTCAATTGGTACTGGGGTGCTTTCCAACTCAAGTTGGAAAGGTACCTGTTTATGGGATTTTACTGGTGCAGTTAAGTGACTCAGTGAGGGCTTCCTGTGGTAGCTGATTGTTTCTGGTGATCAGAAAGGACCCACTCCCCCCTCCCCCACTCACCCCCAGTGCATCACTTCCTTATACTGGTAACCTGTGACATCATCTGTACCTGCTGACTGCACACACACTGTTATCCATCTGGCTCAGACACCACACAGCCACAAACCACAGGGTAGAGGGTTGGAAAATAGGGAAAGTGCTGCCAACAGACAGGACAAGATTGAGAGAAGAGGAACTGCAGAGGGAGAATGAAGCACAGGGAAAAGAAGAGGAAAGGGTAATGAGACTAGAGAGACAGACTGGGGAAGTCTGGGAAGGGGCAAGGTGGGGCAGGCCGGAATGAGGTCAGTGAAGGGAGAGGGTAAGTGAATCTAGGAAGGGGAACTTGAAATCACAGGAGGAAGGATCATTAGGATGTAAAATTGTGAAGGGCAGTATTCATGGACACCTGTGGAGTATGGGGACCATGTCCGTGTAAGGCTGAGAGGCTAAAGAAAGAATTGCTACAGCTAATGGGGGAATGTTAAAGATGATGAAGAGGCATATTAGGTCAGAAGGAGACAGGAATGTGGAAACCAAAAAGACATCCAGGAAAAAAAAAGATGGGGAGATAAGACTGACAGGGTGGCCAGGACAAGGGAGGCAGGAAAAGGTGTCAAGAATTGCAGAAACAAATGCTTAAGGAGAATAACAAAGGAGTACAGTAAGGCTCAGATGTGGGGCCAACCTCTAACAGAAGGGGAAAATGAGGGGAAGGAGGAAGGGGAAGTGCAGTCCATGGGTACAAAGAAAAAAACAGCTGGGGAGGGTGATGGAGAAATAGTTACTTATTTCTTTTTCTACAAAAGCAATACAAAAATAATAAATAACTATAACAGATTACATTTATGTGACAGTAATAGGTTGGTTACTAGTTACTTTCAAATAAATATAAGCAGTTACAGTTACATATTTAAAGACATGTTTTTTTAACTGTAAAGTGTATTACTTAATTCATTACTTCTCCATCATTGCTAGTGACTGCACAGAGCTCCTGGAACAAGTTTCCAAAAGTAATAGAAAGTAATAGAAAAAGTAACTTACCCAATACTGGCGGAGAACTTGGGGGAGAAACAACAACAATAGAAGGGAACGTTGTGCAGGAGGAAGAAGGGGAGGAGAAGGTGGAAGATGGGGAGGGGAAGAAGGAGGTGTCTTGGTGTTGGGGGACTCAATAATAAGAGGGGTCAGGTGGGACAGCAAAGGGGAGACACAGTAGAATATGAGTAGAAGCCATGCCAGGAATGAAGGCAGAAAGGGTGGAGCAATCCTTGCTTAGGTATACAAGCAGGGGAAGGGAAAGGCCTCACCTAATAATACACCTGGGGATGAATCACCTGGCTGATGGGACAGTTGAAGAGGTAAAGAGAAGGTCTGAGGAACTGGGACCTCTGTGTGAGGGAGCAGGCAGATCTCTCATCTTCTCAGAGGTACTTCCCATTCCCAGGACAAGTATGGCAAGAAAATGGAGAATTCAAGAGTTTAGAATGGCTGGGGCCTTGGTGTCAGGAAAGGGTACAGACTGGTAGAAGGTGGGGGGCACCTGGATAAAGTGTGTCTGTATGCAAAAGATAGACTGCACTTTAAATGAGGAGGGAAACATTTAATTGAAGGCAAGGATAGGGAAGCATTATTGAGGAGCATTTAAACTAGGAGGGGGGTAGCAGGATAGATAGAGTAGTTCAGAGGCCTAGTGATGTGAAAACAAATTTGCTTACACCCCATGATAGTAAGGTAAGGAGAAAGGCAACTACTAAGGGCGCGGACATAAAGGGAGAGAGGCGGGGGAGGGTAGAGACGAGGATTGGAGAGTGGTTACACTAACTGCTAGGAGTCTGGGGAATAAGAAGGCAGAGCTACATACTCTCCTGGAGGGGGGAAAGTGGACTTGATGGCTATAACCAAGACATGAGTCACCCAAATCCAGGACTGGGACATGATGGTTCTGAGGTACAGATTACGGTTTGAGGATGGGGAAAAAGGAAGGGAGGAGGTGGCGCTGTACATAAAGGAATGATTCAAATGTGTAAAGGAGGAGGAGACAAGGAGATACAGAAGCAATGTGAGTGAGCTACAGGATCCCAAAACAAATCACTAAGACTGGAGGTTGAGTACAGGCCACTCTCTCAATTGGAAGGGATGGACAGGATACTTGCAGAACAGATCAGAGAAACTGCAGAAAGGGGATGGTAATTGTGGGACTTCAACCTGCCGGGGGTGGAGGGACACACGTACCACAAAGAAGAGAGGGCGAGGTAATGCTGGATGCCTTCCAGGAAAGCTTTTTGTACAGTTGGTCAAGGAACCAGCTGGAAAAGGACACCCTTGACCTCGAACTTACAAATGGGGAGTGGGTGAGGGATGTGAGGGTGGAGGAACCCCCGGGGGGGATCACCAGACATTATGATTCCAGTTACAGATGGCTAAAGAGAGGGGGCATATGGCACAAGGGTGCTGGATTTCAGGAATGCCAACTTTAGGATGATGAGGGATGTGGTACAGGGGCTCTTGTGCAAAATTCAGCCAGGTATGGACACATAACAAAGGTGGGAACTGACAAGACAGGGGATAGTGGAGGCAACAGAAACTTGTTGTAGGGTCCAGACTGAGAAGGTTAGGAAAGAAGCCAGCTTAATAAGCAAAGAGGTGTTAGACAGGGTGAGGAGGAAAGGGCAGCTTACAGTGATACAGAAAATTGGGGAGGGAGGGAGGAGGATAGGGAGGAATATTTGCAAGAAGCAAAGGAAGTGACCAGGAGATGGATAAGGGAAGCCAAGGTGGCAAGAGAATGCAGGCTGGTGCAGGTCATACAATAAAGGGAAAAATATTTCTTTAGGTACATCAGGGAGAAAAGAAGCTGTAAGGACCAAATTGCAAGTATTAAGGAGGATGGATGGGTGGAAGAGGGGTGAAAAGGCAGTGTGCTCATCGACTACTTCTGTTCAGTCTTTATGAAAGAAGGGGTGGGCTGCTCATTAGTAGGAGGAAGGGTGAGAAAGATATGGTGGATGACAGATGGTGAAATCACAGTGGGAGGGTGCTGAGGGGTTAAGGCATTGAGGGTGGACAAGGCACCAGTACCAGATGGAGTATATTCGAGTGCTTATGATCTGGCAGAGGTCCTGGCAGGACCCTTGGCAGAATTATTTAATTCCTCTCTAGACACAGGATGTGAACCCTATGACTGGAGACTGGCTCATGTGGTTTCCCTCCACAAGAGTGGACCCAAGGATGAACTGCGGAACTATAGGCCAGTAAGTTTAATGTCCAGAGTGGGGAAGCTAATGGAGACCATTCTAAAGGAGATGCTAGTCGCACTACTGGAGGTGAACAGGGTGCAGATTGGGAGGCAGCATGGCTTCATCAAGGGCAGGTCATGCCAGACAAACCTGGTAGAATACTATGACTGGGTGACTAGGCAAATTGATGGAGGCCATGCGGTGGATGTCCTGTACATAGACTTCAGAAAGGCCTTCGATTCAGTACACCATGGGAGACTTGGCATCAAGCTTTTCAAAGTCCTTTATTGTCTTCCTTTTTATGGCTGCGGGAGGAGCCTACAGCCACCCTGCTTTCACTTGAAAAAAGGTGTTTCCATGGAACACATCTTTTAGGAGTTTTCAGTGTATGCTTCCATCAACTGAAAAATAGTGTGTCCCCATTCTGAATTATGCTATTGCTGCTCTGCCTTAAAGGCAGGGGGGATGCTACTGTGCCTCCCACCTTCTCAGGATATAAACAAAAAAAACTCTTGAAGCTGCTTTCATTTAACCCTTGCAGGGCTGCAGAATGAGCATCTGTCCAGCTCAAGTCAAATAGTTTCATTCCAGCTCTTTCAGCAGCCTGGGGTTAAGTCATTATCTCCTTACTGACTGAATACTGACTCAGTAGCACATGGCTAATTAGGCACATGTGTTATGTGGGAGACAGAGCAATGTAAGAAGTAGGCCCAGACTCCCCACCCCCACCCCAACACAGGATCCCAGCCTTGAAGCTGGGAGTCATCATGTAGGACTTTTTACTGTCTACTGCTCTCAACACTCCCACATGTCTAAGTTATGCAGTTCAAAAATCAATTAAAACTATAAAACCAGTCATACAGAGGGTATAATGACTTGAATAGTTTTTTTGTTTGTTTGTTAGTTTTCCATTACTGGTCCAAAATAAGTATCCATTGATAAGTGTATGAGCACTGCTGGATAAATGAATGCTCTGCTATGCCATGCAGCTCCAAATGTCAGTACTAAAACAATGTTATCAATGTGTGTCCATTTGCCTGTTGCAGCAAGGTTAAACTGATTCCATGCTAAGGCAGCACATTCTGTAATTGGACACCGTCTATTCTGCTTCACTCTGGGATCCATTTTAACTGGAATTTCAGGCACAAAAATGAGGTTTAAGTATCCTTTAAATTCTGTTCTGTTATTCCCTCTGTGTGCATTTACTGTCAATTTACATAATATATCTCCTTAAATCCAGTTTAACTTTGCTGCAACAGGGAAATGGGCATACATTTTACAGAAAACATATTCACCTTAACTTTAAAAACAAATATGTGTGCATAGATTCTTCTTTTGCAACAGTAGCCATGAACATGATGAAAGCAGCCCTGATCTAGCACAAGTGCTCCTGGGTCACCACATTTAAGTGGCCCTGGTGGGATTTGGAGCAGGTGATTCATTTATCTCAAGCCAGGTAGCAACTTTGTAAACATAAGACTGCAGAATAGTCCTTGACCTATCAAAATTTCCTGTGCATTGCAGTGATCCAGAGACATTGGTGGTGGCTTACAATAATGCCATTACCTCTGCCCTGGATTCTATTGCCACCAGTTTGTGAGTGTCCTCTCTCCCTTCTACCTAGGGCTCCATAGTTTGATGGGGCCTTGAGGGAGTTGCGGAACTTGGACGCAGGTTAGAATGTTGTTGGCAGAAATCTGGCCTGGATGCCGACCATCTTAGACTGTTAGAACATGATTAATTCTATCAGTCAGAAATTTCTCTTAAGAAGGCAGAGTTCCTGACCGGAGAAATTTCTGCCACTCAGAACCAACCAGCTCAGCTGTTCAGAACTGTGGACAGATTGTGCAACCCAACCTGTCTACAGTTCTGTAGAGCATTTTCACAATTACAGTGTGATGAACTTGCTCAGTTCTTTGCTGATAGGGTGGCTGACATTAGGTCAGAGATCCACTCAACACATTCTATGTTGGTTGCTACTGGACAGGAGTCGGTCACCACCCTTTGTCTTCCTGGAGTACCTTCGACTACCTGGAAATCGTGGATGTTATGCGGATTGTCCAAGGGTTGTGCCCTACCTGCCGTAGTTTAGATCCAGGTCCTACCTCCCTAATTTTGGGATGTGGGGAATCTATTCTCCTGGTTCTAGCACAGATAGTCTGGTGCTCCCTTGACGCAGGTGAATATCCCTGTTACTTGAAAGAGGCAGTGGTGACACCCTTGTTGAAGAAAGCTTCTTTGGATCCAGACTGTCTTGTCAACTACAGGCCTATTTCGAACCTCCCCTTTGTGGGGAAGGTGATCAAGAATGTAGTGGCGGCCCAGTTGGAGAATCACTCGACCATCCATAGCATCTACGAACCTCTCCAATCAGGTTTTTGAAAGAGGCATAGTACCGAGACCACGCTGGTTCGGGTGCTCAATGATCTCCTGATGGCAAGAGACCAGAGAAAATGGTCCATTTTGGTACTATTAGATCTGTCATCAGTGTTTGACACCATTGACCATGGGGTTCTATTGGAGCACCTAAGATGTATTTGTGGGCTTTCTGGGACTGTTCTCAGATGGTTCACTTCATACCTCACCGGAAGAACTCAAAGGGTTGTTTCAGGTTTTTTTTTCCCTCTGATCCCATTTCTCTCTCTGTTTTGTGGGGTTCCTCAGGGCTCTATATTGTCCCCCATGTTGTTTGCAGTGTACATGCTTCCCCTCGGAGACATTGTGAGATGGTATGGGCTGAGGTTTCATTGTTATGCTGATGATACCCAGCTACACCTGTCCTTTGCACCCGACCAGGAAGGAACTGTCTCAGTATTTAACAGCTGCCTCAATGAAATCCAGGATTGGATGAGGTCCAGTTGGCTGAAGTTGAACTCTGGGAAGATGGAAGTGATGGTTTTGGATTCAGATCACCGGATAGGGGGACCTGCGGCCAGCTCCCCATCTGGATTGTTTTTTGGGGATGTCGAGCTACAGGTCTCTGAATGGGTGCGAGACCTGGGGGTGATATTAGATGTGGGGCTGACCTTTCAGTCCCAGGTGTCAGTGGTGGTTAAATCATCTTTCTACCATCTAAGAAACATCACCAGGATCAAGCACCTTGTTCAGTCCGATGATATGCCAACTCTAATCCATGCCTTTGTGACCTTGCGACTAGACTATTGCAACTCGCTTTACTGTGGGCTTCTGGGGTTGATATCCACTGCTTGCAGCTGGTGCAGAATTCCGCAGCACAGTTATTGGTTGATACTCCTAGATCTTCTCACATTACACCAGTGCTGCAGGATATGCACTGGCTCCTAGTTCCATGGTGGATCACCCTCAAAGTCGGATTACTGACTTTTAAAGCCCTGCATGATCTGGGCCCTGACTACCTGAAAGAACTCCTAATACCTTATCACCCTGTGAGATTGCTCCACTCAGCCAATGAGGGGTTGCTAGAGATTCCAAGGGTGACTTTAAAATCTGCTGGGGCTCGTGCTTTTATGTTTATGGCCCCATCCCTTTGGAATTCTCTACTCCATCGGATTAAGGAATGCACAACTGTTGGGAGTTTTAAACAGTCTTTGAAATCTTTCCTTTGGGAAAAAGCCTTTGGTGGTAATGTTTCCTAATTTGATTTGTCTGGTTTTATGATGCTGATTTTTGTATTTATATCTTATTGTAATGTGCCTTGAAATTTGAAAGGCGCACAATAAATAAAGTTTATTATTATATTATTATTATTATTAATACTGTTTTCAGTTGTGCCATAAATCTGATGTACCATATTTTACTGTCATGTTTTCTATGACACATTTCATATCACCTTACAAAGATAGGTTGCTGGACCTCAACATATACTCATTGGAGGACAGAAGGGAGAGGGGTGATATGATTGAAACCTTGATATACCTAAAGGGCATTAACAGGGTTAGCACAGAGGGCATGTTTTGATTAATGGGAGAAGGAATTATGAGGGGGCACAGCCTGAAGTTGGTGGGGGTAATTTCAGAAGAGAAGTGAGGAGACATTACTTCATGGAGAGGGTGGTAGAGGGTGGAATGCACTTCCTGAGGAAGTGGTGTCAATTAAAAGAGTGGAAAGCTTCAAAAGGTGTGGAACAGGGTTAAGGGCAAGATACTAGTCAGTGGGAAGTTTAGTGGGGAAGAGAAGAAAGCAATGGTTGGGGGGCAGCAGAAGGAGTCTAACCTTTGTGCTGCATGACTGAACAGAAGCGATACACCAATTGGCCTGTATCTGCTGGCATTTTTATATGTTCACATGTTTGTATCATTACATTTTCTTACTTCAGATCTGAGATTTGGTCCTGCTACTGTTATTGCTGAAGATGCTATTAGTTAAAAGAGTAATTAAGTTAGTTTTCTACTATGACAAGTTTGTACATGAGGTAAGTGTGGTCATGTCAGAAATTAAAACTATAGGCTGGATACTAAAATGTTTAGTGACCGCAGTGTACAATCAGAGATTATGTCCTCATCTCAGTTAGACTGCTGGAAGCTATGCAAAGACAACAAAAAAACAAGCATTTGTCAATGCTGAAGGTTTCCTTGCATGGTGTATGTGGGATGGCATTCAGTGGCATTCATGGTGCTCATTACTTGGAGCTTCTTCAAGCTCCCTACAGCCATATTGGCTCTGGCTAGAACTTATTTTAAATGGGAACTTCCATCTAAAGTTGTTTAGTGCTGTGTAACTAGTCTGACAAATTTTCTATCGCAGATTTTAATTTTAGAGAATTTAGTATAATATATTTTATTTTATGAACCATTTGGGCTTCTTCTTTGATGTAGTTAAAATGAACAAATGACAGCACCCTCATAAACTGTATTGCTGCTATCCAGATCCTTAGTGTAAACTGGTTAGGACTTTCAATGATCAGGGAGGTGCCACAGATTGACATACATTTTGATGTTGGCTGGAAAAAAAAGAATGTCTAGTAGGACTGTGTTTTTCCCCCTGCCTACGTCAGAATACATTTGCATTATCTGGTTGAATACTAGGTACAGATGACTTTGTCTGTAAGGAAACATTTATATCCCATTCTTGCCCAGTACATGACAATCTAAAAATGGAATAAAAAGGAAATTCCATAAAAACAATCAAAAAATAGGACAAAATCCCCTTATCTGTTTATTCCATATTAGGTGTATTTTTAAAAGCACTACATAACTGCATGTCTAAAACTTACATGTTGCATTATGTATGCTCCATTTCTAGAATATTTCTGCCAGTCATCTAATGATTGCCAGTTGTAACTTTCTATTCACAAAATCTTTGCTCAGTATATTCGTCTCATCCCCCTCCTCATCCTAAGTCAAATTCATTATTTAGATATCTTAGTACAAAACACATTGTAAGCTGTAATTATCAGATATCTTTTACACTAAACAGGAAGTGTGTGTATGTGTGTGTGTAGAAAACAATCACTCAACATCTGTTTTTCATCAGCTATGGTTTCTGTAATGATGTGTTTCAGTATGCTGACAACCATAGTCACAGGTTTGAAACTAAGCAAAACCATCTAGCGATGTCATTTGCAATACATAAAGTACAGTATACATGAGCTAGAGAAACAGATTAGTTGCCATATTGCTCCTTGTAAGAACAGATCCAGAAGCAAATGGTTTGATACCTTTGGGTTGTCTTGTGTGAGTGTGTATGATGGGGGCAGTTTAATGTGTGTGTTTGGGGGTGATTTTGTGTGTGTTTTTTGGGGGGGTGGAGGATAGTGGGGTTGTTTTGTTTTGTGGGGAGGGGCGGTGTATGAGGTGAAGGGTTGGGATTGTGCATACATATTTAGGTAGGCTTATGTTTAAGTACATGTCATAATTATGCTACAGGGTGTTGGGACTCTTGGCTCACACACAGTAAATATACATCTCTTTTCTAGTTATCTTTTCCGGGGGGGGTGGAGTTTAATTCCATGAAAGTTTTATACAGATTCTTAAGACTGTTTCTGTTCATATAGTTATTGCTTATATACAGACTCATCAGTCCTCGAGAGATCTGTTTTTTTATTATTTTTTTATTTGGCAATAATACTGACAATTGATATTATCTTGTAAAAAATATTGTTACAGCACTGTAGGTTTTAATGTTTATGGAGTGTGTTAACTGGTTGAGAGTATAGTTTAGAAAATATCTCCAGATAAGTTTAATTCTGTATGAATGTTTTAAACAGTTGTTCATACAAGGTACATTTTTCTTATTCTCCTCTTATTTTCATACATACATTTCTGTTGTGCAGCTATTTTTATCATGCAATACTATCAAGTTTTAACTTGGACATTTGTGGTATTAAATCTAAAGATCTTGCTTTTAATTTTGAATGTATTCTCATAACACAAACACATTCATTAATAATTTCAGTTACAGGCTTTCCCTGCTTGAGTGTTCAGATTATCTAATGGATGTCATTTGACCTTGGAATGATTCTCAACAATAGCAAGCTAATGGGATGCTATTCATTCCATTTAAATTTGCGATTTTTTGAAATTGGTACTTTTAACCAATGAGAATTTTTTTATGTTTTTTTTTATGTATGATCTGGGTGTTAATAGAATGTGACTCTCTGAATAATTGTCATAGGTCTCTGAGGAAGAACTTGGTTGGTCTGAAAGCTTAGACATTGTTTTCTTTTTGTAACATCTTTGTTGGTCCAATAAAAGGTATCAAACCATTTGCTTCTGGATCTGTTCCTAAAAGGACCAATACGGCAACTAAGCTATTTCTGTATGTCATCATGAAAGATATCGGAGTTCACCATAGAATATGGCAGTTGCATGGCATAAAGAAGAAACTCGCCCATCTAGACAGTGACACCTATTTTTTAATCCAGTGCAAGAGGAACAACATTATCCCTAAAGGTTTAACTATTTGGAATCCATTAAAGAACACTGATAATTCTAAGTATGCTGAACAACTCTGTTGTAGGACCTCTGAGAAATAGAGCAATCACATGATCCGTAGATCATATGCCAAGAAAGCATTTTTGATTAAACAGTTTGATAGAATTGTTACCACACTGGAGAGAATGTCTGGTGAGCCTGTTACAGACACCCAGCATGAGATACACATGAACTATCAAAGGACCTGAAGACAAGCCATGCTCATTAAAAACAGGAAGTTAGAGACCCTTCAACATACCATACTTCCTAACAACCATGAAGAACAAAACAGAGTGATTGAACAATATAGCCACACAGATGGCCACCTTTCAATGGTCAATTTGTCCAACCACATCCTGACTACTGGGGAATTAAGTGTACTTTCTAAGGGACTCACTTTCTGCCCAACAAAACCACTGGACAGAATACAGTTTTGTGATGAACTGGAGGAATACTTCCATAGATTGAGACGAATAATTTTTTCATGACAGAGAAGAAATCACAGGCAGAGAAGAGATCACAAACAGGAACAATTCAATAGATAATAAAAATAAATAATCTGATTTTACCCTTCCAAGTGGGCATAATAAGAAACTGGACAACTACATTCACTGTTTTCACCAGAGAGTGACTGGTCAGATCCTTAATAGGCAAAAACAGGCCTGTTACAGCCTCTTTATATTGCAACAGAGGGTCCAGTCTGGACCAGCTTTTACCATTTTAGGAATATCGCCAGGTTTAAGCTGCTAGTTCCATCCATGGACCTCTCCACCTTAGTGAATGCCTTCATGGAGTCCAGACTTGATTACTGTAATGCACTCTACCTCAGGGTCTCAGGGGAAACCTCTGCCAGCTGCAGCTAGTGCAGAACGTGGCTGCCAGGCTGCTGACTGGGCAGTTGAAATTCTGTCACATCAACCTGGTACTACATGATCTGCACTACCTGCCAGTGAGTTGGAGGATCCTCTTTAAGGTGGGCTTGCTCACCTTTAAGGCCATACATGGGTTGGGCCCTAGCTGTCTGCCAGACCTTCTTACACCCACAGTCTCAGTCCACTCCCTTCGGTCCTCCTCTAGGGGCCTCCCTGCGATTCCCAGAATGAGGCTTAAAACTGCCAGCAACAGAGCATTTAGTGTCACCAGCCCCATCCTGTGGAATTTGCTTCCTCCACCTATTCGGGAGGCCCCTTCAGTTAAAGTTTTTAAGGCCTGCCTCAAGGCCTTCCTGTTTAATCAGGCCTTCCCTGACCTTATATATTAGTCCTCCCTGGGTGCCCCAACTCTTTTCCCTCTGAGTACCTGTTTTAATAGGGTTCTGTGTTATCACATACTGTATTTATTTTTATGCTGTTATGATTATTATTTATTTGCTATTAATTTAAATTTTTATATTGATAGTGTGTTTTTATTGTACGGCGCCTTGAGCCTCCGAGATTGGGCGCCTGGAAAAAGAAAATTTACCTTGTCTTGCCTATACAAACACTGAAATTGAACCACAACATTGTCATAAAAAAAAATCAGAAAAAGGCTCTGCAGTGGTGATATTAAACCAAGAGGACTATATTAATGAAGCTGACAGACAGCTAACTGGCCATACCTACTACAGAGAACTGGAAAGTGACCCCATCACAGAATAAAAAAGAGAACTACAGGATTTAGATAATTTCCTAACCATGTCCAGGGCAGACTAATGGATCTTATCCATGTTGAACCCAAGCCAGGGACATTCTACATGCTGCCTAAAATACATAAACCGGGCAATCCAGGGAGACCCATAGTTTCTGCAATGGTAACCTGATTTAGGGGATCTCCAGATTTGTAGAAACCATTTTAAAACCATTGATTATAGGAAGGGACAGTTACATCCAGGACACCACACACTTCCTGCGTAAACATTCTGGTTATAAGGATTTACCACCTAACACCATTTAGCAATGATGAATGTAACATCCCTCTACACTAATATTCCACACACAGATGGCATTTCAGCTTGCCTTAAGTATCTGTATGAGAAAGAATTAGACCAAAATATCGACCCTGGTGTAGTGAGGAAACTTACTGAATTAATTTTGACATATAACTTCAGCTTCAATGGTAAGCATTATGTTCAAACTATGGGAATAGCAATTTGCACCAGGATGGCTCCACAGTATGCTAATCTATGGTAAATTTGGAGGAGTATTTTTTAAGGCACTGTCCCCTCAAACCACTCTTCTATTTTTGCTACATTGATGATTTGTTTATAATATAGACAGAAGGTACTGATGCACTTAAAGATTTTCATCACGAACTTAATAACCTCCACCCTACCATAAAGCTTACCCTGGACTATTGTGCCACCAGTGTTAATTTTCTGGGCACTACTGTCACCATCAAGGATGGAATTTTACATATATGTATTTACAGGAAGACAGACAGACAGAAAGAGATACTTGCACAAGAATAGGAATCATCCAAGCCACACAAAAAATATCTGTCATGTACAGTCAAACACTTAAGTATCACTGTATCTGTTCAAATGAGGAGGACAGAGATACACATTTGGCTATGCTGAAAAACGCCTTTATGGAGCAGGGACACTCTTCCAGAGAAATAGACAGAGCAGTAGAACGTGCAACACAGGTACCATGAGAGCAACTACTTCAGAATAAGGAAAGAACCGCTACCAACAGAATACCCTTAGTAGTCACTTATCATCTTAACCTTGAACTTCTATGTAAAATTATTAAAGACCTCCACCCTATATTTAGTGAAGATGAGACCCCAAATTGTATTTTTCAAGAACTACCACTATTATCTTTTAAACAACCACCTAATTTAGCCAACCTGATTGTTAGGAGTAAACTTGCACCAGAACAGGGTACCATTATACTAAATGGTACACAACCCTGTAATCAACCCAGATGTAGGACTTGTGAGCTCATTTCCACTTCAGACTGTGAGGTTACATCACAAAACAGAATATTCAGGATACAGAATTGTACCTGTACATCACGTAAGGTTGTTTATTTCATTTAATGCAAGAGATGTCCACAAACAGGGTATGTTGGAGAGACAACTAAGCTTTCCACACTGGAATGAATGCACAAAGGTATACCATTAATATGAAGATGACTGACAAACCAGTGGGGCGACACTTTTCTCAGAATGACCACTCAATCTCAGATATGTCAGTAATGGTCTTAAAAAGATTTAAAAAAAATACACAACAGAGATGGACTTTTGAGATTAAGCTTATTTTACTTCTCAATATGGTAGCAGATGGCATGAATATTGATTTGGGTTTCATGACACATCATCCCACTTAAACTTACAC
Organism: Neoceratodus forsteri; assembly: GCA_016271365.2. Taxonomy (NCBI): domain Eukaryota; kingdom Metazoa; phylum Chordata; order Ceratodontiformes; family Ceratodontidae; genus Neoceratodus; species Neoceratodus forsteri. The sequence continues at coordinate 1,221,586,649 of CM057450.1, forward strand.
AGACTTTTACTTCATAGGATGGACATTTAACTGGACTTCAGTGTGCTGTTTTGTTTTTATTTTCATAAAGTCCTTTTTAACTGCCTATCAATATGTTGGTGTCTCACCAAATGTACATATATGTGTGTGTGTGAGGGTGTTGGGGGAGGTTGGGTTGTCTTAGGTCAATGTGCATGAGGGGAAAGTTTAGTGTGTGGGGGTAATTTTGTGTTTTTTTGGGGGGTTGCAGGGTAGTGGGAGTTTTTTGTTTTGTGGGGAGGGGCGGTGTGGGTGGGAGAGGGGTTGGGGTTGTGCTTACATATTTAGGCAGGCTTATTTTAGGGTACATGTCATAATTATGCTACAGGGTGTTAGGAATCTTCACTCACTCACACACACAGTGAACATACACTTCTTTTCTAGTTATATTTTTCCGAGGAAGGGGAGAGTTTAATTCCAGTTTTTTTTATACAGATTCTTAATACTGTTTCTGTTCATATAATTAATCGATTATATACTGACTCATTATTGAACTTTGAACATTTTAAGATGCATGAACTCATTTTCTAGGTGGTCCTTGAGAGATTAGTTTTTTTTATTATTTTTATATGACAATAAAACTGACAATTGATATTATCTTGTAAAAAATATTGTTATAGCACTGTAGGTTTTAATGTTTATGGAATGAGTTAAATGGTTGAGAATATAGTTTCGAAAATATCTCAAGATACATTTCATTCTGTATGAATGATTTAAACAGTAGTTCACACAAGGTACATTTTTCTTATTCCCCTCTTATTTCCATACATACATTTCTGTTGTGCAGTTTTTTACCATACAATGCTATCAAGTTTTAACTTGGACATTTGTGGTATTAAAGCTAAAGGTCTTGCTTTTAATTTTGAATGTATTCTCATAACACACATTCATTAATAATTTCAGTTACAAGCTTTGCCTGCTTGAGTGTTCAGCTTATCTAATGAATGTCATTTGACCTTGAAAATATTTTCAGTATTAGCAAGTTAATGAGATGCTATTCATTCCATTTACATTTATGATTTTTTGAAATATGTACTTTTAACCAATGAGATTTTTTCTGTTTTTTTTAATGTATGATCTGAGTGTTACTAGAATGTGACTCTCTGAACAATTGTCATAAGTCTCCGAGGAAGCACTTGGTTGGTCCGAAAGTGTAGACATAGTTTTCTTTTTGTAACATCTTTGTTGGTCCAGTAAAAAGTATCAAGCCATTTGCTTCTGGATTTGAATACACATAAGCTAAATTTATAGCACTAGGAGCTATTAGCCGTCTCATGGTTTCTTACTGTAACTCAACCTCTCAGTACACATACATTCACAAGCAGCTACAGTAACAAAAAAAGTTGTAAAGATACAACCATTCTTCAGGCATACATTAATCAATTTATAATGTATGGTAGAACGTTGTTATCTACCAAAATCTATCTTTTCTCATGGTTGTTATGCCATCGATGTGACGTCACTTTGTTGTTAACCCATCGAAGGTACATCACATCGCTGGTATAACAACCAGGATCGATCTGCGCATGCTTGATAGAGGAAGCAAGTGGCTCCCCAAAACAGCCGCGGAGGTGAGAACTTGATCTGTGGTGGCATAAATCACTTTTAGTTAAGGTACCTGCTTCTTTTCCTCTTTCTTTATGACAGCCATACACTATAAAATATAAAGTATGGGGTCCCAATCGGTGACCTACTTGTTAACGGTCTCGAGGTTGTCATGGTGACATAAACCTCTCGAGCTTCACTCTCGAGGTTTACACGATCACCATGGCAACCTCTCAACAGTTAAGAAGTAGGTTACCGATCGGGACCCATACATTATCCTCTATATTCTTTCAGGTGTGTAGGAATAGGTGCTATATGGGGTGATTCTTGCACTGTCAAGATTTGTGAATGGTTTGACACAGTACAGCACCACACAGCTTTGATTAGTTTGGGACCTGCTGACAGGATACATATAAATAAGGTTGTCAGCATACCTTTTTTTTTTGTTTTTAGATTGTCATGTACTGGGCAAAAATTGTAAATTATTATGTTTCCTTACACACAAAGACATGTGTGCCTAGTCTCAAACCAGATAATACACATGTATTCTGACATGGGCATGAAAAAAAATACAGTCCTTCTATATATTCCTTTTTTTAACATCAGAATGCATATTAATCTATCACAACACTGGACTCCTTAAACTTACACTAATGATCTGGATGGCAGCTTAATAATACAGTTTACCAGACTGCTGTCACTGGCTCAGTTTAATTGCATTGATGAAAAAGCAGGGCATTTCATAAAACAAAATAAAAATGTCATTTACTAAATTTTCTGAAATTAAACTCTGCAATAGAAAACTTGTGAGACTAGTTACACAGGTCTACACAACTTTAGATGGAAGATCCCATGGTTTTGGGTTTTGTTTAAGCAAGACGAAAAAGTACTTTGAAAAGGCAGAAAAGGATGGTAGGGCAGCTTTGTGAATGAACAGCTGTTTCTTGACTATAGCAGGTTTTACAGCCACAAGAATACAAATGAGACAGTTAAAAAAAATAGTAATTTGATCACAATATAACAAAACTTCTGCAAATACAGAGGTGGAATGTAATAAGTGGTACGCATCCTCATGGCTTTCAGCAGCACTGCTGTTGGACCCCAAAATGAAGAAAACGGTTCCTCGATTTAAAAAAAAATGTAAAAAAAAATGAAAATGGTCCCTCGCTGATCAGCCTACCCACCTTCCGCTCAGCATCCACCACCCCAAACACCCCAGTATACCCCCACACACACTCACTCACTCACCTGAACAGGTCCTAGATTCAAGATCCATTCTCAAATCAAAGACATGTCTTGCTACTGGAACCAGCAACTGCAATATGAGAAACTAAGGTAAATCCAGTTCAGTGTATTTCAATGTGGGTTTCAACTTTTATGCATAACATAGCCATTTTTTGACTTTCTGACCCCAAATTTTCAACATAGCCTTTTGGGGATCCCACCTCATGAACAGTATGACTGCCATTATGCATCTCCCATGTGAAAGGGGATTTCTCAGTCACTTGGCAAATTCACCTTTTGGGCTGGATATGAAATGGTTTCCTGCTCTTGCTCATGATGTGGGGTCCTAAGAAGGAAGGTTATGTTGAACATCTGGGGCAGAAATATGTAAAAATTGCAACATTCTGATGATTTGTTGCAATTTTGCTATGCACACTCATAACTTTGTAAATTTTATATATTTTGACCTCAGATTTTCAACGTAGCCTTCTTATCACTGCACCTCGTGTATGTCACAGCTGTCATTTTTCAAATCCTGGCCAAAATGTATTTTTGCACCTGTGGCACAGAATGGCATTGCACTTGTGCAGAATTATGTTTTGGTGAGGATTCAAAAATTGTCTGCACTGGGTACATGAGGTGGGTAATAAGATGGCTATACTGACCATTTATTTATTTATCTATTTTGTTTTTGTTAACCAGGTAAGTACACTAGACAGAAATTGCCTGTTTTTAGGTATGACCCAGGAGAGTACAACAATAGGAATGCAATACATAACTTATTACAATGTGTGAAGAGAGACAACATGTACAGAAGTATAACATTCAAAAGTAAGAGATTGAAGGGGACTGGACACATTTCCAACATATAGATGATTTGGTCACTGTTGTCCTATAAATGAACACACAGGGTCAGAGAGCCCTGTCCTTCCATAGCTATATATATATATATATATAGAGAGAGAGAGAGAGAGAGAGAGAGATCTCTCTCTCTCTCTCTCTCTCTCTCTATATATATATATATATATATATATATCACTATATCTCTATATATCTAGACATGTATCTATGAATGGATGGGAGTGCAGGGCCCAGAGGGTCATGCACTTCCATGGGCAAATACAGATACAATTATACTATCTCAAAAAGTAAGGAAATAAATTGCAAAAAAATGTGTTAATGCTCTAGTTAGGGCTAAAGTGACAAAAGCTGGGAAATGTAACATTAGGGTTTCCCATCTTAACACTCCACTCCCAGGCTGTACACACCAACAGGCATTGGGGGTCTGCCTTGGGGTTGTCATCCCTAATGCTCACTCCATTCTCCTATACTGTACCCATCTCAGCTTATTTACTTATGGAATGGGGTGAGTATTAGGGCTGTCAATCCCAAGGCACACCCCTGATGCCTGTTGGTGTGTGCAGCCTGGGGATGTGGTGTTAGGGTTTGAAACCCTGGAGGTGGAGCATTAGGGTTGGAAACCCTAATGTCAGATTTCCCTACTTTTGTCATTTTAACCCTAACTAGACCATTAACAAAGTTTTTTGCAATTAATTTATGTATTATATAGGTCCAGTAGCACCTATATACACTAGGGTTGATTGTACAATTCCCTGTTTAACCCCAATTATTTCACCTTAATAACTCTGCCCTGATCAATTGATTTGCCCAAAATTTGGTAGACATGCAGTATGGGCCAGGGTCTCTGGCTCTTACAAATTTTACTGTCAATCAGTTCTGGTGGGGCAAAGTAACAAAAATGCAAAACTGCAACAATTCACCAAAACTGATTTTTTTTCCTTCACCTGTAACTAAAAAGCTTTTTTTTACCCAAAACTTACAGGTTTGATATAGTGTGAACCACAGTGTGTGCTTTCACAAGTTTAAAGTTTCTAACTTATATATTTTAAAAAAATATAAGTTAAAAACTGTGCCATTTTCTGTGCATGCTCTGTTCAAAAAATGAATGTTCTAAGCATAGCTGGATATTTGTATTAGCAGTTTGAATGAAAGTGATTTCTTCCAACCACTTTCATCAGCTGGCTGACAAAAGCAGTGTGAAATATATCACTTTCACTCACACTGCTAATGCAAAACAACCCTAGAACATTTACTGGATGGCTTGTGCCCACTCTTGATGCTGGTATACCCCTTCCAACCTATGTTTCATTTTATACCACTAGACAGTGGGTACCCAATCCTGCCACCGGTATCTCCCTCCATCCTGACCCACCTTTCAAAAACTAAAATTGACTGTCAGAAGTCCAAGCCTGCTGGCCATTACATAGTGCCAGTTGAATAACCCCCTCTACATAAGAAGTGGACTGCAGTACCAACCATTGTAAATGGACCCCCAACCTTGAACCACCACACACACACCCTCACAAAGGTGGTGACACTGGGGTGCCCACCTGTGGTGTTGCTGAGGAATCTGCTGACATTGGAGTGCTGATCCCCTGTGTAGACACCCCTAAAAATAAGAAATCTGTCCCTTGAAGGTCTTTTTTGTTTGTTTGTTTTTGTAGGGGCAGTCCATGATTGTCAGATCTGACTGTGGACACATGCATGCATGTGACCAAATCAATTAACATGAGGTCTACTGGAGTCAGTAGCCCTGGGCCAAATTCTATGCTTAATACTTTTTACTCTTTTTTTTATGGAATTGTCTGTCATTTTCTGTAAAGTCCTGTTAATATCTGATACATAACAACAATGATTATGCACACAAGGCATAAGAACCCATGGATAAAATACTGACAGGAAATGGAGGAACTCGAGGAAACAAAGCAGGAAAGGGACCTGTGGATTATCATTTTGGATAGCGTGAAGGTGGGTAACCAATGCAATATGATGGTGGGGAGGGTAAGCAGAATGCTGGCATGCATAGAAAGGGGCATTACAAGTAGGAGGAGGGAGGTGATCATGCTGCTATACAAAACTATGGTCATACCACATCTGGAAGATGTGGTGCAGTACTGGAGGCCACACTTACAGGGTGACAGGGACAGGGTGGAGAGGGCCCAGAGAAGGGCAACCAAGATGGTTCAAGGACTACATGGGAGGTCTTCTGAGGAATGACTGGAGGAACTAAACTTGTACACATTGGCGATGAGGAGGGAAAAGGGGGATATGGTGGAAACCTTCAAATATCTGAAAGGAATAAACAAGGTGATGGAAGGAAACATATTCAGGAAGAGTGAAAACAAATCAACTAGGGGACAAGCACTCAAGCTAGAGGGTGGCAGATTTAGGTGACTATAAGGGGACAGTTCTTCTCTGAGAGAGTGGTAGATACTTGGAATAGGCTGCCTGAATGGGTGGTGAGGGTAGACACAATGAACAAATTCAAGAGCTTGGAACTACATCAGGCTAAACAGAAGTAAAATGGTCAGAGAGTAAAGAGAGTAAGATATGCCAGATAAGGAGGGGATAATGGGCAGACTAGATGGGCCAAGGGTCCATTTCTGCCTACAAATTTCTATGTTTCTATGTTCTTCATTATGACTGATGAATACTTCCATTTAGAAAACAAAGTAGTTATGTAATATCATATTATATATTTGATTCAGATCTTATGCTAAATGTATAATAACCTTGAACTCACAAACTGGTGAGTCTCCCCCATGCACTTATTGACTATATCCATACATGAATACACACACACACACACACACACACACACACACACACACACACACACATACACACACTCACACATCCCTTTGGTTTGTCTGTATGGGTACAGTTTTACCAGGATTGGTAAAATATAATCTCTCCAACTTTACTGACTCATTTTAGAGTCCCTGTGCTTCCCCAGTCAGATAGACTCTTGGCTCTGAGTGTCTGCATCTGTAGCCGCATGGAAGCACAGATCCCAGAGGGTCATGTGCTTCCACAGCCCCTCCTCCCAGACAGCCCCACAAATTATGTACATCCACAGACAGATGGACTCCTCCCTTGGGGCAGGACCTGGAGGGCTCTGTGCATCTGCATCTTTCCATGCAGGTCCTGAAGGAACCTGCATGAATGAGGATACTATTCCACTATCTCAACAACAAAGGGAATAAATTAAAAAAAAAACTGAGTTAATGCACCAGTTGTGGTTCAAATTAACCCCAAAAATGTAAGGAGATGTGACATTAGGTTTTCCAATCTTAACTCCCAACCCCCAAGCAGCAAAAGGACAATACCACAAAGCAACCACAGACAGCTATCAACAGGTAAGACAAACAACATACAACTGTTTCCAAATGGCAAAAATGCAGTAGTGCTAATGTGTTACATTCACAGATATGTATCTGCAGCTGTAGAAGTGCAGGTCTTCAGGGGCCTGTGTCTTACACTGTGCATGTGTACCTGTGGCTGCATAAGCGCTGACCCTACAGGGGCCTGTGCTTCAGCAGACACAAGTACTGTTGTATCTGTGACCACATAAATGCATGCTCCCACATGAACCTGCTGTTCTGCAGCCAGAAGTGGGTGTATATTGTTTACGTAATACAAGTGTATCTGTTTCTATGGAATTTCAGAAGCCATAGGTTCCTGCACTTTTGCAGCCAGTAGTCAGTGTGCATGTTTGACACTGTGCATGTATATCCGTGGCTAAAGAAGATGTAGAATGGGCCCTTCTGCAGCAAGAAGACAGTGTGTATATTTTAATGTGTACTGTACATGTGTACCTGTGGCTGCAGAAGTTGATGGTCTACCAGGGCTGCACTTCTCCAGACAGACATTCTGTTGTGATTTGGGTATTGTACATTTCTATCTGTGGCTACAGAATTGCAGACCCCGCAGAAGTCTGCACTTCTACAGCCAGAAGATGTTGTATATATTTTTTACTGTTCATGTATAATGAAGGTATTCTGGATTTGTATCTGTGGCTGCAGGGGCCTCTGCTTCTGCAGACAAAAGTAGTGTTCTCATTTCAGTATCATGGAATATCTGTCTGCAGCCACAAGTGAGAATGTATGCCTTGCAGTATGCATGCCACAGATACAAATCCACAAAGGTAGCACATTAGTACTGCTGTATTTGTGTCATCTACAAACAGTTGTATACTATTTGTCTTGGCTGTTGATGGGTGTCTGTGGTTCCTTGTGTGATATTGTCCTTCCTCTGTTTGGGGAGAGGGGATTTAGAAATGGAAACCCAAAAGCAACACATTTCCTTTCTTTTGTGGGGTTAAGTTGAACCCTAACCGGTGCATTAACACTTTTTTTTGCAATATATACAACATGGATATTTGTAGATATAGTATAGTATAGTGCCATGGTAGTGGAACTGTAGTTAGGTTTGAGCAGGCACTTTAATGTTAAACCTCAAATTTTGCACTTTAACCGATTTACCTGGAATTTTGCATGTGCTGTCTGCTACCATAGATCACTGGATCTGGCAAGTTCTGGTCAGATGTGCAGTTGTGGAGCTGTGGAGTGCCAAACAAAAGTGAAAAACACCACTTGTTTTGGCCTATTCTTTGCTCATTTCTACAGACCAAATGGTTTGTCTGTCTGTTCTGAAATGTTCAGGGTATATGAGGACTGGGTCACTGAAGTACCTTTTGATGGTTTGGTGAAAAAATATTAATCCTTTCAAAAGTTATTAAACATTTATATTGCCATTATAGCCTATGGGAAAAATATATGTTCACCATGAGACTTTTGCAAAAGTACTGCAGACTTTCATGAAACTACCACTGGTTTACATGTGGGACTTTCCAGAAAGTCTGCGTAACTTTCACAAAAGTCCCACATGTAAACCAATGGTACTTTCCCAAAAGTCTGTGGAACCTTCACAGAAGTTCTATAGGTAAACAGCCCCCAAAAACTGTTTATTTGCCACTTTATGGCAAAAAAAACAGTTGAGACTTTTGGGCTGAAATTTGTAGGGTGGCAAACCCTTGCCCCACAGATGTACCTTTTGCTGGTTTGCTGAAAAAATTTACACCAGTTCCATAGTTACAGTACTTCAAAGTTTTGAATTTCCTATAGGATAACATTGTGGCACCCACGCCACCATTTGGCACCTATATTTTGAAAACGGTTTGAGAGACGCATTTTTGGTAAGCACAGCTTAAGAATGCATGGAGGGGGCCAGGTCATGAATACAACTGTGAGGGAATTTTTTCCAAGGTTGCTATGGTTACTGAGATATTGCCACATTTGCAGTACAAGGGTTGCTTGGAATGTCTCTAGACATGCACTATGTGCCTGTACTTATGGGTAGCAGGGAGTGTGGGCCCTGGGCCTTGCACTCCCACCCATGTATACCATTTTGCTAAACTGGGATCACAGGGCCCTCCTGTGCTATGCCTCTACAGTTATGGGTGGGTGAGAGTGGAGGGCCCAGGGGGCTCATTCTACCACATACAGTATGCATATGAGTAACATTACACTTTCTCAAAAAGAAGGAAAATTAATTGCAAAACACTCATACCCCACCATCCACACATCAACAGGCACTGGGGTGTGTGCAGGGGTCATTGGGCCTAACTCTCACCCTATTCTCCTATATGGGGTGAGAGTTAGGCTGATGACCTTAACGCACACCCCAACACCTGCTGGTGTGTGCAGGGTGGGGTGGTAGGGTTGGTAACCCTAACATTGAGTTTCCAGGCTTTTGTCAGTGTGGAATCAACCCTAACTGCTGCATTAAAACATAGTTTCTTGCAATGAATATATAATATATATAGATAGATATAGACACAGACACACGCACACATGCACACACATACAGTGGTTGTTACAGAAAAGTTTATCAGTACCGCGGTAATTCCCACTACCACGGTAAACATTACTGAGATTTAGCACTGTACCACAATAAAAACCCCAATGTTATTCAATGTTATTTAGGAGGCAGTATAGCGCAGTGGTCTAAGGCTCTGAGCTGCAAATTTGGTGACATCCAGCAGACCAGACCTGGTTTTGAATCCCACAGCTTCCACTTGAATACTGTGTGACCCTGAGCAAATCACTTAACCTCCTTGTGCTTCCAGGTCGCCCCTGTAAAAAAGCTTTCAGCTTAGTGTGCTATACCTGGTTAAACAACTAAAATGGGATTTTACTACGGTAAATAACGGTAATTTTTACCACAGTACCATGGGAGTTACCACGGTACCGTTAAACTTTTCGGGAACAACCACTATACATATATATATATATACACACACACACATATATATATATATATATATATATATATATATATATATATTCATTGCAAAAACTCTGTGTTAATGCATCAGTTAAGGATGATAGCACAGTGAAAAAAGTTGGAAATGTGGTTTAAGGTTGCACCTACCAGCCACCCATCCCCACCTTCACACACACCAACAGACATTGTGTGCGAAGTATGCATAACTCACCCATTCCAGGTGTAAACAAGCTAGAGGTGGTGCAGTATAGGAGAATGGGGGTAGTGTTAGGCTCAGTTACCCCAACACACACCTCGACACCTGTTGGTCTGTGGAGGGTGGGTGGGTGGGTGATAGGGTTACACCTCTAACAACACATTTTCAAACTTTATCACTGAGCTATCAACCCTAATTGATGCATTAACAGAGTTTTTTGCAATGAATTTCCCTTCTTTTTGAGAAAGTGTAATGTAACTGGTAACTGATATGTGTTAGTGGGAGCGTGGGCCCTCCGAGCCCTGTGCTCTTTTCACATTGCCCACGTTTAATGTAATGGCATGTGTATGTGGGAGCATGGGCCCTTTGAGCCCTGTGCTCCCACTTACACATAAGTACGGAGCCATACACCAGTGCCATGGCACTCCAAAGGAACCCTTGTAACACATTTTTGCCAATATCTCTGTAACCATAGCAAGTAGGACAAAAGTTCCACTGCAGATGTAATCTATGACTTCAGAACTTGTTTTGTAGCTTAGATCACCTATTTGCAATGAATATATAATTAATATATATGATAGATATAGATACAGATACACACACACACACATATATACATATTCATTGCAAAAAACTCCATTAATGCATCAGTTAGGGTTGATAGCATAGCAACAAATGTTCTAAAGGTGATCTAAGCTGTGGGTAGTGAGAAATCCATATCTCACACCATTTCTGAGATACGGGCACCGAAAGTCACCACGGTCACCATAATGTCAGCCTATGGGAAATTTTTCAACTTTGGAGAACTGTAAATATGGGCTCATTGAATGTTTTTGGACCAAACCACCAAAAGGCACATCTGCGGGACCAGGGCTTGCCACCCTGCAAATTTCAGCCCAAAAGCACCAATCATTTTGTTGCAGGGGGATGGCAAATATTTGCTGTTTTTGGCCAAAGTACTGTAGCAGACATTTCTGCTGCAATTTGCAACAGTACTGGGGCTCTGATTTTTAAAATGGCATTTCTGGGGGTTCCCCCCAAAAAGATACGGCTGTCATCCTCAGTATCCAACTAGTTAAACACAACAGTCAGTGTTTACCAAGGCAGTCCCAAATTTAAATGCCAGGCATTTTTCTCTCTCGCTAACTGAAAACAAGATGGTCACTGCACAACAGTGAAAGGCCATTTGTGACAGTAAAATGTAGTGGTGGTAGCTTTCGAGAGACACATATATTTTATTTCCATTGACTATAATTGGAAATTTGTTTTATGAATAACTTTTGAACGCTTTAATATTTTTTCACCAAATCTTTGAAAGGCACATCAGTGGCCCAGACTGCATGTTCCCTGAAGATTTCAGACCAAATGGATAAATTGTGTAGGCTGTAGCCACAAGCAAAGAAAAGTGCAAAAAAACATTTTTTGTAGTTCTGGCCACTCCGCAGTTCACAATTGATTATCCCACCATAACACAACTTGCCAGATCCAGCGATCTATGGTACCAGACTATGTATGCAGAATTTCAAGCAAATCAGTCATACAATAACAAAGTTATTAAAGGGTAAAATTTTGTGTTTAACATAGAAGTAGCTATGCAACCTGAACTAAGCTGGCCCAACCAGGCCAGTACAATATAAAAGATATATATATATATATATATATATTCATTGCAAAAATCTCCATTAATGGATCAGTTAGGGTTGATAGCACAGCGACAGAAGTTTGGAAATGTCCCATTAGCGTTACACCCCTACTACCCCACTCCACTCCCACCACACACTAACAGGCATCAGGGGTGTTGGGGTTGGTGGCCTAACTCTCTCCCATTCCACATGTAAACAAGCTGAGGTGGTGCAGTATAGGAGAATGGGGTGAGAGTTAGGTCCGATGACCCCAACACACACCCCAGTGCCTGTTGGTGTGTGGAGCGGGTGGGGTGGTAGGGGTGTAAACCTAACATCACATTTCCAAACCTTTGTTGCTATGCTATGAACCCTAACTGATGCATTAATGGAGTTTTTTGCAATGAATTTCCCTTCTTTTTGAGAAAGTGTAATGTAACTGGTATGTGGTATTGGGGGGCGCGGGCCATCCGGGTCCTGCACTCCCTATTCATTGCCCATGTTGGAGTGTGGGCCCTCTGGGTCCTGCACTCCCACTTACACATATGTACAGAGGCATACAGTAGCACCATAGTATTCCAAAAGGACCCTTGTAACACATTTTTACCAATATCTCTGTAACTGTAGCAAGCAGGAAAAAAATTCCACTTCAGGTGCAATCTATGATTTCCAAACTTAAAGTGAACTAAGCTATGGGTAACAAAAAATCTGTATCTAGCTTTGTTTTTGTGATACGAAACCAAAAGGTGAAGTGGGAGCCACAATGTTATCCTATGGGAAATTTCTCAACTTCAGAACACAGTAACTTTGTTACCCTTTAAATTTTTTTTTACCAAACCATCAAAAGGCACATCTGTGGGGCTAGGGCTTTCCACTCTGCAATTTTTGGCAAAAAAAAATAAATAAATAACCATTTAGGTGCAGCGGTGTGGCAAAGAAATAGTATCTTTTGGTGCAGTATGGTCGCAAATTGCAACAGTACAGATGCGACTGTCATGATTTGTGAAAGTGTCACAAATGTACTGTCATGATTTACGGCACTATTGAGGGATCCAATTTTATAAAAGGTATTTCTAGGGGTCCTAGGAAAAAACTGCTGGTACTACCTTCAAACTTAGATACGTACATGGGGGACCATAAATTCCAGTTCCCCCTTGGTTAAAGGTGGTGAGTTCATCATGGGCTAGTCCCTCAAACTTGTATTTACCTATGAACCTAGAAACTACTGTGTTCCTCAGGCCCTGTTTAGGTAAGCACAACTGTCAATGTTTAATAATAATAATAGCTTTATTTAATCTAGTGCCTTTCAAAATGTCAAGGCGCTGCACAAATACATACAGATTCAATAAAACAATAAATATGAATAAAATCATAGAAAATCAGGAAAATCTTTGTTCCATAGAAAAGTCTTTAGTGCCTGCTTGAAGCTCCCCACTGTCCTGCACTACTGTAGCCAACATGGTAGAGAATTCCAGAGGGTTCGGGCAACAAACATAAAAGCCTGAGCCCCAGATGACTTCAAACTAACCCTCAGAATCTCCACCAACCCTTTGTCAGCCGAGCAAAGCTGTTGCACAGGGGTGTAAGTAATCAGAAGCTCTTTCAAGTAGTCAGGACCCAGTCTATGTAGGGCTTTGTAGGTTAACAAACCTACCTCAAAGGTGATCTGCCACTGAACCGGCAGCCAGTGCAGATTGCGCAGCACTGGGGTAATGTGAGATCTCCTTGATACCCCAGTCAATAAACGTGCAGCAGCATTCTGCACTAGCTGCAAGTGGCAGATATCAACCCCAGGAAGCCCTAAGTAAAGGGAGTTACAATAGTCAAGGCATGAGATCACAAAGGCATGGACCAAAATGGGTAAATCACTGGATGGAATGAGGTGCTTGATCCTGGCAATGTTCCTAAGATGGTAAAAGGCTAACTTGATGACTGCCAACACCTGATGATGAAGGGTCAGCCCATCATCAAGTATCACTCCCAGGTCATGCACCCGTTCAGAGGTAAGGATCTGAGCACCCCCCCAGAAATAAACCAGAGGGCAAATCAGTCCTCAACCCCTCTGTCCTGCGACCCGGGTCCACCACCAAAACCTCAATTTTTCCAGCGTTCAACTTTAACCCATTGGAACTCATCCAATCTTGGATTTCAATGTGGCAGCTATTAAATACCGAGACAGCACAAACCTGGTCGGGGGCAAAAGACAGGTATAGCTGGGTATCATCAACATAGCAGTGAAACCTCAGCCCATACCATCTTACAATGTCTCTGAAGGGCAGCATATACACTGCAATCAACATGAGGGACAGCACCGAGCCCTGGGGAACCCCACAAGGCAGAGAGAAAGACTCAGAAGAAAATATTCCCGAGGCAACTCTCTGAGTTCTACTGGTGAGGAAGGATGAAAACCATCTGAGCACTGTTCCGGTCAGCCCACAGATGGACCTCAGGTACTCAAGCAGGACCCCATGGTCCACAGTGACAAAAGCTGATCTAGGGGCACTAGAATTTGAACTATAAATGTGTTTCTTCATCACTAACTGAAACAAGATGATGGCAGCATGACAGTAAAAAGTGCATTTGTGATAGTAAAAAGTGGTTTTGTGACAGTTTCAAGAGGCACATATATTTGTCCCCTTTGACTTCAATGTTAAAACTTAATGAACGGTTTAATATTTTTTTACCAAATCTTCAAAAGGTACATCAGGGACTCAGATTGCATATTCCCTGAAGATTTCAGACCAGACAGACAAATTGTGTGGGCTGTAGCCCCAAGCGTGTTTTGGTGCTCTGCAGCTCTGCAACCACTCATCTGACTGTAATGCAATTTGCCAGATCCAGAGATCTATGGTACCAGACCATGTATGAAAAACTTCAGGCAAATCCCTCATACAGTGCCAAAGTTATTAAAGTGCAAACTTTGGGGTTTAACATAGAAGTGGCTCTGCAACCCTAACTATAGTGACACTACCGTGCCAGTATTTTTTTATATATATATATATATATTTTAGAGGCAAAAAACTCTGTTTAATGCATCAGTTAGGGTTGTTCCACAGCGACAAAGTGAGGAATTGATGTAAGGGTTGAAACCCCTTTGCCCTCAGCCCACCCCAACTGGAATCGGGTGCGTGGGGTCATCAGCCCTAACTGTCACCCATCACATGTGGAAAGAAGCTGAGGAATAGGAGAATGGGGTGACAGTTAGTACCGATGACTCAACTGCGCACTCCCGATTCCAGTTGGGGTGGCTGAGGGTGCAAAGGGGTTTCAACCCTAACATCGAATTTCCTCGCTTTGTCGCTGTGGAACAACCCTAACTAATGCATTAAATGGAGTTTTTTGCCTCTAATTTTCCTTCTTTTGAGAATGATAATGAGAAATAGTGAATGTAATGCGAAGCGCGAGGGCCCCGCACTCCTGCCACGTGTTGTCTTGTCATATAGTAACATTGTGCCCACAAACGCAAATCATAATGCGCATGGTGACGCAAAGCGAAACAGAAAGAGAAACAGTACTGTAGACAGAAATGTTTAAAAACATTGGAAATGCAACCGCAAATGAAAACGCAAAGGGTAACGCACATGGTGGCGTAAACGTGAACGGTAAGTGAAACGGGTATGGAGCCGCAAGCAGAAACAGTAATGGTAACAGTAATGTAAGTGCACATGCTGGTTTTCCCCAAAAGCTGTATAGAGAAAGACAGTGAGTAGAAAGAATGTATGCAAAATAATGACTCTCGGAACACTAAAATCAGGAGTTGGAATATTAAATTGCTTATATCTCAGTAACCGTACGACATAGAAAAAAAATTTAAAAGTCATATGTATTATCACTTTCCTGGCTAGTTTTGTACTTAGCTCATTAGGGGGCTAAGCATTTTTCTGACGAAAAGTCCATATCTCACACCGTTTCCGAGATACAGGCCCTGAAAGGCGCGGAGAACGCTGTAATGTTATCCTATGGGAAAAAAAGAGAAGTTTGGAGTGCCATAACTTTGCCTCCCTGTACTGTTTTTTCACCAAACTACTGAAAGGCACATCTGTGGGCTGTTGGCTGTCTTCTCTCCAAATTTCAGGAAAAAAGACCAAACTGTTAGTTTGCAGCAGGCTGCCAAAGGATTCCTGTAGTGCATCTGGAACCGTAATGTTATCCTATGGTAAAAAATGTCAACTTTGGAGTGCCGTAACTTTGCCACCATGTAATATTTTTTCAACACAACACTGAAAGGCACATCTGTGAGATGTCATCTGCGTTCCCTCCAAATTTCAGCCCAAAACTCCTAACCGTTCTTTTGCAGTGCAGTGCCAAAGAATTGCTGTCATTTTCCCACAGACTAGAAAAGTACTGTCGCAATTTGCTAAAGCTTTCACAAAAATTTGCGACACTTTCTTGAGCACGAAAGTACTTTGTGAAAGTACTTTTTCCAGAAATTTGAAAAACATATTTCTGGGGTGTTTTATCCCAAAATAAAGACATGGCTAGCATCCTCAGGCTCCGACTAGGTGAATACAAAAAAGAATTAGGTTGCTAGAGGGTCTCAATTTTAAATGCCAAGAATTTTTCTGATCACTAACTGAAAACAAAATGGCGGATTTGTGAAAGTAAGAGGGCCATTTGCGATAGTAAAAATGCATTTGCGAAAGTGTTGAACTTTTTTATTAACGTTTCCCATTGACTTATAATGGGAAATTGTTTTTTGAATAACTTTTGAACCGTTTAATATTTTTTCACGAAATCTTCAAAAGACACATCAGGGACCCCAGCCGCATATTCCCTGAAGATTTTGTACCGGTCGCACAAACCATGCGACCTGTAGGCACGACCATAGAATTCCAGAAAAAGCATAAATGCATGCGCAGATCATGCTTAATAACTCCGCAGCCGTGTATCCAACTGGTACAAAACTTGGCAGAATCCAAGGCATATGGGTCTTGATCACAGATTCTAAATTTCAGTCAAATCTGTCAAATGGTTGCAACCTTATTATGGTGCAAAATTTGGGGTTTAACATGTAAATGGCTCCTCAACCCTAACTATGGTAGAAGTACCGTACTACCATAATATATATATATATATATATAGATAGATATATATATATAGATAGATATAGATATATATATATATATATATATATATATATATATATATATAAAATGTAGGGTTCTGATCGCACCCCTATAGTTAGGGCTGAGTAGGCACTTTAATGTTAAACACCAAATTTTGCACATTAATAACTTTGCAACTGTTCAACGGATTTGCACAAAATTTGGAATTTGGAGTCTCATATGGTAGATCTCTTGATTTGCCAAGTTTCATTTTGGTCAGACATATAGTTTTTGCACAGTGAAGCACTGCAAACTGCATTTTTTGCCACTTTTATCATTTTTATTGCCCACCGTGCTGCAACCACACCATTTGATGTTTGTAAAATTTGAAATGTAGAAAGAGTTTGGGTCAAAGAACAATTCAGTATTGGTTTGGTTAAAAAATATTAATCCATACTAAAGTTATCAATTTTTGGGTTTTGAGCATGCTCAGTTCACTCCAAGATTTATATGTGTTTTGAGGAAGGGGATTGGGCTCACAGTCAAGGATTTTGTCAGCTCACGGAAGGGAATTGGAAAAATCCCCATCTGTCAGAAAAAATTCCTCATCCACGAGCTGCCATCTTGTTTTCATTTCCCCCCTCAAACAAAATGTTATAGCTTCCTCCATGGGTGACTTCATGTTGCAATAAGGCTTGGGTTTTGTTCAGGGTGATGCCTTCTCTTTGGTTTGCTTCATTTTGGCCAAAAAATGGCCATTTCAAATTTTGAAATTCTTTTTCATGACTCTCTTCTGATCCCCTTTCGTGAGCTGACAGACTCCTAGTCCATGAGCTGATCCCCTTTTGTGAGGTAGCAAAATCCTTGACTGTCACTTTGTGACCAAATGGCAGATGAGGATTGACTCTCTGACAAAGATTTTGCTGCCTCACGAAAGGGGATCAGCTCGCGGACAGGGAGTTTGTCAGCTCATGAAAGGGGACTGAGTTTTTGAATCCTCTTTTGTGAGCTGACAAAATCCCAGTCTGAAAGCAATCCCCTTTTGTGAGGTAACAAAATCCTTGACCATCACTTAGGGACCAGATGGCCAAAATCTGACAGTCAAGGATTTCTCATGGATGACAATTCTGACAGATTGACCTAGCAGTTGGGGATTTTGCTAGCTCAGAAACTAGGAATTTGTCAACTTTTAAAAACTTTCCCACTGCACTGTAAAGTAACAGTTTGGTCTTTTGACTTCAAATTGCAGGATGTGAATTATGTTATTTAGGTGTTGAAAGGTTAATCGATTCCATAGATATGCCATCACGAAGTTAAGATTTTTCCCGTAGGTGCCCATAGTGATTTTTGGTGCCCATATCTCGAAAATGAAGCAAGATACAGATGTTTTGCTACTTGCAGCTTAGATCACCAAAAACAAATTTAGAAATCATAGATTACACCTGCAGTGGAATTTGTTTCCTAAGTAATACAGTTACTGAGATATTGGCAAATTATTGTTGCAAGGGTTCCTTTTCAGGCCTATTGTGCTACTGTATGGCTCCGTAGTTATGTGTAAGTAGGAGCGCAGGATCCGGAGGGCCCGTGCTCCCACAGACACATATCATTATGCACAAATGGGCAGTTTGATGGGAGCACAGGGCCTGGAGGGCCCTAGCTATCACCAACACATAACAGTTACCAGGTACATTACACTGTAAATTAATGGTTTTATCTTTTGTCTTGAAATTTGCAGGGTATAAAGGGGTGTCCCATAGAAGTGACTTATGCTGTTTGGGTGTAAAAGATTTTATCAGTTCCATAGATATGCCATTATGAAGTTGAGATTTTTCCTGTAGGATAACATTGCGATGCCCACAGTGTTTTTCAGTGCCTGTATCTCAGAAACAGTGTGAGATACAGATTTGGCTGACTTATTGCACGTGGAGGTCTTGCTGTCATGATTACAATGATTCTTGAATTTGTTTCATAGCTGCTACAGTTGCTGAGATATTGGCAAATTAGTGTTACAAGTGTCCCTTGCCCTATAGCACTGCTGTATGGCCTCGTAGTTATGTATCTGTGGGAGCGCAGGGCCAGGATGGCCTGTGCTCCCACAGGCACATATTGTTATGCACAAATGGGCTGTTTGGTGGGAGCATGGGGCCCACTAGTTATATTACACTTTTTCAAAAAGTAAGGAAATTCATTGCAAAAATTTTTTTTTAATGCAGCAGTTAAGGTTAAAGCAACAAAAGTGGGGAAATGACATGTTAGGGTTGAGCCCCAGCCCCCCACCACCCCACCCCATCCTCCACAGACTGACAGATGCCAGGGTGTGCCATGGGTTCATGAGGCCTAACTCTCACCCTATTCCCCTTTACTGTAGCATGACAACCTGTTTACACATGGAATGGGGTGAGAGTTGGGTCTGATGACTCCACTGCACACTCATGCATCTGTCAGTCTGTGGAGGTTGGGCGGGTTGTTGGGGGGTTGGAGCTCAACCCGAACATCTCACTTCCCCTCTTTTGTCACTTCAACCCTGACTGATGCATTAACAAAGTATTTTGCAATGAATATTGTGTTGTGGTCATCGGCCTAACTCTCACCTCATTCCATGTGTAAACAAGCTGAGATGGTGCAGTATAGGAGAATGGGGTGAGAGATAGACACAATGACCCCAATGCACACCCCAATGCCTGTTGGTGTGAGGAGGATGTGAGGTGGGTTTGGGGTGGTAAGGGTGGTAACCCTAGCACCATATTTCTATGCTTTTGTCGCTGTGCTACTAACCCTTACTGATGCATTATTGGAGTTTTTTGCAATAAATTTCCCTTCTTTTTGAGAAAGTGTAATGGAACTGGTATATGTTAGTGGGAGTACAGGACCTCTGGGCCCTGCACTCCTACTCACACATAACTATGGAGCCATACAACAGCCTTATAGGGCAAGGAACCCTTGTAACAGTAATGTGCCAATATCTCAGCAACGGTAGCAGCTACAAAAAAATTTCAAGTGTCATTGTAATCATGACAGTGAGGACTCTATGGCAGATATGTCAGACAAATCTACATCATTCTGAAGATACTGGCACCAGGAAATGCACTGACAAAGGAAGGCACCCTTGTAGCATGTTTTTGCCAATATCTCCGTAACCGTAGCAACTGGGAAAAAAATTCCACTGCTGGTGTAATTGAAGGTTTCCAAAATTGTTTCTACAGATTAGTTCACCTCAAGGTGAACTAAACTGTGGGTAGTGAAAAATCCATATCTCACTTCATTTTAGAGATACAGGCACTGAAAGGCATCATAGACACTGCAATGTTATCCTATAGGAAATTTTTCAACTTCGGAATGCTGTAATTTTGGACCCCTTGAATGTTCTAGCACCAAACCACCAAAAGGCACATTTGTGGGACCAGGGCTTGCCACTCTGCAAATTTCAGCCCAAAAGACCCAACCATTCCATTCCAGGAGAATGGCAAAGATGTGTATTTTTTTTGTCAAAGTTCTTTCACAAATCACAAAAGTTTTGAAAAAAACAGCACAAAACCTTCACATTTGCAAAAGTTTTGTAGACGTTTTTTCCATGATTCATGAACGTGTTTTGGCTCCTAGTTTTAAAATAGCATTTCTGGGGGGTCTTACCCCAAAAAAAAGATGGGGCTGGCATCCTCAGAACCCAACTAGGTAAACCCAACTGTCAGTGTTTGCCTAGAGGGTCCCAAATTTAAATGGAAGGCATTTTTCTATCTCGCTAACTGAAAACAAGATGGTGGCAACACAAAAGTAAAAGGGCCATTTGTGAAAGGAAAATTGTACTTGTGGCACTTTCGTGAGACACATATATTTTTCCCCATTGACTATAATGAGAAAATAGTTTTTTGAATAACTTTTGAACGGTTTAATATTTTTACAATAAATCTTCAAAAGGCACATCAGACTGAATGGACAAATCATGTGGGCTCTGGGCACAAGCAAAGAAATACACAAAAAGTCAATGTTTTGAGTTTTTGGTGTTCTGCTGCTCTGCAGCCATTCATTCAACCATAATGCAACATGCCAGATCCAGAGATCTATGGAACCAAACAGTGCATACAAAATTTCAGGCTAATCCATCATATGGTGGCAAAATTATTAAGGTGCAAAATTTGAGATTTAACATTTAAGTGCTTACTCAACCCTAACTATACTGCCACTACCGTGGCACTATGATATGATATGATAGAGATTATATATATCTGTAATAGATAAACCACTCTGAGGTGTGCGGTCACGCTCTGATATACGCACACCTTTGTGTGTGTTGTTACGCACAAGGCCGCAGGCTGAATGCATCAACCCCTCAAGACGTGCGTATATCAGAGCTGGACCGCACACCTCAGAGTGGCTTATTTATCTTATAAAATGTCAAAATTGTTTTGGAGTGGGGTGTAAAAGTGCAGGTGTGCGGTTGCACTCTGATATACGTACGGCCATGTGATGTGTTTTTGATAAATATATATAAGAATATAGGATACCTGATGGGCAGGAGTGTGACATGGAAAATACTTTCACTCCTGCAGATTGAGCTCTGGATACTCATGAGTGCTGAAGGTGTGAGTGAGAGTATTCAGTCATCATGATGCAGGAGTGAAAATATTTTCCATAGGACACAACTGCACATTATGTGTATGATTTATACAATAGGGGTTTCCAGAACTTTTTTTTTTTGTTCACTTTATCTTGTGGAATAAACAAAGAAAACACAGGACAAAAAAAGAAACTTCTGCTAAAACAAGCCAAAACACTAATTTGCCATTTGGGATGAAGCAGGCTGTATTCATTGGTAGTTGAGGTATTCATGGATGTGAAAGGCTTTGCTCTTTTTTGGCTTCTTGTCAGTGTGAAACTGGCTGCTGTTAGCTTGCTTTGGTTCTCTGCAGGAACACAATGTACTTTTCTAGGGCTAGCCGGCGAGTTGTAGGGGGAACTGATATACTGATTACTTTCCTAGGCTACTGAGGGTTTGGTGGAGTTCTTTCCTGATTGCTGTGTTAGGGAAACCTGCGTAGAGTGATAATATCTACTTCAGCAGAGTCCAGCTGCATTTTCTGATTGGTCAGGATGTAATTAAGAGATTAGGATAATGATTGTTTTAGGCAAGGTTTCAGCCTGACATCGGCACAGTGATAATATCAGCATGTGATGTAAGCACAGTATGTATAAATGTAAAATATTATTACACTGATATTTCTGGTAAAAAAATCAATGTAACTTCCTACCAGGATTTACATCACTGTGTGTAAGATACATGGATTTATCCACTACTCATTTGTCTTACTACTGTTGCATAAATACATATACACAGACACACACATTATGCACCAATATAGTTAGGGTGAAAGGTAACGTCTATGTTAAACTAGAATTTTTTGAACCTTAATAAGTCTGAAACTATTTAACAGATGTACATGAAAGTTGGCATGCATAATCTTTAGTAGTAGGTGGGGTCTCTTGACTTGTCAACTTCTGTGGGACTCCGTTGTGTGGTTTCTGAGATACAGAGTGTTCAAAAAACAGAAAAACACACATTTCTGCCATTTCTTGGTCCACCTGGATCTAAGAAAATGGCTTTTGGTTGTGGTTTGAGATAGTCAGGGTAGAAATCCTTTGGCTCACAGATGTGCCTTTTGAAGGTTTCGTGAAAAATATTAATCTGTTCCAAAGTTATTACATTTTCCATCATTTCCTGTCAGAAAATTTATGTCAGGCATGAAAGATTTTATTTTTTGCACAAGTGATACTTTGCAGAAACTTCAGTCTATTTTTTCAAAAAAAAAGGGGGACGTATTTTGTGCAAAGTATCTGGTTTGATTGCAGGGGCTCTGTAGCATCCTCCATTTTGTTTTCCTCTTAGCGAGGACCAAGTGTTGAAAATATGCTGAAAACTAATATAATACAAAACAAGTTTTTTTGTGTCCCAATACAAGTTTATTGAGCTCCCCAATTCTTGGGTGCTAGCTTAGTGAGAGGACAGCTTGTCTCCCATTCTCTGCATGAGAACAGTGGTATTTTCATGACTTCTGCAGCCGCACCTGCAACTCATGCTGCCAGCTGCAAAGTCAAGTTTGAGACACTCATTTTCAGCACCCCCCATTTTAGTTGCCCAGGTGTCTAGTGGCACCCCCTATTCTCCCATTACTGTTTTTTTATTTAGCTCCCCAACAGTGTGGGACACTAAGAGGGCCCATTCCCAGTGTCCTTCAAATCTATCTCCCACTTCAGCATTATGGGACACTGGGAGCCCACTCCCAGTGTCCTGAACATGTGTCTTCCCTGTGCAAAGGTTGTGAGACACAGGAGAGCCCACTTCCAGTGTCCCCATGTATCATCTCCCCACTTATTGGACCCTGGGGAGCCCACTCCCAGTGTTCCCATTTATCATCCCCCCACTTATGGTACACTGGAAAGCCCAATCCCAGTGTTCCCATGTATTGACCCCCCCACTTATGGGACACTGGGGAGCCCACTCTCAGTGTCCCCAGATCTTCTTTCCCTCTAAAGAAGAAAACCATCCCTCAATGAGTTTTTCTTACCTGAAAATAAGAAAATGGTCCCTCTTCATTCCCCACTTTCTCCATCCCCTAACCATGGCCTTCCCACTGAGGACCACCACCTCACACCAACCCCTTTTCCTATACTTACCTCGGGCGGTCATCCACTGTCACCTTCCGTAGACTGGGACATGTCTGCACTCTTCT
This sequence comes from Neoceratodus forsteri, assembly GCA_016271365.2. Taxonomy (NCBI): domain Eukaryota; kingdom Metazoa; phylum Chordata; order Ceratodontiformes; family Ceratodontidae; genus Neoceratodus; species Neoceratodus forsteri. Next base: position 1,221,610,173 of record CM057450.1, read on the forward strand.
AAGTTGAACTCCTAGTAGACACCTGGGAACAAGTGACCACTGCACAGTGTGCTTCACAATAAACACAACCATGGAGACAAGCCATACAAATACAAGGATACTGGACTTTAGAAGGGCTGACTTTGGCAAAATGGGTGAATACCTGAGGAATGCATTAGCAAATGGCCAGAAAGGAGGGGTGGAAGAACAATGGAGAAAAAATCAAGACTGCCATCATGGAGGCAACAAGCCTTTGTGTGAAACAAATAAAGAAAACAAAGTGGAATAAAAAACACTATGGCTCTCAAAAGAAGTGTCAGGGAAGGTTAAGGAGAAAAGGCTGCATTCAAAAAGTATAAGGAATCACAGACGGAACACGACAGGGAACTGTATCAATTAAAGCAGAAGGAAGTGGGGAAGGCAGTCAGAAAAGCAAAGGCCCAAACCGAGGAAAGGATAGCCAACTCAGTTAAGAAGGGGGATAAAACCTTTTATAGGTACATTAGGGAACATAGAAAGGTTAAGAGAGGGATAGGGAAGATTAATAAAGGAGAAGGGAGGTGGGCAGAGGGAGACAGTGAAAAGGTAGAGATAATGAATGAATACTTTTGCTCAGTATTCACAAAAGAAGAAGAGGAAGAGTTACCTAAACCAAACAGTAGAAGCACTCTAGATAGTGGAGTTGATACCAGTCCATTTAAAGAAGAAAGAGTACTGAAAGAACTTCTAAAACTCAAGGTGGACAAAGCAATGGGGCCTGACGGGATTCACCCTAGAATCCTAAAAGAGCTAAGGGAGGACCCAGTGACACCACTAACCACACTTTTTAACAAATCATGGGAAGATGGGGTGGTACCTGAGGACTGGAGGAGGGCAGATGTGATTCCCCTTCACAAAAGTGGGAGCAAGGCAGAAGCAGAAAACTACAGACCTGTTAGTTTGACCTCAGTGGTGGGGAAAATGATGGAATCACTTCTGAAAGAAAGAATTGTTCGGTACCTAGAGGCCAGCGGGGCACTGCACCCAAAGCAGCATGGATTCACAGCAGGAAGGTCATGTCAGACAAATCTAATTGATTTCCTTGACTGGGTGACCAAAGTAATAGACCAGGGAGGGGCTGTGGATATGGTCTACCTAGACTTTAGCAAGGCATTTGACACTGTCTCGCACAAAAGATTAATAATCAAGTTAGCCAGCCTGGGAGTGGGTCCCAGGGTGGTAGCCTGGGTTTCAAACTGGCTGCACAACAGGACACAGAAGGTAATAGTGAATGGAACACATTCTGAATAAAGGGGGGTTACTAGTGGAGTACCTCAGGGCTCAGTACTGGGTCCAGTCCTCTTTAACATCTTTATAGGTGACATTGCAGAGGGTCTGGAGGAAAGGTATGCCTCTTTGTGGATGACACAAAGATCTGTAACAAGAGTTGATACACAAGGGGGTAGAAAGGATGAGAATGGACTTGGCAAGGTTGGAGGAATGGTCAGATATATGGCAACTTAGATTCAATGCAAAGAAGTGCAAAGTAATGCACCTGGGAAATAAAAATCCAGGAGAAGAGTACACAATAGCAGGGAGGTACTAACAACAACAATAATGGAAAGGGATCTGGGTGTAGTCATATCAGATGACCTAAAGGTGGGTATGCAATGTGAGAAGTCAGTAGGGAAAGCCAGGGGATACTGGGATGCATAGGGAGGGCATCACAAGTAGAAAAAGGAAGTGGTTATCCTCTATACAGACAGTTGGTGAGACCCCATCTGGAATACTGTGCAGTTTTGGAGACCCCATCTACGCAAGGACATAGACAGGATGGAAGCAGTCGAGAGGAGGGCAACTAAATGGTGCAGGGTCTACATCGGAAACCATATGAAGAGAGACTGAGAGAGCTAATATGTATACCCTTGATGAAAGGAGGACAGGGGGACATGATAGAAAGTTTAAGTACCTCAAGGGAATCAACAAAGTCCAGGAGGGTAGATCTTTCAGAAAAAGAGATGTGTAAGGACAAGGGGCACAATTTAAAGTTAGAGGGGACGGCTCAGGGGTAATGTGAGAAATTCTTTTCACAGAGAGAGTGGTGGACGCATGGAACCGCCTTCCTGGAGAGATTGTGGGGTCTAAAACAGTGGAGGAATTCAAACATGCATGGGACAGACATAAGGCAATTATAGTGGGGGGTTGCAGGAAATAGGCTGTTGGTTAACTAGAATCTGCAGCTTATCCAGTAGGTAGGGAAATGAGCAGACTGGGTGGGCCAAGTGGTCCTTATCTGCCGTCAAAGTCTATGTTTCTATGTTTCTATGTAACTCAAACTGAGGAATCAAGGTAAGTGCAAAGTGTAATGTCTGTCAATATTGGTTATAACTTATGTTGATTTCTGAGCCATTTTATGGTATTTGTGCATCTCATTTTCAACATGGGCTTTTTGGGACCCAACCTCATGAACATTGTCACTGTCATTTTGTTAATCAGGCCCATAAGGTGAATTCACAGTCACTGTGCAGAATCACCTTTGGGGACTGATTAATGAAATAACAGTGTGAGTGTTCATGAGGTGGGGTCCCAAAAAGCCCATGGTGAAAATTTGGTGCTAAAATATCAAAAAATGCCTGAGTTACGCATGATTGTCGAAATTTTCCTTCCACGCATGTAATTTTTACAATTGTTAATATTTTACTTCCAACTTTTATGCATAGACATTTTTTCACACCACCTCATGAGCAGTACAGCTGTCATTTTCCACATCCTGACCAAAACATGTTTTCACACATGTGGCACAGAATTGTGCAGTCATTGCACAAAATCAGCTTTTGGGAGCAATTAACAAAATGACAGTGCCACTGTTCATGAGATGGGGTCCCAAAAACTCCATGTTGAAAATCTGGTGAAAAAAATCTTAAAACTGGCTGATGTACGTACGTTTGTTGAAATATTTCTACACACGCCCGTAACCTTGGTAATTTTTAATATTCTGACTCCACATTTTCAACAGTCATTTTTCACACTATCTCATGAATAATACAACTGTCATTTCCCAAATCCTGTCCAAAATGTGTTTTTGCACCTCTGGCACCGAATAGTGTTATAGTTGCTCAGAATTATGTTTTGGCAGTGATTTTAACATTTTCTCTACCGGGTACATGTGTTGGGGAAATACGATGGCTATGCTGCTAATTTTGTCATATATCTATGGAGATATGGGTGTGCAGGGTCTGAAGGGGCATGTGTTCACACTGACATAAGGGAGGGGAACATTGTTTAACCAGGAGTAGCACACTAAGCTGAAGCTTGTTTCCAGATGTGACCTGGGAGCATAAGGAAGTTAAGTTACTTGCTCATGATCATACAGTATGCACCTAGGTGGCTGTGGGATTCAAACCCAGGTCTTCAGACCTGCAGCTCAGAGCCTTTAACCCACTGTGCTATACTGCCTCCTAAGGACAGTTATGCAGAGTGGGGACCTGCGCTCCCACAAGGAAATAAGAATAGAAGTAAACATTCTGAAAAAGTAAGGAAATTCATTGCAAAAAACTTTGTTAATGCATCAGTTAGGGTGTTTACTACTGTGACAAAACCAGAGAAATGAGGTATTATGGTTTTCAACCCTAACACCCCACCCTCACCCTGCAGACACTGACAGGCATTGGGGGTGTGTCTTGGGGTCATGAACTCTAACCCTCACCCCATTCTCATATACTATATCCATCTGAGCTTATTTATTTAGGGAATGGGGTGAGCGTTATGGTCCACAACCCCAAGGCACACACCCATTGCCTGTTAATGTCTATAGGGTGGGGTTGGGACATTAGGGTTGGAAACCCAAACACCACATTTCCCTACTTTTGTTGCTGTAGTACACACCCTAAGTGATGCATTAACAGAGGGTTTTTTTTGCAATACATATGGGTTTCTATTACAGTGACAAAAGTCTGGAAATGAGGTGTTAGGGTTACCAACCCTACCAACCCCCCACCCTCCACAGACCAACACACATTGGGGTGTGCCTTAGAAACATAGAAACATAGAAGTTGATGGCAGATAAGGACTGCAAGGCCCATCCAGTCTGCCCATTTCTTTTTCTACCTTATAAATATGCCATCGGCCTTTGCTCTGTCAGTCGCCTATCTATTCATAGTCATTTGTATTGCTCCCTTATGTCTATCCCATGCCTGTTTGAAGCCCTGCACTGTATTCATAGCCACCACTTCTTGTGGTAAGTCATTCCATGCATCCAGCACCCTTTCTGTGAAAAAGAATTTCCTCACATTCCCCCTTAATTGGCCCCCCTCTAATCTCATGCTGTGTCCTTTGTCCTGCTATTTTTCTTATATTTAAACATGTTAGACTCTTTCACCTTGTTAATGCCCTTAAGGTGTTTGAATGCCTCGATCATATCACCTCTCTCCCTCATTTGCTCAAGGGTATACATATTGAGCTCTGTTAATCTGTCCTCATATGTCTTCTGATGCAGTCCCTGCACCATTTTGGTTGCCCTTCTCTGGACTGCCTCAATTTGGTTAATGTCCTTGTGAAGGTGTGGCCTCCAATACTGCACGCAGTACTCAGATGGGGGCTTAACTAGTGTCTTGTAAAGAGGGATTATTACCTCCTCTTACGACTTGTAATACCCCTACTAATACACCCCAACACCCCCTAGCCTTACCTACTGCTTTAGAAGTCTGCTTGGTTGATTTCAGGTCATCAGTGATGATGATGCCCAAGTCTCTTTCTTCCTTTGTGACTGCTAGCAACCTCCCAGCCTATAGGTGGCTTGGGTTTTCTTCCTATGTGCATGATTTTGCACTTCTTTGCATTAAATCCCAGTTGCCACTCTTCTGACCATTTTGCTAGTTTATCCAGATCTCTTCTCATTCTGCCCACCCCATCTGGATCATCTACTCTGTTGCAGATCTTGGTGTCATCTGCAAACAGACAAGCCTTACCCTCTAGTCCATCTGCAAGGTCACTAATGAAGATGTTGAAGAGGACTGATCCCTGAGGTACCCCACTTGTGACTTGCATCTCTTCTGACTGTATACCATTTACCACCACTCTCTGTTTTCTGCCTGTCAACCAGTTTGCCACCCAGTTGACCAACTTCTGACCCACCCCAAGCCTACCCAGCTTATTTATCAATCTTCTACATGGAACACTGTCAAAAGCTTTGCTGAAGTCAAGGTAGATGACATCAACTGCTCCCCTTGGTCCACCACTCTGGTTACCCAGTCAAAGAAATCTATGAGATTAGTTTGACAGGACCTTCCTTTTGTAAACCCATGCTGTCTTGGATCCTGTGCCCCTATGGATTCCAGGTGTTGCACTATCCTTTCCTTAAGGAGTGCCGCCATAATCTTGCCCACTACTGAGGTAAGACTGACTGGTCTGTAGTTCCCCGCCTCCTCCCTGCTACCACTCTTGTGGAGCAGGATCACATGAGCCCTTCTCCAGTCTTCTGGGACCTCTCCTGTGCTCAGAGACTCACTAAACAGTTCTGCTAATGGCTCTGCTAGTTCCACCTTTAGCTCCTTAAGTACCCTGGGATGTATGCCATCAGGTCCCATGGGGGCCTTGGGGTCATCGTCCCGAACTCTCACCACATTCCATGTGTAAGCAAGCTGAGATGGTACAGTATAGTTGAATGGGGTGAGAGTTAGGTCCGATGACCCCAAGGCACACCTTGATGCCTGTTGGTGTGTGGAGGGTGAGGTAATAGGGTTGGTATCCCTAACACTGAATTTCCTGACTTTTGTCACTGTAATAGAAACCCTAACTGATGCATTAACAGAGTTTTTTTACAACAAATGTCCCTTCCTTTTTGAGATAGTATATTAGTATCCTTCTTTTACTGTGCTCCAATCCCTCCATAGATGCACATATGTATGTACAGTAGGTGTGTCAAGCAACGGTGACCAAATTGTCAGCATAGCCATCTTATTACCCCACCTCATGTACCCCAGTACAGAGAAATTGTGAAATGCAAGATAAAATGTAATTATGCAAAACTGCAGTGCCATTCTGCGCCATATATGTGAAAACACATTTTGGGCAGGATGGGAAAAATTATAGCTGTTCTGTGCATGAGGTGGTGTGAAAAAATGGCTTTGTTAAAAATCTGGCATCAAAGGATTGAAAAGTACCAAAGTTATGCACGTGCATAGAAAAAATTCAACAGACACAGGTAACTCAGGCATTTTTGAGGATTTTTTCACCAAATTTTCAACATTGCCTTTTGGAGACTTTACCTCATGAACACTGGCACTGTCATTTCATTGCTCACTCCCAAAACATGATTTCAGACAGCAACCACACCATTCTGCACCACTGGTGCAAAAATATGTTTCAGGCAGGGTGTGAAAAATGACAGCTGTACTGCTCATAAGGAGGTGTGAAAAAAATGACAACATGGAAAATCTGGAGTGAAAATATTAAAAATTGGTGACGTTATGATCATGCATAGAAAATTTTCAATGACCACATGAAACTCAGATGTTTTTTGGTATTTTTGCACCAGATTTTCAACATGAGCTTCTTGGAATCCCACCTCATGAATACTGACACTTTTCTTTTATTAATCCATCCCAAAAGGTGATTTTGCACAGTCACCATGAAATTACCTTACAGGCCCAATTAACAAAATGACAGTGCCACTGTTAATGAGGAGGGGACCTAAAAAGCCCCTGTTGAAAATTTGGTGCAAAAAGTCTGAAAAATGGTTGAGATATCAACATAAGTTTAAAATACCATGGGCAGCCATTATGCAGCAATTACCTTGATTCTGCAATTCAGCTTTCAAGAATGCAGATGTGTCCTGGTCCACAGAAGATGATAAAAGAGGATTTATGGTGGTAAGTATAGGGTAAGGGAGTGGTGTGAGGTGGTGAGTTGATCAGTGGGAGGGTCTGGATGTGGGGGGTTGGTGGAGATGACAAGGGACTGTTTTCTTTTTTACAGGATAAGAAAAATGTTGAAGGACAGTTTTTTTTCCACAGGGTCAAAATCTTTATTTGGGGACACTGGGAGTGGGCTCCCCAGTGTCCCACAGTGCTGGGGGTGGTCATCATAATGGGGATTGGGCACCCTGATGTCAACAAACTGAAAGGCTACAATGGGCTGGGTGGCATCCGACACCAGGGGTGGGCATCCTGGTGTCGGAACAAAAAAAAAAACAGCATCAGTTTCCTTTGTGGATGCCAGGCAGTTGTTTGTAATCTGATCAGCCTTTACTGCTGTTGCCACAAGGAGAACAGACTGGGTCGGGATGGTTGGAGCAGTAGAAAGACCGGGAGCCAGTGATACACTGATGTTCCACTGAAATCCATCTTGCAGTGCAGATGTCTGGGCCTTCAGTTGTCTTGTTGGGGATGGAGGCACCAGCAATGGAGGGTGGATGGTGGGACAGTGCACAAAGGGATGGAGTGGGAAGGCTTCTGTTTGATTGCATAGGACATTAGCAAACAAACATTTTTCTAAAATATAAACATGCCTTGGCCCCCCTTGGAGGCACTTAAAGGATACAACATCCTTTAGTTAGGTAAACACCAACAGGTGTTTACCTAAACAGGGGCTGAGGAATCAGAATCTGCAGATTTTTTTAAGTTATGGCCAGAAAAGGTTTACCCTTTTTACAGGGGCTGAGGTTTTATTGTGTTCTAAGTAGTGCTGAGAAAAAAAAATACAACAAATATGTTGCAGGTGATACCTTTTATTGGACTAACAAAATTATTTTTAAGACTAGCTTTCGAGAGATAAAGCTCTCTTCCTCAGGTCAAAGTGAAAACAGCTGAGCAGTATGACAGATATAAAGGTTGGATGTGGATTCGAAACCTAGACTAGCAGTTTACAGATCAAAGCATTGCAGTCAATTTTTCCTCTGCTTTGTTGACTGGACTAACACGGCTACCACATTTCTTTTTTTTTTTTTTTTACAAGTAGTGTTGCAAATTTGCAAAAGTTTTGCAAATTTGCAGCACTATGTTTATGAAAGTGCCACAATCTGTGGCACTTTTGCAAGTCTAGTGTTGCAAATTTGTGACATGTCCGATGGGCAAATTAAAAAAACATGTTTACAGCCATTATTTATAAAACCTAATGCTAGGATCATGTTCCTTGGCCCCGATTAGGGTAACACAACTGTTGATGTTTACAAAGGGGCATTATTTTTTAAACTACAATGTTTTTTACCTGTCACTAACTTAAAACAAGATGGCAGCAGCACAACAGTACAGAACCCATTTGCAAAAGTAAAACAGACTTTTGCAAAAGAAAAAAGTACTTTCAAGGTGTACATACAGTATATTTTTTTCTACAGGCTATAATGGGGAAGTTCAAAGTTTAATAACTTTCAAACAGATTCATATTTTGTCACCAACTCTTCAAATGGCACATCAGGGATCCAAACCCCATATACTCTGATAATTTCAGACCAGACCCCCAAACCTTTTTGGCTATAGTGCCGAGCAAAGAATTTGAAAACAAATTGTACATTTCACATTTTGTAGCACTCCACAGCTCCACAACTGCACATCTGATTGGAACAAAACTTGCCGGATCCAGAGAACTGTGGCACCACATGGTGCATGCAATATTTCAGGCAAATTGGTCAAACAGTTGCAAAGTTATTAAAGTTCAAACTTTTAGATAGCCAGACAGACAGATAAATATGTATGTATGCAATGTTTGTGAGGATGCATTTTGGCAAATATTTTTAATATTTTGATGGTAGCTAGACCTAGAGTGAGAATATCACATTTATCCTCATTCCAGGTGCACTTATCCACACAGTAGGTCTATTTATCCACACAGCAGGTCCATAATGAGCAATGGAGTTACAGTGCAGGATGATGCTAGGCACACAGAGGCTGTGCATGCCATGCTTGAGCTTCATTCACCTTCATACTGTGAGCCTCTGCTGGGCTAACGTATCTGCTGAAGGTGGCCACTGATCAATCAGAATGAAGGATTTTTTCCTGCCATTATACAACAAGAAGCATGGCATAAATCAAATATGCTATGACCCTAATGAAAATATCCCTTGTGCAGTTTGCCCTTTTGACATCGCTTGTGGCTTTCCTACTCATGATGACATTAGGTCAAACTGCACTCAGAAAAAGTATCAATGATATTTTCATTAGGGCCATGAGATAGATAGATAGATAGATAGATAGATAGATAGATAGATAGATAGATAGACAGACAGACAGACAGTCAGGTCACATAGCTACATGCAAATAGCAGTAGAAATCATGTTATTTAGACAACAGCTATGCTATTTGCAAAGTAGCCACAACCCTTCCGTTTCACATGAACCAGCTCTTTGCAAGTAGCACATCAAACTGTGTCACTATCACTTTAACTGTCATAGTAAAACACTCTGCTGAGCTATATCACATTTTCAGTCTGACATGTAACCACTCAGCTTAGCATACTATTGAAACTTGGCTTCACCCACACTGCCTCCATGCCAGCTGTGCAGTCATCCTTCTCTTGCGTGCTGTCATGTTCACTGTCTCACTGAACTGCTGACCTTTAGCAACAATAGTTGTAGTAAACGATTGCCACCAGCAGGTCTATAAACAATAGCAACTTTAATGTCCCTGGAGTACAGCTTTACAGTACAATTGAAGGATGTACTATTCCTATTTGCATAGGATGGTGATTTCTTCAATGACACATCTCCAAGGGATGAAAGTAGTGAAACTGCCTGTATTGACACTGTCACAGAAAATCTCACTGGCAGTTTAGCACCATTTTCTGAGGTAACACTGACTCTTAAAACTGTTGAGGGTGATTCCAAAACAAATGAGCAGGCTGTATTTCAAATCAAAGGGTTAGTGATCAGCACACTGACTTAAACATGGACGGCCGCTCTGCGAGCCATCATGGAGAAGCTGACATCTCAAGTGTACAGTGGCATTTTATACTTTTGATTACAAAACAAGATGTAAATAACAGATAAAACTGTAGAAATATTTTAATGCCATTATAAGGATTACCAATGATGAGCTCTCATCACAGAGAAAGTAGTTAAAATAATAATCACAATCTATCAATGCTGCTATTTTTCATTTTAGATTACACAGCATGTATCTGGCCTGCAATAGATGCAAAAAAGGAAGACTTAATACTAGTAGTAGTAGTAGTAATGTATTTTATTCATGGTATGAATATAGATTGCCCATTGAGTAAAGTTCATTTTCAGTGGGGTCCATGGTACAAAATATTGCAACAGAACATTGCATACATTTCATTAGAAAATAAGCAGGGTGGGTACAGCATAGGAGAATGGGGTGAGCATGAGGGCTGCCAACCCCAATGCCACCCCCTGACGCCTCTTGGTCTGTGCAGGGTGGGGGTAGGGTATTAGGGTTGGAAACCCTAATGCTATTTTTCCCTACTTTTGACACCATAACCCTAACTGTTGCATTAACAACATTTTTTGCAATTTGTTTCCATACTTTTTGAGAAAATATAATCGCATTGTTACTTTACTGTGGGAGCGCACCGTCCTTCGGATCCTGCACTTCCATCCCTCCATAGATGCGTATATGTATCTAGCTGTGGAAACGCAGGGTCCAGAGGACATAGTACAACAGTCACCAAATTGTCACCATAGCCATGTTATTACCCCACCTCATGTTCCCGGTATCGAACATTTTGCAATCCCCTGTCCACAGTGCCATTTTTTTCCTTTTTCTGTGCATTACCCCAACCCCCCATCCTTGCATGGTGCATGTCGATGCACTGGCACACGGCAACCTGCCAGTGTCGGCCATGCTATTTACATGCTTGCTTGGCATACTGCAGTGCCCCTGGTCTCCACTGGGGGCTGCTGGTATGCCAGAGCAACCTGTCCTTTCTTCCCAGGGAGGAGAGCACCATGAGGGCACTCATCCTCAACCCTTCCCCTGCCGACCCCTGGTGCACGACCTCACTCCCGAACCCAGGTCGCCGGCGTAACGTAAGGTGTGACGTCCAGTGCCTCAACCCTCAGCACCACCGAGCTGGCCAGCAATTTCTATGATAAACCTCAAACTTTGCACTTTATTATCTCTGCAAAACGTTCAGGCTGGATGTGCAGATTCTGAGATCCGGATAGTAAAACAAAGTTAAAAAAAACACACCCTTTTTTGCAGTTTTTTCCACATTGCCTTGTGGACAGATGGTGTGGAATTTATGCATGATTTCTGTAGGGTAGAAAAAGGTTTGGTAGCAGAACACACAGTGAAAATTTGGTGCAGTAATATTAAATTGTTGCAAAATTATTACATTTTTTAGTTCTCATTATATCCTATAGGACTTTTCTGAACATTCCAGTCTTTGGATAGCTGTCTTTTGTTTTGACAAAGGATTTGATCTCATGAAAAATGATTGATTCTCATGAAAGCATCCCCACAGACCACTAGTCACCTAGGAAGATCCCAGGTTCGAGACCCACTCCACCGATCAAAGACACGTCTTGTAGCTGGAACCGGTGACTGCAATATAAACTAAGATAAATGCACTTCTATGTATTTCAGGGGATGGGGGTTAACTTTCAGCCATAACTTGGTCATTTTTTGAGATTTTGGCCCCAAATGTTCAACATGGCTATTTGGGGATCCCACCTCATGAACAATATGATGGTCATTAGGCAACTCCCGGTGATTTTTGTGGTTGGTTGGTGAAATCACCTTTCTGGTGGGATTTGTGTAACAGTCATATTGTTCATGAGTTGGGGTCATAAGAAGGCTATGTTGAAAATTTGGTATAAAAATTTCAGAAAATGGCTGCGTTATTGGCATTCATTGCAATCTCACTACACATGCTAGTAAATTTGTAAACTTTCAATATTTTTATAACCCATATTTTCAAGATGATCGTCTTATTGCCCCACCTCATATATATCACAGCTGCCATTTTTCAAATCCCGGCCAAAATGTGTTTTTGCACTTGTGGCATAGAATGGGGTTGTGATTGTGCAGAATTACTTTTTGATGAGGATTTGAAATTTTTGTACTGAGTACATGCGGTGCAGTCATAAGAATGCTATGCTGAAAATTTGGGGTCAAAATTATGTAAGATGGCACAGTTATGATTATTTGGTGCAATTTCACTATGCCTGAATGGAACTTTGGTAATTTTACATATTTTTAGCCCTCATTTTCAGCATAACCTTCTTATTACACCACCTCATGTATGTCAAAAGTAGGTCAGCGCAAGTGTAATGCCAATCCATAGTGCAGGTGTAAAAAACACATTTTGGACAGGATTTTAAAAATGGCAGCTGTGACATACAAATTGAGACACTACTTTGCGACACTATGCCCAAAATAACAGTAATTCTTTGGCACTCCGCTGCAACAGAACGGTTTGGAGTTTTGGGATGAAATTTGGAGGGAACGCAGCAGACATCTCACAGGTGTGCCATTCAGTGTTTCATTGACAAAATATTACACAGCAGCAAAGTTACAGTACTCCAAAGTTGACACTTTTTCCCATAGGATAACATTACGGCACCCGAGGCATTACAGGAATCCTTTGGCACCCTGCTGCAAAATACTGATTTGGTCTTTTTTCCTGAAATTTGGAGGGAACACAGCCAACAGCCCACAGATGTGCCTTTCAGTGGTTTGGTGAAAAAATATTACAGGGAGGCAAAGTTATGGCACTCCGAACTTCTCTTTTTTTTCCATAGGATAACATTACGGCGTTTGCCACACCTTTCAGGGCCCGTATCTCGGAAACGGTGCTAGATATGGATGTTCGTCAAAAAATTTTTTAGCACCCTAACAGGGGCTAAGTACAAAACTATCCAGGGAAGGGATAATTCATATGACTTTTACATTTTTTTTCTATGTTGTACGGTTCCTGAAATATAACCTATTTAGTATTCCAAGTCCTCATTTTCTGCTCCGATACCCATTATTATGCATACATTCTTTGTACTCACTCTCTCTCTCTCTCTCTATGAAGCTTTTGGGGAATCCAGCCTGTGCACTTACATTACTGTTACCATTGCCCTTTCCGCTTGCAGTTCCGTACCTGTTTCACTTACCGTTGACGTCTACGCCACCATGTGCGTTATCCTTTGCGTTTTCCTTTGCGCTTGCATTTCTGTTATTTTTTGCCATTTGTGTCTACAGTACTGTTTCTCTTTCTGTTTCACTTTGCGTCACCATGCCCATTGACATTTCCATTTGCAGGCACCATGTTACTATGTGACAACACATCACGTGGCAGACTGTTCCCATCTATGCCACCGTGTGCATTACCCTTTCTGTTCTCATTCACACTTGCGTTACCATGTGCGCCACTGTTAGCGCTTCTGTTTGCATTGCTGTTCCTGTTACTATGCCACAAGACATCACCTGGTGGCCGCTCGCTCCTGCCGCAAAATTACGTGGAGGGCCCTGCTCTCCTGCCACTGCATTACATTCACTATTTCTCGTTATCATTCTCAAAAAGAAGGGAAATTAGGCAAAACTCTGTTTAATGCGTTGAGTTGGGTTGTTCACAGCGACAAAAGTGAGAAATTTGGTGTTAGGGTTGAAAACCCCTTGGACCCCCAGCCCACCCCCATCCGGCATTGGGGTGCACATTAGAGGTCATCGGTCCTAACTCTCACCTCATTCTCCTATACTTCTGCTGCTTTACACATGTGATGGGGTGAGAGTTAGGGCTGACGACCCCAATGCGCACCCCAATGCCGGATGGGGGAGTGGGCTGGGGGGTCCAAGGGGGGTTTTCAACCTTAACACCGAATTTACTCACTTTTGTTGCTGTGGAAAAACCCTAACTAATGCATTAAATGGAGTTTTTTGCCTCTAATATTTATATTGTTAGTGGGTGTGGGTAGTGACAACTCTTGACACAAGTTTTCTCTTAAAACTACACCAATTGATGCAGTGTGACTTTTATTAAAGTAAACAAAATAAAGAAAACTTCAGGAAAACAAGAAAATAAACTTAATTCCAAAAGAAATAGCTTCATATTCTCTTCTCTGAAAAAAACAAAAACACATGTCACAGAGTGGTACTAGCTCCCTCTCAGCATGACCACCATCATCTGTGTTCCACAACCTATCTGATGACATAGTGTGTCTAAGTCTTTTTAAATACTGAAATCTGTGACATCATCAATCATGTGATCTGCCCCCTACTCTAATATGGAGAATAATCCTATACTAATACAAGAAATGGGGCTTCAGACTCTGCTAGATCTATCATACTTGAAGAGCACTGCAATAATCTTTACAAACTATAAAGTAGCATTATTCATAGAAGAAATAGATAGAGCTGAATAAGCAAGGGTCCTATAATGACCCTTGTCTCCTCCTCCAAATCATGACATCACCATAAATGTATAATAAATAGAGTCCACTAGGGGGCCTGCAGCCCTTAATAAAACTCATTTTCATCTGAGCAGGCATCAAGGGCACATCTGAGCAGGCCTCAAGAGCATACAGGTACCTCCTTTATTTCTTGCTTAAAATAACTTGAAAACAAAACATGCCCTAAGAATGTCATGAAACAGTTCTTTATCAGAACCTTTAAATGCATTACCAACCACAGAACAAGGCTGGTTTCTAAGAAGTATTTTCTTTAGTTTTACTGTAAGCCCCAAAAGCCTCGAATATGTCAGTCTTTATGCAGTACAATTTAAGCCCTAAATGACTGAACAGCACCACGTTAGTAGTACAGATATGGGAAGTATAGGGCAATGGAAAAGTACTGATGAGAAGTGTGCACATAATTAACAGGGTCTGTTTGGGAATGTGAATGCATTTAGCAAGTGGAGCAAAGCAACCACCCTTTTTTTTATATTCCAACCAGGCTTTGCTTTACTGCATTTTACTTAAACAGTATGAATTATTTTCCAAGCTTCCCCTTTAAAAACTGAAAGGGACATAGCTTAATCTGATTATTTCCCAGTATTTATTTAGCCAAAATAGGCACCTAGGTCAGCCTCTACAGTATCACCACCTAGACAAAAAGTAGAAAAGCAGCGGGGTAGAAAAGAGAGAATACCACAATAGGAGGCCACCCCATTGTGGTAGAAATGTGAAAAGGGTCAAGTGAGACCTACAGTATAGAGAAGACAAGTACCACTGCAGTAGATTTTTTTAGAAATAGGGTCCAGGGTAGAGAGGAGTGTCTAGTGGTGATGGGGGTCCACAAAACTGTCACAGATATATATATATATTAGAGGCAAAAAACTCCATTTAATGCATCAGTTAGGGTTGTTCCACAGCAACAAAAGTGAGGAAATTCAATGTTAGGGTTGAAACCCTCTTTGCACCCCTCCAGCCCACCCCCAAATGGAATTGGGGTGCGCATTGGGGTCATCAGCCCTAAGTGTCACCCCATCACATGTGGAAAGAAGCTGAGGAATAGGAGAATGGGGTGACAGTTAGGACCGATGACCCCCAATGCACACCCCGATTCCATTTGGGGGGGTGGGCTGGAGGGGTGCAAAGGGAGTTTCAACCCTAACATCGAATTTCCTCACTTTTGTCGCTGTGGAACAACCCTAACTGATGCATTAAAAAGAGTTTTTTGCCTCTGATTTTTCTTTTTTTTGAGAATGATAATAAGAAATAGTGAATGTAATGCAGCGGCGGGAGGGCCCCACGCTCCCGCCATGTGACGTCTTGTCACATAGTAACATTGTGCCCACAAATGCAAGTCATAATCCGCATGGTGACGCAAAGCGAAACAGAAAGAGAAACAGTACTGTAGATAGAAATGTTAAAAATAACGCAAACGCAACCGCAAATGAAAACGCAAAGGGTAACGCACATGGTGGCGTAAACGTGAACGGTAAGTGAAACGGGTATGGAACCGCAAGCAGAAACGGTAATGGTAACAGTAATGTAAGCGCACAGGCTGGTTTTACCCAAAAGCTGTATAGAGAAAGACAGTGAATACAAAGAATGTATGCAAAATAATGACTCTCAGAACACAAAAATGAGGACTTGGAATAGTAAATTGCTTATATCTCAGTAACTGTATGACACAGAAAAAAAATTTAAAAGTCATATGAATTATCACTTCCCTGGCTAGTTTTGTATTTAGCCCCTGTTAGGGGAGCTAAGAAATCTTTCGACAAAAAGTCCTTATCTTGCACCGTTTTCAAGATATGGGCCCTGAAAGGCTCGGCGAACGTCGTAATGTTATCCAATGGGAAAAAAACAGAAGTTTGGACTGCCATAACTTTGCCTCCCTGTAATATTTTTTCACCAAACCACTGAAAGGCACATCTGTGGGATGTTGGCTGTCTGCTCTGCAAATTTCAGCCCAAAAGACCAAACCGTTATGTTGCAGCAGGGCGCCAAACGATTGCTGCAATGCGTCGTATGCCGTAATGTTATCCTATGGGAAAAAGCGTCAACTTTGGAGTACCGTAACTTTGCCGCCATGTAATATTCTTTCAAGGAAATGTCGGCTGCTTTCCCTCCAAATTTCAGCCCAAAACTCCAAACCATTCTTTTGCAGCGGAGTGCCAAAGAATTAGTGTTATTTTGGGCATAGTGTCGCAAAGTAGTGTTGCAATTTGCGAAAGCTTTCGCAAACATTTGCGACACTTTCATGAGTGTGACACTACTTTGTGAAAGTACTTTTTCCAGAAATCTGAAAAACATATTTCTGGGGTGTTTTACCCCAAAATAAAGACATGGCTAGCATCCTCAGGGCCTGACTAGGTGACTACAAAAATAATTAGGTTGCTAGAGGGTCTCAGTTTTAAATGCCAAGCATTTTTCTGATCACTAACTGAAAACGAAATGGCAGATTTGCAACAGTAACAGGGCCATTTGCAGCAGTAAAAAGTGCATTTGTGACACTGTTGAACTTTTTAACTTTTCTGATTGACTTATAATGGGAAATTGTTTTTTGAATATCTTTTGAACTGTTTAATATTTTTTCATGAAATCTTCGAAAGGCACATCGGGGACCCTGGCCGCACGTTTCCTGAAGATTTTGTGCCTATCGCACAAATCATGCGACCTGTAGGCGCGACTGTAGAATTCCAGAAAAAGTGTAAACGCATGCTCAGATCACGCTTAATAACTCCTCAGCCGTATATATCTGACTGGTATGAAACTTGGCAGATCCCAAGGCCTATGGTTCTTGATCGTGTATTCCAAATTTCAGGTAAATCCATCAAACGGTTGCAAAGTTATTAAGGTGCAAAATTTTGGGTTTAACATGCAAATGGATCTCAATTCCTAACTATGGTAACACTACTGTACATAATATTGTAAGGTGATTAGTGAGGAATGTTGTTGAAACCCTGAGCCAGTTACCACCAGACAGATGGGATCGGTTAGCCCCAACTCTCACCCCATGACATGTGTAAGCAGCAGGAAGTATAGGAGAATGGTGAGAGTTAGGACCCACGATCCAATGCGCACCCCAATGCCGGTTGGGGTGGGCGGGGTCCAAGGGGTTTCAACCCTAACAGCTAATTTCTCACTTTTGTCGCTGTGGAACAACCCTAACTAATGCATTAAATGGAGTTTTTGGCCTCTAATTTCCCTTCTTTTTGAGAATGATAATGAGAAATAGTGAATGTAATGCAGTGGCGGGAGCGCAGGGCCCTTCCCACTGCATAATGCGTTGGCGGGAGCGCGGGGCACCTCCCACCACATGATGTGTTGTGGCATACTAACACGGACAGCAACGCAAACAGAAATGCTAACAGTGGTGCACATGGTAACACAAGCACGAATGAGAACAGAAAGGGTAACGCACATGGTGGCGTAGACGGGAATGGTCTGCCACGTGATGTTTTGTCACATAGTAACATGGTGCCTGCAAACAGAAATGTCAATGGGCATGGTGATGTAAAGTGAAACAGTAAGATAAACAGTACTGTAGACAGAAATGGCAAAAAATAACAGAAACGCAAGCGCAAATGAAAACGCAAAGGATAACGCACATGGTGGCGCAGACGTCAATGGTAAGTGAAACAGGTACGGATTCACAAGCGGAAAGGGCAACAGTAACAGTAATGTAAGCACACAGGCTGGTTTTCCCCAAAACCTGCATTGAGAAAGACAGTGAGTACAAATAATGTATGCAAAATAATGAGTATCGGCGCAGAAAATGAGATCTTGGAATACTAAATACATTATATCTCAGGAACTGTATGACGTAGAAAAAAAATTTAAAAGTCATATTATTTACAACTGTCCTGGCTAATTTACTGGGGCTAAGAAATTTTCTGACGAAAAGTCCGTGTATCTCGCACCGTTTCCGAGATACGGGCCCTGAAAGGCGCGGCAAACGGCGTAATGTTATCCTATGGGAAAAAAAGAAAAGTTCAGAGCGCCATAACTTTGCCTCCCTGTAATGTTTTTTCACCAAACTACTGAAAGGCACATCTGTGGGCTGTTGGCTGTCTTCCCTCCAAATTTCAGGAAAAAAGACCAAACCGTTATTTTGCAGCAGGGTGCCAAAGGATTTCCTGTAATGCTTTGGGCGCTGTAATGTTATCCTATGGGAAAAACTGTCAACTTTGGAGTGCCATAACTTTGCCGCCGTGTAATATTTTTTCAATACAACACTGAAAGGCACATCTGTGAGATGTCGGCTGCGTTCCCTCCAAATTTCAGCCCAAAACTCCCAACGGTTATTTTGCAGTGCCAAAAGAATTGCTGTCATTTTCCCACAGACTAGAAAATTACTATCACAATTTGCGAAAGCTTTCGCAAAAATTTGGAGCACTTTCATGAGCATGAAAGTAATTTGCGAAAGTACTTTTCCCAGAAATTTGAAAAACGTATTTCTGGGGTGTTTTACCACAAAATAAAGACATGGCAAGCATCCTCAGGGCCCGACTAGGTGAATACAAAAAAAATTAGGTTGCTAGAGGGTCCCAAATTTAAATGCCAACCATTTTTCTGATCACCAACTGAAAACAAAATGGCTGATTTGCGAAAGTAACAGGCCCATTTGTGAAAGTAAAAATGCATTTGAAGTGTTGAACTTTTTGTTAACTTTTCCCATTGACTTATAATGGGAAACTGTTTTTGAATAACTTTGAACCGTTTAATATTTTTTCACGAAATCTTCAAAGGCACATCGGGGACCCTGGCTGCACATTCCCTGAAGATTTTGGGCGGTCCATAAACTGTCTACGACCTGTAGGCGCGACCACAAAATTCCAGAAAAGCGTAAACGCTGCACAGATCACATTAATAACCTCGCAGTCAGATATCCCACCAGTACGAAACTTGGCAGATCCCAAGGCCTATGGTTCTTGATCATAAATTCCTAATTTCAGGCAAATCCATCAAACAGTTGTAAAGTTATTAAGGTGCAAAGTTTTGGGTTTAACATAGAAATGGCTCCTCAACCCTAACTATGGTAGCACTACCGTGCTACCATAATAAATATATATATATATATACATATATATATATATATATATATTAGAGGCAAAAAACTCCATTTAATGCATCAGTTAGGGTTGTTTTACAGTGACAAAAGCGAGGAAATTCTATGTTAGGGTTGAAACCCCCTTTGCACCCCTCCAGTCCACCCCCCCAAATGGAATTGAGGTGATCATTTGGGTCATTGGCCCTAAGTGTCACCCCATCACATGCGGAAAGAAGCTGAGGAATAGGAGAATGGGGTGACAGTTAGGACCGATGACTCCAATGTGCACCCATATTCCAGTTGGGGGGGTGGGCTGGAGGGGTGCAAAGGGGGTTTCAACCCTAACATCGAATTTCCTCGCTTTTGTCACTGTGGAACAACCCTAACTGATGCATTAAATGGAGTTTTTTGCCTCTAATTTTCCTTCTTTTTGATAATGCTAATGAGAAATAGTGAATGTAATGCAGCGGCGGGAGGGCCCCACGCTCCCACCACGTGACGTCTTGTCACATAGTACAATTGCGCCCGCAAACGCAAATCGTAATGCGTAAGGTGACGCAAAGTGAAACAGAAAGAGAAACAGTACTGTAGATAGAAATGTTAAAAACACAAACGCAACTGCAAATGAAAACGCAAAGGGTAACACACATGATGTCGTAAACAGGAACGGTAAGTGAAACGGGTACGGAACCACAAGCAGAAACGGTAATGGTAACAGTAATGTAAGCGCACAGGCTGGTTTTCCCCAAAAGCTGTATGGAGAAAGACAGTGAGTAGAAAGAATGTATGCAAAATAATGAGTCTCAGAACACAAAAATGAGGACTTGGAATAGTAAGTTGCTTACATCTCAGTAACCGTACAACATAGAAAAAAAATTTAAAAGTCATATGAATTATCCCTTCCCTGGCTAGTTTTGTACTTAGCTCCTGTTAGGGGGCTAAGAAATCTTTCGACAAAAAGTCCGTATCTCGCACCATTTTCGAGATACGGGCCCTGAGCCAAGCATTTTTCTGATCACTAACTGAAAACAAAATGGTGGATTTGTGACAGTAACAGGGCCATTTACGACAGTAAAAAGTGCATTTACGACACTGTCGAACTTTTTGTTAACTTTTCCCATTGACTTATAATGGGAAATTGTTTTTGGAAAAACTTTTGAACTGTTTAATATTTTTTCACGAAATCTTCAAAATGCACATCAGGGACCCTGGCGGCACATTCCCTGAAGATTTTGGACCGGTCGCGCAAACCGTGCGACCTGTAGGCGCGACCGTAGAATTCCAGAAAAAGCGTAAATGCACGCGCAGATGATGCTTAATACCTCCGCAGCCGTGTATCCGACCAGTACGAAATTTGGCAGATCTCAAGGCGTGTGAGTCTTGATCGTGTATTCCAAATTTCAGGCAACTCTGTCAAACAGTTGCAAAGTTATTAAGGTGCAAAATTTTGGGTTTAACATGTAAATGGCTCCTCTACTTAACTATGGTAGCACTACTGCTACTATATTATATTTATATATATATATATATATATATATATATATATATATATATATATATATATATGTAGCTCTCCTAGCTCTCTCTAGCTCTCTCTCTAGATCTCTCTCTCTCTTTCTAGATCTCTCTCAATCTCTCTCTCTCTCTCTAGATCTCTCTCTCTCTCTAGATCTCTCTCTTGATCTCTCTAGATCTCTTTCTCTCTCTCTCTAGATATCTCCCTCTCTAGATCTCTCTCTCTCTCTCTCTGGATCTCTCTCTCTCTCTCTTTCTATTATATAGACACACCCCAACTATATACCAACGTAGGGTAGCTGGTTCATTCCATTGGGGTGTCATTCAGATGAGGCACACTGATGAATCCTAGTAGAACAAAACATGTGTCTGTGTCTTCTGTTGGCATCCTTTGTAGACTGTGTGAGAGGTCTTTCGGCACCATGCAATTCTTCTTAAAGTTGAACCAGCATAATATTTTGCAGTGATTTGCATATACAGCTCATGATGTTTGCATTACAGGGGTATGTGTATTTTGTATACATTATATATATATATATACATGCACACATATACATATACATACATACATACATACATGCATACACACACACACACACACACACATATATACACACATACACATATACATACATACACACACATATACATATACATACACACACACAAGTATGCACACACGCACACACATATATATATATATACATGCACACACACATATACATATACACACATGCACATATATACATGCATATCTATATATACAGTATATAGTGGTGTGGTAGCTCCACTATGTTAGGGTTGAACAGCAATTGCTGTGTTAAACCTCAAATTGTACACTTTAATAACTTTGCAACCGTTCTACACATTTGCACAAAATTTTGCATGCTTGGTCTCCTTGCATAGATCTCTTGATGTGCTAAGTTTTGCTGCGGTTGGAATTACAGATTTTGAGATCTGGATAGGGAAAAAAACTGAAAATGTACCCGTTTTTGCAGTTCTTTTCTCATCGCGCTTCGCACACATGGTGTTGAAATTTGGTTTGAAATTTTTATGATAGAATGAGCTTGGGTCATAGAATAGGCCAGCATTTGTTTGGTGAAAAAATATTAATCCATTCCAACGTTATAGCATTTTTAAGGTCCCATTATTTTCAATGGGATTTTTATTTTTCAGGATAGATTCCTGGAATGTACAAGGATTTTGCTTTGACGAATAAGGATCCTTTTTCTTGAGAGGCCAATCCTTGTTTGGCAAAAAAAAATCCTTTTTCATGAGCCACCATCATGTTTTTGGTTTTTGTCCACCAAAAGCTATCATAACTGTGCCCAGAGATGTCTGTTTCAGACATCTAAGTATGTTTTTTGCTCATCAGGAGTTGATGAGCTGTTCTGTGTGGTTTGTGGCATTTGTATGCCCCTAGAATTTTTTATTAATTATTTAAATAATGTTTCATCACTTGTTAACCTCCTTTTTCACCATTTCTTGTTCATCATGGTGAAAAGGGAAATCAGCTGGTGAAAAAGGATTTTCCATTTTGCCTACCAGATGTCCCCTTTTCACACCCAGATGACCCTGCCAGTAATCCTTTTTCACCAGCTGATTTATTTTTTCACCATGATGAATAGGGATGGCGAAAAAAGATTTCCAATTTTGCCTACCAGATGTCCCCTTTTCACACCCAGATGACCCTGCCAGTAATCCTTTTTCACCAGCCGATTTATTTTTTCACCATGATGACTAGGGATGGTGAAAAAATAATTCTAGTGGTAAAAAGGATTACTGGCAGGGCCAACTGGTCATCAAAAGGGGACATCTGATCATCAAAGGGGAAATCCTTTTTTTCCTAGCTGATTTCCTTTTTTGCCATGATGAATAGGGATGGTGAAAAAGAAATTCTATTGGTGAAAAAGGATTTTAACACAGCCATATGGTTGTGAAAAAAACATTTCTGGGAGATCAGGTCCCCAAAAACATAGCCTTCTGGTTGTGAAACAGGATTGTTTTTCACCAGATGGAATCCTTTTCTGCCACCACAGGAAAGAATTTGTGGAAAACAATTTTGCCTGGTGGAAAAGGATTCTCCCAGGTGAACAATGATCCTTTTGTTTCTTGTTTCTTGCTTTTTGTCATTTTTGTGTGTGTGTGTGATCACCCCAACCTGACAAATCCCTGGTGTCTAATGGCACCCCCCACCCTCTACTTTATATAATACACACAAACACACACTATATATATAATATTATATTATATTTCTGTGTTATTTATTAACTTTTTTTTATATATTAACCTGGACCCACTTTTTGTGGGGTAGTCACAATGCTCCCAATATTTTTCTCTGGTGTCTACTTGTACCCACCACCCACTGATGCCCCCGTAGTCACTGGTAGTAGTGGTATCCCTCCTCACGCTCCCATGTTTATTTCTATTTTGTCCCTGAAAATAAAAAAAAGTCCCTCAATGTATTTTGCTATTTTTTAACCTGTAAAAAAAGGCCATCGCCAATCATGCCCATACCACCCACCCAACCTCCCACTGTGCACCCACTTCCCCACCCCATGACATCCCCACAGACCCTCACTCACCTCAAGAGGTCTCAGGTTTGAGACCCATTCCACCAGTCAAAGACACGTTTTGCTGCTGGAATTGGTGACTGCAATATGAAAAACTAACGTAAATGCTCTTCAAAGTATTTCAGTGGGGAGTTTTTCAACTTTTAACCATAACTCAGCTTTTGTTCATGATTTTGGCCCCAGATTTTCAACTTGGCCTTTTGAGGACCCCAACCGATAAACAATATGACTCTAATTAGGCAACTCCTGCTGGAAAGGTGATTTCTTGGTTGGTTGGTGAAATTACCTTTCTGGTGGTATTTGTGTAACAACAGTCATATTGTTCATGAGGTGGGGTCATAACAAGGCTATGTTGAAAGTTTGGGGTCAATATTTCACAGTATGGCTACGTTATGACCATTCATTACAATCTCGCTATGCATGCGTGTAACTGTGGAAATGTTCAATATTTTCACCCTGTATTTTCAGCATAGTCTTCTTATTACTCAACCTCATGTTCAGTATGTCACAGCTGTCATTCTTCAAATCCTGGACAAAATGTGTTTTCGCACCTGTGGCACAGAATTGCATTCCAATTGTGCAGAATTACTGTATGTTTTGACAGGGATTTGAAATTTTTCTGCACTGGGTACATGCAATGTGGTCATAAGATGGCTATGTTGAAAATGTTGGGTTAAAATTATTTAAGATGGCACAGTTGTCACTATTTCTTGTAATTTCACTATGCATGCTCGTAACTTTGTAAATTGTAAATAGTTTGAGGCCAAATTTTCAACATAGCCTTCTTATTACACTACCTCATGTATGTCACAGCTGTCATTTTTCAAATCCCGTCCAAACAGTGTTTTTGCACCTGTGCTGTAGATTGGTGTTGCCCTTGCGTGAAGTTATGTTTTGGTGGGGATTAAAACATTTTCTGCACCAAGTACATGAGGTGCGGTAATAATATGGCTATGCTGACAATTTGGTAACTGTTGTTCTATAACTGAAAGCGCAGGGGCTAGAGTTCCCTGTGCTTCCACAGCTACATACATATATGTATCTATGGAAGGATGGGAGCGCAGGGTCCTGAGTACCCTGCTCTCCCACAATAAAATACGGATGCTATTATACTATCTCAAAAAGTAAGGAAATACACTGTAAAAAACATTGTTAATGCATCAGTCAGGGTTAAAGCAATAAAAGCAGGGAAATGTGGCATTAGAGTTTCCAACCCCAACACCCCATTCCCCACCCTGCACAGGCTCACAGACAGGGGGGCTGTCATGGGGCCATCAACCCTAATGCTCACCCCATTCTCCTAAGTTGTACTCATGTCACCATATTTTCCAATGGAATGGAGTAAGCATTGGGGTTGATTTCCCAAAGACTGGTCCCCCACTTGTGGGTCTGTGCAGGGTGGGGAATGGGCTGTTAGGTTTGGAAACCCTAATGCAACATTTCCCTACTTTTATCGGTTTAACCCTAACTGATGCATTAACAAAGTTTTTTGATAGATATAGATATAGCTATAGCTATAGATATAGATATAGATATAGATATAGATATAGACATAGACACAGACATAGATATAGATATAGATATAGATATAGATATAGATATAGATATAATAGATATAGATATAGATACAGAAATAGATATAGATATAGATATAGATATAGATATAGATATAGATATATGCTTTGCAAAAAACTTTGTTAATGCATCAGTTAGGGTTGTTTCCACAGCAACAAAAGTGTGGAAATTCAACATTTGGGTTACCAACCCTAACATCCCCTGCCCTACCCCCTAACAACAGATCAGATTCAGATTCTTTTATTGTTTAAGATGATTGTATAAAACACACATTTGTTGCATCCAAAAATCACAGTATAAATAGGCACTTCTTACATATCATGCAATATACCTAAACTGCACATCTCATTACACTTAAATCAAGTCTCAGTGTAAAAGAATCTTGCCAACCCATACTTATACTTAATATCAGTCAAACTTAGCAGTATCTTGATAAAATCATCACCCTGTTGATCAAATAATGGGTTAAGCCATTTCTTTCTTTTGTCTTGCCATATTACACATTCAGTAATTACATGCACAATTTCTAAATCTTTTTCGTTAAGTGTAAATGTGTTATTTATTCTCATTCCATAAAGTTTATTATGTAAGTTGAAAAAAGTGTTGCCCAAGCTGGCCAATCTTATCATACACAGCAAGTTTCTATGTTTAAAGTTTTCACATTTTGTTAAGTACCTCTCAGTACCCCAATTTATTTTAATACTAGAGTATAGCCCCAGCGTATCAATCGCACTGATTCTACCCATATCTTCCTGCATTGCAATATCTTTTAACCTTACAATTACCTCATTCACAAATAAATCAGAATTATTAGCCACATTCCTATTCCAGATTTCCACCAAACCTGCATTTGACAACACTTCATTCATCTTCACAAACCAGCCAATATTTAACCCATTTTCATGTTTATTTTTAAAATCATTCCAACACATGTTTGGGAGCCTATCCTCCTTCATTGTTAATATTTTACCTAGCCATTTTGTAGCACAAACAAAAAAATTTTTTTATGGGTAGCATCCCTATTTCTACTCTTAAAAAAATAGCAGGACAATCTCTAGGTAAGTTCAAAGTTATGCTCAAAAACAAGTTCTATATCACCTCTACATTCTGTTTATCTAGATAGAGCCTCCATATTTCACTCCCATATAGCAGCTGGCAAATACACTTAGTATCAAATGTTTTCTTTAAAGCCGCAAATTAATTATTTGCAAATTTATTGACTTAACCTCAGTTAAATGCTGTATCCAAGATACTTTCTTATCAATAATTACCCCAAGTATCTATATTCTACTACTTCCTCAATTTTAATTATTTCCTATTACCCAGTTTTTACCGCCTTTCCCCTTGTTTTGTCTAAGCACCATGATTTTTGATTTACTCACATTAAATTCCAAATCCAAGAACTTCAATGACTCCATAATATTTAATATTGCTCTTTGTAATCCTAAATGCATTTGTGAAAACACTATTGCATCATCTACGTATAAAAGTATTTGAATTGGCACACTATTTATCTTGGGTACAAAAGTGTCAATCTGCTTAATGTTACTGATCAATGTTTCTATATATAAATTAAATAAAAGTGGTGCCAACAAGCATCCTTGTTTCACCCCTCAAGAGATTTTAATTTCATTGGACAGCGCCCCATCTCGACCATACCTGATATTTGCAGTGATATTTGTATGCAGCATTTTTAAGATAGCTAACAAATGTTGGTCAATTTTCAAGCTGTCCAAAATATCCCATAATTTATATCTATTTATTTGATCAAACACTGATTTAATATCTATGGAGCCAACATACAAAGCTCTTTTTTGGTTCCTCACATAATTATCAATTAGGTAGTTAAATGTGAACACCAAGTCCATAGTTCCACACTATCATCTAAATCCACACTGGAATGTTGATATACACTCATTTTCCTCTACCCAGGTGAGCAACCTTTCTAAAATCAGTCTGAAATATATTTTCTGTATTACAGGCAACAAGGACATAGGGCATTTTGGGTCCTGTTTATCTCCTTTTTTAAAGAGGGGCACAGTTATTCCTTTATTCCAAGCTTGGGGTAACTTGAAAGAGGCATTTATATCATTAAAACCTTGTGTTAAAATAGTGGCCCATATTTCTAAATTACTTTGTAATAACTCACAGGGACACCATCTCCCCCAGCAGCCTTGTTCTTTTTTGGTGCATTAATTGCATTTTTTACTTTCTCCTGAACAAAGGCAAAAGTAGTACTATTAATCATATTCTTTAGGCTTTCTTTAGCCAACTTATTCTCATTGTACTCTTTATTTACCAATTCATAAATATTAGTAAAATGTTTAATCCATTGATCTTCAGGGATCATACCTACAATATCATATTGCACATTATCCTCATTGCAGCCAAAGGCAACCAATGTCCAGAACAACTTCCTATCCGTATTAACTATATTACCTTGCAGTTCTTCCCACAATCTATTTTTATAATTTGCCTTTGTTTCCCTTATTACAGATCTATATTGTTTTCAGCAGCTTAAAAGCCTTCAAAACGTCTACTGATGGTTGTTTTATTCTAATTTTTCCCACTTTTTTAATTTTATTCCTCAATATAAGACAATCCTTGTCATACCATGGATGTTCTGATCCTACGTCTAAAGGCTTTTTTTATCTTTTCTGTTCTCTGAAAGTATTGACAATAGTTATTAATTTGTCATACATCTCAATCCTACCTTCCCCATCCCTAAATTATTATATGTAATTTTATTTACTACACTTTCTAATTGTCCATTACTAAGTAAATTTTCTATTATCTGCTTTGTATATTGGTTCCATTTAGTCCTTTTACCATACATATTACACATATGCATATCTCCCTGATGTTCAACACTTATATCTTTTTTCCTCACTCCTATATTTATATTCAATTTACATATAAGGGGAAATGATCACTATCCCAAAGTTTCATTACTTTAAACATCTCTACCAAGTTATAATCAGTGGCTTCTACCATGCATAGAGCTAGAGCACTCCCTCCATTTTTTGACAGAAATGAAAATTCTCCCATCCAGTCACCTTTAATGCTCCCATTTAACAATCTGAAGCTGTATCTCTCACAAAATCACAGAACACTCTTACCTTTATTGGATACAGTCCTGTCTCTTAAATTTTGTACTGGTATATTCATGGCATCATCAAGACACCAATCATGTGACTGCTCTTCTAATATATTGACCACATGTGTATTAAAATCCCCAGCTATTAAAATCTTAATGCCTTTAAATCTTTCTTTAACTGACTATAAACTATTTACTATCAGACTCAATACAGATTTATAATCTTGTAACTTTAATTTTGGGGGGTATAGATATTATAGAGTGCCCACCTGCATTCGTCATTAACTATTACAATATATATATATATATATAAAATACTCAGAGGCAGCACTAACCTCTATAACCCTACATTTCAGTGTAATAGCTGTCAAAATCATTAGACCACCTTTTAAGCATCCAAATATTTTTGACCTTGTGGCAGCTGCTGACCAAGAGGTAAAGCCCTTCACTAAGGTAGTTTCCCCTTTTTTCAACCAGGTTTCTTGTAACAGTAATAGATAATTTTTAATCCATGCTTGGCATTCTTTATCTGATAATTTTTCTTTCAACCCCACCACATTCCAACTAAGCAACTTTATAAGATCTTTCCCTTTATTGTCCGTCTCTGGTCAATTAGTCAATTCCTGTAAACTCAATGTTCTCTTACTACTTACAAAGCTAACTGAGTTTTCATCTTCCATTATTTCACTTTCCTCTGTTTGTTCATCCATCTTTAATATATCTGAGCTGTTAATCATACTCCCCAGTTGTCTCCTACCTCTTTTGTTAAATACTTCTTCCTCACTTCCTATATTATGTGCTATCTCCCCTGGTGTCATATATGCTGTTACCCTTGGTTGTTTGTACCCATTTGAATCCTTATTTTTCCTATATCATCACACATTGTTCCTATACTATTCTTACCATCCTGTTTTGTCTGTATTTTGTTTTTTACTTTCCCTTATAGTAACATCAAGTGAAACCCCAATTTCTATAACTTTCTCTTTATTTGTCAATATCTTTCTTCTTTTATCACCATCTTTAAGTACTACACAAATCCAGCCTTTTGCAGGCCTGGCTTTGTACCAATAGGTCGACTTAAGATCATGCCAAGCCACTTTATGCCCCAATATGCCTTTAAGCATGTTATAAACCATTAACTTCAATGTATAGTTATTCTCATTTCTTGATTTCAGCAACCTATTCACAAATATTGTAGATAATAAATCACCTTTAGCTATTCTCTCATTCTTTTGTTCTTCTGTTGACTCATCACTATTAGCTTGTTTTTCCTTTTCGGTCCTTCCCTTAAATCTTACCTTTTTCTCCACTGCTAACTCAGATTTCTTTTCCTTCACCACTTTTTTCTCATTATCCTTCTTTTTAACACTCGGTCCACCCTGCCTTACTACTTTCCCCTTTGACTGTACTTTCCTATCCGTCATAGACTTTACCCTTTCTTTCTCTTTTTCTTTCTGTAACCCATTACTTTCCTTAATCTGTTTTTTCCTTTGATTGAAGTTTTTAACCAAGATATCTATTTCTTTTATTTCATTTTCAGCAATTTCCTCAGTTATTGTCTTTATTGTCTTTTTATCATTTCTATTTACTATATTTTCCACATTATTCAATTCCCTAGACCAATTATGACTTTTATGTACATCCACCTCTTCTTTGGTTAAACAAGTGTCCTCAATTACTTGCATTTTACCTTTCCCCCCACATTCACATCTATTTTTTATTGTTTATATAAAACTCACACAAAAAACACACAAAAAAGGGTAACCAATTCCAAGAGCTGGACATTACTAAAATGTTGTTCTTTTTTTAAATCCAAGAGAATTCTAAATACTGATTCATTCCCATCTCCACCTTCCAGACCATTATTACCAATATGGCTGGGGCTACCACCTTCTTCATCATCAATAGTAATGTTGTCAACTACTGAAGCATCCTTTTCTTGTGTCTCTTGCTCCCACATAGGTGGAATTCTTTTTCCTGTTTCATGACTTATTGAGGCATTAATATTATAATCTCTGATATTGAGTGTCAGAAAAGATTCATATTTTTCTAAGTATGTACCCTTCTTGCCACTCTGCTTTTCCACTCTATTAATTAGACTTACCCTATATTAAACCAGTTGGCTCATTAGTCGTGCTTTCATTCCTTGGATTTGGTTTTCCTTTATTAACCAACCGAGCATCAGTAGTCACTGGATTTTCATTAACATCAGCAATATCATCAACTTTCACTATACTCTCTTCCCAGCTAACCAAATCAGAAACATGTAATTCAAGGCCAGTAACACTTATTTTATCCTCCCCGTTAGTCATGTCCACCTTTTCTGTCTCCTCTTCCATATTAATAATGAAATTCATTCGGGGTTGAGTACATGAATAAACCACCTCGTTCTGTGATCTTACTGGGGATGACATCATTTTGGGATCAAACTTCTTCCTTGCTATCCTCTTATTTCCTCTTAACTCTATATGCTCTTCTTGTCGATTTAAGAACTGTGTAATTTTGTTCAAATCTGCCTTCTTCTTAACTTTTAACTTTCTTCTTACCTTCACTTCTCTTTCTATCCTTTTTCCTGCATTTTTGTTCCTCAGCATTCATCCTTTATACACCTATCAGCCCTTTCTACAGCCCTCTGCAGCACTTGCCAACACTTGTTACTCAGACAACAGAACAGCCTGTGCTGGATCTTAAATGCAACTGGGCCTTAAAAGCAGCTTAATTGCAACCTAATTGCAACACAGCTACAGTTTTCTTCTATTATCTAAACACCCTTAATTACTTTACTAAATGATACAATTCTCCTGCTTAATTATGTCCTCAGTCAAAAAAGTATACAAACTTCCAAACTTAAAAAATACACATCTATCTAAGCATTTAAAAAATACAAAATATATCCAATATGGGCTAGCTAAAAATGCCCACCTTCTTGGGTCCTACAAAACTTGGCACACACTTCTTTCTGATAAGAGTCACATCAAAACATGTGCAAATCCAATTGATGCTGCCACTAAAAAATAACTTATTACAAAGCACACTTTAAATCAGTCTTGAAAAGTATTTTCACTCTTAGCACTTGTCTTAATATGCACTCGAGTTTATACCTGTCAAATTCCATGTGGTCAGACAGCAACAGATCTTCCCTTTTCTCCACTACACAAAAAGAGAGAAAAGGGATAAAAGAATACAAACTTCAATATCATACACCAATAACATAAAAGGCAAAAACTCTGTCTGTATAATGCCACAGCACCAGTGACTACTCAGAAATCTAGAAACAATTAATAAAATCCACAACACTTCCTAACACCTACTTGCACTGATGATGTTCTTTCCACTATGCAATTCAAACTCAGCTGCTACTGTAAATTGCTTAGATCTTTTAATCCTTTCTGCACGGCTTTTCCCAGCTCTATGGCAACTTAGCTCTATAAAATATTCAGCACTATTACAGAAAAAACACAGTCCACAGCTCAGGTGTATCACCAGAAGTTCACTTATACTACCCAAATTAAAATCCTGTAGTTTAGCGTGCAGTACAAATTGTTCCACCCGCTCTTCAGCACCTACTCACTGCTTACTACTAGCTACTCACTGCTAGCTACCTACCAGTTGTCTGCAGCTCTTCATTCATTCTACAAAATGCTTCACACATCTACACTTTAACCTTCACCTACTAATACATTTGCATACAACGTGGACTTGTAAATAAATCAGCATCACACTGTACATGCTTTTCCTGGTTATTCTATTGCTCCCACAGATGTTCCTACTAAATAGAATTAACAAGCTAAGACTTGACACAAGAAGGAGGAATTATTCCCACAGATGATCCTGCTAATTGAATTCCCACAGCTGATCCTCCTATTTAAAAAAGCGAAACTTGGAGCCTCTGAATAAAAATATTTTAACTTCTCCTATCAATTATACCTCAAAATAAAATAAAATAAACAGTGACAAAAGCTATAAAACATGTATTTAGCTAAAAAAATATAGCTAAATAGCTATAAAAATGTTTATAATTATAAACATATAACAGGGTAAACTAAGTTGGTAGGGTTAGCAAGAACCTACACGTACTACGTGAAACTAAGATGATTTCTTGTAAGTCTTAATATCACACAAACATTATTCCATACACATTTACATAAAATTTTACAGTGAGAGAATATTATCTCTAAAAGCAGCGCAGTTCTAGCCCATTGAGTACTGCTCCAAATGGCTTCTGTGATAAGCACAAGCTCTTTTCTAAATATTTTCAGCTATTGTGTGTTTTTTTAAATATTGTAAAACTGCAGATTATCAGTCCCCAAATGTAGAGCGGCCAAAAATTCACCTAGCTTTCTCCATCACCACTTGCCATTCGCCGTCTCACCACCTCACCTCCTCAGCTCGTCCTTGGTCACAATACTCACTCCACGCCACACCACACAGTGCGCTCAGGTCAGCTTGCCCCCTCAGGATGGCTCAGGTGTCCACTTTCAGCTTTCAGTCTCTTCGGCTATTCTCCAGCTATTCCCCAGGGGCCCACCCTCTGGGCCAACAACTGGCCTTCTGCAAGACACAGAAACAACAGGAAGAACACACCAGACAGAGGACCACAATAAGTTCAACTGGTAAGGGAAGAAAAATTCAAGTAATGGTGGTATACCTGTTATTAAAAACTTTAAGCTTTTTATTCCCCTACTTCTGAATCTTCCTCCACAAGATTACAGAGTGTGTAGCAGTCGTCTGTCTCAATCTCTCTCAGTCAGATGGTGGCAACAGCTGAGCAAAAGTTTCAGAGTGGTCCTAACACCAGGGGGTTCCTAATGCACAAAGAGTTCACTGCAGCCCTAGATCACTGTAAGGACTCCTTGAAAATCAAGCCTATCAGGCACAGATCTGAGAATGATCATGTACAGTGCACACTGCAAGCCCACTGGTCAGCTGTATCCTCCAATGGACTTCCAGATGTACAATAGCTGTCATTCACAGACAGCTCTGAAGGTGGGTGGCAGTGGCAGAATGCGGGTGGGTTTGGCTGCCCGCTGACTTTAGGACCATGCTGGGATGGGGGAGAGGGGTAGGATAAGGATGCCTGTGTTGGTGGGGGGGTCCACTGGACCACCAGGGTGCTTTGGGGTGTACAGGGACCTTGCAATTGGGTCAGTGATGGGGGTTCGGCTCCTCATGCAATACTGCCACAGTGTACAGCATGCCATCATGGTGTCAGGCATGGGGGGGTTCTGCGCTACATTCTGTCATGCCACAGTGTATGGCATACACTCAGAGAGCCAAGCAGGGGGGGTGCTCACTGGACTGCCAGGGTGGGTAGGCTGATGTGCTGCAGTGTGCAGTATGGCAGCCTGCCTGTCGGTGGCCACCCACATAAGTCTACTTGAAGTAGACGTCTTTTGGAGGCATATTTCCAGACTTGCTCCAGGGACTCGCCTCTGGAATGGATTGTGAATGGGCCTGCACACCATATGCATGGGCATGCCCCCTTCTCAACCCCTCCAGATGCACTGCATATCATTATGTGTGGTGTGTGGCATTTCTGTGATGTATTGGTACATCGGGGATGCACTGGTGCATCGGACCCCTTCCAGAATCGTGCCAGTGTGCAAGTTGGGGATGCACCAGCACATCCCAGTTGCACTGGGTGCGTCCTTTTTGTGAATCCTACCCCTAGTTTTTATTTTACTATTTTTCAATTTTCCTAAAATTTGAGTCTGTTCCTTCGATGCCATTTTGATTCATGTTGTATTGCAGAGCAGTGTTACCATCAACAAAGGAGAATCCAACAAAACATATTACTAACCTTTTGCTGTCCTCCTTTCCATGCCATGATCTTATCATTTATGACTAGGTTGGGTCCTGTAGTAGAGGCAGACTGATAATTTCCAACCTTGATGTATGTAGACAAGCCATCTGGGGTCACATACCAACTGAAAATGTCAAAGACATGTGGTAGAGTTCCACTAGCATCAAAGTATACTTCATCACCCATGTCATTTTGGAAATGTACATTTCTCACGTATAGAAGTAACTACAAATACATTTGATATGAAACAATTAATAATGCCCTACTGAAATTCTGTTATTTATTTAAATTACTTTACTAGGTAAATGTGCAGACATAAACAATAATCTCATTTACAGATGTTATAGGGGAAGGGGTGCAAGGGGTAGCAAATCAATAAATCTACAGGATTATCACATAAAATGACAGATAAATATAGAAGATCAGCAGTATAAATAATTGGCATATTTCTATGTTTATAATACATGGAGGGTCACAGGGAGTATAGGTCATAGCAGAGTTATACTATATTATACAATGGACATAAAAAGATTGTGTATTCTGATTGGTCAGCAAGGTCTTTACCCATGGGTTAATTAAGCAATAATGCACAACAGAGTGTGGGCTATGCTGGGACAACCTCATGCCTGGTTGGTTGGGCATGAGACCACAGGCCAAGTGCATCCAATGTGCTAGAAGTGAGGTTATCCCAGCACAACCCACACCCCGGAGTGCATTATTGCTATTATACAATGGCTCATTGTTATACAAAATAAAGAAAAAACATTTAAAAATGTTTTAGTAGATTTTCAGTGTGGCAATATATCTTTGTTTCTGAAGGAGAGATGGGGTAAAAGGTACAAAAAATCAATACAGTGAGGTTGTGCTGGGATAACCTCACTGTGCCAGGGACACACTGACCAATCAGAGTCCAGAAAATGTTCTTGCCTTTGTATAATACTGCAATAACCCACAGCTGAGGAATAATACATAATGAGTCATAACTAAGGAGGAGCATAGTTCTTGCAGTTATACTGTAGTATACCTGAGAGTTCCAGAAGACCATCTATCCTTGTTTTCAAAGGGTTTTGCAACTGATGGTTTTACATAGATACATACATAGATACATAGACAGTGTCAGCAGATAAGGGCCTATGGCCCACCCAGTCTGCCCATTTGAGCTTGTAAGTTCAGTTTATGTTTTCCTAGAAGTCTGTTGCCCCTTACCCCTGACCTCCAGAATTCCTTTATGTCTATCCCATGCATTCTTAAATCCCATGATTGTTTCAGTCCCCACCACTTCCTCTGGCAGTGTGTTCCACTTGTCCACCACCTGTTCTGTGAAGAAATTCTTCCTCATGTTTCCTCTGAATCGTCCTCCCTCCAACTTCATCCCATGTCCTCTAGTTCTGGAACATCTTTTTCACTTAAAAATAGTGTATTCCTGCAACCTGTTCCTCCCTGTAAGATACTTGTATGTCTCTCTCATATCCCCCTCTCCCACCTCTCCTTCAGGGAGTACATGTTCAATTCCTTCAACCTGTCCTCACAGGACTTGTGATGCAATCCATGCACCATCTTTGTTGCCCTCCTCTGAACCTTCTCTACTCTGTCTACATCCTTAAGTAGGTAAGGTCTCCAGAACTGTACACTGTACTCCAGGTGGGGCCTCACTAGTGTCTTGTCTAATGGAATTATGACCTCCCTTTTCCTGCTGGTGATGCCCTTGCCTATGCATCCCAGCATCCTATTTGCTTTACCTGCTGCCTTGTCACACTGTTTCCCTACCTTGAGGTCATCAGAGATGATAACCCCAACATCCCTTTCCTGCTTGGTGCATGCTATATCCTCACCCCCCAACTGATATATTGTGCCAGGGTTTTTGTGCCCCATATGCATTATCTTGCACTTCTTTGCATTGAATTTCAACTGCCAAACCCCTGACCATTCTTTGAGTTTCTGCAGGTCCCTTCTCATTCTGTCTACTCCCTCTGGTGTGTCTACTCTGTTACAGAGTTTTCCACCCCCTACTATGAAAGTCCACTTCCTGGATTTTCAACAGTATTGCTGTAGGCACATGTCACACAATTTGGCCAAACCTGCAGCATCCAAAATGCAACAAAAGGTACAAGTGCTACTTCCACATGTTTTGCCACATTTATGGCATGTGTGCTTGCTTTTCAATAAAATAATTATGCATAGCCTGGCCTGGTGGAACAGAGGACTAAGACACTGTCACATGCCTTATCTCGTGTCACACTGGTGACCAAAATTTGAGAACAAGCTCAATTTGCCAGGGCTCAGTGAGGGGGAGGGGCAGGAGTGTAAGAAGCAGGCAACAGGTAACTCTCCTCACCTGGATAGGGGTTGCAGGCTGACTCAGCTCTTGGCTACCACCAGGTAGAGGCCTAGTGGCAGTGCTGGTACACAAGCTGCAGACAGTTTGTCAGAGGAGATGAGGAGTCAAAGTTCCCAGCGCATGTGTACTTCCATGCACAATGTGCAACCTGTGCCATTATGGCTTAAGGGAGAAAATGAAAAAAGGAGACCCAAGGGCTAAATGACACCCTGTGTACCTCCTTGGACCTGCACCATCACCTAGACTTCTCAGCGCAATGTGGACATGGACTCTGAGTGGAAGGATGGCCTTCCTCCCTCTAGACTTGCGATGGGGGGGCAATCCTCAGCGGACTTACACTGAGTTAAGTCTCGGCGAGATGGTTGCTGCCCTGGGGAGTTGGGGATGAGGACAGAGCAGCCTCTTTAGAGTAAAAAAACTCTATGGAAAAACTAATGATGCAAACATAATAATATGACACCCAATTTCAGCTGTTCTATCTGATGGTCACAGGAGTTGGGGATGCGGAGCAATGTTGCTGCAAGTCCTGCTGTGGCTTTGAGTCGCTCACCCTACATATTTTTCTGTAAGCAATGGCTACAGTCACTTTTAATAATATTGAATGTTACAGCAGTGTGGGCTACAGCAGAAGAATACAACAGACTCTTGTCTTTTCTCATCTAGCAGCACCTTTGTTTCCTATGCATTTCTTTACATTTGAGAATTTTTAGCAATATAGATAAAGATCTGAAAGGATTCTTCATTCATTTGGCCCTAACCTCTCAAAAATGTTGTCACTGCCCTTCACAGTCTAAAGAACATATTTATTTCATGGTATGTTTCAGATTCTTTGTGCAGTCTTCCTTCCTCTGAACTGATAAGGACTTGGGTTTCATTTCAGTTTTTGAAGTGGTGTTCAGAGAGAGTGCATGCCCCTGTCACTAAATGGCTGGACTACACACTGCTAGCCAAGTTTATACAATGTGATACAAAATGGAAGGATTACATGGCCTCCTCATCCCCCTCAGACTGGTCAGCCTATAGAACACTACAAAACCTCTCCAAATGTGAAGTCAGAAAAAATAAAAGCTTTCACTGCAAAACGTTATTTAATGCTACTGCCCCAAACCCAAGACTGTTTTGGATGCAAATTAAATAAACTCTAGCAAGAGCCAGTATGGCTGCAGCTGGGGTGCTGACAGCTGAGGTCTGGTAGAACACATCGATGCCCCAGCACGTTCACAAGCTCAAAACTGTGAATTACTTCCTGTAAAATTGTGCATGCACGAGTCAGACATTTTCAGAGCAAGTGGAGATAAATACATATTCTGAAAGAATGTTTTGAGCCGAGGTGAGCAAAGTTTCTTGTTAGTGAAAACGGGCGCTCCAAGATAAGAAATTTGAACTCTGAAATGTGAAGTCATGACTCTGCACATGTGCATTGGTGTCAACATTAATATGCATGCCTAGAGTCATGGCTTCACTTTTTGAAGTTCAAGTTTCATATCTTGGAGCACCCATTTTCACTGACAACTAACTTTGCATACCTCAGCTCAAAATGCTCTTTCAGAATAAGTATTTCTTTCAACTTGTTCTGAAAATGTCTGACTCATGCATACACGAGTTTACAGGAAGTAAAGTGTGATTTTCAGCTTGTGAACATGCTGGGGTATTGAGCTGTAGACGTGCTCCGTAAATAAGGTTGGGTCACCCTTATTTAGTATTTAACAAAAAATAACACCAAAGACACACACTTCAGGAAATTGGGACCCCTAAAGGCTTTCAGTAGGGAAAGAGAAGGCAACAGGCACCATGGTCTGAAATGTGAAAAAAATGGCTGAAAGCTGACAGTGTCTAGTTGGTTGTGGTGTTTTCTGTGTATTTAAGAGCTTCTTTTTGTAGTTTTAAGGTGTTTAAACTGAGTGAACAGAGTCCAGTGTGCCCAAAATGGCCACTGAAGTTATCTGCGCATGCGCTCAAACTCACGTATGCACAGTAAGCACCAGTAGCCATATTGGACACAGCTGGCAGTGCTGTGTTCTGGCCACCAAACAAAGTAGTGTGGTGGACATGCATCTGCCTCCACTACCAGCACTCCAAAGAAAAAGGAGCAGATGGTATCCGGTCAGCTCCTTTTTCTCTATGATCCAAAAATGGCTGCATGACTCCACCCATTGCAGCCATAAAAACTGATGGGGCAGCAGGGGTGTCAGTCCTCCCCTGACATGATACTAAATGGAGTGCACTGCAATAACAGCAACACTATAGCCAATGTGTTTAACTTGCACTTCTCATACCTCTCCTCTTACACGTGTGCCTTCCACGCTTCAGCCTGTTCTGAACTAAATGCAAGTCCACTCTTTAGATCCCCTCATACTTTACCACGGCCACCTTTCTATTTTAAATGGGTCAGCCCTGCTGGGGTTTGCAAACTCCTCTTGCAGATTACTGTCATCAAATCTGAAGGTTTGGATGGTACTGAACCCAAGCGTCTGAAAACTGCTGCCAAAGAGTTAGCTTCCCCAATTATTAAAATAATAAATCTCTCCCTTACTACTGACATGGTACTGACATATGGAAGACCTCATGAGTGGTTCTGGTACTTAAGAAGGGAGAACACAAAAACTTAAATAACTATAAACCCATTGCTATCCTCCATGCTTTAAACAAAATAATTGAAAAAGTAGTGGCCTCGCAAGTGACTAATTACTTCTCAGCCTATAACTTGTTATCCCACATACAACATGGTTTTCATAGAGGGCACAGCACCACCACAGCCCTCCTCACCCTCATCAACTTTATCTCCTCAGCAATGGACACTGGATGCCTCACAGGCACCATCTTTATTGATCTAACAAAAGCATTTGATCTGGTTGATCACTCCCAGCTTACAAACAAACTTGCCAATCTGGGTATCTCTCACACAGCTCTCCCCTGGTTCTGCAACTACATAGTAGCAAAACCCAGAGGGTCATGTATGACTCCTCCCTCTCAGACCCTGCCCCTACCCCTGGTAGGTGTTCCCCAAGGCTCCACACCATACCCACTACTGTTTGCCTTACACATTAATTCCTTTACTCAAAGCTTGACACACTGCTTTGCCATCCTATATGCCAGTGAGCTAGTTCTGTATACCAGCTCTAGGAATATTGACCAAATAAACCAGTATCTGACAGCTGACCTACAATACATTTATACCTGGTTATCAGATAGTAAACTTATCCTTAATATGACTAAGACACAATCCATGCTATCTGGCATGTCCTCCAAACTTAAGAGTATACCAGACTCCAATATCTGTGGCAAATAGGATGGAGCCCTTGTCCCCACCACCTCCTCTTTCAAACACCTTGGAGTCACACTGGACCCAATACTTGACTTCTCATCTCATATAATGAATGTATGCAAATCGTCGAATTCCATGCTGGGTGTAGCATACAAAGTGGCATGGGACCAATCACCACAGACACACCATGCCATTACCTGGGGGAATACTCCTCCTAAAGCTTCTTGATGGTGCACCAGTGTACCTGGCAGCCTGTAAAGCTAGTCTTCTTAAGTGGGATGTCACCTACAATAGTATTTGCTCTTTTGCATCAGCATCACCTAGACTCACTCAACACTGCTCCCCTTATGATGAGGTGGGTTGGAGTCCCCTGTCCTCCCTTCATGATCATAATTTAGGAGAAGTGATCTATAGCATAATGCAAAATGGTCAACCTCTACCCCTTGCTACCTCTCTTAACTGGTGAGAAATGGCTATGCATTGAGATTGGGAAAAAGTGCCCTGCTGGCCATCGCTAAGGTTACAACCCCAGCTGGTGAAGCGTCTGTTGCTCTTACAGCACCAAAACTTTGGAACTCCATCCCACCAGACATCTGACACTGCCCATCTGTGCACATTTTCCATCATAAGTACCACAAACATCTCATTGGTCTGGCCTGCTGCTTCTGTAATGGTACCTAGACAATCTTTATTATATGGCACCAATTTCATCTTGATCAATGTTGACGTTA
Source organism: Neoceratodus forsteri (assembly GCA_016271365.2). Lineage (NCBI taxonomy): Eukaryota > Metazoa > Chordata > Ceratodontiformes > Ceratodontidae > Neoceratodus > Neoceratodus forsteri. The sequence continues at coordinate 1,221,650,410 of CM057450.1, forward strand.
TTATCTGTGTCCTAGTATGCCCTACTTATGTAATGCTTAGCTGATAAATGACTGATTTCTCTAAATGTGGTCCCTAACTATGATGATTTCTTTTTTTTCATGTACTTCCATGTGTCAGCCTGAATGCGCTGCCTGCTATGAATGTTTTCCTTCCACAGATATATCTATATGTTTCTTTTTTCATGCACTTCTCTGTGTCAACCTGTCTGCAGTGCTTGCTATGTATATTTCCTTCTATACATATTGCTTTGCTCCACTGTAATATTGTAACATAATGAATTTCTGCTGTATGTATACTTGGTTGTAACCTCCTGGGACGTACATTAAAATAGGCATCCAACTGCCTAGTGTGCATACCCGGTTAACAAAAACTAAATAAATAAGAACTGAAGAAGAAACAGAAGGGATCTGCAAAATGTTGGTAGACCTTGATGTCACTCACAGAGCTGTTATTTGCTGACAGCCTGCTGTTGTAAATAAAGATTGTTTCACTTTTGTCTACCTTGCAGAGAGTGAAGCTAACCCAATTCCATCCCAAGTGGCATGCTAGCTGCCCCATGGGCATATAGCAAGATCATCTAATTGGGAGCCTTAATTATCCCAACTCCATCCAAAGTATTGTAATGCGTTAGGGATCCGATGGGCACAGAGTGGAGTGATTTATTTGGAAGCCTGATCTATTCTAATGCCATCCCAAGTGCCATGCCTGGGACCTCATGGGCACATTGCAAAATTGTCTTACTGGGAGTCTAATCTATCCCAACTCCATCCAAAATACAGTAACATGTTAGGGATCCGATGGCCACAGAGTGGAACCATTTAATTGGGAGCCTGATCTATCCCAAGTGTCATGTTGGGACAATTATTGTGTTTATTTTTCCCTTTGTTTTTGTCTTTTCTGTACCTAAATTACATTTATTTGGAGTGTTGATGACACCTGAAAAGTATTGCAAGTAATGTTATGATTCCAGATTAATTGCTGTACCTCTTTAAGAGTTTTGAATATGTAAATGTGTAAGGCCCTTGTGGGATGGGTGTCTGTCCCAATTGGCTCAGGGGATCAGGATTGCCTTTTACTCTCACTAGGTTGCCGTGGATGTTAGTGGTGGCTCCTGGCTTCTTTTCTTACTTACAGTGGGGAAGGGGGTCATATCCAAAACAAATAGAATAGTGTGAAGCCTCCACCAAAAAACATTAAAGTGGGCCATATGACTGCTCAGCACAGCCTCCTGGGATACTGTAACTCCCCATCTCCTGCTGTGATCCTCCTCCAGCCCCACATACAATGGCAGTAATGGTAACAATATATACAATAAGGGACCTCAAAGATAGGGTCCAAACTGCTACCTGTGGGTTTTGAGCCACCAGTTAGTTAAGTCTTGAGCAGGCATATGGCATTATGGTCAGTATCTCGGCTGCCACTAACAATGTCAAATAAGGTTTAGCCAATTTCACCTATTCCTACACTTCTCTTTGATACAGGTGCTGTGACAGGCCTCCTGTACTGAAGGCTGCTACCCTTTCCCACTGGGTACCAGGACTTCCCCCCAATCCACAGGGGAGCTCCCTTTATGGCAGTCCCTGGGTACCCAGTGTTGAATCATAGCAGGCCTGTAGATGGTGCCTCAGATGGGGTGGCACTGGTGCCCTTTAAATTATACTTGAGCAACATGCTCAAACTCATATGTCCCCCAAATGTCCTGCAATTGCAGAAATGGCTTGAAGCCTCTGAACATTTTGATATTTGTAATCAGTCTTGATAGCCAACATGCAGACAAGCTCAGTATCACAAAACAGCCCCTTGGAGCAGGGGGGAAGCCTCATTTGCACTCCAGCTGACATGATCGCCATCCCTTTTCTGACCTCCCAGTGTCAGACACCACAGCAAGGTGTTGTAAGGAGGTCAATATTATGAGGGCACACATTGGTTGGTGGCAGCAGGGTGCAAGCGGGCAGGGCTGAGGTGAGTGGGATAGGGGTTGTTAGGTGCAGGAGGTGCTCTGGGATTAGATGGAGCCTAGAGAGAGGCCAGACATGTTTGGTTTCTCTCCACTGGGTTCCCACCAGACTGAGTGGGCAGGTAGCCATAGGGCCAGCAACATCCAACAACCCCCTTCAGTCAGTCATATGCAATGTGAGGTCAATGAAGAACAAGACCGCAAATATGGTGGACTTGATTTCCTCAGTCAACCTGGCTTGCATCATGAAAACCTGGTTGGGTGATGTTGTTTGTCCAATTTTGAAAGTGGCCATGCCTGCCGGGTTCTCCGTAGTGCAATGCCTGAGGAGGGATCGTAGGGGTGGGGGGGTGGTCATCAGTTTTAGATCCAGCTTGGGCTTCATGGTGCACCCAATTGGATTGCCTAGGTCTTTTGAGTGTGTGGCGGTGTGTGAGGGTCCAGGTGCATGTTGCAGGGTCCTCCTCATTTATTGCCTTCCGGGGTCTGAGGGAGACTTCCTGCAGTAGAGTGTGGACTTCATTGTTGACATGGTATTGGAGGCCCCAGATGTTTAATTCTGGGTGATTTCAATGCCTGGGTCAATGACATATCCTTACAACTTGGTCAAAATCTCCCACAGTTGATGTCATCACTGGGCCTGACACAAGTAGTTACTTCTGCGATCCATCACCACGGCCACACACTTGACCTGGTATTCTCCCTGGGACTTGATTTTACCAACCTCATGAGTGACCAGGTCATTTATTCTGATCAATGCACTGTGAAGTTCTTGTTTGCCCCCCCGGACACCCTTCCCTTGATGAGATGATCAGCTTTCTCCCTTTGAGAGGATTGCCCCAAGATGGATTACTGGTGATGGCTTATCTATCTAGTGTGGATGCTGCTTGTGTGATCGATGCAAGCAAGGTGGTGGCTGCCTATAATAGGGCAGTTTCTGAAGTGCTCAATGCTGTTGCTCCAGTCCATATATGATGCAGATCTCACTTGAGATTCCCCTGGTTTGATGGGGATCTCAAGGCAATGAAGATCATGGGTCAGAGGCAGAAGACTCAGTCAGAGGAGGATAAACTGGCCTTGTTTGCTCACTATGGTGAGTACTAAGGGGCAATCAACCATAAAAGGGCAGAATTCCTGCCTAAGGAGATTGCTGCAGGGAAAAATAGACCAGCCCAGCTTTTTCAGATGGCAGACAGACTTTTACATCCTGTCTGTCTGCAGCCGAAAAAAGCTTTTTCAGTCACATTGTGTGAGGAGTTAGCTCTATTTTTCTCTGACATGATGTCTCTATCCAGTTGGCAATTCCACCAGTGAGACAATTTTTGCCTCACAGAAACCAACTCATGAGGAGCAGATGCCCTCTGTCCATCTGGGATGAGTTTAAACCAGTGGTGGTGGCCAAAGCCATTGAGGTGATCTTAAAGCTGAATCACACTTACTGTGAACTGGACCCAGCCCCGATGCGTTTCTTGATGAGATGTGCCAAGACCATTAGCCTGGTGTTCACTGGGATTGTCCGGTGTTCAATGTTGGAGGGAGTCTTTCCAGGTGCCTTGAAGTAGGTACTGGTAAGACCTCTCCTGAAGAAACCATCTCTCAACCCTGACATCCTAGCAAATTACTGTCCAATCTCCAATTTGCCATTTTTGAGCAAAGTTGTTGAGAAATTAGTGGCAGAGCAACTTAAGGACCACCTCACATCCTTTGAGATCTATGAGCCATTCCAGTCAGGTTTCTAGGTGAGGCATAGCACAGAAACAGCATTAGTTAGAGTGAAAAATTACCTCCTTAGGGCTAGACATAGAGGGGACATGTCAGTTCTTGTTCTGCTTGATCTCTCTTCAGGATTTGATACTGTGGATCACAATGTGCTCTTGGATCACCTTTGAGAGTTATGTGGACTTGCTGGCACTGTCATCTGCTGGTTTGAGTCCTACCACTCTGTCAGGATGCAATGGGTGATGATGAGGAATTTCTCCTCATCCCCGAAGTACCTGTTGTGTGGGGTTCCTCAGGGTTCGATCCTGTCTCCAATGTTATTCACGGTATACATGCTGCCCCTTGGAGAGCTTATTCAACAATATCGCATGGATTTTCACTGCTATGCAGATGATACCCAGCTGTATTTGTCTTTGCTCCAGGAACACACAATGCTGTGGACATTCTTAACAGCTACTTTGCTGAGATCAAAGACTGGATGTCCTACAGCTGGTTGCAACTGAACCCTGATAAGATTAAGGTACTGGTGACTGAGCCAGGTTGAGGGTGTGATGGAGGTATAGGTGGAGCAGATACAGGTTTCTTCCTGGGATCAGCACCACTGCTGGCCTCCACTAAAGTGCTAAATTTACCTACCTCCCAAGAAAGCCACAGCAGGCTTTCCCACAATTATGGGTGTTATTGGCAGCCTTCCAAAGGGGATGGAGATTGTCATTACCAGGAACTTTAACATAAACTGGGATGTAAAGGAGGCTGCCCCTTTCAGGGATCTGATAGCCACCTCCAACCTGATGCAACTTGTCACCTTCCCCACCAGGCAGAACTATAAGACAGGAAACAGTACCCTCCTTGACTGGGTCCTAGCAAGCTCCCTATCCTGGATCTCTGAGATCAAGGTTCTCCCAGACACACTAAGTGACCACTCCCCAATCACCTTCCTGTGGTCTAATAAATTACCAAAAGCCCACCCATCCTCATCAAGCAGGGTCTTGAAGAAGGATAACTTGGAGCCCTCAAATCAGCCCTTGCCCTGCATGACTGGACTCCTATTGACCTGGCGCCTACCCTTGATCAGGCCTCAGTTACTTCATTAAGGGCTTTAGCTCCATCTGCGACATCTATGCCCTGCTCATAAAAAGAAAAATTCGGGGCAGGCAAATGGCTGGATTGATGGGGCTCTCTCCCAGTTGAAAGAAGGTCATACTGGAGAAGGCCAGAAACACAGGTAGCACGCATGACTACCAGTTCTGCAGAACAGTCAAGAACTGCTATACCAAGCTAATCCAGCTCGCCAAAGCCAACTATCACAAGGCCCAGCTTTGCAATTCTTGGGGTGGTGGGAAAAGATTCTGGGATAACATCAAAAGCATCCTTGGAAAGGAGGACAAGAAACACCCTCAGCTGCTCAGTATCAGTAGCACCCCTACTACAGACCCTCTAGCTATTGCAGAAGCCTTCAATAAGACCTTCATCGATCTTATGCCAGTGCTACGACCTGCGTATTTTCAGCCTAGTTTGAACCACTCCAACAACATATCTACCCAGTGTTCTCACCCGACCTTCTACTTTAAAAGGGTGACGGTGAAGGAGGCTCTTACTGTGGTCAAGACAATACTAGGTAATACCAGACTGAGCAGTGACGGGATAGACATGAATCTTCTATTGCTCACCCTGGATGTTCTTAGAGTGCCCATTACCATGCTGTACAATAAGTCCCTGGCCCTGACCCAATTCCCAGGAGTTTGGAAGCAGGCCTAGTGCATGAAAGGAGGTGACAAGTCTCTGGTAGCCAACTACAGACCCATCTCAATCCTCTCCCCATGTCCAAGGCACTGGAAAAGATTGTGGTGGGTCAACTCAGCCCCTACCTCAATAAGTATAATCTACTATGCCCCAACCAGCATGGCTTCAGACAAAATATAGTACCACCACTGCCCTGCTGAACTACACAAACTATGCACATAAGGCCCTGGATGAAGGTAAACTGGTGGGGTCTGTCTTTATTGACCTCACCAAAGCCTTCAATACAGTCAACCACCCCCTGTTGCTGACCCAACTGTGAAACATGGGTGTGGTGCCCAGTGCCTTTGGTGGTTCCAAGACTACCTGATATGGAGAAACCAATGTGTCAAAATTGGGCAAACAGTATCCAGCTCAAGAGAGGTATCCTTAGGGGTACCCCAGGGATCAATACTGGGGCCCCTACTCTTCAGCCTCTTCTTAAATGACCTTCCCACAGCCTGCAACACCAAACCCATACTGTATGCAGATGATGCTGTGCTCCTGAGCAGCAGTACGTCTCAGACTGCCCTACAATCTGAGCTGCAGAACTCCTTCTCCAAACTCAAGGACTGGTTCAGTAGTCATAAGTTGCTGCTAAACTACAAGAAGACCGAGGCCTTGCTTATTTTCAATCCCCACAACAAAAATAAACACCACCCCTCATCTTCTCCAACTCATGCAGTGAGCCACTGGAACAAGTTCATTTGTTCAAGTATCTGGGGGTCATAATAGAAGATACCCTCATGTTTGCACACCATATTGACTCTCTGGTCAAACAGTCATTACCAAGATTGATGTCCTGTACAGGCACAGGCAATACCTCTCTCAAGGGGCCCTCCATCTCTCAGTCCACAGCTTAATTATATCTACTATTGACTATGGACTAGTGGTCTATGGGGTGGCAACAGATACAGCACTCAAGAGGGCTCAGACTGCACTCAACAAAGCCTGCTGACTCACCCTGGATGCTGAGCATGGCTCTCACACCTGTACTCTGTATGAACATACAAATTGGCTGTCATTAAGAAACAGGGTCAAATTCCAGACTTGCATCCTAGGGAAGAAGGCTTTATTGGGTAAAACACCACCTTGTGTAGGCAATTTGATCAAGGTGGCCAACTCATTACAGATCACCAGAGGGAGGACTAGAGGGGCCTTGGTGATCCCCTTCCATCGCACCTCACTTGGGCAATGTGCATTTGCCTACCGGGCCCCCCTATAAATGAACGAACTTCCCAGGAACCTCTTGGCTACCAATTGTCTGGAACAATTCAAAACTGACCTCAAATAGCACCTAATAACACTCTCTAAGTGCACTTGGCCCTGAGTCCAGCCAACCTGCTCTCTCTGCCCCCCAGCAAGCTCTAGGCAGGCCTCAGGTACCCCTCCCTCTGTCCTGTCTCATGACTTGCCCAAGCAATCAGTTTGCATCATACTCCTTTGGCACCTGCCACCCCTCCCTCCCCAATTCACAGTCCATGAATTTTCCAAACAGTCACTACTTATGCTGGCTGCCTGACCATGCCCTCTCACACTCCACCATTTTACTCTAGCATGTCATCTCTGCTCAGCCTCCCCTCACCCCATCATTTCTCCCTATACCTTATTGTCCCTCTTCCCCCACCCTCTCACCTCCACTGCAGTACTACCTCTCTCTCTCTTACCTCCCTTCTTCATCCCTCTGCCTGCTATCCTTGTCCCTCTGAACTATTGACAAGGCACTTTGTGGCTGCTTATTTTCCCCCTCATAAAGTGTTTTTTCTTGTTATTTAACTTGTACCTATGTTTTTGAGTTATTCTGTAAGTTCTGAATCCAAGCTGTATTGTTCATTGTAATGAACCTTTGCTTTCTCCTACTGTACTTTGTTTTGCAATCTATGACATGGAACCTTTGCATTAGAGCTTGTGCTCAAAGTTTTTTCCAAATAACTAAATAAAAAAAAAATCTTGGCATGATCCTCAACAGCAGATTAACCCAGGAAGCTCAGGTGTCTTCTGTTGTCAAATGTGTTCTTTACCATCTGAGGAACATTGCCAGGATAAGCACCTAGTTCCACCTGAAGACCTCCCAACACTAGTACATGCATTTGTCACTTCGAGGCTTGATTACTGCAACTCTCTATACCTCAGGTTCACTGGAGGGACCCTCCACTGGCTGCAGCTTGTGCAGAACACAGTGGTGAGGTTACTGACTGGCCTGGCTAGGTCCAGTCATGTGACCCCTGTCCTGTGAGCTCTGCACTGGCTGCTGTATCATTGGAGGGTCATCTTCAAGGTGGGATTGCTCACCTATAAGACCCTATGCAGACTGGGCCCTAGTTATCTGACTGAGCTCCTTTCACCTGCAACCTCAACCCACTCCCTCCAGTCCTAAAATAGGGGGCTACTAGACATTCCTAGGGTTAGGCTTAAAACCTCCGGTGACTGCGCTTTTAGTGTCACTGGTCCTACCCTATGGAATTTGTTCCCAGCCAATGTCAGAGGAGCCTGGACAGATGAGGCCTTTAATAAGGGGCTGAAGACCTACCTGTTCTTGCAGGCTATCCCTGAAGTGACTATGTAACTGCTATGCACCTTCCCTTTGCTTTCTCAAACTATAATTTAACAATTATAGTCTAGTGGTTTTACTTTACTGCTGAAATATTATTATAATGTTTTAATAATCTTACTTGTATTATGTTTATCTTTACCTTGTATTGTCTGTATAACTTATTCTGTAAGGCACCCAGAGCCTCCAGGACTGGGCACCATAAAAATAAAATTTGCCTTGCATTGCCATTTGCCTAAAAATTACCAAATCTGGTGCCTCGTTTGGGCACTGCAGATCTCTGGCACTCTGACCTCTTGCTATACCTCTGGACCACCTGGGTTCAGATGGAGTCACATTCTCTCCTGTGAGATGGAGACTTCTCCAATTCCCTGCTGAGATTTGACCCACACTCTACTCTTTCCCAGAACTTCTGAGGTCCTGGATCAACCCATATGTCTTGGTTTCACACACACTCATGGTGGTAGCAGCCCAACATCTGGCTTCATAGTGCCTGCTACAGGACCTGCACCAGTAGCATGAACAGGGTTTGATTTTGCCCTGCAGTGAACTCCTTGGCCTTGTTTCTCATGCAGGCTAACACACAGATGCTGCTCCTTTCTACACCAGCCTCAGTTGCATTTGTTTGGTTCATCTCCTGAACACAAGATCTCAGATGGTGCACCTCAGAATCTCTCATAGGATAGAAGATCCACTCTCCTTAAGATCTCTTATTAATCTATTAGCTTTCAGCACAGTCTGTCTTATACATCAGTGGTTCAGGGACAGCTCCTGTTAGTCCACCAGCTGTCTTTCATGATTTAAAATGTCCCATAGGTGCAGAAAAGGTGCCAATTTGCTGTACCACATTTTCTTAGAGGCCTGCAGGAGAGCTTTAACTGGGAACTCCACAGACTGGTTAGACCAGAGGTCAGCAGGCCATCATATGACAACCCCATGGAATCCAAAGCATTTATCCAAATGCACATTTGTTTTAGGGGTCACATCTACTACCGGCCCCCTGCTGCTCAATGGGAGTCCTGGGGATTTGGTACAGTATCTAGATAATACCCATTCTCTAAAGGGTGATTACAAATGCATCAGTGAACATGTTGAGACCACATCTCCTGCTGAAGTGCATTATGGCATGAAACATTGGGTCATCAGTTTTCTATGCTGGGTCCCAAACTGGGATCCTTGTCTCCATTTTAGTATACTGAAGTAATTTACTGGGGTGAGCATTAACTTTGTGTTTTGTCTACTCTGTGTACTGCCAGTCTGTTTTAAGTGTACTGGGACATTCTGGTGTGTCTCTCCCCTGTATGCAGTATTACCTTCTGTTGTGCAAGATAAAACAGACTCATTTTTATGGCTGTGGGCAGAGCCTGCAGCTATATCACTTTAGCTTGAAAAGGGGTTTCTGTGGAACACATTTTTTTAGTAGTTTTCAGTGTATCCTTCCATAACACTGTAAGTCTCTATGGCAGTTAAAAATTACTCCCTTCTTTCTGTTTAGAATGATGGACACAGAACTCAAAGCTACTTATCTCTGACAGCAGATGTACACACCTTACAAACAAATCTAAATATCTTTAAAACTATTCAAGGTGCGCAAAAACAACTAGCATGAAAGTTGTTCAGGGCAGAAAGACCTTTCACATGAGGGTAGTGACTAATCTGAATTCTTTATATTTTGTAAAATATGGCCTTCCAAACAACCTCATTTTTTTTCTCTCTGAGTGAAAACAGTTGGAGTCATGCCAAACCAATTTAAATATCTCGGAAAGTATACACATTACCAACATACAACCAACATGAAAGTTGTTCAGGACAAAATGACCTTTCAAATGAGGGTAGTCACTAATCTGAATTCATTAGATTTTTTAAATATAGCCATCCAAAAGGTGAAAATTGTAAAGAAAAATGAAAATTCAGATAATCAGATGGCCATAGTTTAAACAATATAATTAGTGCAGCTTAATGAATAGGCTCATTTGAAAGGTTTTTTTGTTCTGAACAACTTTCATACTGATGGGTTATGAGTAATTCCTATACTTTTAGAGATATTTACATTTGTTTGGCATAACGCCTATTGAATTTCTGACAGACTGATTTCTGAAACTACTATGCTGAGACCAGAACATATGGTTTATATCTTGTCATGCCTAATTTAACAGCAGACCCTGAAGTTATTCTAGCAATGTAGAACACATCAATGGAATTCTTTAGTTCTTAATATGAATAAAAAAACAGCTTGAAACAAAATGATCTGCTTCTTTGGAGCACATTAGGGGCTGGAGTCACACAGCTTTCTGAAGATGCAAAACCTTCCTTTAGTCCACAAAACTGCCTTAGCTACAGAAAAACAGGGAGATTGCTCTGAGTGCTATTCACAAAAACCTCCACAGCTGTGGAAAAAAAACCCACTATGGACTGTGGAAAACAATGCAGCTGAGGAGGTCCCTGAGGAAAAAAAGGTGTTAGATAAGTAAGGCACAGCCCCTCAAGGGCTATTCTCAGCCAGTTTTTTTCTGCAGTTGTGGAAAAAATGTTACACATATTGGAGTGAGGTGTAACTCTCCCTCAGCAAACTGCAGTAGTGCCCCAACAATTGAAATCAATTATGGTGGAGGTGTGGCACAGATAACAGCATTCCAGTGGGTATAGCAGTGGCTGCTGATACAGCAACAATAGCACACATTGGCATGAAATGGCAACAGACAACAACCACCAGACCCAGTGCAGCCCATGATGGAGCCCCACATTCAGTAGAGCCTGACCAACCTGCAGTGAGTGCTATCCCTTTAGGCAACAGGAACACCCCAGGGAGGGATGACCAGTAGTGACAGTCGGCCACTGTGGCACCATGGTAATGCTGGTACATGTGATACTGCAGTGGTTCCAGTTCTGGGACTGGTTGCTGGTGTCTTTGTATGTGCTTTCAGCTTTATGCTATGGCAGCAATGTTAAAGTCTGCTACTCCAGCTAATTAGGTTCACTGTTGCTGTGCCTCCTAAGCCATTTTCCACAGTTGTGGATCCACAGTTGCAGATTCACAGCACTTGCTCAATTTCTGCAGCTGTTGAATTTCTGCAGCTGAGGGAATTTTTATGGAATTCTGCACCTGCGCAACATTTCTTTGAGAATATCCTGCAACTGCGTTTCTGCAGTGTTGCAGGCCTTTTTCCCGCAGCTGAGGAATTTTTGGCTTTCTTTGAGCATCCTGCCCTAGATATTTTCAGGATGGGATCATGTCAAATCTTTTCAGGAAAAAAAGTAGCAGATTAATTTTAGTAATTATTAACCAGTAATATATATATATATATATATATATATATATATATATATATATATATATATATATATATGAAGCTGTGAAAAAAAAAAAGCATCTCAATCCTGGGGCTGAGTGGGTGGCTGTTTGTGCTTGTTGGTGTCTGTAGGTTAGTTTTTGTTCATTTACATGTTTTTCTGATTGGATTACACTGTGACATTCTTGCACACAACATCAGTGAACGTCTCCTGGACTGAATTTCTGCAAAACATCATCACCAGGTATCAGCTTTTTAATTTTAAATCAACTTTCTTGAAGCCTCCCCAAGGAAGCATATATCTTACAACTAGTCTTACAAACATGGTGATTCTGGGTCCTGTAACTGAATCAACATTTTCAACATCTTCGTCTGACCACTCCTAAAGCAGCTTCACTTGTGGGCTATAAAGAACATAGGAATTAAACACATTTTGTGACTGAATCAACATTTCTGTCTGACCTGCTCCCAAGGTATTGTACTTGTCTCTGAGGATTTTGAAGATCAAAGGAGACATACAGACAAAATGATTTCATACATTGCATATGCCCAGGCTACAGTTTATCACCTTTCAGGAATTTTAACATATTATGTGACCATGGATCTCAACAGTTCATCATTGCCTCTGGATGTAATTTAACCACCAGCATTTTGCCTTTGCCATCTCCTCCTGGTGTGCTTGTTAGACCTCCCAAGTGCCGCCACCTCAGGTCTACCACGGATTACTCTGGCGACGTACACCCAAATATATATGTTATATATGTTATATATGTAATATATGTTATATAATATATGTTATAACAGTCTACCGTGCAGACACTATGTCATTCTCCTCTCCCCTTTTAGCCTATTCCCCCTGGTTAGCCTACACCCCCTTGCTACTGTCCTCACCTATGTCTATTCAGGCACTTTATTGATCATGATAAACTGTCATTACAGTGGTGCCACCTCTTGTGCAGCACGATATGGGTTACCACAAAGAAATAAAAAAGCAGTCTCCATTCTTATAAGCTCCTTAAAGAAAGTTATACTACTGCTTCTTCTCTGCTCAGTAAATGTTGAGCTCAACCCTGGCCCCCCCCTACAACTTACCTCGCCTTTCGATTTTGCTGAGGCCACAGGTCTCAAAATGATGATGGTCAACATTTTAAGCCTGCCTAAAAATTTGTGCAGCTGCAAGCCTGGGCTGCACACGTTAACCCTGACTTTATCATAATTGCTGAGTCATGGTTAAAAAAGACGATCACCGATCAACAAATATCACTGCAGGGCTGCAATTTATTTAGAGCAGATAGAGAATCTAGAGGTGGGGGTGTGGTTATCTATGCCAAATCTAAGTACTCGGTCACCAATATTAGTTGCAAATCTCTAGCCAAGGAATTTGAGTTAGTTTCGCTGAGCCTTCATCTCCCCTCCTCAGAATGTATCACTATCCTAGGTGGCTATAGACCCCCGTCTGGTGGTGATGAAGTCCTTAATCTTTTGAAAACCATGTTCATAGATGCAAAAACTGAAACAATATTTCTAGGAGATCTAAATATGGACTGGCTGTCACCTAAATCACACGGCCTCAAATCCCTTTGTGACAAGCTAGGTCTTGGGAAATTAGTCAGTGAATCCACTAGGAACAACACTCTAAATACTGCCAACAGTTCCATTCTAGATGTGGTACTAACCACCCATCCACACAAAATATCTCATTCGGCAGTGTTTCACAATGACATGAGCGATCATGGAATTGTTGCTTGCATAAGATCTCAAATTAAGGCCCGGCCACAGACCATCTTTATAACAAAAAGATCCTTTCACAAATTCAGTGCAGCAAACTTCCTATCTGACCTGAGCATGATCAGATGGCAAGATCTCTACCTAGCCAAAGATGTCAACAAGGCAGCTTACATCCTTAATGACAAACTCACTACAATAATAAATAAGCATGCCCCTTTCATCAAAGTAAAGTGCGGAACAATTCCAACCCCTGGTTCACCTCGGATCTCAAGGCAGCCCTTATAGCTTGAGATAAGCTCTGGGCTAAAGCTAGACATTCAAAAGAATCTTCGGATTGGCAGGCCTTTAGAACAGCCAGGAATAACTGTGTGAAAAAACTTTGCTCTGCTAAAGCTAACTATTATATTTCTACTCTCGAACAAGCTAAAGGTAACCCTCATAAAATATGGAAGACTATCAAAGCTATAGAAGGATGGCCCATGGCCCCCTCTGTCCCAACAAAGATAGTTGCAAGTGGCAAGATTGTGGAAAACAAGTCCATAATCCTGGAGGAACATAACTCCCACTTTGCCACAGCTGGATTAGCTTTTGACTCGTCACTTTATGCTGGTGCTGCGGTGAGCCAGCATACCCCTCCCCCTACATCTAGTCCTGCACCCAGCCTCTTCCAATTGCATGAGATAACTTATAAAGAAGTAGAAGATTCTCTTCTTAACTTAGACACCAAAAAAAGCACAGGGGACGATGGCTTGGAACCCTTTTTCTTAAGGTCAGGCTATGCCCATCTCACTGCCCCAATTCTCCACATCTTCAATCTTTCCATTACATCTGCTACTGTGCCGTCCTGCTGGAAATCAGCACATATCCTCCCTCTATTTAAATCTGGTGACCCATGCGATGTAAACAACTATAGGCCTATCTCCATATTGCCTATCCTTTCTAAAGTTCTCGAAAAACTGATCCATATTCAGTTAAAATCTCACTTGGAAACCTTCTCTCTCATTAACCCAGCTCAATCCGGCTTCCAGGCTAATCATAGCACAATCACTGCACTAGCAAAAGTAACCAATGATTGGATCTCTGCTATAGATGCTAAGAAGGTAACTGGCGCTGTCTTTTGGACCTCAGCAAAGCTTTTGATACTGTTGATCACAAACTATTAGTCAATTGCCTTGCAAAGTTGGGTGCCACATACCATACCACCAGTGGTTCTCTAGCTACCTAACTGGAAGATCCCAAAAGTAAAGGCGGAAGCTTTTTCTGCTGCCTTGCCAGTTGCAAGAGGAGTCCCCAAGGATCCATCTTAGGCCCTATCTTGTTTTCTTTGTACATTAATGACTTGGATGCTAACATATTCCATCCAATCTGCACTTTTTGCAGATGATACTGTGTTGTATACTTCTGGCTCATCATTATCTGAAGTCAAGGGAGTGCTTCAAGCGGACTTCCTGTAACTTGAGCATAATCTAATAATGGCAAGCTTCTGCTCAATGCTAAGAAGACTAAGCGATGATATTCTCCCGTAGTGCTGTCACAGGCCCCCCCAATACCCTTGCCCAAGACTTCATTGTCACCATGCTAAACAAGCCTCTGGAAGTTGTAACCAAATTTAAATATCTGGGTATCTGGATCGGCAATAAATTATCTTTCAATGACCATGTCGAAGATGTCTCTAGAAGGTTAAAAGCAAGGTTAGGTTTCTTCTACAGAAATAGGCCCCTTTTCCCCCTTGAAACTCGAAACAAGCTTGTACAGGCCACTTTTCTCCCCCTACTCGACTATGGTGATGTAATCTATTCCTCCACCACTCTTGCAAATCTAACTAAACTGGATATCCTTTATCACTGTGCGTTACGGTTCATTACCAACTCCCCTTACTGTTCGCATCACTGTGACTTATATGCAGCTGTTGGTTGGACATCCCTTACTACTAGGCAGCCTGCTCCATGCTGGGCTATGGACTCTTAAACTGCTCCTGCAGAAATGCAAACTATCTCTCTTCCCTTACTAGTATCTCACATAGTGCATACTCGTTAAGAAAATCTGACTTTATTATGCTGACATACCAGGGCCTGGACCTCCTTTGGTAAACGCATATTGCATATGCCCTTCCTCCATTTGGAACCAATTACAAACCATACTGAAACTAACTAGCACAGTTTCAATAAACTTCTACAAATCGCTAAGTTCAGCCAAGTAAAAGACACCTGTAACTGTCATTAAGTCTCTTCCCTTCCCCATGTGTGCCATATTTATCCACTGGTAAGGTATAATTGCTTTGTCATATTAACTGCTTTCCCTTCCCCTTCTACTCCTTGCTTTATCTATGCTTACACTCCACTGCTACTCTATCAAATCACTCCTCCTCCCCCCATATCAGTTGTAGTCTGTTGTTTGTTCTAGCTGCCAAAATATATGTATTGCACACACCAGTCATCATGTTTCATTTATCAGTATGCAACCTGTAAGTCGCTTCCCTGTGTCATATTAAAGTTTACCACCTGCGGTCACCCTATGTGGTACCCTTGTATGTATATCCAGCCTGTATCATGTAATGTGCATTTCATGTATATACTGTTAATACCTATCTATGTTTGTACTTTAAGTGTTTATGTCACAGGACCTCCTTGTGAATGAGCTTGCTCAATGGAGTTTTCCTGCAATAAACTTGAACTTTAACTTGAACTTGAACAAATCTTGGACCAGCAGGGGTCGCATTGTCAAGCAACAGTAATAAGGAAGGAACAATTACACTTGCCAACATAAATATCTGCAGTTTACTCAAAAAGATAGACTGCTTGCAAGTCTGGACATTACAACATAACCCTGACATACTTGCAGTTGTTGAGATGTAACTCACTCCAAAAACACCAGTTTCTGCTGTCTCAATACCTTGTTACACACTATTCAGGAATCACAGGATCTCAAAAAGAGGAGGGGGCTGTGTGTTATACATTAAAGACTCAGTAAAGGGGTTTGCTCTTCCTTTACCCCACCTTAACAGTACTGCACAAATTCTCCCCATAAAAATTATGTTGGGGGCCCACAATAAAGTGCTATATATTGTATACTTACTGTATACATCCCTCCTGAAGTGAAATTTCCAGTATTTGAAGAGCTCGTGGAGGTTATCAGATGTCAGCACCTCAATTCTGAATCCATCATTCTAGGGGACTTCAATATCAATTGGTTGGCACCACCAATTGGCACATATATGGACACTATGGGTGTGATATTCAGAAGGGTAGCACTTGGCGCAACACAGATGCACCATGCACAACCCTCTGATGCACCCCAGCACGATATTCAAAAGGGGAATCTGTGTGGCACAAAATCCCGATGCACTGGGGTGCATCAGTAATGTATGTGGCACAAGTGGGGGGGGCGTGCCCATGCATACCCCCACACATCCCGATATTCAGCCTGGGATGTGCAGAGCCCATGCAGGCACAACCCCTACATGCGCCGCATACAACTGATCCAAAAAATAAAGGAGCAACAGCCAGCCACCCACAGGTGAGCTGCCGTATTGCAGGGTGCAACATGGCAGCAGCCAGCTGTGGGTGGCCAGCTGAGCCCCCCATGCCCAATCACGGGCATATGTATAAAAATAGAAGGTCCTATATCCCTGGTGGTCCAGTGGACCGCTCGCAGCCCGATCACAGGCATATGTATATAAATAGAAGGTCCTATATCCCTGTTGGTCCAGTGGACTGCTTGCAGTCCGATCGTGGGCAGAAGTCTAATGAAAGATTAATCTCCATCCCTGGTGGTCCAGTGGTACCCCCTCCCCATCTTCCCACTGAGCCCTGCCACCCTGCTCCCCCCCAGTCAGTGGCAGGCAGCAGCTCCCCACCCACAAGCCGCCCAGCCACCCGCTGACTGACTGCGTACAGTACAGCTGTATGCCCATAGGTCCACGGCATGGGCCAATGGGCCTGCAGACTGTACTGTATTACACAGTCCAGATATGTGAATGAATCCATTCACATATCTGGAATGTGTAGCAGAGTATGGTCTGCATGCCCATTGGCCCACACTGTGGACCAATGGGCATACAGCTGTACTGTACACAGTCAGTCGGCAGGCAGCTGCATGACTTGCAGGTGGGGAGCTGCCACCCGCCACTGACCAGGGAGGAGTGGGGTGGCAGGGCTCAGTGGGAGGATGGGAAGGGGGGTACCACTGGACCACCAGGGATGGGGATTAATCTTTCATTAGACTTCTGCCCATGATCGGGCTGCGAGCGGTCCACTGGGCCTCCAGGGATATAGGATCTTCTAATTTTATACATATGCCCATGATCAGGCTGCGAACAGTCCACTGGACCACCAGGGATATAAGACCTTCTAATTTTATACATATGCCCGCGATCGGGCTGCCAGCGGTCCACTGGACCACCAGGGATATTGGACATTTCTTTTCATACATATGCCCGCGATCGAGCAGTGGGGCACTTTGCCACTTGTGCAGGTGTGTTGGTCCCCGATGGCTGCAGCCTGGCAAGGTGCCAGGTGCAAGTCGCCGGGGATAGGCACACCTGCATGCAGATGGGGCCATAATGACATGCAAAGTCTGAATATCCCATCCTATAGCTGCACTGCATCTTACACAACTCGTTGACTCACCCACCCAAACAAATTACAAAACTGGATCTAGCACACTACTTGACTGGATCCTCACAAACTGCTCAGATCATATCTCCAACGCGACAGTCCACCCAAACTCACTGAGTGACCACTCTCCAGTAACCAGCAGCTGGACCAACAAATTTAATGCAACACCCCCCCAAAATATCTCTAATTGTAAACTAAAAATGGGTCACCTGGAGTACCTTAAGGAGCAGCTACACAACACTGACTGGAGCCCCCTTGACACAGCGGAGGATATGGACACTGCACTCGAGTACTTCATCAAACAATTCAATGCTGCTTGTGACTGCCATGCCCCAGTGCAGAGGACAAAGATCCGTGAAAGATACAGCCCCTGTATCACACCAGACTTAATAGTCCCCAAAAAAAAACAGAGACAACTGGTGGCATAGGGCACAGAACTCTGGCAAGCAATCAGACTTCCAGGAATACAGAAGACTACGGAATGACTGCACCCAGACCATCCGCTCTGCCAAAAGTAAACATTTTAGGAAAGCATTACAAACATCATGGGGAAACAGCAAGTCTTTTTGGAATAACCTAAAAGATGTAACAGGAAAAGTCAAGAAAGAGGCTCCACAAATGCTCAACATTGATGATGCCCCTACCCTTGACCCCCTGACTATTGCCAACATATTTAACAAAGCATTTACTTACCTTAACAGTGTACTTCTGACAAATTTTTTTGAAGAAACCAACCGATGCTCACGCCAAAGCCTAGGGCCCACTCAAACATCCCCCCCTTCCATTTCAAATCTGTCAACTACAACCAAGCAAGAAAGTACATTCGTATGGTACTTGGAAAATCCAGGAAAAGCAGCTTATTATGCTCGACCTCAAATTTATTTCCCTTGCACTTGATGAAATCCTAGCTCCCATTACTAAACTGCTGAACTTATCCCTGCAGCTGGCTCAATTCCCCCAAGCTTGGAAGTCAGCCCTGGTAACTCCGGTGCACAAGAGCAGTGACCGGGCACTGCATGCCAATTACAGACCTATTTCTATCCTTCCACCACTATCAAAAGCTCTGGAGCGCATAGTCTTAGACCAGCTGATTGAATACCTTAATAAATACAACATTCAGTGTCTGGAACAACATGGATTTTGGAAAGGGCACAGTACCTCCACAGCTTTTCTGGAGTTCACCAGCTGCATACAAAGTTCACTGGACCAGGGTAACCTTGTTGGTGCGGCCTTTATTGATCTAACAAAGGCCTTTGACATGGTCTCAGTCACTCTCTACTACTTTAACAACTCACCTCAATAGGCCTCTCTAACTCGGCTACTAACTGGTTCAAAAACTATCTAGCTGATCGTTACCAGCAGGTAAAGATTGGAAATATCACATCTGGGCTCCTACCAGTTCACTGTGGGGTCTCCCAAGGGTCAATCCTAGGCCCCCTCCTTTTCAGCATCTTTCTAAATAGTCTACCTCAATCGTGTGACCAACAGATACTCCTCTATGCAGATGATGCTGTTATTTTTACTTCTCAACATGACCCTCACACCCTAAACTATCAGCTACAACATGCTTTTAAACAAACTGAAGATTGGTTCAGAGCCCACAAGATGATTCTGAACTATAAAAAGACAAAAGTAATGCTTTTTAGTGGTGCTAGAATCAAACACAAAGCAGCATCCCTTAACATCACTAACTGCACAGGGGTTTCACTTGAACAAGTGGAGCAATTCAAATACCTGGGGGTTACGCGTGACTGTTTCCTCTCCTATGCAGAACACATTGAGAATGTGGCCAAAACAATCAACATAAGAATTGGGCTCCTGCACAGGCACAAGAAATGCCTAACACCTGAAGCACTCCAAACCGCAATCCATAGCACAATTGTCTCTGTCATCGACTATGGATTGGTCGTATACAGCTCAGCCACTCCCACCTCACTACATAGGATAGCAGTAGCCCTAAACAAAGCCTGCAGACAGCTCACCACTTCCCCCCAACTAACGCTCACATGTGACCTTTATGACCAAGCCGGGTGGCTACAACTTGAAAACAGGATATAATACCAAACCTGCCTATTAGCTAAAAAATCACTGGACTTCAACATCCTGGAGTCACAAACCTATTAAGCTTTTTTACAGGCCCACACCACACCAGGAACTCTGACCATCAGGTTCTCATCATCCATCACTGCAGAACCTCCCAAGGGCAGAGGTCATATGCCTACCGGGCACCACTTTGGCTCAATAACCTTGGCACTGAACATAACATCATGCAGAAATTGGGGCTTTTTCAAAACCAAGCTAAGACAAAACCTACTGAAGAAAAGCTCATGTGACTGTACTTTCTAATTACTCCACACACACACACTTCTGACCCTGGTCTTATTCACCTTTCAGGTTATTACCATCTCCTCGCTAATCCTACTTTGTCCTTCTACCCTGAATTGTCCCCATTTTTGCCCTGCAATACCCTGCACTCTCCCACCTCCCCCTAAATAGTCATCATGCCCCCCACTCAGTGCCCCCTACTCTCCTTTCTGGATAGCTGCTTACTGTCTTTTACCTGACAATGCCACTTAGGCTGCTGCTGTTACCTGAATTATCCTAGTGTTAAAACCATCTCTGTTTCCTATTTACAATGTATTTTTATCTATGTTTACTCACCTAGCTAGATATTCCTAAACCCACAATCTATGTATGCCCACCCTTTATGACTTGGAACCTTTGTAAAAGAGTGGTCTCCTGCTCAAAGGTATTGTAATCCAAGATTGAATAAATAAATAAACACTGACCAGATAGGGGGAAGAAGGAAGACACAGAAGAAAACAATGCTCACACACATAAGGAAGACTTAGCTGTCTGTGACTCTGTTAGAAGTAAATGGTTTGATACCTTTTAGGCATCTATGCTGCACAACTGATCTTTTCTTTTATTTTATTATGTCCATTTTGGAAACTTTTACTATTAAAATGCATTAAATGTGTAGTTTACTAAATCTTGACCACGGGATAACTTGAATGACTCCCAAATACGTTTTAAGCCATTCCCTTTATGGGAAATCAAGACCTGTGCAAAAGGTCATGTGTTATTTTTTCATATTTTTTTTACAAATTTCCAAAGTAAAAGTGTGGAGAAATACAAAAGTACGTACAACTAATCTCCAACGCATTTTCAGCTCAGATAGAAGTTAATATTTGCACAAAATCAAATCCAAATTTATACAGTTTTGTTCTAAAGTTATTTTATTCTTAATCTGATTGGACTGTTGAGTGTTATTTTTTCATATTTTTTTTACAAATTTCCAAATTAAAAGTGTGGAAAAATTCACAAGTGTGTACTACTAATCTCCTATGCATTTTCGACTCAGAGAGAAATTAATATTTGCTCAAAATCAAACCTAAAGTTTATACAGTTTTTGTTCTAAAGTAATTTTATTCTAAGTCTTATTGGACTCTTGATGAACTGAGCAAAGAAATGTTTAGATAAAACAAATTGTTGACTCCAGGATTGGAAGGATATTAAAATTGGAAAAGGTCAAATTATGAAACCTTAAATGCGCTCATTAAGACCATTCTTCTTAGTGTGTTATTATAAAGAATTAAAGACATTTGAATATAGACCTACAATTATACAACCATTGTGACACATATTTTTAGGATCAGAGGAATGGTGCAAAGCTGCCAAAATAGTGGTCATCTCACTGCTTCAACACTTCAGTGCGTGAGTAAAACCAAAAAGAGCCATAATTTTAAAAAACAATTATATTTTATTATATTTGATTTAACCTGAAAATACAAAATAGCAATAAAGAAGTAAAACAATCAAGATGAGATTTCAGCATTCTCCAACCATACATTGAAGCCGCGCCATAATAAAGACTTCTATCTTCTTCAAAGCAATTATATTTTATTTTGATATATTTAATATTTTGTATCTAAGTAGACACTAGGAAAAAAACATTTCTTGGGTGTTTGGAAACAGGCAAGTGCAATCAGACATGGAAGGAAGTCAAAAGAGAATATCATTTGTGGGTGCTAGTAACAAGTCGAGGAAGTCACTTGACCACTCCTGTGGGGGCCACCCACTGACACTACTGACCATTGGTGCTCACTGGTAGCAGAGGAGGAGCTGGGCAAGTGCTGCAAGTAGGCAGTGTAGGAAGAGGAGGAGAAGGCAGATGGCAGGCTGCCTGCCATAGTCCAGCTCTTGTTTTAAATCCCTGGTGGTGCCTGAGTGGCTGTAGCAACCATCTGTGTGGCAGCCCTCCATCTGTAGGGATTAAGGGGACTCAGTTTAGCTGTCCTGTTGTATTCAGGCAAGCTCGAGCTCCATTACTGCAACAGGTCTGACTGCAGCCCCAGACTCCCAACTCTGCTACTTGTACAGGACTGATTGCTTGAGAGTGAGGGATCCTCACTGCTTGCAAAGGAAGTGGGAGGTAGCAGCTGATGTTTATTTGTGTGCCAGGGCAGGCGGGGGCTAGCTGGATTGGGAAGAGTGCCTTTAACTATAAGGATTGCATGTGTCTGAACTGTTATGGATTGCATGGGTGTAGGCACGGTGGTGCTCAGGGTGTTTGAACCCCCCCCCAAATTATCGCAGACATATTCAAATTCCTGTATTTTATTTTTGGGTTGGTTCAGGCTCAGCTGCTAAAACACTCAGTGTCTCTGCAGTCTCCATAATGGCTAGAGCTAGCTGCAACACAATCTGCATGCACGAGATCATTGATGGCTAGGGGAGATAGAGACATCATCAACAGAGAGAGCAAGAGAAGCCTGGTGAGACAGACTAGTGAGCATACTGCTGTGCTATATCATCTGTACAGTGCCGAGCAACCCATTGACTGTCATGGTGGAAGAGTAGGACTGTGTGCTGCTCTTCTCTAGCCTCAGCTGAACTGTGGGAGAACTTGAAGTATGGTCTACCACAGAAAGAACAGACCTGTCCAGGGCTAAGCTGTGCTTAACATGTAGTGCATCTTCTTGACTGTGCTGGACACTGGTTGGACTGGTGGGTGATCCAAAGAGAAGACAGGAGAGGTCAAGAAAAAATCTGCCCTGGCCTAGTGGCCTGTAGTCCTGTCTTGGGAGGGCAGCAACTGTTAAGACAAGCCAACAGGAGGATAATCAGCAGAAAAGTGGTGAGTGGAGAAAAGAATAAAGATTGATTTGGGGAAGGGGACTTCTCTCATTCAGAGAGGTGGTGAGGGACATTGGCACCATCTCCCAGGGCAACCCACTCATTACGTCTCAACCCCACCAATGTTCTGCCCAACTTGGAGCTTATCATATAGAGTGGGAATAGGTGTGGAAAGGCAGATGCCTGACTGACATCTTTGTCTCTGGCTGTTGCAGAGTGCTCCCATGTGCAAAGGTGGAATGGGGCTAGAGTACTCTCTATATGCAAAGGTGGGATGGTGGTAGAGGAGGAGTGATGCAAATGTGTGGAGGTGTCCCCATCTGTAGGTGTGGGATGGATGGGGAGCAATGCTCCCCATATAGGGACAGTGGGATGAAGGGATGGATTGCTTCCCATGTACAGAGATGATATAAAGTCGGAGGAAAGCTCCCCATGTGTGAAGGTTGAATGGTGGTGGAGGAGTGCCCCCTATGTGCCAGAAGTGGGATGTAGTGGGAGAATTGCTCTCCATGAGGGGGAGGTGAAATGTAGTGGGAGAAG
This sequence comes from Neoceratodus forsteri, assembly GCA_016271365.2. NCBI lineage: Eukaryota > Metazoa > Chordata > Ceratodontiformes > Ceratodontidae > Neoceratodus > Neoceratodus forsteri. The sequence goes on from CM057450.1 coordinate 1,221,673,730, forward strand.
CACTGGGGGAGGTTAGGGGACAAGTGCTCACAATGTATATCGGTGGGATGGAGGTGGAGCAATGATACCTATGTGTGGAGATGGACTGGAGGGAAGAGTGCTCTCCATGTTCAAGTTTATTGTGAAGGGATAACATCCATTGAGTAAAGCTCATTTGCAAGGAGGTCCCCTGTGCAAGCAATGATAAAGACAATACATGGTGTGAGACACAAAAAGTAAGGACACATAACATAAATTAAAATAAAGCAATTTTCTTTACATTAGTAGATAGATAGATAGATAGAGATAGATAGATAGATAGATAGATAGATAGATGATAGATAGATGATAGATAGATAGATAGATAGATAGATAGATAGATAGATAGATAGATATTGTATTTATAAAAGCGCCCATTTCCTGGGACTCTAGGTGCTGTACAATACAAACAGCAAACAACAATATAAAATTATATGCCAAAAATGTATGTAAAATTCAACTAGGAACAGATTTAAAATGCATCTATCCATCCCACTAACATCAATTAAAGTGTGCTGGAACAGGTAAGTTTTTAGGTCATTCTTACAGGCTTCTACCAAGGGAATCTCCTTTAAATAGACAGGAAAAGGAGTTCCACAGGGTAGGCATGGCCACCGAGAATGCCCTATCCAGAGAATGCTGCTCCCTAACCCTGGAAACTCCAAGGAGGCCTCCCCAGCATAATATGTACAATGTTGAATTCAAGAAGAATTGAGACCAAATATGATTATATAAGACAATAATTCCACCATGTGGAAGAGGGCTGGAGAAGAAGAATTACTCCCCATATGCAAAGAAGGCATGGAGGCGGAGGAGTGCTGTCTATGTGCAAATGTGTAATGAAAGGGGAGGAGTGCTCCCCATGTGTGGAGGTGGGATGGAGGGAGGAACAGTCACTTAGGGGCCAACATCCTAGACCCCACTCCAGCCGGTGTGTGAAACTGTTTGAAATGGGGACAGGTTTTGATGGTGCAAATGTGTAAGCCACACCTCTTCTTTGACTGCTGCAAAGTATCGGGTTGATAGATGGGTGTGCAAAAGGGGGCACCAATCATGCAGGAGCACCCACTGTATCCTGCCCACCACCCATCCAGCAGAGTGGAAACTGTTGTGGAGGGGCAAACACATGAGCAATATTTTTATATCTCAGTACCTCAGAGTGCACTCCATGGGTACAGCATGCTAGGTGGGAGAGCCTCTGGCTGAAGCAGAGTATTCTGCAAGTGTAGAGGTGTGGCATTGGGTGAGGAAGTGCTAGTCACCCAAAGCCCACTTCAACCTTCATGCTAGCCCTGGTGGAGCAGGGACAGATATGAAGGGGCAGATGTGCAACTTGCATTTCTATCCATGGCTGCTGCAGGGTGCTATCCTTGTGTGGAGGTGGGATGGGTCATCATTCTCCAAGAGCCACCTGCCTGGAGCCCACCCAATGCCAGTTCCAGCTTTCATGGAACTCAGATAGGTGAAGATGGACAGATGTGAACCACATCTGTCATTGGCTCCTGCAGAGTGCTCCTCACATGTAGAAGCTGGAATGGAAGGAGAAAATGCTTTGCATGTGCAGAGATGTGGAATGGTGTGTTGGGTGCCAGTGGCCTTTGGCCACCCAGTGGATCTGGACTGCAGCCCCATTTGCATTCCACCTGGAGCCCACCAGGCTAGATAGAAACAGGTGTGATGTGGCAAATGTGCCACTCACATTTCTGTCTCTGACTGGGGCAGCCAATGTGCAGTGGTGGATCGGTTGTGGAGGGAGCACCAATCGCCAACTTCTGCCAGGCCACAGTCCACTATTTGCCTTGGGCTGCCCACCTGGAGGTCACCTTGTCACTGTGCCAACCTGTATGGAGTGGGATGGGTGTGGCGGGAAAGATGAGTAACCTACATCAGTCTCTGGCTACTGCAGATTGTTCCATATGTGTTGATGTGAGATGGATGTGTAGGGGGCAACAACTGCCCAGGGGTGCCCATCCAGTGCCCATCCTACACTGTGCTAGTCAATATGAAGGGGCAGATATGTGACCCACGTTTGTCTCCATTTCTGTCTGGCTGCTCCTCTTGTGCTGTGGTGAAATAGAGGCACCAAGTTTGTTTGACACTGTGTTTCTCCTGGTCTCTCTCTATCTCTCTGACCTCCGCTTCCCCACTGCGAAAGGAAAACTCTGCAGTACTGCTCTCTGTCCGGGTCACAGCACTCTTGCTGCCACTTTCTCTGCCTCTCTGTATGTGCTGTTCACTTCCACTGGGCTTTAGGAAGACAAACAGGGAGTCAGACCAACAGCAAGGTACCAGAAGAGTGAGTGGCAATAAAATGGATGGCAACCGAGCTCAGGCACACACTGTACTCCACTTCTCTGTTTTAACGGGGAGTTGACACCATCTCTGACTGGAACAGATTGGACCTGCACATATATGCTGCACTGGAAGTAGCTCTCACTGTTGCTGTGTCTGTCTAGGGGAGTGGGGGAGGGGCAGTGGGGGGAGGGAGTAGACACTGCTAGGGAAAGGGCCACCCTTTGAAATGAATGTTTGTTCAGTTGCAGATCTGGGAGCAACCAGTCATCATGGTTATGGTCACCACATTGCACTGCCCCCAATTTCACACTGCCAAGGTGGTGCTGCAATAGTGACAGCCTGTCACCTGATGATCACTCAATTTTTTTTTGTTATAAACTTCTTTATTTGTTTTTCAAACTTCAGACAGACATACATATACCTGGACGAACCAGAGTACACAATCCCAAACTGACTGTAAACTGTGTACAAAACACCTATATACATACACAGCTAGTGGGACCATCCTCCATAACAATGATAGAATCCTATAGCATCTGTATCTTAGGGTAACAGGATCAGCAAATAAACTTAGTCAACATAGGTGTAACCCCTATAACATAAATCCTGTTACCCACAAAAGGTATCAAACCAGAGCCTCAACCTAAGTAGCAGTCCACCCAGGAGGTGGCTCCCTGCTGTGTCCTCTGGAAAGAGAGAGAGAGTCCCCATCCCCTATAATCCCTAGCAGACCAAGACCATTATCCTATTATCCTTGTACTTGAACCACCTCACCCCAAAAAAGAAGCAGTTAATATAGCCATTTTTTTTTGTTTATTTGAATATTCAGAAAGACCTTTGAGTCAGAGACTCATTTACAAAGGTTCTACGTCATACTAACAGCACATTACATAGTGACATGAGATAACAAAAAAAACAGGTTACATAGTTGTTTCAAAGTGGGCTAACAGAGAAAGTTAGGAAGTTTAGCACAGCCATGAGGAAAAAAAAAAAGTAATGTCAGAGATATTCAGTAGGGGGCTGTTTGTCATGTTTCATAAATGCATTTGAGGTACACTGAAAAGCTGATAGCTTGTTTGTAAGGGGCAAGGCAGATCAGGTTTCATGGGCAGTCACATTTATTTGAAGCCTGCAGGTAATCCCTTAGCTTTGATTTATATGGGCCCAGCCTTCTTTCCTTGGCTATATTGATAGGAAGGGAGTTTGTCCAGGACGGGGCCCTAAAATTGAAAGTGCGTTGGTATTGGGAGGTCCGGCTATGGGGTACCCACAGTAGCTGCTTGCTTGAGCTATGGGTTGTTTTGCCTCATGGTGCTGGGAGGATAATTTGGTGCAGTGAGGGTGGGGTGAGGCCTAGTAGTACCTTTCTGGCCATAAGGCAGGTATGGTACCTGATTCTGCTATCCAGGTTTAGCCAGTTTGTGCTGCTGTATAGGGAGCAGGAGTGCATGAGGCGATCACAACCTAGGATGAGACAGCGGGCTTTGTTGAGTACAAGCCGGAGCCTGCTTATGGCTGTGGAGGATGCAGCACTGTAAATTAGGATGCCGTAGTCAAGTAGGGATAGGATCAAGGAGTTTACGGTAAGCTGTAGTGCCTCGGGGGTGAGGCAGTGTTTGTGGTGATAGAGTGCACCTAGCCTGGAGCTAAGAGTGGTAGTTAGGTGTAGGGTGTGTTGATTAAAGCTGAGGGTGGGGTCTAAAGTAATCCCTAGGTATTTAAAGTTGTATACTAGTTCTAGGGGGGTCTGGTTAGCAGTGAGAATTTTGGGGCATAGGTTTTTGTGTGGGTTTTGTGGGTGGGCGAATATCATGACTTTAGTCTTCTTATAGTTGATAATATGACGGTGGGTGGTGAGCCAGTCTTCAATATCATGGAAGAAGAGCTGGAGGGTTTGGTGAAGTTTGAGGGGAGCCGGGTCAGAGGCAAACAAGACTGCATGCGGAGAAGTCTATGGTCTAGGGAGTTGTGACTGTAGTGGCTTTTGCTTAGAGCTTCACTAAGGTAGGGTTTCGCATTCTCCGGTGTAAGGACTCACAGGTAGAAAGGCTCTGTATATGGGTGGTGAGGTGTGATATGGTCCAGTGGGGGGTTGAAGAAGTTAGGGGGCAATACCTGGGAGCGATCGGAGAAAACAGTATTTAGGGCCGCCGCTATGCTGACAGGGTCGGTGGAGAGGCTACCATTAATGAGTATTTGGTCAGGTGGTAAATTAGGGCCCTTGCCACAGAGTTCCTTTATGTTCTCCCAGAACTTTCATCCATTTCCCCAGGCGGAGGTTAATGTTGCTTTGTAGTGGTTTGCCTTGGCTGTGCATACGGCCCAGGTGCATTTGTTATGGGCCTCCTGATAGCATTGCCTGTCTTGAGGCTGCTGGGTCTTATTGGTCAGGTGCCATACAGCATCACGCTGGTGTAGTAGGCCTTGGAGGTGGTCTGAGAACCATGGGGCATGGTTCCCTTTGGTCATAGTTTTGGCTAAGGGGGTGGACTTGTCACAGGCTGCGTTAAAGGTGTTGACAAACAGTTTGAGGGGCGTGGTCAGGGTCGAGGGTATTTATAATGGGTGTCCAGTCCCAGTCCCTGAGGTGGGCCTTGAGAAGGGGTAATTTGCCAGGCCCTAGTTTACATTGTGTAATAATTTTAGGCACAGTTTTGGGGTGGGTACCAGACCAGTTGCAGAGTACTGGTGAGTGGTCATTTAAGGTGTCTGGGAGGACTTGGGTGCTTGTTATTTTGTGGGGACGGTTGGTGAAAACTAGGTTTAGAAGGGTTGATGTCCCCATGCAGGCATGCAGCCTGGTGGGCGTTTTGACGACCTGGGTGAGGTCGAGGGCAGCAGCCTCATTTATGTAAGGCGTGGCTGTTTTGGCCAGCCAATTTATGTTAAAGTCCCCCAGTAGTATTTTTTCTTGTTTTGGGGGTAGGGTGGCATTGTGGGACATGATGGCTTGGAATGCTAGCTTCTGGTTTCCGGGGGGGACGTAGGCTGTGGTGAGCAGTAGAGGGGATGTAGACCTGCCTAGGGTGATTTTTAGGGTGAGGGCCTGAGCCCTGGATGTTATCAGGGACATGGGGAGAAGGTGGCTAGTGAGGGAGTCCTTGAGGTAGGTAGCACAGCCACCACCTTGCTTTCCCATGCGGTCGGTCCGATAGAGGCAGTATCCAGGGAGGTTAACTGCTGAGTCAGGAACAGAGAGAGACCTTATTGGGATTTTGGGTAGAATAGTCCAATATAGTTCCATAAAAGACTGTATCTCACTCCAATACAACTTTCTCCTGCTGATCACAACCCGACAGACAGGCCTGTGTTTGGGTATTTCTAACCTGCAGTGAATAAATCGCCTCTAGTGTCGACCATCTTTTAGCATATAGCCCTTTTCTACCCTCTGAGTAAAGATTCCTCTTTATTCTACCCAAAATCCCAATAAGGTCTCTCACTCATTGATCATAAGCATACACATGGTCATCTTTCCAATGTTGTAGTAAAAAAGATTTGACAATCGCTGTCATCAAAGAGAGATGGTATTTGGGTGTGGCACTTGAGATTTGTGAGAGGTCACCTAAGATACAAATTTCCGGTAGTATAAATTCTGAATAATCCAACAAAGGGTCCATCTGCTGTTTAAGTTCAACCCAGAGAGGCAATATTTTGCTACATTCCCACAACACATGCAGGATGTCACCTATTCCCACTTCACATCTAAAACACAGGTATGTCTGTCTAATGTGTCTATCACATAGTTTCACATGGGTAAAATACATATGAGAGACAATAAAAAATTGCATACTCTTGTATTTGGGTATATATATATATATATACTTGTTACTGTTTCAGATATTATCCCAGGCAAGGCTCTGGGGGGCCAACATTCTGTCCCAATATGAAACCTTTGTAGGAGAGTTTGGGCTAAAATAGTCCAGAAGCACCATATATACTTTTGGAAGAGAGTTAGCTGTAGGATCAACTTCCTTTAAATTGTTCCAAGTGAACGGATTATCCGAGGGGCCCCCAAGCCTTCTCCATACTCTCTCCAGCATTCGTGTGAGTTGTAACCTTCTGAAAAAAGAAATTTCTTCACACGAGGCCGGGAGAACCACCCTATTGTCTTTGATAACATCCTTTAGTTTCAGACACAACAGCTGATCAGCGCAGCGTTTATTGATTACCTGACCTCCAATCATTAAATTAGGGTTACCTAGCACAGGTTGGTCTCGGGTCTTCATTTGGTCCTTTCTCTGGGCAGGAGTAAGAAATGACCACCAGGCCCTTGCCGATTTAACAATTGGATTCCAGGATACTCTTCCCCCAATGTCATGTTTGCAGATCACCTTCCCTTCATTGAGTGATGCAAAGCTCAGCTGCCCTGAAGTTAAGTATTAAATATATTCAGATGCTTAGTTTTTTAACATTTTTGTGCCACAGTTGTCGCTGCATGTTTTTTTTTCTTTGTTTGAAGTTCGCACAAGAGCAGTGGATCCACATGCATGAGTGACATCAGCACAGGGAAGGTGTTCCCACTGCACCTTTCTCCCTGCTTGTTCATTCATTTTTCCTGGACCCAGCCTCAGTGAGTGCAGATCCAAAGCTGAACTGGCAAAAATTGCAGCACTGATGATTGAAACTGTTTGTTATATTGGCAGCTGAGGTGGATACTTGCTTTTGGGATTTCAGAAGTAGTAATTTCTCCTGATTTTCAATTTTAATCATCTGACTAAGCTCTGTGTCCTAGGTCCACCAGTTCTAGGAACATCACAATCTACATTACTTGAGTGCAGTGTTACAGTTTTAGTAAGTGCTGCAAGTACATAATTATAACAAGTCTGTACAAAATTATTTTTTTTTAACTGAGTGGAGCTGTAATCTGTAGCGTATTGGGACACGAAAGGACGACTTTTGAACTGGGCAGATCTATAAATTGCAGTAAGCTTTTCAGTATTGGTACATAGAGGTCTGTGTTAAATGGATAACTTTTCAACAGTTCAGAATTGTAATGTGCAGTAAGAGTATAAACACTGAGCTGCATAGTCAATCCAGGAGAACAGTGCAATAAACTGTGTATTTTTGTAAGTGCTGCTTCAGTGTGATTGCTTCAGTAAACTGTCTTTGCTATTGCATTTCTGATTGTCACCATCATTATAGACAGTTTATATTTTTTCCTGTGCTCCTGTGTTTTCTTGGGCTCATTTGGTGTTCTTATGCAAGCACCATAACACTGATCACCAAAGAAGCTTAGATGTGCATGAGTAAAGGGACATGGTGCACTGAATTGTTTCTCCAGCTTGCCAGCTCCTCGCTAAGTTTATAAATGAATGCAATAAAATCAGTTATATACTGTACATAGAAACATAGAAACATAGAATTTGGCAGCAGATAAGGACAGCTTGGCCCACCCAGTCTGCCCATTTCCCTACCTGATGGATAAGCTGCAGATCCTAGTTAACCAGCAGCCTACTTCTTCTACCCCCACCCCTAGAATTGCCTTATGACTGTCCCATGCATGCTTGAATTCCACCACTGTTTGTGACTCCACAACCTCCTCTGGAAGGCCGTTCATACATCCACCACCCTCTCTGTGAAAAAATACTTCCTTAAATTACCTCTGAGCCCCCCCCTTCTATCTTCAAATTGTGCCCCCTTGTTCTTGCACACCTCTTTTTTTGAAAGATGCTACCCTCTTGGACTTTGTTGATTCCCTTGAGGTACTTGAAAGTTTCTATCATGTCCCCCCTCTCCCTAATTTCCTCGAGGCTATACATATTAAGCTCCTTAAGTCTCTCTTCATATGTCTTCCGGTGCAGACCCTGCACCATTTTAGTTGCCCTCCTCTGGACAGCTTCCATCCTGTCTATGTCTTTGCAGAGATTGGGTCTCCAGAACTGCATGCAATACTCAGATGGGGTCTCACTAGCTGTCTGTACAGAGGATAATAACTTCCTGTTTTCTACTGGTGATGCCTCTCCTATGCATCCCAGTATCCCCCACCCTCCTTGCTGCCCTCTCACATTGCTTGCCCACCTTTAGGTCATCTGATATGACTACCCCAGGTCCCTTTCCATTTTTGTTGTTGTTAGTATCTCACCCCATTGTGTACTCTTCCCCGAGTTTGTGTTTCCCAGGTGCATTACCTTGCACTTCTTAGCATTGAATCTAAGCTGCCATACATTTGACCATTCCTCTAACCTTGCTAAGTCCTTCTCATCCTTTCCACCCACCCTTGCATCAACTCTGTTGCAGATCTTTGTGTCATCTGCAAAGAGACATACTTTTCCTTCCAGTCCTCTGCAATGTCACTTATAAAGGCGTTGAAGAGGACTGGTCCACTACTGAACCCTGTGGTACCCCACTACTAACCCCTTTTTCAGAGTGGACTCCATTTACTATTACTCTGTGTCCTATTCTCCAGCCAATTCTTTACCCAGGCTGTCATCCTGGGACCCACTCCCAGGCTGGCTAACTTGTATATTAATCTTTTGTGTGGGACTGTGTCAAATGCCTTGCTAAAGTCTAGGTAGGTCATGTCCACAGCCCCTCCCTGATCAACTACTTTGGTCACCCAGTCAAAGAAATCTATCAGATTTGTCTGGCATGACCTTCCTGCTGTGAATCCATGCTGCCTTGGGTCCTGTGCCCTCTGGTCTCTAGATATTTAACAATTCTTTCCTTCAGAGTGATTCCATCATTTTCCCTACCACTGAGGTTAAACTAACAGGTCTGTAGTTTCCTGCTTCTGCCTTGCTCCCACTTTTGTGAAGGGAATCACATCTGCCCTCCTCCAGTCCTCAGGTACCACCCCATCCTCCCATGATTTGTTAAAGGGGTAGTCAGTGGTGTCACTAGTTCTACCTTAGTTCTTTTAGAATTCTAGGATGAATCCCATCAGGCCCCATTGCTTTGTCCACCTTCAGTTTTAAGAGTTCTTTCAGAACCCTTTCTTCTGTAAATGGGCTGGTATCAACTTTTGTATCCAGAGTGTTTCTACTGTTTGTTTAGGTACCTCCCCTCTTCCTTTGTAAATACTGAGCAAAAATATTTGTTTAGTATCTCTGCCTTTCACAGTCACCCTCTGCCCACCCTCCCTCCCTTTATTAAGCCTCACTATCCTCCCTTGGTCTTCCTTCACTCCTGATGTACCTATAAAGGTTTTATCCCCCTTCTTAACTGAGTTGGCTATCTTTTCCTCAGTTTGGGCCTTTGCTGATCTGACCAGAACTTCCCAGCTTCCTTTTGCTTTAACTGATATAGTTCTCTGTCCTGTTCCTTCTGTGATTCCTTGTACTTCCTGAATGCTTTCTTTTTCTCTTGAACCTTCACTGCCACTTCCTTTGAGAACCATAGTGGTTTCTTAACTCGTTTCATTTTGTTTATTTGCTTTACACAAAGGCTTGATACCTCTGTGATGGCAGTTTTTATTATTCCCCATTGTTCTTCCACTCCTCCTTCCTGCCCATTTGCTAGTGCATTCTTGGGCACTCACCCATTTTGACAAAGTCAGCCATCCTAAAATCCAGTACCTTTGTCTTGTATGGCTTGACTCTATTGCTGTGTTGTGTTGAATCATACTGTTCAATGATGCTAGTTCCCAGATGGCTACCCACTTCTACATCTGTGATCTCTCTTCATCTCCATTTGAGAGAACCAGGTCTAAGATTGCTCCTCTCGAGTGGCTCAATGCTAGTTGTCTGGGCAGCATGCCCTGGGGCATCTAGAATAACCCCACTCTTAGAAGTGGCTTCTGCAACTGCACTCCAGTTAACATCTGGCATATTCAGATCACCCATCAGCAATATCTCCCCTTTTCTGCCATTCTAAGTATACTTTCTATCATTTCCTTGTCCATTTCCTCCCCTGAGAAGGATCTGTATCTAACCCTTGTGCGTATTGTGGTGCCATTGCCGGTCTCCAAATTTACCCACAGTGCTTCTTTTCCTCCTCCCTGTTTACCCCTTTGTTCTGTTGCTTTGATTCCTTCCCTTATGTAAAGAGCTACTCCTCCTCCTCCTCCTCTTTTACCTCCCTGTCCCTCCTGTAGATAGTGTATCCTGGTATGTTTACATCCCAGTCATGGTTTTTGTGTACCATGTTTCTGTTGACTGCCATGATATCCAGATGTTCCTCCTCCATCAAGGCCACTAATTCAGGAAGCTTGTTGCTCAGACTATGGGCATTAGTACTCATTGCTCTCCATTTTTGATGGCTTTACCTTCTGTTGCAGCATCCCCACTGACCTTTCTACCTTGGTCTTTTCTCATTTAGTACCCTGTTTTGTAGGGCAGGCTGGGATTTTCCTGCTGCTTATCAGTGCCTTTCCTTGACTAGTTTAAAAGCTTGCCAGTGAAGCATTTAAACCGATTGCTCAAAAGACTTGTTCCTTCCTGGACAGATGCAGACCATCCTGCCAGTATAGGCTAGTGTCCTCAGGTGAAACCCTAGTCCCCAATGAAGCCAAACCCCTGTGCTCCACACCATTTTTTCAACCATTCATTAAACTGCATGGTGCAAAGTACCCTCGCCTCACTCATGCCATTGACAGGCAGCACCTCTGAGATGGATACTGTGTGTGCTACTTGTCTTAGGCCCCTCCCCAGTTCTACAAAGTCCTTCTGCACTGCTCTAATCTCATGATGAGCCAAGTCATTTGTCCCTAGGTGGACAATGACATCTAACTCAGACTCCCGTGCAGCTGTTCCCGTGATCCTGAGGATGTGCTTCCTGTCCTTCCAAGCCATGGCACCAGGCAGGCACCTTACTTCAGTTTTCCCTGCTCCCCCCAGTTATATCCCCCTAATAATTGAGTCCCCCACCAGGAGCTGCTTCTTTTCCTTGTGGTGTCCTCTGTCTTCTTCCTGTGGGCCTCCCTTGTGACAGCTGTCCTCAGCCTCCTTAGCCTCCTCTGTGGGTGCATCCATAGGGGAGCTATGCTCCCCCAGAATGGTGTATGGATTTTGGAGTGGAACAACTGACTGGGTGTGCCTCTGTTCCACCATCCTCACCCTTCCTGAGCCCACTGTGGTCCAACTGCTGTGTTTTCTTCACAACCTCTGAGGTAGTGGTGGTGGCTCTGGTGCTCTCTGGATGGGGGAGATTCCCTTCCTACCATCCAGTGTGGCCTGGGGGAAGGTTTCCTTACTACTGTCCAGCATGGCCTGAAGATGGTTACATAGTTACACTTTACATAGTTTACAGTGTTTCTCAAAATTAAACACTTAGTTTGTTAACATTTTAACATACAGTCTTTATTTATAATTAGGATTATAGCATCATTGTATGTGCTCCGGAGCATCAGCAAAAGAAGAGACTGCAGTTGCCATCCTCTTCCGAGACTGTGGTACCAATGTACGGCTTCTGTGGTGTTATATTGCAAGGTGGGCTAGTCAGTTTGGCATACTTAGGGAATAATGTCTGAACCAAAATATGGGCTACACAGCAATGAATGCAGGGAGTCTACACAATGCACCATGACATCAGTAAGGCCTGGGAGACAGTATAGTGCAGCATCTGTTGAATTTGCTGTAAACTTTACTCATGTGCATCAGAGATCCACTGTAATGGAAAAAATTTGAAAACACAAGTGGCTTGACACAGACCGAAGTGGTAATCAAGTATGGTGACATAAGTGAAGAAGGGTGGTTCAGATACAGTCTAATACTTGAGTACCTACTGTAAGGATATGTCCTTTTTTGTAGTGGACCAATCAAACGGTACTTAGGCTATCTAAACATAAGGGCAGTCTCTTTCTCCATGAGAAGGGTATTGGCAGTGTCGTTTTTAACCTTGGGGGTTGGGGGACGATCATTGACTGTACTGTGTATTTTTTGCTCAGTTCATAATGCACCTGTAGGCACACATGTAGTGGCAATAAGCCAATGCCAGGATGGTATTACAGATGCTTATGCAGACACTATTGATAGCTGCAGTCTGTATAGTTCCTGAGTGCTTAGAGGTAACACAAAGCTGGTGCAATAATTTGTAGTTTTAAATTTATAACATGCTGTAAACAGGGAAACCGGTGACTTAGACACATTACTCAATCACTGATACCTCTAAAGGGGAAAGTACAAGCAGACCCCCCACCCCCAAACACACACACATACAAAGAGAAGAAAGCTATAGCATAGACCAGTTGGCACTAGGGCAAAGACAGACCCAAACAGTATAAATAATTCACAGATAATAAAAGTTCCTTGCTGCAGCATTTTTCTAAGTGTATGTGTGCAGCTGGGGGGTTTGGAGTAGTTTGGGTACAAGGTGCCTGCTTGTAATTTCCACCCTGTGCTTCATCAGAGTGAGTGACTGATAAATCAATTGGCAGGAGGTCACTACTAACTAGTACCAGGTGAGGAATTTGGAGGAATTGGATTTGGACAAATTGTGAGCCATTTATCCTGCTCAAGCAATGCCACCAGATCGAGCCGTACTCTCAGTGTCAAGCTGGAGTGGCCAACAACTCATTCGCATAGGCAATCCCCCCCAAGAAAGAAATATAAAAACCCAGGGTACTATCACTAGCATTCGTGTGGGCAGATCGATGCTGGGAGTAACAGAACACACACCATACCTCGATTTTGCACAGTAAAATGACAGCAATAGCGGGAACCAAACCGTAGCACTAAGTAGCAAAATATAATATTAACAGTCCGTGTTGCTAAGTCTGCTCTCGCTGCTGTACTGGAATGGATTGGGACTACTGCTGTGACTACCTGAGCTACTGTCTACATCATTCTCGCTGCTGTCATAGGGTCATCCCTATGGGGATCTACTATGCAGCGGCTGTCAAATTATGGCACTATGTCAGTGTCCGAAAGATCACTGTTAGTGCAGGAGTGCAGGACAACATAATGCTTTTATCATCGGACCCTGAAAATGAACTGTTTGACATTGCCATCCTCCCTTGTAATCACTTGTGCTACATTATATAGACAAGTTTTCCCTATTAAGATCACCACACCCCCGATGCCCTTTCTTTACCTACCCCAAAGACTTGTCCCACCCACATCTGCTTAAGGAAGCTCAACTCCTCTGTCAATAGGTGGGTCTCTTGCAGAGCAGCTATATGAGCCTCCATCTGACCAATGTGTCTCCAAATCACCATTCTTTTGCGTTTACCCCCGAGTCCTTTTATATTCCATGAAATAATTTTAACACGTGACATTATTGGGTATAAAAATGATTTTGTTTAAAACATCATTCTGTGCCCTCTCAAGGTCTGCATCACACTCCCACACTATACTGAACTCTCTCTCCTTCCAGATCCCATTAACCCCCCCAATCCCCCCGTCCCCGATCCTGAGATCACCCTCCTTTGAAATATCAATTCATGGATGAACCCATTTCTGTGCTCCCCCCAGCCCTTCTAATTAAATGAGCAGCTCACAGGACCCTGCCAGTAATGAAAAAACATCTGAGACATATTTACATCTCTTCCCCTGTACCCCTCTGTAATCACTTCTCCACATTTCTCCTCCACCCCTCAACACATCCCCCTTAAGATTCAGAGTCTGCCTTTATACAGCATGAGTGAATATATTTAAATGTTATCCAATGGGCTCCAGCTTGGCAGGGGGTTAACAGAGCAGAACAACGCCCACTCACTGTTTCCCGACTATGTGGGAAATCCCACTTGCATATTGAGAGCAAAAATTTGCTTCACATTATACTGTCTATTATCTAACATGGTCCAGACATTTCCCCACCCCCCCTTACTCCGATCCTTACCCTCCAGGGAGATGAAGCCCCTCATACCCAAGTAGTTTTCCCCAACACATCAGGAGGAGCTGTCAGCCTTGTTAAACAACTGAACACTAGTCCCACCCCCTCAATGCCACTCTCACCACACACCGTGGGGTGAGGGGTCAACCCCCCCTCCCTCCATCAATTGACTTAGCCCAACACATCCCTCTCATTCCCCATTCCTTCCTAAATCAGCCCCTCCAGGGAGGGTCCACTTGGAGCTCTGAGCTGTGCCCACAGGAACCCCGCAGCATCCAACAGCACATTGCCCTACCTCATAAACCCAGCCAGCCCTCCTTCCACCTAAACTTACCCACACCTAATTCGGACCTTACAACTCCATACTGAAGTCAATCTACATTCACCCCCAAATTGATCCCCAGTAACCAAGCAATATTATTTTGAACATTTTAACCAAACATTTTCAACAATTAAAGGAAAAACCTGAAAAGAAAGATAAGTTTGGCATTTCCCTTCCATCTCAAAAGTTCCAGCTGTTTGGATCAGACCAGCCCCCTTTTTATCTGCAGAAATTCAGGTCGGTGACTTGAATAACTCTAGAAGTTCAAACTGCAGGCCCTCCAAGGCGTCCTGCGTAGTCAAATATCTCTTCTCCCCAGCTTGAAGTTGTACCATCAAGGTCGCTGGATATTGTAAACGGAATTTAATTCCAGTAAGGTAGAGCTTTTTCTTGATCTCTGAATACTCCTTCTGTTTCTCCCTAACCATTGGTGTTTGATCTTGGAACAGCCAGAGGGACGCACCATTCCAGTGTAGAGCCTTGTTTTGTCTAGCAGTAAAAAGCACATGAGACTTTTCCTTGTAGTTCAAAAAATGCATGATTAAGACCCGAGGTCTCATTCCCAGTGGGAGCATCTCTCTTAGTGCTCTGTGAGCTCTCTCCAAGTTGTAGGCCTCCCCAAACGGAGTGGGGCCCAGCAATTTAAACAAAAGGTCTTGTAGGAAGGAAACACAATCCAACCCTTCAGCCCTCTCTGAGAGCCCTGCTAGTATAAGATTATTTCTCCGACTTCTAGACTCTTGATTTTTCATCCTATCATCGAGTTTCTTGGCTTGTTTTCATACAGCCACCAGCTCTTGTTCCGTAGTGGATTCTTTCCATTCTTGAGAGGAAATTCTAGCTTCTACATCCCCCATTCTCTGAGCTAGCAAGTGCAATGCCGGTTTGACTGCAGCAAAATCAACCACCAGCCCCTGCAGCATTTGCTTGATTTCCAGAATATCCTCTGTAGTCTTGTCAATGCCCCCTTTTATGTCTAATGGGCCCACTTGTTCATCTGGGATGGGTGATAAGGGTTTCGGTCTTTTTATCTCCAGGGTTCTCGCCGCCAGGAGCTCCATAACTTCGGCCTCCATCCCGATGCTGCAGTGCAGCCTGTTACTGATGCTGAGAGTGCAATGTCGGAAGAGTAGTCACCGCTTTCTCTCGCTTAAACCCACAGCAGTTCTGCAAGAAAATCGAGCCCACAGCACCTCGCCAATTAGGGAAGGGTATTTAGCTGGAGATTAAAGGTCCCAAGAGACTTTAAAGATGTTTATTCATAGTAGGGCCTAGGAGCAGCACAGAAGACGTCCTTTCACGCCCGGCTCATCACGTGATCTCCACCTGATGATCACTCTTATTCTGCTTACTCACCACATCTCAGCAAGTTGCTGTCACTGTTTGGGGTCTCTCTCTCTCTGGTCTGTCCCTGACTCTGGTGCCACTCACCACATCTTTTGATACAGCACTCTCTTTCAGGGGGGCACTGCTGCCTCTCCTTTTCAGTGTTTGTCCCTGCAGCCCATGACTCTCTCTCCCCACAGTCCAGGGTTAAGCTACAGCTCTGCAGACAATGCTACCTCACTTCTCAGCACTCTCGCGCCAATCCGCGGGTAGATCAGTGAGTACCATCACAGAGAGCAATGCTTAGGCTGGGCATTGTGGCACAGATGAAGCACCTGAGAGACAGGAGCTCAGGGACAAGAACAAGCACTCTCATTCACACAGAGACACACAAACAAGTTCAACGCGGATGTCTGTTGGGGAAAGGATAAATTATATTTATTTGTTCTTTACTGCTAGGACTGTCTACTGCTTACGGCACAGACAGAGATGGATGCAGTGTATGTCTGGGTACCCAGACATCTGTAAGGTGGGTGTGGAGACAAATGATAAGATCAGAAAGGGGATGAATGAAAGGAATGAAGCACTCTCATTGGGAGTGCTTCATTTCTTTCAACTAGAGAATGGCTTCCAGCTGTGAAACTGTGACTAGTGTCACAGTCTGGTTGCATGCTCATTGGTCTATCAGTGACAAGCCCACTGTAGATTGCTGTGTATTGGACTCGTCCCTGACACACCTCTGAAATGTTGTTCTTCCACAAGATGTTTCATGCTCATGCACAAGAAAACATAAAACCACTCTAAAGAATTTAGATTGGTAACTACCCTCATTTGAAATGCATTTTTGTCCTAAACACAAAAATGTAAAATAATGCACTTGGGGCACAGAAATCCAGGGGCAGAGTACAAATGGATGGAGTGGTATTGACAATATTAAGAAAGCACACATTAAAAAAAAGAGCTTTTGCATACAGTTGATTACTGCTTAACAATATTATGCATCTATGGCTGCCACCGTACATCTGATGCAAATCCATAATCACGTTCCTCACTTGAAGCAAAAAGGAGGGGGGGTAGAGGCCATACTGACTCCTTGTTTTTGTGTTAAAGGGGTCAGTTTTTTTACAGCAAAAACAAGGAAAGGCATCATTTCTAAATTGTGCAGATGAGCATGGGGACCACTTTTTTCCAGAGCATGCCACCACCGGCAGCTGCCACTTCATGACTGCTACTACCCCACCTAATACAATCAGGGGGAAAACCAGAAGTAGTCTACCAGCATGGAGATCAGTATGGTTAAGGCACATTTGCCAGAAATTACTGCTTAGAAAAGAATGAGAAAGTGACTGTGATGATGAGCAAGTCCCAGACCAGATCTCTAGTTTGTTAATAGACTCCTCCTGAGTCTGACTTGTATGGCTGCATGGGCCAAGCTCCACAGATGTTATGCCATTATCAGATTTGTATAAGAGCACTGTGGAAGCATGTAACCGGACCACTGTCTGATGTGTTGCCACATGCTCTGACATAGTTTCCAGTGATTCTGTTCATGCAGCCCTTTCCCTTCATGGGCTGCATAAACATACCCACTTCCCAGCACACTAAGTTTTTGTTCCACAACTGCAGCAGTGATGGCCACCATGTGCAACATGGTGACGTTGATTTAAACTGCACACGCATGACTATCGTGCATACATAGTTATGTCAGCACCGTCGTGTTGAGCAGAGCTGACTACAGGGCAAACTGCGCATGTGTGAGTATTATGAATGCACAATACTGTAATCACTGCAGTATTACTTACAGCTGCAGCAAAAGCACTGCATATTCTTTTCTACACTCTTGTCACTCCTAATAGCTCTCCACAGTCATATTGGCTCTTACCAGAGTTTGTTCATCAAGAGTCTCAGTTGGAGTGACTGCAGTATTAACTGCCTGTATACTGTAGTAAACTTTACAGCTACCAGAAAGGCAAATGAATGAGAATGTAACTGGCAGAAACACAAGAAACGCTGAGCACCTCCTATAGCTTGGGTATCTTTGTTATATGTTTGAGTGCTTTAGCAGAAGGTCTGTTTGAAATGGAAGAAAAGTAGCCCAGATGCATTGTTTTTAAAATTAGAAGTTAACATTTTCAAAGATTAGTCATTTGTATAACAAAATTGCTTCTCAAACTACAAATTGAATGGGTGGGTGCCAAGAGGACTGCACCTGGAAAAAACATCCCAAGGTTTCCCAAATGGAGGTTTTAAAATAAAATGGAAATTAGGACTACAAAAGTGCTTTGCTGAATCAGTTGACATACTGATTAATGAAGATGGGGAAGACTACAGAGGAGAACCAGAAATGTTAAGCAAAATTGCAGAAATTTGCACATTTAGAGGAATTTAAAGTGTTGTAGGATAATCTTGGGGAAAAACAATTGTCTGACTATGAGGCTGAATTAAAGGAGAGAAAAATAAATTCCAAAGGCATGAGGAGACTGTGAATTAGGACAGATTTTAAAATGGGACCGACCTAGACTCTCTGTTAGTGTGGGGGCAGCGGGATGTAAAAGACAATAGGTTTTCTCAAAAGATAAATCCACCAACTGTAACCAATCTAATAGAGGGACAGGAAGGGCCTCTGTTTCTAAGAGTGAAGATGGAGATTCACTGGTATTAGTCTACTGAAATTATATGTTATTTTTAAAAGAACCCATCCCTTCGACATCAAAGCAACAGAATCAAGAAAGAAACAAAGGTACCAGCAACAAAGGCAGTACAAAACAAAAATGAAAAGGATGGGTGGGAGATGTAGGGAAATAACAAAAGACAATTACAAACTGAGGAGTGGCAAGAAACAGGTGAAGGAAAAATACTTACTATTTCAGAAATGTAATTGACTGGGATTCAAAGATATTGAAAGGTCTGTCATCTCCCCCAACACACACACACATTGATCAATTTAAAATAGAAATTTTACTTTTCTAAATTTTTCAGAGAAAATGGGTTTGAGAAAGTTCCTTCAACAGCACTGAAATTAATGTGTTTTTTGGAAATGAATGAAGCTGAGGACACATTATCTAAAAGAGATCTATCTGTGTCATTAGAACTGCTGGAAACATTTGAATAAGGTGTGTAGGCAGGCATATTTACTGTGCATATTTGTGTATAGTTTTTTAAGTACTTGCCTCAAACCATAAGACTTTTTAAAACCATTATCATTCTAAGATGGAGTATTTGATGTGGTGTGGATCATTGAGTAGTGCTATATCTGTTTGAACTTCTGTTATCTAGGATACAGATACAGTCTAAATGCACAAACTATTTAAACAAATAAATGAGACATTTGAACGGGTAACAATCTGAGTTTTGTGTAACAGGTGCAGAGGAATGGCAGCCATTGGAAAGAATGTGTACAAAACTGAAATTTCTGTCTACACTCCTGGTCTGAATTAGCAGGCTGTGGGGATGAACCCCTTACAGAGCTTTCATTACATGTGCAGGTAAGTAAAACTGATTGGGTTTTAGGAACTACTGGAATGGGGACAGATGGAATTCACAACACTCAGATTCAAATAAAGAACTTGACTGTTTCCCAGGAGTGCAGTTTGGCACTCTAACTCCAGGGAGGTGTAATGCTAGCCACAATAATTCCAGGCAGCATGTAGCTTGTGCCCTAATTGACATCGGCCAAATTCCTGATGCACCAACATAGCTGAACCAGCTGAGGTACTCATTGGCCTACTGTCTGCCTCACCAGCAACCCAAGTTCGAGAATAGATCAGGATCACTCAGGGCGGGAGCTGTTTACCTGGGGGTGGGCTGCAGTGCCCACATTGATTCTGGGTGCTATCTTTATTACTCTGTTCTCTGAACAAGAAATAATTTAAAGGCATGAAGCACTCAGAGACCTTCCTGTCACTCAGGGAATGGATGAGGGAGGAAGGACTGAAGGACTGAGAATCCCAGACAGCTCTCCACCTTCAGGGGATGTGCATGAGTCCTGCCTCTTGCCTTCCACCTGGTGGAGGCCTGGAGACAGCAGAACCAGAAGACGTGGGGAGGGAGTTTGCTGATACAGAACACAGATGCATCAATATGCATGTGCATGCCTTGCATTGAGACAGACACATTGGGCCCAAAAACACTCGGAAAAGTGTCCTGTTTTGCTTGGTATCACCTGCAGCAACAGCATGACCCTACATGGCAGGTCACTTATCAATATGGCTCTGTGTAAGTGGTGTTAACCCATTGCTCCGTGAGACAGGACAGTGATGGGACTAGGGCGATGTCATTGGGAACAGAGATGGAAGGAGGGAAAAAAGCAAGTGAAAAATAAAAACAAGGGAAGTATGAATGGAAGGAGGATCTGGGTCAGCTCACAATTGCTAAATCATCCTTATAGACCTCAACTAGACAAACAGATGGCTTTTGGGTGGTTAGGTATTATGTGGAGAACCACCACAGTGCCCATGGCCATCCTGTGGATTTTATTCTGAGCAGTCCTTATTTTTTGTTATCTCTTTACTATTTCACTTTTTGACCAGGAGTTTTTTGTTAGATATAGAAACACAGAAACATAGACTTTGACAGCAGATAAGGTCCACTTGGCCTACCCAGTCTGCTGATTTCCCTACCTATTAGATAAGCTGCAGATTCTAGTTAACCAACAGCCTACTTCCTGCAACCCCCCACTATAATTGCCTTATGTCTGTCCCATGCATGTTTGAATTCTAGATATGTGGCATCGCCTTTTCCCCCCTCCCACACAAAGCTATTTTTAGGTTGGTGGGAGGAGAAGATGATTTGCTATAGCCAGTCAGACCCTTTCTATGCACACATATTGAAGTTTGGCATCACTTTATAGACAATATATTGTGCATTTCTGAGGGGACAGCAGTTATAATTCTATTGAACATAATCACTGACCTTTGTGACTCAGTATACCCCTTCAGGCCCATATGCAAAGCATTAGTCCCAGCTGAAGGTCCCACCCTGGACCTGTAGCAGACTTTTCACAAGGTTATTAAGACCTATATGCAAAGCATAAGTCCCGGCCAAAGGCCTCACCCTGGATGTGTAGCTAGCTTTGCACAGGACCCTTGTCATACAAGCCCAAGAAGTAGACAGCAGTGTTGTTGTTTACTGTTGCCTATCCATTATCTTGTATATGTATGGGCAACAGTAAATAAATAGCTTTTCACTTCTACTGTGATTGTGCTGTGATGTCAGGGATCCACACACCCCCAAGTCCGTGAAAACACTCCACTCCTTCCCGGTCCACATAGACTCTGGTTTTCTTACATTCAAAAAGAAATACTGGTGTGCTGCTGTGTGCCGGGTAAGATTAAAAAAATTAAATTGGCACCTACTGACTGATTAAAACTTTCTGTGCTATCACTGAGCAGTTTTCTGAAGTACTAAGTACTTACTAAGGTTCATACTAAGGTCTTTGAAAGAGCAAGAAGGTGTTAGCCCATGAGGCTCTTATACTAAGCCAAATGATAATATGATAGATCATATCCTGTATTTATTAATAGATCTAGCCTTTATTTAAAAGTTTTCTTAGTATCACTAATAATAACATCAACAGGTAATTTGTTCCAGGGGCCCACAGTCCTAAGTGTAAAAAAATATTGACGACTTGTATGTTTAAATGGTTTCCTTATTAATTGTAATGGATGACCTCTAATATTATATGAATGATCTTTAAATTGTAAGCCTAACTCAGTCATAAGAAAAATATCTTGGATAATATCAAAAAGGAGTAATAAATCACCTCTTAAATGACGGGTAGATAAAGACATAAGGTTTGATGTTTGTAAACGATTATTATATGATTCAGTTTTTAAACCAGATATTGTTTTGGTAAATCATCTTTGAACCTTCTCAAGTGAATTTCCAGCAGGACCCCACAACTGGGTGGCATACTCTAAATGTGGCCTAACATAGGATCTGTACAAGGGGACAAGAACTTCAGATTTGCGTGATCTAATGTTATGTAGATAGACCAGATTACCCTATTAGACTTATTGATAACACCATGGATATGTTTATTATAAGACATATCATCAGAGAGGGTGATTCCCAGATCTTTTTTGTCAGAAGTACTAGTAAGGTTAGTCCTATTCAGTTGGTATGTATGGTTTAAGTTGTTGGTACCCAGATGCATGACTTTACACTTGTTTGAATTCAACTTCAGACCCCACTTATCCACCCATGATATAATAATATACAAATTTTTTTGAATGCCAGTGGCTTGTATAACATCTAGACAAGAACCACCAATCTTAACATCATCTGTGTATTTAACGGTGATAGACTGACATTCATCAGTCATGTCTGCAATAAATGCCTGTGCAAAGACAATCAATGTTGTTGTACCATCGTTGTGATGTACCAATGAGGGTACAACAGCAGATTGACATCTCACTGATGGTACAACAGGATTGTATTTCTGCTGATTTCTATGCACAATAACCCTCTCGCATACACTATAATATTGTTTTATAACAGGGTTTGGTGTAGTGTGGCTGTGTTCCTGAAGGTGCTGTGAAGGGTGTGCTCACATCAACTCTCCTGGCTACATGCTTTGGTCAAACTGACTTTTCATAGCAGCGTTAGCCCCCTTAGTGTGGATTGATGTGCACAGACTGTTTTGGCAGAGTTACAGGTAGCTGCTGAAAATGTGAAATCAGTGCTAAATTTGTAATTCTTGTTTCCTCTGTCTTCATCCTCAGCTATTGAAGCTCACTAAGATTTGCTTGTTTGTCAACATCTTTGCAGCCACACCATAGCCACAAGGTTGGCTTTCTTTCTGAACTAACTGAAGGTAGTTCCTGAAAAGCCATTGAGGTGCTGCTGCAAGGAAAGTAGTGCAGCTTCGGGCACTATTTTGGTTTGCCAACCCTCTTCCCCATAATTTTCATCTGGTGACTAAATCTTCTGGGGAGAAATACTGTGAATCAGAGGTACATTCTTCTTCGCCTGATGGACTTGATGCAGTTTTGGGAACAAAAGTCAGCTGGTCTATAAACAGCCATCTAAGGGTAGTGTTTTCTAGTGGAGCAGACTTTTTTCAGCAGTCCAGAGTTTTTATTTTTGATGTCACACTGTCCACAGAGGTGGGCAGCACCACTGGAGGACTCGTTCATTAAGGATACCTGTCCTTGACACTCATTGGAAGTACCAGCATTCTGAATTGGACCCAAGTTTCCTTGTTTGTGCTGGTGAAGTCAGCATGGTGAGACAAGGCTACCTGTATGAATCATCCTCTCTAAAGCATCTCACTCCATCTGGTAGAAGGTGGGTGCAGTTTGAAGTTGAGGAAGGATCCTGCTTTTTTTCCATCTACCAAGGTACTGTGCTGTCCTGAAGTTGTTGTTTTCTTTATTTCTGTTGCTCTTTGCCTGGACTGATAAGTACAGTATATCTTGGTTTGGCACCTTCACTAACTTCCCACACCCTGTAAGGGAGGGTGAAGTGAGGTGGAGGAGAATTTTGCCTACACCTTTCCTGCTGTTATGGTAATTCCTCATAAAGTTTCCACACCTGAAGGAGGTTAACCCAATAAGTGGCAGCTACCAATTGCTCTCCCCTCTAGCCGAGGGTGAATTTACATCTTTTTGCCCATAGACTGGACTGGCACTGTGCTGTCATCAAGGAGGAGAGACTTTGTTGACTCATCTTTATATTTAATTATATGCACATTGTTTTGCTATAAGCCTTGAGTTGGAGTGCCTGGGGATGATTCGCAAGAGCTAGGGTAGTTACTGTTGGTATTTGTTCTATTTACTGAGTGAATGTGGAGTTTGTTTGGTTAAGGTTCTGTTTGGAGAGGTTTTTGAGATAGATGATTATTGGCTGTGAATTTAATTTGTTGAAGTTGTTAGTCGGATAAGGGATTATTTTATATTTTACATCCTAGACTGTGCCATTCATTCTTTATTTATTTAGTTTTAATTAACCAGGTAGGGTGCACTGGACAAGCATTTGCCTATTTTCAGGCATGACCTGGGAGAGTACAACAAAAATAATCACTGCAGTGAATGATAGTGAAGACTTTAGAATAACATTACAAGTAATACCCAAGGTATAAGCTGATGTACAATTAACACAGAAATAAAAAACTTGAGAAGTGCAAAGCAGTATTACACATGTGTCACTGAGGCACAGGTCAGGAAGCTTAGGAAAACCAGGAGCAGTTGTAGAATTCACCAAAAATATTTATTTGTACTAGAAGTAACATAAAAAAAGTTGTTCAGTATAACTATTTACAAAGGCAAAATAAAATAGAGAAGATCCATCAGAGTTTTCCTTCAGTCTCTGTGTCCAACTTGCAGCTCTGACTTATAAGTCCTTCCATCCCCCCATTCTTAACAAGTATCTTCCAAAGTGTACTTGTATGTTTCTGGCAGCTGCTGGCAGGAACACAGTGTACTAAAGCTGAGGCCCCGTTTCGACAGCTCTTCTGCAAAAGGCTTACAAACTGCACTCAGGTATCCCCCTTGAGTTTCCAATAGCTTCCTGCAATCATCTCAAACTATAGTTATATAAATTTCAACAGCAACACTATATAATTTCTAAACAAAAGGATCCCAATATCAGTTATATTTACGCATAATGATTTCCATATATTTTTATATCAGCAGAAATGTAAGTGAGAAAAAAACAAACAGCAAGGAATGACTGAGAGATAGTGAGAGGCAGAGATTTGCGAGACTGTCGGGGTGATCCAGTCCCAGGTCCCACGAGAAAATTTGGTTGTGCAACCAGACAGACAAAAGACAGAAAAAGAATAGAATAGAACAGATCCTTGTATTTAAACACTTTCTCCATTACAACTGGGACAGGGTCCTATTCCACCTGTTTTATTAAACAGGTTTCCAAAACTTTCTACTAATACTAGCTTCTAACTTTCAGAAATTAAGCACATCTGCATTATCCCTTTTTTCTATAACAGTATAGCAAACAGCAAAGTTTAAATTCATACGTTTGTCTTTCAGCATTCAGAACCCTCAATTCCTGATCCATATCTTCACAGAAAATCAGCATTGCTATTCTTTTTACCAGATTTGTGTATCATCTTGAATTTAAATGGCTGTAGTGCCAGGTACCACCTTGTGATTCTGGAATTGTTATCTTTCATTTGGTTAATCCAACAGAGAGGATTGTGATCTGTTATAAGTACAAAGTCAGTTCCTAGTAAATAAAACTTAAGGGATTCCATGGCCCACTTTGCTGCTAAACATTCCTTTTGAATGGTGGAGTACATTTTCTCTCTGTCATGCAACTTTCTACTTATGTACAGAATAGGATGTTCCATCCCATCTATATTTTGACTCAGCACTGCACCTAGGCCTACCTCTGATGCATCTGTTTGTAACAAAAATGGTTTCTCAAAGTCTGGGTTTCTTACAACAGGGGCTGAACATAATGCAGCCTTAATGGCTTGAAAAGCTTCATCACACTCTGGGGTCAATTTCACATTATTTGGGTACCATGTTTTTGTGAGTTCAGTGAGGGGAGTAGCTAATTCAGGAAAATTGGGAAGAAATCTCCAATAATAATCAGCCAGCCCTAAAAAATTACCTGACACGTGTCTTTGTTTTAGGGACAGGGCTGTTAACAGCAGCTTCTATTTTAGAAATTTCTGGCTTAACTGCCCTATTTCCCAACACATAGCCCAGATATCTGGTTTCCTGTATACCCAATGCACATTTGGCAGGGTTAATTGTCAGATCTGCATTTTTGATAGCTTGGATAACTGCTCATAGGTGTTCCAGGTGGCTTTTCCAGTCTGGACTGTACACCACAACATCATCCAGGTATGCAGCACAATAACCTGTGTGAGGGGATAAAAGTATATCCATGTACTGCTGAAATGCAGCTGGCACACCATGTAAACCAAATGGCATGGTGATGAACTGATAGAATCCAACAGGAGTGCCAAATGCAGTTTTGTCTCTGGATTATTTAGCTAAAGGGATTTGCCAGTAACCCTTGGTATGATCGAGGGTACTAATATGCTTTGCACTCCCCAGTCTGTCCACCAAATCATCTATTCTGGGTATAGGATAACTGTCAAATTCTGACCCTTGATTAAGTTTCCTAAAATCAAGGCACAGTCTAACACCCCCTTCTTTTTGTTTACAGTTAACATTGGAGATGGCCAAGCACTCCTTGACTCTTCTATGATACCCAATTCTTTCATTTTTTGAATTTCTTTAACCACGTTAGCTCTTAACCACTCTGGTAACCTGTATATCTTTTGCCTAATAGGGCGAGCATTCCTTGGCACTATTACATGCTCAACCACTTTTGCTCGGCCTGGTACTGTGGTAAAAGTACTGTTAAATGTCTTTAGCACATTACGAATGTCTACAGTTTGTTCTGCGATTAAGGAAATAGTCACCTTTACAGCATCAGCATTTACAGTTTGTTCCAGTCTATCATAAGCTACATTAATATCTTCCTTATTCGTTTATGGTAAAACTAGCAAAGCAACTTTTGTCATTTTTCAACCCATTTCTTGAGGAGGTTAGCATGGTATGTCTTAGTAGGATTTTTCCTGTCAGGGGTCTCAATCTCGTATTTAACTGCCAGTACATCTAAGAACTTTATAAGGCCCTTGCCACTACATTAACAATTTATTTTCTGTTGTGGATAACAGTAATAAAACCTTTTCACCTAGCTTGAAAACTATGTGCAATTTCAACATATTTTGCCAGCTTCTTTCTTAGGACACACATATAAGACATTATAGAGTGTTTCTGAGTGGGGTTATCTTCCCACATTTCTTTTATCAAATCCAGAGGCCTTCTTGGCTGTCTACCATACAGCATTTCAAATGGTGAAAACCCTGTTGATACCTGTGGCACTTCTCTGTAAGCAAAAAGTAGGTAAAGGCAAGTATTGGTCCCAATCTTTCCCTTCCCCTTTTACAAACCTTTTTAACATGCATTTTAGGGTTTGGTTAAAACGCTGAACAAGACCGTCTGTCTGAGGGTGATAGGGGGAAGTTCTTACGGCAGTGATACCTAGTAGTCTGTACAACTCCTTAAGTAATGCAGCACCAAAATGACTACCCTGATCAGTAATAATTTCTTTAGCTATGCCTACTCTGTTGAAGATGTTGGCAAGCTCTGCTGCCACTTTTGGGTCTGTAACAGTATGCATTGGAACAGCCTCTGGGTATTGTGTAGCATAGCCACATACTACCAGGATAAATCTATTACCCTTTTTACTTTTGTCTAAAGGACCAACCACATCCATTGCAATTCTCTTAAAAGACACATCTATCAAGGGTAGGTGCACCGGGGCAACTTGTCTTTTCTGGTGACTGGAACTACTTCCTGACACTCAGCATAGGAATTACAATAGGTAGCAACATCTTTAATGACTTCCAGGCCAGTAAAATCTATACAGCAATCTGGCAAGGGTGCGATTCCTCCCTGAGTGACCAGCCATAGAACTATCACATGCTATCTGTAACAACTCTGTTCTATACTTCTGTAGTATAACAAGTTGTTCTGTCTGTTCCTGAGTCTGAGGTTTAACCCAAATTCTGTACAGTAACCCACTAAATTTTTTAAATATTGGTCCACCCTGTTTTGCTTTCACCCGCAGTTGCTTAAAATAACTCTGGAGAGAAACATCATTAGCTTTTTCTGAAAGAAAATCACAATCAGTAATCAGTTTAGTTTCAGCATTTTCATATATTAACCCCTTATGTCCATCAGTCATTTGTTGCCAAAGTTTCTTAAGGCATTGTCTTTCTTTTCTGGATTTCCGGATCTTGGAGCTGTGCTCAAACAAGTCAGAATCAAAGTCACTGAAAGGAAAGTGTCCCCACTGTTTGAGATTTTCTCTGCCTGAGTTCTTGTTACCACTGCTGCTGAAACTGCAGGGTTCAGTTCCTCCGAGCTCAACTCAGTAAATCCTGGAAAGTCATTTCCAATACTCACAGGTACAGGTAACTTAGGTACTACCCCCACTTTCATTTGGTGCAACACATCTTTAATGGTCAGAGTCACTTGGGTGGTTGAATAGTATTGAGTGTCCCCATAGATGCAGATGACACCAGTACCTGGTCCTTTTGCACAGTGTTTTTCCAGCACTTCAACATGCTCTAGGGTCTGTCTGCTTCCTGAATCAATGAGTCCCTTTACAGTCTTATCCCCCACCTTCACATCTGTTAAGTACATGCATGAATTTGCTAAGGACAAATCTGCTCCAGTGTCACTCTTTTATGGTAATTTCTTGCAATATGACCTGGTTTATTACAGTTTTAGCAAATAACATCTTTGGACACAAATTTGTTACCCCACCAGAGTTCTGATCATACTTGGAGTTTAAATGGGAAAAAGCATGTCTTACTGGTGCTTGGCTGCTACCTCACTGCTGTGGCATTTGTCTCGCCATTTGGTAGTCCTCATCCAAAGAAACAGTCTTTTTCCCACTTTCTGGTCAGTGTTCCTTTACCCACAGCTGCACATCTGTAGGCAGGATGTTGATGAATTGCTTCATTTCATATGTGTCGATGATCTGTGGGACTGTTTTGCTCTCTGGTTGGAGCCATTTTATCAGGAGTTCTCTGAGTCAGGTGAAGGCTTTTCGAGGATGGTTGACTGAGTTGTACTTCAGAGATCGAAATCTCTGCCTGTAGGTCTCTCCTGAGATGTCATACCTTTTCAGGATTTTGCTTTTCACCAGGTAATAGTTTTATGACTGTGCAGTGTTCTTATTGCTGTAGGGAAGTTGCACTTTCCTTGTCAGGTAGGGTATCAGTCTGATTGTCCATTGCTGCTTTGGCCATTGGCAGGCTGTGGCAACTCTTTCAAAAGTTGTCAGGTATGCCTCAGTACCATCTGAGGGACACAAATTTATAAGTTTAATGGCTTTTAAGGTGCTTGTGTTTTGTTGCTCATCTAGATCTGTGCCAGATCCTCTGCCTTTGATAGCTAGCATAGCTAGCAAGGCATCCAGCCATCACTGCTCCTGTCGCTGCATTTCTTCTCTCCTTTGTGCTTCTAATCATTGAATCTCTTTTTCTCTCTACTTCTCCATCTCTTTTTGTTGAATAGCCCACTATTTGATAAAAGTCTATCAGGCTTTCAGGTTCTGTCACTGCCTGTTCTTTTTCCATAACTTGTGCTGGTTGTACACACTCAGCTTGGACTCCTGTCTCTGCTAGTTTGGCTGCCCTTCTCCTCGTAACCACTCCTGGACTTGCTGCTGCAGAATCCATACCTTTCTCTATGCTACCCCAGTACTAGGTCCAGTACCCATGCACAAAACTCCTGGCTTAAATCCCACTTAGGCTGACACATCTGTCATTGAGGCACAGGTCAGGAAGCACAGGAAAACCAAGAGCAGTTGTAGAATTCACCAAAAATATTTATTTGTACTAGAAGTAACATAAAAAATAAAATTGTTCAGTATAACTATTTACAAAGACAAAATAAAATAGAGGAGATCCATCAGAGTTTTCCTTCAGCCTCTGTGTCTAACTTGCAAGCAATTGCAGCTCTGTCTTATAAGTCCTTCCAACCCCCCATTCTTAACAAGCATCTTCCAAAGTGTTCTTGTATGTTTCAGGCAGGTGCTGGCAGGAACGCAGTTTTATCGTAGAAGCATCTACTATGGAAATTAAAAAAAAAAGGTTAGATGAGTATCTATTGAATAATAGATTGAACAGATAACCCTACTAATGCACTAATGGGCATCTGCCTACTTTGTCTATATCTACCAAGTTAAAACAAGTTACCTGAGCTGAGGCCCCTTTTCCATAGCTCTTCTGCAAAAGGCTTAAAAATTGCACTCAGGAAACCCCTTGAGTTTCCAATAGCTTTTTGCAATCATTTCAAACTATATTTGTATTCATTATTTTTTAGTTCAACAGTAACACTATATAATTTTTAAACAAAAGGATCCCAATAGCAGTTACACTTCCACATAACGATGTGCATATAGTTTTATATCAGTAGATATGTAATGGAGAAAAAAACAAACAGCAAGGGAAGACTGAGAGATAGCGAGAGGCAGGCTGTCGGGGTGGTCAAGTCCCAGGTCTCATGAGAAAATTTGGTTGCGCAATCAGATCGACAAAAGATAGGAAAGGAGTAGAACAGAACAGATCCTTGCATTTAAACACTTTCTCCATTACAACTGAGACAGGGTCCTAGTCTACCCTGTCACAACATGCTACTGGCAGAAGGTTTGTCAGGCTACAACACTAGGAAAACATACAAACAGCCATTTGTAGCAGTTGGAGGTGATACAGATTTCTAAAGATGCTGGTAGCAGAGCTTTACCTGATTTTAACTGGTATGGAATTCCAAAGTTTGGGGGCAGAAAACTAAAAAAGATATTATCAGTCCCTTTGCACACCTGCTGTTTTGAACTGCTCCACCAGCTCTGCTGGTTTCAAAGCCCAGTTCTTCCTGGAGTGGTTACTGACCATTGCAGGTCACTGGGAATCCTGAGATGGTAAAGCAATGGTTGCAGGCAATTTCCAGAGGTAGCTGTCAGGGTCAGATAGATTGTTGTAAGCCTGCTTTAGTGGGTCTTAGTGGCATGGTGGTGCTCCAATGGCTTAGAGTGAATTTAAGCTAGCTTCTCAGAAGGAGGTATTTAACATGATCTCTGGGCTCAGTCCCACCTGCTGTGACTGGGATCTGGTACTAACACAGCTACTGGTGGGCAGCTATGATGCTCTGGTTTTGGTTCCTGCCAGCATCACCCATTGTTCCCTTTTGAATCCTTCAACCAGATATACTGGCAAACTACTGTCCTGTTTGGGCATTATTATCAAAAGGATGGTGGCAGTGCAGCTTAAGGCTCACCTCAAAAACATTTAACATCTGTGAGCTTTTCTAGTTGAGTTTTAGGCCTAGCCACAGTACAGAGACAGTTTGTCAAGGTGTTTAATGACCTGATCCTTACAAGGATTGGAGATAGGAGTAGCTCTCTATTGCTGCTCTCCTTAATCTTGATCAGCATTTTCACAGTGGGTCATATGTACTGTGGAATGCCTTGAGGAATACAAGGGACTTACTGGAATAGCCTTAAAATGGATTAAAATTTGTTTTAGTTGTATCTGACCAACAGGCTACAGTGTGTCATAATAGGATCTTTCTCATCACAGTCTGTTACTGTTGACTGTGCAGGGACTGATTCTGATCCTCATACTGTCTGTGGTGTACATGTTGCCTTTGGGGAGGGTCATTAAATGGTATGGCATGAGTTTTCATGGCTTTGCACATGGTACTCAATAGTACCTGTCTTTTATACCTGATGGGCAAAGTGCAGTTTCTGTACTGGAGCAATACCTTCAAGAAATGGCAGACTGGGTGGCCTCCAGATAAATGAGAATCAACCATGCCAAAACAGAGTCATTACAGATAGGACCAAGCCCTCCTGGGTCGGCAGGTCAGAACTATGCTGTATGGTTTACCATCTTAAAACAGCATGACACTGTCTGCTGTGTATGGAGTTAAACATTTTGGAGTCTCTGTTGACTCATGACTTACCCATGAATATTATGTGATGGCCATGGTTGGCAGTGTATTTTTCATCTCTTAATGTCTCCTGAATTAAACCCTATCTTGTGCAAGAGGACCTAGTGACTTTGGTATATGCATTCATGACCTCGAGGCTTGAGTACTGTAATGCTCTATACATAGGGCTATCTAAATCATTGTTGCACCACCTTCAGCTGGTGTAGAGTTCTTCAGCCAGGCTGATTATGGGGCATGTTATTCAGAATATATCATACCTGTGTTGGTACATCTGCATTGGCTAACTGTTGGGTGGTGTACAGCCTTCAAAATTTCATTGTTAACCTACAAAACCCTGCACAGTTTGGGTCTCGGCTATTTTAAATATCTGTTATGGTATGAACTTGGTCACTCAGTCTATTCTACCAAGTCATTGTAGTTCACTGCCATGAAATCCTGTTTAAAGCAGTCTGGAGACAGCTCTTTCTCAGTAGTGGCCATGTCTATTTGATACCCTCTGCTGCCACATCTTAGGAGTTTCCACTAGGAGGAGGCATTTAAGAAGGGTTTGAAATTTTATTGGTTTGCACAGGCTTTCCGCAATAATTAATGAATTGTTTATTTAGTTAGTTAGTTAGTTATTGTAGCATTATGTATTTCTTTCCCCCAAGTCATAGTACTTGTGTGATTTTACCTGTACAGCACTCTGAGACCTTGGATCAGACCTATGAAATTAAATTGCCTTGCCTAATACTAGGGGGAATAGAAGAAAACTTGCTGAAGTAGGTTTAAGAATGTTAGAAAATATTATTTCATAGAAAGGGTGGTGGAGGGGGTCAAATAAAATAGCCATGACACTGGACAGTGAAAAAGAAGGTGGAGAGTTTCAAGAGAAGATGAGAATGATTAGGGGAGGGTGGTCATAATTCCTTTGAGGATGTGTACCATCTCATAGGACAGATTGGACAGCCCATGCTGACAGTTTTCTATGTTTCTATGTCCATCTGGTTTCAGGAAATGTAACTAATGTCAGTCAATAGTTCATCACTTGAGGTCAATATTTTACCACTATATCCTTCAGCTCCAGTTCATATTTGTATATCATGGCTAGGATAGTCTAGGGAGATGTGCCTGGTGCAACTGAGTTGTGCTGCCGCATCTCAGGAAGTGCACCCCAGGGCCATATTCAAATCCTGGAGATGCACTGCACAACTCCAGATGCACCAAGGTGCATCTATAATGTATGCAGTGCATCCCCAGGGGGTGGGCCCATGCATATGTGGCACATCACGATATTCAGCTGAAATGTGCGGCGCATCTGCCTGCACATCTCAGAGATGTGCTGCATAGATATCCCCAAAGTTAAGTGTGTAAAAAATATGCCTAACTAGTAGACACCCACAGTTGTGCTGCTGTATTGCATGACACAACACAGCAGCCATCTGCCCCTGGATGGCTTCCCCCATGCCCCAACTCTCCAAACTGTATGGATGCATACCATGCATACCCTGGTGGTCTTGTGGCCCCCTACCCAAGACCTAGTCCCCATAAATGTAAAAATAAAAAACTCTCTGCTTGCCTAGTGGTCTCCCCCTCCCATCCCTGGGTCCCAAACCCTGTAAAAGAAACATTAAATTAATCACTGGGAGTCCAATGGTACCCTCACCTTCATCTCCAAGTCCGATCCCCATAAATGAAACATTAAATTAATTTCTGAGAGTCCAATGGTACCCCCCACCCCATCCTCAAGTCCGATCCCCATAAATGTCAAGAGAACAACTTGGTGGTCTAGTGGTACCACCCACTCCCCCACCCACACAAGACCCTCATCCCACCCTGCTCTCTCTGTCCCAGCAGTGGCCATACATTGGCGGGCAGCAAAATCCACCCACACACCCCCACAGCTGCTCACCAAATGACAACTTACAGTATGACCTGCAAGCTCATTGGTCAGCACTGTTGATCAATGGGCTTGCAGTGTGAACTGTACATTTCCATTCACAAAGTTGAACTTTGTGAATGGAAGTGTACAGTATGCACTGCAAGCCCATTGGTCAACAGTGTTGACCAATGAGCTTGTAGGTTATACTGTAAGCTGTCATTCAGCCAGCAGCCATGGAGGTGTGTGGGTTTTGTTGCCCACCAACTTACAGCCACTGCTTGGTTGGGGGAGCAGGGTGGGATGAGGGTCCTGTGTGGGTGGGGGGTGGGGGTACCACTAGACCACCACGTTGTTCTCTTAACATTTACAGGAATCAGACTCAGGGATAGGGACTGTGGGGTACCATTGGACTGCCAGGGATTAATTTAATGTTTCTTTTATGAGGATTGGGACTTGGGGATGGGAGGGGAACCACTAGACTACCAGTGATCATGTTTTTCTTACAATAATGGGGACTGGGACTTGGGGATGGGATGATGGCCACTAGACTGCCAGGAATCAGTACAGCATGCATGAACAGGGTGCCTGACACATTTCACAGGCCAGCCCTGCACAACTCATGCAAATGGGGCCATGATGGCATACAAATGGCCCCATTTGTGCCTTGCATGTATAATGGCCCCCTTTGCATGTGTGGGTTTGAATATCTTGAAATTGCACCTTGCACATTCACATTCCAGGTATTCAGACCTGTCTGGGGGATGTGCCAG
Source organism: Neoceratodus forsteri (assembly GCA_016271365.2). Classification (NCBI taxonomy): domain Eukaryota; kingdom Metazoa; phylum Chordata; order Ceratodontiformes; family Ceratodontidae; genus Neoceratodus; species Neoceratodus forsteri. Next base: position 1,221,707,534 of record CM057450.1, read on the forward strand.
TGCATCGTAGTTCAGCAGCACACATTTTATGATATAGTCAGCTGAGAGGCACCATTGCAAATCTCGTTTGATTATATCACTGTTGTGCTCTGGCACAACTCAGTTGCATGGAGAAACCACTTGCACCATTGCTGGGTGCAAGTTTGAATATCGGGGCCATTGGATTTATTTATCTGTTAGGCCTGTACAATTCAGGTGAGAGTCAGACCTTATAGATAAATTACTTATTTTAGCCTTTGAAACATTATAAGTGAAGATGAATAATTTAATAGTGTATGGTAGAACGTTGTTCTTAGTCACTTTTCATCTGTGCTGAAAAGCTGTTCAGCCACAGATAAAAAGTTAATAGAATGCTGTTCAGCCTGTACATGAAGAATAGCATTCTACTCATTCTTAAGAAAAATCTCAAGCTGTGCTTTGAATCAAATCAACAGACCCGACCCTGCAACAGCATGGAAACTAGCACAAACCCACAAATGCAGGATCAACCAGATACCTTAACAAATATACAGGATCAACCAAATGTATTCCTCTATGTAAAAAACTAAATGCAGTATCATCCAGATATTTTTTTAAACTCACAAAAGTAGATGCTGATCCTCCACTCACTAACAGAGTAATAAAGTTGTCATTTATTTTTCTGTGAAAACCCCACCCAAACCCGATAGTTAACCAATGGGAGTGTGTGCTACTAACATAGGGATGTATAATCCCTAGCAACCACACAACTCACCATAGCAAAAAGTCATAAGTCCCGAAATTAGAGTTAGACATTTTCTATATATAAAAAGTATAATTATTCAAAAGGGCACCATACAGTACACTATAAAAATACTGGATGGACAACCCTATGCCCAACCAATATATTTGTCACTTCAAGGCTCTGATTCCCAAGGACCTCTTGAGCTTTGCTCTCAAGGTCACAGGGAATCAGAACACATCTGTGGTAGAACACATTGGTTCAGCATGGTTGCCCATCCAGCATTCTGTATTTTCTTTTTTTTTCTTTTTCTCTTTTTCTTTTTTTTTTTTTGATCGGCAATGGTATACCATCATCCACTACAAACAGAAATTTAATTTTCCATTTGATTTACTTGTCAGGTATATAGTGCCCTTCATCATTTCAAAACTGTGGTTATTTACTTTTATATAGAGTCCAAAAAAGATATTACAGCTACAAATGCATTTCTTGCTATTCTTACTTACTATCTCATTAATTAATTTAAAAAAGGTTGCCATATTTGCTCAAATTTGTAATCCATGTATTCTATGATATAATATATCCTTTCAAGTTTTGCAGTATCAATCATTACTGCTTTCCATTCTTCAAATAAAGGAGAGTTTTCATTCTTTCATTTTTGTAAAATTTATTTCTTTGCTACAGTAATAGCAAGTTGTATAAAAGTAATTTGATTAATATCCAATTCATGATTAATAGTCTTAATATGTCCCAAGAGAAATCCACCTGTGTCAAATGAGAATTTTAATACCAAGCGCGAGTTCCACAAAATTTGTAATTTTGGTCCAAAATGATTTTAATATTGGACATACCATAAACATATGCATGTTTGTACCTTTGTCCCTTTGACATCTGGGACAAAGCTCTGAAATTGAAAGACTAAAATTATTAAGTTTGGTTGGCGTGTAATATAATCTATGCAAGATGTTGAATTGTAATTGTTGAAATCTTATTGATCTAGAGACAGCGGTGGGAATATTTAGTATTTCTTGCCATTCTTCCAGCATTATTCCAGAGTTTAGTTATTTTTCCCAGGATGCTTTTAGTTTTAGCATATCTAATTGTAGAGCTTCTTTCAGCATTCAATACATTTTTTCCTATTGTTTTTTGTAAATTTTCCTGATTTTGAAAACATTCTTCAAGAAGGGTCTTAGGAATTTCCAATTCGGGACACCATACACTATAAAAATACTGGATGGACAACCCTATGCCCAACCAATGTGTTTACCACCTCAGGGCTCTGATTCCCAAGGACCTTTCAAGCTTTGCTCTTGTGGTCACAGGGAATCAGAACATCTCTGTGGTAGAACACACTGATTCAATATGGTTGCACATCCAGCATTCTATATTTTCAATGTTAGGTGGATCATGAACTTCTATCTCCACATTGGGTATGTTACAAAGGAATCCTTAACCTATGGGAGAGTAGACTGAAAAATGCCTAAAGACATCACAATAATCTCTGCTGCCTCAAAACAAAGTAGTGGCATCAAACAAAAACAGTTAAATCTTCATAAAAACAATTAGTTGAAAAGCTACTAAATCTAAAATACATTGTATAAACTGGACACACAGTGATCTGCACTCTTTGCTCTTACTCTGCCACTCATGACTTATGGACCTGCCCCCTCACTCATGAAGATAAATGGCATATTCTGAGTCAGACCATTCTGTATCCCAATGTATGTATATATATATATATATATATATATATATATATATATATATATATATATATATATACTGTATATTTATGCCATACCTGTGAGTATATTTCAGGGCAAATATCAGTGATATTTTTGCTTCCTGGGGACCGAGAGTGAGGATATCAAAATATTCTCACTCTAGCTAAAAAATATACATATAGTAGGTCCTGATTGGCTCATTCAGAATTCATTTGAATGTTTGGCCTCAGTAGCAGTGCTAACCATATTCAAATGTGAATAACTTTAAAATGAAAAATGATAGCATGGTACTGTGAGCGCAAATGTTGTTCAGCACAAAAATATCTACAAAAGGAGTGGTGTTTCATTTATAGCTATCTTTTTTTATAATTAGCAAAAAAAACAGCAGAAAATTAAATTTTTTTCACGTCTTCAACAAACAAAATGCAAATGAGTTTAAAACATTAAAAATTACAGCATGGTACTGTCAGCATGAAATTTCTTAAGCTCAAAAATATCTACAAAATGAGTTGTGTTTCATTTACATATACCATTTAGTTTTTTTATAATTATCAAGAAAACAGCAGAAAATTCATTTTTTTTCACTTTTTGAAACAAATATGAATAGCTTTCAAATGAAAAATGATAGCACAGTACTGTGATCACAAAACTCAATCAGCAAAAAAGGCAAGCAGTTATTTTTTTTTTTCACTTTTTTGGCAGTACAGCATAAATGGAATACGCAACCCCCTACTCTAAATATTGTTGATATTTTTTTTGTTCTTGTGCCAATTGACCCAATGACATCACTCGTGGCCTAACGCTCACCCCATTCATAAGTAAATAAGCTGAGATGGGTACAGTATAGGAGAATGGAATGAGTATTAGGGCTAATGACCCCAAGGTGCACCCCCGACACCTGTTGGTGTGTGCAGCATGGGGGTGGGGTGTTAGATTTGGAAACCCTAATGCCACATTTTCCTACTGTTGTAGGCTGTAACTCTAACTAGAGCATTAATGCAGTTTTTGCAGTTTATTGTCTTACTTTTTGAGATAGCATAATCGTATCTTCATTTGTCTATGCAGGGCCCTCCGGACTCTGCAATCCCATCCCTCCATAGATGCATATATGTATGTAGCTGTGGAAGCCCAGGGCCCTCTGGGCCCTGCACATATGTGTATAGGTCAGCATAGTCATCTTATTACCCCACCTCATGTACCCAATACAGAAAACTTCTGAATCCCAGCCAAAACATAATTCTGCACAACTGCAACGCCATTCCATGCCACAGGTGCAAAAACACAATTTGGCCATGATTTGAAAAATGACAGCTGGGACATACTGTACATGAGATGGGGTAATCAAAAAGGCTTATGTTGAATATCTGGGGTCAAAATATTGAAACTTTCCAAAGTTACAAGTGTGCATAACAAAATTGCAATGGAGGGTCATAACTTTGGCATTTTTTTACAAATTTTGATTACAAATTGTCAGAATACCCATCTAATTACCCCACCTCATGTAACCAGTACAGAAAATTTTTGAATCCCTGCCAAAACATAATTCTGCGCAACTGCAGTGCCATTCCATGCCAAATGTGTGAAAACACATTTTGGCCAGGATTTGAAAAATGACAGCTGTGACAGACATGAGGTGGGGTAATAAAAAGACTCTGTTGAAAATCCAGGGTAAAAAAGATTGAAAATGTTCAAAGTTACGAGCATGCATAGTGAAATTGCAACTAATGATCATAACTTTGACATGTTTACATATTTTGATCCCAAATTTTTAGCATAGCCTTCTTCTGTCCTCACCACATGAAAAATATGACTGTTATCAAGGAAATTCTGCCCAAAAGGTAAATTCACCAAGTTACCACAAAATCACCTTTCGGGCAGATGTTGCATAATGACAGTCATATTGTTCATGAGATGGGGTCCCAAAATGGCTATGCTGAAACTTTGTTGCCAAAATGTAAAAAAATGGCTGAGTTATGAATAAAAGTTGAAACACCATTGAAATATGTTAAACTGCATTTACCTTAGTTTCTCATATTGCAGTCACTGGGTCCAGCAAAAAGACATGTCTTCAATCAGACAGTGGATCTCAAACCTGGGACCTTTTCAGGTGATTGAGGGAGGTGTGAGAAGGTGGGTGCTGAGTGGGAGGTGGGATTGGTGGGGCTGATTGGTATGGGACCATTTTCTTTTTTTTACAGGTTTTATCATTTTAAAAAAATCATTGAGGGGCCATATTCTTAATTTCAGCTTTTGGCTGCAATGGGAGGGTGGGGGTGCCACTAGACACCCGGGAGCAAAACTTCCACAACAGAGACAGAAATTGGAGGGGGAGCCACTAGACACCACTGAATAAGAAAAAATAATGGAGATGGCAATCGGGGAGTGGGGGGGTGCCACTAGACACCAGGGAGCAAAAGTTACACAGGGGGATGGCAATCATAGTGGGGCCCACTAGACACCAGAGAACAAGTAAGATAATGGGGATGGCAATCAGAGGGTGGGGGTGCCACTAGACACCAGGAATACAATAAAATAATGGGGACAGTGATTGTCAGGTGAGGAGATGCCACTAGACACCAGAGAATATAATAACTGGGACAGCGATCGGAGTGTGGGGTGCCACTAGACACCAGGGAATATAGTGTCTTTTTATTTAGGGGACACTGATTGGCAGGTGAGGAGTGCCACAAACCTCAACTTCCATAAAGTATTACTGGATGTGGCTTAACAATTTTACTCTCTCTCTCTCTCTTTTTCTCTGGAGTTCTTCGACAAGTGTAATCTAATGCCCGTTTCAAAAGCTGCATGCAGTGATGGTTTCTACAATCAGTTTTGTTTTAAATTCTGCACAGCATTAAACATGCTCCTCACATGATTAAAAAATGTCTGCTCCCAAGGAAGGCAGCCAGACCAGGTGACTTACTGATCCCAGTCCCCAAATTATTGATTCCTGCAACTCAGTCAGCTCCCTCTAAGACTGTGGTCCCCACTCCTCACTTGGCTACCTGTTGGATCATGAAACTACAAATAACATACTCATGCCAGTCCCAGTGCAGGCAGAAGAAGCAGGTGAATTATATATTTATAAAGTCAAGTTAGAACTAATTAGGCTTTTCTCTGGTAATTTCAGTGGGGAAGCAGGTATAATGGACTGGTCATGGCTGGGGTGTGTGGCATCTCTTGTCTCTTTTTCCTCAAATCCCATCACACACACACACACACACACACACACACACACACACACACGCACTTCAGTGTAATGCAGCCCGTAAGTAATTCATCGGGGAAGGAGCAGAGGTGGACCCTTGTGTGAAGGTCTATGCATATGCTGTAATTAATCAATTTGTTTGGGAGGTAGAGGAGGGAAAGAAACACAACTAGCAGCATAATCCACCTAAAACTACTTCCTGCTGTAGGTAGTGCAGTAACAGGATGGGGAGGAGGCAGCCAGTCCCCGTCCACTATTCTATCAGATTCTAGCCCCTGGCAAGACTGTAGTATACAGGGGATGGAGAGGAGTGACATGACTTGTCTCTGCAGTCAGAGGTGCTGTTATTGCCACAGAGAGACACATCACTAAAGTAGGCAACTGATGTCAAGCTCCTTTCTCTAAACTGGGCACCTGGGATTTTGGGTGCCCAGAAAAGGTATTTGTAGCCATTAACTTAAAAAACAAACATCAGAATCTTGCTAAATGGGTCCCATTTAGCTTGGTTTTGATGATTGTTTTTTACAATCCCAGCAGTTTTATGTATTTTCCACATTTGTCAGTTCATGGAAAAACATCAACAAGATGGCAGTTGGCACAGCATGGAAAATGTGTGGTGCCCTGCCAATTCAGTGGTGCGAAAGCAAACAGGAGCATTTGTGACATCACATTTTTACTTTCACCACAGAATGTTATCTGAAAACCCCCACTGCTCAAATGCAGGTTGGAAAATACTAAATTTAAAAACCTTATAACTCAGGAACCCTTAAATATTTTTTCACCAGGCTTGTCAAAGACATACCTTGGGATATGGCACATGTCCCCTCCAAGTCTGGGTCAAAAATTCCATTCCATGTAGTTTGTAGGGGAGAGCAAGGAAAAGCAATGCTAAGTTTAGGAAAAAACTATTTTTTTACAAAAAATTACACATGTGGATCTCAGAATTGCTCAAACTGCCATCACAAAAATTTTCACACATCAAAACCTTGCCTCATAGACAACACTTACAAAATTTCAGTTCATTTCATCAAAGAGAGTCAAAGCTATTAATGTGCACAATTTGAGGTTTAACATTAAACAGGCAACTCAACCCTAACTATAGGGGTGCTACTGCACCCCTATGTTATATATATGTGTGTGTGTGTGTGTGTGTATATATGTATATGTCTTTTGGAGGAGACATTAAACCGAGGTCCCATCTGCCTGGATTGGTGGTAGTTCAGGTGGATGTTAAAGATCCCATGGCACTTATCAAAAAGAGCAGGGGAATTTCCCCAGTGTCCTGGCCAAATTTCCCTTATTCACTAAAATTCCACCAATCAGCTTAATCTGGTTCAAGGTCAGTTGGCATTCATCTGTATCCCCCTCCCCCGGGTTGTGCCTGAAAATAGGCAAGATTTGTCTAGTGCACTTACCCGGTCAATAAAAACGAAATAAATAAAATAAAAATATGTATGTGTATATATATATATATATATATATATTTATAAAATGGGTAGGAAAAATTATGTCTGCTGATTTGTTGGATTCCATCACATGACCATGCATATATCAGAGCACGACTGCACACCTGCACTTTTACCCCCTAAAAAAAATTGTGACACTTTTTAAGATAGATAACCCACTCTACAGTGTGTGGTCGCACTCTGATAAACACACACCTTGGGAGGTCGACGTACTCAACCATAAAACACACACCAAGGTGTGCATTTATCAGAGCACGACAGCACACCTACGAGTGGGTTATCTATATTATATATATATACACATATACATACATATACATATATATATTTATATATATATACACACACATCTATACATATATATGTACATATATACACACATATCTATATATGTATATATATATATATATATATATATATATATGTAACAGATAATCCATGACAGATTGTGTGGTCATGCTCTGTTATACACATGTCTTGGGTGTGTTGTGAAGCCTGAGGCTGCAGGCCAAGTGCATTCAACCACCCAAGGCAAGTGCAAATCAGAGCACGACTGCACACCTTATAGTGAATTATCTGTCTTATTTACTCATGGAATGGTAGAGTATTAGGGTTGACAGCCCTAAGACCCCCCACACCTGTTGTGCCTGCAGGGTTGGGGTGGGGTGTTAGGGTTGGAATCCCTAACACCACATTTCCCAACTTTTGTTGCTGCAACCCTAACTGATGCATTAAAGAGTTAGTGTACTGCATAAAGCTAATATTAGATTTTAAAAGTAGCCAACCATTACCTTTTATATCTGAGATACTTTTTCTTTTTCCTTTGTTTAATTAGAAGATTGTTTACCTAATGTTAATAGGTGTGATGTGTGGAACATTTCTGAGCTTGACAGCTAACATATCTTGCTTTATTGCCCCATACTACATCATCAGCATTGTGAATGACTCACTGACTGTGACATCACTGCTACTTAGGAACAGCAAGTGGGTGACTGCTATATCATTCACCTGTGATGTCACAGTCAGTGATATCAAAATGCTGATGATGTAGTGTGGGTCAGTAGAGTTAGATATGTCAGCTGCCAGGCTAAGAGCCATTCCACACATCCAACACAATATTATCACATAGAATACTTTCTGATGAGCAAAAGGAAAAAGAAAAATACTTCAGAAATAAAAGGTTACAACTGACTACTACTTAATATTCGTATAATTTTCTTGTCTGCCTGTTTTGGCTCCACTAGCTCTTTAATGAACATCTTTGCTAAGCATATATATATATATATATATATTTTTTTTTTCTGGGGTTGAAATCCATCGCCTACAGCTGGTGAAGAATGCAGCAGCCCGGGCTTTGACTGGGACAAGTAGGTCCTGTCATACTACCCCGGTGCTGCGCGAACTGCACTGGCTCCCTACACAGTGGTGGATTGCCTTTAAAGTTAGTTTACTGACTTTCAAAGCCCTTCACGATAAGGGTTCGGCCTATCTGAAAGAACTCCTGGTGCCTTACTACCCCGGCCCATCACTCTGCTCAGCTGATGAGGGGTTGCTAGAGGTTCCAAGAGTGAGTCTTAAATCTTTCAGCTCTAGAGCCTTCTCTTATACTGCACCCACTCTTTGGAATTCTCTACCATGACGGTTACGGGAGTACACCTCTGTGGAGGAGTTTAAGAGTAACCTGAAAACTCATTTTTGGTGAATGGCCTTTTTGGATGGTTAATTATATTGTAACCTGCTGACCGTGATGTGGTTTTATCCTTATTTATTTTGATTTTAATGCCTGATGTTTTTGTGTTATGATTTTATTAATATGTACTATTGTATTTTGTATTTGTTGTTATTGTTTTAATGTGTTCAGCACCTTAAAAAATGAGAAGCGCTTTATAAATACATTTATTATTATTATTATTATTATATATATATGTAAATATTATGGTAGCACGGTAGTCCTACCATAGTTAGGGTTGAGGAGCCATTTACATGTTAAACCTAAAATTTTGCACCTTAATAACTTTGCAACCATTCAACAGATTTGCCTGATGTTTGGAATACATGATCAAGAACCATAGATCTTGGGATCTGCCAACTTTCGTACTGTTTAGATATATGGCTATGGAGTTATTAAGCATGATCTGCACGTGCGTTTACGCTTTTTTGGAATTTTTGCTCATCTCTACAGGTCACACAGTTTGCGTGACCAGTCCAAAATCTTCAAGGAACATGTGGCCAGGGTCCCTGATGTGCCTTTTGAAGATTTCATGAAAAAATATTAAATGGTTCAAAAGTTATTCAAAAAACAAGTTCCCACTATAAGTCAATGGGAAAAGTTAACAAAAAGTTCGACAGTGTCGCAAATGCAGTTTTTACTTTCGCAAATGGCACTTTTACTGTCACAAATCCACCATTTTGTTTTAGTTGGTGATCAGAAAAATGCTTGGCATTTGAATTTGGGACTCTCTAGCAACCTAATTCTTTTTGTATTCACCTAGTCGGACCCTGAGGATGCTAGGCATGTCTTTATTTTGGGGAAAAACACCACAGAAATATGTTTTTCAAATTTCTGGAAAAAGTACTTTTTCAAAGTAGTGTCGAACGTGCAACACTGTCGAATGAATTTGCAAAAGCTTTCGCAAAGTTCGACAGTACTTTTCCAGGCTGTGGGAAAATGACAGCAATTCTTTGTCACCCTGCTGCAAAAGAACGGTTTGGTGTTTTGGGCTGAAATTTGGAGGGAATGCAGCCAACATGTCACAGGTGTGTCTTTATGTGTTTTTGTGAAAAAATATTACTTGGCGACAAAGTGATGGCACTCCAAATTTGACGCTTTTTCCCATAGGATAACATTACGGCGTCTGCTGCATTATAGGAATCCTTTGTCGCCCTGCTGCAAAATAACGGTTTGGTCTTTTGGGATGAAATTTTGAGGGAAGAAAGGCAACATCCCACAGATGTGCCTTTTAGTGGTTTGGTGAAAAAAATAATACAAGGAAGGAGAGTTATGGCACTGCGAATTTGTCTTTTTTCCCCATAGGATAACATTACGGTGTGCGTCGTGCCTTTTGGGGCCCGTATCTCGGAAACAGTGCGAGATACAGACTTTTTGTCAGAAAATTGCTTAGCCCTCTGGTGGGGACTAAGTAAAAAACTAGCCAGGAAAGTGATAATTCATATGACTTTTAAATTTTTTTTCTATGTCGTATGGTTCCTGAGATATAAGCAATTTAGCATTCCAAGTTCTCATTTCTGTTCCGAGAGCCATTATTATGCATACATTCTTTGTACTCACTGTCTTTCTATATGCAGCTGTTGGGGAAAACTATTGGGTGTGTTTCTATAACTGTTACCCTTACCATTTCTGCTTGTGGTTCTGTACCTGTTTCAGTTACTTTTCGTGTCTACGCCACCTTGTGTGTTACCATTTGCGTTTTCATTTGTGCTTGTGTTTCTGTAATTTTAACCATTTGTGTCTACAGTACTGTTTATCTTTGTGTTTCGCTTTCTGTCACTATGTGCATTAACATTTGCATTTGTGGGCACTGTGTTAGTATGTGCTCCCGTCGCTGTATCATATTGAGTATTTCTCAGTACTGTTTATCTTTGTGTTTCGCTTTGAATTACCAAGCGCATTAACATTAGCATTTGCTGGCACTGTGTTAGTATGTGTGAAGACATCACGTGGCGGGAGCGCAGTATTACATTCAGTATTTTTCAGTACTGTTTATCTTTGTGTTTCGCTTTGTGCTACCATGCGCATTAACATTTGCGTGTGCTGGCACTGTGTTAGTATTGGCCCTCATCTCCCGTCTCTGTATTACATTCACTATTTCTCAGTACCGTCACTGTATTACATTTGGTATTTTTCAGTACTGTTTATCTTTGTGTTTTGCTTTGTGTTACCATGCACATTAACATTTGCGTTTGTGGGCACTGTGTAAAGACAACACATGGCGTGAGAATGTTTATGGGCATTGTGTTAGTGTGTGAAAATACATCACATGGCAGGAGCGTGGGGCCCACGCTCCTGCCACTGTATTACATTCAATATTTGTCAGAGTAATTTTTTAAAAGAAGGGAAATTAGAGAGAAACACTCTGTTTACTGTTTCAGTTAGTGTTATTCCACAGTGACAGAAGTGAAGAAATTCTGTGTTAGGGTTCAAAAGCATAAATGTGCATTCACCCCCACCCCCCTGAGCACCAGTGGCACACAGAGACACACACATACATGGAAGTAGGGGGGAGAACCAAGGCAACAGGGCCAATCACAGACAATCAGCAGGAGGTGTCAGAAATAATATACAACTAGTCTACATACTGCATACTGAGTGGAGAGCCACAGCAGAAAATACTCCTATGGACATGAATAGTGTAGCTCTGTCATTGCAGCTGTAGAGAACTTAGCACACTTAGGAGTATCATTGCAGGTGTACAGAAGTTAGTACGCTTAGGAGTTGCACAGTCTCATGGGGTACAGGACTACACCTCCAGAGCACTTGCTGTATGTTAAGTGAAGAGGCACAGGCAAAGAAGGGTGATGCAGATCACTTGCACACTTCCATAATTACAAGTAGAGTGTAGTTAGCACAATTATCACTTAAATGGCCTCAGCCAGGCAATGCCTTTCTAAACTGTGACACCAAGTACTGGATCCTCAGTAAAGACCCACAGCACAGCTGAGGGTATGGACATCAATGGTAGATGGTCAGTTATTGCAGGGACACTCAAGTTAGCTAGTGTTTGTGGGGGGTGGGTCAGACAGGTAATGCTTCCCCCCCAAAATTCGTACTGCATCATGAGTACTGATGTACAGAAAGACTGAGGCAATGGACCTCAATGGTACACCTCTGTATTTGTTGGTTGACACAAGTTTGCACAGTTAGGATTTGTATGGGCTCACCCAGGGAATTTTGTCATGCATACCAGTTACTGATTGTGACTGTACAGCCACAGCTTCATGGACTTAGTTAGTAATGTCGCATATCTCTCTACAACAGCTACTGCACTCTGACTATAGACTCAGAGGAAAAGTAAGGGTGGTTCATACTAGTTAATTTAGTTAGGAATTACAGGAGCTCTGTTAGGCAATGTCTGAACCCCTAGTACACATACTGCATACTGAGTGCAGAGTACAGAACAAAAAAACCTATGGAGATGAACAGTGTCATGGGGGAACTGCACTTGCAGACCACTTGCTGCATCTTGAGTGAACAGTCACAGGAAAAGATAGGCAATGTACATCAGTTGTACAGCTCTTTGATTACAGGAACAGTCCAGTTAGCACAGTTACCACTTGAATGGATTCAGGCAGGCAATGTGTCTTCAAACATGACAGCAGGTACTGCATTGTCAGTGGAGATACACAACACATGTGAGGGTATGGACATCAATGGTTGATATCACTGATTGGAGGGATACTGAAGTTAGCTGAGTTAGGATTTGCATGAATTTAGGCAGCTAATACTGCTTCCCCCAAAAAAGATTTGTACTGCATCATGAGTGGTGATCCACAGGGACAATAAGGCACTGGAGATCAATGGCACATCTCTGTAATTGTAGGTATAGTGAAGTTAGCACAGTTAGGAGTTGCATGGGCCTAGCCAGGGAATTGCAGCACACATAGCAGTTACTGCATCCTGAGTGTATAGCCACAGCTGGATAGTGTTACATTGTGATGTACCACACTTCGTTACAGCAGCTACTGCCCGCTGACTGGAGAGGCACAGGAAAACTAAGGGTGGTACAGACTACTTAACACACTTAGAAATTATGGGAACTGTGTCAAGCAATGTGCCACACCCTAGCCCACATGGAGGATACTGAGTGGAGAGCCATAGCAAAAAAATAAGCCCATGGACATGTAGGTGTGGTAGTATTTCTTCCAGTTGATTTGCATGCTTAAAAGGAACAACAGTTACATTCTAATGTTATTATGTTATGGTTCAGTAAAGACTCAACACAGGTGGTTAAGTTTAAAAAAGATTTATTGCCAATTGGTGAAACTGAAAAAGGGCCAATTAAGATTTTATTTTTTTTTTAAAATCAGTCTCACAATACAATCCTTGCATGTGTGTAATCATTGCTTGGACTATATCTAAATGTATGTCATTTATAGTAAGTAGATGATATGAATTGGAATAAGTATGTACCTATGGAAATACAGCATAGAAAGAAGGCAGCAGAAGAAGGCAATTTGGTCTATTAAGTCTGCTCGTGTTGCAGGGTTCGCATCTTGAGCTAATGTGTCTGCTATCCCTGCACAGTCCTCCCATCTTCCCTAGGCATGATTCTTATCTTCCCCCTATGCATATGCCTGGCTCTTTTATAGATGGTCACTTTCTTTAATGAGGTGACCTCTTTTACCAGTGCAGTGTAAGTGTTCACTACTCTTTGTGGGAAGAAGTGCTTTCTGACATTCCTCCTGAACCTCCCACCATCAAGCTGAAGGCTGTGCCCCTTCATGATATGTTTGCCACTCAGCTTGAAGAGACTTTGGTTAACAATATTATTTATACCTTTTAAGTAGCTGAATGTTCCAATCATGTCTCGTCCCTTTGTCCTGTCCTACATTAATGAAGGTATGTCAGGAGCTTCTAAGGAGTGATTACACACATGAAACAGTGATGATTTGTTGTTATTGTGTGACCGATAATGTGTATGTTCCTATGGTGGGTGAAAAAACAGATGCTAAGTGTTCAAGTAATAGAATATAAAAAATGTATGATTTCAGTGACATTAAATAACTAGTATGCTCAGTTAAATATTTTAAGATATATCACTGAGTAGGTGCATATGGAAAATTCCCACCTGCCCCCTCAATAGAGGTGATCATAAACATTGTCAGGAACAGGTTTGAAGTGTGTTGTGATCAGTAAGTGTATGATTTACAATTTTCAGTATTATTAACATAGATTACATTTACTTGTATGACAAGTACAACAGATTTCATATTATTACAGGTACAATATACATTTCTTTCAATGGTTACATTAGTTACTATGTCAGCTCTGAACTAGTAAATAACAAATGTGTGTAGCATATTGTTTTTTATGAAAGATATGGGTCACTGAACTTAATCACTATAGTATTCTATTATATGTTAAGGATTAATTGTTACTTGACTCTTACAGTAATACTTTTACTAGAACAATTAAACTAGTTAACAACAATGGTGAGATGAAATGAGACTGCAAAGATTATTTACATGTCACTGCAAAGGTATGCAAGAGTCATTTGATAATAAGCTGCAATACTTCAGTATTTACACTTGCTTCATTTCACTTGCTTCATTATGACTAAAGAGTTTTATTTTTACATATGTACAGTTTCAGTGTAACAAATACATCAGGCATAGTTCAACACTGTTGCATAGTGAAAGAATGGTGCTGTTGTCTAGATGTCAACAGCTAATAGACAAAAAAACTGGTGATAGAAAACTTGTGACAGAGTGTTCTCTTTGGTGAATGAGATGTGTTACACACTTATTTAAAATGATAAAGGACAACTTTTGTGTCTCTGCAGAGGCAAAAAGTTAGGAACTGGCAACAACTTCTTGTTATATATGGGTTAGATACACCTACAAGAAAAGATATGTACAGAACAGGGGAGCCAGAAAGGACTCTGTTTTGACATGTACAATCTTTGATAGACATGTAAGCATGGTTTCTCTAGTGACTGTGAATACTGTTGGCGCCGATTGTAGCCACTACAACAATTTCCATGTTGTCACTGATCCACCCAAGATCTTAGATGTCATAGTGCATGAGATGTCTCTGCCAATATATCATTTTGTTGATATGCTACAGTTTATTGAGAGTTGTAGATTGGAAACAATTGTACTGACCTACGACTGATTCTGTCACAAAGTAGTCATTTAAAAAATGCCACATGTTGTCTGCTATTCTTCTGAAATATGAAGGTCATCATAATTCTTCAATATTAGAAGATATGCATTTTTTAAGTGTCATGGCAGTCTCTGTTTAAAACTGCTTGTAGAGTCGTCACACTCTACCCATCCACTTCTGTACCTTAGCAAACAGGTGTAATGGCCAGAATGCGTAGATTGACCATGGTGATAGACTACACTGTGGGTGTCAAACACTGATTGGTTAAAAAACTATTCTACCAGCTGTGTAATCTGTGATAGGAGTGTCAACTCTGAGCCTGTTGGAGTCAAATCTGTGCAATATAAGCAACAGATATTGAGATGAACTCCTGAGACGTATGGAATGAGTACATTTGCCTCCACACCTTTTACAGGAGTGACCACATTGAGCATTGGTAAATAGCTGTCAAAATTTGACACTTTTGGCTTGAGGGACAAAAAGAGTAATCCACAGCATGTCTTCTGTGGTTTCACGCTGTCAATGACCACATGATACACATACATGTCTGGTTACATATGACACAGTGAAGTAGTGGTGCACTGGAGTGCTGTCTTCATCCAAGTTGTTTATGATAGCCATCATAAGTTCACTAGTGTCTTGCTGTATGTCAGCAGCAAATGTGCTACATCTGTCATATGTACCTAACACCTGGTGTAGTGGTGTTAGTGACTGCACATTGTTAGAGTGGTCAGAAGTCATGTTGACAATCTGCTTCAATGTGTTTGGTAGGGGAGTGTCTTGTGAAGCAGATATTGCCTGCACAAAGTGTGACATGTGTAGCAAAACTTGCATAGCTAAGTTAGCATAGCAGTTCACTCTAATGCTGTTGTCAAAGACTGGTACAGCAGCTACACCAACTGATTTCTGATGAACTGCTGGCTCTGAATGTTTAGTTGATATTGTGACCTTTGTTGAACTCTTTAGAGTTGAATCACTTGTGGAAGTTTATGCCTGTTTGCTGACACCTGTAGATATGACTGTACGATGTGAGACAGCCAAATATGTAGGCAGTGGTATTAAAGACATTTGTGGCTGATGGAGAGTACGTAACCTGTTGTACTCAACAATACATTGCTTGTCAGCTCGTATGTTCTGAGGTACAAGAGTTATAATGTGCAACCCAGAAAGACTAGGACACGTGAAAGTGCCATGTAGCTCATGCCATCCTTGAAAATGTCTGTACCTGTGTCCACCATTGCTGAATCCAAACTCAAGCCCTGAGATTTGTGAATAGAAACAGCAAATGCAACACATAGTGGAAACTGTTTCCTGTTTACATAGATATCCTTAAATACCTGAAATTTCACACAGGTACATTCTATGTGTACAGACTGTTCCACGTTGTCAAAGTGAACTACAAGTGTCTCGATATATGTCTTCTGGACATTGTAGACAAAGTCAGTGATGTTTCCCATGGCACCATTTACCATGCCTCGTTCAACATCGAGATTACGTTGTAGCATGATACATGCATTCCTACAAAGTGTAAGAACAGCTTCTAGGCCAGCTGTGTGTGAAACATCTGACTTCAGTTCACTGAGTCATTCAGTCATCTTTGCTACTAGGTTGTGACTGAGAATGACACCATCAACTGTATCAACAGCATGCAGAGTTAGAATTTCTTGGTTTTCTCTCAGCAGCATAACATTGTTGAACTCAGTGCATTTCTTTAGTCATGGCATAAGACACACTATGTGTGTCCCTGTACAGTACACATCACTGAAAACATTACATGCTGTTTCTATGAATGTAGTATCTACTCTGAGTCTACAATCGTTTAACATAGCAACATGTTCTGGTGATAGAAAACCTGTACGAGCTTCATCTAAAAGTGATTTGTAAGCCAGATCACCACTTTGTCACATGTTCTCATACAACTCAACATAGGTAAATAACTCCCAAATGTTATAACCTGCAATGCAGCCAAGAATGTTCTTAGCTTGCTTGGCAATCAGAGTTGCAAACACATGCTCTGCATTAACTGGTGCAAGCTATAAAAGGTCCCCCAGTACAACAATACTTTTGCCACCAAATGGTACTCCACTGTTAGTACCTAAGATCTCCTGTAGACATAGATGTATACAGGCAAGCATTGCATTGGAGACCATGCTGATTTCATCAGTGATGAGTAACTTCATCTTTGTGAACATGGAACAGAGCTGAGATGCAACCCCAAATGACAGTTTACGATACTCTCCTGTTTTGCCATATTCTACCGGCAACATAAAGAGACGGTGTAATGTAACTCCACCAATGTTGTATGCAGCTAGGCCTGTGGGAGCAGTAACAGCAACAGACATTGATGACCCTGTCAGGCTCCGTATTTCAGCAGTGATGGCTTCAATAAAGAAACTCTTTCCTGTGTCAGCTGAACCACTAACAAAGATCAGTAGTGGTTTATAGTCAAGACAGTCACATTTTTTTGTTTCATGTAGTATGCCATGTCGAACAGCACCAATGACTTGAGAGTGAACTACATGCTGCTGATGATTTAGTCTCTCTCTCAAGTCAGCTGGGTTGACAGTGGATTGTGTTCCATGTTCCATGGCTGTCTCAATTTCTGAGATTAACACTTCTGGGGCATTTAAAGGCAGAGGTTCACCTAGAACAGCTTGTCCTTCTGGATCAAGATTGCCTTGTAAGCTAACAGGAGTGTCTTCCTGAAGCTGCTTCTCTGCCTTCTCAAGCTGTTCTTTCTCAGCCTCTAGTCTCTGTATGTATGTCTCTGAGTATTGAGTTTTGAAAGTCTCGTAACTGAGAATGAATTCTTCTTCGAATGTATCACAGTCACCTTTTAATTCAGACTCATTCCACCAGGGTCTAAATAGGAATAGGAGAGCAAAGTAGTAATGCTCTCTGCTCTCCGATGTGCCTAGATGTAATTTACAGTGTTCTATGAGCCAAGGCTTGTGTCTCTTTACAAGACAGCCATCTACTCCATTCACCTTGTAAATGTGGCGTGTTGAGTCAGGTGACATATCTGCCTTGTAGTGATACCACTTAGCCACCTGAAAGGAGACACATATCATCCATGTCGTCGTGTCTACGGGTGTAGTATGTGTCTATCAGGTTATTCTTCAAGATATGTTTTGAAGATAGTCTATTGGCAGCAAGTTCTTCAACTTCAGCATGGAGAATCAGTACACATTTGCTTTTCTCTTTGTAGTTCACACTGAGAAACTGGACAGCATCAGACTTCCCGTACAGATGTGTACCCATTAAGCAGTCACTGGCTTCATAAGCTCCACATCCTCTGTGTGAAAGGGTCTTCAAGCCCAATGAGCACAGCTGAGATGTCAGGCTCCTGCTTAACTGGCAATATCTTCCCAAAGATTTTGCAAGCTAGTCTGCTCATGTTTGGTTATGTATGAAGTCACATACCACACCAGGGCCAATGAGCTGTCAGCCACAAACTGAGCATCTATGTTTGCTTGCCACATTAGGAGAAGAGTTGGGTTGTAGTCATTGATGTACACCTCTTTCTGATCTCTGGGTAACTCGTATAGCCTCTTGGTTGATTTTGCCTTCAAGTGGTGTCGCATTGCTGAAAAAAGTTCATTTATGGAACCATCCTGACAAACTAGTCAAGGAAATCCGAAGCAACATTGTGTGTACCAATTAGATTTGTTCTTTACTACTCGCTGGCAGTATTTTGCACAAATATGTTGCTGGAACTGTTGTACCAACATCCATAGTGTAGGACTGTCATACTTGTTTAGAATGTGACAAGTGATATATTTCTTGATGAATGCTAGCATTTGTGCTGCTTCATGTTCACCTATGCATGGTGCATCCTTGATCCACAATAACATATGGATATGAGGGGCACCCTGTGCTTGATATTCCATCCTCCAAAAGCAATGCTCCACAGTACCAAGAGGTGGATTGTCCTTTGACAATATGAAAGTCAGAATGTCATGGAACCGCTTATGAAAATGTCTTGTGACAGACATAGGATCAAGTGAACACATTTCTCCAAAAGTCATTGATGAAATGCCATGAACATCAGAATTTGCTCACTTCAACAGTTTAATAAGCTCATCCCAGGCATATTCAGCACAACTAAGTGTGACAAACCATGTGGCTGCACCATACTCTCACAGCATTGTCATCACTTCAGAGTGTCTGCGATACCAATATTCTTTGGTGCCATGAAGACTTGAAAGTATGGACAACAGATTCACTTGCACATTTTCATCTTTCTGCTTTAATTTCTCTAGAAACTGAGCAGCTGTTATTCCATCTAGTGGAGTTGTGAGATGAACAGTATGTGCAATAGATGCAGACAGAATGCTAAGTTCACTCTCTCAGAGGAGATGAAACAGGTACTGTATGTTACATCTGAATTTGCCATCTTTACTGAGCACACAGCTTGTGCGGTACTCAGCACCCTGTACATGCACTTCCCTTTCATCTAGCTGTCCACCTGACCCTTTTGGGAATAAGTCTGGGAAAAAGCGTGATTCTAGTGTTGCCTCCCAAATGCTGACAAGCTCATCTTCCACCTGTTTCATTTGATAGAGATCAATGTTGCCTCCTACTGGATCTCTGCCATGTAGTGGGTGAATCATGTACTGTTCATACACATTGTCACTTGTCTGTCCACTGACCTTCTCAATCATTGGCTTAGTTGTTTCTAAGAGATCATGTTGAACAGAGAGTCTAGTCATGTGATCTATGTCAAGGTCTGCATAAAAGGGATTGTTACTCTTTAAATAACTAAGAGCAATCTTTACCTTCTGTACATTGACAACATCTTGCCAGATGACCTTGGACTTAGTTGGAACACCATTTAAAAGAATCACCAAACTATTTTCCATACAGATTGCCTCCACATTTTCCTGTAGAGGAAGTGGGAGATACATCACAGAACCCTTTAGAGATCTAATGAGTTCTTTCTGTGGAATGTTCCGTGTCTTTGTGTTCAGACGTAGAATGGTTTGAAATGGTTTCATTGTCTGAATTAGAATGCGTTAAAACATATTCAATGTCGCAATCTCACTTGGTGTAACATGTGCCTCCATATTATTCAACAGTGACCTTGGTGGCAGAATGTTAGACTTTGGTTTGGATAAACAGTGTTTGCACAGCAGAATGGTGGTCTGTAACTGAAAGTCAGATTTCATCAGCAAAACTGCTGAGAGACGGAACCACATGTCATTGTATGGTGACAAGGTTTCCAGGTTCACTGTGACTGTTTGTTTGTTGTAGCACAGACGGTCACATGACACACATACAGAGTCAAACTTCTTAGCCTTTGCCAGCTCAAATTTTGCAATTTCTTTGCCGTACTGTTTCAGTATGTCAGTTTCTAACACAGAAACAGATGTTTCAGCAGAACTTGCTGACTGATAAATAGTGTGTCTGGTACAGAAGTCACATGTTGCAGCTGTTTCAGAAATGTGATGGCACCCTGCATGTCACCAGACTGCAATAAGTCATTTAAATAAATGTACTGATTGACAACTCATTGGACTTCATATACCCTTTATACAAAGTTTTGCATGCCTGTTTGATGCACTCCCAGCATCCGCATGTTGTGAAAGACACTGTCACAAACACCACTATCGAGGCATGCTAGTGAGTGATCCATAAGTCCAGTATGTGGACAAATTTCACAAAGGTCAATCTTGTTAAACAGTTTATATATTTCTTTACAATTTGTTATCACAAATAGGTTGGCAAACTGTTCAACTTTTTCAAATGACGATCGCCTACAGTTGCAAGTTTTATCACATGGCCATGAGAGACAGTGCAATTTATGGGACATAGTGGTTGCATCACAGTCATCATTTGTGTCCATTGCTGCGTCATCACAGACACTGAGCATATTGACCAGCTTACTGGACTCATCAATGGTGAACTTGCTTTCTTTTTTCTGTGAATAATAAGATTCTTCCCAGAAATATGCCTCTGAGTGCTGTGTGTGCATCCAGTGACCTGTGAATACATCACAGAAATTGTGCACACTCAAAGTAGGATACTGTTGTAGCCAGTTTTTTGATGTCGTACACAACTTTTCTGAATAGTTCAAGCACATGAGACATCTTACGCCATAAACGTTGAAGAACAAATACTGCTCTGTTAACAAATGTGAGTACTTTGAGATGCAATTTCATCAAAGTCAGATGACTCTTTGTCTTTTTGCGCTCATGTCTCATCACAGCAGCAGCAATAAGCCTGTCAATCTTAGCTTTACTTGCTAGCGATCAGAAATACTTTTGCTTTCTCAGATGAAAATCACCAGCTGTGAGTTTACTGCACTGTTTAGACAGTCTGTTGATGGTTGCTGTAGCAATAGTTGTGTTTCGTCTGAGAGATCTACACAACTGTTGCTCA
The DNA here is from genome assembly GCA_016271365.2 of Neoceratodus forsteri. Taxonomy (NCBI): domain Eukaryota; kingdom Metazoa; phylum Chordata; order Ceratodontiformes; family Ceratodontidae; genus Neoceratodus; species Neoceratodus forsteri. Next base: position 1,221,728,856 of record CM057450.1, read on the forward strand.
GGTAAACATTTTTTACTTACTGTTGAGCAAGTATGGTTTTGTTGTGGAGTGAGTTACTGTAGAGCTCACTATTCCAGTAGAACTCTGCTTTGTTTTATGTCTTGAACTCACATCACTGTTTTTTTTATCATTTTTAAGCAACAGTGAAGTACTATGATACCTGTTTCGTCTTTCTATACATGCACGTCTGTATTTACTAGGCATCTTTCAATCTGTTAGTTCACAGTGGCATTCAGCAATGTTACAGAAGTATCAGACACCTGTATAAAAGACAGAGAAAAAGACAATATTAGTATATGCTTGTGTTGATCACTTCTAACATTGTATATTGAGACAGATGATTTATGTATAAAATGTTACAAAAAAAAGATTCTTAAAATGTTTTAATCAGATTGGTTGCTCAAATTTTGACAGTCTTATTTTGATTCATGTTACACTGTCCTGTATAGCGTTATCACCATGCCACATAGATTTTTTTTGTACTATTTCACTGTTCAGTAATGCAGAATCACTGGAATTCTGTATAGTGATTTTGACCTAGTATTGTTAAACTGCTGGTCAAACAACTACTTTATTTAAAATTTTTCTGTAAATGAGTAACAGGTTAATAAGTCAGTTGTGGAGTGACAGAAAACAACAAAATGCGAAAATGTAGCTTCGGCAATTACATAGTTGTGAAGGTAGAGTTACGATTTCAGAATAAGTATGTGAAATTGTGTGAACTTATGTATTTGTACATTAGGTAAGAAGCAGGAAACTTTTCCCTTCAGTAATCATCATTATGTTGGCAAACTTGTGCAGCCAACATCATGGGACAGTGCAGCTTTGGAGGTGGGGTCGCTGTTGGGCGAATGCAGAGCATGCACCACTAGGTGCATCCAGCATTCCCCAATCAGCCTGAATGCCGGTGCCACACCATGCATACATAATGTGGTGAACACATCTAAGAAAAGGTCCGCTTCAATCCGAGCAAAGCTCGTTATACACAGCGGTCCTTTTCTTTCCGTGCTCACCACCATTATGTGCATGGTCGGCGAGCAGGTGACTGCCTAACTACTGCCAACTTCAGGGGTGCCCAATACTCCTGTCAGTTACTCCCCCACTTTCTTTGTATGCTGATGGGGGAGCTCATTCTCCATTGGCATAAAAAAAACACCTCAATTGTTGAATGCTGAGGGGGGTGCCCAATCCCCCTTGGCTCATGCCCCCCACTTTCTTCATGTGCTGATGGGGATGCCCAATCCCCATCAGCATTACTTCCTCCTCCCCCATGTTGTGTGGCAACAAGGGTGCCCTATCCCCCATTGGCAACAGACACCACCCCCCAAACAGTTAGGTGGCATGGTAGGAGCCTACCCCAGTGTGCCAAAGCCCCTGCAAAAAAAAAACTGTCCTGCAATGTTTTTTTTCATTTTTTCTATAAAATGAAAATGGTCCCTCATAGTCTTGATGCTCCTCTCTGCCCATCTGCAACCACCCACTGTGCACCCTGCCTCCCGTCACCCTCGTCACCCCATACTTACCTGCGGAGTCTGGCACGACAATCTTCTGTGGACCGGAAACATGTCTGCACTCTTCAAAGCTGACTGTGAACTGAAGAAATGCCAGTAAGCTGTATAGTGGAATGAATAGGGTTTTTTCAACTTTTTTTTTACTTTCTATTTATCCCTCCTATCTCCTCTTGGTGCCCACTCCTTCCATCCTCTCATTTCCACCACTCCACCTTCTTGGGATCTGCCCCTAGAGTGCCTCCTTCTCTTACCTCCTGCACAGCGGGATCTGTCCCTCTTCGGTGGTCTTGGATGGAACTGGAGCGGCTTTCATCTAGGGCTGCCGAGACGTGTTTTTCCATTTTTCTCCCTTTAATACCCTACCCTCTGAGATGTCCTGTGCTTGGGACATGCATCCTCAGTGGTGGTGCACTGATGCACACCTTACCTCTCATGCACCATCCAACGTCTCCCTTCCCCGACTCCGCAGAACGGAGCTGCCTCCATCCCTTACTGCTGCCAATGCTTCCACTGGCTTGAAGGGATGCAGAACACTAGTGCATTCTTGGTCACCCATCCCTGAGGGAAGAGAGCATCCAATGGGATGCTCGATCCTCCCTCTCCCCTGCCGACCCCCAGCTACCCGAGTCTGTTTCTGAACCCGGGTCACTGGCGTAGCATGAGGTGTGGCATCCAGTGCCACAACCTTCAGCACCACTGGGCCAGGGTTTTTCAACTTTTATTCATATCTCGGGCACTTTTTGTGAATTTTGGACCCAACTTTTCAACATGGGGTTTTTGGGACCCCTATTCATGAATTCTTGTACTGCCATGCCGTTATTTGGTCCCGGAAGGTGATTTTGCAGTCACTGTGCAGAATCACCTTTCAGGACTGAGTAACAAAATGACAGTGCCACTGTTCATGAGAGTGGCTCCCAAAAAGACTATGTTGCAAGTTTGGTGGAAAAAATCCCAAAAATGATTGTTTTACGAACGTGCATAGCAGAATAACACAGTCGCTGTGTGAAATCAGTGTTTGGAGCACATTACAAAAATGACAGTGACACTGTTCATGAGCAGAGGTCCGAAAATGGCTGTGTTGAAAATTTGGTGACAATACTCCATAAAATAAGTTTTACGAGCGTGCATAGAAACTGCGCAATGCACACTCGTAAGTTAGGGCATTTGCAATATTTTCACATTACATTCTCAACATTGGCATTTTATCACACCTTCTTCTGAACTGTACAGCTGTCGTTTTTCACATACTGCCTGAAAAGTGTTTTCACACTTCTGGCGCAGAATAGCACAGTCATTGTGTGAAATCAGTGTTCAGAGCACATTATGAAAGTGACAGTGACACTGCTCATGAGCAGAGGTCCTAAAATGCCTGTGTTGAAAATTTGGTGACAATACTCCATAAAATGACTGTTTTACGAGCGTGCATAGCAACTGCGCAAAGCACACTCGTAAGTTTGTGCATTCACACTGTTTTCATTCCAGATTCTCAACATTGGCATTTTAGCACACTTCCTTGTGAAGTGTACAGCTGTCATTTTTCACATCCTGCCCAAAATGTGTTTTCGCACTTCCGGCACAGAATAGCATGGTTGCTGTGCAAAATCAGTGTTCATAGCACATCATGAAAATGACAATGACACTGTTCATGAGCAGAGGTCCTAAAATGCCTGTGTTGAAAATTTGGTGACAATACTCCATAAAATGACTGTTTTACTAGCGTGTGTAGGAACTGCACAATGCACACTCGTAAGTTAGCGCAGTCACAGTATTTTCATGCCAGATTCTCAACGTTGGCATTTTAACACACCTTCTTGTGAAGCGTACAGCTGTCATTTTTCACATCCTTGCCAAAATGTGTTTTCGCACTTCCAGTGCAGAATAGCACAGTTGCTGTGTGAGATCAGTGTTCATAGCACATTACAAAAATGTCAGTGACACTGTTCATGAGCAGAGGTCCTAAAATACCTGTGTTGAAAATTTGGTGACAATATTCCATAATATGACTGTTTTACGAGTGTGTGTAGGAACTGCGCAACGCACACTTGTAAGTTAGTACATTCATACTATTTTCATGCCAGATTCTCAACATTGGCATTTTACCACACCTTCTTGTGAACCGTACAGTTGTCATTTTTCACATCTTGCACAAAAATGTGTTTTCACACTTCCGATGCAGAATAGTGGAGTTGCTGTGTGAAATCAGTGTTCAGAGCACATTACGAAAATGACAGTGACACTGATCATGAGCAGAGGTCCTAAAATGCCTGTGTTGAAAATTTGGTGACAATACTCCATAAAATGACTGTTTTACAAGTGTTCTTAGCAATTGTGCAATGCACACTCGTAAGTTAGCGCATTTGCAATATTTTCACATCACATTCTCAACATTGGCATTTTAGTTCACCTTCTTGTGAACCATACAGGTGTCATTTTTCACATCCTTGCTGAAATGTATTTTCATACTTCCAGCGCAGAATAGCGTGGTCGCTGTGCGAAATCACTTTTCAGGACACTTTCAGGAAATGACAGTGACACTATTTATCAGCATGGGTCCTAAAATGCCTATGTTGAAAATTTGGTGGTGAAAGTCCAGCAAATGACTGTGTTGCAAGCGTGCATTGCGCGGTTTCCACGCATCCTTGTAACATTGTCAATCTGTAATATTTTCATGCCACATTTTCACCCCTGGCATTTGTGCACACCTCATTATTAATAGTCCAGCTGCCATTTTCCACAGCCTGCCCAAAATGCGTTCCTGCAACTCTGCTGCAGAGTGGCGTACATGCTGTTCAAAATCACCTTTTGGGACACATTAACAAACTCACAGCACTATGCCTCTCCACCTCCGTCACTGCCAATGCCAGCGCGACAGCATTCGGCATTGACTAATGCTTGTTTTTGGAAAAAATCATCAAATTATGTTGTAAATTCAAAGTTTTGAAAAAACAGTGTTGTGTGCATGAAAGTGTCACAAAAAATAGTGTCGTGCGTTCAACAGTGTCGCAAAAAGTAGTGTCGTGAGTGCGAAAGTGTCGCAAAAGTAGTGTCGTGCATGCGAAAGTGTTGCAAATTGAAGCTTGGGAGTGGCAACTGTATTCATTATCAAATCATATCTGATTGCTATTTGATTGACAGCTAGTTCTGCCAATGTTATGCTAGATTTATCAGGCCATGTGAGACAACCAATCAGAGATGGACAACACTGAAGAAGAAGTCAACAGCAGCCATCTTAGTTAACATTGAGAGACAGTAGATTTAGAACTGTAAGTACATTATATTTTATAAAGCATTTTTATAGTATTATAAAACATTTTACTAACAGGTAAATAGTATTAATCAAAATATTTTTTGCTGCTGTATTTGACTATGTTGTTAGAAATAACCTAGGATGCTGCATTATTTAGGTAAAACTGTTTAAAGTCAGATAGTAGTTTGGTACTTATTTGCACAGATACAGCTGCAAATGGAGGGAGATAGGCAGGTGCACGTGTACCCACAACAGTTGCAGTTGTAATTGTTTAAAACTGCCTATCAAAAGGATGCATTTTTCCCACCTTTAAATTTTTGCACATTTTAGCTGTAGCAGAAGTGCAGTGATAGTCAGTGCATAGACTACATTGGTTAATGAAGGCACAGTAGTAGGCAATGATTTGTTTTACTTGGTAGTTATTGATCAGCCTCTGAAGCTGGGTTGAAGTTAGGAGGGAAAATAGCAGTTTTTCTTTCACTAATGCTTAGGTACTGCAGGGTGAACACTGACTTTTTTGGTAGCTCTGTGTCCACTTCTAAGTTTAAAAGCTGAGAATGGCAGAAAACATCAGAATGACTTTATGGATAGTTGGAAGCAGTATAGTGAGATGAGCGTCTGAGTATGCTCAAAATAGTGATTTTGGGAGAAACCTGTAGCTCCCAAATTGCTGTGTTAAGTGGTTTGGTAGGGGTGGAATGAGGTGGGATCACCTCATGCCAACCATGCACAGACTTTTGAGTACTCAGCCTCATCCAGACATATTGCTGATACATCTTGGAGGCAATGATTTGGGAACCAAACGCTGGGTAGATTTAGTAACAGAAGCAAAATTGGACCTTGCTTATATTATGACTATGTTGCCTGCCTGTAAAATAATTATTTTGGATATTACAGAGCATAGGGTCTGGCAAGCAGAACACCATATGTACCTGATTGACAGAGCCCGAAGAAAAGTCAACATACAGATATCTGCATTTCTACACATTTCTGGAATGTACACCATACGTCACCTGGAAATTAAGTATTGTTATGGTTGGCTATACCTACCAGACAGTGTACACTTCTTGCATGCTGGCAATTGTCATTTCCTGGGAGACCTTCAGGATGCAATCCTCAAAGTCCTCTAAGAATGCCAGACTGTTTGAACAATTAGCAAAGTGCAAATAAAGGTTCTTTTCAGAACCAAAAAAATGTTGGTCAAAAAATAGAACAGCTGCATACATCACTCACACAGATGTAACACATGGGTCAGGAATATTCAGACTGTGCCAGGCTATGGAACAAGCCTGGGCAAAGTGCAACTGCAGTGCAGCAGGTTGTTGTCAGGCCAATATTTTACAGTGCTGTGACATGGTCAGCATTGTTAAATATTTCAGTCTGGCAATCTGCATTGTGCATGTTACTCTGGCACTGCACAAGTGTAAGTGGGCAGAGAGGAGTAGGGGGGATACAACATTGAAGAGCAGTGGTGGTAGCTTCAGGTATGGCAGTATTTAGTACTGTACATGCAAATGGAGCCATAATGCATGCAAGGTGTTAATACACCTATTTGCATATAATAATGGCATCATTAGTATGCAGGTGTGCTGTTCATCAGTAACTTCTTGCTGTTATTGTGTGAGGCGGTACCTGTTGGCTAGTGATGCGCCCCAACCCCGGTTGCTTTGTGGTAATGTATTTCAAAACTAGCTCTTGGTTTTTCAATAAAAAAAATACTGCTGGTAGTACAGTGGACTGTACCTTTTCACCTTATAATGGGTTAACTGTATAAAATGTATCCCTTGTGGCCCTCTTCACTCTTCTTCCTCATTAAATTGAGCTGGAGTGGTAGCTGCAGTACAGCACAATGGTTACTTTTCAACAGAAAGCCCACAATTAGGTGAGGGGGTGGGGTGCAGTGGACCACCATGGATATATTTTTCATAGCAAAATCAAAGTTGGTGAGGAAGGGCTGATGCCAACACACAGTAGCCCTGAACCTTGGGTGGCCACCCACAGCTGTTGGCTGCATGTTGTAGTGTGCAATACTGCAGGTACACTGTGGTTGTCATTTTTTTAAACTTTTTTTGTTTGGGGGGCTTCAACAGTGTGCAGCAGAAGTACAGGTTATGGTTGAAGATGCTCACATTATTACAGGATCAATACCAGGATGTGTCAAGCATGCATAGGAGTGCTACTGTACCACAATACAACCCATGTGAAAAATAATTTCTGTGTGAAGTGGTATGGCAGGGTTGTGAAATGCTGTTCTTGCCATGTTCTAATCAGAATACTTCATAGAATACATAGAAATATATAGACTCTGAGACATGACAGTAATGGAATGTTTGTGTATGTTTTTATTGCAGAATTGAAAATTCAACATGAGACAGTGGAGCATGAGAGAGGTGTGCTTGCTGCTTGAGACAGTCCAAGTGAGGGGGAGTGCTTGTGGAACACAAACCAGAAGTTGGACTCAATGTGGAGGCGCATAAACAGCTTCCTGCATATGGTATTAAAAGTCAAGAACAAAACCATAGTGCAGTTGAAGAGGAAGTCGAAGCTGTTGCACCAACGCTTCTACATTTTGAAGCAGAGGGAGAAGATACTGGAGAATGATAAGTGCTGGTACTACCTCATGTACGAATTATGGGAAGCTGCAGGGAAGCCAGCTGCGGGGGAACGCCTCACTCATCGTAAGTTACTCAATAAAATTCCTCAGATTCTATGATATTAAAGTACAGGCACACAATTGGGTAAAAGAAAGTCTTTTTCTGATTGAGGTCTTTGTTGTTGTAGCCATGTTAGTATCACAATAAGATGTTACAAGTCAAGTTGCTGTACTGTAAAACAACTGAATATTTCGTACGTCACAAGAGACATCATTTTTTTAGTCTTGTTTTTTGTGTTAAGGGAAAAAGTATTTACAACTGTTATTAACTAATGATGCATTTTTTGTGTTACATATATATGTATATATATTTATATGTATTATCTATATATGTTCATACAATACATGTGTCTTGATATTGTCTTAGATAAAAACATGTATTTTACGATGCTTTTGAATGAATAACCCAATGATAGTGTTGGAGTTACTATCCAGCATCGATTTTATTTAAGCAGAATTGTATTTCATGTGGCATATATAAGTACTAAGTATTGTGTACTGAGTACGCTTATGATCTTTTATTTATGAAATATTTATTTGCAGTAATTGTGATTTTATATGTGTCTGCAATGGCTCTGTAATACCTGATTACAGGCAATGTTAGGTGCCTGAAACATGTTGAATGCTTAAAGAAAGTGTTGTTAAAATGTGATGACATTTACATGCACAACTTAGTGGATCTACTTATTATCTTCTTTCACAGACCAGCGCAGGCACCCCCCAGTTCCAGCTGAGGTAGTACCAGCACAGTCCAAAGCTGTGGAGGCTGAGCACTCTGACACAGACAGTGTTGTTCTTGTTGAGTCAGATGGTAAGATGCTGATAGAAATAATTGTATTACATAATTGGGGTGGTATGAGGCTAGCATGTAAGGTGTGAGATGGACTACTTAACTCACTTCATTTTAGGAAATACTCTTCAGAAAGTTAATAACTTCCAGCACCCATGTAATATTTATAATAATACAACGTACACAAAAAAAAATGAATAGAATTCTGAATTTTGATTGTCTAGCTGGCACCTTTTCAGCGTTGTAAATATTCCAGTGTACCCATTGTAAAAGGTGTCAGACTCCACTCAGCCACATCAGGAACTCCCTGGCAAATCCATATGTTCATCGCAAACACACCACTGCAAAGCTAATGGATGGATGGCAAACAAACGAGCAGCAAGTTTGAAATCAAATAGATGTTTTGAATAATTTTTTTTGTAAAAAAACTAACAAGCCCTTTGTGTAATTGCAATATACCCCTCCAGGGAGTGGGTATACTGGAGGATTTACCATTCTTGGCATGGTTAAGGCTCTCGGCTGCACCTTGTGACTGAACTACACCAGCCGTGGTACATCCTCCAGTAAACCAACACCCTGTTGGGTATATTGCTTAAAAATTCTAAAGAACATGGTGTAGTACTTCATTACATAAATGGTGATTCAAAAGGAACAGATTTTATAGCCAGATTTACGGTAGTTGTATACATCTCAGTTTGGTTTAACTGACTGTGATCTAAAACTGGTCATGATATTCCTAGACTGCAACAGTATGTGAAGTATTGTTATCCTATGGATTTCTTATCTATTATTTTATAAGTGAATGTTGTCTTCATTGCACTCTAAGAAGATATTTGTACAGATTTGAATTGTATTTTTGTGTCATCTCATGTTCAAAATGAGTAATACAGGTACTCAGCCCAATATATGTTATCTAGATCTTGACTGGTATATTTAAAGTGTTTTTGCACATTGATATACTACCCACTTAGGTGAGACGTAGTGATGTGACCAGACACAATATACACAAAAGAATTTTCTGTTGTTCACATAATGATGTGAGAAGGGAAGAATAGTAATATATGTTAAAGAGGTTGAGAGGGGGCGACCCATGCATATGTAACAGATTGTGATATTGAGCCTGTTATGTTCTGGTAATATATTGCCAGAATCTGTATATTTCTGAATGGACAGTATTGTATGTCTATGGTAACAGTGGGGTAGCAACTGAAAATGGGATGGGCATCACTGAACAGTTGCATGGGCACGTACAGTAATGTGCAGAGAGAGTTTCTGAATTACAGTGGGGTGTGCAGTGCTGATGTGGCTGGCAAGGTGTGACAACTTCTCTGGAAGATCGGCTGTGGCACTGTTGGTACTATTCATGTAAGTGAGTTTGTTGCTGTACCCACAAGCAGGGCCGGTGCATGGATGTCACTGCTGGTGAATGATACCACATCCATGGAAACAAAGCAGTGTCATTGCAAAGAGAAATATGATACAAGGTTGAATTACATAATGAGACAGCATAAAAAAATGTATTTCACAATAAAAGTTTAGTGGTAGATTAATATATTGTGGCATATGTTATAGTATTTTTAACTTATATGTTTTATAGTGGCCAGGGAAGCTGTGCCAGCAAGAACTGTGGAGGTGAAGGAGGAGCCAGGCACCAGCTCTGAGCGTAAGTACCATCATAAAAGATATTCACAGAAGATATAGTGTTACAGTCCCCTGCACCCACAATGTCTGTTCAGTAGTATGGAGGACCTTGTCACCCCTAAGGCAGCCATGGCACTGCTAATTGCTAGGTACTGTGAGAGCAGTATGGCTATTTCTGAAAGCAATGAGTAAGTGGGGATGCAAACAGTACTGTAGTAGACAGTCTCAACATGTGAATGGATCATTTGTATATTGAGATTCTGTGACACAGTCTGTTATCTATGTTCAGATACCCACTTTTTGCTTTACTATGCGTACTATAAAGTGTCACTTCATGCATAGCTGGGAGGTATTTTGTTGTACAGTGTGCCCTATTCATTATGATGGTACACTTATGATTAAATATTTGTTTCTCAGTGGGTAGGTGGTCAGGTGGTAGTACTACATGAAGGGGGAATCTATGATGTGGTAAGACTAGTATGGCACATGATAGCAGCTGTACTAAGCCAATTCTGAGTACATTATCATAATTATCGCAATGTGTGTGGAGACGTGATGGAGTGTACTGGACTGGTGTGTCATGCATGTATGTCATCATAAGTGTAATTGTATGAAGGGGGAGTGTACTGGGATAAGAAGTGTATTTATAGATAGAAAGTTTCTGATAATCAAGATGATAAGGCCTACTGTACTACAAGGCATACTCAACCAATTCAAAACAAGTTTTCACTTCAAAGGGGAGGGCCTAGTGTAGTAATAGAGCTAGTTATCATATTGTAAGAGTGTGATAAATGGTAGCGGGGGTACAATGGATATGTCACATGGTGTGCTTGCCATTCACAGATGATGGGTGTACTGTAATGCTTTTCAATGTGTCAAGTCACCTGTAAGTGGGTACATATTGTTGTTTGCTTATGGTGTATGCTCACACTCGTACCCCTGCACAGAGACAGTGGAAGGTTAGTGTGCAGGTATATATATGACACAGATTACAGAGTGAGTAATGAAGACTGATGACTATGCATGTTAATGGGCCACTTATTTTTTCGCAACAATTACTGCTGCAGTTTGTTTCGTCATGGCAAACTGCTGTAATATACAAAAGTGCAGATGCAAATAGGGCTATCATGCATGCAAGCTGGAAATGGGGCCATTTGTATGTCATTATGGCCCCATTTGCATGCAGGTGTGCCAATTCCCGATGACTTGTACCTGCCACCCTGCCAGGCTGCAGTCATTGAGGAACGACGCCCCTTGCCCCTACTGGTAACATGCTCCAATGCCCGTTTGTGTGCATATGTATAAATAATAAATGACCATATCACTGCTGGTCCACTGGAATGCTCGCAGCCTGATCACAGGTATATGTGATAAACTACAATGTCCTATAACACTGGTGGTCCAGTGGAGCGCTCATAGCACAATTGTGGGAATATGTAATGAAGTAATAGTCCAATATACCTGGTGGTCCAGTAGACCGCTTACAGCCCGATTGTGTGGATATGTGATAAACTACAATTTCCTATAACCCTGGTGGTCCAGTGGCCCACTTTCAGTCTGATCATGGTCACATGTAATGAAATTATGATCAAATACCCTTGGTGGTGTAGTGGACTGCTTGCAGCATGATTATGGTTGTCAGTGAGATATAATGAGAAACGAATGCATCACTGGTGGCTCAGCGTTACTCCCCTGCACACACATGTACTGAGCCCCACTGCCCCGCACCACCCTAGTTAGTGGTAGGTGGCAGTTCCCCATCTGCTTGCCACCCTGCTGTCTGCTGACTGACTCCATACAGTAGGAGTCTACAGCCATTGGTCCACAGCATAAGCAACGGGTGTGCAGACTGTATTGTACTACACAGTACAGAAATGTGAATGCATCCATTCATATATCTGGGTTGTGTAATGCGATTATCAAACTACACCTGCCATTGGCATATCTGTGGCCCAATGGTGTACAGCCCTACTGTACAGAGTCAGTCATTGAGCGGTGGGTGGCAATCTGTTAAGGAGCTGCCGACTGCTGCTGACGGGGGAGAGGGGCCGCAAGCTTAGTGGTGGGAGGAGGGGTGTACCGCTGGACCACCAGGGATGGATTGGTTTGACATAATATAGCACTGATGCATCGCTAGATAAGGCCATGCAACTACTAAGTGTGGTACGTGTAGGCACCTGCAATCAGGATGTGTACGTTGGTGTACATGGCCTCAGTTTTGCTGTTGATCTCCACTGAGCATGCAATACCTGGTCAGGTGGGTGGGGATGTCTTGTAGTACATTTAGACAGTTGTTTTTTTATCTGTGTCACCTGCTGCTGGTTGTCTGTGATTGGTCGTGTTGCCTTGGTCCTCCCCCCTACTTGCATATATGTGTGTGCGTGTGTGTGTGTGTGTGTGTCTATGTGTGTGTGCTGCTGGGGGGGTGAATGCAGAGTTAGGGTTTTCAACCCTAACACTGAATTTTCTCGCTTTTGTTGCTGTGGAACAACCCTAACTGATGCATTAAACTGAGTTTTTGCCATGATATATACATATATATATATATATATATATATATATATATATATGATGCTTTGCATTGTGGGGGCATGTGTGATTTTGTATTTTCTTGAAACTTGGCTTCCAGCCAAATGCCCTTTGGGTAACCCTTGCCTCAGTGTTGACGCACAGAGGTTCTTTGTCTTTAAATAGTTTTTATTTTAATGGGTTCACCACAATATATCCCAGGCACACTGCCTTAGGGGTAGCTGGTCCATTCCACTGGGGTGTCAAACAGACGAGGCATACTGATGAGTCCTGGTAGGATGAAACACGTGCCTATGTCTTTTGTTAGCACCCTTTGCAAACTGTGTGAGAGGCCTTTTGGCACCATGCAATTCTGCTTAAAGCTGGACCAGCATAACATTCTGTGGTGATTTGCATATGCAGCCCATGATGCTTTGCATTGTGGGGGCATGTGTGATTTTGTATTTTCATAAAATGCAATGTTCTTTTCCTTTTTTTGACAAATGTGAATAACTTTAAAATGAAAAAGGTAGCATAGTATTGTGAGCATAACATTTGTTCAGCAAGAAGTTTTCTACAAAATGAGTGGTCTTTCATTTAATAGCAACCACTATGCTAGGCAGACATACTCTAGAAAAGTTAACCAAAACTCCCAGAAATTATCATTTAAATAAAGATAAACCATCAAAACCAAATGTTCCTGCACTGATAGAAAGCATCCCTATTGCATAAATGAAATATACAATGGTGAGCTGTCAGATAAATAATTTATCTACACTTGTGCTGTTTGACCTTGGACACCTCACTCATGGCTTATGCCACTTGTGAGGTTACCCAAGGTCAAACAGCACTTGTGTAGATAAATCATTTATCTGACAGCTCACCACTGTATATCCATATATATATATATATTATAGGGATGCGGTTGAGCCCCTATAGTTAGGGTACAGTAGGCAAGTCAATGTTGAACTCAAACATTTACACTTTAATAACTTTGCAACTGTTTAATGAATTTGCACAAACTTTGGTATATGCCTTCCTGTGGGGTACATATCTTGATCAGGTAAATTTAGTTCTGGCTGGATGTGTGGTCTCTGAGTTACAGAGAGGTGAAAAAACATGTTTTTACCCATTGACTTTGCTGCAATATTTCTTTGAACTTGCCTAAAGCCCAGAGGGTTTGGTTGTTTGGCATGAAATTTGCAGGGTAGCAAGGGACTGACCCACAGATGTGCCTTTTGCTAGTCTGGTGTAAGAAGAATAAATAGATTTTAAGTTATTGCAATTTAAAATTAAAAAAAAAATAATTTCTGAGCATGCTCAGTTGGCACTTCAATACAGCTGGTTGATACAAAAGAGGAATCCTGCATTGGAAGAGAAAATTCCTCTTTCATATGGCCTCCATCTTGTTTTCAGTTTTGCTCAAACAATTTTTCTTTAAACCTTCAAAATTATATTATTGGGAGGAACAAACACATATAGCTTGCTTATTGGGACCCCTTTGGTGCATTCTGCCCTTTACAGGCTGAAATATGCCCATAAAATGTGTTTATTTAGTCATTTAAATACTACTTCATATCCACGTATTACGACCTTGGATCCTAGTTCATGTGCGTGAGATACGACCTAGGATCCTAGGCTATGAGCCAAAAATAGGATAAATGATTCAAAAAACACTTTTGCCAACATGGGGTGCCCAATCCCAATGTCAGCACTAGAAGCCCCCCCACCCCACCAGTATGTGAGCCTGGGGAGTAATACTCCAACACTGGGATGCCCACTCCTGGTGTCAGATGATGCCCCCCTCTCCCCCTCACCAAAGCTGTAGTGTACAGTTGCCAGTATGGGTGCCCAATCCCCATGTCGGCATGTATGCACCCCCTCACACTAATATGGCACACTGGAAGCCCACTCCAGTGTGCCCAAATACCTATTATACAAAAACATACCTGTAAATAAAGAAAACCATCCCCAATGTCTTTAATTTTTTTAAACCTGCAAAAAGGAAAATGGTCCCTCATCATCTCATGAGTCCACCTGCCCCATCCCCACCCACCCACTGAACTCCCACCTGCCCGCATCCCCCTCATACCCATACTTACCTCCAGAGGTCAGGAGCAGCGATCTTCTCTGGACTGGGACATGTCTGCACTCTTCAAAATTGAACCGCAAACTGAAGAACCAAAGGTAAGCTGTATAATGCCACACAGTGTGAGGAGGGGTTCAACTTATGTTGTTATCTCAGGCATTTTTTCAAACTTTCAAAATGGGAGTTTTTGGGACCCCACCTCATGAACAATGTCACTGTCATCTTGTTACTTGGTCCCAAAATGTGATTTCACTGTCACCGCACGGAATCACCTGTCAGGGCCAATTAACAAAATGACAGTACCAGTGTTCATGAGAGAGGGATCCCAAAAAGCCCATGTTGAAAATGTGGTGCAAAAAATCCAAACAATGACAGTGTTACAAGCGTGCTTTGAGCAGTTTCTATGCATACTCATAACTTTGACAATTTGTGATATTTTCACTCCAGATTTTCAACATTGCCATTGTTTCATACCTCCTCATGAACAGTATAGCTGTCATTTCTCACATTCTGCTTGAAATGTGTTTTCACACCCATGATGCAGAATGGCGTGATCACTATGCAAAATCAGTTTTTGGGGTGGATTAACAAAATCATAGTGCCAGTGTTCATGAGGGAATTTCCTAAAAAGCCCATGTTGAAAATTTGGTTAAAAAAGTCCCATAAATGGCCATGTTACAAGTGTGCAATGAGCAGTTTCTACACGCACTTGTACAGTAACTTCACCAATTTTTCATATTTTCACTCCTGATTTTTAACATTACCCTTTTCTATACCTCCTCATGAACAGTATACAGCTGTCATTTTTCACATCCTGCCCAAAACATGATTTCACACCTGTAATGCAGAATGCCATGTTTGCTGTATGAACTCAACTTTCAGGACAGATTAACAAAATGACAGTGACATTGTTCATGAGGTGGGGTCACCAAAATGCCATGTTGAACATTGGGTGAAAAAAAATCCTGAAAATGCCCTGAGTTAAGTGCGTCCATTGAATTGTGGCACCTGCGGCACCTTTCAGCACCAGTATCTTGAAAACGATTTGAGATACAGATTTTTCACTGTCTGCAGCTTAGCACACCTTTAGCACCTGTGGAGGTTTCAAAATAATGATTGCAACTGCAGTGGAATTTTTCCCATAGTTGCTACGGTTACTGAGATAATGCCAAATTAATGTTACAAGGGTTACTTTTCATGAATATAGGGCTGCTGTATGTCTGTACTTATGTGGAAGTGGGAGTGCAGGGCCAGAAGGCCCGCACTTCCACTTATGCATATCATTATGCAGCAAAGGGTTTGGATCTATTATTTACTAACATAGAGCAACAAATTAGCAATTTACAAATTTGGGATCCACTTGAGACCAGTGATCATTCATCTATTCTTTTTGAAATTTAACAGTTTAAAACTACACAAAGGAAGTTATACTATACAAAAAATTATAGCAAAGCAAATTTTTCTAAAATCAATGACTCCTTACAAAACATAAACTGGGAATCTAATCTTCTTAATTGTACAACACAACAAGCTTGGGACTTTTTTAAAAACATTGTACATTATTTGGAAAATACATTTATTCCATCTAAGAGGAAATTTAATAATAAAGGAAAAATTCCCCCTTGGTTCAACAAGACAATTAAAAATCAGATTAAAATAAAAATGTAACTTTTTAGGAAATTTAAGAATAGTTCTGTTCCATTTAAAACTACTCTATTGCATAAATACAGACTATCTGTGAAAAACTTGAAAAATTCTATTAAATTGGAAATAAATAAGCTAGAATTTTAACTAGCTCACATAAAAGACTGTCACAAATCTCTTTTCTCCTATTTAAATAGTAAAAATGGTGTATCAAGGACCATTGGTCCCATTATAACCAATGGCTCTTCTCTATCTGATATAGAAACCTTGAATCTCTTTAATAAGGACTTTTGTTCTGTCTTCTCTCAAAAATCACCTATTAGTACAGTTAAAGTTCACCACGTAGATTATCATAGGTCCTATCCAACTGACATTATGCAGGCTATCAAAAAACTAAAAAAAAATACTAATCCGGGCCCAGACGGTATTCATCCATGGTTTCTGATCGAAACCTCTATAAATATTTCTATACCTTTGTCAATTATTTTCAATAAATCCTTACAAGAAAGCATTGTACCAAATGATTGGAGTTCAGCATTAGTTACTCCCATATTTAAAAAGGCAATAGAGGTTCTGTGCAAAATTATCATCCAATTAGCCTGACCTCAGTGGCTGGTAAATTAATGGAACGAGTAATGAAGTCTCTAATAGATCAAGATTGTAAAAAATTAGGAATTCATGATTCAAATCAGCATTGGTTTACTCCTAAGTATTCCTGCACCACCAATCTGATATATTTTTACAATAATATAAGTACTCTAACCAGATGTGGGTATCCCTATTGATGTAATTCTTTTGGACTTTAGTAGAGCTTTCAATAAAGTCTCACCTGAAAAACTCATTACTAAAATGCACAATCTACATTTGTCACTGGATATTGTCAACTGGACTTTAAACTGGTTGACAAATCATTCTCAGAGAGTGAGAATTAATGATATCTTGTCTGATTCTGGTAGTGTGACAAGTGGTGTACCACAGGGGTCGGTCTTGGGACCAACATTGTTTAACTTCTTTATCAGTGATTTACAAACAGGGCCAAATAACTTCATAGTTAAATTTGCAGATGATACTAAATTGGGGGGCAAGGTTGATAATCAAGAAAATATTTCTGCATTAAAGAAGGATTTGGAAAAATTAACACTTTGGGCAAATGAAAATCATATGCAGTTTAATCAATACAAATGTTTAGTAGTGCATTTCAGTGTAAATAATCCAAAAACGATATATCATATAAACGGACTACCACTTCACTCATCAAATTGTGAAAAAGATTTAGGGATATATGTTATTAATAAACGTACATCAAATGATCACTGTGTTAGAACTGCTTGCATGGCCAACAGACTTTTGAGGCAAATAAAACACACTTTAGTGAATCGCACTGAACAATGCTTTATTCCATTGTATAGGGCATACATTAGACCATATCTAGACTATGGCTCCCCTTTCTGGAATCCAAACCAAAAAAAAATACATAGCAATTCTTGAACAGGTTCAAAGGAGAGTAACTAGAATGATTCCAAGATTAACAAACTTGGATTATCAGAACAGATTAAAAACTACTGGTCTCTTCTCTCTTCAAACTAGAAGATTAAGAGGTGATATGCTTATGGTTTTTAATTTAATAAATTCACCAGATCTAATGGAAAAATGTGGTCTAACACTCTTCAAAAGGCGACATGTTCCGAGACTGCATAATAAACAGCTTGAAGTAAAAACTTATAAAACCAGCAAAAGGGGGAACTTTTTTCCAATAACAGCATCCATTGTAAGGAACACCTTGCCACAAGAATTGGTAGAGGTAACTAGTGCCACTGTCTTTAAAAACAAATTAGATGTTTGGTTGAGGGAAAATAGATAAATAATGTCCCACATAGTGTGGGGAACAGTCTCGATGGGCTCTGGCCTTCTTCTGTTCTTTCACACCAAGTAATAATACCAAGTAATAATGAGGGGAGCACAGAGCCCAGAGTGCCCACACTCCCACAACCACATACCAGTTACACTATACTTTCTCAAAAAGACGGGTCATTCATTGCAAAAAACTACATTAATGCATCAGTTAGAGTTTTTATTAAAGTGTCAAAAGCTGGGAAATTCAACGTCAGGGTTAACAACCCTACCACCCCACCCCCACCACCCCTCCACCCTCCACACACCAACAGGCGTTGGGGTGTGCCTTGAATCATTCGGCTCAACTCTCACCCCATTCTCTACTGTACCATCTCATCTTGTTTACACATGGAATGGGGTGAGAGTTAGGCTGATGACTCAAGGTACACCCCAATGCCTGTTGGTGTATGGAGGTGGGGGTGGGGTGGGTGGGTGGTAGGGTTGGTAACCCTAAAGTTGAATTTCTAAGCTTTTTCGCTTAAATAAAAATCCTAACTGATTCATTAACGTAGTTATTTTGTAATGAAAATATATATATATATATATATACCTCGATAGATAGATATATAGATATATATATATAGTTATGATATGCAATGAGGGAAGTATGATACATTATTTATCTATATGAGTGCTGTTCAACCTCGGGTAACCTCATGTGGTGTAAGCCATGAGTAAGGTGTCCAAGGGCAAATTGCATGAATATAGACAAATTATGTATCAAACTGCCCTAATGCATATTTTCTTTTCTTATTCTGTTTCTCCCCCCTGCCATGGTGGCTGTTCTTTCCCCACCACCCCCAGCCCCATCACCTGGCATCTCAGGTACTTACCTTCAATCCTGATCTGCCTCCATGACTCCTCTCCCCCTTGGTAGGGTTCAACAGTTCCCACCTGCCAATGACAAGGATCGGGTCTTCCTTTCCCCATGTTGTGATCCCAGCTGACAAGCTTTGGGCTTGTGCAAGGCAGACCAAGTCCCCATCTGACTGGAATGTTTTTCATACTGCAAGGAATGTATGTGTCAAACTCGAACATGCTGCCAAATCCAACTTCTTTACTGTGTCCCTTGAACAAGCCAAAGGAAATTTGGCTAAGACATGGTAGACCATCAAGGCTATTGAAGGATAGAAATCTGCTCCCTTCATTCCTGCAAAAATGTGTGCTAATGGAGTCACAATCGATGAACCCATCTGAATCTTAGAAGAACTGAATACACATTTTGCCACAGCAGAGCTAGCTTCTGACTCCTCTCCCTATGCTGGCTAAACAGCTCCCTTCCATACTGCAGTTCCTCCACCACCCCCCCTCCTCACCACACCCCTTCCAACTAAGGCCTGTCTCCTTCAAAGCAGTGGACGATCATCTCAAAAAACTGGGCACAAAAAAGGGTGGTGGTGGTGCTGACAGAATTGAGCCATTCTTCCTCAAACTAGGCCATCACTATCTTGTAGCCCTTATACTGCACATCTTCAATCTCTCAATAGCCTCTACAACTGTACCATCCTGTTGGAAATCCACCCATGTTCTCCTTTCATTCAAATCTGGGGACCCATGCGATGTGAATAATTATAGACCCATTTCCATCCTTCCTATTCTCTCTAAAATCCTTCAAAGATTACTCTTCACCCTACTGAGATCGCACATCAAAAAATATGCTCTTCTCAACCCTGATCAATCTGGTTTTAGGAAAAATCATAGTACCATTTCTGTGCTTGCCAAAGTTACTAATAATTGGATTACCACTCATGATTCCAAACTGGTCACTGACGCTGTCTTTCTTGATCTCAGAAAGTCATTCAATACTGTGGACCACAACCTTGTCCTTCAAAGTCAAAAAAATGTGTCTCGACAGATTCAGTACAATGGTTCATCAGTTATCTCTCTGATAGAGTCCAGAAGGTTAAAGCCAACGGCCTACTCTGTGACCCCCTACCTATCTCTATGAGCATTCCACAGGGATCTATCTTAGGCCCCATATTCTTTTCTATTTACATCAATACCCTTAATTCCAAAATTGTCAACTCCAAACTACACTTCTTTGCAGATGACACTGTCTTGTATATCTCTAAGTCAACGCTGCCCGAAGCTTGCAAGGAACTGCAAGATGATTTCATCAAGATTCAGCAAAATCTCATCAATGCCAAGCTACTGCTAAAAGCAAAAAACAAATCAGTTCTTTAACCTTAGTAACACCCCCCCACCACCTCTAGCACAACCTAAACAAGCCATACCCATTGTCACCACCTTTGGGGAACCTCTGGAGGTGGTAGCTAAATTTTAATAACTCAGCATCTGGCTTGACAATAAACTTACCTTCAATGTTCACATCGATAATCTTTGATGCTGAGGTTGCTAGGAGGTTGCTGTGGACCATAGGGTCTTCTGATGGCCATGGCATCACTGATGTGAGTGGTGGTTGGTTCATAGTGCCTTGGAGAAAACTTTTTGGAGAAAAATGGTGGTGCTTGTTACAAGCAGGGAGGATGATGGCACCAAGGATTTTCATCTATTGCATTTTGTTTGGGCAGTCATTGTAGTGAATAAAATGCCCTGTGTTTTTTTTTTTTGTTTGTTTTGTTTGTTTGTTTTAGTTTGGGATAATTTGTTGAGGGACTGAGTTGTGATCCTGTCACCTTTGGCAGAAATGAGGAGAGAGAACAGGGGAGCAATTTCACAACTCTGGAGCTGAAAACAAAAGAGGATCATTGCTTGACCATTCATGGTTTTACTGTTTAAAAAAAGGATTGTTTTCTTTGTTGCAGTCAGATGAGTGGTATTCTGTGCTGCCAGAGAAAATGAACATTTGTGAGAATGGAACTGGTGGCAGCAGTTGTGATTCTTAATGCTGGAAGCTGAGGAAAGGTAGACATTCATTGCAGCTGTCAGTGAGTCACTTTTTTTTATTAAAAAAATGGATATCTGAATTAGTGAAATAAATTTGGAACAAGCTGGCACAATGTTAGAGTGTCACAAAAGTGTGAAGTCATGCCAGCTGGCAGGGAAGGTTGGGGGAGAGCAGGTGTGAGGAGAGAATACAGCAGCTTGGCTCATTTCAGTAAGGAACTGCAGCATTGATCAAGATTTGAGCAAGAAAAAAATGAAGCATGAGAAAAGAAAGGTATTGTGTTTAGCAGAGTATAATGCTTATTTTTTTAAACTGATTTGAAGCAAACTAAGGGAGGTACAGAGTAGCTGTGTGGAAGAGGAACAGTGAAAGTGGTTGAATGTTCTGCCAGCTCCTAGCCCACTGGTGGGAGGCAATGATGATGCAGCAATTACTGAGACAAATACAACTGTTGAGATAAATGCATATATCTTACTGGTAGCTGTTTAGCAGTAAGATTATCTATACTAATTTGAGTCCACCTCATTGCGTTATATATAAGATAGATAAATAGATATGTAGATAGATAGATAGATAGATAGATAAATAGATAGATAGATAGATAGATAGATAGATAGATAAATAGACAGCTAGACAGATATAGATATAGATATAGATATAGATATAGATATAGATATAGATATAGATATAGATATAGATATAGATATAGATATAGACATAGATAATGTATATGTATCCCAACAGCAACTTCAGAAAGGAGTAGGGAGATGTTGGAGTCCATGCAGGAAGCATTTATTCACCAACTGGTCAGAGAACCAACTAAGAGAGGGCCATGCTGGACCTGGTTATGACAAATGGGGATAGTGTGGAGGATGTAGAGGTTGGGGAAAATTTTGGAGATGGTGACCACAGGATGGTAAGGTTTAGCCTTCGGGCATGGTTGGTTAAGATCATGTCCACCACTAGGGTACTGGACTTTAGGAATGAGGATTTTAGGAAAATGAAATAAATTCTGTGAAAGGAACTAGAAGGGAAGGAAAACCTGGAAGACACAGAGGATCTTTGGGGGGGCAATTAAAAAAAGAATTCTGCAGTCAATGGAGCAATGCACCAGGAGGGTGAGCAAGAATAAAAGAGGGAGAAACCCACAATGGTTCACAGCAGAGGTGAGGGAAGCAGTCAGGAAGAAAAGGAAGGTGTTCAGGGCATAACAATTCTTTCAGGGGTGGCAGACAAAGAAGCTTATAGGGAGAAGGTAAAGGTAGCTAGGAAATGGTCAGGAGGGCTAAGGCAGAAACAGAGGGGAAAATAGTGAGAGAGGCCAAACGGGGTGACAAGAAGTTTTTCAGGTATGGGAGTGACAGAAGGAAAAGCAAGCAAGAGATTATGAGACTCAAGGGCGAGGGGGGAGCTCTGGTAGAGGGAGAGGAGGAAAAGTAATCTATTGAATGACTACCTCACCTCAGTTTTCACAGTTGAAAAGGGGAGAAGGCCAGAGCCAAAAAGCATGGGAAGGGAAGGCAGGGAACTGGACACAAGCCCCTTCATGGAGGATAGGGTATTGGAGGAACTAGGAAAACTGTGGCTTGACAAGACAATGAGCCCCAATGAAATCCACCCAAGGATACTCAAGGAGCTAAGACAGGAACTGGTGGCACCACTCATGGGGTTATTTAATCTCTCAATGGAAAAGAGGAGAGTCCCAGGGGATTGGAAAAGGGTGGATGTTGTGCCATTACACAAGGTTGGGGGAGGATGAGCCAGGAAACTACTGCCCAGTTAGCCTTACCTCCATGGTGGGAAAGCTGATGGAAGCACTTATAAAGAAAAGGCTGGTACAATATCTAGAGGAGGAGGAGGGCCTCATAAACAACAACCAGCATGGGTCCACAGGTGGAAGGTTATGACAGACCAACCTGACTGAATTATTTGATGGAGTAACAGAGATATGTGATAAGGGAGGGGTAGTGGATGTGGCCTATGTGGACTTCAGGAAGGACTTTGACACTATCCTCCACAGCAGGCTAGTAAGCAAACTGGGTAGCTTGAGAGTGGGTAGCAAGCTGACAAACTGGGTAGAAAATTGGTTGGCAGAGAACTCAGAGGGTGGTGGTAAATGGGGTGCACTCAAAGGAAGGAGGGGTGAAGAGTGGAGTTCTCCCCCATACTGTTTAACATATACATTGGGGACATTTCAGAGGGCCGAAATGGGAAGGCATGTTTGTTTGCAGATAACACAAAGGTATGTAACAGGGTGAACACACAAGGAGGGGTAGAAAGAATGAGGGAGCACCTGGCCAGGCTGGAGGAGTGGGCAAGAAAGTGGCAACAACAACTCAGTGCAAAAAATTTAAAATTATGCACATAGGGCATAGAAACCCAAGGACAAAATACTGTCGGGGGGGAGAACTGGGGGTTACGGAGCAGGAAAGGGATCTGGAGATCACAATTTTGGATAACCTGAAGGTTCAGAGTCAATGTGACAGGGCAGTGGGGAAAGCAAACAGAATGTTGTCATGCATAGGAAGGGGCTTTAAAAGCAGGAAAAAGGAAATGATCATGCCACTATGCAAAACAATGGTCAGACCACAGATAGAATATGGGATCCAGTTCTGGAGGCCACACTTACAAGGGGACAGCAACAGGCTGAAGAGGGTCCAGAGAAGAGCAACCAAGATGGTGCAAGGGCTACATGAAAGGTCATACAATGAATGACTGGAGAAACTAAACTTGTACACACTGGAGATGAGGAGGGAAGGAGGGATATGACAGAAACATTTAAATATCTGAAGGGAATAAACAGGGTGAAGGAAGGTAGCATTTTCAGGATGAGTGAGAAAACATCCACGGTATACTGTCGCTACAGTGACAACTTTAAAGAGACATGGTTGATACAGACAACATTGCCATGCCACTGTAAAGTCCACCTGGGACCCCGGCACCCTTTCCCAAGGTCCTGCACTCCATCCTCGAATCAGCTCTGTCTCAGAGTTGAGAATAATAAGTGGGGTGGTGTAGGAGGCATAGCCTACTGCATGTGAGGTGCAACCCCAGGCAGAACAAGATGTTTAATCCCAGTGGCACCATGCAGACTGCAATTGCGGGTTGATGTAGTGGTGTTGGGGAACCATCACGTTGACAAGAAATTATTGATGCAGTGTCATAGATCCAAATCCACTAGGGGGTGTGCATTCAGACTGGAGGGGGTAGATTTAGAGGAGATGTAAAGGGAATGTTTTTCACTGAGAGGGTTGTGGATCCATGGAAAAGGCTACCAGAATGGGTTGTGGGGGTGGATTCAGTGGACAAATTCAAGAGAGCTTGGGACACCTACAGTACCTGGGGCTAAATGGAAGCGGGAGGGTATGGAACAGAGGGAGTAAGATAAACTAGGTAGAGGGGGGTATATCGGGCAGACTGGATGGGCCAAGAAGTCCTTTTCTGCTGGCATATTTCTGTGTTTCTATGTAAATTATAGGGGCGTGGTCGCACCCCTACAGTTACGGTTGTACAGGCACTTCAATGTTAAACCCCAGATTTTGCACTTTAATAAATTTTGCATGCGCTGTCTCATGTGGTAGATCTCAGGATGTACTAAGTTTTGTTCCAGTTGGATGTGCGGATTCTGACATACAGTACAGATGAAAATGAATTTTTGGGGATATTTTTCCCATTGGTTTGAATGGAATTTCTTTCAACTTAGTGCCCAAATGGTTTGGAATTTTGGTCTGACATTTTCTGGGTAGAAAGGGGCTGGCCCACAGATGGGTCTTTTGCTTGTTTGGTGAAAAAATATTAATCCGTTCCAAAGTTATTTAATTTTGAAATTTTGAATAATTGGTTCTGAGCATACTCAGTAAACACTAAAAATAGCTGTATGAACTGAAAAAAAATATTTTTTTCATATTGACAGCATCCTTTTTCATTTGGGGAAAGATCCCTTTCATTTGGCCACCATTTTGTTTTCAATTTTTACTAGAAATTCAAATTTTAAAAGCCTGCAAAACGACATTCTGTAGTGCAAGCAACACATGTATCTTGCTTATCTGGACACCATTAGCTAGATTCTGCAGTTAACTATTGGGTATATGGCCTGAAATGTTTTGGTTTTTTTACATAATTTTTTTTTTCTGTTGCTTGCTTATTATGAAAAAAGGTTCATGTATTTATTCAATGCTTCCTCATCCCCTTATTCTTTTATGTCAACTGGCCTAGCTGGCAGACTGTTCGGAATTTTGGCCTGAAACTTTTAAGGTAAAATGAAGCTGGGGCATAGATGCGCCTTTTGCTGGTTTGATGAAACAATATTAATAATTTCTTCCACTTACTAATGTTTCTTTCAACTTTTAAGTCTTTTTTTGTGAGTCATGATATGAAATAAGATTCTTTTTCATATGATAACTCTCAGAATATGATTGGGCTTTTTTGTCAGGGAAATATCCTTTTTGCCAGCCGGAATGTTTTCCCTAGTGTCTAGTGGTACCCCCTCCTCATACTTATGTTTCATTTTCCCCTGGTGTCTAGTGGCACCCCCTACCCTTTGATCACAGTCCCCTAATGTTTTTATATTTCCCTTGTGTCTAGTGGCATTCCTAACCCTCCAAGCCCAGTCCCCATTATTATTAATTTTATCCCTGGTGTCACTCCCCCACCATGCACCCTCCTATCATTGTCCACAGCTAGAATAAAGAAAAAGGTCCCTCAATGTTTTTTTAACTGTAAGAAAGAAAACAGACCCTCACTTATCTGATCCCCACCCCTCCTCCCACTCAGTACCCCACCCCACATGCCCCCAAGTGCACCCCCAAACATCCTAACTCACCTGGAGAGGTGCCAGGATGAAGATCTCCTCTCCCACGGAAGACATGTCTTGCTACTGGAACTGCCAACTGCAACATGAGAAACTAATGTAAATGCGGTTCAAGGTATTTCAGTGGGGTTTTCAATTTTAATGCATAACTTGGAATTAATTTTTTTTTTAGTATTTAGTGTTAAAAGTAATATTACTCTCAACATAATAATTCAAAATTAAGATATTATACTTATTCAGGTCGGTTACTGTGGTAGTGTGCCAAGAAGATTGCTTGCAGCCTAGATGCTTCTTCATAAGACATTTATGGGGGAGCCTTTGAGATGACATTCTTCTGATTCTTTGTCTTCCAAAATTTGATAGTCAGAGAAATTCAACTAGTATCCCATTGGAAATAAGTGGAGATTTTGCCTGGATTACATCTACTGAAGTATGCTTGGCACTTAACAGGTTTAAAAATATATAGCTCCGGGACCAGATGGGATTGCTTTGGACCTGTATAAAATCTATATGGATTGATGGTCTGTCATCCTATCAGACTTTTTAAATAAGTCTGTTATGTATCCATATACACCTACTTCCTGATCTGGCAGTCATATAATGCCAATTTACAAAAAGGGAGACAGATCCTGTCCAGAAAACTATCGACCAATAAGTCTACTTGATACAATAGCTAAGGCTTCTTGTCTGGTTACAAAAACATACAGGAATTACACCCTTAGAAGCCGGCTTTAGAAAGGGTTATGGAACTAATACCCAGATTTTCCTTGTGAACCATTTAACTGAAAAGTATTGTATAATGAAGAAACAGAAATTATTTATTGCATTTGTATACTTCAGCTCTGCATTCGTTTCAATTAATAGAGAGTACTTATGGATTAAATGTATAATATGGGTATAGATTTTAATTTGATTATTCTGATTAAACATCTGTACACTGATACCTGGACAAGGATACAGTATTCTATTAATGGACTCCTAACGGCAGAAATTCCAACCAAGCTGGGGGTTCATCAAGGCTGCGTTCTTGCACCAACCTTATTTAATTTGAAGGGCCCCACCCATAGTTTAGTGGGTGGGGATACCTTCTTCATAAACACCAACATGCCCAGCCTTCTTTGCTTAGTGTTCGAGTTGATGCTGGGTTGGGCATATGGTTCTTTCCTCACTGTCTTTTC
This sequence comes from Neoceratodus forsteri, assembly GCA_016271365.2. Classification (NCBI taxonomy): domain Eukaryota; kingdom Metazoa; phylum Chordata; order Ceratodontiformes; family Ceratodontidae; genus Neoceratodus; species Neoceratodus forsteri. The sequence goes on from CM057450.1 coordinate 1,221,755,668, forward strand.
TCTCTCTTACCTTCTGCACTTGTGCTGTGCTGCTCCCTTCTCTACAGCTCCACCACTTGCTCCTCCACTCCTCCATCTCCTTTCCTCTCGCCCGGTTCGCCGGCACTTACGTTCACTGATTTCTTTTGCCGGTGCCTCCCTTTGTTTTTCCTCTGCTTGCCTCCCCTCTCCTGTGCTGCGCTTTGCTCTTGAGTTTCTTCTTCCTTGGCGGTGCCTATTCCTATCCTACTCTCCTTACTCTTTGGGTGTTGAGTCCACCTGACACTTACTCCATTTTCTACACAGCCGGGCCCGTCTTCGGCATCAGTCTGCGCCACTTCCGACATCGGGTTCTGGGACACGTTGGACCTGGCTGCAATACATGTCATTTGTCTACTGCATTAATGCTGCTTCTACGCCGCTCATTATTATACCCTCAGGATTTATATGTTTGCTCTGGCTTCATTACTGTAACAATATTATACTGACCTCCATTTACATCAGTCATCACTAGATATTAGCATTCCTATTCAATCACACTGAGCTCAATGCACAGATGCTTCTATATATACATGACATTCTTGTATTCAACTCAATCGTGGAAGCTTGATTATTCTTATTTAGGCAGCCAGAACCTACGTGAGGTTCTGCTCAGCCTAGCTGTTCGGTGCCTACGTGGGGCACCTTACAGCTCCTACTTATTGTTAATTTTGCCTCTCTGTCTTATCTACCTTCATTACACTGTATATCTACGCCTCATTCTAGTTATGGCTTCACCAGATCCGCCCGAGGGACCTGCTCTAGCTCATCCTATCCACAGGAAGCGAACTGCCAATATTAAGCGTTCCTTAAAAAATGGACTGTCTCTCATCTGATGGCTGAATTAAAAAAGCTGGGTGTTCCTTTCCATGCAAGCACAAAGAAACAGGAACTGTATGATTTACAGCTTGAGCATCAAAATCGTGGGTCCGCTATACCGCCAGTTCCACCTGCAAATCCAGACGCAGATGCCTTTGCTGAAATAAAAGATATTCTCTCTCAACTAGCCACATCTATGGTGGATATTTCTAATTGGCTTGAGGTACTTGAAAAACAACAAATGCCTACATGTGTGCTACCACCACAGCCTCCAAATGCTCCAGACGTTCCTACTCCTATACCAGATCCTACTCCAGAGCCTCTACCTCTTACTCCTATTCCTGATGCTCCTTCCATGCCAGGTACACTGGCTCCTCTGTGTCAATAGTGTCTCTCATTCATCTAGTACTGAGTCATCTCTGCAAGGATATCATTGATGGGAAAGATGTCAATCTTATTTCTCTGCTCATTTCCTCCCACGATACCATAGAGAGCAGGATCATATCCTGTGGTGACTTCTCTGTTGTTCTTCATTCTAAGGATCCTAGACTTTCCAAGAAATTAACTCTGCCTGAGTTTGTTTTGGCTTTCAGCTTCTACAGAGATATCCTTTGTTCCACCTTTCAGCCCACAAAGAAGAACTGGATGCTTACCTACATCTGGTGGTTGATTTTTGCGTCCACTATGGCGGTACTCATTTCTTTGATTAGCACAAGTCCTTTTCCACCAAGGCTGCTGCTGCCCTGTCTCATTTCAATATATGCCTGCACTGGGGCTCCCTTGACAACTAGTTGTTTTGCCACCATTTTGCCAGGCAGCAAGCATTGACCTGCCAAATCTGCAGCTCTTTTTCTCATGCAGCCACATTTCGTCCCTTATCCGTACCTGACGCATCCCATCCACGTCACGTACTACTACCACTTCTGGACCTACTATTACCCGAACAATTCACAATCCTAATACTCTTCCTCACTTTTCTCATGACAGGTATGGTCACCCTGTCTCATTTATCACTGGCAGATCCATATGCAACAACTTTAATGCCATGGGTTGCACAGTACAGGGCTGTCGCCTTTTACATGTTTGCAGCCACTGTGGGGATGCTCACTCCAAATCTGTTTGCCTTGCCCTAAGGAGTAAATCTTGACTATTCCAACATCCTTCAACTCCCATCAATGTCAAAGCTCTGGCTCAACTGCTTGCTAGTCACCCCTCTCAAACACTGGTCCAATATCTTGTCTCAGGATTTACATCCGGATTCCATACTGGGGTAAGTTCTCTTTCTCAAGATTCATTCACATGTTCAAATTTACAAACTGCTTATCTCAACCAGTTGTTGTCAAGTCACTTCTGCAGAAGGAACTGGACAAAGGCTACCTAATCGGACCGTTTCACTATCCACCTTTCTCTGTATTTACTTGTCAGCCCCATTGGCGTGGCTACTCATAAATTTTCAGGAAAAAAGAGATTCATTATCAACTTATCAGCGCCACATGCTACTTATGTTCTCAGTATCAATTCTCTTATTACTTCTCAAGAATTTTCCTTGGCTTATGCTCGAATAGATGACGCTATTATTACCATTAAACAACTTGGCAAACTGGCATGGCTGTCCAAAGACAACATTTCAGATGCCTTCAAATTACTTCCTATTCACTCATCACTTTGGCACCTCTATGGTGTCAACTGGGATCATTTGTATTACTTCGCTGTGATGGTTACTTTTGGATGCAAAAGCAGTCCGAAATTATTTGATATTTTCTCTACTACATTATGTTGGCTATTATTGAATCATTGTCATGTGACTTCTGTCATCCATTTACTTGATGACTTTCTTCTCATCGAACCTCCCTCAGCACCTCCAGTGGTAGCACTGACTTCATTTCGCCAATTGTTCTATCAACTGGCAGTACCTATTTCAGAAGAGAAGATGACTGGTCCCGTCACTGAACTGGAATTTCTAGGCTTTACACTGGATTCAGTACACTTGGAAGCTGGGCTCCCTTCTGATAAATTGCTTCAAATTAAAGCCCTAGTATTATCTTTTTCAAAAACGCTCATCATGTACAAAATGAGAACTCTTGTCTCTACTGGGTTACCTTAATTTTGCTACTCGCATTTTCCCACAAGGCTGTGCTTTCATATCATACTTGCTTGAGCTGCTTGCTTCAGTTTCAGCCTTACACCATCATATCTCCCTCACCGCTGCTGCTAAGTCTGACTTTGCCATGTGGTATCTTTTTCTGGATCAATGGAATGGCTGTTCCATGTTCTACAAGGATATCTCCCCAGAACAATCTCTCCAAGTCTATACTGATGCTTCTCCTACTCATGGATTTGCTGCCATCTTCCAAACAGCCTGGATCACTTCGCCATGGCCTTCTGAAATTCTTCAATTACCTGCAGCCATGACTTCTTCCCCGCTATTTTAAATTTATCCCATAGTTGCATAAGCCTTTACTTGGGGTCATCACTGGTCCTTAACTACTGTATCATTGTACACAGATAATTAAGTGACAGCCGACATTATTAATAAAGGCAGATCATCTGCTCCTGCAGTCATGCTATTCTCGTGGAGATTGACATTGACATCTCTTTCTCTTATACATAACTTTTGCATACAATGTTTTCATATTCTGGGACATCTCATCACAGCTGCTGATCAACTTTCCTGTTTCATTTTCAGAACTTCCGCTTCCTGCTACCTACAGTGGACCTTCTAGCAACACCGGCTCCTCAATTCTAGGACTTAATCATGCCATAACTGGTTACCTCAAGACAGCCAAGGCTCTCATGTTGTCCACTCTATCATCCAGCATGAAATCAGCGTATACTACAGCTTGGAGAAAATACATATCATTCAGTTCCATGACATCTTCTTGTGCCTTACCAGTGTCTCTGTCTACCATTCTTGCCTTTATGTCTTACTGTTATACAACCTGTAAGCTATCACATTCGACCACACGTCAATACCTAGCAGGCATTCAGTTTCATTTCTGCCAGCAAGATCCAGCCTCCATCTCTTTCATGTCACACCCAGCAGTCAAATTACTACTCACAGGTATCCACAAGCATACAATTAAGTGACCACCTTCTCGTCTATCAATTGACAACATTATATTCAAACAACTGATTGATTTACTGAAATCTGAGCATCCAACCTTTTCTTCCATTGTACTGTCTGCAGCTATTTGTCTCGCATTTTATGGATTTCTCATGGAGAATTCACTGTTTCAGTATCTTCTACATCTTACTACCTCAAGGTTTAACATCTTACGAAACATTTAGACCATTACATCCTTCATCTTCCTGCATCCAAAACTGACAGATTTATGAAAGGCTGGACATACTTTATTTTCCTACAGCCAGTGCTTGGTGTCCTATCCACATTCTAAACCAGTTGCTTCTTCTTCATCGTCTATCATCACCAGAATGTCCTCTACTATCATCAAGCAACAAATTACCTCTAACTACCAAAGAGTTTGTGGATTCAGTTTGTTTGCTTTTACAATGCCTAGGATATAATCCTCTTGATTATTCTGGTCACTAGTTTCGAATAGGAGCTGCTACATTTACTTCAAGAAAGAAAGTTCCAGCTTATATTATAAAATGTCTAGGAAGATGAACATCATTTTGCTTTGAGACCTACATTCCTAATCTTGAAATGGAGTTATGTTCTGTGTTTCTTTCCATCTCCTGTTAGTGTGCCCAGAAGGAGGGCAACTTGGTAGCCATGGTTGCTCAGAGGTTTCCTCTGTTAGAGGGTTTTTTTCCTCTTCTGAGTGCTGCCAGGTATACTCTCCATGAGTTGGAGGAGGAGGTGGATACTTATTCTATTTTGGGCCTTTCAGCTATCAGCTCATAAAAGATGGGAATGAGTAATGCCAAAACATATGTTACAACAAGCACAAGTGGCATCAAGCATGAACATAAAATGATATCTGCACAGTGAATTGAAGAGCCCCACCTGTAGTTCAGTGGGTGGGATACATTCTTCATAAACACCAATGCACCCAGCCTTCTTTGATTAGTGTTCAAGTTTTCCTCCACCCTCCCTCCTCCTTCTCCAGCACTTTTCCCATCCTCAGGGCCTTTCAGCTATCAGTTCATAAAAGACGAGAATGAGTAAGGCCAAAACATATGTTCCAACAAGCACAAGTGGCATCAAGCATGACTTATAAAATGATATCCCCACAGTGAAATATATATATAAATGAACTAATACTTAATTTAGGCAGTTCGGATTTTCATCCACCAAGAATAGGGCAGCTGAAGATACCTCTACTGATGTATGCTGATGATTTAGCAATCATCTCCTTGTCTAGACAGGGTCTACAGAAAATTTAAATAAATTAGATATCATTAGTAAACAACTAAATTTGAAACCAAATCCTCAGAAAACAAAAATGGTAGTTTTTGGCTCAAGGAAGAAATATAGTAAACTGTGTCTTGCAGGTCTACCATTGATTTTATAAAATAATTTACTTATTTGGGTGTTACATATTCCTCTAATTTAAGATGGAATAAACTTATTAAAATAACTGCTAACAAGATGAATAAAACAGTGTTGGGCCTAAAGAGATTTAATAATAGATTAAGGGGGTGCACTATAGAGCCCATGATAAAGGTGACAAATGCCAAGGTAATTAATCAGGGTCTCTATGCTGTGGAGACCTGGGGTCTAACTGACACCAAAGAGCTTGATATGATGCTAAATAAAGCATACGAACAGATACTTAGGCTCCCTTCTGGATCTCCAGATTCTTTGGTAAGAACTCAAATAGGGCAAGTAGACATGAACATCTGGATTCATACTAGAATAATTAGGTTCTGGCTAAAATTACATTTAAATATGGATCATATAACTTTGAATGGTGCTTTATTGGAGAAAAACATGGTCAAAGAATAAAAAACAAAACTGGCTACTGAAGGTTGAGGACCTCTTGAAATATTATAACTTGACATATTTGAGTTCTTGGCTAGGGAAAGGAATTGCTATCAGTCCAGCGTATCATAAAGTTATAACTGATATAGTTATGAAGAAAGCAAAGGAGTCTGATTTACAGCTAATTAAGAACTTAAAAGTCTCCACATGGTTGATTAATAACACTCAAAACCCAATTTAAAATTGTATTTGACCCAGTCATAATCCAGATTATAGGAAAATTATCACTCAGTATAGGTTTGAAACCTTTCCCAGCAATATACTTGTGGCAAGATTTATGTGAAATACCACATTATCAATTAACTATCACTGTGATGTGAAAGAACCTGAAAACCCACACCATATAATTTTACATGTACATGGTATAACAATCTGAGAAGGAAATATCTATGTGACTTCATTGGTTCCTTGGTTATGCCTACAATATATATTTTAGGCTTACTATTTAATTCTGAAAGCTTGCAAATTCTAGTGAAATTAGCTCTCTATTTAATAAATGTAACCCAGCTTAGGAAAAAGAAGTATGCTGTACGGGTGATTGAATAGATTAATTTTGCCTGCCCAATATTAAGACAATGCACTTTATTTATATAAGACTATTTATCATAAATGTATATCTTTGTACAATTCTGAAAAAATTAATTTTATATGTGATGGATCTTATATGTGATGTTGTATGTCGTCTTTGTTTTGATTGAATGGCAATTTTGCCTACAATAAATTCTTATTACTATTACTTATTCAGGTTGGTTACTATGGTAGTGTACCAAGAAGATTGCTTACAGCCTAGATGCTTCTCCATAAGACATTTATGGGGAGCCTTTGAGATGACACTCCTGTGATTCTTTACCAAAGTTCAATTTCCTTGAATATATGTATGAATTGATATTTTGAAGTCCCAATTCAATCTGATATTGCTAGCCAGACATGAGTGGCCTAGCCTCTAGTGTTGTTCTTAATATTTTAAAAAGTGGCACAGTTAGTTTTCTTCTATTTTTCAGGTTCTGTACTTCAATTCCATATAATAGTTGAAAATAGTATTTGGTCCTCACTGCTTCAATCAGTGGTTTGATAGATAAGCTCCATAAGTATAGTTAAATTTGGAGAGTCCCGATGTCACTTTTTTCATGTTATCTATAGTTTTATTGGTTTGTCTAGTCTAGGAACCATTTGCTTCAAATATAAGACCCAGATATGTGTAATTGTTTACAATTTCTAGTCTTTGGGTACCAAGATGCCAGTATTCCTTGGCAGATTTCTGTCCATAGACCACAACTTTGATTTTGGAGTAGTGTAACAAATCTAATTTTTTTTGTAGCCCTTTTCTGGATAGTGAAAATAATATAAGACCATTCATATAGGCAAAGGCAGAATAAGGCAAGTTGGATATTATAGAAGAGTCTAACACAAGGCAAACAATATCACTCAACATTCTGTTGATGTATAGAGAGAAAAAGGTAGGGGCTGCTATGCAGCCTTGTTGTACACCTCTATTGGTAAAATAGTTTTAGAAAGTTGGCCCTTGGTGCCAAGTCTAATTATTGCCCAGGTATCTTATAAAGATTGTAAATTATGTAAACTAGTCTGGATCAAAACCTCAATTTATTAACTGTTCCATCACTGTCCCCTGAAATTGAATTGAAGGCTGCTGAAAAATCAATGAAGACTGCATGCAGTTTTTGTCTCCTTAGGAAAACATACTGTATTTTTCCATTAGATGTTGTAGAATTAAACAGTTATCAATGATAGAATAACCTGACCTAAATCCTGCTTGCAATTAGCCAATCCTGCCAGTTGCTGTTATGTGTAATCTTAATCTAAGATTATTTAAGAGAATATTTTCAATTTTACATCGTATTTACATCAAGTAAACTAATAGGATGATACATAGCAGCATCAGCTGTACTGTCTTTCTTGTGAACTGGTATATCATTCCCTTGCCATGAAGGTGGAACATATTTTTCTTTTATACACTTATTATACAGACATGTTAAAGCTTTACATCATAACATCATAAAATCACAGCGTCAGTGGCTCAGTAGGTAGCACACTCACCTCTGAAGCCGGGAGATCAGAGGGCTGTGGGTTCAGTTCCCACATCTGGCACTTGGGTTAATATCCCAGTACTGACACTGTAGTGCAGCATGAGAGGGGTGCCACACTTCTGAGGTGCCGTCTTTTGGATGAGATGTTAAACCTAGGTCCCATCTGCCTGGATTGGTGGTAGTTCAGGTGGATGGTAAAGATCCCATGGCACTTATCGGAAAGATTAGGGAAGTTTTTAAACAAAAGAAACATAACATCACAAAAACAATCATACTATAAGAAAAGATTCTCAAAAATACAAACAAGAAATCAGATAATCTTCACAAGAACATACAACAGAATAAGGAAAAAAGAAAATCAATATGAAGTTTAACAAAAAAATGTTTCCACAGTTTATCCACTTTGTCTCATAGAAACCTATGAACATCATTCTCTTTAACACATAATAATCCTGCTTCAATTTGAGAAATAATAGTAACATTCAATACTTAGTGTTGTTGTAAACCATATTGACAGTGAAATTGCCATATAAAATACTGAACACAGGCAATGAATACATTCAAAGTGTTTTTATGATACTTTTTTCATACCCCACGTGTAATCATCCAGAATTAAAGTATGATAAGAAATAAGTGTCAAAAGGGGTATATTCTAATGAATTGCTGCATAGTCTGCCAAAATAGCTGACTATAAGGGCAATGAATAAAAAATGTAACATACTTTCTTCTATATTAGAACATGTAAGTCTGGGACAATATCTATCCGATTGTGGCTTATATTTCAAATTTCCCCTAACTCCTAATCTCCCTTGAGCAGAGATCCAGACAACATTCCAAATATAAACAGGGAGCCTAAAATCTGTTAGTTTGCATAAAGCAAACATCAATTTGGAAGGAACACAATCAGGAAAAAGAAGAAAAATTTGCTGCACATCATAAACTATATAGGAATCAAAAGATTTATTATCAAGAGATATCAGTTTTGAAATTACACTTTCCATTGTTGCATTTTTAATAGTAGATATCCCATAGAGAGGAAGACAATTAGAAAACAATATTTTGGAGGCAAAAGAATCCATGTTGTAAAATAACGAGCCCAAATGAATTGAGACCATAACTGCCACGACATAGTGGCAGAAGTCCATAAATAACTAAAGGAACTAAAAAAATAAAGGGAATGATAAAAAACAATAGGGTTAATCATGTTCAATCCACTTTTTTAACAGGTAAATAAGTAACTTCCCATTTCACAGGATTTAATCTATTACTCCATACCATTTGAAAGAATAAACTAAAAATTCTGGTTTCTAAATTAACTGGAGGAGGATACAAATAACTTAAATAGAGAAAAACAGGCAACAAAAATGTCTTAATTATCATAATACTTTCTTTTTCCCAAACTTCCAATGTTTCCATATGTTATTTTTGGATTCTCCAAACTGCAATTGTTGTTCCCAATTATAGGTAGCCAAATCACCAGGTCCAAACCAAACACCCAGAATTTTGTGAGGGGTGGAGACAAGAGGAATCTCCAAACTATCCAAAGATGCAGTCCTTACATTATCTAAAGAAAAGATAAAACATTTTCCTTTATTAAGACACGCTCAGAAATTAGTCCACAACAGTGAAATATTTATAAAGCCTGCTTCAATGAAGAAACATCTTGTACTAATAATGTGATATCATCAGCATAAGATGTGATCTTCTCAAGTGGTAACGTTGGGGAAGGGGCCAGACCAATAATACACTGATCCCATTGTATTTGCTGAATAATGGGATCAAGGGCAAAAGTGTATAAAAGAGGGCTTAAAGGACGTCCCTGTCTGACACCTATATTAAGTGGAACATCTGACCCAAAGAGCCCATTAACTGAAGGAATAATGGTAGCATTGGTGTATAACATAGTAATCCATTTTACGAATTGCCTAGGAATACCATATTTTAATAACAAATGAAAAAGGTGCTGATGTTGAAAAAGCTTTGGCCTGATCCAAAGCCACCACATAACCTGAGACATTGCCCAGTTTACCCACCTCAAAAAGCTCTCTTAAGAAATATAAATTATGTTGAATTTTCCGATTAGGAATTGCACAGGTTTGGGCCAGATGAATAAGGAAATCAGCAACTTGTAACAACTGATTATTAATCATTTTTGCCAGGATCTTGTAGTCACTATTCAGGAGACTTAGAGGCCTCCAGTTAGAAAGCATTGGTTTATCTCCTTTTTTATACAAAAAATGAAGAAGAGAAGTATTAAATCTTGAAAAAGGTAAATTTAATGTCAACATAAAGTTAAAAACTAAGGGCAAAAATAACTCATATGAGAAAGAAATTTTTCATAAAAATCATTAGGAATACCATCAAGTCCAGGGGATGTACCTGTAGTAAGTTGTTTTATTACCACTTCTACTTCTTGTGAAGAGATAGGCTTCAATAAACATTGTTTCATGCAATCCTCCATTTGAGGAAAAGGTGCAAAATTCCATCTGAAAGAACAGTAGTAGAATCAAAGGAGAACTAAACATAGTGTAAACAAATTACTGTACTACATACAACATTTACAAATCAGTGGAAACTAGAGTACCATCATTTTAAGGAGACTGGTCATTAAAGTTTTATCCAGCCATTGTCTACATGCTGCATATGGATCAGATGCTGGTTGTTTCTTCACACCATATCTAAATTCCATCTCCAATGATTTGGCCCTATCATATTGATAGTTTTCATTTGTTTTTGATTTCAAAAGTTGGAACTTAAATTTCAGACTATCACATGGAGGAAAACACATTAACTTATATAATTGATTTCTGAGTAGTAAATAGTGTAAATAATTAGAATTCGCCTTGTTCCTACTGAAACCAAGCAAAAGATGTTTTAACACTAATTTTGTATCAATCCACCAATCAAAAGATCATAGAGGCACATAGTAGAATTCCTAGCCTCAAAGAAAATCTCTATTTGAAGGGCACAATCAGGGGAATCCAAAAGTGACATATTTAAATGCCACCGCTGGACAATAGAAAAACTTTAGGAAGAACATCTGATAAACTAAAAGTACATAATAAAAGCCTGTGGTCTGAAAATTCAGTAGGTTGGGAAACACAAAAAAGAGGTATAATATGTTTTGAGACAAAAACCATGTCAATACGTGTAGCATAGATATGCCTACGGTATGTAGCCCCACTATTAGTCTTATGTAAAAATCTGTAAGTATCTAGTAAACCAGCCTCGGAAGTAATATGTTTTAAGGCATGGGAGTCACAATACATTTTTTTCTGTACTTCACCCAAAACTTGACATCTATGTCACAATTAACGTCACCACCCCAGATAATGTGCTTTTTAGTATATAAGAAGGGTTTTATGTCTTCAAACAATTCTATCCTGACAGTTTTTATTTGTGGAGCATACAAATTAATAAGACGGAAAGAAAAATCCCTGAAAGGGCAGTCAAGAATTAAAGCTCGGCCAGGTCGTACATCCATAAGTCTGGAAATGTGAAACTTAGTGGATTTAAATAATATACCAATGCCATCAGCAGAATCTAACCCAAAAGTCCAAAAGGAAGGACCCCAATGCCATCTTCTTTTTACTTGTTCAATATCATACCAGGAGGATAACCTAGTTTCTTGTACAAAAAGGATGTCTACATTAAAGGAGTCAAAATATGAAAATACAGAGACTTGTTTCTTATAATTTTTCAAGCTGCAAACATTATAAGACCCAATCCGTAATGCAGCCATCTAAGGTGTCAAGAAAAAAAAAGTTAAGGCTCTCCTTTTGAGCTAATACTAGCTTTCCATTTTTTTTCCTTTTTTTTCATTCCCTTTTTTCTTTCTTTAGATATTTCAGTGGATTTACTATCCTCATCCTCAGTTGCCAGTTCAGACCTATGGGAAGGGTCAGATTCCAGATCTGAATCACCCAAATCATCTTGCAGGGGAAAAAAAGAGATTTTCTGTAGGTATGGGGCTTGGAGCAGATTGTCTAAGTGAGGCCCTAGTAAACCAGCAGCTTTTAACAGTTTCAAACATGGGAGGAGGCATAGAGACACTAGTAGGTTGTTCCTGCACAGAGGGAGGAACTGCTGAAGAAGTACCAGCAGAAAGAGCAGTATTATTATCCTGTCAAGGGGGTTTGGGGAGGCCAATTTTCCAAAGGTGAAGTCACAGTATTATGGGGAAGTAAGGAATCTGTATGAGGTATTTCCTCATCTTGTGGGACGGGGGAGTAGGAAAACTAGAATCTCTCCTTTTCTCTTGAGCTTTGTTAACTAAGTCATCCTGATCCCAGCCTTCAGTTCTATTATGCTTAGCTCAAGGACATTGATGAAATGCATGTCCTTTCTCATCGCATATGTTGCATTGAAAGATGTTTTCACACAGATCTACTGAATGTCCATACCTCCCACATAAGGAACATTTCAACATATCACAAGAGCTGCTAATATAAATTTTTAAACCCACACTTACAGCAAGCCCTCGGTTGTCCTCCATAAAAGCAAACCCCTCTATCTTTTCCCAGAAGAAAACTATTGGGTAAATGAACAATGTCGGAACTGATTTGAAATAACTTCACTTTAAATTTCCAGCTCCTGGTCCAAATTCCTTCCAAATCAAGGATGGCTTCAAGGGGCCAAGGATATCACAACGATTTTGCAACCAATGATAGATATCATTTACTTTTACACCTTTGTTGCAAAACATGATAGTAACATGTATAATCTGTGGTTTTGTAAGAGGGATTGCAAAAAAAGGTGTCCATAGAGGGGTAGTTTTAAGAGTAGAGTATTTGTCCCAGAAATTTTATAAGCTGTCATTGTGCTTAAAACTGATGTCAAAAGAATCCTCCCCTGAAATATGAATTAAAGCATAAATATCGGCAGAAAAATACATAGAACCCCTCAAAAGCTGTTTAGCAACATAATATCTGTCTGGGTGCTCAGTAAGCCCACCCCCCAATATTGTAACCTGACTGCATTTCATCTAGGTGCTTGATCAAGCTTATTTTTAAATAAGTCTGCCATAGTAACTCATTTAGGTTTTTCAGACTCAATCTTCTCGAAACCCACTGTCCCCTGTTGATCACCCCCACCCCTTCCCGAAGATGTGCTCAGCCTAGATGAGGCTGTGGCTCGATCCTCAAAGAGATGAGCATCAGTAGGTAAGACCTTAGTAGAAAAGTTGTGTGCAATACCTGAGCTCAGGATTGAATTCACAGTGACATGCATTGAAGATGTTGAAGAAGAAGAAGGAATATCACTCCCATCTGGATCTGGAGTCCAATGTCCCAAAGCCATGCACTTCCAGTCCTAATTCTGAAGCACTTCATCAGCCGACCAATCGTGAAGAAAACCCCAGAGTCAGTTGGCAGTCCAAATTGCTGTCGCACAACTTGCAATGTGAAAAAAGTTGCTGTAGTATAAGGAGCAAATTCTCCAGCACTCCGCTGCTCCTGAGTGGTACCCGGAAGTCCCGGTCCAGTAACTATTTAAACAGAAGATTCATCCAGTATAGGATCGGGAGGAAAATGTTGCGATCCCAAAGAGTCAGTAAGCAGTGCATTCACTGCAAAAGGTAAATCAGTTTCAGACACTTTCCCCTGAATTGGTTGTCTACCAACAATCACCTGAGAATGTTGATGTGAATCCAGAAGAATAACTGAAGGTACCTTTTTCTCCTGAGTAAGAGGCATAGAATTTTCATCAGAGACAGCAATCTTCATAGAAGTCTCAGCTGAAGCCAGCAATATGTCCTGCTGCATGAAAGGTTGAGCACAGTCTGCCATCCTGCAGACAAACTCCAACAGTTCCCCTACTGGTAACAATACAGTAGGGGAATTTCCCCGGTGTCCTGGCCAAATTTCCCTCATTCATTAAAAATACCACCAACAGCTTAATCTGGTTCAAGATCAGTTGCCATTCATCTGTATCCCCCTCCCCCGGGTCGTGCCTGAAAAGAGGCAGGATTTATCTAGTGCACTTACCCGGTCAACAAAAAAATAAATAAATAAATAAACAACTGGTTATCACAATGATATACCTTTAGTGGTATTCTGTCCTATCCAGGTGCTTTATTGGTTTTAAGTAAGTTATATTTAGGGTTGAGCAGGGGTTCCTATGTTAAACCTCAAATTTTACGCTTTAATAACTTTGCAACCATTCAATGGATTTGCAAAACATTTTGCATGTGTGATATGGTGGTGAAGATCTCTTAAAGTACCAAGTTTTGTTCCAGTCAGATGTGCGAATTCTGAGATGTGGATAGTATAAAAACATGAAAAAAATCACTATTTGTCATCGCATTGCACCAAGATGGTTTGGAATTTTGGTTGTAAATTTTCAGAGTAGAAATGGCTTGGCCCACAGATGTGCCTTTCACCTGTTCAGTGAAAAAATATTAATCCATTCCAAAGTTATTAATTTTTAACATTTTGGTCCTGAGCATGAAATATAGCTGTATGAAATGAAAAAAAGACCATTTTTCATATTGGGCCAAATCTTTTTCATGAGGAAAAAATCCTTTTTAATTTATTGCCATCTTATTTCCATTTTTTTTTTTCAAAAAAAAAAATTCAAAACCTACAAAAATGACATCCTGCAGAGAGATCAAGACATCTAGCTTGTTAATTCGGAGTCCATTAGGTGGGTTCTGAACTTAACTCCTGGAAAAATGACCCCAAAATGTGTTTTATTTTTTTTACATCTTAAATCCCTTTTCATGTCTCGCTTCTGCTTTTTCGGTATGTCCTTTTTTGTTTACACGAAAAAGAATCCCTTCATGTGGAAAAGATTTTGGATACTTTTTCCTTGGTGTCTAGTGCTAGCCCACCCATCCCAGGAATTTTTTTTTTCCTGGTGTTTGGTGGCACCTCCACCCTTTGATCACCATCCCTGAAATTACTTTATTTTTCTCTGGTGTCTAGTAGCACCCCCCACCCTCCAACTGTTGTCTCCATAATAATTAAAGCTTTTCCTGGTATCTAGTGGCACCCTCCACCCTCCAATCACTGTCCTCATAATTATTGTATTTTTCCCTGGTATCAAGCAGTACCCACACTATCTGATCACCATGCCCATTACGTTTTGTATTTTCCCAGTGTCTAGTGATGCCACACCTTCCAATAACCATCCTGTTAAGATTTTTTCTTTCCCTCATGTCTAGTGGCACTCTCGCCCTCTGATCACCATCCTATCTTAAATATAGAAAACAGTCCCTCCATGTATTTTTTTCAAACCTGTAAAAAGAAAATGGTCCCTCGCCAATCCAACCAACCCACCCCAACCTCCCACTGAGCATCCACTACCCAGCACTCTCCCCACATCAGCCACACATAATCACTCACCTAAACAGGTCCCAGAGAGAGAATCCATCCTCTGATCGAAGACACGTCTTGCTGATGGAACCAACAAATGCAATATGAAAAACTGTGGTAACTGTGGTTTGCTAGTTTTACATATTTTGACACCAAATTTTCAACATGGCATTTTTGAGACCCCATCTCATGAACAATGGCAATGGAAGTATGCAAATCTGGCCCAAAAGGCAAGTGCATGGTTACTTGGCAAAATCACTTTTTGGGCAGGATTTGAAAATGTGCTTTGATTGCTAATGAGGTGGGATCATAAGAAGGTTTTGTTCAAAATTTGGTGTCAAACTATGTAAAAATGGCAACGTTATGTGTATCCATTGACATTTTGCTATACTTGATCATAACTTTGGTAATTTGAAATATTTGTATCCAAAATTTGCAACATGGCCATTTTTTATACCACCTCATGAATGTGATAGCTGTCATTTTTCAAATCCTGCCCAAAGTGTGTTTTTGCACATGTGGCATGGAATTTATTTATTTAATAACATTTAGAATTATAATCCTTTAAGTGATAGACTCCTTTACAAAGGCTCCATGTCAAACAACAATAAGGACATACATATGGTATTAAGCAGTACAGTATTCGGGTAATAGAAACAAGAGAGAAAACAAGTAATGGGAGTTATGCATACAAAACATTATACAATATTATAAGTACAGTGATCATGGAAGAAAGACAATGCACAAAGCACACAGATGGAGGATACTGAAACAATAGTCTTTGGGAGAGGAGGACCCAGCGTCATCCATAATATGGATGTAGTGCATGAATACACATTTTGTTTTCCATATATATATCATAACATTTATGAGGTAGATTTATACTACAGAGCCCCACCAAGAGGGGGTAGCAGGAGGAAGAGAGGGTTAGGGACAGTCACAGACTGAAGATTCTAGCAGATCAGCTTTTGGAATGATGTTGCAGTGGTACAGAATAACATTTCAGTGGGGATTAGAACATTTTCAGTACCGGGTTCACGAGGAGGGATAATAAGAAGGCTCTATGATGGCTGCATGACACCCGGAACCATGACAGCCAACACAGTGACACCCAGGCATTGACCAGCAACCCACTGTAAGGCACACATTGCACAGGGTGGAACAGTGACAGCCCATATAGTGATTTTCGCCTCATGAATGGGTGGCCAAGGCCCCACCCCAAGAGCACAATGGACAGGCTGTGTGCATGTGGGCACCCACCACCCTGTGAACCACAGAAACAGCAGGGTGTGGGCAGTGCAACCCCCCAGAGAGGACTGGAGGTACCATTCCAGCAGTCCCCCCAGCCTGCCATTGTTGTACAGGGGGACTCCCCCACCTGGCAGGGGCCACATGGTGTAGTCAGCCCCCCCAATGGAAGGAACATTGGTGCCATGGGCTGAAACCCCCCCATGCAGGACAGAAGCCACATACAGCTGCAGGGTATAACAGGAGGCACAGGGAACAACCAGGCACAGTACCCCCCCACTACAGAACACACTGAACACAGGGCTGAAGTAGTGCAGGTTTAATGTGAATAAGTGCAGAAAGCAAGACAGGAGAACAGGTGGCCAAGAGGCCTGGTGCATCACACAACAGTGCCCACCACCCCACAGTGCCCACACACACTTCCACACCCCCACGGGGGCATCAGTCCAGATGGCAGGGGCATACTGCCATACCCACAGTGTCCATCACATCTGCAGGTGGATGTTCAGGACAATGCCCAGCAGGTAGTCCAAGAGCATGCACTGGCCGTACTGCTCCACGATCTCCATCAGCCGAGAGCTGCAGTCCCTGGATCACCATCAGCTGGCACCACCATCCTTGCCCTGCAGCACCTGCTGCATCCATAGCTCGGTCATTTGCTGCTGCCTCCACAGCACATGATGAAATGCCACACCACGGGGTGTGACACCACCCTTCAGGGAACTGAACCCACAGTGCTAGCTCTCAATGATGTTGTTGGTGCATGGCAGACCCTCACATGCAGTGGCATAGCAATTCCATTAGTTGATCGGGTAGGGGGTCCTATGCAGACTTCTGCAGACCATGCGCCCCAGCCAGGAGTCCTCAAAATAGTCCATGAAGGGTGCCATCTCCTCCTCATGGGTAACATAGACCTCCCAGGTGCACAGCTCTTCATAGGCAGTGCCAACATCCTCAGGTGGCATGAACGTCTGGGCAAAAAGCATCCACACATGTAGGGTGAACTCATCACTTGTCACATACAGTTGTGCCAGGGTGCCATGCTGGTGTAGCCTGCACCACAGGCATTCGGTGAAGTGGAAGAAACACCCTCTTATCTTAGCATGTGGGAACACAGCATACATTGCCCAGTATGCTGCCTGCTTGTAGTCGATCATAATGTTGTGCAGGTGCAGCCCAGGGCACAGTTCCAGCAACTTGCGCAGGACCACGGTACATCAACCCGAATTTCCATCACGGCTGCAGGTGAGAGCTGAATATTTGCCATAGTCGGGAGAAGCAAACTGACTTTCCTGCCACCTATTACAATTTTTAATCTGAGAAACTGCACCTTATTTTGTGAATTCCTGTCATACAGCGGAGAAGTTTGGACTTTTGCCAATTACATCTAGTAATTGGGTGCACGTAGAAGGGTTGGGGGCTCTTGTGCTTAAATTCTGCTTGCATATCTTTTCATCAGCACAGTTCAAGACATCAACCCGAATTTCCATCACGGCTGCAGGTGAGAGCTGAATATTTGCCGTAGTTGGGAGAAGCAAACTGATTTTCCTGCCACCTATTACAACTTTTAATCTGAGAAACTGCACCTTATTTTGTGAATTCCTGTCATACAGAGGAGAACTTCGGACTTTCGTCAATTACATCTAGTGATTGGGTGCATGTAGAAGGGTTGGGGGCTTTTGTGTATAAAGCTACGTGCCTTACAGATGCGAGCAAGCTGAGTGGCGTGAGCGCCACTCGGAGAAGAAAAACGCAAGCAGTTTTGGTAAATTTAGAAGGTTTTAAAAGATTGTTTTAATAATGGGTTACATGTTAAAAAATCTCATAATAGGGTACATGATGTGGGGTTTTTGGATATTAGGCAAATGTGAATATTCAGAGGTTAGTGTTGTAAAATGGAATATAAATAATTTGATTATAGGGATCTCAGATTATTACATAGAAACATAGAAACATAGAATTTGACGGCAGATAAGGACCGCTTGGCCCACCTAGTCTGCCCATTTTCCTACCTAACAGATAAGCTGCAGATCCTAGTTAACCAACAGCTTACTTCCTCCTACCCCCCACTAGGACTGCCTTATGCCTGTCCCATGCATTCTTGAAGTCCCCCACTGTTCTTGACTCCACAACTTCCTCAGGGAGGCTGTTCCATGCATCCACAAGTGTAAAAATACTTCCTCACATGACCTCTGAGCCGTCCCCCCTTTATCTTCAAATTGTGCCCCCTTGTTCTTGCACATCTCTTTTTCTGGAAGATGCTACCCTCTTGGACTTTGTTAATTCCCTTGAGGTACTTGAAAGTTTCTATCATGTCCCCTCTCTCCCTTCTTTCCTCAAGGGTATACATATTAAGCTCCTTTACTCTTTCTTCATATGTCTTCTGGTGCAGAGCCTGCACCATTTTGGTTGCCCTCCTCTGGACAGCCTCCACTCTGTCTATGTCTTTGCAGAGATGGGGTCTCCAGAACTGCACACAGTACTCCAGATGGGATCTCACCAACTGTCTGTACAGAGGGATAACAACTTCCTGTTTTCTACTATTGATGCCTCTTCCTATGCGTCCCAGTATCCCCCCAGCCTTCCTTGCTGCCTTCTCACATTGCTTGCCCACCTTTAGGTCATCTGATATAATTACCCCCAGGTCCCTTTCTATTTTTACTGTTGTCAGTATCTCACCCCCCATTGTGTACGCTTCCCCTGGGTTTTTGTTTTAAATGTGCATTACCTTGCACTTCTTTGCATTGAATCGGAGCTGCCATACATTTGACCATTCCTCCAACCTTGCCAAGTCCCTTCTCATCCTTTCCACTCCATCTTGTGTATCAACTCTGTTGCAGATCTTTGTGTCATCTGCAAAGAGACATACTTTTCCTTCCAGTTCCTCTGCAATGTCACTTATAAAGACATTAAA
The DNA here is from genome assembly GCA_016271365.2 of Neoceratodus forsteri. Classification (NCBI taxonomy): domain Eukaryota; kingdom Metazoa; phylum Chordata; order Ceratodontiformes; family Ceratodontidae; genus Neoceratodus; species Neoceratodus forsteri. Next base: position 1,221,774,970 of record CM057450.1, read on the forward strand.
AAGGACCGGTCCCAGTACTGAACCTTGCAGTACCCCACTAGTAACCCCCCTTTCTTCAGAGTGTACTCCATTTACTATTACTCTCTGTGTCCTATTCTCCAGCCAATTCTTTACCCAGGCTGTCATCTTGGGACCCACTCCCAGGCTGGCTAACTTGTATATTAATCTTTTGTGTGGGACTGTGTCAAATGCCTTGCTAAAGTCTAGGTAGGCCATGTCCACAGACCCTTCCTGATATACTACTTTGGTCACCCAGTCAAAGAAATCTATCAGATTCATCTGGCATGACCTTCCCCCTGTGAATCCATGCTGCCTTGGGTCCTGTGCCCCACTGGCCTCTAGGTACTCAACAATTCTTTCCTTCAGAAGTGATTCCATCATTTTCCCTACCACTGAAGTCAAACTAACTGGTCTGTAGTATCCTGCCTCTGTCCTGCTCCCACTTTTGTGAAGAGGAATCACATCTGCCCTCCTCCAGTCCTCAGGTATCACCCCATCCTCCCATGATTTGTTAAAGAGAGTAGTCAGTGGTGTCACTAGTTCTACCCTTAGTTCTTTTAGAATTCTTGGGTGAATCCCATCAGGCCCCATTGCTTTGTCCACCTTCAATTTTATTTGTTCTTTCAGAACCCTTTCTTCTTTAAATGGACTGGTATTGACCCTCGTCTTCAGAGTGTTTCTCTTGTTTGGTTTAGGTAACTCCCCCTCCTCTTCTTTTGTGACTTAAAACAACATCTAATAATTAAAAGGCGTAATCATTTTAAAAATGAATGGAGACAGACTCAGAGACAGTTTTTTTCTGGACCACTTAAGATGTAAATTGAGTTCAAGTAAAAGTCATCTGCTCTGTATATTGTTATTAATACAGAGTGGAGACATTGAACAAAATCCAGGACCAAACGAAAATAAAGGAATATCTATGGTGCACAAAAATGTTAGAAGTTTTATAAACAAAATTGATGAGTATCGTGTTTGGGTTACTAAATCTGAATATAATATAATAGCATTACTAGAAACTTGGCTTCATGAAGGTATACATGATAGTGAAATTCGGTGAATGGACTATAGAGTAATTAGAAAAGATAGAGAAAAGAAGGGTGGTGGGGTTTTATTGTATATAAAGAATAATCTTGGTCCCTATCAGACTTTGTTAGCAATTAATCATGAGGAAGTAGATGGTCTGATGATAAAAATCTGTTCTCTGAGGTTAATTGTAGGAGTGTTCTATGCCCCACCTAAGACAAAAATAAAAATGTTTGATTCCCTAGCAGAGATTATACTGGATAAAATAGGAAATCATCATGTTTTAATAACTGGTGATTTTAACTCAAATTGATTACAATCTAAAGGGGAAAGATTAAGAAATAGTTTTACAACATTAGGATTGGATCAAATAATAAAATATCCAACCAGAGTTATTAACAATCAAGCTGCAGGTTCTATATTATACTTAATATTTGTTTCGCAAGGCCTAGAAGTATTGAGTCAGGAGATACTATCTTTGAATTTGAGTGACCATAATCCAATAACATGTGTAGTTAATTTAAATACTAGGATGAAAATAAATAAAACATCATATTGGACAAGAGATTATGCTAGGTTTAATGAGGTAAAATTTAGGAATTCCCTAATAAAACAAAACTGGGAAAGGGTTTTCCTTATTTCGGATATAGAATTGGCAGCCCAAGAGTTTAATGATATAATGTTATTATGTATTCAACAGCATGCCCCAAAAGTAAAAAAGATAGTTAAAGATAAACAATTACCCTGGATAACAGAGAAATTAAAAAATCTAATAAGAATAAGGGATAGAGTATGGAAAAAGGCCAGAAAGTATAAGGAATCTGAGACTAGGGAAAAATTTAAATATTGGAGAGATAAATGTAAAAAAGATATAAAAAGAGCAAAACTCCAGTATTATTTGGTTAAATTAAATAAGGCACAAGATCCAAAAAAATTCTAGAAGCAGATTTCTGATTTGAAGGATCCTATAAGACCAATACAAAAGGTTAACTTAAGTCAAGAGGAAAGATTAATAAAAGATCAAGAAGGGGTTGCAAATTATTTTAATACATATTTTATTGACTTGTCTGACCTAAATATTCCTAAGTTAAGTAAAAAGAAATCAAAAATTTCTTTAGATAATATTACAAGAAATATGGAAACAATAAATAAGGTGGACTTTGGACTCAAATTTAAATTTAGAGATATAATGGGAAAGGAAGTTGAAAAGGAACTTAAATGCTTGAATGTTTCAAAATCTGGAGGTTTAGATGATATTGAAGCTAAATTTTTGAGATATGGGGCAGAGATTATTGCTCCTGTTGTAACATATCTTTTTAATTGGAGCATGCAATGCTCTATGGTCCCAAGGGTTTGGAAAATGAGTAAAATTATACCTATTTTCAAAGGTGGTGATAATGTAGTAGTATCGAATTACAGACCAATTGCCTTATTGCCAATAGTGTCTAAAATTTTGGAAAAACTAGTCCATGTCCAGTTAAGTCAGTATTTGGAAGATAATCAGTTACTGAAAAAATATCAATATGGATTTCAAAAGGGTAAGTCAACAAACACCGCCTTGCTGGACTTTAATAATTTAGTAGCAACATTGTTGAATCAAGGGAGAAGTACAGGGGCGGTGTTTGTTGATTTAAGTAACGCGTTTGATCTGGAACAACATGAAGCTTTGTTAGAAAGTTTATATTAATTGGGCATTCAGGATGAATCATTAAAGTGGATGAAATCATATTTATCTGATCGAAGACAATGTGTGGTTCTGGGTGATATTATTTCAGGCCAAGGAGAAGTCTTTTGAGGGGTCCCACAAGGATCTATTTTGGTTCCCCTCTTGTTTAATGTTTATGTGAATAATCTTCCAAAGCAAATAAAATACTGTGATGTTAGAATGTATGCAGATGACACAGTAGTTGTGGCATCTGCAGATAGTATGGAACAACTAACTTATAAGCTTCAACAGGATATAAATTTATTACAGACTTGGTTTAATAACCTTGGTTTGTTGTTAAATTTAAAAAAAAACACAAAGCATGGTCTTTAGTGGATTTAAAAATAAAGGGAAATCAAAATTGCAAACAAAACTCGCTGAGAATAGTCAGATTGAAGCAGTTGATACAGATATTTGGGTGTGCAAATTGATTGTTGTCTAATGTATACAGAACATGTACTTATACAAGTTAAAAAGGTAACTCAAAAATTAGGGATGTTAAGAAGGGTAGCTGGAAGCTTGACAAAGAAAGTAAGGGAGAAAGTGGTTGGACAACTGTTAGCTCCAGTTTTGGAATATGGATCAATGTTATATATGCATTCTAACACCACAGTGTGGAATAAAGTAAATCAGGTCTACTACAAAATGAGTACATTTATAACAAGAAGTAGGCATGGGGTGCATCATTGTGACTTATATAAAAAATTAGATTGGTTAAATCTGAAAGAGAAAACGGCTTATATTTGGTACATATGTTACCAAATATTAAAAGGTGAACCTAGAAACATAGAATTTGACGGCAGATAAGGACCACTTGGCCCACCCAGTCTGCCCATTTCCCTACCTAATGGATAAGCTGCAGATCCTAGTTAACCAGCAGCCTACTTCTTCCTACCCTCACCCCCTAGAATTTCCTTATGACTGTCCCATGCATGCTTGAATTCCACCACTGTTCTTGACTCCACAACCTCCTCCGGAAGGCTGTTCCATGCATCCACAACCCTCTCTGTGAAAAAATACTTCCTTAAATTACCTCTGAGCTACCCCCCTCTATCTTCAAATTGCGCCCCCTTGTTCTTGCACACCTCTTTTTTTGAAAGATGCTACCCTCTTGGACTTTGTTGATTCCCTTGAGGTACTTGAAAGTTTCTATCATGTCACCCGTCTCCCGCCTTTCCTCGAGGTTATACATATGAAGCTCCTTAAGTCTCTCTTCATATGTCTTCCGGTGCAGACCCTGCACCATTTTAGTTGCCCTCCTCTGGACAGCTTCCATCCTGTCTATGTCTTTGCGGAGATTGGGTCTCCAGAACTGCATGCAGTACTCAAGATGGGGTTTGACCAGCTGTCTGTACAGAGGGATAACTTCCTGTTTTTTACTGGTGATGCCTCTCCCAATGCATCCCAGTATCCCCCCCAGCCCTCCTTGCTGCCCTCTCACATTGCTTGCCCACCTTTAGGTCATCTGATATGACTACCCCCAGGTCCCTTTCCATTTTTGTTGTTGTTAGTATCTCACCCTCATTGTGTACTCTTCCCCTGGTTTTGTTTCCCAGGTGCATTACTTTGCACTTCTTAGCATTGAATCTAAGCTGCCATACATTTGACCATTCCTCTAACCTTGCCAAGTCCCTTCTCATCCTTTCCACCCCACCTTGTGCATCAACTCTGTTGCAGATCTTTGTGTCATCTGCAAAGAGACATACTTTTCCTTTCAGTCCCTCTGCAATGTCACTTATAAAGACATTGAAGAGGACCAGTCCTAATACTGAACCTTGCGGTACCCGACTAATAACCCCCCTTTCTTCAGAGTGGACTCCATTTACTATTACTCTCTGTGTCCTAGTCTCCAGCTGATTCTTTACCCAGGCTGTCATCTTGGGACCCACTCCCAGGCTGGCTAATTTGTATATTAATCTTTTGTGTGGGACTTTGTCAAATGCCTTGCTAAAGTCTAGGTAGGCCATGTCCATAGACCCTTCCTGATCTACTACTTTGGTCACCCAGTCAAAGAAATCTATCAGATTCATCTGGCATGACCTTCCCACTGTGAATCCATGCTGCCTTGGATCCTGTGCCCCTCTGGCCTCTAGATACTCGGCAATTCTTTCCTTTAGAAGTGATTCCATCATTTTCCCTACCACTGAGGTTAAACTAACAGGTCTGTAGTTTCCTGCTTCTGCCTTGCTCCCACTTTTATGAGGGGGAATCACATCTGCCCTCCTCTAGTCCTCGGGTACCACCCCATCCTCCCATGATTTGTTAAAGAGAGTAGTCAGTGGTGTCACTAGTTCTACCCTTAGTTCTTTTAGAATTCTGGGATGAATCCCATCAGGTCCCATTGCTCTGTTCACCTTCAGTTTTAAGAGTTCTTTCAGAACCCTTTCTTCTGTAAATGGGCTGGTATCAACTTCTGTATCCAGAGTGTTTCTACTGTTTGTTTGAGGTACCTCCCCCTCTTCCTTTGTAAATACTGAGCAAAATATTTGTTTAGTATCTCTGCCTTTTCACAGTCACCCTCTGCCCACCTCCTCCCTTTATTAAGCCTCACTATCCCTCCCTTGGTCTTCCTTTGCTCCTGATGTACCTATAAAGGTTTTATCCTCCTTCTTAACTGAGTTGGCTATCTTTTCCTCGGTTTGGGCCTTTGCTGTTATGACTGCCTTCCCAGCTTCCTTTGCTTTAACTGATACAGTTCTCTGTCCTGCTCCTTCTGTGATTCCTTGTACTTCCTGAATGCTTTTTTCTCTTGAACCTTCACTGCCACTTTCTTTGAGAACCATAGTGGTTTCTACATCATTTCATTTTGTTTATTTGCTTCACAAAGGCTTGTTACCTCTGTGATGGCAGTTTTTATTATTCCCATTGTTCTTCCACCTCCTTCCTGCCCATTTGCTAGTGCATTCCTTAGGCACTACCCATTTTGGCAAAGTCAGCCTCCTAAATTCCAGTACTTTGCCTTTGTATGGCTTGACTCTGTTGCTGTGTTTATTGTGAACCATACTGTTCGATGGTTGCTAGTTCCCAGATGGCTACCCACTTCTACAACTGTGATCCTCTCTTCATCTCTATTTGAGAGAACCAGGTCTAAGATTGCTCCCTCTTGAGTGGGCTCCAATACTAGTTGTCTAAGGCATGCCCCCTGTAGGGCATCTAGAATAACCCCACTCTTTGAAGTGGCTGCTGCAACTGCACTCCAGTTAACATCTGGCATATTCAGATCACCCATCAGCAATATCTACCCTTTATCTGCCATTCTAAGTATACTTTCTATCATTTCCTTGTCCATTTCCTCCCCCTGAGAAGGGGGTCTGTATACAACCCCTGTGCGGATTGTGGTGCCATTGCCAGTTTCCAAATTTACCCACAGTGCTCCTTCTCCTCCCTGTTTTCCCTTTTGTTCTGTTGCTTTGATTCCTTCCCTTATGTAAAGAGCTACTCCTCCTCCTCTTTTACCCTCCCTGTCCCTCCTGTAGATAGTGTATCCTGGTATGTTTACATCACAGTCATGGTTTTGTGTGTACCATGTTTCTGTGACTGCCATGATATCCAGATGTTCCTCCTCCATCAAGACCACTAATTCAGGAAGCTGGTTACTCAGACTATGGGCATTGGTACTCATTGCTCTCCATTTTTTGATGGTTTTACCTTCTGTTGCAGCATCCCCCACTGACCTTTCTACCTCAGTCTTTTTCTCATTTAGTACCCTGTTTTGTAGGGAGAGGCTGGGATTTTCCTGCTGCTTATCAGTGCCTCCCTCCTTGACTAGTTTAAAAGCTTGCCAATGAAGCGTTTAAACCGATTGCTCAAAAGACTTGTTCCCTTCCTGGACTGATGCAAACCATCCTGCCAGTATAGGTTGGTGTCCCTCCAGGTGGAACCCCAGTCCCCAATGAAGCCAAACCCCTGTTCTCCACACCATTTTTTCAACCATTCATTAAACTGCATGGTGCAAAGTACCCTCGCCTCACTCATGCCATTGACAGGCAGCACCTCTGAGAAGGATACTGTGTGTGCTACTTGTCTTAGGCCCCTCCCCAATTCTACAAAGTCCTTCTGCACTGCTCAAATCTCATGTTGAGCCAAGTCATTTGTCCCTAGGTGGACAATGATGTCCAGCTCAGACTCCCGTGCAGCTGTTCTCGTGATCCTGAGGATGCACTTCCTGTCCCTCCAAGCTATGGCACCATGCAGGCACCTTACTTCAGTTTTCCTGCGTCCCCAGTTCTATCCCCTTAATAATTGAGTCCCCTACCAGGAGCTGCTTCCTTTCTGTGGTGTCCTCTGCCTCCTTCCTGTGGGCCTCCCTTGTGACAGTTGTTCTCAACCCCTTAGTCTCCTCTGTGGTGCATCCATAGGGGCGCTATGCTCCCCTAGAATGGTGTATGGATTGTGGAGTGGAACAACTGACTGGGTGTGCCTATGTTCCACCATCCTCACCCTCCCTGAGCCCACTGTGGTCCAACTGCTGTGTTTTCTTTGCAACCTCTGAGGTAGTGGTGGTGGCTCTGGTGCTCCCTCGATGGGGGATGTTCCCTTCCTACCATCCAGTGTGGCCTGGGGGAAGGTTCCCTTACTACTGTCCAGTGTGGCCAGAAGATGGGCAACTTCCTCTCTCAGGGCAGAGAGTTGTCTGCAAATAGGGCAGCATCTCAGCCTCCAGAAAGACTCCTGGAAGACTGCTGCCCCACAGCCATTACATTGCACTACTCCCCACATGTGTATCTACTTTTTTTTGTGTGTTTGTGTGTGGGATTGGTTTGTTATATAGAAATACATATATTATACAATGTGTATGCTTATATTGTCAGTGTAGTGTGCTAGAGAGGATATGCCAGTGATATGCACCTTGCACTCTTGAGGAAATGATGTCAGAACCCCAGGTATAAAGGAACTATTTCCAGGGATGGGTGAGGGGTGGGAAGGGGTTGGGCCTAAACTGTGCCCTCACAAAACAATCAGCTAAGAGCTCTGACCCACCGCTGCGATGAGTGCCTTCCTGTCAGCAAGATACCCTACACAACAGTTTGAAAGAGAAAATACCCTGCTAATCAAACAGAGAAAAATCCAGACATCCAAGTCAGACACAGGTAAACCTCCCCAGCCCCAAAACAGCCTGGTGGTTTGTACTCTGAAAGCAGTCAGCCCCAAAATAAGTCAGCTGTGCTTTAAACTCTTCCTGCACTGAAAATCTTAAGAATTGTAACAAACATAAAGCTAGATCCACCTCCCTCTGTTGCTTGAAAGACTGTCTTTTCCTGATAATTCTAAGTTCCTCATTTCACCTTTCAGTTAGAAGTAGCCTCCACCTGCAGAATATCTGCTACAAACCAAAGACAATTGTAAGGTTCACCTCCCTCTGTTGTGAGCACAACTCACTTTCTTGCAAATCCTATGTTCAGTATTGCAGCTTCCAGCCAGAGGTAGTTTGACTTGAAAAATATTAGCTGTTAGACATTGTTTGTTCGACCATATTATAATTAAAGGTGATAGGTTATTAACTATTCATACAAGATCTTTTGGTAATGAGATCCCTGTGATTAGATCTTATACTAAATATGGAGATATACTACTTAAGAATACTATTGCTTATTATTGGAATAAATTGCCCCAAAGATTGAAGGTTATTGACAATTTACCTACCTTCAAGTGTAAAATAAGAGAATATTTGCAATTCTGATTGTGTAAATGTAATGTGAATGTCTAGTCATTTTGTATTGTGTGTTATCTTTTAAGACAGGACTTTGTTGAAAACGGGACTGATGTCCCAACAAATGTATTTTCTCTATAAAAATAAATTTTACAAATCAAAAAAATCAATTACCCCATGGTCCTGCTCACCATCAGTATGTACACTGTTGGGCAACACGTTCTCCACCTCAACTCCCTGTATGCTGTACAGCTAGTGGAAGAGATGGGGGCAGCACCGGAAGGTCCCATCGGCAAACCACATGTGGCACAGTTCCAGATATTCCAGGTTGTGGGCCATACTGAAGGTGAGGAACCTTGCCAGCCCACCACTTGAGTCATGTATAAGGAAAGGTTCACCCGCATCAGTGCTCCTGTATCCCTCAGAGATGGACAGATGGGAGAAGTTGGTTGGCTCCACAGGTGTGCTGTGCATCATCCTCCTGGCCCTCTGGATGGTCCTTTTCATATTGCCCATGGATGGCAGATGGCCCCCCCACTTCATCATTGATACCACTGCAGCATGCAGCCACCACCTTCTGGCTGCTCTTGTTGGTTGCCACAGACTGCTCCTTTGCCACCACATGAACCTGCTTCACCTCCATGGATGTACCATTGGGCACATGGTTGTGCCAGCCTGTAAGAGTCACATCTTCCACCTCAGCCACAGTTTTCACAAGCCCACAGCACAGGCTGATGTTATATTCCATGCACTTCCAGTATGTGAGCACCCCTTGGGTGTGCTCCTGTTAGTACACATACCCGTGGTGCATGAGCTGTTCTTTCCCACAGGCACTCAACATGTACATCAGGGGCATTTCTGCAGCTTTTGCACACATACACCATGCTGGTAGATATCACCCCAGGCTTCCTGCCTTATTTGTAGTCACTGCTGTGGGTGTCAGTGCTGTGAGCCCTGCCTGCACAGGTGTATTTATCCACCTGGCTGCCTGCTCACACAGTGACTCAGTGTGTGGGTCTGGTTGGGCATGTTTCAGATCTCATGTCACTGTGCTGGACCTCATCAGACCATGTTTCCCACTGTGTGTATGGGCCAGGCACCATTGCCGCTGTCACTGGTGGGGTTTACTTCCTTGCAGTAGACCCCTTGGACACTGACATCTTCACTGCTGTCCTGCGGCCATTGCGGGCATGTGAATCCACTGTCATTCAGCGTGTCATGCTGATGGGCCTCACCACTCCACTCCTGTTGGCCAGGATTACTTTCTGCTGCATTTGGGTGTTGTTATGGAGGAGGCGCTGAGAAGGTCATCACTCTGCTGGTGTCGCCATTCATGGGGTAAGTGAATAAGAAGGTTTTGCTGCTAACCATTTGATCTGTTTAGCTGCAAATGCAAGTGCAGTAAGAAAATGATTAAACTATCTCAAAAAGTAAGGAAATTCTTTCCAAAAAACTGTTAATACAACATTTAGGGTTTGGGTTAAAGCAAAAAAAGTAGGAAAATGTGGTTTTAGGATTTCCAACCCTAAAACTCCACCAACACCAAAACAAATCAGGGGTGCCGTCTTCCTTGGGGTTGTCAACCCTAAAGCTATTAGGTGTGCATGTTTCTGAAGTATACAGAATGGGGTGAGCTTAAGTGTTGACAACCCCAAAGAAGACTGCACCCCTGATATGTTTTAAGGGTGTTGGGGGGGTTTAGAGTGGGAAACCCTAAAACCATATTGACCTCCTTTTTTCTGTTTAGTCTGAGCCCTAAATGTTGCATTAACATAGCTTTTTGCAAAGAAAGAGATTGTGTGTGTGTGTGTGTGTGTGTGTGTGTGTGTGTAAAGTGCAATACAGTTCCACAGCTCCTGGAGGGTGCTAGTGATAAATGAGTAAATCAAGAACACAAAACACCACACTCCTCAGCCAGAAAGTCCATGCAGAAATCTTTATTAAATATATTTAAAACACATCGCCATACTACAAGTGATACAGACTCATTGCTGTGCAATGCCCCACCCAGTTTTGTATGTTAGTACATCATCAGGGGGATGAGTTTCAGTATCAGTTACAGGTTTAAACAAGTTCTGGTCAGATCCACCATGGCTGCATAATGAAGTTAGTGAAGTTGTGTGGAATTGTCAAGGAGGTATGGAGAAAGAACACAATGATTTGTAAGTAGCAAGATTTGTTTTAGTTTATGTTCTAAGGAAGGCATACACATTATTAGGAAAATATATGAAGGTGTACATTTTAATGGAAGGAATAGGAAGCTTACAAAAGAACCCCAGAGCAAATGCCACTGATGTATATGTTATTCCAGATGACATTGGCCAGACAGCCAAATTTCAAAGAAAACACAATTGTACATATCCTAATAATGCAAAGCGTCAAGGGAAACATATGCAAATCCCCATAATGGTACAGAAGATGGCAGTACATGAAAAAGTAATGGCTGTCATATGTCCAGCCTTGTGATTATTTACACAGGTTTTTTTTAAGAGAAACAGGGTTTTTATCCATGAGGTGATATAAGTTATATTTAAGCAATATGTTGATGTCAAGCAGTCAGGTGTAATGATGATGGTCTGTTAGAGAAAATGAGATATTAACTTTCAGAGGGGGTCACTTTTGATAAGAGCAAGGTAGTTATGCTTGTGAGAATGGAAATATTAGAAAAAAGTATGAGGTCTATGCAGACGTGAAGTACAAATATACACAGTTTCATAAGTATGTGCTCAGAGTGCAGGCGAATTTAATATGCAGGTTTGTTTTAGAAATAGTTCAAAGTTTTGAAACTACTAAAAAGATAAACTACACACCAGAACACAGCAGAAAAATTATTAGATTTGTCTACAAGCACTATTGTCTATGCAAGTTCAGCACTCTGAGAAGATTGCCTGGGACACAATGCAATAAAAAACTGAATAGCAGGTTCCAGGGCATATAAAACCACCAGGAATGTTAACATCCTGTTTCTATTGTCCCTGATAAAAGAAAATAAAAAATACAGTTGAGATTTTTTTTATGTCAGCTCTGACCAGAATAGCTTTTAAAATCACCAATTGTTTCCTTGTTAAATGTTTACATACTTCTCAAACTTAGAAGAAAAAATACACTTTATCATCAAAGGGCTGTGTTTACCAAAGTACTGTGCCCATGATTCAAATAAATTTAACCCCCTCCCCAAAAAATGTGCCCTCACACGAAACTGCATGTTTAACTGTAAAGACAATTTAAAAAATGTATTTCTAAATGTTTTACTAATACCAATGCTTCATGATTAAAATAATTTGAACCTCTCCCCCCAAAAATGTGCCCTCACATGAAACTGCATGTTTAACTGTAAATACAATTAAAAAATGTATTTCTAAATGCATTGCTAACACCAATGCTTTCAAACTTTAGAAACTACTAAAAAGACAAACTACACACAAGAACACAGTGGAAAAATGATTAGATTTGTCTACCAGCACGATCTTCTATGCAGGCTTGGGTACGGGGGGAGGGTTAAGGCTGGAGTTCAATTATGGTCCATGACATAACCATATGGTCAGAATATTAAATATCTTAAAATAAACATATATGCCAAAGTAACCATTTCAAGAAGAAAATGCAGACTGTGACAATTAACAGTCATAGGGTAAGTTAGCAAAACTGCATGTTTAACTGTAAAGACAATTAAAAAATGTATTTCTAAATGCATTACTAACACCAATGCTTCATGATTAAAATAATTTGAACCATCTCCCCCCAAAAATGTGCCCTCACATGAAACTGCACATTTAACTAGAAAGACAATTAAAAAATGTATTTCTAAATGCATTGCTAACACCAATGCTTTCAAAGTTTTGAAACTACTAAAAAGACAAACTATATTGCAGAACATACCAGAACACAATGGAAAAATAATTAGATTTGTCTACAAGCACTATCTTCTATGCAAGTTGGGGCATGGGGGGGGTTAAGGCTGGAGCTCAGTTATGGTCCACGACATAACCACATGGTCAGAATATTAAATATCTTAAAATAAACATAATAGCAAAAGTAACCATTTCAAGAAGAAAATGCAGACTGTGACAATTAACAGTTGTAGGTTAAGTTAGCACATCTGGACTTATTTGCTGCATGTGCATCTCAATTGCTAAGGGGTCCTGACCATATTAACCCTTCCTCAAACCAAGCTAGATACAGTATGTCTAGCAATAACATGAATGGAAAGATTATGCCTATGAAAACATATTAATTATGCTGTACATACCCTAAGACTCAAGGGCCCAGATATTCAAACTGCACCATTCTGAGATGCAAGCCCCTGTGCTGCTCAAAATAGTTGCTCAGGGGTGTGGCCGGGGTGATATTCAAAGGAGTTGCGCTATTGAGCAACTCCTTTGAATATCACCCCCCAGCCACAGCCACTGTGCATGGCGCAGTGGAACTTGCGCCACCACAAGTTGCCAGAGTTGAGTATTAAACTTGGCGGTGGCGTTATACCATTACACGGCGCAAATTTCCGATATTCAAAAGGTGACATGCAAATGGGGCCATAATTCATGCAAGGCACAGGGGGGGCCATTTGCATCTATTTATGGCCTCATTTGCATGCCATTAGCATGTAGGTGCGCCGATCCCCGAGGACTTGCACCTGGCCACCCTGCCAGGCAGCAGTCGTCGGGACCGACGCACCCTGCAGCCCGATCGCGGGCAGTATGTGTGTATACAGTCTTCCCCCCCAACATCTCCTGAAGCCCGATCGTGGGCAGTATGTCTGAATACACTCCCCCCCACACAGCTCCCGATGCCTGATTGCGGGCAGTATGTCTGAATACACTCTCCCCCCCAACATCTCCCGAAGCCTGATCGTGGGCAGTATGTCTGAATACATCCCCCACACAGCTCCGATGCCCGATCGTGGGCAGTATGTCTGAATACACTCTTCCCCTAACATCTCCCGAAGCCTGATCGCGGCAGTATGTCTGAATACATCCCCCACACAGCTCCGATGCCAGATCGCAGGCAGTATGTCTGAATACACTCCCCACACATCTCCCGATGCCCGATCGCGGGCAGAACATGTATCAACCCCCACAAACAGCTCCCGATGCCCGATCGCGGGCAGTATGTCTGAATACATCTTCTCCCCTAACATCTCTCTAAGCCCAATCGCGGGCAGGTATGTCTGAATACACTCTTCCCCTCTAACATCTCCCCGCCGATCGCAGGCAGTATGTCTGAATACACTCCCCCACACAGCTCCCGATGCCTGATCACGGGCAGTATGTCTGAATACCTCTTCCCCTAACATCTCCTGAAGCCCGATCACGGGCAGTATGTCTGAATACACTCCCCCACATCTCCCGATACCCGGTCGCGGGCAGAACATGTATCAACCCCCACAAACAGCTCCGATGCTCGATCGTGGCAGAACGTGAAACAAACCCGTGCTCCCGATCGCTGGCAGAATGTAAAAGCCCCCAACCCCTAATATCTCCTGGTGGTCCAGTGATCATAATCCCGATTATGGCAGAATGTTGTTACAACCCCCCAAACATCTCCCTGGTGTCTAGTGTCCCCCACCCCACCCACCCATGAAGCCCCTCCACCCGCCTCCCCCGGCAGCCGGTGGGCAGCAGCATCCACCTGCCTGCCCACTGCCACTGACTGACTGTCTAGTAGGCTGCCGCCCATTGGTGCAGAGCTACAGCCAATGGGCGTGCAGCCCATACCATACATGACAGTCCAGATTTGTGAATGAACATCATTCACAAATCTGACCGTCATGTATGGTATGGGCATGCCCATTGGCTGTAGCTCTGCACCAATGGGCATGCAGCCCCACCGGACAGTCAGTCGGCGGGTGGCGGTGGCAGGCAGGTGGATGCTGCCACCCGCCGCTGCCGGGGGAGGCGGTGGAGGGGCTTCGTGGTGGTGGGTGGGGGACACTAGACACCAGGGAGATGTTTGGGGTTGTAACCTGACATTCTGCCCACTATCAGGCATTACGGTCCACTGGACCACCAGGGGATATTCGGGTTGGGGGTTTACATTCTGCCCGCGATCGGGCACTGGGGGTTGTTTCATGTTCTGCCCATGATCGGGCATCGGGAGATGTGTGGGGTTTCATGATACTTTCTGCCCGCGATCGGGCATTGGGAGATGTGTGGGGGATTTTACGTCTGCCCACGATCGGGCATCGGGAGATGTGTGGGGGTTTCGGCGATACTTTCTGCCCGCCACATCAAGCTGGTGGGGGGCACAGGACTGAGTTGGGGCCAGCCATGGGTGGCAGCTGCTGTGTTACGCCTCTGCAATGCAGCAGCTCACCTGTGGGTGACCCTCAACTTGATCCTTTTTGGCTCAAGTTGTGCAGGTGTGCAGGTTAGTTGCATGATAACTCTGCACAACCCGACTGGAATATCGGGTTGCGCAGTTTATGCATGGTTCCTCCCCCTCCTGTTGAGCATGCATTCATTTGCATTGCGCTGTTGCTCAACCTGTTTTCAGTGGTGCAACTGCCTCCTGCTGAATATCGCAGAATGGCGCAATGTAGGACTTGCGCATGCGCAACCCTTTTGAATATCTGGGCCAAAGTGTGTCTCCTTTGGCTGCCATGAGGTCTGTGGTTAATTTGAAACAAAAGACAATGTAACAAGACACTGGCCTCCAGACAGAGCTATTAAACAATAGAGCAAACTGCACTCTGGGAAGATTGTCTAGGACAAGATGCAATAAATAAAAAACAGAATAGCAGGTTCCAGGGTGTATAAAACCACCAGGAATGTTAACATCCTGTTTCTAGTGTCCCTGATAAAATGAAATAAAAAATACAGTTGAGATTTTTTGTTAATGTCAGCTCTAATCAGAATAGTTTTTAAAATCAACAATTGTTTTCTTGTTCAATGTTTTCTCATACTTCTCAAACTTAAAAGAAAAAATACCCTTTATCATCAAGGTTTATGTTTACCAAGTAATGTGCCCATGATTAAAATAATTTTAACCCCCTCCCCCAAAAATGTGCCCTCACATGAAACGGCATGTCTAACTGTACAGACAATTTAAAAATGTATTTCTAAATGCATTACTAACACCAATGCTTTCAAAGTTTTGAAACTACTAAAAAGACATATATAAACTATATCTATATATATATGTGTGTGTGTGTGTGTGTGTGTGTGTGTGTGTGTATATGTGTGTGTGTGTGTGTGTGTGTATATATATATATATATATATATATATATATATATATCTTGAATATGGTAAACAACTATTCTTAATCCCAAAAGCTGAACTTTATGTTTTTAGTATATACATGTTTAAGAAAAACCTGTAGCTCTTTCAACTTACTGTAAATTAGAACACTGTGTCTATTGTTTACCTTGGGAGCTGTAGCTTCATGCCTTAATAACTTTTTCCTTCTGAGACCCCAGGTGGCTCTGATAATCATTTGTTCCAAGGGTTTTTAAATCAATTTGAAGGCATTAAGTATCTTCTGTTCTCCTAGTCCTTAATAAAATGCAGGGGCACCACAACTTGACAGACTTGTTCTGTTGCTTGATATAGGTCCCAAACTAGTGTGTCTTGTTCCAGCATGATAGAGCCACCTCATGCCCCTCTCACATGAATCAAAAAAAAAAGGTGGGGTGAATCTTTAGGAGCTTCTTGGCTGGAGGTGGGGGTGGATTTTACTCCAAAAAAAGACTAATGTTGCCTCCCACTACTCAGGTTCCAATTCTTGTACCACCCATTTAAGAAAGAAAATAATACCCTGCAACCATTGACTAGCATGAAAGCATATTTATTTGAGGGTAGAAAACATTGCTTGGAGGACGGCAAGGTGGAAGAGACTATTTACACCTTCAGTCAGTTCCACGGACAGAAAACATGACATCACAGCCTTTCGTACATGCAAAATGTCTGCAGTCTCCACCTACTGCAGCCATATAAAGGCAAGACTTAAAGTGAAAGTGCATACTTCAAAACATCACATATGTATAATGTTGGAAAGTGCTTATTATTAATTATTCAAAGCTTTACCTTGAAAATGCTAAAAATGACTAACATATACTAAGTAATTAAACCTTAAAGACTATACTACTCCATTTTACTATGGCTGGATTATAGTCTTAAATAACAGATCCGTGAATTCATATATATCAACTCCAGGGTGCAACATCATAGCATTCCCATATCAGAGGAGGCCCAAGGATCCTAAGGAGTCCTAAAAAAGAAACACAGAAATTAACTCTAGTAGGGAACTTGTTAGTGGCTATCTCAAGCAGGAAAATTAGTAGACTATGTTTGGAATAAATAAGGCACTGTGTGAATAATATTCCTTATGAGCTAAATAATTATAAATGTCTACCCTCACTCACTGTTAGTTCACTACCATAGATTACTTGTTTTTCTTAATACATGGCATCAATTCAATTTTTCCATTCAATCCTGGTGGCTTTAATGCCCCAAGAGTCAAAATTCAATAGGATTCCCTCACGGGCAGCTTGTCATCCAAGTTGCCCCCCCCAACCCAAACCTACCACCTTCATTCCACAAAATTTAAAAATGTGCCTCACATCCCTCTATCTTGTCATTCTGCAATGATTAACAAGTGCACTCCTGGCATTATTATTGTCTTTTGACCTGAGATGCTCCCCTATTATGGGTTTCTGTGCCCTTGTGGACTTACCCACATGAAAAGCTCCACAATGACAGGTTGCTAAATAGACCACATTCTCTGTTGTGCAGTTGATAAAATCCCAAATTCCAAAATTCTGTTCACTATTGAAACTAGAAAATGTTTGACATTTCTGAACAGAGGTACAAAATTTACAATTCCCACACTGGTGCATTCCTGAAGGTAGAGCAGGTCTAGTATTATGAGTACCACTATTGAATGGTAAATAACTATGAACCAATCTGTCTTTAATAATTGGGCCTCTCCTAGAGACCATTCTGGGCCTGTGTCTTGTGACTTCCTCCAAGAAGGGTTCACTTTCCAATATATTCCATTTGGCATTAAGTATCTCCTGAATGCCACTGGAATGCCTAGTGTAAGTGATCACAAAGTTAGACCTAGTTGGACCATTTTCTTTGACTCTCAGTACCCAATTTACTAAGGAGATGTGGTGTCAAACTGGACCTGTGGTGGGGTGCTTGATGCAAGTTGTGACTTGAGCTGAACATTGCAGCAAGCGTGATTTTCCAAGATTTATGCTGCAAACCCCACTGCAAGTCCGGGACCCTGGACACAAAGGAGTTAGACTACCATCTCTCTGGTCTACTCTTACATCTGGGATTGTGGCACTTACTCCAACCCTTTGGCCCAAGGAGCTGTAAAGTGTGAGAATTGTAACAAATGCACTGCCCATTTGAAAATTAGACCGCTCTGTGTCTGAGGTGCTTTGGTGCATCCATGATCCTCATTGTGTCAGATGCAGGACTTGATGCAAGCCTTGAATCCACTTTGTAAAATCTGGTCTTCTGAGTCAAAAGACCCACACTGTCAGTGCAGCTGGACTCCTTACAGGCCCTATCAACAATGTGACATGCATATACTCTGCTCAGAAATCATTCACACATGTCAGTACCTTAGTTACAAAATCAATATATTTGCTGTAATTCCTATGTAGCCTAAGCATCTGGGCCTTGGAAATGTTGGAGACCATATGGTGTCAGTGGCAGCTGGATGCTAACAGTAATGAATGTCTGTCTGTCTGTCTCCTTCCAGAACAAGTATGTGTGTAAAATACTATCCTCTTTTTTCATAATCTAGAGGTCTAGTTAGGAGACAGTACAGGAATTACTATTTTCTAAATATCTCACAAAGTCATCCAATTCTTTCAGCATGCCCTTACACACCATAACGATGTTGTCTATAAAATGACACCAGATATCAATCCTATTGAGAAAAGGATTGCTCTGGTCATCATAGACTGTTCTTTTCTCCCATAGGCCGAAATAATGATTGGCATAATTGGGGGCAAATGTTGCCCCATAGCTGTTCCGTTGAGTTGAAGATAGTACTGATCCTGGAAGAGGAAATAGTTCTTGATAAGAATGTGTTCAGCACATTCCAAGAAGAAATTTATTTTTCCCATATTTAAACCATCATCCTGATCAAATCAGTAGCAATGTATGTTTAGCGGGTTCAGCGGGGAATGGGGAGCAGGAGCCAGAATAGAAACAAATCATGGGACAGCACCTGGTGACAAAAGTGGGGGTAAGTGCTGAGGGGTTAATAGTAAAGTTAGAAACACGAAGATGAATAGATTGTTTGTCACACTAAAGACAGGAGAAATGGCAATAAAATGTAGAGTGCCGTAAGTTCAGTGTAGAGGAGGCTATCGGACTACAAGAATATGTGTGTAAACAATGCACAGAACTAAAGGAACTTAAAGTACAACTCATGGGCTTGCAGTTAGCACTACAATGTATTAAACAAACTAATATAGCCTGTGTAGATGAGAGATTAACTGAAACAGACACTGGCAGGACTCAGAAGAGGAGCAGAGTAAGTGTTGAGCAAAGTGATGATTGGGAATACCCGACAAAAGCAAATAAATCAAAAGGGGGAGGAGAGCCATGTCGTTTGAGATTCCAGTAAGCAATTCATATATACCACTAACACTCCCCATACAAAGCTGAGAAACAAGGTTAGAAATATTACCTCAACATTACCATATTGAGAAAAGTGCTGAATCAAGTATTGATAACCAGGAGAGACCCACTTTGGGTAATGAGGAGGCAGGAATTTTATTAAATGAAGTACTGGGCTCAGAAAACACTAATCAAACTATAGGCACTCAGGTTGATGAATTGCATGAGAGACCTGTTAATGTCAGCAATGAGGAGGAAACACAAGCTGGGACTTATTCTCTAGAGCACATGGTGTTAATTGATTACCAATCTACCCAAGATAATGAACTGGGAACGGAAATGGAAACTGATAACCAAATAAAGAGAGGCTACATTATTGGTGACTCTATTATTAAGTTTACAGATGCTTATACTACTAAAAATAGGAAGGAAATTGTAATCAGCAACTTCTTACTGGGAGCAAAATTAGCAGATATATCAGCACTATTGCCAAGAATAGTGAAAAAATAAGAAGATAAACCCATACTAATTGTACACGGGGGACTAATGATATAAAACATACCAGGGAAGATCAAATCAACCAATAATTAATGAACTTAGAAAGAATAATCAGGAAGGTGAACGGAATCACAATATTTTCAGAAATCTTACCTGTGCCAAGAGCAGGGGAAACAGTGCAGAAAAAAATATGGAGAGTGAACAACTGGTTAAGGAGATGGTGTTTTATGAATACAATTCACTGTATAAGAAACTGGGAAGTGTTTGAAAGTGAGACTAGTCTGTTTGGAAGAGATGGATTACATCTCAGTAAATCTGGTAGTAAGAAACTGGGTATGTGTTTTAGGAAAACCATGGATAATTATTCAAACTAAATACAGAGGGGAGAAAGCAACCAGAGTTTGTGATAGGTGAGATGACTGAATCAGATGTAACCCCATGTGCCATATCAACACTAAATAAAAGAGACTCTAAAGGTATAAGATTGCTACTGGTAAACGCAAAAAAGTATAAAAAAGAAAACTGACTAACTGAAATATATTATACATAAAGAGAATGTAGACATTTGTGCTCTGACAGAGGCAGGGTTAAAACCTGATGAATGGGTAGATAACATAGATGGGTTTCATTTTTTTCACAAACCAAGAACACATAAGAATGGGGGAGGAGTAGGGGTGTACATTTCAGAAAATCTGAATGCACAAGTATTGAAAATACAAATGAGGAGAACGAACAGGTAGAACAACTATGGCTAAAGTTTAAAACATGAACTAAGATAATAACTCTGGGACTTTGCTATAGAGCACCTAATTTAGATGAAAAACAAAATATTGAATTTCTGGATGTCCTTGATAGTGGGCTGATTACAAGACACACTATAATGCTGGGGGATTTCAATTTCCCAAACATTAATTGGGAATTATATCAAGGAATGACAGTACATGAAAATAATTTCTTAGGTATATGCATGAGTTACGGGTTGAGGCAGATAGTAAAGGAAAATACTAGAGAGCAACATATGTTGAGCTTGATATTTACAAACATGGAGGAAGATGTGAAAAGTGTGGTGCTACTGCAGCCACTAGGTGGCAGTGACCACAGGATGGTCAAATGCCTTATATTGGAGGACATGCAGAAAATCACTAGGAAAACAATCATCAGAGACTATGCTAAAGCAAATTATGTGCAAATTAAACAAACGCTAGGTGCTCAAAATTGGAATGAAATGGAGGACCAAACATTACAGGACATGTGGAAAAAGCTGGACAGTATCCTACAACAAAGTATTGAAATCTCTGTTCCTTACACTAAGAAATACAATAGGAAGGGAAGGGTTCCCATGTGGTTCACTAATAAAATAAAAAAATTGATCTCTAGGAAAAAGAGGGCTTATAAAAGACTTAAGAAAATGCCATCCCCTAAGAGGCAAGAGGCCTATAAAGAGTGTGTTAAGCTATGTAAACAAGCTATTAGACAGGCTAAGGCCAAAGCTGAAATGAGACTAGCAATAACAAAAAGGGGCAATGGGAAGTCTTTTAATAATTATGTTGAGGGTTTAAAAAAGGAAGGAGTCAAATACACATAATAAATGAAGGGGATGTAGAGGTTACAGGAGAGGAACAAATGGCAAATGTGCTTCATCGACACTTTGTAAATAGGTATAAGATAGATGTCTGTGACTATCAAGTTAAAGAGATCTCAGTGGAGGAGCAAATGGACATACCAGTAATAACAGCTAAACAGGTATCTCAAAAATTAAAAAAATGAAGTAAATACGAATCAGAAGGGCCAGATGGTTACCACTCAAGATTTCTGTCAGAACTGGCTGAAGAGTTGGCAGTGCCTTTGGCAATGCTATTTAACAGATCCCTAAGGGAAGCGAAGGCTTTGTATGTTTGGAAACAGCATACAGTATATAAAACCAATACACAAAACAGGAGACACAAAAAAATGTAAAAAAAACTATAGGCCAATTAGCATTACATGTATAATTGGGAAAATAATGGAAGGATTTGTTGAGGAACACCTAGACGACAGCTTAACAACATTAAACCACATAGATATTAGTCAACATGGGTTTGAAAAAGGGAAGTCCTGTGTGAGTAACAGTATGACCTTCTTTGAGCCTGTTAGTGAGGCGCTGGATTTAGGTCTGCCAGTGGATGTGGTGTATTTGGACTTTAGTGGAGCCTTCGACTCTGTATCACATGAAACCTTGTTGCAAGTGATGCAGAAACTGAGAATTAGATCATATTTGATGAAATGAGTAGCATCATGGTTGGCTAACGGCGTCAGAGTTAGGATAAGAGGATATTTGTCTGAGGAGGGGTGTGTCACCAGTGGAGTCCCACAGGGCTCAGTCTTGGGACCAAAACCATTTAGCATTTTGATATCATCTATGCAGGTATCAGATGGGGTCTGGATCTGTAAGGATGCAGATGACTCCAAAGTTGGAGCAGTGGTGAATGATACTGACTTGATTATAAATCTCCAGAAACAAATGGATAGACTGGGGAATGGGCAAGAGAGAATAAACTGGAGTTTAACATTGAAAAGTGCAAAGTAATGCATCTTGGTCATAACAATAGACAAGCACAGTATGAGCTGAATAAAAAGCCAGTACCAGTCACTGAATATGAAAGAGACTTGGGAGTGGTTATATCAAACGATTTAACCTTTTCCAAACACACACATGAAATGATGATCAAGGCTAACAGAGTCTCTTGGAACATACTAAGAAATATCAGAAGTTGGAATAGGGATGTTCTGGTTCCATTGTTCAGATCACTGGTCAGGCCAAAACTGGAATACAGAGGACCTTTTTGTACACCTCAGGAATTAGGTTTATGTAAAAAGATAGAACTTGTTCAACGTAGATTTACTACAAAGATATATGGGATGAAAGCTAGGGAGTATAAAAACAGATTGTACTCAGGAGATTTATATTCCATATCATATCAAAGAGTGAAAGGAGACCTTTGCTTTGTGTATAAAGCTATAAGGAATGGTTTACTATGGGAATCTGCAGGGTTATGCTGGAAGGAAAGAGAAGGCATGCCAACAAGAAGGCACTCGAAGCAACTGAAAGGAGCAAAATACAACACCACTAAGACAGGGAGGTGGTTCAGCTAAAGGGTGGTGAACAGCTGTAATGTGCTCCCTTGCAAGGTGGTGGGTGTGGACAGCTTGGCAGCCTTTAAGATTGCAGTGGATAGATATTTGGGAGAACAGAAATGGGAATTTATCCAGTAATCAGTGGCAGGACCATAAATGGCTTTAGTAGATACTGGACCTGATACACAAATCTACGAACCTATGAACCTATAAAGGCATCTAAACCACCTTCATGTGGTATGTTGGTATAGAGTGATACTATGTATATGGATACCAGATAACAAGGGATTTCAATTTGCATGCCCCCCAGGACCTCTAACATTTGTGTGGTGTCACATATATACGAGGGTAATGACATCACATATTCCCTGATGTGGGCATCCACATATCTAGAAAGAGGCTTGACTAGTGACCCTATACCAGACACAATGGAATGTCCGGGGGGATAATGCAAATTTTTATGGACCTCAGGGAGCACATATATTGTGGTCAAAACCGGACAGTCAACAGTAAGAAAAATAAGTTTAAATATGGACAAAAGAAATTTCCTCTTGGAATATGCTGAGCACGTTCTTGCCAATAATTATTTCCTATTCCAGGATCAGTACTATCCACAACTCAAGGGAACGTCTATGGGGCAACCTTTGCCCCCATTTATGCCTATCTTTATTTGGGTCTATGGGAGAAAATAACAGTCTATGATGACCAGAACAATCCTTTTCTCAATAAGATTCATATCTGGCATTGTTTTATTCATGACATCTTTATAGTGTGGCGGGTCATGCTGGAAGAATTAGATGATTTTGTAAGATATTTAGAAATAGTAATCCAAATTTAAATTCTCTTTACAATGTTATTCCTGTACTGTCTCCTACATCGACCTCCAGATTATGAAGAAAAAGGATGGTACTTTATGCATGAACTTGTTTTGGAAGGAGACAGACAGAAGTTCATTACTGTTGGCATCCGGCTGCCACCCACACCATATGGTCTCCAACATTCCTGAGGCCTAGATGCTTAGAGTATGCAGGAATTGCAGTGAAGACATTGATTTTGTAACTAATGGTACTGATGTGTGTGAATGATTTCAGAGCGGAGGATAAGCTGGTCACATTGTTGATAGAGCCTATAAGGAGGCCAACTGCACTGACAGGGTGGGTCTTTTGACAAAGAGGGGCTGATTTCACAAAGTGGATGCAGGGATTGCCGCAAGCCCTGCATCTGATGCAATATGGGTCACAGATGTGCCAAAGCCCCTGGACACAGATGAGTCCGATTTTGAAATGGGCAGTACATTTGTGACAATTCCCCCACTTTATGGATCCTTGCACCAAAGAGTTGGCACAAGGGCCGTGATCCCAGACACAAGGGTAGATCAGGGAATGGTGATCAAACTCCTTTGCATCCTGGGCTCTGGACTTGCAGTGGGGTTTGCAGCATGAACTTGGAAAATCATGCTTGCTGCAATGTTTGGTGCAAGTTGCAACTTACATCGAACACCCCACCACAGGTCCGCTGTGCTGCTTCATCTCCTTATAAAATCGGGCCCCAAGAGTCAGAGAAAATAATCCAACTAGGTCTAACTTTGTGACCACTTACACTAGAAATTCCAGTGCCATTTCAGAGATACTTAATGCCAATTGGACTATATCGGAAGGCGAACCCTTCTTGGAGGAAGTGACAAGACACAGGCCCGAATGGTCTATAGGAGAGGCCCAAATATTCAGACTGGTTCACGGTTATTTACCAGTCGATAGTTGTACTCCTAATCTACCTTCAAGAATGCACCAGTGTGAGAATTGTAAATTTTGTATCCCTGTTCTGAAATGCCAAATATTTTCTAGTTGCAATAGTGAACAGAATTTTGGAATTAGAGATTTTATCAATTACACAACAGAGAATGTGGTCTATTTAGCAACATGGCAATGTGGAGGTTTTTATGTGGGTAAGACCACAAGGGCACTGAAACCCAGAATAGGGGAGCATCCCAGGTCAATAGCCAATAATGATGCCGGGAGTGCACTTGCTAATAACTGCAGAATCACAAGACAGAGGGATGTGAGGCACATTTTCAAATTTTGTGGATTGGAGATGGTACGTTTGGGTCCCGGCAGGGGGTAACTTGGACGACAAGTAGTTGGTGAGGGAATCCTATTGGATTTTGACTCTTGGGGCATTAAAGCCACCAGGATTGAATGAATGAATGAATTGAATTGATGCCATTTATTAAGAAAAAGAAATAATCCATGGCAGTGAGCTAACAGCGAAAGAGGGTAGACATGAATAACTATTTAGCACATAAGAAATATTAATCGCACAGTGCCATAATTATTCCAAATATAGTCTGAATTTTCCTTCTTGAGATACCAACTAACAAGTTCTGTACTAGAGTTAATTTCTGTGTTTCTTTTTAAGGACTCCTTAGGATCCTTGGACCTCCTCCAATATGGGAGTGCTATGATATTGTACCCAGGAGTTGGTATTTATGAATTTATGGCTCTGTTGTTTGAGACTTAATCCAGCCATAGTAAAATAGAGTAGTACCATTTTTACGGTTTCATTATTTAGTATATGTTAATCATATTTAACACTTTCAAGGTAAAGCTTTGAATAATTAATACTGAGCACTTTCCAACTTTACACATATGAGATGTTTTGAAGTATGCACTGTCACTTTAAGCTTTGCCTTTTTTAAACCTGTAACTGATACTGAAGCTCATCCCCCCTTGACGACATACTAATATATGAAAACGATTGGGGCATTGCACAGCAATCAGCCTGTATCACTTGTAGTCTAGTGGTATACTTTAAAGATATTTAATAAAACTTTCTGCACGAACTTTCTGGCTGAGGAGTGCGGTGTTTTGCCTTCTTGATACAAATATGTGTACATATAATTAAATATTATACAAATATTGGTCAGAGTTGAGGTGTATAGTGGGAAACTATTGCACCCAAGTTGATTGTTTTCTCATACCTGCCATGGCTCAAAATGAAGCACGTCTGCACATGTTCTATTTTCAAATGGTCCTTTCCCTGGTATACATGAATGTAGATCCTGTAATGCATGTGCTATGACATAGATGGCATTATATATATTAAAATCTTGTGAGGAAATGACGGAAGCAGCTAAAGTCTCTGTCCCCATGCAGACATTAGGCTCCTCAGAGAACTCATCTTTTGATGTTTGACTTTTGCTGCTGTTTTGCCATTTGCAGCCAAAAGCTTTTTCCCAGAACTCCTTCATAAAAATGTCATTTGTGAACTTAAAAGGGTGAATGTTTAGTAGATATTTTTTAAATTCCGTCATCTCTCCTTTGTGGATAATAACTCCTATTGAACCATTTAAAGTTTGCCAGAGCATTTCTTTGGAAAAGAAGGAAGAAAAGAACCATCCATCCCCAGCAATCCAAAGTTTCTCGGTAATATTATTCCTTGCAATCTCCTCCATCATTGGCTGCAGGCTTTCTCCAAAGCTAAAGGCTATAATGACATTTGCTGTTGATTTTTTAATCACTTCTGTTATTTTTTGGATCTTTTTCTGATTGTAAGCTACGGGCATGGTTTCTGAGAAAGCAAGACAGATACCAAATTTGGGGACTTCCTGTGCAAATGCTTGGCTATACTGCAGACCATAGTCACTTTCTTCTGCCAGGATACCAACCCAGCTCCAGTTAAAATGTGTCAACATGTGGGCTATACTGCTGGGGACAGACCACAAATTTGGAGCAGTCCCAAAAAAAGCAGATGTGGACTGACTGCTGCCACCGAGGAACGTATCCTTTGAAGCATATGTAACCTGCCAAAAACAGTTTTTATTTCAAAATTATTAAAAATTTCATTTTTATTTGTGTTCTGCTACTGTATGAATGGTGTCATTGGGGTGCAGGTCAGGAAGCATAGGAAAACCAGAAGCAGTTATAAAATTCGCAAGTAGTGTTTTATTATTATCAATAACAGTAAAATAAAAAATAAAATTGTTCAGAATATTTATTTACAAAGGCAATACAAACAGAGAAAACAAAGTCCTTCATCTGTGGGTATCTCTAATTCTAAGTTTCAGTCTCTTCCCCCAACAAAAGATTGCTGATCTTTCTATAATAACACACAGAAATAGTTCATTGCCGTATTGGTCCATGTAAGAACGGATCCAGAAACAAATGGTTTGATACCATACCTTTCATTGGACCAACACTGATGTAATAAAAGCACTGTTTTCTTTTGTTACATCTATGTTGGTCCATTAAAAGGTATCAAACCATTTGTTTCTGGATCTGTTCTTTTTATAATAAGTCATTGCATGGCAATTGACTTTTGCATCCTGCCTCATTAAGGAACCTCTTGTTTTCACACAAAATGTATCAGAACTTCATCAGTTTCTTTCTTTGCAGGTGCAACAAAATAGAACATGGTGTCCCAGAACTAACCTCCCTCTGACAACTCTGCAAAAGAGTTTATGTTTTAAGTACATCCATGGCACTAAGTCCTTATCTTAGGATCATTATGTCCACCTGATAGGCTTCTAGATGCACATGTGATCGGAGGATCAAATGTCAGTTTGCTTTACTTAGCCCTTACCTTCCCTGCTCAAACCAGTTCTTATGTGCATCTGACCAGGCTGCAGCACTCTCACTAGCCCTGTGATAGCTCCTTCCAGAATTCACATTTAAAAGCTCTCTAACTAAGGTAAGCAATAACTCTCACTTATTTTAACCTCAGCTACTTATTGGAGACCTATGTCAGCTTTGTTGACCATAATAGAAGACTATTAGTGCAAAGTACTTAGTGTTGGATATGCAGGAAGGCTCCTTTGCATGCAGATGACCTTCAAACTGCTACTAATAAGCTTAAGCTAGATGGCTCACTCATGCAAATAGGGAAAGTTGCTAAAATATAGTGTGCATGCAACATAGCATTTTAAACTTGGCACCTCGGGGATTGGTGTATGGGGATTTACCTTCTCCATTAATTCACTACTATGCTCCTACAGCCTCTACTACAGCAGTTGTGATTGTGTAGGTTAACCCCCTAAGTTTCAAATAATTTTTAAGAGGCTAGGGAAATAGTGGAGGAAATACATGGGATGGCAGCAAAGGAAGAAGTACTGCTGCTTGGTGATTTAAACATGCCAGGCATAAACTGGACCATCCTGGCAGCTGCCTCTGCCAGGAGCTGAGACATCATGGAGTCCTTGCAGGGGGCACACCTCAGACAGTTAGTTCAGGAGCCCACCAGGAACAAGTCAATCTTAGACCTTATGCTGACCAAAGGAGACAGGATCAAGGAAGTCAAGGTAGATGGAAACCTAGGGTCCAGTGACCACCATACAGTGTAGTTTAGCATCAGTAGCATCAGTACAGTGTCACAGGAGAGCCACACAAAGACAAGGGTCCTTGATTTCAGGATGGTGAACTTTGCCAGGATGGGGAGAGAGAGAGATCAAAGAAGCCCTGGCAGGAAGGAATCAAGGTGGAGGGGTTGAGTAGCAGTGGGAACACTTGAAAGAAGCTATAGTGCACACAGCAAATCAGTGCATTAGGCTGAGGAACATGGGAAAAAGAAGAAACAAACCACTATAGTTCACAAAGGAGGTGGCAGAGAAAGTGAAGGACAAGATGATGGTGTTCAGAAAGTACAAGGAGACTCAGAAGGATGAGGATAGGGCAGTGTACCTACAGAGATAGAGGGATGTGGGGAAAGTGGTTAGGAGTGTGAAGGTACAGACAGAGGAGAGATTAGCGCAGATGGTAAAGTGGGGGGACAAGACATTTTATAAATATATTCATGATAGAAAGAAGGCTGGGGGAATTGTAAGGCTTAAAGGAGTGGGAGAGGTGTGTGTAGAGGGGGACATAGAAAAGCATTGATAATAAATGAAAACTTCTGTTCAGTATTCACAGTAGAGGGGAAGGGACAGGGACCACAGCTAGGTGGCAGCAAAAAAAGGGAGGGAGAGGTATACACCAGTCCCTTTACAGAAGAAAGAGAGTCCTGGAGAAACTCACAAAACTGAGGGTGGACAAAGCGATGGGACCAGATGAAATGCACCCCAGGATATTAAAGGAATTATGGACAGTGCTAGCAGCACCACTGCTGGCCCTGTTTAGTGAGTCACTCAATACAGGGGTGGTTCCAGAGGACTGTAAGTGGGCAAATGTAGTCCCTCTCCACAAGAGTGATAGCAGAAAGGAGGCAGGAAACTACAAGCCGATCAGCCTCACCTCAGTAGTGGGTAAGATCATGGAGGTGCTGCTTAAGGAGAGGATTGTGGAACACATGGAAAACATGGAAGCACAGGATCCAAGGCAGCATGGATTGACAGCATGAAGATCATGTCAAACAAATCTGATTGACTTTTTTGACTGGGTGATGAAGTAGGTGGATCAGGGAGGAGTGGTGGATATCACCTACCTTGATTTCAGCAAGGCCTTCAACACTGTACCCCACAGAAGACTGGTGAACAAGCTAGGTAGCCTGAGAGTAGGCCACAAAGTGGAAAACTGGATTAGCAACTGCTTGAAGGACAGGAAGCAGACGGTGGTAGTAAATAGGATTAAATCTGAGGAAAGAAGGGTGACCAGTGGGGTACCTCAGGGATCAGTACTGGGGCCAGTCCTTTTTAATGTCTTCATCAGGGACATTGCTGAAGAACTGGAGGGGAAGGGTTGCCTATCTGTGGATGATACCAAGATCTACAACAGAGTAGACAGATCGGATGGGGTCACAAGAATGAGGAGGGATCTGAGAAGGCTGGAAGAGTGGTCAGAGGTGTGGCAATTAAAGTTTAATGCAAAGAAGTGGAGGATTATGCACCTTGGGTGAAGAAACCCTGTGGAGAGTTACAGGATGGGGGAGAATTTCTGACAGTCACCAGGGAAGAGAGGGATTTAGGAATAATCATCTCAGATGACCTAAAGGTGGACAAACAGTGTAACAAGGCTGTGGAGAGGGCCAGTGGGATGTTGGGGTGCTTAGGAAGGGGTATCACTAGCAGAAGAAGGGAGGTGGTGATGCCATTGTACAAAATACTGGTGCGGCCTTATCTGGAATATGGTGTTCAGTTCTGGAGGACGTATCTTCATAAAGACATAGACAGGGTGGAGGCAGTCCAGACAAGGGTGACCAAGATGGTGAAGTGCTTGCATCAGAAAGCATATGAGGACAGATTAAAAGACCTCAATATGTATACACTAATGAGAGGAGGGAATGGGAGATATGATAGAGACCTTCAAGTATCTTAAAGGCTTGAACAAAGTGCAGGTGGTGACATCTTTCAGTGCATGATCTGTGCAAGGATGAGGGGACACAATATGAGATTGGAGGGGTCAGGACAAGAGGAAATGTGAGAAAGGTTTTCTTCATGGAGAGGGAGGTGGATGCTTGGAATTGCCCACCCAAGTAAGTGGTGAGTGCTAACACAGTGGGGGGATTCAAACATGCATGGGATAGACATAATGGAACCCTAGATGGGGTGAAGAGAGGTGATAACCAATGACCAAGCAGGATCAGTTGCCACTGATGCAGGCAGGGAATATGGGCAGACTAGCTGGGCCTAGTAGTCCTTATCTGCCATCAACTACTATGTTACCATGTTACTATGTTTCTGCAATCATTTCAGTAATATAACTATACTGTATACTGTACGTTTTCAAACATAGGGATCCCAGTTTCACATACAGAGTCACATATATTCTTTACAACCACAGATAATCAAGGGGCAAGAAAATATGGAAACAGCAAGTGAAGGCACTGAGATAGCGGGAGGCAGGGAATTGTGAGACCATCAGAGTGATCAGTTCCTAGGTCTCACAAGAAAATTTGATTGCACAATTAGACAAACAAGAGACAGAAAGGAAGATGATAGAACAGATCTTTGCTTTTAACTGTTTCTGCTTAACAAATGGGACAGCCTTATTGATCCCTGTCACAAATGGCAATATTGTGGTAATAAATAATATTATTGGGCCCTATGCATGAATGATGTGGAGTGGCTGCATGTGTGTATCTGGGGCGAGTAGCCACCCCACACCAACTGTGCCCCCCACATGGGATGAACAAAAGGGGGGCATGCAGGAAGTACTTGCCCGATTCCCCACTTGTGCAATGGGCAACATGCCAGGTGTGGGCAAGAGGCAGGCCAGCACTATGTGCCATGCACTAAGGAGCATAGTGCTGGCTACAGGAGTGTGTAGGGGGTCATGGGGTACACCAGGGGGACCGAGCCATAAACCCCCATGTGCCCTGTGCACACCCCACAGGACTGTACAAGCAGCCCACCAAAGCACCTGGGCCACAGATCATGGCTGCCTGATGCCACCCACCACTGCACACAGCAGTGTGTGTGGTGCACCCCCCAAAACCAACAACACCCTAACCCCTCACAGAGGCACCAGGCATGGCAACCGCCCACTCACCCACCCCAGTGGCACCACATACCAGCATCCCTCCCCACTACTGGAGGATGTGTCCCTCCAGCCCATGTCAGCAGGCATGCCCCCCTCCATAAGAGGGCACCGCATTGGTGCAGATGGCAAGAGCCAGCAGCATTGCACCCCTGCCACCCGTCACAGCCTCCAATCCTCAGACATCCGTGGGGCATGCTGCCAATGCATGCCCCACTGCTCAAAGGATCCACTGGTAGACCCATGTTGGGCATCCAATTGGTTGTCCGGCTGGGTCCATGACTCCACCCACACCCACCCTATGCAGACCTGTGTGCCAGGAGGGGTGGATCCATGGACAGGTGGAAGGCATTTGTGAATGCTGGTACTGGCGCACTTGTCCATGGGTGTGCAGCTCCACTGATGGGGTACGTGCATTTTGCACGTACTCTATGCCCCATCGTGAATTGGGCCCAATAATAGTAAAAAGAAGAAGAAAAAGATGATGATGATGATGATGACAAAGAAGGTGCTGGGAGAACTGAAACAAAGGAGAGAATAAAACACCTAGCATACACTGAAGAGGTATTTTATACTTAATGGGGCAGTGTGTTTAGAATGTTGTCTGCCTAATACCGTTTGGGTAGGATATTTACAAGGTTATGTAATTTGCATTTTATATATCATTATAATCTGTGTACGTATTTACTATTGTATTGATATATTTAGCAGCACTTCTTGCACTTTGCACTTTATTATGCCCTCCTGAGGCTTTTTTCAACTGAGACCCCTGCTGTCAAATAAAAGGATAGATATAACAGTTATCACTTGATGGGATATTGGCTGTGGTTGGTATCTCCCAGGGATATGTTTTCCAGAGCACTGATTTTGCACAACATGGATTTTAAAGAAGGAATCAGGCTTACAGTAGACAGGAGATTTAAGGGGCTACTTAGCTGAAGGTGATAGGCTGACAGACCTTAAAAAGAGGAGAGAACAGAGCACCTAGTCTATACCGAAAAGGTATTCTATTTAATACTTTAAGTGGCAGTGTGGGTGAGTCGGTAGAGGCAAGTGCTTTTCAATCTGTGTTTTGCAGCAGTTCTTTAAACTTTAACATTTACTAGACAGTGAGGGGAAACTAGCTGTGTAGAATATTACAGTGTATTTTACAGTAGGCTAAGTTGCTCTAACCTGTGAAATGGGTGTGTGATTAAGGGGAATGCTGAATCAAGCTTAGTGCCTTCTAGCAGGAACCAGGAGATTTAAGGGGCCAATTAGCTGGTGACCCTGTGCTGAGAAAACTGAAACAGTGGAGAAACAAAACACCTACTGTAGCCTACACTGATATGGTATTTTCTACTTAAAATGACAAGATGGATGGGTAGGTTCAGGTAAGTGCATTTTAGTGTTTGATTCAGTGGTTGCTTACCTGTAGTGGAGGGCAGCAAGGACCAAATGGAGACCTAGTATAAGGGTTCTTACAGTACATATGCACTCACAGGCAGGATGTGAGGTGGAGTACTTCCAAGTTGTGAGGCTCTAGGAGTATAGAAGGATACTTACCGCATGTGGTAGTGAGTTATACAGCAAGAATCACGCCACTCAGTGAAGTGCCACAATATTAAAGGCTACAAGGACCTAAGAAAAGATGAATTTGAAAAGAAAGGAAAGGGTGTAGGGAGCACTGTTCAAATGTTTCCATATCTGGGCAGTAGGTTCAGTGGTTATGGTTATCATATTCAAGCAGGAAGTAGGAGACTGGGGTAGTCAGTTTCAGGAAGTGTGGCACGGCTACTCTCCAGGGGGTGATGCACCCGAGAATGCTGAGAGGTACAAAGAATGCCCTCTACACTGTGTTTGTCCTATGCCCCCTGACCTCCGTAGGGAAAATGTTTAGCAGAAGACCAGAACAGAGACAGCCAAATCTCTCTTTCTCTCTCTCTCTCTCTCTCAAAGTGTCTCTGCCACTCATGAGTTACTGTCCAGCTAGAAAAGTGTAGTATACAAGTCTATAATGGCATCAGGGATATAGGCAATGAGGTCAGAAACCAGGAGTGAATTTATGAGCTCTGTAGCCCCTGAGATGGCATTATTTTTCAAGTGTGCTACACTCTTCTATTGTTTATTTCATATGATATATTTGGTTAGTCAAAAAATGTCTAACTTTTTTTGGAGATTTTAGCAGTAGCAAAATAAATGCATTATGGAAACAAGCATTTAACCAAATGTTCATTTTCAACAGTGTCTTTTACAGTCCATAACAAATTACAAAACCAATAAATTAAAACAATAAATTCACCATAGAAGAAGTGTGAGTTCATTCCTTAACAAGTGTGACAAGAACAGAGGCAGAAGGCTAATGGCTGCAGTGACTGCATGCATTGGTGAAACAGGCAGCATCAGTTAGATTGTCATATGGCTTTTTTAGATCATGTGATTGTCAGGGAGTGGACTATGGCTACCATTTCCTTCGGTGCTTGATGAGTTGTGTCATTCCTACTTTAAAATGTTGTGTTCAGTTTTGCACTTGTTTAAAAATAAACACAGCTGTACTAAGTTTGAAATATTTGCTGCTAGTTTTAAAAGGTTTTTAAAGGTTACCATGGAATGGCCAGTCCAGTGGTGCTGAGGGTTGAGGCACTGGACACCACACCTCATGCTACGCTGGTGACCCAAATTCAGGAACAAGCTTGGGCCACCAGGGGTTGGCAGTGGAGGGAGAGGATTGAGCACCCTAGGACAGCTTTCCTTTCCCTGGGGAGGGATCTGAGGTGTCTCTGAAGCAGCAGCAGCCCCCAGTGGTGACAGGTTGCACAAGGAGCCAATCAAAGGGGTTGCGTGAGGCGGAAGTCGATGGCTCGCCATCCAGATGTCATTGCATGGCTGAACTCCAGGGGGCAACATCAGGAGAAAATCCCCCCAGTCCTGGTAGGTGAAGTTGATGCCAGAGACCACCTCTCCATGTCCAACATTGAGTGCACCAGCTGCCTCTGGTTCTCCATCAGCTCTTGGAATCCTGCCCACCGAGGGAGTATGGTGGTCCCACCCAGGGGGGGCTTAAATCTGGGGGAACAGACACCAGGCAGTGGAATGGAGCAGGGTGAACCAGACAGCAGGACTGAGTCTATGACAGGGTGGGATGGTAGGTGAGTCAAGAGCATACACTGGAGAGAGTCTGGGATGGGGTGTCTAAAGAGACTACAAAAAAAGGTTACTATGGAGACATTTTTTCTATTTCTTTACAGGAAATAGCTGAAGTTAAGTCCGATTTTACTTTCTGTCTGTTTTTGAATGCATCCCGGGAGGTAAGAGCATTGCTTCTTCCAAAAAGTGTTTCCATAGTTATTGAGATAAGCACATTACTTTTATTGAGCATGAAGCTATCCTATTTTAGAATGAATAGGGAAGATTTACAGCTTTGCTGTGTAATGTGTGGTTTGTGTGTGGGGGGAGAGGGTATGGTATCTTAAATGTTTCTTAAATGTGATTTCATTCTTTCCAGCTTTGCCAGGGCAAGATGATACCCCAAATTTTGAGAAACTATTTTTATGAAAATCAGGTCTGTGGTAGAAAATTACAAAAAACAAGTTGTCAGTTTTTGTCATAACAGATTGACAAGTTTGTTGATGATGTCACAATTGATTAATTAATGCATATAATGGATTTATTAGTGCATAATAAAGATGTGACTAATATGAATTATGGCCTGGTAAATTCAAGGTTTTCATGTTTTGGAAAAAGACTAAACTATATATTCTGTCTGTCTATCTATAGTATCTATCTATCTATCTATCTATCTATCTATCTATCTATCTATATAGCCCTACCTACCTTTCCTCTCTCCTTCCCCCTTCATTCCATCCTCACACAGCGTTCTCGTTGTCCTCCAAGTCTCAATTGTGTCATATTCTTCAGTATAGGTTTGCTACAGGCCAATCTGCTTTTCCTTCTGCATTTTCATGCTTTGGAATAGTTACCTTCCTTTATCTGTCTCTCCTACTCTTTCCACACACTCAAATCACTCCTGTTGTCTCACGTCTCAAAATCATGCACCTGCAGCTAGTCAGATTTTTTTCTTCATTTCTTTTTGCTCATTTCAGCATTACTCTGTTACACTTATTGTACATTACCACATAGGTCCCCTGCCACTTTGTCAAATAATATTAATTACTACACTAAATATACACTTTGTATTATTTGTGTCATCAGTGTTTTGGAATTTACACACTGCCTGATCACTTATGGTTTTGTCTGACACTCCCCTAACATGTATTTCTATGATATATTTGCTTACTGTACTGTTCTACAACCTGTTATTCACAATCATACTTGTCTCTTGCTCAAGTTTGTTGTTTGAATTGACCACAATCATAACAAAAATTTACATCTTCAGTAGAACATCCAAGATGAAAAAAACATGATTTTAGAAAGCAAAGCATTACATTTTACAAACATGAAATTACATCCCAACTCTTCAAGCACAGAGAAAAATGCAAGCCAAAAACACAGAGAAATGCAACACTGAGTCTAATTACTATCCTAGTCACAATTATAAATGTGCCATGTAAGCAGACCTCTCTGAAAAACTACAAATGATAATTTGGCAATGCTGTGAACTCAGGTAGAAATCATACTGAGATTCAGTGTTGAAACTCCATGCTGAAAGACAAATGACAAACTCTGACCCACACTTTACCTTAATCTCAAAATACTCAAAACACACAGAACTAAACAGATAAAAACCTTAAATCTTAGTAAATCTTAGATAGCCACAGTCTACTAAACAGCTTTGGAAGTCTACAAAATAGGAAAGATTGTTACTCACCAAATCCAATCTGAAATGTTCAGTTAAAATACTTCATGCTGTCAAAGCTCCATACTGACACACTGTGAACTGGACCTAACCTATGCCTACATATGGGACAATAACTCAACCAATTAAGTATGTATCTAAGCAATTGTCATATTAAATCTTTCACTGCTAAACACTGTTTAAAAGCTCTGAAAAACTAACAATTCAACTATTTTGACTACCCAAATGTAATATATCAATCAAACAATAGGAAAGGTTTCCAATGACTAAAGGAAAAATTGGACCTTGGGTGTCATGAGATAATAATGTCACTTGGCTACTGGCCTTAAGGCTAATTACCTTGTTATATCAACTAGATGTGATCCTTTTCTTTCACATCAAACATTAATGTAATTTTTTTCTGACACATATGTCCTAATCTTAACTGTTTGCCTTTCCCTAAGGAAAAATGACTTCAGAGTAAAAAACAGTGTTTTCAACTCCAGGTGATCCATGTGCTCCAATCTCTCTGCTGGGTACCACATTCCAGTCTTCAGTATTTCCTCTAGATGTCCTCCCCAGCATAGGAGAGATGCACCTGTCATGTGCACAAATAATTACTATAGCAGAAGAAAAGGAATACCTTCTGTCAAAATCTCCAGATCCTGACACAATATCCAGGCTTCTTTTTTAATTTATAACATTTTTTGTTAGCCTGTATACAAAATGAATGAAAAGACAACAGTAAAGACAAACATGCTGATGAAAAGACAACGAGTTGGTTATTCAGTTTCAAGTGCCTGTCTCTTTGAGAACACTGACTTATATTTTTATTTTTTTTATTTATGACTTTGATAACTGGGTAAGTGCGCTGATCCCAGGAACTGTTTTCAGGCATGACACAGGCCATGACACATGGCACAGGATGGCAGAGAATACAAGATAAGCAACTAATTATACATGTGGTAGATCAGATTCAGATACAGCAATTGAAGCACAATACATTGGTATGGTACTGTACAAGTCCAGTGAGTGACAGCGAATGCTGTTTACAATATGACGCTAGGTACACAAACAGCAGTTGTAAACAAAAGTAGGTACATAAGTAAGGTGGGCATGATTGTGATATAGCATATACAGTGGGAACAACTATACAGTGCGTCATACATAGAATTACATATACAATATGTACAAGGTTGAGAGCTGACTCATCAGTAACTTATAGAGTAAGAAAACAGGCAGGAGGTAGATTGTAGTAGGGAACAAGTGAGGCTAAATGGGTAATTCCAGGGGTAGGTAGACCAATGTGACTAGGTGGATAAACCCCTGGGAGTTAGTAGGCTAGTGTGGCCAGGAAGGGACCCCTTGGCACAGCGGCAGTAGGAGTTTGCCAGGAGCCATGTTTTGAGGCGGGATTTGAAACTGGGATGAGTGTTGATGGTCTGGAGTTCTGCTGGTGGGCTATTTCACTGTGAGGAGAGGGGGCGGCTGTAGACCAGGCCCTGCTGCCCATGTTGGTAGATACCCTGGGAATAGCTACATGATGGATACCAGTACAGCGGAGGCTGTGGTGCAGGGTACGGGTTTTCAGTTGGGCAGCAAGGGGGGATTTGGTACCCGTGCAGATGACTTTGTCCACCATGACACAAAGGGCAAATTCAAAGCATCCCTGCAGTGGTAGCCATCCCAGGGTACTGTAGAGTGTGCAGTGATGGGTGGAGAATAGGGCCAGTAAAGCAAAGTGGCGGGCACTGTTATAGGCAGTAGAGAGTTTAGCCATGGTGGCAGCAAAGATCCTGGAGTATATGGGAGAGCAGGAGTCCAGGATAGGGAGGAGATTTCCCTGGACAATGTCTAGTCTGGCTTCAGGGTTAAGGTATTGTTTGAATCGATATGCGACACCCAATTTCTAAAGGAACCTACTGATAATGGAGTGGACATATTCAGTGAAGGTGAGAGCAGGGTTGAGCAATATTCCTAAGTATTTGTAAGTATCAATGTCTTCAAGGGCTGAGTTGTCAGGGGAGAGAATGCTGTGGGTGGCATGAGTTTTGGATTTAGCGAGGAAAGGCTTAGATCTGAACAACATAGATTTTGTTTTCTTGGCATTAAATAAGAGGAGGTTATTTGAAAACCAGTTGTAAGCTGAGGCATAATTGTGTGAGAATACTGAGGAGACAGTGGGCATAGATTTGTCACTGTGGAAAAGAACCAGGTC
Source organism: Neoceratodus forsteri (assembly GCA_016271365.2). Classification (NCBI taxonomy): domain Eukaryota; kingdom Metazoa; phylum Chordata; order Ceratodontiformes; family Ceratodontidae; genus Neoceratodus; species Neoceratodus forsteri. Next base: position 1,221,812,935 of record CM057450.1, read on the forward strand.
GTCAGCATACAGGAGGGAGTGGCAGTTAAGGTTATCAGAGGGAAGCGAGTTGACAAATATGGAGAAGAGGAGGAGGCCCAGGATTGAACCCTGAGGGACCCCCATGGAGACAGGCAGAGTGATGTAGCAGGTTTGGCCTAAACACACGAATTGAGAGCGGCCAGTCAGGTAGTTGGTGAACCAGTTGGTGACTTACTGTGAACAGCCTAGGAGGCTATGTTTGGAGGTGAGGAGGGCATGGTTAACCATGTCAAAAGCCTTCGAGAGGTCAACAAAGACAGCCCCAGTGGCTTTACCTTTGTCCATGATGGAGAAGATGTGGTCTGTCAGAAGGACAAGAGCAGTGGCAGTGGAATGGTTCTTGTGAAAACCATGCTGTTGGTTGCATAGGAGGCTGTGCCTGTCTATGAATTCGGTGAATTGGTTGTGTACAGCTCTGTCAAGTAATTTACTAAGATGAGGGAGGATGGATATTGGGCGATAGTTATCGATGGATTTGGGGTCACCAGATTTAAGAATGGGGATTACCTTTGCTATTTTCCCTGGGTCAGGCATGGAGGATGTAGAAAGGGCAAGGTTAAAGACGTCTGTTAGTGGTTTGGCTATGGCCGGAGAGACCAATTTGAGGAATGCTGGGGACAGGCCGTCCGCACCTGGAGAGTCATGGTTAGGCAGACTTTTGAGTAGCCTAAGCGTGTTGCAATAGGAGAGGGCTTTGAAGTAGAAAGGGCGCATTTGCTGGTGACTGTTGGAGGTGCATTGCAGTGGATCAGGTATGGTGGAAGGGCATTGCTGTTGGACAGTAGAGAGTTTGTTTAGATACATAGATAGGTTTGTGAACTTGCTGTTGAAGACATTGTCCACTTCAAGAGATTCAGTGAGCAGCCCATCCTGGGAGCTGATTTGAGGTGCAGCATGGCTGGAATGGGGGTTTAGAAGGGTGTTTATTGAATCCCAGAATTTTCTGAGGTCCCAAAGGTTGTCCCTTTGTAGGTTGTTTCACAGATTTTGGGTTAGTTTCACAGATTTTGCTTGTTGTTTACATTTGTTCCTCAGATGCCTATATGCCTTCCAGAAGGCAGGAGAGGGGGTAGATTTGAAAGCTGACCAGACATGGTCTCTGTCCTTCATAAGGGTTAGTATCCACACCAGGCTCACAGGTGCATAATCCAAAATTAAAATTTCATGGTATAACTACATAGAATGTCACTAATAACATAACATGAGGTATTAAAAACAATATGAGAAAGATTTTATGAACATTAGAATAAAAAGTATACTCTTTATCATCCAGATGTAAAATCCACCATGGGTCCACCAACCCTATATATAGTACATAAACTCCCTAAATGCTCTATCCCTCACTGTTACCTTGGGTTTTGAGTTCCCTGACCCATTTAGTTTTTGATTGTATATTAAACTGAAATCCACTCCTATTATAAATGGTAAATTAGCAATTGCAGCTAGGTGAGTCAAAAATCTTCATGAAAAAGGGGGTTGATCAACATTTGGGCCATAAATATTAATTTCCCTACAGGTGTTGTATGTAACATTTCAAGAGTTTTGATTGGGATTGGAAGTGATTGTCTCGCAGTCTGTAATAAACAGTCTGCACAAGCACTGTAGCAGACAAAGCATTGTCAGTGGCCCTTCCCCAAAACCTGGCCTCCTGCTAGGCAGGTAGGATTCCACCAATGGAGGTGCGAGGTGCCCTGGCACTGCCTAGAGGTAAGGAACTGTTTAGGCTCCCCACAGGACCGGGGCATCCAACTGGGAGAGGAGAGGAGAAGAGTAAGGGGTTAAAAAGAGCTACAACTGAGGGCTCCCCCACTCTCTATCTCCCCAGCTGAAGATCTGGATTTCTAGCAGCAGACACTGCAGGTTTTTGGAAGAGAACCATTTGGTAAGCTTTATTTGAACAGGCTTGGGGCTTTGCTATGGAACATTTACTATGAATTCTGGTTAGTTAGTGCTGGTTTCCCTAGGGCTTTTGTTATAATTGCTACCATGTTTACATGCTCTAGTCTGATGTGAATAAGGAGTAAGAGCTGGAAGTTTACTGTAAGGAATTACAGATGAGATAAGAGAACCTGCGGCATGCAGCATAAATGGAATTCATCTACTTTATCCCTTATCAATCAGCAGCTATGGCTATAGTTGGAACTCCTAAAATCTATTCAGCTTCACAACACTTCCTAGTAGCTTGGTAAAGGAGTATCAACAGGCTAGCAGGGATAGAGTATGCTTGGTGGTTTAGGAAGACTGGCCACCTGATTTCTGCATTCTAGGGACCATTTCACTGCCAAGGATGGCTCTTCTTTGGGATCCCCTGCTCTGTAATAAAAGCAGTTCCATTGTTTTCCTAGCCCTGTCCAATGCAATGAGCATGGCTATTGCTGTGGCCTCCCCTGAATCCATCTTAGTGGGTTGCTTAGTCATTCAGCATGGTGGGAGGAAACACATGGCCCTGGACACTTCTTTGACATGGAACTGTGGTCATTTGCCCAGGTCCCTCTGTCAGCCATGCATTGCAATTTAAAAAAAATGTATATAAATCTGATGATGGCAAATCAGAAACATTATCTGCAATTGTAGAGCTGTGGCATGCTGGCATCCTTGGTTGGCCCACCGAGCTTAGTGGTCAGGGCTGCTATATGAAAGCATTGGTATATAGGCACAGTGTACACCAGAGGACAGCTTTGATAAGAACCAACCAGTTCAGTGCTTCAGAACTTCCCATGCCACCCATGGTCGGCCTCATTCATCAACTCAGATTCATCCATCTTACTACCTCCCATGTCTGAAGTGGGCATTGGCCAAAGGTGAGATTCAGGGCCAAACAAGCTGGTCCACTGAGTGCCAACTTAGCAGATGCCTCTGAGTGGAACTAGTCTGCTGGTGTTCTGGTGAGTGCCAGAACAAGTGGGTTCAGCATGCTGGTCCCCAGGATGGATGCTTTCTATACTGCAGTTAGTTTTATAATTATTATAGTGGCGTGGTAGCACCACTATAGTTAGGGTTGAGCAGGGGGTTCTATGTCAAACCTCAAACTTTGTACTTTAATAGTTTCACAACCATTCAACAGATTTGCTCAAAATTTTACAGTGCAGTCTCGGGATAGAGCGCTTAATGTACACATTTTGTTCCAGTTGGATGTGCGGATTCTGAGATCTGCATAGGGAAAAAAAATTAAACAAATGGGAAGGGAGGGTTGCTGATTTTTTGTCATCACCTAGCACCCAGATGGTTTGGAATTTTGATCTGAAATGTTCAGGGTAGAAAGGGCTTAGGTCACAGTGGTGTCTTTCACTGGTTTGGTAAAAAAATGTATATTAATCCATTCCAAAGTTATTAAATTTTGAAATGTTGGTTCAGAGCATGCTCAGTACAGTCTTTTGGATAGCTGCTTCGAATGAAAAAATAATTTGGTCCACATGAAAAAGGATCCTTTTTCATATAGGGGTAATCCTTTTTTGTGAGAAAAAAATATTTTTTTTCATATCTGCACCATCATGTTTCTGTTTGAAATAAAAGCAATGTTTGGAAACCCACAAAAATGACATCTGCCACATGCACCAACACAAGTATCTTGCTAATCAGGACCCCGTTAAGTGAATTCTGCGCTTATGTTTTGGAAAAAGGACCCAGAAATGTGTTTTTTTATACCTTTTAAAATCATATTGTTTTGTGACTAGACTTCCTTTTTTCATATGGCCATATGAAAAAGGAGTTTGACCATATCAAAAATGATCCCTTCATCCAAAAAAAGAATTTGGACTTAGTTTCTTTGCCAATTCTTTTTCCATATGAAGGCATCCTTTTTCATATGAAAAAAAAACGTGAAAAAGGATCACTTAAGACGAAGAAAGAATTGGGAAAAAAACTAAGTCCACAATTCTTTTTTGATATAAAGGGATCCTTTTTAATTTTTTTTGTTCATATGAAAAAGGATGCCTTCATATGAATTTTTCTTTCCCTGATTCTTTTTTCATATGGAGGGATCCTTCTTCATACTGGTTTTTCATTCATACGAAAATGGATGCCCTCATATGAAAAAAGATTTTGGCCAGCCTAGTGACACTGGGGGTTGAGTCACTGGATGCCATACTTCATGCCACACCAGCAACCAGGTTGAGAACAAGCTCGGGCTGCTGGGGATCGTGAGGCAAGTAAATGATGGAACATCCATTGGACAGCTCTCCTCTCCTCTCCTCTCCTCTCCTCTCCTCTCTCTCTCTCTCTCCTCTCCTCTCCTCTCCTCTCCTCTCCTCTTCTAGGGAGGGCTGGGGCACAGACACCAGCTTGCCTGACACCTAACAGAGGCTGGGTGCTGACAAGCCTGGTCCTGTACATAGGGATCAGAAGGAGGAGGAGGAGCAGCCAGTAGGCATGTGGCATGCAGACGTGTGGGTGGTACACCCTCTGCCGGCATTGCATGCCCCACCTCCAAAAGCCAGGAAAATGGAAAAAGGAACACTCGGTCACAGTGGCTTGATGGCCTTCTGACGTACCAGCCCTGGTTCTGGAGGGGATCACCAATGCAGATCTGGTCTCAGTGGAGGAGTTTTTCAACTCCTGCTGCCTCACCACAGGATGGTAAGCCATGGGGTAGGAGGTGATTGCCCTCATTGGAGACTGGCGCTGATCAGACGGTGTCCAGAGGACAAGGTTGTGCAGATGCTAGGGCCGACTGGGGGGTCCCAGGGGAGAAAAATCATAACAAAAAAGGAAAAAAGATTTTGGACTTAGGTTTTTCCCACATTTCAAATTCAACAAGCCATGACTTCCTCAATATTTGCAGTTAAGGGACAACACGATAGATAGATAGATAGACAGACAGACAGACAGATTATTATCATCATCAGTTTATTGTATAACTTTAAAAGTTATCAACAAATTTGTACATATATTTAATCAATTAAAATCAGTTAGGCATAAAATCGATTACACATATATGAAATCTGTCTCTTACATAAATAAAGTTTAAATGAGAGAACATATTACAGCTAATGTTAGATTAAACTTCTACAGTATTAGCTTGTATTACTGGTAAAAATTTAAGTGCACTCAGTTTAGATTTAATAGCCCTCACCCTTGTTTACAATAGACTCAAATTATAACTAACATATCCCACAGTTCTTTCAACAAGTAGTTAAATTAGTTACACATAAATAAACATTCTCATATGAATTAAAGTTAAGATAGGAAAACATAATACTGCTCCTGTCAAGTTAAATTGTGCAGTATAAGCTTGCATTGTTATCAAGTGTTAAAGTGCACTCAGTTTATATTCTGATTATCCTCACCCTTATTAAAAAGTATATTCAATAATATACAATATAACCCATGCTTCATCTTCAAGTGATTTGAGTTTTAATTAATCTTTTTTTAACTTTGTTGATAGCCAGAAATAACTTTGCCATTGTCTCTGTAGTCCATTCATCATTAGTGTGAAGTAAAATATTTGTGTTAATTTATCCATATCATGCATACTGTCTGGAAAGGGCTTTAACCAGTAAATCCTCTCCTTCTGGTACCATGTACAATGACAGATAACATAAATTACATTTTCTGTTCCTCCTACTGAGCATGTACATTCATTAGTAGTGCTTTTTTTATAACGGGCATTTAAAATGTTGCTTTCAAATCTTTTGCATTTATATTGTGTAACAATTCTCCTATGCTTTGGATTTATCAGAATTTCTAGATAAGACTTAAATCCAAAATGATAATTGTTTTTAATATACCATTTGGAATAAGCTGTTTCTCTTATTTCCAATAAGTCTTTTTCTTTCCAGTGATTCATTACTTTTTTGTAATATACCTTTTGTACCTTACACTAAGGCCCAAATATTCAGAGCAGATGTGCATGGTGCAAATGAGTTGCGCTGGCGCAAGTGTGGTATTGCTCCAAGGAGCCATATTCAGCGAGAGCCAGTGCGCAGCGCAAAATCCATTGTGCCGATGTGCAACTATAATGTATGCAGGTGCAAGAGCAGGGGGCGTACCCATGAATATCCAGTGCAGTGGCATATTCAACTGTGAATCCATGGCACAGGTGTGGAGCAAATCGAAGTTGCTCAGAGCAGACTTGTTCCTATAAATACAGGGTGCAAACACACAAACAGCACTTGCGCCAGGGGTGAGAGTGAGAAGAAGAGACAGAGAGAGTGAGATAGACAGAGGCACAGACAGACAAAGGCCACACACAGAGGGACAGGGACAGAGAGGTGGCCTGGGAGAGGGAGAGAGGGGTAGAGAGAGAGAGAAAGAGAGAGAGAGACACACACACACACATACCATGTGCCAGGGTGCCACACAGCCAGCAGCCAACTGCCCAGGGGGACAGAGGATAGCAAGGGCCATGGACAGTGCACCCTTCATGATGGAGGCTGTAATGAGGTGTGTGAGGGGGCAGGAGGAACAGCGACGTGGCCAAGGAAGGGCATGTCAGCAGTATGCCCGACACAGGTGGTACCATGCCCACATCACCTTTGAGAATTACAGCATCACAGAGATTGTGGGCCAGTACTGCCTGAACAGGGCCATTCTGAGGCAGCTCTGTGAGATGTGCAGTGAGGAGATGCAGAGACCCACCAGATGGAGCCATGCCATGTCCATGGAGACAAAGGTGACCACCGTCATGTGCTTGCTTGCCACGGGCACCTTCCAAAGACCAACAGGGGACATCACAGGCATAACCCAGTTGGCCACTTCCCACCTCCTAACACAGTTCCTCAATGCACTGCTGCCACATGCTTCAGAATATATCTGTTTCCCCAGAATACAGGTGGAGCATACAGCAACCATGCAGGACTTCCACAGATTGGCACGCATGCCTGGCATGATTGGGGCCATTGACTGCACCCACGTGGGCATCCGCATGCCACCTGGCCCTGAGAGTGTGGCATACATCAACAGGAAGGGGAGCCAGAGTGTCAACTGCCAGGTGGTGTGCGATGTCACGGGGTACATCACCAGTGTCTGCACCATACACCCTGGGAGTGCACATGACATGTTCTTCTGGCACAGCTCTGCACTATGCCACTGGTTTGAATGTGGGGACATCCCCATGGGCCACCTAGTGGACAAGTATGGCATGGGCAAGAGGTGATGGACAGAGCAGTCCTGGGGATGGGGGTGGACAGAGAGTGTGTGGTTAAGTGGGCACCAGGAACAGGCAAGGGGCACAGCACAGAATAGCAGAGGGCTAACCATGTCAATCTCCACACAGGTGACAGTGCATACCCACTGAGGCCCTGGCTTCTCACCCTCTAGCAGCACCTGTCATCCCTAACACAGGACCAATAAAACAAGGCACATGCCAGCATGCGCAACATCATCAAGTGGGTCTTTGGCATGCTGAAGGCATGGTTTCATTGCCTAGACAGGTCAGGTGGTGCCCTACAGTACAGCCCCTCAAAAACCTGTGGCCTATTCCTGGCCTGCTGCATAATGCACAACACGGCCATTGACCGTGGGATTGCTGTTGAGGCTGATGAGGGCGACAGTAGTAGGAACGATGGAGGCAATGGGCTGGAGGGTGGTGGACAGCCACCCACTGGGGGAAGGGACCCCTGACTGCTCCAGCAGGTGTGAAGCCACCAGGACATCATCACACAGGAGCACTATGGAGCACACAGGTAGGTGGTGCGGTACACAAGTATGGGCCACACAACAAGGTACAGCACACATGCAGGGGTGTGCATGGCACTGGGAATGCACACACAGAGGCATGATGCAGGGGTAGGGAGTCAGTGGCACACAGCCACACACAGCATCACACACACACACACACACACACACATATATATGCACCCACCCACCCAGACATTGGTATGTAGCGTGGATCAGACACATTGCACCAGTGCATAGTAGCAACCGATACTAGACTGCCCTCATCATGCCCACACCATACTGCTAGCAGCTGGGCAAGCACACACACAGGCAGCTTGCGGTGTGACACACAGGCACGACTCCAGTGGTGGGCACACACACACAGACACACACACACACACACACACACCGCCCATGTGCGCACAGGACAGCAGCTACAGACTGCGGTCCAGGCGGCCCACAGATCAGGGCCAATGCATGGTACCATGGCCACCAAGGCCACATGGGTGGCTGTGCCAGGGCCGATCAGCAGCCACAGGCTGTCCATCAGCCAGGGGAGTCCAACAGCCCCCCATGGTGGAACCTCAGGACCATAACCATGTTCTTGCAGGGGTGTGGGTGTGCAGGCACCCAAACAGGCCATCCCCAGGCATGCCTGGGATGCCTACATCAGAGCCTGGTGTCGACTGTGTTCGGGTCACCCAAAGCCAGTTCTGTGGGGTGTACAGTGCACTGTTGGGGGGTCACCTATGCATGGCCATGCCCTATGGTAGTCAGCAATGCAAAGTCATCCGTTATCGCACTGGCAATGCAATCCAAGGATGCAGTCATGGCCTCCTGCGTGCATTGCATCCCTGCCAGGACCTGCGAAGTGCCCCTTTCCTGCTGCTCAGCCAACTGGTGCACCTCTGCATGCAGTGCATGCACCCCAGTGGCAAGTAGCACCTGTTGCTGCATGGACACCCTCAGCAACCGGGTGTGATCAGCCAGATGGTTGGCATCCTGGGGCACCCAGGTGGGATGCCAATCTTCTTGCAGTGACTGGCCATGCTGCACAGTGAGGTCTGCCAGGGGAATGGGCACAGCAGGTGCACTGGTGGCAGACTCTGTGTCTGGCTGCCCAGTGGCAATTGCAGCCTACTGCAGTCACCCCTCCAGCCACTGTACACTGCCCTGCACCTGCGTGGCCACACCATCACCACCACAGGGCACAGCTATGGCAGCACACACCACTGCACTCACAGTGGTGGCAGGCAGCTGTTCCACTGCTGGCAGAGCAGTGGGCATGGTGCCGGTGTTAGACGCCAGGAGGGGTGACATACCCACAGTGTTGCCTATGCTATCCAGGTGCTGAGAGTAGTCCTCATCAGAGTTGGACCCCGCCTTGAACTGTGTCTCCACACATAGGATCCCAAGGCTGGCATCCTGCAGGATGACATCCAGGGCCTTGTCTGACCCCAGGTCCAAGACATCCATCTACACCGTGGTGCTGAGCTGCAGCCTTTCAGGTCCCTGGATTCTGGTGGATGTGGACAGCTGGTCCTCCAGGGCTGTACCAGCATCTACTGTTGCTGCTGCTGCCAATGCCCCATCTTCTTCATGGAGGCTTGCTGGTGCTGCAAGAGACAAATGGCGTGTCAGTGATGCAATGCCCACATGTGCCCCTCTGTACACTGCCGCTCCATGTGTCCTGCAGCATGACATGCATGTGGGTGTGCACACATGCACATGGCATGCATGCCAGCTGCTTGCATGCCAGCATGTCCATGTACGCACCCTCTGTGCCACCAGCCGTATGTGTGACATACATACCATGCAGTGATGGGTTGCCACCCATCTGGAATCCTCCTCCAGGCACACCCTCCACCGTTGTGTGGCACATGGCAGCTGCCACCAACTCCTCCTGCGGTGTTAGTGTGGGTGCATCTTAAGGCCCTTATCTGGTGGCAGTACAGGACACTCAGATGGCTGCCACCTTCTCCTTGATCTGACGCTTGTCTGTTCCCACCTTCTTTTGGCAGTCCTGCATCAACCGCTGGTGGCTGCCGTGCTGGTTCACATATGTTGCCACCTCCTCCCATGCATCAGCCCTGGCATGTGGTGTGCCTGAGGCACCACTCAACAGGGGCTCCCTGTCCAGATAGGCCTCAAACAGGGCATCAGTCTCAACCTTTGTGAAGTTGGACCTGCACTCCTCATCCTCCTCATGTGCCAACATGTTGCTGCCTGTGGACATGGACAGCACAGTGTGTCAGTGGCAGCATCTCCCTGGTCTATCCCACGCTGCCATGCTGTCTGCTCCTAGTGAGCTGCAGCGGCATGCACAACTTTCCTATCAAGGTTGCAATAAAGGTCCATGGCCTGTGCTGTTCTGTGGCACTTATAAGGTGAAACACATGCAAATGTGGTCAGGCGAAACAGTAATGACATGCTAATGCACACACTGTACCATGCATTGGCTAATAAGCTCGATTTGCATGTGGTGTCTGAATACTGTGATATTGTGCCATGTGCAATGGGATTGCCCCAGAGCAAGTCATGGTGGCACAATGTACATGCATGCACAGTATACAGGCCTGCAATGCACATACATGTCATGATGTCAATTGCACACCATGCATGGACAGTGTGATGCAGTGCATTGCACATGTTGTGTATGGCCAGCTATGTGCATGGTCGTGGAAGGGGTACCATGCCCTATCATGCACGTGCGCAATGGCGGGTGACCCCCTGATGCCTGGGTCAGACCTCTGACCCTGTGACCCTGCATAACCATGCCCATTCCATGCATCTCTGGCACTGCATGATGTGCGGGCACTGCACATGATCCTGCACATCGCTCATCTGGCGCATGTCGTGGACATGGGCGCTTCCTCCCATCATTGTTGCCGCCAATATTGCATTCAACAACATGTTGCAGGGACAAGTCAGATGTGCCCCCAGTTTGGCACAGGTCAAGCTGGCAAACCTCATGGCCTGTGTTGAGCCCCATGCCCGCCAACTCTTTGGGCAGGTGCCCCTGCAGTAAGCCAGGGGCACTGTATATGGCAGGGGACTGCTGCCAGGCTGGAGAAGAGGACTGGGTGGCTAGGACTGGGGAGCAGTGCAGGCACCACTACAGTGACCTGATGCAGTGGGACTAGGACAGGCTTAGGAGGTTTCAGGCATGCGCCAGGCATGGGGCTGTGCCACAGCCAGGTAAGTCAACCCATGTTGCATGTCTGCCCTGGTGCTGTATTATGCTGTTTGCTTGGCTGCCTGGCATGCCCTGCAGTGGGGTACACTGTCACTGTGTGCATCACAGAGTGGCATTACCAGTGTCCACTTGTGTTATGATGCAGCCGTGCAGGCTTGCAGGATGTGTCGGGCAGGGGCACACCCTGTGCACAGGGGTCAGGGGGCTGCTGCTGTTGTCAGTTCCTGATGTGCACCTGTCTTCTTTACATTCCAAGGACTGGAGGACCAGCAGTGGGCCCAGGCTGCAGCAGTGCAGTAGGGCACAGTGGGACATGATGGCACAGGACCAGCACCAGCAGGGCCACAGGATGCAGGTAAGTGCTGTCATGATCCTTCGCACTGTACATGGGGGTGGCAGGGGGAGTGGGTGCAAGCATGGTCACCTGTGCCATGTGCCAAGGCAGCTGTGTGTGTCACACTGTGCATGGTCAATGCCACTGTGGCACATCCATTGGACATGTGTGCCAGCTATTGGTGGGGTGGGCATGTGCCTGGCTGCCACTGTTGTTGCTGTGGTGCTGCCAGTGCACTGTGCCATGTGACTGTCATTGCACAGTTGGGTGGCCATTGTGCGGTGGGGACGACCTCTGTGCAATGTTGTGGTGCACTGAGTTTTTGGCTGGCATTGGCCCACCCCCCTGTGGGTGGCCGTTACAGGCCCTCCAGGGTTGTGTGTGTTCCCGCTGCTCATTATGCACTGTGGGTGGGCATGGTTCCTTGGAACATTGCAAATCACAGAAAAAAAGTGTCTCCCAAGGTTTCCTGTTAATTATAGTACAATGGGAAGATTATATATGGAGGGGGAGAAGAAAAAGCAGAAACAGAATAAGTTAAAAAAACTGTTCAACTCAACCCCTCAAAAAGAAGAAATACTATGTATCTTAAAATGTTTCATTTATTTTTCTTGAATAAGAAATATTTTATAAGTCTGTTTCTTCATCATTTCTTCATATTTTGTATTTGGTTGTAAATGATATTAGTTCCACATAACTCCAGAAAAAGTTCCAAATTGGCTCCAAAAGAATTTGTTATATATGTTGTAATGTTTCAGAATAAATATAGTTCCTTCTTCAGACAAAGAGCCTTAATATAATTTCATCCAAAATAAAAAATATAAATCTGCAAAAAATCAAATATAAAAAAACTTTCAGTCAAACAACAAATGTATACGCCTTCCTAGTTTAAATTTACAAAGTAAATATTCTTAAATATACAGGCGAAGCTAACCTGAATAAATCATTTGGTAAACCATAGTTCATAACAAGATACTTTCTTTCTTTATGCCCACAAATCTCAAAGGAGTTGTGCATACACAAATATCTCGAAGCATAAGCAAAGAATGAATGGGGAAGGGGTAGGGGGGGTTCCAAGGAGAAAAATCTTCTCTCTTCAGTTTTTATATTCTCTAATTCAAAACAAAAAACTTTCTTCTAGTAACAATAAGTTTCAACATTAAAATAATTAAATTAGTGTGACTACATTTTATATAAAACCTTACTTTGTTTTCTTTTTATAAGAACTGCCCATTCAAAATAATCAGTTTTAAGCACTCCACTTCGATTCTATAGTTAGGAGAACATACACAAAAGGAAATCAATGTTTTTACTCCAAAGCTAAAATATCTTAACATAAATTTTACCTTAGTGAATGCTTTTAGGGGATTAAATTCTCAATGGATAAACTCCTCGCTTGGAACAAAAGTGTGCTAAATACAAATACCATGCGAGTAAACGCCATTAAGGTGAACGCCAAATCTCTCTGCTAAACTCACCTTCTTTCTGAAGATAAAAGAAGGGGCCAAGCCAACAGGTAAGCATGTAGGAATGTGCAGACATCACACTGTGATGAACTCTGTGGGGCCCGGTTCCTAAAAGGAAAACCACCAATAGAGAGAATTTCTCTCAATTCGGTGGCCCCTTCAAATATTGAATGCTGTAATTAGAGCAAATATCAAAAAAACCACGGAAAACAGAGTGACATTGATAGGGAATAATAAAGGCAATCCAGAGAAAACTGACACTTGTCAGAGAAAGGAGCTCATGGGCAAAATACGTATACATATAACTCTGTACGAGAGAAGAATAATGGAGAAGGGGGACAAAAAATGTGAGGGAATTGAGGGCAAAGGGGGCAAATACATTTCAGATCAAATAATCATTCAACAGGAAAATCTTAAGGAGAATCTATAATAAAAGATTAATGTGTTGCTATGTTAATCAAGAAAACCACTATATATATAAACTTACAGCTATAGCAACATTGTAAATAGTATTGTAGCAAGTACTGAAAACACATCTAGAAATAAACATCAATGAAAAGTGGTCCACACAAGATTTTCATTAAGTCCATATTTTTTCTTATGGGTCTTCAATGTAAAGATCCACCAGGCTTCTCTTGGGACATTGCACTGATCACCTGTCCTGTCCCTTGTTATAGGTGTCCGGCAGCGAAGACCGCCAAGGTCAATAATCACCTGACTGCTGTGCCAGACACTCCTTGTGGCCTCAACAACACTGGAGGTGGTGGTTCAGATCTACAGGATGCTGGTGACTGAGCGGAGGCAGCACCTGCTTGCCAGGGCACCGGATGGGGCTGCCGTTAGTTTGGCCCCTGTTGACCCCTGTTTCCCTGATGTACCTCCCCCTACAGTCCCCCCTCCTACTATACAGTCCCTGTTCCCTGTCCCCTTCCCTCACTATACTTACCCTTTCCCAGCCCCTGGTTATTGTAAATAGTTTGTTACAAAATATATTTCCTTGACTTACCTGCCTGTGTCTGTGTCTGCTTTGCAGGTGGCATGAGGAACCATGCTGCAGTGGCCCAGTATCTGTCCATGTGGTGCGCATGTGAAGGGGCACATGTTGTGCTTTCATGGTACACTGCTGTTTGTTGTGGTGTGTCCCACTGTGGTGGTGTCCATCCCCTGGGTCTTTGGCTGTGCCTTGGGGTGCCCATGGGCCAGCTGTCAGTGCTGTGTGGCAGTTGTGTGTGTGGTGGTGGCACACAGCCATGGTCATTGGTCAGGTACTGTTCACATGCTGTGTTAGGGCCCCTGCCTGGCATTGTGTGGCTTGTTTCATGTGGTCTGCCATGCTACCTGCCATCCAGCACATTCAGTGCCTACTGTGTGGGCTTCCTGTGTGCCTGTGTTGTGTGTGTGTGTGCTTGGCTGCATGGTCCTGGGTGTGGCCTGCTATGGTCTGGGAGGATGGGCACAGCCAGTGGCCTGCGGAGGGGCTCCCTTGGTGGCCCTTTGTTGTCCATTGGCACCTCCTGTTGCCTGCTATCTGTACCACTGTTGTCTTCTGGGGTCAAGTGTCTGGGTGCCTGTGTGTGCCCTGATGTGCACTGCTGATGGGAGCCTCCTGTGACCTGTCACTGTGCTTCCAAGGCTCTGTTCTCTGTACCATGCCCCCCTCTGTTGCTCTGCTGCTCTGCTCCCACAATTGCACTGGAGCATCTCTTTTTGCACCATGGCGCAACTCTGCCATATTCAGCTGGTTTGCGATGGCGCAGTTTGGCCTGCACAACCTCTGAATAGGGCTCCTGTTGCACCATGGCACACCAGATTTGCACTGTGCTGGACTTGAACAGGGCTTTGGCACATTTCTAAATATCTGGGCCCAAGTGTAATGTTTTTATCCACAAAATATTTCAGTACATTTAATTTATGTTTCCCAATTACATGTAATACAACTGTATACCAAAGATTCTGAGTAAGGCCAAGTTCTGACTATTTTCTTTTTTCCATAAGTGACTGATACATAAGTCTGTTTTCTGATATTCTTGTTATTCTAATCCAGAAATTCATCTTCCTGACTTCCAGAAGAGTAGAGACATTGGGAATCCCTCGCTCTGCTCTAATGTAGGAAGCTGGACATGACGGACCAAGTCCCATGATGTTTCTTAGGACTTTAAAAATAGGAACCATGAGTTTATTTCTATTCTTAATATCCCAAATTTCAGTGCCATACTGCATCTGAGTATGGAACTTAGCATCTAGTTCTTTTATGAATGGCTTAACACTATTACCACCTTATTTATGATTAAATCTAGCAATGGCTAATGCTGTTTTTTTTAATGTTTCTATACGTCTTTCAGTATGTGAATTCCAAAGTATATTTGCATTAAAGGTAACACTCAGGTATGTGTACGAGTTCACCTCTTTCACTTTATCTGTACCCAGGACCCAATTGCCTCTCCATAATATTTTTCATCCAAAAATTATTATTTTTGTTTTAGGCAGATTAATTGTTAACTTTAAGTCATTAGAAATTGTAATTAATGTATCCAATTTCCTCTGTAGACCACTTTTGGAGAGTGAGAAGAGAACAAGGTTTTCTGCATACGTAAGAGCAGAGCAGATCTGCCCATTTATATTAGGGGGATCTGATATCACTGTGTTCATTTTCCAAAGTAATCCATCAATATACAAGGCCAACACACAACCTTGTCTTACCCCTTCATTTATTTTAAAGGGGAAGATAGTTGACCAACTTTTCCCTCATTAACCCTGGCCCAGGTGTTATGATACAGGTTTAAATTTGTATAGACTAAAATTTGATCAATACCTTTTGTAAGCAAGAGTTTCCACAAGATTTCTCTTGAGATGGAATTAAATGCTACTGAATAATTGATGAATACAGAATAGATTTTTTGCTTTCTTTTTATAACATACTTTTCTATTAAGTGATGCAATATAAATATATTATCAAGTGTCGAGTAATCTGTTCTAAATCCTGCTTGCAGGGGAGATAATCCTCCATTCAGATTTATTTGTCTATTTAATCTTTCTAAGATGACCTTTGAAAAAATCTTAAGATTAATATCAAGGAGGCTGATTGGGCGGTACATACGGGGATCAGATAAGTTACCTTTCTTACGTATCAGTATTATGTTAGCTCCATACCATGATGTTGGAAATTGTTTGGCAGTAGTACATTTATTATAAAGGACTACTAACATTTTAGCCCATTGGATTCTATCACATAAATAGACTTCTGCTGGTATGGAATCTGGCTCTGGAGCTTTAGCTGACTTTAAAGTGTTTATTGCAAGAAGTGCATCTTCATTAGTAATAATTGGTAACTTACTTGCACTAGCTGTTGAAAATGATACTGGCCAAGGTTCTGTACAAGTTTAATAACAACAACATTATATATAGTTGGCTAACCAAAGGTGGAGGAGATAGGAAAGGTGTAAAAGAATTAGGTTGAGAACATGGAAAAGGTGTAACAAGACTTGCAGAGGCTGCAAGTGGCTAATGAATAAATGATACTTTCATGCAACTTGATATGTATGGCTAGTGAAGGACTGCAAGTGGCTAGCGAATAAATGACACCACCATGTGAATTAATATGTAAGTATGTGTAAGAGTTTAAAAGGGTTAATTGTTAAAACCCTGTAAATGGTACTTGTAAGAATAAAATGTAGAAAAATAGGTAAAAGAGCATAAGTCACATTAAGAACAGATGTCCTAAGCAAGATTAGTTTACTCTGTTCAGCAGAAAAACTTTGTACCAAAATATGCCTTTTTTGTAACTCCAGAGGTCATGGTCCAGATAAAAATGCAGCTGTCTGAAGTAACCCCATCTAGCCTTGACTGGTGCAGTTCCTCATCCCATGATTATTTGTGTTCAAAAATATGCATAACAGAGAGCTGATAAGGAATGATGATATAATTGCTTTGGACACTATTTACTAAAAGGCTATTTTTGCATTTCTAAGCAAATTATTTTAAATAGAGTAAAAGTCCCCTTAGTTGTTTTTTGTCTCCTAAGCATGTTATTTTTAATACTGTAAAATCTTAGGACCACTTGTTTTTCCATCCAAGGATGATGATAACGAAACTCCCCTGTCTTGGCAAAGTGTTAAATATATCTTATGACTGAGGTATCTTATGGCTAATGTACTTTTGAACCAGTGTCTCATGATTTATTGAATGACATAGTGTGTAGGCTAAAATCTGCTGTAATAGTCTTTGGAAAATTCCAACCTTGCATTTTTGTTATAAACAAGTCTAGTATATGTACGGGACCAAAATGTTGGGTCCAGTGTCTCTTTGAGAGGAAAGAAGTCTAAAGATCTGACTATCCATAGCACTGAAGGACCCAGAGAAGTTGAGTATTGCTTCGTTTTCTCTGAAAATCTGTAGCCCTGTAATAAAATATTACTAGCTGTTTAGGTTGCATGTTAACACCCCAATGGGACTGCCCCATTGGCTGTATAGACTTAAATTTTAGTAGGTACACCCGGATAGTAGCAGACTATCTGATTCCTAGAAATAATGTTAGTATGTATTCCCTTTTGTAAATTAGGATTATTAATCATGACAGGATGCATTCTTATTGTTAAAATAGGATTTTTCTGGTTTCTTTTTATATATTGTGTAAATAAGTTAATTTGGCCCTAAGCTTAAATGTTTCTAATGTTTACAAATTATGCTAAAATGCATTTCATTCTGTGAATTAGGACTATTCATCCTGTCAGGGTGTGTCTTTATTGTTACACTAGGATTTTTCTGGCTAGTCTTTTTAATACTAACATAATAAAGTACAACTAATTTGGCAAAGAATACAGTGTGGTGGCTTTATTGAATTACTGAGAATTACCAACCAGGAACCTGTATAGTGTATAGCCTCACTGTCTCAGTGTGGCACAGTGTGGTTATTTACACCCCCACAACAATTTAGGGGGCATATTAAAAAAAAAACACAAAAAAGAAAACATCAAAATTCCCATACACATCAGAAATTTAACATGGATGTATGCATCTATAGAGGTATGGAAGTGCAGGGCCCAGAGAATCTTGCTCTTCCATTGGCAAATGGATATATTCAGGACCTGCATGAATGATACAATTACACTATCTCAAAAAATAAGGAAATTCATTGCAAAAAAATTTGTTAATGCACCAGTTTGGGTTAAAATGACAAAAGTAGGGAAATGTGGTGTTAGGGTTCCCAACCTTAACACCCCACCCTACCCTTCAGGCAGCAACAAGAAAAAACATTACCATTTCACCTCTCCTGAGTCTTCACAATTCAGGCATGCAGTGTACCTTGGGGTTGTCAGTCCTAATGTTCACCCCATTCTCATGCACATTACACATCTCAGCTTATTTACCGATGGAGTGGGTGAGAGTTAGGCATCTTGAAGTTTTTTTTTTACATCCGTATGGCACTTTTAAGCTAATAAATGCTTTGAATGCCTAACTGGAGTGGCCATTTTTCATGAAGCAGTAGTGAGTGCCCAATTATTGTGATTTTTGGATCAATTGTGTACCATGTGCACCACCATCCCTGTGTGGACATTTTGTTGCTTTCTGCTACAGGCTTGTTTTAGAGAGCTGCACACAGTCCTGATGTCCACAGATCTGGAAGTGTTTCAGAAAGGCCCATCCAGCATGGGTGCAGGGAGCCAGCTCCTTGCGAGCCTAGCAATGCCATTGGGATGAAATGGCTTTGACTGAAGCTTGAGGCATAGCTTGACCTGGGGTAGCCTCCAGGCTACCAGCCCCATGGGGCAGTCCAGGGCTGATGGGGATCCATCCCCAGGAGCTGGGCTTCAGGTTATACAGTGTAATGAACTATGGTTTGGTTTCACATTCTCCTTGGTTCCTTTCAGGTCCCCCCAGTGGAGCTGGAGCAGGACATCAGCAGGGGTGAAGAGGACCACTTCCCCCAGGAGTTGGGCAATCAGATTGCCCTAAGTTATGAGCTGCCCTGGTTTTCACTTTGTTCCTGCACCTTTCAGGTCCCCCATAGTGGAGCCTGGAATGAAGAGTCAGTGGACACTCCTTGTTAGAGGATAATAGGGGAGTCATAAGAAAATGGTATGCCATGAACTTATTGAATTGGGGGCCACAACAGGCCATGAGGACTGCCTGGCAGGCAAATGCACACCCTGGGGAGTGGGGAGCCAAGGAGGTTGCTGTACTTGGGATGGCATATCTTATAACCTTGTCCTCTGAGCATTTTACAGGGCTACCAGATAGATCCCATGGATGATTTGGCATATACTCCTTCACATACTGAGCAATGGAGAATGGGGCAATGGGGAGCAACCTAGTGTTCTCATGAGCAAGCACACACATGATGGTTGTGTCTGCAAAGTGTATGCTGGGGTAATTTCTTCCCAGACAGAAGGCTGAGGCCACTGAGGGAGTCTCCAGGAATAACCAAGGGAACATCGGGGCAGAACATCCAGAGACTCAGACAGGCTGTGACCTGCCACTTTAGGGTGAAGAAGGACCACAATTCATCCATAGATTGGGGCTCAAAGTTGCCATGGAGGTGCACTGTTTGGTATCCATCCGGAATATGCAATATGACATGGCACCATCAGCATGGTGTGACCAGGGTAGGATACCAAGGCCATGGTGCAACTGATGGACAATTGTTGGGAATTATCGTGGACTCAGTATGCTATGCCTTGGAGTCAATACACTATGCCTTGGAGGTATCTAGAGTGAGTTCCTTGTGCAGTTGAACTGAGTCAATGCTGTGGTGGATTTGGAGTCTCTCAGGAAGATGGTACAAGGGAAAAAGGGACAGAGTCAGATTCTTCTGAAGGACTCCTTGCCCCAGTCATAATGAGGCAAGTGGCTGCAGGATCTGGTACCTGGTTTTGGGTTCATGGCCAACCTCATCAGGCTTGTCTGCAGGAGCTGCACCACCATATGAGGGTAGGATAGGTTGCATGCCACCTAACCAACTGACCCCCCATTCTCTGAGATTTGACTTCCAACTCAGGGAGGTACTTCACTTCCTTAGTCCCCACACGGGTATGGTCCTTCGCGGGAAGGGGTGCAGAGCTTTTGAGGTTGTCTTGGAAAGAACTCTAGCCACACATGTCACTATAATATGAATAATGTTAGTAATTTAATAAATAGATCTATGTGGCTATTTCCTCCAAGGCTGGTGTGGCATTTGGCTTATCTATAGTAGGGGATGTAGGGTCCTATCAAGACAATCAATTTTTCTCAGTATGTGTATTAACTTTCTATTCACTTCTCACTTTACAGCAGCATAGGTCATGCCAGTAAAAATATCTCTGTCCAGTGTACTTTCCTAGCCACCAAATAAATAAACAAATAGGATAAACTATAATATGTTCGACACTAAACTAAATCCCGTGTTAATACGTATCATAACACCTGCTATTTATCAAACATCCAGCAGAAAAATGCAGCACACCTATTCTCTATGAAAACAATAGTTAATCTTTTAATCTAAGGTGGGTTTCTTGTAAAATAGAAATTTGTGATCCCAGCTTATGCAGGTGTCACCGAATTTGTTACCTTTCAGTGTTGGTGTTAGCCAGTCCCTCATATATTCAATGATATAAATTTATATCCTGTACTCTGGCTCACATTCTACTAAACTCTATTTGTAACCCTGATAACATAAGTAAATATGGCTCTGCAGCCCCTCCCATTCCTGTATTTCTTCACCACAGTCCCAGAAGCATGGGGTCATAATGTCGCAAGGCATTATGCCACATGGTAAAATTGCACTGCCAATACAGTACCATTTCCATCCGGCATAAGTCTTTTTTTCAAACCTGGTCCAAGAAGCAGCACCTGGGTTCCTTGCTGCAGTGGCTCAGTCCATTGAGCCATGGAAGTTGCTCAGTGGAACCTGATCCCAGCAGAGGTCTTATCCTCTGCCTGGGATAGTACAACCCAGAATAGTGCCATAGTTGAAAGAGAATGGTGCAATACCACTAATGCTACTGTATACAGTATTGCATCATTTGCTTTCAACTATGGCACTATTCTGGGTTAGCTCTAATGTCGTGTACTATTAAGCATATGACATTATGGCCTGGTAGGGTTCCAGCATCTCTCACCTAAGCCTCCCTATCAATCCACATACTTTGCTTTGAATGAGGCCCCTTCTGGGGTAGTTACCATTCAAAAATGTGAACATCAACATCTCCTCTCTTCTAATATTATCCAAACCTTTGAAATTTATGATAATTTATTGTAAAATATATTTCATTTTCAAAATCATTTATTACTATTTAATTTTCTGCCTGATTCATTAAAGAACAAATAATAATGAAAATATCAGCCATCATTCCCTTCTATTCAGTCTCTCACCCATTATTTGGTTCATTTTTCCCATAATCATAAGCGTCATCCATTATACTCATGTAATCTAGTAAGGGGAAAGGGGGTACTGGAGGTGCCACCTTTTGGATGAGATGCTAAACTGATGAAACTATCCCTTCCCCTCCTCCCTCCCTCACTTTCTTCCATCCTCACTTTCTCTTCCCTCCCTCCCTCACTTTCTCCTCCCTCCTCCTCCCTTCCTTTCTTCCTTTTTCCTTCCTTCCTTTTAGTTTACAGCTATGAATAAACTGTAAAAGCCCCATCTCTTCTCACAGTGCTGATTAGGTTTTTCTTTTCTGTGCTAAACACTTCATAATTATTCAGCATTAGACTCAGAATTAACACATAATTTCACTTTTCATACTGTACTATATCACTATACACAGTTTCAATATAGAGAATAAAGCCTGGGCAACCATACACAATGAGGCTGTGTTTTCATTGAGGGGTTTAATGACATCATATGGATCTCAAGAGTGAAGCTTGAGAGATCCATGTCATCTCAACCCCGACATGGAAAAACTAGTCGAGTTGGGCATGGTTGCCCATGTTTTATTTTTATACTGCAGTATATCATTTTACTATTTTTATATAGAGTAGTGAGCAGGACCCATCTGCTCCATTCCCATTTACCTTTCGCCACTCATGATCAGTAACTATATTAAATGTAAATTATTATGTCAACAGGGAGTTCAACAAGAGAGAGCCACACACAGCAACTTTTTATAACCTTTGAACTATGCACAACTTGTCGTGACCTTTGAACTGTGCACAACTTTTGATGACCTTTGAAGGCAGAACTGTGTGCATTAGGAATCAAGGACAAACACCAGCATGGCTTCACCACTAACCGCTCATGTACAACAAACTTGCTGGTATTTTACAACAATGTCAGCCTGAATGTTAATAATAAGATACCCACAGATGTGATATTGTTGGATTTTAGCAAAGCATTCAACACTGTCCCACACTGTGAAATGATTAATAAACTTATTGACTTGGGTCTGAGTCATAAATTGGTCAGATGGATTGAGAACTGGCTTGTGGGAAGGACCCAGAGGGTGAGGGTTGGGAGCCAACTGTCTGATATTATGAAGGCTGGCAGTGGGGTTCCCCAGGGAATGGTCTTTGGATCTACCTTGTTTAACCTTTTCATTTTTTATATCACTAACAACATTACAAACTCCCTCAAAAAATCTGCAGATGACACGAAATTGGGAGGTGAGGTGAATACACATACTAAACACATAACTTTGGTCCAAGACCTAAAGTGAATTTAACAATGGTCCATTGATAACAAAATGCACTTAAAGCAAGATAAATCTACAGTTATCCACTTTGGCAGAAATAATCCAAAGTACACCTACACTCTAAACAATAAAATTCTAAAAACTGTAGACAATGAGTGAGATTTGGTGATCACTATTAATAATAGGCTAACATCCTCAGACCATTGTAAAAAAAGTGTCCCACTCAGCAAATATAACATTAAACAAAGTTAAACGTACATTTATAAATAAAAATGAAGCCTGCATTCTACCATTCTACCAGTCCTATATTAGACTCAATTTAGACTTTGGATACACTTTCTGGAGTCCATATTTAAAGCAAGATTTTGGCCTTCTGGAAAATGTACAGTGCAGAACAAAGAAACTGATCCCCAAACTAAGAAATCTCATTTATCAGGAGAGCTTAAACTTAACTGGTCTGGGCAGTCTTGCTGACAGGAGAATTAAGTGGGACTTATTAGAGCTATATAAAACCCTACAAGATAAAGATTTAACAGCACAATGAGGCTTGCATCATGCGATTCAAAGATCCAATTTAAGAAGTCACAACAAAAAAATTGACTATTACTAAAGCTAAAACTAATAAAAGTGATCATTACTTTACAATCAGGGCAGCCAGTGCATTGAATTAACTCCCACAAAAAGTAGTAGAAGCTGAGAGTTTCACCATATTCAGAGCTAGGCTAGATAAACATCTGAACTGGAATATCATAATGGGTTAACTCACTCACTAGATAGTGGGAGACATACACAATGGGCTTATGCCTTCTTATGTCTACAATAAACTGAGTAAACTGTGCACAACAACTTTTACCCATACACAACAGAGATTGTGAGTGTATGGAAATCCGTAGGTGGCAACACTTAACTACATACTATAAAGAGGTTATGTATGCTTAGAAATAACCCTCGAATGCAATTAGCTACTTGATATGTGTGTATCATTACAAACATAGTAATTTAAGGTCAGAAGGGACTCAAGGTCCATCATATCTGCCCCTTGTTTCATAAGCAGAAATAAATAAGTATGTTGTGCAGATATGTACCAATTTATAGGGGGGTGTTGTCCAATTACAGCAGCTGCAGTACAATTCACATATACTTTTGGGAAGTTTCAGCCAAGGCTCAGTATTCAAGGTTGATAATTTCCATACTTTCTGAGAAACAAAGCAAGTGGCAGCAATAGCAGCAACACGTGTCATGTTAGTTTTTACCAGGACCTGATGTGCATAGCATCCTGAGCAGTACCAGAAGGTATTTCTGATCAACTATGATAGCCAGTCAGACAATAATGCCTGGGCTCTGGTGCCAACAAAGCATGGTGCAGAATGATGTGTGTCAGGCTGCACACAAAAGAACTTGGTATGTGCTCACTGGCCATTTTACTTGATAAGCCCCTGTCAACCAAGCACCTCAAGACAATTTACAGTAATACAAATGTACACAAATAAAACAGTGCATAAAAAATAATCGCAATAAGAACTACAAGGGAGACATGTATTAGCTTCAGGCAGAGCTAAAGAACTGAGATTGAAGTAAACAATGATATAGCAAAATGATACCCAGCGTTGTGCTTACATGAGGGTAGCCATAGCATGCCAATATCTGAGACATGTGGATGGAGTGTGGATGGAGTTTGGATGGGGTCCATCACCAGTTATGGCAGCCAATGGGGTCTTCATGCTACAACGATAATTTGGCACTTGCTCCTCCTGGCCTGTTAACAGTGACATGGTGCTGTCCAGTGCCCTTGCTACTATGGTACAAGAGTCATAAATACTGAATCCCAGGGTGATGTTTGACAGAAGATTCAGGTCTCTGTTAATCTTGTCAATTGCAAATATCATTGCATGCATGCTCTGGTATAGATTAAACCTAAACCTGTTGAAGAAGTAGAAGATTCTTAGTGTTAGCTGCTTTGTGATGCAAACCATTTGCTAAACAAATCCAAGTAACAGTAAATGTTTAACACTGGTGATGGTGTGGCATTCTAGCTGATAAGCTTGGATGTGTCTGCACTAAAGTCTGGTATAGTCACTTTTATGCATCAGAATGATGGACAAGCTGGACCCTAATACCTTTCTATCTCCACAATATGGTGATGTTATAGTACAAAGATGAGCACTTTTATTTTTCTTAAACACTTTGGTCCAAAAAAACTACAGTACAGCAAAAAAGAGAAAAGTTGACTTGAGCCAATAAGAGGATAATTTCAATCTGCATGCTAATGCAGAGCTTGTTGCTGTGAGGTTTCAGGAGAAAAATGAGTCAGTAGGTACAAACAGACCATGGAAAAAGGCACAAAATTCAAATAGCCTCATTTTATTAATAACAGAACAATAAAAAATATACAGTCAAATGGAATTAGAATAGCAAACAAATTTAAAAACCTAGTTTGGCATCTGCTTTCCATCATTTATAATAAGTTCAGAAAAGACTTCTGCACTCTATATCTGCTCTAAAAGTTACTGCATGTATCAAAATTCTCTTCTCCCTTTATAAGGATTAGAAAGCAATACCTTGCTGCTTCAGGTTAACTTGTTAGACTAGTTTGAGTGTATTTTGCTACCAGCTCCTTAGGTAGACTGCACTTACTTCTCAGAGAGTTCAGAGTGTGTTAAGAGCCTCCCTTTTTGCAGCCTTCCTATGACTATTACTTTTCTGATATGATCTCCCTGTAACCTTTTGTTCTCAGCATACCACACCACACAACACCACACTTAATTATCTGTCCTTCCTGAGCTTAATGAGATAAACAAACAAGCAAAAAATAAAAAAATAAAAACAACTCTGGCTCAGGCTTGAAAACATTAACCCTCCCCTGTCTTAAAATTATTTTGTTTAACAGACTATTAGTTTTAGAAAAATAACTGCCTCCTTTTCACAGGCTGAGGAGCATCTAAATGTGTGGTTGCAGACCCTGTATGTCTGACTTTTTGGAAGCTCACCATGTACTGTGTGTGACAGGGTTGAATAAGGCTCTGCCCCATTTGTTATGCAGAAAGAGTTTAAACACAAGGGTTTTTTCTATCCTCTCCTTTTCTGACTCTTTTCTGTCTGATTGCGCAACCAAATTTTCTTGCGAGACCTAGAAACTGATCACTCCGATGGTCTCATGATTCTCCGCCTCTCACTATCTCTCTGCCTTTACTTGCTGTTCTGTCTTTTCTTCCACTTTGCATATCTGCAGTTATTAAAACATATGTGAATCTTTGTGTGAAACTGTAAGTGATACTGAGATCCCTTTTGTTTAAAACTGTATATAGTTATACTGTTGAAATGATTGCAAAAAGCTATTTGGAACTCAAGGGGTTAAACTGAGATGCAGTTTTTAAGTCTTTTGCAGAAATATAAACAAAAGGTCAATTCTGGGTCACTATGTTCTTTTTTGCTGCCCCTTCAAGGAATGAAACTGACAAGAACATTCTGTAAACTTACAAGAACATTCTGCAAGAAGCAGGCTCTCTTAACGCGTTCCCAGACAAAGATTTATAAAAAAGCAGCGATGGTTTTGTTAGAGAGACAAGGAGAGTGAGAGACTGAAACTTGGAATTAAGAGATACCCTCAGAAGAAGGACTTTGTTTTATCTGCTTGTACTGCCTGTGTAAACAGTTATACTGAATAATTTGTATTTTTTATTTTGCTGTTATTGAGAAAAATAAAATGCTATTTGCAAATTTTGAAACTGCTCCTGGTTTTCCTATGCTTCCTGGCATGTGCCTCGATGGCACTGTGGCATATAGGAGAAGGAAGAAAAAAGAGAGCATGAGAAGCAAGACAGGGAAGCACAAGAAAAGGATCAAATGATGAGGGACAGTCATCCAACAACCACAGAGACAAAATCCTAGGTCCCATGGGAATATGGTTGCACAACTATTGAAAAGATAGAGAGGACAGTACTGGTAAAGGATAGGACAGGGTAGAACAAAATAGAATTTTAGAATTTTATTTTTCCCTATAAAAATTTGATGGCGTCCTAACTCTGTCACTCAAAATACTGAAACATCTTAAAAAGCAGTTATCTACAGTACTTATCCACTTACATGATGAAATACCATCTGTAATGGTGCAGAACTAGTTAGGTAGAACTGGGTTACTAGCATGTTTGCAAGTGTTTGCACTATTAAAGACTTTAGCACTTTTTAAACATTAGATCATCTCCTGGTCATCATCTTTGGAGTCCTGTGTAGCTTTGAGGACCCTTAGATACCCATGAGGCTTGCTGGTCTTTGACATTTACGTCACTTGCAGGAGGTGAGTGATGAACCCTTTGCTTGTTTGTTGAAATGCAGTGTGGATTCAGGCATCACTGAATCAGAAGCACTCCACGCTGGACTTTTAATTATCTACTTACATGTTTACTTTTAAGGTTGCATTTAGTTTAGTTTAGTTTAGTTTAGTGTAGTGTAGTTTAGTTAAACCATGACTGCAACCCATCCCGAATGTGCGTTGAAGTCTTATACAAAAAAATGTAATTTAATCATGCTACATATGATGTTATCATTTCCAGTCAGTGTTTGAATTTTTTTTTCTTGTTTGCTTCTTAACATGGTTTTTGTACAGCCCCTCTCCATAATGTTTTTTTTTAATAACCTTGACATCCAGCACAACAATCTTCACAGCCATCATGCAAAAAGTGAAATTCTCCAGGTGCAGAAGAGTTATTTTAAACAAAATGCTTAAATCACATTTTTCTGGGTTGAAAAGATGAAACTGTTTCAACATACTGAGGAATAAAGGTCAAATTAACACCTGACCTGGAAGACAATGGAAGGTGAAACACATAGAACCATAGAAAAGTGATAGAAAGAATAGTCAACGCAGTCTGTTCTGAAATTCCAGGCTTGTAGACTGTCTAGTCTCCATCCTGCCTCCCTATCACCCTCCCCCCTTTCTTAATTCATTTGTATGCATCCCACTTCCTTTTTAATCCCTTTATTGTCATTGTCTCTGCATCCTTGGGGAAATGTATTCTATCCATCTACCACTCTTTCCAAAAAGTAATACTTCCTAATGTTCTTTTTGAACCTACCCCCCAGCTGAAGAACATGCCCCCTGGTGGATGTACTGTGTCTTGGTTTGACCAAGCTTGCTGTGTCCATTTTGTTGAACCCTTTCATGAACTTGAAAGTCATTATCATGTACCCCCTCTCCCTGCTGTCTGTTAGCTAATATATGCCGAGACTTTTCGGTCTCTCACCATGTGTCCCTCTGCCTTCCCCCTTATAATTCCCTGCTCCTTCAGGAAACAACTTCCATTACTGCAGCTTCCAGCAGTTATAAGGTACCCCCAGTGAAAATGGTGGGTGCCCCCAACACAGCAGCTGGACCCAGCTACAACTAAATAAACATTAGCAGAACTCATATTGGTAAACCAGTGGGTTAGGAAAAAAATGTTCCCCCACTGCCCATTCCCTGAAATATCAACAACCCTAATGCTACTGCTTCTATCTAGGAACATACACCCCAACAAAGGACCCTGTTGGCCAGGCACAATCCCACAATAACTACCCAGGACACCTTCAAATATAACCTCCATTAACATCAGAAGCGTGTTGTCAAAACAAACCCAGCTCTGACCTGGATCGCTCAACACCAGCCTGACTTCCTAGCCCTAAATAAAACCTGGCTCACCCCCAAAATACTGGATTTTTCCCTTACTATGGATTGGTATTACATCTTCTGCTGGGATAGGCTATCTAAAAGAGGAGGTTGCTGCCTAGTATATCTGAAGTCCCACATACAGGGACACATGCTAAACACAGAAGAAGCTCCCAGTGACATACAACTACTCTCCATAAAACTCTTGTCTGGGGGAACAAAACAATTGACTAGTAGTAACTACAGTCTACCTACCTCCTGCTAGACAGAACCAAGGGCTAACAGCATTTTCTGATCACATCAGTAGGATAAATCAGCAATGAGAACATACTGTGCAAGGAGACTTCAGTATCAATTGGTTGGCACAAGACACTGCCAAACAAAAGGATGTAATAAACAAACTCTGTTTTAACATAGATGGTCAAGGAAGCTACCAGAATAAACCACCATACTGGGACCAGTACATCAATTGACTAGGTACTCACAAGCCACCTGGAAAGAGTCATTGAAGTCACAATTCTACCAGACATAATCAGTGACCATTCCCCTGTACTATGTAAATGGCCCAACAAAATCATGTAGCCTCACCCCACTACCCTCAGAAGCAGAGTGCTCTGCAAAGACCAGCTCCCCCAACTTAAGCTTTACCTCTCACAACTTGATTGGTCTCCCCTTGATACCATCCAAGATCTGGACCAGGCACTAGACCATGTCATAGTCACCTTCACCAGAGTCTGTGATATATTTGCCCTGATATGAAAATGAAGAACAAAAGGGCAGAATAATGGTTGGATGACACAGCACCTTCTCAAATGTAGGGATCACCTATGGTATAGCACCAAAGCAATGGAAAAGCCAGTTGATCTCCAAAGGTTTAAGGCAGCCAGAAATAGATATACCAGAGAGATAAGGGCAGTAAAGCAAACTACTACAGGGAACAATATGGGAATCTTAGGGGAAATGGGAAAATGTTTTGGGCTACTCTCAAGGAAATAACTGGAAAAGACAATAAAATGCAACACACTATGCTTTACCACAATGGGATAATCATGCAATGTCCAGGAGAAATAGTAGATATATTCAACACATTCTTCACTGATTTCACTGGCACCCTCCCTCCAGACTTCCTTCCAAATAAGGAACCCAACTATAAGCTAAACTACTCCAATCCAAACACCCCACATAGTGCGGACCTACCCCCTTTTTATGTTAGGTAGATATCCATCTCAGATACCAAAAAATACTTAACATGAGTACTCAGCAAAACAAGAGTAAGAAGTGATTCTATTGACATGAAGATAGTAGCCCTCGCCCTGGACAAACTAGTAACCCCCATTGTAAAACTGTTTAATAAGTTCCTCATGCTTGGATAGTTTCCCAAACTTTAGAACATGGCCCAAGTTACCCCAGTGCACAAAAAAGGTGACTGAGCCCTGCATTCAAACTACAGACACAACTCCATTCTATTCCATCTATCCAAAGCCCTGGAGAGAGTCGTGTCCAATCAATTAATAGAATATCTAAGCAAATACAACATACAATGTCCCCAGCAGGGTGTCCATTTAAAATATTGAAACTTAAAATTCTGACACTGACTTCCACAAGCCCGAGATGCTCAGGAAGACAACAACCAGCACTCGGGCATTGTGCCTATCGAAGGCAGTGTCGGGATTTCCTAGTGTGCCAGATGGGATTTCCAAGTGTGCCGATAATGACTTTAGCTGGTAATGGTGTTTTGCCACATCCCCAAGGTATGTCAGCTTCTGAGGATGTATTTTAATTATTGGGGGTGTGGGGGGACAAAGTCCCCCACATTCAGGATGTGGGGGTGAAGCCTCCCCCCCACATTACATGTTTTTTATGGCACAACAGTTCAATTTCACCTATTACAGTATCGGGCTGTTGTACAATGTGGTCTGCTGAGTTTTGATTTTCTACACTCAGTCTCCTGGCAGTCGGCATTCCGAGTTTTTAGATTCCATTATATATCCCCAAGCAGCATGGGTTCCGCAAAGCACATAGCACCTCTACCGCACTCATTGATTTCACAAACTCTCTTCACTCAGCTCTGGACAGTGGCAAACAGGTGGGATACATCTACATTGACCTCATAAAAACTTATGATGTGGTCAACCACCATCATCTCCTAGCAAAACTTCTTGTTCTAGATCAATCTGCAAAAAATGGTCAATTAGTTTTGAAGCTACTTCACTGACAGAAACCAGCAAGTTAAAATCAATGGTGCCCTGTCTGGAATCAAGGAAGTGTCCCTTGGGGTCCACCAGGGATCCATCCTGGGACACCTCCTCTTTAGCCTGTTCCTCAATGCCTTGCCTTACTCCTGCTCATCAAATATACTGCTCTATGCGGATGATGCTGTAATCTTCGCAAGCAATGATCGTCTGAATAAACTTACCAATGAGCTCCAAAACAGTTTTAGGGAGCTGGAAGAGTGGTTTCACCACAATAAACTACTCTTCAATTACAAAAACAAAATGCAGTTCTCAAAGAAACAGGCTAAGAGGAAAGCAAACCAGTTTCTAGTAACCAACAGGAAGAGTGAAACCCTGGAACAAGTAAACACCTTCAGATACCTCGGAATCACACTCGTCTCTCTCACATTCAACACACACATCGACCACACAGTGAATACTGTCAATGCAAAGCTAGGTATACTATATAGGCATAGGAGCTCCATCACACCTGAAGCCATGGGCATTGTCATCAAGAGCTTAATCTTATCAATCATCGACTATGGAATAACTGTCAACAGTGCCACCTCTGACACCTCATTAAACAGAGTCAAGATGGTCCTGAATAAAGCCTGCAGATTGGTACTCAGCACAGATAAGCTCACCCACACCTGCAATCTCTATGCCGAAACTAGGTGGCTCCCCCATCATGAGAGAATAATGTACCAATAATAATGTACCAAGTCTGCCTCCTGGTTAAGAAGGCACTTCTTGGCCTCATCCCTCCAGGGCTTCAGACACTACTACACTACTGAAGCCAGTGCCCACCCCACATCACACCAGAAGTGTTGTCAACAACACCCTCTGTGTACCGCGTAGAAGGAAAAGCCTTGCACAGCGATTCTTCACCTATAGGACCCTTAAAAGGCTAAATAGCCTCCATGCTGTATTGATAAACGATACTAAGATTGGCCATTTCAAAGCAGAACTCAGAAACTACCTATCACAAGCAGTGACATGCGACTGCTCTTAGTAGGTCTGCTCAGAGCAACACCTTGTTGCCTCTCTACTCCTTCATCTGCCCCTTTCCATGACCCACTCCTAAGCTCTTCCTTCCCTTCTCAAATACCCCATCTATCCCTCCCTTCCCCCTATCCCTTACTGTGACCCACTCCTCTACTCTACCTTCCCTGCTCAATATCAACCTTCCCCTGAGCTAAACGCCCAATGTGACATTACTGTATTGGTAGCTAATTCTCTAGACAAGGCTGTTAGTTGCTACCAATAAGACTGTTTAATTTGTAATTCTCTCCTGTATTAGTAACCACTGTATATGATATGTTATGTTCTTATATATTTCTTGTACTCGACGTGGGACATTTATAAAAGAGTGACTAGCTCAAAGGTATTATACTCCAAAGCCTCAACTAAATAAATAAATATATCTCACCACGTTAGCCATGGACCATCTTTGTGCCCCTTCTTTGCACTGTCTCTAATATGTCGCTGTCCTTCCATTTTTTATATACATATAATTATTTATTCCTTATTGTACTTGCCTTCAGTGTGCTCTGTCTCCAGACTCTTGTCCTGGAACTCTGCTTGCCCAGCCTGATTGTTCCCCATCTCTTTAGACCATGGCGCCTTGCTCCAGCTTGACCCCCAAAACAGGTTGCCCATTTTCCAGCCAAAACTTCACTCTATGGCATATTTCTGGGCCAGAATAGATTATAACACCAGTGGGCCATGGAAGGTCAGACTTGTCAGTGTGCCCTGTGGATGAAGTTAGGCTGAACAGCCAAACATCACCCTGCCACCAAGAAGGGCTTTTTATCCACCCACCTCCCCTACAGTAGTGTGTATGCATATGGCAGTCCTGGTGAGGGGTGCCCAACATCACATGGTCACCCACAACATTAAAGGCATCACTTCTGCACCACCACCTGGTGCTGCCAAAGAGCATTGAACTACAGACATGTTCTCAAGGGAGGAGGGCATCTGCTGGATGCTCTGAGTCCTCACCACTAGCCTCCACTCCTGATATCCCATGCTGGAGGCACAAATTCAGGTTGCCAGTGTTCAAGACCTGTCCTCCACTGCTCTGTGCCATAGAGCTTGTCCCCTGCCCTTCTTTAAGTACCAGCCCATGAACTGGACACTGTATTCCAGATACCGCCTCACCAGTGGCAGTATCACCTCCCTTCTCCTGCTAGTAATCCCTCTCCCTATGCACCCCAGTAGGAGGGTAAATGGGTTCAGGCTTAATTTTGAAAGAAAACAAACTTTAGCATTTGTACTGGCTTGTTGTGGGTGGCTATTGTAAAAGGGGTACCAGATGTCCAGTTCCATTTGCCTGATTAACAGGCAGACACCGTGACTCCTGAAGCTTATTGGATGGGAGTAAGTGGTGCCCCTAATCCAAATTAAAGGAACCAAGAGCAAGCAACTCCTTGTGTGCACAACCCCAGTGTGTGAGGACCATGAAGCAGGAGGACAGCCTCTACAGGTGTATCATCAGGGAGCATCAGCAGGTAGACAGTAGACTCTGCACTTTTTCAATGAGTCCTGGTTAGGTTTACCCTGATTTTGCTCACTGAGGATGAACACTTCTGAGACTTATGGCTTATTAAGACTGTGCTAGGAAATAAGTAGTCTGGGCAGGCCCCTAGCAATCAGGCAATCAATGTTAATTTATATAGCATTTTATTCCATAAGCTCAGTGCACTGCACTTCACAATACCAACAAAAGCAGTAAACAACTGGAGTGACAACTAAACTGACAACAAAATATGGATCACACATGTAAAAGCTGACATTAAAAAATCACCTTGGGTCAGAGGAGGCCAAAAGAGAAAACAATAAGTTTTCAGTGCCTTTTTAAATGTCTCCACTGAGGAGATACAATGAAAGAATACTGTTGTTAATACTATTATCTATAGAGTAGCATTAGGCCATGGGACCCATTTTGACACACACACACACACACACACACACACATTTCTCAGTGGTAGAGTCTTATATCAGTTGTGCCCATGAATATATCTTAATTATTCTTGAAAGTATTTTTGTTTACACAATTGGCATCTCATTCTGGTAGAGAAGTCCTCACATTAATGATTCTTTGCATATAGAAAAAAATTGTTTGTCTTTTCTGAATTTATTACCTGTAATTTGTTTTTGTCTCCTCTCAGATTGTGTATGACCTCATTGTTTTCAATCCTCATGGTGTTCATTAGATTTGGGTCTTTGATAATGTCATACATTCATACATTAAAAGAATGCCACCCCCACATTCTTCTGTTTTCTAAGCTCTGCATATTGAATTGGCACAATCTTTTCTCATACATTTTGTCTCTACATCCCCATATCATTTTAGAAAATTTCCTTTTAATTCTCTTGAGTTTTATAATGTTGCCTTTTTATGTTGATTGTGCGCATGCGCAAGAAACATGTTGCGGCTAGTTTCTCCAGAAGCAGGTTGTGGAGGCATGGCACTGTTGTGCCCAGTGCTCCCACAGCCTGCAAAGGCTTGTCCCCATCCCCCAATGCCGTGGCATGCTGCTGCTGACACTAGTTCAGCCAGCGTGCCACAACTTTCTAAAAAATCAGCCGCTGCAATCGGGGGCTGCCTCGTCATTGCAGCGTCAGCCATCGGCTGCAATGAGGGAGTGACCCATCATTGCAGGGTGGGATTTAGGACCCCTGATATTGTTTGTGAACATGGTGGTGGCTTGCCGCCGTATTCGCAAACAATATTTTACCTCCCCATGTTTATTTGCCGATGAGGGAGCCCACTCCCCGTCAGCATAATGTACCCCCCCATTTTATTGTCTGTTGATGGGGTATCCAATCCCCGTCAGTAGAAAGGAATCCCCCCCTTTTGTTGTTTGATGACAGGTACCCAATCCCATCGGCACAAAGGGCAGAAAAAGGTAGCAATGCATGCAGGGGCCCAGTACAAAAGGGCAGCCTGCAGTGGCAGGAAAACCAGAATGAGCGAGTGAGTAAGCTCAACAGAGCTGTATTGTAACTCCTGCAAATTTCTTTGTGGGCATAAGAAGGCAGCAACACAGGCAGGAGCCCAGTACAAAAGGGCAGCCTGCAGTGCCAGCAGAACAGAATGAGCAAGTGAGAGAAGGGGAGTGAGCGAGCTCAACAGAGCTTTGTCGGGACTGCTGCACATTTCTTTGTGGGCAGAAAAAGGCACCAACAGAG
This sequence comes from Neoceratodus forsteri, assembly GCA_016271365.2. Lineage (NCBI taxonomy): Eukaryota > Metazoa > Chordata > Ceratodontiformes > Ceratodontidae > Neoceratodus > Neoceratodus forsteri. Next base: position 1,221,847,204 of record CM057450.1, read on the forward strand.
ACAGGAGCCTAGTAGAAAAGGGCAGCCTGCAGTGCCAGGAGATCCAGAATGAGTGAGTGAGACAGGCGGAGTGAGCGACCTCAATGGAGCTCTGTCGGGACAGCTGTGGATTTCTTTGCGGGTAGAAAAAGCAACCAACACAGGCAGGAGCCCAGTACAAAAGGGCAGCCTGCAGCACCAGAAGAAATAGAATGAGTGAGTCAGAGAGGGGGAGTGAGCCACCTCAATGGAGCTCTGTCGGGACAGCTGCATATTTCTTCCTCAGCAGAACAAGGTGTCAATGCAGGCAGCAGCCCACTACAAAAGGGCAGCCTGCAGCACTGGGACAAGCAGACTGAGCCAGTGACAGAGGGCCACTGAGCAAGCTCAACAGACCAACACAATCAACATTCGGCATTGACAAATGTTTGTTTTAATAAGGGGACCAAAACTGGGACCCAAAGTCCAGGTGTGATCTTACCTGAGTATGATAAATTCCACCACTTTTTATGTCTCGTTTTGATTACTCTTCATGTGTTCTGAAACATATAATTAGCTTTACAATAATGCTGTTATATTGTGGGATCATATTTAGTGCCTTATCAATAATTACACCCAAATCTATTTCTGATACTTTGCTACTGATCTTCTGATCTCCCAGATAATAATCTGCCATCAGGTTATTTTAACTGTAGATCACTGAACATTTGGACACATTGAATTTCATGCTCCAAATGTTTGCCCATTTATATAGTTTGACCAAAAAATTGTGTAATAGTATATACTGGTGTCACAATATTACCTATCTTAGTATTGTTTGCATATCAATTGTCCAGCTGTCTATTCCTTCCTACAAAGCCATAACGTATATTGGAAAGAGCATAGAACCCAACACTGAGCCCTGTGGAACTCCATTAGTTATTCCTCCTTTTGTACAGAAATAGCCATTTTATTTATTTATTTATTTTATTAAAAAAAATTGTGACCAGGAAAGACACACTGAGCCAAGGCTCATTTCCAGGTGTGACCTGGGGGGGGGGGTTAGGCATACAGACAAAATACAAATATCAGAAGAGCAAGCCATGGCAATAACAAGTGCATAATTCCATTTGCAAACAATGCGGGGAAGCAGATTACAAAGGGAAGATAAACTGAGAGGTGTAAATTAAAACATTATTGGTACCAGGTCAAAGTGGGACTAGGCTGGGAGAAGATTTGTGTACTCTGGAAAGTAGGGCAGGGGAATGGGGGACTCCCATAGTAGGAGATGAGGTCAGAAGGAGTAAAAAGGCTAAGGTGAAAAAAGGGAGGTGAGCAATCAGGAGAGGGGATGACAGGAGCAGGGAGGGTGAGAAGAGATCCTGAGTAGGTGCTTTAGAGAGGGGAGAGAGGGGGAGCAGTGAAGAGGACAGGGGAGTAGATTCCACAGGAAGGGGAGCCAGTAAGAGAAGGCAGCTTGGCTGGAAAGAGAATAGGGTGAGGTGGGGGAGAAGGTGTGGGGTCCCAAGAGCACAGAGAGTAGGACGAGGAGTGGGAAGAGGAGAGAAGATAGATAGGAGGGAAGACAGTCAGGCTAGTATTTAGCAATAAAGATTGTGCAGTGGTGCTGGCGATGGAGGGGTAGAGGGGAGATGGAAAGGAATGAGTAGAGGGAGCAATGACGGGTGCAGGGAGGGAGGAAAGTTAAAGGCAAAATGACAGAAGACATTGCAGAGTGTGTCCAGTCTGGCAAAAGAAGAGGGAGGGTCATAGCTATATACCACATCAGCATAATCAAAGATTGGAAGGATAATTTTAGTTAACATTTCAGGGCAGATGTGGGTGAAGAGGCAATCTTTATTACAGTAGAGGATGCTAAGCTAGGGGCAGAGTTTGGAGTGTATGGCATCAGTGTGGGCAGAGAAATCTAGTTTGCTGTCCAGCCAGACTCCAAGGTATTTAAAGGCAAGGACTGATTCCAAGTGGGTGCCATTCAAGGGTAGTGAAGTCATGTGAAGGTGAGAGCCTTGTTAGTTTCTGGGAGGTGCCAAAGGTCATGGACACAGTCTTTTTGGTATTTACTTTGGGTAGCCTGTGACATCAGCGCCTGAATTAAGGTACCATCTGAAATGGTGACACGATGTGGGCAAAAGCCCAAATGGCGATGGGGAGTAGGGAGACCGGATGTGGTGGGGCAGGTGATTGTAGAGACAGGATGTCGCTATATGTACATGTGCACGGGAAGGGGGCGAACATGGCCTGGGAGGGAGCAGAGGGGATGTAGGGGGTGGCACTGTGGTTGACTGCTGAGCTGTGCCATGGTGTAGGGGGTTGGCCTCTGCTTGCAGTGCATGGGCTACCGGGTTCAGGTCTGGGTCCAGGCGCTACTGCATTTTTGTTACGCCTGAAACTTGTGTTTTTTTAGTGTCCCTCCCCCCCGACATGCACCCCGGGTTGAGAATCCTTTAGTAGGGGTGTGTGTGGGGGTGTAAAAAAAGCAAAAGAACCAAGTCCCCAGCGCCGTTCCTCCGTGCGCCGAGGATGTCAGGGTGGCAAAATTGTTTATGCTGCCCTAACATCGCGATAACATGGGCCACTGTTCATCACTCACCGTTATCACATTGAACCTTTATTTTGAGCTGGTTGGCCTGGAACCAGCCTAGCACACTGAGGAAGTGACTTTGGAGTGAAGCTTCAACTGTAGAAGGAGAAGGCCCTGAGGAGTAAATTACTGTGTCAACGGCATCCATATGTATATGTGATGAGACACAGGTAGAGGGTAGATCATTAAGAAATATGGAAAACAGTGTATGGGGCACAGGATGGAGCCCTGAGGGACATCAAATAATATAGAGGGGATGACAATACCCACCTGGACTGACTGTTGCTGGCTCATGAAGTATGAGTGGACCATGCGACTGTCAGGGCAGAGAGGCCAATTTTTTCAGGAAGAATGGGTGGGAGACTGAGTTGAAAGCCTTAGCAAGGTCAATGAATATGGCAATAGTGATGTGTCCCTGGTCCATTCCAGTGAGAATGGAGTCAGTGACATGCAGTAAGGAGGAGACGGTGGAGTGGTTCTTTCTAAAGCCAGTCTGGAAGGGAGAGAGGAAAGGCAAGGAGTCCAGGAAGTTTGCAAGTCTGGCATACACTAAGGACTCGAAGTCTAGCAAGGGAGGGAAAGAAGACAGATTGGCCTGTAGTTGTCTGGGGAGGAGGGGTTACCCCTTTATGTAAAGGTAGAACTTTGGCAGGTTTCCAGGCATGAGCGATGGCGGGAGCAGATATATAAAGACGTTTGGGATCCAAACTGTCAGGGCTGTGTTTGGTGGGATTAAGAGACAAAAGGGCACATGAAACATCCTGGGGGAGATGGGAGAAAAGCTAAAACCATCAGCCATGGTGGACGGGGAAGGGAGGGGAGAGCAGAGGAGGATGGGCTTGGCAGAGCACAGATGGTGAAGATGCTGTTGAAGAGGGTAGTGACAGCGAGGTGGTTGGATACCAGCAAACCATCGGCTAGGGGTGGTGGTGACTTGGTGGGGGGGGTCAAACAAGGAGTGGATCACTTCCCAGAAATTGGAAGGGGAATTTAGGTTGGACTGAAGGTTGGATTCAAAATATTGGGCCTTAGCAGTACGAATTGCCTAGGTGCAGGCATTTCATAGGGACTTGTAGAGATGGTGGTCAGATGTGGAGCAGGAGGACTTGAAGCAAACCCATTCATGGTCCTGGGCCTTGCACATTTCTGTTAGATCAGGCATGATCCAGGAGTGGTGGGTGCATTCACACAAATCTTGCAAAGTGGGGTATAAATGCTACAGGTGCTAGATAGGATGGCTGTGAAGGATGAAAGGCCTGAGTCAACATTATTAGCTGAGTAAATGGGTGACTAGTCAGAGGAGGCCAGATCAGAAAGGAGAGCATCAGTGCTGAGAGATCTGAGAGACCCAAGCCAGATATACTTGGGTGAGGATTGGGGGATCACACTTTCCTAACACAGTAGTTAAAGCAGTGGTCACTGAGGGTATCAAAGATAACACCCACAGCCAGGATGAAATAGGGGTGGGAAGATAACATCCAGTCCTGGAGAGAGTGCTTAGATGAGTGAGGGCAGAGTCTGATGGGTTCAGTGATGAGTTCTGTGACATTGAGGGACTCAACAGACCAGAGCAGAAGAGGAGTGTGGTTGCTGGGTAGAGCCAGTTAATGTTGAAGTCGCTGAGGAGGAGAAGCTTGCCAGAAACTGAGGAGATGAGAGAGGAGAGGGAGGTGAGGAGGGAGGAGTGAGAGGGCTTTGGCGAGGCATAGAGGATGCCTACAAAGATGGGATGGGTGGAAGAGAGGGATAATTTAGTCCCACTGTTTGTGTATGATCTGTTAACCATGACTTCACCTACGTCACAGTTTTTATACCTACTCCTAATGATTCGAGTTAACTGGGGTACTGTTATGCAGAACTATATCAAAAGCTTTGCCGAAGTCCAAAGTGAACAATGTCAGCTGATAGTCCCTCATCAATACATTTGCTTATGTTCTCATAAATGCTTAGTAAATTGGTGATACATAACCCACCCTTTTAAAACCCATGCTATTTTGTGTCCAATATTTCTGGATTATTCAGATGTCCCTCTAGTTTGTCCTGAACCACTGATTCTAAGATCTTACTACAAATGGATGTAAGGTTGAAAGAGTGCTAGTTTTCAACATTTTCCTTATTGCCCTTTTTGTGGATGGGTGTGATGTTAGCATGTATCCAGTCATGAGGGACTTCTCCTGATGCTAATCATTTATTTAGAATTATTAATAAACACATTGCTATCTCATTCATACAGCAGTCATTTTTAAGAATTTAGGTAAATTTGACTGGCCCTCAGTGCTTTGTTATAATCTAGATTTCTAATTTTCCCTTTTAATTCCTCTTAAGTTATTTCAGTGTATTGAGTATGTGAGTTTCCACAACAGTATGTTATAGGGTACATTATTTATTTATTTTATTTAGTTTTTGTTGACCGGGTAACTGCACTAGACAAATCCTGCCTATTTACAGGCATGACCCAGGGGTGGGGGAATACAGATGAATGTCAACTGACCTTGAACCAGATTAAGCTGTTGGTGGTATTTTTAGTGAATGAGGGAAATTCGGCCAGGACACCGGGGAAATTCCCCTACTCTGCTTCCTGTGAATAGGGGGACCCTTTTGTCGGTGACTCCAAGATGGCTGCTGTTCCAGATCCTGGGGGAGCTGCCAGGACTGGTGAAGAATGGATGGATGGGGCAGCATGAGCCCAGGAGAATTTACAAGACATTATGAGTTTTCAAGAGAATGAAACCGCTAAGGGGACGGCTGGAATGCACCAGGCGGGTGGCCAGCAGAACATCCACAGTGGTGGTCCCATCACAGAAAGTCTGGAGAATCAGTTGAGTCTTGAGCAGAAACAGCAGTTTTTAGCTGCTGAGTTGCTCCATGTAAGCGAGCAATTGACGTCTGAGCGACTGCGTCAAGTGGAGGATCGGAAGCGGGAAGCGCTTAGACATATCTCCGGGCGCAGAAGTCTCAGAGGGAGTTGCGAAGCTGCTAACAGCGGAGGATGCTTCCAAAAAAACCCTGAGCCAGTTCCTTTATCACCACAGTGGGATTGGAGTATGGGAGAAGCAGATTCTTGGTCTCCCAATAAGGCCCTGCTTGCAGCAGGTTGGATTCCTCTTTCTGATGGGCATTGGAAGCCCAATACTGGACCTGCCTCTCAAATACAGGAGCAGATAAGTGCTGTTTCTGATTCTTGTGCTGTTAATTCCCCCCTGTATCTACTTCCCAGTCTGACTTTATTTCTGTTGTCACTTAGATATTGAAGCGCCAGGCCCTGAGGAAACCCCAGTTGTACCTATTGTTTCTGATCTCACACTTGCCCTCCATCCTGGGGATCCAGTTAAATCCTCCTATGCTAGTCAATTCCACAAACCAGTGGAGCTAGTGAAACGAAGAAATGCGATTCGTCTACATTATGTAGGCCCTCGCGAAAACCCCCCCGACAGATTTTTTATGGGCAAAGTCCTACTGAAACGAAGCATGGGGTTCTCCCCCTCGGAGGTCTATGCTCTCATACATGTACAGGGGGAGTTCTCCTTTGATATCAGCTTCTGCACTCCTGCGTTGCTGGAGACTTTATAGTGTAGATACATGAATCTAAAAACCAATCCTCTGTGGTCGAACTTTATAGTTTTCCCCCTTACTAAGCAACCTTTCGGGTAATTACTATTTTATTTAGAAATGAGGGGGTTAATATAGTGGACATTGCGCACTGGTTGGGAAAGAGATGCGATGTCCTGGGTAATCCTATGCCCATTCTGGATACTAAAGGGTTTTGGAATGGAGGGTGGAAGTTCCGTATAAAGTTGCACCATAATGAGCAGGACTTGATACATTTGCCTAATTGCTTTTTTATTGGTCGAGATAAAGGTTTTCTATTTCACCCTGGACAGCCATGGGTATGTTTTAAATGTGGCTCATCTAGACATATAAGCACCTCTTGTGACATTCTGAAGTGCTCTTATTGTGGAGATATGGGTCATCCTAGTGTCCACTGCTTTAAACAACCTAAATGCAACTTTTGTGATGAACTAGGTCATATCTTTGATGATTGCCCCTCTGCTGCATGAAATACAGAGGACGCTGATTTTGGAGTCCAGGATCATTATATCTGTCTGGCGGTAAAGCAAGGCCCAGGTCCTGTGGTGATCCGCATATCCTTCACTTCAGGGGTACCTGCTAGTGGGAACAGTCCTATATCAGGCCCCTTGACTGAGGAGGAAGGCCAGGAACCCCAATTACCTGACATTGGCCCCCTTTTACATGACGGTAATCCTACTGATCTTCCTAATATCCTGCCTTTCGAAAACCCTCCCTCCGAATCCACTGCCAGTGGTTCAGGCTTTGTTTTGGTACAGGGTAAGAAAGGGAAATCAGCTAAACTGAAAGGCAAACAGATGAAACTTGAACTGGTGACCCCTGTGGAAGATACTAATAAATTCACTGTGTTGTCTGACATTTCTCAGGACCTAGACCCTGTGACTTTATCTGTTGCAGAAGTAATGGTGGCACACTCTCAGGGTGATTGCCTGGATCCTGCTGATCATTCGACTCAGGGCCCAAAAAGTGGAAGAGTAACAAGAGCCTCGAGTAAAGTAAAATGAAGGGCCCTGCCTGTTTAAATCTATGGATCCCTTTTCCTTTCGAGTGGCTTCTTTGAATGTTAACGGCATTCAATCTCTGCATAAAAGACGAAGTACTTTCACTTATTTTTTGCATGCTAGCCTGGATTGTATTTTTTTTTCAGGATGTCCGGTTACAGTCAGCAGCTGAGAGGTCTGCAGCTTAGGATGCATGGCTTTGTGGGGATAGTATTTGGTCCCAGGGGATGATCAGTGTTCAGGGATTGGGATATGGTTTTTTTCTTTTAAGGTTAAGGTTGTTTGTCATTTAGAGGTGCAGCCAGGAAGAGCTTTGATACTGGATATACTATGGGCACACCAATTGATTAGACTTATAAATATTTATGCACCTCAAACAAAGTATGAGAGAGTACTGCTCTTTCGCTCTCTTTCTCCCTTATTGCAGACATCCCATTTGATAGTTTTAGGAGGGGATTTTAATGTTAATTTGGCCCAGTGTTCTACTCCTGTCCCAAATAAAAAAATATACTGTGATGCTCAGTGCCTGACTCACCTGATTAGCGATGCGGGCTTGATAGATGCCTTTGGTTCTCTCCCGATAACAGAGCGTAGCACATATTTTTGTGGTCCACGGGCCTCTATAATTGATTATTTTTTTGTATCTGGTTTTATAAAAGTTGAAATGGCTTTCCTTCAAGATGTAGCTACTTCTGATCATAAGCTATTAACATTAGTCCTTAGGGATGTCCCTGAGGTAAGAAGGGGGCCAGGGACCTGGAAATTGAATACTTCATTATTGTACATTCCAGTAGTATGTGAAGGATTTTTAGCAGTATTGCAAGCAGGAAAATCTGTGTTTTTTTTATATGATGATAATACTACTTGGTGGGAAGACACAAAAGTGGAGATACATTCCTTTTTTCGTACACTAGGGCATATTAATGGGAAATTTAAATATGATGAAATAACCTCTTTGAGGAAAAATATTGCCTTCTGGACATCTTTCCGCCCTAATTTAGGAGCGGAGGACTTGCAGAAGATTAAATATCTAAAAATTTTATTGGCAAAGAAACAGCTTGAAGCCCTTAAATCTTTAGAATATCAGCAGAAGTATGGAACGAATGGTAAGAGGAAAGACACACTGCCATTTGACTCTATGCAACTTTTTTGTGATTGCCATAATCTGGAGTATTTGAATACCTCTTCTGGTAATACTGTGCATACAAAATCAGATATTTTACATGAAATTACTACTCATTTTTCTCAGGTTTTTGATAGCCAGAATTTATCGGTAGGGAAAATGAGACAGTGGTTGGGTGAACTTAATTTACCCCAGCTACCTAAGGATGTTGGGAATCTTTTGACTGAACTTATCTCACAAACCGAACTAAAAAATGTAATTTGGCCACTTAAACCAGGTATTACACCTGGATCTGATGGCCTCCCACATGAAATTTATAAAAGTATTTGGGATGTTTTAGGACCTGAATTTTGTATGTGTTTAAATGATGGCTTATCCCAACAGCAACTTCCTAAGAGTATGTTGGAAGGCCTTTTGTTCTTGATTTTTAAGGGAGGGAATCAGGGAGATATAAGACAATGGAGGCCGATTTCACTTCTGAATACCAATTATAAAATTCTTATGAAAGTTCATAGTAATAGATTGGCTAGTGTCATAGATCTGGTAGTGCATCCGTCCCAATATAGTAGCATCCCAGGAAAACGGATTCAGGATGCTTTAATTTTGATTCGGGAAATTCTACATAAGGGAGACAACCAGGAATTATTTGGTCATTTGGTACGTTTAGATCAATCTCAACCCTTTGATCCAGTTGAATATAACTATTTGTGGGAAACATTACAGTCCTTTGGATTTCCATCTCCTTTTATCAGGTGGTTACAGATTTGCTATACAGGAATAAGTCATATTCCTAGTGTTAATGGTTGGGTAGGTAATGCAGTTTCTGTTCACAGCGGGGTGAGGCAAGGATGTCCTCTCAGCCCCTTATTATATGTCCTATCTCTTGATCCTTTATTGCATGCATTACATAGGAGGGAAGCAATAACTGGACTTTCAGTGGGATCAGAGGATAAGCAGGTGGTTGCTTTGGCATTTGCGGATGATCTGGAACTTTTTTTGGCAGACAAATCTTCTGCAGTAGCCGCTCGTGACCTCTTATGTGACTTTACTAATCTTTCCGGATCTAGAATCAATACACAGAAGAGTGGGATCCTGCCCTTAGGGTATGATGCCAGTGATGTCTCCCTTGTTTGGGGAATTCCTATAGATATGACCTATAGAAAAATATTGGGTGTTTATTTTGGTGGGGATGATCCCCAGCGGTATAATTGGGAACAACTTTTGATATCAGCTGCAGGAAAAGTAGCCCGCTGGAATAAATGGCAGATGACTAAAGGGAAGCGTATCTTTTTAATTAAAACTTTTTTATTGTCCCATTTTTTGTATTTAGCTGCTGTTTTTTCCCCACTGTTAAATATGGAGGCCTCAGTTTATAGTGTTTTTTTCAATGTTTATGGGGTAGCAGGTTGAATCCTGTCAAGAGAGGGGTAACTTATTTACCTATAAAGGAGGGAGGCTTGGGTATGTTAAACCCGGTAGTTTTCTTTTATGTAACTTTTTAATTTTTTTTAATTTTGTTCCGCTACTGACAAATGTTGCAAAGGATTGGACCCCGTGGGTAGAGGATGTGATTGGACCCCTTTTTGATGATTAGGATCCGGCTATTCCTCTCCCTCGACAGACATGGGTGGCTCACTTCCCAGGACACTTCTTGAGTGTAGTAAGTAAAATAAAAGCATGAAAACTTCAGAAAAATTCTCTTTGTATACTTTCAAAAAAAGCCATGTATAATTGGATAATGGGAAACTTTTATTATGTCTCCCCCTGGTATGTCACTTTATCGGCTACCCAACACTCTCTGATCAACACCTTTTTATCAAGCAAGAGATGTCCATATTTTATGAGAGACTTTATTTGGTTATGTACCCACCAAAAATTGGGGGTTTGGGGTAATTTAAAGTATAAAGGCATTAATGAACATACATGTCCTAGAGGGAATATTTGCATGGAATCCATAGAGACTTTTTCTCATTTTCTATTCGAGTGCCCATTTGCTATGACATTTTGGGAAGTATTTCACAGGACATGGCCTTTAAACCCCTTTCAGGATCAACCTTCACAGATCTGGCTCGATGGGGTGCTCCCTGGAGCATGGGCCAAATTTGATGATATTACTATCCGACTATTAATGAGTTTTATTAGTTATCAGCTATGGTTAGCTAAGTGTGGTTGGTCTCTGCGGCAACAAGTCTTGACAGGAGAACAAGTAGTTTTGTTATTACAGAAGGCAATATTGAAGTGGCAGGTTATGGAGCAACATAAAGTTTTACCTGATTTGTATAAATTATGGTGGAGGAATATGTCCTGGTTAGATACAGGGTGAGGTTTCTTTGTTAGGTTGTTTTCCACATGCCTGGAGAGAACCATAGGTCTTTTATTTGTTTTCTCATAGATACATAGATACATAGACAGTGTTGGCAGATAAGGGCCTATGGCCCACCCAGTCTGCCCATTTGAGCTTGTAAGTTCAGTTTATGTTTTCCTAGAAGTCTGTTGCCCCTTACCCCTGATGATTTTGTATGATGTAATACATTCTTGTTGATTTTGTATTTTATTTTTTTTTCCATAAAATATTCCCCTACTGTTTTAGTGGGGATGGGGGCACCTTTTATATATTAGGATATGCTTTAGGTTATTATTAAGTTATTTTCAGACATTATATGGCTTTAATGCTTATTTGATTTCTTTACAATTTGTATGTTCCTTTTGTGTGAGTTCACACTGCTTTGTATATTTTTTTGATTTTTGGAGTTTATAATTAAAATTTCCCCTACTCTTTTAGTAGGGGTGGGGATCTTTTCAGTAAAATGTTGTATTTGAGTTTTATAGCTTTCTATGGAACTACTTTAATAATTGTATGACTGAAATACTTATTTGATTTTTTTTATGATTTGTATATTCTTTTGTGTGAATTAACATTTTGTGTATATATTTGATTTTTGAAGTTTCAAAAAATTCCCCTACTCTTTTAGTGGGGATAGGATGGGGGTTATGTACCAATACGGATTATTTTTGTTTATTGTTCATGTATGCTGTATTACTTATTTCTGTTTTTGATTTCTTTCATTATGATTTTGTATGAAGTTATATGATTTTGTTTTAAGTTTTCAATAAAATATTCCCCTACTGTTTTCGATAAGTGCCTTGGGATCTTTAACATCCACCTGAACTACCACCAATCCAGGCAGATGGGACCTCATTTTAATGTCTCATCCGAAAGACGGCACCTCAGAAGTGCAACACCCCTCTCATGCTGCACTACAGTGTCAGTACTGGGATATTAACCCACGTGCCAGATGTGGGAACTGAACCCACAGCCCTCTGATCTCCTGGCCTCAGCGGTGAGTGTGCTACCTACTGAGCCACTGACACATATTATAGTATTGTCTTTGTTGTAGACTGAAAGAAAATAATTGCTGAATACATCAACTAGCATTGTTTCATCTGTAACCTTCTGAATATTAACTGTCAATGGTCCAGTTTTGTCTTCACCCTTTTTTGGTTGAATTAATGTGGTATAAAATTCCTTTGTGACCTCTCAGTGAAAGTTCATTTCTAGTTCTTTTTTTTCCGATTGATCATCAGTAACTCACTGAAGCAAACGTGTCGGTGCAACAAGGCCTATAGCAAGGCTATTAGGACTGGGATGTATCAGGAGGGGTATTGAGAGAAGAAGAAAAGAGAAGAAGAAGAAGAAGAAGAATCAGCATTTATATAGCACTTTTCATGCACAGTGTATCCCAAAGCGCTTTACAAGCAATGCTAGACTGGTAGTGAAGTGACTGAATGTGTGGTGGCAGCCATATCACACATCATCACCCACACACAGCCTGGATAATTGCATGAACCAGTTTATGGGAAGGGGAATGTTGACCAGGACACTGGGAATGTTCCCTGCTCTTTATGAAGAGTACCCTGGGTTCTTTTACTTCCACCAGGATGGGCAGAAGGGACCTCAGTTTAATGTCTCATCTGAAGGACAGTACACCCCAGCAATACAGCACCCCCCAATACTGCACTCAGATGCCAGTGATTTTTAGGTGCAAGTCCATCCCAGTGTGGGATGAGAACCCATGACCTTCTGGTCCAGAGGTGGATGTGCTACCAAATGAGCCACGCTGACATCAAGAGGTAATACTTACTCTCTACAGATCCCTGGTGAGGCCTCACCTGGCATACTACACATAGTTCTGGAGTCACCTCAGGAAGGAGAAGGATAGGCTGGAGTCAGTGTAACACAGAGTGACAAAAATGATTCAGGGCCAGCAGGGCAGATCCTATAAGGAGCACCTCAAGGCATTAAATATGTACTCGCTGGAGACCAAAAGGGAGAGGGAAGATATGATAGAGACCTTCAAGTTCCTTAAAGAAATTAACAAGGTGAACTGTGTGGAATTATTTAGCCTGAATACCAACTCGCAGTCATGTGGATACAAGTGGAAATTAATGCAGGGAGGTTCAGGAGGGACATAAAGAAGTATTTCTTTATAGCAGAGTGGTAGAACCTTGGAACTGTCTGTCAGCCAAGGTGGTAGGGCAAAACAGTTAGGGAATGCAAGCAGAGCTGGGATAGAATTAAGGGAATAATGGTCACTAGGGTCGATAGGACCAGGAAGGAGAATGGGGAGAGGATGGAGGGGGTTAGTGCCCTGGAGGAACAGTAGGTTCCAGGGAAGGTTCAGAGATTATAGGGAACCTGGGCAGACTGGATGGACCTCTGATCTTTTTCTGCTGTTATTGCCTACTTTTCTATGTTTCCATGTTTCTATTTTAGTTTTGCAGTTTTTGACTGCTGCCTTATATTTCACTCTATCTTCCTTTGATGAGTTAGATGATGCCTTACATGCTTTTCTTTTTACTCTAATTTCCTCTTGACCTTTTTATTTAACCAAAGCAGTATTCTCCCATTTTTCCCATGTGGAAAATATTTGTCCCTTAATTCTAATATTTTATTTTTAAACTGTCACATGCCATTGGTATAGCTGCTAATCTGAGCACATTATCGTATAATCCCAATCTTTAGTTTGTCTTTTCTGCCATCCCAATTAGTCTTATTGTAATTGCATGATATAGTCTATTCTTTGCTTCTGGTATTTGCATTACACTTTACAGCAAAATAAATAGTATTTTGATCACTGTTACCTAACAGAACTTGTACAGGGCAGTTTGTTATTGCTTCCCCTTGGAAAGACAGAACAACGTCTAACAAGTTGCTGCCCTTTGTTGACTGATTCACATATTGGAAAAGATTATTTTCTATAAACATTTCACAGAAATGTGTTTCTCTTTTCCCTTGGTATTTTCAGGATTATTCCAGTTTATTTCTGGCACCTTTATGTCTCTCATGATAATAACATCATCCATTTCAGCAGCCTTGTTAATTTAATCTATGAACTTTTGTTAGTCACACTGATTTGTATGTGGTGGTCTATATATGAGCCCAGTAACAAAAATCCAGGTTGATGATGGCTGTATCTTTAGCCAGATTGATTCTATGTTTGTATTTTGCTCCTTAAACTGTTGCTTAATATAAAAAGGCCACCCATCCACCACTTTTGTTGCATTTTCTAGAACTATGAGAAAGTCCAGAGCACTTGTAACAGCAGAAGCACACTGCAATCACTGTAATCAATAAAAGGTTATGTATTGTAACAAAAGATTAATAAGGCACATATAGCTTCAGAAGCAATTACCCATGGGTGTGCCAAAAGCACTACTAACGCTTCCCCAGCCAACTGCCAAGCTTCCTCAGAGTGATCTAAGGACTTGAAAGGAGTATCCAACTTTTATGCAAACAGAGGGTGTTCCAATTAAATACATCTCCAATCAGTGTTTCCCATAGTGGGTCAATATAATTAAAAACAAAGTTAAAGTTAAAACCAATCATGTTTTAGCATCTATGTCACTCTACATGCCCAATCCAGAGAAAACTAGTACCCCAAGCAGTCGTGTTTAAAATTCATGCAGAAATAAAATCAAATGGGTGAAATCCCATAATGGGTTCAAAACTCAGGCATGTAGCACTCTAGTAAATCCATCAATGCTTGAGTTCCAGGTGTCTTCCTCCTTCTGCCATGTCTCTGTAATGCCTACTAACAATTGTTGTTCCATACCAAATAATGCCTGTAAGCCATCCCATTTATTCCTAAAATTCCTTGCAATTACAAGCAAGGTTGGGATACCATTAATTTTAACCATCCGCTTAGGTTTCCTACTGAGTCAAATTTTGTGGCTTAGTGTATTGTGTGTTCACTATGAGTCATCCCAATTGCCCCTTATACACTAGTTTAAAGCACCAGTATTTTGGTTTCTAATCTTGTGTTCAAGGTACCTGGCTCCCTTAAAACTCAAATGCAAGCCATCTTTGGTGCAGTTTCTTCTGCCTCAAAAGTTGACCCACATTCTTAGAAACCTTTCTTTAGCTCAAATTGATCTGAGCCACCATTTAGTTGTTTAATATCTTGCTGGTGAAGCTCTGATGCCCTTGGTATTAGTAGGATTTCAGAATCTCTTATCTAACAATTTCAGTCCTTTAGTGTACCTAATAGTTTATTAAAACTGTTTTAATTTGACTTACTGGTTTTCATCCCACATTATTAATCCCAACATGAACTATTACCAAGGGGCTTTCACCTGAGTTTTTTTTTCCGATTATTTTGTTTATTCCCTCCTCAACAGGGGGTGTTGCCTTTGGTTCCCCTTATCCAACTGGCCCCGCAGCAATGCATCATTCCCAGTGCTCATGCTTGACCCCCTCCTCCATTTCTCTCACATGCCACTTCACACTGGATACTTACCCCAGCACCGTGGCAGGCCAAGGGTCAGGATCCAGGGGGGGACAGCCTGAGTGCAAGTGGTGTGGCACCATTGGCACCAGTCTTCATGCATGCCAGAGGATTTTTTCCTTGTTCCCCATGTCATGGTGTGCAATGATGACAAAGACACTGCCACATCAGATATCTGCCTGCACCGACCCCATGTTCCATCCACTCAGTGCACCAGCCTCAGCCATTGCCAGAAACTGGTAGCACAGTGGTCCATCCTCCCATTCACCCCAGAGGAGGAGAGCAGTCCATAGGACACTCAATCCACCTCCTCTGGCCAACCCTCCAGTTCCCAAGGTCACTCCCCACCCCAGGTCACTGGTGCCACAAGTAGTAGGTCTACCACTGTACCAGTGGACTGCGTTTTTCACCTCCATTTTTAGTAATTTCCACTGTGTGTGGGGTTAGATCACTCACTGTTGCTTCCCCAAAGCTTGACACCCTATAGTAGACATATCATTTTCTAAGCTGAAGATCTAAGTGTCACAGCATTTAATAACAGAGTCACCAATAACTATTATCTGTGTTTTTTCTACCCTATTTTGTATTCTCTGAATTACTAGGTGGACCCACACTGATGTCATCAGTTGCTCTATCAGGTTCCATATTGTCTAGTATTTTGAACCTATTTTCTGCTGTGCATCCTTGATTGACATTTTTCACAGAGAAGAAATCCACTCTCCTGTCCCTCTTTGCTCTTCTAAAAGAGTGAACTGTTGTCCGATCATTATCAAGTGATGTGTCATCTTGTTCCCATCCCCCTTTTCTTCTCTTCCACTTTATATCTTTGAATGGGAGTTCGGCTTCTGTTCCCATTATCATTTTCTCAATAAAATTTCTTAACTCCTGTATACTTTTTCATTTTTGTAACTCATCCCTGGTTTCAGTATGATGTTTTTCCAGTTCAAATAATTTGGGGCATTTGGGGCAAATTTGGGAATCAGAATAATTATCCAACTTAATGTGTGTAAACATTAGTCAAGTCACACTTCTGAACAAAGGAACACCACCAGCCATGAGTATTTACTCCCAGTAGCTAGGTTTTTGTTCCTAGGGCTGAATGTCTGTCCATCTTGCAACAGTCTCTATTTAGTTTACAGTATTAATAGGGATAGTGTGTCAACGTTTATCTTGTCATTTTAAAATGTCCAGGCCTGTTCCCTTGTGTCCCCAGTGGACACAAAAGACACATGCTTGCCTCTGCTGCAAGTCACCTCTGCCTGTGATCATCAATGCTCACTAGGAGCCAGCCCTTTATAACCGCCAACCTAAAGTGGCAAGGGTTGGTACTTCCAGTTTTGCAAGTATGCAAAAACAGCATAACATGTTGTTTTAGTAGATTTCCCAATTGGTTGCACCTAGTTTTGATCTAGTTTGGGGGCATAAAACCCTCACATGTGATCTATTCCATGATAATACCTGTGATCGGTTATATAGATGTGATGTTCAGGAGGGCCTCATCCACTGACCTAAGAAAAATTTACATAATGAATAATAAGTTGGCCAGGTACATGCTCAACACCCAACAGTGCACACATCCCTGTCAACTTGATAGAGAGCTGAATTGGTTACATTTTGAACTCAGAAGGAATTTACATATAACTAAAATAATGAATACTAGTGTCAATAAGACTTTGCCTGAATATATAACTGATAGTACAAAAGTTAAACTCACAAAGCCTGGATTGAGGTCAACTCATTTTCTAGAGTTTGAAATTACTAATAAAAAGGCAAAAGCTGGCTGCTCTGCTATTTCATACCTGGGGCAGAAGGTATGGAATAATTTATCTAAGTACCTCAGACCACAAGGTACTAAAATTAGTTTGCAAAAAATCAAATTATGTTTTTTGTCACAAACAGCCTGTCCTAGAAATTGTTGTCCACCTACTGATTTAGGATAAATATTCTTGAGTTCCTACTCTTGGGCTCCTTTGTACTACCTCGAAGCTGTACTGCATTTTAATGTATAATGTATTTTTTAAAACATGTACATTTTTATGTTTAGAATTTCTCTCCTCTGTATGTAAGCAGGATAACTGCATACATAGTGTCCCTTATAAATGAAATATTTGCTCAATGGGAATTGTACCGTGTTCATTTTATTGATAAATAAAATCATTACTACTTCTTCGCTAACTGATGGCTACAAGGGGTTAAGTTTCTAATATTGGAGTTATGTCAGGACCTCCACCTTCCCACAATGCTTTTCCTACCCTCACAGAATGAATTAGTTACACAGACAGGGACACACAATATTTTTCTGTTTTTTTCCTCCATTTTAAAAAATCATACACAGTACACACACACACACACACACACACACACACACACACACACGATGCATCAATAAAATAGCCCTGAAATCGCCAGCTAGCTGGACTACTGAGCTCAGCCATTAGTCACCTTATCTGCTGTCTCATAAAGAATGAAGCAATGAGTTCCACAACTGCAGAGCAGTTGCCACAAATGCCCTGTCCCCTTATGACATCAAGCATTCATGTAAAACCTCAAAGAACTTCTCTCCAGCAGAGTGAACAGGGGTCAAGAGCATATGGACACAGGAGGTCTTTAAAATGGCAGATATCCACTTTGTGCAGGGCTTTGAATACTATAAAGCAAATGCTGAAGGAGGAGGAGCACCATTTAATTGGAAACTAGTGCAGTTCCTGCAGTACAGGCAGGATATGATTTGAAATGCATGTTCCAGTTATCAGCCTGGCTGCTACATTCTGCACTAACAGAAGACAATGCACCAATTGGCCAGACAACCCTAGATATAAAGCATATAGTAATCAAGGCATGAAATAATGGTATGGACCAGAGTTACCAGGTCATCTTACTGAAAATATGGCTTCAGTTGGGTAATATCTCTAAGCTGGAAAAACACAATGCAAGACTACCACAAGGAATTCCAGGGACAGCTTGTCATCCAGTATTATCCTTAGATTTTTAGCTCTAGCCACCGCTCTGTGAGAGTTGCCCCCTAAAGATGGAATGGTAACACCACCCTTAGCACCCCTCTTCATAACTGTCTTCTCTGATCCTAGTTCAGTTAGTAGCAGTTCCATTGTACCTGGGTTAAGGCTCAATCAGTTGATAGCTAGCCAGTCAGTCTTTCAGTTCAGATAAACATCAATTTAGTGCAGCAGCAGAATCCTCTTGGTCCAAAGGGAAAGAGAGAGATACAATTAGGTATCTTCAGAATAAAAGTGAAATCACAAATTATCCTATTTCCCAATCTCCCACAGGGGCAGCATGTACACCACAAACAACATCAGGGGCAGTATGGAGACAGTATGCCACCCTAACAGTGACATTTCTGTGGTGACATGCGTCGATATTGACTACAGCGCCATGCCACCATAGAAGTACTGCTGGAAGGGGGCAACCACTTACCCTGACTTGCACCCCCTCCCCAAACTATCTCCAACCTGGAGTTAGAATCCATTAGTTTGGGGGTGCAGGGGGCAAAGCCCCCTGTGGGGGGAGTTCAGGGGTGAAGCCCCCCATTGTAAAAAATGGTCCCGAACAGTGTGGCTCCATGCCGACTGCAACTTGCGGTCGACATGGAGCCCGTTGCTGTAATGCCGGTCTTTTTTGTCACGCCGGCATATACAACCCATATGGAGACTGGAGGAATGCAACAGGGCAATGGAAATGGGTGCGAGGATAACTTTCCCATAGCCACATGCTGAACCCTGTCAGCTAAGAATGACTTAAACCAGTGCAACACTATTCTTGCAAGTCTTCCATATAGACCCAGGAAATCTATTAAAATGCAATAATACATTGTGTCAAACACTGAGGAGATACCATGGAGGATGACTATAGAGTATTCCCAAAGAAGTGGCATTGCTAGCACTGAAGGAATGATTTTCTGTAAATCCCTCTGTCACGCAAATGTTCTTCAGAGACCTCAAAAAATTGAAATTACCACTAAAACTATGGATTAATGGGCATTTGAAGTCCTTTAATTTGTTTAACAGTCAGAATCTTTGTTTTTCATATATTCCGTGTTAGCTGTGCATTCTCTCATTCCACATGGAGCTGGAGATTTAAAAAGCATTCTGCAGGAAGGCAAGCTGTTATGATTATGCTGGTCTCTCCTTTGGGATTGGCATCCCGCATAGACGTCCTGTGCAAGACCATATCCTCATTCTACATGACAGAAATCAGAAAAGAAAGATAAAGATTTATGGAAACCACTTCTAAAGTGGACCAGTCTTTCTGATGTTCCTCCCAAAAACTATAAAGTAAGAACTTACTGCCAGAAGGAGAAGCAGAGGCAAGTTCTGTGGTCAAAGAGTTAGAAAGGCATGCCTTCTTATTTCCAATTTTGAGTCCGCTCCTTTCTTTAGAAAAACAGATGACAGATAAACCTCCCAAAATGTTATCTTCTAGTGTAATGGTGGTCACAGAAGATGGTACAATCTGAACAAAATTTTCTGAAAACACTGAGAAACTGAGTACAAAATAGCAAAACAATATGGAAGCAGTACAGAGTACATCTCAACAGGAAACCCTAAACAGTGTGAAAAGATGACGCCTTTTGTAGCATTCTTTGCAACATGCTGAAATCAGGGTTAAATACGGGTCGTAGAAACAACAGGATCCAGCAGCATTCCTGTCCCAAGAAACAAACAGTTCTTTGATTTAGTATCCTGATAAAACTAACAAACAACCTTTGGAGAGTGGAATGGATGTTTTTTAAATGACCTCGCTACCCATAATCCATCCACCAAGGACTTGGTCTTTTCTGGTCTCTTGTTTCAAAGCAAGTAAAAAAACTCACAGGTAACTGTAAATGATTATAAGGCTAAATCAAAAACATTACAAATTCTATTCCAGTAGTCGGGACCAAGAAATAAACTTTTGAGCAGGTGAAGAGGATAACAGTGACATGGAGGGAGTACAAAGTATTAATTCACCAACAAATCCTTCCTCCAAAGAAACAAACAAAAATAACAACAACACAAATAAGCCTGAGTTAGGGGGAGGGGAAACTGTTTAACCAGGAAAGGCACACTAAGCCGAAGCTGGTCTCCAGGTGCGACCTGGGAGCACAAGAAAGTTAAGTGACTTGCTCAGGGTCACACAGCTTGCAAGTGGGGGCTGTGGGATTCAAACCCAGGTCTCCAGGTTTGCAGCTTAATGCCCTTAATCACTGTGTTATAATGCCTCCTAAGTTAGAGAAGAACACAAAATCAGAAAATAAGAAAACAAGTTGTTTTTTTTTTAAGAAAAGGAGGAAGAAGAAGAAGAGCCTGCCCCAAAGTGGACTGAAAAGAACTGTTTCTTGAAATCACATGTTTAAAACATCAGTTATCCTCCTTACTAGCAGTACCAGAACAAATTAAACAATCTTAGAACTGAATTGGGAGATGTTTTGAAACTGTCAATGAAGAAAGAGTAACAGAAATATAAGGGAGCTCATCTAAGGTGGAAGATGATTTTCACATACAAAAGATGGTGTTGCAATATCAATACTTGGAATTAAGAGACACAGAAAGTAAAATAATGGATTTTGAAGTAAGAGTGAGGAGAAAGAGTATAAGGTATCAGAGAAATGAGACAGAAAGACTCCTCTGACAAATACTTTGCAATATATATTTGCAGCTTTCATGGGGGATGCAGGACATTCAGAACAAGCAAAGCAGACTTTTAATTTAGATCATGTTACTAGATCTTTACAGCAGATCCAAAGATGGACAAACTTCCAAGGGCAATAACAATTGCCAAATTTATGAAAACCCATGAGAAAGATGCTTTAATGGAGGACATTTATAGAAAGAAATGACTTAATTTCAGAGTCTCTATAGTTGACACATATCATGATTTGCCTCAGGACTTAATAAATGCCAAGGAAAACAATCTGACTGATTAAGAACTTGATTATGGAAAAATAACCTAAAGGCTTTCATTATTTACCCAGCCAGACTAAAAGTCATTCTTAATAGTCAAACCCTTATATATGCTATGGTGGAGGGAGCAAATACACGCTTGAAAGTAAAGGGGAATAGTCAGCACTAAGAGCCCCACACCCAAGTGTGCGGCTGGTCCCAATTTGCACTTTGTGTGCAAAAGCACTTTTTTACCTGCTGTTCACTGCAGTGTAGTAGATTGTATCAGACTGATTCTACTCACTTTCAGGCTGACATTTTCTATAACTACAAATCCAAGAATCCCATGCAGCTGACCTCAGAAGAGGACTTCAGCAGTGGGAGATTCAATAGCTTACAATATACAGTAGAGCTTCTATGAGCTCCGATCATATGTTTGTCAGTCCCATTGCTCTCTTGATCCTACAGTTTGTAGAGTCCCCTGTTTAAGTTTCATTTTACTTTTTATACTGGAATGGCATGTGAGCAATAATTGCCCATATTTCACAAGCATCCAGTTTAGGACAGACAGACATAAAGATTACAGTATCTACAGTACAATGCATTGCAAGATCACAGAGAACATTTATAAAGCAAAATGACTTAGGAGTCATATATACAATGAGAATAATACAGAATATAAAGCAACATGGTATATGCAAAGGTACAACAAAGGTCAACAGGGATACATATGAAACCAACAAGCTAGGAGGTAGTGACATAACTAGTTACTAAGGGGGTGGAGACAGGTTAGGACAGCTTGTTTCAGGGCAGTCATGGCCTGGGGCAACTGCATAAGTAGGAGTTGGAAATGTGTTTCCTTAGGTTATGCTTGAAGGATGCAGTGGAGGGACAGTGGACAAGGGATGGGGAAAGCTTGTTGAATAGTTTGATGCTCTTGTAGGAGAGAGTGTTTTGTCCTTGAGTGGTGTGACAGAAGGGGATGGAGAAGGAGATGAAGGCTATCTGGTGGTCTGAGAGAGGGCAGACTTGAGTGAGATGGAGATAATACTGCCGGGTAGAAATCCAAGTGTTAATTTGTGAAAGAAGGTCATAATCTTGCAGTCAAGTCTGTCCTGGGGGGGGCAGTTGGCGATTTTGTAAGGGTCACAATGGTGGGTTAGTCTAGGGAGGCCAGTGACAAACCAAATGACATTGTGGTAGGTGCTCTTTAGTTTACTGAGGTTTTGTTGGTAGAGGGAAGGGTAGTAAACTAGAGCTCCATAGTCAAAAATGGGGAGCAAAAAGCTGGAGACTAGTACTTTCCTGGATTCATGGATAAGGAATTATTTCACTCGTTATAATATGCTAAGCCTTTGCTGAGCTTTCTTACTTATCTGATTAATCCCTGTGAATTTACTTAGCCCAGGCAGGACAGTGGGACCAGCAAACAAAAGATCAGAGCATATAAAATCTCTCTTAGTGCTGACTGTTCCCATTTAAGAATACCACAGATCTTTACATAAACTAATTTTCAGACAAGGAAGCATCAAGAAATGTTTAGAAATGGAATGAAAGGTTAAAAATGTTTGACTCTGTGTGCAAAATAACATTCTTGTTAATGGATTCAGGTTTTCCTCCTTAGGCATTAAACAGGTTTAATATTGAAAAGATGAGTATTCTAAGTTGATGTGGTTTGCAGGGTTGGACAATCCCAAAAGAAAGGTTATGCTGGGCAATTATAAGGGGATAAATGTATGAACAAACAAGATACGTATAATTAAAAAGGAATTTCACATCCCCTAAATATAGGAAGTTAGGTTTGGTATGTTGCCCTAAATACTACACAGGAATGTTAATATGAAAATAGGATGAAGTTTCAGTGTTGGGGGAGGGGGGTATTTAAGTCCACAGACAAAGGGTTTTCACATGTATGCCAACACTGCAGCGACATCTTTACAGCGATGTCATCGACAGTGACAACATCGACAGATTGCTGTAAAATCTGCTCAGGACCCTGGTACATTCCTGGGGTCTTGCAACACCTCCTGAATCAGCTCTACTGGAGATGATTATAATAAAATATAGGTGGTGGGGGCAGCCTCACAGAAAACACTTTATTCTTCTGACACCACAATGGCTAACACAATTGCAGTCGGCATGTAGCCATCGCTGTAATGTCGGGTCAAGATATTTTTGTTAAACTAGTGTTGTAGATCCATTTTCACATACCATACAGTGCCCTATTGTTTATTTAGACATAAGAATTTTAGGTGTATTCAAAGTCTTTTTTGGTTTTGTTGGCATTTTTTGTTTTTAAGTCTCATATTTAAAGGTTCAAGGAAATGTAAGGGTTAACATGGATCATGTATTAAGCATTGTTGTGATGCAAAAACAGGTGATTAAATTTATAGAGGAGTAGTTAGGGATTGTTTCCTTTCTTATAACAGAAGATGATCCTCATTAACATTATAGAACACTTAATAAAAATCACTATATGGAATATCAATGGGTGTAATTCTTTTAGAAAAAGAAAGCAGGTTTTGACTTATACAAATGAGGAAAACAATGATTTCCTTTTCTCACAGGGAAACCCACCTAGTGCAAATGGAAGTTCATAAACTGAAAATGTCTTAGGTTAAGTTACAGTATTATACTAAAGGTTCTAGCTGAAGTAGCGGTTATGCAAATTGAATAAAAAAGGGCAACCTTTATACCTAGGAACTATTATGCTGATGATGAGGGAGAATAATTATGCTGATAAGTAGTCAAAAGGTCAGATTTTAATGTTGGTATGGTACCTGTTCATGCCCTGTCATTGACTATAATAATCTTTGAAGGTTTGGTGCATTTGGGGAAGGTTCCTTAATAATGGGGGACATTAATATCGATGCTAACTATAAATTGGATAAATCTAATAACCCAACAGTGAAGGAAAAAGAAGGCTTACATTTTCAGACAATATTTACATGACTACTTATTAAAAGATAATTGAAGCAAACAAAATAAGACAATTAAACAATATACATATTGGTTCAAACCTATGAATTCATGCCCCAGAACTGATATTTCTCCTTTACTACAAGCACCATGTCAATGTTTCAGTCATTCAACAGCCCCTCCCCTCCGAGTCCCTCTGTGATCTCCTTTTGTAGAAAAACTACAACTAATCTATGTCCACAATTCCCCAAAAGTTACCTCTCTGGGATATTGGTTCTCACTGACACCATCTCCCCAAGGTCAGACAGAATGAGGTGATTGCCACAGGTGACTTCGGTCTGGACTGACTGTACCCCATGCCAAAACCTATGAATCTGTAACTATTATGTTAAATCTTTCCCAGCTTATATCTGATCCCACTTGCCTCTAAACCAAAGGTGACCATAACATCCTTCTTGGATTGGATGCTCGCTAATAGAACAAAAATGAATCAAGTTATTTGGTGTGCTTATGATGCAATGAGTATCCACTCTCCCACTTATTGCCTTCAGAAAGTTAAGGCTCCTAAAGACCCCCCAAAATACTAACCCTTCAGGACTTCTCCCATGTTGATGCCCCCTACCTTTTTAATGAACTATCTCAAATTGATTGGTCCCCTGTGCTCATTTCAAGTAATGTCAGTTCTCCCCTTGGTATTTTATAAACCTATATTTCTCAGATACGAGACAAGCTGCCCCCCCCCCAATCAAGAGGATGATAAGAGGCATTGCTACAAACTGGCTGCATAGGGACTTACTCTCTTTGCTTAAGGAAATGTCCATGTAGGATTACATTTATCAATATTGTTACCAATGGAAATCTGCTTTACATAAGCTATTGACCAAACCTGTTACACTGTTAGGGCCAGAATTATAACTAGGGATGTAAGTTTGTCATGGGTGAGGTTTTAATGACTCATTGTTTGTTCATGAAATCATTAGTAAACAGTAGTACATGTTGTGGCACTGTCATCATTGCTACATTCTGATGACACTAGTGAAAGTCATGGAAGCCCTGAATAAAGATCAAACGTCATGGAATCAATGACGTGTATGACTGCCATGACAAACTTACATCCCTAATTATAACCCATTTAGTTGACCCTCCTTTATAGCTCCAGGCCTCCATTTTCTAAATCACAGGCACAAGAAATGATATCACATCAGGGGAAAACACATTCAACCGATAAAATGAGTAACAAGGAAAGGCACACTGAGCCAAAGATTGATTCCAGGTGCGACCTGAGACCACAAAAACAGTAAGTGATTTGCTCAGGGTCACACAATAATGCAACTGGGGAGTGTGGGGTTTAAACCCCGGTCTACAGGTTTGCAGCTCAGAGTCTTAAACCACTGAGCTATACGGCCTCCTTGAAGCTTAGTGAAATGTTTTGTGCCTGTTGATTTGCAAAATATTCTGCTACTGTGGTAACACTGTAAATCATTTTTATACCTGTACCTATTTAGTTCCAGTATATGTTAGCACTGAAATAGTTGTGCTTTTGCTTTTTGTTGGCCTCACATTCTGTCATTTGTAAGAGTGTGATCCAGTGGCTAGAGGACAAGCTTGGAGCACAGGAGATGAGAGGTTCAAACTTCAGTAAAGTCATATACTAACTGTATGACCTTGAGTAAGTCACATAACCTCCCAGTACTCCTGTCCACCTAGCAGTACAAATGAATAGCAGTAGGACCCCACTGGAAAAGGAGGTGGCACATCTCAGCTGGAGTATCCTGGGTAAATAAGTTGTAAAAAAATAATTGTTTTGTGTTGGTGTGTGATAGGATGGATGGCTGTCTGTAGAGGACCCTTCTGAACATAGATACCAGAACCTAGAGGTGTGTGTGGGGGGGTGGACATCCACCCACACACACACTTTGGCCCATAAGCATTCAAAGTGCACCTGTAATGCATGTAATGTCAGAAGGGAAGCAATCACTGCCTCTTATTCCTACAGTGCCCCCCCGCCGCACACACACATAAACACTTATTTTTCCCAGGTTCTGACACTACTCCTTTTGAAGGTTGCAAAATAAAAAAAAATCTTTATTTGAATACCATCCAGAAATAGGTGTTCTTTTATCAAAGTAAAAGAAAAAAAAACAGCAGATTTTTTTTTTTCATTTCATGATTTCAACTGTTTCACTCTGTCTTTCCAGCAGGAAATCTCCAATAGCCCCCTTCTTTTTGAGATTAAAACTCTTCACACCCCTGATGCTCCCAGGTGTAAGCATTAAATTATTGGGTGACTGGTTGTGGTAGCTCATCAAGAGGCCCAACCCCTTCAGGACTAAAGACACGTTCACACCCCAGGGACTGTTTTTTTCTTTTCCTATTACTGTCAAAGAGGCAGTATAGTGTAGTGGCTAAGGGCTCTGAGCTGCAGACCTGACTTTGAATCCCATAGTCCCAACTTGCATTAATGTGTGACCCTGCGCATGTCACTTAACTTTCTTGTTCTTTCAGGTCGCACCTGAAATCAAGCTTCAGCTTAGTGTGCCTTTCCTGTTTAAACAATTTATCAGGTATATGTGTTTTCTCCTGATGTGATGTAATTTCCTATGCCTGTGATTTAGAAAATGGATGCCTGGAGCTATAAAGAGAAAGGCAACTAAATGGGTTATAATTCTGGCCCTAACAGTGTTACAGAATCCGTCAATAGCTTATGTAAAGGAAGATTTCCATTGGTAACAATATTGATAAATTTAATCCTATGTGGATCTTTCCCTTTAAGGAAAGGGACAAAAGCTTTTTGGTCTTTTAATCTTCATCAAACACAGTAGACTGGGACATTTCTAGGTATGTCAGGAATCAGTGTAAAAAAGGCCACTCAGCTTGCTAAAAGCCCCTTTTGCAGATGACAACTAATTGCCTCATCTGGGAACACCAGGTGCTTCTGGGGACATATCAATAACCTCCTGGGCTGTCCATCTAAGAAGGCTGATAACAATATGCTACTTGATGGGGATCACTACAACAATCATCCTACGACTCTGGCCAATGTCTTCAATGCTCATTTCTCCAACCTGTCCTACTCCCCACTGGCAAATGTTCCAACCTGCCCTCTCTTCCACCTTCTAGCAAAAATGCTAACTTCCTACTAAAGGTTGTGATCTCTGGGGAAGTCCTCAAATTACTGAGCTTCCTCCCCATGGATGGCAGCAAAGGTCCAGACTAGATTGACTCTAGACTCCTATGCTTTGAGGCACGATTCAGACTTCCCCAATTTCACATATTTTTAACTTATCCCTTACCACAGGGATAGTCCCTGCTGAATAATAAATTGTTCAAATCACATCAGTTTATAAAAATGGTGACTCCCAAGCAAATAAATAAATACAGGCCAATTGCATTAATCCCAATCCAAAGTAAGTAGTTAGAAAATGCAGTTGCCTCTCAACTAACTGTGTTCCTCCAGAGCTATAATTACCTTGCCCCTCGTAAACATGGGTTCCACAAGGAACTCAGCTCCTCAACTGTTCTTATTTGACTGACATAACATTACATCTTTTATAGATAAATGTGCCCTCTCCGGGGTCATTTTCATTGACCTCTTGGTGTGGTACCTGAGGACTGGAGAAGGTGGATGTGATTCCCTTCACAAAAGTGGGAGCAAAGCAGAAGCAAGAAACTACAGACCTGTTAGTTTGACCTCAGTGGTATGGAAAATGATGGAATCACTTCTGAAAGAAAGAATTGTTGAGAACCTAGAGGCCAGCAGGGCACAGGACCCAAGGCAGCATGGATTCACAGCAGGAAGGTCATGTCAGATGAATCTAATCGATTTCTTTGACTGGGAGATCAAAGTAGAAGACAAGAGAAGGGCTGTGGACATGGCCTACCTACACTTTAGCAAGGAATTTGACACAGTCCCACACAAAAGATTAATATACAAGTTAGCCAACCTTGGAGTGGGTCCCAGGATTGCAGCCTGGGTACAAAATTGGCTGGACAATAGGATACAGAGGGTAATAGTAAACAGAGTCCACTCCAAAGAAGGGGGGTTACTAGCAGGGTACTGCAGGGCTCAGTACTGGGACTGGTCCTCTTTAATGTCTTTATAGGTGACATTGTGGAGGGACTTGAAGGAAAAGTATGCCTCTTTGCAGACAACACAAAGATCTGCAACAGGGTTAATACACAAGGGTGTGTGGAAAGGGTGAGAAGGGACTTGGCAAGGTTGGAGGAATGGCCAACAGTACGGCAGCTTAGATTCAATGCAAATAAGTGCAAAGTTATGCACCTCAAAAACAAAAACCCAGCGGAAGAGTACACAATGGGGGGAGAAGTACTAAAAACAACAAAAATGGAAAGAGACCTGGGGTAGTCATAGCAGATGACCTAACGGTAGGCAAGCCATGTGAAAAGGCAGTAAGGAGGGTTGAAGGATACTGGGATGCACAGGGAGAGGCATCACCAGTAGAAAACAGGAAGTTTTATCCCTTTGTACAGATAGTTGGTGAGACCCCATCTGGAGTACTGTGTGTAGTTCTGGAGACCCCATCTCTGCAAGGACATAGACAGGATGGAGGCAGTCCAGAGGAGGGCAACTATATTGGTACAGGGTCTGCACCAGAAGTCATATGAAGAGAGATTAAAGGAGCTTAATATATATATATACCCTCGGGGAAAGGAGTGAGGGGGGACATGATAGAAACTTTCAAGTACCTCAAGGGAATCAACAGAGTCCAAGTGGATAGCATCTTTCAGAAAAAGAGATGTGCAAGAACAAGGGGGCACAATCTGAAGATAGAGGGGGATGGCACAGGGGCAATGTAAAAAAGCATTTTTTCAAGGACCGGGTGGTGGATGCAAGGAAGGCCTTCCTGAGGAGGTTGTGGGGGTCAAAAACAATGAGGGGAATTCAAGAATGCATGGGACAGACATAAGGCAATTCTTAGTGGGGAGTATGAGGAAGTAGGCTGTTGGTTAACTAGGCTCTGCAGCTTATCCAATAAGTAGGTAAATGGGCAGACTGGGTGGGCCAAGTGGTCCTTATCTGCTGCCAAATCTCTGTTTCTATGTTTCTCTTTGAAGCTTTCAACTCAGTCGACCACTCCCTTCTCCACACCAGATTGCTTTCATTAGGCCTCTCCTCCCACTCTGCCTCCTGGTTTCAGAATGATCTTATCAATAGGTGTCAGTAAGTTTACTTTAATAATGCTGTTTCCTCCTCAGCTCCCATCAAACCTGGAGACCCCCAGGGCTCTATACCGGGACCCCTACTGTTCTCTGTTTTCATTAATTACCTCTCCTCTATTCCTCCTTTGGCTCCTCCATTATGTATGCTGATGATATCATATTTTACATCAGTTTGCCCTCCACCCTCAAATGAACCAACAACTAAACCTGGATTTTGTCTGGGTCCAGTCATGGCTCATTAAAAAAACATGTCCTTAATGCCTCAAAGACTCAGGCCATGTTATTCAGTTCACAGTCCAGTCTGAAATTGTATGCTGTTCCCCTGGCCATCCAGTGCCTGGACTGCTCTCACATCTCCAGTTTTGAGAATTTCAGATACTTTAGACCCAATACTAGACTTCTGTCTCCATATTTCACTGGTTTGTAAATATGTAAACTCCATGCTCAGACTTGCCTTTCAGGTATGTCACTCTCACCTTCACAAGGTGAGGCTCAATATCGCTCAGGGTGTCTTCTTCCATTGACTTCAATATGGCCAGGTAGTCTTTTCACATGCCCCCAAATCAGTCCTTCGCAAATGGGAGGTGACATATAATAACATCCATCATTTCTTTTTGTTTTCACATCCTCTAACACACCACTGTTCCGTTACTCTGCACTGGTATGACTGTCACCTGCTGTCTCCTTCTCTATTTCCCTTGGCTGCTTCACTAATAATCTGCTCAGCTCCTCCCCTGATCCCATCTATATTTCTCCCTCACACTTCCTTGCCAACCCTACTTGCTCTGATCTCAGACTCTGGTCTTCTTGCAGTCCCCAAATGTTCATCTAGGCTGGAGGGCATGCCTTTTCTACTTTCACCAAAAGTTTGGGAACTCTCCCACTTTATGTTCACAGCTTTCCATCCAATGGCCTATTTAATGGAGCACCATGGAAACATTTAATAGATTTGTCCACTTGTTCTTCCACACAACAAGTCTAGCATTACCTCTTGCACTGTGCAGCTTGAGTAGCTTCCCCCGTCTGTTACAAGTGGGGCTTGTAAATATGCATTTTTGTTGCTCCTCCTGTATGTGTCTTGGCCTATTGACTTTTCTCTTCAGGTTTGGACACGTTAGTTATATACATTTTCTTAGCATTATTTTACTGTATAGCTCTCTGTACTTCTCTGATCTGTGGGATCTGTACTCCTGCTATCCACATCTAAATGTTTTGGTTGTTTTGTTCTGCTCTGTTGACTGCAGTGTGTGTTATCATACTTTCCTCTGCCGCATGGCCACTGGCTTATATTATCACATGTACCTTGTTTGTTTATGCCTTCTGTAATCTTCTGGATCATACCTGTAAATGGGTTCTATGTGATAATGGCGAGCATAAAGCGATCTCCGTTATCGCCAGTCAGAGTGCCAAAAGCTTTTGGCACTCTGACATACCACACACAGGACAATGGCACCAGGAGATATTTTAACACTTTCTGTGGGGGGCTGGCCCCACTCCCCTGGGGGTTTGCCCCACCCCTCTTCTTAAGGATTCTCAACTCCAGGGGTGCATGTCGGGGGTGAAAGCATTAAAATAAAGGTTTGGGCTGGCACAATAAAATCGCACCAGTGCCCGGACCCAGCTAACCTCCGACACCATGATGCAGCTCAGCCATCCACTGCAGCACCACCCCCAGCCTCTCCTCCCTCCCAGCTCACGTTCACTGTGCTAGCTCCCACCCCCCATGCACGTCGCATACAGCGACATCCTGTCACTCAGTTCACCCACCCCCTCATCCAGTCGCCCTACTCTCCTATCACCATGAGAGATTGAATCGGAAGGTGTCACCATTATGGATGGCGCCCTTCCTCATGCGCCCACCTCATGGGTTACCCTGTAAATGGGCATTCATTTACCCAGTGTACCCCATCCAGTAAACAAAACTAAATAAATGTTTGTATGTTCTTATTCCATTTTTCTAAAATATGTCCACTTAGGAAATAATACCGAGACATAAATCAGATCACATTATGATAAGCATAGGATGAATTAGACAATTTCAATAGAAATTTAATAGCAACCTTTTGAAGCATCAGAGTATTTTAGGGCTGTGGATGGAGCCTACAGCCCTATGGGAATCAGATTGTAGCTCTAAAAACAGCTGATCATGGAACTCCCTTTTGAACATTTGGAGTATTCCTCCACAGCTACAAATACTGCACCCCCTCTGATTTTTGTTATTTGCTGCTCTATGTTAAAGGCATCTGAGGGAGGGGATGCTACTGTATTGTACCTCTGAATTTCTCAGGATATTAACAAAAAACCTTTTTAAACTGCTGTTTCTAGCCCCTCGATTGAACCTTTGCAGGGCTGCAGATTGAGTATCTGTCCAGCTCAGTCTAATAGATGTATTCTATTTCTTTCAGCAACCTAGATGTTAACTCATTATCTGTTGTACTGGAATTTATTGAAGCTCTGAAACAGTCAAGCAGACTACAGTGTCAGATTACAGACAGCCCAGCTGCAGCTTTGTTAGCTCTCTCATTCCTATGGACATTTACTGGGATCTGAGATCATTTTCTTCTGTTTATTTTTTATATTATTCTGTTCAACCTTTGTATAGTTGCTATCTAGTGCTAGTGAAAGGTGGGGACTTACAACACCTCTGTTTAGACACAGAATCAGGTTCACTACTGACTTTTCTTCTCAATGCTCATACAAGGTACAGTTGAGATAGCACTAGATGGTAAACTAAAGCTCTTTGTTTATACACAGGGACAGGTAGTATGCAGTCACCCCCCCCACACACACACACACACGCTCACCCACTGTGATGAATTTAGTCTGGGTGAATGGTGAGAGATTGCCAGAACTGGGGACTATAGCATTTTGTTTATCTATAGTGACAGGTTGTATGCTCACACACACACACACACACACACACATCAGCATGTACTCTGACTAAATAAATTCAAGAGGATTTGAATTAGCAGTATGCCAGTTTTCAATGATTGTGACTGAACAGCACTGTATGGCGCCAACAAGAAAATAATAAATTGAGCTAGCACTAGAGGGTAAACTAAAGCTCTTTGTTTATCCACAGGGACAGGTACTGTGCAGACCCCCGCCCCACCCTTACCCACTGTCATGAATTTAGTGCTGGTAAAAGTAGAAAGACCCCAGTTTATCCACAGGTACAGTATCATGTGGGCAGGCTCAATGCAAACCTACCCACACACTGTGATGGATTTAGTGCTGATAAGAGGTAGGGATTGACACCACTTCAGCTTTAAACCATTGGATAATCAACAGAGACAGCTACAGTGTGGGGCAGGGTAAGTGCTTGGTTTCCACACTGTCTGCATTTAGTCCAGGCAAATGGTGAGAGACTGCCAGAACTGGGGACTATAGCATTTTGTTTATCTACAGTGACAGGCTGCATGCACGCACACACACACACACACACACACACACACAGACAGTAATAGCATGTACTCTGACTAAATAAATTCAAGAGGAATGAATTAGCAGCATGCCAGTTTTTAATGATTGTGACGGAACATCAGTATATGGGGCCAATAAGAAAATAATAAATTGCTTTCTGAAATGTTTATCTAAAATAATATTTGAGTGAAAGTATGGAAACATATTTTTAATAAAAGATGTTTTCCATATTTGACTATTGCTTCTCAGTAGTCATATGATATTACTTCAATATGTAGTGTGCATTTAAATATTTAACTTGTAAATACTGTTTATACTTGTTGCTGTGACCAAGTCACGTACAACAACAAAATAATCTCTTTCAAAATAAAACTCAAAAAAATGTATTTGTATTGGAGATAGAGATATTGCAAATGTGTAGTTTGCCAGTGATGTGGGTAAAAATCTGAGAATGTCACACTTCCCAAAGCTTTGCAAAGTTCCCCAACCTCCTATCAAGTTTGCTACCACTTTCTGAATATTTAAAAATTACGTGTTCACTCTGCGAAATCACCTTTTGGGACAAGTGAACAAAATGACACTGGCACTCTTCATGAGGAGGAGTCCCAAAAAGGCCATGTTGAAAATGTGGTGCAATACCTCCAAAAAAAATAGCCAAATTACACCAGGGCATTGCATAATTTCTATGCACATTTGTAACTTTGGTCATTTGGTAGCTTTTCACAGCCCTGTCGGCTCTGTCTAGAGTCTGTTTTTTATTACAGTGGTGACCAGACAATATCCTTCCTATGGGATGCATTTAAAGTCACTCATAGTGCCCAAGTCATATATCTAAAATAGAGATAAAAAATATTTAAAAAGTCACTCATAGGGCCCAAATCATATCTTTGAAATAATGATAAAAATATTTAAAAAGAAACCAGGAAAGGAAATTATGGAATTGGGTCATAAATTATGGTAGGACAGACAGATTTAAGGGCTCAGAGAATTATCTTAACTAAAAAAAACTCAAGGACTATTTAAACATTCAAATTGCTAAGGACATAAGGTATTCACATAAAAATAATTATTTCAGTGGTGACCAAAGGGCTAATTACTGGCCTACCTACTCAAAAATTAAAAATAAATACATACGAACATATGGTGAAGCCAGCGGATACAGGCCTTATGGTCCATCAAGTCTGCTCGAGTGTGCAGCTCTCAGTATTTATATCTGATGGTGCCCTTCCCCAACCCCCTCCACCCTTTCCTCACTATTAGCATACTCTGAGGTACCCCATCCACCCTCCATTCTGATTCTGCCCTTGACCCTGTCCCACCTCCTCTTAAATCCTCCTACTGAAGTTTGTGACACCAGTCCCTCAGGCAGAGCATTCCTTGCTGTCACCACTGTCTCTGAGAGAAAGCACCTCCTCATCTCTCTTCTAAACCTCCCTTTTCAAGTTTCAGGCTATGACCTCTAGTAATCCCTTCCATTCTAAAGGTAAACAGGCTTTCATGGTTAACCCTATTGATGCCCTTCAAATATTTGAAGGTCTCAATCATATCGCCCCTGTCCCTTCTGTCCTCCAGGGAATACATATTGAGCGTCCATAACATCTCTTTATAAGGCTTTTCCCATTATCTTTGTCACCCTTCTCTGTACCCCTTTTAACAGTCTGATGTCCTTTTTTAAGAACGGGTGCCAGAACTGCACACAGTACTCCAAGTGTGGCGTCACAAGTGCCCTGTACAGTGGCAGGATTACCTCATCCCCCCCCTTGAGGTGATTCCTCTTGCTATGCACCCAAGCATCTTATTTGTCTTTGCTGCTGCTTTTCTACATTGTGCAGAGTGATTTATATGACCTGTGACCAGCACACCCAGATCATTTTCCTCACTGGATACCAGTAACTGCACTCCCCCAACTGGTAGCTGTATCCAGGATTTTTGCTTCCGAAATGCATAATCCTGCACTTCTTCACATTGAAACCCAGTTGCCAGGTGTATGACCAATTCTTCAAGACTTCTAAGTCTTTTTGCAGTACCCTTCCCCCTCCTCCCCATCAACCACTGCTCCCAGTTTGGTGTCATCTGCAAACAAGCTTAACTGACTCTGAATCCCAACTGCTGTGTCTTCTATGTAGATATTAAATATCACTCACTGGTCCCAGCACTGATTCCTGTGGGACCCCGCTGATGATTGCCTATGGTGATGATAGTTACCCCTTACCACCATCTTCTGCTGTCTATTTTCCAGCCAGCTCCTAATCTATCTGGCTACCTTATCCCCCCCCCCAGGACCTTCAGCTTGCCTATCAGCTTCCAGTGTGGCACAGAATTGAAGGCCTTGCTGAAGTCCAAATACAGGACATCAACCACCTTGCCTTCATCCAGAGCCCTAGTCACCCAGTCATAAAGACCACAAGGTTGGTCTAGTAAGACCTTCCTCAGGTGAACCCATGCTGTTGCTCATCAAGGTGACCAGCCTCCTACAAGAATGCCTCTGTCCTTTCCTTTGGTATAGTCTCCATTAGTTTCCCCACAAAAGATGTGAGGCTGACTGGCCTGTAATTCCCTGGCTTGTCCCAAGAGCCACTTTTGTGGATGGGTACCACATGTGCCATCCTCCAGTCCAGGGGCACATATCCTGAGAGAAGGGATGTGTTGAATGTATCTGTCAGAGATACCTCAAGGACTTCCATGAGTTCCTTCAGGACCCTCGGGTGTATCCTGTCAGGTCCTGGTGCTTTATATGTCTACAGAGACTTAGGCCCTCTAGCTCTCCTTGCACAGTGATCCCTCTGTCTATCATCTTAGCTCCCTTATCTTTCCCTACCCTGTCCAGCCCCTGTGGGCCAGTGGCATCATCAGGCTGTTTTTGGGGGGGCTATAGCTCCCCCAATTAAAGTTAAAGCCCCTCCAATCATTTCCCCCATCAACAAATGAAAATCACAGCTTCTCTGCAGCAGAAAGAAAAAGAAGCTATGACTTTCCTTAAAGGCATCAAGTTCACAGTGCCGCCGCATGGAGCGCACTTTTGTTTTTCTCCATTGGGCTTTGTGAGCCGCTAATCAAGCGCCTATGAAGTACAATGGAGAAAAACTACATTTTCAGTCTTGTGGGTGCACGGGTCATATCATGGCTTCTGTCAGTTTGGGAGCCAGCCAATGGAGAGGAGATCCAGAGTTGTCTCGGAGGAATGCCATGGGAGAGCACAAAGTTTGGGGTGGCAATTTATTTGTCACTGACGTGATCTGGCAGCCGGTAAGATTTATTTGACATACAGCAACAGCAAGCACCGGGGGGCAATTTTACGCTTCTTTCTCAGTTCGGTGTGAGGGGTCAGGGTGGGTGCAGGTGGGCCTTGCCTTGTGGGACCTGTGAGGACAGCACACAGATCAGCTGCCACTGCGCCAGGGATGAGAGAGACACAGGCCACATCGAGGCAAAACAGGGGAAGGGACAAAATGGTATGGGGGGGTAACAGTGCTGCACATTATGCCTTGGACTGGGAAGGAACCAGAATGGAGCAGGAGGGCACATGTGGGAGGGAGAGAGTGATGGATTCCAGTAGGAAGGCATGGGAGCAGAGGAATGATGGGAAAGGGAACCTCCTGAGGAGCTGTGATATGAGGAGAAGGAAAAGAGTAAAGTCTGAATTGTACTTGTCCTGGGCCTGATGAATGAATTGAGGAGGAGTCAAAGTGTGCTTCAATGCTGCTGCCTGCTTGGCCTGTAGATAGAGATGAGAGACAGAGAGAAAGGTATGACCACAGTAATTTAAAAATAAACTATATGTAGATGGGTGAATGAGCAGTGTGTGGTGAGGTGATGGAGGACTTGAAAGGCAGGGAATTTTGATTTTGTTAAAATACACTGTGTGTCTGCTCCTGCTTAATGTGTTTAAAGCAGTAGTAACTGTTGCTTTGTTTAAACACAATAAGGAGCAGTAGCCTCCACACAATGATGCTTACAAACACAATAAAATTATGGAGGAGCAGCTGCACTGTAATGTATTTTATTGCTGCTTTAAATGCAGTAATATTAAGGTGCAGCCACACTATTTTTTATTAACAAAAAGATAAGATACCCCTAGGGCTCCACCTTTCCAAGCCCCATGCCACCACACACTGTTCATCCACTCATCTACTGTACTTACTGTAGTTTGTTTAAAAATGTCTCAGTTAAGTTTACTTACACAGGTAAACACATGTACCTCCTTAGCAAGGAGATGCATTTTACCTCATTAAGCTTTTGCTGTGTGAATAAACTTAATTAAGGTACATGTGCTTTTTCTTCATTCTCACGCAAAAACTTCAGCCTGCAAGAGAAATGTGAGCCTTCCTCACTCACAGAGGTATCTGTCGTTGTTTTTCTTTCCACTGCGGGCCTTTATTTAAGGCATCTTAAACAACGCAATCATTGGCCCTGGAAATGTGGGACAGTGATCAGACATGGAGATACTAGCTCAAAACATTGGTAACTAGTGCCTTTAGTTTGAACAACGTATAATATAATTGCTCAGCAAATGAAATCAGCATCAAAGTATTCTGAATTTTGACTTTAACTTTACAGCACCTTTGCTGTGCGGACAGAACTTTTTCCATATGTTACGTATATGGAAAGGAGCAGTTCTGAGAGTTGAAATGTAGCATGTACCTTTTAATGTTGGGCAGCTCAGAGATATTTGTGTGTGGAGCTTTTCAAAAAAATGTTTCATTTTATTGTCAGCTTTGTTGGCTAGAGTAACTCCTGATAGCTGTAAAATGCCAATAAAAATGCAGGAAAAGTCACCATTTTATGCTTAAAATCTCAAAAGTTCCTGGGGGAGCATGCCCCCGGAGCCCCCTAGGTTAGTTAAGATTTTAACTGTGGGGAATTAGCCTCCCCAATTATACAACTCTGGTGACGCCCTGCTGTGGGCTAGGTTCCCCTGTTTCTTGTAAAAGCTGAACAGAAGTATTCATTTAATACCCACTTGTTCAGCCCTTATCCACCCACCCACCTCCTCCTGTCTTAATTCTACAGATCTGCTCCTTGCAGTTTCTCCTCTTCCTAATGTATTTGAAGAACCCCCTTTCTCCCTTTCTAATCCCATGAGCAAGCCTTAGTTCCTTCACAGCCTTGGCTGCCCTTACTACCCTGGTCACCTTCCTGTAGCTCCTGATGAAACCCTCTTTATCTGCTACTTTGCAGGTCCTCTACTATTTTTTAAGGGCAACCCTTTAATCCCTCACTCTTGTCTGTACTTCCCTGGTCCACCAGCTCACTTAATTGGTCCTAGTCATCTTACTCCTCCACTCAGTGCAGGAATTTATGGTCTTCACCAGCCCTAGCTTTATGATGCCCCATTTCTGTGTGGTGTCCATGTCCATGTCTGAACTTATTGTGGCAACATGCTTCCTTGGTACTGCAGTCATCTTACTGAAGTTGACCCTGTTAAAGTCATTTACCTTGGTGGTGATACTTGTCTCCTCTTTGCCAAGTATGGGGGAGAACCATACCGTACTATGGTCCCTCCCTGCTATGGGATCCTCCACCCTCACCCCCTGTACCTGACCACAGGCTGACAAGATGAGGTCTAATATATTATCATCTCTTGTTGGCTCCTTACCAACTGCATCAGCAATGCATCCTGGAGCACATCCAGCATGATTTTCTTCCTGCTGCTAGCTGATGTCATGGTAACCCACTCTACCCCAGGTAGGTTGAAGTCTCCTACCACCACTATGTTGCTCCTTCTACAATTCTGCTGTATAACCCCCATCAGTTCCCTCTCTCTCTCTCTCTCTCTCCTCTGTCTGGGAGAGTAGCCTATACACTACTCCCAGCTTGTCCCTCTTGTTATTTGCCTTTTTTAAACTGACTTACAAGGTTTCCATATTCCCCTCACCACCTTCCTTTTTACTACACTTTATCCCCTCCCTTATGTAAACAGTATCCCCTCCCCCCTTGTCAGTTTCACTGTCCCTCCTATACAAGCTAAAGACCAGTATTGTTAAGTCCCATTGTCTGTTATGATTTGCCCATGTTTCTGTGATGGTGGCTATATCTACCCCCCCCCCCCCACCAAAAGTGCCTGGAGCTCTGGCGTCTTGTTGCCATGGCTCCTCACATTCATGGAGATGACTACCCAACCTTGTCCTTGATCCCCTTCATCTCTAACCCTTTCTTTGAACCTTCCAGCTGTAACAGCCTCTCAGTGTCCTTTACTACCATCTGGGAAGGGGCAAAGGTCCACCACTGACCTGTGCCTCTGACTGTTTGATATGTAATGCCCACCCCCCTATAAGTTTAAATCAAAGTTTAATGCTAGAAACTCCTTCAGTTTCCTCTTCAAGACTGCTGTACCCTCCTTGCTAAGGTTTAGCCTCTTTTTGGCATACAAGTTATTGTTTGCCCATGTCTTCCCCCAGTTCCCTACCACCCCACATCCCATAGACTCACACCACCCCCTCAACCATTCTTTAAATTCTCAGATGTTTTGTTTACCATATGTATTCTCTTTCGGTACAGGCAGGACCTCTGAAAAGGCAACTGACCACACTTCACCAATATACACCCTTGCTAATTCCCTAAACCTTGCCTTGACCTCTTGAAGACTATTCTTTGCTAAGTCATTTTAGCCAAGACGCACTACCAAGTACATGCTGGGCTGATGCTCTTTGTTTGTGTGCCATCATCCCTGGCAAGCATGTCACCCAGACTGAGCTCTTCCTACTTCAATTCCTTCCCCACCTGATTCTCTTGATGACTGAGTCACCTATTGTGATGACCCTTACATCCTCTCTTTGGTATTCAAACCTTAATTCCCCCTCTGTGTCCCTGTTTCCATCTACTTGTTCCCCTGATTTCACCCCACCATTGGTTTCCTCCAACCCCGCCCCCCAAGTACCACCTCTCCTTGAATTCTTATAGTCCCCATGCACCATAGCTACTGGATTCCCCACATTCTTCCCCATTCCCCCTGTAGAATCTCCTTCTGAGTTTTGCTTCTCCTCATTTCCTCCCCTTTCTTTTGCCCAGTGTCTGCAATGCCACTCCTATTTGCCATTTGTATCCCCTGTTGGTCCACATTGATGCATAACTTGCTAGCAAATTTACCTTCCCTTACTGAGTCATTTTCCTCTGCACTATTTACAATGCCCCCAACCCCCCTTTTTCCCCGCACAGTTTTTATAGCCTGGCCCCCACATGCCCTCCTCTCCCAATCTCTCCCCTTCCTTGTCCCATCCCAGTATCCCTGATTTATTAGCCTGAGCCTCCTGTCTGCCTCTCCTCCCAACTCTCCCCTTGCATCCTTATTTCCACCTCTCCCCCACTGTTCCTAACCACCATGGCACCAGCTCTCTCTTGATTGTCTGTGTCCATCAGATTACTTAAGGGAGCATACCTATCCTGCATGCTACTCATGAACTCACTGCCAGTCCTATTTCTTGTTTCCTTCTACCTAGTCCCACCCTTATCTGCACTCCGTTTCCCACCCACCAGCCACCATTCCCCTTTCCTACAGCCACCCTTACCATATCCATAACCTAACTCCCCTCGCCTCCTTCTCCCCACTCCTTTTCCTGCCAACCTCCTGCCATCACCATTTCCTCCTGCAATTTGGACTCATTTTCTCCCTGAAGGTGACCCCGTATATCCCCCATTCATCGTCTCTTCCACCCTCCATCAACTGGAGTCCCTTGTTCACCCCCCCATCCATACCTTGTCCCCTGTTCCGAATCTCCATCTGTCTCCTCAACCTGATAATTTCTGCCTCCAGTCGTGTCAGTTGTCTACATATAGGCATTTGCTACACCATAGCCATATACACCACAGCTCCGCATCCATTACACCCCACTAATCTAACTGATCCCCCTCCTTCCCCCTTTTTCCACTGGCCCTTTCTATTACCGGACCATTCTCCCCTACCATCATGCCCCTACCTTGGCCCCCCTCTGCACAGATATCCCCCCCTGAAACTGCATGTTAAGCCCTTCCTAATGTCACTACTCTGAGCTTTTAATATAGACTGTGTTCCTGTCTTTAGTAGTTATTTTCCCACCTGCTACGAGAGTTACCTCAGTATGGCCCAGTGCTCAAAGCTGCGGCCTACCAACGGGCTAATGGGCCATCCGCTCTGTCACAGGATCGAATTCCACATCTGGTGCCAGACCTGCACACAGAACCCTTAGGTCACAAAGAACAACCAACTCTTCAAGTTATCAGTCTTGAGCAATTTCAGTTTGAAACCTCCACTGACATTATTTTATACCATACTGTCCAAGCTTTCCTATATTGTGACTTCTGCCATCTTCAGATCAGTTTATACATATGCATACCAGCAGATGGCCCTTCTCAGCATTTGCTCAGTTCAACTTATCAGAGTGGCATACCAACTCAGTGTGTGAGGGAGTAAGAGGTAAAGTTTATCCCGTCTGCTGCAATAATTACCTCAGTGTGGCCCAGTGGTCAGAGCTGCAGACTACCAGTGGGCTATCTGCTGCGTCTCAGGATTGAATCCCTCACCTGTTGCCAGTGGAAAAAGCTACTGATTTCTCAGAGTGATAGGAAGGGAAACCTTACAGTGAAGGGTTCAGTAATAACACCCTAGTCTAAGGGCAGTTGCGGGTGGTGCTGTCTAAATTTCTGTTAAGATCGTGAAGGAATGCAGGGTGTTCGACAGTGCCCCCTAGTGGACAGCTAATATTACCAGTCACTGAGAAGGGTGTATAGAAGTGCCCCCTAGAGGAGAGCTAGTATTACCTGCTGCTGGGAAGTGGGGGTTAGGTTATTCAGGATCACATGATCCTGTGCAGCTATATAGAAATGACAACCTGGGGCAGAAGAGTGGGAGGTGGGTGGGGCAGCATGTAGTGGCAGTGGATGAGCAAGGCTCCCTGTATCTGCTTGCAGGCTGCTGGTGGTTTGAGTGTGAGCCTCTGAAACCATGGTTCGCACTGTGCACCTCCTCCTGCTCCCCCATAGTGTCCTGGGACTGTGGGACTGCCCGTGGAATTAAAGAACAAAATGATTTAGTAAGGCATCCCATGTAGGAATTGCAACCAAGGGAGGGAAGGGGGAATGGGACTACATCCTCACTAGCTGCTCAAACGGAGCTGTAAACATTAGGAATTCTCCCCCCACAATCACCCCAATAGAGCCCAATACATCTCCCCCATTACCCCAACAGTATACAAGTACTCAGAATTAGGCTGCCTTAAAGCTCCAGGGAGACAACACTCCCACACCACTACCATCTCATGTTCTTAAAGTTCCAGTTCAGCAGCACCACACCCCATGCTGAACCAGAGAAAAGTCCAGGACTAAAAGTCAATCAGTCCCTGTCCTCCAACTGAAAATAAAAGTCTTTTGTAAGGCTCCAGGCTGAACCTGCTTGCAGGCTGCAGGCTGTTTGGGGGTCCGAGTGCAAGCCTCTGAAACCGCAGCTCCAACTGTGCACCTCTTTCTGCTTCCCATAGTGTCCTGGGACTGTGGGACTGCCTGCTTGCAAGCTGCAGGCTGCTGGGGGGGCAGTTTAAACGTGAATGTCTGAAACCACTGCTCCAACTGTGCACCTCCTCCTGCTCCCCATAGTGTCCTAGGACTGGGAAATGTTCTTGTATAATTGAAAAACAATCAAGACCAATTCATGTCCAAGGATGAAGAAACAGAAGCTATTGTCTTGGAATATTACTCAAACATTTATCAAGAAAAAAATGACACAGATAAAGAAAGAAGGAAACGTATAGAGGAATTCCCTTTTACAAATGTATGCTGGACTCCTGCCCCTTCCAAAACAAAGATGAAATTCAGAAAATAGTGCTTGCTAGTAAGAGAAAAAAGGCACTGGGTAACGATGGCCATACCATCATACTCTATATTACTTTTTTAGAACTGTTACTACCATGCTTAGAATTACTGGCAAATGAAGCCAACCAGGGCAGAAGGATAGGAGTTCAGATGAGAAACAGAAGGATAGGGGTAGGTGGTGGGGAGTGGAGAAGGTGAGGGGCAGGCAGACCGCTGGGGAGGAGGACTCAGTCATGTTGGAAAGTAGTATCTCAGAATGCAAGTAGCCTAGGGAACAAAATTGCTGAGATGCAAACACTGATGGCGAAGGGAGAGGTAGATATGGCAGCCATCATAGAGACATAGGCTACATCGAATCATGATTGGGATCTTCTGTACCCAGGTATAATTATAGGAGGACAGGGGTTGGGATGAGGAAGGGAGTGGCTCTGTATGTGAGAGAAGGGATAACTATACAAGGGATTAAGAGGTGGATGGAGGTAGAATGACAGAGGTGTTGTGGGTATAGATACAATCCACAACAAGCATTTGTCAATGCCGAATGTTGTCGCACTGGCATTGGCAGTGGCGGAGCTAGAGGTGCTTAATAGGCATGGCAGTGAAGTATTGAAGTGGTGCCAACCCCACCCCCACCCTGTAGAGAGTGACAGGCAGTGGGGTGTACCTTTGGGTCATCAGGTATAATGCTCATGCCATTGTACCTCACCCTACCCTGTAGACACTGACAAGTGTCATGGTGTGCTTTGGGATCTTTGGGCATTATACTTACCCCATTCCATAAGGAAATATGCTGATGTGGGTGAAGTATAGGAGTGGGGTGAAGTTTGTGGCCGAACAGTGCCAGACACACCACAATGCCTGTCAGTGGCTGCAGGGTGGGTGTGGGGGTGGAATGGTGTGAGCATTACATCCGATGATCCCAAGTCACAGCCCTGATGCCTGTCAGTCTGTACCGGGTGGGGTGCTGCAGTTGGAAACCCTAACACTGTAGGCGTGTAGTGGTAGTTTCACTCTACATGTTCAACATGGGCTGCTTGTCAGGCCACCTCATGAAAAGCAGCACAATCACTTTGTTAGCTGAAAGGTGGTTTTGCACAGCTGGCTGTGGCATTTGGTGACAGAGGGACAAAATAGAGTTTTGGGCAGGGTGGGAGAATGACAACTGTATTGTTCATGAGGAGAAGGAAAATGGCAACGTTGAAAATCTGGAGTTGCAATATGAAATATTGATGAAGCAATGAACATGCATACAAACCTGCGAGCAGACATCTGCAACCCAATTATTCATGGGAGTTTTTAGGCACATTTTCAATATAGGTATTTTAGGACCTCCCTCATGAACAGTGGCACTGTGATTTTGTTAATGTGTCCCAAAAGGTGATTTCACAGCGAAGCACACCATTGTGCACCACACTTCATGGAACACGCTTTGGGCAGGCTGTGAAAATGGCAGCTGTACTGTTGATAAGGAGGTGTGCACAGTGGTGAAAATGTGGCATGAAAATATTGCAAATGTACGAGTTACATGGCTGCATGGAAACTGCACAACGACGCTTACAGCACTTTTTCTGGACTTTCAGTACCAAATTTTCTACATAGGCATTTTAGGACCTCTGCTCATGAACAGCGCATGTCATTTCCTCAAACTGTCACGAATCTGATTTTGCACAGTGATCATGCGATTCTGTGCCTGACATGAAAACACATTTCAGGCAGGATATGTAAAATGACAGCTGTACTGTTCATAAGGAGGTGTGGAAAATGCAAATTTTGAACATGTGGGTCAGATATTCAAACTGCGCTATTTTGTGGAGCAAGCCCTTGCGCTGCACAAAATAGTTGCGCAGGGGTGTGGCCAGAGCGATATTCAAAGGAGTTGCGCCCTTGAGCAACTCCTTTGAATATCACCCCCAGCCACAGCCACTGTGCATGGCGCAGTGGAACTTGCGCCACCGCAAGTGGTCAGAGTGGAGCATTCAACTTGTGGTGGCGCAAGTACCATTGCGCCATGCGCAAAATCCTGATATTCAAAAGGTGACATGCAAATGGGGCCATAATTCATGCAAGGCACTGGGGGGCCATTTGCATCTGATTATGGCCCCATTTGCATGCCATTAGCATGCAGGTGCGCCGATCCCCGAGGACTTGCGCCTGGCACCCTGCCAGGCAGCAGCCATTGGGGACCGATGCCCCCTGCAGCCTGATCACGGGCAAAAGAGTGTAAACCCCCCCACCACCCCCTATGGCCCGATTGCGGGGATAGCTTTAATTCCCCCCTACCAGCCCGATCGCAGGCAGCAAAGTGTCTCCCACCGAACATATCCCTGGTGGTCCAGTGGACCGATAAGCCCGATCACGGGCTGGAGTAAATAAATACACACACCCCCTCCCCCCTGAACATACCCCTGGTGGTCCAGTGGACCGATAAGCCTGATCGCGGGCTGGAGTAATTAAACACACCCACCACCCAAATATATCCCTGGTGGTCCAGTGGACTGAAAATCCCGATCGAGGGATTGAGTAGTAACCCCCCACCTCCCGAATATATCCCTGGTGGTCCAGTGGACCAAAGATCCTGATTGCAGAATGGGTTTAAATACCCCAAACACATCCCTGGTGACCTAG
Organism: Neoceratodus forsteri; assembly: GCA_016271365.2. NCBI lineage: Eukaryota > Metazoa > Chordata > Ceratodontiformes > Ceratodontidae > Neoceratodus > Neoceratodus forsteri. The sequence continues at coordinate 1,221,892,068 of CM057450.1, forward strand.
TGTCCCCCACCCCACCCACCACGAGCCCCCACCACCCGCTCCCCTCCGCAGCTGGTGGGTGGCAGCATCCACCCCTGCCGCCCGCTGCCGCTGACTGACTGTCCAGTAGGGCTGCCGCCCATTGGTGCAGAGCAAGAGCCATGGGCATGCACCATACGTCAGAAGACAGTCCAGATTTGTGAATGACTATTCATTCACAAATCTGGACTGTCTTGTATAGTAGGGCTGCACGCCCATTGGCTCTTGCCTGCACCAACGGCGAAGCCTCACCGGCAGTCAGTCGGCGGGCAGGCGGCAGGCGGTGGGATGTTGCCGCCCGCTGGCTGCAGGGGGAGCGGGTGGTGGGGCTCGTGGTGGGTGGGGTGGGGACACTAGGTCACCAGGGATGTGTTCGGGGTGTTTGCAACCCATCCCGTGATCGATCTTCAGTCCACTGGACCACCAGGGATATATTCGGGTGGTGGTGGTTACTACCAATCCCGCTATCGGGATTTTCGTCCACTGGACCACCAGGGATATGTTCGGTGGTGGATGTATTATAATTACTCAGCCCGCGATCGGGCTTATTGGTCCACTGGACCACCAGGGATATGTCTGGGGTGGAGGGAGACACTTTGCTGCCCGCGATCGGGCTGGTGGGGGATTAAAGCTATGCCCGCGATCAGGCCAGTGGGGGTGGTGGGAGGATTACACTCTTTGCCCATGATTGGGCGCAGGGGGCACAGGGAGGGTTGAGGGCCAGCCACAGGTGGCAGCTGCTGTGTGCGCCTGCAATGCAGCAGCTCACCTGTGGTGGCCCTCGACTTGATCCTTTTTTGGCTCAAAGTTGTGCAGGCACAGGTTGGGGTTGCACCTGCACAACTCTGCACAGCCCGGCTGAATATCAGGCTGTGCAGTTTATGCATAGTTCCTCCCCCTCCAGTTCAGCATGCATTCATTTGCATTGCGCTGTTGCTCAGCATGTTTTCAGTGGCGCAACTGCCTCCTGCTGAATATCGCAGAATGGAGCAATTTCACACTTGTGCAGGTGCAACCCTATTGCACATTGCGCAACCCTTTTGAATATCTGGCCCATGGAGTGAACATATTACAAATGCACGAAGTCACACGCGTGCTTGCAATCTGCACAACGCACACTCGTAAAACACTAATGGTGTGGACTGTCGGCCCCAAATTTTTAACATAGGCATTTTAGGACCTTTGCTAATGAACAGTGTCACTGTCATTTCCATAATGTGTCTTGAACACGGACATTCCACAGCGACCACGCTATTCTGTGCCGGAACTGCAAAAACATATTTTGGCCAGGATGTGAAAAATGACAGCTGAACTGTTTATGAGGAGATGCAGAACAATGGCAAAGTTGAAAATCTGGAGTGGAAATATTATAAATTCACGAACTTACAAGCGTGTGTGCAAACTGCACAACGCACGCTCGTAACACAGTCATGACATAGAGTATCATCACCAAATTTTCAGCATAGGCATTGTAGGACCTCTGCTCATGAACAGTGTAACAGTCATTTTCATAATCTGCCTCAAACACTGATTTCCCTCAGCGACTGCGGTATTGTGCGCCGGAAGTGCAGAAACACATTTCGGCCAGGATGTGAAAAATGACAGCTGTACTGTTTACAAGGAGGTGTAGAAAAATGACAATGTTGAAAATCTGGCATGAAAATATTGTGAATTCACGAAGTTACGAGCTTGCATAGCAACTGCGCAACACACACTCGTAAAACAACCATTTTTTGGATTTTTTCCACCAAATTTGCAACATAGGCTTTTTGACAGCCCACCTCATAAACACTGCCACTGCTCTTGCGTTAATTGGTCCCAAAAGTTGATTCCGTGCAGTGACTGTGAAATCACCTTTCGGGACTGGGTAATGTCATAACTGTAACAGAATTCATGAGGAGGGGTCCCAAAAACCTGATGTTGAAAATTTGGTGCAAAAATTCCAAAAAATGCCTAAGATATGCATCAAAGTTGAAAACAAATCTATTTATTCCATTATACAGCTTACCGGCATTTCCTCAGTTCGCGATCGGCTTTGAAGAGTGCAGACTTGTTCCCGGTCCACCGAAGATCATCGTGCCAGACTCTGGAGGTAAGTATGGGGTGAAGGGGTGTGTGGGGAGACAGGTGCGCAGTGGGTGGTGCGGGTGGTGGAAGGAGACTATGAGGACTGTTTTATGTTACAGGGAGAAAACCTAACATTGTGGGACAGTTTTTTCAGGGGACTTGGCACGCTGGGGTGGGCTCCCAGTGTGCCACCTAACTGTTTGGGGGGGTTGCTGCAGCCAATGGGGGATTGGGCATCCTCGTCGGCACACAACAAAAGGGGGGTTAATTTATGCCGACGGGGATTGGGCACCCCCGTCAGCACACAAGGAAAGCGGGGAGGGTAGGCAAGAGCCAAGGGGGATTGGGCACCCCCCTTGGCATATTAGAAATGGGGGGGACTGCTTTATGCTGACAGGGAGTGGGCTCCCCCATTGGCAAATTTTTTTGTGGCCAGAGTAAGCCAGCAGGGGGATTGGGCACCCCTGAAGTCAGCAGTTGGGTGGCCGCCCGCCATGCTGACAATGTGGCGAGCACCTAGGAAGGGTCCGCTGCATCTGACGAGCTTTGCTTGGATTGCAGCTGACCTTTCCTTAGATGTGCTCGCCACATTAGTATGCATGGTGTGGCGCCGGCATGCAGACTGATTGGGGAATGAGGGACGCACCTACTGATGCGTGCCCTGCATTTGCCCAACAGTGACTGCACCTCCAAATCCCCACTGCCACAAGATGTTGGCTGCGCAAGTGCCCCAACATAAAAATTAAAAAGCTTAGAATAAAGGTGGTGAACAGATCACCAAATCAGAAAGAAGGATTAGACAAGGAACTGGGGTACAAAATTGTGGAGATGGCCAATGGAGGGGGGGTGATTATGGGGGACTTCAGTCTCCCTGTGATAGACTGGAACATCCTGGCTACCACCTATACCAGGACTAGGGTGCTCCTGGAGGTATTCCAGAGTGAGTTCCTGACACAATGTGTCCTGGAGCTCACCAGGGACAGGGCTAAATTGGACCTGGTCCTGTCTGATAGTTCACATGTCCAAGAAGTTAAAATGGAGGCAACGCTTGCAGGAAGCATCCACAGCACTGTGTGGTTCCACCTGGATGTGAGCAAGAAGAGGATTACAACAAAAACTGAATATGTACTTGTTCAGCCTTGCCTTTTGTGATGAGTAACTAATAAGGAGGAATGTTATTGTTACTATTCGTATTTTACTATTTATGGTTTTATTCATTTGTGTTACTTTGTAAAGGACTTTGATATTTTGAATTGTGCTTAAGAAATAAAGTTATTATTATTAAAACAAGAGTCCTTGACCTCAAGAGGGTAGACTAATAGTAGGATGGGAGAGATTCTGGAAAGACACCTTGCTGGTATCAGAAAAGAAACAAGCATTTGTCAACACCGAATGTTTGCTTGCAGGCATTAGCAGCGGAAGTGCAGGAGTTAGACAGATACAGTGTAGGAATGGCAGTGAAGTATTGAACTGATGCCAACTCCACCCCCACCCTGCAGAGGTGGACAGGCATTGGGTCGTCACCATGACAGTCACAGCATTTCACCACCCCACCTTGCAGGCACTGACAAGTGTCGAGGTGTGCCTTAGAGTGTTTAGGCTTACATTCACCTCATTCCATAAGGAAACATGCTGAATATTGTGCAGTATAGGAGAAGGTGAACTCTGGTTGGGGGTCCAAGGCACCTCTATGCCTGTCACTGGCTGATGGACCACCCCAACCTATTTGTGTTGGGGGACTTCAATATGTGTATATTAGATTTGTGAGTTTCAGTAGACATCCTGCAAGTACTATATTGCTATGCACAAGATATAGTGATACAGTAACATGTGTGTGGCAGACAGAAGTCAATTGCAAATATAAGTGATGGGTCTGTTCTGGCGGTATATACCTCTGACGTCGAAACTGCAACATTGACCAACACCATAGTGACTACAATGCCAGGTCACTGTAGTGTTGGCACTGGACCCTGGCACTGTATTTGGGGGGCCTTGCACCCTCTCCCCTAATCAGCTCTGACTGAGAGTTGATTATATTTAGTGGAGGGGGGTGCAGGGGGCACAGCCCCCCACGTGGGGGTTCAGGGGTGAAACCCCCTGAAGGAAACAGGTTAGGGAGTTGGAAACCGTATGCCGACTGCAAAAAGTGGTCGACATGACAGTTTTGCTGTCCTGTCATTCAACACACTTTTTGTCGATGACCGGTCATAGATCCTGTGCTGGCCACCATTGCCAGGCGGAGGTGGTGATGGGACCAGAAGCAGGGGACCACTAGACTACCAGGGATGCACAGTGTTACAGTATTGCACATCAATGGGATCAGGTGAGGGAGGAGGTACCACTGGCACCAGGGGTGATTTATATGTATCACTGGCAATGGGTGGGCAGGAGGGGGTAGAGTGCTGTTTCTGTTTGTTTTTTGGTTTTTTTTTGTTTCACACATGGTGCCACCTGATGCCAGGTAGAGGGGTTTGCACATCACTGTGCACATTTGCAAAAGTAGGGTTTTAAAAGCATTATCGCAAACAGCCTGTTAGTGCATCTAAAATCCCATTGCCTATACCATTGCATACTCTATACATTAATTTCCATAAGCACATGGTATCAGTAAGTGTTAATTCGCTAACAGATTAGCTCGATGTGTTTGTTTCAGTATAGCAGCAGCCATGTTAACAGGTTATCGGATGTGCTATTCACATTTAGCATTGCGTTTGTCCTGTTAGCATGGCACTCATTTAATATAAGGCCCTCTGCCTTTTAGTACTTTATGCTGGGTTTTGAATAAATGTGCCACTTTTTTGGTCTGTCTGGAATGTGCATCATTTTGAACTACTGTATTTAATTCTTACCCCAGGGGTCCTTTAGCATCAGTAACTATAGCAGTCAGTTGGATAGCTAGCACTGCCCAAGAGGTGGAATGTATGGTAATGAGATTTATGAATTAGACAGTCAGAAAGCAGCTGTGGAATGTGCTGAGTAGTGAGAGGGAAGGAGGCTTCAGAATTTTTTCTCCTCTGGACTGAGCAACACTGCCTCTGAGGTGCTCTCTCTCCTGTCAAGAAAAAGTTTGGCTTCTAGACTGGTAGCTATTTTCCTTGTTTTATTTCATTTTGCGTGTGCTGAGTATTTTTTGGTTTAGTTAGCGGTTCCCCTCGGTTAACACGAATCACGTTTTCCCCTTGGTTCTGTGGTTCCTCCTGGTTCCCTCTTTTCTTTATTTTTTAAAAGTTTAAAGTTATCACATATAGTCTTTCCGGGGTTCCCTGTTCTTATTATTGTTTAATCTTATCGTGGTTCCTTTGTTCTAGTGGGAACTGATAGTTTCATACATTTTTTACCTCAGAAATGTTATGGTTCTTACCACGAGGGAACCAAGCATTGGACCTTAGTTTTAAACAGTTCAACATTCTTTTTGGAGGTTTTCTGGTAATTGAGCATGTCAGAAACCCCAAGGAAGAGGACTGGACCCACAGGTTTTAAAAACTGCTTAAACTGCCATAGAATTTTAGCTAAAACTGATACTCACAACCTGTGTTTAAAGTGTTTAGGTCCAGATCATTATTATGTTCTTTGCTCCAAATTCTGTTCCAATAGAGCAAAAAGGCTTTGAGAAATGGCAGAAGAAGGGTCTTCATCTGGTCCCAAACATAGACCCAAGGCCACTGATGAGGGGCCTATTAAAAGTAAAAATAATACAGGTGCTGATGAGGCATCTTTAAAATCTAAGCCCTAGTACAGGTGCTGATGAAGTGCCTTTGAAAACAAAGAACACTAAAGCCTGGCACTGATGAAGAGTCTTCAAAAAGTAAGGCTAAAGGGGCTGATGAAGTTCCTAAATCAAAAAGAAAACCTGAACAAGTCACTGATGAAGTGGCATCTAAAAAGACAGGTAAAGAATAGAATCTTTTTGCTCCTCCAGGCGATGCCATTAGTGAGGCTGCAAAGGGAAAAAGGCACAAAGACAAAGCAAAAAATATTGAAACCCAGGAGGGCGGCCCACAAGATTTTCAAGGGGACCGTCCCCCTATGGAGGATATGGCAAAAGCCTGGGGATGGACAGGGACAACCAAGAGAAGCAAATAAAAGATGGTACATAAGGGAGAAGGTGGGCAGTGGTATCACTGAATGCACATAGCATAGGGAACAAGATAGTGGACTTACATGCCCTCTTCACCGAAGATAAAATGGATATTGCGGCCATTACAGAAACCTGGGCCACAGCCCATCATGACTGTGACCTCTTGACCCCAGGATACAAGCTCTACAGATGGGACAGAGAGGCAGGAAAGAGGGGCGGGGTTGCAATATACATCAGGGAAGGGACAGTGTGCACAAGGGAAAAGGAAATGGAAAAGGGAACAGTAAAGCATTGTAGCTGCAGCTGCAGAGCAATAGGGGTAAGAAAATTAGGGTAGGGGTGGTATATAGACTGCCTAACCAGGGCGAAGAGATGGGCAGGGTGCTGAGTACGCAATTGAATGACATAGCGGGGGTTGGAGTAGTAGTAACTGGGGACTTTAACCTGCCCAAAATAGGGTGGGACACTCCCGCCACATCCTGTGCCAAAAGTCAGGTGATCCTTGACACAGTTCAGGAGAGCTTCATGACACAATTGGTGATGGGTCCAACCAGGGGGGAAGCAATCCTGGACTTGGTGCTTTCTAATGGGGAGCATGTTCAGAAGTTTGACATCAGAGAACCCCAGGATGGAAGTGACCACAGCTTAGTGTGGTTCAAGACTGACATGAGAAAAGAAGATATCTCAACACGGACTAGGGCGCTGGACTTCAGGACAGTAAAAGTTTACAAAATGAGGGAACTGATTAGGAAGCAACTAGGAAACATAGATGAGGGAATGGAAGTGGAAACACTCAGGAAAACCATCAGGGGAGACATTCAGAACATCATGGACAGTTGCATAAAAATAAGAGGGAAGAGAAAGGGGCAAGATGGCCTAGCTAGTTCAGTGGGGAGGTCACTAGAGTGATAAGGGAAAAGAGGGCAGCCTACAGAAAAAGTAGAAGAACTGTTAGGATAGAGATGGATGAAGAATACCAAAGGCTGGCCAAAATAGCAAAAAAGGAGGTACAGAAAGCCAAGGGTCAGAAAGAGCTCCAGACAGTGGAAGGGATAAAGAGGGGAGAAAAGGCCTTCTTCAACTACATCAAAGAAAAAAGGGACAAGAAGGATGGCATTTTAAGACTTAAAAAAGGGGTGAATGGGTGGTGGAGGACAGGGCAAAGGCAAAAATATTAAATGAATACTTCTGCTCTGTGTTTATGAAAGAGAGGGATGGACCAATGCCACAGGCAGTGATAAGAAAAGAGGGAACAGGAGCAGATCAAATAGGGATCATTGAGATAGAAAGAGTGAAGGAGGGACTGAGGGCTCTGAAAGTGGATAAACCCCAGGGCTGGATGAACCCAGGGTACTCAGAGAATTGGCTGAAGAACTGGCAGGCGCAATGACAATTCTATTTAATAGTTCCCTGAATTCAAGAGTAGTGCCAGAGGATTGGAGAACAGCATATGTTGTGTCACTCCACAAAAGTGGTCCCAAATAGGATCTGGGCAACCACAGGTCGGTCAACCTGACCTCAATAGTATGCAAACTTATAGAGACCATACTAAAGGAGGGACTGGTGAAATACATGGAGGAAAATGGCCTGCAAGATAGTAAGCAGCATGGGTTTGTGTCGGGCAGATCATGTCAAATGAATTTACAGAGTTCTTTGACTGTGTCATGAAGGCAGTGGACAAGGGTCAGGCAGTATATGTCATTTATCTGGACTTCAATAAAGCCTTCGATTTGGTGCCACAGAAAAGACTGATAGCAAAACTGAGGGGGCTAGGGGTGGGGGAGAAAATAGTAAGATGGGTTGAAAACTGGTTGGGGGTAGGACACAGAGGGTGGTACCAGTGGATGTAACCTCCAGTACAAAAGAGTTCACCAGTGGGATTCCACAGGGGTCGGTTTTGGGCCTGGTATTATTTAATATATTTATAAGTGACATTGGGGAGGGCATTCAAGGCAAAATGTGCCTATTAGCAGATGACACCAAGCTCTGTGGGAGGGTGGACACTCAGGAGGGGATAGAAAAGCTAAGGGAGGACCTAGCCAAACTGGATAAATGGTCAGGGATTTGGCAGTTGGGGTTTAATGCCAAAAAGTGCAAGGTGATGCACATGGGGCAAAAAAACCAAGAGCAGAGTACTACATAGGAAAAGTACAAGTAGTCGAGTCACAGGAAGAAAAAGACCTGGGGGCAGTAATTACTAGTGATCTGAAGTAGTCCTTGCAATGCCAAAAGGTGGTGGTGAAGGCCAGCAAGACGCTGGGTTGCATTGCAAGGGGTTTCGGTAGAAGGCACAGCGAGGTTATTCTGCCATTATATAGATCACTGGTAAGGTCTCATTTGGAATATGGAGTGAGGTACTCGCACCCGTACCTAAAAAAAAAGACAATAAATTGCTAGAGGGGGTGCAGAGGAGGGTGACTAAAATGATCAGAGGACAGCAGGACAGGTCCTTCCTCGCAAGAAATTCCACCATCCACTCTTTGATGGTTGTCTTTAGCAGTTTCCCTGCTATAGAGGTCAGACTGTCTAACCAGTATTTACCTGGGTCCCAATTATCCCCTCCCATGTGTAGTGGGATGAAATGTGTCTCCTGCCAGTCTTTCAGAACTACTCCTGCTGCCAAGGAGCAATTAACAGATCTGCTAGAAGACCTGCCAGTGGCACCACTGCCTCCTTGAGTACTTAGGGTAGAGTCTATCACGGCATGGTGCCACATTCGTTTTGAGTCCCAGAAGCCTGCTGAACTCCCATCTTTAGTGACTGAGTTTATGACCAGCTCCTGTCCCCTTTCCTCTGTCCCTCCTGCTGGTCTGACTGATCACTTGGGGAGAGGTCCCCCATTTTGCACCATGAATACAATGGTGAAGAATTCACTAAGGAGAGCCACCTTGCTTGTATCATTACACCCTCGCCTGGCCATCTTCAGTCCCTCAATGCCTTATTTAGTTTTCCATCTCTCCCTGATGTACCTGAAGAAGGCGTTATTCTCTTTGCCTCCCTGTTGATTTGGAGCTCTGCCTCAGCTTTGGGTCTCCCCAAGGCAATTTCTGCTTCCCTCAGACTGCCCTGGTAGACTGACCTGCTTGCCTCTGTCTGTTCCTTCTTATGTGCCCTGGAGGCTTTCCTCTATTTAACTATAGCTTCATTAACCTCTCTCTGAACCAGAAAGACCTCTTGTGCTTCCTTGCTTTACCTATCATTCTCATGTAGCTCTTGGCGACCTCCAGGACTGCTCCTTTTATGGCCTCCCATTTTACCTCCTCCCTATCCACCCTTCATAGTCCCTTGGAATTGGCAGTAGCTTAGTAATTTTTCCAGAGTTTACTTTATGAATGTCCAGTACATGATTCTTGGATTTTACTGTGTCTTGACAGAAGATTTATGAAGAACCACACCATGTTATGATCACTGGCAACTAAAGGGGCCCTGACGCTCACATCATCATCTAGAGTCATGAACATTAACTATTAGTAGGGCAGTAATTTTATCACGGTGTTCACGGGCTTCACGGATACCGTGAAATAGTTTACTTGCTGTGAAAACATCAGCTGTTAGTATGCGGTGCTGAATTATACCATTTTATCGTGCGATGCTATCTTAAAAACCCTATTTTACTTTTTAAGTGGTCTTCTTAGTGAACACAGTGGCTTGTCATGATTCATGAGGTTTAATTAGGTTGAATTAGTAGCTGAATTGGCAAGGGTAGTACAGATTTGCACGAGTAACACTTTTGAATCAATTACTTAATTGCCTTATTCATTAGATCAATTAACAAACACTTTAAAACAGTTGGTAACTCACAGCTCATTTATACGACCTAGTTTCTTCTCCAGCTAACAAAGAAAGCACGTCTGTTAAAACGAATGGGTCGCCCGCATCTAAAACGGGTAATGTTTGTGCTCTGCAACAGTGCCGACAGTACGAATCGGGTACTTTCCATGTATCTGGTGATGTTTTATTCTGCACAGTTTGTAATGTGGCAGTAGATCATAAAAGAAAGGCGACCTGCGATCGTCACCTAGACGCAGCTTCACATTTATCCAAGAAGAGAAAAGTCGAGTCCTCCTGTTCCTCTGCCAAAGAGAAGCAAGTAACAGTTACCAAGCTATTCTCTGTTAAATCTGTACAACAGGAGAGTAAAAAAAAATCACTCTATTCAATTTGGTTGAAGCCTTTACTGCTGCAAACATCCCCCTACATGTGCTGGACAACCCTACCCTTCACTCTTTCCTAGAAGAGAACCTTAAATCCATTGGTGTACTTCCATCACAGTGGCTGAGAAGCGAGTATCTACCTAAGGTATTTAACTACCACTTGAGAGAAGTGAAAAACAAAATACAGAATGCTTTTTCAGTCTCACTTGTCTGTGACGAGACAACTGATGTCCAGGACAGATATATTTTAAATATAGTTGCAGTACCGTCCAAACATAGCATTTATGCCAGTGAAATAAATACTGTGCTGGAGCCAATTCTGCTAGACTGTGTCGTTTTAGAAGCAACAAATTTTAAGACAGTGTCACAAGCAGTGCTTAAATGTTTACAGTTCTGGGGTGACTGTCAAGAACGTTTCTCATTCCTCTCAACAATTGCACTTAGCTGTCTTAGCGTTCCTGTACATAGTGCTAGTGTAGAACGATCTTTTTCTAAGTATACAGCACTGCTAAGCAACAATCGACGCTGCATCAAGCCAGAGAATTTAAAAGTATACTCAATGTTGCAACGAAATCAGTTTAAATAAACTGCACTGCATTTATGTTTCTAACTGAATAATGTTTGTCAGATATTATTTATGTATTAAAACTTCTTTTTGAAGCATAATCTTACTCTTATGCAGTGTTCATGTTCATTTCTGTGAAATCACCTGTTTTTGCTCATTTCTTTACCGTGAAAAACGGCAAAATTTGCCATGAAATAATTACTGCCCTAACTATTAGATAACTCCCTGTCTGCTGTGGTCCCTGACATGTTATGTTAACAAGCAATCCTGGAATGTGTCTACCTATGCCCAAATATGTGTTCTTTGTCACCACCATGGCACAGTCCATGCCAGGTATATTTAGGTCACCCATCAGGATCACTTTCCCTATCCCAGCAGCTCTCCTGATCTCTTTCCAGGAAACCTGGTCTCCTGCTTCTGACTGGTTTGAGGGCCTGTAAACAACTGTCTGTGTAATGTTTTCCCCCTTCAACCAACACAATGTATATCCGCACTTCTCTGTTCCCCTATGGATTTTTCCTCCATTCCTCTTATCTGATCACTACATATAACAAGCATTTGTCAATGCCGAATATTGTGTTGTTGACACTGGCATTGGTAGTGCAGGAGTTTGAGAGATGCATAATAGGAATGGCAGTGAAGTATGGAAGGGATGTCAACCCCACACCACCCTACAGAGACTGATAGGCACTGACATGTGCCTTTGTGAGTCGACCATAATGTTCATGTCATTTCAGCTCACCCTACCCTGCAGACTGTGACAAGTATTGCATTGTGCCTTGGGGTCCTTGGGCCTTATGCTTACCCTATTCACCCATAATGCTCATGGCATTTCACCTCACCCTGTTCTGCAGACACTGAACAAGTGCTGAGGTGTGCCTTGGGGTGTTTGGCTTTACAATTACCCCATTTCATAAGGACATACGCTGAAATGGGTGCAGCACAGGAGAATGGGGGTGAACTCTGGGGCTGAAGAGTCCAAGGCACACGTCGATGCCTGTCAGTGGCTTGAGGGTTGGGGGGTGGTATAGCATGAGCATTATAGCTGGCAACCCAAAGGCACACCCCTTACGCCTGTCAGTCTGTATTGGGTGGCACATTATGGTTAGAAACCGTAACACCCAGGGTGTTTGTTGGTATTTGCAGTACAAATTTGCAACATGGCCTTTTTTTGACCCCCAACTCATGAAAGTGTTTGGGACCTCTGCTCATGAATAGAAGCACGGTGATTTTGTTAATCTGTCCCAAACGTTGATTTCTCACAGCAACCGCACTATTCTGCACCAGATGTGGGAAAACACAGTTTGAGCAGGATGTGAAAAATGACAGCTATACCATTCATAGGTGGGTGTGAAGAGATGGCAGTGTTGAAAATCTTGAGTGAAAATATTAAAAATGCTCGAATTTATGAGTGAACGTGGAAACTGCGCAATGCATGGTTGTAACACAGTCATTTAGTGGAATTATTTCACCAAATTTTCAACGTAGGCATTTTCGGACCTCTGCTCATGCACACTGTCACTATGATTTTTTTTCATCTGTCCTGAATGTTGATTTCCCACAGTGACTATGCCATAGTGCGCCAGTTGTGCGAAAACACATTTCGGTCAGGATCTGAAAAATGACAGCTGTACTGTTCATAAGGACATGTGCAAAATTGACAATGTTGAAAATGTTGAGTGAAAATATTACAAATTGTCGGAGTTACGAGTGCGTGTGGAAACTGCGCAATGCACGCATGTAACAGTCATTTTATGGATTTTTGTCACCAGATTTTCAACATAGGCATTTTAGGACCTTTGCTCATGAACAGTGTTGTTGTGATTTTTGTAATCTGTCCTGAGCACTGATTTCCCACAGCGACCATGCTATTCTGCGCCGGTAGTGCGAAAACACATTTTGGCCAGGATGTGAAAAATGACAGTTCATAAGGACTTGTGAAAAAATTGCACAATGCATGCTCATAACACAGTCATTTTTTGGAATTTTTTTATCAGATTTGCAACATAGGCTTTTTGGGAGGCCACCTCATGAACAGCGACACTGTCATTTCGTTACTCGGTCCTGAAAGGTGATTCTGCTCAGTGACCACAAAATCACCTTTCAGGACTAAATAAAGCCATGACAGTGGCTAAATTCATGAGGAGGGGTCCCAAAACCCCCATGTTGAAAATTTGGTGACAAAAGTCAAAAAAATGGCCGAGCTATCCCCATAAGTTAAAAAAATACCATTTATGCCATTATACAGCTTACCAGCATTTCTTCAGTTCGTGGTCAGCTTTGAAGAGTGAAGATGTGTTCCCAGGCCACTGAAGATCGTCGCACCAGCTCTGGAGGTAAGTAAGGGGTGAAGGGGATGTGGGGAGGTGAGTACACAGAGGGTGGCTGCGGGTTGGGGAAGGGGGTACCAACCTCAACGAGGGACAGTTTTTTGATTTTACAGGGTAAAACAGAATACAGGGAAAAAATAACAATGCGGGAAGGTTTTCTATTTTCACAGGTACTTTTGCATGCTGGGGTGGGCTCTCAGCATGCCACCTGTGTGTTTGATGGGAGGGGGTCTGTAGCCGACAAGGATTGGGCACCCTCATCGGCACATACAGAGTTGGGGGGGTCACATGAGCTGAGAGGGATTGGGCACCCCTCGGCACAAGAAATGGGGTACATTATGTCAAGGGGATTGGGTACCCTCATCGGCAAATTAACTTAGGAGGGGGCATGCCGACATGGGGATTGGGCACCCCCCTTGGCTTTCAGACAGACTGTGAAAGGTGGCAGCTGTCCCTCAGCTTCTTTGGGGATTATGAGAAGCTGTTGGGGAAGCTGCTGCCATGTTGCTTGATGGGGACACCAGACAAGGCAAGCAGTAATTGGCTGCTGCAGTCAGGGACTGCCTGTGGTACTCCCTGATTGCAGCAGCTAATTTCTCTCAAGGTGGTGGCATGTTTGTCAACTGCTATCATAGACAGTGTGTGTTGCCATTGACGCCACAGAGCCCAGCCACAAAAAGCAATGGCACCATTGGCTGCAGCAGGACCGCACCTCCGAAACCGCTTCCACTGGAAGCAACACAATATGTTGTCTGCGGCTGGCCAATGAGACACAACATGAAAAGGAATAGCAATCGGGAGGTGCCCACCAGACACCAGGGAAATCATATATATATATATATATATATATATATATATATAATATATATATATTTATATATGTATGTAATAGATAAACCACTCTAAGGTGTGCGGTTGCGCTCTGATATATGCTCACCTTGGTGTGCGTTGTATGCACGAGGCCACAGGCCGAGTGCGTCAACCACCCAAGGCATGCATGTATCAGAGTATGACTGCACACCTCAGAGTGGTTTATCTATCTTATAAAATGTCAAAATTGTTTTTTTGGGGGGATAAAAGTGCAGGCATGCGGTCGTGCTCTGATATACGCATGGTCACCTGATCGTGTTTGTCCAATGCTGTTGCTTTAATTGACCATTTCAGTATCACCCATTATATATATATATATATATATATACTACATATATATATATATATTAGAGGCAAAAACTCTGTTTAATGCATCAGTTAGGGTTGTTCCACAGTGACAATAGCGAGAAGTCGGTGTTGGGTTGAAACCCACTTGGACCCTCCACCCACCCCTCAACGGCATCGAGGGCGGCGTTGGGGTCATCAGCCCTAACTCTCACCCATCACATGTAAAGAAGCTGAGGAATAGGAGAATGGGGTGAGAGTTAGGGCCGACGACCTCAACGCGCACCTCAATGCCGTTTGGGGGGCTGGGCTGGAGGGGTCCAAGTGGGGTTTCAACCCTAACAACGAATTTCCTCACTTTTGTCACTGTGGAACAACCCTAACTGATGCATTAAACAGAGTTTTTGGCCTCTAATTTCCCTTTTTTTTGAGAATGATGACGAGAAATAGTGAAAGTAATGCAGCAGCGGGAGCGCCCCCACCACATGTTGAGCGCAGGGGCACAGTACTGCAATTGTAAAGGCAAATAGTAACAGTAACAGCAACAATAGCAGCAAAGGAAACAGAACACAAAAGGAAATGCAAGCGTATATGGAAACACAAACCGTAATGCGCACGGGCACAATAACGCAAATGCAAATGGTAACAGTTAACAGCAACGAAGACGCAGAACGAAAGAGAAACAGTAAAGCAAATGAAAAGGGTGCCATAAACGCAAATGGCAATGCACACAGGGATGCAAACTGAAATGCAAACACAAACAGTAGGGGAAATGCAAATGGTAACAGTAATGCAAATTCAAGCGTAAACGAGAATGCAAAGGGTAACGGACGCGGTGGTGCACACGGGAACAGAAATGCCAATGAATACACAAAATCAAGTGGAAACAGTAACTGTAACATTAACAAATGTGCATACCCTGTTTTTCCCCCAACAACTGCATACAGAAACACAGTGTGCACAAAGAATGTATGCATAACAATGGGCCTCGGAGCAGAAAATGAGCTGTTGGAATACTAAATTGCTTATATCTCAGGAACCATACGACATAGAAATAAAATTTAAATGTCACATGAATCATGCGTTTCCTGGCTATGTTTTTGTTTACTCATGATGAAAAATTCCATATCTACTTTTTCGTTTTAGTCTGAGCCCCCAAAAAGGCGCGTACATCACCATGTTAGTCTATGGGAAAAACATCAAATTCAGAGTACTGTAACTTGGCAGTCATGCAATATTTTTTCACCAAACCACAGAAAGGCACATATGTGAGATGCTGGCTGCCTTTCCTCCAAATTTCAGCCTAAAAGACCAAACGGTTCTTTTGCAGCAGGGTGACAAAGAACTCCTGTCATTTTGGCCATAGTCTGGAAAAGTACTGTCAAACTTTGTGAAAGCTTTTGCAAATTCATTTGACAGTGTCGCAAGTGCGAAAGTACTTTTTCCAGAAATTTGAAAAACATATTTCTGGGGTGTTTTAACCCAAAATAAAGACATGCCTAGCATCCTCAGGGTCCGACAAGGTGAATACAAAAATAATTAGGTTGCTAGAGGGTCCCAAATTTAAATGCCAGGCATTTATCTGATCACCAACTGAAAACAAAGTGGCGGATTTGCAAAAGTAAAAGGGCCATTTGCGAAAGTAAAAACTGCATTTGCGACACTTTCTAACTTTTTGTTAACTTTTCCCATTGACTTATAATGGGAACTTGTTTTTTGAATAACTTTTGAACCGTTTAATATTTTTTCATGAAATCTTAAAAAGGCACACTGGGGACCCTGGCCGCATGTTCCCTGAAGATTTCAGACTGCTCGCACAAACTGTGCGACCTGTAGGCGTGAGCAAAGAATTCACCTGAAAGCGTAAATGCGCACACAGATCATGCTTAATAACTCTGCAGCTGTATATCCAACTGGTATAAAAGTTGGCAGATCCCAAGATGTATGGTTCTTGATCATGCATTCCAAATTTCTGTCAAATCCGTTGAAAGGTGGCAAAGTTATTAAGGTGTAAATGTTGACCCTCTAACCTTAAAAAAGGGCTCCTCTACCATAATATATATATATATATATATATATATATATATATATATATATATATAGAATAACAGATGGGGAAGTGTGTGATATGAGAATTTAATGACACCTGAGGTGTGGGATACTACATAAACCCCAGGAGCGGCCCGAGGGGTTTATAGAGCAATCCACCGGTGTGCGATAAATCTCATATGAATACGTCCTCATTTTTTAATTTTATATAATTTGCTGGTGAGCAATTTTTTTCCAATAAGTGCTGTGACACACATACACACACACACACATACTCTTTCTCTCTCTCCTAGTCATCCCCCCCCCACACACACACACACCAGTCTACTTTTTGGGGGCATATTTCAGCAGCCCACACACAACTCCAAACGCAGCTTGTAGTTTCAGCTACCCAGCTCCCACTTCAGATTCTACATCAGTCCCCACCTAGTCCTGTCTTCCCTTTTGCCCCTTAGCTGAAGACAGCACAGCAGCGTCCAGCTCCCTCAGGTCCCACAAATTCTTTTTTTGTTTAAATGAAAGCTGATATTTGGATCGCACTTGAACTTACCTCTTGGTGTGGGCAAGCAGCAACGGACCGCTCTTGCTGGCAGCATGTGGTTTGTGAAGCTGGGAAATGAAGAAACTGCCAGATTCTTTTTTTTTTTACAATTAACAGTAGGTTGAATAGTAGGATTAACCAGATAATTAAAAAAAGATTACGGGATGGCAAGGGTTTGTTGTGGTGGCTTCTCTGTAATAAAGATACGGAAGTTGAATGGAATCACCACGTTTCTTGAAATTGTTCAGCCCACCCACACAGAGAAAGCGCCAGTGAGGGACGCTCACTTTTGACAGATGCAGCAAGTGAATGCCATAATAACCGATTGGTTATTAGGCAAATATCAACTGGCGGAGTCCATTCAAAAAATTGCTCACCAGTAATTATATATATATATATATATATATATATATATATATATAGTGGCACAGTAGAGCCACTATAGTTAGGGTTGCATGGCCACTTCTATGTTAAACCTCAAAGTCTGCACTTTAATAACTTTGCAACCATTTGTCCGATTTGCCCGAAATTTGGAATATAGAATCACCCACAATAGATCTCTGGATCTAGAAAGTTTCGTTCTAGTCAGATATACAGTTGTGGAACGGTAGTGTGCTCAATAAGTGAAAAATCACACTTGTTGCAAATTCTTCGGTAAGCCATAATGGACTGAAGAATGCATTTCAGTGGTTTCAAATTTGTTGGTCTACTTGTGGCCTGGGTTGAAGTGATGCCTTTTGAAGATCTGGTAAAAAAATATTGCTCTGTTTAAAAGGTATTCAACTTTTTCATGTCCTATTATAGCCTATGGAAAAATGTATATGTGCACTGCGAAAACCTTCGCGATCACATTTCTGTTGTCGAGCACCCCAAAATTGTTGTTGTGCTGCTGCCATCTTGTTTTTCAGTTAGCAACAGAGAAAAATCATTTTTACTCAAAAAATAATGCCCTTTGGTAAACACCAACAGTTGTGTTTGCCTAATTGGGACCTGAGGAACATGCTCCTGCATTACTTTTTTACTAGGTGGCCCAAAAATATGTTTTTAAAACTTTTGTCATTTTATGATCGTGGCAACATTTTTTGTTGCTGCGAAAACAATTGCACTCACAGGAAAAAATAACCACGGCAACATTTTTGTGTGTGAGGTTACATTCCCACTATAGAGATAGGAGTGTCACGATAACTTTAAAATAATCACGATAACACTGCACAAACACATTTTGCTATGTGTTGTTTTATTTGTCACTTCATTGTGGCAAGGTGGATTGTGCTATTGGTCTGGAATTTTCAGGGCGGCAAGCCCTAGTCTCACAGATGTGCTTTTTGGTATTTTGGTACGAAAACATTGAACAGGCCCACAGTTACAGCATTCTGAATTTCAGAAATTTTCCCATAGGTTAACATTGCGTTGTCTGTGATGCCTTTCGGTGCCTGTATCTTGAAAACAGTTCGAGATGGATTTTTTGTCACAAAAATTTTTAGTCCCCCTCTAGGGGGACTAAGTACAGAAGTAGGTTGGAAAGCCATGAATACCATGAAATTAGATTTTTTTTTCTACCTTATACGGTTACTGAGATTTTTGGGAATTAGTATTCCAATTGCTCATTTTTATGTCCGTAGGCCACTATTACACCAAAGAGTTAGCATTCATGGTGCTTTACGGTGCCCATATCTCATAAATGATGATATAGATTGGATTGATTTATGCTGCATGGACGCCTCATTGTCATGATTACAACCACACTTGAATTTTCTTCCTAGCTGCTACATTTCCCAAGATATTGGCACATTAGTGTTACAAGGGTTCCTTGCCTTGTAGGACTGCTATATTGTGCCATAGTTATGTGTAAGTGGGAGCTCAGGGCCCGGAGGGCCCAAGCTCCCACAGACACATATCACTATGCACAAATGGGCAGCTTGGTGGGGGCCCCACGCTCCTACCAACACATACCATTTACTACTTATATTACACTTTTCCAAAAAGAAAGAAAATTATTTTCAAAAAACTTTGTTAATGCAAACAGTTAGGCTTGTTTCCACACTGATAAAAGTGTGGAAATTCAACGTTAGGGTTACCACCACACCATCTCACCCCCATGCTCCCATCCTCAAAACCCTAACTCTGCATTCCCCCCACCCCCACACACACACGCAAGATAAGACACCATACGAGTCAGTCATATCTGTAAACACAATAACCACTACACTGTACTCATTTCACATAACACTATGCAATGAAAAAACAAATACAGTTTGATTGACTCTGTACTGCCAGCACAGTATGATTACACATTATAGCTGGCATATCTTTTTCATACAGTGAATCTTACTCTGTACACATTTTCAAAATATTGATTTTTATGTGTCATAATTCAACAATTGGCTCACTGCAGGTATCACTGCTATCACATAGGCATGTGGTAGCAGGAAAGATAGAGCTGACACATACACAGTACTTTTCAGATACTGCTCAGCTATGAAACCAGCACTGTCGCATGTTGTTATACTGCTGCGTTACCTGGAAATACTTATTAGCAGCATGTTATGGTTAGCTTTGGATGTTACAACTGTTGCCGTCACTTGTTGCTTGTAAACTATACTACAAAACATTACTTTTATTATTACTACAATTTGTTATTAGGACTGACTTACTCTATCAGAAAAATTAGGCAAACATCCAAGGACTGTTGCTAGGGTTATCCAAACTCTTATTTCCAATATAGCTGTCTATAGATAACATACTGTGTGTTTCATCATTTGTTAACAATTGAAATACAGGCATCTGCTTAAATTTGGTTATTGATGTTTGTAACAGAAAAATGTTTACTGTGGGCCATTTCCAATGGTTGTCCAGCATGCGTGTGTACCCCCAAGGCACTCTAATGGCAGCAGAACTCATACAGTTCATGGACCATGATGATGGATGTGTCTTGTAGTACGTTTAGAGACTTCTCTGTTACTTCTGTTACCTGATGCTGGTTGTCTCTGATTGGTTGTGTTGCCTTGGCCCTTCCCCTGCTTGCATGTGTGTATGTGGTGGTGGGGTGGAATGCGGAGTTAGGGTTTTGAGGATGGGGCGTGGGGGTGGGATGATGGGGCGGTAACCCTAACGCTGAATTTCCACAGTTTTGTCGGTGTGGAAACAACCCTAACTGAAGCATTAACAAAGTTTTTTGCAAAGAATATATATATCTATGGGCAACAGCATTCGGGGTGGGGGGGGTCCACTAGACAACAGGGGAGTCACATATAGATATGGAGAATGGCAGTTGGGGGGTCCACTAGACACCAGGGCATATCATTATAGATAGGCGAAACAGCACTAGACAGCATGTTAATGAGCCCATAGTGGGCACACTAATGGCCCTTTAGTGCCTTGCACATCCAATGGCCTGATTAGCATGCTAGGGTTGAATAACAAGAGCCCTGGCACTATGTTGTTTAGGCAGTGCTTCCTCCAGTGGGCTCCTCTGTGAGTCATATTCAGCCTTGGATTGCGTTGGTGCAGCAAATAGTCACCATGCATTGCCATGGACCCACATTCAGACAGCGTGCTCCATTGGAGTGCACTAACTGTCTGAATATTGCTCAGGGACAGAATTACACTTTTAACCGCGTAGCAGTCTTGGCTGTATGGTCTAATGGCCAGCTCTGAATAGTGGGGCCCTAGGTACCTAGCAGAGTTGGAAAATGTTTTTATTAAAATGATCTAAGGGATTTGTATTCTGGATGCAAACAGCACTAGGTAGGTTTAAAATGTTTTAAGGCACTTACAGTTTTTAAGAAAAGAACAGAGAAGGCTGTGCACCAGAACTGACTGTTTATTACAAAATTAATTGCACTCACAAACCAAGGCTCAAGCATTAAAAACAGCAGTAGCAGTGTAAGAGGCAAAAAGGAAAAAAGATCCCCTAACCGGTTTCGTTGAGTGGCTTTGTCAGAGTTAAGCAATCTTTTGCAGTCAATTCTGGTGCCCAGCGTTCTCTGTTCTTAACTGATTCTAGCTGAGGCACAGATTAGTTAATTGTGGAGCGTTCTTGTTTGTGTGTACTTACAGTTTTTAAGACAGCAGTATTTGTTAGTGACCATATCGTATTTTTTTTCCAGCAATAGTGCTTGTCTGGTATAAATTTCAAGATACCCATTCTTCTTTTTGTTTTCCTTCATTCCTGAACCATGATATGGGTTTTTGAAGTTTTTAAGAATTCCCACTCTTATGCCATACCCACCATGAAAGAGTTAAATATATTTGTAGAGTGTTGTGCTGTAGTAGCACAGTCCTAATATATCCTCATTATGAATCTAGCATGTACATTAGACGGGTATCCTCAATGGAGGAGATTTTAAAAAATTGCGAGTGGTGGCTGTATTTAATGACGTGAGTCATTAATTACAAAACTGGCTGTAAAAGCAGTTTTAACAATATCTGAGAAATCTAAAAATAAACTGAGCATGAATCCAAGTACATCAGAAATACATTTTAGGTAAAAAACTGTATTATGAATTTTTTTTTGCCAACTAACAAACACTCCTCTTAAAGGTCCACAGTGCGTGCATGGCCTTTTGGTTTACTCAATGGGATTCTCTCATTTACACTCCAGTAGTGCAGTAATTACCACTTTATAACAGTGGGATATTATTTGTTTATTTATTTATTCAAAACTTTTGTCCAGGAGGGCATTCTGAGCTGAGAACAGCTTATCCAGGTACATTCTGGCTGAAGGCGTAGGATGCATACCATAATGGAGAAAATAATACAGTTGATCACAGAGTTATATAAAAATATGGTGACTCAGTGACTGTACAAATTTAGGGAACTATCAATAAAGGCTACTCAGAGACATGCAAATCGCATGTTTCTAGGGTGCTTACTTCTGCACATATGGATGCTGGCATGCTTGCCTGCATTCATGACCTCCAGACCTCAGGAGCTTTGCACAGAATTCAGTGTGGAGGGACCTTGGGCAGGTCACTGAGAGGTGCCTTGCTGGACACTGGGCATCCAGTTGGGCCAGCTGAGAGTGGCTTCCAAGCCCCACACATAGTAAGGGTCCAAGAACTGAAGTATCCCCAACAGGAACACCGTCACATTCCGTTTTTTGCCAGACTGTGTGGTTTTACCCCCCCCAACCCTCTGTACAGACTCTTAAGTGATGGGGCAGGTGGAGTGATCAGTAAGCAGGCCCCAGGAACCACACTGCAGTTGGACAGAGGGGTGGGCATAAGTACCACAGAAGCCCCATGGGCTACATAATCTCTGTCTCCTCTGATGGCTCTCCACAGCATAGGTTTGTCTTTAGAATTGGGGAATACACATTCCCAACCCCTCTGCATGCCTTGTTCCAGCAGATTGTGCAGCTCTGCAAGTGGCATGGGATTGTGTGCAGTGGGAGCATGCATCTAGGGTTGTGGATGCGTGGAAGTCTTTGCATGTGCAGAGTGGGATCTTAGTGCACCACCAGCCTGTGTAGACACCCTCCATGGGTGCAGATGCATTTATGGACTGGGTCTTTAGTAACAATAATTTAAGGACGGAAGGGACTTGAGGTCAAACAGGCCACTCTGTTTCATAAAAATTAATTAATTAGGTGGTAAGACACAATGGCTGGTGGGTTACCATCATGCAGATCCACCCCCCACACAACACAGCATGTGCTAACAACAAATTATCCTATCCTTTGTAGACTGCACAACACTAGCCAAAGATGAATGTTGTTCACCAAGGGTAATCCTACCCTCTGTACACTACATAGCACAGTGTTGTAGCCAGAAATTTCTGTTTTGTGCACACTCCATCCAGTTGCTGCCCCTATTTAAAAAAAAAATTTACACACACTCTCAGATAGTTGTCGTATGTCTCATCTAACCTCTGAATAGGCTGTATGCATTTCTATGTCCTAAACAACATACATTTAACAGATACAGAAACTACTCAGTGGCTACACTAACTCAAATACCTCAAATAAGAATGGCAATGATAACAAAAAGGCATATGATTCGGGACAAGTACTGAAATAAACTATACATAAATGTGTACAGTGAGTATGCCTGCCTACACCCTTGACCCAGCAGTAGCAAAAGCAAGCACTGTTCACTGAGGGTAATCCTACCCTCTGTACTCTATGTAGCACTAGCCAAGGGTGAGTGTTGTTCACCAGGGATAATCCTACCCTCTGTACACTACACAGCCCTAGCTAAAGGTGAGTGCTGTTCACCTAGGGGTGGGATTACCAATTGGTAACCCAGCTCCCAGTGTCACATGCTACAGTGATTGTAAAACACGGTAAGGTGTTTTAAGTTATTTTATTAATTGTATTTTACTGAACCCCCTCACCTTACACTTCAGTTGCTCGCACCATGCTTTACACAGTGGTAAGGCGTGAGGGTGTCCTGTTTGAGTACCAGGTGGTATTCACATGGATGCCAGCCAATCAGGAGGCTGGATTCCAGATTCTGGTTCCCTAATCAGCATGCTGTGCAACATGAACTCATCAATAGGGATTCAATATTCACTGTACTTTATGATTTTAGTTTTGTAGCAGAATATGGAGGCCTTGTGATACAATATAAGAACTTAACAAGGACATAAATTATATGGAAAGTCACTGAGTGTACGAAAGGTCAGTTAAGAAAGTAGTCACTGAATGTACCAGTGAGGCAGAACAATAAGAGAATGTAAACTAGTATAGGAAAAACAGCTTCTTCAGAAAACCCAGACTTATCAATCGATCAATCAGTCAATCTTTATTTTAACAGGTGGATCACCATTGAGAGAACCTATTTACAAGTGGATCTGGGCCAAGGAGAACATAAGTCAGCAATGCGTTGCAGCACAGGATAGAATCATATAAAATTCACAGAGCACAATATAACAATGACATGTAGTACACCTAAGCAAGAAATACGATTACTATTGAGAGGTGGAAGCAGGACAGCAAGAGCATAAGGGGGGTAGATGGAAGAGGTAGATGGCAGAGAAGAGGAGCAGGTAACATCAACAAATCATGCTAGATGAGAGCTGGGGTAGAGTGCAAGCATACAGAGCTCCTAACATGAAGGTGGTTAAGGAAAACAGTTACAAGTATCTTTATTAGAAAGTGTGAGCAGAGTTTTAAAGGTGGCCATTTTGACAAAATTTGATAGTTTCAGGGTTTTTTGGAGATTATTCCAAAGGACAGGAAGGGCATGACTCATAGGAGATTTTCCAAAGCGCATTCTGATTCTAGGGATATCAAGAGAGATGTAGGAGTGGCTTCTCAGGAAGTAACATCCAGGGGTACTATTAGAGATGCAGCGCAGTTTTACTACGCAGGTGAAATTGCTGCGAAGTCAACAGTTTGGCTCCACGTAGCACTTCGCGTAATTTTCCCAAATAACCTGTAATTCGCCATTTGTGACTTTGCTTTGGGAGGGGGTTTAAGTGCAAATTGCACTTAAAACCCCAAAAGAAAGTAGAGGCACAAATGGAGAATCCCAACATCACCCTTGATCTATCCCTGGTGTCTAGTGGCCCCACCCCTCCCCCAACCTCAAGTCAGATCCTTTTAAAACATCAATTATTTTCCCTGGCGTTTAATGTCCCCCCACCCTGTCAGGTAGTATCCCCACCCTGCTCCTCCCCAACCCCAAGTCAGATCTTTTAAATACATTTTCCCTGGTGTCTAGCAGCCCCACCCCACCCTGTCATGTAGTACCCTGCACCCTACTCACCCCAACCCCGACTGGAGCGGGCCACCAGTACATCCCTCCACTCACCTTCACAGCCGGCAGCCCACCCAGCTCAGTTCAATGAATGAGCGTGTGCTTGTACAAGCACATGCTTATTTATTGCAAGTTGCCATAATTTACTTCCCACTTCAGGGGTGTACAGAAAAGGAGGGGGTTGCTCCGGGGTCTTGCAGGGGGGGACGGGGGAATGGCATTGTGGACCCATTCCCCCACCCTCTGCCCCCGCCAGTGACTGGAGCAGCCCCCTAGCCTTCTGTAGAAGCCTGCAGGAGGAAGTACATTACTCAACTTGTCAATGAATGTGCACGTGCTTATACACATAACTGTGTACAACAGAGCTTTTATGTAGGTGCCAGAGTACAATGTGTAGTTAAAAAAGGCCTAAAGAAAACAAAAAACAGGCTTCAACAGCCTCTCCAGCAACTTATACACAGTCACAAGCTGACTTGCATTGTAAGGTGCAAAATGATGACTTTATTGAAGAAACTGTGCAAACATCAAGGCAAAGAGGCACTGAGTGTCTAGACGCTCGACGTTTCATGTATTTGCATGTGCTTGATCGTGGGCTGACTACATGTAAGTTGCTGGAGAGGCTGTTGAAGCCCGTTTTCTTTTTCTTCAAGTATTGGTTTAGTGAAAGCACCTGACGGCCTAAGAACAGTCCCTGTCCTAAGTTAGAAAGGCCCCAAAGGTATGACACCTGACACATTTCACAAAGCAGTGTTTTTGAAAAGGCACAGGTGCACGAGCATGCAGACCTCATATATAGTCATTCGTAAAGAGACACTAATCGAGAAAATATGGGACAGGTGCTCAAGGGTCTGCAAGATGCACATGTAACCCCTAGATGGCGCTATCCCAGGGGCTACTACCCCTGCCTGATTTGCCACTAACAGGTTGAGGGGCCTGGATCCGATGGCGGGTGCCTCCACCCAGAGGTCAGGGTTTGCAATAGTTAAACTAACTTGGTCACAGACCTCTGGGACACTGCAACCCCCCTTTCTTCCCACTAGTGGCCCACACAGTATATCAGAATTAACTTCACAGTATACACTTACCCCCAGGACTGGTTCAGGCCCTGAGACCCCCTGTAAAATAAGAAGATACAGTGCAACAATCACAGTACAATACTTTAACATAGACAAATACCTCAGGCAGTATAACTTTGCTGAAACAAGCAGCTCTGATTTATTTAGGGGGATATAACAAGGACAGGGGGAAATCAGGTTAATTAGCTTATCACTTTACTCATCTACCTATGGCTCTGTGCACAGGCCTATCCCTACCAATTACTGTCCCTGGGTACCCAAGCCCTAGTGGCTAGTCCAAACCGTGGCAGCTGGTAGGGGCCCTTTCACAGAGAAAAGAAAAATTTGTTAAACAGTCAGCAGTACAGTAATTCCATTTGGATTCAATGTGGCAATTCAACAGGGAGCGACCCTGAATTAGTACTCACGACCTCCAAACAAGATAGGGTCCTTCAACGTCAGCGGCTACTCTTGAGCTCCACGAGACTCCTCACACATTTATATGACAAACTGCAACAGGCAAAGATCCTTTAATGGCAGCAGGATTCACTTGAGCTACACAAGCCTCCTCACACATTTATATGGTAAAGAAAGTACTATACCAGGCAGGCTGCTTCTCTCGATCATAATTACTGCACAATACCGGGAGAACACACAGCAGATTCAGTTCCTGACAGACTGAGCGCAATTCAGCAATTTCTCCAGTCTTCTACAGGGTGAGCCTGGTTTCTACTCTTCAGATATCCTTTGATTCTCTTCACAGGTCGGATTCAGTCCTAACAAGCAGTTACACAAGCTGCTGCAGTCCGGAACTCGGGGCCTTACACACGTTTCCCGACTAAAACTGCACACCGAAAAAGCACAGGGCTCCTTCCTCCTTCACTGCCAGAGCTCAACTGAAACTCCAGCAGACAAAACCGGGCACTTCCTTTGAGTTCCTCCCAATTCTTGGCTGGATTGGCTGTCACTCACAATAGACTGCCCCTGTTGGTCTAAAAAGGCGCCGAAGTCCAAACTACATCTCCCAGAGTCACTGCCCATACAATCCTCTTGTGGCTGGCTCAGATTATGAGTCCAAGTTCTGATTCGTCCAAGGTACCATTTTAGAGCTACCTTAACCCACACCGATTGGTCCAGTTCAGCAGTTCAAAACTAGAATGGGGAACTAGGCAAACACAGTTCTGACTGCAAAGAAAGCAGGTTAGACAAACTGTATTTTCATTATTACTCTAAATGATTTCTGGCAAACAGTTACATCTTTCAGATAGGTTCCCTTTGCACTCCTAGTGACTGCAGAAATGGAGTGAATTGGCAGCAGCTCGAGTGGTACTCAAGAAGAGAAACACACAGTCCCCCCCCATACAAACTAATTATGTTTGCAAGCAGACAGCTCTTAAAGAGACAGTACCAGAGGCTCTAAAAACACAGATAAATGGTTTAAACGCCAAACACCATTCAGGCTTGGAGCATTCAAGCAAGCTCCTGGATGTCTTTTGGGAACCCCCATTTGCAGGGGGGTTACACACAAACATAAACAAAAGTGCTAAATGAAAGTGTTACAACATTAAATGTATAAAAATACACTATACAATATTTATCCAAATTTACATAGCTTTTTAAATCATTTGAAAATTGCAATTAAATTAATAGCATTCACTATCTTTTTCTGCTTATCTCCCCTGCAGATACGTATCCAGGACACCGATGTGTCCATTTGGAAAAAGAAGGGCACAGACACCTTCTTAAAACATGAAACTGTCAAAACAGTGTCATATATCCAAGCAACTGCTATTCATTTTTTTTATTTATTTTTGTTGTTTATTTGAATTTTGATAACAGGGTAGGCCCACTGAGACAGCATGTCCCTTTTTCTAGGGCGCTCAAGAGTCAGTTACATTCAAAATTACAAACAGTAGACAAAATCGAACATTAACAAAGGAGAACATTGGTGAGAGATAGCACTAGTATACCCAGAAATGAATGGTATGCAAAGTGCAACAGAAGGGAACAATGATAAAATAAACTGTTTATAGTTGATGTCAGCAGATAGTCTGTACAAGACAATGTCATCTGCATAGAATTGTACAGAGCCCTCCACCCTCAGAGTTGTCTGGCATGTCATTGAATAGTGTAAAAATGGGAAAAAAGGAGGGGACCCAAGATTGAACCTTGTGGCACACCGTCAGTTACATTTCTGCATTCAGAGAAATAACCCTGCCAACAGGCAAATTGTTAGATAGGTAGTGACTGAACCAATGGCAGATAAGTTCATCTAACCCTGTGGCCCTGAGTTTTGCAAGAAGAAGTACATAGTTCAGCAAGTCACAGCTCTTGATGAGGTCTGTGAAAGTAGCATCTGTGGCCCCGCCACTCTTGACTGCAGCTAAGATGTCAGTTGTAACACTCACTGGGGGAAGCACCAAGGGAGGTCGACAGTGAAAATGCTGACCTCCCCCACAGCGATGGCACAATACCGACGCAGGTGTTGTGCCACTTATGCAGCGAGTGTTTTCTGTAGGGGGCTGTGCCCCCCACACTCCCCCATTAAGGGGGGCTGTGCTCCCCGCAGCCCCTGGACTTTAGGATTATCAACTCCAGGTCGGAGTTGGTCTGGAGGGGGGTGGAACACTGGTGGAAAGCGAAGCACCAAAAAAGGACCATTACAGCGACTGTGGCCGTAATGGTCTTTTTTTGTGTTTTGCCGTCAGGGTGTCGACCTGCAGGGGTGCACCGCACCAGGGTAGTGTCTATGCCATAATTTTTTCCTAAACCCATGCAGGCAGTGTGTGAGGGAGCGGTGCAGTTTGAAATAGTACTGAAGCTGATTGTACACAAACCTCCATTGTACTTCAGCTAGCGTACATAGATGGCAGATGGGCCCGTAGTATTCAGCTGGGTCTTTTCTCTCACCTTTGTGGATGGGGACCACAGTGGCAGTCTTCCACTTTTCTGGGATGCTGCTCAGTGTAAGGGATTGATTTATAAAGTATTTTACTGGAGTGGCAGTGACCAGAGCTGCAAATCTCAGGAATCAAGGCTCAAGAGTGTCATAGGCAGGAGATCCCTCCATTTATATCTGGCGCAGCTGCTGGAGCATCTCTTTCTTTGTTGCCAGTCAGCAATGAAATTTGGGTTGGTGTACCCAGGCCATGGGTTGGTTAGGGGATTGGAAACTTAGAGGGTTTCCAGTAGCAAGCGGTTTGAACATGTCCAAGTCTGTAAAGAGTTTGTTGAAAACAGATGCTGAAGTATTGGGATCAGATAATATTTTATTTATTTATTTCTAGGAAGTACCTTTGAGCCAAAGGCTCTTTTACAGAGGTTCTACACCATAGTAATACATGGGCATTACATTATTTACAATGGTTACAAGTACATAAGCAGATACAAGGAGATTCCATGCCTAGAAAGACATGAGTAGATCAGGTTACAGAGGTTACATAATTACAACAACAGGGATTACATAAGTAAAAATATACAGACACATAATTTATAGCAGGCTAGGCTGACAGGTTGTTAAGTGAACAACTTGAGATTCTACAAGATATAGAGTGAATCAGGTAGGGAGCAGAGGATGATATAGTCTGTAAAATAATTAATACTATACTATACGCAGGGAGGTGAGAACTTGATGGGCAGCAGGTCTTTTGTCTTAAGTGCTAAAGAGTGTAGTCATAAAGGAGGGCTAGACTCACTGGGGGAAAGTGCTGAGGCGGGGACCTGGTGCCTACTAGGGGAGTGTTAGTTAGCAAGAAGAGAGGAGAGGCAAGGGTGCAGGTTAGAATGAGAGTAGCAGGAAAGAGGAGGGGAGAGTGTGGGGAAGTTCAGGTCTCACAGTCACAGTTCCTGTTTGTGGCGAGGGCCACTCGGGGTTTATCTTTAAAGGGGCCTATTTTGTCCACTTTTGTGATGCCTAGGTCAAGCACATTAAGCCAAAGTGGTGTCCGGTATTCGTAGTACCATTGGCCTTGTGTGGTTCTACGGAAAGGGATGCAGAGAGCTAAGTTGTTTGTACCCCTAGTGCATCTGATGGAATTAGGCTGGCTAAGGAGGCTTTGCAGGCCTGGGGTGGTAATTCCTAACATAGACTTCTTGGTGAGCATGCATACTTGATACTGGAGGTGACTGTCAAGGTTGAGCCATTTTGTTTGAGTGTACAACTCGCAGGTGTGAGTGAGGCGGGGTACACCTAGGACTAAACGGCATGCTTTATTTAGTGTTGTTTTGATACATTTCAAAGCAGTTTGGGAGGCAGCCCCATATACTGCTAGACCATAGTCTATCACTGAGAGGACTGAGCTATTTACAGCAGTTTTGAGTGCCTCAGAAGTCAGGCCTTTTCGGTGTCTGTACAGTAATCCTAGTTTTGCATTTGTCGACTTTGTGACTGCGTCTATGTATTGGTTAAACGAGAGGGTGCAGTCCAGTGTCAATCCTAGGTATTTAAATGTTTGAACTACCTCCAGGGAAGTATTCCGACTGATATGAATGCAAAGTTGGTGAGTGCGGTGTTTGTTATGTGATGATGCGAGTAACATAGTCTTAGTTTTTTTACATTTGAGGAGCAGCTTTGATTGAAGGAACCAGTGCTCAGCCGCGGTGAAATTAGCCTGCATTGCTTTTCCAGTTTGTAGGGGTCAGAATTACATGAATATAGGACTGCATCGTCTGCATACAGTAGTAGCTGGTCATTTACCGAATGAGGGAGGTTGTTTAAGAACAGGCTGAACAGCAGAGGGCCATGGCTAGAGCCTTGAGGAACACCTGTGTTAACACTAAGGATGTCGGAGAAGGTGTTCAGGATTTTCACTTTTTGGACCCTCCCAGAGAGGTAGCTTCTGAACCATAATAATTGTCCATCGATGATGATGACATGGGTAGGTGCACTAGGCCGACCTTTCAGTAGGGAATTTATGTGTGCCCCCAAATTTTTAGGGTGTGATATTTATAGACCTTTAAATATTCCTTTTGTCTCATTTGAGATTAGCCTTATAGACATTTCTTAGGCTTCTGCAAGTGTGCCAGTCTGACATTAGACTGGACTGTGTTATGCTGCCAGGCTTTAATTGTCCCTCTGTTTCATGCTGTTCTGAAGGTCACTGCCCATCTACCTTGCGCAGTGACCTTTTACCATACACTGCTTTTAGGGAGCACACATATTGACAACTCTTATAAAGTTATTGACAAAGAACTCAAGTGCGCTATCAACATCAGGGAGTCTGGTTATTGACTCTGTCAGTTAATAACCTGGAGGCTAGATAGGAATGAGTTCTCATCAAAATGTGAGAGGTCTCTGGCCCTGACGAATATAGGGAGTGAATTGAGGACATTATTTTTTCCAGATGCAGAACACTGGGGAGTGATGGCTGAGTGAGTATGAAACAATTCCAACCACTCCGATCCTGTCTAGTCTATTTACTAGAATCCAGTCCAGGAGAGAGGAGTTGCTGAGTCTGCTGTTGATCCTGGTGGTTTTGCCAATTATCTCGGTGTGATGCAAGTCTGATATTGCAGTTACATGCTTGTTTGCAAATTATATGAAAAGCTATTGAAGTTTGGAGATGTATAGTTTTATAAAGTAAATGTTTGCACATCTTACAATTCCTTGAGCACTTGTCCCATATTTTCTGGGTTGGTGTCTCTTTAAGAGTAATTATATATCAGGTCTGCATGCTTGTACACCTGTGCCTTTTAAAAAGCATTGCTTTGTGAAATGTGTCAGGGGTCATACCTTTGGGGGCCTTTTTAACTTCACATTTGTACTGTAGCACCCTAAAGAAAGCTCTGAGTAATTCACTGTTTTGTAGCAAATTCTTTGTAGTGAGTGCCCACTTTGTTTATTTATGTAGTTTCTGTTGACTGGAAATAGGGGACTAGGCACTTTTACCCATTTTTAGCCTTGTCCCAGTGGGGGATACACAGATGGAAGCCAGCTGAAATTGAACCAGATTAAGCTACTGGTGGTATTTTTTTTAGTGAAGCTTGCTTTGCCGGTTTCCAGTATATGCAGATGCAGGCAATGGGTATCACTGGCCTGTGTTGTCTACTGTAGTGGCTATCTGTGGGCCAGTTATGACCACTCCAGTGTGCATCTATAAACCAGTGTTGACCACTTCAGTGGGATTCTGTGAGCCAGTGCTAACCACTCCAGTGTGTATGTGTAGACCAGTGATGACCACTTCAGTGGGTATCTGTGGACCAATGATGAGCCCTCTAGTGGATATCTGTGGGCCAATGATGACCACTTCAGTGGGTATCTGTAGACCAGTGATTGTAGCTCCAGTGGCTATCTCTGGGCCAGGGATGACAACTGCAGTGGCTATCTGTGGCCAGTAATGACAGCTCTAGTTACTATGCGTGGGCCAGTGATGACTGCTCCAGTAGGCGTGGTATTTCAGGGCTTGTGAATAGGCTGAAGAACAGCCTGGCCCACTGGGCAAGGAAGGAGAATTCAAACATAAAGGGTTTTTTCAATTGATCTTTAGAAAAAATGTTTTGAAAGTAGTGGTCTAGTACTGTTTAATTAGGGAACCAAATGTTAGTTTATTCACATTAAGGCAATAAGGTATGCCAGGACATATGGTGGGATGACATCACACATCGCGTGCTTTGTGTGGCGCAGTGTCATAGGCTGAGTTCCTTCAATGACCCGAGAAGTGATGTTATCCCAGTGACACGTGCCCTGAAGTGCCTTACTGTTGTTATAAAATGGATCCATGTATGTGTTTATGGTTGTAAGTGTGCTGTTTTGTGGTCACTAGTTTCACCCATGAGGTTGTGTTGAGGTAATAACAGTGATAAAACTAACTCTCTGCCAATCAGCTCTCAACATTTTTCTATCCTTTTTATAATGGTAGATTGTTGTCTGTATACATTTTTGCATGATAATAATATGAACATGAAAACAATTTTCAATGGGGATTCAAATCCATGTTTTGGTCATAACTGACTTCGTGGGTCAATGAGGGTCGATAGCGTCTCTTTAATGCAGACTCTCACTGGAAACATAAAAGGTGAGGAAGAGCTATAATAAATGCCTCAACATGGCTCTGAAATCTAATTTGGTAGCATAACACTGTTGATGTATAAAGTACATGCAGGGAAATTAAATGCATAAAAAATGGTACAGGGCCTCAGGTCTACCAAGGGCATATATCTCAGAGGACTTAGGGCTTGGAACAGTCTGTCTACAGGAGCAATGAGGACTATAAACAAAATGCTTTAGTGCTCTAGTGTGCAGTGGCAGTAGTAATCTCTGCAGTTCCTTTTGGCCCTCCATGTGCTTCTCTTTATTCCCATCTTTTCCGTCTCTCTCTCTCTCTATTCTCTAAATAATTAACAGTGCCAGAAATTAAAATAGAAATTTATTCCAGCAGCATTTAACACTCTCTCTCTCTCTCTCACTCCCCAGTCCCTCGCTCTCTCGTGCTTCATACAACTAGAAGTCTTTTTTTTTTTTTTGCATTAATTTGTTTGGGTAACTACTAACCAATCCCATTCATTGAATGTAAATGTCTGCTGTGGTATAACATGGTAGGAGAGATCTGCTTCTTTTCTTGGAATAAAATGCATTTGGAAGATATAAAAGCAAACCACTGGGAAAAAGAAGGGTTAGGTGAAATTATCAATAAAGTACAAGGGGTACGGCCTTGCTGAAAACAGGTTTAATGGGGAAAACTGGTTTAATGGTTTCCAAAGGCTGCACAAAACAGTTTTCCAATTTTTACCACTGAATGGGCGGATCCCTGCAGACGTTTTGCTAGGAGTTAGGAAAGGGACTGTGGAAGCACATGACTGGATTGGGTCGCTGCGTGCTTCCACAGTGCTGTGGGCGAATGTCCACAGTGCTACCGTCATTGGTGGTACAGTGGTTCTCTGCTGCTCCTCCCCTCCATGGCCACACAACCCCTGTGCCCGTCACTTCTGCAGGTGCGGGCAAAACAGGAACAGTTTACCGTGCCCAAGATGGCCACTGTGATCTGACTGTGCACATGTGCACTACTGTCACAGCTGCCATCTTGAGCACGACAGCCTCAACCATGGCGGGAGCTCTGACTACTCCCTTCACTTGAGCTCGCCGCTCTGAGACAGCTGTGTTGGCTCTGATCAGAGTTTGTTTAATAGACTAAGAGCAGGATCCCTAGTTCTGTTTGGCAGAGCTCCTGCTTCCCTTTTTTTTCTGTGGCAGAAAGTGTTTACTTCTGCAAGTAGAATACATTCATTTACTTCTTTGCCAGCTTTCATTGCTGATGCCGTGTGACATCATTGATGATCCCTGATAGAGTATGAGAAAGGGATTTGAGTACAAATAAAATGAGGAAGAACAACCAGGAATTCTGGAACTCCGGTATACTTTAAATAAAATCATCAAAAGTTTTGAATTTTGCAGCAGGATGCAAGTTTTGAAGCCAGTTGTAGATCTATAGAATTCTAGGGGCCTGCCTGGCTAAGATAGTGCCTCTGACCTAGTTAGGGATAGGGGAACCAAACCAAAAAACAAAATAGTGGAAGGCACTGCCAGGCTAAATATAGAGACAAAAAGTACTAGTTTTATGTTTTTTTGGATGCAGCAGGTCTAGAGATCTTTTCTGTGTAGGTACTGATTTTTCTTTACAATTTTGAAGCCATATGTACAGTACTGTACTCTCCCATAATATCATGACAGGAAAGTCAATCATCACCAAGATTTACTGTATGATGTTAAATATGAACATATGATGAATCCAACAGACTCAGGCCATTAAGTCTATTGAGTCTGCTCATGTTGCAGGGTACTCAGCATCAGCTACTGACCCTGCTCACCCATCTGCCCTTCCCCTCCGTCCACACCTCTCTTTACGCTTATTTTTCCTTTGTCTCTATCCCAACCTCTGTCAAAGCTGCCTACTGCCTTAAATCTGCCTTAAAATTTTATTTATTCAAATATGCTTTCTCTGATATTTGAAAACCTGCTGACGATATTATTCGATTTTATGAATAAAACATGTATTTATATGTTTTATTGATATTTTTATATGTATGTACAATGCTATGGTCTTTTCTTTGGAACAGCGTTTTGTAAATAAATTTTGCTTGCTTGCTTGCATACTCTTTTCAATGAAACCATCTCTCAGGAAGTCCTTTCCAACTCTCCCCCACCCTCTCTGTGAAGAAGTGCCTCCTAGCCTCTCTCCTAAACCTCTCCCTCTCCAACCTGAGACTGTGTTCCCTCATATTTGCTTTCCACTAAACTTGAAGAGACCCTCCTGTCCACCAGATTTATTCCTTTCAAACACTTGAAAGTCTCAATCTTGTTCTCTCTCTCTCTCCC
Organism: Neoceratodus forsteri; assembly: GCA_016271365.2. Taxonomy (NCBI): domain Eukaryota; kingdom Metazoa; phylum Chordata; order Ceratodontiformes; family Ceratodontidae; genus Neoceratodus; species Neoceratodus forsteri. The sequence goes on from CM057450.1 coordinate 1,221,927,093, forward strand.
CCTCCTTCCCTCCCTCCCTCCTCTTCTCCCTCCCTCCTCCCTCCTCTCCTCTCTTCTCTTCCAGGGATTATAAGTTCAGGGCCTCCGACATCTCCTCATATGTCCTACCCTGCTGGTCAATGTTTATCTTAATTACCTTCCTTTGGACCATCTCCAGCAGGTTTATGTCCTTTTTAAGGTATGGTCACCACTACTGTACACTTCACTCCAGATGTGGTTTCACTAATGACCTGTACAAGGGCAGTGGGACTTCCTCCCCCCTGCTGCTGATCCCATTCGCATTGCAGTCAACCACTGTTTTTGCCTTTACTGCTGCTTTCCTACATTGCGTGGTGTGTTTCTGGTCACTAATGATCATCACTCCCAGGTTCTTCTCCTCCATCTGGACCCCTCCCAGTCTGTAATCAGTCCTCAGGTTCTTGGTTGCAATGTGCATAACCTTGCATTTCTTTGTATTGAAGCCAAGTTGCCAAATTTCAGACCATCTTTCTAACTTTTCCAGATCTTCCCTTAGGTCTTGCATCCCTTCTACTATGTCCCCCCCAAGAGCTTGGTGTCATCCGTGAGTAGAAAAATATTGCCCGTAATGCCATCTCCAATATCGCTGGTGAAGACACAGAACAACACTGATCTGAGTACCAAGTCCTGTGGGACCCCACTGGTGACCTTCCTGGTGCTGGAGAGCTCACCTCCCACCACCACGCTCTGAGTTCTGTCTCTCAGTTAGTTTTCCACTGATCCAGTCATCTTCTTACCAACCCCTAGATCTGCCAACTTCCTGTGCAACCTCTTATGTGGTACAGAATCAAAGGTCTTGCAGAAGTCCAGATAAAGTATGTCCGTCGCTTGGTCCCTGTTCACTGCTTTAGTGACCCAGTCAAATAAGTCAATCTGATTTGTTTGACACTACCTCCCTCCCATACACCCATGTTGTCTGTCATACTGGATTCCTTTCTCATCCAGATGCTCTGCTAACCTTTCTTTAAGTATGATCTCCATGAACTTGCACATGTTTGAGGTCGACTGACCGGTCTATAGTGGATGTGCTCAGCATCTGTCTCGCTAAAATCAATGACTGGATGGCTTCTAGCTGGTTGAGACTCAACCTGGCTTAGACGGAGGTGCTGATGATTGAGCCTGGTCACGGGCATGATGGATTGCTGTCTGGGGCTGATTCTGGTCTTGTTTTGGGTTCCACTCCGTTGACAGCTTCCCCGAGGGTGTGAAATCTGGGCATGATCCTTGACAGCAAGCTGACTTTTGAAGACCAGGTGTCGTCTGTTGTCAGCAGTGGCTTTTACCATCTACAGAACATTGCCCGGATTAAGCCCCTCGTTCCACCTGAGGACCTGCCGATGCTAGTGCATACCTTTGTCTCCTCCAGACTTGACTACTGCAACACTATTTACTTCGGGGTCACAGGAGGGACCCTCCACAGGCTGCAGCTAGTGCAGAATGCAGCAGCTCGGCTACTGACTGGCCTTTCTAGGTTTAGTCATATGACCCCTGTTCTGTGTGCTCTGCTCTGGCTGCCAGTCAGGTGGAGGGTCCTTTTAAAAGTGGAACTTCTCATCTATAAGGCCCTAAATGGACTGGGTCCTGGCTATCTGTTAGAGCTCCTGATACCGGTAACTTCCACGAGGGGCCTCCTGATTGTACCCAGGGTATGGCTCAAGACTTCTGGAGATCATGCTTTTAGCATTTCTGGGCCATCCCTGTGGAAAGCATTACCATCTGCAGTTCAAGAGGCCTTCTCGGTAGAGGCTTTTAAGCGGAGGTTGAGGGCACAGCTCTTTGGCTTGACATTTGATGAATTCTGAATTACAACAAATTCCCTAGTCCTTATGTATGATACTTTATCAGTTTTTCAGTGTTTTATATTTTAGTTTTTAAACTGTGTGATGTTATTTTATATTTATGTATTGTATGTCTATTTTCATTTTTCTGTGAGGTGCCCAGAGCCTCTGGGAATGGGTGCCATACAAATAAAACTTGCCTTGCCTTATTTTAAAAAACACATTTGATGACTGGTCACATTCTGTAGAGATTGCTGATGTAGCTGGTAGTTTGATTCTGATTCCTTAGAAACAGAAACTTAGAATTTGATGGTAGATAAGGATCACTTGGCCCATTCAGTCTACCCATTTCTCTCTACCTACACTAATACTGCAGACCATGCCTGATCTACAGCTCTTTCTCCTTCCCCTTCCTTTCCATTATGATTCCCTTGTGCTTATCCCATGGATGCTTGAACCCTACCACTGTTTTCTCCCCACCCACCTCTGCTGAAAGGGTGTTCCAAGAATCCACCACTCTGTCTGTGAAGAAGCATTCCATTACATCTCTCCAAAATGTACTGCCTTCCAGCTTCATAGCACATCCCCTTGTTCTTGAGCACATTTCCTTCTGAAAAATACTCCCCTCCTGAACCTTATTTACCCCTGTGAGGTATTTAAAGGTCTCTATCATATCCCCCCTCCAGGGTGTACATATTGAGGTCCTTTACTCTCTTTTCATAGGGCTTTTTATGCAGACCCTGCACCATTTTAGCTGCCCTCTTCTGGACCCCCTCCACTCTGTCCTTCCAGAGATGTGGTCTCCAGAACTGGACACAGTACTCTAGGTGGAGTCTTAACAGAGATCTATACAGAGGCAACACCACCTCCTTCTTTCTGCCAGTGATACCCTCCCTATGCACCCCAGCATCCCATTTGCACTCCCTACTGCCTTGTCGCACTGTCTGGCCACCATAAAGTCATCCAGTATGATTACTCCTAGGTCTCTTTCCTGCTTGGTGTTCATTAAAGCCACTCCACCCATTTTGTACTCCTCTTTGAGTTTCTGTGCCCTAAGTGCATTATTTTGCACTTTTTTGCATTGAAACCCAGCTGCAATACCCTTGACCACTCCTCCAGTTTTCTCAGGTCTCTGATCATCCTTTTAACACCCCCCCCCCCCCCGGAGTGTCTGATTTTGGTGTCATCTGTAAAGAGGCAGACCTTCCTTCCAGCTCTTCTGCAATGTTACTTATAAAGACATTGAAGAGGACCAGTCCCAGCACTGATTCCTGAGGCACCATGCTGGTCACCCTCCCTTCCTCAGAGTGAACTCCCTTTACCACCATCCTCTGTTGCCTATGCCCTAACCAAGTTCTTATCCCGTTTACTACCTTTGGACCCAGTCCTAAGCTACCAGCTTGCTTACTAGTCTCCTATGTGGAATGATACTGAAAGCCTTACTAAAATCTAGGTAGGCCATGTCCGTCACTCCACCCTGATCTAAATCCTTTGTCACCCAGTCAAAGAACTCTATCAGAGTCATTTGACATAACCTCACCCCCCCGTGAAATCATGCTGCTTGAGGTCTTGTGTAACCCCCCAGGTGATGCTATCCCAAGGGCTACTACCCCTGCCTGCTTTGCTAGTAGCAGGTTAAGGGGCCTGAGTTCAGAAATGGGTGCCTCCACCTGGAGGTCAGTGTTGGTAGTGGTCAAGCTAACCTGGGCACAGCCCTCCGGGACACTGTAACTCCCCTCTTTCCCCTCAAGTGGCCTGAACACTATACAATAATCACTTTCACAATACCCCTGGTACACCACACAAGTGCCCACACTGTTTGCACTTACCACCAGGGCTGGTTCCTCTGGCTCAACCCTGGGGGCCCCCTGTAAAACAAGGTTATGCACAGCAAATAGCAACAGTATAGTGCTTTGAGCACAAACAGGAACCACAGTCAGATTATATGCAGAAAAAGTTAGATCTGATTTATTCAGGGGACTTGAACAAGGGAGGGGCAAAATCAGGTTAATTAGCTTAAAGGTTATATCAATCAAGCAGTTATGCATGTGCTTTGAGTCCCCCACACAGTCACACCTCTGGGTACCTAGGTGGAGAAGAGATGTGCTAGCCAGGACTATGCCTGGGGTTGGCTGGTGTCGCAGCTGGTTGGGGCCCTGTGATGGAAAACACAACATGCACAGTATACAATATTTGTAATCTGGAGCCAGAGGGCTCAGTTCGTAAAGGAAATGAAACAACAAGACAATCAGATAACACACTCAGATTAAGCTGTTGTTGCACGGAGCTACCCTGGTGTTTACTCACGATACCCAAGACTGAACACAGGCTGGACGAAAATCGAGACTGCAGGTGGTTGATTTGGAATGCCAGGAGAAGCAGGGCCCACACGAGTCGCAGAGGCGTCGTTCCTGTTCAAGCATGGAGCAGGGTACTGATCCCCAGGCAGGTCTCTCGTCAATGGCTTCTCTATGCAGTGGATAGTCTGGCTGGGCCAGTCTGGCAAGGCCCAGACTGCATGGAGACAAATTCGGATGGATACAGCTTCCAGCAAGCAGAACACAGTTCACACAGTGGGGAACTATCTCACAACCCACTAGCAGCTCATAGCACATTTACATGTAAGGGAATTCTACAGTACCAGGCAAAGCACTCCCCAGTCACAATTGCAAAGTCTCTGCACACACCGGGAGCTTAGGGGTAGCTGGAACTCCTGATAGGCTGATCACATTCAGCAAAAGTCTTTGGTCTTCTTCAGGTTGTACATGGCCCACTTCAGTAGCTTACTTTAGTCACACTAACTTGGATTTAGTCCAAAATAATTCTCTTCTCTCCCTCTCAGGAGCAACAGACAGACATGCGGGCCAAAAACTCAGCCTTTTCACAGTTCTCCCGTGTGAATCCACTCAGGATTGCTGCTCAGAATCACTTCAGCTCCTTGCTCTTCAGTTTCCAGCTTAGATCTAACTGAAAACTGCAAGCAGCCCAGGACTTCCCCAAGATCCAAAAGGTTTAGTTGGCTGATTTGGCTGTCAGTCAAGGCAACAGCCCCCCCTTCAGTTGCAAAAAAGGTGCAAAAAGTTCAAAACTATAGTTCCTACAGATTTTGACTTCAGACAGCTCCTGTAGTCTGACTACATTTTAGGTCCCACCAGTACTGTTTAGTCCAATTTGCAGTCCAGGACCAAGATAGCGGAGACAAACAAAACAGTCCTTGCTACAAAGAAAGCAGGTTAGACAAACTACACTATCATTATCACTCTAAACGATTTTCAGCAAATAGTTATATCTTTCAACAGAGCTCCCTCTCAGATTACAAGAGCTGCAATCAGGCAGCTCTTAAAGAGACAGTACACAGAGTCTATACAGGCTCTGGTAATCACATTTAAACTGCTAAAACGCAGGACATCAGCCTGGCAGTGAGCATTTAGGCAAGCTCAAGGAAGACTTTTTGGGAACCCCAATTTGTAGGGAGTTACACCTGTAACCCACTTTATTCAAGATATTACCCAATCCTTTCCTTCAGCAGCGATTTCATTAACTTTGCCACCACCGAGGTCAAGCTGACTGGCCTGTAATTGCCAGCCTTCTCCCTGCTACTACTTTTGTGTAGTGGGACTACAGCATCCTCCTCCAGTTCTCTAGAACCACTCCTGTTTCCAGTGAGCTGTTAAATAGAACTGTCAGAGGCGCAGCCAGTATTTCCCTGAGCTCCCTCAATACCCTTGGATGCACCCCATCTGGCCCCATTGCTTTGTCTACCTTCAGCTTAGCAAGTCCCTTCAGGACTTTTGCCTCCAAAAAAGGACTAATGTCTACCTCCCTCCATCCAGAGCTCTTGTTACTTTTTAGTGTCCCCTGTCTTTCTCTTTCCTCTGTGAACACCGAACAAAGGTATTTGTTTGGGATGTCTCCCTTTTCCTGTTTCCCCTTTCCTTTTTAACCTTACAATCCCACCCTTAGTCTTCCTCATTTCATTTACGTACCTAAAAAATGTCTTGTCTCCTTTTGTTACCTCCTGGGCTATTCTCTGTTCAGTTTGCAGCTTTGCAGTCCTTACTGTTTTCCCTGCTTCCCTCTGTTTCTCCTGATATATCCCCATCCTCCTCCCTCTGCATTTCTTTATACCTTCTGAATGCTACCCTTTTAGCCTTTGCCTTTTCAGCCACCACTTTTGAGAACCATAGCAGTCTCTTTTTTCTCTTGCTTTTGCTCACTTCTTTAGTGCAGAGGCTTATTGCCTTAACTATGCTCCCTTTTATCTTCACTCACTGTTCTTCTACCCCACCCAGTCCTCCCCCACCAGGTCATCCCTGAGGCATTCACCCATCAGTATAAAATCTGCCCTCCAGAAGTCCAGGACCCTCGCCCTTGTGTGGTTTGATTCTGCAGCAGTCTTTATCTTGAACCACACCATACGGTGATCACTGGTCCCCAATTGGCTTCCCACCTTGACCTCTGCAACACTGTCCATGTTAGTGAGTACCAGGTCCAGTACTGCCCCATCATGAGTGGGTTCACTGAGTAGTTGCCTGAGGAACACCCCCTGCAGAGAGTCCAGAATGTCCCTGCTTCTAGCTGAAACAACTGCTGGGAGACTCCAATCTACATGTGGCAGGCTGGAGTCTCCCACCAGCAGCACCTCCCCCTTTTCTTTCATCTTGCCAGTGGCTTCCACCAGTACCTTATCCACTTCTTCCCCCTGTGCTGGAGGTCTGTAGATCACTCCAACATGAACAGTGGCTCCATTCCCTATTTCCAGTGTTACCCACTTTTCCTCTGCCTTCCCCTGTATTTTCTGTATCTCCGTCGCTTTTATACTTTCCTTCACATAAAGTACCCCCGTCCTTTCCTTCCTACCAAGTCCTTCCTGAACAGAGTATAACCTGATATGGTCATGTCCCAGTCATGGTTTTCAGTGCACCATGACTCGGTAATGGCCACAGTATCCAGGTCGGCCTCTGCCATGATGGCTTCTAGGTCCAGAATCTTATTTCCTAGACCTCTAGGATTCGCACACATGGCCTTCCACATTTTGCTTCCACTCTGCTTGTTGTCCCCCCTTTTTAAGGTTGCGGTAGGTGGAGTTCTGCAGACCTCTTGCTATGAGAAAAAGAACTCCACATTCCTTGAGAATGAATAACATGTTGAACTTGCATCACAGTCACCTCTATGCCAGTGAAGCAGTTGCCCATGTTGTCCCTACTGATGCAGCACTGCACTATTTCACAGTGCCGTTAGTCATGACAGAACATGGCACACTCCATCGTGTCCAAGATGGCCACTCACTGTACTGTGCTAGCAGTCGTGCATGCACAGTAGTGTGCAGTGGCCATCTTGGTCACAGCAGAGTGGGTCATGTTCACCATGACCGCCTATTTTATTTATTTATTTGTTTATTACAAAAATCCCCCAACCGACACTCCTTTTCAGCACCCACCCATCCCCCAGAAGCATAGCAATGACACTGGGGATGCCGAATTCCCTAGTGTCACGATCATGTTCTCCCCGATGCCAGTCCTTTTTTTTTTAAATAAGAATTTTTCTCCCCCCCACCCGACCTTCCCTCTCAGCATCCATCCCAGAAACATAACTGTGACACTGGGGGTGCCGAATCACCCATTGTTGCAATTGGGGATCCTCAGTCTTGATTTTTTTTACCTGTAAAAACAAGGTCCATTGATGTCTTTTGCAGCCGTTTCTTGCCCCCCCATGTAACCCTCCCACTCAGCACCCCACCACACACACACACACCCAAGCCCTTACTTACCCATTGGGGGTCCAATGCTGTAATCCTGTCTGGACCACAGGCACATCTTCACTCTTCAAAGCTGGACTGTGAACTGAAGAGACAGGTATGCAGTTCAATGTATTTCAATGGGGTTTTAAACTTAGTGCCATAACTTGGGCAATTTACATATTTTTGGCCCAGATTTTCAATGTGCCTACTTTGGGACCCCACCTCATATACAATGGTATTGTCATTAGGCAGATCTCTCCTGAAAGGTGATTTCACAGTTCCTACACAAAATCACCTTTTGGGCAGGAGTTGAAAATGTTCTCTTCCCTTGTTCATGAGGTGCGGTCATAAGAATGCTATGTTGAAAATTTGGTGTAAAAATATTGAAAAACAACAAAGGTATGAGCCTATGTTGAATTATGCGAATGCAGGCTTGTAACTTTGGTACTTTTCAATGTTTTTATCCCAGATTTACAACATAGCAATATCTTTGCAGCACCTCATGAATGTGATAGCTGTCATTTTTCAAATCCTGGCCAATATGTTTTTTTGCATCCTGAAAGGTGATTTCATGTTCCCTGTATGAAATCACCTTTCGGATAGGAGTTGAACATTTTCTCTGCCCTTGTTCATGAGGTGGGGTCATAAGAAAGCTATGGTGGAAATTTAGTGTATACATATTAAAACATGACAAAGTTATGAGCCTACATTGAATTTTGCAAACGCAGGCTCGTAAGTTCAGTAAAATTCAATATTTTAACCCCAAATTTTCAACACAGCCATTTCTTTACATGACAGCTGTATTTTTCAACTCCTTCCCAAAATGTGATTTTGCATTCCGAAAATTGATTTTGCAGCCCTTCCCCGTTAAGCCAGGAGTTGAACATTTTGTCTGCCTATCTGCATGAGGTAGGGTGATAACAAGGCTATGCTGAAAATTTGCTGTAAAAATATTACAAAACAAGCCTGTGTTACATTTTGCAAATGATGGCTTGTAACTTTGGTAATTTACAATATTTGTACCCCAAATTCCTCAGCTGCAGCCCTATCGGCTTTGGCCAGAATTTGTTTCCTTTTTGCCCTTTCTTCTTTCCCCTCTTTCTTTTTATTACTCCCATTCCTTTGCCTATTTTATCCCTACCACTCTGCTTCCTTTTTAGGGCTGCAGTGGGTGGAGCCCTGCAGATCTCTTTCTTTCAGAAAAGGACCCACTGGACCAGGTATTGACTGAGGAACAATGTGGAGTTCCTTCACCGTCTCCTACGTAGTCTGTGAAACATTCTGTTCTCTCCATTCACTGCAGTCAAGAAGTACTATTTTTTTTTTTTGCAGAGGTCATGGTGGAACACAGCACAGTCTGCCATGTCCAAGATGGCCACCAAACTCTACTGTGCACGCGCGACTACTTGCGCATGTGCATTATATTTTGATGGCCATCTTGGACATGGCGGACTGTGCTGAGTTCCACTATGACCTTGAGACTGTTGTTTTACAGATAATTTTTCCCTCCCGCCTACATGACCCTCCATCTCAGCACCCACCACCCCCACCCAGAAACATAACTGTGAAAGTGGGGGTGCCCAATCCCCCAGTGTCATGATCCTGAATCCCCCCATCAACTACTGTGCATGCGCTGTTCCTTTTTTTCTGACCCCTACCCAACCCTCCATCTTAGTACCCACCACCCCACACCCCTCCCAGAAACGTAACAGTAACACTGAAGGTGCCCAGTCCCCCAGTGTCACGACCAGGAGTCCTCCATCCCTTGTTTCTCCTCCCCCCACCTGACCCTCCTCTCAGCACCCACCCCACTCCCGCCAGAAACATAACAGTGACACTAGAGGTGCCCAATCCCTGAGTGTTGTATTAGGAATCCTCAGTCCATTTTTTGTTTTGTTTTGGTTTTTTTGGTAAAAAGAAAACCCTCTATTGAGGTCTTTTACATGTTTTTAACCCATAAAAAAAATCCATTGATGTCTTTTGCACCATTATTGTCCTCCCTAACCCTCACACTCAGCACCCCCCACCCCCCAAGCCCTTACTTATCCATGGGGGGGCAGCACTATCATCTTCTCTGGACTGCAAACACGTCTTCACTCTTCAAAGCTGGCCCGCGAACTGAGGAAACAGGTATGTGGTTCAGTGTATTTCAATGGGATTTTAAACTTGGTGCCATAACTTGGCCATTTCTGCATATTTTTGCACCAAATTTTCAACATGCCTTCTTTGGGACCCCATCTCATGAACAATTGTTCTGACATTAGACACATCTATCCCAAAAGGTGATTTCTTGATCACTGTGCAAAAACACCTTTTGGGCAGGAATTTAAACTTTTCTCTGCCTTTGTTAATGAGGTGGGGTAATAAGAAGACAATGTTGAAAAGTTGGTGTAAAAATATTAAAAAACAAAGTTATGAACCTACGTTGAATTTTGTGAATGCAGGCTGATAACTGTGATACTTTTCAATATTTTTACCTCAGATTCACAACATAGCCATATCTTTACAGCATCTCATAAATGTGACAGCTGTCATTTTTCAAATCCTGGCCAAAACATGTTTTTGTTTTTTACATCCTGAAAGGTGATTTCACATTCCTGCATGAAAACACCTTTTGGACAGGAGTTGAAAATTATCTCTGCCTTTCTTCATGAGGTGGGGTCATAAGAAGGCTATGTTATAATTTTGGTGTAAAAATATTTAAAAAATACAAAGTTATGAGACTATGTTGAATTTTGCTAATGCAGACTCGTAAGTTTGGTACTATTCAATATTTTTACCCCAAATTTTCAACATAGCCATTTTGGTACAGCACCTCATGAATGTGATAGCTGTCATTTATCAACTACTGCTCAAAATGTGTTTTTTCATCCTGAAAGGTGATTTCGTAATCCCCAGACAAAATCATCTTTCGGCCAGGAGATGAACATTTTCTCTGCCTTCCTCATGAGGCATGGTCATAACAAGGCTATGTTGAAAACTTGGTGCAAAAGTATTAAAAAACAACAAAACTTATGAGCCTACATTACATTTTGTGAACACAGGCTCGTAACTTTGGCAATTTTCACTATTTTTAATCCCCCCCCCCTTCCTCGACTGCAGCCCAATCGGCTCTGGCCAGAGTTTATTTTGCAGCCCTGGGGGTATTCATCTCCCCCTTAGTTCTCCTTACTCTCTACTTTAACCTGGGGGGCATTTTCTGACTGCCTGATTCCCCCACCACCACCACCCTTGGTTAATTTAAATGTTCTTTTTAAAAATGAAAATTGGACTGTCCACCATACTGGTGTTACCACACAAAAACATGTTTGTGTACATTCCTTGATCAACTTTTACTGCATCTTTTCTGGACTTGGGAACACCCCCAACACCGTCTAGCAATGTATGATATAGTGGGAGGAAAGTAGACTATTGCATCATGAGTGGCTGCACTGTTGGGGGTGTTTCTAATGTTCAAGAAGTGTGAAAGAAGAATAGATCAAGGATTTGAAACAAAATAAGGTTGGGTATGATTACACCATTAGCATGCATTCGAGTTTTACTAAGAAAGGAAGCAAATAAAACAACCAGCAATGTCAATGAGTTTTAGATGTGGTAAGCAATCATAGAATATTGTTTTTTGCTAGAAACCGTATAACGCAAAAAGGGTTGACAGTGTATGTTTAAATTGAAACTGGGCCAGCCAGATGCCCAGAAGGTACTCCTCCATTCTTAATCCCTTCTGCACATGCACAGCTCCTGGTAAAGAGGATAGGATATTGTTTCAATGGTTAACATGGTCGTTTATACACATAGGCCCAGATTTTCAAACTGCGCCAGTCTGAGGCGCAAGCCCCTGCGCTGCTCAAAATAGTTGCGCAGGGGTGTGGCCGGGGTGATATTCAAAGGAGTTGCGCTATTGAGCAACTCGTTTGAATATCACGCCCAGCCACAGCACTTACAGATGGCGCAGTGGAACTGCGCCACCGCAGTTGCCAGAGTTGAGCATTAACTATGGGGCGCAGTACCATTGCGCCATGCTCAAATTTCCGATATTCAAAAGGTGACAAGCAAATGGTGCCATAATTTATGCAAGGCGCAGGGAGGGCCATTTGCATCTATTTATGGCCCCATTTGCATGCCATTTGCATGTAGGTGCGCCGATCCCCGAGGACTTGCTCCTGGCCACCCTGCCAGGCAGCAGCCGTCGGGGACCGACGCACAATGCAGCTCGATCGCGGGCATCACAGTTACATGAAACCTCCCACATATCCCACAGCCCGATCGCGGGCAGTACAGGTACATGAAACCCCCACACATATCCCACAGCCCGATCGCGGGCAGTACAGTTACATGAAACCCCCACACATATCCCACAGCCCGATCGCGGGCAGAACGTGTATGAACCCCCCAGTGCCCGATCGCGGGCAGAATGTAACCCTCCCCCCCAGCCCGAATATCTCCCTGGTGGTCCAGTGGACCGTAAAACCCGATCGCGGGCAGAATGTCACATCACAACCCCCAAACATCTCCCTGGTGTCTAGTGTCCCCCACCCACCCACGAAGCCCCTCCACCCGCTCCCCCTCCCAGCCGGTGGTGACAGCATCCACCCGCCTGCCGCCCGCTGCCCGCCGACTGACTGTTCGGTAGGGCTGCCGCCATTGGTGCAGAGCTACAGCCAATGGGCGGCAGCCCATACCGCATATGACAGTCCAGATTTGTGAATGATGGGTGGGGGACATCAGACACCAGGGAGATGTTTGGGGTTGTGATGTGACATTCTGCCCGCGATCGAGCTTTACGTCCACTGGACCACCAGGGAGATATTTGTCTGGGGAGGGTTACATCTCCCGCGATCGGGCACTGGGGGTTAATACCTGCCTGCGATCGGCTGTGGGAGATGTGTGTGTGTGGTTTCATGACTGTACTGCCCGCGATCGGGCTGTGGGATGTGTGGGGGTTTCATGTGACCTGTACTGCCTGTGGGAGATGTGTGGGGGGGGTTCATGTTACTCTGATGCCAGCGATCGGGCTGGTGGGGGGGCACAGGGACCGAGTTGGGGGCCAGCCAGGGGTGGCAGCTGCTGTGTTGCGCCCTGCAATACAGCAGCTCACCTGTGGGTGGCACTCAACTTGATCTTTTTTTTTTGGCTCAAGGTTGTGCAGGCGCAGGTTGGGGGTTGCATGCACAACTCTGCACAACCCGACTGAATATCGGGTTGCGCAGGTTATGCATGGTTCCTCCCCCTCCTGTTGAGCATGCATTCATTTGCATTGCTCTTTTGCTCAACCTGTTGCCAGTGGAGAAACTGCCTCCTGCTGAATATCGCAGAATGGCGCAATGTAGGACTTGCGCATGCGCAACCCTGTTGCGCATGGAGCAACCCTTTTGAATATCTGGGCCATATTGTATTGTAGATCTAAATGTCATATGTGTCTGGTTATAGAACTAGCCACGTATTTAACAAACATCTGCTCAAGTTTGCTTTTAATCTAATTCTCTAATATGGTTTACTTCCACCACCCCCACTCACTTGGAGTACCAGCATATTCTAGTTTTTTTGTTATATTTATTGTGCATTTTAAATTTGTTGAAACTATTATTTACTGTGTCTTGCATCTTGAAAATTGAATTAACATTGAGAACTCTGAATCGTGATCCTTTCATTGTACAAATATTACTGCTATGCCAGTGCTTGTCCAGAGTGAGGTTATTGTGTATTTATTGGGTTTGTTTATAACTTGAAGCCTCATTAACTGTTCACATTTGAAGTTATTAGATTAGATTGCTGAGTGTTTGTAGTCAGCATCATTGTTTTTTGTTGTATACTATCAAAATTATGATTAATTCATGTTTATGTTAATTTTTAAAATGCTTGGTTGCTATGCATATTGTGTCTGTTCTCTACCTCTCCCCACCACTACCAAAAAAGCATGTTTTGTTCACAAATATAAAACTATGTCTGATCAAATAGTCCAAATAAATCAGTGCCCTATAATTTATAAATGTTTTAATCAGACAGAATGTATAGTATATTTAGTTAACCAAATACAAACAGCAGCATCCTTAGGGATGATACTGCAATTAAATTGTTACCTAGCATCACAATGATTGGTTTTAATGTTTTTTTCTTGTATCACTTCTGTTTGCTTCATACAGCATTTCACTTATTTTCATGACCACTGAGCAGCACACACATGGGGATAATGCAATCCATACATGAGTCAGCTCTGCTGGTTTTATTCATTTTTATGTTGCTTGTTTGCATGCACAAGCAACATCTTGTGCTAGGGGCACATTTCAGAGGTCTGGCAGTGTTGGCGAATGCAGGGCATGCTTTAGTAGGTGCGTCCCTCATTCCGCAGTAAGCCAGCATGCTAGCGCTGACACAAGCATTATGTAAAGTGGACACAACTTGTAAGTAAAGTGCCGCTGTAATCAGAGACAAGCTCGCCATGCAACAGCACAGATGACATGCCTCCTGATGTGCCTTTTCTGGCAAAACATTTCAATAAACATGGCGACGGAGCCCGTCACCACACAATACCCGAAGGAAGCTGACATTGGGAGTGCAATCACCATGTCGGCATGTCTGTCCCCCCCCCCACTTTGTGTGGCACACTGGGAGCCCACCCCAATGTGCTTCCACTTACAGTAAGCCAACTGTGCTGGCATGTACCGGGACCCACCCCACCCCCATTGTGTGTTCAATAAACATGACACGCCTCCCAACTTGCCTTTCCTGGCAAAACATTTTAAGAAACATGGCGGCAGAGCCACTGCCACACAATCCCTGAAAGAAGCTGACATAAAGTGCAATCCAGGTGTCGGCATGTCCATCCCCCCACATTGTGTGGCACACGGGGAGCCCACCCCATTGTGCTGCCGCTTACAGTAAGCCAACCCGTGTCGGCATGTTCTGGGCCCCACCCCATCCCCATTGTGTGACACACTGGGAGCCCACCCCAGTGTTGCCAACATCAGGGCTCCCCCAGAGGTCATGGGACACACTGGGAGCCCACCCTAGTGTGTCCAACATTTGTTTTCACCTGTAAAGAAAGAAAATTGTCCTGTGGCGCAGTGTCCAGTTTTTTTTTGTACCTGAAAAAAGAATACGGTCTGTTGTCCATGGCACCCCCTTCCCCTAATCCACCTCACTCCATACTTACCTCTGGAGGTCCGGTGCTGCGATCTTTGGTGGGGCGGGAACATGTCTGGACTCTTCAAAGCCGACCGCAGACTGAAGAAATGCCAGTAAGCTGCATAATGGCATGGGAGGGGGGTTCAACTTAGGTGGATATCTCAGCTTTTTTTTTTAATTTTGGCTCCACATTTTCAACATGGGGTCCTTGGGACCCCACCTCATGAACACATGCACTGCCATCTTGTTATTCAGTTCCAAAACGTCATTTTGCGGTCACTGCATGGAATCACCTTTTGGAACTGATTAACAAAACAACAGTGTCACTGTTCATGAGGTGGGGTGCCAAAAAGCCTGTGTTGCAAATCTGGTGAAAAAACTCCAAAAAATGACTGTTACGAGCTTGCATTGTGCAGTTTCCACGCATGTTCGTAACTTCGGCAATTTTTAATATTTTCACTCCAGATTGTCAGCACTGCCATTTTTACACACCTCCTTATGAACGGTACAATTGTCATTTTTCACATCCTGCCCGAAATGTGTTTTCGCACATGTGGCACACAATAGCGCAGTCACTGTGGGAAATCAATGTTCAGGACAGAGTGACAAAATCACAGTGACACTGTTCAAGAGCAGAGGTCCCAAAATGCGTGTGTTGAAAATTTGGTTAAAAAAATCCCCAAATAATTGCATTATGGGCATGCGTTACGCAGTTTATATGCACATTAATGACTTCGACAATTTTTCATATTTTCACTCCAGATTTTCAACATTACCATTTTTTTACATATGTAATTTTTGGTATGTTTCCTTTTTAACTTCCTCTCCCCCCTGTGGCCACGGCGTATACATGCATATACATGCGTGAAGGTGCACACAAATGCCAGGATCCTGTGGCCCCCTCTGCCCCTCCCCAGACTTTTGTTGCCGCTCCTAACCACCTACGCTACCCATTAGGCCTCCACCTGGTGGGAGTGGGACTACGGTGGAGCGGGCATCCACCCCAAGGAAGGGAGATCCAAAGTTCAATCCTGTTCTGACCCTCCCCCGAGCCGGCAGTCCGGTGGTCTGAGGTCATTCCCGAATCCAGGTTGCCAGTGTGGCATGAGGTATGGCACCAGCACCTCAGCCCTCTATGCTACTGGGCTGGCAACATTACCATTTTTACACACCTCCTTATGAACAGTACAGCTGTCATTTTTCACATCCTGCCCAAAATGTGTTTTCGCACATGCGGTGCACAATGGCACGGTTGCTGTGGGAAATCAACTTTTGGGACAGATTAATAAAATCACAGGGCCACTGTTCATGAGCAGAGGTCCCAAAATGCCTATGTTGAAAATTTGGTTAAAAAATTCCCAAAATAATTGCGTTACGGGCGTGCGTTGCACAGTTTCTATGCACGCTCATAACTTCACCAATTTTTCATGTTTTCACTCCAGATTTTCAACATTGCCATTTTTTTACACCTTCTCACGAACAGTACAGCTGTCATGTTTAACATCCTACCCGAAATATGTTTTTGCACCTGTGGTGCCAAATGGAGCAGTCACTTTGCAAAATCACCTTTCGGCTAATAAACTGATAGTGCTACTGTTCATGAGGTGGGGTCTCAAAAAGTCCATGATGAAAATTTGGAGTGAAAATATCAACAAATATCTGGGGCATTAGGGTTTCCAACCATAACACTCCACCCTGTAGAGGCTGACAGGCATCAGGGGTGTGACTTGGGATTGTTGGCTGTAATGCTCACGTCATTCTTCCTCCACCCCGACCCTGCAGCCAGTGAAAGGCATTGAGTTGTGCCCTGGACTCATTGCCCCCAAAGTTCACCCCATTCTCCTATACTGCACCCATCTCAGTGTATTTCATTATGGAATCAGGTGAGCGTAAGGCCGGAAGACCTCAAGACACACCGCGATACTTGTTGGTGTCTGCAGGGTAGTGTGAGGTGAAATGGCATGAGTGTTATGACTGACGACTCAAAGGCACACCCCAATGCCTGTCAGTCTCTGCAGGGTGGGGTGGGGTTGCCGTCAGTTCCATACTTAGCCGCCTTTCCTATTATGCATCTCTCTAACTCCTGCACTGCTAATGCCAGCAAGACAACATTCAGCAATGACAAATGCTTGTTTTTTTTAAACAACTACCTCTGCACACACATCTGGTACTCCCTCCCATATAAGTAGGGTCCAAATGAACAGGAAGTAATGCAAGGAGGCACCTATATTAGTTTTTTTAAGGTGGTGTCATTCCAGCCATATTTTGCAAAACTAATCTCAACCTCCCCCCCCCCAAAAAAAAAACACGTGGATGAAAGCAAGATTGTATATATATATATATATATATATATATAGTACAGTATATACCACCATTTGGGGCACCAGCTAGCAAGCCTCACTATTTTATATTTTATTTCAAATATAGGCAGCTTCCTTTTCAAATTTAAAATAAGACACCGATAACAAAGTCACATAACATAAGTCATGATGCATAGCACACCAGGCTTAGTGCAGCAAAGTTTTATTAAGTACCATATCAGGTGAGTAAAACACTTCTCACCGGTTATGGTACTTAATAAAACTTTACAGCACTAAGCCTTGTGTGCTGTGCATCTTTTCCATGCATGTGATTTCTTTTAAATTGTTTTCTAACTATAGTTAATTGCAGGCAGCACTGAGGGTCTCTCAGTAGTAGCAGCAGCAGCAGCTCTTTTTATTTTGTTTCAAAGCCACGTAAGTGTAAGAATACATGAAGTGCTTGATACTGCAAAATATTAAAATACTAACGTGATTGGGGTTCAGAAACTGTGATGCATTCATAAAGGCATGATTTTAGTCATAGCATGGAGAGGGTTGTGACAAAGTAAAGCATGCAAATCGATCAAAAACTCACCGGTAGTCATAGAAGTAATAACTTTTAAAAAGAAGTGAGACTTGCTGACAAACTATGCTTGACAGTTCAATACGGAAATGTATATTCATAGTATTAATGTCCGTTTAAAGAAAAAAAATCTCCGTTCTCCATCATTTCCACCCAAGTACAAGAAAACAAAATAACTGAACTTTGCTTTTAGTGGAACACAATGGCCCAGACATTCAAACTGCGCCAGGCTGTGGCGCAAGCCCAGGCACAGCTCAAATTGGCTGCGCAGGGGTGTGGACTGGGTGATATTCAACAGAGCTGCACCGTGGCTCAGCAGCGTTGAATATCTCACCCTGGCCACCCACAATGCGCATGGGGCAGTGGCACTGCACCAGTGCCAGTGGCCAGAGTGGAGCATGGGGATGTGCCAGTGCAAATTCCATTGCGCAAGGTGCAGCAAACGCGATATTCAAAAGTTGACATGCAAATGGGGCCATAATGTATGCAAGGTGCACATTGGGCAATCTGCATGTCATTATTGCCCCATTTGCATGCAGGTGCGCTTGATCTGATGACTAGCACCTGGCACTCCTGCCAGGCAGCAGCCGCAGGGACCAATGCCCCTGCAGCCAACAATGTGCTCCACAGCTGATATGAAGCTGCAGTAAAAAGGAAAATCATAAATCTGGTGGTCCAGTGGATTTCCCACCCGATCAGCGGGCTAAGTAAATAAATAAGAATCATCAATATCCTTGGTGGTCCAGGACCCCACACCACCCGCCCATCGAATCCCACCACTTACCCCCAGTCAGCGCAGGTGGTTGCACCTCTACCCGCTGTTGCTCGCTGGCCGATTGACACCGCCAGTAGTCGCATGTTACGATAGCGTGAGCCATCGGGCATGCAGCTCCATAATATATTGTTACACATTCCAGATATGTGAATGGGATCCATTCTCATATCTGGAATGTGATTCAGTATATTGCATGCCCATTGGCTCACGCCAGACCATGGGCGGACAGCCCCATCGATGGTGCAGTCGGCGGGCAGCGGGGTGGCAGGCGGTGGTGCTGCTGCCCGTCAGCCGTCCAGGGGGCGGATGGATTCAGTGGGGGGTGGGGGGGGTCCACTGACCACCAGGGATATTGATGATTATTATTTATTTGCTTAGCCCGGTGATCGGGCGGGCAGGTCCACTGGACCACCAGGGATGATAGGGATTTTATTTATTTACTCAGCCTGCGATCGGGCGGACAGGTCCACTGGACCAACAGGGATGATAGGGATGTTATTTATTTTCTTAGCCCACGATCCGGCGGGCAGGTCCACTGGACCACCAGGGATGATAGGGATTTTATTTATTTACTCAGCCCGCAATCGGGTGGGCAACGGTCCACTGGACCACCAGGGATATTGGAATTATCATTAATTCTACTGCAGCCCGCGATCAAGCACACAGGTTCACTGGACCACTAGGGATATTGGATTTCTCATTTATTTACTTAGCCCATGATTGGGCGGATAGGTCCACTGGACCACCAGGGATTTTAGATAAATCTTTTTTACTGATGCCCGCAATCGGGCATGGGGGGGGCGCCACCATGGAGGTGCAGCCAGAGCTTGGGTGGCCACCCACAGGTGGCAGCTGCTGTGTTGCGCCCTGCAATGCGGCAGCTCACCTGTGGGTGGCCATCCATTGTTTCTTTTTTTTTTGGATCAACTTTGTGCTGGTGCAGGTAGGGGTTGCTCATGCATGGCTCTGCACATCCCGGCTGAATAGGGCTGTGCAGGGTGCGCATGGGCACCACTCTACCTGTGCTGCAGACATTACTGATGTGTCTGTCAGCATCATCGATTTGGCGACTTTCCAGTTTGAATATCGTGTCAGGCACATCATTGCTGCGCTGTGGCGCAACACTGTTGAGCCATGCACAACCCATTTGAATATCTGGGCCCATGAGTATAAGATTGATGTCACATACAGAAATACAAGAATTAGGGCCAGTGATCAGTGGGGGAACCACGGGGCATCAGGGATGTAGTTCATTTATGACAGGCTGGTGATCATTGGGAGGGGGGAACCACAGGGCATCATTTACTGTGTGACAGGCTGGTGATCAGTGGGAGGGGGGAGCCACTGGGTACCAGGGATGTAGTTCATTTCTGTCATGCCAGAGATCACGGAGAAGGGGGACCACTAGACACCAGGGCATAACTAAATCAGTACTGGGACAGCAATTAGAAGGGGAGGGTCCATGGACCACCAAAGGGAAGGTGTGCTTCCCCACTGGTCAACATGGTTGTTCGCTACAGTAACTCTGACAGCCGCTAGGATAGCCCGGAGTAAGAGGAAGTTTTGTTTGGAAGTATTTGCGCTGCCCAAACTGACTAAACTAACCCCTTTTGCATGGTGCAAATGCACTGAATATGGAGTAGCATGGGTATTCCTGTCCCCACCCCCCCTTGCCACCTGTATACATTATTTGTTGCATGGGCACTAACCCTGTTTGCCCATGTAGCTGCCCCTTTTGAATATGGCATTCTGGTGCAAAACTTAGTTTGCAGGGGCAAACAACTGTTTTTGCCCATGCAAACTTTTGACTATTGGGCCCCTGTTGTTTTGCATAACATTTCTTGTGAAAATTAACTAGCATGCAGCACACATTGCTCCCTGATATTCTGGGAATAAGTGTTCAAAAACAGCTGAGACTATTGATAAAAACCTTTTCTGAGCTGTATTAAAATGAGCACTCCTTTTATTAATGCAAATAAAAAAGTGCTAAAACAGACTCAAAATGGGGATCGAAGGGCATCATAAAAGACAAGAGGTGAGGGGTAATCTAAAATGGCATAAACAAGTATAGGTCAACATTTTCTCAGCAGTATGCACTGCTGCTTTAAGCTTGGATGTATGTACTCAAAATGGGTATAGTCATACACTGTGGTGCGGTAGGAGGGTTGAAAAGATGGACCATAAGTCTCTTCTTAAACTACAATACTATGCTTTTGTTTTTTGGTAGTTTTAATACCACGTAACAGTTCTACCATTGCACCTATACCCTGCCTATTTCTTTGTCCAGTTACAAAGTGCATGGAAAGTTCTTTTGTGAGCCACGCATACATCCTTAGTTAGTGCAGTGCTGCAAAGTGACATCTTCTGTAGCAAAATATATTTCTAAAACCAGTCTTTTATCTGTAAGTTTTTACTTTTGATTACTTTAAAGAGAAACTGTATTTAATAAAATGACCCCACCAACTGACAGATAAACCTCTCATTAGGGGTTTCACTTAAAAAAATATTTTTAAATTACCTTGAAGCATCTTTATTTCAGCTCGTAAAACCCCTTGGTATGTAAACAATGGCCACGCCTCATGGCGCCATTTTGAGTATTAGTACGGCTCAGCATGGATCACTTATACGTATGCATTACAAGTTTACCAAGCTGTGCTGATACTCGAAATGGTGCTGCACAGCATGGCCATTGTGTACATACCAGGTGGTTTTATGAACTGAAATAAAACTTCTGCAAGGGGATTAAAAGATTATTTATTTAAGTGAAACCTCTAATAGGGAGTTTATCCATTGGGTGGGGCTATTTTAACCAAAATCTTCAATCTATCTCTAAGTCATGGCTCAGTGTCCAGCATCTGGAAAATAGCCAAGGTCACACCCATTCCTAAAAAGGGTGATCCCAAATGAATCTCGAACTACCGTCCTATAGCTATTCTCTCCCTCCTTAGCAAAATCCTAGAAAAACTTGTGGCAACCCAAACCCTTGAATACCTGCAGAAGTACGACCTCTTGTCTAGCTCTCAGCATGGTTTCCACAAGGGGCACAGTATGACTACCGCCTTCCTCAAACTCACTGATATATTTTCTGCTATGGACTCTGGCCTCCTGACAGGTGCTATTTTCGTTGATTTAATGAAAGCTTTTGACCTGGTAAACCATTCCCTCCTTCTTTCAAAACTTCGCGTCCTAGGTTTCTCTACTGATGTAGTAGCCTGGTTTGTCAATTATCTGTCCGGTAGGAAGCAGACCGCTGTTTTCAACTCAGCCAAATCTGATCCCTCATCTATCCATGTTGGAGTGCCCCAGGGCTCCATACTTGGCCCCTTGCTCTTCTCCATTTTCATAAATGACATCCCGCTGCTTGCTTCAACCTGCTCAACCCTGCTTTATGCAGACGACCTAGTGATTTATCACAGTGCAAGGAACTCACTTGACCTCACCCAACCTCTTGACTCTGACTTCTCTGCTATTCAGTCTTGGCTAACAGAGAACAAACTTATTCTTAACATTAGCAAGACTCACTCTATGCTTTTTGGATCGCTCACCAAACTTAAAATAAACCCTGATGCCCTAAAAATCACCTGTGCGGATGGCTCCACTCTGAGCAGCACTAAATCCTTCAAATATCTGGGCATCACTCTGGATGAATCCCTTAACTTTGACTTACACATAACCAACACCTGTAAATCTGTTAATGCAAGATTAGGTGGTGCCTACCGCACTAGCTATGCCCTTACCCCTTCGGCTAGACTAGCTGTGGCCCAAGGCTTTCTGCTCTCCGCCCTGGCTTATGGATCAGTCACATATCTATCTGCCTCGAAATCCTCCCTCCACAAGTGGGACACCACCTATAACAATATCTGCCATTATGCCTCTGCATCCCCTCATTTCACACACCATTGCCAACTCTATTCTGACCTAAACTGGCCTTGCCCCTCTGGCCATCGGCTCCAATCCCTTGGGTCACTTATAGATAACACTGTCCATTCTGGTATCCCATCATCACTCACCGGTCTCCTCCACTCTCACCCTCTCTCCTATGGGCTCTGATCTGCAGACCTAGCCCCCTTCCACATTCCCAGATGTAAAACTAATATGGGTACATGCGCGTTTGCACGTATGGCCCCAAAATACTGGAACTCGTTACCTCCAAATATTCGTGGAGCACCAACCCACACTAGCTTTAAAACACGGCACTGGGGCCATCTGCAAACTTTCAGCCAATGTACCTGTTTTAATCCACCTTAGACTGCATCATCTCCTCCTCTCTTTCATTATACTACCTGCCTCTTCTACGCCTCTGTCCCCACCTCCCTAACTACCTATCTCTCATGTTCTGTTTTCTCTCATCCCCTCGTCTTTCTCCCCACATCCCTCACTCTCTTCCTCTCCCTTTCCCATCTCATCCTTAGTTTGGTTCTTACTGTGCTTTGCTGTGTAGTAACCTTTATTTTGCAAATGCCTGTCTAAATTGCTGTTGTAACTTTAGTTGTGTATTTTACCTAGGTGTTTTCCTGTTTTGCCTCTACTGTAACATTATCTCTAATATTTCCAGTGTGACCTACTCTTTGAATTAACTGTTCATTTGTATATTGTTGCTTACCTCCTCACTGTGTGCACCAATCTCATGTGCTGCGTCACATGTATGCTCATTTTGTATGTTTAAACTGTCTTCTCCCGGGTCATGCCTGAAAATAGGCATTGCTATGCCTATCGCACTCACCCGGTTACCAAAAGCAAATAAATAAATAAATGGCATTTCCCTTTAAAACTACAAATATGTCCTTGGCTGCAGATATGTAGAGAATTTGATTGTCTAGGAGCAATGAATATTTAAGACATTACACTCCAGAAAGTGTTCAGCATTAATCTTGCATGAGTGATCACAGAAATTTGTTAGGTGGGCAGAATTGGGATGATTTTCCTTGACAGTGTAACAGTAAGTCCCTGAAGTCTGATTTAGTCTTTGATTTAAATGTGTGAACTTCTTTAGAAGTCTTGTGGGTCTCTGAGGCTGATAGTTGCTGGATCATTACTTCACCAAAAGTGGTTGACATAATACTATTAGTTTTTCCTCAGATTAATGCTGGAATACATCCAAGCATAAAATGAAAGAGCTTCCCCATTTTCTGAACTGATGCTGATTTATACAGTTAAGTAGATGAGCTCTGGTCAAAGCCAAAATGGCTTCTAACGCATTAATTGGATTATGGACATACAATTAATTTGTGACTTGGACTGCAGTTTTCTTGAATTACTGTAATGTAGTAATCCACATTTACATCACAACAATTAAACAAAACAATAAAATCTTGCACAGCAAGCTAATGCAGAAGCAGCTTTTGGCTACACACACACACACACGCAGACACACACACACACACACACAGCATTCTGTCCCCTTCATCACCTAAACAGTAGCATATTTTCTGATACACTGAATCAGTGGTCCCAGACACCTCACTGGCAGTTGACTGTCAGTCTGTACCTGGTCTCAGCACAGCACTGAGAGATGTACATTCCAAACCCGAGAGCTAAAAGCTCCAGCTATACATTAACCCTATGGGTGCTCCTGTGGCTTCTCCTCACATCATACGTCATTCTCAGGACAGCTGTGGGAGGTTGTGGGCATGCTGCTAAGGGCTCTTGGTTTTAAAATGCCAGCAGGGAGGGATGCAGGGTTGACCAGATAAATTCTAACTAAAACAAGGTACTGTAACTAAAACTACAACTTTTTGTGAAAATGCTAATTGGGACGTTGTTCTCCCTGAAGTGGGGCCCATTTTTAGGTGGACATTTCCTTTTTACTCATTTCTACTTTTCATTGTAATTTAGATTGGGTTTGTAGTTAACAAATGTCAGCTATGCACAGACTACCCTCGGGGCTTCCTTGTTTTGTATTTATATAGTGCAGCCAGAAATGATGTCTCCAAGTGGTGGCTGGGTTGTAGGTTAAACAGCAGTAGCCACACCTCCTTCCAATTATTTACAAATACAAGATTTAATTTGTTGAATCCTGGCTAGCTAAATAATTTCAGTCCTATATTAGGGTACTCCTATATACTTCAAACACAACAAACCAATAGTGTTCACATGCACACAATCCACAATACTACATACACACACACACACACGCACACACACGCAAATCAATATACTGCAGTTCACATGCACACAATCCACACTACTTCACACACACACACACACACACACACACACACACACACAGATATACTTCACATACACACCCAAATCAATATACTGCAGTTCACATACACACAGTGCATTATACGTGTCACACCAAATCAATATAGTTCACATGCATACAGTTCAAAGTGCTTCACAAATATCTAATCAATATAGTTCACACATACAATCTAGCATGCTTCACACAGGCAAAACCAATACAGTATACACGAAAAACACTATACCTCACCCACAAACCAATATGGTTTACATGCAAACAATATGCTTTACATAAACTAATATATATGAAAGCCAATACACCTCATACAGATTGAACCAATCTACAGTAGCTTTAAAGCAAATAAATACACTTTGTAAACAAACAAGTATTAGTTGATGCACAAACCATTGATTTCACACAGATCAATTCAGTGTGAAAACAAAACAATTTGCCTTGCACAAAACAATCCAATATGGATTACATGCAAACCACTAACAAAATAAAATATAGTTTATGTTTTTTTTTTTTATTTGTGTATAAATTGGTGACAGGACAAGGCACACTAGCCAAGGCTCATTTTCAGGTGCAACCCAGGGGAAGAACTATATGAAGGACAAGGTGCAGAAGTCCAGACTACAATAGATACAGTGGTAAAAAGATAGTATAATGCTCAAATATACAGGTACATAAATAGTCACAGTCAAAAGTGTCATTGATACGAAAGGAATACATAGTGCAAATAAAAAAGCACACCACACAGTATGCTATAAAGGCAAAAGACCAGGGATTGGATTCTCCAGTGGCCCCAAATGCCACAAGCCCTGAGTGCACTGAACATATGGCGCATGGGGCTTGCGGTATTCTCCCAGTTGATGAGCGGCATTTTCTATCCCGTGCGTCAATTGCTGCAAGTTAGATCAACTTTTTGTGGTCCAGCTTGCAGCAATCCTAGGTCCCCTTTTGTATGGGCTTGTACCAAATATCAGAAAACGTGTCATAACTACTGTTTGACTGACCTACTAAAATCAGGTGCAGTGGCAGCAAAGGGTTCGGCGCACCACCAGAAGTGTTGTGGCGTAGGACTTGGCGCAAGCCATGTGCCATGCTTTGAAAATCCTGCCCCAGGTGTCAAAAGGGGAAGGCAATTGGAGAAAAGGCAATAGGCCTCATAAAGATTTGATATCATTTTAATTTTTTTTTCAGTAATATCATTTTCAATAGGAAAATATAACAAAACTTACGTAGGATACTATTCATAATTTACAGTGCATTCAGTATTCCAAATTAACAACTTATTCAAAATCTTCTTTGAGAAAGTATACACTTATATTGCCTCTCCTTATATTTATTTACTAAACTTGTAGATACTATGTAAGTATTAATTTAACATGTTTCATTGGTATAAATATTGCACTCTGATTCATACACCACCCAATAAGAGGTTATAACACTTAAGTTTATTTATAAACTATAATTTGGGGGCCATGGGAGAAGAGAGGCAATAGGTAACTTTTATATTTTTATAATAGTATGGGAAGATTTCTTTCAGTTACTTTCCCATTAGATCCAAATGTATCATCCTCATTATCATAATCAATATTAAACAATATTTTTTTTAATTTAGTTTTTCTCTTAGCATGTTCCACCAACGTTCTTTGTCAAAAGTAGACAAAGTTGGAGCATTCCATTTTTCTAAAATCAATCTTTGTGTTGTAATTGTGCCTAAAGAGAATTTTTTCTCCTGATATTTAGTTAACTTTAGATCATACATATTATTAAATAAAAAAATAAATCCTGTTGATTGGAAAGCTCAATTTCCAAGTTCTGCACCATCAATAATTAGGGTTGCTCCAACCATTTTTTAATTTGGGGACCAACACCAAAAAGTGTGTGAGATTTCCAACTTCTTCACATCCATTCTAGCATAAATCTGAATATTGATTGTTTATTCAGCAATATTACTGGGGGTAAAATAAGCTCTGTGCAAAATCTAGCAATATTACTAGGGATAAAATGAGCCCTGTCCAAAATCTTTCTTTGAATCATTCAGTTTTTTTGCTGAAATGTAGTTTTGTTTGCTTTAATTCTCAGATTCATCCATTTCTGTTTCGTAAACATAAATGTATTTTCTTTTCCCCACCATCTATTGCTGTTTTCCCAATAGTCTTTCTCTACACATATTAACATTGTACAATCTTGGCAAAAGTTTGGTATTCTCTTTTTTAATTATGCTTTCTTGTATAATTTGTCATTTGGAATAATCTGTAATAGTCGTGTTAGGAGAAAAGAGTTTAATTGTGTAAATTTTAGAGCTTATAATATTAAAGAAATTAAGCCAATTACCATAAGGGAACTTTGATGCTAATTTTGTAAAGAATGGAAATTCCTCATCCCTTATAATATCTCTCCATATAGTTAATTTAGCTCCTTCAAATTTCTCTTTAAAGGACTTTTTTTCACCGTCCCATAACCTATTAGTAACTACAATACTCAGATACAACCATAGGAGATCAAGATGCATCTTCTCTCTACCGTTTTTTTAATTTCTAAATAATATAGCATAAAAAAGTTGAGCCTTCTAATTTCAGTCCATCTAAAAATAAACTATTAGTTTTCAAACATTTGTAATCTTTATTGGCATTTACTTCTAATAATCACTGATATACCTTTTTTTACATCTGATTTGTCAGTGTACTACATAAATATTTAATGAAGGTATCTATTTTGAAATATTTTTTGAACTCTGTTAAGGGTGATAGTTACTTTCTAGTTACTTGCATTATTATAGCTGTATTAGTGTTTAATTTATATCATGAAAGTTAAGAGAAAAAATCTTAACTTCTGAAAAGAAATGTGGCAGAAACTCTTTTATACTATGCATTATTAAGAATGTATTATGTACAAAACCACTCATTTTTATATTTTTGGTTCCTATAGCTATGTCTTCAATTCTTGGATTCAATGTAATTCTTTGCAGAAAGGGGTCTAGACATAATATAAAAAAGATTAGAGATAATGGACACCCTTGTCTTAATCTGTTCAACATATATTTTGGTGTAATATAGTTATTGATTTGGAATCTTACCATTGTGTATCTATATAACTACTCAATTAATGTTATTAAAGTCACTGGTACTTTCCATGCTTCAAGTATTTTCATCACAAATGTTATATCAACCACTTCAAAGGCTTACTTGAATCAATTGATTCTACATGATAATTATCTTTTGTTTCCCTTGAAGTTTTAATAAATTCAAATATTGACCGTATTTTATTATTTGCCTGTGGTATTGCTGTGCCTTTTATGAAATCAGATTGGTTATTGTGGCTACAGTTAGGCAATCCCTCCTGCAAACTTTGTACTATAAGTTTTGCAATTATTTTATAGTCAGAATTTAATAATGTACTAGGACGATAAACTATTTAGATTTTGTTTTGATTTACCCTCTTAATGAATTAGTAATGCATTTGCTTCCTACAGTGAAGGAGGGAGATATCTGACTCCATCCACCATTTCATCCAACATTCTTAGGAACTAAAGAGCTAACTTATTCTGAAATGCCACAAAAATCATTTGTGAGGCCATCCAGGCCAGTGGCTTTCCCTCTTGGCATTGCATTAATAGCATCTGTTACTTCTTCAACAATACTTGATCCTGAGTTGCATTCTTGCATAGGCATCTGTGCCTCTTGGATACATTGTTTCAATAGCTATTTTTGTTCAATTTTTTTTCTATAAATAAAATCATAAAAAGATCATATTATTTCCTCCATTTCTACATCATAAGTGATACCTTCACTAAAGGATCGTTTAAAGATGTAATTATGTTTCTCGCTTTTTCCTTCCAAAGCTGACTCACCCAAAACTTTCTAGACTTGTCACCTAGTAAATATTTTACACATTTAATTATTTTTATTAAATTATAATATTAAGGCATTTTGTACTGTTCCCCCAGGTGTTTGTAACAAAGGACATGGGCATAACATGGATTTGTTACTGTAAGAATGTTATCTCTTAGCTTGATGAGTTATGTCATTTCTAATTGCCCACCTGTATGTAATTGTTTATGTACTGCTTTACATAACTGGCAATAAAGTATAATTAAAAAAATGTACAATGTAGGTTCCTGGTTCAATAATTCCTGTCTTTTGATTTTAATTTCATTCCACTCATTTATATATTTATTATTGCTTAACAATATTTATTTATTTATTTGTTTATTTGTAGAATTTCGGGTTTACAACCTTTGAGCCAGAGGCTCATTTACAAAGGTACCTCGTCACAGAGAGGACAAACAGAGTTACAAGTTTACAGAGTTCATGACAGTAGTAGACAAAAGTTACACAAATGGTTTCATACAGAGAACAATTTTAAACATTCCGTGATTACAAAGTTCATCTGATGCAGGTAATAGCAGAGGGCAGGGAACCAGGGGTGGCATGGGGGGGAGGGGTGGGGGATGCAGCCCAGTGGGCATTGTCTGGTGTTATCCATTTTTTCTGGTTTAATCCAGTATATATTTGTTTTCCTTCATCTTTTATTCATTCCAATGTGAATTGCTATGATTATTCCTCACATAACGGCTTTCATTGATCCCAAAGTTATACAATAGGTGCTTGGCCATCATAATTACAGAACCAATAGTCATATATTACATTATGTATGAACTCAAAAACATCTGGATCTTTTAAAAACTCATTATTTGAGGACCAAGTTCTGTTTGAAGTTCTGTCTCTGTTAGGTATCTGTTTGTACTTCTGTCTCTGTTAGGCATATTCATATTTACCATAATCAATGCATGGTCTGACACAAAAATTGAATCATTTTGGGACTTTGCAACAAAACTAGTTATTGATTAGGAAAGGAAAAAGTAATCAAATTTGGAATGTACTAGATTATTTATTTCTACCACCTGGACACCAGGGAATATTAATTAAACATCTGGCATGGGTGCGGGTTAGGGAAGGGACCACTAGCCACCAAAGAGAGTTAAAGCATCACATCGGGCCAATGATCAGTTGGGGGGGGGGCACTAGGCACCAGGGAAAGTTAAATCTGTACATCAGACTGGTGATCAGTGGGGACGGGGAGGAACCACTAACCACCAGGGAAAGTTAAATCATCACATTGGGCCAGTGATCAGTGGGGTGGGAGCCACTATCCACCAGGGAAAATGAAATCACCACATCAGGCCAGCAATCGGTGGGTTGGGGAGGGACCACCATACACCAGGGAATGTTAAATCATCACATTGGGCTGGTGATCAGTGGGGGGACCACTAGCCACCAAGGAAAATTAAATCATCACATTGGGTCAGCGATCAGTGAAGGGAGGGACCACTAGTCACCAGGGAAAATGAAATCATCACATCATGCAGGTGATCAGGGGGTGGATGTCAAACAGGGGAGGTATTTCACACTTATGAAAATGGGGAACAAATGGGGGGGACCACTGGACACCAGGGAAAACATGATCTTGCATCAGATCAGGGATTGGGGAAGGGACCATTGGACTCCAGGGAATTGGTTATGTACATCGGGCATGAGATTGGGTGGGGGGTGAGACCTCTAGGCAGCAGGGAAACTTGGGTGTGTATGGTGGAAGAGCTGCTGGGGGGTTCAGCCAAGCTCCGTCGCAGCCTATGTTTATGGACCCACAATACACATGCAAATGACCACATAGTGTCTTGAATGCCCAATGGGCTCATTTACTTGGCTGCTTTTTGAATTGGAACTTTCACTGTGGAGCCACACTCCTGGCTCTATGTCGGGGCATCACTAGCAGGATTACCACTAGTGCTAATGGAGTTAGTGCCAACTTGACCTGGTGCTTTTCTCAGTTGGACAGTGCAGGTGCGCTATCCAACTGAGAATATCAACCTTAGACACCTTGGCAAATGTAAGGTGCAGTGCAAACTTTTGTGCTGTGCTTTGCGACTTTTTGTGAATCAGGCCCCAGGATAGAAATGTTATACTTATTTAGATAAACATAGACTTTGTCAGCAGATGAGGACCGCTTGGCCCACCCAGTCTGTCCATTTCCCTACCTGTTGGATAAGCTGCAGATCCTTGTTAACCAACAGCCGACTTCCTCCTACCCACCACAAGAATTGCTTTATGTCTGTCCCATGCATTCTTGAATTCCCCCACTGTTTTTGACCCCACAACCTCCTCAGAAAGGCTGTTCCATGCATCCACTACCCTCTCTGTGAAAAAAATACTTCCTTACATTGCCCCTGAGCTGCCCCCCATCTTTGGATTTTGCCCCCTTGTCCTTGCACATCTCTTTTTCTGAAAGATGCTACCCTCTTGGACTTTATTTATTCCCTTGAGGTACTTAAATGTTTCTATCATGCCCCCCCTTTCTCGAGGGATAAAAAGGCTGACCACCACAACCTGATCTCACATGATATCAAATAACACCATTCCCTGGTGTCCAGTGTTCCCCCCAAATTCCAATCTTCTATACAATAAATTGATACCATTCTCTGGTGGCTAGTGGACCCCCCACCCTACTTCTCCCCATCCTGACCCTGCACCAGTAACAGTACACACTCATTGACAGCTAGTTAGCAGCCAGCAGTGGTGGAGTGTGGAGGGCTGTGCTGATCGTTGGCTCAGGTTTGGGATGGGGGGAGCGGGCTGGTGGGGCACTACCTGCTGGAGTGGGGGGTCCACTAGCCATTAGAGAATTATATAAATTTATTGTACAGGGGATCGGCATGGGATGAACACCAGACACTAGGTAATGGTGTTATTTGATATTATGGGGGATCAGGTTGGGGGGTCCCCGGACACCAGGACCTATTAATCAAAGATCTGGCATGGGTGCAAATGGGGGGAGGGACCACTAGAAACCAGGGAACATTAATTAAACATCAGGCATGGGAGCGAGTAGAGGGGCCACTAGCCACCAAAAAAAGTTAAGTGTGCACATCTCGAGCCAGTGATCAATGGAGGGGACCACTAGCCACCAGGGAAAGGTAATTCATCACATTGGGCCAGCAATCGGCAGAGGGGGTGGGGAACACTAGCCACCAGAGAAGGTTCAATCTTCACATCAGTTGGCAATCAGTGTGGGGGGGGGGTATTGTCACATCGGGAAGGAATTTCATTCTTAATTGGATGGGGAACAGACAGGAGAAAGGTCCGCTAGACACCAGGGAACTCTTTTTCTACATTGCATGAGGATTGGAAGGGACCACTGGACACTATGGACAATTGTGCTGAGGGTTTGGTGGGGTGGGTTGCCACAGTACCTCTGTCAACCACTAGGGTTGCAGGGGATTAAGGCAAGGTCGTGGTCAGTGGAAGTTGCTCCATGCAAAAGACCCTTGAACAGAGTAAATGCTCTGTGAATCAGACTATGCTGCTATTCAGGCCCCCCCCGCTTCATTTGTATTGCACACCCCTCCACACTTTGCCTAAGAAGAAACCTAGTTTGAGTGCTCAAACTGGGCTTCTGTGAATAGCAACTTGATATGAAACCCAGTTTGCTCACACAAAACCAGGTTTGTGCCCAGGCAAAGTTTTGTGAATCCTGGCCCTGGTGCTTTAAGTCTCATAATGTCACCTAAGTCATGATCTTCTAAAAAATTTAGTACTTTTGTACTACATTTATACTGCATTGTGAAGTTTTGGAAGATTTACTGTATCTAGGTAAGGCTGGATCATTGCATTCATGTCTCCTGTGAAAATCATATTTTCTCTTTCTACTTTAACTATTCCACTGGAAGTATTTGCAAGTAAAGATGTTTAATTTGTAAAGGGTCAATAAACTAATCCTAGGGTTATAGGTATATTATTTACCTTTTATCAAAATGATTCAGCCTTCTCTTTTTAGTTAAGAGTTTTTTATTATTTTGAAAATATACAAAAGTTGGAAACACCCAACAACATTTTGTTTTACAACATCATATAGTACAGATACATATATAATGACTTATAGGGTTAATAAGAGTACTAACTGAGTCAAGATTTTTAACGCAGAAATTGCTGAAGCATCCTTTAAATCTTATAAAATGATGAGATGCAATGCATGCAAAAGAAAACTTGCATATTCTGTAGTAAGGACACCTACCTTAGATCCTTGCCAGAATTCCAAAACCATAAGGAGGTACTACTGCTCACTAGACATGGCTTCATGTAGGTTGGTAGGTGTACCTTCCAATGGCTGACTCTGAGGGGACCTCTGAAAAGAGATGAATAGGATGCCACAGAGTAACTAAAAGTACTTTTTTTTTTCTACTTTCTCATTTGCAAATTATACTACATAGCCACTAGAGGGCTACCACAGCTGTCTTTTCTGTTAAAGAGGAAACACATTATATTTTCTACTTCCTCTTCTGCTCTAGTGGACCTGGGATACCTGTCTTTCTGAGGACCATCCCTGGGGTTTTTCTGCCTGTTTCTCAGGCTGAACCATGCTCATCTACTAAGGCTGCAAGACTTGAACGCCTGCCCCCACTTCCATTCTGTACTGGTGGAGCAGGCCAGAAACAGAAACGAAAGCTACAGACCAATCTTGCTGCACTGGATTGCAGCCTTGAACCACCTCACTGGCTCAGCTGCAAAGAGTTGCTCCACAAGTACGTTCAGCGCCAAAACCGCCTGTCAGCCAACAAAAGGATTTTAAACTTTTGACACCTGATCGCCGATTGGTCTAGACTTCTAGTGGCTTTTACTGCTGACTGTTGTGGCCATTAGATCTACCATGGGAAATTACAGCTGGTTCTTCAGTGTGTCACTAACTTTACTAGCACTCAGCTCAGTTCTTCGGAACCCTCATCCCTCCCTAAAGTGGAATGAAGCTTGTGCTTCTCCCTGTCCTGCGTCCAACAGCTCCTTTCAGGTAGCCATTCTGGACTATTGGGCTTCTCGGCTGTCTCTGCTGGGGAGTGGGACATCTCCCGAGCTGCATCTGCAGATTACTGTCCCATCCAGACTTGAGACTTCCTACTCATGGCAAATTTCTGCCAGGACACTAGTGGCTGCAACACTAGGCCAGTATAACACCAGGAGTGGGTACAGGCCTACCCATCAATACCGCCTCCCCTATCGCCCCAAAAATAGTGTTTACAAATTACAGTTCGCTGCCTTAAAAAGAATCCTGCTTCTTTTACTATTGTGCTCAGGCAATGTCGAACTCAACCCAGGACCACTGGACACCCTTGCTTCTCCGTCAGACCTGGCAGGTGTCAAAGGAATGTCTTTTATGCATCTTAATGCCTGTAGTTTACTGAAAAAGTTCACCCTTATCCAGGCTTGGGTGAGCCACACTCTACCTGAGGTCCTAGTGATCACTGAGACCTGGCTTAGGCCAGCCACCCCAGACAATGAAATCAGTATCCCAAATTATTTACTCTTCCAAGCAGATAGGCAATCAAGAGGAGGTGGGGTGGCAATTTATGTCAGGGACAAATACTCAGCCACATGCATAGATGCATCATCCTCCCCCAAAGAATTTGAGTGCTTGACCCCAAAGATCAAACTTTCTCCTTCCAGTGCACTCTGTGTAATAGGCTGCTACAGGCCCCCTTCTGCCAGGCCGCATCTCCTGTTTCACCTCAGCTCCATACTGGGGCTCAGTTCCTTGGAAACCATTATTCTTGGCAACCTGAACTACGATTGGCTATCAGGTACATCAGCTCCCTTGAAATCTTTTTGTGACACTCTAGGGCTGGTGCAACTCATTGGCGAGCCTACTCACCCAAATAAAAAGAACCTTAACAACAGCTCCCTCTTATATGTAATTTTGGTTAGCAAGCCACACCTGTTCTCTTATGTCGGAACATTTTTCTCAGACATTAGCGATCATTGTATAATCACCACCATTAGATCCGTGCACAACCCACAGTTTGTGGCAAAGTTCTCTATCAAGAGGTGCAAATGCAACTTTGATTTGTTTGCTTATGTCTATGACTTGAAACATTCACCACGATGGCAGGAATTCTTCCTAGCCAAAATGGTTAACAGGGCATATACTATTTTTTACAATATTTTAAGTGAGGCTTTAAATAAGCATGTACCCTTGGTTAAGGTGCAGATCAGGGGCAGTACCTGCCGTTGGTTCTCACCTGAGCTCAAAGCTTCCCTGTTAGAAAGAGTTACTTTATGGAAAAAAGCTCAAAGAAGCAAGAACGACTCGGATTGGTGTCTTTTTAAGAGAGCACGTAACAAGTACACCATATTGGTCAGAGCAGCAAAGGCCGCCTACTATCGTTCGGAGCTGGTTTCTGCCTCAAGAAATCCTTCAGTGCTCTGGAAAACATTAAAAGACATGTCTGGACACGCACCTGGTAATTCCATTCCAGCAAAAATTAAGTCCGGTGGCAGCATTATTTCTAACCAATCGGAGATATTGGAAGCCCTCAATAACCAGTTTGCAACGGCAGGGCTAGCACTTGATACTTCTCCTACCAATGACCTCCGCAGAGCTCAGGACCCACCAACCCATGAATCTCCCTCTACTGAGGAGGCCTTCTCCCTCCTGCCTGTCTGTCTAAAAGAGGTGGAAGACCTACTGCTGCAACTAGACACCAGAAAGGGAGCAGGCTCCGACTTCATAGAGCCATACTATCTGAAATGTGCCTACCATGTGCTTGCAGTGCCAATCACCCACCTATTCAACATGTCACTCTCCCAGGGTAGCCTTCCCCCTCAATGGAAAATAGCCCATGTCATCCCTCTATTAAAAGCGTGTGATCCCTGCGATCTAAATAATTACAGACCAATCTCCCTCCTCCTCTCCATTCTGTCTAAATTACTAGAAAAAATAGTATGTGGGCAGCTAGGGGTATACTTAGAATCCAGAAGCCTATTAAACCCGGTTCAGTCTGGATTCAGAGCAAAGCACAGCACCATAACAGCCCTAGCTAAGGTGACCAATGACTGGCTCCTAGACCTTGACAACAAGAAGCATGTCTGTGCCATTTTCTTGGATCTTAGTAAGACATTCGACACAGTCAATCACAGCCTGCTTCTTTCCTCCCTAAGCGCCTTAGGCCTGGACCATAAATCTATGTGCCGGTTTGGAGACTACCTTGGAGAACGGAAACAGCAGGTTAAAGCTGAAGGTGATCTTTCTACATTAAAACCTATGCTGAGGGGTGTGCCCCAGGGCTCTATCCTTGGTCCCCTCCTCTTTACAGTCTACATTAACAACATCAATGACACCATCAAAAAAGCCAACATCCACTT
The DNA here is from genome assembly GCA_016271365.2 of Neoceratodus forsteri. Classification (NCBI taxonomy): domain Eukaryota; kingdom Metazoa; phylum Chordata; order Ceratodontiformes; family Ceratodontidae; genus Neoceratodus; species Neoceratodus forsteri. The sequence continues at coordinate 1,221,962,794 of CM057450.1, forward strand.
ATTCGCGGACAACACTGTACTGTACTTGAGTCGACCCATGCCGGAAGCAGCCTGTGAAGACCTCCAAGCTGAATTTAACCTTCTACAATACCAGCTCATAAACAAAAAGCTTTTGCTCAATGCGAAAAAGACAAAAGTCATGCTGTTCTCCCCCTCCTTGCATGTGGCAATTCCTGCTGGGGGGCTATCCCACAAATTACCACTGTTCTTGGAGAAACACTAGAGCATGTAGCTAAATTCAAATATCTAGGAGTTTGGCTTGATCATAAACTTTCCTTCACCGACCATCTTGAAGAACTACAAAAGAAACTAAGGCAGAGATTAGGACTATTCTACAGAATTAACCACCTGCTCACAAAGGAGGCCAAGATTCAACTGGTTCAAGCTACCTTTCTATCTTTAATAGATTATGCGGACCTGCTCTACAGCCTCTGCACTGACTAAGTTGGGCACCCTCTACCACAGAGCTATCAGGTCCATTGCTGGTCTTCCACTTTCCACACACCACTGCTCCCTGTACTCATCGTTAGGCTGGACTTCCCTTCACTATGGAAGGAATAGAAATGCTGCACTATGGGTCTTCAGAGCAGTGGCCAACAAGCTCCCCTCATATGTCTCAGATTGTATTCCCCGGAGTGTGTTAGGCACCTACGCTCTAAGGAGCTATTCCCTAATAGCCCTCCAAGTTCCAAGGGTCAGAACTCATTTCGGCAAAGCTGCTCTAAGCTTCTCTTTACTCACATTGTGGAAAGGTTTACAAAGGAACTTGTAGCTGAGCTGCCCTGTTAGCCTGAATATCTTCAAGGCACTCTCCGATCGCTACATGAAAGCACCTTGCAAATGTTTTCCTCACCGCTAGTCCGCTAATTCCACAACTCCCCCTTTCCATCCTGACGCTCGCCATGTTTCTACCCCTGGCTCTCACTCTTTCCCTATTAACTCTTCCTGCTGCACTAACCCTTCCCTGTCCACTCCAGCCTGGCTAAAGTCCCACCCCATCCATAGTAGTGTGCCAATTATCTACCCCTCCTCCATCATTATCATAATAAACAAGTACACGACAACCATCGTCACTTTCTGTGGTTTTAGCTCAATTTTCCCCCAGTTGTCGGTAATATATCCCTCCTCTTCTTCACCTCTCTAACCTGCCACCCCATACACGGCCTCTTTTCCCCTATATGTGTAGTTGCCGGCTGCCTCACTCAAAAGATCTCTGCTTCTAACCCCTGTATGCCTATGGTTGATTGTACATCTGCTGACTTCTTAAATTGTAAAATAATGCTGTTTTTTTTTATTTATTTCAACCTTGTACTGTACTGTATACACTGTATATACTTTTTCTGCCTTGTATATTATTGCTTTTTGTTTACCTGCTTCTGTACTATACTTTGATGTATTCATGACCGGGTCCACCTTGCAAATGAGCCTTGCTCAATGGTGCCCACCTGGATAAATAAAGATTTTGATTGATTGAAATAGTAGTGATTTTTTGGATAAGGAATGCTAACATATAACTCTGTACCGTACCATCTATGAATCTAAGCATTAAAAGGGAAAATCGTAAACCAAACATTGACACTACATAGAATCAAAGAAAAAGAAACTATTTACAATAATGTCATTCTGCTGTAAGTTAAAAATAAAAGGACTGCACATATATATTTGAATGTAGCTTCAGTAGTCTAGCTATGCAGTACAGTCATATAGAGAAGGACCATGAAAACATTATGAAAAGAGTCAACTGACACCTGATCTGGCAGCCTGATATGCCATATAGGGAGTCCAGCATAAAGAGAAAAATGACAGTTGCCCTTTCAGCAGATGAGAGCGCCTGTCTAATTCAGATATGTAAGTCAATGCTGACGATATCTGTTATATTTGGAATAGTAGGGTTTCTCCGCTTTCTGAGGATAGAATGCTTCACTTGCATACTTAGTAACATTAACCATCTGAATTTGTGGCAAGTAAGATTTGGGGCTTCGGATTTGAGTCCAAGAAGCATAAGGCGAGCGCTGGGGGGGATATTACACTTTAAGATTTTACTTGCAGCTTTATGGGCAGTCTTCCAAATAACTGTAATCAGAGGGCAGGACCATAAAATGTGACACATATCTCCCCCCGGCTGGTGACATCTCCAGCACTTATCATGTGTGAGCACATGCATTTTCTTTAACATTGTGGGGGTTCTATACCAGGAGTGCATTACTTTGTTATGGATAAGTCTGCTCCTAGCATCTGTATAGACAAAGTGCCCTACTTGCCAGCACTGCATCCATTGCTGATCTGTAAGAATTGTTTGAAGGGCTTTTTCCCACTTAGCCTTCGAGGATTGGTTAGGTGTGGGCAGGGTGTCTCTGATTAGGGCATACATAGCACCAGCAGTCCCTTTTTTTAGGGTAAGCCACCTGTGTATTGGAGGTGTGAGATCTGCTAACACATTCCCTTGATGGAGCAAATGTTTTAGGGCATCCCTGATTTGAAGATACTTCCAGAAATCAGAGCTACATATATGCCATTTGTTCTGTAATTGGTGGAATGTATCTACCAGCAGAGCACCCTTGACCAGGAGGTCTTTTATAAAAAAGATACTAGTGGGATTATTCCAAACTGGGGTGTAGAGAAGGGGGAGAGTGGGGAGATTTAGTTTTTATGAAGGAGGCACAAATATTTTATTGAGGGACCTATAGTTGGGTGAGATAGGAGATCCTGAGTGGCCCCAGGCCAGAGTAAGGTAGCTGTAGTAGGGGAACCACTTAGAGCTTGTTCGATCACCAACCATTGAGGAGAGTCCTCGAATTGGGTATGAAACCATTTCAGGGTCTGCGAACACTGATATGCCATCTTATAGCCTTCCAGCAAGTGGAGACCCCATCCTCCAAGTCTGCAATGCGCCCAGAGTGTGTTTTTACTGAATCGGGGTTTCGTTTGTCCTCATAGAATGGCGCCAATAAGCTTATCAATTTTTTGGATCCATACCGCAGGCAAAATAAGAGGAATATGGGACAGTAAATGAAAAAATCTGGGAGCCATAGACATCTTATAGGCTGCTATTTTGCCAGCTAGTGTGAGATTGAGATGGGACCAATGATCCAGCTCAGTTTTGCAGGTAGATATGAGAGGGCCCAAGTTGTTATCCCACCATTTCTCCACATTAGCTCCCACTTTAACACCCAGATACGTAGTAGTATTTTGAGACCACTTAAGTCCATAATGAGATATGGTGTGAGAAAGACACTTAGAATTAAGTGGAAGGATCTCTGTTTTGGCTTGATTAATTTTGAGCCCAGAAATATAGGAAAAATGGGCTAACAGAGTGAGAAGAGGTGGGATAGATTTTGAGGTATCTCCTAGAATAACCAGTAAGTCATCCGCATACATAAGGGTTGAAGGCCATGGTTGTGCTGTAACAATACCCTGTATAAGGGGGTGTTGTCTGATTGCGGCAGAATGATTCAGCCTTTTTGATCTTTATATCGACTTTCTAAAGGAAAGCCAATGCCCCTTCTAATCAAGATTAATATCCCACAACTTCTGTGTACCTGTTAAATAATAAATTTGATTAATCCATTTTGTCTTTAATTTTAGAATCTCCTTTATATTAAGGTGTGATTCTTGGAAAAAATTATATTAGCCTTTCATTTCTAAATATAATTAAATATTCTTGTTCTCTTTATGGGAGAGTTAAATCTGTTAACATTTAAGGAAGCACATTTAATATCTAATTGCTCCATATTATACATAATCATAACTATTACAACTCCATCATACATATAACCACCCTCTCTTCCTCTTTTTCCTGTAGACATAAAATAACCCTAATATTTTATTTATTTATTTATAAGTTTCACCAGGAAAGACCTACTGAGCAGACATGCTAATTTCCAGATGCGTCCTGTGGGAGAGGGGACAGGGATACACAGTAAGTACAGCAGCAAAAGTAAGCAATACAATGCATAGTGGTGAATAAAATACAGACATGTACAGAAAGAACAAAACACATAACAGTACATTTCAATAAACTACAATAATAACAAGAAATGTGCGAGGAGACTAATAAAAAATAAAAACAAACAGTATCATAATAAAAATAGGATAGATACTAATCAGCAAATGATTGCAGAGGCAATTATGGTAAAGGTGATAAATTAATAATTTAACATATCTACAGGAGTGGGGGGGAGTGGTCCTTGAGGAGGGAGCTGAGGATATGGGGGGAAGCAGCATGACAGGTGGGAGGAGGGAGGGAGGGCATTCCAGATTTTTGGGAAGTGGTGTGAGAATGCAGCCTGACCAACTGAAGTAGTCCTGGATGGGATGGTTAGAGTGTGGTGGTCATGATTTCTGAGAAAATGAGAGGATGATGATTTGAGAGAAACAGAGGAGGAGAGATAGGAAGGGAGGGAGTGATACCAGAATTTGGCAAGAAAGTTGGCACAGTGAATAAGATGCCTGTCGGCTAAGAAAGGAAGAGAGAGAGAGTGATTGGTAAAGGGTATAATGATGGGTAAGGGGACAGTCAAGAGCAAAATGGCAGAAAGAGTGGAAAAGAGAGTCCAGCCTATTTAAGAGAGATTTTGGAGCAGCACTGTAGACTACATCACTGTAGTCAAAGGTAGGTAGAATGATTTTCTGGACCAGGTGCGGTGAGCTGGCAGAGGAATACAATCACAATTTCTGTATGAAGCACCCAATTAAGGGTGTAACTTTTTGGGATGGCATCAATGTGTCCAGAGAAGGTGAGGTGCTGGTCAAGCCAGACCCCGAGATACCTGAAGGAAGAGGTGACCTCAAGTAATGGTCCATCTAGGGTGTGGTAAGAAGGGAGGGAGTTTAGCTGAGAGAGTCTCTGCTTTGTGCCAAAGGTAATGGAGACTGCCATCTTGGCATTTAAAAATAACCAGTTTAAATGAAACCAGAGCTGTACTTTGTCAAAATCCTGCAGAAGTTTTGACGCAACGACAGAAGGGGAATATTAATACAGTGATCAGCATTTAATATATCGGAAAAAACACAACAAATTCTTTCTGATGCACGGTATTAAAACAATTTCTTAGCCTAATGATTAACACATAACTATAAATGCACATTATATACAGACAGCTTATGCAGCTTACTAAAGTTGCTTTCTTTGATCTCATTCCGGTTCTCAGCTCCCCCCCCTTCAGCATAGTAACATAATCAAATATTCCCCTGCTGTCCTCACACACATAAATTTACAGCCTCCCCCATTAACTTGAGGTAATGACAAGTTGTTCCTTAACTAGTACTAACAGTTGTTGTCATTATTCTTAAAGAATACTCCTCTATGTTTATAGAAAAATTTGAAGGAGTTTAACTTTTAAGTCATTTAAGGCTTCCAGCGGTGTTTGATAAAGATGTCTCTCTTCTTCAATTATAACTCACACATGCACTGGAAAAACCATTGCAGCATTTGTGTTGTTGTCATAAAACTTTCTTTTAATAAAATCAAATTTCTTCCTACCTTGTATAAGGTTAGGTGGGAGGTCATTAAAGACATAGACTGTCATACCCATTGACTTAAGCTTTTTCTTTTTGTACACCTCTGACATCAAGGCTTCCTTATCACCAGATCTTAAAAATATTACTATAATAGGTCTTGATGGTGCATTGTCAGCTGGTCTTGATATTAACCTTCTGTGTGTTCTATCAATTTCAGAATCAATCATGTTAGGTTCTTTTTCCATATATGCAGTCACCACCTGCTTAAATGAGTCCAGTAATGTTTTACTTGCATCCCATTATTCTGGTGTGCCCAAAAGGTATACATTTTCATGTTCACCATGAGTGCACATGTGAACAAACATCTTGCTATGAGAGTGCCTTTTGAGGGTTGTGACACAATCAGTCCAATGCAGAGTGGTCTGCAAGGGACATGTCAGTGCTACACCAATCATCAGCGAGGCTGATCATGACACAGTTTTGGCTTGCTGGGTGGAAACTTTATTTGTTTGAAAAGAAAAAGCTAACCCAGTCATAAGTTGCTTCTTCCTTTGATCTACGCCACCCAGCAAGCATAGCTGATCTGTCATGATCAGCCTGCTGGGGAATTTCAAGCATCCAGAAAGAGACCCATGCTGTTGTAGATACCAGCTGTAACAAAGAAAATTGTCCATTGATGTCTGTTGCTGGCACCCCTGTAACTGTCCCCCCAACCGACTGTCCCTATCAGCACCCACTACCCTACACCCTCCCACAAACATAGCACCAACACTGGGGGTGCCCAGTCCCCAGTGTCACCACCTCATCTATTGCTGCTGCTGGCCCTGTAACTGTCCCTCCCACGCGATCCTCCCTCTTAGCACCCACCATCCCACCCCTCCCCACAAACAGCCACAAACATAACACTGGCACTGGGGGTGCCCAATCGCCCAGTGTCACTGTTGCCATCTGAAACCATCTGAAATAAAAAAGCATCCCTCATCATTTTTTTAACCCTGTAAAAAAGAAAACTGTCCATCGATGTCTGTGTTACCGTTAGTCCCCCCCCGACCCCCTCAACCCTTACTTATATACCCACCAGGATCTAATGCTGTAATCCTCTGTGGACTGCAGACACAGCTTCACTCTTCAAAGCTGGACCATAAACTGAGGAAATCAGGTATGCAAGTCAATGTATTTAATGGGGTTATGAACTTAGTGGCATCACTTAGCCATTTTTGAATATTTTTGTCCCAAATTTTCCAACATGCCTTTTCTGGGACACCACCTCATGAACAATTGCAGTGAAATTAGGCAAAGAGGTGATTTCATGGTAGCTGCACAAATTTACATTTCAGGCAGGAGTTGAAACTTTTCTCTGTTCTTGTTCATGGGGGGAGGGGGTAGCAAGAAGGCTATGCTGAAAATGTGGCATAAAAATGTTAAAAAACAACAGAGTTATGAGCCTATGTTGACATTTGAGAACACAGGCTTGTAACTTTGGTAATTTTCAATATTTTTACCCCAGATTTTCAACATACAGTAGCCATTTCTCCACAGCGGTACTGGGTGTTAATATTGCCAGCACAATAACGCTGGGCAAAATGTTGCAGGCAGCACATTGTGGTTGATAATGCCACCGGTACATTACATCATGGGCAGCAATACTGCAGAATACATCACAGTGTGGACGATCGCAAGACATGACAGTGCAGGCAGGGAGCAGGAGAACTGGCCAGCCACACATGAGGTAGGTGTCCTCCGCGAGGCAGAGGCACCATGGGCATGGGTAGCAGTATCTGTGGCCAGAGTAGGCAGGCTGTCTGTTGGGCAGGGTCAGGGGGTGTGGGTGGGTCTGCAGTCCAGGGGCTCACAGGGCTGTCCAGAGTGGTGCCCTGGAGGCACATCCCACCATGGGGTTGGGACACTGGGATCTGTGGCTACAGTGTGCCCTGTGGAGTCCCATCAGTGCCCGTCCACTGTTTGGCTCCCCGGTGTTGGCCTTTGGTGGATGTCAGTGTGGCATCAGGGTGGCATTGGGGCTGTTCCCCGCTGGTTGGTGTGGCACTGTACTACCTCCTCAGACATCCTGGTGCCATGCCAACTGGGTGCCACACCATGTCTGCTGCTGTTGCCCTACCTCCATCTCCGATCAGGCTCTGTGGGGGTCGGCAGCACACCATGGGCTGGTACCATGTGGTATTGCTGCCCACAATTAAATGTACCAGCAGCGTTATCGACTGCAATGTGCTGCTTGTGACGTTTTGCCCAGCGTTATTGTGCCAGCGACGTTAACAGCCAGCACCCTTCACAGCACCTCATGAATGTGACAGCTGTAGTTTTTCAAATCCTGGACAAAATGTGTTGTTTCATCCCAAAGGTGATTTGAAAGACCCTACTTGAAATCACCTTTTGGACAGGTGTTGAAAATTTTCTCTGCAGTTGTTCATGAGGTGGGGTCATAAGAAGGCTATGTTGAAAATTTGGGGTAAAAAATATTAAAAAAACAAAATTATGAGTCTATGTTGAAATTTAAAAATACAGGCTCATAACTTTGGTAATTTTCAATATTTTGACCCCAAATTTTAAACATAGCCATTTCTTCACAGCACCTCATGAATGTGACTGCTGTCATTTTTCAAATCCTGGCCAAAATGTGTTTTCGCACTTGTGGCGCAACATCACATTTTGGGCAGGATTTGAAAATGTTCTCCACCCTTGTTCATGAGGTGGGCTCATAAGAAGGCTATATGGTGTCATAAGAAGGCTATGTTAACATTTTGGGGGTAAAAATATGAAAAACAACAAAGTTATGAGTCTAGGTTGCAATTTTTCAATGCACACTCGTAACTGTGGTCATTTTCAATATTTTTATCTCAACTTTTAAATATAGCCATTTTTTGACAGCACCTCATGAATGTGACAGCTGTCATTCCTCAAATCCTACCCAAATGTGTTTTAACACTTGTGGCGCAAAATTATGTTTCCACCATTGTTTTATAAATGACACCTGACATGCTCGGGAGTGGTCATAAAAAGATTATGTTGAAAATTTGGGGTAAAAATGTAAAAAAACAACTAAGTTATGAAGAAACAAATTGTTCCGACATTTACTCATAACTATTTTTGCAGATTTTGGTACCTAATGTTCGACATATCCCTTATGTTACCCCACCTCCTGAATATGGCAGGTGTAATTTTTTCCAATCACCTCTGAAACTTGTTGCCACAATTGCATAGCTAAATCACCTTTCAGATGGGATTTTAAAAACTCCACCAGTCTTAATCATCACATCAGGTCATAAAAAGATTTTTGGACATTTGGGTTTAAAATGTGGGAACCCACTGAGATGTAGATATTACCTCTCAGCTGCCCTATCCTATGTAATTATAATCTAACAATGTGTCAAAGCAGGACACCACTGAAAATTAGATATTGCAACTCATTTGCTGTATCTTGGGTAAATATATTGTAAAAATGTGTACATGCAAGACCCGGTAGAACAGCACTACCATTGGTGAACATACGGCATTGACAAATGCTTGTTTTGTTCTTGCCCAAATTTCAAAATCAAGGAGTTTGTCCCTCATCTCCTTATTTGTTTGTTCTATGTGATGTATTTGTCTTTTAATAGGTAATACTTCATCAGTTAAGTCTGAAAGTTTTTGTTTCATTTCCTTTAGATCCCGTTTAATCTCCTTATTCTCCTGCATCACCAGCTCCCATGCAAGTGCATCATTCATAAACAATTCTTCCTCAGACGTTTTTTCATTACTATCATTTTGGTTCTGCTGCTTTTGTTCTTACTTTCTTTCCTGCTTATGACTGTTTCCATTCACATAAATTCTTGATTGTGTAGTGTATTGTATACTTTGGGGATTTTCTGTCAAATGGTTTGCTGACTTATTTCAAGTTTCGTCACCTAAGTAATTAATATGGTGCACCATATTTTCCAACTGGTTACTGCTAGTTTCTAGTCCTGTAATTACAGTTTGCATATAACTTAAAGCATGATGTTAGTAATTTAATGGGGCAATAATTTTTCAACTTTGATTTATTATGTTCAATTTCTTTTGTAGCCTTTGTAAATTTAAATATGCTACTGGGAGAGGCATTCAAGAAGTTATGGAATATACAGTATAGCAGTACATGCTCATTGGTTGACAGGTCAACCAATGAGTGCATACTGTATACTGTACGCTTCATGACAGTTCAGTCGGTGGCCAGCCATGGTGGTGTGAGGACAGCTGTGTCGGTCACCGGTTCAGGTTGAGTTGGGATTGGGGGGGGACGGGGTAGTGGATCGCTACCTGCTGGGGTGCAGGGCCACTAGACTGCCAGGGTATGGTATTATTCATCGGGGGGATGGTGATTGGAGAACAGGGGAGGTGGAGGGACCACTAGATCACCATGACTGCCTTTATTTCTTATATACTAGAGGATCAGGGCTGAGGAAGGACTGCTGGACTACCAATGATATGTTTTATGACATGTACAGGGATTGGGGCAGGGGAGAGACCACTGGACTGCTAATGATTTTCTTAATACATGTACAGGGATTGGGGCAGGGGAGGGACCACTGGACTGCTAATGATTTATTTTTTTCATACATGTACAAGGATCAGGGCAGGGAAGGGGAGATACTGCTGGACAACTAATGATTTAATACATGTACAGGGATCGGGGCAGGGGAGGGACCGCTGGACTACCAGTGATGACATTTATTTAATGTATGTGGTGATCGGGTCTAGCACAGGACTGCTACATCACCAGGGTGCTCAGCCCTTGACAGTGAATGGACAGGTTCCTCTGTGCACTGTTAAGGGCTGGGTTTCAGAAGCGTTTAACTGCGCCACTGCTGGCAGCCACTTAGCGCTTCTGAAAGTGTTCAATATTGTGCTGCACCACATATGCATGAGGGAACCCTCATTTGCACTGACGTAGCACAATATTGTGTGTGACGACACTGTCGGTGGGTGCGCCATGCATAAATGTCCTCTGAATATGGGCATGCCCCCCTGACAGCGGTGCTATTGCAGGTTAGCATAGCGCAAACCCAGTTTATGCCACGCTAACCTTTTGAAAATGGCGGCCATAAAGCCTTGTTAATTTCTTGGCAAATCCATCTCTACACCCTTTGTCAAGGCATCTGAGGGTTGTGATTCAGCTGCAGAAACTGTTTCACTTTTCTGATGTGGATTAGCTTGCAATAAGAGCTCATTTCTGCAGGTAATACCTGACTTCTCTTGCCCTCAGTTCAATTCCCCAGAGACTCAGTTCTTTCCTTTGAGACCTTGGCACTGCTTCCCTCCTCATTTTGTGAGTCACACTGTAAATTAGCTTTTTTAACGTGTTTCATCTTACCTTGTATTATGGCCTTGAGTAATATTGGCATCTGAGCATCGCTCTTACTTTTGTCAACTTCTACCATTCGTATTCTTAAATTGACACACCACCATACTCCTTGCACTAACTGCATTTAATGCCAGCTGCTGCTTAGTAGTTTTAGTGTTATGCTTAATGCCCAAAATGGATTTTGGTGCATTTTTTCCTTTTTAAGGTGTCATTATCCCATAGTTAGCAAACAGTTTATGAGTTTTCTGTACACAGTTTTTAAAACGTGCTGCTCCTTCCCTCATAATAGCAGCACAAACAGTGAATTGTAGCAGGTTCACAAATATGCTGAAGAATGCTGAGATATGGGTGAATCCCCATGTCAGGGGAACTCTTGTGAGACACTTCTGTTCATTCCTGCTTCACAGTAGCCATTTCCTCACAGCTGCCGACTTTTCTTGATTATTTGTTTGGATATAGTTCTAATGTAAACTTATTACACAAACCAATATAGCTAATGTGCAACAGAATGGATTTCACACAGATCAGATCCATTCCGTCTGCAAGCAAACAAACCTGACTTGCACAGATCAGTGCAATATAGTTCACACACAAACCAATATGCTTCATATGAAACAATGTAATTTGTGTGTAAATGAATATATCTCGTATGGAAACAAATGTAATTCAAGCCCAATCTGATGCATTTCCAGCACATGCCCATGCATATCACACACAAAGTAATCATCTAAAACACAGTATAGTATTTAAACAAACTCATATGTCTATACATAAACCAATATATTAGACACAAAAACCCACCTGTTATGCAGTGAAACCAATATAGTGTATAGTGAGCCATTGTTCAGTATTGATTTCCGTCCTTGCTGAAATGTTGTTGTACCACAGATCAAAGGTTGCAGAATATCATTGTATCCTTCTGTGGTATAACAACATATCAACTGATCAGAAATCTGCAGCCACCTGCGTGAGAACCCTTGCGTGCACAGTGTTTAAGAAAACAAAACAAAGCTGCCAAGCCATGGGATGCAGGAGAGGAAGACTGGGTGCAAACTCGCCAGGAACAAAAATACACAGATAAGCCTTTGATAACTTTTTTATTTATTTCTTTAGTAACTTGTCGATTTTAAAACATTATTGCCTGGGGCGGGGCAGTACTAAAAAATAATTTAAAAGTATACCCTGTATAAAATACCAAATGGGATACCTCATGGCCAACCAGCCTGGGCCGCCGCCTTGGGCTCTGATGACCTCAGACCTCGTGTGTGTAATCGGAACCCCTCTGTGGCAGCACAGGCAGTTTGTGCATTGTTGACCATCCAGTATACTCTATATGGGCTTCATGAACCAATGTCCGACAAGTTTTACCTCTGTGATTTTTGGCCTGTTTGGCACCTCTTAGTAATTAGACAAAACATCCCATTTGTAATTTGTTATGTCTGCATTTCCTGGCAAGACATGTCTACAAAGCTACCATCCTTGTCAGAAAGCAGCTCTGCTGTAAGCCAGTATTGTCCCACTGAAGGACAATGGGTACTATTGCTTAATGAAATAAAACAAGAGTTGGCTTGTGCCCGCAAGGATGGGCATGTGATATCAATGTTGTTCTATAGGGCAACAATTTGATTTGTTTGTTATCCTCATCCCAAGCCACCTCCTCCTCACCACCCCTGGACCTTATCATGGCCATAATAACACCCAGTGCAGTAGAATACATTGTTTTACATTTGCATAACAGCCCAAAGATTACTCTCACAGCTGAACCCAATTCTTGAAAATTACTGCCATTTGAGCTGGGCAAAGAGTGCAAGAGGATGAGAACCTTTGTGCTGCATTGGTCAAGTAAAATAATTTATTCTAGTACAGTGGATGACCTGATGATAAGGATGGGGTAGGAGGGTGGTGGGGCTGAGATGAAGGAATTGTGGGTTAAACAGTATTTAAAAGGAATGCCACTGTAAGTGGAACTGGTGGCCAGGTGGCCTGGGGTTATGGTGTGTTTTTGTATTCTGTTGTCTGTCGCTAATGAGCTTAAAAAAGAGAGAAACCAATTTGATCCTGTAGTACTGATCGAGTGAGGTACTGTAATACACACACACACACACACACACACACACACACACACACACCACACCATAAAAAGCCTTGTAAGCAGAGTTGCCATGTCAAGCCCCTCCCCATTTGCTCAATTCGAAATAACACACACACACAAAAAACAAGCATTTGTCAATGCCGAATGCTTGCTTGCTGGCATTAGCAGTGGAAGCGCAGGAGTTAGACAGATGCAGTGCAAAAATAGCAGAGATGTATTGAACTGACACCAACTTCACCCCCACCATGCAGAGATGGACAGGTATTGGAGTGTACCTTTGGGTCGTTGCCCATAACGGTCAAGACATTTCACCTCACCCTACCCTGCAGACACTGACAAGTGTCGATGTGTGCCTTGGGGTGTTCTGGCTTTACACTCACCTCATTCCATAAGGAAATATGCTGAAATGGGTGCAGTATTGGAGAATGGTGTGAACTCTGAGCAAAAGAGTCCAAGGCGCACCTCGATGCCTGTCGCTGGCTGCAGGGTGGGGGTGAGGGTGGGGGTGGAATGCCATGAGCATCAATTCTTGTGGGGATTTTTTTGTACCATATTTTCAATATAGGCATTTTGGAACCTCCGCTCATGAACAGCGTTACTGTGATTTTCTTAATCTGACCCGAACACCGATTTCCCACAGCGAGCGTGCTATTCTGTGCTGGAAGTGCAAAAACACATTTTGGCCAGGATGTGAAAAATGACAGCTGTAATATTCATAAGGGCATGTGGAAAAATGTCAGTGTTAAAAATATGGAGTGAAAATAGTACAAATTCGTGAAGTTAAGCGGGTGCATAGAAACTGCTCAATACAGTCTCGTAATACAGTCATTTTATAGACTTTTGTCACCAGATTTTCAACATAGGCATTTTAGGACCACTGCTAATGAACAGTCACTGTGATTTTCTTAATCTGTCCCAAACACTGATTTTCCACAGTGACTGCACTATTCTGTGCCAGAAATGCAAAAACACATTTCAGCCATGATGTGAAAAATGACAGCTGTACTGTTCATAAGGAGGTGTGAAAAAATGGCAATGTTGAAAATCTGGAGTGAAAATATTACAAATTTGCAAACTTGCGAGTATGCGTGGAAACTATTCAACGTATGCTTGTAACACAGTCATTTTTGAGAATTTTTTCACCAAATTTGCAACATAGACTTTTTGAGAGCCCACCTCATGAACAGTGACACTGTCATTTCATTATTCGGTCCAGAAAGGTGATTCCGTGCAGTGACCACAGAATCCCCTTTTGGGACTGAACAACCAGATGACAGTGACTGAATTCATGAGATAGGGTCCCAAGAACCCCATGTTGAAAATTTGGTGCAAAAATTCAAAAGAATGACTGAGATATCAACCAAAGTTGAAAACCCCCTATTTATGCCATTATACAGCTTATCGGCATTTCTTCAGCTCGCGGTCGGCTTTGAAGAGTGCAGACATGTTCTTGGTCCACCGAAGATCATTGTGCTGGGCTACAGAGGTAAGTATGGGGTGAGGGGGGTGTGGGGAGGCAGGGTGCGCAGTGGGTGGGCATGGGAGGTGGGTAGGGAGACCACGAGGGACAGTTTTCTTTTTGACAGGTTTAAAAAATTAAAAAAATAAACATCAGGGACAGTTTTTTTGGCATGCTGGGGTGGGCTCTAGCGTGCCGCCTAAGTGTTTTCTGGGGGGGTGCTTAGCCAGGGTTTGGGCACGTCCGCTTCCTAACAAAAGCGGGTAGAAAGAACCCCATTACATTGCACTCATGCAGAAGGGGACCATTTTCTTTTTCAGGTAAAAAAATGGAACCAGACATCGTGGGATGATTTCTTGGGTGCCACACACTGGGGTGGGGAGGAACATGCCCACACGGTCGGTTTTGTGGAGTGGTGGCACACTGGGGTGGGGTCCCAGTGTGCCACAATGTGAGTGGGGACATGCTGACACGGGATTGCACCCCTAATGTTGGCTTTGTTTGGGGATTATGTGCCGCCGCCATGCTTATTGAAATGTTTCACCAGGAAAGGCATGTACAGGAGGCGTGTCATCTCTGCTGCTGCATGACAAGCTTGTTTCTGATTGCAGCGGCACACTTCTTTCAAGTTGGTGACACTTTACATAATTTTTGCATCAGGGCTAGCATGCTGGCTAATTGGGGAATAAGGAACGCACCTACTAAAGCATATCCTGCATTCACCGACACTGACACACCTGTCACTATGCTAATACTACCGCAAGATGTTGCTTGCACACGTGCAAGACAACATAAAAAGGGTAATTTGGGAGACTCTGTGCCCTGCCCCTGACCACAGAGTCAGATAAGCTTTCTGCTGCTACTTTCCCATGTGGCCACATAGCGAACTGTGGAAGAGTGGCACAGCATTTCTGGATGGAAATGTTAGGACTGTGATTACATTTCCAGGAGCTTTTCTGCATTTCCACAGAAATGCAGAAAGGCTATATTTCAAGCCTTGGAAGTACGAAATAACACTTTTCTAACAGATTCGTTTCACCCTCGTTTTGACAAACAAGTTTATAAACATGCTAACTTTAGTATTACAACACAACAGACAAAATGCCAAAAAGTTAAGAACTCACTGGTCCACTAAGGGTAGACAGACCATCTGATGGGAATCAGAACCCTCAGATCTGCCAATGTCTGGTGAACAGAGGTAAAGTAGGATGTTGTACCAGTTTTTTTATGTTTTTAATTGGTGCATTGGTGGCAGGAGGGGTATCAGCAGATGAGAGGAGGGGGTGGGGGAAGCAGTATTCATTTAGGATCGGGTGGGTATCAGCTGATAGGAGGGGGGGTAGGGTTATTAATTCTGTGGCAGAGTAATAGCAGATAAGTGAAGGAATAGGGCTGTTTATGCTATAGTGGTGCTGGGTAGGTATCAGCAGATGGGAGAGGAAGAAAGAGTACTCATATTGGGATTAGGGTGGGTATAAGCTGATTGCAGGAGGGGGTAGGGTGATTTATATTGGGAAAGGGTGGGCATCAGTAAGTGGAAGAAGGGGCAGGGACATTTTGTCTAGGACAGGGTGGTAGAGTTGTGGGGGGACTTCCCCCTACCTATGTCAGTCTGAATTGGTAGGCAGCAGGGTTTCTTTCATGCTGGGCAGGCTGCACCTGATTGGAGCCTGCTGGTGTCATCTTGCAGTGTACTGGGGAATTTTCTCCATGTTTGTGTAAAGTAGGTGAAGACTCACCTGTTTGTGTGTTTCAGTTGAGGATTTTAGGATTCCTGAATCTTTATAGACTAGACTTCTTCTGAAGTAGTAATTCCTAACATTAGCCACGAATATACTGTACAACATTGGAGCTTCAGAGTGCGTCCCAACATCCTGCTGGAGGACACCAGATGAAACATCACAGTCTGTTTGATCTTGTTGGCACACTTGAGTAGGCAGAAGATGGAGAATGTGTTCCTTCTCAGCCTGCTTTCCTCCAATGTGAACATGTTCCCTTCCGGCCATCACAGCACCAGCAGCAGTACGCCCGTCATTAGGACACCAAATAATGGAATTCACTGCCCTCTCCCCAAGGTCTACCCCCCCCAGAGTTAGAATATGTAGAAAGTGGGAGGTGTAGCCCCCTGCAAAAAGAGGAAACTGCGACATGGAAACGAGGCACCCTAATGACCGGGTGCACTGCTGCTGGCTCCCTGAATGGGTGGAACATAACATGTTAATAGCAACCTTCTCTGCATATCTTTTTTCCACCATTCTCCTGATCATTTTATTGACCCTGCATTGCATGCTGTCCACTGCATCAATGTTCTTTTTGTGTTGAGGAGCACAGAACAACATACAGGTGGGGCATGTCTATGGCCCTGCAAAGTGGCAGAATTACTTCCCCAGTCCTGCTAGTCAATCCTCTTTTGTTGCACCAAGGCATTCTACCAGCATTCATTACAGTGGCTGTGTGCTGCTTGTCATGTTTCAGCCTCTTTTCTGTGACCTGCCAGGGTCCTTTTCCTCCTCCTCCTGTGTAGCAGGAGGAACCCCCACAAAGTGTGTTGGTCCTGCCTCTCCTACCTCTGTTCTTCTTTCCCGAGTGCAGCACCTTGCATTTGATCACACTGAATGTGTGGCTTTAGGAATCTGAACAATCACTCAGCTTGTTCAGGTCCTCCTGAAGGTCATACCTATTTTCAAGGGAGTCTACCACCCTGACTGGCTGTAACTGTCCGGGAGGGGAACCAGAATCCTAGGTGATAGGTTTAAATGCTTCATTGGCAGGCATTTAAACAAGTCAAGGGGGGAGGCACTGAAAAGGAGCAGGGAAATCCCATCTCGTCCTCACAAAACAGGGTAGTTAATGAGGTAAACACCAAGGTAGAGAAGTCAAGAGGGAGCTGGACAGGGGTAAATGGAGAAAAAGGCAAAGGCAGTAAGGACAGGGATGGGGCTAAAAAGAGTAAGGCCATCAAAAAATGGAGGGTGATGAGTACCAATGCCCATAGTATGGGTAACAAGCTCCCCGAACTAGTGGCCTTGATGGAAGAGGGATGCCTGGATATTGTGGCAGTCACAGAAACATGGTACACAGAGAACCATGAGTGGGATGTCAACATACCAGGGTACACAATGTACAGGAGGGACAGGGAGAGTAAAAGAGGAGGAGGAGTAGCTCTCTATGTAAGGGAAGGGATCAAAGCAATGGAACTAAAGGGTAAACAGGGAGAAGAGGAGGCACTGTGGGTCACCCTTGAGACAGAAAATGGCAGCAATATCTGCAAAGGAGTTGTATACAGACCCCCATCTCAGGGGGAGGCGATGGACAAGGAAATGATGGAAGACATCCTTAGAATGTCAGAAAAAGGGGAGATATTGTTGATGGGGGACCTGAATGTGCATGATGTTAACTGGAGCACCTTTGCTGCAGCCACATCCAAGAGCAGGATCATTCTCGATGCCTACAGGGGGCATATCTCAGACAGCTAGTGTTGGAACCCACTCGGGAGGGAGCAGTCTTAGACCTGGTACTCTCAAATGGGGACGGAGAGAGAATCTCAGATTTAGAAGTGGGTAGCCATCACGAAAACAAGCGACCACCAAACAGTGTGGTTCATGATAAGCACAGCCATAGAGTCACGCCCTACAAAAGCAAGAGTATTGAATTTTAGGAGGGCTGACTTTGGGAAAATGGGAGAAGTCCTCAGAAAAGCACTAGTAAATGGGCAAGAAGGTGGGGTGGAGGAACAATTAGGGGAAAATCAAAACAGACATCACAGAAGCAACAAGCCTTTGTGTGAAGCAAATCAGCAAAACAAAATGAAGAAAAAAAACACTATGGTTCTCAAAAGAATTGGCAGGGAAGGTTAGGAAGAAAAAGGCAGCATTCAGGAAGTATAAGGAAACACAGAAAGAGCAGGACAGAGAACTGTACCAGTTAAAGCAGAAGGAAGTGGAGAAAGCAGTCAGAATAGCAAAGGCCCAAACTGAGGAAAAGATAGCCAATTCAGTTAAGAAAGGGAATAAAACATTTTATAGGTACATTAGGGAGTGAAGAGAGAACAAGGGAGGGTTAGTGTGGCTTAATAAAAGGAAAGACGGGTGAGCAGAGGGTGACAGTGAAAAAACAGGGGTACCAAACAAATACTTCTGTTCAGTATTCGCAAAAGAAGAGGAGGGGGAGGTACCTAAAGCAAAGAATAGAAGCAGTCTGGATAAGGGGGTTGATACCAGTCCACTCACAGAAGAAAGAGTCCCGAAAGAACTCCTAAATCTTATGGTAGACAAAGCAATGAGACCTGATGGGATTCACCCCAGAATTCTAAAAGAACTAACGGGAGAACTAGTAACACCACTGACTACCCTTTTTAACAAATCATGGGAGGATGGTATGGTACCTGAGGACTAGAGGAGGGTGGATGTGATTCCCCTTCACAAAAGTAGGAACAAGACAGAAGCAGGAAACTACAGACCTGTTAGTTTGACCTTAGTGGTAGTGAAAATGATGGAATCACTTCTGTAGGAAAGAATTGTTGAGTACCTAGAGCCCAGGGACCCAGAGGCCAGTGGGGCACAGGACCGAAGGCAACATGGATTCACAGCAGGAAGGTCATGTCAGATGAATCTAATTGATTTATTTGACTGGGTGACCAAAATAGTAGACCAGGAAGGGGCTTTGGACATGGTCTACCTAGATTTTAGCAAGGCATTTGACACAGTACCACACAAAAGATTTATAAACAAGTTAGCCAGCCTGGGAGTGGGTCCCAGGGTGGTAGCCTGGGTAAAACATTGGCTGGACAACAGAATGCAGAGGGCAATAGTAAATGGAGTCCACACTGAAAAAAGGGGGGTTACTAGTGGTGTACCGCAGGGTTCAGTACTGGGACCGGTCCTCTTTAATGTCTTTATAGGTGACATTGCAGAGGGACTGGAAGGGAAAGCATGCCTCTTTGCAGATGACACAAAGATCTGCAACAGGGTTGATACACAAGGGGGGTGGAAAGGATGAGAAGGGACTTGGCAAGTTTGGAGGAATGGTCAAAAGTATGGCAGCTTAGATTCAGTGCAAAGAAGTGCAAAGTAATGCACCAGAGAAACAGAAACCCAGGGGAAGAGTACACAATGTGGGGGGAGATACCAACAACAACAAAAATGGAAAGGGACCAGGGGGTAGTCATATCAGATGACTTAAAGGTAGGCAAGCAATGTGAGAGGGCAGTAAGGAGGGCTGGGGGATACCAGAATGCATAGGGAGAGGCATCACCAGTAGAAAACAAGTAGTTGTCATCCCTCTGTACAGACAGTTGGTGAGACCCCATCTGGAATAATGCATGCAGTTCCGGAGACCCATCTCCACAAAGACATAGACAGGATGGAGGCAGTCCAGAGGAGGGCATCTAAAATGGTGCAGGGTCTGCACCAGAAAACATACAAAGAGAGACTAGAGGAGCTTAATATGTATACCCTTGAGGAAAGGAGGGAGAGGGAGAGGGAGGACATGATAGAAACATTTAAGTACCTCAAGGGAATAAACACAGTCCAAGAGGGTAGCATCTTTCAGAAAAAGAGATGTGCAAGAACAAGGAGGCACAGTTTGATAATAGAGGCGGACGGCTCAGGAGCAATGTGAAGAATTATACTGGCAATGTGAAGAATTATACTGTCACAGAGAGGGTGGTGGATGCATGGAATGGCCTTCCTGAGGAGGTTATGGGGCTATAAACAGTGGAGGAATTCAAGAATGCATGGGACAGACATAAAGCAATTCTAGTGGGGTGTACGAGGAATAGACTGTTGATTAACTAGGGTCTGCAGCTTATCCAATAGGTAGGGAAATGGGCAGACTGGGTGGGCCAAGGGGTCCTTATCTGCCGTCAGAGTATATGTTTCTATATTTATTTTTATTTATTTAGTTTTTGTTAATCGGGTAGGTGCACTAGCCATAAAATAACTATTTTCAGGCACGACCCGGGAGAGTACAACAAAAAGAGAACAGTTGAACAACAGCAACATGGGTACAGTAATACAAATAGAGGAACAGTACAGCAGTGTTACAAAAATACAATGGGTAGAAACAACAAAAAATAATGGCAAGCATTATACAGATAATGGCAGTGAGATATATAATAAGTGCAGAAACCATGGACCCGACCTGTGGAGTGAAAGGGTTAATAAGATAGTAAGGTTATATAGAGAGACATGTGAGGAATGTTCAAACATAACAAGAAAGACTGACAGAAGGAAGGTCAGGGGTAGTAATTCGCAAAACAACAGTGGATGGTCAGCAACAAGGTTTGAGAAGGAAGAGAGCTAGTAGTCAAGAAGTTATTTACAAAGAGAAGGAAAAATATGGGAGGGGAAGAGGAGACAGTCTTGGAGCTGGATTAGAGTAGGGGTGACATAACTGGTAAGTCTCAGGAGCTTCAGGCTGGGTCAAAGCATGCATAAGCATCAGCTAAACATAGATTATGACAGTATTCACTTTCCAAAGTGAGACTGAGACAGCCGGAGGTTGATTGGAAGAGCATTCCATAGCCTGGAAGCAGAGAATTGGAAGGCCAGTGTGCCTTTAGTCGTCCGACATCTCGGAACATAGAACAAGGATTTGTCAGCTGATTGCAGGCCATGGGAGGATGGTTGAGGGACCAGCAATGCCGCCAGCTGGGATGAGTTTTTTTCCCGGATGATTGAGTCCATTAGTGATCCAAGGTAGTATTGTCTACTGGCAGAGGGTGAGAGCCAATTCAGATCCTTATAAAGAAGGCAGTGATGTTTGAGTCGAGGTGACGAAGAGGCAAATCAGCGTATACTGTTATAAGTTACATCCCATTTTAGTAGGGAGGTTTTATGGGCAGAGGTAAGAATAGAGGCACCATAAGTAAAGGTTGGGAGCAAAATACCTCGGGCAATTGCTAATCTGGCTGAGGGTGTAAGCATGTAGCTAGTTTGTAAGCTACTCCCAGTTCCAAGTTTACAGCTTTGCATGAGGACTGAATGTGAAGATTAAAATCCAGCGACTGATCCAGCAGGATCCCAAGGTACTTGAAGGAAGTAGCATTTTCAAGTGGAAATCCTCCTGGGTGAAGAACCTCCAGCAAACTAGAACAGGCCTTAATCTTCGGTGCGGAACCTAGGAGCATGGCTTTCATTTTCTTTTCATTTAGTACAAGCTTCGGGTCTAGTAGCCAGTCTAAGACCTTATTGAAGTCTGAAGTAAGTGATGTGTTTATGCAGGCAATACTAGAAGAACTAGTATAGATGATCAGTTCATCAGTCTAGAGAATAGCTGAGGAGAATTCCAGGACCTCAGCTGCATTGTTGATAAAAATTGAGAACAGAAGGGGCCCAAGGATAGAGCCCTGGGGGACCTCAAGGTTGATAATAGACATGTTGGACAGGTAGGAGTTAAATATGATAGCTCGTGACCTGTTTGACAGATAACTACAAAACCAGTCCACAACAGGGGTAGAGAAATGGAATTTATGGAGAGTGGAGAGAAGCAGGGGATGGTCTACAAGGTCGAAAGCCTTAGTGAGGTCAATGAAGATGGCACCTGTGAGTTTTCCAGAATCCATGTTGGACAGAACATCAGTAGTTAGTTGAAGAAGAGCTGTGGTGGTGCTATGACCTTTTCTGAAACCATACTGGGTGTCTGAGAGGAGATTGTAGCATGTAAGGTAGTCAGTGGTCTGTGATGCAACTATTTTCTTTAGGATCTTGCTAAGGACAGAGAGAATTGCTATAGGTCTGTAATTGGCCATGTCCTTAGGGTCACCTTTTTTAAAGACAGGCGTTACTCTTGCAGATTTCCATAGGTCCAGCACAGTGCTATGGATAAGGGATAAAGTATAGATTCTGGCAATCGGAGAGGCAATGAGTAGAGCAGCCAGCTTAAGAAGATGAGGTTCCAGTGAGTCAGAACCAGAGCTGGTATTGGCAGATATGGATCTCAGTAATTTCAGAACTTCCGCTCTTGATATAGCCTTGAAACAGAATGGTGGTGCTGGAGGAGCATCATACGATAGGGCAGTATGGTTGTCTGATGGTAGTGTGGTAGGTAGATTGGAGTGTGATCCACGAGGTTGTAAAGCCAAGGTATAGTGTGACAGATCAGAGAAAAGATTGTTAAAACTGTTTGAGATGGTCCTAAGGTCATTACAATGTGCCCCATTTATGATAATTTCATCAGGAGTGACCGACTGTGAGGTACCCAGAAATGTTTTGACATGGGCCCAGAATTTCCTCGGGTCGCAGGCTGAGCTTTGTAGAAGGTCCTTGCAGTATTTGCTTTTAGCAGCTCTAACTTGTCTCTTACATCTGTTCCTTAGTTCATGATAGACAATAAGATCTGACTGTAGGCCAGTTTGTTTGTAGCGAATCCAGATCTTGTCCCTCTGGCGCAGATTAGCAAGGAGGTCTTTATGCAGCCACCTCATCTGTTTTCCTCTGACCCTCCTAGTAGTCTTGGGGGCATGTTTATATTGAATGGTAAGAAATTCATTTGTGAATATCTGTAGAGCAATCTCCACATCCTTTGTTTGATAGATACCTGCCCAGTCGATATTGGAGACATCATAGAGAAATGCATCCAGGTCAATATGAGCTAGATTTGTAAACGTGATTAGTCTTGATGGAGGAGATGGAGGCCCAACCATAGATAGGATACAAAAAGTGGGTGAATGGTCTGTTAGCGCATCTGCAAGGATTCCTGCTTTCGACACATGTTCCATATGGTTAACCATCACCCAGTCTAGGAGTGTACCCGTTTGACGGGATGACATGGCTCTAATTGCTTCAGAGATCAACTGGTGAAAATTATAACTAAGTGTGAATGATTGCAAGGATATTTGAGCTGACCCTAACCAACTGAGATTAAGATCACCTAGGATGACAGCCTCATTATGATTTACAGTCTGGGAGGTGATGTCAAGGAGTTCTTGAAGACCTACTATTCCACCAGCAGGGGGATTATAGGCACAGATAATATGAAGCTTCTTTTCCCCCAATACAATAGTTTCCTTTATGAATTCGCACACTGCAGGAGAGGTAGATGCCAGGACAATAGAGATGTTGAGGTGGTTTTTGAAAAATAGAGCAACTTCACCTCCACGCTTGGATGAGGCTCTATCCTGCCGGAACAGGGAATAGTTAGGCAATGAGCTTACAACATCAGGTATACTGGGTTTTAGCCAAGTTTCTGTGAGACAGAGTACATCAGGATTGTAGAGTTTCACCCAGGCCTCGAGTTCCTCATGGTGACAGGTAAGACTTCTGATATTGATATGGGCAATTAATAATCCTTTCTTGGACATGCCAGATAACTCATTTGGGGAAAAGAAACAGGTAGGTGGACCTGGATTTAGTTTGACGTCCCCAGATAGCAGAATAATGATCATGGCTAGGAACCAAAGCCTTGCATAGTGGCAGGTTAGGGTGAAAGCACATCTCCAGGGCAGCTTCCTCCTGGCATGTAGAGGGTAATAGATGCTGCCTCTAACAAGGAGGATAGGGTTAGGTTGAAGATCAGGCTTTGTCTCTGCAATCAAGTTAGAGAAACTATAGTTGCAGTAAGCCTCTGAGGAGTCTTTTGCCATTTGGTTACATGGGAGAGCCCATGTGGCAGTGTCCAGGCTGAGTAAAAGGACAAATGACAAGAGTGCCCATAGCAGACTATACTTCGCCATAGTGTTACTATTTGACTTGGGTAGGAAGGTTAGTGGTATACTGAGACAGAGGAAAAGGATAAAGAGATAGTGTGTGTAAAATTAAGACTGCCAAGGGTGACCGTGTTACACTGTTTTAACCCTTGGCCGAAATTAGAGATAGAGCAAAAACAACAAAGTGTTTCCTGCTAGCATAGCAATTATTTAGAAGAAGTGGATCAGAGAAGCAGAAAGTAAAGCCCCACAAAGGTTAATTAGGAAAGCAGACCAGCCGGAGGCTCTACTTGTGGTAAAGATTACAGTGAGGAAATGAAAACCTATTCAAGATATGTTAGATGGCACCCCTAGTGGCGGAATTTTATAAGGAACCAATGGGAGACTAGACAGATCGCAGTAATGTTCGGCAAACGTCAATGCAAAGCAGAGGGCACCGAAGCCCAGAGACTGATAATCCGACAGAGAAAAGGCAGGGCAAAACAGTGGCTGAGCAGAGAGCAGCAGTCCAGTTAGAGGAGGGTGGCAGCAGGTGGCCGCCTATCAAACCCGCACAGTGCTACTCCGTAGCAGCCCGGACACTTAACCGGATTTGAAGGTGTCCTGTTCGTCAGGAGGATGGAGTTATGGGCAGCTGGCAGGATTAGCCACGCCGCTCACTGGGAGCCCGATCAGGTGCAGTGGATCTATTTTAAGATATAAAATGACAATGTTGAACAGTGGTGGCCTAGCAAAAATTCCTGAGCGAAACTGTTGAGCACCCCTCTGCACTTGGAGTGGTTTCCGCACACCAGAACACCCTGCTTCCTGCCCCCAAACCCATTAGCGCTCTACCTTGTCTATTCCTTGTATATATCAAACTGGTGTACCGTCAATCAATCAAAGTCTTTATTTAACCAGACGATCACCATTGAGCAAGCTCATTTTCGAGATGGACCTGGGTTTGTTAACAAGGAACAAGGGACAATATACATGGGATGCAACACACAAGAAAACAGTAATAATACAAATAAAGTGAGATACAATAATACAGTATATACAAAGTATCAGCAGGTAGCATTGACAGTAGTATATGTTTGGAACAGAAGATTCAGCTAGTTTTGGGTAGGACACAGTTTTTCATAAAAGTAAAGAAATATACATATCAGGTGAACCGAACACAAATAAAACCTAATATAAAAAGATATATAGTGATACGGTATGGAGAATTTAGAGCTGGAACCAGGGTCAAAGGAATGTGGAAGGGACAGATATGGGGGTAGAAAAAGGGGAGAGGGAAGAGTCGATTATAGATGTGATCAGTCTTTTAACAGTATTAATTAGAGTGTGCTTGGACTTATAGGAGTCACTATTTAGGGTAGAAAGGCACAGGACTCCTTATTATGATGTAGATATAGAGATTTAAAAGCTGCTAGGCTGATGGGGTGAGTTAATTTCAAAGTTATTTGCAGCTTGTTCTACAGTTGAGGGAGCACAAAGCTGATGGCTGCTCTGCCAATGCGAGATTTTGCTTTGTAAACATAAAGGTAGACATATGAGGTGCTTCTCAGGGCATACATCCCCAGAGTGCACAAAGGTAAACAGACAGAGATATACTGGGGCAGTTTATTTGAGATAGCTTTGTATGTCCAACCCGCAGCATTTTTTTGCCATCTGTAAGCAAGAAACATAGAATTTGACGGCAGATAAGGACTGCTTGGCCCACCCAGTCTGCCCATTTCCCTACCTACTGGATAAGCTGCAGATGCTAGTTAACCAGCAGCCTACTTCTTCTTACCCCCACACCCTAGAATTGCCTTATGACTGTCCCATGCATGCTTGAATTCCACCACTGATTTTGACTCCACAGCCTCCTCTGGAAGGCGCTCCATGCATCCACAACCCTCTGTGAAAAATACTTCCTTAAATTACCTCTGAGCCGCACCCTCTATCTTCAAATTGTGCCCTCTTGTTCTTGCACACCTCTTTTTGAAAGATGCTACCCTCTTGGACTTTGTTGATTCCTTGAGGTACTTGAAAGTTTCTATCATGTCCCCCTCTCCTCCTTTCCTCGAGGCTATACATATTAAGCTCCTTAAGTCTCTCTTCATATGTCTTCCAGTGCAGACCCTGCACCATTTTAGTTGCCCTCCTGGACAGCTTCCATCCTGTCTATGTCTTTATGAGATTGGGTCTCAGAACTGCACACAGTACTCCAGATGAGGTCTCACCAGCTGTCTGTACAGAGGATAATAACTTCCTGTTTTCTACTGGTGATGCCTCTCCCTATGCATCCCAGTAACCTCCAGCCCTCCTTGCTGCCCTCTCACATTGCTTGCCCACCTTTAGGTCATCTGATATGACTACCCCCAGGTCCCTTTCCATTTTTGTTGTTGTTAGTATCTCACCCCCCATTGTGTACTCTTCCCCTGGGTTTTTGTTTCCCAGGTGCATTACCTTGCACTTCTTAGCATTGAATCTAAGCTGCCATACATTTGACCATTCCTCTAACCTTGCCAAGTCCCTTCTCATCCTTTCCACCCCACCCTGTGCATCAACTCTGTTGCAGATCTTAGTGTCATCTGCAAAGAGACATACTTTTCCTTCCAGTCCTTCCGCAATGTTGCTTATAAAGACATTGAAGAGGACCGGTCCTAATACTGAACCCTGTGGTACCCCACTAGTAACCCTCCTTTCTTCTGAGTGGACTCCATTTACTATTACTCTCTGTGTCCTATTCTCCAGCCAATTCTTTACCCAGGCTGTCATCTTGGGACCCACTCCCAGGCTGGCTAACTTGTATATTAATCTTTGTGTGGGACTGTGTCAAATGCCTTGCTAAAGTCTAGGTAGGCCATGTCCACAGCCCTCCTGATCTACTACTTTGGTCACCCAGTCAAAGAAATCTATCAGATTTGTCTGGCATGACCTTCCCGCTGTGAATCCATGCTGCCTAGGGTCCTGTGCCCTCTGGCCTCTAGATACTGACAATTCTTTCCTTCAGAAGTGATTCCATCATTTTCCCTATCACTGAGGTTAAACTAACAGGTCTGTAGTTTCCTGTTTCTGCCTTGCTCCCACTTTTGTGAAGGGAATCACATCTGCCCTCCTCCAGGCCTCGGTACCACCCCATCCTCCCATGATTTGTTAAAAGGGTAGTCAGTGGTGTCACTAGTTCTACCCTTAGCTCTTTTAGAATTCTGGGATGAATCCCATCAGTCCCCATTGCTTTGTCCACCTTCAGTTTTAAGAGTTCTTTCAGAACCCTTTCTTCTGTAAATGGACTGGTATCAACTTCTGTATCCAGAGTGTTACTACTGTTTGTTTATGTACCTCCCTCTTCATTTGTAAATACTGAGCAAAAATATTTGTTTAGTATCTCTGCCTTTTCACAGTCTCCTCTGCCCACCCTCCTTCCCTTTATTAAGCCTCACTATCCCTCCCTTGGTCTTCCTTTGTCTCTGATGTACCTATAAAGGTTTTATCCCCTTCTTAACTGAGTTGGCTATCTTTTCCTCGGTTTGGGCCTTTGCTGTTCTGACTGCCTTCCCAGCCTCCTTTTGCTTTAACTGATACAGTTCTCTCTCCTGCTCCTTCTGCGATTCCTTGTACTTCCTGAATGCTTTCTTTTCTCGAACCTTCACTGCCACTTCCTTTGAGAACCATAGTGGTTTCTTACATCGCCTTGTTTTGTTTATTTGCTTCACACAAAGGCTCGTACTCTGTGATGGCAGTTTTATTATTCCCATTGTTCTTCCACCCCTCCTCCCTGCCCATTTGCTAGTGCATTCCTAGGCACTCACCCATTTTGGCAAAGTCAGCCTCCTAAAGTCCAGTACTTTTGTCTTTGTATGGCTTGACTCTATTGCTGTGTTTATTGTGAACCATACTGTTCGATGGTCGCTAGTTTCAGATGGCTACCCACTTCACATCTGTGATCCTCTCCATCTCCATTTGAGAGAATCAAGTCTAATATTGCTCCCTCTCGAGTGGGCTCCAGTACTAGTTGTTCAAGGCATGCCCCTGTAGGGCATCTAGAATAACTGCATTTCGAAGTGGCAGCTGCAACTGCACTCCAGTTAACATCTGGCATATTCAGATCACCCATCAGCAATATCTCCCTTTTCTGCCATTCTAGTATACTTTCTATCATTTCCTCCATTTCTCCCTGAGAAGGGGGTCTGTCTCAACCCTATGCGTATTGTGGTGCCATTGCCTGTCTCCAAATTTACCCACAGTGCTTCTTCTCCTCCTGTTTACCCTTTTGTTCTGTTGCTTATTCCTTCCCTTATGTAAAGAACTACTCCGCCTCCTCTTTTACCCTCCCTGTCCCTCCTGTAGACAGTGTATCTGGTATGTTTATGTCCCAGTCATGGTTTGTGTGTACCATGTTTCTGTGACTGCCACGATATCCAGATGTTCCTCCTCCATCAAGGCCACTAATTCAGGAAGTTTGTTACCCAGACTACGTGGCATTAGTACTCATTGCTCTCATTTTTTGATGACTTTACCTTCTGTTGCAGCATCCCCACTGACCATTCTACCTCTGAGTCTTTTTCTCATTTAGTACTCTGTTTTGTGGAGAGGCTGGAATTTTCCTGCTGCTTGTCAGTGCCTCTCCTTGACTAGTTTAAAAGCTTGCCAATGAAGCATTTAAACCGATTGCTCAAAAGACTTGTTCCCTTCCTGGATAGATGCAGACCATCCTGCCAGTATAGGCTGGTGTCCCTCCAGGGGAACCCCAGTCCCCAATGAAGCTAAACCCTTGTGCTCCGCACATTTTTCAACTATTCATTAAACTGCATGGTGCCAATTCCCCTCGCCTCCCCCATGCTTTTGACAGGCAGCACCTCTGAGAAGGATACTGTGTGTGCTATTTGTCTTAGGTCCCTCCCCAACTCTGCAATGTTCTCCTGCACTGCTCTAATCTCATGATGAACCAAGTCATTTGTCCCTAGGTGGACAATTACGTCCAGCTCGGAATCCCTTGCAGCTGTTCTTGTGATCCTGAGGATGTCTTCCTGTCCCTCCAAGCCATGGCACCTTACTTCATTTTTCCCAGCTCCCCAGTTCTATACCCCTAATAATTGAGTGCCCCACCAGGAGCTGCTTCCTTTCCCTGTGGTGCCCTCTGCCTCCTTTCTGTGGGCCTCCCTTGTGACAGATATATCAGTCTTCTCAGTGGGTGCATCCATAGGGGAGCTATGCTCCCCCAGAATGGTGTATGGATTGTGGAGTGGAACAATTGACTGGGTGTGCCTCTGTTCCACCCTCCTCACCCTCCCTGAGCCCACTGTGGTCCAACTGCTGTGCTTTCTTCGCAACCTCTGAGGTAGTGGTGGTGGCGCTAGTGCTCCCTGGATGGGGGAGGTTCCCTTCCTACTATCCAGTGTGGCCTGGGGGAAGGTTTCCTTACTACTTTCCAGTGCGCCTGAAGACGGGCAACTTCCTCCCTCAGGGCAGATAGTTGTCTGAAAATAGGGCAGCATCTCAGCCTCCAGAAAGACTCCCGGAAGACTGCTGCCCCACAGCCATTACATTGCACTACTCCCCACATGTTTATCTAGTTGTTTTTTTTATTGTATTTGTGTGTGTGTGTGTGTGTGTGCGCTGCATGTGATTTGTTATATAGAAATATATATATATATATATATATATATATATATGAGATGACCAGAGATGAGATATACAAGAGATGACCATCCTCTGCCGTGTACAATGCACAGTGGTTGGTTGAGTATGGAAGACCCGTGATAAATCTTGTGGCTCTGTGATAAAGCGTATCAAGTTTGGCTAGGGTACCTGCAGGTCCCTGACTATATAGAAAGTCTGTGTAATCCAATAGGGAAAGAAAGGTAGTTTGAACCAGTTTCAGTTTAGCGTCTGTTGTAAGGAGATTATTTAATCCTAAAGAACAGAGCAAGTGTTTGTCTAAGTTTCTTTGCCAGTTCTTCTAAGTGGTCTGTGAAAGTAAGTCTATGGCCTAACCAGACCTCCAGGGACTTGAACTTGGGTACGTAGTCCAACTGCTCACCTAGAATGGTAGTGATCTGCGGGAGTATCCCAACAATTGCAGGATTTATTGCATTTTGAAGGGGCGAGAGGAACATTGCTTTGGTTTTTTTTTGCATTTAAGAGCAGTTTCTGGTTTATAAGCTGATGTTGCAGCAGATTAAATTCATTTTGAAGGGCTTTACAGGCCACTTCAGGTGTGGGGCTACTAGCATAGAGTACCATATCATCTGCAAGTAGGTGTATTTGTGCTTCTTTGATGGGGGCATCTGCGTAGTTAATATAAATGGTGAAGATCAAGGGACCAAGAATGGAACCTTGCGGTACACCCCTCAATAGGGGTTTTGGTGGAGAAACTTCCCCTTCTGCCTTTACTTGTTGAAGTCGTCCTGAGAGGTAGTTAGAGAACCATTTAAGGGATAGGGAATCCAAACCAATGTTCCAGAGGGACGACAGAAGCAGTCTGTGATCAGTGGTATCGAACGCCTTGCTTAGGTCCGAGAAGACTGCGCAAAGTTTTTGTTTGCCTAATTCAAACTGACAGTCGTTTGTCACCTTGGCTAGAGCAGAGATTGTACTGTGCTGTGCTCTAAACCGGATTGTAACGGGTTGAGCAATTTTTCTGATTCCAGGTACTTCCAAAGCTGGGAGTTCACTATTTTCTCCAGCATCTTTGACAGGATTGGAAGTAGGGAGATTGACCTGTAATTATTGAGGTCAGTAGGATCTCCTGACTTAAACAAAGGGACCACAAGTGCATTTTTCCAAATGGGTGGTAGGTCACTCTGGGACAAGGATAAGTTGAAGAGATGAGTAATTGGGACTGCGAGAACATGGTAGCTGACCTTTAAGAAGTACAGGTCAATGAGGTTGGCCCCAGCACTTTTCCTAGTGTCCAGCTGAAAGAGAAGATCTTCGACTTCTTTCAGGGAGGTAGGTTGCAGAGAAAAGGATGGACTGGGGATGGGTTTTTCTTGTGTATCCAGTCTCAGTTGTTGGCAGAGGATATTCGCGGGAGAGAAGTCAAAGGCTAGCCCTGCAGTGGCAGAATGATTATTGAGAGCATCGATGATAGACGGTCTGTTGGAGATGACAGTACTGTCAATCAATAATTTAGTAGGTAGGGAATTTACAGTGGTGTGACCTTCAACGTCTTTGATAGTTCTCCAGAATTTGGAGGCATTTCTTGAGGAGCTCTCCAGCTGAGAGTGGTAGAAATTAACTTTGGCTTCTCTGACCATTTGATGCAAAGGTTCCTAACCCTCCAGAAAAAATTCCAGTCATTTATTAAATTAGTTTTCCTAGCAGTTCTCCAGAGTACATCTCTACTACACAAAGCATATTTCAGGTCTTCTGTAAACCACCGACAGGATTTGTTTCTGGCACAAACTTTTACTATGGGAGCATACTTGTTGAGAGCCCCTAGCATAATTTCTGAGAAAATATCATAAGCCGTAGTCAGGAACTTGGCTAGATAGAAGTCCTGCCATCACATGGAGTCTCTTAGCTCTGATATGTACCCATGGAGATCGAAGTTGCATATGCACCTTTTAAAGGAGAATTTTGGTACAGTTGTGGATTTAAGAGTGGATTTTACACATGCGATAAAGCAATGGTTGCTAATATCAGAGAAAAAGATGCCAGCATGGGAGAATAAATGGGGTTTGTTAACTAAAATGATATCCAAGAGAGTACTGTTATTAGGGCTGAGTTTTTTAGGACAAGTAGATTCGTTTATTAGCTGTGACAACCCAAGGGAATCACAGAACATTTTAAGTGGAGTGGATGCACTGGAGAGCCAGTCTAAGTTGAAGTCCCCTAGTATGATACACTCTCAATATGCCGAACCCAGGATGTTTTCAAGATGTTTTAACAACTGTAGTCCAGCTGATGGGGGTCTGTAGCATCCTATTATACATAATGAGACACTGGTGACAATTTCAATCTTTAATGACAAGCTTTTGAATTCTTTTGGGACAGAGGTTGAGTCAATTATAGAGGCAGGGAATTTATCCTTGATGTAAATAGCTACCCCACCACCTCTGGTTTGCCTGTCAGCTCTGAACAAAGAGTAGGAGGGGATGTTAACTTTGTTGTTACTGGTCGCCGGTCGGAGCCAGGACTCCATAATCACCAGAACATCTGAAGCAGTATGACATACCCAGGCCTGAACGGAAGTGATTTTTTTTAATAGGCTACATACAAGAATGTAAGCCCCTTGAGGCTTTGTAGCTCTGCTGGAGATTCCATGGGTGCCAGAGGGCATGTATTAAGCTCAACATTTCCTGAGCATAGTAAAAGCAGGAACAAGAGTTTCCTGCAGAGTCCTAGGAGAAGTGTGGGTGGCTGGGTCTTCTTTCGGTTATGTGATTTGTCTGTGGCAGTATAGGGAGTTCTGAGGCTAGTTCCCAGTTTTTCTGATGCTGCATACAATAATACCCTGACCAAGAGAGTCAATGGGAGTAGGGGGAGTATGCAGAAGGTGGTGTAGCCCTGTGGGCAGGCTCTAGGAGAGTTCCTGTATGCCAGTGCAGGTGAAGGACCAGCAGTGAGCTAGGGGAAGTTAGAGCACATACTAGTTCTTCTACTTGATAGGAAAAGTCCGGGGCGGACAGTGTGAAAAGAGCCATTCTCTACTCTAGAGTTATTTTTTTATTCACGTTCGGGTCCAATACATGTAAGATGAGCAGAGACAAGCATAGAAGCAGGTAATATGCCCTCATAGTGAGACTATCACCCAATGGGCACTACAAGTGCAGGCAAGAGAAGATATTCTCAATGGAGGAGAATTTCTTAATCCCTGCAGAATACTAATATAGGCAGTGGAGCCTGAAGCAGTAATCCTTAAGTTCAGCTCCTAGTCAGGCTAATAAGAAAAGAGTTCACCTGACTATAGAGTAATACTAGGGGCAGAGAGGCTTTGAAACAAATTTCGTAGTTACTACTCTGGAGCAGACTAAGTACTAGAGAGATCACCTGACCTAAATCAACTGCCTTAGCAAGACAGGATATGCTAGTGAGCAATAAGCAAACCTAAAGTACCAAAATGGCATGCCTCAGCAAGACAGAATGAGAGAAAGCTGCTAGAAGGCTTAGTTGCAAAAAGGGGATGGGAGGAATTGCAGTTGTTGACAGTAAGTAACGAATAAATTGAAACATTAGATAGGAGTAGGCGGAGATTGTGTGCATTTAAAGGAGGCCTGGGAGGGGGAGAGGAGGGCAGAATGAAAAATCGGGGAAGTTTGCAGAGCTAGCACTGAATCAGTGCACATACAGTCGGACAGAAACTGCAGCGGTGGGGCGGAATGGTAAGTTACTTTACACAGGCTGAGCAGAACAGGCTAAATTTAAAATATATAAATTAGAAGCCACGTACAGGGATGCAGGCTTACATTAAGCCACATGTCTCAGGTGCTCCTGTCTCAGGTGAGTGAGACCAGCCAATCAGGGAGCTCTACACAGGTGTGGAGCCAATAGCGCTACCCTGAGAAGACGCTGAAATTGAAAACAGCAAATTGCAAGTGATGATCCAGTTCAGTGTTCACACAGCCCAGAGAAATCGTGGCAATTTTTCAAGTGTCGTACCTTATCTATCTCTTTGGGGGGTGGGTGGATCAGGCTTCTTGCACTGTAGAGGTGCTATGGCTGGATCGTGACTGCTGCCCATGGGGACAAGTGGCACCTGTAAGGAAGGAGACAGCAGATTAAATAGGAGCAGATTGGCCCACAGTCTTGTCATGCGCCACAGTGTCAAAGGCCTTGCTGAACTCCCCACAGATTAGGTCTACAGCCCTGCTCCCATCCACCTTCCTGGTCACATCTTCCAAGAAGGTGATCAGTTTAGTTTGCTGTTATCTACCCCACATAAAGCCATGTTGAGAGGGGAAAGAACCTTGGCATCAACAACGTGCTCCATTATTATGTCCTTGATAATTCAGTACCTTCTAGGGCCTTCTCCAGCACTGTCTAAGGGCCACTAGACTCGGGTTGAATGTGATATAGTTTCTGATGATTTGTCTAAGATCAACTTTGATACATTCTCGCTCTCCTATTCACATTGCAAACTCTATGGAATAGAGACGTTGTAGTCTTGGGGCTGGACTTTGCAGTTTCAGTTCATGGGCTTACAGATTATCTATGAAGCTTAAACACCACTAGAACCAAGTGTGGTGTTGGAATCTGGAGCAATTTTACATCATTTGTGGGAGTTTACCTGAATTGTTCATCACTGGTAGACAGCTGGGGCCCCATTCACAGTCATTATTTGTGTGGCTTGTAAGCCATCTCAACGGGGGAAACAAAGCTTTCCTACATGGTTGTAACATTTTTTGTAACCATGTGGTATAGGGACCACCATGTACTGTAATTGGCCTGCATTCTCCGTTGGTTAACAGTCCCCACACAGCTGGTTGCAGCTTCTTGCAATCTCCCCATCTGTGGAAGTACTAGAGGCAGACAGTAAAGAAGTCACAGTGCTGTGACAAGAACTGACAAGGAAGTAAGAGAACTATTGTGGGCTGACATACAGTACACAAGCAACATTTTCAGAACACTAGGCTCTGGGGTCCATTAGACATTAGAGTATTGGGACTACGCTAGAGTAGATGCTGGGACACTGGACTACCACATCAGTCACAACTGGCAAATAATGTAATTCTTCAACAGGCCCAGATGGGGCCCATAGTTATGGGGAAGGGGTGTTACTTCCAGGCAGTACTAGACATTCATATGATTCACAGCATGGCATAGCACCATGTGCCTGGTGCAGTAGTTGCAAACCAGCATGCTGGTGAAAACCTTGTTAACATCCACTGACATTTGGCCAACTGATTTACTGTACATTGGAATTTGGTCATAAGGGGGACAACTCGCCTTTGACCAATGAATTCTTTTGTTCAGTAAATAGAGCTAATGGGTCATAGTGTAATGGGTACAAAATCAACAAGTACCACAAGCTTCAGCTTTTGGCACTTCAGGGGGATTGTCTGTCTTTGAAACAAATACTGCATGTTGTACTGTCGCTTCCCTGTTTGTAGGCCATATTCCATCTCATTTTATATTGGATGACATGCCCCATTTTCAAAGGAGCCATTATTTGAGTCTACAGTGTTTTTTGGATGTTGTTAATGTTCTACAGAATTTCTCCTGGGACTCAAAATTTTAGAGTGACCAGTTTATGAAGAATTGGTTGATAATTTATCTATCAGCTGTTTGCACAAGCAGGTTTAATCAGGTTTCCAATCTATCCACACAAAAACTGCTTTATTATGTTTCATTTGCACAATTTATTTACCCAGGATAATCCAGTTATGAGAGGTACCATCTCATTTTAAGTGGAGTCCTGTTTCTACTAACTTTTACGCCTTGAAATAGAAACATAGAATTTGATGGCAGATAAGGAATGCTTGGCCTATCTAGTCTGACCATTCCTCCCTACCTACACTATTATCACAGACCGTACCTGATCTACAACTCTAGGATAGGATAGGATAGGAATAGGGCTAGACAAGGTACAGCTTGAAGAGGCTGAAGGTCAGGGAGGCAACGTGGTTTCTAAAAATCACATATAGAGACAGTGGCTTGGATGTTTAGGGGCATTTATAGCTGGTCCCTAGTTATAATGCATTCCTAACAAAACAAGTTCCTAGAATCTCTCAGTGAAACCAGTGGGCCCACAACAGCAGCTGTCAGAAAAAGGTAGAATGCACATGTGCACCAATAGGTGATGCAGGTCCCACAGCTTTCCCTTTGTAAAGTGTAATCACACATTCCTGAACTTCAGGGAATTCTCTTCCTCCACAATGTACTCCTGCATGCTGTACTTCTGAACAGGAAATAGAGTCTGTATGTTTCCAGCCATACAGCAGCAGGGGAAGATAGATAAGATCACCACCAACATGGCAGGCTTCACTGTACCCACCCCCCACCTCCCAGAAGCTGGAAGAGATGTACAAAATCCTACTAGTGTGGCTGGCCTAATGCTCCCCATGAGCAGGAGGGCACAAAAAAATCATATCAGCATGACAGACCTCTAATAGACCTCTAGGTCCTCCCTCCCCCCTCCTCCCAGAAGTGGGGGAGGGACAGAAAAACATCCAGACCTCTGCTGCAGAAGCAGGGGATAGAAAAACAAAGTTGCTTGCATGGCATGCCTTCAGGGCTCCCCTAAAGCAAAGGAGTGGGGCCAACAACATCCACCAGCACGGCAGATGTTCTGGTCAACCATCCACCACACAGGCACAGGGGGACAGAAAAACAATCCCACCAGCTTGGCAAGCCTCCCACTCCATAATGTACCAAAAATAGCTGGGGAAGAGGAGGAGAATAGTTGGGTGATGCTGTTGCCTGCAGTAGCTATTATCATCTTTGTGATATTGCCCAGATTAAGCTCTATCCTGAGACGGCTGACCTGGCAACACTAGTGCTCGCCTTGGTCTTGTCTAAGCTGGACTACTGTAATGCTGTCTACCTGGGGCTGTTCACAAGGCTGATGCACCACCTGCAGCTGGTCCAAAAGGTAGCGGCTCAACTGGCTGCTGGGACATCTCGGTCTGCACATATCACACCAGTTCTGCATGTTCTCCACTGGCTTCCTGTCAGGTTTGCTTGTTGACATACAAGGCCCAACACAATCTGGGTCTAGGCTACCTTTAAGACCTCCTGATGCCATACACTCTTGGTCGTACCCTCCGGTCAGTGGGGGCAGACCTTCTCACCATTCCCAGGTCATTTTTAAAATCCTCAGGTGATAGAGTATTTGGTGTCACTGCTTCGATCCTTTGGAGCGCCTTCCCCGAGAGGTGAGAGGTGAGAGGTGCTCCTTCTCTGGCTGTTTTTAAAAAATCTTTGAAAAGCCTCTTTTTCAATTTATGTTAGGGTCTGGATTCTTGATTGTTAACTGTGGTCAGTTTTAATTATTTATTGTTTTATTTGTCTGTATTGTGTAAGGCACTCCGAGCCCTAGGGATTGAGAGCCATATAAATAAAATTGACATTGACTTTGGTCCCGTCCACACTACACTGCTTGCGCCCGGTAACGGATGCAATCCATTACAGCCGCGGAGCGGTGCAGTGTGTCCACACCTCGGTCGTGTCTGTTACGGGGCCGGCACTGCCGGTCCACACATTGGGATCCGGGCGACCATTACAGCAGCGCCTGATCCCACAATGCAGCTAGCTGCGCTTTGTGCCCTGCAGGGGACTGTTACCGGCAGTCCACACTACCACCGGTAACAGTACCAAGGCGGGACCAGTTTCATAACCGTTGTGGAAACCACTTCATATGTGGTTTCCACAACAGTTACGAAAATGCCTCCTGTAATGTTACCAGTGTAAACGCACGCCGTTACCAATGTGGTTTACACCCTCTGTAACGTTACAGAAGGGTTTTCGGGCTGCAATGTGGACAGGGCCACTGTGATTTGAGAACTGTGTGACCATTCATCCATTCAGACAATTTTCTGGTAGCCTATGATGATAGCGCTTATAAATGAGCAACTGTAGAAACAGCGACTCATTAATAGCGCTATCATGATCCGCTACTCTGCAAGGGTAGCAAAGGAATAACGTACAGAGTGACTGGAAGGGGAGGGATGGGGAGCTGTATGGGAGGGATAAGAGGGAGGGTTAAGGAGGATAGTTGAGCCTGCTGCAACTGAGCCAGCCCTGTGGTGTGATGGTGAGGGGGGCTGGCTACAGTGTAGTATGCACTGGGTTTGGGACTTGCTGGGGGTAGTAGTTTTGCCGCAGCTTGTGGCTGTGCATTTATATTTTTTATTTTAATGAATTTCACCCCCTCCTCATGTTGCACACTCCTGGAGTTGAGAATCATTAGTAAGGGGGGGGTGCAGGGGGCAAAGCCCCCACCACGAAAGACACTTTAATGCACCAAAAGTTTGTTCCACTGAGACATGTATATTGCCAAAATGCTTTTAGGCAATATACATTCGTGATGATAGCGATCACTGTTTTTTGATCACTATCATCACATGGAACCCAATTTTATGAGCAGAAAGCCAGTAAAAAGGGGGAACTGAGCTATCAAGCTGACTGTGAGCTACCTGTTTCCCCATACTGACATGATCATGGTGTAAGTATGAAATGAATGTCTCCATTGGCTTCCATACTTTATAGTTTTGCATAGATGGGTATGATAATGTGTTATGGACAGTAAGCATTTTTAGAAGTGGTATTATATAAATCTGTATCTGCAAGCAGGAATTTGAGGCAGTACAACTCACATTACATACAATACAATGCCACTGTATACATCATTGGTGAGACCCTATTCAGAGAGTGCTATGTTCTGTCCTGCAGGCCACATCTCAGGAAGGACATGGACAAGGTGGAGGCTGTCCAGTGGAGAGCAGCTAAAATGGTCCAATGACTACATAGAATTACATAGAATTTGACAGCAGATAAGGACCGCTTGGCCCACCCAGTCTGCCCATTTCTCTACCTACTGGATAAGCTGCAGATCCTAGTTAACCAGTAGCCTACTTCTTCTAACCCCCACCCCCCAGAATTGCCTTATGACTGTCCCATGCATGCTTGAATTCCACCACTGATTTTGACTCCACAACCTCCTCCGGAAGGCCGTTCCATGCATCCACAACCCTCTCTGTGAAAAAATACTTCCTTAAATTACCTCTGAGCTGCCCCCCCCAACATCTTCAAATTGTGCCCTCTTGTTCTTGCACACCTCTTTTTTTGAAAGATGCTGCCCTCTTGGACGTTGTTAATTCCCTTGAGGTACTTGAAAGTTTCTATCATGTCCCCCCCTCTCCCTCCTTTCCTCGAGGCTATACATATTAAGCTCCTTAAGTCTCTCTTCATATGTCTTCTGGTGCAGACCCTGCACCGTTTTAGTTGCCCTCCTCTGGACAGCTTCCATCCTGTCTATGTCTTTGCGGAGACTGGGTCTCCAGAACTGCACACAGTACTCCAGATGGGGTCTCACTATCTGTCCGTACAGAGGGATAATAACTTCCTGTTTTCTACTGGTGATGCCTCTCCCTATGCATCCCAGTATCCCCCAGCCCTCCTTGCTGCCCTCTCACATTGCTTGCCCACCTTTAGGTCATCTGATATGACTACCCCCAGATCCCTTTCCATTTTTGTTGTTGTTAGTATCTCACCCTCCATTGTGTACTCTTCCCTGGTTTTGTTTCCCAGGTGCATTACCTTGCACTTAGCATTGAATCTAAGCTGCCATACATTTGACCATTCCTCTAACTCTCACAAGTCCTTCTCATCCTTTCCACCCCACCCTGTGCATCAACTCTGTTGCAGATCTTAGTGTCATCTGCAAAGAGACATACTTTTCCTTCCAGTCCTTCCGAATGTTGCTTATAAAGACATTGAAGAGGACCGTCCTAATACTGGAACCCTGCGTACCCCACTAGTAACCCTCCTTTTTCTGAGTGGACTCATTTACTATTACTCTCTGTGTCCTATTCTCCAGCCAGATTTTTACCCAGGCTGTCATCTTGGGACCCACTCCCAGGCTGGCTAACTTGTATATTAATCTTTTGTGTGGGACTGTGTCAAATGCCTTTACTAAGTCTAGGTAGGCCATGTCCACAGCCCTCCCTGATCTACTACTTTGGTCACCCAGTCAAAGAAATCTATCAGATTTGTCTGGCATGACCTTCCGGCTGTGAATCCATGCTGCCTAGGATCCTGTGCCCTTGGCCTCTAGATACTCGACAATTCTTTCTTTCAGAAGTGATTCCATCATTTTCCCTATCACTGAGGTTAAACTAACAGGTCTGTAGTTTCCTGCTTCTGCCTTGCTCCCACTTTTGTGAAGGGAAATCACATCTGCCCTCCTCTAGGCCTCGGGTACCACCCCATCCTCCCATGATTTATTAAAAAGGGTAGTCAGTGGTGTCACTAGTTCTACCCTTAGCTCTTTTAGAATTCTGGAATTAATCCCATCAAGCCCCATTGCTTTGTCCACCTTCAGTTTTAAGAGTTCTTTCAGAACCATTTCTTCTGTAAATGGGCTGGTATCAACTTCTGTATCCAGAGTGTTACTACTGTTTGTTTTATGTACCTCCCCCTCTTCATTTGTAAATACTGAGCAAAATATTTGTTTAGTATCTCTTCCTTTCACAGTCTCCTCTGCCCACCCTCCCTCCCTTATTGCTTCCTCACTATCCTCCTTGGTCTTCCTTTGCCCCTGATGTACCTATAAAAGGTTTTATCCCCTTCTTAACTGGGTTGGCTATCTTTCCTCGGTTTGGGCCTTTGCTGTTCTGACTGCCTACCCAGCCTCCTTTGCTTTAACTGATACAGTTCTCGTCCTGCTCCTTCTGCAATTCCTTGTACTTCCTGAATGCTTTCTTTTCTTGAACCTTCACTGCCACTTCCTTTGAGAACCATAGTGGTTTCTTACATCATCTTGTTTTGTTTATTTGCTTCACACAAAGGCTTGTTACCTCTGTGGTGGCAGTTTTTATTATTCCCCATTGTTCTTCCACCCCTCCTCCATGCCCATTTGCTAGTGCATTCCTTAGGCACTCACCCATTTTGGCAAAGTCAGCCCTCCTAAAGTCCAGTACTTTTGTCTTTGTATGGGTTGACTCTATTGCTGTGTTTATTGTGAACCATACTGTTCGATGGTCGCTAGTTCCCAGATGGCTACCCACTTCTACATCTGTGATCCTCTCTCCATCTCCATTTGAGGGAATCAAGTCTAATATTGCTCCCT
Organism: Neoceratodus forsteri; assembly: GCA_016271365.2. Classification (NCBI taxonomy): domain Eukaryota; kingdom Metazoa; phylum Chordata; order Ceratodontiformes; family Ceratodontidae; genus Neoceratodus; species Neoceratodus forsteri. Next base: position 1,222,003,491 of record CM057450.1, read on the forward strand.
CTCGAGTGGGCTCCAGAACTAGCTGTCTAAGGCATGCCCCCTGTAGGGCATCTAGAATAACTGCACTCTTCGAAGTGGCAGCTGCAACTGCACTCCAGTTAACATCTGGCATATTTAGATCACCCATCAGCAATATCTCCCTTTTCTGCCATTCTAAGTATACTTTCTATCATTTTCCTCTCCATTTCCTCCCCCTGAGAAGGGGGTCTATATACAACCCCTGTGTGTATTGTGGTGCCATTGCCTGTCTCCAAATTTACCCACAGTGCTTCTTCTCCTCCCTGTTTACCCTTTTGTTCTGTTGCTTTTATTCCTTCCCTTATGTAAAGAACTACTCCTCCACCTTTTTTACCCTCCCTGTCCCTCCTGTAGACAGTGTATCCTGGTATGTTTATTTTCCAGTCATGGTTCTGTGTGTACCATGTTTCTGTGACTGCCACGATATCCAGATGTTCCTCCTCCATCAAGGCCACTAATTCAGGAAGCTTGTTACCCAGACTACGGGCATTAGTACTCATTGCTCCATTTTGATGGCTTTACCTTCTGTTGCAGCATCCCTCACTGACCGCTCTACCTCAGTCTTTTCTCTCATTTAGTACCCTGTTTGTAGGGAGAGGCTGGGATTTTCCTGCTGCTTGTCAGTGCCTCCCTTGACTAGTTTAAAAGCTTGCCAATGAAGCATTTAAACCGATTGCTCAAAAGACTTGTTCCCTTCCTGGACAGATGCAGACCATCCTGCCAGTATAGGCTGGTGTCCCTCCAGGTGGAACCCCAGTCCTCAATGAAGCCAAACCCCTGTGCTCCGCACAATTTTTTTAACCATTCATTAAACTGCATGGTGCCAATTACCCTCACCTCTCCCATGCTTTTGACAGGCAGCACCTCTGAGAAGGATACTGTCTTAGGTCCCTTCCCAACTCTGCAATGTCCTCCTGCACTGCTCTAATCTCATGATGAGCCAAGTCATTTGTCCCTAGGTGGACAATTACGTCCAGCTCGGAATCCCTTGCAGCTGTTCTCGTGATCCTGAGGATGCTCTTCCTGTCCCTCCAAGCCATGGCACCAGGCAGGCACCTTACTTCATTTTTCCCAGCTTCCCCCAGTTCTATACCCCTTTAATAATTGAGTCCCCACCAGGAGCTGCTTCCTTTCCTGTGGTGTCCTCTGCCTCCTTCCTGTGGGCCTCCCTTGTGACAGTTATCATCAGTCTTCTCTGCAGGTGCATCCATAGGGGAGCTATGCTCCCAGAATGGTGTATGGATTGGTGAGTGAACAACTGACTGGGTGCCTCTGTTCCACCCTCCTCACCTCCCTGAGCCCACTGTGGTCCAACTGCTGTGCTTTCTGCAACCTCTGAGGTAGTGGTGGTGGCGCTAGTGCTCCCTGGATGGGGGAGGTTCCCTCCTACTGTCCAGTGTGGCCTGGGGAAGGTTTCCTTACTACTGTCCAGTGCGGCCTGAAGACAGGCAACCTCCTCCCTCAGGGCAGATAGTTGTCTGCAAATAGGGCAGCATTTCAGCCTCCAGAAAGACTCCCGGAAGACTGCTGCCCCACAGCCATTACATTGCACTACTCCCCACATGTTTATCTAGTTTTTTTTTTTTTTAATTGTATTTGTGTGTGTGTTTGTGTGTGTGCGCGCGCATGCATGTATGATCTGTTATATAGAAATATATACATTATACAATGTGTATGCTTATATTGTCAGTGCAGTGTGCTAGAGAGGATATGACAGTGAAATGCACCTTTCACTCGAGGAAATGATGTCAGAACCTCAGGTATAAAGGAACTATTCCAGGGTTGGGAAGGGGTTGGGCCTAAACTGTGTCCTCACAAAACAATCAACTAAAAGCTCTCACCCACTGCTGCGATGAGTGCCTTCCTGTCAGCAAGATACCCTACACAACAATTTGACAGAGAAAGTACCCTGCTAATCAAACAGAGAAAAATCCAGACATCCAAGCCCCATGGGGAGAGACAGAGATCTCAATATGTACACCCTGGAAGACAGGAAGGAGAAGGGGGATATGATAGAGATCTATAAATACCTCAAAAGTTGAACAAAGTACAGGAGCGGAGTATTTCTCAGAGAAAAAGATGCTCGAGAACAAGGGGACATGCAGTGCAGCTGGAAGGGGGAATTTAGGAGAGATGTACAGAAGTACTTCTTCACTGAAAGAGTGACGGGTGCCTGGAACAGTCTTCTAGTAGAGGTAGTTGGGGTGAAAACAACAGTGGGTCTGCAGTGACTATATAGGCAGGGACAAATGAGCAGACGGGGTGGGCCAAGTGGTCCTTATTTGCCATCAAATTCTATGTTTCTAGTGTCGCAATCTTCCATATGGGGAGAGTGTGTGTGTGTGTAATGTGTGTATACTGTATCTGAGTTTGTGTCTGAAAAGGTTTGGCAAACAAACAGCTCTAATAGCTATACATGGTGTAAGTAACATCACCTATTTTGAGCAAGACACTGCTTGCTTCAAGAGCAGACTGACATTTATGCATGCATGTATGGTTGTATGTATGTATGCACGTTACAGTATGCATGTATTTACTGGTAACCAGGTATGTGCACTAGGCAGTTTCATGCCTATTTTCATGCTTGGTCTGGACATAAAACAAAACAATGCAAGTAATTATTACACCCATTTGGAGATACAGTGGAGCCTTGTTAAATGCAGATATATTTCAGAAGTAAATTATGAGCATTTATTTAGGATGTGCATTTAAGCAGATTTTTATTGTTTGCTGTAAAAGACGGAAACAAAAATTGCCTAAACGCTAATGGTGTCTAACTGCTCTATAGTTTATTGAGCTTAGAACACACAGAGCTTTATAACAGCACAGTACTGTATTAAAAATTCCCATTAAGACAGCAGTTTCTCTTTAGTTGCCCACATTTAGGAGACTGTAGATTTGTCAATACCATACTGCAGTGCTAAATCCAGACTTTTACATTTGGCATTGAGTGTTGCTGAATTAAGAGTCACCTTAAAACCAACAGAGAGTGTAATTCTTCATCTCTCCATGATTGCCAAATTCAAGAACCTCCCCTTTGCTCCTCACAACACAATGAACTTTAGTCGTGTTTGCACAGCAGCACTGCTGCTTACCAATCTGCACTCTGATGCGACTCCCATCACCCAAGGGGATGTGGGATCCCATTTACAAATCCCCTCGCTGCACTGATGCAAGTCATGTTGAAGAGGGGCTATGAGCTTGGAGATGGGCAGGCAGCTGTTTCCAAGAGGTAGTGATGTTGGACTGGTGGAATTCTTGAAATACGAGAGTACAGTAGCTGCCTTATCCTCTTTGCCCAGCCCAGGCCCTCTTTGGTTCAGTTTACCATTTACTAAACTTAACTGGGTAACTACTGCATGTAGAGTCAGGATTCTACAGACAAAACAAAGTAGGCTAGCTTGGTTTCAAATAGGGAACTGGTTTATGGTTTTCAGTTTAATTAATTATACCCATAGCTTTCCTTTGCAAGTTTCAGACCCTAGGTGACGAGGAAGAATTTTAGTTGGCAATTGAGTGCATAACTGTCAACACAGAGTGAGTGCATTGAAGTGATGCGAGCAGTGCTGTCAGTCCACATGGCAGCTTACACGGCTCACTTTGCTGCATGTTCCCAACTTTGATGGGACTGCTGGTGGGGATTAAGGAGTGACTTACCATGATCTGGTAAGTGTCCACACTGCCACACTTGCACCACGACAACCCAGGCACTTGCGTTGCTGCAGTATCAACAGGGCTTTTTATACCACTGATGGCAGGACCATATTTAATACCTTTTATAAGGTGCAAATATGTACATAAGCAGATAGATGGACAAACCAAGTCACAATAATCTGCATTTAGCCTAAACTTGCACTAATCAGGATCATTTAATGACAGGAAAGATAGGGAAAAAAATGCAAAAATGAAAAACTGCACATTTAAGTGAAATGTGTATTTATCTGGTAGGTTAAGATGCCATAAATTAGGCTTGCCATTAAGACAACTAATAGCAACAGAAAGCAGCTCTGTCCTAGGGTGTGCTGCAACTAACCACAAATACTGAAAGAAACAAAAAGGAGAATAGGCACCACCACCCTAGCTTAAAGTGAGCTCAACTTATTTATTATTGAGAATGTCGATATTCAACACATTTCACGTTGCAGTCAGAAACACTGCAGTTGTGTTCAGTAAGTTGTGTTGTGTAATAACCGCTGGAGAGCAGGGGGTGATGGGAAAAACTGCAACAGACTAACCAGTTTTGCTGTGCCTTTCTGAAGAGGCACATAGCGAAACCAGTCAGAGTCGCTGGTGGTTTTTCCCACTGCCCGCTGCTCTCCTGGCAGTTTGTATTACACAGCACAGCACTTTATTTTTAGCTGCAAGTGTTCTTTCTGACTGCACCATGTGAAGAATGTATTTGAATATCAACGTTCTGTGAGTAAATAAATTTAGACTCCTTTTTAGGGCTGCAGAGGGCAGAGTTCTGCAGACCTCTTGCTTTCAAAAAAGGCTTGCATTCTTTGCGAACGAATAACATGCCAGACTTAAACCACAGTCGCCTCTGCATCTGTGGAGCACTCTGCTCGCACTGCACTATTTTTTGCTTGATTGACAGTGCTGATTGGGACACTGGGGGATTAGGATTCTCTAAACAACTGGTATACGCTGCCGAAGAAGACTTGGTTGGTCTGAAAACTTAGGCACTGTTTTCTTTTTGTAACATCTATGTTGGTCCAATAAAAGGTATCAAAGCATTTGCTTCTGGATCTGTTATTTTTTGAAAGATATCCCCCCACCTGACCCTCCCTCTCAGTATCCCCCCAGGAATATATGAGTGACAGTGGGGGTGCCCAGTTCTCTCAGTGTCGGGAAACATATGTGTGACACTGGGGGTGCCGAGTCTCCCAGTGTCTGAATTAGGCATTCTGTTTTTTTTCCATTTTTTTAAAGTTATTCCCCCACCTGACCCTGCCTCTCAGCACCCACCACCCCACTCCCACCTCAAGAAACATACTAGTTACACTGGGGGGCACCCAATCCCCCAGTGCAGGAATCCTTGCTTATTTTGTTATTGTTTTTAAAACTATAATAAAAGAAAACCGCCCATTGATATCTTTTATGCCATTAGTTTCCCTCCCGACCCTCCACACAGCACCCACCCCCAGACCCTTACTTACTGATCGTTAGTCCAATGCTGTAATGCTCTCTGGACCACAGACACATCTTCATTCTTCAAAGCTGCACCATCAACTGAAGAAACAGGTATGTGCTTCATTGTATTTCCATGGGGTTTTGAACTTAGAGGCATAACTTGGGCATTTGTGCATATTTATGGCCCAAATTTTCAACATGCATTTTTTGCGACCCCGCCTCATGAACAATTGCACTCACATTAGGCAAATCTGTCCTGAAAGGTGATTTCGCGGTCCCTGTGCAAAATCACCTTTCGAGCAGGAGTTGAAAATTTTCTCTGTCCTTGTTCATGAGGTAGGGTCATAAAACAGCTATGTTGAAAATTTGGTATAAAAAAAAACAAAGGTATGAGCCTATGTTGAATTTTGCAAATGCAGGCTCATAACTCTGGTAATTTCCAATATTTTTACCCCACATTTAAAACATATTGGGCCAGATATTCAAAACTTTGCGCCGGCCAAAAACCGTTTGCGCAGGTTTAGTGCGGTATTAGCGCGGGTCTGCTATATTCAAAAGGCCAAATAGTGCGGGCAAACTGCATTAGCGCCGGGCAAAATTATAATGTGTGCAAGGGCCAAACTGACATGAATACAGGCACAATGCTATATTCAGCAGCTAGTGCCGCGTACTAAGTGGTTTTGCTATGGACCTAGCGTGACACTTAGCTATGCATTGACAATGCTTCCAGGAAGAGCTCATCTTAATCCTGGGCAATTAGCTTTGCGCGACACTATGGCTTTGCGCGGTGTTTGCGCGGGTTTTGCACCACTCTAACAAATAAATATGACACATAGATAAAGCCAAACATAGAAGAAGCATGCTGCTAACTGATGGCATCACAATGATGCCATCATCTGCCACCAGTCCCAGCCATGCCAGGCAGTAAGTGGTGACCCTGCCACCAGTGGACAGCACGGCAGTGTGGCCATACAGCACACACCTGTGGACCGCACTTCTGTGGACACCAACAGATGCCAGCACACACATGCAGCACTGTGGGCATGGAGGATGTTGAGGGGAGCATGTATGGGTGGCGAGGCTGTACTACAGACCAAGTGTGGCCACAAGGCTGGGACACATCATGCAGTGTACATGGGCCAGTATTGGGAATACCCCAACACCAGTGTGCCTTTCGGATAATATATGCCCCCCCCCCAGCCACATACCTCACAGCTGTACAACTGCTATAGCACACAAAGCCAGGAATGTACATGTCACTGTGAGCATCCATGCCACAGGTGCAGCATCTGTGGGTCACACAACAGCGTAACAGTAATGTCCAGTGTCAGTAAACATCCGCAGGTTGGGCCTCTCACTGTGTATAGTGCAGTCATCATCACTGCCCTACACACCATAGGCATTGCTGTGTCCACACACTACTGGCCCCCTTGCTACTGTAGTTGCTGCTGTGCACTGTAGCATACCCTACAGTGTGACAGTTGCATGCAGCACCACCACCACCTGTGCCTATGCTGTCCTGTCCCCTGGGTTACAATATGCTATGCTGTACTGTTTACATGTAGCCTGCAGCTATCATCGTGCACTGCCAGACTGACCTACAGGTGGAGCTGCGGTTGGACCTGGTCAGCCCCTGTACTTCCAGACTGACCTACAGGTGGCTCTGTGGGACCCTGCAGTAACGCTGGGCAAACTGCATGCAAATCAGGGTATGATGAGATACTAATCCGGTTCTTTGCCCAGAGACTACCTAAGTAGGCTCATTTGCATGCCACTTTTGAATATGGCACATTTTAGCTCCAGGCAAACGTGTTTGCTCCAGGCTAACTGCTTAGCTCCGCGCTAATGCCGCACTAATGTGTTAGCGCGGTGCTAACGGTATGGGGAATATTATTCAGTTTTGATCACTGTTCTTTCACATCTGCTGCTTCCTGCAGCTGTACTGAGTCCATGCATTTGCTGGCACACACATTGGCCACTTAGTTCGTCTGTACCTGCCCTCACGTTGCTGTGTACTGTGTTGTTTTTGTGGGTTGCACTTCCTGGTTGCTTTATTCAGTACTGTCTTATTCCAGGGCTATGTTTGCCCTGCACTCCCAGCCCAGTTTGCATGGCCTCATTATCATGCTATATTCGGAAGCTATTTGCCCTGGGCTATTCCTTTTGAATATAGCTTGCTCTGTGCTCTGGGCTAGGTTTGCCCACCGGGCAGTGCTGATTTTGCCCCGGGACAAAGTTTTGAATATCTGGCCCATTTATCTTTACAGTACCTCATGAATGTGACATCTGTCATTTTTCAAATCCTGGCCAAAATGTTTTTTTCACATCCCAAAAGGTGATTTTGCGGTCCCTGCATGAAACCACCTTCCGGGCAGGAGTTGAACATTTTCTCTGCCCTTGTTCATGAGGTGGGGTCATAAGAAGGCTATGTTGAAAATCTGGTGTAAAAATATTTACAAACTACAAAGTTACGAGCCTACTTTGAATTTTGCAAATGTGGGCTCATAACTTTGGTAATTTTCAATATTATTACCCCAAATTTACAACATAGCCATTTTTTATAGCACCTCATGAATGTGACAGATGTCATTTTTCAACTCTGGCCCAAAATGTGTTTTTGCTCCCCGAAAGTTGATTTCGCAGTCCCTGTGTGAAATCACCTTTCAGGCAGGTGTTTAACACTTGCTCTGCCCTTTTTCATGAAGCAGGGTCAAAACAAGGCTATGTTGAAAATTTGGTGTACAAATAATACAAAACAACAAATTTATGAGCTTATGTTTTGCTAAAACAGGCTCATAACTTTGGTAATTTTCAATATTTTTTCACCAGATTCCTCTCATGGAGTCCTGTCAGCTCTAGTCAGAGTTTACTCAGGTGGTGTGGTGGTGCCTATTCCTTTTTTTTTGTTTGTTATTGTCATTAGGACACCATAGGCAATCTCAAGGCATGCTTTGGGGGTTAGATTATGTCTAATCCTGTAAACTAAGCACAATTCAGAGTTGATAGTTTCCTATAAGACTGTAATGTGGGAAGTAAAGTCAGGAGTTGGATGCAAGGAAACCCCAGGTACTTAAAGTTGTAATCTTTATTAAGAAAAGAATCATCAAAACAGGAACGTGTTAGTCTGTGGACACTCAAGTGATGTTATGAATACAGTGCAAGGCTTCAAACAGGCATGGGATAGGCATAAGAGAGCAATACAGATGAGTATGAATAGATAGACCATTGACAGAGCAAAGGCCGATGGCACATTCATAAGTTAGAAAAAGAAATGAGCAGACTGGATGGGCCTTGCAGTCCTTATCTGCTGTCAACTTCTATGTTTCTGTGTTACTATGGTTAGCCTTAGGTCCAAACAACATAGTTTTGTTTTTTTTTAGATATGTTTAATTGGGTTTGTATCAATCCATAGGACATGAAAAATAAAGCAAAAAGCATACCTACATATTTTGTCTTTTGCAGCATTCCGACAAACAGGATATTTTACACCTTTGTAAGTTGGTAGGTGTCAGCATGGCTCAGTTGGTAGCACATCCGCCTCTGGACCAGAAGGTTGTGGGTTCTCGTCCCACACTGGGATTGGACTTGCACCTAAAAATTGCTGGCATCTGAGTGCAGTATTGGGGGGTGCTGTACTGCTGGGGTTTGCCGTCCTTCGGATGAGACGTTAAACTGAGGTCCCTTCTGCCCGTCCTGGTGTTGACCTGATGGGTGTCCAGGTGGAAGTAAAAGAACCCAGAGCACTCTTCGCAAAGAGCAGGGAACATTCCCAGTGTCCTGGCCAACATTCCCCTTCCCATAAACTGGTTCATACAATTATCCAGGCTGTGTGTGTGTGTGATGATGTGTGATATGGCCGCCACCACACATTCAGTCACTTCACTACCAGTCTAGCATTGCTTATAAAGCGCTTTGGGATACTGTGTGTGAAAAGCGCTATATAAATGCTGATTGTTTATCTTCTTCTACCTCATTCAGGGTTCATAAACAGTTAATATTAACCAACAATACATGTAATAGATTGAACCTGTAGTCACCATGACCAGAGATTACTTTAATAGGTAAATTAATATGAAAAAAAAAAGTTATCAATAGAAATCATTATTATTAACATTTCTTGAGGAAGGCTATAGCCTGTCCCTTCCCCAAACAGCACGACTTGTATTTACTTTATTGGCTAGGAAGAAAAAGCCCATCTGAATTAAAACTATATCCCAGTATGGAAAACAATGCAAAACTTTGGAATATCTTACTTGAATGAATATTGCTACCATATCCTGGGTACCCTGCAGACTTTTAAATTTCTAGAACTGGTACTGCTTTTTGCAGTGGAGTTAATAAAGCCAAAATTATACGTTACAATGCAATGAGTCCTGTACAGTGTCCAGTACAGCACAATTTGTATATCAGGTGCCCCAACAAAATGTCTGTCAGTATCTAGCGACGTTCAAGTAGCAGGAAATCTGAACAGTCACAGAAGGTGGAAAACCCTTAACAGGCAGAGCGTGGAGGTGAAAATCAGACTGCAACCTAAGACACTATATCGCTCCAGGGGCAGTAAACCAGTATGCATGTATATAACCACAATTAACATTAAAAGTAACTTTCTGTTGGTTAATCTGTCCTTGGAAGCAAAGAAATGTCGAACGAAAGTTTGTCTTCATTATAATTCCTCTCATCTTCGTCCATGCAAAAGTGACAAGTTATTTGAGACCATAGTTTTAACTCTTCTGATAGCCCTGGTTTTAAGACTACAAGTTCATTTTTTGTAGCCAGGACTGAATATTACCTAAGCCATGATTAAGATGCCAGCTCAGATCAGGGAGGTTTTTGGAACTACTTCTGATGCTGACAAGGGGAATGTTATTAGCGAAGAGAGAGAACAACATGGGCCAATGACTGAACCAAGGAAATATTGGAGACAGTACTGCCAATTTTAAATTGTTGCTTTCTATTGTACAGAGAGTTTGTAGAACACTTTAAGGCAGTTTGAAAGATGTCAATATCAGAGAGCTTGTCACAAAGAAGTGCATGATCAACAAGATCTAAGATCTTGGTCGGGTTCATGAATGCTTCACCTGTTAGCGTGCCCTAATCCATAGCTTTGGTTTCAACAAAATGTTGTCATTTTGGATGTATTTATTGAGTTGGGCAGACATACTGGGCCCCATATTCAATAGTGGCTGGCTGAATCGTGCAAGTGCCTGTGCTGTGCATCTGAGATGTGCCAGCCCAAAAAACTACAATATTTAGAATATGCACCATAAGATGCAATCGCACAAGTCCGGCTGAATATCCCAAACATGCACGATCGCTCAACTGAAGATGTGTGGTGCAACTCAGGCAGGGGAACTGTGCACCACAGGCAGGGACATACTAAAATTGGCTGGAACAGGTGAGATGGGCATGGCACAACTTTGCAGTATTCAGCCAGGATATGCAAATGGTCTCATTGCATGTTCTGAGCCCAAACCTCACATGCCAAAGCTCATTACTGGAATGTATTCAGTCCATTTGCATATCCTGAGCATGCTCAGTTCTAGCCTCACAGGGCTGCCCCTCTACCCCACAAAGGTGAACAGGAGGTACTGCAGCCTAGCAGGCAGGTGTGCAGGGATGTTTGTGTGTGTGGGTGGACTGAATTGGCCTGGGTACAGTGCTACAACCCATAGCCATGTACATGGTTGAACAGGGGTACAGGGGGCCCACCTGGACAGTGGCAACAGGGGCCACCTGAACATGCAACTGGGGAAGGCACAGGGTGACACAGGCTGATTGGGATACCACATGCATGTGATACACCAGCTCCCTATGCTGTGCACAATCACCTGCAGTGCCCTACTCACCCCCGTATGAGAGGAACCTGGTGGGGACTGCAAGGGATGGCAGTGTGCAGACAGTGACCAGGTACCTGGGTGGGTGGGTCCCACATCTGTGCACCTATAATGTACCACCATGGGTGTGTGCCACAGGTCAGTCCTGGCCCCTGCCATGCAGCCACTAGTACCACTAGGCTACTTGAGCACCGTTGCCACAGATATCACCCTGGGTGCATACTACCACCGGGTTGCACACTGCAGGCCTCATGGGTGCGGGCCATGGCCCCTGGTACATGTGCTACATTGTGGCTGTCAGCTCCACTGGTGTGCTCAGGGGCACCCGACAGAACTGGCATGTGGCTGCTGGGTGTCTACATTCAGGGTGCAGTGTGGGGGGTTGCTCTCTGGATGGTGCTGGTGGAGACACAGCACCTGTGGATGTGAGTACATCCATCCTGGCATGACTGCTTTGAATGGGTGCTTGGAGCATGTTCTGGTGCACCTCTGAGGACTGTCTCCAGATGGCCTGCCTACAGTTCTAAGGCCAGCCTGTTGGTGGCTGGCCAATTTAGGCCATCCTTTTGTGGATGCCTAACTTTGGGTGGCTCATTTCTGGGATGCACAGCAGATGAGCCGCACATTTTGGCTGAATATAGGGATGCGCCACATATTCATGGATCAGCCCCCTTTATTTGGGCTGCATACATTATTTCTGAATGGTGGCTCATTCAGAGATGCGTGGCCCGTCTCTCTCTTTTGAATAGCGCACTTCTGCACATTTTGAGATGCGCAGCACATCTTTATTTGGGCTGTGCATCTCCTTTGAAAATGTGGGCCTACTGTATATCTTCATGCTGTTTCTGCAGTGTAGACAGACCAGCAATCAGACAATTATTATCAATGACTTTGGCACTGCCAGATTTAATGCAGGAACAATATGTAATATTTCCCAAATGTCTAGGGCCACTTTTGACACAAGAGTCAGAGTAAAGATCTTTGATAGAGGATCCAATATGGAAGACACTGCCAGGTTTAATACGTAATGCTCCAAGCCATCAAACCTTGAGTTATTGTTAAGTGCTAAGTTTGATAACAACCTATAGACCTCTCCAGCACTGACTGTATTCCTTATGTATGTTCTTTTGCTAGAAATGCATGTTATTTGTTACCAATGGATCAAGGCGGCTTATCTCACACATTTACAGTTACACCCTAGGACTATTTCATAGAGGACTGCCTCCATGATTGCAAACAAATGTGCAATAGCCATTCCTGCTCTGTCCAACATGGTTATAATGTACAGTAGGCACAAGGGGCTCATAAGGTCAGTGGGGGGTCAGTAGGGATGGATTTCACCTCACATTTACCAAAGGTATAAGGATTATTAGAGACATTTCTTAAATTTAAGTGTGTGTGTGGGAGGTACTGATCAACATCAGATGTCAGCAATATTTTATTTCTCCCCAGCTAATTGCCCGTAGACCTGACAATCCACTCCACCTCCCAAGATGTAATTGCACTCATACTTCATGGTCACATTTGGTGAGAATGGAAGTGAAAATTACACAACTGAGTCCAATTATAAAGGCAGGCTTCCTATTGTAGCAAACCTCATCAACCTGTGCTACCTATATCACATACATAAACTATGTTCCTGTCTTTGTCCATACATTTCGATGGACTGTCACTCCTATTGTAGTGCCCAGCATTACATACCTGTAGAGTACTTGCTCCCATCAGACTCCAGAGTTGTGCTGTATATCATTTGTCTCAAATCACAGCAATGAGGCAACTGTCATTGTACTCTCAATAAATTGACTCTTGTGCCTTAATGGACCAGTACCTGCTTTATTGCAGACTATGATCTATGATCTATGACTTGAATAACTGAGTTGCAGCCTGTAAATATATTTATTATATGCTGCTAAGTTTGTACCTGTGCTGGCTAGGATGGAACTGGTACAGTAATGTTGAATTATACGGAAGGCTAAAGCTGCTGCTGACTGGACCTCAGGCAGGGTTTTGGTTGATGCTCTAGCCATGTAAACCCCTCTCACCAATCCAATGTGTGTACATTCACCTTGTAAATAAATGTTGGTGTTTTGGAAGCAACATTAAGTCCAAAGGGTTATGCCCTATGTCCTATATTATTACTGACAATGGAACAGAGTTAAAGGGACACTGTTGACCCCCCCCCCTTAGACTCTTGTTTAAAAAACATGTTACAGTTAGCCACAGTCTGTAGAGATTGCTGGTGTAGCTGTTAGTTTGATTCTGATTCTTTTTTTCTTGTTAAAAAAAAGACTGCCCTCTATACTAGTGTTACCACACCACAATATGTTTGCTTACAGTCCTTGATCAACTCCCACTGCATCTTTCATGGACTTGGGAACACCCCCAGTACAGTCTAGTCACTTATGGTGCAGTGGCAGGAGCACACACTATTGCCTTATGAGTGTCTGCACTATTTGGAGGTGCTCATAATGTTCATGAAGTATGCAATAAGAGTAGATCAAGGATCTGAAACAAAACAAGGTTGGGTATAATTACACCATTACCATGCATTGAAGTTCTGCTAGGAAAGACTACAGATAAAATGACCAGCAACTTAAATACATTTTAGGGAATGTAAGAATCATAAAATGGGGGCTTTCAACCAGAAATAATATGATGCAGAAAAGGTTGACAATATCCCTTCAAACTGCTAATGCAAACCTCAAATGAAGTTAACAGATTAAAGATAAATTATCTTTATCCCAAGTTGCCTTGCAGGGATAAAAGTGTACAGTGTGGTGTGACAATTGAAATCTGTATTTTGACCAACTATAGGTGTCTCCGTTTAACCCTGGAGCCAAAGGCTAGTAGTTGTAGGTGGGCAGCTTGTGAATCGGCTGCTTGCCAACATGGCAGACTATATTGATGGAGACCAGTGAAGATGATGAGGACAAGGTGAACAGTTGCACACAAAGGGGCACAGGTAATGTAGACAGAGCAGTTTCTCGGGTGTGGTGCACATATGCTGCACTGGTGGCCACACTTACAAGGCATGGGGAAAAGCCAGGTCTGGGAATGTACAATATTCACAAGGAGTGATTTCTAGTGAGATAAACCATCAGGTTACCCATAGACATGGGAGTCCACCCCTGAGGCTATTGCCTGCCCCCTTCTCTTGCCTGAACAAGTAATTTTCCATTTTAGACTAATAGATTCTAAAAATTTCACCACCCAAAAAACATATTTGGAAAGGAAGATGAAACATAATTTCCACCTTATTAGAGTCGTAGAGGTGGCCTGTAAGGCAGTTGTGTGCATGTGGTCAATTTTTATAGAGTTGTCTAAATTATGAGGATCCTAGCAACTTTACAGACTTTTGCAAGGTTGTTTTCCCACAATAGGCTGAAAACAAACACAGGTTGTAGATGTCATAAGTGTTTTATTGATATTTTATTTTACTGGCAGGAAAAACTCACTGAGTCTAGAAGCCTCTTTCACAAGAGTGCCCTGGGGGAGGAGAACAACAACAATACATAAGGCTGACTCACACAGTTGTACATTGGTACTTATCCATATGGGTTCATATACATAGATGGTCAGGTTATGTTGTTTTCTAGTTAATTATAGATGACCATAATGCTGGTTGGGTCAATGGTGCAGACAATAGTTAAAGCAGGATGCATTACTTTATTATCTTCCAAAGTTTTTGCAGGCAAGGATTGCAAAATTGAGGAAGAATTGGTACTGCTAGAGGGGAGACTAAAAAATTGTAATGTGATTATGGTCATAAAATGAATGATAATTAAGTTGAAAACTACATAGTTTTATTACATTAATTATAGTAATAACAAAATTCAGAGAAAGTTGACAAAAAACAAAACTGTCTGAATGTAACCCCCGAGCCTGCTGTGTGCCATCTTCCACACAGTGCTCCTGTTTGCTCAGTGCTCACAGACAGCTTTGAAAGAACAGCAAAACCATCAGCTACAGGTATGAAAATTCCATCTCAGTATTTAGGTTACATATAGAGCCCTTGTGCTTTGCTCTGGAGGTGCGTTTTGTCACCTGAATCACTTAATGAAATTCTAGCTCTGTAACAGGTAGTTTACTCTCTGTTATTCTATTTGCAACAATAAAGATGCTTCTATCTCTTTTGTACTGATCATGCAAGGGAACTAAAAACAGAAATGGTTTATATATACACACAGTACATTTATGAATCAGTAAACCAGTCAACCTGTTTAAACAGTACTGAAAACATAATTGGGGACCTATGCTGTGATGCATGGTAGATGGTATACTAGGGAAGGTACTGATGACAGAATCATTTGCAGTAATAACAATGTTGTTAGGACAGCAGAAATGGTCACTGTTAGCATAAGAAGTGTGCTGTGTTCCTATGGTTTAAACGGCAGATGAAAGCTGGTAATGTTGAATTCTGAACTGACACTTTTAGAGGTTTTTCTTCTCTGTCGTGTAATGATATGTAACTCCCATTTAATTGCTGCATGGCAAAGAATAACAGCAAAAAGAAAAATAGGGCAAACATTTTCTCTTCAAATTGTTTTGATTAAAAAAAGCCAAATATAGATATTCTCTATGAGAAGAAGGCTTCCATTTCCTGGTGGGTGGATAAAGCCATACCATTTGCATATGTGTTACACAACTTTTTGGCTTAGTATGCTGCTCTTATCCTAGTAAAACTACACTTTTGTGATAAAAACAATCATGTTAAGTTTGACATTACATTACTGTCTAAAAACCTGTTAATACTGCAATGTGAATTCTAATATATCAGTATGGAAGGTTGGTTGGTTTGTGTTTTATTGTTAGACTCAAAATGTTCATTACTATCTATTGCATAAATAAATGTACATTTACATAAGTTAAAAATAAAAAAAATTAGAAATAAATTAAGACATAATTTCCATCTCATTAGAACATCAGCAGCAGTACAATTATATGTACTCCTGACAGTAATTTTCCATTTTAGACTAATAGATTCTAAAAATTTCACCACCCAAAAAACATATTTGAAAAGGAAGATGAAACATAATTTCCACCTTATTAGACTAGCAGCAGCAGGGCAATCATAGCAGATCTTTATTACAGACAATAGTATTATGAAAACTTCTGTAAGATCTTTAGCATATAGATGATACGTATGTTCTTCATTTGAATACTTTTTGTTTGTTTACAGCTCTTCTATATGCAACCATCTTTGGTAATGTGACAACGATCTTCCAGCAAATGTATGCCAACACTAACAGGTACCATGAGATGCTGAACAGCGTGCGGGACTTTCTGAAACTCTACCAGGTACCTAAAGGACTGAGTGAACGAGTTATGGACTATATCGTTTCCACCTGGTCAATGTCTAGAGGCATAGATACTGAAAAGGTAAGACAAAGGTGTTCTTATTTTATTTATTTTGTTTCACTCACCAGGTTGCCTGCATTTAGTGTTTAACAGCTATTTAACAAGAAGATCCTAGTGAACAGAGTATTGCAGCAGAGTGTATAGCCCGATATAATCATGGCTTCAGAAACCTCTCAGCCAATCAGCTTGCTGTATTTACGATCGCCAGTTCATAATACTAGTTATAGCACAGTACCTATGTATTTTAGACCAAAGTTCTGTAAGTATAATTTCCAAGATTAATGACCCCACAGAAGCCAGGAAACAATAATAAAGTTATTCCAAAGTTATGCCTGTACACTGCTATCTCAGATACAGAAGTTGCAGAATCCACTATTTTGCCAGTTTTATGCATAATTATGTGTGACTGCTTGACTGGGCTTGGTGGAGACTGTCACTGGCTCTCCTCTTCTGCATTTGCTGAAATTCTGCAGAATTAGATGGAAACAACAGATGGTTTTGAAAAACTGTGTTATTGTAAGATCTGGAGCCCTGACCAGCCAGGGTTAATGCTTTCTGAGGGGCAGCCTTCTCATGTTTACCCTTTCAGGTCACCTTGGAGCTCAGTACCACCAACTCCTGATCTCCCATGCAGAAACATTTCCATTCTAGTGTGTTTTTATTTCATGTGTTCTGTGTAGGTTTGCTAAAGAAGTAATGCAAACAGCAGAACCTTTAGACTTTAATACTGTATATAAACATATTCTTTCATTACATCGCATTCGGTTAGAGTTGAAGTAATAAAAGTAGAATCAGGGAGTTTTGGTTTCAACTCCTAGCACCCAACCCACATCCTTCAGGCAACAACAGATGTGGGATGTGCCTTGGGGTTGTCAACCCTAATGCTCACCCATTCCATAAGTAAGCTAACAGAGATGGTTACAGACATGAGAATGGAGTGAGCATTAGGTTGAAAACCCAAGGCACACCCCATGCCTGTTGCAGCCTGCAGGGTGGGGTGTTAGGGTTGGAAACCCTAATACCACATTTCCTTACTTTTGTCACTTCAACCCTAACTACTACATTAATGAAGTTTTTGCAAAAAATTTCCTTACTTTTTGAAATAGTATAATTGCATTCTCATTTGTCTGTGGGAGCGCAGAGCCCTCTGGGCCCTGCGTTTGCATCCCTCCTTAGATGCATACATATATGTTGCTGACTGTGGTGCTCTTGCATTTGTAGTAAAACAGGAATGAAATTGCCAGCACAGCCTTCTTATTACCTCACCTTATTAACCCAGTAATGAAAATTCTGAAATCCCTACCAAAATGTGATTTTGTGCCATTGCAGTGCCATTGTGTGCCACAGGTGCAAAAACACAGCTTGGCCAGGGTTTGAAAAATGACAGCTATCACATTCATGAGGTGGCGTAAAAAGATGGTTATAATGTTGAAAATTTCAAGTCAAAATATTTAAAATTAGCAAAGTTACGGAGGAGCATAGAAGAATGTTAATGTATGCACATAACTTTGACATTTTACATATTTTGACCCCAAAATTTCAGCATAGCCTTCTTATGACCCTACCTGATGAACAAAGGTGGTGTAAATTTTCAAATCCTACCCAAAATGTGATTTCACTAAGCGACCAGCCAGATATGCCACAAAATTGAAAATCTCATTGAGATACAATGAACTACATTTACCTTAGTTTCTCATATTGCAGTCAGCAGTTCTAGCAGCAAGACGTGTCTTCGATTGGAGAGTGGATCTTTGTACTGTAACCTGTTCAGGTGAGTGACAATATGTGGGGGTGAGGAGGGTGCTCAGTGGGAGATCAGTGTGGGGGAGGGGTCGCATCGGTGAGGGGCCATTCTCTTTCTTACGGGTAAATAAAAAAAGACATTGAGGGACAGTTTTCTTTAATTCAGGTTGGAATGGCATTGCAGGATATGGGGTGCCACTAGACACCAGGGAGAAGAAGAAGAAGAAAAATCACCATTTATATAGCGCTTTTCATACATCCAAAGCGCTTTACAAGCAATGCTAGACTGGTAGTGAAGTGACTGAATGTGTGGTGGTGGCCATATCGCACATCATCACCCACACACAGCCTGGATAATTGCATGAACCAGTTTATGGGAAGGGGAATGTTGGCCAGGACATCGGGAATGTTCCCTACTCTTTGCGAAGAGTGCCCTGGGTTCTTTTACTTTCACCTGGACACCCACCAGGACAACACCAGGATGGATAGAAGGGACCTCGGTTTAACGTCTCATCTGAAGGATGGCACACCCCAGCAGTACAGCACCCCCCAATACTGCACTCAGATGCCAGCGATTTTTAGGTGCAAGTCCAATCCCGGTGTGAGACGAGAACCCACGACTTTCTGGTCCAGAGGCGAATGTGCTACCAACTGAGCCACGCTGACACCTATTACAAAACTATTACTGGGAGCAGGATCAGAAGGAAAGGGATGCCACTAGACATCTGGGATAAAATAATTATGGGCAGCAGGATCACAGGGTGGGGGATGTCACTAGACACCAGGGATAAACAAAACCATTATGGGGAGTTGGATCAGAGGAAGGGGGTGCCACTAGACACCAGGGATAAACATAACTATCATGGGGAGTTGGATCAGAGGAAGGGGGTGCCACTAGACACCAGGGATAAACATAACCATTTTTGGGAGTGGGACCAGAGGAAGGGGGATGCCACTAGACACCTGGGATAAAATAATTACAGGCAGTGGGATCAAGAGGATGGGGTGTCACCAGACACCAGGGATAAACAAAACCATTATGGGGAGTTGGATCAGAGGGAGGGGTGCCACTAGACACCAGAGATAAACATAACCATCATGGGGAGTTGGATCAGAGGAAGGGGGTGCCACTAGACACCAGGGATAAACATAACCATCATGGGGAGTTGGATCAGAGGGAGGGGGTGCCACTAGACACCAGGGATAAACATAACCATTTTGGGGAGTGGGACCAGAGGAAGGGGGATGCCACTAGACACCTGGGATAAAATAATTACAGGCAGTGGGATCGCAGGGTGGGGGGTGTCACTAGACACCAGGGATAAACAAAACCATTATGGGGAGTTGGATCAGAGGGAGGGGGTGCCACTAGACACCAGGGATAAACATAACCATCATGGGGAGTTGGATCAGAGGGAGGGGGATGCAACTGGACACCAGGGATAAAATCATTACGGGGAGCATGATCCCAGAGTGGGGGGGGTACCACTAGACACCAAAGATAAACAAAACTATTATGGGGAGTGGGATCAGATGGAGGGAGTGCCACTAGACACCAGGGAAAAGATGGCAGCAAACGAAAAAGGATTTTCACCTCACCAGAAAGGAAAATGGCACAAAAAATAACATTATGGACAGCAACCAGCACATATATTTTGCTTATCGGGACCCCTTAGCTGCATTCTGCACTTAACTGTTGGAGATGATGCCCTTGAAATTTTCTTTTTTTAAGATTATAAATCTTTTTTCATGACTTGTGATACGAAAAAAGATTTATAATCTTAAAAAAAAGAACATTTCAAGGGTATTTCTCCAACACTTAAGTGCAGAATCCAGCTAACAGGGTCCCAATAAATAAGATACAGTACATATGCTGCTCGCAGTTCAGAATGTCATTTTTGTGGCTTTTGAAATTTTGAATTGGTAGGGGAAACAGAAAACAAGATGGTGGCAAACGAAAAAGGATTTTCCCCTCATCCAAAAGGCTTTGGCACCATACGAAAAAATATTAATTTTTTTTGTTTTATACAGCTATCTTGAAGTGCTTACTAAGCATTCTTTTTTTTTTTAAATTTCAAAATGAAATAACTTTGGAGCGCATTAATATTTTTTACTATTATTGCTTTTTATCCTTCTGGGTGCGCCGAGGGCAGTAACTCTGCCCTGTGCTACCTGTGCGCCAGCCCGACCGACCATCCCCAAGACCCCCCATGGATTACCCCCTGTGGTGGGGCCAGTAAGGGAGCTACCTCCCTCCCTGGAGCATAATCCAAATCCAGGGAGGCCGGAATGGTGGACCGGGGGAACAGGGTCAGGACATCATGAAGTCCCCAGCCGCCATCTTCCATTTTCTTGCATCCCTCCCTCCTGGTACAAGGCATAGGCATGCACGTGGGGGGGGGCACATGCATGCCATGCCTGCCAGCTGCCTGCCTCCCTGCATCACCCTCCAGCCCCCACTAGAGGGCAATCAACAGGCAGGGCGACAATCCCTCCCTCCCTCCCGAGTGAGGAGAACAGTCCTCCAGACACTCAGTCCTCTCTTGCCCCTGCTGACCCCTGATGGCCCGGGCTCATTCCCGAACCTGGGTCTCTGGTGTAGCTTGACATAAGGTGTCCAGCACCTCAGCCCTCAGTGCCACCAGGCCGGCTGGACCAGCCCCCTTCTACCCTAAAAACCTCAGCCCAGAATTCCAAACCATCTAGCTGGTAGCCAAATTTATTTAAAATCCCATTCATACCAATGGGAAAAAGTGCAAAAAAAATTCAGTTTTTCCACTATCCAGGTCTCGGAATCTGCACATCCCAACAGAAAGAAACTTGCCACATCCAGAGATGTACCATGAGTCTGAGCATGCAAAATGTCGTGCACATCCATTGAACAGTTGTGAAGTTATTAAAGTGCAAAAACTGGGGTTTAATATAGCACTGTCAGTCCAACCCTAGCTATAGGGGTGCTGCCACACCCCTATAATAGACACACTATACATAATGTACATATATACAGCTGTGGAACAGCCTACTGGCAGAGGTGTTGGGTTCAAGAACCATTAATGGTTTCAAACACAGCTAGGACCAAGTAAAAGACTTAATAGTTACTTGGGACATAGCAGTAGGACAGTGTGCGAGGAGGTGCAAAAACCCAGATTAGACAATAGGTCACAGGGTAGTAAAGGATATAACAGGGCAGACTGGATGGACAAATGATCTTTTTCTGCCAACATTTTCTGGTTTCTGTGTTTCTGCCATCCATCCATAAATTACAGTGGTGCGTTATTGGCCGTATATTAGGATTGAGTAGACAGTTTAATGTCAAAACATAGAAACATAGAATTTGACAGCAGGTAAGGACCACTTGGCCCACCCAGTCTGCCCATTTCCCTACCTGATGGATAAGCTGCAGATTCTAGTTAATCAACAGCTTACTTTCTCCTGCCCCCCACTAGAATTACCTTATGCCTGTCCCATGCATTCTTGAATTCTCCCACTGTTTCTGACTCCACAACCTCCTCAGGAAGGCTGTTCCATGCATCCACAACTCTCTCTGTGAAAATATACTTTCCAACATTATGGCTGAGCCGTCCCCCCTCTATCTTCGAATTGTGCCCCCTTGTTCTTACACATCTCTTCTTCTGAAAGATACTACCCTCTTGTACCTTGTTAATTCCCTTAAGATACTTGAAAGTTTCTATCATGTCCCCCCTCTCCCTCCTTTCCTCAAGGGTATACATATTAAGCTGCTTTAGTCTCTCCTCATATGTCTTCTGGTGCAGACCTTGCACACATTTTGGTTGCCCTCCTCTGAACAGCCTCCACTCTGTCTATGTCTTTCGCGAGATGGGGTCTCCAGGAATTGCATGCAGTACTCCAGATGGGGTCTCACTAACTGTCTGTAGAGAGGGATAACAACTTCCTGTTTTCTACTGTTGATGCCTCTCCCTATGCATCCCAGTATCCCCCCAGCCCTCCTTACTGCCTTCTCACATTACTTGCCCACCTTTAGGTCATCTGATATAATTACTCCTAGGTCTTTTTCGATTTTTGTTGTTGTTATTAACTCACCCCCCATTGTGTACTCTTCCCCTGGGTTTTTGTTTCCCAGATGTATTATTACCTTGCACTTCTTTGCATTGAATCTGAGCTGCCACGTATTTGACTATTCCTCCAACCTTGCCAAGTCCCTTTTCATTCTTTCCACCCCACCTTGTGTATCAACCCTGTTGCAGATCTTTGTGTCATCTGCAAAGAGGCAGACCTTTCCTTCCAGGTGCTCTCCAATGTCACTTATAAAGATATTAGAGGACTGGTCCCAGTACCGAACCCTGCGGTACCCCTGCCAGTCACCCTCCTTTCTGCACTGTGGACTCTGTTTACTATTCCCTTTTGCATCCTGTTGTCCAGCTGGTTTTTTATGCAGGCTACCACCTTGGGACCCACTCCAAGGCTGGCTAACTTGTATATTAATTTGTGTGAGACTGTGTCGAATGCCTCCATAAAATCTAGGTAGGCCATATCCACAGCCCCTCCCTGGTCTACTACTTTGGTCACCCAGTCAAAGAAATCTATTAGGTTCATCTGACATGACCTTCCTGCTGTGAAACCATGCTGCCTTGGGTCCTGTACCCCACTGGCATCTAGGTGCTCAACATTTCTTTCCTTCAGAAGTGATTCCATCATTTTCCCTACCACTGAAGTCAAATTAACTGGTCTGAGTTTCCTCCCTCTGCCCTGCTCCCACTTTTGTGAAGTGGAATCACATTTGCCCTCCTCCTGTCCTCAGGTACCACTCCATCTTCCCATGATTTTTTAAAAAGAATAGTCAGTGGTGTTACTAGTTCTACCCTTAGTTCTTTTAGTATTCCTGGGTGAATCCCATCAGGCCCCATTGCTTTGTCCACCCTCAGTTTCAAGAGATCTTTTAAAACCCTTTCTTCTGTGAATGGACTGGTATCGACCCCCCTATTCAGAGTTTCTGCCTTGTTTGGTTTAGGCACCTCCCCCTCCTCATCTGTTGTGAATACTGAGCAGAAATATTCGTTCAGTATCCCTGCTTTTTCACTGTCACCCTCTGCCCACATTCCTTCCCCTTTATTAAGTCTCTGTATCCCTCCCTTGGTCTTTCTTCACTCCCTAATGTACCTATAAACGGTTTTATCCCCCTTCTTAACAGAGTTGGCTATCTTTTCCTCGGTTTGTGCCTTTGCTATTCTGACTGCCTTCCCTGCCTCCTTCTGCTTTAACTGATAAAGTTCTCTGTCCTGCTCCTTCTGTGTTTCCTAATATTTCCTGAATGCTATCCTTTTCTCCTTAACTGTCCCTGCCACCTCTTTTGAGAACCATAGTGTTTTTTTCCTTCGTTTTATTTTATTGATTTGCTTCACACAAAGGTTTGTTGCCTCTGCAATGGCTGTTTTGATTATTCCCCATTGTTCCTCCACCCCTCCTTCTTGCCCATTTGCTAGTGCTTTCTAAGGCACTCTCATTTTCCCAAAGTCAGCCTTCCTAAAGTCCAATACTCTTGTTTTTGTATGGCTTGACTCTATGGCTGTGTTTATTGTGAACCACACTGTTTGGTGGTCACTTGTTCCCAGATGGCTACCCACTTCTAAATCTGAGATCCTTTCTCCTTCCCCATTTGAGAGTACCAGGTCTAAGGTTGCTCCTTCCAGTGGGTTCCAACACAAGCTGTCTGAGGCATGCCCCCTGTAGGGCATCAAGAATGACCCTGCTCTTGGATGTGCCTGCAGCAGAGGTACTCCAGTTAACATCTGGCATATTCAGGTCCCCCATCAATATCTCCCCTTTTTCTGCCATTTTAAGGATGCCTTCTATCATTTCCTTGTCCATTTCCTCCCCCTGAGATGGGGGTCTGTACACAACCCCCATGCAGATTGTGGTGTCATTTCCTGTCTCCAGGGTGACCCATAGTGACTCATCAACTTCCTGTTTACGCTTTAGTTCTGTTGCTTTAATCCCTTCCCTTATATAGAGAGCTACTCTTCCTCCTCTTTTACCCACCCTGTCCCTCCTGTAGACTGTGTATCCTGGTATGTTGACTTCCCACTCATGGTTCTCTGTGTACCATATTTCAGTGACTGCCACAATATCCAGGCATCCCTATTCCACTAAGGCCACTAGTTCAGGGAGCTTGTTGCACAGACTATGGGCATTGGTACTCATCACCTTCCATTTATTTTTTATGGCCTTACCCCTTTTAGCCCCATCCCTGTCCTTAACACCTTTTTCTGCATTTATCCCTGTCCTGCTCCCTACTGACTTCTCTGCCTTGGTGTTTACCTTTCTAACTACTGCGCTTTGTGGGGGGAGGCAGGGATTTCCCTGCTCCTTTTCAGTGCCTCCCCCTTGGCTAGTTTTAATGCTTGCCAATGAAGCATTCAAACCTCTCACCTAGGATCCTGGATTCCCCCTGGACAGATGCAGACCATCGCGCCAGTATAAGCCTGCATCCCTCCAGGTGGCTCCCCAGTCCCCAATGAAGCTAAAACCCTGAGCTCTACACCAGTTTTTCAACCATTCATTGAATCTCATGGTGTGGAATATCCTAGCATCATCCTTGCCATAGACAGGCAGCACCTCCGAGAAGGTTACCGTACATGCTACTTGTCTAGGGCCCTTCCCCAACTCCACAAACTCCTCTTGCACCGCTCTGATCCCATTTACAGCCAGGTCATTTGTCCCTAGGTGGACAGTGACATCCAGCTCCCTCCCTTGTGCAGCTGCTCCCGCGATCCTGAGGAACAACAGCATTTTTCCACTCCACTTGATACAATGTGCGCCTGGCCAGAAAAGCAGTAACGACAAAACAGAAGCCGACACTACACACCACTTAGGCTATAAAGCAATCGTTTACTAAGTTATTTAAACATACCACTGTGCAGCAAAATCAAGACACCATTAGCATGATCAGTTTCAGACATAGTGCATCTTCAGGGGGAAACATGCAAAACTGGTCGAGCTAATGGCGCCTCGATTTAGCTGCACAGCAGCACGTTCAAACAAATCTAATAATAATAAAAATTACTTTCATAGCCAAAGAGGTGTATATTGCTTGTTCTATTTTGTTGTTAATTTAATGTTAAACTCCAATTTCTACACATTAATAATGTGGACATACCCTCAGGACAATTAGCTTGGCATTTGGCTTGTGCAGAGTTGCTGCCCGTATCACAGGATTCTACAAATTTGGTAATGTTTGGTTCAGTGGTTTAAATGTGCTAGAAGGCTGAAAACACGTAACAATAAGGAAATTAAGACTAATTTTGTGCTCACCTGTAACACAGAAGTGTCTGAGTTGTCAAACCTGAAACTTACTGGTTTGTTAGAGTTTGGCCCAGGGATGATTCTTTAATATGCATTTTCGTTACAAAAATGTGTAATTTTTGAGTATTAAGTAAAATTCTTCCTGTTTTCACTCATACTCAGTTCAAAAACTGAACATTCTGAAGATAACTGACTTTTGCAAAATTGATGTATATAAGTTTTGTCAGCCCAAAACTGTTGGCATGACCTAACCCCACAACTGCCATGAGAGTTAGCGGTCACAAAAACTATAAAAAAAGCAAAAACTTTAAGCATCTAAAACAACAAAATGCACAGGTAGTTAAGTCTGAATTTGTTGTTGTCAACTATGCAGGGTATCAGGATGATTCTTCACTTTTTTTTTATAATTATTTTTTCACATTTTTATAAAAGTAGGGAGTTATAAGTCACATAACCTGTGATTCATTTTGTAAGTCACAACTCAGGTTTTGTCAGCCGTGGGCTTAGTTATGTGATTGCTATCTGTCACATAGCCAGGTTGACCCATGCCAGTGTCAGTTCCCTGTCTGGTAGTCAATTATACATGGCAGATGCCCAATTCTGTCACCAGCTCCCACCTAGCTGTTTTATGAATTACTGGCAGCGAGCAATAATCTTGTCTTATTTGACCTAGAACATCCTGAACATAAACAATGAAACAAAACCATTAAAAACACAGAGGATTGTGTATGAGCAAGCATACACAACAAGGCAGTTGTGATTGAGAGGTTTCCATGGTAACCAGAGACCTCGAGAGGTCTGTTACCATGGAAACCTCGAGATCTAACAACTGCCTTGTTTGTGTATGCTTGCTCATACACAATATTTTATAGTGTATGGGCAACCATAGTCAGTGCTCCGTGATCCCCCAAACAAGTCTACCTCTTAAAATAAGGCTTACTTCGGGATGTGTAGCAGCGCGCCAACTTCTGCATCGCCGCGGGCTGCTCCAATTGGAGTATGTCGCATCCGATCTTGTTGTGCTGCACCGTGACGCACCCGTGCAGCACAACAAGACAGTGACGACTGAGGCAAGAACAACAATCAGCTGTTGGGAGCATGGATTTCCATGCTCAACAGCATTCTACCGTACACTATATGCAACTCTGAAAATGGTTTTAACAAACTAATGAAGAGGGCCAACCTGCCTAAGTGGTAGACTTTGGGTTGTATCTGGAATTTGAGACCACGGCCCTGTATCAGCCCCTTACACCCAAAAGATGTGATCTTGCTGGAATTTGTATCCATAGTTCAGAATGCAGTCCACCAGCTCCTAGTCTGGGATGTGATAAAACCTATACCAGAAATGGCAAGCTCTCACAAGGATTCATATTCCGGCACGTTCTGGTACCAAAGCTGATGACAGATAGCACCCCATGCTGGATCTGTAGATTATGAACAAGTCCAATCTGCAGACAGAAGTTCCTTATGGTTATGGTGAATGAAATTGTTCTATTTCCAGAGGCCAGGGCATGTTTCTGCACTCCAGGATGCATGCTTTAATATTCCAGTCTATCCTTTACACAGATGGTTCTTCTTCTTCTGAGTAGCTGAAACTCTGTATCAGTTTTTATTCATACCATTCAGCCTGGCTTCAGCCTCCAGGGTATTCACCAAGTGCCTGTTGGTAGTGGCAACATTCCTTAGATTTAGGGACATGAAGGTGTTTCCGGCCTCAGTGACTGGCTTCTTATGGAAGGTTTAGTGCAAGATGTGGAGCAAGCCAGGGACCTGGCCATGCAGCTGATCTAGTGGCTGGGTCTTCTAGTCAATGGGTCTTCTAGGTAATCTAAGTCTGAGCTGATTCTGAAACAGGTGATTGTGTGCATCAAGAAAGAACTAGACACATTGTAGGCCAGGTCATGCTTACCTCCAGACAGGGCTGAGAAACAATTGTCCTTTGCCCAGTAATTTCTAATTGGGCAGTCATGCTTGCCTTGGAATTTCCTCAAACTCCTGGACCTCATGGCATTTACCATGGCCATGGTCCATTGGGCTCAGTAGAAAATGAGGAACATCCAGTAGAAACTAGGCCATCAGTGATCTCAGATTCACTGAGACCTGGATCAGCTGGATCAGGTTGCCTAGCTGATGCTGGACACCATCCATTGGTGACTGTCACTTCTGAACTTATTCCAAGGGAATCCCATTTGTGTGGCTGGAGTCCTCAGTAACTCTGACAATGGATGCCCACTAGTGGAATAAGGCATATCTTCAGGACTGCAGGGTGCCCAGAATCTGGTCTCTGCATGCGTCTGCACTGCACATCAAACTGCTGGAGCTCTGATCGGTGTACCTCGTGCTCTCAGAATTCACTTAAGTGGTCAAGATCCAGGATGTCCATGTCAACATGGACAACATGACCACCATATTCTACCTGAACAAGCAGGGTGCCACTCACCCCCTTCCCATTGTGTCAAAATGCATTGTGGACATGGTCCCTGGCTCACTCTTTGCAAGCAGTCCTAGTGGCAGTACATGTGGTGGGTGCAACCAACCAGCTGGCAGATGCCCTCATTCATGTGGGGGAGGCATCCTACTAATGTTTGTTGCACCCACTAGTGGTGTTACAGGTGTTCTCAGTATATGGGAACACTGTCAGTGGGCCTGATCACTTTCTGGGAAACTGGAAGAGTAGGCTTTCTTTGCCCATTCCCCTCTGCAGTTAACTCTGCCAGGGGATATATTTACCCGGCTGTGGAACAGAGGCCTTCTATATGCCTTCCATCTGTTTCCTCTAGTTTACAAGGTGATTCTCAAGGGATAATGACAGGGTGTCTAGCACTGATAATAGCACTGGGCAAGTCTCACCAGTTTGGTACCAGGATCTCCTTAGCAGCAAGTCACCTTGGCTGCTCCCATTACAGCTGGACCTTCTTACGAGGTCAAAAGGGATGGTCAGGCACCTGGACCAGAATGCCCTTGAACGGGAAAGCCTGGTTCCTGAATAGCTACAGCTCCAGGCTCTAGGGTTTTCTGAGGATGTTCTCAGAGTTTCGGTGACATCTAAGAAGGAGTCCACTCACAAAATGTACAGTTTCAAGTGGAGGAGGCTTTTTGGCTGGAGAGCAAAGCGTGGTCTCTCTTCACATTTATGTTCAATTAAATACATTCTCATTTACCTCTGGTCCTTGTCCCAGTCATGGCTGCAAGTTACACTCCTTAAGGTGCAACTGGTTACCACCTTGACTTAGCGGACTAAGGCTGGTATACCAGCAATGGCCCAGGAGAAGGTGGTCACTTGCTTTTTCAAAGGCCTAGACCATATGTCCCCATCAAAGCTCACTCTTTCCCCATCATGGAACATACAGCTGGTGTTATCACAGCTCATGGGCAAACCATTTGAGCCTAAGGACAATCATCATGTGTCTCATCTGTCATGGAGACTACATTCTTGGTCACATCACTTTTGCCAGATAGGTGAATAAACTCCAGGCACCTTTTTTTTTTGGAGTTGCCATAGCTGGTTTTCCATGAGGACAATGTTGTCCTATGTCCACATGCAAAATTCCTGCCCAGAGGTTTATCTGAAGTCCATCTGAAGCAGGCCTAGATGCTACTCATGTTTTTACAAAGCCTTAGGCTTCAGATGCTGAGTGAAGACTCTACACAGTTGATGTCCGTAGGGGTCTGCTTTTCTACAGAGTGTGCATGGTGGAATTTCATGGTGAGGCTTGCCAGCTGTTTGTCACACATACTAAGGCAGATCAGCCAAATAAACCATTGGCAGGTGGATTCTGTCCTGCACTGTGGTCTATTATCAGTTGTCTGAGAAGGAGTCTACATGCTCACCCCACCACACAAACCTTTGACTGGGTTGCTACTGTCAGGTGCATCGCAGTTACAGAGATTCATAGAGCTGCTACCTGTTTGAATACACACATATTCATATCCCATTACAGCATTGACATACAAGGTCACTGGGATGCTGCTTTTGACTCCTCAGTCCTCCAGTCCCTACTTGCTTAAAACCTTGGGTGCACAACTTGCCCTTTCCACCCTGTGGATTGCTAGGAGTCTGCCTAAGTGTCCCTAGTGAACTGAATCTGTGTAGTTAGAAGAAGAATTTACTTACTACAAACACTGTATTCAGTTTACATTCAGATCCCCCCCCCCAATCACCCCTGGCAAGGCTTGCTTTCAGTACCTGTTTCCAGTGCACAGCTCTAAGAGTGGTGGGGCAGAGCTAGAGGACACATGATTTCGCAGTAGAAGGATTCAAGCTTGAAGACTGTTTCTGGTGACTGAGCATGCTCGGTGGAAGACTGCCTGAATGTTGATGCATACCGAATGCAGTTACAAGTAAGTAACCTTTTTTGTGTTATCTTGTTTGCATGTGTCTGAGTGTTTCCCTCTAGTTACAGACAGGAAACTCCTATTTGAAAGCACTCAACAGGGCTGGGAAAAACAACAGGCAGAATGCAAATATAATAGCTTCAAATATGTTAACAGCATGCCAATAATGAATGGAAAACACGAGCAATACTTGATTTATAGTACATATTATTTATGTTCCCTGTAAAGAGCCCCGATATCTGTTGGGTAACACTGAAAATATGTGAGAGTTAGACACAATTCAGTTTATCATTCAAATATCTTTGCAATCCTTTTTCCTTTAATGTGTACTTTATCCTCCTGCCCCTCCCCATTGGCTTCATTTTGCTGTCAGTCCACAGCCCCTTCAACCCACCTCAGTTCTTACTCCCATCAACTTCTTACCTTGTTGTGTGAGTGGGTGTCATGGATGTGGTGGTGTAGTACCTTCAGGGTCACAGCATCGTTCTGCAGACAGGGGTTCTTTTCTGCCTGTTACCCTCCTTGTGTCAGAGTCAGCAGCATGCAATCACACACACACAGACCATGAAGATGGTGTACACTTTCAATGCCCGCCTGTGACTTTCAGTTCTGGTGACTGCTGCTGTGCCACCTACCCTACACTAGGTGGCAGGCAGGCAAGCAGCAGTACACACTGGCCCCTCACCCCAAAGGAGGAGATCCATCGATGGACACTAAATCATCCTTCCCCCACCAGCCTTTGAGCTGCGTTGGTCCATTTCTAACTTGGGTCACTGGTGTGGTGGTAGGTGAAGCAACCTGCACCTCAGCCTTCCGTGCCACTGGTCCAGCTACAAGTTTACTGTGGCTCAGATTTCCTAAGACAATATTGTTTGTGGCCTGTGGGAGGGTGGGGCTAAATCTGTAACCCCCTGTTTTACAGTTCTGTGCTTTTACCCTTTGTACCATTCAGCCAGAACTATATTTTTGCAATTCTTTTCCCTTTTTAGGGCTGCAGTAGGCAGGGCCAGCAACTCTCAACATGACGGCCCACTCCGTAATCACACTACTTGACCTGGAGGAAAACGTTTTCGCCGGTCAGTGGGTCCGTGACTGCTGAAATACATAATCCCCCACCTGACCCTCCCTCTCTGCACCCACCCCTCACCCCCAGAAATGTGACAGTAGAACTGGGGAGTTCCCAATCCCCAGTGCAGAAATCCTTGTCCCATCCCCCCTCCACTACCACATATGCATGTTTATCCTCCGCTACCACGCATGCGCGGTCATTTCTCATATATACATATATAGATTTTTTTTTTACTTTCCTCCCCCCACTCAACCCTCCCTCTCAGTGCCCAACACCCTCAACCCCCACAAACATAATAGTTACACTGGGGGTGCCAATCAGCATCTCTATTCTGTTATTTTTTTTTTGTATCCTCGTCCCATTCCCCTCCACTATCACGCATGCAAACCATTTCTTAAATATGTATATATATTAACTCTTCTCCCCCCACCCAATCCTCCCTCTGAGCACCCCCCCCCAAGAAACATAACAGTGACACTAGGTGTCGATTGGCATCTCTGCCCTGTTTGTTTTTTCTTTAACCTATAACAAGAAAACCATCCATCAATGTATTTTGCACCATTACAGTCCCCCCAACTGATCCTCCCACTCATCACCCACCGTTCCACACCTCCCAAGCCCTTATTTACCCATTGGGATCCAACGCCGTATACCTCTCTGGACCACAAACACATCGTCACTCTTCAAAGCTGGACTGCAAACTGAAGAAACAGGTATGCCGTTCAATGTATTTCAATGGGGGGGGTTAACTGAGAGGCATACCTTGGGCATTCTTGTATATTTTTGGCCCAAATTTTCAACATGCCTTCTTTAAGACCCCACCTCATTAACAATGTCAGTGTCATTAGGCAAATCTGTCCCAAAAGGTGATTTTGTGGTTACTGCGCAAAATCACCTTTCATGCAGGGGTTGAACATTTTCTCTGCCCCTGTTCATGAGGTGGTGTAATAAGAAGGGTATGTTGAAAATTTGGTGTAAAAATATTTAAAAACAACAAAGTTACGAGCCTACATTGAAATCCGCGAAGGCAGCCTTGTAACTTTGGTAACTGTCAATATTTTTACCCCAAATTTATAACATAGCCATATCTTTACAGCACCT
Organism: Neoceratodus forsteri; assembly: GCA_016271365.2. Lineage (NCBI taxonomy): Eukaryota > Metazoa > Chordata > Ceratodontiformes > Ceratodontidae > Neoceratodus > Neoceratodus forsteri. The sequence goes on from CM057450.1 coordinate 1,222,035,363, forward strand.
CATGAATGTGACAGCTGTCATTTTTTCATATCCTGGATAAAATGTTTTTTTTTTTTTTTACATCCCGAAAGGTGATTTTGTGGTACTAAGAAAATAATTTACACTAGTTCTACCCCAAATTCCTCATCTCCAGCCTATCAGCTCTGGCTAGAGTTTGTTCTTTATTATTGAGGGAAGTGACATAAAAGCAAGATTGCTGTCAATTGGACTTTATTAGCTTTGGTTGTTTGTTTACACATGGCATCATAATGCCCTGTTTAATTACATCATAATTATCTCCTCAGCAACAGATTGGGATGTCATTAGCAGAATTGTGACTGCAGAAGTAAAGAAGCAGACAGAACAAATAGGGCAGGGATCCTGTTTTCATACGAACATCCATATTACTAAATAAGGGTGACAGTTACAAACAAGCATTTGTCAATGCCGAATGTTTGCTTGCTGGTATTAGCATTGGAAGTGCAAAAGTTAGACAGATGCAGAATACTAATGGCAGTGAAGTATTGAACTTCATGCAAACCCCACCTCCACCCTGCAGAGATGGACAGGCATTGGGGTATGCCTTTGGGTCATCGTGCATAATGCTCACGCCATTTCACCTCATGCTATCTTGCAGACACTGACAAGTGTTGAGGTGTGCCTTGGGGTGTTTGGCTTTACAGTCACCCCATTCCATAAGGACATACACTGAAATGGGTACAGTATAGGAGAATGGGGTGTACTCTGGGGCCGAAGAGTCCAAGGCACACCTTGATGCCTGTTACTGGCTGCAGGATGGGGTGGAATGACATGAGCATTATAGCCAGCAATCCAAAGGCACACCCCTGACACCTGTCAGTCTGTACAAGGTGGGATGTTATGGTTAGAAACCGTAACACCCCAGGCGTTTGTTGGTATTTGCACTAGAAATTTTCAACATGGCCTTTTTGTGACCCCCACCTCATGAAAGCATTTGGTACCTCTGCTCATGAACAGTGGCACTGTGATTTTGTTAATTTGTCTTGAATGTTGATTTGCTACAGTGACCACACCATTCTGTGCCAGATGTGCAAAAAAAAAACAGTTCAGGCAGGATGTGAAAAATGATAGCTGTCCTGTTCATAAGGAGGTGTGAAAAAATGGCAATGTTGAAAATCTGGAGTGAAAATATTAAAAATTTTCGGAGTTACGGGTGTGCGTGGAAACTGTGCACTGCATGCTCACAATACAGTCATTTTGTTAAATGTTCTCAACAAATTTTCAACATAGGCATTTTGGGACCTCTGCTCATGAACAGTGTCACACTGATTTTGTTAATCTGCCCCGAATGCTGATTTCCCACAGTGACAGTGCTATTGTGCCGCACATGTGCAAAACCACATTTTGGGCAGGATGTGAAAAATGACAGCTGTACTGTTCATAAGGAGGTGTGAAAAATGGTAATGCTGAAAATCTGAAGGGAAAATATTAAAAATTCTCAGAGTTACGAGTGTGCAAAGAAACTGCACAACACATGCTCGTAACACAGTCATTTGTTGGAATTTTTACCAGATTTGTAACATAGGCTTTGGGATCCCACTCATTAACAATAACTCACAGCTCATATTTCATCTCGAAGGTGATTCCACGAATGACCGTGAAATCACCTTTGGGACCGAATAACGACATGACAGTAACTGAATTCATGAGGGGGTCACAAGAAACCCGTGTTGAAAATTTGTGCCAAAATTCACAAAAATGGCCGAGCTATCCGCCTAAGTTGAAAAATAAAACATTTATGCCATTATACAGCTTACCGGCATTTCTTCAGTTCGTGTTCTGCTTTTGAAGAGTGCAGACGTGTTTCTGGTCCACTGAAGATCGTAGCGCAGGGCTCCGGAGGTAAGTATGGGGTGAGAGGATGTGAGGTGCACAGAAGGTAGGTGCAGGTTGAGGGAGGAGGCACTGGACACAATGAGAGACCTTTTTCTACTTTTCAGGTAAAAAAAAAAAAATTTAAACCATTGCGGGAAGGTTTTCTTTTTTTGCAGGTAGATTTGGTATGCTGGGGTGGGCTCCCAGCATGCCACCTGCATGTTTTATTTTGGGGGGGGAGACTGGAGCAGATGGGGATTGGGCCCCTCCATCAGCAAACAAAAAAGGATCTGTGTTTGGGGGGGGAGACATGATGCTGAGGGGGATTGGGCACCCCCTTCGGCAAACAAAATGTATGAGGACATTATGCCGACAGGGAGTGGGCTCCCACATCAGCAAATGAACTGGGAAGGGGGCATGCCGATGGGGGATTGGGCACCCCTGTTAGCTTTCATGGGGACTCTGAGGCGGATAGTGATAGCCACTGCCATGTTAATTGAAATGTTACACCAGGCAAGGTATTACCCTGCAATGATGGGTTGCTTCCTCATTGCAGCGGCAAATTCGTTTCAAGTTGGTGGCATGCTTGCTGAACTAGTGTTAGCAGCAGTGTGCCACTGCATTGGGGAAAGAGGGCCAAGCCTCAAAATGCAGTGGGGGCACTGGCCGCCACAGTGCCGCACCTCCAAAACCCCGCTTTTCTCCTAAGCTTCCACATAATGTTTCTTGCGCATGCACACAAGCAAACATGAAAACGGTGAATTATAAGCTAAACTTTATCAAGATATTATGTTTTTCAGAGTTGTCCCAACACCGTCAAAGGCTCTTTAAAGTGCTGTTACACTACAAGAAAACATTCAGCATTATACAATAGTGTGTGAAAACCCTGTAACCTCATTGGTCAAAACATGTCACATGACCATGGGTAAATCCTGGATAAACCACGTCTCAGGAATGGCATTTATAAAAAACATAATTAAACACATTTTGAATTTATTTTACACATGGGTCCATTGTATAATCGCAATAAGCCCCTCCAGGGTGTGTATTATTAGGTGATTTACCCACTTCTTGTGTGGTTAAGTCACTCGGCTGTGCCTCGTGACACACCACACAAGGCATGGGTAAATCTCCAATGACCCACACCCTGTTGTGCCTTATTGCTTGATCGACAAATGCTTGTTTTTTAGTGTGCTACCACTGCACCACAGGGTGGAGTAAGAGCATCTCAGTTCCCCAATATTTTTGGAGATATTCCAAGTGATGATTTTCCATTTCTACCACTTGAGTCTTCTTTTAAAATAGTGGGCATGGCGAAACTCCTTTTCAAATTCATTCACACCACAATGTAACCCTGGTCAAGTCACTTTACCTTCATGTCTGGCACCCTGTAAACTGAAAATATAGGTAGGTCAAAAAGCCCTCTGATGTTTCTTAACTGTTTAGCTATTCAGGGTAAATAAATTCTAACAATAACACATAAAATTGCCAACATTGTTTTCTACTATAGTAAATAGCATTGTGTTGATTGATAAAAACATTAATAGTCATAAATATACTTCGATGTTTACAGGAGCAGATGGTTTATTATGCTCTTTGAATGCAACCACAAATATATGACTGTTTAAAAAACACACAGCTTTATTACAATGTTAACAAGGGATGTCACATGCTACCCTCAAGAATTCGGCATTCAAAGATATTACAAACGTGCAGGCAGTTTATTTCAGATAAAGACGGTGTAAAGCCATGGTAAAAGCCAACAACCTCACTAACCCAGCATTTCAAGTACTCCCTGATACTTTCTCAAGGGTGATACCCTCACTAGGACAGGTAATTTATTCTCATGCCATAAAGTGGCAGTAGCCATTTACTTCAGCAAACGGGGGTAATATACAGTACACAAATGACACAAAGTGACTAAGGTGCAAAAATACAGTACTCTATTTGAAAACAGTAACTCAATAATACTTAACACCCCCAAGTGAGATAGTGCTATTAGACACTGGTAAGGTGTCAATCCTATTTATGTTACTACCTCCGATGACAGAATAGAAGAATTTCATTAGATGGTAACTTGATATTTTCAAACTTACATCAGCCACCTCTCTCAGGGCTGGTTTACTATGCCTTACTCTCCCCTGTTTGGCTAGGCTCCTGTTTGGGCATCCTATGTTCCACCCCCAGGAGGGAATTGCTCTGTGTCTGTGTTAAAAGGGGGAGGGTTCCCTGCAAAGGGGAGCTGGCAGGCTGTATGTAGGGCAAGTTGGGCTGGGTCTTTAAACCCCTGGCCTAAGAGGCTACACAGGGTTTTCTTTTCCTTTTATTTTATGATGGGGAGGATGTCAGGAGTATGGTGACCATGGGAGATCGGGGTCCTGGACAAGCTCTGAAGGCCTATTAAGTTGTTGACCAGGACATGTAACAAGCCATTCCTTACCCTTATGGGCACCCCGTTTTAAAGCTGCCAGATAACACCCCACACCTCCCAGCACTGTGCAAGACCACCTGAATCAGGATGGATGGATTGTTGAGTAGCGACCCAGTGAATGTACCCTACAGTACTCAGGTGTAGCTGGAGCCAGACACCACTTGGCGGACCTGTGTTCGAGATCTGCCACAGTGGTAGCAAGCGGAAAGTGTGGTGAGGTGCAGAATCCATATTGAATATCTGAGTGCTGAGTACCCTTATGTCCCGGAAAGGCTATAGGACATTATACAGGAAAAGAGCCCTGACTGGGTGTTTTAGGGAGTGGTCCAAAAGCTCCAACAGCGGAATGAGTCATCCGACCACTAACCCAGGAGATCATCCAGAAAGTCATTTGTCCCCTTGGCAGGACTAACTTTATTCAAACATTATGCTCATGTCCAGGATGTGGCTGGTGGTTGTCGCATAAAGCACTATATAATCTCTACTGACTCATTTGCTGATGAAACTACCAAGCCAGACCCTGCCTTCTATTTATGCCCGGTGCCTGTGATGTGCCAGGACTGTTCCACAAGTTGTCCGGCTGTTCCTAGTTGAAGGTACAGAAGAAATCTTTAAAAAAAAAAGATTGTGCCCAGTGGTTGGTGCTGCAGGACTATTCCTCATAAATTAAAGGATGGGAATTCCCAATCTATTTCCCCCACTGTGGCTGTTTGTTCTTGTGGTTAAAAGAACATTTTTATTTTTGTGTTCCTTGTTGAACCAGAAAAGATGAATCATAATGTTTAACTAAGTGTCTACTTCATGCTGTAAAATGGGCTGAGTGACAGTGTGTGTGGAGCTTGATTGATTCTGTGAATGTATGTGAAGGTGGGTTTACTTTCCTACAAAAAAGGTACAGCTTGATTGAACTGCTTTCTATTAGACAGATATCATGTTTTGATAGCTTTCTTAAGGACAGCCTGGCATTATTGTTTTTATAATTTTAATCTTAATTAAAGTTACCATAGTTCTGGGCAGGAGCAGCTCCACGAAGTGATCATGAGGAAGTAGGCCTTGGGGAGGGCATTGGATTTGCTGGCATACTTGGGGAGGGGCTTCTGGGCGGGGAATGCACATACCCGTTTTGGTGACCCTCACTGGATGGCTAGTTGCTCCATTTCCAGGAGGAAATGGATTTCAGGTGAGGAGAGTGTAAGTCACCCCTCTCGGGGATGGCTTACTATGCCGTATTCTCCCCTGTTTGGCTAGGCTCCTGTTTGGGCATCCTATGTTCTGCCCCCAGAGGGGTGTTGCTCTGTGTCCAAGTTTAAAAGGGGGAGGGTCCCCTGCAAAGGGAAGCTGGTAGGCTGTCTGTAGGACAAGTCTGGCTGGGGCTTCAAACCCCTGGCCTGGAAGGTACCGGCTGTGCTAGTGTCAATTGCTACACAGGGATTTCCTTTTATTTTCTGATGGGGAAGATGTCAGGAGTGTGGCGACCATGGGGGACAGGGGTCCTGGAGGCTCAGCAATCTGGAAGGACAGCAGCGGGTGGAAAGCCCATCAAGGCTGGGTTCAGGAGGCCTGGTGCTTCAAATAAGAAGGCATGGCAGTGGTGCTGTCACGATGGTGGCAGGGCCACAGCAGGGCCCCTTGGAGGTAGCAGCTCTAAGGAGATCATTATCCCAGTGGGGTACACTGCCAAGATGAGTTGGATGGTTGCATTCTGGGATTCACTTTATCGGGCCTGCCGTGCCCATGTCTGGGGCAGGACCCATGTTGGACCCATTAAAGGAACACCTGTTCTGTCTCCCAGCTCAATTTAATTATATATTATTTTTTTGATGAGTAACAGAATTAAATTTATTCAGTGTTTTCACTTCATGTGTACTGGGATTATTGATTATTGAATGAACTAACTGATTACTTCCTACAAAGTCATTTCTAGCTATGTCCTCCCTGGCCCGGCCTGATGTTGCAGCAAGGGGCAAGTTGAAATCAGTGGGAGTGTTTCCAGTCTGCACTATGCTGCTAGAACTACAATCAAGGTAAAGCCTTGCTTTTGTTGCAATCTGCTGGCCTTACCTTTCCCTGGAAGGTTTTTGGTTTGTCCCTCCCCACAAGGTTACCATCAGGACTCCTAGACAAAACGGAGGCCAAAAAGAGGTGTTACAGTTATAAAAGATAAAATATCATGATATGTAAGGGAGTAAAACATCTACCCTAACGGATTATTTAATACAGCACATAGGAAAGCTTGTACTATACAGGTAAAAGATGATTCTACCAACTTGTTAGCAGCTGTATCAAAGAGAATACAAGGGCAGAATCTTTATTTTTAAATCCTCTTTGTAGTTCTGCCTAAATCTCTTCCCTACATACAAATCACAGCAAAGTCATCTCCAAGTTAAAGCCTAGATTAAAATGAATCAGTTATGTCATCGGCACAAGTGACATAAATAAGCTGGTCTCTCTATTACTTCAGTGTTGTATAGAGCTGTCTCACTGTGTTTTTTTCTCCCCTGTACTGAGTCATTGATTTCAAACACTTATTTTGTGCCTTAGGTAATCTGTGTACAGTAATATGTCTGCACCAAACTAAAAAGCCCACTTAGACCCATGGTGTGCTCTCAGCAAGAAGAAACCTGTAGAAAACAAAGAAAGCTGGGCACTCACCCCTGGTGAGAAACAACACATCCCACATCCAGAGTTTCTGTTATCCAGTGCAAATAGTTTCTTTGGTATTGAAGATAAAAACAGGATCATGCAACACAAACCCCCCAGCCCATACACTCAGCGTTTCACGCTGACACATGCTTTCTCTGAGAAAGCACATGTGTGGGCAAATTGTTGAGTGCTTGGGCAATGGGGGTTGTGTTGCATTACCCAGCTTTTATCTTCTACAATACCAAATAAACTATTTGCACTAGATATCAAAAACTCTGAATGTGGGCTGTGCTGTTTCTGGCCAAGGGGGCATGCCTAGCTTTCTCTGTTTGATATAGTAATGTGTGTAGATTGCCCCAAATTTGCTAAAGTAAATGGTCACTGCCACTTTGAGCCACACATATAACTTATTACTGGTCTCCGGTGGGGGCATTGCGCTAGAGAAAGAACTGAGGAGGGCTTACAAATAGAATTAAGCAGAAATGTTTGCTTTTTATCCTGGCTGATCACCTTCCTCATCATCCAAAATAAACTTCCTGCACTTTTGTGGTCTCTGAGTGCTGAGATCTTATGGGTAACAACATGTGAGGTGCATAACTTCTGTTCTTAATAGTTAATTCTCATAAACATGTGCAGATCTTTAATTTATATGGATTACCTTGAAGCATGCACTTTATTTATTTGGATGCTTAGTTTTCTTAGCCTGAAGCTTCAATTTTTTTATCTTTGTAGGAAGTAAACTTTAAACATGGAGCAAATTGAGCTGTACTGGAAAGCCTAGTAACTAAAAGCCATAAAGCAGTCAATATGATTTCAGGTTCAAGCTCCTTTCATTTCACATTCATGCTGGAGTTCTGGACTACCGCACCATGAATAAAACATTCTTTCACTGCCACATCCTTGCATTTGACCTGCTGACAATGCGGCTATAAACACTAACTCAGTCACTTTGGACTCTGACTGTGTAACTCAGCATTAAAACTGTGGTATTTAAAGGGGGTGCCACCTACTAGAATGTGCTAGGAAGGCATTCTGCAAAATGTCTTGTTTGACTCAGTCTGGCTCCAGACATATAACTTAAAAAGACAATCAATTTAAATTGATGCTTTTTCAGAAGTAATTGTTTTTGTAATTGAGGGATAAGCAGCGTACCTTGGCATTATAGATTTCCAGTCTCTAAATTTCAATAGTTCCTTGTTTGGGGCCTGTTCTATCCTGTAATTAGGAAATCACTTGTAACTATGACTGTGCTCTGAAGAATTAGGGACATGTTGATCACTCAGATTCTCCATTTTATGCTTTTATTTCTATTTTCCACAATAAAAAAATCTGCCTATTTATGTACAGGCATAATCCTCCAGAAGAAACCTAACACAAGATTTATCTTTTTTTTTTCCAAAACAAAAGCCTATTACATTATGAAAGCCAGGTACCTAGCTGCAGTCAGATGTAGTGTCCTTTCAAAATGTATGTGGGTGTTAATATATTAAATTAGAAAAAATATTAGTTTAGCACCTGAATATCTGTTGAAAGGGCAGCAACAATATCCCTGCTTCTAACCACTCATGTAATTTAGCTCAATACTTAATATTTTCCTGCAGATCTTCTTGGGTAAAATGGAATACATAAGAGAAGGTGAAACACAGGCAGACAAAAACATGTAAGGCAGAGCCACCAAAATGATCAGCAGTATGGGTGACAACAGCTGTGAGTAGAGGCTGGAGGTCAGTAACCTGTTCACCCTTGATCGGATGCTGAGAGGTGACATGTTCTCAGTCTTTTGCATATTCTTAAGTGTCAGCAAGATTGAGCAATCAGAGATGTTTGATCTGATTTCCTGCAGCAGAATGCTGGCACAGCCATGAACCTCAGGGCTGGTAAATTCAAGGATAATGTTAGAAGACAGCTTTATTTTATTTTTATTTTATTTTATTGAATACAATCAGAATTAATACCTTTGAGTCAGAGACTCCTTTACAAAGGCTCCACGTCATAGAAAACAATACAGTGCATACAGTGTACAGACATTACAGTATAAATAGCAGTGTAGGAAATATCACACCTTACGAAAGATATATGGTAAAGTACAACAGCTGGATGTGTTACTGGGTAATTTCAACAATCAAAGACAATGCAGTACAGTGGCAAAATACAATAAATACAGTAACTACAGCGGCACTCTAGAAGCTTATCTTTCAGGAATCCATCTTCACCATTGATTCCCACTTATGAGTCTAAGCTGGAGGCATAGGACCCCGCGGGAGCAAAGCTTTTGGCTAGGGGCCAGCAACAGCTGCTGGGCACGGCACCTGCATACCCTCCATGTGGTGCTGCGTGCTAGTTAATAACTGTTGCCGGCTCCCTCACCAACCTCATTTCTGCTCTTCCCACTGTCTAGTACACACCATGGGAGCATAGTGCCTCAGTTTGCCTTGTCACTGCTTAATTATTGCTGTATCACCAAGTTTTTCCTTTGTTCATGGTGCCATCTGTGTTTGTTATTTTTCCATGATGCCAACATCTGATGAGAAAGTGACCACACCATGGAAAAAGAAAGTCCAACAGCTGCCCATCATGCATTGTTGCCCCTGGGGATAACACATGGCTACAACAGACTGGCATCAGTCCTTTGTGGCCTGTCTTGGACTGGAGCATGACATGGTTGCATACAGCACCTGCTTCTCCATGGACTGCCATACCCTACAGAACCCCGTGATAAGGTGGGGTCAGCTGATCCCCACCTTCAGAAGCAGGCCTCACATTCATGCATCCAAGATTAGGTCTTTATGTCTTTTACCTGTGCCTGTTCCCAGGACTTCTGGTTCTGTGGAAGCACTGAGCTCTCCTCAACCTCACCGTGCTGAGGAATCAGAGTCTCCAGTGGATGGATCTGGAAAACAGCTGATTCCTTCAAGTTACTGATTGTGAACTCTCCACAGTCTGCCTGCCTTGAGTAGCAGACATCTCTGGTGGTGAGAACAGCGATACACTCAGTCTATACTGGTGAACACCTCAAGGTTGTCTTCTAGAACCACCTGTGCTGTTGTCATCTTTTGTTTTGATGACCTAGTGTGTGTGGCACTGAAGACAAAGCTAGACCGCCCCCTGACATGGTTCATGGTGTCAGGAGAGGGAATGGCACAGAGGCTGTTGTCTGTTCTGTCACTGGTTTGGATGTTGTCACTATCCATGGTGTCTCTAGCGACACCAGGGAGGGTGATGGTTTTGGACATGGTGACGGAGGCGGCGATGACAGTGGTGCTGATCTTGGTCCTTTCTCCGAGCAAGTGTTGATGACGATGTTGTCTTGGAGGTTGTCCCTGACTCTGGTATCACCCATGATACTGAGAAGTGTGATGGCATTGAGCGTGATATTGACATCGACTTTGAACAACAGGTTAAGGATGGTGCCAGAAATGATGACAGGGAGAACGCTGTCTCTGAGGACACTTTTGATCCTGAGCATGGTGCTGGAGGTGGCACCAACTTGGAGTCAGATGATGGTCTTAAGATGGAATTTTCTCCAAAGCCATCAGATGTCACCATTACCGATGAGGAGCGGGGTCACCCTGTGGTACCTGTGTGGTTCTGGTTTCCTCACCGGTGGTTCCCCCAGGGCACCAATTGGGTCAGTCCTCAGAAGCAGGAAGACACCTTTCAGATGAATCTATTTGGCTTTCCCTGAGGAGAGGACCCCTATGCAGCTCTGCAGTCCAGGCTGAGGCCCTCGAGACCAGGAGTTTCAACCCTCCCTAGATGGGCCTTGCCATTTTCTTGAAAGGATGCCCTCATTTATAAGCCATAAGTGTCCATTAACATGAGAGAAACAGCAGGTCTTTGTCAGTGCCTTAAAGTCCTGACATATGGAGGCTGACAGGGGCTAGTACAGGCCCTTCTCTCAGGCACTGACGATACCTGAAGATGGTGCCTTGTCTCCATTGATGTCATCCTCAGAGAACCATAAATCACCTTTTCACCTTCCTTCCTTCTGCTGCTGAGTATGCCTTGTACCAACAATTCTTGGTGGAGATATTCCAGGCTCTTGACCTACATGTTTTACAAGCTGTGATCCATCAGCCCTGCCATTGAGACTCCACAGGGTTCCTGGTATTGACACTGTTGTCATTCCTCCATGGCCTAGAACCTTGAAGGATGAATCCAGGGCAGTGTGGAGTCATTCCCTCTCCAATACAACCACCCTCAGGGACCTCATCATGTGGCATTTTGCACCCACAGAGTCTGCAGATGATGTACCTCACCCCTCCTGTGAGCTTAAATTACTGCAGACTCCATCAGGACCATGATGCCTCATGTGTGACTGACTTCCAGATGCAGATTCCACTCAGTTGGATGCTCTTGGAAGGAAGGCTTCACCACAGCACATGCCCTAATGCACATTTCAGCACACCAGGCACATATGGTGACCTATAACTGTCATCAGTAGTTGCATTTAGACACACTCTTAGTTGGACTGTCACAGAGCAAGACAGGCAGACCATTGACCTTTCTACCTGGGGTCTGAACATAGCGCAGTACCAATCTAGGGCATCTTACAATACCAGTTAGGTGGCCTCCAGACTGATAGGAACTACAATCTGCATCAGGTAGGTGGCATGGCTTCTACTCTCCTAACTTGCAACTTTGGCCCAACATGAGGTGCTGAACTCGTGCTTCCAGGGGGCTCATTTTTTTCTTCCTTAGGGTGAAGCAGGAATTCTTGGGGAACCCTCCTGGTCCTGTGAAACAGGAGCCCCCGCTTGGCTTTGACCAGTCTTAGGTATCACTACACCTGTGAGGAGCCCTGCCCTCAGGTGTTCTCGCCCACACAGAGAGCTGAGGATATTGTTTTATTATTTATTTATTTAAGTCTTTGGTAACTGGGAAAGTGCACTGATGCAAGGACCATTTTCAGGCACAACCTGGGCCACAGAAGTGGCACAGATAACATAAAATACAGGATACAATTAAATTTACAGTAGAAGTGAAGCATACAAGTGGTAACATGGGTACTAGCGCTAACAATAACGCAAAATGAAATACACACAAGATGCTGTACAAATTCCAGAGATGGCAATGTACAAGAAGATGCAGGGATAATAACATTACAGTACAATAAAAAAATGGTACATGGAGCAGAACAAAAGTGCAGTACTACGTGCAAGTGGAAGTTTAGAACCCCCACAGAGAAATAAAGTCACCAGGGGTGAGGGGGTACACTATGAAGGGGGGTTACCCTGGCGAGCAGAAACAACTGGTCGAGGATAATAGCCAAGATTTGAGTAGGGGCTTGATGGTGAGGTGCGAACTGGCAGAGTGGATGGATGTAGGGATGCTGTTCCAGAGAGGGGGGGGCAGTGAAAGAAAATGCTTTACTACCCATAGCTGAAGAGACTTTGGGGACCACTGGGGGGGGACCGATGTTTCACGGAGGCACCGTGTTGGCGTCCTGGCTGTAAGGAGGGAATCATATGGTGAATCCGCACCATCATGCAGCGAGCTATCAATGAGGCTTCCTAAGGCATGGTCATGACAGCCCTTGAGTGAGAGCCATCCTAGTGACTGATACAAGGAACAGTGGTGGGTTGCATAAGGAGCCAATAAAGCGAAATGGCAAACACTAATATAAATGGAATTGAATCTATGGCAAAGGGTGGAGGACATAGTGGGGGAAAAATGTGGGAGCAGCAGTCCAGGATGGGGAGAAGGTTGCCTGGAGCAATGACTAGATGGGCATCTGAGGTTAGGAAATTCCTTTGTCTATAGGCAGCACCCATGTGTTAACACCCATGCTAATATGTTCAGTAAACAAAAGGCAGAGGTCAAGGGTAATGCCCAGATATTTGAAGTAGGGGACAGTCTGCAGGGGAGGACCAAATGGAGAAAGCACGGTGAGAGAGGAGTTGGTTTTTGCTATACCAGCCGGGTAGGACCTGGATCCAAATAACATTGTGTTGGTTTTCTTCTCATTGACAAGGAGCATATTAGATAAGAATCAGTGATGGGCTGAGCCATAGTTGTAGAAGAGTACTACGGATATGTTTTGGGATGACTTATTGCTATGAAAGCGAATTAAGCCATCCGCATACAAGAGAACAGAGCAGTGAAGGCTATCGAAAGGGAGGGAGTTGATGAATAGAGAAAATAGTAGGGGGCCAAGGACTGAGCTCTGGGGGACACCCATAGAGACAGGCAATTCAGGGGAGGTGGCAGCACCAATAACCACTGACTAGGAACATCCAGTTAAGTAGCTGTGGAACCAGCGCAAGGTCTCATTAGGGTGGTTGACCAGGTCGAAGGCCTCGGTCTTGTTCACAAACACTGCTCCAGTAGCTTTCCCCCGATCCATATTTCTGTAGACATGGTCTGTAAAGAGGGCGAGGCCAAAGGCAGTACTGTTTTTTTTGTGGAAGCCATGTTGCTGCTCGCACAGAAGGTTGTACTTATCAATATGGTCAGAAAGTTGGCAATGCACAATTTTCTCAAGGAGTTTGCCGAGGTGGGATAGAATAGAGATTGGTCGGTAGTTGTCTGAAGAAAGAGGGTCACCTGCTTTAAATATAGGGACTACTTTGGCTGTCTTCCAGGAAACAGGCATGATGGCAGTGGTCAAGGCAAGGTTAAAGATAAACGTCAGTGGTTTGGAAATGGCTGGGGCAACAAGTATGAGCAGGGAGGAGTGGAGGCCATCGGTGCCCGGGCTTTCCTGAGAGGGGAAGCTCTTGAAGAGCTTGGAGCTAACATTCTTGGAGAAGACTCTGAAGTAGAAAGGCAGGGTTGGGGGGGTGTGAGGTGGGACAGTGAGAGAGGAGGGAAGGGGTGGGTCACACACAAATGCCTAAAGGAATGAGGTTGCTGGGAGGGGAGTTTGTTAAGGTGAGCAGAGAGGCCAGTGAATTTGCTGTTGAACACCTGGGCAACCTCAGTCAGGTCTGTTAGTAGGCCAGTGGGGGAGTTCAAGTTTGTACCCGGGCTGTGGGATAGATTTAGAGGAGAGGAGGGAGCCCAAGGAGCTCCAGAAATGATGAGGGTTAGCAAGGTTATTCATTTGCAGTTTCTGTAAGTAATTGTATTTCTGAGATTGGGTGGCTTGCTTACATTTGTTGTGCAGTCTCCGATATTCATTTCAGAGGTCAGGAGTGGGCTCGTGCTTATAAGCGACCCGTTTGGAATCTCTGTCTTTCATTAGGGCCAGAGGTTCTTTGGTAATCCACCTGGTGCAGCCACCTTTCACCCTCCTAGTGGTGAGAGGGAAATGGCTGTCTTGAAACTTAAGAAGGGCATCGGTGAGTTTTACTGTGGAAGACACATCAGACATAGAGTAGAGTGCCGACCAGTCAACAGCGTTGATGTCCTCAGTGAGGTTAGTGGTGTTGGGGCAGTGAAAATTATGGAAGGACAGAAGTTGGGGGGGGGGTGTTTAGTTTTGGTAGATCAGATCAGGTAAGTGGGGGAGTGGTCACTGATGGAGTTGGACAAGGTTCCTACCTGAAGCACATTGTCCTTCCTATTAGTGACCATCCAATCAAGGAGGGAGTGATTTTGGGTGCACATGTTATGTCTGGTGGGGTAGTGATCAGCTGAACCAGCTGGTGAGACTTGAGCAGATTGACAGAGTTAAGTTCCTGGGGGCTTAACTAGTTGTGGTTGAAATCTCCCAGAAGAATGGTATCTCAGGGTGGAACAAGTTGACTCAAACCAGACAGGTGACTTAGGAGATCAGGTGTGCCAGCAGGGTTATAACAGCAGCCAAGGTACAACTTTTTGGATGAGCCCAGCGTCAGCTCTAAGAAGAGCCACTCACTGGGGGAGTCAGGCTCTGAGAAGAGGACAAAGGGGGCAGTTAGGGGCCTCCTGATGAAGAGTGCAGCGCCACCACCTTTTTTCTTCCTTGGGTGGTCATGGTGCAGCAGGGAGTATTCTGGGAGTTGATAGGAGTCATCGGAGATATGAGGTTTGAGCCACTTCACCATGAGCCCCAAGACATGGGGCTTGTAGAGGGTAATCCAGACTTCGAGGTCCACATATTTTGATGGGAGGATACAGATATTAAGGTGAGTCATCTTTAGCCCAGTGGGGCTAGTCCACATAGTGTGGGAGTGGGTAATTGGGATGTTTGGGGGGCCGGGGTTCATTTTGATGTCCTCTGCCAACAACAGCAGGGAGAGATTTGGGCAGTAGGGCAGGGATAGAAGGGGGTAGGAAAAAGTGAGGGAGAATACAAAAAGCCCAAGTTGATGATGCTCTTGGTTGGAGAGAAATGCAAGAAGAAGAGGGCCTATGTGTAAGTTCCCATCTGATTATTTGTGGGAAGGGGCAACAGAGTGTGAGGTGGGTGCACAGGAGGACTGGTTCCATTACTCAATTGCAAGTATGGAAGCACAAAAAGTCAACAAAAGGGTGTCTAGCAGAAAGACTGCCAGCAGAGGGAGCAAGACACACTTCATAATGTGTTGCATATTTTACAATCACCACAAACAGATTAAGGTAGAGCTGGTCAAGTGGATTAGGGCTCTGCCTTTGGGCCATGGTGTAGGGGCAGACCAGGTTCAGTTCCCAGCATCCTACACTAAGAAAGTCACAGTGTCTTAACAAGATTTGATGGGGTGGGGTGGGGTGGGGTCTGGTGCAGCAGTGAGGAGAGGTGGAAAAATTGTTTGGGAGTTGGTAGTGGCTAAACTGTTACTACTGAGGTTGGGAGAAACCAAGAGAAGGTTGGGATGGTGGTGCAAAATGACCTGATAGGCTCAGGCAGAAATAAAAGGAGGACCACCCCAGAGTGGTTGGGTGGGAAGTGCGACCCAGTGCCACGCATAGCGCTGCACCCACACAGTCTGACAGGAAGCTTGGATGTAGTAGGTTGGTTTGGGGGAGTGGGGCGCTCAGGGCTGCTGGCTGCCCCCAAATGCCTGTGAGACTGGATGGCCCCAGGGTGAGCCAACTTCTTCCTAAAGAAGAAGGGAAAGCTTGGTACTCTGACCTATAAGTGGGAATCAGTGGTGAACATTGATTCTTGGAAGATATGAAAGTTACATATTTACCGTTAACAGTTGATCTTCCAACCATTGATTGCCTGGCCCACCCACCATCCCCTGCTCTAGCAGAACCAGGGCCTCAGGGAAGCTCACCCTGTTTGTGCTGGCCAGCACCATCCACTGCCACAGGTCTTTCCCTTCTTTTCTCTTCCTATTTTCCTTGTCAGTCCACCTATTATGAAGTGATTTTCTCAAATTATATAAAGAATGATGTATGAGTGACCATACACAGCAAGCCTGTGTTTCTATCAAAGGGTTGAGAAGTTTGAGATGACCATGTTGTTATATCAGCCCTGAGAGTAGAAAAACAAGGCAAGTTGTTTATGGTCACTCATAGTTTGTTGTTTATAGTAAACGGTTTTGAATGAGTGCATTTTTTATGTTTTTTTTTAAATATCGCGGGTGTTCTTACTTTTACTTTTGTTTTTTGTTCATGAGTGAAGTGCTACAGTGCAGCGATAAACTGTGCAAAGATGGATGCAACTGAAAGTGATTTAGAAGCTACACAATGGCTTTTTTAGAATGTGCACAACAACTTTGAATGTGCACAGCATTCTTGAAGGGGCAGATTTAAGCAATAATGCATGACAAGGCATGTGTTGTTGTAAGATTTACACAAGCCTTGTGTGGTGTGTCACAAGGTACAGCCGAGTGACTTTAACCACACAAAAAGTGTATAAATCCTACTACACATGTCCTGAAGTGCATTATTGTGATTAGAAAATGAATCTGTTATTAAAAATAAAAATGAATTGAGTTCAAAGAAGTGAACATTTGATTACTGGAATCTTTACTGGTTGTTTGCTACAGAATTTTCACACAGTCATGTGATATGTTTTGACCAATGAGGTTACAGGATTTTCGAGACCCATTTTATTATTTTATACATAACAAGCAATAGCCGTATACTATAAGGATATAAATTCCTACCAAAAGGGCCTTCTTGGAATATAGGATAGGTGTTGCCTCCGTGCTAGTGTAGCTGTCACATAAAAGTGAAAAGACTGAACTTCTACAAGTCATCAGCATTAATAATCTAATTGTGTTGCATTTGGTTCTCTGCTCATGATGTCCAGTCCTCTTTTGTGAGTTGCCTAGGGAAAATTCTTTGACGGATGGCTAAAAAATGTTTTAATAATTGCAAAAATAAGAATAAATAATTGAACCTTGCATGAATAGTTCCACTGTATACTGTTCAGCTTTTTTACTGCATACTCACTGATGCTTGGACATAATTTAAAAGAACAGTACTACAACTAGCCTGATGCAACAGATTGTTAAAGAGAATTTTCTCACTATTTGCAGTGAGCAAACTGAAGAAACAGGAGGCTCCGTTACTTGAAAGGGAGTTCCTCCTTTGCAGTTTTTAAATTCTATATTCAGGCCCCTAAGGAAAGGAAGGGATCGTATTTTGCCCCTGAGAAGTTAGCCACATGATCCCTTCTGCTTCCTGATCTCTGACTCCACTCCCATGCTCCGACGTTATGTGATATAAGTATATGAAGAGCACAGGGGTGTGCTCCATGCAGATCTATGGAGCACCATTTTAAAAGTTGATTTCTCAATTCTAATCTGCCTTTTGTTACAAATCAAAGCCAGGATTCAACTAACAAGGCTCTTGTTACATGAATACTGGCTTTGATTTGTGCAAAAAGTCTGATTAAAATCAGGAAAATAGCTTTAAAAATGATGCTCCATAGACTTGCATGGAGCATGCAACCACACTCTTCATATACGTATATCACATAACGTTGGAACGTGGGGATGGAGTTAGAGATAAGAAGGGAAAGTGATCAAGTGGCTGGCCTCTTGGGGGTAAAATACAATCCCTTCCCTTCCTTAGGGAACTAAATATAACATTATACAATGGCAAAAAAGAATGCTGTTCCCTGATTGGTCAGACTCGGACTGGACCTGGGATGTTATCCCAGCATAACATCCTGTCTCTAGTCCCAGTATGCAAACGATCAAATTACTTTAAAAAAAAGCACTGCCCACTACCAATTCCATGCCACCAGCCATTTTCATAATCTGATGCGTGGTCAGCAGCGGACTCTTCAAAAATGCAGTGCAGGCCAGCCCAGTGGCTATGAGGGTTGAGGCGCTGGATGGCACACTTCATGCCACGCCAGTGATCTGGGTTTGGGAATGACCTTGGGTCATCAGGGGGTCGGCCGGGGGGGGAGGGCTGAAGTGGGATTTTCCCTCCAGGGGTGGATGCCCGTTCCTCCGTAGTCCCGCACCCATAGAGTGGAGGTCCGATGGATGTGCAGGCAGCAGGAGGCGACATAAGTCTGGGTGGGGTGGGAGGATCACGGATCCTGGTGTGCGCAGCGCACACATGTGTATGCTGTGACCCGGAAGGGGGAGAAAAAGGAAAATGCAAAACTGTAAACAGGAAAAAAAATGCAGCACACTTCCTTCACTGCTACAATAAAAACTTTGTTGCATTCAAACAAACTGCATTTTTTTTTTTTACTTTACACCTAAACAAAGCACCACACTGAGCGGCTTTGGAAACTAACGAGCGTGCCCAGAAATCCTCTGCTTCCTTACCTCCCTCAATTAATCTCTGCCTCCAAACACTCCCAACGTTGTCCTTAGATTTCTCCAAGAACACATCACAAATGGCACAAACTGTACTGGGAGAACATAAATGAAATTAAAACTCGGTCAGCAACTGTCATCTCAGCGCATGCGTGCAGATCAACAGCGCAACCTTCTTGGCTTGGCGGCAACCGCAAAAAAAAAAAGTCAGCAGAGTGGGGACTGAGGAACCAAGAAGTACTGCCCGCAACACAGCTGGCCACAGAACAGAAACAAAGACTGAGACAAGTAAAAGAAAATAACAGAAACACATAGTTTGAGGGGAGGGGGAATCATTTAAATTTCAGGTAGCACAAAAGATGTGAGACAACACGGAAACGTTTCTGTCAGGACTTGCCAGTGTAGAGCCAGAGTTACAATACAGGAGCTACACCTATTGGCCAAAAGAAGAAACAGGCAGTATTTTTTTTTAAAAAAAGTAAACCTACAGTTTACAAAAAACACTGAAAAATATACTTTTAACAAACTTTTCATCTTTGTTTCTCCTCTTTAACTCCTGAGCCATTGTATAATAGGAATAATGCCCTCCAGGGTGGGTGTTATGCTGGGATAACATCCCTTCTCAAGTGCTGGACGCCCTCGGACTGCGGCCTTGAGCCCAACCACCCGAGGAGGGATGTTATCCCAGCATAACACCCACCCTGTCGGGCATTATTCCTTTATTTTAAAACTGCAGTGGAGAAACTCCTATTCAGGTAAGGGAGCCTTCTGTTTGTTCCTTAGTGCACAGAGAAAAGTGCTCTTTAACTTTGGTGCTGCAACTTTTTTATGCTAAGCTTTTCAATTAAGTTTAATACTGTGTATTATATATTTATTTTTTATTGTTGTAACTTTGCTGCTGTCACTTCAGTAGATCTTTGGTCTTTTTTTTTTAGTTCTTTATCTATCCTCCTACTACTGGTGGCTCCAGTCGACCTACCCTCCCCCATCTCAAGTGGTATACCGTTGCCGCAGCGACACCCAGATCGCGAAGACCACCACAGCGACAGGAATCAGGCAAAATCCACCTGTCACTGTAGTGGTCTGTTTGGCGATCGGGACTGCTTTGCTGGGTGTTTGTCCCCCCCCCGTCCAACTCTGGCTCAGAGTTAGAATCCTAGAGACTGGGGGGTGGGGGGCACAGCCACCTGATGGATGCACGGAGGCATCCCCGACACTGCAATGCCGACAGTCGGCACTGCAGCTGTCGCTCTCGGGGATGTCTCCATGCGGACTGTCGCTGCGGCATGGGTACACCATCTCCACCACCCATCATCTGTAGGTTCTTGCCCCAGTCTCCATTGTTTGCCCCTAAAGGCGAGGCCCCTGGGAAGTGCAACTTCAGCAGCTGGGTCAAGAATCTGATCTAGGGGCAGGTGCTTGGTCAGTGGTGCAGGGCCTGCAAAAGGTGGGTTGCTATCTTGATGGGCAGTGGGTTTTCCACCATTTTCTCATGTGGGGCTTACTGGCATGCGATGGCAAGATGTACATTCATGTAGTAGTAGTACTGGAGCATATACTGGCATCCAGTGGCAGCCCCGTGACCCTGTGACAGCCTCTGCCTGTGCTACCACCCAGTCTCCAGTGGGAAGTAGTCAAACAGTGGAGGACAGACTCTCCTCTTTCCGAAGGAGGTGAAGGTGAACTGTCCAGTGGGATGCTCATTGCTCCCTCCCCAGCTGGCTTCATGCAGCTTGTGTCCATTCTCAACCACAGGTCAACGGAGTAGCGAGCGGAAGCCCTACTACCACACTACCTGTCTGACTGCAGGACACCTTCGTTAATGAGACATAAGTCTCAATTGTTTTACATCCTGATTAAAGGCTGCCACTACTAGCTGTATTAATGTTGCTTCATGTGTTTAAGAATAGAAAACACATTTCACAAGCTTCAGGAAAAAACAAGATACATGGAAAAAATATATATGTTTACGGTAAAACGGAGGCTGATTAACTTTTTTTGGTTGGTCTTCCAGGTTTTACAGATTTGCCCTAAGGACATGCGTGCGGATATTTGTGTACATCTGAATCGCAAAGTTTTCAAAGAGCATCCAGCATTTCGATTGGCTAGTGATGGCTGCCTTCGTGCTCTGGCCATGGAGTTCCAGACCATCCACTGTGCTCCGGGGGACCTGATTTACCATGCTGGCGAGAGTGTGGATGGACTCTGCTTTGTGGTATCGGGTTCTTTAGAAGTCATCCAAGATGATGAAGTTGTGGCAATTTTAGGTAGGCTTTAGTACTATTTTGTGATTCATTTTCATTCTTTATTGTTCAGGTGCCTTCTTTTCTTTGACCGTGCTAATACAAAGAATCTCTCACATCCTACAGCCTTCATTTCTGAGTTTGCACTCACTGTAGTAAGCATACAATAAATCACTTTCAGATGTTGGAAGGGAAAATGGAATCAAAAACAAAAAAAGCACTGAGTAACTATTAGCATTAGGTATAAATGTTTATACTAACTGTATACTGGACAGTAGTGGAATTCTTGACAACATTAAACTTTTTAAGTCTGCTGGTGCCCACTCATAGAAACATAGACTTTGTTACCAAATAAGGACCGCTTGGCCCACCTAGTCTACCCATTCCCTACATATTGGATAAGCTGCAGATTCTAGTTAACCAACAGCCTACTTCCTCCTACCCTTCATTATAATTGCCTTATGTCTGTCCCTTGCATTCCTGAATTCCCCCACTGTTTTTGACCCCACGACCTCCTCAGGAAGGTGATTCCATGTGTCCACCACCCTCTCTGTGAAAAAATACTTTCTGACGTTGCCCTTGAGCTGTCCCCCCTCTATCTTCAAACTGTGTCCCCTTGTTCTTGCACATCTCTTTCTCTCAGAGATGCTCCCGTCTTGGACTTTGTTGATTCCCTTGAGGTACTTGAAAGTTTCTATCATTCCCCCCTTTCCTCAAGGGTATACATATTAAGCTCTTTCAGTCTCTCTTCTTATGGCTTATTTGCAGACCCCACACCATTTTAGTTGCCGTCCTCTGGACTGCCTCCATCCTGTCTATGTCCTTGCGGAGATTGGATCTCCAGAACTGCATGCAGTACTCCAAATGGGGTCTCACCAACTGTCTGTACAGAGGGATAACAACTTCCTGTTTTCTATTAGTGATGCCTCTCCCTAAGCATCCCAGTATCCCTTCAGCCCTCCTTACTGCCTTCTCACATTGTTTGCCTATCTTAAGGTCATCTGATATGACTACCCCAGGTCCTTTTCCATTTTTGTTGTTGTTAGTGCCCCCCCCCCATTGTGTACTCTTCCCCTGGGTTTTTGTTTCCCCTGTGCATTACTTTGCACTTCTTTGAATTGAATCTAAGCTGCCATACTTTTGATTATTCCTCCAATCTTGCCAAGTCCCTTCTCATCCTTTCCATGCCCCTTTGTGTATCGACCCTGTTGCAGATTTTTGTATCGCCTACAAAGAGGCATAGTTTTCCTTCCAGCCCCTCTGCAATGTCTCCTATAAAGACATTAAAGAGGACCGGTCCCAGTACTGAGCCCTGCGGTACCCCACTAGTAACCCCCCTTTCTTCAGTGTGTACTCCGTTTACTATTACCCTTTGCATCCTGTTGGTCAGTCAATTTGTTACCCAGACTACCACCCTGGGACCCACTCCCAGGCTGGTTAACTTGTTGATTAATGTTTTGTGTGGGACTGTGTCAAATGCCTTGCTAAAGTCTAGGTAGGCCATATCTACAGCCCCTCCCTGGTCTACTACTTCGGTCACCCAGTCAAAGAAATCTATTAGATTCATCTGACATGACCTTCCGGCTGTGAATCCATGCTGCCTCAGGTCCTGTGCCCCGCTGGCCTCTAGGTACTCAACAGTTCTTTATTTCAGAAGTGATTCCATCATTTTCCCTACCACTGAGATTAAACTAACAGGTCTGTAGTTCTCTGCCTCTGCCTTGCTCCCACTTTTGTGAAGAGGAATCACATCTGTCCTCCTCCAGTCCTCAGGTACCACACCATCCTCCCATGATTTGTTAAAAAGGGTAGACAGTGACGTCACTAGGTCTCTCCTTAGTTCTTTTAGAATTCTGGGGTGAATCCCATCAGGCCCCATTGCTTTGCCCACCCTGAGGTTTAGGAATTCTCTCAGGACCCTTTCTTCTGTGAATGGAGTGTTATCGACCCCCTGTCCAGAGTGCTTCTCTTGCTTACTTTAGGTACCTACCCCTCTTCTTCTTTTGTGAATACCGTGCAAAAGTATTCATTCAGTATCTCTGCTTTTCCATTGTCATCCTCTGCCCACCTTCCCTACCCTTTGTTAAGCCTCACTATCCCTTCCTTGGTCTTCCTTCACACACTGATGTACCTATAAAAGGTTTTAGCCCCTTTCTTAACAGAGTTGGCTATCTTTTCCCCAGTTTGGACCTTTGCTATTCTGACTGCCTTCCCCGCTTCCTTCTGCTTTACCTGTGAGATCAGGTCCGCAACTGACCAAGGCAAAATGGCCAGTGCCATCTTCATTGATCTTTCTAAGGCCTTCGATTGGGTTGACCATTCCCTCCACCACTCCACTCTGCATTCTCTCGGGTTCTCCCACCAAGCCCTTGCCTGGTTCTCCAACTACCTTGCGGGTAGGTAGCAATACACCTGCTTCAGTTCCATCCTCTCTGCCCTCGCCCCAGTTAACTGCGGGGTCCCCCAGGGATCCGTCCTTCGACCCATCCTGTTTTCCCTGTTCGTTAATGAACTGCCCTCTGCTACTACCCACGGACACCCAACTCTATACACGGATGACCTCGTCGTCCTGGCCAGTTCTCAGGATATTACTATCATCAACTCCCAGCTTAACTCCGATTTCGATCTTATCCAGAACTGGCTTGAGGGTCACAAGCTTACTGTCAACTTGAAGAAGACCCAGACCATGCTCTTTGGCTCTGTGGCCAAAACCTCTTCCTGCCCGGCGCCTCTAAATATCTATGGAGCTAATGACTCCCTCCTGCCGGTCATTGACTCTGTCAAGTATCTAGGAGTTACCCTTGATCCACAACTAGATCTCACCACGCATCTTCGGAATGTATGTAATGCCATGAATGGCAAGCTTGCCTTGCCTACAGAGCCAAGGATTGCTTCACCCCAGCCGCTCGGCTCGACATAGCCAGGGGGATACTCCTTCCTGCGCTTTGTTATGGGCTTGTTGCCTTTGCCCCAGTCCCGAACTCTAGCTTTGTGAAATGGGACACTGCTTATTACAATATATGCCGCTTTGCACTCTCTGCCCCTCGCCTTATGCATCACTGTGCGCTCTACTCACGGCTGGAGTGACTCCTCCCTGAAAAGCATCACGCCTTTGTCCTTGGCAACTTCGTAGATAACGTAGTTAGAACGGCTGCTCCCTCTGCACTTGCCCTTCCCCTTAAACACGCAACCTGTGCCTACCACTTAAGATCCAGTGCTGCACAGGTCTGCCTGGTTCCCAAGACCAGCACCCTCACAGGTGACCGGGCCTTCTCCGTCCATGCGCCAAGACTGTGGAACTCCCTTCCTGCCCTCGTTTGTGCCTCTCCCTCCCATCCCTGTGTCAAAACTTCCCTATGGAGATTCCTCAAAACTGCCTCTGCCTGTCTATGTACCATACAGACCCAGTGTATTCTCTCCCTCCCCCTGTTTCTCTGAGGGAGCGGTCCTGTGAGCAGTTTCACTGGCCACTGTTAAATCTCTGCTGATAACCATCATAAGGCACTTACCGCCCTCCTGTTGGAGAAACAATCTTGTCATATCAGTACCTGCCTCTTTTCTGCATTGTTTTTTTTCATTCTCTCTCATTTTAGGCACTCATGTCATGCAATTACATACATGTACGTTCAACAATTTTGGTGTTATTCTCTTTCGTGCTATTTGATGTTATTCTTCCTCCCAATGCTGTTATGTAACTTGTTGCTAGACTGCTTACCTGACCATTTTAAAGCCTGTTGTACCATAAGCTGTACCACCCACTTGTCGGAGCCTGTGGCTTCTGTATGTTACTTCGACTCTGTATTATGTTTCGACTCTGTATTATGTTTCCCGTTTACTCTGTAACTCTCCCAGGTCGCACCTGAAAATAGGCACTTGGATGTCTAGAGTGCTTACCTGGTTAACAAAAGCAAATAAATAAATAAAAACATAAATAAACTGGTACAGTTCTCTGTCCTGCTCATTCTGTGGTTCTTTATACTTCCTGAATGCTTTTTCTCCCTAACCTTTCCCGCAACCTCTTTTGAGAACCATAGTGGTTTTTTACTTTGTTTTATTTTGTTTATTTGCTTCACACAAAGATTTGCCTCTGTGATGGCAGTTTTGATTTTCTCCCATTGTTCTTCTACCCCTCCTTCCTGCCCATTTGCAAGTGCATTCCTTAGGCACTCACCCATTTTGCCAAAATCAGCCTTCCTAAAGTCCAATACTTTTGTCTTTGTATGGCTTGACTCTACAGGTGTGTTTATCATGAACCACACTGTTTGGTGGTTGCTTGTTTCCGTGATGGCTACCCACTTCTAAATCCGAGATTCTCTCTCTGTCCCCATTTGAGAGTTCCAAGCCTAAGATTGCTCCCTCCCCAGTGAGTTCCAACACTAGCTGTCAGAGGCATGCCCCCTGCAGGGCATCGAGAATGACCCTGCTCTTTGATGTGGCTGTAACACATCTGCTCCAGTTAACATCTGGCATATTCAGGCCCCCCATCAACAAAATCTCCCCTTTTTCTTCCATTCTAAGGATGCCTTCTAACATTTGTTTGTCCATTTCCTCCCCCTGAGATGGGGGGTCTGTTATTCAGTGGAACTGCTAAAATGCCTCTGTTTCTGTTCATTTTGTTCTCTTTAGCATCTCTTTGAATATTCAGTTGGTGTATCCATTGTGTGTACTTATAAAATGGGTAAGGAAAATTGGAGCTTTGATTGTCTGAGACCTGTCACATGAGTGTGTGGCAATAGTGCTTATCCCATGGTCATAACATCATAAACTATTTGCTTGTTTATTGACAAAATGTTTATTACAAATACATTTTATAAGCACAAAAACCCACTATGTATTCTGCTATAATCACAACACTTCCCTGGTGGTTGAAAGCACTCGGCCTATGACCTTGTGCCTCGCAATGATGCTGCGACATAGCTGGAAGCACACCCTGTTGTGCATTATTGCATACTTTGTTAAATATTGTGACTACTCTGTTTTATACAGCTTTGTAAAATGTGCTGCCTCTGTATTCCCATTGAGATCCTCTTGGAAAATAGGTGATGCACCTACAGTATATGAGATGTTCATGCTATGTTATTTTTTTAAATACTTACATTTCATTAAAGTAACTTTATTTACTTATTTTTTTATTTGAAATTTGCATTAATGGATGGCAGGATAGTCCATAAAGTTGTTTTCTTTTGGGGGGGGGGAGGCTTTGGTACAGCAGGGAAGAAAATGTGCTTAGATTCTGCTGCAGTGCAAATAGCATAGTTAGTTTCTAGTTCCAAAGGGATACAAAAATGCAACTCCCTCACCTCCCCCTTTTTTACCCCCCCCCCATAACGGTTTGTTTCTTACTGTTTATGGTAAATTCATCTACATTTGTTATTCGTAATTTATTTATTTATTTAAAGTCTAGGAATTACAACCCTTTGAGTCTATGACTCATTTGCAAAAGCTCCACGTCTTACATAAATGGATTAGAACACAGTATAACATAGAATATACAATATAGACAACATTACTGGTATAGAAAATGACAGTAACCTACCGAGGTGAAAGAAAAAATAGAATAAACACAAACAATGGAACGACAGCAATTGTGACGTAATGATGCATTAACATTTTTAAAGTTTCATCTGCAGCCACAGTGGGGGTTTGACATTATATGATTAAAAGCTATTAACAGTCCATATTACTGTTCTGTAAAATCTGTTGCATTTATTGTATTAGAATTTTTATTTCATATCTAACCCCTTTTTTCCAGGACGTAACCAAGAACAAACTGATTCCACTCAACATGCCTTCCTAGCCAAATCTTTGTATTTTTTATAGTTTCTGTTTTTCTAGCAACTTGACCCTGGCCTGGGGACCGCCTTCCATCTCCCTTGGTGTACCTTTCCTACTCAATGAACCCCTAAGGACTGACACTCTCTAACTGCCTTTGCTCCACTCCTAACTCTGGCCCCCATCTAGTTTCTCATAGCTTGTCCCCACAGATGGGACTTCAAAAGAGATCCATTTCTTGGAGGAGATACAGTACTTTACTCATTCCTTAGGGGATCAGATGGAGGATTTCTGAGGAGGTAGATCAGGCAGCCCAAGAGGGCATGGTTGGACTAAGGGACTTTATCTGTCCCAAGTCTACCCATTTTTTTTAGTTCTGTAATCCATCACCTCATCTCTCTCATATTAGGGGCACAGCCTGAGGAGGCAGCGGCAAGCATCTGATAAGGTTACTGGGGACTCCCAACATCCCCTACTCCTTCTGAGGGCACTCTTCTAAACCCACTGTGAATGAAAGACATCTCCATATCTGCGGTCAGGGTGTGTGCAGATGTGATCCCATCTCTAAAGAACCATGTTAACCTGACCCCACAGGTCCTCTCCCCCTTGAACTACTAAGGGCAGCCATATTGGGAGAGGAGCTAACCCCTTCCTGAGATAGCGGGTGTCAGACTCAGATGCCTGAACTCTTGACTCATGAGTCAGCATCAGACACACCTCAAGCCCAGGGTGTGAACCCAGTTGTCTGGGTGGTAAGCAGCAATACTACCACTGCACTGACTAGCTGACCAGCTAGACCCTAGCTAAAACTTTTAGATAAATACATACATAAATAAATAAATAAACTAACTTACCTACACATGTAACCACCCCCACCAGCAAGGTGTGCTGAGTAAGCCTGGAGATGGTAAAGGGCAACTTCTGTTATGCCTTCAGGTGAATGGCACCTGGGTTCGTGGTTAGAAGTGGACTTGGAAAGTGGTGTGGTGCCTCCACCTATGGGGATCCTATGACAGAGTGCTGCCAGGGTGTTTCCCCACAGCAAATAAATACAGCCCCCATAGTCTGTGACAGGGAGCAGGGAGCACAATAACACAGTTGTCTCCCCACTTATCACTCTAAACGTGCAAATAAACAGCAAGGCAATAATGGCAAAATACATCAGCAGTTGCAAAAAATAACCAATGGGTTTATTTTGGAGTTGGAGAACAAGGTAGGGGACAAGGGAAGCTAAGGTAAGAATAAACAAAGACATCAGTTTGCACTCATCCCCACCATAATGCATGTCTCAACACCTCTCCCTCCACTGGTGCACCAGTTAATCCCACAGTCCCTCGGAGAGCTCCCAATTGCAGTTCAAGTGTGCACACAGATGCAGAGTTGCAAGCCTGTGATGCGTGGACCTTGATGCGGTACCGTATAAATGTGGTTATTGGCTGCAGCTGCTGACCGGCAAATTACACAATTGGATGGACAGTAAACCAATTGCTCCTGGCTGTAAGCTGTAGCTGTGGGCTTGATTCTAAAGCCAGTCAGGAATGCCCAGAAACGATCTAGTTAGCTAGCTAAACAATAGGAAAGATAAAATCTTCCAAGAATCAATCTTTACCATTCATTCCCACTTATGGCTCTAGAGCTGGAGGCACTAAGACCCCATGGGAGCAAAGTCTGTTGCAACCTAGAGGACCGATGTCAGTGCTGGTTCTGCCCATGAGGCAGATGTAGTGATGTTGCACTCATTGCCTGGCCAGTAACCGAAGCCAGACATCTACTTCCTTGGTTCTGTTTTTCCCGCTGATGAGTGCAGACTGTGGGAGCTTTGTTGTTGAAACTGCATCACAGTTCTTTCCTCCGTTCACTGCCATACCCCTCAACACCAGTCTTTTCGGTGCTGTTTTATTATTTTATGTTTTTTTTTTCTTTTTCTTGTTCTCTGCGACACCAAACTATTTTCTGTCCTTTTACTCATTTTTTTTGTCCACAATGCCATGTCCAGTCCTGGGGAGCAGAAGAGCAAGAAGGCCACACATAAGAAGATGCATCACGGCATCCCCCTATGCATCAATGCTCCTACGGGGGCCACACTGTTGTTCAAGATTGGCATGACATCTGTTAGACCTGCCTTGGCACTGATCATGGCATGGGTAGATGTGAAGTCTGCTTCTCAATGGACTACCACACCCTCAAACTCCACACGCTGAACTGGGATTGCATCCCTCCCACCTTTGGAGGCAAGCATCACACCAGGGATGCCAAAGTAAGGTCCCAGTGCTCTTCTCATGGGCCCCTTTCCAGCACTGTACTTACTGAGGAAGGCCAGGGTTCTCTACATGCTTGTCTCAACATTGGAGGCCCTTTGAGAGGGGTCTGGTGGTCAGCCAACAACAGCCTACTCTAAAAGTGTGTCATCTGATTGTCTTGTTGTTTTCTTTTCATGAACTGAGCCCTCCGGCTCCGGATTACAAATAATGTGTGTTGTGCATGTTGTTTTCCTCCATCACAGGGCCCCAACCAGCTGCAACGTTCCTGACTAGCCCACCATTCTCCATCTGGGTACACAGAGTGTGTGACTGTTTATGGACCCTGAAGTGCATGCATAACTGTTTGATTGATAGAGCCCTTAAGCAAATTAACCTGCTTACACCCCTTCCTTGTTCAAGCCCCTTAAATAAATCAGATCTAACTCTTTTTTGCATTTACCCTGACTGTGGTTCCAGTTTGTGCAAGAGTGTTGTACTGCCATTATTTGCTGTGTATAACCTTGTTTTACAGGGGGCCCCCAAGGCCAGGCCAGAGGAAAGCCCTGGTGGTAAGTGCAAACAGTGTGGATACTTGTGTGGTGTATCGGGGTATTGTGAAAGTGATTACTGTGTATTGTTCCAGCCAGCGGTAAGGAAAGAGGGGTTTACAGTGTCCCGGAAGGCTGTGCCTAGGTAAGCTTGACCACTACCAACCCTTACCTCTGCGTGGAGGCACCCATTTCAGAACTCAGGCCCCTTAACCTGCTACTTGCCAAGCAGGCAGAGGTAGTAGCCCTTGGGATAGCGCTACCTAGGGGTTACATCCGTACTTAACCTTATATTGTGCCAGCTCTGCTAACTAGCAACACAGTCTTCTATAAGGGTGTAGTTCTCACCTCTGTTCCTGAGGAGGTGAATACCAAGAGGTCATTTTTTTCCTTTTCTGATCCTATCGAGCTATATTCAATCCCACACCTCTGTGCTGGGTCCTTCTCCTCTTTTCTCCCTCTTTTGGAGTGGCAAGAGGATACCTGTTATACTCTGAATATGCTCTCTTTTCCTCTTTACCTTGATTTTCATCTTGTCCCTTGTACTCATTAGTACAAGGCCCTTCCTAATTTGCCTTTTGCTTCTTAATCCTCTGGAGATTCCCTCAGGTTTCTCCAAGAACAACCAGAGCGCCTTGCCAGGGCTGCTGCCCTCCTACACCTTCCTGTCCAGGTGACTAGCAGGCTCTGGCCCTTGTACCCACTACTCCTATAACTCTTAGGGTCATTCTTTAGTCTCTCTAAGTTGGTAGTCAGATTTTATTATTTTTATGCTTTTATATCTTATATGCTTTTCCTGTCCCTTTCAGCTAGCAGACTATAGTCCTCTAGCCCTCTCTTTTTCTCTTCCACTAGTTTCTCTCCTGGATAACAGAAATGAGGAAGATAGGGGTCTGGCATCGGTTACAGGCCAACCCACAAGCGCAGTGTCACTGCATATGCCTCATGGGCAGTGCCGGCACCAACATTGACCTCCTAGGCTGCAAACTCTTTACTCCCACAAGGTCCTAGTGCCTCCAGGCCAAGGTCCATAAGTGGGAATGAATGGTGAAAATATTCTGGAAGATCAACAATTACGGTGAGTATGCAGTTTTCATTTCTGTGGGTAAAACCCAGTACTCACGACCTTTAGATGACAGGCTGTTGCTGATCCCGTGGGGATGTCTCCCCTGTTTAGGTCAATGATGGCTGTCTGGTCTTTTCTGTAGGCTGGATACAGGTGCAGTGGACCCACTGTGCTCCAAGTGGCAAAGGGTGAGGGCTGTGATGACTATGGATGATGGGAGCACTATTCTGTAAGCTGGTTACAGGTGCAGCAGGCCCAATGCACTTCTGGTGGTGAGGGGTGAGAGCCATAATTCTCCGGATGATGATGATCCTCTTCACCCCACATGGGACTTGCCTTCATCCACCACAACAAGTGAACAGTCACACAGGACCTCGATTGCTTTAATATTCTATCAGGACAAAATCCTAACAGCAGTAGAAGGTAGTGACTCACCACCTTCCCAGAGGCAGAGCAGCTTTCAAGGCAACCCGTGCTCCAATTTAGTGCTAGAGTCCAGGCTTGGCATCCTCACTGCATCAGCCCCCCCCTTTCCAGGGGTCTCGGGTTTGTTTTGGACAAACTTTTTAGTTAGATAAGAACAGCAAGTGAGAGCTATTCACAAACACACTCCTCTCCTCTCCTCTCAGACAAGTCTGCTCTATTTGCATGAGTTTCTCCCTTGTGCAGAAATCCAGGGATTAAATATCAGTGGCTAGCATCTCTTGCACTATTCATTATGCTAAACCCCTGGCTCTAAGTGGCTGTGTGTTCCAAGAGAAAAGCATGCACAGAAGTCCTGAGCCAGCTTGCAGTTTAGAGTTGTTTTGCAGAGCTGCGCTCCAGACTGATGTCAGTTTCACAAGAACAGGATGTACAAATTTAGTTGTTTTGCAGAGTGGAACTAATAGGATGTACTAATTTAGTTGTTTTGCAGAGCTGTCCTTGTCTCCAAAGTTCATGCACCCAGAGGTGGAATAGTTTTGCACTTTGTGTAGTTCTGAGAGTTGCTTGAAACTGAGCAACCTCCTTGCTGTGGGCTCCCGGACCCTGAAAGGAGTCTAAGGGCCAGTTGAGGGAAGAGAGGTGGTGGTGCGCTGGCCATGGTGCAAAGGGCACTGAACCAGTCTGCAGAACAAATGACAGTGTCCAGTCCCACACTGGGTCCCACAGCTGCAATTTGGACTGGGACTCAGGTGAAGGAGTTGTGCAGGGGAGAGTGGCAGCAGTTCTCTGGAAAGAGCCAAAAGTAAGCCCCCTTTTAGGAGGGGGTTACACACAGTACAAAATAGTTCATAGCAGTAGTGGAGAACACTTATTCCTGCAGTGCAGCAGATAGAGAAGGATAGCTGCCGGAGTCGAGTGTTAGCCCTTTGTACACACAGGCCCTACTGAGAGTCGAATCGGAGGTGGTCGCTATTAATCCATACAAATCAGTAAATATTGGGGGAAGGTAGATAACTGGGGGATTATGTGGAAGGGCATCTATATGGATCTGTGAGCTGTTTCATCAGCCTTTGTAACATTAAGTAGTCAGGAATTTGTTGACGAAGGATTGGTCAGCTGTCCCATTCTGCTGGGCCTTTAAAGGAGAAGGCATACCTGCAGAAGTCTTTTTGAATTTTGAGTACTATTTAGCTAGCTTCTTCAGTTGGTCTTAGAGAATAGAAGTTGGGACAGTGGTGACGAGGGAAGTAAAATATATAGGGGCTGGGGAGTGGATGCACTTATGGAAAAGGTTGCATCAGTAATAGTCCCTGTACATTAAGGTGTTTAGCCAGTTTTGTGGGCTGTATGACAGACAATGATGGATTCTTCAACCACTATTGATGGTGAACCTGCACAATCTGGTGTACAGGACCTCCACCTTATGCAGTGTGGCTTTAGAGGCTGAGCAGTACACCACACCTCCATAGTCTAGCGGAGGGAGCAGTAACTGCTGAATTACTTGCATTCTCATGAGGGAGTTGAGGAGATTCTTGGACTTGTAGAGGGTTCCTAGCCTGAGACTCACTGAAGCAGTGATGTGGTCTGCATGCTTCTTACAGGTAAGTTGGGGATCAAACCAAATCCCTAGGTATTTGAAGGATAAGACCTGCTGAAGAACAGCATTGTACATGGTCTGGCTGTTGAGGGAAGTATCCAGGTTTGAGTTTTGAGGATGGATGGTGAAGACCATGGCCTTAATCTTTTTGGCATTGAGCATGAGATGGTTCCTATTCATAGAAACATCCAGTGCTGCAAAGTCAGCCTAACGTTTAGTCTCCAAGTAGGCCAGTATCGAGCTGCTGCAATAGAGAATCATGTAATCAGTACACACGTTGCTTTGGATACATTTTGTGAGTAAGTTATTAATGAACATTGAGATCATTGGGGATGGGGGATAGCATAGATCTGTAAGGCACATCCTGCTTTTGGTTCTCATATTTGGAGAGGGTGGTACCAAGAGCAAGCTTCTACATGCATCCCTCAGTATACTTTGCAAGCCACAATATTGTAATGTGGTCTATTCCCATCCCCATCGCTCTGTTTCCTCAGGAGGAGCTGATTTTTGACCAGGTTGAAAGCTTTGGTCAGGTCCCTGTAGGTTGATCAGTGATGTGACCTGTCTCTGCAGCCTTGTGAATATTGCTTGATTGAGTGCTATGGCGGTGGAATGCTTGTCAAGAAAGCCTGATTGGGCAAGGTTAGTAGCTGGTTTTGGAGCAGGTGGTCTGAGATTTGGATATTAACAAATCTTTCCGGAAGTTTTGAGGAGTGCAGACAAGATGGTGGCAGTCCAGTACTTACTTACTTACTTAATTTATTTATTTCAGTTTAGGATTAATACCTTTGAATCAAGGACTTGTTTTCAAAGGTTCCAAGTCAGTGGTGGACAAAACATTACAGATAGTACAAAATATACAGAAAAACAGGGAACAATTTACACAGGCAAGTACACTGCAATTATATACATCTTATTTCATTGGTGCCAGGGAAAGGATTAGGAAGGGGGGCAGGGGGTGCTATCCCAAGGGCTACTGCCCCTGTCTGCTTAACTGCTAACAGGTTGAGGGGCCTAGGTTTTATGGCGGGTGACTCCACCAAGAGATCAGGGTTTGCAGTAGTCAGACTAACTTGGTCGCAGCCCTCTGGGACACTGAGACCCCCTTTTATTCCAACTAGTGGCCCACACAGTACATCAGGAGTATCGTCACTATTTACACTTACCCCCAGGACTGGTTTGGTCAGCTTGACTCTGGGGAGCCCCTGTAAAACAAGATGATGCAATACGATAGCCACAGTACAATACTTTAACATAAATGAATACCTCAGTCAGTGTAACTTTGCTGAAACAAACAGACCTGATTTATTTAAGGGACTGTAACAAGGACGGGGGAAATCAGGTTAATTAGGTTATGCACATTAATAATCACAGTACTGTGTGCATGTTCAGAGTCCCAAAATGTCACTTTACTGGGTACCCAGGATGGTGGGGGGCTAGCCAGGATCGGTGCAGCTGGTTGGGACCCTGTGATGGAAAAACACTTACACAATACCCAATTGTAATCTGGAGCCGGTTGGCTCAGTTCATGAAGAAAGAAAGAAAGAAAGAAAGAAAGAAAGAAAGAAAGAAAGAAAGAAAGAAAGAAAGAAAGAAAGAAAGAAAGAAAGAAAAGGAATCAGATGAAACACTTGCAATTAGATAGACAGATGGTAGGGAGCTACCCTGATTTGCAAACACAAACTCGATGCCGAAAACTGGCACAGAGGGGGTCATGGATTGCCAGACTCCCTCACACAGCAGGGAGATGAAATTCTACAAGCCAGGCACACAGCTTTGATCAGCAGCAGATTCAGTCCACATGCATGCATTTGGCTTTCAGTCTACACCACACGGGGGCGAGAGGACCCGTTTAGCTGTCCTTCACAAACACTCAACACATTTATATGTAAAGGAAATTACTATACCAGGCAGCTGCTCTCAGATCCCGATCACACTTACTGCTAACCTGGGAGTTGACACTGCAGCTTCACTTTCCTGACAGACTGAACGCGATTAAGCAGTTTCTCCAGTCCTCTACAGGGTGAGTCTGGTTCCCAATCATTCAGCCTCTCTTCTTCTTGGTAACCGTGAATTTAGTCCAAGTCAAAACGGCAATGCGCCGCCTGAGTTTTAGGCCTCCCATACGCGTCCCGCACAAAACTGTGTAGTGCAGAAGCTCGGAGCTCCTTCTCTTGTCACGGTCACAATGGATCTGCTTCTCCAGACACAAGGCAGGGCATTCCATTTGGACACCACTCAGTCTAATTGGTGGACTCAGTTGTCAATCACTCAAAACTCCCCCTGTTGGTGCAAATAGGCGCCAAGGTCCAGAACTTTACTTCCCAGAATTACTAGCTATATGTCTTATTTCGAGCCGGCTCCCAAGAGAGTCATGATTCTAGTTGGTCCACATAAACTCCATCTTAGAGGCCCCCCCCTTGCACTGATTGGATCTATTCAGTAATCCAGATCCAAAATGGAGGGCCAAAATGCACAGAGTCCCAGCTGCAAGAAAGGCAGGTTAGAAAAATTACATTTCCACTAATACTCTAAATGATATGTGGCAAACAGTTACATCTTTGTAAAGTGCTCACTCTGCCCACTTATCAACGGCAGAAACAGAGCGACTTGCCAGCAGCTTGAGCGGGACTCGAGCAGGGAAACACACAGTCCCCCCATGCAAACTAATCATGTCTGCAAGCAGACAGCTCTTAAAGAGACAGTGCCAGAGGCTCTACAAGCACTCACAGATACACGTCTTAAACACTAAACACCATTCAGGCTGGGAGCACTCAGCCAGCTCCTGGAAGACTTTTGGGAACCCCCATTTGCAATGGGGTTACACCCTTCCTGGCCTGAAGACGTTTGACGTCCGTGTCAAGTACATACCCTTAAATCACTTTAAGGCAGAACAGATTGAACTTGCATGCCTTTTAAACAGCAATCAGCATATTAAACCTTTGTCATATACACTTACACTCTATTATACATTCTACAACTGATTATACAATAGTACACATACAAACATTTTAACTCAGGTCATCACTTCCTGCACATGAAACCTGGATAGAGGGGATCCTTCCCTATCAGCTACATTGGGGCTGGAGGGGGCAGGGACACCATACTCAGAGGGCAATTCAAGTAATCTGGACTTATTTCCTAGGCTTAGTTTGGGCAATGAGCTCGGGGTCACATACACTCCCTTATGGACCACATTAAGGTGCAGGTCCACAGGTCTACCCAGGGGCTCGTACCTTAACCATACTACAAGCCTCACCTCTCAATCATTCCTTCTAGGGGGAATGGTCACAGTCTCCGCACGGTTATACTCACTTTCAACACTGTACTCGCCATGGGGGTCTCCATTGGGGCAGAGAGGCTAGAACTTGGGGCACTTTCAGCTCCAGGATTTGCAATCTCCAAGTCCACAACACTTGGTTCACCTGAGGAGGCTTCTGACACTGGCAGTGAACTATCAGGGCACTCAACACATTGTTCTTGTTCGGGTGTATCACCAGTTTGTCCCAGTCTATCATTCTCTTCCTCTGAAAACTCGAGCAGTTCAACCATGCACAATGATTCCATATCATCTGATTTGATGTTTGCACTTCACTTTCTGAGAGAATGGGCTCCAGGGACAAAGCTGGGGGCTTAGACAGTCCGGAAAGCCTAGCTTCATCTTCAGGATTGACTAGGGGATTGCCCCGAAACAGTCCACTCAGTTCATAAAAGAAGGGTAGTATTCAAGGCCATACTCACTTTCCTCTGACACAGACTGACAGTCATGTTCAATTGGGACTTGTGGAGGGGAGCTTGTTATTTCAACTTCGATAGGTGCAGGCTTCCTTGACTTTTTCTTAGCTGCAGCTCTAGTCACTGGTCCAGAGCGGGCATTTTCTGGGGGTTCAGACTCAATCAAGATCTGTCCAATAGGTAGATGATTTCTATGCATGGTCTTTACATCTTTTGAGTTATTTTTGGGCCTTACTTTGTACACAGGCAGATCATTTAGTTTCCCCACCACAATGTGAGGTAGATGGTGCCGTCTATCAGCAATCTTGTGTTTTTCATGCAGCTCCAAATTTCTTAGCAACACCCGATCTCCCTCCTGGAGTCCCAGTGCTTTCACTTTTTTGTCATACCTTTCTTAATTGGCTAGATTTGATTTGGCAGCCATGGTTTGAGCCAATTCTTACGCATGGTTTAGCTGGGCCTTTAACTTTTGCACATACTGTAAATGAGTAGCTGCTTGAACCCCATCAGGAGAAACTCCAAAGCAAACATCTACTGGTAATCAGGCTTCTCTTCCAAACATCAGGCGACAGGGGGAAAACCCAGTGGCATCACTTTTCGTGCAGTTGTAGGCATGTACCAGTGTGCTAATCTGTTGGCTCCATCTGGGCTTGTCCTTTGGTTGAAGGGTGCCTAGCATATCAAGCAAAGTGCGGTTGAACCATTCAGGCTGTGGGTCCCCCTGGGGGTGATAAGGGGTGGTTCTGGACTTTCGCAGTCCCCACAATGAAAGCATTTCATTAATCAGATGACTCTCAAAGTCCCTTCCTTGATCAAAATGGATTCTTTGTGGGGCCCCATAGTGAACAAAAAAGTTTTGTATAAGCACCTTGGCCACTGTGGAAGCCTCCTGGTCCTTGGTGAGGAAAGCTTGAGCATATCAGGTGAAATGGTCAGTGACCACCAGCACATTACTGATATTTCTCTAATCTGGCTCCAAACTCAGAATGTCAACACAGACCAATTCCTTGGGTGCACTGGTGGTGATGTTAACCAGGGGGGCAGCCCACTGGGGCAATGCTTTCCTCTGTAAGCAGCAACTACACGTTCTAATGTATTGTTTAACATCAGCCCCCATTTTAGGCCAATAAAATCTGGATCTCACCAAATCAAGTGTTCTGTCTATGCCAAGGTGTCCCATGTGGTTGTGTAGGGACCTCAGCACCAGGTCTCGAAAGGCAGTAGGCAAAACTAACTGTTGCTTGTCCAGCTGGCCCCCCTTTATCTACTGTCTCTCTATATAACAGCCCATTGATCAGTCTCAACTTAGGGCCTTCTTTATATAGCAATGCAGTTCTCAAATTAGGGGAATGTAACCTTGACACATCTTTCCCTGCTTGGAGGGCTTCTAGAGCTGTTTTGATCATGGGATTTCAGGATTGAGCCTGCTGAATACCGTTATTGTTGAATTGAGGCAAAGCACCAGTGTCCAAGGCAGAAAAGTGGCAATAAGCAGCAGGTATGCAATTCTCAGATGGCCCCAAACAATCCACCATACAGTCCAGTGCGTCCGTGGACATTGGTTCCTCCCTGTCAAACTTCTGGCAGAGTGCTCGAATATCAGGTTCTGACAGTCTGACCCAGTCATTCTGTGGAACAGGCCTCCAGGAGAGAGCATCATTATCTATGTGGTTCAGGCCTGCTCTGTATTCAACAGCATAGTCATATGTGGATAATGCAGAGAGCCATCTATGGCCAGTGGCATCCAACTTAGCTGAAGTCTGCACATAGGTCAAAGGATTATTGTCAGTTTTAACTAGTATCTTAGCCCCGTACAAGTTCTCGTGGAATTGGTCAACAATGGCCCACTTCAAAGCTAGGAACTCTAACTTGTGTACAGGATAGTTCTTTTCAGAAGGGGTCAGGCTTCTGCTGGCAAAGGCCACTGGTCTCAGGCCATTCTCGTGCTCCTGATACAACACAGCCCCCAACCCTTGCAAGCTAGCATCAGTGTGCAGGACATAAGGTTTTGTTGGATCAGCATAGGCCAACACTGGAGCATGGGTAAGTTGATATATGATCTCATGAAAAGTAGTCTCACAATCAGGAGTCCAGCGGGCCCCAAATACTTCACATGGACAAAAATATACTCTTTCATTCTCAAGGGACGCTGACTTTTTGTATCTTTTGTGGGTTGGGGGATACCCTTGAGTAAGGTTAAGCAAAGGGTGAATAACTCTTGAATAGTCCTTGATGAAGCGCTGATAATAACCACAGAAACCCAGGAATCTTTACAGTTTTTTTAGATTTTTGGGCTGTGGCCAGGTGGTCAAGGCCTCAACTTTACTTGGGTCGGTCTCTTTTCCCTTGGTGGATACTATGTGTCCCGCATACTTTACTGATGTTTGAAAGAATTGACACTTATCAATGGACAGTTTAAGGCCAAAGTCTTCCAGTCAGTCCAACACCTTGAACAATCTGCTCTCATGTTCCTCCAGTGAGCTGCCAAACACAATAACATCATCTAGGTATACCAGGCACTCTAACAAGTTCATGTCCCTCACCGCACGCTCCATCAGTCATTGAAAAGTGGCTGAAGCACCTGAAATCCCTTGAGGCATCCTCATGAATTCATAGAAACCAAGCAGACAGATGAAGACGGTCTTTTCACTGTCTTCTGGGGCCATCGGGATCTGGTAGTACCCACTGCGAAGATCCAACACTGAGAACCACTGACTACCATTAAGGCAGTCCAAAGCATCTTGAATGTGTGGCATTGTATACTGATCAGACATAGTCAGCCGGTTTAAGGTGCGATAATCGATGCACATCCTCACAGTCCCATTATTTTTCCTCACTACCACAATGGGAGATGCGTATGGGCTTCAGGATTCTTGTATTACACCCGCAGCCAACATCTCTTGCAAATGTTGTCTCACATCATCTGTGTCAGCAGGGGCCATGCGTTGAGACCTCTCACGAAAGGGCCTTTCATCCTGCAGCCGGATATGATGTTCGGCACCCTGCATGCAGCCCACATCCCACTCTTTTAGAGAAAACACCTGGTCCCTTTGGGCAAGCTTCTTACTGATCCTCACTTTCCATTCTGCTGGCAATGGGGAGTCACCGAAATCGAACAAGTCAGGTGTTACTCTATCACTTTTTCCTGAACTCTTGTTACTGGGTAGCATGGCAGTAACCGCACAGTGCACAGTAGCCAGAGTGCAGCCTCGGTTTACTCAGATCTCCCTGTCAGACACATTGTGAATTTGAACCATCACTCTTCTGGCAAAAGCATGGGCTCTAGCAAGCAAAATACTTGGTTTGACCAGCAGCCCCTCGGGCAATTTTCCATCTCCTGGTGCGTCCATCATTAATATTTTGTTCTTGACATCCTTTTTTATGCAGACCTCTCCTTGTAGAACTCATTAGCATTTGGTGCTAAAAGCAAAGATTCCAGATCCTTCTTCCAGACAACCCCAACCGGTTCCTCTGGTTCCATTCTATCAGCATTTCTCTGTGCCTCATAGGCCTTTTTAATCAAGGCCAGAATACTTAGAGCTCTGCCAGTCCAGGACCCTTGTTTTTCATAACACAACTGCACCAGTCACCCAGACATATGTGCATTAGTTCCAGTCAACAACAGGACCCCTTCATATACTCCAGTAGGAGGACACACTAAGGCTAGGGTCTTCACTTGCTCTGCCACTCCAGCCACAGAAGTGGGAAAAGACAACCAAATTCGGATATAGCCAGAGTAGGGGTAGGCCTTCTCACTCAAGCCCCACACATGTAGCCCTTCCAGGGGTTGTAGGGGTACATTAGACAAATGCTTCTGATACCAGTCCTGGAACATGGTTGTCACTTGGGAGCCACTGTCTAGTACAGCTCTGGTGGATACCCCATTCACTTTCACAGTAGTCTCCATTGAGGAACCCACCACTTCGGACCATTCAGGGGGCATTACTTGGGATGTTGTTCGGGCATTGGCCCTGGTGGCAAAACTTTTCTGGTTGGCTGTCCCTGGTGACCAGGCACAGGTTTTGCGATGCCAGGCCACTAACCTGCTAGTAACTTTCCTCAAGTTCTCTGGCAGCCGACAGTCAGTCTGAAAATGTCCATCCTACCCACAACGGTAGCAGAACTTAGTATCTCTGTTGTCTTTGGAGGGAGGGGGCTCTCTTATCTGGCGGGGCATCTTGGGGGCTCTACATGGCTCTTCTTGAACTGGGTGTTTACCCCGTTGGATTTCTGGTTCTCCACTTCTGTTGGGGGTGAGAGCAGCCTGTTGCAACTCCCTCACCATCTCTTAAGTCTCTAATTTCTGCTCTCGGTTGCTCTCAATCCAGGCATCAGGAAAACGACATGCACTTCCACTCCACCTTTAGGCTCAGGAGGAACTTGATACAGATCCTGTTCCCGGTAGGTCTCAGTCAACCCCTTAGTCAACCCTCTCAGCTGTTAAGTCTCATCTGACTCACTCTTCTCAGAGGTCTGACAAGGATTCACGGCCTCAGCATAAGGTTCCAACCCCTCTTCATCAGTTTCAATTTCACGAATCTCTCTTCAGTTGACAATACTCGAGAGGGTCGGCTCCTCTTGCAATTTGAGTTTCAGCAATATTACACTTGAAAATCTGGCTGACTTCAATATATGGTCTAATCGGACCTGGTTTAGCATTTGTGCAGACACTCCCCCTTTTCGGTGGGCCTTTTGAAAAACCCTCTCCATTCTAGTAACAAAAGTAGACAATTTCTCATTTATCCACTGTTTAGCTGACTTGAACTTCTATAATAGATCCTCTCTGGTTTCAGTGCTGCCAAACACCCCTTCTAATGTGGAAAGATATTCTGCTGCAGTGGCCTCCGGACCAGTGGCCTGTAGGAATTGAATAGCTTCCAGAGCAGGACCCCTCAAGCTTTCCATCAACCGTTTCCTCTTTTCCCCCTCGGAGCACTGCCACTCTTGCACCAAAGGGGTAGCATAGTCCATCCAGGTCTCCAAATCATCTTCCCCCGAAGGCACGGGAACACTACTGGAGAAGAGTCTCAATCTCCGATAGGAATCTAGTTGAATGGGAGGAATAACCATAGGGGGTGGAGCTAGTATGGAGCTCTTAGAGGACCTGGAAGATGTACCTGGGGATGGCAGGTGAGTGTGGTCACCTGAGACGTCTAATACCTTTACCCGTTCCTGAGCGGTTCTCCCTTCTGCGGCTAACAGTTTGAGCAGTTTGTCCTTAAAACTATTAGTCTTAGGGGACCCACCCTGGGTGGCCAAACCACTACTTGTGTGAATAACCCTCCATCCCTTCTGGGTACCCTTGAGCAAAATCACGGGAGGCACCCTCTCAGGGTCTATCTGAATACTGCATGAAAGCAGCACTTGCAGGGTTTGTTCGAGCAAGTCAGCATATCGTCGTTTTACTTCCACCTTGCCCATACATTTGACACGCTTTACAGTAGAGACAATGTCAGTGCTTTTAATCCCCAATGGGACATCCAACAATAATACAGCCTTTTGGGAGTCCAATTCCTCAGCTTTGCACCACCACACCCATTTGCGTGCCATCATCTTAAGGGGGTCGAGTTTTAACTTGGGCGTGGCCCCTCTCCACCTTCTCCTTTAAGTTAGACATAATGGGGTACTTCCTTCACTCGGCTACTAGAGGATGCTAATCCCAGTGGTGCCTCCAAGATGTAACCCCCAGGTGGCACTATCCCAAGGGCTACTACCCCTGCCTGCTTAACTGCTAACAGGTTGAGGGGCCTAGGTTCTATGGCGGGTGCCTCCACCCAGAGGTAAGGGTTTGCAGTAGTCAGACTAACTTGATCACAGCCCTCTGGGACACTGAGACCCCCTTTTATTCCTACTAGTGGCCCACACAGTACATCAGGAGTATTGTCACTATTTACACTTACCACCAGGACTGGTTCGGTCAGCTTGACTCTGGGGACCCCCTGTAAAGCAAGATGATGTAATACGATAGCCACAGTACAATACTTTAACATAAATGAATACCTCAGTCAGTGTAACTTTGCTGAAACAAACAGATCTGATTTATTTAAGGGACTGTAACAAGTACAGGGGGAAATCAGGTTAATTAGGTTATACACATTAATAATCACAGTACTGTGCGCATATTCAGAGTCCCAAAATGTCACTTTACTGGGTACCCAGGATGGTGGGGGACTAGCCAGAATCGGTGCAGCTGGTTGGGGCCCTGTGATGGAAGAACACTTGCACAATACCCAATTGTAATCCGGAGCTGGTTGGCTCAGTTCATGAAGAAAGAAAGAAAAGGAATCAGATGAAACACTTGCAGTTAGATAGACAGATGGCAGGGAGCTACCCTGATTTGCACTCACAAACTCGATGCCAAAAACTGAAACAGAGGGGGTCATGGATTGCCAGACTCTCTCACACAGCAGGGAGATGAAATTCTACAAGCCAGGCACACAGCTTCGATCAGCAACGGATTCAGTCCGCATGCATGCATTTGGCTTTCAGTCTACACCACACAGGGGCGAGAGGACCAGTTTAGCTGTCCTTCACAAACACTCAACACATTTATATGTAAAGGAAATTACTATACCAGGCAGCTGCTCTCAGATCCCGATCGCACTTACTGCTAACCCGGGAGTTCACACTGCAGCTTCACTTTCCTGACAGACCGAGCACGATTAAGCAGTTTCTCCAGTTCTCTACACGGTGAGCCTGGTTTCCAATCATTCAGCCTCTCTTCCTCTCGGCAACCATGGATTTAGTCCGAGTCAAAATGGCAATGCGCCACCGAGTTTTAGGCCTCCCAAGTGCTTCTTACACGAAACTGTAGCGCAGAAGCTCGGAGCTCCTTCTCTTGCCACGGTCACAATGGATCTGTTTCTCCAGACACAAGGCAGGGCATTCCATTTGGGCACCACCCAGTCCAATTGATGGACTCAGTTGTCAGTCACTCAAAACTCCCCCTGTTGGTGCAAATAGGCGCCAAGGTCCAGAACTTCACTTCCCAGAATTACTAACTATATGTCTTATGCCGAGTCGGCTCCCAAGAGAGTCCTGATTCTGCTTGGTCCACATAAACTCTATCTTAAAGGCCCCCCCCTTGCACTGATTGGATCTATTCAGTAGTCCAGATCTAAAAATGGAGGGCCAAAATGCACAGAGTCCCAGCTGCAAGAAAGGCAGGTTAGACAAATTACATTTCCACTAATACCCTAAATGATATGTGGCAAACAGTTAACAAAACAGTTGAAAAGTGCTCACTCTGCCCACTTAGCGACGGCAGAAACGGAGTGACTTGCCAGCAGCTGGAGCGGGACTCGAGCAGGGAAACACACAGTCCACCCATGCGAACTAATTGTGTCTGCAAGCGGACAGCTCTTAAAAAGACAGTACCAGAGGCTCTAAAAGCACCCACAGATACATGGCTTAAATGCCAAACACCATTCAGGCTGGGAGCACTTAGCCAGCTCCTGGAAGACTTTTGGCAACCCCCATTTGCAGAGGGGTTACATATTTATTTATATTGCAGTCAAAAGCAAGCATGCTGATGTTATTTCAAATTCAGGAAAAATAGAAGAAAAAAGAACAACAAATTCCACTACCATATCAAATACAGCAATCTTATTCATTATACTGTACAGTAGCAATATGTAGTGGTGAGACCATAGCACTCTTCCAGACCACTAGTAGGCAGCCTGGGGAAAGGGACCGGGGAAAGAGGCTGGTGATGAGTGCTATGATGACAGAAGGCTGGTGATGAGTGCTAGGATGACAGGTAGGAAGCCTAAGTCCTGGTTCCAGGTTGTCTGGCTTCACACTCTTATGGTAGTCAAGCTGAGCAGAGTGTTAAAAGAGAACATCAGCACTCCTCTGTTTTATAGTTCATTCACACTAATCTGAAGAGCTATGTACTGTAGCAGTTGCTGTGTCAGGGATCACAACTGGATAGACACCACATCTCCCAAACTAGAAGCTTGACATTCAATAATCTGCAGGAAGCTCCTGTCAAACACTAATGTAAAATGCAGTGCTCTAGTGATGCATTTCAGTTTCTGGTCATGCAGTTCTGTGCACCTGTAGTACTGTCGGAGTTCAGGTTTTATTTTTTAATTTTAATGGGGTTTTCTAATTTTTTCTGGGTCACTTTTAGTCTTTCTGTTCACTGGCAAACCTAAGCACCCCCCCCCAAACACACACACACACAACTCTCTGCACCAAAGTCTTTCAGAGGTTAAAAGAACATAGTGCCCATTTTTTTTTTTATTTTACTAACTTCTAGGCTGGACCACGGGTTGTGGCTCTCTTTTGGTCACATTGGCACACGTAACTCCTGTTTAACTTGCTTAAGCACCCCCCCCACTCAGTGCAAGCACTTTCCCATGCCCAGACTAGTAACTTAAACAGAAAAATGTAATGATTTGCCTGATTGCTCTAATTTTATATTTAACCTCAGGCTGTAGGCAGGACTGGTCAAATTAGGGACAAAGCAAAGGGCTTCTTGTAGTCTTTTGACGTATTAGTGATAAAATTTTTACCCCAATTTTTTTAGTGGCATAGATTA
Organism: Neoceratodus forsteri; assembly: GCA_016271365.2. Taxonomy (NCBI): domain Eukaryota; kingdom Metazoa; phylum Chordata; order Ceratodontiformes; family Ceratodontidae; genus Neoceratodus; species Neoceratodus forsteri. The sequence goes on from CM057450.1 coordinate 1,222,080,021, forward strand.
ACACTCTTGGTTCTTTGCTTTTTTCTCTAATCTAAACAGTGTTTGGGGTTTGTTAGCTTCTCAAGTCACCAAGAAAAATATCCCCTTCAAACTTAATAGTAAGCACTCCGCAAACTTATTAGTAATATACCAAAGGTTTCCCTGAATTTTGTAAAAACAGCATATAGATCCAGCTTTCATTCTGTAACCTCTGCAGGATACCTGCTTGAGGTTCTGCTTGCTAAATTCTCAAACCACTTGGCTAAGCACCCCCACACCACACACACACATTTGCACCAATGCTGCTATTTCCTCTTGGGGATTTATTGATTTTTTTTTTCATCTAACATGTCATAGGAGGCTTGTTTTGAACTTCAGGCGCTGCTACTCGACTCCTTCAGTGTGATGATTGATGCCTCTGACACGGCAGTATCGGTGGCGTGTTTTCCATCGCAGCTTAGAACTGTGTGACTGAGCATGTTGACTTGTTTGAGCGGTTGGGATGCCACTAGGACCATGCAACAGGTGTTTGGATTTGCAGCTACAGCTAAGCTTGTGCTAGGTTGGTAGGTCTGTCTGGAGAGATTTATCACCTTCATCCTCACAAACGGCAGCTAAGAGACTGCACCGGCATACAGCCTTTTTAAAATCCTCCCGGATAAAACAGTAGGTCACCCAACCACCAACAGGGTTGCTGTTTTTAGCACAGTCATCACACACAGCACCAATCAGAGGGCTTATCTCTGATCTCAGTGGCAATGAGAGTCTTGGCAGCCATTTACCCGCAGTGTGCGGCCATTTTCCTGAGATTCAAAAAGGAGATTTTCCCCAGAGCCCATTACACATTTTATGTTAAAAATTCTGTAAAAATACAGGAATCCCGTAGATCTGGGGCACTGCAATAATGCTTGTCAATTTGTTTTAGCATGTCCAAACTGACCCATCACAGTCAACTTTATTCATCCTTGGATTGGTTTTCTTTTGAGTGGCATTGCGCTCACTTTAGATTAATTTCTGTTTTGCATTTTTAGAAGGGACCTGTTTGGTTTTCTTTTAAACAGCAAGTTACACAGCAGAATTCGATTAAGTTTACTAGATCTCACACACTTACTACTCCTAAGCTTCCTTCACTCAACACATCTGCTCAAAGGTCATTAATTTACAATGTAGTTTCTGAATGGAATAATTTGTCTGATCATTTTCATCAAGCAAAGTCCTACTTGACTTTTAAAGACAAAGTTACAAAATATTGTTTGCACTTGTACCTAATGCATTGCTGTAATTGTTGTACTCGATTAATTGTATTGTTCTTTCTGTGTTTTACGTCTGGGTCATCCATGAAAATGGTAATTTAATGCTCATGGAGCTAACCTGGTTAACAATAGTTAATCCATTTTAAAAATACATGAATAAATAAAAGCGTGGGAAAGGAAGCATTAAACAGAAAAAGTTTTATAAAACAGATATCGACTGAAGTTGTTTTGGGCTACAGTGGGAAAATTTTGACCCCCTTGGGATGAGCTATTGCCTTCCAATGGTCATATTGCCCTCAGACTTCAGATTCAAACAATATAACTATTGTCAGGCAATAGTTCTTCCCACAGGGGCTCAGGGGTCAAGATTGTCCCATTATAGTCCTCAACTCTGGTGTGTGTGTATGTGCGCACACATATAGATAGGTATATTATAGGGGCGCAGTCGCGCCCCTATGGTTAGGGTTCAGTGGTCATTTCAATGTTAAACTCAAACGTTTGCACGTTAATAACTTCGCAAGTGTTCAACAGATTTGCATGCAATTTTGCAAGCACCATCAGGAACCAAAGATCTCTTGATGTGGCAAGTTTTGTTCTAGTCGGCTGAGTGGATGCGGAGATACGGAGTGTGACAAAATATGAAAATTACCATGTTTTGTCAAATTCTGTCATCACACCACTGCGCAGGAATGGTGTGGAATTGTGGTTTCAAATTTTCATGGTAAACAGGTCTTGGGTCACAGATGTGATGTTTGAAGATTTAGTGAAAAAATATTAATCTGTTCAAAAGTTATTACATTTTAAAGTTTCCCATTATTTTTAATGGGAGCAGTTAGATGTCCTGTGCAAAAAAGGATCCTTCATTGCAAATGGGTAATCCTTTGCTGCAAATCAGTAATCTTTTCTCACAAATGGGAAATCCTTTTTCGTGCAGCCACCATTTTGTATTACTGTTAGCAAGGGAAACAAAATGTAGTAACTCAAGAAAATGATGTCTTTATTTGAAGCTGAGACATGTAGCTTGCTTATCGGGACCCCCTCAGTTGGTTTCTGCAGTTCAGTGGTGGCAAATGACTTTCAAAGGTTTTTTTTTTACATAATAAATCTTTTTTCATGACTCATAATATGAAAAAAAGATTCTTTTTCATACGACGAGTCATAAAAAATTATCCTTTTTTGTGATCGCACAACCCTTTCCCTGGTGTCTAGTGGCACCCTCACTCTCCGATCATTATCCTCCTTTGAATATATTGTTTCCCTGGTGTCTAGTGGCACCCCCCCACACTCTGATTATTGTGCACAATTTGATTACTTTTCCCTGGTGTCTAGTGGCACCACCCACCCTCCGATTTATGCCCCACTTTATTTTTTTCCCTGGTGTCTAGTGGCATCCCCAGGCTCTGATTTATGCCCCCCTTACTTTCATTTTTTCCCTGGTGTCTAGTGGCACCCCCACTCTCTGATTTATTCCTCCATTAATTTTACCTGTTTTCCTGGTGTCTAGTGGCACCCCACCCGCTGATGTTTTTCCCTGACTGAAAAAAGGAAAATGGTCCTCAATGTTTTTTTTTCATTTTTTATTTCTAAAATAAGAAAACAGTCCCTCGCTGATCAGACACCCCTGCCATCACCTCCCACTCAGCACCCACCACCCCGCACTCCCCAGTGCACCCCCACACACCCTCACTCACTTGAACAGGTCCTAGGTTCAAAATCCACCCTCCCAATCAAAGACACATCTTGCTGCTGGAACCGTCGACTGTAATATGAGAAACTAAGGTAAATGCAATTCAGTGTATTTCTGTGGGGGTTTCAACTTGTATGCATAACTCAGCCATTTTTGCATATTTTAACTCCATATTTTCAACATGGCCTTTTGGGGACCCCACCTTATGAACAATATGACTGTCATTATGCAACTCCCGCCCAAAATGTGATTTTGTGGTTGATTGGTGAATTCACTTTTTGGGCAGGATTTGACAATTTTTACTGACCTTGTTCATGAGGTGGGGTCATAGAATGGCTATGTTGAAAATTTGGGGTCAAAATTATTAAAAATGGCAAAGTTATGCCCATTAATTACTATTTTGTTACGCACGCTCGTAACACTGGAAATTTAGAATATTTTGACCCCAAATTTTCAACATAGCCTTCTTATTACCCCACCTTACGTATGTCACAGCTGTCATTTTTCAAATCCTGCCCAAAATGTGTTTTCGCACCTGAGGCACAGAATGGTGTTGCAGTTGCGCAGAATTATGTTTTGGTGGGGATTTGAAAATTTTCTGTACCAGGTACATGAGGTGGGTTAATATGATGGCTATGCTGACAATTTGGTCACTGTTGTCCTATAAATGGAAACATTTGGCCCTTCCACAGCTACATACATATACACATCTATGGAGAGATGGGAGTGCAGGGCCCAAAGAGCCCTGTGCTCCCACATGCAAATAAGGACATGATTACTCTATTTCAAAAACTATAGATCGATGGGAGTGGAAGGCCCTGAGTGCCCTGTACTTCCACAAGCAGATAAGGCTATGATTACACTATCTGAAAAAGTAAGGGAATTCTTGGCAAAAAACTTCATTAATGCATCAGTTAGGGTTCCAGCAACAAAAGTTTGAATGTGGTGTTAGGTTTCAAACCCTAATATTCCTACTCCCACTGACGTTGGTAGCTAACAGATATTGGGGGTGCCTTTGGGGTTGTCAACCCAACGCCACCCCATTCTCCCATACTGTAACATCTCAGCTTACTTACACATGGAATGGGGTGGCGTGGGGTTATCAACCACAAGGCACACCTCCGTCTGTTGCTGATTGCATGGTGGGGTGGGGTGTTGAGTTGAAACCCTAACTGCACATTTCCAAACTTTGTCACTGAAACCTAACTGATGTATTACAAAGTTTTGCCAAGAAAAAAAAATATATATATATATATGTGTATATATATATATATAATATATATATATTCTTTGCAAAAAACTGTATTAATGCTACATTGCAACTTTTATAGTTGAGGCTACAGCATCAAAAGTAGGGAAATGTGGCTTTAGGATTTCCAACCCTAAACCCCCAATGCCACTCCTAAAGGAAATCAGGAGTGGAGTCTTTCTAGGGGTTGTCAACCCTAAATCTCACCTGATTCTATACACTCCAGAAACATACAAACCTAATGGGGTGAGCTTTAAGGTTGTATGCAATGGCTCAGCTGGCACCTTCATTCAACAGCCTATTGTAGTTTGCCATTTCATTGTCAACAAGTTACATATTAAAATGCCAGCAGAATAGGCCTAACAGTCTCTCGAGTCTGCTCAATTTTCAGCACCCACACTGAGAGCAGATTTTGGTGTCCCCCCCCCTTGGGTTATACTGTCCCCAGTCCCAGATGTTCCACCTGTATTGAGCCTGGTCAGATTTACCCACCCCTGTACCTATCCCATCCCTCTTAAACCCGCCCACAGTCTTCACCTCTACCAGCTCCCTGGGCAGTGTATTCCATGGCTCCACCACCCTTTCAGTGAAATAACATCTCCTCCTCCCCTCTGAGTCGACCCCTTCAACCCCACCATGACCTCTTGTTGCCCCACCCTCCTTCCTTTGGAGCACCCTGACTGGGCCTCCTTTATTGATCCCTTTCATGTACTTAAAGTCCTCTATCATGTCCCCCCATCCCTCCTCTCCTCCAGGGTGTACATGTCGAGCTCCTTGAGCCTCTCCTCATAGGTCCTCTCCCCCAGGCCCTAGATCATTTTGGTTGCACTCCTTTGGACCCTCTCTAGGAGTGTAATGTCCCTCTTTAAATGTGGTCTCCAAAACTGTACACAATATTCGAGGTGTGGCCTAACCAAGCAGTTGTACAGTGGAAGGATTACTTCCGCCTTTCTGGAGGTAATCCCCCTGGTGATACAGCCCAGCATCCTATTTGTCCTTGCCGCTGCCCTCCTACAGGTCTCTGAGTTGTTCATTTTGACATCTACCACTACCCCCAGGTCCCTTTCACCCTCCGTGACTTGAATCATGTCTCCTCCCAGGGTATACCCCAGGCCTGGATTTCTGACTCCCAGGTGCAGAACCTTGCACTTCCCCACATTGAATTTTAGTTTCCATTTTCCCAACCACCTTTCCAGAGCCTTCAGGTCCTCCTGCAAGGCCACCCTCTCCATCCACCACTGCACCCAGCTTTGAGTCATCTGCAAAGAGACTCATCTCACTACTGATCCCCCTCCTGATGTCTGAGATATAGGTGTTGAACAGGAGTGGCCCCAGCACTGATCCCTGGGGAACCCAACTAGTAACCCACCTTGGGGATGAGGCTAACCCTCCAACCACCACCTTCTGAGTATGCTCAGACAGCCAATTTCCTATCCAGCTTAACAACTGTCTCCCAATCCTCATTTCCTTCAGCTTAGCCAGTAAGCCACTGTAGGGTACCAAATCAAATGCCTTGCTAAAGTCCAGAAAGAGGACGTCCACTGGTCTACCCTGGTCCAGGGCCCTCGTCACCCAGTCATAGAACTCAACAAGATTTGTCTGGCACGATCTTCCCGTGACATAGCCATGCTGCCTATCATCCAAGTACCCAGTTTGCTCCAGCAACCTCCCTATCCTTTCCTTGACAATACCCTCCATCACCTTGCCGACCACCGATGTCAGGCTAATGGGCCTGTAAATTCTCACCTCCTCTCTTGATCCCCACTTGTGGATCGGCACGACATGGGCCACCCTCCAGTCTTGGGGCACTCACCCAGTCCTCAGAGAGAGAGATGTTGAAAAGCTCTGCTAGAGGGACTGCCAGGACATCCGCCAATTCCCTCAGCACCCTGGGATGTATCTCATCTGGCCCAGGTGCTTTTTCCATCCGAAGAGACATGAAGGCTTCCCTTACTCTGTCTACTGGGATTTCAGCCTCCACATCCTCCCCCTTTTCACCCTGCACTGCTGGGCCACCACCTGTCTGTGGTGGCCACTCCCCTTCCCCAGACCCATCCAGGCCCCTGGTCTCTACGGTCCCACCCTTGCTCCGGTTTACCCCACTCCCCTAGCAAGACATAGCCCCTCCATCCCCTGGTAAAAACAGAGGCAAAGTACTCATTTAGGACTTCTGTCTGTTCCCCCACCTCCTGTGCCCAACCATCCCCTATCCTTATGTTGCTGATCTGCCCCCTTGCTTTCCTTTTTTCCCCTATGTATCTAAACAACCCCTTGTCCCCCTCCGGATCCCACTGGCCAAGGACTGCTCCTTTTTTGCCTTAGCTGCTCTCACCACCCTGGTGACTCTCTCTTGGCTGTCAGCTCATAGTCCTCCTGATCCCTTTCACTCCTTGAGCACTTGAAGCACCCATAGGCTGCCTTCTTTTTCCTCACCACCTCCTGTACCTCCCGGGTCCACCAGCAGGGTTTTCTGGCCTTACCGAACTTACGCCTTTCCCTTGTGCAGGATCTGGTAACCTTCTGTATTCCCTTCCTAATGATTCCCCACCTACTGTCAGCATCCATATCCGGCCTTATTCTGTCCAGATGATCTTTAAGGATCCTTCCCATTCTCCCTGAAGTCTGCACCCCTAAAGTCGGTTACTACCATCCTTGTTCAGCTTTCCTTCCCTCCCTAGGTCCAGGAAGAATCAGACTATGGTGTGATCACTCCCAGCCAACAGGTCCCTCACCTCTAGGTCCCTAATCTGACCACTGTCCACCAGGACAAGTCCAGTGTCCGAGCCTCCCTAGTTGGTTCACCCACCTGTTGTGTCAGAAACGCAGCCTGGAAGACATCCAGAAGCCTCTGCTCTCTGGCCACTGGTGATGTCATAGTTCCCCAGTCTGTTCCTGGCATGTTGGGGTCCTCCATTACCACTACCCTTCCCTTTCCCAATCTACAGTGTCCCTCAAGATTTGCCACCAAACTTTCTTCCAGCACTTCCGCTAGTGCTGGTGGTCTGTATACCATGCCAACCTTTACTCTCTTACCTGCCCCCTTCATCAGCAAGGTGACCCAAATAGCCTCCACATTCCCCTCTGCCTCCTCTACCCCGCCAATACCCACGCCATTTCTAACTAACAGTGCTACACCACCACCCCTTCCCTCACCCCTATCTTTTCTGAACATAGTGTACCCCTCCAGATTTAGGTCCCACTCATGCCCTCGAGTGGCCCAGGTCTCAGTGACTGCTGCCACATCTACCTCCCCCTCAACTAGCATTGCCTGGAGCACAGGCATTTTATTTCCTAAACTCCTGGCATTTATCAGGACCACTCTCCACCCCTTTTCCCTCCTCTCCTTTCTCCCCCTTGAGCTCCCATTTCTCAGCTCCTGCACCCTACCCATTGACCCATTTCCATATCTCCCTAGCCCCCAAGAGGAGTGGAGACCATGTCCCTCATTTATCGTACCTGCTGGCACTGCCCCTTTTTTGATCCCTCCCCCCTTCACAAATTTAAACCCCACGTTTCGCTGATGAACCCAGCTAGTTTTAGCTTCAGAATTTCCTTCCCCTCCAAATTAAGGTGGAGCCTGTCCCTAGCGTACAGCCCCTTATCCTCCCAGGTCTCCCCCAAGTCTCCCACCAGGCCATACCCCAATTCCCCCACACCACTCCCATAGCCACTGATTTATCTCCCTAATCTTCATCTTGTTTTCCCCACTAGCCCTTGGCACAGGCAGGATTTCTGAAAAGGAGATCTTACAGCCTATGGAAAGGCATACCCTGGCCTACTCCTGGAACCTTGCCTGAATTTCTAGTTCACTATTGCCATTTATGTCGTTTGTCTCCAAGTGCACCAGAATGTCTGAGGTTCCCCCTCATTCCCTTGCCAGTGAATACAACTCATGCTTGGCCTTGTGCACCATCAGGTCTGGGTGGCATTTGGTTCTAATCAGACAGGTTTTACCCTCCTCCTGCCCCTCCCACTGGATGCCTGTGATCATGGAGTCCCCCAACAGTAATACTCTAACTTCCCCCTTGCCTTCCTGTTCACCCCTCGGGTTCCCCCTCCTTCCATGCCCCTCATCATCCCTTCATCTGAATTCTCCTCTCAACCGGCTCCTCGCACCTCCCACAATCTGGGTGTTGAAGGTAGCCCCTTCACTATTGTCCCAGGTCACCACCTCTACCCGTGTCCTGGACTTCTTTATCCCCCCCACCTGAGTATCTTTCTCTTTATCTCTTTCCCCACTTCTTACTAATCCATCCATCCTATCCATTTGCCTACTTGGCTTTCTGCTCGCTATCATCCCATTTACATCCTGAGCCTTCCTGTCTGTTGTGCTCCTCGTTCCATATCATCAACCTCCTACTTGTTCCCCTGATCCTTTTTCTTTTCCCCTCCTACCTCTCTTCCCCCAAACTGTCCAGGACCCACTCTATTGCACCCTTGCCACTTGTCCCCTTCACCTGTTCTGTCTGTCCCTGCCCTAGCTACACCAGCATCATCATCATCATCATCATCCTCCTCCTCCTCCCCCACACACCCCTCTTCTACCAATGGGCGTAGAGGGTTAAAATGATTTGTGAGCCTTAGCCCATCTCCCAGTGCCCCCCCGTCCTTAATGCCTCTCTCGGTTTCCTTTGGACACCCCCAGACTCTTGCCTACTGCTGTGGAAATTTCACCTTTGTGCCCCATCTGCCAGGGTCCCTAGAGCCCCTGTGACTCCCTTCCTCCTCTCCTAGTGTGAGCACCTCTCTCCCTCCCCAGCTTGGGAGGCCCCAGCACCTAGTGCTTCCATATAGATGACCGCTTGCCTCCTACCTCTCCAATCCTCCCCCCTCAGCTGCCTTTAGATCCCCTCTACCTCCTCCTAAAGCTGTGCCAGCTGGTAGCACACTAGGCATCCCCCAAACTTCCAAGCCCAGTCCAGTATCATGGCCGCACCACACCCTGTGCACCCAACCACCCTCCCAAAGATACCTTCTCTAGTGATATGCGGTCCCTTCTTCATCATCATAACAGTCTTTTCTAGGCCAAGTTACCAATTCAGTGGCTCTACAGTTTCTCAAGCTACCAGTACCTATACCTAGACAATTCCCCCCATACAGCATGCAGACTTTTAAACTTGCAACGCTTGAGTGGCTGAACTTTTCCCCACCTGTAACTTATAGGGGAAGTGTACAACTCCCTAAGCTCCTCTCTCCCAGCCTTTAAACCCAACCTCCAGTGGCTAGAACTACATGAGCTGCACCCAGCCTTTTGTCCAATTGCAGAGCAGGTGTTGCCCTATAAATGAGCTGAGTTCTGGGAGGCGCGGGTGGGGAGGATGGGATTAGGCTCACAGCCGACTCTCACGAGAGTGTATCAGCCCTGTATCTGCCCCTCACTACACGTCCAAGCACTTCCAACCTCCTCGCGAGGAAGGTCCCACACAAACACTGTAACTAAGATGGTGCCTGCTGTATATGTTCCCTCCCCCTCTCACCAGTCCAAACTGCAGCTTCCTGTCTGAGCTCCACCTGAGTTAATCTCTCAGTAACAGCTCAAACTGTTTAACAACACAGATTGAATACCACAGCCCAGAATTTCACTCAGAAACAGTTGCAGCTCACAGTGTTGATTATAAATCTCCACCAATTTATCCCCACACAACACAATTTCAATATCAAAATAAACTGAAAAAACAGAACTAAAACTAATGCACTTCCCTGAACTGCACTTCTGCTGTAGCTTCTCACATTCAATTTCTTTCTTTTTTTTTTTAACTTATTTTCAAACTTTTTTGCAGGCTGTGCAAGATTTTCCATACAGCACATATCAGTGAGATGGATATACTACAGCACACTTAACAATTGTAATACATTTAATATAACCTGGTTAACTCCCTCCTGTTACACAGAGGGTAAATACAATGTCTTTGGCCTTTTAGCCATCATTATGCCACCCTGTCTGCTGGCTGCCAGTACCTAAATGTTATAGGAATGTCAACGGCTTGGACTTAGTGTTGCATGTTACATGATCTGAACCCATTCTTATTGTCACATATTATGCTGGTCCCCCAGCAGGAACCCTATCCCTTTAAGTCACCCTTTTCTAGAGATGAGAGAATCGGGTTTGACATTGCTGTAAATTTTCCCTCCTCTCCGTTTGCTTGCATCTACACATTTTCCAATCGCGTGCAATCCAATAAGTTTTGACTAAGTAAGTATGAAACCACACCAGAGCATGGTTCTGCTGTGGGATTAATCCATGGTTGGGGGGTTGGGGCACGAGGCCACAGGCTGAGTATGTCCAACTACCCAACCATGGATTAATCCCACAGTAGAACCATACTCTGGAGTGGTTTAATGTGCTTGTAACATGGCAAGTGCATAAATGATTGGTATGCTTTGTTAAATTGTAAGGATGACATATAATAAATTAAACCTGCCCAAGGTGGACTGGAGCATAGTATCCACAACATGTACATGTGCTAGGAGTCAGGTGATCCTGGAAGGACTGCAGAGTGGGTTCCTGACTCAGGGTGTCACAGAACCAACAAGAGCTAAGGCAGTTCTTGATCTGATGCTCACAAATGGAGAGCATGTACAGGAATAATTGTCAGGGAGCCACTGGGTGGAAGTGACCATTGCACAGTGTGGTTCCAGTTGGACATGGGCAGGGAAAGCATCCCAGCTAAGACCACAATCTTGGATTTCAGGAGGGCGGACTTCAGGAAAATGGACGAAGTGCTAAGGAGCCACCTGGCAGGCATCAGAGCAGATATAGGGGTGGACCAAAGGTGGTCCATCATTAAGGAAGGAATACTGGTTGCCACAGGTGAGTGCATTAGGCTCAGGGGAAGAACACAAGAGCCAAAGTGCTCAGCTTGTTTAGTTCTGGGGTTGCTAAGGCAGTAAGGGAAAAGAGGCTGGCCGATAGAAAATTCAGGAAGACCAAGAGAGAGGTGGATAGGGAAAATTACCCAAGGTTGGCTAGTGAGGCAAGTAAGAAAGTCTGGCAAGCAAAGGCACAGAAGAAGCTGCAGATAGCTGAAGGAATCAAGAAGGCGGAGAATGCCTTCTTTTGCTATATAAGTGAGAATAGAGACAAGAAGGAAGGGATTGTTATGCTTAAGAATGAGGAAGAGTGGGTGTAGGATAATGGGTGAAAAGCAGAGATACTAAATGAACACTTCTTTTCTGTCTTCACCAGAGAGAAGGATGGACCAATGCCTTCAGGATAGAAAAGAGAAGCAGGGGGAGAGGGGAACACAGATATAGTGATAGAGGAAGATAGAGTGAGGGAGGGGCTGCTGGCATTGAAGGTGGAATAATCACCAGACCTGGACAGAGTACATCCAAGGGTACGAAAGGAACTGGCTGAGGAGCTGGCAGGGCTATTGGCAGACCTATTTAATAGTTCATTAGAGTCAGGCATTGTACCACAGGACTGGAGAACAGTACATGTAGTGCCCCTCCACAGAAGTGGTCCCAGGGAATTATAGACCAATCAGTCTGACCTCCATTGTGGGCAAGCTCATGGAGACCATACTAAAGGAAAGGTTGGTGGAATACCTAGAGGAGCATGGTCACCAGGATGCGAGGCAGCATGGGTTCATGGGGGTTGGGGGGGGAATTGTGCCAAACTAATCGGATTGACTTCTTTGACACTGTCACTATGACAGTAGACAGGAGCCAAGCAATAGACATCCTCTATCTTGATTTCAGCAAGGCCTTTGACTCTGTGCCCCATAAAAGGTTGATCAGGAAGTTAGTGGATCTCAGGGTTGAGGAAAAGATGGCTAGATGGGTGGAAAACTGACTGAGGGACAGAACCCTGAGGGTGGTTGTGGGGGGAGAGTTATCTGGCACCAGAGAGGTAACCAATGGGGTACCACAGATCTTGGTGCTGGGGCTGGTGTTGTTCAGTGTCTTCATCAGTGACATTGGGGATAGCATTAAGGACAAAATATTCCTATTCCTGGATGACACCAAGCTCTGCAGGAGAGTGGACACAGCTGAAGGGGATACAGGACCTACAGGATGATCTGGAAAAGCTGGAGAAGTGGTAAGGATCTGGCAGCTTGGTTTAAATGCCAAGAAATGTGAAGTTATGCATATTGGAGCCAAGAATCCTAGGACAGAATATTACCTGGGAGGAGTCCGAATATCTGTATCAGAGGATGAGAAAAACCTGGGAGTGATGATCACTAGCGACCTGAAGCACTCCATGCAGTGCAAGAAAGCAGCAGCAAAAGCAAACAAGATGCTGGGGTGCATATCTAGGGGGATCAGTAGTAGGAGAGAGGAGGTTATACTGCCCTTGTGCAGGTCCCTGGTAAGGTCTCATCTAGAGTATGGAGTTCAGTACTGGTGACCACATCTCAAAAAGGACATTAACCTGCTGAAGAAGGTCCAGAGGAGGGCTACAAAGATGATAGTGGGTCAGCAGGGTAAGGCATATGAGGGGAGGTTGAGGGCACTGAACATGTACTCCCTGGAAGACAGCAGAGAGAGAGAGAGAGGGGACATGATTGGGTCCTTCAAGTACTTTAAAGGGATAAATAAGGTGGATAAGAAGAGTCTCTTTAAACTGAGTGGCAACCATACCATGAGGGGGCACAGTCTTAAGTCGGAGGGTGGTAGGATTAGGAGGGAGGTCAGGAAGCACTTCTTCACTGAGAGGGTGGTGGACACTTAGAATGCACTGCTGGAAGAGGTGATCTCGTTGAAGACAGTGGGTAGCTTTAAGAGAGGCTGCGATAGCCATAGGGGGAAGGTAAGAATCATGGGTAGGGAGGGTGGGAGAGTGGGGAGGGAGGTCAGGGACAGTAGCTCAAACTGTGGACCCTGCAATATGAGCAGATTAGATAGACCAAATGGCCTTCTTCTGCTGGCTTCTTCATATGTTTGTATGAAAACACAATCATATTTTTCATTTCCCGTATTTGGAATCCGTTACTTTTACTGAATGTTTCCTAAAACAAGCGTGTAACATTAACATCATGATTGTTTCTCTGTTGTGACACACCTCTCCTATACATTTGTTTGCAGTTTTAACACTGAAATCTAGTCTTTCATTGGTTTACTTACATCGCTAGCATGGTTTTACACCTCCAGTTTCCAGGTATTACTCACACAGAAATTGTGCGCCATGGATTCTGGGAACTGGTCACGGAGATAATATGAAACAGCTTATCCATACATTTTGTTACCATTGTAACTGCTCAATGTAGCATTTTTTTTGCTTCATTTATAGCTTTACAATTCTTCTACAGGTTCCAATATAGCATTGTTTTGCTTAGTTTACATCTTTAGGATGCTTTAAAGCTTCAGTCTTCAACAATTAATAAGAGAAATATCTGTTGCTATGCATTATGGCGACAGATTTTACATAGTCAATTCAATTCAATTCAACTTTATTTTTATAGTGCCTTTCAAAACCAAAGCGCTTAAAATAAAAGCAGAAACAGCCAATATAAATAACATTTAAAACATAAAATTTACATTATCCATCACTAGGGAAGGCCAGATCAAATAAATAAGCTTTAAGCTCAATTTTAAATCTACTGACGGTTGGGCATTCTCTCAGCCGACGAGGTAGAGAATTCCACAGGGTCAGAGCTGAAAAAACAAAGGCACGAGAACCAGACATCTTTAATCGTACCCTGGGAATCTCTAGCAATTCCTCATCAGTGGAACGGAGAGGACGGAGGGGGCTGTAAGGTACCAGGAGATCTTGCAGGTAGCCGGGTCCCTGATCACGTAGGGCTTTAAAGGTTAGCAAGCCAACCTTAAAGGTGATCCGCCACTGAATAGGCAGCCAGTACAGCTCGCGGAGCACAGGCGTAATATGACTGGTCCTAGATGTCCCAGTCAAAAGCCTAGCCACCGCATTCTGCACCAGCTGCAAGCGGCGGATATCAACCCCTGGAAGCACTAGCTAGAGAGAATTGCAGTAGTCAAGACGGGTTGTAACAAAGGTGTGAACCAGTGTTGGAAAATCATCTGAGGGAACCAGATGTTTCACCCGGGCAATATTCCTCAGATGATAAAAAGAGGATTTGATGACCGCTGACACCTGAGATTTTAAGGTCAAGCCATCATCAAACAACACCCAGGTTACGCACCTGGTCTGAGGTAGTGAGTGGCACATCACCAAGTAATAAACCTGATGGTTGTCCAACCCCCAAACCTGCCCTCGGATGACCTGGGTCCACAACCAACACTTCAGTCTTATCTGGATTCAGTCTCAACCAGCTGGAGCTCATCCAAGATCTGATCTCGGCAAGGCAACTATTCAGCACTGAGACTGCATCATTCTGCCCAAGCAGAAAGGACATATACAGCTGAGTATCATCTGCATAGCAGTGAAAACTCAGACTGTATCACCTGATGATATCTCCCAATGGCAACATATACACTGCAAACAACATGGGGGCTAATATAGAGCCCTGCGGGACCCCAAAAGGCAGAGAGTGAGTACCAGAGGAATAAATTCCAGTGGCCACTCTCTGAAACCTGCCTGTGAGGTATGAATGGAACCAATTTAGGACTGTACCAGACAGTCCACATAAAGACTGCAGGCACTCCAATAGCACACCATGGTCTACAGTGTCAAATGCAGCAGAGAGATTGAGAATGACCAGAATGGTACATGCCTTTCATTCTCTAGCCATTAGGAGGTCATTCAATACCCGGACAAGAGCCGTCTCTGTGCTGTGCTTCTTCCTAAAACCGGATTGAAGAGTATCATAGACATTGTGAGTTATAAGATGATCATCTAACTGCAATGCAACCACCTTTTCAATAACTTTACCAATAAATGGCAAGTTAGAGATAGGTCGGTAGTTAGCTAGACAATCTGGATCCAAGGAGGATTTCTTAAGGAGTGGTCAAACAACTGCCTCCTTAAGGGAGTCAGGAAAGACTCCCCTCTCCAAGGACTTCCAGACAATGTCAGCAAGGATTAGGCAGATAACATCTACACAACCCACCAAAAGGGGTGTACGGCCCAGATCCAAACTACAACTGGCTGGATGCAATGTTTGAATGATCTTCACAATGTCATTGAGCTCCAGCTGGTGAAAATCTGACCAGACAGACAAAGTGCCAGTCACTTCCCGTTGACCACTGCAATCACTCATAGGAGAGGATGAACCGATGCCAGACCTGATGTTGGCAACCTTATCTGCAAAGAACTGAGCAAACTCCTCTCATCTTAGCTGAGAAAATGCTTCTCTGGGCTGGAGACAGATTGGATTGCACAATCTGTCAACAGTCCGGAAAAGCTGAGCCATGTATTACGTGCAATCAGAAACTAACATACACGCATTGGTGAACAACACAGAGAGCATCATAGAACTACTTTTACACATTTTTAACAACATTTGGAGGGTTAAGATGTCTGCAAGGAAGGAACTATGGATGTATAAGGTACACTATCAATGGCAACAAGTTATAAACAATAACTCAGGGATAAAATATTGCAGAACATTAACACTGCTAACATCTGCTGCAGTACAGCTAAAAACCATGCTGTTCTTCTACCTTTCACTGGTGAATGGTGGACTGCTGCGTGGGTGGGTGGGAAACCCAGAGAATAGTGCTACTTACTGTACTGTGGTTAATAATGGTATTACAGAAGCAACCATGGTTCTACTGTGGGATTAATCCATGGCTTCTTAATGGTCACCTGTTGATGTTTATCCAATCTGTGTTAGTTATTTCAGTCTCTTGTTTAGAGCCATGTTACAACTAACACTAACACATACCACTACACTATGGAAACACATAGGACACAACTGAAGAACATATTAACACCCAATGCACACTCACCAAGCAATGCTGTCCCTCATAACTAACACTAACACATAGCGCTACACTATGGAAACACATAGGACACAACAAAAAGTGTCCAACCTTATGTATTATATAAAAAAAAAGATGGCAAAGTGCTATGTGAGGAAATAGTACCATCTTCATCCCAGTTCACCATGGGTTTTTTTTTTCTCAGCAGGACTAAAAATGGCACATTTGTTACAAATTGCATTATTTGTGCAGATCCTTGTTAGGCTAATTCTCCTCTTCCAAGTACAAATCTTTGTCATGGTAATGAATGTTTGCAATTGCTCTCATTAACAGCTGTTCTTTTACATAATACAGTACTGGACATATGTCAGCACTATATTAACATATGAGGTAGAACTGCATGCAGCTTAAAGACTAACTTTGAATGAACCACTGTACAGCTAAAAAATGAATAAAGAAAAAAACTTGAAAAAAATACTATCTTCAGAAATATATTTTTGCGTTCCCTCCTTTCCTGTCGTGTTTTTTTTGTCACAGCTTTAAATGTGGCTTTAAAAAAAAAAAAAAAAGAATAAATATGTTAATCCCAAGTCAGAAACCTATTATTACCTTCTTCCCAAGAAAGGCCAATCATTCCCATTGTAACCCTTTACATTTTTAAGAGCCATTTATTTCATGCCAACGTGGTATCTTGCTACTGTGTGCTGTGAAAGTTAATTGAGCTATAGTGAAGAGGAAATTGAAGAATTGGTAAATGAAGCATGTCTTGATTTGTTGGGTCACAATGCAAGGCAAAGTATCTGAATTACCTTTAAAGTCAGTATTCAGCAGTTACGGGCACTTTCAAAATCCTCCACTGCTAGAATTTAAACCCTGAAGCTATTGGCTTTTCTTCCCAGTCGTGGTGCAGCAAACTCCATTAATAGAAAACTCTTTTCATGATTTAACGTCAGAACCTCAGAGAATGTCAGTATTTCAAAAGATACTTTTCCTGTCATTTGCTAACTTGGCCACCTTAAGGTAAATGGAGGCTTGCCTGACAAACTTCGGGAGTTTTGCATAAGTTTTCAGAATTTTCAGTGGTTTGGTACCAAATAAAATACAACAGTTTCACCAAAGCAGTGCATTCAAGCATGCCAGCTCCTCCTCCAATCACTCTCCTGACAAATGCTTAAATTTCTGTCTCAGCCAGGGAATTATTCACCAATTAAGCTTTTTAACTTTGCACAGCTCTAGTTATTATTAAATCTGTAGAGCTTTTTGGTCCCTGTTTCACAGTGACTGACATAGCTCTGCAGTAAAAGGAACGGTGCATAAACTCATTAGCGCCCCCCCCCATAACTATGCTCTTGATTAAGATTTTAAAGCTATAAAATGATTTTTTTCTGTTTACCATATCAGATAGTGTGGCTGTTTTTAACTGCATTCTGAAACTTCCAGTGGCTAGGGGCCACCACCATCTTGCAGGCAGTGGCACGCTTCCTGTGCTTGCTGCGTGCTAATATGCCCTGCAGATTGCTGACAGTTGTTGGCAAGACATACAGTACTAGCAAGCAGCAAACACTGAAAGTGCACCTCTGCTGTGAGATAGTGGTAGCTACTGTTTGCACTGGATGTTTTATAGTGCACTTAAAAACAGTCAGACTGTCTTATAAGGTGAAGGAAAAAAAATGGTTTTATATTCTTTAAGAAAAACATTCCCAAATGAAAGAACCTCCCCAATCGATGGATAGACCCCCGATTATGGGTTTCAGTAAAAAAAAATTTAATTACCTTTTGCCATCTTTATTTCCACTTGAAAAAACCTGTGTGTGTAAAGGTATCATGTTATTATAGCAACTCAAATTGAGCGACTTGATTTTGAGCAACTCAATTTAAACGCTTGTTATCTGAGCTATCCTGAAAGGGTTGCTAGTGCAGTTAGAGTGAGTAAATGGGAGAGGAAAATGTCAAAGGAATAGGAGAGCAAAGGACAGCAAGAGGAGGGTCCAGACAGGAACAGAGGTACATGGGCTGTGGTTTGGGAGTGTGCTGCAGAGCTGGTGTTCTGGTGTTGTGGTGAGGGTGGCTGCCTGCAGTGAGGGGAGGTTCAGGGCTCGGGAGGGATAAGACTTTTGCGTGTTTTCCATGTTTGGGACTTTGTTTTATTTTTGGCACTCTGTTTTTCCCTTCCCGACATGCACTCCCTGGAGTAGAGAATAGTAATTTAGGGGTGCCCGCATAATTGCGTGTTTTTAGCCTGGTTATTGTTGTTGGCTTTGCAGGGAGTGTACATCGCCGTTTTACATTTCAGGGATATACACTAGCTATAATAGTGATCGCTGTTTTGCAATCACTATTATGATATGGAACCATGTGTTAATAATGTGGCACCATTTCAACTGTGAGTGTGGCTCAGTGTGGCTCACTTGTATGCATTCAGTGCAAGTGAGCCACTCTCACATTCAAAATGGTGCCGCACAGCATGGCCATTGTTTACATACAGAGTTTTTTTATGAGTAGAAATAAAGATGCCAAAAGGTAATTAAATATTTTTTAACTGAAACCCCTAATTGGGATTTATCCATGAGTTGGTAGGGTTCTTTCATTTGGGAATGTTTTCCTTTAAAACCATAATTAGGGACATAGCTTTTTGCAGGGGAGGGCTAGTGAATTTGTGCAATTTTCCTTTAAAAAGATATAATCTGAACTGCATTTTATTGCTAGTAACCAGTTAAATGCAGCTGATAGGTTATACTTGATATATAATAAGGCAATTGAACATAATCTACTAAACATTTTACATTCCCTTCATTGCGTCGTATTTCCCAAATTATTTTTACTAGAGAAAAATGTGTGAAAGTGTGAAGAGAACCCTTTTTGTAAAACAGCTAACATAAAAACCGTGGGGAGGAGGGGGAGTTTCAAAAGGGTGAGATAAGGACACAAATGCTTGCTGTGCTTGTGTCTGCAGCATAATTGTATCCAACAAGCCCTAGGCTATTTTCAGAAAGATGTGTGTCTGTGATAAAAGTCATGGCTTGTAGCAAAAAAAAAAAAATGATGTCAATTCGATTTGAGCCATTTTGCAACATTTTGCCATAATTGCATATTTTTCAGATCCTTAATTTGGACCAGATTTCTTTTGAAAATATTTGAGCAGTGGATGGATCCGTAGCTGAACTTTCTGAAAATGGAACTGGCAGTATAGCCTAGAGGTTAGAGTAATGAGCTGTGAATGAACTTGTTAAATTCATCAGATCTGGGTTTGATTCCTGCAACCTCCAATTGCATACTGTGTGATCCTGAGCAAGTCACTTAACCTCCCTAGTGCTGTCAGGTCATCCCTGAAAGCAGATCATTTGTTGTGTTGGGTTCTGTATCAGGATTATTAAATATAAAAGACAGAAACAGTGGCACTGTGTTGTCAGATAAACCTCTAGCACTCCATATTCTTCCTTCATAAATCACAAGAACTTTCTGGTAATAGATATAATCTCAGGGTTCTAGTATCTGGTACCCATCCATAGACCCTTTCCCCAGAAAGAATACACAAACACCAATCTTGGAGGAAATGGCAGTCAATGCATTTAATGATTACAACCAGATTGAGAGCAGCGTCGCACATGGGAGATCATCGGTCCGAGGTTGCCAGGCTTACCAGCCACCCCCCATCAGGCACCGTTAGCCTTGTAGGATAGCTATACCTGCTGGAGGTGGACCTCGACCCCTCACCTGGGCCAGGCTACTCAGTTTCTGCCTCCATGCCAACCAGAGCAGGGGGGCCAAGAGCCTATTGAAGAATACGCTACCGCCCCTGCCGACCATTCGCTGTGATCGTTTTCCTCCGAGATGCCAGAGGATAGACAACGTCTGACCCCCCCCCAAGCCAACTGCTCCCCTGATTCCTCCAAGACCCATGCCTGCCTTTCCTAACTAAGTTCTTCCCCCCTCTTTGGTACCGAGGCCTGTCTTGGCTACCGCACCTTGGCCCAAAGCCTGTATCTGGCTGTGTCTTTCTATGGTCCCCCTCAAGCCACCGCCTGACTCCGCTAATCCCCCAAGCCAGTCCTAATGTGGGCCACACATGAGAAGGACCACCTCTCCCCCTCCGGCCTGGCAACTACCAGATTGGCTCGGACAGGTGAGCAAGGCATGCAATAGCTACTCTCCCCATAGTTCCCTCTTCTTGCCCCCAACAGCAAGTCCATGGTCTTCCACCTTCCAGGCCTAGATTAGAACCTTTGGATGACCCCTTCCCCCAGAGCCACCTCTTGCTCAGATGTTCTTGCAGCATGAAGGTCTAGCCACCAACCAGCTCAAACCATCCTGGGGGGTACTCTGGAAAACAAAAGTTGTTATTGCACATACCTCAAGAATGCTTGGGACTTCCATCGCCCCAGTGCCTGAATCTGGCTATCCACCCATCCCAGATTCCTAGCGTGTGTTGTCACCCCGATTCTGAAGGAATGCATCCTGTACTCCTTCAGATCCAGCCCTGCCTCCCCCGGACTGCCTTAGCCAAGATGACTCTGAACTGGTAAGCTGTGACTGGGGCCCCATCCACGTGCCTAAGGAAAGCGCCCCCTGACCTTGGTGCGACCACCATATAGGCCTGCAGCCTGTCCTGTATGCTCCAAGACACCCCAGGTGGAGCCTGCATCAGGCACCAGTGGTCTTTCAACTCTTGATCAGCCTTGCTCTTCCGAAGCCTCACCGAGGCCCCTCGTGCCATCGCCAGCACATCACTCTCTTTCAACCCGCTGTGCTTGGCTGAGTAACCTCTGATACCCGTAATGCCCCACAAAAAGCCACCAAGAACATGGTGTTGAACAAGAGCACTTTGAATGGGGACCAACAGACCTTCGTCAAGGTCCCCCTAATGTTCTTGAGGGTCGCCGGTGTGATTGGGCACCTCGTATCCTGGTGCAGGGCAACCGACTTCACCCAACCTTCCAGAACCTTCCTCACCCTGAACACTTTTGTGGTGTCTGTGACCCCTAAGACCTTGGAAACCCAGGACAAGTCAGCAAGGTGCCCTGCCACAACCCCTGGCATAGCCCCTGCCTGCTTTGACTGCAGGATGTACTGGCACAGCTGCTCCACCAGAATGGGCCAATCCTCCGGCCATGCCGCCTGTGCCCTCATGCCTAAGAAATGTTTGACTCCCCTCCGATACACTTCCCTTGTGCTAGGTGAAATGGAGTTACCTACCCATTTCCAAGTCAAGGTGTCACTACCCTCCACAAGAAGAGGGGGTACCTCCCATGGCTCCCAAAACCTTTGCCACTGTGAATGAGACAAAGCATCAGCGATCCCATTATTGACCCCTGGTATGTGAATGGCCTTAAAGGAGATGCTCAACAGCAAGCATTTTAGAACAAAGATGCACATCAGTCCCCTTTGGGCCCTTCGCCCCAACTGCCTGTTAATTGTGTGCAAACCTCCATGTTGTCCGACCTGAAGAGGACCTTGTGATCCTTCAGCTGTTCACCCCATAAATGCAGGGCTACCACTGAGAAAAAACTCTAACAGAGTGATGTTTTAAGCAGCCCCACCACCTCCCATTCAGGCGGCTATTGTACGGCACACCACTCCCCATGAAAGTATGCCCCATACCGTAAAGATCCTGCTGCATCTGTGATTAGCTGAAGCTCGCGCTCTCCACTGTCCACCTGCCATAGTGTCACGCTCTTGAAGTGCTTCAAGAAGAAACTCCATACCCATAGGTCCTCGCAGAAGCCCTTCCTGACCCACAACCTGTGATGTGGCCTGATGTACCCCCCCTCCCAGCTTAGCCAAGCGGCGCAAGAATGTGCGCCCCATGAGGATAACCCGACAAGCAAAGTTGAGGTGTCCCACCAGCTGCTGCAACTGCCTCAAAGTTAACTTCTTGGCCCTTCCATGGAAGTCGAAGCAGGCGTTTAGCACCCCATCTTCTCCTGGGGTAAGTGGCAGAGCCTGTTGACAGTATCAGTTTCAATCCTCAAAACACTAAAACCTTGGCTGGTGCCTCGACCTTACCGTGGGCTAAGGGGACCCTAAAGTCCTTGCACATCGCCATGAAGGTGGACAGAGTCTCTTTGCAATCCTCTTGGCCATCTACCATGGTGAACAGAAAGTTGTCAAGGTAGTGGACCATGAGTTTGCTTCCCGATTGCCTCTCCGTCACCCAATGAAGGAACCTGCTGAATGTCTTGAAGACTGCGCAAGCTACGGAACAACCCATGGGCATGCAGTTGTCAATGTAATACTGGCCCTCGAACTTCATCCAGTAGCTCCCTGTCATCTGGGTGAGCGGAAGCAGCCGGAACGCAGACTCGATGTCCGCCTTTGCCAAGAGTGCCCGAGGCCCCACCTCTTGCAAAACCTGAACTGCCCTGTCGAAAGATGCATATTGCATGACCGTATGACGTGGGTCAATATGGTTGTTCACCGAGTCCCCTTCCGGGTAAGAAAGGTGGTTTATCATCCTGTATTCCCCCGGTGTTTTCTTCGGCACAAGCCCGATAGGTGATACCTTCAGTGCTGGACTTGGCGGGGCAGCAAACGGCCCACTAATCCTCCCCAGCTGCCTCTCCTTTTTCAGTTTGTCCCGGACTACCTGCTGGTGATTTTAGGTTCTCTGCCTCTGGCCCCCTGGGGCCTGTGTTTCTGCAACCTAAAACCCACCATGAAGCCCTTCCTGAGCAGGTCGACAGCCTCCCTGTCCGGTACTGTGCCAACCACTATCTAATCCTGTTCACCCTTACCAGGTAAGCAGGCCTGTCACCTTGCTGCTTCCCCATTTTTTTGTCGCTCCTCTCAAGCCCCGGAGGTATGGGACGACATACACCAGATGAAGGGATGCTGCCCTGCAGGCCACGTGAGAAGTGAAAGTGGCATGAGGTCCCTCGCACACTTTGTCTGGTTATATTTGTAGCAGGCCTGTTCACTCCCTGTGACCCCATTGGGCTTCATGGCAGAACTGACCACAGCGGCAAGCCACTGTCAGTGGGTACAACTCTGCCGCCATTCATGACATCCACCAGCAAAGTCATGTCCACAATCCCCCAACCCAGGGACCCGTCTTCCTGTCTCCATCTTCTAAATTCCTTGTCATACTTGAGCCATGCCATCCCCCCTTTTCTCCTGTGCATGAGCGTGATCCTGTTCTGGTATGAGTAAAGCCCCAGTCCCTGGTCCTTCTCCATCTGCAGTATAGTGCTTGCAAATGTGGGGAAGGCCACTATCCAATTCTCAAATGTCTAGGGGACTTTGGGAGGCTTTTTCTCTGTCTCCTCCCCATTTTCCTTCTTCTTGTCCTCCCGCTCCACTGGTCTGTTTAACAAGGAGAACATGTCAACGTACTCCTGCTGATATGCTGCCTAACCTTCTCCATAAGGTGGGACCCCAACTGCTTGTCCAAGCCTGCATATGAGCTTGGTGAAGGGGAGAGGGCATGCCACAGACACTGCTGGCGTGGTCACCGCCCCTGTAGCTGTTCCTGTAACCCTGTCTTCTCCACCATCGCTGCTGTGAGGTCCAGCAGCTTGTCTAGCTTGGCATCCACCCCATTGGTAGGAGTAGCTACAGGCCCCCTCCCTTCCTCATTGTCGGTCTGCCACTGTGCCCCGGGGATCCCCACCTCCCTTATGACCTCCTGCCTGTGCGGGGATTGCTCTCCTACCCCTAATGCCACATCAAGGACTTGCTGTACTTCCCCATCAGCCAGCTCCTGAGCCCTGTTGCTCTGCTTACCTTTCCCCGGTGTCTGAGGCACCTTGGCTGGAGGTGTCACCTTCCCTCTTGCTGGCTTCTTCTGTGGTGGCGCACCCGCCTGGCCGTTGATGTAGATGGGCCATTAAGCCCCTCCAAGCAAGGTTCCTGCCAAGCAACTCCTTCTTCTTATACATCTCTCAAAGCTGCCCTTCCAGGCTCTCCATGGCTCTCTGTGATGGGGTTCTCTGCCAGGAAGCCATCATTTGCAAATCACTGGAACCCCCGACAGAAAGATTGTTAATGCTGCATCCCACTATAGGCACCAGGGTGGTCAGAGAGTCACCTACTTGGTGTGCCTAGACCCCTCTCTTTCCTCTCTCGCCCGGGCCACCAGGCCAGGCTCCTGGTAACCCATGAAGTGGGCACATGAGGAAGGGTGCCGTCCGTTATGGCGACACCTTCCTCGGTGTAATCCACTCCACGTGACTGCAGGTAGGGTGACCGGATGAGGGGGCGAACTCCAGGGCAACAGGATGTCGCTATCAGCGTGCGCGGGGGTGGGAGCTAGCACGGCAGCGTGGGCTGGGAGGTGGAGAGGCTGTAGGGATGGCACTGCTGTCGGTGGTCGAGCTGCAGTGTGGCATCGAGGATTGGGCAATGGCTGGGGTGGCTGAGGTACTGGGTTCGGGTCTGGGCGCTGGTGCCAGTTTTATTACCTGGTCTGAACCTTTTATTTTATTATTACTTTCACCCCCATGCACACCCCGGAGTTGAGAATCATTAAAGTAGGGTGTGGAGTGAAGCCTCCATGGGAGTGCAGCCCCCACAGAAATAGTAAAAATATGTCCTGTGGCGTTGTGCTGGTGCGCCAGGGTTGTCAGAGTGCTAAAATGTGTCGGCACACTGACTGAGCGATAACGCAATCGCTTTAGGCATTCGCCGTTATCCACAGAACCAGCTCCCTCTCCCACGCGGGGTAGAGGAGGAGAAAAAGGAGCCTAAACTGCTGACATACCACGTCTCCTTGGATTCGAACACCGTGCAAGGCCCATCCCAAACATTTTCATACCTGCCACGTTATAGTTCACCAATTATGTTACAATCTATATATTTTTTCCTTTTTTTGAGGCCTCCCTGCCTCCCGAATGAAAGCCTGGTAAATACACCCCACTGGTGCCATCCTTCTAGGTGACACTGTCTATCTTGGGGCATCTCCCACCAGGCAGCGGAGCTGCTGAGATTCAAACCCTGGATGCCAGGCCGATCAGTACCCATTTTACCCCATGCCATGCTGGCGTGTATGCACCTGTCTTTACTGCCTGATCTGTCCTATTGTTTATGTATTCCTTCCTTTATATTTTTTTTTTTTGCATGTCTCTATATGTCCCTTTTTTCCTGGTCTGCCCCATCTGGTCGAAAACCCCTGGTGCATTGCCGGTCTCCAGCGCTGCCCCCGGCCACAAGGAGCTCACAGAGGGACCAGAAGAATGCAGGCCGAATGGACCATCCTCGGTCATAGTGTGTCCCAGACAGACAGACCCCTGCTGCTGACACACCCACAGCAGCCCCAGCAAAGAGAGCTTCATGATGTGGGAGCTCTCTATATGTCCCTGAAGCTGCCATGTTCTCGCGAGAGCCAGGCACGAGAATGAGCCCCGAGAGCCATCTCCCCCAGCTACCCCAGAGCTGTGGCTCACAATGGGGATTTGGCAGCCAGCAATCTGCCCCAACAGCATGCAGAACCCCCCCCCAAACCCTCTCGTGGTCAGTAAATGTCCTGCTGCCTGCTCCATGAGCAACACCTCGCGCCATGTCCCCGGTGGCTGCTCATCCATCCCGTGGAAGCCGACCCACCTCCCCACTGAAGATAGGCCCCTCAGCCCTTCACTGCCATATCAAACTCCTTTGGGGGGACCCAGCAACTGGACCAATGACTAAAGGCCTGCCCAGGCCCGCTGGGGGATGACTCAATTCTGTAGCCATGAGGTAGGAGACTCTGATGTTTCTTTTATCTCTTTTTTTTTTTTAAACCAGGAGGAAGCCTCTCCACCTCTGAGCAAGTGGTGCCAGAGGAATGCCCACTGTTTGGCTGGAGCGATGTATAAGTGGAGGGATGGGGGGAGCATCAAGGGCTTATGGGGGACAGCTGCTAGCCAGGCTCCAGATGGCTGCACTCCACTGGTAGCCAAAGGAAACCACCTAAGCCCAGCAATACACCGGTTCCCAGACCTACCCTTTTGCTTGTTTTTATTTTATTTTTATTTTTTTAATACTGAAGAAAAACAAACTAGCTCCCCTAAGGGAGCCAACCCCTGCACCACCATCTCTCCCCTTCCAGGCCCCAAAGTCAGACCCCAGGTAGCTTGCTCTAACTTTGGGAATAGCCCTTAGGCCCACTAGGCCCATACCTGGAATTCCTGCCTGAGGGTCCTGGGCGTCTTGAACCTGTGAGGGTGAAAGGAGAAAGAGGAAGGATTGCTGGCTACAGTCTCAGATATCCCTTTCTCCTCTCCCCCACATGATGTGACCCCCCCTTCCCATGTGGGAAGCCTTGGTGGTCCGTACATCCAATCACTGGACTCCTCCTAACCCCCTTGGGACCACCGTCTGTTCACTTCCCTCCCCACCTCTTCCTGAGTCCAGGGGTGGATGGCCTCAGACAAAATATGGCTGCTTCCAGTTGTTGCAGCCTATGCAACAGTGAAGTACTGTATCTAAATCATCTTTTAAGTAAGCATCAAGACCCAACAGGGTGTGAGTTGTTGGGTGATACCCGCCCACCAAGGGCATGGTGAGGCCACATGCTGATGTGTGGGTATCCCCCAACTCACATCCTGAAGAGTCTTATTGCACTTAGTAAATGTGCAGTGTTGGCTCAATACAACCCAACCCATTTTCTAACTGCAATATGGTGGAGCTGTAATATGCAGCAGGCAGCACCACGTGGGGAAGAGGCAGCAGCAAGTGCAACAGAGGGCTTTTAGTGTTGTTATAAACTGCATCACGGAAGTGTGCACTGCATATCAGCTCTTTATTTTCACCTGGTGGTGTTGCCTGATACACGCAGGTCTTGTGACTGCTGCCTTCCAATCAGGGATTCAAGATTTGTTTAACCCTTTTCTAAAAAGAAATAATTACACACCATGCAATTTAATAGAGCCAGTCAGATGACAGCATTTTTTAGACACATTATAAAGGCACAGTAATATAGTAGGGTTGGGGTAGGCAGTTAATGATAAACTACAGTATTTACACCTTAATAACATATCCATCTGTAAAAGAAATAGCATGAACTGTGCCATGCATGTAGCTGGGTCCAGGATTTCTGAATCCTATAACTTGAGTAATGGTCAGATCAGCAATTTTCTCTGAAACCAAATCACTATCATTTTGTTAATTTAGTTTCATCATTTTCATATATTAACCCCTTATGTCCAATAGTCTTCTGTTGCCATTGTTTATTCAGGCATCTTCTTTCTTTCCTGGGCTTCTAGGTCTTGGAGCTGGGCTCAAACAAGTCCACATCAAAATCTCCACAAGGAAAAGTGTCCCCGCCATCTGAGATTTTCTTTGCCTGTGCTCTTGTTACCACCACTGCTGAAACTGCAGGTTTCACTTTCTCTGAGATTAACTCAGTAAATCCTGGAAAGTCATTTCCAATAATCACAGGTACAGGTAACTTAGGTACTATCCACACTTTCATTTGTCTGACACCTCATTAATATTCAGAGTCACTTGGGTGGTGGGTTAGTACTGAATGTCCCTGTGGATGCAGATGACACCAGTACCTGGTCTTTTTTCGCAGTATTTTCCCAACACTTCAGTGTGCAATAGAGTCTGTCTGCTTCCCAAATCAATAAGTCCCTTCACAGTCTTATCTCCCATCTTGGCATCTGTTAAATACTTGCCCCAATTTGCTAAGGGCAGATCTGCTCCAGTGCTATCCTCCTTATTTTTATGGCAGTTTTTTGCAAAACGGCCTGGCTTGTTACAGTTATAGCAATTATAGTCTTTGGGTGCATATTTGTTAACCCCACCAGAGTTCTTGTCTGACCTGGAGTTAAACTGGGAAAAAGAGGGTCTTACCAGTCCTTTCATACTGTGTGCAAAGGCTATGCACTCACAGACCAGTGAAATGATGCAAGTAGACTAGATTCAAAAGTGAATAAATTATTGTGGCAAAGCGGAGGCTCACCGGCTTGAACCCTTAGCCCCAGCGTTTTAACCCCAAGTGGGTCTTCATCAGAAGGTGGGTCTAACAAACATTAAGATGTTACACCAGTTTATTTGAAGCTCTAAAATGACAAGTGCAATTGCACATTTTTCACTTATTGTTATCTTGGGTGTCACTTTGTGTGATTCAATATGAGTACAGTGGTAGATTCAAGCCACATGAAAGTGAGGGTCCTGGACTTCAAGAGGGTAGACTTTGCAAAGGTGGCAGTATGTCTCAGGAAAGCCCTAGCAGGGAGGGAGGACCAGGGGTTGAGGAACAGTGGGCCAGTCTAAAAGGAGCCATAGAAGGTAACAAACCTTTGCCTTAGGCAAAAAAGCAAAGGAAAAAGAAAACCACTAAGGTTCTTAAAGGAAGTAGTCAGGAAGGTAAGAGCCGAAATATTTGGCTTTCAGGAAGAACAAGGAAGCACAGAAGGAACAAGACAGGGTAGTGTATCAAGATAAGCAGAGGGATGTAGGAAGGCAGTCAGGAATGTGAAGGCATGAATGGAAGAAAAAAATAGCCCAGGCAGTAAAGAAAGGGAAAAGACATTTTATAGAAATACGTTAGTGAAAGGAGAAAGACAAGGGGTAGGATTGTAAGGCTTAAGGGGGAAGAAGGGAAGTATGCTGAGGGGTACTTGGAAAAAGCAACAATCCCAAACAAATATTTTTGTTCAATATTCACAGAAGAGGGGGAAGGTGAGGGATCACAATTAAGTGGCAGGAATAATAAGGGGAAGGAGGTAGACACAAGTCCATTTGTGGAGGAGAGAGTTCTAAAAGAACTTGCAAAGTTGAAAGTGGACAAGGCTACGGGACCAGATGGGATACATCCTACAATATTAAAGGAGCTTATGGAGGTACTGGCAGCCCTGTTCAATGAATCGTTGGAAATGGGAGTGGTTCCAGTGGACTGGAGGGGAGCAGATGTAGTTCTTCTACATAAAAGCAGGAGCAGGGAGGAGGCTGAAAACTATAGACCAGTCAACCTGACCTTGGTGGTGGGGAAAATAATAGAATCACTGCTAAAAGAAAGATTGTGTAACATCTTGAATCCAGTGGAGCACAGGATCCAAGGCAGCATGGATTCACAGCGGGAAGGTCATATCAAACAATTCCGATAGATTTCTTTGACTTGGTGACCAGGGAAGTGGATCGGGGGAGTGGTGGATGTGGCCTACCTGGATTTCAACAAGGCCTTCAACACCATTCCACATAAGAGGCTTGTAAACAAGCTAGGGAGCCTGGGAATGGGTCCCAAGGTGGTAAACTGGGTTAGGAGCTGGTTGAGGGGTAGAACACGAGAGGCTGGTGGTAAAAGGAGTTCAATCCGAAGAAAGGAAGGTATCCAGTGGGGTGCCACAGGAATCAGTTCTGGAGCAAGTTCTATTTAATATGTTCATAAGTGACATTGCAGAGGGGCTAGAAGGAAAGATATGCCTCTTTGCACATGACACTAAGATCTGCAACAGCGTAGACACGGAAAGGTGGAAAAAATGAGGAGGGACCTAGGTAAATTAGAGGAATGGTCAAGAGGGTGGCAGCTAAGATTCAATGCAAAAAAGTGCAAAATCATGCATTTGGGGCACAAGAACCCAGGGGAGGCTTACATGATGAGGGAAGAGATACTGATGGCCACCAAACAGGAAAGGAATCTGGGAGTAATCATATCAGATGACCTAAAGGTGGCCAAACAATGTGCCAAGACTGTGGGGAGAGCCAGTGGGGTACTGGGTGCATAGGGAGAGGTATCACCAGCAGAAGGAAGGAGGTGGTGATGCCTTTGTACACATCATTACTGAGACCTCATCTCGAGTATTGTGTCCAATTCTGGAGGCCGCATCTCTGTAAGGGCATAGACAGGGTAGAGGCAGTTCAGAAAAGGGCAACAAAAATGGTGCAGGGCCTGCACCGTAAGTCATATGAGGACTGAGGAGAGACTGGAGGACCTCAATATGTATACCCTGGAGGAGAGGAGGGAAAGGAGGGATGTGATAGAGACCTTCAAATATCTCAAGGGCTTAGATAAGGTACAGGAGGGTAGCACC
The DNA here is from genome assembly GCA_016271365.2 of Neoceratodus forsteri. Classification (NCBI taxonomy): domain Eukaryota; kingdom Metazoa; phylum Chordata; order Ceratodontiformes; family Ceratodontidae; genus Neoceratodus; species Neoceratodus forsteri. The sequence goes on from CM057450.1 coordinate 1,222,109,919, forward strand.
TTTCAGAAAAAGAGATGTTCTAGAACAAGGGTCATGACATAAGTCTGGAAGAGGGTAGACTAAGGGGTAATGTGAGGAAGCATTTCTTCACAGAAAGGTGGTGGATGCATGGAACAGCCTCCCAGCAGAGGTGGTGGTGGTGAGGATTCAAAAATGCATGGGATAGGCATAGGGGAACCCTAGTGATAGGAAAGAGATCAAAGCCAGAGATCAAGTAGTGTTTGTGGTTTCTGCAGTAGGTAGAAAAATGGGCAGACTGAGTGGGCCTAGTGTTCCTTATCTGCCGTCAATTTCTATGTTTCTATGTTTAAGAAATTCAAATAAATTGCTGTAACATTTTGAATCCAACCTACTTGTATCATTTCATGGTTCTGTGAGTGGACAGCCCTTGCATACAGTATATAGTTGTCTGGGTTAACGGCCCTGTTTTACACCCCCATAACTCCTGTTCGTGTTTTTTTCTACTATATCTTACTGGTCCTTGGCTGTTACTTTGCTACTGCGGTGTCTGTCTGGCCATCTGATAATCCTCAGCCAACGAAACAGCCTTTTCCCCATTTTCTGGTCGGTGTTCATTTACCCAAAGCTGCACATCTGTAGGCAGGATGTTGATAACTTGCTCCATTGCAAATATATCAATGATTTGTGGGACTGTTTTGCCATCTGGTCGGAGCCATTTAATGAGGATTTCTCTGAGTCAGGTGAAGGCTTCTTGAGGATTGTCAGCTGAATTGTACTTCAGGGACTGGAATCTCTGCCTGTAGGTCTCTCCTCAGATGTCATATCTTTTCAGGATTTCTCTTCATAAGGTCATCATTTTATGACTATGCAGTGTCCATATTGCTGTAGGCAAGTTGGGCTTTACCTATCAGGTAAAGTACCAGCCTGGCTGCCTATTGCTGCTTTGGCCACTGACAGGCTGCGGTAACCCTTTCAAAAGTTGTCAAGAGTATGCTTCAGTATCATCTGAGGGACACAACTTTGTAAGTTTCATGTCATTTTAAGTTGTTTGTGTTTTGTTGCTCTGCTAGACCTGTGCCAGATCCTCCAGCTTCGATAGCTTGCAAGGCCTCCAGCCATCGCTGCTCCTGTCATTGTGTCTCTTCTCTTCTCTTCTCTGCTGCTCCTGTTGCTGCATCTTTTCTCTACTCTGCTGCTCCTATCACTGCATCTCTTCTTTTCTCTGCTTCTCTGTCTCTCTTTGTTGTATAGCCCACCATTTGAAGAAGGCAGACAAGCGTTCAGGTTCTGTCCCTACCTGTTCTTCTTCTATCAGTGGTTCCAGCTGTATAGTCTCAGTTTGGACTTTTGTTTCTGCTTCTAGTTTGGCTGCCATTCTGGTAATCATTGCTGGGCTTGCTGTTGCAGAATCCATATCTTTCTTCTACGCTTCCCTAGTACCAGGTCTAGTACCCATGCACAAAACTCCTGGCTTAGAGTTTACATGGTGTAAATCCCACTGCTTACACCATCAGTCATTGAGGCAAAAGTCAGGGAGCATAGGCAAACCAGGAGAAGTTATAAAATTTGTAAGTAGTGTTTTATTATAAATAATAACAATAAAATAAAAAAATAAAAAATAATTGTGTAGGATAGCTTTTGTACAGACAGTCCAGACAAAACAAAGTCCTTCCTCTGATGGTATCTGTAAGTCTAAATTTCAATCTCTCTCTCTCTCTCTCTCTCTCTCTCTCTCCAACAAAAGATTGCTCTCTTTTTATAAGAAGTCATTGCCTGGCAATTAATTTCTGCATCTTGAGCTCATTAAGATACCTCTAGTTTCTCGTAAAATGCATTAGAACTTTGTCAGTTTCTTTCCTTGCAGGCGCAACAAAATAGAACATTGTATCACAGAACTAATCTCCTGTTGACAACTCTGCAAAGGAGTTTCTGGAGGTCAAACTGCATCTCAAGGTTAACCCCCTGAGTTCCAAACAGCTTATTGAAACCATATCAACAATATAACTATATATAGCTTGCAAACCAGAGAACCTAGTTTCACACAAAGATTCACATATATTTTTATAACCACAGATAATCAAGGGGGAAAAATATAAAAACAGCAAGTGAAGGTAGAGAAATGGTGAGGGGGAGGATAGTGAGACTGTCAGAGTTATCAGTTCCTAGGTCTCACAAGAAAATGTGATTGCGCATTCAGACAGACAAGAAACAGAAAAGGAGAGGATAGAACAGATCCTTGCTTTTAACTCTTTCTGCATAACAAATGGGGCAAGGTCTTATTCAGCCCTGTCACACATAGACAATGACAGCATAAAAAGGCTCTTGGCCCATCCAGTCTGCCCACCCTACCTAACTATTCTGCCTTGCCCTAGTGGCAATCCTCTCTTTTTTTTTTACTGTCAGCACTTTTCTAACTAAACCCACCTGCCTGTCCTACCCCTGCTTGAAGCTGCTGATTGGCCTGTACAGTTTCTTCTGGTAGCCGATTCCAGTTATCCTAAATCCTTTCCCTAAACAAGTTGTTCCAGACATCCTTTTTGAATCTCCCTCCCCCTGCCAGCTTTAGTGGGTTCTCTGTTATCACTGTGTTTGAAATCAGGGAGACTAGTTCCTTGGCATCTACTCTATTTATCCCATGCAGGTACTTGTAAGTCTCAATATGTCACCACTTTACCTCCTTTTCTCCAGGATGTACATGTTTAAATCCTGCAACAACTCCTCATATGCCAAATCCCCAAGGCCATGCACCATCTTGGCCACCCTGCACTTTACTGCCTCCATCTTGTTGCCGTCTTTTCTCAGGTGTGAGCTCCTGTACTTTGCACAGTATTCCAGGTGTAGCCACACCAGTGACTGTACATTGGGAGGATCACCTCCCGACTTCTACTGCTTATCCCCGCCCTATGCATCCTAGCATTCTGTTTACTTTGCTCACCACCCTGTTGCAGTGTGCAGACATTTTTTAGGGTCTCCAATACCATTATCACTAAGTTGTTTTCTTCCAGAGTGCTATCCAAAACCACCCCTCCCCTTTTGTATTACACCCTTGGGTTCCGTTTACTAGTGTGCATTGCTTTATATTTTTTGGCATTAAAATTCAGCTACCAAATCTTTGACCAGCTCTCCAACTTGCACAGATCCTCCCTTAGTTTTCTTCTCCCTTCTTCCATGTCTACCCTTGTGCAGATCTTTGTGTCGTCTTCAAAGAGGAAGATCTTACCCTTTATACATTTAACTATGTCACAGAAGAAAATATTGAAGAGGACAAATATTAAGAGGATTGCTGTTAGCATGTCTACAAAATGACAGTAGTAGTAAAAGTGTCCCTGCATGTTGATGACAGTTCCTAAGTTCCAAATTCAACTTTCTTTGTAAGCAGCCCACACCACTGAAATGTGTTCTTCCTTTAGATTTACTGTTATCTACCCCTTGATAAATATTTTATAGAAGATGCTAATTGCTCATTACTTTGTGTTTTGATTTCTTTTTGTATATTCAGTAGAATTCCAATTATCTGAACTGCCTGGTGGACATAGAAAATGTTGGATAATCGAAGTGCGGATAATCCAGAGTTCCATTCATGTTAGGCAGTGTTAGGTAAAGTCAGACAGAGTGCCAGTAGTGAACAAAATATAATCACAGATTGCAGAAATGTAGAATAAATGCAGCTTTTTAATGTGTCATTTTTTACAATATAGTCTGATATCTGCTTTTGTCGGTGAAAATGAGCACTCTCATGTAGACAAGTTCAGCTATGTTAAAAACAAACTGCAGTCCGTAGTAGCTTTCACAAAGAATTCAACCCCCCAAAGAGCTGTATTTACATTGACAGCAGTCAGAATTCTAACTAGAGTTTATTTGTAAAATTTTAAAACATCCAGCTGCTCCTAAGAAAGTCAGCAGGCTGATCTGTGAATACAGTTACACGCATGTCTCCTCTCAAGCTGGCTTAATGCTGACTTCTGTTTGGGTGGTGGGGCAGCTCATTGTGAAAGCTACTAGTGTGTGCACTCCCATTCCCAATGCAGGCTAATCTCCATGGGGATTGACACTGCTGACACAGGCTGTGAAAGAGGTGAGATTATACAGTACCGCTTTTACCACTGAAACTTGTGAGCTGATATGGAACATGGGTCCATGGAAAGCTATAAACCATGCTACTGCTGAGTTTGGGAAAGGAAGGGTGGGGAAGAATATTGTTGCATCTGTGCTCTTCACGCTGTAATAACAGCCATCAGCCAGCTTGCATTTCAAATGCTGAGGGGCTTAACGAGGCTTGGAGTATACTGTAATTAGACCCTCACTCATAGTTTGGGGTCTTACAGTATTAACAGAGTCTGTAAATTCAGTGCCAATTAACACATCTGTGAAACTGCTGGGGACAAGCTGGGTGTCCGTTAGACAGGGAGTTCTGGTTAAGCGGGGTTCAGATAATCAGGATGCTACTGTCGGATGATACAGTACTGTATAGCGGAAATGTTAGCATTCCGTTTATATTCGCTGTCTTCGCAGTTTCAGAAAATACACTAATATAAACAGATTGCCAATATTTCCTGATGCCAGAAACCCCATTGCTGCATGCATAATGCTGGGGGTTGTAGCAACGGTGACATGGTAGAAGTACAGTGTCAACACACAGTATTAACACAGTATTTCGGCCTTTATTTTAAATAAATACCCCCAGCAAAATAAAAAGCAAAGAAAAAATGAAGTAAATGTGTGGGAGCAATGGAGCATGTGAAACGAGAGTCATCTTGATCTTCTCAGTCATTGGGTTGCACTGCAGTGGATCTAAAAAAAAAAAAGAGAACAAAACTCAGAAGCTTGATCGCTGCACAGCAATGACAGTACATTTACCAGCAGCATAAGCACAGCACTTTCTCAGCATCAGGTTGCACTGCAGTCAAGGAACCTAAAAAAAAGAAACAAAGAACAAAACTCAGGAAACTTGATCGCTGCACAACAGTACTGTTGGTGGTTTGTCTAGATCTCAGGAACTACTCAAGAAGTGCTGTGTTCAAGGTTTTGCTATGCGTTAGTGTTGGGATCGAACATTTTATACAGCTATACAGCTACTGCTGATTATAGGTTACTGCAGGTCAGGTCAGAAACTACTCCAGTTTGTGTTGAGATCAAGATAGGGCAGTGAAAGGGCTCTATACAGCTGCTGCAGGTTACTGTCAGCCCACTAATTGCTTTAATTAGCTGTGATATCAGCCACTAGCCACAGATAGCAACTAACAAGACAAGCATTTCAGATTTGCCTTTTCAGTTAAAGTATCGGGACCATGAACATTTTCAGATGCAAACATGTTCAGCCAGTGGTCAGCGCCAATATTAGCGGGCATGAACATATTCTGCTACACAGTATTTAACTATAATGACAACACAGGCTGCCAAAATTCAAACTTCTAACGTATTTAAACTCCCCATGTTTAAATGAATTTTTTTCATCTACCACGTACCTTTCTTATCTTGCCCCAGTTAATTCACAGAGGCTGTAAAATGATTTTTTTTGCATGCAAAGTAGTTTAAGCTCAAATACAAATGCAACCGTAATTGTCCAAATTTAATTTTAGCACTAAGTCATTAGTGCCACAATTACTCTAATTTAAAACAGAGATAATAGTGCTAAGTAGTGCAAATCAAATTTTCACACTAATTAGTACTTCAGCGAAAATAGCAAAAATTATTGGACAGTGAGAATGTTGAGTTTTATAGTATTATATTTTAAGTTCCCTTCCAAAGAATGATAACTGTGTGCCATAATTCCTTCTGCTATGGCTGATTCCGGCAGACTCCGCACTCTTCTGTTGGTACTAACTTGAATCATTGGCAAGCCTTATAAAACCTTGAACTTGGTCCACCATCTTACATGTAGCCAACACAAAACAGAAAGAACAGAAGTATCTCAGACCTACTCATTGATATGAGTAGCTGAGCTGCTTCCTTTTGCACTTGCTAAAGACAACAGATATGAAAGTTTGTTCACACTGGCCAATGTAAAATGGTTTTGGAGTAGTGCCTCACCTGCTTCGATCCCAGGCATCCATCTGAACGCATCCGTTGTGGCATTTTTTCATTGCGTTGTGGTGTGGACGTGATCCCTGTTTTCCTGGGATTGCATTCTGTTCTTGGTGTTTTCATGAGGTTGCGAGGGCCTGCCCTGAAGCCCTCCCTGCCCGCAGAAGCCCTGAAAGAGACTCACCAGAGACCACACCCTCTCCCATGGAGACCGGAGGTCACGAGGGCCTGCCCTGAAGCCCTCCCTGCCCGTGGAAGCCCGGAAAGAGACCCACCAGAGACCACCCCCTCCCCCGTGGAGACCGGAGGTCAGGAGGGCCTGCTCTGAAGCCCTCCCTACCCGCAGAAGCCCCGAAAGAGACTCACCAGGTAACTGATCACCTTGAACCAGACTGTTGCCATTGATCATATTACTGGCGCCATTTTTCAACGCCCCCAGCCTGCCGCATGAATCTCAGCCAAAACAAGCTGCCTAGCACCTTGAGTTGCTGCCCAGGCTGAAACGGAGCAGAACATTTAACTTGGTGGCAGAATTTAGGTCAATTTTAAAACGAGCAAGCAGAACTGTTGTGTAGTTGCCTGTAATTTGAATTGAAAGCTTTGCCTCGCTGCATCCCCCAGATTAGAAGTCACTGATATCTCCCCTGCGTAAAACCTGTTGGGGACTGTTTAGGTATCTGAAAAGTGCATTTCCAGCGTGTTTCTGAAATCACACCGTGGGAAAACTCTTTGGGATTGCTTTGTTAGTTTAAAGTGCATTTGCAACATGCAGTAGCTCGCTTAGCCCAGCAAGTAACAACAATTGCCTTTTACTCTGGAATCGCATTTCTGTTACCTGATAGCCCTAAGCTCCTTTGTTCTTCTCCCTCACCCAGAACCAGCCCACCCCAACAAGTTAATTGATCCCTCCTTTGCTTGCTTAAACCCTCTCTCTTCATTTCTCTGCAGAAACCACCCCCCTCCCCCGTGGAGACCGGCGGTCGTGAGGGCCTGCCCTGAAGCCCTCCCTGCCCGCAGAAGCCCCGAAAGAGACTCACCAAGTAACTGATCACCTTGAACCAGGCTGTTGCCATGACTGTTGGCCTCTGGCGCCATTTTTCAATGGCCACCAGCTCCCAGCCTTGCCGCATGAATCATGGACAAAACAAGCTGCCTAGCACCTCGAGTTGCTGCCCAGGCTAAGCCCCGCCGCCCCCACCACCACCCTTAGTCGGCTCTCGAATTTATAGCCAGGGTTAGTCAGGTGACGAGGTGAAAATAACCTATCAGCCTACTTCTCCAGCTGCAGGTTATACAACTCTAACTCTAGTGGCCGCTGTTACTTTTCTCCCACTTAATACCCACACAATGTATTCCCTACTTATCACAGCATTACTGACTTCCAGGATTACACTCCTTGCTCTACAACCCCCCATGGCTCCTATACCACACCACCATATCTTCAACCCTAATCCTTCAGCTATCACTAATAATTACTGGCCCAGTCCCTCCAACTTCTCACGCCTATGCCAAATTGATCCCAAAGACGTTTACTCACACACACCCACATTAACATCCACACTCACTACGGGTAAGCACTGTACCACAGCTCTCCCCCATTCCAGACCCCAGACCCCCTCTACCCATGTTAACCCTACATTCGTCCCCCTCACTTCCCTCTCCCTCCTACCCAGTGTCATTTCTAGTCTCCCAGTACCCTCCTACAACAACAAAAACCCGTCACCCTACCATTCCCAGCATTCGTCTCCCAAACTCTGCAGGCTTTCTCTCCTGCGGTCCACCCTTCTACTTCTACTACTATCTGGGAATATCCACCCCAACCCAGGACCTCACATCACAAAAACCTCTCCAAACAAACCTCAGGGGAGACTGCTGCTAACCTCACTTAATATTTGCAGCCTACCCAAAAAACACACCCCTCTACAAGGTTGGATTGCACAACATGCTCCAGACATACTTAGCCCTCTCTGAGACCTGGCTATCTGATAAAATCCCCAATGATGCTGTCTCCTAAATAACTATACCATTTTTAGGGCAGATAGGACCAGCAATAGAGGCGGTGGCTGCACAATATATATTAAATCCCCACTCAATGCCACCGTAGTTCATACCCCCACCCCACAACATGGAGCCCAGACACTAACTGTCAAACTTAGTCTGGGTTCCAAAACAATCCACATCATCTCGGCCTTCTGGAGACCCAATCTCCACAAAGACATAGACAGGATGGAAGCTGTCCAGAGGAGGGCAACTAAAATGGTGCAGGGTCTGCACCAGAAGACATATGAAGAGAGACTTAAGGAGCTTAATATGTATAGCCTCGAGGAAAGGAGGGAGAGGGGGGACATGATAGAAACTTTCAAGTACCTCAAGGAATCAACAAAGTCCAAGAGGGTAGCATCTTTCAAAAAAGAGGTGTGCAAGAACAAGGGGCACAATTTGAAGATAGAGGGGGCAGCTCAAAGGTAATTTAGGAAGTATTTTTCACAGAGAGGGTTGTGGATGCATGGAACGCCTTCTGGAGGAGGTTGTGGAGTCAAAACAGTGGTGGAATTCAAGCATGCATGGGACAGTCATAAGGCAATTCTAGGGGTTGGGGGTAGGAAGAAGTAGGCTGCTGGTTAACTAGGATCTGCAGCTTATCCATTAGGTAGGGAAATGGACAGACTGGGTGGGCCAAGCGGTCCTTATCTGCCGTCAAATTCTATGTTTCTACATATATCCCCCCGAGAAACCAGAAACTCGCGTTTGAGTCTATCCTTCACACTGTCTCACACCTACCTAATACTAATGAAGTCATATTAATGGGTGACTTCAACGTCGACTAGCTATCCCAGCTGCTTCCAGCTACAAAGACGCTGCCCAGGCATTGGATCTTACCCAACTAGTCACCTCCCCGACCAGGCGGGACACAAGATCAGGGACCTCCACCCTCTTAGACCTCATTTTCACCAACAGGCCACGTAACCTTTCCCGGGCAACTGTGCTCCCAGACTCAATCAGTGACCACTCCCCGGTTACTTGCTGGTGGATGGGTAAACTGCCCCCTGCACTGCCTAAAACCTCTTGGCACCGGAGGCTCAAAAAAAGAGGCCTAAAGCACCTCAAAGACTATCCAACGAGTAGCTACTGGCTCCCCATATATACCACGCAGTCAGTAGACATTGCTCTCACCCACTTTATAACCACCTTCAACAAAGCATATAATATATTTGCTCCCCATCACAAAGCTAGTTGTGAAAACCAGGACCACCCCCTGGATCACACCCTCCCTCCTAAACCTTATGCAACAAAGGGACAACCTTTGGCACAAGGCCATTGACTCCCAATGCACCCAGGATAGACAGCTATACAGGGAGGCACGTAATAAATGCACATGGGCCGCGCGGCAGGCGAAAGCTAATTATTACCAACATACCCTTACCTCCTCCTGGGAAGACGGAAAAAAATTCTGGAACAACATAAAAGAACTCAGTGGTAAATCCCGCTCCCCCACCCCTACCCAACTCAAGCTAAACGGGGATGTAACTCAAGATCCCGCCACTGTAGCTAAAGCCCTTAATGCCTCCTTCTCGGATCTCTCCCATATCCTCCTCAAATTTCTTCCACCCTACCAAAACCCCCCCCCGAAACACGAGTAAAGACAACTCACCCCCTTTCTGGCTCCAAGTCATCCCCTGTAGTGAGGCAAAACGCTATATCACCAAGCTATCGCCAATACCCGCTACAGCAATGACTTACTAGACCTCAAACTCATTAGGCTTACCCTCGATGTCACTCTACCCCACCTTACAAAAATTCTCAACCTTTCACTATGCCTCGGCCAGTTCCCCTCAACCTGGAAGAAAGCCATAATCACTCCCATTCTGAAGAACGGTGACCCCACTAACACCAGCAACTATAGACATATCTCAATACTTCCTCCTCTCTCCAAAGCACTGGAAAAAATAGTCTCGGACCAGCTAACAGAACATCTAACTAAACACAACCTTCTCAGTGAGGAACAGCATGGTTTCAGGTCTAGCCATAGCACTGTCACTGCACTCACTGAACTCACCACGTTCATTCACGAGGCCCTTGACCAAGGCTCAATCGCAGGGGCTATCTATGTGGATCTGACCAAGGCTTTTGACACGGTCAGTCACGAACTACTGCTTTGTGTCCTTCCTCAACTAAATGTGGTCCCTGAGGCCACAGCCTGGTTCAAGGATTACCTCTCAGGACAGTCACAGCATGTCAGGATAAACACCACCATCTCCACCTCCAAAACTGTTTGTTCAGGGGTCCCTCGGGGGTCTATATTGGGCCCATTGCTCTTTTACCCTCTTCTTAAACTCTCTCCTAAAGCGTGCAGTGGTCATCTCTTACTCTATGCCGATGATGCGGTTCTGTACTGGAAACATCCTCAACCGAGCGCCCTCCAACTAGCCCTTCAGGGTTTTTTCGGGGAACCAGAGAACTGGTTCACTGATCACCGCCTGATCATAAACTATAGCAAAACTAAGTCCATGATCTTTGCACATCGCCAAAGCCCACATAGTCAGATAGCACTCCAAATTAAGAACTCATTAGGCACCCATCTGGAACACGTTACACACTTTAAATACCTGGGTATCACTTTGGATACCTCCCTGTCCTACCATAGTCACGTCCATCTCCTCTCGTCCGCGGTCAACACTAGAATGGGCATCCTCTACAGACACAAAAGCCCTACCTGCACAAGCCATGCAACTAGCAGTCACCTTCTCCATCCTCTCCCTAGTCGACTATGGGATTGTTATATACTGCTCAGCTGACCTTACCACGCTAAGCAGTATAAACACTGCACTAATAAAGCCTGCCGCCTAGTAACAGGCTGTGACAGACTAACCCATACCTGTGGATCTTTATACACTGACTGGTTGGCTAAACTTCCAACAAAGACTAAAATACCACACCTGCATTCTCGCAAAAAAGATACACCTCCAGCTTGCCCCCACCAGCCTACTTCCCATCATCAGTTCAGCCCCCATCAGGCGTAATACAAGACTCACAGCTATATCGTCTTTCCTGGTTCCCCTTTGTAGAACATCCCTAGGGCAAAGATCTTTCTGCTACCGTGCTCCCCTATGGCTCAACACACTACTCCCCCCCCAACAACTCTCCCAGTCCCATAGCATCTCACTTTTCAAATCAGGCCTTAAAACCCAACTTATGGATAATGCTAAATGTGACTGTGGCTAAATCTGCCCACCCTCTTCTCTCCCAAATCCTCCACTTCTCCTGACTCAGGGACTCCCTAGACCTTATGAAATGGCATCCTACAGATCTCTGTCTAGGGATCACAGGAATGCTTCCTAATTACCTCACCTGCTAAATAAGTTTCTAGCCTGGACTGCCCTGCCAGTACTGTAACTGTATATACTGCCTGTCAATGTTAGTCTTATACTGTCTTTTTTTCCCTCCACGCCCTGTAACCGACGTGGAGCGTTTGTAAAAAAACAAAAAACAAAGTTACTCTGTCAGTACTGAAATTGTAAATAATGCCTGTTCTCGTCTGTCTTTTAATGTATTTTGTCTACCCTCCACCCCCCTGTAACCTGACGTGGAGCCTTTGCAAAAGAGTCTGTGACTCAAAGGATTGTAATTCTGATTGTACTTAATAAAATTAAAAAAAATAAATGTGCCATGTGAATGTGCAGCAACCCCTGATGCAGTTTCACTGCTTTTTTTCCATCCTGCCTTGCTGCAGTTTCCTATGCACCACCACACCGTAAACAGGAAGTAATGCACAATGTGGAAGTGCGTTTCTTTTGTACAGAGTACATTGGCACATTACGGTTTTCTGGATTATAAAATATTTTGATGTTTTCTTTAAAGTAGCATGGGGGTATGGGCCCTCGAACAAAAGCAATCAAGTATTTAAATCGCCTGCTTCCTGTTGACAGTGGCCCGAGGATGTGAAGTAGGCATGATGCCAAATGCAGGATGTAGGCACAACTTCCCACAACCCAAATATGCTCCCATAAAACCAAAACAACAGGAGGAACGCCAGAACCTAACTTGCATTGCAGCAGAAAGGTGCCGCCTGAACTGGCAAGAAAACGATCTCACTGCTATCAGCCAGAATGACTCAGACCACTGAACTCGAGCAGGCCAGTGTGAACACCTTTGAGTTTCAAGCTGGTTCTGGTACATTGTGTTCCAGTATCTAGTCTGGAAGTGAAAAACACACACCAGTGCTCCAAATCACCCTCATCAAGGGAGGGACACAGCTGTGAAATATTTCTCAAATAGCAAAATCCACTCTGGTGATAGGAGAGCTATGATGCTTCCCTTCTTGGGGAAGAGGGTAACAACGCAGAGATGCCTCCAAGACACATGGGAGACTTGGAATAAAGGGAAGAACCACCACACATTAGGGTACATTTTCCTGGGGTCCAGGTCTGGGTGGAGGAAAGGAGGACTAAAGATCCAGTATGAAGTTGGGCATTATTATTTGGGTGGGTCTGGGGCTGGGTCAGGGTTAGTAGTAGAGACCCAAGTGGGAAAGTGGAGAAGGGTAAATTTGTATTATATTTAAAGGGGGGTATAGTTGGGGTAGTGAACAGGCACCTAGCTGCAAGGGGAAAACTGTTATTTTATTACTTGGGGTGTGACTGCTTGCCTGCACTGTCAATGGGATCAGTGTCAGACATAATGTTTGGGGGAGGTAGTGTTTTCTGCTAGCACTGGGGATGGGCTTCTTTGTCAGTGTCAACATTCAAGTGAAGTGGTATTATCTCAGTAGCTGGGCATGGGGTCCCAGTGTCACAGTTTACATTCATTGGTGAGTAGAAATTTACAGCTCCAGGGTGAGCTCCTGGTGCTGGCAGAATAGTGTATGGTAGGACACTGTCTAAAAGCTTTTTCATCTACCCTATTTGTCGAATACTTAAGAAAACATCCTCAGTTAATGGGTCATTAAGAATACTGGGACACACACAACAGCAGGAATTATTCTGTGCATGCACTGCTTTATGAATTTTAACATACAGTACTACATTTTCCGAGAACATTATGTTAAATCCCAAATTATTAGAAAACTACTGAGTTGTTTGAAATTGAACTCCCAAACACTTGAAGGTATGTACTATAACCCTGCCTGGTTTTGTGGTTTAATGTTTTGTGGTATTAGCTGTAGAACATGCCAATCCTACCCAGATAAAGCAGCAAGCATTTTTAATTACTTTTCAAGATATGTTTTATTTCAGACTACAGACTACAGATCAGGATGAATTTTTTCATGATTCATAGATTCTGACACTGTTTCAGCCCGATCTGTCAGCTGGCGTCCAAAATAAAAAGTGAGACCGTAAGATTTTTAAATAGAAGTTACAAGCAAACCCATAATATAATATGTATTTATTTCTTTATTGTTGTTACCAGGTAAGATCCACTAGGCAAACTATTTTTAGGCATGACCTTGAAGAATTACAGAACTTACTTCATCAGCACAGTAAAACAATACAAAATACACAAAATTGGAAAAGGACATCACTAGGAGTCATGCATACAGCAGCATCAAAAACATTACTGCAAAAAGTCAATCATTTCAAATAATTCTCTTTGCTACCTCTATGAGTATTTATAGTACATGTGAATGACAACTGTACAGCTTCCCTACAGCTAAGGCGTATTAGGATGCTGAAGTCATAATTACTCACTTGTAATATCACAATCTTTTTCAAGCTCAAGTGACTGTAATATCCCATGCAAGCAATAAGACATGACAGGGTAGAGGGTTTGATTCATAAACTGCCCACCCCGGTGCACTGTAAGGCACATAGTACTTGTGCTGAGTGCCTTTCAACTATCCGGAAGTGCAGTTTATGACTAGAGACCCACACCCTGGAGTGTCTTATTGCACTTTATAAAATGGGTACCTCTAAACGCTGTAGATAAAATTTAGTATTTGAAAAATAATAAAAAAAATGAAATGTTAATTTTGTAACTTTAAATTAAAAGTAGTCAGTCTAGGTTTCTCCTCTATACCACTAAGTGGTGCTGTCTGCAGTGTTTGTGAGAATGATTGGCTAGGGCACTTACATTAAACCTGTGTTATCTGGAATACGGGGTGCAGTTCTGGAGGCCACACTTACAGGGTGACAGGGACAGGGTGGAGAGGGTCCAGAGAAGGGCAACCAAGATGGTTCAAGGACTTCACAGGAGGTCTTATGAAGAACGACTGAAAGAACTAAACTTGTACAAGCTGGAGATGAGGAGGGAGAGGGGGATATGGTAGATACCTACAAATATCTGAAGGGAATACACAAGGTGAGGGAAGGAAGCATATTCAGGATGAATGAAAAATCAACTGGGGACACGCATTCAAGCTGGAGGGGGGCAGATTTAGGAGAAATATGAGGGAGCAGTTCTTCACTGAGAGAGCGGTGGGTCCTTGGATTAGGCCACCAGAATGGGTGGTGGGGGTAGATCTGGTGAACAAATTCAAGAAGGCTTGGGACAACTACATGGGGTTAAATAGAAGTAACAATGGCATCAAACAGAGGGAGTAAGATAAACCACATAGGGAGGGGTTAATGGGCAAACTGGATGGGCCAATGGGTCCTTTTCTGCTGGCAAATTTCTCTGTTTCTATGTTTAATTATTGATTTTCCTACTATAGTTGTAATAACCAGTCCAATTTGTGTTTTTTCAGTGGCGCATTGGCCTGAGCTGGAGAGCAGTGGTGACTGAGGGTGCAAACCAGCAGAACCAGGTTGTTGTGGAGCAGGGGAATGGGAGAGTCAGCATTCAAAAAAACTGTAGAGTTGTGCTGTGACACAGGCCAGGTTATTGCATCGGTCACTGTGTCAGTTGTGGACTCAGCAAAGTGACCTTAGTGGTGCTTGTCTCATTTTTTTAAATGTATTTTTTTGTCTGTTTAAAAATGTGGGAGAGTTTGCATGCAGTAAAATGGTAGATTGAAACTGCATGAGAGTCCAGTTCTTGTGTCCTTCGGTTGTTATGTCAGTTGTGGACTCAGTGAAGCAGACTTTATTGCACTTGGCTCCATTATTTTGAATGTATTTACTTTCTCTGTTTTGTTGTAAAGTTTTTATTATTTTCCTTACTATAGCATAATACAAACAATATGAGATGATACAGTACATAATTTGCTTTCTCTGTTTTAGAAATGTTCACCCAGGGACAGCTCAGTGGCGCCGAGGGGCTGAGGCACTGTCACAGCACCTTACCTCATGCCATGATGGTGACCAAAGTTCGGGAACAAGCTTGGGTTGCCGGGGTCAGCTGGAGAGAGGGCTGGGAGTAGGACTGAGCAGTTGACATGTAGCTCTCCTCTGTTGGATTGGGGTGATGTAGCTATCCCTATCTAGGCTGACACCTAGGGGAGGCTGGGTATCTGAGCAGGCAAGAGACACTGACATCTCACATTGGGAGAGTGGATGGGGAAGTGGGCTGGGAAAGCAGGGGTGCCTCCACACGCATGTGCTCACTGCATGCCATGACCTTTGGCCCCTGGGAGGAAAAACTATGGGAGGAAAAAATATAATGGAAAAAAGGGCATGGCTGGGGATGTATGGAGCCCACTCACCACACTCCTATCTGCCACATCACCAGACAAACCTGTGGCCTACTGGATTCGGGCCTTGGGGGGGAGGACAGGCCTCCCTTCCCCTTCCTGACCCTGCCACAGTGGGGTAATCCATGGGGTATGTGCCATCAGCTTAAGTCTGGGGATTGTGGACAGTGAGCAAGAGTGAAGAGCTGGAAAGGGGGAGGGATCCCACCATGGCCTAGAAGGATAAAATATATACAGAAAGAGAAGTTCACCCAGGACAGTATGTACATGCTAGCGGACATCAGGGTGAGAGTGGTAGAGGAAGTAATCTATATATATATATATATATATATATACAGTCGAAGAAATGTTCACCCAGGACAGTATGTACATGCTAGCAGACGTCAGGGTGAGGGGTGAGATGAAGTAATATATATATACAAGAGAAATGTTCACCCAGAACAGTATGTACATGCTAGCGGACGTCAGGGGCGAGGGTGGTAGGAGGAAGAATATATATAGAAAGAAATGTCTACCAAGGACAGTATGTACATGCTAGCAGACATCAGGGTAAGAGTTGGTAGGAAGATAATATATATATATATATATATATATATAATATATATTCTAAGTAGGTAGTATACTACGAGGTGTCCCTCAAGGTTCAATTTTGGGGCCATTATTGTTTTTGTTATATATTAATGAATTACCTACCAAAATAAATAATTCACAAATCAGGTTGTATGCAGATGATACAGTACTTTTAGCATCAGCCAAATCTCAAAATGAAATGATAGTGAAATTACAGATGGATTTTGATGTTCTACAGGATTGGTTTTCTAGCTCTAAATTAGTGATAAGTGATAAAAAACTCAGGTTATGTTTTTCAATAAAAAACAAAGCTTAATAAAAAACAGATCAGAGATAGGGAAACACTAATGAGGAATGGGAAAAAATTGATAATCACAGATCAATATAAATATTTAGGTGTAGAGATTGATTATACTTTATCTTTCTCAGCTCATATTAATAATACAATAAAGAAAATTAATAATAAGATAGGGGCACTACATAGGTCTTCAAGGATATTAAATCTACAAACCCGGAGGTTAATTGCAAATCAATTAATAATGCCTGTATTAGAATATGGAAATATGGTGTATAATTTTGCAGGTCAAACACATTTAAATAAATTAGTCATATCATATCATCGATTGGCAAGATTTGTCCTGAACTGTAGCTATAATACTCATCATTGCATTTTGTATAAAGACCTAAACTGGGACAGTTTATCAGTACGATTTAAAAAACAATATTCAGTATGTATCTATAAAATAATAAATGGAATGATTGATGGAAACATGGAATTGCCTTCTGTTAGTAAATATTATCCATATATTTTAAGAGATATAAAGCATAGAGATTACACTTTTCCAAAAACTAATACAAGATATGGTACTATGACACTTGAGGCTCAGACTGCAAATATTTGGAATAATAGTCCCTCTGAATTAAGGAAAGCAACTAAACTATCCCAGTTTAAATTAGGATTGAGCACTGTATTTTATGATGAATGTACTTGTTTTTAAAATGTGGATAAATGTGTTAGTTGTTGGTCTGACACAGGACAACTTTGAAAATAGGTCTATGACCTAAAGTTTGCTATCCTGTATAAAATAAAATTTTTACTACTACTACTTATATAGAAAAGAAATGTTCCTCAGGACAGTATAGTATGTACATGCTAGTATATGTCAGGGTGAGGTGGTAGGATGAAGTAATATATATTCAGAAAGAAATGTTCACCCAAAACAGTATGTACATGCTAGCAGACGTCAGGGTGAGGGTGGTAGGAGGAAGTAATATATATAGAAAGAAATGTTCACCAAGGACAGTATGTACATGCTAGCGGACATCAGGGTGAGGGTGGTAGGCTGAAGTAATATATATATATATATATATATAGGAAGAAATGTTCACCCAGAACAGTATATTCATGCTAGCGGACGTCAGGGTGAGGGGTGGTAGGAGAAGTAATATATATAGAAAGAAATGTTCACCAAGGACAGTATGTACATGCTAGTGGATGTCAGGGTGAGGGTGGTAGGAGGAAATAATATATATATAGAAAGAAATGTTCATCAAGGACAGTATGTACATGCTAGCGGATGTCAGGGTGAGGGTGGTAGGAGGAAGTTATATATATATGGAAAGAAATGTTCACCAAGGACAGTATGTACTTGCTAGCGGACATCAGGGTGAGGGTGGTAGGATGAAGTAATATATATAGAAAGAAATGTTCACCAAGGACAGTATGTACATGCTAGCGGACGTCAGGGCGAGGGTGGTAGGATGAAGTAATATATATAGAAAGAAATGTTCACCCAAAACAGTATGTACATGCTAGCGGATGTCAGGGTGACAGTGGTAGGATGAAGTAATATATATATATAGAAAGAAATGTTCACCAAGGACAGTATGTACATGCTAGCAGACGTCAGGGTGAGGGTGGAAGGAGGAAGTAATGTATATAGAAAGAAATGTTCACCCAGAACAGTATGTACATGCTAGCGATGTCAGGGTGAGGGTGGTAGGATGAAGTGACCAGGTGCTTCTCAGCCTAACATGCTTCTAAGTCAAGAAGAAACAAATTAAGTAAGAGAATGGCTTAGATATTTATTTAAGAAAGTGAGTATCTATGGAGTTGGGGTAGGGAGTGGAAGTTGAAATATGGCAGTGTGGCATTTGTTAAGGACAGGCAAGTGGGAGAGTGCAGTTTTTTTTATTTATTATGCCAACTTGGCTTCCAGAAACCTAAAACAATCTGGGAGGCATTGCTATATTAGGCACTGCATCCTGGTTGCTGGAAGGAGTAGAAAGTCATGGGGTTTGGAAATGTCTCAGTTAATCAGGACTCAGGAACTTCCATATCCATTTTATAAGTAGGGGTAATGATATCAGCTTCTGAAAAGCCTCATCTGTAACTGTATAGAACAGTGATCCTGTTTTCTCATAGGGTTCTTCTTCAGCAACAAAGAATGTAGATTGCTGCGTGCTCTCGAAGGCTTTGGTCCCCTAGTTCAAAATTAAGCATATGCTAAGACTCAGCTACATGTTGGTGTATCAGACTTACAAGTCCATTTTTCTGGAATGCCGTACAGATGATTTTTACTATTGCCAACTGGGATATAATTACTGGTTTGGTATGATTACATCCTAAAATTGGTATGCATAAATTTGCATTACATAACCCATCTCACATGTACATGTGTAACAGAGATTATCTCACACTCCACCTCAACTATTTTATGGCACCATTCATAAATTACTGCACAAGGAAACAGAAAACCAATTATATAAAATAAAATATGGAGAACAGTGAAACTCATTTTTTTACATACCCTTGGTTTGTGACACGAATATAAACCACTCGACCTTTGATCTCATGGTTTGTTTCACACATCTCGGGTGTATAGCAAAAACACTTTTTTATACACTATTGCCCATACATTATTCTCTGTTTTATTGTTGGTGAACTAAACCCCTCTTTAATGTGTCTTTAAGCCAGATATGTAATTGATGTCATTTGTGAAGTTCTGATAACTAGTTATAGATCATATCAGTTGCACAGTACCATGTACAAGCAAACAGCTCAAAAAAGTGTAGTCTGCTGCTATAATGTGCTACAGAAGGCAGTTCCCCAGACTATTGTGAAAACAGTATAGCAAATACGCTGGCCTGGAGGCACTGAGGGTTAAGGTGCTGGATGCCACACCTTGTGCCATGCCCGTGACCCGAGTTTGGGAGCAAGTTCGGGCCACTGTGGGGCTGGGGGAAGGGTTGGGAGATGACTGTAGTGGCCGCTGAGCTGCTCTCATCTCCCGTTTTGGAGAGGCACTGTTCTTCACTCTCAGCTGACACCCGATGGAGGGCGGGTGTCAGAGCAGAGTCAAGGACCTCTGTAAAGGAGGTTATAAAATGGGAAGGGAAGATCCTGCTAGCTGATTGGCTGTTACCTGCACGTTAGATCCGTCTAATGCACAGATAAAAACAAGTGCTAGGAAACGGCATGCAGCAGTAACAGAAAATCAATCCATTTTTGGAACGTTCGCTTTTTTCCGAATTGTAGCAGACGCCATCTTTTTTTTTAATCTGACAAGTCTGAGCCCTGAAAACACAGATTGAGTGTCCCACAATCCACGCCCCAGTTTATCAGAAAGTACCAAGATCATACTATGTAGCTGATTTTTAAATTGAAGCATAATTACCAACCACCCACTACTGCGGCTGCTAGTACCGCTTGTTTGAGTCTGTGTTTCAAATCTGTCAACAACTCTCGCTCACCTCAAATACCCGCCTTGCTTTTCTGTCCCTCATCAGACATGAAACTGCCTGGAAGATCCTCAGTGACGATTTACATTTTTATACACTTACATAATAAAATGAGACAGACAATCAGCATTTCAGCAGCAGCATCTCAGTTCAGATGTTCTTAATGTACTTCCTACATCTGGAGTGTGCTTTCATGTCCAGCGACTCTTGCGATCACTTGACCGCTCACAGCAGCTTTAAAATGACTTAAAACAAGCATTTGTCAATGCGAATGTTTGCTGCTGGCATTGGCATTGGTAGTGTAGGAGTTAGAGAGCTGCATAAGTGGAATGGCAGTGAAGTATTGAACTGAAGCCAACCCCACCACCACCCTGCAGAGATTGACAGGCATTGGGGTGTGCCTTTGTGTCATCAGGCATAACGGCAATGCCATTTCATCACACCCTACCCTGCAGACACTGACAAGTGTCACGGTGTGCCTTGGGGTCTTTGGCCCTTGTGCTCATCCCATTCCATCAGGAAATATGGTGAGATGGGTCCTGTATAGAAGAGTGGCATGAACTTTGGGGCCGAAGAGTCCAAGGCACACTTCGATGCCTCTCACTGGCTGTAGGGTGTGGAATGGTATGAGCATTGCAGGTGAGAATCCCAAGCCACACCCCTGATGCCTCTCAATCTCTACAGGCTGGGGCGTTATGGTCAGAAACACTAATGCCTCAGGCGTTTGTTGGCATTTTCACTCCAAATTTTCAACATGTTTTTTTTGTGACCCCACCTTATGAACAGTGGCAATATCAGTTTGTTAGCTGAAAGCTTATTTCGCACAGCAACTATACCATTTGGCACCACAGGTGCGAAAACACATTTCGAAAAGGATGTGAAAAATGACAGCTGTACTGTTCATGGGGAGGAGCAAAAAATGGCAATGTTGAAATTCTGCAGTGAAAATATTAAAAAAGCTGGTGAAGTCACGAGCATGCATAGAAAATGCACAATGCACACCCGTAATGCAATTAGTTTGGGGATTTTTTACAGCAGATTGTCAACACGGATTTTGTAACCTCCGCTCATGAACAGTGTCACTGTGATTTTCTTAGTCTGTCCCGAACAGTGATTTCCCACAGCGACCACGCATTTCTGCGCTGGAAGTGTGAAAACACATTTTGACCATGGTGTGAAAATACAGCTGTACTGTTCATAAGGAAGTGTGGAAAATGCCAGTGGTGAAAATCTGGACTGAAAATATTAGAAATCCATGAAGTTATGAAGGTGTGTAGAGCTACTTCGTAGGTAACTCGTAACACAGTCATTTATGGACGTATTTCACCACATTTTAACATAGCCATTTTGACACCTCTGCTCATGAACAGTGTCACTGTGATTTTCTTAATCTGTCCCGAACATTGATTTAGCACACCGACTGCAACATTGTATGCTACATGGGTGGAAACACGTTTTGGCCGAGATGTGAAAAATGACAGCTGTACTGCTCATAAGGAGGTGTGGTAAAATGGCAATATTGAAAATCTGGAGTGAAAATATTGAAAATTCACGAACTTACGAGCATGCGTAGGAACAGCGCAATGCATGCTCATAAAACAGTAATTTTTGGGAGTTTTTTCACCAAATTTTTAACATAGCCATTTTAACACCTCTGCTCATGAACAGTGTCACTGTGATTTTCTTAATCTGTCCCGAACATTGATTTTGCACACCGACTGCGCCATTGTGCGCTACATGCGCGGAAACACATTTTGGGTCAGATGTGAGAAATGACAGCTATACTTCTCATAAGGAGGTATGGTAAAATGGCAATGTTGAAAATCTGGAATGAACATATTGAAAATTCGTGAACTTACGAGCGTGCGTAGGAACAGCGCAACACATGCTCGTCAAACAGTCATTTTTGGAAATTTTTTTCACCAAATTTTCAACATAGGGTTTTTGGGGGCCTACCTCATGAACTGTGACACTGTCATTTCATAAATCGGTCCCAAAGGTGGTTCCATGCAGTGACAGCGAAAATCACCTTTTGGAGGCCGATTAACTCCATGACAGTGACAGAATTCATGATGTAAACCATGGAAAAAATTGTGCCTGTTTAATAATACTGGCTGGGAGTGCACTTCGTGGATTGCCTGCTTGTTGCTGACCTTTGCTTTGCTGCTGAACGTCTGCTGCAGCACGGCTCTCTCTTGATTGATCAAGTGTGTGCAGGGAGAGAGAGAGAGAGAGCATTGCTGAGGACTGAAACTTTGGTGCCTCGTTGTTGCCCTTATGTTTTCACAGCTGCAGCTACCCTCTTCTGTCCTGGTTCCCAATCCTGGGAAAGGGGACCAGAAACAAACAAGGACACCACCTCTTCTTTCCTTGATGCCTCAAGCACCATGAGGACTCTGGCTGCCATCACAAGTGGGAGTGCATGTTCCATAGGCTCCTCTAAGTGCTCCCACCCACTGATCCTTCCAGCAGTCATGACTAAGGACCTACAACATCATTGATGTCATTGGGCTTTCTAGACAACAGCCCAAAGAGGCTACAGCAAATACCTGGGGCCAGCAATCAGATGGGGCAGCATAATAAATATAAAATAAAGATGTTTGGAGCCAGACTCATTCAAGGACATGGCTGTGGCCATCTTGATGACCTCTAACCCCAGCAGCCAGCCTATCAGATGGCTAGAATGCCCATAGCAGGATCCTAAAGGCTTGTGGGGCAATTTGAAGCCAGAGAGCTCCCCAATGTTCTATCAGGGAACAGGAAGACAGGCAGAAGCAAGGACAGGGGCGATAGATCGATGAACAGCCCTGTTTGACCAATTAGACACTGCATACCTCTCAACTGTCCCTGATTTTCAGGGATGTCCCTGATTTTGCCTCAGAAATTTCTTCTGTCCCTCCTAAATTTGGCATTTCTGTCACTGAAGAGTAGGGATTTGAATCACAAAATAACGCCAGCCATTGGTGTTACAGTCTAGTTCTCATTAAGAGAATACTATCCACACTAAGAAGCATGTTGTACACAGCTTCTGGAACTAATATTACTATTTTTTCAGATGTGTCCCTGATTTTGGTCATTTGTCCCTGATCATTTTAAGCCATGTCCCTGATTTGTGATGAGGGAGGTTGAGAGGTATGAGACACTGAATTAAACAAAGATGTTTTGGGACTCACAAGGAACTTGGGGAAGTCTGGCAGAGACACTGAACATAGCAGACTTGCTGCCACTGAAAGAGCTGGAGGCCTAGCCAGGTCTGGTCCTGTAAGCCCACCACTGGGCCCATCCTACAAAGTTTTGACCTGCTGTAAGACTGCTCTCAAAGTGTGCATGCTGAAGGAAGCCACTGAGAATCTGTGCCAATGGGATGTTTGCACAGACCAAAGCTACTGCATGAGAAATCCAGGGTGGTACCCATGCCAAGAGCAGTATGTTGAGCTGTAAGACTGGAACAAAGACCCGGCATCTAAATCAGGGTGTTGCAGATGAGGTAGGGGCCAGCTAGCCTTATTAAGTCAGGTGAATTGGTGTACAGGAGTCATGGAGTGAGTGCACAGAGTACACATGCACTCCTTATCTGGAGAATCAAACTGTGGGGTCTCTCTTGGGTTTGGTGCTTCACAGATCATGAACCACCACATCATACTCCTGTGACTGTGAGAGCTGAGCCAGAAGGGTTGTGCTACCGCAAATCTTCTGAGAGCGGAGTCTGAAGTGCTTCAGCATCTAACCACTGGGGCCTATCCTGAATGCTGCTGGACCAGTTGCTGTGTGCTGGTTCCCGACTTGACTGAGTTCCTGCATCCTCGGGTCATATCAGTTTTGATCTTTTGTGTGTTCTTTGCTTGTATTTACTATTAGTTTCAAGTCTGGAGTACAAATACCTTGTGTTTAGAGGTGGGACATCCACTTAATAAATTTCTTGGCCTGTGAGGTTTAAATAACTGCAATTTATTTTAAAGTTCAGTGCACGAGCACCAGTCAACCAAGGCAACATCTAAGGGCCTGCAATGATTCAACACTGTGTATGCAAGGACTGCAGCAGGGGAGCTCCCAACCAAGTTAATAGTAACATCCTGGTACCGGGGTGGGGGGGTATCAGCCTCCAGTACAAAAGGGTAACCGCAGGGGATTGTTTGCTGTGAACTCTAATGATGCACAGAGCTGTGCTTGTTTGGGCCTAGTTAATGGCAGCCTTCATTATGCTGTTCCGCCACTATCCCCTGTGGGGTTTGACTATAAAATGACTGTTATTAATTGTCCCACCCACATTGGGCACCTAAGGCTGGTCCAATAGTGTGCATGCTTAATAACCTTCTCCTGCAGGGGGCTGAAGTTGTAATAGACCTGTTGTTCCTGCTAAGCTGGTATCTTTATTGTGTGATCTTCTGCTGGTATTGTATTGGGGAGACCATTACGTTTGTGGCTATGCAGGGCAAATAATCTGCTTAAGCTTGGTACTGGTGAAGGCAACTACTGTCTAATTGGTCCCTAGGGAACAGTCCAGTCTAGTGTAGGAGGTGGGCAGAGTGGGTACTGCATTCCAGTGGGTGCACTGCACATAACATCTAGCAACACTCATTTTATATGGGTGGAGGCACCATGCTATTTTTTATCTTTTAAGAGACAAACCAGAATACTGCAGGAGAAAGAACAAACCAAACCCCTGAACCAAGTGTGCCCTGTACAGTCACCATGCTGGGGTGTGAAATGAGACAGGGCAACCTGGGGGTCACACTGATGTCTTTCCAAAGTGGTCTACCCACATTACATCAGGCCTTCATTTTCCCCTGGAGTAACCCCAAATCTTCCCATGCTTGCAGGCTTCCCTTCAGAGATGATAATAACAATGATGATGATAATGATAGTACAAGGCACAAACTGAGGCACGGATTGCCAGAGGGGTAACTAAAGGGGACAAGGTCTTTTTTAGATAACATAAGTGAGAAGAAGACAAGAGGAGGAACTGTGAGGTTAAAAAGGGCAGAGGGGAATGTGCAGAGGGGGATCAGAAAAAAAGCAGATATTCCAAACAGATATTTCTGTTCAGTCTTCATGGTGGAAGGGAGGTGGACTGCATAAAGCAGCAGAAACACTGGGGAGGGAGGGAGGAGGCACCAGTCCATTTACAGAGGAAGAGTAGACTAGCAAATCTGAAACTGAACGAAGCTAAAGGTCCAGATGGGGTACATCCAATAGAGTTGATGGAAGTCAGGAAGGTACTGGCTACACCTCTGACAGCCCTATTCAACAAATTATTGGAAACAGGAGTGGTTCCAGAGGGCTGGAGAAGGGCAGATGTAGTCCTGCTTCATAAAAGTGGTAGCAGGGAGGAGTCTGGCAACTATAGACCAGTCAGTCTGACATCAGTGGTGGAAAAGCTAATGAAGTAACTGCTGAAGGAAAGGATTGGGGAGTATCTTGAATGCAGTGGGTTACAAGACCTGAAATGGTATGATTCAGGTGGGGGGAGAACATGTCAGAAGAACATAATCGATTTCTTTGACTGAGTGACCAGGAAAATAGATCAGGGTGGGTGGTGGATATTTTATACAATGGCATCACCACCTCCCACCTCCTGCTAGTGATACTCCTGCCTATGCACCCCAGCATCCCACTGGCCCTCCCTTCCACCTTTGCACACTGCTTTGATACCTTAAGGTCATCAGAGATGATAACCCCCTTGGTCATTTTCCTCTTTGGTGATAGTCAGCCCTTCCCCCCCCCACCTGTAGCTCTCTCCAGGGTTTCCTCTGCCCAGGTGCATTATTTTGCACTTCTTTGCATTGAACCTCAGTTGCCACATCTCCAACCTTCTTTCAAGCTTCTCCAGGTCCCTCTTTGTTTTCTGTGCCCCTTCTGGAGTATTCACCCTGTTGCAGATCTTGGTGTTATCTGCAAACAGGCAGACCTTTCCTTCCAGCCCCTCTGCAATGTCACTAATGAAGACATTGAACAGGACTGGTCCTTGAACTGATCTCTGCAGTACCCCACTGGTCACCCCCTCTCCCCAGATTGTACCCCATTTACCACCACCCTCTGTCTCCTGTCTGTTAACCAGTTCCTAACCCAGTTCACCACTTTGTCTCCCATGCCCAGACTACCTATCTTGTTAATCAGCCTTCTATGTGGGACGATGTCAAAGACTTTGCTGAAATCTAGGTTGGTGACGTCTACCACCCCTCCCTGATTTACTTCCCTAGTCACCAAAACAAACAAATCTATCAGATTCGTTTGACATGACCTTCCTGCTGTGAATCCATATTGCCTTCAGATCCTGAGCACCCCTGGGTTTCAGGTGTGCCACTATCCTTTCTTTCAGCAGTGTCTCCATGATCTTTCCCACCACTGAGGTGGGGTTGACTGGCATGTAGTTCCCCACCTCCTCCCTATTGCCGCTTTTGCGCACTGGGACTACATGTGCCTTCATCCAGTCCTCCAGAATCACACCCGTATTGAATGACTCTGTGAACAGGGCCACCAGAGGTGCTACTAGTTCCCTTTGCAGCTCCCTTAGTATCCTCGGGTGGATGCTGTCCAGTCCCATGGCCTTATCCAACTTTGGCTTTGTGAGTTCTTCCAGAACTCTCTCCATTGTGAAAGGACTGGTGCCCTACCCCCCATTACCTCTGCAACCCAACTGTGGTCATTGACCCTCCCCCTCCTTAATGAATACTGAGCAGAAGTATTTGATCAGTATTTCTGCATTTCCAGATCCCCTCCTACACTCTTCCTTCTCCCTCTGAGACTGAGAGACCTCAATCTAAAGTCACATGAGATACTGAGAGACCCGGTATGTATACCCTGGAGGGTGGAGAGACAGGGAGATATGATAGAAACCTACAAATATCTAAAAGGCATAAACAGGGTCTGGAGGGTAGCATCTTTCACAAAAGGAGATGTCAAGGAACAAGGGGGCATGACATGAGGCTGGAAAGGGGTAGACTAAGGGGTAGCATGAAGAAGTATTTCTTCACAGAAAGGGTGGTAGATGCATGGAACATACTTCCAGCGGAGGTGGTGGGGACAAACACAGTGGGGGGATTCAAGCATACATGGGAGAGGCATAGGGGAACCCTAGCAACAGGAACAAGGAGGTAAAGCCAGAGATCAAGTAGGGTTTGAGGCTTTTACAGTAGGCGAGGAAAATGGGCAGATCTGTCTGCCATCAATTTCTATGTTTCTATGTAACATGCAGGGGCTGCATCAGAAGCAGCATAAGAAGAGACTAAGGGATCTCAATATGTACACCCTAGAAGAGAGGAGGGATAAAAGGGCCTATTAATACCTCACAGAGCTTAACAAAGTAGAGAAGGGAGTATTTTCAGTGGAGAAGGTGCGAGAGAACAAAGGGACATGCAATGAAGATGGAAGGGAGAAAATTTATGAGGGATGTAGGCTACTTTTCGATTGAAAGAGTGTTGGATGCTTGGAGCGGTCTTCCAGCAGAAGTAGTGGGGGCAAAGACAGTGGTGGGCTTCCGCATGCATGGGATGAACACAGGGAATCTTAGTAGGGAAACAGAGGTGGGTGGGGAGATTAAGAGGACTTTGTGCAGTGCATATTTAGGCAGGGAAGAAGGGGGCAGACTGGGTGGGCCAAGCAGACCTTATCTGCCAAAACATTCTCTGTTTCTATGGTTCATGGTGATGATGTAGCCCTACTTCTCAATCCAAGAAAGGAAGGTTCTTTACCAAAGGGTCTATTAGGAATCACACCGCTCCCTTTTCATTCTATCCATAAAAAAGAAAAAATACGCTATATGAGAGAAAGTACAGGACCAAAAGGTTTCCGATGTGAAAACTGGCAGAGCAAGGTACTGGAAACACCAGATGCATTTTTTTTTTACGTATAAGTAATATTGTACTTTTTATTTTAACTGTAGTTGACTTGTATTTACATAACAGGTGATTGGTGAATGATTTTGTTAAGAATACAGCTTTCCAGAAACGTTAGTATTGAATAAGCAAATATGTACTGTTACACAACATACTATATGCTGCTGTCAGTGGTTATGAAAGCGAAAACCTGGTCAGTCTGGTATAGTTCCATCCTTCAATTCCGTGTGTGTTAGTTAATCAGATGCAACCGGTACATGCGGTTATTCATAAATTACTATTACAGCAATACAGTTCATTTTACTAAATTGGCATAATAATTCATATTGTATATTCTCTAGAGGGTCTTAACTTAGTTTGTGGCTTTTCCACAAATATGAGACCTCCCTTGTTAAAGATTGTTTTAATTTATTGTTTTATTTAATATATTTAAGTTAAGCAAGGATTTTCATTTTTTCCTGCATAATATAACAACAGTTCCTCCACCCCGCTTCCCATCCCCACGAATATGTTAGCACAGGGTTTTCCCATTCTTTTTTGGGAGGGCTTAATCTAGCAGTCCCCTTCCCTGCATTTGAGTATGCACTACATCAGCAGCAGGGTTCACGCTGCCTGTAATCTGACACCAAAGGAGGCTTCCATTCCTTCCACTCGCTCAGCTCACGTGAGAGAGACAGCTAGACTGCACAGGCTACATTACGGCTGTATACATGGAATATGCTGTGAGCTCTTTGCTGTCCAGGACATCATCACGTAACCATCCCCTAAAATAGTTACACAATGGGAACCTTCTTATAAAAGGCTAGACAAGACACGAGGAGCAAGCAGCAACCTAACATCCTCCTTACAAACAACACTCGCAAATGTTCTGAAGGTATGAGAATTTTCTTTTTCTGCTCCAGAATTTTTCATCTGTTAGTGATTAGTGGTGTTGTTACTTGCGGACTCTGGTCTTCCTGTTCATTTCTTTTAAGTTCCTTCCTGCATCAAATTGTGCCTAAGCAAAGTCCAGTTGAATGCTGAAGTGTATTTACAGAGCACAAGCATGCAGTGTGTGTGGGGGGGAGCGCACATGAGCAGGCGATATCTTATCGCTGCTCACTGAAGCGTAGCTCTCCCTTTCAACTGTATGACCACTGCATTTTCAACTGCTGTCATAGACAGCTGCAGCGTTCATTGGAGAACTGCAGCCGCGCCTGCAAACACACTGACTGAATTGGAAGACGGCTGCCACACCTCTGAAAACTCAGATGATGGCACTATGTTTTTTGCACATGCGTGCAAGCAAACATAAAAAGGAGAGAGAGAAATGTTAAAAGCTCAGCTCTTGTATTGAAGTATGGAAAATAAGACAGAAAACCAGCATCTCAGCAGCCATATCAGTTCAGATGCTTTTAATGTACTTCCTACATTCGGACAGTGGCTCTCGTGTCCCGCGACTGCGTGATCACTTGACCCGCTCACAGCAGCTGTAAATGACTTTAAAAAAAAAAGAGACAGAGAAATGTTGATAAAATAACTTGAAATGCTTACCACCACTGAAATTGTTTTCTAAGCTGGGCCATATATCTGTGCATGTTGGGAGAGTAGGTGCCATGACAACCTAGTCAAACTACAGAGGCCAAAAGTGCTGGGGAGAACACCATAGGTGGAGGAACGTTTTACTATAAAATGCTGTAAATATAGCAATGTTTTAATATTTAAACATAAAATGTAATTTTTTACATGTAAAATACAGTGCCCCATTTATAAGCGCTAATAAGACACTTCGGGGGTGTGCATTATACATTTCTAATGCATGGCCAGGGGCTGAAGGCACTCGGCCTGCGTCCTCGTGCCTCACTACGCCCCTGGCCGTGCATTAGAAATGTCTAATGCACACTCCATCGTGTCTTATTGCTTACGTGAAAGGAGCACTCTGCTTTCACGAGCATGTGCACACCTCCACATGTGTGTGCTTGCCATTTGCCATTGCTTTGGGGGGAGGGTGAGAAAACCTGAAAATGCTATGTCTCCCCATGGCCATATATGACTGCCCCCTCCATTCCCAGGCCCTGATCCTTGAGGATTCCCACTGGCCATGATGGTGGGAGGAGAGGCAGACAGGGCTGGGGACCATGGGGGGCCTGATGATAGGAGTTGATGGCCATGGGGAGGGGGCAAAAAGCTTGATGAAAAAAAAATGATAGCAAACTAAAATAGAGTATAGAACGTAATTAAACTTTATCATTAAGTCAACTTTCTAATTGTATTTAAAGTCTAACAGTATAAATTGGTCTCTCTGTCTGGCCTGTGCTGCCTATATGAATTTTTGGTTGTTATAGCACCACACATAGTACAAATGCACAGCACTACAGCAGCCCCCCCAAACATAGACTCCCAGGACTGAAGGGAGATTGTGCACTCAAAACTGGATAGCGCTGTTGCTCCTGGAAGCCATATTTTGTGGCCAGCATGCTGATGACCACATATAACATGCACGGTGCTAAGCAGCCTTTTGCATGCCATTATGTGACCATTAGTGGCTCTGCACAGTGTCTCAGTACACAAATGCACAGTGGAGAGCCTCAGCTGTTGCCTCCCTCACCCAAGTCCTACCTATGCATTACCTGGCAGTCTAGAGGATCCCCTCACCCATCCTGATTACACATTTTCAAATGCCTTGGGTATCCCTGGTAGTCCAGTGGCCCTCCTCTGCTAGATCACTGTCAAAATATATTTATGCCCCAACCTTCTGCCTCATCCCACAAACTCAGAACCACCACCACCTTGTCAGCCCCAGACTCACCGAGCAAAATTGCAGATCACTGACAGATCCAAGAGAATGACTGGCACAGACCCTCCATTCACCACATCAGAGAGTTACCATCAGAATGACAGGGAGTGAGCATGCATGTACTGTAGAAACAGCTGTTTCTACAGTAGACGTGTGCTCACTCCTTGTCATTCAGATGGTGGACAACTGGTGGTGCACGAAAGGATCTGTGCCAGTCGCCATCTTGGATTGGTCAGTGGCTTATGCACTTTTGGATGTATGTCTGGGGCCAACACTGAGTGCCGAGTGGGAAGTCTGGGAGGTGATGTATATATATTCTGACAGGGATTAGTGGCGGGGGACTTTGATCACCAGTGATGCCTATGGGCATATTAAAATGTGTTATTAGTGCTCAGGCATGGGGAACCTCAGCACTATCAGGGATGCCCAAGGGCATTTGGAAATGTGTAATCAAGGATTGGCTGGGAGGAAGCATGTATTGCCAGCACCAGAGTTTTTTTTTTTTGGGAGAGGGGGAGTGGAGGATAATGCACCACTGTGCAAGTTGATAACCAAAATCTAGAATGGAGATCCTAGGACTTAGACAAGTAATCCAAAATACAACTAGGTGAACAAAAAATGCAAGCCAAGGTTCAATCCTTGATTTATTATTTATCTCACAAGATATAGAAGTAAAACATTAGAAATACTGCCTCTGAATCTAGAAGATTATTATCTAATCAAATGCTACTTGGAATGGATATTGGATAGGGCTGAACCTATAACATATTGGGTTACTAGTATGAAAATGTTTTATTTAAAAGCTTTTAGAAATAGTTTACTCAAAGTTAAGTGGGATAGAATAACATTAATACCAGACCTAGACTTGGTGGTTCTTGATTTTACTAATACTTTGATAACTATATCTAACTTACATGCACTTAAGATACAGAAAACAGTGAATAAAAAACACTTCCCATGATTACAGATAAAATCAAAACACATATAAGAATTAAAAATCGGCCATGGAAAAAAAACAGGAAAACAAAAAAAATTAGAAGACTAGAATATATTTTAAAAATGGCGAAACAAATGTATAAAAACAATCAGGTTAGGAAAAATTCTCTTTTATATGACTAATATTGATCAGGCAATGGACCCCAGAAGATTTTGGCAACGTGTGAAACAGCTTCAAAGTCCTGTTAGTCTAAGGGCACCAATGAATTTGGTTGAAGATAACATACTAATAGGAGCCCAAACAAAAGTGGTAAAAATATTAAATAGATGCTTCACAGATCTAACACTTGGGACTGGACAATCCTAGGATCAGGACTTTTGATATTCCCTTGCAAGAAATTATAGATAAAGTTGGGATGGAGAACAAAGAGACCATTGGAGACATCTCTAGACCAAGGTTTAGGTTTAAGGAGATTACAGTTAAGAAAATCAAAAGGAGTTGAACTGTTGAACTGTCTGAAGGTTAACGGGGGTGAATGGTGTGAAGGCAAGCTTTTGAAGTTGGGAGCAGACATTATTGCCCCTACTATAACATACTTATTAAACTGAATTCTGTGCTGTTCCACCTTTCTGAGGCTTGGAACACTGGGGAGATAGTTCCTATCTTTAAGGGAGGAGAAGCTTCGGTACCTACAAATTACAGACCCATTGCTTTGCTTCCAATACTGTCTAAGATCATCATCATCATTATTTTATTTATTAAAAGGTGCCCTTCCAAAGCTCAGGGTGCCCAAACAATATTCATAAAAACAATACATTACAAGGAGAAATACAAATCTATAAATAGCAGGAAATCAAAAAACATTAAAAGCTGGAAGAAAAAGGTGTGTTTTAAGGTTAGCTTTAAAACCCTTGATGGTCAGACTATCTCATATCTGGTGAGGTAGAGAATTCCACAAGGTAGGTGCCATAGAGGTAAAATCGTGCACCAGATGTTTTAGCATTACCTGGGAATCTCTAGCAATTCCTCATCCAGCATCCCGGAGTGCATGGGAGGACAGTAGGGATGCAGAAGCTCTTGCAGGTAATGGGTCCCTAGCCATGTAAGGCTTTATAGGTCAGCAACGTGACCTTGAAGATTATCCACCACTGTACTGGCAGCCAGTGCAGTTTACGCAGCACAGGTGTTATATGGCTTCATCTAGAAGTACTGGTCAACAATCTGGCTGTCATGTTCTGTACCAGCTGCAGTCGGCAGATATCTACCACCAGTAGCCCTAGGTAGAGGGCGTTGCAGTAGTCAAGCCAGCTGGTGACATGGACATGGACCAGTGTGGAAAGATCCTCTACCAGTGTGGAAAGATCCTCTACCAGGACCAGGTGCTTCAGCGTGGTGATATTTCTTAGATGCAAGAAAGCAGATTTCACCACTGCAGAGACCTGAGATTTTAAGGTCAATCCTTCATCCAAGATCACGCCAGGATTTCGGACCTGGCTTGAAACATATAATGGGGTCCCCCCAAGTATTTTTCCAGCGGGTTGTCCTCCCCATACCCAGTCTATGACCAGGGTCCACAACCAACACCTCCGTTTTCCCTAAGTTCAGCCTCAGCCAGCTAGCACTCATCCAGTCCCGTATCTCAGTCAGACAGTTGCTAAACACCAAGACAGTATCTAACTCCTGCTCAGGCACAAAGACAGGTACAGTTGAGAATCATCTGCATAACAGTGAAAACTCAAACCATACCATCTTATAATGTCCCCTAATGGCAGCATACTACTGCAAACAAGATGGCGACAACACTAAGCCCTCACGGCACCCCAGGGCAGACAGTGAGAGGCCAAGGAATAAATCCCGACACCACAGTCTGAGTTCTGCCCTGAGAAATGATCAAAACCAACTGAGGACTGCCCCCAGTCCACAGAAAAACCGCAGGTGCTCGAGTAACACACCATGGTCTACAGTGTCAAATGCTGCTGAGAGATCAAGGAGGACCAAGATTGTACAGGACCTCTGATCCCTCGCCATCAGGAGATCATTTAGTACCCGAACTAGGGCCATCTCAGTGCTATGTCTTTTCCTGAAACCTGACTGGAAAGGATCATAGATATTATGGATTGTTAAATGATCCTCCAGCTGCAAGGTGACCACTTTCTCTATCACTTTACCTACATAAGGTAAGTTCGAGACTGGTCTGTAGTTTACTGGACAGTCCAGGTCCAAGGAGGGCTTTTTTAGGAGGGGCCTCTCCACTGCCTTCTTTAAGGGATCCAGAAAAATCCCTCTCTCCAAGGAAACCCTTACTATTCCAGCAAGGACTGGGGTGATCATCTCAACGCACCCTACTAGAAGGTGAGTTGGGCCCAGGTCCAGACTACAGCAAGTTGACCGCAGAGTCTGAATAATCCTCACTATATCCATGATTACCGGTTGGCTGAAGGTAAGCCAGGTCACCTGGGTGTTAGTATCATATGGTTGATCACTGCAAGGTCCAATGGAAAGGCACTGGTTGATCTCATCCCTGGTGTAGGCCCCCTTATCAGCAAAAAACTGTGCAAACTCATCACACTTAGCTTGTGACAATGCTCGACCAAACTGCAGACAGACTGGATTGCAGTCTGTCCACAGTCCAGAAGAGCTGAGCTGGTCTGTTTTTTGCTGCTGCTATTTCCCTGGACAGGAACACTGCCTTCTTATGGAAACTGCCAATTGGTAGACCTTATAATGGTTTAACAATCTAAGCTTGTCCTCCTCCAGGTTGATTTTCTGCCAGTGTCTCTCCAACCTTCATCCTAACCTCTTCAGCTCCCTTAGTGCCCCATCATACCATGGGGCACCTTGGCGAAAAGTTAAAGGATGAACACATACAAGAGCAATAAGATCCAGGGCTCCTGATATTGCCTTATTATAGGCACCAACAAGCCTCCCTGGATCATTGCTATCGGTCAGAATTCTCGAAAGGTCGACCACCATCATTAGACTTTCTGAGGTAACTCCTCTTAAAGAACGGCACTTTACCATTTCCACCAGGGCTGGTCTAATCTGGGGAATCGCGAAGCTGAATCTCAGGGCATGATGGTCCGACCAACGGATAGGATCCACCTCCATCTCGGAGATTTCCATCCCCAGGAGGAACACCAAGTCCAAGGAGTGCCCCCCACCTGTGGGTAGCAGAAGTAGCTACCCCTGTCAGGCCCAATGATTCCATCAACTGGGGAGGTTTCGTCCAAATGGCGAGAGTTCATCATCGACCCAGGAATTGAAGTCCCCAAGAATCATGCATTTCGGGGACTCCAACACCATGTCAACGATGAAGTCCACCACCTCCTGCAGGAAAACCCTCCCATCACCTGGTGGACGGTAGATGAGAAGGATCCTACAACCTGCATCCACTCCCACAATACACTCAAAGGAGTTGGTAGATCCTACTGGCACCTCCCTGAGCCCCAGCTCCGATCTAAAACAGATTGCGACCCTCCCACCCTTCAATCCTCTCTCGGGCAGTGTATCACGAGAACCTGGGAAGGACTGTGGCTGCCAAAATGGGCCCTGCATTTTTATCCAACCAGGTCTCGATGATGCATGCCAGGTCCACCAAAACAACCAGATCTGCAATTACTGCGGTCTTGTTTCCGATAGACCGAATTGCATAACACACCTACAGGAGGTATGAGAAACTGAGGATGACCGCATTACCTGCCTGTAATAATCAGAGCCATTGGGTATGGGCACAAGACAAGGTGGACCTCGTTCATGTACCCATTTTGCCCCAGGGTGCCTTCTGGTCCCTACAGTCCCTATCCGCCCACTCCTTTCCCAACACCCTCTAAATCCCCAGGACCCCCCCCACCCCTTAGCCCCCTCATTATACCCAACACTCTGTATCTACCGTATACTTGTGGGGGAAGTGGGGGACAGTCAAAAGGATGAAGGTCCCGGAGTGTTGAGGGGGAGTACTGCTTGACCATGCTAATCTCCCCCCAACACATTTTCACTCAAGCACTCCCTCACGCTACACTCAAACAGTCACTCTAACTACACTATAACTCAGTTTTATAAAACTAAACTCCTTCTTACTAATTCCTAAAATAACCCACCAACCTTCCTTCCTTCCTTCCCACCCTCAAATTCCTAACCCTATTTCACTCTACCTCACTCACTCACACACACAACCACTCAATATCAATTTCAATATCAATCTTCAGCTATTTATAAAATTCCCACTACTCCCTTTCCACCTCTATACAGCAGCCTAGACCAAGTAGCAGCAGATAACTTTCAAATGTAATTTCTTTCTTTGTAATACTTAAAAGTCTCCATATAGTCTCTAATGTTCCTCTGCAGTGCTCTCACCACTACAGACTTGAGTCTCAGTACCTTCAGCCCCCTCTCACTGGGCTTGTTTGTACAGATACATTATAGTTTTAAAACTGATTTCTCGCCGGCCTGGTGGCGCAGAGGACTGAGGCACTGGTGCCCACTGCACTATTACAGCCAGCGACCCAGGTCTGGAAATGGGCTTGGAACACTGGGGGTTGGCAGGGGGAGGATAGGATTAAGCATCCAAAGGACTGCTCTCCTATCCTGGGGTGGGATTGGGACTGCCTCGCTCAAGCAGCGGCCCCCAGTGGAGACTGGAGGCACTGCAGAGCGGCACAATGAGGGACCTAGAAAAACAGAAATACCGCTTGCTGGTGGCTGCTGGATGACAGGTCTCCATCCCCCAATTACTCTGGTGCCTTCGATGGGCTTCCCTCTCTCAGCAGCATCCCTGGGCCCTACTGTAGAAGAGTGCGCTGGACTCCCCCCGATGTCTTCCTCGGAGGAGGAGGGGGACCTGCCCGGTGAAGGGTTACATCCGGAATATCCCAGGGACCAGCTGCATTGTGAGATGAGGGAGCCCGGTAAGGCCAGTTGGCCGTGGAGAACTTGGAATAGGGGCCTGAAGGAGTGAGGGACCAGGAGCACGGAGGAGGTAAACAAATAATGCAAAACCTGATTTCTCCTAATATTGTAAATGATACCACAGATTCCTTTAGAAAGGTTTGTACATAAGCAATTCTATCAATACCTGGAGCATTATGATTTGTTGACATATTGACAACATGGTTTTTGGGCAGTGAGGTCCATGGACACGGCCCTAGTAGATTTTAATAACCTGGTTGCAACATCTATGAATGCAAGGATGAGCACTGGGGCTGTGTTCATGGACCTCAGTATAGCATTTGATCTGGTGGATCACCGGATCTTGTTACAAAGATTATATAGGATAGGTGTTCCTGCCGAACCCTTATAGTGGTTTGAGTCCTATTTATCAAGTAGAAAGCAATGTGTGGTGCAGGGTCCTGTAGTATCACCACTGAGAGAAGTGAAAAGATGAGTCCCACAGGGCTCCGTCACAGGCCCTCTGCTTTTCAATGTGTATGTTAATGATTTGCCCAAAATTCTGGTAACAGTGAGATCCGTCTGTATGTGGATGACACCATTCTGGTGGCATCCAAGGGCAGCCACATCTCACTGGAACAAAAGCTTCAGTATGATTTCCTATCATTGGAATCATGGTTTATTGATTCAGGTCTCCTTCTCAATGGGAAAAAAACACAATGTATTCATTTTTCTTCTGGAACAAAAGATATTTTGGACAGGAATTTGGATATTGAATTTAGAAATGGGCTTAAAGTGTTAAACGTAATGTGTTATAAATATCTGGGGTTCCCATTGACAGTAAGTTGTCATATGTTGAACATATTAATTTATAGGTTAAGAAAACAAATTAGAAGCTTGGGGCATTAAGAGTTTCTGTTTGCCTTATGAAGGATGCTAGGCTAAAAATAATTCAGCAGTTGTTAATTTCAGTCCTGGAGTGCGGTGGATTATTATATAGAAATTCAACAAAAACAACTGCAAAGAAAATAGATTAAACATATTACAAATTGGCTAGATTTGTAAATTCAGGCAAATTTGGTACCCACCATTGCAAGGTCTACCTAGTCTTTAATTGGTTAGGGCCTGAAGAAAAAAAAGACTATATAATTGGCTATCCTGGTTCTATAAGTTACTGAAATCTAAAGTTATCCATCGTTCACGTCACTTGGTAGCAATTGAGTTACCTGGTGACAAAAAGAATAAATTAAGATCAAATGCCTTGAATTTACCTCATTTATGGGTCCATAATAAATTCGGAGATGTTTGTTGATTTATTTATTTATTTATTAGAAATATCGGAATTACAAACCTTCGAGTCATGAACTAATTTCTAAAGGCTCCACATCTGGCTATAAGAGATATACATAAACAGTGGCATGACATCCAGCATGATAATTCTAGATATTCAGCAAGTAGGGTACATGCATTATAATACAGTGAGGCAGGTCTATACAGAGTGTTAGCTAAATTTTTTTTATTTGTTCGATCAAAAGATCATTAAAAAAAGTACGTTAAAAAATCTTAAATATTATATCATAAATAACATCACAAAACATTCATATAAATAAAAACATTTCTCACACAATAACCTTCATAAAGTGGCATTTCCATCTTTTTGTAATCTGAACATTCATGTATTAGTTCATTTTTATATAAAAATTATATTCATACAATTAAAGCTTTCAAACAGTATTGTTCTGTACAGGAACCATAAGGATTTATTACTTCTACAAATCTTAATTATTAATAATCAGTATCAGGATATTATGTTCAAACATTCAAATAAAATCCTCTCTGTGTGATTATTTTTAATAGGGAGACCACAGGGACCAGCACTTTAGGGTCCTTGGATTTTAGCAGATAGAGTATTAGCTAAGCTACACAGCAAGAACAGTGAGTCAGGCCTATACAGAGATAGCTAAGCAATGCAGCAAGTACCAATGACATAATGGGGACCCTGAGTGAGATAGCGGAGCAGTCTAGTGAATCAGACATTATCATAATGAGGGCCCAGTTTTAGTAGCAGTGGTGCTACAGAATTATAGGCAGGTACAGGTACATGTGGCATAGAGATGATTCCTGAGGGCCACTTTGAAAGGGCCAAGCTTGGTGTGGGCAGTGACCGATGCCGGTAAGGAGTTAAATCAGGTAGGGGCCTTGACTGGTAACGACCTCTGGGCAAGTGTTGTCCTGACCCTGGGGATAACTAGTGCTAGTTTGTCCAAGCTGCGTATCTGAACCATGGAGGTGGATGGGGCAGGGAGGCCGACTCTCCTGGCTGTGTTAGTCTCAGCAGGGATTTTTGGACATGAGGCAGGCCTGGAACTGGAGTTTTTCATCGAGATTGAGGATCTGGGCACAGGAGTAGAGGGTGCAGGTATGGGTTGTACAGTCAGCCCCAGTCAGGAGCCTGCAGGCTTTGTTGATGATTACTTTTATTTTATTGACAGCTGTGGCATCCGCAGTGGCGTAGACCAGTAGTCTGTAGTCGACCAGAGACAGGATGGAAGAGGTGATAGCTAGTCGTAGGACTTCAGGGGGTAGGCAGTCTCTGTGGCAGTAGAGGAGACCAATGCACATGTTAGTTGCGGATGCGAATGTGGTGATGTGGCCATGGAAAGTTAGAGCAGGGTTGAACATAACCCCTAAGTATTTATATGATGCGACCTGCTCAAGGGGGTGATGTGAGCTGGACAGGATTTTCAGGGGGCGTTTTTTAGTTTACTTTGGTGTTTTTTTTTTTTTTTTCAGGTTTAGGACTAGCCTATGCTCTGCAAACCAGTGCTCAGCCTAGCTGAAAGAGTGCTGTAGTGAGGCCTGAAGGTTGGCACGGTTGGTGTGGGAGGCACAGAGGACAGCATTGTCTGCATGTAGAAGGATCTTACCAGGGCATGAGGCAAGAAAAGTGTTCAAAAACAGACTAAAAAGTAATGGCTCTAGGATGGAGCCCTGTGGGACTCCAGAGCGGGTGGGGCAGGTGCTGGATACTATGTTGTTTATCCTAACACCTTGTGTCCTGGAGGTCAGGTAGCTTGCAATCCAGTCTAGGGGACCTTGTGAGAGGCTCACATGCGTGAGGGTGTTCAGCAGGAGGAGGTGGTTGAGCATGTCAAAGGCCTTGGACAGGTCAATGAACATGGCCCCTGCCAGCTGTCCCTTGTCTAGAGCAGCGTGAATGTGATTTGTGAATTCATTGAGAGTCATGGTAGTGCTGTGTCCAGCTTAGAACCCGAGCTGCTCTTCACAGAGCAGGTTGTGTGTTTCTAGGTAGTTAGTCAGTTGGTCAGCCACTACCTTTTCCAGGGCCTTGGACAGTGGAGAGAGAATGGAAATTGGTTGATAGTTCCCTGGGAGCAGAGGGTCCCCTCCTCTGTGGATGGGTGTTACAGTGGCATTTTTCCATTTGCTGAGAAACTGTCTGAGGCAGAGGGAACAGTTTAGCAGGGCAGTGAGAGGGAGGAGCAGTGCGTCCAGGGCCAGATGGAGGTGCTTGACATCTAGTGGGTCATTAAGGGGGCTGGAACCATTCAGGGCCTTGACCAGGTAAGGGTCTGTTTCCTGAGGGGAGATGGTTCGGAGATAGAACAGAGGACATGGGAGGAGGGGGTGAGGGCTGGGTATGGGGTGAAAAAATTGGGAGAAGAACTGGGCTTAGGTCCATAAAATTGGTGTTGGAGTGGTGGCAATTTCTTTCAGATCAGTGGTGATCAAGCCATTCACAGCGATCTGGGAGGGGGGAGGGTCCGCGACTTCCCATTTAGTGTTTTAATGTTGTCCCAGAATTTGTGAGAGGAACCCCAGGAGGTAGTTAGGGTGGCCCTGTAGTGCTCGGCTTTCACCTTGCAAATGGCCCAGGTGCACCTGTTCCAGTCAGCACAGTAGGCTTGCCTGTCTGCAGGTTTGCCTGTCTCATTGACTCTGCCATAGGTTGTCCTGGTTCTTGAGTTGCTGTAGGAGGAATGGTGTAATCCAGGGTGCATTCTGCCACTTGGTGTGGGTCATTTTTAGGGGAATGAAGGTGTCACAGGCTAGGGTGAAGGGTCTGTGAAAGTATTCTAGTGCCGCATTCATGCTGGTGGCCTGGTATATAGGGGGCCAGTCCCAGTGGGCTAGGTGTAGCTTGAACTTAGTGAGACTGCCGGGCAGAGGTGGCACTGGAATGTGGTGGTAGGCGATGGAGCAGGTTGCTTGCCTGACCATGTAAAGATTACTGGGGAGTGGTCGCTGAGAGAGTTAGGTAGGACCTCAATATCCTTAATTTATGAGGCCAGTTAGTGAATATGATGTCCAGCATGGCATGGATGCCAGTGGCTGAGTTGTACCTAGTGGGCTGGGTCACCATCTGATGAAGGTCAAGGGCTGTGAGGGCATCTTTGGAGGTGGTAGTGGTCATGGCAAGCCAGTTTAGGTTCAGGTCATCAAGAAGGATGTGTTCCGACTTATGGTGGAGGTTAGCAATATATTCCATTAGGGAGTGAAGAGGCGAGGTTTGTTTGCGGGGCAGTATGTAGGTGACAGTGATTATAAGGGGGGCCTTGGAGGGGTCTGGTGTGATCTTCAGGGGTCATGGCTTGGACTCCGTGGTCTAGTGTTTGTGGGGTATAGCTTGTGCCAGAAGGGAGTGCCATGGGTATATTGCACATCCTCCGCCCGTTGCCCACTCTGTCCAGTCTGAAAAGAGAGCAACTTGGAAGGAGATGATGGAGTCGGGGTATTCTTGGGCGCCACGTCTCCAACCAGTGCAAGGATGTCGGGTTGGTGCCTGATGATCCAGCATTGCAGAGCAGCTGTTTTATTAGAATGCTGCAAATATTCATGGGGATAAACTGTCACTACAGCACTCCCTCGAGATGGTAGGTTGAGGAGGAGCTTAAGTGTCCCAGGAGGGAAATGGTCTCAAAAGAAAAGGGGGGCTAGTAGGAGGGAAAGGTGGAGGAGGGCAAGGGTGGGAGGAGCTTAGCCAGGTAGCTGCTAAGGTTTAAGAAATGTGCATTAAGTGCATTTGCAATGTCAGTAGGGTCAGTGAGGGAGGTTTGTTGTGTGCTGAGGCAGGAAAGTGACTGCTTGGTGGTGGGGAGCAAGGCATTAATGGAGGATCAGAAATGCTTGGGGTTGCCTAGGTGACTGCATTGAAGTGACTGGAAATAGGCCGACTTCCAGAGTGTATATGTTGCTTGCAGAGATTTTGCAGTTGACGGTAGCCATTCCAAAGGATAGGGGATGGGATAGCTTTATAGTTGGCCCACTTTGAGTCACGCTGCTTCATAAGCTTGTGGAGGTCTGACGTTAGCTAGTGAGTGTCACCCCCATGCATTCTGTGAGACGTGAGCGGGAAATGCTTGTCTTGGATGTGAGACAGGGCTGGGATAAAGATGTCTAGTGCAAGGTCAGTGTTACCGGCACCGTAGAGGGAAGTCCAGTCAAGGTCTCTGAGGTCATCCTGAAGCCTAAGTGGATCAAAATTAGAGAAATTGCAGAAAGTCAGGTAGGTAGGTGGTTGGAGGGTGGGAGTGTATGGTATGCCAGATGTTACTTTACAAATGAGTATGGCCAAGTCTTGGAATATGGTGTCTACTAAATTGAAGGCAAAAACTCTTTACATGAATTTCAGACTGCATTACGGAAATCTTTATGTACTACTTGTAAATGCTAGATTTGACAATGATGGAATTATCTTAACATTGTGTAACTTTGTTTCATATAACTTTGTTTTCATGTAAATGTTTGTATTATGTGTGGATTGTACAGGGCATTTTGTTGAAAAAGGATTTCCCCTAATCATGTGTTCCTGTATAAAAATAACATTTTATCAATCAATAACAGGGTTCTGTAAGCATTAATTAATGCTGCCTTAGCAGCCTGTTGGTGTGCACAGAACCCTCTGAACATACCACTGCACCATGTATGCAAGAAGGTACTCTCATTTGCATGGGTGCAGTGGTGTATTCTGTGCATCCACACTGTCAACTATGAGTGGCGAAGGGGGTCCAGTTGGATAAGAACCCCACCAGGTTCTGACGCCTAAATCCAGTTAGTG
Source organism: Neoceratodus forsteri (assembly GCA_016271365.2). Classification (NCBI taxonomy): domain Eukaryota; kingdom Metazoa; phylum Chordata; order Ceratodontiformes; family Ceratodontidae; genus Neoceratodus; species Neoceratodus forsteri. The sequence goes on from CM057450.1 coordinate 1,222,152,291, forward strand.
TGGCACTGTGTCTTTTAGCATTGTGCTAACCTTCTGAATATGGAGGCCCTTGTCTTTTGGTGTAATACAGTTTAAAATGATATACTAAATCATAATATTTTGCACGTTATAAAATATTGCAAGTTCAATTTGTTTGTTTTGCAGTTTTAACTGTGGTATAGGCATTAGCAAAGCTTATGAAGGCATTCCAGTTAGCAAATGATTTCCAATAAACATGATAAGCTAATACTAAAGGACCCAGTAGTTTAATTATATATTACTCAAGGCATAAAAAAGTGTGGGTTTGCATCACAGTTTGTGACCCAAGAAATGGCAGTTATGAATTGATTTCAGTCTTGATTAGCTGCAGTTGCTAATTGGTTTGCCAGGCAAGGCTGAGCGTAAAATGGCCATTTTTAGGTTACTTCTCCCTCCTCATGACTGTTAGTCATTCTTCCTTCCTGCCTCCCCATCTTGCTTAGAAAAAACACCCATTAACTTGCCTGGCAGTTTGACAGGGATCTTTGTTGGCCAGTTGGTTAGCCTGGTGTATCCTGTAATGCCTGCCGTCCTCCCAGCAACAGCTGGCAGAACAGACAGAAGACAACTCAAGGCGTGGCATAGGAGAATGACTGAGCCAAGCTGCATGAGGCAAAATTGTCAGCCGACCACTGTGACAGGGAAATTAACGTGTAACTGAGCAGTGACTAAATCGTTCTAACCTTCCTGAGCAAACCCACCAACCGTCAAAGCAGCATCAAGGCCTAAGGTATGTGGGCCGATTTTTGCAGCTCTTCTGGACTCAAGCATTGCTCATTTGCATGCATAAGTCAGTCGATCGGTCAGTCAAGGGATATTGTGGGTTTAGAAGGCTTTGTCATTGATTTTGCAACACTGGTGCTTAGGTCGGAGCCCTAGAGCAAAACTAATTTTAAAGAAGAGCAGAGTGGCTCAGGCAGCTATGGAGGAGGGTGAGGGAACACAACAGACAACACTGTGGTATGCAGCAACTCTGGCCCAATAGCAACTAAAGGAGGAGCAGAAGATTAACAAAAACTGTAAAGGGATCATTTATCTTTCTTTTTAATCAGATGGGACATTGTCAATGCTGTGCTGCACTAATTCTGCAACTTGGGAAGGGAGGATAGATTGAAAAAAGTCAAACCTGTGAAAATGAAATGCCAGAGAACTGAGACCTAACAGACAGATGGGGGGCATTTAAAAATTTAAGTGAAGAATTCTACAGTTGCAGAGAAAAAGAAAAGTCTGCTGATAAGTACAGTCCTGCTGCAGTATTGAGCCAGCACCCTTTTTTTTGGGGGGGGGGACGATGCCTGGAAAATGAAGTGCCCCGCATAGCACTGCACAGAAAAAAAAGAAAAGCCTGTGGGAACTCAACATATACTCCTTAGAGGAGAGTGAGAGGGGACATAATTGAGGGCGTGAACAAGGTGCAGGAGGGGGGTGTATTTCAGAGAAGGAGGAGCACCAGAACTCAGGGGCATGCAGTGAAGCTTGGGGGGGGAGTGTTTAAGTTGGATGTGAGGAAATACATCACAGAAAGGGTGGTGGATGCTTGGAACAGCCTGCCAGAAGAGGTAGTGGTGGCAAAGATAGTGGGAGCTTCAAGCATGCATGGGATAGGCACATGGGCATAAAATTTATTTATTTTATTCTTTGGTAACTGGGTAAGGCCTACTAGGCACAAGTGCCTGTTTTCAGGGGCGACCTGGGAGCACTGAGTGGTTAAGTGACTTGCTCAGAGTCACACAGTATGCAAGTGGAGATTGTGAGAATCAAACCCAGGTCTGGTCTGTTGGATGTACCAAGCTCATGCACAGCTTGATACTCTAACCTCTAGGCTATACTGCCAGCCCTAATAGGTAGAGAAAAGGCACGAGGGAGAGACACCAGTGACCAAATAGGGTCTAGTGTGTAGTAATAGGCAGGGAAAAGTAGGGCAGACTATATTGGCTACCAGTCCTTTTTGCCAACAAATTCTGTTTCTGTGTTTCTCTCTGAAGGGGCTTGGCAGCCTTTAAGTAAGTGGCCAACCTTTCAGAGATACAGCTTTAAGTGCTGTGCCTGCAAATATTGCAAGTGTGTGTGTGTGTGTGTCAGGGGAAGGGGGATACGTTTTTTGAGATGGTGAGAGGCTCCAAGTTCGTGGCCTGCAAATTGTCCTGTGCCATTGCTTGGACTCTCAGACCCATTTTCTTCCACATCACACTGGCCTCTGCCTCCATACTTGTGAAGATGCAGAAATGCCTTAACTAGCAGCCTGGATCTCTGTGTGCAACAAAAGAGCCAGGCCACTCCTGACCGCTCTGCACTGAGAATAAAAAATCAGTATCCAAAATGAATAGAAAACCAACTAAAATAAATGTCCAATATGCTTACTTCATTAATGCATTACATATACAATTAGTTTTGATATGCTACAGTTCAAAATAAACATTTTAAAAATTGCTGCTTAAATATGATTTTTAATTATATTTTATGGAAAACTTTTGAAAACTTACAACAGTACTAACAATTCATCCATTCTACACTTCATGCTATAGAATTGTACCAGCTTCTCTGTTTGTTTTGTTTTAAAGTCTTCGAAGGTTAAATAGGCTGTACAGACAGAAACCAAAGAATGTCATCAGCAAAACCAAATAAAGACTTACATAAATAATACTAAGTATAAGAAGAAAGAAAAGGAAAAAAGTCAGCAGTAAATAACCATTATGAACTGGGAATCGTAAATGCAGCAATCTGATTGGCCGACAGCTCTTTAAAGCTGTGATGATATCGAGCTACATCATCCGGCTTTAAAAAGCTCCGACCACCAACCTCCTCTCCATGCACTGTTCTCTTCAGCTGTGCCCACAATAGAAGACAGCAGAACGAAAGCTGCTGACAGAAATAACGAGCAAGCGCATCTTAAAAAAATCCACTCTCTTCATTTCCCTGCCAGCATCCATGTAACCCATTACCTAACTGAAAATCAGTTAAAATCTAAACAAAAATCAGTTAGGATAAGTCCCAACCCATCACGGCTGCCTCGCTTAGCTGCTGTTTTTTTTACCTCAGTTTGGTCCAAACATTTCCCCGTGCTCAGCCGCTCCTGTTTGTCTCTGACAGTTAAATCACTTTTTTTTTACTGGCCATAACCCGAACATAAAAATCAGTTTCTATGTTCATGTTGATGTTGAAAATGTAGTTATTACTTGAAACAAGGCTTATTTTAACCTGGAAACTGCTATTCAAAACTAAAAGCCACAGCGTAGTACCCACATCTGTGTCAGAGCTAATGCTGCGCTCACAATCACGGCTATAGTTTTCAAAAGCAGTTTCCAGCTAAAATATGCCTCATTTCTAAATAAACTAGTTTTTCAACATCAACGTGAACTTAGAATCACATATTTATGCTCGGATAGCAGCCATTAAAATAAGTCATTTCACAGCATTCACAACCGCGCTGGGTTGTCGCTGCCACTTCTTACTTGGACACAAAACCTTTTCACTCTCAAAAGAAAGCAATTACAACTTTACACAAAACAAATGAAAGAAAAACTCATTTAACTACCAAAGCATTACAAGGAGGACATCTGCTGCCCACAGCAAAAATTAAATGAACTATGTTTTATTAATGTATCCCTACACATTAGAAAATGTAATGCTAAAACAATTTAAAACATTTTTTTTTATATTTTATTCACAAATATGTGGGATCCAGTTCATAATAGCAATAAGGCACTCCAGGGTGTGGTATATCATGGGATATCGTCACTTCTCGGACGGTTGGACGCACTCAGCCTGAGGCCTCGTGCCCAACCACCTGAGGCGTGACGATATCCCATGATATACCACACCCTGTCATGCCTTACTGCTTAATTATACAATGGCAAGAAAAAACCCTGGACTCTGATTGGTCAGTCTTGGGCTAGACCCATGATGTTATCCCAGTACAACATCACGGGTCTAGTCTCAGCCTCACTGTGAACCTGTAGATGATTTTCTTTTTTTTGCATCTCCTCTTAAGAAACAAAAATATTTTTCAACACTAAAAAACATTCTTAAAATTATTGTTTTATTTTATATATAACAATGAGCCATTGTATAATAGCAATAATGCCCTCCAGGGTGTATGTCGTTTGGGATAACGTCACGCCTCAGTTGTTGGACGCATTTCGGCCTGCGGCTTCATGCCCAACCACCTGAGGCATGGCGTTATCAACATCACCACAACCTGTCGGGCATTGATTAAAACAAACTAAGATGCTTTTGTTGGCTATTCTGTTCCCTACTAATGCTCTTAATCTGAATTCATTCTAGAGAAACTTAAGTGTCTGGCGCTCAATGGGACTTTCACATCCATTTCTAATTGAAGTTTATGTTAAAGAGTAAGACTCTTATTTTAGACACAGTTTATGCTTCAAAGTGCTGATGGATCGGTCTTGATAAGCAATTCCACTAATACACTATCCAAAACTAATTTATGCCTTGTTACCACACTGAGGGAGATCTGCCAGTTTCCTCTTAAAAACTCACTGTTGGTATCTGTGAAACTCATCTTCTCAAAAACGGAAACTCAGAACATTAAATTCTTTTGTTGGCTTGTGCGCATGCGCAAGAAACATTATGTGACAGCCTAGGAGAGAAGTGGGGTTTTGAAGGTGCGGCACTGTGGTGGCCAGTGCCTCCACTGCATTTAGAGGCTTGGCCCCTTTTCCCCAATGCGGTGGCACGCTGCTGCTGGCACTGGTTCAGCAAGCATGCCACCAACTTGAAACAAAATCGCCACTGCAATGAGGGAGCAACCGTCATTGCATGGCGGTACTGCTGCCTGGTGTAACATTTCCAGTAACATGGCGATGCCTGTTGCCATCCACCTCAAGTCCCCATGAAAGCGTGCAGGTGCCAGATCCCCCTGTCAGCATGCCCCTTCCCAAGTTCAATTGCCAACAGGGGAGCCCACTCCCCATCAGCATAATTTCCCCATAGATCTTATTTTCAAAGGGGGGGTGCCCAATCCCCCTCAGCATCATGCTCCCCAACACAGATCCCTTTTTTTTTGCCAACGGGGGCTCAATCCCTGTCTACTCCAGTTCCTCTCCAAAAGAAATATGCAGGTAGCATGCTGGGAGCCCACCCCAGAGTACCAAATCTACCTTCAAAAAAAAAGAAAACCTTCCTGCGATGTTTAATTTTTTTACCTGAAAAGTAGAAAACGGTTCCTCGTTGTGTCCGGTGCCCTCTCCCCAACCCCACCCACCCTCTGCTTCCCACATCCCCACCCCCTCACCCCATGCTTACCTTCAGAGCCAGGCACGATGATCTTCGTGTGGACTGGGAACACGTCCTGCGCTCCTTAAAGCTGACTGCGAATTGAAGAAATGCCGTCAAACTGTCTAATGGCATAAATAGTTTTTTTTTCAACTTAGGTGGATCTCACAGCCATTTCTGTGAATTTTGGCACCAAATTTTCAACATGGGGTCCCTGGGACCCCACCTCATGAATTTAGTCACTGTCATGTTGTTATTCGGTTCCTAAAGGTGATTTCGCGGTCACTGTGCAGAATCACCTTTCAGGACTGAGTAATGAACAACAGTGTTACTGTTCATGAGGTAGGCTTCCAAAAGGCCTACATTGCAAATTTGGTGAAAAAATTCCAAGAAATGTGTTGCGCGGCGTGCTGCGCCAGTTTCTATACTGCCTCGTAACTCTGAGAATTTTAATATTTTCATTCCAGATTTTCAGCATTGCCATTTTCACACCTTCTTATGAACAGTACAGCTGTCATTTTCACATCCTGCCTGAAATGTGGTTTTACACATGTGGCGCTTGCAATAAGCGTAGTCGCTGTGGGAAATCAGCATTCAGGGCAGATTAACAAAATCGCAGTGACACTGTTCATGAGCGGTGGTTCCAAAATGCCTATGTTGAAAATTTGGTGCGAACATTTCACAAAGTGACTGTATTATCAGCATGCATTGCACAGTTTCCACGCACGCTCGTAACCTCGAGGATTTTTTATATTTTCACTCCAGATTTTCAACCTTGACATTTTTCCACACCTCCTTATGAACAGGATAGCTGTCATTTTTCACATCCTGCCTGAACTGTGTTTTTGCACAACTGGCACAGATTGGCGTAGTCGCTGTAGCAAATCAACATTTGAGACAAATTAACTAAATCACAGTGCCACTGCTCATGAGCAGAGGTACCAAATGCTTTCATGAGGTGTGGGTCACAAAAAGGCCATGCTGAAAATTTGTAGTGCAAATACCAACAAAACCCGGTGTGTTGTGGTTCCTAACTATAGCATCCCACCCTGTACAGACTGACAGGCGTCAGGGGTGTGCCTTTGGATTGCTGGCTGCAATGCTCATGCCATTCCACCTCCATCCTGCAGCCAGTGACAGGCATTGAGGTGTGCCTTGGACTCTTCGGCCCCAGACTTCACCCCATTCTCCTATACTGCAGCCATTTCAATTTATATCCTTATGGAATGCGGTGACTGTGAAGCCGAACACCCCAAGGCACACCTCAACACTTGTCGGTGTCTGCAGGATAGGGTGAGGTGAAATGATGTGAGCATTATGTGTGATGACCCAAAGGCATACCCCAATGCCCGCCTGTCTTTATAGGGGTGAGGTGGGTTCACGTGAAGTTCAGTACTTCATTGCCATTTCTATTCTGCATCTGTCTAACTCCTGCACTTCCAATGCTAATACTAGCAAGCAAACATTCGGCATTGACAAATGCTTGTTTATTATAAAAGCCATTTGCTTGAAACCCTGCTTCTTGTCCCTACTTCATCTGTTCCTACTGGGTTTCCTTCCCTGAAATCATAATCCTCCTGTGACATCGGAATCACATTTGTGGCGACAGACTGAGATCCCATAAGGAGAGGAATAGGACACCACAGCAGGAATAATAACATCAGCAGATAAATCTAATGAACAAAGATTTTGTAATGAAAATGTCTTCAATAATAAAGTTTAGGAAAATTCTGTGTAACTGAGTTCTGTTGATGCCAACTGTGGATTTTTTGCTGAAAATTTCTTTATGAAGTGGTTTATCGATAAACAGTTTAGTTTGGGAAACTGTGGTAGGAGGAAGAGTAGATGTGGGGGCAGCAAATGAATGTCAGGGCTTAGGAGGAAAACAGGAGCTTTGGAATTAAAAGTAGACTTTACAGCCTTTGGAAGAATATTGAAGGCTTAACACCAGAGGAGAGGGATTGAGCAAACAAGAAAGGACACTGTGGCTACCAGCCCAAAATGTTTTTGGCTGTAGGGAATGGCTGTCATGCTGTCATATCAGTGTCAGTGGCTCAGTACATAGTGCACTCACTTCTGGGGCCAGGGGGTTATGGATTCTTGCTCCACACTAGGTACTTGGGGTAATATCCGTAACTGACACGGTAGTTTGTCACTAGAGAGATGCTGCACTGCTGAGGTGCCTTCCTTCAGATGAAGATGTTATATTGAGGTCCCTTCTACCCATGTCAAATTACTGTCCATGTGGAGGGTAAAGGCACTTATTGATGAAGAGTTGGGGAGTTTCCCTACTGTTATGGCCAACATTCCCCCTGTCAGTAGAACAGGTCTGTGTAACCCTCACCTAGTGTGCCTCTCCTGGTCAAAAATGACAAATGCATAAATACATTTGGAGCCTACAGGCCCAGAAAGAAGACAGGCAGTGTGGCCTAGTCTTTTAATTGTAGAAATGTGAACTGTAAGAGTTGGGTTCCAATCTTACAAGTGTCATTTTGTCACTGTGTGACTTTGAGCAAAGCACTTAACCTCCTAGTGCTCCAGTCCACCCCAGTCCACCCTGCTGTAACAGAATGCTGTGTATAACATGGCTGTGATTCCATTGAGGGGTTCTGGTTATATCATAAATTATAATAACTTACAGGATATCATAAATCACAGGGGTCACTAGAACACTGAGCTGGAATCAGAGGATGAATTGTACACTCCTACTATAGTGGTACAGGTAATCTGTTTCAATACCCCCTGCATTCCACCAATGGCCCTCTGTGCCTTAGTGTCTTCCAACTCAACAAATGCATACCCTTCCATAACTCAGCCCAGCAACTGCCTATCTCCCAGTCACCCAGCTCAGTTGCTATCTCCATAGCCTCCCAGCTCAATGAATCTCCTCACTCCATTGAATATATCATTTTATGTCCTCTGATTATTGGGGCTCAGCTGGCCCTTAAATTGTTTAGTGCTAAATCGAGGCTCTGTAGTGTGCTACAGAGCTGCTGATTAACACTAAAGTGCTGAAGCAGGCCAACTGAGCCCCACTGATCTAATCTATATTGCCTGCATTCTCTCTAGGCTCCGAATGTTTTTACCTACTGCCAGCCAAGCCTTCAAGATTAGAGAACATTACAATGATACAATTTGTCATGATTGACATGGGGGTATGGATGTTAATTTCTGATATAAGAGGCATTGGTGGGGCACGATTAGCGAGCTGGGAGGTGCAGAAGAAGAAGCAATTGACAGTTTACATTTTAAAACAAGTAAACATAGATAACCACTGTGACTGTCTTACCTAACTACTGGCCTCTGAAGGCTCCTCTAATCAGATACTCTTACTCCTGCTCCTACCCTACCTCTTTATCCCCACCTCCTGGTCTAACATCTGACCTCCTGGTCTGATCCAACTTCTCTTTCCCTCCTCTATATCTCTTTAATAGCTCTAGCTTCCAGTCTAGTCTAACTTCTGACCTCCTGGTCTAATCCAACTTCTCTCTCCCCCCTCTATATCGCTTTAATACCTCTAGCTTCCAATCCCACTCCCTCTTCCTGAGACAAAGCCCTTGTTGGTGGCCTTGTGACAAAGCCCTTGTTGGCGGCTATTAGTACGTAACTCAGCACTTAGCAACAATTAATTAGCCTATACTGTAACTTCCTTATATGATGTAGCCTAAGGGATCCTTGTTGTCATATGAACCGTAGGTGAGATACGTAGTTACCACATCTACTTAAAGTATGTAAAACCACTGCTCTTTGTACCTACTATCCACGTTTACATTATGTTTTTGCCTGTACTGTCTGTATCTAATTTTGGCATTGAACGCTGTAAAAGAGCCTTATGGCTTAAAGGTATTAATCTGCAATTGAAATAAATAAGTAAATAAATAAACATTCCACTGCTGTCAATCAGCTGTAGTACCGTTGACTGTTTGTTTCACTTATTTATGCTGGACTATTCTTTATTAATGTTCACCATGCAGTATAATTGAGTTTTTATCATATATACCCATTTTGTCTGTTTTGTCTGCAGGACCTCACTAAAAAAAGACCCTGGGCCTCAGTGAGTAACATCTAGCTAAAAACCATTGCATGAATAAATATAAATAAAATATAAATGCGATTGATCTGACATCACATCCGAATGAAGGTAGAATAGCATACTGACATCAGAACAATAGTACAACAGGATACAGGGGTCATAGATGACTTCCCTACCCCATTACTAGAAATAAATTGTAAATAAAAACTAATAAAGAGCACTCGTCCTGGGGAGGGACTCTTCTTTTCTAGCATAACTTGATCTTCCAAGAATCAGTCTTCACTACTGATTTCCATTTATGGGTCTCTGAGTACAGAGGCACTAGGACCCCATGGGAGCACATTTTTTTGCAGGGAGGGAGTCAGCCACGGCTACTGAACACAGCACCTGCGCACACCCATGTGGTGTTGCATGCCTGCCAATAACCATTGCTGGCTCCCGCAGTTACCTCAGTTCTGTTCTTCCCACTGTCTAATGCACACTCTGGGAGTGATAGCACCTCAGTTCCTACTGTCACTGTCTTTTCTAAGTGTGTCACTGATATTTTTCTTTACCTTCACAGTGATGCTTGTGTTTATTATTTTCTGCAGCACTGAAGTTTGAGAAGAAGGGGGCTAATTCATTGAAGAAAGTCTGACAGTCTCCCATTATGTGTCAGTGCCCCTGTGGGAAACCCATGCAGTTCCGGGCTGGCATCAGTGCTGTGCAGCCTGCCTTGACTCAGCGTGTGATATTACTGCATGTGATGCATGCTCTTTGATGGACCGCCATACTTTAGAGAACCACGTGTTAAGTTGGGGTCTTCTGATCCTCACCTTTGAAGGAAGGTATTACAGAAGTAGTCTCCAGAAGGAATCTGTTAAAGGCGACATAATGTGTTTGTTGGGGTATGAGTAAGAGTAGGCATTTAAGGAAGATAGACTTCATAATTTAGGGTGGAGAGAAGTATAGAGATAGTTGTTAGGCAGTAGACTAAGACAGATGTTGGGATATGAGGTGAGATGGCAAGATAAATGAGGAGGAGAGGAGGGACAGGAAGCTGTGGGTGTGGTATTTGCCATACAGAGTGGGTGATAGAAGAAAGAAGCTAATTGGCAACATGGTGAAATGAGCCTAGATACTGCCATGAATAGGAAAAATAAGCTATATAAATGGCGAGGGCCATAACTACTAATCATACGGCAAAAACAATTTTTTTCCATAGAAAGAAATAATAAAGTTCAGAATAAAACCTAAAGAAGAAACCTGTTGCATCCATTTCTATATGCCATCTCTGTATTGATATAGAAGATGTCCACAATTCAAGGATTCCTGCTCTACAAAGGCTGCAACATATTCAGTTTATTAAACAGAAAAGGGGCAGTTGATCCCCAAAGGCCAACCTGGCTAATCAGGACTCCAAAGGGGGCATCTGACCTAAAACTGTACACAAGGGTTTACTGCAGCAGCTGCCAGATATACCATAGCTCCATGCATTAGGATAATGCATAAAGTCAGTCTAGACTTCTTTGAACTGTAATTCAGTTTATTTGTTTGTGACCAGGTAAGAGCACTGGTACCACAATGCCTTTTACAGGGTCAACCTGGAGGTCTAAAATGCATGCAAAATACCAATACTAACAGACAATTAGTGAAAAACAGTATGTCAGGCAAACAAATACTATAGAAGTTACTTAGTACAGTATAAACAACTACATACAAATTGCATAGAAAAGTACTTTTTCCTTTGCAATAAAAGATGCGAAGGTTTAACAGTAATGCTCAGTGTATCAGGTAGGTCATTCCAATATTTTATAAAACTAAATAAAAGAACATTTGTCCAATACTGGGGCACATAAAGGACTAGCATCTTATTAGTAACTGAAAACATCAAGTGTGAAGTACTACAAGGCGATATAAATGCATTGAGAATTGAAAAATGTTGCCCAGTTAAAGATATTTTGCCAAAGAAATTTAGTAGAGTGAGCTTTGCGTTTATGTTATAAGGCAACCAGTTCAAATGTTTTAAATCCCGCCCCAAACAATGTATTCTTAGAGGCACAAGTGAAGCAAATTTACTTATTTTGTGATACAGGGACTCTTTTTTGGATCAGATTGACTGGGGAGCTTGATGAATTATTACACTGTCATAGTTATGAAGAGGTAACAGATTAGTTTGCAGTACAGCAACTTGGGTGTCATAATGTAAGAATTGTTTGAATGGTAGAGCATACTCAGTTTACTTTGAATTTTGGATGTAACATACATGACATGGGGTAATAGGATGAAGAGGGGTCTAAATAACCCCCAAGTATTTAAAGGAAACAATGTTGTCAATTAGGGTCCCATTTAAAGCTTGTAACCTTATGTCTATGTCCTTACAAGTCAATCTGCTAGACTACCAAACAGGATGGCCTTCCTTTTGATTTTATTCAGAACTCATTATCTAACATCCATTGTTGAAGTGCCACAAAATCCAAACCCAAATTTATGCTAATAGTATTTAATGAATTGTAATTATAATAGAGAACCACATCATCTCTGTAAAGTAAAATTTTAGATCAACAAAAATATTTGAAATAGAATCAATAAAAACAGAATAATAAAGGACCAAGAACTGAGTCAAGTGAAACCCCTCAAGCAATTTTTCTTTCACTAGATAAGCAGCCCACAGACTCACCTATCTATTTCCTGTTGTTGAGAATGTTTAATTTACAAAGGCCTCACCGAAACTCAGATTTGTAAGTTTATTAAGTAAAACAATATGGTCCATGAAACTGAATGCCTTGATCAGGTCCCCAAACACAGCAACACCAGTGAATTGACCACTGTCCACACACTAGTACTAGTTGTCTATAAACCTGACTAAGGCTGTATCAGTCCCATGGACTTTTTAAAAGCCATTCAGAATTACCCCAGCAAATTGTATTTTCATATATATAGTGTACTGAGTAATCTGTGCGTGGACAAGTTTTTCCTGGATTTTGCCACTGTCGACAAGAAGGGAATTGATCAGCAGTTGTCAGTAAAATGTTAGGGTTTGGAGAATGAAAACTCCGTTTCACCAATCATACATTTTTCTTCAGTTCAGTAATTACATTTTATCAAGGACACAAATAACACTTCCAACATAAATGTTTATTAATGTAACAGTAATAAGTGGAGGAGTGCTAAGGGCATGGCTGAAGGAGAAAGGTGGAAAGACGAAGAGGGGAGATAAAATAGACAAGACATATAGACGTATGAAATCAAAAACATTCCAGATGTGCCAAAGATTATTATTGCTGCTGTGGGAAAAGTCATACAGTTCATCCATCGTCAGGAGTGGATTTTATCATCTAAGGAACATTGCACAAATCCAAGCCCAGATCTTGCCAGAGGATCTGACCACATTTGTACATGCTTTTTGTACTTCCAGGCTGGACTATTGTAATGCCCTGTACCTAGGGTTATCAGGGGGGCAACCTCCACAGGCTGCAACTGGTGCAGAATGCAGTGGCAAGATTATTGACTGGGGCGAGATGGGTGATCATATCACCCTGGTCCTCTGTGGACTGCACTGGCTGCCAGTCAGGTGAAGGACTATCTTCAGGTGGGCTCCTGACCTATAAATCCCTACACGAAAGGGGACCTGTCTATCTGCAAGATCTTCTTGCCCCCTACCGTCTACCCCGAGCATTCCGTTCTGCTGGGGAGGCCTCCTTGGAGTTCCCAGAGTGTGGTTGCGGCACTCTGGGGATAGGGTGTTTTTGGTGGCGGCACCCACTCTGTGGAACTCCATTCCTGGTTATTTAAGGGAAGCCTCTCTCGGTATAAGCCTTTAAGAAAACATTAAAAATGTATCTGTTCAAGCAGGCTTTTAATGATTGATTTTGGTTTTAATGGGATGGATAGAATTGTAAGTTTGTGTTGAGCTGCTATCTATATGTATTTTGTTATTGAACTGTTTTGTACAGCACCGAGTCCATGGAAATGGGCGCTTTATAAATAAAATATCTATCTATCTATATGTTGAAGACATTTATGTAAACACAGCCTATACTTTCCTAAGAGTTTGACATTCTGGTCAGTCTGTGCATGCATATTAAGGTATCATTCAGTTCTTTGCTGTGAATAAAGTAACCTTAACTACATTTTATGCAGGTGCAGTAGTTGAGCTGTCATGCACTGGTATGTTAAGAGATGCAAATCACCCCCTTGTTGTTTAAATAAGCATAACAATAACTACAGCATATTCGTCCCTGACAATCAGGATAGTCAGTTCCTGTGTATAAAGTAATGAAGGCAGGACCACGAAAGAAAGAAAAATAGCAAAACTGCAAAACACAAAACCTCAAAACAGATTGCGAGTTATAAGGGTCATCTTTGTTATTAGTGGAGGGAAAATTATCTTGATCTATATAAGTCAGTACAGTAGTTAAATCTGACCAAAAATGTAAAGCAGAGGCCTGAGTTCATGTCTTATCTCCATGTTGGGAGGAGCCTGGAATCAGAGCAATAGAAATCTAAAATACAGAGTGTTCAGTGACTGGGGATGATTTCTGCTAGACAAAAGGCAAGCACATCTGTGGAAATGATTATATGTAAATCTTGGGGAATGCATGCCAGATGTTGAATGGAATGGATGCCTAACTAACCTCCTATTGAGCACTCTAGTTATCCAGTACAGTTTGTGCCTCAGATCCGTTAGATAAACCATCAGTACTGCACCATCATACTGTACTCATTAGCCCCTTTTGATTAGTACCAAATATGTATAGTTAGACTGGGCCAAATTTAAACTGTATAAGAAATCATTTTTTTTACAGTTACAAGTGTAAACTTTCACTACAGCATTTGGAGGTGCATGGCCTGCCAATCGCGATCATGATGGCTGACAATATCCTCCCAATTAAAGCTATGCATGTTTGTTTATGGGAGACTTAATTGCTTTAAAGATTACCGTGCCAGCAAAATATATTTTTGATTTAGCAGTAGAGTGGAATTGTTTGGGACTCGATTAGTGTTGACAAAGGACTCTGTGACCAGAAGGGAAGCTATTTTGCTAATATAGGAGCAGAAAATAACTACCATTGGTAATTAAATTGAATTCTTAGTAAACAGTGTGAGACTTATTAACATAAGACTAGTTGGAATCCCCAAAGGCACTGAGGTAAATATGTGTTTTTTTAATTTGTTATTTTTTTATTTCCAGAATACTGCATTTACATAACAACAGACAGTTAAAAATTGAAAGGGCACGCAGATCCCTTGGCCCTAAGCCAAAGACTAGGGAAGACCTTGCCTTATAATTGCTTATTTCTTAAGGTTCTCTGAGAAACACGAAATACTTAATACTGTCAAGGACATGAATAAGTTGTCTTGAGAAGGGAAGAAAGCGTGTTTCTTCCAAGATTACTCTAAGGACTTAGCAGAGGGAAGACATTTTTTACACCAATCAGACATGCCCTCAAAGATCTAAAGGTCAAGAACTCCATCAAATACGGTGCTGTTCTACAATGTTCTAACAATGGATACTGTCATTCTTTTGATAAAACTGATCCTACACTGGTATTGTCTTTTTTTTAAATGTGGTTTAGGCAGGATTTACGTCATTGCTTTAACATGCAAATAAAAATTAATCTGGTAAAGGCAACAGCAGTAACTCCCAACAACTGAGATCAAACTCACCCTACAGTGTAGTTGTTCAAGAACAAGAACCAGTGAAAGTTAAACGACCCTCTCCCTCCTGAAGGAAAATAGTAAGAAAGAAATGCAACTAGTACAAGACAGAGGGAAGAAGTTTGATAAACCTCCACTGGACGGCAGACGGCTTCATGACCATAGCAGAAGTAGGAGCAGACAGGATTTGTTCCATCAGTTTGGTGCTATAATGGCCACTGCAGGGTTTTATTTAACTCCAAAAATTGATTAGCGTTTTACTCATAAAAGTGCTAAAACACTGTGAAAATGCATAGCACTTGCCTCATTGTGTTTAATAAACATAACACTTCTAGAAAACCTATATAAATACTTTCTGTACAGTTAGCATTGTCCCAAGAAAAAAACTGCTAATCAATTATTTAAAACCCTGCACTGGGTGGTGCTATGGGATACTCATTGGATGACATCAACCAGAGCCCTTTGAGAGGGAACTAGTAACAGACCCCCACCATCCTGGTGATGGTCTTCACAGGTCTATACAAGTAACAGCCTCCAGAGACTTTTCTCAGAGGTGACAGGTGCCACTCAGCAGACTAGGGACCCAAGTGCCACCTTCTAATTTTATCAAGTCCCCTTCAGCTGGTCGCTGCTGGGGCTTATGCCAGGTGAACTGGTTACTGTCAATGTTGATCTCTCTCTCTCAAAAAATCTAAAATTTACTGGGCAAGGGTCCCTTTATTTATACCCCTGAAGGCTGGTGGACTCAGGCAGACCAGAGCCTACAGTTTACAGAGATGTACTTGCAATATGAAATGTTCCCTGAGCACGATCATTGCTGGAGCATTAAACATCTTAATTACCCAGGCCAGAGACATGCACATTAATTCTTCTTGGTGCTTAGCAGGGAGGATAATCTGAATTAAACCAAAACTAATAGTAAGCCCCAATTGCTTGCGATGGGGTGGTTACATCTGGTTCTGTTACACAAAGGGAAAATCCTGGATGCTACAGGCCACTTAGCCTGTCACTCACAGTAAGAAAACATTTATAGATAATAATTAAGGAGGGGTCAGTCACATTCTTAGAGGAAAAGCACTTAGTGGATGAGAATCAGAATAGATTCACCAGAGATCAGTCATGTCAGACTAACTTAATAGTTTTTTAATGCTGTGGAGCAAATCAGAGAAAGAGGCCAGGGAGTGGAGGCACTGTACATGGATATTAGTGAAGCCTTTGACTCTGTACCACTTAAGAGACTAGTTAGGAAGGTGAGCAATCTAAGACTAGAAGAAGAAATAGATGTTTGGATCAAAAACTGGCTGATATATAGAAGCCAGAGGGTGACCCTACTGTACACTATAAATTGTTTAGGAACAGGGCAGTGACTAGTGGGGTACTGCAGGGGTCTGTCCTGGTACCATTTCTGTCCAATATGTATATCTGTGACATATGAGAGGGTATCCCGGGTAAAATGAGTCTGCTCATGGATGATACCAAGCTCTGCTGGTGGGTTGACAGTGAAGAAGGGTTAATATTATGAGACAAACTGTGGCGAGACTAGAGTACCGGTACAGCATTTGGCAGTTGAAGTTCAACACCAAAAAGTGCAAGATGATGCACATAGAAGGGAATAATCCTGGAACAGTGTTCTATATTGATGGATGTCCGTAGATGGCATTGAGGAGGGGAGAGAGACCTGGGGAAGGTGGTCATCAGTAAACTGAAGATTGCTTCTCAGTGCAACAAATTATATGGGACAGCTAACATACTGCTGGGGTGCATATTAGCAGTAGGATGGAGGTGATAATGCCTCTGTATAGATCATTGGTGAGGCCCCATCTGAATTATGTGGGCAATTTTGGAAACCACTCTTTAGGAAGGTCAGGGATAGATCAGACAGTGCAATGAAGGCCCACAGCAATAATCCATGGTAGCAGGGCAAGACAAACTGTGAAAGATTGGAATGACTGGCAGGATCAACTGAGTGGACACAGAAGATGTTTAAACCTGAGAAAAAGTGCATCCACGGGTGCATGTGCTCCATCTGGAGGAAGGATGGGTCAAAAGGGACATTAGGAAGAATTATTTTACAGAAGAGTGGTAGATGGGTGGAACAAGCTTCTTGGCAAGGTTGTGCTCAATATGTGGTTCTAGAGAAAGTGGGACACATATAAAGAAGTTATCAAATGGAAAGATGAGGAGGGGTAGGGGAAGGGGAAAACTAAGAGGGATGACCGAGACTAGAGCACCTCTGAGTAGGGAAACTTGGGACAGACTGGGTGGACAGTTCTTTTTTTGTCCTCATTATGGTTTACAATGTTAGAGGCTTTAGTTAAAAAGATAAGAATTGCACCAATGAGATTTTCATTATCTGAAGTCATAGTAGGTCATTAGTGACTTTTAGTAAGGCAGTGCGTATTGAATGATTAGGTCTGATACTGAATTGTGGCTTCATGAGGAGGATATTACTGAGGATGAAATCTTAAATTAGTTATGGATCAGTTTCTCAAATATTTTGTAGAGAATAGACAGTACCTTGAGTTTCAAGTAGTGAAAGGGCCTGCTTTGGGCAGAGGCGTCACAATAGCTTTTTTTTTTCTCCATATCATGAGTTTCTGGCATGTGCACAAAGGCAGAATAAATACTGTTGTAGTTGGTAGCAAAAGTTAATCTGCATCAATTATTCAGATCTTTGGTTACATTCCATTGAAACCAGCATTTTGGGCTGGGTCTATTTCATGGAGTAACTTCCTCATATCTTTGCATCCAGTGTCCTCAAACTGTAGTGAGGGCAGGGGATAGGTTGATTTGTGGCCAGATAGATTTTTATCCTTATGGGAATGTGCTACATTTCCAATTGGGGTGTTATCTAGAGGTGTGTAAGTACTGTATCTTTTTCAACCACTACTTGGCACCCCCAAACACTTGGTATCCATTATTTATTATTTGGACCTAATATTAAAGAGATAACAAATTAAAAAGGTTACCCTCTAGCCTTCTGCTGCTAGTCCCATGCCCCACCCCATCCCCATAGCAGTCATCTCCTGCCCCCTAGCGCTTCATCTTTGCACACAGCTTGTTTAAAACAAAAAAGGTGCTGGGCTCCTGTCATCAAGCCTGGGTCCAGCACTGTCTTTTTAGTAGCATCTCCCTCCCTAGCCTGACCCCAACCTCCCGACCCCAAAGGTCCATTTATAACAAACAAGCCTCCCCTTCTGACCCCCAGTCCATGACAGGTGGGGCGATATCAAAGAACCAATCATTTCATGTTATCAATTAACCACTTATGCAGTATCGAAGCAAATGTTATACTAAAGTCCAGCTTTGCTATCACGTACTTGTTCCAGTCATCACATTTTTATGTTTGCATGTGCATGCATAGGCAGCAAATGCTTTGTTACAAAGGACAGCATTTCAGAAGTGTGTCACTGTCTAGTCCAATGCAGCTGAGGCTGCAGAGGGTTGGGCAGTGACAGCCCAATGATCAGCAAGGCTGACTGTGATGTGTTTTTCTTTTTGCAGGGCATAAACTGTTTGTAGTTGAAAGGAATCAACCCTTCAATTCACTGAATGGCTGGCTTCATTCATCTACATAAACCTGCCCAGTGCCTTCTAGTTAATCCTGTTGCTGTTTCATTTACATTACTGAAACACTGGTTGACATGCCAGCTGGAGCTAACACATCAGCTCCTCTTCAATCCACATTTTCAAATGTACCTTTTCTGCCAAATACAAGCAGTACTGTGCCAGTCACTCAGCTGCTGCCTTTACTGACACACTGCCCAACATGCTGACTGGAGCAAACAAGTCGGCTCCTCATCTCCTCCTCTGATGTGTCTCTATATTTGTTGAATTGGTGTTATGGGTGTCACAAATGCACTCAGCAGGTCAGGCCCTCTGCTCCCACGGTGCCAACCTCCGAGCACAGTGATGTGAACAGGTAACAGACAGGGTAACCCTCCTGTCTGCTTGTGGGTCCGAATCACCTTTAGTCTCAAGTTCTGGGGGAATTCAAACTGTGAACCTTATGCTAGCGTACCCCAATGTACAGGCTCAGATAAAATTCTCTTCGGGGGATGCAATATGTCTTTCACCTCAGGGAACCTAACCAGGTATCCAAAATGAACCCTTAGAACTCTATAAAAGACCTTAGGTATATTCTTACCTTTTCCCAGTTTAGAAACACCTTCAAGTTCTTGAACAGTTTTTGTTAGTCTTAACCCTCTAATACATCACATGCAAAAAAAAAAAGAACTTGCAGAACCAGGCAGTCTTTCAAAATAATAGGTTTACTTAAAAATGGATAAAAATGTGTAAAATGTAAACACAGAACAATATATGAAAGAACATAATCACTTAAAAGAAATGCAAAGAACACTGCAGACAAACTCCTACTAACATACAGTTAGACTTTTTCTATCTAATGTATTACCTCTGTAGGGCTTATAGTTGGATCATATTTCTTAAGAGCCCCAAAAGATATGTCTCAAAGATCAGACACAAGTCCTAGTTAAACTATATCTCTCTCACACACCCCTTCTATGATGTCATCTAGTGCCTCCTTTTAGAATATAAAACATATACAAACAATGATCTTCCTGTCAGGAGATATTTTAAATACTGTGACTTCAGCAAAACTAATTTCCCAAATTATGACAGTCTTTAATCAAGCACTTTCCTTTGAACTGAGGCTGGCTTCCTATTTTCCCAAGGACATCAAAGATTTTATACAACTCTGCCATACCTCACTTAGGTGCAATATAGCTTCACAGGAATTAGCTTATCAAGTCATAAAATGTATATTTTAGTTTCCCAGCTTCAGAGGCAGGAGGTCATAAAAAGCTATAAAATGCAACTTCTCAAGAAGTTAATTACACTATAGAGACTTCCTTGTTAAATATATATCCTGTAATTTCACTGAAACCTGGGGAGGGGGGCATCCATGGCACACAGGATGTCTCATGTGAGACACTCACATACCACATTCTATATTACAAAAATCATAGAACAATCATAACCAGCTGGCCAAGCATCACAGTTGGGCCTTTCTGAGGGGTGTTTCATTTTAACTGCCATGCTGACCAGAGTGCAACAACTGGAGCAAACATGCTGACTCCTATCCGCTCTACTTAGACATCTGTGTTTGTATTTTAACCACCTTTTCTGACAAATACAAGCAGTATCGGTCAAGCCACTCAACTGTTTGATTAACGTGTCCAGTTCTGAGGTGACACCTCTACAAGGACATTAAAAGGGTGGAGGTGGTACAAAGGAGGGTAACCAAAATGGTGAAGGGGTTGCACAAGAAGCCATACAAGGAAAGACTACAGGAACTCAACATGTACTCCCTGAAAGTGAGAAGAGCAAGAGGGGACATGATTGAAACTTACAAGTACCTCACAGGAGTGAACAAGGTGCAAGTGGAAGGTCTGTTTCAGAGACAGGAAAGCACTAGAACAAGGACCATGCAATGAAGCTGAGAGGGGGAAGTTTAGGAGAGATGTGCAGAGATACTTCTCCATCAAAAGGGTAGTGAATGGCTATAACAGCCTTCCAGAAGAGGTAGTGTGGGCAAAAATTGTGGGGCACTTCAAATATGCATGGGATAGGCACAGGGGCATAGTAGGTGGAGGAATGGGGAAGGGAGTGAAATCTATGACCAACTAGGGTCAGTGATGATGGAACAGGTGAGGACAAGGCACAGACTAGATAGTCCTAAATGTCCTTTTCTGCTGACAGAATCTATGTTTCTGCATCTCTATGTCAGGGGGCGTAAGCATGAAGGTACGTCATTTGGATCAAGTCAAAGTAACACACTCAGTTTCATAATTCTCAACCTCTTGCCTCAGAAATCAGGGAAAAGACTTAGAAAAAACTCAGAGATACATCTTAAGGCCAGTGTATCCCCCACCCTCTCGATCCCACCATATCCAGCCAACCCCTCCCCTCCAGCCCACTCCAGTTCCTTCACCTCACACACCCTTTTGCCCCCGGTCATCAAAGCTGCTATTCAACTGCACAAATGACAACCAGCACAGCCTCTCCACTCATCACCTTGTCTGGCTGGGCTTTGAATGACCTGGAGTGTGCACATGACTACTGTGATTTCTGTAGTTGTTGGGCACATGCTTCAAGTAGTTCAGATAGTGGCCTGACCAGGTGGTGAGCAGATTTGCTGTGCTAGTTGCCATCCTCAATTCTGAACAGCAGCAAATGTGTAAAAGCAGAATCTGACTAGAGCAGAACCCCACTGAAAACAAAATGGGCTTGATTTTCAATCAGCCATTAGATCGATGCAAGTTGCGCCAACCTACAGCTGTGGCAAACTCCAGGTATGTCAAGGACCCTGCAACCTATTTTATAAAACTGGAGGTCCCTGCACCAAAGTACCGAGAGTTGCTGCAGTCGCAGGGTTGCGCTAAACATTTGGCACAACTGCGGGGTTTGACGGAGGGTCCAATCAAGCCCCCTCCCACCCAGCACAACCCTAGAGGAGCCATGAAAGTGATGGGGGTGAATATGCCAGCAAGGAGGGGACCAGGGGGTAGAGGGAGCACTGGGTGTGGCATAGGGGGTGACAGGAGCACAGTAGCAGTGTCAGGGTGCTGAGGTGGTACCTGGCAGGGGTACATGTGCAGTTGAAGAGAGCTGATTAGCATGGGCAGAGGGGGGTTAACACAGACAGACCGTGACCCAGACCCTAGTTGGAAACAGCCCTGACACCTGCCCCATAGGTGCCACAGTCCCCCACGTGTGACAGGTGGCAGTGATTGCAGGTTGTGGGGTGCAGGTGGTGGAGGGGAATGCTCACACACTGTGACAGTCCCTTGGTACTCAGCCCCCCAAGTGGTGGCAGGCTGCTGCCTGCCTACACTGTCAGGGACTGTGGCACCTATGGAGCAGGTGCCAGAGCTGTTTCCACCTGAGGTCCAGGTCATGGTTCATCTATGCCAGCCCTCCTACCCAGACTGGTCAGCTCTCTTCCACTGCACATTGCACCCCCGCTGGGTGCCACCACAGCACCCTGACATTGCCGCCATGTCCCCATCACCCTAGTGCTCCCTCTGCCCCGGTCCCCTCCTTGCAGCCCCCCCAAGTCGTATCCCTGCCCAGCAGTGGCACAGGGCCCTTAGACCAGCTCCTGGCTGGTTTAAAGTCAGCCCCCTTTTGCAACCGTGGAGGGGCTTCTAAAATTCAAAAAAAGGAGATGGTGCAGCCCTACTGTGGTGCAAGCCCCCTTGTGTCCTGGCGTAAGGGTCCTTCTGCCACAAGGGTGACACTGGCGGCTTTGGCACACAACATCCCAATTTCAATGCAGCTTGTGTTCAGAAATCAGAATTGCTGCAAACTTTGATGCAAGGTACTACTTGCGTCAAAGCTCTTTGGCACAGACACTTTGTGCCAAAGTTTTCACTCTGAAAATCGAGCCCGTTGTGTCTGAGCTGGTGTGTCCTGCAGAAACTGCAATGTAAAAGCAGCAGCCCACTGACAATGAGACATTGCCTCTTAGCTGGGCTATCCTGGGTAAGTCCATTGTAAAAATGGGTACAAGCAGGACCCCACTGAAAAAGACATATTCCATCTCTGCTACACTATCCTGGGTAAATACAGTCTAAAAGTGGATCAAAGTAGGGCACCACTGAAAATGAGATATTGCATCTCTGCTGGGCTATCCTGTATTTAAAATACTGTACAAATGTGTAAAAGTAGGTCTCACTACAGAAGAACCCCTCCCACCCACTCTGAGCCCTCCACCCCACACACCCCTTTGCCTCCAGTCACCAAAGCCACCATTTGTCTTGGGAGGCGGTGAGCAGCTCAGACCTTCTGCTCACCCCTTGGCTGGATGCCATCTGAATAACCTGGAGCATGCACTTGACTATTGTAGTTTCTGTAGTTGTCCCATGCAAGCTCCAAGTCATTCAGATGGCGGCCTGCTGTGGTGGTGAGTGGAGCATCTAACCTGCTCTATCTTGGGAAAACTACGTTGTAAAAGGAGTCCATTAATAATGATCTATTGCTTCTCATCTGGGCTATCCTGGGTAAAACATTATGAAAATGGGTAAAATCAGGACCCCATTGAAAATGAGATATTGCATATTAGCTGTACTAACATGTGTAAATACATTGTATCGTTTCTGCCTGTCATTGAGGGATGCTACTTCCCAAACTCCTATATGGGGTCCCTGTGTTTTTTTGGCGTCTTCAAAATCCACTCTCCTTGCGTGGGATGTCACTTACACCAATATTTACTGATTCGCACTGGCATCCCACCAATTTACCCATCATTGCTCCCTCTACACCAGGCTTCATTGGCTTCTTCCACCCTCACTATGGGATAACACATTTGGAAGTGTAATTTTTAGCACCATATATAGTCACCTGACCTTATTGCTGGTCTCACTCCTCAACTATTCTCATAACATATACCCTCTGAGGTCTGGTGAGCATGCCCTGTCTGTCCCCAAACAAAATACAAGGATTGGTGAATCTTGTTTTGCCTGTGCTGTGCCAAGGCTATGACACTCCATCCATACCCTCTGTCTTGCAACTCTACCACTCCATGGCTTCATTCCACTGCAGATATTATGAATATCTACTGAAAATGGCCGACTGCTCTTTCCCCTAGTTCTTGATGATCTGCCATACAGAGAATTGCACTGACACCCTTTCATTTCTATCAGTGTATTACAATGGTCTTTCTGAAACTTCATGTTCATGTATTCATTTTTATGCCATCAATTACTGTGGCAGTTGTGTAACTAGTGCCTGTGCTGCTCACAGCACAAGCTTGATTGACAGGGAGAGATTACAACCACCCATTTGTAACACATAATTGAAACCTGGTGGTTGTAATGCATTTTTACGAATCAAAATCTAGATTTAGTATTTACCGTATTGGTCCTTGTAAGAACAGATCCAGAAGCAAGTGATTTGATACCTTTTATTGGACCAACATAGATGTAACAAAAAAGAACAAAGTGCTTTAGCTTTCGGATCAACAAGTCCTTCGTCAGGAGTGTAATGACAGTTATTTAGAAAAAACAAAATTTTTAACACCCATATCACGCAGAAAGAAAACAGAAAAAATCCCCATTGGTTTAAAATACTCATAAAAAAAAAAACAGAAGATGATGTCAGAGAAGCTTGACAGTACCATGTCACCTTTACTGACAATTTTAGTATGTCTTTAATCCAGGTGGGGTTGTTTTTCAGTAACTGCATTCTTATACACATTGTGACACTCATAATTTGATTTAAGAGCCATCTGCTCAAGTAGTTGTCATCTTATACATCAATTTAATTTACTGTATATGCAGTAGAGTTCTGTGTATGTCTTCTGCACAAAGCACCTCTGACCCTTAGACTCTCTCAGCTAAAGGTGACATGGTACTGTTAAGCTTCTCTGACATCATCTTCTGTTTTTTTTTTTAAATCAGTCTTTTAAACCAATGGGGATTTTTCTGTTTTTTTTTTCCTGCATGATCTGGGTGTTAAAAGTATTGGTTTTTCTAAATAACTATCATTACGCTTCTGACGAAGGACTTATTGGTCCGAAAGCTAAAGCACTTTGTTCTTTTTGTTACATCTATGTTGGTCCAATAGAAGGTATCAAATTATTTGCTTTTGGCTCTGTTTTTTCGAATTGGTTATCCAAGCATTACAAATGATCACTAATAATTATACAAAGAATAATGTATGGGGTGGAGTGCATTATGAAAATGTAATACATGCCCGAGGTGTGTGATGCTACATAAACCCCGAGAGTGAAGCTCGAGGAGTTTATATCAGCATCACACACTGCGGGTGTGTATTAAAGTTAAGCTGCACTCCATCCCATAATTATTTTTTTATCTACACCTGTCTCTCGCTCTAAATTTTTGAGTCCCAGTTCTCTGTTAGGGTATGCACTCCTATCTCAGCAATGTGTATTGTTTCGATGGCTTTTCAGATGTATATGTGTGTGTGTGTGTATGTGTGTGTACACGCGTGCGCATGGCACACAGCTAAAGTCTTTAATCCCTCTTCCAAATCTATGAATGTCAGCAGGTACAATTCAGTTGCCAGTGCAAGGTGGGCATTAGAAGGGTACCCACTGTGCTGAGGGAAAGTGTTCCAGCTCTCTCGGCTTTTACCCCAGCTTATGTTTTTTTGTACATTTCCCATGTTAAAACAGTCTTTGTCCTCTTTTCCTTGTCTCTTTAATTTTCTGGGCTTTTCAGCTATAATTACTCCCCCCCCCCCCACAGACTAATAACAACGTCTAGTATTTTTTTATTATTAATACATGCAAGTAACTCTTCACATTTCAATGCATTCTTACTTTGTGAATATACTGTTTAAGCCAGCCTGACTCCCCCCTCCCCACGGATGCTGGGCAGTACTGGTAGGTCACCAAGTCCAAAAAGTGTCTGTAAATACCATACCTTTTCATAAAAGTTTATTGCTAAGGTTTTATTTGCAAAGTAACAATGCACTGAAACGTGAAAAATTGTATTTGTATTAACTTGTGTTATTACTTTGTTATTTTTAGTCTTTACACTACCTATGACTAACAACTGCACAGGAAATACACCTTACCTGGGTATACTGTTTTTTGCACTCTTTGCTTGCTTCAACTACATAGAGTACTGTGCCTCGCTAATGCTGTGACAGTGAGCTCTTCTGAGAACTGCTTTGGTAATCCTATGTTAACCTGAAGTCACTGTTACCTGCCTAGTCTTTTTAGGCGCTATGAATGATGTGTGGGAGCAGGTATGTGAAAAAGCACATAGCCCATTCAGGTACCTGTGCACCGCAAACAGGTGCACACATGCCGGGATTCACAACCGGCACCCACCTGTCTGCAACCCCTCCCCACCAGTGCGCAGGACTCTACAGGGCAGCCGGGGTAGAGTCTTGGACCTGGAAGGCCATCCAATGGGATGCCAGTCCCGTGTCCTACAGTGGATCCCTTGTGCAGTGAGGTGCGGGTCCGGGGTAGTGCATGCCTACTGCAGGCACCCGGACCCGCGTGGCATGGCCCCTACAGCCAGTCTGTTCACCGGCCAATCTCTTGGCTAACAGTGCCCTCCCTGCACATTGCAGGACCCCAGTGTCAGGACCCACCTTCAGCCACAACGGCAGCTGTGCTCCAACCATAATGTGGTCGTACCCCTGAGCCCCCGTAGGTGGGCATGTTCCACAGTCCGGCCCCCTCTGGCAACATCCCGGTGCCGCTGCTATACCGATGTTTTGGGCACTCACCCATTCCACTACCCCTGCCCTCTCTGGCTGCCTAGTGGGCAGGGGCAGCATGGAGAGCACTGTCCTGGTCCCCCAGCATCTGGTGGGTGCTGATGGTGGAGGCACACAGTGGGTTATGCCAGGGTCCCCACTGCTGTAACCAGCTCCCATCTCTGCACCCATGTGGCCGGCACTATGCACATTAGTGAATAGTGTGTAGTGCTAGCACACCCCTGGCACACACACCCCGCCCACCTCTGACGCATTGTTATTCGCATGCCCAGGGGATCGGGCGCATACCAGCTGCGTGTCTCAGTCATGAATGCCATGTGACCACCACTCTGCAACATTCTGACTTAGCTATGCCAACATGCCCAGTTTATGCGGCACGTTGGCATAATGCATAGGGTCCATTATCTGTGCGTTGCTGGTCAGTTACTCAATACCCAAATCTGTGGCTTGCTGCCTTAGTTCGGGCTAGCTATTCTTGCTCACTTCTAGACTGACCCTATCTGGGGGCACACACTTTTTGCATTGTCCAACTACCAGTTTTATTTTTTGGTTATTGTTTAAGCATTTGTCTGTGTTACATAAACCCGAGTGATTCTCCCAGCTGCATTTTGCACTAGTTTCAGCCTAGCCAGTAATCTGTTCAAGTACATCTGTTTTGTTGTTTACACTTGCCTGTTGTTTATCCCACTCTCAGTTATAGACAAGGGCTTTTGTTAGGTGACTGAATTTTGTGTTTTTTACCCAGCATTCATTCGTATTCTCAGCTTCTGCATTGTTGTACAGATGGCTACTAAATCTCACCTCCTCATCACAATGTACCTTGCATCCCTCTACCTTATCCCTCCCTCCTCCTCCCTCCCTCCCTCCCTTATTCTAACATTATCCCTCCACATCCCTCCCCATCCAGCCTTCATGCCTCTGCTTTACCCTCCTCCCCCTTACCCTTTCCCCTTCTATCCCATTCCTGCCATCCCCCCTGCTCTAAGGGGTGGAAATCACACTCCATTATCTTGCTCCTGTTCCTACTCCTTCTGCTGTCTAGTGACATGGAATCCAAACCTGCAAGGCAAAGTTTATTTGTAGGGTGCCCAATCCCTGAGGCACTGGGTGCCTAACATACAAAAGGCAGGTGACAATAAAACCAAAACACAATACAAGAAAAATAATAAATATCAGTAAAACCATTAGAGAAGCAAATACAGATTAAAATCAGATCTAAAAGCTGGTTAAATCACCTCATCTGGAAAGGCCATAGAAAATAAATGTGCCTTGAGACTGCTCTTGAAGCTTCTCGACCGATGGGGCCTTCCTAATGTAGGGTGGAGAGCATTCCACAAAACTGGGCTGTGACACTAAAAGCCTGATTGCCAGCAGTTTTAAGTCAGGTCCTGGGAACCTCAAGGAGGCCTCTGGTCAAGGCGGAGGGATCGGGCTGAGACACAGCTGGTGTCAGACAGTCAGCCAGATAGCCAGGGCCCTAGTTCATGCAAGTGCTTATAGGTGAGTAAACTCACCTTGAAGATAACCCTCTGCCTGACGGGCAGCCAGTGCAGAGCTCGCAAAACCGGGGTCACATGACTGACCTAGAAAGGCCATTCAGTAGCCTGGTAGCAGCATTCTGCACCAGCTGCAGCCAATGGAGGTACCTCCAGAGACCCCAAGTAAAGAGCATTACAATAATCAAGCCTGGATGTCACAAAGGCATGAACTAGTGCAACAGGTCTTCCGGCAGAACTAGGGTTTGATCCTGGTGATGTTCCTCAAGTGGTAAAAACACTTTGGACAACAGATGACACCTGAGCGTCAAATGTCAACCTGTCATCCAGGAACACGCCAAGATCTCACACCCTAGAGGAGACTATCAATGGTGTAGGTCCGGGAAAGACCTGAAGCCCCACCGAAGCACTTCCTTCACACCCTCAACCTGGCTCAACCACCAGCACCTCCGTCTTATCCAGGTTCAGTCGCAGCCAGCTGGAGGACATCCACTCACTGATCTTGTCCTGGAAAACTTTAAACACTTTCACAGCATCCAATGTTCCAGGGCAAAGGACAAATACAATTGCTATCATCTGCATAGCACTGAAAACCCACATTGTATCACCTAATGAGCTCTCCCAGGGGCAGCATATACACTGCAAATAGCATCGGCGACAAGATCGACCCTTGAGGTACTCTGCAAGGCAGGAGCCTCCGGGAGGAAGAGAAATTCCCCATCACTATCCCTGCTTCCTGCCAGTGAGATAGAAATCAAACCAGCTGATGACAGTGCTGGTGAGTCCACAATATTCTCTGAGGTGATCAAGAAGCACAATGTGATCTACAATGTCGAAACTGATGAGAGATCGAGGAGAAAAAGAACTGACCTGTCTCCTCTATCCCTAGCCCTGAGGAGGTCATTGTGCACCTTAACTAATGCAGTTTCAGTGCTATGCCTGGCTCTGAAACCCGACTGGAGTGGCTCATAGATGTCAAATGCCACGAAGTGCTCCTCATGCTGTTGTGCCACAATCTTCTCAACAACCTTAGCCAAAAAGGGAAGGTTGGAGATAGGACGGTAATTCACCAAGATATCTGGGTCAAGAGATGACTTCTTCAGAAGGAGCCTCACCAGAGCTGCTTTCAAGGATTCTGGGAAAAAAACTCCAACAATGAGCACCGGACAATCATGGCAAACACCGGGTCAACAGAACCAACACATCTCATTAAAAGACGTGTTGGAGCTGGGTCCAGCTCACAGTATGTGTGCTTCAGTTTTAAGATAACCCCAATGACCTCAGCCACCTTCACTAGCTTAAACTCATCTCAGACAGGTGGAGCCCCTCCGTGACCCCCAAGTCAATCACTGCGAGTGACAACGTGACTCATTGATGGGATCCCCTGCCGGATAGAGGACACCCTGTCAGCGAAGAACCAAGCAAAGTCATAACATAAAGTGATTGAAAAGACGGTTTTCAGCTGCAGACAGGCTGGATGAAGAAGTCTGTCTACAGTTTGAAAAAGCTGAGATGGTCGGTTCTTCCCTGCAGCAATCTCCCTGGATGGAAACTCTGCCTTCTTACGGTTGATTGCTCCCTGATACTCAGCATAGTGAGCGCACAGGACCATTTTGCTACATCTGACTGGGACCTCCACCAACAACGCTCCAACTTCCAACCCCTGATCATCATCACCTTGAGGTCACCAGCAAACCATGGAGACCTCAAGTGAGAAGATCTGGGTCATACATGGACCAGTGCTAGAGTATCAAGAGCCCCAGAAATCGCCCTATTATATGCGGCAACTGCTTCACCCATACCCATGGCACATGCAGCGTCTACACTAGCTAGATCAGCTACTGCCAATAGCCCCTCCATGGACAATCCCCATAAAGGGTGATAGCTGATCATCTCAGTGGGGGGGGGGACTCTCGGGGGAGGCCCCGAACAAGAACTTCACCGTGCACTGATCAGACCACGTGATCTGATCAGTGCTGAGGTTGGTTACCTCAAGCCCCAGTGAGAACTCCAGGTCCAACATGTGGCCATGGTGCTTGGTCACAGAAGTAACTTCTTCACTCCTTCTCAGCCGCCTCAGCTGCCAAAGGTCTGAGCATTTTTCTCCTCAGTGCTCAGAGCCTTCTCCCAGAAACTTAAACTCCTGCCAGTCTAGACTTCACAGTACTCTTTCGACATTCTCTGTATCTCAGAATTCTGGGTATCCTCTAGGATCCCAGACTGTAGCCTGTTTCTTTCTGACTGTCATCTCTTCAGGCACAGGGGAAATATGTGTGCGTGTGTGTGTGTGTGTGTGTATGTGTGTGTTGGGGGGAGGGGGTGTTGTGAAAGCCTCTCTTGCACCGTAGTTACCCGAGAGGCCTCATCTTCCTCCCATGAATTACTTCTGGTCAGGCTATCATTCCACTCCTCTGTGCCCATCTTCACTGGGGTCTTCCATGCCTCACCAAAAATATTCTCCTCCTCCTCCTCCTCCTCCTCCTCCTCCCTGGTTGATTCCCTCTTTACCATTGCTTCACATTCCTTCAATGTTGAACTCATCCTGTTGGGTGACTTCAATGTCAGTTGGCTCACCCCAACCTCCAAAGTAACACCCCAACAGGGTTGAGTTCCTTAATCTCACATAGATTATCACCAAACTCACTGGGCTCAACCTCACTCTCATAGTCATTCCCTCCTAGGTTGGGTTCTGTCCTCCCACCCCCACCATATTGTGCTTGGAGCCTTCTCCCAAAACTGAACCTCCTGTCAGTCTGGACTTCGTAGCACTCTACCAGCACTCTCTTTATCTCAGAATCTTGCCTGTCCTCCAGGATCCCAGATTCTAGCCTCTCCTTCCGGACTATCATCTCTTCAGGCACAGGGAAAATGTGTGTGTGGGGGGGGGTTGCCGTCTACATCCGTCAGAGCCTCTCTTTCACCATAGTAACCAGTGAGGCCTCATTTTACTCTAATGAATTACTTCTGGTCAGGCTATCATTCCCCTCTTCTGTGCCCCTTTTCTCTGGGGTCTTCTATGCCTCACCAAAAATATCCTCCTTCACCCTGGTTGATTCCCTCTCTACCGTCGCTTCATATTCCTCCACTGTTGAACTCACCCTGTTAGGTGACTTCAATGTCAGTTGTAGTAGTATTCTTTAATTGTTCAATCTAAAAAGATCTTTACAATACTTTACACATAATAAACACAATATACATAAAATGTCAAGTTTAAAATACATTCACTTGCTATTACACAGTTACACTAAAGTGCTCATTGCAGTTTTTAAAATAACTTTCTATTAATAATTGTCTTAACCCTCATTCTTCTTATTTGTTGTTCATTTACTAAGACATTCGCCACTCTAGCTATTTTGAGTTCATCTTCTGTTGTTAGCATTATATTTAATTTCACATCTTCATCACATAAATAAGAGCAGAAAGAATATCTTTTTAACCATTTTTCTTGCCCTTCATACCATTGGCATCTAAGAATGACATGGCCATTATTTTATACCTCTTGAGCCCCACAATAGCAGTATGAATGTACTGGATCGTTAACTTTTTGAAATTTTGACTGTAATACATTTGACTCAAAAAATTCAGTCCCAAACTTCGCGTAGGTTTTCCTTTTTATTGGATCCTCTAGTACATCTAAATAATATTTAAATGTGTGTGTGTAAGAACATTATTTGTATACCAACTAGAAAATCGGGATATTCTTATTTCATTCAAATCCTCCTGGTTATACTTCTTAACCAGTAACCTCTTTATATATTTTTTTATATTGCAATGAGATGATAATATCTTTAAATGTTAAGTCCAACAGATTATCAAGTTCAATTGACCACAGTATATCCCTAACTTTTATTAACCAGTGAGATTCCTAATAACATTTAACCATCCACCCACTTTTGCTTTTCTCTGGACACTTTCTGGCCAGTCTATCACCTGAGTGTCCACCCAGTCCTATCCAAAGTTAATTACCCTTGGTTCTGCTAATGCTCTCAGGTTTGTAAGGCCTGTTTCAGCTCTTACATACATGGAAGGGATTGTAGGGGGGAAACCCATGGTAGCTCTTAACAAATGTATTATGGGTTTTTCTAATTGCTGAACATACTTATATTCCCTGAATTCTGTCCCATATAATATTTGGGAGTTATATTTGGCTTCTACTGCTACCAATAGTGGTCTTATGGAATGACCCCCATAGCAAAGGTTAAATCTCTTCAGAGCTAATGCTGTATTAGTGACCTTATTCATCACTGAGGTGCAGTGGGATTTCAAACTCGGATTCCTGGAGAAAACAATGCCCAGATAGGTATAGCTTTGTATAGTTTCTGATGGGTGTGATTTTAAGAACCGTCTACCTGAGTATTTTTTATTTACAAATAGCATAATATTAGATTTGAACATATTTATTACTAAACTCATCTTATTTGCGAAAGAATCCAATAGATTCAGTTTTTTTCTGTAAGTCCTTGGCTGTTAATGAAAACAGTATGAGATTATCTGCATACACAAGGCCTTGACATATCTCCTTTCCTATTCTAGGTGAATCTGTATTTGATTTTTGCAAAATATATAACAGAGGGTTGATATAGACTGAAAACAATGTAGGGGCTAAAATATAGTCCTGTCTTACACCCCTAATTGTTATAAATTGGGCAGACCAATTTCCAGCCAGATCCAGTCTAACTTACGCCCAAGTATTGGTATATAACAGTTTTATTATATTAATAGTGATTAGGTTCAGCCCTTTATTTCCCATTATTTCCCACAGCATACTCCTATTAATGGTATCAAATGCAGTCTAAAAATCAATATATGCTGCATAAAGTCTCTGTTTTCTCAATTTTATGTATTTTTTATACAAATTATATAATATAAAACAGTTGTCCAATGTTGAATATGTTTGCTGGAAGCCTGCTTGAAATATTGACAAGCCTCCATTTTTACTTAAATCCTTTCTGATTCTCCCCAATAGTACTTCAGCAAAGATCTTCCCTATTATGTCTAGAAGACTCATAGCCCTGTAATTTTGAGGTTCTTGTTTATATCCTTTCTAGTTTCTTATAAATAAGAATTATTATTGCTCCTCTCCAGGAGTCAGGAATGTAGTTTTCCAATATACAATTATTGAAAAAAATACACAAAATTTGTGACCACCTCTGAGTCTCACGCTTAAATAATCCACCTGGCATCATATTTGGGCCTGGAGCTTTATTACTTTTATGACTGTGTATTGCATCCATCACTTACATTTCAGTAATAGGAAGGACATTTATTTCAATCATGATTTTATCGAAGTGGGGCCATGACCTATTCTCATGTTTATTCAGTATTGCTTCCAAGAAATATTCTACCCATTTCTCTGGTGCAATGCAGTTTTCTATTTCTGTTTTAAGATCTTTACATCCATGTGCCACCAATATCCAGAACCTTTTACTGTCTTTTGACTCAATAGCTCCTATCATATATTCCCATTGTAGGGCATAGTATGCTTTTCCTTTTAACACCTAAACATTGTCTATATTTTTTTCTTGTACTTTTCAGTATATCTCTATTTTGTTGTGTACACTTTTGTCTATAGTCTCTCAAACATTTTGTTAACAGTCTTTTCATAATTTTACATTCCTTATCAAACCAGCTCTTAACTTCTTTTTGGGGTTGTAAACTACCATATTTATACATTTTAGGTTGTATCTGTTTAAAGAAGAAGTCTAATATTTCATAAGTCATTTTGGAGTCCCAATTTTCCATTTTATCCAATATGTACAAAAATCACCAGATGATCTTTAATGTGAGTTTCAACCTGGTCTATCCATATCAGTCTTTTCTGTATCTTATTTCTGTCTGTTTAGTGTCAATATCAGTCTTCTCCAACTCGCATTTCCTTTTATCAAGGTGGTATAAAGGATCACTGGGAGTGGTCACTATCCCTCTAACTGAAATAGATAAGTACTCCCACCAATCCAGTGGACCTCTCCAACATGCTAAATCTAGAACTGTATTCCCCTTTTCTGATAAAAATGTGACTGTGCCATCTCTATCACCCATTATTTTACCATTCAGTATATATAAACCATTTTTCTTTAAAACTGTCTGTAATTTTTTCCCATGATTATTAATATTTCCATCCTTTGTGTTTCTCTTCATACCCCTTGCTTCTGGGTACATCCAATTCATAACTGTGTTGTCCAACATTCCATCAAAACTTCCTACCCTAGCATTCATATCTCCTACCAGAAGTAAGAAATCTTTTGGATAATCTAGGGCAGCTTCAAAAATCACTTTTCCAACAGATTCATACATTATCCTTATAGTATCAAGATTTGACAGGTGGTATATAACGAAATCAATATAAATTTTTCGACTTTGTTCTTAACCTAATGACCATAAAAGTCATTTTTACAAATCTCCTACGATAGTGAAAGACCTGCCTTATCATGTGTTATCAATCCACCCACTCTTCTTCCTTATTTATACCCCTTTCTACTAGCACACTGAAATGTTTGATAGCCAATTATATTTATGTCACCTTTAGAGCAGTGCCATGTTTCTTTCAGGCACACTACTGTAAATTGCTTAATAAAATTCATATTGTCTAAGTTACTAGTTTTAGTTTTGTATCCTGCTACATTCCATGTCAAAAGACTAGTAGTATTACACTCTTTCCCTATCTTAAGATGCAGATCTTGTTCTGTAATTGAGGCTATAGACAATTCTTTACCTCTACTGTTGGTCTTTGAAGTTATTATGAATCAATTCATATCATCCAATATCTGAAATCTGTTTTGCAATACTATTGATTCATTTATATGTACATCTGTCTGTTTCCCCTTAGATTTTTCCACTTTTTCTTGGTCTAAGGGGTTTTCCACCATTATCTGACACAGGTCAACTATATTAAGTCCCATTTTATCCAATTTCCCAACATTGTCCAGAATTCTACTCACCACCATTTCATCTTTACACAATATATCTATTTGACTATCACTGTGCAGACTTTCATGTCAGTAGACCTTCTTTATACCCATTCTGCCCAGTCTGATCTTTAATACAAGTAAAAGAATACAGATTGACCAAATGTAGTTTCTAGGTCTCATTAAACATTCTTGGATAACCAAAAATTGTTAAAGTCACAGGTTTTGTCTGCTTATCATTTACACTTTCCATGATATTATAATTCTCCTCCACCTGATTTCCTAATCCCATTTTTAGTTTCAGTTGCTCCATTAAATGTCTGTTTCTCCAGATATAATGAGCCACTCTTTTCTGAGCAATATTAATCAATATCATGTCTGCAAAACCAGGATTAAATAGTCTAGTAACTTTCAAAATATTATCATCTTCTATATGTAATTCTAGCTCTTTATTAAGGTTTTAGTACCAATTCTTTCAAATTATTTTCAGATTCATTATTTGTTTCTTAAGACCATAAAGTCTCAAACTACCAGTCATTATCCAACATTTCTTGCTTATTCTCATTTTATCAGCTTTTGGTTTATTGATATTCTGTACATTGTTCGTTTTGCTTTCCTCAATTGGCTGTTTTATTACCATTTCTTCCTGTTTTGCTCATCATTTCTATACTTGTATAATCTAATGCCTTATGGTCTTATGGGCCTTATCTCTAGTTATTCGTTACATAGCCTCATTTATCATTGTGTTATTATTCTCCTTTTATTTTTTATTTTTAGACTTCCTTTTTCTTCTTCCCTTTTTTAATTTGTCCATTTTTTTTCTCATGTACATAACTTCAGCAGCTGACAATTTTCCTTTCTTTCTATCCCTACTTTCCCCTTCACAACAGATTCTTCTGGAATCTCTATCACTGAAAAATCTGGTCTTCCAGTCATGCCAATTATTACTTCCTCTACCTCCCTTAATTCATCTGTGATCAAATTAATCGAAGATGATTCTTTCTGGGGTTTGATTTAATTTAATTTATATAGCATATCATCTAATCTAAAACCGTTTACCACAATATTCTCCTTGACAGTATCTAGTTCACTTCTCATAGCTATCATTTGTTCCATGAGTTTTAGATTAGCTGCATGCTGATTTTCATTATAACAATTATCTCTCACTTATTGCTGTGGGATAATACATCTTTAACCCTTCTGAGTCTGCCTCAGCATAATTATCTGCTGTTTCTGGTCTTTCTTTATTTACAAACTCTGTATTCTCACTTTTGGTGTATCCACAATATCTAATCTTTGGTACTCATCCAGTGATTTTAGACCTTGTATTGTATTCTGAAATTATACTAAGATATTCTTCATTTCATTTTGTTTTACATTTGTTTCTTTTATCTGATTAGTAACCATGTGACTAGTTACTATTGGAGTATACATAGTGTCATCTTTGTAATTACCCTCTGATGAGACCCATCCAATTAATTCTAAACTGATATCATTATCATGCTCATGAATACCCTATTGGTCTAAATTGTCAGATATCTGTTTGTTCTCCATTTTCAGTGTAGAGGTTGAAAACCCACTTATACCTATTATTCCCTTTCCTTTGTTTATGTCTTCTTTACTTATATCCACTGAATGTCTTGCAGGATAGATAGTCTTAACTTTCTCTTTCACTAATTTATCTGTTGGTTCCTTTTTGATCAGTAGTGGGGAAATTCTTGATTGTTTACTATCTTTTATGTTTTTCTTGTTACCTATATCCCCCTCTTTTGTACTCCTTTTACGTTTGTTCTTTTTATTTCTATTACTTTGATTATTTGATTTCTTTGTTGGTTTTTTTCCCCTCTCATTGTCCTTTGTTTCCCTTTCCAGTTTTTCCCTTTTTGCTGGCATATTAACCCCATGGGTTTCTTTTATATCCCCTTTAACCATTTTCAATGGGCCCAATTCTGACATATTTAATGTCGTCACAGAAGATTTGTTAGTAGTTACTGTTTGCTTATGATCACCATACTCAACAGATGATAACTCAGATTTTAATTCTGCTACAAGAATGGCAATTTGGCCTAGGCTAAGACCTGTAACTCCTGTGCCACAGTCACTTCTTTCCCTTTATATCTGACTATACTTGACAAATAGTACTCAGTTGTTTATAAAAACACTACAAAATAAGTCAGAGAATAATCAATTCACAATATGAACAACATCTAGAGTCCCATGTAATTTCCTGATTTTGGCTTTGTGCTTCAGAGTTCAAGATTCAGACTTTAGTTTTTGGATTAGGTCTTCAACTTCTGTCTTGTCAGCAGCAACTGGATGCAGTTATAACAGTTTAACAGTGTTCTTTTGAACTAAAATAGCCAGAAATATCAAAGGACCTTGTAGTTATATCAAAGTCCACAAAACAGCCTCTGCAGGTGAATCAAGCAACAGTTTCTTAGTAGTTTCTTCACACAGTCCTTAGCTAGGAGTGAGCCAGAATTCTTGACTGCACAGTGGTTCACAAAGTGCTTAATTTCCCTTGAGTCTTTCACTATGAAAAAACAAAATAGGAAACATAAGCTGGCATAAATAGACATATGCGAAAAATTGCAAAGTTTATCTAAAGCAGTTTATAAACAGCTTGTATAATACTACGTTAGCTACAGCTTCAAATATATCATTATACAAAATATAAAAATAAAAGCTTTCTATCTTGGCTGTGTCAAAGTTGCTAAACTTTGACCAGGCTACTATTATACACTCAGTCTACCAGACAATGGTTTGCTCATTTATCCTTGCTGAGAGCTATTATCTAAACCTTGACCAAGCTACTATCAGACACTTAGTCAGACAGACAATGGCTAGATTCTTCTTTATACTTTACACTTTCAGCTTTCCTAAAAGTAAAAAAACTGGAAATTAATAAAAGTTTCTTACAAAAGACAGCACAGATGTGTACGGGCACAGGTGTAATTCAACTTACTTTTATCTGGGTCTTTAGGGGGTCTTTGGTGCTCTGATAGGCTATCAGCTAGTAAAATAACACTAGGGTGCCAAACGACACCTAGAGCCGCCAGGAAAGAAGAAAACCACAGGTTTGGCTACCAATGCCCACCACCAAAGGACGAATACACTATAATATCGGTGGTGTGCTGGAGATGATGCAGGCCAGCCATTTATTTACCCTCAGTTTTCAGTTCAAACAGCAATCGTGCTTTAAATAAATTCACCTTGACTAGCCACGTTGGCCTGTTGTGGTGAAATCGAGGTGTCTGGTATCTAGCGCACAGCTCTGGAAACAGTACCAAAATTTAAAAAAAAATGCTTTAAAGCAATCTATGTCCATGCAAACATCCATGCAAATGTACTGAACATGCCAGAGACATCACAAACACCAAAAAAACTCAGGCTACTAAAAATGACTAATATATTGCACTTGAATATATGAGCACAAAGCAAAGTGCGAAATGCAAAGTGCGTAGTGCAGTTTAAAGTAATTCCAGTTACTGGTTCCAAAAGTTTAACTAACTAAAGTGAAACTAAAGTGCAAATAGCCATAGTGTGACACACGGGGTTCTGAAGGTCTCTATCTGTCTGCCTAGCTAGAACAGCTCACACATGCATTTACATAGAGAGAGGTCACGTGTGCAAAACTAGCATACAGCGCAAAATCTAAATAATATAAAACTACAGTATACAAGACAGCGAGATGTTTGATAAAATAAAAACATATAAAATATATAAAACTTAAACCACCTAATAAAACATCATGCCAACAGGATGCATCCAAGATGCATCCACTAAACAATTACCTAACCCACACAGTAAAACTAATCGTTTTTAAGCAAACAAATATTCACATAAATCAAGGAGTAAAACACATAAAGTGTGTACATCCCTTTTAAAAAGCTTCTTTTAAGCAATATTGTAGCTGATAGTGGTAGCTGAATGAAAGCTGAATCTCTGGTACACAGTTGGGCACACTCAATGGCAGGGTGTATCACTCAACCACTCCAAAAGCCACTCTGAAGGCTCCTCTCCTTGTTCACAATCCTGTACCGCTGTGGGGGAGCACCCCCAGCCACCGATGGGCCTTCCTCCTGTGAACAGAGTGAGCAAGAAGCAGTGAGGGGACTCACAACGAAGGCCAGCAAAAGTTTGACTGGTAAGGAGACAAACTTATTAAGACATAAGTGGCATACCATCTGTAATAAAATAACAGGCAATGTCTCCCTGCTTCACTATCCTCCTCACAAGATAGTAAGTGCGTAACTGGCATCCGTCACAATCAGCGTCTCCCAGCAAAAACAGAACACACATCAAGCCACAATGTGCAAAACACACACTCCCCGACCTCCAATATAACCACCCACAAGGTTGAGTCCCTTAATCTGACACAGATTATCACTAAACCCACTCATCATAAACCCTACTCTCACAGTCATTCCATCCTAGGTTGGGTTCTTTCCTCCAACCCCACTGTATTGTTGCAGCTGGTATTTTGACAGATGCTTTCAGTGACCACTGTATGACGTTCTGCATCAGGAAGATCTGTTATCCACCCTCCTTCCATAAATACATTTTGACTAGATACCTCTGGTTGCTCAACACCACTGCTCTTGTGAGTGACCTTGCTGCTGCAGATTGGACAGCCATGCCCTCTGCCACAGACATAGACATTTTCCTCTCTATGTTTCAATCTAAATCCTCCTGTGTCTGGGACAAGCATATCCCACTCAGAAAATCTAGGGTCAAAAACCATCACCAACCTTGGATTATCCCGATATCATTGATCAATGCAAGTCCAGAAATCTTGCCTGGGCACATTACAAGTCATCTCACTCCCTGCCTGACCTCCTAAATTACAGAGCAACCAGAAACTCCAGCACTAAGGCCGTCCAGGCTGTGAAGACACAATATCTCAAAGCAAGCCTCCAGAACAACTTTAATGCCCCTCAAAGTTCTGGAAGGTAATTCATTCTTTTCATCCCTCCCACTTAGTCTGCCCTTCCGGTCCTTCTGATGATGGTTCCCAGTATCTGATCCT
The DNA here is from genome assembly GCA_016271365.2 of Neoceratodus forsteri. Taxonomy (NCBI): domain Eukaryota; kingdom Metazoa; phylum Chordata; order Ceratodontiformes; family Ceratodontidae; genus Neoceratodus; species Neoceratodus forsteri. The sequence goes on from CM057450.1 coordinate 1,222,191,867, forward strand.
TCCAATTGCTGCTCACTTCAACACATTTTCTTTACCTGTGCTCTCTTTTCTGCTCACCCATTCACCCTCTTATAGAAACATAGAAGTTGATGGCAGATAAGGACATGAAGCCCATCCAGTCTGCCCATTTCTTTTTCTACCTTATAAATGTGCCATCGGCCTTTGCTCTGTCAGTGACCTATCTATTCATAGTCATTTGTATTGCTCCCTTATGCCTATCCATGCCTGTTTGAAGCCCTGCACTGTATTCATAGCCACCACTTCTTGTGGTAAGCCATTCCATGCATCCACCACCCTTTCTGTGAAAAAGAATTTCCTCACATTCCCCTTAATCGGCCCCCTCTAATCTCATGCTGTGTCCTCTTGTCCTGCTATTTTTCTTATATATTTAAACATATTAGACTCTTTTCACCTTGTTTATGCCCTTAAGGTGTTTGAATGCCTCGATCATATCACCTCCTCTCTCCTCCTTGCTCAGGGTATACATATTGAGCTCAGTTAATCTGTCCTCATATGTCTTCTGATGCAGTCCTGCACCATTTTAGTTGCCCTTCTCTGGACTGCCTCAATTTGAATTAATATCCTTGTGAAGGTGTGGCCTCAATACTGCACGCAGTACTCAGATGGGAGCTAACCAATGTCTTGTCTGGAGGTTATTACCTCCCTCTTATGACTTGTGATACCTTACTAATACACCCTTAACACTTCTTAGCTCACTCTACTGCTTTAGGAGGTCTGCTTACGATTTTTAGGTCATCAGTGATGATGATGCCCAAGTCTCTTTCTTCCTTTGTGACTGCTAGCAACTCCCCTCCCAGCCTATAAGTGGCTTCAGGGTTTCTCTTCCCTATGTGCATGATTTTGCACTTCTTTGCATCTCTTCCACTCCTCCTCATGTTCCCTCTCTTTCCCCTCCTCCTCCCTTACAGGGTTTCCTTTTCCTCTGTTACTACCCAAGGAACCTTGACTGCCCTTTGCTCCCTTAACCTATGCAAATCCAGCCCCAATGGACTGGATCATAAACTACTTCATACCTCTACTCCTGCCATAGCATCTTTTCTGACTCATCTGCTCAAACTCGCCTTCTCCCTTAATGCTATCCCTCAGTCCTGGAAGTTGGCCAACATTTTCCACTCCACAAAATGGAGGCATCCTCCATATAATTTCAAGCTAATTTCCTTTTCTTCTCTCTCTCTTGCCTAGCTGCAAGAGAATTTTGTCTACACCAAGCTCTCAGATTTCCTTTCCTCCATTGATTTCCTCTCACCATTCTGTCTGGCTTCTGGAAGCATCACTCCATTGTTTCCTTCCTGCTACATGTAACTGATTCTGCTGTCTTAAGGATGGATCAGGGGCACATCGCAGCTACCATCTGCATTGATCTGGCCAAGGCCTTTGACTCGGTGTCCACACTCCTCCTCCTGAATAAACTGAGTTCTGCTGGCCTCTCAGCCCCTATGGTTGATGTGTCCTGTTCCTACCTCATGGGCCATCTACAGTCAGTTCAGGTTGGTAGCACCCTGTCTCCTCCTCTTCCCATCCAGGTGGTGGTCCTGCAGGGCTCCATCCTGGGTCCCATTCTCTTCTCCATTTACCTCAATGACCTCCCACAGGCCTGTGCCAACTCACATATCTACATGTATGCAGATGACACAGTCATCTACACCTCCAATCCCTCCTCCTCAGCTGTGAAAGGTCTGCTCCAGCAAGACTTCCACAACATTCTGCACTGATTCCAATCTAACAAACTCCATGTCAACACACACAAGAAAACTGTGTCCATGGCCTTTGGTACCAGCAAGAAATGGTCAAACTCCTAACTCTTCCAGCTTCAACACCTTGGATGGAAAGCTTCTTGAGAGTGGCCATTCCTTCAAGTACTTTGTTGTGGTTAGACAGCAAGCTTGACTTCTCTGCCATATTGACACCATCCATGCAAAACTATGTCCTAAACATGGTACCTTATACCACAATAAATATTGTTTGTCTCTGCAGGTCTGGGATGAGCTTGTTACCAAAATGTGCTCCTAGTCTTTGACCATGCAGATGTTGTCTATGGCACAGCCCTCTACACTTCCACAGCCAGACTAGATACTCTCGCCAACTCCTTCTGCCACTTTGCTACCAACTCCCCTCTCGGTCCTCATCATTGCTCACTATACTACTTCTAATTCATTCTCCTCTACCTTCACTTTGCCAGGTCCATTGTACTTCTTTCAATTCCAAATACTTGTTTGGGTCCCTTCACTCTTACCTCTTTTCCTTCCTGTCCCTTATCCCCTCTGTCTCTGGTTCCCTCCACTCCAGGGATCTTCGCATCTTCACCATTCCTCATCCCTGCTCCTCTGCTGGGCAGTCAGCCTTTTCTTATTGCCTCCCCTCACTCTGGAACCAACTCCCCTCCTTCTCTTTGTTTCACTACCTCCCCTAGCTCCCTCATGCACCAGCTGAAACTCTTTCCCTCCCCCACTTGCTTCTGTTTCCCCCCTCTCCAACTTCTCCTCTTGCATTTGCCTCCTACCTAGGTGAAGTGTTGCAAAGATGCTCACTGCTTATGCCTTTGCACTTACTCCTGTATTTAACCATGTGTCTGAGTGCACTTTATTGTAACTGTAAAACAGTGTCTGTTCCATGTATTTTGTATCCTCCAGCTTCCTTTCCTCCTGGGGTCACATTTGGAAACTAAACTGGGCTCAGTGTGCCTTTTCCAGTAGCCAATTTTCCAAATACCTACTGCAAATAAATACAACCATACAGACATTCAGCACTGACAAATGCTTGTTTTAATTACTTCCTCAAAGAATGAAATTAAAGCAGCAGTACTAGTTAACAAAAAGTTAAATCATTTAGTTGACAGGACAAACCAAAACATTAATATATCTGATTCCCTTTTGCTTTCATTCCTGAGGCAAGAGAGAGGATTTTGAAATTCTTAGAAGTTCTTGCCAGGTCCAGCATCATTGATATAATCAGATCAGTGTAGTGCTGTGCTGTTGGTCATCAGAAACATGTGCTTCCAACACCCTGACATATCTACATTATAAATACAATGGGTGCTGTTAAAGTGTGACCTCTGTGCTGGAGATTTTAAAAAGCTGCTGGGGGTGTTTAAACACTATCTTAAAAATAGCTGAATGAATTTGAAATACCTTAGTGAAGAATCTCAGATCATCAGAAATATATTGCTGATAAAAAATGTAGGATTATGTGATTTGCCGACTAACTAGTACCACTGCTTTAAACCTGAGTCCATGTTACAATCACTTTCAATACCTCTGAGTTTAAAAAGGTCAAACTTGACAGCGTCCCTTTAGGGCAGGGTTTCTCAAATGGTGAGGCCAGCCTCCCTGGGGAGGCCCCAGCCTCTTCAAGGGGAGGCTCAAGCAAGTCTGAAAAAAAATATTGTTTTATTTTTGAGTTTTAGACAATTTGTGAGAAGGGATGAGGCAAACTGAAATAAAATAATAGTAGGTCAATTTATTTACAAATCTTTGACCAGGAAAGGTACATTGAGCCAAGGCTCATTTCAGGTGTACCCAGGGAAGGTTAGGGAGTGAATACAGTTCAAAAGGTGACTGCAGAATAGTCAAGCAATTCAAAATGAACAATATTACAAACAAATAGGAACAATGAACAAGCAATAAGACATAACAATTGACCGATCAGACTGCTGGCAGAACAGCTCAAATACATGCGCTAAGCTGACAAGTACTAGGAGCAAGAGCAGGAGGAAGCAAAAGAATATTGGGGAAGTTGCTTAAGAGCAGGAGAGGCAGAGGTGGGTATGATGTTATTTCAGGTAGAGAGAAAGCAGACAGAGAATGAAGTTTGACCAATGAAGGTATTGCAACAAGAGGAAGAAAATTGTTTGAGACTCAAAATAGCAAGCAGGTAACCTTGTCATGTGAGATGGGTTACAGGAGGGATTATAATACCTTGAATAAAATGACAGTCAACTACACAAAGGAGTTTTAACTCATCATGTACTGTGTAAGGTATACTGTTTTTCCATGAGGAAGGCCAAAGATTATTTCAGTATTTGGGTGAGGCTCAAGATCTTTTCCATGTCTTGAGGAGGCTCACTATGACAAAGTCTGAGAACTATTGCTTTAGGGTAATGACTACCATGAGACACATTTTCAGAGTCCCTTCTAAATCCTACTAGCACAAGACCAGAGGACAAAAACTTGCAGGCATTTTTCAACTGCAAATTGTTTTCTGCATCTGTCATTTTTTTTAAATTATGTCAGTATTTCTATAGTTCTATAAAATGTGGTCTGAAAGACGATTTATGGAGCAACATATATTGTTTCTAACATGGGAAATTACTCCTACATTTTTTCCAGTCAAAACCTGTTTCTTACATGTGTACTATAGGCATCTTACATGTGTACTATAGGCAGTCATGCATGGGAAATAAATATATATATTAGCATACAATATATTGTCTGCAGTGTACTATCATTTAATGTTGGCATTATTTATATACACACAGCCTATGTTATTATTAGTATCTTGCAAGGACAGATTATTAAAAGTTGTTTGGCTTATTTCAGTAATCCAGCAGATGATAATGCAATACATACAATAGAATATATGTTTACAAAAAGTATAATTGTTTGTACAAAACATATCACAACTACCTTACCTTAGTGGCATAGTCACATGTAAAAGTAAAATAAAAAAAAAACATTAGCACATCAGGCAAAACTCTTAGAACCATTGCATTTAGAGTGGAAAATAACTTAGAGATGCAGTGACTGATAGCAGCAGACCCAAAAATAGCAACACAATCCAAGAATGAAGACAGTATACTGAGTAACGTAATGGTGGCAGGTGGTGGACATGAAAGGTTCGGCTGAAAAGGTAGACTTTGAGGTAAAAGGTTCAGCTGAAAAGGTAGATTTTGAGGTGAGATTTTAAAATGGTAGGTGAACCAGTAAGCCAATAAGCCAAACCCTAAAAGCATAGAATCCATTTGAAAATGAAGAAAATGACTACACACTTCCTTTGGTGAAGGGGAGATGAGAAGCCCCCCCCCAAAAAAAAAACACATTTTGCCTAAGTCTAGCAGAATGTGAAACTTCACCATTCAAATTCTAGAACTGCCCCTCATGCCCTCTCACCCAATATTTTATACCTAATGATGTCTGCCAATATTTTACACATGCCTACATCTTTTGTAAAATATTGTGAAGAATTGCTGTGAAAAAACATGCAGAAGAATCACACTCCAGTAAGGCTGGAAGATGCTGCTTCAAATGGAGTGAGCCTCTCCACCAAACAAGTGAAAACACAAAGGTGCACTCCACAACCACAATAAAGCCAACCAAGAGTCTTGTGTAGATAAACAATTTATTACGGAAACTGAGAGGCAGTGAGAGGTATCACCAGTGCTTCTGCAAGTCTGCCACATTTTGACTTTCCTGATATTCAAGTTTCTCAAAGTAATACACATATATATTATAAGTAAATGGTAGCAAACAAATCATAAGAATCATGACTAATTTGCATATTACAGTACAGTAGTCTGATATCAGGAAAAAGCACTGTACATCTGCATCCAGAAAAGTAGTGTCGATAGAGTGCAATGCATACCATATAAAATCTACTTATGAAGAGGTCCTGTTGATGTGGGTGGTCATGTCATGGTCAGGTACCCCAAAGCTCAATTCGATGCAATGACAAGAAAAGTACCCCAAACAAATAAAAAAAAAATGTTGCTTTCTTTGAAAATACCCATTCAGTGCTAAAATGTGAAACAGATATTGGGCCAGTCGATGGCCAGTGGGTACAGCATCATGATCCCATGCCAGTGATCAGGATTCAGAACCAGACCTGGGAGCTGGTCGTGTGATCGGAGGAACTGGGGATAGATTGGCATTGATTCCCATTGCCTAGCAACCTCTGTAGTGGACCAGGAGTTTCCTTCTCCACAGAGGTGTCATTGCATGTGTATGCATCCAGTTGGGAAAAGCTTGATACCAGAGGCATGGAACATGGGTGGTGGAAAAATGGTGACCCTCCACATGACAGTGGTGGCATTTGCTGGTCACAGAGTTTGACATCCTGTCTCCTAACTGGGAAAGAAGATGGGGATACTCACCTTCCTTCGAGGCCCTCTATGTGGGGTAATCCCTGGGGAACTTAGAGTTGGGGAGTCATCTGGCTGCCGACTAGTTGGCCTGTATCTTGATTGGTGGAAAATGTGTATGATGTCCAATCCAAGATCTGTAACCTGTCACTCCCCCCACTTAAAGGGTGATATACCCCATGAAGTGGTTTTCATGGGGACTGCAGTCATGGAGGTCTCTACAGTGGTTCCTTAATGGTATATCTAATCCACCTTTGGATGGAACAGCTATGTTCTTGGATACGTACAGTATCTTTAATGATCAGATGGTGCAAGCTTCAATATTAATTTATTTTATTTATTAGTTTTTGTTGACCGGGTAAGTGCACTAGACAAATCCTGCCTATTTTCAGGTATGACCCGGGGGAGGGGGATACAGATGAATGCCAACCGACCTTGAACCAGATTAAGCTGTAATTGTTTTTTTTAGTGAATGAGGGAAATTTGACCAGGACACCAGGGAAATTCCCCTACTCTCCTATGAGAGTCCCACTTATATCCTGGCCTTTCCGCCAAGATGGCTGTCTCTGGAGGTGCAGAGGAGGACATGGAGGTGCTGGAGGCAGAGGAGCTGGTCTCTTCCCCATCTCTGTCTTGAGAGAGACCAAAATTGCTGAAAATTCTATATCTCTTCCTGATGAATGGATTTTTCCTGCTGGATTGAATACTTCCCCTGCTACTTCAGTGGATCAATGTTTGCAGATATCAGCACTAAACGATTCCTCTACCATACCTATGGAACCATTATCTGAGAAACCTGACCCTGCTTTGCCAGTTACTACTGTTCCTCCAACTTCGTCTGATGTGGATACTCTTTTACAACTAGAAGAACAACACTACCATGCAACGAGACAGAGACTTTTAGCTCTTAAGAATCAGACTGTCATACGGCCTACGGTCTCCCTTGCTGACTTACCCCACGAAAATGCTGCTTCTGATGCCTCGAAACCGGCATTGACACTTCCGCATTCCACAACAGCCTTAGCGGTTCCCAGTGCTTCTCAGATGCTGGCTCAAGCTGCATCTCCCAATATGAACTCCACCGGTACCGCTTCTAAAGATACTGTACTACCTGGAGAAATTCATGCCCCATCTCCTCAGACTGAACCTCGGACCTTGGAATGGTTCATTGACTCCACTCTCTCAGCTGCGGGGTGGGAAAAGGATCCAGCTATTGGGACATGGCACTCCAGTCCTTCCCCTATCAGAACATGTTTCCAAAGCTCAGAACTCTCAATGGCTCCACAGCGAGAAGGTCCACCGGACGATTACTTGGAACTCTCTTTGACTCCTGCGTTATGGCTAACTCAAAACCCGACTCTGAATCTGCCGCTTGAACAATCGTGCTTTCAGCCTCAACGCCATTCACCCCAGGGCCCTGGGTCTCAACCTCAGCTGGCTGCACAGACATCTTCTTTGACTGCTTCTACCTCAAAGGCGTATGCTTCTTGTTTTCAACTACCTATACAACAGGCTAAAATACATAATGCAGTTAGACTGCAATATTTGGGGGATTGTCTGAGTTTCCTGATCGTTTTTTGTAGGACGTACTTTATTGAAAGATTCTATGAAGTTTACGGCCTCTGAAATTCATGCTTTAATACATGTTTCCACAGAAATACATTTTGACATTAGCTTTAAGACTTTAGCTGGGCTAGAAAATTTTGGCTTAAATTTCAGTAGTTAAAGTCTTCCCCCTTATGGGCCCCTTTTAGTGCCATTCCTTTAACCAAGCCTACCCAGAAAACTATTACTATTTTATTTAGAAATGAGGGTGTCAGCCTGAATGACATATCAGTGTGGTTAAAGCAAAGATGTACGGTTCTTTCTGACACTGAGGCTATTTTTGACTCAGAAAATCTGTGGACTGGGGGGTGGAAAGTGAGAGTCATGCTTCAAACTTCAGACACAGGGATTCACCATCTGCCTAATAGTTTTATACTTGGTAAAGACAGGGAAGTGCTTTTTTATCCTGGCCAGCCAAAGGCATGCTACAAATGTGGTTCCACTGCTCATATTAGTAGCATTTGTGTCATGGTGAAGTGCTCGTTTGTGGAGCCTTGACACACTGGTTCCCAGTGTGTGGAGGAGCCCACTGTGTTCTCTGTGATGACTTGGGTCATGCTTTTCAAATTGCACCTGGGCTGCCCATAACTCCCCAGCCCTAGCAGATGGGGAAGAACAGAGATTGCTTATCACAGTAGCACAATGTGCCAGGATTTCTGGTACCTCTTCTGTTTCACTGCATACTCGACCCTCTCCACCCTCCTCTATGGCTCCCCGATCCAATATTCTTGCAGCAAAAACCCTTCTGTTGACAAAATGTCTACCCCTGTACCACCCATGCTACCTGCAGGACCCCTCCTCCTTCTTCACCTTTACCTGGTAGTTCAGATCAAATTACCATACCCACTATTCCATCCCCTAGTACACCAGTCAGGGTAATGGAACCCCTCCAAACCTTTTCTTCCTCCTACTAGAGTGACAAGGGGCTTTAAGACAGTAGGTTTGCTCTCTTCTACGGCTTTGAAAACGGACAACATTACTCTGGCTAATAGATTTGAATTATTACATCATCCACAGAACCACACTGACTCTGATACTTCTTCCGTGCTTTCATCCCACCCGAAGTGACTACGGATACAGAAGTCACTATGGATAATGTGGGATCTCAGAAATGGAAGGCAAAAGCCAAAGTGAAACGCAAGGAGAGTACCCCCAGGAAAGGTAGGCCCAGGTTAATATAGGTAATCCTCAGTGTTTCAGCCTGCTTCTCTCTCTGATAATTATGTCTTCTACTTTTTCTATCCACACTGTTAATGTTAACAGTATTAAAAACAACCTAAGAGGGATGCTGTCTTTCCTTTTGTCCTGCCTTACTGCTGGGGTACTCCTCCTGCAAGATGTTAGATTTCACACTATACCGGAGGTTTACAGAGCTCAATGGGCCTGGTTCCTGGGCCTTCATACTGGTCCTTTGGGCATGAACCTACAGGCTTAGGTATACTATTTAGTATTCCGGATGTTTCAGTGATAAAGATTTTGGACCTTTGCCCTGGCGGCTCCTACTTTTAGATGTTACAATCTCCTCTGTTCCCTTTCAAATTATAAATATATATGCTCCCAGACTAAGTCCCTAAGAATTGAACTGTTGAAACTTATTCAGCCGTACTTATACACTTCTATGTATGTTGTGTTTGAGGTGACTTCAATTGTGGTTTATCCACCAGGGATAAATTTCAGCCTCTCAAACCACTAAATTGTTTTGTGACACTAACTTTTTGAAACAACTACTAAGCTCTTCAAAATTACAAGATGCTTATTTGTCCTTTACCAAGCAACACACTCCCACTTTTCATAAGGGGTCATTGGCTACCCATATAAATTTTTTCTTTATTTCCCCACATTTACAGCTATCTGCTGCTATGGTACAAGTAGTGGAATTTACAGATCATAATTTATTGCCAATCTTCCTGGGTCCTAGGATTGCCATTATTTTTGGTCCGGGTACAGGGAAATTGAACACCTCCTTTCCGAAGGATTCACAATTATTGCTACAACTTTCAGACTACATAAAGGACAGGAAATCTGTTTTTTTTCCTATATGATGATCTTTGGAGTTGGTGGTATGACACTAAATGTGGTCTACGACACTTCTTTAAACACTTTAGTAAGCGTCATCATGAAAATTTGTATTTCCAATACCAGAAAACCCGAAATCAGTTACAGAAGCTCCTTACATTATCTCATACAACGGGTCATGATTTTTCTGCACAAATTAGTAATTTGAAGAAACATCTGATGGAATATCATTCAGCAAAATTTACTTCACTATAACATCAGCAACGTTTTGGGACTACTGGCCCCAGTGATGTTATTTGTCCTTATATGACTATTGTGAAAAGATTAATAGTAAGAGACTTGAGGTACTTCTAATAGACAACTTGACTGAGATAATAATGCTTCTGACATTCAACACTATGTAGCTCACCATACACAAAAGTTGTTTGGACCAATAGACACTAACTTGAAGATGTTTTGAAATATCTTTCTTCTATTGACATTCCGATGTCCCATCCTCAATACTGGGAATGATAGATAACGATATGCAAGCTTGGGAGGTGGAAGCGGTGATCAAGGCCTTCTGTCTCAAGGGTGGCGCCTGGTCTGGATGGCCTTCCAAACGAACTCTATAAAATGTTATCTGTTGATTTATGTACAGAGTTGGTGGCGGTTTATAATTATGTTTTACGGGCTGATAATTTACCTTGGACATGAACATGGGTTGTCAGTTTTATATATATAAAAAGGAGATAAATGATTACTCTCAAATGGAGGCCTCTGAGTTTATTAAATACAGATTTCAAAATCCTGACCAAGATTTTTTCCCTCCGTTTATCCATACTTGCCCCATTTGTAATTTCTATGGCCCAATCTAGTAATGTTCCAGGAAGGAATATTCAGGACCATATTATTTTACTCTGAGAATTGGTTGAATGAGGAGATTTAAATAGACTACAGGGCTATATTTTTTCACTAGGTGAACGACAAGCCTTTGATTCCATGAATCATGACTTTTTATGGCATACGTTACGCCATTATAAAGTCCCTGATTGCACTCTGTCTAGGCTACAGTTACTGTATCATTCTGCTATAATAATTTCTATAGTTAATGGCTGGAAAAGCCCCTTAGTACCATTACAATGGGGGGTCCGGCAAGGCTGTCCACTTAGTCCACTTTTATATGTCTCTTTTTTTGGACCCCTTACTTCGCTCGATCAATACTACTCGATCTATTACGTTGCTCTTCTCCATGTCTCACTCCACTCCTCCTTCTGTATTAGGTTATGGAGATGATATGAGTTTAATGGTGGCAGATGCTTCTTCTGTACACTCAGCTATTCATTTTGTGTGGGATTTGGGAAAGTTTCAGGAGCAGCTCTTAATTTGATAACTGTATCGGCCGCAGATTGGGTACTACAGCCGAAAATGAGTTTCTTGGCTCTGACCTTCAGATTAGTGATGGCTCAGTTAAGATCTTGGGATTTTATTTGGGGGATGGACCTTTGGATATTCTCAATTGGACCCCTAAACTGGAACTTGCTCAGTCAAAGGTTTCACTCTGGAACACCTTGAAACTAAGTAGAAAGAAAAGAGTCTATATGATTAAATCCTATTTGTTCCCTTTTTTTCTTTTTTTGGCCTACACCCCCCCCCAGAAGCCTTGAAACAAGATTGTTGAGTATTTTCTTCCAGGCTCTGTGGGGTAGCCGTCTTAACCCTGTCAAATGTCCTATAACATACCTGCCCCTCAAGGAGGGAGGTCTTAATATGGTTCAGCCCATTTTTTTTTACAATAGCATATTCTTTATGACTAACGTCAGATCTCTTTTGGTTAACTGTGATAGAGGTTGGGAATCCTGGTTCCTTGACTCATGTGGGTCTTGGTTTCATCAGTGGGACCTCAATTCTTTAAAACACTCAAACATATTCGAATGTTCCTACTTATGTTAGGGACAACTTTTTCATCCCAAACAATGGCATATCACTGGCTACATAATGATAATTTGTACGAGGAAGGCTTTGTATAATTTTTTATTAGATCGTCTGTTTACGGATCTTGTATTGTTTCCCAAATGTCCAATTCAACATATGAACGACCGCTATACCCTGTTAGATTCTAGAATCCCCAAAAGATGTGGGATTTACACTGGCTTAGTTGCCACGAGAGGATTAACATTAAGGCTAATCATAAACACAAACAAATGAATGAAAGACTTTGTTCTAGACCAGATTGTACACAGCAGGATAAGACTATTCCACACCTATTTTTCTTGTTCTTATATCAATGGCTTTTGGACACTATTAGCTACAAAGTGGGAAGAACCACTGTTTTCATCAGTTACATATGAAATGTTGCTATATGGTTCTTATCCAATTACTTGGAAAAGTGGAATGTGGATACTTTGAATTTACTTTTGTAATTTTAAAATGGCATATTTGGACTGCTTGATGCCTTTTCACTTTACAGCAACAGGATGTCTCTCACTATACGATAATCCAGGGGTTGAACGGGATTTGAGAGAAGTGTATTATTCTGAAATGCAAACATGTCACTTAAGTGTTTTTGGATTTCTAGAAACTTATGCCATGGGTTACTGATTCTGATTTTTCTGTTACATGAATTTCTTGTTGTTTTGGATTGTTTTCACAGTTTTTCTGTTAATAAAACTTCCCTACTCTTTCCATAAGTGCCATGGGATCTTTAACATCCACCTGAACTACCACCAATCCAGGCAGATGGGACCTCAGTTTAATGTCTTATCTGAAAGACGGCACCTCAGAAGTGCAGCACCCCTCTCATGCTGCACTACAGTGTCAGTACTGGGATATTAACTGAAGTGCCAGATGTGGGAACTGAACCACAGCCCTCTGATATCCAGCCTCAGAGGTGGTGTGCTACCTACTGAGCCACTGACACTGACATATATATATATATATCTTTCAGAAGTCACACCAGATGGCATATACAACAGGTATGACTATTGATATACTGTCTTACTTCCACTCTGTTTATGGCATTGGGATTTAGGAATATCTGTCCAGCAAATGCAAACTGGCAAATATTGTATTGGCCACATTTACTTGTTTGCAATCAACTTGGCGTAAATTGTTGCCTACACAAGACTCTTGGTTGGATTTGCTTTGTTCTGGATCGTACCTTTGTATTTTTGCTCATGAAAAATGCTGTACCACGTTCAACAAGCAGAAATACTTCAGTCACAGTTTATTCCACCAGATATCTTGTAAAATCCATCAATATCTAGTTTGAGTGCCAATGAAGTGTGAAGCGTGTCATTTGAACTGTGAAATGGGACTTTATTGGACAAGGTATTTAAATGTAAAGGTTGATTCATTAAAGACCTAATATAAAATGGCAGTTGTATTTGGTGATGGAGTTGAAATCAAATAGGGTCAAGCAGAAAAATGACACCAAGATCATTACAATCAGACACAGGCTGCTGAAGTTATCATTCACATTTAGTTTGGATGCAGACTTCTTAATGTTCTGTTTGCAGACTGTGTGATGCCCAGAATAATGTTGAAGATTTTCAGATAGTCTGGAAGGAGCATGGCAAAGTTGTCAAAGTGTTGAATTGTGAAACAGGAGATTACAGGTACATATCTCATTGAAGCCATTGATAGTGTGACCTTGAGCATTCACTTACCCTCCCTGTGCTGCAGTTGTCCCAGCTATAAAACTGGGTGCATACAGAACCCCACTAAAAACGTAAATGCTTCATATCACTAAGGCTGTTCAGGAAATAATTTGTAAAGAAACCATAAATCGCCATTGTCCTGTAATAAAGAAAATATGTGTGTTCTAGCCTGGATAGTTACCAGAAACAAGGTGCACTAGAGGTCTGGGGATGTGAAAAGGGTGTATTTTACATGAAAATGTAAGGATCTGGTTGTATTGCACATATTTTAAGCTTCCATTAAAATAAATATATTTCTGTCCAAATCCATTGCTAAGATAGCCTCAACATGAAAATCCATATCTTCTTATTGTGATATCCGCCTTTCAAAAAATGTTTTGCTACAAAGATTGAAACAGTAGGGATCAGCAAAAGGGTCCCCATTTACTTCAGTGATGCATTAACTTTAAAGAATATTGTGAGGCTTACAGTTTTGTTTCTTGTACACTGCTTTGTGATTGTTTTTAAGAGTTTGTCTACGGACTTAGCCTGTTGCATGCCAAACATCAAATCTGACGCTGCTCTTGATGCAAACATGGTTACAAAATACCCAAAGCGGCATAATGTAATATAATTCAACTACAAGTCAACTAAAGCGTGAGGCTCCAGCATCCAACATTAAGCACTGAGTATTGTAAGTAAACAGTAGGTTACATTATACTAGCTATAAATGGAATATGCTGTGGAGTGGGTAGATAATAGTATACATTATAAAAGGGAGGCTAAAAGGGACATATTGTTTGTAGTGCGTCTTTAAATAGTACATGTATTTAAATTCTGCACTTTGAAGATGTAAGTATGCATTGATGCTGGGGTGCAAAAACTAACTTAAATAGAAAAAATATATAGTATTCAAATTGACAGTTTTTTAAATATGGTCAACCAAGTAACCACTGTGTGAAAGTATACATTAATGTAATGTACTAGCTTTAACTGGGAGCCAATTCTTAGACACAGAGGGGACAGCAAACAGATGGGATAAGCCCCAAACTTCCCTAGGTGAAGTAGATATAACAGGGAAGACAGTTTTAAAGTGGATAACTTAGGCTCTATCGAGTTAGGAACAGGAAAGGGGATTACTATAGGGCAAGCAGGTGACACACTATCTAGGGTAAGGTTATAAATTAGTTTCACGGAAGAAAACGGGTGATGTAATAGGAACATGGGAGTAGGCAAAGGTATATACATTAAAAGAAACAACAGGTAATCACTATTACTTAATTTAGTGTACTAAGGTGTAACACGGAGTTAGTAATTAGTTGGCGTGAAGGTAACAAATAAATGGTGCAGTATGCCAAAAGCTTTATGAGGTAAAGTTAGTAAAACAGTGAGGTCTTGAGTCACGGGTATAATGTATGATCTGATGAAGATAGGGACAGATTAGTGGGTTAATATAGAGTAGGCAGGAGACATCCTATCCAGGGTAAGGTTGCAGATTAGTTCAGGAAAAAAGGAGTACTTTACGAATAATACCGTAGTATTAAGGAGGTGGAAGGTTAAAACAAACTTGCATAGGTACCAGGTGAAAGAAGGTAAGGAATATGAGAGTGGTGCAGTGCAGTGCAGTGGTTGTGGTACCGCAGGCTTTAGGAAAACTTTCTAGAGGATGAGGTGCTTCCTATATATATTCATGTCCCTGGGTTACAAGGAACAGGTTGCTGGAATCAGGGCTGAACTAGCAAGAATACTGCAGACCTTCTGCACCACCCAGGAACACTAAGTCTGCCGCTGCCCCTAGAGGATGCCTAGGTAGAGGCAGACTGAAAGGACCATGGTGGGCTCCGGGAGGGTTGGTGGATGGGGTAGGGTGCATGGGCCTCTATATAACACATTCACCTTATGGGCGGAAAGAGGCAACCAAGTAGAGGTACCCAGCACACTGGAAAGGGAGGAGCTGCATGTTCTCAGAAGGAGAGAACCAAAGGAGGGAAGAGGAATTACCCTGCTAAAGAGGAAGCAGTTGCCGGTGGAAGACTCATTTATACAGGGGATAGACTTGGGAGCTGGAGGGGGAAAAAATAGGGAGGTGAGGTGCTTGGGGGTGCCTCTGCTGGGAGAGATGGAGAGAGGATCCTGAGGATTGCTAGAACAGTAGAAACTGGGAGAGAGCTGAATATTTTTGGCCATATTGGGACAAATGATATAGCACACAGGGAGGTAGGAGTAGTAAAGGGTAAATTCAGAGAGCTGGGGAGGGTTTAAGCAAGTAGCACATATGGTGGCTTTTCTGAGGTGCTACCTGTATATGATTGAGGAGGAGCAGGCTCTGCGACAAGGTTTTAATGAATGGTTGATGGCATGGTGCGAGAGAAAGGTTTTGGACACACTGGGGGCTAGGGATCAACCTGAGGGCCTGTATGGGGTGGATAGCCTATATCTTTCTAGGGAGGGTCAACAGACCTTGATGGCAGTTTAAATGCTATGTTGATGAGCATTTTAACTAGAAAGGCAGGGGAGGCGGTGAAACTAAAGGAGGGAACAATTGCCTCTCCCCAGATGGTAAAGAGTCAGAGGGAAAGATTTAAACAGAAAAGACCATGGTAGGGAAAACTCCCTAAAGCAGATGCAAAAGGAAGGTGTCAGGGATAGAAAAGAAGAAAATGGGAATATAAAGCAGGTGGGAGGGTCCAGATTTGGTGAGAAAAATAAGGGAAAGGATGAGTTAAGGGGTAAGCCAGTAAACAAAACAGGCAGGTGTGACAGGGAGAGGCAGGGCAGTAGACTTGAGGGGGAAAAGATTTGGAAAGCGATGTGCACTAACACAGAGTCTTGGGAATAAAATTCCAGACCTAGAAATCACCATAGTGGAGGCTAATCTAGATTTTGTGGCTATAACAGAGTTGCTGTGTATTGAGCACCATAAACAGGAAATAAATAAACCGCGATATCAGGAGAGACAGAGAGGGGAAGAAAGGAGGAGGGTTATATATGTGAATGAAGTACAGGGGAGCAAAGATGAGAATGAGGGGATGGAACTACTATGGGTCAGCCTGCAGACAGACTCTAGTGTACACTGTCCATTCTGGAGTAGTGTACAGACCCACAAAAGAGGGTGGGAGTTATGGATGAGGCACTTGGAAGCCATAATCAGAATGGCAAGTAAAGGGAAGGGGTTACTAGTCGGTGACTTCAGTCTGCTGGATGTAGAGTGAAGTCTTCCAGTTGCAGCTTCAGCAAAGAGCAGGGCCATCCTTGAGTTCTTGCAAGGGGTATTTCTCAAGCAGTTAGTCAAGAAACCCACTAGGGATGGAGTAGTGCTTGACCTTCTACTTACAAATAGGAACAGCAGTAAAGAAGTCACAGTGGGCAGTCCAATCAGTACCAGTGATCACTGGACAGTGTGGTTCAACATAAAGGCAGGAGCACAGCCGAATCACACAAGGACAAGAGATCTGGATTTAAGAGAGTGAATGTTAAAGAAATGGATGGTTGTCTCAGGGGCTGCCTAAGTGGGGTAGAGGATTGCCATGAAGGGGTAGAGCCACAGTGTGGGAAATAAGGGATGAAATAACTAAAGCAACCAATGTATGCATGAAGTAAGTAAGCAAAAACAAAATGAAAAGAAGACCATTATGGCTTTCAAAGAAAGTGGCAATGGAGGTAAAAAAAGAGGGTTACATTTAAAAGGTATAAAGAAACACAGAGAAGAGAACAGGGAGATACTCTGGTAGCCATGTCATGGTCAGATACTTCTAGACATTTCATGAAATATCTAAACTGATTCTTACTGGTGGCCCATAGTGGTACTGCAGACAGGCAGGAAATCTCAAGAAATATCACAGACATTTCAGGAAATATCTGACCATGTCTATGGCTATACACTCTTATACCTAGAAAAACAGAAGGAAGCAGGCAAGGCAGTGAGGGGTACAAAGGCTCAGACAGAGGAAAGGATCGCAGATGGGGTCACTACTAGAGATGTGTAAAGTTGCAAATTTGCAGAGCTGGGGGCTGCAATTCACATTGTTATTTGCCAGACAGATTGGCCTAATTCGTATGGTGAATGGTCAATTTGTCTGGTAGATAATAAGGCAAATTGTATGTAAGTTGAGGATACCTCTTTCCCTAACCGCCCCCTAGCTCACACCTCCCCCCCCCCACCCTGGTGAACATCATGCTTCTGCTCTTTGTAAAGTGAATCCCTTCCCCCCACCCACATGCCAAATATCTCTTAATGACTGTAATGAATGAATGGTGACGTCTTTGTTCCTAGTAAAACCTGAGTGGTTGCAAATTAAAACCAATCAGGTTTTACTAGAAAGACATCAGTATTTATTCATTTGTGCCATTACCAGGTGGGAGTCAGCCCTGACAACAGCAGATGGGCTGCACTGTGGGACCATTTTCTTTATCGGCAGGTTGATTTTGTGGATGCTGGTAGGGGTTGGAGGTGATGGGGACCCGGGGTTGAATGGGTGTCTGGGTGTTTGTACAAAAGACAATGGGACTTGGGTGGGGGGGAGGGTGAAGTGTATTCGGCATGTGGGTGTGGGGGAGGATTACTTAATCATCTGGCTGCCAGCCACAGCAGCATAATGTTTGTGGGGGGGGGAGGGGTGCCAGCATGTGTAAAATAATCATATTTATGTTCTGGGGTGGGGAAGGGGCTTGTTTTACAGCAGAGTGAGTTGGGGAAGTTTTTAAAAAATTAAAAAAAATCCACCAGTGAAGTTGGCAGTTACGTAATTCACAACATTGTTTCACAAATGCAAATATGGCAGACTTGTGCTAACTTCACTGGCAAATTAAAAATTTGTAACATCTCTGGTCACTACAGGGGATAAGACTTTTTTCAGATCCATACCTGTAAGTGAGAAGAAGAAAACAAAAATAGGGAAAGGAAGAATTAGAAGGACGGAAAGGGAAGACTGTTCAGAAGGAGACCTAGAAAAAGCTGACATTTTAAACAGGTACTTTAGTTCAGTCTTCACAATGAGAGCATAGGGGACTGATCACCAAGGAGGAACAGTGATAGGGTGGGAAGGGTGGTGAGCACAGGTCCATTTTCTGAGGAAAGAGTGCTGAAAGGACTTGCAAACATAATCGTGAACAAGGCTATGGGGCCAGATGGGATTCACCCCAGGTAGAAGAACTTAGGAAGATTCTGCTGCCCCACTGACAGCCTTGTTCAACAACTAATTGAAAACAGGAGTGGTTTCAGAGGACTGCAGATGGGCTGATGTCTCTCTCTACGCAAGAGTGGCAGCAGGGAAGAGGCTGGCAACTATAAGCCATTAGTCTCACTTCATTTGTGGGGAAATTGATGGAAACACTGAAAGAAAGTATATTAGAATATCTTGAATCTAATGGGCTGGAAGACCACGGACAGCTTGGATTCACTGGGGGGGTGGAGGTCATGTCAAATGAATCTAATAGATTTATTTGATTGGGTGACCAGAGAAATCGATAATGGGAGAGCAGTGGATGTTGCCTGTGTGGACTTCAGGAAGGCCTTTGACACGATGCAACATAGAAGTCTGATTAGGAAGTTGACTAACCTTCAAGTGGGATCCACAGTGGTAAATTAGGTTAGAAACTGGTTAAAGGATAGGAGGCAGATGGCGGTAGTAAATGGCTATCATTCTAAAGATGGGAGTGTGACAAGTGGGTTACCACAAGGCCCAGTGTTGGGTCCAGTCCTCTTTAATATCTTTATAGGAGACACTGCGGAAGAGCTGGAAGGGAAAGTTTGCCTTTCTGAAGATTATACCAAAATCTGCAATAGGATGCACACTCATGAAGGGGTGGGAAAAATGCACAGAGATCTTGAGAAACTCTAAGAATGGTCAAAAACATGACATTTGTGGTTCAATGCAAAAAGTAAAAAGTAATGCACCTAGGACATAAAAACCCCAGCACTGAGTAAAAGATGGGAAAAGAGTACTATCGACTCTAACCAAGAAAGGGATGTAGGGGTTGTCATATCTGAGGACCTCAAGGTTGCAGGGCAGTGTGACTAAGCCGTGGGTAAGGCTTATGGAATGCTGGGTTGCATAGGGTGAGGTATTTCCTGCAGGAGAGGGAGGTAGTTTTGCCATTATATCGCTTGCTGGTACAACCACACCTGGAGTACTGTGTACGGTTTTGGAGACCACACCTCAAAAAGGACACAGATGGAGTGGAGTGGAGGCAGTGCAGAGGAGGGCAACTAAAATGGTGGAAGCCCTACAAAGAGAGATTGCCAGATCTCAATATGTATACTGTAGAAAAAAGGAGGGCGCGAGAGAGAGAGAGAGGATATAATGGAGATCTACAAGTACCTCAAATGAGTAAATAGGGTACAGGTGGAAGGTCTCTTTCAAATGAGAACAGGCACCAGGACCAGGGGACATGCAGTGAAGCTGGGGGAGAGGATTCATGACAGATCTGAGGAAATATTTCTTCACTGAAATGGTAGTCGATGCCTGGAATAGATTGCTGGCAGAAGTGGCGGAGGCCAAAACAGTGTGGGTCTTCATGAATGCATGGGATAGACTTAGGGGTATATTAGATAGGATACAGGGAGTTGGGAGGGATGACGGAGACCATATAGGGTTTGCATAGACAAAATAGGTAGAGAATGTCTTGGATGACTAGATGGGTTAAGCAGTCCTTTTCTGCCATTAAATTCTATGTTTCTATATTTTTGTAAATACCAGGCATAAATACTGTGATAGAAACACAGGTTGCGTCAATGTTTTACTGACCTTTCTGGATATGTGATGCGCCTTAGGAAGAGCCTATCCCCACCTTTCAAAGGCTGGGCAGCCTTTCATTTAACATCTTTTTTCTAAGTAAAGTAGATGGTATTTTTCTGATTTCTGTACGTTCATATAAACCTATAGGCGTAATTCAAATGGACGCAGTGTGAGTGATGGATGAATGTGTGAACTAGAGATGTGTATGAATATGTGAACTAGGGATGTATATATATATATATATATATATATATATATATATATATATATATACAGTATGTTTTCAGTGTGAAAACTAGGGGTGTATATGTATGAGTGTGAAAACTATGGATGTATATGTATAAGTGTGAGAACTACAGATTTATACGTATGAGTGTGAGAACTAGGGATGCCTGTAAGTGTGAGAACTAAGGATGTATGTGTTTGAGTGTGTGAACTAGGGATGTATTTGCATAAGTGTGTGAACTAGGGATGTATATGTATGAGTGTGAGAACTAGGGATGCATGTGAGTGTGAGAACTACAGATGTATATGTTTTGAGTGTGTGAACTAGGGATGTATATGTATGAGTGTGAGAACTAGGGATGTATGTTTTGAGTGTGAGAACTAGGGATGCCTGTAAGTGTGAGAACTAAGGATGTATGTGTTTGAGTGTGTGAACTAGGGATGTATTTGCATAAGTGTGTGAACTAGGGATGTAAATGTATGAGTGTGAGAACTAGGGATGCATATGAGTGTGAGAACTACAGATTTATATGTTTTGAGTGTGTGAACTAGGGATGTATATGTATGAGTGTGAGAACTAGGGATGTATATGTTTTGAGTGTGAGAACTAGGGATGCCTGTAAGTGTGAGAACTAAGGATGTATGTGTTTGAGTGTGTGAACTAGGGATATATAGGTATTGCTGTGTGAACTAGGGATGTATATCAGTGTGTAAACTAGAAATGTATCTGAATGTGTGAACTAGGGCTCTATATGCGTGTGTGAACTAGGGACATATATGAGTGTGTGAACTAGGAATGTATCTGAATGTGTGAACTAGAGATGTATATGTACGACTTGAATACCACAAAAATAGTGGGTTCAGAAATTGGATATAAGTACTGTACTAAGTCTTTTTTCTTATGCAGTGGTATTTGGAGAGGCTAAGAAGAAAGGAACAAAAACTCTGTTCCTCCCCTGTTGCCAGGGTTGATCTTAAGGCACCCACCTTTGCCAACAAGTAATTTCTAACCCACCCATCTCTTTCCTCCCATTGACCAATTTAAAACAGAAGTGTAATGAAAAATGTTTTCCAAAAAGCTATTTTCAGTTACAATTAATACAAATATTAGCATACCTGTCAAATTTACTTTTCTAAGTACCTCTTATGCTGCACACCATGAGTTTGTCTTAATTTCTCATCCCTAATCGTTGCTAGTTCTTCAATGCTATGTCTTAGCCAAAGGTGGTGGGCATCTTTTTTTCTTGAAAAAATAAAAATAAAAACATTATAAAAAACTCATATTTTGGTGCAAATAGAAAATTTACCACCAAATAAAACTGGAAGATGCCTGGAATATTCCATATTTTATAGTGAAAAAAAAATGCTAGCAATATGGCAGAAGAAAAACACTGCCTTTAAAAGCAATTCACCCATCCCCCTTCCTAGGCTACCCTCTACAATACCCAAAAGGATATTTCTGGAATCTTGGGCCCCCTTACTGACCCTGAGCTATGATATGGGGAGTCAGTGGTAGTCACAAGCTAGGCTAGTCCAGTTGTTTCTCACTCCCTAACTTAAAACACAGTGTCTCTTTTCTAAAACAGTCAGTCATCTGACTGTATTAGTGTGCAGTGCACATGACCAGGAAGAAAGAGCAGACTGGTCTGTGTCACAGATGATGCTACGCAGGCAGAATGCCTACATGACATGCATAAAATACTAAAGATTTCTGTGACTTCTGCTTATAGCTACTCCTGCTGAACGGATACTCAACACTGTATCTTTAAGTGATTTTAAATCTTGATGACTCATTATATCACTGACTTCTTGAAATGAAAATAATAAAATTGTTTAGAAACAAGCCTAGTATGAGTCACGTGATGCAATCTTGCGAGTAGCAGCTCTCTCAACAGCTCCTGCTCGCTCCGTTTTACTTCGTCAATTTGATCTGTCTACAAGCCTATTTCTGACTATCCACTAGCTCAAGGGACTTGCTAGTACAACTAACAATTCCAGTCCTGCAATTTTCCCAAGAACTATGGAAGCAGAGATGCACCAGGCACTGCTGAAACACACGGCACTGCCCATGCCTGAAAAAGTGAGTAAAAAAACCAGGCCTCAGCCACCTCAAAGTGGGCAAGCAGCACCGTCTTCCTCAGAACAAAATTTACTGATAGTGGACTGTTTTCTTGAAAAGTTTAAGCCTTTCAGGGAAGAACTATGGTCGCTTACCACCAAATTTAAATCAATGATGACAGCACTCGAAGAGATATCCAGACGAACAGGGGACAATGAGGTTTGCATCAAATCCCTGGAAAAAACCTGGAACGCATGGATCCTGAGATAGTGGCAAACAGGCAAAGGATGGCCTGTTTAGAAGCAAAAGTTGAGGACCTTGACGGGCTAAGCAGAAGGAATAACGCAGTGATAATTGGTCTGCCAGAGAGAGAAGAGGGTCTGATCTGATCCTTTTCACACAGAAGTTGATTGCAAAACTAGCAGGAGCGTCGCCGTTTGGCCCAAATTACTCCATTGAAAGATCGCACCGGGATCTGCGCCAATGCCTCGAGTTGGAGCAACCCTCAGCTGCTGATTTTCAGATTTTTAAACTACTGGAGCAGCAGCACTTTCTTACTAAGGTAAAGGAGTTACAGAAGGTCAAATGGGGAGATGCTAAACTCAGGGTGGCACAAGACTTGCCGGTATCAGTGAGACAGAGACGTTCTCAGTTTCATCTATTGGTCAACAAGTTGATTCCTGCTGGAATTAAATTTAAAATGCTGTATCCAGTTAAATTTCAGGTGCTCCTCAATGGCACATGGGCAAGTTTCGATGATTCTAAAACAGCAGAAGTAGCATTAGGAAAAGCCCTACCCAGCCTCTTTAGAAAACGATGAACACCCTGCGATGTGAAATGGGCTCAGGCTTTTCAAGTTTTAAGTATTTTGTGCAAGTTAATGTAACTGTTACTTGCTGGAACATGGTGCTGTCTTGTAGGATCCCACACAGTCTGACTCCTTTAAATCCCCATAGCTGGTTTATTTTACTGACCCCTCTCCTCCCTTCCCTGCGGTTACTCACTTGATCAGATCCAGCTCGGATACAGTCTCCCTACGAGATCAAGACTGAACAGCCACACTGCTCTGTGCATGCAACAACCATAGGGGCTGCTCTAAACTGCACAGTGAGTACTTCCCATCATTATATGTACCATTGAAGGTATACACTCAGAAATACTCCTACTAGCTAGGCTTGGATGCATTTATCATTAACGGGGTAAATCTGCCTACAAGACTGGTGGGTCTTGAATCAAGGCAGGAAAACTGCTCACATGGCATTATTGTATCTGGCCAAGACTAGAATGGAGATCTGGTGCAAGGGAGGGTTAGATCTCATTAAGGACTCGATGGATTGCTGGAAATCATTTGCAGCCCAGGGGGACTTTTACTTTGTTTATGTAAATCACTTTTCTTTACACTTCATCACAGAACTCAAGGGGTATAGGAGCCATAGAAAATAGCAGTGTCCTTCCTTTATGGTGCAAGCATCGGACAGAAATGTACTTAAAGATGCGTCTCCTTTATAATCATGTTGTTTGTTGTACTAGACTTTGTTGCTGTTTACTGTTCACAGGTTTTGAAGTACAAAGAGGCAAAAGCCCTGTAATTTGTGACACTCTACCTACCACGCCAAGACAAGGCGGGACATGTTACTTTGTTTCTGGTGTTGTTTTAGAAAAGTTTGGAGGACACTCATTCCAGTACTAGTTATTATGAGAACGCCTCATGATGGGTGAACTCTATAAGACTGACCTGTGAACACTTTTGGGGTGGGCGGGAGGGCTGGGGCTCTGGTTGTTGAATCTGTTTATCATGAACCATGGAATGTTTATATTGGTAGGGAGGAGGGAGGGAGGACAATGTCTCCTATACTGGCATGGTTTATTATTTTTGTTTGCTAGTTTTGGGAATTTGGGGGGGGCGGGTATAGTTCAGTAGTGTTCAATGTTTCAGGGGTTTTTACTTCTGGGGATATTATTGGGTATAGAGAGGGATCTGGATACTGGTTTGCTTGGCATCACTGGGATCAGGGAACTGAAGTACCTGAAGGCATTCCTGAATACTTAGATTTTATTTTATTTTTTATTTATTTAGTTTTTGTTGACCGGGTAAGTGCACTAGACAAATCCTGCCTATTTTCAGGCACGACCCAGGAAGGGGGATACAGATGAATGCCAACTGACCTTGAACCAGATTAAGCTGTTGGTGGTATTTTTAGTGAATGAGGGAAATTTGGCCAGGACACCGGGGAAATTCCCCTACTCTGTTGGCTGTGGGCGCTGTGGAGCCGATGGAGTGAGCCACTGTCCAGAAGGCGCGGAGAGTAGTGGAGTCGGATGGCTGCTATGTCATTGCAAGAATCTGCAGTGAAGGGGATGGATGCGGCTGGAATGCATCCGTGTGGCGGCCAGCTTAGCGTGCCTATACCCCACACGAGCAGCGTCCCCGGTTTAACGATGCAGGAGTCATCGGTAATGCTGAAACGGGTGAGGGGCCCAGTCCGCCCGCAGAGCCCTTTAACCTGAGTTGTGAGTGACATCGGATGGCGCTTTTGCGCCAGTTCCTGATGATCAGCCAGTTCCTGCATCAGTGGATGCTCTAAACAGCTGGAACGTGAAGCCAGGTTTTAGAGCTCACTTTAGCTGACTACCGCCAAGCGCAACTTTATGTGGAGGAGGAAAAGAAACGGAAATGGCCTGAGTCGGACTCCCCCTCGGGCCCTCCAGGTAACATTAGCAAAGTGTTGAAAAGCTTTTCTGCTGCTCATTGTATTGAACAGTCCTCACCGTAGACTTCTCCTTCGGGACATACTTGGTCCCCACAACAGGCTTTGCAGGATGCAGGCTGGATTAGGACAGAATCAGAAGTCTGGGTCGCTGATCCTGAGATTCCGATCCCTAGGGTTTCTGAGGTGGGTGAGTCAAATGCACCTCCAGATACTCTAATAGAGGTTTTACCCTCTCAACAAGATCTCATACCTGCTGACAAACTGTTACAGAATATATCGCATCCTGCTTCTTGAGCCTCTCCAGTTGCAATTCACCCTGACTCCTTACATGATCCAGACCTTGTACCTCTGGACTCTGTCCCCACTGACGAACATATTTCTTTTTCCTTCTTACTAACTCGCAGCTAGATGATGTTCAAGCTATGGGTGATGATGTGGGAATGAATGTGTCTGTTTCTATTCCTGAAAAAGAACCTATACTAGTTTAACTGTACCTTCTGCTACCTTTGCTAGTTTGTTTAAAAACCCTGTGGCACTGGCTAAAGGAAACACGGTTCGTCTACGGTTTCTGGGATCTACTGATGATATGCCGGACCGATTCTATGTCAGCAAGGTCTTGATTAAACAGTTGTTGGGTTTTTCTCCCAGTGAAGTTTATGCACTTATACATTCACCAGGGGACAATACATATGATATTAGTTTTCGTACCCCTGATTTATTGAATCGTTTCTGGATGAAATATGCTTTGCTCAAAACTAATCCGGCTTGGTTTCATTTTCAGGCTATTCTGCTTACAAAACAATCATTTAAAGTAATAACTGTTTTGTTCTGGAATGAGGGGGTAAATTTCGAAGACATTATCTATTGGTTGGGGCAGAAATGTATGATTCAGGGTAATCCAGACCTATCCTGGATACTGAGGTTTTTGGAATGGGACTGGAGTATAAGGTTAATTTGCACCAGACAGATGACCGGTTTACAGCATTTACTGAGCTGTTTTACCTGGGTCTGGATAAGGGGTTTATATTCTACCTAGGACAGCCATGACATTGTTATAAATGTGGTTCTCCTGGGCACCTTAGTAGGACTTGTGAAATTGTTATGTGTGCAGTGTGGTGAAGTGGGTCATGTGTTTACTGATTGTCACCATCCCTTGTGAAGATGCCCATGCATATGTAGACTGCCCTAGGCCCAAAATAAATCTAATGGAGTTTTTGCATAAGATTTTATATTAATACAGCAGTTAAGGCTGCATTGAGACAGAGGCCTCTCCCGGGAGGACCAGGCCACAATTCATATGAGGTGCAGGAGCCTAACCTAGTGCAGGATCTGGCTGTAGCTGAGATAGCAGCTGTAGATCTGGCACGTATACCTGTTTCTTTTTGCCCTGAGGCATCCACTGTTGCACCCTCTACTTCATCAGCTTCCATGCCCCCACCTTTGCCTCTGAAGGAGACTTTACTGTGGTATCCACTAGGTGCCGTAGCTTCCAACTCAGAGTGTAGGGAAAACTGTGACTGATACTGTCCCCTTAGTCCTACAGAATAACTACCAGGTACTTCAGGATGATGCTGGCACTGAGTCTGATTCAGCTTCAGTTCCATCATCACAACCAGAAGGTGCTTCTGATGTTGACCAACCCCTTGAGCATCCTGATACTGTTAAGAAAAAAAGAAATAAATTGGGGATGCGGAAATCTAGTAAGAAGAAATGAATTCCATATGGGTTTTTGTTTACACCATTTTTTTATTTTGGGTATTCTCCCATAGGTGCTTTTTCTTTATATTCCTGTGTATGCCTGGGTTCTATAATCTTTCTGTGGCATCTCTGAATGTTAATAGCATTCAATCAGAGAGGAAAAGGTTGTTAATTTATTCCCTGTTTGAAAAGGGAGCCCATGATGTGGTATTCCTACAGGACACCTGCTTACATACACGGGATGACTTGAATAAAGCAATGGCTGGGTGGCAGTGGGGAATTACATATTGGTCCTTTGGTGAAGAGGTATGCAGTGGTGTTGGCATTGTGGTGAATACTCCTACGCATAAACTATCTTGCCTGGTGGATCTTTTTCCTGGGCGTGTTTTGTTATTGGATTTGGAGGTTAATGGTTTACAGGGTCATTTTATAAATGTGCATGCCCCACAGACGAAATCTGATAGAATTGGGATTTTTTAATTAATTTTGCCATGCTTGTTTACGTCAAGACATGTCTTTATGGTGGAGATTTTAATTGCAGTAGCTATAAGAAGGATCGTGGCCTTCGCACAAACAAAATCTTTGTGGTGTGCATTGTCTTAATGACTTATTGATACAATCAGGTTTAATAGATGTTATGGCCTTACAAGATACGCCTGATAAGACATTTTTCAGGGTACTAAAGCAACCCGCCTTTGATTTTTGGTTCCTGTCTGATTCTTTGAATGTCATACACACTAAAACTACACCCGTAGCACCTTCTGATCATGCCATTATAGAGGCCATGGTTTCCAGCCATAACAATCTGCATTGTGGACCAGGTTATTGGAGACTAAATCTAGAATTGTTATTTATTTCTACTGTTGAAGATGGATTCTTAGCATTATTGAAAGCTAGGAAATCGGTATTTTGCCTATATGATACGTATCGAGACTGGTGGATTGATACAAAGCAAGATACTACACTTTATTTTTCTTGTATAGGCAAAATTAATGGTAGGCATACATCTGATGAATATGCCTTTACTAGGGCACAATTCTTAGATGCACACTTTCAAGCAGCGTAAGGGAATGTTTCCATTCTCCCTACTTACATACACTTCGGGAAAGAATGAACAATACACTATTTGATCGTGCTAAATCCTTGGACAATGAACATCATTTCGGGGCTCAAGGGGATAAAGCTTTTATGAATTATTCTCAGTATTGTGCTTACCAGAGGCAGCAAAAATACATGTCTGTTGTAAAAAATAAAATGGGCAGAGGTGCACGATTCAGAAAGACGTTCTTTCTGCTGTTGAGTCACATATACAACACTTATTTAGTTCTCCAGAGGTCCCTGTAGTTTCATATATACCTTGGTTGGCTCAGTGTGCTTTGCCCCAATTATCTGTCCATGATAAACAGATGTTGGTAACTGACATTACCCCTTTAGAGGTAACTACGGCTTTTTCTCAAACTAAGTCACGAACAGCTCCAGGTAAGGATGGGATTCCGTATGAGTTATATAAAATAATCTTTTCCATTTTATTATCGGAATTTACTATGGTTTTAATGATGCTTTGCTTACGGCATTTTGCCTAATAATATGAATGAAGGTTTGGTGATTTTTTTTATATAAAAGGGGATAGGAAGACCTGCTGAATTGGAGACGATTACATTGTTAAATACCGATTTTAAAATTTTGGCTAAAATTTTGTACAACCAATTATTAATAAATGCTGATTTTCTTCTACACCTTCACAAACCTGTTCTATTCCTGATAGGAACATCACTGATAATTTAATCCTTTTACGTGAAATTATGCATAAAGGAGCCTCTGGGGAACTTACAGGCCTAATATTTAGTTTGGACCAGGCTTAGGCCTTCGATAATGTGAGGCATACATATTTATGGGATTGCCTGGAATCCTATGGAATACCTCACATTTTTATTCATTGGTTGCGGACGTGTTATGCTCAGGCTACGGCCCAGGCATATTGTAATGGTCGGTTGGGTTAAAAGGTTGCCATGTTACAAGGTGTACAACAAGGTTGTCACTTGAGTGTGCTTTTGTATTTACTTACGTTGGATCCTTTGATTAGAACTGTACATACCTCGTCTGTCATACATGGTGTTTCCTTTTCCAGTAGCGATCCCGAAATTAAATGTATAGCTTATGCAGATGATATATGTTTTATTGTAAGTGATGTGCCTTCTGCATACTGTTTAGGGAAGGTTTTACAGGATTTTTCTTTGTATACAGGAGCTGCAATAAATTATAACAAATGTAACTGCATACCTCTTCAAGTTTTAGAAGTTCCAGCTGCAACTATCATAGGTATACCAGTTGTATGGGATACTTGTATGATTCTGGGCCTTCATTTTGGGGCAGGTGACTTGGACTATATAAATTGGAAGTTTAAATTACAAGAAGCCCAAGCTAAAGTAAATATTTGGAATATGTATGTTATCCAAATTGAAGCGGTTTTTATGGTTAAAACTTTCTTGCTACCTTGTTTTCGTATTTAAGTTCAGTTTTAGTCTCCCTTTGAGTTTGAAAACACAGATTTACAGTTGTTTTTTTTTCATGAATTTGGGGTAGTAGACTAAACCCTATAAAACGTAGTTTACTTCTTTGAGATCAAAAACAGGGGGGTTTAAACATGATCCCACATCATATGTGGGATGTTTTATGGTTATCACTTTATGGCAAACTTAACGTTAGAGGAAATTTGATACATAAACCGATTTCTGACCGATACTGTCCAAGAGAAACCTGTTCTCACATAATTGAAACTATGGAACATTTATTTTTGGAATGTCCATTTATTTTGGAGTTTTGGAAAACAGTACAATGGCCATCATCTCCATTTTTTCAGCTCTCCTTAGGAAATATTATGTGTAGGAATTTTGCCTTATTTATGGACTAAACATGATAGGGTTACTATGTGGTTATTTCTGGTTTGTTTCAAATGTTATATTTGGTATGTGCACTGTCGGCTCACTATTCAGCAATGTCATTTTACAACTGAGGAATTGTTCCATATGATGGACACTGCTATTAAAATTTATGACTTAATGATTTGAATATGGTACCACCTCTTTCAAATCTAGATGGGAATCAGTGGTCTGGTTATGACTATTGCACACCTTGAGGTGTAGATACCTTAGTGTGCTTTCACTGAATATGGAACACATGACTTCATTATACTAATGATCTGGGAACCAATTAGTAATTCTCTTCTAGGAATTATAAAAGACTGGGCAATTATAAATGCTGATCTATTAATTGAACCCTTCTTTACTACTAACTTTATAGTTGGTATTTGATGGATTTCTATCAGTACGAATACAGTATGATTAACTTATTGCTCTTGTTTGCATTTCATAGTTTGTTGTACTATCAGCCTAGTATATCCTTAAAATTTATGCTATATACTGTGCCAACATTATGTATACAGTTCTATATTTTGAGTTACTGCATCTTTACACTCCTCAAATTTTTGTGAATGTTTAGTGTTCTTTGCCCTAATTCAGGATTGACTGATAATTTGGGTTGAAGATATCTTGCCTTATTTGATTATATGTAATTATTGATTTTACATAATTATATATTGTGTAACGTATCATTTGTGTATCTAATTTACCACTATACTTTTATTTCCTTTGTAGGGTTATTGATTAACTTTAAATAAATATGATTTGACCCCTACTTTCCTGATTTTGTATTATATGTATATTTCTTTGTTTACTTTCTAATTTTGTGTACTATTGGGGGTTCAACGTTTATTTTGCTTTGTGGGACTTTAATAACACTGAAATTTGGTCGAATGTATGCTGTAATACTTATTTATGTTTCTCCTTGTTTTTGCATATGATTTTGTGAGCTGTATCACTATTTCATACATATTTTGCTTTCAAGTTTTCATATTAATTTCCCTACTCTTTAGTGAGGGGGTTTAGTATTTATTTTTGGGGGACTCTTAAACACTGATTTTTGTTTGAATGTATGCTATAATACTTATTTATGTTTATCTTTGTTTCTGCATTATGATTTGTGTGCTGTAACACTATTGTGTATATGTTTTACTTTCCAGTTTTAATAAAAATTCCCCTACTCTTTTCAATTAGTGCCATGGGATCTTTAACATCCACCTGAACTACCACCAATCCAGGCAGATGGGACCTCAGTTTTAATGTCTCATCCAAAAGACGGCACCTCAGAAGTGCAGCACCCCTCTCATGCAGTACTACAGTGTCAGTACTGACATTTACCCAAGTGCCAGATGTGGGAACTAAACCCACAGCCCTCCAATCTCCCGGCCTCAGAGGCAAGTGTGCTACCTACTGAGCCACTGACACTGCTAGATAGTAAGAGGTGAATGGTGAACAGTAAGAAGACACTCTCATGGAACATCAGAGGCCTGTAACAAGGTTAAAAGATACCAGGTGTTGAAGCATATTCATTACCTTAAAGGTTGCATCTCACTTTCGCAAGAGACCCACTTACTGGATTCTGAAATGAATCTATTCAGGAGGCAGTACATGGGGCAAGTGTACAATGCAGGTGACAGCACACAGAAAGGGGGGTAGCCATTCTGATTTCCAGGCGTACCTCCTTTGTATGCGAACATTGCATATATGATCCAAATGGTCGATACATTCTTTTTAAAGGGCTTTTAGACGGAACTGAAGTGGTACTAGGGAGTGTGTACAGCCCCACTGTAGATACCCCTGCTTTCTTTATTGATCTTCTGAATGTATTGGCACCTTTCACCACACTTCCTGTCATTTTAGGAGGTGACTGGAACCTGCCATTTTCCCTGGACTTAGATAAGTCTGAGAAGAGGCCTCTCCCCAGCACAGAGATTAGTAAGGGATCTAGTGGACCACTTGTGCTTATGTGACCCTTGGAGAACTCTTTACCTTGACTACAGGGAATACACATTTTGATCCAAAGTGCATCGCCCTCATCAAGAATCGACTACTTTTTGATTAGTCATGCACTTCTGCGTGGGGTACTAGAAAGCAAAATAGATCCCAGGGTTATCTCAGATCATGCAGTAACATGGTGCCAACCTTACCCCAGTCTACCTACAGAAACAATCTGGAAAATAAACAATCAATTGCTTAAGGAGGAGAAAATTGTGAATAGCATCTCATAGGTGATAGATCAATACACTTACTGATCAGTTTATTTTTACTGAACCTTGAGAAAATATACCATTTAGCCACATATAAGTACTTGGGGCTTGCTTTTAAACAAAACTTGTTTTTAAATTCGCTAGTCTGCTGGTGAGGGACAGCGTGACCCTGGAAGCCATATCCGGGTCACAGGGGCTATATAACTCGCCTCTGCAGCTAGCGCAATCTTTAAAACCATTAGAAATATACCCTTTGTTTGTGTAGTGGGTGTAAACCAAGTGTTACATAGCCTTCTGTGTTATTCCTACAAATTACACGCTGAATAAACTTTTATTGAAGCCCTACTATCAGGAAGTAGGAAGGCACTGTAGTTCTACTGAGTATCACCTCAAACTACAAAAGTGTTGAAATCAGTTTATTTTACTGAACCTTGAGAAAATATACCATTTAGCCACATATAAGTACTTGGGGCTTGCTTTTAAACAAAACTTGTTTTTAAATTCGCTAGTCAGCTAGCGAGGACAGTCGACCCGGAAGCCATATCCGAGTCACAGGGGCTATATAACTCGCCTCTGCAGCAAGCAGGGTGAGCGTGAGCAGGGCGTGCGTTGCTGCACACGGAGACGCGCACAGAGACATGCTCGTCGGCACGTGTCAGCTGTGTCTGCTGGACGGCTGGACATTAAGAGTTACATATTGCAACAAGTAAGATTAACAGTTAAAATGGTTTGCATTAAGTGTCAAATGTTCAAATCAGGGGAAGACTTAAATGACTATGTATGTGAGAAGTGTTTGTTGATAGAGGAACTCCAGCTAGAAATTGATATACTAAAACAGAGGATTAAAACACAGGTGGAAATTACAACATTGGAACAATTTATTGATTCATTGGCAGACGGAGCTGTAGAAGCAGGTTTACATGAAACAGACGTATTAGCAGCATGCCCAGGTATACAAGTAGCTGAGGAAAGGAGCCTAGTTGATAAATCTAAAACTAGCAAGAAGGGAAGAAGGAATATTGGGGGCTCTTCAAACATACTCACCCCTAATAGTTATCAAGCTCTTGCGCCAGTAGAAGCTGGTGAACAAAAGTCCCAGCTTCATGACATAACGAACCCTGAGGTACAGCAAAGAATTTGCACTCATACTAGTACAGTTCAGGAAGAGGGTAAAAATATAATAAATCCCAGGACACAAAAAAGACTCGGGATTTGTTATACATAGGGATTCAATGCTGTGCAACACTGACAACATATTATGCAAAATCGAATGAACTTACTACGGTCAGTGTACTGCCAGGAGCAGGCACTAGGACATCAAACAGCAGATACGGGTTTATTGGAAAATACACTTTCACCTGTGGTAATATTGGAGTAAGCAGCGTAGGAAAATTGGAATACCGAGATTCAAGTAACTTTGAGTATGTGGGCACCTACTTAAGCAATAAAGGTGTGATTTGATAATCTCGGACTATTACCTGTCCCCAGGGCCAATGAGATGTTAAACAATGATATCCAGAGACTTAATGGATGGTTAAAGAGGTGGTGTTACAGGGAAGAGCATGCCTATATTGATCAATGGCAAGCTTTTAGGGACTTTCGCCTGTTTGCACAGGATGGATTACACTTAAATAAACATGGTAAAAGAGTGCTAGTCCAAAAATTGAGATACATTGCAGATGTTCATTTAAACTGCCTTCAGAGGGGGTAACTCAAAACCTAAGTCCTCTATCTCAAACAAAGATACACAAACACACTGGAAATTTTATTAGTCAATGCCAAGTATAACAAATAAAATGGACGAGTTAAAATTAATACAAACTTCTCAAATACACATATGTGCTATTACTGAGACCTGGTGGAATGATAAAGATACCTGGGGTAGGAAATTAATGGATATACACTATACACAAAGGACAGTAAATCTTCCAGAGGGGTTGGGGTAGCACTATACATTTTGGATAGTATAACATCGGTGAATATAGAAACAGATAGATGGGGTAATTCAGAAATATTATGGACTAAGATCACACCACCCAATGATCCTACTATTAACTTGGGGTTAGTGTATAGACCACCATCCATTGTTAACTCTGACGACCTTATATTATTAGATTTTATTAAACAGTTGGTTGCAGCAAAAAATGCTATGTTAATGGGGGACTTTAATCTCCCGGGAATTAAATGGAATACATTAAAACTTTAACACCCATGGAAACCAGATATTTAGAATTTTACTCTGGCTGGACTAGATCAACATGTAGCTGATAGTACTAGGGGGGATAACATTTTAGACTTGGTGTTAAGCAATATGAGCAATAGCATTCATAACTGTATAACACTACCTCCATTGGGGTCAAGCGATCATGCCATGGTCAGTTTTGAATATTTGGGAAACTTGGGAAATCACACAGGTAGCAAAATCATCCGCATGTATGATAAAGCACACTTTAGGTTAATGAAAAATGAGATGGTAGCTTGGAATTGGCAAAAAGAATTTGCTAACTTATCTGTATCAGAAATGTGGAGTATGTTGAGTAATATAGTTGGCACATTGGTCCATAGGCACGTACCAATTAAAAGGAAATATAACGGATTTAAAAAATCACTTCCCCTATGGTTGACTCCCCAAGTTGGGAAACTAATTAAGCATAAAAATATAGCATACTTAAAGGCAAAAAAGAGTAATAGCAAGATGTGTTGGGAGTTATATAAAGAGCATTTAAAAAAAAAACAAAGCAGCAATAACCCTAGCAAAAAAGACATACAAACATAAACTAGCAACCAAAGTACAAAATAACTACAAATCCTTTTATTCATACATTAATTCTAAAAAAGGGAACAATAGCAGTATTATATCCTTGAAAGACCCAGCTGGCCGTGTAACCTCAGACAATCAGGAAATGGCAGATTTGTGTAATGTTTATTTTGCATCAGTTTTAATAAAGGCAACCAATATCAATGAAACAACGAAATATGACACAGCGACCTAGTATTACATTAAACATTATTGATGTAGCAAAGAGGCTTCAGGATATAAATCCTAACAAAGCACAGGGTCTGGATGGGATCCATCCAAGAGTAATTAAGGAACTGGCACAAGAATTGGCAGGGCCAGTAACGTACATCTTCCAAAAATCCCTGGATACGTTAGAAGTGCCTGCTGATTGGAGACAGGCACTTGTCATACCAGTATATAAAAAAAGGATATCATCAACAAGTTGAAAATTATCGCCCAATCAGCCTGACCTTGGTCCTAGGAAAAATCTTGGAGACTATCATCAAGGATCATATCCTTGACTCTTTGAGTACCAAGGGTATTACTGATAGGTCACAACACGGGTTTACCAGAGGCAGATCATGCCAGACAAACCTTTTAGCATTTTATGGCAGGGTCAGTAAAGCCTTGGATATAGGCAATTCAGTAGATGTTATTTACCTTGATTTTGCAAAAGCATTTGACAAAGTGCCGCATGTGGAATTATTAGAGCACTCAGGAAATAGGAGTACATGATAAAGTTTCTTCTTGGGTGGAGACTTGGCTGGGGGATGGAGGCAGAGAGTATGTGTAAGGGAGCATGCTCAGAGTGGGCGGAGGTGTCAAGTGGGATACCTCAGGGATCGGTATTGGGACCATGCCTCTTTAATATATACATTTCTAGTATGAATGTAAATAATGGAGTATGGCTAGCAAAGTTTGTGGATGACACACGGCTCAGATACTCAGTCACTAATATTAATAAAGCCATTATTTTGCAATCAGCACTTATAGAACTAGAAGAATGGGCAAATATCAAGGGATCATTGTTTAATATTGACAAATGTGTTGTCATGCATATGGGCAAGAAGAACTCGCATTACAAATACAAACTAGCTAACAGGGAGTTGAGGATAGTACAGGATGAAAAAGATCTAGGAGTAAGGGTTGATAATGAACTAAAATTTGTACTACATTGTACCCAGGTGGTAAGGAAGGCAAGTGGTATTCAACATTGTATACGTATGCATATCATAAGTCGTGAAAAGGCAGTTTTGCTGCCATTGTACCTCTCGTTGGTGTGCCCACACATGGAGTATTATGCCCAGTTTTGGGCACCAGGCTACAGGAAGGACGTTGCTGCTTTGGAGAGGGTGCAGAGAAGGGCAACCAAGGGCATTAAGGAGGTTCAGGGATTGAATTATGAACAGAGATTAGAAAAACTTGGATTATGTTCTTTGGAGTATCGTAGACTACGTGGGGACATGTGCCAAATATTTAGAGCACTCAGTGATGACCAATTATGGGAGCAACTACATATAAAAATAAGGAAACAAACTTATGATACCAGGACTCATTGCTATCAATTGTATAAAGATAAATATAACACTAAAAGAAGGGAAAACTGGTTTAGTATAAGAACAACAGGAATTTGGAATACACTACCAAATGAAGTAGTTTAAGATCCTACTATGAATACCTTTAAAATAGACTAGATTCTTATTTAATTAATAAAGGCATTCATGGGTATTGTTAGCAAACTGGCGAGCTATATGGACTTATGTCTTCTATGCTCTGATACAACCTATGAACCTGTGAACCTAATACACAGAGGTCAATTTACATTCCATGGGCAGAATGGATATGGAATGGGTGCCCTAAATGCATCATAAGAGGAGAACTTATACGCATAGCCTCCGATAGGAAGTACAAGGGAACAAAAGGCTCTAGCTTTTGGCTGATATTTGTAGCCTGAGTCTAAACTCTCACCTACCACTACAGAGGAAGATAGATGCAGATTGGTAGGGCTTAGAGACCAATTCAGTGAATTACTAAGGAAAAGGCGGGCGTTTGCTATCCTGAAAACAAGGGCAACATATATTGATCAGGTTGAAAAGGACAATAGACTACTTGCCCTCAGGCTTAAAAATCAGGAGGCATCTAGAATAATTAAAGCATCCGATCTCTGTCAGATGAATCTATTAAACTAAACCCCAAAGACATTACTAAAGAATTTGCAGAATACTATCAAGAACTCTATAGCCCAATGCCTAATTTTCCAAAAGAACATACCTAGAGGAATATCTTGAGGCCATTCCATTACCATCACTGCAAGAAGAACAAAAACAAGCCTTATAACACCAATATGTGACAGTGAGATCCAAGCAATCATTAGCTCCCTACTTCTGGGTTCTCCCCTAATTTCTTTAAGTTGTTTGGTAAGCAGATAACCCACTGGCTTTCTAAATTATTTAATTGGATATTGAATTCAGAATCTGTTGACAGGAACTTACTAGAAGCCCTGATTATCATGCTGCACAAACCTGAGAAAGAGGAAGAGAGGGTGACCGCTATAGACCTATATTGTTACTGAATTACGATACCAAAATTCTTGCTAAACTACTTGCTAACTGGCTGGCCAGGGTACTGCCTTCCATAATCCAAACAGAACAAATGGGGTTCATGAAAAGGAGAACCTCATCGGATCACTTGTGCAAGTTGGGCCACATCTTCTCTGCATCCAGGGACTCTGCCATCCCAGCTGGTCTTTTGTCCCTGGATGCAGAGAAAGTATTTGATAGAGTAGACTGGCAATTTTTGTTTCAAACTATGTACAGGTTTGGTATACCACCGGCATTTGTCAAGTGGATCTCTTTCCTTTATAAGAACCCGTATGCACGCATATACTGCAACAGAGTATTCTAAGCTGCCTTCTCCCTCCACTCGGGAACCAGACGGGGTACCCACTGTCCCCACTCCTGTTTAATATTTATTTAGAGCCCTTACTAACTAAATTAAGAGAAAATAACAATATACAGGGTATAATTATAGGCACCCAAGTATTTAAACTGTCAGCCTATGCAGATGATATTCTATTACATTTAGCATACCCTAAAGAGTGATTTCCAATAGTATTAGATACTATTGCAGAATTTAGTAGGCTCTTGAATTATAAAATTAACCTAGACAAAACCATTGTGTTTCCCCTTAATAGTAAGTTAATGAGACATGAAAGCTTACATTTTGGACTTCAGTGGAGCTCACAGAGCCTGGAGTACTTAGGCATCATCCTAGCCAGAAGTGAAACTACTATGAGGACACTTAACTTGATGCCATCTTACAGACCATTTAGCAGGACCTTGCCAGATGGAAGTCTCTTCCAATCTCGCTCTGGGGTGTATTAACATAGTCAAAATGAACATATCGCCAAGACTTTTTACCCCTTAATATGTTGAATTTATGGCTTCCTTAAACTGGTTCAAAAGGTTCACTCATTATTACTTCATTTATCTGGCTGGATAAACCCACTAGAAGAGCTTACCTCAAAATGGCAGCTCCCAAATATCTTGGGGATTGAGACTACTGCATTTTGGGTTCTACTAATGGGCCAGTCAAGCTTGCAAGTATTTGAGATGGCTTACCACCCGGCAGATCTGAACTCTTTACTGTATGTCCCCTTGTGGTTAACCTTGGAAACAGAATTGATTTCTGTGACTGGCATCTCCCCCAGAAGTCCTCTTTCATGTTTCACCAAAAGATCTCCCATGCAGCTTATCCTGCACCCCTATTGCGGTATCAGTCAGGATCAGAGGTGAAAGTGGTAAACAAGAAGTACAGGAACTCAGACATTAGAAAATATGAAATGCAGAATGAAGATCCTCCATCTGAAGGATAATTCTTTCAATCAGTACACATCTATTTATATGATACTAGTAGATCCAATATATCTAGGATAATAATATTAATGTATAAGTCAAATGTTGTCATGGAAACCCCTGATTTCAAATCAAAGGCCCAGAAATAATCAATATATTGCTATTTTTAGAATTTCAGTTCCAATATCAGTGGGAAGAAGTACAGGAACTCTGTTCCTGCTGCAAAAATGGTACAGGAACTCAGTTCCTGTGCATTCCTGTTCACTTTCATCACTGGTCAGGATTCATGCACAGTTATGTTCATTTCTAGGGTATAGGCACAGCGGGATATAAACCAGCCACTTATAGGAACTCTAACTTTAAAATTGGAGACAAACCTATCACAGCCCAATGGATCCCTCAACTAAGGAATCTAAAATAAGGGATTTCTTCTCTGATGGAGCTTGCAGCCCCATGGAAGCTATTCTGAACAAATACTCTATTAACAGAGGGCAGGTGTTCAAAGTATACCAACTCAGACACCTATTGATACAGAAGATGGACAAATTAGAGGGTGGAGACACCACAGGGGAATTTATTTAGAGCACTCTTTTCAATAACTAAGATACCCCATGCGATCTCCCAGGCATAAAGCTCCTTATTTGGCTAGGCCTTTATAGCCCAGGAGGGGAAACAAAAGTATTGGTCAGAACACTTCCCTAATTTAGAGGATCTTTGAAGTAAAATCTGGAGGGATACATAAATATATGTCACTCAGGATAAGCTGAGACTAACACAATTTCAATTTTTCAATAATATGTATTAGACCCCAATTAAGCTATTTGAGATAGATAGAGCCCTCACCCCAATGTGTGTCAGATGTCAATAAGAGGAAGGAATGCTAAGACATATTTTCTGGGATTGTCCACCAATCAAGTCTCTCTGGGAGTCTATTAGAGCTAAAGCTGATCCACCATTGGGTATAGCTGAGCTCTTCACTCCCGAACTGTGCTTAGTTGGGAATGGTGCCCACATTACCGTCCGCCAGCACAGGCACTACGTGGCACTGATTTACTTATCTCTCAAGAAGCTGGTATTACAACATTGGATGAATGCACACACAATACTTACACAGAGCGATTGCAAGA
Organism: Neoceratodus forsteri; assembly: GCA_016271365.2. NCBI lineage: Eukaryota > Metazoa > Chordata > Ceratodontiformes > Ceratodontidae > Neoceratodus > Neoceratodus forsteri. Next base: position 1,222,231,514 of record CM057450.1, read on the forward strand.
ACTACTATTCAACTTAAGAGCTGAACAACTCAAGGCCAGTTTGAGGGCCTCTTCTTCCAGGTGCAAGAGGATTTGGAGAGACTGTACACTTTATATTTGATGCAATCTGGCTCTAACCAGTCATGAATAGGCCCCAATCGCCTTTACTGCTATTGTCTACTTTATTTTCTTAGTATGATGTCTCAGAATTCCTTAGTTTAAGCAGGAACCATTGTCAGTTGATGCCAAGTGGGGCGGGAGGGAGGGGATGAGGGGGACATGAAACTGTATGTTTTCACCATGTAATTCTGCTGATTGTGTGTACCTAGTTGTTTCATATCAGGGCATTTTGTTAAATCCAATAAAAATTCAAATAAAAAAAAAAAAGAAACAAGCCTCACAAGTATAGAGAACACTGGAGGCGTCATGTGTCTGTGTGCGTGTGTGTGTGTGGGAATGATGTGAAATAACACTCAAAGCATTTATTCATGGATTTATTGTATGTATTTTGTGGAATTTATTTAGTTTTTGTTAACTAGGTAAGAGTGCTAGACGTGATAATACAGGACAGTACGGAACAATCAATCACACCAACACGAACACAATTACTGTACAGTAATACAAGCACAGGTATAGAGCAGATACAGACATTAATACACAGCTAATGCATGTTATTCCTTTCTAAAGTATAGATGGGTGATCAAGCTTTTTATACCCAGTAGGTATGAGTTTCAATCTTTAGAGCACTATGGGAGAATGCTAGTTCACCTAGTTTTGCACTGCACCTAGGTTCAAGCAACAGAGACTTGTCAGATGACCTCAGAGAGTAAAAGCAATTGGGAGTTAGGAGAAATTCAAACAAGGAGACTGAGTGGGATCGTATTAACTTGTCAATGAAACAGCGATGGGTGATAGAGGACCTGATGGTGGGGGTTAGCCAGCCAAGGCCAGTATACAATAGGAAGTGATAAGTAAGGCAGTTACTGGTAAGTACAAAATAATAGACGTTATGGTTAAAATCCCCTTTTAGCTAAGTAGTACATGGTGGTGTTAAGGTAAACTACAACACCATACTTCAGGGTGAATGTGGTAGAGAACTACGGCAAGGGATTAAGGGGAACCCTAGTCATTTGAAATAAGCCTACTGCCTCCAGGGGAGAGCCATCCAGGTATGCAATTCTAAGAGGGTTGTCTAGAGCTGTTGAGAATTTTCTAATTTGGTTTCTGATGGAATTCCACAGTGTTTCAGAAATTCTATCAAATCACACAGAATTCCATCAGAAGTAGAATCCCGACAGCAGTTTGTGCCTTTTTCCTTAAACCACACATTAGTAATTCTCAGTGTAGATGAACCAGGGATTAATGTTCTACAGTCCACAGAAATCACAGAACATGAACCTGGGGTTTAAATAAAAACATGTTTGGCATTTTGTTGATGTTAACGAAAAATTCTGAAAAGCATTTTGGATGCAGGAATTGCCTTTCCATCGGGGTAATTCTAAATTCTGCACAGCTTTAGTGTTGGCACTAACAGAGATTCTTATTTGGGCCCCAATAGCAAGGTCTTTGTTGTCTTAGAATTTAGAACCACCTTGTTTTAAAGGAGCCATGACTGTATTGTACTGAAATCATGATTCAGTCGAGAGTTGAGGTACGCAGTTGTGTCAGAGCTACAGTAGAGGACAAGGTCATGAACATGCATCAGTATGTTAAGGAAGGAGGTGGAAAGGGGCATGTTATTTATAAATAGAAAAATAGGGGACTAAGTCTAGAGCCTTGTGGAACACCAACCTAACTAGAAGAAGTAGTTGAAACTGATTAACCATATTCATGATGTGCATAGTAGTATAGCTTTATTTTACACTGCTTTCATGGAGCACTTTTATAGTGACTCTTCAGCTTTGTGTGGCCTGCCCAGGGAAAGAGACAGCCACCAGGGGACACTACAAACAGGTCAAGGGAGCAGCTTTAGTGGTGAGCATGCCAGAGGAAGTGGTGGAGGTTGAAGCATTTATCACTGTCAAGCTAAGACCGGATACGTTTATAAGGAAAGGACAACATGCAGTACCAAACCACTATGCAGTGGGAGGGGTCCTGCTGGGCTACAGGGCCTACTTCCATTTTATGATCCTGGGGGCCTATGTTTGTTTGTTTTACCCTAGTTACTGTTTTATTCCACTACTAAAAAAGGGTAACAAACAAAACAACAATAAAAACAGAGAAAATACTTCAGGAATAGCAGAGTAAAATTAAACTCCTAATGCCTCTGGAAAACTAATAACAATTGTAGGCCAAAGTATTTGCATTCTTGATTGTGTTATAACTATCTGATGAAGTAAATGTGGATGGTCAGTGTTTATCTGATACAAGTCTTAACTAACCCACTCTGTCTGCATAGAGTTCAACCATTATGACTCATTGTGGTAGTCATTAAGATACTAATAACTGTACCCGATGTTTTTGTAATTGCCTCGTGTCTCGTAACAGAAAAAGGACCACGCTGAGCTTTTGCATCATGTTATTAGACTGCACTAGGCCAGCTTAATAGGCAAGGAAGACATTAATTGCTCATCTTTGTTTGCTGCCCTCTTGAATCTAAATACTGCAATTACCAGGACTGATTATTATTAAGCACCAGCAGTCAAGAATTATTTCAGATCTAGTTTTAAAGTGTTGTTGATAAAAAAAAGGTTTAGTCTTTTAAATCGGAATCATCACAGTGATGTCTGTTTTTTTTTCTAATGCACTATTAAGTACAGTAATTGATGTGTTTTTTCAAAGTTATACAATTTGGAGATTTACTATGTACAGCAAAAGTTTATCAGTGCTTGTGTATTGTTTTTTCATAAAACTCCATACCTAAAACTGAAACTGTTTACAGCATTTTCCCTCTGAAAAGGCCTTGAAGAGCAATCAGATGGGAGCACCTGGACTACTTCCATATTTAGAGGGAGCTATGGGCTTGGCTTATTTGTTCCTATACACCTGAGTATGAACCTGAGCAAGACAACCACATTTCTAAATATCAGTAATTAGGCAGTATGATAACATAAACACGTAATGCAACTTTACAATTTGCGTAACATTTGTGAGACCTTCTGGCACCTTACAGTCCTTCCTAAAATATAGCCAGGCAACATTCCCTCATGTTCATTTGCATACAGTGTGTTTCCCACGATGCCTTGCACTGGGGGTACTTGTCATTTTCTGTTTCTCAAAAAGCTGACATAATTGTCATTCGTTTTTTTTGTCACCCTTGCTGCAGTGCATTTGAATTGACGTTCTTTTCCCTAAGCAGTAAGGCATGATAGGGCATGTATAATGTAAGCAGTAATACACTATGGAGTGTTGATTGTGCTGCCATGACCACATGCTCAGGGGCATAAGAAGGCTGCAGGCCAGTCTTCAGCCCCTGAAAGTGTAGTTTTGGTGGCACAACCAACACCCCAAAGTGTCCTATTGCACTTATAAAATTGATTTTATGTTAAGAATATGAGAAAATTAAAAATAAAAATGGGAAAGTGTTTAAAATCAGTAGCTTTGTGGGAAATAGTCCCTCCATAGATTGACTGTCACTTCAGGGTGCTAGCTTGAGTTGTACCATTTGAGCCACTATGGTATGTGTGCTTCCTGTGTGAACTGCTGTCTCTTGATGCCCCCCCCCCAGTTTTGTTCTACTTTTTTCTTTTGCCCTTGGTTGGCTATTCCCTACAGTCAGGTCCTCTTTCACCCATTGCTGCTTCACTGACAAGTTACTGTGATCCCACTGTCCAGTTTCCTTATTTGAACTACCTCCCAAATGCCCTTACTCTCCTTTTCTTTTAAATAGAAAAAACAAACTTGATTAATACTGTATTACTTTGAGGATTTGAATTGGAAACATTTGGCTTCAGGTGTTTTAGTTCAATGACTAAGTGGAACAGCAATGTAGAAGTGTGCATAAAAGTGAAACTGGGATTAGGGGTTGCAACATCAAGAAGCAGCACACTGGTATTTGTAGTAATTATGCAACATTGGTACAGGCACTTTTTTATACTCCTTTGTTGTGCTGTCTGAGTTCAGTGGGTGGAAACACGTTTCTGCCAATCAGAATGCAGGATTTGTAGTACCCATTTTATAATGTGGGATAACAGCATACCTCAGGAAATGAAGCACAAGGCAACACTGAGTGCCTTACACACCAGAGAAGTGCCATTATCCAACAATTATGCACACCCTGAAGTACCGTATTGGCATTATCAAATGGTTTCTCGGATTTCAATTTTTAAAATCTGAGTAATGAGTTTTTAAAAGTTAAGTATTTCTAACCAAAGCAATCATGCTGGAATAATGCCCAATCATATGCTCACATGTGAACAATCACAGGTCTTAGTTTCTTTTATCCATTTTATATTTTAAACTATTTAGTTTTGTATTTATTTTGAAATCTTGGACAGCACCAGTGAGCAGATACTTGTTAATTGGTTCCACATCAGGTAACAAGTACAGAGTGATATATAAACATTCAAATAGAGAGTGGTTCGGTAGCAAATATACAAACACATGTTACAGAACAACAATACAGATAAAGTTCATGGCTATACTATACTGAGGCATTGTACAATGTATGCCCGCATCAAGGAGAGACAGAAATCAGTAGAGTAGACAGAGGGAGGATAAGAAGAGAGAAGTTGGAGAGGTAATGGTAAGAGCAAGGGTGGGTGGGGGTAGGAGGTGGAGGGGTGGGGTAAGGAAGACAAGTGAGGGTGTGGCAGCATCATGGGAGAGGACGGTGAGTCAGTGAAGTGCAACATCGGGGCTACCCAGTGGAACAGTGGCAGGATTAAGAAATGCTAGAGAGTAAGTGCAGACTGCAACAATGGGATTACTGACTTGAGGCGGGATTTAGTGGGGGCAGGCACAGATATCCATGGTGAGAAGGTGTTGGTGCAGTTTTTGTTTAAAAGAGCCAATCGTTGCTGCATCACAGATGTCCTACTACTACTTTTCTGCTTTGCAGTGTCCCCAATATTGTTAACATTAAGATGACTGATCTCTTGTCCTGGGCTGAGATGATGGCTATATCTCACTGAAGATTCCTAAACAGGATGGAATATGTTTCACTATTGTTTTCACATGGTATCATGTCAATATAATGAGTATTTAATAGTGAGAACAAAACAGCGAAGCAATATCAGTGCAGAACATAACAGCAACTGGCACATATTTTTTTTTGGGTGTTATTTCTTTTTCCTCCCCTATGTGATACCGCCTCAGTCACTCCTTCAAGCTCTGCCAAGGCAGCATCTAACCCATCTTGTTCCCGAGCCCCGACCCTCATATTGCAGTCGTCCCCAAGGTAACACGGACGTAACCCTTCACCGGGTGGGTCCCCATCTGGAAGGCACCAAAGGCAGGGCTAGCACAATACTTGGCCCTGGGGAACTGCTGGGGGACTGGGAGCTCTGGGACATTGATGGCCTTAGATCACCAGGTGGCCATCATCCAGCTGAACACGGGGCCATGTTCCATTTTTTTCTGGTGATGTTCACTTGCGTTGCATCTGCACTTCCCCGGTCTCCACCGGAGGTTGCTGCAAATCATCCCCACTACCCACCCCAGGAGAGGAGAGCAGTCTTTACAGATGCTCAATCTTCTCCTTCCCCTGCCAGCCCCCGGTGTCCCGAGTCCATTCCCAAACCTGGGTCACCGGCGTGGCTTGAGGTAAGGCACCAGTGCCTCAGCCCTCTGTGCCTTCGGGCTGCGCCCAGCTGGCACATACACATAAATACAAAGACGGGCGACATTACAGCCGCATCACACAACGAGCCAAACATGCTGATATCCCCACTATCAATGAGCGGCATGGTGTTGTAATCCTGAAGATGGGGGCAGAGCCGATTAAAAAACAAACCACATGAGGTTCACATGGAGAAGCTTTTGTCAGCATCTGAGACCCCTCTACTGTCTGCCACGGTACCGTGATCTACGGAGCGCATACAGCAAATCATGAGGAATATGACGCCTGCAGCTGGTATGATTATCTTAGAGGCCTTGCATATAATTTTCAGTTGCAGGTCTGAGCTTCAAAATAGCTGTTTTGTGCTGAGCTGTTATTAGTCGCTCAAAATGCGGTCGCTGTTTTTGATTAACTAGTTTGACATTTGCTATTATTGACTCACTCTATTGACACGGAACCTTTTCACATCACTCACTGTATCCCTAAAACAAAAACTTAAACTTTTTTCAGCATTTCTGTCCCTGGAAGGCCTTCAAGAGTAATCAGATGGGAGCAAGGCAACCACATTTCTAAATATCAATAATTAGGCAGTATGAAAATATAACATGAACATGTAATTCCACTTTGCTATTTGCAAAACATTTGTGTGGCCTTCTGGCACTTTATAGTCCTTCCTAAAGCAAAGTCAGCCTAAATTCCTTCAAGATCATGTGCATACGGTATGTTGCTCATTATGCCTTGCATTAGGGGTGCTTGTCATTTTGTGTTTCTCTAAAAGCTGACGTCATTGTCATTGTGCTTTTTGTGTAAACCTTGTTGCATTGTATTTGCATTGAAGTTCTTTCCTATAAGCAATAAGGCATGATATTGCATGCATTATTGTGGGATAACAGCATGCCTCAGGAAGAGAGGCATGAAGCAACACTGACTGCCTTACACACCCGAAAAATGCAGTTATCCAATAATTATGCACACCCTGGAGTGTATTATTTTTATTATTTAAATGGTTCCTCTGATTTAAAAAATTGAGTAATGAGGTTTTGAAAGTTAAGTATTTCTGATCAAAGGAATTGTGCTGGAATAACACACAGTCTTGTGATCACATCTGACCAATTACAGGTCTTGGTTTATTTTATCCATTTTATTATTTAAATTGCTTTCCTTCTTTGCAGTGACCCCAGCATTGTCAACATTAAGCTTGTTTATCTCTTGTCCAAGGCTGAGATAATGGCTATGTCACACTGAAGAGTCCTAAACAGGATGGAATATATTTCTGGAGTTTGCTGTTGTTAGTTTTTGCAGATTGCTTGTTAGGCCTTTTGGCACCTTATAGTTCTACTTTAAGCATAGCCAGCCTAAAGTCCATCATGGTGATTTGCATATATTACTCAATGGCATAAGTGCAATTTTGTGTTTCCATGCAGATCACCACACTTGGTCAAAAATCAGTTCATTTCCTTTCTGTGCTCTTTATTGTAAGTAGCATAACAAGAGATCATACAATACACACAGAACTAACATAGCATAACAACATGATAATATTAAATGTAGACTAAAAATAGAAAATAGAGTTAGAATCAACGTTTCCACTATACTGTAGGTCTTCTTCAGGAATCATCTAAAAGTGAAAAAAGCAAAGTTTTTTCTCCTTTAGATAATTCCTGAAGAAAGCCTGTAGCCAAAATGCCAGTTCTAACTCTATTTTTTATTTTCAGCGAGCATTTATTATTACCATTTTGTTTTGTTTTTAGACCACACACTGATGCAGCACCTTACTTTTTTTTGCTACTACATGTAAAACCCATATAATAATCTGTAAACATGCCAATTACAAACACAGTAGCACTTGGGCATTATAAACATTACATCTTTAGCTATAGTTTACTTATAAGAGTTTAAACTTACTGCATTTATAATAATATTTAGAATAATCGCAATTCACTAAATTGCACAATTCCCAGTCCTAGTGAGTGCAGGAAGATGACAAAGGATGGCAAAGGGGGCAATTATTGTAAGCTGCAATTGTACATACACCTTGTAATTTCCTAATGGTATAGCTAAGAAAACGTCAGCCCCAAAACAAAAAAGGGTAAAAGTTAGACAATCTTTGAAGCTATCCAGGGGAGTAAAGATTAATTAGATCTATGTGTTTTGCCTCTACAGGACACCAACATTTCCGATATCATGTTAAATGTCCACTCTTGGCAGTTGACCATATCAAGTCATGGAGTTTTTCATGATTTATTATATCTAGAAATTGTGCTGCAATAGATTCCCTTAGCTCTACTGACATTGGTATATTGTACCCATCAGAATTACTAATGATACAACAGAATTACTAATAATACAGTTGCTCCTCTGCAGCATTTCCAATTTCTCTGTGTCACCTTTAGTATGGTCTGAGTGCCAGACAGGGCAAATACTGTAGAACTAATATATTTTGTGTGTGGAAATTTTTGCACTAGCAATTGACCAAACATTTTTGCGTTAGCTAAAGTTCATGCTCAGGCATCAGCTGATCAATGTGGATTGATTCCAATGACTGTATCACAGTTAGCACCCTGTATTACAGTTAGTACCCTGGATTCCAGTGTGTATAAGCACCCGATTCCTGCATGTAAGCTTCTTACTTAAAGACAGCTGCCTCTGGCTACTGTGCACTGCCTTTCTCTACTGAATACACTGACACCATCCTAGTGCCATAAAGAGTGCTGCCTCTCATTACTGAGCACTTTCTCTCACTACCAAATACAATAACACCATCCCAGTGTAGTACAGACTGCTGTCTCTCGCTACTGAATACACCAACACCATCTCAGTGCTGTACAGACTGCTGCTTCTCGCTACCAAGCAGTTCCTCTGACTACTGAATACACCAACACCATCCCAGTGCAGTACAGACTGCTGTCTTTCGCTACCAAGCACTTACTCTCACTACTGAATATACTGACACCATCCTAGAGTCATACAGACTATTGCATCTCCCTACCGAGCACTGCCTCTCAGTACTGCTTACACTGACACCATCCTAGTGCCATACAGACTACTGTCTCTCACTGCTGAGCAATGCCTGTCATTACTGAATACATTGACACCATTCTAGTGCCATAGAAACTACTGCCTCTGGCTACCGAGCACTTCCTCTCACTACTGAGTTCAATGGCACCATTCTAGTGTCACACAGACTGCTGCTTCTTGCTACTGAGCACTGCTTATCACTACTGAATACACTGACACCATCCTAGTGTCATGCAGACTACTGCCTGTCACTACAGAGCACTTCCTCATGCCACTGAATAAATTGACACCATCTTAATGCCATACAGACTAGTGCTTCTCACTACTGAGTACTGCCTTTCTCTACTGAATACATTGACACCTTCCTAGTGCCATACAGAGTGCTGCCCCTTGCTAGTGAACACTTCCTCTCACTACTGAATACACTGGCACCAACCTAGAGTTATACAGACTGCTGTCTCTCACTACTGAGCATTGCCTCTCTCAACTGACTACAATAACACCATCCTAGTGCCATACAGAGTGCTGCCCCTTGCTAGAGAGCAATGACTCTCTCTCTACTGACTAAATAACACCATCCTAGTGCCATATAGTCTGCCGCCTCTTGCTACTGAGCACTGCCTCTCTCTACAAAATGCATTGACACCATCCTAGTGCCATACAGACTGCCACTTCCCACTACTGAACACTGCCTCTCACTACTGAATACACTGACACTATCCTAGTGTCATACAGAGTGCTGCCTATCGCTACAAATTGCTGTCATGCAAGACCAATCTGATACTGTTTTTGAGTGGGTCACTAAAGTGATAAACAGAGGACAGATGGTAGATTTGCTCTATTTTGACTTCAGTAAGGCCTTCAATTCAGTACCACAAAGGAGGCTGCTGAAAAAAATGGTGGATTTTGGAGTGAAGAAGGGTTTATTCAGGTGAGCAGGGAATTGGCTAAAGAGAGACAATGGGGAATAGAAGTTTACAGGGCCAAGTTGGGATGCCACAGGGATCAGTCCTGGGACCTGTCCTCTTCGACACCTATATCAGTGACATAGGAGAAGGTGAGAAGGTATCCAGGGCAGGTTGTGTCTCTTTGCTGATGACACAAAGTTATGCAGCAGGGAAGACCAGGTATAAGGGATGTGGGAACTCCATATGGACCTAGAGAAGCTGGAAAGATGGTCTGTGATCTGCTCTGGCAATTGAGATTCAACACCAAAAAGTGCAAGGTAATGTACTTAGGAAGATAGAACCCATGCACAGAATACTGGATGGGAGGGGTTAGGCTGGACATTACAACAGAGTAGAGGGATCTGGGGTCATAATTAGTGACTTACAAGCAAATCAATCACTGTAACAAAGTGTAGAGAAGATGGTGTGAAGACAGTCTAGTAGCCCTAAGTATGCACTTGCTGGAGACCAGGCACAAGAAGGGGAACATGACAGAAACATATGTTTCTGAGGGGTATAAATAGTGAATAGTGAAGACCTGTTTGTAAGAAATAGGGACACAGTCACAAGGGGGCATGATTGGAGGTTGGTGTGGGGCAAGTTCAGGAGAGATGTGAGGAAGTTTTACTTCACAGAAAAGGAGGTGGAACTGTGGAACAGACTGCTGGCAGAAGTGGTGGTGGCAGGTGCACTGAATACATGGCTGGGTTAGGCCAAGGGACTCATAGTCCCAGAGGGGCACCATGGGGTGGAGATGTGGGGACAGGGGAAGTGGTAGACAACTCACCAGGGCAGTAGGTTGGTGGGGGAACTAGTACAGTAAGGGTAGACTTGATGGCCCTTCAGTCTCCTTCTGCCATCAGATTCTATGTTTCTTTGAAGAATGCTCCTGTCATTGACACCATGCTAGTGTCATACAGACTGCTGCCTCTCAGTGCCTCTGTCTACCAATTGTTGCCTCTCACTACTGATCCCCCCTGATCCCAGTATGTCCCTGTATCAGTGGTTTAATCGCCCGAAGGCTGTGAAATGGGGACGGGTTTATAGAAGATGTTGCTCCTCATGACCTGGCTGGCGCTGCCAGTATTGTGTGTTTGGGTTCCTGAGGCAGTTGTTCTCAAGCTGCAGTCCACCACTCTGCCAGCAATAAAGAAATTGTGAGGCAAACATGCCTTGCAGTCTCCTAGTACCCGATGTAAGCTTGGCAGGAATGACCAGCCACAGAGCTGCCACAGAGACCTACCAGGAGACCACTGATGTTAATCAAGGACACCAAGAATGAATTAGAAAATGTTATTAAAATTTTGAGAGAGGCGGGAACTGTTGTAAATGCACAGGTGGCACATGCTGTAGCAACCAGGGTTATAAAAGCACCCAACTCTCATCTTCTTGTGGAATGTGTTGGGAGCATGTTACTGTCATGGTGATGGGCATGGACTTTCCTCAGCCACATGGACTACTCTAAACACAAGGGAGCCAAAGCTAGGAGAAAACACAGACTGATATCACTGAGATGGGGGAAATGCACCCAGTGTTTGCAAGGTGACTTCGAAGAAATAGCAGGTTGGCGAGAAGGCTACATAAGAGGGTTCCAAGTTGAAGGCATAGTAAATGTGCATATAAACTCTCTAAATAAGTAAATGTACACTACAGTACTTCTGATTTTAATGAAACACTTCTAACTCTTGTATCAATAACTTTTGTAGTCTCAATGAACTCTGGTAGTCTCTAGCATTGTACTTGTGACTTGTGCCATTCAGTTTCGTTTGTTACTTCCCAGTATTTCATCTGTTCACTAGAAAGCATGCATTTTTCCACTGTATAAATATTTGTATGCAACCCACCAATAATACGAATATAGTGAAATATTTTTACAGTGAAACATAAAATACATAGTAATTAAACATTGGACACAGACATCTTTTATAGACTTTTATAGACTTTAAAAAGGTATGCCACAGCCAAACCAGGCCTTTTTAAAGTTATTATAAAATAGATGTTTTTTGACCTTTGATGCAACATAGTTTACCTAAATGTGCCAACTAAGATTCGGCAAAATAATTACCCTTACCAATTTACAGTAGCATCCTTAGTGAATTCAATTTAATCCCATTTGACATAAAACTTCTGTTCCATGTTGCAGTTGTGTCGATTAACCCTCATTATTTGTGTTTTAACAGCATTAATTAAAAACTCTATTGTTCTCTGTCTGGTTAGTTAAATAATCCAAATCTTATTTCAGCTGTCCTGGGTCCTGCTCATCGTCTATATTATATAAGGTGGTATCATCCACATAAACTACCTGGTTATGACCAGCTTAAAGTCATTAACCATCAGCAGGTCCACAGGCTTACTTTACATTCAGCTACTACAGTTTGCAGTACAGTATATTGGGAGTGAGCAAAACATTTTGGGCATTTCAATCATGAGTGACCCAACATTCGTTATTTTAGGAGGAATAACACTAGCAACCTAGAGAGCCAAATTTATTGTGCTTTGCTTAACAAATCATAGGTAGCAAAGAGACCCAAACTATTCCCTTGTTTGCTATTCATTTGGTAACTGAGTAAGGCCCACTAGGCCAAAGGCCTGTTTTCATGGGCGACTAGGTAGCTTAAGTGACTTGTTCAGGGTTACACAGTATGCAAGCGGAGGTTGTGGGAATTAAACCCAGGTCTGCTGGACACACCAAGCCCATTTACAGCTCATTACTCTAACCTCTAGGCTATGCTGCCAGCCCAATCAATCATTTACTTTGGGTTTAACACCTGAAAAAACTTTAAACACTCTCATTTGTTGGAATCAGTAGTGACCAGCTGCTTTCCTTTACCATTATACAGTAGTAAAAACAGCATAAGGCTTTCCCCATTCTGGTTTAGCCCTTTGCATAAGAAATAAAGTCCATTCTTCAAAGCATGCTCTCTCTTAGTTGTCTGCTTTTTATAATCATTGCCACATAATGGTTTGTGAGAGGAAACGTTTTTCAGTAGTTGTATTAATAGTTTGTTTCTTGAGAATGTCTTCAACTTTACTTTCAAAACAAATATTTATTTCTTTAGCTGATCCTCTATGCCTTCTGTGCTTAAGATGTGAAAAGGCATGATTTACATTATGCAGCACATCCTTCTTGTCAACAATAGTAATTGGGATTAATTGTCTAGAACTATGGTTGTTTGTGCCTTCTGTGAATGGGTAAAACTAACCACCCTGTGATCTGACAGTCCTACTGGTTTACAAATTTCCAGTTCATGATGATATGTTTGCATACTGATAAGGATTAAATCCAAAATTGCCTCCCCTCATTGCCTTGCAGATGTAGACTACTTGTTCCAAATCAAGTGAGGATTTAAAGCTGTCAGCTGGGAGTCTATTAAAATCTCCCATACTAATCAGACCTCAAGAGAAAGACTTGCATTTAACATGATCCAAAGACATATTCAAATGCATGAGCATCTGAGACTTGTCATTGCCTGGTGGCAAATATATAGTGCATTCAAATATTTAAAATGCATTGACATTTACCTAATTGTGACATTTGAAAGTATTATACAGTATGTACAATTTGTCCTGCAAAAATATACTCAGTAGATTTGTTACATGGGTCGAACTGAGAAATCTCAGGTTATAACCACAAAGTCACTGCTGCTAAGAGCCCTGTATTAATGCTGTACTGGCTGTATGAGGATGATGATAATAATGATGATTATTATGTGGCTTTTTATGATCCTGTATATTGCAAGTATAATTTGTATTGACAAGTTGTTTTCATCTCATGAGGCTGTCTTGGACAGCAAAATTTAAATGGAAGTGAATTTCAGCCCTTTTTTGAGTTGCAGGGGCAGAATAGTTTTCCTAAAATTCATCATAGAAATGTAGGTCTTGCTAGCATCTTCCTCAAGTATAAAAGCAGCAGCCCTTGGAAGCGAGTGCCCTTGTACTTTTTGATTTAAAGATTAACCTTTAGCTGACTGACAAATAGAGATGCAGTGAATTTAAAATTAGCTGGCTAAGTGCACGCGAAGTGGGCACTTTGCGTTGCTACTCTGCTATGCGGAGTAGGCAATGCAAAGTGCTCACTTAGCCTTGTCTTTACCACTTCACGCTGGGCTGAATGACAACACGAAGTAAGGCAACGTCATTGTTTTTAATGGACTTCACGTTCCTCATTAGGATTCTAAGTGATCCACTTGGTGTTTCAGATTTGGCAGCCCTCACACATCACATGGCTTACAGTACTGTAAGTCACATGCTCTTTAGCTAGGCAGGAAGAAAGTGAGTCATACAAGCAGACACTGTTACTTTCTGCTGTGGAGACAGAGAGAGAGTAGTGTGCTTTGTGACTGCTGATAATGGTAGATCAGACGAGGAGGAGATTTAAACTTTGATTTTGACCCAACAGCTTTTTATTGTCTTTTCTGTACTCTTTTTTACTTAATTTGTTCTTTCTGTAAATTTTATTTTTCTTACCTTTATAAGTAGTTAGTTGTTTGTCTATGTGACTGTGTGTGTGTGTGTTGTGTGACAGTGTGAGTAGTGATTGCTCGGACTGAGGGAGCTCAATAGAAGAGATGGACTAGGGTGAGGGAACATCTGGGATGGGGCAGCTCTGGGAGAGCGTGGTAGTGGTCAGCTTTATACCACGTGCATGTGTGGAGGGTATGGGCACCCATTCCTGTTGGACTACTCAAAACTTGTGAGTGCCCCCCCAAAGCAGGACCAGCACCACCTCCTGTCCTGACTCTGAGGCAGTTGAACCACCACCATCACCACCAAGTCCAGCACCAGGTCCTCTGGAGCAGGATGTGCCTATTCCTCTGGGCCCAGGTGTGGATCCCATCCCTGTTTAGCACCGTGACCAGCAGGCTTACAATATATCCAAGTAACTATTAAAAAAAATGTATGTTGTGATTCATGATGTGATCGTAAATTGTGATTTGTGACTACATTTGTGACCGTGATGATGAAGAAACGTGAATGCCTATGGCTGTACTTCCCCAGGCCCCGATGAGCTGTAGCTTAAAACTCCCAGACTTAAAAATATGTATCCATGAGTACAATGGTGGGGTGGTGAAGCCTGGAGAGATACTATAAAACAGGCTTACGACATCCAAGTAACTGGAAAAAAAATTAATGTTGTGATTCGTAACGTGAATGATCCTGAATCATGATTTGTGACTGCATTTGTGACCAGGATGATGAAGAAATGTGAATGCTTACCGCCTACGGCTGTACTTCCCTGATAAGCTGTGGCTTAAAACTCCCAGACTTAAAAACACGTATCAATGAGTACAATGGTGGAGTGGTGAAACCTGGAGAGATACTAAAATACAAGCTTACAATACATCCAAGTAACTAGAAAAAAAATTAATGTGATTCATAATGTGAATGATCAGGAATCGTGATTTGTGACTGCATTTGTGACTGTGATGATGAAGAATGTGATTTGTATCACAAGTGACTCGTGATGATGGTCTTGACTTAAAAACGCATATTAATGAGTACAATGTTCCTGCAGAATTAAGCACCACACCTGTCCAGTACTCTGAAGGGAAGCCAAAGAAACAACTGTGATTTAAGTTACAGATGGAGAGTGGGCCCTAATGCACAGACAGAATAAGATTGCGCTGTGCACTGAAGAGATGCACACACAAAGGCACAACACCTAACCAGTGCTCACCATCAGAAATTCAAATCTGGAAAAGAATACCTTTACCGGTTGGGGCAGGCCACGGGGGGCAGTGTACTGTACTGCTGCAGTAACAGTCACTAGTACTAGTACCAGTAAAGATACCACAAAGAAGTACAAAAATCACACAGCTGCGGTGGATAGCAGCTTCACATTGCTGAAATTATTATGTGGCACAATAAAAGGTGTCTGATTTGATGACACGTGTCACACACATACTCACATACACACTAAGTAATGCACAGCAAATTGAAAACTTCAGTAATATAACCACATATTTTAAACAAACTAAAATTATGCACTGCTGCACCACAACAATCAGCAAAAAAATGGCAAGAAATATTGAAAAATATTACTATGTGTACATTAACACAGTTAAACAAGAAAAAAATCAATAAAACAGAAAGCACTGTCTTTATCTCCAAGTTAATCTACCTACACCACAGATACACCCCTCCCCCAAAGCACACTTTCACTGTCTCTCAGTACACAGACTGAATGTTGTACATCAACATTCAAAATCCATACACAAACAATAAACGCTCGATGATATGAGCACAGGAGGGTTTCCTATAATCGATGAACTGAAGTTTCAGTAAAAAAAAAAAAAAGACTCAAAAAGGCTTTTTTAACAGCTTTTTGAAGGTTTGAATTGCAGAGAGCTCTCAGAACAGATTGTCTCCTACAGCTTCCTACACACACTACCCAAAACTGAGGCTGTGCAGAACAATCTAGCGCCCATGTGACTTGAAATCCCATGAAACACTGCAAAATTCACCTTTGGAGCTTAAAAACAATGCGAAGTAAGTCGAAGTACATTGTTTTCAATGTACTTCGCCTTAAGAATTAGTGGAGTAGTGGTTTGGGAAGGCGGAGTAACACAAAGTCATTGTTTTCAATGGACTTCGTGTTACCCATTTGCAACACACGGCACTTGGCGCTATGGAGCACTCAGCGACTGGCCACTCCGTGATCACTTCGCGGAGTGAATTGGGGCCACTGCGTCCACCACTACTGACAAACTGCAGAGTTTTGCAAACCCCTTTCTTGAGGCAACAAACATAGAAATGAGTAAACATTTTATTTTGAATGCTATAACTTCTTGGTTATTTTCTCTTTGTTTTCATTGAGCACCATATGATGTCACTTGGAGAACCTGTATATTTATGGCTTTTTTTCCTCTGTAGGTAAAGGAGACGTATTTGGAGATGTGTTCTGGAAAGAAATCACTCTTGCTCAGTCCTGCGCTAATGTAAGGGCTTTGACTTACTGTGATCTCCACGTCATTAAAAGGGACGCCCTGCAGAAAGTTCTGGAGTTCTATACTGCCTTCTCCCACTCCTTTTCCAGAAATCTGATCTTAACATACAACTTGAGGAAAAGGGTAAGACGTTTTGTTGCTAACAAGGCAACCGTTTGCTGGAACAATATGCTTAAGACACTGTCTTTGAGATTTATTATTACAGCTTGTGCTCAGGGAAATTACTGCATTCTTTATTTCATAAGTAATATTTATGGGCTAGAAGGCTGTGTGATATTATTATTTGGCAAAAAGCAATTTTAGACGTGGAATACATCAGTAATTGTATTTTCTAGAGGGAAGGTGCTGGAAGTTCCCTTAATAACATCATATTTGCTTGACAGCATGTGGGGCTATAATTTAATTTGAAGTTTTCATAACTAGTTTTAAATTGTTTCATTTGGATGGAAATGCGCCTCAAAAACCAAACGTTTTTGCTTCATTAGGGCTCAGGTGGCAAAATGCTTAGTTCTGCTGGGTCTTGCTGACTGTATCCTGATTAGATACTCTGTTAAAGTGATAGCGACTTGTTATGCCACAAAAATGCAAATATCTGAGTCCAACATGATTCATTTCCCATTTCTAATACAGTGATGCAATTAAATAGCGGTGATTCTGATAGAAACGTTATGTTAAACAAATAAAAAAAAAGCATTCTGCTTTTATACTAAAGACTATACTGCTGGTTTTTCATTTGACAATAAGCAAGGCCCTGAGGCCAAGTTATACCATTCTTCCGAAGTGTTGTAGGAAAGTGATGTATAATATATTATTAATGCTACAGGTAACTGATGTATGCAGTAACTCTAGTTTTTTTCCTGCCTAGGACTATAGATTAATAAATTATATAGTTGTGTAGAACAGTGTTATGATTTAAAGACTGATGTATAATGTGTTGGAAGTGAAGCAGTTTGAATGTAAAAAGAAAGACATTGGAAAGGGTCCTGGATGGCACTGAGATGGTTAGTGATACCAGATTGTTCTGAATGTGCCAGTGGTGCTCAGTACGCTTAGTGACAGTTAACGGTTAGACCTGGTTTATTCTGGTATGAACTCCTTAACAGGAAAACTTTAACACATGCAGCTTAGCAACAGTAGCTGCTGCAGAATACTTATGTACTGGACACTCGTCTGCCCTACCCCCACCCAAAGAGAGAAGGAAGAGAAAATATTGGTCTAAGGGTGATCTGGATCTTCAGCTAAGTGGAGAATGGTAAAATGCAGATTGTTTTTGCATCCTTCACTGGATATGAAGTTTAGAGCATATCAGGGCCAAAACAGCAGTCTCATTTCAATTCAGTCTTATTTTATGTAGCATCTTCCATACTGCGTAAGGCAAAGCACTTTACAAAGAGCTAAAAGTGAGTTACAAGGGAAAGGCTTGTTTTGTGCCCTCACCCAATGGCAAACCTGCAATCACCATATCAATGATGCAACCTCATCTCAGCAGACTGATGCAGAAAGATATTTGTGCCTATGCTTTTCTGCTGTATAGGTGACTCACCAGAGAAGGTACAGTAAGTATACCTTAGTTGTTGAATTCATGTCAGCAACAACGTTGATAACCAAAGATTGCATAGGGGAACTTTTGTTTTCTTTAATTTATTGATTGAGAATTCAAGGAATAAAAATGAACACATTTGAATTATGTGCTTCATTTGTAAATATGGGTCTCTGAGTTGCAAAGTACATACAGAAGAAGATACTGTTTCTGTTTATACCATGTACAGTACTCGTGCTGATTTTCACTGCAGATTTGCAACGTATTAGAATAACTACATTGAAGTACAGCTGGTCATTGGCAAGTATTCAAAAATTCATTTGCAGAATGCCAGAAATTCTGATGCTGACATATTGTATTAAATGCATCCGATTGTCTGTAATCTATTCAGTCTGGCTAGACGGATTTCAGAGCGGAAGTTTTTAAAGTTGTCCTGAGAGTATACACACTGTCATCCATAGAATGTGCACAACTGAGATGCAATTACAGAGTATACAGAGGTTTCAGCAGCATCTTTGAAAGTGGAATATGGATATTATATAATATGTTTACTTCTGAAAACCCCTGATTCTGGGATACCTGAGCCCAGCTATTCTGCCAGGACTGAGTGACGTGTATAATACTTGCAGCATGACCACACCCTGGGTAGGTTGGAAGCATGCCAAAGATGCATTCTTGGCACCAAGAGCATCTCAGTGTTCACAAAACTAAAAATGTTTGTGGTGGCTCGGGACTGCTCTTTCTCCTGTTGAAAGGAAGTAGCCTGCAATAGCATAAAATTTGTGGGTTGTTTTTCTGTGTAGGAACTTAAGGCAGTACGTTTGTGAGCCCATTTTTTCGAGCAGCAGTGACTTGGCTTGGGTTTCATGGAAACAGTGGCTTTAGTTGATCTCATTGGTATTGAAGGTTGTGTAATTAGCTGTGTGTCTATAATTCTGTCTGGCAAGTTAAAGCATGGTTGCTTGATATCCCAGTGTAAATCCCACACTATCTCAGTACACAAACCATAAATAGCATGTTTGGTGAGTTAAAAGCCAAGGAATGACTTGTTCTCCAGTGGAGTTCCCAAAGAGCTTAGGAAAGGAAACAAAAAAAAAATTGGTTTTATATAGTGCCATTCCTACACACCATATCCCAAAATTCTTTCCAACCCTTGAAGAGTTGACAGCCGCCATTAGGCATGCCTGGAATGGTTAATAGTAGCAGTATCAGTAGAAGTAGTGACATATGTTTATTAAAAGAACACAGTCAGCTGAGCAGCAGTTCCTTTTCAATGGCTTCCCCAAGGACAGTGTTGCAATCAAAGTGAAATCATATACGTAAAACCATTGTTTCACAATGCACAGTAAGTGGACAATACCATTGTTGTTCTCCCTTTTTATTAACAATTTGCCAAAGCATTGTGGCAGTGCCAACTGCTCTGCTGTATGCAGATGGTGCGTGCTATACAGAAGTCACACAGACACTGACTTAATTGAGTCAGGCCTCAAAGCTGACTTCCATCAACTAGATATGGGGTGTAAGGCAAATAAGCTACTGTTAAATGCCAAAAAAATAAGTCTGTCCTCTTTGGCCCTCATCATCTTGCACATGATAGGAGCAGATTGCTAAAAACAAGCTCACTGAATGGTGACCCTATTGCGACTGCAGCCTCTCTCAAGTACCTGGGAGTTATACTGGATCAGGAAATCTTGTTCAAACCTCAAGTACCTGGGAGTTATACTGGATCAGGAAATCTTGTTCAAACCTCATGTTGACTGGGTGACCAAATTGTTAAACGAAAAACTAGGGCTGCTGTATCAGTTAAACCCCTACCTCACCTTGAAAGCAGGGTATCTGTAGCTAACAGTACTTTACTGCCTGCCATCTTATACAGTGCCTGAATCCTATCTTTACTCAAAGATACTAAGCTCACTAAACTTAAAACTTTATGTCACCATGTGTCCATTTTGCTGTTGGTGCCAGTAATAGGGAGCACCACTGCAAGGCACTTTCCATGCTAAATTGTCCCTCCTTGGAAAGTAGAATTCACTATTCCAAACTCTGCCTGATGCATACAATTGTACACCCCCTACCCCTAACCTTGCTTCAGTCCTGGAACTTAAACCTCAAAGGAGAGTCCTCTGATCCTCCTCCCAATTGCTTCTCACTGTCCCTAGAACTACAACAGCTGCTGGCAAAAGGTCCTTTGCCTGTATGGCTCCTAGACTGAGGAGCAACCTCCTGGCTGATGTCCAGGCTTGCATCAATCACAAATCCTTCAAATCCTCCCTCAGGGATACAGTGCTTCTGTGTTGCCAGGTTACTTGTCCTAGCTGGGTCCCCCCAACCCTGACCCCAGTGAGGTCATTGCCCTAACCTATGTATTGCACAACCTACTGTTTTTTTACTGTTACCCTTCTACAATGCTTTCTTAATTTCTCATGTTAGTGTCTCTATAGTTAAAGCCTATCAGTATGCCTCAACTTTGTAACAATTACAAATTATTCTTTAATTACAGTTTGTATACTTATCTCTCATTGCTGTCTGTGTTGTATTATCATGGACTGTTACCTGAATTTAAAGATGACTATTGAATGTAATTCATTCTGGGTCACCCTTAAAAATGGGACTTTTGGTCCCAGTGAACCTACCCACTTAGCATACTCCAAATAAATAAATACAATACAGTTAAATAAATGGCAATATTAAATTATCAGCAAAACTGTCAATATCTAATTAAAGGAGCTGCAGAGCAAGTTTATGCTTCGCTGATCGGGACAGTTTGGACGTGGAGTATTCAATACAGTTAAGGAAAGGTCAAGGGGATTAGGAGGAGGGAAAGACAGAATCAAGCACAGGGTGGTTAAAAGAGGCTTGCACAAGATAATTCACAAAACAGTTGCAGTTGATGGATTCAAACCTGGGTCTGCCGAGTCTTCTGGTTCATAGCTCTATGCTTTCACCAGCAGGTTGTACTTTCTCCCTATAAGCTACTTGTATACTGCCTCCCAAATGCTTAAGATCTCACTGTCTTTGTCTGGTAGGCTCCAAGAGAATAAGATCTCACCGTCTTTGTCTGGTGGGCTCCAAGAGAATAAGATCTCATTATCTTTGTCTGGTGGAGTCCAAGAGCATAAGATCTCACTATCTTTGTCTGCTGGGGTCCAACAGGACTCTTCTCCATCTCAACCAAGCTTCCTGATATGCAAACTGTATCCAGGGTAAGCACAAAAAATGAAGTGCAGTAATCCAACCTGAATAGGACCAATGCATGTTTTAACACTGCAATTGAATGGTGACCCAAATAGGAACATACTTCTGATAGTCCACTAAAATGCCAGAAGTTGTACCACCTAGTGTGACTAGCTTTAGCTTTAAAAGTAAGAACAGAATCCATAAAAAAACCCAAATTGCCCGGCCATGTTATACTGAGGGTAACATGTTGTAGCTTGTACCTTTTATATTTATTATGAATGAAAAAATTGCACACCAACCTGATTAGCATGACCTGCCTGGATCAACAGAAAAGGAGGTAATTAAATCCATAGTGATCAGAAGCTACCCCTTCCCCAATCCTCATGAAAACTCATTTGAATTCCCTCATACCCCTAGACAGTAGATAGTCTGTATTTAGACTACTTCTGAATCATTGTATTTTCCTGCTGAAGCTCCATTCAAATGGTATTGTATGTGTACCCTTTAGCATAATGCCATTAAAAGCGTTTTGCTTATGAGTCTTGTGTAAATGTTTCTGCTTTTGTT
Organism: Neoceratodus forsteri; assembly: GCA_016271365.2. NCBI lineage: Eukaryota > Metazoa > Chordata > Ceratodontiformes > Ceratodontidae > Neoceratodus > Neoceratodus forsteri. The sequence goes on from CM057450.1 coordinate 1,222,253,408, forward strand.
GTTCGGCTGCCATGGTCTGTGATATGTACTTTAGACAAACTACTGTATGTAATGTATGGGACCAACGGCAACAGGCTGTTTTTGTGTGTAACTATTGAAACATGGATAAAATTTAAGGAAAAAAGAAAACATAAGACCAGGTTCATTTCCCCTTTGACTTCATCTCCACTGGCTGCATACCTACGCCTAACATCACAGTCTGTTCTTGTGGAAACAATTATTAAAGACAAAGGATTATGATGTCAGGTATAGACAAGCAGAACATCCAAACTCTAATGAACAGTAACACTGTTTTTGTGTTGATGTGCATTAATTAGTTATTGCTGTGTAGGAAGAAGGGCCATCGTCAGTTCTAAAAACAAACACAGTTATTGGAAATATTCTCTGACATAATTTAAGTAAGCAATAACACACAGCAGGGTAGGTGGTCTTGGGCTACACCTGCCCACCCAGGGGTGTAGTGAGGCCCTACACTGCAGGCAGAGGGCCTTCAACCCCTGGAAGGGTGGGTATAGACAACACCACCCACCCAAGAGTGTATTATTCTGCTTAGAAAGTGTGTGTTTGTTGAAATTTTAAATAAAATGTTTAAAACATTTTTTTAAATGTAGAAAATAAATAGAAATCAGTAAAAAAAATTCTGAAAAGTACTCAGTCAACAGGTAGAACTGACAGTTAGAGGGTGCTGGTGTTTTTGATGGTAATTTTTTTGTGTGCTTGTGTTTGTTTGTTAGAGCCATGCAGTCACTTTTGTTTTCTGGTTGTCCCCAACCCCCTTTCCAAGTAGCATTGTGGTGTAGAGGAGAATAGTTTTCTGGCAGTCATTTATCTGAGCACAGTCCGTAACAGTCGGTAATGTCTGGGCGCTGGTAGAAGCATGCTCCATCATGAAATACATTGAGTGTGGTCGCTTAGGACTGCAGTCAGCGTAATTAGGGTGGCAGAGCAGCTGAGTGATGGTGCTGCAGTGAGGAGACTACCCTAACGCTATGTTTACTTTCATCTTTTTTTTATAATGAGGATTTCTGTGCCTGTCAGTAGTGAAGTGGGAGTTGCATTTTGCGTTTATGCGTGGGAGAACCCTGGGCAAAGTGGGGGAAGTAACAGTCAAGCTTCTAAGTGAGGAGAAAAATGACTACAGTTAGTTTCAAATAATCTATTTGGGCACGGTGATACACATTGTTAAAGGTCAGGCTGGCACTGAGACTAGCTGTTTGCTAATCTCTGTTGACTGATAGATTTATGGGTACTGGGAGCAGTTAGCCAATCAGATTGCAGGATTTTTGTAACTCATTTTCTTAAAATATATTTGTTATTCAATATAGAATGTTGCTGTCATTGTTCTCTTGCAGCTAGTAGCTGAGCAAAGCAAAGTCACGAATTCAAGGGAAAATATCATCAACAGTCTATAGCGAATAGCAACCATATTTTAAGCCTGCTCATAAAATATCCAGTGTGTACCATGGGATTCGAATAACGTAGCTACTAGCAAAATAACAGAGCTACTAATATAACAACAGTGAAGGACACTGGTAACATACCATGCTTTTTCAATGGTATTTTACTAATTACAAGTAAAATAACATTGTTAATTCAGCAAGTTTAGTTACTCTCTCATGGTATGCACAAATATTTAAGGGTGTTTGGACTGCATATTTATTGAAGTTACTGGGCTCCCCCTATGCTGTGGCCTTGCCACTTGGGTTTTCTTTGAAGTTGGCCATCAAGGGACTAAGCTCCCACTCGCTTGTTGGAGTTGATGGTTTTCTCTTTATCTCTTCCTGTAAATTGTGAAACTGCCAACGATCCAACACAGGAAGATCATGATGTTATTGTCTGAGCTTAGAAACAGAAAAATGATGGACAGAAAAAGACATGAATAGTCTCATCTAGACTGTCCCAAGATTTCCTTCTTCCAAAATGAGGCCAGACCAATACAGATGAGTGGTTGAGCCATGGACTGGTCTGTCAGCAGAAGTGGTGGGTGTCAAAACTGTAAATGGCTACAAACACAGGTGAGAGAGAGCCAAGGGGGATATTAGCTACTCAGCGGGAAGTGGGGTGCAGAAACATGGATAACAAAAGAGGGAATAGTGTACGCGTAGGCACCACAGAAACATTAGATCTTGGGGTATGATACGATAATATGGGAAGACTGGAAGGATCTTTGTACTTTTCCTGCTGTCATCTTCTGTTTTTCTGTGTTTCTATACTGAGGTGCTCGACCTTGTACGCTCTTAAAATTAGTCAATCAGTAGATCATTTTTTAATTTAGCAATTCTCCTCCAATGGAGAAATACCTCTTTATGGTGAGATTTGTTATGAGCATTGAACAATAATCATGAAATTGAGAGCTACTTTTATAGATAGATCCTAGACTGGCTGTTAGCCTGTTTCAATTCAGGTTTACTTACAATGTGAAACTCACTTATATTATGAAGGGTGTTTCAAATACAGAGTTTTCTGTTGCTGCTGTGACAACAGTCTGAAGCAGTCTCAGCTGTATAACTAGAAAAAAACACAGTCTCTGAATTGGAGAGCTGCTTTCAGCTATGAGCAGCGGCAGACACAGAATCTATGAGCTGGGATCAGAAACACAGGTTGTTCATCAGATGAACAATGTATTATCCCCCTCTGTCACCATTCATGGCAGTCTAAGAGTGAATTCACTTGCGTTTGTAGCATGGCAGAACAGCTCAACTTCACTTTGCAGTTCTTTGACATTACAAACACCCACAGAACCATTTTTACATGGCAGTGACTGACTCTGGGAGACATAGTAACACATAATAAACTGAAAACGGGAGGGTCGACACTGTTTGAGACACAAAATCAGTGTTTCCAACCTAAAGCTGATTTTTTAATATAGAAAATAAAAACTGAGAGGTCACCATATTGCTGCGATTACAACAAAATACCAAAATACAGCACCCACTTCAGTTGCATTAAGCAATTTCCATCATGTAAATTGTAACAGTACTGTGTGTTAGCACTATCATGCTATTGATACAGTTCAAAAACATGAAGTCCCATCTTAAACACAGAATTATAGTTCGTGTGTCAAATACTCTCAACTCTAATGAGAGGAAAAAAAAGAGTCTTACTATCAGTAGTTTCCATTTATGACCCCCCTCCCCCAAGCCAGTAAATTATCTTAGCTGCTGTTCACCTGAAAGGATTCCCTCAGAACTATAGGAATATATATGCCAACATCGTATTCTGAACAGCCTAGCAGACTAAGTCATTTACATATCCAAAGCATTCAAGAAATAGTTTAAGTACTACAGCCTCTCTTACCAAGTGTGGTTCTTAACTTCCCAAATTATCACAGTGATGTAAACCATGCTGCTGAGGGGTTTTGATCAATGTCTTTCCCAGAGCAGCATCCTGCGGATGAAAATGTGAAGTAAACGCGACATCAGCGTGATGTGATGCGGAAGTATGACTCGGTACTTTAAAACATCTTTCAGGCACAAAAAGACCTGGGTCCATTAACTCTGATCTGGACCTACCCAGCTTGTATCCTCATCAGCCTACTGTAGCACTGTGTGTACATTGCTGCATCCCCCAAAAGGTAGGTTGGTCCCCTTTTCCTCCTTGGATTCCCCTCCATTTTTTGTCAGCCCTTTAAATTTGTCTCAAGACCAAGGCAAGGCAAATTGTATTTACAAAGCTGCCTCCCTATAGGCTCAGGGTGCTGCACAAGCAGTAACAGAAATAAAGTTCATAAATGGAACAAAAATGAATATCATAAAAAGCCTTTTTGCTTCATAGTCTCACCTCCTCTCGAAGTCCTCTACCTTTTCCGCCTCCTTAGGCAAACTGCTCCACCCACCTGCCAATCTCTCCTTGAACAAATGCTTTCTTACATCCCTTCTGAACCTCCACCTCCTTAGGCAAACTGTTGCTCCCACCCATCACTCTCTCCTTGAAGAAATGCTTTCTTACATCCCTTCTGAACCAATCATATCAGCTTGTAACCTTGCCTCCTTGTAGTAAACCTCACACAGTACTTTAACAGCTGCTGGCTGTTCACCTTTTTGATTCCCCTCAGAAATGTGAACATTTCGATCATGTGCTCCTTCCTCTCTCCTAGCCTCCCAAGAGTACATGTTTAGGCTACACAGCTACTCCTCATATGACTTCCCCTGCTGCCCTTGTATGTTGAGTCTGTCTCTGTCTTTTTCAGGTGAGGGTTCCAGAATTGTGCACAGTACTCCAGGTGAGGATTCCAGAACTGAGCACAGTACTCCAGGTGAGGGTTCCAGAACTGTGCACAGTACCCCAGGTGAGGGTTCTAGAACTGAGCACAGCACTCCAGGTGAGGGTTCCAGAACTGTGCACAGTACTCCCGGTGAGGGTTCCAGAACTGTGCACAGTATTCCAGGTGAGGGTTCCAGAACAATGTACAGTGGTCCAGGTGAGGCTGTTCAAGACATGTAAAAGGGTAGGATCATTTCTAGTAGAGAACCTCCTCCAGGTGCATTCCAGCATTCTGTTTGCCTCCACATATGCTTTGTTATGATGGGCCTTAACTTTTAAGCTGTCTGCCATGATCACACGAAGTTCATTTACTCACTCATCTCACTTAGTCTTAGTCCTCCAAGCCAATATTCAGTTTTAATGTTGTTCTTGTCTATATGCATGACTGCATTTTTGGGCAATGAATTTGAACTTGAAGAGAAAAGCTCTTCTGACTTTGTGGGAATTGTTTCTGAGGGTGTGTTGTCATATTGCTACACTGGTTGGGAGCAAAGCTGAAACCTCCTGCCAGCAATCCTATTTTCTTATTTTCTCTGTCTAATGTTCAGCATGATTTTATACCCCTATAACATTCTTAGTTGAAAACAGCTCTTAATTAGAGACTTGGTTAAATCTTTTTGTCTGTCTTGGATAAACTGTCAGCACTCCCATTTCAGTTTAAAAAGGCCAAAATGGGCCAGAGGAGACTGACAATGTCCTTTTAAAACTGTAACAACTCTGTACTGTGAGCTACCATGAATGTTCTCAGAAACTTAGGAAGTCTAATAGTAGGCTGGGATCCTCCAGGACATAATTCATTTAAATAGCTCTGAAGGAAACTGGCAAGTGTGCAGTAAGCCAGTAGTTAGAAAATCAATCTGCAGAGAGTGACTTTTCTTTTGACAGGCAAAACAATGACAGTTTTCTAAGCAGCAGGATCATACTGTAGGCTGTATCTAGGGAAACATACCCTGAGCGCATACTGGAAGCCACTCAGTTTTAAATGTCCTTTCCTTAAATGTCATAAGAAACTTTGAAGGGAGAGGTTCAGTAGACACAGTAGGGCAGTAGTCACATTTGTAGTTAGCTCTGCACCAGCATGGGGTTAATAATAGAACTCAGCAGTCAAGCACAGGGATGAAAAACACCAGTGTTTTCTACCATCAGTAGTAGAATGTTAAAACTGACAGTGTTTAAAAAAAAAAGAGTTTTGTCAAAGGTTTAACACTATGCTAAGCACAGCAGGCATATTTTCACAGTGGATTCTTGGGAACCCATTGGTCACAGAGATGCGTATTGTGTCCAAGCTGCAGGAAGGCCCTAGCTTTTCAGAATGGTTTTTGGTACAAAATCTGATGGTTTACACACAAGTACAAATACTAAATAAAGTCTTCCATATGGTAACCTTAGCAAGGGATGATGACAATATGCTTTTGAAAAGGAAACATTTCAGAAGCATCACTGGAGAATCCATTGCATGCCTTCCAAGTCTCACTTTTTTCAAGGAGTCTCCCTAATTGTGCCCATTTTCTAATATTCCCCCTGCTTCTCATGGCACATACTGTACTGTAAATTAGGAGCGGGTGAAAATCTCAGACTCAGCAGATCTCCCTACTTGTGGGTTACTGACTTGGAAATTCTGCCTCTTGCCCCCCGAGGAGATCAGGTGTAAATCATGTAGTACATGTCCTCTCCGCATTTTGTCTGATAATTTATTTTATTGATCTGTTTACAGTTTGTTGACTGGGAATGGCACACAGAACCAAAGCTCATTTTCAGGTGCAACCTGGGGAGGACAATTTACAAAAGGAGGAAATACAGCAAAAATAAAGAACCCGGTGCAAAACACAAGGACACAATAACACTATACATGTAATATGTGGTTTAGTGTTGTGTATGGAAATTCATGCTTTTCCAAATGCTATTGTACAGTGTTAGCTCTGTCACTACTGAGGTACAACAGAGAATCCCGAGTGTGATGATTCCTCATGCTTTCCTGCAATGCAGATTTATTATATTGAAGATATCAGCAAGACTAAAAACACCCACATTGAACTGTTTGACAAAAGACAGACATGTTGTCAACTCATGTAGCTAATATTTAAATCACTTTAAGTGTTTCTAATCTTAATCTGTTCTTTGCTGTTTTCTGTTTCTTTGACCACAATTCAAGACAGAGTTAGAAAGATGGAAAATAATGTATGGGCAACCATACGCCCAACAAGGCTAATGTTTCCATCTGGGGCTAAGATGACATCATAGAGACCTCTTGCACTTTGCTCTCATCTCATCCCTTGATGAAAACATAGCCTTGTTTTATTTAATATTAATACTGTCATCATCAGGGATCGGGGTGGGGGACTTGTGTGTTATTTAAGCAATAAGGCATGACAAGGTGTGTGTTATCATGTAATAACATCACTCCTGGGGTGGGCTGAAGCTTGAGGCGAAGCCGAGTGCTTCCACCACCCCAGGAGTGACGTTATTACACAATAACACACACCTTGGAGTGCCTTATTGCAATTATACAATGGCTCGATGTTATACAAAATAAAAAAAAATTTTAAATGTTTTTAGTAGATTTTTAGTAAGGCAGTATATGTTTGTTTCTTAAGAGAAGAGCAAACAAGTAGCCAACAAATTGATACAGTGATGTTATTGTGTAATAATATCACTGTCTCAGGCACCCACTGACCAATCAGAATACAGGAAATTTCCTTGCCATTGTATAATTAATATTAATACTGTCATCATCGAGGATCTGGGTGGGGGACTTGTGTGTTTTTTAATATTAATACAGTCATCAGCAGGGATTGGGACGGGGGACTAGTATTTTATATAATGTTAATGCTGTCATCATCAGGGATCGTGGTGGGGGACTTATGTTTTATATAATGTTAATGCTGTCATCATCAGGGATTGGGGTAGGGGACTTGTGTTTTATATAGTGTTAATGCTGTCATCATCAGGGATCGGGGTGGGGGACTTATGTTTTATATAATGTTAATACAGTCATCATCAGGGATCGGGGTGGGGGACTTATGTTTTATATAATGTTAATGCTGTCATCATCAGGGATCGGGGTGGGGGACTTGTGTTTTATATAATGTTAATGCTGTCATCATCAGGGATCGGGGTGGGAGACTTATGTTTTATATAATGTTAATGCTGTCATCATCAGGGATCGGGGTGGGGGACTTGTGTTTTATATAATGTTAATGCTGTCATCATCAGGGATCGGGGTAGGGGACTTGTGTTTTATATAATGTTAATGCTGTCATCATCAGGGATTGGGGTGGGGGACTTGTGTTATACTTAATGTTACATGGTGGCAGCATTAGGGAACAGGGAAGGGGCATCGGGGAACAGGGAAGGGGCATGGGTTCAACTTATTATTGGTATTTGTGGCAACATCAGGGATCATGGTCAGCGGCATATTGCCACAAACATTCAGCCCACCCACAGGAAACTATTCTAAGTACCCTTTGACCAGCCCTAGCTGATCTAAGGGTATTTTGAAGTTCTCCCTCTGGGTGAGTTCTGAGGATCACAATATCTGGGATGTGGCAGCTTGCATCTGTCACATGCCCCCTTGAACCATGTTGCAGCCCATTTGTGAGCACACAGACAGTGCAAGCCCTGTTTGGGGCAGGCAGCCTGTGGTTGACATAAGCTGTCTTTGAGAATAGCTTTGAGGGCAATATTTGACGCAAGGTGCCACTTGCGCCATATATGTTTGGCACAGGCACCTTGCGTCACTCACGGGGCTTTGAGAATCAGGCCCTATGTCTGTGGAGAGATCAGGGAGGAGAGCTTTGAAGGAGAGGAAGGAAGAGGAGGAATGTGGGGGGTTATTCCAGAGGAGGGGAAGTTTGATGGAAAAAGCAGATTGGCGCATAGTGGCTGTTTTATAACAGTGGACATAAGGAGCAGAAATTTGTGGAGCTGAAGAAGTAGGCAGAGGGGAGAAATGTAGAAAGATAGAAGAAGAGGTAACAGAGAAGATATCTGAACTGCAAATTAGAGAGGAAGGAATCCCAGTGGGAAAGACGCTGCATCTTGAGGTATGGGCTGTTGTTGAGGGAGCGGTGGTGCATTTGTTGGCGCTGTTGAGCCTCATTTGAGCTTGAAAACCCTTCTCCATTGAAGGCATTATGAATGCAGCCATAAGCACCATTGAAAAATTCAGGCTATGGCGAAACATTACACGGCACATAGTGCTAGCTGATATGTAATAAAAACAGCAAGCTGTGCTATTGTACTTGCATAGTGTTTTTTTGAGAAGGTGTTGTAGTGTTATTGGACTTGTTTTAGGATTGGAACTTCATGCTGAAATACACTTACATTTCATTACAACAACATTTGAAGGCTCTAGAAGGTGTTTAAAGAATATGTGTTTCACATTTGCAGAAAAGGTGTGTCTAAACTACACATAATGTAGAAATACATAAATGGTTACGTTTCTGTTGAGCTCATATACTCAGTACCAACCATTCAACCAATGAGATCTGCTCTGGTGGCCAGTGTGTTGTCATTTGGTAATTTGTAATCCCCAGCACTGTGAAACAGGAGGTTGCATGTTAGAATCCCACCACAGCCACTGGCTGATTCTGTGGCATTGAGCCAATCACTTCACTTCACTTTTGTGCTTCATCGTTCTCAGCTGTTAGATTGGATAGAAATGGGGGCCCCACTGATAACAAGATGTTGCATCACAGTTAGACTGCCTGGATAAAAAAGTGTTAAAACTGGGATCTCACTAATGTGTCTTAAGTTATCTGGAAAATACTGAGAAAGCCTAGTTAGCACATTATTACTACCTATGTCTAATACTGATGGAAAGACCAAAGGATGCTCCTTAAAATACTGAAGTGGAAATTCAGATTGGTTATTAGGGAAACTATTTTGAACAGAAAAGCATAAATCTAGGTAATGTATACTGTAATTTAAGGGTCAAGTTGAAACCTAGTAGATGTTGATGGTCTTTGGAAACAAATTAGATAATATAATTTCAATACAGTAATGCAGACTGGATTTCCAGTGTCTGTGATTTTATGGGTTCCGGACTGACCAGTCTAGATCTGTTTTACAACCACCAGAGGCAGGTATATTTTCAGTGCATTCAGAACACTGCGACTGTATAATTGATCCAGCTTACTAAAATGTGGCATTGGTAGAGGTGTTTGTGGGAATAACGTTTTGTGAGGTGATGATATTTAGTCTTTGGGCCCAAGCCTGCATCATGTAGATTAATGAGAAAATTGGCCAAAGGCACAAACCTCAATTTGTGGCTCAACTTGTACTTTGTTAGTGCACAGTGTTCTGAAAATCCAGTCATTCCGGCTCAGTTTACTAAGTGTTTTCACTTGTGCCATGTCTGTGTCATGTTTCTTTCTAAATGAGGGAAAAACCTCTTCATTTTACAAAACTAATACAAATACCTAATTCCCTTTTGTGCTGTGAACTTCATACCTTGTATCTGCAAATATGCTGAATATGTTTATCTACGTTGTATTACTTTTTCTGTCCTTATGATCCTAGACCTTTTGAAAATAGGCTGAGCCTAAATGGTCTTGTGTGTAACATGTAAATAAAAAAATAAATAAAATTTCTTTCTCAGGTATGTAAGAAAAGAGCCCTTCAATTAACATTTCGAGGAGGGGGAGACATCAGAAAACAGTGATGTGAAATTTGTGTTGGTGCAAGTGTTTAGTAAATCAGACCCTAGAACATTAAAACAGAGTCAAGCAGCTATAAATGAACTGGAAATAAACACAGCACCCCACACAGGCATTGTAAAATTCAGTGATACTAAAACATGAGGAGTTGAGATGAGCGTCATGGGCTGAATGAAAGGAATTGATATATAACGTCGTTCATACAAACTGCACTAATGCGCTTCATATTTAGAATAGGAGAATGTTGCTTCTGTTTTCCAGTGCACAAAAAGATTCCAAGAGATTCAAATTCAAAGATTCAAAGAGTGCAGTGACTGTTGGTAGTAGAGAGGGATGTAGACTCCAGCCAGCTGAGGGGAGGCATCCCCCATGGTTCAGTGCTGTGACCTTTATTAGAAACATAGAAACATAGAATTTGACGGTGGAGAAGGAGCGCTTGGCCCACCTAGTCTGCCCATTTTTCTACCTAACAGATAAGCTGCAGATCCTAGTTAACTAACAGCTTACTTCCTCCTACCCCCCCACTAGGACTGCCTTATGTCTGTCCCATGCATTCTTAATTCCCCACTGTTCTTGACTCCACGACCTCCTCAGGGGCTGTTCCAGCCATCTACAACCCTCTCCATGAAAAAATACTTCCTCATATTACCTCTGAGCCATCCCCTCTATCTTCAAATTGTGCCCCTTGTTCTTGCACATCTCTTTTTCTGAAAGATGCTACCCTCTTGGACTTTGTTGATTCCCTTGAGGTACTTGAAAGTTTCTATCATGTCCCCTCTCTCCCTCCTTTCCTCAAGGGTATACATATTGAGCTCCTTTAGTCTTTCTTCGTATGTCTTCTGGTGCAGACTCTGCACCATTTTGGTTGCCCTCCTCTGGACAGCCTCCACTCTATGTCTTTGCGGAGATGGGGTCTCCAGAACTGAACACAGTACTCCAGATGGAGTCTCACCAACTGTCTGTACAGAGGGATAACAACTTCCTGTTTTCTACTATTGATGCCTCTCCCTATGCATCCCAATATCCCCCCAGCCTTCTTTACTGCCTTCTCACATTGCTTGCCCACCTTTAGGTCATCTGATATAATTACCCCCAGGTCCCTTTCCATTTTTACTGTTGTCATAGAAACATATTCTTCTCCTTATTCGTAAAAGTCCTAGACAAAGGCATATGCATGGCTGTTTTGTGTACACGTACATGGATGATATAGTCCTCTATGGGTGGGGAGAGGATATGTCCTTGCAATCAACCCTGCAGTGAGGGTTTAACCAAATCTAACTGTTTCTGAGAAATTACAAACAGGTTCTAAACGTATCTAAAACTCAAACCATGATATTTGGTAGCCCACACATTTTGGGAAGGAAACTGTCTTTACTGAACATTTTTTTTAAATGTATACATGGTTTTACATGTGAATTTGTTCAGATTTATACAGAACACAGAGATCCTCTTTACATTGTACATATTAGATGTGCTTTAATGGATCAGCAATAGTTTCCTCCCCTTGGTTTGCGATCTCCTTAGCAGGCAGTATATGACAGTCTATGTGGCATAGATGAACAAAGGAGACACTCTAGTTCATAGTGAGATAATAACCTTAACATATAAGATAAATAGAGAACAATGCATATGTAGGTGTGTGTGATATGCAATTTTTTTACACATACAAGGTGTGTAATAATATATAAACCTCGAGAGCGAAGCTAGAGAGGTTTAAATAGTGTCACACACCGAGGGTGAGTAAAAGAACTGCAGATCATACACCTTCAAATGTGTTATTTTTTATAATAACTGGTGCTAATTAAACAAAGCTCAGAGACTTTCATGGGCAAGTGTGGTACATACAACCCAGCACGAGACAGTAAAAGTCGTATCATCTCACGGGTGATATGACTTTGCCATATCAACCTGCGGTTTGATATGACTTTTTACAGGTCTCAAAAATGGGTTGATATTGGGGGTCACCAGTTATTATTATTATTATTATTATAATACTAGTCATGGTATATTTTCAATGGGGTATCTACAGCCCTAAAGCAAATGAAGAGTCCTCTCCTCTGAGCAGTTACATCCCCTAGGTGACCCTAGAAGGGGAAAGATCCCTGTTGCATAGCTACAATAAGTAGTTGCCAGATGGAGTTAAATATATTCTCTAGGTTATTTACCTTGTATTGAGCTCTTTCAATCTTAAGGCTCTCTGTCCTGTTTTCACCCAGTGGGCAGTTGTGGGTGGGGTCCAGCTCAACCAATATTGTGCTATAGTTTTCCTTGTGTTGAGTGCCAGACCCCATAGTGGCTGGCTCCTGGCTGGGGAACTGGGGAATTTTGTCCCCAACAACAGCTCCAATGGAGTAAAAGTAAGTTGTTTTTTAAGGACTCCTTCCATTATTTGATGTATGGACTACCGAAGACCTTTTACTTTCATGCATATGTAAGAAGGTACCTTCCTCTGCATGGCACTTGGGGCATATGGGATCATATTTTGCTTTCATTTTATGTAGTCTACTGGGCATGTAGTATATCTTATACAGAAAATTATACTATATTTGTTTCAGTTCTCTGCTTTTCACAGATTGCTGTGCATTGTGTATTGCCCTGTGATACAGAGCTTCTGTGATATCCTGCTCCAAGTCCTCGGCCCTCTTCTTTTTGATATCTTGTGGAGGATCTGTAGTGCACACAATTAATGCTTTATAATAAGCAGACAGGGTCCTGGTTCAGGGCTGTGGCCTTTGCATTATGTTCTGTATAGGAGTTCACTCTGGAATGGTACCCAAGCTATCTGTTGCTTTCTACAACAGGGTTCTAACCTTCAGGCACACAAAGAAACTGTTAGAGTCTAACCTGAATTTTCTTCCGAGTTGCAGAAATGATTTAAATATTCCCTTCATATAACATTCCCACTTGGGAGATGCCCCTCTTAGCCAGAGCCAGCAGCCCCTGGTGTGTGAACACAACATAATCTGGAGACCCTTTAAGTGCTTGAGGTAGCAATGCTGCAAGGAGACTCCTTTGTGATCTAAGCATCCATGTGCTGTTAACCAGGCTTGAGTCTTTGCTTTTCCGTAAGTGGAAGTTGGACAGTCTGAGACTTACCACTCCAACTAGCAATGGGGTTACCATGATGGTTTCCTCAGTTAGTTGCCAGGATTGTGGGGGTACCTTTTGTGGGGATTAAAGATGGGTTAGCTGTGATGCGAGACAGTGTATCTGCATATTAAGTAGGGACACTCCCCACTGTTGCCAGCCACCTGTAGGTTTGAGGCTTGCGCAGGGCTGCCTTTTTCCTCCAGATAAAGCTATTAATGCAGCTATTCAGCTGTGCAAAGTATTCTGCTGACATTTTAACTGGGAGTGCCTGAAAGAGATGTAAGATCTAGGGAAGAATGCACATTTTGACACTATTAATTCTACTCAGTAATGATAATGGGAGTGAGGTCCAGCTCTCAAGATCAGACTTGTGCTTCCTTAGTAGGGGTAGAAAGTTCATATTGAACAAGCCAGCTACTTTGTTCAGGATTTTAATGCCCAGGTATCTGAAAGAGGAGACTTCTTTCAATTTGAAGTTACGTTCCCTGGCTTCAAGGTGCCTTCCCCCCAAGCATCAGCTCACTTTTCTCCCAGTTGGTCTTTTGCCCATCTAGCCTGGCATATTGGCTAAAGGTCTCTGCTATGCTAGGGAGAGCATCCTCTGGGATTTGGACACATAGCAGGAAGTCGCCTGCGAATAGTGTGACCTTGTGGTGTGTCTGGCCACTAACAAACCACACTATGTCTGTTGTTGCTCTTAAAGCTGCTTTCAGGGGCTCCAACATGACCATGTACAGAAGTGGGAACAGGAGGAACCCCTGCTTTGTTCCCTGGGTTAGCTCAGAAGCTTGGGATAACTGTCCAATTTTTATTACTTGAGCCTGGGGATTAATATATAGTAGGTGGACCTACCCATGGAACTGTGGACCTAACCCAAACCTTTCCAAGGTGTGATGCATTAATGCTCACTCAACGTGGTCAAATGCTTTTTAGCATCTAATGCTACTATAGCTGCTTTGGTGTTTCTTCCTTCTCTTACCATCCAATCCCACAGAATATTTAGAGCTTTCCAAATGCTTACTTTCCCCTGGCACCCCTTAACAAAACCCACCTAGTCAGGTGGTTTACCAGTGGTAGGGCTATTTCCAACCTACTCACTATGATTTTGGCAAATATTTTGCAGTCTGCTGTTAACAGTGATATAGGGTGGCAAACGTTCCACAGTTTAGGGTCTTTACCAGGCTTCGGTAATATCACTATGGTGGCCAAGCACATGGAGGGGGACAGTATACAGGTTTCAGTGCTTTCTATCATCATGTCTCAGAGGAGCTCTTTTTGGTCAGGTAAGAATACTTTATAAAAGTCACCGGCCCGGTGGTGCTGAGGGTTGACATGCTGAACGCCACACCTCACACCACGCCGGTGACCTGGGTTCAGTGATGGACTCGGGTGGCTGGGGATTGGCAGGGGAGGGAGAGGATGGAGATCCGGAGGACAACTCTCCTCTCCTCTCCTCTCCCTGGGAAGGGATCCAGGGTTGCTTGGTGTCCTGGCAACCCCAGATGGAGATCAGGGGCACCATAGGTACATCAGCCGATGCAAGGAGAGGAGTCCGGCAGATGCCAGCATGACAGCCATGCACAGGCATCATTGCATGCCGCACTCCTAGAGGGCAAGAAGAAAAGCAGAAAAAACCCTGCCAGCCAGGTGAGGTGATGGTGGTTCTCCAGGGACTGATGCTCCACACACCCAACACCGGCCATGACTCTGACCCTACCCCCTGGGGATCCTCGGCCTTCTCTTCTGGGGGCCGGGAGAGGTGGGGATCCTGACACTGATGTATCCATTGGAAGGAGTGGTTCAGGTGGGCGGTTAGGGGCAGAAGTCGAGCGAGTTCAGCCTAAGAGAAGCCCCGGTCTGGCAGGAGAGAAAAAGAGTCCACACACACACACAAAAAAAATGAAGAATACTTTATAAAAGTCAATGGGTAAGCCATCTGGCCATGTTGCTTTCCCTTTTCTCAGGGTATGCACTGCTGCTTCCACCTTGTGCCATTCAAGAGGGGCATCTTAGCTCTGTGACCTCACTCAGTACCATGGGAGTGGGAGCCGAGGAGTCAAACTGGGTCAGATGCTGTGTGGAGGGAGTTTTCTAAGTGTTATAGAGGATCTGGTAATATTCTCTGAAACATGCACGTACCATCTCTGGATCTGAGGACTCTGTATCTTCAGCAGTGACTATGCTGTTAATGTGGGCTGCACCAGCTTTAGCTTTAAGTTGCCATGCTGGCCTCTTTCCACTGCTGTCACCATCAAAATATTACCCAGTTTTCATTAGTAAAATGTGTCATTTGAGGCGATGGGCTAGACATAGTCTTTAGCCTGATCTTCAGTTTTTGTAGCACTTGGTATAGTTGTGGGGTGGGGTTCAGCAAATGGGCTTGCTTGCTTGCCTTAAATATTTTTGGTTAGAGCTTGCTCTTGTTCTTGAGACATTCACCGGACATGGCATGTGCATAGGAAATGGAGTAGCCTCTTACATATGCTTTCAAGACCTCCCATCTCATTGAGTGGGATGTATCCCCAGGGTGACTGTGTGTCAGAGGTTCCTGAATCTTTTGACTCATGTACTCTCTATAGTCCTTACTTTTTAGGAGAGCAGTATGTAGTGTTCACATTTTGGCACACCCCTCTCTGAGTTCCACCCAGATGTATGCATGATCTGCTGTCAGGATTGGGTCATGGCAAATTGCCCCTACTCCAGCCAGTAAGTGTGTGCTCACAAGGAACATGTCAATTCTGGCATAAGAAGAGTGGGCATGGGAGTATAAAGTGTATTCTGTACCTGAGGGGTGTGACAGGGTGGCATAGGATCCTGTCCCAGTTGTTATGGAGATTTTGAATGCAGGGATCTGTTCTATTCTCTCCTCTTCTTTCTCTTCTCTGTCTGGTTGCGCAACCAAATTTTCCTGTGAGACTAGGATTTGATCACCCTGACGGTCTCCAATTATTTGCCTCTCACTGTCTATCAGTTTTCCCTTGCTGTCTGTTTTCCTTTTTTCTCCCTTGCATATCTGCTGATATAAAAATATATGCAAATCATTATGTGGAAATGTAACTGATATTGGGATCCCTTTGTTTAGAAATTATATAGTGTTAACTTTCGAAATGTATATAATTATAGTTTGAGATGATTGCAAAAAGCTATTGGAAACTTGAGAGGTTACCTGAGTACATATTTTTAAGCCTTTTGCAGAAGAGCTATGGGAAAGGGGGCCTCAGCTCAGGCACACTCTGTTCTTGCAGCACCTGCCTGATACTTACAAGAACAGGATGCTTGTTAAGAATGGGGGTGGGAAGGACTTATAAGAGAGCTGAGCTGCAACTGCTAGAGAGAAGAATGGACACAGAGATTGAAGAAAAACTCAGATGGGCTTTTTCTGTTTATTTGGCCTTTGTCAATAGTTATATTGAACAAGTTTATTATTTTGTTACTACTAGTGTAAATAAATCTTTTTTGGTGAATTCTACAACTGCTTCTGGTTTTCCTGTGCTTCCTGACCTGTGCCTCAACAACAAGGGGGACCAGTGCTTCCATGCATCCACCCATCCATGATTCTGTGCTAGATCTTTCAGGGCTCTAGAGCTTCTTTCTTGGGTTAGAGGTGTCCTGGAGGACCTATCCATAACCCCATCCCACACACAATTCCTGTCCCTTCCAATAATCCAGTCCCTTTGTAATTGTGACATTTCAAGTGATAGTTTTGGGAAGAAGTCCATAGTCTATATGTGGTGCGTGCACTGAACCGACAGTCAGTTTATGTCTCTGGTCCCCTTTAAGTTGAACTAGTGTATCTCTTCCTCTGGCCATTGATAACTTTAACATCTTCCAAGGTGTTTCCAGCTGTATCCAGATCATAGTGCCTCACGCTTTAGACGTGAACGTGTCCGTGTGCATCTCCCCTCCCCAATTGCATCTTTATGTAACAGCTCCCTCTGCTGCTATGTGTGCTTCTTGGAGGAGCTCTATAGTATGCTTTTGTTTTTTAATTTAATGTAATATTTTCTTCCTTTTGAGATGCGTTTTTTTTAGCCCATTGATCCTCCAAGACAGGATTTTGATCTCACTCGCCATCATTGCTTACTTGCTGTCGGCTCCATGAGGCATCGAGGGAAACTATCCAACCCCATCTTGTTGTTATGTGTAATCTGTATAATCTGGCATACAAGTCATTAGAACCATGTATTCATCCCTTCCACCCTTCCCCCTTCATCTCCATACAAGAAAAAACACACCGGTAAACATACCTTCTCCCCTGCAACTGTAACAGGCCTCCCCAAACAAGGTATGTTATTCCCTTGCAAACTAGGCAGATAAGTAGCATATGACAGTTGTGGCAGCCTCAATCTGCACTTTAGGTACGTAAGCCTGTAAAATCATACCAACCCTTTCAGGCGGTAATGGAAGCAATTCAAAAACATTAACTGTAACACATAGGACAAGTTAATCAGCAAACAATATGGGACTGAATGCCAGATCATATCTAGCTGGCCAAAGATAGGCCAGATTTTCTGTGAGTGGTGCAGCAATGCCACGCTGAGTCCCCTTGAACATGCAAACAGTATCAGTATGGCACCACGGCGTTGTGCACATGTTTAGACTCCCCCCACCCAATGGCTTTCCTGCAATAAATAGAAACCTAGAAAAAAGTTACAAATTTAACTACTTGCCTTGGCGGGATTCATGGCTGCATGGGTTATAATATCTTGTACCTGACAGATTCAAGTAGCTGGTGCAGTGGTTCCTTGACTGGACCTCCCTGCCATAGTTGCCTCTTCCTGGTTTTCATACTCTTCTGCTTCTTTCACTGATGTGAAGGTCTGAGGCGGCTGCCCCATTTTCTGTATCCGCAGCCTCAGTGGATACAGATGAGAAAATTGCCATCCTCTCCTGTACAAACTGGCTTTCAAGTCTGAAAATTCTGCCTTCTTTTTGCAGATGTTGGCTGTAGTCTTGATGTATACTGTACTGACTTTGGCATCTTCAGATCTTATAGGGCCTATAGCTTGGGCTGCTTGGAGAACCACCTCCCTGTCCTGAAACCTGTGGAATTTCACCAAGTAATGACATGGTGTTTCTCCATGCTTGGGCTTTCTGCCTGTGGTCCTGTGTTCATGCTCAACTTCATAGGTCGCTCCGAGTTGCCCAGCTCCAAGTGCTCAGTAGGGCAGTCTTTAATATATATACACTGGGGTCCTTGTCTCTGGCAAGCCGATTATGTGTACCCTATTGCACCTTGTCCAATTTTCTTTGTCATCGACCTTGGTGACTACAGCTTGTACGGTATCCATGAGCTGCTTGCATTCCCTCTGCCAGTCTGCTGTCTGATCCTCTAAGGTCCCAACTCTCTCCTCCGCTCCTGTCACATGTGTACTTTAAGCTGTTTCTGTAAGGCCTTCAAGAACCCCTTGTAGATGGATGATACATGCTGTAACAGTGATAAAGCTAGCTGTCATTTCCATGCAGAAGTTGTTAATGAATGTTAGTAGCTAGTGTCCTTATTTGCTGTTGTCAGGTCGGCTGCATTCTTTTGCAGGCAGCTTCCCGACGTATTGCCAGTCTGGGCCTGAGTGTCTTGTTGCTGGCTAGAGTTTATAGTTCCTCCTGGCCCTGAAAATGTCAGCTGTGATTGTTTCGTTTGGCTTCTCTGGCTGCTCATGCTGTTAATACACCTTCTGGTTGCTAAAATCAATGTTTGCTGTCCAGATGCTTCCAATATTAGGCAGATTGTAGCTGTAGTAGAGGGAGATAACTACATGAGACAACACACCTCCAAAAAATGTGACCCAGTAGAAGTACCAGCAGTCAGGATGTATTCCCAGTTGAAATGTGAGTTTAATTTAAACCAGGCTCTAAAAAAGATAAGGCCAAAAATGGGATTTCTATACAGACAAAAGTTTAGTATACTGTTTGAAGTTGGGGCAAAGCTGGTGGAGGTAGTGGCACACCCCCTACTGGACTATGGGGTGATTTTAAATGGTAGTGCAAATAAAACCATCCCGAGTAAGCTAGAACCCATAAACTATGGCCTGGCTCCCTTTATTCTAAATACCTGAAGGAAAAAACACCACTGTGATTTCCTGAATAGGCTGGGATGAATCTCTCTGGGGAATAGCCCTAAAGCTGACATGATTGATTTCATTTAGAAATGCACCATCAACAAAGTTACAACATATATTACTGAGCTTCTGCAGCTGTAGTATTAGGTCTGGCTGCAAGCTGCCTTGAAGCTGAGCCATGGCCCCCACTGGCCCAGTGGTGACAGTGTCCTTTCCTATACAGCAATGACATCAGTGAAAAAATACTACATAAGCCATTTTAAGATGAAATTTGATTCTTGCTTAGGTCACATCACCTGAAAAATAGTGTCACAGAATGGTATAGTATGAATGTTGGATGGCTTTGCTGCCAATATTAGTATGATGTATGTCAGTAACAAGCCATGACAGGGTGTGCATTAAAGGATTTTAATGCACACCCCAGCGGCGTGCTAAGGCACGAGGCCAAAGGCCTAGTGTCCTTACGCCCCTGGGAAGTGCATTAAAATCTTTTAATGCACACAGTGAAGTAACTCATCACACTTATAAAATGGGCCACTATCATAAAATAATGTTTGATTTGCTCTGCTAGGGATTAAAACTTATTTACTATTTTCAAATGAGTGTACAGTACATTACCTCTACAACATCTAAAATCTGAAAAAAGTAGTCCCTATAAATGAATAAAATAGCATATCTCAGCAATAGGTTAACTAGTACAGTACTTTGCAGTAAAAGTATTTATTAGTAGAGTTGGTTGTAAATAAATATTTTCTCTGTAATATGTAAATTATCATATAAATGCACTGTAACATATATAAATTTGTAAAACATAAGTAGTGTTTAAAACTTAATTTTCATTACACTGTAGTTATATACTTTCATTGAAGACAACCTTCTCTTTATTTTTGTGTTTTACTTATGTGCCGTGGTCTAGTACATAAAAGGAAAACAGCTATAGGATTGAGGTGAAAGGTTAGTAAGAAAAAAACTTTAAACCTGCCAGGTTGCCTTTTTTTGGTGGTGGGGGGGAGGGGGTAGATTTCACCTGAAACCACCTATATATGATTAAACTGTACATGCTTTTACAAACATTAGCAATGTAGTTGAGCAGTTTGGATCTGCTTCTGCCTATGTAACTGTGTTTTCCCACATATAGCCCATTTTCTTCATCCTGTTTTTTTTTTTTTTTTTATGTTTTCCCCCACATTCAAGACATAGCATGTTTATCATGGAATGTTTACCATGGAATACAAGGATTCAAAATTCTGCTCAGTTTTATTTATTTATTTGTAAAAATCAGTTTACAACCTTTGAGCCAGAGGCTCGTTTCCAAAGGTACCTCGTCACATTAAAGACATACATAGAGTTTTAGGTTACATAGCATAGGTTTTGCTAAAAATAGGCATTCATCAGAGGCGCCACGTCACACTGAGGTCAGACAAAATACATTTAGGTTACAGGGTACAAGTAATTGAGAACAGGTGTTACACAGGTTGGTATCAAAAATTGAGCAATCTAATAGGCATACAATGAAACAGCTGGCACTGGCCAGGTTAGACAGAATGCGAGTATTGCGGGAAGAGGTGGTGGGAGGTTGGAGAGAGCCGCCCGGTGGGCGTTGTCATGAGAAGTCAAGGTGGAGGCTGCCTTCAGAGATAGGAGCAGCTACGAATGTTGAAGAGTTGGCTCCGAAGGGTGGTTTTGAACTTGGAGATGGTGGTGGCATTGGTGATGGGAGCAGGGGGAGAGTTAAACCAGGATGGGGCTCTGTAGCAGAAGGACCTCTGGCCACGACTGGTTCTTGATCTGGGGACCATTAGAGTGGTCTTGTTGGATGACCGTGTTGCAATAGTGGGTGGGATCCGGTGGATGGATGCTGTCACCCCAGGAGGGGAGAGCCCGAGTAGGGTTTTTTTTGTGAGGAGGCAGGTTTGATATCGGAGCCGTGCATCCAGGGTAAGGAGTTTAGTCTCGTCATACAGCTGACAGGTGTGTGAGCCTAGGGGCACCAGTAATCAATCTGCAGGCTTTATTCAGGGTTAAGTGAATTTTTTGAGTGCAGTCGTGTCGGCAGCACCATAGACTGGTAGACCATAGTCTACAAGGGACAACTAGAAGACGTAACAGCGAGCCGGGCGCATTTTAGAAGGCAGGTTCTATGGCGGAAGAGGATGCCAAGCCGTGTGTTAGTGGCGGATGTTAGGGCATCAATGTGGTTGTGAAATGTGAGGGCTGAGTCGAAAGTAACCCCAAGGTATTTGTAGGAGCAGACTTGTTCCAGTGGCTGTTTGGTACTAGGAAGGATATAGAGTGGGTGGTTGCTAGCTTTGTTTTGGGGGTGGGAAAAGAGCATAGCTTTGGTTTTAAGATTGATGATGAGTCTAGCTCCTTAAACCAGGCTTCGCATTATTGAAAGACTGCTGTAGGTGTCCTGAAGGAGCAGGATTGCGGTGGGTGGCAAAAGGACAGCGTCATCTGCATACAGGAGAATTTTGCCAGGGCATGCACCGGGCAGGGTGTTCAGATAGAGTGAGAAGAGAAGGGGCCCAGGATGGAGCCTTGGGGGACCAGAGTGAATGGGACGGGTATCAGAGATTCCCATTGATTTTAACACACTGTGATCGAGCGGTAGATCGCTTGTGCACCATGCTAGGGGCCAGCCGAGAGACCAGTGTGGCAGAGAGCATTCAGCAGAAGAGGGTGGGAGACGGTGTCGAAAGCCTTTGAGAGGTCAATGAACACTGCACCAGCTTGGGAGCTGGTATCCAGGGAGGAGTGTAGGAAGTTGGAGAATTCAATTAGTGCAGTGCTGGTACTGTGACCAGCACGGAAGCCATGTTGCTCTGGGCATAAGATGTTATGCTTAGCCAGATAATCAGTGATTTGAATGGCCACCACTTTCTCCAGGGCTTTGGGGGGGGGAGGATGGAGATTGGCCGGTAGTTGTTGGCCGACGACCTGTCACCCCCTTTATGAATGGGTGTGATTATGGCTGTTTTCCAAGCCATGGGAAATTGTCCCAGGCAGAGCGATCGGTTAATTAGGCTGGTGAGTGGGGCAAGGACTTCATCTAGCACCAGCCTGAGGATACTGGAGTCCAGTGAGTCACTGCCGGGACTGTTGCTGTTCAAAGCTTTGATTAGGATGGGTCTGGCTTCCCGGGCAGAAATCTTTCGCAGGTGGAAGCTGGGGTGCTGGAGGACAGGGGGAGGTTGGTTGGGGAGGTCAAAGGAATTACTAGGAGGACTGAGCTAAGGTCAGTGAAAGCGGTGTTGAGCCAGTTAGCTATGGTGGCAGGCTCGGTGGCGGTAGTGCCATTGCTAGTGAGCTGGGATGGGGCAGGGGAGCATGATTTTCCATTTAGTTGTTTAATATTATCCCAGAAAGTCCGGGCCGAGCCCCAGGAAGAGGTAAGGGTGGCCTGGTAATGGTCAGCCTTGGCTTTCCGGATGGCCCAAGAGCACTTATTCCGGGCTGCATTGTAAGCCTGCCTATCAGACAGCCACACAACAGTCAGGCTGTAGTGCAGGACGCTTTACCTCTTACAGGTTCTGGCAATCCCCGAGTTCAGGCTCACTGGTAGAATGTTACTCTGCTAACATACTGTACACACAGACAACAAAGACCTGTTTTAGAGCCAGAGACTCAATTATCTCACTGTCAGGGCAAGCAGAAGAGATTTCCCTGATGAGCAGGTAAAGACAGAAGGGGAATTTTTCACTGTCAGTAGAGAAACAGTTGTAATGTAAACTATAAACAATACTTAATGTTTCTAATTTGTTTATGTGTTTAAGAAGAGTGTGATGATCAGGTAAACAACATTTAATTAATTTGTTTTATTTTTTATTTAAGGTAGTTTTATTTTTAGGGCCCAGTTGAAGATTTTTACATTGGGTAGCAACCATGTTGTGATGGAAGATCAGTTCTGGTTGCAGGGGTACTGATAGAAGATAGTTCTGGTTGTAGGAGGACTGATTTGCTCATTGTGTGATGTGGTTTAGGACCAGGATGACTGTGCGTATATAGAGATTTAATGTATAGTCAGCTGATGTCTCTTGGCCAATAACATTTCTAGATTTTTTCTTGCCATTTTATAAAATGACAGAACTGGGACTGTACTGGATAAATATAATTGCATTAAATGGATATCTACTGAACAAGGCGACCGAAATTGGGTGCCTACAAAAACGGCACCTCAGTTACGGCACCTGTGTTCATGGTTACCTAGCAGGGGGTGACTGGATACTGGGGTGGATGAATAGAGCAACAGGAAGTATGCGTGTACACATGCACGGTGGGAGAGAGGCAGGGGAGGGATAGCATGTGGGAGGGGGTGTGGCAGGCAGCTGCTGAGCTGGTCCTCTAGCATGGTGGGGAGGGAGGTTGGCTGGGAGGTGCAGTTCGGGTCCAGCACAGCGTGTTTTTTTTTCCCCTCAGGTGGCTTTCCATTTTTGTAAGTTTTTCACACACACCCCCAACATGCACCCCCGGGAGTTAAGAATCCATAAGTAGGGGTAGGGGGGCAGTGGACAGCCCCCGCATTAAAAACTAAACCTGTAGGTCTCGGGACCCTTTTTGTCCTCGTCACGTGTTTTGGCGATGTACACTTGCCCTAACGGTGATCGCCCTTATGATATAGAACCTATTAAATGGTATGTATTGTGTAACCTTCATAAGTATTTTACTAATAATATGTAACCTTTCATACCTAAATAACTGAGTTCGTATGAAGAACTTCACTGAACATGAGCCTAGGCTCAATGGTCTGTGACGTCATTCGCTGGTTTTCCCAAAAATATAATTGACGACGAAGATGAGTTAGATTAGAGAGATTGCAGAGAGGTTAATCACATGGGGATTAAATGATTTGCTTAGGGGCACACAATGAGCACATGTCAGTGTTGGGATTCAACCCACGTCTCCAGGTTTGCAGCTCTGCACTCACCACCACCAGGTCAAACTGCATTCCTTGGCCAGTTTATCAATGTGTGTGTTTCATTACTTGGTGTGGTTTCATCTTAAATGTGATAGGCACCAGGAGGTAGCAAGTATTCGATGAAACCCATTTACCATCTCTTACTAGATGTCTTCAAATTACAAAGATAATAAAATGGCAATCTGTGTTTAAAAAAAAGCTTTAATACAGTACCTTTATGAGTATCACACACTTGCTTATCCTACAGGGCAGAAAACCTATGGAATAGCATACTAGTGAAGACTATGGCATAAAGACAGTGCAGGCCTTCAGCGTAAGCCTGAACAAATTTCTGCTTAGCATAAAAAATCCCTTTCGACCGTGAATGGTACAGAGAGTAGGGATTCCTAAAAATTATTATTTGCATAGTATGTTTATTCATCCTAGATTACTAAGCAGGCAGGGTATGGGGAAGACCTGTTGGACCTAGAGTCCCTTCATACCATGAATCACTATGTTACTAAGTAAAATGCAACTTTTTGCAATCCATAGAAACTGATTTCATTAAAGAATAAATTTAATTTTCCCGTATTGCTTTGAGTGACCCAGTTGGGGCAGTCTTTCCCGATGAAAGACAAATGCACTGTGGCTGCAGTGATTTCAAAACAGATTACACTGATTTATGTGGGGGCCCTCTTATTGATAGGTGGAACACAGACAGCACTTTGTTATAGTGGCTATCAAACAAATGGACCTTTTGCCATCATTTCATACTGTACAATATGCCACTGTTCCCCTCACTGTATTATTACACAATGACAGACTTCTGAAGGCACGGCGATGAGTTTGAAACAAGACCAATGTTTTTTTTAAAGCTAGTTACTGAAAAACAAATGCTTGTTGTAGTATTCCAGAACAGGGGCACAGCCTCCTGCTTAAGTGTTGCTGCTTCGCTGTTTTATCATCTGCAAGAGGGCTTGGCTTAATTGACTGTAACAGCTCTTCGGCAGGAAAAAAGAATTATGAGAGCATGTTTTCCGAGTTCAGTATTGTTGCAAATGCTATATCTACTGCAGTTTGCTAAGAAGTAGGTTGAATCTGCCCAGCCATAGAATGGATGCAGTTATGTCAGAACTCATGGGAAAATGATCCTAGTATGCTTTCCAACTGGGAGGGGGAACATTAGGTGTACTGCTGTGGTATATAATGATCTGCTTCATATTTTTGAAAGAGCAGATGTTTTTAAGGGTTCAAGATCAAAAGTGTTACATATATTGGCTTTGGTTGTAAACGCAAAGCATGTTGTCATGTTTGGGTGTTGCAGTTTATTTTTAATATTTACGTTGCATCACCCAACTGAGGTGCAACATCTCATTTTCTGTGGGCTTATGCTGTTGCCGACTGTTACTGTTACAAACAACTGCAGCTGGTGGGTTAAGTGATTGCTCCTGGTGACACAGTGAGCCAGTGGTGATCACAGTTTCTTATGTATTTATTAAGTTCATTGGCAGCTAAGGATGTGCTAGTGCCTTCTCTTGAAGACTTGGCAGCTACAGGTATCTCGCTGGGCAACCAAAATATCCTCTTTATGAACGGACAGTCCTGGAACTTCTTTTATTTGCAGTACTGTATGTGTATTTGGGGAAAGTTAAGAGAAATAAAAAAGCAAAAACAGAAACAAAATTCCAGCCCTCTTCAGGTGGCCAGGGCTAGTCCCATGTCCACCCTTCTCCACACCAGTCATCTTCTGCCCTCCATTCACCCACCCCAAGCATTCCATTTAGCCATCATTTTAGAAAAGTTGCTGGGCTACAAACAGCACACTGTGGGTTTGGGAGGGGGGACACTGAGTTAGCCTGGGATTTTAACTACAGTTGTCCCCACAGATCTTGGATCATGACTCAGGAGGGCCTACTGTACTTGTTATAAATGACCCTTTGGGGATGGGGGAGTCTGCTGGCGGGGGGATGAACTAAAAGGCAGTGCTGAGTCCTGGGTAGGAAAAGAGAAGACAAGAATTTGGTTTTGTATAGAACCTCTTTTGTAAGTTAGTAGGACCTCTTCTGGGTGTTTGTTATGGTCTAAGAGACTCTGAGCATGAGGGCTTAATGACAGAACTTCAAAGTGAAACTGACCAGTTCTGGTTACTGAAACCTCATGAGAGGAGTCTCTTATTCAATAAAAGACACCAGCGGAGACCCTATTAATATATTCTAAATCACTTGAGCTGGCTAGAGTGATTTATAATAAGTTTAAAGTCTTTTTTTTAATTAAAAACATAAATAAAACCCATCCTCCCCCAACTCAAAGCGGAATGGGCTACTGCTAAGGTTCCTGCACAAGAGATCACTGTACGCAGGATAAGCGAGAAAGTAGCTCTGTGTGGGGATTGGTGGAAATTACTTAACGAATTTCTAAAACACACTATATTTCAAGTGCTTTATAATCCATGGACAGATGGCAGAAGTCATTAGATGTGTGCAGTAAGGTTGAGTGAGATTTCGGAAGTCTCTCTGAGGGCAAGTGATGGTAAGTACAGGAAAGGGGGGTTTTTAACCAGAAAAGGCACACTAAGCCAGAGCTTGTTTCCGGGTGTGGCCTGAGACCACAAGGAAGCATACCTCTCAACCTCCTGCCTCATGAAGCAGGGACAAGGCTTAAAGAAATCAGGGACAAAGACCCCAAATCAGGGACATATCTTAAAAACTGGTACTATTCATGCAGAAAGCTGGTAGAATAAAGGAATTTGTGTTAAGATGCATTTTCTGAAGATCAACAAGTCTATAACTTTAATGTTTGACATTATTTTGTGTTATTAAGCCCCACTGTTCTGTCACAAAAACACAAATTTTATGAGGTACAGAGGAAAAGTTTGAGGCCAAATCAGGGACAATTGAGAGGTATGCAAGGAAGTCAAGTGACTTGCTCAGAGTCG
The DNA here is from genome assembly GCA_016271365.2 of Neoceratodus forsteri. Lineage (NCBI taxonomy): Eukaryota > Metazoa > Chordata > Ceratodontiformes > Ceratodontidae > Neoceratodus > Neoceratodus forsteri. Next base: position 1,222,280,309 of record CM057450.1, read on the forward strand.
CACAGTATGCAGGCAGGTGATGTTAAGATTCAAACGCAGGTCTCCAGGTTTGCAGCTCAGTGCTCTTAACCATTACACTATACTGCTTTCTTAAAAGATAAAAAGGGAGTGAGTGGAGGTTAAATGCAGGGAGGGTAAGAGACTTGCTTAAGGTCACACAGTACAGTAGTGAGTGAATGGATGTGAGAAGATTTAAATATGGGTCTCCTGATTCACAGCTTTGCACTTCCCACCATCAAGCTACATTGCCTCCTTGTCTAGTACCCCACTGCCTGCAACCATACCCTATTTTGTGTCTTCTGGGCTGCTTACATGCTGAACTGACAGAACCTTCTTCTCGTAGGGTGAACATGTCTACTACTTTGCAACAGGCCCACCCTCCACTGGCCTGAGTATGAGTCCAGGTTCAGCCTCAAATCCATGTCCCCCAGTCTCCCAACTCCCACATGAAGCAGCACCCATGCCTCTAGACCTAATAAAAGACTATAAAATTCAGTACTGTGCTCAGAGCCCTTGTTCATAAATCATGATCTCTGATGCGCAAGGACTGTTTCTTTCATGCTGTATTAGAACCAAATATAACAAATATACTACTAACCTTTAGTAGAGCTTGAAGTACAACATTAGTCTCTCAACTCGGATTCAGTGTGTAAAAATGCTATTGTTCACAAAGGAAGGTTTCTGATAAGAGACAAACATCTGCTGTGGAACCTCACAGATCAGTAGTCCTGTAGAGGATTTGCTGTTTTTTCATTCATCTACAAACCCCTGAGAATAGAAACATTTCCCGTTGTTAGAATTTCACTAGTTAATATATGGTCAAAGAATTTTGATTAGATGATGTTTCTACTTCATACGGTATATCCTCTTTGCTTTCTTGTTGCATATTATTTTCCCAGGTGTTCTTTTTGTGACTAATCATACAGTGAATGCTCAGTGCCATATGCTTAATCAAATTAACCCAAAAAGAATGATAATATAGGGAAGGCTCTGGCAAAGTTATTTAATAGCAGTTGTTGGTTTAGAGATATTTAAAGAGGCACAGATACATTTTTGTTATCGTTTATGGCCAGGAAATGTAGACAATGCAATTAGAACACTGACATCTGCAAATACTTATGTGCTCTCTGCTGATTGGGCAGTGATGTTCACAAAAACAGATTTAATTGTTACTAGTGGCCTGTTATTTGGATTCACTAAATAAATCCCAACGGCCACTGCAAGATTGATCATAGCAGAACTTAATTGCAGAATTGCTGGAGTTCAAGAATATTCTGACAGCAGTGCAGACAACACTATCCTCTGCACGCTGGCCTTTGGTGGTTTATTTGGTGGATCTAAATGAATGACCACCCATGACAGAAACAAATAAATACCTTAAAAAAAAAATTACCGACTGAGCAGCAGAGAGTACTTAAGTTCAGTATTTGATTGTCTTCACACTTTCCATTTTTATTCACTTGCCCATTCTTTAGTCCCATTATGGTATTCTTTAATATATGAGCTACACAACGTCTTTCTTACAACAGTCTAGAGAATGTACTGCAGTGCTGTATTACCTTTCGTTTTACTAATAATTTACATGTTGTTGATACTTCAGTTTTAAAATTAGAGCTGAATCAGATTGTCACAGAAGAATCATCAAACCTTTCAGATAGCATCATCACATATAAGAGTTTAAACCTTTTTTAATTGAAGTAACCTCATGACTTTTGAAATACCGATGCCCAACATTGTGTTTGGGGGCTGCATTTGGAGGTTCCTGTTCTGGTGGTTGTCCCTTCTGCTTGTCCTGGTGGTTGTTCAGGTGGACATTAAATGTCCCATGGCACTTCTTGAAAAGAGTAGGGACATTTTATTAAAACAAAAATCAGATACCTATACACAGAGCAGAATACAAAAAGAACACTAAAAGTAAAACCAGAAAGGAAATTAACAAAAATATCTGGAACTAAAGAAATATGATGATCAGAAAAAAAAAGGAAAACAATCCGCCAAATCAGACAAGAGGAAAGGTACTATCAATTGTTAAGCATCAAATGTACAAAAAAAAACAACACTTGTTAACCCTCTTACAGCTAAGTCATTGCTCAATCCATGGTCTAAAAAGAATAATGAAGAAAAATGCTAAGAGTTTATTCCAGTAGAGTTATCAGCAATACAACATAAAAGAGGATATTTCAATAACAAGTTAATGTAACCTAGACATCTTGTTCCAGAGCTTATCAAACTTAAATGTTCATACCATGGGAAATGAATGTTAATACCACTTGCAATCAAATTGAAACTAACAATCAAATTGTAACTAACTTATGTTCTCTGTGGGTAGGCCTTCATTTGTTTCCTTTCATTTCACCCACTTATGGCAGTATAATATTATCCTGCACTGTAATCACTGTGAAATGATTTATTCACTTATATGTAACTAATTCTGGGTCACCCTTGAAAAAGGGACTTGTAAGTCTCGGTGGTCCAGCCTGGTCATCAAAATTCAAACAAAAAATAAAAACAAACATTTACACTGAGTGACATCTTTTCCCTTTGCTGTATATCACAAAGTGCTTTTTCCACCTGCTAAACAATTGATAAATGGTTACACTGCAGTTGTTGTAGCACCAGCTGACACCTTGCCTGCCACAGATAGTACTTCATGCAGACAAAAAATGACAGTTATAGTGCTTACACGATATTGCTTACAATGTGGGGGGAATCACCTAAAAGCACATTTTTATAAGTAAACCTCTTTATGCAACGGAGAGCCCATCTAAAAGAAAATACCGTCCAGAATGATTCAGTAAATGGACATTCAGTCAGGAAGGGTTCTAATGCTTCTACTTGATCAATACAGTAAGTTCTGGAACAATATCTTTCATTTAAACTCTTATGCTTATTATTTCCTTTTTAAATCCAACTTACTATAGCAAGATAACCATAGGATGTCCCACATCCTTTTAGGGACTCTGGGGTCCTGTAACTGGGATTGAGACAGGGTTGAATAAGACCCTGTCCCATTTGTTATACAGAGAGAAGTTAAAAGCAAGGATCTGTTTTGCTGTCTCCTTTTCTGTCACTTGTCTATTGTCCATCTGATTGCACAATCAAATTTTCCTGTAGCACCTAAGGAAATGGCCACTCTGAAGGTCCCATCCCCCTGCTGTTTCCCTGTCTTTACTTCCCCTAGCTATCTCCCTGACTTCACTTGCTGTTTCTATCTTTTCTCCCCCCCTTCTTCTCTGTGGTTAAAAAGTATATGTGAATCTTTGTGTGAAACTAGGATCCCTTGGTTTGCAAATGTATATAATAATATTGTTAAAATGGTTGCAAAAAGCTGGCCCGGTGGCACTGAGGGCTGAGGTGCTGGACACCACAACTCGCGCCATGCCAGCGACCTGGGTTCGGGGGCAGGCGTGGTCCCTGGGGTTGGCAGGAGGGTTTCCACCAGCCGGGCGCACTGGTGACCCCTAGCGAGGCTGAGGCGCCACAGCACACGGGCCGCAAGATTTCAGGAGCGAAGCTGCAGCGACGCCTTTGGGGTGTATGGAAGTGTGCACCAGCTGAGCTGGACATCATTGCGTGTCCCAAGCTCCGGGGGAAACAATCATGTAAAAAATCCCCTATCGGCGAGTGACGCGACAGCGGCCATCAGCGGCCATCAGGAGCCCAAGGCCACATGTCCAACATTGGCCATACCTTCACTTCCCTCTGGGGGATCCTGGGGCCTCTCCATGGGGTTGGTAGAGTCCAGAATCCTGAAATCATGGAGGACGGTTCAGGCAGGTGGTGGAGCTGCGGAGCTGAGCATGGGAACCCGAGAGATGCCCTGAAGGTAGGGATCATAAATAAAATTGACAAAAAAAAAAAAAATGGTTGCAAAAAGCTGTTTGGAACTCAGGGGATTAACCTTGAGATGCAGTTTGACCTCAACAAGCTCGTTTGCAGCATTGTCAACAGGAGATCAGTTCTGGAACACAATTTTATTTTATTAATTTAGTTTTTGATGACTGGGTGGGTGCACTAGCCATAATAATGACTATTTCAGTCACGACCTGGGAGGGTACAAAACAGTTAATAGGTTACAATATATGAATTCACAATATACAAATGTAGGAATACAAAATAGGCTGGAGTTTAAATAACAGGCTTAGTAATATATGTAACAAAGACAAAATAAAAACAAAAGTAAAGAGTGTAAAAATTACAAGAAAGCAAATAACAGGTTAGGTCATAAGTGCTAACATTTCCATGGAAATCTAGGAGGATTATGACTAGGTGACAGAGGCATTATAGTAGTCAATACAGGATAATGCGGGAGAGATTAAGGTTGAAATAGGGAAATAGAATTAAAAGAGGAGGGTAGAGTAGGATAAGATAGGAAGATGGGGACCCAGTGAGAGATAAAAGTCCCTAGGTAATAAGAAGGTAGGAAGCAGGTGGTAGGAAGAGAGAGCTATGCATTGGTAAGGGTCAGTAACCTATGAAGTGGTGTAGGTTCAGGAGATATAAGGAGAAGAGATGAAGGCTAGGGTGGTTTGAAACAGGAGCAACAGCAGGAGTCTACAAGATAGTGTTGCAGCAATTTTTTAAAGGAGTCATGGGATGAATGTTCTAGTTTGTTGCACCTGCAGGAAAGAAACTGATAAAGTTCTGATACATTTTGTGAGAAACAGAAGATGTATCTTAACAAGCTAAGGATGCAGTAATTTATTGCCAGGAAAAGACATTGGGCCGGATATTCAGACTGCACCAGGCTGTGGCGCAAGCCTGGGCGCAGCTCAGCTTGGCTGCGCAGGGGCGTTGACAGGGTGATATTCAACGGAGCATGCGCCATGGCACAGCATCGTTGAATATTGCACCCTGGCCACCCGTAGTGCACATGGCGCAGTGGCACTGTGCCAGCAAAAGTGGCCAGAGTGGAGCAGTGGGATCCGCTAGCACAAGTTCCGTTGCGCTATGCGCAACAACTGCGATATTCAAAAGTGCACATGCAAATGGGGCCATAATGCATGCAAGGTGCAAATGGGGCCATTTGCATGCTATTATGGCCCCATTTGCGTGCAGGTGCGCTGATCCCCGGCGACTTGCACCTGGCGCCCTGCCAGGCTGCAGCTGTCGGGGACCGACGCTCCCCTGCACATTGCGGCAAAATGCCCCACTGCCTGATCGCAGGCATATGTAGAATATTAGAATCGTCCTAAATACCTGGTGGTCCAGTGGACCACCTGCAGCCTGATCGCAGGCATAGGTCTATTGAAACTGTTAACACTGTCCCTGGTGGTCCAGTGGACCGCTCACAGCCTGATCGCGGGCATAGGTCTGTTTAAAATATGTAACACTATCCCTGGTGGTCCAGTGGACTGCTTGCAGCCTGATCGCGGGCATAAGTCTGTTTAAAACATGTAACACTATCCCTGGTGGTCCAGTGGACCGCTCGCAGCCTGAATGCGGGCATATGTTGAGAATTATAAATGTCCCATACCCCTGGTGGTCCAGTGGACCACTCGCAGCCCGATCGTGGGCGTCAGTGAAACAATAATGCAACACCAATCCAACCCTCATGGTCTAGCGGTACCCCCCCCCCACCCTCCACTGAGCCCTGCCCTGCTCCCCGGTCAGCGGCGGCGGCAGCTCCCCCCGCCTGCCACCGACTGACACCATACGGTAGGGCTGTATGCCCATTGGTCTACAGCGTGAGCCAATGGGCGTGCAGCCCGTACCGTACTACACAGTCCAGATATATACCCAATCACTGGGTGATTGACTGAATGGTGGATTTAGTGGGTAAAAGGTTCCACTACACCACGGACTCTTTAAAGCTGTTGTGGAACATTTGTGTCCACACTGTTTAGAACATTTCCAGGATTTCCAGGTGTCAAAAAGAGTTGAGGAATTTTCCCCGTGTTCCGGCCAAATTTCCTCCAATTACTAAAAACCAGCAACAGCTCACCCTGGTTCAGTATCAGTTGGTTTCCGTACCTGCACCCCTCGATGAGGCTGAAAACAGGAAGCATTTCCCAGTCCTCTTTCTTAGTCAATAAAAAGTAACTAAACTAACTAGTTAATACAGAACATCAAATAATGCAGTACAATAAGCATATAAAGACATACAATTAGTAATTATTACAATTGTCAGATTACACAGGGAATATTACAAAAGTAGCAGCTAAATTGTACATAGCTGAGGGATACGGTGTGTATGTGTGTGAGGGCCAGCCTTAGCTTGGTGCAAACTGTGCCCCTGCACCTTGGGGGCCCATACTTTATGCCTAAATGTTGTTAGAGATGAAAATGTTTACCAGCAAATGAAAGTGGAGGAGAACTGGCTCTGTTACTGTTAAAAAAGGCAGGGGCATTTGCTGCAGTGGAAATGATTAGGTTAAGTAAGTGCTAATGATGTTAATGGCCATACTTTACACCTCCCAGGTTGACTGCTTTCACAAAGAAAGGGCTATATTGACAAGAGAACTTGTCTGAAACCTGGACATGTAGCTGAAACAATGAATGATATGACAAAATCTGTTTGAAAAGTATGTGAGCACTCAAAATGGCTCAAAGACCTGACTAGCATAGAGAAAAACTGTAGTTCCTGATAGGGACCCTGAAAACCTGATCAGCAGGTAAAAAAAGACTGACAGGTGGCAACTTTACTGGTGTCTCATGATAATCCTCTCTATTCTCTCTCACTCACACCTCCAGAAAAGTTAAGTTGTTTAACTTGTTTGCAAATTAGAGTATCAGAAGTGTGAGTGTCCAGTGATGATGTCCCTGTCCTTACAGAAATGAATGCGGCAGTAGTAGTACCGTACTTACTTAAGTTCTTGCTCCAGGCTCAGTCAGATTCATTTCCAGTGGTGAAATAAAATAATTCAATGTAGTCAATCGCACTTATTAAAAGATGCTGGTTAAACTAGCAGACTTGGTACTGCTTTTTTAACACAGGACAGGAGGGTTAGTTAGGTGTAAATGTTGGATGTGCAGGGGGCCCACAAGGAATGGAGTGGTGGGGCCCAGCAGGGGGCTGCACAGGGGCCCAGAATGGTTAAGGCCGGCCCTGGTGTGTGTGTGTATGTGTGTGGGTGGAGCATGGACTGGGTGATTGACTGAATGGTGGATTTAGTGGGTAAAAGGTTCCACTACACCATGGACTCTTTAAAGCTGTTGTGGAACATTTGTGTCCACACTGTTTAAGTGCAGTTCTTGGTTTTATTTTTATTGATCAACTTATTTTAGCAGGTGGACTGAAACAAGCCCATTTTCAGCCGTGGCAGGGAGCAACTACTGTACATAGTCCCTTCACCAAAAACTTGGTTTGCTCACTAAAGATTTGTGGCTAGGCATAGCAAACAGTACCCTATTTCCCCTCTGCAATACGGTGCTCTCATTCTACAATCCCTGAGGTGCTCTAAGCTCAACAAGTTAAAAGTTCTCTATAGTAAAATTGGCCACTTTGTTCCCAGGGCCTCACCCAGAGAGCATCACTGTGATGTCTTTCAGTCTTTAAACTGGCCTTCTTTGGAGGGGCATTTAGAATACCCTCTCCTCTGTCTGGCCTTTAAACTTGTCAAGGATCCCTCACCTCTCCCTAGTGTATGTGACATCCTGGTAATGAAATCCTTCCGTAGAGCATTGCATTCCTCTATCTGTATTATCCAGGGTGAGAATAGTGTGGGAAAGAGATCCTTTGCTGCCTCAGTATATTCTCTTTGGAACTCCCAACCCTGCAAGCTTGTTCCTCACTTGGTGGATTCAAAAAAGAGCTTAAAGTTGAGTTGTCCTTCTGGAGTGTAGTTTTTGCTCCTGCAGTCGGTGACTCAAATTTGCTGAGTTGTGTCACTGCTGAGATTACTCTGTATTCCTGCTCTAACTATGACATGTACCAGTTTATAGTTTGCCTGTTTCTGGTTACACAGCCTGTGATATGTAATAACCTAATTCTGTTGGTTAGCCTTGTTGTCAGTGCACTGCCATTATTGTACCTTGGTTCCCCTTGTGTTTATAATCTATTATTAATTATTTGTTTTGTCCTTGTATTCCCTACATTACTGTATGTATGTTGTTCTTCATTTTTTTGGCTATGTAATTGTTAATCTGTCTCTGTAATTAATGCCAGGTCACCCCTGAAAAAAGGGACCCCTGAGTCTCAGTGGGCCTACCCACTTAACAAAATAAATAAATAATAAACTATATGAAATTACTTAATATAAGCAGTGCAGTCTGACACGCCATTTTCATCTAGTATTAAAGCTGTGAGGCTTTTTTACATTGACAAGGTGATAGAATTTGTGTTCCAGAATTTAAATTTGTTTAAAAAATGTGTGAATTGATTGGCCCTCATGAAATCTAGTCACTGAAGAGTGGTGCAAGACAAGATGGAGGAACAGCTTGGCTCATGCCACATGATTCTGTAGGAATCTCTTTTGCATACTTTTGCAATAAAATGCCCAAACACAAGTAGCGGTAAAGTAGTAGATTTTATTCATGATGGGCCCTATACCCGAATGCCGATGTGCAGCCCACAAGCATGCCCTCAATTGAATGCCACACAGCGTGGTCAAGGGGACCCCCCGTGGCATTCATGACAGGTGCACTAGCACCTTGTGCACCAGATCCCCAGGTCACCCATGCAGCTATACACTATGGGCTGTCTGTGGGCATGCCAGGGTGTGTGGGCACACTGTGTGCCATTCATGAAGGCACAAAGTTGAGGCAGAATGCTGGGCCAGGAGACACTGGTTACATGATAGGAAACCAGCCATAACTGTTACACACACACCCATGGACACCTGCTGGTGGTGTTGGCACAGGAATCCATGTCTCACTGCTGCCCAAGCCCACCAGGCTGCTATGGAGGGCAGGGGGCAGAAATTTAGGCAGTTGCCCATTAATCCTGATACTCAGGGTCTGCACATTCCCAGGACACCCTGCATGCATGCAGCAGGGGATCTACTATAGGACCCAGGCCAGCCATCCCATTGGATGCCCACCTGTGCCCCATGATCCACCACCCCAGCATAGTTGCGATCACCCCTGTGCAGCTGAATGCCAGGGGTTGGGGCCATGGACAGATGCCCTGTGGGTGCCCATGGCTGTGAACACCGTGCACCCTGCACTTGTCTGGGGCTGCATAGTTATGCAGGTGTTACATGTGCATTTTGCACATATATCCCATGCTTTTGTGAATAGGCCTAGTGTGAATATGGATAACACAGTTGATACTGTAGCTGGAGGGAACTGCACCTAGGAGCGGCAGTGCCACGGTCAGATAAGTAAATTCAGCACAGTCATTTCTTTAGCTCAGTCTGCCCATTCTTGTGGTAAAGCATTTAAAAACATGCTGGTACATATTCTGCACATTTGCAAGGATTTATAGAGGCTGCAAGTATGCTTCTCAATGTCACTATTCCTCTCAAAAACACTTGTAACTGGGAAACACAAATTTCTCCACAGAAAACTGCTTATTCAGACATGAAGCATGCAGACATCGGCAGACTGAGCACTGTTTTTATCATCACATGTAATATTTCCAGAATACTATCCTTTAAGAGCTATGTGTATTTAAGGGAGTGTTTGTTTCGCCTTGGTCACCTTTGAAAAAGCAAGCCATTGAGAAATGTGTCAGGTGACCGTAGGCAACGAATCAAAAGGAGCAGGAAGGAACCAGGAACCAGGAAGTTGTGACCACCGTTGTTTGCATGTTTTAGCAGTTTGCTGCATTTTTGCACTGCATATTTTGCACTTTATGACTGGATTACTTGAAATAAAGAATATTTGCACATCGCAAAGTGGAGCAGCATTGGGGTGAGTCCTTTCAACATTTTCCTGAATGAATCAGTACTTAAGTTATGTTTCTCAGCCTAGGCAGATGCCAGTCCCTCTGTAACATACAGACTGTGCTGAAATAACTCAGTTGAGCAGAGTTCATTTTCAGTGGGGTCCTAAGTACAAAATTACAGAAAAAAAAGAAGAAATATCACAGAGAAGTAGTATAATATTCAGAGAACGTCATGTAATGAAAATATGCAAAATACAAATAGAATAATAGGGAACTGTGTATTACAAGGGTGTAATACCATCTAGATGTTCTGGGGACATGGGAACCTCGAGAGCGAGGCTTGAGAGGTTCCATGTCCCCAGAACCTCAAGATGGTATTACACCCAAGTGAAAAACAGTCCCCTGTCTGTTTTTTTTTGTAATATATGAAGCTGAATTGTTGAGTACCTAGAGGACAGTGGAGCACAGGACCCAAGGCAGCATGGGTTCACAGCAGGAAGGTCATGTCAGATGAATCTAATAGATTTCTTTGACTGGGTGACTAAAGTAGTAGACCAGGGAGGGGGCTGTGGACATGGCCTACCTAGACTTTAGCAAGGCATTTGACACAGTCCCACACAAAAGATTAATAGTCAAATTAACCAGCCTGGGAGTGGGTCCCAGGGTGGTAGCCTGGGTAAAACATTGGCTGGACAACAGGACACAGAAGGTAACTGTAAATGGAGTCCACTCTGAAGAAAGAGGGGTTACTAGTGGGGTACCGCATGGTTCAGTGCTGGGTCCAGTCCTTTTTAATGTCTTTATAAGTGACATTGCAAAGGGACTGAAGGAAAAGTATGCCTCTTTGCAGATGGCACAAAGATCTGCAACAGGGTTGATACACAAGGAGGCGTGGAAAGGATGAGAAGGGACTTGGCAAGGTTGGAGGAATGGTCAGAAGTATGGCAGCTAGGATTCAATGCAAGAAGTGCAAAATAATGCACCTGGAAACAAGAACCCAGGGAAGAATACACAATGGGGGTAGTAACAACAACAAAAAAGGAAAGGGACCTGGGGGTAATCATACCAGATGACCTTAAGGTTAGCAAGCAATGTGAGAAGGCAGTAGGGAGGGCTGTGGGTATACTGGGATGCATAGGGAGAGGCATCACCAGCAGAAAACAGGAGGTTGTTATCCCGCTGTACAGACAGTTGGTGAGACCCCATCTGGAGTACTGCGTCCAGTTCTGGAGACCCCATCTCCGCAAGGACGTAGACAGGATAGAGGCAGTCCAGAGGAGGGCAACTAAAATGGTGCAGGGTCTGCAAAAGAAGCCGTACGAGGAGAGACTTAAGGAGCTTAATATGTATACCCTTGAGGAAAGGAGGGAGAGGGGGGACATGATAGAAACTTTTAAGTACCTCAGTGGAATCAACAAAGTCCAAGAGGGTAGCATCTTTCAGAAAAAGAGATGTGCAAGAACAAGGGGACACAATTTAAAGATGGGGGCGGTTCAGGGGCAATGTGAGGAAGTATTTTTTCACAGAGAGGGTAGTGGATGCATGGAACAGCCTTCCTGAGGAGGTTGTGAGGTCTAAAACTGTGGGAGAATTCAAGAATGCATGGGACAAACATAAGGCAATTCTTGTGGGGGGTAGGAAGAAATAGGCTGTTGGTTAACTAGGATCTGCAGCCTATCCTGTAGGTAGGGAAATGGGCAGACTAGATGGGCCAAGCGGTCCTTATCTGCCATCAAAGTCTATGTTTCTATGAAAAAAACAATAGTGCGCTTCTGAATTGTTTTGCCACTATCCTGGGACAATGGTCGCTGGACCACTGTAGTGAACACTCAAGTCGCTCCCAACACTCTCTGTCAGGGTCGCAGTGCTCTGGTTGTCAGCTTCACTGGTGAGCCTTACCTTTCAGATGATTTGCAGAGGTGAACAATGGAGGCAGGATCAAACCGATAGTCCTTTAAACATAACAGAAGAATAAAAAAAATAAATAAAACTCATAGCCCTGAGACTGCGACAGCTAGGAATATCTCTTGCTAAGCGAGACACAGCCAACATGTTTTCCAAACTATTCTGCCTGCCAACAGTCAAAAAGTGGCCAATCATAAAGCACGCTTTGTGATTGGTACATTGTGTCCTGAGCGACCTCACTGGCCACCATAGTAACCAGCTCTATGGAGAGCCAGATAAGGGAAAGAGCACAATAAAAAAAAAAAAAAGCGCTCTCTTTCTGTGATAATACTATCGTTCAGAGCTCTGAATGATAGTATTACGGGCTCTCAATGATAGTATTATTGCTCATCATTGACTATTTTTAGACAAGAAACAAGCAGCCGTGGCATTCAGCACTGATTTAAAACAGAATAACATAGAAACATAGAAACATAGAGGTTGACAGCAGATAAGGACCGCAAGGCCCATCCAGTCTGCCCATTTCTTTTTTTACCTTATAAATGTGCCATCGGCCTTTGCTCTGTCAGTGGCCTATCTATTCATACTCATCTGTATTGCTCCCTTAAGCCTAGCCCATGCCTGTTTGAAGCCCTGCACTGTATTCATAGCCACCACTTCCTCAGGTAGGCCATTCCATGCATCCACCACTCTTTCTGTGAAAAAGAATTTCCTTACATTCCCCCTTAATCGGCCTCCCTCCAATCTCATGCTCTGTCCTCTTGTCCTGCTATTTTCTTATATTTAAACATGTTAGACTCTTTCACCTTGTTAATGCCCTTAAGGTGTTTGAATGTCTCCATCATATCACCTCTCTCCCTCCTTTGCTCAAGGGTATACATATTGAGCTCTGTTAATCTGTCCTCGTATGTCTTCTGATGCAGTCCCTGCACCATTTTGGTTGCCCTTCTCTGGACTGCCTCAATTTGGTTAATGTCCTTGTGAAGGTGTGGCCTCCAATACTGCACGCAGTACTCCAGATGGGGCCTAACCAGTGTCTTGTAAAAGGGATTATTACCTCCTCTTACGACTTGGATACCCCTACTAATACACCCTAACATCCCCCTAGCCTTACCTACTGCTATAGAGATCTGCTTGGATGATTTCAGGTCATCGGTGATGATGATGCCCAAGTCTCTTTCTTCCTTTGTGACTGCCAGCAACTCCCCTGCCAGCCTATAGGTGGCTTCAGGGTTTCTCTTCCTTATGTGCATGATCTTGCACTTCTTTGCATTAAATCCCAGTTGCCACTCTCCTCAGACCATTTTACTAGTTTATCCAGATCTCTTCTCATTCTGCCCACCCCATCTGGATCATCTACTCTGTTGCAGATCTTGGTGTCATCTGCAAACAGACAAGCCTTACCCTCTAGTCCATCTGCAATGTCACTAATGAAGATATTGAAGAGGACTGGTCCCAGGACTGATCCCTGAGGTACCCCACTTGTGACTTGCATCTCTTCTGACTGTATACCATTTACCACCACTCTCTGTTTTCTGCCCATCAACCAGTTTGCCACCCAGTTGACCAACTTCTGACCCAGCCTGAGCCTACCCAGCTTATCAAGCTTCTATGTGGGAACAGTATCGAAAGCTTTGCTGAAGTCAAAGTAGGCGAAATCAACTGCTCCCCCTTGGTCCACCACTCTGGTTACCCAGCCAAAGAAATCTATTAGATTAGTTTGACAGGACCTTCCTTTTGTAAACCCATGCTGTCTTGGATCCTGTGCCCCTATGGATTCCAGGTGTTGCACTGTCCTTTCCTTAAGGAGTACCTCCGTAAATAGCCAAACAAAGGAGCTAGGAAGCAAATTTCTGTTTTTTCATGCAGCCAGCAAAATGAACATAAGACCCTCATGGGTCAAGGAGAAGTAACAAATGTGCTCTGACATTTCACCTACATGAGGCTTTATCAAAGACGAAATTTTTAGACAGTAGTATTACAAGACATTTTTTGTATGCTTTACTGACATATTAAAATGACATATCCATGTATTAAATATATATTTACATTTCCTATGCATGTTTCATTACTACTCAGTATACAATATACCGAATATTAAAATTATAAAAGATACCATACAATTTAAGAAGCAGAGGGAGAGGGAGGACCCTCTAAAAATCTGGCTTACATCAAAACCAAAGCAGCATTGTAGTGGTTTCTTTCCTGCTTCTATTAACCATGTCTTTATCCAGTTTAGACTAATTTGCTTGTCAATTGATCTTAAGCTACACGGGATGACATGCCAAGCTTTTGGCTCACATGGTAAAAGGCCAATCCACCTATATAAGTTTTCCTTGGAGGGACAACATATTGCAATCCTTGTGCTAATCGCAGGCCTTTTTTTTTTTAACCTGGCTCTGCTCAAGACCATCCAAGAGATAGTTTGGGTTCCTAACAATGCAACATACATTTATAGAGGTTTACAAGATACATGTTTCTTCTATCAATCAATCTTAACCATCCCAGTTCCAAATGGTATGTCTACCGGGGGCATCGAGAATGAAGTGGGCAAATCTGTTATACATGACATCCAGCTTTGCCAGATCCCCATCCCCCTCCGGCACCTCCATAAGAAGCAGCTACTCTTTTGTCCATGTGTTTGTCTGTATGTATGTCCCATTTAAATTTTTTTTCTAGCCAAATTCCCAAGTATTTATAATACTTGGGTTGTCCTAAAATTATGTATTTTTTTGTGACTACCATCAATGAATCCTTTACCAAATTTGGCTCTGATTTTCCTGGAACAGTATCGTGTGGGACATTTGTAGAATTTAAAACCAATTTATTTCATTTAAGTCATTCTGCATCTGACTATTATTTTTCTCCGATATCCTATAACACCCTTTTTTTGCCTGTAACCCCCTTGTAAACTCCTGGGTTGCACCTGAAAATAGGCATTTGACTGTCTTGCATGCTTACTTGGTTAACAAAAGCTAAATGAGCCAGCCCGGTGGCACTAAGGGCTGAGGCACTGGACGCCATACCTCGCGCCATGCCAGCGACCTGGGTTTGGGAGCGAGCTCAGGTTGCTGTGGGTCAGCGGGGGAGGGAGATGATCGAGCATCTGATGGACTGCTCTCCTCTCCCGGGGTGGGCTGGGGTACAGTGACCAGTGTAGCCTGATGCCTAGCAGAGGCTGGGTATCGGCACATCTGGCCTGGTAGATTGGGGTGGTAGGCGGGGCAGTCGGTGGGCGCGCTGCATGTGGATGCATGCACAGTATGCCCCTTGTCAGCACTGCATGCCCTGCCTCTGAGCAGAACACGGAAAAAGGGGAGTATCCAGTTGTTGTGGCTTGATGGCCATCCGAGATGTCCTGCACCAGCTCTGAGGGATCACCGAGAGCGGATCCGTTGTGGCGGGGGAGTTGGTCGACCCCCGCCACCCTGCCATGGAGGGCAAGGCATGGGGTATAGGAGTGGTTGCCTTCAGTAGGAGAATGGCGCAGGTCGGACGGTGGCCAGAATGTAAGGGTTGCGAGGACAATGAGGCAAGCTGGAACCCACAAGGGGAGAAAAAGATACACACAAAAAAAAAAAGCTAAATGGGTTGGCAGTATAACCTAGAGGTTAGAGTAATGAGCTGTGAACGAGCTTGGTACATCCAGCAGACCAGACCTGGGTTTGATTCTCACAACCTCCACTTGCATACTGTGTGACTCTGAGCAAGTCACTTAACCACCCAGTGCTCCCAGGTCACCCCTGAAAACAGGCACTTGTGCCTAGCGGGCCTTACCCGGTTACCAAAGACTAAAATAAATAAAAATAAATAAATAAAATTCAGTATCTGATCAATTGCATCCTATAAATTTATATCAGTTTTTCTAATGGAAATTCCCAGTGCATATATCACAGTGTCATCTGCATACAGATGAACTTGCACATCAGAGTTTTGCAAAGTGAGGCCACTCATATAGACATTAAATAGCAAAGGATCCTTGGGGAACACCTGAAATAATCTGCCCAATCTGAGACATTACCCAATGTGACTAACTGTTGTCTTCCCTTAACATAATCCGTAAGCCATTTCAGAGTGTCCATCTCTGAATCACATCATCAGTGATGCTCTGATCCCATATTGCTCGACTACACTCTGTGTGATAGGGCATCTGGGAGCAGCTGAGAATGGGTGATGTGTTGTCAGCGAAGGTTAGGGGAACTCACCAGCTGTGGCCCCTGAAGACCAGGCCTGTTATATTCAGGAACAACATTGGCAACATTATCACTGCCCACCTCCTTTATGGTCATGAAGGGGCGCAGAGTATGGAGCACTCATTGCTGTGCCACTGAAGATAATTTGCATAAGGCATGGTCGCAAGGGCAAAAAGGATTTGGGTGAAGTGTTGGTTTACTGATTGAGGAGGGAAATGATGATAATTTCCTATCTTGGGGGACAGAAGGAGGATGCCCATTGGACACCAGAGTGTTTTTTGCATTTAATGCAGTGATGTTGGAATGTTGCTACTGGACATGGGGGGGGGAGGTGGAGCTTGCATGAGATGGGGTTAAGGAGGTGGTGTCACAAAGCCACCAAGGGTGCCAGCATTGGGATATGATGAGGCCCCTCCCTCACTATATTCCATGCCAACAGGACACCAGGGTATACACAGCATGAGACATAGGGGGGAACAACTGAACACCAGGAAGATTATGTCATGGGGCAGTGTGAGAGGGAGGTGTCTCTGAACTCCAGGAGATGCTTGGCATGGAACAAGGAGAGTTAGGGGTTCAACTTAGCACCTGGTCATGCTTGCAACAGGATAAGAAAGAGATGGGGTGCCATGTGATACCAAGCATTGCTTGGCATGGGATAGGGTGCAGTAGGGAGTGCCACCAGACACCAGGTCATACTTGACATAAGATAGAGAGAGAGGTGGGGGTGTGACTGGACACCAGGGAATGCATGGCATGAGACAAGGATAGGCAGATTTTGCCAGTGGACTCTAGGAAGTACTTGGCAGGGGACCAGATGAGAGAGTGGGGAGCCACAAAACACCAGCGAATGCTTGGCAGGAGATGCACTCATCTGCTATTATGCCACAGGACTAGCAGTTGGTGTTGCCAGCAGAATCTGGTTCAGTTACTGTTGTTCTCAGCACTACTGTATATAAAACAAAAAAAATTGTGTACCACTAGAAAATTTGAGAAAAAACTATTTTGATTTGGCTTTTCGTGCACTTCTTCTGGCTGGAAATATTCTATTACCATTCTGAGCTGTAACGCATACCACTTTAAATGCATTTCTATACAGCTCTTTCCGAACATTGAAAGAAACAGATAGAAACTGCACACCATGTGTTGTTTAAAATGATCAGGCTTAACTTTTTTCTTTACTGGGCATATTTCCACACATAATAAAGGCCCTAAGAAAGCAAATGTTCACCTTCCTGAGCTAAAGGTTAATCATGTTAGCATATTTTCAGTATAAACTGATATTCATTGCTGGTGAGAACACCCTAAAATGTAATTTATGTTTGACAGTAACAATATATATTAGAGGTGACCTTCATTTTCATTGTCGGATCTAGCTCAAGCCTGGTTTCCTCCAATGAAGGACACTGTGTTATTACTGTTACACTCAGCAGTAGTATTCATTTCCTTGATTAAAAAAATGGAAAAGGCCTGTTAATAATATTAAAGAAAACTTAGATTTTCATATTGTCTATTGACTAACTAAACTTCATTGTTAGTTATTTTAAAATGTACAAGTTTTTTTCTGTCAAACAATGTTGTGTTACTGTACCTTCCCCTTAGCTCCCAACACCCACCCAAACACCATCACAGTGTTCAAGCCCCCAGGCCAGATCTTAGCCAGGCACATCCCTGAGGCTTCTCTCAGCATAGTGAGATGTTCTCTCTCCACCTTCAGGATCCAGCATGCCTGGACATGGGAACCTGGCCAACGGCAGACCAGAAGAGCATGGCTACACCTCATTCATCATCCTACCATGTCCCCTTTTCCACTGTAGTTTCTGCACAGTTTTTTTCCACTTACCTCCCTAGCATAAGCCGTCACCCATAATACCCTATGCTGCTCCTCTTCCCCCAAAAGAGGCATTCATACAACGAGACAAGAAAACCCCTGCCCTAGAATCTCAGCATGCTCTGGCCCCCGCCTCTACCAACCTGATGGAAGGACTTGAGCTCGAGACTCAAATCCAGGTCAGTGTTGAGGAAGAATATTGTACTTTACCCATTGTCACCAGGCTTGACATGATTTTACTTTTTTAAACTGAAAAATGTATGCACTGTTCACAAGAAAATGTTCCCCTTTGGCTTTTCTCATTACATAATTAGGAAAGACTTAAGGAAATGGACTCCTGGTATAGAAGTGAAGTGTAGTGTATACCAGGCATGACACTGAGGTAGGGGACAATGCACTATGACCCAGCTGCTAATTACAATGGGTGTCAGTAAATACTGTTATGAATTGCTGTCCATTCCATGCCGTGACAATAGACTGCTCTGTCATCACAAATGTAGCAACTGTGGGGCCAGCTGTTGAGAATCAGTATTGAAATACACAGATAAGTAATGATTTCTGCAAATATTTAAAAGACAAATGAGGCTAAGGCAAATGTCTAGATAACATTACACTTAATGTCACACATGCAAAGCTGTTATTTATTTAGCTTTTGTTAACCAGGTAAGTACACTAGACAAAACATATGCCTATTTTCAGGTACGACCCGGGAGAGTACAGGAATTAAAAGAACATACAGAGTACAACTTGAGGCAAGTAAGGCAGATACACTAAAATCAGAAAAAGCACAACATACATAGAAGATAACTCAGGTTTCAACAGTGGCACAGTCAAACATAAAATCAATACAGAGTCACTATGACAATGTTATGAAAAACAGGAAACTAAATAAATACATGTAATATAAGCTGACATTTGTCAAACAAATATGATTGCCAAAAACTTCCTTGCGATGTCAGGAGCTCTGCAAGTATGATGTGTGTAATTGTACTTATTTAACATTTTTTATTCTGAAATTGGGTGATATCAGGCACATTCAGGGTGGTACGGTTGCAGGCTCATTTTTAGTTATTCGTGTTTATCTCCTTCCTTCTGCCTGTCCCAATCAGGACAGCCCCCTCAGCCCAGTCAACCAACATCTCTGGGACTTACCCTTGTACACTCATGGCTTGCTCCTCATGGAGGGGTCGGGGGACTTGCCCCACCAGAAGCAGGATTAAAGTAAGGTGACCTGTCGGTGGTGCTAGACTTGTTGGTGGGTCATCCTTCATCCTGCTCTGGCAAGGATGCGTCTTCATCTATTTTTCTTTGGGCCTCGGGACATTGACATGCAATGATGTAGAGCATCAAGTTGATGTCCTACACCTTTCTAGACCTCCTGACTGTCATGATATCTAAGCTCTGCTAGGTATCAGTTGTACTGCAGGAGGCACAACCCTCCCATCCCGGGCGAGGAAAGCAGTTCTCTGGACATTCAATTCTCTCCCACCCCTACCCTTCCCCGGTGATTTTGCTCCTGAACACATAGCAGGTGGAAACACTACTGCTGTGCTATTGAGCCAGCTCTAGGCATGCTTTTTAAAAAAAATACATTTATTACAGTAAATACTGCTCTATAGCTTGGTGCTGCCAGTGTTTTTCTTTTTCACCTTTGTAATTAAGCTGGTAAATGAAGCAACCCAAGGATGTGCAAAACCCCCCATTATTATTGTCAGGTGTGTATAACCTTTCTTCTTTTAAAGTCTGGTTTTGTAATTTTCTTCTTGGTTTGAACTTCTGATTTACAGATTGAATGATTCCTTAATTATACCTACACAGAATGGAGTCACTATCATATATATATACACATATCTAGCCTGGCTTTTGAAAACAAATCAAGCTAATCGCTTCTATTTCCATCTCCTGGCGGAGCAGACAATATGCTTCACAACTGGGGCTATCATTGCCTCAGTATATTTATTCCACTTCAGTAACAAAGCAGCATTGCAGACCCAGAAATACTTGATACTATACACAGATAGATAATGAAAGTAGCAATGCTTAGAATAATATTGCAGACTTTAGCTTCCTTACTGGTTATTTACTTTGATTATTATACCTTTTATTTCTCAGAAGTCGTGACTAGAATTGTTCCTTAGTATACTATTTATTTAGATGTTGCATAAAAGGGAGGTTTTTGGTGCCCAGTTTGGCTTTGGCAATTCACTAAAAATGGCAAAATTTAACACTGTCTACTTTCAAAAGGTTGTCTTTAATTCCTTGTGTGTTTCAGACTTCAGCTCTGTATTTATTACTTTTTTTTAATGAGAGTTAATATTTCAAATATTGGTAAGAAGTGGAATAATGCTGGGCAGTTCAGTGAGTCAGTGGAAGCATGTCATGCTCCCATGCTGGCAACCAAGTTTGGGGTTGGTGTGTGGGTGGCCTGGCTGGGAGACATAATGCCGTGGGCCATATAGGCCAGCATGGGGAGGGATGCAGCACACCCCAGCATGACAGAAGCTTCTGCAAGTGTGCAGGTGAGCTTGCACTCCCAGCAGGAGCACACTGCGTATACTCAATGTGCCCCCACATCACACAAATACATCCTGTTCCTGGGGACCAGGGGAGAAAATATGGTGGAAAAACCTGCCCAGCACAGGTTAAAGATCCCCCTTCCTTCCAACAGGCTCTGCACCACTGACAAGACATCTTTCTCTACTGGACCCAGATCTCTAGGTGGTAAGGGCAACCCTAAAGGCCCTACTGTGGGGGGCAAGTCATGAGAGCAGGAAGGTGGGATAGGTTCCTGGGGAAGGTGGGTGACCTGCCTAGAGAGGCTGTCTTGAAGGGGCATAGACACTTCAAATAAAAAAATGTGTTTGGTCCTGTGGCAGGGATGGTGGAGGCAGTGATAGTTTACCTGTTGCCATGCCGGCACCCCAGATTTAGGAACAGAACAGTGTCATTCAGGAACTAGCCGGGGGAAGCAGTATTGAGGTCCCTTGGACTGCTCTCCTCCTTTTGTGAGGGGGTTAGGGTGCCTTACTGCATTGTAAACACCTAGCAGCAGCTGGGTGGTGCAACAGGTGAGCACCTCGGGAAGGGGACCTGACGCAGATGCCATAACATGCAGATGCATCGGTGCACACATACCATTGCATGTGACTCAGCTTCAGAAGAAACTGGATGAAGAAAAAGCAAAAACTCTAAACCCTGGCTGCCAAGGATGACGGTGCCGGAGCCCTCAGGTCCTACACACTGTGGATCTCCATTGATATGATGGTGGGGGGAGTGGTGGATGAGACTCGGGGCACAAGGCAATAGTCTGAAGCAGGTGGAGGCAGCAGCCAGGGGCCAAACCACTATATGAAATAAATAAAAAATTAAAAAAAACTGCTATTCTTGTGGGCTCCCATAATAATCAAGCACATACAGTCAGATGTTAGATTGTTGTAATTTTACTGCATATGAAACAATGTCAGCTCCCTTTTTAAATAATTTTAAAAAAACCTTTTTAAAAGTTTTAGAGTAAAACACATTGCCAGTTTAAATCTGACCTAGGTTGGTAGCGACTGAAAGAGAATTTCATCAGGTGGTTGGTTGGTGGCCTACAGTTGTGGTCTCAGTCCAGTGCTGAGTGAACAGGTGCTGACATCACAAGAACCAGCAATGGAACTGGCACTAATTGTCACCCTTGTTGGCAGTCTCACATGAGAAGCCAAGGACTGAATGAGCAAGCATGGCATCTGAACCATCCTCGCACCTGTGATGTCCTTCCATTATTGGGGAAGGCATGTCGGCATGTGGTGTAGGAAAGCTTGTGCTTCTACTGGATCAACTGTACCTGCCATGAGAATAACTAAAGAAATTCAACTCTAGTGCTGGCAAGTCATCACCTTTCACAAGCTCCGAATTCAGTACATCCAGTTTTTAAATGTATTGTTTATGCCCCTTTCTCTCCAGTGTGGTGTTAGTTTGGTGGCACTACCCTGGCCTATGCTCAATCCCCCTTAACCACCTGACATACCCCCCTGGTGTGGGGCTCACCAGACTTAGCCAATGCCATACAAGGTACTGGCCCTTACCTTCGTAGCCTACAAGGTTGGGGGGGGGGGTTGCTGGTCTCCTAGGACAGGACCCGAGAGTATACCATCACAGGGTTTCTCAAATGGTGAGGCCAGCCTTCCTGGGGAGGCCCCAACCTGTTACAGGGGAGGCTCAAGCAAATCTGAAAAAGTACTGTATTTGAAGTTTTAAATATTTTGTGTGAAGTGATGAGGCAAATTGAAAGACAATAATAGTGGGTGAGTTTATGTGCTTATTTACATATAGGTGAACAGGAAGGATACACGTAGCCAACTGGTGTATCCAGGAAAGGACAAGGAGTGAATACAGTTCAAATAGTAACTGAAAAGCAGTCAAGCAATCCAAATGAACAACAGTGCAAACAAATAGGAACATGAACAAATAATAAGAGGTAACAATTGACCGATTTGACTAGTCATGGTAGAACAGCAAAAATACAGGACTCAAGCAGAGAGGTACCAGGAGCAAAAGCAGGAGGGAGAAAAGGATCCCTGACAAATTGCTTCAGAGCAGGAAAAGAGGGAGAGAGGCAGAGGTGGGTAGTAAGGTTGTTCTAGATAGAGTGGAAACAGACAGAGAAAGCAGTCTGACCCATGAGGATATTGCAACAATGGGTAACAATAGTCTGAGAGTCAAAAATAGCAAGTAAGCTGGCCGGAAGGGGGGGTTACAAGGTGGTAGGGTTACAATAGGCTGAATAAAATGAGAGCTGACTACATAAAGGAGTTTCACTTTACTCCTGATGTACTGTGCAAAGCATGCTATTTTTCTATGGGGAGGCCCAAGATGATTTCAGTGTTTGGGAGGAGGCTTGAGCTCTTTTCCATGGCTTGGAGGAGGTTCAGTATCTCAAAGTCGGAGAACCAATGGAATCACATTACCCACTGCTTGGTTGTTTTCCATTGTTTTGTTTCTGCCGTGAATCCACACAGATTCCAGCACTCCAGGAGCTCCAAGCAGACATATACAAAGTACACCATTGCAAAGCTGAACCAGTGTCTGCCCCTCCCCTACTGAGTCTCTGTTACACTGCCACCCCTGGTCACCCAAGTGGCAATGCTGTAGTGGGGACTAGCAACCTACCTTTCTCAAAGGAGGATTCCCTTTCTCTCCCGTAGGCCTCTCTGATGCCCTGGACTTGTTCCTGGCAGTTCACTAACTTTAGTTTGTTTTGACATTTTACTTTGTAGACTTGAGTAATTTAATATCTGCATTATGCATGTAATTTAATGCAATAAACATATACAGGCACATACAAAACAAAGGGAAATTAAACTGCACTATGAATTCAGGTAAAGTACATTGATATGATTAGAGGGGTCCAGATTTATAGAGTGTTCAGACAGAAATCTTATTTGTGTTACACACATTACACACACAAAACAGATGTCACAAGCATACATATAAATGTGTTTTCTTCATCTTTCTTTTGCTTCCCTTTGGCCCTCAGTTTGCCCGACTTGACGGCAACCCCAGCCCCATCACAAACCTTCTCGTGGACTTACACGTTAAACACCCCTTAGCCAGGACCACCATGGTGGTGGGTGTCCTGCCACATATAGGCATGCATGAGCCTGCGAGGGGTGCCGGCTTTGGCTCTGGCAGAGCGGGACCTTGTTCCTCCATGTTTCCTCCCCAGGGTGTCGGCATGCAGCGATGCTCATGCAAGCGTGCAGTGGCGCACATGCCTATTGACATCCAGCAGCAGTTCCTTCCCCACAGTGTGCTTCCACTGTACTACCACCTGGCATCCATCAGGCTGCAGTCAAGCAGCAGGATGTAGCCCCCTCCCCCCCCAGGAGGACAGTTGTCCCTGAAGTGCTTAGTCTTCTCTGTCTCCCCCAACCAGCCTCTAAATGTTCTCAGTGTGTACCCAAACAGTGGTATCACTACCACTGCACCTACTGTGCTGGCTCATATATTAAACATTTTAAAACTATAACTAATTAAATATATGTAAGGAATTTCGGATACCTCCGGGAACACCTCATATCATTGAGTTTATACTTTTTATATTTTCAGTGTTTATTTTCCATTTATTCTGTATGATTTATCAGATTTGCCAGAAAATAGGATCTTTTGTGCCTTCCACAGTGCCACCTGCCTGGATGAGACAATCTCATCATGGTTTCTGCCAGCAATATCTTGCAGGATTTTGCAGGAACGCAATGTGATCTAAATCTGTCACATAGTAAGCAGACATTTTTATCATAGAGTGCTCATCCTGGTGGGTGGCACTGCATTTCATCTGTTGTTGCTACTTGTCTTCATATGCAGTCGTAGTTCTCTGTTTCCAGTGGCGTGATGAGTCCCACAGCAACTGACTGTGATGTCATAAGTTAAGAACTGGTTCTTTTCGGTAATGTGTCTGGATTTGTATACTTCATACAACCGTTGTGTTATGTTTCTCTCTTAAATAAAGTTTACTCAATTTGAAAAAAAAAAGTTAAGAACTGCACCCTAATACTATAATTTCCAAAGTTTTCATGGGGAGTTATCAGTTCTTTAATTCTGCATTATTCTTACCTTTTACTTTACCATTTATTTGCTTTGGATAGCCATACTGAGATAGTGTGTAATGCCCTGGTTCTGCCTCATTTTACACATTGTGGGAGTGAAGTGCTGGCTGGATGGATGGATAATCAACCTGCTCCAGGACACACGGCAAGCAAGTGGGTCTGGTGGATCTGAACCTGAGGGGCCTGATTTTTAGAGGGCCAGGACTGGCCCAGAAAATGGTCCTTTGTGCAACTCACCTGTGTGGATATTAAAGTCCTGCACTGGTGGCTAGTAGAGAAACTGCTATTTTCAGTGGCTTCTCCACAGGGGGGGCTCTAGTTACCTGTTTGCGCACATACTACACCTTGTCATACCTGGTGCAGCATGTAAGCAGTACACCAGCCACAAGCTACTGTAAAGTACACCAGGAGCCATAATAAAGCACCCTGTTAGAAAATCTTGCACATGAAACGGGTGTGCCCAACAACTCCCATTGCGCAGTGTTTTCTAGCACAAGTGCATGATTTTCGCTTCGCTCTTTTGAAAATCAGGCCCCAACCATCCTGGCCCAAAACTGTATTCTCTAACCACCATGACACACTACCATTGTATTAGGTGTGGAATCAACCCAAACCTGCCATACTGAGGGTCAGCAGTATCCTTTTAATTCTAAGATGTACTGTTGCAGCATATTATGTGATGCTGGATGGTGTATATGGAGTGAATCATCTATTCGTTAATGTTACATAAGCTTTTTAAATGCATTTTTTAGCGTGCCACTGCACTGTTTTGGTGCATTACTCTTCAGTACATCTGAGTACAACTTGCCTGGTGTATTCATACAGGATGCTGTAACTACTGCATTCACACAGCATGAAAACTTACGTAAGACTGTATTTTCTTGTTGACATGTCATTTTATGCTGGTTCTTGGGGTGCCTGATTAGTCAGTTGTGATGCAGGCTTAGCTAATGAAATTGCAAAACTAATGAGATGGGGAGATAGGATTATAAATGTCTGCAACCAAGTAAAGTAGTGTATTATGCAACACATAAAAATCTTATACAAATATGCCGCAATCATCTAATTGGTAAACTGATCTCTAGAAATAAAATGACACCAGTATGTAAATAGAATTCAATTACTAGCTACTATAAAAAAAATTCTGGTATTTTCAGTTGGTATTCAGGGTAGTCCTAATTCTTTCATATGCCTTTGTGATTTTAATCATATTAAAGTCTTCAATAAATGTAAAACTGTGGATTGAAAACTGTTCCCTTGGCTAGGAATCCTATAACTGTCAGTGAGGGAAGTTTGGGGCAGTGGACAGATTCAGCAGAGCGTAGTGATTAGGTTTTCCGCTAATATAATCTCCAGAAGTGGGTAATAAATCTTCCTTTTGTGCTGCACTGCAGTGCTATGGATTATTGAATCTCTGATAGAAGACCAGGTTCAAGATGAACACATGCCTTTATTGGTATGGAGGCTTTTCATATTTCATTTTAAAATATGAGAACAGTGTGTTGGATTTTACATAAGCTTTTGTTACATAGGATGCCAGGATGTTATCGTTACACAGTAACACGTGGTGATAGTCATGAAAAAAATCAAACTAAGAAATATCCTTACTATGGTGTGAGAAAAGCGATTTTTCATATTTGGATAAACAGTAGTTCTGGTCCCTTTACTGACTGCTGTGTTCACCCAGGAGTAAAAAAGATAAATTATGAAAGGGTATATGTTCCACAAGGTTTGGAGTTTTGTGCATAACCTGTTTTATTCCATGTTGTGTTATACATGTATCGGTGCATAAACTGAATATACTGAGAACACATTCAATTGGCAAGAAGAGAACTATGAGAAATCCAGATCATGGCACTATAGTCTTAACCTGTTTGTTCTCTATTTAGTGCCTAAGTTAACTGAGATCATGTATGTAAAAACTACTGAAAAAATCATCCTGGTGGCTAAAAAAGTCTTCATAGTTCCCTGTGGCTTGTGAACTTTTTTAGGAAACATAGTTACATATTCATGAATATTAATCCACTGGTTACAGTATTTTACTTTAACTAACCCAACTCAGGGATATTCCTTGTTGTTATATTGGGACATTGTTGAACCAGGTTAGTTAAGGCAGAGTAAAGTGGCGCTACTACCAGAGGTAATATTCCTGAATTCAGCCCATAGGGACATAGAAAGTGATCGACAGAAAATGGCCTGAGCAGTTCATCCAGTCTGTCCCAAGATTCCCTACTTGGAGACGCGCTAGTCTCCATTATCCCCTTAGTCTCTCCTTTATCTCCCTATACTTCCCGTACGCTACCCACTTTTCTTGAATCCCGCTGTTGTCTTTCGCTACATAACCTTGTCTGGAAGATTTTTTCCAGTCAACTGACACCTTTTCCACAAAGTAAACTTCCTAATGTCCTTTCTGAACCTTGTTCCCCCTTAAGATTGAGCACCTGCCCCCGATGGACACTAGGGTTGCCCAGATACCACAAAATCTGATCCGAGATAAAACAGCCAATATTAGGATAATCTGTATCCAACTCTGTAATCTGATCCTAGCCTCGAATAGCATCTACTGTCAGATCTGGATATCCCAACATCCGAATATCGTAGTACCCTAGTTGACTACATTCACCCTTTACCCTCTTAACCACACCCCCACGCCACCCAAACTACCCAGAAAAAGCTCCCCCCCCAACCCACTGATATTTATATTGTTGCTGGCCCTAGCAACTCTTAAAATGAATAAAATATATTCAGATACAGCAATTACTGGAAGAACCAGTCCTTTACCCTCTATATTAAGCTGATCCCCTCACCACAGCACAAGCCATAATACCATTCCCCCCAATTCAGTAGAAACCCCCCACCCAATTCACCCACTAGTCCCCACCTCCTTCCCTGTCAGCCAGTCAGGAGCTACTACCATAGGAGGACTGTCATTCATTCATATGAAAAGACAAGTGTAAGGAACTCCACTGCTGGACCTATCAAAAGTGAGTACCTAATCTGAGCTCCTAACTCATGATCCAAGTACCTGATTAATGTGCTTGAGTGGCGCACTGGATGTGCATTGGCATTACAAACAGTCGGTTAGAAGTTTGATTCCAGTCAGTGACAGATTTCTGTCTTTTGGGAGGCAATCTATCATAGTGGTTAAGAGCACTGAGCTGCAAACCTGGAGAACTGGGTTTGAATCCCCCAGCAACAACTTGCATACTGTGTGACCATGAGCAAGGTAAAACTTCCCTGTCCCCAAAGGATGCACCAGAAAACAAGTCTCAGCTTAGTGTATCTTTCCTAGCCAAAAATGATAAAATAATTTTTTTAAATTTTGCTATATTTTTGGAGCAATGTGGGCAGTCTAGTGGATGTGTTGGGTGCGTTTTATTGAGGAAGACACAGTATCATGGCTTGTGCCGGGGTGGTGGGAGCAGCTTAATTTGAAGGGGGAGTGCTGGTCATTTCTGTATCTGGATGTAGTTTATTTATGAGCTGCTAGGACTAGCAGCTATAACTTCTATCAGTGGTGTTGTGGGGGGAGGAGGGAGATTGTTGGTTACAGGGTGAATGAGAGAAGGTAATTGACTAATAGTGTGGGGTTGGGGCAACATAGGGGGTGTTTTACAGGGTGGATTAGTTTTTTTTAATACAAACATTCAGATTTTGGATTTTCGGCAGCCTTATCCAAAAATTCTAAATCTAAATTTATTGTTGTGAGCTGAGGTATATTTTTATAATGGATTATCTGAGCAACCCTAGTGGACACATTATTTCTTAGTTTGATCCAATTATAGTGGAATATCTGAGCTACTGTAGTGGACACACTGTTTCTTAATTTGAACCCATTATAACAGATTATCTGAGCAACTCTAGTGAACACACTGTTTCTTAAGCTGTGTTTACACGGTGGTATTTGCATCACAGCAATCTGAGTGCTTAGGATGGTGTGGTGGAAATGCTGCTGTGTGGACACTTACCGAATCATGGTAAGCCACTTCCTGCAGTACACGGCAGTCCCAGAAAGTTTGGGGATACGTTTGGGTGTGAGTGGTTTAAGTGGCCATGTGGACAGGCTGCACCGCTCGTTTCCACTTGCGGGCACTTCTATCAGCGGACTGCCACAACTCCCAGCCCCTCTCCAGTGCATCTTACATCAGCGCAGAGGGGGGCTGAGTAGATGCATTAGCCAAGCATTTTTTGGGTCAGGGCAGCTCTGCAATGCTCCAAAGAAGGAGTGAGGTCAGTCAGCTGTGTAAACATGGCTTTAGTCTGAACAAATTGTAACAGAATATCTGAGCAACCCTAGTGTACACATTGTTTCTTACTCTGCACCCATTATAATGGATTATCTAAGCAACCCTAGTGTACACACTGTTTCCTAATTTGAACCAATTATAGCAGATTATGTGAGCAACCCTAGTGTACACACTGTTTCTTAATTTGAACCAGTTATAGCAGATTATCTGAGCAACCCTAGTGAACACGTTGTTTCTTAATTTGAACCAATTATAGCAGATTATCTGAGCAACACTAGTGTACACACTGTTTCTTAGTTTGAACAGACTTGCTGTGTTCACTTTATTGCACCCTTTCATGAGCTTGAAAGTCTCTAACATGTCCCCTCTCCCTTCTGCCCTCCAGTGAATACATGTTGAGAGTTTTCTGTTGCACATCATACACCATGCCCTGCTGGCCAGGGATCATCTTCATGGCCCTTCGTTGTGCTGTCTCTAATCTATCCCTGTCTTTCTTTGGGTGTGGACCACAAGACTGTACACAGTATTCCAGATGTGATCTCTCCAATGATTGTCATAGAAACACTATCACCTCCTTTCTTCTGCTAGTATTACCTCTCCCTATGTACCCCAGCATCCTGTTAGCCCTACCGCATCCCCTGTTGCAGTGAGCACAGCAGCCTTTTTTTTAGGCTATTGATGATCATCACTCCCAAATATTGTTACATTGATCTGGTATGGAAAAAGATAAACTAAGGACCACATATTTTTCTGTTGTTAGCCGGTGGCTTCTGTACTGCTGTATATATTACATATCAAATCCTTACATTGCAGTACTCTTTACTGCCATCTATATGTTTGTCACTGAATTACATATGAAATACATTTTGAATTAAACACCCCTCTAATTCTATTTAACACCTGTCTACAGGGCTGGAAAGTATGAAAGGTCAGAACTGTTCCAGTATGCTAATGAACTAGCTCACCTAGCAGAGCTTATAGGAATATGGGTTATGATCAGTCAGGTTCATTATATCACACGCTTAAAAAACAAGCTTAGAGCCACTAGGTATAGCATATATTCACCACTGGTTTAAAACACGGCTTGGAATACATACAGAACCAGTTGTTAAAGGAAAACACTGGAAAGGGCATAGCTTTCCCCAGTCACTACAAAAATGCATGATTAGTGCTTTCAGACAGTAACAATTTTAAAAAAAATTACTTCTAAATGCTTTTTTAATGATTTAATCAGTGATCCTCAACTTCCACTTTCTATTGCTGGCAGCCACCATCTCTCATGCACAGCAGTGAGCTTCCATAGCTCACTTTACGCTAATTTGTCCTTCTGACCAATAGCAAAGGTCGGCCAGACATATTAGCATAAAGTGAGCTAGGGAAGCTCACCGATGCCCATAATATGGTGGCTGCCAACAACAGAAAGAGGATGTTGTAGGTAGCTGTTTATGTCATTAAAAAAGTTGTTATTGTCTGAAAGCACTAATCGAGAGTTTTTGTAGGGTCGTGGGACAGCTGTGTCTTTTCCAATGCTTTCCTTTAACTGAAATGGATCGTGATATATCACTTCTGGTTTCAGCTGCTCATATCTGCTTTTGGTTGCATTCCAAACCTTATTTTAAAATGACATGAAAATAAGGTCTGTAGTTTGCATATTGCTGTGTTACCCAGAGGAAAGAAACACATTTTTTGTGGTATTCATGATGACGGCATTATTACAATACAAATTGGAGAAACACAGTTGTTTGAAGTTCTCTGTATTAATGATGATTATGATGACAAAATGTTTATTTTTATACAGGGATAAACACATTACAACAAAACTTTATTTACAAGTATAATCCAGTGCATCATAGTTACATGACAAAAATATACAATAAAATAGGAAATAACACCCCAGCTGCGTCAAAAATATTAATAAAAACACATATTGTTGAGTAAAACAATCAACAAACAAAGAAAGTTTACAAGCCGTTGCATACATGGCTCATTTCCATATCAAGTTTTAATTTAAATAACCCAGATGAATTTAGGGTACAGATACAGGCAGAAACCCAGTTCCAAGAATTTGTGGCACTTGCCGACAGTGTCCTGGAGCCAAATCTTGTTACTGTTTGATGCTAAGTCAAAATTTGTGCAGCAGTGCCCATGATGAAGGGACCATGGAGGTCTTGAAAGCTTGTGTAAAAATTCTTCAGTAAGTATAATATAAGGTATTACTACAAAAACAAGCATTTGTCAATGCCGAATGTTTGCTTGCTGGCATTGGCATAGGTAGTGTAGGAGTTACAGAGCTGCATAATAGGAATAGCAGTGAAGTATTGAACTGAAACCAACCCCACCACCACCCTGCAGAGAGTGACAGGCATTGGGGTGTGCCTTTGGGTCGGCAGGCATAACGACCACACCATTTCACCACACCCTACCCTGCAGACACTGACAAGTGTCACGGTGTGCCTTGGGGTCTTTGGCCCTTATGCGCACCCCATTCCATCAGGAAATATGGTGAGATGGGTGCGGTATAGGAGAATGGGGTGAACTTTGGGGCCGAAGAGTCCAAGGCACATCTCCATGCCTCTCAGTGGCTGCAGGGTGTGGGTGGGGGTGGAATGGTATGAGCATTGCAGGTGACAATCCCAAGTCACAGCCCTGATGCCTGTCATTCTCTACAGGGTGGGGTGTTATGGTCGGAAACCCTAACGCCTCAGGCATTCGTTGGTATTTTCACTCCAAATTTTCAACATGGGTTTTTTGTGACCCCCACCTCATGAACAGTGGCAATATCAGTTTGTTAGCTGAAAGCTGCTTTTGCACAGCGACTATGGCATTTGTCACCACAGGTGCAAAAACACATTCTGAACAGGATGTGAAAAATGACAGCTGTACTGTTCATGGGGAGGTGTAAAAAATGGCAGTGTTGAAAATCTGCAGTGAAAATATTAAAAAAACTGGTGAAGTCACGAGCGTGCGTAGAAACTGTGCAACGTGCACCCATAATGTAATTAGTTTGGGAATTGTTTACAGCAGATTGTCAACACAGGCATTTTGGGACCTCCGGTCATGAACAGTGTCACAGTGATTTTCTTTATCTGTCCCGAACAATGATTTCCCACAGCGACCATGCATTTCTGTGCTGAAAGTGTGAAAACACATTTCAGCCATGTTGTGAAAAATGACAGCTGTACTGTTCATAAGGAAGTGTGGAAAAATGCCACTGGTGAAAATGTGGACTGAAAATATTACAAATTCATGAACTTATGAGGGTGCGTGGAAACTGCGCAATGCTTACTCGTAACACAGTCATTTTTAGGAATTTTTTCACCAAATTTTCAAAATAGCCATTTTAAGACCTCTGCTCATGAACAGTGTCACTGTGATTTTCTTAATGTGTTCCATACATTGATTTTGCACACCGACTGTGCCATTGTGTGCTACATGGGCAGAAACATGTTTTGGGCAAGATGTGAAAAATGACAGCTGTACTGCTCATAAGGAGGCGTGGAAAAATGGCAATGTTGAAAATCTGGAGTGAAAATATTGAAAATATGTGAACTTATGAGCGTGCGTAGGATCAGCACAACAAACGCTCGTAAAACAGTAATTTTTGGGAATTTTTTCACCAAATTTTTAACATAGCCATTTTAAAACTTCTGCTCATGAACAGTATGACTGTGATTTTCTTAATGTCTGCCATACATTGAGTTCACACACCGACTGCGCGTTGTGCGCTACATGTGCGGAAACACATTTTGGGTGAGAAGTGAGAAATGACAGCTACACTGCTCATAAGGAGGTATGGTAAAATGGCAATGTTGGAAATCTGGAGTGAAAATATTGAAAATTCGCGAACTTACGAGCGTGCGTAGGAACAGCGCAACGCATGCTCATAAAATAGTCATTTTGAGGAATTTTTTTCACCAAATTTTTAACATAGCCATTTTAATACCTCTGGTCATGAACAGTGTCACTGTGATTTTCTTAATATGTCCCAAACATTGATTTCGCACACCGACTGCGCCATTGTGCGCTACATGCGCAGAAGCACATTTTGGGTGAGATGTGAAAAATGACAGCTATACTACTCATAAGGAAGTGTGGTCAAATGGCAATGTTGAAAATCCAGAGTGAAAATATTGAAAATTCGCGAACCTTCGAGCGTGCATAGGAACAGTGCAACGCACGCTCGTAAAACAGTCATTTTTAGGAATTTTTTCACCAGATTTTCAACATAGCCATTTTAAGACCTCTGCTCATGAACAGTGTCACTGTGATTTTCTTAATGTGTCCTGTACATTGATTTCGCACACCGACTGCGCCATTGTGCGCTACATGTGTGGAAACATGTTTTGGGTAAGATGTGAAAAATGACAGCTGTACTGCTCATAAGGAGGTGTGGTAAAATGGCAATGTTGAAAATCTGGAGTGAAAATATTGAAAATTTGCGAACTTACGAGCGTCAGTAGGAACTGCATAATACGCTCATAAACAGTCATTTTAGAATTTTTTCACCAAATTTTCAACATAGGCTTTTTGAGAGCCCACCTTATGAACACTGGCACTGTCATTTCGTTAATCAGTCCTGAAAGGTGATTTCACGCAGTGACTGTGAAATCACCCTTTGGGCCCGAGTAACGCCATGCCAGTGTCAGAATTCATGAGGAGGGGTCTCAAAAACTCCATGTTGAAAATTTTGTGCCAAAATTCCAAAAAATGCCTGAGATATGCAGCAAAGTTGAAAAAAACCCTATTCATTACATTATACAGCTTACCGGCATTTCCTCAGTTCACGGTCGGCTTTGAAGAGTGCAGACGTGTTCCTGGTCCACTGAAGATCGTCGCGCGAGGTCGGAGGTAAGTATGGGGTGGGGGTGGGGAGGCAGGATGTGCAGGGGTGGGCGCGGGTGAGGGCAGAGACAGCAAGGGACTGTTTTTGTGTTGCAGGTTTGTTTTTTACAAAGGAGGAGACAAGGCGGAGGCGTTTGCTACGCTGAGGTGGGTTCCCAGCATGGCACAAGGACGCTTGTGGGGGGGCGTGGAGCTG
The DNA here is from genome assembly GCA_016271365.2 of Neoceratodus forsteri. Taxonomy (NCBI): domain Eukaryota; kingdom Metazoa; phylum Chordata; order Ceratodontiformes; family Ceratodontidae; genus Neoceratodus; species Neoceratodus forsteri. Next base: position 1,222,313,879 of record CM057450.1, read on the forward strand.
ACGAGGGATTGGGCACCCCCGTCGGTGACAGCATCTGTTGCCACACTGGGGTGGGCTCCCAGCATGGCACCCTGTACTCTGGGGGGGAGACAGTGGAGCCGACGGGGGATTGGCCACCCCCGTCAGCTGTACATGTGTAGCCATGCTGGGGTGGGCACCCAGCGTGACATGTAAAACTCTGTTCGGGTGGGGGGGGTTGCAGCACAGCCAATGGGAGATTGGCAACCCCGCCGGCTATACAGTGCGGGGGGCTACCACACAGTATGCGCATGCGGCGTGTGTGTGTGTGTGTGTAGGGGAGCGCTTATGAGCAGGCGATATCTTATCGCTGCTCACTGAAGCGTAGTTCCTCCTTTCAACTGTACGCCACTGCATTTTGGACTGTCATAGACAGCTCCAGCAAGCATTGGAGAACTGGGGCCGCGCCTACAAACACACTGACTGAATTGGAAGAGGGCTGCCATACTTCCGAAAACTCGGATGATGGCAGTATGTTTCTTGCACATGCATGCAAGCAAACATAAAAATGTATACAATCCAGAAGCAAAACAAAACCAATTGCATAAGGAAACAAAGTACTGCCTCTTGATTTTTGTGTGTGATTTAATTAGACTAAAATAGGTGCAATAACTTATACGGCTAATTTGTTTGCTTGACAGTCAACACCACTAGTAATCACCAGTTACAATCAGTAGTTTTGTTAAAATGTGTAATCTGGTTAAGGATGTGTTATTAGATATGTGTTTATTTATATGTTATTTTTATGCTTTGTAAAATGTCTGGAACTGTTTTATTTATGAACTTTTATGTCTGTAAAGTGCTCTGAACCCTCAGGAATGGGTGTTCAGCAAATAAAAATACTACTACTATTATTTTTATTTATTTATTTCAATAAGTTTACCAAGAAAGACATACTGAACTGAAATAGCTGGTTTCTAAATGCATCCTAGGGAAGGGGAAGTGAGGAGAATACAGTGGTAAGTTACAACAGTCGATTACACAGATCAAAAATATAAGTTAACGATTAAGTAGCAACAAAAATGAACAAGTTGAGCTGGATAGTGCATTTGAAGAGTAATGAGCAATATAAGTGCAAGTTGCAACACAGTTGGGGTATGAGCATGGCACTGCTAGGAGTGGTATTATAGTGCACTGGCAGCAAATTTGAAGGGTGACCAAATCACTTTTGAGTTCAGCAGGTAACAGAGGTGGGAACTAGGGTAGTGGTTTTACCTGTGATAAAGTGTCAAGTATAAGCAAAACTGCCATTGTAGTTGATATTTTTAATTATATCTGTATGTTGGATTTGTGGGTTGAATTTTGTTATTAAAGGAATAATGCACGACAGGGTGTGTGTCGAGTGCATCCAATGTCCCAGGCGTGGCTTTATCCCAGCATGTCACACACTCTGGAGTGCATTATTCCTATTATATAATGGCTTGTTGTTATACAGAATAAAAATAAATAATTTTAAAGAATGTTTTTGTTAGTGTGAGAAATTATTTTTGTTTCCTAAGAGAAGATACAAATAGAGCAAATACAAATACAAATTCAAATACAAATCTTAGACCTGTGGTGTTATGCTGGGATAACACCATGGGTCCACCCCAGACTGACCAATCACAGTCCAAGATTCTTTCTTGCCATTGTATAATGTTTGATCTTTAATTTGTACAATCTATTACCAAAAATTTATAATCAAACACAGAAGACAAGTAGCAGTTAAAACATAAAACAAAGCACAGTTTCTAAGCAGGCTGAAATCAAATTATTCATTTGGAAATATGGCTAAAATCTTATCAACTGCCAACTACAACATATAGACTGGATTCCATAACCTTCCAACAGCAAACAGTTACAGCAGAGAACAGAGCTGTTGCACCTGTCACCCACAAATGGACAAAAGAACCAAAAAACTAATTTTATGTATGTATGTATTTATTGAGATATTAGGTGACAACCTTACAGCACAACTTACTCATTTGCAAAGGTTCCACGTCAGACAGAAGACATATACAGAGGACAGAAAACAGTTTAAGTCAGCTCACATAGAGCCTTGTCAATAGGTGCTACAAGTTTTAGCAGGTAAATATGGGTATATCATGCTATAGTATATTACAGAGTAATTCAAACATATTGTACAGTTTTATTAGCCTGGAAATAGGGGTGCCATGTTATATTCTGCTTCAATAGACTATAATACTCAGTACTATAATATACTAACATACTAAAATGCCAGCAGAATAGGCTTTTGCGTCTGCTCGTTTGGTCAGCCCTCACCCTGGGAGCTGACCTTGCTGTCCCCCTCGCCTTCTCTGGCTTCTCCCTTCCCAGTTCCGGATATTCTTGCTGCATTGGATTTTGCTTCCAGAACCCTTCCCCTTACCTGTCCCATCCCCTCTTGAACCCCTCCACTGTCTCTGCCTCCACCAGCCCCCTAGGTAGTGCATTCCATGGCTCTACCACCCTCTCAGTGAAGTAGCACCTCCTCCTTTCTCCCCTGAATCTTCCCCTCCAGCTTCCACCCATGCCCTCTAGTGACCCTCCTCCTTCCTTCAAGCACCTCACTTTTCCTCCCTATTTACCCTCTTCATGTACCTGAAGACTCTATCATGTCCCCCCGGTCCCTTCTCTCTTCCAAAGTGTACATATTTAGCTCTTCGAGCCTCTCCTCATAGGTCCTGTCCCCCAAGCCCCAAATCATTTTGGTTGCCCTCCTCTGGACCCTCTCCAGGAGGTTAATATCCCTCTTTAAGTGCGGCCTCCAAAACTGCACGCACTACTCCAGGTGCGGCCTCACCAAGCAGTTATACAGAGGGAGTATCACTTCCCTCCTTCTGGAGGTGATCCCCCTAGCGATGCATCCCAGCATCCTGTTGGCCTTGGCTGCTGCCCTCCTACAAGTCTCAGAGTTGTTCATCTTGACATCCACCACCACCACCCCCAGGTCCCTCTCAGCCATTGAGACTTGTAGTATTCCCCCCCCAGGGTGTACACTTGGCCTGGGTTTCTGGCCCCCAGGTGGAGTACCTTGCATTTCCCTGCATTAAACCTCAGCTTCCACTTTCTAGACCATCTTTCCAGAGCCTCCAGGTCCCCCTGCAGGGCCACCCTCCCCTCCTCCCCATCCACCACCGCCCCAGTTTGAGTCATCTGCAAAGAGACTCATCTCACTCCTGATTCCTGTCCTTATGTCAGATCGTAGGCGTTGAACAGAAGGGGCCCAAGGACTGATCCCTGTGGGACCCCACTAATGACCCTTCTTGGGGAAGAAACTATCCCACCAACTACGACCCTCTGGGTCCGGTCCTGGAGCCAATTGCCTATCCATCGGATCATCAGGTTTCCCACCCCCATTTCTCCTAGTTTATCCAACAGGCCCACGTGAGGAACAGAGTCAAATGCCTTGCTGAAGTCTAGAAAGAGGACATCCACTGGTTTACCCAGGTCCAAGGCACTTGTCACCCAGTCATAGAACTCCACCAGGTTTGTCTGACACGATTTCCCCGGGATGAATCCATGCTGTCTATCGTCCAGGCACCCTGGCGTATCCAGGTCCCCCTAGCCTCTCCTTGACAATGCCCTCCATCACCTTGCCCACCACTGATGTCAGGCTGACAGGCCTGTAGTTCCTGCCACCTCCCTTGACCCCCTTGTGGATAGGCACTACATGCGCCACCTTCCAGTCTTGGGGCACCCACCCTGTCCTCAGAGAGATGGTGAAAAGCTCTGCCAGGGGTTTTAGCCAGGACATCTGCAAGTTCCTTCAGCACTCTAGGATATAATTTATCCGGCCCGTGCTTTCTCCGTCTTAAAGGGGCTGAGGGCTTCCCTCACTCTCTCTGCTGTGATTTCCACTTCCAGTACCTCTTCTCCTGCTTAGCCCTCCCCACCTGCCAGTGATGCCCCCTCTCCCAGACCTGCCGATTGGTAAGGGGCCCCCCCTCCTCATTATCTCTGTCTCCTCCCATGTATGATGCAGCATCCCCATTTTCCCTGGTGAAAACTGAGGTGAAGTACTCATTTAGTACCTCAGCCTGCTCCTCTGGGTCTTGTGCCCATCTCTCCCCTGATTTAATCCTGCTAATCTGCCCCTTCACCCTTAGTCTTTCCCCAATGTATCTAAAGAACCCCTTTTTCCCTCTCCTAATTTCCCTGGCCAGGTTCTGCTCCTTCCTTGCCTTAGCCACCCTCACCACTCTAGTGGCCCTTCTAGCCATCAGCTCATACTCCCCTCGATCCCTTTCACTCCTTGAGCACTTGAATTTCTTATAGGCTGCTTTCTTTCCCCGCACCACCTCCTGGACCTCCCTGGTCCACCAACAGGGTTTTTGGGCCCTACCGCATTTTCGTTTTACTCTTGCACAGGTGCTGGTAGCATCCTGCACCCCTCTCCTGATGATTTCCCACCTACTATCAGCGTCCATGTCTGACCCAATCCCATCCAAATGCTCCTTAAGGATCCTTCCCATTTCCTTAAAATCCACCCCTGAAGTCGGTTACTTCCGTCTTTGTGCAGCCTTCTACCCCTCCTAGGTCCAGGCAGAACCAGACGTGGCATGGTCACTCCCCGCCAATGGGTCCCTTACCTCCAGGCCCCCAATCTGGTCACTGTCTGCCAGGACCACATCCAGTACCCGTGCCTCCCTGGTCGGTTCCCTCACCTGCTGAGTTAGGAACGCGTCTTGAAAGACATCCAACAACCTCTGTTCCCTGGTCACAGAGGATGTCATAGTCTCCCAGTCTGTTCCTGGCATGTTTAAGTCCCCTAACACCACCACCTTTCCTCTGCCCAGTCTGCAGTGTCTCCTAACATCTGCCACCAGACTGTCCTCCAGCTCCTCCGCCAGGGCAGAGGGTCTATACACCACTCCTATTTTTACTCTCTTGCCCCCCCTTGTTATCAAGGTGACCCAAATCGCCTCCACGGTTCCCTCCGCCTCCTCTACTCCGCCTATGCCAATGCAGTTTTTTACTATTGTAACCCCCCTGCAAATGGGGGTTCCCAAAAGACTTCCAGGAGCTTGCTTGAATGCTCCAAGCCTGAATGGTGTTTGGCATTTAAGCCATTTATCAGTGAGTGTTTTTAGAGCCTCTGGTACTGTCTCTTTAAGAGCTGTCTGCTTGCAGACATAATTAGTTTGTATGGGGACTGTGTGCTTCTCTGAGTACCACTCGAGCTGCTGCCAATTCACTTAATTTTTGCAGTCACTAGGAGTGCAAAGGAACCTATCTGAAAGATGTAACTGTTTACCAGAAATTATTTAGAGTAATAATGAAATTACAGTTTGTCTAACCTGCTTTCTTTGCAGTCAGAACTGTGTCTGCTAGTTCCCATTCTAGTTTTGAACTGCTGAACTGGACCAATCAGTGTGGGGTAAGCTAGCTCTAAAATGGTGCCTTGGACGAATCAGAACTTGGACTCATAATCTGAGCCAGCCACAAGAGGATTGTATGGGCAGTGACTCTGGGAGATGTAGTTTAGACTTCAGTGCCTTTTGGACCAACAGCAGCAGTCTATTGTGAGTGACAGCCAATCCAGTCAAGAACTGGGAGGAACTCAAAGGAAGTGCCCGGTTTTGTCGGTTGGAGTTCTGTTGAGCTTTGGCAGTGAAGAAGGAAGGAGCCCTGTACTTTTCAGTGTGCAGTTTTAGTCAAAAACGTGTAAGGCCCAGAGTTCCGGTCTGCAGCTTGTTAGGACTGAACCGTCCTGTGAAAAGAATCAAAGGATCTCTGAAGAGTAGAAACCAGGCTCACCCTGTAGAAGACTGGAGGAATTGCTGAAAATTACACTCGGTCTGTCAGGAACTGAATCTGCTGTGTGTTCTCCTGGGTATTGTGCAGTAATTGCGATCGGGATACAGATGCAGCCTGCCTGGTATAGTGCTTTCTTTTATATGGATGTATGAAGAGGTTTGTGTACCTCAAGTGAGCCCTGCTGACATTGAAGGACCCTATCTTATTTGGAGGTCGTGAGTACTAATTCAGGGTCGCTCCCTGTTGAATTGCCACATTAAATCCAAATGGAATTACTGTACTGCTGACTGTTTAATTCTCTTTTTCTAGGTGAAAGGGCCCCTACCAGCTGCCACGGTTTGGACTAGCCACTAGGCTTGGGTACCCAGGGACAGTAACTCGATAGGGATAGGCCTGTGCACAGAGCCATAGGTAGATTATTAGAGTGATAAGCTAATTAACCTGATTTCCCCTGTCCTTGTTATATCCCCTAAATAAATCAGAGCTGCTTGTTTCAGCAAAGTTATACTGCCTGAGGTATTTGTCTATATTAAAGTACTGTACTGTGATTGTTGCACTGTATCTCATTTCACAGGAGGTCCCAGTGCCGAACCAGACCTGGGGGTAAGTGTATACTGTGAAGGTAATTTGATATATTGTGTGGGCCACTAGTGGGAAGAAAGGGGGTTGCAGTGTCCCAGAGGGCTGTGACCAAGTTAGTTTAACTATTGCAAACCCTGACCTCTGGGTGGAGGCACCCGCCATTGGATCCAGGCCCCTCAACCTGTTAGTGGCAAATCAGGCAGGGGTAGTAGCCCCTGGGATAGCGCCATCTAGGGGTTACACTATCATTGCTACCCCTCCTCCCCTTCCCTCCCCCCTGTCCTTCCTGAACATAGTGTAACCCTCCAGGTTCAGGTCCCAGTCATGTCTTGCAGTGGCCCAAGTCTCAGTGACCGCTGCCACATCCACTGCTCCCTCAGTTAACATCGCCTGGAGCTCAGGTGTGATTTAGCAAGTCTTTGTACTGGGGAGGATCACCTCCCTTGACCTTCTCCTTAATGAAGCCGAATATGGGGCTGGATTTTCAGATGGCTTAGATCACCGCAAGCCCTGGTGCACTGACGATGCAGCACATGGGGCTTGCAGTGATCTAATAGGATTTTCTATCCCATGCTGGCAATTGCCACAAGTTAGACCAACTTTTTCCTGGTCTACTGTGCAGCAATTCTGTGGGCTGTTTTACGGAGTTTGTATCAGATATGTAACACAAGCTGCTGTAAACTGTGGAAACTGCCTCAACTGTGCCAGAGAATGTAAAATCATGTGCAGTTGTGGCAAAGGGGTTGGCATACGGCGCACCACCAGAACCTAAGTCCCGTGGTGCCGGGCTGGATGCAAGCCCTGTGCCACCCTTCAAAAATGCGGCCCATGATGTTTGCTGTCATGAGTCGTGACTGCAGCAGCATGTTGTCTGCCTAGCTTCAGGATATAGTCTGTAATCATGGGAGATCCTTTTCCTTGGTTGTTCTGTCCATTGCTATACCACACAGGATGTATGTACAACCCAAAAACTTGGTGAAAATCCCCAGCACTAACAGACCTAACAGGGGCCTATTCAGTAAAAAAAACTAAATGACAAAGTAACTCAGCACACCAGAGCTTCTAAGTAGTTCACTTTTAAATAATTAAAAAAGTGCTTATTTGTAAACTCTGCAATTATAGAAAATTGCAACCAGTGCAAAGGATGCCACTCAGCATGAAAACGTGCTCCCCACGCGCATTTGACATCCACTGATGGCTTCCTCAGGAAGTGGAGGTAAGGCACTCAATTAGTAGCCCACATCATTATAATATTCATGAATATCAGTTAAAACTGACCAGTTCAGAGCCGCTATTTAATATTTTCTCTGGGAGGTACTGGGAGGAAGCAACAATTACAGCTCCCTGTACACTTAACCATTCAAGGGCCAAGTGCACAGATACCTGCAAATAGTGACAGTGCTCAAAAACAGTACGAATATTTAAAAACAACATCTCGAAATACAGCAAGTAATTTAAACAGATATTTTTAATCAAGTATGAATAAACATATCCTATCATATCATACGCATAGTTTAATAGTTCATAAATTAGATGGCTAGAAACTGCCAAATGATTATCTAAAATAATTCTTAATTCCCTAGCAATGGACAGCAAAAAGTCCAAACATGTGCCAAGATATTCTGGTGGACCTAGAAAGAAGCAAAAAATGATGTACAAATATACAAAATGCATATATAACATCACATTGGGGTCAGTGGAAAGAACATGGAAATAGTCAGAATGAATCAATTTGGGGGAGCAGATAAAGAGATTTTTAATTGTCATTCTGTTGTATTCAAGGTAGAGATGGGGGAGGGGTAAACCGGAAAAGAGAGAAACAAAACAGATGGGCAGTGTATTGTTGAGGATTAATATTAATGAGAAAATATAGAAATGACAGGGTTATTTTGCAAGACTTCTTATTTCACATTCAAAACAAGCCAAACATGTCAGAAGTTACGTGGGATCCACATATTTCATTACTTTAAAAATGGAACAAAGTCCAAAACTTCATTCAAGCCTTGCGGTGACATTGTACTTAAGTGGAAAATCTACCAGCTCTCACGTCTCAATAATTTATTTAGATGATCTCCACTTCTAGGGTTTCTTGGAACATGCTGTAGTGCTGCATATGGAAGCAACTGAAATTTTATTATGCTGCAGCAAAAAAAATGTGCTCCCAAACCACTGGTTGTAACTCCTTTCTTAATGACACAGGCATACTCTTGGATCCTTTTCTTTTTTTTTTTTTTCATTATGTATTTTATGTGTTTTTTCCCATTTTCACATGCCCCCAGTTTCAGACACGCATCCGTGTGCCACGTTCCAAGACATCCTCCCAACTTGCCGCCTCCTTCTGCCTGCACTGACACTGGACCTCCACCCGGTGGCAGCAGATGTACAGGAAGGCAACAACCACCCCAGGAAAGGAGAGCTGCCATCAGACACAAAATCCTGCTCTGTCCCCCCCCACCCCATGCCGGCACCCCAATGACCCAAGGTCATTCCTGAACCTGGGTCGCCAGTGCGGAGTGAGATGTCGCTTCAAGCAACTGAACCCTCAGCACCACTGGGCCAGCCGGATCATTTTCTTTGGAGTTGTACGAGCTGTAGAAGAAGATCAACCTGAGGATTCATTATGGTTTGCAAAACTCATCTGAGACTGGTGATATTAAAAGATACCTGTCAGGAGAGGAGAGTTATCAATGGGTAATGTAAACATTTTTGACAATGATAGTGACATTTTGTATGACATATGTAATGATGAGGACTTTGATCCAGATGGAAATATGGACTTTGCCTTAGACATTATTAATAATAATAATAAACTTTATTTATATTGCACCTCTCCAAAACCAAGGTGCATTCCAAAAAGATTAAATACAAACAGAACAAACAGACAATAATATAAAAACTGTTAAGAACAAATACCAAACATTAATCAAGGCCATATGCCTTATTCCATAAAAAGGATTTAAGCACCTGTTTAAAGCTCCCCATGATCAAACACTCCCTTAACCGACGTGGTAGAGAATTCCAAAGGGTTGGTGCCGCAAACATAAAAGCCCGGGCACCAGCTGATTTCAGTGTGACCCTAGGGATCTCTAGCAACCCCTCGTCGGCTGAGTGGAGCGACCTCACCGGCAGGTAAGGAGTCAGGAGATCTTTCAGGTAGTCAGGGCCCAGATCATGTAGGGCTTTAAAAGTCAGTAATCCAACTTTGAAGGTGATCCGCCACTGGACTGGTAGCCAGTGCAAATCCCTCAGCACCGGAATAATATGTGATGTTCTAGGAGTACCTGTAAGTACTCGAGCTGTGGAATTCTGCACCAGCTGAAGGCGGTGGATATCAATCCCCGGAAGCCCAAGGTAGAGCGAGTTGTAGTAGTCCAGGCGTGAGGTCACAAAGACATGGATCAAAGTTGGCAGATCGCCGGACGGAATGAGGTGCTTGATTCTGGCGATGTTTCTCAGATGATAAAATGAAGATTTTACCACTGCTGACACTTGAGATCTTAAGGTCAGCCCATCATCTAAGATCACTCTCAGATCTTGCACCCATTCAGAGACCAGTAACTTGACATCCCCACAAAACACCCCAGAAGGGGAGCCGGCCACAGGACCCCCTATCCGGCGATCCGGATCCAAAACCAACACCACAGTCTTCCCAGAATTCAACTTCAACCAGCTCAACCTCATCCAATCCTGGATTTCCTCCAGACAGCTATTAAATACTGAGACAGCTCCTTCCTGGTCGGGTGCGAAAGACAGGTACAGTTGGGTATCATCTACATAACAGTGAAAACCCAACCCGTACCATCTCACAATGTCTCAGAGGGGAAGCATGTATACTGCAAACAACATGGGGGACAATATAGAGCCCTGAGGGACCCCACAAAAAAGTGGGAAAGGATCAGAGGAAAAAAAACCCTGACACCACCCTCTGAGATCTTCTGGTGAGGTATGATGTGAACCATCTGAGCACAACCCCAGAGAGTCCACAAATACATCTCAGGCGCTCCAAAAGAACTCCATGGTCGACAGTGTCAAATGCTGAAGATAGATCCAATAACACCAGGATGGACCGTTTTCTCTGGTCTCTCACCATCAGGAGATCATTGAGCACCCGAACCAGTGCAGTCTCAGTACTATGCCTCTTACGGAAACCTGATTGGAGAGGTTCGTAGATACAATGGATGGTCAAGTGGTTCTGCAATTGGGCTGCTACCACCTCCTCGATCACCTTCCCTGCAAAGGGGAGGTTTGAGATAGGTCTGTAGTTAGCCAGACATTCTGGGTCCAAAGATGGTTTCTTCAACAAGGGTGTCACCTCTGCCTCTTTCAAGGACAGGGGATATACACCCGAGTCAAGAGAGGACCAGACTATCTGTGCTACAGCCAGTAGACTAGAATCTCCACACCCTAAGAGTTGGGGCATGGGACCTGGTTCTAAACTACAGGAGGTAGGATGCAGCCCCTGGACAATCCGCATAACATCCACGATTTCTGGGTGGTCAAAGGTACTCTAGGAAAACAAAGGGATAGTGACCCTGTCCTGGGCACCCGCAACTAGCATAGAATGTGCCAAACCGGTGTCTGCCCCAATGTTGGCCACCTTATCAGTGAAGAACCGAGCAATCTCATCACACTGTGATTGTGACAATGCTCTGTGGAGCCGTAGACAGGTTGGGTTGCACAATCTCTCCACGGTTCTGAAAAGCTGAGCAGGTCGGTTCTGCATGGCAGAAATTTCCCCGGACAGGAACTCTACCTTCTTACGGGAGATTTCTGACTGATAGAATTGATAATGTTCTAGCAGTCTAAGGCGGTCGGCATCCAGGCGAGACCTCCGCCAGCAACGTTCTAACCTGCGTCCAATTCACTGCAACTCCCTCAGAACCCCATCAAACCATGGGGGTTTGAAGTTGGAGGGAGAGAGGATGCACACGAACTGGAGCAATAGAATCCAGGGCAGAGGTAATGGCAGTATTATAAGCCACAACCAATGCCTCTGGATCATTGCTATGCACAGAAAGCTCTGATAGGTCAAGAACCACCGCAAGGCCATTAGAGGAAACATTCCGCAAGAGGTGGAACTTGACCATCTCCACAGGGGTCGGCCTACAAGGGGGGGGGGTGCAAAAATTGAATCTCACGGTGTAGTGATCTGACCAACTGACTGGTTCCACCCCCACATCAGAAGCCTCGATCCCCAGGAGGAAGACCAGGTCAAGAGAATGGCCAGCTTTATGAGTAGCAGTGGTAACTACCTGTGTTAGGCCCAGTGAATCCATTAACTGGAGGAAGAGTTGTCCAAATTGCGAGAGTTCATCGTCAATCCATGCATTAAAGTCACCCAGGACCATCAGCCTGGGGGACTCAAATGTCAGGTCGACAATGAAGTCTGCTACTTCCTTAAGGAATTGCTTCTCATCTCCTGGTGGATGGTAGACGAGAGCAATTCAATAGCCCACACCTGCTACAACGGCACATTCAAAAGAAGAGGTCTCCTCAACTGGTACACTGGTGAGATCCAATTCGGTCTTAAAGCAGACCGCAACCCCCCCCGCCCCGCGGTCCAACCCGATGTATTACCGTATACCTGGCTGGAATTGGCGGCCCAATATTGGTCCCGCATTATTACGTCCAGCCAGGTCTCGTGATGCTGCCAGGTCCTCGAGGCAACAAGATCTGAGATTATTGCCGTCTTGTTCCGGACGGACCTGGCATTGCACAACATCGCCCGGGTTGGACAGGACTTCTGAACTGCCAGACCACCTGCCCATCACTAAGGATAGTGCCCTTGGGTATGGGGACCAAACAGGATGACCCACACTGTAGGCTTCACTTCACCCCAGGGCGTCTCTTGGGCTTAGTCACCCCAATGGGAGCGCTGCGCTCATCTTGCCTCCACTGTTCACCCCCCCGCCCCTGCCCCTCCCTCCTGCGGGCAATACCTAGAGCCTGACAGTGTTGGTAGATAGAAAAAGCCAGGGAAGGGGTGGAGGGAGTGGAGAGCAGAGGCTGAGTAGCATACGACCAGGGGGTCCACAGAATGCCACATTTCAAAACAGAGCAAATCCTCAGAAAACGATAAAAGTGGATAAAAACAGTTCCTTATAAAAATTAAAACAAGCTAACTAACAACATTAACTAAACAAATAAAAAAAAAAACACAACCACATCTTTACTCGCCCCACCCCCACCCAACTAACTAATCAAACCAACTTCAAACAACTAGCTAACTAAAATATATAACTTAAACAATAAAAAACCTAACCTACCTAACACATAAAATAAATAGGTAAATAAAATAAGCCCACCGGTCCTCTCACAACCTGGCTACTTAACAACACAACAATACAAAACAAAAAATAAAATTATAAAAATATTCAAAATAATTTCCCCTCAGAGAAATCTCTCACAGAACTCTGCAATGGGGAAATTTCACATATAAAATTACCAACAAGAAATAAAGAGCTAAAGTCTGAGAGTCACATATTCATGATGATCACAAATTCAATGGAGCACAGGGTCGGCCAGGAGGTAGTTCACCCCTCTCATGGGTGGAAAACCAGTTCAAAGAACTAATGTGTTGCAGACCGCTCTTATCAAATTCAGGAGTCCAGGAGCTTATATCTCCAAGAAATGGTGGCAGTATTCAAATTCTCAAATGAGCTCTCACCTTCATTTGAAAACAAACAAAGCCTCAAACAATGATCTCAGTTCTGGAAAACATATAAGCAGTCTGTAGTTAAAGCCAAAACTCACTGTGAAAGCCAGAAACCAGGGAGCAAGGAAGAGTCAATCCAGGGCACCCAGGAAACCAAAGTTCTATTTCTCCACTCCACCGAGTAGTTGATAGCAGGGCTAGCAACAGCGTTTCAAATACCAGATAACTCCGGATTACCACCTATGCTCCACGGCTCCAGGAAGGTCCCACCCAGATCCCAATACCTCTTCCCAGACCCGCTCCCCGCTACGGCTGCCCACCAGCTACCGAGCGGAGAAGACAGAAGAGCAGCAGATACAGCTGCCCTATGGCAGCAGCACCGCAGCGCACCACTGGCTCGAGGTCAGGGTCGGGAAGGGATTCCTCCTCGCAGTCCACTGGAGTCTCTTCTTAGTCCAGCGCTGACCAAAACCACTCCTCACTCCTCGCTGTTCACCTAAGGCCACTCCGGGTTATACCACGCTACTCCTCAATCCGCCACTGGGACTCCACACTCTGCTCCCGGCACACACGCAGTATCGAGACTCCACAGATAATAGTTCCTTCAGTTCCCAGTTCCTAATCGCACTCAGTCCTTAAGCAATTGTTTAAAAGGAAAACTGGCACAGTTCACAGATCCGAACCAGGGTAAACAGCACAATTCAGGAATATGGACCGAAATAATAATATAACGAGAACGGAATAGACTAACGATGAAAATGAAGTAACCAGATAAAAATTAAACTCAAATAAAGAACTGAAAATCTAAGATGAACTGAAAAACTAAAAATAAGAACACAACTCGACTCCTGCTTCTGATGGCTAGCCCAGCGTGGCCGCCATCTTGAATTAGTATTCATATTCAAGTAGTAGGACACATAGTTTTTTTTTTTCTGACGACATTGTCCTGAGTGAAAATACTGTGCAAAATGAGAATATCACTGTTGAGGAGAGAGGGAGGGGAGGTAGAAGGAGGAGGAGGAAGCACACAAATTGTTGTTTATAGAATGATGGGTTTCAAGCAGAAATCTAGCTTTGTACCACCCATACCAGTAGTACCCTTCGTGCATGTCTTCCAATGAGTGGTTAACTCCTTGGAAGACAGGGTGGGTGAGCAGCTGCTTTCACAGTTAATGCCAGTTGTGCTCCTCAGTTAGCTGACAATGAGTGCTTATTTCTAAGGGGTCCAAGTGCTTTCTCCCAAGCATGATGTGATTAATCTCCCTCCCCGGCCAGCCCCAGAGTGAACTTCTCGGGTTTGTATTTGAACCCCAGCCTGCCACGTGGCAGTGTGATGTGTACCACTGCACCATTTGACTGGCCCAACTACATCTGCCTTTAAAGAAATTATTTTTTTTACTTACTCTCTTTATCTTCCTCTCACTGGTTTACATCAGTCTCTGCTAGCCCCGACTCTCATCTAGGGTATCTTTTTACTAAGACAGTCATCTCTTACCATCGACTGCTGGTAAAGCCCATGCCCAACTTGTCCCCTAAGGCATCGCCCCTTTCCAGCATGGCCAAGGTGTATTTGAGGAAAGACATGGAGGATCGTAGCCATTGCTGCATGGGGGCAACAGGATAACATGGCTTGCCCAATATGGAAAGATTAGAAAACCTGAGGCTCGTGTCATTAGAAACAAGATGTTGTAGAGGGGAACTACTCCTGTCTTTGATATCCTCTAATATGACATGTTTATGGAACTAATGAGATTCAGACTTCGAAAAATAGACAGGACGGCCAGAGGATACTCAAAACAACTGTCAGTTAAAACTGAAAACTATTATCAGATCCAATTTCTGTACACAGAGAGTAGCAAATCTATGGAATAAACTTCCTTCTTCAGTAGTAGACTCTCCCAACAAGGAAATCTTCAAGAAACATTTGAATGTGTTAATTGTTATGTACTTGTGCTGTCTGACTCTGAACCCTTTGAAAATAGACACCTGATTTTGCGGTATTTACCTTTATAGTAACACATGTCTAAGTGTTTGTTCTACTCTTGTTTGTCATGTTTATATACTTTGCATGAGTGTAATAAAAAAATGAGACAAAAAAAATAGACACCTGCCTAAAGAGTTTTATGTAAAATAAAAACTAAACTAAAATAAAATAAAACTAACTTCATTACAGTAAAACACTGAGTTGAGGGCACGTTGCCCTGATGGATCTTATGGTCTACGTCTGCCTATAAAACTACAGTAAACCACAGGAAATAAACTTAGTGGACCTGGGTGGAGCTTTGGCTGTCACATCATGCTGCAGCCACTGAGTGTCTCTTTTTCTCCTGTAGCCGGCCCCCCCTCCCCACACACACACACACACACACACACACACACTTCCCTCTCTAGACCACCTACACTCACAACAGACCTAGGAAGGGGTGCAGAGCAATCTGTTGTCATGCCCCTTTGCCCGTGGCATCAACACCTGGCCTCTTCTAGATATCCCTGTAGGTGAGATCTGTGTCAAAGATTTTCAAAAGTCCTCAAGTGCAGTGCAAGTTGTTTTTTTACTGTAACCAGCATTTAAAGTAAAAGTGTATTCGTAAAAAAACTACCAGTATTCATATACTGCAAACATTAACAGTCCTTGGGAGACAATGGGGATGCATTTTCTTACTAATGAGCAATGCTTTACAGTTTAATCGACTGATTTGCAAATCATGTGCAAGTTTTAAATCCATCAGATCCCTGAATTCAACTGGCTGCATCCCCCAGGACTGTTAGCAATGTATGGATACTGGTAGTTTTTTTAATTAATAAGCTTTACTGTAAATGCGAATTACAGTAAAAAGCCAACTTGCACAGCACTTGAGGACTTTTGAAAATGTTTGATCTTGTAATATAGGATTGTCTTTTTCCCTTAGGAAATCAGTGACATCAAAAACTCATAATACCATCACACCGGCATCAGAAATTCAGAATACTAGTGTTCTGACATCAGATTAGTAGTATTGTGGGATAGAATGTTTGGAGTGTTCCATATATTACAAAAAAATAACAAATAGGAAACCAGTGGGAACTAGGCACGTCAATCCGTTTCGGTACCTCTAACTCGCCCAGTGGCGAGCAGGTACATTAGACCTCAGTGCAGTGGGAGCATTTATTCATACATCCCAAAATGCTGTGCTACATAGCTGAGAAATACTGTGCTTGCTGACATTAATTTCACAAGCTCTGTTGGTTCTGCAGTCTTGAGCCCTACCTCTCACGGAAATAGGAAAAGGGACTGTCGTTTTTTGGGAGCTCTAACCAAAACTACAGCTCGTTGCTGGGGGTTTCTTTTTTAATGTTATTTTGAGGCACTGATAGCTACAACCATGCCACTTCCATGAATGAGAGAAATTTGCCCGTTTTAAGGCATTTCAGGTCGAAAATGTAATTTTAGCTGTGTGGCCTTTGAGACCACTTCCAGGTCACGGTACCTCTATTTAACTCACCCAGCAGTGAGTGGGGCACACGACATCACACTCAAAGATGTATGCAAAGACATGCACATCATACATATGTGTTTTGCATGTTTAGCGTGTTTCAGTGTGTTTAATTGTTGCTGGTGTATAATGCGACAGTTACAGCCATAGTGCAGGAAATTGACCTCTGTACCAGCTCCAGGTAATAACACCGAACCAAACCTGTTTTAAATCAAACTGAGCAGGCATAGTACTACCTTGTTTCCTAGTCTAACAGAGAACAGTTTAGCAACTGAAATGGCTAACACAATAATGACTGTAGAAGGAGAAGTAGGGTTCAAATGAATGTCTTGCGATATGTACAAAATAGTGCCTATAATCCCAATAAATAATTTTCTATGTGATAAATGTGCAAGGAATGAAGAATTAACTAAGGAGATTAGCCTATTTAATTCTCGACTAACTGCATTAGAAGCCAGTCAGAAAGCTGTGGCCCTTAGATTCCAGGTCAGAAACAGCAATATAAACCTAACCACAGAAAGTCAAAGGCCAGATAGCATAACTAATAGCACTAAAAAGGCTCATGAAGCTGCTCACTTGCCACATATTTGTTCCAATATACAATTGCCCAGGGATAGTCGTGCATTATGTCCCACTACTATTTCCAATAAAAAAGGATAATTGAAGACGAACCTCTGGAGGGATCGGATGAAAAATGGTACACAGTCCAGAGTGCTAGGGTTGCAAAAAAGGGCGAAAGACATGTAACTTTTCCCCTGCAAACACAGAATCGCTATGATTTTTTAAATCATGTTACAGAAGAAAATGACCCTATCCCAACTACATCCCAGGAACAAACAGTGCTGCCTGTCTGGAGCATACCTAAACAGTCACCAAAGCTATAACAAATAATACTCCAGTGATTACCAATATATTTATGAATATTATTACAGAGGTGTACCAAATAACAACAACACCGATTTTCCCACTGCCACTACTGAAGAGAGTACACCTATCACTTCAATCCCCCCAAAACTTCTCAACATCAGACCATGACACAAATATTGATATGAAAATAAACATACCAACAGAAAGTAAAGAAATCTATGTGCTGGGTGACTCGATAGTAAAACATTTGGATCGTGCTGTGTGTAATGGGAACAAATCAAACAGGACACTATCACGTTTTAATGGGGCTAAAATCTCTAATATCACTAGAATGCTACATACAATATTACAAGATGCAGGGGATAGGCCTATGGTTGTCATTCATGCTGGAACAAACAATATTTTTCATGATCCTATACTCAAAATAAAACAAGAGTTTGTATCATTGGCCAATAAACTCATAGATAGAGGGTGTGACATAGCACTCGCTGAAATCTTACCCATACCAAAGGCAACCAAATATCAGAATCATAAAATAAAAAGTATCACCGCACGGCTGAGGAAATGGTGCATAAAACAAAACATTAAATGTATCACTCATTGGGAAGATTTCAGTGGTCATGAGGCACTTTTTCGCAGGGATGGATTACATCTTAGCAGAAGAGGGAATACACTCTTGGGTAAACAAATCGTGTCTTATATTGAAACTCATTTAAACTCATAACTCAGGGGGAGAGACAAGTGTCCCTAGTCTCTCTTAATTTATCTGCTATAAATACTGTATTCTAACCTACAGCATAACAATTGCAACAAAAAAACAATATCTTGAACAACAGACACAAATATAGCTGGAAAAATATCAGTAGAAATTCAGACTTACAGGTAGTACTTGTCAGTGCACGTAGTCTAGTCAATAAGATGAATGAACTGACATATATATTAAAGGACAAGGATATTGATATCTGTGGCATCACAGAAACCTGGTTTCATGACAAGGACTGAAATACGAAAATTGAAGACTATAATAAAATAGCTAAAAATTGTACTCACAAGAGAGGTGGAGGCATTGCCCTGTATGTGTCAACAAAATTTAAGACATACGAGGTTTGTCTGACTATAGCAGCAAATATGGATATCGCACTATTATGGGCACAGATTTTATTGCCAACAAGAACATTCTTGGTGGGGTTGGGATATAAGACTCCTAACCTAAATGCAGAGGAAAATAATCTGTTTACATCAGCAATTAAAAACATGGATGTAGCATGTAACTGTGTCTTAATAGGGGATTTCAATTACATGTCTATCAACTGGACAACAGAAGAAGGTTCCAACAATAGCGAGGAAAAATTCTTAGAGTGTATATCACACCACAACCTGGAGCAAATAGTCAAAAATGGTACTAGAAATGATAATATTCTAGATCTTGTACTCACGAATATAGTCAACAATATTACAGAACCAATAGTCTCTATACCGCTTGGGGACAGCGACCATAAGATGGTACGTTTTTCAATAAAAACATCCCTCTCAGTGATTCAAGGTAGAACACAGGTAAAATATTATTTTAAAGCTAACTATAATATGATAAGGCACTATCTAGCAACTTGGAAAAGGGAGCATGACTTAAAGGATATGTGGTTGACAGACATATGGGATAAAATTAATCATAAAATAACCCACTGCATGAACAACTGGATCTCTGAAAGGAAGAAATATAAAAATAATCATAGGGTTCCATTATGGTGGAGGAATAATGTCAAAAAATATATAAGAAATAAGAAAAAATTGTACTACAAATATAAAAACAACCAACAGAAAATAACTGGCAACCATATAAAATGATGGCTAATAAAGCAAAATCCAGCATAAGGAAAGCAAAACAAAACCTGGAGTACAAATTAGCCACTGACATCAAGGATAATAAAAACAGGTTTTATAATTATGTTGGGTCTATGAGAGGGGCTAAAACAGGGGTTGGACCTATTCAAACAGAAGCTGGAATAGTCACAGTTGAAACAAAAATAGCAGAAGAATTCAATAAATACTTTATAAATGTATTTAAACCTAAGGAGAGTGTTGACAGCAACAATGATAGCACTGATAACTTTGTACCTGTCACAACTCAAGAGGTTGCTAACTTGCTAGGGACACCGAGAACAAATAGCTCCCCAGGCCCCGGTGGAATTAATCTCAAGTTCTTAAAGGAAGTATCTAACCAGCTAGTGGGCCCTTTAACACTGCTTTTTAATGCATCATTGAGAGAGGTTAACATAATCTCTCAATGGAAAGATGCAACTGTTACACCAATATACAAATCTGGTAGTCAGAAGGATGTAGCCAATTATCGGCCAATTAGCCTGATGTTGGTTGTATGTAAAGTACTTGAAAAACTAATTCAAAAACAAAGAATTGAGCCTATAGTACAAGGTAAGCATCAGGATATAACCCAACATGGATTTGTTGCCGGAAGATCATGTCTAACAAATCTTATTAACTTCTTTGAACCGGTGAGTGCAGCGTTAGACAGAGGTCTTCCCATAGATATAGTATTTCTGGATTTTCCAATGCTTTTGACACCGTGACACATACAATTCTGATTCAACAATTGAACAATCTCAAACTACATAGTAACATAATATGCTGGGTTACTTTGCGGTTAGACAATAGAAGACAGAGAGTTGAAATAAAGGGTAATAAGTCTGCCTGGGGCCTAGTGACGAGCGGGATTCCACAAGGTTCGGTACTGGGACCCACACTTTTTAATATCTTAATCTCCACCATGCAGACTTATAATAATGTGTGGATGTCAAAGTATGCTGATGTCTGTAAGATCGGATGTATTGTTAATAATTCACAAGCTGCATTGGATTTTCTGGAGAATATCTACAACCTGAGAAGTGGTCACAAGAAAACAAAATGACTTTTAATGAAACAAAATGCAAGGTTATGCACCTGGGGAAAAAACAGTTCCTGTAGAATGCATAAATTAAACAATATAATTCTGCAAGAAACAGTCAGTGAAAAGGATCTGGGAGTACTAATTGATAATTTAACTTTTGATACGCGTACACAGGTTACAGTTAAGAAATGCAACAACATTACAGCTTGCATTTTTAGAAATATTAAAAGTCGTGAACCAAGGGTAATAGTTCCATTATATACCAGCCTGGTAAGGCCGCACTTGGATTACTGTGCCCCCTTGTGGGCTCCAACTACAATAAGGGGTAAGAAAATGATTGAAGGAGTCCAAAGACGTGTCACAAAGAGAATTAATAATATGAAGCACCTAGAATATGAGGATATGTTGAAACATTTGGGAATGTACTCTATTCAACATAGAAACCTTAGGGGTGACCTTTGCCTGACTATTAGTGCTATGCAAAATGAGCTGTTAATGGAAACCATAGGTCTAGAAAAACATAGTGCTACAACCAATACAAGGACATACAAACACAAATTGAAGGGTGACACAAATAGAACACATGAGAGAAGTAACACGTACACCTAAAGAATAATCACCGCATGGAACACACAGCCACATTATATAGTGGAAAGCAAAAATATGAATACATTCAAAAAAATCTAGATGTTCATATGGGTGACATCAAATATTGTTTCCACTGAGAACACAAGGTGGCGAGTTCACAAAAGGCCATGGCCTCCAGAACTCACACTATTCTATGATTCTGATGTACTGATGAGCAGATACCTGAGAAAACTAGAGGAGTAGTCAAGGGTAAGGCAGCTGGGTCTCAATGCAGAAAAGTGCAAAATAATGCGCTTAGGGCACAGAAACTCAGAGGCAGAATACAAAATGGGTGGAATGGTATTGATGACCACCAAGCAGGAAAGAGACCTGGGGTAATCATATCAGATGACCTAAAGGTGGACAGGCAGCGTAACAAGGCAGTAGGGAGGGCAAGTGGGATGCTGGGGTGCATAGGGAGGGATATCACCAGCAGAATGAGGGAGGTAGTGTTGCCTCTGTATAGATCTCTCATAGGACCCCACCTGGAGTATAGTGTCCAGTTCTGGAGACCACATCTCTGGAAGGACATAGACAGAGTGGAGGTGCGCCAGAGGAGGGCAACTGAAATGGTGCAGGGTCTGCATCAAAAGCCCTACGAGGACAGACTAAAGGACCTCAATGTATACACCCTGGAACAGAGGAGGGAGAGGGAGATATTCTAGAGACCTTTAAATACCTCACAGGGGTAAATAAGGTACAGAAGGGTAGTATTTTTCAGAAGAAAGGGTGCTCAAGAACAAGAGGACATGCTATGAAGCTGGAGGGGGTTAGATTCAGGAGAGATGTGAGAAGTTACTTCTTCACAGAGAGAGTGGTGGATTCCTGGAATTGTCTTCTAGTGGAGGTGGTGGGGGCAAAAAGTGGTGGGGTTCAAGAATGCAAGGGATAAGCACAAAGGAATCATAGCAGAAAGGAAGGGAGGCCCCGTCTGATATAATAGTGTAGGTAGGGAGAAATGGACAGACTGAATTGGCCAAGTGGCCCTTATCTGCTGTCAAATTCTATGTTTCTATGTCACCAAATTAATTCCCTCAATGGAAATACATGCTTGTTACTGATGATTTCCTATTTATTATTCTATTTGTAAAACCATTGATATGACATCATAATGATGGTATTATCAGTTTGTGATATCACAGCCATGATGTTACAGGTTTAAGTGTAACTGTTTATAGGAAAAGGTGACTACCCATGTATTAACAATCATGTAAAAGGGGAACTGCACTCTATTTTCTATGGCTGGAAACAGTAGACTTCATTTTGCTTTCATTAAATCCTTTCTGGCTCCGCCCCTTTATCTGAATGAATTCTGTTAATTCTACAAGAAATCAGCATTGTTATCAGCTACATCACGCTAAGGTTAGAAGAATGACCCTCCCCATCAGGGCATAAATCAAAGACAACTACTGAATTTACTTGCAAGCATTTCCTTTACATTTTGTGCATTGTTAGCCTACCATTAGTTTTTACCTTGTGCTGCATGTATTACTGAATTCTGTCTCACAGATTTACTTATTTTGTGTTGACTGCTGGCTTGCTATCATTTTCTCCTCATGTACTGCCACATACTGACCCAGTTCACCCATGAAAATATACAGTCTATTGTCTAGTGCATTTACTAGGGTAACAAAAACTCAGTAAGTAAATGAAAGCTAGTATTAGCTGATCATGTTCTATACAGAAAATACAGGGTTAAAGTTAGGTAAATGCAGCTCCCTGATAAAGATGCTTAGAATATGCAGTCGTGAATGAAGCAGTCTGGAATTGTTATGTACTAAATGTTGTTGTGAGCATAAACATTAATTCACTTCTGTTGCAATACATTCCCACCAGATATTTGAGGCAAAACAAAAAACCCACCCTCCCTTCTTTAGTTGCAATCTTATCAGAGATACTTTCTTATGTTAATGAATTTCAGTTATAATTTAACAGAATGAATGTTATATTCTACAACAGCCCAGACTCATCTTTCTTTCAGCCCTGTCAAGTGCACAGTACTAGTTTTCCTTGAACAGCACATTACCATTTATAAACTATGGGACTCCCTTCCCCCTACCATTTGTGCTGCTCCTTCCTCTAGCACAGCCAAATCTCTCCTCCATTAATTCACTACACACTCCTGCAGTTGCCTCTGATCCTGGGATGTATTTTGCCACCCCTAATTCCTTACTTCCCCTCTGCCCGTGCCCTAATAAATTCCCCATGCGCCCCCCCCCAAGTTCCCACCACTATTTTCTGCTGAACCCAACAGTGCTTTGTTCACCCTTCAGTTTTGCTGCCATCTGTACTTCATTGTCATATTTAGCAGTGCCTTGTTCACTCCACTTTTGATGCCATTTGCACTTTTTTGCTTGTTGCTCGTCAGATGTTCTATCTAAATCAACTTGCTCATTTTGTTGCTGCTTAACTGTTTAACTTATAGTTTTGATCACTGCAGCCTATTTTTGTAACTTATTGCTGTACTGTCCTCTGTCACCCCTTAAGCCAGAATGCATCTGGAAACAAGCTGTTTCCGCTCAGTATGTCTTTTCTGGTCCTCCATCTGCAACTGCTCCTATATGCATATGTACGCGGACGACACTATCATTTTCACCTCCGGCCCCTCTTCCGCCAGCGTGCAGTCCACTCTCCAGCAAGACTTCACCAGAGTGCAGTCTTGGTTTCAGTCCAACCAACTGAAACTCAGTACAATAAAAGCCATTGCCATGACCTTTTCGGAGACTTGTAGGAGGGCAGCAGCCAAGGCCAACAGGATGCCAGAAGGAGGGAAGTGATACTCCCTCTGTATAACTGCTTGGTGAGGCCGCACCTCAAGTACTGCGTGCAGTTTTGGAGGCCACACTTAAAGAGGGACATTAAACTCCTGGAGAGGGTCCAGAGGAGGACAACCAAAATGATTTGGGGCTTGGGGGACAGGACCTGTGAGGAGAGGCTTGAAGAGCTAAATATGTACACAATGGAAGAGAGAACGAACTGGGGGGACATGATAGAGGTCTTCAGGTACATGAAGGGGTAAATAGGGAGGAACAATCAGGGCGTTCAAGGAAGGAGGAGGGGCCACTAGAGGTAGTGGGTGGAAGCTGGAGGGGGGAAGATTCAGGGAGAAAGGAGGAGGTGCTACTCACTGAGAGGGTGGTGGAGCCATGAAATGCGCTCCTAGAGGGCTGGTGGAGGCAGAGACGGTGGAGGGATTCAAGAGGGGTGGGACAGGTACAGGGAAGGGTTCTGAAGCAAAATCCAATGCAGCGAGAATATCCGGAACTGGGAAGAGAGAAGCCAGAGAGGCGAGGGGTTCCAGCAAGGTCGGCTCCCAGGGTGAGGCTGACCATGACAGGCATAAAAGACAGGTCGATTCTGCTGGCATTTTAGTATGTTAGTATGACCTTCAGCTCTAAACATAAACTGGCCACCCTTCTGTCTCCCCCAGTTTTCTCTACTTTGGACGGTACCCCTCTAGAGACAGTCCCAGCTATTAAATACTTAGGGGTCTGGTTGAATAGCCACCTTGATTTCACAGCCCATATTGACGCCATCTGCTCCAAACTGACCTAAACTTGCTGTCCTCTACCATCACAAAAATAATCTCCCTGTCCCCACCAGCTGGGAGCTGGTATCGAAAATGATCCTACCTGTCTTCGATTATGCCGATGTGGTGTATGGTACCACTCCAGCCACGTCCCTCTCCAGACTGGATACACACCTAAATTCTTCCTGTCATTTTGCTACCATTTCCCCTCCCCTCACTCACCACTGTCTCTTCTACTGTGGTCTCTCTCTCTAGCTCCACTGTCCCACAGAAGGATGGTTCACTGCACCTCTCTTGTTGCCAAGTTCTGATTCAGAACATTCCTTCCCTACCTTTCCTCCCACCTCTCTCCAGCAACTACTTCAACCTACTCCCTTCATCACAGAGATCCACACACTGTTGTTGTCCCTCACCCCCATTCTGCTGCTGGCCAATCCGCCTTCTCCTATCATCTCCCACAACTCTGGAGCAAACTTCCGGCCGATCTTCACCTATCCTCCTCCTCCTTCGCCTCCCTCAAAAGCCTCCTCAGACTTCTCCCCTCCCTACAGTGCTCTCATTGCTCTCAACCCCCCACAACTTGAGTGTCTTCCATAAATGTATGAGTTCAGTCCGAGCTGAATTTTTCCTATTTTGTTACTTGCCTGTCCTATGCTGAATTTTGTTCTTGCAGTCCATATCTGTGTTATTAGTTATTCCCTGAAATTGTGTTGTACCTATTGTAATTTGGACTTGCAGTCATTACCTATATTGTGTTTATTCTTCTTTCCTGAATTATGTTGGACCAATCTGTAATTTTGGACTTGTATACTGTGTACTTTCCACTTGTCTTGTATTACCGACTTTCTTATGTTTCCCTTTCCCCAGATTGCACCTAGAAACGAGCCTCGGCTCAGTGTTCCTTTCCCGGTTACCAATTTTAAATAAATAAATAAAATTAATTCTGGTCAGCTTTTTGAAAATAAATAAATAAATGAAATATATGACATGACTTGTACAAGCGGCATAATTTTCATTCTGTTATATCCACCCAGCTCTTACCTCCCAACCTCTCCTTCCCCAGGACACACCTGAAAATGAGTCATTGGCTGAGTGTGCCTTTCTGGCCAAAAAGTTTAAATAAATATTTAAATCAGTCAATAAATGGTGTAAAATGATGAATATATAGGATAGTGTATGGCATCCCATACACAACAAGCCTATTCTTCCCCCCGAGAGTTTTCTGGCTGATGATCTCGGGAGCAAAGCTCAAGAGGTCCCTCTGCTGTCATAGAAAACATGAGGGGGAAGAGTAGTCGAGTTGTGTATGGGATGCTGTACACTGTTCTTTATAGTGTATGGTCTCCTGAAATGAAGAAGGGCTTACTTTTTCAGGACAGCACAGTCAACGACTGTGCTCCAAGAGCAGCTCTTCAGCGATGTGTGTGTGGCAGTGTCTCTCCCACATGATGGTTCAGCTGTTTTCTGTCCAATGAACCACGCTGATTGGGAGAGTCATACTGTGATGTAGCAACTGCAGCAGAACAAACAGTCATTCTGCTGCAGTAGCTACGTCACTACTGAAGCAGAACAACTTTTATGGTGTATGGAATTCCATACACAACGACTCAGGACCATACACTAGAACAGTTTTGTATGATGATCAATAATCTGCTTTATAATGTTGAGGAGTATGTGTCTGATCAAGAAATGAATAGCCTTTCCTTCCCATAGTCACATGCAGAATCCATATCTTCATTTGTGCCGTTCAGCAGTGTTGTGTGGAACACACTGATGGGAACAGCGCCAGTTTTTATAGTCCATCTTATTTTTACTCTTCGGCAGTTTTGCTGTGATGTATCTTTTCCATTGTTTGTGGTGTCTCCTCTCACCAAACATTGTTAATCAGTTCTGTCATCTGCATTAGGCTATTGTCTGGGTTTGCCTTAAGCATACTGTATCTGCAGAAATGTTACCCAGTCTTACATTTTTATTGTTCTTGCATTTTCTGCAAGTCACCTTTATTTTTCAGACTTTTTCAAGCTGGATTGTTAAGTTCTTCCAGTGATGCCCCTTCATTAAAGTTGAATAATTCCTGGGTGTTCCACAACGGAGTGTACTAAATGTCCAGTTTCCATCGGAGTTGGCTTATTCAGGTTTGGTGGAGGCTCACCTATTTTTATTTATGGCTTTGGTGGCCAACAGTCCATCATATTTGATCTTAACAGGCACCTCTTTTTATAGAGTGCTATGATTGTACTTTGTGATCTACACACAGTTTGAAGGTCACCTTTTGCCACAGCAGACTCTGCCTCAGAGTCCTTCTGTATGTCTCTCCTCCTATTCAGTATAGCACCTCTCTTCATTGCTTTGTGAGTTTATTTGTAATCTTTGGGTCCAATTTTCAAAGACCCCTTAGACCGATGCAACTTACGTCACTCTAAGGGTTGCGGCAAAACCTGGATGCGGCAGGGACATTGCACCAGATTTTAGAATCTGCAGGGTCCCTGAGCCAAACACCCAGGTTTGCCACAGACTGCAATATGTGCCAAAGACTTGGCCACATCTGCAGTATTTGGCCAAGGTGTCCAGCACCCCCCCGCCCCGCTTGGCACAACATTGGTGAGAGGAGGGCTGTGCTAGCAGCTGGCTGCTATTTGGGTTTGGGGGGATGGAGGGTATTACTCTGGGTATTACTCAGTTGGTAAAGGGTGGAAGGAGGCTCTAGGCCCATTATGACCACCCTCCCTGCACATGCAGGGTATATTTAGTCACTTAACCCAGAAGAATGTTATTCAGTTCAGCTTTAAATGACCCAAAGGAGTTCATGTTGATCACATGGTTGGGCAGTGAATTCCATAGGGAAGCAGCTCTTATAATGAAAAAATTCTGTCTTTTGGAAGTTCTAGCCTTTGGTATCTTAATCTGTCAATTTCTGTCAATGACTTTCTGTTGCGAGAGGTGTTCTCTTACCCCAGCTCCAATATGCTCTGCCCCTCCTCTTTGCTGCAAACTCTGCTACACTCCACAAATGGGACACTGTCTACAACAACATCTGTAGATTCGATTTAACTGCCCCACATCTTACCCATCATTGTCTCCTTTACGCTGGCTTAAATTGGCTGTCACCTAAGGATATTCGAGCCTACTCCCTGGGCTGCTTTATTGACTCCCTGTCTAGACCTCCCTGCCCTGTCTATCTTGCCAACCTCCTGACTCCTGCCTCACACACCCGTACCCTCAGGTCTTCCTCTGTCCCCATGCTCTCCACTAGACCTTGCATGACAAAAATGGGTGAACAGGCATTTGCCCATTTTGCTCCCAAATTCTGGAACTCACTCCCCCTTATGGTGAAAACTTCAGCCTCCCATCGAGAATTCAAAAAACTCGCTGTTCACCCACCTTCTAGCCTCTGGCCAATGCAAATGCTCTTAATTTGCTTTGTCCCACTGCAGGCTGTCGGGTCTGACCCTGAGTACTACACTAATGTTCTCCCATGCAATATGCTTGCCTAGGTGGCTATGAACCTTGATGTCTTTACTGTCCTCAGCTGTCTTATGGTTACCCTAATTGCTTTATTTTACATCCTTATTATGATCTATGCCTAAAATGTACCCTTATGTAACTATTACTGTGCTACCCAATGTATATTTTGTTTTGCTCCTGTACACCTATATTATGTCTGTGCATTTCTGCATATTGTAACCAATGTCCTGTGCTCTCCCGGGTCGTGCCTGAAAATAGGCAGGTCTGTTGCCTAGCGCACTTACCCAGTTACCAAAAGCTAATAAATAAATTGTGACATCCCAGTATATCAGGTTTTAATGCCATCTCAGTGATAGTATTTTTCATAAGTGTGATGTCTTTCAAAATATTATACAACAGTAGCATGTCACCATGATCTCTTCTAAGCTTGAGATCATACAAACCCAGTTCCTGAAGTCTTTGTTTGTATGGCAGATGTTTAATTCTGGGAATCGGTTTTGATGTCCTTCTTTGCATGCTCTCAACTAGCTTTTGATATTTTTTATAATGAGGGGCCCAGAAAGAAGATGCATAGTCAGTGTGTGGGCATGTATATGATTTGTACAGAGGTACTATACAGCAATCACTCCTACTAACAAATGTTCTTTTGATAACAGATAGTATAGTATTTCCTGTCTGTGCAATTTTTCTACAGTGATCAGTGGAGGTAAATGAGCTGTTAATAATAATCCCTAGATCTCTTTCTGTTTTAGCATGATTTATTTGGTGGTCAGACAATACCTGACGGGGGGGGGGTTCACTGCACCACCAGGGATAATTACATACTGCAGCGGTGATCGCGGGGAGGGAGGGCAGTGTGCTGTTACTGGGAGGGTATTTGCAACCACATCAGTGGGATAGGGGATCAGGGATTGGGGGTCCAGGAGACTGTCAGGGATGGAGGTTTACAACATTATAGGTGTCATCAGGGTTGGGGGTGGATATGTGCAGCGCATTGTATTGTAGTTCAGTATATGGCACAGGCACCCCAATGGGTGCTCTGTTGAATTAGTCTCATCTCCCTGTGCCCACACTGCCACCTTTCCGGCCCCTGGCATGACCCTGGCACCCCTGTGTGACCCAGTCCCTATGGTGTAAACCACTTAGACCAGCTTCTGGCTGGTCTAAGTGGTCACCCTTGCTGCTTCCATGGTAGGGCTGTGAAAATCCCAGAAAAGGGGATGTTGCAGCCCCACCATGGTGCAAGCCCCCTTGCATCCTGGCGCAACTGGTTGTTTGTCGCAACCCTGATGCAAGGGGGCTGTGCTGCAGTTGCATCCGGAGTGGATGCAGGGTGCATTTGGAAAATTGCGTTTGCCACAAGTTGGGACACAGGTCACCATCTGTGCCAAACTCTTTAGACACAAACCCCTTGTGTCCCTCTAAGCCCTTTGAAAATCAGGCCCCTTGTGTTTTAATATTTGACAGATCTTATCCCAGGTGGCTCATGCTTGACTCTTTTCCTCTGTTTACTCTGCATAACCAGTCAGTTCATATTTCCCATGTATACACTAGGGGCTTGATTTTCAAAGCTCAGGGAATAACGTAAGGTGCCTGCATCAAACATAAATGATGCAAGTGGTACCTTGTGTCAAAAGATGCGGCAATCCTAATTTTCAAATGGCACTGTGCCACCCTTGTGCCAGAAAGTGGGGTGCACCAGGTCACAAGGAGGCTTGTACCATGGTGGGGCTGCAGTATCCCCTTTTTCGTGATTTTGCAAGCCCTGCCATGGATGCAACAAGGGGCTACATTAAGACCAGTCAGGAGGTGGTCTAAGGGAGGTGCTCCAGTACCATGTACCATGGCGAAGGGGAACGGGTTCTGAAACCAGGCTGCTAGGGGCATAAGGGGCACGGGAGGTGGCATGGGGGCCAGGGAGAGAGCTGATCATGAGAGGGAGTGATTTTGCACCCAGCATGGTGCATTTGGTTTAGTAATTATTTGCTGTTGTTTGCAATTGGTATTAGTGTCCTACAACATTCTGTAACACTGCATTATACTCGCAATACATAATCAGGTCAAGGACAAGTGATATGTTTCAATAACAACTTTATCACATTGACACGTAACTCAGCAGACCTCAAAACCTTTATGGTATATGAACCGTAACAATCAGCAACTATATACCTAGTAATGGGGGTGCCGTTTGCATATCCTCAGAGCCAATAGGATGGGACTGCTGTTGGGGGGGGGGTCCAGGGACCAGAAAGTGACATGTCACCAGGTGGGCACTGTTAGTTCTTGGAATCCCTCACTCACTTGGTGGTCCCATCCCATCCCATCAGCTCTGAGAATATGCAAATGACTCCCCCATTACCAGGTATATACTGTAGTTGCTGATTGTTATGGTCTGTATACTGTAAATGTTTTGAGGTCTGCTGAGTTACGTGTCAATATGATAAATTTGTTATTGGGACATATTACTTGCTCCTCCGATGTGTTGCCTTTGAATTGATTATGTATTGTGAGTATAATGCAGTGTTATGGAATGTTGTAGGGCACTAATACCAATTGCTAGACAATACCGAATAAATACAAAACCAAATGCACCCCACTAGGTGCAAAATCACTCCATGCCCAGCTGTCTCCCTGACCCCCACATGCCACCTCCCATGTCCCTGCTCCCCCAGCCCCCTTTTGTAAAACAGATTCACCCCCCCCAACCATCATGGCCACTGTACTGTTGCATCAGGTTGGGGGAGGGATCTCTGTGGCAATTTCTGCAGGTGTGCCATATGTTTGGCGCTAGCCTGCTGCTGCAGCAACTCCTGGGTTTTTGGCATAGGGACCCCTATTTTTATAAAATTGGGTGCAGGGTCCCTGATGCACCTGGAGTTTTGCCGCAGCCCTAGATCACTGCAAATTGCAACAATCTCGATGCACTTTGAAAATTGAGCCCTAGGTATGACACAAGGTGCCTGAATCAAACATAAATCGCACAAGTGGCACCTTGTGTCAAAAAATGTGGCAATCCTAATTTTCAAATGTGGTCTGCATCAAAAAGGGGAGCCATTGTGCCAAAGTGGCACTATGCCAGGCTTGTGCCAGAAAGTGGGGTGTACCAGGTCACAAGGGGCCTTGCGCCATGGTGAGGATGCAACATCCCCCTTTTTTGTGATTTTGCAAGCCCTGTCATGATGCAGCAAGGGGCTGCACTTAGACCAGCCAGTAGGTGGTCTCAGGGAGGTGCTCCAGTGCCACACACTGTAGTGAAGGGGGTTGAGTTCTAAAACCAAGCTAATAGGGGCAGAAGGAGCTTGGGAGTTGGCATGGGGGCTGAGGAGAAAGCTGGGCATGTGAGGGAATGATTTTACACCCAGCAGGGTGCGTTTGGTTTTGTATTTATTTGGTATTGTCTGGCAATTGGTATTAGTGTCCTACAACATTCTGTAACACTGCATTATACTCGAAATATATAATCAGGTCAAGGGCAAGTGATATGTTTCAATAACAACTTTATCATATTGACACATAACTCAGCAGACTTCAAATCTTTCATGGTATACAGACTGTAACACTCAGCAACTATATACCTAGTAATGAAGGTGCCGTTTGCATATACTCAGAGCTGATAGGATGGGACCGCCAAGGGGGTCCAGGGACCAGAAAGTGACATGTCACCAGGTGGGCACTATCAGTACCTGGGATCCCCCCACCCTACAAACACACACACACACACTTGGTGGTTCTGTCTCATCGGCTCTGAGAATATGTAAATGACACCCCCATTACTAGGTATATACTGTATAACCCCTTATTTTCGCTGAAAATGTATTTCCACTATGTCCTCGGGACAGTCCATTTCCACGGAAATAAATTTACAATGCAAATAAATGGACCACTATGCCGAAATACACAGAAGAAAGATTTGAATGTTTTACTGCCACTACATTACCCCATGTAGTCAGATGCCGACATGTAACCAGACAGCACTCAGATTGTTGAAAGACCTGAACATCAGAACTACCAAGAATGCCGACATGCTGTCTCTGAACAGCGGTTCATTTGATTCATTGATCACAGATTAAGTTTGATTCCAGGATTATGAAGCGGACATTTGCTACTTCCAAATTTTATTGAGTTTCATGAAAGGTACTGTACTTCACTGTTTATTGTGAATGGGGAGTCAATGTGTCAGCATTCTTGGCGTTCGGCAATCCGAGGTTCAATGCTTGCAAAAAAATGTTTGATAATTTCTCGCTCCAAGTTGGGAAACGACTTAGATGCAGGTCACAGCGCTAATATAAGTTTACGCGGAACTGCCCATGGACCCGGGCCGCGCGGAATATAAGGTGCGCGGAAATAAAGCGTTATACAGTAGTTGCTGATCGTTATGGTGTTTATACCATAAATATTTTGAGGTCTGTTGAGTTACTTGTCAATATGATAAATTTGTTATTGGGACATATTACTTGCCCCTCTGATGTGTTGCCCTTGAACTTATTATGTATTGTGAGTATAATGCAGTGTTACGGAACATTGTAGGACACTAATACCAATTGCCAGACAATACAGAATAAATACAAAACCAAATGCACCCTGCCAGGTGCAAAATCCCTCCCTCCCATGCTCAGCTGTCTCCCCGCCCCCCCATGCCACCTCTCATGTCCCTGCTGTCCTCAGCCCCCTCCTCCTGTAAAACAGATTCATCCCCCAACCATCCCAGCCCCTTTACAGTTGCACCAGGCGGGGGGGGGGGGTCGCTGTGGCAGTTCTCGCAGGTGCACCATACGTTTAGCGCTAGCCTGCTGCTGCAGCAACTCCTTGCTTTTTGGCACAGGGACCCCTATTTTTATAAAATTGGGTGCAGGATCCCTGATGCACCTAGAGTTTTGCCGCAGCCCTAGATCACTGCAAATTGCAGCAATCTTGGAGCTCTTTAAAAATGGAATCCTAGGTATCTAGTGATCTACAGCATTCTTTCGTCATCAGTGGATCTCACTCTGAGTAGTTCATCTTTCACTCATTTCCCTTGTTTTACCAACACAAGTCAAGATTTCACATATAAGTACAGTGCATAATGGTTTAAAACATTCTTTGGTTATTGATGGATCATGCTTTGAGAAGTTAATGTTTCATTCTTTTCCTTGTTAAGTCAGCACAACCAGTCAGTCAAATATTTCATCTATTGTATGTATTGATCTACAAAATAAAATACATTTTATAACCTTCACACAGTCGCTGCTATGGGCATTACACACACACACACACACACACACACACACACACACACACACACACACAGAAAAGAAAAACACCTGCTGTGCATCATGTACTCATGAACATATGGTGCTGCATTTTATAAGCCAAAAACAGTCAATACCATGCCATA
The DNA here is from genome assembly GCA_016271365.2 of Neoceratodus forsteri. NCBI lineage: Eukaryota > Metazoa > Chordata > Ceratodontiformes > Ceratodontidae > Neoceratodus > Neoceratodus forsteri. The sequence continues at coordinate 1,222,347,110 of CM057450.1, forward strand.
TCATAAGTGCAGTGACACATCCCAGGGTACTGATTTCATTGGGAGGTATCTGCACTCCTCATGTAAGTTACAGTATTTCATTCAGAGCACATGTTATTTCACTTACAACATATTTACTCTTAGAACCTGGAAATACAACAAAGAGAGCAATGTGCCAGATATATAACCATTCCACCATTGGTCCTCACTCCAGTAAAATATGAAGTTAAATGAATTCTGTGAAACTGGGATTCAAATCCATATCTCCTAGTTTATAGTTTTGTGCTCTAACCAGTAGGCTCTGCTGGAAGGAATAAAAAAGGAAAGGGACACCAATCTCAGAGCAGGTTTTATGGATCAAAGCTATCTAGGACTACAGTGAGCCCAGGAAAAGTATGATACAGGAAATGCACAAACAATAAATAAAAACCACAGCACTGCTATGGAAAAGATATAATAATAAATAATACTTAGCAATGCAGTACCCAAGAATAAGATGCATTGTACAGTAAGAGCAGTAAGGCTAGTTTGCAGAGTTCAAGGTGGCCCTGGTGGATGGTTTCCTAGCCACTACCAGAATGTCGACCACCTTAGAGGACACCTCACACCTTGCAATGGTTATGTCCTCATGAGCCAAGCATGAAGATGGAGAGATCCGAGGTCCAGATGGACCAGGGTGCCCAGCTCTCGGGAGAGCGCGCCTGTGCATAGGGGCAGGGGCACTGGAGGTTCCACTGCCAGCTGCTGAAGCAAGGGGAACCAGATCTGATGAGGCCAGAAGGGGGCAATTAGGATCATAGTTGCCCTTTCCATCTGGAGTTTGATCAGAACCCTCTAAAGGAGTGGGAAGGGAGGGAAGGCATACAGGAATCTCCTCTTCCAGGAGAGGGACAGCGCATCTCACCAGAAAACCTCCAGGCCCTGGAGCGAGCGAACAAAAAAGTGGCAGTTTTGTGTTGAGTAAGGACACAAAAAGGTCCAGTGCTGGACAACCCCACTGGTAGAACATGCCACCACAGAGGTTAGGAGCTCCTGTTCATGAGCTCGTGACTGAGGCCTGCTTAGGCTGTCTGCTAAGATGTTTTGCATATCGGGAACATGGATGGTAGAGAGTTCTAGGCCATGATCTATGACCCAATATCAGACTCTAATCGCTTCTCAACATGGTAGGAATGAGTTCCCCTCTGTTTGTTGATGTAATGAACCACGTTGGTGTTGTCTGTTTGAATCAGCAGTCGGCCTGGGGAGAGCTGGGTCTGGAATGCCTGCAAGGCATACAGCACTAGCGATGCACTGGGATTTAGTACTTGCACATAAGGTTCAGCACTTTGTTTAAGGCATTATGCGTTTTCTGAAGGTGAGTTACAATTTGCACTGACAATGGCAGCACTGAATGGATCTAAGCATTCTGTTTGTACAGGCTTTTATTTCATGTGGCTGACACTTGTCTCTTTTGTCCGTCAGAAATAGCCAGGGACATTTCTGCCACTTTCAAACAATGCAGACTAAAGCCCTGGTTTGATGAAAAATCCTTTCAAGTTAAAAGCTTTCTGAAAGAAACTGGCAGCTGCGAGGTTCATGCTAATGTGGTGGCTGTGGGCAGCAGTTGTAGCGGTTGTCAGTAACACTCCTGCTGGCCTCTTCATGAGCATCTCTTTAGTTCTCATACCAGTGATGCCAGCTGTCTTGGTTTAATACTGACCTGGGAATATTGCCTTTTTCCTTTAATGTTGACTCTGTCATGCTCAAGGGATTTTAGGTGCAAATCTCATGAGTTTAACCCACTCTTACTTATAGCTTTACTTTTAAAGTGGGAAATATGTACTGTACTTGCATACTTGGCTCCAAACTCATGAAATAAATCCCTGAGGTTCTCAAATATGCTACTTCCTTGTCAACCTGAAAAACTAATCTGTTCCTTCACTGAAAGGAATAACTTTTGTGCCCGTAAACGCTGGAATCATTTGCTAATGGTTATTGCTAGAATAGTAGTGGTATATTGTCTTAGTAATGTTATATGTTCTGATGTACATTGCAAGTTATGCATTGCAAAAGTAATAGCAGTAGCTCCATAGGCTGCACACTCATCTCTGGGTCGGAAGGTCAAAAGGTCATGGGTTCTAGTCTCATACCAGGAACTTGGACAAGTAACCAGTACTGACACTAGTGCTGCACTGTTCAGGTGCTGTCCTTTGGGTGAGATGTTAAACCTTTCTGCCCACCTCTGTTGGCTTTTGGTCCCATGGCACTTATCCCAAGAGTAGTGGATTTCCCCTGGTGTCTTAGCCAACATTCCTCCTCTCAATAAATCGGTGTATGTACTCACTCCCACGTACACCTGACATCTCAGCGTGCTGTTCCTGGGCAAACATTACAAATAAATAAAAATGCACTCTACTTGCTGCAGATCGGCAATTAGACCAAAAAGTTTTAATCTTATCCTGTTAGTCCTGTTTTCTCTTTATTTGACCACAGTTTTTAAGTCAGAGTCAGAAAGAGGGTAAATGAATTAAAACAAACATATACCATACAAAATGATGTGTGGGCAACCATACACCAGAAGGTTGGTGTTTCAATCTCAGGCTGAGACCTCGTGAGCTTTGCCCTCATGGTCTATGATGTTATTTCACCCCTCAAAGGAAACACAGCCTTGTTGAGTATGGCTGCTCATATAGGGGTGGAAATTAAGAAAATAATCTGCTGTGGAAGGAGGAATACCTGAAACTCAAATTTGGTATTTTGTCTCAGAGTCTGGTATTTGGCCTATCCAAAAGAGCATATTGTAGATTAAACTGCAGAGTGGAGGCACGAAAGACACCATGATGAAAATGCTATTCTGTGTTGAAAATTGATATGTAAAATAAGGCAGAATACCATTAATTTTGAGTCTGCCATACATTATTGTACACACGTGGTGCACACATCTTCTGAGCAAAGAATTTGTGAATTTTTACAGATGACTTTACTTACACTGTAAAACAATGTAAGACTTGCTTGGTTTTCTGCTTGGTTTGTGTTCATTACCTCGTGGAGTGGGAGAGTGGCTGTAGCCGCAACACCTGAGGTCTGGCCACATTCCACGGCTGAGGAAGGAGCATTAGCAGCCACAGCTGCAGCATCGGGGGGTCAGGCCGCATACCACAGCCAAGGAGGATTGGCAGCCGGAGCCACAGCAATGGGAGTTGGACCACATCTGCGGCCAGGGAAGGAGAACTTGGGCTCCCAAAGGAGCCAATAGAGAGGCACTAAAAAAGGGCATGAAGATTGGATCGGTGGCTGGGCTTTAAAAAGCAAAGCCCAGCTGCGCTGACTCAGACTTGCTTGGTTTTTTTCTCCCATCCACCCACCCCACACCACCTCCATTATTAAATGGGGTAGCTAAACCATTCCCTAGTAGTGGAGGCACCTGTCAGAAGGGGGCATGGAAGGGGCGGTGGGAAGCATTTAAAGAGAACTTACATGTGTGTTAGTGTAATTTATGAGTGAAGTCTGCAAATGTTATGACATTTAGGAATAATTGCTGAGAAGACAGGGGAAGGACATAAATGAATGGGCAGTTGGAACCTTTTGGGGTGAAATTACAGCTAGGGCAGGGTTTTATTTAACTCTAAAAATTGATTAGCGTTTTGCTCATAAAAGTGCTAAAACATTGTGAAAATGCATAACACCTGCCTCACTGTGTTTAACAAACATAGCACTTCTAGAAAACCTATATAAACACTTTCTGAACAGTTAGTATTGCCCCAAGAAAAAAACTGCTAATCAATTATTTAAAACCCTGAGCTAGGGTATTGTAATTTTTGGTACAGTACTGCAAATCTTGTGTCACTTGGGAATAAGGGAGAAAGCTACAGGTGACACTGAAGTGGAAATTGTGTGCTAGAGTAAGGTATACTGAAACTGGAATTAGGTGCTAGAGTAAGATGGGTGTAACTGGGCCGAAGAGCCTAAAGAAGGAAGGTGCAGACACGGTTGTGGTGGTATATTCAGGGCAAAGGTCAGGGTGATTACGGTGCAAGGAATCCAGTGCATATAAGTGTTGTAACAATACAGAGTGGTAAGGTATCAGCGACCTGGTTGGACATGAATGATACGAGTAGAAGAGGGAAGCAGAAGGCATGGGGATCGGATGAGCATCCTGCACCTGGAAGGATGGGGGGTCGCTGGTGGGCAAACAGGGAAATGGGAAGGGTTGTAGGATGCATCAACTGCGGATTGCCTATCTTTCTGAAAATTGCATGGAGAGTGGGGGGATGTTCGGTATGTAAGCGTATAAAGCAGCTTGAGAACAAAATCATGGGTCTGCAAGAAGAGCTAAGGAGGGCATGACGGGTTACAGTGGGTAGTGGCCCAGCAACTGGAGTTGGACAGAGGGAAACGAGGGAGGTAGGTCAAATTGAGCTGGTGGGGGGAGGGGAGGGAAGAAGTTAGCGGCGGGGACAATGCAGCAGGGGGGCCCAGGCCAAAGGGCACAGAGTCAGGGGCCAGATGAAAGGAGGAAGGAGGAAGAAAGGGATGAGGGGAGGAAGAGGGGTGGTAACAGACATGGAGTCAGAAAGGGGGGGAGGGAATAGCAGGAGTAAGGAGGGAATTGGTGACAGGGAAGAGTGACTGGAAAATCTTTTTGCAGTTCTGGCAGGACTAGAGGATGGGAGAGGGGATGAGCTTGGGGGAGGAACTTATGAGGGACCAGAGGGCATTGGAATGAGTGGGAGTACCTCTGGGGATACTATAGCAGGGGTAGAAGTGGGAACAACTATGCAGGAGGAAGAGGAGATGTCGGGAGGAATGTGGTGGGTGAGAAGGAGGAAGGGCAGCAGATGGAGAAGGGGTGGAATCTTAGTGCTGGAGGACTCAATACTAAGAGGAGTCAGATGGGGTAGCAGGGGGGAAGGCATAGTCGCATTTGGGTGGAGGCCATGCCTGGAATGACAGTGGAAAGGGTGGGGCAATCTGTTCTGAAGTATGCTAGAAGGGGAAGGGAGAAGCCTCATATAGTTCTGCATTTGGGAACAAATGACCTGGCAGATAATATGGTAGAAGTAGTTCAGAGGAGGTTTAAGGAGCTAGGACCGATCTGCAAAGAGGCAGGAAGGTCAGTAGCTTTCTCGGAGATACTTCCAGTGCCCATGGCGACCACTGCAAGAAAGCTGAGAATAGAGGAATTTAACAAATGGCTAAGAACCTGGTGTCAGGTCAAAGGGTATGGGCTGGTGGGGGTGTGGGGAAGGACCTGGGAGGACAGGGAGCTCCACACTAAGGATAGGTTTCACTTAAGCGAGGAGGGCAAGAGAATTTTGAAGTGAGGATTGAGGCATACATAACAGGAGAAGGGAATTTAAACTAGGAAAGGGGGTGGCAGGTGGGCAAGAGGCAAGCTGAGACCACAGGAAGGGGAGCGGAATGAGTTCACTCCCCATAACAGAAGCAGTGGACTAAGGGAGAGTATTTATTTTATTTATTATTAGATCATCGGTTTACAAACCTTTGAGTCATAGACTCATTTACAAAGGCACCTCATCAAGAGAGCAATACATCACAGCAAACAAACAGTACAGTACATAACTCTTAGATTAAAAAAGCAACCAGTGTTACAGGCATTCACAGTGGTACACACTTGGTAATAGGTAGAGCACAGTAGTCATAATATAGGTACATGAATACCATGTCAGATAGCAACCAGAGATAGAGAAGACTTGGTTTGCTGGCCAAAGCACCTAGCTTCACCTGAGCTCTTTTCTTCCAAGACTGCTTGAAAGGCAGAGTAGAGAACCTTACCAGAGCAAGGGAAAAGGATTAGGACTTCTTTTGGCAAAGCAGATTTACTGTGTGACGTTGTTTTTATTTTTTACTCACAGGGATTGCTACTGTTTGTTGCTAACATTTCATTGCTTTATTTTTCTCTGATTCAAATTGTTGTTGCTGGTATACCTTCTTCTGCATTATTACAAGGTGTGCCTACAGGTGTGTGCTAACAGATTACTGCTGTAATCTTCTGATTCAAATTGTCTTTTGCAAGGTATATCTTCTGTTACTGCTTGATTTTTCTCTGTAGCAAAGTGTTTCTTACAGGGTACTGTATATCTTCTCTGAAATTATTATAGGTGGAGCTTACATTTTGTGACTTTTTTATCATTGGGCTAAGCAAAATTACTGTTTGACACTGTTTTATTTTATTCTTGTTTTTTTTTTGTTGAAAAGGTTTGTTGTCTCAGAGGTGTTGCAGTCTCCTTCTCACATTGAAGGAGCTAATTGCTTTCCTCCAACAGCTCTTCCAAAGGATTAGGTGTGTATGTGAGGGGTGGAGCTGGCAAACTGTCAGTAATTTCCAACAGAAAGAAGGGTTAAAAGGTCAGGTTAGTTGATATCTTGGAGGTAGAAGACTTGGTTTGCTGGCCAAGGCACCTAGCTTCACCTGAGCTCTTTCCTTCCAAGACTGCTTGAAAGGCAGAGTAGAGAACCTTACCAGAGCAAGGGAAAAGGATTAAGACTTGTTTTGGCAAAGCAGATTTACTGTGTGGTGTTGTTTTTTATTTTTTACTCACAGGGATTGCTACTGTTTGTTGCTAACATTTCATTGCTTTATTTTTCTCTGTAGCAAAGTGTTTCTTAAAGCGTGTATCTTCTCTGAAATTATTACAGGTGGTGCTTTACAGGTTTTACAGTTTTATCTAACGTTAGGATAAGCTTTCAGGGTTACTGCATTTGTTGTTGACTGATTGTTTCTGCTCTTACCTCCTTGTTCTTTCATCCGTGGTTCTTCTTTTTTGGCAGGGGAAGGGCCCAGCCACCCACCCCATCCCCAACCACCCCACACTACACTCCTTTTATAGGGTACCACAGTTGTGACATTTCCTGTGGCAGAGCAGGAAGTGGCGGATCAGTGGGGCATCCACAAGGTGAGCTCATTTACAGGGGCACTAGTAATTTAACTTGTTATAACAAGTTAAACAAAAACAAAACACAATCAAACCATTACTTGCATTTTTTTCCTTCTAATTACTCTGACTAGGTTATAAACCCAGCAACTTATCTGGAATGGATATCATTAACTGAAGGTACTGTGGAACAATTTTCAGAAGGACAGTCTTACAGGATTTAGGACACTGTCCTACATGCTGGAGCCATTGGAGATCTTAGGACTCAGCTCGGGCAGCATGGGCAAGATTTTGCAGCTTCAAATTTCATATTTAAGAGGAAATACATTATAAGAACCACCCACATTTCCCCAGCATCCAACAGAAAACCCTCGACCGAGAGGGTAGTTGGATCCAGGAGGTTGGCAGGTGGTTATGAGGGGTAATCGGTGCCCCATCACTCTGCTCTCCAGCATATTATTTCAAAAACCATATAAACACTATAACAGGTATCTGCCTCTATCTCTGAAATCAAACAAAGAGGCAGAAGACACTGCAGAGCAGGACACTTTCTGGTACAGGAGCTAGCACAACAAAACTCACCCAAATCAGGAACAAAAACAAAAAGCAAAAAGGAATCAAAAAACTTGATCATAGGAGACGCCATGATTCGGGAGTTGATACCCATCTCCAGCCAGGTAATGGTCAGATGTCTCCCAGGTACATCAGCATGGAGACACTGACCGCATTACAAAATTGTTCACAAAGCAGGAGAAAACATTGATGTCCTAGTACACATAGGGACTAATGATCTCGCCAGCCGGGTCAGTTGTGGAGACCAAGGAACACCTGACCAGGCTGGGTGACAAACTATCATCCATTTCGTCCGGCATCTCCTTCTCTGAGATCCTGCCCAGTCTGGGAGAGGGGCAGATGGATGGAAGGTCAGAGAAGGGGAGATAGGGAGCTAAACACATGGCTCAAGGGCTGGTGCCAGGAAAAAGGACACAGATTTGTAGGAAACTGGCAACAGTTCTGGGAGGCGAAAGTTCTTTAAATTTGATGGACTGCATCTGACTAAGGAGGAGTCAGTGCATTGGGGCAGAAGTTTGACGTCTTTGCAGAATATTTAAACTAGCAATGGGGAGAGGTGCAGCACCTATACGTCAAATGGGAAGAACACCCTCCCCTCAGCTAGTGGTCAAACAGGGATTCAGCATGTTTGCAGTTCATTTGCATCACCAGGAAAAAAGTTTGTCTCCCCATACAACGACAGGGTAATGCCAACCTCACCCAACAACTAACACACCAAATCTGGCCAATGGAAAACATGTATACAAATACTCACAGCCTGGGAAATAAGATCCCAGACCTGCAGGCAATAATGTCGGAGGCTAAACTGGACATAGTAGCAATTAGTGAGACGTGGTTTACCAGTAACCACACTTGGGAGACTTCAGTACCTGGCTAGTATTGTTCAGAAGAGACCGAGGTGCAAAAAGGGGGGGAGGCCTGTATGTCAATGAAAATATCAAAGCTACAGAAATTCAGAATACACATAAGGAGCCAGAAGAACTGTGGGTCACCCTGAAACAGGAAATGGACAGCCATAAGAACTGGGGTTGTTCCACAGGCCCCCAGACCAGGGGAGGACATAGACACATTACTGTTAGAAGATATACAAAACATGACAGCTAAAGGGAGGTTCTGATAATGGGAGACTCAACATGCCAGATACAGATTGGTCAATACCAGCAGGAACATCTACCAGAACTAGACACATAGTGGATTCCTGCAGGGGAGGGCCTCAAACAACTGGACAACAACCCACAAGAGACAGGGCTATCCTAGATCTAGTACTGACTAACAGGGAAGGGATCACAGATCTCCAGGTAGAAGGTCACCTGGGGGCCAGTGACCATCACATGGTATGGTTCAATTTGGCTACTACATCTAAATCATCCCATTCCAAGGCAAAAATATGGGACTTCAGAGGAGCTGACTTTGATAAGATGGCCAACAGAGTTAAGCTAGCCCTGGCAAAAAGAAACACAGGTGAGTGGGTACAGGCAAAGTGGGCAAGCATTAAGGATGCAATACTTGAAGCAACATCCCATTGTGTTAGACAGAAAAGGAAGTGCAAAAGAAGAAGGAAACCACTTTGGTTCTCAAATACAGTAGCAGAAAAGGTCAGAGCCAAAAGGCTGGCCTTCAGGAAATATAAGGGAACACAGCGGGATGAAGATAGGGAGGCATACCAAACTGCCCTAAGTGAAGCAGGGAAGGCAGTAAGGCAGGCAAAGTCCCAAACTGAGGAAACACTGGCACGAACAGTAAAAGAGAAGGTGACAAGACTTTCTATAGCTACATTAGTGAAAGGAGAAAGTCTGGGGGTATTGCTAAGCTTAATGGAGAAAAGGGAGCATGTGAGGAGGAGGACCCTGTAAAGGCATCTATCCTAAATAGATACTTATGCTCAGTATTTACTGAAGAGAAAGTAGGGCAGGGCCCACAGCTCAGCATCATGGACACAGGGGAAGGGAGGTGAGCACTACTCCCTTCACAAAAAGAAATCTACAAGAGCCATAAGCCAGGGTGGACAAGGCAATGGGACCGATAGCATACATCCCAGGGTACTTAAGGAGCTAAAGGTGGAACTAGCAGAGCCATTAGCAGAACTGTTTAGTGAGTCTCTGAGCACAGAGAGGTCCCAGAAGACTGGAGAAGGGCTCATGTGATCCCGCCTGCAAGAGTGGTAGCAGGTAGGAGGCAGGGAACTACAGACCAGTCAGTCTTACCTCAGTAGTGGGCAAGATTATGAGGCACTCCTTAAGGAAAGGATAGTGCAACACCTGGAATCCATAGGCCAGGATCCAAGACAGCATGGGTTTACAGAGGAGGTCCTGTCAAACTAATCTCATAGATTTCTTTGACTGGGCAACCAGAGTGGTGGACCAAGGGGAGCAGTTGATGTCGCCTACCTTGACTTCAGCAAAGCTTTTGACACTGTTCCACATAGAAGATTGATAAATAAGCTGGGTAGGCTTGGGTGGGTCAGAAGTTGGTCAACTGGGTGGCAAACTGGTTGGGCAGAAAACAGAGAGTGGTGGTAAATGGTATACAGTCAGAAGAGATGCAAGTCACAAGTGGGGTACCTCAGGGATCAGTCCTGAGGCCAGTCCTGTTCAACATCTTCATTAGTGACCTTGCAGATGGACTAGAGGGTAAGGCTTGTCTGTTTGCAGATGACACCAAGATCTGCAACAGAGTAGATGATCCAGATGGGGTGGGCAGAATGAAAAGAGATCTGGATAAACTAGCAAAATGGTCAGAAGACTGGCAACTGGGATTTAATGCAAAGTGCAAGATCATGCACATAGTGAAGAGAAACCCCAAAGCCACCTATAGGCTGGGAGGGAGTTGCTAGCAGTCACAAAGGAAGAAAGAGACTTGGGCATCATCATCACTGATGACCTGAAATCATCAAACAGACCTCTAAAGCAGTAGGTAAGGCTAGGGGGTGTTAGGGTGTATTAGTAGGGGTATCGCCAAGTCGAAGAGGGAGGTAATAATCCTCTTTACAAGACATTGGTTAGGTCCCATCTGGAGTACTGCATGCAGTATTGAGGCCACACCTTCACAAGGGACATTAATCCAAATTGAGGCAGTCCAGAGAAGGGCAACCAAATGGTGCAGGGACTGCATCAGAAGACATATGAGGACAGATTAACAGAGCTCAATATGTATACCCTTGAGCAAAGGAGGAGAGAGGTGATATGATCGAGGCATTCAAACACCTTATGGGCATTAACAAGGTGAAAGAGTCTAACATGTTTAAATATAAGAAAATAGCAGGACAAGCGGACACAGCATGAGATTAGAGGGGGGCCGATTATGGGATGTGAGGAAATTTCTTTTCACAGAAAGGGTGGTGGATGCATGGAATAGCCTCTCCACCAAGAAGTGGTGGCTATGAATACAGTGCAGGGCTTCAAACAGGCATGGGATAGGCATAAGGGAGCAATACAAATGAGTATGAATAGATAGGCCACTGACAGAGCAAAGGCCGATGGCACATTTATAAGGTAGAAAAAGAAATGGGCAGACTGGATGGGCCCTGAGGTCCTTATCTGCCGTCAACTTCTATGTTTCTGTTTCTATATTTTATTACATTAGTCAGCAGATGTTGCATGAGACCCCAGGCATATACAGCAAAAGTAGACAGGGCAGACCCAGCCATGGGGTGAATGTAAGGGGCAGGTTGGGGATTATGTGCAGTTGCAGCAGCAAGTGCTTGTCAGATGGCTTCTGAGGGAGACCTTGAAAGGACCAAGCTTAGTGGAGTACTAGAGGGGATACTGGAAAGGAAGAGCAAGAGGGGAGGAAAAGCAAAGGGGTGAAAGGTGATCACCTTGAATGTTAGGAGCCTGGGAAGCAAAGCTGCAAAGTTACAAACTCTCATGGACAAGGGGGAGTTGGACATGGCAGTCATCACTGAAACTTGGGCCACCCAGAACCATGACTGAGACCTGTTAGCACCAGGATACAGGATGTTTTTCAGGGATAGAGTAAAAGGGAAAGGAGGGGGAGTGGCGCTATACATGAGAGAAGGATTGCAGTGTGTCCGGGAGGAGGGGGGGGAGAGCAGTATAGAGTCATTATGGATGCAAATCCAAGATTCCAGGAATAGAACTCTTAGGATGGGAGTGGTGTACAGGCCACCCTCTCAGACAGAAAAGCTGGACAGGGATTTAGCAGGACAGATCAGAAGGGTCTGCGGGGAGGGTAGTGTGGTGATTGTGGGGGACTTCAACCTGCGGAGAGTGGAGTGGAGCACCCCAGCCACCACAAGTAGAATGGAGCAGGTTCTGCTGGACACCTCCAGGATGGTTCCTGATGTAAATGGTCAGTAAGTCAACCAACTTAGGGAACACCCTAGATCTTATGCTGGCTAATGGGGAGTTTGTGAGAGATCTGGAGGTGGCAGAACCATTGGCGGGGAGAGACCACCACTCAGTATGGTTCACGTTGAATATGGGGAAAGAAGGAGTAAGATTGGGTACAAGGGTATTAGACTTTAGGAGGGCTGATTTTGGGAGGATGGGGGATGTAGTAAAAGGGTACCTGGCCAGAATTTAACCTAATATGGACACTAACCAGAGGTGGGAGCTCATATAGCTGGGGATTGAGGTGGTGACCAAAACCTACAGCACGGCCCAGAGTAAGAAGTCGAGGGCCAAGAAACCTAGCTGGGTGAGCAGGAGAGTCATGGAAAAGGTAAAGAGGAAAAGAAATGCCTTTAGGAGGTACAAAAAAACAGAGAGGGGAGAGGACAGGGAGGTTTACCTGAAGGAATCGAAAGAGGTGACAAAGGCAGTAAGGGCAGCCAAGGAACTCTGGCTGGCTTAGGGCATATGGAGGGAGAAGGACTCTTCAGGTTCATCAGGAGAAAAGGAGTTGTAAGGACCAGACAGTAAGGATTAATATGGGGGGGTGGAGACAGGGAGGGAGCAGGCGGAAGCATTAAACCACTACTTCTGTTCTGTTTCTACTAAAGAGAAAGGTGAGATGACACCTGAGGGGGGGGGAGGGTAGGCATGGAAGGAGAGGAAATGACAGATGCGGAGATCACAGAGGGCAGGGTTCTGGAGGGCTTGGGGGTACTGTGGGTGGACAAGGCGCCAGAGCCAGATGGCATCCACCCAAGGGTACTGAAGGAGCTGGCAGAAGTCTTGGTGTGGCCCTTGGCAGACCTGTTCAATGCCTCCCTAGAGTCAGGGAATGTACCTTAGGATTGGAGGATGGCTCACATGGTACCCCTTCATAAGAGTGGTCCCAAGGATGAACTGGGGAACTACAGACCAGTGAGCTTCACAACCATCGTGGGTAAGCTGATGGAGACCATCCTGAAGGAGAGGCTGATGTCTCTTCTGGAGGACAATGGGCTGCAGAATGATAGGCAGCATGGGTTTATCACCGGCAGATCCTGCCAGACCACTCTCATCGATTACTATGACTGGGTAACTAGGCAGTTGGACGGGGTCTTGCAGCGGACGTCCTATACCAGGTCTTCAGTAAGGCATTCAACTCGGTGCCACATGGGAGACTGGATAGTAAGCTGGGGGGCTTGGGGCAGGGGAGAAGATGGTTGGTTGGGTAGTAAACTGGCTGCAGGGAAGACAGCAGAGGGTGGTGGTGGGTGGGGAGCTCCCATCCCCTAGGGCGGTGATGAGTGGAGTACCTCCGGGCTCGGTACTGGTACCAGTGTTTTTGGGGATATACATTGCAGACATCTCGGTGGGCATCAAGAGCAAGATCAGTCTGTTTGCTGATGACACCAAGATGGGAGCAGTGGTGGATGACCTAGGAGGATGGCAGGGGTTGCAGGATGACCTGCCAAAGCTGGAGACCTGGTCAGACACCTGGCAGCTGGGGTTCAATGCCAGAAAATGAAAAGTGCTACATTTTGGTGTGAAAAACACAAGGAGGAACTACCAACTTGGGGGGGGGGGGTGCAGCTAGCTGAGACAGAGGAGGAGAAGGATCTCGGGACGCTCATTACGTGATCAATGAACAGCTCTGCACAATGTGAAAAAGCAGCTGCAAAGGCCAACAAAATGATGGGTTATATTGCCAGGGGTATATCCTCAAGGAGAGGGAAAGTGATTCTGCCATTGTATACTGTAGGTCACTGGTTACGCCACACCTAGAGTACTGCATGCAGTTCTGGCACCCGTACCTGAGGAAGAACATAAAGTTACTGGAGGAGGTGCAGCATAGGACAACAAAGGTGATCCATGGACTGGGGGATGTACCCGACAAAAGCAGGCTGAGGGAATTGAACATGTACTCGCTAGAAGAGAGGAGGGACGGGGGACATGATTGAAACCTTCAAGTAAATGAAAGGGATAAACAAGGCCGGCATGGAGAGGCTGTTTAAATTAAAGGAAGAGAAGGACACTCAAGGCCATTATCTGAGACTGGAGGAGGGAAGGTTCAGGAGGGAGATGAAAGAACACTTTTTAAGGAGAGGGTGGTGGCTGGGTGGAATGCATTACGGGTGGAGGTGGTATCCTGTAGTACAGTAGGATGCTTCAAAGGGCTGGGACAGGGGTAAGAGGGAGGGTCACGGGAGGGAAGGGAGGGAGGGAGGGAGGGAGGAGGTAGCTGCAGAATAAGGGCTGCTAGTGCACAACCGAGCAGACCTCGACAGACCAATTGGTCATTATCTGCTAGCAATTTCGTATGTTCATAATGGTTGGAAATGGAACCTTCTGATTGTCTGACAGCACTCTAAATGGGTTACAGTAACAGCTGGGAATGCTCATGTACAACAGAAAACATGGCATTTTAACTATTGAAACACATATTTATAAAAACATGAAAACATTTTTACCTAATAACAGCATTAAGACAATCCAGGGATTGGGTTACCTTTGTTAATCTAGCCATAGAGGCATAAGGGCATCTACTGCATCTTCTGCTGTATGATCCACTTAGGGTTAGGCTGACTGGCAGTAACCCAACCCTTGCATATTTGATGCAGTCAAATATTTCTTCAATGATGAGCATTCTACAGCATCTGAACCCCATTTTGTACAGATTCCAATGCTATAGCCTCCCTCAGCTCTAACTTACATGATGCAGTACCCCAAAACACGTGATTATTGCTATCACTCTTAAAATTGGAAAGTTAATATTTGAGTTTATGTAGAAGATTGGATGATGGCACTATAATGCAATTTGCATGTGTACCCATTTTATACAGATTCTAATGCTATAACCTCCCTCAGCTCTAACTTACATGATGCAGTACCCCAAAACATGTGATTATTGCTATCACTCTTAAAATTGGAAAGTTAATATTTGAGTTTATGTAGAAGATTTGATGGTGGCACTGTAATGCAATTTGCATATATAGTAACCTTGCTTCAAGGGGTTCTAATTTTCTGTTATTGTTTCATAATATGGGACTATACCTTTCTCAGTGCTAGAACCTGGTTTGACTGTTTCCCTTTGTCTATATTCTGAATTTCCATGTAGGCTGCTTTTACTATATTTTCAGCAGTTACTCTTCCTGTAAAGCTGTGGGCTGAAGTGCTCTGCCTGTCAGTGCTACTCTTGTGTTAGCAGTAGTAACATCCCCTTTCCTTTCCTTTTTGAATATTGGTCAGTAGGTTATAGTTGCAATAATAAGCCATACTATTTGAACTCAAAAGAACCATTGGATCTAGTTACTTGGTGAAGATGATCCCGTAACCCTAGTTGTGTGCCAACCAAGAGAAATTAATTCAATCCCGTTTGGATTTTTACAATTTTCTTTGTCACCTTCACTGTTGCTGCCTTTTCAACCTAATGTATCTTAATCCCATCTAATCCATTTTAGGCACGTCTCCTTCCTACTGGGGGTCCAAGGAACCATTTTGGCTCTGTGGTGGATTCAGTTGGGGGTGGCTATCCCCTGCAGGTTCATCTTACATGAGAAGGAGGTGGTCTGTCAGGGCCATGGGACCTGGGGGCATTGGATTTCCCCTGTTGTGCTCTGGGATTTTCCTCTTGTTTTGTCCCTCTTACTGGATGCCAGCAACATGGGTGCCAAGTGTGCATGCTTGTGCAGATGCATGACTGTGCACAATACAGGCTGGCATCATCCCTCCCATGAGTGGCTCCAACTGCACTGCTACCTGTGGTCACCCAGGTGGCAGTATCACAGAGGAGCCTCCTGCCCTTTCTACCCAGGAAATACAGAACCTAAATACAGAGATGGAGAGACATAAAGATACAGGACCTAAAGTAAGATCTGGCTAAGCTCAAAAGGTGGTCTGGAATACGGCAACTCGGGTTCAATGCAAAGAACTGCAGGGTCATGCACATTGGATCCAAGAACCCATGGGTGGATTACAGCCTGGGATTGGTCTTGGTAACCAAATCTGCAGAAGAGAAAGACCTGGGGGTGATGATCGCTAGTGACCTGAAGCACTCATCGCACTGCAGAAAGGCAGTGTAAAAAGCCAACAGAATGCTGGGCTGCATTGCCAGAGGAATCAGTAGCAGACAGGAGGAACATATTGCCGCTATGCAGATAGCGGGTGCGGCCACACCTGGAATGTAGTGTGCAGTACTGGTGTCCCTTCCTGAAGAAGGACATTAGCCAACTAAAGGCAGTCCAGAGGAGGACGACTAAGATGGTTAAATGTCAGCAGGGCTGAACATACAAAGACAGACTGGAGGACCTGAACATGTACTTCCCGGAGGAGAGGAGAGAGAGGGAGGACATAACTAAGACAGATAAGTACATGAAGAGCATTAGCAGGATGAGGAAGGAGAGTCACTTCAGTCTCAGTAGCAGTAAAACTTCAAGGGGAACATTGCCTTAAACTGCAGGGGGGGAGGTTTAGGGGAGAGGTCAAGAGGCAGTTCTTCACGGACAGGGTGAATGCAGGGTAGAATGAGCTCCTTGAGGAGGTGGTCTCACTAGAGACAATAGAGAACTTCAAAAGGGTGTGGGACAGGGTGAAAGGAAAGGTCAGGGCCAAAGTGGGGTAGGCAGTAAAGGAGGTTAGCAGATCAGGAGGAGTGCAGAGCCCTCAATTGCCACTGGGGACTCTACAATACAAGCAGACTTGATAGGCCACTAGACCTTCAACTAGCACTTCTCATATGTTCCCTAGAGGACAGTGTCCTCTGGGGGGCATGATCCTCCTCCCTTAGCTGTCCCTTAACATCCTGAGCTTATTCCCAAACCTGGGTTGCCGGAATTGCCAGCAACACAACTGCCACTCTGCACCAATGAGCTTGTCCTAGTCTGGATTTTAAATTTAACTACTGTACATTTTTCTGGGAAAATGTTAGTTACACCTCACAATCTTGGATCCACCCTTACCTTCCAGAACTACATGGCCAAGACCCAGAAATGTGTCACTCTAGTTGTTGAAATGGGTTTTAGTGCTTTCCAGGTACAGATACAAAAATTCTGAATACCACAAATATCAAGGTATTCATATTCAGATCCTGAATAACGAATATCTTGATAGTCATATTTGGGTATTTGTGGGAAACCTGTGTCTTGCAGCACAATTTCCACACCCCACATCTTCCTCCCATCTATTGAGACCCCTTCTACCCTACTCCTCCCTCTCTGGACCCTCAGAAAATGGAAATACAATATCTGGCCTCCACCACTCAACATCATCTTTTGAAATGGTCCTGTTACCTAACTACCTCCCAAGCCCCTAACTTTGAGGGGCTGAAGCTACTTCTTCAGGGTCCCTCCAATCCTCTTTCATATTAATATTCTACATATATTTATACCATTGTATATTTTATCAGTGTCTGGCCTCCTGCCTGCGCCATCTACCACTTGATACCATCTTTTGAAATACCATCCCTTTCCCACCCTCTCCTTAACCCCTTACTTTATAGGACAAGATCCCTTGGTGGAAGATCTTGATCCCACGAGATCAAAATGCTTGACTGGGGGCATGGGAAAGTAAGCCTGACTATTTAAGTCACAAAAGGGTCCCTTACCTAATTAACTAAGCAGTGCATCGTGAGAGTGAGCCTTGAGTGTTAGCATTCCTAAATAGAAATTCCAACATAAACAGTAGTAAACAATTGTCACTTACTAATGTATCAGACAGAAAGAGTTAGGAAGGGGATATGGGTTAAAATTAAAATGTCTGATGGTAGGGTCACTTTTTCAAAAGAAGATGTCAGTTTTTTGGGGAGGAGGGGTTATATTGGCAGAAGGCCAGATACTGGATTTACATTATTCGAGGATCCAGGGAGAGAGGAGGAGCTTTGCAAGAGGAAGGTGATTCTTTGGATGGAAGCTGGCCTTAAACTGGGTGGGGGAGGGGCATTGGAAATTGTATTTCTAGCAGAATTATTGCAAAGCAGAGTTTGCACATGCATATAAATAATGACTAGGTCCAAATATTGAATACGCGGAATACGTATATTCACTAAATGTGATTATTGGTACTGGCACATTCCTAATGGACATTGATTAATAAGTGAAGTTCCCTGGGGTAGACCCCTTGAGATCTAATATCTCAGTTCCTGAACTGTCCATTATTTAACTAAATTCCAGATTATTTAATTTCTTTTGGGAACCTTAAAATGACTTTATCACTGATTGCAGCGACTGAGGATCATGTTGTGTTAAAGTGCTTTTCATGCCATAAGCAGCAAAATGTTTTACATTACTGCAGCAGTTCATGTAAGTATTTTTTGAAAGCTTGGCTAATATGTCTTTGAAAATGAGACACCATTCCCTTCTCATCTTTGCATTTTTAATTGTTATTTGCTGTAATTGTAAAAGCCCCTAGAGCATAAGTAATCTAACTGGAGGGTTGGCAGGGGGAAAAGGCAGGGCATCAGAAGTGATACCTGTTCCTGCTATATCTCTGAGTGCTCACATCACTGGGTTTAAAGGAAATTTTGAATATATTTTGTTTAGAGTTTCGGCTTTATAGCCCATTACCTTACATCAGTGATAATTCATTAAAGCCCAATGTAGAATTGTTCAAGCTGCCCAGTTACAGCATCCTTTGATTTAAATGAAAGCCACTGTTCAGCTAATATGTCCCCTACTAGTGAAGCAGTGGCATTCATTTAAATCAAAGTGTGCTATAACAGTTAAAAATTGTTTAGAAAATTACTCCCATAGACTACATTGGGGCGCACCCTGTGCTCTCCCTGGTAAAACATCATAAAAAGTCTTAAGTGCAGGGGTGGGATTGGAGGACTCGGAGGTGGAAAGGGTCAGCTAACTGATAGTTGAGCTTGAATTATGATCCCTTCCCTCCTGAACTGAGAGTCCTGAATAATTCCAAACTGGGCTTTAATGAACTATCGTCAATATAAGGTAATGGGCTACAAAGCCCAATACTAAGTGTTTGAAATTTCGTTTAATAGCTCAGTCACATCATGCGTCTCCTACTTTCAGAAAGCACTTCCTGGAAGCCTTGTTAAATAGATCTGTATGTAGATGCTTTTCTAAATTACTGGAAATGCTGGTCTGACATTCTGTCTGCAGGTCTTTGTTAGTCAGATGCACTTACTGTCATAGGCTCTGATGCTGTAATATTTGTAATGTTTGTACGTTCTGTGTGTATTTTAACGGTCCCATGTCTGACTAAGCAATTCATTGTATCATTTTGGATGTGAATTTCAAATATGCTCCTGCTTTCACAATGATTGTATAATTTATATGTCTTGCTTTTTTATTGTGTAATTGTGCCATCTAAATGGTCTGGGACGTACTGAAAATGGTCCCTGGGATCAGAGTACTTCACCCAGTTATCAAATAAATAAATAAAAATAAAATTGTTTAGAAATTAAAAAAATCTGCTGGGAAGGGTGATGGTACATCCCTCCACCGACATATTGACTGGGAATTTCTGGCTTACAAGAGCGATTGTTTCACTAACAGTAAAACAGGGACGACCGTCCCCAAGTGTAACATGAGCAGTGTAGGAAGAATCATTGGTTGATAGCTATAGAAAGCAGAGGGGGATTTAAGTGTAAGATGTAAATATGTTGTCTGTTGAGGCAGGGTCTCCAGTTTGCCCTCAAGAGCCACTCTGCCAACTGAGACAGTGTTCTAAGGAAATCAGAATAGCAGCAGCATGAAAAATGTGCTGTTAAACCTAGACAAATCTCTTTTGTGATGTGTCCATTCCTATGATTAGCCTTGGGCTAAGCCATTTATGAATTATAAGGTAAAATGTTATAAACTCCATCCATAGCTTCAGGTGGCCCAATGTCACAATTATGAACTGCACTCCAAAGCCAATGGTGCTGTTGCTGATTAAACATTTATTAAGCACATTTGCAAAAACATAAGAAACCAAAGTGGAAGGCAACTCCATCCAGAAGCCTCAGCGCTTCAGTCAAGTAGATCTTTGTCAGGAGGCTTTCCTGTGGTGTGAGCTGCTCTTTGCATGATAACTTCAGCTGGCCTCTGGTATGATGGATGTTAATGCTTGTTTGCATCGGATGTGAAATAAAATTTGCATCCATTAAGAAAAGCAAATTGTCGTGCTGTTGATGTTTTAAGTGACGTTTAGGTATTTAACTGTAGTGGTGCCTCTGTGTTTCTTAGTGTGCTGTCTTGACAACTAAATTTGTGACCCCCTCCCCCATTTTATGATGTAGTGTGTATAAAAGGACTAAATGCACAGATTGCTCAGCTGTACCAAATTCTGTCTTAATTATTAACATATGGGGAGGGAAGGGAGAGTAGTCGAGAGGTTAGAGAGCAGAACTCAGAACCTGAAAATCACATATGAGATTCCAACACTGCCACTGGGCTCAGTGAGAGGCTTGATAGGAACTCACTTGACTTCCTTCTGTCTTCCCAGTTGTTACAGTGGGTAGACACAGGATCCCACTGAAAATAAAGAGTTGCCTCACTGTTGGGCTATGTTGGGGGAAAAAACTAGGGATATGACAAGGCCTGTCTTAGGATAACATTTTTATCTTCATGAGGGGTTATTGGTCTGTTGATGTCTCACAACTGACAAAGCCACAAGTGAGAAAGCACTAGACAGATAACCCTTAAATGAAGATAAAAATAATATCTTAAGTCAGACCATGTCATGTTGGATTTATACAGAAGCTGTTGGAGGCTTTGTAGTAGAAATGGTAAAATGTTACAAAAGGAGCAAAATACAAAATGTTAATTGTGCCCCTCAGTTCAATGGCTAAGCACAAGAGCAACTGCTTGATATAGCCACAAAGTGCAATTAAAAAATAAATGCCATCTGACATGTGAGAATACATTTCTGAGCATGCTTAGTGTGACCAAATTGAGTAAGATACATTTCTGTGCATGCTTAGTGTGACCGAATTGAGTAAGATACATTTCTGAGCATGCTTAGTGTGACCGAATTGAGTAAGATACATTTCTGAGCATGCTCAGTGTGATCAAATTGAGTAAGATACATTTCTGAGCATGCTCAGTGTGACCAAATTGAGTAGGATACATTTCTGTGCATGCTCAGTGTGACCAAATTGAGTAAGATACATTTCTGAGCATGCTCAGTGTGACCAAATTGAGTAAGATACATTTCTGAGCATGCTCAGTGTGACCAAATTGAGTAAGATACGTTTCTGAGCATGCTCAGTGTGACCAAATTGAGTAAGATACGTTTCTGAGCATGCTCATTGATCATCTTCATTTACTTTGCTGACAATGCTCAAAATAACATGTTTATCTTGGCAAACATATTTTCACTCTTCTGTAAATGTAAACATGTTAGTCTGTCTGTCTGCCTGACTTACTACTTGTTTGTCTGTTTGTCTGTCCATTTGTTGCCTACATTTATGTATGAGATGGCAATGTAGTCTAGCAGTTCTAGCTCTGTGAACCAAGAGATCACAGGCTCAGATCCCACCAGAGCAGCTTATTCCTGTGTGGCCTTGAGTATCCACTTGACATCCTGATTCTTCAGACCCTTTCTTCTAATAACAGCATTGGTTTATGACAAACTACTAGATCACATTCATGTGGTGAGAGACCAAGGATTGAATGGAAAAAAGCTAGCACCACCTCCTCACCACATATGGTGATCACTCATGACTGGGTTAAGGTATATTGGCAGAGAGGAGTGGGGATGCTTGCACTTCCACCTGGACTGTTCCCATCAAAGTCATAGATATAAAGAAGACTTCAGCTTTTAGGACTGAGTCTGGCACTTTACATTAGTGGTACAATTTGCTAAACAAATCAACATGGAACAGGGCATTCTCGGTAATGGCCCCAATTTTATGACATTTACCTCCCGCTGTCCACCCTTGCTGTTTAGAACATGGTCCCCATCAAGGTTCAAGTTTAGAAGGGGATCATTAGCTCCACCTACCCTGACCTCGATTTATAATATTTGACTTTTTTTTATTTTTTTAACGATATGGTGGTTATTGCCACGTTTGTGCTTTTTAGGGGATGTTTACTTATTTAGTTAGTTATTTATTTATATAACCTACAGTATGTAATGTGAAGGCTGGGTTGCAGATCTGACCTGCAGTTTGGACGGCAGTGGACGATGCCATGCCCCCTGCTGAGTGGTATGAAACTGTACCTGTTCAACTTCCTCTGGATGCCCATTTTCTTCTGCAGGGATGACTGTCTGACAGCCAGCTCTGGGCTTCCATCCCTTCTTCTGGTGGATGATGGCAGCTTGGCTTTGACTGCCGTGGGTTTGGATTTGTTCTCTGCTGTAACTCTCTCAATGGGTGAAGCTGCCAGCAATGGCTCATCTCCTACCTAAGCAGTTTGCCATTACTCCCTTTAAGGACTTCTCACTCAGATCTGAGCCGGGCCTGGTTCTCCATCCATAACTTGACAGCAGTTTTCCCACTTTATGTCAGCCTGTGCCAGTTCCATAAAAACAGTCCCCAGGATTGACGCAAGCTAGGCCACAAAAAGATGCTCTAACTTGTGTCAAATCCGAAAATCCAGTTAGGTTGCCACAAGTCTGATGTTCCATATCTTCAGTGCATCCTGGGCTTGTGGCAGTCTCACCCCGAAGAAAATCCAATCACAGGCATCATTATCTTTCCTTTTTTGCACATTTTGCCATCTCATTTGCAAGGGTGTCCCATTATTGTACTCCACCTTTTGCATCTGCCAGAGCCACATGCCCAGGGATGCTGCCCTGTTTTTTCCTCACCACCATCAACCTTCTGTTTGGCTAGTGGTATGAGACTCTGGCTGTTTTCAGTCTCAACTACCCTTGTGCCACTTAGTTTGCTCAACCCTTTTACCCTAAGTTGGTAGACAGGTTCTGTTTTGTTATTTTGTTTCATTCCTACATTCTCCCCCTATCCCTTTGGGTTAGAAAGCTCTCTTCTTATTTCTTTCTACTTTGTTCCTGTCTTGAAGGACAGAACTGATGTGCATGAGGGAACTGGCATCTGTTATCGGCTGGTGGGTGTGGCACCATGTGAAGTACACAGACGCCATCACTACCTGACCTTGGCTTCTCCTGCAAAACATTTGCTCCCATGGGGTCCTAGTGCCTTCAGCTCAAGACCCATCAGTGGGAATCAATGGTGAAGATATTCTGAAAGATCAACAATTACAATAAGTACATCATTTTCCTTTTTAGAATGTGGCAGTGAGATGTAGTTTTGGAATGCAGTGGGGACTTGTAATTTTGGAATGTGGCAGGAACTCACAATGTCAGAATGTGGCAGGGATGCACAATATTGGAATGTGTGGGGGGGTGTGATGCAGAATTTTGAAATATGGTGGGTGCGTACGATTTTGAAATGTGTCAGGGACAAGCATTTTGAAAATAAAATGGTGTTCATCACATTCCCTTCTGACAGGGTACATGTGCATCCCTACTGTATTCCAAAATTTTCAATACCCACCACATTCCTAGATGAGTGTCCTTGTCGCATTCCAAGACTGAGTGTCCCCACTACATTTTGAGATTACACATCACTGCCACATTCCAAGATTGCTTGTCCCCACCTACATTCTGAAATTGTGCACACCTCGATATTGAATAGCTTTGTCCAGCGCTGCATTCCAAAATCACCTCCTGATGCATTCTACAGTACAGTACCATGCATCTGAACATCCTGGAAACACATGCACTGCACCCAACCCTGTGTCAGTTTTTTTACCCTTCTCTGGGGCAGCCCTGGGCAGCTACTCCCCCCTGCACAGCCCCTCCACAGATCCACCACCCCCAGTCCTGGGGTTCCCCAATGGACCCCCCCCCCGATGGGACCAGGAGAGGGAAGTCTATCTCCCCCACCCAGAGCACAGTCCAGGATGGGGACCCCGACTGGTGGCAGAAGGGTAGTGGAGTGTGGCAGCAGGGAGCTCGTGGACCTCCACCAAGGGGCAGTCGCAGCACAGAATGACAACCCATTGTCCCCCAGGAAAGGAGAGCAGTCCATCAGATGCTCAATCCTCTCCCTCCCCTGCTGACTTTCAGCATCCTGAAGTCACTCCCGACCCCAGGTTGCCAGCGTGTCATGAGGTGTGGTGTCCAGCGCCTCAACCCTCAGCACCACCAGGCCAGTCCCAGTTTTTTTGGGGTTTTTTTGTTAATCATTACTGTAAGTACAGTTCCTTAAGCCTTGGAGAAACAAGTCCAGTAAGGTTGCTGACAGGGAGGCCTAGGCTGTGAGTTCTGGTTATGACATCATCAGTAGTTCTTTACTGACACTTACTTTTTTGAACAGGGAGTGAAATTATGGTTACAGAATGGCTCATAACTTTTAAAGTAACTTAGAGATCTTATTTTTGGTATAAGGTTTATTGGGTATAAGCTAATTCTTATTCTGTAATGTAGCACTTTTGGCCGGACTCCCTCTTTAAGAAGACTAGATGCTAAGTTTATTTATTTATTTAGAAGTTTGATAACCGGGAAAGGCACACTGAGCAGAGACTCATTTCCAGGTTTGACTTGGGGAAGGGGAGAATGGAAGTAGGCATACAGCCAGTTACAATCATCACAAGTGCAATAAGGGGAAATGTAAGTGCAAAATAGTGAAAATATAATAACAATATAGATTAACAGATGGATATACAAGGGTTGCAAATGAGCTAAGATGCTCACACTCTACATGAGTAGGCAGTATAAAATCAAGTAGATGAGACTGGGTGAGGTATATGGAGGGGGAGGAAAGAGCCTTAGTAGGCATTTTAGTGTTTTAAGGGAGGGGAATAGATGAAGGGAGAGGGAGCAGTTTTCAAATGCAGGGGAGCCGGTAGGAGAAAATAGCCTGAGAGGTACACAAACGAGGGTGAGGAATAGAGAAGGTGAGGGTGTCCCTTGAGCATACAGAGTAAGAGGAGGGGATCGGGGCAGAGAAGATAAGACAGGTAGGAGGGAAGAGAGCCAAACCAGTATTTTGGCATTGGAGATGTAGCAGTGGGACTGGCGATGTACAGGTAGAGGGGTGATAGAAAGAGAGGAGTAGAGGGAGAAATGATTGGTGCAGAGAGGAAAGTTGGAGGCAAAGCAACAGAAAGCACAGATGGTACTCAGTCTGGCAAGAAAAAAGGGAGGGGCAGAGCTATAGACCGCATTTGCATAGTCAAAGATAGGGAGGATCTTTTTAAATATCAGCTCCTAGAGGGCTTGGTGGGGAAGGCTGTCCTTGTTACAGTGTAGGACGCCAAGCTTGGGGTAAAGTTTGGCCTAGTATGTACATTTGCAAAACAAATGCACAGTTTATGAACCACAAAAAATGGTAATTGCTATTTTTAAGATAACTTTTATTTGACAGCATTAGTTTTCAGACTGTATGGTAAGGTTTTAAGCACAAACCAAGTACGTGTACACCCCAATCATAAAAAAACTCTAATCTGAGATACTGTATATAAACCAATGTGAGCCTGTAACACACAGAAGAAAAGGGAGTCTTAACAGTAAGTAGAAATGAAAAGTATGTGTGTGTTTCTCTTTTTTAGAAGATACATTGTAATTGATGATTCCAGTGCAGCTGTCTAAATAGATAAGGTGAATTCCACAGCTACAGAAAAATGATAATTGCATTTTTATTAATTTAGTGCTATGATCTTGACAACCAGCGATCATGAACAAATTATGATGATATGAGACCATCATTTATCACAAACATTTCCATTACATTCTGGGTTTTGATTGATGACTATTTAACAGTTACCTTTAATCATTGCTAGGCATTATCACAATGATGGTTTTTAAAGATCAAACATGTTCTTTCAACATACTTGATAATGGCCATTTATAATACCGCATTATTAAATCATTATCTTTTCAGCTGGATCTGCAGAGCATGTACATATGGCACCCAAAATGGATAACTAATAGCTTGTGCACTCATTAGACTATAAGGGTAAGGGATTTTCTTTTTTATTTGCTCCTTCCGTGCCCACCACTCTTTCAGGCCCCTTCATTGTTCGCACCCCTGCTCACTTGCCATCCCCCGTTGCCATCTGGTCATCTTCTGAATTGGCCCCATGCCCCTGTAGACCTGGGGTAACCCTTCCGGGGGCCCCCTCCCCTTGGCAGTAGAGGAGAGGAGACTGTTCCGCTACCTTGACTGGGCACGGGAGCCAGGAGGAGGAACAACAGTTGCAGCTGAGTGAGGCTACGTGGCATACAGGGGAAACAGGGTGGCTGTCATCCATCAGTTGGGCAGGCAAGTTTGCTTGTTCTGGGGCCCCTCCAACTTTGGGTGGCAACAGCAGTGTTCTGGGGGCAGGGGTGATCGGCAACATGGATGGTACTATATGCTGACACTCCTTCACAAGCCACCACCAGAAGCCACCAGTGAAGCAGAACAACACCTCCTACCCCACCCTCCCAGGAGGGAAGTGTCCAAAGGATGCTCTGCCTCCCTCCCTGCCAGCCTCCATTCCTGTTGACTGGGCTTGGGGCACGAACCCAGGTTGCCAGCATGCCAGAGCGATGCCCCAACACCTGGTGCTACAGAGCCAGTGTAAGGGACTTTCTAATGCAGAATATCCTGCAATACAATTTTCTTAAAAAACAAAAAATTCAGTTCAATTGAAAAAACACAAATTGAATTGTAATTAATTGAAAAAAAATGCTTGTGGAAGACAGGAGGAACAACAACGTTCACTCAATTAATTTAAATTGTATTTTTTTAATCAAGTTTTTTTCTCCTCTACCAGTCTCTCATCTTCCCTACTTATGTACTCCTTTGACATTCCAGCCCCATTGGTCATTAGCATTTGCTGCTGTTCATATTCTCCCACTAGTGTGACGTCCTTGGCTCGGGCTATGTGGGAGAGACATCCTTCACCCTTCAAAGGAGACATCATCCACTGGAACAGGCTTCATGGTGTGGGACCCAAAGGTGCCGGTGTCTATCATTTAGAAAAATTCTGGGTGTTCATGCACATTTCTTCTCTTTCCTCTCTCCTCTGATGTCTTGCACACACAGCATTCCCTTGAGTGAAGCAAGCTCCTTGGCTCTCCATGGGGTCGCAGTTGTGCCAAAATCCAGTGGCAGCCCTCCATGAGCTGAGGCTTCCTTCAACAGCTGCATCAGCCCCTGGCATGTCCTCAGTGACAGTAATCCAAATTTGCCCCCAAACCTGTTTGCTTCTACAGCAGTGCAGTGCACTGGCACTGCCTTTGGTGGCACCTGTTTTTCCCTTGTTACAGTAGTTGGACATATGATTATCATGTGCCATCATGTGGATTTCTAGGAAAAGATTTCTTTACTTCTCCATTGATTTTACAAAATTACATACTTGCCATACTGCAGCATTCTGAATTGTGTTTTTTACATAATATAGTTTGGTCAGTATGATGTATCAGCTAGTGGTGCACTGATTATAGTTAAATAATCATTGACTTTGGTGCTCATGTCTGACCTGTTTGCACCTAGAGAATCTGTGTTTAAAAATCTAATTTCTTCTGCACAACAAGAGGTTCACCCAGGCTTTTAACTGTGTGCATAGTCCTCTTTCACAAAAAACAAATCATCCCTGTATGTCATTAACTTCTGTTGCTCCAAATACTGTATGCTTCATCAAGTTAGTTCTATATATCCCCAAATAACAAGGAAAAAGAAACAAAATGGGATGCTGACATCAGTGGAGCACAACTAAACCACTTAGAATGTTGCACTACTGTGCACATGGAATATCACAATTCAGTGTTTTGGTGAACACAGTATGGGATGTATCTCTATGCTGAAAGAACACATATCCTGCAAAAACTATCTGGAAACTCATAAAACTAAATGGAGTTTAAAGAGAAAAAAAACTACATTATAACTCAGATAGTTTGCAAAGCTCACTCAAGGTAAATGTGGTATGTCACACCTTCTTTCAGCTTGTTTCTTTGAAGACTAATTAAGCAGACAAGCATACTGGGGAGTTTAAAGGGTGATTATGCATCATGTTCTCATATGCAAATGCAGCTCTCAGGGACAATGAGATTTCGATAACCACGAAATGGAGCCTCTCAGGACAGTAATATGGTCTAGTATGAACTGTGAAAACTGACTAAAGCATTTGCATGCATCCTTAACAGCTACGTGAAAAGAGTTGTCTGTTGACATGGAAACAAATAACATTTAGAAGATATGAGGGTGTAGTTTTCCTTTAATACTCTGTTCAGTTCGTTGAACCAGAGCGGAGCGCTATATGCAAAGGAACACTGACATTGAGTTGTTCGGCACCTAGGGACTAGGAGGCATTGGGTGGTTGAGGTGTGAGTGAGTTGGAACCTTTGAGACTGGCTAAGAAGGTTTCCCACACCCTGAGGCAGAAGCCCAAGGAGCACCTTTCTAGACAGTAGTCATTTTTGGTATTTATTTATTTTATTTAGTTTTTGATTACTGGTAGGTGCACTAGCCAGAGAAATGATTGTTCTCAGGTATTTGATCCTGCCACTTAACTGAAGCCATCCAGTTTGAGCATATAGCTCACAAGTATGAGTAAGACATGCAGCACCAGTGAGGAGTCTACACACTTTGTTTAAAGTGATGGTAACCCTTTTAAGTGAGGTAGCAGTGGCAGACCCGTATATGACCAAGCCATAACTGATGATAGATAGTACTGAGCTGTGGATAGCAAGCTTGAGAGCTTCTGGTGTCACACTCTGCCTGTGCATACCTCTCAACCTCCCTCATCACAAATCAGGGACAAGGCTTAAAATGATCAGGGACAAATGACCAAAATCAGGGACACATCTGAAAAAAATAGTAATATTCGTTCCAGAAGCTGTGTACAATATGCTTCTTAGTACAAATAGCATTTTCTTAATGAGAACTAGACTATAACACCAATGCCTAGCATTATTTTGTGATTCAGATCCCCATTCTTCAGTGACAGAAATGCCAAATTTAGGAGGGGACAGAAGACATTTCAGAGGCAAAATCAGGGACATCCCTGAAAATCAGGGACACTTGAGAGGTATGTGCCTGTGCCTATATAGGAGCCCAATCCTAATGTTGATGGCCTTGGCAACATTCTCGATGTGTAGCTCTTAAAAGAGATGGCTGTCCAAGTTTACACCTATGTACTTACAGTGCTGGATTTGTTCAAGTGGAGCTCCCAGGTTATTTCTGATGGTAAGAGCATGGTTCTTGTACTTATTGCATTGGGAGGTGAATAACAAAACTTTCGTTTTCTTATAATCCAATCTGTGAGCTCTAAACCATTCTTCAACTTCCTTAAAACCGAGTTGTAGATTGTTTTCTAGAAGGATGGGATCAGGGTGAGATGTGAAGATAACAGCGTTGTCTGCATATAGGATAATCTGTTGCTGATAGGAGGCCAGCAGGCTGTTCAGAAAGATACTGAAGAGGAGGGGGCCAAGGACTGATCCTTGTGGTACTCCAGATCAGACGACCTGCTGTTCAGAGGTGACATTGGAAATTTTCACCCGTTGAGATCTATCTTCAAGGTAGCTACCGAACCAGTGTAGCGTGTTGGTGGAAAGACCTATTGTGGCTAGTTGATGGAGGAGAAGTGGGTGATTAACCGTGTCAAAGGCCTTTGCTAAATCTATGAAGGCGGCCCCTACAAGATTGCCTGGGTCGAATGATTGCTGAATGAAGCTGGTGAATTCAAGAAGTGCTGTGGTAGTCCTGTGCCCTTTTCTAAACCCATGTTGTTGTGGGCATTGGATGGAATATTTATCAAGGTACAGTATATACTCGTGTATAAGTCGGCCCGCATATAAGTCAGGGACCCTTGTTAATAAAGCGTATTTTTTCCCCCAGCTTATGACCCGCATATAAGTTGGGTGTTCCTGTTCTTGCCAGCACCAACAACAAAAAGACAGAACATGCCATCAATAAAAAATTTTATTGAGCTAATAAGCTAAGCAATAAGCAATAATTATTTTAACATTGCTGTTAAAATGCTGTTAAATGCAGTTAAAATGCTGTTAAATACAGTTAAATACAATTGGACTAGATTGGGAGGGAGTCAGAATACTAAGAACTCCTCATCTTCCTCATCATCAGAGTTGAACAGGAGATGTAGCTGTAACTCCGATAGTGGGATGTCATCGTAAATGTCTTCCAGCTTTGGTGCCTGGATTTCCTCCTCTTGGGGTGTATTTTCAGCGGGGTTATCTATGTAAAAGACGACAATGCATTTGACACATTCAACACTAACTACATTACTAAAAGCAATAAACCTGAGAAGGCTAGAGCTTGTTCTGCTCTGTTACCTGAATTAATAAGATCTGCAAAAAGCATGTCGTCCTCAGTGCTGTCCATATTATTTGAGATGCCATATTTTTTAATGAATGTATCACTGCCTCTGGTGAGATAGAGTCCCAGTCACATACCCACTGGCAGACAAGTACATAACTGGCTTTTAACATCCCCCCTGTAAACTCTTTTGTGCCACTAA
Source organism: Neoceratodus forsteri (assembly GCA_016271365.2). NCBI lineage: Eukaryota > Metazoa > Chordata > Ceratodontiformes > Ceratodontidae > Neoceratodus > Neoceratodus forsteri. Next base: position 1,222,377,305 of record CM057450.1, read on the forward strand.
TCATCCACTGTCTCCATCTCTCTCTCATGTTAACCTTGAATGGCTTATTTAAGCTCACATCTAAAGGCTGTAGTATGGATGTGCAGCCTCCTGGTATGACAGCCTGATGAGTGTTTAAACAGTGAAGGTTTTGCTTCACAGATTCTACCAAGTGTCCCCAGAACATGTCCCACACCAGCAAACTTTACTTAAAAAGCAATGCACCTGGTCTCTTTGCCCATATTTCAGTCAGCCACTTATTGATGAGTGTCTTGTCCATCTAGCCCTTTGGATGGACATCTACCAAAACAACGTGGGGCACCTTATCTTTAAGCAAAGTTTTCCTCTTAAAAATAATTATCAGTTTTAGTTTTGTCCCATCTTCTAAACAAGCAAGCACCACCGTGAAATGTGGTTTCTCAGCCCTGCATGTGCGAACAGTCACAGTCTTTTCTCGCCTTACATGTACTGTTCAGTTGGACGGTAGGTCGAAACTTACCGCAGCCTCATCCATATTACCGATGGCAACAGTCGGGTAGTCATGCTGCTTTCGTTCCCTCAGAATGAATGTGTGGAAGCTGTCTACCTTTTTGTGGACATCAGCAGGGAGCTTTTGGCTGACGTGGGTACGTTGCCTCAGTGCAAGACCATGTTGTCTCATGAAACGGGTACACCACCCTGCGGAGGCTGTAAAGGGTTTGCTGGACTGATAACCCAATTTTTTGGCCACTGACAAAGCCTGCAGTCTCATTGCCATTCTGGTCACAATGTACACCTGCTGCCTTAGCTCAAGGACCCACATACTGAGTTCTACTTTGATCGAGGAAACTGGTGAGGGGTTTAACTTTAGGCACTTGACATTCTTCTCGGCAGACTGCAGAGCATTTTTTTGTTTCTGCCAGTCCCGATTTAGCTTTTTGTTAATGCAATACTCCCTCACTGCTGCCGCATTGGAGTGAGATTCGGCAAAGCTTACTACCCGCCATTTTAATTCAGCATCATAGGACAAGCGTTTTCATTTGGTGGATGACATGTTCACATCAGGGGGAAGAGACTGTGTAAGAAACTTCAGCTAAGGGAACAACATTTATCTCATGCCAAACAGATAAGTTAAATAATTAAATAATCATTTGCAAGTGTGGCTTGTTAACAGAGAGAATAGTAAAGAACAGCAGACAATAGGTATAGGTGTAGCAGATGTCATTCAGCTAATTAGGTGCTAATTTAAGCGGGCTAGCTGTCAAATTTATGTGTAAACAGTACTGACTGAGGAGTGCATACAGAGAACAAACCTTGCTATTGTTTAACTGACCTTTTTTTTTTTGTTTTGCCAGAGACTTGCATATAAGTCGGGACCTGCTGTTTGAGAATGTATAAAACCTCTCAAAAAAACAATTTATACGCGAGTATTTACGGTAATCCACAAGCTGGTTAGCGACAATGCATTCAAGTACTTTGGGATAGTGGAGGGAGGATGATATTGGCCTATAGTTACTGTGCAGGGCACGATCACCTGACTTATGGACAGGGGTCACCAGGACTGTTTTCCAGACACACAGAAATTGTGACAGGGTTAGCAAGAGGTTAAAGATCTTTGTTATGGGGAAGAGTACTTCCTCTAGGGTGAGTGTGATAAGTTCTAGGTCTAGTGAGACCCCACTGTGCCTAGATTTCCTCAGCACTTTATTCAGGAGTTTTCTAACTTGGTTTACGGAGACCTTCTTAAAGTAGAAAGGGGGGATTCCAGGGATCTTGTCCTCACAGCGGCTGGCAGTCAATGTAGTGGTATCATCAAAGAAGTCATGAGGTAGCACACTGCTCAGGTTAGTGAAGGCTTCATTAAAAGTGTTCACAATTTTAGTAGGGTCCATGGTGGGGGCTCTGTCAGTGTTTAGCATTGTGGATGACTCCTTTGGATCCTGACCAGTGATATCTTTGATGTTAGACCAGAATTTCTTACCATCTCCTCATGTGTTAGACAGCATTTCTCTATGGTATCTACTTTTCTCCTGATGAATAGCCCATGTGTATGCATTTCTTGTTGCTTAATAAGCTTGTACATCCAGTTGTTTCCCTGAGGCTTTAGCATGGTGCCAAAGATGGTCCTGTTGTTTCATACCGTTTAAGAGCTCCAGAGTTATCCAAGAGTGCACTGTACCGTGGACCTTCATCTTTTTTAGTGTGGCGTGTATGTCACAGACAGCATTAAAGACCTTGATGAAGTGCTCCAATGCTTCATTGTGTCACCAGTGGAGTTGAGCAGTGTCCAGTCATGGTTCTGTAGTTGCTGTTTTAAGAGATCAAGGTGACCCCATTTTAGCACTCTATTGTAGATAGTTTGGGGGGAGGGGATGTGTGATATTTGTTGGACCAGCTGCAGGTAATGGGGGAGTAGTCGCTATGGGAGTCAGGGTGTACGGTTACACTGGAGATGCGATCCGGGCAATTGGAGATTATCCAGTCCAGGGTTATGCTTGTCTCAGTCTTATAGTTAATTGTGGTTGATGTGTTGACTAGTTGAGATAGCTGTAGGTCCAATAAAGCATCCTTTATGGGCAGGGACACTGGTTTACCGGGACTGAGAAAGGGCATATTCCATTTCACACATTGTAAAAAATGGTATTGTCACCAGCATCTGCTAAGCCTAAATCCGTTTTTACCGGTATTTGGTTCTCTGTACTTTATTTAACAATTTTTAACTCTGCTAACATGCATTTTAGCAATTTTGACCTCCACTGTTGCACATCCTTCCATCCTTGTATCAATTTAAAGTTGTTTTAGGTACAAGATGTAATGGCAGCAGCAGCACTACAGCCCCCATCCCTAAGGTGTGATGGAAGCAGCACTACAGCCTCATCCCTCAGGTGCGATGGAAGCACCAATAGAACTATGGCCCCCATCCCTCTGGTGTGATGGCAGCAGCAACATCACTATGACCTCCCTCCCTCAGGTGTGACAGAAGCAGTAGCACTGTGGCCCCCATCCCTTAGGTGTGATGGTTGCAGTACTACATTCCCCATCCACCAGTGGTGATGGCAGAATCACTACAGCCCCCCCCCCTTTGGTGTGATGGCAGTAGCAACAATGCAGTCCACATCCCTCAGGGTTGATGGCAGTAGTGACAGCACTATGATCCCTTCTTCAACACCCACACCCCACATGCACAAGTTACAAATGACTTGGTCTCTTTGCTTTTAGAACTCAGATGTGAATTAATCTGAACCATCACCATTAAGGTGGACTACCTTTGTTTTTTCCGGTCTATAATTTAACTGCCTGAATTGGATTTCTGCCTGTGACACCGCTGACCAGGGTTAGGGAACAGACTTGGGTGTTGGAGGGCCAGCTGGTGGGTGAGGGCTTGATTGTCCAACGACCACGCACCTTCTCCTGGGAGGGAGGGTGGGTTCACGGCTCAGCATTTGCTGGCCCCTGGTGGAGGCCAGAGGCACAACAACATGTCAGCCCTCACTGCAGGAGGGAACATGATGGATGTCTGCTTGTACCTTGACATCATGTGGCCTATCAAGAAAATGGGAAAACACCCGCTGGCCAACCGAAGGACAGCTGTTGGTCCCTCCATAAGCTGGAAGCCCCAGACATGTGTCCGTTTCTGACCCCTGCCATGCTCAGGATACACAGGAAGCTCTTTGGGGTAATTCTCCTCCCCTGGTAGCCTCCCACAGGGGTAGGGGCCCACTCAATGAAGGGTTACTTTGGGTTACCTGGTAGCACAGCAGTAAGGGGCAGTGGATGGTGGTCGGGACTCAGCAGCAGTGGTAGGGGGGCCTTGGCAGGCCTGAATGAGTAGATGGCCAGGGGGTAGGAGGAGAAAAAAAAAACTGCTTGAATTTGCTTCTTTGAAATAAAGTGTCTTCACTGAAAAAATCCACAAGTGATTAGTGGAGGACCTTCAAATGGATTCATGCATCTCCCAGACATGTGGATGCTTTTTTTTTACTTGGTGTCCATGAAAAGGGTGTCTCCCAGTTTTCATGTCTGAGCTCAGATGTGAATTGAGCACCACTCTGCCCACCAGCATCATACAGCCCCTGGGGTCTTACCTTCTGTATGTCATTGACTGTGCTTTCAAAATCCACTGGCCAAACATATGTACACTTAAATACTTAACTTTTGCTTTTTGTTGATGCAGTCATCAGAAAACGTTTTGTTGTCACAGAGACTGAAACAACAGGTGGGAGAAAAGGTGCAAATCATCCAGTTCACCTAAATGGGGTGTTAACTATGAAGTTTTTTCATAAGTAGTAAGGCAGTTTCTTCTTTGTGAGCATACTTTCATTCAGACTAGTTTTCATTCAAACAACTGAGGATTTTGGATGGCCCTACTGATTACAGTATAAACTTGAATAAGCTAGTTGGTAACAGTGATCCTGCATTTAGCAATCTACAACCTAGATGCTCATATGCAAAGAATACAATAAAAACCTGACTAAAATCTAAAAACAAGCTTATAAAACACATAAAATATATCTGAACATTCATCTTTACCTATACAAACTCATTGCAGCCGAAGTAAAACGCAGGCAAATTACATGGTACCCTGACTACTATTCTATGATGTAGTAAACATATATTGGTGTTTTTTTATATTCTTTGTAAAGCATGTAAGTCCCACTAGGCAAAACTGTCTGATTTCAGGAGTGACCTAGAAGCACTGGGGAGGTTAAGTGACTTGCTTGGAGTCACACAGTATGCAAGTGGAGGTTGTGGGAATCAAACCCAAGTCTGCTGGATGTACCCAGTTCAATCACTGTTTGTTACTCTAACCACTAGGCATGGGTGATTAAACTGAATGGCTGATTTACAACAAAGCAGTGCGGGTGATTTCCTTACTGACTCTATACGCAGCAAAGCAGAAAGAATGCAAAGCACAGCAGCATTCATTTTAAGATGCTGAAATCTGGGTCAGCCCTCTGGTGCTGCAGTAGCACTATTGCTTGCCTTGCAATGTCAGTGACCCAGGGTCAGAAGCAAACTCGGGTTGCTGGAGGTCTGGCCAGGGGAGTAGGATTGAGCACCTGGGGACTGCTCTCCTCCTCCTCCGGGAAGGGTGGGCTGCAGGTTCTGCTGCTTTACCACCACCTGTGTGACCACGGGTGGTGGTGCAATGGTGCTGCAGAGTGATCAGGAGGGGAGGAAGCTAGCCAGGATCTGGAGCAGTGTCATGTCTCTATGTGACCTACCTCCTTGGAACTCCTCTAGTGCAGATGCCCTCAGGGACAGAGACCAGAAAACCAGGAACAATCACCGTACATCGGTCACTGACAGAAGGGATTCGGGTGCCCCAGACTTCATAACCAGGCTCCATGAGGGACCCACTGAGCTGCCCGACACACACTAACGGAGTGTGGAGGGGTGACCTGGGGTTCTATCTCTTCCCACCTGGGGAGTACAATCCAGGCAGGGTAGGCACAGGCCCACAGGAGCTCCTGAGCATTACCTGGGGTGAAGCTAGGGGATAACCAGCCTAGAGATCTCTGAAAAGTCAAGATTGATGCTGTGAGAAGGGGACATAGAAAGAGAAAATAAAAAAATGTAAAAAGATGCTGGAATCTTAGAGATTCTGTGCAGTGACATGCAATTTCCATGAGGCACCGGTACAAGAATTCAAAATCCACAAACCAAGAAGGATTCCATGATTGTTACCAGTGTTACCGGTAAAAATGGAAAACCAGGGTCCCTGTTTATGGGGCAAATGGCAGGTGATTGCCAGTTTGTATTGAAATCACCCATTAGTATTGTTTCTGCGTGGTGATTTTTGGCATGGAGGAATTCTAGAATGCTGTGGAGACCAGAGGTTGAATCTTTGGGGGGAATGTAAACTGATAAGACAGTGAGTGTTTTGTTATGGGCACCCAGTAGTACCCTAATTGTAAGTACCTGGGTGGGGTAACCATGGTCAGTCACAGGCAAGGCCAGACCCTTGAATTTTTTAGATAAATGGCACAGCCACCACCATGTTTGGATGACCTGTCTAGCCTGTAAATGGTATATCCAGGAAGGGCAACGGCTGTGTCAGGTATTTTGGGGGACAGCCAAGTTTCAATGACAGACAGTATGTCAGGGTCATGCTGTGAGACCCAGACTTTGAGGCTATCAGTTTTGTACAAAAGACTACAGATGTTGATTGTAGCCAGCTTGATAGTGCCCTGCTTGGGACGGGCACCATCAGGAGCCATGCCACTAGGTCCTGGATTTGGATGGACGTTGCCAGACAGTAGAAGCAGCAAGAGAGCAACTCTAAGAAGGAAGTCTCTATGTAGCTTTGAAAGAAGTTTAGTAGTCCTTCTAGTGCAGTGGTTTCTTTTCCTTTTTTTATGCCAGAAGAGAAGGATGATGGGATTAGATACAGTAATCATGTCTGCACGAGAGCAAAACAACGCCCAGTCATTGAGGTGCAGTGTGGTCCAGAAAGGAGACCGTGGTCCCTTAGTAATGTTGAAGAAATTTCCAGTGATGCATCCCGAATCATAGTGCAGGTTGTGGCTTAGGATCCAATTGATAGGTTGCACTTTGCAGGTATTAGGTAACTCAGTGAGACTGAGTAGCATAAGGAGGGTGAGAAGGCGGGGGATGGTACTAAAAGGAACCGTAACCATTTCAGCCTGTTAAGCTGCATAGTTTGTTAAAATAACTAGGACAGGAGTAGAATTAATAATGTCATTAGTGCCTGGTGAGGATCTGGTGTTGCAGGATCCCTCTGGTGGCCAGATAGTATAAAAATCAGGATGGGCTAGGGTTCAATAAGTAGCCAATAGGGATGGGAGTGGTGGGTAGGGAGGTGCTAAGGTGCATTTAATAGCAGCCGGGGTTGGAGCAGGTGGTCAGGAGAAAATGTAATCTAGAGAGTCCAGCCAAGGAGCTGCGGTCCTGCTCATGAGAAGCCACGCTCCATGGTCTACACTAGAAGCAGAGAGCTGGGGATTCAGAGATAGCCAATGGCAGACTCCAAGAAATCTTTAGCGTCCAATAGCTGGTGAGCCAGATGGCTGAGGGACAACTCGGGTGGCTGCTGGGGGAGTCCCCGAGAACATACCTGCTGGTTCCCTGTAGCGAGTTGCCTGAGCAGGTTTTCAGGATGGGGTGACCACTGGCCTTTGGAGCAAAGCCATAGCCATGTCTTGAGCCTGTGCCAGGGGCTGGAACCTGAAAGGGAGGCGGGAGAGGGTAAATTAAGTGGGTCCTTGTAGAGACATTGAATATGTGGGAGGGACTGTAGACAGAAAGGAAAGGGGAGAAGGTGAGAAAGTTAGGAGGGGGAAAAAGAAGAGATGTCTGGGGTGGGGAATGGATCTGGCTACAGGTGCCAAGCAGATTTAGAAAGACAAAAAGGAGGGGGGAGGGGCGAGCGGGCTAGTGCTCAGCTACGGAGATTGAAACAAGGGGATGGGGTGTGGGGTAGAAGCCAGTGAAAGAAGGGAGAGGGAAGTACACGCCAAGCACTACTCATTCAGTGCTGTCTGTGTATTAGTGCAGAGAGAAATGTGTTAAAAAAAGAAAGAAAAGTCAGGTTAGAAGTAGGTCGAGAGGCTTAGAGCAGAGAGGAGAGCTGAGAGGAAAAATAGATTCAAACAGTTTTGCAGTTCAAATGCTGTGCTACGGTAATGCAAGACCTCACACTTTGCTAATACATCAAACTTCATCAACAATTCAATTCAGTTAATAAAAGCGAGTGAAGGAAGGAAAAGCAGTACAATTACAATACGTATAAAAAATAAAATCTAGTCTAGAGAGTCCAGCCAAGGAGCTGCGGTCCCACTCATGAGAAGCTCCACAGTCTTCACTGGAAGCAGAAAGCAGGGGATTTAGAGATAGCCAATGGCAGTCTCCAAGAAATCTTCAGCGTCCAATAGGTGGCGAACCAGATGGCTGAGGGATGTGGGAGGAGCTATTCCCCCACATTGAACCTCGGACTTTAGCGCTCCCATTCAATGTTTTGGTGAATAGAGTATGGGGTTAGTAGTGCTTATGTAACTGTAGTTTACTTTTTGGCTTTTCTCTATCTCCTCCCCCCCTCACTGGTAGGGAAACCGGGTAGTAAGCAGGGAATAGAAAGCCCCAAAAGAGTACCAATAGAGAGCTCAAAAGATTACCTCCTCCAACTCACAGAGAGTATGACCAGTAGCACGCAGGAGAGGAAACCCCCCAGGTGGAGGAAACTTCTGAAGACCCATGGCTACTGACCAACCCATCCTACGGGCAAACTAAGAGAAGGTGAACCTAGGTTCTAGCAATCATATTCTAATTTCTGAATGAGGTGAACTGCTTGGAGAAACAATATTCCATCTTCAGAGTCTGTTGGATGGTGTGATCTGAAAGGATGATTCAGCAGCTGAATAGGCAGGTCCATTCGGAAAGAGCATCCTAATCCTGAATATGGATTAGGTCCAGTTGTAGAAGGGGCGAACGTAGTCCAGAATTCTAATGTGAAATCGGATGATATTCAATGAGATACAGAAACAGTGTGAGCATGAAGAGCAAGAGTTGAGAAAACAGGCTGCCAGACTCAGAACTGCGGGACGTATGATGGGTCACAAATTCATAAAGTAATATATCAGACTGAGTAGAGGACTTGTCAGTCAGATTAAAGTCCAAAGGCTTGGAGTCAAGCAGTGAGCGATATGTTGCTATGTAAGCATCCATGGATATGATCAAGGATTCGGACAGCAGCCGTAAGTACCAGGTAGGAGGGGTAGCATGGAAAACCGCAGACCAGTGAAGGAAGGGTGGTATATGCTGTAGAGAAGGAAACTGGATATCGACGAGACTAACTGGAAAGTTCAGCACAATGAGTTCGAAGGTTGAATAGAGTTATTATTGCAATAATTGGAAAGCTATGCCTGTAGTTCAGTGGACAAGCAGCCAGCCACTCCCTCTTCCTGCCCTGTATAAGCAGTTCCTCTGAGCCTCTCTCTCTCAGGTATTTTTTTCTTTGTGGCCAGAGGCTCTGTCGGTCTGTCCTTTGCTGCTGGCTGGGGCCTACCCCACCTAGCTGTTTTGGCTTCTGCTTGTTTTTGCTGGACTCTGTTGTCTGTCTCCTGCTTTGGTTTGTATTTTGCCTCCAGTTGTGTGCTTCTTTGTGTTACTTTTCTCCCTGTTCTTCTGTGTTTGTGTATCTTTTGTTTTACTTTCTTTTGGGGGGTTTTTGTTTCTAAACTCCTTGTATATTGCTAATCCAGAGCTACTTGCTCCCATTTACTCACACTGCAATTGCAATCATTATCGGTGTGTTTCAACTCATACTACATAGCTGCTCTTCATGCTATGCACCTAAATTATTTTCACCTGGTTCAGGCTCACTCTGAACCCTAACCCATGCAGCTCACTCTTGCTTCCTCATCTCATACCACGTACCTCATTGCTGTTGTTTTTACTGCATTGCCTAGCAATTGCTGCTTTCAGAGCATTACCTCCCTTAAGTCAGTGTTCATCAAATTGCTACTCCTACCACTCATAGTTACTCAATACAGATGCTGCTCTCTGTGTTTGTACACTGCTATTGTACTCTGGAGGTCAGCTAAGCTACCGCTGATGCTGTAAACTAGTTTTAATATTTGCATGTGGGTCTTGGTGCCTTCCATCCCTTTCTTGTTTTTCTGATGGAGACTTGGAGGTGTTGTTGGAGTCGTGGCCTCATATGGCATACTTACTTTATGCTCTAACCCTGCCTTCATCACCTAAAATCCTCAGAGTATTTGTCACCTTCATTGGCTTCCTTGAATGCCTGGCTGGCTTGCCCCACTATCCATATTTGCTGCTCCTCCGACCTACGTGCAGGTCCAACAATTGCTACTCTGCTTTACAGACCTACGTGCAGGTCCGACCATTGCTATTCTGCTTACTGACCTACGTGCAAGTCCAGTCATTGCTACTCTGCTCTACAGATCTACGTGCAGGTCTGACCATTACTAATCTGCTTACTGACCTACGTGCAGGTCCACTCATTGCTTATGCAATCATTGCCCAATGTTCGCTACTACCATCTGACCTCCATGTGGTCCCAGCTATCAATGCTCATTCAGCTCCTCTTCAGTTTTCTGGGGCATGCCAACCATACCATTCTGGTGCAGGGCCTCCCTGCAGCCGATGATCTCGCTCTGCATTTATAAAGTCCGCATCTTGAGAGTGCCTGATTTGCGGGAGGGTCCTTCTCACCTGGCTCATAGCTGGGAATGTCCTTGCTCTGGACCTGGCTTTAGCCACTCGAGACTTGACGATGGCTCCTGGTATAGAATTTAAGACTTTCTACGAAGGGTGGTTACAGCGGTCTCCTTTGGCTCTAGTATTCTACTAGCAAGGCACCTTCACCGTATTCTCCCTACGGCTGCCTCTGGTTCACCTGGTTTGTTTTAAGGGTGAGTAGGTCAGGTGAGTGCCTCAGCAGTCATTGCTTTCTTCCTCCCACCTTGGTTCCCCCAATGTTGCAGAGCAATCTCATAACCTTCCACGGTGTTCCTGTTAGAGGGATTGAGCAAGAGCTTTCCTCTAAACTGGAATATTTTCCACCCCCCTTTTATTGTGTTTCTAAATTGCAGCACCAGAGCCACTACAAAATAAACATCCCAAGCCAGGAAGGAAGGTGACCTAGGTCTTGGATCCCCAGAGATTTCCTCCTCAAAGGTTTTTTTTCCTCTCCTTAGGTCATAACCGTTAGTTAGCCGTAGTTGGTGCTCCCTAGTTCCTTTATGTAGATTCTGCTGTTGGATGGAGGTGGATGGTGTCCCTACTTGCCGTTCCCTCTCTCCTTAGGAGGTCCCCTCAATCTCTAGTACAACCCATTGTACTCATGCCATTGCTAACCTGCGCATCTCATTATGTTATCAAGCTGCCTGTTGCCTTATGTACTACTATGCCTCATGGCTACTGATTGCTAACATGCTCAGTACTACTAAATTTCTTTTTGGAGATCCTTCCTAAGGTACCTTTAGCCAAGGGAATCATCTCGCAGCACATCTAGGGGTGGAACCCTCTTCGAGGGTTTCTTGCCTTTGGTACCCCTACAGGATGGTAATTCCTCTGGAATAGAGAGTGCGAATGGCCAAAATCAAGTAACACAGTTGCACAAGCATAACATCATACTGGCTGCATAGGCCGCTGAATTTGAAGACTATGCCTGTAGTTCAGTGGACAAGCAGCCAACCAATCCCACTTCCTGTCCTATATAAGCAGTTCCTCTGAGCCTCTCTCTCAAGCACTTTTTTCTTTGCCCTACCATCCTCACCTCCTCCTTCAGCGGCATTGCCTCTCTCCTTGGGATCCTTCCTAAGGTATCTTTAGCCAAGGTAACTGTCCTACAGCATCTCTAGGGGTGGAACCCTCTTTAAGGGTTCCTTGCCTTTGGTACCCCTACGGGGTGGCAATTCCTCTGGAATAGAGAGTGCAAACAGCCAAAACCAAGTAACACAGTTGCACAAGCATAACATCATACTGGCCGCGTAGGCCACTGAATGTGATTCACACAGGCTCATATCCAGGAAGCACTGCTAATGGGAAATGGTGGATGTAGGTATTGCTGTAGCTTCATTGCCTGAGGCAGGAGCTTGCGTGACCATGGTAACTTTGCAGTGCTAGAGCATCCAGTGTTTGAATGCTGAGGGGAGCCTGAGAATGGGTCGTCGAATACCTATATGGACTGATGTGGCAAAGGGAAGTTGAGAGCAGCATACAATGCAATGGATGCCTAGCATGCATAGTCAGATATAGAACTGTTGTGGGGCATAACTGAGATAGTGAGACAGCCAGGTCAGTTGCAGATGTGCAGATTGAAGAATCAATGGGAACCTGCTCAGACCTGCTCTTGGTGATGGTATCTGCTGGAGGGAGGATGGGAGGTAAATCAGGATGGATGAGTTAGAAGGATCACTGTATGGGCAGCTGGCATGATTTAAGGTAACATGATGAAGAGATGTAGATAACTTTTATAAAATATGGTGACGTCCAGGGGCCATGAAACGGTGGCTCGGATAGAGTAGGTTTAGCAAGGCAGCTAGGCACCAGATATCCAGCAATACATATTCCAGGATAGTAGCTACAGAAAGTCTTAGGAACATCCAAAGGCTAGTCAGGGAAGACGAGTTGAATAACATGGTTGAACTGAGTCAGCGCTTTTAGGAGAAGACTATGAGGAGAAGGTATAATGGATGATGCCAGTACTGCTATGAGGTATCCTGCGATTTCCGTTATCCTTAACAGTGATGGCTATTATGGATTTGGTACATCTTGGAAGGAATTGGGGTTGCATTTCAGGTGAGAAGACAGGAGTGAAAGAGACTCCACTAAATTCAGGATCCTATGAAGATGTTGGGAGGTAGTGATATCCATACTGCTTGAATTAATAGAATATAGAAGGAAACATGCTGCAGAGGTGGTTGAGAGATGAGATCTTCTATAATCCAGTCAAATGGGATTCCAGAAATGGGTCCTGGGGAGGTTATTGTGAAGTAGTGATGATTTTATGATGTTGTAAGAGTCTATAGGGAATGCTGTTCAAAGGATGTCTCTAGAATGGGGTTTCCTCAGGTGAGATGAACAGGTACTCCATACAGCATTGGAAGGGAGCTGTTATGATGCCTGTGGTAGGAGTATGAGACAGATGAATAGGTAAGAGTAGATTTTCAGGCAGGGATGCTAAATGTTGATAGTTGCAAGAATGTCCAAAAAGAGACATGGCAAATGTGAAGGAGCCCCGAGCCTCCAGGGCAGTGAGGAGGAAGGCAGAAGTCCAAGGATGGAGGAAAATGTTCAAATTGGAAGGCAGCTGACTGGAGGAAGGAGCCTGAGATGGAAACAGTAGAGGCCAAGCAGTACTGACATGGGCAGGTGCAGGTGAGGTACAGGACTTGGGACAAGTGCCACAGTATACCAGAATGGGATGCAGAAAAGCTGAATCAGGCTTTGGGTGGTAGGTCCATGTACAACCAAGAAGTGAATCCAGGTACAAGGTGCTGCTAAGATGAAGTACGAGTCTCCCACCTCTGAAGGAGATGACAAAAGTATCATGCTGATAGCAAATGGCGCTGCAGTGATGGGGCATGAGGTTTCCACATCCGAAGGAAATGGCGAACATAAATTGCTGATGGCAGAGGTACAGCGGTGATGGGGAATGGGTTCCCACCTCAGCAGATGGTGAACTGGAACAGCTGACAGGAAAAGTGCAGCAGTGATGGGGAATGGATCCCCACCTCCGAAGGAGATGGCAAATTGGAAGTGCAGGTAGCAAGGTGCTGTGGTGATGGGGACTAGATTCCCACCTCCGAAGGAGATGGCAAACTGGAATTGCAGATAGGAAAAAGAGTCCTTGAATCACCAACGGTAGACTTCTGGCTGGAGATAAGGGTAGCTGAAAGGTAAAACTGTAGAAGGCCTCAGGCACACATCCTTGAGACGAGCAAATGTCACGTATCCAGCAGGAAGTGAAAGGGGATGCAGGCAGACATGTCCAAGAGGAAGGCAGGATCCTCTGGAGCAGCAATGAGGGAGGAGATGGCTACATGGAGCTGAGAGTGGAGGTGGTTGAGCCAGACAGCAAGCCATGACAACAGTGCATTAATGCACAGGAGTATGGGAGGAGGTGGAAGGCAAGCAGGAAGGAAGCACAGGAGTCCAATGGGCCAGGAGAGTTGAAAACTGAACAAGCTTGCGGGTCCAAATCCAGAACATGAGGAGGCCAAAGGCAAGGGGCAGTACACTGATTCCATGGAGGTATAATATGTAGTTGGGTGAGATCGGAGATTGGAGGCAAATGGTGTTTGGTGGTCCTGTTCCCAAAGGGAAGCGGCAACTGGATATCTGGTATAGAATGCATATGGTTGAAACAATAGGCTAAAGATACAGGCTCCCATCCCCAGCAGTCAGGGTGAGCTAACCTTCACTCAGTGCCGTGCCGGGCAGAGTTAGGGATGGAGACTGCAGGCAGATGGTATGGAATAGAATCGGTTGTAGATGAGGCTGAAGAGACATGCTCCCATCCCTGGTAGACAGGGTAAGCCCAGCTTCACTCAATACCACAGAAGGCAGAGTTTGAGACAGAGGATGTTGGGGTGCTGTTATGACTGGTAGTTGTTGGTAGAGAATCCAGCAGGGTAAGATGGTAGATGGCTTGAAATGGACTCCCATCCCCAGCAGACAGGGCAAGCCTACCTACGCTCGATGCCTCAAAAGGCAGAGTTAGGGATGGAGACCAGAAAACTGCTGGTATGGGCTGAGTAAGGAAAGGGCAGCTAACTGCTGCATATTAAAGTAAGCAACAGAAAAGAGGAGGTCATAGGGAATGTAAGGAAGGAGCAGGGGGAGGACGAGCACAGTGGGGAACAGGAAACGGATGAAACATAGGAAGCATATAGAACGGACAATGGCAAACAATGCAGGAAAGATATGGGAAGGTGCACTTTTTGAGAGGTGGGGGACAGACAAAACTACCACTTGGGATCCAGAGGGGAGGTAGGAGTGTTCAGGACTCCAATCAGCATGATGGAGGAGGCATAGGAGATTATGAGAGCTGGAAGGTATGAAGTACTAGGGGTACCATGGGGTAAATTCAGAAGCAATAGGCTTAGCAGGGTATATGAACGCTGAGACCAGGAAATGGAGCAAATGGGGAAAAATCATGGGTAGTATCAGTGGCAGATAAAACTGCTAGAGAATGTTGCTTGTAATAAATGACAGAGCACAGTAATGACTGAAAAAATACAGACACCAGATGAGGGGAGAATGTGACAGAGGGCTGTTGGGATAGGAAGGAGCAGCAATGGAGATGGAGTGCTGGTGGGAAGAGCGAGAAGCCCAAAGAAAAATACAAGGGATCACGAGACAAGGGCCAGAATGAGGGACAGGGAGGGGGGCCAGAACAAGGGACAGGAAGGGGGGCCAGAACAAGGGATGGGGGGGCTAGAATGAGGGACAGAGTGGAGCAGGAAGACAAGGAGGATGACAGGGAGGAGGAGAGAAACAGGAAGGGGAGCCCAGACCGGAAAAGGGAAAAGCAGCATTTTTTTTTGTTATGCTCAGTGTTATCTGTGCGGCACAAGTGGGACTGTGATGGGTTAGCAAGGGAGGAAGAACAACAGGAAATCAGCACAGAGCCAGGAGAACATGCCTCTCAACAGCAAGAAATACTGCAGGGCAGGATTCAAACAAGGGGCTTGCTAGAGCATCCCCACAGTCCTGGTTAGTAGTAGGAGTAGAAAATCCAATTGTGCAACAGGAAGGAACAGGGAGACACTGCTGCAGCAGTCAGACAAAGTAAGCAAGATCTCCTCGGATGTAGGTCTGAGGAAATGCAGGTATGGCAGCTTCTGTGTGAAAGAGGAGAAGGGTACTTTTTTTTTCATCCCGAGAGAGACAGAAAATAATTTGTTTGGCTGTGCGGAGAACAGCAGGTGTCCAAATAGAGTGGCTGCTCTTCCAGACAGGATAGTGCAGTAGAGCAGAGAAGCTGCAGTTAGTTACAGGCTTGACTGATGGCAGCTGGGGAACAATAGGGATCGGAGAGTTGAGGGTGCAAGCAGGAGTGCAAACCACTCACCTTAGAAATGGAAGCATCCATGTGGTGTAGCTGTTTGCAGTGTCCAGAGGTGGAGCCACACAGGAGCATGACTGGGAAGAGATCACAATAGCCACACAGCCAGGGGATGCCAAGCAACCACTACCTGGGCACTGGTACAACCAGGAGGAGCAGTGCATGAGCAGGAGCTCCACAGACAGACTGCACAGACGGGGAAGGGAGAGTAAGGTAAAAAGGAAGGAACAGGAGCACGGGGACAAAGGGGGAGTGGGGGTGGGAAGAACAGACCGGGAGGGGAAGGAAAAGCATGACAGAAAAATGGGGGGTGGGACAAAACAGACAGGGAGGAGAAAAACGGACAGTGCACTAAGCGAGGAAATGGCATGGGAGGCTGGCCTTTGTAGGGAATGTGGGAGGAGCTATTCCCCCACATTGAACCTCTGGCTTTAGCCCTCCCATTGTGGGTGCACTGCACATAGCCAGATTATTTCTATTAGTAGAGTCACCTAGGGTATACGAACCCAAGAGCCAAGTATAGGATGTGAGGAGGTACTAACATTCACCGAGCAGGAAAAGGACCTTGGCGTTATCATAACTGATGATCTGAAAGTGATAGGACAGTGTGACAAAGCAGTGGGTAGGGCTAGTGTGTTGCTGGGGTGCACAGGGAGCGGTACCTCCATCAGGATGGAGGTGGTGTTGCCACTGTATTGCTCAACTGTGAGACCCCACCTGGAGTATGGTGTCCAGTTCTGGAAGCTGCACCTCAGAAAGGACATAGACAGGGAGGAGGCAGTCCAGAGGAGAGCAACTAAAATGGTGCAGTGGTTGCACCAAAAGCCCTATGAGGAGAGACTGAAGGATCTCAACATATACACCCTGGAAGAGAGCAGAACAAGAAGCAACATGATAGAGCCCTACAAGTACCTCACAGGAGTAAACATGGTGCAGGAGTGGAGTTTTTTTCAAATGGAAATGGCACCAGGACCAGGGAGTCATGCGATGAAGTGGGGGGTAGTTTAAGAGAGAGATGTGAGGAAGTACTACTTCCCTGAAAGGGTGGTAGATGCCTGGAATAAGATTGCCAGCGGATGTTGTGGAGGAGAAAACGGTGGTGGGTTTCAGGCTTGTGTGGTAGAGACATAGAGGGGAATATTTAAATAGTCTCAGAGACCAGTTAGGGTCTGCGGAGACAGACTAGGCAAGGACAATCTGGGCAGACTGTGTGGGCCACGTGCTCCTCTTCTGCCAACAAATTCTATGTTTCTACCGTCAGGTAGAACAGAGATTTTTCACTTATCTGGTGGTACCAGGAGGTAAGCAAAGGGAAGGAAGGAAGGAAGGAAGGGTATTCCAAAGCACTTTAAAACACAGAAGAATGAGGGAACAGAATGTTGTTTCTATTTCCACTGTACGCAAAGATTCAAAGAGCACAGAGCTAGAGTAACAGAGGTTAAGCACAGAGAGGCTAAGTGACTTACTCAGTGCCACACAGTGAGTGGTGGTTGTGGATTTTAGACCCTGGTCTCCAGCTCAGCAGCACCGTACTCCGAGTATCTGGCCCTGCATATTTTATAGCAGTTGTTTTCTCTAAAAAGATTATTTTCATACAGAGAGAGTTAGAGTTGAGAAATTACAAAACATACAGAGTCAGAGTGAAGAAACTACAAAACCACCATTTCTGTGTTTCCACCCTAAACCTCATGAATGGGATGTAAACAATGCTAGGTCATCTTTTAAAGTATATCAGCTTTGACTGATGGCTCCAGAAATCGAGGGTTACTGGGACACAGGCAGGGCACAGAAGATTGTGACCAGACATACAAAGTGTGCAGGATTAAAATCGGTGTTACACTGAGTATCATTGTTGGGGTGCGGATCCTAGCAGATACAGTAGGTGACTGCTCAGTCTCTATCCTAGTTACACTACTAAAGGCTTTCTGGGCCTAAAAGGGGTTGACAAGTACACCTTTATAAAAAATCTGATCCCATCACAAAATGTTTCCTCTGCACTTGACATGTTAAGGAAACTGCTGCATTTGGCATTATGGGCAATATGTAAATAAAGCCTGAACAACTGTAATTCTTCTCTGACCTTTTTGCTGTTGCCACCTGACTGCACTCTACAGTGCTCAGTTTGCTAATAGCCCTGCAGTTTAACATTGCTGGTAAAATAGCTGTCCTGTCATTTGGAAGAGTGACATATTTCCTTTACTCAGACCCAACTGTGAAAGGAATTTCTGCTTCAGTTGCAAATCCTTCCTGATGAAGAAGCGATCTTGGAGGTCTCAGAAGCATGCATAACTGAGCTGTTTTCACTTTATAAATCAAAAGGGAGGACAGACACAGCTGTTTGCTGCCTTTGCATCTGTGTCTGCCTGCATGTGTCTGTGTACACCTTATCTACAAAAAAACAAGCATTTGTCAATGTCGAACATTTGCTTACGTGTATGTGTTGCATTTTTTTAAAAATTTTGACCCCGACTTTTCAAGATACTGGTTTTATGATTCGCCTTATAAACATTAAGTACTGTTTATTGTACAGTACATTGGCTTAAATGCCATTTTGCACCAGAGGTTTAAAAACACATCTGGTTCAGGATTTAAAAAATGACATGTCTCGTATACGAGGTGGTGTGGAAAAATGGCTATGTTGAAAGGTAGGAGTCAAAATATTGAAAATTAGCAAACTTATGAGTGAAAATTAAAATACTGTAATGTTCAGTCATAACCTATTTGTACACCATATTTTCAGCATAGCCTTCTTATTACCCCACCTCATGAACTCAGTAGGTGAACATTTTCAGATCCCTGCCAAAATGTCATTCTGCGCCACCAAAATGTCATTCCACACCACAGGTGTGATAACACATTTTGTCCAAGATTTGAAAAATGACAGCTGTCACATTCATGAGGTGATGTGAAAAAATGGCTATGTTAAAAATTTAGGGTCAAACTATTACAAATTACTAAAGTTACGAGCAAGTATAGAAAAATGTAAACGTATGCACATAACTTTGCCATTTTTTTCCCTCACCTCCGCAGACCTGACAGGGGCTATGACCCTGCTCTCAGAGGGGCACATCCACCGGCCCTGCAATTGCCCTGCTCATCCACCCCTGGAATTCCCCTCTGGAATCCCCCTCCATGGCGGGGCCAGGGTGAGGAGTGCTATGCCCCCGGAACACACAAATCTAGAATTGGGGGCGGCCTGGCAGGAACAATCACGTGATCATGGGTCCTGCTGGGTCCAGTTTTTCCACCATTTTCTCCTGCACCCTATGCCTGTGCATGGGTGGAGAGGCTGTCTCCACCTCCACGGAGGCAGCCAATTGCCCTGGATGTGGGCCAACCCCTTTATGTGGCTGTGTGCCTGTTTATTTATTTTTATTTATTTAGCTTTTGTTGACCAGGTAAGTACACTAGACAAGACATTTGCCTATTTTCAGGTATGACCCAGAAGAGCACAATGAAATACAAGTTCATACAGCGGACAACATAATACAAGTTAGGCATTACACAGAATCAGGTAGAACCAGATGAACATAACACAAGCAGTCAGTAAACACAGAATAGGAACAAAATATATACATAGAGTCACCAAGGCTATGAACAGCGCATTATACAATTCTGTACAGCTCAGAGCCCTAAAAGCAGAGCCGCAGTCAAAGCATCACCTGAAACAGAGAGTAAATACATTATATGATAGAAGGCATTCTTAGAATGGCAGAGAAAGGGGAGATACTGTTGATGGGAGACCTGAATATGCCAGATGTTAACTGGAGCACATTTGCTGCAGTCACATCCAAGAGCAGGGCCATTCTTGATGCCCTACAGGTGGCAGGTATTAGACAGCTAGTTTCGGAACCCACTCGTGAGGGAGCAATCTTAGACCTTGTACTCTCAAACGGGGGCAGTGAGAGGATCACAGATCTAGAAGTGGGTTGCCATATGGGGACAAGTGACCATCAAACAGTGTGGTTCATGTTAAACTCAGCTACAGAGTCAAGCCAGTAAAAAGTGAGGGTACTGGACTTTAGGAGGGCTGACTTTGGCAAGATGGGAGAGTGCCTCAGAAAAGCACTCAGCAAACAGGCTAGAAGGAGGTGTGGAGCAACAATGGGGAATCATCAAAACTGCCATCACAGAGGCAACAAGCCTTTGTGTGAAGCAAATAAACAAATCAAAACAAAAGAAAAAGCCACTATGGTTCTCAAAAGAGGTGGCTGTGAAAGTCAGGAAGAAAAAGATAGCATTCCGGAAGTATAAGGAAACACAGAAGGAGCAGGACAGAGAGTTGTACCAGTTGAGGCAGAAGGAAGCAGGGAGGGAAGTCAGAATAACAAAGGCCCAAACTGAGGAAAAGATAGCCAACTCAGTTAAGAAGGGGGATAAAACCTTTTATAGGTACATCAGCGAGCGTAGAAAGACAAAGGGAGGGATAGTGAGGCTGAATAGAATGAACGGTGGGTGGGCAGAGGGGGACAGTGAAAAAGCAGGGATACTGAACGAATATTTCTGCTCAGTATTCACAAAAGAGGAGGGGAAGTGCCTAATCCAATTAACAGAAGCACTCTTGATAGTGGGGGTCGATCCCAGTCCTTTCACAGAAGAAAGGGTTCTGCAAGAACTCCTAAAACTGAAGGTGGACAAAGCAATGGGTGCTGATGGAATTCAGCCCAGAATTCTAAAAGAATTAAGGAGGAACTAGTGAAACCACTGGCTACTCTTTTAATAAATCATGGGAGGATGGTGTGGTACCTGAGGACTGGAGGAAGGCAGATGTGATTCCCTTCACAAAAGTGGGACCAAGACAGAGGCAGGAAACTACAGACCTTTCAGTCTGACCTCTGTGGTAGGGAAAGTGATGGAGTCACTTCTGAAGGAAAGAATAGTTGAGTACCTAGAGGCCAATGGAGCACATGACCCAAGGCAGCATGGATTCACAGCGGGAAGGTCATGTCAGACGAATCTAATAGATTTCTTTAACTGGGTGACCAAAGTAGTAGACCAGGGAGGGGCTGTGGACATGGCCTACCTAAACTTTAGCAAGGCATTTGACACAGTCCCACACAAAAGATTAATAGTCAAATTAACCAGCCTGGGAGTGGTCCCAGGGTGGTAGCCTGGGTAAACATTGCTGCACAACAGGACACAGAAGGTAATTGTAAATGGAGTCCACTCTGAAGAAAGAGGGGTTACTAGTGGGCACCGCAGGGTTCAGAGTTGGGTCCAGTCCTTTTTAATGTCTTCATCAGTGACATTGCAGAGGGACTGGAAGGAAAAGTATGCCTTTTTGCAGATGACACAAAGATCTGCAACAGGGTTGATACACAAGGAGGCGTGGAAAGGATGAAAAGGAACTTGGTAAGGTTGGAGGAATGGTCAGAAGTATGGCAGCTAGGATTCAATGCAAAGAAGTGCAAAATAATGCACCTGGGAAACAAGAACCCAGGGGAAGAATACACAATGGTGGGGAGGTAGTAACAACAACAAAAAAGGAAAGGGACCTGGGGGTAATCATATCAGATGACCTTAAGGTTAGCAAGCAATGTGAGAAGGCAGTAGGGAGGGCTGGGGGTATACTGGGATGTATAGGGAGAGGCATCAGCAGCAGAAAACAGGAAGTTGTTATCCCTCTGTACAGACAGTTGGTGAGACCCCATCTGGAGTACTGTGTCCAGTTCTGGAGACCCCATCTCCGCAAGGACATAGACAGGATAGAAGTAGTCCAGAGGAGGGCAACTAAAATGGTGCAGGGTCTGCAAGAGAAGCTGTATGAGGAGAGACTAAAGGAGCTTAATATGTATACCCTTGAGGAAAGAAGGGAGAGGGGACATGATAGAAACTTTTAAGTATCTCAGTGGAATCAACAAGGTCCAAGAGGGTAGCATCTTTCAGAAAAAGAGACTTGCAAGAACAAGGGGACACAATTTAAAGATAGAAGGAGGGTGGTTCAGGGGCAATGTGAGGAAGTATTATTTCACAGAGAGAGTAGTGGATGAATGGAACAGCCTTCCTGAGGAGGTTGTGGGGTCTAAAACTGTGGGAGAATTCAAGAATGCATGGGACAGACATAAGGCAATTCTTGTGGGGGGTAGGAAGAAATAGGCTGTTGGTTAACTAGGATCTGCAGCCTATCCTGTAGGTAGGGAAATGGGCAGACTAGATGGGCCAAGCGGTCCTTATCTGCCGTCAAAGTCTATGTTTCTATGTTTCTATGTTTCTGTGTTTCTATATACAGGGCAGAACCCAAGAAGGCAGGATGTATCAGCAGGGCCTGCGCAAGGGTACAAAGGAAGGACATGTAAGTCCAGTGCAGGGGACCAAGGTTAGTTATGGTAGTTTAGGACAACCACACGCAGATGAGAGCTTCAAGTAATTCCACAGGGAGCTCCGAAGGCATGAGTGGGAGGCGGAGGAGTGGACCTGGGTGGGAGAGGAGTTCCATACTCTGGGGGAACATGAAGCAAAATCCCTGTCCCCCATTTGCATTCAAGTGGCAGGAACTTTGAGAACAGCAGGGCCCAATGACCAAAGGGGGTAAGAAGAAGAGGCAGCCGGTTTCAGGAGCTCATCTAGTCCTGGGGGTTGGGGGGGTGCTAGTCCTGAGACTCTTGCCCGTGAAGCTTCCCAAGACAAAATTCATGTGGTTGGGTGGGGAGAGCCAATCAAGTTTGTTATACAAGTCACAGTGGTGGGTGAGGCGAGGGGCGTCAAGTGCAAAATCTGCAAATGTTACTATAGGCTGTGTTCCACCTAGAGAGGTGAACTTTGGAGGTACATGCAAACAGGATGAGTCCATAGCAGACAGAAGGGAGAAACACACCTCTGGCCAGTGCAAGGCAAGTAGCAGAAGTAAGATTGTTCTTCGCTCTGTAGGCCAGACCCAGTTTGCAGTTGACAGCTCTGCATACATTTTGGATATGATGCCCAAGGTCAAGCTGGGGGTCAAGTGTCACCCCAAGGTATTTGATGGAATCAGTGATTAGGACAGGAGTAACATCAATACCAGTAATACTCAGTGGGGCAGGGGAGGCCTTTATCTTGGCCAGGGACCCAAAAATCATGGCCTAAGTTTTTTAAGGTTGAGAACCAGCTTATGCGTCATTATCCATGACTGGATATTCCTGAAATCCTCACTCAGTTGGTGGTTGATGACCCCAGTGTCACAGGAATGGGTGAGGATAACCAGGTCATCCACATATGGGATAGAGCTACAGTTGGAAGAAGTAGAGGGGAGATTATTGGCAAAGATAGAGAAGAGAAGGGGCCCTAGGATTGAACCCTGGGTGACACCAGAGGTCACAGGAGTGGTGGCCGAGAGGACCTTACTGAATTTGGTAAGTTGCTGTCTGCCCTGGAGGAAATTAGTGAACCATCTTAGGACAGGTGGGGACAGACCAAGGGACCAAAGTTGAGAACAAAGTAAGACATTGGTCAACTAGGTCGAAGGCCTTAGATAGGTCAATGAAGATGGTGCCTGAGAGCTTACCCTGGTCCAAAGCTGCTCTGATCTCAGAGGAGACAGTGACAAGGGCAGAGGACGTACTGTGCCCTTTGCAAAAGCCATGCTGCGCAGGAGACAGTAGCTCATGGGCCTGAATATAGCCCGTGAGTTGCCCAGCCACAACTTTCTCCAGAAGTTTACTGACAGACGACAAGATGGCTATTGGTCGGTAGTTGTCAAGGATCTTTGGGTTGCCCTGTTTGAGAACAGGGACAATCCTTGTTACCTTCCAGAGGTCAGAGATGACTCCTGAGGCTAGGGACGTGTTGAAGATATGGGAAACTTGGAAGGCAATATAAGAGGCACCAAGATGGAGGAGCTTAGGTTCCATGCTATCGTGGGCAGCACTAGAGTGAGGGGAGACCAGAGAGAAGTCTCTGCATCTCCTGTACCATCACAGCCTTGAAGTACAGTAACAGACGGGAGATAGGGTCCGACTGTGGGGTAGAGGCCAGGACATGACTATCACTCCCACCAGTGGAGAATAGGGAGGTGAAGGCAGACAGATCCGAGAAGTGGGAATTGAATGCATTGGCGATGGTTAGTGGATTGTTACAATTAGATCCCTCTATGAGCATGTCAGAGACCCCACAGTTGGAGGAACCACTTACTATATTTTTCATTTTCTTCCAGGAATTGCTAGGGTCCTTAGCTGAGTTTAGTAAGGCAGTTTTTCAGTATTCACTTTTGGCAGCCCTGATTGCTTTTTTTTGCATTCTTTCCTGAGTCTCCTATATTGCTGAAATATGGCCTGGTGCATCGTGACCTTGAAGTTGGCCCAACACTTGTCTCTAGCCCTCATGAGGGCTAGGAGGCTCCCATGCAGTCACTTAGTGGCAGATCCCCTTACCCTCCACCTGATAAGAGGAGCATGCTTGTCCGGCAGTGCCCTGAAGGTGCTGAGAAAATGACTAACAGTAGTGGAAGAGTCCTGTGCATTTAGTACTGTAGACCAGTCCGTAAGCCTCAGATCCTCATGGAAGGACCCCATGTCAAACCTGGAGAAATCCCTTACTTAGATGATGTTGTGAGGAATTTTCTGGGAGGAGATCTTCCATACGCAGTACACAGTGGTGTGGTGGGAGATAGTCAGGAAGGGTACCAGAGGAGCTGATCCTCTCAGGTCTATTGAACAGGACCCAGTCCAGGAGTGAGCTAGTACCATCAGTGTTAGACCACCTAGTGGGCTCCTGAATAAGTTGAGACAAGGAGAGGCCAGCAAGCAGAGGTTCATACAGCTTGGTGTTTCCTCCAAGCCAGTTTAAATTAAGATCTCCCAAGATCATTAGCTCATTATCCCTAGTCTTAGCACCAATAGTATCAAGGAGATAGGATAACCCCAACAGACCACCCCTGGGAGAGATTGTACGTACAGATGATGTGCAGCTTCTTAGTGTTCCCAAGTAATAGGACTGTGTGAAGCAGCTCACAAGAAGACAGTAAGGGCTGTTGGTGGGATACAACAGACGGGTTTATGTGACTCTTGTAGTAGACCAAGATACCACCCCCACGCTTTTTCCCAGGCCGATCTTGCCTATTGAGATCAAAGCCAGGAAGCACACAGGCCGAGTCAGGGGTGGAAGGTTTCAGCCAAGTCTCGGTAGTACCAAGGATGTCAGGCTTGTGTGACCCAGGCAGAGAGTTCTGCCAGATTGGGCAGGAGGCTACGGATGTTGAGGTAAGCTATTTTTATCCCCTTGCCTGACAGCCAGTCCACAGAAAATGAGGAGGCTTGATACAGTAAATAGGACCAGGGTTAAGCTCAATGTCCCCAGCCAGGGCTAGTGTCACCAGGAGGACCCAGAGGAGATGCCTTATAGGGGGAGAACTACCTCCAGCCGAAGGCTTGTGAGCAGGATGCCTGACCACTATGGCAGGATACAGAAAACACCTGAGGTCAAGACAGCAGATAGGCCAGAGGGGCTGTCTGCCACAAGCTATTAGACTGGAGAAGGTGAAGTCATGTTCCTCATGCTGTTCAAGTGTAACCCAGAGGCCCCCTGAGGGAGGGGAGCAATCAGCAATAAGTATAGGGAGGCATAAGGCAGCGAGAAGACCAATGATGAGGGCACTGATAAATGGGGAGGGCTTAGCACCCTTCCTGAGGAGTTTAGGAATCCCTGTGACAAAATGGACCTGTCCTTGGGACTAACCAGGGCACTGAAGGAAGAAGATATTGTGGACAGGTCAGGTAGACAGGTCAAGGCCTACCAGAAGCCAGAGGGGCTATTTTGTCAAACACTAGGATGGCCCTGAGGAGAGAAGCAAGCAGTGCTTGCCCACCAGGCCTCCCTAAAAGCTGTCCAAATAGGCCCCAGAGGAGCACCCAATTTGTGAAGGTCTATCATGCAGACGTCCCCATAACAAGGATCAGTAGACAATCCCCCCTTATGTAAAAGCACACCACCAGCTACTGGAAGGATTACCAGGTTCCGTGGTAGTAAGCCCCACTTGAGGTGAGGCTAGTAGAGATAGCTAGTGAGTGAGCACAATACATTAACAAGCTAATAGAGACATTTCCTGACTAAAGTTGCCGAGACATGATGGATAGACTGGCAGAAATCATCCAGTAGATTGCAGTCGATTCCCACCACGATTAATTGCAGTCAACTAGTCAACAGTGGTTGTAAAAAAATATACTCAGCCAGGCCCACTCAGGGTAGAATAAGCTAGGCTCAAGCCTGAAACCAACGCAGGATAAAGATTACACAGTACAGAATACACCAACAAGAATGTTAGCTGCAGGAAACATCTATCAGACTGTGAATATGGTCAAATAGCAGAAGTATATTTACTGGGGCAGAGGTGTGACTCCTAGCTATACATATCCAGCAGGTTAATTAGGCACATGACTGACCACCCAGGAGTCCACCATATGGAAGTCCATAAGCAGATGAGAGTTCTGTGTTTAGAGAGAGCTAGCAGCAGTGAGTGACAGATTTCTGAGAGTTCTGTGTTTAGATAGCTTTAAGATCCTGAATTCTACTATTGGAAGCCAATGGGGGCAGGACAGGGTAGGGGGAAGGGAGGAGCTTAAGTATATTTAAAGGTGGCCTGGGAGGGGAGGGGTGGGTGAAAAATTCTGCAGCAGAAGCAGCAGCTGTACAGGCTGGTGCTGTGTATAGGCCGTACCTGATGCTTGCGTCCAGGAGGCCAGTGGCCGCAGGCTTCTTGGCACCGAGGGAGCTGCAGAGTGGTGTCCAGGCATGTAGGAGGTGAACCACAGATGGCGGTACGTAGCCCAGTGGCCTACAAGGATGCCTGCTAAAAGAGGGACAACACAGGGATTAAACAGTTCTCTGAAGTAGTGGGAGTGAAAATAAAATTAGCACACAGACAAAGAGCTGCAATTTATAAAAACTGGGTCAAATCAGAGGGCAGGAAGCAGACAGCTAGGCACCATCTCTATAACTGAGATTTGTAAAACAAGGGGGTCACAGTCGGTGGGGGGGTGTTGAAACAAAGGGAGAAATGATATTGGTAGCTGCACTGGAGTCAAATAAAACAGATCAGCTGGCTATGGAGTCTTTCAACAAAGAAAATCCTGAAATTCTAAAGTCCTGTAAAGCCTGTACTCTAATAATCTTAGACACAGCAACAGAGACACCAAGTTAAATACAATGCAAAAGATGGCTCTAAACAGTGACACAGGGAAAACTCTGCAGGGCGGAAGCTGTGTGGAACAACTTGGCACACTGAAGCTGAAAATCAGCGCTAGCAGGGAGACAGGATCTCCGTAAGTGCAGGGATTCAGCTGAGCTATAGGAGGGATAATAAAAACAAATATACTTCTTTGCCAGTTTCAGATTGTTTGAATGAAGGCAGACCAAATTAATTCACTAGCTTAATGTATAAGAGCTGAGTCCGGTATCGGGAGAGCAAAATGCCAGTCCGTTGGACAGTCTGTCAGGATGCTCCTGTTCAGGAGCAACCAAAGAGAACTTTTCTAGGGAAAGGCGCTGATTTTCAAAAAATTCTGCAGCAGAAGCAGCAGCTGTGCAGACTGGGGCTGTGTATAGGCCGTACCTGATGCTTGTGTCCAGGAGGCCGATGGCAGCAGGCTTCCTGGCACCTAGAGGTGCAGAGTGGCATCCAGGCATGCCGAAGGAGAACCACAGATGGCAATAGGTAACCCAGTGGGCTACAAGGACACCTGCTAAAAGAAGGATAGCACAGGGATTAAATAGCACTCTGAAGTGGTGGGAGTGAAAATAAAATTTGGACACAGACAAAGAGCTGCAAGTTACTAAAACAGGGTCAAATCAGAGGGCAGGAAGCAGACAGCTAGGCACCAGCTCTATAACTGAGATTTGTAAAACAAATGGGTCACAGTTGTAGGGGGGGTTGAAACAAAGGGAGAAATTAAATTGGTAGCTGCACTGGATTCAAATAAAATAGATCAGCTGGCTATGGAGTCTTTCAGCAAAGAAAATCCTGAAATTCTAAAGTCCTGTAAATCCTGTACTCTAATAATCTTAGACACAGCAACAGAGACACCAAGTTAAATACAATACAAAAGATGGCTCTAAACAGTGACACAGGGAAAACTCTGCAGGGCGGAAGCTGTGTGGAACAACTTGGCACACTGAAGCCGAAAATTGGCGCTAACAGGGAGACAGGATCCCCATAAGTGAAGGGATTCAGCTGAGCTATAGGAGGGAGAATAAAAACAAATATATTTCTTTGCCAGTTCCAGATTGTTCGAATGAAGGCAGACCAAATTAATTCACTAGCTTAATATATAAGAGCTGAGTCTGGTATCGGGAGAGCAAAATGCCAGTCCATCGGGCAGTCAGTCAGGATGCTCCTGCTCAGGAGCAACCAAAGAGGACTTTTCCAGGGAAATGTGCTGATTTTCAAACAACTCTGCAGCAGAAGCAGCAGCTGTACAGGCCGGGCTGTGTATAGGCCGTACCTGATGCTTGTGTCCAGGAGGCCAGTGGCAGCAGGCTTCTTGGCACCGAGAGAGGTGCAGAGTGGTGTCCAGGCATGCAGGAGGTGAACTACAGATGGCGGTAGGTAGCCCAGTGGGCTACAAGGATGCCTGATGCGTGTGTCCAACAGGCTGGTAGCAGCAGGCTTCTTGGCACCGAGAGAGGTGCAGAGTGGTGTCCCGGTATGCAGGAGTGGCATCCAGGCATGCAGGAGACCAGCCTGTGCTGATACCCAGCCATTGCTGGATGTCAGTCAACAGTGCACAGCCCAATGCCCCCCCCCGAGGAAGGAGAGCAGTCCTCTGGACACTTAATCCTTTCTCCTCCGGCCGACCCCTGAGCGAGGTGTGGCATCCAGCACCTCAACCCTCAGAACCACTGGGTCAGCCCAACTTTGCCATTTTTACATATTTTGACCCCACATTTTCAACATAGCCTTGTTATGACCCCACCTCATGAACAAGGGCAATGAAGATTTTCAGTTCTCGCCACAAAGGTGATTTCGCAACATGACTGCGAGATCACCTTTCAGGCCTGTTTTGCATAATTCCACTGCCATTGGTCATGAGGTGGGGTTCCAAAAAGGCCATTTTCAAAATTTGGGACAAAAATATGCAAAAACTGCACTTACAGTACCTTAGTTTCTCATATTGCAGTTGAGAGTTCCATCAGTGAGACGTGCCTTTGATCAGAAAGTGGATCTTCACCTTGGGATATGTTCAGGTGAGTGAGGGTGTGTGGGGGGTGGTGGGTGATGGGAGCTGAGTGGGAGGTCAGGATGGGGTGGGGTTTGAGTGTGGAGGGCAGATCAGTGAGGCACCATTTTCTGTCTTACAGGTTAAAAAAAATCAAGGGATATTTTTTCTTTGTTCTGGGATATTCAGGCACTGGGACTGGGCATCCCAGTGTTGGGCTCATGTTTGGTGGCACCAGGAGTAGGCACCCTGGTGCTGCCACCTACATAACAGGAGTGGAGCAGGTGACCTGGGGGCGCAAGAGAAGTGGTGGTGGGTGGGCATCCCACTCTGCTAGAGAAGGAAGGAAAGAAAGAAAGAAAGAAAGAAAGAAAGAAAGAAAGAAAGAAAGAAAGAAAGAAAGAAAGAAAGTGGTATCAGGGATAGGCACCTTAGTCCGATAGATAGATAGATAGAGAGAGAGAGAGATAGATAGAGAGATAGAGAGATAGATAGAGAGATAGATAGATAGAGAGATAGATAGATAGATTGATCGATCATGGTACAGGGAGTCAGATAGATAGATGGATCATGGTACAGAGAGACAGATAGATAGCTGATGGATGGATCATGGTACAGGGAGTCAGATAGGCTGATGGATGGATTGTGGTACAGGGAGTCAGATAGATAGATGGATCATGGTACAGAGAGACAGATAGATAGCTGATGGACGGATCGTGGTACAGGGAGTCAGATGGATGGATTGTGGTAGAGGGATTCAGATAGATGGATGGATCGTGGTACAGGGAGTCAGATAGATAGATGGAGCGGCAGCAACATTGCAAATGTTGAAAGCTGATCAGCTGCTTGCTGACCGGCTTCATGCAAATGAAAGGACTGAAGCCCCCTCTGATAGGAGCGGCTTCGGGCCTTTCAACTACACAAAAATTCTTGTCCAACAACTGGCTAGTAGTGTCACAACTACAGTACATGGTCATTGGTCTAAACTGCTGAGCCCCTTCCAGCTTCAGTTTCAATTAGCTTGACAGTGACACACTTCTGAAATGGCCGTTTAGTGTAACAAAACATTTCTTGCACAGGCACAAGCAAATGTAAAAAGGTTATCGCTGTTAAAAACAGGTAAATTCAATTTGTGGCAATTTTGTTAAGGCCACATATCAGATAGACACATGAATATGTTAAACTACTTCAAAGATCATTTAGCCTGTCTTGATGGATGCTTAATAAATTAAAAGGGCCACCACTGAATGTCTTATAACTTCGAGCATGAGGCTTGGGTGAGAGGATTGCAGAGTATATCTGAACATATCTGGATGGCCAGACCTTACAATATGAGTCTCTTAGATCAGGTATTGTAATCCTAGATTGAAATAAATAAATAAAACATCTTATTCCATAAGAGACACCCAGTGGAGGGCCCTATTAACTTATTATACAGTAAAATCACTCGAGTTAGCTAGAGTGATTTTTAACAAGTTCAAAGTATTTTTCTTTTCAAAAGTTAAAACTCGTCCTCCCCCCAGCTCTGAAGTGGTAGGGGTCACTCCTAGACTTCTTGCGTAGGAGACCGCTGTACCCAGGATGCAGTACAGGAACTCTGTGAGCTGATTTGTTGAAATCACACAAGTGATTAAATTACAAATCTGGACAGGTGGATCGCAGATTTATCCATTTGAGAATCCTGCCAATCTGCTCTTCCAATCCAAATTCTTTGGTTCTGTAAACCTGATCAAGAGGCAGATTCTAGAAAGTAAGTATTGGCAAGGATCAGCAGTTGTGTTAAACCTACCTGATATAAATGCTTGTATCGTGTTCACAAAGTAAGTGTAGGTCAGGGAACTCTTACTGTTATGCCTGGTAAGTTATCAGCAGCACTCCTGGAGAAGGTACAAAGGAGAACAACTAAAGGAATGCAAGTAATGTCCACACAAACTTTTGGTGATAGATGACAGGAGAGATGACAGGAGTTAGAACTATTTACGCTGGAATACAGGCATCTCAGAGGGGATTTGTGCCTGGTATATAGGGCATTCAGAGACGCTGATCTTTTGGAGTGTATAGGGTTGGAACGGAAACTGACAAGTAGGGACACAGATCTAATAATTATCAGTTAAAGAGTGAACTGTGTAAGCCAAGTAAAAGAGGTGCTTGGATAAATCAGAGGGTGGTCAGTGTTTGGAACACTCTACCTGAATATGTAGTAACACACATGATGATGGAAGCCTGTAAAAAGGCGTTAGATTTCCATATGGGCAACTCAAGATAGTCACAATTCCACTGAAAAATGGCAAGTCACCATGGCTAATGCTTTCAACTCATACCATTCCTATGATTTTTCCTGTGATTAAAAAAAAAAAGATTTGCAGGAACTCTTCCCATTAACAGATCAAACATTTCTCACATCCAGCGAATAAGCCATTTGCAGTTAGCTGTGAGAGCTGAAAGTTTTGTTAGACAGACAGATGCTCAGAGACTGTTACATCTGTGGCCAAGTAGGGTGAAAAGTTGTTTTGACATTTAAAGAAGTGAGCTAGACAGCTACATAGCAGAGATCTGAGCCTTGCATTGGGGCAGCAGCATTTTTTGATAGCAGATCACATATTTTTGTTAAGATACGGAGTACCATTTCAGGAATTCCAACAAACTCAGAAACTGAGAGTTAGGGTTGTGCCTTTTAGGAAATTGTGGAGGAAAGTTCATTAAAATAATGGAGTATTCCTTTCCTCTGGAGGTTAAAGCAGCAGTTTATCTTACTTATAAAAAAATGGCACTGCCATTTTTGATTCAGTAAGGGAGGGACTAGGCTCCCTTACTGAATCACACTACATTTAGTTAAAATAACTAAGGCACAATGGTTTACTTTTACCTTATTTTCTGCAGATCCAAAGTAAAGATGGCCCTGGCCTGCACCACCAACTCTAGACCAATCAAAACAGACATCCATTGCGATTGGTTTAGAGTCTGTGAGGGTGGTCCAGGGCCATCTTTACTGTGACCTGCAGAAAATGACTAAGTTAAAACAAACTGTAGTGCCTTAGTTTTGTTTCGCTAACAGTAGCTCCATCATTGAACTGAAAATGGCAGTGCTATTTTATTCATAAATAACATGAACCACTGTGTTAATTGATTTCTTAACCTGTTTATAACACCATTTTTTTAAAGTCATTCTGCTTCATTACATTATAAATTAGGATGTCAAGTGGGACAGCTGCAGCAATCTCAATTATACCTAGCCCAACCAAATTACACATAGTTGATTTGTTGCACTACGAGTTGAGTGTTAGAAGATACGATGGCGGTTGTTGCCCTGGAAAGTACAAAAATATGTAAAACACAGTAGGAACATTAAGTAGTATTTTTATTTCTTAGGCATCCAATCCCACAAGCTCTGGGCACCTTACAAAATCTACACAAGTACAAATCCAGCAACATGATAAATTAGAGTTTACAGTAAAACATTATCACATGTACATTGCTTAGGTGTCAGTATATAAGCCTCTAGAAAAGATACCCCCCCCTTAAAAACATCAACTGAGGGGGCCTCCCTGAAGTCTCATGGCAGCTGATTCCAGAGAACTGGAGTGGCCACCATAAAACACTGACCCCAGACAGCTTCAAGCGTGATCTAGGAACCTTCAGGAGGTTCACTTCAGAGGAACAGGGGTGGTGAGGATCCTATAGACACAGGCTCTCCTTTAGGTAGCCTGGTCCCAGATACTGTAGGGCTGTGTATGTTAACAATCCTATCTTGAAGAAGATACGCCACCTCACTGATAGACAGTGCAACATCTGCAGAGTGGCAGAGATATGCTCAGAGTGGGAAGCTCCAGCAATAAATTGAGCCACAGCATTCCGCAGCAGCTGCAAGCGGTGCATCACACCTCCAGATAGCCCGGGAGACAGAGCAGTACTGTAGTCAAGTCTGGATGTCACAAAGGCATGCATCAGTGTCTTCAGGTCCCAAGGGCTAAGAAAGGGCTTCATCTGGACAATGTTCCTAAAATGAAAGAAACCACCACAGGCCACAATCAACACCTGATGTTCTAGTGTCAGTTTATTGTCCCTGATGATGCCCAGTCTCATCACCATGTCTCTGGCTATGAGCTGAGTGGAACCAAGATGTAATCCAGACAACACCCCACCCAGTCCTGCCACCCTTCAGATACCCGAGTCCACCAGTAGCACTTCAGTCTTATCCAGATTCATCCTGAGTCAGCTGGAGGCCATCCAATCATTGATCTCAGATAGGCGATCATTTAGTAGCATACGCTCCCTGTCCTGCCATACGGCGGCCAACCGAGGAGGTGAGAGGAGGGCTGTGCCAGTCATTGTCATGAGCTCTCTGGATGGCACCATCTGCATGGATACAGGGGATTGGCTGGGTGGTGTTCTGGGTGCAGGTGGTGCAGGGGAGACTGCTGAACCACCATCGTTCACTGGTCCAGTTGGTAACTGGCAGTCAGGGGGGATTGCTGGATGCCACAGACTACCAAAACCTTTCAGAGATGGGCATTCAGGGGATGGGAGGTACCAGTAACCACCTGGGATGACATCTGCATTATGGTGCTGGTGGATCAGAAGGTGGGGAGGGCCCCTAGACACCAGGGCACCATGAAACCAGACAGGGATGAGTGATTGGAGGGTGGGGGGGTGCCACTAAACACCAGGGAGAATGTTTGAACTACCAGGGCAGGTGATTGGAGGGTGGGCAGTGCCACTAGACACCTGGAAGTACATTTACATTGAGGGGATGGGTGTTCGGGGTGTGGAGGGAGGCGGTCATCACCATGCCTGACATGGCAGGTGACCAGTCGATGGGCACAAACCTGCCACCACTTCCCATTCAGATGAGCCCAGAGTAGGCATGCATATGGGCCCTTAGTGCCTTTCATGACCAATGGGATCATTTGCATTCTGTGGCCGAATATCATGCCCCCGCTCCTGATGCTATCCAGTTGGGGGGTGCAAAGCCCTGTGATCTGGATATGGTCCAGGTCTGTGTTAGTGCAGTGCAGTGCAGCATGCCTTAGTGCTGCACTGACATGACCCTGTACACAGTTGGATAGTGTAATTGTGCCATCTGACTAAATATATCACCCTCAGGTCCAGCGCAAGCACGGCACAAACCTTTGCACTCTGCTTTTGCACATATTTCAATATCTAGCCCATGGTGTCAGTCCAACATGTATTCATTTACTGCCTATCTAGCAAATGTCTTGTCTTACTGGTAAACAAATATAAAAGAAAATTGAACCAGTCAACTTGTCTGTGTCCATTAAAGTTTAACATTAAAAAACTGCATTGTGCTGTACTAATCATTTGCCATTTCAGACAATACATTATAGCTTGCCCCTCAAATTCTTCTATCCAGTTCATAAAGAGGAGACAGCAGGCATGAAATTTGTCCTGTACTTACTTGAGGTCCACTGTGATCCCCTCCATCTGTTTATTTCAGAATTTTTACCCAGACATCATTCAGAAAAGTATATTGAAGAAAAACATGACTGTATCATTAATGTCTGGCAATATGTTATGCTTCTAATCCGTACTCCACAGTGACAGAATTTTCTAATCTAGTAGCGGCTGAAGAACATTTTTAAGTAAAATCATGGATGTCCCTGACAATGAGGGACTGTTGAGAGGTACAGCATGCTGTAAAGGATTAGCCATTTCTTAATTCACTAATTAGTGTTTGAGGTCAATTTAAAGGCTGCATGGCATAGCCAAAAGTAGGCTTTTTGTTCTTACTTGGAGCTGGTGGATGGGGTCAAAACTGGAATAAGGTGAATATGTAGAGGTCAGCACCTGGGGGATGAATCTCAGCAGGGTGTTGACTACAGCACAGCTCTAATGCAGTGGCATAGACTATGGCGTGACCTGCATTCTTGTAGAAAAGATGCTCACTCCCCTCTGTTTAAATATTGCCTTGATTTCCCAGCCGCCGCCAAACAAGAGCACTCCTCCTCTCTTTCTTATGGAATTTGAGTCCCCATTCTCTTCCACAGTTATGGGGATACAGCTCACATGGGTTCTGGTTCAGGGTTTGTCACAATGTTTCCATACTGACTTGCTCATTAATGAAGTTACTGTTCCTACTATTAGACAAAAACAAAACATTAACTGTAAGTCCTGCATTGAAAGTGTACCATGAACTAAATAAAGTTAGCGTATGTGTCTTCTGAGTTGTCCTTACCTTTGAACTGATTTTTGATTGTTGATACTGTTGAGTTACTGAAATAAATCTATAGCATTTCTGAATACAGTACCCTCGTGCTGATAAGGGCTTTGGCCCCAATGCACGAATGGGTGGGAAATATACTCTGGAGGCACATATCCTGCCTGTGTAGCTCAGCACCTGCAGACAGGTGTGCACAGGCCGGTATTCACCAACAGCCACCACCTGTCCATGGCCCCACCCCCCTGGCATACAGGTCTGCGCAGGGTGGCCAGGGACAGAGTAGCAGACCCAATCGGGCATCCAATCGGATGCCCATCCTAGGTCTAGGAGAGGATCAGTGATGCAGTGATGTGCAGGAATAGTGAACACAGGCACCGAGACCAACGTGACTGCATTGACCACATTCCCCCTACTCGAGCCACATGAGCATCACTGCCCCTGCCGTTGCACAGCCCCCAATACAGAACTGCCCCAGCACAGAGCTGCCTGACCCCGACCATGTCAATCACCCACCCCGCGACACACGTTAGCCCCGACCCTGGTACTCCATGCTAGGCACCCTGACTGCACCAACACATGGCTGCCCGACCCCAAATCTGCAGTGCAGTCCCCTCCAACGCATGTCAGCCCCAGCCCCTGTGCAGTACAAGACCCCCAACCGGCACCTCCCAATTCCCGCCTGCTGTGAACCAGCCCCCCACTGCACACACAGGTGCCTAGCACCACTATCCTGTTTCCTTGACCCCTATCATTGGTGACCAGTGGTCCCCCACCCCTTATGGTATCAACACCCCCGAACCACATACCTGGATACACATACCACTATAATAGGCGGTGCACTCCCAGCATCAGTTAGATGACCAGCGGCCGAGGAGGTGTGCGGAGGGCTGTGCTGCTGTCTGTCCGGAGCTGCGGCACTGGCAGTCAGGTATGGGTTGGGGGGTTGTTGGGCTGAGGGGTGGGGGACCACTGGCCACCAATGATGGGGTGGGGGTACTGGGGTAGGGGAACAGGATAGTGGTATTTGGGGCACCTGTGTGTGTAGCAGGGGGCATCCTGCATGACATTGGTGGGGACTTGGGCAAGCATGTGTTGGGGGGGTGTGGACAGCACTGGGGTAGGGGATGGCATGTGGGGGAGTATGCCTGGCACTATGGGGACAGGGCTGCCATGTTGTGGGGTGGGGATGCCACTACTGGGACATGGTGTCTCAGTGTCTGGGCGCTTGCCCCTTCAGGAGCCCCAGCTCTCGCCAACAGCCTTGTGGGCTGGGGCAGCATGGTGGTTGGACTCCCGAGTCTGCCGTGACTGGTGGGTCATGTCTGTGGGGGCGTGCAGTGGGTTATGGTAGCTGTAACCTGCTCAGTCCTCTGCCCCCCTGCATACAGCATTACATGCCTTAGTGAATGGCGCATAGTGCTGGCATGCCCCAACACATTGCAGTCTGCGCAGCTGGGCAATCGGGCATGTAGCTGTTGTGCGCACCATTGGTGAATGCCATGCGGACACCACTTTGTGGCATTCATGCATAATGATGCCAACGTGCCCGGTTTACGCGGTGCGTTGGCATCATGCATAGGGCCCAATGTTGGTTTCTTTTTTTGGTGTACTTAGTGGCCCCCTCTCTATCCCGGTCCCATATTTAGCAGTTACTAGCATCTGTTGGCCCCTTCCCCCTCCTATATCCAGCAAACTCTGGTGTCTACCAGCCCCCCTTCCTCTCCCAGAACAATATTTTGCTGTTCAGTGCATCTAGTGTTATCCTCCATCTCTATGGCCCTCTATCCATCAGTCCCAAGTATTTAGAGACCACCCCTCTATCTTCCCAGTCCCATATCCAATGGTAAAAACAACAAGCTGAGTGCACTAATAAAAACCATACTTGAACCGGCTCCTTAGCGCCAAGTGAAGGGATTCACTCGGCACGCTGGTGACCTGGGTTCATGCCCCAAGTCCAGGTACCAGTAGCGGGGACCAGCAGGGAGGGGGTTCACAAGTGTCCATTGGACGCTTCTCTCCCGGTGGGGGAGTGGTATTTGCCTGGGCACCTGCAAGTAGGTTGACAACGTGCTTGTGGGGATGTGAGCCTCGACATGCCCCCTGCACATCCCCACCCCAGGATTGCCTTAGCTCATGCAATGCCGAGAACAGTGCTGGGTGGGGCAGAAAAGGAAAAAATGGCTGCTGTCTGGCCAGATGACAAGCTCCAGCTATCTGTCACCACAAAGCCCTGGAGTCAGCCTGGACCAACCTCGCAGCCCTGGGATGCGCCGTATGCCATAAGGCACTTCCCCCTTGAAGGAGAGGGACCCACCTGGCATAGGAATATGCCGAGTTACCCAGGTAAGGCTGCTATAGGGGTTGGTGGATGGTGGCAGGGGTCAGAAGGGTGGTGGGTGCCTTGAAGCTCTGAAGGAGTGGGAGGACGGGGTAGCACCGGGGAGGAGCATAAAGAAATAACACTCAAAAAAAAAAAAACCCATACTTGGATATGATGCAAATGGGGGTGTAATTGGTGCGTACAAAAACCACACAGCACTGTAGCCTACTGCTTTGAACTGCTACTGGATCTTCCTCATATCCAGCGGTCCCTGGCACCTATCAAAACCTCCCCCATTTTCCCTGCAATATTCAGTAGTTCCTGTCGTCTAGAGGCCCCCCTCACTCTACCCTGCTTAGTATTCACCAGTCCCTATTGTCTAGTGACTTCCCTCCCTCTCCATATCCTGTATCCATCTGTCCCAAGTATCTAATGCCTTACTCCCACTCTCGGTCTCATAACCAGCAGTTATTGTCATGTGTGAGAAGGCAGTAAGGAGGGCTGGGGGATACTGGGATGCATAGGGAGAGGCATCATCAGTAGAAAACAGGAAGTTGTTATCCCTCTGTGCAGACAGTTGGTGAGACCCCATCTGGAGTACTGTGTGCAGTTCTGGAGACCCCATCTCCACAAGGACATAGACAGAATGGAGGCAGTCCAGAGGAGGGCAACTAAAATGGTGCAGTATCTCCACCAGAAGCCATACAATGAGAAACTAAAGGAGCTTAATATATGTACCCTCGATGAAAGGAGGGGGGCATGATAGAAACATTTAAGTACCTCAAGGGAATCAACAAAGTCCAAGAGGGTAGCATCTTTCAGAAAAAGAGATGGGCAAGAACAAGGGGGAACAATTTGGAGATAGAAGGGGGAAGGGCTCGGGGCCAATGTGAGGAAGTATTTTTTCACAGAGAGGGTGGTGAATGCATGGAATGGCCTTCCTGAGGAGGTAGTGGGGTTAAAACAGTGGGGAATTTAAGAATGCATGGGACAGACATAAGGCAATTCTGGGGGGGGGGGGGTTAGGAGGAAGTATGCTGTTGGTTAACTAGGATCTCCAGCTTATCCAATAGGTAGGGAAATGGGCAGACTGGGTGAGCCAAGTGGTTCTTCTCTGCCATCAAAGTCTATGTTTCTATCTAGCAGCCTGTCCCTCTACCTAGTCCCATATCCTGTGCTCAAAGTCACAAAGTAAATTGGAGGCTATGGTGGGATTCAAACCTTGGAACCTCCTCTTTTGCAGTTCAGGCTCTAACCACTGCTCCACACTGCCTTTCCATGCATTGCAGATAAGATGCTCAACTAAATAGCAACCAGTGCATTTTTGTCATTTTATGTACTCGTTCCCTAAAGTCTTGTGTCCCCGTCATTCTTTCCAGTCCCATTGCGAGCATACCAAATCAGTTCATGGTATCTAGCAGTACCCCTCTCCCTTACCCTGGTCCCATATCAAGCAGGCCCTCGTATCTAGCAGTCCCATCTCCCTCTTCTCCGTCCTGTACCCAGCAGTCTATGGTGTTTTACAGCCTCCTTCCTCTTCTTGGACCTGTATACAGCAGTCTCTGGCATCTATTGGCCCCTCCTTCTGCCCAGTCCCATATCCAGCTGGCATCGACATCTAGTGCCTACTCTCTCTCTGGACCGTTCTTAGTTGCCCACTCTTCCTCTCTCCTGCCCTATAGTCAGCAGTGCATGGTGACTAAAAGTACTCTTCCTTCTCCCACGTCACATATCCAGCAGTCTCTGGTGTCTAGTGGCCTCATTCCTCTCCTGGTTCCATATCCAGCTGCTTCATGCATCTAATACCCAGCTCCCTCTCCTGGTCCTATATCCAGCAGTCCTTGGCATCCAGCAGACTCCTCCATCTCCTTGGCCTCATATCCAGCAGTCCCTGGCATCCAGCAGATCCCTCAATCTCCTCGGTCCTGTGTCCAGCCATCCCTGGCATCCAGCAGACTCCTCCATCTCCTTGGCCTCATATCCAGCAGTCCCTGGCATCCAGCAGACCCCTCCATCTCCTCAGTCCTGTGTCCAGCAGTCCTTGGCATCCAGCAGACTCCTCTATCTCCTTGGCCTCATATCCAGCAGTCCCTGGCATCCAGCAGACCACTCCATCTCCTCAGTCCTGTGTCCAGCAGTCCTTGGCATCCAGCAGACTCCTCTATCTCCTTGGCCTCATATCCAGCAGTCCCTGGCATCCAGCAGATCCCTCAATCTCCTCGGTCCTGTGTCCAGCCATTCCTGGCATCCAGCAGACCCCTCCATCTCCTCAGTCCTGTGTCCAGCAGTCCCTGGCATCCAGCAGACCCCTCCATCTCCTCAGTTTTGTGTCTAGTAGTCCCTGACATCCAGCAGACCTCTCAATCTTCACAGTCCTGTGTCCAGCAGTCCCTGGCATCCAGCAGACTCTTCCATCTTTTAATTCCTGTGTCCAGCAGTCCCTGGCATCCAGCAGACCTCTCAGTCTCCTCGGTCCTGTGTCCAGCAGTCCCTGGCATCCAGCAGACCCCTCAGTCTCCTTGGTACTGTGTCCAGCAGTCCCTGGCATCCAGCAGACCCCTCAGTCCTGTGTCCAGCAGTTCCTGGCATCCAGCAGACATCTCCATCTCCTCGGTCCTCTGTCCAGCAGTCCCTGGCATCTAGTGTCCCACTTTCTCTCCCCAATCTTGTATCCAGCAGTCCCTGGTGTCTAACAGCCCCTCCATCTTCCACAACCATATCCAGCTGTCCTATATATCCTCCTCCTCCCCAGTTCTATATCTGGCAGTCTCTGGAATCTAGCAGGCACCCACTTCTTCTTCTTCTTGGTTTACTGTCCAACAGTGCCTGGTGTGTAAAGGCTCAACTTCTTCTCTGTTGTCTCATATGCTGCAGTCCCTAGTGACTGTTGTCCTCCTTTCCTCTCTGGACCCATTTTCAGGAGTCCCTGGCATCTACTAGCCCCCCCTGTCTCTCCCCCTCTCCCATATCTAGCAATCCCTGTGTCTACCAGCCCCCTTCCTCTCACAGAACAGTATCCTGCTGTTCTGTGCATCTAGTGCCATTCTCCATCTCCATGGCCCAGTATCTACCAGTCTGGGCATCTAGAGACCATGCCTCTATCTCCCCGGTCCCATATCGAGTGGTCCCTGGCACCTAGCAGGCAACCTATCCATCTCCCTGGTCCAGTATCCAGCAGTTCCTGGCATCTAGAGGACCCACTCCCTCTTCCATGTCCAGTATTCATCACTCCCTGTTCTCTAGTGACTCCCCCCTTCTTCTCTGTGTCCCATATCCATCTGTCCCAAATATCTAGTGACCTACATCCACTCCCCGGTCCCATATCTAGCAGTTCCTGGGATCTAGCAGCCCCACACTGACCCAGTCATGCATCCAGGAATCCATGGCATATAGTGAGCACATCCCTCAATCTCCACAGTCCCATATCCAGCAGTCCCTGGTGTCTGTTGGCCCTGAAACCAGGGAGCCTCACACCCACTATCATTCAGCAAGAACCAACCTCTGATACAAAGATGTAGTCTAAAAAATATTTTACTTACTCACTTCCATAAGTACATAGCTATAAGGTGCAACAGTATTCCATCATATAGGTGACTCAAATTGAGCAACTCAGTTTTGAGCGACTCAGTTTGAGCACCCCATGATGTTAGCTACCCTGAAAGGGTAGCAAGGCTTGGTTATAGCATGGATGAAGGACAAGAAGAGCAACTGTAGAGGAGCGCAAACAGAAGAGGAAGGTGATAGGATCTGGTATGTTGGATGTAGTTTGGCGGGGTGTTGCCAAGCTGGCCACGTTATGTGGTTGTGAGGGTGGATGGCTGCAGTGTGGGAAGCTCAGGGTTCGGGGCTGGGCAGGGGTACTGTTGTTTTTGGGTGTTTGTAAGACTTAAATTTTTTTTTATTTTGTGGGTGGTGCCCCAGTCTTCTTTTTTGGTCAATGGTGTCCCACTCCCCTCGAATGGCCCCCTCCCCAGCTGTCTCCAGTACCCCAGTGTCAGGCTTCCCCCCTCCCCGGAGTTGATCATAATTAGAAAGGAGGATGTAGGGGGTGCCAGGGGGTTTGGCCCCATGCATAAAAATATCTTTATAGCTTGACTGTGTTGCAGACCATCGTTGACTATGGATCCACTGTTGTGCAGTCGCTGATTCTGTTTTCTGCACTGTGCACTCGCCAATGTAAAAATCATAGAAGTGTTTTTGTCCTTATGACATGGACCCAGGTGCAACTCATCACAGCTGTGATTAGTTGTATCTTATAGCTAAGCTCTTATATTACATCATTGTATCTGAGGTTTGTTCTTGGGTGATGGTGGGTGCAAGGCTCCCTGGTTTCCTTGCTTGGTTGATTTTTTGCCCCTCGCACTACTGGTTGTCTGTGAGCAACCCTTTCCCTGTTTGCTGTGTACTGACCCCGCCCCCCCACCTCACCCCTGTACTGCATCCAGCAGTCCCTGCCAACAACAACAAACAAATGGCAGCACTCCAGCAATAATAGTGAAAGTACTTACTCAAGCCGTAGGTAGCTTGCCAACCAGCATTTAATTCTACAACATACTCAAAAGAATAGCACTATGCCCCGGCGCTTCGCTTCATTAACGTTAATAATGTAAAGCACTGGAACATAGTATTGTCCTATTGATTTTGGCGTGGAATTAAATGCTGGTTAGCAACTTACTTGCAACTTGAGTGAGTACTTCACACTTTGTTTGCTTGTGCTTTTGCAAATGGAATATACTACTACAGTGGTGGGTTTGAGAGATGTGTCACTGTTGGGTCCACAGTAGATCTGACAGTGCCATGCCTATGATCAGCGAGGCTGATCGAGACACTTTTCTGTGCTTGCAGGGCAGAAACTTAGTGCAGTTGAAAGAAATGAGCCATTTGTATTGCAAGGCAGCTCTGTGCTTTCATCTGCAAGATACCACCCAGCAAGCACATGATTGGCATCATTATCAGCGTGTAACTTTTTCCCCCATCAAACCTACTTTGTGCATGACCAACCATAACAAATAAAAATTCCCTCCCTCTACATGATTTTCAACCCCCTCTCTTGGTTTCCTGTCCCAGTGTAAATGAAAATTCCTCTCTCTCTCTCTCTCTCCCTCCCTCTGGATGATTTCCACCCCCACCCTCTGGTACTTGTCCCAAAGTAAATGAAACACCCTCCTGCTCCCTCCCTCTCTATGATCTCCAGTCCCCACCCTTTATTTCCCATCCCAGTGTAAATGAAAAACTCTCCCGCTCCCTTGCTCTGCATAATCTCTAGCCCCCACCCTCCATTTCCCATCCCATTGTAAATGAAAAACTCTTCTACTCCCTCCCTCTGCATAATCTCCAACCTCCACCCTCATTAACTGTCCCAGTGTAAAATAACCCCCCCCGCTTCCTCCCTTTGCATGATTTCCACTCCCCACCCTCCATTTCCCATCCCAGTGTAAATAAATAACCCTCCACTCCTGCCTCTGTGTGTTCTCCAAACCTCACCTCCTGCTTTTCCTATCCTGGTGAATGACCCCCCCACCAAAATAAAAAAAATCCACCTACCAGGTACATGAAATGGGGTCATAAAATGACTATGTGGAACATTTGTGGCCAGAATCTTAATAAACACCAAAGTTATGAAGGTACATTGGAATTTGTCAGTGTTCACTCACAACTTTTGTAATTTTCAGTATTTTGACCACACATTTTTAACATAGCCATTTTTCACACCACCTTGTGAGCATGACAGGAGCCATTTTTCAAATCCTATGTCGAGTTCATAGTCGCTCCACAAAATCATCTTTGGGGCAGGATTTGAAAAGTTTTACCTACCAGGCACTTGAAGTGGGGTCATAAAAAGACAATGTTGAAAATTTGGAGTCGAAATCTTAAAAAACACCAAAGTTATGATGGTACTTTGAAATTTTTCAACGTTCACTCATAATTTAGTAATTTTCAGTATTCTGACCCCAAATTT
Organism: Neoceratodus forsteri; assembly: GCA_016271365.2. NCBI lineage: Eukaryota > Metazoa > Chordata > Ceratodontiformes > Ceratodontidae > Neoceratodus > Neoceratodus forsteri. Next base: position 1,222,420,403 of record CM057450.1, read on the forward strand.
TCAACACAACTATTTTTTCACACCTCCTCATGAACAAGGCAGGTGCTGCGAAATAATGTTTCAGGTAACATTTTATATATAACACCTGTCATGTTCCTAAGGGTGGATCAGAAAAAGACTATGTTGAAAATTGGGGTCAAAATGTCAAAAAAAAAAAAGTTATGAAGAAATGTTGCATACAGGGCTGGCCATTGGCCCAGCAGGTAGCAGGCTGTGTTCCATGGCAGCGACTCAGTTTTGAGGATGAGCACTGTTGTATGCCACACTCCTAGCCTGGGAAGGTATTGCACAGTGCTGTCTTGCACGGGCAATGCCTTGTGATGATGGGGGAGCCTTCCCTCACAAGAGATTGATGTGCAAATCATATCCTGGCAGGGCCATGTACTGTGTCACGAGAAGTGTGGTTGCATGACAAATGGGGCTTGAAATATCTCCACTGTTCTGTTATTCCATTTCTAAAGGGACCTGCATGAATGAGGATACAATTTCAACAAAAACAAAAAGGAAAATTCATTAAAAAAAGCTACCTGATGTAGACAATTTCACTATTATAACTTTTTATTTATTTGATAATTTTTGCCTCTGTGCTATCTATGCCTAACCAATGCACAGCAAATAAAAGCAAGCAAATACTGGGCATTGACTAATGCTATTTATTTTAGGCTGCTGCCTTTCTTGTTTTGTCTTGTGGTTTAGCCCTGGTCCAGCATCTGTCCCTCTAGCTGTGGCACTTGTGTTTGTGACATCTTTCATCCTTGGTATCTAGCAGTCCATTTCCCTCAACCCGGTCCCCTATCAGTCAGCTCTTGGTATCTAGCAGGCCCTCCCATGGTCATGTGTCCAGCAGGCTTTAGTATCTAGCGTGCACCACCCTTGTTCTGCCCTGTCCTGTATTCAGCAGTCCCTGGCATCTAGTAGCCCCTCTCTCCCCAGTCCCATCATGGCAGGAGTTTCAAGAGCACTATGGAGCAGCACAATCAGAAACTATGGATTAAAGAATGTGCAAAATGATTTCATGAATCTTAGGACCCTTAAAACAGGCAAGACAAAATATTTATCTGTGCTGCTCTGTAGGGATTACATACATTTGAAGTGGTCCAACTAAACAGTAGCAAGAGCCAGGAGTGATGAATCTGTGCGTGGTAAAGCTTGTACCTGTCATAACATTCCCTGGTGTCAAGCGATCCCTCCCTCTTAGTGGTCTTGTATTGAGCAGTTCATGGCATCTAGTTGACCACTCCCATCGCATACAGTCTCTGGTATCTAGGGGCCCCTTCACTCTTCCTGGTCCGAACATGAGCAGTCTCTGTCATTTAGTACCCCCTCCCTCTCCTGGTCCCATCACAAGAAGTCCCTGGCATCCATCAGTCCCTCCAGCATTTAGCCCCTCCCTTCCTCTTCCTTATCACATCATGAGTAGTCCCTGGCACAATGTCCCTAGTATCTAGTACCCCCTCCCTCTCCTGGTCCCACCACAAGAAGTTCCTGGAATCCATCAGTCCCTCCAGCATTTAACCCCTCCCTTCCTTTTCCTTATCACATCATGAGTAGTCCCTGGCATGACGTCCCTAGTATCTAGTACCCCCTCCCTCTCCTGGTCCCATCACAAGAAGTCCCTGACATCCATCAGTCCCTCCAGCATTTAATCCCTCCCTTCCTCTTCCTTCTCACATCATGAGTAGTCCCTGGCATGACATCCCTAGTATCTAGTATCCCTTCCCTCTCCTGGTCCCATCACAAGAAGTCCCTGACATCCATCAGTCCCTCCAGCATTTAACCCCTCCGTTCCTCTTCCCTATCACATCATGAGTAGTCCCTGGCATGACATCCCTAGTATCTAATGCCCCTTCCCTCTCACCGGTACCATCATGAGCATTCCCTGGCATCTAGCCATCCCCCCAGCATCTTATGCTCCCGTTTCCCCTCTCCAATCCCATCACCTTTTGTCCCTGACTTTTAGATGTCCCATATTACTCTCCCCAGTCCCATTGTGACTGGTCTCTGACGCATTGTGTCCCTTTCCATCTCTCCAGCCCCATCACAAGCAGTTCCTGGTGTCTAGTAGCCCTCCTCCCCAACTCTCCCTTCTCCCATTGTGAGCAGTCCCTGGTGTCTTGCTGTCTCATCCCTCTACTCAGTCCCATAGAGAGCGAGATGACCCTGATACCTAATAGTACCCTTTCTCTCCCTAGTCCTGTTCTCAGCAGATCACACTTCACAATAATACAACCATCCAAGTCACATATTACTTCTATGTATCTTATCAGTTTAATTCATTAGAAACCATTTTTGGCTGAGGCCTGAGCTCATTTTCAGAGCTGTCACATTGGTCAGAAAAGAAATCAGTCCCAACTGTGAATCCAACAGCCACAGAACTATAGTACAGCTGTCTAGTGTCATTCTGTATTATTTCAGCTGTGTGACCAACTGCATCAGCAGTGCATTGTGTTGCTTTGCAGAACTCACTGTACAGTAATGGAACCTCATTTAGAATAAATGTCTTTTTCTTTTTCTTTTTTTTTTGCACAAAGCTTTATTCCCCTTGTTGTAACAAGCAGGTAGGCACTAAGCCCTGTCCACCCCTGAAAGAGGACAGGCAGGGTTTCATGAAGTCAGTTTGTCCCATTTTCCATTTTCTTGCTCCCGCTCCCCTGCTGTGGTGACAAGCCAGGCATGCATGCACTGCAGAATCATGGACCCTCCCATCAAGCTGCTCGCTGACCTTCACTACCACCAGGTCTCCACTCAGTGGTAGCCAGAGGCCAAGACAGGTAGCCTCCCATTCCCCAGAGTAAAGCGCAGTCCAGTGGATGCTTGATCATTTCCCACCCTGACTGACCCCCAGCAACCCGTGTTCGTTCCCCAACATGGATCCCCAACATGGATGGAGGTATGTACTGATGGGTTCTGGTTACTTTTATCTGGAAAGGAAAAAGGACACTGCCTCTGTTGGGTGGTGAAGCCAGAGGCAGTTAATGCTGAAGACTAGACATCTTAATTGTGGAAAGTGGAACAAGTGAGAAGATCCGCATTGGTGGGTTTCAAAGGAATCTGAAGTCCGGGCAGTAAATAAATGTGTGAAATGTTTCCTAGCACTATTTTACAGTATTATTTCATGCTCTGAGCTCTCAGCAGTGTGTAAGGAGCGGTCAGTGGTGTGATGCTCATGTGGTGTGTACAGAGGAATTAATGGGCAGAAAGTCATCTTTTGAAAGATGCATTTTTTCCTGGCACACTGGAGGTAGAAATTTACAGATAAAAAATACAGTAGGGGCAAGGAGTTAAGTGTTCCCTCTCACCTTTATTGTTGTCACTGCTTGCATTGCATATGCTTTGACAGCATGTACTGTAGGCCTAAGTATAGTACACAAGAATCCATTGTATCACTGCCAGTTGTGTTATAATGTTTTATTAATTACATTTGCTAAATCAACATTTGGGTGTCTGTTTGCTTCTACCTAATTCCTCCTAGGTCACCCAGGTAAACAAGGCATTATCCCATTGGTTATTCTCGGCAATGCAAATCTAAATAAATATGTAGACATTTCTATGTACCACTCAGGCCCTGAGGTACTGTTGTGCCATTCTCATGTAAAAGCCAGGCAGATAGTAAAGAAAAGTGGGTATAGGGAATCCCTATAAATTGGTACCAGTTTGTACTATGTACTTCTTGTGTCTCTGCTTGGGAGGCGGAGGGGGAAGACTTGATGGCTGTAGAGTCCCTTCCGACCTTGACTTAGTTTGTTACTATGTGCGGATCTTGTAAATGGGTTGCCAGTACTCTTTCAGATGTATTTATTCCCAATGCTAAGTCTCCTAATGAGTAATGTTCTAGCAAGTGAAAGAGATTGCCAAAGTGACTTAGTTTTTGTGAACTGTAATGAAGGTATCTGAAGAGTTCACAAATGTTCATCATGTTGAAAAATCAATTGATCAAGAATGTTAGCAAACAATGTCACTTGAAGTAAGAACAAATCAGGGCACTCAGGCAGTACGTACAAATACATTTATTAACAAGGTATGCAGTAAAATCAGCTGGACAGCAAAACAATTTATGAAGCACTGAGGACCATGCTCCCCAATGTTGTGCATCACTCTCTCATCACTGGGTGACACTTCTACTTTCTCCTGTTATTGGTCTACAGATTTCAGATGCTCAGCACCTATTTCATTGTGCCATTCAAAGACTGTGACTGCCCCCAACTGACCTCACAATTGCTGCTTGTGACATCACAGTCTGCTGTCATGCTAAGCACTATGGTGTCATAAGTAAAGGCACTGAGGTCTCTTGTGGCAGTCAAATTATATTTGTCCACACTTTTTAGACAGGTTATCAAAACATGTTTACACCCTTGAAAAGTAAAATTAAAATAAAAATGTATTTTCTCATGAATTATAATAGCTGAAACATTACGTTTATGATGGTATATGCTGAAGTGAAGTTTTAAGTGCTTTTCTTGATACTCCCCCAAAATAATAGCCTTCTGTTAAAGGACAGCTTCATGTTCAAATCATTTTTACTTGACAGGCTAGCCCAGTCTTTTCCTTATTGAACATATGCTGCATCCATTGGCATTCTTCTCCACACAAGTAGCATTCATTTTATTTAAAACATTTACACTGGGATAGCCCTATTTAGGGGCAACATATTGTTTACAATAGGATCCCAAATGTCATGAAAGAAACAGAAAAGGAAAATATACATCAAAGTCCCCCATGCATTACACCTTGCTGTGCTGCTTTTTTGTGTGTCAACCATGAGAGTGTTCAAGTATAGCTCCAGTAGAAATGTGGGATATGTGTAAGCGCCCCATATTTGGAGCTTACGTTGGGGCTTGTGAACACTTTCCTGACTCCTTCCCCCAGCAACACCTATCAGAATTCTTTACCCTCCAGTCCCCCAGTGTTACTGTACTGCTGTGATGGGAGACTACCAGGGCAACACATACCCTCCAGGAGCCTTGGGTGGGAGTTGAGCCTAGGATCATTTCATCTTCATAGCTGTAGCCACATGACATGTAATTCCTGATCCCAGAACTGGCAGGGTTGGGACCAGGACAGTAGCCAAAGTGCCATTAGAAGCAGCATAAGTTTTCCCCCATCCACAGGACAGGCAGTGAGGGATGAGGGATGAAAAGACAGCAGTGGCATCAGCTTCAAGATGGCCATGTGGTGTGCATGGCATGGAATTTAAAAGATAGCTCCATTTAATAACTTGGGCCATGCTCCCACATCAAAATGATCCATACTCCAAGGCAGGCAGTGGAGCCAGGACAGAAGAGGACAAGTGCAATTGAACACCCAAAAAGTACCCATGAATTTGAGCTACTCGGCACAGGAGGTTGCTCAGGAGTCTGCATGCAAACTCTGTAGGGCTGGAGAAACATTCCAAAGCCCACTCAGCCCAGTAAAAGTCTTACCAATGGGACCTTGAGTTCAGTACAGTATAAAAGGTACTGTCACCAAGGATCTGGGCTCAGTTGGTGTGACTGAGAGATGGAGGAATCTGTGAGCCAGAGAACCAGTGGCTGCCAGGAGCTGCAGTTCTGGGAGGCAACTGAAGATTGTCTACCTAGCTGACTGGAACTGAAGAAAGCAGTTTTCATCAGAACAGAGAAGAGAAAAGCATAGTGTGGTGCTGGCATTTTTCCTGCCTCAACAGTGGCTTTTCCCCACATGGGAATCAACCTCCACAGAGAAGCTACCAACCAACTGAGGCCACTGCCTACCACAGGGTTCCATGGACCCCCTGCAACAACATCTAAATGACCAATCAAGAGAGAACAGCGGAGATGTGGAGAGAGATCGGATAACCCTGGAGAAGCTTGCCCTCTAGCTGGGAGCATGTCTACTATCTAGTCAGCTCAGCCATCAGAGAACAAGAGGAATCTGAGAGTCAGCAAAATCGTGAGCAACCACTGGGTTTCAGCCCTGCCACTGGGATTATTGCAAGTATGTTTTGGACAGAGGAAAAAGACCTAGATGAGCTGTATAAAAATTGCTAGGCCCAGGAATAAGACAAGAGGAGTCCAATCAGCCACCCATTTTGGATTACAAATAAAGGCCCCTTTGTCAGCAAGTCCAAAGTTATTTGTTTCATCACCATTTGGGTTTTGCAACAGTTTGCCTGCCACAGCCACCTGCCCTGCTAGCAGCAACTGTGTCCCCAGTGAAGTACACACTGCAACTAAAGAGAGCTCTTGCCCCATGGCCTGTGTGAGGAAAATATGGTGGGTGCACCTGCTTCAGGACTTGTGGGACTGCCGTCAAGTTGGCAGATTGTGTGGGGCAATTGTATAAACTATAGAATATAGTATAAGAGTTTACTGGTACCCCCTTGCTCCCATTTTCCCCTCTTGTCACCTTATTCTTCCCTTACCACCACAATCTGAGGGAATTCTTTGAACTGCATTTCCTTGTTTGGGAGCTGTTATTGCTGTACAGCGTTGCATGCTTTGGGGAAGGCTGAGTGGGCAACAAAATGAATTCTTGCTGTTCCTGGGGAGTGACAGCATTGTGTGCATTGTCCATGTACTCCCATTGCCACCCAGATGGAGGCACCATGTGACCGCTATACCCAAGTAACATAGTAATATATTAACATAGTATTTTGACAACAGACAAGGACTGCTAGGCCCACACTATCTGCCCATATTCCTTGCCTGCATCAGTGGTCGTTGACCCTACTTGGTCATTGGTTTGAGCCTTTCCTACCCACTTTTAAGGTTCCCGTGTGCCTATCCCATGCATGTTTGTATCTCCCCACTGTGCTAGCTCCCACTACTTCCTGAGGTAGGCTATTCCATGCATCTACCACAATTTCTATGAAGAATAACGTACTCATATTCCCCTTTATCCTGCCTCCCTCCAATCTCATATCATGCCCCCTTGTCCTTTTATACCTCCTATACTGAAAGATGTCGCCCACTTGCACTTTGTTTATGCCCTTAAGATACTTGAAGGTTTCTATCATATCTCCCTGTTCCTGCCTCTCTTCCAGTGAATACACATTGAGATCTTTTAATCTCTCTTCATTTGTCTCCTGGTACAAACCCTGCACCGTCTTTGCTGCCCTTCTCTGAACCACCTCCACCCTGTCTATGTCCTTACAAAGATGCTGCCTCCAGAACTGTACAGTGTGCTCCAGATGAGGCCTCACTAGCATTTTGTACAGTGGTGTCATCACCTCCCTTCTTCTGCTAGTGATAGCCCTTCCTATGCACCCCGACATGCTACTGTCCCTCCCTACAGCCTTGGTACACTGTTTGGACACCTTTCAGTCATCTGAGATGATTATCCCTAAATCTCTTTCTTCCCTGGTAACCATCAGCAACTCTCCCCTCATCCTGTAACTCTCCACAGGGTTTCTGCACCCCAGGTGCATGATTTTGCACTTCTTTGCATTAATTTTAATTGCCATACATTGGACAAATTTTCCAGCTTTCCTAGGTCCCTGCTCATTTTCTCAACCCCCCCCCCAAGTGCCCAGTGTAGTACAACTTCTGCATCCCAGGCAACTCCCCACCCTCCCTCCCTCCCACCACAGAGAGTTGGGAGAGGAGGACTCTGAGGGCTCTGGGAAGTCTCTACATGTAGCATCAGTACAGTAAATGTATTTTAGGTAGATAGAAGGCTGTGGCTTGGTCTTCATATGGTCAGACATATGGCAACTTAGATTCAATGCAAAGAAGTGCAAAGTAATGCACCTGGGAAATAAAAATCCAGGAGAAGAGTACACAATAGCAGGGGAGGTACTAACAACAACAATAATGGAAAGGGATCTGGGTGTAGTCATATCAGATGACCTAAAGGTGGGTAAGCAATGTGAGAAGTCAGTAAGGAGAGCCAGGGGGATACTGGGATGCATAGGGAGGGGCATCACAAGTAGAAAAAGGGAAGTGGTTATCCCTCTATACAGACAGTTGGTGAGACCCCATCTGGAGTACTGCGTGCAGTTTTGGAGACCTCATCTATGCAAGGACATAGACAGGATGGAAGCAGTCCAGAGGAGAGCAACTAAAATGGTGCAGGGTCTACATCAGAAACCATATGAAGAGAGACTGAGAGAGCTTAATATGTATACCCTTGATGAAAGGAGGGACAGGGGGACATGATAGAAACTTTTAGGTACCTCAAGGGAATCAACAAAGTCCAGGAGGGTAGCATCTTTCAGAAAAGAGATGTGTAAGAACAAGGGGACACAATTTAAAGTTAGAGGGGAACAGCTCAGGGGTAATGTGAGGAAATTTTTTCATGGAAAGAGTGGTGGACGATGGAACCATCTTCCTGGAGAGGTTGTGGGGTCTAAAACAGTGGGGGAATTCAAACATGCATGGGACAGACATAAGGCAATTATAGTGGGGGGTTGCAGGAAGTAGGCTGTTGGTTAACTAGAATCTGCAGCTTATCCAATAGGTAGGGAAATGGGCAGACTGGGTGGGCCAAGTGGTCCTTATCTGCCGTCAATGTCTATGTTTCTATGTTTCTATACCTCCTGGAGATGTGCTGTCTAGCAAAGAAGCTAATTCCAAAGCTCCCAGCTGATGGCATGCTATTGACTAGAAGATATGTGCACTAATGGTGCCCCTGGCTAGCTAATGATGAGTGCTGAACTGTACTGAATGTTAATTAGCCTAGTATTTCAAACTGCAGCGTATACGTGACTAGGAAAGGAAAGGAATTTCATTTTGTAACACGCCTTTCATACGCACTAACTAGCCAAAATCAATGACTTCAGCCACTGAACACTTGTTAGCTGTAGCAGCAGAGCAATTTATCTTTAGCTGGGTTTTTCATTTTGTTTTACACTCCGGCTTGTGTACCTCAGATGGTTATGAGCTCCTAGTTCTAAACGTGCAGAGTTCTGCTGTAACGTGTATAATCTTACAAGTTCCACATGGCACAAATGATCTTTGGATGATGCTCTTTGTAATAGTTTTAGTTTGCTTTTTCCATTATGATTGCATGATTTTCTTTGTAAAGTGTTCCCACAGATTTGTTTCCCTGTTTTTTCCATTCCTGCCACCCCACCCCCCCCAGTATGGCAACTGTAAATGAGTTGTTTTAAACTTGGTGTGGCTTCCTGGCTAAAATATTTTAAATTAATCTTAGTAATAAATGAGCAGAGAAGAGGTGGGATTGACAGGCAGTGAGGAAAGTTCCGGGAGAGGAAGAGAGAGTGAGGAGGAGGAGGAGGTTTATTTTAAAGGGAGAATAAATGATTTGTTCAAGATCACACAACAAAAGTAGTAAGGATGGAATTCAATTTATTTATTTAGTAGAACTCAGAATTGCAAACCTTTGAGTCAGGGGGCTCCTCATCAGGAAACAGATAGTATATACAAATACAGACATAGTCACATAGAGTACAGATCGATGAAGGGAACACTATACATGTATGTACTGTACATAAATACAAGGGATACAATCCATACGAGAGCAAAAACTCTACACAGGAAAACACTATACATGTATGTACATAAATACCAGGAATACAATTCATAAGAGAGCGAAACTCTATACAGGTCCTATACAGTGATGTAGCTAAGCCATCTAGTACACCAGAGACAGCAATTTGGGTTCTATTGTAACTAAAAATAGGTAGTAACTTAAAACAAACATGGTGACACTTGGGCAGCTACATGTTCTGCCAGGGCATGAGACAGTGTGTGGGGGGGGGGGGCAGTGAGGTGGGGAAGCAAACAGCTATATGCAGTTACAGCTGCAGGTGGTGATTAGATGTTGCCTAAGGGCAGATTTGAAGGGCCCTATTCTTAGTTGATATGTGATATTAGAGGGGAGGGCATTGCTCCAGGCCGGGGCCCAGTATCGGAAGGACCTTTTGGCCAGGGATTTCCTGACCCTGGGCACTTGAAGTGTATACTTGAGTGCGCCCGGGGTGGAGATGGCAGGGATGGAGGGGGTGAAGATGGAAATTAGGCCTTGAGGTGCAAGGCCTGCAACAATTATCTTGGTTAGGAGGCAGGTTTGGTAGCACAACCTTTCCTCAAGGCTGAGAAAATCAGCAAGGTCATATAAGGTACATGTGTGGGTGAGTCTGCTGGAGCCCGTAAGTAGGCGGCAGGCTTTGTTCAGGGACATTTTGATTTTATTGAGTGTGGTTTTGTCTGCTGCACTGTACACCAGGATGCCATAGTTCACTAGGGATAGCACAGAGGAGGTGATGGCCAGCCTTAGGGCTGCAGGTGGTAGCTCTTGGGGCTGTAAAGTAGGCCAACACGTGTATTTGTGGCTGTAGCGAGGCTACGTGTGTGGTCATGAAAAGGGAAAGCAGAGTCAAAGGTGATGCCCAGGTATTTGTAGGTTTTACCTGGGAAGGAGGGTGCTAGACAGCACAGTGAGTGGGACGTCCCTGGATTTGCTTTGGGAATGAGAGAATAGCATGTGGTTAATCTTTTTTAGGTTAATTACAAGGTGATGGTCCAGAAACCAGGATTCCGCCTGATTAAAAGAGTGTTGCAGGGTACACGTTGGAGATGGGAGGGGTTCTGGTTGGATGTGAAAAGGACTGCGTCGTCTGCGTAGAGGAGCATTTTTTCTGAGAAGGAGCTGGGGAACTTATTTAGGTACAGACTGAAAAGCAGTGGTCCAAGGATCGAGCCTTGTGGGACACCCAAGCGGATCTGCTGAGTGCCAGAGAGGGTACTGTTGATTTTTACACACTGTGACCGGGTGGTGAGGTAGTTGGAGATTCAGGGCAGAGTGCTGTGTGAAAAACCTAACTGGGAGTGGGTGGATATGAGGAGTGGGTGGCAGATGGTATTGAAGGCTTTCGATAGGTTGATGTAGACTGCACCCATGAGGAGCCCTTTATCCAGGGCTGTGTGTAAATAGTTGGAAAACTCGATGAGGGCGGTAGTAGTGCTATGCCCTCTGTGGAAACCGTGCTGTTCCACACAGAGGAGATTGTGTTTGTCAAGATATTCAGTCATTTGGTCAGCCACAACTTTTTCCAGGGCTTTCGAGAGGGGGTGCAGTATCGAGATCGGTCTGTAGTTCCTGGAGGAGGTACGGTCCCCACCTTTGTGTATAGGGGTGACCACTGCAATCTTGCAAGCAAGTGGGAATTGGCTGTGACAGAGTGATTAATTGAGAAGGCTGGTAAGGGGTGCATGGACTGCATCCAGAACTAGGTGAAGGAGTTTTGAATCCAATGCATCATTACTATAGCCAGTGCCACTGAGGGCTTTAAGTAGGTAGAGTTTGGCCTCAGATGGTGTGAGGGCCCTGAAGTGGAAAGGGGGGTAGTGGAGGTGGGGGGGAGAGCAGGGGTAGGATCAAAGAAGTTGGTGGGGAGGACTGCACTGAGGTCTGAGAAAGCTTCATTGAATCTATTGGCGATACACTGTGGGTCTGTGGTGATCGAGCCATTTATGTCAAGCTGGGCGGGTGGGGGCATTGTAGACTTCTGTTCAGCTCCTTAATATTATCCCAGAACTTCTGGGCAGACCCCCAGGTGGAGGCAAGTGTGGATCTGTAGTAGTCTGATTTTGCCTTGTGGATGGCCCAGGTGCATTTATCGCATGCTGCACTATAGGCTTGCCTATCTGCAGGCTTGCCAGATTTGATTGCTCTGTGCCAGAAGTTATCACTACTCCGCTGTTGATTGATTATAGCCGGGGTTATCCATGGAGAGTTATGCTCCTTAATAGATGATTTAGGAAGGGGAGGAAACAGTGTTGGGTAAATTACTTTTTCTATTACTCTCTATTACTTTTAGAAACTTGTTCCAGGAAGCTCTGTGCAGTCACTAGCAAGGATGGAGAAGTACTAGAAAAAGTAATACACCTTACAGTTACTTATTTCTTTTTATACAAAAACACTACAAAAGTAATAAGAAACTATAACAGATTACATTCATTTGAGATTAATAGGTTAGTTACTAGGTACTTTCAAATGAATAATTAGTTACAGTTATGTATTACTTTTGTATAAAAAGAAATAAGTAATTGTAACTGTAAGTTGTATTACCTTTTTCTAGTACTTCTCCATCCTTGCTAGTGACCACACAGAGCTTCCTGGAACAAGTTTCCAAAAGTAATAGAAAAAGTAACTTACCCAGCACTGGGAGCAAAGATGTCACATGCTGCATTAAATGATCGGACAAAGTAACCGAAAGCAGTGTCAACGTCAGGAGCTAGTTTAATTGGGGACCAGTCCCAGCTGGCAAGGAACTCTTTAAGTTGTGTTAGCTTGCCAGCTGGGACTGGTCCCCAATTATCATACCATAGTACTGTCTGTCAGTTGGTTTAGAACCCTGGTGACACTGTACTATAAAATGGGGAGGGAAAATCCTGCATCCTGATTGGTTGTTGCCTGTGCATTAGCTCTGTCTAATGCACAGATAAAAAACAGTGCTGCCAAGGGGGACGCAGCACCACAAAAAATCCTTGTGCCACATAGAGTCTTGATGTTTGAACAGCCGCCATTTTTTTCTCAGATAGAAGAGAGTTGAGCTGAACCTCTCGACAGACTCCCTAACATTCCACCTGTACTCCCTTCACTGTCACTGTCACTTTTATTTATTTTTTGGGTCTTTTTTGGGAGGGGGGATTGATTTTAGCTAAGTGTGATGTTCAGACTACAGCTCCTCACAAATCCACTTATGTTCCTCTTAGTCATTCTACGCCCTCCCACCAGCTCCCATACCGTCTCGCTACCTGCTACTGGCTCAGTGTTCAGTACCGCTTGATTAAAAAAGAGCAATAAAGTATTCCTTTATGTGCTGCCCTGAAAAGCTTGTTAGAAGCCTATGCCTTCCATTTTCTCCACTGCGCCGTAAGATATTTTTTCTTGTAACCGCACTTCCATTTTCAGTATTGCTGTCTCTCTCTCATGTGTGCCCACTACCTCGCTAAAAAAAAAAAAGAAATTCTAGCACTAAAGAAATACTCATCAGTCCTTCTGCTGTTTTTTTTTGTTGCTGTTGTTTGTTATAAACTCATCTCTTCTGCTAGTCACCCCACCCGTCTGATTCCTTCTTGTTCGACTGAGCAAGTTACAGTTCAGTTTCTCACTTTTTAAAACATCATACTCACAGCTCCTCCCTCCTCTACAGTACCCAGATGCTGTTCTCCATTTGCCTAGCATCAAATGGAGTTTTTAAAAAAAAGAAAAAATACCATAAGTGGTTACTGCTTTCCATGCTTCTTCCTCAGTGCTGTTTTCTGGCTGCCACATCCCCCCAACTATCCCTTCAGAGCACCTCTTCCCGCAGACAAAACAAGCACTTGCCAGCACTCTGAAAACTGCACTCGTGTCTTTCCTCCCACTCTAAATCTTAAATCTTAGTAGTGACTGACAATAACTAAATGCTGAAAGAGGGAATCTAGAGAATACAATTTTTTCTTTTTAAAATCTGTATATAGTGTGTGCAGAAGATGGGTGCTGGAAAGCTAGAGCTAGGGAAGGCATAGTAGGACAAACTTCCCAATCTCAAAAAAGAAAAGAAAAGAAAAGAAATCAGACCAAGCTAATTCAGGCGGAGGAATTATTTTACATTAAAGTGTAAGTAAAAATGTGACTTCTAGCTGTTTCAACACATGTATATAAATGTTTATATCCCTTTAAAACACATAACACCATTTTATAAGTGCAGTAAGACACTCCAGGGGTGTGCATTAGACATTTATAATGCATAGTCAGGGGCTGAAGGCACTCAGCCTGCAGCCTCGTGCCTCACTATGCCACTGGCCATGCATTAGAAATGTCTAATGCACACCCCCTTGTGTCTTATTGTTTACTTATGACACTGTCAGTGTTGTTTTATGACACTGTCAGGGTTGTTTATATGGTAGCGCTGTTGCCTCTTGGCCCTAAGGTCATGTATTCAAGTCCCACACCACACCTTTGTCAAGGCTGTGAATGTAAAGAAAAGAGAAATGATTATCATTGCAAAATGTCTGACACAACAGTGTTCTCTGACAGTGATTTGTTGTAATGTGCAATTTGTTTAACTTTAATGAAGTTTTGACATTTTTATTTGGACTGGGTGTTTAGATTGTATTGCCCCTGCAAGGTACTTGAATTTTAAGATACTGTATAAGGTAGTCAATTGGGAAGGGCATTCCACCTTGACAAAGCATCACAAGCTGTTTGTGTGAAATGTTGGGGCTCTGTGGGTATATTTCCACACCAACTCACTCTCTTACTTTGCAGTAATTTCGGAATAAAGAACAAGCATTTGTCAATGCCGAATGTTGCTTGCTTGTATGTGCTGTTTAGGTATTTGGAAGTGACAGTTTCATGCCTTCCTCCCAAGACATCCACTGTGTCTTTCAGTTCAGTATTCACAGAAGAGTGGGAGGGGCAAGGGCCACAGCAGTACAGCAGTTGCCAAGAGGGTGAAGAGGTGGACAAAAGAGTCCTGCAGGAGCTCACTAAATTGAAGGTAGACAAAGCGATGGAACCAGATGGCATACGCCCAAGGATATTAACAGAACTGCGAAGGGAGATAGCAGTACCTCTGGCAGCCATGTTCACTGAGTCATTCAACATGAGTGAATTGGAGGAGGGCACATGTGGTCCCCTCACAAGTCCAGCAGCAGGAGGAGGCAGGGAACAATAGGCCATTCAGCCTCACCTCAGTAGTGGGGAAGATCATGGAGACATTGCTTAAGGAAAGGATAGTGGGGCATCTAGATGCCATAGGAACCCAGGACCATAGACAAGATGGATTCACAGTGGGGACATCATGTCAGATAAATCTGGTTGATTTATTTGACTGGGTAAAGGAAGTGAATCAGGTGGGGCAGCGGACAACGCTTACCTTGATTTCAGCAAAGCCTTTGACACCATCCCATATGGAGGCTGATAAACTAGCTGGGTATGCTGGACATGGGGGAAAGGGTGGTAAACTGGGTTAGAAACTGGCTAACAGACAGGAGGCAGAGAGTGGTGGTAAATGGTATGCAGTCTAGGGTTGAGGGGGCGACCAGTGGGGTGCTGCAGGGATCGGTCCTGGGGCCAGTTCTGTTCAATGTCTTCATTAGTAATACTGCAGAATATCTGAAGGAAATTTTTTCACCAAATTTTCAACATAGCCATTTTAAGACCTCTGCTCATGAACAGTGTCACTGTGATTTTCTTAATTTGTCCCGACATTGATTTCAAGACACCGATCATGCCCATTGTAAGCTACATGGAAGGAAACACGCTTGGGTGAGATGTGAAAATGACAGCTGTACTATTTATAAGAAGGTGTGGCAAAATGGCAATGTTGGAAATCTGGAGTGAAAATATTGAAAATTTGCGGACTTACGAGCGTGCATAGGAACTGTACAATACACGCTCGTAAAACAGTAATTTTTTGGAATTTTTTCACCAAATTTACAACATAGCCATTTTAACACCTGAGCTCATGAACAGTGTCACTGTGATTTTCTTAATTTGTCCCATACATTGATTTCGCACACCGACTGTGCCATTGTGCGCTACATGGGCGGAAACACATTTTGGGTGAGATGTGAAAAATGACAGCTGTACTACTCATAAGAAGGTGTGGTAAAATGGCAATGTTGAAAATCTGGAGTGAAAATATTGAAATTTCGCAAACTTACGAGCCTGCGTAGGAACTGAGCAATGCACGCTCATAAAACAGTAATTTTTAGGAATTTTTTCACCAAATTTTCAACATAGGGTTTTTGACTCTTCTCATGAATGATAAACATTGTCATGGCATTAATTCAGGCCTGAAGGGTGATTTTTGCGTGAGCACGCGCAGTGATCACAAATCACTTCGGGCCTGAATAACACCATGACAGTGACATCATTCATGAGAAGAGGTCTCAAAACCCCATGTTGAAAATTTGGCATAAATTTCCAAAATGCCTGAGATATGCAACAAAGTTGAAACCCCTATCTAGCCCATTATACAGCTTACCGGCATTTCCTCAGTTTATGTCGGCTTTGAAGAGTGCAGACGTGTTCTGTCCACTAAATTGTCGCCGAGGTCCGGAGGTAAGTATGGGGTGGGGTGGGGAGGCTGGTGCGAGGGTGGGTGGTGCGGTTGTGGGAGGGGTTGGGAGATGCGCCTGGACAGTTTTTGTTTTACAGGTTTTTTTTTTAAAAATGACGTCGGATATTTGCCACGCTGGGGTGGGCTCAGCATGGCACAAGGACGTTGGGGTGCTTCAGCTGACGTGGGATTGGGCACCCTGCCATTATGACGGTTGCCACGCTGGGGTGGGTCATTCCCAGCATGGCACTTACTACTGGGGGGACGCAGCTCAGCCGATGGGGATTGAGCACCCCATCGGCTATACAGTGCGCGGTGGAGGGGGGTGCGACGCCTGCGCAGGTCCTGTGGGGAGCTGCACGTGAGCAGCCGATATCTTATCGCTGATCACTCAAGCATAGCTCCCCCTTTCAACTGTATGCCACTGCATTTTGGAGCTTGTCATAGACAGCTCCAGAATGCATTGGCTTACAGGAGCCGCGCCTGCCAACACACTGACTGAATTGGAGGAGGAGGTGACACACCTCCGAAATCTCCGATGATGGCACTATGTTTCTTGTACATGCGGGCAAGCAACATAATAAAAACAACTGCCTACATTGCAGCAGGCTCTCAGTTCTATGGCAGGCTGAGTCCTGTACTTCTTGTTTATAGGTTTGTCAGATAATTTGAAATACTCTGAAAAAAATTGTGTTTCTACTGTGTTTCCAGAAACAGAATGCATGAGCAGTATTTCAAGTTACATCCAACCCAGACTTTTGAGTTCAGGAAAGATAATGATTATTACAAATACCCATAGTGTTTGAATGGTAACTATTAGAAACACAGTTTCAAGGATCCTTCAGGATAAAGCACTGCTCTATAAGGGACGTGGATATCATGAATGTTGGTTGGGGACTTTTAAGATATTTCAGTATTTAATTTTGATTAACTGCTCTGTAGAAACTCTTTACGTGTGTATTTATTCGGAGTGCTTTATGTGCTTAATCCATCTGTCACAGAATAACTTTAGCTGCTGGACACTTAAGATTTCTGAATGTCCTTGCCCTGTAAACTTCCGCTCCTCATGACTTATTATGGGCACTCCAAGTACTGACTGCCTTATTCTGCTTTTAGTTTGTAATTGCTTTCACAAATAATCAATTTGAGCTGAAGCATCCTCTGCTCTTTCTGCTTGATTATGCAATACATTTATGTGTGTGAATCATTGTGACGACAGTGGCACTTGACTGCTTTCTGTGCAAACATTATTTTGCTAATTTATTCACCATTTTGTCTGCTCAGGGTGTTATGTAGAAAGTCATCTTGAGTACTGTGGTGAAAAAATCGTCTTTTTATGCCCTTTCTCCTACAGTTAAATACTAGAACTAGACTGTCAGTGTTTAATAACCAAACCACCATAACTTCTTGGATGCCATCAGAATGTCAGCCTGATATGATTCGTATAGTGACTTAATTGGAATTTTTAATGATTAATCAGTTCTTTGTAATAACTGCCATGGCACAATTTGTGCAAATTTTAATTAATTACTGATTGTGCTAATATAATGGTACTTGACATTCAGCGCTTGTAATGTTTACCTAGCGAGCACATGCTAGTAACAGAGTAACATAGTTGTTTAAGATTGGAAGAGGGACTCTAGGTGCATTATGTCCACCCTCTCCTGCTTCACAAGCAAGAGTTACTGTAAGTATGCCATGCAGACATAGACTAATTTATAAGGATTCCCTACGCACTCTACTGCCAGGGTACCCAGTAATTCCCTTGGTAAGCAGGCTTACTTTGAAGGCCTGTACTGTCTTTATGTCACCTGTCTCATAGATACATAGAAGTTACTGACAGAGGAAGGACTTTTGACCCCTCGTATTTGCCCAGTCCTACCTATCTAATGTGAACCATGAGAGCCCTACTGGCTCTTCATTCTCTCCTCCCCTTCCCTTTAGGTACTGTCTTTGCCAAGCCCAGGTATCTGTCTCATCCATGTTTTAATCCCCCAACTGATTTCATACAGATCACCTCTTTCAGAAGCTTATTCCATCCCTCCACCACCCTCTGTGTGAAAACATGTTTCCTGTTATCCCTGTTAAATTTGCCTCCCACCAGCTTCATGAAGTTCTGCCTGGTGCTTGTATTCATAGTCAGTTTGAACAATCCCCTGCTAGCCACCCTGTTTACCCCATGAAGGTATTTGTATGTCTCAATCATGTCACCTCTATCACTTCTTGTTTCCAGTGTGTATATGTTTATGTCATCCAACTTCTGCTTGTAAGTCCTGTCCTGCTCTACATGGATAATCTTGGTTACCCTTCCCTGAGCAGCCTCCATTCTGTCCCTGTCCATCCTTAAATGCAGTCTACAAAATTGTACACAGTATGCCAGGGGAAGATGAACAATGACCTGCTGTATACACTGACAGTGGCACCTGTTTTCAGCTGCTGCTGATCCCCCCCCTCCCAATGCACCTCCCATCCTATTTGCTCTTCCCATTATCCAATTGTATTGTGCAGTTGTCCTCAGACTGTCTGAAGTTATTATCACTAGGACTCTTTCCGCTATTATGTTTTCCACCACTGCCTCTGCCATTCTGTACTCAAGCTTCAAGCTTCAAGATTATTAAATTTATACTTTATGAGATTTTAAAACGTTTGTTTAAAAATGACAAAAATACAAAAAGTAAAGACTGTTAAATTTCAATTGGGTTACGTATGCAAAGGATAAAATGCTTTCTTCTTAAAAAATACATTTTATCATTTTTAATTATTTTTTTTCGTCACAGTTTGCAACAGCATAGATTATCACATCCCTTTCTGGAAATAATAAAAATTCCGTCTTTTGTTTAATAGTGAAATAGCCCTTCTTATCAAAGAGTGGTGCTAGTCACTTTGTTCTTTCATACTAACATACTATTTGCCAGCAGATTAGGCCTTACGGTCTATCGAGTCTGCTCGAACCTCAGATCCCTAGTTGGGCGCCGAGGCCCTCCCCCCCTTGTGTTCCAGAAACCCCTATCATCCATCCCCACCCCCCTAGGACAGGCCATCATCTGATACATCCACTTTCTGTGTCTGTCCCACCCTGTCTTGAAGCCCTCCACAGTGGATCTCTGAACCAGCTCACCAGGCAGTGCATTCCAATGGTCCACCACCCTCTCAGTGAAAAACCTCCTCCTCCTCTTTCCCCCCCTCACCCTTCCACCTTCCAACTTCAAACCATGCCCTCTGGTGATACCTCCCTGCTTTAGTCTAAAGATCCCCTCCATGTTTACCCTATTTATTCCCTTGAGGTACTTGAAGACCTCAATCATGTCCCCCCTGTCTCTCCTCTCCTCCAATGAAAACAGGCAGAGCTCCTCAAGTCTGTCCTCATACGTCAAATCCCCTAGTCCTCATATCATCTTAGTCGCCCTCCTCTTTACCCTCTCCAGGAGCCGTATGTCCCTCTTCAAGTGTGGTCTCCAGTACTGTACACAGTACTCAAGGTGTGGTCTAACCAGTCCATTGTACAGTGGCAGAATCACTTCCTTGCTCCTAGAGGTGATCCCCCTTATGATGCATCCCAACATCCTGTTTGCATTGCTAGCCTCTCTTCCTGCACTGCTCAGAGTTATTCATACATGCATCCACCATGACCCCTAGGTCTTTTTCCCCTATTGGGGCCTCCAGCGCCTCCCCTCCCAGGGTGTACCTTTGTTTAGGGTTTCCCCACCCAAGATGTAACACCTTGCACTTGGTGATATTGAAATTTAATTTCCATGTGTGAGCCCAGCTTTCCAGGGTGTCCAAGTCCCCTTGCAGGGCCAACCTCCCCTCTTCTCCCTCAACTACTGTTCCCATCTTGGAGTCATCAGTGAAGAGACTCATTTCACACCCTATACCCTCCCTGATGTCCGATATGTATGCATTAAACAGGATCGGACCCAGGACTGAGCCCTGCGGTACCCCACTACCAACCTCTCTAGGGATCGAGAGCTCCCCATCAACCACTACTCTCTGGGTGCATCCAGCTAGCCAGTTTTCAATCCATCTGACCATCAAAGGGCCTACTCCCAACCCCCATCAGTTCCTCCACCAGACCATTGTGGGGGACAGAGTCAAACGCCTTGCTGAAGTCCAAGAATAATACATCCACAGGCTTTTCCCTGTTCAGTTCTGATGTTACCCATTCGTAGAACTCCACAAGATTAGTTTGACATGATCTACCTGGCATAAACCCATGTTGCCGACTATCCAGACCTCCCACCTCCTCCAAGTACACCCTCAATCATTCCTTTAGTATACTCTCCATTAATTTTCCCATCACTGAGGTCAAACTGATGGGTCTATAGTTACCTGGTACTTCCCTCGACCCCCCTTTATGGATTGGCACCACATGTGCCTCTCACCAACCCCTAGGTACCCTCCCTGTCTCAAGTGACCTGTTGAAGAGCTCCGCCAGGGGTGCAGCCAGTATGTCCGCCAATTCCCATAGTACTCTCGGATGAATGCCATCCAGCCCAGGAGATTTGTCTTTCTTTAGGGCCTTGAGGGCTAACCACACCCTTTTGGCAGAGATAGCATCATCTGTCCCCTCCACCTTACTGGCCTTTTTATCCTTATCCTGATGTGACACCCCTGGGGTACCTCTCCTTCCCTCTTGCTCCATTTCTGTTGCTGCTCTGATCCCACTCACTGCCGCTTCTATCCCCATTGCACCTTGCTTAGTAGATATCCCATTCCCCTCCCCAGTGAACACAGAGGCGAAGTACTCGTTTAATACCTCTGCCTGGTCCCTTGCTTTTCCTGGCTAAATGTTGTTAATTCTAAAATTCTAAAATTATACGCTGGACAGTGATACAGGACTCAGATTTACAGGCACTTTCACTAATACATTTGTTTCAAAATGTTACAATACTAGGAAGGTATCCATTTGATATATACAGTATGTGTATATATATATATATATATATATATATATATATATATATATAAAACATATTATGAAGTTCCTTATTTGTACCAAAACTGTATTTCAAGCTGCTGTATATATTGGTGTCCATTTCATGGATTTTAGACATATCTGCCCATACTGCTACATCACATAACCTGGTTATTCCCTCTGCTCTAAATGCTTTTACAGCTCTGATTTCATTTAAATTCCAGAGCTCTATTGGGCCATTCTTTTTCAAGATACTGTATAATTTAAAGTGGATAACCAGTTTTTAAGATTTACTACATTTTGATTTTGAAGTATATCTGTTTTTCATTTAATTCCATTTCTTTTTAATTTTCTACGCTGGAAAGGCATGGGAGCAAAACTGTCCATTATCACAAATATCCAGTGACAGCACAACTCAGGGTACTAAGCCAGAACCGGAGCGATACAAACACTTATTCAGGGAGTAATAATATAAAACATTAAGACTGTCAAGGTCAAAGGTTATACAAGTAGCCAGTCAAGGGTAAAACAACCTTTTTTAAGTGCAATCACAAACGGAACTGTCCAAGAGGTATTGTTTAAGCTAGAGTTGAAATAGTCCGAGGGAGGGACATTGGACCAGAGAGTAGGGAAGGCTGTTGAAAGCTTTGCAGCCCTGAAAGAGAGGGAGTGCTGGAGTTGTGAAGTGTGGCATATAGGAACTGTGAAGGAGTGATCGGAGGTGAATCTAGTGGATCGAGCATTGGTGGGCCTCTGGAGAATGGAGACAATGCTATTAGGTAGATGGCCATGAAGAAAAAAGTCAGGATATTACTGTTTAATCTGTCCTCAAATGATAACCAATTTGCTGCCCTGTAAAGGTCACAGTGATGGGTATGTATAGGGAGGCCGGTGACAGACTTAATAATGTTGTGATAGGTTGCCCTTAGCCTACTGAGATTTCTTAGTGAGGTAGAGGGGGAATATACCATGGACCTGTAGTCAGTTAGCAGCAGCAAGAAGCTGTTGGCTACCAGTGCCCTTGTTTGAGGTATGAGGAACTGGTTCGTGTGGAAGAGCATGCTAGCCATTGGTGTACCGTTTTGATAAGTTTACCTTTATGGTATTCATAGGACAGGTTGGGGATGAAGGTAAACACCAAGGTATTTAAATTCTGTGACTCTTTCAATAGGGTTACCATCATTGTGTGTTATAGTGAAGTCAAAATCAGAGGTTTTTCTGACACCCGAGAACAATATGGACTAGTCAGCACTGTTTCAGTAACCTTGACTATTTCATCAGAACAAATTTTTGTAACACTTCAGGGCAGATACTTTGACTGTGGTTTCTATTTTTTTTTATCAAGATTGTTTGCTCCCTTGCATCTCAGGTGGCTGCTTTAGTCCTGTCCCTGACTCCTCCACCCGGATACTACCCGCCTGTACTACCAAGCCCCATTCCCCCACAGATTGACCCATGTGGTGGAACTGGGAAAGGGAGAGCCATCCTCCCCACACTCGGAAGTCCTGTATCCAGATTGAGGGTCCAGTGATCTGGTGACCGAACTGGCTGAAGGCAGTCAAGCAGGGCATCATGTAGCCCGAGACCACCATTTTTCCTCTGATTTTGTTCCCTACCATGGTGACCATAAGTGTGTGCACACGTATGTGCACATGTGCTATGTAACTACAGTCTTTACTCCTGCACAGTGCTAGGCTCTGGCACTGTCTCCCAGCCCCCACCAGGTGGCAGCAAAGGATCATTGCAGTGTGTTCCCCCACCCTCAAGAGAGAAGAGGAGAGCAGTCATTGGATACTCAATCCTCTCCCTCTCTGCCAACCCCCAACAACCTGTCCCCAATATGGATTGCCAGAGTGGCAGGAGGTAAGGCATTCAATGCCTCAGCCCTCCATGCCACTGGGCTGGATTTGACTGTGGTTTCTAATGGCATAAGTCCCAACATCATCCTACAGAAAAAGTTTTGAATTGACTCTATTCAGCTATTTTTCTTTTCTTTATAATATTTAAACCCCAGATTTCTGCCCCAAATAAAAGTTGGCCCTTAAGCTTACAGATAGCATTATATAAGTTACCAGCAAATACATTTTCAAAATGTTGTATTCCTAAGGAAGTCTTTTTTGCCATTCATTTTAGATATGTTACTTGTTATTCCCAATTGTTTAACCAGGTGAGACACACTAAGCTGAAAGCTTGTTTACAGGTGCAACCTGGGAGCACAAGGAAGTTAAGTGACTTGCTTAGGGTCACACAGTATATGCAAGTGGGGGCTTTGGGATTCAAACCCAGGTCTCCAGATTTGCAGCTCAGAGCCTTAAACCACTGCACTATACTGCCTCCTATCCAATTTATGTGTGAGTCAATGTTCACATCCAGATAACAGTATTTATCTACTTCCCCAAACGTCACACCCTCTGTTATCCATTCCATTCCTTTTTTCCTTCCTTTATTGAATACCATAACTTTTGTTTTCCCAATATTTAATTCCAATTTCAGTTTATTCAAGTGATTTGTTACCTTAGATGATCTTCTTTTCAGCCCTAGGGGTGTCCTCAATATAAGTATTGCATCATCCGTATACATGAGTATCTTTATTTGATTATTGTTAATACAAGGAGAAGGTATCTATGAAGTTTATTTCCTTTATTAATGACTCTATGAGCCAGTTAAACAATATAGGAGCTAATGAACAGTCCTACTTAACTCTCTTTTTAATTTTCACAGTATCAGATAGTTTGCCTTCCCTTGAACATTGTACTTTGTTAATGTATTTACTTGGTTACTTGGTTAGAGGGACAAAAGAAGACTGAAGCCCATAAGGATTGTCCTCCACATATGTGGATCATTATTGAGAAACCTATCTAGTTAACCATTCATCAAGTTTGAGTTTAAAAGTCGTAATGGAGATTGCGTCTACAATATCTTGGGGGAGGGTATTTCATAGTTGTGGGGTTCTTATGGAAAAGAAGTTTTGTCTTTTATTGGTATTACATTTAGCTATATCCAGTTGTTTGTTATTTAACCTAGGTCCAATTTTTCTGGTTGCAAGTGAAATGCCACATGGCCTCATCAAAATAGGGGATTTAGTAATCTTAAAAAGTTGGAGTAAATCCCCTCTTGTTCTTCTCATTTTAAGTGAGTGTAATCCTGTCTTGTGTAGTCTGGATTCATAATCCACATGTGCCAAATGGAGAATGATTTTAGTGGCTCTTCTCTGAATCCTCTCAACCCTATCTGTGTCCCTGCTGAGGTATGGACTCCAAAACAGGGAACCATAGTCGAGATATGGTCTAATGTGCGATCTGTACAGAGCAATGATGCACTGTTCGGTTTTAGAAACAAAAGCACAGTTAATCCTTCGAAGAAGTGCGTTTGTTTGGTTAGCAATTTTGTTACAATGGGAAACAGGGGTCAGTTTATTATTAACTAGAATCCCAAGATCTTTTTCTAAACAGGAAACCTTAATGATGGTGTTATTCAGTGCGTATACTTGTTTGGGGTTATTTTTCCCCATGTGCAGAACAGCACATTTAGATATGTTGAACTCCATTTTATTAATGAGGGCCCAATGTTCAACTGATGAAAGATCCTTAAGTAGTGTTTGTCTGTTGGCAGCGTTGTTTACAGCACCACCCAGCTTGGTGTCATCGGCAAACTTCGTGAGAATATTTGATGAATGAATTTTCATGTCACTAATAAAGATATTGAACAGGGTGGGTCCCAGGACAGAGCCCTGGGGGACACCGCTCGTCACTCTACCCAAGTCTGATAGAATGCCATTAACCCGAACCCTTTGAGATCGATCTGTCAACCAGCTTTTAATCCATAACACAAGTGACGCTGAAAACCTAGGTGAATGAGTTTGGTAATGAGAATGCTGTGTGACACTTTGTCAAAAGCCTTACTATAGTCCAACAAAATAACATCAGGGGGATATTTAGGTCTAGGTTTAAACTAATGGAATTATAGAAAGCCAACAAGTTTGTAGTGCAGGATAGGCCAGTTCTGAATCCATGTTGAGAAATGTCAGTAAGGTTTAAAGATACTATTTCTTTTTCCAAGAGTACTTTGATAACTTTTTCAAGTAATTTGCAGGGAATAGAAGTTAAACTGATGGGACGGTAATTATTGACTAATGAATGGTAGCCTTACTTAAAGATGGGGGTAACTATTGCTGTTAGCCAATCTGGTGGAACCATAGATTCTTGGAGTGATTTGTTAAGATAATTGTGAGTGGTAAGGTAATTGTATCTTTAGCTTCCAGGAGAAATTTTGAACATATATCATCCGGACCAGGACTAGTAGATTTTTTTTAAGGCTAATAGTAAATTATGAATGTCTTTCTGCTGGACCATTTGTTCAGTAGTGCTAATAGGTGATATGGCTATTGTGGATGGTAATGGATCTTGGGAAAATACTGATAGAAAATAGTTATTTAGTGTAGAAGCAGCAACAAAGTCAGAGGATATTATTTTGTTGTTTACCATGAGGGGACCGATTGATTTGTTATTTCCCTTTTTGCTATTCAGATAAGCATAAAGTGATTTGTGTGTATCCTTAGTATGCGCAATACGGAATTCAAGATTTCTTTTTGTTTCTAGTATTGATTTTTTAAGTAATCTTACTGATTCTCTGTATTGAATAATTAAATCATCATTGGTACTTGTGGGGGAATTTTTTAGACGTATAAATAACTTGCGTTTACTTTGAATTTGTTTCTTAATGGATGGATTAAACCATGGTGGAATTTTGCCTTTGCTGTTGTGTGTACATTTATCAGGGACGTATTGATATTTAAGTAAGGATATTTGAGTTTTTAAGAAGTCCCATGCCTCGATGGTATTAAGGGAAGATAAGGTGTTTGTCCAGTCAATATTACTTAAATGTTCATTTATCTTTTGGAAATCTGCCCTTTCATAATGTTTGATTGTTTTCTTATTTAGTACAGGATGTTGAGATACGGTAATGGTAAAGAATATTGACTTATGGTCACTGCTGCCAAGCGGTTCAGATATTTGTAGATTGTTCACAGGAACATCTAAGCTAGTTATAACAAGGTCCAGGATGTTATTACCCCGTGTGGGTTCTTTGACTAGTTGGTACAAACCCAGGTCAATGATGGTAGTGAGAAAGTTGTTGTCGTAATTATTAGAGCCCATTAATGTGTCCCAGTTAATGGCTGGGAGGTTAAAGTCTCCTAAAATTAGAACAGAACCCTTACTAGCGAGCTGGGAAATATCTTCTGTCAATTTTAAACTTTGAGTACTGTCTAATGAGGGGGAGCGGTAACAAGTTCCAACCAAGATTTGAGGGAGGCCTTTGGGTTGAATGTACACCCATACACTCTCAGAATTTACTTCAATTGGAGACTGATATGAGGGGATGCTATCTTTAACATATAGACTAACCCCGCCTCCCGTTTTAGTGTCTGGCCTGTTTTTAAAATAGTGTTTGTAGCCTGGTATTTCGGATGACCAATTTCTATAGGAATTACCCCAAGTTTCTGTAACAGCAATCAAGGAAAGATCTAGGAAGTGGGCTTTGAGTTCCAGCTCAGCATGTTTAACATTATTTAGGGATCGAGTGTTGAGAGATAGTATATTTAAATGGAGACTTGAAAACTGTGTCCCAATGTCAAGAGTTTTGGTAGATGTTCCAAACTCCTCCTTAGTAGTTAGTTTAAATGGGGA
The DNA here is from genome assembly GCA_016271365.2 of Neoceratodus forsteri. Lineage (NCBI taxonomy): Eukaryota > Metazoa > Chordata > Ceratodontiformes > Ceratodontidae > Neoceratodus > Neoceratodus forsteri. The sequence goes on from CM057450.1 coordinate 1,222,446,981, forward strand.
TTGATAAAGGTAACAATTTTTTCCCTAAGTATAGCACTTCCTCTTCTGCTAAGGTGCAAACCATCCCAACAAAAGAGGGAAGGGTTAAAGTGGAATTCCTCCCAATGGGTTAGACAAGAGATACCTTGTTTAAGGCACCATTTCCTCAGCCATTCATTTATGGATTTTATCTTAGAGTTAATAGCGTCACTTGCTCTTGGGACGGGTAATATTTCCGAGAGACAGATGTCACAGCCCCTGTCAACCAGTAAGTTGTACTTTGTTAATGTATTAAAATATAATATCTGTAAGATGGCTAGTGGATAGTGATATATTCTGTTTTCTGACGATTTCCACAATATTGTGCGATCTACCAAGTCAGACTCTGTTCTTAGAGCTAAATATTCAACACAAATCTTTACCTGTTTTCCCAATACATATTTGTCTGTCATATAATTTAAAGTAAGTATCAAGTCCAATGTGGAGTACTCCTTTTGGGAAACATTTTGATACTCTGATAATAATTGATTCTCTTCCATCCATTGCCCCAATTTTTTGAGTATTATTCTTGTATATGTTTTTTTAAATTACCAGCAACAGTGTGATAGGGTGGTAGCACGAGTGATCTTGTTTGATTCCTTTCTTATATAGTGGGACAATTATTCCCTTGTCCCATTCACAGGACATAAGCTCGAGTTTACTTTTGAGAATAACTGTGCTAGGAAGTCTGCCTACCAGTCAGTATTTTGTTGGAATATCTCAGCTGGAACACCATCTATTCCAGCTGCTGTATTTTGTTGTTGGACCATAATGACAAGTCTGATCTCATTAGCACGTACTTTCTCCCACACTGGTAATGAGTCAGTAGATGCTATAACCAAGTTCTCTTTCATAGATACCTTACAGTTATTCATCACTGACTGACTTATCTCTTTGTACAAATAGTTGAAATGAGCTACTCAAACATTTGAGGCAATGATGATCGTTTCAAAATTATAAACCAAATGGTTCTTATCCATGCCAAAAGCCACCGGCACCCAAAATGTCTTAGAGTATTTTTCCCTATTTTATAATTTGCCTTTTTTTAACCCTGTTGTGTGAACTGTGCAGCTATAGTGGTGAGTAATTTACTAACACTATCCACCACTATTCGCCACTACATATGTATTATTCCTATCACCACATTGATTATCCAATGCCTTATTTTTGAGATCCATAATATTTGATTTTTGTAGTACCATTTCTAGCGTGGCCTTATTATAAGGTGCCCAGTGTATTTTTCTTGCCACCTGATGTTTTGTCATTTCTTTTTTGTGCAACTTTTTGATCTTTCTTCTCCTTATTTTTCTTTCTTTCCTAATGTGTATGTGTTCATCAGCATCCTGACAGTGCACATTATCTAGCTCTTGTACTCTTCTGTTTTTCACATTTATTAATTTATTATTAAAGAGTAATGGTTGCTATCATAAACTTTTTGCACACCAAAATTAACCTATTGAATGTGTATACCCGTATATGTATAATATATATGGCTAGATCTATAATGGAGCCACCTATTGATAATGGATGGGTTATGCTGCCATTTCTATCAACTCCTATGTGGCCATTAATTACTCATATTCCTATCTCTGGTCAGCTTCAGTAGCCTTTCACCTTTTCTATTTCTTGTTAGATCTTTGACATTTCTTATTGGGATTTCAAGTAGATCATCTAGATTACAACAATTTTGTACCCTTTCAGGGTGGTCCCCAATTTTTGTATTCAGATCTCCCATAATTGTCCCATTGGGTAGCTCATTTCTTACAATCTCCGTTGTTAGTTGGATTTTAGACTGTAAATGAGAGAACTCTTCCATATTTATATTTGGGGTTACACAGACATTTAAAATGATTAGCTGTTCAATATCATCCATACTAATACCTGTATCAACAATTTGTGAACATTCTAAATCTAACCTGTAACTTTCCATGGAAGATAACGTACTGATGAGAGTTATCAAGCCCCTTCCTAATCTGCCATATTTGTTACAGTAGTAGTTGGTTAACACCATGCTGTGAAACCTTCTGTGTCAGATATTGATATATTATCTGTCTGCATTTCTTGTAAGGCTATAATATGGAATTTTTGAATAAAATGTATCCATTCTTTATCACTTAACTGCCACAGTTCCTTCTACAGTATCTTCTATCTTAACAAATTAATACAGTTTTTTTTATCATCACTATTTTTAGTATGAATGTATAGTCAATTGTCACAGTCTGATAGGTCCAGCACTGTACCTGATAAATCTACAACTTTGTCTTCTGAGGACTCTGCTAGGTTTGTGTTGGATGGGGTCAAACTACTGTTTGCTTGGCTGTCATCCATAGAAACATAGGCGCTGTCAGCAGAAAAGGACCTCTCAGCCCATAGAAACATGGATACATAGAATTTGATGGCAGATAAGGACTGCTTGCCCCCCCAGTCTGCCCAATTTCCTACCTAACAGATAAGCTGCAGATCCTAGTTAACCAACAGCTTACTTCCTCCTACCCCCCACTAGGACTGCCTTATGTCTGTCCCATGCATTCTTGAATTCTCCCACTGTTCTTGACTCCACGACCTCCTCAGGGAGGCTGTTCCATGTATCCATAACCCTCTCTGTGAAAAAATACTTCCTCACATTACCTCTGAGCTGTCCCCCCATTATCTTCAAACTGTGCCCCCTTCTTCTTGCACATCTCTTTTTCTGAAAGATGCTACCCCCTTGGACTTTGTTGCTTCCCTTGAGGTACTTGAAAGTTTTTATCATGTCCCCTCTCTCCCTTCCTTCCTCAAGGGTATACATATTAAGCTACTTTAGTATTTCTTCATATGTCTTCTGGTGCAGACCCTGCACCATTTTGGTTGCCCTCCTCTGGACAGCCTCCACTCTGTCTATGTCTTTGTGGAGACAGGGTCTCCAGAACAGTCTCCATGTAGAATGCCCTAAAGTCCCTACCTTCTGTACTACCATAGACCCTAATTGATCTCCAGCTTTAACCCCACCAGCCCTGTTACTAAGGTCTCCCTGTGTCTATCCCATGTATGTTTGAAACCTGTTACTATTTTGGTACCCACCATCTCTGCAGGGAGGCTGTTCCAGGTGTCCACCACCCTTTCCATGAAGAAGTCAATCAATCAATACACTTTATTTGATCAATCAAGATAACAAGTAGCTTGATTATTTTCAACATATACCTGTAACAAAATACGACATATCAAATATAAAACATACAAACACATAAATAACATTTCACCTGACAATTTTAAAAACATTTTAAATTTCCTGATGCATCAGTCCATTCTTTCTATAATAACATGTTATTGCTCTAGAATTAGCTGCCTATGATTTTTCTTTTTCCTATTAATAACGAAATTCGAAAATTTTGCAGACAAAATCGCATCTTCTACTGTTTGCAGATGCAGCAAAATAAATATCACATCATAACCAGAGTCTGCATAAATTAATAAATAATTCTTTAAAAATTTATCTCTGGCCTGTTTGTACAGAGGGCACAACAGTAAAATATGCTTCAGGGTTTCTTCATGTCCAGTATTGCACTGACATAACTTTTCGGACCCTTTTGCATCATCAACAGCACTGCGTGTATTAAAGTAAATGTACTTTGCATTTACTAGCCCCATCCTCATCCAGGTAATAGCTTTTTTATATGATGGAATCATCTGAAAAGAGACATATAGTTCCAATTCATGATCAATTTTGTTCTCTTTATACCATCTTACGCATTTTTGTTTTCTTATTTGTGCCATGTCTTTACTTTTCCCTAAAGAGCACATTTTTTTGATCAATTGTCTATATTGAGGAAGGATCAGAATCCCTCTGGAGAAATCCGTCCATAGATGGCCCATGTCAGTTTGGTCTAATTTACTTCACAGTCCGTTTAACCAAAACAATGGTAAATCTCTATCTGCCCATTGCATTTTTTCTTTTAGACATATTTTTGGAAGTATATTTTTCTCTTGATTTATTATTCTAATCTAACATGAAATCAACCTTAGGTCTTTAAGGAAATGGATCAGAACTCTGCCTAACTCTGCTCTTACCATGGTGTTTGAGGTAGAGGTGGGTACCATTAGGAGTGCTTTATAATAATATGACAAAGGTTTCTCCAAGTCAGTCTTGCTTACATACCCCCACACTTCTGAACCAAATAACAGTAATGGTTGTATTTTTGCCTCACCAGTAATTAGCGTGGGTACTACTGTATTTCCTCCATAAGCAAAATTAAATTTCAATAATGCTCTTGTGGCTAATTTAGCTTTATTTATTTGGTTAGTAATGTGAGCCATCCAAGAGCCAGTAGAAGTTAGTTGTACCCCCAAATAGCAGTAATCCTTTACTAACTCAATGTTATCTCCAACTCTTAACCTAGGTCCTTTAACAATATAGTTCCCAAAAAAAACTTTGTTTTTGTTTTTTTATATTTACCCGAAGTTCTAATAATTTACATTTCAACTGCAAGATGTCAAATTTCTTCTGTATCCCAGCTGTAGAGAGTGAAAGTATTACCAGTCCATCTGCATATGCCAATGAGTGAATTAATTTGCTATTTATTTTGGGAGAGTCATATACTTCAGCGTCTTGGAATATTAGTAATTCATTAATATACAGATTAAAGAGAACAGGGGCCAAAAGGCAACCCTGTTTAATTCCACGATTTGATTCAAATGGCTGAGACAGTCTACCTTCATTGTCATACCTAATATATGTAAATGTATCTGTGTTGAATTAATCTGAGGAGACTTGGATCCAAACCCTTCTTGTATAATAATTCCCATATCTTTGACCTGTTTACTGAATCAAAAGCTGATTCAAAGTCTACAAATACTGTGTATAACTTAGATTTTCTAAGAAATACTTATTTTTCCATCAAATGAGCAAAACAGAACAAATTGTCAGTCGTAGAAAAAAACCCTCCTTAAAACCAGTCTGGTAAATTGATATCTGCGAGGTCAATTCAATCCATTCATTTACCCTATTCAATAGCAGTCTTGTGAATATTTTTGAACTTATATCTAATAAACTAATGGGACGAAAATTTGAGGGGTCATATAATGATCCCTTTTTATGAATTGGGACTATAATGTTACGTGTCCATGAAACAGGAATTAAATTAGGTCTAGTACATACATTAAAAAACATTGTGAGTAAAGGGATCCAAAATTCTTTATATTCTTTGTATACTGCAGGGGGAATGCGATCAGGTCCAGGTGCCTTATTATTTTTTGGTTTCATTATACAAACTTCTATCTCCTCAGGGGGAAAAAAATTATTGTAGATTCTGCTTTACAAAGACTATACAATACTGTATTGTCAGGGGAAGAGGGGGTCTTACGAAATATTTCCCTAAAATATTCTACCCAAGTGTCTCTTGGTACATATACTGAGAGGGCAGGCTGATATTGTTTGGTTCCCTTCGCTACCATACTCCAGAATACTTTGACATCCTTATTTTCAATGATCTGGTACATCTCATCCCACATGTCAATTTGGAAGGATAACTTCTTCATCTGCAGAAATTTATTATATAACTTCCTGGCCCTATTTAGAGAAGTGCAATTTTCCTTTGAAGGATAGTTTCTGGTCCTTTTGATGAGTTTCTTAAGCATCCTTTTTTCAGTTTCACATATCTTTATCAAACCATGTTTTAGTAGGTTTCTTTAATCCAGAATTAACATTTGCATAAAGCGATGTTCTTAAGTCCAAATTAAGTTGATCTAATTGTGCATTTACCCATTCTATATTTTCCCATTCGTAATTTTGCGCTTCCTTCTTTTTTTTCAAATTCTATCAGTATGTTTTTTACTTTATTTCCATGAATAGCCTTATAATTCAAACACTGTTTCCCTTCCAGATATAATTGTGCCAAAGGTATACAGGGGGACTGTTCAGAAAGAATAATATCTTTATCAAGCTTCACTTGTAAACTTAAAGCAGCATGGTCACTTTCTGATCTGGTGAGAATTTTTAATGAAACTAAATTCTCTAAACTTTCAGGACTAATTATAACATAGTATATTATACTTCGACTCACCCCTGATGAAAAGGTGTTTTCACCCTCCCTATCCCCCTCAATTCTTCCATTCAGAATCATTAAGGGGAATTTAATCAAATGTTGTCCTCTATCATTTACACCTTTGTCTTCACTGACTCTGTTTTTACAGAACTTAAGGTTTAACTGTTTCTCTAAATTTGTAAAATTATCATGATTTGCAATGAGAGCGTTAAAATCCCCTTATATAATAAGCAAGCCTTTTGGATATTTAAGAAGGGAAGCATCTATGTCAGCCCCTAATGAACTCCAGATATTTCTAGACTGGTCTAATTTGTTAACTGGTGGAAAATACACATTAACCAAAATCAACACAACCTGATTTATGCCTCTAGTGGGCAAGATACAGTGTTGCACATTTAAAAACATTTCTAATATTGTTACAGTAGGTCCAATTTTTACAAACGGGGCCAACCCCCCTTTTGCTCTGCCAAATTTATTTTCCCTGGCAGCTAAATTTAATATAGCTTGATATCCATTGATATTGTTATTTTCTAAAGCCCACGTCTCTTGTAGGGCCAGGATTTCATATTTAGAAAGGAATTCCATATATTCATGATCTACTAACTTATTACAGAATCCAGCAATATTCCAGGATAACATTTTCAGGGTATAATTATTTTGTGTAGAATCAAAAGTAATCTCTAATAAATGTTCTTCTATTATTCCTAGTCAGTGTTCTATATCCAAACCCCTCGTCATTCAGATTCAGCAAATCCACTATTAGTATACCGACATTATCAAAAGTTTCCACATTCCTTTTTATCAGAAAAAATAGATCTACTGATACACATGATATATATATCTGACTGTTCTCTTTATCCAAAAATGTTCTCTTTGCATATCTAATGCACTTTTCTCCCTTTGGTCTTTTGAGGAATGACCCTATGAGGGAATTTATATAGGCATCCAGGATTTCCTCATTTTCTCCCAGCAGTCTGTCTACACCAAATAGAGACCGAATATAGGTGTGGGGATCCCCACTAATATCTGTTGTGAGTTTACTGAAATCCCATTGAAGTTTAAGTAAGTTCCCCTTAAAATTATTCTGAGTTAAGTGATCACCAATCCCACCATACTGCCTGGTATAGGTTATAATAGTCTTCCAAGAAATAGGGGCCCATAACTCTAACCCTAATGAGGAAAGCCTGTATGATTTAGTCCAAATGGACTTTGCTAAATGCATGTCAGAAACTAATACATACACAGGTTTATTCTCCATTCCTTCATCCCTACATACCATAATGATGCTATCCTTGGCTTTGGGGATGCCTAGCTCTGTGACGATTAAGTACTCAATAAGATCCTTTAATGTTTCTGGAGATTCATCTACCTTATGATACACACCATCAATTCACAAGCAAATTTCCTTTCCATCAAGTAATCTTTTGAGTTCCTTACATACTTCAGTAATCTCATTAAGGGGTCTGTTATTACAGTCTTTGCATATAATTTCTACAGGCATCCCTCTCTCTTTTCCTACACTATTGTTGACAGTGCTTTCCAGAATCTTTGGATTTTCCTTTCTTACTAAGTCCTGCTTTTGTTGTTTTTCTGTAGTTACTTCTTTCTGATTTTTTGTTACCTTTGTTACGTTTATTAAATGTTTCTTTCCACCCCTTTTCTTTTCCTTTTGTTTCTTAGGCCCTTTCCATTTCTTCTTATTTTTTGGTTGATTGTGTTGCAGATTGTTGAGAAGGATAACTTACTTGTCTTTTTTTGGCAGACAACTTCATCCATTTTTTCCTCTAATTGTTGCAATTTCAAAAACAGAGTGTTAATAGAACTTTCCATGGTAGATTTTAAATCTCTTAGTGCTTTTAACAGTACTACGTTTGCCATGACAGGATACGTTAGTGCCTTAAATGTATACTTTGATAATGTATCTGGACATTGAGCAAATAGATCTTCATTTATTATTATTTGTTCAACTTCTCTGTCCATTTTTTCAAATACTGTAGTTGGAGATCCGGTTAGTACAGAACAATTAGTTCTAGTTGCCCCAACATAATTTACGAGATCTTGACTAGGATTGTCAAAATCTTCATCTAATTCTGACGAAATTTCTAAGGGGCTATATAATTCAAGTCTTGAATCCTGTACTTTACTATGGGAAACCATTTTCATTGAAGACTGTGTACTTAACACGTCCTGCAGGGGAGAATTAATTTTCTGAACTTTATTTTCCCTCATATTGCATTTGGATTTGAAAATAAGAAAATCTGTAGTATTTTTCTGCCAGCTTTGTCTATCTGGCATCTCTAGAGTCTTATTGGTATAATGTTTATCTTTTGTTTTTATTTTCCTCTTGTGCAAACTTTGAGTCTTTATATTTGATTCTTGAATGTCATTGGTGGTTGAATAAGAATCCTTTTCCTCTCTGTATATCTCCTTTTTTAATTTTTTCCCCATATTATCTAACTTCTCATTAGTCAGTTTTGTGGTATTTTTCAAAGCCTCAGCATAAAAATTTTTTTTTTGCTCAATAGAGGTGGATGTAATGCATAGCGTATCATTAAATACACAGGAAAAAGTATTTCCTCATGTCCCTTCTAAGTCTCCCCCTTCCAGTTTCATGTCATGCCCCCTCATCCTTGAGCACCTCTTTCTGTGCAATATGCCACCCTCCTGTACCTTATTGATACCCTTGAGGTATTTGAATGTTTTTATCATGTCTCCCCTTTCTCTCCTTTCCTCCAGTGATTACATATTTAATTCCCTGAATCTTTCTTTGTAGGGCTTCTGATACAGGCCATGCACCATTTTGGTTGCCCTTCTCTTTACCACCTCCACCCGGTCTATGTCCTTCCTGAGATGGGGCCTCTAGAACTGGACACAGTACTCCAGGTGTGGCCTCACCATTGACCTATATAGGGGTAACATTACCTCCCTTTTTCTGCTGATGGTACCCATCCCTATGCACCCCAGCATCCTACTAGCCTTTCCTTACTGCCTTATCACACTGCTTTGCTACCTTATCAGATATGATGATCCCCAGATCCCTTTCCTGTTTTGTTGTTCTTAACACCTCCTCCCCTAAATGATACGTTGCCCTTGGATTTCTTTGCCCCATATGCATAATTTTAAATTTTTGGGTATTGAAGCCCAGTTGTCAAACCCTTGACCAATCTTCCAGTTTTTTTAGATCTTTCTTCATTTTCTCCAGCCCTCCACCCACCCCCGGTGTGTCCACTCGGTTGCAGATTTTTGTGTCATCCATAAATAGTCATACCTTTCCTTATAGCCCCTCTGCAATGTCGCTAAAAAAGACATTGAAGAATACGGTCCCAGTACTGACCCCTGTGGCACCCCATGGGTTACCTTACCTTCTTCTGAGTGAACTCCATTTGCCACCACCCTCTGAGTTCCATTAATTAGCCAACTTAGTTACCCAAGACAACACTAGTATTGATTTTTGGGGCTTTCTTTTTTCTCTCTCTCGTTATGTTTTATCCCTCATCTGCTGGTTCATCCCTCATAAGGCTGTGGACACTTAGTACTGGTTTTAAACATCTTGTGATTCTTTGTTGATGTTTATCTGCTTTGTTTTCCCCTTTATTATGATTAGTATTTTGCAAATAATGAGGTTCTATATGGGGTTCTTCATCTATAATAGTGTGATTTAACAACAAGCCCATGTCTTTAAATTCTACAGCTTTATTAAAAATCGGATTTCTAACACTAATGCTGGCCACCACTAAACACACCCAGCACTTGCTGGGTTAACTATGTATCTGTATGTAGATCTCAAATCTACGCATCTAATTTTATTACTTAGTACCCCTTTCATTAGGTTGTAAACTGTTAGTTTGAGGATTACATTATTTACAAATTTCACCTTCGGTATACCTCTAATGTAAATGGTTGAATCAGGTCATCCTTCTCTTTTCTATTTTCTTTTGATGTATCTGGTTTTTTTTCTGGCATATGCTCATCATCTGTTATGACATCAAACTTCACATTCTTTCCCTTTTCTATTTTTAATAACTGTTGTATCTGTACATGTTCCTTTTGTCTCTTTCTTCTGTTTAGATTTCTGCGGTGCATTTTATGATCTATCTGTGTTTTTTCTTTCTTTCATTCAACTCTTTCATTAAATTATCAATTTCCACTGCCTCCCTGTCTGTTATTTCATATTTTGTGTTTTTTATATTTTGTAACTATATGCTTTTGTTTTTCTTTCTTTCTTCTCAATTGGCAAATTCTGCTAATTTGTGTCTTTTTGTTTTTTACATTTTGCATATTTTGTTCAGAGTTATGAAACTGACAGACAAGTCCCTTGAGATATTGATTACTAAGCTGTATCTCTTTTCTAATCTGTATGAGTCCATTTGCCAACTATACAAAATCAACTATTCCTTGTTCCCCGCTTTGACTGCCTAGATTGTCTCCCATTTTTTTCTTCCTATTTTCATCTCTATGCAAAAGGCAATCTTTTGTCTGCCACAGGTGTGGGAGGTCTGGAGGACCATTTGAGGGAGGTTCAAGTGACAGTCTCTTAATACCGGGTGAGATGTATGCATCAAATTATCTAAGGTATGATTTATCTGTTCCCTGTGAAGTTTTACTATTCAGTTTATTAATAATTTCACAATTTTACACCAACCCCGCCCCCAATAGTCAACTGTTTTCCTTTCTTACTATTTAGTTCCATTAAGGGCAGAATTTCACTGTGGGTTTCTACCTTATTATTTTGCTTGTTCTGTAGTGGTAACTTAACTAACTCATCCTTTTCTAGTGCTAGACCTGATTAATGTAGATCAAGACCCGTTATCTCCAGTTCACAGCAGTTCTTATTTACTGGTAATTTATTATTAACAATATCTTTGGATTTTTCAAGCCTTTTAATTTGAGCTATAACTGGATTTTCAACCTCGACTTCTCCTAATTTGCAAGGAGGCTAGACTTGGCTCCATTGCACCCTTAATTTGCATTAGCTCAGATTCACCAGTTCCAACTGAATGCCTGGTGAAATGAGATAACTGGTTATTTTCTTCATACTTACATCCTTCTTTTCACCTTTCAGTTGTTATATTGGCTTGTGTACATGCACAAGCAACATCTTGTGGTAGTTGCACATTTCAGAGGTGTGTCAGTGTTGTGGTGAATGCAGGGGATGCTTTAGTGGGGGGTGTCCCTCAGTCACCAATCAGTAAGCATGCTGGCAATGACAACAGCTTCAAAGAGAGCCAAGGGGTTGAAATGAATCTGCTGCTGCAATCACAGACAGTTTCAACATTGCAGCAGCACCTCCCTCCCTTGCAACCTCGTCAGCTCCTGCCGTGCGCTGAGCACTCTGTCCCCAGGCCTTGCTCTATGAGAGAAATGTGTTTGTTCACTGTGCCTTTCCTGGTGAAACATTTCATTAAATAAATCAGCCACTGTGCACCTTTCCACATTGATGGCTCCTGCCACACACTCTCTGGAAAGCCGCATCGGGTACCCAATCTCCAAATTGGCATGTATCCACCCCACACTTGGCACAATTAGGAGCCCACCCAGTGTGCCCAAATAATTTTTTATATATTTATTTTTCTGACAACGGGTGCTCTTTCCTGGTGTCGGATACCCTACCCTCCCAAGCTCACTGTCTTTGCTGATGGGGTGCCAAATCCCCATCAGCATCATGTTAGCTCTCCCCCCAAGCTCACTTTCTTTACCAACAGGGGTACACAATCCCAGTCGGCATCATGTCCCCCCCAAATTCATGGCACACTGGGAGCTCACCCCAGTCCCAGTCCCAAAAGGTGATTTCATGGTCACTGCACAGATTCACCTTTCAGGATCAGATAATGAAATGACAGTGCCACTGTTCATGAGGTGGGGTCCCAAAAAGCCCATGTTGCAAATTTGGTGAAACAAATTCTCAAAAATGACTGCGTTGCGCAGTTTCTACGCATGCTCGTAACTTCACCAATTTTTTATATTTTCACTCTAGATGTTAAACATTGCCATTTTTCACACCTCCTTATGAACAGTACAGCTGTCATTGTTCCCTTATTGCCTGAAATGTGTTTTCGCACCTGTTGCGCAAAATGGCGCAGTCGTTGTAGAAAATCAACTTTTGGGACAGATTAACAAAATCACAGTGCCACTGTTCATGAGGGGAGGCCCCAAAATGCCCATTTTGAAACTTTGGTGAAAAAATGCCAACAATTGATTGCGTTACGGGCGTGTATTGTGCAGTTTCTACGCATGCTTGTAACTTCTCCAATTTTTCATATTTTCACTCCAAATTTTTAACATTGCCATGTTTGCACACCTCCTTATGAACAGTACAGCTCTCATTGTTCACATTCTACCTGAAATGTGTTTTTGCACCTGCGGCACTGAATTGCGCAGTCGCTGTGTGAAATCATCTTCCGGGATTGAGTAACAAAATGATAGTGCCACTGTTCATGAGGTGGTGTCCCAAGAAGCCAATGTTAAAAAGTTTGAGCAAAAATATCAACAAACACCAGGGGTGTTAGGGTTTCCAACTGTGATACTCCACCCTGTAGAGACTGACATGCATCGGCAGTGTGGCTTGGGTTCATTGGCCGTAATGCTCACAGCATTCCAACCCCACCCTGCAGTAATTGACAGGCATTGAGGTGTGCTTTGGGGTCTTCAGCCCTAACGTTCACCCCATTCTCCTATACTGCACCCATCTCAGCTTATTTCCTTATGGAATAGGGTGAGCATAAGGGCCAAAGACCCCAAGGCACACCATGACACCTGTTGCTGTCTGCAGGGTGGGGTGAGTTGAAATGACTTAAGCATTATGGCTGACAACCCAAAGGCACACCCCCAATGCCTTTCAGTCTCTGTGGGGGGGGGGAGGCTGGTGTTAAGTCAGTACTTTACTACCATTCCTTTTTGCATCTCTCTAACTCCTGCACTACCAATGCCAGCAAGCCAACATTCGGCATTGACAAATGCTTGTTTAATTTTGGATTGCTGTTTATTCTGACCAGGTTGTTTCTTTGGTTTTCTCAAATTATAATCCAATTGAAATATAATAAATTATAATAAATACTAACAAAAATAAAACAGTATTTTGTGAAGATCTCCTTCTAGCACCATGCAATAGGTAAAACAGGTTTGAGAAAAAGTATTGCTTTGCATGAAACCAACACCTTCACACCTTATATCCCTGCACTTGTTTTAACCCACCTTGAACCCTCATTCATTCTTGCCCTCTCCCCATCTCCATCCTATCTACCCCCTTTATACTCCTTTCATGACCTATACCTGCCACGCTCTTTCATCATCTCTTTCCTCCCTCTCTCTCCCTCTCTGGCACTTACTGTACTGTAACTTACTACCTTCCCATGTTGAATTTTTCTTTTGTTACCAATCCTGTTTATTTCTTCTGTTTTCATAGTATCTCAACCTTCAGTATTCAGTATGTCAATGTACTTATATCTAATATCCACACATTGTTTTTATCCTGATTTGTACTGCCTTCATGTGCTGTGTCACATGTTTATTGTTTGTCTGTAAACTGTTTTCTCCCGGGTCGTGCCTGAAAATAGGCATTGTTTGCCTAGTGCACTTACCCGGTCACCAAAAGCAAAATAAAAATAAATAAATAAACAGTTCTGTTTGTTTTTAAAAGGAGTCAGTCTCACCCACTCAGTCTTTAAATTCTTGCATCTCAAAGAGAGCATTTGGCCAGGATCTAATGTCCCTTTTCATTAGAGGCCAGATGGAACAAAGTCTCTTTATTGTCTTCCAATATGCTTTGTTTATGATTTGTACATGCTTTTTCATGCCTTCCCTTCTGGTAAAGCTCACCTCTTGATTTGGCTCTGTAATTTCTCACTAACTAGAGTGATTTTAAATGCAAAATGTCCATAACTATTTGCTTTAAGGCAAAATTGATATTAAGTTCCACTATTTAAATTCAGTTTCCATTCTGTGTTTTTCACAAAAATAAATTGACTAATCTGCATAATAAAATACACTTCCAATGCACACTTCTCCTATACCTCGTATCCAGACCTCAGGTTTTTTTAATGGAATTTTAAATGAATCAGGCAGCAATAGTTAACATGAAGCAGCATGAGGTACTTACTGGTCTCCTATGGAGTGATGTCTCCTTTCTCTGCTTGTCTAGCATTTTTGTAAACTAGGCAATGTCCAGCCCCCTCAGAAGACATAGTTCATCTTTTTTGCTTCTATACCAGCCCGTCTTCTAATTACTTTATATATTTTGAGCTATTTAAGGTTTGCATAAGATATCCTGTGTGTCTCTGCTCACCACTGCTGCTAGACTCTCTGCACTTTTAGTGCTTGCTTCATGCTCCTGTTATGTACTGTATATGCCTAAGCATGTGATTTCCAACCAGGCCACTGAATGCTGAGAGCACTTTTAAATTTAAGGTAATTTTATCATATTATTGTATTTAACAGATAGTATACAAATTACTATTACTTGTTAGCACTAGTATTATTTTTATTCTAACCCCAGTCACCAAAATAAAAAAGAAACCAGTTGCTTGTTGTAAAAGTAATCCCCAGAGCTTGAGTAACTGTTCTGCAAACTTCTCTATATTCGTACATCTATACATCTATTGTTTTCTTTTCAGGTTTCATTTCTGTTTTTCAGTCCTGTTACTCCAGGGTCTAATTGATCTAGTTTCTCAGTTTTCTATCTTCTCCTTTATCCCACTTCATCCTGCACTGCCCTGCATTGTTCTCCTTGGCCTCCTGTCCTCACAGTCTGCCTCCTCGATTTTACTACTGCAGAAGAGTTCCCCTAAAAACAAAGAAAGAGAGAGAGAGAGAGAGAGAGAGAGAGAACAGCACACTTTGGGGGAACTAATAGTCCATGTAAATAATTCTATTTATAAAGTTACTCCCTTTCAATGCGACATTGATGGCATACATCTTATAAATGGGAATAAGCTTATCAGATGTGGTATATTGCTTTCTTATACCGCCACGGCTTTCAGCTTTCTCTGTTTTCATCTTTCAGCTCTAACTCGGCTTTCAGCAACTTTCCACCTTAGTGCATGCTCACTTGATTGCGCTCTGATTCACTTTCTGACTCTCCGGGTCATTCTGTCTCTCTGTTACACTCAGGGAATCCCAGGACATTCTGAACCCACTTGGACATCTTCACAATGCTTTCTAAAAATAATAAAAACACAAGCTCCAAGTGCAAGACTCACTAAAAACACAATAAAGCAAATACATGATAAAAGCCCATTAAATTAAAGGCATACCGGATCCAATATACAGTCAAACATAAAACTTTTTTTTTTCCGGTTAGCTACACCACTGCTCACACAACTGTCATCCATCTGCCTGCAATTATATCCAGTGAGGACCCTTTTTAGCCTGTGTGGGAAGGGAAAAGAAGAGTGAGAGGCATGTTCAGCCCCAGTCAGCAGTCTACATTCTGTACTCAGTTTTCAGAGTTTTTGTACTACAGCACCTTGCAATTCTTGGCATTAAATTTTAATTGCTATACTTCTGACTACTTCACTACACTATCCAAGTTCTCATTTGTAATTTTAACACCATCCTAATTATCCACCTGACCACAGATCTTCTTAGTATAATCTGTGAAAAGGCATATCTTGCCCGTAGTCCTACCCTGAAATTGCAGATGAAGATGTCAAAGTGGACTAGTCCCAAGACAGATCCCTGTGGCACACCAGTAGTGATCCCCTGACCAAGACAATTCCATATTAATTACCACCCTTTGGGTTCTGCCACTCAGCTGGGTACCCACTCATCTTGTGGTGTACTCCACCCCTAGATCAAGCATCTTCTTAAAGGAAAAGTACATACTGTATGAAAATTAGGAAAACACATGTTGTACATTTGGGTTTTTGTTTCTCTGATGATCCCTAGCATTCTGTTACCTGTGTCTGTAGCACATTTTTTTTTCACTTTTTTTTGTAGGTTTTATGGCACCTGGAGGAGGGGGTAGCCATTTAGGCATCTTTTATTAGTTTTGATTTGTTGGTATTTTCTCAAAATGCCTCTGGGAATATTGTGAATTAGATCTTGCAATAAAACTAAGACCCCAGGATCCTAGATGTAATCTAATGTCACCATCTAACTTCTTGTGTAAGTTAACTGTTTTGAAAAATGTTTGACCTCCCTCGCTCCCCAGGTGAAGTCAGATTTTTCCAAGCACCAGCTATTGTTATTTTGGATGTGTGGCAATTTTCTTTGTAAAATGCTGTCACTGGGTGATAATAACAGCAATACACATTTGAAGGACTTAGGTCTAATTTACATAATTCCTGAGGCATTCTAGGAAAATTCCAACAGCTCAAAGGTAATAAAATAAGCCTGAATGGCTACCCCCCAGGGCCATAAAACTGGCAGGAAGAAAACCCCTTCTCACAGACACATGGAACCTTCAGAAAAACAAAAACACAATACACAACATGTGTTTTTATAATTTTTGCATGTAGTTTTCTTTTAACCAGCCATCCATGTGGGACCGAATTGAAGGCTTTACTGAAGTCGAGATACAGTATGTCAGCTACCTGCCCCTTGTCCACTGCATTTGTCACCCAATTAAAGAAATTGATCAGGCTGGTGTGCCATGACCTACTCCCCTATGGACCCATGCTATATTTTTGTCCTGATGTCCATTTCCATCCAGAATATTTAGAAGGCCAAAACAACAACAAAATTTGGCACCAAAAATGCAGTCAACAATGGCATACAGAGGAGCAAGCAAAGATGCACTGCAGTGTCACAGATTCCTGTATGACAAAATGGATTAAAGGAGCAGTACGCCTATAATTTGCAAAAACATATGTTATACAGGGTGTTTTGATTTGTGTGTGAAGTCTTAGTGTGTCCTTCCCTCTGTCTGCTATTAGAAGTTTTTCCTAAATTTGCCTGCTAGCTTTATGACAGTTTTACGACCCCTGGGGATCTCCATCTTAGCTGAGTTTATTGCTTTCCTTGTTCCTACAATGCATCCTGTCTCATGTGACAGTGATGTAACTGGGGCCATAGATTCAGCAGCAAGCACTGCTTTACAATTAGTTCACAACAGTAGAGATGACTATATTTTAAAAACTATACAGAGTTCAGCTTCATGACTACCCTCATTGTAAAAGCCTTTTTGTTGTGAAAAATCATGACACTGGTTGTGTATGTGTAACTTGAATGGTTTTCAAGATATTTACATTTGTAACATGGCACAGAAGCAATGAACAAAATAGAGCCCTATCAGTGTCAGTGGCTCAGTAGGTAGCACACTCACCTCTGAGGCCGGGAGATCAGAGGGCTGTGAGTTCAGTTCCCACATCTGGCACTTGGGTTAATATCCCAGTACTGACACTGTAATGCAGCATGAGAGGGGTGCTGCATTTCTGAGGTGCCATCTTTCGGATGAGACGTTAAACCAAGGTCCCATCTGCCTGGATTGGTGGTAGTTCAGGTGGATGTTAAAGATCCCATGGCACTTATCGAAAAAGAGTAGGGGGATTTTTTATTAGAATAACAAAACAAATCAAATCAATACAAAACAGTGTTGCCTTACACAAAAGAAAAGTACAAATCTTAACAAAAGCAAATAAGTATTACAGTCATACATATCCAAACAAGCTGTATAATACAAAAGTAGAACTTCATTCTAAACCCAAGAGAAAAAGAACCCCCACCCAAAAAAAAAGAGTAGAGGAATATTTGATTGGAAAACAGTATAATACAAATAAGAAAATCAACAGAAATTTTACAAATGATACAGGCAAGCAGAATACAGGTCTAACAAAACACAGTATCAGTCAACAGAGAATAACAACAACAAAAAAGGATCTACATAAGATGACAGCTAAACAGAGCAACAACCCCATCCCCCATATTGACATGACTCAAGTAACCCCTTCAAATAATATCAATGGCAGGGCCCTCCACCAAAAATTTACTAAATCATCAGGCAAAGATTTTTTCTCAGATACATAAATAAGGGCTATTTCTTTCTTAATTTGACATTTCAGTTCATACAATCTATTATGTTTTTGCTGCAATACAAACAAACATCTATTGTGCCATATACACCATTTAAAAACGGCAAAAAGAACTCTAAGTGTACCAGGGAAAAAGGCTGCCCATGCAGGCCCAAAATTCCCATAAATTAAATCTGAGTATGTTATGCCAGCCAGCATTAGCAAAGACTAGTCGTGTGCCAGCTGAGGCCATAATGGAATAATATAGGGGCAATCAAAAAACAAGTGAGACATAGATTCCAGTTGGCATAAACAAGTCTCCCTAACACAATATCTCTCTTCTAACTGCTTATGGGCTTGGTTTCCCTTGACATTTAGTTTACCATGGCAACATAACCATAAGGTGTCCCACATTTTGTCCGGGATCCTGCTATCTGTCAATTGTTTAGTCAGACAGGTACTGTCACAAGGTAAAGAGAAACAAGGTGAACACAAAAACATCCTGTTCGAAATGGCAGAATATAACAGTTTTCTATTCTGTAAATCCCCTACCCTACAGGGCATCTGCCATTGTTTTATTTTCTTAAAGAGCTCAATCAGATATCTGGAGGTCCCTGGGGGAATTTTAATAAAAGGCCTCCACTTAGGTGCTTTCCACTTGTCTATAAAATATTGAGACTGGGTCATAAAACTTTGTACCCAAACATCCCACTGACTAGCTATGCATGGGAATATATTGGAATGAACAAAGATAGTGAAAAAAAACAATACTGGATTAATCATATTAAGGCCTCCTTGTTTTATCAGCCAGTAGGTAATAAACCACTTCACTGGGTTAAGCCTGCTACCCCATAACAGCTGAAAAAAAAAATTATAAAGCTGGGTTTCCAAATGCATAGGAAGGGGAAAAATATAACTCACCAATAAAAAAATAGGGAGGATAAAAGTTTTAAACATAAAGATGCGTTTCTTGCGTGACATTGGAAAAGATTTCCATCTGCCAATTTTGGTTTCCGCTATAGCAATAGCCAAAAGCCAATTATGGTCTGCTGCAGCAGGTAGGCCAAAATCCAAGCCTAAAATATTTATTTTATCCGACTGGATAATTACCCCTCCGATTTCGGGGGAAACATCCTGCACAGGAATATGAAGAGAAAAAACAACACTCTTTTTTGTATTTAAGGTGGAGCCAGAGATTAAAGAAAAGGCCTGTACAATCTCAATGGCCTGCTCACCAGAATTCCGATCTGCTACTAGAATACAGATGTCATCTGCATATGCTAATGTACTGGGAAAAACAATTCTGATGTCTATGAAATATGTCTCATACTAGCAGCCTCATTCAGAGTTCTCAAAAGAGGATCTATAGAAAAAACATACAACAGGGGACTCAAGGGGCACCCCTGATGTACCCCTCTTTTAACTGGGATATGGGAGCCTCGTAACCCATTGACCAATGGGGTCATATAGGCATACCGGTACAGATTCCTAATCCAAGAGACAAACTCTGGTGGAACCCCATACCGTTCTAAAACTGAAAATAAATAATTATGAGGGACCCTATCAAAGGCCTTAGACTGGTCCAGGCTAAGGACATATCCTTGAGTACTATTTCCATCAAAAACTTCACGGAGAATTTTCAGATTCATAAGCATAGATCTATCAGGGACAGCACATGTTTGGGTGTGAAAAATAACCTTCTTGGCAATCCGCGAAAGTCTAACTGATACAATTTTACATAATATTTTCCAATCTGAGTTTCATAAACTAATGGGATGTCAGTTCTCCAAACAGTCTTTGTTATTTTTCTGTTTAAAGAAAAAAATTAGATTGCTGTCCGCTAGGGTGGCAGGAATAGGGACAAGACCCTGTATAATAACATTATACACCTTTGTCAGATAGGGTAATAGGAAAGATTTAGTTGTTCTATAAAACTCATTAGGAATACCATCCGGCCCAGGAGTCACCGTATTTTTTAGATGACTAATGACAGAATCAACCTCAGCACTGGTAATGGGCTGGTATAACTCCTGTGCCTCCTCAAGGGATAAAAAAGGGATATGTAAAGAATCAAGAAAACTGTTCCAATTCTGAGGTTCAAATTCCTGGCCATATAAAGCCTGTGTATGAAAGGACACTTCTTTCAAAATGTTTTGATTATCCGAGATCTGAATACCAGTATGGGACAGTAAAGAGGGCATGTATTTGGACTCTACCTGTTGGTGGCTACTATCAAACGGGTTAACTACCTTAGCCTCCCCTTTCCTTCCATATTTTTGTTCTAAGAACAAAGAAGTGGTCCTATCATATTGATATGTGCGCATTTCAGATTTTAATTGCCGGATCTGTGCAGAGTAATCTAATTGGAATTCCGTTTGCCAAGATAATAATTTTTGTAACTGACGGCGACATTTGAGATACTGAAAATACTTATTCGAGGAATACTTGTTTGGAAACCTTTTGGCAAAATTTTCTAATTTCTAATTTCGTATCTTGCCACCAGAAGGCTGGGTTATCATATAAAAAAAACACCGAAAGTTTGTACTGGAGAAGGTTATATAGGCCACGCCACCCATTTTCTTCCCCTAAGATAGAGATATTCATTTTCCAAAAGGTATGAGAAATTGGTTTGTTACAGGGGCACCCAGTAGACAAAGTTATCAGGCAGTGATCTGAATATTCACACGGGAGGACTGCAAACTGTCCATTGGATAACCAGCTGGAAATAAAAAAATAGTCAATCCTCGTGGAAAATCTACCACGATGAAAAGTATGTACCGGAGGTTGTGGGCCAAAAGAAGCCCCATCCTGAAGATTGGCAGTCCTGTATAATGTTTTGAGAAAATTGGAATCAGAATACAATTTTTGAGTCATCCCAGTTTTATCTGCCAAAGCCAAAATACAGTTAAAATCACCCCCAAAAATGATAGATTTTGCTGAATGAAAATATGGTTGGATAGATTTGAGAGTATTAATTCTATGAGATTTAAGTTGAGGGTTGTAAACATTAATCAGTCTCCATTCCTGACCGTGAATAATGACATCCAGAATGAGGACCCTACCCTGAATCAGGTCAACCAGCCTAGCAACTTGCACTACCAACTCCTTTATAATAATCCCCACTCCGGCACACACTTCTTCAGATAAGGACCAGAATGAGAGGCCACCCTTCTAGTCTCGAGACGCCTGACCAATTTCTCGAAGGGAATGAAGCCTGGTATCCTGTACAAAAATAATGTGTAATGGTAAAGCGAGAAGAAAAGAAAAAATGGCCTGTCGCCTCTTAGAGTTTTTGAGGCTATTGGCATTCAAGCTGCCAAATGAGACAATCTCCCCCATATTGGCTAGTTAAGCTTTAGGACTTTTTCTTCCCTCTCCCTTTCCCCAGGGATTTCATTTTACACCTCTTTTTTCTACCCATCTGAGTATCACCAGACACTTGATCAGTGTCCGTCAACATTTCAACCTGAGAAGATGCAACCGACAAAGCATCAGACTCATCCTCTGTTTCTGTAGTCTGCTTACGTTTATGCAGTACTGAAAACCTGTTTTTGACTGTCAAATCAGAGGACTGCTGGTCAGAAGATGAGAGAGCGCCCTTCGACAGAGAGCTTCTCGTCTGTCTCCTGGTCCCACCCACCACCCAGTCAGGATCCTCTGGGGGGGCATCACTTATTTGGGATCACAAATAGCAGTCAACCCACCATTCATCTCAGAGTCCGCCTCTGTCACAACTGCAGAGGAGGCCTCAGAGAAGAGTACCAAACTCTCCCCACTGGCTACCTTACTTGATAAAGTTATGGGAGCACAGGAAGGTTGCATAGCCAGGACAGGGGTACCCGGTTGTATAGTGGAACTTGAAGGGTGCAGAGAGGACTCAGGAGCAAAAGGCTGAAATGCAGGCCTGGTCTGAGCTGACTGTTGGGCCTTAGCAACAGTCTCATCCTGGCTCTCCGTAGGCATGGCAGGATTATTGTGGGCGCGCGGCCCAAGGACACTCTTTGAAAGAATGAGAGGCTGCCTCACATAAACTACAATAAGTGGGATATGGACAATTAATACTTACATGTCCAGTACCCAGACAAGAAGAGCATTTCAATTGGTCACAGGCATTACTGAGGTGTGTGTGGGCCCCACACCTAAAACAGGATTTGGGTTGTCCTAGATAGAAAACAAAACCCCTATCCCTGCCTAAATAAAAACAGCTGGGTAAGTGTTGAATTAAACCATTCACAACGGGCAATTTTACCTGTACTTTCCATCCCCCCTGTCCAAAAGAGATCTGAATCAATTATCAGGTCTGGTAGGCCCAACACAATACATTTAGAAGATAACCATCTGACAATATCATCAATTGCCACACTCTCATTCTTAAATAAAACCGTAATAATTTTTATAGTGGGTTTAGTGAGGGGTATAGCAAAAAAAGGTGACCAGAGAGGGGTATGTTTAACTGCCTGGTATCTGTGCCAGAATGTATCCAAACCCATAGAGGTTTAGAAACTGATGTCAAAATAGTTGTCCCCTGAAGTATGTATTAGGGCATATATTTCAGAGGGAGAAAACTGGATGTCCTTATTCACGGTCAGAAATGGAGACTGGGATGTGCAAACTAGTTTTAATCAAATTTTTCCCAACATATAAACAATCTGGAAAAATTTCCAGTCCACCCCTGTAGCGTAATCGAACTGCATTACGCCTTTTAGCCTGCTCAAGGGGAGGATGAAACAAACCAGCAAAGGAGCGAGGCTTCTGTGGGCCAGTAGTAAGTCCAGGAGCTGGAGTAGACTGAGACTTCAATGATGAAGGTCTCAGAGCTTGTGAGAAGGAGCCCCTAGATGAAGTCGTAGGAGCTTCACTGACTATAGTGTCCTGGGCCAGACCAGCCCCTGCCCCCAAGGAAATCACTACAGGCTCAGCTAACTGAACCAACTCTGAGGATAATTCAGGTAATGGAGAGGCAGGAGGCCTGTCAGGGAAAGAATCCCCCATCATAGCTGTAGGCTGGGGTTGCTGAGGGCGCCTCTCAGGTTCCAGTGTTCGAGACCCACCTACCCTCCATTCTGGATGTTGTGTGAGAAGGAGGCCTGAGGGTAGTTCCAATGGGTCAGTTAAATTCAATAAGTCCCCCTGTGGTGCATGGCTATGATGGTCAGGAGAAGTCCATAAATCATTCAATGGTGATTTTTCCCAACCTGCCCCCGTTAAAGCATCTGCAATTGTCACCCCTGAAGCAGACAAGTTCTCATCAAAACATGTCCCCACATATGCAGAAACAGCTTGCCCCTTCAAGTCCTGCTGCTGAAATATAGTCATTACGCTCTCAGAAGACCCAGAACCAGCTAAAACTTCTACAGTACCTTTACAAGCTGCCACCGACGAGTCTGTGTGTGAAATAGAAACTGACCGCCAAACCTGGAGGCTGGAGTCCATCACCGGGAGAGCAGTTGGTAAGCCAGTTTCTCCGGTAAAATCAACAGGAGGTAAAACGTTCATAGAACATTCAGGGGAGCTGTATCGAGACTCTAGACACTTGCTCTGAAGCAACACACAGCTGCCAGTCTCGACAGCTCCTGACAACGCCTTACAGGAAGATTGCAAGCCATCTCCAGCTGACACTGAAGGCATATGTTGTGCTCGCAGCTGAGCCCTGTCACAAGACTGCACTCCTGTGCTGACAGGACTTCCAGCTGCCGGAACCCGTAGGAAACCAGTCAAAAGAGCCTCAGCTCGCTCTGCATCTGCTACAGAAACCACAGGCTCACTTTCCACATTAAATCCAGTTGAAATCGGTACTTCTTCAGACTGCTGCATATTCCGGTCGGCAACAGAACCAGGAATCACGCTCCCAACGCTCTGCTCCACAGCGGTCTCTTGTTGAGGAGAGATAGAGAAGGAGACTAGCTCCCCTATCTCCAGCACATCCTCACCCTCTAACACCAGACTTCGAGTGGCCATCTCAGCGAAATAGCCAAACCCCCCACTGTCAGAGTAGGGGAATTTCCCCGGTGTCCTGGCCAAGTTTCCCTCATTCACTAAAAATACCACCGACAGCTTAATCTGGTTCAAGGTCAGTTGGCATTCATCTGTATCCCCCCCTCCCCCGGGTCGTGCCTGAAAATAGGCAGGATTTGTCTAGTGCACTTACCCTGTCAACAAAAAATAAATAAATAAATAAATAAATAAAATTGGCTCATAAGAGCAACTTTGCCATGCATTAATTCCCTAGTAAAGCACAGTAGCTCCAGTAGTACTGTGCATTACCAGTGTACAGTTACCTCCAAAGCACTGTTTACGCCCAGCCAGCCACCCAGTGGAGTGTCACTAAATAGCAGAAATATAGAATATCATTCTGTGTAATGCACTGTGTGCCCAATAGTAGCACTTGAATAGTATAAAACAACAGTGAAAATATTGATATTATTTTACAGCTGTACTTACTCCGTATTGGAAATCACTGTGTTGCGCTGGAAAAGGCAATCCATAGTAAATGAAGTAAGTGATATGTCTCGCACGCACCCACCCATCCAGGGGACCATGGCAATCAGTGCAAAAGGCGCAGTGTTCAGCAGCACAGCAATTTAAATAGATGCGCATATTGAGCCGACCGAGAACACAATGCACACAAATCAAATCATCTTTGAGATTCATGGTTGTTTGAAATGAGCCACGGCTACTACAAGGGGAAGAAGATGCTGTGTCTACACATGGAAAGTAGTGTGGGAGGAAGGACCAGAATGCAAGGCGGCAGTAAGGAAGCAAGTGTTGAGGTCTGTAATGATCGCAGTACAAAAAAATGTACAGCATCGAATGAAAAATAAGAAATAATACCTGTTACTATAGTATTCAACTATCAAATATGTGTGCCATTGTTTTTGCACCATAACTCTATTAATAAATATTACCTACGTGGTGTGCTAAAATACAAGACACGTTTTCACCTTTTTCAATCGTTCTTTCTACTTATTGTGTCTAGTAACAGTATTTGATTTATTTCTAACAGTAGTATACATCTTCCATAACATTTGCCATGTTACAAGTGCATTAAGTCACTTCAAAGGAGTGTTCTACTGTGGAATTAATGCATGGTTGGGTGGTTATAGGCACTCAGCTTGCTGCCTCGTGTCACCCCCCCAACCATGCATTACTTCCACAGTAGAACACTCCTTTGTCATGGCTTAATGCTTACTTGTCTGGCATGTCTACTAGAGTGTTCACTCAAAAAAAAAGTTTCTGCTGTTTGCAAGTGCATTTGCACACATGCCAAGCAAACCTAAATATCTTGGAAACTTTACAAGCTACACGAAAATGACCAGTAGCAAAGTTGTTCAGGACAAGAAGCCTTTTACAATGAGGGTAGTCACTAAGCTGAACTCTGTATAGTTTTTAAAATTTAGCCATCTAATTATCATATTGACATGTTTTGTTTTGTTTTTTTTTACCAAATTTCCCTCTTTGGATTGTAAATATTTTAAAAACTGTAAGGAGTTCCAGCTTAGTGACTACCCTCATTGTACAATTCTTTTTGTCCTGAACAACTTTGATGCTTGTTGTTGTGGCGTAGCTTGTATAGTTTTCAAGATATTTTGATTTGTTTGGCATGTGTGCAGATGCACTTTTTTTCTCTCTGAGTGAACACTCTAGGAGACATGCCAAACAAATGTAAATATCTTGAAAACCATTCAAGTTACACATATACAACCAATTGTCATAATTGTTTACAACAAAAAGACCTTTACAATGAGGGTAGTGACCAAGCTGAACTCTATAGTTTTTAAAATATAGCCATCTCTACTGTTGTGAACTAATTGTTAAGCAGTGCTTGCTGCCAAATCTACGGCCCCGCCTACATCAGTGTCACATGAGACAGGATGCATTGTGGGAACAAGGAAAGCAATAAATGTAGCTGAGATGGAGATCCCCAGGGGTCATAAAACTGGCATAAAGCTAGCAGGCAATTTAGGAAAAACTCCTAATAGCAGAAAGAGGGAAGGACACACTAGGACTTCACACACAAATGAAAACATTCTGCACAGCATATGTTTTTGCAAATTCTAGGTGTACTACTCCTTTATGAAACTGCCTTCTTCCCTGCAGTAACACTGCTGCAGAATTGAGTTACATCCTGCTGGGTTCCACTGTATGGCGCATACTGTACAGCATATGGTTGGAACAACAATTTGTACAGTAGTTGTAAATTAAAAAAACTCCATGAACAAAGAGTACTGCAAAGCAAATAAAAATGTATTTAAACATGCTAACAGCAAGTAAACAAGTAAAGGAAAGCACTGAGTTCTGGGGCACTTCAAGATTTACTTGGATGGCAGCCTGTTTTTTGAGTGTGCAAGTTATTTTTCTTGTTGTGCCACACAACTTGTCATCCTCTCCCTTGTCATGATCTCTAGTTGCTTAACCACTGTTGATGTCAGACTGACAAGTCTGTAATTCTCTGGTTCTTCTCTGCTATCCCGTCTTGTGAAGGAGAACTACAGTCACTGTCCTCAGTCCCTGGGTACTATCTTTGTCTCCAGTGAGCTATTGTGCTCAGCCAGTGGCTCAGCTAGTACCTTATCCTTCTCTTTTAGCATACAGGGATTCAGCCTTTCTGAGCCAATAGACTTCTCCCCTTCATAGCACTTAAGACCTCTAGTACCCTTTTCATAAAACTTGGATCCTCATCAACACGCCCACCCCCTGCCCTGATGGCACAGTCAGGCAATGGCCCCTTTTTCTCTTTTGCAAATACTGAACAGAAATATTAATTCAGCATGTCTGCCTTTCCTTAATCATCCTCCTCCCATGTACCTCCCTTCTTCTGTCTGACTATGTCTTCCCTAGGTTTTCTCTTCTGCTGTATATAAAGCCAAACAAGTGTATTTTTATCCTTCTTCATGCCCTCTGCTATCTTAAACTCTTTGTTAGCCTAAGCCTTCCTCATAGCTCTGATGACCTCTTCAATTTTGATATGAAAATTTACCTCCATGTTTGGCAGGTTTTATATTTTATAAATGTATTTTTCTTTGCTCTCTAGTTTCTTCCCTAATTATTCTTTCCTATTACCCTTACACAGAGATTAGTGACCTCTGAAACCTCACTTGTATCACTCCCATTTTGCTGCCACTCCCTTTGCTACGCTTACCCCTTCTAGTTTCTCTGAAACAGTTACCTGATCCCATAAGAATTAGAGCTTCTAAAATCCAGCTCTTTAGTCTGGGACTGAGTCTGATGTCAAACCAAACTTTCGGGTTATCACTGGTTCCTAGAGGGTACAACACTGTGATCTCCTTATACTGTGCCCGTTTGTAAGGAGTAAATTGAAGATGGCAGCCTTCCTTGTTGGCTGCTCCACTCACTGTACTAAGGATACTTCCTGAAAAACATTTACAAGCTGTTGATTTTTTGCACCTGCTGGTACTGGGATCCTCCACCTTATGTCAAGCATGTTGAAGCCCCCCCATTAGCAGCACTTACCCTAGCTTTGCTACCCTTTCAGTTTCCTTCCCACCTACCAATCATTTTCCTTCTTTTGAAATAGTGGTAAATATATCAACCCTATCCTGATGTTTCTCCTCTCTTCTGTCACTACATACATCCATATTGTCTCCACGTACTCACCTTTCCCTATATCTGTGATCTCTATAGCCTTTATTTTCTCCCTTATATATAATGCCACCACTACACCTCTCCTTCTCCCTCCTAAATACTGTATACCCTGGCATTGTCATGTCTCAGTAGTGGTACTGGGTTGTCCATAACTCTATGATTGCCAACAGATCCGAGTATGCTTCTGCTACTACTTCCCCCAGATCACTGGTCTTGTTCTCTGTGCTCCTGGCATTTGTCCACAAAGTTCTCCAGGTCACTTGATCTCCTCCCCCTTTGGTGTTTGGTGTTTACCTGACCTCATTTCCTGCATTTTCCCTGCTTTCCATCTTCCAGCACCAGTCTGGCTCACATGCAGTCTAAAAGGTAGAACCATGATTCCAGCGGTGCTGGGGTGGTGGACACAGATAAAGGGCAGCCAGTCTCAATCAGCAAACTAAAGTAGGAGGTCTGTGGCACTTTTCAGGGAGAAACTATATCCATCCAGGAATCAGTAAACCAGTGCAAAATGCAATTTACTGTGCAAAATTCACAGAATGCTTACAAGATCCAGGCTAGTGCAGACTGAGTTGCTCACCACTCGCCCTGGCACTTCAACTCAAATGAGTCTTCATTAGGGGGCCTTTCTGGATCACCTGCAGCTCTTCTCCGGCAGTATGTCCCACTTTCATTATGCCCCATTTCTCCTTCCTTGTTTTCTAGCACTGGGTCGTCCCTTATTTGAGTAGGTACACCTTTCTGCATCTGATCTGCTTTCCCCTTCTGGTAGTCTAAAGGCCCTTTAATGTGTTCTTTAAATGTGAGCCCTAGCAGCCAGGTGCCCTCCTCAGAGGGGTGAAAGCCTTCCTGCTTGAATTGCCTTCTATCCCTTCAAGAGTGGTCCCAATCACCCAGGTACCCCCATATCTCCTCTCTGCACCACTCCTTTAGCTATGCATTGAAGTGAGTGATCAGAAGACTTCTCCCCTCCCTTCCCCTACCCCAAACTGACAGGAACTCAGAAATGCCCTGTTGCTAGCTTTGCTTGTAGAGCAGAAAGCAGCTAACTAAAAGAAGCTACATTTTCTTATTAATTTAAAACTTATATCTCCGCAGGAGTCAGTGTCTGTTGAGATTAAGTAGACAGATACTTTGTTAGAAATAGAAGGGGTCTTATTTAGGGTTAAAAAAGAAAGAAAAGAAAGAAAGTCAGTGTGTGTTCTGTCCTGGGAAGGGTACTGCATCAGCTGACTTTGCTAAACCAGTAGGAGGAAAGAGAGAGCTTAATTGGGGGTGTGGCTTAGATGCTATAAAGCAGGTGACTCAAATTACAACTTCCTGTTGCTAGCCTTGCTTGTAGAGCAGAAAGCAGCTAACTAAAAGAAGCTACATTTTCTTATTAATTTAAAACTTATATCTCAGCAGGAGTCAGTGTCTGTTGAGATTAAGTAGACAGGTACTTTGTTAGAAGTAGAAGGGGTCTTATTTAGGGTTAAAAAAGAAAGAAAAGAAAGAAAGTCAGTGTGTGTTCTGTCCTGGGAAGGGTACTGTATCAGCTGACTTTGCTAAACCAGTAGGAGGAAAGAGAGCTTAATTGGGGGTGTGGCTTAGATACTATAAAAGCAGGTGACTCAAATTACAACTTCCTGTTGCTAGCCTTTTTCCTTACTAATTGCCCTCCATCCCACCCACCCTAGGCCAGTTCTACTTTTATAGCCACTGGATTTGACTGTCAACAGGAACTTCCTGTTTGGCAGTAGGAAGGGAAGGATCATAGAGAAACATTGGTTTTGTCTACCCTAAAGGAAAAACGTAGCTCACTCCCCCCCCAGCTGCTGGTGGTCTGACATTGAGCAAGGAAGAAGGAGGCTACTGAAGAAGATAGGAAGTTGCTGTCTCAGAACAGGAAGGATGAGAGTTGTAAGGAGAGGAGAGAGTAAGCATACAGAGAAACAGTAGAGGGGACACAAAATAAGACATGATAGGAGTGGTGCAGTGCAATGGCTGTGGGGTGGCAGTGTTCCAGGAGACATTCTGGAGGCTGCGATGCTGCCCTATTTGCAGGCACCTCTCTGGTCTGAGAGAGGAGGTTGCCCATCTCCAGGCTGACCTGGTTAAGATTTGTGAAACCTCCTCCCTCACCCAGGAACCACCAGGGGCCAATGCCACTACCTCAGAGGTTGCCAAGAAAGAGGAGAGGCTGTACCAGGGTGGGCTCAGGGAGGGAGAGGGTGGTGAAACAGAGCTGCATCCCTCCAGCTGTACTTCTCCACAATTAATTCGCTCTTCTGGTGGATAGTGGTTCCTCTATGGAGGCACCTGCAGTGGAGACCAAGGAGGATGCTGGGAATCTTCACAAAGGAGACCCACAGGAGGCTGGCATGGTACCCCACAGGGGAAGGAAACAACTCCTGGTGGGGGACTCAGTCATTAGGGGGTAGAAATGGAGGAGGAAGGGGAGAGGGAGGTAAGGTGCCTTCCTGGCGCCATGGCTTGGAGGGACAGGAAGCGAATCCTCAGGATCATGGGAGGAGCTGCACGAGGGAGGGAGCTGGATGTCATTGTCCACCTAGGGACAAATGACCTGGCTAGGAATGGGATCGGAGCAGTGTAAGAGCAGTTTGTAGAGTTGGGGAGAGGCCTTAGACAAGTAGCACATATGGTAACCTTCTCGGAGGTGCTGCCTGTCTATGGCAAGGGAGATGCTAGGGCACTCCTCACCAGGGAATTCAATGAGTGGTTGAAAAACTGGTGTGGAGCTCAGGGTTTGGGGTTCATTGGGGACTGGGGAGCCACCTGAAGGGATGCAGACCTATACTGGTGCGATGGTCTGCATCTGTCCAGGGTGGGAACCAGGATCCTAGGTGAGAAGTTTAAATGCTTTATTGGCAAGCATTTAAACTAGCCAAGGGGGGAGGCACTGAAAGGAGCAGGGAAATCCCAGTCTTCCCCCACAAAACATGGTGATTAGTGAGGTAAACTCCAAGGTAGAGAAGTTATTAGGGAGCAGAACAGAGGTAAATGTAAAAAAAGGCAAAGGCAGTAAGGACAGTAATGGGGCTAAAAGGTGTAAGGCTATCAAAAAGTGGAGGGTGATGAGTACCAATGCCCGTAGTCTGTGTAACAAGCTCCCTGAACTAGTGGCCTTGATGGAAGAGGGTTGCCTGGATATTGTGGCAGTCACAGAAACATGGTACACAGAGAACCATGACTGGGATGTCAACATACCAGGATACACAATCTACAGGAGGGACAGGGAGGTTAAAAGAGGAGGAGGAGGAGCTCTCTATGTAAAGGAAGAGATCAAAGCAACAGAATTAAAGAGTAAACAGGGAGCAGATGAGGCACTCTGGGTCACCCTGGAGACAGGAAATGGCACCACAATCCGCATGGGGGTTGTATACAGACCCCCATCTCAGGGGGAGGGAGTGGACAAGGAAATGATAGAAGACTTCCTTAGAATGGCAGAAAAAGGGGAGATATTGTTGATGGGGGACCTGAATATGCCAGATGTTAACTGGAGCACCTTTGCTGCAGGCATATCCAAGAGCAGGGTCATTCTTGATGCCCTACAGGGTGCATGCCTCAGACAGCTAGTATTGGAACCCACTCAGGAGGGAGCAATCTTAGACCTGGTACTCTCAAACGGGGACTGAGAAAGAATCTCAGATTTAGAAGTGGGTAGCCATCTGGGAACAAGCGACCACCAAACAGTGTGGCTCACAATAAACACAGCCATACAATCAAGCCATACAAAAGCAAGAGTATTGGACTTTAGGAGGGCTGACTTTGGGAAAATGAGAGAGTGCCTCAGAAAAGCACTAGCAAACAGGCAAGAAGGAGGGGTGGAGGAACAATGTCGAGTAATCAAAACAGCCATCACAGAGGCAACAAGCCTTTGTGTAAAGCAAATCAATAAAACACAACGAAAGAAAACCGCTATGGTTCTCAAAAGAGGTGGCAGGGAAGGTTAAGGAGAAAAGGATAGCATTCAAGAAATATAAGGAAACACAGAAGGAGCAGGACAGAGAACTTTATCAGTTAAAGCAGAAAGAGGCTGGGAAGGCAGTCAGAATAGCAAAGGCCCAAACTGAGGAAAGGATAGCCAATTCTGTTAAGAAGGGGGATAAGACCTTTTATAGGTACATTAGGGAGCAAAGAAAGACCAAAGGAGGGATACTGAGGCTTAATAAAGGGGAGGGAATGTGGGTAGAGGGTGACAGTGAAAAAGCAGAGAATCTTAACGAATATTTCTGCTCAGTATTCACAAAGGAAGAGGAGGGGGAGGTACCTAAACCAAACAAGAGAAACACTCTGAAGACGGGGGTCGATACCAGTCCATTTACAGAAGAAAGGGTTCTGAAAGAACTAATAAAATTGAAGGTGGACAAAGCAATGGGGCTCTGATGGGATTCACCCAAGAATTCTAAAAGAACTAAGGGTAGAACTAGTGACACCGCTGACTACTCTCTTTAACAAATCATGGGAGGATGGGGTGGTAGCCGAAGACTGGAGAAGGGCAAATGTGATTCCTCTTCACAAAAGTGGGAGCAGGACAGAGGCAGGAAACTACAGACCAGTTAGTTTGACCTCAGTGGTAGGGAAAATGATGGAATCACTTCTGAAGGAAAGAATTGTTGAGTACCTAGAGACCAGTGGGGCACAGGACCCAAGGCAGCATGGATTCATGATGGGAAGGTCATGTCAGATGAATCTAATAGATTTCTTTGACTGGGTGGCCAAAGTAGTAGACCAGGAAGGGGCTGTGGACATGGCCTACCTAGATTTTAGCAAGGCATTTGATACAGTCCTACACAAAAGATTAATACACAAGTTAGCCAGCCTTGGAGTGGGTCCCTAGGTGGTAGCCTGGATAAAAAATTGGCTAGACAACAGGACGCAAAGGGTAGTAGTAAATGGAGTACACAGTGAAGAAAGGAGGGTTAGCTAGCGGGTACCGTGAGGGTTCAGTACTGGGACCGTCCTTTTAATGTCTTTATAAGTGACATTGCAGAGGAACTGGAAGGAAAAGTATGTCTCTTTGCAGACGACACAAAGATCTGAAACAGGGTTGATACACAAGATGGAGTGAAAAGGATGAGAAGGGACTTGGCAAGGTTGGAGGAATGGACAAATGTATGGCAGCTCAGCTTCAGTGCAAAGAAGTGCAAGGTAATGCACATGGGAAACAAAAACCCAGGGGAAGCTTACACAATGGGGGGGTGAGATACTGACAACAGTAAAAATGGAAAGGGACCTGGGAGTAATTATATCAGATGACCTAAAGGTGGGCAAGCAATGTGAGAAGGCAGTAAGGAAGACTGGGGGGATACTGGGATGCATAGGAAGAGGCATCAATAGTAGAAACAGGAAGTTGTTATCCCTCTGTACAGACAGTTGGTGAGACCCCATCTGGAGTACTGTGTGCAGTTCTGGAGACCCCATCTCCACAAAGACAAAGACAGAGTGGAGGCTGTCCAGAGGAGGACAACCAAAATGGTGCAGGGTCTGCGCCAGAAGACATACGAAGAATGCTAAAGGAGCTTAATATGTATACCCTTGAGGAGAGAAGGGAGAGAGGGGACATGATAGAAACTTTCAAGTACCTCAAGGGAATCAACAAAGTCCAAGAGGGTAGCATCTTTCAGAAAAAGAGATGTGCAAGAACAAGGGGGCACAATTTGAAGATAAGAGGGGACGGCTCAAAGGTAATGTGAGGAAGTATTTTTTCACAGAGAGGGTTGTGGATGCATGGAACAGCCTCCCTGAGGAGGTTGTGGAGTCAAGAACAGTGGGGGAATTCAAGAATGCATGGGACAGGCATAAGGCAGTCCTAGTGGGGGGGTAGGAGGAAGTAAGCTGTTGGTTAACTAGGATCTGCAGCTTATCTGTTAGGTAGGAAAATGGGCAGACTAGGTGGGCCAAGCGGTCCTTATCTGCCGTCAAATTCTATGTTTCTATATAAATGGCCAATGAGGCTGCTTCCAGCTTGAGCCTCCCCTTTTCTTTCCAAAGATAGCCTTACCTCTTTTAAGGGTCTGAAGGCCAGGTCATTAGTCCCTAGGTGGATAATAACAGCAAACCCATCCCCCTTCCCACTCCTCTTACAACTCTTTCTATCCTGTTAACATCCCTTCCAACTAAACTCCCCAGAAGGCACCTAACCATTCAGTCTTTGCAATGAAGTCCCTTATCACAAGCACTTTCCTAGACCTCTCTTTCCCCTTGGACTTTGATTGCATGTCAGGTGTCCTCTTAGGGACAGACCTGGTCACTTGAGTGGCTACAGACTCCAGATTCTGCACTAGGGATCTTAAAGCAGCTGAATCTCATGGGGGTGAAAATCTGTTTGCTGTTACCACTTCAGGGTTCATACCCCTACCCCCCTTGCCAACTACAGTCCACCACTCAGTCAGGACCTTGGATGTCCGTTGGAGAAGACTCACAGAGGCGGCTTGCAACAGAGACTGCTGAAGGCTGCTCTGGTGAAAACCAAGTTCAGTCTTTAGTACAGCCAGTTTCTCAGTGAGTGATGTAAACCTGCTGCACATCAGGTAACATTGCCACCCCCAGAGGACTTCCCTGCAGATTATTTTACCACACGTGTCGCATCCATTTAGGCCCCTCGCCCTACCCTGTCCCCCCTCAGCTCTCCACATCCTCCTCTAATGACTTCTGTCTACACCTGATGTAGCCCCCCACCTTTCCTAGTACTACACTAGTGCCACTGAAGTTGTTACTTAGTCAAGCACCCTTTATCAGCGTACCCTAAATAATGGTTTCTCAAAGAGTCCTTTAGAAGTATGGAATCCTAAACTCCACTGCCTGTACTGTCTGACCACTCCTCTGTATATCTTCTTTTCTTCCCATAATCCAACTTTGCCCCTCTGCTGTTAGTCTCTTCCATAGGTTCACTGCTCTCTGGGAGAAAAAAAAGATCCTAACTTTCCTCCTGAGTTTACTATCCCTGGGCCGTAGTTCCTGTGTCTTGCTGCAGGACACTAGATCAAACATCTCCAACTGGGTGATCTTGTCAGTTCCTGTGAGTATGTGAAAGACTGAGATCATGCACCCCCCCTAGTCCCCTTTTCTCTAGGTTGACCTGTTAAAGGTCTGCAGCCTCTCTTAATGCCTTTTGTCCCCCATGGTGCTGATCATTCTGGTGGCTTTGTGTTGCACCATCTTGAATGCCTCAGTGCCCTCTTTTGTTTTGAGGCCAAACTGCACTCCATAATTCAGGGCCTTGTGAAGTGGCATGATTATTTCCTCTGCTCTGCTAGTCACCCTCTCTTTGATGCACTCCAGAATTTTGCTTTCCCTTTTGGCTGCAGCCGCACACTGCTTGCCTTGCTTTGGTTCCATGTCTATTACGAACCCCCCTCCCCGTCCTTCTTCTCGATTGCAGCAAGAGCAGCATCACATAGTGTGTAGGTCCTATCTGTGATTTCCGCTTTATGTACAACACCTTGTATTTGGCTACAATGAATCTGTGGCTCCATGACTCAGACCAATCAACCAGCTTGTTCAGGTCCTCCTGAAGTTTGCCCCATCTTGAAAGGAGTCCACCACCCTGGCTAGCTTAGTGTCACTGGTGACCCTAAGTAGCCTGCTGGAGATTCAGCTTCCAAATCACTGATGAAGATATTGAAGAACAGTGGTACCAGAACTAATCCCTGAGGGCACCACTGAGAACTCTTCTCCAGCAGAATAGTACCATTCACCACCACCCTCTGCTTCCTGACCCCAAAATGGTTCGCAAGCCACCTTGTGTATGCTGTGATTATAACACGCTGATTTACTTTTCCCAGAAGGTTGCATGCACCACAGTATCCAAGGACTTACTGCAGTCCAGGTAGATTAACTCCATGGCTCTCCTCCATCCATCTCCCTGCTGACCCCCTGAAAGAAATTGATCAAGTTAGTCTAGCATGATCTGCCCCATACAATAACATGCTGAGAGGGGGCATGAACCTTGACCTCAACCAAGTGCTTCATTATTCTGTCCATGATGATGGCCACCAAGACCTTGCACAGCACTAATGTCAGTTCAACCTGCCTGTAGCTGCCTGGGTCTGACCTTGCACCCTTCTTGAAGATGGGGACCCTACTAAAACTTTCCAGTCTTATGGCACCCCACCCCTCAGGACAGACTCCAGAATGATTTTCATAAATGGCACCGCCAATAATTGCTTTAGCTCCTCTATGATCCTGGGGTGTATACCAGCCACCCCTTGGCACTTACTTTGCTTGAGCTTTGCCAGGTAGTTGACCACCAGGACAGGCGTGAAATCATGTCTGATGGCTGCACTGTGGCTGCCTCTAATGTTATGAGCCCTCCCAATAAGCCTCCTCCACCCACCAGAGGCCCTTTGGTAAACACTGAAGCAAAGTATCTGTTAAACACCTCAACCACTGCCTCTGGCTCTCTGACACGTTTCTCCCACCTAAGTACTGTATCTGTTAAACATCTCAACCACTGCCTCTGGTTCTCTAATATGTTTCTCCAACCTATCCCTGTTTCCAAGGTCCCAACTCCCTCCTTCACCTTCCTTTATTCAGTTATGTGCTGCAAAACGGCTTTGGCATTGTCTTGAGCTCCTTCATTATGCTCATGCTCTAGATAAAAAGATGACTACCATGACCACACTCTGCAGAACCATTACAGTCATGATACTGAAGATGTATTTAGCACCATCTTGGCAATGCTGAATTTGACAAATGGAGTTGAAGTCTGTAAGACAACTTCTTGCTATAAATATTCATCTGAATATGATGTGCATGAAAAATATATTTTGTGACTATGTCTTTATCATGTTGTTCAGCAACTGTGCTATCTTTTCTCTCCCCCATTCCAATTTGTCTCTCCTCCACAGGTGGTAGAACATTCTACTTCTGAACGCTTATTCTCTGGTAAAGTTTTTCTAGGGAATGGAGTTTTGTAATTGCCTATATCACTTTTAGATCACTACTAAAAAAATGCTTGTCTATTTAGCATTTAACTGATGAATTCCAAAATATTCTGAATGACTTTGTTTTGTTTTTAATGTTCTCTGCTTCTGCTCTCGACCTGTATCTTGTAAAGCATTTTTGATACAGCAGTATGAGCTACACATTGTGAAGAAAAATTGTATTGCAATTTGCTTTTGTATCCAGTGTTCCATGCTGAGGCATCCCACAAGGCTGTACATTAAAATGCAAGGTAATTCAAGTTAAAAGCTTGACAAAAAAAAGTCTTAAAGGAGAACTGCTTTTAACTTGCAACCCTGTGTTTACTGTCAAAGCTGTATTTGAAATTCTGCTTCACATTTTAGAAACATAGAAGTTGATGGCAGAAGGAGACCACTAGGTTCATCTAGTCTGCCCATTTGTTTTAGAACTATTTTGACACTCTAGTTGCCCTTTGTAGTCGGGGCTCCCTTGTATCTATCCCATGCATTCTTGAATCCCCCCACAGTGTTGACACCCACAACCTCTTGGGGCAGGCTGTTCCAGGCGTCCATCATTCTTTCTGTGAAGAAAAACTTCCTGGTGTTGGTAGAGAACCTCACTCCTTGCAGCCTGAGGTCATGTCCCCTGGTCCTGGAGCCCTTCTTGAAGTCAAAAAGTTCCTGGGCCTGTACTTTATTAATGCCTTTTATGTACTTTAATGTTTCAATTACGTCCCCTCTCTCTCTTCTCTGCTCCAGGGAGTACATATTCAGTTCCTTAAGTCTTTCCTCATAGGACATGTACATATTTTGCTGAGATTATATCTTTCTTGGCCTTTAAGTAAACTTAATAATTGTTTCTTATTTACACACCCATGTTAAAGACCATTTAAAACTGCATGATGTCACTTATACTGTATCGTTGATAGACTTGTACAATATTGCCACAAAGTATGTGTTCCACTATAGAACTCTGTGGTTGAAAGGCACACAAACTGCATCATACAGATCTAAAATGGCTCTTTTCACTAGAGTGTAAATAAGAAACACCCATTAGAGTTACTAAAAGATCATTAAAGCTGAATCAATCACACAGTCAGAACCAGTATTTGATAAAATGGGTTCTACAGAAAAAAATAACTTGTGGGTTCATTGCAGTTCTGCTTAGAGTCAATTAAACAGAGAAACAGACTATGGAGTCTTTATTGCAGCAGATAAAATATTCCATAGCTTCAGGGCATAACAGTCAAAAGGTCTGGCTCCAACTGTCTTAAGTATGAAATCTGTGACAGTTAACTTATCCTTCTGCAGTGGCCATGTTGCATCAAGGTTAAACAATGGAATGTTTGGACTTCTAAAAGCACAGTTGAAGGAACTGTTAAGAGCCCAGCATGAGCAGAATGTAACACAAGACCTAAACTATAGACCCAAAATGAATCTGTGAGGTATGCTGGACCAAGGCCATGCAAAGCTTTGTAAGTAAAAACCAAGATTTGAATTCGGTCCTTTGCTAAATTGGTAATCAGTGAAGAGGTTATAGTAACAGTGGACAGGTGCACATGACCAGAAGCACTTACATAGGGGATACCTTTGCACCTGACTAAGGTCCCCTTAAAGGAGTTTGTCACTTTTGGGAAAAATTAGAAAAAGATAATATTTAGACATAGTCCAGGTTATCATTTAAATATTTTCTGTATTTCTATTATTTGTATTCTTCATTGTTAGGTTTGTTTGTTTGTTTATTTATGGTTTTTATATCTGGTTCACAAGTTCCTGTCTCTTTTTTCTTATGATAGTTCAATTCAAGACACAGCTTACAAATACGTATAGAGAAACTGTGGAACAATATAATAAATATAATACAATTCTTGCTTTAAGCAAAAAAGAAGGAATAAAACACAAAACAAAATGGGAAAGAGCAAACAGAAACAGAAGTATTCCAATCAAACATCTGATGACAGCTTATACTTGAAATGGTATAATTAGAGTTTAAAACCCAAAAAAACAGAAGCAAGAAAGAAATAAGTGCCTTAGCTGGGACCTGAACCCAGGCCAACAGAATATTATTCCAGTTGTACTACCAGCTGCACCACCAAGGCAACTGGAAACTGGGCTATCCCAAAGCACCTTACTCTTTCTCTACTGCACAACCTGGGGCTGCATGAATAATTATATTTTCAATTACAATGGTATGGTGTGCATATTCATGGAACCCAAACAAACAAAAGAGAAACAGAAATAAGTGCCTTAGCTGAAACTTGAACCCAGGCCACCCAGAATACTATTCCAGCTGAGCTATCAGCTGCACCTTCAAGCAACTGGAAACAGGCATGTCCCAAGGCACCTTACTCTTTCTCTAATGCACAGCCTGGTGCTGCACAGATAATTACATTTTCAATCACAAGGGTGTAGTGTGCATATTTATGGCACCATGAAATGTTCACACTGCACCCTTGTGATTGAAAATATAATTAGAGTTTCATCTCCAATAGAAGCTGTGTTGACATTAGGCCTAAGGATTGTCTAGCTCTATTATAGTTTACATCATTTTTTTAAGATACTCCAAAATGGCTTCCAGATTTGGTCAGACATGTGACTTATATCCATATAATAAACAGTGAACTCTTTCAATCCTATATAGATCTGTCATTAACATGTACCAAGTCCATATTTCAGGTGGGGTTATATCTTTCCATGCCATCAGTGTACATTTTTTGTTTTATTTACCAACCCTAAATCAATGACTTTCCTTTAGTATTCATTATAGACTGTATTAAAAAGTCATCCACACCCAAAATTATCTCATATTTTTATGAATAGGTGTTCTTATTGCTTCCTCAAGTATACCATTGAGCTTATACCAGAACTTTGTGAATTTTTTTATATGCTAGAAACATATGTATTTGTGAGCCTTGAACTCCTTGACACCTGAAGCACATATCGGTTATGTGTGGATCTATTTTATTTCTTGGAAAGATTGGTCCTTTCCTGTAACTGTACAAAAGATTGCAACGAGTTTTGAGTGAAAAGATCTTTTAGCACGATCAATCCCAGTTTTTCCCATTCGGTACTGAGGGTTTGAAGTAGTAATTCATATTATTTGCAGTGAATGGAGATATTTGTACATTCCATTTAGTAGTCCTATGAGGTGCTTTCCAGCAGTCACATGATGTTTTCATTGATGTAAAGGTCTGGTCTTGCAGGTTTCTACAGTATCTACTGGAGTGCAATATACTTCTAATATTAGAATATTTATGGATGGCTTGTTGTTTAGTTTTATTTATGGTTGTGTCTCCTACAAATCAATCCTGGATCTGTGCTAAGTGAGCTGATATATTATAGTGTTTAAAAATGTGAGAGTGACAACCCTTCCCCCTTTCTTTCAGTAGGTATAACTTCTCTTTGCTAATCATGTTTTTTTCTTCCATAAGCATTTTCTTATAACTTTTTTAATTACAGTGAAATACTTGTCACCCAGAGTACTAGAACTGTTTGAAAAAGAAATAAAAACCTAGGATAGAATATTCATTTTGATTATATCTCCCTATCAAAGTCAATGGGAGATCACTCCATCTGTCTGAATCAGTTGTCAAATTATTAATTAATGACATAATTTTATTGTAAATAACTGTTTTATGTCTTTAGTTAAAACAACTCCTAAGTATTTTATTTCGGTCTTTAATTTAGTTTTAATTTTATTAGGCAATATCGATGGAGTCTTATCAGATAGTGTCACTACTTCAGTTTTCTCCCAGTTTACTTTGTAACCTGAGTCTTCACCAAAGTTTGAAATTAGGTTCCAGAAATGTTGAATTGAATTTTCTAGGTCTGGTAAAAAGATTAGGGTATCAGCTTCATATAGACTTAGTTGGTATTCTTGTAATCTCAGTTCTACACCCTTAATGTAGTTACTTGATCTTATTACTGTTACTAAAGATTCAATGACTATTGTAGATATTAATGGTGATACTGGGGATCCCTGCCTTGTTCCTCAGCTTAGATTAAAGTGCTTGGAAATTATCTTATTTGCACCGAGGCTATAGGAGCCTTATATAAGATATTTAGCTATTATCTCAAAAAATACCTTCCCAGGTCCTATCTTCTCAAAGACTCAGAAAAGATAATCCCACTCAACCCTGTTGAATGCTTTTTCTGTGTGAAGGGCAAATAAGATAGTTTCTTGGTTTTTACATCCCTCAATAATATAATTGTTTTTTTTTTTTTTTACCTTTTGTTTTACCAGGAGAGACACACTAAGCTGAAAGCTTGTTTACAGGTGCAACCTGGGAGCCCAAGGAAGTTAAGAGCCTTGCTCAGGGTCACACAGTATGCAAGTGGGGGCTGTGGGATTCAAACCCAGGTCTCCAGGTTTGCAGCTCAGAGCCTTAAACCACTGCACGATACTGCCTCCAAATTGCCCTTAAACATTAATTCCTAACTTGCAATCTTTGATTAAACCATGTTGATGTTGTGTAATAACTGAGGGGAGAATGGTCTCTAGTCTATATATGATGTTACTAGTTTGAGCTCTTCGCCTTTTTAACAAAGACAGATATCCTTGCTTCATAGAATGTCTTTGATGTCTACGGCAATAAAAACAGAATTGAACATTTCCAGTAAATGTTAAGCCAACTGAGAGGCTATCAGGACCAGGGACCTTGCCTGAAACCAAATGTTTTATGGTTTTATGGTATTTCTTCCTTAATCAAAGGTTTATCTAGCCTAGCTACTTTTTCTTTTGTACATTTAGGGAAAGTTATTGTTGAGAGAAATTCTGGGACTGTGTTATGTGCCTTACTTCTGTCTCATTTATATAATCCCTGATAATATTTTACAAAGATATCATTAATTTCTTTCAGCCATTTTCAACCAATGCCCCATCCTCATTTATCTTTAATATGATTCCTTTCTGGGTTTTTTTTTGTAATTGATATGACACAATTCTATCTAGTTTGTCTCCCATAGCATAATATTTTGCTGTGGTTGGCAAAGCATCTTTCTCAGCTGTACATGCGGTGAGCTGGTTGTATTTTTCATTTACTAACATTAATTCTTTTAAAGTACCTGGATTGTGTATATGCATATGTAGAGATTCTAGTCTTAAGACTTCCTTTTCTAAAAATCTAAACTTGGACTTGTATATCTTCTTATTAGCAGAGTAATTGATGGCCACACTTCTAATAACTGGTCTGAAAGCCTGCTGCCTAGTTATAGGTGAAATTTCTGGTGGTGAGTTAAATTCAGAATACTCTTTAGTTGCTTGTTCATGGATTGGTGGAAAGTATTTAATTGCTAGGTTTATTTATATAATGCAAGAAGATCCTTCTCCCCTCCAGTTGTTCTACTGCTGCTATTTAATCATTAGCTGAAGTCACAGTCCTTTGTGGTGATGTAATCATTTCCACTGCAACAGACTGTGATGTTAAATTGTAACGATAAAACCTAAATGGTAAACTTAAATGATTCATTGGCTGTGATCTCACAAACAAAGGATTATGATTGAGGCAAAGGATCAAGCAGCAGAAGGTGATTAAAACTGGGGCTACGTATTCTGTTCCATGGCAATAACCTAGTAAAGTAATTAAGAACAAAGAAAAGATAAATGCAGAAAATATATTACAAGATAAGCTACATTATGTCTAATTATACAATGGCAAGAAAATCTCCTCTCCTCTGATTGGTCAGTGTGGGCCTGAGACAGTGATGTTATTGAACAAAAACATCACTGTATGAAGTCCAGGCACACACATGACCGCATGACACCATGAGAAATAATGGCACCACTCCACAACCTACCGATGCTCTGAACCCACGCTGAAGCATTACAGCTTAAACCCCCCCATTGACAAATTTTGCCTCTCACTTCAGCAGTCACAGAAAATAGCACAGTTCAGCAAAGAAAATCAGTTTAATTTTCTCATCAACAATTTCTCCCCGAACTGAGCAGACCATAAATTCACTGTCTATCCTGACCCCTGCTCAGCCACTTACTCCTCCAGCTGCCGCAAGAATATTTGACTATTCAAGCCCTCATGGCTGCATACATTCATGCTGTCCCATTGGTCTTCATCCCATCAAAAAAAGTGAAACCGTGATAACCACAGTGAGCACGTATGGTGTTTAAACCACCGTCTTCCACTTACCGATCATTGGCTCTATTTCCTTTCCCCACACAGAGACACTGTAACAGTTCAGAAGAGCCCCAGTGTGATGAACAATAAAAAAAAAACCTGCAACTAAAATCAAACTGTGACACCAAACTGCTTTTCAGTCTCCCACGCATCACCCATATCAGCATCAGCGTTTGTGCACTTTAGCACCATGCTGTACACTAGCCAAGAGACTCTGTAGGACTGGGAAAGCATGATCAGTCAGGCATCAGCTCCACCTAGTGGCTAAAAAAAATATTGTGTACTTTAAAAAAAATATATACCTTCACACAGAAAAAAAATCAAATAAAAATACATAAAAATTTACTTTTTTCTTTTTTTATTAGCAAGTGAGCCATTGTATAATAGCAATAAGGCACTCCAGGCTGTGGGTTATATATGTAATAATGTCACTTCTCTGGTGCTGAGCACACTTGGCCTCTGGCCTCATCCTTCAACCACCCGAGGCGTGATGTTATTGCACAATAACACACACCCTGTCATGCCTCATTACTTAAATATTATGTTATTGTAAGTTTTCCTCAAAAGTGACAAACTCACCTTAAAGCAGCAGTGCATGAATGTGGTGAACATTTTGACCAATACTTTTTTAGGCTATTTTAAAGATTGCCCCTTATCTACTAACTTGTACTGTATGACATCCTTCTTTCCACAATTTGAATCTGAATTAGTACTTTTTTCACAACTGAAATAATAAAAGGAGTGCTCCTTTTAATATGGCTTGGACCAGGTTTTCATCAGTATTCTTGGCCTTTTTTGTACATCACTTGTTTAAAATCACTTCTGTTGTGACCGAAATGAACTAGCATGCAGCAGGTATTGGTCTTTTATCTTATGGAACAGTAGGTATTGAAAAACAGCTGGGAATAGTGATGAAAGCCTGGTCTGAGCCATATTAAAAGGTGCACTACTTTTAATATTTCAAATGTGAAAAAAAGTATTAAAGTAGACTCAAAATGGAGGAAAAAGGGCATCATACAAGTCAGGAGGTATGGGTCAATCTAAAATACCATAAAAACATATAGGTCAGAATTTTCACCAGATTCATGCACTGCTGCCTTAAAAAAGATGTGCCTTTACCTGCTAAGCCAATATTTAGTATAAAAGCTGTTTTGAAAACATCTACTGTGTATTGTAGGAAAAAAAACTCACAAATTCAGCACAGTTTTCCTTCGAAGGGAATAAGAAGCATAATAGAACTCCCAATTTACCTTTTCTTACCCTCTGTTGTCTTTCAGTGCAGCTTTCTCTTTCTTATATTCTGTCTGCCTGGTCTTTAAACCTAGCTCTATATTTAGCTCCCCTATTAGGCCATAACAGGTGCTCCAACCAGTAATGTCATTGGTTGCAGTCAGTTAGTAGCTTCATATGCTGATATTGCATCAGCTGCTACATGGAGAATAACGCACAGACAGCTGTGGGTTATGAAGTTTTTTACAAGCCCAAGGTGTGTAATATGTCTGATATACCTTGAGAGCAAAGCTTGAGAGATTTATGTGGACATTACACACCGAGGGTGTAAAAAAAAAAAAAAAACTTCATAAGTGCACAGTCACTTATGTTTTGTATTTATAATAACTGGTGCAGGGACATAAGGGCAAACAAAGAAGACAACCAGGAAGATACACGAGAGTCAGGTTTACTGCTGTTGAACTGTGGAAATGAAAAGTGAAGCACAAGTGCTCCACGCCCTGTAATAAATGGGTATGATGTCATACCTTCTTATATGGCATTTGATCACATTGATAATCAGTGTGATGGGGGGGAGGGTTACCAGTTATATTTATATAAACAGAGTAGCTCCTCAATGCGCTCCATTTCAGTAGACACGTGAACAGATGAAGTAGTGGTAACGGTATCGGGAACCTTTCATGGATTCATACAAATGATGCCAGTGGTTAGAGCATCTATAATGGCACAATAGAGACTACATATACAGCTAGTTTTAAAGGCCAGTGAGATAGAAAACAAAAGAGGGGCACTCATAAAGGACTGTGTAAGTAAGTATAAATTGGAAATGCTGTGATGCTTCCCTTCCCTTTCAGTGAGCACTCAGGGATGCCTGCTTTAATGAACTGCAGTTGTTGGCCCTGGAGGTGACACAAGATTGTACAAGAGTAGCTGCATCCATGGGATAAAAGCCAATTCTTCCATGAGAGC
Source organism: Neoceratodus forsteri (assembly GCA_016271365.2). Taxonomy (NCBI): domain Eukaryota; kingdom Metazoa; phylum Chordata; order Ceratodontiformes; family Ceratodontidae; genus Neoceratodus; species Neoceratodus forsteri. The sequence goes on from CM057450.1 coordinate 1,222,491,803, forward strand.
TAGTCTGAAGATGAAAAAACTATAACAATATCTGACAGCAAAACTGCATGGAGACTGAATGTCAGGGGAACAATAATGACACACAGGTTCTACATACTAGAAAGAGGAGGCACACGCTGCACCATCAAAGGGAACAGAAGTAGGGGAAGTGGGAAAGTGTTATTTGGATCCAGTAAAAAAATGTTTACTATATTTTATTCACTGAGAATAGTACCTAAAATATGGCATCCCATGTTAAAGATGTTTATTAATTCTTATTTTAAAATTTATGTCTAGGAGAGAACACGCTGAGGGGGAGAACAGCTCTTTTCCAAGTGTGTCTTTGGGGAAGGTTACATGGGATTGCCCAAACAAAATACAGAATAAAAATTATTTCACAGATAAGATAGTGAACTGCAAAAATAAGTAGAATGATGGTGTCTGTGCACACTAGTGACACAATAATACATCAATGCAGATATAAAATAGGTAAATAAACAGTTGGTGAGATAGGTTCATGAACCATGGCCGGATGTCAACTACGGTGGGAAGCAGTCACAGGAAGGTCTAGTCAGTTTCCTGACATGCCTCTTGAAAGACAGTTGTGATGCAGGGGTCTGAGCCTTAGAAGAGGAGGTAGTTCCAGAGAGATGGGAGTCTCCAGGAGAATGCATGTTGCCCATCTAACAAGCGGCACCTAGGATTAAGGAGTAAGAAGGAGTTTGAGTGACAGATGGTGTAGAGAGAGAGAGAGAGAGAGAGAGAGAGAGAGGTGTCATGAGCACTTTTGAGTGTTGGTAACATGGTTTTATAGGGTTTGCGTTTTCAAGTATGTAGGTCATGAACATTTACACTGGTTTTGCATTTTTGCACTTGGCACTTTATCATCGGGGGGGGGGGTCACTGCACCTTTAAGAATAAGTGAATAAAAGGCTTGTAATGAGACTTGTTACTTGACTGCCTTGACAAAATGTGTGGGTGCATGCATGAAATGTTGGTTTGCAGGAGGGGTGCTATCACTGTCACAGTTTTTCTACTGAATAAAGTATTTTTTCAACTATCCAAACATTGTTTGGAATTGCATTGTTTAATGCCTGACGTCCAGCTCTCCTCTGCACCTGTTCTAACTCTCTATCCCAGGAGATCAACACTACATGTGCCTGCAGCCACCTCCCTGTTGTTCTTTGGAGCCAACAATGAATGGCATTAAAATTAGGCTGTCCTTTGCTTTCTAGTGCACTGATATCTGGGCCACTGGTAAAGAACACTGTATTACCTGTGTACATGTGGATGTGGGAGGACATACAGCCAGGGGGTAGGGCATTTAAAATAATGGAGAACAGTGTGAGGCTAAGAACAAACCCTGGGGATCACCAGTATTGATCAGGAGGAGGTAGAGGTTGACCTGTCTATGTTAACAGATTGAACACGTTCAGATAGGTAGAAACTAAACCAGGAGGTTGCTCATTCTGACAGTCTTGCTTTATCTAGCAAGTTTGTTGGAGGGTAGGGCATGGGAGATCATGTCAGAAGCGCAGGAGAGCTCACTGAGCATGGCATCTATGATTCCTAGAGTGCCTGCAGTGGGTAAAATTCTATTGTGGGCAGTACAGATTTGTGCAATGTTCAGATATTACTTGTAATATAAAATACAAATATCAATATATTTAGCAGCATTTTATAATTACATATGGTGATTCAGGCACGTTTGCATGATGAGTATCAGATAGAGTTGGTGCCAGTAACAGGTTTCATCATTTTGTAAGCTATTTTATACTTTCTTCAATTTAATTCAAGACAGATTATGGACATCAGCTCTTGGATGACTGAAGTACATTGAGTTAGTACCAAGACCACCTTGTTAAGGTCTAACGAAAGAGGTAAATAAATCTGAAAATCATCTTCATAGAAAAAGCTTGTCTTAAATGGCAATAGCTTATAACAGAACTAAAACCATGAAAACAAAGACAGTGGGAGCTGAAATGGAGTCCTGGGAACCTGTCAATGGATGTTCCTAAGTCAATCATAAAAGACATGGTGGCCCAACACATAGAAGAGCGCTTACCCCCCAATCCGTCGACAGCAACAGCACATCCAGCGACACCCATACAGCGGCCGTCAATGAAGCGACATGGGTTTCAGGCTGACAGGTGCTCCACAGTGAGGTGCACCAGCATGACGGACACAGACTAATCAAACTGCATGGCCGAATGGTGCTATGTTGGCGGAGCGGTAGTCGGGGGAAGTTCTCTAGCACACAACATAGCTTCACAAAAGGTAGATTTTGTCAAATCAACAGTAAAAGTAGTCTCAACCCTTTTTAATATAAATGGTAGGTACGTCATATAATACAAGCTGTCTTCATTCAGGATCTGAGGATATTTATACAGTACTACTATACTAAGAACAAAGTACTGTAAGTGTGCTATGTACAGTATATTGGTATCAGAAATGGCTTCATGCAAAAAGGCTAACCAATGAAACCCTTGTCATTCCCATAAGGTTATCCAATTCAAATCTGAGTAAACAGCACACTGATAAGTATGGGGATCACAATCTGCCAGGGCAAAATAGGGTGTTTATCTCTACCAATGAAACAAAAACACTACACAAGCTCCAATACTGAAAAACACTTGAAGTCAAGTCATACTTGAGTGCACTTCTTTATTGGTTTTGTGAAAAACTCACGACGATCCAAAAGGTTGAGCAGCAGCTAGCCCATGACCAATATTTCACATCACACATATGCTTTGTAACGGTGACGACAATGAAAACTGTCTTTACTCATGCAAGTCTTAAATGGATAACTCTAGTATCTTTACTTCTTAAAAGCATGGTCAGAAAGTGGATGAGGCCATACCTTAAAGGGATAAATGCAAAGTGCAAATGTGTAATATGTGCAAAAAAGGGCACACTTTAAATTGTTTTGTTTAGATCAATGATAGCTCATAGATAAAAAAAAAAATAGATTATAAATTTCTATTTCATGCATCAGATATTTGTCATTCTTTAATATCTTGACATCTAGAATAAATATAAATGAGAAAAAAACAGGTAATAAATGTTTATGACGGAAAACAGGTAAGAAAAAGGGAAGACAGAAGGGCTGATATAAGGGGGGTGGGGAAGGAGGAGAATGGTGGACAGGGGTACGACGGGGAGGAAGGAGAAAAAGGATAAAGAAAAGAGAAATATCATATTTGATCAAAATATGTTAGAATTTGTCTATTTCAAAGAAAAGAGCACAGTTCTAATTCTCTGAGACCTGGTCATTCCTTGGCACTGTAGTTACAATCCAAAAACACTCCCTTCCCAGCAACTTCTTATTGGAATCCCTTCTCAATCATGTTCAACTTTTCTAAGCCAACAAATTTGGAGGAGTGTATCCAGTTCTGCTGGTTATTTGTGAAATGTGCCACAATGTGACATATTCCATGTTGCCATCTCTGATGACACACACTTGCATCCCAGTCACTCGATGACTGATTGACTGCCCACCTTCCAGGAAATGAATGAGTCCTCCAGTGTCCCTAGAGCATTCTTGTGGCTCTGAACCAGGCTCTTAGAATTGATTTGCTGTTGTGATGCCCTCTGACCCAATGATGAGAGGAGTCAGAAGGGGCAGAGATGGCTGCCACTTTTTTAGTCAGGGGTTCTGGCTCCAAAGTCTTATTTTAGAAAGGGCTTCTGCCCTGAAACAATTTAATGTGCCTCCCTGATGTTTTGCTGCATGGCCATGCTGATGTTCCAGTTGATTTGGGCAGTAGGTCAGGGGGTTTCACAGTCACTGGGAGCATAATGTCTCCTCTGTGAGCATCTGGCAGACACCTTTGATGTGTGTTCTTTCGTGGGATGGGTTACATATTGCAAAAGTATAAGAACATACTCCTATTGCCCACTGATCCAGTGAATTACAATGATATTTCCCATGGTTCAGGGGTGGGTGGCATCTCATGCTCCACCTCTTCCCACGAGTGTCATAAGAGGGCAACTCCCCTATGTCCACCATGGATGCTCATTTCTTTTTTTTTGAAATTTCTCTTTATCCTCCTCACAGCCTGCCTCCTCCAACCCTTCAGCGATGACCCCTGGACATCCCACTGCCCGGAACCCTGCCCACCCAGACCACAAATCCCCATAGAGCCGCGGTTTACCCCCCAGGCGGGGACGAGGTGGGAGGGGTTCTAACCCGTAATTTACATTTCGCCGGGTCTTGTGGTCTGTCGGGCGGCACGGGCACATCATGGGCACGTCCGAGGTCCTCGCATCTTCCCGGATGAGGCAGGCTCTTTTCCTCTTTTCTCCTCCCGAGCAGCTGCGACTCCCTGACGTCATGACACACGCACGTCCGACGTCGCGTGCTGCCTCAACGGCCAGCCATCCCTAGTGGGCTTAGGTTCCCCGAGCCTTCGCCGGGGTCATGCAAGTGCCAGTACTGGCCGAATCCCTCCTCCTGAGCAAGCGAAGCTGTTGTCGGATGCTCAAGCCTGTCTCCCCTGGCCCAACCCACCGACTACCCGAGTCCGCTCCTGAACCTGGGTCACCGGCGTGGAGCAAGGTGTGGCGTCCAGCGCCTCAACCCCCAGTGCCACCGGGCCGGCCCCGGATGCTCATTTCTTGTTGCACCTCTGTTCCAGCCTCCCTCACCAGCATCTCGCTCTCTTTTAGGGAATGGCATCTGACATATTCTGTTTAAGGTTCCTTCAATTATAGGGCAGAGTCTCTCTCACTCCATCAACAGCAGAACCCTCGTGCTGATGAGAGAAGTTCCTTTTTCCATATGACTCATCTCTGTGGCAGCACTGAGAGGGGGTTACTATAGTCTTGATCACTAGACAGAGAGGGTGTATGACCAAACCAAACATTGAACAAGCAAACTACTATTTAGTTTTTTTCATGCAGGTTTTATGGAATTGTCCCTGCAGATCTAGCAGTCCCTTCACTATAATGTATCAATATATAATTTCATAAGCATACATTATTCAGCTGTCACAGTTTACTAGAGAATGTCTTTTGTTTTAAATTGCACTTACATTTCCCAGGTTGGGCTGTATGTTTATCTAGTGTATTCACAGAGCCTGCAGAAAAATTTACTGTCATGATGTTCTGAATTCATAGTGCACATGTTGTGACCTCATAGTGATTTCCTCAACAAAAAACTGTGATGCCATAAACACAGCAATTATGAGGTCAGTTGGAGACAGGTGTTTCTGAATCAGACGGTGGGAAACTGCAAGTGCTTGTTAATGTGAAATATTTAACAGACATAACAGGAGAAAACATTATAGGTAAATATCATTGCTGTAAACATAATGACTTTACACATTTACGACAGTGTGCCATACTTCGTGTCACCTTGTATCAAGAAATAATGCAAATAGAGCTTTGCAGCCCTTTGTGTTATTTATTCATGCAGGTGTGGAGAAATTTAAGTCCAATGATCGGGCGCTCATCTGGCACACATAGACCAGTTTAATGCTCAGTACTGGTGCAAGCATAAGGCCACTGTGAAAATAGCACTGGTGGATCAGTGGCAGATCTGCTTTAAAAATCCTGCCCCTGCTCTTTAAAACATTGTGACTGATATTGGAAATGCAGTGTCCCCACTAACTATGCAAGGACTGGTACTGTGTGTTGGTCTCCATAAAGCTGCTAAGTGGTTACAATAATACTTAGTGCCAGTCCCTTGGCTGTTACTGGGTTACAAGCCTTTCTCTGAGTGGTTGCTAAAATGGGTGTAACTGGGTGAGTAGGGGCAGGGGTTATCATGCAAATGGCTTCATGTCTGTTCTCAAAACTGGCAACAGTCATTGACCCTAGCACAGAGTTTAGTGAAACCTCCTGGCTGTAGAACATTTACAGGCAGGCAGCTGAGGCTGTTGCTACTCTGTGCCCAAACCTCCAGGAGCCAGTGAGGAATATAGATCTATGTGAGACCTCCTCTTTATCAGTGGAATGCAGGGGAACTGGCTGAAAGTATTTTTATTTATTTATTGAATTTTGTTGACCCGGTAGGCCCACTGAGACTAGAAGTCCCTTTTTCAGGGGCGACCGGGGGGAGGGGGATATGGATGGTAACCAACTGAAACTGAACCAGATTAAGCTGTTGGTGGCATTTTTAGTGAATGGGGGAAATTTGGCCAGGGCACCGGGGAAATTCCCTTGCTCTTTTCGAGAAGTGCCATGGGATCTTTAACATCCACCTAAACTACCACCAGACCAGGCAGATGGGACCTTGGTTTAACATCTCATCTGAAAGATGACACCTCAGGAGTGCAGCATCCCACTCTTGCTGCACTGCAGTGTCAGTATTGAGATATTAACCCAAGTGCCTGGTGTGGGGACAGAACCCGCAGCCTTCTGATCTCCCAGCCTCAGAGGTGAGTGTGCTACATGCTGAGCCACTGACACTGAAAGTGGGGATCCACTGGACACCAGGGACTAGATATGGGCCAGAGAATGGAAGGGAGGTCACTAAACCACCAGGGTAAGCAATGGAAATTCAGAGTATTGTAGACCCTCAAGCTAGCCTAAAAGTGAGGGACAAGGGGTGGGGATGACACTGTCAGTTCGGGAAGAGGGACATGTCATAACATCAAGCAACTGATTCTATGCCATTCTCAGACCCCTGTGGCCATCATCAGCCAACTTGTTAGCATCTGCAACGTCTGTTTGCACTGTCTAATGTCTGGCTGACTCACTTGCATTGCAAAAGTGGGAGAACTCCCCAGACGATTAATTCTGAGCTTTGTGTTTGGCAGTATTCAGTGGCAATGCAACCGTGTGTGCCTGTTTCCACACTAACTGTGCACTGCCACCGAATGTAACTGTGCATAAAGCCAATAACATCCAGCAAGTGAGTCTATCTTATAGAATGATCAGGCAACAACCTGAGTGCATGATTTATTTTGTGTGTGTGCAACAATGAGTGGTGGTAGTGGGGTGCTTCAGTCCTTGTTGGTATAGTATCTATCACTCTGTCTATAGGAAGAGAAAATGCACCTGTTGACTTCACATTTAAATGTAATCAGTTTGTTGATTCAGACACTTAGGCACCAAAGGGATTTAACATGAAGCAGGAGAGCTTGGGATTAGTACGTTTTTAGAAAACATTTAACAGGAAAGCATATTATTCATGAGTTTCTTTTGTATTGTTAGTCAGTATTCTTTGAAATTTCTTTTCTTGCTAAAGCTTTATTGATTTAGTAAGACTATTTTGACAGTATAACTCCTCAGATACACAGGATGTATGTCTTCCAGGAGGCCATGTGTATTGTTTAAAAACTGAATTTGTTAGCATTTCAGTTTCAAATTCTCTGAGGAAGGTTATGCTTGATCTTTAATTTTATATTATGAGGGTGTAAGGGAAGCAATGTTTGGGGTATAGGCTTGTTTTCTAGAATTCAGTTTTATCATCCCAGCTCTGCAAAGTAGCTGTCAGAGAAACAGTCTTATCTCAGACATATTGTTTCTATGGAAAAATGTGACAAGCACCTTGACAGATAAACCCCAGTCATTCTTCGATTGCTTCAATGTGAAGAGTGTCAAACTACACTTTAGAATACACGTAATTCAGTGAATAATGAAGTCATTCAATAATAAAGTGTAATTCAATTACATCACCACTTGTGCATTACCTTGGTATTGCACATATGTTTTGTGTTGTTAAATTACAGTCATTGTTGTTGTTGTTCAGAACCACATCTTTCCCATCTCAATGAATTTTAACTTTATAAATCATTTACCTTTCTTAAAATTGGAGAAAGGAAGAGGACAGATCAGAAAATTGTATACACAGCCAGTTACCCTGAGGTGGGGAGAAAACACTGTTTTTACCTTTTTTATCCTGTGCTGCACTCCCAACCCCAAGATCATGAAGGGTAGACTCCCATACTCAATGTTTTCCTAATCCAGAGGGCAGATAAATAAATCCCTCCACAGCAGATGCCTCACCGCCTCCGTTGGATACTCATGCAAACATACAAATTAGCCAGCAGAAGGTCATTTAGTCTATTGAGTCTGCTCAATTGTGGAGCATCTGATCCAGAAACTAAAGTGGACCCTGCTACACCTCTTTGCTAATTTTGGCCCTACTCTTCACCCTGTTCCACCCTTTCTTGATCCCCCCCTCACCATCTTCTGACTAACTACCTCAGATGGGAGAGTGAACAAGGTGGCTGCAGCTTCCTCCAAGGACAGAGTGTTATAGTACATGTCAATAGTATGCTGAACTTCAAATGGCCAGGGGTCAGTGGCCCCCAGAAGCTCTTTATTCCAAGGCATTCAAGGGTCACAAGCTCTCCCACCCCCTCAAAGGTGTGCATTGAGGCACTTTCAAATTTTCCATCAGAGTCCTCTGACTGTGGCATTTCTTTGGCCTTGAATGTGACACTTTCTGATCAGTTGACAAAAACAGACCATGTCTGCAAATTTTGATTGTTGGCAGGAATATTTTTTCCTATTGTACATGCAGCTGTAACATAACCCAGCACACTTGCAAAAATAACTTGGGATTCCACCTCAGACTATGGTTGTAATGGATTTGGAGATTGCAGCAAACTCTCGAGATCCTGTAGTAGAACAAGAAGAGAGATTTGTAGAGATCTGCCCATTGTTCAGAGGGGCAGCGGGTGACATTTTCCAGCCCCCACCCCCACCAAGGGGTACTGAAACCACAGATGCTCAGGCATACCTTGAACACTAAGGTTTTTAATCGTCACCATAACAACCTCAGCCTCCAACAGTGACTCTCTCTCTCCTTGGAGTTGGGCATTCTTCCTTAAGGTGCCTTTGGTGTCTGGGACATCATCCCTGTGACACCTAGAGGGGTGATACCCTTCCTTGAGAATTCCTACTTTTTATGGCACCCCACCATTGTGGCAGTCCCTGGAGCAGGGACAGAGAGAAAGTGTCAGCCAAAGTTCAAACAAGTTGCACAACCCATCACATACTGCTACCTCAGTCCTTGTTTAGTCCTAAAACATTCCTATATAAGGAGCCTGATGAGCCTTCAAACTCTTCTTGCCCCAAGGCCAGTGTTAAAACACAGTTTCAGTGTGTAAAACAATTGGACCTGAGGGAGGTTAACCCATATAGTTATGATTTGTATTTATTTATTTATTGAATTTTCAGAATTACAACCTTTGAGTCAACGACTCCTTTACAAAGGCTCCACGTCAGAGGCACAACAAAATACAGAAAATACAGACATACAGTTTTAAACATAGGAATATAATCCAAGGATTGCACAAAACAGAAAAGGTACAAGAGTGCAAAATACATGATACAGGAATGCAAAATACAGAAATGCAAAAATGCAAGGTGCAGTGGTAGCCCCAAGCACTGTACAGTAGACAAGATGTAGAGGAGGGCCCACCACTAAGGGAGAGACCACCAAGGGAATATTAAGGATGGGATAAATGTAGGCACAGTCCAGAAAGACCTTGTGATAATTGGGGGGGGGGGTAGGACAGAGAGAGTGAAGAGGAAGAAACGAGAAGTAGTCAGAGGCTGGGTTGAGCACTGGTGGAAAGAAGGAGCAATCAGAGTATGGGAGAGGTGGGAGCTAGGCACAGTCACAGCGTCCCCTGGCCAGGAGAAATTGCCGAAGTGAGAGTTTGAAAGGGCTGAGTCTTTGTATGGAGGAAACTTCAAAGGGCAGGCTATTAAGCCAGTTAGGACCCTGTACATGAAGGCCCTCTGCCCCATGGAAGTCCTGTAGAAAGAGACCTGGAAAGTGTTTTTTGTGGAGCTTCTGGTAGCCCGGGAAGTGGGTGAAGGCTTTAAGAAATGGAGGGTGGTGGAAGGGGAGAGACTGGAGGCTATCTTTTTGGCAAGAAAGCAGGTCTGGTAAGTAAGTCTACTGGCAAAGTTTAACCAGTTTGCTTGTTCGTTTAAATCACATGTATGAGTGAGCCTGTTGCAACCAACCACAAGGCGACAGTCTTTGTTCAGGGCAACTTTGATACATGTTAGTGCAGTGTCAACTGCAGAGCGGTAGATCACAATGCCATAGTCAACTATAGACAGGATTGAACTCGTGACAGCTTGATGGGAGAGCATGGGGAGTTATATAATTCCGGTGGTGGTAGAGAAGGCTGATCCTGGTATTTACTGATTTGCAAACCAGATTGATGTGATCTTGAAAAGAGAGGGTGGAGTTGAGGGTGATACCTAGGTATTTGAAGCTATATACCTGCTCCAGGGGTTGTTGCTGCTATTTTATTACTGAGAAGTTGGGGATGGTCTCAGTGGGCATAAGTGCTGAATTCTGTCTTCTATTTATATGTTTCCTAGTGACATGAAGGTAAGTGCTACTCCCCGTGGCTTCAAGCAAGCTTTGTGCATCCATTTTCTTGTCTCCTGCCACTGCTAGAACCCCCAAGCCAGCACAGCCCTAGTTTACTGACCAACCCCTCTAAACTCCTGCCCTCTATATGCCCTTGTGTTATCATCTTCACTTTATTGCATAATTGTGTCAGTGTGCATATGTGTATGCCTTGTTCACTTTATTGATCTTAAAATATTAGACAATACCCTGCTGCTGTAGCAGCACTCCTCTCCCCGGGACCCACATACAGATAGGTGCTGTGCCTAAATGTGAATTTCCTGGAGCATCTAATTCTAATAAATAAAATAATGTTCTTACAGAATGTTTTAATGACTTTGAACTAGAACAGGAAGCACCATGTTAGGCAAGGCAGTGTGGTCTACTGATTAGAGTACAGATCTATAGGACAGGAGGCCAGAGCTTTGAATCACACTGCAGCTGTGGACCACCCTGTGCTTCCCTCTTCTCAACTATGAAAGTGGGTAGAGCAAGAGACAGAATCCCACTGAAATGAGATGTGGCATATCTGTGGGGGTTACTCTGGGTATAAAAATGTAAAGAGGAAAAAAACTGTATATGAAATTGTGAAGTGTGAATAAGCAAAACTAGGACCATTTGGATCTGTCGAGTGACCTCAGAAGGGGACAGACACAAGCATGTTTAACACTTACTGCTCTCATGTTCTAATGAAGGTGCCATCTTAACATGACTGTGCTGTCTCAGTGTTTTGTCAGGTGCGAGCGTGTGCAGATGTACGGTTGCTGCAAATCGGAGTCAGTTTGAGCATGTTTTAAATTATTATATAAACACTGGATATCAACACACTATGCATATGTCAAATAATTTATTGTAATTGAAGCACTATCACTGTTAATATAACTGTCTGCTTGAGTGAAATGTAAAAATTATGTGCTGGACCCTTTTACGTCCTGGGACCCAAGTAAGAATTTGATGGGTTAGGAATAAATTTTCATGTGCAGTGACACAATTTTAAATAAATAAACATGTACTGTATGAATGCATTGACATTCTGCAGAAGGGTAGTAGTCATCACACTGACAGATGTAAACCAGTTTCCCCTACTAAATATGGAAAGTGTATTTGTGAAGACAGATATGTGTAGAACATGCTTTTACTGCAGTTACATTCTGCTTATATTCTTCTGAATGAGTTGCATTTACCTGGGGGGGGGGGAGGCTTTCAAGCACGCATCAACTATTCCATAATATGAGAGGACATAATACCTTGGAAATAGTAAGGATTCCCAGCAGTTGTATTAGTGGATTTTTTATTTGTTGCACGCTCTTCCAAAAGCTCAGAGCGCTAATCACGGAGTGCAACATCTATAGGGAAAAAAGCAGAAACCAAAAGGTCAGCAGGACAGTAGGACCAAACAAAAATATCATACAGTCTATGTGTAGTTGTATTTAGCTGTATACTTCTGAAATAGTGTAGGAATGATAAACTTGTACAGAATACAGAAGGGCACAGAAACATAGAATGTATCAGCAGAAAAGCATTGATAGGCTCATCTACTCTGCCCCATTTTCCCTGCCTACTACTATAACCTGGACTCTGTTTGGTTGCAAGTGCCCCTCCCTCTTCCCTTATCACAATTTATTATACTCAAGTGTCTATCCCACACATGTTTGAAGCTCCCCTCTGTCTTCACTCCACCACTCCTGGCAGGCTGTTTCAGGCATCTGCCACCATTTCTGTGAAGAAGAATTTCCTCTCATCCATATTAAACTTCCACCCCAAGCTTCATAGCATGCCCCTGTGTTCTGGTGTTTCTTCTCCTGTGAAAGAGACTCCCTTCCTGCACCTTGTTGATGTACTTATAGGTCTCAATCATGCCCCCTCTTGTTCTCCTCTTCTCCAGGAGTACATGCACAGTTCCTGCAACTTCTCCTTATGTGGCTTCTTGTGTAACTCCAAGACCATATCAGTAGCCCTCCACTGGACTGCTTCCATCCTATCAATGTCCTTGTGAGGGTGTGGCCTCCAAAACTGGACACAGTACTCCAGGTGGGGTCTCACAATTGAGCAATACAGAGGCAACACTTTCTGTTTTGACTTCATGTGGTTAGAAGACAGATTGGGAAAAAACAAAGTAACAATATTGCGTTGATGGAAGGGATTAAGGGTACATCTTGTCTACCTATCCTGTTGCTTGGCATTAGCTATATCCAAGGCCTAGTTCTCAACTGCAATTTCATGGGCCATAAAGCAAGGTTCAAATGGGCAACCTGTTACACCATCCCATGAAATTTCTATGTTATGAACAAAAGATTTGTGCTGGGGGGGCACAGAACCTCTCCCCCAGTGCAAATCTTGGAATACAAATGAGCCAGTCCAGCTGTGGCTGTGTGCAAACCTGGTTTGTGCACAGTAATGATGTAAAATACCCCCTCGAGCACGTATGAGCATGGCGCAGTGCCATACAGATACATGCAGGAGTTAGTCCAGAGCAAGGTTTTTCAAATGGTGAGGTCAGCCTCCCTGGGGAGGCTCCAATCTGTTACACAGGAGGCTCAAGCAAGTCTAAAAAATTACTGTGTTTAAATTTTGAGTTTTAGATATTTTGTGTGAAGGGATGAAGCCAAATGAAAGAGAATAATAGTAGGTGAATGTATGTATGTATTTATAAATCAGTGACCAGGAAAGGCACACTAATCCAAGGCTCATTGCAGATATAGAGTAGAGAAGGGTAGGGAGAGAATACATTTCAAAACATAACTACAAAACAGTCAAGCAATACAAAATGATCAATAATGCAAGCAAATAGGAATAATGAGCAAATAAGGAGAGGTAACTAACAATTGACCACTTAGACTGGTGGCAAATGAACCCACATACACGGGTTAAGCAAAGAGGTACCACGAGCAGGAGGGAGCAAAAGGATCCCTGAGAAGTTGCTTAAAAGCAGGGTAAGGGGGGAGAGGCAGAGGTGGATAGGAAAGTTATTTCAGATACAGGGGAATCAGAGAATGTAGTCTGACCCATGAAGGCACTGCAACTAGGGGTAACAATGGTGCAAGAATTAAAATAACGGCGAGAGTAGGCTGGCCTAGGCAGGGGGCTAAAAGTGTGTGTGGGGGTTACAATAAGCTTAATAAAATGAGTGCCAACCACTCAAAGTAATTTCACTTTATTCCTGATGCACTATGCAAAGTATGTTATTTCTATATGGGAGACACAAGATTATGTGCATATTTGGGGGAGGTTCAAGATTTTTTCCTTGGCTTGGGGAGGCTCACTATGCACAAAGTCTGAGAACTAATGGTCCAGAGGAATTACACATCCCCCCACTCAAGCAGTACCTTAGGGTTGCTTGCAGTCACCAATGAGATCTGGTCCTATGTCTCTAACCATCATCCCTTGTAGTCTAGTGTACTACCAACCAAAGGGCCAAAAAAAGACCTTCACTAACTACAAGAAGCACCAGTTGGATGAGGAGTGGAGTGAGTACCAAAAAACTATGAGAGAGGCCAAGAAGGTAGTCAGAGGTGCAAAGGCAGACACAGCACAGTGAACTGCAGATGACGGTCCAGGAAGGGGAACAGGAGTTCTCCGGTACATCAGGAAGACAAGGAAAATGAGAAGGGAATTGTTAGGCTGACAGAGGGGAGGGTAGTAGAGGATGACAAGCAGAAGGTAACCATGTTGAACAACTACTTCTGCTCAGTATTCATGGTGGAGGATGGTGGTCCAGTACTGGAAAGTAGAATTAATGCAGCAGCTAGGAGGATGCAGGAAATGAGGAGGGTATTATTTTCAGTAGAATGAGTAAGAAAAGGGCTTTTAAATAAGAAAGAAAAGGGCTTGCAGCCCTGAAAGTAGATAAGGCACTGATACTAGATGGGATGCACCTGAGAGTGCTCAGGAAATCGGCTTTGGAACTGGCTGAGCACCTGACAAGGCTATTCAATAGCTAGTTGAATTCTGGTGTGGTTCTAAGAGACTGAAGAATATTGGATGTGGTTCTGCTCCGTAAGAAAGGGGATAGGAAAGTATCCAGGAAATTACAGACCCATCAGTCTTAACTCCATTGTAGGTGAACTGATGGAGACAATAGTCAAGGAAGGCCTGGTGATCTACCTGAAAAGGAGTGGGCTCCAGAAAAGTAAATGGCATGGGTTCATGGCAGGGAGGTATTTTCTGACCAATCTGATAGTATTCTTTGATTGGGTTACATGGGCTTTGGATACGGACAATTAGTATATCTACTCTGCATTGAGTTCAGCAAAACATTTGACTCTGTGCCACACAAGAGGCTTCTGAAGAAGTTAGAGGACTTGGGAGAAGGATCTGTTAAAATGGGTGAGAACGTTGCTGCTGGGAAGACAGGAAAAAGTGGTGGTAGATGGGGTCAAATTTTAGAAAGGGAAGTTACAAATGGGGTGCCTCGGGGATCAGTCCTGGGACATGTCCTTTTCAACATGTTCATCATCAACAGAGGGAAAAGTATACAATACAAGATGTGTCTCTTTGCAGATGACATTAATCTTTGTGGTAGGGTGGACAACAAAGAGGGACTAGGGAGTTGCAAATTGGCCTAGAAAGATTAGAAAGATGGTCTAAGGTTTGGCAATTGAGACTCAATGCCAAAAAGTGCAAGGTGATTCACATAGAGAACAGGAACCCTAGAATGAAATACTAGATGGGAGGGGTCAGGTTAGCTACTACTTCAGAAGAAAGGGACTCAGAAGTCATCATATGTAACTCCTGCAAACAAACCAGTCGGTGCAATAATGACAACAGGCAAGACAACCAGACAACCAGAATGATGGGGTGTACTGAAAGGGTTTCGATAGCAGGAGGAATGAGGTGGTACTGCCACTATATAGGTCACTGGGGAGGCCTATCTGGAATACTGTTCCCCGGTCAGAGGTTTCCACACATGAAAAGACAAGGATAGACTGGGAGTAGGTATAGTGAAGGACCATCAAGATGATCTAGGCCCAACAGAGCAGATTCTATGAGGAACAGCTAGAGGCCTTTAACATGTACTCGCTGAAGGCCAGAAGGTAGAGGAGTGACATGACAGAGACCTTCATTTTTCTGAAAGGAATAAACAGTGTGAGGTGCTAGTCAATAGGAATCATGGGTCCGTCATGAGGGGGCATGAGTGGAAGCTGGCAGGAGTGAGATTCAGGAGGGATGTGGCAAAATGCTACTTCATGGAGAGAGTAGTTTAGCCATTGAACTGCCAACCAGCAGAGGTCGTATGCGTAAACACCATTAATAGGTTCAAGCATAGCAGGAACAGAATAAGAGGTCTGACAGTTAAACTAGGGGGAAACCATTACAATGGGAGATGAGAAGGAGATGGGAATGAAAACCCCACCTAGACAACAGATCATGAGGTAAGGTAGTGAAGCAAACCAAAATAGAGCAGACTAGATGGACCTATCATCTTTTTCTGCAGACAATATCTAGTTTCTATGTAACCCAAACCGCAACTTGTAATAGTCCTTAGTAGTCCAGAGGACCCCTGCAAATAGTCCCAGTTGGTGACACAGGTGCTTAATCTCTTCTAGTCCCTCACTCATTTTGTCTAGAGGAAGTGGTGGGGGCTAGAATGGTGACAGGATTTAAGAATGCATGGGCTAGACACGAGGGAATATTAGAAGCAAGAGTGGGTGTAAGCCGAAGTCCAAGTAAGGTCTCTGGTGGCACTATAGGTAGGGAATTTAGGGCAGACTAGGTGAGCCTAGTGGTCCTTATCTGTCAACAACTTCTATGTTTCTGTGTTTCATCTTGATCTACTGATGTCTGCCCACACTGGGCACAGCACTGTGACACACCTACCACCACCTCAGAACAGTTCTTGGGGGATGAGGTAAAGTGCTACACACAGTGCCACAAGATTGCCATGCTTCTGTGCATCATACTGCAATGTACATGGTGAACCTGCCCCCGTCTGTGTACAAGCATACTATGGTGTGCACTGGCTCAGAATGGGTGCATGATTCCCTTTAAGTATAGCTCACTGGGAGTCAAAGCAAGGGACTGGTACCAAATCGTGCCACAGCTGTTTAGCACCAATCCCTTGTAACTTAGAACTGAGCACCCAATTCGAGTATGGACACACATCCAAGCTTGTCAGCAGGAATGCTACCACTACACATGCTGTATAACTCCAATGCCATTCTCTCCGAGAAATTTGCCCAGTCCTGTTTTGAAGTTTAAATAGTTCACTCTCTCCTACCTCATTGGGTAGGCTTTCTATTTTTTATTTTTTCTCCACCTCCACGGAGTTAGGCAGGTGGTTCTGGCCCTCCCTTGGAGGGACTCATTCTCTGGCCCCAGTCGCCCCTCACCAGCCATGCCCTGGAATTCCCCTGTGGATTACCCCCAATGGCAGGGCCAGGGAAAGGCATGCTACCTTTACTCCCCACCCTAGAGCACAATACAGAATCGAGGCTCACTGGTGTGGTGGCACATCAGGCAGTCATGGAGCCTGCCGGCTCCCAGTATTTTCCGCCACTTTTCACCCCAGGCCCCCGTGCATGCAAGGGGCAGAGATGGCTGGACTCCACCTCCGTGGAGGCAGCCATATGCCCTGTATGTGAGGCCTCCCTTCTGACGGTGCACATGTGCTGACACCCAGTCACCACTGGGTGTCAGGCAAACAACGCATCATACTGTCCCCCTTCCCCGAGGAAGGAGAGCTGTCTACGGCTGCTCAATCTTTCCTGACCCCCGAGCGACCAGAGTCCTTTCCCAAATGCGGGTTGCCAGTGTGGCGCGAGGTGTAGCATCCAGCATCTCAACTCTCAGTGCCACCAGGCTAGCTATTGAGTAGGCTTTTCAACATTACCCACTCTCTGTGTGAAATGCTGTTGTAACCCCTTGGTGGTGCTATCCTATGGGCTACTACCCCTGCCTGCATGGCTATGCACAGGTTAAGGGGCCTGAGTTCAGTGAACGGGTGCATCCACACAGAGGAATGGTACTGTGGTAGCTTAACTGCTCTGGTATAGCTCTCCGGGACACTATAACCACCCACCAACCCTTCTAGTGGCCTAAACAATAATACCATAGAACATTTGCATCCACTGAATAACAGTAGGAATGTGCTCACACCCATTGCACTTACCATCAGAGCTGGATCAACTGCAACTGCCCTGGAGACCCCCTGGAAAATAAGGTCAGAAATGCAACAGTACAAAACTTTCACTGTGACTCAACTAATAATATACACACTAGCCAGGTTAAACGTGAAGCAAAGTAATCTGATTTATTCAGGTGAATGAACAAGGAAGGGGTGTGAATCTGATAGGATGACTGACACTTTGATTTAATCTAGGTGTATTCAGCATGCACTGTAAGTCCCTTTTTAACAGTTCCACAAACCTCCTGGGTACCCAGTGTGTCATGCAGGCTAGCCTGAAGCGTTGCCTGGGGTGGCCGGCATTGCAGCTGTTGTTGGGGCCTTTAGGAAGGAAACAGTTAGCATGTGCACAACCCAAAGAATTGTAATCCTGAGCCGGATGGCTCAGTCATTTTCACTAACCCAGAGCAAAACAAGATGACACACAATGATTTGCAGCTGTTGTTGCAGGGAGCTACCCTGATTTGTACTCATGCTGCCCAGACCAAGGCATAGGACAGGCGAGATGAAGACCTCATGGTGTTGATATGGCGGGCATGGGGAAGCAGGGCCTACACGACTCACCTCCTGGTGGTTGCTACCTGTTCGTTGGTGTTGAGTAGGGGGCTGAATCCCCAAGTGGGTCTTTCACCAAGATGATCTCTGAACTGGGGGCAGTGGCTTAGGCCGAGGTGGCAAGGCCCAAGCAGGATTGACAGTTCTGCAAGAGTTTGTGATCTTTTGCTGGAAAAGCCTCCAGCGAGTGTAACAGGATTCACCGTGGGGAACCAAATCATGACCCACGAAACATATTCAGTACACTTAAATCAACTATCTCTCTAAGCCACAGTTCGGATATAGTCTGGTTGCTAATTACAGCTTCACTGCGCAAACCTTTCTCTTCGAGGCTATTTTCTCTCATCAGGCAGGCCAGTCTCTCATGGAGCAAGTCTTCAGTCCAAAACTTCAGTCATAACAACGATTCTCTTCTTTCTTCTGCTGCAGACTTCAGCCGGCACACGGAAAGGTCCGACTTCTGCAATGGGCAGTTCGAAGGCAGGAGGACATGGCAAGCAGGCCAGGAGAGCCTTCCCGCTGATTCCCCAATGCTCCTACAGGAGCAGCTGCTCAACAGCTCGAGCTGTTCGCTCTTCAACCTCCAACACGAACTGACACACCGCTTCAGGCAGTTCTGGGAATTTCCCTTGTGATCCAAGAGGTTCTGTTGGCTGAGGGAACTGTCAGTCACAGTATGGGCTCCCCCTCCAGGCCAGTTTAGGCGCCAACAGTTAAAACTACAAAAACTACTGAATTTTTTCCCACAAGACCTCTGGGGACAGTCTCCATTTTAGGTCCCCAGAGGTTCGATTAGTCCAACACTGGAAGTCCAGAACCAAAATGGTGGCTCCTATTCAAATGCTTAAGCAGCAGTTGAAAGCAGCTCCTCTATCATTATCGTTATAAAAGGTAAACAGCAAGTAATCACATTTCCTAACACGGCTCCCTCTGCATGTATAGTGACTGCAGAATGAAACAATACAACAGACGGTCTGGCTGGTCACAAGCCTTAATTACTTGGACCCAACCCAGCCCAGACTGATTTCTAAACACAGATTAGCTAAGCTCTTAACTATTGTACAACACCGTATATGTATTTGTTTTTACCTGTTCCTTGATTTGTACTCTCCTGGGTCATGCCTGAAAATAGGCAGTTCTGTCTAGTGCACTTACCTGGTTACCAAAAGCAAATAAATAAAGAGACAGGCACGGAGACTTGCTAGAGCTCTCACGCACACTAAAAGAATCATAGTATCACCACAGCCCTTGTCGAATACACAGACTATGTACATAGGGCCTTGGATGAAGACAAACTGGTTGGCTCTGTCCTTATTGACTTAAAGGCCTTTGACACAGTCAACCATCCCCTCCTTCTGATACAACTACAGACCCTGGGAGAGGCCCCCAATGCGATGCGATGGTTCCAAAACTACTTGTCATACAGATCCCAGAAAGTTAAAATCAGCCATGTCATCTTGGAATCCAAAGAAGTGTCTCTGGGAGTGCCCCAGGGATCCATACTGGGGCCTCTTCTCTTCAGTCTTTTTCTTATTTCCCTCCCTAAGACCTGTAACTCCAAAATAGTCCTCTATGCCGATGATGCTGTCATCCTCAGCAGCAACTCCCACACAGAACCATTGCAAAGGGAGCTGCAGTCCTCCTTCCAGCAGTTGGAAAGTTGGTTCAGCGCACATAAGCTCCTCCTAAACTACAAAAAAACTAAGATCATGCTTCTATCTAGCCCTCAGCTCAAGAAAAGATTGCCTGACCTTGAGATCATCACCAGCAACACAGATTAGCTAAGCTCTTAAAGAGACAGGCGCAGAGACTCGCTAGAGCACTCTCACGCAGACTACTAGAACTACTACAGACAGGACACCAGCCTGACACTGGGCATGTAGGAGCCCAGGAAGACATTATAGTAAACCCCAATTTGTAAGGGGGGTTACACTGTAATTCTTTCTAATGTTTTTTAATATCCTGCCCCCCCCACACACACACACACACACTATCTAGGTCAGGGTACATGTCCTCTAGTCTCCAAGCTGCAAGAAAGTTTCTAGGAAGATCTGATTTCAAACCTTAGCTTTTACCTGAAGTTGGGGAAAAGAAAACTGGAGCAGTGGAAACCAAAACCTGAACCTGTTCAGTTGTTGAGGTGGAACATTATTTGGGGCATCATGAAGATATCCCAGAGTCTTTGGTGGATATATTCTTACTCCAAATAACCAAAGGACTTTTGTCTAGGCTTTTAAATGATTAACTACTTGAACCAGGTGTTAACCCTTGCAGCGTGAGAGCAGAGTATATTCTTCCTCTTACAAGATGATAGAATGGCATGCACTGGAAACCTACCAGATGACTATGTTGTACGCTTAATGGTGTACAACAAAACCCCAAAACAGAAATAGCACGGTATAGGACAGCGAGAGGGTACAATGCCACGAATGGGTCTTTGCTTGGTACTGCACCCTCACATTGTCCCAGGCAGAGGATAAGACCTCTGCTGGGATAGAGATCCACTGAGCAGCTGTTGTGGCTTGACAGGATGAGCCACTGGCAGCAAGAAAAGCAGGCAGTGTGTTTGGGACTGGGTTCGATTCCCAGGTCCAGACACATGAACATTTTTCATTTTTACGCACTTTGTGTGATATTTACTTTAACCCCCCCCCCCGGAGTTAGTTATTTTAGTTGGGGGGCACAGCCCCTCTGTAACAGGCGGTGTGGTGGGCAGGCCCCCCCACAAAAACAAGACTTATGCCACATGCAACATATTGCGCTGTATTGGCAGCACCACGGTATATTGCTGTGGCATAGTGTCTTGCGACATAATGACCCCGTGCCCACTGGAAACATGCACTCATGAGGTTGGGGTGGAGAGATCTGGTTTGGTTTGAAACCTCAGAACCAGCCTTGATCAAGGATTGCAAGTGTTTCTGAGACCAGTTTGCCCAGCCCTTGTGTAGAATTGGCTCATTCAGGATCATGAGGTTGAGAATGGTGATGCAGAGGTCATTTAAGGGTCATGTCTCGAGGGCTCCATTTCTTCTAAGTGTTGTTGTTATAGCTAGCTGGCTTTGATTAATTGACAGTTTATTCTCCCAGGGTGGGACTATTAAGAAGGTGCAAACTATCGTTAATGGATTGCTCACAGCAAAGATTATGTCCATGTAAGTGCAGTGAAATTTCTTTTTAAATTTAGTTTTGCAGAAGAGATTATTGCAACTTAATCAGAGGAAATTATTTTGAACATCTTGCTTGTAAGGTTGAATACGCTGCTTAATTCAAAGATATTAACTTACCATCTGGTTCATTGCCTAAGTAATACAGCCCATAAGTAACAGAAATGTCTTTATGTGCTTTCTCTTTCTATGCCATTATCTTTTTCATGATATTAGATTTATAAACTGTCTTTGAATCTGAATCCAAGTGCATGGCTGTTTTAATATTCTGTGATGCTGAAGTGACCTCACAGCACAGTGGCCATGTAAGATGCCAACATTCAGAAGATATGGGTTTATTCCTGGCCCCGGTGGTGGTCAAACATTACCAATGAGGTATGATTCTCTGCTTGTGGAGGGGAGAGGTACAGTGTGATTCCCTGTGGCTTGTGCAGGCAAACTGTTCATTAGTAGTGATATGTAGCCATCATGCCAAGACAGGGAGAACACATAAAAAACAAGAGAGAAATGGCACTTAGGTTAGAGGACTAGAGGGCCCCTTCTCCCCACCCCCAACATGCTGATTAAACATTCTAGCCCAGCACAAGACCATGGCCAGTGTCATGGATGATGGTGAACTAGGCTGAGTGAGCAGCTATAAAAAAGCAATTGGATCATACCTTTGTGTCATGTTATCTAAAAGGTCACGCTGAAAGGAACGGGGTGATACAGTGCAATGACTAAATCCTCCCACCCTTTACTCCTATGGCTATAGTTCACATTCAGGCAAACCTGGAGGAACCAGAAGACAGGCTTTCGTGAGAAGGTCTAAAATAAAAGGCAATCTCAGCAGAGTACTATTTGACTATAATACCTATTAATTATGAATTACACTAGCCAACCCTGAATTTAAATTCCTCATCTAGATTGCTGTTAGTGTTACTTGTAAATTAAAAAATTCCTCTATTGAGCTAACAGGGGTACTCTAAGCAAACAGAGGCTGGGGTGTTATGTAATGAACACTACATTATAGACAATACATTTTTTTATTTATTCTTTATTGGCTGGCTGGGTACACTGGCACCAGGCACCTCTTTCAGGCATGACCCAGGTGCTAGGAGATGGAGTACATTGCATAATACAGTAGCAAGATACACAAGGATGAGACAAATACAATGCAATAGACATTACATAATACATTGGTATGTTGCGATGGAGGACAGCATACAATATATGGTACTGTAAAATGATACGATTGTGCAAATACACAGAGCAAGAGAGGTACACTTTAGGGTAGACATATGTAATAAATGCTAGTCTCCGAGCTCTCGAAGGAGAACATCAGGCATATTGTGCATAGGAGGTAGTTTAGTATGCAATACAGGATGGAGAAAGAGGGCTGTGTAAAACAAGAGTGAACATTGAGTTTTCACAGGTTATTATAGTATAGCAGTGGCCTACCTGGTATTTATATCCTCAGGCCATTGGCCGTGGGATAAAAACATCGGGAGGGACAGTACAATGAACTATAATTCTCTGTCTCAGATGTGTTTTTCCACTTGTACAATGATTGCAGTTACTAAAGGAATAAGGGGTGCTGTTGGTTTGTTAATTTGAAGTAACTTTGCATTTGTTTTTATTTTTGTTTTACATGTGTGAAGCTGAAGCTGTTTTTTTAATGTTATGCATGTTGGGGGGGGGGAGGCTAAATGCCTAAGGGACTGTTATATGGTTGTGATTCATTTGAATATTCATGTTTTGAGATGCAATGATTATATAGTGACTACTCAACCAGTCTGACCAATGATAAGGTAGAAATTGCCAGACTTCATTTTAGTAAATCCTTTACCATACCTGGTTCTGGGAGTCCTTGGTACTGACACTAGACTTAGTAGTTTTAAAGTATCTTTATTCTCTTCCTAACTTTTCTTTTTACTGACAATGGCTTATTGGGGAGTGGGGGGGCAGAGACACCTAGATTCCTTTCCAGCCTGAAAGAGGAAGTAAAGTATGGGAGAAGTAGAAACATAGAATCATAGAATTTGATGGCAGATAAGGACCACTTGGCCCACCTAGTCTGCCCATTTTCCTACCTAACAGATAAGCTCAGATCCTAGTTAACCAACAGCCTACTTCCTCCTACCCCCCACTAGAATTGCCTTATGTCTGTCCCATGCATTCTTGAAGTCCCCCTCTGTTTATGACTCTATGACCTCCTCATGAAGGCTGTTCCATGCATCCACAACCCTCTCTGTGAAGAAATACTTCCTCACGTTACCTCTGAGCTGTCCCCCTCTATCTTCAAATTGTGCCCCTCCTTGTTCTTGCACATCTCTTTTTCTGAAAGATGCTACCCTCTTGGACTTTGTTGATTCCCTTGAGGTATTTGAAAGTTTCTATCATGTCCTCCCCCCCCCCTTTCCTCGAGGATATACATCTTAAGCTCCTTAGGTCTTTCTTCACATGTCTTCTGGTGCAGACCCTGCAGCATTTTGGTTGCCCTCCTCTGGACAGCCTCCAGGCTGTCTATGTCTTTGTGGAGATGGGGTGTTGAGAACTGTACACAATACTCCAGATGTGGTCTTACCAACTGTCTCTACAACTTCCTCTTTTCTACTGGTGATGCTTCTCCCTATGCACCCCAGTATCTTCCCAGCCCTCCTTACTGCATTCTCATATTGCTGGCCCACCTTTAGGTCATCTGATATGACTACCCCCAGGTCCCTTTCCATTTTTGTTGTTGTCAGTATCTTACCCCCATTGTGTACTCTTCCCCTGGGTTTTTGTTTCCCAGGTGCATTACTTTGCACTTCTTTACATTGAATCTAAGCTGCCATACATTTGACCATTCCTCCAACCTTGCCAAGTCCCTTTCCATCTTTTCCACCCCACCTTGTGTATCAACCCTGTTGCAGATCTTTGTGTCACCTGCAAAGAGACATACTTTCCCTTTCAGTTCCTCTGCAATGTCACTTATAAAGACATTAAAAAGGACCAGCCCCAGTACTGAACCCTGCAGTACCCCACTAGTAACCCTCCTTTCTTCACTGTGGACTCCATTTACTATTACCTGCTATGTCCTGTTGTCCAGCCAGTGTTCTACCCAGGCTACTACCCTGGGACACACTCCCAGGCTGGCTAATTTGTTTATTAATCTTTTGTGCAGGACTGTGTCAAATGCCTTGCTAAAGTCTAGGCAGGCCATGTCCACAGCCACTCCCTGGTCTACTACTTTGGTCACCCAGTCAAAGAAATCAATTAGATTTGTCTGACATGACCTTCCCACTGCGAATCCATGCTGCCTTGGGTCCTGTGCCCCACTGGCCTCTAGGTACTCAACAATTCTTTCCTTCAGAAGTGATTCCATCATTTTCCCTACCACTGAGGTCAAACTGACAGGTCTGTAGTTTCCTGCCTCTGTCTTGCTCCCACTTTTGTGAAGGGGAATCACATCTGCCCTCCTCCAGTCCTCAGGTACCACACCATCCTCCCATGATTTATTAAAAAGGGTAGTCAGTGGTGTTACTAGTCTTCCCTTAATTCTTTTAGAATTCTGGGGTGAATCCCATCAGGCCCCATTGCTTTATCCACCTTCAGTTTTAAGAGTTCTTTCAGAACCCTTTCTTCTCTGAAAAGACTAATATCAACCCCCCTATCCAGAGTGCTTCTCTTGACTGGATTAGGTATCTCCCCGTGCTTTTCCATTGTGAATACTGAGTAGAAGTATTCGTTCAGTATCCCTGCTTTTTCACTGTCGCTCTTTGCCCAACTACCTTTCTCTTTATTCAGCCTCAGTATCCCTGCCTTAGTCTTTCTTTGCTCCCTAATGTACCTATAAAAGGTTTTATCCCCCTTCTTAACCAAGTTGGCTATCTTTTCCTCAGTTTGGGCCTTTGCTATTCTGACTGCCTTCCCCACTTCCTTCTGCTTTAACTGGTACAGTTCTCTGTCCTGCTCCTTCTGTGTTTCCTTATACTTCCTGAATGCTATCTTTTTCTCCCGTACCTTACCTGCCACTTCTTTTGAGAACCATAATGTTTTTTTCCTTTCATTTAGATTTGTTTATTTGCTTCACACAAAGACTTGTTGCCTCTGTGATGGCGGTTTTGATGTTTCCCCATTGTTGCTCCACCCCACCTTCTTGCCTGTTTGCTAGTGCTTTTCTGAGACACTCTTCCATTTTGACAATATCAGCCTTTCTGAAGTCCAGTACCTTCACTTTTGTGTGGCTTGACTCTACAGCTAAGTTTATCGTGCACCACACTGTTTGGTGGTCGCTTGTTCCAAGATGGCTACCCACTTCAAGATCAGAGATCCTCTCTCCATCTCCATTTTAGAGTAGCAGTGCTTGAAGAGCAGGGACTGAATTTAACTGGTTCAGTTGCGCTTGTGTGGCAAAAAACTGTTGCACAAGGGGGGGTACCTTTGCACAATTGCAATCTTTTCTGCATGCCTGCAGTTTTCAAACAGGTTGCCTTTTGTGACTTTTTTCCACATTTTACAGCAGCTGGTACAGACTTTTCCTGCACACCTGTGCATAAAAGGAAAAGTGCTGCCCGTGCACCAAAAATAATGATGAAAATATAATTTTCGCTGGTGCTGGTATTTTGCCCTGCACCAGCAAGTTGTGCACAGGGACATAATCTCTGGGCCATGACAGGACCGTTGAAAATAATTCCAAAAGTGTTCACATTTATTAAATAGGGAACCCACTATGATTTTTTTTGGGTAGTTGTAGCTTCGATACAGCTAGCCCTATCACCTCCCTCCCACAGGGCATCCACTCTGTTGAGCGTACTGTGTGTGACAGGGTTGAATAAGGCCCTGTTCCATTTGTTATGCAGAAAGAGTTTAAATGCAAGGGTCTGTTCTATCCTCTCCTTTTCAGTCTCTTATCTGCCTGGTTGCGCAACCAAATTTTCATGTGAGACCTAGGAACTGGTCAGTCTGACGGTTTCGCAATTCTCTGCCTCTCGTTATCTCTCTGCCTTCCCTTGCTGTTCAGTCTTTTTGTCCCCCTTGCATGTCTGCAGGTATAAAAATATATGTGAATCTTTATGGGATTCCTTTGTTTAAAACTGTATATAGTTATACTATTGAAATGATTGCAAAAAAATATTTGGAACTCAAGGAGTTAAACCGAGATGCTGGTGTGCAAACTTTACAGAGCTGTCAACAAGAGGTCAGTTCTGGATCATTGCATTCTTTTTGCTGCTTCTGCAAGAACACTGGAAACTGACAAGAACATTCTGTGAAAAAAAAACACTGTCTGCTTAACGAGCTCCTTGCAAAGACTTGTTCTAAAAAGAGCGGCAATGTTTTGCAAGAGAGAGAGAGAGAGAGACTGAGATTTGAAACTGAGAAGAAACACTCAGAAGCAGGACTGTTTCTTCTGTACTGCCTTTGTAAATAGTTATACTGAACAAATTTTTATTTTGCTGTTACTGAGAAAAATAAAATGCTATTTGCAAATTTTGAAACTACTCCTGGTTTTCTTATGCTTGCTGACCAGTGCCTCGACGATACTGTGAGAGATGGAAGGGATCAGAAGTGCAGCCAGGAGGAAGTGGGTAGAGCAGCTGAATCCCAGATGATTCTAGGCAAACTGACCAATCAGTCTGCTTAGCATTGTCAGTGACACAGCTGCTCTCCTTACTCCCATCTCTCACAGTGCTTAGAACAGAGCTGGCATACTGCTAGAGAGGGGCGCCTGGGCTAACTGAATTGGAGCTGCCATTACTATCCTGAAGTCATTCATCAGGGGTCAGGGGAGCACATAAACAAACACTTTGCGAGAGGGGTGAGTATGCTAGGTAGACTGGAGCTGCTACTGTCCCCTTCCCAAGTCTTTCGTTGGGGTAACAGTGGCCAGCACATAAATAAACAGGCTGTGTGTGTGGGGGGGGGTGACTTGGGGAGGGGTAACTAGGCTATCCAGACTGAAACTACAACTGCCCCACATAGATCTTCCATCTGGGCAGTGGGGCAGCACATAGACAAACTGGCTGTGAGAGGGGGGCAACTGGGCCATCCAGACTACAGCTACTACTGCCTCCCAAATCGCAGGGAGGGGGAGCACATAAGCAAATGGTTTCTGTTATTAAAACAAGTGTCTGTTTCTTCTGAGAAAGACAGAAATAAATCTAAAGTTTCCCACTGAAATACTTTGGTTAGTAGGGATTGTCTGATGTCAAACACCATTACTAGCAGTTTAAAAACTAAATGTGACAGCTCACTAATTTCATTGCGTATCCTGTATAAAGCAATTATTATAGAAGTAGAAAGTAGTTAAGTTACACATTAAAAAAAACAATTATTAAAATAGTTGGATGTCTATTTAATAGATGTGAACACCAAGGGCCCGATTCAAAAAAGGGTCTGAGATCGGCATAAGCTGCAGCAAACAGCAGCTTGTGCCGAAGCCTGGTGCACCAGGGACCCTGCGCCTGATTCACTAACTGGCAGGGTCCTGGCGGAAAAGTCCCTAGGCTGGCGGCAACCTTGGCTGTGCGCCAAACAAATGTAGCAGCAGGAGAGCTTGTTGCAAGCTGTGGGCAGCTGTGCACCAGTCCAGCAGGCCCCTTCCCCCCCACAGCACCTAGCACCTATACGCCTGTTGTTGTGCTCGTAATAGGTATTCTACCCTGGTGGTCTAGCAGTCCTTCTCCCACCCCGATATGCCCAGTATTGTAATAATCCTTTATATTTTATGTTGGTGGTCTAGTGGTCCCTTTCCCACTCCGATATGCCCGGTATTCTAATCATCTTTTATATTTTATCCTGGTGGTCTAGTGGTCCCTCCCCCACTCCAATATGCCTGGTATTGTAATAATCATTTGAATTTTACCCTGGTGGTCTAGCAGTCCCTCCCTCCGCCCCCATATGCCGGGTAGTGCCAATTGCATTATAGCAGTTATCCTGGTGGTGTAGTGGTCCCGCCCTTCCCCACACCCAGGCATGTATTGCCTACCCCCCACTCCCCCCAGCCCGTACCCCCAGTTGTACTCATCAATGAGTGCATACTGTATTGTAGTACATCGCTCCATAACATGTCAGTCAGTGCTGGCCAAGGTGGTATGAGGAGGGATGTGCTGGCCCCAGCTCGGGGTACAGGCTGGGGAGAAGAGCGGGGTGGTGGGCAATACATGCCAGGGTGGGTCCACTAGACCACCAGGATAACTGCTATAATGCAATTGGCACTACCCGGCATATGGGGGCGGAGGGAGGGACTGCTAGACCACCAGGGTAAAATTCAAATGATTATTACAATACCAGGCATATCGGAGTGGGGGAGGGACCACTAGACCACCAGGATAACTGCTATAATGCAATTGGTGCTACTGGGCATATCGGAGTGGGGGAATAGCTAGACCACCAGGATAAAATACAATAGATTATTATAATATCGGCATATCGGGGCTGGGGAGGAACTGCTAGACCACCAGGTTTTCATATTCATATACACATCAGGGATCATGGATGATTGGAGGGGCCCCTAGACCACCAGGGATGTCTGGTCTCATGTTTACAGGGCTAGGGACTATGGGGGGGAGGCATGGCACATTGCCGCAACTGTCAAAATCGTTTTGGAGGCCATTCTGAGTACTCTTAGACCAGCCCTGGCTGGTGTTAGGCTACTTAGAATTTAGCCTTCCGGGAGGGTTTTGTGAATATGGAAATGGGGAATATGGCAGCCTGCAAGCTTCCTAGCACCATGCCGCAGCCTGTGTTTGGGGGCAAGGCTGGATCATGCCCTCTTTGGTGCATGCAGCCTGCGTTTGACACAGGCTGCCTTTCTGAATAGCTCCTGGGGCATTTTTTGGTGCAAGCTGCCACTTGCGTCATTCATGTTTGATGCAGGCACCTTGCGTCATTCTAAGGGCTTTGTGAATCGGGCTCCTATTCTTTATAGCAGCAGTGCATTTATGGTGAAAATTGTGATTAATACCTTTTTATTCCATTTTTGATTATTCCTTACCTCCTGTCTTGTATGATACCCTTCTGTACAGATCCGTCAGCTTTAGCACTTGTTTTATATTTGAAGTATTAAAAGAAGTGCTCCTTTTTTATATGGCATGTGCCGGTTTTCATCAGGATTCTTAGCTGTTTTTGAACACTATGTCCATGATATTTAAACCCCATTTGCGATCGCAAAATGGGTTACTGAATCACTTACACCATTTTGTGGCCCCAAATAGGGAAGGACCGCAAAATGCCATATTGGATGGCATGGTTAGCAAGCCACTAACATGTCTGGCACTAGCCCTAAAATATGCCAGTGCCCCTATACAAAGCAGCTGATAGCTCCTTGTCTATAAGTGCACAGGTGTATTAGTGGGTTTGGAGAAGTGGTAAGTAGCTGTCTGTGCTGTGCTAGTTGCCACCTTCCCAAACCAGGTTGTACCGACTGCACCCCCCAACCACAGCCCTCCATCCCTGAACACCCCTGCTAGTAGGTATAAAGTATTCCCTGGTGTCTAGTGGTCCCCTTGACAATACTATTTTAATCTTTAGTCTGTGTCCAGTGGTCTCAGCCCTGAACATCCTGCCAGTATTATTGTATTCTTTCTCTGGTGTCTAGTGGTCCCCACACCCCGAACACCCTGTCAATATTGTTTTTTTCTTTCCCTGGTATGCAGTGGTCCCCCCAACCCCGTGTTCAAATCCCCACACCTGCCCTGTCCCCAACACACCCCTCCAAAAGGTCAGATGCCCTGACCTGCCTGTACTGTTTCCAGTGCCTTCCCCCCACAGCAACTATACCAGACCCTTCACTCACCTCCACAGCTGGCCACTGATTGACAGTTCCTGATCATGCACCCACTGTACCAGCTGATTACAGAGCTGCATGATCTCAAACTTTTAATCAGCAGCTGGCCATGAAGTTGAGCGGAGGGTCTGTGCCAGTTGCTACCGGGGTCATGTGCTGTGGACAGTACAAGTGGGTCAGGAGGGGTCTGAATTCTGGGAGAAGGCGGTATGGGGACAGGGCAGGGGGGATTTTAACCTGGGGTCAGGAGGCCACTGTACATCAGGGAAAGATTAAAATAATATCAGCATGTTTTCGGGGCTGTGGAGACCACTGGATACCAAGTAAAGATTAAAATAATATTGGCTGGTTGTTCAGGAGGTGGGGGACTACTAAGCAGCTGAGAACAATTAGAATGACATTGGTGGTTTTTTTTGGGGGGGGAGGTAGGGGACTACTGGACACCAAAGAAAGATTAATATAATGTTGGTGAGGTGTTCAGGACAGACCATTAGGCACATGGGAAAGATTACAATAATATCAGTGGGTTGTTTGTGGGGGCAGAGGGACAACTGGATACCAGGGAAAGATTAAAATAATATTCGTGGTCTGTTCAGGGAGCAGGGGAACCACTAGACACTGGGGGGGTAATGTTTACCTATTGCCGGAGGTGTTTGGAAGGTGGCAGAGGGCACAAGAGCATCAGTATAGGCAGCCCTGACAGGTGCCCAGTCCTGTATTGAGGTCTTAATGGGATGCAAGTGTCCCCCATAGCACCTTGCTAGGGCTATGGGGGTCATTTGCACCTTAACGTACGAATATGGCACATTGCTCCAGAGGAGCACTCGCCATTAGTGGGCCCTAACAGCCCAATTTTGATCACAATCCCCATCGCATCCTATTGGCCACATACCTCCTGTGACTAGTAGGAGGCCCTGGTTTGTGATTGAGATTGGGATAATGCCTGTCTGGTATATTGGATTATACCTTCAACACTCACAGTGTCATCGCATGTTCTAATATACCACTGGCATTAGTGGGCTCTAACAGCCCGACTTCAAAAGCAATCTCCATAGCAAACTATTGGCCACATGCCTCCTGTGACCAGTAGGGGGCTGGGGGTTGCTATCACAGTCTAGTTAGTGCCTGGCTGGTATATTGGATCATGCGTTTAGTGCTCACACAGTGTCATCGCATGTTCCAATATACATACCTCTCAACTGTCCCGATTTGCTCGGGACGTCCCGTATTTCAGCTGCATTTTCTGTTCTGTCCCACCATCCCGGATTTGCTGCTCATTGCCCGAAAATGGTGTCTCATTTACCCCAACACACTGTAGCACCACGTGGTCCAGCTGAACCCCTGACTGTGTTTGTGTTCCCCTAATCTGTGCTGCACACAGCGAGTGCAGTGACGTCACACGTGCTGATGTCAGCACCCAACTGAACCAATCGCCAGCTGCATTTATGGTCCATTTCTAAAACTGGCACCTCCACCCACTAAGGAGTGTGGACCTGAAGTTTTGAGCCCCCCCTCAGGTCTGGAATTCCTAAATATAAGCATCCTCTCCGTCGCTCTTGGGACTCATTCAGCTGAGAGGGAATTCCAGAGCACCAGAGATAGAACTGAGAGTTAAGTCGCTGAGTGAGGAGAAGAGAGGGCGAGAGACAGTACCACCAGCTTTCAAAGATTTCTGATGATCTGCTCGCTGCCGTTGCTGCCAGTGCCACCTTGCTGAATCGCTCTGACTGAGAAGAAGAAATGCCGTCATTGCTGCTTGCTGCTCTGAGTTATTTTTCAGTAAAAGGCAAAAAGCTGTAAAAATTCACTATTTGGCTATTTAACTAAGTGGCAGCAGCAGATTGATCACTGTAGCGCCCGCCGCACAGCAGCAGTCATCCGATCGGTGATATTCATCTGCCTGCCTACCTAGTCTGTGCCCGCTAAGCCTACCCCAGCACTGCAGCATCAAGAAAGGACGAAAAGAGAAAACCAGAGTTCAGCCAGAGTATCCCCTTTTTATATGAGGTATGTAACATTGTACATGTAGCCCTACTCAGACAGAGTAGACAGTTAATCATGTGTTTTGTGTTTTTATGTGTGTGTGTGTGTGTGTGCCAGGCAAGCCCTAGACAATTTAGCTGATTTAGGCAGCATCTTATGTATGTCCTCCAATCTCCAGCCCTGTTAAAGGAACTTGAAGTTATGTGGTGTGTGTGTACTGCTAGAGTGGCTCACTCCATCCAGAATGAATAAGTAGCTGCACAGTGCACACAATTATGATGGGAGTGGGGTAAAGTCTGAAACAATAGCAGCATTCCATTATGTCCTCAGCAATAGAGTGAGAGAGATAATGCCCAAGAAGCTGTCAGCTGTATGCACTGAAATATTTATATGTCACTGTCTAACTGTTATAAGAGCATAATGCTCTTATAACAGACAGTGACATATGCTTCTATGTCATATGAGGTGACTCTATACATAGCTGGCAACATGTGACATGTGACCCGCTTTGGGGACGCAGCTATGCAAATTTTATGTTAATTAAGTGTCCCTGATTTTCACTGGTTGTCCCTGATTTCCTGGGTCTCTGTCCCTGATTTGGTCATCCAGAGGTTGAGAGGTATGCCAATATACCTCTGGCATTAGTGGGCCCTAACACCTAGATTGCTAACTCAATCTCCATGGCACCTTCTTGGCACATACCTCCTGTGACCAGTAGAGGGCAGGGGTTTGCAATTGAGATGGGGCTAGTGCCTGTCATTGTATATTTGATCATGCTTTTAGCGCTCACACTTTGCCATTGCATGCTCCAATATGTCTCTGGTTTGCTCCAGGCACTAATTCGGTCCTGGAGTAAACATTTAGTGGCCCAATCAAGGATCTATGAATATCCTGACCCTTTTGTCCCATAAGGTCTTGGAGCAGTGTCTTCTACATACTACTACTACAGTGGTTAATTTTAATCACAAGAAAAGTGATGTTTAACAATTGGTGTTCAAAAACAATACAACAGAGAATATTGATAAAAATCTGTACTGAGCCATATGAAAAGGTGCGCTCCTTTTATTATTTCAAGCAAACTTAAAATGGGGAACAGGATATCATACAAGACAAGGGATAAAGGGCAGTCTAAAATAGAATTAAAAATCATAGGTTAAAATTTTCACCATCAACAGTCCTACCATGATATCACTTCCTGTCTGAACGTAACATGGTAGGTACCTTGTTTTAATTTAGGGCTGATATACATATAAATATCTCTGGACTAATAACACCTACAGGTAAGCACAGCACCTCATTTGAAAGAGATTTTCATTAGCTTTCAGAATTTTAGGAGGACATTCAAAATTCACTTCATTTTAAAATAATGCCAGAATGTTATAAACTGCATAAAAATTAAAATCAGAAAAAGGGTACTTACTGTACCTCCACTTCTGCAGTAGGATTCCTGCACCGGTATAAGGAAGCACTAAGAAGTCCAGATCTGTATATGTGCAAAGCCTTTTTTGCTGGTGCAAAAATATGTACCAGACTACATATGTGTGAGCAGCAAACAAGCTTGTAAGCAATGTTTTCTGTAGTTTGAACACGTTGACAAAACATAGCAAGCACAGGATGCAGATGGCCACAGGCTTATTTGCTGCTCACCCCTTTGCAGTTTGATATGTATTTCTTTACTGTATTTGTACTCCATTGTGCCTGTAAGAGTACTCTCCTGAGTCATGACTGAAAATAGGCATATTATATCTAGTGCACTTACCTGTTAATCAAAAAACAGATAAACCAAATAAATAAATGTTTTTGCACTAACAATAAAGGTTTTGAACATATACAGATCTGAACTAGAGTGCCTCCTTATACCTGTGCAGCAATCCTATTGCAGAAGTGGAGGTACAGGGCCCTTTCTTCCGATGTTAATTTTTATGCAGTTTGTAACCCACTAGCATAATTTAAAAAGGAAGTGAACTTCGCATGTCCTCTTAAATTCTGAAAGCCAATGTAAAACTCTTTCAAATGAGGTACTGTGCTTACCTGCTGGTGTTATCAATCCAGAGATATCCATATGTATATCAGCCCTATATTAAAACAAGGCACCTACCATGTTACATTCAGACAGGAAGTGTTATCATGGGATGACTAGCTGTACTTAAAGCAGCAGTGCGTGTTGGCAGTGAACATTTTGAATGCCGAAATCCTACCACAGTTGTTGAGGTAAGCGCCCTTTTTTCTGGCTCCGAATGACTAATTGTATTATGGCAACCCCAAGCCCTCCTCAATTTGGCTTTTCTGTCTAGAAATAAATGTATCATTTGTTTATGCAAAGAAAAACAGTTTCTTATGACATAACTTTTTTTAAGCAACGGTTGCAAGTTGTAAACTGCAGTGGTAATTTGGGGACCCTGATCACTGTAATGGCCTCACCCAGGTTGATTGTCACACACTGTACAAAACTAATTGAGACCCAAGAGACAGTGGAGTTATTTGTCACTGCTGCCAGAGGTTGTGCATATGAAAAGGCTGAAGAATGGTACCCTCATCATGAGACAGGAATACATAACAGTTTCTTGGGGGGGAGGTTGGGGGAGACAAACTTTGGAACTGGACAGGAGCAGTTGCCTGAGCCACAACCCAGGACTTCCTCCTTCACAAGGCTTCACGTCGCCTGCAATCAAATCCTGCAGTTGCACTGAACTGAATGGATTGATGGCCAAGTTGCACATTTGCCAGCAGTTCAGTAGAGGATATAAAAACAAGCGTTTGTCAATGCCGAATGTTGGCTTGCTGGCACTGGCTTTGGTAGTGCAGGAGTTAGAGAGATGCACAGTAGGATTGGTCGTGAAGTAGTGAACTAACGCCAACCCTAGCCCCACCCTGCAGAGAGTGACAGGCACTGGGGTGTGCCTTTCAGTCGTCATCTATTACGCTCACACCATTTCACCTCACCCTACCCTGCAGACACTGACAAGTGCCGCGGTGTACCTTGAGGTCTTTGGGCCTTACATTCACCCCATTCCATAAGGAAATACACTGAGATGGGTGCAGTATAGGAGAATGGGGTGAACTTTGGGGCCAAAGAATTCAAGGCACATCTCGACGCCTGTCACTGGCTGCAGGGTGGGGGTGGAATGGCATGAGCATTACAGCCGACAATGCCAAGTCACATCCCTGACACCTGTCAGTCTCTACAGGGTGGGACATTACAGCTGGAAACCCTGATGCCCCTGACATTTGTTGGTATTTTCACTCCAAATTTTCAACATGGGCCGTTTGTGATGCCACCTCATGAACAGTGGCACTGTGAGTTTGTTTGCAGAAAGGTGATTTTGTACAGTGACTGTGCATTTTGGCGCCACAGGTTCAAAAACACATTTTGGGCAGGATGTGAAAAATGACAGCTGCACTGTTCATGAGGAGGTGTAAACAAATGGCATTGTTGAAAATCTGGAGTGAGACTATGAAATACTGGTGACATCATGAGCGTGCATAGAAACTGCACAACACACGCCCATAACGCAATTATTTTGGGGATTTTTTTAACCAAATTTTCAACATAGGCATTTTGAGAACTCTAGTTATGAACAGTGTCACTGTGATTTTGTCAATCTTTCCCGAACATTGATTTCCCACAGTGATCGTGCCACTGTGTGACACACGTGCGAAAACACATTTCGGGCAGGATGTGAAAAATGACAGCTGTACTGTTCATAAGGAGGTGTGAAAAAAATGGCAATGTTGAAAATTTGGACTAAAAATATTACAAATTGTCAAAGTTATGAGCATGCATTGAAACTGCACAACGCACACTCGTAACAGTCACTTTTTTGGAGTTTTTCCACCAGATTTGCAAGACAGGGTTTTTAGGACCCCACCTCATGAACAGTGGCATTGCCATTTCATTAATTGGTCCTGAAAGGAGATTTCACACAGTGACCACAAAATGATCTTTTAGGGCCGAGTAATGAGATGATAGTGCATGTGTCCATGAGGGGAGTCCCAAGCACCCCATGTTGAAAATTTGGAGGAAAAATTTAAAAAAATGGCTGAGATATCCACCTAAGTTGAAAACCCCCTATTTATGCCATTATACAGCTTACTTGCATTTCTTCAGTTCGTGGTCGGCTTTGAAGAGTGCAGACATGTTCCTGCTCCACCAAAGATCACAGCACCGACTTCCAGAGGTAAGTATGGGGTGAGGGTGTGTGTGGGGAGGCAGGGTGCACAGAGGATGGGTGAAGGTTGGGTGAGGGGGCACCGAAGACAACAAGGGACCATTTTCTTTCTTTCAGATTAAAAAATAAATAAAATAAAATAAAAACATCGCGAACCATTTTCTTTTTTTCAGGTATGAGAAATATTTGGGTCACACTGGGAGACTTGGGGGGGGTGATGTTGGCTATACTGCGTTGGGCTTCCAGTGTGGCACATAATGTGTGTGGGAAGGGGGGAGGAACATGCTGATGGTGGTCTGCTTTTGTACAATGGAGGCAGACTGGATTGGGCTCCCAGTGCTCCCCACAATCTTTGGGGGGGTGGTATTTAACATGCTGACAGGGGGATTGGGCACCTCTGAAGTCAGCTTTAGAGGGATCATGTAAGAGACAGCAGCAGACGCTGCCGCCATGTTTATTGCAATGCTTCACCAGGAAAGCAGGCACGTCGGGAGGCGTGTTATTGTGCCGCTGCATGACGAGCTTGTCTCTGATTGCAGCAGCACTTTCTTTACAAGTTTTGTCCACTTTACATATTTCTTGTGTCAGTGCCTGCATGCTGGTTTATTGGGGAATGAGGGATGCACCTACTAAAGTGTGCCCCTGCATTCACCCACACTGACACACCTGCGGAATCTGTTAATACCACAAGATGTTGGCTTGCGCTTGCGTGGCAAGCCAACATAAAAAGGAGAAGAAGATATGTGAGCTATATGGAAGACTAGGATTGCTGGCCAAGGCACCTAGCTTCACATGAGCTCTTTTCTTCTAGGTTGCTTGAAAGGACAGAGGAAAGAACCTTTACCAGAGCAATAATAAGGATTAAGGCTTCTTTTGGCTAGGCAGGTTTACTGTGTGTTTTTATTTTTATTTTGTACTCACAAGGGATTGTTGCTGTTTGTTGTTAACATTTCATTGCTTTATTTTTCTCGGATTCAAATTGTTGTTGCTGGGTATACATTCTACTGATGTGCCTACAGGTGTGTGCTTACAGATTACTGCTGTAATCTTCTGATTCAAATTGACTTTTTGCAAGGTATATCTTCTGTTACTGCTTTATTTTTCTCTATAGCAAAGGTTTTTTTACAGGGTATATCTTCTGTGAAATTATTACAGGTGGTGCTTTACAGGTTTCACAGTTTTATCTGTCATTGGGATAAGCTTTCAGGGCTACTGCATTTGTTGCTGGCTGATTGTTTCTGCTCTTACCTCCTTGTTTCTTTCGTCTGTGGTTCTTCTTTTTCAGCAGGGGACGTGCCCAGCCACTCAGCCCCATCCCCAATCACCCCACACTACACTCCTTTTATAGGATAGCACAGTCATGACATTTCCTGTAGCAAAGCAGGAAGGGACGGCTCAGAGGGGTATCCACACAATGACCTCTTTTACAGGGGCACTAGTAATTTAACTTGTTATAACAAGTTATACAAAAAACAAACAAACAAAACACAGAATCAAACTTTTGCTTTCATGTTCTTCCTTCTAATTACTCTGACCAGGTTATAAACCCAGCAACTTACCTGGAATGGATATCATTAACTGCAGGTACTGTGGAACACTTTTCAGAAGGGCAGTTTTACAGGATTTTGGACACTGTCTTGCATGCTGGGCCATTGGAGATCTAAGAGCTCAGCTTCAGGCAGCATGGGCAGAGATCGCACACCTCAAATTGCATATTCAAGAGGAAATATATTATAAGAACCACCCACCATTTCCCCAACATCCAACAGAAGCACCTCGACCACAGAGGGTAGTTGGTCTGGGAGGTTGGCAGGTGGTTAGGAGGGGCAAATCGGGTGCCCCATCACTCGGTGCTCTCCAACATATCACCTCCACAAACCATATAAAAACTACAAACAGGTATCTGCCTCTATCTCTGAAATTAAACAAAGGGGCAGAGGACACTGCAGAACAGGACACTGCAGCACAGGAGCTAGCAAAACAAAACACACCCAAAACAGGAACCAAAACAAAAAAAGGAAAAAGGAAATCCAAAAAACTTCTGATCATAGGAGACTCCATGATTCAGGGAGTTGATATGTATCTCCAGCCAGGGGTAATGGTCAGATGTCTCCCAGGTACATCAGCATGGAGAGACACTGACCACATTGCTAAAATTGTTTAGGAAGCAGGAGAAAACATTGATGTCCTGTTACACATAGAGACTAACAATCTCGCCAGCTGGTCAGTTGTGGAGACCAAGGAACACCTGACCAGGCTGGGGGACAAACTATCATACATTTCATCCAGCATTTCCTTCTCTGAGATCCTGCCAGTCTGGGAGAGGGACACAGATGGACGGAAAGTCAGAGAAGGGGAGATAGGGGAGCTAAACATGTGCCTCAAGGGCTGGTGCCAGGAAAAGGACACACATTTGTAGGGAACTGGCAACAGTTCTGGAGGTGAAAGTTCTTTAAATTTGATGGACTGCATCTGACTAAGGAGGGAGTCAGTGCATTGGGGCAGAAGTTTGATGTCTTCGCAGAATATTCAAACTAGCAAATGGGGAGAGGGGTGCAGCACCCGAAACATCGAATGGGAAGAACACCCCTCTCCCCTCAGCTAGTGGTCAAACGAGAGTTCAGCATGTTTGTAGTTCATTTGCATCACCAGGTAAATAAAAAGGTCCGGCTCCCCATACAATGCACAGAGAAAACGCCAGACCTCGCCCAACAACTAACACACCGAAATCTGACCAATGAAAAATTATGTACACAAATGCTCGCAGTCTGGGAAACAAGATCCCAGACCTGTAGGCAATAATGACAGAGGCTAAACTAGACATAGTAGCCATTAGTGAGACATGATTTACCAGTAACCACACTTGGGAGACTTCAGTACCTGGCTATGTACTGTTCAGTAGAGACCAAGGTGCAAAAAGGGGGGTGGAGTGTCCCTTTATGTCAATGAAAATATCAAAGCTACAGAAATTCAGAATACACATAAGGAGCCAGAAGAACTGTGGGTCACCCTGGAAACAGGAAATGGGACAGCCATATGAACTGGGGTTGTGTGCAGGCCTCCAGACCAGGGGGAGGACATAGACACGTTACTGTTAGAAGATATACAAAACATGACAGCTAAAGGGGAGGTTCTGATAATGGGAGACTTCAACATGCCAGATATAGATTGGTCAATACCAGCAGGGACATCTGCCAGAATTAGACACATGGTGGATTCCCTGCAGGGGGAGGACCTCAAACAACTGGTACAACAACCCACTAGAGACAGGGCTATCCTAGATCTAGTACTGACTAACAGGGAAAGAATCACAGATCTTCAGGTAGAAGGTCACCTGGGGGCCATTGACCATCACATGGTATGATTCAATTTGGCCACTAGAACAAAATCATCCCATTCCAAGGCAAAAATATGGAACTTGAGAGCAGTAGACTTTGATAAGATGGCCAACAGAGTTAAGCCAGCCCTGGCAAAAAGAAATACAGGTGAGGGGGTACAGGCAAAGTGGACAAGCATTAAAGATGCAATACTTGAAGCAACATCCCATTGTGTTAGTGAGAAAAGGAAGTGCAAAGGAAGAAGGAAACCACTTTGGTTCTCAAACACAGTAGCAGAAAAGGTCAGAGCCAAAAGGCTGGCTTTCAGGAAATATAAGGGAATGCAGCAGGATGAAGATAGGGAGGCATACCAAACTTCCCTAAGGGAAGCAGGGAAGGCAGTAAGGCAGGCAAAGGCCCAAACTGAGGAAACACTAGCACGAACAGTAAAAGAAGGTGAAAAGACTTTCTATAGATAGATTAGTTGAAGGAGAAAGTCCAGAGGGGGTATTGCTAAGATCAAAGGGGATAAGGGGGCGTATGAGGAGGAGGACCATGTAAAAGCATCTATCCTAAATAGAAACTTCTGCCCAGTATTTACTGAAGAGAAGGTAGGGCAGGGCCCACAGCTCTGCACCATGGACACAGGGGGAGGGAGGTGTGCACTAGTCCCTTCACAAAAGAAAGGGTCCTATAAGAACTCGATAAGCTCAGGGTGGACAAGGCAATGAGACCTGATGGCATACATTCCAGGGTACTAAAGGAGCTAAGGGTGGAACTAGCAGAGCCATTATCAGAACTGTTTAGTGAGTCTCTGAGCACGGGAGAGGTCCCTGAAGACTGGAGAAGGGCTCGTGTGATCCCGTTCCACAAGAATGGTAGCAAGGAGGAGGCAGGGATCTACAGACCAGTCAGTCTGACCTCAGTAGTGGGCAAGATTATGGAGACACTCCTTAAGGAAAGGATAGTGCAACACTTGGAATCCATAGGAGCACAGGATCCAAGATAGCATGGGTTTACAAAAGGAAGGTCCTGTCAAACTAATCTCATAGATTTCTTTGACTGGGTAATCAGAGTGGTGGACCAAGGGGGAGCAGTTGATGTTACCTACCTTGACTTCAGCAAAGCTTTCGATACTGTTCCACATGTAAGATTGATTAATAAGCTGGGTAGTCTTGGGGTGGGTCAGACGTTGGTCAACTGGGTGGCAAACTGGTTGATGGGCAGAAAACAGAGAGTGGTGGTAAATGGTATACAGTCAGAAGAGATGCAAGTCACAAGTGGGGTACTTCAGGGATCAGTCCTCTTCAATATATGCATCAGTGACATTGCAGATGGACTGGAGGGTAAAGTTTGTCTGTTTGCAGATGACACCAAGATCTGCAACAGAGTAGATGATCCAGATGGTGTGGGCAGAATGAGAAGAGATCTGGATAAACTAGCAAAGTGGTCGGAAGAGTGGCAACTGGGGTTTAATGCAAAGAAGTGCAAGATCATGCACATAGGGAAGAGAAATCCTGAAGCCACCTATAGACTGGGAGGGGAGTTGCTGGCAGTCTCAAGGAAAGAAAGAGACTCGGGCGTCATCATCACCAATGACCTGGAATCATCCAAGCAGACCTCTAAAGCAGTAGGTAAGGCTAGAGGGATGTTGGGGGGTATTAGCAGGGGTATTACAAGTCAGAAGAAGGAGGTAATAATCCCTCTTTACAAGACGCTGGTTAGGCCCCATCTGGAGTACTGCGTGCAGTACTGGAGGCCACACCTTCACAAGGACATTAACCAAATAGAGGCAGTCCAGAGAAGGGCAACCAAAATGGTGCAGGGACTGCATCAGAAAACATATGAGGACAGATTAACTGAACTCAATATGTATACCCTAGAGCAAAGGAGGGAGAGAGGTGATATGATTGAAACATTCAAACACCTTAAGGGCATTAACAAGGTGAAAGAGTCTAACAAGTTTCAATATAAGAAAAATAGCAGGACAAGAGGACACAGCATGAGATTAGAGGGAGGCCAATTAAGGGGTAATGTGAGGGAGTTCTTTTTTCACAGAAAGGGAGGTGGATGCATGGAACAGTCTACCTCAGGAAGTGGTGGATATGAATACAGTGCAGGGCTTCAAACAGGCATGGGATAGGTATAAGGGAGCAATACAGATAAGCATGAATAGATAGACCATTGACAGAGCAAAAGCCTATGGCACACTCATAAGGTAGAAAAAGAAATGGGCAGACTGGATGGGCCTTGCGGTCCTTATCTGCCGTCAACCTCTATGTTTCTATATAATGAGACTGCTGAAAGTGGAGTACAGTAGCTGTAATGCAACAGATTGTAATGGAACTTCTCTGATCATAGGCACTTTCTTAAAATGCAGTGCTCTCTCAGTGCTCCAGTCCAACCCACGTACATCCTACATTTTGGCAGATAATAGAGGGTGACAGTTAAAGGGGAGATAACATTTCTGGAAAACGGGAGAGGAACTCACACTGGCAGTAAGTAAGGGCAGTGGATGGGGGGGTGGATTAAGGAGGGAGCAGTGTTAATAGTTGAATGAAAAGGTTGGCTGAAATAAGATGAACTAACTCTGCTATTAAAGGAAAATATTTCAGTTTAATTGAGGAGGCCCTATATTGTTACCTCCCTGTTTGACAGACATTCCACGAGAGAGTATCTGACTACTTCATGTGATATTCAGTGAATCTGACCTTTGCTTAATTGATTAATAACCACGCTGCTAGAATTGTGTTTCCATCTCACTTGAACTAGTGCATTGGTATTTTTAACTTAGCCCAGTTCTTCAATGCCTCCAGAAATCAAAGTGACATCTATTTCTTTCAAAACAAAATTGGGCCCCGTCCACTTACTGTACATTCCTCTGTTTGACATGCTGGGCCAACGGGCCTTTTTCTGCAGATGGATTCTATGTTTGTAGGTTTTGCATGCATGCCCCTGGTGAATATGGGATGTACTTATAATAACTCCAATATTCAGAGTGTTCATGTACACACAAATGAGAGTCACATACACAGATCTCAGTGCAAATGCTGACAGTGGCCTAATAAGAATGGCTATCAAGAACAGTATTAGACATTTAAACTGGGAATCAGAAGACGGTCGTAAGTCAGTGTGGTCTGGCAGTTGGAAGACTGGCATGGGAACCAGGAGATTGCTTCAAACCTCGCCAGAGCCTAATACTCACTGTGTGATCTTGGGCAAGTCCTCTCTCAGTGCTCCAGTCCAACCAGCCAAGGAAATGGAAAGAAGCAGTACCCCCCTGGAAACAAGGTGTTGCATTTCAGCTGGGCTAGCCTGCAGAAAGACAGCCCCGGAAGGCTTGTTTCTAGCTGCAGTCATGTGTATGTGTGTGTGTGTGTGTGTGTGTGTGTGTGTGTTTGGGGGGAGGGGGTACAGAGGAATTTTCAGGAGTATATGTAAAAAACAGCTTCAGCCCATACAGCTGTAAAACTGTTTTTTACAAAGGTGTATGTGTTGAATTTTACTTTGGTTCTCTCAACCAAAGAACTTGAGAATGTACTCATAAGAAGCACAGTAACTGCACCTATTAACATACAGTATAGCATAACATTTTCTTGATGCAAAATAAGCAAGCATGAATTTAGAAGTTGCATACACCTCTGCTAATTATAACTACTGTACTTCTTACCAGGGTTTGATAGTAAGTAAATGTATTATTTACTGTAGAATAAAATGCAGTAAAATAGTACAGTAGTGACATAAGGGAATAAGGGCATCTCTTTTCCACCCCTCCTGTTGTATGCCAGTGACAATATCCAGTTTGTGAACAGACACGTCCATGCTCAATTGCTGGAACGCTACCACTATTCATTCTGTGTAATCCTCTGTTATAGTTTATCTTATGACTCAGTTCTGCTTTGAAAGGTAAGATATTCCACATTAACTACCCTCTGTGTGAGGTATTGCTTTTTAATGCCACCCGTCATTTGAGCGTTGGATCTCTATTTCTGCTTGCACTCAAGAACTCAAACTGTATTTTAATACCACTGCTGAGAGCACTCTTATGGTTGCAAGAGTGGTGTCATGTACATTCTTAGGGTATGAGAACCACAAATTGAAAGTGAACAGTTCTGATACCCTAAGAATGTAAGTGAGATGACTCATACAGCCGTAAGAGTGGTCTTGGCAGTGGTATCACTATAGTATCGATCAAGCTTAATCAATAACCTATTTATTTTCTTCATAAACTTTAATGGAATGTGTTGTTGCAGGGCAGCTGCGTGTGAGACACTCTTCACAGAATAAGAGTGCCTCATGCGCA
Source organism: Neoceratodus forsteri (assembly GCA_016271365.2). Classification (NCBI taxonomy): domain Eukaryota; kingdom Metazoa; phylum Chordata; order Ceratodontiformes; family Ceratodontidae; genus Neoceratodus; species Neoceratodus forsteri. Next base: position 1,222,535,472 of record CM057450.1, read on the forward strand.
GAGGAAAGGAGTGATACAGTTTGTCAGGAGTGCTCCCTCGATCTATAAATAGTAATATAGTAATTGAAGGGCTTCTATGACCACCAGGTCTGCCCCACCACTTCCTAAGCAGGGATTAATGAGTATGCTGTACAGGTATTTACTAATCCATAGGAATACCCCACTTGCTGTACTGCCCAGATTGCCCTATAATTCCCTTGGTAAACATAAACTTTTCCAGGCTTATACCGAACGTCTGTACTGTATTCACATCTGCCACCTTTGCTGGTACAGTGTTTTATAGGTTCACCCCTTGCTGGGAAATGAAAGGCCTCCTAATGTTGCCCTTGAAAGGGTGTGTCCCTGCATCCTGTTGGAGCCCATCAGATCAAAAATATTTTTGTGTGAGTTTGCTACCACCCATGAGTATGCAGAAGACTGAGATCACATCCCTTCTCAGCCTCCTTTTTTCCATAGTAAACACATTAGAAGTCTGTGTCCTCTCCTCATAGCTTTTGCTCCCCATTATAATTTTTGGCTAGCCTGCACTGCACCCGCACAGCTGCCTTAGTGTCCTCTTTGTACTGAGGAGCCTGCCCTGCACATAGTACTCTAGATGACAGGGACCTGGGAAAGCGGTAGGATTACTTCCCGCGTGCTGCTGGTCACACTCCTTTTTGTGCACCACAGTATTCTGTCAAACCCTTTTCCATGGACTAAAACATTTAAAATGAATATGGACAGCTTCAGCACTTTCCATACAGGACAGCGAAATGTTTTAGCATTTTGGTAGTTGCAAGCAGTTGAGTTTACTGGCCTACTGGGAATAATAGAATCTGCTCTTACAAATCCTTCTTCTAGACCTTCTGAAATTAAGAAAATGATCATCAAGAAATAACAGATTTAATACGTTCTAAAACATTCATGGAATGAGCTCTGTTACTATGATGTAAAAATTTCACTTTTAACTGTATTGTGCAGTAAAGTTAGATTTTTTTTTTACTTTTTGGCTGGGAAAGGCACACTGAGCTGAAGCTGAGTTCCAGGAGTGACCCAAGTGAGAACTAAACAAAGGGAGGTTAAGCTACTTGCTCAGGGTCATGCAGTATTCAAGTGACAGTTGTGAGATTCAAACCCAGGTCTACTGAACTTCCAGATTCACAACTCTGTACTCTATCCAGTGGGCTATACTGCCTATGGTAAATCAATAAACTATTTCCATTACTAAAAATTACAGCTGGAAAAAATGTTACAGACTCTAAAGTAGGGAATACAAACAGAGTGAAAGGTTAGTTTCAGTACTGGGTTTTGTGGGTGACCAGTTAGACAGCTTTCCCCTTCTATACATGCTACTCCTTTTCTCTTTAATAAATGCAGGCCACCAGAGCCTCGTTTGTTGTTGGAAATGTGCATCCTGAAGGTACACCCTTGTAAAAATCCTTAGTGCAGTTAGCATGCATGCATGGCCCTAACAGAGCCAGAAATCCTTCAAGGGTGCAGGTGAGATCATTGGGAAAACAGAGATAATAAATGGCTTAACAGTCATCTGCTCATCGAGGCAAAGTGAAAATGGTACGCAAGAGAGGGTGATGACCTCATTCTCACTGCCCCGAGAACACTACTGAATTTTGGGGTTACTGACTATGGTAGCTGTAATAGTTTTGCCAGTCTTACTTTTTCATCTGCCATTTATTTATGAATATTGTCTTTAGTAGACTGGTATTCTCAGAATATTTTACTTTCCTTATGTAAGCCCCCTTACAAATTGGGGTTTACTATAATGTCTTCCTGGGCTCCTAAATGCGACTGTCGGGCTGTTGTCCTGTCTGCAGTAGTTCTGTTTGTCTGTGTGAGAGTGCTCTAGTGAGTCTCCATGCCTGTCTCTTTAAGAGGGCGCCTAGTCTGTGTTTGGAAATCAGTCTGGGCTGGGTCCAAGGAATTAAGTCTTGCGACCAGCCAGGTCGTCTGTGATATGGCCCCATTCTGCAGTCACTACATGTGCAGAGGGAGCCCTGTTAGGAAATGTGATTACTTGCTGTTTATTTGTTATAATGATAATGATAGAGGAGTTTGTCTAACCTGCTTTCAATTGCAGCTTGAGCTGTTGAATAGGAGCCACCATTTTCGTTCTGGACTTCCAGTGTTGGAACAATCGAACCTCTCGGGACCTAAAATGGAGACTGTCCCCAGAGGTCTTGTGCAATGGAAATTCTGTAGTTTTTGTAGTTTTACATGTTTGGCACCTAAATGGACCTAGAAGGGGAGCCCTTTCTGTGACACAGTTCCCTCAGCCAACCGAACCTTGTGGAATACCGGGCAATTCCTCAGAACTACCTGGGGCAAGAGTCAGTCATGCGTTGGAGGTTGAAGAGCGAGCAGCTTGAGCTATCAAGCAGCTGCTCTCTTAGGAACATTGGAGAATTGGCAGGATGGCTCTGCTGGCTTGCTTGCCATGTTCTCCTGCCTTTGAACTGTCCAGAGCAGTAATTGGACCTTTCCGTTTGCTGATGTACTTCAGCAGTGGAAGAAATAATAGAATTGTTGTGATGACTGAAGTTTTGGACCGAAGACTTGCTTTTAAAGCGATCTGCCCACCTGAAGAGAGAAAATAGCCTTGGAGAGGAAGGTTTGTGCAGTAAAGCTGTAATTAGCAACCAGACTGTATCAGAACTATGGCTTAGAGAAATAGCTGATTTAAGTGTGCTGAATGTGTTTAGTGGGTCGTCATTTGGTTCCCACGGTGAATCCTGTTACACCTGCTGGAGGCTTTTCCAGCAAAAGATCATGAACTCTCGCAGAACTGTAAATCCCACTTGGGCCTTGCCATCTCAGACTGAGCCACTGCCCCCAGCTCAGAGATCATCTCGGCAAAAGACCCGCATGGGGATTCAGCCCCCTGCTCAACACCATTGAACAGGTAGTGACCACCAGGAGGTGAGTCATGTAGACCCTGCTTCTCCATGCCCACCAGATCAACACCATGAGGTCTTCATCTCGACTGTCCTATGCCTTGGTCTGGGTAGCATGAATACAAATCAGGGTAGCTCCCTGCAACAACAGCTGCAAATCATTGTGTGCCATCTGATTGTCTTGTTCTGGGTTATTGCAAATGGACTGAGCCACCTTACTCGGGATTACAATTATTTGAGTTGTGCACATGCCAACTGTTTTCCTTACTAAGGGCTCCAACAACAGCTGCAATGCCGGCCACCCTGCGAAACGTTTCAGGCTAGCCTGCATAACACACTAGGTACCCAGCTTTGTGGGACTGTTGAAAAAGGGACTTAAAGTGCATGCTGAACAAACCTAGACTTAATCAAAGTATTAGTCATTCTACCAGATTCATGCCTGTCCCTTGTTCATGCCCCCTGAATAAATCAGATAATCTTGTTGCACACTGAACCTGGCTAGTGTGTATATTATTAGTTGGATTGCATTGGTGATATCGTATGGTTGCATTACTGACCTTATTTTCCAGGGGGTCTCCAGGGCAGCTGAAGCTGATCCAGCCCTGTTGGTAAGTGTAAGGGTGTGAGCATATTATTACTGTTATTCAGTGGATGTGAATGTTCTTTGGTATTACTGTTTAGGCCACTAGAAGGGTTGGTGGGTGGTTACAGTGTCCCAGAGGGCAATACCAAAGCAGTTAAGCTACCCCAATACCATTCCTCTGGGTGGAGGCACCCATTCACAGAACTCAAGCCCCTTAACCTGTTCCTAGCCACACAGGCAGGGGTAGTAGCCCATAGGATAGCGCCACCTAGGGGTTACACTTAACTAACACATAATTACATAATCGTTACTTAGAATAGTTTGACCATTGTTGTTTTATTGTTGTAACAGAATTATAGTACTTATGAAATGTATAAACCAATCCTAAATGATTTAACCCACAAGTGCTTAGCCATCTCTAAATGAATCAGTGTACCACAAACGGTTGTCTCTGTAGCAGTATGGTTATCTATTTGGCAAAAGTCGACTTTGGCACTGCAAAGTGGGAGTGTTAAGCTTTGTCTGTGCCTGTGTTCTTTTTTTTTTAGGAATGATAATTTATTCATAAATGCTATCACATGGCAATGCATGCCTTTGCCTTTCAAAAGTAAATATCTTCAAGACCGCTAGTGAATTAGCTCTCGCAAGGATCTTGTGATGAAAACAAACGAGCCCTAAAGTCTTGAGTCAGCAAGGATTTGGTATTTATATAAGTTATGCAAACATTTTAATTAAATGAAGATGTGAGAAGACAATGGCAGGCATGGTGCATTATTAAAAGAAAAAGGAAAAAAGGAAGTAGTGCTGCATTTTTGTTTGATGTAACTGCGTGTTCATTCAGTATTCCTTGAAAGACGCACTTTGTTTCAGGTCACACAGGTACAGTTTACTACGTTCTGAGGTAGTAGGTTGTCTGGGTTTTATTAAAAAAAGCTTAATGTTTCAATAGTTAGAATCCTTTATCTATATCAGATTCCTCTGTCATAAAGGATGTTTTTTTTAAAATATTTTACTCCATTTATTTGTCTTTAGATGCAATAAAGTCATTGGCCAAGCAGGGTCCTATCTCTGGAATAACCTCCCTTCTGAAATGCCTCATGTATTGCTCTAAAGTGCTGCCGTGCGACTCAACATACCACTGTGTCTGGCTTTGTGTATGTTGATTGCCTTCGCCACACTTACATTTCAGTTCTAGGGCTTAGTAAGCATTGCATAAAACATGGATGTAGGATGTGGATTAGGCTGATATAACCACTCATCTGGGGGTGATGACAGCTGGCGCCTCATGTGCTGCTCCTTATAGTTTTACATTGGTTATCTTGCCTAACCCACACCCTGGAGTGTCTTATTGTGATTACAAAATGAGGGGGTTGTGTAAAAAGTTGTTGAAAAACCAAAAATATAAGCCGGCCCGGTGGCGCTGAGGGTTGAGGTGCTGGACACCACACCTCACGCCATGCCAGAACCTGGGTTTGGGAATGACCTTGAGTCGTTGGGGTGCTGGCATGGGAGGGGTGGAGCAGAATCGAGCAGCCTAATGGCAGCTCTTCTCTCCTGTGGTGGTTGTCACCCCCCCAATAGTTGTGCTGCCACCTGGTGGAGGTCTAGTAGCAGCACAGGAAGAAGGGGGTGGCAAGTCGGGAAGGCACCTTGGAATGTGGTGCACACATGCCTCCACATGAGTGCACCCAGGGAAGGAGGTGGATGAAAAAAGGTGGAAAAACACCGGATAAAAATGAAATAGAAAAAAAAATATATATATATATATATATATATATATATATATACTTAAAATATTTAACATGTGGTAAATTTGTAACATAATAGTTCTTTCTCTGGTCGGCTGTCAGTAGGGATCAGTAGGAGACATGAGTGTGGACAGGTATTAGGCAAACATAAGATGAAACTTGCATTACAGTGATATTGTTGATGGTTTTAGTACTTGGTTTATCTCCCTCAGTAGTGTTAAGTATCTCCTTTAATTTACATACTTGTGTGGATAATTTTTTCTTAGTGCTGACTGTTGTTGGGGTTGTGATTACGTGGCTAAGAATGGTTGGTGGAGCAGGTGGGTGAGCACCCAAGAAAGCGAGAAAGTTACGCTCACAGTAACTCAGCAAGTAAGACGGTGTTTTGAAAACAAATGTGTGTTTTGATTGTTAGAGTTGGAGTGGCCAGCTTAATGTTAAATCAGAGAAGGTGCCACATGTTTAGGTAAGCAAAACAGTGTGTGCATAAGGACACTTTGTTTTCAGTTTTATTTTTCAAATGGTGATGAGTATGAAAATTGGGGCCCGATTCTAAGACGGATAAGCCCTGACACAGTGCGACTTGCACCAACACATATGGCATAAGTCACACTTTGCGACATGGGTTCCATCGGCCAGAATTCTGAGAGGCGCAGGCTGCCTGCACCCAGGGGAACTTACGCCTCCCAAGGCCCCTACAGCATGGCAGAAGGGGAGGTTATGGCAGCATCTGTGCCCAGTTCTGAAAGGGCGGCTGCCGTAGCCCCTCAATGCCATTCCAAGAGGCCCTGTGGCACTGCAGGGTTAGACCAGCTATTAGCTGGTGTAAGGGGCTTATGCCCTGCCCAAATGCCTGATGCCCCCTCTGCGTGGCCCCAACCTGCACACTGCCATGCCACACAGACCTCCCCACTGCATAGTAACCCCCTGGCAATACGGAGTTCCACCCGCCGCTCTCCCAGGACTTTAATGTGATGATGTCACCCTCTGGTGCCAGTGCAAATCTGCCAACACCCCCCATGGCCCACAGGGGCCTGCAGGCATGTCTTGGGGCTTGGGGCTGGAGGAGTGGCTGTGCCTTGTCATTGGGCATGTCGGCAGCTTGCAGTACCCAGGTCAGGTGCGCCCTTCCTGTGGAGCACTGTTGGAAGTGCCACAAGTCGTAGGTCATATTTGCTTGGGACCCTGCCTGTTCTGGAATCTGGTGCAGGGTCCCCGGCTTAGCGGCATATGTCGCAACTCGCATCCACCAGCAAGTTGCACCATATGTCTTAGAATCAGGCCCTAAATGTTAAAAATGGGTGCACTGACATGTTTTGTGATGAAGTAGGCTGGCACCGGTACTTTTTTTTGTCAGGCATTAGGTTGAGGTACACATATTGGTGCCAGCCTGCCTTAGCCAATCAGAAGCCAGGATTTTCTGTACACATTTTAAAATGCTTTGTAAGCATTGCTCTACAGGTTGTGATACTATACTTCATTTTCTGCACTTCTGTGTTGTAAGTAGTAAAAGGCATCAGTAATCCAGGATGCCCGCTTTTATCAAATAGAAGACGGAAACTCTTTGTCTTGAGGATATCCCTGTCAAATAATCAGTATCATGAAATGAAAAAGATAAAGCTCATATGATGTCAGGGATAGGGGCTGGGAGGTGTTCCAGTGGAAGTGCGATCATGGACTGGGGATGTGTTGGTGCCAGGAGGATGCATCGGACTGGGAGTGGTGCCAGGTGGGGGATGCAGCGTTGCTTTACACAGGGAATGGAGTCGGGGGGGTGCAGTGTTGTTCTGCACTGGGAATGGCACTGGGGAGGATTTGTGCCATCGATTGGGGGGGCCCTACATTATGGAATACAGGAGGGGGGTTGATTCATGTTTGTATCTCGGCGGGGATTGGGCATGGGATGGGCCCCTATATCATGGCATGTGGTGGTTCAGCAGGGGAATTACATTCCTGCTGGGGTAGCGGCTGGGGGGGGTACCCTGGACTGCTGTGATAGGCAGGCTGCTGTGCGCCCTCCTGCTCTTCCATGGTCTGACTGTGGGTGGCCAGCAGGGTTAGGCCTGCTTTTCACAGCCGATCTTTGCATGGCACAGTCCTTGCCCTTGCCCTTGTGGGGAGCATTTCCTATGAATATGCCCATGCGTGGCACATTTATGACCACTCCCCCTCTTCCTGCGCCATATAAATTATTGTGCACCTTGGCCCATTCTCTTGCAGCTGATGCATCCTGCCTGTTTGAATATTGCACTGTGGTGCATTGTTGGGGTTGCGTGGCACGTCTCACTTTTCCACCAAGATGCGCTGCACATCTCCTTTGAATATGGGGGCCATCATGTTGTTACCAAAGAGAGAATAATTAAGCCCTTATAACACTATATATTGGAAACCAATTCTTAATTTCAGTAAACGATCCTGTTATTTTTTTTTTTAAGATGCTGTACTTACCAACTCGGAAACAGTAGTCAGAGTATGACTCAGGGAACCTCTGGAGTTCAGTGACGACAATACTTTAGGGCAAGAGGTAGCCCTGGGCACCAGTAAGCCCTCATTTAAGGCTAAAATACTAGACTTCAGAAAGGCGGATTTCAATCATGTGAGGGAAATAGTGCTGGGCAGGTTAGCTGGGGCAGACAGCATCGGGGATGTGGAAGGAAGATGGGAGTTATAAAAGAGTTCAAGGTAAAAATTCTCAAGGTAACAAAAATAGGCAGGAGAACAGTCATCAAGAGAAACAAGTACTAAAAGGGTCAGGGAGGCTGTAAGGCCCAGAATTAGGCCCTTTATAAGGTACAAGGAAAAGCCGGGGGACAAAGAATGGGATGAGTACCAGGAAAACTGGAGAAGACAAGAGGGCAGTAAGGATCACAAAGGCGGACACAGAGCTGCATATTGAGGAAGGGGTCAAGAGATGGGGGAAAAAAACAGTTCTTCAGATATAGAAGGGGAAAAAAGAAAGATGGGCATGGGACTTGTCAGGCTAATTCATTAGAACATCACCAACAGCTTAATCTGGTTCAGCATGTCAGTTTGTAGTGTGTCAGTTTGCATTTTTATCTCCCCCCTCCCCTGGGATGAGGTTGAAAAAGGGCAGAATTGCCTACCTTTTCTTTCCTTGTCAACAAAAACCAAATGAATAAAATAAACTATGGAGGGGGCAGGCTAACAGGGAACAAGCAGAAAGCAGCCATGCTAAATGCTTACTTCTGCTCAGTATTAACCAAGGAGAACAGAGGGCCCTTGTGGGAGAGTGGCATAAAGGCAGTTGATAGAGGAGTCCTGAAAATAAAACTGCAGAAATTTACTGGTGAAAGAGTTGAAAAAGGGCTAGCAGTCCTGAAGGTAAACAATGCCCTGGTACCTGATGGGATGCATCTGAGGGTACTAAGGGAACTGGCATTTGCATTAGCCAATTCAATAGCTCTATGCAACAAGGGTGGTTCCTAGGGACTAGAGGATGGCAGATATGGTTCTACTGCACAAGGTAGGGGACAAGGAGCAGCCAGGGAACTATAGACCCATCAGCCTTACCTCTGTGGTAGGGAAACTGATGGAGATACTAGTTAAAAAGGACCTAGTTGAATACGTGGAGAACTGTGGGCTTCAGGATAATAAGCAGCAGTGGTTCGTAACAGGGAGATCTTGTCAAACCAGCCTGATAATATTCTTTGACTTGGTAGCCAGGGTAGTTGGTAAGGGGAAGGTAGTAGATTTACTCTGCTTCACCTTCAGCAAGGCATTTGATTCAGTGGCACACCAAAGGCTGCTGAAGAGGACTAAGTATCTGGGATCATCTCAGGAAACAGCAAGGAAGGAAGGGAGTTGGTTGGAGGGGAAGTAGTTGCAAATTGTGGTGAATGGATTCAGACCACAGAAAAGAGAGGTCACCAGTGGAGTACCACAGGGATCTGTTCTGGGTCCAGTCCTCTTCAATATGTTCATCAGTGACATAGGAGAGGGAATCCAGACTAGTTTATGCCTAATCACAGATGACACTAAATTCTGTGGTAGGGTTGACAATGTGGAAGGGATAAGGGAGTTGCAGAGAGACCTGCAAAGCTGAAAAATTGGTCCAAAGTCTGGCAACTGAAATTCAAGGCCAAAAGTACAAAGCTATGCACTTAGCGAACAAGCCCCAAGAACAGCGTATTGGATGGGGTTGGGGGGTGGTTAAGTTGGACACAACACCAGCATAAACAGACCTAGGAGTCATCATTAGTGACTCCCTTAAACATATCAGCCAGTGTACCAAGGCCTTCAGCAAGGCTAACAGGATGCTAGGATGCATCAGGAGAGAGTTTAACAGTAGAAAGCAGGAGGTACTGTTATCATTGTATGTGGTGCTGATGAAGCCACACCTGGTGTGCTGTGCCCAGTTCTGGAGTCCCCACCTAAAAAAGAACAGGGACAGGCTAGAGAAGGTACAACGTAGGGTGACAAAGATGATTCAGAGCCAGGAGGGCAGATCCTATGAGGCTTGGCTAGAGGCAATGAACATGTATTCACTCAAAACCAGAAAGGGGGGGGGTATGATAGAGACCTTCAAGTTCCTGAAAGGAATTAACCGGGTGGGCTGTGGGAAGTGACTTACCAGGAACAGAGAAGTTAGGACACATAGTCATGAGTGGAGGATAACTGGGGGGAAGGGCAGGTTTAAAGAAGATGTGAGGAAGTATTATTTTACAGAAAGAGTGGCTGAGCTATGGAATGGTCTGCCAGCAGAAGTGGTGGGTACCAAAACCATAAACAGTTTCAAACACAGATGGGACTGTGCAAATGCAGCAGGGTACAGCCATCCAGCCAACCCAGCTGTTGAGAATGTTCAGACCTGCATACATGCACAGTCTCAATACTGAAATGAAGAGGGGTGAGGAAGGGGACTTCAAATGGACATCACTATCAGAGTTCTCTCCCACTCTGTCACCACCCGAGCTTGCTCCAGAATAGCGGGGTGCTGAAATCTGTCAGCATAGCTCACACCGCAGGAGCTGTACAAGGGCAGGCAAGAAGAAGCATGCTCATAGATATCTTACATGCAGTCACAGGTGATATGATGTTAATATTAGAAGACCCACAAAAATCATGGCCTTCTTGTCTTGTTGAAATTGCCACTCATGCCACTATCTCTGACTTTGAACTTAATCCGTCTAAATCATTGATTTTTCCTAATACCCCTTTGTGTGAAACAATTATGTTAGCTCTTGCCCCAGTGAAGATTGTCCATAACAGAAAATACCTAGGTACAATACTCATTCATGATCTATCGGAAACCATCAAATTGAATATAAATGAACAGTGTTTAAAAATTAAGGGCTATTCAAATCTTTCATTTACTTTGTGAGATAGAATTGATAGCTTGAACATGTCCTTTATGTCCCATCTTCTGTATTTATACAAGGTGATGCAGGGAGAAATCCCAGAAAAATATTTCTCACAAGTTAAATGTACATTTATAAAGTTTTTATGGTAAGGGATTCCCCCCACCCCCCAAACACATATGTATTTATTTATTTATTTGTTTACTGGGTGGGCGCACTGATTCAATGGACCATTTTCAGGCACGTAGGTAAATACAGTTCAGAAATACAAGTACACAGGTACAAAGGGTGCAAAAATACAGCACAAGAGAACTACAAAGTGCAAGTGTAAAAAATACAGTGCTTGAAAACCGTTTGAGTTATAAAATACAGAATGCGTAAAACCACAGTACATAATTGTTCAGTACAGTACATCAGGAGTGAGAACAGGCATAAATACATTAAGGTGTAGAAACATAGCAGAGTATCTGAAACAGCATATATGTATATATCAGCATTGCTTGGTATAAAGTGATAAATCCATGGGCTCATGGTATGATGTGTTGCCCAGATTCTTTCTGCTTTTATATAGCTAACAAAAATGAAAATGAATTTTAACTGGTTTAACAAAAATAACTATCTAGTAGATTCTAAAGGGAATTAGGTATCTATAATACAATGGACGCTCTAAGTTAAACAAGGATTTGTTATGCAAGAGATCATACCATTTCACTAAATTTCTTTTTGCTGATATATGGTAAACTCTATAATAAGCAATGTGTCTAACGCATGCAAAATTTGGACAATAAAAGTTAAAAATAAAAATTATTTGCTACAGTCAAATATAGTAAATAACTTCAAACATTACGTGCCAACAAATAGGTATACTTGGAAAAAGGGTTTGATTGATGTAAACATAAATTGGTTAGATATAATATCAGATGGAAAATGTATGCCCTTTACAAAATTTAAAGAATATGATTCAATTGCAATTTTGTCTGATAATTGGTATCTATATTTAATTTCAAATACCAAAGTTGATAATATTAGAAAAGGTTCAAGGGGAATGTTTGATCCCTATGATAGTGATATCTATGTAAATAATAACCTACCATAGGTGAAAATTGTAGTATTACAGACCAGATATATAATCAATCACTAAACTTGGAAAGTTTTGAAACACCACACAAGATTGAGCATACTATGGAAAATGGAATATGGATATTTTAAATAAAGTAGATACCTACCAGTGGAAAAATACCACCAAAAATTCCAACAAATGATATTCTTATGCAAAAAAAAAAGTATTCAGTATAAAATACTAGACAGGGCATACTTTAATCCTGTAAACATATTTCATTTTCAACCTGGTAATAGGAGAAAATGTTGGCATTAATACGGTCAAGATGGAGATTTTTATCATTTAATTTGGAAATGTGAAACAATAAATATATAGTGGAAAACTACTCATTTAGAGCTTGAATGGATCATGTAAAAGAAACTACCTTATAATGTGGAATCTTACATACTGAATGATGTAGAAAATTTTAGGTTAAACCAAAAAGAAAAAATAATGGCTCTAAGAGACAATCTTTATATAAATGGAATTGGTCAAATCTAATATAATAAATGAATTACCACTTTCCAGGAAACACTAATTCTTGAAAAAAATGATAAATCATGTTGAATTTAATAATAACACTCAGTTTCTTATGGACACAAACTGGAAATCTTTTATGGCTATTTTGCTCATGATTTTGAAATTAGGTTAGAATACCTGATGGTATTAATCAATTTGTTATGCTTATTTATCCCATAGTATAATTAAAGTTTGTATGTTATTTCTGTATAATAATAATGTAGAACTTCATGGGTTTGTCAGTGGGTGTAATGAAATGATGGCTATGTTGAAGTGTTCTGTATATATGTGTGTCTTATGATGACTCTAAAAGGCTAAGGATGAAATATTTATTGTTACAATATATTGTTACTTTGCATGAATGTACGCCTACTTGAAAACTGTAATAAAAAGTTTTATGCACTAAAGCAAAAAAAAAAGCTTACTGAAGTCCTGCACAGTGGCAGTTTGCCCCCTCCAAGGACTTCTGTCCAAAACTTGTTTTAAAAAACAGTTATCTTAAAAAACAAACAAACAAAAAAACTCAACTAAACAATAAAAAAATGAACTATGGCATTTCAAATTTCTAACCAAGCACCTCTTTTACTCTACTAATTTTTTAAAAACATTTTATATAGTATATATATATATTAAATACATATATATTTTACAAAAAACTGCATTAACACAACAGGTAGGGCTCAGATTAAACTGACAAAAGTAGGGAAATCTGATGTTAGGGTTTCAAACCCTTGCATCCCTACCCCACCCTGAAGCAAATGAGGGGTGGAGTTTTCCTTGGGGTTGTCAACCCTAATGTTCACCCCATTGTAGTAACAAAAAACTGAGATGTGTTGGAGATAGGTGTGTATGTCTCATGAGTGCATAGAATTAGGTGAGCATTAGGGTTGAGAACCCCAAAGGAAGACTCTACGCCTCATTTGCTTCAGGGGTGGGGTGGGGATGTTAGGATTTGAAACTCTTAACATCAGATTTCCCTGCTTTTGTTGGTTAATCTGAACCCTAACTATTACTTTAATGCAGGTTTTATTTTATAAAGAATTTCCTTACTTTTTGAGATAGTATAATCGAATCCTCATTTACCTGTAGAATCATATCTCCATTTGCCTGTGGGAGGGCCCTGCGCTTCCATTCCTCCATCGATGCATATATGTATGTTGCAGTGGAAGCAAATGGCTCTCCAGGTGCTGTGCTTTCATTTGTGCCAAAACAGCAACCAAATTGTCAGCATAGCCTTCTTATTACCCCACCTCAGAAACCCAGCAGTGAAAAATTTTGAATATCTGCCGAAACATCATTCTGCGGCACTGAAACATCATTCCGTGCCACAGGTGTGAAAACATATTTTGGCCAGAATTTGAAAAATGGCAGCTGTCATGTTCATGAGGTGGTTTAAAAAAGAATTGGTGGATGGGGGGGGGGGTGCCACTAGACACCAGGGAAAGATAAATTAATTACAGGACAGCAATTGGAGGGAGTGGGTGGGGTGCCACTAGACACCAGGGAAAGATAAATTAATTTCAGGGACAACAATCGGAGGGTGGGAGGTGCCACTAGATACCAAGGAAAGATAAATTAATTATGGGCATGGCAATTGGAGGGTGGGGGGTGCCACTAGACACCAGGGAAATAAAAATATATTAGGGGAAGGCAATTGGAGCATGGGGGATGCCACTAGCCACCAGGCAACATTACATACAGAAAGGTACATGAAACAGAAGTGCCACTAGACTCCAGGGAAATGGTATCTCACTGCTATCTCTGCAACCCGCAGCACAAGTTCTCACTGCAGCTGCAGAAGTGAAGAAAGTTCCACTGTTCTCATACAGATGCAGGTGAATGGATCCTCTCACTAAGCTAGGCACCCTGGATTGTGGGTGCCCAGAAAATGTATTTCTGGCAACTTTAGAAAAACAAACAAACATTAGAATCTCGTTAAATGGATCCCATTTAGCTAGATTCAAGTGTTTGTTTTTTAAATAAATAATTTGCAAGTACTTTTACTGTTTGTAAGTTAGAACCATTTTTTCTGGTTTGTAAACTAGAATTGGCAGTTTGAATCACTTTTCCTGGTTCGCAAAGCAGAACATTTTTAGTTCAAACCAAACAATGAGGTTCAAACTAGAACTCACTTAGGAGAGATCGTGAATGTGTGAAATATAAAATTTGGGCAAATTTCCCCATAAACAGACTATGAAATCTTGCTTAGGGAAAACACTGTACATCAAGGATGTTTTAGTTTTGCTAAAACTATCCCTTTTAACGGTGTTTCCCAACTTCAGTAGCAACAGAAATAAAGAAACAATAGGGTGACCGTTGCAAACCATAAAAAAAAAAAAAAGTGGTTTGTGATACCCATTTTTGGTTTGTGATGCATCAAATTTGTGACCCAAAAAACATTCTCATGAACCAGAAATTTCTGGTTTATATGGGGCATCAATTGTTCTAATTTTTATAACTCAGAAACTGTTTAATAGTTGTTTTTTTTTCACCAAGCCATCGAAAGGCACTACCTCAACACAGACCACATGTACCCTGAAAGTTTTGTTCAGAAATTCAGTACTGCACAGCTTGTACATGAGAGCAAAAAAGACGCAAAAAAAACTAAACATATTAAGTATAGGAAAAAAAGAACGTTTACAAAATAAGGGGTAACAAGATATCGGAAACCACTACAAGGTGCCATCATGAAGCTCTCCACATTTTTACAACATGGCACATCAGTGAAAAATGCAAATTTGTGGGCTATTCTGATAAACCCTGCCAGAGTTATTAAACTGCAAATATAGGGGTTTAACATTGAACACCCTACTCAACCCTAACTATAGGGGTGCTACTGTGCCTGTATAATCTCTTCTCTCTCTCTCTAGAGATATATATATATATATATATATATATATATATATATAGAGAGAGAGATAGATATGCATATATAGATATATAAAACTATGTAATTCTTGAATGCCATTAGGCATTAACCAAGTGTAAAGAGCTTAAATTACAGTGTGTTTCAATGAGGTTTAAGAAAAAACGTACAATGTCCAATAATTAGGCTTCTCTGATGGCGTAGCAGCAGCACATTGCATTGCTGTGACCATGACCCAAGTTTTGGAGCAAGCTGATGAGACGGCATCAGGACACAGGCCTGACCATAGCAGGTGCCACTCTGCAGAGCCCTGTGCTCTGAGAGGGATGTGCTGAGCTCCCAGTTCCACAGTGATTCTGTTGTGAGGCAGGAGAGCTTGCTCCCTCAGCAGGACATCACTGCATGCACTCAAGGCCCTACAGAGCTTCACACATGCTAAGTAGAGGCGGTAGCAATAGGGGAGAAATAGAGACAAAACCCATGCACCATCTACATGTGCTCACTCTGATGGGTGTTGCTGTTGAAAGGCTACAGCACAGGAAACGCGGAATAAACAGCACACACCAAGTAACAAAATAGTAAATACCTCATTGGAGCATACCAAAGCACTAACAATTCTGGCATTTCTAGGCACTTTGCCTCTTTGTTAGGAGAGGTCTTGGACTTGACGGCTGTGGGCCATAACAGGATATATCCCTGGAACCAGGGTATATCCCAGAAGGACAAACATGGCCAGGGAGAAAAACTTTATAGAAAAAAGTTCCAACAATTAAATTGTATATTTTACAGCTAAGACAGCACTCATAAACACATTTCAGTAACTTCAAGGTATTGCTATTTGTTGGTGAAGCAAATAAGTGCCCAATATTTAATTGAAATATTTGGTGCATGCCTGTTAGGTCCTCCTTATCTGGTCTGCCATTTAAAACGCACATAGAAATCATGGTTACTTCCTCCTCCATTTATGTACTGGAAAAATTTATGTTATCTGTAGCTCGTACTACAGTTCTTGCTTCCAGTCCCCCTTGACTTTCTTAATTCTGACTTCGCAGTTTGTTAGGGCTGATTTGTAATCCTCCAGTCTTGCCCGGAGATAGACCTTCACTTTCCAGCAGTCATTTACTTCTTTTTTTGTTCTGGATCAGTTGCTTTCACTTCCTGTTGAGCCAAGGGGGCAGCATTTAACTCTTTCCTCCTTATCGCTTACAGGAATACAGGCGTCTGTAGCTGCTTTGAGTACCCTCTTCAACAGATTCAACATGTGCTCTGCATTACCAGCCACAGACAGCTGCTCCAGACCCTTGGGCACCTGGTACTGTTTCTTGGTAAAATTATCATTTCTTAAGTTCAAAGTTCTGGTTGCTGAGCCAAAGCTGATCTTCCCTCTTACCAGAGAGAAGGTTACCCTGTTACAGTCACTGTCTCCCACCAGTTCCTTGATGTTCACACTGGAGATTACCCCCATCCCCACTGCTGAGAACATGATCAAGGGTGGTTGCAAACCTAGTCACCTGTTTGACATGCCTAGCAATATACCTCCTGAGAGTGTTAACCATAAAACAAAAGCCACAGATGTTCCCCCCAGCTGTCATCCTTCTCCTCTGTACCCCCACTGCACATGGCACAGCTAGGTACCATTCCTGGCTGGTAACATGCCTCTCCAGAACAGCAATGAGATCCCAAGATGGCGTACATCATGCAGCCCTGTTAGTACTCCAAGTATGCTTCCATCCTCCCTGGTAAATCATTGTGTTAGAAATAGAAGTTAGTCCCCTGGCCCACATCCACTCAGCCCAGTTCCCACTCAGGAACTCAGCTACCATTTGCCTCACAACCACTGACCACCAGGACCACTTGTCGCTGCTTTTCTCAGTGTCTGATATGGCAGCTGATATGGCAGGTGATATGGCAGATGATATGGCAGATGATACGGCAGATGATATGGCAGCTGATATGGCCGATGATATGGCAGCTGATATGGCTGATGATATGGCAGAGTCCCTGCTGGAATAAAGTTGATATGCTGTATTGGAGTCTTGTCCATTTTGCTTCTGTTGCATCTTATTTTACACACCTGTGCATTCTTTAAACAACAGGGTTGGTGGTATTTAGAGGACTGGCGCTTGATTCCCAAACACTTGTTTTCTTTGTGTGCTGTTCAGGGTAAACTTCCTTATCTTTCTTTATCAGTTGTTGTTATAAATCATCTTTCAGGTTTACTTGGTGCTAACCTTATCAAGCTTCCAGTTCCATGAGTTAAAACTAAGAAGGCTGGACACGCATTTAATTACTTTTGTTCTGTCTCTTGGAATGTTCTTCCTCCCCACTTCTGTGACTCTTCATCTGCGACTTTACCCCCAAGAGTGTTATGCAACTAGAACCACTCAGTCAAAAATACTCTGTAATTACTAAAATCATTTGTATGAAATTGGGATGTTGATCAATGCTTATCACTCTGCACATATAACACCTGTACTGTGAGATCTGTCCATAGCAGTCTACAGTACAGCAGTATGACACTCAACTGTACTTCTCATTGTCTTGTCAACTGCTGGTTCCTTGTCTTTGTGGTAAATGACTGCCTTACCAAGATGGATGCTGGGTTAAAAGAAAGATTACTCCAACTCAACTGAGAAAAATCTGAGTTTGTAGTGGTGGACTATTTGAGAGAATGGTAGGATTTCATCTTTTTTCTTTATGGTAATCTTTTTATGCTTCCATGGCTGACTGTCCCCTTCTGGCTCTGGTCCATCCAGCCCTGTGACCCCACTATCCCTGGGACGGTATCACGTCAATTAGTCGCAAACAAAACAGCGCAAGCATTACAGCGCAGATAAATTATCGAAATAAAATTCAGCGTAATTGTTAAACCGCCGCAAGTCCACTCAGCGCATCATACAATCAACTGGCTAACTGTTAAAAAATACCGAAAAACAGCATACCCTTATGCATTTTAGGCATTTTATGGCATTGAAATATAAATACCGAAAAACAGCGTACTCTTATGAATTTTAGGCATTTTATGGCATTGAAATATAAATACTGAAAAACAGCGTACCCTTATGCATTTTAGGCATTTTATGGCATTGAACCCCCGATTTAGTCCAGGGACAGTACAGTGGAGCACCCTGTTTATTCCAGGAATTAATTAAAAATTTAAAATTTAAAAATTATTATTTAATTAAAAACCCAGTACATGAAATATCGAAATACCAAAATACCGAAATGGAATAAAATGTTCTTCAGCACAGCAGTGTACCCTTACAGCGCATTGCAGTGAAAATATAAAACCTTTATTAATTAAACATTAAAAATTTAAACATTTAAAATCTGATAAAAGCTCAGCTTTTAGACTTTAAAACTGTTTAGCCAGTACATGACATACCGAAATAAAATTGCTGGACATCATTTCAACTTCAGCTTTCACTGATATAACAGTCCATTAAATTATATTGCAGCATTTTCAGCAGCGTGCCCTTACCTTGTGTCAATTCAGCGCAGTGCAGTGAAAATCCTTTATTAATTAAAAATTCAAACATTTAAAATATGATAAAAGCTCAGCTTTTATACTTGAAGTTGAAAGTTATGTGCCACTCCACGCAGGTAATCAAGGATGGAGCAGGTGCCATAACTTTCTACTACCACGCACAGCCGTCTTGCAGTGTCCCTATACTTCTTACGCTGAGCTGGAGGTTCGTGTCCTGCAAGATACTGCTCAATACGTAGCTCATTCATGTTTTGTTCCGTTCTCAGGGCTTGTATAAATTTCCAGATTGTCGGGTGACTGGCTCCTATCAGGCTACTGAAACTGCAGTGCCACCCCTCTACTGCATTATTGGTGTGTGGCAACCCTTGGGAAACAGTTGAATGGCAGTTCCAGAATTGGATCGGGAATAGTGGGCGCCTTTGACCGCACCGTCCCACAGGTCTCCCGATCCAAGTGTCCTTGAAATAATCTATGTATGGTGTTAGGACCTCCTCATGCTCAGCATAAAACTCTGAATTTCGAAGACTTTCAAATGCATCCACAACATCATTTATGGGTACATGTGCTAGGGCTGCAGTCATTCTTATGTTTAGTGCATAGTTCTCGTCTACAGTGTACTTCTTTAAAATTTCTGGACAATCCTGCACCTTTCGCCATAATGCCTGACAAAGATGAAAAAAACAACCCCTTGCTTGTGCTTCTGGAAACTGGAATGCAAAAGCACGAACAGCTGCTTGCTCAAAGTCTGTCATCACAGAAAGCGGAGAGAGTGCAGGGCATAGGGACTTCAAAACGGAAAGAAGCTCGATGTAAGCTGAAGTTGTGCGTGCAGTCATGAGAGCAAAAACAGTCAGAATAGCAGCATTAAATCGAACCCCATGAATTGTGTATAGTGAATAAAGGTGGAGTAACCTTAAATGTGCCATCTGCATACCAATTATCTGCTGTTGCCATATATTCAAGATTTTTTTTGGTGCTGAAAATTAGCAGTCGTTCATGGTCTTGGCAACCACTGTCATGTAGCAGAAACTGATCCCCATTATCAGACAGGCAGTATTCTTTTGGTATTTTTAATTCAGCTAAACTTAAAGGCAATGCAGGAGCAACACATGCCTTTTGCCTCGCACGCTGTGCTGTTCGTTTCAGACAGCTAACAGAAGGCAGTTTACTTGCAACAGCTCGATGTAACTCACCGGTGGCTCCTGCCACAATTTGCTGTGTTCCCTCTAGTGAGGTAATTGCCTTTTCCTTCATGACTGCAATTACTTTTTTAACTTCAATTTCACCAGCATCTGGCACATGATTATGGGAATTTATGTAGCATACGATATCGTCACCGATAGTATGGCATCTTGCAGTGCACTTCAGTTTATCGTACCCTGCACATTTCCAATATGTTTTACCGGAGTGAACTCTCTCTTTACGGTACAAATATCCTTGCTCCGCAAGCAGCTGCTGCCCTCGCTGGCTAAGAACGAATGACAAAGGCATGTTGGAATCAGTGATCAATCGAGACTAACATAATGAATATATTTAAATGCATTTATTAGGTGATTGAATGAAACCAGTTACTAATTGTCTGTATGTCTGAATTATTGTGTTGCTATGTGGTGAAATAATGACTTGCAGGTTTTTTTGATTAGAAGGCTATTCGATGAATTAGTGTGACGATGAATTTATATGCGCTGATATTAACGCGCGGTACTTGTATGCGCTCAGATAATTTGCGATGAGTTGACATGGAACCCCTGGGACATCTCCTCCAGTAGGTCTCCCAAGAATTACTCCTCGTGGCAGAGCTGAGTGATAGGCCAGCCCCCAGGAGCACAAGCCCGAAGTCCAGAGGAGGTGCCCAGTTGGTGGGTGCAGGGCCTGCATCAGACCGTGCTGTCATCCTTCCCATCCAGGATTTTTCCACCCATATAGACCTTCTACCCATGCAGACCTCCCCACCCGTATAGCTCTCCACAGCTGCATGTCATTCATGGGTGGCACTGCATGTAGAGGCATGCATGTGGCATGGCAGCCCTCCCTTCACGTCGCTCTTGCTGCATTACCACCAAGTCTCCACTTGGTAGTCAATAAGTGGAACAGCTGACCCTCTCTCCCTGGGAAAGGAGAGTGATCCCTTGGATAATCAATCATCTCTCCCCACCAGCTGACTCTCATGTGACTCAAGTCCACCTTCCAACCTGGGTTGCCAGCATGGCGGTTGGTAGCTCTAACACCATGCCACTGGGCTGGCCTAGTAGGATTCCATCGTATGATAAACTGAACCGGTCTTGTAGCTGTCAAAAATTGCCTGAAGTTCAGCTGTTATTGATGGTAAGATTTTATCACTTGAGGAACATGATGTGAATTCAGCATCTTCGATCAAACTGCAGATCTTGCAATGTTGGTGAATGCCTTCATACTGTAACTCAAGAAGACTGGATTATTAGCCAGCCCGGTGGTGCTGAGGGTTGAGGCATGGACGCCACATCTCACGCCATGCCGGAGACCCGGGTTCGGGAGCGAGCTCCAGCCACCGGGGGACGGCAGGGGTGGGTGAGGATTGAGCACTGAAGGGCTGCTGTCCTCCTCAGGGGGGGTTTGGGGACTGCCCGGCGTGCCGGTGGTGCCTGGTGGAGACCAGGGGCACTGTAACATGCTCAGCTGCACAACATCAGCGTGCCCTGATGCAGGTAGAGGTTGCTGTATGAGCCTTGTGCCAGAGAAGTGCACATGCAAGGGAGGGGGGGGGAGATCACCAGAACAGGGAAAATGCCGGTGTGAGGGGTAGGCAACAGCAACTGCCCCCATGCCCAAGACCAAGTCCATCCTGCCTGGCTTTCCAGGTTCCTCCACCCGGGTCCTCTCCCATGTCAGAGTCTGTCTAGTAAGTGCACCCAGAAGGAGGGGCGGCCCACCCTGGAGGGGTTAAGCTGGGGGTGCCGATCGTGGACAGAGGAGCAGGAGGGAGAGAGGAGGCACAGGTGGGTGGACTTCAGGTAGGGCAGAAACATGCAGAATGCCTGAGAGAAGCCGCCCAGACCATGACCGGAGGGAAAAAGAATGTAAAAAAAAAAGACTGGATTATTGTAGTTCACTTGATTTGGGTCTCCCTTTTAATCTCTCTCTCTGTAGCTTCAGCTAGTACAAAATGATGCAGTGAGGTATCTCAGTGGTACTAGGAATCCTAAAATTGCTATCATTAATTTTTCAGGATCTGTACTGGTGACTGATGAGTTTCTGAGCGCTCCTTACTAGTCTACTTTCTGGAGCATAAATACAGGGTTTTTGAATCCTAGTGATACTAAACTGTATTTACATTCTAAATACATTATATCGTTTTTATTTTCAGTTTTCCTTTCCTGGTTGAAATAACACATCTTGGCAAACTAGACAAAAGATATGTATAAAAAAAGTGGCTGCCCCCAACTGACCTACAATGCCTTTGTTTATAACATCCATACTACTTAACATGCCAACACACTGTTTTGATAAACAGCTACTGTGAGATCAGTTGGGGGCAATGAGATTCATTTTGAAACATACTAGAAAAGGAACATCATTATTTAAAATATTTAGTTTACTAATAACCAGGGAAAATTAAAATAAAAAACAAAAAGTAAAAACTAAATTAAAGAATATATATTGTTGTACAGCTAAATATAATAATGTTAAGCCTTTAATTTAAGTGAAGACCTGCTCTTTACTTAGGTCACCTTGGGTTACATGCTAACAAAATTTAGAAGGGATAGTACCACATAGCCATACCTAATTCAGTGAGAACCCAATAAGTGAAATATAGAAACAGAGAATTTTCTGGCCCACCTAGTCTGCCCATTTTTCCCTGCCTGTGGTATCACTGCAGATCCTACTCGTACTCTGACCCATTCACCCACCCACCCCTTTCCCTTTCCTTGATTCCTTTATGCCTATCCCATGCATTCTTGAACCCTGCCACTATTTTCACCCTCACCACCTCTGCTGGAAGACTGTTCCAGGAATCCACCACTCTTTCTGTGAAGAAGTACTTCTTCACATCTCTCCTAAATCAACGGCAGCTTTTTCCCTGAAAAATACTTCCCTCTTGTACCTTATTTACTCCACTGAAGTATTTAAAGGTCTCTGTCATATCCCCTATCCCTCCTCTCTTCCACGGTGTACATATTTAAGCCCTTAAGTCTCTCCTCATAGGGCTTCTGATGCAAACCCTGCATTACTTTAGTTGCCGTCCTCTGGACCACCTCCACTCTGTCTATGTCCTTCCAGAGATGTGGTCTCCAGAACTGGACACAGTACTCTAGATGGGGTCTTACTAGCAGTCTATACAGAGGCAATACCACTTCCCATTTTCTGCAAGTGATACCACTCCCTATGCACTCCACTATCTCATTAGCTCTCCCAATTGCCTTGATGCACTGCGTAAACACCTTTAGGTCATCCAATATGATCACCCCAGGTTTCTTTCATGCTTGGTGGTTGTCAGTACCACTCCTCCCTTTTTGTACTCTGCCCTTGGGTTTTGTGCCCCAAGTTCATTGCTTTGCACTTTTTTGCATTGAAACCCATGTGCCAAACCCTTGACCACTCTTCAAAAGTTTCCTCTGGTCACTGCTCATCCTTTCCACCCCCCGGAGTGTAAACCATATTGTAGATTTTGGTGTCATCCACAGAGAGGCAGATTTTCCCTTCTAGTTCCTCTGCAGTGTCATTTACAAAGACATTAAAGAAGACCGGTCCCAGCACTGATCCCTGAGGTACCCTGCTGGTCACCTTCTCTTACTCTGAGTGAACTCTGTTTACCATTACCCTCTGTCACCTATCCCCTAACCAATTTCTTACCAAGTTTATCACTTTTGGACCCACTTGTAAGCTACCCAGCTTGCTTACTAGCTTCTTATGTGGAGTGGTGTTGAAAGCCTTACTGAAATCTAGGAGGCCATGTTCACTGCTTCACCATGATCTAATTCCTTGATCACCCAGTCAAAGAAATCTATCAGAGTTGTTTGACATTACCCCCCTCCCCAAGAATACATGCTGCCTCAGATCTTGCAACCGACTGGTATGAAGATATTCCACAATCCTTTCATTCAGCAATGATTCCATTAACTTTACCACCACCACAGTGAGGCAACTGGCCTATAATTACCAGCCTGTTCCCTGCAACCACTTTCGTGAAGTGGGACAACAACTGCCCTCCTCCAGTCCTCTGCAACCACAGCTGTTTCCAATGAGCTGTTTAATAGGACTGTCACAGGTGCAGCCAGTATCTCCCTGAGCTCCCTCAGTACCTTTGGGTGCACCCCATCTGGCCCTATGGCTTTGTCTACTTTCAGATTAGTGACTCCCTTCAGGACACTGTCCTGTGAAAATGAACTAGTGTCCACCTCCCTCCAGTGCTCTTATTACTTTTTTTGTGGCCCCTCCCCTCCTCTTTCCTCCGTGAACACTGAACAAAAGTACTTGTTCATGATGTCTGCCTTTTCCTGGTCCTCCTCTGTGCATTCCTCTCCCCCTTCCCTTTTATGATCCCACCCCTGGTCTTACTCCTTTCACAAACATACCTAAAAAATGTCTTATCTCCCTTCGTCACTACCTGAGCTATTTTCTCTTTAGTTTGCACCTTTGTGCTCCTTACTGCTCTCCCTGCTTCCCTGATACACATCTCCATCCTCCTCCCTCTGCATCTCCTTATACCTTCTGAATGCTACCCTTTTAGCATTTACCTTTTCCACCACCTCTTTTGAGGACCACAGCAGTCTCTTTTTCCTCTTGCTTTTGCTCACTTGCTTTATGCAGAAGTTTGTTGCTGTCCCTAAGGCCCTTTTTAGCTTCATTCACAATTCCTTACATCCACTAAAGTCATCCTCCCCCATCAGATCATGCCTGAAGTATTCACCCATCTTTTTAAAATCTGCCCCCCTGAAGTCCAGGACAATTGCCCTTGTTGGTTCAATTCTGCAGCTGTCCTTATATTGAACCACACTATATGACGATCGTTGTACCCCAGGTTGCCTCCTACCTTGACATCTGCAACACTGCTCCTGTTAGTGAGTACAAAGTCCAGTATTGCACCATCACAAGTGGATTCACAGACTAGTTGCCTAAGGAATGCCCCCTGCAGGTAGTCCAGAATGTCCCTGCTTCTAGCTGTAGCCACAGCTGGGAGGCTCCAGTCTGCATCTGGCAGATTAAAGTCCGCAGCAGCAGCAGCTCCCCCTTTTCTGCCATCCTGCCAATAGCTTCCACCAGTAGTTTATCTCACTCCTGCCCACGTGGTGGAGCTCTATGGATCACACCAGTGCAAATAGAGGCTCCATTCCCCCCATCAATAGGGTGACCCACAGTACTTCTGCTCCTCCTGTATTTTCAAGATATAGCTAAAAACGTAGATGGTTCACCAACAAGACAGCATGTATGTGTATGCCACAAAAGCCAGTCAACAGCTATAACACATGCATAATCAGGCCACTGTAATCAATACAGTGACACCATAAAGAACTTATAGCACTGAATGTCTATATCAAGTTTTGTGGCTAAACAATAAGGGATTTTATGATATAAACCAATAACTGTAAATGGGATATACGTACCTATGTGGATGCCTTTACTATATTTCCATTATAGAGGCTACCACCACGCTGGAGATAAAAAGTCTTTTGTCCAAAATCAAGTATTGTAGACACTTGTGACTGGGTTAGAAAAGGACTGGCTGGAGAAATCCCAATCAGTTTGGATGAGACACTGGCATTAGCATCTCTGCCAGAGTATTTTGTATATTGATTTGTATTTTACTTGTTTTACCAGGGGGTAGCTCCATTGTAATGCTAATTTATAGGAAGGTCCTGGATAGAACAAATGCACCCTAATAAACTGAACACAGATTCAGAGCAGAGGTGGCATATCTAGCTGCATGTGAATAATGCAGAAAATATCAAGGCAGTTACAGTGTAATTCCAGGTCAGCAGTAATTGAAGTGCTAATTACATGGTACATTTCCAAACTGATATCAAGGCAATTATAGACAATTCACATTCAGAAGAACCAGTGGGTAGATCCATATCAGTAACAAGTATTCTGCACAATTACATGACACACGGCAGTTGCAAGGTAGGCTGTTCTTCAGTGGGGGATTAAAAGTGTTTAGGGAGGTTGTGACCCTGGAGGATTATGAATAAATCCTAATAGCGGTTGCAACTATCTGTAAAATGATTTTTAATCTTTGATTTAAAGATGTTGAAACCAACTAGGTTTCCTAGTATCACCTCATATCAAGGGGACATGTTCCTAGGGTAAATGTTCGAGACCAAAATTTAAAAAAGGAAGTATGCCACAGGTGTTAATCTATTGATTCACTGATTGATTGATTTAGTGAGTTTTTGTTTGCTGGCTAGGGTACTCTAGGCAAGTAAATGCCTATTTACAGGTACAGCTTGGAGGACTACATAAGCATGAATTTTCATGGTTCACCCATATCGGTGCAACAGTCATTTTGTCGATGCCGATATAGGCATGGCAGTATGCCACCTGACATTACGGCACCACGCATTGCAGCTCCCGGGACATGTAGCACCAAAGTGTGGTGCCGGGGAACAGTCCTGTTTTGTGGGGGCCGGGGGGTCACCCTGAGCACCCGGCTAAACTAAAGATAACAACCTCTGGGGTGGGCATGCCCTGGAGGAGGCAGAAACAGTGTGGGTGCAATGGGTAGCATCAGTGAGGGGCAATCTAAAATCAAGATCGCCGCTTTCACTGTCGCCCATGTTGCAGCACCCTAATTGCAGCAACAAAATTCAGTTGCCATTTTAACAGTATACCAGCATGCATATACATAGTACAAGTGAGAGCCAGTGCACCTGGTTAGCAGTGCGACAAAAACATGAGAATGCTGTATATTATCTTTCTGAGTAGCAAAAGGTGTAGAAAGGAACCAGCAGCAGTCTAAGAAACCAGAATCTAACAAAGCAAAGTCAGTGTAATAAACTTGCCCAGAAGCGCTCTAAGTTCATTGGAATTCTCTATGTTAGAGAAAGGCCTGTCATTTGTCCCTACACTTGATATAGCACCCTATGAACTTTTTCTGGATTTCAAAAGATTTACTAGAAACTTATACTTAAAATCTTTTGGGAGCAAGCAAGAAATGGGTCAAGTACAATCCCACAATACACCAACACTGAGACACAAAGTGAGATCACAGCTACAAGCAATATGCAGTCTTCAGCCTTAGATTTAGTGGACTCTAACATCCCAAATAATACTGGAACAGAGAAGTAGGGGTTTCAAAGAAGTGATTTGGGCTTGTCCAGACTATTGTCCAGACTGTCTGACTGACTGCCGATAAACTCCTTTGAAAGCCTCTCTGGTGGGAAAATGGTAACACCTGTTTGAGAGAAAAGCTGAGACTTATATGAATAGTGAGAGTTATAACCATAGTGAATACAGGGACAGATCAGTCCGTGTCAACAGGACTCTCACATGGTTAAGAAATGTTCTCCTAAAATCACACAGAAGCTAAAGATGTTTGAATACTCTAACAGTATACTTATCATTTGATATACTTAATGAAGCTCATCATCCCTGATGAAGCCCATACAGGCAAAATGTTGGGTTCCACTTTGAAGATCTGATTTTAAGAAATATCATCAAATAAAACACCCATGAATAGGACTTTTGGTGTGGCTGACTGTTTTCTTTGTTGATTCTGAACTTTCACATATCTTGTCCATTACCAGCAGCAGGGTACCCACCCAAAACTCTTTTTTGGCTATTCTACCTCCAAGTATGCTAATCTGTATTTAGACTACTGGGAATGAGAAGTAGTCTATATCACCAAGGCTAACCCTTACTATCATGAATAGACCTCTGGAGGTGCTATATAAGCAACATCTTGTTGGTTTGGATGGGCAGCAGGGGTGCTCTGGATGAGTTTGTGGAGTTTCTGGAATACATCAGTTCCAACTTCAGATTCACAACTCATGCTGATCAGAGTGGGGTAAACTTCATGGACCTCAACATCTCGAAGAAGGAAGATGGTATAGTCAAAACTAACTTGTACTGCAGAGCTACAGACAGGAACACTTCCTTGCGTGTCTCTAGCTACCATCCACAGCGCTGGAAACATCTGTCAGTCCCAGCACCTAAGAATAAAAAAAACTGTAGTGAGGAGAGTGATCTCTGTGAACAGAGTAGGCACATGAGAAGAAGGTTCCAGCAGAGGGGTTATAGGACTGATGTTCTAGACTTAGATTCTAGACACCTGAATTTCAGGCTGCCAATGATATCCAGGCAAGACAGCCAGATATTGTATGCCACTGGCAAGCCATCTCTGTTCATTGGGCAGCATGTCATTAGTCTTTGATTTTGAACCCCAATATAGGAAGCTCTGGATTTCAGTGTTGCAATGATATTGTAAATGATAAAGTAGCAAGAATAAGTTTTGGACTCAGACTGGTCACTGCTGCCCCTCAGCAATGATGTTATCTCAGCACAACATCACACCTAATCAAAAAGTAACTGAAAATGTATTTTAAAAATACATTTTTTTCCTCTTTGTTTTTTTTTGTCAGCAAGCCATTTTATAATTGCAGTAATGCACTCTAGGGTGCATGTCATGGGGATAACAACACTTCTTGAGGTTTAGACCCTGTGGTTTCATGCCCAACCACCTGAAGTGTGACATTATTCCAGCATGGCACATACCCTGTCATGCATTATTGCTTAAATAAGTAACATTCAATTTTGTAGTATCATGCCCCTTCTTTTAAAGCATCATTGTGTATAAGACTGGTACCTACTCTACTATGAGTAAGCTTTTAATTTTGTATCAGTACTTTGTGCACTCTACCTTTAAACACTGCACTTGAAAGGATATGAGTATGTTACATTTGGGACTCTTGACAAAGCAATGCGCAAAAACAGTCAAGATGCTGGCTCAGTGGTTCTTTTGTTTTCTCTGCTAACACTGCTATATAAATTCTACTTCCTTAGCTGATATTGCACATATGTATTGCACTTTACATGAATTCATTCAACACATTATTAAATTTTGGACCTATAAGCATACCTTGATGTACAGTGCCTTTTTTGTGTTTGAGATTGTGTTGTTAACCAGGCATGTACAACCTACGAGGAGCAGACTTGTTGTTTCTGGTTTTATAATTTAACTTATAAGTAAATAACCCCCTCCAGGTCATGGGGCTATGGGGGCATTACCAGTTGGTTGGAAGTCACTCATCCTTTGGCCTCAAGCCTCACAGTGCACCCAAGACATGCAGCAATGCCGCTGTACTTTCATGGCCTGTCGTGTGTTATAGCATACTTGTGTTCAGAGAGAAGATTTCCTGAGGATTCAGATGATTTGGAAGGCTCTGCATTCAGTTTAAGAGTGATTTGTGTTCAGAGGGTAGCATTTATTGAGGATACAGATGATCAAGATGCTCTGTGTTCAGTTTTTTAGGAGTGCATTGTGGTCAGAGGGGAGATGTTCCATTAAAATCCAGAGAGCCAGCCACACTGCATTCAATTCATTAGGAGGACTTCATATTCAGAGAGATTTGCCTGAGGATTCTGATGATCCTGGTGCTCTGTGTTCTGATTTTGGAAGCCTTGTCCTTGTGAAATCCCTCCAGGTATTCTTATTACTGAACCCAGCCTCACCTTTGCTCAGAGGTTCTGACATTCGTCAACCATTCTGGAAACCCTTGCAGCTATTCATACTTCTTATACAGACCCTTTGACTCTATCTGACTGAATGTACAGACTTTGGCCTGGCAATTACAGAGTAAATATTTAAAGTGAATAAGAATGCAATTTTATTTTTATTTACAAGTTTATGATTTGCAGGATGAGTTCTATGAGATTCAAATCTCATTTACAGAACATCCCAAGTCAGACTACAGTATAAACAACATACTTATTTTTTATGTATGCATGTTTTCAAATATTTATTTATTTAGTTCAACATTTCTAGTAGAAGCACATACTGAGCTGGCATCAGCTAGTTTCCAGATGTGTCATGGGAAGGGGGAAGAGAGAGAGAACAGATACAAAGTACAATATATAAATACAATAATATGGAAGTAAGTATATACAAAATTATACA
This sequence comes from Neoceratodus forsteri, assembly GCA_016271365.2. Taxonomy (NCBI): domain Eukaryota; kingdom Metazoa; phylum Chordata; order Ceratodontiformes; family Ceratodontidae; genus Neoceratodus; species Neoceratodus forsteri. The sequence continues at coordinate 1,222,565,069 of CM057450.1, forward strand.
ATTCACGAATGCTAAAGAATAAACTGTCAAACAGAAAAATTGCCACACAGTAAATTGTGGAACAGGCAAAATAACATTAAACAGCAAGCAAAACGGCAAAGTAAGAAGCAGGGAGAAATGACTGATACTAGGGGAAGGGGGGCAGTGCTGTGCAGTGCATACTACACAACATAAATTATTATCAAAAATGATCACATAGAAAAACAATTACAACAAGACTGAGTATGTAGCATATCAAATTTCACAATATCCTTAAAAGTCTTAATACTGGTGCGGTTTCTGAACCAGGGGACTAAGCTATTCTGGGTAGTAAGGGCATCAAAAGATAAATGTGCTGTACCATAAGCAGAAACAAATTTAAGTAAATGATTACAGTGATGCTGAACATCTCCTGAGACATATCAGATAAATAAGAAACAGTTTGGTAATTCACGGCTTTGTAAACCAAAGATAGCCAATTAAGTTCTCTCCTGAAGAAGGGGATAACCAATTTAATTTCCCAAGTAGTGAACAATCATGTGCATCCCATATCTCTTTTAAAATAAAACCATAGTAATTGACAAGAAACAACAATTAAGGGGGCTAGAAAAGGCTCTGTGGGATGGTGATGAATAGTGTCTACATAATCCAGAATTGGAAGGGTTGCATGTGCCATTATGTGCTTCCTATCATTTACAGGTAACACTACCTGGCATGTTTCAAATGATCCAGACATTAATGAATTTTAGAGGTGGGTTTGTCAATGTGATTTCTGAAAGTTAAAGAGGGTGAAGGAATCAAAATAAAGACCTAGATACGGCAATTTGGTTGCCCTTTCCAAAGGTGAGTTGTTTAAAGTAACAGTAAAATAACAATCCAAGCTATCTAAGGAATACTGTGCATGTATGTCAGTTATTTGCATTCTAAAGTCCTTCTAGGGTCACTAAAGAGTCATTATAGACTGGTTCTCAAATATTGTACTGTACCACTGACCAGTTGATTAGGAAACAGTGCTGCAGGACAATCATTAAAAGTTCATTTGCATAGTAGCATAGCAATTGCTGTACATATTTTGGTGTGCTGCTCCCCTGTCTTCACTTGTATCTGCCTTCAGTCCATCAGTCATTAAGAACATCCAGGCTCCATCTGAAGTTTGTCTCCTGCCTCTCCTTCTGGTGAGTTTTACACCAGGCCAGCGTACAGTCTCAGGAACCACCACCCACACTCCCAGTCCTTGTTAGATTACTTGAGTGTCCATTCTGGCTCACCACACTCAGGTCCCACAACATGCAGCCTGCTGCCCACAACTGTATCCAGATCTGGGCCATGGTAAGGATAGCCTTCCCATTGGGCTACCCAACACAGGGGGAAAAAATGGAGAACTGCAGGAGGTTAGCGGAGCATGGGGTCAGGTGGTACCTGGTAACAACTGGATGCAGTGGTGGAAGAAGAGTCATAAAAAAAAGAACAAGAATGGCCAAATAAAGCATGTTTTGACATTCCAAAGGGAGTGTTGGATGTGACACAGCTTTTTTTTTTTTCCTTTCTCTGGAGTGTCCTACTGAGTCTGACAGCTCCAATTACATCTCACCTTCTCTGTTTCTCACCCCCACCTGCTTCATATTGCAGACTTACCCCTCTCTGGTGGGGCCTTTGGGGGCTGGGCTTTTCCCCCCATAGGACAGCAAAGTTCTTGGTGGGGGGGGGCAGCATGCAGTTGCCATTATGGAGACCAAGGCTGTTGGCGTGATACTGTGGAGCTATAGGATTTACCTGGCTTCTGTCCCAGTCTTTGAGACACTGAGTGAGATCTGGCTCAGTGGAGTGCATGCGCACACAAAGCATGCTTTGTCTCCCTAGCCATGCTTTAGTTCCAACTGCACCACCACCTAAGGTCACACAGGGGGTGGCAGAGCAGCAGATGCTGGCTCCTTCCCTGTAGAAAGAGAGTATCCTTTGTGATGCTCTGTCTTTTCCCCCGACCAGCTCCCAACATCCCAGGCTTTTTCCAAAACTGAGTCATTGGCATTGCAAGTGACAACCTTGCCATTGCACCAGCAGATCAGCCTAGACATTGGTACTTTTCATGTGGCCACAGTGGCTTAAAACAGTAAGAAACTGTAGCAGTCCAAGGCAGAGCTGCCTCTACTGCTTCCCTTCTTAATGGCCAAGCTAATTTATTCATCAAAAATTTGAAAATGTGCTCCCTGGATGAGCCCAATGAGATACATCATGATGCCTCAATGTGGGCTCCAGGGAAAAGTAACAGGAAAGTCAAAAAGTAAAATCTTTCGTACTACACAGTAAACAGTGCTAACATGGGTTCAGAAGTGATCATTCAGTACAGTCGATATTCTTAGGGCAGGGATCTCTAAGTGTGAGCATTAGCTTTTTGATGTTACCCAGGATAGGTGATGGTTTTATGTGTTCAGGCATGGTAGCTTGGTCCAGTTGAGAGCTGAGTAAGCACTAAAGTCTGTTTCCCATGATCCTGCCTTTTTCTTAAGGACAATAACATTCAAAATGCTGGAGCAATGGAAGGCATAGCTGTTCACCTTGGTGCCGTATAATGCAGTAAGACATTGGTGCAGTCAGCATTAAACTTTAATAGAGAGTGAGATGCTAACTCATTGTGCACTAAGTTGCTTTTTGATGTTATGTTTTTAATTGCAGATGTTTTGGGTTTATTTGCAATTGTGTAAATGATAATGTAGTTAATATATTGTGGAAAAGAATTGGATGCAAAAAGGCTGACAATTTATTGCCACTTAGGCTGGAAACTCAGTGGATTTCATGCTCCAGACTAGTTGCTTTAGAGTTTAATGTTGACTGTACTGTAGTCTGAGTCAGATCTACGAGTGCATTTGTAGAGCACTGAATTCCAGTTTTGGTTTCTTTGTTTAGCCAGACCAGGCCGGTTTACCCAGGTGTACAGTGTGCAGAAGAGTTCACATGGAACTGACATTAAATGATTTACCACAGCAGTTGGGGGTACAAAAAATGACAGTATAATCCTTAAAAAAAGGTAACATACTGTAAGTACTGGTATGTTGTTAACAGGTGTTTCAGCAATTTTGAAACTGAATGTTGTCCATGCACATAAGGAGCAAATCTCTTCTGATGATCAAAACATTTGTTTATTGAAATTACATTTACTTTTTTCTGAGTTTTTGACTTGGACCCAGTATCAGGTTTTAAAATTATTTCAGTTTTAACACGTACTACACTGTCAGCTTTAAACATATCTGCCACCAAATTACTTCACTTTTAATGATTTCTGTATTTGTTTTTGATCATTGTGTAAGTTATCAATGTTTGTACGTTGCTAAATATTTTACTTATTGTCATGTTTTAATTGTGCCGTATATTATTGTTTGCAAACAGGACTACTGTACATTGTAATAAGGCTTGTTTTTTTTGGTAACCGGTTAAGGCCTGCTAGGCACAGGTGCCTGTTTTCAGGGGCGACCCGGGAGCACTGGGGAGGTTAAGTGACTTGCTCAGAGTCACACAGTAAGTAAGTAAGTGGAGGTTGTGGGAATCAGACCCATGTCTTTCTACTGGATGTACCAAGCTCATTCACAGCTCATTACTCTAACCTCTAGGCTATACTGCCAGCCCCAATTATTCTAATAATGATGATACATCATACAATATGAATATATGTACAATCACACAAAATAGCCAGCAGAAGGTCTTATGTTCTATCAAGTATACTTGATTGTGGAGCCCTTGATCCAGCAGTTACTGTGCCCCCCACCGCCACCAACCCTGACCCTCCTGTTCACCCTGTTCCACCTTGAATCCCCAGGTGTCTTTTGAGAGCTGAGCTCAGCTGGCACTTTATTCTACCCTGTCACTGCTTGCTCTGTAAAGTATTGTCTCCTGGCCTATTTTTGTTTTTATCCCCCTGCCTGCTTATAACAATGCTCTCTTTTGGTCTCATTTCCACTGAGACAAAAGAAGTCCCTATATCTACGTTGTTAATACCTTTCAGGTACTTGAAAGTTTCAATCATGTCTCCTGTCTCCTCCTCTTCTTGAGTGAGTACATGCTGAGTTCTCCCCCCCCCCACTCAACCAGGTTGCATCTGGAAACAAGCCTGTCTGGACTCTGATTGCCTACCTGGTAAACTATGTTACGAATAAATAATAATACCTTTATTTATTTATTGAATTTTGTTAACCAGGTAGGCCTGCTGGAACAGAGTCCCTTTTCAGGGGCGGCCTGGAATTAATTACATAGAATACATATAAGAAGGATTATACAGAGTCAGACTATGCAGACTTACATTACCTAAATATATTAGGAGATATAGATATAGTATTCACAGGGGTACAGGAGATCAGCACACAAGCATAATCAATTACAGGTCAAGGCAAGAGCGCAGTATAATACATACAGGACAGGTATGACAGTGGTAGGCTGTGGGTCAAAATACAGTCAGTGCAGTACAATAAAGAGGCACAGCACTGAGTACTGACCAGGGACACTGAGGAAAGACAGCAGCTACAGGTCAGCGATTGTAGGAGCACAGACTGCGCTGAAGTGTGGGGAACAGGGACAGGAGCAAAACTGGTGGGATGGGTAGAGAACTGGCTAAATGATAGGCAGCAGAGGGTGGTGGTAGGTAGGGAAGACTCATCCCCTAAGCCTGTGATAAGTGATGTTCCACAGGGATCGGTGTTGGGCCCAGTGCTGTTTGGCATATTTATTGCAGACATCTCGGAGGGCATCAGCAGCAAAATCAGCCTATTTGCGGATGACACCATGATGAGAGTGGTGGTGGACAACCAGGATGGGTGGCGGGGGCTACAGGAGGATCTGGCAAGGCTAGAGGCATGGTCTGACAAATGGCAGCTGGGGTTCAATGCAAAAAAATGCAAGGTACTGCACTTTGGAACAAAAAATCCAAGGAGAAGCTACCATCTTGGGGGGTGCGGCTGGAGGTAACAGAAGAGGAGAAGGATCTGGGGGTACTCATCATGGGAGCAATGAACAATTCCATGCAATGCAGAAAGGCAGCAGCAATGGCCAACAAAATGCTGGGGTGCATTGTAAGAGGCATTACCTTGAGAAGAAAGGAGGTTATTCTGCTGTTATACAGATTGTTGGTTAGACCCCACCAGGAATACTGCATGCAGTACTGGTGCCTGTACCTACAAAAGGACATTAGGCTGATGGAGGGGGTGCAGCATAGGGCAATGAAGATAATTCAGGGCCTTTGGAATTGCCATATGAGGTCAGACTAAGAGAATTAAACATGTACACACTGGAGGAGAGAAGGGACAGGGGGACATTATTGAGACCTTCAAATACATGAAGGGGATAATCAAAACAGACACAGAGGGTCTATTCAGGAGGAGGGTGGGGAGAGACACTAGGGGCCATGACATGAGATTAGAGGGGGGTAGATTCAGGAGGGAGGTGAGAAGGCATTTCTTTACAGACAGGGTGATGACAAAGTGGAACGCACTACTAGCTGAGGTGATGGCATGTAACACACTGAAATGCTTCAAGAAGGGGTGGTACAGGGCAAAGGGGAGGGAAGGGGAAGGGGGTGGGGCAGCTGCTGAATAGGGAGCTAGCTGCAATCTCGTATGTTTGTATGTTCGTAAGTAGATATACTTGGCCAATTTAGGGAGAGGAAGACATTGCAGTGGCTCATAGTAGGTGGGGCACCCAAGGCAAAGTGGCCAATCTTATTGTAGAGCACATTAAACTTATTAAGTTCAATGCTCCTCAAGGAGTTAAGAACTGGGGCTCCATATTGCCTGAACATAGGCAGGATTTGCCTAGTGCATTTACCCGGTCAACAAAAACTAAAAAAAATAAAACAATTGTAATGGGGGAGCAGCATGCTCCTGGCAATAACCAGCGGAGATTCCTTGGATATGTTGCCTAAGGGGTATAGCAAACCGATTTTTCGATGCAGGCATTTAGAGACATATTCAATGTGGGTTCTGAAAGAGCATTCTAGTTGCCTTGGCTGCCATCTTCCTACATTGTGTAGCCTGTTTTAGGTTGGTGGACAATGTCTTATCCTGGGTAAGTATAAAACGTGTTCATTCATTCACAATTGCTATTTTTGTTGTAGCACTGATTGTTGTTTTAGTAAGCACTATGATGTCATAATAAGTGCACTATTTGGTGAGCAAACACTTATGAAAGCTGTTTATACAGACTTTATGGATACATTGGCACAAAAAAATTGTGTAAAACCTCAGAAAGGCTAACAAACTTTTGGAAAGGTGTTCTCTCTTGTAAATTGTAAAAGCAGAATAGTTTGTTTATGAAATTAGAACTGAAGTGGTGCCCGCTGTTTGAGAAATCAGCATGTTAAGAATGCTTGGGACAGGGTACAGGGTGGGTAAGGTGGGTGAGGGGACAACAATGGGAGGTCAAGGGGGATGAAGGAGGGGCAGCTGCCTGCTAGGGAGCTAGGTGCACAATCGAACAGACTTTGATAGACCAGTAGGTCTGTTCTGCTGGCACCTTTGTATGTTCGTATGGTTGTTCATATGTTAACCAATGTTGTCATCTGTAAGCCAGCAAGACTAAATGTTTTTAAATATACTTTAGTTGTTCATCACATTACTACATACTAACTACTAAAATGCCAGCAGAATAGGCCTAACGGTCTTTCGTGTCTGCTCGTTTGGTCAGCCCCAACCCTGGGTGCGGACCTTGCTGTCCCCCTCGCCTTCTCTGGCTTCTGCCTTCCCAGTTCCGGATATTCTTGCTGCATTGGATTTTGCTTCCAGAACCCTTCCCTGTACCTGTCCAACCCCTCTTGAACCCTCCACTGTCTCTGCCTCCACCAGCCCCTAGGCAGTGCATTCCATGGCTCCACCACCCTCTCAGTGAAGTAGCACCTCCTCTCTCTCCCTGAATCTTCTCCTCCAGCTTCCACCCATGCCTCTAGTGGCCCCTCCTCCTTCCTTCGAAGCACCCTGACTGTTCCTCCCCTATTTACCCTCTTCATGTACCTGAAGACGCCTATCATGTCCCCCGGTCCCTTCTCTTCCAATGTGTACATATTTAGCTCTTCGAGCCTCTCCTCATAGGTCCTGTCCCCAAGCCCCAAATCATTTTGGTTGCCCTCCTCTGGACCCTCTCCAGGAGGTTAATGTCCCTCTTTAAGTGTGGCCTCCAAAACTGCACGCAGTATTCAAGGTGCGGCCTCACCAAGCAGTTATACAGAGGGAGTATCACTTCCCTCCTTCTGGAGGTGATCCCCCTAGCGATGCATCCCAGCATCCTGTTGGCCTTGGCTGCTGCCCTCCTACAAGTCTCAGAGTTGTTCATCTTGACATCCACCACCACCCCCAGGTCTCTCTCAGCCATCGAGACTTGTAGCATTCCCCCCAGGGTGTACACTTGGCCTGGGTTTCTGGCCCCCAGGTGGAGTACCTTGCATTTCCCTGCATTGAACCTCAGCTTCCACTTTCTAGACCATCTTTCCAGAGCCTCCAGGTCCCCCTGTAGGGCCACCCTCCCCTCCTCCCCATCCACCACCGCCCCCAGTTTCGAGTCATCCGCAAAGAGACTTATCTCACTCCTGATTCCTGTCCTTATGTCAGATATGTAGGCGTTGAACAGAAGGGGCCCAAGGACTGATCCCTGTGGGACCCCACTAATGACCCTCCTTGGGGATGAGACTATCCCACCAACTACGACCCTCTGGGTCCGGTCCTGGAGCCAATTGCCTATCCATCTGATCATCTGGGTCCCCACCCCCATTTCTCCCAGCTTATCCAACAGGCCCACGTGAGGAACAGAGTCAAATGCCTTGCTGAAGTCTAGAAAGAGGACGTCCACTGGTCTACCCAAGTCCAAGGCACTTGTCACCCAGTCATAGAACTCCACCAGGTTTGTCTGACACGATTTCCCCGGGATGAATCCATGCTGTCTATTGTCCAGGCACCCTGACTTATCCAGGTCCTCCCCTAGCCTCTCCTTGACAATGCCCTCCATCACCTTGCCCACCACCGATGTCAGGCTGACAGGTCTGTAGTTCCCTGCCACCTCCCTTGATCCCCCCTTGTGGATAGGCACTATATGCGCCACCTTCCAGTCTTGGGGCACCCACCCTGTCCTCAGAGAGATGGTGAAAAGCTCCGCCAGGGGTTTCGCCAGGACATCCGCAAGTTCCTTCAGCACGCTGGGATGTAATTTATCCGGCCCCGGTGCTTTCTCTGTCTTAAGGGAGCTGAGGGCTTCCCTCACTCTCTCTGCTGTGATTTCCACTTCCGGTACCTCTTCTCCCTGCTTAGCCTCCCCACCTGCCAGTGATGCCTCCCCCTCTCCCCAGACCCGCCGATCGGTAAGGGTCCCCCCCTCCTCAGTATCTCTGTCTCCTCCCATGTATGATGCAGCACCTCCATTTTCCTTGGTGAAAACTGAGGTGAAGTACTCATTTAGTACCTCAGCCTGCTCCCCCGGGTCTTGTGCCCATCTCTCCCCTGATTTAATCCTGCTAATCTGCCCCTTCACCTTTCGTTTTTCCCAATGTATCTAAAGAACCCTTGTTCCCTCTCCTAATTTCCCTGGCCAGGTTCTGCTCCTTCCTTGCCTTAGCACCTCACCACTCTAGTGGCCCTTCTAGCCATCAGTCTGACTCCTCGATCCTTTCACTCCTTGAGCACTTGAATTGCTTATAGGCTGCTGCTCCAAGACCACCTGGACCTCCTGGTCCACCAGCAGGTTTTGAGCCCCACCCATTTTCATCTTACTCTTGCACAGGTGCTGGTAGCATCCTGCACCCCTCTCCTGATGATTTCCCACCTACTATCAGTGTCCATATCTGACCCAATCCCATCCAAATGCTCCTTAAGGATCCTTCCCATTTCCTTAAAATCCGCCCCCCTGAAGTCGGTTACTTCCGTCTTTGTGCAGCCTTCTACCCCTCCTAGGTCCAGGCAGAACCAGACTGTGGCATGGTCACTCCTCGCCAATGGGTCCCTTACCTCAAAGTCATTCTAAGTCATTCTTCATGATTCATTTTTAGAAAACACCAGCAATACATGTAAACCATCTATTGTATGTTATTACAACTCATGAGAATTTATAATGGCAATATCCATTCATATTTAAGCCATAAGGCATGACAGGGTGAGCTTTAGGCTGAGGTAAACAAATGCTCAGGGGTGTAGTGAGGTCTGACGCCACAGGCGGAGGGCTTTATATGGTCCCTGGAAGTGCAGTCATCTCAGCCTGAGGCTCCCCATGAAGTATTTCATTGTGCTTATAAAATGGATTTTGTGTAAAAAAAAAAAAAAATATTAAAACATTTCAAAATGTGTTCTTTTTGTGCAACATGCAGTAGTTCCTCCATTAGTGGGTTGTAACTAAGGGGTGACCATGTGTGCTGTACTATGGACTGGAATGTAGTGTGTGTGCTTAGTTAAGTTTACTAATTTGAAGCATGTTTTTAAGTTTTTTATTTAATGATTTCAGTAGATATCTGAAACTCTGTCACTTGCTGCGGCTTCTAGAGTTTTCTTTTCTCATTCAGCACTCCTTGCTGCATGCAGTGGGGAACACTAGTGAAAACATTTCCACCAGGTTGCATTTTTCAGAGCAAGTCAGTGCTAAGCTTGTCTTCGGCTGTCTTTGCAGGAAGCAAGGGAGGCACTGAACAAGAGCACGAGGAACAGATTGAGCAACATATCAAAGGAGGGAATGAGTAAGAGTGAGAGATCAAATGAAAAGTGCATTTAGATTCAATGCAAAGAAGTGCAAGGTAATGCACCTGGGAAACAAAAACCCAGGAGAAGAGTACACAATAGCAGGGGAGGTACTAACAACAACAAAAATGGAAAGGGACCTGGGGCAGTCATATCAGATGATCTAAAGGTTGGTAAGCAATGTGAGAAGTCAGTAAGGAGAGCCAGGGAGATACTGGGATGCATAGGAAGGGGCATCACAAGTAGAAAAAGGGAAGTGGTTATCCCTCTGTACAGACAATTGGTGAGACCCCATCTGGAGTACTGTGTGCAGTTTTGGAGACCTCATATACGCAAGGATATAGACAGGATGGAAGCAGTCCAGAGGAGGGCAACTAAAATGGTGCAGGGTCTGCATCAGAAACCATATGAAGAGAGACTGAGAGAGCTTAATATGTATACCCTTGATGAAAGGAGAGACGGGGGGACATGATAGAATCGTTCAAGTACCTCAAGGGAATCAACAAAGTCCAAGAGGGTAGCATCTTTCAGAAAAAGAGATGTGTAAGAACAAGGGGGCACAATTTAAAGATAGAGGGGGACGGCTAAGGGGTAATGTGAAGACATTTTTTTTTCACGGAGAGAGTGGTGGATGCATGGAATCGCTTTCCTGGGGAGGTTGTTGGGTCTAAAACAGTGGGGGAATTCAAACATGCTTGGGACAGACAAAAGGCAATTATAGTGGGGGGTGGCAGGAAGTAGGCTGTTGGTTAACTAGAATCTGCAGCTTATCCAGTAGGTAGGGAAATGGGCAGACTGGGTGGGCCAAGTGGTCCTTATCTGCTGTCAAAGTCTATGTTTCTATGTTTAGGTGTGACTACCTTACTCAGAAGTGGAGATGTCCTGAAATGTGTCTGAGCCAGGAACTCTGTACCAGGAAAGTACTGGTTCAAAGCATCACAGGATGTGCCTTGCCATCTTGTTGTTCATCCAAAACAGACCTGATCATTGTTGGCCGCTCCCTTAAAAAAGTGTGCCCGATTGCTGCTGCCCTTGACATCTTCCTTCATCTTGGTCCCAAGTTGGACTGATTATTGTCACTCCTGGCAGTTCTTTGATGTAGGTCCTGAGTGGGCCAAATTTCTGCAGCTCACTCCAGCTCCTTCCATGTTGATCCCATGCTGGCTTGCTAATTGCTGAGGCTTGTAGCCCCTTAATGTAGATCCTGAGCGGGGCAGGCCACGTCCCTACTACACCTGCTTTTGGCCCGCAGTGACTCTCCCTGCAGCTTCCTTTCTGTTCCTGGTGGCAAACAATGATGACACTTTTGAACAGTCATCGACTTCAAGCAGTGCACCTCAACAGGGCCTTACTATAATGGCTAAAATAAAAAAATAAAATGAGTAAATAAACAATTTTGTTTACTGTGAAATATAAAATACTGTCTCGTAACTTGTACTTCTAAGGGTCTACTTTTTAGTATGGATGAATATTAAATAAAATCTCATTTATAAAACAAGCAATTAAAATAAAGCAATTGTTTTTATTTTTATGTCATCAATTTTATAAGTGCATTTGAACAGTCCAGGGTTGTGAGAAATACATTACTGGATTCATATATCCCCATGCGGTTGAAGACATTTAGCAATGCCTTGTGCCTCACAATACACTTGGAGTGGATGTGTTAATTGAGTACTACCGACACCCTGTCATGATTGTTTGCTTCCATAATACATTTCCATTAATATTTAAATTAGACTTTAAGGATACAGAACACAATAAGAATACATATCAAACTGAGAAATAAAACCCTAGAAGATTGAGTTTTAGGTTGGTTTAAAATGCTTAAAAGGAGACACTGCATGAATTACATCTGGTCTGAGGTGAATAACTTTACATATGCATTTCCTTATGTGAAAGTGATGAACAATCTTTTCCTAGTGAGGAACTAAGGATAATATTCATTCTTTATTCTCTTTGACATGATTTCAGCATTTGACACTGTGGACGATGGGATGTTGATGATGGATCACCTTAGTAACTATGGATGCCTCAGAGGCTCAGTGTTGCAATGGTTTGAGTCCTTCTTGACCAGCAGATGTCAGAGGATGACTCTGGGCACTTTTTACTCTGGAGCTTCTGCTTTTTCTTGTTGTGAAACTCTGAATTTGATTCAATTGCCTGTATTGTTCACAGTGTATGTGCTACCGCTGGGTGAGATTGTGAGTCATTATACAGCGTAACTTGGATTTTCACCGTTATGTAGATGATACCCAGTCATACTTTACCTCTCTTTCCCATCAAATCAGAGCAATGTTGCAGCTAAGATAAATCAATGTCTGTCCAACCTAAGTGACTGGAGTGCTGCTAGCCAGTTGAGTCTGAATCTAGGAAAAATGGAACTCATGATTATGGAATCAGAATCTCAGAAGTCAGCAATGAAGAGGATTAGTTGTACCCTATTATCATTGTGTGGCACCACCCTCCAAACTGTGGACAAGGTTAAAATCCTGAGAGTCATTATAGATGACAGACTACCTTTGAACATAATATGTTGAATGTCATCCATTGTGTTTTTTTCATCTAAGAAATTTCACCTGGTGAAGCCCTTACTTCAATATGATGACCTGATGACTGTAATTCATGTCATTGTTACATCCCTTCTGGATTTGCAATGCTGTGTATCTTGGGCTCTCTGTAGGTATAGTGCATTGTCTCCAACTAGTGCAGAATACTGCAGCCCAGTTGATATTTGGTATGAGTATTTTTGGTAATATCACACCAGTGTTGCGTGAACTATATTGGCTGCCAGTGGGATGAGCACCATTTTGAAGATTTGCTTGGTGGTATTCAAGGCCCTGCATAGGTAGAGTCCCAATCACATAAAATACCTCCTGCTCCCATATACTCTGGTTTGGCTACTCTGTTTGTTGGGGGAGAATCTGCTGGTGGTTGTATTTACCCCTTTAAAATCTTCAGGTGAAAGGGACTTTGCTATGTCCACCCCGTGTACGTAGAATGCTTTATCACATCAGCTTGTCAGATCTCCTCTGCTGAAGTTTCTTAAGAACTCTTAAGACTCATCTTTTTTCCCTACAATTTGAGGGCTCATTTTAAATATATTATGTATGGGAACAATTCTGCTGTGCTTGTCATTTGATTTTTTTTAAATACCTTAAATGTTTGAACTGGATGAAACTATGGAAAGCACTTTAAGTCCTTGGGATGGTGCGCTATATCAAATACACATTTTTTGCTTACTCTTGCCCCTTTAAAATGTTGCTGTTCAATTCAAAAGTTGTACAAGAAGTTTGTACAATATGCAGTAGCAGGACTGCTCCACCCTGTTTTGTGACATACCTCTGCCAAATGTGCATCGTTATCTAGGTTTAATGAGGGATGTCAGGGTATCATGATTTCATGGGATACTGATGTGCTGGAAGTTATGGTATTGATACCTTGGGCAATTTCAGATACTGTGTCAACCGTGGTTCAGAGTATACCTTTTTTCAGGCCTTTCACCTAATTTTTAGGGGTATTTTTAAGAACATTGTCCCTTCTGTGTCAACCTGCTCCAGTACAAGAGTTCACAGACACCTTTTTGTATAAAAATGGTTACTGCCATAATACTGTGGCAGTATACCAACTGTACAGTGACATGCTGACAGCGACACCCCCACAGCAACACCCCGACAGCGACGGACATTGCGGCAACAGGTGTTGCACAGGAACGGACTTTGCGGCAGCAGGGGACATGCATCTAACTCCTCTATTTGTGTGACATGGAGTTAGACATCTAATGTAGTGGGGTACGGGGGCACAGCCCCCTGCATGGGAGGTGCAAGAGGCGCAGCCTCCCTGCATTGCTGTGTACAAGTTTGTCAGTCTGTGTTGCCGGTCATCGGGACACATCAGGGATGCCACCGTGGTTCCATCACTGTGAGGGACATCGCTGTCAGGGATGTTGGCATGGTGTGGTGGAACCTTATTTGTCACGGTTATCATACCATCAACATTTAATACCATGACATCCCTAGGTTTAATGATACTTATGCACCACAAATGTGGATTCACTATGAAACACTTGTGCAAAATACAAACTACACAGGAAAAAGCAGATATGCCCTTCAAATCCGCAAAAAGGTATATAAAATGTTGCTGGATTTAGCCAGTTGTGGAAATGGGTGAGAGGGGGTGGGATCCTGGGGGACCGCAGTATTGGAAGTGAATTAAAAGTCTTAGTCCCAGGAAATGGGGAAGAAGTGCTCCTGTGCAAAATGTAGCCCCCTAAAGCATACACCTGACTAAATAAAATGTAAAAATGCAAAAATTAACTCAGACACCTGTAAAGTAAGTTTGGGCTTACATCAAAGGTGGTAGGTTCCCCCAGTGTATTTGTTTCCATTTCTAGCACTGGATATAGCCCAGCATGTTCGAAGCAAGGTGCAGGGAAAAGCAGTGACCCTCGATAGACTGTTTCAAATGCACTAAACAGAAAAGCCCTAATCAAAAGTTATTAGGAAGACGCAGAGCTGATTGGTAATTCAGTGCACTTAGCACTGTACTCTGCAGATAGATGTGCCAAAATAGTATGGACCATATGCCCAGTAATTGTTCTGCCTACCTTCTGCTGAACTCTGGCACCCATGCCATTTTATGTAGCGAGCCAGTGCCAAGTAGTTTCATTACATTTTTTTCTGAAATGGAATTTGTTGTTCATAAGTTGGGTTTAAGGGGCCCCAGAACAGTGGGGTAAAACCAACAGCTTTCCAAGTGATTTGTGCCATATGGGTTGCCTGCTGACATTCTGGAAATGAGACAAGACTCTTAACTGCTTTTCAAAGTCAGGATTTCTGCCTCCACCACGCATTCTTCGTGTACGTGTACAGTTCTGACTCTGTGAACCAACCCCATCAGGTGTGAGGGGGATTGTACTTGACACTGTTAAATTGTTCTTGGTTGTCTGATTCAATCTGATGCTGTTTTACTTACAGCGTTAACAGGACATATTAGTGGTTTGACTGGAGCTCTAATTGATATGGGGGCTGTGCTACAACAGCTGGAGTGGGAATTCGCTCTCTGCTGCAGTACGCAAGATGCAGTGTCACTTTTAATACTCATAATTACTTGCCTGTGAAATTTCACTGAACTGCACATGGCTCTGCTCATACTATGTCTGACAGATGTCCTAACTCTGGGGTCCAAAGACGGTGGTGTCCAACATGAATCAGGCTAAGCATGATGCAATCTTGTATTTTTATAACATGCTGCAGGGGTTTCTTCAACAGCAGCATTCTGTATATAAAACGGAGAACAGGACAATCAGGGGGCCACAGGAGATACCCCTCCCACACTGTCCTTCCCCTGATTCCTAATTAAATCAGTTTTTATCAAGCTGCTTTTTCTCCCTGATGCTTCATTTCTGAAACTGAGTGTTAGTACAGGAACATCAGGAGGACAAACAAAGCTCTACATTTTGAAAGTGCCATTGTATCACTTTTCTCTCAAATGTTTTGGGGAGTGGCATTTTTTTCAAACTGCCAGTGTCTTTATTGTAAAAAAATAAAATCAGTAACATGAACTAAAATCAGCGAAAGACATGGCTATAGTTCATCTTGAGGAGGTGCGTGGATGCCAGCTGATGCACACTCTACCACCGAAAGCTGTGTATCTCACCTCTGTAACACATGTGAGCCTCACCACCCCCCACCAGTCCACATGAGAGACATGAAGAGCTGAGATGAGACATGACTGACATATGGGTCTGTTCACAAAAAGGGGTTACCAAGGCACCCATCACTTTGTTTGAATTGTGTTACAAAAATAAAAAAAAATTTCCCTATTACAAGTGGTGCTTTTTAAGGGTAGTTGGTAGTTGAGATAGGTAACATAGTGTTTTTTTGCAATTACATCCCTAACATATATATTTTTTTTAATTTAAGCTAATTTACTGCTGATTTTCTTGCCTCAGAATGTGACATCAAAACCAACGTGTTTGTTGTTTGCTACTGTGAACTCATTTTACTTCACAGTATTCAAACTAAAGTACTGTGTTGCCCAAAACATCTTGTTTTAAGATAGCCACACTGTCCTGGCCCTTTACTTTATTCCCTTTGGCTGCAGAGATGCTCAATAGTTTCTGTGATGGGTGTAACGTGTAGTGTCCTACTTTGTTACGTCCATCACAGTAAACCCCACACTGACTTCCAGTCAGTTAATTAAAATTCTTGCACTTTTTCTTGCTCCCTGGATCTCTCAGCTTCTTAGAGAAAACATTGATTTGTCCATGGCCCCTAGCACAACAACGCTATGTGGCCATTTGATCCCCCACCTGACATGATGTCCTAGATTTGCTAATGTTTTATTATTATTTTTATTTGCTTTTGTTAACTGGGTAAGCACACTAGACAGCCAAGTGCCTATTTTCAGGTGCGACCTGGGAGATTACAAGGTACATACATGAACAATTTTCAGGTGCGACCCAGGAGATTACAAGGTACATACATGAACATCAGGCAAAAACAAGTGAAGGATTACATTAAAGAGAATTAGTACACAGGGACAATACAAGCAACAGTACCATCAGGGATTTACATTGCAGGCAGTAGGAAGAAGTACAGTGTGGTTTCATTGTTCCAGGCAGCAATGTTGTAAGACTTGCAGGTAGGCAAAGAGGAGTACCATTGGGATAGAGTGGGCCCAGAGCAAGATAAGGGAGTGCACAGTAATAATGCTCACCCTGTTGGGCAGGTGGGCCTAAGTGGTTTATTTTTCTAGTAAACTGTGAGTACAGGAGGTATATAAGCGCAGATATACTCTACCCAAGTCGTACTGTTTAGGTAGCATCTCAGTTTGTTGGGGCGTCACAGGCTGAGAGGGTTTGTCTAGTGCAGAGACAGGTGGAGGCCATTTTGAGAAAGCCCCAGAGGGAGGCTTTAAAGCTCTGGTGGGAGGGAGAGGAGCGAGTGCTTGATGGAAGAGAGTTCCAAACCCTGGGCGCATACGCAGCGAAGGCTCGGTCACCCATTTGTGTGCGAGTTTTTGGTACCAGGAGGGCATGAGAGTCACTGGATCGCAGGTTGTAGGAGGAAGTAGCTGGAACGAGGGACTCTGCAGGTTTAAGGGGGGTGGCAGATCTGACAATACTGTCTATGAAGTTGCCCACGACATAGGAGCGGTGAGTTTCCGGTGGGAGCCATTCAAGCCGGGTGTAGAGCTCACAGCGGTGAGTGAGGCGGGGGGCTGAGAGCGCAAAATGGCATATGCTGTTGTACGCTGAGACCCACTTTACTAGACTAGTTTTTGCAACATGAGCAAAGGTGACTAGTCCATAGCAGAGCGAAGGTAGGAGGACTCCCCTGGCTAAGGCAAGACGGGCAGCTGGAGTGAGATAAATTTTTGCTCAGTAAGCATGTCCCAACTTGCAGTTTGAGGCCTTACATGAATTGCATATGTGCATGTTCATATCCAGTTGTGGGTCAAGAGTCACCCCCAGGTACTTGACCGAGTCTGCAACTAGCAGTGGGGACCCATCGGCCCCAGAAATCTGTAGTGAATCTGGAGCAGCTTTTAACTTGGCTGCTAAGCCAAAGAGCATGGCCTGCATCTTCTGCAGGTTAATCATAAGTTTATGGTCCTGCAACCAAGTTTGGATTTGGTCGAAGTCCGAGCTTAAGTTTGGTGTTGATGGTAGA
Source organism: Neoceratodus forsteri (assembly GCA_016271365.2). NCBI lineage: Eukaryota > Metazoa > Chordata > Ceratodontiformes > Ceratodontidae > Neoceratodus > Neoceratodus forsteri. Next base: position 1,222,582,410 of record CM057450.1, read on the forward strand.
AATGTCCTGGGAACTTGACATAATGTTTGCACATCACAGGTGGGGTGTCAGTCTGGTAGCCCAGTGTGATACTTGTCTTGTGTCTGTGCCAGAAAAGCAGTTTGAGTTGGTGCCAGTACAAAAGTTACGTTTGTGACCGGATCTTCTCTTTTCCTTCACATCCAGTGAGAGTTAAAGAGCAGTGTTTTTACCACTCCTCAGTGTTACACCCATTACGAAGTGAGTGACTAGTTACAACCATCATGGGAGACAAGTAACAATTAGCGAACTGGGCAAGCAAGATCAGTCCTATAGGATCGATTGTTCACTGGTGGCATTAGTACGCAAGTTCTCTGATTTTGGAGATGGGGGGGCTTTTCATTTCACTGACTGAACTTGCTAGAGTTAGTGAAACACACCAAAACCTGTGGTGTGTCTGATCGCCCATCACGTTCTCTCATCAGTGTCTTTAGTGAGGTTAGAAATGGATCCAGTTAGTATACATTTTAAAAGGACTATGTCCCTGTATTGTCAAGTATGTAAGCTCTGTGGTTTGGTCTTGGCCCATTTACCTGCATTTTTGTTTGTACATGTTCCCCTTTTGAGAGAGTTTAGTAGTGGAGATCTCCTCTGGACAGTTTTAACTCGGAGGCATAGCTTGCATGGCAGCAACAATATTAAATGCTTGTTCAAGCATCCTGGTGTTTTGTTCTGGATGTCAGAGTTCTAGTGCAATAAATTTTATTGTGATGCTAACTGTGTGAGTTCCAATGCAGCAACAATGCATAGCCTAGAAGGTAGAAGCTGTAAATGAGCTTGGTATATCTAACAGACAGACCTGGGTTTGACTCCTTCAACCTCCACTTGCATACTGTAGGACTCTGAGCAAATCCTTAAATCCCGAAACTTCCCCTGTGCTCCCTTGTTATTCCTGAACATAGGCACCTGTACCTAGTGGGCCTTACCTGGTTACCATAGAATAAAATACATTTTGAATGTACTATTAATTTAGTTGATGTTCTATTTTACCAGGGTATGTTTTTGTTTCTGTTTTTTGCTGCCAAATATTTTGATGTACCATCTGTGTCCTGTTGTATTATTTTTATTTTGGTATTGTTTACAGTCTTCTTCCCAGGACCTCCTTGTAACTGAGCTGTGTAGGTAGTGGAGTCATTTTACTCATGGCCTGGTGCAAGGGTTCATCAGACGAAGGGCTAGGTCTCATTGTTTTGTCATTACAAGTAAGTGTGAGAGGGGTAGTGACTGACATAAAATTTTAGGCATTCTTTGTAATTGCTGTCCACGCATTTTGTACAGGGGTGGGGTTGAGGGCTCAATGTACTGTGAACTGTGAATGCTTTGTTTTTAATTTTTAATGTTGGAATGAATGTTATATAGTAATAATGTATACAGAAAAAGTGAAAACGTGTTTTGACTCTGCCTGTGTGAGCATTCATATTTGGCCTTCCTGAGCACCATGTGGCTTTCCTGCTGGTGGGTGGTGGTTTGGGGGGGTACTCTTGGTGCCTTTGACGCTGGTCTCATTATGGCCAAATATGAACACTGACACAACCTTGATGCTTCCGATTGTCCGAATCATTGTGTCTGGATAAAATAAAAAAAAGTGGTGTAGTTATGCTGTGGTTATTATGCTGGCCTGGGAGCATGTCCCAGCCAGTCTTTTGTCTTGACCTGTGTGAGCATTCAGATTTAGCCTTCATGAGCACCATGTGGCTTCCCTGCTAGTGGGTTGTAGTTGTGGCTGGGGGGGTACTCTTGATGCCTTTGACGCTGGTGGTGTACTTAACAGACTGTTAATTTAACTCTTGGGAGTGCCTTATTGCAATTACAAAAATTAATGCCGTGGTGATCAGGCTGTACATGACAGTGTAACAGGGATTATTGTAAGGCTTTTGGATTCCTAACAACCAGTCAGAGTGCAGCATTTCTGAAAGCCTTTTTATAATATCCCATCTTTTGTTCCATCAACTTGTCCTGAGTGTTCTATGCCTCTCCCTTGATTGAAGGATCATGTGGAGTGTGCATGCTGAATCTTTTGTACCGTCAAATGGCCTTGAGTGCTCTGTTCCTCTCCTGTCAAATGGTCTTGAGTATTCCGTGCCATGTAGAATAGTTTAAAGTAGTGTAATTATAATAAACATGTTGTTTTTTAATGTAATGTCATGTTTAAAAAGCCTTCAGTCTACATAAGTAAACCTTTTTACTAATTAACAGTTGTGGGGTGCCCTTTATTACACTCACGGTGATGTGTGGTGTGTCATGTTACACTCATCACACTAGACCCCAATTTTCTTTGGAACCTTAACATTTTTTACATTAAAATAGTGTGGTCTTTTCACATGTGGGTCATAGTATCTTAACCTGTATTACACAATTCATCTGTGGTCATCCTTTATTACACTTGTAGTGATGTGTGGTGTGTCTTGTTACACTCACCACAGTGTGTGATGTGTATTGTTACACTAATCACGGTGTATGCTGTTACAATCATCACACTAGACCCCATTTTTCTTAGGAACCTTAAAATTTTTTATCTTAAAACATTATGATTTTTTCATATATGGGTCATAGTAGCTTAACCTGTATTTCACAATTCTTCTATGGTCGATTTGAAAATTTCACTCCCATGTCACACTTTGGTAACCCTTTTTCATGAACAGACCCATATTCAAAATCATGAAAGGTTTTACACAACAAATAGGCCAGAACAGACTGTTTGGCAAAATCCAGGTTTGCACAATCAGAGGGCATGAGTACAAGCTACGGTGGGGGGGGGGGGAGTCTTGAGCAGTGTTAGAATTACAGGGGGACTTGCCAGTGCTCACCCCTCCCAGCTCTGAAGTGAGCTTGGCAGAAGACACCAGGAAGAAAGAGTGCTGTGTGACTGGACTTCTCTACTGGGACTAAAGAAGTAGAACTCTTGTACTTGGACCTTTAATTTAGGGTAAAAAAACAAACTAACAAACAAAACAAAAAAAGATTAGTGTGTTTGTCTGAGTTAACTGAACTGAATGGTTATCTGAACAGTTACCTAGGTGTAAATGATTGAAAGGGCTTGATAGCAGTGCAGTTTAAATTACTTGTAGAAAGATCTAGTAAGTAGGGGGAGTGGCTTAGCTATAAGGAAGCTAAATTTAAAGACTGCCTTAGAAAGATTCTATTAGTAGCTTGGCAGAAGACACCAGGAGGAAGGAGTGCTGTGTGACTGGACTTCTCTACTGGGACAGGGAGCGAATCGTCAGGATCACAGGAGCAGCTGCACAGGGGAGGGAGCTGGATGTCATTATCCACCTAGTGACAAATGACCTGGGTAAGAAAGAGATCAGAGCAGTGCAAGAAGTGTTTGTAGAGATGGGGAGGGGCCTTAGACAAGTAGCACACACAGTAACCTTCTCGGAGGTGCTGCCCATCTATGGCATAGAAGAGGCTAGGGTGTTCCGCACCATGAGAGTCAAACAGTGGTTGAAAAACTGGTGCAGAGCTCAGGGATTTGGCTTCATTGGGGACTGGGGGTCCACCTGGAGTGATGCAAGCCTATACTGGCATGATGGGCTGCATCTGTCCAGGAGGGGAACCAGGATCCTAGGTGATAGGTTTAAATGCTTCATTGGCAAGTGTTTAAACTAGCCAATGGGGGAGGCACTGGAAAGGAGCAGGGAAATCCTAGCCTCCCCCAAAAAAATCATGGTAGTAAGTGCAGTAAACACCAACATAGAGGTGGCGATAGGGAGAAGGGCAGGGGTAAATGGGGAAAGTGACAAAGGCAAGAAGGACAGGGATGGGTCAAAAAGGAGTAAGGCCATCAGTAAATGGAGGGTAATGAGTACCAATGCCCATAGTCTGGGCAACAAGCTCCCTGAGCTGATGGCCTTGATGGAAGAGGGATGCCTGGATATCTTTGCAGTCACAGAAACGTGGTACACAGAGAACCATGACTGGGATGTTAACATACCAGGGTACATAACCTACAGCAGAGACAGGCAGGGGAGAAGAGGGGGAGGAGTAGCTCTCTATGTAAAGGAAGGGATAAAAGCAACTGAACAAAAGAGTAAACAGGGAGGAGAGGAGGCACTGTGGGTCACCTTGGAGACTGGAAAGGGCACTGCAATCTGCACAGGGGTTGTGTACAGACCCCCATGTCAGGGGGAGGGAATGGACAAGGATATGATAGAAGGTATTCTTAGGACAGCAGAGAAAGGGGAGATACTGTTGATGGGAGATCTGAATATGCCAGATGTTAACTGGAGCACATTTGCTGCAGCCATATCCAAGAGCAGGGCTATTCACAATACCCTACAGGTGGCAGGCATCAGACAGGTAGTTTCAGAACGCACTTGTGAGGGAGCAATCTTAGACGTCGTACTCTCAAATGGGGGCAGCGAGAGGATCTCAGATCTAGAAGTGGGTTGCCATCTGGGAACAAGTGACCATCAAACAGTGTGGTTCACGTTAAACTCAGCTACAGAGTCAAGCCATACAAAAGTGAGGATACTGGACTTCAGGAGGGCTGACTTTGGCAAGATGGGAGAGTGCCTCAGAAAAGCACTAGCAAACAGGCTAGAAGGAGGTGTGGAGCAACAATGGGGAATCATCAAAACTGCCATCACAGAGGCAACAAGCTTTTGTGTGAAGCAAATAAACAAATCAAAATGAAAGAAAAAGCCACTATGGTTCTCAAAAGAGGTGGCTGGGAAAATCAGGGAGAAAAAGATAGCATTCAGGAAGTATAAGGAAACACAGAAGGAGCAGGACAGAGAGCTGTACCAGTTAAGCCAGAAGGAAGCAGGGAGAGAAGTCAGAATAGCAAAGGCCCAAACTGAGGAAAAGATAGCCAACTCGGTTAAGAACGGGGATAAAACCTTTTATATGTACATCAGAGAGAGTAGAAAGGCAAAGGGAGGGATAGTGAGGCTGAATAGAATGAATGGTGGGTGGGCAGAGGGGGACAGTGAAAAAGCAAGGATACTGAACGAATATTTCTGCTCAGTATTCACAAAAGAGGAGGGGGAAGTGCCTAATCCAATTAACAGAAGCACTCTTGATAGTGGGGTCGATCCCAGCCCTTTCACAGAAGAAAGGGTTCTGCAAGAACTCCTAAAACTGAAGGTGGGCAAAGCAATGGGGCCGGATGGAATTCACCCCAGAATTCTAAAAGAATTAAGGGGGGAACTAGTGAAACCACTGACTACCCTTTTTAATAAATCATGGGAGGGTGGTGTGGTTCCTGAGGACTGAAGGAAGGCAGATGTGATTCCCCTTCACAAAAGTGGGACCAAGACAGAGGCAGGAAACTCCAGACCTCTCAGTTTGACCTCTGTGGTAGGGAAAGTGATGGAGTCACTTCTGAAGGAAAGAATAGTTGAGTATCTAGAGGCCAGTGGGGCACAGGACCCAAGGCAGCATGGGTTCACAGCGGGAAGGTCATGTCAGACTAATGTAATAGAGTTCTTTGACTGGGTGACCAAAGTGGTAGACCAGGGAGGGGCTGTGGACATGGTCTACCTACACTTTAGCAAGGCGTTCAACACAGTCCCACACAAAAGATTAATAGTCAAATTAACCAGCCTGGAAGTGGGTCCCAGGGTGGTAGCCTGGGTAAAACATTGGCTGGACAACAGGACACAGAAGGTAATTGTAAATGGAGTCCACTCTGAAGTAAGAGGGGTTACTAGTGGGGTACCACAGGGTTCAGTACTGGGTCCAGTCCTTTTTAATGTCTTTATAAGTGACATTGCAGAGGGACTGGAAGGAAAAGTATGCCTCTTTGCAGATGACACAAAGATCTGCAACAGGGTTGATACACAAGGAGGCGTGGAAAGGATGAGAAGGGACTTGGCAAGGTTGGAGGAATGGTCAGAAGTATGGCAGCTAGGATTAAATGCAAAGAAGTGCAAAATAATGCACCTGGGAAACAAGAACCCAGGGGAAGATTACACAGTGGGGGGGGTAGTAACAACAACAAAAAAGGAAAGGGACCTGGGGGTAATCATATCAGATGACCTTAAGGTTAGCAAGCAATGTGAGAAGGCAGTAGGGAGGGCTGGGGGTATACTGGGATGCGTAGGGAGAGGCATCACCAGCAGAAAGCAGGAAGTTGTTATCCCTCTGCACAGACAGTGAGACCCCATCTGGAGTACTGTGTCCAGTTCTGGAGACCCCATCTCTGCAAGGACATAGACAGGATAGAGGCAGTCCAGAGGAGTGCAACTAAAATGGTACAGGGTCTGCAAGAGAAGCCGTATGAGGAGAGACTAAAGGAGCTTAATATGTAAACCCTTGAGGAAAGAAGGGAGAGGGGGGACATGATAGAAACTTTTAAGTACCTCAGTGGAATCAACAAAGTCCAAGAGGGTAGCATCTTTCAGAAAAAGAGACGTGTAAGAACAAGGGGACACAATTTAAAGATGGGGGGCGGTTCCGGGGCAATGTGAGGAAGTATTTTTTCACAGAGAGGGTAGTGGATGCATGGAACAGCCTTCCTGAGGAGGTTGTGGGGTCTAAAATCAGGAGAATTCAAGAATGCATGGGACAAACATAAGGCAATTCTTGTGGGGGGTAGGAAGAAATAGGCTGTTGGTTAACTAGGATCTGTGGCCTATCCTGTAGATAGGGAAATGGGCAGACTAGGTGGGCCAAGCGGTCCTTATCTGCCATCAAAGTCTATGTTTCTATGAGCCCCAGTAGCGCCTGCATCACTGCCATTGACATATAATCTATTTATTTAGCTTTTATTGACCAGGTAAGCACACTAGATAAGCATATGCCTATTTTCAGGTACGACCCGTGAGGTTACAGAGAATATACAGACAATCCAAAGGCTTAACAGTGAGGAGGTAGCAGCACAATAGAAAAGGTAACAATGGACAGGAACATGACAGTGTTAAACAGCATATACAGAAGTTACAACTTTACTCGAGCATGGACCTAGACAGAACTAAACTGAGCAATAAATGGGAATTGTGGGGCTCAATTTAAAGATAACGCCCCTTATGGGCCCCCCAGATCATAAAGTGTAATAACACTGGTCTAGAGGGATGTACAGTATGGAAGCAAGTTCTTGTATCGCCCAGAAAATAATAGGATTGTGTAAACAGATTACTGTTGCAGACACTGTTCAGATTTTCAACATAGTGATATGAGATCAGAAGGGACTCTCAGTCAGTCATGCCAGAACCCCTGCTTCATAAGCAAGTATGAATAAGAATGCTGTGAAAACATAAAATAATTCAAAGGTGTTTCCTATCCACTCTACTATCCAGGGCATCCAGTGATTGCCTTGGTAAGCACAAATGTATCCAGCTTAATTTGAAGGCACGTGCTGTCTTCATGTCCACTGTCTCTACTGGTAGACCATGCCATAGTGTGGGTTCCCCATCCTCTGGGAACAGTGCTTCCTAACATTCAAGACTACACTGAAGTCCACAGATGAAACCCAGTTCTGCAGCATTCTGCAGCAGAGTTACTGCTGGAAACAAGGCAGTTTCAATTGAGTTAATCCCTTTTGTTATGCAGGAAACTGTGACACTGCACTTCATCCTGATGGTTTCATAAATACCTAAAGAGAATAGGTCTTTCAGGTTATTACTGTTCAGATAATGGAAAGGTGTAGGCCAGCCCACCAGTGCAATGACAGCATTACCATTTGTGTTTCCAATGAACTGCAATCAGGGATAAACCTGGGTCGTCAGAGAGTCAGCAGAAGGAGACAGACTGAGCACCCCAGAGGATGATCCCCTCCTCTGGGGAGGGCTCACAGTGTTCTGCGCTGCAGTGTTTGCCTGAGTGACCACAAGTGGCAGTGCTGGCTGAGGTGGCTAGGATGGGCTGTAAGATTGCTGGCTGTGCATGGCGGTGCACATCTATGCATGTTGCTACATGAGGAGCCCTAGCCACCAGTGTCCTCTGGGGTAAAAAGGGACCCTGGCTGGCAGGATGATGCCTGTTATAACCTGGCCCCACACAGCCTCCTGCACCTCACCACACACAAGTACTTTCTGGGGGGGGCCTGTCCCTTTCTGCTCTGATTTGGGGGCAAAATGGGCGAGGCTGCACAGGTGAGCAGCAGGCTGGTGTGAAGGGGCTGGTTGGTCACCAGGTGCAGATAGGAGCCAGGCCGCGAGGTGGGAGATACAGAAGTACAGGAAAACAAGAATTTGTCAGTGCCGAAAGTTTGCTTGCTGGCATTGGCATTGGTAGTGTAGGAGTACAGAGCTGCATAGTAGGAATGGCAGTGAAGTATTGAACTGAAGCCAACTCTACCAGCACCCTGCAGAGACCGACAGGCATTGGGGTGTGCCTTTGGATCGTCAGGCATAATGGCCATGCAATTTCACCACACCCCACGCTGCAGACACCGACAAGTGTCACGGTGTGCCTTGGGGTCTTTGGCCCTTATGCGCACCCCATTCCATCAGGAAATATGGTGAGATGGGTGCGGTATAGGAGAATGGGGTGAACTTTGGGGCCAAAGAGTCCAAGGCACACCTCGATGCCTCTTAGTGGCTGCAGGGTGTGTGTGGGGGTGGAATGGTGTGAGCATTGCAGGTGACAATCCCAAGTCACAGCCCTGATGCCTGTCATTCTCTACAGGGTGGGGCGTTATGGTCGGAAACCCTAACACCTCAGGCATTCATTGGTATTTTCACTCCAAATTTTCAATATGGTTTTGTGACCCCACCTCATGAACAGTGACAATATCAGTTTGTTAGCCGAAGCTGCTTTTGCACAGCGACTACGGCATTTGTCACCACAGGTGCAAAACACACCGAACAGGATGTAAAAATGACAGCTGTACTGTTCATGGGGAGGTGTAAAAAATGGCAATGTTGAAAATCTGCAGTGAAAATATGAAAAAACTGGTGAAGTCACGAGCGTGTGTAGAAACTGTGCAACGCACACCCGTAATGTAATTAGTTGGGAATTTTTTACAGCAGATTGTCAACACAGGCATTTTGGAACCTCCGATCATGAACAGTGTCACTGTGATTTTCTTTATCTGTCCCGAACAATGACTTCCCACAGTGACCATGCATTTCTGTGCTGAAAGTGTTAAAACACATTTCGGCCATGTTGTGAAAAATGACAGCTGTACTGTTCATAAGGAAGTGTGGAAAAATGCCACTGGTGAAAATCTGGACTGAAAATATTACAGATTCATGAACTTACAAGGGTGCATGGAAACTGCGCAATGCTCACTCATAATACAGTCATTTTATGGACTTTTGTCACCAAATTTTCAACATAGCCATTCTAAGACCTCTGCTCATGACCGGTGTCACTGTGATTTTCTTAATCTGTCCCAAACATTGCTTTCGCACACCGACTGCACCATTGTGTGCTACATGTGCGGAAACACATTTTGGGTGAGATGTGAAAAATGACAGCTGTACTGCTCATAAGGAAGTGTGGTAAAATGGCAATGTTGAAAACCTGGCATACAAATATTAAAAATTTGCAAACTTGCGAGCGTGCGTAGGAACTGTGCAACGTGCGCTCCTAAAACAGTCATTTTTGGGAATTTTTTCACCAAATTTTCAACGTAGCCATTTTAAGATCTCTGCTAATGAACAGTTTCACTGTGATTTTCTTAATCTGTCCAAACATTGATTGCGTACACACCATTGCCCATTGTGCTACATGCATGGAAAACAATTTTCAACGAGATGTAAAAATGACAGCTGTACTGTCTATAAGAAGGTGTGGTAAAATGGCAATGTTGAAAATCTGGAGTGCAAATATTAAAAATTCGCGAACGTACGAGCGTGCAGAGGAACTGCGCAACGCATGCTCGTGAATCAGTCATTTTTAGGAATTCTTTCACCAAATTTTCAACATAGCCATTTTAAGACCTCTGATCATGAACAGTGTCACTGTGGCTTTCTTAATGTGTCCCATACATTGATTTCGCACACCAACTGCGCCATTGTGCGCTACATGTGCGGAAACACATTTTCATCGAGATGTGAAAAATGACAGCTGTACTGCTCATAAGGAGTTGTGGTAAAATGGCATTGTTGAAATTCCAGAGTGCAAATATTAAAAATTCAACTCACGAACTTCGTGCGTAGGAACTATAACGCACATCAGAAAACAGGCATTTTAAGAATTTTTTCACCAAATTTGCAACATAGGCTTTTTGAGAGCCCACCTTATGAACACTGGCACTGTCATTTTGTTACTCGGTCCTGAAAGGTGATTTCGCACAGTGACCGTGAAATCACCCTTCGGGCCCGATTAACGCCATGACAGTGACAGAATTCATGAGGAGGGGGTCCCAAAAATCCCATGTTGAAAATTTGGTGCCAAAATTCCAAAAAATGCCTGAGATATGCAGCAAAGTTGAAAACCTTATTTATTACATTATACAGCTTACTGGCATTTCTTCAGTTCGCAGTCGGCTTTGAAGAGTGCAGACGTTCCCGGTCCACCAAGATTGTCGCGCCGACTCTGGAGGTAGTATGGGGTGAGGGGGGGGTGGGGAGGCAGGGTGCGAGGGGTGGGTGCGGGTGGGGCAGGGAGACTACGTAGGACCTTTTTATTTACAGTTTTTATTATTAAGACGATGACGGTTGCCACGCTGGGGTGGGCTCTCAGCGTGGCAGCTGGAAAGGTTGTTTGGGGGCTGGAGCCAACGGGGGACTGGGCACTTGTCAGCCATTAACAGCTTTGCCACGCTTGGGTGGGCTCAGCGTGGCACCTGAAAGCTTTTTGGGAGGGGGGAGCGGAGCCGACGTGGGGATTGGGCACCTCGTCAGCTATAACAATCTTTGCCACACTGGGTGGGCTCCCAGCGTGGCACCTGCACAGCTTTTTTGGGGGTGTGAAGCCAATGGGGATTGGGCACACCATCGGCTATACAGTGTGTGCGTGGGGGGGGGAGGAGTGCATGAGCACGCAATATGTATGCGTGCATGTGTGTTGGGAGGAGGAGCGCTGCTCACTGAAGCGGTGCTCTCTCTTTCAACTGTATGGCACTGCATTTTGGATCACTGCACTATGTTTCTTGCACATGTGTGCAAGCAAACATAAAAAATGGATAACATGGTATTTCCTTCCCTTACTGAAAAAATGTAAGGTTGATGACTGTTGTTGCATGACTTGTAATAATGACGTAATAACATATACTTAGTCTTAAATTTATTGTAAGTTCTTTGCATGACTGTGAAATAATTTTTTTTTGCATGAATAAATGCAAGTTTCAAGTACACACAAGGTTTTTGCAAGATTACAATATAAGTTTTAACTCTAGTCAAGAAATCTGCAAGTTTAAGATGTAGATTCAAATCTGTATAGAGTCCCGCACTGGGATGGTGGTGCTCTAGGCAGAAAACTAAACATAGATACAGCAAGAAGCCGAGGTGGTAAGCGCTTGGCTTTTTGCTGCATCTAAGTTTAAAATGTAAAATGGTACAAAATAATCGTATACTGTTACAACAGCGACTTCATTAGGGCGCCGTAATGTGGGCACCACGGCCTGTTTGCCTGTCATGCTGAGGAACTGGATTTCATGGCGCTCACCATGGATGGGCCTGTATGGGTGTTGGACCTCTTGTCCCATACACCTCCAACATGGAGGTAATTATATTATAGTTTTAGAGGGTGTGGGGGTAAAGCCTCTCACAATGGGGGGCGTGGGGGGGTGCAACCCCCTGCACAACAGTCTGCACTTGCTTCAGGGCATGGGGCACAACTGGTGTCAGGCAGCATAATGGCCGGGCATAATGATCGCCATCGGCATTGTGCTGACACCTTAATGTCAGTTGCCCTTTTTGTTGTTGTACTGACGTAGGTGAACCCAAAATAATTATACTTGTGTGTTTCTTCAGCAGTGTAAGGACAGTTTTTTTTCTTGCACTATTCTTGCAAACATGTATACACTAGTTGAGAAACATGCAAGTACAAAATGTAGTGTTTAAGGATGTTTAAGGATGCATGACACCTTTTAAGACTTACGCAAGGAGCATTGCTCTCCTCTATGCTTATAGGTAAGAATGCATGTCTTCATAGGGCTGGCACAAAACTTTAGGTATAATCTAAGCTGTAAAAACTGCATGCACCTCAGTAAAGACTTAAAAAAAACATACTATTTAGGTACTATTCAGCTAATATTACATATTGCTTTCTTAGATTTCTCCTTTCTGTCATAACTGAGGAAATTTGTATGAAAACAAGTTCATAGGACCTGATATTCAAAGGTTAACACACCTGATAACAGGGTTAGCGGGTGTGTTATCCTGGGTTTGCTCAAGTGCTCCCTGCCAGTCTATATTCAGAAGCTCCGGGAGCAACTCACACACCTGACAGCGCCAAAGCACTAATATATCACTGCATCTATGCAAATAAGGTGGTCCCCTCATGCATACCACTGCAGTGCTATATTCAAAGGTTTGTGGCGGTGATACAAAACCCCAAAGTGATACTGTTTACCACCATTGCAGGCCACTTCTTAATGGGGTGCTAAACCCGCGCCCTTACCCCCCTGATGGCAGGGTCACTGTACTGCAGCTGCTTGCAGCTGAACTACCATTCTAGTACTGTAATCTGCCCTGATAGTCTAGTGTGACCCCCCATTCACCCATTTAAAAATAGTAAAAATGCCCTCGTGTCCAGTTGTTTCCCCATTTGCCTGTTTCATATAACTAAAGTAAGCCCTGGCATCCAATGGCTCTCCGGCCCCCCTGATCACTCATTTCATGTCAGTAAAGTAAGGTTGTACATTGGGTCCTCCCACCACCTGTTCTAGTATAGGAAATCAGTCCCTGGTGGTTTAGTGTATCCTCCCCCCCACCCTGATCCCCCATTCACACATATTAGATCAATCCCTGTTGTCTAGTGCTACCCCCAACCACTGATTCCCTGTTCACACATATTAACTCAATCTCGGGTGTCTACTTGTCCCCCCCACCCATGATTACCCGTACTGCCATGTACAATCAAACCCTGATGTCCAGTGGTTCCACCCACTTGCCCATTTACTAATTTGCTGTAATGCAGTGGTGATCTAGTTTTCCCACCACCCAACCTGCCGACTCACATACCACCTCCCCGCACCCCCTCCTTACCTGGGTGGCCAGCGATCATTGAAGCTCAATATGGTGACCGACACAGCCCGCCTCTCACCATCTCAGCCAGCCACTGTATGAGCTGTCAGTAAGCACAAGTACAGTAAAAGTACTGTACATGCATGTACTGACAGCCCATACAGTAGGCGCAGCCAGCTGAGGAAGTGAGAGGAGGACTGTGCCAGTCACTGTATCAATCTTTGATGATCACTGACCACCTGGGTGGGTGGGGTTGTGGGCAGATGGAATGTGATTGGGCAGGTTGGGGGACAGTAAACCACTACTGCTTTATAGTAGATTTGTAAACAGGTAATTGGGGGGACAACTGAACACCAAGGACTGATTGTACATGGCAGTACAGGTAATCGGGGGGGGGGGGGATACCAGTAGACACCAATGATCAATGTAATATGTGTGAATGGGAGATTGATGGGTGGGGGCTACCACTAGACACCAGGGATTGATTTAATATGTGTGAATGGAGGATTGGGGTACGGGGACACACTAGACTACCAGAGACTGATTTCTTATGCTAGAACAGATGATCTGGGGCCGGGGGAGCCACTGGACACCAGGGCTTACTTTACTGACATGAAGTGGGTGATCAGGGGGCAGGGAGAGCCACTGGACACTAGGGCTTACTTTACTGACATAAAGGGGCAATGGGGGGCAGGGGGGTCACACTAGACCACAAGGCATGGCAGTTTTAATGCAGGGATGGCACTAAGGGGATACTGCACACCATGCAAATGAGCCCATAATGGGCATACAAATGGCCTCATAGACCCTTGCATGCCCAGTGGGCTCATTTATATATTGTGGCCGAATATAGGCCACAGGGGTCTTGGTGCTTCCCATTTCAGGCAGCGCTTTTCAGTGTGGACTATATACAGCCCAGGTCTGTGACAGGACAATGCTGTTGCACTAATGCTGCACTGACATGGCCTGATATTCAATTGGATAGGGCTGCTCACTATCCAGGTGAATACAGCAGCAGCTGGATCAGGTGCAAGCGTAGCGCAAACATTTGCTCTGCACTTGCGCTTCTGTTTTAATATCTGTCTCTTAATTCCTTACGGCTTATCTACCCTTGTTTCTTATTCCCTGCTTGAATTCATATCCCTCTGTAGCTACATCATAATTAGCTATGGTATTGACTGTGATGCCACAAGTAGAATACAGTATTATGACCTCATATGTATGTTAGTACTGATGTGAAGACCACTCTAAGAGTTGTATGAGTGGTCTTGTGCATTCAAACCAAAAATATTGGAAGCAAAATTAAAACATTTCCTTTTAAAAATGTGAGAAATATGTAAAAAACATATCAAGACTATTGCTTGTGTATCTGTCTAATACAGTATACTTTTCTGCAAGACGCTTGAACAGCACAGTGTCAGTGGCTCAATAGGTTGTATGTTCTCTTCTAGAGTCAGTGGGTTGTAGGTTCTAGTCCCACATCAGGCTGTAAAACCAATACTGTAGTGCAGTAACCCCACACACAATTTTTCTTGCATCTCATGATATTGACAAGGAATTTTTCTTACATGAATTTTTCATGCAAGGAAAATCGCACAAACCTTAATATTCCTTGCATATAATTCTTAACATAAAACTTATGAAAAAACTTGCAAGCAGCTTGCATATGCCAGCATATATCCTTGTATGTTTACCAGTCAAAACACTTACAAAGTTCTTGCCTGTATTTTTTTTTTTTTTGGGTGGGGTTAGGGTTGTGTAACAACCTATGTGCCTACCTATGTTGCTATTGTAGTATCAGAAAATTCAGGCTGTAACTTTTCGGTAAGAAAACCACAATCTCACAAGCCATACAAATCCTGCTTCATTCAGTACAACCACTGGAATCAACAGTATAATCCTTATATTATCCTAGGCTCTGTGTAGACCTGAAACTAAGTTTTGCAGACCACATCACTAGAACCACCAGGGGTGTTCACCCAAACTAGGTACATTATATCGCATTCACACCCATCTCATGACAGACACAGTTAAACTAATTCTTAAACAATCCCGCTTACAGCAGCAGCTCTAGAATACAGCAGTGAAGTCTACAGCTCAGCCCCTGGACTTCATTTGTGCAAAATCACCGCAACATTCAATAACATGTGCAGATTCACAGTGGCATGTAGCGAAACCACCTGCCACTACCTTCTCTATGGCCACCTCAGGCCATCTGCAGATTAGCGATGCAGCGAATTTAAATTCTGCGGACGAGGAAGTGAAGTGGGCACTTTGCTGTTGCCACTCTGCTACACAAGAGTGGGCATGCAAGTGCTCACTCCGCTTGTCATTACCACTTTGGCGAATGGCAATGCGGGACAAAGCCAAGTCATTGTTTTTAATGGACTTCGCGTTCCTCATTATGATTTTAAGTGATTCACTTGGTGTTTCAGATTTGGCAGCCCCCCCCACACATCACATGGCTTACAGTACTGTAAATCACATGCTCTTTAGCTAGGCAGAAAGAAAGTGAGTCATACAAGCAGACACTTTTACTTTCTCCTATGCAGACGGAGAGAAAGTAGTGTGTTTTGTGACTGCTGATACTTTGAGATCAGAGCGAGGAGGAGATTTAAACTTTGATTTAGACCCAACAGCTTTTTTAAAAGCTACATTTTTTTTGTCTTTTCTGTACTCTTTTTTACTTAATTTGTTCTTTCTGTAAATTTTATTTTTCTTACCTTTATAAGTAGTTAGTTGTTTGTCTGTGTTTGTGTGAATGTGTGTGTGTTGTGTGACAGTGTGAGTAGTGACTGCTCGGACTGAGGGAGCTCAGTAAGAGAAATGGACCAGGGTGAGGGAATATCTGGGGCGGGGGCAGCTCTGGGAGAGCATGGTAGTGGTAAGCGTCGTACCGTGCGCATGTGTGGAGGGCATGGGCGCCTATCCCTGTTGGACCGCTCAAAACTTGTGAGTGTCCCACCCTCCCCAAGAAGCAGGACCAGCACCGCCTCCAGTCCTGACTCTGAGGCAGTTGAACCACCACCACCAAGTCCAGCACCAGGTCCTCTGGAGCAGGATGTGTCTGTTCCCCTGGGCCCAGGTGTGGATCCCATCCCTGTTCAGCACTGTGACCAGCCGGCTGCCAGTTCATTTGGCCATCCCCTGCCTGTTCCTGGTCATCCCCGCACCTCCATTGATTGGCAGTTTTTTTACTCACTGAGATCCCAGCAAATGAGCCTCCTCTATGTGCTATGAACATGCATGACTTGTAACTAAATCCTTAGCTAAAATGCCCTCACAACCTGTACCAAAGAAGCCCAGACTATTAGCAGCTTCTAGAGGATCAAGTACAGTTATTTCAGTACTCACTGCATTTGCCCTCAGCATTACACCATTGATACCCCAGCCTCCACTCACCCACTCCACTTATTTGCTACCCCTCTAGATGAGAGTACACAAAACTAACCTCTGTAAACATGTAAATTTTATTTAAATCCCGCTTGTTATTATCAACTGTGCTTTTTCAATGAGTGTGTAAATAATTTGCAGTTCCTTTATTAGTAACACCTGCTGCTGTAAATGTCTCCCTGGGTTCCCTTAAAAAATAGACTTGTAGCCTAAATGTGGGTATCCCAGTTGCAGAGTTTCTAAATAAATAAATAAGTACTGTTGATTCTGCTGCATGCAAGCCCACATTCCCTAGGTGGCAGCACTGAGCACAGGTGCCATGCCTCTGAGCCAGCTATCAGAGTATAATACATGGGTGGGTGGTTATAACATTTTGGTTTACACACATCTACCCATGTGTTGTTTTTTTACAATCACTGATGACAGTTTTTAATAAATGTGGGATTTCTGACTCATTCCACTTATGAGCGGCAAGGTCACAAACACTGCAAAGTTGAATGACAGGAAGCAATTACAGCCACCCGGTTGTAACCCATAATTACAACTGGGAGGTAATAATGCACTTTTAGAAATTCATAACTTTTCCTCCTGCTGAATGGACTCTACTAGTATTCCCATTATAACATAAATTCATGACCATCATAATAAGTTAGTTTACATCTCATTATTTAGATTTTTTTAAATAAAAAATAAATCTTTTCATTACTGGCCTACAATAGAAATGATTAAAAATGAGTGACTAAGAATGACATACAGTAACTGGAATGCCAAACATCTGACAGATCAGAAACAGAGCACAAAAAACAGTGCCCTAATTACTGTGCAGGTTTCTGTTAAAAACAATATTGTGCTGCCAACCACTGCCCCATACCCAATCAGGAAACACAAGAGATTTTCATAACAAAGGCTGCAGATGTGCTTGAAATCGATAATGTAAGTGTACAGTGATAACCGCCAGGATCGGACACAGTAGGCAGGATTTTCGAAACACTTAGATCACTGCAAGCCCCAGTGCACTGACGATACGGTGCATGGGGTTTGTGGCGATCTAACAGGATTTTCTGTACTGTGCTGGCAATTGCCGCAAGTTAGACCAACTTTTTCTGGTTCAACATGCGACAATCCTTGGTGCTGTTTTATGGAGCTTGACCCAGATATTTGGTGCAAGCTGCTGTAAATCATTAAAACTGCCGCAACAGCACCCGATATTGTAAAATGGGTGCAGTTGCGGCAAAGGATTTGGTGCTCCACCAGAACTTAAGTGTGGTGGCACAGGGCTGGGTGCAAGCCCTGCTCCTTCCTTCGAAAATCCTGCCCAGTGTGTTACAACTTCCTGCATAATGACTGCCATTTAACTGCACTGTTTGCTGCAGAATTCTGCAAAACACAGGAGAATTCTGTAGGATCGAGCATCCGATTCTGGCAGGTACCACTGTGCAAATTAATAAACGGCCCATAAGGCAACAGACAGTTTTGTGTGTCACACCTGTTGACCTGGGAAACCTTATAAAACCTAGCCTGCAAAGGACTGCAAATCTGAGTAAGGGCAGAGCCAAGCCCCATGCCAGCCTCTCACAACAGCTTTACAGAACATATGCCAGTCTGTGGCTAAGCATGTCCCCATAAGGGCTACACCTACCCACTTATGGTGCTGCCTCACTGTACTGTACCACAGATGAGCCTCAGGGAGTGGCACAAGCCCAGTATACCCATGCAATGGTTGCACTGATGGCCCACTGCTTTCCTCCCCTCTAGTTTTTGTTTGACCTTCAGTGAATTCCAACCTGCCACGTGAAATTACCCACCCTTGCTGTGACAGAGCAACTTGCATCCTCTAGCCATCCATGGTTGTCTAGAAAATGGAGATGGGTGCATGGAAAAATGCTTTAGAGTTGGCACAAATTGGACAGAATGACCCCATCACTGGCTTGGCCTTTTAAAGACCACTTCCATCCCTCCAGAGGACTAGCCAAGGTGTCCGTTCCTTTCCATGGGTGCAGGGATCCAGCAAAGACAACCACTCCTGTTGACTCTGTGACTGGTAATGTAACCTTCCTATGGAGGTCAGGTGGGGTCTTTACTTGTACTTATCAGTAAAAATTAACCACGCTGCATGTTAAGTTGCCACTGTTGTTTAAGTCCAAGTATTGAAGAGGATTTCAGTAACTGGAGACAGGAATGCCAATTACAGTAAAGCTGCTGTACATCCGATTTATTTGTATGGAAACTGTGGCAAACTTCCTGTGAACATGCCATAGCTACAGTCACAACAAGTTTCTCAGTCTAGGGAAATGTAATATTTTAAGACTGGCAAATATTCTAATAATTGAAGGTGGTTGACAGAGCCCACCAATTTACATGCTGAGTTCAGTAATTCTTCCACTGAATTTAATATGCCCCACAGAAAAGGAACATACTGTTTGTGGATTTCAGCCTGGCAATAAAGGAAGGCAGATTTTATTAGCCTAAAGTCTGCATTTCCAAAGCTGTCAGTAGATCACCAAGATTTAAGAAACCAAAGAAATTGAGATTATGCACTATTTCTTGGGAATAAAGCATGGTCTAGTGGATAGAGCACTCAACTTAGAAAAGGAGATACAAATGTGAATCCAACCACATATGTGACCATGCTGAGGTCACTTTACCTTGTTGTGGCCAAGCATGCCCATGTAAGGGCTGTGCCTCCACTGTGAAACTGGGTAGAAGCAGGAACCCACTGAAAATTAGATGCCGTTGAGTTATTCTGGTTAAACAAATATTGTACCAAAAAAATAAAAAAGTAACCAAATAAACTGCAATAATGAATACTTTAACAAAAGAGCTAGATAATACTTAGAGACATACTGTAGGGCTCCATTTTCAGAGCCCCTAGAATGCTGCAATCCCTTGGTGCACCGATCATTTCGTGCACGGGGCTTGTGGCATTCTCCCAGCTGGCATTCAGGATTTTCAATCCCGAGTGCCAAATGCCACACGTTAGACTAGCTTTTCCCTGGCCTAACTTGCACCATTTGGGGGACCCTTGTTACGGGGGCTTGCACCAAATCTTTGGCGCAAGCTGCTGTAAAGTGTGGAAAGTGTCACAACTGCGCCTGATGTACTAAAATCAGGTGCAGTTGTGTCAAAGAGGTTTGGCACAGCTGTGCCAAACAATGGGGTTGACGCAGGGCTTGATGCCAGCCCAGTATCGCCCTACGAAAATCGTGCCCGTACACTGCAGGTGGTCTGATATGACATGAATCTGAGAAACCATTTCTAAGGTTAAAAGTAAAAACTGCACAATGAATACTTTATTCCTGTTGAAGCAGTGATAATCCTTCGGGTCTCTGTCATAACAAAATCTTCAAGTCAGAGCTCCTCACAAATTTTTGTCAAGTGCTAGAATACACGTTAGAATGTTGATAAAAATGAACTGAAAAGTACAAATCTCTAAAGCTTTCTCATTCCTTTTATGTAGAGAATGACATCCTTAAATATAGGACTCGATCCTCAAAGATCAACACAAGCTGTGCCAATGACAGCTTGTGCTGATCAGTGATGCGCCAGGGACCCGGCACCCAATTCATGAATGGGTGGGGTTCCAGCGCCAAAGTCCTGTAACTTGCAACAAATGTTGCCATGTACTAACGGCAAGGTGCACAGCGAGAGGTTAGCCTCAAGCTGCAGGGTGGTCGGGTGGCATCGGCACCCAGTAACGGGGACCAGTCTGGAGGCTGGCAGTGTCGGGAAGGACAGAACGGGGGTTGTGGAGGGCAGGTAGGACACAGATGAATGCTGGGGGGTTGGCAACAGATTCCCAATGGGCACACTGCAGGGTGCTGTTGTGCCTGTGCCATCCATGGGGAGGGGTGACCGCCGCATGTCTGTCACCATGGGGGGGAACCTGCAGGCACTGCACCATTGAGTGTGAGTGCTCTGGGTGCTGTAGGGGCACAGGATACTGTAGGTGGGCAGCAGTACAGATTCCCTACCATCCCGTGAAGATTTCAGGGATGGCACAAGGGCCGTTAGACCACCTGTTGGGTGGTCTATGTCCTGGCCAGTCCTGCTGGCTGTTGGAATCCTAGGTAATGGGATGCTGCAGCCAACATCTACTGCAAGCCTCCTAGCACCCTGGCTCATTCCTGACTTTGGTGCAGGCCTGGCACACTGCCAGTCTGGCACAGAGGGCCCCCACTGTACCACAGCCTGCTTTACAGGATCACAAACTCCACAAGTTGTGATGCATGGTGCCCCTTTGTGTCAGTTCTGTTTAATGTAGGTGCCTTGTGTCACAATCGGAGTGTTAAGGATCGAGCCCATAGTTTCCATTAAATCTGTTGGAGTAGTTCAATGGGCTAGATTTAAGATGGTAATTCTAAAAAAAGAGAGAAAATAGTAGGCAGAAAGTATGTATTGTAAAACCTATAAAGAAGCCCCTCTGCTCAAATCTATTTGCCATTAGTTGTACCTCCTTCTAAAATGTCTAATTATCCACATAACTGCTCCTCGCTCTTATGAACCAGCCTTTTGGTATGTTTGAAATCATGTAGTGTGGGTAAAAAGTAGTTACTATATATACAGAATTTGATTCAACAGGTTTCCTACACATTCTAGTTGAAAGTTTTGTTTTTTTTATAAGATATAAATTCTTGCTCACCTTCTTTTAAAATTCAGGTGCAAAGGCCATAATACCACTGGTTCAAACTTTGCACTAATCAACATTTTCGAACACTTGCTCATATGAATGTGAACCTGAGGGGGAACGCTAGCACTTCGTTCCATTATTAGTCAAGGGACCAGTGGACCTAATTGAGAACCAAACATTTACGATAGAACCACCCATAAACTAACTTAAACTTTAACTACCCACCAATCATATTTTGTATATTGCTATTAATATTTTATATATCAAACAGCCTTGTGTCACACCACACCACTAGTCTAGAAGGTCATTAACAAACCATTAACATAACCTCTGATCCTGCATTGTTTCTTAAATGGAGTGTACCAAAAACCACTCAAGCAGTTACTCACAGTGGAAGATCACAGAAGATGGCAGTCTTTGGCTTGAAATTCAATAAAGCATATTAAATACCCCAAAAAAACAAACAAACAAACACTCAAGCTGTTACTCACAAGAGAAGACTACAGTAGGCCAGCAAACCTCAATCAATCATCTTACTTGAGTTTAAAATGTTAACTTCCCTTCACAAATATTTGTTTTTCTAATACATGTACCATTTTGTTACCAGTTGGTGAAAGTGTGTGTGTGTGGGGGCAACAGGAACTCTGCTCCACTAGTAAAATTAAAATTCTGACTCAATTTCAATAGTAAAATATGGACGGACTGCATTTGTGTACAATGTAGCCCCTGTAGACATAACATAGCACCAAACAGAGTGCACAAAGTCAACAGTTATTGAGAAAACATGCTCCTAGATCCAACTCAGAGATGTTCCATCCAACATTCTGGGAGGGATGATTAGATGTTACAGAAGAACTGAAAGTGCCATCATCATTGTATGGGACATAGCCTGAGCTATCCAATTCCCAGTCCCCACTGTCCCCACCATCTCTATCAGCATTTTCTGCCTCAGCATCTGAGCTTATATTTGAAGAGGATGCCTCCTTGCATGCTGCTTCAACAGCTGGAAGTATCCTGGTACATGTGGCAAAACCTTCAGTACCTCTATGAGTAGCTCCAGTCAGTTCTTTCTGAAACTCTACTATCATTTCATTGCTAACATGCTTTTTTTGTTCGGGAGATTTGGTGCCAGTCCTGGTGATGTTATTATTATTGTCGCTATGTTCTTCATTAGTGGTATGATTCATATTGTCCATATCATTAACAGTTGCACGTGCAGCAGCACTGTGCTTCCTTTTAGTAGACCTAGACTGGGATGTACGAGGCATAGTAGACAGTAGACACAGCTGTGAAAGCATATTGTTTCACTAACTGCTGTACAGACAGTGTAGTTGACTATGTCACAGTAATAATGACAGGGCTCGAGCCTCTGGGGCACTTAACAAACTGCGTAATAAAGCTGTAAAAAGCTTTCGCTATGCTGCAGAGATAGACAGCGTAGCTGACTATGTCACAGTAATAAATGATAAGGCTTGGGCCTAAGAGCATCTAGCAAACAGTATAATACAGCCATAAAAGAATTTCACTATGCTGCAGAGACAGACAGTGAAGCTGACTGTCACATTAACAAATGACAGGGCTCGGGCCTCAGGGGTACCTAACACAGTGTGATATAGCCATAAAAGACTTTCACTATGATGCAGAGATGACAGTGTACTTATGTCACACTAATAAATGACAGGGTTCGGGGCACCTACAAACAGTGTAATACTTTAATTTCAAACCAGCTGCCTTCTGTTTTTGTCTATATGTTTTCCCCCACCCCTTGCTCCTTCTCTGTTCTCTCCCAAGCAAACCCTCCTCAACCTAGGCTGATCCCCTTCCCCTTAGCTGAGATTGTTTCAGTCCCCCCAAACACTATTTCTCCCTTTGCTCCTTTGTGTAGTTTTAGTGTAGGCTTTAATTTCAGTTGATTCAACTTTTCAAGACAAGTCAACTCTTTTTGGCCGCAATTTGTGCTGCAGAGTGCATGCCCATGGAGCTCCTTCCAGAACAGACTGCTGCCGGCTCAATGCTGCACCACACAGGCTCACAGCAGATGGAGCACTGCCCTTTAGACACCACTCACCAATCAGCTGTCAGCCCAGTGTCATGTGCTCCCAATTCTGTTGTAAACTCCATGAAAGATCCAACAGGCTGCCCTTAATACCTATTTCCATGTCCGTTATCCGTGTCATATGACGTGACCCAGGAATTACACTGTTATATCAGGTAGGGTGATACATTACTGGAACTACCCTACCTGGCCAAAAATAAGGGATACCCACACTACCTGACCCAGCTACCCCGCAGGTAGCTCATGCCTACTTTTTAAATCATGTCACAAGACCCTGGCCCTGCATGAGCTGCACTGGCTGTCAGCGAATAGATGTGTTACCTTCAAGATTGGGTTACTAACTTATAAAGCCCTATACAGGTTGGGTTCTGGTTACCTATCTGAGCTCCTGTCTCCCCACCGATCCTCTGGTCCTCTCAGCTCTGCCTTCTGATGGCAAGGCTTCAATCTTTGAGGGATTGTGCATTTGAAGTTGCCCATCCACTGCTATGGCATTCCTTACTGAGAGACCTGAGGGATGCCCCTCTCGGTGAAGGCCATTACAGGGGGTCTTAAAATGCATCTAATTGAAGGGGGTCTTTGGTCATCTATAAATGACCTATTTGCTGATGAAGTGGGTGATGCTGTTTTAGATTTATATCTGTTTATAATTGCTATGCTAATCCTGTATTTATTGTAACCATCATTATTCTGTTTCTGTAAAATGCCTTGAGACCAGGGGGAAGGGCACTGTATAAATAATCTCATTACAACTACTACTTCTTCATAGTCGATGGGTTCCCCTAGTAAATATTTTGCATTTGCACCATTGTTTTTACTCTTTTTTTATTTGATGGCATCCTCCAATAACAGATCTGTGACAAACTGTTAAAAAATGGTTTAATAAAAATGTTAGAAATATGGCAAAAGATATATTAGAATGCTTACAGTGGGGCTGTACTGCTGGATCATCGCCCCAATGAAAAAGCCCTCATCTTCACCTCCGGCCACTTAATGAGACAGCAGAAGAGCCCTCCCTTGAAGGCTTTCTTGCCTGATTAGACTGAAATGGTATCAGGAATTAAAACCCAGTAAATCCCTTTTGTAGAACATTGCCCAATTATGGATCGCTGCCCCAAGCCACTGAAAATGTATGTGAAACAGAGAGCATGTAGCTGAACGTATTCTACAGCAAGAGACAGCCGATTGAACTAGACTTACCATGGGAAGCAAAATGGATATTTAGACTGAGTACAAGCTCTGCGGTGCAAGGAGATGATAAGCATGGCTGTAGTCTGTGCCTCTTTTTTTACCCATTAGAATAATGCTGTTATGTTTCCACTATGTGCTTCCTTGCACAGCGCATTACACCAGAAGCAATGGGTCCCATTGAGATGTGTTGCATTAATGCCTACACAGTCTGCTAACAGATTGCCAACAGTTGCTTGGTATATTTTGAGAAGATCAGCCTTTTTAAGTGCAGGACCACACTATAGTAAGTTCTTTCCTTGCCCTGTATGTATTTCTGTTTTTTTCACTTCCCTCCAGGATAGCCTCATTTAGGTGCACCACCAGCAGGGTATAATTGTATTCCTACATTACATATTCAGATCATGCAAGGAATGTACAAATAATAACACTACAATCAGTGCTCAAGTGGTTGTAGACTGAAAAATATGGAGACCCTTGTACCTGTGCATGTCAAAGATTTTTCTTACTTAAAGAGCTACTGATGCCTCAAAGAAAACTTTGAAAAACATAATAATTAGGTAAAATTCGGCTTGTATTCCATATGTATTCTAGATGTCTCCTTCCCATTATTTGTTACTGAGAAAATATGCATGAATACCTGATTTTCATCCCTTGCAGTTACTTTAAAGTTAATCTGCCTATATAGCTTACTCCCCTACTTCAAGTCATAATGCTCTGTTGTGACATCACAATCTGTTGCCATGAGAGTAACTGTGATGTCACAAGCAGTGCATTATGACCTCAGGTAGGGAGACAGCAACAGAAATAGGTGAACTCTTCAGGAGCAAAAGCCTTTTTTCATGCAAATGACCTCAGCAATAAATAATGGGGAGGAAGAATAAAGAACTAATGTGAAATACAAGCTGAACTTTATCTAAATATTATGTTTTGTTAAAGTTCTCTTGAAGCTGTCAGCTGCTCTTTAAGGCAAGACAAAACAAAGCATATTTATTTAAGAATGCCAGTCTTGGGCTTATTAGCTATATATATCATGAACATTAAGTGATTTAAAGTTAACCATGGATATACAGTACTATATTAAACTCCTCTTACTTTTTCTATTGAAAGCCCACTGACTCTTTATCAACAGTAGGAACTGTAGTATCATTGGTATACATCACATCTGCATCACGGTCACCTATACTGTTCGGACTCTGCCCATAGTAGGCTTAGTAGGAGCAGCTGGATGCTCTCTAGAAGAAATTGTACTCACTACTTAGAGACAAAACAATGTGGTGCACAAAAACAGGTGACTAATTCATTCATTTTATTTAAAACATAGTTTACCAGGTAAGCACACATAGCCCAGGGCTTATTTCCAGTTGCAATATGGGGGGGGGGGGGCAGGATAGGGAATGAGAGGTTACAAATATACATAGTACAAGGAGTGCATTGCCAAACAGTTTCTATACAGAGAGCAAATGATACATTCAAAGTAGCAAATATATCAAAAAGCAGCAAAGAGGCAGTACAGTGTCCTCACATTTTAAGGTATGAACAGTTCACATGACAAAAACTAATGTGTCTCAAGTCCCTTGCTATGGGAGGACTACTGATCTTTGGTGGGGGTTATCTCTATGCATGGAGGGAGGGAGGAGTAGTGACTTTGGAGAGTAGATTGCTCCAAATATAAGGAAGCCTGTAGCTAATAAAGACTTGGCCTAGCTTGCAGCTGTACAGAGGGACATGGAGGTAGCATCTTGCCTCAGAGCTGAGTGAGTAGGCTGGGTTTGCAGAGGGAGAAAATAGATCAGATAGGTATTTGGGTAATTTGCTGATCTAGTAGTTTACTTCCATGAGACCAGTGTGCACCATCTGTCTTGCTTGGGGAAGGGATCCAGCCCAAGGTGTTGTACATAACACAGTGATGCGTGGAGGCCAGGGTGAATCTGCACAATGCATTGAACAAAGTATTGATTTTGTCAACCATAATAAAAATCCACCAGAAGCACTGGTACTTATAGTGATGTTGTGAGTTTTTTATTTTCTAATAATATGTACTTTTATGGGACGCCTATGTCAGTGAACATCTTGTGACGTGTATGTTACATGTTTATTCTACTCACACAAAAATTGAAATGCATAAAAATTTTGGTCAGTATAAAGTAGCCAGCTACTCCCCTGACTTCCTGATAGCTCAGATCTACCCCCACGCTTAGGCACATAGTGATGTCTGACCAGGGAGAGCATGGGGGCGTGCCCTATTCATGTCAACAGGAGTCAATTTATGTTGGTTTTTTTTCACATAACTACGGCTAGTTTGCAATTAATGAAGGCACCACTCGACTAGCAAGGGCTGTCTTACTCAAGCAGTTCCCTTCATTAATCACAAATTGGCCACTATTATGTGAAAAAATGGATGTAAAATTGACCCCCCATTAACTTCCATGGGGCGTGCTCCTGCACTGCTTGAGTGTGGGGGTGGATCTGAGCTATTGGAAAGTCTAGGGATTTGTTGGCTACTTTGTACTGTTCAAAATTATGATCCCTTCCAGTCTGTGCAGGAGTGGAATAAACATGTAACATACAGGTCACAAGATGCTCGCCGACATACACTTCCCATAAAGTAAGTCAATATCATATCTCACAACATTACTTTGTGCAAAAAGTGAGCAGAATTTATTGCACTGTACAGGTAAAATAAAGAAAAGTGTAGTACAGACCCCAGCACATTGAATCTGTAGCGTGAATCGTCCTCTGGGGATGGGGAAACAGACAAACCACAGTCAAATGTAAAATACCTTGTGAAAGATACAAGGCAGCATTCTTACAAGTGATGGTATTGTCAGTTGTGACCCAAAACAGAATGGAATGTTGCCAGAGACTACTCACTACTTCAGCTGCATGCCGTAGTACAGGTTGCCCTAGAGAGATCAGCCAGGAGATCAGCACCAGGCATTTCCTGGTGACACAGAGGACTGAAACATGGTGCCCAGTCCTGGACCAGTGCAGTCTAAACAGGCACCTGAGCAAGCAGAAGTTCAGGATGGGAATTATGGGGTAAGTTGTCCCACCTTTGGAACAAGGGTATTGGTTAAGCACCTTGAAATTTGAGGATGCGCAATTTCAAATCCCAAGCTGTTCCTCACACTCATGTTTCTTGCAGTTCCCGAAGGAAGAGACTCTCTACCAGTTCCAAGCAATCTCATTGTGGAGGCAGTGTTGTCTCGCTCATTACTTCCAATAGCTTTGTATGAAGTCTGAGCCATCCACTGCTTAACCTGACACAAAATGGCCGCCCAGGACAGAATGAGCTAGTGGCTAAAGCTCTCAATGGTCTTGGGTTATTTTGTTCTTAGTGTCTTCTGGCCTCAAACCCACCTCTTTAAAGGTACATGTTGACCTATGGAACAAAGCAAGATTTCAAATCATGGCTTTGGAGAAGGTGGTTAATTAGCATTTACAAGAAGCCCAAATATGGACATTTCATAGCAACAAGAACATTTTGTAAGTTATCCAACTC
This sequence comes from Neoceratodus forsteri, assembly GCA_016271365.2. Classification (NCBI taxonomy): domain Eukaryota; kingdom Metazoa; phylum Chordata; order Ceratodontiformes; family Ceratodontidae; genus Neoceratodus; species Neoceratodus forsteri. The sequence continues at coordinate 1,222,610,219 of CM057450.1, forward strand.
CAACGGGTGTTGTCTTTTAAGACAGTTATACCAAGGCTTCTATTTTAGATTTTTTTTTTGCTATTTTAATTACTGTACATGACTTAGTTATATTCATTTATGTTACTAAAGTTCTTTGCTTCATTTTATTGAAAGTACATTTTTTTTAAATCATGGTCTTTGTTCAGAACATCTTACATTTTTCTAGTTTTTGACCAAGATATAGAAACCCAAACTAGGGTTGTCATGGTCAGCTCAGGTCAGGTGAAAACCCTATAACTACCCACATCTTTAAGGGGCTTAATCATATCTACCCCACCACTCCATGAATCTCTTACTGCATGGGACCTCAGATCTGGTTTTCTTCAGGCTCATGGATAGATAATTAGCCTATGGCTGTGTGGCCTGAGTGTCTTGTCCTGGATTATAGTTTACCCTGTAACAATAATCTCCACCCAAAGGGGCAATGCACTATAAGTGTAGTCTTTTGAGCCATATTATTTAATTTTCACAAGGATATGGTTGTGTGGTCAGCTCTTTACACTGCATTTTGGGTCTGTGGACCAGGTCCCACATTCTTGCAGCAACTACTGAAGGAACCCTTCCCTTTAAGTTAGAGAAACATGCAAAGTTTTGATAGTGCTGTAATACACTGATGATAGAGAAAGGTTTGTGCACTGTAGATGGGGCAGCATGTTTCAAGCAGGTGAGTGCTGAAGGCATAAGCACATTTTTGTGTGTGTGTGTGGGGGGTCCCATAAAAACAGCATGCTCTCCAAATAAAAACTAAAATGTGTGGTACAACGTTGTACAATGTAGTGCATTTTCTGGAACATTGTTTTTCTCTAAGGGGCATCACTGTCAAATTTTGTAAATATGCAACAAATTTCAGTTTGTTAAAACTCCATATTATTTTTTTAAGGTTGTTTCTCTTGAGGTACAGTATTATGAATCAGGTTTAATTGTGAAGTTAAGGGGTAAGAAATTAACATTTCCTTCCATCTACAAAACCCTCCCAACTCCAATTGTATAACACTGCCATCCTCAATGCATTAATATTGCCTACCCACACCTGCACCCACACCACCAATACATTATTCAATAACCCCCCATCTCCAGTTGAGCACTGTTCACCACAAGTTTCTACTTCTGTCCATAGATATCCTTTCTTTCCCCTAGTTATACTCAGTCTTCAAAGACTCCCCTAAATCTTCAGACTATAAGTTCTCCCTGTCCAATCCTGCTGCTTTTGCTGATTCTGTTCTCTCCTGCTCTCATTCCCAGTGCTAACATGCATCACATACATGTAGCAACTTTTGCACTGCAGGGTAGCATCTTTAGCACCGCTGGGTAGCATCTTTAGTACAGCTGGGTATCATCTTTAGCACTTCTGGTAAAGAGAGAGAGCAAGCAAGGAAGCGAGGACAGAATCAGCAGCTTCAATGGAACTAAATGGAATTGGTCAGTAAGAATGAAAGGCCTCAAGACGTGGGAGCTTTTGAAGGCTAAGTTATATTTTGGGGTATGGAAGGGTATCACTGTATGCAGATGGGAAGGGAGTAGTGTAGATATTTTTTTAACTGACATCAATGGAACCAGAACACTGGAGGCTGAGTCCTACTCAGTCTGTGGAGCTCTAATAATTGTTGGGCCAGATATTCAAAGCTTTGCCCCAGAGCTAAATTAGCACTGCCCAGTGTGCTAAATTAGCCTGGAACCAATTGCCCGCTATATTCAAAAGGGATAGCCCCAGTGCTAAACTTGCTGAATATAGCATGCTAAGGAGCTGGGCAAACTGGGCCGGGAGTGCAGTGCAAAAATAGCTCGGGAATAAGACAGCTGTGAATATAGCAACCAGGAAGTGCAAACCACAACAGCATCCCAGTTCACAGTGATGTGAAGGAAGGTAGAGGTGAACTATGTGGCCAATGTGTGTGCTATCAAAGGAGTGGAGTCAGTAAAGCTGCAAGCTTAAGTGCATGTGAAATTACATTGTACAGAAATGTACAATGTTTCTGAAACGTTTGCGTGGCACATACACATTTGTGGAGGTTTAGCGTGGAGCTAAGCTGTTTGCCTGGCACTATCACATTTGCCCAGGGCTAAACTTTGCTATATTCAAAAGTAACATGCAAATGAGCCTACTTAGGTAGTCTGTGGGCAAACATCCAGATTAGCACCTCACTATGACCTGATTTGCATGCAGTATGCCCAGTGCTATTGCAGTGTCCCACACCTCCACCTGTAGGTCAGTCTGGCAGTGCATGGTGGTAGCTGCAGGCTACATTTGTACAGTACAGCATAGAATATTGTGTCCCAGGGGACTAAACAGCACAGGCACAGGAGGTGGTGTTGCATGCAATTGTCAAAGTGTAGTTTGTGCTACAGTGCACAGCAGACACTACAGTAGCTATGAGACCAGTAGTGTGAGGGACACAGCAATGCCTATGGTGTGTAGGGCAGGGATGACAACTGCACTGTACACAGTGACAGGCCCAACTTGCAGGGGGTTACTGACAGTGGACATTACTGTCATGCTGTCGTGTGCCCCACAGATGCTGCACCACTGGCATGGGATGCTCACAGTGACATATATATGGCTGGCTGTGTGTGCTGTGGTGTCTGTACAGATGTGCGGTATGTGGCTGGGGGGGCAGACATCATCAGACAGGCACACTGGTGTTGGGGTATTCCCAACACCAGCCCATTTGCACTACGTGGCTTGTCTCAGCCTTGTGGTCACACCCAGTCTGTGGTGCAGCCTGGCCACTTGTACACCGTCCCCTCAACACCCTCCATGCCTACAGTGCTGCATGTGTGTGCTGGCATCTGTTGGTGTCCACCGAAGGGTGGTCTGCAGATGTGTGCTGTATGGCTGCACTGCCATGGTATCCACTGGGAGCCGGGTTACCACTTACTGCCTGATATGGCTGGGACTGGTGGCAGATGATGGCATCATCACAAAGTGTTGCGCTAAGTCACACAAAAATGCTTTGTGCAGCGCTATTCACTGAATATAACATTGTGCCTGTATTCATGTAGACGCCCCCTCAGTTTGCCGCTTGCATACGTTATAATTTTGCCCGGCGCTAATGCAGTTTGTGCACGCTATTTGACCTTTTGAATATAGCGCACCTGTGCTAACCTGGCACTAACCCTGCACAAACGGTTTGCGCCCAGCTGAAAGTTTTGTATATCTGGACCCTTGTCTTTTATTAAAAGGTGTGGGGAACAGTTGCTTCTCATTCTCCCTCTGGCTCTACTTTGAGAATCGAGCCCCGGGAGCTTGTTAGTACTGCAGCATGTTTTGGAGTGTTGGTCTTAACGAGTGAAAGTAAATGGAGGGTGCTGAAAGACAGTTACAGCGTTATAGAAGCAAGAAATAATAAGCACAATTTACTCAACAACAAAAAACTGAGATACATTAAGAATAAGATGCAAATTAAAATTAATTTTTAATGAAAACATTTGTTTATATTTCATTACAAACCATTACTTAAAATTTAATTTCTGAAGCAGCTTCAAATTCAAGATGCATAACCCAGCAGGTCATACTAGGCTGAGAAACTTTAAAACACATTCATAATTAAAGCCGAGTTTAAGAGAAACCTGACCTACCTTTCACAAGCAGGTTTTGGAATTAGTGTCCTATTGAGGTGAATGGTGAATATTAACACCTCTGCTGCTGCCTGCTGTTTTTGAATCCTTGAAATTAGCCAATGTTCTGAAAGGATGACTAACTGCAGCAGTAGCAGCAATATGCTGATTTACATGATGGAGGTAATCTTTGTGATAGAAAGGTCTAGAAATGTAATTTTTAAATCTCTGGGAAACCTGGATTTACTTCACACATAGAGTTCTGCTGATGCCAGTTGTCTCATGTGATTATGTACACTGATTAACTACATCTAATCCCATTTACTGATTTGTGAATATGGTTGGCAGCCACAGGTTTGGCACAGGTAAATGCAGGGCTTTCTGGGAGCTGAGGTTCATTTTCTGTATTTATTTGACAGTTCTGACCAGTAATGGCCCACTGAGCTGTCACAGCTCATTTCCATGTATTAGGGAAATCCAGAACCAGTGGAAACTTGCTAGACCTAGTGCTCCTACCGCCCCTAGCACTTCGAACTTTCCTGTTCCTCTTCAATAAATCTCTGCTACCTAGTACACCTCTTTGTCTCTCCTCCTTCTCCCGCTGCTACCCCCACCTCATCCCCTCCAACACCAGCACTTTTTTCTCCCCTGTCCCTACCCCTACCCAACTAGCACTACCCAACCATGCACTTTTCACTCCCTCCTCTCACCTTGACAATGGCCTCCAGCCTGCCCACTCCTCTGTGAATACCCTCCTCACGGTTCTCCCCAAATCTCCTTCACATTTAGCCTACCTATGCACTGCTCAGTTCTTAGTCTGAGACACTCTCTCCATGTCTGCTCACTGGTCTTTGCTCTCCTACCCAACATGTGTGGTCTCGAATTTTAAATAATGATTTGCAAACCTGCATTCGCTATACCGTCTGTGCTACCTCTGTATAATTTTTGTAATGATGTTCACCCTGTTTGTCTACCCACACTATGACATGGAACCTTTGTAAATGAGCAGTTCCTGCTCAAAGGTGTTAATCCTAGAGTTAATAAATAGATAAATAAATAAAAAATAAATACATTTCCAGGTGAGGCATGGAAGGGGTGGATTACCTGGGCTTGTTTGATTGACTAGGGGCCTGTTGACTGTGACGCTGTGGAAAGTCCCTTACTCTTGCAGTCAGTGCCATGGGGCCTTTATCTTCCACCTGCACAGCCACCAGAAGGGGGAAGAAGGGATCTTGATTTATCATCTCATCTGATGGGTGATGTAGCAGTGCAGCACCTTACAGTTACAGTCCCAATACTGTTATTAGCCCATGCTCCTGGTGTGGGACTAAAAGCCACAACCTTTTCATTTCATCAGCCCCCCCCTCCCTTCTACCTCAAGATTATCACTAAAGCCAAGCCCAAAAAATACCTCCCAACATGTATTAGGGAAATCCAGAACCAGTGGAAACTTGCTAGACCTCAAGCTTATTGCCCTCACTCTCGATGAGTTATTCTCACCTCTAACTAGAATTCTGAATCCTTCTCTAATAACCGCAAAATTCCCCCAACTCTGGAAAGCTGCAGTGGTCACACCAGTCTTTAAAAGTGGGGACAGGACTAGACACACTAATTACTGCCCAATTTCTATACTCCCCTCACTCTCGAAAGTGCTTGAACATATCGTCTACGATCAACTTGTCGACTACCTTGACAAATACCAGCTGCAGTGCACACAGCAGCATGGGTTCAGGAAACAACATAGTACAACAACTACACTACTGGAGTTCACAGGCTGCATTCCTGATACGCTAGATTAGGGGCTTATGGAGGGGCAACCTACATAGACCTCACCAAGGCCTTCGACATGGTCAGTCATGAACTACTACTAAACCTGTTAACCTGTACTGGGCCATCCTCAGAATCAGTGAGGTGGTTCCGGAGCTACCTCTCCGGGAGGGTGCAGAAGGTTAAAATCCTAGATGTTCTTTCTGAACACTGGAATGTAAGTAAAGGGATCCCCCAAGGCTCAATCTTGGGCCCCCTGCTTTTTAGCTTGTTTCTAAATCACCTCCTGCTAGCAAGTCATGATAGAGTCCTATTGTACACAGATGATACAGTGCTATACTCTAGCCACACAGATCCCGCAACACTGGAAAATCAAATGCAGGAAAACTTCTCAGAAGTAGAGGCCTGGTTTCTTAACTCAAAGCTCTTGCTAAATTACAAGAAGACCAAAACTATGTGTAACCCCTAGGTGGTGCTATCCCAAGGGCTTCTACCTCTGCCTGCTTGGCTAGTAGCAGGTTAAGGGGCCTAGGTTCAGTGACGGGTGCCTCCCACCCAAAGGTCAGGGTTGATATTGGTCAAACTAACCAGGCCACAGCCCACTGGGACACTGTGACCCCCCTCCGTTCCCACTAGTGGCCCACACAGTACACAATATGCACCTTCCCAACACCCCAGATATGCTTTGTACATAGACTTATATTTGGCACTTACCCCCAGTACTGGTTCCTTCAGCTTGGCTCTGGGGACACCCTGTCAAATAAGGTGATGCAGTACAAAAGCAACAGTGCAATACCTTCAACATAAACTGACACCAAAGACAATGTAAATTGCAGGAAAAACAGATCTGATTTATTCAGGGGACTATAACAAGGACAGGGGATAATCAGGTTAATTGGCTTAAACACAGTAAGAATCACACTACTGTGCATGCAATCAGAGTCCCATTCAGTCACACTCTCGGGGTACCCAGGATGGGGGAAAAGGCTAGCCAGGATTGTTGCCCAGGGTAGGCCAGTGGTGCAGCTGGTTGGGGCCCTGTGAAGGAAAAATAACATGCACACACACATTTTGTTATCCGGAGCCAAAGGGCTCAGTTTGTGGAAAAGGAACAACACAAGGATCAAATGGCACACTTTTGATTAAGAAAGGTTGCAGGAAGCTACCCTGATTATTACTCACGGTACCCAGGCTGAACACAGGAGGGCTGATGGATGGACGTTCTGGATTGCCAGGGGAAGCAGGGCCCACACCAGTTGCTTTGGTGTTGTTCTTGTTCAGGCAGGGAGCAGGGGCTGATCCCCTGGCTGGTCCCTCGTCGATGGATTTTCTCTGTGCAGCAGGGTAGGGAGACAAGGCCCTCATGGCAGGACCTAGCTACACTAGGTAACAATGGATTCAGTCCAAAATTAGCTGGGAACAGCTTCCAGCAACTAGCACCCAGTTCACAGAAGAAGGGGAATTAGATCGCGATCCCCATCCAGCACATAGCACATTCATATGTACAAGCCAGCAGCACACAGCCAAACTAAATCGCTCTTCTCTTTCAGTTCACAGTACATTTATATACCAAAATTCTACCTGTACTGGGCCAAATGCTCACCAGTCATGATCACAAGTCTCTGCACACACTGGGATCTCAGAAGTAACTGAAATTCCTGACAGGCCGATCGCATTCATCAAAATCCTTGGTCTTCTATAGATTAAGCCTGATCCCAAATCAATAGTTTGCTTTGTTCTCACCAAATTCGGATCTAGTCCGACAAGAGTCCTCTTCTCCCTCTCCAGGCAGAAGGCAGGCTAGCAGGCCAGTAATCAGGCCAACCATGATTCTCCCGCGTGAACTACTGCGCAACATGACCGCTCAAACTAGACAAGCTCCTTTTCTCTCAGCTTCCAACTTGAATCTGGCTTGCCAGCAAACAGCTCAGGGAATTTCCCTTAGATCCAACAGGTTCAGTTGGGCAATTTAGCTGTCAGTCACAATAAGAGCTCCCCCTTCTGTTGCAAAAAGGTGCCAACAGTCTAAAACTACAAATCCCAACTGGTAGTCCATACAGTCCCATTTAAAGAGACAGTACACAGAGGCTTTAAAAGCACTCACCGGCAATCACATTTAAACAGCTTAGGCACCAAACACCAACCAAGCTGTGAGCAATAGGCAAGCTCTTGGAAGATTTTTCGGGAACCCCCATTTGTAGGGGGTTACACTCTTCCTGGCCTGGAAAAACTTGGCATCCACGTCAAGTGTACACCTTTACAATAATTTCAACTGCAAATTATATCATACATTTATATCACTAACATGTATAAAATGTGATTGGCATAACATCAGTCTGCCTTCTTAGCCTTTACTATACATATTCTCTACATTTTATGTTACAATACCCATTTTGAATACCTCAGGCACACTTTACACAGGTAACTTATGCACATTACTATACAACTTCAGGTTAGTACTTCCTGTACATTGAACAGTGATAATGGGGGGGGGGTCCTTCCCTATCAGCTACCTTGGGGCTAGGTGGGGCACCATACCTAGAGGTCAGAACAATCAACCTGGAGTTGGCACTTATGCTCAGTTTGGACAGTGAGCTCTGGGACACATATACCCTTTATGGACCACATTAAGAGGCAAATCCACAGGCCTCCCAGGGGAATCATAGCTGAGGTGCACTACTGGTTTTACAGCTTGACCAGTCTTCCTGGGGGGAACAGTTACAGTCTCTGCACCTTTACCTTCGCTCTCTGCACTTTCCTTACTTGCAAGGGGAGTCTCTATCTGGGCAGGACAGTTCGGACTTGAGGCACTGTCAGCCTCTGGATCAGCAAGTTCTTGTTCCTTGCTCACTTGAAAAACTCTCCGGCACTGGAAGTGAACTATCATGACACTCAAAGTACTCTTCCTGCTCTGGTAAGTCACCAGTCAGTCTCCGCTCATCTGATTCTTCCTCGGGGAAATCACACAGTTCTACCATACATAGTGATTCAATATCATAAGACGTGACACTCTGCACTTCATTCTCGGGGAGCATTGGCTCCATGGATAAAGCTGGGGGGTTTGGCAGTCAAGAAGGCCCAGCTTCATCCCCATAATTGACCTGGGGGTTCCCTTGAAACAACTGACTTAGTTCATAAGAAGGATAATAACCATAGTTGTACTCACTCTCATCCGAGATGGACTGACAGTCATTCTCAATTTGGATTTGCTGTGGAGGAAACCTTGAGTCAGCAACTACAGGGGCTAGTTTACTCTGTCTCTGTTTGGGAGCAGCCCGTGTTACTGGTCCTGGGGGAGCAGTTTCTGGGGGCTCAGATTCAATCAGTATTTGACCAATGGGCAACAAATGGTTACGATGCATGGTCTTGACATCTTTTGAGTTATTCTCAGGCCTCACTTTATACACAGGCAGATCATTCAATTTACCTACTACGACATGGGGAAGATGGTGCCACCAGTCAGCAATTTTGTGTTTGCCATGCAGTCCCAAATTCTGTAACAATACACGGTATCCTGGTTGGAGCTTTAGGGCCTTTACCTTTTTATCATATCTTTCTTTGTTAGCCAAATTTCTCTTTGCAGCCATGGTCTGAGCTAATTGGTAGGCATGATTCACTTGAGCTTTAACTTTTGCACATATTGGGCCGGATATTCAAACTACGCTATTTTGTGGTGCAAGCCCTTGCGCTGCACAAAATAGTTGTGCAGGGGTGTGTCCAGAGAGATATTCAAAGGGGTTGTGCCCTTGATCAACTCCTTTGAATATCACCCCCAGGCCACAGCCACTGTGCATGACACAGTGGAACTTGCACCATCGCAAGTTGTCAGAGTGGAGCATTCAACAATACATTCATTCATTCACAAAACTGGACTGTCTTGTACGGTATGGGCTGCATGCCCATTGGCTCTTGCTCTGCACCAATGGGCATGCAGCCTATAGGCGATCAGTGGTAATGACGGTGGCGGCGGGTGGGATGCTGCTGCTCGCCGCGGCTGCGGGGAGCGGGGTGGTGGGCCGGAGTGGGTGGGGGCCGGGGACACCAGCCACCAGGGCTATGTTCGGGGGATTTGTTCAACTTTTACATCCCGCTAATCGGGATTTGCCACTGGACCACCAGGGATGAATTCGGGAGGAGGGGTTTATTAAACCACTACTGCCCGTGATTGGGCTTTTGGTCCACTGGACCTGAGGATATGTTCGGGAGGAGGGGGGTTTGTTTTACACTACTGCCTGCGATCGGCTTTTAGCCCACTGGACCACCAGGGATACGTTCGGGGAGCCACATTGCTGCCCGCGATCGGGCTGGTGGGGGTGGTGGGATTCTACACTGTTTTGCCAGCGATCGGGCTGCAAGGGTGCACAGGGAGTGGGTTGAGGGCCAGCCACAGGTGGCAGCTGCTGTGTTGCGCCCTGCAATGCAGCAGCTCACCTGTGGGTGGCCCTCGACTAAGCCTTTTTGGCTCAAAGTTGTGCAGGCCAGGTTGGGGTTGCGCCTGCACAACTCTGCACAGCCCGGCTGAATATCGGGCTGTGCAGTTCATGCATGGTTCCTCCCCCTCCAGTTCAGCATGCATTCATTTGCATTGCGCTGTTGCTCAGCCTGTTTTCAGTGGCGCAACTGCCTCCTGCTGAATATCGCAGAATGGAGCAAGCTCGGACTTGCGCAGGTGCAACCCTATTCCGCATGGCGCAACCCTTTTGAATATCTGGGCCATTGTAGATAATTTTCAGCTCAGACCCCATCAGGAGAGACTCTGAAACAAACATCCACTGGCAGCCGAGTCTCTTTCCCAAACATAAGGCAGTAGGGTGAGAACCCAATAGCATCATTTCTGGTGCAGTTATAAGCGTGTACTAAGGTGCTAATTTGCTGGCTCCATCTGGGCTTGTCTTTCAGGTGGAGAGTGCCTACCATGTCAAGCAGGATGTGGTTAAAATGTTCTGGCTGTGGATCCCCTTGGGGGTGGTAAGTGGTGGTTCTAGACTTCCACACTCCCCACAGAGAGAGCATCTCCTTGATTTAGTGGCTCTCAAAATCTCAGCCTTGGTCAGAATGGATTCTCTAGGGGCTCCATAGTGAACAAAGAAATTTTCTACCAGTACGTTGGCCACAGTGGATGCTTTTTGGTCTTTAGTGGGAAATGCTTGGGCATACCTTGTAAAATGGTCAGTAACCACCAACGCATTACTAATATTCCACTGATCGGGCTCCAGACTCAGAAAATCAATACAAACTAACTCCATGGGGACACTGGTGGTAATGTTAACAAGGGGAAGCAGCCCTTTGGGGCAAGGTCTTTCTCTGCAGGCAGTGACTACAAATCCATACATGATGTTCAATATCGGCCTCAATCTTAGGCCAGTAGAATCTAGACAGCATTAGGTCAAGGGTTCAGTCAATACCGAGGTGACCCATGTGGTTGTGTAGGGATCTCACACCAAGTCTCTGAAAGCGGTGGGCAAAACCAACTGTTGTTTGTCTACTTGACACCCCGTCTGCTGTTTCTCTGTACGGTAACTTGTTGATCAATTTCAATTTAGGGCCTTCTTTGTACAACAGTGCAGTTCTCAAGTCAGAAGATGCAACTTGGACATATCTTTCCTGCTTAAAGAGCTTCAAGTGTTGATTTGATCATAGGATCTCGGGATTGAGCCCGCTGGAGGCTGTCATTATCAAACTGAGGCAGTCCACCAATATCTAATGCAGAGAAGGTGCAGTAAGCAGCAGGTATACAAGTGTCAGAGGACCCCAAGCAATCTACTAGACAGCCCATGGCATCTGTGGACATTTGTTCCTCCTTGTCAAACCTTTGGCATAGCGCTCGAATGTCAGGTTCGGACAGTCTGACCCAATCACTTGGAGAGAGCATCAGCATCTATGTGATTCAGGCCTGCTCTGTATTGAACGCCGTAATCATAGGTAGACAAAGCAGAAAGCCACCGATGGCCAGTGGCATCCAGTTTCGCTGAAGTCTGCACATAGGTCAATGGATTATTATCTGTCTTTATCAGTATCTTTGCTCCATACAAGTATTCATGGAATTGGTCAACAATGGCCCACTTCAATGCCAGGAACTCCAGTTTATGCACATGATAGTTTTTCTCAGATGGGGTCAGACTTCTGCTGGCAAAAGCCACTGGTCTCAGGCCATTCTCGTGCTCTTGACATAACGCAGTCCCTAAACCTTGTAAGCTAGCATCAGTATGCAATACATAGGGTTTCGCAGGATCAGCATAAGTAAGGACAGGAGCATGGGTGAGTTGGTATATGATTTTGTGAAATGCAGCTTCACAATCAGGTGTCCAGCATGACCCAAAAGATTCATTTGGGTGGAAGTATACTCTCTCAGTTTCGGTGGAGGCCACTCTCTTGTATTTTTTGTTCGTGGGAGGATAACCTTGGGTAAGATTCAGAAGTGGACAAATCACCCTTGAATAGTCCTTTATGAACCGCCTGTAATAACCACAAAATCCTAGGAATCATTGTTCTCTTTTAGGTTATGGGGCTGGGGCCAGGTGGTCAACGCCTCAACTTTGCTAGGATCAGTCTCTATGCCCTCAGTGAACACTACGTGCCCCACACATTTTACTGATAATCTGAAAGAACTGGCATTTGTCAATAGACAGCTTAAGGCCAAAATCTTCCAGTCAGTCCAACACTTTGAAAAGTCGGCATTCATGTTCCTACAGTGAATTTCTGAACACAGTAACATCATCTAGATATACCTTCACTCCAACAAGTTCATGTCCCCTACTGCATGCTCCATCAATCATTGAAAAGTGGCTGGGGCACCCGAGATCCCTTGAGGCATCCTCATAAATTCATAGAACCCAAGTGGACAGATAAGGCTGTTTTCTCACGGTCTTCTGGTGCTATGGGGATCTGATAATACCCACTGCGAAGACCCAACACTAAGAACCACTTGCTACCGTTCAGACAGTCTAAAACATCCTGAATATGAGGCATGGTGTATTGATCGAGGATGGTCTGTCTGTTGAGGGTCCAGTAATCCACACACATTCTTACTGTTCCATTCTTTTTCCTCACCACTACAATAGGCAAAGCATAAGGGTTTCTGGATTCTTGTATCACAACAGCCATAAGCATCTCCTGCAGGTGTCTTCTTACATCATCTATATCAGCGGGTGCTAGGCGCCGAGACCGTTCATGGAATGGCTGTTCATCATGCACGCATATTTGATGCTCTGCTCCTTGTACACATCCCACATCCCACTCTTTCAGTGATCTATCTAAGCGAGTCTCTGACTGGTTCTAGTTTTCCATTCAGCTGGCAACGGAGAGTCACCAAAGTCAAACAATTCAGGCGACACTGTGTCAGTCTCCCCCAAGTATTTGTTACTGGGTAGCACTGCAGTGTCTGCGCAGTGTACGGTAGCCAAGGTGCAGCCTCTGTTTACCTGAATTTCTCGGTCTGACACATTGTGAACCTGAACCATTACCCACTGAACATAGGCATGAGCCCAAGCAGGTAAGACTGGGTTTAGCCAGCAATCCTTCCAACAATTTTCCATCGCTTGGAGCATCCAGCATGAGTGTCTTGTTCCTGACATCCTTTCGTAAGCAGACTTCCCCTTGTAGAGTACACTGAGCACTGGGGGGCCAGGATCACAAACTCAGAATCCTTCTTCCATACAACCCCAACCGGTTCATCCACATCCATCTCATCAGCAGTCTTCCATGACTCATAAGCCTTCTTAGTCAAGGCAGGAATCCTCAAAGCTCTACCAGTCCATTGCCCCTGTCTCTCATAGCACAGTTGCGCCAACATCCCAAACATATGAGCATTGATCCCAATTAGTAAAGGGACCCCATCATATAATCCAGTAGGGGGGCACACTAGGGCTAAGGTCTCCATTTGCTTGGCCACTCCAGCCACCGAGGTGGGGAAAGACAACCAAATCTGAATGTATCCAGAGTAGAGGTATGCCTTTTCACTCAACCCCCAGACATGCAGTCCTTCCAAAGGCTATAAGGGCACATCAGGCAAATGCTTCTTGTACCAGTCTTGGAACATGATTGTTACTTGGGAGCCACTGTCCAGCGCAGCTCTAGTAGACACTCCATTTACTTTCACTGTCATCTCCATGAAAGGATCCACCACTTCAGACCACTCCAGCCACACTGACCCGGGTGTCGATCTGGCCTTGGCCTTTGTAGCATAACTTTTCTGCACAACTCTCCTTGGTGGCTGGTTAGTATTCGGATGAAGCAAATTTAATAGTCTGGCACAGACCCTCCTCAGATCTTTGGGCGAACAGCAGAAAGGGTGGGCATGTCCATCCTCCCCACAGTGGTAGCAAAACTTAAGGTATTTAGAGTCATTGAATGGTGGGAGGTCCTTTCTCTGCTGGGGTACCTCAGGGGCACCTCGAGGCTCTTCTTGAACTTGGGACTTACATTCCTGAACTTCTGAATCCCCCCTATGGTTGGGTGTTTGTGCAGCCCTTTGTAGTTCCCCCACCATGGCTCTCAACTCTCGTATCTCTGCCAAAAGGTTACCCTCAGTCCAGGTCTTGGAAGAAACAACATGCACTCCCACTCCACTTTTGGTCTCTGGTGCCTCATACAGATCAGGTTCTCTGGTTGCTTCAGTCAACTCTTTAATCAATTTTCTCAACTGCTGGGCCTCATCTGAATCACTCCTCTCCGGAGTCTGGCAAGTGCTCACAATCCCAGCATAGAGCTCCCAGCCCTCTTCATCAGTCTCAGTTTCGCGAATTTCCTTCATAACTTGACAGTACTCAGGAGGGTTTACCCTCCTATCTTGCAACTTGAGCTTTAATATCATTACACTAGAAAATCTAGCTGACTTCAGAATGTGGTCCAGTCTGACCCGATTCAACTCCTTTGCAGGCACTCTATGTTTCCTGTGAGCCCTCTGCAGATCCCACTCGATCCTTGTAACAAAAGCGGACAACTTTTCATTTTTTCAATGCTTAGCTGACTTGAACTTCCATTACAAGTCATCCCCCGATTCAGTACTGCCAAACACTCCTTCCAGTGTCGAGAGGTATTCAGCTGCAGTGGCCTCTGGACTGGTCACTCGCAAAAAATGGATGGCCTCCAGTGCAGGGCCTCTCAAACTCTCCATTAATTGCTTTTCCTTTTGCCCCTCTGCACACTGCCATTCCTGCACTAATGGGGTAGCATAGTCCATCCATGTTTCTAGATCATCCTCCGCCGTAGGCACTAGGACGGTGCCTGAGAAAAGCCTGAGCTTTTGGTAGGAGTCCAGCTGTATCAGGGGAATTATGATGGGGAAGGGGGCTACAGGAAAGCTCTTGGGAGAAACTGGTGACATGGCTGGGGAATGCAAGGATGCGTGCTCCTCTGAACGGTCTAGCACCTTTACAAGCTCTTGGGCAGCTCACCCCTCAGATGCTAACAATTTAAGCAGCTTCTCCTTAAACCTGTCTATACTAGGGGAACCACCCAGGGTGGCTGGACCACTATGCAAATGAATGACCCTCTACCCCTTCTGGGTACCTTCTGGCAAAATAACAGGGGGTACCTTTTCTGGATCTATTGGGGAACTACATGAGATCAGCACTATCACAGTTTGTTCAAACAAATCAATATCTGTCCCCCTTACTTCAGCCTTGCCCAAACCCTTAACATGCTCCACACTGGATACAATATCTGCGTTATTGGTCCCTAAAGAGACATCCAATAACAGGATACCCTTTCAGGGGTCTAACCCCTCAGCTTCACTCCACCCCATCATTTGGTGCACTAACAGTTTATGGGGGGCAATTTTTACCTTAGGTGTAGTAAGCGCCTCCATTTTCTCTCCCAAACTGAACATATCTGAGTAATTTCCTCACGTGGCCACTAGAGGATGCTAATCCTAGCGGTGCCTCCAAGATGTAACCCCTAGGTGGCGCTATCCCAAGGGCTACTACCCCTGCCTGCTTGGCTAGTAGTAGGTTAAGGGGCCTAGGTTCATTGTCGGGTACCTCCACTGAAAGGTCAGGGTTGATATTGGTCAAACTAACCAGGCCACAGTCCTCTGGTACCCTGTGACCCCCTCTGTTCCCACTAGTGGCCCACACAATACACAATATGCACCTTCCCAACACCCCAGATATGCTTTGTACATAGACTTATATTTGGCACTTACCCCAAGGACTGGTTCCTTCAGCTTGGCTCTGGGGACCCCCTGTAAAATAAGGTGATGCAGTACAAAAACATCAGTGCAATACCTTCAACATAAACTGACACCACAGTCAATGTAAATTGCAGGAAAAACAGACCTGATTTATTCAGGGGACTATAATAAGGATGGGGGATAATCAGGTTAATTGGTTTAAACACACTAAGAATCACACTACTGCGCATGCAATCAGAGTCCCATTCAGTCACACTCTCAGGGTACCCAGGATGGGGGAAAAGGCTAGCAAGGATCGTTGCTCAGGGTAGGCTGGCATTGCAGCTGGTTGGGGCCCTGTGAAGGAAAAATAACATGCACACACACAATTTGTAATCGGTGCTGGAGGGCTCAGTTCGTGGAAAAGGAACAACACAAGGATCAGATGGCGCACTTTTGATTAAGAAAGGTTGCAGAGAGCTACCGTGATTATTACTCACGGTACCCAGGCTGAACACAGGAGGGCTGATGGATGGAAGTTCTGGATTGTCAGAGGAAACAGGGCCCACACCAGTTGCTTCAGCATTGTTCTTGTTCAGGCAGGAAGCAGGGGCTGATCCCCTGGCTGGTCCCTTGTCGATGGATTTTCTCTGTGCAGCAGGGTAGCGAGACAAGGCCCTCATGGCAGGACACATCTACACTAGGCAACAACGGATTCAGTCCAAAATTAGCTGGGAACAGCTTCCAGCAACTATCACACAGTTCACAGAAGAAGGGGAATTAGATCACGATCCCCATCCAGCACATAGCACATTCATATGTACAAGCCAGCAGCACACAGCCAAACTAAATTGTGCTTCTCTTTCAGTTCACAGTACATTTATATACCAAAATTCTATCTGTACCAGGCCAAATACTCCCTAGTCATGATTGCAAGTCTCTGCACACACTGGGATCTCAGAAGTAACTGAAATTCCTGACAGGCTGATCGCATTCAACAAAATCCTCAGCCTTCTACACGTTAAGCCTGATCCCAAATCAGTAGTTTGTTTTGTTCTCACCAAATTCGGGTCTAGTCTGACAAGAGTCCTCTTCTCCCTCTCAGGGCAAAAGGCAGGCTAGCAGGCCAGTAATCAGGCCTTCCAAGATTCTCCCGCAGGAATTACTGCACAACACAGCCGCTCAAACTAGACAAGTTCCTTCTCTCTCAGCTTCCAACTCGAATCTGGCTTGCCAGCAAACAGCTCAGGGATTTCCCTTAGATCCAACTGGTTCGGTTGGGCAGTTTAGCTGTCAATAATAATAATAGCTTTATTTAATATAGTGCCTTTCAAAATGTAAGGGCGCTTCACAAATACTGTGCCTACAGATTCAATAAAACAATAAATGTGAATAAAATCATAGAAAATCAGGAAAAGCTTTGTTCCATAGAAAAGTCTTCAGTGCCTGCTTGAAGCTCACCACTGTCCTACACTCCCATAGCTGACATGGTAGAGAATTCCAGAGGGTTGGGGCAACAAACATAAAAGCCCGAGCCCCAGATGACTTCAAACTAACCCTTGAAATCTCCAGCAACCCCTCATCTGCCGAGCAGAGCTGTCGCACAGGGGTGTAAGGAATCAGAAGCTCTTTCAAGTAGTCAGGACCCAGCCCGTGTTGGGCTTTGTAGGTTAACAAACCTACCTTAAATGTGATCCTCCACTGAACCAGCAGCCAGAGCAGATCGCGCAGCACTGGGGTAATATGAGATCTCCTTGATACATAGAAACATAGACTTTGATGGCAGATAAGGACCGCTTGGCCCACCTAGTCTGCCCATTGTTATCCCAGTCAATAAACGTGCAGCAGCTTTCTACAATAGCTGCAAGTGGTGGATATCAACCTCTGGAAGCCCTAAGTAAAGGGAGTTACAATAGTCAAGTCACGAGGTCACATAGGCGTGGACCAAAACGGGCAAATCACTGGACAGAATGAGGTGCTTGATCCTGGCAATGTTCCTAAGATGGTAAAAGGCTAACTTGACGACTGCCAACACCTGATGATGAAGGGTCAGCCAATCATCAAGTATCACTCCCAGGTCATGCACCCATTCAGAGGTAAGGATCTGAGCACCCCCCAGAAATAAACCAGAGGGCAAATCAGTCCTCAACCCCTCTGTCCTGCGACCCGGGTCCACCACCAAAACCTTGGTCTTTCCTGCGTTCAACTTTAACTGGTTGGAACTCGTCCAATCTTGGATTTCAATGAGGCAGCTGTTAAATACCTGTAACCCCCCTGCAAATGGGGGTTCCCAAAAGACTTCCAGGAGCTTGCTTGAATGCTCCAAGCCTGAATGGTGTTTGGCGTTTAAGCCATTTATCAGTGAGTGTTTTTAGAACCTCTGGTACTGTCTCTTTAAGAGCTGTCTGCTTGCAGACATAATTAGTTTGTATGGGGGACTGTGTGTTTCTTTGATTGAGTACCACTCAAGCTGCTGCCAATTCACTCCATTTTTGCAGTCACTAGGAGTGCAAAGGGAACCTATCTGAAAGATGTAACTGTTTGCCAGAAACCATTTAGAGTGATAATGAAATTACAGTTTGTTTAACCTGCTTTCTTTTGCAGTCAGAACAGTGTCTGCCTAGTTCCCCATTCTGGTTTTGAACTGCTGAACTGGACCAATCAGTGTGGGGTAAGCTAGCTCTAAAATGGTGCCTTCATAATCTGAGCCAGCCACAAGAGGATTGTATGGGCAGTGACTCTGGGAGATGTAGTTTAGACTTCAGCGCCTTTTTGGACCAACAGCAGCAGTCTATTGTGAGTGACAGCCAATCCAGTCAAGAACTGGGAGGAACTCAAAAGAAGTGCCCGGTTTTGTCGGTTGGAGTTTCAGTTGAGCTTTGGCAGTGAAGAAGGAAGGAGCCCTGTGCTTTTTCAGTGTGCAGTTTTAGTCAAAAAAGCGTGTGTAAGGCCCAGAGTTCGGTCTGCAGCTTGTGTAACTGCTTGTTAGGACTGAATCCGTCCTGTGAAAAGAATCAAAGGATCTCTGAAGAGTAGAAACCAGGCTCACCCTGTAGAAGACTGGAGAAATTATTGAATTGCACTCGGTCTGTCAGAACTGAATCTGCTGTGTGTTCTCCCGGTATTGTGCAGTAATTACGATCGGGATAGAGAAGCAGCCTGCCTGGTATAGTACTTCCTTTTTTTTACCATATAAATGTGTGAAGAGTCTCACGAGCTCAAGAGTAGCCTGCTGACGTTGAAGGACCCTATCTTGTTTGGAGGTCGTGAGTACTAATTCAGGGTCGCTCCCTGTTGAATTGCCACATTAAATCCAAATGGAATTACTGTACTGCTGACTGTTTAATTTTCCTTTTCTCTGTGTGAAAGGGCCCCTACCAGCTGCCACGGTTTGGACTAGCCACTAGGGCTTGGGTACCCAGGGACAGTAACTCAGTGGGATAGGCCTATGCACAGAGCCATAGGTAGATTATTAGAGTGATAAGCTAATTAACCTGATTTCCCCTGTCCTTGTTATATCCCCTAAATAAATCAGAGCTGCTTGTTTCAGCAGAGTTATACTGCCTGAGGTATTTGTCTATGTTAAAGTACTGTACTGTGATTGTTGCACGTATCTCATTTCACAGGAGGTCCCAGTGCGGAACCAGTCCTGGGGGTAGTGTATACTGTGAAGGTAATTCTGATATATTGTGTGGGCCACTAGTGGGAAGAAGGGGTTGCAGTGTCCCAGAGGCTGTGACCAAGTTAGTTTAACTATTGCAAACCCTGACCTCTGGGTGGAGGCACCCCCCATTGGATCCAGGCCCCTCAACCTGTTAGTGGCAAATCAGGCAGGGTAGTAGCCCCTGGGATAGCGCCATCTAGGGGTTACATCTTGGAGGCTCACCGCTGGGATTGTGTGTCCTCTAGTGGCCATATTACGAACCACTGTTAAGAAAAAAATGGGTACCCGACAGAAGTGGCTGTGCACGGCTGGTGGAGTGGTGTACTGGGAGGAGATCGACCCCAAAATGCTATGCTTATCCTGGACATTCCCTGGGTATCAATACGGACACTGTGCAGGAGTACTTTCCAAGGTGGAAGGTTTACAAAACCCTGTGGTGGTGGGTCGGCATGCTAATCTGCTCACCCACACTTTCCTGGCCCTAGTAGAGTTTAAGGATCCCATAGATAGCTCCAAAGTGCCACAGACCCATTACCCCAGAGGAGCCCTCACTGCTTGGAGAGTGATAACTAAGGACAGAAGACCGGGGGAATCAGCCCCCACCACTATCTGAAACTTTTGAGGAGAAATTTGCTAAATGGTTGCTGGGAGAAGGGAAAACTGTGGAGGACTTGAAGAAACTATTCTTGCCACCTGGGGGTGTTCCTCCCCCAACACCCTCTCCTGCTCCAGTGCCTGTAATGGTGGCTGAACCAATGCAGACTCCTATTTCTGCACCTGCCATTAGTCACGACTCTTACCGAAGGTTGAGGATCTTCTCTGGCACCCTCCCACCCCCAAGGGAGGATGACTGGGAGACCTGGATAGACTATGTTGCCCCAAGTGCTAGAATGGCAATGCTCGGGCGGCGAAAGAGGGTTCGTGAGAGCCTCCGAGGTCCTGCCCTGGCTACCATCCGTGCTAAGCGGGCCAGTAACCCTGAAGCGACTGCACAGGCCTATCTTGAGGCCTTGGAGAATGTGTATAGGGAGCCCAGATTCTGATGAGGACCTATGGTGGAAGTAAGAAATGCACAACAGTACCAAGGGAGTTGTTGTCTGTGTATGTCTCTCGGCTGGAAAACTTGTTGCAAGAATGCCTCAGAAAGGGTAGTTTGTCAGCGATTGAACTGGACCGAACCAGACTGGACAGAATCCTTAAGTCTGCCCCTTCTCAGAACTGCTGTTGCTTCAGTTACGCCTGGCAAATCGACTGGAATCCCCACCTCCTATGATGAGTTAATGAGAGAAATTCGAGGAGTTGAGAAAAGGCGACCTCGGAGGGACCTGCACCAACAGCTGTGGCTATGACCCAGTGACTGAGGGTGACCCATCAAGTGAAGTTCAGGGCAGAGGTTGACAGTCAATGAGTGCTCTGACAAGGAAAAAGATATGTCACAATGGGGCGAACTGTTGAGAGAGATGCGGGAATTCAAAAACAGTCCCTTTATGAAGGCCACGCCTGCAAGTACGGGCCCTGACCTATATCCGACTGCATCTGCTATGGGGTGGGGTACCCACCCATGTATCTCCTGCTGATAACAGCTCCGAACTCGATTCCTTGACCATGGAAGTGGAGAAACTGACGAGATGTCTCCAAATGCTTATCACGCCGCAGACAGAGATGGCACCAAGGTTTCCAGTTAGTAATACCCCCGCCATGGCTCCCAGTGTGGCGCCTCGGCCAGCTCAAACTCCAGAAAGTATGTTTTGCTATAATTGTGGGAAGGATGGGCACATGAAAAGGGAATGCCGGTCCCCAAAAGACACTGACAAAGTTGCATATAGGCTACAAGGAGAGCTTGGAACAAATCAGTGGTTAGAGGTGCAGAAATGATCCCAGTGAGGGCACCAAAAATGCTAACTCACGTCCTTTTGTGGCAAGGTCAGTTGCCCAGGCCCCCACTATCGCCTCTCCAGACTGGTCCAGAATAGTGGGTCCCTCCATGGAGACCACTGTAAGGTGAATGGAGTGTCTACAAGAGCTGTATTAGACAGTGGCTCCCAAGTGACAATTATGTTCAGGATTGGTATCAGAAGCATTTGTCAGACGTACCCTTACAACCATTAGAAGGACTGCATGTATGGGGGTTAAGTGAGAAGGCCTACCCCTATTCCGGGTATATCTGAATTTGGCTGTCTTTCCCCACCTCCGTGGCTGGAGTGGCCGAACAAGTAGAGACCCTAGCCTTAGTGTGTCCCCCCACTGGACTGTATGATGGTGTCCCTTTGTTGATTGGAACAAATGCTCATATGTTCGGAAGGCTGGCACAGTTGTGTTATGAAAACAGGGGTCAAAGACTAGTAGAGCTTTAAGAGTTCGGCTTTAATTAAGAAGGCCTATGAGGCACAGAGAGATGCAAAAACAGAACCAGAGGAACCGGTTCTGAATTGTATGGAAGAAGGATCCTGAGTCTCTGATCCTGGCGCCAAATGCCCAGTGTACCTTACAGGAGAGGTCCGTATCAGAAAGGATGTTAAGAATAAAATATTAATGTTGGATGCACCAGGCGATGGAAAATTGCCAGAGGGACTGCTGGTCAAGCTAGTATTTTGCCCGCTAGAGCCCATGCTTATGCCAGAAGGGTAATGGTCCAAGTTCATAATGTGTCTGAAAGAGACATTCGAGTAAACAGGGTTGCATCCTGGCTAATGTGCATTGTGCAGACACTGCAGTGCTACCCAGCAACAAGAGTTCAAGGAAGTATGACAGAGTAACGCCTGACTTGTTTGATTTCAGCGCTCGCTGCCAGCTGAATGGAAAGTGAGGATCAGTGAGAAGCTTGCCCAGAGAGACCAGGTGTTTTCTTTAAAGGAATGGGATGTAGGATGCGTGCAAGGAGCTGAGCACAATATCCGACTGCATGACGAGAAAGACCATTGTGAGAGGTCTCGCGCCTGGCACCTGCTGACATAGATGATGTGAGGCGGCATCTGCAAGAGATGTTAGCTGCTGGTGTAATACAAGAATCCAGGCCCTTATGCTTCCCCATTGTGGTAGTGAGGAAAAAGAATGGAACAGTAAGGATGTGTGTGGATTATCGCACCTTAAACCGCGGACTATCCTGATCAGTACACAATGCCCGCATTCAGGATGCTTTGGACTGCCTAAGCGGGAGCAAGTGGTTCTCTGTGCTGGATCTCGCAGTGGGTACTACCAGATCCCGATGGCCCCAGAGGACCGTGAGAAGACGGCCTTTATCTGTCCGCTTGGCTTCTATGAATTCATGAGGATGCCTCAAAGGATTCAGGTGCCCCAGCCACTTTTCAATGATTGATGGAGGCGTACAGTGGGGACATGAACTTACTAGAGTGCCTGGTATACCTAGATGATGTTATTGTGTTTGGCAGCTCACTGGAGGAACATGAGAGCAGATTATTTAAGGTATTGGACCGACTGGAGGACTTTGGCCTTAAACTGTCCATTGATAAGTGTCAATTCTTTCAAACATCAGTAAAGTATGTGGGACACATAGTATCCACTGAGGAATAGAGACCGACCCAAGTAAAGTTGAGGCCTTGACCACCTGGCCACAGCCCAAAAATCTAAAGAACTGCAAAGATTCCTGGGATTCTGTGGTTATTATCAGCGCTTCATCAAGGACTATTCAAGAGTGATCCGCCCTTTACTTAACCTTACTCAAGGTATCCCCAACCCACAAAAATACCAAAAGTCAGCGTCCCTCAAGACTGAAGAGTGTATTTTCATCCGGTGAAGTATTTGGGGCCGCTGGACTCCTGATTGTGAGACTGCTTTTCATGAGATCATATATCAACTTACCCATGCTCCAGTGCTGGCCTATGCCGATCCAAGAAAACCTTCGTCCTGCACACTGATGCTAGCTTGCAAGGGTTGGGGGCTGTGTTGTACCAAGAGCACGAGAATGGCCTGAGACCAGTGGCCTTTGCCAGTAGAAGCCTGACCCCATCCGAAAAGAACTATCCTGTACATAAGTTAGAGTTCCTAGCTTTGAAGTGGGCTATTGTTGACCAATTCCATGAGTACTTGTATGGGGCTAAAATACTAGTAAAACTGACAATAATCCTTTGACCTATGTGCAGACCTCAGCTAAGTTGGATGCCACTGGCCATAGGTGGCTTTCTGCATTATCTACATATGACTATGCTCTCGAATACTGAGCAGGTCTGAACCACATAGATGCTGATGCTCTCTCCGGAGGCCTGTTCCCCAGAATGATTGGGTCTGATTGGCAGAACCTGACATTCGGGCACTCTGCGGAAGTTTGACAGGGAGGAACAAATGTCCACGGACGCAGTGGACTGCATGGTGGTTGCTTGGGACCCTCTGAGAATTGCATACCTGCTGCTTATTGCCACTTTTCTGCAATAGACATTGGTGCACTGCCTCAGCTGGACAATGACAGTATTACGAGGCTCAATCCCGCGATCCCATGATCAAAGCAGCTTTAGAAGCCCTCTATGCAGGAAAAGATGTGTCCAAATTACACTCCACTGATTTGAGAACTGCACTGTTATACAAAGAAGGTCCTAAGTTGAAACTGATCAATAAACTGTTATACAGAGAAACAGTAGACAGAGGGGGACAAGTAGACAAACAACAACTAGTGCTGCCCACTGCCTTTCGAGACTCAGTACTGAGGTCCTTGCACAACCACATGGGGCACCTTGGTATAGACAGAACACTTGACTTGGTGAGATCCAGATTCTATTGGCCTAAGATGGGGGCTGATGTGGAGCAACACATTCGAACTTGTAGTCGCTGCTTACAGAGAAAGCTTTGCCCCAGAGGGCTGCCCCTTGTTAACATCACCACCAGTGCACCCATGGAGCTGGTCTGTATTGATTTTCTGAGTTTGGAGTCAGATCAAAGAAATATCGGTAATGTGCTGGTGGTCACTGACCATTTCACGAGATATGCCCAGCTTTCCCCACCAAAGACCAGAAAGCATCCACTGTGGCCAAAGTACTTTAGAAAACTTTTTGTTCACTATGGGGCTCCACAAAGAATCCATTCTGATCAGGGAGAGACTGAGAGTCGTCTGATCAAGATGCTTTCTCTGTGGGAGTGCGAAAGTCCAGAACCACTCCTTACCACCCCAGGGGACCCACAGCCTGAACGTTTCAACCGACTTTGCTAGATATGCTAGGCAACCCTGCACCCAAAGGACAAGCCTAGATGGAGCCAACAAATTAGCACCCTGGTACATGCTTATAACTGCACCAAAAGTGATGCCACTGGATTCTCCCTACTGCTTGATGTTTGGAAGAGAAGCTCGACTACCAGTAGATGTGTGTTTTGGGGTCTCTCCTGATGGGGTTCAAGCTGACAACTATTTACAGTATGTGCAAAGTTAAAGGCCCAGCTAACTCATGCGTACCAACTGGCTCAAACCATGGCTGCCAAAAGAAATCTGGCCAACAAAGAAAGGTATGATAAAAGGTGAAAGCACAGGAACTCCAGGAGGAGATGGGTATTGCTAAGAAATCTGGGACTGCATGGCAAGCACAAGATTGCTGACAGATGGCACCATCTCCTCACATTGTAGTGGGCAAACTAGATGATCTGCCAGTGTACAAAGTAAGGCCTGAGAATAATTCAAAGATGTAAAACAATGCATAGAAATCATTTACTGCCCATTGGACAAATCTTAATTGAGTCTGAGCCCCTAGAAGATGCCCCCTCTGGACCAGTGACTAGAGCTGCTACTAAGAAAAGATCAAGAAAGTCTGCACCTACAGAAGCAACGTTAAAGTGTTCCCCTCCACAAGTCCCAGTTGAGCATGACTGTCAGTCCATATCGGAAGAAAGTGAGAGTGACTTTGAATACTATCCTTCTTACGAACTGAGTCAACTGTTTTGGGGCAATCCCCTAGTCAATACTGGAGATGAAGCTGGGCCTTCTGGACTGTCCAAGCCCCCAGCTTCGTCCCTGGAGCCAATGCTCCCAGAAAGTGAAGTGCAAAGCATCAGATCAGATGAAATGGAATCATTGTGCGTGGTTGAACTGTTTGAGCTTTCAGGGGAGGAAAATGATGGATTGGGTCAGACTGGTGATACACCAGAACAAGAAGAGTATTTTGAGTGCCCTGACAGTCCACTGCCAGTGTCCAGCTCTCCTGCGAGCCAAATGTTGTGGACTCAGAAACTGTAACTCCTGGAGCTGAAAGTGCCCCAAGTTCTAGCCTCTTACCCCATGGAGACTCCCTGACAAGTGAGGACAATGCTGAAAATGAGGCTCAGAGTGCAGAGACTATAACAGTTCCCCTAGAAAGACTGGTCGAGCTGTAAAGCCTGTGGTGCACCTCAGTTATGATTCCCTTGGAAGGCCTGTGGATTTGCTCTCAATGTTGTCCATAAAGGGTGTATGTGTCCCAGAGCTCATTGCCCAAACTGGCGTCAGTGCTAACTCCAAGTTACTTGTGTTGCCCTCTAAGTATGGTGCCTTGCCCGTCCAGCCAAAGGTAACTGATAGGAAGGGCCCTCTCTTCAGGTTTCATGTACAAGAGGTAATAACTTGAGTTATGGTACAATGTGTATGTAATACTGTGTAAAGTGAGTACTGCAATATTTCAGAAATGTGTTCTTGGTAAAATGATATATTGACTGATGATTACACGTCTTGAGCCTAATGCAAATGTATATGGTTGCAGTTGAAACTTATGGGGTACTTGTAGCCAGGGGCGTCAAGCTTTCCCAGGCCAGGAAGGTGTAACCCCTGCAAATGGGGTTCCCAAAAGACTTCAGGAGCTTGCTTGAATGCTCCAAGCCTGAATGGTGTTTGGCGTTTAAGCCATTTATCAATGAGTGTTTTAGAACCTCTGGTACTGTCTCTTTAAGAGCTGTCTGCTTGCAGACATAATTATTTGTATGGGGACTGTGTGTTTCTTTGATTGAGTACCACTCAAGCTGCTGCCAATTCACTCCATTTTGCAGTCACTAGGAGTGCAAAGGGAACCTATCTGAAAGATGTAACTGTTTGCCAGAAACCATTTAGAGTGATAATGAAATTACAGTTTGTCTAACCTGCTTTCTTTTGCAGTCAGAACAGTGTCTGCCTAGTTCCCCATTCTGGTTTTGAACTGCTGAACTGGACCAATCAGTGTGGGGTAAGCTAACTCTAAAATGGTGCCTTCATAATCTGAGCCAGCCACAAGAGAGGATTGTATGGGCAGTGACTCTGGGAGATGTAGTTTAGACTTCAGCCTTTTTGGACCAACAGCAGCAGTCTATTGTGGTGACAGCCAATCCAGTCAAGAACTGGGAGGAACTCAAAAGAAGTGCCCGGTTTTGTCGGTTGGAGTTTCAGTTGAGCTTTGGCAGTGAAGAAGGAAGGAGCCCTGTGCTTTTTCAGTGTGCAGTTTTAGTCAAAAAACGTGTGTAAGGCCCAGAGTTCCAGTCTGCAGCTTGTGTAACTGCTTGTTAGGACTGAATCCGTCCTGTGAAAAGAATCAAAGGATCTCTGAAGAGTAGAAACCAGGCTCACCCTGTAGAAGACTGGAGAAATTATTGAATTGCACTCGGTCTGTCAGGAACTGAATCTGCTGTGTGTTCTCCCGGGTATTGTGCAGTAATTGCGATCGGGATAGAGAAGCAGCCTGCCTGGTATAGTACTTCCTTTTTACCATATAAATGTGTGAAGAGTCTC
Source organism: Neoceratodus forsteri (assembly GCA_016271365.2). Classification (NCBI taxonomy): domain Eukaryota; kingdom Metazoa; phylum Chordata; order Ceratodontiformes; family Ceratodontidae; genus Neoceratodus; species Neoceratodus forsteri. The sequence continues at coordinate 1,222,637,003 of CM057450.1, forward strand.
GCGAGCTCAAGAGTAGCCTGCTGACGTTGAAGGACCCTATCTTGTTTGGAGGTCGTGAGTACTAATTCAGGGTCGCTCCCTGTTGAATTGCCACATTAAATCCAAATGGAATTACTGTACTGCTGACTGTTTAATTTTCCTTTTCTCTGTGTGAAAGGGCCCCTACCAGCTGCCACGGTTTGGACTAGCCACTAGGGCTTGGGTACCCAGGGACAGTAACTGATAGGGCTAGGCCTGTGCACAGAGCCATAAGTAGATTATTAGAGTGATAAGCTAATTAACCTGATTTCCCCCTGTCCTTGTTATATCCCCCTAAATAAATCAGAGCTGCTTGTTTCAGCAAAGTTATACTGCCTGAGGTATTTGTCTATGTTAAAGTACTGTACTGTGATTGTTGCACTGTATCTCATTTCACAGGAGGTCCCAGTGCCGGAACCAGTCCTGGGGGTAAGTGTATACTGTGAAGGTAATTCTGATATATTGTGTGGGCCACTAGTGGGAAGAAAGGGGGGTTGCAGTGTCCCAGAGGGCTGTGACCAAGTTAGTTTAACTATTGCAAACCCTGACCTCTGGGTGGAGGCACCCACCATTGGATCCAGGCCCCTCAACCTGTTAGTGGCAAATCAGGCAGGGGTAGTAGCCCCTGGGATAGCGCCATCTAGGGGTTACATACCGAAAGAGCACAAACCTGGTCGGGGGCAAAAGACAGGTAGAGCTGGGTATCATCAGCATAGCAGTGAATCCTCAGCCCACGCCATCTTACAATGTCTCCAAGGGGCAGCATATACACTGCAAACAATATAGGGGACAACACCGAGCTCTGGGGCACCCCACAAGGCAGAGAGAAAGACTCGGAAGAAAATGTTCCTGAGACAACTCTCTGAGTTCTACCAGTAAGGAAGGATGAAATCCATCTGAGCACTGTTCCAATCAGCCCACAGATGTACCTCAGGCACTCAAGCAGGACTCCATGGTCCACACTGTCAAAAGCTGAAGAGAGATCAAGGAGTACCAAGATGGAACTGTTTCTCTGATCTCTCGCCATCAGATCACTGAGCGCCCGAACCAGAGCAGCCTCAGTACTATGCCTCTTACGAAAACCCGATTTGAGAGGTTCGTATGAATTATGGATGGTTAAATGGTTCTCCAGTTGAGTTGCCACCACTTTCTCGATAACCTTTCCCACAAAAGGAAGGTTTGAGATAGGTCTGTAGTTCGTTAGAGTCTCCGTGTCCAAAGTAGCTTCTTCAGAAGAGGTGTCACCACCGCCTCCTTCAGGGAGCTTGGAAACTCACCCGATTCCAAGGAGCACCAGACAATCTGAGCTAAGATCGGGCCAATGATATCACTACAACCCAAAATTAGGGAAATAGGGCCCGGGTTTAAACTACAGCACGTAGGACCCATCCCCTGGGCAATTCTCATAATGTCAGTCACAGTAAGAGTTCCCCCTTCTGTTGCAAAAAGGCACCAACAGTCTAAAACTACAAATCCCAACTGGTAGTCCATACAGTCTCATTTCAGCAGACTCCATTTTAGAGTCCCCACATACTGATTTGTCAAATTCAGCAGTTCAGGACCAAAATGGTGGAGATAAACAGAAATGGTCCGTGCTACATAAAGGCAGGTCAGAACAACTTGCATTATCATCACTATTCTAAATGATTACCAGCAATTAGTTAAATCTTTTAACAGGGCTCCTTGTGCACAAGTAGCGATGGCAGAAATGGAGCAAAAAGTCAGCAGCCCGGTCCGGATTCGGGCATAGAAACACACAAACCCCCCCATCCAGATTAATTTTGGACAGCAAGCAGGCAGCACTTAAAGAGACAGTACACGGAGGCTTTAAAAGCACTCACTTTTAAATGGCTTGGGCGCTGAACACAACCAAGCTGTGAGCAATTAGGCAAGCTCTTGGAAGACTTTTCTGGAACCCCCATTTATAAGGGGGTTACATATGTTATTTGCCTCCTCCCATAACAGGCACAGATCTCACCAACTAAAAATCCTGAACAACCAAAATACTGCATTAGAAATGGTCCAAAACTTTATATACCTGAGGGTAGCTATAGACAGCTCCCTCACCTTTTCACAGCATGTAGACCAAATAGCAAAATTCACAAACTCCAAAATTGGCCAACTCTTTAGGCACAAACACTGCCTAATGACGTGGCCCTAAAACTCACTGTTAGCTGCTCAGTCCTATCAGTAATTGACTACGAACTGGTAGTCCATGGTGCAGCAACAGACACAGCCCTTAAAAGGATCAAACTATCGCTAAATAAAGCATGTGGGCTAGTCTTAGGCGCACACCACCTTACTCATACCTGCAAGCTCTATTCTCATTCTGGGTGGCTCAATCTCCACAGCAGGATTCAGTACCAGGTGTGCCTGCTCGCAAAGAAGTCCACCCTTGGCGTAATGCCTACTGGGGTCCAGGACCTCATTTCCCCAACCGACAATCCCAGACAAACAAGGGGAGCAAATAGTAAGCTGTGTAAAATTCCTTTCCACCGCATCTCTCAAGGACAGTGGTGTTTGGGTACCGGGCACCCAATTGGCTAAACTCCCTCCATGATGACTTAATGGCAGAATCTAAACTTGGCCCCCTTCAAATCAAAACTATGCTCTCACCTTACTACACTCTGTGGGTGTGACTGTAGCTCCTAACTCCTCTGGAGTTACACTGGCATTTCTGCAAAACCTCAGCACTTACCCACTACCCATAACTTCTGTCCCATATCCCCTCTCCTTGCCCCCTCACACTACATTCTTTCCAATCCTTTCCCACCCCCTCCACTGACCTGTTTGTTCCCCCCTCTGCATCTTGTCTCCTAGTTACATCTATCCTTCCAGGCACCCCACTACCATCCCAATGCCTTTGACAAGGCCCCGCAGGCAGCTCTTGTGAATCCCCCCTATCACCTCCCATGTCTTCCTACCCACTGGTAGGGGTCTAACTGCCCTTACCTCCTGTTACCTCCTAGTCTGCTATCCTGTCAAAACTTCCTTACCCTTTTGTTCTACACTATGTTCAACCATTTTCTGTATCTTGTTTGTTATCCCATGAATAAAAAAATAAATGTAATAACTGTATTTTTGTAACCATTGTTCTGATGTCTGTATTTGTTGCTGAAATATTGTTTACCTCACGACATGGAACCTCTGTAAATGAGCTGCTAGCTCAAAGGTGTTATAATCCAAGACGATAATAAATAAATAAATTCATTAATTATGAGATACTACACACTCAGAGGTGAGATTAGAACATCAGAAATGTAAAACAACAGTTCTTGTTTAGCACATATAAACTTGATTTTTTGGCATGTCAGTGTAAGATTATTTGAATCAAAAGAATGTTTGCTAATAGATATATTGTATATATATATATATATATATATATATATATATATATATATATATATGGCTCCGCCTGCATTTCAATGGGTGAGCAACCAGCCATGCCTACTTTCTGAACTATATCAGCAGTTTCTCCCAGCCTCCGTCTGAAGCACTTTCTCTTTGTCAGTTGGAGGCTCTTTTGGTCCCTCTTCTCACTCTAGGCCTGTTGCGGCCATGTCTGAGGCCTGCTGTGGCTGTGCCACCCCCCACCTCCGTTTGTTTGTGCTCTGGAATCTGCTTGGTTTCTGCTGGTTGTGATCCTGTGTCTCTCCTGATTTGGTTACTTTTTGTTTTGCTTCAAGCTGCTGTGTGCTTCCTTGTTTTTCTGTTCTGCTGTGTAGGGCTTTGGTGTTGTGTTTTCTTTTGGGGCTTTCTAGTCACCCTTTATTTGTGCTGTGTTACTCCTTTGCAGTGCTCTAGCTCCCTTTCCTCCCCAGCTATCTGGCTTACTTAGTTTCCTGCATTTGTTGTATGTTTCAGCTCCCTTTCCAGCCCTCTGCTGCTGTTCCCACTTAATTACCTGCATCTGGTCTAAGCTCTTGCTCTCAGCTAGCAGCAGCAGGGAATGGCAGCAGGTACTGCTGCATTTCTGTTGCAGCTCTAGGTAATTTGTGCTGCTTTTGCACTTTCCTTCATTTCTTTGGGGATTTATCACTACAGTCTTCATTGTGTTTAAATGTTATTCTGCCTGTACAAACATACTAGTTCTTTCTTAATATATTCACTCACCTGCTGCTGTATTTAATCAGCATGCAGTTACACATTATTAGTATGTGTGCATTTACTTTGCTTGGTCATTCAGTGCTACTAGCTATAGAACATGTTTATTTTGCACTCAGTGGGAATCAAGCCTGAGTCTACTCCAGTTCTACATTACTTCTCCTTGGGATTCAGTACCTGCTTCAATGCAATTTACCAGTGGCTTCTTGGTCTGAGCTCCAGCTGCAGGCCTTTTAGTAGAATGTTTCTACATTTACCTTTTTTGGCCTTTGAGTCACTGTGTTGCTTTTACCTTTGCTTTGTCTCATGAAGCTCTGCTTACATCCAGCCCTTTTGGGGTGTGCTCATATACGTTTATTTGCACTCAGTGGGACTCAAACCAGAGCCTAATGCACTTCTGTAGTACTATCACCATATGATTCAGCCCTGCTTAAATGTATTTGAACTAAGCAATTATTCTCGTTGCTTCAGTGCAGTACTGCCCATGCCTACAAAGTCCCATGCTTGTTAAGCTCGGCTACTGTTGGACGCCATTCACTATTTGTACACTGCTTCATTATACTCTTGAGGTCAGCTCAGCTACAGCTATCACTGTAAACTAGTTTTAAAAAATCTGCATGTGGGTCACGGTGCTTTACCATGGCATCTTTATTTTTCCTAAGGCAGAGGACTGGGGGGGTTATAGTGAAGAGTCGTGGCCACAGGGGTTCATTTACCTCATGTTCATATATTGCCTTTGCTGCTAAAATCCTCTGGGTAATTATCACTTTTTTCCCAGTTGTTTAGCCAGGTGAGACACACTGAGCTGAAAGCCTGTTTACAGGTGCAACCTGGGAGCACAGGGAAGTTAAGTGACTTGCTCAGGGTCACACAGTATGCAAGTGGGGGCTGTGAGGTTCAAATCCAGGTCTCCAGATTTGCAGCTCAGAGCCTTAAACTACTGTGCTATACTGCCTTTTAATTGGCGCTTATTGATGGACTGGTTGGCTAGCCTCACACTGATTAAAGGAGCAGGTAACCTGAGCTGGGTGTGCAGTTCCTACACTAGTAGATTGGTAGGTCAAGCTACCATACTTCTGTGTACTATTTGTTTACCAGGCCCATTGCTATAGGTGTTTACCATGCTATTCATTGCCTGTTACTCCCTGATTTACCATGTATGGCCTGTATCATTACCAAAGGTGTTGCTTTGCTGCATAGTACCTGATATTCTCTGCATTACCTTGTATAGCCTGCTCCATTGCTAGAAGAGATTAGTCGACCATGCCCATCAGTTTATTGGCTCTGAACTCGCTCTCAGCAGATGGTCTCGATCTACGCCCTAGTCCGCATCCAGAACGTGTGAAGCCTGGCATGGTGTCCTTCCTTTCTGTCCTATAGTGGGAATGTCCTTACTCCAGGCAGAGCTTTAGCCATTTGTGCACAGTGGTGACTCTTGATGTAGAATTTATGACTAGCTGTGAAGGGAGGATATGGCTGTAGTATCAACTACTGAGGCACCTTCAATACATTCTTCCTACAACCGTTCTTGGTTCACTTGATCTAAATAGGAGATTTGTAGGTCAAGTGAGTGACTCAGTGGTAGTTCTCTCCTCCTCCCTCCTTCATGGTAGTTTGATGCGGAGGCCAGTAATCGCAACCCTCTACGGTGTTCTTGTTAGAGGGAAAGAGTGAAAGTTTCCTCTAAATTTGAATGTTTTCCACTCTTCTTGTTTGAGTTTCTAAATGACAGTAGCAGTGCCGTCACTAAATACAACATCCCAAGCCCAGAGAGAAGGCAATCTCAGCCTTGGATCCCCAGAGGTTTCCTCCTCGAAGGGTTTTTTTCTCTCCTCCATGCCACAGGTCATAATACTAGTTAGTTTAGCAATATTCCCTAGCTCACTTAGGTAGGTTCTGCTTGTTGGATGGAGACAGATGGTGGCTCTACTAGCCATTCCATCTCTACTTAGGAAGACCCTTACTGTCATCGGTGCAAGGCATATTATTGGAGCTATCCTGCTAACTTGTGTGTCTCATTTATGTTTCATGAAGTTGCCTGTTGCTGTCAATCTGCTTCTCTTCCTCCTAGTCAGCGATCGCTGCTACAATTCTTTTGGGGTTCCTTCCTAAGGTACCTTAAGCCAAGGGACCCTTCCCATGGTACCTGTAGGGATAGAACCCTCTTACAGAGTTCCTTGCTTTCCATACCTTTACAGGGTGATGATTCCTACTGGAATAGAGAGTGCGAACGACCACAAACATTGTTATACAGTTTCACAAGCATTACATTATTCTGGTTGAGAAAGCCATTGAATTGAAAAGCTCTGCCTGCAGTTCAATGGGTGAGCAACCAGCCATGCCTACTTCCTGAACTATATAAGCAGTTCCTCCCAGCCTCCATCTGAAGCACTTTCTCTTTACTCCACCATTCCCAGAGATTTCCTCATCAAAGGTTTTTTTTTTTCTCTACTCCATGCTGCAAGTCATAATACTAGTTAGTTTAGTGATATTCTCTAGCTCACTTAGGTAGGTTTTGCTGTTGGACGGAGATGGATGGTGGCTCTACTAGCCATTCCCTCTCTTTGATGCCGTGGACATGGCCTACCTAGACTTTATCAAGACATTTGACACAGTTCCTCACAGAAGATTAATAAATTAGCTAGCTTGGGAGTGGGTCCCAGGGTGGTAGCCTGGGTAAAGCATTGGCTGGACAACAGGACACAGAAGGTAATAGTAAACAGAGTCCACTCTGAAGAAAGGGGGGGTTACTAGTGGGGTACCACAGGGTTTAGTACTTGTTCTGGTCCTTTTTAATGTCTTTATAAGTGACATTGCAGAGGGACTGGATGAAAAAGTATACCTCTTTGCAGATGACACAAATATTTGCAACAGAGTTGATACACAAGGGCGGGGGGATGAGAAGGGACTTGGCAAGGCTGGAGGAATGGTCAGAAGTATGGCAGCTTGGATTCAATGCAAAGAAGTGCAAATGAATGCACCTGGGAAACAAAAACCCAGGGGAAGAGTACACAATAGGAGAGGAGGTAGTAACAACAATGGTACGGGACCTGGGGTAATCCTATCAGATGACCTAAAAGTTATCAAGCAATGCGAGAAGGTGGTAGGGATGGCTGGGGGGGATACTGGGATATATAAGGAGAGGCATCACAAGTAGAAAACAGGAAGTTGTTATCCCTCTGTACAGACAGTTGTTGAGACCCCATCTGGAGTACTGCATCCAGTTCTGGAAAACCCATCTCCACAAGGATGTAGACAGGATGGAGGCAGTCCAGAGGAGGGCAGCTAAAATGGTGCCAGGTCTGCAACAGAAGCCATACAAAGAAAGACTAAAGGAGCTTAATATGTATACCCTTGAGGAAAGGGGGGGCATGATATAAACTTTTAAGTACTTCAAGGGAATTAACAAAGTCCAAGAGGGTAGCATCTTTCAGAAAAAGAGATGTGCAAGAACAAGGGGACACAATTTGAAGATAGTGGGGGAACAGCTCAGGGGCAATGTGAGGAAGTATTTTTTCACAGAAAGGGTGGTGGGCACATGGAACACCCTTCTTGAGGTGGCTATGGGATCAGAAACAGTGGGGGGGGATTCAAGAATGCGTAGGACAGGCATAAGGCATTTCTTGTGGGGGATAGGAAGAAATAGGCTGTTGGCTAACTAGGATCTGCAGCTTATCCAGAAGGTGGGGAAATGGGCAGACAAGGTGGGCCAAGCATTCCTTATCTGCCAACAATGTCTATGTTTCTGTCCTCCCCACCTCCTCCAGCAGCTCGCCCCTCTACTCCCGGGGGTTCCTTCGTAAAGTTCTTTTAGCCAAGGGACCCTTCCTGCCACATCTCTAGGGGTGGAAAACTCTTACATGGTTCCTTGCTTTCAGTACCCCTGCAGGGTGGTAACTTCTACTGGAATAGAGAGTGCAAATGGCCACAAATGTTGTTATACAGTTGCACAACCATAACATTGTTCTGGTTGTGAAAGCCATTGAAATATACAGTATATGTGTGTGTATGTGTATATATATATATATATATATATATATATAGTATGGTAGCACGGTAGTACTACCATAGTTAGGGTTGAGGAGCCATTTCTATGTTAAACCCCAAAACTTTGCACCTTAATAACTTTGCAATTGTATGACAGATTTGGCTGAAATTTGGAATACATGATCAAGAACCATAGGCCTTGGGATCTGCCAAGTTTCGTAGTGGTTGGATATACGGCTGCGGAGTTATTAAGCGTGATCTGTGTACGCGGTTACGCTTTTTCTGGAATTCTACGGTCGCGTCTACAGGTCGTACGGTTTACGCAACTGGTCCGAAATCTTCAGGGAATGTGTGGCCGGGGTCTCCGATGTGTCTTTCGAAGATTTCGTGAAAAAATATTAAACGGTTCAAAAGTTATTCAAAAAACAGTTTCCCATTATAAGTCAATGGGAAAAGTTAATAAAAAGTTCAACACTTTCGCAAATGCATTTTTACTTTCGCAAATGGGCCTGTTACTTTCGCAAATCGGCCATTTTGTTTTCAGTTGGTGATCAGAAAAATGGTTGGCATTTAAATTTGGGACCCTCTAGCACCCTAATTCTTTTTGTATTCACCTAGTCGGACCCTGAGGATGCTTGCCATGTCTTTATTTTGTGGTAAAACACCCCAGAAATATGTTTTTCAAATTTCTGGAAAAAGTACTTTCACAAATTACTTTCGTGCTCACGAAAGTGTCGAACTTTTTTGCGAAAGCTTTCGCAAATTGCGACAGTAATTTTCCATCTGTGGGACAGTGACAGTGATTCTTTGGCACTGCGCTGCAAAAGAACCGTTGGGAGTTTTGGGCTGAAATTTGGAGGGAACGGAGCCTACATCTCACAGATGTGCCTTTCAGTATTGTATTGAAAAAATATTACATGGCGGCAAAGTTACGGCACTCCAAATTTGATGGTTTTTCCCATAGGATAACATTACGGGCCTGACGACGTATTACAGAAATCCTTTGGATCCCTGCTGCAAAATAACGGTTTGGTCTTTTCCTGAAATTTGGAGGAAGACAGCCAACAGTCCACAGATGCCTTTCAGTGGTTTGGTGAAAAACATTACAGGGAGGCAAAGTTATGGCGCTCCGAACTTTTCTTTTTTTCCCATAGGATAACATTACGGCGTTCGCCGCGCCTTTCAGGGCCAGTATCTCGGAAACGGTGTGAGATACGGACTTTCATCAGAAAATTTCTTAGCTCCCTAATGGGGCTAAGATATAAGTTAGCCAGGACAGTTGTAAATAATATGACTTTTAAATTTTTTTTCTACGTCGTATGGTTCCTGAGATGTAATGTATTTAGTATTCCAAGATCTCATTTTCTGCGCCGATACTCATTATTATGCATACATTATTTGTACTCACTGTCTTTCTCTATGCAGGTTTTGGGGAAAACCAGCCTGTGCGCTTACATTACTGTTACTCTTGCCCTTTCCGCTTGCGGTTCCGTACCCGTTTCACTTACCGTTGATGTCTGCGCCACCATGTGCGTCATCCTTTGCGTTTTCATTTGTGCTTGCGTTTCTGTTACTTTTTTGCCATTTGTGTGTACCGTACTGTTTCTCTTTCTGTTTCACTTTGCGTCACCATGCCCATTGACATTTCCATTTACAGGCACCATGTTACTATGTGACAAGACATCACGTGGCACACCGTTCTCGTCTATGCCACCGTGTGCGTTACCCTTTCTGTTCTCATTCACGCTTGTGTTACCATGTGTGCCACTGTTAGCATTTCTGTTTGCGTTGCTGCTCCTGTTACTATGCCACAAGACATCATGTAGCGGGAGCGCGGGGCGTTGGACCCACGCTCCTGCCACCGCATTACATTCACTATTTCTCATTATCATTCTCAAAAGAAGGAAATTAGAGGCAAAACTCCATTTAATGCATTAGTTAGGGTTGTTCCACAGCGACAAAGTGAGGAATTAAGCAGTAGGGTTCAAAACCCTAACTCCAATCACCCCCAGCACCACACACACACAGACACACACACATTCAAGTATGGGGAGGACCAAGTCAACACAACCAATGACAGACATCCAGCAGCAGGTGACAGAAATAACAAACAATTGTCTAAAATACTACGAGACATCCCCACCCACCTGACCAGGTACTGCATGCTCAGTGGAGATCAACAGCAAAACTGAGGCCATGTACACTAAACGTACACATCCCTGATTGCAGCTGCACACAACGTACCACACTTAATAGTTGCATGGCCTTATCTACCGATGCCCCACACCAGACCACACCACTTGTGGTGGGCCACCTGAGCAATAGAGTTCAGCAAAACCAAGGAGTTGTACAGGTATAATATCTCTGATTATAACAAGGGTTTGAGAAATGCAGCTTTCTAATTGACTGTAAACATTGTAACAGCCTTATGTTTAGTTTTTATTAACATACATGTAGAGCCTAACCATATGATGAACATGGTTCAATGTTGTTTAAAAAACAGTTTTATTATGATAGCAATAAGCCACTCCCAGGTATTATGTTAATGGTCAGTTTATCACTGTCTAGCGACATGTGGCACTCGGCTATGCCTCATTCAACATTAAACCCCTACAGGGTGATTAACAGACCATTTAATATAACTGTTGGTCATGCCTTATTGCTTAATTGTCTTTATGAGTAGATACTCTCCCTCTGCTAGGCACTGCAGCAGCTTTGCAACACAGTGTCCCACCCAGTTACACCATACACTGTCTAGTTACTGGAGAATGGCTGTGAATATGAACTCATGAAGATGAACAGTGTAACTTGATCATTACAGTCATTGAAACCCTAATGTGATTATAACTGACAGAGTCAGTGATAGAGGATAACCCTGCTGTCCTAGTACACTTACCCCATTGTGAGTTAAATCAATACTAGAGACATTCTGTTTATATCTACACCATACCTACTTGATTCCTGTTGTACCACAATTAACATAGTTATCACTTTGATAGCATCAGTGACAGAAGTGTGGCAAACCCAAACAGTAGGCATACAGCCTGAGTATGAAACAACTGTTAAAAAAAATCACACTGTGTCCATAAGTGGCATAGATCACTCATTGCAACAATAGTAAATGTATTACTATTTGAATAAGTTGGTCATCACAGATGCAATGAGATTGTCTTTATCAGGTACAACATACTCAGTAAGTGCCTACAGGAAAATCTATCCTATATACATCTCCGATACAGGTACATCATTGTTGGCTCAGTAGTGCTATGATATTTAGAAGTTGCTTGGCCTGATCCATGCAATTACAATGTTTCTTACAAAAGAACTTACTGCATCTTTAGTATTGAAGCACACTGAAGGTCTATGTGTGCACATCAGCAGTACACCTTCATCAGTAAGAATGCATGTGATACTGGCAGTACAATTTCACAGCGTTGAACAGGCAATGCTTTTCCATATGTTTACATCAGCCTCTCTATGTTGAGTAAACCGTTGCAGTAAATGTACTACTATGTAAATCACCTACTAAATGTATCACTACTTTTATCTTGAGCATGCTAGTGTCTTGTAGTTAATTTATGTGCTTCTCTTAATTAATGTATACTCACTAGTGTTAAAACCTTTATACAACTGTCATCATGCACCTTCAGCATTTATATTGAATAACGGCACAGTACCAGTTGTGGTGTGGTGTGAGGCATCGGTAGGTAAGGCCATGCAACTACTAAGTGTGGTACGTTGTGTGCAGCTGCAATCAGGGATGTGTACGTTTGGTGTACATGGCCTCAGTTTTGCTGTTGATATCCACTGAGCATGCAGTACCTGGTCAGGTGGGTGGGGATGTCTCGTAGTACATTTAGACAATTGTTTGTTATTTCTGTCACCTGCTGCTGGATGTCTGTCATTGGTTGTGTTGACTTGGTCCTCCCCCATACTTGAATGTGTGTGTGTGTCTGTGTGTGTGTGGTGCTGGGGTGAATTCAGAGTTAGGGTTTTCAACCCTAACAGCGAATTTCCTCACTTTTGTCGCTGTGGAACAACCCTAACTAATGCATTAAACAGAGTTTTTGCCTCTAATTATATATATATATATATATTATATATATATATATATATATATATATATATATATATATATATATATAGTATATATATATATATATATATATATATACACACACACACTATGTTAATGCATCAGTTAGGTTTTTATTAAAGTGTAAGCTGGAAAATTCAACATTAGGGTTACTAACCTTACCACCCCACCCCATCCCCACTCTCCACACACCAACAGGTATTGGGATGTGCCTTGGAGTCATTTGTCCTAACTCTCACTCCATTCCATGTGTAAACAAGATGAGATGATGCAGTATAGAGAATTGGGTGAGAGTTAGGCCCAATGACTCAAGGCACACCCTGATGCCTGTTGGTATGTGGAGGGTGGGGGGGTAGGGTTGGTTACCCTAATGTCAAATTTCTCAGCTTTTTATGCTTTAATAAAAACCCTAACTGATGCATTAACGTAGTTTGTTTGCAGTGAATTTCCCGCCTTTTTGAGAAAGTGTAATGTAACTGGTATGTGGTTGTGGGAGCGTGGGACTTTCAGGCCCTGCGCTTCCCTTATGCTACCCATTGTTGCATAATGAAATGCCTAAGTGGGAGCATGGGCCCTCTGGGCTCTGCGCTCCCACTTACACATAAGTACAGACATACCGCAGCCCTATAGTCATGAAAAGTAACCCTTGTAATGTTTAATTTAGCAATATCTCAGTAACCATAGTAACTCTGGAAAAAAGTCCACTGCAGTTGTAATCATGACTTCAAAACCTCCACGGGTACTTAGTCTACATAAAAGTGGACTAAGCTACGGAGAGCAAAAAATCCATATCTCAAATCATTTTTGAAATAGGGCATCACAATTCAACAGATGCACGTAACTCAGGCATTTTAAGGAATTTTTTTCACCCAGTTTTCAACATGGTATTTTGGGGACCCCATCTGATGAACAATGTCACTGTCATTTCGTTAATCTATCCCAAAAGTTGAGTTCCCACAGCGAATGCGCCATTCTGTGCCACAGGTGCGAAATCATGTTTTGGGCAGAATGTGAAAAAATGGCAGCTATATACTGTTCATGAGGAGGTGTGGAAAAGGGTAATGCTGAAAATCAGGAGGGAAAATATGAAAAATTGGTGAACTTGTAGAAACTGCACAATGCACACTCATAACGTAGCCATATTGGGGAATTTTTTAACCAGATTTTCAACATGAGCTTTTTGGGAAATCCCCTCATGAACACTGGCACTGTAATTTTGTTAATCCATCCAAAAGCTGATTTTGCACAGCGAACATGCCGTTCTGAGTCAGAGGTATGAAAACACATTTCAGGCAGGATGTGAGAAATTGCGGTTGTACTGTTCATGTGAAGGTGTGAAAAAATGGCAATGCTGAAAATCTGGAGTGAAAATATTCAAAATTTATGAAGTTACAAGCATGCATAGAAACTGTGCAACACACACTTGTGACACAGCTGTTTTTTGGATTTTTTGCACCAGACTTTGAACATGGGCTTTTTGGGACCTCCCTTCATGAACTCTGGCACTGTCAATTCCATGCAATGACTGCGAATCACCTTTCAGGAATGAGTAACGAGATGATAGTGACATTGTTCACGAGGTGGGGTCCCTAAATGCCTATGTTGAAAATTTGGTGACAAAATACCAAAAAATGGCTGAGATATCTACATTTAAATTATTTGTTTGTATCAGAGTCATACGAAGTAGGATCTTATTTTGTATGACAAGATACCAACTAAGATCTTACGTCATATGAGTCATGAAGTAGGATCCTATTTGGTATCTCATCATACGAACTAAGATCCTACTTCATATGATGCAGATACAAACAAAGAATTAAAATGTTAAATAACACACATTTGAAGGGCATTTTCCAAACAGTAAAGAGCAGAATGCACCTAGGGGGTCACAATAAGCAAGCTACATGTGTTGGTATCTCCCCAGAATATCATTTTGGGAGGTTTCCAAATTAGAATTTCAGGCAAACTGGAAGCAAGATGGTGGCCATATGAAAGAGGAATTTTCTCATACAATGCAGGATTTCTCTTTCGTATCATACAGCTATACTGAAGTGCCTACTGAGCATGCTCAGAAATTACTTTTTCACATTTTTAAATTGCAATAACTTAAAAACAGCTTATTGTTCTATCACCAGACTAGCAAAAGGCACATCTGTGGGGTAGTCCCTTTCTGTCCAGAAAAGTTCATACCAAACAAGCAAACCCTCTGGGCTGTAGGCAAGTTAAAAGAAAAACCCAGCAAAGTCGATGGGTAAAAACATGTTTTTTCACCTCTCCATAATTCAGAGACCGCACATCCGACCACAACTAAACTTACCAGATCAAGAGACTTTCACAACAAAAAGGTACATACCAAATTTCATGCAAATCTGTTCAACGGTTGCAAAGTTATTAAAGCGCACAATTTTGTGTTTAACATTGAAGTGCCTACTCAACCCAATAGAGGCACGACTGCACCCTATAATATATATATCTATCTATCTATATGTATGTGTGTGTGTGTGTGTGTGTGTATATATATATGTGTGTGTGTGTGTATATATATATATATATATATGTGTGTGTGTGTATATATATATATATATATATATATATATATATATATATATATATATATATGTATATGTATGTATACTGTATTTCATCATTTTATAGCCACCCTCAAATAGAATCTGCCCCGAATTGAAGCCGCACACAGATTTAAGTTTAAGCAATAGAAGTCGCCCTCGTTTACAAGCCTTATGCTATACACAGTTAGCTGAATTCGGAACAACGTATCACAGAAGGTCTATCTCATTAATAATTCTTAAACATTTAGCAACGTCCACTACCTATACAGCACAGTAAAAGCAAGAAAGAAAGTTCAGCGCTGTTAACAACCGACAGTTTAAAGTCCAAATCATAAAATTTACACTTCACCATTCTAAGTTTCCAGGGAATGAAAAAGGTAGCACAGAGCTTGACTGCAGCAGACCTTATGTATGTATGGTAAATGTTATTTACCTGGTCTTCATATCGTAGTATTAGTAATAGAAGCCGCCCCCAAATAGTATCCACACTCAAATATAAGCCCCGCCTCAAAAAAAAAAAGTAATAGAAGCCGCGGCTTCTAAACAGTGAAATATGGTATATAGGGGATACATGATGGGCAGGAGTAGAATATGGAAAATATTCTCACTCCTGCAGAGTGAGCTCTGTATTCTCATGAGTGACAATATTTTCCATATTCTACAATCTGCATATCAGGTGTGCTATTTATACAATGGGGTGGGAGCTTCAGAAGCGTTGCTATGTTTTTCTGCATCCTGTTCCATTTGTTTTTTTTTATTTTAGTAACTGGGTAAGTTTTGAGAGATGGCTTGGAAGCATTAGGCAGTTAAGTGACTTGGTCTGTGTCACACAGTGTGGAAGTGGAAGTTGGGAGACTCAAACCCAGGTCTGGTGTGCTGGATGTAGCAAGCTTGTTCAAAGGTCATTACTCTAACCTCTAGGCTATACTGAGAGCACTGTTTGTGTGTACGTGTTTCTGAATGGGCTGGGAGTGTTACAAACACTATGAGACACCAGTGAATGTGTTTGGCAGTGCTAATTCAGTTAGTGTCAGCAAGCAGTGAGAAACAGAAACTGTGAGGAACTGTTATTTAGAATGCAAGCTTTCTTGAAAATGACAGTAGCATAGTAATGGGTTGGGAGTTTTACACACACTATTGGAAACAGCTGAATGTCCTTTGCAGTATTAACTGCGTTACTTGCAAGTAGCAGTGAGAAACAGATTTGTGGAGCAGTTCAATTTAGTATGCAGGCTGGAGTGAGGGAGTGAGTGATGACATCAGCAGAGCAGGTATATTTGTAAGTTATTTTAACTCCGGTGATGTCATCGTAAGTTATTTCACTGCAGTGGAAATAACTGAAGTTATCCCACTCATATTGCTCTCACCCCCATTGTATAAATATAAATATAAATATATATATATATGTGTGTGTGTGTGTAGTATATGTATAAGTATATATAATCTTCACCACTGATATTTGTTAAAGGTGTATATAAACTTTATTTCAAGTTTACAGCATTAACAATAACTGTTTGGATGGACCCCTCACTGATATCTTTCAGGTCACCTTACGGACATGGATCATGCTAGATCACTAGAAAATGGTCACTGGCATTTATCTTTAATGCAAAGAAATGTAAGGCAATGAACATCAGGAAGAACCACCAGAAAGTGCAATACATGATGGATGTGTGGTATTAGAGAGCTCAACAGAAGAAAAAGATCTTGGGGTGGGGGGGCGAATTATATCTGAAAATTCTGAATCCACTGCTCAGCACAACAAGGCAGTGGGGGAAGTTAAACTGGGTGCTATGGGGAAAAAGAAGCAAAAGCTGGAAGGTGATCCTTCCGCTATACAGAGCATTTGTGCACCCACACCTGGAGTACTGTGCAAGGTTCTGAAGTCCACAACTGTGTGAGGACTGTGAGAGGGTGGAAGCAGAACAGCGACAGCTGACCAAACTGATCCAAGATTGGTGGGGGGAGACATACAAGCAGAAGTGCAAAACCTCAACCTGTACATCCTGCAGACTAGAAAGAAGAGGTGGGAACATGATAGAAACCTATAAATACCTGCACAAGGTAAACAGGATGGCTTACAAAGACATATTTGTCCTATGAATACAGGAACATGGAAGAATTCAATAAAACTACAGTAGCTGCTGGAAGATTCAGGAGGGGTGTCTGCAAGCACTTTTTCACTGAAAGAGTGGTGGACAGGTGAAACAAGCTTCCTGAGTAGGTGATGATAGACATAACAGTGGTGGTTTCAAGGTAGGGTAGGACAGGCAAGGGCCATAGTTACAGGGCAAATGGTAAAGGGAAGGGGAGAAGATGGCCATTAGGAACTATATAGGGCAGTTAGGTAGGATGGGCAGAGTGGATGAGCCACTGGGTCTTTTTCTGCTGTCATTATTTCTGTTTCTAGCTTTTCAAGAAGGGGGCTAGGTTGGAACCAGGCATCTACAGACTTGTGAGCCTTACCTTGGAACTTGTCAAAGTGTTTATTTCAACCACAAAAGGTATAATAGTTCAGCACATGGGGAAAAAAATTGGTTATTCTTTAGCACATAATGTGGCTTCACAGAAAGAAGATCCTGCCAAACCAACCTCATAATCTTCTTTAAGGAGGTAGTTGTTGAGGTCGATGTAATCTAGAATTCAAGCAAGACCTTTGACAGTAAACTACGTGGACGCCCATACAGAAATAAAGTGATATGCAGTTCAGATAGTGTACAGAACATGAATAGGTGATTGTCTAACTGGTAGGAAGCAAAGACTGGTGGTAGATGGTCACCTTTCAGTGTGCAGGGATGGTCTTCATGGAGTACTCCAGGGTTCGGTACTGAACCTTTGCTCTTTAACATATTTATTAGTGACCGGGGGGGCGGGCAGCAGCAGGCTGCTAAAACATGCTTATGACATAAAACTGGCAAGAGGAATGGAAAGGGTAAAGGGAAGGGATGTATTTGGGGAACTTTCTTGCATTATGAGTATAGACTAAAAATTGGGGACTTAGATTTAACATGGGAATGCACAGTGTAGTGTGATATTATTACCAATGACAGACACTCTTGCTTCTAACTGCCAGCCAACAGATTATCCTTTACACATTGTGGACTACATATTAAGCTAATTTCTAAATGAGTTTTCAATGCTCACAGTGCTGAAGTATATCATCATGGCTGTCGGAATAATAGCCCAGTGAAATTCGCACTAAGGAAATCATGTCGGTGAAAACAGCAATCTGTAAATGACAGTGTCAGGATATTATAGCACTCCTGGAGTTGGCAACCACAAATGGCTCCCCCAACTTTCACCTCCCCCAGAGATGACAATCGCAGATCGCCCCCCCCAACTTTCACCCACCAGGAGTTGGCAATCGTAAATCCCCACCCCCCACCCCGAGTTGTCATGCTATCATTACTGTGCGCTGTCTTTGTGAAGCACGGTTTTGGGTGCTGGCATTTTACCTGCGCTATTATCAACCCCACTGTCTTTGTTTTTCTGGACTTACTGTGGACACTTTTGTTGAAATCTACAGTAGCTAGACTGTATCCAAAACACGACCCTGGTACAACTCCCTAGTTGTGTCTTTGAAGAAGGATGTCAAGTTGATTTGGCAGGATCTTCCTTTATATTGGTGTGCCTAGACTCCATGGGTCCCCATTCACAGTTGCAAAGGATGGTGCTGCAAAACTGGAGGAATGTCATTGTATATTGCCACCCTTTGGAGCTGTACACAAAGTGCAGAGCAGCAGTGGGAGGAGTCACCCAATTGATTATGTTGCAGTGCAGATGAGTAATCCAGATGTTTGTGGGTTCAAGCAAGGTTTACAACAATTGATATGGTGGTGTGGGACTCTCCAGGAGTTGCAGCATGGCTGAATACCAGTCATATGTCACAATGCCATGCTGTGTGGCAGTGGATGTGGGTGTACTGCCTACAAATGCCCCCCTACCTGGCCCTTTACCTTTAGGATTGCTTCTGAGTCAGTAGCTTGATTTCATATTTAAAATTTGTGTCTAAGAACAGAATCATTGAGCTTTACAATGAAGCCTGATACACATGGACGTGGTTGCACCACGTATACAAGTTGTGAAAAACTATGCATTATGATTCAGAGCATTGTGATGTTACAAAAGAGTTCAGATATTATAGTTTAGTAAATAATAAATAACTTACATTACAGTACGACATTTACATAGCAGTATTTACCTATTACAGTAGGAGTTGGGCTTGTGCCCTGTGTCCTAGAACCAGTGGCTTATGCCAGCTGGCTACAGCCTAAGGATGTTGCTGTGCTTAGGATGAGGGGTAACAGCATTCCATTGTGTGGGGCTGAGAAAGCTGAATGCCATCCTATAAAAGTTGTTACAGACCTAGAGGATTGTTAGATCCAGACATTCTGAGGGTCTCAAGCCCTGTCTCATTTGATGAACATGTAGGTGTTCTTTTAGGAAGATGGGCATCTCATCTTTGAGGCATCTTAGTGGAACTTGGACATTGTGCTAGCCTCCCCTGTTATTTAATGGCATGCAGGTTAGTTATCCTTATAATTTCTGTGACCCACTTGGCCTCTTTTTGGTGATCCAATGGTCCCCTCCACCACTTCTCAAGCCCAATTCCCCTCCTTGGCATCCACTGGACCCAATCCCTAACCCACATCCAGTAACGCAATGGTCTGATGGATTGCACCCACTGACATACCCTTTCCTCATGGACCCCTGTGTTCTGGTCGCAGGCTTTGCAATCTCTCCCACTGCCTACAGCAGTTCTATAGACTTGGAGCATCACAAAAGTCTCCGGCTGGGCAATGGTTTTTGCCATGTCTTCTACATATTCATCTGTGTGGTGACCTCAGTGTCACTAAGTGATTATTGCAATCATTTAGTGACACATTCACTATAATATAACTTTGCAAAGCTGTGAAAGATAAAAAACAGACATTTGAGATTCTTTTCTTTTTAATTTGTTTTCCTAGGATACGAGAGTGTAGAATGATTATGAATGGGTTTTTCCTAATATCTTCTTACACTAAAATTTAATTTGTTTCATGACAGTATTGTTAGACTACATTTGCAAGATTCAGGAAAGTTAGTTACTTTTCAGCGCATGTGTAACATTAAAGGGAATCTGTACATTTCTTTATGAAATTATTGTAAAGGTTACTATGAGGATCCAGTATGTAAATTGCTGGGTTAAATTTAGAACATGTTTTTAGTCAGACAGAAAAAATGCTTTTTAAATAGGGATATGGAGGCATCCATTTTGTGGACAGGAAGGGTGATGTGATGATGTCACTGCCTCACCAGTATTAACAGTGTGCAGTGCAGCAGGTGAGAACAGTTCAACTGTGCTGTCAGGGATTCTATTATATTCTAAGGAACACCCAGGATTTTATGTTTGACAGAGTGCAAAAAAAGAAACCAGTGCTTCTCTTCATGATAGAACAGGATCCCTGTCTGTAGGAGCAGTTTGTTTTAACCTGCTTAATTGTATACTGTTAGAGTTGGTGAGGCAGTGACATCATCATAGCACCCTTCCTGTCCACAAAATGGATGCCTCCACATCACACTTTTAGATGTATTTTTCTGTTTTACTGAAAACATTTTCTAATTCTAACCTAGCAGTTTACATACTGGATCCTCATAGTAACCATCACAATAATTTTATAAGGAAATGTACAGATTCCCTTTGAAAGCTACTCTTGTTTAAATAATGACTTTGAGACTGCATGACATAAAAACACAGGGACAACTACTTCTGCAGTTCTGTTAATAACTTACTTTGTTTCTATTTATAATCAGAAACTTCTTTTATTTTACTAACCCCCAGGTGCACACACACACAAATATTTTTAATCTCAATCCATAAACCAAAGTACAAAATAACAAACACATTGTACTTTGTAAATCCACAGCTTTACTGTGACTATTTTTTATTTATTGAATTTTGATGACCGGGTTGGCCCACTGGGTCCCGAAGGTCCCTTTTTCAGGGGCGACCTGGGGAACAGAAAACAGTAGAATACATACAGTTAGGTGATCCAGGGTAACAAAAGGTTTACACGGTTATGAGGATAACATTACATGTAGTTATACAATTAGTAGACCATAAGTGCAACCCCTGAGCAAACCAAGGCAAGGTTAGGTCCCAGTTAGGTACAAGGTGAGAGGGGTGAGTGTTGTGATTGGGATCAGAGGTGAATTATCCTATATCCTCACAGTGGCAAGAACTTGTCCTGAGCAAATGGGCCTTAAGCCTTGTGTGAATGTTTAACAATGAGGGGGCTTCCTGTACTGAAGGTGGGAGGGAGGGTGTTCCACAGTTTGGGAGCTATAAGAGCAAAAGATTTGCCTTCCAAGTGAGTCTTGACTCTGGGGATCGCCATTAAGGACCGACCAGAGGTCCTGAGCATTCTGGGGTTAGGCTTGGGCATGATGATTCTTGTCAGGCTTGGTGGGGCTGCCGGGCTCTGCAGTTTGTACGCTAGGCAAAGCAGGGGATACTGTAGCCAAGCCATGAAGGAAGGCCATTGCTGCTGGGCTAGTGAGATGCAGGGGTGGTTTCTTGGATGACACATTGTCGCAAACCACACCACCTTGTTGTATAGGTCTTGAAGCCTGCTAACTTCACCCTTTGCTATACCCTGAATTACCGGGGTGGCATAAGTTAATGTGGGTAGGAGGACACTAGTGGCAATTGCTCATCTAGACTCCAGGATTAGTTATTTTTTAAGCTGGTACAGGGTTTTATTTAACTCTAAAAATTGGTTAGTGTTTTGCTCATAAAAGTGCCAAAATATTGTGAAAATGCATAGCACTAGCCTCACTGTGTTTAACAAACATAACACTTCTAGAAAACCTATATAAATACTTTCTGTACAGTTAGTATTGTCTCAGGAAAAAAACTGCTAATCAATTATTTAAAACCCTGCGGTACAAGGAGCTGAGTTTGACATGGATAGTCCTTGTTACCTGGTCTACGTGGGGCTTAAAGGTGAGACCTAGGTCGATTGTTAGCCCGAGGTATTTTATTTTGTCAACTACTTCTATATGTCGCCCGTCGAAGGAAGACAGTTTAAGGAAATTGGCCCTGTCCAGGCCGAGGGATCTAGGGCCAAACAGCATAGCTTTTGTTTTAGCTGTGTTGAGGATCATTCTGTTGGATGTGAGTCAGGCCTCAAGTGTGTTTAGATTACCTCGTAGGACAGGGCCCAGGTCATGTGGTGAACACATGGAACAGTAGATGACAGTATCATCTGCATATTAAACTACTGAACTATCCCCACAGTGATGGTTTAGGCCATTTGTGAAGAGAGAGAATAGGAGGGGCCTAGAATAGAGCTCTGAGGAACGCCCTCCTTTATGGGAAGGGGGGCTGATAGCTCTCCTTTCCAGATGACCCTCTGGGAGCGACCTGTAAGGTAGGTCTTGAACCAGCTAAGGGCATGGGCATCAAGACCAATTCATTGTAGCTGTGTAAGAAGAATGTTATGGTTCACAAGGTCAAATGCCTTGGACAGGTCTATGAAGATAGCGGCTGTCAACTTCCCAGCATCCATTGCCCTGAATAGGTCCACCGAGAGTTGGATGAGCGGTGTATCTGTGCCATAGTGATCCCAAAAGCCATGCTACAAGGGGGCTAGGATTTGGTGGAGCTCCAGGTAGTCTCTCAGTTGCCCATAAACTAGCTTTTCTTGCATTTTGGCCAGTGTACACAGGAGGGAGATGGGCCTGTAGTTGCCAATTTGTTCACGAGAGCCGCCCTTAAGGATGGGGACCACATTGGCCACCTTCCACTGGGATGGGACATAGCCTTCGAGCAATGACCTGTTGATCCAGGTCAATGGTTATGCTAGTGACCAGGCTCCTTCCTGGAATAGCCTAGGGCTAATTCCATCAGGGCCACCGGATCCTTTGAGTTTGAGGGTCTTCAGGAGGTGCAGGACCTCGCACATTTTGAGTAATCTAAGATCAAATTGGGGTCAGTTCTGACTGGGGGAGTCCATGGAGGTCTGTACAGGCCTGGGTGTAAGAAGACCCAGCTTGAACCCATCAAGGTTGATAAGGTGGTGGTTGAATGCTGTAGCTATGAGCTGGCCATCGCTGGTACACTGTCCAAGTACTTCAATTTGACCTTGTACCTCCTTGGAGTTTCCCTTGAGCAATTCATTGATTTGTGACCAGAAATGCTTAGGGTTCCCTAGTGTGGATCTTTGTAGGTGGGTCAAGTATTCCTTTATGGCTTGTTTGAGGTGAAGGTTACATGTGTTTCTTAGGGTTTTGTAGGTAACCAGATCGACAGAGTGAAGGGAGAGCCTGTATTTCTTCCAGGCCTTATCTCTTCTTTTCATCAGAGCTTTCACTGAGTGGGAGATCCATTTATAGCAGCCTCCTTTTGTCCGGAGTCTTTTGAAGGTGGCAAATAGGGATGCCGCCTTGAGGAGTGAGTCTTGGAAGAAGGCCAGGGCCTCATCCAGTGTCGGGAGGAGCCTGACCGGGCTCCAGTCCAGGTTACCTAGGTAGTTGTTATACTTTCCAGCGGTAAAGTTGGAGAAGTCTCATACCTTGAGTATCCTAGGAGGACTCTTAGTTGCAATGTTCTTCCAGATACAGAAAATAGGAGAGTGGTCACTAATAGTGTCAGCCAGTATCCCTGCTTTCTGTATGTTGAGGGGGTTAGAAACCAGAGCCCAGTCAAGAGTGGTATGGTTCCCCATTTTGTAATTGAGCCTGGTAGGAAGAGAGATGGCCTGTTCCAGGTTTGCATCATGGATAACTCCCTTGAGGGCTTTGTTGGGGGTCAGAGACCCAGTTCAGATTGAAGTCTCCCAATATTAGGAGTTCATTGGGTAATTCGCTCCCAACCAGTTTGATGAGGCTCTCAAGGGCAACCAATAGTGAGATGCTTGGCATTACCAAGCGTAAGACGTATGAAGATTGACTCCCCATCCTGGCAACTAACTGGGTTGATCTTTAGTTGTCTCACATGTAGAGTGTCTTTCACATAAATTAGGACCCCTCCCCCTCTCTTAGCTGCCCTATCCTGTCTGTAGGTTAAATACCCAGGGACCATGATCTCATGGTCCAGGATGTGGTCCTTAAGCCAGGTCTCCGAGATTGCAAGGACATCTGGCTTGTAGAGGTTTAGCCAGGCTTGGACCACATGGATTTTGGGTCTAAGGCTGCACACATTCATGTGCACTATCCTTAGTTGTTTTGGTGATGCCCCTTGGGGATCCTGGGGGGGAGGAGACAAGGAAATTGTCTAAAGGGGGCCCTGGGTTAGGCTGAACATCTCCACCATGTAGCAGTAGTAGAGCGAGTAACTGTACCATCCTTTGTCTGAGAGAAGGTTTTGAGTGGCAGTGGAGCCATCTGTGTACTTTGTAGAACAGCACGTAGCAGGAACTGCGCTTTCCCAACTCGTGTGCTATGAGGCATTCATTCTTGAATGTGGGAGTGGTCCAGTAATAGTGGCCACAGCCCATAGGGTCCCTGAGATTTAGAATCATAGGGTCCTGGCATGCTTGCTCTAAGCACATGTCCACCCAGAGGAGGGACAAAGTGTATAAGAGGGCCAGGAAGACACCCCTGTTTAGGAGAGAGGCCGGTGGGTTACAAGACCAGCGGAGCTTAGGGCCCGAGTTGCCTAGGTTGGATGAGCGGTTTTCCGGGGCCATGTTGGTACCTCTGTTTACCTTCAGGTGGAAACAGTTAACGAGTTTGGAATACTGTAGATGCCAAGAGGAGAAGCACCCCATTATATGTATGGCGCTGTTTTCACAGGCCGAACTGCCTTGCCCAAGTGAAGGGATGGGGAATGGGTCTCCGTTGCCCGTGTCAAAGGGTGAAACTTTAGGAGTGTAAATTGTAAGATAGTCGCACAGTACCTAGCTTATTGCCCTTACTTAAATATCGCATGCAAGAATAAAGAAGCACTTAGGAATATATGTAAGGCAAGCACAATTCGATACTCAGCACTGTTTTCCAAATATGCAATTACCGATCACTCTCCCATCTTTTGTCAATGGTGCTCGGGTCCGCCACCTTCTCCTCCCCCCCACCTGGTCACATTCACCAACTTTGTCCATATGGATATCAACACCTTCCTCCTTGACGTATCTAACATTGACTGGTCTGAAATCCACCATGCAGAAAAAGTTGAAGATGCCCTAAAAATGTTCCTGACAAGGTTCAGTGAAGTACAGAATAGGCATGCACTGAAAGTAAAAAGAAGAGTCAGAGGAAAGCAAACTAGATGGCTCCAAAAAGATCTACTCCTGCAGCTATGGCACAGGGATAAACTATGGAAGCACTACAAAAGCACTGGCCTGCCCAGTGACCACTCAATATACAGGCAACACAGAAATTCCTGCAAAAAGCAGATAAAGCTTGCAAAAAGTAGGTACTGCCAGAACCTACTAACTAGCTCAGCCCATGACCCCCGAAAATTCTGGGGCCATATTAAGACCGTCCTTGGTACACCACAATCTGTAACCCCCTCTGAGATGGTCCTTGGCGGTACCCACTGTAATGACTCCTTCACCATAGCAAATGCTTTCAACAATATGTTCTCTGATCTCTCACCCTACACCTCTACACTACCAATGGCTCCCATCTTATCTCAGCCCACAGCTGACAGTGAACCAGCAGACCTCTCAGCCTCTCAAGCAGGGGCTCAAAAAACCCAGTCTTTCTACTTCAAAGCTATAACAAGCTCTCAGGTTTTAAATCTACTAAGAACTATATCGGACAACACCAGCCCTGGATCCAACTCTCTGGAACCCCGCCTTTTAAAAACTGCTGCACATCTCATCTCCAAACCACTGGCTAAGATTTTCACACTGTCCTTCTCCTGTGGTACAGTCCCTGATCTCTGGAAAACTGCCAGAATTACTCCTATTTTCAAGAAAGGAACAAAAATGAAATCTCAAACTACAGGCCGATAGCTATTCTCTCAGTCCTAAGTAAAATCTTAGAAAAACTTGTAGCCAAGCAGACCCTTGACTACCTAGAATCTACTAAACTGCTCTGTGATGCTCAACACGGTTTCAGGAAGAACCACAGCACCTCGACTGCACTAGCCAAATTCACCTCAGATACTCTCTAACATGGATGATGGTCGCTAACAGGAGCTGTTTTCATTGATCTTACCAAGGCTTTTGACCTCGTGGATCACTCCTTGCTCCTGTCCACCCTTCAATCAATAGGTTTCTCCTCCCCTGTTTTAAACTGGTTCAGGAGCTATTTAACCGATAGGACCCAGGCTGTAAAATTCAATTCTGCAATCTCTGACAGCACCACAATCAATATTGGTGTACCTCAAGGCTCAATACTTGGCCCTCTTCTCTTTTCCCTTTTCATAAACAACTTACCAAGCAATATTCTAGCCTGCTCCTCTCTTCTCTACGCTGATGACCTGGTCATCTATGCCAGCTCGCAAAATATTGACCGCCTAAACTTGTCTCTAACCACAGCCTACAACAGCATACAAAACTGGCTAAACTCTCATCGGCTTATCCTCAACTCCAGCAAAACTAAAGCTATGCTCCTGGGCACCGCCAAAAAACTTAGATCCTGCGCCTCCCCCTTGAAAATACTTGACCTAAATGGGATCTCTCTTGAGGTCATCACCACATTCCACTATCTTGGAATCTTACTTGACCAATCTCTGGACCTTAACCTTCACATTCAAACAACCTGTAAAACCGTAAATTGTAAGCTGGGGGCTGCCTACAGAACCAGCTATATGTTAACGCCATCAGCAAAGCTGGCCATCGCCAGAAGGATCCTTTTACCAACCCGAACCTACTGTGCTCCCATCCTGACTACTGCCCATAAAACAGCCTTGCAAAAGTGGGACGTCACTTACAACAACGTATGTCGATATGCTTCCAAGGCTCCGCGGCTGAAACATCGTCAACTGTATAGTGACCTCGGTTGGCTCTCCCCCACTGCCACCAGGCTATACTATCTTGGCTGTCTATGTGACTCTATTATCAAACTAGGCCAGCCTGCATCACTTGCTGAGCTACTTCATCCCGCTACCTCAATCCGTGAATTGAGGTCGTCAGACAAATCACTATTGAGAGTTCCCCGTTGTCACACCTCCAAAGGAACTGGGGCTTTCGGGCATGCTGCCCCCCAGATGTGGAACATGCTGCCACAGGATCCTAGGCATACCTCATCGCATTACCTATTCAAACAAGGGCTGCGACACTACCTGGCCACCTCTGACCAATGTGCCTGTTTTGACCCTACCTGACGGTACCTACGTAGGCCTGTTCTACTTTCTCCCTTTTCCCGCTCTCTTGCCCAGCGATGGAGCCACGAACCCGGCTACTTGTCCCTACTTTCAGCTGCTAAAGCCGCAAGATTGCCAAATTTCCCACAAACCCCGACTGCATACCGCTCTCGTGCCCGCCAAAGGAACCATGAGCCCGGTTACTTGTCCCTACGCTTAGCCGCTATAGCCGTAAGATTGCCTAAACCCCCTCCAAACCCCGGCTGCACGCCGCTCTCATGCCCGGCAATGGAACCATGAGTCCAGCTGCTTGTCCCTACTTCCAGCCGCTAAAGCCGTAAATTGATGTAATTCCTGCGAACCCCTGCCGGGACGTAGAGCGCTCCTCCCTGCACCCAGCACCGATGTGAACTCACCTAGATAGCCTAAGGGGCCCGCCTCAAGCTTTGCTTACCTAGTAGTCACCAGAGTTTCCCCTCCTTTGCTTTCCTATCTGTAGGGGTCGCCAGCTGCTAGCGCGCCCATAAGCAGAACCAGATGCCCGGTCACTTGAGGGCACCCTGTGCCGCCAAAGCCATAGTCGCCGTAATTTTGCCCAAACTCCCCTTTGTAGACTTTTTGTTTCACTCCTCCCTTTCCTCAGTGCTGCCGAGGTACCACCGGAGCCAAAAGGACCTGAATTCATATTGATTGCCCATATGACCAACAGTAATGGACCTCGTCTTATGCCCCCAGGTTAGTCTGCTGTGATCGTACCCAGGGAGCAGTACCATGGGCCCGGCCACTTGTTAGTACCCTGAGCCGCCAAAGCCGTATTTGTGCAACTGAGCGGCATTGCCGTATTCACAATGAGGTCCTTACATATTCATCAGACCTCCCCTCCACTCCTTCTACCCTCCATCTCCCGCCTCTTGAACTACGTCTACCCGGGAAACAAAGAATTACTCTGTCCTTGTACCAGTACCCGCTGTGTCTGTATATGCTATATAGAACAATGTTTTGCTTAGACTAGTGTACACAATGTTATCTTAGCCTCTCAGCTTTGGCTCCTCTGTCTATACATTGTACTGCCTCTCTAATTGTATTGTATATGTTAAACATCCTCAGTATGTATTTTGTCTTGTACTCTCCCGGGTCGTGCCTGAAAATAGTCACCTGCTGGCTAGTGCACTTACCCAGTTAACAAAAGCTAAATAAAATAAAAATAAAATAAATATGCCTGTAGAGCAGTACCTAAGTTATAGTTGTACTCAAGTGGAGCAGCGTACGTAGTTAATAATCAGGATGTCTCTTAGCTCTAGCATTTCTAGCTGAAGATCCTGTTTAAAGGACACTATACTATTACAAGCCTGTACTTCAGGTTATTGGGATGTCAAGCGCTAAGCGATCAACAAGTAATTTTTAGGTAAAAGCAGTTTCTCCCTGACCCCTGTATTCTAGTACAGGGCTCTATATGATATTGTTCAGGTTACCACATAAATGGAATTGAACTGGTTAGAGACATGATCAAAATTGACTAGAGTACTTCATACGAGTAGAAGACATCAGCATAGAAAGGAATGGGATACAATGTTGGCTTCATGTATTATCCACAGAGCCATTTTGCTTTTTTAAAAAAAAATCATATTGCTAAAACAAATCTATTTTTAATTGGCCACTGTTGGCAACTGCTTTTTAAGCCATGCTAGCGAGTGCTCATTTGAACACAAAAAATTGGCTAAAACAAAAGAGGGGATATAGCTAAAAATAATACAGGGGTTTACCCAAATGGCTAATAAACAGTCTGCACAAGCATTGTAGTAGATGAAGAATTGTCTGTGGCACCTCCCCCAAAACCTGGCCTCCATGTAGGCAGGTAGGGGTCCACCCATGGAGTGAGAGTATGCCATGGCACCACCCCAGGGGAGGAACCACTTGAGCCATCCACAGGGTACGGGCATCTGTTTGGGGAGGAGAGTGAGGGGTTAAAAGAGCTGCAACTAAGGCTTCTCCTCACTTTCTCCCACCAGCCAAAGATTTGAGGACTTCCTGAAGGTTGTGTCACATCCCAGAAGCTGAACATTTCCACTTGCTTCAGTAATCTGGCTCAAATATTTGGAAAGCCCCCTCTCTTCTGGGAACTCCTAGGTTAAACATTTCATGTTACGTACTGATGTTACACATATGGAGAGTTTTCCCTGATACTCTGCTCTGTACAGCTTGAGTCTGGGCCAGAATGCTGGCTGCTGAGGGCCCAAGATCCCCTTCCTTAGATCCTGAATTTGGTGCTAAACCTCCTGGTTCAGCTGCTTTGGCATGGGCCAGTATAGTTTGTGATCCTTTGTTGCAGCCAGATTGTCTGGTGCTGCTTACTGGTGTTGCTTGTAGCCAGGCATGTGTGGTTCTCTAATCCCCATTCTTTTCCAGTACCTAATATGGTAGATGTGCTCATCTGGCATCACAATGCTGATCCTTGCAGAGTCCTAACCCGGGGAGCCAACTGCATGATCAGGAGAATGCCAAGGGCCTCCATACCTACATACTCAGGCACCGCACCAATGACTTGGTGGATGAACATCTGGCCTCGCCCCCTAGTGGTCTTCCCCTCCCATTTGATGAGCCAGATGCTGCT
Source organism: Neoceratodus forsteri (assembly GCA_016271365.2). Taxonomy (NCBI): domain Eukaryota; kingdom Metazoa; phylum Chordata; order Ceratodontiformes; family Ceratodontidae; genus Neoceratodus; species Neoceratodus forsteri. The sequence continues at coordinate 1,222,666,624 of CM057450.1, forward strand.
GGGTGTATGTGCTTTATCCTGATGGACAATGGAGATGGGGGGGGCAGGCTATTTGCTGAGCAGCTCAGTGCTACAGTAGTCCTTTTACGAGTATCCTTGATCCACCAAGCATTATGTTACCAGAGATCAGGCCATTCCTTGGGAAGGAATTTGCCCATGGTTGGCCAGCACTTTGCATGCTAGACCACATGGTTGTAAGCATTTGGCTCCCTGCTTGTGGGGGTAGTGAGCACCCATTTGGTCAGTAAGGGGCAGATAAAGAAGAAGTGTCCAGGTCGTTCATCCAGTAGGCTGCCTGGGAGAAGGGTTAGAGAGTCCACAAAAAGACTTTAATTGGGCAGAGATTACCTGGTGGCCTGCTCCTTCACTGGTGCTAAAGGATGGTTCTGTATTAGTGACAATTCAGCTCTGCACCACGCTGACCACGTGGCTTCCTGGACATTGCCAGGATAGGTGATCTGCACCCTCCACATAAAATGCAGAATGGAAGGAAGGTGGTTACAGCAAGGGCTGCAAGGCCTCAACACTCTAGATGGCTGCGGGGTCAGTTCTATGTTATACTCTTGGCTTGGCACTTGTTATAAACTTTATTATATAATAGACATCTGGGTTCATTATTCCTCACAACGCGAGGACAGTAACTTTACATTTATTGCAAATATTTACTGAGATAATTTTCCTTTTTTACTATGTGTTCCTTTTATTTCTGAAAGAGAAAGGGAAGGATTCGTGTTTGCCTTCATTCAACAATGATTCTTATAAAATGGCTAGTTTCATATGGCAAGGAGCACAGCAGACATTTCGAGGGAATTCAGTGTGCAGGAGAAATTAGAGTGAGGGCAGTACTCCCTGAGGTAAAGGCATGAGTTCGGGGAATAAAGACAAACTACTCTCCTAAATTGGCCCACCTAGCAATTTGGTATCAAGAGCCAACACTTATAGGATCCCCCTTTAGCACCTTTCATGCTCAGGTACCTCAGTGCACTTTAAAAGTAATTGACTTACGGTAGATTAACATCATCACTGGCAACTGTGGTAAAACCCACGTTACTGAGAGAAGTAACACAGTATTGGCAAGGGCAGCAGGGAAATACAAACACACACATTCAGGTAAGTAAATCTCAGATGTAGTATAGTCCAGGACAGCTGTTGGAGAGGAGGTACTGTAGCTGGAGGGGGAGGCCACACTTAAAGTGGATTGTTTTAAAGGGACACTGTCGACCCCTTTTGCATCATACTATTTCTAGATGAAGCCCCACTTTTTATGATTGCTTACCTTCTCTAAAATCCAGTGTTGTTGCTGGTTGTGTCATCTGCTTCCTTTCTTAGTAGAACTGAAATGCACGGTAATGTGGTAATTATAGCCAACCTTGTTTAGTTGCAAATCCTTGATCATCTCTTATTGCATACTTCCTGAACGTTAGGAACAGCCTCAAACAGTGCAGTTATTCATAATGCAATAGTCTCCTCCCGTTGCATCATGACTGGCTAGACAGTGTGGGGATGTTCCCAAGCCGAGGAAAGATGCAGTAGAAGTTGATCAAGGAATGTAAACAAACGTGTTTTTGTGTGGTGACTCCAATATGGATGGTAGTCTTTTTTTTCCCTTTTAAAAAGGAAATTGGAAACAGAATCAAACAACCACCTATATCAGGCAGTCATAAAATGTGTTTTTTAAACTAGGCACACTTTGAGGCCTAAGGGGGTTAGCAGTGTCCCTTTAAATTGTTACTGTGTGATTCGATAAGGAGTCTGATTTAGGAGTTACCCACTGCTGTGAAAGTTGCAGGACATGTGACCACTGGTATGCTAATGGTCCACTATTTGAGCCCAGCTAAACTAAGGGACCCTGGAATGTGAGGACAGCATCTGCTGGGGCATCTGCAGGGAGTCCACAGGTCTGCAGGAAACTCTGAACTAAGATAATATCCACCTACTTTTTACCCTTCAAGGGCTTTTTTTACTGGTAGCTTGTAATGCTGCTATGAAGGTGTTTCATATTCTGTCTGTTAGGGACACGCCTGCCTCGTCAAAGGTTAGGGGGATTGTAGAAAAACTCTATCTGGATTTTTTGTGAAGTATAATGGTATTGCAAAAGGGCTATAGCTGTGGCAAATTCCTATACAGGGTACTTCACAACATATGTACCTGTACCTCTCAGTCTCTCAGCATTAAAATTCATAGTACTGGCCTTCAAAATTCAGAGCAAATTGCCAGAATGTGTGTACTTTCTTATCGTAGAGAATATGTCAAAGGATAGTGGACCTTGTGTTGATATGAGGAACCAATCTGTCACAGCAAAACCCTATCTAGGGTGCCTTAACATTTACTGGGCATGAGTTTAGTGTGCAATCAGAGAGTTATCACATTCCCTGACTAAGAACTTATCAGTGACCAAGTGGATGACTAAGATTACTGTAGGGCCAGAGGAAGGGCTGCAGGACAGAGGCAGTTACGTTTTCGGTCCAAGTTGTGTAGCTCAGTGTGTGTGTGGGGGGGTGTAAATTGCTGCAGAGACTGTGGTGCTGTACTGTTCCACAGTGCACTGCAGAGGTGTGGTGCTGTACTCTTCCAGAGTACACTGTAGAGGTGTGGTGGCTGCCAGGTCTGCAGTATGTTGGCTGCACTCCACTGTGAGCTACTGTAACTGCAGCCTGGGCTGAAATATGTCAGCTGTGGTGTAGATCCAGTGGGGGACCTGGGGTCCTATTGGGGCTTTTCTTCCTTGGTGACCTCCTAGGGGTGCCATGAAAGTTGGAATTTAGTCAGTGAGGAGTGGATTGTTGGGTGGCAACTACTGGGAATGTGAGGGGTCCTACATTTGCACCTGTAAGAGGCTACTCACCCTTCCTGGGGAGAGCACCAAGTTGCACACTGGTCTTCTCCTAGGGGGCCACTGAAGTAGTGATGTTTACCAGGGAAGGGAGACTGTAGCCGAAATCACAGAAGAGCTAGGGAAAAGGGTACCAATCATTGAGGATTCTATAGTGAGAGGCACAGAGTGTGTGGCCTGTGTTGAAGACTCAGAAGGGAGGGCAGTATGCTATCTCTCATGAGCAGTAGCTGATAGGGTTCTCCCCAGGGTGGAGGGGTTGGTTAGGGGAGAAGGTGAGAAGTCAGGTGTAATTGTCCATCTAGGGATGAACAATCTTGTAGGGTACTTGTTAGGTAATGTGAAAGCCAGTTTCAGGTGTAACCCTTCCCCCCCCCGGACGGGGTTTACGTTGACACTCTCTCTGTGGTGCTTCTCATCCCTTCTTCTTGTCCCACCATTTCTGGATCCCATTTCTCCCTCTGGTTTTGCTCCTGCTGGACCCCAAATATTTAAATCTAAGTGGGGGACCAGAGGAGTGAGAGTGAAAGTGAAACCAGCAGCTCAGGGTAAAATCAAGTGAGCTGCAGTGCTGGCTCACACCCTGTGCAGCGCTGTGACTATGTAACAGCCACTCTGGTGGCTTCTGCAGGATCTCTGAGTGTGCCCCAACCCCGAAGGGTACAAAAGTGATAAAGGGGGTCTGGAGGCACTTGGGGGAAACAAATAAAATGTTAAAGTAATTGCTCTTAAGTGCTATTAATTTAAAGGGCTCATTGTTTCTTTAAGAGCATCTGAGGCTGAAAACTTTGCTTTACTGCCTGGGGGAATAGCGCTAGAGTGACAGCGATGGGTGAAAGGAGCCCTGCTTTCTGTCCACTCTGCCATCAGATAACAGGGCAGATGGGAAGTTAATGAATCATGGGGTAGACGTGTATTAAAACTGTTTTGTCTATAAGCTGGACTGAAAGACTGGGGCATTGAATACACTGTATTGCAGCAGCTATATTAACCACCTTTGACCTGGCAGGTAGCCAGTGGGAAGCCAGGATGCTCAAAAGGATTTCACCAAGGGACTTATGGGAAGAGGCAAGGACAATGTTTGGCACCAGAACAGCTAGTCAATAGAGCATCAAGTGAGCCCAATGAATATTAATTTTTCAAGTGGATAACGGCATCAGCCAATGAGGAGCTGCCCTGAGTCCCTGAAACCCTGTGGACAGAGACTATTCAGTTCAGCAGAGCCACTTTCGGGGAAGGGGGGGGGCTCCATGATGTTGCTCCAGAAAAGGAGAGTGAAAAAAGATCTGCTGAGTTCATTTCAACTGGAGCTCCTCTTAGGAAGGGGGGTTGGCCCTTGCCCTGAGAAGATGAAGAAGGCCTGCCTGTGGGCTTGCAACAGCCACCAGCTGTGGAGGTGCCCTGCATGGCCTTCCAATGCCTGGAAGGAGCTGCTTCACAATTAAAGTGTGGTTTGTTGTTTAGAGGCAAGAAAGCTGTCTGAGAGGTTCCCCAGAGAGGAGGAAGCCTCTTTGTGATCATTGAGTGAACAAGGAGACCTTCCTGGGGGCTTGCACGGCCACCAGCCCAGGAGGTGCTCTGTTTTGCCTTCCAATGGCTGGAAGGAGTTTGTCGACAGAATGACTGTCATTTGCTGGCCAGAGTTAAGGTCATCGTTAGGGAGTTTCCTGAGGGAAAGGAAACTCACCTTTGATATCTGCGAAAAGTTTGGAAGCCTACTTGGGTGACTGCACAGCCGAACAGCCAAGGGAAGCCTGCATGATGTTTCCAGTTGATGGAAAGTGAAGTGAGAAGATGTCCCCATCTTCTGCCTCATGTTAGGGAGTGCCTGACCACCGATGCCTTTAAAGCCGAATTAAAAACATACCTTTTTAGGCAAGCATTTTCTGAGGAATTTGATTAAGACGGAATATTAAGATTCATGACACTGTGATTTTATCTATGTTTATTTACATAAGTTTTATTTGTATTAGGATGTAAAGTGCTTTGATCTCTTGGAATTGTGCTTGATAAATAAAAATTTGATTGATTGATTGATATCTGAATCCAAAACATCCAAGTCTGAGAGACTGTTTCCTGCTAACATTCGGTTGGAAGCCCAAAGACTGTGTTCCATTCAAGAAAGAGTCACAGCTGCTAGCTGGCAGTGTGGCTGAAGCATTTACAGCCTGATGTTGCAGAAGTTCCCAAAAGTAAGAGACTGCCATTCAAGGTCAGTTTAGGGAATCAGCCAGGTAGTGTCACCATTAGGCATTACCTATGCATCTCCCCCTGAGGGTTCATGCCTGGATGTGGGGATTGAGGCATGCTGGCCCTGGTACCCAGCACTGGTCTGTTCCACTTCTGTGATGCTGCCAAATATGATGGCAAGCTGCCAGAAAAGCTGAGAGGTGTCCAGCCTGCTAAAGCTGCAAGAGCCTGCCGCAGGGAATCCCCAAGCTGCACTGTATCTGCCGTTCATCTCAGCATTTCAAGTGCCCATGCTTCTATCAATTACAACCACCCCAGATCAACAGTTTGAAAGCCACCAGAGACTGTCTGCAAAACCGTGAGTAATGCAGGGCTTGCCCTGTGCCTGGAGAAACTGTAGCTAGTTGTTGCTGATGTTCTGAGTCTGGCCGTCTGGCCCAAAGTTGCCAAGTTTCTCCAGATAGCTACTGTCACAGTCCAAAAGAGTTTGAGTTTAATTTGTTTTAAAGTGCACCAACACGGCCAGCCAGCTGCAACAATATCAGGCCTGCAACTTGACCCTAGGTACATAGCTAGGACTCTTAGAGGTTAAACTGGCACCAGCTGGGGGTAGTAATGTAAGAACAAGTGGCTAGCATCTGTTTGATGTACAGTATATGCTGGTGGTAGGCGGGCACTAGAAATGTTTTGGGAATATGGTGATTGGTCTTTACAAAATCGGAATGCTGAACAATTGTTTAACCTCTACATTCATTTTCCCTTTCCTAGTAGGCAGTATAGTGTAGTGACTAAGAGCCCTAAGCTGCAAACCTGGAGATCTGGGTTTGAATCCCATCAGTTCCCACTTGCATACTGTGTGACCCTAAGCAAGTCACTTAACTAACTTGTGCTCCCAGGTCACACTTGGAAACAAGCTTTGGCTTAGTGTGCCTTTCCTGGTTAAACAAGTTCCCATTATCCTAGCCCTACCCTATGTAAATAAATTGTTGGTTAACTTTTTTACAAATGTCTTATCAGCATATTATTAGTGAGCATATTATTGGTCAACAATTGCAAATGTATTGAAATATGGTTTTGGTTTATGGTAGTCCATGTGTGGGGTGACTGTAAGGGGAGGTGGGTAGATACAGCATCCCAGGGGGTTGTACTGCTTCAACATCTAGCCCACTATAATTTACTCTGGGTGGAGGCACCATGCTATTATTTCATTTTATCTTGGGAAAGAACCCCCAGTTATCACTGTTGTATTTGGTGGCTGAAAATAAGTATGTTAAACACATCAGGGTCTTCAAAAAGAAAAACATGCATCACATCACAGAAATTTAGGCCTTCTCTGTTTACTTCCATTCAGCTCAGATACAGGGGGAGCACTTATCTCAACACACAGGAAGATTCACAGGCTCACAGGAAGTACATTTCTTAAAGCTGCACTACACATAATAATCACCAGAACAGAATCAAGGCCCCTCACCCTGTATTGGGGTCTTCAGGCAGGGGCAGTAGCCTGCTGTTATACGGCACCCAGGTTACACAGGCAGCTGAGTATCAGGCTAAGAGGGGTGGATGGTACTGTGAGTTTGTCGGAGTTCTCCCAATAAAAAGAAGGAGGTAGGCAAGGAAACTGAAAAAAGGAGTGGTGTGCAGAAGAGGAGAGTACACATTCTGGAGAACTGTGGTGCTTTTTGGAGTGATAGAGGCCTATTTAAACTGAGTAACCTTTATCCACACACAGAGAGGACAATGGCACTGCCCAATTTTAAGATGAGCTGTCATGGTGCAGTAGTATCTGCAACTTTGCGAGAGGAAGTTCCTGTGGACAGTTGTCTTGCAGATAGTTTTCTTGAGGCTGAGTTTATTTTGAATACCATTTTCACATTAGCTGAAGACCCTGCTCCAAACACTTCACAGTCCAAGATCTTGTTGGTACAGGAGCTAGTTGGGGCTATACAAATGCTGATTGTGTACTGTACTGTATTTACAAAAATCTTGCTCCAAAAATAAGAACTCACCTAGCTGATCACATGTAAATTTCATCTTTTCTTCCATCTACTCCCTTCCCCCCCAACAAAAATGTTTTCTTGCTTAACAAGGAAAATGCCAACTCCATGTCCAATGTATTCATTTCATTAAAGTTATAAAACTCTGTGTGCAGAGACTCTGCTTTTGTATATTTGTGAGGAATGTCTGAAATGGGCAATGAGGGTGGTGCCTGAAAGGGTGGGTCACATTATCCTAGTGAAGCATATGTGGACTGTCTGCCATCTAAGACTAGTTGGCAAAAAACAGGCTAATCATATATGTATGACATGCTTACAATTAGTTTCCACTCAGCATGCCAATTTTAAGTGAAGCCCAAAAGATCAATGAAATGTACCCAAAACAGAAATGATAGTAAATTCAGAAATTTCTAAGTCACAGCATACAGTGGCATCTTAGGTTACAGTAATTTGACTTGTTTGCGAGGAAGTACTTCTTCACAGAAAGAGTGATGGATTCCTGGAACAACCTTCCGGTAGAGGTGGTGGGGGCAAAAACAGTGGTGAGATTCAAAAATGCATGGGATAAGCACAAAGGTATCATAGTGGAAAAGAAGGGGGAGAGCTGTAGATTGGGCACGGTCTGATGTAATAGTGTAGGTAGAGAGAAATGGGCAGACTGGATGGGCCACGCTGTCCTTATCTGCCTTTAGATTCTATGTTTCTATTGTTTCTGTGTTTCAGTTTAACTCATTACTTCCAATAGCTTTGTATGAAGTCTGAACTATCCGTTCTTTACCTAACACAAATGTCTGTAAAACAGTTTTCAAGCTGTGATATTTGATGTGCAGAATCTCAGTGCTAAAATGCAGCCTTTTGGTGCTGTCACTTGATGTTCACAGTGGAGGTCCAGTTACTGTATAGGCTGGCATTCCTAAGTGAAATTTGTTCCACTGTGAGGGTGTCACATTTCAAAAATTGGATATTGCTTCTGCTTCCATGTGTATCCACTTAATTGACCCTTTGTTAGGTACCATTACAGTCTGTTTGAGGTTTTTTTTATTTCTTTATTTTTGGCTATTGCTTTGGAGGTGGGATATGTTCTTCAAAGAACCCTCGAATTACAATGTTGCCAGCTGGAACATATCTTGTCATAACAAAGGTGGAGCCATCGCTGGCTGTAGCCTTTCCAACCCCCGTCTTCTTGGAGCTCTTCCATAACACTACTGTGAAGTGGTCTGTGGAAAACCCTGGGCTTGTGAAGTTGTATTTCTGTTTTCATTGCACCATCTGTCAGACACATCTTTTACTGGTTGATCACATGAAGCCCATGTCAGGTTTTTCCCCACACTGCCTACTGCTGGATTCAAAGCTGTGTTTAAGAATTCTGGTGCGGGCTAGTGCCTCTGCATACTGGAGTGCTTCTTTGTTTAGCGTGCTACAGAGCTTCAATGGAGAGTTGCCATGCTTCTGGTAGTCACTGTGAGCTTTCAGAACTTCTCCAGCAAACTTTTTTTTTTTTTATTTCATTTTAATAATATCTTGGAGAACACCTGTGAGCGGATACTCATTTGTAGGTTCCACATCAGTTACAAGAAAAAATTGAACAGGTACATAGCATTACATTACAAGGCATTACATTACAAGCAAGTACAAAATTGCACTGGTACAAAACAATACATTACAAGCTTGGCAGACAATAAATGGCTGTGAATTACAAGACTGGGATAGCATTTCGCTTAAGGTATAACATTTAAACACTGCTACTTGCATTGGTGAGAAGGTGCCTACATCAGATAGTTAAGCATACTTGTGGGGGGAGAAACAGAGTGGAGAACAGGCACAGCTGTGACATAGTGAAGTGTATGCCTGCATAAGGGGTTAAGAACAGACTTAATGAAGGTTGGAGACAATGGGGCTAGGAGGCAGCAGATGAGGGGGCATGAGGGTGGGGACAGAGGGAATGGGTGCCCAGTGGGGAGGGAGGGCGTAGATGGGGAGGGGGACAATGAGTGCTGTGAAGGTAGGCGCCTAGGATTAGGTGGAACAGTAAGTGCTACTGCTTTACAGTGCTCCAAATGTAGGAAAGTTGTTTTGGTCATCATGAATGGCCAATGCAGTCACAGTTGTCATCTGTGGCAAGGTGCTGCCTGAGCTTACACTTGAAAGCACCAATGGTTGTGGCATGGAGATGGCTGAAGGAAGGGCACTGGTCCAGTGTGGTGCATGGTAGTAGAATGCATATTGACCCTGTGCAGTGTAGTGCAGCATCTAGGTTCACTGAAAATTTGGCTGTGGGTGCTTGTAGGCAGTTTGGAAGCTAACTTTCCCAATGATGTTTTCAGTTTCTTGTCTGTTTTGTTGAAGTATACTTCTGTATGCCTTAGTCTCTCCCTGTCTCCTAGTGGTTACTATTTAATATGTATTGTGCTCACAGTTCCAGCCTTCCTGTGTGAGACTGCAGGGCCTGGCATCTGGCAGTTGGAACACGATTAGCACAGCGAGATGGTTAGTGCAGCACAGTCCATTAACATTACTCAAGTTAGAAGCCAATGCCTTATATGGAGTAAAGAAGGCAACTTTTTTCACTGAGAAAGCATTCATTCAGAAGCAGGGATTGTTTCCCCTACAGTCCAGGATCACTAAGCAGGCTGGGGAACACCATATGGGTGCATATTCCTATGGAGCTGCTGGGAATAGGTGAAGTGAAATCCAGTTTCAAGGAGTTGGGTATCAGGCTGACTGAGATGGCTGATACTACAACCTTCTTGGGGTTCTCCCAGTGAAAAAGATGATGTAGGCAAGGAAGCTGGGAAAAGGAGTGGTGTGCAGAAGAGCAGGTTCGCTTCTTTGGGAATTGCGATGTTTGTGGAGTGATGAAGGTCTGTTTAAACTGGGTGGCCTTCATCCACACACAGAGGAGAGAAAGGTGCTGGGGCAGAGGTTAGAAATGCATATTTCAGGCTATTTAAACTAGCAAGCGTAAACTGGGGTTAGGGACATCCTCCTTGGTGGGGATTCAGGTGAGGGTAACCTTGCAGGCACTCCCACAGCTAGAGGAGGCATTCAGGGTGTGTTGTTAAAGTAAGACAAAGGTATACGGCAATGAGGTTCACAAGAAGCAGGAATCACAGCTGCTAGGCAGGGTGATAAAGGATGCAAAAAAGGTACAAGGGGTGAGCAAGGAAGGACTGGTCAACAGACAGATAAGGGAGAGAAACAGGTCTCCTGGAGGGTAGTGTGCATAAATGCCAGAAGCCTTGGGAACAAAGTGAGCAACCTTCAATCTGTGGCATTGAGGGTAGGCCAGACACTGTATACTGGCCATAACAGATACTGTACATGGGCAACATCCAGTCATGACTCGGACCTCGCAGTCTCTTGCTTTGATCTGTTCAGGAAAGACAGGGAGAAGGTAATGAGAGGTACAGTGCTATATATCAACGAGGGCATCAGAGCAGTGAAGGATTAGGAGATAGGGGCAGGGTGAAATATTCTATGGTTAAACTGATGATGATGTGAGGGAAGAACCTCAGATTGGGGCTGGTCTACAGGCCTCCAAACCAGTTGGAAGAGATGGACAGTGCACTCAAAACCAGTTTAGACCTAATGGCACCTCAAGCAGAAATACTTGTTGTGCCTGCTTCGCTGCTCCCACTGTCCCTCTCCTCCATACTGCCCAACCCCACATCCAAAAAGAGGTAATAATGCTATGAATACAAGGGTGACAACAATTTTGTTTTATACCATAGTGTATGTTAACACTTTTTGCATTTCATGCTGATTTCTGTTTATAGTTTCTACTTTAGTGCACCCCTTCTGTGCTGGCGCTCCAAGTGGCAACTTGGTTTCTTTGTGTTTAACACCACCTCTGAGGCACTCTCATTGCTTCCTTCACAACTGATGTGAACCACAATGGGCCTTTTGTTCTCTTTCCTTTACTAACCCTCCCAATGCAGCTTGCCACCACATCTAATACTCCTGAATCGAATGCCTCCCATTTTTTTTCTATCCCTTCTATCTCCTCTATTACCCTCATCTTTTTCCTCAACAGCCCGTGCATCTTATTGAAGTCTGCTTTTTGGAAATCCCACAACTTCATCAAGCTTTCCCCCCTTGTTACTTTCCAGTTGGCCCTCTACCTCACCGTCTTGTGATCACTGGGCCTCAACAGTTCCTGAACTATAATATTTTGGATCCTCTCACTGCTTGTCAGCACCAGGTCCAGCAGGACTCATTTGTTGAGTCCTGAACCAGTTCACACTCACCACAACTGGGACCTTCTAGTCCATGCCCATCATGTTAAAGTCCCCTACCATTACTACTTTCCCCAGCCCAGGTGCACTTCTTAGTAACTCTCCTAGATCTTCTTCGGGCATATCTCAGTCATCAGGTTGCACCACAGGAACCTTTACCATCGGAGATGGGGAATCTACATGGAAGATATTCAGCAGTACAACTGGGGCCACCCATGCCATCAGTGTCTGCCAACGTCATCAATCCTATGTAGGCATGGGTGGCCCCACTCCCTCCTCAGTTCTTTCCCACCATCGACTTGCAAGCACAGTCTCCGCAGAAGAGCCATCACAGTGTTTCATGCCTTTTTCAGCATTTGGCCATTTTTTCTTCTACAGTTTGCTAAAATCTTTTCTGGAGATTTCTTCTTTTTTCATTTATGTTAACAATTAATCCATCTTCTTATTATTATTTCTGGTGCTGCCACAGTGGGAAGAAGATTGTCTTTACAGATGAACACTCCATTTGTGTCTACTGTCTTGGGCCTGACCACAGTGTCTCTGACTGTGAGCTCTGCCAAAAGTTTAACCATACAACCCTCAGGTGATGCCACAAGGCTCTCAAAAAAATTCCTGATGGAGCAGCAGGTAGCCAGCTCCAGGCAGGGGTCCTCCGGGGCTCTGGCTGCTCAGTCAACCACCAGATCTATAAGCTCCCAGGCCTCCAAGACCCAAGACAAGTCCTTGGAGAACAGTCACAAGAAAGATCGGGATCACTACTGCTCTCCCCTGGCGATCATCCTGTTCCCCATTGGCCTCTCCTTCGGGAGGCTCTTCATCGATGGCAGCTGCCCCAAAGAAGAGACTAACTGTCCAGGTCTCTATTCCTTGCAGACCCATACCAACAGCTTCACCACCCAATTCCCAGGATGGCCAGTTGTCGACCTCCAGGTTGTCGGCCCCATATATGTCGACGATGGGCACGTCATTGCCAGCTACCCCATCGAGGCCTGCCCCCTTCCTCTCAGAAGGCTACTGGCTCATCGGGCTCTCAAGATGGGGGGGCCATCGACTTCTATACCGTTGAATCCCCCCACCATCGATGATGACTATGAATCCGAATGAAGTACTTGTCAAATTCACTAATGTACTCATTCAACAGTTCTTTGCCTTCAATAGGCCTTTGTCACCAGCACTGCCACCACTGACTCTGTCATCGACACCTGTTCATCGTCCACAGGAGGCTCTCCATGGACTACTGACAACCACTCTAATGCCAGACCCAGACAAGGAGGTTGACATTGAGGAGGAGTACCATCCTGAGCTCATCCTCCTGGATGATATAGAGAAAAAGGAGAAAGAGGAGGAAATCCTCATTTCTGACAGGTCCATCCTATGCTGCCTCTTCAGTCAGTGAGGACTCAGTCAAGCATACCCCTAGGTCGTCTCCTGAGGACACTACCTTTTTTAATGTCATGAAGCAATTGTCTGACACTATGGGCTTCCAGGCTGAAGAGGAGGATGTCACCAGGAAAGACCTGGTAGATGTCCTGGAGGTTCCTGAATCTCCCCCTAAGATTATCCCTCCTATGCTGCCAGCACTAAAGAATGCTACCACAGCAGCCTGGCACAGACAGAAATGGTGCCAGCTATACTACGCAGAGCAGACAAGCTTTTCAATGCCCCCCAACACCTTTCTTATTTTGCTACCCCGGCTGAAACTGACTCAGTGGTCATCAAGGCAGCCCGTGACAGGTCTAAGATGCCAAAACACCTTGGTTTGCTTCCCCCAGATAAGGGATCCCGCAGTATTGACCTCTGGGGTAAAAGAGTTTATGCCTCCTCCACTTTGAGCCTCAGGATTGTAAACTATCTATCCCATATGGTTAAATTCCAGAACACCAACTGGAGAAAGGGCAAGGTGGTCGCTCAGGCCCTTCCAGATGGTTCCCAGAAGCAGGAATTGCTCCAGTGTTTACAAACTGCAGAGGATGTCAGCAAACATCTCCTCAGGTCCCTGTATGACTTGGCCGACACAGCGGCCAGGGCAGCTGCCACGAGCATATACCTTCATAGGCACTCATGGCCTCTGGATTTACAGCTGATGTGCAAAACAAGGTGCTTGACGACCCTTTCAATGGCACCAATCTCTTTGGTCCTAATGTCCAGGACCTCTTCAATGATCTGCATGCCTCTGGCACAGCCATTAAGTCTGTGCATTCTCTCTACCACACTCAGTCCCATGGTAGAGGGTGGCCTACTTTTGGTAGACAGGCCAATAGGCCAGGCTCAGGCCCCTGTACCCAGGGTAAGCACAGAGCCAAGGCATCCTTGCCCACAATCTTCAATGCTGGAGCAGTGGCAAAGTATTCCAGAAATGATGGGTCAGCCTCCTCTGCTGGTCCCTCTTCAGCTTGACTCCTTGTCAGGCCCCCCTTCTCTGGCCCAGAGCCAGGAGGTGGTGGTCGGAGATCAGTTTTCCCTCCATTTGAATCAGTGGAGAAATATTACTTCAGATGCATGGATCCTGCAGATCATAGAAACAGGTCATACCCTGGAGCTCATTCAACAGCCTCCAAATACCCCTACCCCACCCTCCAACTATCCCCTGACCCACTTGTCTGTTCTGTGGAAGGAAGCACAGTCTCTTCTGTGCAAGCAGGCAATTGAATGGTGCCAAGGCAACAGAGGAACCAGGGGTTTTATTCAAGGTTCCTCCTGGTCCCCAAAAAGACTAGAGATCTAAAACCCATTTTAGATCGGAAAAGTTCTGGATGGTAACTTTGCCAGGCCTCATGCCCCTTCTCAAGACCAGGGACTGGCTCTGTTCACTGACCACTAGCACCTGGCTGGGTGCTACCTTCATGGTGTGGCTCCCAGGACTGCCGCCACCCGCACTCTCCACGGCCGCTACACCTCAAGCCTCACCAGGTATGGACTGCTGAAGTGCCTGCTCTTTGAATTTCATCACTTTTTCCTTGATTGGCCTGCTTTCTACTGGAGGCTCCTAACTGGTCACTTGCTTCAGCTGTGGCACCACTGATTGGCTGCCTTTCAAGCCAGGACTCCTTGCTCGACCTGCCTGGGATTCCCTGCTCAGTTTCCTGCTGACCACTAGCCCCTGACTGAGCTCTGTCCTCGTGGTGCGGCTCCCAGGACTGCCACCGTTCGCACTCTCCATGGCTGCTATACCTCAAGCCCCACCAGACCACTAACCCCTGACTGGGCACTACCTTCGCAGTGCATCTCCCAGGACTGCTGCCTCCCCGCACTCTCCATGGCCACTACACCTTAAGCCCCACCAGGTATGGTTTGCTGAAGCACTCACTCTGAATTTCATCGTTTTCTCCTCGATTGGCCCGCTTTCTGCTGGAGGCTCCTGACTGGTCACTTGCTTCAGCTGTGGCACCACTGATTAGCTCCCTCTCAAGCCAGGATTCCTTCCTCAACCTGCCTGGGATTCCCTGCTCAGTTTTCTGCTTGTATTCTTGGACTCAAATTTTTCTTTCTTCTTTTCCTATGTTGTTCCTTCCAGCTACTGTAAATGAACTGTTTGCCTAATCCTCTGTACAACAAACTGTGATCACTGTTGTTTCCTTTAGCTTTCCACCTACTTGTAGTCCAACTGCTATCTAGCAGTATTGCAATAGTCCTGCTTTTGCTGCTTTAATCATAATTAAAATGCTGTATCTGTAAATTGCTTAATTGCTTAACGAATGTTACTTTTTCTTTCAATCTCTTCTTCTGCTCCTCTGCCTTACCTGACACTCTAACCTCCCCCACCCCCCCGCCCCCATGGTGCTCTGTGCTGACCCACCCTACTAGCTATTTCCTTAATCCCCTTGTCCCTGCCCCTGATCACCTTCTTTCAATCTTCTCCTCCATCGGCCCCTGTGGTGCCTCTACCTTCCATTCAGTGTTGCCCCACCCTCCTGTCTGCCCTATTGTTTGAAATCTCCTGTCCCTCAACCTGCCTTGCACTGCTC
This sequence comes from Neoceratodus forsteri, assembly GCA_016271365.2. Taxonomy (NCBI): domain Eukaryota; kingdom Metazoa; phylum Chordata; order Ceratodontiformes; family Ceratodontidae; genus Neoceratodus; species Neoceratodus forsteri. Next base: position 1,222,681,844 of record CM057450.1, read on the forward strand.
CCACCCTCTTTCCTCTTCTACTAATTAATGCAGCCATTCTTTTCTCTTTCAGACCACTAGCCCCTGACCTGACACTACCCTTGCGGTGTGGCTCCCAGGACTGCAGCCGCCTGCACTCTCAACTGCCGCTACACCTCAAGCCCCACCAAGTATGGACTGCTGAAGTGCCCACTCTTTGCATTTCATTGCTTTTTCCTCAACTGGCCCACTTTCTACTGTAGGCTCCTGATTTGTCACTTGCTTCAGCTGTGGCACCACTGATTGGCTTCCTCTCAAGCCAGGACTCCTTCCTCGACCTGCCCGGGGTTCCCTGCTCAGTTTCTTGTTGGTATTCTTGGACTCAAGTTTTCTCCCACCCCTGGCACTCTTTAAATCCTCTTGCTACTCTCAGGTCTCCTCCCAGAAACAAGTTCTGTCCAGTTACAACCCTCACTGACATTGCAACTTGACTCTCTCCTCAAGTTAACCAGTCTTCTAGTACACTGTTATTGATTATCAGTGCCAAGCCCCTACACTATACACTCATTTCTGTCACCCATCAGCAATTATACTGTCCTCTTGTTCTCCTCTCATTACCATCCTGCTAGCACTTTGCTTCCCTCTCACCTACCCCCCCAGCTCCTTCATCTCATCTGACCGGCCCCTCTCTCCCTACTTTACTCCTTCCCATCATGCAAAACAATGCAGTGCCTCTCTCTCCTGCCCTTACTGTCTGGACAAACTACTCTGTTTATCCATGTGCCTCCCTACCCTCCTACTTCTCCCCCTGATTTTCCTCCTAAAATTCCAAACTCCACCCTCACAACCCTCGTCCCTTCCCTCTTCCTTAACTAGATCTCAATCGTGGTTTAGGAGTGTGAAGCTCCACTTTTTGAAGATTGCTCTCCTGCTCTCCTCCTCTGGCAACATTAACCCCAACCCCGGGCCATGTCCGACTGTCGCCACAGCTCCAGTAACCTCTGGCCTACCCCTAAACAACCCCTTATCCCTCCTTCGTGGACTAAACTCCTACATCTAAACATCCGTAGCCTTCTCCCAAAGCTCGACCTACTTCAGCCTATAGCAGTCTCCCTTGCCCCTGACAGTATTATCATTTCTGAAACTTGGCTGGCTAGTAAAATAGATGGTCCTCAGCTCTCCATCCCAGGTTACTCTATATTACTCCAAAACCAACCCTCAGGGGGTGGAGGGGTGGCTATCTACATCTCCACTTCCATTCAGTTCACCAAAATAGTCGCCATGGCGTCACTCAAAGCCTATGAGGTCCTAATCCTAAAACTATCCCTGCCTTTCTCTGCACCTATCTACATTGTGGATGCTTATTATCACCCTGGCCTCCCTGCTGCTGCCATTTCTGATCTCTTCACCACCATTGTTTCCTACACCCCTGCAGGTGAAACCTATATAATGGGAGACTTTAACCAAAACTGGCTTTCCCCCACCTTCAATAAAACTCGCAGTGATATCAACATCCTTAATCTATCTCAGCTCATTCAGGAACCCACAAGTTTGAACCACAAATCTGGTAACCATTCGCTAATAGACGGGGCACTCACATCTCATTCACACAGGGTTATAAAATCAGGCATACTCCCTGATGCCCTGAGCAATCACCTTCTGACCTTTATGGTGCGTAAAATTCATAGGACCAAGGCCCCCCAAAAAACCCTATATCTCCGGTCGTACAAATCTTTGAATCTGGATCCCCTTCTCCAGGATCTAGCCCACACAAACAGGACGCCTATTGCCATGGCCAACTCGATAGATGAAGCCTACAACTATTTCCAATGCAAATTCCTAGAAATCTGGAACCTTCATGCCCCTCTACACCACACCAGTGTTAGGGGTAACCACCTCCCTTGCATCACTCCAGAACTCCTTGCATGCCAGAGCACGTGATTGGGCTTGGAAAACACATAAAGACTCCAAGCTTCCCCAAGATTTTAACAGATACTGCTCCCTTCGTAACATGTCCACCAGAGCTACCCATCTAGCAAAAGCAGACTATTTCTACTCCTCCTTTCAGACCAACATTGATAAACCCTCAAAATTCTGGCATGTTATCCACTCCATGTTCTCCCCCCCACATCTCCCCTCCAACCCCCATCCTCAAAGTAATCAACACTCTCCTTGCGGACCACCCTAGTGTCACCTGGAATTTAATTCATATTTTACTTCCTGTGCCTCTGCTCTCCTCGGATCCCTACCTCCTCTCCCCCTCCTGCTTCACCCCCCTCCTCTTCTGTCTTCACCCTCCCCCCACCACTCCTTCCCCACTCCTTTGCCTTTTCTAGTATCTCACCCTCCAAACCATAGATGTGTTGTATGCATTAAACCCCTCCAAAGGCTGCTCGCCAGATGGGCTGAACCCTAAGCTGCTTTACTTTTCTGCCCCTGCTATCGCTGTCTCTTTGTCCGATCTCCTCAACCATTCCTTCACTTTGGCAGCCACCCCAACTGTTTGGAAGCATGCCACTGTACTCCCTTTGCCTAAAGGAGGAGATCTTTCTGCTTCTGCTAACTACCACCCCATATCTCTCCCACCCACTCTAGCTAAACTTCAAGAGCACCTAGCTCTCTCCCAGCTTTCCGCCTATCTCTCTGACTCTAGCTTTTTCACAACTTTCCAATCTGGTTTCCAGAAGAATCACTCCACCACCACCTCCCTGATTAGACTCATTGACTCCATCCTCGCAGGGATGGATAGTGGTCAAATCACTTCTGCTATTTTTGTCAGCCTGGTAAAGGCTTTCAAAACCGTCTCCTATACCCTTCTTCTGAGCTCCCTCTCCATGGCTGGCCTGTCCAACTCTGCCACTAACTGGTTCCGAGCCTACCTGGTTGGCAGAACTCAGTCTGTCAGAATTGCTAACTCCACATCCCCCCCCTCCCATCAATACCGGCGTACCCCAGGGCTCTGTTCTGGGTCCTATTCTTTTCTCCATTTTCCTCAACGACCTTCCCTTGATCTGCTCATCCACCTCCATCCACATGTAGACAGATGACACGGTCCTCTTCACCTCAGGCCAGTCCGCCATTGATGTACAGACCAGACTTCAGCTTGACTTCAACAAAGTTCAGCAATGGTTCTGTTCCCATCAACCCTCCCTCAATGCCAAAAAGACAGCCTCTATGACCTTCGGCACAAGGCAGAGATTCCCTAGGCTCCCCCAGCTGCCCTCCTTCCATACCCTTGTGGGACAGTCTTGGAGGACACCTCCTCCTTTAGGTATTTGGGGGTTTGGCTTGACCAACAACTCAATGTCTCTGGACATGTGGACACCAACCTGAAGAAGCTGCACCCGAAGCTCCTGAAAAAGCTGCGCCCCAAGCTCGGTGCTTTATACAGGAACTGCAGCTGCCTAACACTACCGGCTAGATGCAAATTTTTCCAGAAGATGATCCTTCCTATCTTCGACTACTGTGATGTAGTTTACAGTGCCACTCCCAAGTCTTCCCTAACCAGATTGGACACCCTCTTTAACTCTTTCTGCAGCTTTGCACTTGAATGCCCCCCCCCCCCCACTCACCACTGTACCCTGTATCGCTCCCTTTTTCCTCACTTGAGAACTGTCGCCTTCTCCACTGCACCAAATTTGTATCTAAATACTGGTTTGGAACTCTCCCATCCTAACTTACCCACTCACTCTCCCCCTTCCCCCCTCCTGACCACTCCCTTAGATCATATGACTCCCGCTTAATGTCAGTCCCTCATTGCATAACCTCCATTGGTCAGTCGCTTCTCGCACTGCCTCCTAAACTCTAGAAACACCCCCAGATTCACCACTCCTCCTCCTCTATTCTCTCTCTCCTCCCTACACAACTTCTTCTCAGAGGCTATACCTGCAAGTAATTCACCCCACCCTCCAAGTTTTACCTCTTACTAGTCTTGCTGCCTTCTGGCTTAAGTACCACATTGATTACCCTAACTTGAAATCGTTCCATACTGTTTCTGAATGCAGTTCTGCTCCCTGCACCTTTGTGTCCATGGGTGCAGTGTTCTATTGCCTTACTCACTCCTACAATCCTAAGTCAACTTGCAGTTACAGTGTTCGCATAGTGTTACTTACCAATATCCTATGTGTTTCAAATGACCTTTTTTGTATATATTGTACTTAATTATAAACTAATTGTTTATTGGATTGATTGCTGTAAGTGTTTCTAATGACCATTTTTGTACGTATTATACTAAATTTGAATTAATTGTTTACTGGATTGATTGCAGTAAGTTGGTATTGAACTCCCTGTTCCCCTTCCTCCCAGGACACACCAGGAGATGAGCAACTTGTCGCTCAGTGTGCCTTTTCTGGTGAAACATGTCAATAAATAAGACATGCAGGATGCATACCTGCACATTTAGGTCTTTCCTCCTTACAGGAGGTTTCTCCACATTGCCTTTCATGGCAATCATTACCAGTTCAAAATGCTGCCCTTTGACTTATTCTCTGTACTGCATGTCTTTACCAAATGCTTATCAGCGGTCACAGCAGCTCTCAGAAGAGAGGGACTGTATGTCTTCCCTTACCTGGATGATTGGCTTCTCAAGGCTCCATCCAGAGAACAGCTCTTGCACACTCTACAGCTCTTCCACTTTCTGGGCATAACAGTCAACCTGCCCAAGTTGGTACTAGTTCCGTCTCAAAGACTGCAGTACATTGCAGCAGTTCTGGACTCTGAGCAGGGGAATGCCTTCTTGCCCCCAAACAGGGCAGAATGCCTTATGGCCCAGGCTCAGGAGGTTGCCCAGAGTCGATACATTCCTGCCAGACTGTACCTCAGGCTATTGGGCCCAATGGCTGCAGCCATTCCTACCATTCTACTGGCAAGGCTTCACATGTGCACCTTTCAGTGGACCCTCAGAGTGCAATGGGACCAGTGTTTGGATGAGTTAGACCATCATGTCCTGGTCTCCTCTCCAGTTTGCAAGGTACTGCAGTGGTGGCTGGACCCCTTGAACCTATTTCAAGGGGTTGCCTTTCAGACCTCCTCTCCGCATCAGATTCTAACCACGGATGCTTCAGGGCTAGGTTGGGGAGCACACCTGGGTCCTTTTCAAACCCAGGGCTCCTGGTCTCAGTGGGAAGCCACCCTGCATATTAATGCCCTGGAGATGAGAGTGGTGCTCTATGTTTTGCAGGCTTTTCAGGAACATCTGGCTACAACCTGAGTGTCGTCTACTACATCAACGAGCAGGGCAGGACTCAAGGGCCACCTTTCGGCTATTTCTGCCTTTCATGAGCCCGTGGGTGACCGCACGATTGCTCAGCTGGATGTTTCCTGTACATTCCTTAGGGGCATCCTGCATCGGAACCCCCCAATCTGTTCCCCTGTACCGGCTGGGGACTTGAATTTTGTTTTGGAAAAGTTGACCCAGTCTCCTTTTGAGCCAATTGCAACTTGCGATTTGTGCTTTCTCTCTTGGAAAAAGTTATTTTTAGTTGCTATTACTATACTTCTGCTCAAAGAATTTAAGAGCTTCAGGCCCTCTTTTGTGAGGAGCCTTATTTGATGTTTGCCCATCTCCAGGCTGACCTGGCTAGGATTTATGAAACCTCCTCCCCCACCCAGGGACCACCAGGGCCAATGCCACTACCTCAGAGGTTGCCAAGAAAGAGGAGAGACTGGACCAGGGTGGGCTCAGGGAGGGAGAGGTTAGTGGAACAGAGTTGCATCCCTCCAGCTGTACCCCTCCACAATTCAGTCACTCTTCTGGTGCATAGTAGTTCCTCTATGGAGGCACCTACAGTGGAGACCAAAGAGGATGCTGGTAACCTTCACAAAGGAGACCCACAGGAGGGTGGCATGGGACCCCACAGGGGAAGGAAACAACTCCAGGTGGGGGATTCAGTCATTAGGGGGTTAGAAATGGGGGAGGAAGGGGAGAGGCAGGTAAGGTGCCTGCCTGGCACCATGGCTTGGAGGGACAAGCGAATCCTCAGGATCGTGGGAGCAGCTGCATGAGGAGGGAGCTGGATGTCATTGTCCACCTAGAGACAAATGACCTGGCTAGGAATGGGATCAGAGCAGTGCAAGAGGAGTTTGTAGAGTTGGGGAGGGGCCTTAGACAAGTAGCACATATGGTAACCTTCTCGGAGGTGCTGCCTGTCTATGGCAAAGGTGATGCTAGGGTACTCCTCACCAGGGAATTTAATAAATGGTTGAAAAACTGGTGTGGATCTCAGGGTTTTGGCTTTATTGGGGACTGGGGATCCACCTGGAGGGATGCAGACCTATACTGGTGTGATGGTCTGCATCTGTCCAGGGGGGAAAACCAGGATCCTAGGTGAGAGGTTTAAATGCTTCATTGGCAAGCATTTAAACTAGCCAGGGAGGCACTGAAAGGAGCAGGGAAATCCAGCCTCCCCCACAAAACACGGTGTAATTAGTGAGTTAAACACCAAGGTAGAGAAGTCATTAGGAGAAGGACAGAGGTAAATGTAAAAAAAGGCAAAGGCAGTAAGGACAGGAATGGGGCTAAAAGGGGTAAGGCCATCAAAAAGTGGAGGGTGATGAGTACCAATGCCCGTAGTCTGTGTAACAAGCTCCCTGAACTAGTGGCCTTGATGGAAGAGGGTTGCCTGGATATTGTGGCAGTCACAGAAACATGGTACACAGAGAACCATGACTGGGATGTCAACATACCAGGATACACAATCTACAGGAGGAACAGGGTGGGTAAAAGAGGAGGAGGAGGAGTAGCTCTCTATGTAAAGGAAGGGATCAAAGCAACAGAACTAAAGAGTAAACAGGGAGCAGATGAGGCAACCTGGGTCACCCTGGAGACAGGAAATGGCACCACAATCCACATGGGGGTTACATACAGACCCCCATCTTAGGGAGGAATGGACAAGAAATGATAGAGGCTTCCTTAGAATGGCAGAAAAAGGGAGATATTGTTGATGGGGACCTGAATATGCCAGATGTTAACTGGAGCACCTTCTGCAGGCACATCCAAGAGCATGGTCATTCTTGATGCCCTACAGGGGGCATGCCTCAGACAGCTAGTATTGGAACCCACTCGGGAGGGAGCAATCTTAGACCTGGTACTCTCAAATGGGGATGGAGAAAGAATCTCAGATTTAGAAATGGGTAGCCATCTGGGAACAAGCGACCACCAAACAGTGTGGTTCACGATAAACACAGCCATACAATCAAGCCATACAAAGGCAAGGGTATTGGACTTTAGGAGGGCTGACTTTGGGAAAATGAGAGATTGCCTCAGAAAAGCACTAGCAAACAGGCAAGAAAGAGGGGTGGAGGAACAATGGGGAGTAATCAAAACAGCCATCACAGAGGCAACAAACCTTTGTGTAAAGCAAGTCAACAAAACACAATGAAGGAAAAAAACGCTATGGTTCTCAAAAGAGGTGGCAGAGAAGATTAAGAAGAAAAGGATAGCATTCAGGAAATATAAAGAAGCACAGAAGGAGCAGGACAGAGAACTTTATCAGTTAAAGCAGAAAGAGGCTGGGAAGGCAGTCAGAAAAGCAAAGGCCCAAACCGAGGAAAGGATAGCCAATTCTGTTAAGAAGGGGGATAAGACCTTTTATAGGTACATTAGGGAGCGAAGAAAGACCAAAGGAGGGATACTGAGGCTTAATAAAGGGGAGGGAATGTGGGTAGAGGGTGACAATGAAAAGCAGGGACAGTGAACGAATATTTCTGCTCAGTATTCACAAAGGAAGAGGAGGGGGAGGTACCTAAACCAAACAAGAGAAACACTCTGAAGACGGGGGTCTATACCAGTCCATTTACAGAAGAAAGGGTTCAGAAAGAACTAATAAAATTGAAGGTGGACAAAGCAATGGGGCCTGATGGGATTCACCCAAGAATTCTAAAGGAACTAAGGATAGAACTAGTGACACCGCTGACTACTCTCTTTAACAAATCATGGGAGGATGGGGTGGTACCCGAGGACTGGAGGAGGGCAAATGTGATTCCTCTTCACAAAAGTGGGAGCAGAACAGAGGCAGGAAACTGCAGACCAGTTAGTTTGACCTCAGTGGTAGGGAAAATGATGGAATCACTTCTGAAGGAAAGAATTGTTGAGTACCTAGAGGCCAGTGGGGCACAGGACCAAAGGCAGCATGGATTCACGATGGGGAAGGTTGTGTCAGACGAATCTAATAGATTTCTTTGACTGGGTGACCAAAGTATTAGACCAGGGAGGGGCTATGGACATGGCCTACCTAGATTTTAGCAAGGCATTTGATACAGTCCCACACAAAAGATTAATACATAAGTTAGTCAGCCTTGGAGTGGGTCCCAAGGTGTGGTAGCCTGGATAAACAATTGGCTAGACAACAGGATGCAAAGGGTAGTAGTAAATGGAGTCCACAGTGAAGAAAGGAGGGTTACTAGCGGGGTACTGCAGGGTTCAGTACTAGAACCGGTCCTTTTTTAATGTCTTTGTAAGTGACATTGCAGAGGAACTGGAAGGAAAAGTATGTCTCTTTGCAGTCGACACAAATATCTGCAAAAGGGTTGATACACAAGATGGAGTGGAAAGGACGAGAAGGGACTTGGCAAGGTTGGAGGAATGGTCAGATGTATGGCAGCTCAGAGTCAATGCAAAGGAGTGCAAGGTAATGCACCTGGGAAACAAAAACCCAGGGGAAGAGTACACAATAGGGGGTGAGATACTGACAACAGTAAAAATGGAAAGGGACCTGGGGGTAGTCATATCAGATGACCTAAAGGTGGGCAAACAATGTGAGAAGGCAGTAAGGAAGGCTGGGAGGATACTGGGATGCATAGAGAGAGGCATCAATAGTAGAAAAGAGGAAGTTGTTATCCTCTGTACAGACAGTTGGTGAGACCCATTTGAAGTACTGTGTGCAGTTCTGGAGACCCCATCTCCGCAAAGACATAGACAGAGTGGAGGCTGTCCAGAGGGCAACCAAAATGGTGCAGGTTCTGCACCAGAAGACATACGAAGAAAGACTAAAGGAGCTTAATATGTATACCCTTGAGGAAAGAAGGGAGAGAGGGGACATGATAGAAACTTTCAAGTACCTCAAGGGAATCAACAAAGTCCAAGAAGGTAGCATCTTTCAGAAAAAGAGATGTGCAAGAACAAGGGGGCACAATTTGAAAATAGAGGGGGGACGGCTCAGAGGTAATGTGAGGAAGTATTTTTTCACAGAGAGGGTTGTCGATGTATGGAACAGCCTCCCTGAGGAGGTCATGGAGTCAAGAACAGTGGGGGAATTCATGAATGCATGGGACAGACATAAGGCAGTCCTAGTGGGGGGTAGGAGGAAGTAAGCTGTTTAACTAGGATCTGCAGCTTATCTGTTAAGTAGGAAAATGGGCAGACTAGGTGGGCCAAGTGGTCCTTATCTGCTGTCACATTCTATGTTTCTATGTTTCCATGTTCACAAAGACAGGATGTCTTTGCACACAAATCCTAAGTTTTTGCCTAAGGTGGTTTCAGAGTTTACTCTCAATCAGTCTATCCACCTTCCGGTTCATTTCCCTGAGCATGTCAATCCAGGGGAAGCACTGCTCCGTACACTAGATATACACAGAACTTTGAGGTATTATCTGCTTCAGACTAAGAAGTCCAGAAAGTCTAAGCAGTTGTTCATTTCTTTCACCCTAGGTAGAGAGGGCACTTCCATTTCTACTCAATGTTTATCCAGATGGTTGGCAAATTGCATTGTGTTCTACTGCAACAAGTACAGCAAAGAATTGCCTGGTGCTGTCAAAGTTCATTCCACCCAGAGGCATGGGTATGTCAATGGCTTATTTCAAGGGGGTCTCAGCAGCTATTTGTGCTACTGCCACCTGGAGTACAGTCCACACTTTCACCAAGCATTACAGTCTGGACATTGCCTCAAGAGCCATGCAAGATTTGGCAAAGCCATGGTACAAGGACTCTTGTCTTACATTTATGGAGATCCAACCTCCTAGACTGTTTTTTTTTCACTTGTCACTGCTTGCTACTCATTCCTATGGTGTAACCTGATGAGTGAGATACTGCTCAAGAAGATAGAAGAGTTACTTAAGAACTTACTGTAACAGTAGATCTTCACGGGGATCTCAGTCATCAGGTATGATTTCCCTCCCACTGTCCCCCTTCTTGAGGCTCCTGTTCAGGACCTGGTTATCTGCTGTATTCCATATTTCTATCCAGAGTTGGGTCCCTTGGTCTCTCCTCAGTTCCCCAGGGCATCAGCCTTGCTCCCTTTGTCTCCGGAGGGAAACAACTGAAGAGCGAGTAGGGCCGCCCATGCCTGCATAGGTTTGGTGACGTTGACGAATGTCGTCAGCATGGGTGGCCCCAGTTGCACTGCTGAAAATCTTCTGTGTGGATTCCCCATCTCTCATGGTGAAAGCTCCTACAGTGTAACCTGATGACTGAGATCCCCTTGAAGATCTACTGTTACAGTAAGTTCTTATATAACTGTTCTTTCCCTGTTGGCCCCCTGGTCATGGCCTGGTAGCCTGTAGACCATTCTGACTCTTAATTTGTTTCCCCTTCCCTGTGTCTTCTAGTATTTACAGAATCTCTAAACCCCCAGATCCACCCAGATTATCCATCTCTGTGGCCTTAATTCCTTCTATTACATAAAGTACTGCCCTGCCTCCCCTGCCTTTTGCTTTCTGAACAAGTACTATACTGTGTCTCCTTTGCCCTTTGCTTGGCCTTACTGAACAAGGTGTAGCCTGATATGGACATGTCCCACTCATGTTTTTGGTTTGCCCTCATTTATGTGATAGCCACCAGGTACCGATTACCCTCTTCAACCAATGGCCCTTATGCACTAATGGACGGAGTGGCTATGCGCCACGTATCTTGGGCACATAGCCACCTTGCACCCATTGCACCCCCTGCACAGGATGCACCAATGGGGGCATGCAGTACCCACACACCTGATCCCCTGGCCATGCGAAGAGCAACACGCCAGCGGTGGGTGAGGGGCAAGCCAGCACTACGCACCATGCACTATGGCATGTAGTTCTGGCCATGGGTGTGCAGAGGAGGGCACAGGGTATGACAATGAGACCCTGCCATAAGCTCCCTATGCACCCCATGCACCACTACTGTTCACCGCCCAGATGGAATGGTTGGCCTACACTGCCAACGGGACCACTGCTGCTGGACCACCCCATGGCTGCCCAGCACCACCCAGCACACATCAGTGTGCAGCATCGACCCAGCACCCCCCCACTATACTCACACAGGCCCCGGCTTATGGATGCTGCCCCCCCCGAATGGCACCACCGATCAACCCCCGCCCTGGGCCACCCAGTCATGTTGTTCGCTACAGTGCCCCCTCCTTTGTACCACCAACAGACCCCCACCCTGTCTCTGCAACCTGCTCCAGGGCCGCATCATAGGAGGGCTGGTGGTATTGCCCTGCTCACACCACCACAGCCGACAGCCGTTGGTCTTGCGCAGGTTGCACTGCCATTGCGCACCCCACCGTGAAGGTGATCCACTCTGTGACCCAGTCTGGGCATCTGATTGGATGCCCGGCTGGGTCTGCGTCCCTGCTCATGGCCTCCCTGCAGATTCCTGCATGCTGGGGGGGGCAGGGCCATGAATGGGTGGCCACCGGTAGCTGTCCGTGGGTGTGCAGCTTCACAGGCTGGGTACACGCTGATTCCGCATACCTCTGCCCCACTAGTACAAAGGGGCCATTGTTTGCAGTTCAGGCATTTTATTGCCTAGGCTTTTTGCTCTGGTACATGGCATCTTCCAATGACTGGTCCCACAATTCTCCTTTTCTTTTCCCACCAAGATTTCACAAGGTATAACCTCCATTTGGTGGGGAGAGGCCAGCAGGGACCCCCTAGTTTATGTCAAGATTAATGTTTCTTACCAAATAAGTTGCCACCTACTTAGATTAAACTGACTTTGATGTACTATGCCTCCTTGCACCCAACACCCTCCTGCCTTCATTGTTAGTATGTAGGCCATCCTTTTTGAACAGCCTCCATCCAGTCTAAATAGGGCTAAAGTCACTGAAGAAATCAATTCACTGTTCCCTGTTCCACCCTTTTAGCCAAACACTGAACTGGAACACATGGAACTGTTCCCTCTTACTTAGGGTTGGCCATGGTATCTCACGTATAAGTCAGCTCCCCTTTAACCTTGTCAAACTTAACAAAACTACTGACAGAAGTTTGCTGCCCAGATTTGATGCAAAGAACTATTTCGTGATTGACATTGGGCACAAAATCTTTTTCTTTTTTGTCTTTTGTTTGGTGGGAGGGGCCAGTTAGACACAAAATTAGGTAACCCAGTTGCATATACGGTAAATCATTATGAACTCTGCAGACAGGTCGACCTATAATATAGGTTAATTCTCCCTACTTGTGTGCCTGTTTTTAGCACTACAGCCTAGACGTGTGCCTGGGTACAGTATATGTATATAGTATTTCTTTTTCAGTGATCCTTATTTGTGTTTTATGTGGAACATAGGGCACAAAGGGATCCACCACTGGTCATCGACAACATTTTTGTCAAATGACCAGACAGCAAAACCAGCAGGCTGCCGGTTTATATTAAAACAAGTGTTTTCTTGGAGGCTTTGCCCTAGAAACACCCACAGGGGGCTCGCCCCCCCACTAGGATTGTCAACTCCGAGTTGGAGCTGATTCGGGGTGCAGGACCCCAGCAGACAGTGCTGGGTTCCAGCAGGTTCCCTACAGTGACATGGCACAGTTGTTACTGTAGGGGACTGCACTGTCGATACGTCGCTGACAGTGCGGTATACCGGGCACAAAGTATGACCTCTCTAAAGATATGACATAATGGCCTTTGTGATTGTTTAAGAGCAGTGTGGCTATGGGCACACACACAGTGGTGCTCCTGAATTTACAGCGCCTCCTACAGCATGGGATGATCATGAGGCACTAAGGACAGGACTGCAGGAGCTTTGTTGGGCAGCACATTTTAATGTTGTATCAATGCAGTGGGTTCGTGCTCTGGTACAAATCCTGCAATATTTAGTTTCAAAAACACTGTTTGGGCTTAAGAGGTGTAGTGCATGTTAGAGGCTGTGTGGGCTAGTGGTAATAATGCATTCTTGGGAATGGGGAGACTCGAGTTCAAGTCCCACCAGAGTCACTTAGAAACATAGAAACATAGGCTTTGACGGCAGATAAGGACCACTTGGCCCACCCAGTCTGCCCATTTCCCTACCTACTGGATAAGCTGCAGATTCTAGTTAACCAACAGCCTACTTCCTGCCACCCCCACTACAATTGCCTTGTGTCTGTCCTATGCATGTTTGAATTCCCCCACTGTTTTAGACCCAATAGCCTCCCCAGGAAGGAGGTTCCATGCATCCACCACTCTCTACGTGAAAAAAAAAAAATGTCCTCACATTAACCCTGAGCCGTCCCCCCTCTATCTTTAAATTGTGCCCCCTTGTTCTTACACATCTCTTTTTCTGAAAGATGCTACCCTCCTGGACTTTGTTGATTCCCTTCAGGTACTTGAACGTTTCTATCATGTCCCCCCTGTCCCTCCTTTCATCAAGGGTATATATATATTAAGCTTTCTCAGTCTCTCTTCATGTGGTTTCTGATGCAGACCCTGCACCATTTTAGTTGCCCTCCTCTGGACTGCTTCCATCCTGTCTATGTCCTTGCATAGATGAGATCTCCAAAACTGCACACAGTACTCCAGATGGGGTCTCACCAACTGTCTGTACAGAGGGATAACCACTTCCCTTTTTCTACTTGTGATGCCCCTTCCTATGCATCCCAGTATCCCTCTGGCTCTCCTTACTGACTTCTCACATTGCTTACCAACGTTTAGATCATCTGATATGACTACCCCCAGGTCCCTTTCCATTTTGTTGTTGTTAGTACCTCCCTGCTATTGTGTACTCTTCTCTGGTTTTGTTTCCCAGGTGCATTACTTTTACTTCTTTGCATTGAATCTAAGTTTCCATATGTCTGACCTTCCTCCAACCTTGCCGATCCCTTCTCATCCTTTCTACCCCCTTGTGTATCAACTCTGTTACAGATCTTTGTGTCATCTGCAAAGAGGCATACCTTTCCCTCCAGACCCTCTGCAATGTCACCTATAAAGATGTTAAAGAGGACTGGACCTAATACTGAGCCCTGAGGTACTCCACTAGTGACCCCCTCTTTTTGAATGTGTTCCATTCACTATTACCTTGGTGTCCTGTTTTGCAGCCAGTTTGCTACCCAGGCTACCACCCTGAGAGACCCACTTCCAGTGCTGACTAACTTGATTATTAATCTTTGTGTGGGACTGTGTCAGATGCCTACAAAGTCTAGGTAGGCGTCGATCCACAGCCCTCCCTGGTCTATTACTTTGGTCACCCAGTCAAAGAAATCTATTAGATTCGTCTGATATGACCTTCCTGATGTAAATCCATGCTGCTTTGGGTCCTGTGCCCCACTGGCTTCTAGGTACTCAACAATTCTTTCTTTCAGAAGTGATCCCATCATTTTCCCTACCACTGAGGTCAAACTTACAGGTCTGTAGTTTCCTGCTTCTGTCTTGCTCCCACTTTTGTGAAGGAAAATCACATCTGCCCTCCTCCAGTCCTCAGGTACCACCCCATCCTCCCATGATTTGTTAAAAAGTGTGGTCAGTGGTGTCACTTGGTCCTCCCTTAGTTCTTTTAGGATTTTGGGGTGAATCCCATCAGGCCCCATTGCTTTGTCCACCTTGAGTTTTAGGAGTTCTTTCAGGACTCTTTCTTCTGTAAATGGACTGGTGTCAACCCCCCTACCAAGAGTGCTTCTATTGTCTGGTTTAGGTAACTCCTCCTTATCTTCTTTTGTGAATACTGAGCAAAAGTATTCATTCAGTATCTCCGCCTTTTCACTGTCTCCCTCTGCCCACCTCTCCTCTCCTTATTAATCTTCACTATTCCTCCTTTAACCTTTCTATGCTCCCTAATGTACCTATAAAAGGTTTTAACCCCCTTCTTAACTGAATTGACTATTTTTCCTTGGTTTGGGCTTTTGCTATTCTGACTGCCTTCCTCACTTCTTTCTGCTTTAATTGATACAGTTCCTGTCGTGCTCCTTCTGTGATTCCTTATACTTTTTGAATGCAGCCTTTTTCCTTAACCTTCCCTGTCACCTCTTTTGAGAACCATAGTGGTTTTCACTCCGCTTTGTTTCTTTATCTGTTTCGTGACAAAGGCTTGTTGCCTCTATGATGCAGTTTGATTTTCTCCATTGTTCTTCCACCCTCCTTTTGGCCATTTGCTAGTGTATTCCTCAGGTGTTCACCCATTTGCAAGTCAGCCCTTCTAAAGTCCAGTATGCTTGTTTTTGTATGGCTCGTCTCCATGGTTGTGCTTATTGTGAAGCACACTGTGCAGTGGTCACTTGTTCCCAGATGTCTACTGACTTCTAAATTTGTGATCCTCTCTCCATTTGAGAGCACCAGGTCTAGTATTGCTCCCTCCCGAGTGGGTTCCAACACTAGCTGTCTAAGGCCTGCCCTCTGCAGGGCATCGAGAATGACACTGCTCTTGGATGTGGCTGCAGTACATGTCATCCAGTTAACATCTTGGCATATTCAGGTCCCCCATCAACAGTATCTCCCCTTTTTCAGCCATTTTGAGAATGTCCTCTATCATTTTCTTGTCCATTTCCTCTCCTTGAGACAGGGGTCTGTATACAACCCCATGTGCGGATTGTGATGCCATTCCCTGTCTCCAAGGTGACCCAGAGGGCCTCTTGTCCTCCCCCTTTACTTTTTAGTTCTGTAGCTTTAATCCCTTCCCTTATGTATAGAGCTACTCCACCTCCTTTTTCCCCCTCCCTGTCCCTTCTGTAGACTGTGTACCCCGGTATGTTGACATCCCAGTCATGGTTCTCCATGTACCATGTTTCCGTGACTGCCACAATATCCAATTGTTCATCTTCCATCAAGGCTACTAGCTCAGGAAGCTTGTTTCCCAGACTACGGGCATTGGTACTCATTGCCCTCCATTTAATGTTGGCTTTATCCTTTTTTCCCCCATGCCTGCTCTTTTTGCCCTTGTCTATTTTTCCATTTACCCCTGTCCTACCCTCTGTTGAGCACTGTACCTCAGTGTTTACCTTACTACCTGGCATGTTTTGTGGGGGGAGGCTTGAAATTTCCTGCCTCCTCTTATTAACACCTCCCCCCATGGCTAGTTTAAAAGCTTCTGATATTATATTAGAATACTTGTCTCAACCAAAATACCAAAACAATATTTAATTTTAACATTATTTTATTTCCCTTGATGTCATAAAAAACTTCTTTCAAAAGCTCCATCAGAATTCCATTCTCAAAAGTTCCATCAAAATATAATTCCAATAATTCTCAAAAGCTCCATCAAAATAGCATTCCAGTAACATTTCGGAATATAAATTCCTTCATCAGACTGTAGAGTTTATTTTGAAAATACGAATACATACAATAATAAATACACAATTCTCTCATTATAAGTCAAAAAATCAATTGCTGAAATTACAAGAAATACTAGAATGCAGGTGGAACTAACCTGCGTACTTCAGGTGGCTAATGGGGGTGGGGAGATTTGGCTGTGGCGTTTCCTGAATCTGAGGTATCAGTATTTTATTTCTAAAAAAAGAAAGAATAAATTTTTCTATTAGCCCAATTCATAATGTACACCAGCTTTTTAATGTATATTAAATAATGTACCTTTTATTTATTGGTCTCAAATTCTTCTGTTGTAAAAAATGTTTAATTCAGTAGTTCCCAGGTATCAGTTTATCCTAAAAGGAAGCATATTTTTTAGAAAAAGAGAACTACTTCATTCAGTTGTTTTAAAATGAATTCCGTAATGGAGTATTATTATTATATCCCCAAATACCACAAAAACCTTGCAACACATACTCAAAACAGTAAGGAAAAAAATAAGATGCCAGTCACCCACAGAAGTCCATAATTACATCCTCAAACAGCATCTACTCGGAGTGTATGCCAAACCAACCACTTCTGTGCACACATCAATGAACATTGCCACAAAATGACTCTGGACATGCAGCAGTACACATCCCAGCCTCAACAAGAGTAGAGAGCAGGACTGATGATGTACACGAATCCCTCATCATAACAAGCCAGCATACCAACACTGTACAGTGTAGCAGCAGGACACGATACTCAGGCAGGACTGATAATATACGTGAATCCCTCATCATAACAAGCCAGCATACCAACACTGTATAGTGTAACAGCAGGACACGATACTCAGGCAGGACTGACTATGTACATGAATCCCTCATCATAACAAGCCAGCATGCCAACACTGTACAGTGTAGCAGCAGGACACGATACTCAGGCAGGACTGATAATGTACACGAATCCCTCATCATAACAAGCCAGCATACCAACACTGTATAGTGTAGCAGCAGGACACGATACTCAGGCAGGTCTGACTATGTACACGAATCCCTCATCATAACAAGCCAGCATACCAACACTGCACAGTGTAGCAGCAGGACATGATACTCAGGCAGGACTGATAATGTACACGAATCCCTCATCATAACAAGTCAGCATACCAGCACTGTATAGTGTAGCAGCAGGACACGATACTCAGGCAGGACTGATAATGTACACGAATCCCTCATCATAACAAGTCAGCATACCAACACTGTACAGTGTAGCAGCAGGACACAATACTCAGGCAGGACTGATAATGTACACGAATCCCTCATCATAACAAGCCAGCATACCAACACTGTACAGTGTAGCAGCAGGACACGATACTCAGGCAGGACTGACTATGTACACGAATCCCTCATCATAACAAGCCAGCATACCAACACTGTATAGTGTAACAGCAGGACACGATACTCAGGCAGGACTGACTATGTACACGAATCCCTCATCATAACAAGCCAGCATACCAACACTGTATAGTGTAGCAGCAGGACACGATACTCAGGCAGGACTGACTATGTACACGAATCCCTCATCATAACAAGCCAGCATACCAACACTGTATAGTGTAGCAGCAGGACACGATACTCAGGCAGGACTGACTATGCACACGAATCCCTCATCATAACAAGCCAGCATACCAACACTGTATAGTGTAGCAGCAGGACACGATACTCAGGCAGGACTGACAATGTACACGAATCCCTCATCATAACAAGTCAGCATACCAACACTGTATAGTGTAGCAGCAGGACACGATACTCAGGCAGGACTGACTATGTACACGAATCCCTCATCATAACAAGTCAGCATACCAACACTGTATAGTGTAACAGCAGGACACGATACTCAGGCAGGACTGACTATGTACACGAATCCCTCATCATAACAAGTCAGCATACCAACACTGTATAGTGTAGCAGCAGGACACGATACTCAGGCAGGACTGACTATGTACACGAATCCCTCATCATAACAAGCCAGCATACCAACACTGTATAGTGTAGCAGCAGGACACGATACTCAGGCAGGACTGACTATGTACACGAATCCCTCATCATAACAAGTCAGCATACCAACACTGTATAGTGTAGCAGCAGGACACGATACTCAGGCAGGACTGACAATGTACACGAATCCCTCATCATAACAAGTCAGCATACCAACACTGTACAGTGTAGCAGCAGGACACGATACTCAGGCAGGACTGATAATGTACACGAATCCCTCATCATAACAAGTCAGCATACCAACACTGTACAGTGTAGCAGCAGGACACGATACTCAGGCAGGACTGACTATGTACGTGAATCCCTCATCATAACAAGCCACCATACCAACACTGTATAGTGTAGCAGCAGGACACGATACTCAGGCAGGACTGATAATGTACGTGAATCCCTCATCATAACAAGCCACCATACCAACACTGTATAGTGTAGCAGCAGGACATGATACTCAGGCAGGACTGATAATGTATATGAATCCCTCATCATAACAAGCCAGCATACCAACACTGTATAGTGTAGCAGTAGGACACGCTACTCAGGCAGGACTGATACTGTACATGAATCCCTCATCATAGCAAGCCAGCATATCAACACTGTACAGTGTAGCAGCAGGACATGATACTCAGGCAGGACTGATGATGTACATGAATCCCACATCATAACAAGCCAGCATACCAACACTGCACAGTGTAGCAGCAGGACATGATACTCAGGCAGGACTGATAATGTACACAAATCCCTCATCATAACAAGTCAGCATACCAACACTGTATAGTGTAGCAGCAGGACACGATACTCAGGCAGGACTGATACTGTACATGAATCCCTCATCATAACAAGCCAGCATACCAACACTGCACAGTGTAGCAGCAGGGCATGATACTCAGGTAGGAATCGAGCAGGCATGGACGAGAAAGGGATCACTGAATGTAAATAACAATGAGCAGTACTGGTACTGTAATAGTCTGGACTGAGCTGCAACACTGCAAACTGCACAGCAAGAAGAGAATGGGTCCTTACCTGCAGCGAGATGTGCCATACTGAAGCCCCTGTTTCAAATACAGTGGGACCTCAGAGTTAAGAACCCCACTCATCTGAACAGACCGGTCAACCGAACCCCCCGACCCCCTCCCTGATGGCAGTAAATAGCAAAGCAGTCCCCCGTTTATTTATTTATTCAATTGTTTAACCAAGAGTGGCACACTAAGCTGAAAGCTTGTTTACAGGTGCGACCTGGGAGCACAGGGAAGTTAAGTGACTTGCTCAGGGTCACACAGTATGCAAGTGGGGGCTGTGGGATTCAAACCCAGGTCTCCAGATTTGCAGCTCAGAGCCTTAAACCACTGTGCTATGCTGCCTATACTGGCTTCTCGTCAGCAGTGTTTTAATCACACAGCGGCAATAATGTAAGTGTAAATGTAAATGTAAGCATTAGTGAGTTACTCTCTTGTTCTTCCGTTTTAAGAACAGACATGGCATAAGGCATTTAGGGCTGCAGGGTGAGTCAATGTCAGTCAACACTGCCACCTCCTAAACATTTATATCAATGCTGCACCCTTCACTGAACAACATGGCCTTACCCAGGATCAGTTGTTCAGTTGCGATGAGACCGGGTTATGCTGGCGTCTCTTACCAAACAAAACCATCGCCAAGAGCTCAGAAAAAACAGGTAACCAACAGCTTAATCTAGTTCAATTTCAGTTGCTTACCATCTGTATCCCCCTCCCCACCGGTCACCGCTGAAAAAGGGACTTCTAGGCCCAGTGGGCTTCCCGGGTCAACAAAATTCAACAAAAACAAAACAAAACAAAAAACTTTAAGTCATGTAAAAACTGTGTTACACCTATGGCTACAGCAAATGCAAGCTGTGATTTCAGGCTCCCTCTGGTGTTCATTTACAAAAGTACTAAGCCACGGTGCTTTGCAAATGTCAACATTATGTCACTGCCAGTCCACTGCTACAGCCACCATAGAATCTATTTTTATATTTATAAATAAAAAACATTTTTTTAAAAAAGTAACTCATTTATTATGTCCTTACTGCCTGTCTATAATATTTCAGACTTACAAATTTTTTGAAGTTATGAACAGCCTAATTCCCATGCCGTTCGTAACTCCGAGGTCCCACTGTATCTACATAAAGTGGAGTAAGCCAGGATTTTTCCTTGCCATTTTATAATGGGAACAGAACTCTAGTAGGTGTTGCAGTGTCATGCAGAACTCCAGCAAACTGCTTGTAAATGCATGTCAGTGCAGATAGACAATGGCTGCACTGCTAAATAAGCAAGCAATAATACCTGAGAGGGTGGACGGTATTGGACAATACTGACCCCGCCCAGCTGCACAATGAGACCATACTGCTGAGGCAGAGGTCTTATAGCCCCTGGAAGGTCCGGTATTGCCCATACTGCCCACCCTGGAGGATATTATTGCACCTAGAAAATGGGCAAACTGTGTCATTTTTTTTATAGGATTACAAAAAAACCCGAAAGTAATTCTTTAAAAATGACTACAATTCCATTTTTTCTCCTTTGTTGGTAAAGCAGTCCCTCTACTGGCATTGGCAGTATAGGATACTGTTTTGTGTGGTAGTGTGCTGTCTCAGTTCACCACCCCCCAATTAGTCTATCCCCTTCTGTCTTTCTCATTTTCTTTCTGTCATCCCAGCGGTGCAATCTATTTATTGGTTTACTTTTAAAGTGCCAATGGAAGCGAGAGGGGAATGCAGGACTGCACCAAAGTGAAAGGTTTTCAAGTTGTGCAGTGACGCGCGGTCCCGCTCTCCCACCCCCAAGTTGCCACTCTTTTCTTTTAAGTTGACCCTTGTCCCTCCTACTGGAGTGTGCTCTGGTTTATAAAAACAAGTAATTTTTTTAAATGTTGTCAGTTAGCTACATAGGGTAGCATGGATAGCAGAGTGGGTCATGACAGGGACGATGCGCTGCTGAATAAAGGCAGCACAGAAAGTAAGAGGGTGGCCAGCATGCTTGGCAGTGTGGAGAACAGTGTGGGAGAAGGCTGACAGGGTGGGTGGCCATAGGACAATGATGTCCGGGTGTGAGGTATTTTGTGTGTTTTTTCTTTTTTTTTTAACTTGGTTAAGAGCAGTTGGTGGGGAGAACTCACTCCAGCAGCAGTTAGCATGTGATGGGGTAGTGCTAATGTCATGTAGACTGGCAGTGAGTAGCACTGAGCACATGATGTGCTAGCACTAGTGATTTAAAAGGAACAGGTTTTTTTCAGTACAAGACATGTTTTTACAGAAAATGTGGAAGCTTTGTATGCAGGTGACCTTGCGTGAGTACTTCTGCTCATTGTCATTGGCAGATTGGGAGGTGCTACTGTGGGAGTTGTGGTTGGCAAAAGTGACATGCTGTGTTTATGGTCAGGGTTCGCAGTCACGCTATGTATGGAGATAGCAAAGCAGGGATCCAGAATCTGTCAGGTATTCATGTAGAAACCAAGACTAGTATATCTGGGAAATCCTGCTGGGAGTGGGGTGCTTTTCTCGGGTGTGTGCTGGTGCTGAAGTAGGGAGCCATGGGGGTGCCAGTGTCACGTGCTAAGCAAGAGCAACAAATGGTCCAGATTTTGACTTGAACAGGGTGGTTTTGCCCAATGAGTAAGCAGGGTGTGCACAAGGATATCTTAGCTGGTGATGGGGTCAGGTGACTGGCACTTTTTATTTGCTGGACATCTATATCTATACACACTACAGCATTAGACTGATTAATTGATTTTGATTGATTGATTGATTTTGCATTTGTTAACCAAGTTAAGTGTGCTAAACAGTGAGTGACTATTTTCAGACATGATCTGGGAGTTTATACAAAATTACAAGGCAAACAGGTCATGGGAATACAGGACAGTACACAAAAATCAAGTGTAATAATGTAAGCCCAAATAAAGAGCTGTTACCAGGTACAGACATTAATGGACAGTAAGTGTTTGTTTAAAAGACAAAGAACCTCTATGCGTAAACACTGAGGCAAGGGTTACCCCAAAGGGCATTTGGCTGGGAAGTCAAGTTTCAAGAAAATACAAAATCACACATGCCCCCACAATGCAAAGCATCATGGGCTGCATATGTAAATCACCACAGAAAGTTATGCTGGTCCAACTTTAAGCAGAATTGCATGGTGCCGAAAGGCCTCTCACACAGTTTGCAAAGGGTGCTAACAGAAGACCTAGACACGTGTTTCGTCCTACCAGGACTCATCAGTATGCCTCCTCTGTTTGACACCCCAGTGGAATGGACCAGCTACCCCTAAGGCAGTGTGCCTGGGATATATTGTGGTGAACCCATTGAAATAAAAAACTATTTAAAAGACAAAGAACCTCTATGCGTAAACACTGAGGCAAGGGTTACCCCAAAGGGCATTTGGCTGGGGAAGCCAAGTTTCAAGAAAATACAAAATCACACATGCCCCCACAATGCAAAGCATCATGGGCTGCATATGCAAATCACCACAGAATGTTATGCTGGTCCAACTTTAAGCAGAATTGCATGGTGCCCAAAGGCCTCTCACACAGTTTGCAAAGGGTGCTAACAGAAGACAAGTGTTTGTTTAGTTCCATTGTAAAGCACTAATGTCTGGTTGTTGTACCGTGTGTCCAAAGTGCATGTGGGATATGTCTATACTAAACATTACACATATTTTCTAGGTGATCCAGGCTATCTGTGATGGAATTTTTTACAGCAGGGTATTATTTGGGATGGGACAGAGACTCCTTTGTAGTTTGACAGCAGTGTACTCGGTCTGCAAACTGAGGGCAGTCGTGCACAATCATACGTAATCCATCTGATTGCTGGAACAGAGAATAGTGTGATGCCTTGACAACTCCGTTGGCTTGTTATTTCCTGTAATGATTGTCAGAGCATAAAGGTGACTGGGAATAATGTGAAGGGAACATTGCAAGTGCTATTCTGTCATTTCTCGAACTCTGCCTATGACTTTCTCAGCAACAATAGAAACCTTGGAATTATATGGCCATTGACTCACTCTCCTTTGAGTCATGCATTTCACATTTCTGTAAAACCACCTACAGTGGTACTCAGTGATAAGTTCTGTCATGTGGCAGCATGTCAATCAGTAACTCTCAGGTACTGCAGTTAACAATGGTTAATCCAGTCAAACTGACGTCAGTTTATTGCACATTGACACCTATTGTAATAACTAGTTATGACTAAGGCATTATGATAACAGTATCAGGATATCTTCAATTATAGTGGAACCTGACACTGAGTACCACTTTATCATATCTCACAATATAACATGCACCCACTAATCTCTGGTCCACACCCAGATCTCTAGACAACAGTGTGCCATGATCCTGCCCTTTACTGCCCCTCCTCTTCCCCTAGCTTGCTAATGGTGTCCTTCCTCCTCCTCTATGCTGTTCTGAGTTGTTTTCCCCCTCCCTGTGCCATTGCTACTAATACTAGTGCTGTCAAACTCTGAAATACTATACACTGTACTGCTACTAAAGGAATAATGGCCGACAGGGTGGGTGTTATGCTGGGATAACATACTGCCTCAGGTGGTAGGGCCCGGGGCCACAGGCCGAGGGCGTTCAACACCCAAGAAGGGATGTTATCCTAGCATAACACCCACCCTAGAGGGCATTATTCCTATTATACAATGCCTTGTTGTTTTATACAGAATAAAAAAATAAACATTTTAAAGAATGTTTTTGTTAGTGTGTAAAAATATTTTTATAATGTATGGTAGAACATAGTTATAGGTGGAAATCTACCTTTTTATAACAACGTTTGACCATCGATGTGATGTCACGATGTTGTTAACCCATCGATGATACGTCACATCAATGGGTTATCAACTGTCAACAGGCTGCGCATGCATGCAAGTTGATCAGACGGCGATGAAATGGCCACGGGGTGAGAGCATGACCCAGAGCAGAGCAGCTGTCGCACAAAAAAACTGCAGTAAGGAATTGCTTTCTCATTTTTTAAATATAAATGGTACCATACACTATAAAATATATTATACAATGGCAAGAAAAAATCCTGGACTCTGATTGGTCAGTCTTGGGCTGGACCCATGATGTTATCCCAGCACGATGCCACGGGTCTAGTCTCAGCCTCACTGTGAACCTGTAGATGAGCATTTTCTGGAGCATTTTCTTGATTGTTTCATCTTCTCTTAAAAAACAAAAATATTTTTCCACACAATAACATCTTTAAAATAATATTTTTTTATTCTGTATAACAATGGGCCATTGTATAATAGCAATAATTCCCTCCATGGTGTGTGTCGTTTGGGATAATGTCACGCCTCAGTTATTGGACGCACTCGGCCTGCGGCCTCGTGCCCAGCCACCTGAGGTGTGACATTATCCCAGCACGACACACACCCTATCGGGCATTATTGCTTAAATGTATGGTACATCGATTGTTAACTTGAGGTTTACGTGGTTGCCCTGGTAACCTCTCGATGGTTAACAAACCGGTTAACAATGGATGACCATACATTATCCTCTATATAGTGCATAGTAGAGTGTTGTTCTGTATAGAATTCCATCCTTTTCAAAATGCAGTTGTATCACAGTTCCAAAGGTCATGGAAGGTGATTCTACCATACTGTGGTAGAACAGCATTCTATAAGCTCTGGAGACTGCAAGAGTCAGTTTCATTTTGAAAGCAAAAGAACTCATACACACATATTTCACACAGTACTATACACTATAAAAAATACAGGATGAGCAACTCTATGCACAACCAGTGTGTTCTGCCACCTCAGGGTTCTGATTCCCATGGACGGGAATCAGATCCCCTCTGTGGCAGAACACACTGGTTGTGCGTAGTTGCCCATTCAGTATCATCTATGTTTCTTAAGAGAAGATCCAATGACAGTGCAACAAATGATGCAGTGCAACCAGCAGGGATGTTATGCCAGGATAACAACCCTGTTGTGATGGCCAACTGACCAATCAGAAGCCTGGATTCTTTCTTGCCATTGCATAATGCTACATTAATCAAAGGCAGTGTAACCTAATGGTTAGAGTGCATCACTATGAACCAGGAAATCCAGGTTCAAATTCCACCAAAGCTACTTCCTGTTTAACCTTGAGCAAGTCATGTAACCTCTCAGTGTTACATTCCACCCAGCTATAAAATGGGTAGAAGTACAACACTACTGAATACGGGATGCAGCATCTCAGCTAGGCTATGTATTATATATGACATTTTAGTACTGTACAATTTTGCCTACACATTTTATTTTGCTTGTCCCATGGACACTTGCAAAGCACTGTAAGATACTGCTGTCAGTAGCACATAAACATAGATGATGATGGCAGAAAAAGCTGATGGTTCATCTAGTCTGCCCATATTACCCTATCATACCCTGGGACCTATTGTCTCTGTGAGATCTCACTTACCCTATTCCCCCTTTTGCTACGATACCCTTAGCTCTATTCCAGCCATGTTGAAGCCGTTTACAGTTCTGACACCTACCATCTCTACCGGCAGACCATTCCACGGCTCAACCACTCTTTCTGTAAAATAATGCTCACATCCTTTTTAAACTTTCCCTCCATTAGCTTCCACACATCCTACTCTGTTCCTGATAAATAGTTCCTCACAGTTTACCTTGTTCATTCCTTTCAGGAACTTGAAAGTCTATCATATCCCCAGTCTGGTTTTGAGTGAACACATGTTCAGCACCTTTAGTCAATCCTCATCGGCTCTGCCTTTCTGGCTCTGAATCATCTTGGTCATCCTGCATTGTATCATCTGTAACCTGTCCCCCGTTTGTTTTTAGGTATGGACTCCAGAACTGGTCATGGTACTGCAGGTGTTGCCTCACTAGTGACCTATACAGAGGTAACATTACCTCCTGTTTCCTTCTGTTGAACCCTCTCACAATGAACCCTAGCTTCTTGTCAGGGTTGCTGAAGGCTCCCATCTGATACTCTGTTCTGGAATTTTTGTTTCTTAAGTACATGACTCTGCACTACTAGGCAATTAATTTCAGTTAGCAGACTTTGGACCCATTTTCCAGCCTTCGCAGATCTCTCTGCAACTCCCTTATCCCCTCCACATTGTCAACCCTACTACAGAGTTTGCTCTCATCTGCAAATAGACATAACCTGTCTTGGATTCCCTCTCCTATGTCACTGATGACATATTGAAGAGGACTTGGCCCAGGACAGATCCCTGAGGTACTCCGCTGGTAACCTCTCTTTCCTCTGATCTGAACCCATTCACCACAATTCTCTGCTGCCTCGCTTCCAACCAACTCCCTACCCTCCTTACTATTTTCCTATCTGTACCCAGATCCCCCATCTTCTTTAGCAGTCTTCAGTGTGTGACCAAGTTGAATGCCTTGCTGAACTCAAAGTATAGTAAGTCGACTGCAGGCTCCTTGTCAACTACCCTGGTTACCTAGTAAAAGAGTACTATCAGGTTGGTCGGACAAGACCTCTCTGCCAAAAACTCATGCTGCTTATTATCCTGAAGCCCATTATTCTCCAGGTATTTCAATAGGTCCTATTACATACTGTATATTATATATAATACAAACACAAATGTACTGTATATTTCACTTTACAGTATAATTAGACCTCAGCAAGGGAAGACTGCACCTTCAGTTTAACTATGGAAATAAAGTTCAGGGCTACGCAAGGGATAATAAATAGAAACGTTTTTGTTTTTTGGCAAGTAAAATGTACTAGCATTCTTAGAGTTTTGTCAAGGCTGTTGACAGTGTAATGGAACCAGAAGACACTACCAGCTGTGATTACTGTGCTTTCACTAATGTAAAGCACTAGTAGATGAATTTTATCAGGTGCTGAGGCTGACACCACCTGGAGAAATGACTTCTTCTTTCATGGGTCATTGTATGGACAAAGAACATTTCAAGCCAAGATCTGCTGTCAGAAAGACAGTCTACTATGCCATCATCAGCCAGCTACTGTATTTGTTTGGTAGGAAGGTAGGTAGGAAGGATGGAAGGAAGGAAGGAAGGAAGGAAGGAAGGAAGGAAGGAAGGAAGGAAGGAAGGAAGGAAGACACTGCTACGGTACCAGGTGTTTGATTAAAGAAAATCATTTTTTCATTTATCAGGAAATCCTTAATGACTAGTTTACTAGTAGAAGACTTGCACAGCAGCCAGTATAAGAGGTCTGGGTTGGCTGGAGAGTGGATTCTCTGCTCAGCATGGAGCAGGGAATTATGGGATAGATAATTCCTCTGTAGACTGACATATTCCCATATGGGAAACATTTTTTATTTTTAAAAATCTGGGTACCTTGCCTACCAGCCCTCTCTTCCTTGTTGAAGGGTTGGGACATTGGCTGTGGGAACTCCTTTATGCACAGTACCATGCTGGTGTGCTGTGGGGGGGGGGGGCAGTAGAGGAGGTATACCAGGGCTCACCCTGTCAACTACATGTCATTATAGCTGCTTCTGCAACACAGCAATGACTCCTGGCAGCCCCACCCTGATAGCCAATGTAGCTCTGCAGATTGGATTGAGGCCACCCTCCAGGGTCTTAAAGAGCTATTGATGCCAAAAGAACATTTTGAAAAACGTAATAATTAGGTACAATTCAGCTTGCATTCCATATGTATTCTATATATTTCTATTTCTTGTTATTTATTACTGAATAAATGTGCATGAGTATGTGTTTTCTATCCCTTAGAGTTCCCTTAGAGTTTATCTGCCTCTCTGACTTACTCCCTACTTCAGGTCATAATGCTGTGTTGTGACATCGCAATCTGTTGCCATGGGAGTAACTGTGATGTCACAAGCAGGGCATTATGACCTCAGGTAGGGAGAAGGCAACAGGAACAGATGAACTATTCAGGAACAAAGATCCTGTTTTCATGCAAATTACCTCAGTACTAAATAAGGGGAGAGGAGGAATACAAAACTAATGTGAAATACAAGCTAAACAGTGCCTACATGTTATGTTTTGTTACAGTTCTCCTGAAGGTGTCAGCTGCTCCTTAAAGGAGATAGGAAATGAATTTCAGATGTTGTTGGTGGTTAAGTAAATCATAAATATCAAAGGATACCCTCAGTGTGTCTTTTTATGGAATACATGGGTAAAATACTAATCTGTAGGCTCCTTGCCAGTATTCAAATGGTGATCGGCTTTGCAGTCTCTTTTATTTTTTGTATCGGGAGTCAGCACTTGCCAAGCTTTGAATTACGCATGTCACTGACTCCCAATACAGCATGCTGTTAGCTTGTAGCAGTAACAGGTGGCTACCTGACACATTTGTTTTCAAGACTGATGCCACGCTCCATCACAGTAAATAAAAGCTGACTGAAATAACCATCATTTAGTGACTGGCTCAGACCAAGAGCACCGCCCTCCCCTGACACGGTTGCCGTACAAAGTCTCCTAATTATTAAAAGAAATAGCGTATGTGTTGAAATAATTTAAATGGATGTTTTGTGCTGTGCTTCACAGTGGGTCCCAACTCCATACCCTACCTACTTGCTCCATATTATATAAAAATAAGTTACAAACATGCATTATCCCCCCCCTCCAAACCACCACCACTACCGTCAAATGTCCAGAGTGCAGGCCCCTACCTGGACCCAAAGCCAGCATTAGTGTTTACCTGACCTTTTACTTTTGGCTAGATCAAAGAGTGTTTTTCTGTTTCTTTCTCCTTTCCTGTGCTGACACCGGGACCGAGAATCACAGTAAGGCTTACTTTAGTGTAGCCCAAGCACAAGTCACAGCAGTGGATTGAGAGCACATATGAGGAGCAGTAACCTTTTTTCTTTGCTCTGATCATGTCCATCAGGTGCAGTTGGTGAGTCACTCACTTCTATTCTTCAACCCCATAACAGTCATCCAGCGAGGCAAAAGCAAACTGCACTTGCTGCATACATCTTTGCATTTGCAGTTTCAATCTGTCAGTTGGCAACTGGCGGAAGAGGAGGGCTGTGACATTCGCTACACATTTACTGGGAATATGTAAGTTCCTAACTTATGTTGGCATAATATGGAGCAAGCGGGAAGGGTATTGAATCAGAACCCACTATGAAGCACAGCATAAAACAGCAATTTAAATTGTTTCAACACGTACACTATTTCTTTTAATAATTAGGAGACTTTGTACAGCAACAATGTCGGGGGCAGTGTTGGTCTGAGCCAGTCACTAAATGATGGTTATTTCAGTCAGTTTTTATGTACTGTGATGGAGGGTGGCATTAACCTTGAAAAGAAACGTGTCAGGTATCCACACATTACCATTACGAGTTAACTGCACGAGTAGTATAAGTTCACATATCTAGTAAAATGTTGAATTTCAGCCAATCAGCGCATGCCACATCATTTGACAGATGGGTGTGGCCTAAAATGGACCAATCAGACTCATCTGTCTTTCACCGGATGTCCCTCCCGAGATGCATTAGCCACACCCACATCCGCAGGAAATGACATGCCCTCGAACCCAGAAATGATGTAACACTGACATTTTCTAAGCATCGTATGTCCCTCCTCCTCCTCCTCCACCCATGCCCATCAAACCCCTGCCATGCCATCCTGACTCAAACCTGAGTACTAGTGCCTCTTCCACACCTGCCGCACCATCCTAGCTTGAACCTGAGTCCCTCCTCGTCCTCCTCCATCACCACCCATTGAACTCCTGTTCCACTGTCCTAGCTCAAACCCCAGTCCTAGCTCAAACACGAGTCTCCTCCACTATCCCCTGCCCCCATGAACCTCAATCCTTCTCCCCCTTGCACCACCACCACCACCTACCTTGCACCCATGCCTCCCTTCCTCCTACACTGCACCCCAAAACAAATAAGTTAGAGGCTGTGTAGTTTTATGTGCATCCTGTTGGGATGGGGGTATAATTGCAGGGTGTGTGAGTGCTTTTTGACTTGGATATTTTTTTGGGAATGTTGTATCTAGGAGGCAGCCTCATCGTACAGAGGTCTCAGAGATCTGTTTGGAGACCCACACAGAGGGAAAGCCATCTGACTGTGTAAGTACCCCTTTCTGTCTTATAAAAAAACAAGGAATAACATAATTTAACATGTATCTGTACACCTGTGTAAACTTATTACAAAAGGTTACCCCCATGTATATATGAATACAGTCATAAGTTAAATAGGACCACCATGTAAATGTGTTCATCATTATCAGGCTAAGACTCTGCTGTGTGTGTGTGTGTGTGTGTGTGTGTGTCTCAAGATTTTTGGATTACAGGGATCTGTAAAAATGTAGGGATATTCATGGTCTTAGTCACAGTGCCTGAGAGAGGGAAAGCATTTATATAGCTATATTTTTGCAGGACACCTCTGATACTATAGCTAATAGTTGAATGAAGTTTTTTTTTTTTTGTCACACAGACAGCTGTGGGGGTTCATTAGGTCTACGGTTGAGATGAATGCTTCAGGGTGTGTGTGTGTGTGTGTGTGTGTGTGTGTGTGTGAGTGACTTTTTGGATCTACAGGGTCCCTGTATTTACAGACATCTGTAAAAATGTAGCAATATGCTTTTGTTTAAACTAGGGTTGCCACCTGTCAGGTTTTTTACCTGGTGATCAGGTTTTCAGGGTCCCTATCAGGTAATCCGGTTTTGCTCTGTGCTGGTCAGGTTTTTGAGCCATTTTGAATGCTCACATACTTCTGAAACATTTTCATCTCTAACAGAATGTAGGCATTGTTAAATGTTTTTAATTATTTTTTCCTCAAGAAAACAGTGTGGCCACTTCTTTGGCTTTGAAGTAGTACTGTGAACACGAAAAGGAAATGGAGACAAAAAGATATAAAGTACACATTACAGGAAACAATTTCTTTATTATGTATTATTATATACCATGTATACTATTGTATGCTATTTACAGTATTTTCCTTGTCTCCCCCAGATTATATCTGTAATTGCAATTTCTTTTATCTCTGTATGTTTATCTGGCAAACCAATGTCAATCAATCAATAAATAAATAAATACATAAGTAAATAAATAACTAGGAAGAGTCTAGGAAAGTAACTTTAACAGGTACAGTACGGTATCTTACCATTTTTGTTGAACTGCTGCTGTAAGTGTTGTCTTTTATTGATATAACAAATGGCCTTCTAGGAGGAGCAATGCATGATGAGGCATGAAAAGGGGTGGGGCTAGGGGAGGAGCTTAGACTCTGTTTTTTGCCTCATCTAAAGGTGGCAACCCTAATTTAAAACAAGCTCTGGCAGAGCCACTAGGACTGTGAATGCATTAACTAGATAAGGGTGTTTCATGGGCTTAAACATAAACATTTATTAATTTATTTAAAAAATATCAGATTTACAAACCTTTGACTCAGATACTCATTTACACAGACACCACATCAAGAAGACCAAAGCAGTTCAAACAATATACAATAGCTAAAGCAAATAGACATCAGGAGTCAAAGAGAAGCCCAGAGTGTTCACATGAAGGCTGTTGCATACATTAACTGAAGCAAAGTACAGTACATTGAGAAAGGGCATATTTAAGCAGAGGTAAAGCCGAGTGCTTCCACCACCTCAGGAGTGACGTTACTACACAATAACACACACCCTGGAGTGCCTTATTGCAACTATACAATGGCTTGTTGTTATATACAGAATTTAAAGGATGTTTTTGTTAGTGTGAAAAAATATTTCTTGAGAGAAAATGCAAGGAATGATCCAAATCCAAAGTTACTGTGTAATAACATCACTGTTTCAGTGGGTCAGCAGGCAATCAGCTCCTTACATTTTTCCTTGCCATTGTATAATTAAGCAATAATGCCCTCCAGGGTGTGTGTTGTGCTAGGATATCGTCACGCCTCAGGTGGTTGGGCACGAGGCTGCAGGCCGAGTGCGTCCAATGACTGAGGCATGATGTTATCCGAAACGACACACACCCTGGAGGGCATTATTGCTATTATACAGTGGCTTTTTGTTATACAGAATAAAAAAAATCATTTTAAAGATGTTTTTGTGTGGAAAAATGTTTTTGTTTATAAGAGAAGATGAAACAATCAATCAAATGCTCCATAAAATGCTCATCTGCAGGTTCACAGTGAGGCTGAGACTAGAGCCATGATGTTGTACTGGGATAACAGCACGGGTCCAGCCCAAGACTGACCAATCAGAGTCCAAGATTTTTTCTTGCCATTGTATAATTAAAAATAATGCCACCATCTGCATTATAGTTACCTATATGTTTTGAGATTTATTCTATGCACTGTTAAAGCAATCAACTCAACAGAACAAGGCCATCATATACATGAAGGTACTGTACCCTAACTGAAAACACTGCTGAAACAACTATATGTTGTGACAACATGTAAGATAAACACAATGTTGAGACAAGTTTTTGAAGACACTTGATGTGTTTGATTGTTTTTTTAGAGACTGATATACAGTTCACACACAAAATTCATATAATATAAAAGTGCATATGCCCAAATGCCACATTTCATTACAAGCTGTTCTCTTGAAGTAAGATTTTACTATATAAGGCCTAAAAATGGGCATCAGGTAAATGTAAACTGGGGTAGGTGTGTTATTGAGGGTATTGCATAGTTTATCTTTTATTGCTGCTCCACCGGAGCAGCAATATTTGTGCAAGCTGTGCCCAGTCCAGATTTTACAGCTCTGGCCTAGGTCTGGTGATCTGGGTTTTACCCATACCCCACTGCATGTGGCTTAGTGATATACTGTACAGATGGCTGCAAAGTCTAACCCATTGAAGGCTGAAATTTTAGAAAATCATTATGTTTAAAATACCAAGACTCACTCTCCCCCCCCATCACAATTAATCCTCTACCAAAGTCATGCTTAAATACTGGTGCTTCTACATTCATACCACTAAACTTTTAATGCCAACATGCCACTTCTGCAGTTATGAGCTCCCCCATCCGTGAAGTTCCATTCCACTTGTGGCACGCCTCACCCCCAAAATCAGGTAATTTTTCAGGGAGCAGCTCTTTAATCAGCTGCTAAATAGCTCTAACTCATTATTTGTGTTTTTAATGTTAAAACACTCCTGCTAGCTAGACCTGATGCACAGAGAAAACAAAAGTAGTGAATTAGCTCTATTTAGTAGCTGTTGTCTTACAGAAACCCCAGTTAGCTTGCTCTCAGGTATCTGCTAAACTAACTGTTGACATTTGTGCTCCCTGGATAAGAACAGTTACAAGGCTCTGCTGTTGCTAAACTAATTTTAAAGTAGTACACATGCTAAATCTAAGGGCATGGCTACATCACTATCACATGAGACAGGGGGCATTGTAGGAGAAAGAACGCCAATAAAACTATTTGTTATGGAGATCCCAAGGGGTCGTGCTCTAAAGCTTCCTACAGTATATACTACACACTGGCACAGAAACTGGAATAACAGGTTCCAAGGAGTATAAACTCAGCAGGAATGTTAGGGGGGTGGCAACTCTGATAGTTGTTCCAGTCTTTCTTTTCACTGATAGAAACTGAGCCAGGAAAAAGTAAAATACATTTCATCACAGACTATTTACACCAAGTACATGAACCTGCATGATTTATCTCTAAAGACAATTAAAAATGTATTTCTAAATGCATTACTAACCAATGCTTTCAAGGTTTGAAACTACTAAAAAGACAAACTATATAGATAGATAGATAGATAGATAGATAGATAGATAGATAGATAGATAGAAAGAATATGGTAAACAAATATTGTTAATCCCAAAAGCTGAACTTTGTTTTTAGTATATAAATGTTTAAGAAATACCTGAAAGCTGAGTCTTTCCTTTTGAGACACCAGGTGACAGTGATAATCATTTGTTCCAAGGGTTTTTAAGTCAGTTTGAATGCATTAAGTATTATCTGTTCTGGACGCCACAGATTTGTTCTGTTCCTCAGCCAGATACCAAACTAGTGACTCTTCTTTCAGCATGATAGGATCCACCTCATGCCCCTCCCACATGAATAAAAAAAAGGTGGCCTGGATTTTTAGGAGCTTCTTGGTGGAGGTGGGTTGGATCTTACTTCCCCCAAAAAACAATGCTGCCTCCCACTACTCAGGTTCCAGTTCTTGTACCACCCATTTAAGAAAGAAAATAGTACCCTGCAACCATTGACTAACATGAAAGCGTATTTATTTGAGGGCGGAAAACATTTCTTGAAGGAGGGTAAGGTGGAGGAGACTATTTACACCTTCAGTCAGTTCCACGGACAAAAAACATGACATCACTCCTTTTGTACATGCAATATTCCTGTAGGCTCCACCCACAGTCGTAAAAATGAATGTGTGGTTTTTGACTTGAATATTTTCCTATAATGCTGTATTTAGGAATCAGCCTCATCGTACAGAGGTTTCAGAGATCTGTTTGGAGATCCTACAGAGGGAAAGCCATCTGACTTGAGTAGGCATACTTCTGTCTCTAAACAAGGTATGAAACATTCTTAAGGGATTGGAAAAAAGTGTTTTTGTTCTCGGATGTGTAGTTTTGTACCTATTGAATTTATTACAGAAAGGTTGCCCCCGTGTATTAATGTTGCCTATGGTGATGCATGTAACATTACTGTAAAAACTGTGTGTGTGTGTGTCTCAAGATGCTTTAGTTTAAAAAAATAAATGTCTATAGTCACACTCTCAAAAGATTAAAAGTCATGTATTATGTTACAAAGGAAAGACAGCTGGCAAATGATTCCTATACCATGATATTCAGACACAATGTTATCATGAAATGCAGAATAAAATTACAACCTACCAGACTATAGGACTTAAGTGTGCAAAATAAGTTTTTCTTTCTCAGAATCATTTCGAAGCCCAGTTTTCTTAAAAGATACCCCAAGCTCTTCGTAGAGTCAAAGAGAAGGCTGACTGTCATTTTTGGCCTTTTCATAGAAGTTTGAGAATGACTGACTATGATATTGAAGCATGAAAGGAATGCAGGCTGTTTGTGTATGCGACCATTTAAAGTAATGTTCTGATGAAATGGTAGATGGAGGGGGCAGTTCATTCACAATCTTATATATACCCCTGCCTGGTTAAACAGTTCTTATTGGAACATAGATAGGCACCTAGAAATACAGTTTGATTATTAGAACTGTTTTTGAAAAAGCATCAAAGAATGGATCATAGGGGAGAAAGTGATAATGGAGATATAGGGGACACATCATGCCCAGGCGTGTGATACAGAAAATATTCTCACTCCTGCAGGGTGAGCTCTGGATACTCATGAGTGCTGAAGGCATGAGTGAGTATCCAGAGCTCACGATGCAGAAGTGAGAATATTTGCTGTAGCACACGATCTGGGCATCATGTTTGCAATTTATATAATACGGTCCCTGTATTGTGCAGTTTTAAATATGTATTTTATGGTGGTTTTAGTTGTAGGTGTAAGTATTTGCAGGTGTAACTGGGCTGATTGTCTGGTATCAGTGTGATATTTGTGAATGGGTCTCTGTGTGCAGTTTTTGATTGGCTGTAGAAATGAATGGGAGTGTTTTGATTGGCTATTGCTCTGGGGAGTTGTGATTGCTATGGTATGATTGGTTGTGGTGTGCTGTGTAGTGATTGGCAGTGAGCTACAGCATGTGTTTTCATTGAATGTGTAGTTCTTGTGGGATGGGCTTGATGGAACGGGAGTGTGCATGGAGGAGTCCTGACTAAATAGTGTTAGGATGTGGATACATTTTATTTTGTTTGTGTTCAGTGTTAAATCTCTTTTTTTTATTTTTATTTTTTTGTAATTGTATTTGTAGTGCTTTGTGGAACGTTGAGATTTGGGGCACATGTGATTTTTTTGGTACACTTCACCAGATACTGTTCATTGCTTAATGTACAAGTACTGGAGTTTTATTAGTTTCAGGATCAACTCTTTTCTTCAGTCTTCCTTATTTGGATAAGTTTTATTTTCTTTAACTGAGAAACTGCTTCCATGTTGGTTCCTTCTTCAGTCAGAGTCCGTGTCATGTACTGCAGCTGTTTTACGTTTCGATTGGTACAAAGACATGACGTATGCACAGTGGTGAGTTTAGGTACTGATATATAGAGTGTATGTATAAATGTAACAGTTTACATTTATACATATCTTGTATACATGACTGAGATGTTTATTCAACTGGGGTGAGAAATACATGTTTTTACTTAACTCAATATCACCTCACCCGTATTGAATAAATGTTGATTGCTCTAAGAGACAATAATGTGCTTAACAGCCCAAAAGGTACAGTATTTTATTTTTTACAAAGCATAGTAATTTAGATTTTAGCTGAAAGGGTTTAAAAAGTAACAACTATTTGTAGTAATTTGTATGCTTTTTAGTACAAGTAAAAGTCAGGCAACTTCAGTCTAATTTTTAGTTTGTGTTTGTTAGATAAAATAAAAGTGGTGCAAATTAGTTATTGGGCTCACTACAGTACATTTTATTGAATACAATGTTGTGGTGTGGGGCATTGTTCTCTGTGGAGGGTGCAAAACATCATTTAGCTTGTGTGTGTGTTTTTGGTGGGGAGGGCAGTGGTCCAGGTAATGTTTTGGACAGGTATATATTTACTGCTAATTTCATACACATGGTTGTACTTTCACCTAAATTGTAGTAATACCGCGCATTAACCTGTTTCAGACTCTACTCCCACCCACCTATAATCAAAGTTTGAAAAAAACAACTGAGAATAGTAATGAAAATCTAGAGATAGCCATAGTAACAGACAGCACTCCTATTAATTGCTTCAAATCTAATCCAATGCTCGCAGACTCAATGAAGAATTAAAATGGGCACCTTACAACAAAGGAGAAAAGGGGTTGTCTAAAATGGAATTAAAAGGAACAGGTTTGAAATTTTCACTATAACATGCACTGCTGCTATAAATTTTAAAGTTGGTGATATTTTGTATGAAGAGGTGGAGGGAACTGAATGTGCAGTAAATAGTCCCAAGTCAATAAGCCTAATGACTTAGTCTAATGACTGGGAAGGTGGCAAGAGGGAGACAACAGAGTGTGGTGGTAAACAGGGTCAAATTGTCAGAAATGGAGGTCATGAGAGGGGTACCACAGGGGTCAGTCCGGGGACAAGTCCTTCTCAATATGTTCATCAGTAACATAGTAGAAAGAATAATGAGCATACCTCAGTTGAAGTCTTTTTAACCCCCCCCCATGCCAGCGAGCAAGAGCCAAAGCCCAATCTGCATGGCCAGGCTTTCCCGCTTGGGTGAATAAATGGAAGAGAGGGCTGCTTTGAGTCATCTGTTCTGGGTGCAGCTCTAGGACAGCCCCTCCCTTTGCAACCACAGATGTTATGGACCTCCCTTAGGGGTTATCCCACTACAGGAGTCTACCTTTCTGTAGTCTCTTGGCTCGTGGGACCAGCATGGTAAGAATAGGCAGTCAAGTTTGTCCATGTTGAGTGGAGCTTAGCAACTCTTCTATCAAGTAGTGGAGGGCCCCCTCTATACTAGGCATGAGTCCCTCACGTTTACCCTGGGGAAAGCTGTACCTAACCTGTACCAGTGCTAAAAATCATAAAGATACTTTAAACACACCATCAACCCAGACCTCTCAGTAGTGTAACAGTTCACTACATGTACCACCAGCAGCTTAACCTGATTCTGTATGTAAGTTTGCATCTGTATTAACCCTCTCCTCTCCTCCCCTCCCCCCCTCCCCAAGGCTGAAAGCAGGCAGAATTGGCTAGCCCTCCTTTCCTGGTCAACAGAAACTAAATAAATAGAAGCTCAACTAATATTTACTTGTCTAACAAATGGCATTAACTATGTGGCGATCCGAGCCTTGTATACTATCATCTAAATATTGGAGACTGAGTCAAGAACAACTTGGGGTTTGAGAGGGTCAAATCCCATACTGGCACGGGTTAGGTTTCAGAAGGTTTTTTTTGGGTATCTACTAATAATTATTAGGTTCTTACTAATTGTCATCTCTTGGCTCCCGTAATGTTATGCACAGTATTGTGACAATGTAGTTTTGTAATTTCAAATGCAAAGCTTTAAAAATGTACCATACCATTTGCCCACCATGAGGACAACTAGGTCTCGTTTGCTACTCATAAAGCTCAGAAATTACAATTCATCATATATGAATGCTATTTTGTTGCCTCTCTCATTTGATGGTTTTACAAAAAAAAAAACAGACATTTTTAAACCAGCTAACAGAATCTTGGGTTAGTGCTGATGTCATTCAAGTAACAATTACATAATTTTCCTCCAGGTCCTGTCAGCTTCATACACATAATATATCAAATTGTCAAAAATCAGTCTTTGCTACAAATTTTCTGATGGGTGTTTTATTAAAGACTATTAACAGATAAAACAAAATCATAAATATCTGGCAGGTTCCCTAGGCATATTACCAACCATTTGAGCACTGTATGCCACCCCCCCCAAAAAAAGCTCTCATACTCTTAAAATTTAAATTTTGGTTTCCTGTGTTTCCATTCCAGCCTCCACAGCTCCCTCCTTATTAATTCTTTTCAGACTGAATCGCTTTGCTGAGGTTCCAAAGGACTCACAAAAAGGGTACTACTACCTCAGTACCTGCCTCCAATGTATGATCCCACAAAATGTACACCTCTATCCTACCCCTCCCTTGTAATTATTCCAAAACATGTCCACAAAGTTTCTAACTTTGCACCACTCATGTGACCTATACCCCTTCTACCACACACCTCCTGAAATGTATACTTACCGCTGCACCCCTCCTAAAATGTGTACCTCTGTACCTCTCAAAAATGTTGCATGTGTCCCTAAATCTTCTCCCTCACCCTTGACATCTGTACTCCTGTCTTGCCCCCATTTCAATATTTTCACACTCATCCCTCACACCACTCCTGGAAGCTATACTCCCTCACTACCCCAGCAACATTTATATCCTATCCCCACGCAAACAAGATGCCTGCCCATCTGTGCATGTCCCAGATTTATATCATGTTTTACTCCAACCTTTTGTACTCCTGCCCCATGACTCCTGAAGCTTGTGCCCCCTGCAAAGCTCCCCACAAACCTGCAACCTTTCACAACTGCCCCCTACCTGTACCCCCTATGCAGCTCCCCCAAACCAGTAACCTTTCACGACTCACCACCACCACCACCAAATGCACTCTTTACCTCCTCCTCACTCCCTTCACAAGAGGTGTCCCCCTGCACCCACCTGGAAACTCCTAAAGTTTTACATGTTCCCCACACTCTGAAAACTGTTTACCCCTACCTTTATTCTCCCCAAGATTTCTACTGCTTCTACTGTACACCTCCCAAAATTAATTCCATAATTCACACTCTTACCCAAATGTTTTACCCCATTCCCTGCACAAATGGCAAAATTTGCAAGACTGCCAAAATTCTACACCCCTTCTCTTGCAACTCTCTCACAATTTACATGCCTATGACAGCACCCTTCAACAAATTAGTACCCTTTGCTCAACACTGTTCCAAAGATGTGTACTGTATCTTTCACACACTACTGCCAAAGTCTACAGCCCACCCCTTTGTATAGTTTAAAAGGTGTGAGATAGCAACAGTTACTGCCATTAGTGCACTAGGATTAGAACTGTATGCAAAATATGCTTTTTATTTATTGTATGAAATCTTCACTGGGTTACAATCTCAATGGTATAGAATGTCAGAAAATGGTAATAACAAATTACAATTTACAAATGTGTCTCATTGGTGTAGAGGGCTGACAGTGTCATGCAAATGTTCAGATATGCTTTTTTATTTGTTTAAATATATTTGCATGGAATTGTGGTCACATGCTACTGTCAGTATTAATATTTATTTTTTAAATATACCAATCATTTATTTGAAAATATCAATTACTGTCATTTATGCACGAGGATCAGTATTCCATGCAGAAGTACATCTTTTTTTTTTTTTGCGCCTCCCCTTCCTTCTGGCTGCCCACTCCTTCGGGTCTGTATTGCCCTTCCCGACTGCCTGCCCCGACTCCCACACCAGCTGCCAACCTCATATGGCAGTCCCCTGGGTAACCCGGTATCCTTCATCAAGGGTCCCTCCTCCGAGGGGGAAGGCACCGTTGGGGTGGCCAGCACACTTCTTTTTCAATCGGCCCGGGGTACTGCTGAGGTGCGTCGGTCCTGGGATCGGCGGCAGCGGAGGGCAGAGGGACCATCATCTGGCCAGCCAGGAAGTATTTTCCTGGTTTTCTTGTGGGGAGTGACGTCCTGACGTCAAGGCAGCAAGCCAGACGCCTGTCACTCCCCTGGAGCAACGAACCCGGATGTTACAGCTGTGCCCCAGCTCCGCCAGGAGTCAGCATGCACCAGTGCGCATCCCACCTCCCCCAGAGAAGGACAGCTGTCCCCGGACGCCCATCCTTCTCCCTGGTTAGCCTCCGGCGCACCGAATCTGTTCTCGAACCTGCCGCCGCATTGCAGATGGAAATTCAACCACTGCGCCGGTAGGCCGGCTAGTACATCTTTTTTGTGGAATTGTTCACTGAGGGTTAGGATTTCATGCCATTATGATGTGATGGTACATTAAATGTAACAAAACTGCTGCTGTTGTATAACACAATATGATAAGATTACTACAATGAGATCAGAGTTCAACACACATCTCCAAATATTTTTTGTTGTTCGGGCTTTTTGTATTGTGTTTTTAAAATGTTTACAAAATAACTATTTGTGACAACGTTATGTCATACTTTACTCAGTCCTCTTCATTTTTTGCCTTCAGCAGCAGAACATCAGTGGCAGACCACTGCAAGGGCTTGCCAATGTCAACTAAGTTTCTTAACATTTTATATCTATGTAGAGATTTCATAATATTGTGTTTGCTATTTAAATGCAAATTATTGACCAGTTTGACCCACAGAGAGTAAAAGCACCTTTTTCAGAGTCAACCTCATCTAATTATATTGGAACATGCCAGAAAGACATTGTACATTGAAAGATAACAGTAAGTTATAGAAAGTGGCACACAGTCAACATTCAGTACATTCAATTGCGGTAGTTATTTACAAAAGATTACATACATACATTGATAGTTTATTCTGGCCTACAAGGTTTCTCAATGATGGTATAGTAGTCAACAATTGTAAAATGTGAGAGAAAGTATCGAGTGATGATGAGCCAATCATACTTAGACTGAATTTTGTAATGGTAACCATTTTTGTTTGGTAATCCAGTCAACAAACAGGTCTAAAAATGCAAAATATACATTTCACAAGGAGCTGAAGTTTGTGACATTCTAATGGTATTTATATACATGGACACATGTCAATGCATCTATGTTGCAGTGGCACAACACATTGATTTCAAACATAGTACTCAGAGATTTAATTGTATTGCTTCAGAGATCATTGTCATCATAACCGTAGTATGCATGTAGTTACATTTAGCATAGTAATTCTAATGTTTGTGCAGTAATCAAAAATATAGTGTAATCAGAGTTTGTGCATATACAGTATGTGTCAGCAAAATGTGTATATATATATATATCTATATATATAGATATATATATATATATATACACACACACACACACACACACACATATATGTATTATGCTTATGACATATACATAAACCCAAACAAAACACAATATTGCATTCTGTCAGCACATCTCAAGAAACAAGTCTATAAAGCACATTCACCCCAAAAGCCATGCTTATTTATAAAAGTGTTCTTCCATTAGAAGTTCAGATACATTGCACATTAGGGGTCTATACAGTTGTGTATAATATTTATACCAAATCAGTTGAACTCTTTTAACTTTTTTAAGTCATATTTGTGGAGAATACCCTTGAATCTGCGTCTGTTATGTGCACTTTTACAGCTACAACCAAAGATATGGTCAGATATTTCCTGACATTTCTGGGATATTTCTAGAGAAATTCCTTACCTGCCTGTACAGTAGTACCACCACTGTGAGAGAAAATTTGTTTAGATAGATTGCAAAATATCTAGAACTATCTGAATGTATCTATGACTGTGATTGTACATTCCGTGCTGCATACATTTATTATACTAATACATACATACAGCAGAAAACAAGAAGTTGTTATCCCTCTGTACAGACAGCTGGCATACTGCATGCAGTTCTAGAGACCCTAGGCCCGATTCTCAAAACCCTGCATCTGACGCAAGGTGCTTGCACCAAACAGATATGGTGCAAGGTGCACCTTGCGTCCAGGGCTGCCTCCACACAATTCACAAAGGTGACCTGCGTTGACCGCTTGTCACCTGACCCAAATGGGGCTTGCACCATCCCTGCACCCAGAGATGGGCTGTGACAAGGTGCAAGAGGCACTTGAAAGTGACTACTATGCCATCATGGAGAAACCTTGTAGGCCAGATTAAACTAACAACGTATGTATGTAATCTTTTGTAAAAAACTACCGCAATCAAATGTACTGAATGTTGACTGTGTGCCACTTTCTATCACTTACTGTTATCTTTCAATGTACGTCTTTCTGGCATGTTCCAATGTAATTAGACGGGGTTGACTCTGAAAAAGGTGCTTTTACTCTCTGTGGGTCAAACTGGTCAATAATTTGTGTTTAAATAGTAAGCACAATAT
This sequence comes from Neoceratodus forsteri, assembly GCA_016271365.2. Lineage (NCBI taxonomy): Eukaryota > Metazoa > Chordata > Ceratodontiformes > Ceratodontidae > Neoceratodus > Neoceratodus forsteri. The sequence goes on from CM057450.1 coordinate 1,222,724,716, forward strand.
TATGAAATCTCTACATAGATATAAAATGTTAAGAAACTTAGTTGACATTGTCAAGCCCTTGCAGTGGTCTACTGTCGATGTTATGCTGCTGAAGGCAAAAAATGAAGAGGACAGAGTAAAGTATGACAAATCATTGTCACAAATAGTTATTTTGTGAACACTTTAAAAACACAGTACAAAAACACAAGCAACAAAAAAAATTTGGAGATGTGTATTGAACTTTGATCTTATTGTAGTAATCTTATCATATTGTGTTATACAACAGCAGCAGTTTTGTTACATTTAATGTACCATGATTATCATAATGGCATGAAATCCTAACCCTTAAAGAACAATCCTACAAAAAAGATGTACTTTTGTATGGAATACTGATCCTAGTGCATAAATGACAGTAACTGATATTTTCAAATAAATGATTGGTATATTTAAAAAATATATTAATACTGACAGTAGCATGTGACCACAATTCCATGCAAATATATTTAAACAAATAAAAAAGCATATCTGAACATTTGCATGACACTGTCAGCCCTCTACACCAATTAGACACATTTGTAATTTGTAATTTATTACCATTTTCTGACATTCTATACCATTGAGATTGTAACCCAGTGAAGATTTCATACAATAAATAAAAAGCACATTTTGCATACAATTCTAATCCTAGTGCACTAATGGCAGTAATTGTTGCTATCTCACACCTTTTAAACTATACAAAGGGGTGGGGTGTAGACTTTGGCAGTAGTGTGTGAAAGATACAGTACATATCTTTGGAACAGTGTTGAGCAAAGGGTATTAATTTGTGGAAGGGTGCAGTCATAGGCATGTAAATTGTGAGAGAGTTGCAAGAGAAGGGGTGTAGAATTTTGGCAGTCTTGCACATTTTGCTATTTGTGCAGGGAATGGGGTAAAACATTTGGGTAAGAGTGTGAATTAAGGAATGAATTTTGGGAGGTGTACATGAGAAGCAGTAGAAATCTTGGGGAGAATAAAGGTAGGGGTAAACAGTTTTCAGAGAGTGGGGAACGTGTAAAACTTTAGAAGGTTCTAGGTGTAGGGGGACACCTGTTGTGAAGGGAGTGAGGAGGAGGCAAGATTGTGTGGAAGCACCAAGGGAGGTTGGCAGTGAAAATGCCGACCTCCCACATGGCAACTGCACAATACTGATGCAGGCATAGCCACCATCTAAGTAGTATTTTCTGTAGGAGCTGTGCCCCCCACACCCCAATGCAGTGGGGCTCAGCCCCCCACACACCCTGGACTTAAGGATTATCAACTCCAGGTCAGAGCTGGTCCAGGGAGGGAGCAAAACACAGAAAAGGACCATTACAGTGACTGTCACCATAATGGTGTTTTTTCATGTTTCGCTGTCGGGGTGTCAAGCAGAAGGGGTGCACCGAGATTGCATTTGGTGGTGGTGGTGGGGGAGTCGTGAAGGGTTACTGGTTTGGGGGAGCTGCGTAGGGGGTACAGGTAGGGAGCAGTTGTGAAAGGTTGCAGGTTTGTGGGGAGCTGTGCAGGGGGAACAAGCTTTAGCAGTCATGGGCAGGAATATAAAAGATTGGAGTAAAACATGGTATAAATCTGGGACACGCACAGATGGGCAGGCATCTTGTTTGTGTGGGGATAGGATACAAATGTTGTTGGGGTAGGGAGGGAGTACAGCTTCTAGGAGTGGTGTGAGGGATGAGTGTGAAAATATTGAAATGGGTGCAAGGCAGGAGTACAGACGTCAAGGTTGAGGAAGGAGATTTAGGGACACATGCAACATTTTTGAGAGGTGCAGAGGTACGTTATGCATTTTAGGAGGGGTGCTGTGGTAAGTATACATTTCAGAAGGAGTGTGGTAGAAGGGATATTGAGTGGTGCAAAGTTAGAAACTTTGTGGACGTGTTTTGGAATAATTACAAGTGAGGGGCAGGATAGAAGTGTACATTTTTGTGGGATCATACATTGGAGGTAGGTACTGAGGTAGTAGTACCCTTTTTGTGAGTGCTTTGGAGGCTCAGCAAAGGGATTGAATCTGAAAAGAATTAATAAGGAGGGAGCTGTAGTGGCTGGAATGGAAACACAGGAAACCAAAATTTATATTTTAAGAGTATGACATTTTTTTTTGTTGGGGGGCAGGGAGGCATACAGTGCTCAAATCATAAAGATACTTCAAACACACCATCAGCACAGACACCTCAGTATTATGATGGGTCTGTGCTGATGGTGTGCTTGAAGTATCTTTATGATTTTTAGCACTGGTACAGGTTAGGTACAGCTTTCCCCAGGGTAAGTGAGAGGGACTCGTGCCTAGTACAGAAGGGCCCCCCACTACTTGATAGAAGAGTTGTTAAACTCCACTCAACATGGACACGCCTGAGTGCCTATTCTTACCATGCTTGTCCGACGAGCTAAGAGACTACGTCCTGGTTTGAAAGCTATTTAACTAATAGGTCACAACAGGTCAAAATTGATTCCACCCTCTCCTCCTGCCTCTCAGTTCAGTCTGGAGTCCCTCAAGGCTCCATCCTGGGTCCTCTTCTTTTTAGTCTTTTTCTAAACTCCTTGCCCAGGGCATGTTCCAGTCAGTTACTTCTTTATGCTGACGATGTTGTCATTTACTGGAGCAACCTTCAGCCTCTACCCCTGCAGGATGCCCTCCAGAAGTCTTTTGTTGAAGCTGAAGCCTGGTTTGTGGACCACAGGCTCATATTAAACTACAAAAAACCCAAAACTATGATTTTCACCCACCGCCAAAACCCATACAAAGGCTCTTCATTATTAGTCCACAGCTCTCAAGGTTCCCCTCTCGAACAAGTCAACTCTTTTAAATACTTGGGCATCACCCTCAACTCCTCCCTCACCTATCATGCCCGTATCCACCTCCTCTGTTCTACTATCAACTCTAGAGTTGGCCTCCTTTATCATTTCAAACACTGTCTTCCCCTTGAAACGCTCTGCCTCGCTGTGTCAGACTCGGTCCTCTCTGTGCTGGATTACGGGATTGTGTTCTACGGCTCAGTGGACAACACTGCTCTTGGTCACATAAGGACAGCTCTTAAGAAAGCCTGTTGTCTGGTGACTGGTTTTGACAGAATGACCCACACCTGTGATCTCTACAGATGCTCAGACTGGCTGAACTTTGAATGCCACCTTAAATATCATACTTACCTCCTTGCTAAAAAGATTCAGTAGAAACTCACCCCACCTAGCCTGCATTGTCTCATCCAGCCCTCCCTCCCCCAGAGAGTCTTTAGGAGTACCTCTAATGCCCTCTGCCTGGTCCCCCACTGCAGGACTTCACTGGGTCAAAGAGCCTTTTATTACAGAGCCCCCCCCTCCTGGCTAAATGGCCTACCAGTTGCTCTTTCTACCTGCACTAAGATAGGTCCTTTCAAATCCTCCCTCAAGGTTGTTCTCACTAATAACTCCATCTGTTACTGTCCTTAGTACGATGTATTATTTGCAATATATTACTACATTGTATTATTTGTACTATATTACTAAATCTCCCTCAGTTTTTTTCCCACCAGGTGTACCTGTATCTGCATTGTATTAATTCTGTGTTTGTACAATTGCCTTATTCCTTTATTTTGCTACACCCAATGCTGAGCTGTCTCTGCCCTCAGTATGTAATCATTTAATTCTGTTATGCTACTTTCCTCCTTGCCAGATGTGATTTTCTTTTATTGATTGTTAGTGTGGTACCTTTATTTAACTCACCCTTTGTGTTTTCGTTGTATACCATGTTAACTGACGAGGAGCCTTTGCAAAAGAGTCTTTGACTCAAAGGGTTGTAATTCTGATTTCTCAATAAATAAATAAATAAATGGTTGCTAATCTACCTAGGGAACCTTCCAGATATTTACCATTTTGTTTTACCAGTAAATGGTTGTTAATAAAAGACCCATCAGAAAATGTGTAGCAAAGGCTGATTTTTGACAATTTGATATACTATGTGTATCATGTTGACATGACCTGGAGAAAATGATGCAACTGTTACTTGAACGAGATCAACACTAACCCAAGGTTCTGCTGGCTGGTTTGAAAATGTATTTTTTTGTTGTTTTTTTGTAAAACCATCAAATGAGAGAGGCAACAAAATAACATTCATACATAATTAATTGTAATTTCTGAGCTTTACGTGTAGCAAATGAGACCTAGTTGTCCTCAAGGTGGGCAAACAGTACATTTTAAACTTTGCATTTGTATTTACAAAACTACATTGTCACAATACTGTGTGTGACATTATGGGAGCCAAGAGATAATTATTAGTAAGAACCTAATAATAATTATTATACAATAGCAAGAAACTTTCCAGGGCTTTGGTTGGTCAGTGTATGCCTGAGACAGTGAGGTCATTACACAATAACATCACTATATTGATTGGCCACAGTTTTCTTTGCTTTCCTCTTAAGAAACAAAAATATACTGCCTCATTAAAAATCTACTAAAAACATTTAAAATGTTTTTATTTTATTTTGTATAACATTGAGCCATTGTATAATTGCAATATGGCACTCCAAGGTGTGTTATTGTAACAACGCTACTCCGGGTGGTGGAAGCTCTCGGTCAAGATCATGCTTAAATCCACCCTGGAGTGTTGTTATTACATGATAACACACACCTTGGAGGGCATGGAGAGATGGAAGGAAGATCCTGGGGATCACTGGGAAGGCAAGATGGGAGGGTGAGCTGGATGTCATTATCCACCTAGGTACTAATGACCTGGCAAATGGGGAGCCAAAGGAAGTTCAGGAAGAGTTTAGGAAATTGGGGAGGGGTCTCAAGCAAGTAGCTACTTCTGTCACTTTCTCAGAAGTACTACCTGCGAGAGGCAAGGGAGAGCATAGGAGTGCATGCACCAGGAACTTTAACTCATGGTTGAAGAAATGGTGCTGTGAGGAAGGGTTTGGATTCATTGGTGACTGGGGACCCACCTGGAGGGATGGAGGTTTGTTCAAGCCTGACGGCCTGCATCCATCCTGGAGGGGAATCCAAGCACTCAATGATAAGTTTAAATGCTACATTGACAAGCATTTAAACTAGCAAGGAGGGTGGCAGGCCCGGGAGGGTACTCATTGTTCACCCCCACAGCTAGCAGTGGAACCAGTGAACCAGAGGAGGGCTATCTCTGCAAAGCAGTGTGCAAAAGATGGAGATTAGTGCCCAAGAGGTGGATAGGCAGAAAAGGGCAAAATTAAAAGAAGGGCAGACAGCAAGGAGAACCAGGGATAAAGGACAACCAAGGAAGGGCTGGAGTAGAACAGTGAAACAGTCTAGGAGGTCAAATCATGGAAAACCATGTGTGAAATGCCAGGAGCCTTAGCAACAAGATGGAAGATCTGGAGGCTGTCATGGTGCAGTCAGACCTGGACATTGTGGCCATCACTGAAACCTGGTGTAATGATAACCACGACTGGGAGATGGCCATACCTGGCTACAACATATTCAGAAGAGACAGAGCAGGCAGGAAGGAAGGAGGAGTGGCACTGTATGTGAAAAATGACATAAGGGCCACAGAGATCCAGGAGGAACAAAATGGAGGAGAGATACTGTGGGTTAAGCTGGAAAGGAAAATGGGAACAGCTATCCGCACAGGTGTGGTCTATAGACCACCAGCCCAGGAGGAAGAAACAGATAGGGAGCTGATGCTAGCCATCCAAAGGATGGCAGACAAGGGTGAGGTAGTACTGTTGAGACTTCAATATTCCAGATGTGGACTGGAGCATCCCAGCAGCAGCATCAACTAGGAGCAGATTTATCCTGGACTCCTTCAGGGTGCCTTCCTCAACAACTGGTCATGGATCCAACTCGCAGAAGGCAATACTGGACCTTGTGCTCACAAACAGGGACAGTGTGATGGGGGTAACAGTGGGGAGCACCTGGGGAACAGTGACCACCAGTCATTGTGGCTTGAAATCACAGAAAGAGCAGAACCAAACCACACAAAACACGATCCTGGATTTTAGGGGCAGACTTTGGGAAATGGAGAGATACTTGAAAGAGGCGTTAAGGGAATGGGACAGGAATCAGGGTTGAGGAACAGTGGGCAGTATTTAAAATGGGGATTACAAGAACAACAGAATTATGCATTAAGCAGGTTAGCAAAAGGAAAAGGAAGAGGAGACCATTATGGTTTTCCAAAGAGGTAGCAAAGAAAGTGAAAGCCAAAAGATTGCATCTCAGGCAATACAAAAAGACACAGGCAGAAGGGGATAGGAGAAGTACCAGGAGAAGCAAAGGGAGGCAGGGAGGTCAGTAAGGGAAGCCAAACCTCAGACAGAAGAACACATTGCAAAATCAGTGGGTAGAGGGACAAACCCTTTGCAGGTACATAAGGAAAAAGAAAGACAAACGGAGGGATAGTGAGACTGAAGGGGAGGATGGGGCGCAGTGGAGGATGACAGCAGTAAAGCTGACATATTGAACAGGTATTTCTGCTCAGTCTTTACTGAGGAAGAGGAGGGTAATGGGTCTGAAGGGAGCACAAGGGTGAGAATGGTGCAGAATGGACACAAGTCCCTTACACGAGAAAGGGTCCGAAGGAACTGGAAGTAATAAGAGTTGATAAAGCAATGGGGCCAGATGGGGTGCACCCAAGGGTCCTTAAAGAACTATGAGAGGTGGTGGCTGAACCTCTGGCTATCCTGTTTAGCCGATCACTGGAAACAGGGAAGGTACCCAAAGACTGGAGGACAGCAGATGTAGTCCCCTTATATAAAAGCGGGAACAAAGAGGAAGCAGGGAACTACAGACCAGTCAGCCTCACCTCAGTAGTGGGGAAGATCATGGAAGCACTACTGAAGGAGAGATTGGTGGAACATCTGGTTGTCAATGGACTACAGGACCCAAGGCAGCATGGTTTCACCAGGGGAGGTCATGTCAGACCAACCTCGTTGAATTTTTGACTGGGTGACTAGGGAGGTGGATCAGGGAGGGCAGTGGACGTGGCCCTATCTGGACTTCAGCAAGGCCTTTGACACTGTGCCACATAGAAGACTATTACACAAATTGGGGAATATGGGTGTGGGCAGGACAGTAGTGTGGTGGGTAGGTAACTGGCTGGGTGGCAGGACAGAGAGGGTGGTAAATGGCTGTCACTCCACAGAGGGAAGAGTGACCAGTGGGTACCACAGGGATCAGTGCTGGACTGGTCCTATTCAACATCTTCATCAGTGACATTGTACAGGACCTAGAAGGCAGAATTTCACTGTTCGCTGATGACACAAAGCTCTGTAATAGAGTAGACACACCAGAGGGTGTAGACAGAATGAGAAGGGACCTGCAGAAACTTGAAGAATGGTCAGGGTTTGGCAGTTGAAATTCAATGCAAAGAAGTGCAAGATAATGCATATGGGGCACAAAACCCTGGCACAATATATCAGTTGGGGGTGAGGATATAGCACGCACTAAGCAGGAAAGGGATCTTGGGGTTATCATCTCTGATTACCCAAGGTAGGGAAACAGTGTGACAAGGCAGCAGGTAAAGCAAATAGGATGCTGGGATGTATAGGCAGGGGCATCACCAGCAGGAAAAGGAGGTCATAATTCCGCTATACAAGACACTAGTGAGGCCCCACCTGGAGTACAATGTACAGTTCTGGAGACCATACTCCATGTAAGGACATAGACAGGGTAGAGAAGGTTCAGAGGAGGGCAACAAAGATGGTGCATGGATTGTATCACAAGTCCTATGAAGACAGGTTGAAGGAACTGAACATGTACTCCCTGGAGGAGAGGGGATATGATAGAAACATACAAGTATCTCACAGGGAGGAACAGGGTGCAGGAATACACTATTTTTAAGCAAAAAAGATGTTCCAGGACTAGAGGGCATGGGATGAAGTTGGAGGGAGGATGATTCAGAGGAAACATGAGGAAGAATTTCTTCACCGAACGGGTGGTGGACAAGTGGAACACCCTGCCAGAGGAAGTTGTGGGGGCTGAAACAATCATGGGATTTAAGAATGCATGGGATAGACATAAAGGAATTCTGGAGGTCAGGGGTAAGGGGCAACAGACTTCTAGGAAAACATAAACTGAACTTACAAGCTCAAATGGGCAGACTGGTGGCCATAGGCCTCATTCGCCGACACTGTCTATGTATCTATGTATCTATGTACCTTGTCATGCCTTATTGCTTAATTATGAACTGAGGATCGTAAATACGGGAAGCTGATTGGTCAAGAGGTTTTTGAAGCCATGATGATATCGGGCTACATCATCACGGCTTCAGAAAACCTCCGATCACCAGCCTCCTCACTGACCACGCAGTCTTCTTCATCTCCAGCAGTCCGCAGCGAGTCAGACTTCCAGTCGGCCGCTATTTAAAAAAAAAAAAATTAACTCCCAACAGCTGCGCACACAACAGAATTTAGCACAATGCAAGCCACTGGGAGCAAAACTTTCAAAAGCAACATGTCCAGCAGCATGCGAGTGGCAGCAATGGACAAATATTTTTTTTTTCTCTGAAAAGGACAAACAACAGACCTGCGCATTGTAGTCATTCTCACACAAACCGCGGCTCCCCCACAAAAAGAAAGCTACGTTCCAGCCACATAGAAAACACTGCTAGTCTTGTCCCAGACATTCCTAACTATCCTAATAGTAGCTGTTACAGTAACAGTCCTGAATGAATTGCACCAAGACTCTACATTTTTCTCGTTCGTTCATCATTGGCCCGCCTTTCCAACTTCTCTCTCAGCTTACCAATCCTCAGCATCCAATTCCCGGAACAAAAATAATAAAAATAAAGTGCACTGTGAATGGAGAACACTTTAAAAAAAGAAAACTGTCATGGTAAGGAGCGGGTCACCCAGTCACAAGAGCTCCACTTCCTCTATCATGACCAACAGCACCACCTGCTGCCCAGAGCCCTCCAGGAACTATTTTATTTAAAGGTATTCCTCCAGCACCCCCAAAACACATTTTTAAAATGTTTCTTTTTGGTTTTTACTTTAAAAATATTTAAACTACTTCATAATAGCAATAATGCACTCCAGGGTGTGGTAATATGGGATATCGCCACTGGACATTGGGTGCACTCGGCCTGCGGCCTCGTGCTCAACCACCCGAGGCATGACGATATCCCATGATATACCCCACCCTGTCATGCATTATTGCTTAAGTAGATACCCCCCAAAGAACCATTCCAAAACCTAACCCATGCCAGAATGGGATTTGACCCTCTCAAACCCCAAGTTGTTCTTGGCTAAATCTCCTACATTTAGATGACAGTATACAAGGATTTGATCACCACATAGTTAATGCCATTTGTTAGACAAGTAAATATTAGTTGAGTTTTTATTTATTTAATTTCTGTTGACCAAGAAAGGAGGGCTTGGCAATTTTTCCTGTTTTCAGCCTTGTCCCGGGAAGGGGAGGGGAGGAGAGGGAAGGGGAGAGGGAGAATACAGATAAAAACTTACATACTGAATCAGGTTAAGCTGCTGGTGGCACATTTAGTGAACTGTTACATTACTGAGGGGGTCTGGGCTGATGGTGTGTTTGAAGTATCTTTATGGTTTTTAGCACTGGTACATGTTATGGTACAGCTTTCCACAGGGTAAGTGTGAGGGAGTCATGCCTAGTATAGAGGGGCCCTCCACTACTTGACAGAAGAATTGCTAAGCTCCACTCAACATGGACAAACCTGACTGCCTATTCTTACCATGCTGGTCCCATGAGCCAAGAGACTACAGAAAGGTAGACTCCTGGAGTGGGATAACCCCTAAGGGAGGTCCATAACATCTGTGGTTTCAAAGAGAGGGGGTGTCCTAGAGCTGCACCCAGAACAGATGACTCAAAGCACTCCTCTCTTCCATTTATTCACCCAAGCGGGAAAGTCTGGCCATGCAGATTGGGCTTTGGCTCTTGCTCGCTGGCATGGGGGGGGGGGGGTTAGAAAGACTCCAACTGAGGCATGCCCATTATTCTTTCTACTATGTTGCTGATGAACATATTGAGAAGGACTTGTCCCCGGACTGACCCCTGTAGTGCCCCTCTCATGACCTCCATTTCTGACAATTTGACCCTGTTTGCCACCACACTCTGTTGTCTCCCTCCTACCACCTTCCCAGTCATTAGACTAAGTCATTAGACTTACTCACTTGGGACTATTTACTGCACATTCAGTTCCCCCACCTCTTCATACAAAATATCACCAACTCAAAATTTATAGCAGCAGTGCATGTTATAGTGAAAACTACAAACCTGTTCCTTTTAATTCCATTTTAGACAACCCCTTTTCTCCTTTGTTGTAAGGTGCCCATTTTAATTCTTCATTGAGTCTGCGAGCATTTGATTAGATTTGAAGCAATTAATAGGAGTGCTGTCTGTTACTATGGCTATCTCTAGATTTTCATTACTGTTCTCAGCTGTTTTTTCAAACTTTGATTATAGGTGGGTGGGGGTAGAGTCTGAGACAGGTCAATGTACGATATTACTACAATTTAGGTGAAAATACTACCAGGTGTATGAAGTTAGCAGTAAATACATATCAGTCCAAAACATTACCTGGACCACTGTCCTCCCCATCAAAAACACACACACAAGCAAAATGATGTTCTGCAACCTTCACAATGAATAGTGCCCCACACTGCAACATTGCACTCAATAAAATGTACTGTAGTGAGCCCAATAACTAATTTGCATCATTTTTATTTTATCTAACAAACACAAACTAAAAATCAGATTGAAGCTGCCTTCCTTTTACTTATACAAAAAAGCATACAAATTACTACAAATAGCTGTTACCTTTTAAACCCTTTTAGCTAAAATCGAAATTAATATACTTTGTAAGAAATAAAATACTGTACCTTTTGGGCTGTTAAGCACATTATTGTTTCTTAGGGCATTCAACATATCTTCACTATCACTTTCTCCCCAGTGATTCATTCTTTGATGCGTTTTCAAAAACAGTTCTAATAATCAAACTGTATTTCTGGGTGCCTATCTATGTTCTAATAAGAACTGTGTAACCAGTTAGGAGTATATATAAGATTGTGAATGAATTGCCCCCTCATCTACCATCTCATCAGAACATTACTTTAAATGGTTGCAAACACAAACAGCCTGCATTCCTTTCATGTTTCAACATCATAGTCAGTCATTCTCAGGCTTCTATAAAAAGGCCAAACATTTCAGTTAGCCTTCTCTTTGACTCTACGCAGAGCTGGGGGTACCTTTTAAGAAGACTGTGTGCTTTGAAATGATTCTGAGAGAGAAAAACTTATTTTGCACACTTAAGTCCTATAGTCTGGCAGGTTGTAATTTTATTCTGTATTTCATGATAGCATTCTGTCTGAATACCATGGTTTAGTAATCATTTGCCAGCTGTCTTTCCTTTGTAACATAATACATGACTTTTAATCTTTTGAGAGTATGACTATAGACATTTATTTTTTTTAAACTAAAGCATCTTGAGACACACACACAGTTTTTACAGTAATCTTAAATGCATCACCATAGGCAACATTAATATATGGGGGCAAACTTTTTGAAATAAATTCAATAAGTACAAAACTACACATCTGAGATCAAAAACACTTTTTTCTATACCTTGTTTAAAGATAGAAGTACGCCTACTCAGTCAGATGGCTTTCCCTCTGTGGGGTCTCCAAACAGATTTCTGAGACCTCCGTACGATGAGGCTGATTCCTAAATACAGAATTCCAGGAAAATATTCAAGTCATAAAACACACATTCATTTTTTTAAACAAAAGAATATAGCTACATTTTTACAGATCTCTGTAAATACAGGGACCCTGTAGATCCAAAAAATACACACATACACACACACACATATACACACACTGAAGCATTCCTCTCAACCATAGACCTAATGAGCTACCACAGCTGTCTGTGTGACAAAAAAAAACTTCATTCAACTATTAGCTATAGTATCAGATGTGTTCTGCAAAAACATAGTTACATAAATGCCTTCCCTCTCTCAGGCACTGTGACTAAGACCGTGAATATCCCTACATTTTTACAGATCCCTGTAATCCAAAAATCTTGACACACACATACACACACACACACACACACACACACACACAGAGCAGAGTCTTAGCCTGATAATGATGAACTCATTTAAATGGAGGTCCTGTTTAACTTATGACTGTATATGTATATACATAGGGGTAACCTTTTGTAATAAGTTTACACAGGTGTACAGATACATGTTAAATTATGTTATACCTTGTTTCTTTATAAGACACAAAGAGGTACTTACACAATCAGATGGCTTTCCCTCTGTGTAGGTCTCCAAACAGATCTCTGAGACCTCTGTACGATGACGCTGCCTCCTAGATACAACATTCCAAAAAAATATCCAAGTCAAAAAGCACTCACACACCCTGCAATTATACCCCCGGCCCGACAGGGACACATAAAACTACACAGCCCCTAACTTATTTGTTTGGGGGGAGCTCTGTAGGAGGGAGGGAGGCATGGGTGCAAGGTAGGTGGTGATGGTGCAAGGGGGAGAAGGACTGAGGTTCATGGGGGCAGGGGATGGTGGAGTGGGACTCAAGTTTGAGCTAGGACAGTGGGACAGGAGTTCAAGATAGGACAGTGGGACAGGAGTTTGAGGGGTGGTGATGGGGGAGGAGGCGGGACTCGGGTTTGAGCTAGGATGGTGTGGCAGATGTGAAGGAGGCATTAGGACTTCAGTTTGAGCCAGGATGGCGTTGCAGAGGTTTGATAGACACTGGTGGAGGAGGAGGAGGGACATAGGACACTTGGAAAATGGCAGTGCTACATCACTTCCGGGTTTGAGTGCATGTAATTTCCTGTGGATGTGGGCGTAGCTAATGCATTTAGGGAGGGACTTCCGGTGAATCATGGATGATTCTGATTGGTCCATTTAGTCCACACCCACCTGACAAATGATGTGGCATGTGCTGAGTGGCTGAAATTTAACATTTGATGAGATATATGAACTTATACTACTTGCACACTGTGTTGAGAGTCAGTGATGTGAGCAATTCACAGCTTGTCATGCACTGACTCCCAACACAAAAAAAGAGACTGCCAAGCTGATCACCATTGGAATACTGGAAAGGAGCCTACAGATTAGTATTTTACCCATATATTCCATAACAAAAAGACACACTGATGGTATCCTTTTATATTTATGATTTATTTAACCACCAAGAACATCAGAAATTATTTTCCAATCTCCTTTAATGCTGTCCAGAGATGTTTGTAGACCTCTGCATATGCAAGTTGCTTCTCAGTGAACAGTCTACACCCCCCCATCCCACACATTTTGGATCAGGACTTTAATTTTAAAATATCTATCTTTAGTTCCTGAGTTATCCCAATGCTTTTGTTAGCTGTTTGTCTTTAACAAACATTTTCCAATAAAATAAGCAAGCTGGTTTGTCTCATTAATAACTGGTGGATTAAACCTGATTTTGGTGCCACAATGCAGCAAATAGGTTATAAGTTAGGGCTACAGTTGTAACATTAACATTATACTGCTTTGTCTGAAGGGACCTAGGGTCTATCTTGTCATTCCCTGTTACTACACAGTAATGCTTATACTCCAGCTTTAATACTTTCACACATCTAAGTTTAGCTGACAGAATTTCACCCCCACTTGTGCTGTATATCCCTCCAAACTATTCTGCCTTAGTTATCTGTTTACTGTAGTCCAGCCTTAAAGGATACCTAAACCATCCTTTTTACAATTTTATTTTTTGTAAATGACTCAATAGGCTTGTAAAGGAGAGGTGGCTGTTTACATTATACAGAAACTGCATTTATTAAACTAGCATAAATGTAGTTTCATATAATTTGAAAATTGTAAACAAAGCCTCTTCTGATTCAAAAATCCTGCTCTCAGAATTTTAAAATGGCTTCCATGATGATGTCACTCATGATAGAGCTGGCAGCTGTGTTCTAGCGCTTCTGTTTTCAAATATGAATAATTTTAAAATGAAAAATGATGTGCAAGCTTCATTATCTCACTGGGTTGACTATGCCACATGTGAATCACTCTTTGAAATAATGCTTTCTGATGTCTCCATTATCCTGCCTCCCAGTTTGATTTCATGCCATTTAATTCTGCTTGCAGTCACCAGCCTAAACAACTATGTCTGCACCACCCTTCATTATATTTCTTTAGTGTTCAGAGCACTGAGATACTGCCCCCAACCTTCACTTTTGTAGACTAAATAATTTGAATATGTATATCCATTTTTTTCTCAAATTTCTGGCCCCATACTGCCTTTTTTTTAATTCATTACTTTATTTTTTAATTTTTAGTCAGAAAAGGCACACTTAGCCACAGCTCATTTTCAGGTGTGTCCCAGGAGATCAGGGAGGTTAAGTGACTTTCTTTGAGTCACAGCGTATGCAAGTGGTGTATGTGGGATTCACAGCCAGGTCAGCTGGTCTCCAGGTTCACAGCTTGGTGCTCTAACGTCTAGGCTATGCTGCCAGCCACTAGTCAGCTTGGTGGGTCTGTTCTGGGCCCTCATGACCTTTACTCATGTTGTGTAACCCTCAGTTATATGTATTATCCATCAGGAATCGGTCTAGTCCTGCTTTGAAAGCATGGATGGAGCCAGCTTCTACTATTTACTGGGTAGGCTGTTCCACATGTAGATAACCCTCTAAGTAAAGTAATGTTTTCTGATGTTTCCCCTTATCCTGTCCCTTATTGTTTTGTTTCATCTAGTATCTCCATTGAAGATTCTTTCTTTTTTTATCTCATCTTTATTTCTTGTGCCCGCTTAGGTGCCTACCGGTGGGGGCATCCAGCCCCCGGCCCTGCCCGCGGGGAGAGCAGCAGGCTCACTCGCATGATGAGGGGGTCTGGCATGGCCATAGCTGACCCAATGGAGGGCTCCCTGTCCCTGCCAGCTGGACCAGTGCCAAACCCTCCAGCATGATTCCACAACAGTCCTCTCAACAAGGCAGGGCGCGGCCATCAAGCTGCACAGTCGCGCCCAGCCCTTTTTCCTTTTTTTTTTCACCCCAATGGGAGTGCGGAAGGGCATCCCCACAAGCATGCAGATGTCCACTGCGCTCTCCCCAGTGCTAAACACTGCGCACCTGCAGTGCCTTCGGGCATCCCTAGGGACCACCAGAGCGCAGTGTGATTCCCACTCTTTCCCCAGGACTACGAGAGCTGTCATCGGATGCTCAATCCTAGTCCTCCCCTGCCGACTCCTGACAACCCGGGCTCATTCCCAAATCCAAGTCGCTGTCGTGGAGTGAGGTGTGGCATCCAGCGCCTCAACCCTCAGTGCCACTGGGCCGGCTCCATTGAAGATTCTTAAAGTTAATACCTCAGGGTTGTTTGGAGCATCAAGAGCTACAGTAGGTTGAATGACCCAGAACATGTAAGTAGCACATAAACCAATCTATCCCCCATCTGTAAATGACACATACATACCTATATAATAATTTAAATAGGAAGGGGTACTAGATCTGTCATGCATATCCCTTGCTCATTATAAAGAGAGATGAAAAAAATCAGTATTCAGTGCAAATGTGCACAAATTCATAGGGATTTCCTATCATTCTGCTGTGCAGCGTAACCAGACATTTGTCCTTACCTTGAAGACCCATACTGCCTTTATGTCCATTGTCTCTGCTGGTTGACTGTTCTACAGGTTCACCACATGTCAGGAGAAGAAGCACCTCCAAAGTTTACCCCTGAATTTACTACTTCTGAGTTTCAGGACCTGTACCCACATCCTGCTAGAGGTTACAGAATCAAATATCGTCATATATTTAATCCTTTCGATATCCTTGATAATGTAAAAGACTGATATCATTTCCCCTCTCAGCCTCTTTTTGTTCAGTGTGAACATGTTTAGCCTCCCCTCATAGCTGTTGTCCCCTATACCCTGAGCATTTTGGCAGCCCTGTAGTGCACCCTCTCAACTGCTTCAATGTTCTTTTTTCTATCGATGAGGCCAAAACTGCATGCAGTATTTCAGGTGGGGCCTGACCAGGTCTACATAAAGTGGCAGCATTACCTCAGCTGCACTGCTGATCAGATCACCCCCTTTTGATGCAGTCCAGCATTCTGGGGGCCCTCTTGACAGAAGCTGCACATTGCTAGTCGTGTGTCATTCCCCTGTTTATTGCGACCCCCAGGACCTTTCCTGCTCCACAGCAGCAAGAGGAGTCTCTTGCAAAGTGTAGGCCTTACTTCTGTTTTTCTTCCCCAAGTTAGCACCTTGCATTTGGCAACATTAAATCAGAGGCTTCGGGAATCTGATTACTCTTGCAGCTTGTTCGGGTCCTATCGAAGTTTATCCCAATTGTAATCACTCCACCCTTGTGATCAAAGGTACAGCCAGGCAGTTGAGAGGGAGTGGATGAGTTATTAGTCCTTTGGGTGGATGTTGCCTAGGTTTGTGTTGTTATTGGGATTTTGTGGTAGCATGGTGCTTCCATCTGCAGGGATCTTTTTGACAGAAGTTGCAAGGGAGCTACCCAACAAGAAATCAGTCGGTGCCCCCTCCCCCCACAGTGACAGGGGACCCAACTAGCATAAAATACCATGCCCTCTATTACATAATAGCCATTAGCATGTATTATATCACTATAATGTATGTGGAGCCCTTATTATTAACTGAAATCAAGCAGATTACAATCTTATAGCGTATGTTAGAATGCTGTATTCACTGAAAAACAAGCTTTCCCTAGGCTTGTTGTTCCATTGATGTGACGTCACGATGTTGTTGTACCATCGTGAGTACGTCACATCGATGGTACAATAGCATCGAACGTCTGTGCACATGCGCAGTTACCAATGCTTGTGACCTCAGGGAAATGGCCACGGCGGTGAGTCAAAGACTAAGACAGAGAGAAATTAATGGCATACGCTAAATCTATTGTCCCGATGTTGATTTTCTGGTGCCCATATACTATAAAAGACAGTGTATGGGCAACACTGAACAACAACAGTGCCGTTCACTTCTCGAGGTGTCATGACACTCTCAAACCTCTCGAGCTTCGCTCTCGAGGTTTCAACAGTTGTCATGACAACCTCTTAAAGTGAACAACACTGTTGTTGTTCACTGTTGCCCATGCACTATCCTCTATGTTATGCCATCATTATGACATCACTCTGTTGTTAACCCTTCTTGAGTATGTCATATCAATGGTATAACAAAACGGAATGCTCACAACAATCAATGTTTTGTAAAGTAATTCAGTAAAGTAAAGTAATTCAATCCACAATTACACAATCTTGGTAGCCCATACACTATAAAATATAATGTATGGTCTTTGCTTAACAACCGTTCTGAAAACACTTCTCGAGGTTGCCATGACATCTGAAAACCTCTCGCTGTGCTCTCAAGGTTTACAATGATGTCATGGCAATCTCTCAAAGTGTTTACAGCGTTATTATTAACCAAAGACCATACATTATCCTCTAAGTAAACACAATGCAGCACAATCAGGGAAACTGAGGCAGTAAATATGGTACAAACAATAATGAACAGCTTTATCAGTGGGACAGGAACAGGCTGTCTCAGAGAAAGGACAAGGTATGCTATGCAATAATAAACAATAAAAATGACCTTCCCCAGCACAAATTCTCACCACACTCCAACAATCACTATCCCACAATCCCTCTCCCTCATACACCTTCCAAAGTCCCTAATGGGAGCTTCAGCAGATAGTGTATGCATGCAGTTGAGGCAGACTACAGATCTGATACAGAGTGGTGTGGTACCAATCCAGCCTGGTTGCAGTTAGCGATCCCAGAAGCATATTTAAACACCAATAATAATTCTTAGTCACTGGTGTACTTAATCTAGCAGGCAGTTCTGCTGGGTATTTACAAATTTTGCGTAGTCCTTGTCCAGTTAAGCTATGTTTCTATGGTCATAGCTATTTAATGCGGTTGCCAGGCTGGGATCCCAGATTTGTACTCATTACTGGTCTCAGGTAGGTGTTGCATGTGAGCAGCCCTTGGTGATCCTAGCTGGGCAGGGGAAACTGGTCTGACAGATCCAATGTGTCTCTGGCAGCGAGGGGTGGCCCGTCAGTTCCAGGCTCTGAATCTGTTTTCTGAAAATCACAAGCAGGGATTTCTGACAGGACCTTATGGCTGAGCAGCAGCTCAGCAAAATCTGAAAGGGCATGCTCAGTTATTGGGCACTCAGTAGATATCTCATTTCTCAAGCTCCACTGTCTACTGGTTAAGGCAGTCACAAGGGGGAAAAGCAGCTGTCTCACTAATCTGAGTTTTACTTTCTTCCTATTTGGCATTCCATGGTGCAACAAACGTTCTCTTGCGGGGCACATCTTTCTAGTAGGCTGTTACCATGGTGAAGTGTGTCAGGCCTTGAGGGCCTCTTGACTGGCTCCCACAGTGTGGGCACAGTGGTGACCTCTGGCCCCTTCCTACAGTACTGTCCTGTGGGGCCAGTGGTAACTAAAGATGGCTGCCTCCGTGCCTATTTTTTTAAATTATTTTTTATAATCATTTCATCCCTCGACAGGGCTTCCAGATATTTATTGTATATGTGTACTGGGGCACAAATACAAGAATTCTGGCCAGTGCCCAATGAAATCTGACCCCTCAGTTGTCCAATTTGTCCATCTGGTTGGACATGTGGGTGAGAACATTTGTGAGTGCTGTCAGTGCTCCTCTCCTAGTTGGTGGTCATTGTGCTCTCTACTGACTCTGAGGCAGGGAGCTATGTCTTTTATTTTTTAATTTCTATCCCCAATTGCAGCATCTGATCATTTTGTTGTTCTTCAGAGCCACCACAGGCCACAACGGTGAATAGTGGCCCATCGGTGCAAAGGAAAGGCAGCCTCCTCCTTGCTGTTTGGCCTCCTTGCTGAGTCCCACAGGGAATGGAAGCAGTATGCATGTTGCATGGTGCCGCAAAGAAGGTGCTATAACATTTGCAGTGGTCAGGAGGAGAGGTGCGGTCCCAAGCAGGGAGTGTCAAGGTAAGCCCCCCTTTTATGGAGAGGGTTACACTGTCATGAAGGGAGTCCACCAGCCTGGCCATCTTGGAGTCATCAGGGAACTTAAGAAGCCTGCTGAAATCCCCAGCTTCCAGATCATTGATGGAAATGTTAAACAGCAGTGGCCCTAGCACTGATCCTTGAGGGATGCCACTGAGTACACCCTTTAACACGGAGTATAGTGCTTATCCACTACCATCCTTCTCTGATTCCTGCCCCTAAACCAGTTAATCATCTGCCACTGCACTGGGGATACTTTGCCCATAAGTTTGCCATGTGCCACAATATCAAAGGCCTTGCTGAAGTCCAGGTAGACTACATGTCTGGCCCTGCCCTGTTACTCTCCTTCATCACCCCCAAAAAGAAGTTCATCAGGTTGGTTTGGCATGACTTGCCCTTCATAAAGCCGTACTGAGAGGGGGCAGGATCCTTTGTCTCAACCAAGTGCTCCGTTATTCTGTCACTGATAGCAGCTTCCAGGACCTTCCCCAGCACTGATGTCAGGCTTACTGGCCTGTAGTTACTCATTCTGACCTTGCCCCTTTTTGAAGATGGGACAGGACTGGTCACATTCTGTTCCTCTAGCACCATACCTATCGGGAATGACTTTTGAAAGATTACAACAAGCGGTTCTGCCAATTGTTCCCTTAGCTACACAACAATTCTGGAGTGTATCCATTCTGACCTTTGAGACATACCTTGCGCAATCTTTGTCAGGTAGTCAGCTACCAGAGTTGGTATGAAGTCTGCTAGCTACAGAGTGGATACTTCTGATGCCGTAGGTTCTCCCAGTGAGCACCCTTCCTCCATCAGGGACACCTTGCTGGTCACTGAAGCAGCTTTTTCTCAGCATTTCAGCTTTTGTCTTTGCCTCTCTCAAAGACTGTTCCATCTCCTTCCTGTTTACATAGGCCAAATCCCCTCTTTCACTTTTCTCCTTTTGTTTATGTAATGGAAAAAGGCTTTGGTATTGTCTGCAACTCCTCTTGCTATCATGACTTCCAGACCCTCCTTGGCCTTCTTCCTTCTAATTCTTCGGTCTATGAGGGCTGTTCCTTTCTCCCTTCTCCTCTCTGGCCTGGAGGCAACCACTCTCGTTCCAGCAGTCATGGACCCTCTTTTTGTTCAGATAAGGTGCTTTTGGTGTGCTGATAGCAAGGTCAAGGGTGGCCTCACATCTAGTCCTCTGTTGGACATGCGGATCTAAGAATCACTTCTTGAAGACAGACAAGAAATCAGTCTCAGTCTTGCCATTAGCCTTCTCAATCTGCCAGTCTATGCTTTGGAAACTGAAGTCCTGCAGAGATCACCACTGCATCTGAGTTGGCTACTATGTGAATTACTCCAACTACTGTAGATGGGCATCATGTTGTGCTTCACTGTTTGGGGGCCAGTAACACCCCCTCATGATGATTCTTCTGCCCATTTTTCCAAAAGCTTGATGCAGAGACTCTATGGTACTGTTTGTCTCCCCTCATACCCTCCTTGTCCTCCACAGTGACTCCCTCCCTTACAAAGACAGCCATCCACCCAACCCCCTTTCCTGACAGGTCTGTCCCTTTGGAATAGTCTGCATCTCTCCATCCCTGTGTCTCAGACATTGTCTTCTCCAACCAGGTCTACATGAATGGCACTAAATCCTGGCCTTAAAAGAACATCAAACCCTCAAGCTTGCTCATTTTGCTTTGTACTTTCCTCATAGTGGCCCTCATGCAAGTTAGAATACTGTATTTTTATTTATTTTGTTAATTTAAAAGTTTCAAAAGTACAGGATAAGTTCCACGAGAAACTACTCTTGTTTGCAGAACATCTCAAGACATAGTTATAAACAGGTAACAGACAATAATGTGAGTCTTAAAAAACATTAACAGATGGCCCGGCCCTGTGGCGCTGGATGAGAAGGGATCACCTGGCAAGCTAGCAACCCAGGTTCGCGCCTGAGCCCGGGGCATCAGGAACAGAGGCCAGCAGGGAGGGCTCAAGAGCATCCTCTGGACACTCTTCTCCTGGGGGGAGGGTTATGGACGCTTCGCCCTTGGGTAGCTCCTTGCGGCTGGGTTCGGTATCATGCTTTGCGATGTGGGTGACCACATGTCGCATGCACAAGAGCCAGAATGCCACCACATGCGACCTAATGGGGTGGGGGAAGAACAGTGAAAAATGGCCACCTGTACCAGCTGGATGACAGTGGCCTGCCTCCCCTTGTCGTGAAGCTAGGAAGCCCCCCTAGCTATACCCATGCTGCCCAACATAGCAGCGAAGAAGTGTTTATGGACACTTCAATCTCCCCTCTTGGTTGCCTCCCATGGGCAGGGGGACCCCCCCCGATGAAGGGATACATTGGGTCAGTCGGACGGCAGGGGCAGCAGATAACAGAATGGGGAGAGCAGCAAAGGGTGAGACTTGGCCACCTGAAGGAGTGAGCAGCTGGATTGGCAGGGGATAAAAAAGATGATACAAAAAAAACATTAACAGACAATACACAGATCAACTGGCAAAGCAATTGCAAAGAGATTGTTCATGTAACAGCAATTTCTTTAAGCCGTGTTTAGAAGAGGCAATAGTAGAACAATTTCTAAGTTGAAGGGATAAACTATTCCAAGGAAAAATGGGCACCATAATAAAACCATCCCTTGCTGAAAGGTGTAGAAAATTTGGGAAGAAGAAGAAAACTGTGATGCAGCACATCCCTGAGTCTGTACTTATGAATGGAAATGATTAACCTTTCAGATAAGTAGATAGGGGTTAGGTTATTGCCATTTCATAAATGAAAGATAACCAATGTAAATTGCACCTGGAACAGGGAGACAGCCAGTTTAACTTATGTAACAGAGAACAGTGATGCTGATCCCATTTTGATTTCAGAATCAAATGCAGCAACTGAAAATAAACAATATTTAACGAAAGGAGATGTGAATCAAGGGCATGGCGATAAATGGTATCGCCATAATCAAAGACGGGATGAACTGCTTGCCCGGTGATGTGTTTCTGATCCATGCAGGACAAGCAATGTCTGTAGCTCCCCCCTGTGCTCCTCCCCATCCCAGGGTCTTGTCTCCATGTTCTCCTTCGCTCCGCTGTCCTTCCCTTAGTGTCCCCCTTCTTCTGTCTCCTTCCCTTGGTATCCCCTGCACCAGCCCCCACCCAGCTACGTGGGTATGTAGTCATCTGTAAGGGGATCTCTTGTTTCAGTGAGCCCGATTAAACCATGCTATTCCAACTACACAAAGAGCACTCTATTTTGGGGAGGAGGGGTTAGGAGGTAGATTCTCCTTCCTTTTCATACACCAGTGGAGTATAATAAAGGGGCTAGAGTTTAGCTGAATTTGTAAAGTATTTTATTAATTATAATAATAGCAAGAAACCTAGATATGTCACAAATAGAACTAAGTAGGGTCAGGGTTGGAATCACCTTTTGAGAGCTCTCATAGGGTTCTTAGAACTCATGAAATCATGAGTTGATTGAGCCTATGTAGATACTGTATTAAAAAAATGATATCCACAGTTCCTAGGTCTTGATTGTTATGTGTACATTGGAAGCAGGGAAGTACAGTAAGTTGGAGGTTTGTGTGACCTAGATTTTGACCAGGGCTGTGTAAAATGTTGACAGGAAATGGGAAGAATACCAATCAGCAGAGCCAATCCATGGAGAAGGAAGGAAGGTGATGCTGGCTCCAGCAGAGCCAGTGGCTCAAGGTCAAACCTAGATCAAAGCCACAAAAGCCCACAGTGGCGCCAGAATGACTGGTGAATTCCTAACATAATACACAGTAGAATGAGCTGGAGTCACAGGAAGACCAGAAACACTGAAAATCAGAGTAGACAAGCACATCATTTGACATTTGTATAGTATAGCACCTTTCATACTTTCAAAAATGACATATCTGAAAGAACTTTACAAGGACATGAGTTAGAACTGGTAGAGTAGTGTTGTCTGTAGGCAGATGTGGCAACAATTATGAGCCAGGAACATCCCACGGACAGTATGGGCGAGCACACTGGAACCTGTTAATTTGAGAGAGGCAACTTTGACCGGGGAAGTAATCAGGGTGGATCAGCAGACATTGCCTACTTAGATTTCATTAAGGCTTTTGACACTATTCTGCACTGAAGGCTCATAAGTAAACTGGGCAGCTTAGGGGTGGGTCCAAAGGTGGTAAACTGGGTAACAAATTGGTTAAGGGATATGCATCAGAGTGTAGTGGTAAACGGAGTTCCCTTTGGCGAAAGGCGAGTGACCAGTGGTGTGCCACAGGGTTCAGTACTGAGACCAGTCCTCTTTAATGTCTTTATACTGTAAGTGGCATTGCAGATCAGCTGAATGGGAAGATGTGCCACTTTGTGGAGGACACCAAAATCTGCAATAGGGTGGACACTCTGGTGATGGGGTGGGGGGGGAGAATGTGCAAAGATCTGAGAAAACTCGAGGAGTGGTGAAGAGCATGGCAGCTATGTTTCAAAGTGATAAAGTGTAAAATTATGCACTTAGGGCACAGAAAACCAGGGGCAGAGTACAGTGTGGGAGTGGAGGTATTGATGGCCTTGTGCAATGTGATATGAGGCATTGCGCCCTTTGCCGCATTACACCCCAAGGGGGTGATTAACAGACTGTTAATCTAACCCCTGGTCATGCCTTATTGCTTAAATAAATACCCTGCTAATCTATTCTGGACAAACATATCCCTGGTATTATACAGAAACAACATTATCTGGTCCAGTAGAAAGCTTAATTCTGCCAATATAGGGCCCAGCCAAGTATTTCTTTTCCTAGAATATAGACGGCAGACTAAGTTAACATGTTTGAGATCATCTTCCATATTCATTCTGCAGTTACAATAGGAGTTCATTACCCCTGGATGCTTTTATTTGAAAAAAAATAATTAGCATTATACAGTTCCATCCTGAATCTGGTTACCACTCTTCTGACAACTGGATCAGGAAGAGCTGTTAAATAACATTTCAAGAAATGTTTAGTTTTTAACTGCCTATACCAGTGACAGTTCTTACTTGTATTTATCCATGATAGATCTTTTTGGATTGCGGTATCTCTTATTTGAATTTTGATCTGGGAGATAATCTCATCAAATGGTCTGATATATATTAAATACAAAGCATGGCCTAATCCTTATGGAAGTACTTCCAAGAGTTAGGGACACAGGATAAGGAGAAAGAAAGGCTAAGGAGGTAGGTAATATGGAGGGCAGTGGCATGAGCAGAGATACAGAAGGCTGAGGTCAAGACCATCAGGGCTACTACCCTTGTGTGGATTTAGAGCCGTGATGGGCCTTTAAGAGCAGCAGCATAGGAAATGGGTAAGAAAGACAAAAATATAGGAGGGGCAGTAAGGTGGGTAGAGGAGGAGAGTGAGTTGATAGAGCAGAAGGGAGATTGGGAGAGGAGGAAAAGGAAGGGGGGGACAGGGCACTGTGTATCAGTCATATTAGTTGTTGTGTTGTTTCATTTGCCTGGGATATAACTCTGCCTTCAGTGACTCCTGCTCTAAACTCCTGCTGCTCACTGTAGTTTTTGGCTGGGGCTCCCCCTGTCAGCTAGCATTTCCTGTTGCTTCTCCCTTGCCTCCACTACTACTGTATCTGATGCAATTTTTCTTGACATTGAACAAGCCTGTGGTTTGGGTGATATCATACTTTTGGTAGATTTCAATTTGGGTGAAATTAATTTGGTTAATGGTACTGCTAACTATGCAACAGGAAATACATTCATTTCTTTGTGCACTCAGCTGCAATTAAAACAGAACATTCTCTTTCCCATCAGAGAAGATATAATACTTGATCTAGTTTTTAGTAGTGATTCTCTTAATATTAATAATATCACCATTTCCTCTCCAGTTGGGAACAGTGATCATAATACTGTCCCCTTCTCGTTACACAAACATTTCTCATATAATACTGGTTCTACAAAAATTTTCTTGTATAATAAGGTCAGTATAACTGAATTAAAAACTGCTTTACAAAATATTGATTGGGTCTGAATTTAACAACAATTCAATTGATATATATTGGAAAAAAATTAAAAACAATGTTATTACATTTGAGAGACAGGTATATCTCTACACGTCTAAAATATAATACGGTTAAACATTCTCCAAAATGGTTTAATCATTCTAATAAAAAACTTATCAAAAAAAGAACAAGAAATACAGTTTATATTTAAAAACCAAAACTAATGCTCATTGGACTGCATTTCTCCATATACAAAGACAATGCAAGATTAAAATAAAAAAAGCTAAATCTAGGTGGGAATTTAATTTAGCTAATAATGCAAATAAAACCAACAGCAAACAATGTTATGCATATATATTAACTCCCTAAAAAAACAACTAGTAAAGTAGGTCCATTCCTTTTTGGCACTGAACTTGTTCATAATGATACAAACATGGCTAACTTATTCAATATAAAATTCTGTCAGGTGTTTGATCCCAATAGTAACCCCAATACTAATTATACTAATATAAGTAACTCTGAGCGGTGTAATACATACTCTATTACTTTTTCTGTAGATGATATACATTTTAAACTGTTATCTCAAAAAGGGAAAATTAGCCCAGGACCCAATAATATCACTGGTCATTTGCTTTGTCTACTAGTGGATGCTTTAAAACTACCATTAAAACTACTCTTTGATGGCTGCCTTTCTCAAAATGTTGTACCAGATGACTGGAAAATGGCAAGTGTCATACCTTTACATAAAATGGGTCTCAGAACATCTTGGGAAAATTATCATCCTATCAGCTTAACATCTGCTATCTGTAAGGTTGTGGAAAGCCTCATTAAGGACATAATTTCCCCAGTTTTATACATTCATGATACTGGACAACATTGGTTTAGGCAAGGTAGGAGCTGCCTGTCAAATCTTATGTGTTTTTATGAGCCTGTCAGTGTCGAACTTGACAAAAATGTACCTTATGATATAATATAGACTGACTTTAGTAAAGCTTTTGACATGATGCCACATTGGGATTTAAATGTAAAACTGAATAATATGCATATAAATCTTCATACTACAAATTGGATATGCAACTGGCTCTCTGATAGATCCCAAAAAGTAGTAATTAACGGAACCTTATCGGAGCCTGGGAATATTATGAGTGGGGTCCCTCAGGACTCCATTTTAGGCCCTCGTTTATTTCAATTGTTCATTTCAGATTTAACGAAGGACTGTTTATCAAAAACCATCAAGTATGTGGATGATGTAAAAATTGGTGGCCCTTGTTCCACTTTGGAAGATTCATACATTATCCAATGTGATTTCAATAAGATTTCTGATTGGGTGACACATTGGGGTATGAGGCTTAACACAGAAAAATGCAAAGTTATGAATTTAGGTAGAAAAAATCCTGATGCCTCATATAACCTTGGTGACACTTTATTAAAATCATTACAGGAAGAGAAGGACCTGGGTATCATTATTTCTAATGATTTTAAACAATCATCGCATATAAACCAGGTAATTAACAAAACAAACAGGGTTATTTGGTCTATAAAATGGAATATTAAATGACGAGCCCCTGATGTTATGCTGCCCTTATACAGAGCCTATGTGCAACCACACCTGGAGTATGCTTCTCAATTATGGTGTCCGTTTAGAAAATCTGACTACATCTACTTAGAAAAAGTTCAATGTAAGTACACCAAACATATCCTTAGCCTTACAAATTACCCCTATGAAACCAGATTATCTATTTTAAATCTGATGCCACTGGAGACTCGCAGGCTCAGAGCCAATCTACTATTTTTATATGACATTATACAAGATCCCTTTCTGATGACTGAGCTAGGGCTGGAGTTCAAAGATAGTACATACTACACTACAGGACATCCACTACAGCTTATTGATAAAAAATGTAACCACATTTGTAGAAAATTCTTCCTCACCCTAAGGGTCATAAACCCCTGGAATAGTTTACCACTGGACATTGTGATCAGTGAATCAAAGAGTATATTTAAGAAAATACATGATAACCTGTTGCATTCTGGTCGTAAGTTAAACTATTATTCCTATTAATGTATAGGAGCACCTATGGGCTTCACCAGCTGTCTGGCTCCTCATCTGTTTTAGTATGAGCCTTCATTCCTTAAAGAGGCAGTATCCCCTTTTTCAATCTGTTCCTTATTATCTCTCTCGTTCACCTTTGTTTGAATTTAAATTTATGCCAGTCAGCACTGAGGGAACTCACAGGTTTGAATGGAGGCAGAGGTTCCAGAGATTTTTGATGCAGCCAAAGAGAAAGACAAGGCACAAAAAAATATGCTGCTGCAGTTTTGTACGGTCTGTGCAGCCAATATGAAGCTACAAACAAATAAACCGAGAAAGGAAATACCACCCAAAGCAGGCCAGTCCAAATGCATAATAAATGTACATGGAATCCCCAGAAAGGGAAACGACAGACAAACTGGAACACAGCAGAGGTGCAGAGAGCAGCTGTAGCAGTCCCTAGCCAAACTGCAACAAGGAAAATAGGCATCTGAAGAATGTTGGAACATGCTCTTTCAATAGATCGGGGGTGAGATGTGCAAGGCAAGCAGTCTGCTGCCCCCACCAAACTGAAGGCATAGCCCTTTAAATTATTTTTTATTTGTGTCTACAAGAAGGAAAAGGTGGTCAATTATTTTCTGAAAAAAAAGTCCCACGTGACAGTGGTGCATTCATGAGCATTGATTTAGTCAGCAATAGCTGCTGCAGCAGAGTCTGCTGTTAGGAGCCTGATAGTCTTTCTTCAACTAAATAACTCATTCTAATTCAATATTTTTGTTTTCTAGGTATGTGTCTAAGCCTAGCTAGCAGGACTAAATGTTTTGTTTTTTTAAAACTTTTCATTTCATCATAGAAACATACACAATGACAGCAGAAAAAGTCCACTGGTCTATCCAGTCTGCCCATAAACCCTAACAAACCCAGGACCTACAGTATTGTCTATATAGAGTTCTAAACCACACTTTCTACCCCAGTGCCACCCAGCCTACTGTTATCACCCTGAGCAACTACATCATCAAATTGTACACAGCCATTAAAAGTGCACAAATTACTCCAGGTCATCAGTGCTGTAATAAATGAAGACTCTAGCTGTTTCCTTACAGAATAGCCTACTCAATTACTCCTCAGGTGTTTGCCATCCATAAATGTATCCTTTATTAGGGTGAAAAGGAGAGTTACTCAAAATTACAGCTGTACTGCTGTAAATTTGACAATAAACTAGCACTTGCAGAATCAATGGTCCCAAACACAGTATTGTCAAATGGGTCAGTAGGCATTGTAGGAAAAAGTAGGGCAATAAGAAAATTCAAACATGGAGATTCCAAGGGCCATAAAATTAGTTGGCAAATTTAGAAAAAAACTCCCAACAGCAAACTAAGAGAATAACACACTTGAACTACACCCACAAATCAAGACACTGCACAAAATATTTTTTTTGTAAATTTTGACTGTAGTTACCCTTTAGGCCTCAGTTTAAAGGCTGAAATATTAATCTGAGCTCCAGAAAATGACCCTTTTGTATTATTAAGCCATTTTCTGCATAGACTTAAAGAACAGCCTTTTTGGTTTTATGGGAAAGGCTATTAAATAAGACTCTCGAGGGTAGAGTACCAAACCTTTTCAGATTCTTATACCCTCACCTGAACCACATAAATACCTTGCAACTATTTGCCTGACAGCTAGCGAGTCCTAACAACCATCCAAGAAAAAATTTCTGGCTTCCACAAGCCATTCCACATTCCATTTATTTTGTTCTGCCCCTTCCGCTTTACATTTCTTTCTAATTTATGTAGACAGTGGAATGGTCACATTGTATTTGTAATGCTTTCCTCAAACTGGCACTTGCAATGGGCAGACTGCAGCTACCAAAATGTCAATCTTTGTCCAAATGAATCAGTGAACTGCCATTTTATACTCCTTTTAGGGGTTTTAATTTTAGAACAGACTAAATTACAGTTTTGTTGCTTGAACATTTTCAAAGAATGTTTCTGAGAAACAAGCACATTAGCTTAAATTTTATATAGCAACATTTAGGACATGTGTAAAACTGCGAAGCCCAAAGACCAGGGGGTAAAGTAAAACTAGACTGTAGAAGGGTCAGGAACAGGGTTTATTGTGCTCTCATACAGTCCTAGTGTTCTTCTAAGTTAAAGTAGCAGTATTAGTAAGTGACCAATATATATGTATTTTTTTGCAGCAATAATGTTTGTCTGGCAAAAAAAAAAAATCAAGATTCCCTATTTTCTTTTCTTTCATTCCTGAACAAAAATACAGGATTTTTATTAAAAGTTACCACTCCCGTGCCACGTCAGTCATGAAAAAATTAAATACTTTGGCACAGTGTAGTGCTGTTTACCATCAGAAACATGTGGTGGCACCATCCTACTGCATCCACAGTATGACTCTGGGATGTACATTCAACAGGTAACCTCAATGGAAGAGATTTTTACGGCTGCATGAGCAGAGCTCTGCAGGTGTTTTTCAATCACTGTAGGAGAGAAGGGACTGTTAGCGGAAATGATCTCTGCCTTCTTGTACAGTGATTTGGTTTGCGGTCCATTCATGCTGTCTCCGTGTCCTCATTCCTCTGCTGATTGAGCTCCCTCCCTCCCCTCTGTGCCCCCCCAGCACACTACTTTCTCTGTTTTTCCCCACAACTGCTGAAGTGATGACCAGAGTGCAAGATGGTGTGACTCAATCTGCACATGTGCGAGTATCGCACATGTGCAGGTCTGTTGTCACTACCATCTTGTGGATGGCATACTCCATCGATGGTGTTTCTGCCATCACTCTCCACAGCTCCACCAATGCTCTGCTGGCACTGGAAAGCTCTGCTGTGCCACGTCTCCCCCGGCACTGCACTGGCACCGGACATCTCTGAGCAGCAGTATTGGCTCTGACCAGAGTTTGTTAAAATTTGCAAGCAGTGGCCATCTCTAATAATGTGAGTCATTAATTACAAAATTAGCTGTAAAGCTGTTTTAACAATATCTGAGAAAACTAAAAATGAACTGAGCATAAATCAAAGAATGTCAGAAATAAATTTTTTGCCAATGAACCATATGATGACATTTTTTGCCAGCTAACAAATACTGCTGCTTTAATGCAGGTCCAGGTGCTGTATATGAACTAAGAAAAGATATAAACTCCTGTTGTGTCAAAATGTGTGATTTCGAGTAAGAAATAATTCATTTAGCATGGTGTTACTTAGACTGTCTTTCAACTGACAAACGGAGATACAGCAGGTCCCTACCCTGCTCAGTTTTATAGTTGGAGTACTAAAGCACAGAATACGTAGGTGACTTGTATAGGGGTCATACTGTGAGATGGGTTAAGCTGGGATTGAAACTGATCTGCTGCCCTGCAGTTTGGTGACACACTCAGGGGTCAGTGTGCATTTTAAATCACACTGGAGAAAGAAACCAGCTAAAATCCACAGTGGAATTATTGATTTTAAAGCCCTTGGTGTGCAAATGCTTTTGGATTAACTGAATGGACTTTATTTTAAATCCATAGAATGTTATCAGATACAGTTGAGTGCTTAAACCTAGTTAATAATTTAAATGGTTTAATTATTCATTTACATCTGATAAAAACAATATGATTTACAATATTCTTACATCTCTCATTGACACTATTTTTTGCATAACTGGGAGTTGTCTGTCTGTCTATCATCCATCCATCCATCCATCCATCCATCCATCTATCTATCTATCTATCTATCTATCTATCTATCTATCTGTCTGTCTTATACAAAAGGTAGGCAGACTGGTAAATATGCATAATTTCTGGAATGATGCCAACAAACTATTTAACAAACTTAAGTACATTGCCGTGCTTTTCCAGTGAAACTGTTACTACAGTACATTAGCTAATACCGTAAAATATTTTTTGACGATTGGTCCCCTTAATTGGCTCACCTGTGTGCGTGTGTGATGGGAGACAGCTGTCAGCTCTAAACTGTGCTGGTGAGAATGAGCTTGTGCATGACAGACAGCTGGAACACTGCTGTAACGGGCTGTCAAGGCATTATTCACTGCAGCTGCTAGTTAGAGGTATGCTTTATAGCTATGAGATCGAACTTTCACACCGTCTCCTATTATCATTTGTATTTTGCTTTCCCCCAGAGATGCAGAGCTTGGGGCTGCTGAGGTTGAATAGGCTTGACAGTCACTGAGAGCCGCCAGTACTTCTGCTGTGATATGCCTTCTGCCACTGCATCTGCTTTTAGAACATTAATATTGAGTTTTACTTTTTATTTATACCCGACGTGCTCATCAAAGTGAGGGACAGTTGGACTGGAGAATAAAATTGATCAGGAACTTCGATCTTACTGCTGGTGGTGCTTTCTAGCTGTTGTGGTGAAGGCACTGCAAGTGGTTTGTTCCTTTTGAACTGACGTTTTTGTCTCAGATCAAATACAGCCCTCAAGGACTGTGTGCCAGACAGTGCAAGGTTAACCAGCATTATCCTGCAGGCTAATTAGATATTCTGAAAGGATGCACTACAATATGAAACAGTGAACTAGCTTTTTGGCTAAGACAGGAACTTGTAGTGAGAAGTGATATTTTAAGAAAGTAAGCCACTATAAATAGTTTTAAATGAAGTAATGGCAGCAGTCCAAAAAAGGCCTCTTATATTGCCTTTGAAAATGAAAAGAAAACTGAAAACAAAGCAATGAAACAAGGAGGAATTTATCACTACATAAGAAAACTATGTATTTTATGTAGAATTGTTGTCTGGGAGTGATACACTGAGCCAAAGCTCATTTTCAGGTGCGACCTGAGAGACCACTAAGTACAGTGAGTTTCTATGATTAGCTCAGAGTCTCACAGTATGTGAGTGGTGTTTGTGGTTTTCAAACTAACTTCAAATTCACAACTCTGTGTTCTAATCACTTGCCTATACTGCCTTCCACTAGACTATACTGTCTCCCAACCACTCTGACTGTGCAGATCTTACAAGTGTATCTGGCTATGAAGGTGTTTTTCTTTGATACTGTGAACAAGGAGTTCCCGTCTGTAAAGTACATTGCAGTACAGCAAGATACCTCCTGTTAGTATTTACATATACAATATTTATGAAGCCAGTACCCCTTTTATGCCCTGCTATGGTCCCAATAGTGGTGGTGGTGGGGGAAGCAGATAAACCATCTTAGGGACATCTCCCATGCTTAGCGGTATAGAACATACAGTCTCACCAGGAGCCGCTCCCTTGACAGTTGTGCAGTAAACCAGGCTTTGCACTGAAACCCCACCTATTACTGGTGGAGCTTGATCTGTGCCTATATACGTCCCTGTAGGAAAGTGTGACTTTGTTCATCCATCCTGACACTGTGCCTGGCAAGGGAGGAACCGCTTACCTCTTCTCCATTACTGCTGCCCTCATGCTGTGGTTTGGAGGGGAAGCCCTAGCTGCCCTGCCAGCTGGTGTAAGGGGTCTCTTCATTCTTTTCTTCCCATGCAATTTTATGGAGATGCCACTGGCAGTCTCCCAGATCACATTCTCTACTGTTTTCCTTCATCAGCCCTTTGACTCCAGGGTTAAAACAGGGCCACCTTTGCTGGTCAAAGGTAGAATAAATCTGCACCATACATTACACGGTCTCAATGCCCAGCAAGCAAGTCAGAGTAAGCATCAACTCACTGTAACTGTAGTGTCACTTCTGCACAGCACAGCATGGCTCATTTGCATAGAGAGAGCAAGATCCGGGCTGCATTCACATTTAACTCTCTGCTTACTTTCACTTTTACTCCTGCAGGCTGCTGACTGAAATAACACTGTACCCATAACCTTTACTCCTGCGGGCTGCTGACTGAAATAACACTGTACCCATAACCTTTACTCCTGCAGGCTGCTGACTGAAATAACACTGTACCCATAACCTTTACTCCTGCAGGCTGCTGACTGAAATAACACTGTACCCATACCCTTTACTCCTGCAGGCTGCTGACTGAAATAACACTGTACCCATACCCTTTACTCCTGCAGGCTGCTGACTGAAATAACACTGTACCCATACCCTTTACTCCTGCAGGCTGCTGACTGAAATAACACTGTACTCATAACCTTTACTCCTGCAGGCTACTGACTGAAATAACACTGTACCCATAACCTTTACTCCTGCAGGCTGCTGACTGAAATAACACTGTACCCATAACCTTTACTCCTGCAGGCTGCTGACTGAAATAACACTGTACCTATAACCTTTACTCCTGCAGGCTGCTGACTGAAATAACGCTGTACCCATAACCTTTACTCCTGCAGCCTGCTGACTGAAATAACGCTGTACCCATAACATTTACTCCTGCAGGCTACTGACTGAAATAACACTGCACTGTACCCAAAATTTTTACTCTTGCAGGCTGCTGACTGAAATAACATTGTGCTCCATAACCTTTCCTCCTGCAAGCTGCTGACTGAAATAACACTGCACTGCACCCAAACTTTTTACTCCTGCAGGCTGCTGACTGAAATAACACTGTACTATACCCAAAACTTTTACTCTTGCAGGCTGCAGTGCTGACTGAAATAACACTTTACTCATAACCTTTACTCCTGCAGGCTGCTGACTGAAATAACACTGTACTGTACCCAAACTTTTTACTCCTGCAGGCTGCTGACTGAAATAACACTGTACCCATAACCTTTACTCCTGCAGGCTGCTGACTGAAATAACACTGTACTCATACCCTTTACTCCTGCAGGCTGCTGACTGAAATAACACTGTACTCATAACCTTTACTCCTGCAGGCTGCTGACTGAAATAACACTGTACCCATAACCCACACAGTACAGGCAAGCACAGAGGAGGTGGTGCATGCTCTTAAAAGCACAGGTGTATGTAATTCAGGAGAGGCACGCATAAACCCCAGGCTGACTTCTTCAGAGATACAGTTGTATAAATCACTTTGCTAACCTGTAAACTGTGTCTCTGAAGAAGCTCTATAGGGTGAAATATAAGAACATGCAGTGCAGCAGCACTGCCTCATCTGTCTGTACCACTCATGCTGTAGTATGGAGGAATAAAATATCTTTGATTATTTAAATGGACTGCCTATCTTGTTTTTGTCCAGCCAGGGGTGAGTGTGCTCCTCTCCTGAATTGGATACAGCTGTACCCATAACTCTTACTCCTGCAGACTGATGACTGAAATAACACTGAACCCATAACTCTTACTCCTGCGGACTGATGACTGAAATAACACTGTACCCATAACTCTTACTCCTGCAGACTGATGACTGAAATAACACTGTACCCATAACTCTTACTCCTGCGGACTGATGACTGAAATAACACTGTACCCATAACTCTTACTCCTGCGGACTGATGACTGAAATAACACTATACCCATAACTCTTACTCCTGCGGACTGATGACTGAAATAACACCGTACCCATAACTCTTACTCCTGCAGACTGATGACTGAAATAACACTGTACCCATAACTCTTACTCCTGCAGACTGATGACTGAAATAACACCGTACCTATAACTCTTACTCCTGCGGACTGATGACTGAAATAACACCGTACCCATAACTCTTACTCCCTGGACTGATGACTGAAATAACACTGCACTCATAACTCTTACCCCTGCAGTCTGATGACTGAAATAACACTGTACCTATAACTCTTACTCCTGCAGACTGATGACTGAAATAACACCGTACCCATAACTCTTACTCCTGCAGTCTGATGACTGAAATAACACTGTACCCATAACTCTTACTCCTGCGGACTGATGACTGAAATAACACTGTACCCATAACTCTTACTCCTGCGGACTGATGACTGAAATAACACTGTACCCATAACTCTTACTCCTGCGGACTGATGACTGAAATAACACTGTACCCATAACTCTTACTCCTGCAGTCTGATGACTGAAATAACACTGTACCAACTTTACCTCCATATCTGGACTTCGGTAAGGCCTTTGACACTCTGCCACACAGGTGGCTGATAAAGAAACTGAACAGACTGGGGGATCCACAGTGGTGAACTGAGTTAGAAACTGGTCAACAGATAGGAGACAGAAGATGGTGGTGAACAGCACTCACTCAAATGATGGAGGAGTGACTAGTTGGGTGCCGTAGGGTTCAGTACTAGGACCAGTCTTTTTCAATGTCTTGGTGAGTGCACTTTTTTACAAATCAAGTGCCAGCAGCAAGGGGGGGTAAAGTACTTTGGATAATTTAAAACTAACCTATTTGGAGTGATTTTTCTCATTCTAGAAGACTGAATCCTAGGTTGGAGGATGGGACTGCTTGGGAAGGCAGAACAAGGAAGCAGTGTGAACTAATAACAGCTGACCAGGAATCACTGATTCCAAGAGAAAAGTCAAACTGAGCTTACTTCTGGGCACTTTTACAGATGAAGCACCTGCAGCAAGGGGGATAAAGTGCTGTGCATAATTATTGTTGCAGTACTTTTTCTCATTCTAGGAGACTGATTCCAGGGTCGGAGGTTGGGGATGCTAGAGTGGGCAGGTGAGACAAGGAAGCAGTGTGGACCAGTCAATGCTGATCGGGAAGCCCTGATTACAGGTCAAAACCTGAGCAGAGTTATTTCTTGATGCTCTTTTAGAGGTTCAGAGGGGATGTGAGGAAGTACTTCTTTATGGAAAGGGTGGTGGATCTTTGGAATAGTCTGCCATTCAGGGTGGTGGGAGTGAACACAGTCAAGGGATTCAAGCAGGCCTGGGAAAGAATGAAGGGAATAATATCTCATGGAGACAGGCCCAAGGATGAGAATGGGGATAAGACCTAGAGGGTTAATACCCTGGAGGAACACTGGATTCCAAGGAAGGTTCCAGGTATTTAGGAAACCTGGGCAGACTAGATGGACATTTGGTCTTTTTCTGCTGTCATTGTCTATGTTTCTATAACTCTTACTCCTGCAGGCTGCTGACTGAAAAGTTCTGTACCCATAACTGTTACTCCTGCAGGCTGCTGACTGAAAAAACACTGTACCCATACAGTAGCAAGAGTTCTACATGGACACAGGGTGAATACTTAGGCTTAAAGTTGCTTGCAAAACTCCTGCTTTTATTTACAGCTGCATGTGTACACAGCTGTGAGGTAGGGAAACCTCCGCTGCAGCATCCGGATATAGGCCTATTTCAATCAGCATTAAATCAGTTGTCACACACAGCATAATTCAGCATCAGTCATGTTTCTGTACATGGTCCCGAATGCCAGCCATCTACAGGTTCAAATCAGATTAGCAGCTTAGTACTTCACAGACATTTACAGGTCTGACGTCCTGACTCTAATTCTTTACCTTCTTTACACATTTCCCCGTTTAACTCTGGTGACAACTCAGGGATCATGCAGTTACATTTAGAACCCCACATGAAGCACAAGCAGGACTGTAAAGGACAATATAGCTTGGCCCAGCAGAACGAGAGGAGAGCAGAGCTGCCTGTCTTTTAGGGACAAAACAGGGATGTACCCTTCTGGAACACACAATCACACAGACTGAAGTATAGGCTACCCTGGTGACTCATTATGAAACCCCGCACCTCCATAGAGAGTCAGAGACAAACCTATTATGGTCACTGATGACAACGGCTTACCACCTGAAGGATACATCCCTTGACTTATATTCATGAAAAACCCTCCTCAAGCCAGGTAAAAAAACTTTGCTACACTCAGCTACACAGCCTACCTACTGCTGCTGCTCTTCTTAGGAATGATGCTATCTTGACCTGGACCTTTATCAGCTGTGCCATACTTTGTGGCTCCCGGGCGGGTGGGGATCGGTGTAGTGTAACTGATAGTTTTATTTCTAGGTCTTTTCGAAATAGTTACTTTTCTGCAGTTTCTTGATGTTACTTTAACTGTACAGCACATAAAGGGAATGTTTATGCCCTTATGTCTTTAATGTAATTAAGCAGTGGCTGCTCTAAAAAAATCTTTTTCTGCACATTGGTGTTTAATGGGGGTTTACCGCTTTTACTGGTCCCCTCTCCTGTGCTAGGCACTCTCTCTGTGCTGCATTAAGTGTGGGCTGCAGGTATTAAATGCCGTCTCGGCTAAGCACACATTTCTAGCTACAGGGTTAGCTTGTTTTACAGCACTGTGAAATACCTGCATTGTTGGTTTTAATGCTTGTCTCTCTGGCACCCTGCTGCCTCCCCTCTCCTCTTTCTCTCAGCTGCATCTCCTCCTCTCTCTCCCCCCCTTCCCCCAGCTCTCAGGTTACTATAACCCTCCCCTTTCCTCCTGCCCTCATAACCCTGTGTTTTGACTCCTTCTTCTGCAGTACCCCAGTCCAAGTTTCACCGCTGCACTACTGGCCACACACTCAGGCTGTGAGGGCTAGTGGGAACAAGAATGCCTCCCCACGCCTGCAACAACCCTCTTCAAGCCAGATATAAAACTCTGCTACACTCAGCTACACAGTCTACCTGCTGCTACTGCTCTTCATTTGCAGTGAAAAGTGCCATGCTTCATGTGGCACTGTATAGCTGGTGCTGCCCTCCCTCCCCAGCCACCCCCCACCCAGAGGTGGTCCATCTTTATATGGATCCACGAGAAACAAGCAGCCCAGTTTGGCCTCCCTTCAATTCTCCATGCAGTGGTCTCATCCGCACCCTCCCCCTACCCCAACACAAAAAGTGGTTACATCCTGCTTCCTGCTACAATCCCTAAATAGCGCGCGCCTATAGAACTTAGCTATCTGTTTTTCCACCTATCACTAATCGCAAAATGGCTATTCCAGGGCACAGGTTTTTTGCAGCCCTTCTCCTTTTTGCCATTTTATTCAAGGTCACCAATGAATGCTCCCAGGGAATCACTAATCTCCCAAGTACCAAAATAGTGGTACAACATGGTTCAGGTACAAACAATTGTGATGATGGCATCAAGCATATATTTAGTCACCTCACTTGTCACCTAGCCAATAATACTCATATACCATCTGTATACCTCCCACCCTGCCTTTCCCTTCCTGTAGGTCTGCTTAGGGGTGGGAAAATGACCAGGCACATTCACACCACCACTGTTAAGGTACTAAAAAACTTTATATTGTGATTCACCCTGCTGCTACTACTTCTCTCTGGCAACATCCATCTAAACCCTGGCCCAATTCAACTGGCACAGAGCAGTATGAACAACCTTGGGTCACTGAAATTGGTATCCAAAAACATCTGCAATCTCCTCCCCAAAATGGACCAACTCCATGTTTGGGTGTGTCAGCATAATCCTGATGTGCTCTCAATTGTAGAATCCTGGCTCTCAGCTAAGATTCCTGACTTGGCCCTAACTCTAAGTGGGTATGCACTCTTTAGGCAGGACAGACTAGGTAAACGAGGTGGAAGCTGTCTAATTTACCTAAGAGACTATCTCCGTGACCACGCCTTCCCCCAATAGACTCCAGAAAAAATGCTCAAGTTCTAGCTATCAGAGTACTGCTTGGAGCTCACAGTAAATCCCTCACCATACTGTCAGTCTACATACCTCCTAGAGATCAATCCTGTGGGTTTAACATGGTTTGTGAGTATAAAAGAGCTCCGCCAAAACTGGGAAGTTGTAATCCTAGGGGACTTCAGCATCAACTGGCTAGTCTAGGATGCAGCCATCTACAAAGACACCCTCTCCAGTATCAACATTACCCAAATGGTAGGCTCCCCAACTAGGACTAACTACAGGGCTGGGTCTAAAACATTGCTGGACTAGACCCTTACGAATTGACCTAAGAGGATTTCCAGCACCTCAGTTCATGCCGATTCACTTAGTGACCACTCACCAGTCACCTGCCTCTGGTCCAACAAATCTACATAACCCTCCCCTAGCACTACTACATGTCGGGTACTTAAATGAGGGCAACTAAATTTTCTTAAGTCTCACCTCAAGCACATAGACTGGCTCCCCCTTGACTCCCTACCTGATGTAGACTAAGCATTAAATCACTTTATCGCCACATTCAACGCAGCATGTGACATCTTTGCCCCAATGAAAAAATGAAAAACAAAGGGGGCCAACAACTCATGTATCACCCAGACCCTGATAGACCTTATGAGAGGCAGGGATCATCTGTGGCACAGAGCCAAGTCCACTGGCAAGCAGGCTGACATCAAGCAGTATAAGGAAACAAGAAACGCCTGTACATATGAGGTCAGGCGAGCCAACATACAACACTTCAAAGACTGTCTGACAAATACATGGGGGGATGATAAAAAATTCTGGGACAACTTAAAAGACCTCACTGGCAAAGAAAATAAGTACTTTCCCTCCATGCTCCTAGTAAATAGAGAAATCCCCCAAGATCCCAAAACAGTTGCAAACACTTTCAACATTGTGTTTTCTGACCTCAGTAGCATACTCCCACAGGACTTCATAGATGGAGACCATGACAACCCTGAAGATAATAGGCATGCCAACAATCCTCCTACTGGAACCCCTTCCCCTTCTACTTTAAGGAAATCTCCTGGTATGAGGCCAAAAAATATCTCCTGTGTACGCTTGTCAAAACCAAGCATAGTAGCGACTCCCTCGACCTAATTCTAATTGCTCTCACACTAGACAAAATTTTACTGCCACTCACAAAAATAATTAATCTATCCCTTAGACTTGCATAATCCCCCAAGAGATAGAAAGTGGCAGTAGTCACCCTGGTACACAAAAGTGGAGATTGTTCCCTTCATGCAAATTACTGGCCCAACTCAGTCCTTCCCCTCCTCTCCAAAGCCGTTGAACACATTGAATCTAACCAACTCGTAGACTACCTAGACAAGTCTAATATCCAGTGCCCCCAGCAACATGGATTCCAGAAAGGACACAGTACTATGTCAGCATTACTTGAGTACTCTGACTCTATCCATGAGGCCCTTGACAGGAGCCAACTTGTGGGTTCAATTTACATCAACCTCACAAAAGCTTTCAACACCATCAATTATAACATATTGCTTAGCAAACTCCTCACCACTGGACTTTCTCCAGGCATTGCTGAGTGGTTCAAAAGCTGCCTCTCCTGCAGGTCACAACAAGTAAAAATAAATAATACCCTCTCAGATAGCAGAAAGGTGAACACAGGTGCACCACAAGGTTCGATTCTAGGCCCCCTCTTGTTTAGTCTGTTCCTCAAGTCACCTTCATCGAGCGTGCACTGAAAAAATACTACTTTATGCAGATGATGCAGTCATTTTCTCAAGTAATCAGCACCCACACTTACTTGAGACCCATCTTCAAAAAAGCTTTGCCTCCATTGAGGAATGGTTCTCCACAAACAAACTCCTCTTGAACTATAAAAAAACTAAGATAATGCTGTTCGTGAACCCCCATAGCAAACACAGTTCACACCAGCTGACAATAATTAACAACAAACTAGCCCCACTTGAACAAGTGGACATCTTCAAGTACCTGGGTGTTACACTTACAGCTCCCTATCCTTCTCCCATCACACTGATCATGTTGTAAAGGTCGTCAACACTAGAATCAGTCTGCTATATAGACACCACCACAGTATGACCACCGAAGCACTGTTGCTTACTGTCAGAAGCTCTATCCTCTCAGTTATTGAATATGGGTTAGTGGTGTATGGCGCAGCCCTTAAAAGGGTCAGCATGGCACTAAATAAATCCTACAGACTAGTCCTAGGTACCCACAGACTAATCCACACATGCGACCTATATGCCCAAACCAAGTGGCTAAACCTTCAGGGTAGGGTGAAGTACCAGGTATGCCTTCTTGGGAAGAAAACCCTCCTGAGTTTAACCCATACAGCCTTCCAAAACCTCCTTAAATAAGCAACCAACCCTCACTGAACAAGCGGTATGGCCAGCAATGCTGTACATGCCCCTTTCCACCACACAACACTGGCACAATGCTCCTTTACCTACAGAGCACCTTATTGGCTCAATGATCTCCCTCCTGACATAGCAAGTGAGCCAAACTCTGGCCATTTAAGAAGAAACTCCTCAAACACCTCACTATGTTAAGTATCTGTGACTGCCAATCCTAGTTATCCCTCCCACCTTCTTCCTGTCCTCCCCTACCTACCGTCCTGCTCACACAACTGTCCATCTCTACCCTACCCTGCCTCTAGGACTAAATCGCCCCTCACCATCTTGCACTCTCCAAACCATCTATCCTACCATCACCCCTCTCCTTGCCTCTTGATGAAGTCAGTTCTGACTGATTGCTCTTCCCTACGCTCATCACAAATGTACATACTGTACTTATTGTTTCAAATTATTTTGTTTATTATACTGTTAAATCAAACTGTCTATGTTACCTGTAACTATTACATGTCATGATGTGGCACCTTTGTAAATGAGTTGCTAGCTCAAAGGTATTATTCCAAATGATTAATAAATAAATAAATGACTAACTCCAGTGTCTGCACCACTGTAATTTGCCTTTACTAACCTGATTCAGCAATCTCCCATATTGCTCAATGGCACGTCGCTGAGTCAAGGGAGGGGCAGTTAAGTAAAGTGCTGCTAATGTGGGAGGTAATGTTCGTGAATATAGGCCTTGCCTGTGGGGTTATTTATTTATTTATTTAGCTTTTGTTAACCGGGTAAGTACACTAGACAAGTAGTATGCCTATTTTCAGGAATGACCCGGAAGAGCACAAAACATACAGTATACATACATGGCAACATTGGAGAAACCGCATGATACAGTAAAAAACAGCTATAACAACGCTTGTATAAGGGCAGAGATACTGCCACACATAGTACAAATTGTTACAGGACATAGATAGACATTAGAATCACTGAATACATATTTCTAGACCATCATGGACTCAGAGTGGACAATAGTGGACTGCAGAGTATTACATTACAGAGACTAGGAGCAGTCACATCTTGTCGTTTGTTTTAGAGTGGGACCACAGGGAGGAGCGAAAGGTCCCATGGGAAGGGCAGGCGAACAGAGTCCGAATGGAGTTCAGAGCCTAGGCACAAAAGCGGCAAAGTCACGATCCCCATAAGGGTCCGATGGGGGAACTTTAAGCAACTCGGTGGTCTGTGACCTGAACTGGTAGGGATGGCGTCCAGTTTTGGGAGGAGATGAGCCAGTCCCGACGGTATGCCCATGGCAAGCACTTTCCTGGTGAAGTTTTCTACACCAAGGATCAGGAATTCCACAGGGGGGAGCCAGCTGAGTTTGTCTTAGAGCTCACATCGGTGGGTGAGTTTGGGTAGAAGTGCAAACCGACAGATATCATTATATGCCGTGTTCCACCGATTAAGATGGATTTGGGTGACCTGGCAAATAGGTGGTATCCATAACTAAGGAGGAGAAGCACTCCCTACGCAAGTGCCACCCTGCTCCCGAGTCAGGTTGTATTTGGCCCTGAAGCAAGGCCAAGCTTACACCTGGTGGTTCTGCAGATGTTTTGGATATGGCTTCCCATGTCAAGTTGTGGGTCGAGGGTGACCCCAAGATATTTAATTGAGCTCGCTGTTGGCAACAGGGGCCTCCATCAAAGCTATTTTGTTATAAGCTGATGGGGCTTTTAACTTGGCCGTGGAACCAAAGAGCATGGCCTGAGTTTTGTTAGGATTCAATACCAGTCTATGGTTGGTAATCCAGGCCGAGATTCTGCTGAAGTCTTCAGATAGGCACTGGTTAAGGTCAGCAGCATTACGAGCATGGGCCACTAGCACAAGGTCATCTGCATAAAGCGTGACTTGGCAATGAGAGGTCACCCGTGGGAGTTGATTAATAAAAAGTGAGAATAGGAGAGGTCCAAGTACCGGTCCCTGGGGAACTCCCACGGTCACAGCCCTAGGCTCCGAGAGGACCTTGTTAAAGCAGGTTATGAACCAATGGCACAAGCTGCTCTGATATTCCACCCAATACACATATGACTGTTCTTGCTTTAGCCTGATATCCCCCTGAAAGTACAGGACATGTCCACAACACCTCTGTTGCACGAAAACCAAGGACACATTTCTCAGACACCATTAGGAGCCCTCCTTCAGTGAGTTCCCAACAGGGCGCCACTGTCCCTGTCTTGGAACCCCCACCAGGGCCTGAGCCTCCAGAGACCTGCACCAGGGAGGACCTGTGCCACCCAGATACAGGGACCCTGTCACCATTTCTGGGCTTGCATTCCTTCTCGGCTGGTCACAGCCAGAAAAAGTGGAACTGGAACTGAATCTTGCGCCCTTGGCTGGGATGCACAAAGACTGCTTTCGGCAGGCCAGAGCCCATTTTTACATGCCCCTAGTGGGCAAGAAATAATGGCTAGGAACCCTCTTAAACCAATGGGCAATTAAGGTGCATTACCTGGCACAAAGATTTACAGACTCTTAGCAGAACTAGACATCCCAATTTGCATAACCAGGATATACCTTGTTAATTCCTTGCAAAGCACACACAATACATGTTGCATGACACATTGTAGAACCCTTACAAAACATTAGCAGCAGGGCCTGCTTTGAGCCTTCAAGTGTACTTTATAAATGTGGCACTTTACCAGCACTGGTCATATAACAAACAGTACAAATGCTGTAATGACAGCCCAGTTATTTTAAATTATTCACAGTTACTTTGATGTTTGGTTTAATACTTGGTTTATAGAGATGGAAAAATACAGTAAATGTCCACACTAGTCCATCTCTTAATATAAGCTGAGAGTTTTCCGCCTCCATCCATTTATCAAGTCCATTTTTTCAGTTCTTCTTTACTTGAGCAGTTTATTGAATCATTTGGTAAAAAGGTTACATATGTTAACCATTTTGTACTGAGTAGGTTTCAGTTGTTCGTCCTTAGATCTGTCCCTCCCAAAGAAAAGTCCCACACACTTAATGTTGGTGCTCAGTCGGCTTGCAGTTTATTGAATCATATCCTTCCATTTCAGTTTTCTTATACTACACAAGTCATACCACAGTCACATTGTCACCACCAGTACATTTGACATACATTTTTATCATTAGATTTCACATCTCCTTGGACCAGGTGTAAACCTCAGTCCCCACCAGTTCTCTGAATGTACTGTATGTAAATCCCAGCCCCTTCCTTTTGTCTTTGTCCGAGTCTGAGCACATGTGTATACATGGTGCCCTCTTCAGGGGCCTCTGGGTGTCCCATGAGGCTCTCCCCCTACACTCTCTCCCAGCCTTGGTGTAAACCCTAGGCTGGGTTCTCCCTCCCTTTTATGCCCATTAGACCACCTCCAGCTTGCGTTGGATGGTGGTCTTCCCCCTCCATTTTCTCTTCCCCGTCCCCTTTTATCCCCATAGACTGTCCCTAGCACTCCCTATCCCTCTTGTCTGCCTCCATCCATTTATCACTAGGCTGATTTCCGTGTTGAATAAATCTAATCCCATGTCCGAGAGGTGAACCCCATCAGACCTATAGTATTCCTCATCGGTTTCCCTTATACTCTCGTGCCTTATGCTCCTTCCCCCCAATTTGGTAAACAGACCTGCCACCCTATGATTCATTCACCTCCTGGCTTTTTCCAAGGCCTTATGGTCTTGGGCATGCTGCCAGACCCTCCTAGGTAGCATCTCGGACCATACCAAGGTGGAATCTGGCCACCACTCCCTTATGGTGTCACTATCCCATTTGATAAGCAAATAAATGTCCAGCCATGGTCAGGTGCCCAAGTCATTGCCTCCTAGGTATATAACCAGCA
This sequence comes from Neoceratodus forsteri, assembly GCA_016271365.2. Taxonomy (NCBI): domain Eukaryota; kingdom Metazoa; phylum Chordata; order Ceratodontiformes; family Ceratodontidae; genus Neoceratodus; species Neoceratodus forsteri. The sequence goes on from CM057450.1 coordinate 1,222,769,261, forward strand.
AGTCCAGTGCAGGCCTCATTCTCTGCATTTCCTGTAGCAATGGCAGCAGCTGTCCCCACCACAGTCCTCTTATGCCGTGCCACTGCAGCCACACCTTGTTCCAATCATAATACACCTGACCCCCCCGCTCTCACCGCCGCTCTCTGTTCCGCCCAGTAAATGAATGAGTGGCCACAGACCCATACCTCTAACTTGCCGTCCTTACCTAGGTAACAAAAACAGAAACATGTAAGATACTTATTGAAGTTCTACCCTTTTCCCTCCATCCACCCCTGCCCCAATTTTTTTATTCATTTTTTTTGCCCAGACCCTGCTTAGGAAAATAAAAGGAGAAATGATCACTTCAGCTGCATGGAAACAAAGAAAACAGCATTAGAATCAGCCAGACAGTTGCCTAATATATATTTTATAGCAACCTGACCTCCATCTACCTAGCTTCCTGATGTTGTCCACTGCCACCCCTGGGCGGTGGCCTGGGAGGCCGCTCCTGTTTTAAACAAGTGGGACGAGTATCTGGTAGGGTCCTCCCCCAGGAAACGCAAACACTTCCATAATATTGCTGCTGTTTGGGCACTGGTGACCCGTGACCCGTCCCCATGCAAAAACAAGGGGCCCCAGCCAGTTGGGCAGACCGCTGTGTATGCTCGCAAAGTCCTGACCGGGCATACCCAGGACTGCTTCTGACCTTCCAGTTTAATTGTCTCGCCTCTACCCACCTGGTCTGTCTTGGACCGCCTGACCATCAGGTTGACCGTGTTCTCCAAGCACTGGAGGTCACCCCACTGAAAACCCCCTCCCATGGCACACCCCATCCCTACGACCTCACTTACCCTGAATACTCCATGATACATAGCGGTGAAAACTGTGGTGAATACCACTACCTTGAGTGAGGAATGGCATACCATTGGCAGTGCCTCAATCAGTTGCCCCAGAAAGGGCTCAGATATTGTCAGCCTCTTGTCCGGCTCCTTTCCCTGTACCTGCTGCCACCCTTGCATCATTCTCATGACTAGATTACCTTTTCCCGGGTCCCTCCAGCCCTTTAGGGTGCACATGGTGCCTATCACCACTAAATGAACCCCCATGGTTGAGACGGCCATTCCTTCCCCCCAGCTGTACACAATGAACCTCGCCAGCTGTTCCTCAGTTACTGGCCTACTTACCTTGACTCCCAGCCTCTCTCAGAAGGCCTGAAATGTCTGCCAGGATGATTTATACATTTTCAAGGTCCTTGTTGCCCAGGAACTTTGAAACAAAAGCTTGGCTCCTTCCACCCAATCACCCAGGCCAGTTGTGGAACCAGGGTTTTTTGCTGCTCTGCCCTTGGGGCGATGGCCCAGAAACGGTCCACCTGTAGGCGGAAAAGGCTATCAACTATAGTGTTCTGTGCCCCTTCAATGTGCCTTGCCCTAAAGGATGAGTTTAGCATCAGCCCTTGCAGCACCAGCTGCCGCATCACCCTCATCACCCTCTCTGATCTTGCCGTTTTCTTGTTTAAGACCTCAATCACTGCCTGATTGTTGCACCAAAATGTGATCTTTTAATTCCTCAAGGCCTCCCCCCCAATACCAGAGCTGCTACCCAAATTGGGAATATTTCCAGGAACGTGATATCCTTCCCCAGGCTCTGGCAAAGCCACCATTCTGGCCAGGGTTCTGACATCCATTTTCCTTTAAAATAGGCCCCCATCTTCAGATTCCCTGATGCATCAGTGTATAGCTCCAGGTCTGTGTTGAAGACCCAGTCATCTTGCCACAATGTGACACCATTGTGTTGATCTAAAACATGTTCCCATACCCTTAGGTCATCCCTCGTCCTTTTTTTGATATCAATGCAATGGTGTGGTCTGGTAGCCCCCCCTTGTATCCGGCTGTAGGTGGCGTGTAAACGCCCTCCCCGGCGCTATGGCCCAGCATGCAAAATTCAAGTGTCCTATCAGGTGCTGCACCGTACGAAGAGGTATCCTCCTGCAACCCCTGAAGACCTTTAGCAACTCCCTCAAATGTAAGAGTTTGTCCTGTGGCAGCCAAAAAATACCCATGGTCACATCGATCTGTATCCCCAGAAACCTCAATGCATTGGTTAGGCTCCTCAGTTTTTTTGGGTGCCAACGGCACCCCCAAAGTATGGTACATGGCCCAAATTGCTCCAGCATTTTCTTCACCCTCAGACTTCCTTCCCCAATCAGCAGGAAATCATCCAAATAATGCAGGACTGCCCCTGCACCCAGTTTTGACTGGAATACCCATTGCAGCCAGGTGCTGAAGGTCTCAAAAGCTGCGCACATGATTGAGCAACCCATCGGCATGGATTTATCGAAGTAGTAGTCGCCGCTATCTGGAAACCGAGCAAATCTCAGTCCTCAGGTCTTACAGGTAGCAAACGGAAGGCCACCTCAATGTCTGTCTTCGCTAGCCATGGTGTATTTTGGACCCTGATCAATCTTACTGCCTTGTCCAGTGTTGCATATGACACCTTACTATCTTCCTCTCTAATGTAGTCATTCACCGACTCCCCGGCTGGGTATGACAGATGATGAATCACTCTGAATTCACCTGGCTGTTTCTTAGGAACCAGACCCAATGGGGAGACCCTGAGTTTGGGTAATGGCAGTTCCAGGAAGAGGCTCTCAACTCACCCTGCCCTCACCTCCTTGTCAATCTTTTGGCAGAGGAGCTCCTCCTGCCCCCTCACTGACTTCAGGTTCTTCGCCTGTGTTGCCACCCATTGTCCCCTATAACAGAGGCTAAACCCCCTATGGAAGCCTTCCTCCAAAGTCCTCACTGCACACTTGTCTGGGTAGCATGTTATCCAGGCCTGCAGGACTTCCAGTCTAACCGGGGTGAAACCCAAGCTGAAATTTTCCCATGCCCCCCACCCCTACCCCAGTCCCTTTCTGTATTCCTATTTCCAGCCTAGCTAAAAACCTGACCCCACCCCTTGTCCCCCATTGAGCCCTCTTCCTTTACTAGCCATCCCCCATGTCCTCCTTGTCCCCCCTGAAAGGGCTGGTGACTGTACGTTGAGCCCCCGGTTGTTGCCGGGTAGGTCCTGCATTTCGATGCAGAGTGACTACCACCGCATTTAGAGCATGCATGTCAACAATGGCAGTTGGGCCAAGAGCAGTATGCCCTATTGAAACCCCAACAGCATTTTTGAGCCGGGCCCAATGACCTGCCCCAGTCTCCCTCTGCACCCCCCCCCGGTACCGTCATGGTCTCCAATCAAATATCCGAGTGACGCGTATCCCAGTGGACGTCCCCATCCGTTGCCATGCAGGTTCAGAACATTTCATCGTACTGGATCCAGTTTGTACCTCCCCGCATCTTGTATGCACTGTGCACAATCAGGAAGTAGGACAATAGTAACATCACTAATTATGGTCTCTTTTCTTGCACTATCACACTGTAGTGAATGAAACCCACCGTCCATGCGTCCCACATTTTCCTTTTCTCAGCCTTGTCCCCATCTTTCTTACTCAACAGCATGACAGCTATGGCCATGCCCTTTTCCCTGACATTCTCCCTTTCCTCGTGCTTTTTTAAGCTCTCCTTGGTTGCCAAGGAAAACATGTCCACATATTCACCCCTCCAAATCTTCTCTTTGGTGGCCAGGGGAATATCTTTGCCCAGGCGTACCCCTGGTGGACCCATGTCCAGGTTGTTCTGGCTAGTGGCGTGCTGTGCAGTGGGCTCCACCTGACTTACCCCCCCCCTTTCCTTTCTTAATTTCCCTGAGTACATTCACCAACTGCACCTCCCCGGTATCCCCCATGGCTCCAAGCATCTGCTCCACATACTTCTTTATGCTCCCCTCCACTGTTATTGTCTGATGTACCTGTTCGGGCAGGGCCTGGTGCCTCGGTTTCAGTTGTGGTCACTGTCAAAGGTGGTGCAGGGGGAGGCATGGGCTGTAGGGGAGCACTCAAATCCCTCCCAGGTACCATGGGCAGGTCTGGCATTGGAGCCAGTAGCACCGGTACGAGAGGGCCATCAGATGGAGGGTCAGCCAGTGGAGGGATCAGGGCCGGGGGGGGCACAGGCCATGGATCAATCAGGGTTTCTGGGGTTATCCTACCATGTGCTAGCCGCTTACCACCCCATGACCCTCTCCCTGACCCATCCATCTCACCCTCCTTCCTCTTCCACCCCCACTTACCTGGTTCCAGCCCTCCCCGCTCGTCCCCCATGGCATCCAGGAGTTTTTTGGCTTGCTCCATCACCTGAGCCCACTGCCTCACGGCTTCCTCCTTGGACATCTTCTTACTTGGCACATCCTGTCGCTGTGTAAAATAATGCTGTAAAACACAAAAAAATGGTTAGCACCATGGGTGAGGTGGTGCATGTGCGCTGCTTATGACTGCTAGCCCTTGCCTCAGCCCACCCTGTGGATCCCTCAGGAAGTTAAAGCATATTAATGCAATTCAAGCTTCAACCTATCTGCTATTACTCCCCAGTATGATCTACACAAAATGGATATATGCCTTATTTATTTATTTTTTACAGTGAAAGAAAGCTTCATTAAAAAATGGAAAGCTCACCCACATTGCCCAGTGTTTCTCAAGCATTATGGCAGACATTTTGTCAGTGGCCATAGCCCATATCATAGCTGCATGCCAGCCTGGGTATGAAGAATCATCTCACACTTCAGCCCTGCACATGCAGTCCATACACAGAGCTTAAACTGTACACCATTTAGTGGCAATCAAACATGTAATCACAGAATTATCTCATTGCACCACAGTAGAACTCTCAAAACTCTATAATCAAACACCAAAACCACTACACCAGAGCAGAATCAAACGCTATAAAGCAATGAAAATGGTTGCCTAGACGCTGTACATGCTGAGACAAAAGTGCTTACGTTCGACTTTAGTGTCATCACCAGAGCATATAGCCACATTTGTTGGTATCTCTTAAAAAGGGATCACTTAAATGCATACCAAATTAAAAACACCCAATGTGCAAAACATGCAGAAAACACTGACAGTTACAAAAATTGAGTACTAAAAAGTATTGAAATCAATGTTCAGGCACACAATGTAACATATAACATAAACATAAAACACAGTTTGATAACAGACTCTTTAGTGTCATGAAGGTCACAGGTTAGCTCACCAGATTGGAAAACAGTGTTACAACATTCCAAAGCATACTGTTTCCAATGAATGAAGTAAGGGAATGTAATATCAATAAGGCACCCAAAGGTCAGGGTCCATGCACAAAATGGCCGCTGCTATGTGGCGATCAGAAAATTGCATCTTGTTGCCTCCCCTGGTGCCCCTGCAAGTAAGCCCCCGCTAAAACCGAGTGGTCCTCTGATTCCACCTAACCCTTAGACCAACAAAAACTCTCCTTGCACCACTGAGGATTGCAGCAAACGCTTGGCAAGACCTGGGAGTGAAATCCAAACTGATAGCCCCCTCACCCCCAGAAGTGCACATACCCTTGCGAAAATGAAGGCTAGATGCTGAATTCCTGGACCTGGTAAAACACTTGCTCGGAGCCCGATTAGACCCACGCTAGCCTAAGACCACCGGGCTGATACTCTGCACCTGCCCTTGTGGCCGACAATAGGCTACAGTGTTCTTTTTCTTGGAGCAAGCAGGCAATATCTCACCCTCCAAACCAGCTCCCTGCTGAAAATCTGCCTAGCCCGACCACCCACTCCCCATCCGCAACAAAGTTGGCAGCCTCCCTTTTACCTGCCAAGGTTCAGAGGAGGGCAACAAAGATGGTACATGGATTGCATCACAGGTCTTATGAGGACAGGTTGAAAGACTTGAATATGTACTCCCTGGAGGAGAGGAGGAAGAGAGGGGATATGATAGAGACGTACAAGTATCTTACAGGGAGGAACAGGGTGCAGGAATACACTATTTTTAATTGAAAAAGATGTTCCAGGACTAGAGGGCATGGGATGAAGTTGGAGGGAGGATGATTCAGAGAAAACGTGAGGGAAAAAGTTCTTCACAGAACGGGTGGTGGACAAGTGGAACAACCTGCCAGAGGAAGTGGTTGGGGCTGAAACAATCATGGGATTTAAGAATGCATGGGATAGACATAAAGGAATTCTGGAGGTCAGGGGGTGAGGGGCAACCGACTTCTAGGAAAATATAACGTGAACTCACAAGCTCAAATGGGCAGACTGGGTGGGCCGTAGGCCCTTATCTGCTGACATTGCCTATGTATCTATGTATCTGCGTAGCCCGAAGCTCATTCATCTTGCCTTGCTCCAGAGGACCTTCTTTGAATCTATGTACCACAACAGGCCTTAGGCTGCTGCTTTGGTTCGACGCAAAATCGCAGGGTAACAGTGAGGGGATAACCAGGATGTGCTCAGCACCCATAAACCTCCGTTTCTGTCACAAATTCGGGCACTTGTAATTCGTCGATCCAGTACCCCTCCAGTGAGAGAAATTTGGTAAATTACCAAACGAGACTCGCTCGCGTACAATGCTGACCGAAAGTGCTGGTCACTGGAGCTCCTAGCGTAGGCTACAAATCACCCCTCTCTGCTCTCTCTCTCACTCAATTTTTTCTACCCAATCCCTGACTCCCCCTGCCTGGTGAGACCCACTAATTCCTACCTGTCTATCATCTACCCCGCCCCCTTCTCCCCCCCCCCCAAGGCTCCCATCTTCTACTGCTACACCTTGTGAAGGGCTGCCAAGGACAAACAGCCTTGCCTCTTTAAAAGGAGGGCAAGTCACCTTATTGTGCCTTCTAAATATATAATTATGAACTGAGGATCATAAATAGAGGAATCTAATTGGCTGAGAGCTCTTTGAAGCAGTGATGATATTGGGCTACATCATCATGACTTCAAAAAAGTTCTGGTGCCACCAGCCTCCTTGCTCTGTACTGTCTGAGAACTATTTTTTCAAAATGTACTCCTACACCACCCAAAAACTCATTCATAAACCATTTTAAAACCTGTTTCTTTTATTTTTTTTATTTAAAAAAACTTGAAACTCAGTTCATAATAGCAATAAGTCACTCCAGGGTGTGGTATATCATGGGATATCATCACTTCTCCGGTGGTTGGACACACTCGGCCTGTGGCCTTGTGCCCAACCACCCAAGGCGTGACGATATCCCATGATATATCACACCCTGTCATGCTTTATTGCTTAAATGTCTCACCATTGTACTAAATTTAGATCTCTCATTAATTCATTGTCTTTAAAAATGTTATATAAGAAAAGTAGACCACCACGTGCTTTGCAGTCTTCTAATGTGTGTAACCCCAAGTGATTTATTCTTTCTTCTTGATTTGTCTTTGAGTTCTCTGATCCTTTTTATACGTTTGTGTTATACTTTTTCTATGTTTATATTTTCACCCATGTTCAATCCCTCACAAGAATTGTGAACCATAAGCAGTGAGTAGTCTCACATATGACTGGTGTAATGGAGCCAGGATTTTTTCAAACATATGGGTAAAGTGTTTTTTTATTGTATTTAATAGATAGTTGTTTTTGACATATACTATGTTGACTTGTTTCTTGTTTTTTAGATAATTTGTTATGTAAAGTCCTAGATCTTTTTGCAATTAACTGTTTTAAGTTCACCCCCTTCCAAGTAGTATCTGTTTTTTTGAGCCTAAATGCATAATGTATCATTGGAGAAGTTTTTGACATTGTTTTAATTATTTATTGATTTTTATTATGTTATGTACAGGTGCCTTGGTTTTGGAAAGGTGCCTTTTACAAATAAAGTTTGATTTAATTATGGTGTACCACTTTGCAGCATTGAACTTCATTTTCCAGTTATTCACCCAGTCAATAAATTTGTTAAGGTCATACTGTATTTTTTGTGTATCTATGGTATTATTAACTCTCCCCCAAACTAGGTGTCATCCGTGAATTTAATGCAAACAGAATTTACATTTGCTGTCAGATCACATATGAATGAACTAAACAGTACTGGTCCTATAATGGAATCCTAGGCTGTGGCAAACTGTTTGTAATTTTGCCTACTTTCGAGAGTTGTCCTCGTACGCTTACTCTTTGGCTTCTGCACTCTAGCCAGTTTGTTGCCCAGACAATTATGTTCTTATTTATTCCTATGGAGTCCATTTTCTCTATTAATTTAACGTGTGACACATAATCAAAAGCCTTGCTTAGGTCCAAAAATATGGTATCGATTGAATTTCCATCAGCAGGCTCTTTATTTATATATTCATAAAATATTAATATATTGGTGATGAAAGATCTGCCAGATTTTAATTCATGTTGTAGTCTGTCCTTGATTCTCTTGATTGCACTGTCTTCCTCTATTCTGTTTTTAATACACATACCCATTACCTTAACAGATATTAAGCTTATTGGATGATAATTGGAAGTGGACTGTTTATTCTCTTTTTTAAATTTTGGAATAATATTTGCTGTCTTCCAGTCATATAGTACTCCCCTTGTGTTTATTGCGTATAGTGACTCATTAAAAATGTGTTCCAGTACTGGTGCTATTTCTTCTGCTGTTTCATTTGTTAGTCTCAGGTTAATATCATCAGGGCCAACTGCTTTGTCAGGATTTAGATTTTGGATTTTTTACGTTTGTTATTATCTCTTGTCTTGCTATTATTTTGTTATTTTCTCCTGAACCCTCTGCATTAATAGTAGTTGAAGCCTTCTGATATACTGTGCAGAAGTACTGATAAAGTTCCTCTAAATGCTTATTATTTCTACTCCCAGACTTCTAGGTAGTTATATTTTTTTATTTATATTTTTTCTATCCAACATTCACTTGCTATCAGACCTCTTAAGCTACTTGGTTACTTCCCATCCCCAACACCTATGCAAAGTTATGTTGTATGGCCTGGGCCCACCTGAGCTTATCATTTGCCATGAAAAAAGGACAGAAAAAAAATGAAAGCTGCCAGTTTCACCCATTATGTTATCCCAGCACAGCCTTAAAAGTGAAACTATAGCTCCCAAAACAGCCTACTTATAACCATAATCACATTCATTGATACATTTTATAATCCCAGTAAAACACATCTGGGTTTGTGTCTGTGAGAGAACGTCATTTCATGTATGGTTGAAGGCACCTAGCTTGTGGCCGTGTGCCTCACAACACACCTGAGGTGTGATGGTATCCCCACATGACACAAGCCCTAGCGTGCCTTATTGCTTAATTATTAAATTGGTATGGGGGGGAGTACAGTCCTGTGTGTTCCCTGCTGCCCTCTACTACACCCATAGGACATCGCCATGTGTCACTCACATCTGCTGTGTTCCACTGTGGAGGGTGTGAAGGATCACATACCTGGCCTGGAACAAGAGTCATTGCAGAAGCAACACTGGAGTGTTTTCCTTCCCCTGACTAGGAAGCCCCACTGCCAACAGTACCCCTGACCTGGGGCTGCAAGGCTGCAGAGGTCCAAGCTCGCTCTTGAACCTGCGTCCTCCTACATGGATGGGCTACAGTTTTTATCATCACAGTGGGCAAACAAGGATTAGACTGCAGCATCCTTCTAACGCACTGTGGTTCAAAATTTTAAAAAAAGTATGCTCAGTTCAATAGCATAAAGTGACCATGATTTATTTAAGCAATAGGGCATGACAAGGTATGTGTTATCGTGTAATAACATCACTCCTGGGGTGGGTTGAAGCACGAGGCAAAGCCTTGTGCTTCCACCACCCCTGGAGTGATGTTATTACACAATAACACACACCTTGGAGTGCCTTATTGCAATTATACAATGGCTTGATGTTATACAAAATTTAAAAAAAATTAAAAATGTTTTTAGTACATTTTTTGCTTTTTCTGAAGAGACACCAGCAATCAAAAACTCCAATACATCCATACAGTAATGTTATTGTGTAATAACATCACTGTCTCAGGCACCTACTGATCAATCGGAATATAGGAAATTTCCTTCCCATTGTATAATTACTATTATAAAATGGGTAAAGTAAATCATGTGTCTTGATTGTTCAGCACCTCCTGTGACTGGCACTTTTAATATCAAGCAGGATGCAGCATAGCATAACCCACATATCCATGCCTACCAGACTATTTAAAAAAAATATATATATTTTGGCAGCCATGTTTCTAAAGGCAAAAAATTATACCCATTACTTAGCCTTACATGTTGAATAATATGTTTTACACTTTTTAAGAATTCCACACCCCACACTATTGTTAAGGAACATGAACTCTATGGATAAAAAAATCCATCATCTACCTTTTCCTTTGTTTCTCTTTTCAGTTTCTTCTATACATCAAATCCATATTCAATGACTCCATCCCCTCCCACTGTGACCATTGCAGCACGTCTCCATGACCACCCTTCCCTGCTAATCCAATTCTTCCCCTCCCTCATGTCGTACTACACATCTCCCATAAACAGGAGTAACTACTTGGAAATCCTTTCTTTCCAGAAGGTCTTTTTCGTTTTTCAAAGAAACAAAGAGATCAATCAGGCTACAGCACTCATGCCAGCGGCATGCATTAATGCGCTTTCACCACCAGTGGAAAATAGGTAAAAACAGACATTCTGCTCCTCACTGCAGCCAGCGCTTAAGAAGAAAATACCTAATGGGGTGTGCAAAGCCAAGTGGTGTAGCACAACAAAGAAATCACTGGGTAATTGGAGTTGGGGGCGCCAAGCAAAATGAAATAGCGAAAGCAATAACTACCTAATGTGGGGAGGCAAACTGATGGAAAAGCTAATACTACCATGCACCCTCTACTGATGTAACAGCATCACTATCACAACATCACCAGTGCAATGGAACTACTTTAACAAAAAGTACAAACACACACTTAGGAATCCAGCAAAGTGAGAGCCGCATCTGGGAGCCTTAGTGCCTCGGACAAACAAAGTAGGCACAGAAGGAATCAGATGTTTGGTATCTAACGTAAGACTTAACAAGCATTCACAGATAAGCCATCCAGAAAATCAGGAACAGAGTCAAAATTACTCATGTTGATTCTTCTTTATTTCTTGTGAATCCAAGTGCAAAAACATTAAAACATTGTCCCAGTTGTGAATGCCTGTACAGTCTTACGTAGGTGCCGGTTATCTGATTCGTTCTGTGTAAACATACACTTACTGTAGCTGTAAAATATTTTATTATTATTTTATTTTTATTTTTTTTGTGATAAATCCATTTTATAAGTGCAATGAAACACTCTCGGGTGTGGGTTGTTGCCTGATAAGAGCCTTTCTCAGGTGCTCCTGGGGGATGCGCTTATCAGGCAACAACTTATACCCGCTACGTCTTATTGCTTACATAGCCACCATCAACTTACAACCTCTCCCTTGCACTTCACCTCAAACAAAGGCTTTATTGGGGGGGGGCAGTGATTACACCTGACATGCATTTAAACAGAAGTCAGCCAATGCATTTAAAATATGTCATATACACATTAAGTACCTGCATGTTTGATTATCTACTAATATTAATTGTATCATTTATTTCAAATATCATTTTTATCTTGCTTTCAATCCTGTTGGGGTTAATGTTCTCTGATACAAAAGTGCTCATAAAGTATGTGATGTTAAAAATCATTTTTTTACCCATTAGGTAGAATCTTTAACCTGAAGTTGAGGATGGCAAAATATACATCTTTCCAATTTTCTTCACATCTCAACATCTTCAATCAGGTTTTAATGATATTATTTGTCATCAAGTTCATTTCTAAAATATTTGATGTCCATCACTGGTGGACCTGGAAAGTTATTTTTTAAGTAGTGAACTGTAAGCCAGTAGTGACAGAATTGACTGCTTTTACACCAAAGGGTTCAATGTGCCGCTTTTAAATGAAAACTATGCCAAGACTTAAATGACATCATACTGCTTCATATGGAATGTCATTGCACCGAAACGCAAAGTAGATTAAGCAGTGACAGATGCACTGTATAATGTTAATTTCTACATTGGTTTTATTTACTAGAGTATTTTGTTATCACACTATCTTTAATATATGTTAAAAGAGACAGCAAAACAAAATGCATTTAGTGTTTTTATGTTGCAAATGGTCTTTAAGACTAACAGCGCATAGGACATATGCTGTGAACAAAGCCACACACTTGTCAGGCCATAGTCAACATGTAATACAGAACTATTAAAAAGTAGATTGTACAGAATACATAGAATTCTGTTGCTCTCAAGTTGGAATCAATGAAACAGGAATTTATATCTGATCTGCTGGTTAGTTACTATACCGGTATGCAATTTGTAGCTGGGTTTGGCCTAGCATAATCAAGCACCATTATTAAGCCAGATATGACTGTGATATTTGGAGTCTGCATGTGATAGGAAACTGCTTGGTACTGTACCTTTCTACACCTGGAGCACTGGGTACAATTTTGGAGCCTGCATCTGACAAAAAGGACAGGGAGAGGGTAGAAACTATCCAGCAGAAGGCAACAACAGGGACCGAGGGACAGCAGGGTAGGTCCTATGAGTACAAATCAAAAAAAGCCTCACAACATACCCCAATTATTAGTAAACAGAGGCGCAACAAAACAAAGGTTCATCGGAAACAAATTTTATTCAGTATACTTACACACCATAAAATATACATAAAAGTATTGTAAAGATGCCATCCCCGCAATTCACTAGCTACAAGGCTGAAGGGGGTTTTGTTCCCAATCATGGAGCTTTATCAAGGAATAATGTATAAAAGCTAGAGAAACATTTAAATGGAAATGGTGGTATGACATTATATTGACGTGCCCTTTCCTCATAAAATGTCAATTAAAATGAATATTAACTAATACAGAAATTAACTAGCAATCTTAGAGATACCCAAGGTATGTTTGAAGACATCTGGAGGTAGATCTTTTGCCTTTATGGCACCTACCCTGTGGAATTTTCTTCCTCGTCAGATATGAGATTGCCTGACTGTGGAAAGTTTTAAAAAACAGCTAAAGACTTGCCTCTTTACCCAAGCATTTGTTGGGACGTAATAAGTGGGAGTTATTTTTGATTACTGTATTTGTTGTTTTATATGGTGTGTTTTAAAGTGTCTGAACTATTGTAAAATCGCCCTGAGCTTGGGAAGGGCGCTTGAAAGAAATAAACTTTACTTACTATCTAAACAATAATACATATCACCAATACCAAAATGCTAAAACATCCAATAATTCCTGACCACACAGATCTTATTTACTCATGGGTCCCATATATTACAGAGAGACAAAGGACTAATTATTATTCTGGATTCCTTCATAATATGAGTATTCCTCTGTGGAATTGTAATTCAATCAATTAGTTAAACAATGTCCATAGATTTCAATGTTGTGCTCACAAGCTATCAACTCAGTCCCTCAAAGGTTCTCATATTGTATTTGTTCTGGGATAGCCATATCTTCATAAATGCTTATAAAATATCAGTTATGCATTTTATGAGATTCAAAGTTGCAGTTTATTGATATTCTGAACTCTTTAATGTCAACATAAGTGTGGTCGGAGAATCAGGTGAAAATTATTTACAAAGCATTCCCCCACAGGTACACACGTATTGTAACCTGACTTCTGAAAGGCATAAAAAAACAATAATTTAATATTAAGTATTTTATGACAAGGGAGAAGATTGTATACAATAGCCCATATTTTAAGTTTTTTTTATTAGTATACATATTCAGACAATGAATTTTCTCATCCAATGTAACATATAGTATACATATTCAGACAATGAATTTTCTCATCCAGTGTAACATATAGTATACATATTCAGACAATTAATTTTCTCATCCAATGTAACATATAGTATACATATTCAGACAATGAATTTTCTCATCCAATGTAACATATAGTATACATATTCAGACATGAATGTTCTCATTAAATGAAACATGTAGTATACATATTCAGACAATTAATTTTCTCATCCAATGTAACCTATAGTATACATATTCAGACAATAAATGTTCTCATCCAATGTAACATATAGTATACATATTCAGACAATGAATTTTCTCATCCAATGTAACATACAATGAGAGCTCAATATTAATTTACTATTTATGCAACTGGCCATATTGGGGGGGGGGGATTCTTCTTAAAATGGAAACTCCTCAAACCTACAATGAGAACTCAATATTAAATTACTATTTACACAACTGGCCATTTGGAAGGGGAGGGTATTCATTCATAAAAATGGAGACACCTCAAACCTGGCATTGAGTCCTGGGGGGATATAATGCTGCCAGAGTGCAAGTCCAGAAGGCCTCATGTTTGAGTGTTAAATTCTCAATATTACCCCCCTCTCTGGGCCAAGTTGTACCAGTTTGATGCCAACAAATGTCCAAGCATGCTGGCCCTGATCTCTCGTAACCTTGATATCTGCTGCCAAAATATTTTTGCAGCTTTCTATCTCAGTAGCACAAATATGTTCTCCAATGTGGGTCTTAAAGGTTTGATTTGTTTTCCCCACATAAAAGACCCACATTTAGATAATGCCATGTAATTTACATTTGAGGTATTACAAGTAATATGATTCCTTATCTGATACACCCTTCTCATATACATCTTAGGGATTTACATAGTTCCTTCACAGATATTTAGGAACATAGAGAACAAAGAGACCACACAGGGAGATACAGGAAATGGAGTGGATACCCTGCACCCTGATAAGAATGTTGAATTAAATATTTTGAATAACTTAAATAGCCAAAATAAGTTCACACTTTTAAAATGCCCAGAAACAGACTGACAAGAGATGTACATGAGGGAGACAATTCTGGAACTTTAGATAAACTATTTAAAATAGTTTCCAGGAATACTGAGGGTCTTCATATCAAACTGGCAGACCCAGAAGTCAGAGAATATTTGGAGACACATGAAATTATCTTTCTCCAAGAGACTTGGTGTACAGAAAATATGGTCCCCCAGTTACAAAGGTACTCAAATTTTTTTAATCCAGCTAGTAGGGACAAATGTTTCAGGAGATATAAAGGTGGACTCTTGATATTTGTAAAGACATCTCTTGACTGTCAAATAAGTAAATTAGATACCATATCTGAGAATGTATTAATGATAGTCATGGTGGGCAAGTATGATCCTCTGAGACTAGTACTATTAAATACATAATGCCCCAAAAAGAGAAAAACCTGATAAAATCATTAATTAAAATTAACACTGGAAAGACTAATAGAAAAAGTAGGAAATACACCTATAATAAAGTTGGGAGACTTTAATGCAAGACTCCCAATGTTTAAATGTACTACTAAAAAACAGTCAAATTTTATACGTTATCTCCCAGTTGTTAACCCTTGGGTGACCACTGGTAGGGAAGCTAGAGACCAGTAAAGCAATAGCAGAGGTGCAGAAATATATAAATATTTCTCAGAATTGAACCTGTGTATATTGAATAGATGACTTCCAGGAGCTAAGGAAGGCAAATTAATATATATTGGACCTAGAGGTTCTTCAACAATAGATTTGATTTCGACCAGTTTGGAAGTTACAAAATTGATCTTCGACCTGAATGTCTTGCAGTAACCAGAATCAGCCCATTACCCAATGATGCTGCCAATTAAACATAGAAACATAGATGAAATAAATACTGCAACACATACTGAAAGAGGCTTTGAGATCATAAATGAAAGAAGAGTTAAATGGTTAATGAGCACCATTGATCAGTTTGATGGATTATTAAACATTGGGTTGATACAGCAATTGTGCACACAGATACTAGGGAAAGTAGATCAGCAAGATATGGTTAAATATTGGCAAAACATTTGCACTTTGATAAGACTCATTGTACAATGAATCAAATAATGACAATTAAATAAAGGAGGCAAAACTCGGTTTAATCAAAAATGTAGAAAAGCTAAACAAAATTTTAACAGAGTTTGCAGACAACACAAAAGGAATAGACTGGATAATAAAAAATATATAAAATAATAAAAAGGAAAGAGAGAAATACAAAAAAGCACTTGAAGATGAATGGCAAAAGCATACTTTAGCATTATGGGAAAAACTGAGGAAAACAGTTACAAAAAGAGACGAAAGACTACTAGTCACTAAGAGCAACTAGTCACTCAGGGGTATAACAAACATTCCTTATATTAATCCAAATCAATGGATGACTTTCTTTTCTTGTTTGTACTACTCCAAAGATGAAGAAGAACATGTATTAAGATTGACCAGTGCTAGGATTCATACAACTTATCCTCTCCCCATATGTATATTAGATGAGGAAATAAGTCTGGCGCGGTACACTTTGGCATCTAATAAAGCACCTGGACCAGATAAAATTATTGGGAAGATATATAAATCATTTAGGGAATGGTGGCTGCCCATACTCCATAGAATCTTTAGCACTTTTATGCAAAGACAGGAATACCCACCCAGTTGGTATGGCAGTGTCATATTTCCAATATTTAAAAAAAGAAAATCCAAGTGACCCTAAAATGTATAGGCCAATAAGTTTAATTGATGTAGCACTAAAAAAATATTTTCAAAAATTATATTAATTAAACTACTAGACTGGCTGGAAGAGCATTCATTAAATAGTGAACTTCAGAACAGCTTTAGGAAGGGCAGATCAATGATACAACACTGCTATGTGTTACACCATCTGATTTGGAAATATACAAAAATTAAGGGGGCACTATTCACGTACAGGCTGGGTGGCTATGCACCATGTAACTCAGATGCGTAGCCACCCCACACCCATTTGCACCCATTGTGCCCCCTCAGTGGCATGCATGAAGCATGTATGCCCACCCCTGCATGCTGGATCCCTGGCTGAGTGCAGAGCTCCGCACATGGGTGGGCCAGGGTCTTTGCAGGGAGGGGTGCTGGCACTCCGCACCATTCATGAACATGTGGAGTGCCGTACGCGGGGGCCGGCAGCTGTGCTTCCTGGAGGGTAGCCATAACTGATACACACCCCCTCCAGATGCTGCCACTGGACCCACTGGTGCAGGCAGGGGGTTTTCAGACCCCTGCAGGATGGTGCCTTTGGTGTCAGGGGATGGTGGTCAGGTGGGGGTAGGCAGCCAGCCAATGCCCCCCAATGGCATGACTGGTGCTCTGTGCACCCCCTGCAACATGGTGCCTTACTGGCACAAACAATCCACTGTAGACCCATGTACAGCAGCTGATTGGCTTCCGACCCGGGTCCACAGCCCCTCCCTCATGAACCTCTGTGCTGAGGGAAGGAAGCCAGGTGATGACTGCTGCTTTGTGAGTGCGGTTCCTGTGTGGAACTCCCGAGGCTGAGGAGCTGCGCGCACATCTTTACATGCCAGCTCTGCACCTATCAGTGAATGGTGGCCTAAGGAAAGGATTCTGTATTGTTGTTTTGTAGACTTTTCTTCAGCCTTTGACAGTATAAGTCGAAAACTATTGTGGCAGAAATTAGAAAATATGAGATTAGACCTGATATTACTTGATATACTAATTAGATTACATAAATTTCTGGAGGTCGATACCCAGCTCCTGACCTGTGAGACAGCCAAAAGCTGTGGGACAGGCAACAGTTGTTTGGTTTTTTGCACAAACCTGTAATTCATATATCAGCTAGTACGATTTTACTAGTCCTTTTAAGGGCTGGGCTAAAATTGGTGTTCTCCTGTCTGGATTACGTTACAAAAAGGGTTTAATCCTAGTGCATGCAAAGCCAATTTGTAGCCTAGGATGCCTGGCTGTTGCTAGGAGGCTTCAGGATCCTGACTACAAAAACGCTCGCGATGCAAGCAGAGCAAGCAGTGTTTAAATTTCTGGAGGTCGATACCCAGCTCCTGACCTGTGAGGCAGCCAAAAGCTGCAGGACAGGCAATAGTTGTCTGTTTTTTTGCACAAACCTGTAATTCATATATCAGCTAGTACGATTTTACTAGTCCTTTTAAGGGCTGTGCTAAAATTGGTGTTCTCCTGTCTGGACTACGTTACAAAAAGGGTTTAATCCCAGTGCATGCGAAGCCAATTTGTAGCCTAGGATGCCTGGCTGTTGCTAGGAGGCTTCAGGGTCCCGACTACAAAAATGCTCGTGGTGCGAGCAGAGCAAGCAGTGTTTAAATTTCTGGAGGTCAATACCCAGCTCCTGACCTGTGAGGCAGCCAAAAGCTGCAGGACAGGCAACAGTTGTCTGTTTTTTTGCACAAACCTGTAATTCATATATCAGCTAGTACGATTTTACTAGTCCTTTTAAGGGCTGTGCTAAAATTGGTGTTCTCCTGTCTGGACTACGTTACAAAAAGGGTTTAATCCCAGTGCATGCGAAGCCAATTTGTAGCCTAGGATGCCTGGCAGTTGCTAGGAGGCTTCAGGGTCCCGACTACAAAAGCTCACGGTAGCGAAGCAGGTGGCAGCTGAGCTGCTGGCGATGATGTGGAGACGACTTGTCAAGCGTGTCTAGCAGGGTCTTGTAGGTCTTCAGGTAAAATTTGGCTTTGGTTTCTAAGGCGGCTATCCCTTTGTATATTTTACTACTTTCTTAATTGTTTGGTTTGAGACTGTATAATATTTGGAGAATGGACACCTGCAATGAAAGTTCTCATATGAGGTTATATACTCTCAATACTGGAGACATTCTTTATGTCTGTTCTGTTTGTGGGCACGTGTTGTGTAATATGCCTGTTGATAGCAGCTGTCTGACTGGATTTAATTGTTTAAATTGTCAGCTTTTAAAAACTATGAAAAATGATTTAGAAATCGTTATTAATGAGTTAAAATCTGTAAAAGAAATAAAGGAATTAGAAAACTACATTGACAATATGATCAGAAGTACACCAAGTATTCCATCTATGCTATCACAGAGTTATGACACTATGTATTCCCATGAGAATCCAACTGTAACCATCAGCCCAAACACAAACTTAGGTGTGTTAACTTCACAAACTAATAAAAACTGCCCCAAGGACAGTGTAATACCAACTGTTAGTTTACAGCAAAAATCTTCACAAATGGACATTAATTGCCCTGAGGATATTGTTATACCCACTGTTAGTAAAGAAAGTGTCATTTTACATCAAAAATCTTTTAATAAGAGAAGGAGAGATACACAGGATGATCTCTGTGAAGATGGGTGGGAGAATGTTTCAAAACAGAAATATAAGAAAGGTAGACGTGCTGAGTTCTCAAAATCTGTTCCAACAAAAGTAAATCTGGAAAAGATTCCTAATAAAGATAATCACCTTTCTAAAAACAGATATTTTTGTCTATCAAACAATCAAATGGATCAGGAAGTTGGTGAAAATTCTAACTCAAACAACCTGCCTATCATTATCATTGGAGATTCTATAGTGAAATATATTGACTCATATATTTTGGATTCTGAAAGCAGGATATCAGTTTTTTCTTTTCTTGGAGCTAGAGTTCAGGATATTGCAGACAGAATAGACTCTCTTATTCATTATCCGGCAAATGTTATTTTGCATGTAGGAACGAATGACATTGGATATACCCATGAAAAGGACATTTGTTTAGAATTAATCCAATTAGGAAATAAAATTAAAGAGAAAATTGTAATGTGTACATTTCTGGTATATTACCAATACCAAGGGCTAAAATTGAAAAAAAAAACACTATTGAAAGGATTAACGTTAGATTAGTGAATTGGGTTCATTGAATACACTATCATTTATTGATCACTGGTTAACATTTACTTCTAACCCTAGCATCTTTGCAAAAGATGGTTTACATTTAAATTGGTTAGGAGCAACTGAACTGTGTACTATATTTAAGTCTTATTTTTCATTTATGACTTTAAACTGAAATCTATGGGGGAAAATATTAAAACTGATACTGTTTATTTACAATCAACTTTAAATAATGTAAATAATAAAAAACATGCTTTAAAATTTATGTTGTTAAATGCACGTAGTTTGATAAACAAAACAAATGAACTACACCTAAGAGTCAATATTGAAAAACCTGACGTTATCGGAATTACAGAAACATGGTGGACTAATGACCATGTTTGGGAAACTCATATTCCGGGTTATTCACTATATTTTCTTAATAGGCAAAAACGAAGAGGTGGAGGGGTGGCTATCTTTATTATCTCAACATTGGATGCATTTGATGTTTCACATAAAGTTAAAAAAGTCGACTCACAGGTAGAGTCTACCTGGTTAAGGATCAAACATTTAAAGTCTGAGTTATTGCTACGGTTATGCTATAAGCCTCCAGATTCGAAATTAGAAATCATTTCTGATATTATTGAGGAAATGTCTACTGCAGCTGAATTGGGCCCTATTATGTTCATGGGAGACCTAAATATGAGTGACATAAATTGGATAAACAATTCAGCCAAAACTCAAACATCAAAATTATTTTTAAATTCATGCTTGGAACTTGATTTAGTTCAGTATGTCCATTTTCCAGCTCTTGAATCAAATATTTTAGACATAGTATTAGGTAGTGAACCAATTGAAGTTCAGAATTGCCACTCTTTGGCTCCATTAGGTAATAGCGACCATTGCATAATTGTTTTTGAAAGTAATTTGTTTCACATGAAAAAAAATAACAATATCACTAAAATTTATGCATTTCACAAAACCAGTTATAAAGCACTAAATAATTTTTTGGTGGCTGTAGACTGGTATGCATTGTTACAAAACAAAAATATCAATGAAATGTGGAATATTTTTTCTAAAACAATTATGAGTGCAGCTGATAAATTTATTCCAAAAGTCTCTAAGGAAAAATTGAATCAACAACCAAAGTGGCTTAATATGAAATTATATAAGTTAATAAAAAGGAAAAATAAAATTTATAAAAAGTTCAGAATTAATAATTCCACCAGAAGTCAAAATGCCTTTAGAAAAATTTGAAAATTATGTAAAAAAGAAATTAGAAAGTCAAAAATATTAATGGAAACTGCGTTAGCAAAAAAAGCACAGAAAGGGAACAACAAGTTATTATTTAGCTATATTAATTCACTAAAAACACAAACATGTAGAGTAGGTCCTATTATAACAGGTTCTGAAACCTTTACACTCCCTATTGATATGGCAAATTACCTTAATACTCAGTTTTGTAAAGTTTTTTCAAAGAGTAATGATGGTATTTCTATTGAAACAGATGTCCACCCTTCTTATTTAGTTGATATTTAATTACAAATTATTAAGTCTAAATTGGATGAAGTTAAGAGAGGATCATCAGCTGGCCCAGATAGAATTTCTGGAGATCTAATTCATCTACTAAAAGATCATCTTTGTATCCCATTAAAAATCATTTTCGATACTAGTTTAAATACTGGACTTGTTTCAGATGGTTGGAAAATGGCAAATGTGATCCCTTTATTTAAAAAAGGAATAAGAAGTAATCCAGACAATTATCGTCCAATTAGCCTGACATCTGTTTGTTGTAAACTATTGGAACAAATCATTAAGGATGACTTGGCACAAGTAATCTCTAGTTTGGATAAAACTCAGCATGGATTTGTTAAAGGCAGGTCATGTGTAACCAATTTGCTTTGTTTTTATGATAATGTTAGTCAGAATTTGGATAATGGTGTTTCATGTGATGTCATTTTTTTGGATTTTAAAAAATCTTTCGATTCCGTTCCATATTGGGCCTTGATAAAAAAGCTACAGATGTTTAATATCAATCCTATTTATGTTAGATGGATTTCAAATTGGTTATCAGACAGAAAATAGAGAGTTATGATAGATGGTCATTTTAGTGACTGGAAGGATGTAAAAAGTGGTGTTCCTCAAGGATCTGTTTTGGCTCCTCTCATTTTCCAAGTCTTTATATCGGATTTATCTATTAATATTAATAGTGCCATTATTAAATATGCAGATGATTGTAAAATCTACAACGTTTGTGAAAATGAAGATGATAGGGCAGTCATTCAGAATGATTTAAAAACACTTGAAATTTGGTCAAAACTGTAGAACCTTATCTTTAATATATCAAAGTGTTGTGTTTTACACTTTGGTAAAAAAAATCTGAGATATCAGTACCATTTATATGATGATTATTAACTAGTAAAGATAGTGAAAGGGATCTTGGAATAACTATTGATGTCGAACTGACCTTTGATTCTCATATTTCCAACATGATTAAAAAAGCAAATAAGATTGGGTGGGCCATTCGTCATAATATGTTCTTAAAAAATCCAGAGGTACTTTTGCCTTTATACTGTGCTTATGTCAGACCTCATTTAGATTTTGGCTCCCAGTTGTGCAGTCCATATAAAAAGAAGGATGTAGCCAGACTGGAGAAAGTTCAGAGACGGATCACTAAACATTTAGTATCATGTAAAACAATTTCATATGAGGATAGATTGACAAAATTTAACTTAATGTCTCTTGAAGAAAGAAGAGTGAGAGGTGACTTATTGCTCGTATGGGATTTACATAATGATGAATATCTATTTATGCATAGCGGTCTTGATCATAAACAAATCAAGATTGAAACTAGAGGTCATCCACTTCAATTATCTAGCAATAAATGTCATACTAATAAAAGAGCTAACTTTTTTTCCCAAAGGGTGGTATCATCATGGAATAAATTACCAACTAAAATTGTAATTAGTGATAAATTAACCTTCAAAAATAGACTTGATGCTTTGAGAAATGAGAACAAGTTCTCAAAAAGTCAGCAGTAGTTGTGAGGCCTATATTGGCAATTTTTGCTTTTGTGCCTCTGACAGTATCTTAGTATGAATCTTAGTAATAATTTATGGGCTAAAGTCCAATACAATCAGTTTGGACAAACAACTCCCACATTACAAGCCAACTTAGGAATGAGGCAAGGTTGCCTCTTGGCATCTACATTATTTAACATCTACATCAGTGACATACTGGAAAGCCTCTCCAATCCAGATTTTCATGCTCCCAAAATAATGGATCAAAGAATTAACTGTTTGGCATATGCAGATGATTTAGTGTTGACTTTGACCTCTGCCCTAGGGCTGAAAAGGAAATTAGAATATTTATCTGGCCTATGTATAAATCATGGGCTGAAAATAAAAATAAAACTAAGATTGTAATTTTTGGGACTAAACCTAAAACTTCACCAAAATTCTGGGTAAACAATGACAACATAGAAGTGGTAAAATATTATGATTATCTTGGGGTCAGATTCACACAAAATAAAATATGGAATGAACACATTAAATTAATTCAAACCAAAATGAAGACAGCTTCAAATGCTTATAAAATCTTTAATGCTAAGATAGGCAGAACTATGGTCAAGGGGATTCTGAAGGTACTAAATGTAAATATAAAGGCAAATATATTATACGCATCAGAGATCTGGGGATCTTGCAATTTACAAACTCTAGAGATTATATTGAATAAATTATACAGATACATTCTCATAGTCCCATCTGGGACTTCATCTTGTATACTCAAATTAGAGCTAGGACAGTATTCCATGACTACATTGGCATCAGAGAGACAAATTATGTTTTTATTAAGACTATATCTATTACCCGACACATGATTACCCAGGATGTGTTTGGAGGAAGAAATTAAATATTCATTTGTAGGTTATACTTATCCATCTAGTCAGTTAATCAAAAAGACCATACTACCAGTGGGATTGGAACATTTGTTATACAATATAACCTCGTGATGAAATAGCCACTTTTAAGAAAAACAGATTAAGGAGAGTTGATACAAATAATTCATTTGCTCAACTACCAGAACTTAAACTACATAAATGGTACAAACAAATTAAAACAATACATGGGCTTGAATATTATTTGTTAAAGATGATGGAGCCTAAGATGCATAGAATACTAACTAGATTCAGAATTGAGGTATACAATACCTAGTATATTCATTACAAACAAAAAAGGCCTGGAGTATTGAAGCCCCATTGAAAATATGGCAACAAGGTAATTGATTATCTTGAAAATGTTGTTGATTTGCCCTCTACATGAAAAAAATAGGAAATGCTGGCTAAGGGAAATAATTGGTGGTCTCGCTCTCCCCCCTGATTTATTGGTGGTGTACCTTTTTTCAATAACTGATTTCAATATCCTTCAGAAACTAACTAGATTCTTAATGACAATTCATTTATAATAAAATAGCCTGGAGAACTTGTATACGACATTGTATCCTATGCATCCTAATGTAATGGATACATGAAAATGAACTTTATATTATATAGCACGGGAAATCAGACACTTTTTTATGAAATTATTTTACTATTTTTTACTATGTTTATCATATCGTATGTATTAATATTGTAATGGCTTATGCTGATCAATAAAAATGTTGCACTTGTACCCTTCCCGTATTTGAATGCAAAAAGGTTTTTGTTTTAGAGGTGTGCTTATCAAATTCACAGTGGCAACAGGGAACGCACCCACTTGGGGCACTACTTCCAAAAAAACTCTGTTTCTCTTGGTTATATGGCTGAAGAGAGTGTACCATAACATCACCTTGATTCTGGGCATGCCTATATACGAATGTTGGTGATCCATTAACTATTTTACCTAGGATGGAGTCTGCCATAATAATATCCCAATGGCTCAATAAAATGTGTCTAATGCCGTTTGCTTCTGGAGTATATGTAGTGATAAATTTAACCTGTTGTTCCTTATCATACTGTTGTCATTCCCTGGGGGTCAGAAGGTCATTTCTGTTTTTTTTCTGAAGCCCAATTCCAAGCATTAGAAACATTAGAAATATTCATTGTCAGTGGCTCAGCAGGTTGCACACTCGCTTCTGAGGTCAGAAAATTGAAAGGTTGTGGGTTCTAGCTCCACACCAAGCACTTGGGGTAAAATCCCACTACTGACACTGTAGTGCATCATGAGAGGGATGCTGCACTCCTGAGGTGCTGCCTTTTGGATGAGACATTAAACCGAGGCCCTGTCTGCCTGTTCTGGTGGTTGTTCAGGTGGACATTAAAGATCTCATGGCACTTCTTGAAAAGAGTCAGGGAATTTCCCTGGTGCCCTGGCCAAATTTCCCCCATTTACTATAAATACCACCAACAGCTTAATCTAGTTCAATTTCAGTTGGTTACCAACTGCATCCCCCCCCCCCGGGTCACCCCTGAAAAAGGGACTTCTAGTCTCAGTTCGCCTATCCAGTCAACAAAATTCAATAAATAAATTATTTCTAAAAACAGGACTCTATTTCTTTAGCCCACTCCTATGCACACTGTGTAGCACAATTGCATCTCAATCACAAAAACTGTCTTCGTAGAATACTCTTAATTAAATGGGGGATGATGAATGCTTGCTACTGTAGGTGCTATGAGGAAAGACTGGACAACCTAAATATGTATTATCTGGAGGATATGAGGGAAAGGGGGCATGATAAAAATATACAAATATACAAGTACATTTATTGATATTTGTTTATTTTGTAAACCTGTTAGGCTTGCAACAGACAATGTCCTGTTTTACAGATATATATAGTACACTTTAGCAACCTTTTTAACCCTTTGCCTGTTTCTTTTATTTATGCTAGGTTAGTACTGTACATTTGTATTATGAGAATTTGTTTAACAGTTTGTAACCTCACAGGGTGGTACAAGCTTACTGGCACTATTGTCCCTTTCACAGGTGCAGCCCAGGATCTGAACAAACAGTGCAAGGCCATCAACATATTTCAGATACATACAGTCAACAAATTTGGTGGCAAGTGACACAGTTCAAGCTGAAACAAATGTAGGCATACAGGAATGTAACAGGGTGGACTCCACTGAGTTGTGCAAGCTGAAAAACAGTGCAACCACAAGTTGGGAGGGAGGAAATTAAAAAAGGATATCAAATAGTATTTTCTCACAGAGCAGGTGATGGACAGGTGGAACAGCCTGTCCAATATTGTGGTCAATGCTGGGACTATATCAGAAGTAAAAACACAGTGAGACAGTTTCAAAGGGGTTGTTAAGAACAAGAGTGAGGCGGGGCAGTGAGGACTCTGGAGTGGAAGATTAAACTAAGAAAGGCATCCAGACCAGTGGTCATTTTTTTGTCCTTATTATCTATTCTCTTGTATTCCCTGAATTTCTGTTTGTTACCTGTACCGCGTTTTCCCTGGGTCGCACCTGGAAATGAGTCTAGATTCATGGTGCTTTTCCCGGTTATCAACTTTTAAATAAATACATCTCTGCATCTATATTATTCATTCAATGTTTCAGCATATTGTCAGTACAGTTGCAGTCATTAATAAATAACACTATATACCGATGTATATGTAGATATATCATAGGAAATCCCATTGAAATGAATGGGGATTCCACAGAGATATATATGAGATAACCAATGGTTGGACTCAGAATATGCAATTTATCATCATGAGTGAGAGAGCAGGACAATAACTTACAAGTGGTGAAGCCACGGGTGAGTTATGAAATTCTGCCCCCTCATAAGTGATGATAAATGTCATATTCTGACAATTTATACAATGTATTTTAAATTGTAGAGCTTTTAGATTAGTTTTTATTAATGAAGAATAAACTTTCTGTTTGATTTCAATGATCTGTTTTGAGTGTGGCTGAGGTCATTGTGATGCCATCTGGCATTGTTCAAGCTGCTGTCCCATTGGTTAAGAGCTCCTTTGTCACCAACCTCAAGTAATGGTAAATGGTGATGACCTACCTAGATGGATGATGAAAGATGTATCATTTTAGGTCTTCAGGCCATAGAAATAAATCATTTATCTGTCAGGTTTCATTCTCCTCTGTCTACATTGTATAAAGTTAGATATACTGCTACTTATATTCCAATTGTTTAACCAGGAGTTAAACTTATCTATTCTTACCTCTCACCTCTCCCTTAGTTTAACTCTCACCTAGATCACACATGAACTCATATTACACACCTGGTTCCCTCAGGTTAATTTATACAACAATCTGTTGGGTATTAGTGGCTCTAATCCTTAGTTCTTCATAACTGCCTCTGGATCGCACTTGGAAAAGGGCTGCCTCTCCCAGTTACCAATTTCTAAATAAATAAGTTATCCCTTGCTGCCATTGTAATTAATGTGTCTTTTTTAGTGATGTTAATGAAAAGAAATTTTAAAGGAAGGAAAGGAATTAGCATTTATATAGTGCCTTTCACATTCACAGCACCCAAAAATACTTTCCAAGTCATTAATGTTTGCATTAGCTACTAAGTATGCACAGAGAGGGTATGTAAATGAGAGAGTATGATAGAGAGATAGATTGAGTTTTATTCACAGTTGGCAATGGCAGAACTCAGCTACTCTAGATTTTTCTCAAATTTGAATTTCATAGCCTTCCAGTTTTGATTACTGAAGTTTTTTCACTAAAACGACCTGATGTGAAGCCTTTGTAAAGGAGTCTATGACTCAAAGGATTGTAATTCCGATATTTTCAGATAAATAAAATAAATAAAACAGGATATTTTCCCCATTAGACTTCATTGCCTCACATTGCTTGCACCTGCAATTTATTCATATTCCTCTTTTTACGACATTGCAACTTGTCATGAAATGATTCTGAGGTCACAAAGCTAGGATTATGACTTCAGGGCAAGAAAAGTATTAGGAGTAGGTGATGTCTAAGAGGTATTATAAAGCATGACATCACTCATCTATGTTTCTATCATTCTTGGCCAATCAGGATTGTTTATTTCTGAACATTCTAAGTACTTTTTTCCACAAGAGGTTGTCTCATGTAAATAGTTCTAAAATTCTACAGTTCTAAGTCCAGTTATCATAGTCCGTCTCATCACTTGGGGGTTTAATAGTTTTATTTTAAATTCAAGTTGCATTTTTAAAGCAGAAATTATGGGTAAATAATCATATGCCTTTCGAGGTCTTGTTAGGCATGAAATGCTTGTGCCGAGTGCCTTTAAACACCCGAGAGAGAGAAGTATGATTATTTTCCATGATCACACATCCCTGGAGTGTTTTATTGCACTTATAAAATATATATGAAAGATAAAAAGAAGAAAAAAAGCTATACATTAAAATAAAAAAAAATGAGTTTGTATATATTGTTTCAAGTTTAAAAAAAATAATCCTCTTGCCTGCTGACCTGTTTCCTGACTTCTGAGTTAGAGGGGGATGAACTGAAAAAAGTTGCCGATTTTCCATTTCTTAGCTAACCACCAAGTTGTGCTTCGAAAAACTGACACATGAGCTGGATAACCTAAAAAAAAGTTGCCAGTTTTGGGGCTGCCACATCTGAGTTGTGAGTCACATTACTGACCTCTGTGAGAGAGGAACTGATCAAGTTGTTGGCTCAGTTTTAGCCCAGTCGAGCAGCTGTGACTGGGAGTCTCACTTTATTTTTTTTACTGTTAGTGGCTGGTAAGCCTTATTTTATTTTTATTTCTTTTTACGTGAGCAAGTTTGTATCCATTCAGATCATTTCTGGCTGGGGGGGCTGTTTGAACATTGTAGGGAGACACTGATGTGAGATGGCTGGTTTCCTGGCTGGTGCTACAGCCAGAGTAATTATGTACTAATAATTACATGGCTTGGAGTGCTTCTCAGCCAATCAGATAGCAGGATTGTTCTTACACATTTATAAAATGAGGTAATGGCCTGTAAGCACAATGCTTTTCTCCATGCTGATCATTCCATGAGGTGTATAAGCAAGCAATAAGGCATGGCAGGGTATAGGTTAGGCTGAGATAACCACCTGCCCAAGTGCAGTGTGAGACCTGATGCCACAGGTGGGGGGCCTTACTGCCCCTGCAAGTGTGGTTATCTACCCTAACCCACATCCCAAAGTGTTTATTGGACTTATAAAATGAATAAACTGAGAATAAATTGCAATAACAAAAAATGCCATTTAAAAAAAAAATTAAAACCTGTTATTTTCTCTTATTAAGAGTTACTAGTAGAACGTAGTTCCTCCCCACCTGTCCATCATCTGTCTTTCCACACAGTCAATAACTGTAATGTTTGTTTATCATGGAATACAGGAATTCAGACTTCTGCAGCATTTCTCTAGCAGAATGTTCACCCTTTCACACACAACAGAAAGCCTTATGTAGAGTCAAGGTTTCAATTTTATCTGTAGCAGGGAAGCAGCAGATATTGCCCTGGCAATATGATAAGGCTAGGAGATTTTATTTTATGGTCACCAAAGAACACCAGGATTAAAAGTGTGAAATGTATTTCATTTCTTCATGTGTGTAAAGAGGGGATCATGATAGAAAATTATTTTTATTTATTTTATTTACACTTAAGATAGTTTTAACTTGTAAGTTTTTTTCAGGTTTTCTGTGAGTCAAGGTGGTAGCCATGTTTGTGATAGCAATCAGGAATGAGTGACATGGGTCATTAATTCTGTAAGTGACTTGCCTAAATTCCATACCTCTCTGGTCCTTTTTTGTATGAGATCGACATTAAACTGAAGAAAATGTATGGATTCCAGCCTGAATTGGCCAAGCAAAAGCTAATATTTCCCTACCCATTTTATACTTAATTATGTATACATCATTGATGCTGTCTTTCCATAGTATTAAAGCAGTTTTGAAAACTATTAATAATAACATTACTTGGTGCATTTTACCTATTAGAGAAAGTAAGGGCTTCGCAACTCCAGACATTTAAGGCTATCTGTTAATCTATAACTGAATGCAGATTTGGGATTGGAGTCTGAGGCTAGGAAGTGTTTTGTCTGATATACAGTGCAACAGGTTTGCATGATGCCTGAGCCACTTACAGTACTTTCTGTGAAACCCAAAGCAAGTCACTTGACTTCCCAGTGCTTGATTCCCTCCTTGTTGTAAAAACAGGGTCGAACTTGGACCCTACTGAGAATAAGATGCATGTGATTTAGATTATCCCTGGTAATAAATTACAGAATAATCTCAGTACACCTCATCACTGACTCAAAAACACATCTCTTTTGGTGGGATAAGAGGTATGTTCTAATCACTAAATGCAATATTTTGTGAGTGAATTCTACCAGTTAGCCACCTTTTATGTTGTGATTTTGTGATATCAGCCATCGTACACATTGACTATTCTTTCCACTAGCCATCTGAGTTCCATTTAAACTCGAGCCTCCAGCAGAGAAATACAGGCATTAGATCATATGTCCCCTTAGTACTCTAAATGAAGTTTTTCACTTCAGAAGCTTTTACCAAAGTGACACAGTATTTTACAATAGAAGTCAACAAAAGAAGTAATCGCAAACACCATTTCTCATAGTCACCACCTTAAAGAACTGCAACCACGAAGAAAATGATAAATCTTCTGCGGCAGCTGCAGACCTTGGCAACTGTACTCTAATTGAAATGCAATTATTTAACAAGAGAAAAAAAACTTTCGGTGTATTGTAGCATTTTGTAGGAGTTTCAACGTGTAAAATAAAGTGAATATTTAAGGCTATTTTCTTGTAACAAGTAGTTAGGCAACAACTTCTTACACACTTTAATATTTTATGATAGTGTAAACTGCTAATATTAGGATGATGTCTGAGTTTACAGGGATAACATTTATCATGAAGCCTTCTGATTTAGGTAACGATGATGATTTTGATAAAAAGTTGCTTCTTATGCAAGGGGTCACATTAGAACTAAGGTTGCTTCTTATGCAAGGGGTTACGCATTAGAACTAAGGTTGCTTCTTAGGCAAGGGGTTACACATTAGAACTAAGGTTTTATTTTCAACAGTACTGTAAACCTGTAATTTCAATTTAGATGCTAATATGAGATTACTTATTTTTTAAAACCCATTATACATATCCTTTGATGTCAGTAAAACAAGCATACATGAAAACTAATAATCACAAACATGAATTATTTATCTCTCAATTCTGGATTGAAATTTAGAGACCTTGCAGTGCGAGTGTCTGCTGAGATTCGATTCCAGGAGCCAGCTGAACTAGCTTAAACTCATTCAAAGTGTGGTGGCCATTTTGAATCAGGCTGAGCGTAGAACGTTTGACTCATATTTACCCTCCTGAAGGGAATGACCTTGGAACTGCATCTCAGAACACTCTTAGGAGGAACCAAGCCTCCAGGTGTTTCATGTCTTCTTCAGTTTTGATACCTTAGACTATAGACCAGTACAAGTTGACAAACTGACAAATGCAAATCACAGTTATCTCCTACCAGCAAGTGTACCACAAGGCTCAATTCTTAGACCTCCACTTTTCTCACTGTTTGTGAATGGGTTGCCTCATATGTCTAGCACAACCTCTTCCATCTCATATGCGGACGATATGGTGTTACACACCTGTGCAAGGGACATCTCCACTATAAACTCCACACTTGAGTCAGACTTTGCCTGTCTACATCACTGGCTAGTTCAAAACGAGCTTCTACTGAATACCAATAAAATGGTGGCAATGCTGTTTGGAACAGCATCTAGGGTAAAAAGCCAGCTCAGCTACCCTGGCCATCTATGGTGGGGATGGCTTGCTCCTGGACATGGTGGACTCATTCAAATAGCTGGGTATAACTCTCAGCCCCTTGGTGGATTTCAGCCTCCATATCACAAACACTTGTAAGGTGGTCAGTATTAAGCTGGGTTTGGCCTACAGAGTCAGAGCATCTTTAAACTCAAAGGCAAAACTAGTGATCGCTCAGAGGGTGCTGTGACCTAGCCTGACTTATGGAATCACTTCCTATAAAGATGCAAACAAGGGACTATTGCAAAAGTAGGACACTTGTTACAATAGTATCTGCCGTTTCACACTATCAGTACCTAGGCACACCCACCAATGCGTACTCTACTCCAGTCTGGGCTGACTGTCTCCTGCTTCTTACAAAATGTATACAGCGGATGCACAATTGATAGTATCATAAGAACTGGAACACCAATGTCCCTGGCTTGCATGATGAACCTGGCCCATCAAAGTTACCCACTGAGATCTACCAAAAAGTCACTCCTTAATACACCCAAATGTGTTGCAAGGATGGGCGAACAGGCTTTTGTGGTGCCCGTCCCAAAGCTATGGAACTCCCTGACTTTAAATGTTAGACACTCCATGGCACATCTGACCTTTAAGAAGGAGCTCCATGCCTACCTTCTGGCCTCTGACAGATGCACATGTGACCATACCCCTGGGGAGGACACCTACCCAGGCTTCCTTATCATGTCACTGCAACACCTAATTTAGGCACCCCTCATTTGCCTTCCAGTAGGCAGCTTAACCTAATAGACAGCAGTGACAGTCTGTGAGGTCTCACAGGTAGAGACTGTCTGGTATAGTTCACCATTTACTTTGTGCCATCTGGTCTATCTCCTTGACTCTGTATTTTATGTTACCCGGTGTCAATGAAATGCCTAGTGTAGACTAATTTCTGTCAATGAAATGCCTAGTGTAGACTAATTTCTCCTGTATGGAATCTGTTTTTTGTGTTACCCTGTATCAATGTAATGCCTAGTGTAGACTGATTTCTCCAGTATCCAGTGATAATAGCAATTGTATATGGGCGACCCAAAACGGCGACCATATTATGGTGCTATTATCGTGGGTGACCTGCTGGGGTAGCGAGGATTGCAACTGTGAGGGAAGGGAAAGGTG
Organism: Neoceratodus forsteri; assembly: GCA_016271365.2. Taxonomy (NCBI): domain Eukaryota; kingdom Metazoa; phylum Chordata; order Ceratodontiformes; family Ceratodontidae; genus Neoceratodus; species Neoceratodus forsteri. The sequence continues at coordinate 1,222,801,602 of CM057450.1, forward strand.
AGTGGAAAAAGAAAATAACAAAGGGAAGGGAAGGGATAGGGAAGAGGGTTATTACCCTGTAGTGTACCTGCTCTGCTGAGCCAGCCATGTGGTGTGGTGGGTAGGGAGGCTGACTCTGACAGAGCAGGTCCTGAGTTTGGGTCTGGGGGCTGGGAAGATTTTTTTTGATTCCCATGGCTGCGGGACTTACATTTTTTTTTAAACTGGGCTGTGCTCCTTCCCTGACATGCACTCCACCCTGTAGTTAACAATCCTTAATCATGGGGGTGTGGGGAGCAAAGCTCCCTGCAAGGGGTGGGGCATGGTGGGGTGCAGCCCCCCTCGCAAACACACTTAATGTATTGAGTGTGCCTGGTCGCCTGCAAGTGTATATAGCTGAATTGCTTTTCAGCCATATACACTCGCCATAATAGCGATTGCCATGACATGTTCACTATTATGACATAGAACCAATTTCTCCTATTTGGAATCTGTATTTTGTGTTACCCTGGATCGGTGAAATGCCTAGTGTATACAAATTTCATTGATGAAATGCCTAGTGCAGACTAATTTCTCCTGTATGGCTTTTGTTTTTTGTGTTACCCTGTATCAGTGTAATGCCTAGTGTAGATTAATTTCTCCTATATAGAATCTGTATTTTGTGTTACCCTGGATCGATAAAATGCCTAGTGTAGACTAATTTCTATTGATGAAATGCCTAGTGCAGACTAATTTCTCCAGCATGGAATGTTTTTTTGTGTTACCCTGTATCAATGTAATGCCTAGTGCAGACTAATTTATATAGATGAAATGCCTAGTGTAGACTAATTTCTCCTGTATGGAATCTGTATTTTGTGTTACCCTGGATCAATGTAATGCCTAGTGTAGACTAATTTCTCCTGAATGTAGGTATCACTGTGCCTGTCTGTACTGTAATGTAATGTGTTTGACCCTGGTCTGCATTATGTACCTGTCACTATTGTACCTTTGGGATGTGCTTTTACCTATGTCTGTAACTATCCTGGGTCGTGACTAAAAATAGGCAATTTTGTTGTCTAGAGCACTTACCCGGTGATCAAAAACTAAATAAATAAACAATGAATGCTTAGGTTCAGGTTGTAGGATTTTAAAGCTCACAGTCAACCAATTTATCTCCTCCTAATCACCAAAGGTGTTCAATTTAAATACTCATAAATTGACAATCTTTAGCAATTAGAACATAGAGGTGGTTCAGTTTCAGCATTTAAAATGAAACTGTCAATCCACAAAAGGCTGATTATGGCTTTTCGTAACCAAGGTTGACAGTTGACAATGGTTATGAAATGACATTTTCGGTCACAGTTTTACTACAGCTTTCATAACATATAGCCACACATGTACAATAAAAAAAATTCTGCCACTGTTTAGTTATGATAAAACACAAGAACATAAGACTTGGGATGGTAATCATCCAAACTGATGAGAAGTGGTGAGGTTTGAGACGTGAGGTTTGAGACGTGATATGAAACAGTAAACAGTGGTTCTCAATTTCATTTTTCATTTAATTTATTTTCAGTTATTTGTTGATGGGCAGGCACACGGGAATTACATTCCTTTTTTAATTTCCTAGAAAGGCTGTTCCAGAGCAGGTGTGTCATGACTGGAGGCTCTATGATACTGAAATACCTGTCAGGTACAAGGGACAGAAGATTAGAGGACCACAGAAGATGTGGGTGAGTGGGCAAATAAGTAGGAGAAAATCAGGGTTGGAGAAGTAAGATATGACTTAGTCATAGATGATTTTAATAGTCAGAGAGAAACATTGAACTGACCTAATGCAAGGACAGGGAACCAGTGGAGGAGGTTCTGAAATATAGGGATAAGGAACCCTTTGCATTTTTCTTAAATGTGGGTATGCTATTGAGTTGGAAGGTCAGTAAAATTAGGCATTACAGTTGTTAAGCTGTAAGGTCATGAATGCAAAAATGAGTGTTTCAGAGAACATTTTAAACTAGAGTGATGTTTTAAGCATAAAAGTAGACTGTTTGTGACTTTGATTAATGTGTGAGTTGAAAGGAAGGTGAGAATCTGAAAGAACTCAAAGGCCCTTGATACATCGACTGAATATTAAGCTGAAACCCATGAGGCTGACAGAAAAATATGATTTCACTCTAGAATTCCTTGTTTCCTTGCAAACAGGCTAAGATTCACTAAAAATACCACCAACAGTTTAATCTGGTTCCAAGGTCAGTTGGCATTCATCTGTATCCCCCTCCCCTGGGTCGTGCCTGAAAATAGGCAGGGTTATAATAAATACAAATAAATAAATTAAAGATACATTATTTGGACTTGGTTGGGAATCTCACATGTTACATTATTAGGACTGCTCTGTACCTATATAGTAGTGCATTTATTCCATAACTGTCATGTTTCTTTAAACTCACTTACTACCCGCTATTGTATTGTTTGTACAGTTTGACGTGTACAACTGCTGTTGTCATCTTTGTTACCTTATTATATACTGTTTGTTTTATTGTCTTGCACTGTCCCCCTTCTCCCTGGCCTGGACACATCTGGAAATGAGCTGTGCCCAATGCAATATGCCTTTCCTAGTAAACCTTATGAAATAAATAATGAATTAATTAATGTTGAGCTGAAGAAATGAAGATCAGACCCATGTGCTGATAAAGACAATACAAGAGGAGAAGGAGGCGATTGAGTTGTCACCGTATGAGCTGAAGGTACTATGAAAACTGTCACATGTAGTGCCTGTTCATAAAGCTGGGCTTCTCCACATGATAATGGTAACTATAGGCTGATATCAGACCTGCTCAGCCTGGCTAAGTTAAAAGAGAAAATTTTAACTAGTCAAATCTCCTGCTACCTTACCTTGCAGACAACTAGCTCCTCACAGCTTGCCAGCATGGATTTAAACAAAATCATAGCACATTTGCACTGGGGAGGTTCACAAATTACCTTCCTGTGGTATGCAAGCCAGGCATGCCACTGGTGCTGTATCTGTGGACTTGGCCAAGGACTCAGCTTTTTGGCTCATACCCTGTTGATCCAACAGTGCCATGCTTACAATTTTGTTGTGTCTGTAGTTAACTGAATCAGTAACAAACTTTACAATTAAGAACAGATGATTAAACTCTGCTGAGTCATGTGTGCTCCCGGTGCTGTAGTACAGAAGGTGTCACACAGGTTAGTCCTTCAGTTTCTATTGCCCTCATTATTCATCAACCAGCTCCCAAAGTTATGCAGCTAAGCAAAAGTAATTTCGTATACAAATGATGCAGTGCTGTATACAAGTTCAAATGCAACAGAAAGTGTAAACACCACCCTGGGGGAAAATTTCACCACAGTAGAAAGATGGTTCAAAGAAAACCTGCTTGTGCTCAATGAAAAGCAAACTAAAGCTATGCTTTTCAGATCAAGGGCCAAGCATAGTGAAACTCATGAACCCTTCCAAATACTGACCAATGATCGCACTCCAATTTAAGTGACTGAAACTTAAATAAATATTTGGTACTGCACCTTGAATCTAGCTAAACTTGTGAGCTCCTTCTATTAGAAATCATCAAGATATTCACCACAAAACAGAAGTACTCAACAACTTAAAAAGTCAAATGTCCAGGGTCACCAGGCAAACAATAGCCTAATCTAATGTACCGCCTGTTCTGAACTATGGCTCCCTTGTCTCTGGCACTGTCACAGCCAAGATTCAACATGGCAGATCTGTCCAATATAACCTGACAGGGTGATTTACCATTGATGCCAAGTGAGACCACCACCACTGTGAACTGCAGCATCAAGTAAACTGGCCTTTCCTGGGATACTTGACAAAACAGAATTTAGCTACATTTACATATGAGGTACTACCCGATGAGACACACAAGGTACTATCAGATGAGAGACCCTCCTGCCTACTCAACCTCTTCACCCCCCAAGCCTAAACTAAACTTACAGTCACAGGATGCAAAACTGTTCTGCGTCCCACTGCTAAAAACAAACTGGACCAGAAATCCCTCAGATATACTACGGTTAAAGCATGGAACAATGTACCACTGGAGATCTGCAGTATTAGCACCAGTAAAATATTTGCATCCAATTACAAACATTACCTTTTCCCAACACTAGACTGCAATTGCCACAACACTTAACCTTCTCACTGGGTGTGATAATACACTGTACCTTGTATATCCCTATTGTACCCCGCTTTTGTGTGTGTCACTGCATCATCTGTACCCCAACTGTAACCTACCATGCACTGTATACAGTTTTTGTATCCCTACTGTATCTTGCTGCATATTGTGAACACTTTATTCAGCATTGTAACCACTTGCATTTACACTGTCCTCTGAACCCCTCCAAGGAATGAAGAATGCCACAACTTTGTTACTTTTGGTTGCTCGTTGGCAATATTTATTTTGGCACAAATATATTTACATTGTCACTGTCACATTTTAATCTCCACGATATAAAACACTTGAGTCCACAAATTTTCCTTGGTTCCGTCCTCTTCCTTTTTCTGGTTACCTGGTCATCTTGCCTTTTCAGGTTCAGGACACTGTGTATCCGGCCCCCTCCTCCATCACCAGAACCAAGCTGGTTCTACCTACCCCAGGACTTTGCCCTCCAGGCCTGGACACTTCTGAATCCGGTGCCTGGACCTATCCCCCCTCTCCGCCTTAACACCATATCTGGGTTCCTCATCCCCAGCCTGTGTAGCCTCCCCCCTGCCCCCTTTTCTGGCCCCATCTTCCCCCCATTCCTATTTTTCCTTCTTCCACTGCCCCACCTCCAGCTTGCGACAGATGGGGGCCCCTCAGGGCTAGTACCTCAGACCTTTCTTAGCTAATTCCCTACTAGTTTCCCCAATAGGCCTCAAGAATAAACACATGCCGAATTCTGACAAATGCACCCCATCAGACCTGTACACTGCAGCTTGGTCAAAGGAAATGTCTTTATGCTGTAGGTGCACCCCCCCCATTTCAATTACAGCTCACGCTACCCTCCTATTCTGATGCTTCGTCACCTTCTCAATCAATGTAACATTCTTGACCCCTCTCCAAACCCTACGTGAGGTGATGTCAGACCAGCCAGTGATCACCCTTGGCCACCACCCCTTAATCATCTCTAAATCCTCCAGTATGCTTCTAATGCCTTTCTATAGCACCTTGGTGTGCTCCATGTTGTAGCGTAACTCTGTCCCTCTGGAAGTGGTGACCGCAAACCACTCTGCCCAATAGATGAAGGAATGCCCCACTATCCAGACCTTCCTCTTGGAACCTGCCACGGGAACAAGAGAAACAGTGTGAGTTGCTGTTATCAACACCTGACATACCTCTTGTAGCAACTGGACTTCCAGCACCCAACCTTCTGTAGCTCTTCTACTGCTACCCCTCTCTCTGCTACCTCTGAGGCTGCCCCAATCTGTAAGGAATGAGGGGCAAAATTTCCTGGGTCCTCACCCACAAATGCCAGGGCCTTCCTGAGCACTGCCCCTACTTGGAAACCAGGGACCAGGGACCCGTTCCTGTGGTGGAACAACACCCCCCTGCAACCCCCCCCGGATGCTGTCATATGCCTCTAGTGCTGCCACCACACAGTTGGTGGACTGTGGCTGCCTCAGCAGTGACACCGTGATCCCTCTCCCCCCTTGGTCAGTCTTTGACCTGGCTAGCCTAATGACCACTCTATCCTCCCCATAACAGGTTCTTATGCTGCAACGCCTGCCCAGCCACTGACTTCCTTGGGGCCACCACTTCCCCCACCCAGAAGACCCTTACTACCATGACAGCAAAAACAGCCCTGAAGAGGAGTGCCTCATGGGCCAAAGAGCACACCCGTCATGTAGCCCTTAATACCTCGGTCATCAGCTAATTCCAGCTATAGGAGGTGCTATGCTGCCCTCTGTGGTGTCCCCTTCGCCTTCTACCCTGCCCTCTCCCCAGGTCCCCTGAAAGTGCTGCTCATGGTATTGGCCCTTGCTCCGCCCCCCCTCTCTCCCTCTTGTCTGCAGCTGGAAACCGGGTGCGACCCACCGCATTTTGAACACGCATGCCTGAACTTGCAATTATTCCAGGTGTAGGTGGCCTTGTTAAAACCCAACAGGTCTTGGCCCCCAAGGCCGGGGGGCTCCTTTTCCCATGTTCGCCCCCAGCCCCACTCCCCTCCCCTCCCCCAAGAGGGTCCTCATCCAAAGCTCGGAGTGGGTACAATCCCACCTCAAATCATCCTTTGCTGCCATTCTCTTTCAGAATGCTTCATCATATTTCAGCCACCTGTACTCTATCTTTGCTCTGTACGTGTCCCGGATGATGGACATGTACATCAGTAGTGGAATGGCTAGGTCTGGCTGCTTCTCCAATATCAGTGCATAGTAAATGATAAACCCCCCATACCAGTTTACAGTGGTTTTCCCTTGGTACTTGGCCTCCTCGGCCTTGTGCCCTATAACCGACAATGCCACCGCCATCTCCAACTTCCCCACCGATTCCTTCCGCTCATATTTTTTGGCCGTGTCCTCGTCCACCAGTCTGAAAATGTCCACATGCTCTCTCTTCCAAGTCTTCTCTCTGATTGATGCCGGGATGTGGTCCCCCAATGAGCACCCCGGGGGTCCTTCATACAGCTTTTTGTTTGGTAGCGGGGCCCCGGTTCCCTCTTTTCCCACCCCTTTCCCCTTTAGGGCCTGCATGGCCCGTTCCATTTTTCAGTCCCTATGTTCCCCATGTCACCCAACAGCCCTTCCAAATACTCTTTCAACCCATTTTCATCAGATATATCTACGCCATTTTTACCCTCGTCCGTGCTCTCCACGTCCAGTTCCAGTGCTGGCAATGGTGCCAGGATGGGTGCGGGGTGTGGTACTTCCCGCCTGGGCTGCTTCCTCGTCTTCCCCCTGTTTGGGTGCTCCTCTCACTTCTTCGGTTTTTTCTGTGCCTCCTCCTCAGCTTTCCTCTACTTTGCTGCCACCACCAGCTCTGACATCTGCCCCATCAGCTTTGCTGCCTCCTGCATCATCCTTTTGCTGGACATCCGATTTCACTTGGGTGACATCGCTGCTCTGGGTCTCTGCTGCATAAAAATGAGAAATAAATGCCCAGTCCTGTGAATCCTCCTGCCTGGAGCCTGCCATAGCCTCCCAGGCATCATCCCTGCCATCGAATAGCTCGCCAAAAGGCCCCACCACCGGGGCCCCATCCATACCCCATTACAAAATACCGGCACACCAACCCAGACTCAAACCCCGGGCCCTTCTATGCCAGAGGCATACCTGCCTCCACAAACCCGCACAGCCCACTCGGCGGGTTTTGTTTTGCTGTTCCCCCCCCTTTCCCCTGTCCAGCTGGATGCAATAGGCCCAGCCATCCAGCCCTTCCCCCCATGTGGCCCAAAGGCCTGCTGGCCACGTGTTCCCATTTTTTCTTGTGGGGGCCTTCCTCGACCACGTGATGCCCTTCTCCCTCACATCCTTTGGCCATCCTGTATACTGCTAGGTATCCAAATCCCAGCATTTTGAAACCCGGCCAGCCCTCAGGAGGGAAATCCACTAGTACCTGCCTCCCCCAAACACAGGACCCCCGCCCTCCCTCGGCACCCAATGCGTGCAGGAAGCACTGCATCTCCCACTCACCGCCTCACTCTGTGACACCATGTGGGTGCCCTTCCACACTGCCCCACGCCAGCTGCACTTGCCGACGAGGGGCGGGTCGCCTCCACCACGTGGCCCCTCTGCTCCCTTCTGAACCATAAGCTGGTTGCCTGGCTGCACACCCAAGTCCTTAAGAGAGTGCTCCAAAATGCAGTTGTCACATTTTCCCCTTGTTCAGCATCCCCCATTGTCCACAACAAAGCCCCCATATTTTTCTGTACTAACCCTGCAACTCCCGCTATGCTGCCTGACTGCTTTCACATGGCTTGCCCCCACTCAGCAAACCTTCCAAGCCGCTTTGCTTCCCTAGCCTTATTATGCCTCTCCGTGGTGTTGCACACCTTCCAGGCCTCAAAGTCTGACTATCAGCAAGCTTCTGCTCCTGGGCCACCAACGCTGCCCACAAGCTCCGCTGCTCCACCCTTTCTGCTCCTGTCTGCCCACCCAACCGGCAGCTCTCTCATGCTTTACCAGGGTGGCAGACAGCTCACCAGAGCTCCCAAATTATTCCTACTCCAGGTCGCCGAAGCAGGCATCTCTGGGTGCATGTGGGCTGCTGCCACCTTTGCAATCCCCCCATTCCAGGTGTTACCATGCCATGCACAATCTCACCATTTACTTGCCACAATTCCTGAAAAACTGCAATAACCATAGGCTCTAGCTGTCATGCTACTGAGTGAGGACACTGCCATGCACCGCAGAAGCTCTCCAAGCCGCCTTCTCGAGGCCACCATAGTTGCCCCCAAGTTGCAGGACCAGCCACATGCTCGAGGTGCACTCCCTTGCCTTTGTCCACAGTATTGAGCCCCCGCAACAGGACCTGCCAGGCCTTGGAGCCTCCATTTGCTCCGACTGCGTCCACAAACCCCCTGACCAAAAACAGGCCTCCAAATCTGCCTACAATGCCACCACCCATAGCACTAGCATGGAATCTGACCCCCTTACTGAAAAAATGTGGCAGGCGTCTAACCAGGTCTAAGGCAGCTACCAGCAGACACAGAAACAACCTCTCTCACCACTCCACAACCGAACAGCATGATTACACTTTTTTTTTTTATAGAAAACGGACATTCCAGGAATACCGTGCTCACGCCCATGGGATGCTCGCAGCATAATACAGTGCAAGCGCTGCTTCTGACCACAGCCCTCCGCCTTAAAAGCAAGCACAGCCAAAACATGCAGTATGGCCCTAACCTCTAGATGCCAGGGCCCAGGCCTCCCCACAGCTCACAAGCCTGGCTCATTCAAAGCCACAAATGCCAACCAATACACCTATTCCTGTGGAAATCCCAACATCTTTTCCATTGCCTACAACTAGCTGCACTTACTCTTCTTTTCCAAACTACTAACTTATCACAATATCGATCACAAAAAAACAACTAGATCACGCTGGGCCACGTGGCCCACTAGACCTAACTGCCCATGTGCCTTACCTGTAAATTGCCGTCGATGTGTTGAACTCCAAGTGTAATGGAATTTTCCCAGCAAAAGAGGTCATCCTGAGGTTGCCCTGGCTTGATACAGCCCTTCAGGACCCCTGCTCAGGAGCCCTGTGGCTCTGCCCCCCAGCCAATCCCTGGGGTTCTGGCCTTGCCTTGTCATTTGACCATCTGAAACATAGAAACATAGACTTTGACGGCAGATAAGGACCACTTAGCCCACCCAGTCTGCCCATTTCCCTACCTATTGGATAAGCTGCAGATTCTAGTTAACCAACAGTCTACTTCCTGCAACCCCCAACTATAATTGCCTTATGTCTGTCCCATGCATGTTTGAATTCCCTCACTGTTTTAGACCCCACAACCTCTCCAGGAAGGCAGTTCCATGCGTCCACCACTCTCTCCATGAAAAAAATGTCCTCACATTACCCCTGAGCCATCCCCCCTCTATCTTTAAACTGTGCCCCCTTGTTCTTACACATCTCTTTTTCTGAAAGATGCTACCCTCCTGGACTTTGTTGATTCCCTTGAGGTACTTAAAAGTTTCTATCATGTCCCCCCTGTCCTTCCTTTCATCAAGGGTATACATATTAAGTTTTCTCAGTCTCTCTTCATATGGTTTCTGATGTAGACCCTGCACCATTTTAGTAGCCCTCCTATGGACTGCTTCCATCCTGTCTATGTCCTTGCATAGATGAGGTCTCCAAAACTGCACGCAGTACTCCAGATGGGGTCTCACCAACTGTCTGTACAGAGGGATAACCACTTCCCTTTTTCTACTTGTGATGCCTCTCTCTATGCATCCCAGTATCCCCCTGGCTCTCCTTACCAACTTCTCACATTGCTTACCCACCTTTAGGTCATCTGATAAGACTACCCCCAGGTCCCATTCCATTATTGTTGTTGTTAGTACCTCCCCTGCTATTGTGTACTCTTCTCCTGGATTTGTATTTCCAAGTGCATTACTTTGCACTTCTTTGCATTGAATCTAAGTTGCCATATGTCTGACCATTCTTCCAACCTTGCCAAGTCCCTTCTCATACTTTCTACCCCCCTTGTGTATCAACTCTTACAGATCTTTGTGTCGTCTGTAAGGAGGCATACCTTTCCTTCCAGACTGTCTGCAATGTCACCTATAAAGACATTGAAGAGAACTGGACCCAGTACTGAACCCTGAGGTACTCCACTAGTAACCCCCCTTTCTTTGGAATGTGTTCCATTCACTATTACCTTCTGTGTCTTGTTATGCAGCCAGTTTGCTACCCAGGCTACTACCCTTGGACCCACTCACAGGCTGGCTAACTTGATTATTAATCTTTTGTGCGGGACTGTGTCAAATGCCTTGCTAAAGTCTAGGTAGGCCATATCCATAGCCCCTCCCTGGTCTATTACTTTGGTCACCCAGTCAAAGAAATTGATTAGATTCATCTGACATGACCTTCCTGCTGTGAATCCATGCTGCTTTGGATCCTGTGCCTCGCTGGCCTCTAGGTACTCAACAGTTCTTTCTTTCAGAAGTGATTCCATCATTTTCCCCACAACTGAGGTCAAACTAACAGGTCTATCGTTTCCTGCTCCCACTTTTGTGAAGGGGAATCACATCTGCCCTTTTCCAGTCCTCAGGTACCACCCTGCCCTCACTCCTCTGCTGGCCAAGCGGCCTTCTCCTGTTGTCTTCCCTCCCTCTGAAATCTGCTCTGCTCCCCCCTCTGCTACTCCACTTCTCTCCCAGCTTTCAGACTCCACCTATGGCAACATCTTGCACCCACTTGTTCCTGCCTACCCCCTACATAACCCTATATCCTCTCCCTCAACCTTCACCTGCTCTGTCCCTTAGTTGCTGCTCATCTCCTAGTTACCCCTACCCCATCATGCACTGCGCACTTTGCCTCCCAGTTGATTGTTTACTGCTTACTGCTGTTTACAGTGCTGTATTTGAATTATGCCAGCACATATTACCATGGATTCTGTATACACCTTTTATTTCTGTAATTGTAATGCTAACTCAGAATTGTATTTGTAGCCAGTCCCCCTACAACCCCTTCTCTGGGTGTCACCTGGAAATGAACCTTGGCCCAGTGTGCCTTTCACAGTTAACAACTTTTAAATAAATAAATAGATTAGATGGGCCAAGTGGTCCTATTCTGTCGACAAATTCTGTGGCTATGTTTCTATACAGTGGTATTACAGAGGGAAAGGGACTTGTGTTTATATAACAGTTCCGTAGAAGTTTGGAATCTCATTAATAAAAAAGAACCTTTGGTAATGTTCCAGAGCATTCTTTACTGCTACATCAATCAAGAAATTCACAACTCACCCTAAGATACGCATTTATTAAATCTAGTTCACTGACGGCGAAGTAGATTAGACCCATGGCAGCAAATATACCATAGGTGATTCTTTCTCCACCTCAGACACCAGAGCTCTCAATACTAACGTGTAAGCTGGAAGCACTAAAGCAGATGGCATGTGTGGCCATAAAATTAACCCTTGCAGGGCAGCGGACTGATGTACCAGTCCAAAATTCCTATACATTCTAATGCTGTTGGTAGCCTAAGGGTTAAGTAAGCAGGATGCTGGCCAGTGGAGTTTTGCTGATGCTTCAGTTTCAAATGCAAAAAGCATGCACGGCAAGTTACATTGGCTGACCCTGTCATAGGTAGATTCTTGCTTGATTCAGTTTGAGGGCATGTGACAATTTGATTTCATTTTGTCATATTCATCATTAGTTCTATAGCACATTATTACTGGATAATTGCATTATTTGAGTCTATATTCTCTCTCTTTCCCAACTACATGATATTTAAGTACCTAGTTTTACTCCGTTTGCACCTCAGCACCCCATTTCTTGTAGCTGAAGTTTTAAGATTTTTTTTTCATTATCTTCTATTACAAAACACAGTAATACTGCTTAACTTTTCTTAATTATGTGGGCTGCCCCTCATTTTGTCTCTTGGAAATCTTTTTTGTAGCATATACAGCTCTTTTGGGCTGTTTTTCTAAACAATCTGTGATAGATATGGGATATGAGCTCTATTCCAAACAAATGAAACAGTGTGTTATGGATTTTTCCATGCCTTTTTATACTGTATCTGTGTTTTTCTGGATACTCATGACCATGTCAGGGGATGTAGAAACAAACCCTAGGCCTATGTCTTTAACTTTTCAGGATATACCTAAATGGAATTCAAGGGGTTTTTATTTTGTTCACTTGAACACTAAGAGTTTTTTAAATAAAAAAGCCAAAATTGAAGCACTGATAACATTTTATAAACCTGATCTACTCAGTTTAACTGAGACATGGCCAAAACCATCCATACATGATAACCTCTGTGAGATAAAAGGATATAAAGTAGTCAGGAAGGGTAGGGCATGTAAAAAGAAAGGAGGGGGGATTATGGTGTTTTATAGAGATGCACTACAAGTTACCATAAAGGATATATCCATAAAATCCAAGCCTGAATGTGAATGGTTGCTTTTGGAAATTGCCATAGGAGCATGTGACAAGATTAGCCTTTGTGTAGTATACAATCCACCTAAATCAGGTAAAAAAGGCATAGTAGAATTTCTTGAATGTTTTCAACCTACTGTACTTAATAAACATGTTTTGGTAGTGGGGGACTTCAATTTAAATTGGGGAACAGCAGATCAATCTGATCTAGAACACTAATTTTAAATGCAGGCCGTACTCAGATAATCGCTGAATTTACCAGAATGAATCTTTGTAGCAACCTGCATACAGTCTTGGATTGGATACAAAATATTGACAAGATTATTGAGTGTGAGACATATCCAGAGAGTAATCATCTTCCAGTTTTTTGCATCTGGAATATCACCAAAACTGAAGTTTCCAAAAAATTATTTCCTATAGAAATTATAATCATTTTGACCTTGAACATTTGAATGAGGACCTTAGATTATTAGATTGGACTTATTTAGATGCTATACCAGATCTAAATGCTGCCATTGATTTTGTTTTATCACATTATTAGAATTACAAAATAAGTATTTCTCAGTAATCACTAGACGGGGTAAGGGAACTGATAATAAATTGATTTCACCTGAACTTTTAGGCTAATGAGAGAGAGGTATAGGCAGTGGAAAAACCTATAAAAACATGAATTGTATTGCTGATCTTAACAGATATCGTACACTAAGAAATCAGAGCAAAAAATGTAATTTGAAAGTGTAAATCTGAATATTTAAAAAAGAAATTCAGTTGGGACTCATTGGGTGATCCTAAAAAACTTTGGTCATCGTTTAAATCATTAACTGACCCGGTTAAGACCAAAACCTCTGATACAATTAAACATGATAAGTCAGTTATAACAAACCCAAAAGAAACCTGTGATTTATTTCTATCTAAATTTACAGATTTTTCAAAATTTACTACTAGTTTTGGTTGTAAAACTTCTTCAATTAATGTTGCTTCGTTGCAGATTGACCATGCAAATCCCTCTTTCTATTGTCGGAGAATCAGCCCCAATGGATGTTTAAATTATTAAAACGGATGCCAGTTAACATGAGTGCAGGGTAATATGGGCTTGAGCCTAGGTTTTTGAAAATTGTTGCACCTCATGTTTATGGGCCTCTGACAAACATTTTTAACCTTTCTTTGGTTACTGGAGAGTTTCCACAAAACTGGAAACAAACTGAGATAAAACCAATTCCAAAGTCTGGTTCTCTTCAGGATGCTGATAATTATCAACCTGTATCAGTATTATCTCCTTTGAGTAAAATGTTAGAAAAAAATAGCTAATGAACAAATTACTGAATATCTTCAGGCCAATGGACTTCGCTCTCCAGAGCAGCATGGCTTTCAGAAGTCCTTCACTACAGGCACAGCTCTGGCATGTTTTTTACAGATCATGCCCTAAGATCTATGGACCATGGTAAGTTAACTGGTGCAGTTTTTGTTGACCTGTCAAAGTCTTTCAGTTTGGTTAATCATACCATGCTGCTCTAGAGACTGAAGGACATTGGCCTGATGGAAAGCCCTCATAAGTGGTTTCAAACCTATTTAACAAATCACCCACTGAGGATTAATATTGGCAGAGTACAATCCCAAACACATATCCTAGAACAAGGGGTCCCTCAGAATTCCATTTTAGGACCCCTGTTATTTTCATTACACATAGATCCCATAACAAAAATACATTCAAAGTCCAGTATGTTATTATATGTAGATGATATTATTCTCTTTTCTAGTTCAAATTCAGTGGATGAAATTAATTCATCTACTATATAAATGACGATTTTCTGCTTCAAATAAATGGTTGAAGTTGCATCATTTGATGTTAAATACTATAAAAACACAGTGCATTCTTTTTGGCTCAAAACCTAAATTAAATAAATGTAAACCTCTTCAAATATTTGATTTGGATGGAATTATGCTGCAGCAGGTTAATGAGTTAAAATATTTAAGAGTCTTACTGGACCCTAGTTTGACAGCCCGTATAAAGAAAACTGTAAAAAAGTAAATCAGAAACAGGGTGGTTTATATAAAATAAAGGACTGCTTGACAAGAGAAGCCAGGGAAACAAGCAAGCAATAATGCCTGACAAGGTGGGCAGTATTGGGCAATACCGGACCGGCCAGGGGCATAATGAGCGGCGGAGGGCCTTATAGCCCTTGAGCGGTCCGGTATTGCCCATACCGCCCACCCTGGAGGGCACTATTGCACTTAGAAAATGGGCTTTCATTTTTTTTTATTTATAAAAATGATTTTCTAAGGAAAAAATGGTAAAAAAGTAATTAACATATGAGAAACAGGAGCTTCTGTTAAATAGTCCCTTTAGGAAATGCCACTAGAGGGTGCTGCTGCCTATGAAAAGCCTTGTTTTCTATGTTGCAGTGTCTCTTTAGTTTGTATGGATTCATTTGCAGTAGCGCCCCCCCGTGGAGTACTGTTTTTTTTTTTTATTTAAATAGCGCGTTTCAGCCCTCCCCGTTGGTGTGTTCCCTTCTTACTGCACCTCATTGGTGCGATTTCTTTTCGATGTCCTGCATGAAGAAATTTGACTGTTGTGACTTGGCCCTCTCCCACAGCACGCATGCGCAGAGACACAGTCAGACTCAAGGAGAATTGGCAATTTTAAATAGTTTTTTATTTAATGGTTTTTCGGTTTGTTAGTTTGCAGGCAGTCGGCGAGGTAACCGGAAGTGTATGAGACTGGTCACGGAAGATGAGACTTGGTGAATGAGCGAGCGAGGAAGCCGCGAAAGTTAAAGCGAGAAAAAAAACTGCAGGGGAGAGCAAGGGACAGAAGCTTCACATAAGAAATGTTTTAAACTGATTTTTAACCTGTACACTGAGACAGCAGCTGGGGGGAAGGTGGCGCATGAGATGCTATGGACTGACGACATCTCGGTCTTTTAGCAAGGGCAAAAAAATGGCAGCTGGTCAGTACGCCAGTTCGGGGTGCCCAAGGAGATTCTTAGGTAATGGGGCACCTCGAATTGGCACTTCTTTCAAAGCGGGTGTCTATCGTAACGTAATGTACCCCCCTGTTTTAGCTCTCAGCCAATCAGAGAGCTGATAATGTTTTGCCCATTTTCTAATAGCAAAGAGTGTACTTCTGCCAACACTGTATTATAACTCATTTTTATTTACTATGTTAATTGGTAACGATACTGATTTAGGTAACAAAACTTTTAATGCAGTTTGTCGTTTTGTCACAACAAAACATGTAACGCTCATCACTGTTTGTTATATGATGAATTGGGATGGCTACCACCTAGGCTGAACTTTACATATAGTTTGGATTGTCTATTGACTAATACAATTAAACTTGAACATTTCTCTCCATTATTTAAGTTAAATGAGCAAAAGAAAGGGGTTAGGACACTAAGGTCCTCTTCAAACATCCAATGGAGTTTACCCAAAATTACAAGTACGGGTAAGAGGTTTTTTTCATTTCAGGCATCCAAGCTTTGCAGTAATATGCCTCAAACATGGTTAGACTCCAAAGACCATGTAAATTTTAAAAAGGAGTTAAAAATGTATTTATTGCATCAGTCTATTTGCAAATGTTATTAATGTTGTTGATAACTTATCATGTGCTGTTTTATATTTTGTGGCATTTATTGTATGTACTCTTTTGTACTTTTTGTATTTTTGTAAACACCTAAGCTGCTTGTTAAGTGGCTCCAGGTCGTTCCTGAAAATGGGCCTTGGCCCAGTGTGCTTACTCAGTGAACAAAGTGAAAATAAATAAATAAATCCCACATAATGAAGGCACTGCATACTGAGGATTTTAAACAGGAATTCATATTAATCTATGATGCAGTATGAAAAACATTCTATATTAACAACGGAGCACTACTATTTATGCTATACCTGTGAGGATAAAAGATGGCATGGATAAATTATTTGTTAATTTGTTTGTTTATGCCATTATGGACCTAGAGTTAGAAAATCATGATATTCTCACTCTATGTCTAATATTCTCACTCTACATATATAGTGGCAATATAGGTACAGTAATCTATGGTTCTGCGATGTTGGTCACTCATTCACTTTCATACAGGAAGGGTGTACTGGGATAACATCACTGTTGAAGTTGGCAACTGATCATCAATCAGCATGCAGGATTTTTCTTGCCATTGTATAACAAAAGGCATAGCATAAATCTGATATGCCACAGCCTAATAAAAATATCGCAGATATTTTCCCTCATGCAGTTTGACCTTTTGACATTACCCGTGGTTTTGATTCCATACGTTAAACTGCACTCGGAAACTATTAGTGATCGATCTATCTAGCTGGATGTATGTATGTATATATATATATATATATATATATATATATATATATATATATATACATATATATATATATATATATGTATAGTTATTCAACAGGTGTCCACATAAACAAAGTGTGATAAATCCGTTTATCTAAGTAAATGTGTACATAAATTTATTTATGTACACAGTTACTATGTTACACTCCATTTATGTACATAGTTTCTACCCCCCTTCCACAGTCAGCCACCTACCCACCCGCACTACTTTACTTTCCTCAGCATTGTCTTTCAACAGAAGGTATCTTTAACAGCATCACACTGCACTCCTGCACTCAGTCATTTTCCTTGTTGATGAAACCTACCCACAGCACAGCATGTCAGTATGCTTATGATTTCCATACTGCTTCAAAAAATAATTAACCTCTTACTACTTATTTTAAACACCTTTTTCTTTCTCCACATGCACCAGGAGCTCCTAGTCCCACTTGCTCCACTAGCAGTGATGCATCTTACCAGATCACCACTCATCGTACGATGACTGTCAGAACAGCTCAGAAAAAAAAAAAACGAAAGAAAGGTATCCCTTATCTGCTCCTTCCAGTAGTCAGAATACCTAATTGAGTAACTCCCTTTTCACTGAATTTAGAGGCAGCCGCTCTCATTAAATGGATCCATCTTCCCTCAACTATTTCAGTTCACCACCCACTTAGCCAGTCAGTGGTGATGCTGTGACAACAATGCAATGCCCAAACACTGATCCATGGTAACTGCCATCGCAATCAGGCTGGGACAATGGCAGCAAGTTACAGTTTCCTCAAAAATCCCATTAGATTTGCAAAATAAAAATAAATGATACACACATTAAAAATCGTGACTGTCACACAAGGTGTAAGACTGTTGCATAAATGAAATATACAGGGGGCGACTGTGTGATAAAGGATTTATTTTGTGTAGTTGTCATTGACCTCTTGTAACCATCACTCATGGCTCTGCCACTCATGAGGTTACTTAAGGTCAATGACAACCGCACAAGATAAATCCTTTATCACACACAGTTGCCCTTATATAAAATATACTGTATATATATATATATATATAAGTTTGTGTGTGTGCATGACACACACATATATGGGATACTCAATGGGCTGACTCAGAATGTGCCATTTGTCTGAATGGAAAAATCAGGGATCCTAGCACCCTTACTACTGAGGTTAGCAGAAGCTCTAATTATACAGTAGATTGAGTACTTGGAGTCGGTCATCGTAAAGTCAGTATTTGAAATCTTTGTTGGCAATTATTTATTTGCTTTGCTTGGAATGGGGTATAGCCTGCATAATGGTAGTTTACTCACCTGGTAAAGGTGATTGTGTTACTGTATAGTCATGGCACTCCCACTTCCTTACCTTAGGGTTATAGCCACCTGATAGGCTGCTTGATGCACATGTGACCTACGATCATATTTCAGTCCCACCACCAAGCCTCCTCCGGTTCCTCTTGTCCTCAGTTTCGATACTTCCACAGCTGTGAAATAAATAATTTGCATGCACAGACAGTATATAATCTCTCCTGAGACAGCATGATCTTTATAACTCTACTTTTAGTTACATTTGTCAAACATCTATCTTAACTCTACGAAATTTTCAGTGTTAGAATCTTTCTTAACTTTATACTGTTTCAAGTCATACAGGTTGGTCATATGTTAGATTTTATAATGTCCCTGTACAGAAGTATTATCCATGCTCCCCCAGGAGGGCTGGAGTGCCATGGGTCTACAGTAGCACAGTCACCTTTACCAGGTGAGTAAACTACCATTGTGTTGCCTGTATATTCATGGCACTCCCACTTCCTTACCTTAGGGTATGTAAAAAGCAGTGTCCTTGTGATTAGGGTGGAGGGAGTTGTTAGATCCTGCATCTAACAGTGTTACAGTCATTAATACTTTTTGTCCAAATGAAGCTCTCTTTGGAATTACTGTATCTAGTCTGTAATGTCTAGTAAAGGTGTGTATTGTCGACCAGGTTGCAGACAAGCAAATTTCCTGAGCCATTGCTGAATTCCGCTTTGCCCATGAGGTGGCCACTGCCCTGGTGGAGTGTGTTTTGATTCCAATGGGTGGAACCTTGTTACTTGTCTTGTAAGATTCTTTAATAGTTCTTTTGAGCCAAGAGGTGAGTGTTCCTTTTGCTGCCGCTGAGCCTTTCTTGTGTCCTATTGCAACCATGAATAGTCTCTCCATGTGCCTGAAGGGGGCTGTTCTTTCTATGTGTGTTGTTAGTGCCCTTTTCATGTCCAGTGAGTGTAGGGCTCTTTCTCTTTTGTCTGTGTGCTCTTCATAGAAAGTCAGCAATTCAGTGGTTTGGTTTATGTGAAACTGAGTCTATTTTTGGCAAAAATGATGGCACTGTTCAGAGTGAGACTCCTTCTGGTATAAAAGTTGTGAATGGTTCTTTGCATGACAGTGCTAACAGTTCACCTACCCTGCGGGCAGACTATATTGCCACCAGGAATGCTGTTTTGAGGCCTAGCCAGTAAATGTCAATGTCTTTTATTTGTTCAAAGGGGTTTCTTGTAAGTGCGTTAAGCACCAATGTCAGGTCCCATGGTGGTACCCTTGTTTTGTTTCATGGCCTCATGTTTGTTGTTGCTTTTAAGAACTACATAATGTCTGGGTGTGAACCTGGGTTAGCACCACATATGGTCCCCACGGTGGCACCTATAGCCGATTGTTGAACCCTCAGTGATGAAGGTGCTAGACCCTTTTCTAGTCCTTGTTGGAGGTATTTTAATATGTCAGCTACTGAAGCTGATTCTGGGGGTATCTTCTTTGAATTGCACCATGTGGCAAATCAATTCCATTGTCTGGAGTATGTTGTTGTGGAACTGCATTGTGATTGTAACATAGTGCCCATGACCATGTTGTGGTAACCTGCATTCTGCAGTCTCTCCCTTTCAGGAGCCAGGCCATAAGCTTCAGATTGTTTGGACTGGGATGTGTTATGGGGCTCTGGATTAGTGTGTCCTGATGTACTGGTAGTTTTCAACTGTCCATTGCCATTGCCACTATTGTGGCAAACCATGCTGTCCTGGGGCCAGTAGGGTGCTATTAGTATTACTATTCTCCTGGAGTGTCATATTTTGATAGGACTTGTGCTATTAGTGGTAGTGGGGGAAACACGTAAGAGCAGTCTTGTGTCCATTGGATGGAGAGGGTGTCCACTCCCACTGACTGCGGTTCCTTGAACCTTGAGAAGAATTTATCCGATTGCTTGTTTTTGTTGGTTGCCATCAAGTCTATGGCTATCCTGGCCCATTTCTTCTGAACTTGCTGAAAAGCCTCTGGGTAAAGCTGCTATTCTCTGGGGTGTATTTGTACTCTGTTCAGCCAGTCCACAGTCATGTTCAATTTGCTGGCTAGGTGTATAGCCATTATATGTTTCAAATTCTTCTGTGCCCAGGTTGTAATCATGTTTGTCTCTCTTTGTAATCTTATGATCTTGGTGCCCCCCTGTTTGGTTATATATGCTACAATCGCTCTGTTGTCTGAGCGTATCAAGATGGTCTTTCCTGTTATGTGTGCTTTGAATGCCAGGAGTGCATTCCATACTGCCCTTATTTCAAACATGTTGATTGGCAACTTCTTTTCCAAGGTTGTCCATTTGCCCTGGGCTGATCTGTATCCCATTGATGCTCCCCATCCCCATGGGCTGGCGTCTGTGTCTATGGTGACATTGTGCATTATTTCCACAAGGGGTTGCACCTGGTGAGGTGGTGTCTGTTTGTCCACCAGCTTAATGACATCTTGACCATCTCTGTCATTTTCATTTTGCATTGCACGTTCTTCTCCAACAGAGAACTGTATTGTAGGAGTAACATTTGCAGTGGGTTCATGTGCCATCTTGCCCATGGTAGGAGGTCGATGCAGGAGGACATGCAACCTAGTATTTGGGGAACCAGTGCTATCATAGGGCATTGAATGTTTGTTAGTTAGCTTTTTTGTGCTAAATTTATGAGGTTGGCTATCCTTGTTTCTGTTGGTCTGACCAGTCCTTTCTTTGTGTTTATTTCCACTCCCAGGTGTTCTATGCATTGTGTGGGGACTAGGCGACTTTTGCTGGTATTGATCACCCATCTGTGATCTGTTAGGGCATGTATGGTTAGTTTGGTGACCTTTTCTGATTCCTGTTTGGATCTTTTCCTGATTAGCTAGTTGTCTAGATAAGGGAAAATGTGTACCCCAAGTTCTCTGAGTTTGGCTGCCAGCACTACTGAGATTTTGTGAAGACCTTTGGTACTGACGCCAGACCGAATGGCAGTGCTTGGTACTGGAATTGTTAGCCCAGTATTTGGAATCTTAGAAATTTCCAGTGGGATGGCTGCATTGGTATGTGTAGGTATGCATCTTTTAAGTCTATGGTGGTGAGGTAATCACCTGGTCGGATTGACTGTAGTGTGGACTTTATAGTCTCCATCTTGAATTTTTTTGTCAGTATGAATCTTCTAGGACTGGTCTGAGGTCCCCTGTCTTTTTTGGTACTAAAAAGAATATTGAGTATATCCCCTTTCCAGATTCCTCTTGGGGAACCGGTTGTATTGCATTTGAGTGTATCAGGGAGTTTAAGATTTGTTGTGATAACCATTTACTCTTGGCTACTGGTGATATTACTAGTCTTTCTCTGGTTGGTATCTCCTTGAATTCGATGGAGTACGCTTGTTTCACCACTTCTTTTACCCATTTGTCTGAGGTTGCTCATGCCCATATTGTGCTGAATTCTTGAAGGGGTCCCCCTATTTGTGTGTTGTGACTTGTTTGTGGTTGTCCCACCTGGTGCTGGTGTCATGGTGTCACTAGATTTGCCTTGCTTGGGGTGTAGTCATTGTGTGAATTGCTTTGTGTTCTTCCCTCTTTGGTTTGTAAACTTGCCCTAGAGGGTCCCCCTCTGCATCTGAAACTGGAATCACTTCTTCTGTGGTAGTTGTATCTGTTTTGGTTTGGATTCTTTTTGTCCCAGAAGCTATTATTAAATCTTTTGCTGGGCTGTGATCTGTATCCCTGTGATCTGCCCCTGTGAGACAGTAGATATCCTGCATCTTTGTTGCCATCACAGTCCTTTCCCTGGCACCTTCTCCTGAGGAACTCATGAAGACCTTCTCCGAAAATGCAGTCTCCCTTGAATGGGAGTTTCTACAGATGAGCCTTCGACTCATTATCTGCATCCCAAAGCTTCAGCCATAGGGAGCTCCTTGCTTTGTTAGCAACTGCCTCTGACCTTGCATTCATTTTTAGTGTGTCGAGGGACATGTCCCCCAGGTATTTTGTTGCTTGTAACATGTACTCAAGCAGTTCGGCCTGTTGTGATGTAGAGGGTAGTTTCTTACTGATCTCTTCAATACATCTAATTTAGTTAGTTAGTTAGTTAAAACTTTATTTTTTAACAGGATAAAACTTTAGGTCCAAAAGGACCTATCTTCAAAGTTGTCCTGTGTACATACAGACACTCAAAACAAAATGGTGGATTTTCGAAAGTAAAAGGGCTATTTGTGAAAGTAAAAACTGCATTTGCGACACTTTCAAACTTTTTTTTAACTTTTCCCATTGACTTATAATGGGAACTTGTTTTTTGAATAACTTTTGAACTGTTTAATATTTTTTCACGAAATCTTTGAAAGGCACATTGGGCACCCTAGCTGCATGTTCCCTGATGTTTTCGGACCGGTCGCACAAACCGTGTGACCTGTAGGTGAGAGCAAAGAAATCACAAAAAAGAGTAATTGTGCAATTCGTTGTCGCTTAATAACTCCGCAGCCGTATATCCGACCGGTACGAAACTTGGCAGTTCCCAAGATCTACCATGCCCAATCATGCATACCAAATTTGAACAATGGCAATGTTATTAAGGTGCAAACTTTGACCCTTTAACCTTAAAAGTGCTACTCAATCCTAACTATGGTAGCACTACTGTGCTACCATAATATATATATATATATAGTATATTAGAGGCTAAAAACTCCGCTTAATGCATTAGTTAGGTTGTTCCACAGCGGCAAAAGTGAGGATATTCGCTGTTAGTTGAAAACCCAACCCCGAATTCACCCCCAGCACCACACACACACAGACACACACACACATTCAAGTATGGGGGAGGACCAAGTCAACACAACCAATGACAGACATCCAGCAGCAGGTGACAGAAATAACAAACAATTGTCTAAATGTACTATGAGACATCCCCACCCACCTGACCAGGTACTGCATGCTCAGTGGAGATCAACAGCAAAACTGAGGCCATGTACACCAAACGTACACATCCCTGATTGCAGCTGCACACAACGCACCACACTTAGTAGTTGCATGGCCTTACCTACCGATGCCCACACCAGACCACACCACTTGTGGTGGGCCACCTGAGCAATAGAGTTCAGCAAAACCAAGGAGTTGTACAGGTATAATATCTCTGATTATAACAAGGGTTTGAGAAATGCAGCTTTAATTGACTGTAAACATTGTAACAGCCTTATGTTTAGTTTTTATTAACATACATGTAGAGCCTAATATATGATGAACATGGTTTAATGTTGTTTAAAAACAGTTTTATTATGATAGCAATAAGCCACTCCCAGGTATTATGTTAATGGTCAGTTTATCACTGTCTAGCGACATGTGGCACCTCGGATATGCCTCATTCAACATTAAACCCTCACAGGGTGATTAACAGACCATTTAACATAACTGTTGGTCATGCCTTATTGTTTAATTGTCTTTATGAGTAGATACCTCCTCTGCTAGGCACTGCAGCAGCTTTGAACACAGTGTCCCACCCAGTTACACCATACACTGTCTAGTTACTGGAGAATGGCTGGAATATGAACTCATGAAGATGAACAGTGTAATTTGATCATTACAGTCATCGAAACCCTAGTGTGATTATAACTGACAGACTCAGTGATAGAGGATAACCCCTGCTGTCCTAGTACACTTACCCCATTATGAGTTAAATCAATACTAAAAGACATTCTGTTTATATCTACACCATACCTACTTGATTCCTGTTGTAGCAGAATTAACATAGTTATCACTTGATAGCATCAGTGACAGAAGTGTGGCAAACCCAAACAGCAGGCATACAGCCTGAGTATGAAACAACTGTTAAAAAAATCACACTGTGTCCATAAGTGGCATAGATCACTCATTGCAACAATAGCAAATGTATAACTATTTGAATAAGTTAGTCATCACAGATGCAATGAGATTGTCTTTATCATGTACAACATACTCAGTAAGTGCCTACAGGAAAATCTATCCTATATACATGTCCGATACAGGTACATCGTTGTTGGCTCAGTAGTGCTATGATATTTAGAAGTTACTTGGCCTGATCCATGCAATTACAATCTTTCTTACAAAGAATACTTACTGCATCTTTAATATTGAAACACACTGAAGGTCTATGTATGTACATCAGCAGTACACCTTCATCAGTAAGAATGCATGTGATACTGGCAGTACCAATTTCACAGCGTTGAACAGGCAATGCTTTTCCACACGTTTACATCAGCCTTCTATGTTGAGTAAACCATTGCAGTAAATGTACTACTATGTAAATCACCTACTAAATGTATCACTACTTTTATCTTGAGCATGCTAGTGTCTTGTAGTTAATTTATGTGCTTCTCTTAATTAATGTATACCAGTAGTGTTAAAACCTTTCTACAACTGTCATCATGCACCTTCAGCATTTATATTGTATAACGGCACAGTACCAGTTGTGGTGTGTGGGCTTCGTAGGTAAGGCCATGCAACTACTAAGTGTGGTACGCTGTGTGCAGCTGCAATCAGGGATGTGTACATTTGGTGTACATGGCCTCAGTTTTGCTGTTGATCTCCACTGAGCATGCAGTACCTGGTCAGGTGGGTGGGGATGTCTCGAGTACATTTAGACAATTGTTTGTTATTTCTGTCACCTGCTGCTGGATGTCTGTCATTGGTTGTGTTGACTTGGTCCTCCCCCATACTTGAATGTGTGTGTGTGTCTGTGTGTGTGTGGTGCTGGGGTGAATCTGGAGTTAGGGTTTTCAACCCTAACAGCTAATTCCCTCACTTTGTCGCTTGGAACAACCCTAACTAATGCATTAAATGGAGTTTTGCCTCTAATTTCCCTTCTTTTGAGAATGATATTGAGAAATAGTGAATATAATGCAGTGGCGGAACGCACACGGTGGCGTGATGGGAACGGTGCCACGTGATGTCTTGTCACATAGTAACATGGTGCCTGTAAATGGAAATGTCAATGGGCTTGGTGACGCAAAGTGAAACAGAAAGAGAAACAGTACGGTACACACAAATGGCAAAAAAGTAACAGAAACGCAAGCGCAAATGAAAATGCAAAGGATGACGCACGTGGTGGCATTGAGGTGTGCATTGGGATCATCAGCCCTAACTCTCACCCCATGACATGTGTAAAGCAGCAGAAGTATAGGAGAATGGGGTGAGAGTTAGGACCCATGATCCCAATGCACACCCCAATGCCGGTTGGGGTGGGGGCAAGGGGTTTTCAACCCTAACAGTGAATTTCCCACTTTGTCGCTGTGGAACAACCCTAACTAATGCATTAAACTGAGTTTTTGCCTCTAATTTCTTCTTTTTGAGAATGATAACAAGAAATAGTGAATGTAATGAAGGGTGGAGCTGGTGCCCTCTGGCCCTCACAAGGCCCCAATCGCGATACATGCGGTGGCGGAAAGGGCCCCAGCCCCGCCACATGATGTCTTGTGGCATACTAACAGGACAGCAACGCAAACAGAAATGCTAACAGTGGCGCACATGGTAACACAAGCACGAATGAGAACAGAAAGGGTAATGCACATGGTGGCGTAGACGAGAATGGTCTGCCACGTGATGTGTTGTCACATAGTAACATGGTGCCCGCAAACAGAAATGTCAATGGCACGGTGATGTAAAGTGAAACAGAAAGATAAACAGTACTGTAGACAGAAATGGCAAAAAATAACAGAAACGCAAGCGCAAATGAAAACGCAAAGGATAACGCATATGGTGGCGTAGACGTCAACGGTAAGTGAAATGGGTACGGAACCGCAAGTGGAAAGGGCAACAGTAACAGTAATGTAAGTGCACAGGCTGGTTTTCCCCAAAACCTGCATTGAGAAAGACAGTGAGTACAGATAATGTATGCAAAATAATGAGTATCGGCACAGAAAATGAGATCTTGGAATACTAAATACATTATATCTCAGGAACCGTACAACGTAGAAAAAAAATTTAAAAGTCATATTATTTACAACCGTCCTGGCTAATTTGAATCTTATTTGTAGTAGGGGGCTAAGAAATTTTCCAACGAAAAGTCCGTATCTCGCACCGTTTCCGAGATACGGGCCCTGAAAGGCGTGGCGAACGCCGTAATGTTATCCTATGGGAAAAAAAGAAAAGTTTGGAGCGCCATAACTTTGCCTCCCTGTAATATTTTTTCACCAAACCACTGAAAGGCATATCTGTGGGCTGTTGGCTGTCTTCCTCCAAATTTCAGGAAAAGACCTAACCGTTATTTTGCAGCAGGGATCCAAAGGATTTCTGTTATGCGCTAGGCAACGTAATGTTATCCTATGGGAAAAACTGTCAACTTTGGAGTGCCGTAACTTTGCCGCCGTGTGACATTTTTTCACCAAACTACTGAAAGGCACATCTGTGGGCTGTTGGCTGTCTTCCCTCCAAATTTCAAGAAAAAAGACCAAACTGTTATTTTGCAGCAGGGTGCCAAAGGATTTCTGTAATATCGGGCGCCGTAATGTTATCCTATGGGAAAAACTGTCAACTTTGGAGTGCTGTAACTTTGCCGCCATGTAGTATTTTTTTAATACAACACTGAAAGGCACATCTGTGAGATGTTGTCTCCGTTCCCTCTAAATTTCAGCCCAAAACTCCCAACGGTTCTTTTGCAGCGCAGTGCCAAAGAATCACTTTCACTGTCCCACAGATGGAAAACTACTGTCGCAATTTATGAAAGCTTTGCAAGTTCGACACTTTCGTGGAGCACGTAAAGTACTTTATGAAAGTGCTTTTTACAGAAATTTGAAAACATATTTCTGGGTGTTTTACCACAAAATAAAGACATGGCAAGCATCCTAAGGGTCCACTAGGTGAATACAAAAGAATTAGGTTGCTAGAGGGTCTCAAATTTAAATGCCAACCATTTTTCTGATCACCAACTGAAAACAAAATGGCCGATTTGTGAAAGTAACAGGCCCATTTGAGAAAGTAAAATGCATTTGCGAAAGTGTTGAACTTTCTGTTAACTTTTCCCATTGACTTATAATGGGAACTGTTTTTGAATAACTTTGAACCGCTTTAATATTTTTTTCACCAAATCTTCAAAGGCCATCGGGACCCTACGACATTCCCTGAAGATTTAGGGCTGGTCGCGCAAACCGTACGACCTGTAGGCGCGACCATAGAATTCCAGAAAAGCGTAAACGCACGCACAGATCACACTTAATAACTCCGCAGCCGTATATCTGACCAGTACGAAACTTGGCAGATCCCAAGGCCTATGGTTCTTGATCATAAATTCCAAATTTCAGGCAAATCCATCAAACGGTTGCAAAGTTATTAAGGTGCAAAGTTTTGGGGCTTAACATAGAAATGGCTCCTCAACCCTAACTATGGTAGCACTACCGTGCTACCATAATATATATGATGGTATATAATTAGAATTCTCATAGTGTTTCCCAGTTAAGATCTGCAGATGATTCATGATTCTGCCTTGATATGATAGTGATCGCTCTCATGCTTTGATATATTATGTGGAATTTATTAAGGCTGTTCCTTTAAATGTGAGTCCCTTTGATTTCTTAATTGGGAATATTGTGGGACGTTCCTTTAAATGTGGGTCCTGGGATCAAAACAACATGGCCGCTAAGAGAAAACTGAGGTGGATACCCTAAGTAAGATGGCCTCTGCCTAACGTGCATGCGCGCAAATTTTAGATTGTCTCTAATAAGATGGAGTACTACCTCTCCCAATATGGTGATCAGCCAGCTAGTGCGCATGCATAGACGTGATGATGTCACTGCGCATGTGTGTGTAGTACTGAGGCATGGAGAAGACCCAAGGAGATGGGAGAGGAGCAGACATGGTGCCATCACCATTTTTAAACACCGATGAATATTCATGAGTGCGTGCACTATACAGTAGGCGCTCACTGACAGTTCAGTCTGGTGGCCAGCCGTGGAGGTGAAAGGTAGGCTGTGCCAGTCACTGGCTGTGTTTTGGGATGGGGAGAGATCGGGGTGGGAGGGGAACTAGTCCGCCAGGAGGGAAATTTGTAAATACTGGTTAATTTACGGTGACAGTGTGGATCGGGGTGGGAAGGCTACTAGACCACCAGGAGGGCAATTCTTTAATATGATTTATTTGCAGTGACAGCAAGAATCAGGGTGGGGTGTCACTAAACCACCAGAGGGTAATACTTCAATATTATTTATTTGCGGTGACAGCGGGGATCAGGGAAGGGGACTGCTGGACCACCAGGGCAAGTGGTACACAGCTGCCCTGCAGCTTGCAGTACACCCTCCAGGTGCACCCTCTGTATGGTGCCCGGCCACGATTGCCGCAAGTTGTGGGACTTTGCCACCAGGACCCTGCTGGATTAAGAATTAGGCATAGGGTCCCTGGCACAGGGGGCTTCGGCACAATCTGCTGTCTGCCACAGCTTGCGCCGATCTATGCCCCTTTGAGAATTGGGCCCTCTGTGTCTGGAGTTAGTAGAAACACAGACACATAGGCACTATGGACAGATAAAGACCATTAGTCCATCCAGTCTGTCTGGTCTGTACCTTGGTCCAGGTGCCAGTCAATTTCTGTCCTGACTGTAACTGTTAAAAAAATTCCCTCTACCACCAGTCCCTTACCTCTTAATAGTCATTTCTCTAATACTATATGGACAGAGTTGTTAGAGATTGGTTTCTATATTTTCAGTTGGAAAGTGGTCTTCAAATGCATGCAGATTTTCTGAAGTCAGCAAAACCTTTTCTAATTAGATGGTGATGTTTTTTGGGTTTTTTTGCAGCAATCTCCTTCCCTACCTTGGGGTGGCAAAGTACCCTATAGTAAAAATAGAAGTTTAAAATGCAAAATGCTATGGCCCACATATTGAATACCTTAGTGTCTGAGATGTGTGTCAAACACTGTGTGCATCAATTGTTTTTGTGATGCCCTTTTTGGCTAATTGTGTGCCCAAATGCTTGCTCTGGAAATACTGGGATGTTTTGCACAAAATGCACTGCCCAGAACTAATAAGGATACTTCTCACAAGATAGAAGGAAAATTTGATGCTTAGGGTGAGGAGTTCAATTTCTGTTGTTTGTCTTTACTGTCATTCATAAGTGGTTCAAGACCAGTATCAGGAAATATATTTACTGGTTCTGGAAGTGCTTTCACAATCCACCTTTACTGCAGGAATGAGACCACAAGCATTGTGCTGCTGCTGAGGGAGGTTACAACCCCCCCACCCCACCACCACCACCACTACCAAAAAAACTGCAGCATCAGGTAAAATAAATGCATAGGAAACTGGGGACAAGTTACGTCTTTCGGATGAGACGTTAAACCGAGGTCCCATCTGCCTGGATTGGTGGTAGTTCAGGTGGATGTTAAAGATCCCATGGCACTTATCGAAAAGAGTAGGGGAATTTCCCCGGTGTCCTGGCCAAATTTCCCCCATTCACTAAAAATACCACCAACAGCTTAATCTGGTTCAAGGTCAGTTGGCATTCATCTGTATCCCCCTCCTCCGGGTCGTGCCTGAAAATAGGCAGGATTTGTTTAGTGCACTTACCCGGTCAACAAAAGCTAAATAAATAAAATAAATAAAAGTTGAACAATACAGAGGTTACAGTATGTGGGGGAGACAAAGGGGGCTGAGCAGGAGAACATAGGGACAGAGCAATGCTGGACCCATGGATTTAATGAGCACTAGGAGGTGGGAGATTAATTTGAATATTCAGGTGCTAAATATTCTGTATTCATTATTTGGGCACAGGCAGTTTTATATAAAAAACATTCCCCCTCCCCAGGTTTCCAAGACTATTCCCCTGTCCATCCCCTGCCTATTCAGCCATTTCCCAGCCACCTCCCCTACCCATTAACATAGAAACAGAAATTGCTGGCAGATAAGGACCTCCTGGCCCATCGAGTCTGCCTAAGTGTTCTATCTCCATGTTACCCAAGGACCCTAGGTGATCTGGGTGATTCCCCCCTGCCCCCTCTCCAGAATTCCCTTGTGCCTATCCCAAGCAACCTTGAATCCCATCACAGTTTTGGCCCCCACCACTTCCTCAGGGAGTGCATTCCACTCATCCACTACCCTTTCTGTGAAGTAGTGTTTCCCTTGACTCTTCCACCTTCTAGTTTCATGTTATGACCCCTCGTCCTTGAGAGCCTCTTATTCTGGAATATACTGCTCTCCGGGACCTTGTTTATATCCTTTTGGTACTTAAAGGTCTCTATCATGTCTCCCCTTTCCCTCCTTTGCTCCAAGGTATACATGCTGAGGTCTTTCAGTGTCTCCTCGCATATCAAATGGCTAAGTCCTCGCACCATTTTTGTTGCCCTCCTCTGGACCCTCTCCACTCTATCCAGGTCCCTCCTGAGGTACGATCTCCAGAACTGGACACTGTATTCAAGGTGTGGCCTCACCAGCTGTTTGTACAAGGGCATCACCACCTCCCTCCTTCTGCTCATAATACCCCTGCTTATGCATCCCAGCATTCTACTGGCCCTCACTACTGCCCTCTCGCATTGCTTAGCCACCTTGAGATTGTTAGATATGATTATACCAATGTCCCTCTCCTGCTCTATCGCTTCCAGTATCTGACCACCCATCCTGTACTCTGCTTTTAGATTTTTACTCCCTAAGTGCATAACTTTGCACTTTTTGGCATTAAAGCTCAACTGCCACACTTTTGACCACTCCTCTAGTTTGTGCAAATCCCTTCTCATGTTTTCCTACCCCATCAGCAGTGTATACTCTGTTGCAGAGCTTTGTATTGTCTGCGAATAGTCAGACCTTCCCCTCAAGCCCTTCTGCAATGTTCCCTATGAAAATATTGAACAGGATCGGACCCAGTACCCACCCCTAGTACCCCGCTAGTCACCCTTCCCTCCCCTAACGGAACTCCATTAACAATCACCCTTTGCATTCTTCCCTCCAGCCAATTTTTTTACCCATCTCTCCACCTCTGGTCCCACCCCCAGGGCTCTTATTTTGTGCAGAAGTCTTCTGTGTGACATGGTGTCAGATGCTTTACTGAAGTCTAGGTACACCACATCCACTGCCCCACCCTGATCTATCACTCTGGTCACCCAGTGAAATAATTCAATTAAGTTCATTTGACACGACCTCTTTTCCATGAAACCATATTGTCTGTGATCCTTCAGGTCATTTGAATCAAGGTATATGATAATTCTTTCTTTCAGTAATTTCTCCATAAACTTCCCCACCATTGATGTCAGGCTGACTGGCCTGTAGTTACTTGCCTCTTCCTTGCTTCCTCCCTTATGGAGGGGGACTATATTCACTCCCTTACAGTCATATGGAACCACCCCCATCTCTAACGATCTACTGAACAAGCCAGTTAATGGCTCTGATAGCTTCTTCCTCAGCTCCCTCAGTATTCTGAAGTAAATCCCGTCAGGTCCCATGACTTTGTCAACCTTTAAGCCTGCTAGTTCCTTTAGGACCCCCTTCACTTTGAATAGGTTGGTGTCCACCTCCTCCCCAGCTTTCCCCCTCTCCCTGATCCACCCTCCTTCCCCTTCCCCCTTAAACACCGACCAAAAGTAGTCATTTAGGATATCTGCCTTCTCTTGATCCCCCACCACCATCTCCCCACCTTTATCCCTCAGCCAAACTATCCCACCCTTTGTCTTCCTCTTTTCGCTCACATACAGTACCAGTAGAAGGTTTTATCCTCTCTCTTAACTGATTGGGCTATATTCTCTTCTGTCCTTGCCTTTGCTCTCCTGACCTCATTTCCTGCCTCCTTTTGCCTTTCCTTGTACGCTTCTCTATCTTCCTTCCTCTGTGTCTGTTGGTATATCCTGATGCTGCTGTCTTCACTGCGACCTTTATTGCAACCTTCCTACTGATCCATAGAGGTTTCCTTTTTTCCTGTTTTTACTGACCTGATGCAGAGTTTTGTGTCATCTAATACAGCCCCCTTTATTTGTTCCCATTTTTCTTCCACCCCCTCCAGATTTCCCACTCCTACAAGAGTTTTCTTGAGGTAGTCTCCCATATTCTTAAAGTCCGCTCTCCTGAAATCTAGGAATTTTACCTTAGAGTGTTTCCTTTCTGGTGCTGTCCTTCACGTGAACCATACAGTATTATGGTCACTTGTGCCTAAGCTTTCCCCCACTGAAACCCCTCCCACTCTGTCTCCAGTTGAGAAAATCAGGTCCAGTTCTGCCCCTCCCTAGTAGGTTCCCTGACTAGCTGTCTCAAGAGTGCCCCATGTAGGGAGTCAATGATATCCCTACTCCTGGCAGAGACCGCTGCTGGGGTACTCCACTCCACATCTGGTAGGTTGAAATCCCCCAACAGCAGCACCTCCCCTTTGTTTGCCACCCTCTGTATTTCTTCCATCATAGTTTTGTCCACCCCCCTTCTTGTGACGGTGGCCTATATATCACCCCTGTGTGAATAACATTCCTTTCCCCATCTCCAAGGTGACCCATGGAGCCTCTGCCCCCTTCACTTGTCCAGTGCCTCAGTAGCCTTCATGTCATCCCTCACATAAAGTGCTACCCCCAATTTTCTGCCTTCTCTGTCCTTTCTGAAAAGAGCATATCCTGGTACAGACATGTCCCAGTTATATTCTCAATAGCTCCACATCCCTGAAATAGCCACAATGTCTAGATCTGCTTCTGCTATGACTGCTGTCAGGTCTGTGACTTTGTTTCCCAGACTCCTAGCATTGGTGCTCATGACCTTCCATACCTCAGATCTACTTCTTTGTCCATCCTCTGTATTTGCCCCCACTCTCTCTCTCTCTTGCTGAGGACTTTCTCTTGTTATCTCTCTTTCCTCTTTGCTGACCCTATACTTCCTATCTTCCTTACTCCCTCCTCATGTCTTACTGCCACCCAAGTTCACATTTATTTCCCCTTGTTTAAAATTATTGTCCTGCTTGTTTAAAAAAATGACACTCTTCACCATGCTAGCTCCAGGCACTATGCCAGGAGCTGACAGCATCTTTTTGCATGTATAACCCATCCCAACTCAACCCTCCATCCCCAAAACATAATCTTTAATGTGGTTGCACCCACCCATAAACCCCGATCCATGATTTTGGGTGGTGGGGCAGCAATTACTAAGATCTAGTTAGCTCAGCTGCTCCTCTCCCCCCCCCCCCCAACAGAATGCTCACTCTGTTGAAACTATGTAGGACACTGGAGCGAGTGGACACACAGCTGGGAGGAAGATCAATGATGCGATTACTCAACCACAGTCATCAGATTCATGTTCCCACTCATTACAGTGTGTGACATAGTTTCAACAGAGCTGGCATGTTGTGGGGGATGGAGTGGCTACACTAGCCAGATCTGAACAACTTCTACCCTCCCCAAATATAGATCATCAAGTCAGGAAGGGGGCCTCCACCACATGTATTATTGTGTTTTGAGGATTTGGGGTTTGGTTAGGTAGGGGGTACAAGTAAAAATATTCTATCAGCTGCTGGCTTAGTGCCAGGGGCCAGCATGCTGAAGAGTGCTTTCTTATAAACAAGTTGGACAACTGGGAAGGATAGAAGTGGGCAGGAAAAGCTGTCAGGCAGGCTAAGGCTGACTATTTCCAAAATAAATTCTTATCCAGTTGTACAGACCCTTCTAAGTTCTGCAGAGCTGTACCAATCTCCTAAACTCCTCTTCTGCCCCCACTAGTTCTCAGCCTGTTGCCAGTCTCCTAAACTCCTCTTCTGCCCCCACTAGTTCTCAGCCTGTTGCCCGTCTCTGCCTTACTGCCAATGATTTAAACCATAATTTCACTGATGGACCTAAAGCCCACCACCCCCCTCCTGAATGCTCACTCTAACAGAGCTGCTTTTGGGTTCTCTCCATCCCAGAGTCCAATGTTTTTAAAGAACTGACTACTCTAAATGTTTCTTCTAGTGGCAGGCTACTGGCATCTCCTCCAAATCCCTTGCCTTAGGAACTCTGGCATTTAAGTCAAGCCCCTCACCCACATATTTAATCACTTAACTATTCCCTGGCAATGGACTCCTTTCCGTCTAACTGGAAGAAAGCTAATGTGGTTCCTTTACGTAAGGATAGTGCTACCTATGTTCCAGATAATTTAGCCCCATCTCCCTGCTTGCTGTCCTTTTTGAAAAGTCCTGGAGAGATTGATCAGCAGGCAGTTGTCCAGCTTCTACTCTAGTCCTGGTTT
Source organism: Neoceratodus forsteri (assembly GCA_016271365.2). Lineage (NCBI taxonomy): Eukaryota > Metazoa > Chordata > Ceratodontiformes > Ceratodontidae > Neoceratodus > Neoceratodus forsteri. The sequence goes on from CM057450.1 coordinate 1,222,835,863, forward strand.
CTTCACCCCTTTACAATCTGGTACATATGCAAATCACTCCACCTGTGTATCACTTCTGTAAATTACTGATCTCATCCACACTCATATGGACTCTTGCCTGGGCACAGGAGCAATCTTCATCGACATGGCTAAAGCATTTAACACAGTAAATCACTCCCTGCTCCTTTCTAAATTAGTGTCCTCAGTGCTCTTGGATACCCCCCTTTGCTGGTTCCAGTCTTCATTGTCTGGTAGATCACAAACTGTAAAATTGGGGCTTGCTGTTTCCTCCTTACTCTTGGTCAACATTGAAGTCTCCCAGGCTCTGTCCTGGGGCCCATTCAGTTTATCAATTTAATTAATGACCTCACAAGACCCTGACAGCCTGCAGTATCCACATGTATGGTAATAATACCATATAATGTATGGGGAGCCCTTATTATTAACTGAAATTAAGCAGATTACAACCATGTTATGCCATCAATATGACATCACTCTGTTGTTAACCCTTCTTGAGTATGCCATATCAAGTGAAAACGGAATGCTCACAACAATCAACGTTCTGTAAAGTAATTCAGTAAAGTAATTCAATCCGCAATTACACAATCTTGGTAGCCCATATAGTATAAAATATAATGTATGGTCTTTGGTTAACAGCTGCACTGAAATCACTTCTTGAGGTTGCCATGACATTTGAAAACTTCTCGAGCTGCACTCTCAAGGTTTACAGTGATGTCATGGCAACCTCTCGAAGTGTTTACAGTGTGATTATTAACCAAAGACCATACATTATCCTCTATATTATATTCCTCAAGGCCCTTACCCCCTCTCATTAAATGGGACCTACAGCAGGACAACACCAGTGTTCAAAACTGGTTCCTCTCTAGTCAGTTTTTTGTAATCCAGAAGAAACACATTTCAATGTTATTCACTACCAAACAATGGCTAACCACTATCACACCCTTTCTAAAGATCCACTCCCTGTCAGGCACCTGTCTTGATTAGCTAGTCTCCCATAAATATGATGGCTTGCTGACTGACCAGCATCTAGACTACTCTGAATATATCAATGCTATTAAGAACTTTGCCAAACGTGGCACACTTCACACAGTAAATGGCTGCCTACCCCTTACTACCAGAAAGTATGTTGTCGATTGTATGATTTTCCCTCTTCTGGACAAGAGCCATGCAGTTTTCTCCAAACTCACTGCCTTCTTTAATGTCCTTTGTAGGTCCCCCATAGGCCTCCTCACACCCATGATTGCACAGTGTACAATGAGAGGGGCTGGGCTACTCCTGCAGTGAAGCAGTCATACCACACCACCCTTGGTGCCAAATTCAGGTCCGGGAAACTCACTGAGTGCCTACATGGAATCTTTATGCCTGCCTTCAGCTCATACTACTCCCTTAGATTCTGAGGCAGGCAATGGGTTCCAACCCCCACGTTGCAGGTGCAATGTGGGTCAAGCTCCTATTCGTTATAGACTCCTTTAACGATGGAATGATTTGCCTACTATACTATATATGCCATCTACTGTAACCATCTCGCTTAGCTACTGGTCTACTGAAGCTCAGATCAAGGAACACCTTGGGTTCCCTTGGCCATGCCACAACTGTCCCTAAGGGGTCTTGGTGTACCTGGTTGCTTGATGCTACATCAGTATTTCATTGAGCCGCACTCATGCTCATACTGTCAGTTGGTTATGAGATCCTGTTACTATAGTATTGATTTATTGATTAGACTCAGTGTCTTGATTAAACATTAATGCATGATCAGATTTGGGTTGCCATCTATTAATCTAACCCTAGGGGCAAAATGATGTGCAAGGTGAAGCCAAGTACCATATGCCCCTAGAGTTAGAGTAACATTAATAGCCTAACCGGACTCTTTAAATTCAATTATTAAACTAAACAGTTTCTGTATTCTTTAAAATGAATGTTTTTAGATCTGAAATTCTAATTAATCTATTGTACATGAGGGTGTCCAGCAATTAACATAGCCCTGTAACAATTATGCCAACCAGTTAGAATGGTCTATTTCTTGGCATTGTGTTCTAGAATTTATTGTTATGACTGTAATTCCACCTCCTATTTTCTTCACAGCTCTGATTGCCACTCCTTTTCACCCTATCCCCTGTAAAATCCTCTGCTGGTTAATATGCTTTCTCCTTCCACTTTCGCAAACTTTGGAGCACCCATACCATTGCTATTTGCAATGCTTCCTCTTCCCTATCTCTAAAATCCCTCTTCCGTGGTATCACTACTCACTCCTACAGTTGTCAGCGATCCTAGGCTAGTCTCATTCCTCCTCTCTCCATATTACTCCCTCCCCCTACTGCCCTGATTTATTGAGCCACTACCCCCTTTGGACTTGCCCCAGTTGTACTCACAGTCTCCCTTCCCTCCCTCATTTTGTTGCCAGTTGCACTTTACTGAACTGTTGCTATTGATATGCTAGGTTGTACACTACTTCAACACTGTGCTTCCCCCTAATTGTCTACCATGTACTGTACTTTTTGTTATTGTTATTATAATTGTAACTTTACTGATGTTACTGTGTGTTCTTTGTACCCCTTCCACCCAGGACACTCTAGAAACTAGCTATTTAGCTCAGTATGGTTTTCCTGGTGAAACTCTTGAAATAAACAAACAGACAAATTAATTAATTCCTGGAGTGTGTACATTGGTATTCCTATTTTCTCTTGATTTCCCCCATGTATTCTCCTTCATCAAGTCGCAACTGTGAATGAGCCCTCCTTGGACTCTGTTTGCTCACCTGGTAGAATATTTTTCAAATAAATAAAAAAGACTGACATGGGGAGGTGATTGGCCAACAGACTAGCACTGGCCACTTGGAGAAGGCTAGATGATTTTTTTTTTTACTTTTATTTTTCTCCGAAGTAGCGATACCATGAAAGCAAGTACTATTTGTAATTCAGGTCTGAATAATGAATAGCCCAGTATTTGTGGTATTCTGGAATTAATATTCATTGCGCTCTGCTACTGGGCACATTTACTAACTCTACGTTTGGGGCAGTACAAGCTGCAACAGGGCCAATCATAGCTCTGACTTATAACGTCATGGACCTTGGGCCACTACAAGTCCTGTACTGATGTGCAGGACCCTGAATATGAAACTAAACCCATTACATACTTTGGGCCAGTACAGGGGAGCTAATTATAGTCCCCCAAAGTGTGCCACAAATCAGGGATTATGCAGAAACACTGCAGGATCTCCTTATAAGCTCATGCAGGGGCATAGGGCTCCACACCATTTCCTGTGCATTCAGGATTAATTACAACTTGTGTTGCATACAGCACAATGGGATTTCCTCCTGTTGAAAATTGGACATGCAAACACATGCAGAATTTGATTACCCTATAGGAAAAAAATAATCATCCATTTACTGCAAATAGAATAATAGTCAAGAAACCATCAGTTACTGTATAAGGCTGTAATCTATTCAGAGATTGTGGTTAAATCAAAAATGAGAACAAAGCTCTGATGGGTTGTGATGTTATCAGACTGAATTATGGCCTTGTTACTAATGTCTTCCTAGCAGTTAGTTTTTGTACTATATGGAATTCTCTGAACATCCTAACCCATAATACATGCTACTTCTACTTCAAGCTTGAATATTTTGGCCAGAAAATGACTGAGTGATATCATCAAACAGGAAACTGCATTCTTAAAGATACAGCAGCACTACTAATAGGCGCTGACTGAAAGTTCCATTCAAAAACACATATACATTTATTTGTTATTAATTTATCCTCCTGTTGCCGCGGCCCTTACTCCAGGAGGAGCCCCAAACCCCATCCCTGGTGTCACCATCTGGCTGACCCATACCCCCAGGGCACTTCCTCCGTGGGCTAGGCGGCATTCCCAGCCCTCACCAGAGACCGGATCCAGAGTGACTCAGCACCGTAGCTAGCCAGGAGCGGGGCTTGCAAGGCGCCATCTGTCATATGCCATGGGAACTATTTTCTCCTCTGATTTTTCACTTGTGAAGGTGAGGCATGCAGTGACACCTGCAGAGGGAGTGCGCACACATCCGCACAGACTCCTCCAAGTGTCTGCCCCATCTCCGCCCCCTTCTGCAGCATTGGCACACTGCCTCCCTGCTTCCGCTAGGGGCCAGTTGGACACCGACCACTGGCGACCCCCCCCCAGAGAAGGAGAGCAGTCCCTTGGACGCTCGATCCTTCTCCTCCTCCTCCTCCTCTGCCGACTCCTGGTGGCCCATGCTTATTCCCAAACACAGGTCACCGGTGTGGCATGAGGTAAGGCATCCAGCACCTCAGCCCTCAGTGCCACCGGGCTGGCCTACATATTTTTTTTTTTTAATTAGTACGTGGAATAAGGCATTGCTGAGTTTAGCTATTTTATCTTATGTAACATACCTAGTTGTGGTTCAAGCAGTCAATTCACCACTCCCTTCATCCCCACTCCACACCAGTCATTTCCTGCCCTCCATCCCCCCTACCCTATTCTCCCACATATGTTTAAAACAATACTGTCTCCAGGCACAGTTCCAGGAGCCAACTACATCTTATAAATCATACCTTGCACCCAAGACCAATTTCACAGTCTCCAAAGTGGCAGTATTTGGTAATGGCCTCCTCCTGATCCCAGATTTAGGATTTGGAGGTATAACAGTAGTTCAAAAACCAGACTAACATAGTCATCCACCTTCCCTAACCCACAGCATGCTGAGCCCATGTATTATTATGTTGAAGCTGTCTAATACAGTTCAATCTCTAATACAGTTAAGTTCATAAAGTAAACGTAACCTCAACTTCTGCTCTTCTCCACCACACACCTTTGCCTTAGCACCCACATTTGTGTTGTTAAACTCTGGCTAACATTATGATCTATCGCTGAGCATCAATATCCTCATCTCTGTCTTCCTGGGCCACAAAAATCTTGAAGGCATTCCTTGGTGTGTCAGCAAACCCACGTCAGTTTCATAATTCTTTGCCCAGTAAATGCTGATCATCTAAACATTTAAAATCCACAACAAAAACATGGGTTGCCATGCTTGTTTTTAAGCTGCATGGTGCGACTTAATCCCCTCATTATGGAAAAATCCATGATATGTCCGATTGTTTATGTAGTTATAACATCAATGTTTTATGTGTTAACATGAGTGTAAAGGAAAAAGTGAAACAAGGACACCATCATTTGCCATGATGTTTGCTTCATGTTTCCACAATTCTAACAATAAATAGTAAAGTACCAATATTATGGCACCCTGTTGCACTAACATTCCCCAAATTCTGGGACATAATTGTATGCTTCTATGCATAAAACCATTTCAATCCCATGTACTTTTCATAAACCTTTTTTTGATATATGTAGAATGTGGCTGTGAATATTGTAAAAGAAAGAAATATAGGGGTGGCCATGCTTCTTTTGCTTATATCTGCTTTAAAAGTTGTAGTTTCTGAGCTGGTCAGCTCAGGACAAAAATAATTGAAAAATCCTAACTAAAAATAAAACTTGCCAGAAAGCTATTCAAACAATTCAAATGCACAAGCAGCATGATAAGCACTGAAACATAAAAGAAACAGAGTAACCAAAGACAGACAGGTACATAACGCTTCTTGAATGATGCCAATGGCTGCAATTGTGAGAGTTAATTTCTTCATTGCCACCCCGTATATATTCTTAGTTGGACATGACATAATAAAATAAATCATTATTCTAATAGTGTTTCCATATATTTAAGAATGTACTTGTGCCTGTAAACAGCCTTGCAAACTATTTCGAGTACATCAGAGAAATGGGAATTTGAAACATCTTGTGTCCCAGTGGCATTCACAGTTGTGACAGCTTCATGTTGAGCCCCTTACTCAGGAAGTACTGTGCTGTAAAACACATACCAGACTTCATTTCATAATGCCATCTGGAAGATGCTCATTCAAAGGTGGGTGCTAGTGATGGGGGCATGACAGTTGTGGAGTGCCGAGGGAGGAGTGTATTTTTTGGCATTTATGTGGTTTTGCAACACTCTAGGTGGCAAGAGCCAGGGCTGCCTGGGGCTAAATAAAAAGTAAAGCTTGTCCAACCCAAGAGGCTCCAAGGAGTGATATTAAGATGCTCAAGCCATCCCTCAAAAATTAAATGTTTAATAAATTAGCCCATCCTGGCCCTTGTTCTGGTCCACAATTGACAGTTTTTTTTAACTCTGTAGCCACTGCTCTTTGAAACTTTCACACTGAAGGTTCCATAATACAGATACAAATGGGTCATTTCTTCTTTTGTGCAGTAGTGGAAAACTATATACCCTCGGACTTGGGCTTTAGGCATTCAATCCCTCATCAGTCACTATTTAATTCCCTCAAGTCAAAAGACTTGTACTGTAACTCTCATGTATTTTCTGTATCTATAATTAGAGTCTAGATGAGTGTGTGTGCCTTGCCATGGTGGCTGTGTTGTTCAAATGTGAACCATCTAGGCACACACACACACACACACACACAAATACTGGTTAAGGGATTCTAACTCCAAGACACTCCCTCTCCTAAGAGTTTGTGTGGTGGTGTCATGAGTGCCTCCCACTCCTGAACCCAAATGTATAATTTTTGGGAAGGGAGACAGTAGTAGCAAAAAATAATTCAACTAGTCCATTCATCCCCCCATCCCCCCATGCTTCCACCTTATTGTAAGGAATGTAAGAGATGGAAACAAGAAGGTTTGCTGCTGGGAGTGAGGGGCAGAGCAGTTGCAGCAATGATGATGGTGGAGACATTTACTAATCAGTCTGCCTAGTATTAATAATGATGCAGCTGCTCTGCTCCCCACTGTGTGCCTGTTTGCTCCACTCACTCACAGTTCTTAAAATGAAGCAGGAGCACTGCTGGACTGGGTTAGTCAGATTATATGGAGATACTATTGCTCACAAAATCATGGACTGGGTCAGGGTGCAGAACACAAGCAAATATTTTGGGGACTCTGGGGGCTGTACTAGGGTGGGGGATCTGAACCTACGTTTTGTGTAAATTTTGCAGAGTATCTGGTTAGCATTTGTAAAATAACTTATAGGTCTCACCCTCACTGTTGATGAGTATGGAAAGATCCCAGTTGTTAAATGTGTGTAACTGAAAATTCTGCAGTATTATAAGTCTAACATAAACATAGATGGAGCGCATGGTAATACAAATGAGAACCCTTATTGCAGATGCATTTTTGACAGTCTACTGAAAAGATAAGCAAACTTCCTTGGTTCCAGTTTGGGTCCAAACTATGTCTGGTAGTAGCAGCAGTATCAGCAGTAGTGGTAGTTTATTTTATTAGGAGACCTACCCTGGAGGCACCAGCATCGTTCATTAAAATACAATACACTCGGAGGGGGGGGTGCTAATGAGCAGCTGAAAAGACTGGTCGCAACTCTCCAGAGCTCCGCATCATAACGAAGTTTAAACTTGTATATTTACAATTTTTAAACACCAAGTGCTCACTAAATACTAGTGGAATTGATGAGTACCTTACTTTGGGGAAATCGTCATGCCAAAGATCGAAGAATACCAAAAAAAGGCAGCACAGGAGGGCGCGGCTGCAAGTGGACTGGGCCCGATTTCTTTCTCAGCCACAGAGCTAGCAGTGATAAGTAAGGCAGTATCAGATCAAGTCCTTCCAGATCTGATGCTGAGATGGGACAAATTTGAGAATTCCGTCCCTGGCCTAGGGGGCTGAGAAGGGCAACTTGATGGAATTCTGTGCTATGACCCTACCCAAACTATTGCATATGACACTGAAAGCTGGGAGACTGAAGGTAGAGACAGCGCATCGAGCATTAGCCCCGCAACCACCCGGTGATCAACCACCATGCCAGGTCATCTTTAGGCTTCACCACTTTCCAGACAGGCTGGCCATCCATATGGTGTATCACAACCTAAAGGAGCTGATATATGAAAGACATAAACTAACACTACATCAGGACATGCTGGCAAGGATAAAAAGAAAGAGAAAGCAATTCAATAATCAAATAGATAATATGAGAGAACGAGGTCTGGACTTTTTTATGACTTACCCGGCTGTGGTGAAAGTTAGATCAGAGGGAGTGACATATTCCTTCTGGGAGTCAGCTAAGCTACAAACCTTCCTGGATGACTGGGATGCCAAAAATTCAAAGGGCTGAACAAGTTGAAAGTAAATTTGGCTGCAAAATACTTATGACTGTTTTGACTGTTTCGTGGTGCATCTGAGGGAATGGAAGGTCAAGGGGGAACTCTGGGGAAGGTTCTAGACTTAAAGCTCATATAAAAGTCTCCCTATTTTTTTTTCATTTTCCCCAGAAGAAGGACTGGAGAAATGTTTAGGGAGACACTCACCCCCACTTACTTAATGTATGCTGCATGTCTATCTAATTAGTGACTGAGCATGGGAGAATGGACATTTCATATATAATTTGCAGGGTTTAACTTAACCAGGCAACTGGAAAAGGCGGGCACGTGGTGATTCACACTCAGCATGGGGGAAAATATGAACAATCCTTTTTGGTGAAATACCGGCACACTAGACAATATATTTATCTGAAAAACTCATGGGGAGATGCTAGAAACATAGAAACATAGACTTTGACGGCAGATAAGGACCGCTTGGCCCATCTAGTCTGCCCATTTCCCTACCTACAGGATAGGCTGCAGATCCTAGTTAACCAACAGCCTATTTCTTCCTCTCCCCCCCACAAGAATTGCCTTATGTCTGGCCCATGCATTCTTGAATTCTCCTACAGTTTTAGACCCCACAACCTCCTCAGGAAGGTTGTTCCATGCATCCACTGCCCTCTCTGTGAAATAATACTTCCTCACATTGCCCTTGAACCGCCCCCCATCTTTAAATTGTGTCCCCTTGTTCTTGCACGTCTCTTTTTCTGAAAGATGCTACCCTCTTGGACTTTGTTGATTCCACTGAGGTACTTAAAAGTTTCTATCACGTCCCCCCTCTCCCTTCTTTCCTCAAGGGTATACATATTAAGCTCCTTTAGTCTCTCCACATACAGCTTCTCTTGCAGACCCTGCACCATTCTAGTTGCCCTCCTCTGGATGGCCTCTATCCTGTCTATGTCCTTGCGGAGATGGGGTCTCCAGAACTGGACACAGTACTCCAGATGGGGTCTCACCAACTGTGTATACAGAGGGATAACAACTTCCTGTTTTCTGCTGCTGATGCCTCCCAGCATCCCAGTATACCCTCAGCACTCCCTATTGCCTTCTCATATTAAGCTTGCTAACCTTAAGGTCATCTTGATATGATTACCCCAGGTCCTTTCCTTTTTGTTGTTGTTACTACCTCCCCATCATGTATTCTTCCCTGGGTTCTTGTTTCCCAGGTGCATTATTTTGCACTTCTTTGCATTGAATCCTAGCTGCCATACTTCGACCATTCCTCCAACCTTGCCAAGTCCTTCTCATCCTTCTCCACCTCCTGTGTATCAACCCTGTTGCAGATCTTTGTGTCATCTGCAAAGAGGCATACTTTTCCTTCCAGTCCTCTGCAATGTCACTTATGAAGACATTAAAAGGGCTGGACCCAATACTGAACCCTGCGGTACCCCTCTAGTAACCCCTCTTTCTTCAGAGTGGACTCCATTTACAATTACCTTCTGTGTCCTGTTGTCCAGCCAATGTTTTACCCAGGCTACCACCCTGGGACCCACACCCAAGCTGGTTAATTTGACTATTAATTTTTTGTGTGGGACTGTGTCAAATGCCTTGCTAAAGTCTAGGTAGGCCATGTCCACAGCCAATCCCTGTTCTGCTACTTTGGTCACCCAGTCAAAGAAATCTATTAGATTCGTCTGACATGACCTTCCCGCTGTGAACCCATGCTGCCTTGGGTCCTGTGCCACACTGGCCTCTAGGTACTCAACTATTCTTTCCTTCAGAAGTGACTCCATCACTTTCCCTACCACAGAGGTCAGACTGACAGGTCTGTAGTTTCCTGCATCTGTCTTGGTCCCACTTTTGTGAAGAGGAATCACATCCACCTTCCTCCAGTCCTCGGGTACCACACCATCCACCCATGATTTATTAAAAAGAGTTGCCAGTGGTTTCACTAGTTCCCCCCTTAATTCTTTTAGAATTCTGGGGTGAATTCCATCAGGCCTCATTGCTTTGTCCACCTTCAGTTTTAGGAGTTCTTGCAGAACCCTTTCTTCTGTGAAAGGACTGGGATCGACCTCCCTATCAAGAGTGCTTCTTTTAATTGGATTAGGCACTTCCCCCTCCTCTTTTGTGAATACTGAGCAGAAGTATTCGTTCAGTATCCCTGCTTTTTCACTGTTCCCCTCTGCCCACCCACCGTTCATTCTGTTCAGCCTCACTATCCCTCCCTTTGTCTTTCTGCGCTCGCTGATGTACCTATAAAAGGTTTTATCCCCCTTCTTAACTGAGTTGACTATCTTTTCCTCAGTTTGGGCCTTTGCTATTCTGACTTTCCTCCCTGCTTCCTTCTGCCTTAACTGGTACAGCTCTCTTTCCTGCTCTTTCTGTGTTTCCTTATACTTCTGGAATGCTATCTTTTTCTTTCTGACTTTTACAGCCACCTCTTTTGAGAACCATAGTGGCTTTTTCTTTCATTTTGATTTGCTTATTTGCTTCACACAAAGGCCTGTTGCCTCTGTGATGGCAGTTTTGGTGATTCCCCATTGTTGCTCCACACCTCCTTCTAGCCTGTTTGCTAGTGCTTTTCTGAGGCACTCTCCCATCTTGCCAAAGTCAGCCCTCCTGAAGTCCAGTACCCTCACTTTTGTATGGCTTGACTCCGTAGCTGAGTTTAACGTGAACCACACTGTTTGATGGTTACTTGTTCCCAGATGGCAACCCACTTCTAGATCTGAGATCCTCTCACTGCCCCCATTTGAGAGTATGAGGTCTAAAATTGCTCCCTCACGAGTGGGTTCTGAAACTAGCTGTCTGAGGCCTGCCACTTGTAGGGCATCAAGAATGGCCCTGCTCTTGGATGTGGCTGTAGCAAATGTGCTCCAGTTAACATCTGGCATATTCAGGTCTCCCATCAACAATATCTCCCCTTTCTCTGCCATTCTAAGAATGCCTTCTATCATATCCTTGTCCATTCCCAGCCCCCTGACAAGGGGGTCTGTACACAACCCCTGTGCGGATTGTGGTGCCCTTTCCAGTCTCCAAGGTGACCCACAGTGCCTCCTCTTCTCCCTGTTTACTCTTTTGTTCAGTTGCTTTTATCTCTTCCTTTACATAGAGAGCTACTCCCCCCCCTCTTCTCCCCCGCCTGTCTCTCCCGTAGGTTATGTACCCTGGTATGTTAACATCCCAGTCATGGTTCTCTGTGTACCATGTTTCTGTGACTGCTACGATATCCAGGCATCCCTCTTCCATCAAGGCCACCAGCTCAGGAAGCTTGTTGCCCAGACTACGGCATTGGTACTCATTACCCTCCATTTCCTGATGGCCTTACTCCATTTGCCCATCCTGCTCTTGCTTGCCTTTGTCACTTTCTCCATTTACCCTGCCCTTCTCCCTATCCAACACCTCTATATTGGTGTTTACGCACTTACTACCATGATTTTTTTGGAGGCTAGGATTTCCTGCTCCTTCCAGTGCCTCCTCCCTCTAGTTTAAATGCTTGCCAATGAAGCATTTAAACCTATCACCTAGGATCCTGGTTCCCTCCTGGACAGATGTAACCCATCATGCCAGTATAGGCTTGCATCACTCCAGGTGGCCCCAGTCCCCAATGAAGCCAAATCCCTGAGCTCCACACCAGTTTTCAACCACTGATTGAATCCCATGAGTGCGGAACATCCCTAGCCTTTCCCTCGCCATAGATGGCAGCACCTCCGAGAAGGTTACCGTGCGTGCTGCTTGTCTAAGGCCCTCCCCAATTCCACAAACTCTTCCTGCACCTCTCTAATCCCTTTCTTAGCCAGGTCATTTTTCCCTAGGTGGACAATGACATCCAGCTCCCTCCCCTGTGCAGCTGCTCCGGCAATCCTGAGGATTCGCTCCCTGTCCCTCCAAGCCATGGTGCCAGGCAGGCACCTTACCTCCCTCTCCCCTTCCTTCCCATGTCTACCCCTCTAATGATTGAGTCCCCCACCAGGAGTTGTTTCCTTCCCCTGCGGGGTCCCCTGCCACCCTCCTGTGGGTCTCCTTTGTGGAGGTTCCCAGCATCCTCCTTGGTCTCCACTGTGGGTGCCTCCATAGAGGAACCACACTTTGCCAGAATGGCATAGGGATTGTGGAAAGGTACAGCTGGAGGGATGCGCCTCTGCTCCACCACCCTCACCCTCCCTGAACCCACTGTGGTCCAACCGCTCCTATTTCTTGGCAACCTCTGAGGCAACGGCAGTGGCGCTGGTGGTCCCTGGATGGAAGAGGAGGTCCCACAAATCCTGGCCAACTCAACCTGGCAATGAGCAACCTCCTCCCTCAGCCCAGAGAGGTGCCTGCAGATGGGACAACACCGCATCCTCCAGAACGTCTCCCGGAAGACTGCTGCTCCACAGGCACTGCACTGCACCACTCCCATCATGTCTTATTTCTGGCCCCTTAACTGTTTGCAATCCTTACTCTTTCCTCTGTTTTTTTTTTATCGCTCTCCTTACTTTCTGCCTGTGTGCCCTTTAAGCTCCTGATCGTCCTGTTCTGAGACAAGAAGATCCTATATTTCTCAGTAGACCCCTTACTTGCTCAGAGGCAGACCTCCAGTAGCTGGAGGGGGCCAGAGAGCTACTCTTGCTCTTCTAGGATGGTGGGTCTTTGGTGGCTCTGTGATCACTCACTTCCTGCTCCCAAACAGGAAGTTCCTGTTGTCAGTCAAATTCTGTGCCTATAAAAGTAGAACTAGCTTTGGGGGTGAGGGAAGGAGGGCAATATAGTCCCAGTAGAGAAGTCCAGTCACACAGCAGTCCTTTCTCCTGGTGTCTTCTGCCAAGCTACTAAGAAGACTTAAGGAACTGGCTCACATGAGACTACTTGAATTGAGAAGTTATTATCATAGTGAGCTGTGCATGGAGGTGGAGGGGGGCTTTGCATGGAATTCGCGGGTGTTGGCCTACCCTTCTGCCACATGTGAGCCCTAGTTTAATTCTTGTGGTATAGTGATGCAGATGGATGTGGGGTGGTGGATGGATGAACGTGGGAGGGGGTGAAATTCAGGGAAATGTTGAATACATACAGGAAAGAGGGGATGGATTAAAATGACAATGGAACTGGGGAAAGCAGGAGTTGGGTGGAAGGGCTGCACCATTGATGGGGAACAGACCCGGGGGGGGGGGGAATTAATGCCGCGTGTAGGCTCATAATGGGAGGAAAATGAAAGGTGCCATCACTAAACTTATGCGAGGCCCAGAAAGTGGGGGGGGTATTTCCCCCAAAATGGCCAACTGAGATCAATCAATCAATCAATCAAACTTTATTTAACAAGGCAAAATCACCCTTGAGCAAGCTCATTTACAAGATGGTCCTGGACAATTAGGACATATACAGCTACTGAGAGCTAACAGAGTTGCAGAATACATACATGGCACAAATAATTGCCAGTTACAATATAACAAGAGGGTTTAGGGCTGGGGAATATATACAATGCACAACTATCTGTGAATAAATATATAACTGGGTATACAAGGCTTCAACAATGGAAGGGCTTTAAAAAACAGCTACCGCATCGTTACAAGAAACTGAGAGAAAACAGGAAGGGTGAGTGAGGGTACAACACAAAGAAGGCCCCATGGGTGGAGGAGAAAAAAAAATGGGGGTAGGTAAAAGTGTGATTATTAGTACGGACAGAACAAGCAGGGGGAGACGTAGACGGTTTAACAGAGGGTAGACATGAACAAGGCAAAGTGCTAAGGGAGTACCTGCAAGTGCCTTGTGTTTAGGGAGCCACAGGAGATAGATGGACTGTGATCCTGTGCTAGGATTACATACTGCACAGAGATAATTTCCCATCCATGGAGATGCTCTACAGAATGGGGGTGGGCTGTATAAATAAGGAATATAACATGGAGGAAAGAGTGATGGAACAAATTTGAATGTTCAGCTGCAAAAGTTAAAAGGATGAAACATAGTTTAAAGAAGGGGGCAGGAGGTAATGAGAGAAGGAAAAAAAGGCAAATAAGTAAAGGGAAATAGAGGTATTGCGGGGGGGCATAGATGATTGAGAAGGGGACATAAAAATAAAAATAAAAAAAGACACAGAAAGAAATAAATCCATATTATGGCATGAGGGAAAGATTTTGAAAAGGATGTTGTAGAGTTTAAATATTGTTGGGGAGGATGTTTAAATGTTCTTTCATATTACTGTTTCAAGCTATTTGCATGGTTTAATGTTAATATTCTTTATACGATTTGCTTTGCTTTGCTGATGTATTCTATAGACAGGGACTCATATATATGTATATATATATATTACAAGAACCAAAAGGGGGGACATAGGTGTGAGTGGGGGAGGGGTCATGGCTAGGCATCAGACCAGTACCATAATATCCTGAAATGTTAAGGGACTCATATCCCCATCCAAAAGGACAAAGGTGCTGTCAGCTCTAAAAAGGAAGGGGGCTGATGTTGCAATGGTACAGGAAACACACTTCGTGGATAAGGAACATAACACATTGGTGGGGGGTTGGGTTGGTGCCTGCCATGCCACTTCCTATAGATCACACAGAAGAGGTGTAGCAATACTGCTAAACAAAAACTTTCCATTTGTTAACCATCGCACAATTATGGACACCACTGAAGGTCAGTACATTTTTGTAGTGGGAGAGGTGCAGGGGAAAATTTGTCCTATGAAGACAGGTTGAAGGAACTGAACATGTACTCCCTGGAGGAGAGGAGGGAGAGAGGGGATATGATAGAGACATACAAGTATCTTACAGGAAGGAACAGGGTGCAGGAATACACTATTTTTAAGTGAAAAAGATGTTCCAGGACTAGAGGGCATGGGATGAAGTTGGAGGGAGGACGATTCAGAGGAAACATGAGGAAGAATTTCTTCACAGAATGGGTGGTGGACAAGTGGAACACCCTGCCAGAGGAAGTGGTGGGGGCTGAAACAATCACGGGGTTTAAGAATGCATGGGATAGACATAAAGGAATTCTGGAGGTCAGGGTTAAGGGGCAACAGACTTCTAGGAAAACATAAACTGAACTTACAAACTCAAATGGGCAGACTGGGTGGGCCATAGGCCCTTATCTGCCGACACTGTCTATGTATCTATGTATCTATGTAAAATACTGATCTTAGGAAATGTCTATGCCCCTTCAATAATGGACCCGACATTTTATCAGAAAAATCTTGGACCTAATTGTGAGGGAGCAATTCCCAAATTTGATAATGGGAGGGGACTTCAGCTACATAGCTGATCCTAAGATGGATTACTCTGGGACAAGAACTAGTGAAGTAGAGGCAGTGAAGCAGTGGCAGCTGGGCCTAGCAGAATTAGAAATGGTAGACGCCTGGTGAACTGCCAACCTGGGGTCATGAGAGTACATTTTTCATTCACACCCTCATGCTACATGGTCCAGATTGGACTATTTCTAGATATGAAGAGCTCTGTATCCCACAGTGGAGAAAATCTTGCACAGTCCCATCTTCCTCTCAGACCATGCTATTGTCTAACTGGAAGTACATCTGAGGCAGAATGAAGAGGGAAAAGGGGGCTGGAGATTCCCGACCTATTTACTAGCTAAAAAAGAATTTAGAGACTTCCTTAGACATCAATGGCAGGAATATGTGGGAACAAATAAAGCACGCTGGACTCAGTAGGGATATACTGGGAGGCAGGTAAGGTGTACATGAGGGGGGTAATTATCAGATACACAGCCAAGTTAAAGAAAGAAAGAAAACGAAAACAACAAGAGTTAGAACACAAAATAAGGGACCTAGAAAAGGTAGTCATAAGAATGGGGGACAATGGACATCTAAGAGAACTGCAGACAGCAAGGGAGGCATTGAATCTAAGTTTTACAGAGGAGGCCAGAGCCAAGCTCTTATATGCGAGACAAAAAATTTGTGAATGGGGTAATAAACCAGGACCTTTATTGGTACACCTCATGAAGGGAGGGAAGACAATTAAAATAATTGTTGCATGAAGGATACAAAAGGAGACGTAGTACAGGATGATACATGAATCAAAACTTGCTTTAAGGAATTTTATGAGAAATTATATAGGGCAGAGTATAAAGGTACAGATCACTTAATAGATAAATTTATAGATGGGCTGCCTATACCAACACTAAAGGAAGAACATAGGACTTTCCTGGGAAATAAGGTGATGATAGAGGAGGCAAGGAGGGCCATAGGTCTTCTCAAAAGGGGAAAAGCCACAGGTCCTGATGAATTTGGTGCTGAATATTATAAAGAACGTAGAAAAGAAGTAGCTGAGCTGGCCCATCAGCACAGCAGTTGGAGTTCCGCTTGTGACGCCAGCGACCCGGGTTTGGGAACGGACCTGGGTCATTGGAGGGCCAGCCAGGGGGAGTTGGATTGAGCATCCCTTGGACTGCTCTCCTTCTCCGGGAGGAGGGCGTGGGATGTTGATGGTACACGGAGGACCTCTGGCCAGGGGTCCCACAGCAGATGGCGCCAACAAGGAGAGCAGGGGGTGGGATGGATGCTGGTGTCACTGCACATTCCCATCCCCCACAAAACAGGGAAAAACCTGCCTGCCTGCCGCCTCTATGAAGCCCACCCCCTGGCTGCACTTGGCTCCCCCAGGCCGACTCACGCCCTATCCTGTCGTTCGTGGCACCTTAGGGCCGGGTGCCATGACTCTGCCCTGGGGGCAATCCAAGGGGTCCCGGGAGGGTGGCTAATGTGGGGGTGAGGGTCCATGACCGGACGGATGCCTGGCAGTAGGCTGGGCACAAAAAAAAAAAGAAGTAGCTGAATCAATCAGAAATGTCTTAGAAGAGGAAAGAGGGGAGAGGGGGGCTACCTAAAACATGCTGTGAAGCTAATATATGTGTCCTCCCCAAGCCGAATAAAGACCCTATAGAATGTGCCTCATACAGGCCTATATCCTTATTAAATTATGATTGTAAGACATGGCACTTAAGCTAGAGAAATTGTTACCCTTAATAGTACACCCTAACCAAACTGGTTTTATACAGAGTAGGATGTCTTACCATAATATGAGGAGACTGTTAAATGTGATTTGGTGGGGGTCTAAAAATCCAGGGTAAGCATGTGTAATGTCGATGGATGCTGACAAGGTATTTGACAGGATAGAATGGGGGTACATGATGAAGATATTAAAGAGATTTGGCCTAGATGAGAAATATATTCAACTGGTGGGGGCCTTTTACAGGTCTCCGACCGCACGGGTTCTGGTGAATGGTATGCCATCGGAGGAATTTCGGCTTGGAAGGGGAACACAGCAGGGCTGCCCCCTCTCCCTGCTGCTGTTTTCGATTGCTATAGAACCATTGGCTATTAAGGTCCGGAATGACCCAAGGATATGGGGTGTCCCAGGTAAAGGGGGGGCCTGTCACACCATCACCCTTTACGCAGACAATGTTCTGCTTTTTCTCAGGAAGCCGGAGCAGTCAGTGCCATCCCTGTTACAAACTGTTGACTCCTTTGCCGACTTCTCAGGATACAAGTTAAATATAAATAAATCATAAATTATGTATTTAGGCGAGGGTAATGGAGAAGGGGAAAAACACATGGGGACTCAGTCTGGTTTCAAGGGCATTCACATACTTAGGAATTAAGGTAGGGAGGGAGGGAGCTAGGAGGTATATATGAATTAAATTATACAGTCTTTGTGGAAACAATTCTAAAGGATTTTAATAGGTGGAGGGCACTGCCAGTGTCACGGTTAGGGAGGATTAACCCCCTAAAAATGAACGTATTACCCAGGATACTATATGGTCTACAAATGATTTATTTATTTATTTAAGTGTTTCACCAGGAAGGCATACTGAGCGGAGAGTACAACTCAATTCCAGATGCATCCTGGGGAAGGGGGTAAATCAGAACAAGTACATCATTTGAACACAATAATCACAATGCATATACAACATCTTAGCACATTTGACACAACAGTACAGATTGCAGATACATCATCTTGGAAGGAGTTAACAGTACAAACAGGCAGTAGGCTAACAGAGTGTGGGCTACTAATAAGTCCATGGACCAACAGTGCAATTAGGCCATTAAGAGTAAGGCATGTATCCCGGTGGGCACCTAGGTTGGCAGTCATAGCAGCCAGGATGCACCCGATGCTAGTCAAGGGCCGGATGCTAGGCAAGAAGAGATGATGCCTATGGGCCTGAGAAATAAGGAAATCAAAAACTTAGAGAAAGGCTTTACAAATTTCATATGGCAAGGGAAAAAAAACAAGGATTAGCCTGGCACAGCTTAAGTTATCGAATATAAATGGGGGATTGAACTTCCTGGATATGAAAGGATACTATCTAGCCACACAATACAGGTATATACACAACTGGATCAATAGGGGAGATGCTGCCAATTGGTTAGACCTGGAGGAGAGACAATGCACAGGAAGATTATCAGCCTATTTAGGAGAAGAGGGGTTATGGTCACATAAACGGCTTAAGCATCCAAACCCACTGATTGTATCTAGCTTAGAGGCCTGAAGAGAAATCAGAAGAAGACAAGGTGGGGGGGGGGAGCAAGTGAATCTGACTTAGTCCCAGTAGCAGACAACCCTGACTTTCTGCCTGGGATGGAAGATGAAGGGTTTAGACTATGGCAGGAGATGGGGATATGATGTATAGGGAACTTAATCTCCAGAACAGGGATATATGCATTCCAAGACATTCAAAGGGGATTAGATGTGCCCTCCACACATATATGTAGATTTTTCCAGGTCAGGGACTATTGGAAAAAGCTAAACAGACCATCGTTAAATGATTCAAACATATCAGCAGTGGAAAGGGAGATTCTAGGGGCAAAAACAAACGAAAAGGGTCTAGTGAGTAGGGCGGTAAAGGTTGACAGAGACTATTTTAGAGGAGAAACATATTGAGTTAAGCAATGGTGGGAGAAAGACTTAGGAATGATAATAAAGGGTGCGAACTGGGAAACAATGCTAAACTCACTTATGAGTCTACTCCTGTGTAACAAATTTAAGGAGATGCAGTATAAATTCTTGCACAGATTACACTATCCACCTAGTGTAGTCCACAGGTTCTGCATCGGAGTGTCCCCTATGTGTGGGAAGTGTGGAGCAGCTAGGGGTACCATACTACACTATTATTGGGAATGCACCAGATTACAAACATATTGGAAGGGGGTAGCATCTGAGATCTCCAAAATGGAGGGACAATCCATAGAGCTCTCCCCTAGATTGCTTCTGTTTGGTGTAGAGGTGCAGGAGAATGGAGAGTGAAGTTTTTACCCAAATGGATGAGGATACTTTTGGTAGTGGCCAGACAAGGAATACAAAATCTGTGGACCACAACACATGCTGCATTTGTAGAACAATGGAAAAACTTAGCCATTAAGACATTAGCAGTAGGCAGACTAACATTGTATTAAAAGGCAAGGAAGAAGGTTTTTTGAGTGTGTGGGAAAAATTCCTGCGGATCCAAAATACAATACACTCAATAAAAAAATTACATAAACCATAAACACATCATAATAACAAACATCATAATCAATTGCTGCAGATCTCATTAATAAATAAATGGATTAGCTAGGACTGGTATCCAGATATTTGCAAATGTCTGAAATAAATAATGTTTAAACCCCCTTTTGAAGGCCTCCACAGATGGGGCCATTTTCAAATCTCTCAGGAGCAAATTCCACAAAACCAGAGCTGTAAACATGAGAGCCCAGTCACCTGAGGTCTTTAAACTTGCTTGCCATTCAACCAGGTAGCCAGGGGCCATACAATGTAAGGCTTCATAGGTTAGCAAGCCAACCTTGAAGGTGATATGTCTCCTCGCTGGCAGCCAGTGCAGTTTGTACAACCCTGGAGTCACATGATAGGATCTTGGCAAACCTATCATTAAGCCGGCTGCCACATTATGCACCAGCTGTAAATATTGTAGCAAATCTGTATTTACCCCAAGGTAGAGAACATTGCAGTAGTCGAGGCTGGGCATCAGAAAAGCATGTGCTTGTGTATTCAGGTCCTTAGCAGGATCGAGGTTTTAATCCTGCTGATCTTCCTTAGATGTTAACAGCTACTCCATACAAAAGCTGACACCTGACACTTGAATGTCAGTTTACTGTCCGCAATAACCCCCAGCTTTTTCATCTTGGTGGAGGTGGACAACCTTGAGAACACACGCCTCAGCCCTGTAACCTCTTCAGCTACTTCTGCTTCCCTCTTCAGACCTGAATCAATCACCAGTACCTTCCTATTACCTGGAGTGTGCTTCAGTCAGCTCATGGCTATCCAGTTCTGGATCTCAGCCAGACAGTTAAGCATTGGACCAAATCCTGTGTCTCAGGCACAAATGACATATACAACTGGGTATCATCTGCATAATAGTGAAAACCAAATAATGATGTCTGCTGATCCTGCCCAGGGGCAAAATACAGTAAATACTGTGAACAACATGAGTGGAAGAACCAACTTCTGTGGCACCCCATAGGGCAGGGGCATGCAACACAAAGATTAACTATTCTGCATGACCCTCTACATCCTGTCTCTGAGAAAGGACTTATAATAGCAGATGATTGCACCAGTGAGTCCTCCATACTCCCTCAGTCATTACAGTGACACCCCGTGGTCCACAGTATTGAAAGCTGAGGAGAGAGATTGAGAACTGATTGTTCACCACTGTCTCTAGCCCTGACCCAAGTAGGTCATATTGCACTCTGACTAATGTGGTTTCAGCACTATGTCTTGACCTAAAACCAGATTGGAGGGTCTCAAAGATGTTGAAGACAACATGGTGTGCCTACAGCTGCAACGCTGCAATTAGTAGGCTACAATCAATAATTAAAACACACACCAACACTGCTGAGGTTATCAATACCTAAATATTTTATTTAACATTTTATATTTTGGTAACTACAGATGCTCAGTTCGATGATGTCCCATTAGCTATAATGTGACAGATAATGCCACTTTCTGAGTATATGTTTGCATCTGATTCATTTAAAAAATATTTTAGCTAGATATTACTGTAACTATTAACTCTGAATATCAGCTCAGTCTTTATATTCTCTGTATTTGCTTGTATGGTCTGTTAAGGACAGGCCAACTGTGAATCAACATTGTGTTTACAGAAGAATCCTGCTTTTACCTAGTTTCATAGCTGCCAGGGTGGAAGCACAGTGAGGTTGGATGGCTGGTTCCGACTGCAGAGGGCCTGTGGCTATGAGCTACTGTAACAGTCAAACCTAGGATCCTGCAGGTTATAGTTTAGTGCTCTAACCATTAGACCATACTACCTTGCCTTTTAAGCCAAGCTAAGTAAACAAATTACTCCGGTCACATGTTCTTCTCCTTGTCAAGTTAGAAAATAAATCATGCGGGCTGGCCTGCCAGCGCAGCATAGTGCTACCACTTGTGGTGCCAATGACTGGGGTTCAGAAATGAACCCGGAGCATCCAAGTGTCATCCAGGGGGAGGAGGATTGAGCATCCAGGAGACTGCTGTCCTCCAGAGAGGGGGGATGGCTAGGTGCCCAGCACATTCCTGGCCTTTAGCGGTGGTTAGGGGACAGGACATTGCAGCTACAATGTATGGGTGGAGGAGTGGCAGACATCAGGTGTGCTGCATTCAGAAGTGTGCACAGAGTCACCCTAGATGTCATGGCATGTACACTTCTCCAAGGGGGGATGGAAGAACACCAGAAAATCATCCTGGCTGGCATGATTACCACTGACCCCTTGCAGGCTGTGCACTGCTGACCCTGATGCTGCCTGAGACTAGATCTCTGTCTGGTGGGTTGAGAAAAACTCGCTGCCACACCACCATGGGGACAAGCCGTGGGGAAGCAGGCGAAATAAGTCCATAGAGAAGCGGGGTGGGTGGGAGGGGATTGGTGTGAGTGGGGCAGCCAGGATGGGGACATAATCAGGTAACCCCCCAAAAAAAAAAACGAGAAAATAAATCATCTGTTAAATTATCTACTCCATTTGGAAAACTGATAAGGGTATATGAGACAACACAGATAAATAAGGTTAGATATTATCCTGTCTAGCTGAACAGGGCATTACTGTATCTGGGGATCTGTGAGTGACAGGTATAATCTGAACATCTTTTTTTTTTTTAAATTGACGATTTGTTCTCCTGCCCTACTTATTCCATACCTCACTCCATGTTTCAGGCTGTTACCCAGGCAGCTGCCTGTTGGATACAGGCCCCATTCTCTTTGCAGACTGCTGCCCCATGCCTCTTAACCCTGAGAGACCGTCATCCTCTCCCCACTGGTAGGTAATCTGAACATCACAACTGATGTTTTTTTTTCTTAAGAGTCTTTCCCATTTTGTGCATGTGGCAAAATTCCTTTCTGACTATGTTCATGAAAAGTGGAATGCATTCTATGATCCAATTAGTTCTCAGCACTCGACTTAAATCTGTTTCCACCCTGTAGGAATATATTAGGCCTGTTGATAAAAATGTTGTTTACCAAACAGCTTATATGAAATTCAGTTAAAAAAATATGTTACATTATCATAGTTCTTTTGCTTTTCTCAAATTGAAGTGTACAGTGGCAACGACTTTACACAAATGATGCTGTTTGCTAATCCCTCTAAGTCTTTAATTACAGAATGGTAATGGACAAAGCCTTTCACAGTGGAAGAGGTGTAATTCATGCAGTTTTATGTGTAACTGAAGCAAATTCAACTGGTGTACTTACCTTGGAGATTTAAAAAATGGAGTAGGAGGAATACATTTCAGTGGCCGAGCTATAATTAGTATCTGACAGCATTCTTATGGATTTATATATACTGCTGACTACAGCAACTACACCACCTCCAGAGAATTAGAGACATATTCAGAGCACAAGATAGCAATGCCCAAGACAAAGAGTGTTTTAGCTGGTAGTGCATTTAGCAGAAAAACCTAGAAACCATTTGGCACGAAAATAATAGTATATTCACAAACTGGCTAGAAATGTTAGAGTTGCAGTAGTATCCTTCAGTCATTTTTCGGTTTTAGTTTGCAGTCAGAGAGGATCAGATAAATGCAGAATTCCATAAGTATCCCCTGTGAGCTACAATGCAGACATCGGATTAGGATGACTGGGACTGGCGAGAGAACAAAAAACGAACGCAGACCACAAGTGCACTTTGGAGAGAAAATTATTTTTATATAGTGCCTTTCATACAGATTGTATCACAAAGCACTTTGCAAACCATAAACAATTCCATTAGCCATTAGGTGAGCACAGGTTAGT
The DNA here is from genome assembly GCA_016271365.2 of Neoceratodus forsteri. Lineage (NCBI taxonomy): Eukaryota > Metazoa > Chordata > Ceratodontiformes > Ceratodontidae > Neoceratodus > Neoceratodus forsteri. Next base: position 1,222,859,161 of record CM057450.1, read on the forward strand.
ACCCGTGAGCCTGAGGGAGTTTAATGAAAGTTCAGGAAGGTAGAGGGAGGTTAAGCACATGCCAGTTACATGGCTTGTTAAAGTCACAGAGTGAGTACTGTAAGTGGTGGTTGTGGGAAATAAACCACTTGGCTACACCGCCTCCCTAATTACCATATCCCCCAAATATATTTTCCTTTCAGAGTTTTACAGTGGACTCGTCATGTGCTAGAACTCTGCAACCTTTCAAAATGTCTATCCTGATGGTGATGCCTGCAGCCTTACCACCTTGGAGCCAAATCCCATCGGATCTCAGTGGCTGAGCAGCATTAGCCTGGTCTGTAGTGGGATGTGAGAGCTCAAATAGACACCAGGTGCTGCGGGAAATGATGTTGGTACTGTAGCTCTGGCACAGGGTCAAAATGTCGCACTGCAGAATGCTGTGTGACTTAATCGCGTTGCGTGATTTCTCTTTTTCTGTTGTTCTGTGTGCCCCGAGACCCCCTCCACTAAGGATTCTAACTCTGGAGGGGACCAACTCGGAGAGTGCACAGGTCCAGGGTGCGCCATAATGCCGTACGCTATTAAACGTACGACATTATGACCCGGTATGTGTAGCTCTGCAGTAGGCACTCATCCCTTGGTTTTATATAACCATACTGATGCCCCAGCAATAGGGGGTACTCGACTGTTATGTGGTGCCATCTTTTGGATGAGATGTTAAACTGTGGTCCCATCTAAATGTGCATGTGGTTTTTCAGATAGACGACCAAGATCCCATGGCACTGCTCAAAAAGAGTAGGGGAATTTTTATTAGAACACAAAATTGTCCAAAGTAGGGGAATTTCCCCAGTGTCCTGGCCAAATTCCCCATTTCACCAAAACATAGAAACATAGAAGTTGACGGCAGATAAGGACCACAAGGCCCATCCAGTCTGCCCATTTTTTCTACCTTATGAATGTACCATAGGCCTGTACTCTGTCAATGGCCTATCTAGTCATCCTCATCTGTTTTGTTCCTTTATGCCTATCCCATGCCTGTTTAAAGCCCTGCACTGTATTCATATCCACCACTTCCTGAGGTAGGCCGTTCCATGCATCCACCACCCTTTCTGTGAAAAAGAACTTCCTCACATTACCCCTGAATAGGCCTCCCTCTAATCTCATGCTGTGTCCTCTTGTCCTGCTATTTTTCGTATATTGAAACATGTTAGACTCTTTCACCTTGTTAATGCCCTTAAGAAGTTTGAATGTTTCGATCATATCACCAACAACAAAATCAACCATTACTTTCTGTATCTGACCCCCTCCCAGGACAAGGCAGAAAACAGGCAAATATTTCCTAGCCCTTCTTTCCCAGTCAATATCACACCTGATTTGCATAGACAATCACATATCTCAGAAATGTCCGTGATTTTTTTTAATTTTTATTTATGGCTTCCTGAGCCCCAGGGAGATGTACCCATACCCTGCCCAGTTGCCTTCCCCCTCGCCCCCACAATCCAAGGACCTACTCACCTTGGGAGAACAGAGTAACCTATCTGGTAGGCCCCCCCTAATGGGAGGTGAAACTAGGCTAAACTGGACACAGAGTCTATGGCCAGGAGGACCGGGCAGAGGAGAGACCAGCATCATGCTGTGCAAACCAGGGGTTTTCACTTTCTGTTTTCCCCAGTGGCAAGGATGTGCAATGATGTCCAAGACAGTGCCAGAAGTGCCTACATATGCCATGCCACTAGTCCCGCAGCTCATATGGTCTCAAACTAGGCTCAATACCAGGGTTGTCGAGATGACAGAGGACTATGTTGTCCATTTGTAGTTGTCCCTTGACATGTACAGTACTAATCCAAGTGGCTGGTTGTCAGGTATTTGTCTGGCCACCTTTTAAAAATCTCCCTATTAGTGCTGTTTATCACATGAGTTGGTAGAGTATTCCAAATTCCCATAATCCTTTGCATAAAGTAATTTTTGTGTTTACTGGTTTTGAAATTTTAATTTTCAGATTTGAGTTGCTTATTATGTATACGATTTTCCATTTTATATTCCCTGTAAGTTAGCTCCACAGGTTAGCCCCATATAATCTATTAGGTCTTTATCTTTGTGTATGCTGTACATTAATAGTAAATCTCATCTAAGTCTTCTCTAACTGAGGCTGTGTTAGTCACATTCTTTAAGTCTGTCACCATATTCCATATTACTCATCAAGAATCATTTTTGTGGCCTCATGCTGTATCTTTTCAATGTGTGCATTGTTACCTCCTGCTGTTTCACCCCACAGCTGTGACCCATAGTCTGTTTAACAGTCCTTTATGGGTTTGACAAAGTGGTAACATGATTTCATCACTAGGGGGCAGACAGCAGTCTTAGCACCATACCCTCCCACCCCAGAGGAGGAGACCTGTCCGGGGGATCCTCCTTTCCCCCCGCTGACCTTCCATCTCCCTGGGCTCATTCTCAAATCCTGGTCATTAGCTCCACAAGTGATAACACTGCCACTGCGCTGGTGGGCTGGCAATTTGCCTGATTTTTAGGGAACTCACTGATGTTGGCCTGATGACCCTGGGCAGGGTCAGTGGCATAAGTTAAGTACCCTGCAATACAAGCAGACTCAACAGATAAATGGCATTCTTCTACTGGCTCTTTTGTATGTTCGTATGTTAAGACCAAAATATACCCAGCTCTTCTTAAACCATTGTTTCCTCATGGAGGAGGAATTTCAAAGTATAAATTGATGCCAGACATTAAAGTTTTATTTAAATGTTTTAAAATGCCTTTTATTTTTGATCAGTTCAGATCGAAAGGTGTTGGATTCTAGTTCCACACCAGGAAATGTATACAATCCCCAATACTAACACTGTAGTGCAGCACTAGGGGATGCTACTCAGTTGTGGTGTTATTACCATCCAGATGAGATGTTAAGCCGAGGTCCCTTTCTGTTCACCTCTGGTGACTATCCAGGAGGAAAGTTTCCAAGTGGCACTTATAGCACTAAAGGATTTTTTTAATGAAAATAGCAAGATACAACAATGAAAACTGGTACACAAGAAACTCATACCTCCTGCAACACAAGGTACTGGTACAGTCAATGCAAAACCAGGATTAGGAACATCAGTGAATTTCACAAAATGAAAGAGCAACAGATCCTCCCCAACCATGTTATGGTCCAGATAAATCACTTACAATCCAATCAAAATGTCTCCAAAGCTTCTTCAGACATTGTGGTGACAAAGCCTTCTTTTCCTTTAAAAATACACCATCTACTGCAACTGAAGCTAACATCACCTTAAGGAACCTCTTTTTAGTGCAAGGTGACCTGGCATTTTGCCTCCTAAACAGAAAATTTAAGGCAGGCAAACACACCATTTAACATGTTGTGATTATACCTTGCTAATGATTGTGGAACTATGCCAGAAAACAATTTCTCATAAGCAAGGCCACTGTTTTTCAGTTTTTACCAGAAAATTCTGTAAAATTCTGGAATTAGGGCTGCCTGAAGGCAGGTAAAAACAAAGATTTCATGGAATCTGGCATTTTATATCAGATCAGTAAATATGCAACACTTGTGTTTTTCTTTTAACTCCTTCCTGTACTATTTTCAATTTGCTTTATTTATTGCTCTGTATATTAAGCCTTCTTTAATTCTGATTATTTATGTACCTACTAAAAGAATGATAGCTGAATCCCGGTAAAATCCAGAAATTAGAGTAACAATCACAGGTGCAATTCTGGAACCTGAAGTCTTGAAAACGGAATGTCATTGTTTTAATCACCATAAATCAGTGGCCTTGCTCATTAGCTAAAGCTTTTAGGCTGGAGACCCCACAGATTTGTGCAATATTGGGGGGGGGGGGCAGAGCCCGCAGCCTGATCAAACAGATGCATCTCACCAGAGGTCTCACCAGTTACCAGACTAAAGTGATAAAAACCTATATTAAACTTTTTTGGGGGGGGCTGAAACTTGGTGAAGACTGGAACTAGCATATAGTGCTTCAAGTGATGAAGTTTGGTGACAGTTGAGTAATGGGGAAGCTGTAATCAGCAGCGAGTACCTTCCAGGTATAAGAAGGGAAGTCACGAGGTCATAATATCCACTAATCTCCAAGGTACAACTGAGGGAGAAGCTACATTGCAGAGCCTCCAACATACAATGTTGCACGGGAACAAAAATCTGGAATTACTCAATAGTACGTTTGATACCTTCTCTTAGCAGCTGCTACAGGTTGAACAGCAGGTGTAAGTATGCAATGCAGAAACAAAGGAGGCCTCTGTAGTAGTAGAAAAGGCTGTAGCAGCAACCTCCTGGCTTGTGAAGGAAAATGTTCTGTTGCAGTTTATGCTGCAGAATGTTGAAAATCAGCTTACAGAGCATAATATTCATATTAATAATCTTCCGGAAGGTTTCAAAGGTCCAACAGCAACAGACACAGCAAAAGCTATTGTGTTTTCCTGGATCTTGGAGATGCTCCCATTATGCTTGGAAGGCATGCCTTTACTCCTTGTAAAGCTTCAGAGGAAATTCCACATACCCTGTTGCTTCAGTTGGGGTCCATGACCCAAAGGGATAATATTCTTACAGCAGCCCGGAGGGCAAAAAGCATGGAAGTGGATTTAGCTAGAATCCTTTCCTTTCCAAACTTAAGCTATGTTATTCCAACCCCGTCAGAAAAGTTTTGACAGGGTCAAACAAAAACCAAGAAAGCTCCACATCCCTTTCAACTCACTTTATCCAGCTAAACTGAGAATACAAGCAGGATTACAAACTTTTGTGTATAGCACCCTGAAGGATGCTCTCAAGTTAGTGTGGGTCCAGCGGTCATTGGCAGAATCAGCAGCTTTGGACTCAGAAGAATGATCTGTGACGTTTTCCCTAGACATGAGACACTGGTCCCCAAGGGTGCCATGACTATTGCTCACTGACCTGCCTACTAGCGTTAAATTACTAAACTTTGAGACACTTGTGATTGTTAACAACTCTGGCACGGGGTTAATAATGCCTAGAAAGAGCACCATGGAGTACACTATCATTGTCAGTCACAGCTGCTGTCAAGCTGTTCTGTAAATGTTTTCTGGTTTATTTAGTTAGATTTGTTTTGCATGTGCTTAACAGTTTTGGCAAGTTTCTTTTTAAATTGTAATGTCAATGAGAGCAGGACAGAATAAGGGCAGGAAAAGATTTAGCATGCTAGAGATACAGTAATAATGGCATACTTGTTTTCAACCATGCGGTACTGTGCTGAGAGGTTTACCTCCGTAATGCCCTCAGCTCATAGCCCAGCTCCTATTTTTCCTGGGCCCCCTTCATTTACAAGGTAGTTAAGTTGCTGATTATAATAGTTACTACAGGGCTGAAATTCACAGTATGGGTTTATACCCTAGTTTCTCATATACAATGTTTATCATAACATGGCCGGCTACTGTGTTTACTGTCATCTTTGGGATTTTTCTTACCCATTCTTATGGGAGGTGCAGTGATAAATTTATACACACACCAGTGTTAATAGAGGATCACCTCAGATGCTTCAGCATCTGTATAATTTAATGATTTAAGTGTGCTGTACCGAGGGGTCCCTATGATAGGTTGTGTGACAGATATCAGTTTGTAATTGAATTCAGGTTTGAATTGCGATTGCTTCCTAAGAGGTATCAATCAGAATCTTACAGAAATCCTACCATAACTGTTTGTCATTTTATTGTCTGTATAAAGTCTTCTGCTACATTTAAGTACTCCGTACTAGTATAAAATGCTCTAGATGTTGCAGCTGCTACCCCTGCCTCATGGGCTCAAACAAGGTTGAGGGGCCTGGGTTCTGATTTTCCTGACTGGAGGGTTTGTAGCCAAATAGTTCATGTTTTGTGCAGTGCCTCCACCCAGAGTAAGGTTTAAGTGGGCCTGGTGTCAGAGCATTACAACCCCCTGAAATGCAGTGCCTACTCACGTCCCCAGTATCATCCTACACATGAAAAATCACAGTGCATCCTTAAAATCAACAAAAATGCAATTAGTGACTTACCACTAAAAATATAATCACAAGACAAAATGTGAAATACCAATAAAATATATATTAGGGGATATTCACAAGGGATTGGGGAACTCAAGCAGAACTATTTTAGATAGATATGGTAAACGACAGGGCCGAAGGTAATTTTCTGACTAGGCTCAGCCAGTAAAACCCTCACCAGACAAGATAATATGGTGGCAGAGTAATTGCTGAAACCTTTAGTATTACCAGCCCACATGTACTGGGGCAGTACCCACGTCCCACTGGTACCAGTATAAACCCTTAAATCTTACAGGATGCTCCCGATGCTTCACTGGGTGCCCAACCGTAGGAAAGGTGCAGGCTCAGTGACATTGCATCTGATTGTCTTTTTTTTTTTTTTGTTAGTTATTTAACCAGGACTAGCAAACTAAGCTGAAAGCTTTTTTACAGGTGCAACCTGGGAGTACAGGGAAGTTAAGTGACTTGCTCAGGGTCACACGGTATGCAAGTGGAAGCTGTGGGGTTCAAACCCAGGTCTGGTCTGCTGGATGTCACCAGATTTGCAGCTCAGAGCCTTAAACCACTGTGCTTGTCTGTCGGTGGTACACTATAAACAGAACAAAACACTTTGATAAAACCCAAACCCAACAGGCCATGCAGTTGCTTAAATGGGTAAACCTCAGCTGAAGTATTTGTAACTTCTGATCCATTGGCCAAATCTTTAGATTTGGTGGAAAACTTTGTACAAAATTCCCAATTGCAGGCCAACCCTGAGAGTACTCATGGTTCTGATTTACCAGATTCCCTGTCAACTTGGTCTTCTCTTCCTCCTTCCTGCAGGTGCAGGCCCTCTCAGGCTGGTGGTTCAGTTGTGTATTGGGGGGGGCAGCTTGAAGATGCAAGTCTCAGTCCCTGTGGATGTGGATCAGGCTCTCTGTGTCCATAGTCATCTGGACCTCTCTGGCTCTTCCCTCTTACTCCTCCACAGGATAGGCCTCTCTAGGAGGAGAGGTCATGTGCCTCACACCCATGTGTAGACTTCTGAACCCCATGTGGTGCATTAGCTATACCTGGCAGTAGCACTAACCGGCCTTCTCCCAGATTGTCTCAAGCTTGATGGAGGTTTTCTCACACACTCTGGTTCCAACAGGCTGGCAGCTGTAGCACATATTTACTTCGTTTTCTCTCAAGGCAGGCTTCAGTCTCTTTCATAGGAACAATGTCATCCTGACACTTTCAGCACACACAGTTCAGTTTCTGTATCACACAGGCTGTAGAAACCTTGGAAACAGCTCCTGAAGGTTGGCTGTGGAAGCTCAGGCAGACTTCCTTGGGTTGGCTCTAGTCAGCAGCCCAAGCCCTCCTTACTCTGTGAGAGCTCACTGCTGACTCCTGTCTTCTAGAACCACCCTCAACATTTCCCTAGCAAAGGCCATTTCTGATTGGCACAGTAGACTCTTAGTCTAATATTAGTATGCAGAATGTTCATTCGATGCTCTATTGGTTGCCAGAAAGGACACCAAGAGAGCAAAACTGTTACTCTCCCATAATGCTTGGGTGGTCACCTGCTGAGATTCATGACCTCTGATTTGGTGTGGTTGAGGTCAGGGGTTGGCAAAATAGTGAATTCCTTAGTGGAGAGAACAGGGCTTCCCATTAAAGTTTCTTTCTGGTGGCTTCTGCCCAGCTTTTACTCTCACTGTCCCTTCAGTTCTGTAGGCACACCTGTGCCTCATCATCCAATGGTGACATTGGGTTGATTGGGGCTTCCTTGCCCTGTCAGGAGCTCCATTGCTTCTTCCCCCTTGCAGAGCAGTCTTTTCCTGAAATGGCTAGCAGCTGCATTGTATCACTGGTGCAGTGGTGCCAAACACTTGTTTGTCATTCCTTGCTCCCCTGCTAGTGCCTCCCTGCCCCCAATGGCTTATATTCTGTCCCTTGAAGCCAGAGAACACTAGATGGGTCCTTCGTGGGTGGCCGCTATTGTGTCAGTGAAGAATTCTGTCACTTTGGGTCAGGCATGCTGACTGCTGAAAGGTGATGTGCAAGCAGCCAGAATTCAAGCAGGACAGCTCACACATTCAAGCAAGCAGTTGCTCAAATGTGCACAAGGAGCAGCACAATGATTGTCATACAGGAGCAATTTGGCAGTTCTTGCTCCTCTGGTCCCCCACCAGGCTGAAGTCCCAGGGCTAGAGTAAGCACAAGATGAAGGATGGCAGTCAGCCTCTCCAGTGGCAGCAAGGAGAAAAATCAGATAAGCCCCCACCATTTGGGGGGGCATTACACTTAAGCAGTATGGCCTCAAAAGCCCTGAATATAACAGCAATCCAAGAAAAGGTTCCAGTCAGTTTCAGCAGTGCAGCAGCATCCCTGTCTGGAGCATCTGCACTCAGTGTGCCATCGCTGCAGCGAAACTCGTACAATGACGACACTGTAGGTGCTGCAACCCAATCAACAGTCATTCTGTTGATTGGGATTTTGTAGTGCCGATCATCTTGCTGCCCCAGGGATTCTTCCCTTTTTCCTCCATACATCTGTGACCCACAGGTGATTATCTTAATATTCAGGGGGTGTGGGGGGCTTTTGGGATTGTTGCCATAGTCACAGTCCTTCGGCACAATTGCTGGGCAACGTGGTCACTGTTGGCAATTTGTTGTCACTGTAAAGTCAGTCAACATCTTTGATGTCGAACCGCCTTGGTAGAACCTCTACATTCTTCTATGCTCATGTTTCAGATTATCTTTCAGCCTTAGTCACCAGCGATATCAGTCATATCACGTCCCATATTTTTACTTGGATACACTTATCTGATAGATGTACAGTAACAATGCAGTCAATGTCTGAACCTGGACACCTCCAAGTGAAGCATACAAACAGAAATTGTCAACAGGAAAAGGCTCATCAGCCCACATAGTCTGCTCAAGCCTGTCTCGTTATGGGATTGTTCCTTTGTCAGTCCTCATTTTCCCTTCCCTTCCCAAACTGCCCCATAGACACTTTCCCCATGTGCCTATCCCACTCCTTTTTGACTTCCCCCTACTGTTTCAGTGTAATGACCTCTTCCAAAAGTTTGTTGCAATCTGCCACCACTCTTTCATGAAAAAGTACATTTTGGCATCCTTCTTGAACCTCTGCTCCCTGTCAGTTTCATGGAGTCCCCCCCCGGTGTCTGTAATATCCTCACTGTGAACAACTCACAGTGTCTGCCTTGTTTATCCCACAGAGGCACTTGACCACCTCAGTCATGTCTTCCAGTGTATACATACTGAGATCTCTCAAGCACTCCCAAGAAGACCTACCTTATTGCTCCTGTATTATTTTGATAGCACTGCTCTGTACTGTCTCCAGCCTATCCCTATTCTCTCTCAAGTGTGGGATACATAAGTGTGGTAGGACCAGGGAACTATACAGGGGACAGTATTACCTCCCTCCTTCTGCCAGTGATCCTTTTCCCAAAGCAACCCCAACAGCTGATTCATCTTTACTACAGCCTTATTACACTATGCTGATGCCTCCAAGTTCTTGCTGAAAAGCCTGTGTTAGAATAGATTTAGACAAGCTTTTCGTTGATGCAACTGTAATGAGGCTAGTGGTAATATTTAATTTCACAAAAGCTGAAAAGTATGCAGTATATGTTTCCAGAAGAAGCCTGATTTAATGATTACCTTTTCAACTACCTGTAATTTATGCTATTCCCATGCTGGAATTAATGGACTAAGCCAATGCTGAAACCACAGAATCCAACCATTATCAGACCATGACAAAGCCAGATCTAGCGTTGAGACAATAAAACTACTATGGAAAAACACCACAGGATTTATCATCTGTAACCCACCTCTCATATGTCAAGCATGTAATATTACTTTTAATAGGATTTAGTCTCCAATCCCCCTTCCACAGAATCTAGTAAAACACACTATAAAGTCTGGTCTCTACAGATGCTGGGGGGAGGGCAAATAGCTGAGATACAAAAAAGGTAGTAATTAAAAGATTTTAATGAGTTGGATCCACTTCCCCTTTCTATAGGGCCCAACTCTTCCACCTCCCAATTTTATCTAGAGCATAGTACCAGTTTTTCATTCCAATTTGACAAACCAGGGTTTTCCATATTAAATATGAGTCCCAGCATTTTTACCAGATCTAAAGCGATATGCATCCCAGCCACCATTTTACCTTTTGCCTGTCTTGTGGGTAGTGACATCCCAATACTTTTACTATAGCTGGCATTTGACCTAGAAAATTTGAAAAAAGCTTCTAGCTCTAAAACACCTCTAGTGGAATTTTCATACTTCAGAAACAAATATCATCAGCATAAGCCACCACTTTGAATATGCCCTACCCCCTTCCCACCAGCCAGTGTTGGGTAAATTACTTTGTCTATTACTTTCTCTTAGAAAATGGGATTTTTATTTGCTGGGCTCTGATTGGCTGGTACCCCTGCCAGGGGGGGTACATTAACTTTCAATAGATGCCCAGCAAATAAAAAGTTCCAGCACAAGTGCTCCTTAACTCATTCAAATATCTCTGTGCCCACCCTGCTTACCCATTGGCCAGAAGTACCCTACTTAATTTTAAATCGCCACCATTTTTTTTCTGGCTTAGCGAGAGAGAGAGAGAGAGAGAGAAAACACCCTACCAAGCACAACGCTAGTCTTTTAAGCAAGTGCCGTTTTTAGACACTGGCAAAGGTTTGCCTCCTTTCCTCCTCCCTGCCCATCTATGTAGTTTTAAATAAAAGCACTCTCACATTAAAAGGAAAAATCCTAATATAAGTTTCAGTTATGACAGGTTCCCTGCTCACCTCTTGCCACTGTATTTCCCTGCAACTGTGGCCCTCATTATGAGAGTCGGTGGCAGTGCCTCTCACTGCCCCTCATTTTGAGTGTCCGTGGCTCTCGATTCAGTGACAAGAAGTTGAGGGGCACAGTTGAGAGGTGTGCCAGGTGCCCGTATTTGTTTCTGGTTCGGAATGTGAACAATGTGTTAGAAGATAGACTAGCTCTAGCCCCTATGTATCGTGTCTTCTGATGTGAAATGATTTAATCACCAGCTGACATGACCCTCTTTCCCCTCCCCCAATCGCGAATCACATTATCGGTATTTTTTTTGGGGAGGGGGGTTCTCTCAGCAAGCGGGTGAACATCCCGCTATCAGTCCTGAAACATCCGCTGCAACATACCTGTCGACTAAAGTTTCTCTGACATGTAACTCTGCCATCCTTCCTGCATGCTGTACCTCAGTCAGTGAGCGCCTTTTTCTTTAAACCGCAGCACGCGTCTCTCCTCAACTGCTGCTCCCCATACTGCACAGTTGACTCCTCACAGAAATAAATAAAATAATGATTGCTTTGCACACTTCCCTTGTGCAGACGTAAGTCGGCCTTTCTGCTCTGCACTCAATTCACAAACTGAATTGATTTTATTTTAAAAGAAAAGCTACCTGCCGAGTACTGAACACCTCGTTCTCTCGCTCAGTACTGCCACTACGAAATCGGTCTTCCACTGCTCATTATCCTGTATCTCATTGTCGAATAACAGCAGCAAATACAGTAGATGGCTAGAAACTCGTGGGGACAACTCCACAAGACACTACATTTCTACAGGTAGTCGTGGCGGGGAGTGACTAGGAGAGAATGGCTCTGGGGAGGGGCAACAGCAGACAGAACAGCACAGAAATACAGAGGCACTACTTTACAAGGAAAAGACTTTAAACTTCATTGTTACTCTTATTTATTTTTGTTTTTCTGAAATTTTAAAGAATCCCATCTAAAAATGCCACAGGTAGCCCATTTTCTAAGTGCAATAATACCCTCCAGGGTGGATGGTATGGGCAATACCGGACCTACCAGTGGCTATAAGGCCCTCCGCCTGTGGCGTCGGGCCTCATTACACCCCTGGGCGGTCCGGTATTGCCCAATACCACCCACCCTGTTGGGCATTATTGCTTACTTACTTTCAAAAAATTGTTCCAGAAAGCTCTATGCAGTCACTAGCAGGGATGGAGAAGTACTGGAAGATGTAATACACCTTACAGTAACATTTACTTATGTATTTTTAAGCACAAGAAATACATAACTGTAACTGATTACATTTATTTGAAAGTAACTAGTAACTAACCTATTACTTTCAAAAAATGTAATCTGTTACAGTTATTTATTATTTTTGTATTGTTTTTGTATTAAAAGAAATAAGTAACTATAATTGTAAGGTGTATTACTTTTTCTAGTACTTCTCCATCCTTGCTAGTGACTGCACAGAGCTTCCTGGAACAAGTTTCAAAACATAATAAAATTAATAGAAAAAGTAACTTACCCAACACTGCCGCCAGCCTAAGGATGTGTACATTTTGACTTATCTTGCATACAGTAGAAGTGGGTCCAGACTGAGCACGTGAAGTAGTATGCTAAGGGGCATCTCTGTTGCACCACTGCCTTAATCAAAAAATGATCACCACAGCAACCTTTAATACTGGGTGTAACTCTCATAATCTTATACAAGATCTCAAGCCTTGTAAGAAATATGGGGAGGAGGGACAATACCATAATTCTGTTCAACACCGCTCAGCAAGCAGAACCCAGTGTTTTGTTTGTGCCTTTGCTCTTTTTATTTCAGCTCTCACCAATTCTATCTTCCTCATGCCCAGCTGAGAGAAGGCAGTGACCGGAGGACTGAGTCATCAAGAAGGAGGGGGTAGGACTTACTTAAACACTCACGCTACACTGCAGCGCTTTCCATCAGCTGTTCAACACTGCTCAGCAAGTAGAATGCGGTGTTTCGTTTGTACCTTTGCTCCTTTTACTTCAGCCCTCACCAATTCTATCTTCCCCTAGCCCAGCTAAGCGAAGGCGGTGACCAGAGGACTGAGTCATCAAGAAGGAGGGGCAGGACTGATTTAAACACTTGCGCTACACCGCGCAAGCACAGTGGTGCGAGTGTGAGTGGTGCGAGCGCCACTCGGGAGAGAAACTAGCCTATGAGCAAAGTTTGATAAGCTAAGTTAAATTATCAGCTGGGAATATAAATTTAGGATCTAGAGAAGTAAAATTGAGTTCAAGTTAAATATTTAATAGTAATAAGGGGGTATTAAAAGAGCTTGTCTAATAGTTTGGTGAACAGAATTTTAAAATGGAGTTATATGCTAGGCTTATGCTCTATGGCCTTATTTTATGTATAATTTTTGTGAAGGTCTCAACTCCCCAACTTACCAAAACTTCAAGTGTTTTGGCTCTGGAGATTTGGTCTGTTTTAGACTCTAGAAAAAGTTTAATTACTAGAGGAAATAGGGATAGAATAAATGGAAGAAATTCATTTGCAAAGATTAGAAGTCAATTAACAATGAGAGAACCTGTTATATCTGTAATAGGTCTGGATCAACAGAAACTGACAAATTGTTTAATTGTCATTTTGATAATGGGAGGGGATATTGAAATAAATCCAGGCCCTGAAAACAAATGTGAGTTTAAAATTATATATGATAATGGCCAATGTTTGAAAAATAAATTGGACCTATTTAGATCTTGGACAGCTACAATGTCCCCAGACTTGGTTGCTTTAACTGAATCGTGCTTAATAAACAATATAAATACTAGAGAGGTTGAACCAGAAGGTTTTCTTGGTCATCGACTAGATAGGGTAGGGAAGAAGGGGGGTGAGTTTTATTAGTTACCAAAGAGGAACTAGGGTAAACATCAGTACAGTTTGCTGGTCAAATAGGGCTTATTGATTGCCTATTAGTAAAAATCCACAAGTTAGCCCTTATTGTGGGGGTTGTCTATGCCCTACCGAAATCTCCTGTTAGTGCATTTGAAAAATTAGCCTTGGTCATACAGACTTACACTATGGGCTTTGATTTACTATTAATAGGGGATTTCAATGAAACATGGGGAAAATCTCGCAGGATTGCATCACAAAAATGTTTTAAAATTTTACATGTAGAACAAAAATAGCACTTCCACCTAGAAAAACCTCTCAAAATAGTATCGACAACATCTTGGATCTAATTTTTGTTACAACAGAAATATTAGTCCAAAATCTGGAAGTAAAACAACCAATTCTGGGAGACCACAGCTCAATAAGTTGCACTTTTAAATCTAAGGGTAAAGAAATCTTTGTAGGTCAGGTTCCTTTAAAGGTTAAAAAGAGATGCTTTAAAAATTAAATAAAGATGTTTTTTTGGCTAGACTAGCTTCCATAAAATGGCATAGATTTTTCTTAATTCCCTCTGTAGACCTGGCAATCCAGGAATTCTCTAAATGGTTCATTGAAGTTTGTAATGAGCTGGCCCCCTTCAAATTAATTGTACAGAGGAAAACTCATGTTCCCTCGGTAACAGAAAAAATTAAAAAGCAAATCAGAGGGAAAGATAGGTTATGGAAAATTGCAGGGAAATCTTTAAGATCAGAAGATTGGGAAAAATATAAAAAAGCTAGAAATTCACTAAGACTCCAAATAAGGAAAGCTAAACAAAAATATTATGAAACCAAGACAAAAGAGACTACCGATGCAAAAAAATTTTGGACTCTGATAAAATCCTTTGACTTTTCAGTAAACTTAAAATCTCCAGTTCAAATGGTAAGTAGGGGTATCCTCCAGCCTATTAGACAATCTGCAAATATTTTAAAATAATTATTTTGTAGAATTGCGAGATTTAAATATTCCACAGTCTATTTTAGTGAAAAATAATATTACAAAAACTGATGTACCCAAATTTAGATTTAAATACTTCTCATGTAAACAGATAAAGGAGGAAATAAGAAAACTTAAAATAAAAAAAGCTTTTGGCCTGGACCATATAGAAAATAGTTTTCTTAGGGATTCCCTACAGGTTACTGCCCCTGTATTAACTAAACTTTTCAATTGGAGCTTAAGGGAGGGAATGTTACCTTGTACATGGAAGAATGCAAAGATTATTCCCATTTATAAAGGCGAGGAGGGGGATATTTTTGTGCCTACAAATTATATGCCTATTGCTCTATTATCAGGTCTTTCTAAGGTTATGGAGAAACTGGTTCAGAAACAACTTACTGATTACCTGGAGCAGTATTCCTTACTAACAAAATATAAATTAGGATTTCGTAGGGGATTTTCCATGGGCACCGCGCTCACCGACATGGTAGATATTATTGCTTCTAAACTAGAGGATGCCCTGTCGGTGGGTGCGGTGTTCATGGATTTATCTAAGGCCTTTGATACAGTGGCCCATGACCTGTTGGGGGAACATTTAGAAGAAATAGGAATGGGGGAAGATCCACTAAAATGGTTCAGGTCCTACTTGGGAAATAGAACTCAGCAAGTGTATATTGATGGTATACTTTCAGATAAAGCCCTGCTAAAATGAGAAGTGCCCCAGGGCTCAATTTTAGGGCCAACTCTTTTTTCTTATATACATAAACCAGTTAGCTGATAATGTAAAAAACTCTAGGGTTCGTTTATATGCAGATGACACTATCCTGATCTCTGGTGGTAAGACTCCAGAGCTCATGGAAGTGCACCTGCAGAAAGACTTTACTAGGCTTTGCACATGGCTATCAGACTCAGGGTTAATAGTAAATAGTAAAAAACTAAACTTATGATATTTCAAAAAGAGGGAAAAGATTTGAATAAAAGAAATAAACAAATACAAATTAAAACATTATAAAATGAAATATTGACCCAGGTTTTGGAATATAAATATCTTGGGGTATGGATTGATAACCAGCTAAAATTTGATTTTCATATAACCAATACAATATCAAAGATAAATAAAAAACTGGCCCGGCCCGGTGGCACTGAGGGTTGAGGCGCTGGACGCCACACCTCGCGTCACGCTGGCAACCCGGGTTCGGGAATGGACCTCGGGCCGGGGTCGGCAGGGGGGGAAGGAGGATCGAGCGTCCCTAACGGATGCTCTCCTCCTTCGGGAGGGACCAGGGTGTTTAATACACCCGACGCTCAAGAGAGCCAGTGGGCACTGACTCTCAGGACCTTAATGCTTCCTAGGGCAGGGAGCCGGGAGGGAGGACGCTCGGCACTTCTGGCAGGCGGCGTGCATGCGTTCCGCCCGAGGCCGGCATCCTCGGGGGGTGAGAGGGAGGGACAGAAAACAGGAAAACAACCTCGGCACTCGGATGATGGCAGCTCCGGCACCCAGACGACACAACACTGGCAGACCCCGCTGTGTAAGGTGCTAAGGAGGCAGGTAGGAGCACCTGAGAAAAAGAGACACTCTAGGGGCAGACTCAGTGGGGGAGTCTGGGGGCCATTGAGACAGCCCGAAGGAGGGGAGTGCAGGGGGCGTCCAGGAGGGGATAAAAAGAATAAAAAAAAAAAAACTGGGGGCATTTAGGCGGTCTAGTTTTTGTATAAACAGATTAATGAGGGAGACTATACTAAACCAACTTATTCTTCCTGAGCTAGAGTATGGTAGCCATGTGTACGGCCTAGCTACAAAGGGTTTGTTGTCAAAAATTGATGTAATGTATAATCGTTTGGCTCGATTTGTGTTAAGAAAAGATTATCATGAACATCATTGCAAATTACAAGAGGAGTTGGGTTGGTTGACCCAGGAAAATAAAAGGAAATTAGTTTGGGCAAAACAGATATATAAAGTTGTAAATACAAATCAGCCAACGTACCTTTACGAAAAATTAGAAAAAAAATCACGTTTATAACATGAGAGGTTCAAACACTAGAAGCTTTGAGTTCCCTAAACTTAAGAATAAGTATAGTTACATGCAATTTCCCATAATCAGGAACAGATTATGGAGTTCTTTAAAATTAATTACAGGAAAACAGTATGAAAGCATTAAGGTGTTTTCATCTACCTTAAAAATAGAACTAAAGACAAAATGTGAGTGCTATGGATAAAATCCTTTGTTTGATTAGAGTGCTTTTATAATATTGGACCCTAGGACTTAATTCAATATTTGTTATTTGTTTGTTGAAGTATAAAATGTCATGTGACACTGAAATGATGTTATTCATATTGTATATTATGTTACTTTGTCAAATGTTGTTGTTATTTGTAAACTTCTTTATTTAAGAAACAAAATTTTAAATAAGAGGACCATCTTGCAAATAGGACATTTCATCCTAATGATGTGAAAACTGACCATCTAATATCCTGTATAAAAATAAAGGTTGTTACTACTACTACTTACATAATTCTGTAACACGTTAAACAACAAATCCTATTGGACCATGTCAAAAGCCTTCTCCTGATCCAAGAAGGAAATTAAACCATCCAACTGTGCCCTCTGGCCATACAGATGAAAAAGCAGCTATACCTGTCTTTTACACTAGACAGGCATGATATGGTCTCTATGCTGGGTCAGTGCTAACAATACATCTCTGACTGCTTTGGTCTCCAGCTGGCTGATTCTTAATCCAAGCAAGATGGAGTTGTTCCTGGTGGAACCCAGCCCTTATGGGCCAACCAAGATGGGTAGTGTGCCAATTTTGCCATCCCTGAATGGTACTGTATCATTTTAGGAGCCATGGATAGGATAAAGAATCTCTTGCTCACTGTGAATTGCAAGCTGATGTTGTAACATCCTGTGGTAGCAGTGGCCCACAGTTTGTTTGTTTTTTCATCCAGCTAAAAAATAACTCCAGGATTAAACTCTATCTTGAGCATGTGGACCTGGTTACACTGGTACACACCTTTGTTGCCTCTAGACTCGACTGTGTAATGCATTATGCCTAGGGCTATCTGGAATGTTTGTGTGTGTCACCTGCATCTGGTGTGGAATGCTGTAACTAGGTTTGTTACAGGAGCAGTATACACAGATCATATCTCACCTGTGTTGCACAGCCCCCACAGGCTGCTAGTGTGTTGGCTGACCCCTTTTAAGATTGCTTTGTTAACTTAAATATCCTTGCATGGACTAGGTCCTGGTTGCTTAAAAGATCTCTTGGCTCTAGCCTGCCTGTTGGCGCAGAGGGCTGAGGTGCTGTGCATCTTTCTTCTCACCATGCCGATGACCCAAGTTCAGGAAAGAGTTAAGGTGGCCGGGGGCAGGAGTGGATTGAGCAGCCATTCAGAAGCTCTTCTCTCCCAGATAGGGGTAGCAGCTCATATCGGCTCTCAGCTGCCACCAGGAGAAGGCCCAGTGGAAGCACCAACTCACAAGTGGCAGACAGTAGTCAGGGGAGGAAGAGCCATGGTTACAGGGTGCATGCTTACCTCCACGTGCATGCACAGTCTGTGCCACCATGGTTAGGGGAGAAACTGCAGAGGAAAATATGGTGAGGCAGAATGCTCTGCACAGCAAGACCCCACCTCACCTCCAAGCACCTGCTGGCTGAAATGGATGTGGACTTTGGGGAAGAGGACCATCCAAGCCCTCCAGACCCCACCACAGGGGACAATTTTTGGAGATACCAAGATCAGTTAGGTAAGCCTGGAGAGGTGATGGATGGTGGGTGTCGGTGGATCAAGGCAGAAGGGAGACCAAGCCTGCCTCAGCTAGGGAGGAAAAACGGATTATAGAAAAAAAGATCTCTTGACTTTTTATGCTATGGGTCTCTCTCCACTTCATTGAGGCCAGGGAGGAAAAATGGATTATAGAAAAAAGATATTTCTTGGCTTTTTATGCTATGGGTCTCCCTTCACTTCACCAAAGAGAATCTGTTGGCCATCCAGAGGTCCTGACTTACTGTACGCAATCTGGCAGCACGTTTGCTTGGTGGTGGCACCTATCATCTGGAACTCCTCTTAAACCATTTTATGGATTCACCCTCTGTGGAGGTGTTAAAAAAGGAACTGAAGTATTTTCCATTCTCGCAACATTCTGTGGCCAATGAAGCTGAGAATATTGATATCTAGGAACTCAGTTTTATTGCGTTTGTGTTATTTATTCTGTTTGGAATGGCAGTTTATTTATTAGTTATCCTGATTAATTTTATTTGATATATTTATATGTTCTCTTGTAGTACTGTCCTCTGTGAAGTGCCCTGCAGCCCCAGGGATAGGGTGCTAGATACATAAGATCGCCTTGCCACGTGATGTTAATATTATTTGCATACAACACATTTTTTTCTGTTAAGGAGAGTTATGAAATGGGCATCAAAATTTAGACCTGCTGATTGGTCCATACCTGTGTGATATTCTGTCTAATGCACAGGAAAAAGGACCAGCAGATGGGCACTGATATAGGTGATGCTGCCCACTTCAGAATGTTAGCAAAACAAAATACAGCCATCTTGTTTGTGCCAGAAGTGGTGCCAGCTTAACTATCCTGACCACTCGCTCGCTCTCCATCTTCAACCTGCCAGCCGTCCGACTATTCCCTCAGCCTCGCACTGTACCATTTCCCCGATAGTACAAACCCCCCAAAAACAGGGACTACCTATCGAGTCAGTACATAAAATAAAACAGCTGGCACGATCTCTCTCCTGACGCGCTGCTCACTGGCTGTTTCAATTTCAATCTTCAACCTGCCAGCCGTCTGACTATTCCTCAGCCTCGCACTCTACCATTTCACGATAGTACAAACCCAAAATTGCAGCTTCCAACCCACAAATTGCAGCTTCCATCGCTCGTCTTCTTTACTTAACCAGGAACTGCCACATCGCTCGCCACTTAAACAGGAACTGCCACACGATCGTTCAGACTGTCTCTCTCTCCTGGAGTCATCAAAAAAAAAAAAAAAAACTGCTGCCACGATCTCCATCCTGACCGCCCGCTAACTAACTGTTCCAATTGAACTTCCTCACATAGAGAATAATTCAATGTCTGTAAATTGAAAACGAATTTACTTCTTAGAGGACAAACTGCTACTCTGACCGGTGGGGCCGGCGTAAGAATGCCTTTGCAGCTGAAAACTCCTTGCAGCTCAAAAGCCCTCAATTAAATTATTTAAAAAAAAAAGAAAACAGATGCATTTTTACTTGTCTACACACAACGTGTGTGTGTGTGGGGGTGAAGTGAATACTGCCATGACAACCAGACCTAAAGTACAGAAGCCTTTTTAGGACAAAAGTCCTTAAGTGCAAAAAAAAAACCTACAGGACACTTAGGCGGAGGAACTATTTTATTAAAAATTACACAAACATACATGTTTTTTCCTACTTAAATTGCAAATTTAACCTACCAAATGCAATTTCCACTAAAGATGGCCATTTCATAAGCGCAATAAGCCACTCCAGGGTGTGCGTTAGACACTTTAACACACGGCTAGGAGGCTGGATGCACTCGGCCGGTGGCCTTTTGCCTCACTACGCCTCCTAGCCGTGTGTTAAAGTGTCTAACGCACACCCTGTTGTGTCTTATTGCTTACCTAGTAGACAAGCCCAGTGGTACCAGCGGAGCATGCTCCTGATATAAGACCCATCTACCCCCCCGGGCCAGTGAAACTATAACAGTGCTATGGTGGTAGCTGTCTGCAGCTCCAGTAGGGGAGGGATGTGTGTCCACTACTAAAGCACCTTCTGGGGACTAATGGGTGGCTTATATGTAGTGAGTGACCAGGAGACAGCAACCCCACCTCCTCAGGCCATGCATGCAGCAGAACCACAGACATAGATATGTTGCGGAGGTGGGCAGTAGGGAAATATCTCCCTCAAGCCACCAGTGACAGCCAGCCCCCCACCCCATGTCACTAGCCCTGACACCTTTCACTCCTCCTCCATCACTGACACATTTGGTGTGCATGTTCTCTGGGTCCACTGACATCCCAGGCCCCACTGGAGGGGGGTAAGCTCTGATGCTAACAAGCCAGCCATCAGGGTCTGATTAGGCAGGAGATAGAAAGGCAGTGGCTTGATATGAGTTGGCAGGATGCTAGATCATCGGCTGACTGTCACCTCCACACTATGGGATCCTTCACAGTTATTATAAATGCCCCAATGCCCACTATTAAACACACCACTTTCGTGATTACATAAAACAAAAAAATTAAAAAATGTGCATGTCCAGTATCACTTCTCGACTTTCAGACCTTGATTTTACAAAGTTTTACCCCTCATTCAAAGAGACACTTTCCCGAATTCAGCTTTCTTTCTACTGCATCCATCTATCTATCTATCTGTCTGTCTATCTATCTATCTATCTATCATCTATCTATCGCTATCTCTATCTATTTATTATCTTCAGATACATTCCATATATGTACATTACATGGATGGAGAATTTTCCCCATACAAAATGCCATTGTTTATTTTCCTCTATTCCTGTAACTAAATTAGCAATTAAAACTATATACCTACACTAAACAAGTAAAAGTATGCACCTACACTAATCAAACACTTAAAAGTACTGTATATACCTACCCTAATAAAAAGCATATACCTACAGTACATTATACCCTGTGGAACAATACTAATAACCCAATGAACACATCATAAAGAAGCTAGTCAAAACAATTAACGAGCTGCAAAAGAACCAGGAAAAAATCCACAAAACCCTCCCAAACCCAGAAATTCCCCCAACTCCTACCTGCACTCACTACACAGCATTTCCTTTTTGATGCAAGATGCCTTCAGGTACCATAATGTGAAAATGCAAGCTCCATAAAAATAACCATCCTAATGCATTATTTTCAACAAACAATGGGTAAGGGTGGAACACTCAGAAGAGTACCCATCTTTTGAGCTAATTAGGGCAATAAGGCCACTCACCCTTCAGGCTCATGACTTTATAGCCCTAATTACTAGAAGGGTACACATCCTGGTATAGCATCCTTACCCATTATTTACTCAAAATATACTGTATTCTATAGTCTTTTATGTCACATTAATTTTTTTTATTACATTTTAACTCAAGTTAAATCCCATTTGTTTAGACATAGGCTTTTCAGTTTTATAATGGTATAGCTCAGGCACTGTTGAACCTCTGTGATGAGTTAAGCTGTAGTCTATTTCATTAAGAACAGTTGACATGCAAGCCCTCCTTTTTTAATCTGTTTATTACCTCAGCATATGTCACAATTCACAAGTGTGATATCAGAAATCCCATGATTCATTGTGAATTATGGCTTTTTAGAATGACTGTCCTACTCGGACTGTTCTTCTTACTCTACAACATTTTGAGGTAAACAATACCTGCTTGATTCCCGTTCTACTGACAAGGAAACAAAAATATTCACCTGTGACAGTTTTAACCTATATAAGCCATTTTTGACCTTATACTACACAAAATAAAAATAATAGTCCAACTCTTCATTATCAGACATGTACTCTAGTTCCATCTTGGGGTTTTAATAACATATGCAAATCACCAGAACACCTTGATAGAATTATAGCCTTGTAATGTACGGTTAGTTGTCTATCATTTATATATCCACCAAGTAAGTATAAATGTAAGTCAATAATTGTGTCATCTGGTTGTAAATGTGAGGATAACAGTAACTGTGAAGATAATACAGTTATAACAGCTAATGATATTCTCACATTTGCTGTGTTACAGTGATATAATAATTGGAAAGGAAGTTCCACAATACCACATGGCTTCACTCAACCTTCAGTAGTCATACTCAGAAGGAAACAGTTTGATTTTCACAAAATCAGCTAATCAAATACTCTAACTTGATAAAATGATGTGATATAAATCAAATATTATTTCAAAAAATTATGTTAATGCAGACATCAGGGTTGAAGAACACAAAGTAGGGAAATAAAAAACTATTAAGGATTTGGGTCTCTGGAGTCTTGGAGAATCAGTGGTGACTGGTCTTCCTTCGGGTTGTAAGCCTTAATTCCCTCGTTCATGGGGTGGGATCCTAAAGCCATTTTGAAAATTTGGGGCAAAAATATTAAACAATGACCAAGTTATGAGTAAATAAATTAGCCACACTTACCTTATTTCCTCAGTTTGCAGTCGCTGTTGCAGAAGGAGGATGTCTTTCAGCTCAGAGACTGGATCTATGATGGTGGACCATTTTTAGGTATTATAAGTGAGGGGTGTGGGGAAGGTGAGGAGTGGTGGTTGCTGAGTATGTGATCAGGCTGGAGGTGTCTGGAGCACATAAGACATTGGTGGATGGATTTCTTTGTTTCAGGATAAACAAAAACAAGAGAAAGAAAGAAAAAACAACAAGGGACTGTTTTCTTTATTACAGGTATACTGGCTGGCTGTTCAGCAACACAGGGGTTGGGAACCATGATGTCGCTACATCCTGGGGGACTGACAGACACACTGAGGAGGGTTCAAGTATGGTGACACCAGGAGTAGGCATCCCTGTGCCTCTCATTATTAGGGAGGGATTGTAGGCTGGCACTGGGGATTGGGCACCCCGGTGTTAGGAAAAAATGTATGCAAATGGTGCCGGGATTGGGCACCCACCTTTGTAAACAGTGTCAGGAGGGAGGGTGGCAACTGGCAGGTGGGACTGGGCACCTGCCAGCCATTTCTTATAGAAAGACACAGGTCAGGAGGGAAGGGAGTACTGGCTGACAGGATTGGGCACCTGCAGGCCATTTTTCAAAGATATGGGTCAATAGGGAGGGGTTACCAGCTGGCAGGATTGGGCACCAGCTGGATATTTTGTCTAAGAAATCAGGAGGGAGGTGGAACATTATACAGACAGATGCAAGTGGCATTAACAGTATGATTGAAAGTGATTTCTTACAGACTGTTTTCCTCGGCTGTGGTTGAAGAAGTCAGTGGGAAGGAAATCACGTTCAATGAAATTGCTTTTGATTTCCTTAAAACTGCTTTCTGACAAAAGCAATTTGGAGGAAATCACTATCAATTCTTTCACTAATACAAAAATCCAGCTATCCATAGAATGCTCATTTTTTGAACTGAGCATGCTCGGAAAATGTGAGAATTATTAACCTATATTTAAAAAATGATTCAAGTTCAAAACTTAAAACTTGTAGTAGTGTGTACCATGAGTGAGACTCTATCAAATGTGTAAGTTTCAGATTTAAAAAAAATGTTTTGTAGTTATAGGTGAGCCAATGATTTTTAGTTACCAGTGATAAAAAAGTCTTAATTTGGGTGCATTTTAGCATTGTGGCACATTTGTAACTTTGCCCCCAACCCCCACTCCATCCCCCCAAAATTCAGTGACACTAAATTTTCAGGAATCCAAGCTCTTGGCCCTGACTCCATGCCCACCAATGTATGGACAAATTGGTTGAGTGGGGGCAGAGTTTTTAAGGTGTTAAAACTGTAGTTTAATATGTATGTGCTTATTCAACTCTAATAGCTGTAGCTGTATAATATAATGTATTGCATAAGCAATATACATTTATTTATTTATTTAAAATTTGTTGACTGGGGGAACCACACTGAGCCAAAACAAGTTTGTAGGTGCAACCAAGGGGACATAGGGGTTCCAAGGTGGTGAAAAATACATTAAACAAAAAGTGACAAATGAAAGTATGACATCAAATAAAGTGGCAATTGCAAAGTACAGTCAGAATATCAGATGGCACCAGGTGCAACATTTACAAAGTTGCAAGAATCTATACTGGCAAAAAGTAGCAAGTGCAGTGTAATAACATGGAATATCAGATGGCACAAGATACAACATTTGCAAAAGTACAAACTTTTACTGTGATACTGGAAATACATCTTTAAAGTAGTGGTATAAATTTGCAAACATTTGCAGGTGTGTGAATGGTTATAAATAATTTAAGTAGTGGAATGGGGGGGCGCCTGTGGTAGCCAGAGGAAGCTAATATGCCAGTGAAAACTGGTGTGAGTGGCTAGCAGGAGCCAGGTACAGAGAGATTAGCTGGTACGAGTGGCATATGAGAAGAACAAAGATGAATAAAAAGAGGAAGATCTTTCCAGAGAGTAGAAATTGGACAAAAAAAAAGTATGACCAGCAGAGGTTTTGCAGCAAGGGATATGGAAAAAGTGAGTGTTAGAAGAGTGAAGTGAGAAAGTCAAAGGGTTGGAGGGGGTAAGGAGAGACAAGAGGTAGGAGATAATGGTAGAGAGACAATATTTAGCCAGGAAAGAGGAGCAGTGGGAGAGGCATGAAGGTTGGGGGGGTGTTAAGATAAAGATAGCAGTGAACGGTATGGGGCAGGGAATTTATGATAAAATGACTGAAGGAATGGAAAAGGAGTTCCATTCTGCTCAGGGTAGATTTGGGAACAGTACTGTAAACCATCACTGTGTACTCAAATACCAGCAAGATCATCTTGAGGATAACCTCAATATATATCAGGAGTGGCAGGCAGGATTGGTTGTGATACAGCATGCCTAGTTTGGGCTGGACTTTTTTATGCATGGCATAAACATGGATGAGGAAGCTCTGGTGCTGATCCAGCCACAAACTAAGGTACCTATAGGGGGGTACAATGTCAAGTGGGCCACCATTTAGAGTCCTGAAGACTGGTATTTTGGGGCCGGAGTACACTCTACGTGGAGCCGAAGGTCATAGCGACAGTCTTTTTGGCATTAAGCAAGGGTTGGTCTAAATGGAACCAGCATTGGATGTTGTTAGAAAGGTAGAAACAGAACCACCCGATTGCCAGGTGAGACAGTTCTCCCCCCAATTTTATTATGTAGGAGAGAATGGGCCACTCTGCTGAAGGCTTTAGATAAATCAATGGAATGGTCACTGTGATTTTACCCTTCTCAGTACTTTGCAGAATAGAGTCAATGACCAGAAACAGAGAGAAAGCAGTGAAGTGATGTTGGTGGAAACAAGACTGGAAAGGTTAGAGGAAGAGGGTGAGTCAAGGAAGGAGGAGAGCTGAGAGAGGAAAAGGTTTTCCTGCATCTCAGCTAGGGGAGGGAGGAGGGAGGGAGACAGGACAATTATTACAAGGGGTTGAGAAGTCTCGAACCCTGTTGAGGGAGAGGACTTTACCCTGCTTCCAAATCTGAATGACAGCCCGAAGTTAAAAGGAGAGGTTGAGGAGATAGATAATAAGAGCAGTGATAGCAGCAGCAGAGAGGCAAAGGAGTTTGGTATCCAAATCATCAGGGTTGGGCCCTTGTGATGGATTTGGAGAGTACAGAGCATAGAGGTTACCCCAGCAGAGATGTGACAAAAAGTAAAATAGGTGAGGGTGGGGTTGAGAGGTTGGAGAGGGGGAGGGGAGGTTGGAAGAAGGTGAGAGCGTAGGAAATGAACAAAATAAACAAATGCATCAGCGATCTCTGGAAGGGTCAGAGATGGGTCAGCTGCTGAACTTGAGAATGTGGGTGGCAGACTGAGTTGGAGGGTCAAAAAGAGAATGGATTACCTCCAAAATGTATTGGGGAGTTAAGTTTGTTCTGGAGGTTAGTGGAGGAGTAATTTGATTTGGCCTCCCTGGTAGCCTTACTGTTGGTATTTTGAAGCTGTTTGCATCTCAGCATGATCGTGGGAGAATCTAATGCCTTGTGGAGAAACCATGCAGAGTCTGAAGCTTTAAATAAGTCTATTAGCTCAGCAGAGATCCTGGGGAGGTGGGATCCATAGACATGAGACCTGAGAGGGACGTGTTTATCCCATGTTTCAATGAATTTAGTTTAAAAATAAGAAATTACATTATTACATTAGTACATATCAAGAAACATTGAAACATACAAACACACACACACACACACACAGTGATGGCAGAAAAGACCAATGGTCCATCCTGTCTGCCTGTAGCTCCCTATCAATCCTCAGGACCAATTATCTTTGCAGAGTAGTAGCCCTCACTATCAACCCCCCTGTTCCCTTCCCTATCTCACCTGTACTTGAAACTATTTATGATTTTGGTGCCCACCAACTTGGCTGGCAGACTCGTCCAGGTTATCCACCCTTTCTGCAAAACAAAAGTTTCTCATATCCCTCTTGAACCTCCTTCTCATCAGTTTCTCCTTGTGCCCCATGTCCTTGAACTGTTATTCATGCTGAATAGTTCCTTGCAATTCACCTTGTTTATTCCTTTCAGGGACTTGAAGTCTCTGTCACATCACCCCTCAACCAGTAGCAGTACAAGTGCACAATTCAAGCTTAGGTCCTGCATTGTGTGCAGCGGCATGGTACATATGTGGTGTTATGATTCCAAGGAGTCTGCACTGAAATTCACCATATAGCAGTGTGGCAGGATGAAGCTGAGCCTTATTGTTCTAATCATATTTCATATCATTTTATGTGTGAAATACATTAGGGAATGCCCATGGTGGCCCAGTCTACCTTGCAAGGTATCATGGGTACAAAGAAAACTTGGGCCCTAGAATTATGTAATTTTTTGTTGCTGGGCAGAAACTGCTAGCTGCTTAGCCAGAGTCTGGGGGTTTGATTAAACCATTTAAAAGGAACAAAAGGGCTAATTAAGCATAGCTGGGAAGCCAGGTATTTCATTTTGCTTGTGAAAGGCCAGGCCTCCAGAGTAGCTGAGATGTCCAGGGACCTTTTGTCCTAAAGACTTACCCTGAGTTAATCTAGTTACAGCCGAATGGACAAGCATTTAAGTAAATGGCTGTACTGAAGGTAGCTTAATTGCAGTCATTAAAGAGGGGTAGGGGTAAGCTAATGTCAGTCCCAGGCTGGTTTAAACTAGCTTGAAGAAAAAAAACCTCTCTCATTGCTCAGGAATGAACACTTGTTTTTTTGTAATGAAACATGAAAACCTTATTGGTTGTGTAACCATGGAGATGGAATGCTAGCCAACCACAGGGCAAGCCAGTATCCATTGGACCTGCCCTTTTGAGAACCATAAAACAGGGGTGCAAGACTTTATTCATGCCTTTTTGCCTTCTGCTTCTGCTTTCTGCCTGTTGCCAATTCAAGCTACATATGAAGAAACTATTTGCACTGGGACCCTGTCCTGCTGAGAAAGAGCAGAGACATTTTCTTTTTCAAGAAATTCTCCTGGACCACAAGAACCAAGAATTTAACTACATTTCTAAGGACACTTAGCACTTCAAATTCAGCAACCAAGGACTTGGTGAGGTAGAACTTTAACCTCAGAATTTTAAAGTGTGGGTTTTATTGTATATTTTCATCTTCTTTTCCATATCCTATAACCAATGTCTAAAACTGAAAACAAAACACTTCAGTCAGCTCAAGAACGGAGTCACTAGAAGGAGCAGTAGCAGGGAAATTCTGCAACTGCACACAAAATGAGGTTGCTTGGCTGCCCGTACTGCAGTGTGAAATGTCGACATTTTTGAGGGGCTACTACTTACTTTGTAAGCTTGTTAATAAATTATTTTTAAAATGTACCCTAGCAGTGGAGTGGTGGTTCACCTATACGGGCAGCCGAGCAACCTCTTTTTGTGTGCAATGTCTAAAATTACCTGTCTTTAAGTTATTTACTGTATTTAACAATTAATTAGTAAAGCCTCTGGCTTACTTTAAGATAATTCTGTCAGTGTCTTTTGTGTGTGTTGTTTTGGGAAAGGGTTGTTCAAACTATACTACACCTGTGTGACTGCTTAAGTTAAGGGCCAGACTCTACCAAAGTAAAGTACCGCAACGGACTCTGTGGATGAAAGGAGGGTAGGAAATACAAAATTTTTCCAGGAGGAGTCTATGAGGGTTGGAACCAGTCTCTGTATTTCTCAGGAAAGACACATAATAGGGTGTATAGGGCATTCCCCGATGGCTTATACATGCCTTGGCTTTCTGGTTCATTGTGCAGTGGCCAAGAGGGTTCTATCCCAGGAACACAGACTCAAGACTTGTATTTGCACCCCTTGCATGGAGAGGGAGCCTTGGGATTCTCTGGCATATGTTCTGTTGTGAAACAGCGAGCATGCTAAAAGGACAGAGGAGGCATATCCCTGACCCTGATCACAAGGGGATTCACTGTAGCCTAAGGAATCCCAGCCCCATAGGGGAGAGGGCTTGTGACAGCAGTATTGCCAGCCCAAATTGTACAGGGAAATTGTACTAGCAGCTTTACATCAAAAAAATAACCATGTGTGTATGTTTTTTTTGTGCTCAGCCAGTAGTAGTAGTAGTACAAGCACCCCACTCAAGTGGAGATCCTGTGTTATGTGCTGCTGTGCAGTATATATACAGTGCTGTCATTCCAAGGCATAGGCACTGAAATTTGCTGTATAGTAGTAGCACCACCATAAATTGTTTCAGGAAGTTCAACTAGCAGCTGTACATTAAAAAAGGAAACATTGTTTCTTTTTTTTGTAATCAGCTGGTAGTACCACTAACACTCCATCCATAGAGAGAGCATGCATTGTGTACATCAGCACAGTACAGATGCAGTGCTATGATTCCCAGGTGTCAGCATTGAAATTGTTATATAGCCACCGTGCCAGCATAAGTTGCACCGGGAAACTGAATTAGCAGCTCCATATTAAATGAAAACAGCAGGGTTTCTTGTGATCTGCCAGCAGCATTATTTGCCAAAATGTTGTGCATTCTTAAGAACTCACATTTTTTAAAATGCATAATTTGTGAAAAAAAAAGCCTCTTTGCTGAAACTGGGCCTTCATAAAAAAAACTTTCATTTTTAAAAATGAGCAATCTGTACTAATACTAAGGTTTTTGGATAGCAGAAGGCTTGTGCCCATAATTACTATCCCCACTTCTCAGTAGATTGTTTGTAAACATTTATTGTCAAAATGACCATCAAGTTTAGTTTTAATTTGTTAAGAAAATGCACAACTTGGGAAAAAGTGAGAAAGAAAAAGTATGTTGCACTTTGATGCAATTTCACAAAAATTGCATGAATGCAAAATTGGCACAATTTCATTGTTTCACAACCATAATAAAAATTTCATCCAGCACTAGACAAGATGAATTTATACTGAGGAGACAAATTAAGAAAGGATGTTAAGAAACATTATTTTATTCACCAACAGGAGGCAGTAGACACATGTAGATTAGACATCTTCTAGGTAAAAATTGATGTTTGTTGAAAAAAAATTCCTTTCTGGATACAACTGTTAGGATAGCAGGAAGGCAGAGTAGAGGAACCAATAGTTTTTTCCAGTCTTTAAGTTTCAATGTTAACAGTGATAACTCCACAAAAAGGTTGTAAAGAAAGAGACATACATAGTTCAGCTTAGTTTCATTTTAGAGATGGTTATTTCATGTATTATAAAGTGTTTAATGAACTTTTAAATAAGCTTTATTGCAATATATGGAAAATATTAATATAACACCAGACAGTACTACGGAAACACCTTAAGAGTATTGGCATATCATAGTTCAGAATTTACATAGCAAATGCAATACTGTGTAGGGAGAACTGATGTGTTTACATACATGTGCATGGCTTAAATAGCAGTTACTTGACTAGGGTGTAAGAGGCTTATTGACTGTAATAATAGCTCAATGTATTTATTGTCTGTAACGTTTGTATCTTATCAGATGTATTAAATTGCTCTTCTCGAACAATAAAGCTGATTTTTAAAAAATGTTTCAATGTTTGTACCACTTATGTGTGGTTTCACCACACGAGATTTATGGATCTTAACTTCATTAATAGAAAGAATGTGTTATTCTTTTTTAAAAAAGGGTAGGGAAAATGTGACTAACAGGCGTGTGGACGTTTTCCATGACTACACAGACAAACCTCAATAGGACTTTTATATCTACATCTGTATTCCAGAGAAAGATGTTGATATTCAATGACACCAAGTTACCAAACTTAGAATTGTATACATAAAGAAATTAAAAAAGTATATATGTAACTTTATACCCTACATTTTCTCTTATTAATATTTATTTCTTTGTTTGAAATTGTTTGACCAGGTAGGGCTCAAGAACATTAGATGCCTATTTTCAGGGGTGACCTGGAGACATAAACAAAAGCAACAGTACAGGATAAATATGCACAGTAATCAGGAAGCAATACACTTGCACATTGACAATACAAAACGTCACTGCACATAGTAATGAGGTAGCATTACACTTGTACATTGACAAATCCATACAATATTTTTAACACCATTTTAAATGTCCAGTATTCTGCAAATTGTCAGGAAGCAGGTCAATTATTCCAGCTTGTAATACAGCTATTTATAAAAGAGCATTGGCCCAAGGAAGAATGGAAGAGTGGGGATCTTATAAATTGAGTGTGATCATATCAAGTATGTTGGGAAACAGTTTTGTAGCTAGTGTCAGCCAAGAGTAAGAATTCAATTGGACCTTTTAGGAAATGTCTAAAACTGTTGAGGGTGAAATAAGTAATGCATAAATCAAAGGCAGGCCAAGTTGTTTGTAAAGAGTGCAGTGATGTGAAAATACGGGGCTGAAGGCAACAATCTAAATATAGAATTGTATAGGATATTGACTCCTAGCAAGTCTGTGACATTGACAGTGGCTTGGACTGGAAGTCCATAATCCACTAAGGACAGGAGAAGGGACTGAACTAGAATTTTCTTAAGAGTGGTCAAAAAATGTTTTAGCCTATAAAGCAGACCAAAGTGAGTGTGAACTGATTTAACCACTATGGAAATATGTTCTTTGAAGGAGAGAGTCTAGTCTCTAATACAATGAAGGTACTTCAAGTTTTCCACTCACTTCACATATGTACCACTTAAATCTTTAAGTGTGTGCCTGTGTGCATGTGGGGGGGGGGGGGTTAGTTTTTGTTTAGTTCCAAAGTGCATGTACTTGGTTTTACCAACATTCAATTGATGACATCAAATAAAATGGCAGTTGCAAAGTAGTCAGAATATCAGATGGCACCAGGTACAGCATTTACAAAGTTGCAAGAATTTATACTGGCAAAAAGTAGCAAGTGCAGTGTAATAACATGGAATATCATATGGCACAAGATATAACATTTGCAAAAGTACAAACTTTTGCTGTGATACTGGAAATACATCTTTAAAGTAGTGATATAAATTTGCAAACATTTGCAGGTGTGTGAATGGTTATAAATAATTTAAGTAGTGGAACGTGGGGGGGGGTAGCCAGAGGAAGGTAATATGCAAGTGAAAACTGGTGTGAGTGGCTAGCTGTAGAAGCCAGGTACAGAGAGATTAGCCGGTATGAGTGGCACATGAGAGAAACAAGGATGAATAAAAAGAGGAAGATCTTTTCAGAGAGTAGAAATTGGACCAAAAAAAAAGTCAGGCTGCAAGTATCTGGTCATGTCACTGACATTAGATGCCCTTCTATACAAGTCAATGTTATCCATTTACATGATCATACTGCATTCAGAGCTATGCAATGTATCAACTAGGTCATTCAATAATACACTAAATAGTACAGGCCCCAGGATTGATCTCTGGGGTACTCTGGTAGTAATTTTGATGAGCTTAGAGTAAATGGAATTCAATGAGACTGATTTAAATCTGCCAGTCAGGTAATAATGGAACCAGGACATGGCAGATATGGATAGAACAAGGGCCTGTAGTTTGGTGAGCAAGTGACCATGATGCACCAGATCAAATGCTTTGGAAAGATCCAAGAAGAGCACACCCACCATGACCCTATTGTCCAAGGCCCTGTGAAGATCATTAGCGAGCTGTGAGCATGCTGTGATTATCTCAAAAACATGCTGGTAAGGTTAGTTAGCTTTTGTTGACCGGGTAAGTGCACTAGACAAATTCTGCCTATTTTCAGGCATGACCCAGTGGAGGGGAATACAGATGAATGCCAATTGACTTTGAACCAGATTAAGCTGTTGGTGGTATTTTAGCGAATGGGGGGAAATTTGGCCAGGGTACTAGGGAAATTCCCCCCTACTCTTTTTCGAGAAGTGCCATGGGATTTTTAACATCCACCTGAACTTACCACCAGAACAGGCAGATGTGTTAGCAAATTGCCAGTATTCAGGAAATCCTTAAATATAAAAAATGTTACAGGCAGCCCGGTGGCACAGAGGGCTGAGACATTGGCACCTTACCTCAAACCACACTGGCGACCCGGGTTCGGGAATGGGCTCGGGTCACTGGGGGGTCAGTGGGGGCAGAAGAGGATTGAGTGTCTGAAGGACTGCTCTCCTCTCCTCTCCTGGAGAGGACAGTAGGTGGATGTCGGGGATCGTGGCTGCCTGAAGGAAATGGCAGATCGGGGCACGTAGGAGGGGATAAAGGAATTTTTTTTTACTGTTTTAGAAGTAGAAATTGATGACAGGAGTCCAATGGTCCTTCATATCTGCCCTTATTATACTTCTTGTTTTTACATGAAGCCAGTTTATATAGTAAGTGCATCAGTTTCAGATTAATCTTTATTTGATCAACAGAACAGTCATTTCAATTCATTAAACTGCAGTTACAAAATGTACTACTGTACATTTCATAATTATAAACAGAGATTAAAATAAGCCCAGCAACATTTACAAAGGACACATAAATATAGTTCTATTTTCAAATATTCCTAATTAACAGACTTCTGAATTACAGTATATGTCTTATTCATAGTACTGATTTAAAAACTTGAATTGCATATTCTTTGTCCAGCAGACTTGGCACATTTTGGAAAAAGACCTAATCTATATCCATCTTATTCCCCATAGTTGATATCAAATACTTCTCCAGAGCTGTGCTATATCTGAGGTGCCATGAAACAATATGATAGATATCTTCGTTTTTTTTCTGTAGGCAACTGCAATTCAGACCAACTGACCTCACATATTTCTCATTCTTTTTATAATTATTTATTTAAAAATTGGTAACTGGAAAAGGCACACTGTGCCAAGGCTCATTTCCAGGTGCGACCTGGGGGAGGAGAGTACAGGAGGAACAAAGTTACAAAACATAAAACTCCAATTACAGAGGCAACATTACAGAGGTAGTAGCAATATAATGACCAAATAGGTAACAGCGTGGATTAATGAAATGATATGTGGACAATTGTGAGAGAATACAATTAAGTGTACAGTGTGTGTTGGAGTTGGTGACAGTGCTAATCCAAAAATAGCATAAGACTGTTGAAATATTGGACAAAAATCCTAACTACATATCAGGAATGATTGCCAAGTATGTGCCTTCAGGAGAAAATAATCTAAGTGGCTGTCGAATGTACAGGACTCTTTGCACGTAATGGACTTAAAACAATTATGTCTCCCCTATATCATTGTATAGAACCAGGCCTCTGGGTAGCAGATGGAACGTTGGTTCTTATAATGATATATGGGGTGGAAGTCGAGGCACAATATTTTCCTGATATCTATGAAAAATAATAATTAGATATTATAAATCACTTTTGTGTACTGCCTCATCTTTTCCATCAATCTACATGAGAGCTAAACTAGGAAAAGTTAGTCTGAAAGCAATCATCATATTGCTGTTTTATATCTGGAACAATGCATATTTGCCAGAATGAAAGCATGTAGCATATAAACTCTAAATGCTTTTTGGCCACAACTCAGGTTTGGTCATTTAGTAATGTAGTGATTTCATTGTGTATTCTGATGCTCATTTCTATAATTTTATGATTGTTGTCTGACATCAAAAACTAGTTACTGTGACTGTAAACTGCCATTGGAAAGTAAGACTTTTGTTGATTATCAGTGCATGATTATGTGTTTTTCATGTTCTTAATTGCTTACTGTTTGTACTTTTTTACTGGCAATTTCTTGTTCTATGAATTGAATCCACCTGTAACCTCCCCACCCCAACTCCACACACACAAACACATACCCACTACCATCCCTCCCCACTTTATCTGAAACTTGGATAATTGGTTGTGTGTGTGTGTATATATATATATATATATATATATATATATAATCAAAAAACTGCATTAATGCATCAGTTAGGGTTGATTCCACGCTAACAAAAGTTTGGAAATTCAGTATTAGGGTTATCAACCCTACCCCACCCCCACCCTCCACATACCAACAGGTGCCAGGGTGTGCCTTGGAGTCATCAGCCCTAACTCTCACCCAATTCCATATGTAAACAAGCAGAGATGGTACAGTACAGGAGAATGGGGTGAGAGTTAGACCTGACAACCCCAAGGCACACCCCGGCACCTGTTGGTCTGTGGAGGGTGTGTGTGTGGGGGGGGTTGGTAACCCTAACATCGAATTTCCAGACTTTTGTTGGTGTGGAATCAATCCAAACTGATGCATTAACAGAGTTATTTTGCAATGAATCTCCCTTCTTTTTGAGAAAGTGAAATGTTACTCTCATGGTGTCCATAGGTGGGAGCATGGGCACTCAAGGCCCTGCACTCCTACCTGTAGAAGCTTAGTGCAGGAGGGCCCTGTGCTCCCAGTTTTGCATAATGGGATGCATATTTGGAAGCATGGGACCCCTGGGCCTTGCGCTCCCACCCACCCATAAATGTAGAGCCAAATTGCAGGAGGGCCCTGTGCTCCCAGTATTGCAAGATGGTTTCCATGGGTGGGAGCACAGGGCCTCACCTACCTATAACTATAGAGACATAGCACAAGAGGACCCTATGCTTTTAGTTTTGCATAATCTTATCCATAGGTGGGAGCATGTGCCCACTGGGCCCTGCGCTCCCACCCACGCGTGAGTGTAGGGCCATAGCATAGGAGGGCACAGTGGTCCCGCTTTAGCATAAATGATATGCATAGGTGGGAGTGAGGCCCTTTGATCCCTGTGATCCCACCTACCCATAAGTACAGACACATAGTGCAGGCCTAGAGGCATTCCCAGTAATCCTTTTACTGCAGATGTGGCAATATCTTTGTAACCATAGCAACTTTGGAAAAAAATTCCTTCACAGTTGTGTTCATGACTTGGCCACTTCCACACATGCTTAGTACACCTAAAGGTGTACTAAGCTGCATTTAGCGAAGAATCCGTGTCTCGAACTGTTTGAGATATAGGTGCCAAAAGGTGCCGCGACTGCCACAGTGTTATCCTATGGGAAAATTTGCAACTTCAGACTGCTGTAACTCTGAAACTGGTATGAGTTTTTTCACCAAACCAGCAAAAGACACATCTGTGGGACATAGACTTGTCTCCCTGCAAATTGCAGCCCAAATGTCCTAACCATTGTCTTGCTATGAAGTGGCAAAGAAACTGGTGTTTTGGGGCTATTGAACTGTGGAACTTTCACAAAAGTGCCACAGAATTTCATGAAAGTACCATTGGTTTACTTGGGAGAGCTTTTGCAAAAGTACTGTGGAGCTTTTGTGAAAGTCCTGCCATTGTAGATGCAGGACTTTCATGAAAGTTCATGGAACTTTCATGAAAGTTCTGAGGCTAAGATGGCAGAAAAGCTTTAAAAACATATTTCTGGGCATCCTGGCAAAACACTAATACCAAGGTCATGTTCTTAGGGCCCTGATTAGGTAAACCCAAGTGTTGGTGTTTACCTAGGGTCAGTATTTTTTGAACTATAATGTTTTTTTCGCCTCGCTAACTGAAAGCAAGATGGCGGATTTGCAAAAGTATCAAACCCATTTGTGAAAGTAAAATGTGTTTTTGTGAAAGTAAAAAGTGCTGTCAAGAGGAACATATATTTTTCCCCTATAGGCTATAAGGGGAAACTTTAAAGTGTAATAACTTTTGAATGGATTACTATTTTTTCACCAGACCTTTCAGACCAGGCAGACAAACTGTTCGGGCTGTAGAGACGAGCAAAGAATTTCAGAAAGGTGAGGATTTTTCACACTTTTTCACACTCCACAGCTCCACAACCACAAATCCAACATGAATGAAACTTTCTGGATCCAGAGAACTATGGTACCAGACCAAACATGCAAACCTTTAGGCAAATCGAATAAATGGTTGCAAAGTAATTAAAGTGCAAAATTTGGGGTTTAGCATAGAAGTATCCGTGTAATCCTAATTATACTGGCCCTACTGGGCCAACATTATATATATATATATATATATATATATATATATAGAGAGAGAGAGAGAGAGAGAGAGAGAGAACGATATTATAATAGTGTGGTACAGCTAGTATACCGTAGTTAGGGTTGGCAGGGCAGTTTAATGTTGAATCTCAAACTTTGCACTTTTATAACTTTGCAACCATTCTGTGGATTTTCACACAATTTAGCATGCTTTGTGGATAGGGGAAGGTCTCTTGACTTGCCAAATTTTGTGTCAAGCCACTTGGTCATTTTTGAGATACAGAGTGTTGAAAAAACAGAGGGTTTTGCTGTTTTGGCTGTTTTTTTTTTCGTTCACCTGTATCTCAAAAACAGTGCAACCTTATTGGCTGAAATTTTCAGGGTAGAAAGCCTTAGCCTCACAGATGTGCTTTTTGAAGATTTGGTGCAAAATATAAATCCTTTCCAAAGTTATGGGATGCTGAATGTCCCATTATTTCCCATGGGGAAAAATAGATGTCAGGCATGAAGTAGGATTTCTAAATTGGAGTAAGATTGGATCCTCATTTGAAGTAGGATTATGATGCAGAATCATGCATAGAAGTTTCATTTTAAAATGCACAATCCTGCATTGAAATGGAACTTCAATACAGGATTCTGCATCATAGCATGGCAGTTTGATGTGGGATTCTACATCATAATCCTACTTCAAATGAGGATCCAATCCTACTCTGATTCAGAAATCCTACTTTGTGCCTGACACCTATTTTTCCCCATACAAAATAATGGAACATTCAACAACTCATAACTTTGGAATAGATTAATATGTTTCCACCAACTCTTCAAAAGGCACGTCTGTGAGCCAAAGGCTTTCTATCCTGAACATTTCAGACCACAAACTAAAGCTGTTGCTGAGATCCAGGTGGTCAAAAAAATTACAAAAAAACACATATTTTTTGTTTTTTTCAACACTCCATATCTCTGAAACCACACTGCATATTTGCAAGACATTTGGCTCGTCAAGAGACCAACATCTTCAGATTATGCATGCCAAATGTCATACAAATCCATTGAATGGTGCCAATGTTATTAGGGTTCACAAATGTGGGTTTAATATAGAAGTTACCTTTCACCCTAAATATAGTGGCACTACCATGTCACTATAATATATATACACACACACACACATATATACATACATACACATTATATATATATTCTTGTCTTTTTGAATATAAATTATTTGCTGGCCTTTTTGAATATAAATTGTTTGCTGTCCCCATCAGTGCATCAGTGTTTGCAGTTCAGATCTGAGCTTCATTTGAAATACATTGAAACTCATCTAAAAGAAAGACTGCTCTATTCTAGCTTACAACTTTATTTCTTGATTATACATCCAATGTTTTGCCTTAAAGTCATTGTCTTCTGAAAGACATCAGCTTAGGCTAATAATGCATAGCAGTAAGAATATCATGTTTGTGTTTTTGTGCTGCAGCTTTAATATAGTGGTCAAGCTTCCACTAGACAGCTGTCCAGTCTGAAATGCAGTGGTCAATATGTTTGTTTTGGTGCACAGAGGGTGCAGTGGGAATCAATTTAAGAATGTAATCAAGCTCAGTAGATGCAGTATGAAGACACAGGGATGGCTCTTGGCTTTCAGCCAAGCTGGCTAATGCTCACTTCAGAATCTCTGAAGTGCTAGCAGTGCCAACAGACTGCAGTGTAACAAGAGGGATATAGAAGGGCAGGAAAGTGACTCCTTCAGAAACTGGCTTGACTGCTGAAGTTCAGACAGTTGCAGGTACCCATTCTGATTTTCTACCTACCCACCCACAAAAAATAACCTGCCCACAATACATCCTGTAGAGCTTTTGTACAGGAGACTATAATACTGGAGGTAGCTGATGGTGTAGCAGTGCCACAGGAGCAATAAAAAGAGCAGCCCTCAGTTCCCAATAAAGTCATTGCTAGAGTCTCCAGTTTCATTTAATAAGCTGATGGTTTGGAAAACCTGAGCGTAGACCCACCCCACAAAAGTTCTTCTAGCATAGGGAATAGTTCAGCCAAGAATCAAAACCATAAGACCGACCCTACTGTAATGGGGGTGAGGGGGGGTATTCAACCTCTGAGAAGGTGACAGAAAGAGTGAAACACACAACTGTGCCATTTGTATTGCATAGCAGATCATGTCTTCTTTGTTTATTTTAATCACTTCCTTATTACTTGCTTGCATCTGAATCATTTGAGAGCTTAATGAGAGTCCCTAGTGAGAATCCCTAGCATGAGGACATCAGGGGCACACACTGGCACATCACTAAAAAACTGTCAACTTGAGTTGGCCTGCCAACACAGTGGCAAGGTGTCCATCTGCAGTGCCGACATCCCAGTTTTCGAGACAGACTCAGGAGTTGGAAGGCCAGACAGGGGGAGGAGGATTGAGCATCCCATGGACTTATGTCCTTCTCTGAGGGGAGGGGAGGGGAAAGAGTGGTGCAATGCAGACCTCTGGCAGAGGCAGGGGGTACCGCCGCAGCCAGCACCACATGTAATGGGGGGTAGGGCAGACACTGGCATCATTGCACGTCCCTGCCCCCAGGGAAAAATTAGCAAAAAAAATACATTGCTGGCTGCTAATGATGGCCCCCACCTCTGCTGCCACTCTCAACCACAGAACAAAGTCCACCGGGGGTCTGGCTCCCGTGACCCCACCCTGGGAGGCAAGTCAGGGCTTTGCGACCTTGTTTCCTGAGAGGGGATGACTGCCCGGCAGCTTCACTCAGGGGGTAAGCCTGGGGAGGTGTGGGAGTGGCGAGTGCAGCAGGGGACCAGAACCTCCAGCAGGGGGCAAAATGGCTGGTGAGGAAACAAAAAACTGTCATACCTGCAACTCCATCTGGAAAACCAGACACCTAAATGAATCAGCTCCACTCACAGCCATACTGTAAATATTAATGAATTCAAAATTGTTAAAAATTGTACCACTCATACACTATATTTTATTTATTTATTTATTTATTTATTTATTTGAATCTCAGATGACACCTTTGAGCTAAAAGCTCATTTACAAAGGTTCCACGTCATAAGGCAATAGACATGGTACCTAGACTTTACAAAACAGATAGGGGTATATACAGCAGGTAAGTACATTATGGTACATACAGATACAGATTCAAGCAAGTACAGTTAAAATACATCAGGTAGGAGAGGTCAACTTTATTGCAACAGTACTAGGGGCATACCTAAGGTAGACAAGCCATTTATAGTGGTAGCTGAGCTTTAGAGCATGCAGGTAGAGTTAGGGAGGGTCAGAAGTGGTGTTGACCAAAGGAGGGAGAGGACAGAATAGATGAGAGCGGGGGGGTGGGGGCAGAGACAAAGGGGTGACAGAATAAGGGGAATGAGTAGTCATAAGGGTGGGATAGGATAGGAATCTACCCAGGGTTACCTAAGTAGGTGATAGGGCAGGGCTGGGTAATGTTGGGGGAGAGAGGGATAAGGGAAAGGGTTCTAAAGTGGGGGTGAGGTGAGGGGTAAACCAGGGGGGAGGGGTGAATATTGGGGGATTAATATTTGTGAAGAGAAAGCAGGAAGGTGGGGGATAAAGAGAGGATGTGGGGGGTAAGTGCTCAGTGGGGTTACACCAGGTAGGATTAGGCACAGGTGATGCAGTCGCAGTTACTAAGAGTGGCCAGGTAATGCAGCAGCATGGCCTTAAATGGATGTAGTTTTATTTCATTTTTTGTTATTTACACATGCAGTCTCACATACAGATCGAATAAAGAAGACGGGACCATTTTGTAAGTGTAAATATTATTTTTTTTATTTCCTGTCCTCTTTAAGGCCTAAATACAAGTACTCTTTTTCTTCCTGTAGCAGTATGTTGCCATTAATTGATTATTTGTATTTATTTTATTAGAGCCAAAGATAATAATTTTACTTTTTGAAATATTAATATTAAATTTTGCCTTGAAGTCAAGCGTCTCTAATCAACCTAAATTTCCTTTTAAGGCCTGTGGGGGATAAAGACAGCAAAACCAAATCATCTGCATAATGAAGAGCATTAGAGAATAATGCTTTACTCACATATTAATAGTACATTTGCCATTAAGAGAGTGCTGAATTTGAGATCATTTTGCCATATGCAAATTTACTATCACATTAAGTAACCAGGGTTTAATATTCAACTTTTTTATCTCTAATCTCTTGCCATAGAGTCAGAAGCAGATTGGAAATCAATAAATACTGTATACAATTTAAGGTTCTTAAAAATCACATATTTCTCAATAATGTAGGATAATATAAAACAGTGGTCGAGAAAAGCACGGTTCTTCCTAAACCGGCTTGTAAATTGCTTATAATTTTCAGATTTTACCTATCTTTCCATCTTTTGCTGTATTATTTCAGAGAAGATTTTAGCAGTACTGTTCATTAATGTAATTGGGCAGTAGTTCTCTGGGGACAAAACTGAACCTTTATTGTATATAGGAGTAACTGTTGTACCTTTCCAGGATGATGGAATATAATTATGATTAATAAAACTATTAAAGAACATTTAGTAGTGCAATAACACTCCCAAGATGTGTGGATGTTGGAGGAATAAACATACTCTTTTGAGTGTTTAGAGATACTCAGCTTCATCTTGTGCCTAGAGGCATGAATATATTCCCCAATGCCAGCATACCTCGTCATGTGTTATTGCTTATGCAGCCTATCACAAATATGGCCATTTATACAATGTATGTTTTGATATAAATCTCTGGATAAAATGTTGTATCTCAGCCAAGTCGTGGAGATATCAATGATATCTTCACATGTGAAGATATCATTGATATCTCCATGTTCCTATATGTCAACACATTGAAAGTGAAACTTTTTCACTTTCTATTGTCTGGCTCCTTCCGTACAAGCATGACTCCCCCTACAGCTTTTTCTTTACCATCAGACCCCCCCCCCCACGCAATCTCTCACATCTCCTCATTTTTTTACACAAAAAAATATTTCAAAACATATCTGGTTGATCCTGCGACTTCTCTTTGTCTTCTTCCTCGAATATAACGTCACTGAACACCTATCCCCAGAAGTGTAGCATGACCGAGCACTATAAATATCAAAATATGAGAGACAGTGTGCTTTTAAGAATAAGGGACCCATCATTGCCAGGTTTAGAAAAGCATTTTTTTTATTTTAGTGGTATTTTGTGAAAAGAAGCTGCCGACAGTACTGAGAGGAGAAAGGCGAGTCGGCAGCTTCAGAACAGCAGACGAAAGTGCAAGTGTATGTTGCCATAGCAACACATGCTCGCACTTTCATGTGTGCTTTTCTAAACCTGGCAATGATGGGTTCCACATTCTAAAAAGCACACCGTCTCTTGTATTTTGATATTTATAACGCCCGGCCATGCTACACTTCTGGGAATAGCTGCTTGATGACATTATATTCCAGGAAGAAGATAAACAGAAGTTGCAGGATCAACCAGATCTGTTCTTAAACATTTATTTGTCTAAAAATATGAGCAACATCAATGAAATATGGTTCACTGAATAACTTTACACTGCCAACATCACACATTTTTTTAAAACATTTAATATCAGGAAGAAGATAAACAGAAGTCGCAGGATCAACCAGATATGTTCTTAAACATTTATTTGCCTAAAAATATGAGCAACATCAACGAAGTATGGTTCACTGAATAACTTTACACTGCCAACATCACACATTTTTTTAAAACATTTAATATATGTAAGCTGTTCTATTTGTGGGGGGGAGTGTGTATTAACACTTGTTTTGGGGTAGCCACAGTAGGCTCAACCACAATCCAGATTTTTATTTCTAAAGTGGCACGATCAACCACACATTTCTTTTTAAATAACATTTGCCATCTGTTGTGTTACAACACATATGCACACTTGACATGAAATACCCACTACTTCTACATGACAGATTGTATCAACGTGCCATTTGAGGGTTGTATTGAGTGGGGCCCAAAACATACATTGTATAAACCGAACATGACATGGCCTGACTGAAGATATCATCTTTATCTTCACTCGAGGCCAATGACATCATGATATCTCACGAGTGGCGAAGCCACGAGTGAGATATCGCGTGTCATTGGCCTCGAGTGAAGATAAAGATGATATCTTCAGTCAGGCCATGTCATATCCCCTATTTATATAACACCTGCAACAATAAATGTGCCAAAAATTTGATATGTTTGTTGATGTTTCTACAGTGGCAGTATTATAATATTCTCACTGTAAATGCATCCTCCCTTGATATTCTCCATATATATACCTGTCATGATAAGAATAAATAGCAGTACATCACTGAAGAGCAGTTTTAACAATCACAAATTACATCACAATGCCTCATAGTACTCAGATCATCTGTTGAACACAGAAACTGTTTATCTTCATAAAAAGAGTTAAGCTTAAATCGAATTTGTATCATTGCGCAAATATCACTATAAAATAATGGTTGGAAATGGGACAACCTGATTGGCAGATGTCAGTCTAAAAGGGGTATGTTAACAG
Organism: Neoceratodus forsteri; assembly: GCA_016271365.2. Classification (NCBI taxonomy): domain Eukaryota; kingdom Metazoa; phylum Chordata; order Ceratodontiformes; family Ceratodontidae; genus Neoceratodus; species Neoceratodus forsteri. The sequence goes on from CM057450.1 coordinate 1,222,902,196, forward strand.
CTGGAAACCCACGTTTTAAATAAAACAGTCAAAATTTAAGCTACAAAAACTTTCAAATTGAGAACAGTTAAATCATAGAATAAATGCACAACCCTGAAGGCATAAAGTACTGTACTTGGCTTTGCCCCTTACCTCTCAATCCAACTAGGGTTAGAGTAATTTGGAGTAACACAACCTTTGGTCATACTTGAATACTTAATATGCAAAGACACAACATAAAATATGCAGATAATCACCACTCCTGTGTCATAGAACTTTCATTACTCACTCAAGGGTTTGCCATTTGTGAGATCTGTTTCCACCTTTCATTCTTAACAATAAATTGCACATCAGTTGATTGTGTATCTACTATTCATACAAGACCAGTGATTATAAATCAATGAAAATGAATTGTGTTATGTTTGTTGACAACATACCCAACCACAGAAGAATTAGTATGTCACAACTGATATCTTTTTTTTTTTTTACCAATTATTTTACCAGGTGAGACACACTAAGCTGAAAGCTTGTTTGCAGGTACAACCTGGGAGCACGAGGAAGTTAAGTGACTTGCTCAGGGTCACACAGTATGCAAGTGGGGACTGTGGGATTCAAACCCAGGTCTCCAGATTTGCAGCTCAGAGCCTTAAACCACTGCACCATACTGCCTCCTCATCTCATATCTTGAAGGTTGGGTACATCGTAACTGAGCCACCAATTAAGGAGCAGCCTTCAAAATACTGATGAAATTAGAAAGCACATAGAGCAGGAACTGAACTATGGAGAAAAGTTAAACCTTATAGAGATGCAGTGGTAGCCAATGACAAGATGCACTATATACTGTGTCTGGATATATTGGAAAATATCACAGAAATCCAACTGAAATGAATGGAGATTTCCTATGATATACAGTGAAGCCCACTTATAAGAACATCAGTTAGTGGAACATCCCGGTTATAAGAACATTACTCTGATGTCCTAATTTTCCCCCATGTATTCCTATGTAGTGAGAACCCGCTTATAGTAACATTCTGCCCGGTTAAAAGAACATATATCTTCAGCATCTTTGCCTGATCTGATAGCTGTCAGTGACTAAAACAAACTGCATCACTGACTTAGCTCACTCCTCTCAGCTCAGGTGATTAACGCGGTTAACACATTCCCTGGTATGCGGCTAGGTGTTAATGGGAAATGATTAGCTGCAGCACTCTGAGCATTCCTGCATTGATTCATTTGATAAATGTGTTGCCTTTCTATTGTTTCCTGATCCCTTTCATCCTGTGGCAGTAATGGTGAAAAGACATGGCTAAACAGGCTAACACCCCTCTGAAAGGAAAGCAGAGAACTGCGCTTACCTTATCACAGAAGCTATCTATAATTGAATGCCTTAGCAGCCCTTCATCAAGATGGAGTGACATAGCGAAGGAGTTCGGTGTGAATGTTTGCACAATTTCATTGCAGATGAAACAGGGATCTATTTCCATGCGGTTCCTGATGGGACTTTAGCTTTCCGCACAGATACTGCAGCCGGGGGTAAGATTTTCACAGAGTGGGCAACTCGCCTTAATGCCAGAATGAGGAGAAAGAAATGAAAAATCTGTCTAATCCTTGATAACTGTAGTGCCCACCCCAGTCTAACCCTGAGTCACATTCATTTTGTTTTTTTGCCTCCAAACACAACTGCACTTATCCAACCGATGGACCAAGGTGTCATTAAAGATCTAAAGCAGCACTATCATAAGAAAGTGGTTGAAAAACTGTTGGTGGCAATTAATGGAGGGAGGGCAACCAGGGCGAGTGATCTGGCTTGTGAAATTAACATCCTCGACTGCATACAGATGATCAATGCTGCCTGGAAGAAGGTGAAACCAGAAACAGTCAGGAATTGTTTTTTAAAAGCAGGGTTTACTGTGTGCACTGCTGTGGCACCTACAAAGCAAGAAGCTTGTGGTGAAGAGATAGTAGATGCACCAGGGCTCACTCAGGAGGACTTTGAGAACTATGTTCGGTGCGATGACGAGGTCGAATCTACAGGCTCAGTCACCAAGGAGAAAATAACCCGTGACATCCTCACACCGAAAGAAGAGCCTCCAGATGATGACTCAACAGATGTGGACGTCCCTGAAACACCGGCAAATATTGACATTAAATCTTGCATGTCACAGATACAGCAGTACATTTTGAGTAAACCGTCAGCTGATCTGGCATCCTTTTACGCTCTAGACTCATATCTAGATGAGTTGACTCTAAAAAATGTGGGATTCAAACCCTAAACTCTAAACACTAAACTCTAAAAAATGCCAGACAGCTTAAGATTACTGATTATTTTAGCAAATAACTATTGTCTTAATGCACTGCATGCACTTTGAGGCAATTTTTTATTATTTAAATCCTGTCAGTAAAGTTTTATGTCAGTATTCCAGTACTGTATTGCGTGTTTATTTATAGCAGTAACACTCCACCTTGTGGCAGGGTTAGAAAATTACATGGTATTTTCTCGCTATAACGGTAGCCTGTCTATAAGAACAGCCCGCTTATAAGAACAATTTTCTTTGGCAAATAGGGTGTTCTTATAAGCAGGCTCCACTGTATTATGATACTGTATATCTGGATATTGTGTATCATGTCACTGGCTACCATTATGTATTAAAGGGGCACTGTATCACCAATGTAGTTAGGGTTGAGTAGACTCTTTAATGTTAAACCCCTAACCATGCACTTTAATAGCTTTGACACTGTTCAATGGATTTTCATGAAATTTTGGTGTGTGGTCTCGGTGACAAGGTCATAGACAGGATGGAAGCAGTCCAGAGGAGGGCAACTAAAATGGTGCAGGGTCTACATCAGAAACCATATGAAGAGAGACTGAGAGAGCTTAATATGTATACCCTTGATGAAAGGAGGGACAGGGGACATGATAGAAACTTTTAAGTACCTCAAGGGAATCAACAAAGTCCAGGAGGGTAGCATCTTTCAGAAAAAGAGATGTAAGAACAAGGGGCACAATTTAAAGTTAGAGAGGGGATAGCTCAGGGGTAATGTGAGGAAATTCTTTTTCACGGAGAGAGTGGTGGACGCATGGAACCACCTTCCTGGAGAGGTTGTGGGGTCTATAACAGTGGGGGAATTCAAACATGCATGGGACAGACATAAAGCAATTATAGTGGGGGGTTGCAGGAAGTAGGCTGTTGGTTAACTAGAATCTGCAGCTTATCCAATAGGTAGGAAAATGCGCAGACTGGGTGGGCCAAGTGGTCCTTATCTGCCGTCAAAGTCTATGTTTCTATGTCTCTTGACCTACCAAGTTTTGTTCCAGTTAGTTGTGTGGATTCTGAGATCCAGATAGTAAAAAAGTGAAAAAATGGGGGATTGAAATTTTTTCATCATCACCTAGCGCCCGGACGGTTTGGAATTTTGCTCTAAAATTTTCAGGGTAGAAAGGGCTTGGCCCACAGTGGTGCCGTTTGCTGGTTTGGTGAAAAAAATATCAATCTGTTCCAGAGTTATAAGGGTCTGAGATTTTGATTCTGAGCATGTTCAGTATAGTCTTTTGAATACAAAAAAATAATTTGGCCCATATGAAAAAATATTCTGTTTCATATGGGGTAATTTTCTTTTGTCAAAAAAATAATATTTTTCATATGGCTGCCATCTTATTTCCATTTTTTTTTAATTTGTTTTTGAAAAGCCATAAACATTATATCCTGTTGAGACACCAACATATATGTCTTGCTAATTAGGACCCTCTTAGGTGGATTCTGTAGTCAGTTTCAGGAAAAAAATCACTCAGAAATGTGTTTTTAACACATTTTAAAATATTTTTTCATGACCTAAATCTCTTTTTTCATATGGCTGTATGAAAAAAGAATAGGGCCATGTGAAAAGGATCCCCTTCATATGAAAAAATAATTTGGACTTTTTTTTACATTGTTTTTCATATGAAGCAATCTTTTTTCATATGAACAACGCAACCTTTTGAAAACAGATTCCTTCATATGAAAAAAGAATTTGGACTTAGGTTTTTTTCACATTCTTTTTTAGTATGAAGCGATCTTTTTCATATGAACGACACAATTTCATAAAAAAAGATCCCTTCATATGAAAAAATTATTTGAGTTTAGTTTTTTTCCCACATTTCAACTTTAACAAGCCATAACTCTGTCAATATATGCAATCTATATATCGGAATAAAGGTAATACTGAGTACAACGACACAACACATAACAACCCCCCCCAAAAAATGTAGGCGCCATAACAAAACCACAAAAATGAAAAGAAAATTACAATTTCCATAGAATGACAATGCAGATTTAACAAGCTGTAACTCTGTCAATCTTTGGAGTTAACAGACAATCCATTTATCAATAGAAAAGTCCTAGTAGAACACTAAGCCCTCTAAAAAATAAGAACTGAAAATGGTCCATCCCTACAAAAGAAAAATTACAAGGAAGCACATAAATTGCTTTTCTGGGAGGAATGGTAGTGCAGGGCCTGGAGGTCCTTGCACTTCCATACCCATGTACACATGTGGATAAATAGAGGCATGGAAGCACAAGGCCCAGAGGGCCCTGTTCTCTGTACAGTCTCAAAAAGTAAGGAAATTCACTGAAAAAAATGTTAATGCACCAGTTAGAGTTAAACCAATAAAAATAGGAAAATGTGGTTCTAGAATTTCCAACCCTAACACCCCCCCCTAAAAAAAAAACCTTATGGTTTTGGCTGTCCTGAGTCTTGGTAAATCAGGCCTGAGGTCTTTCTTGGGGTTATCAACTGTAATGTTTACCCCCATTCTCATATAGTGTGCACATCTGAACTTATTTGCTGATAGAAAGTTTTTTCTTTTTGCTGCAGGGTGGGATATTAGTGTTGGAATACCTAACACTGCAATTCCCTAATTTTTGTTTGTTTAACCCTAACTGGTGCATTAACAAAGTATTTTGCTATATGTGTGTATATATATATATATATATATATATATATATATATATATATTAGTGCCCCTATAGTTAGGGTTGAGTAGCATGTTTAATGTTAAACCTCATATTGTGTACTTTAATAACTTTGCAACCAATCAACAGAGTTACTCAAAATTTGGTATGCCCTGTGCTGTGGGATAGATCTCTTCATGTGCCAAGTTTTGTTCCAGTCGGATGTGCGGATTCTGAGAACTGGATAGTGCAAAAAAGTCATGAAGTCCCCACTTTTTGCATTTTTTCCCTCATCACCTTGCATTCAGACGACGTGGAATTTTAGTGTGATTTTTTTGTGGTAGAAACAGCTTGGGTAACAGAACAGGCATGCTTTGTTTTGTGAAAAAATATTAATCTATTGCAAAGTTATTCAGTGTTTCATTTCCCATTGTTTTCAATGGGAAGATCACTTTTCAGGATAGAAGGAGAAACTTTGACAAAGGATCTGATGTCACAAAAAAGGATTCTGTTTGCGAGACCCATTCCTTTTTTGTGAGAATAAAATCCTTTTTTATGAGAGAAAAATCCTTTTTCATGAGAGAAAAATTCTTTTTCACAAGCTGCCATCTTGTTTCAGTTTTTTCTTAAATTTCTTTTTTCAAAAGACACAAAAATGACCAGGAGAGAGACTACAACACTTAGCTGGCTCATCAGGACCCCATTAGGTGTAATCTGCACTTCAAAGTTAGTGATATACCACAGAAATGTATTTTATTTACTGTTAAGAATCCTTTTTGTGACTGTGTGATATGAAAAAAAAGAATCCTTTTGATCCTATTCCTGGTGTCTAATGGCACCCCACCCCACCCCACCCCACGATCCCCATCCCTTTTATTTTTATGTTTTCTTGGTGTCTAGTGTCACCACCCACACTCTCCAGTTGTCATCCCCTGGTGTCTACTGGCACCTCCCACCCTTGCATTTTTAAAGAGGGGCTCTGGTGGAAAATGGTCTCACAAAAAAACTTAACATTCTGCATAGTAGCCTCTGATTTGCTGAAACACCACTGTGTTGTCCATAATGATGATGTTTTAGATAAATCCAAACTTTTGTTCCCGACTCACCCATGATGTTTCCAGCCACACAGCAGACACTGAAAGCCCAGAAGTGATGCATTCTCATGAACCGCCTATGGAAAGCAGTCGTTCAGTCCCATTCTTTCTGTGGCAACTTTAAGACTTGCCTTTCCTGTGCTCTGGCTGACCTGATACTTGCATGCTTTTCTTTCATGGCATTTAAAACACTGAAGTATAATAGCTTGTAAAACCAGCCTTTACTTTGCCATTGTTGCCCTTGAGTATGCCGTGTCTGTGTACTGACTTTACCATGTCCTGTGTCACTTCACTATTTTGTCACTGTCACAGGTTATGTGACTTTGTCATTGTGACTGTTTCATATATGCTTGATAGATACCATCCCCCAGCTTAGCAGAAAGACACTATGAGTTTGTACAGTTGTTAATTTCAAAGCTGTAATACATATTCAGCCCACTTACATTGCAATCTTTACTTTGGCATCACAGTGGATAAACAAGAAAGGAGCCAGGCACCCAAGGGACATTCAGAGGTCACATTCCACTGGGTACTGCAGCTGTGCATTGCAGCAGGATCCAAAAGAATGCTGCAAAGACAAGGTGCTAATAAAATATAGAAAAATGTGTTACTGCATTGGGAGGTAAGGAGACTGAATATTTATCACATGCCTTAAATTAGTCTACTTGAAACTTCACTGTTTCAGGCTGGCAAGCTTAGGGGGTGGCATCTCCTCAGGAATTCTACGAACAGCACAGAACTTTATATTTCAGAACAAAACTATGCTGAAGTGAAGTATCGGAAGAAGCAGGTTTTAAAGATAATGTATAACAAGCATTTGTCAATGCTGAATGTTTGCTTGCTGGCATTGGCATTGCTAGTGCAGGAGTTAGAGAGATGCATAATAAGAATGGCAGTATTGCACTAACACCAATCCCCACCATGCAGAGACTGAAAGGTGTTGGGGGTGCACCTTTGGGTCATCAGCCATAACGCTTATGCCATTCCACCTCACCCCACCCTGCAGACACTGACAGGTGTCGTGGTGTGCTTTGGGGTCTTCGGCCCTTATGTTCAACCCATTTCATAAGGAAATAAGCTGAGATGAGTGCAGTATAAGAGAATGGGGTGAACTTTAGGGCCAAAGACCCCAAGGCACACCTTGATGCCTGTCAGTGGCTATAGGTTGGGGGTAGAATGCTGTGAGCATTACGGCCAGTGAACCCAAGTCACACCCCTGTCACCAGTCAGTCTCTACAGGGAGGGTGTTATGGTTGGAAATCTTAACACCCCTGGTGTTTGTTGGTATTTTCACTCCAAATTTTCAAAATGGACTTTTTGGGACCCCACCTCATGAACAGTGTTGTTATTCATTACTCAATCCTGAAAGGTGATTTAGCACAGCAACTATGCCATTTGATGCCACAGGTGCGGAAACATATTTTGGGCAGGATGTGAAAAATTACAGCTGTACTGTTCATGAGGAGGTGTGGAAAAATGGCACTGTTGAAAATCTGGAGTGAAAATATGAAAAATTCACGAAGGTACGAGCGTGCTTAGAAAATGCGCAATGCACGCCCGTAACGTGGTCATTTTTTGGAATTATTTCATCGAATTTTCAATGTAGGCATTTTAGGATCTCTACTCATGAACAGTGTCACTGTGATTTTCTTAATCTGTCCCAAACACTGATTTCCCACAGCAACCGCGCTATTCTGTGCCAGACGTGTGAAAACACATTTCGGCCTAGATGTGAGAAATGACAGCTGTACTGTTAATAAGGAGGCATGAAAAAATGCCAATGTTGAAAATCTGAAGTGAAAATATTACAAATTTGCGGAGTTACAAGTGTACGTGTAAACTGCACAACTCACGCTGGTAACACACTCATTTTTTGGAATTTTTTCACCAAATTTGCAACATAGGTTTTTTGAGAGCCCACCTCATGAACAGTAACACTGTTGTTTCATTAATTGGTCCTGAAAGGTGATTCTGTGCAGTGACCATGAAATCACCTTTCGGGACTGAATAACAGTGACTGAATTCATGAGGAGGGGTCCCAAGAACCCCATGTTGAAAATTTGGTGGCAAAAGCCAAATAAATGGCCAAGATATCCACATAAGTTAAAACCAAAAACATTTATGCCATTATACAACCTACCAGCATTCTTCAGTTCGCGGTCGGCTTTGAAGAGTGCAGACGTGTTCCCGGTCCACCGAAGATCATCATGCCAGGCTCCGGAGGTAAGTATGGGGTGAGGGTGGTAGTGTGGGGAGGTGCAGTGCACAGAGAGTGGCTGTGTGTTGAGAGAGGGGCCACCGGACTCAACGGGGGATTGTTTCCTTTTTTTTTACAGTTTTTTTTTGTTTGTTTTAAAGACGACTTAGGACTTTTGGCATGCTGGGGTGGGCTCCCAGCATGCAACCTGGATGTTTGTTTGTTTTGGGGAGGGGAGTGGAGCTGACTGGATTGGGAACCCTGTCAACCATACAGTGTGCTTGTGGGGGGACAGTGCATCAGCCGAGGGGGATTGGGCATCCCCTCAGCACACAACAAATGGGGGAAGGGGTGTATCATGCTGATGGGGATTGGGCTATCCCGTCGGCAAAAGAACTGGAGAGGGATCATGCTAACAGGGGGATTGGGCACCCCCATTGGTTTCCTCAGGGACTGTGAAAGGCGGCAGCTGTCCCTCGGCTTCCTGGGGACTGTGAGAGGCCGACGGAGAAGCCGTCGCCATGTTAATTGAAAGGAGACACCACCAGACAATGGAGCTGTAATTGACTGCTGCAGTCAGGGACCACCCTGCAAACACAGCTGATCATGATGGGGCACTCCCTGATTGCAGTGGTTAATCTCTTTGTGCATAGTGGCATGCTAATTAACTGTCGCTACTGGAAGCAATGTGTTTCCTGCACATGCGCGTGCAAGCAAACACAAAAAGGAATCACTGCACAGATATCATTTCCATGTCTGTAGACTGCATGTGGTGTCCTGTGGGTTGGACAGTGTCCTTTTCAGCAGTTCTGTAGGTAGACTGCATTACTGAATTCAATGGTGGTCAATGTCTGTATATTTTGTTTGTGTTGCTAATGGGGCAGATGATGAGGCTTTGTATTGTTGCAGGCAAAAGTACATGGTTGACAAACACCACATAGCAGATCAGTGGGGAAGGGGGAATAATGAGCCCATATATCATTGCAGCCAAAATGACATGGGTGAAGAATACCACATGTCAGTCAGTTGGGTGGGGGGAAGAGATTGTACATAGCTGCAGTCAAGAATAGATGGGTGACAAGCAACACCTAACAGTCAGTGGGGTGAGGAGGGGAATGAGTCTCTATACAATTGCATGCAAATGTACATAAGTGACAAACACCACTCATTGAGGGGGGGAGAAGTCTCTATATACTTACAGGCAAACATACATACATGACAAACATCACATACCGGTCAGTGGAAGGGTTGGGGGTGAGGGTTGAATTCAGCAGTAGATTATTGCAGTCCAAATTAAATGGGTACAAACACAACATAACGATTAGTATTCTCCATGTGGGTCTGTGGAATGGTTTCTTCACTCGCTGAAGAACTGCTCATTGACTTAGTGCTGCCAAATACAGGACTGAAAATATATGGATCATCACAGTTTAGTTGCAACCCTGCCTCTGATCTGCTGTCATACTCAGACAACTGACCCTCCAATGTAGTGGGTCTATGACTACTGTTGCTGCTCATGCTTTAGGTAGGCAGGTCATTCAGTCAGGAGACTTCAGGAGCCTGTGTCACATGCATGATGATGCTGTGAATGAAGTGACTGATGCATAATCCTGCCGCCTCAGGGTAAGAGCTCCAATTTTTTAAATATATTTTTAACTAAGTGTGACTAAAAAAATTACATTGCCATTTTCTATGAGGGACTAACTATTGCATATGTGTATGGCGGTCAGATCTTGGGGCACCCCCACCTTCCGATGCCCATTTGTAACCTTTGTTGGTGGTTAGTGGCATCCCTCCTCCCACCCATGTCACGTTTATGTTGAAAATAAGAAAATCATCCCTCAATGTCTTTTTTATTTTTATTAAAAATTTTGGTAACCAGGAAAGGCTTCTTTCCAGGTGCGACCCAGGGAGAGGGGTAATAAAATATATTCAGAGGAAGAACATACGGCCAAATATAAGTGCCAAGATCAGTCTAGGAAGTACAGTTTGCAAGGTAAATACAATGAATTGTTTGATTGAACAGTGAGCATGTAGTATGTGATACATAACATGCAGAGTTTTAACATCCGTAGGTACAATTAGGAAGTCAGATTTGGTTACATAAAGAAGATCAGCTGCTCAATTCAGTGAGATTAACAGCATGGAGGAGAGGTTGGGGAGGACAGGGGTTATGAGTGGCAGGAGCATATAGGGTGTGGAAAAAGACAAAGTTGCTGTTTGATAGAGAAGTGCAAGGGAGTGTTCCTAAGCTGCGGGTTTAACTGGTTCCATATGGAGGGGAGTCTGTAGGAGAATGCAAATTTTCCAGCTGACGAGGATGGTTGAGGGATAGAGAAGGAGCAGGAGTCCCTGCTGTGAAGACTGTAAGGGGCTAAATTAGCCAGGGATAACATATTTGAAAGATAGGATGGTAGTAGGCTGAATCAGAATTTGGATATGAGAGATATTAAGTCAAATGTAAGTGTTGGCAGTGGGATGGGGCGGGATGCTGAGGGAGGAGTACAGGGAACATTGGTGTGTTCTAAGGGGGGAGTTGGTAGCAAAGCAGCAGAAGGCATTTAAGAAGATGTCAAATCTGGATAGAGCAGAGGCAGGGCCAGTGCAGTATACTACATCTGCATAGTCAAAGATAGGTGTGATCATTTTAGTAACAATTTTGTCTTTTTAAAGTTTTTATCAATCTGTGAAAAAAAAAAGTCCATCAACGATCACATCCACACCCCCACCCAATCTCCAACTGTGCAACCACCTCCCCACCCCCCTTAACACCCTCACACACCCTCACTCACCTGAAGAGATCCCAGGTTTGAGATCCGCTCTCCTGATTGAAGACACTTCTTGCTGCTGGAACTGGCGATTACAATATGAGAAACTAAGGTAAATGCTGTTGAATGTTTTTCAATGGGGGTTTCAACTTTTATGCATAACTCAGCCATTTTAGAGATTTTGACCCCAAGTTTTCAACATGGCCTTTTGAGGACCCCACCTTATGAACAATATGACTGTCATTTCGCAACTCTTGCCTCAAAGGTGATTTCATGGTCGCTTGGTGAATTCACTTTTCATGCAGGATTTGCATAATGACAGTCATATTATTCAAGAGCTGGGGTCCCCAAAAGGCCATGTTGAAAATCTGGGGTAAAAAAGGTAAAAAAATGGCTGAGTTATGAGCATTCATTGTAATTTCACTACACACACTCTCGTAACTTTGTAAATTTAAAATATTTTCATATCAAATTTTCAACATTGACTTGTTATTACCCCAGCAAATGTATGTCACTGCTGTCATTTTTCAAATCCTGGCCAAAATTTGTTTTCACACCTGTGGCGCGGAATGGCATTGCAGTTGCTCAGAATTATGTTTTGTTGGGAATTTGAATATTTTCTGTACTGGCTACATCAGTTAGAGTAATAACATGGCTATGCTGACAATTTCATTGCTCTTGTACTATAAATGGAAGCTCCACAGCTATGTACATATACGCCTCTCTAGAGGAATGGGAGCTCAAGGCCCCCACAAGCAACTTAGGATGTGATTATACTATCTCAAAAAGTAAGGAAACAAATTGCAAAAAAATTCATTAATGCATCAGTTAGGATTGCCACAACAAAAGTAGGAAAATGTGGCATTAGGGTTTCCTGCCCTAACACCCCACCCTGCACAAACCAAGAAGTGTCATGGAGCAGAAATGGGGTAATGAGAACTAACACTTACCCCATTCTCCTATACTGTAAACACCCAGCTCATTTTCTAATGGAATGGGGTGAGCATTAGGGCAGATGACAACAACTTTTGGCCCATGCAGGGTGGGGGTGGGGTGTTAGGTTGAAACCGTAATGCCACATTTCCCTGCCTTTGTTGGCAACCTTTAACCAATGCATTAACAACATATATATATATATATATATATATATATATATATATATATACAGTATATATACATATATATATGCCTAGATATTCAAAGGGGTTTCACCTGGTGCAACACAGATGCACCAGCGCAACCCCAGAACTGCACCCCAGGGCAATATTCTAATGTGGGAATTATGCAGCACAATTCCCAACGTGCAGGGGTGCAAAGATAATGCATGCGGCACAGCTCCAGGGGGCGAGCCCATGCATATGCGGGACATCCCATATTCGGCCTGGGATGTGTGGCTCATCTGCTGGCACAACCCAGAGATGTGCCTCATACTTGGGCTCAAAGTTGAGCCCATAAAAAAGGTCTTAATTGCAGTCCACCCACCAGTGGGCCACTATATTGCAGTGCGCAACACAGCAGCCACCGGCCGTGGCTGGCAACCCTCCCCCCACACACACTGTGCACAAGCACACACAAGAGTCCCTGGTGGTCCAGTGGATCCCCCTCCCCATCTTGACCCACTGATAACCAACAATATATATTGCCATCACCCTGGTAGTCCAGTGGTTCCCCCCCTCCCCTCCCGACCCTCCAATCAATGAGATTAATATGTTTATCTCCCTGGTGGTCCAGTGTTTTCCACCTCCCCGTCTGAATCCCCAGTCACCATTGAAATATTAAATATAGTATCCTGGTGGTCCAGTGGTACCCTCCTCCCTGCCCATACTGCCACCCACACGTAATTCTGATGCATAATTCCCTGGGAGTCTAGTGGTACCTCCACCGTGCCAGTAACTGTGATCATCTGTAATGGTAACCTGGTGGTCCAGAGGCTCCCCTCTCCCTTCCCATGCATCTGATCACTGAACTGTACTAAAATGAATAGCCCTGGTAGTCTAGTGGGAACCCCAACCCCGCCGGTACCTGCAATCACCCGTATTGATTACTAAACCAACTCCTTAGTGGTCCAGTGGCACCTCCCACCTCCCTACCCACACAGGACCCCCAGCCCATCCCCCAGTCATCAACAGGCAGCATACTCACCTGCATACTACTGTGGCAGCCCGCTGAATGACAGCTTACAGTAGGAGCTGCAAGCCCATTGGTCCACACCGTGGACCAATGGGCTTGCAGTGCATACTGTAATACTCATTCACAAATATGTGACTGAATGACTTCATTCACATGTTTGTGAATGAGTATTACAATATGCACTGCAAGCCCATTGGTCCACAGTATGGACCAATGGGCTACAACTCTAATAGCTGCCATTCAGTGAGCAGCCACGGTGGTATGCAGGTGGGTATGCTGCCCGCCGTTGACCGGGGAGCTGGTGGGCTGGGGTCCTGTGTGGGTGGGGGTGCCACTGGACCACCAGGGAGTTGGGTTTAGTCATCAATATAGTTGATCAGGATACTGGGCGGTGGGAGTTCCCACTAGACTACCAGGGCTATTCATTTTGCACAGTTCAGTGATCAGATTACACTGGCAGGAGGGGGGAACCTCTGGACCACCAGGGAATTGGTTAGGTTACCTATTATGGGCGATCGTGGGTTGCCGTGGGGTGGGGGTACCCAATAGACTACCAGAGAATTATGCACTGGGAATTATGAGTGGGTGGTGGTACAGGCAGGGAGGGGGGTATCACTAGACCACTAGGGCTTGTCTTGGGACACATTCATGGTGCTTGGTGTTACAGGTGGTGGGGGGTACCAATAGACCTCCTCCAACAGCACCGCATGCTGTGCAGGGCGCCAGGTGCATGTCTCTGGCCAGCCCTGCACAACACATGCAAAAGGGACCATAATGAAATGCAAATGGCTTTGTTTGCATCGTGCATGCATTATGGCCCCATTTGCTTATTGGTGTCTGAACATCAGAAATCTGCATACGGCGTATCTCTGATGCACTGGAGCATGTCCCATTCCTGATATTCGGACCTGTCTGGGGAAATGAGCTGCATTCTGTGATATATTCAAAAGAAATGCACCATGGCACATCTCATTTGAATATATCCCTTAGTTGCTCCAGCGCAACTCAGTTGTGCTGCACCATCACTTGCGCCAGTGCCAGGCACATTTCTGAATATCGGGCACATAGTACCTAAAGTACCTCTACTTGCATACCTTTAGTGTGGAGAGAAAACAATAGAAGCATAGGTGTAGAGGACCACAAAGAGGTTATGAGAGAAATGTTAAGTTAATTGGGGAAGCTGTTGGAAACCTAAGTTAATAATATAATTATTTTAATTTGGTTTTCTGTGGTTAGTATCTTGGGAACCTTGTTGACAGACAAAACCGAGATCGTGGAAATTATGGTTGTTGGAAGTGTAATAAAACACGTTAGGTATAGCAATGTCACTCTTCTAATGACACTACTGGGTTCTCTGAAAACCTTCAGCAAAGTACTTGCTTGTCTCTGATGTAAGCTGCAGGGAATTTCATGAAAAAATAGACCTTATTACAGTACATTACTGGACATTACATGGTCATGTGAGAGTTCCATAGTATGCCTTGTTACCTGGTGGAACTGAGCGTCTATGGTGCTTAAGGAAACTCCAGATTAAGAAATCCTAAAGGTTGTTTGTTCTGCAGTAGGGAGGAATAGATGGCTCTGCAAAGGAAATTTGAATATTAAGGTTAGTTTATAATAAAGTTGTGGGTAGAGACAGAAAGAATATTGGTGCGAAGGGGAAGCAAAATTGAACTAGGATTTCACCAGAGGGCTTCCCTTTCCCGGCAAGGTCAAAGTTGCAGGAGCTACATTGGAAAGCACCCTGTTCCTATAATTCTGTATATGCTAGTGAAGAAAAGGGCAGTTTCATAGCACATTCCAGATGGAAAGAGTAGTTCTCCATTTCATGCAATTAACACATTATCAGACCTGGTATCCATCCTGATGCTCATTGTAACTCCAGTGACCTTTTAGGAAACCTGCTGTTTAAGAGAAGAACATTACACCTGTGTACAAACACGAACCATTGGGATCAAGTTTGTGCATGTGGCTGCTGGACCACAGGCTTGCTGTGGAAAGTGTTTGAGAGCTGTTAGATCATGATAGTGCTGGATCATTGTGCATATAGATATTATGTCCATTGTCAAAATGAATACAAGTCACTCACTGCCCTGAAAGTGCTATGGCAATTGTTGGCATCGTAGTTCTATTCCAAAGGCAACATGTTGGTTTGATATAAAGGCAAAGAGAGAAGTGACTTTCATAGGGTTTTATTCTTGGTTATCCCAAGTTTTATCACGATTATGAAATGTAAACTTTTGATTTAGTTAAAAATGGGAAACACAGTGGAGCAGTGCAAGAACAATCAGGTTAAATATAATTTATTGACAGTAAAAATTAGAAGACAGATTCTATGAAGCCGTCTTACAAACGGTTATGGTGATGATCTTCACTGTTTTCTCAATTTTTTTTCAAAAGTGTTGATGAAATCTAAGCTTGGAAAATTACCTTTTTTTCCCTTTTTCAAACATCACATGTTGCACTTAAAATATGTTATTCCTCTGGTGGTTCAGTAGCAGTGTTGCATCCCGCCAGACTGGTGACCCAAGTTCGGGAATACACGTGAGTTGCTGGGGGTTGGCAGGGGTGGGAGAAGACTGCACATCTGCTGGACTGCTCTTCTCTCCTCTCCAAAGGATGAGAGGTCCATTGCTTTAGCCATTAACTGCCACCATGTGTAGCCATGGTGGTGATGCAAGCACAAGTGGCAACAGAAGGGGGGGGGACTGTAGTTTAATGTGATGCATGTGTGCCTCTGCATGGCATATGCCAACATTCATGCTATGGCATGGGCACAAGGAAAAGAAAAAATGGAGGAAAAAAAACACAAATGACAGAATGACTCCTGGCAACTGGAGCTCCTGTACCACCACCAGGGCAGGTTCCACAGCTCTGGATGTGGACTGTGGAGGGGAAACAGTAGCCCTCCACCTCCTGGCCCCGTGACAGGGAAGGGGCAGTCTGTGGGGGAATTTATCAGAGCCAGTAAGTCCCTAAGAAGGTGAGTAATGCGGTTGGGTGGTCAAGAAAAGGAAGAAGGCCGACGGCTGAAGGCACAAACAGCCTTGATTAAAAAAATTAGCTATTTACCACTGTTTAAAAACAAATAATAACCAAAAGTAAATTAGCCCAGTAACCTCAAATTCTAGTGTTGCTAAAAGCACATCCTTTTTTATTAGGAGAATGTGTATAGAATTACCTTGGACAAGCAACAATATATATGGGTTATTGTACATTTTAATTTTTTTTATTTAAATGAATCTGCAAGAAAGATAGAAAATGTTTGTGGTCTGATAAGGAAAACAGTGAATATTGTGAACATATAATTGGTGAGCCATTGACATTTATATCACAAGTCCTGTTGTTGATATGACAGTGATAGCAGTAAATACAAAATGGGTTCAGTGTCTTTCAGTGAAAAAAAAATCACTAAAAGTTGCAATAACATGTTACTACATACACTGCCTCTGTTTTCAATATTTTTTTATTTATTTATTTGCTTTTGTTGACCGGGTAAGTCACACTAGACAGCCAAGTGCCTATTTTCAGGTGCGACCCGGGAGAGTTACAAACTTAAGTAGGTAGGTACAGTGACAAATCAGTCTTACATACAGTGGGATAACAGGTGATGGAATAGAATGACAACCAGTAACAAGTCACGAACCCGGGGGGTGTTACAGGTGACCTGGGAGAGTTATAAGCTAGAGCATACACAAAACAATGAGTGAGTCAAGATTTACATATAACAGGAGAGCAGGCTAAACCAATATGGCACTCAAGGAGGAGATGGTACGCTTTAGAAAGATTTGGGTAGGTGGTTGACAGTCCTCAAAAGGGGTTGGGACAAGTGCACACAGGTTCAGTCATATGTTAAGCCAAATAAGTGCCTGCATGTGGGGGGGGACCTAGGGAAGAGCTGATGAGAGGGGGAGGGCCTGGTGACCTTGTTCGGGAGGTAGGACAGGGGGGCAGTCATTACTTGATCAGTGGATGGGAGAATAAGTGCGGTAGACCCCAGGGGGTGCAGAGACCCTCCATGCCTTCATAGTGCAGGGGGCTACGAGGTGCATAGACAGGTGGAGGAGCCCAAACTGAAATAAAATGTTAGCTAGGCCAATAAAAAAAATTCTTTAAGAATGACTGTAGGGATTACTGCCTATATAAGGCTGTAAGAAAGTTATTTAAATCATCAGTTTTGGATCTTTACATATAACATCAGTACATGTTTACATTGTTTACAAGCAAAGTGATCTAAACAATTATCTATTCCATACAGATGGTGTTTCGGAAGATAAGTGATGTGAAACGTGAAGAAGAGGAAATGAGGAGGAGGAAGAATGAGGCACCACTTAATCTTCCACCAGACCATCCAGTCCGCAGACTTTTCCAGAGGTTTAGACAACAAAAAGAGGCAAAATTAGCTGCTGTACGGGTCAAGGATACAGATGACCCAGATGTGGAGAAAGGGAGTATTCATGCAGAACACTTTTCTTCATCAGGAGGTGGTGCACCAACTAGTTTAGTGACAGTAACAGAAAGTCCAGCAACTCCAGTTCCTGCTCAGTCTGCCTCAACATCTGGTACATCAGATCAAGTGAAACTGCAAGCTCCTGTGTCAGACTATGCAGCCAGTAAATTATCAGGGGATTCTTCTAAACGTAAGGGCTGGGCTAGATTCAAAGATCCTACTGGAAAAGGAGAAGACTGGAATAATGTTTCAAAGGCAGAATCCATGGAAACTTTACCTGAAAGAACTAAAGCTTCAGAGGATATATCTCTGAAGAAGACAGATTCATGTGATAGTGGCATAACAAAAAGCAACTTGCGTTTAGACAATGTTGGAGAAATAAAAAGCCCCCAGGATCGGAGCCCTGTACTTACAGAGGTCAAACATACTTTTTATCCTATTCCAGAACAGACTCTCCAGGCCACATTACTTGAGGTAAAACATGAGTTAAAAGAGGACATCAAAGCCCTGAACACTAAAATGGCAAATATTGAAAAACAGCTTGCTGATATACTTAGACTTTTAAAACATAGGAGATCCTCTCATTCACCACAGGAACTGTTTGAAATATCAAGGCCACCATCACCTGAATCAGAAAAAGACATTTTTGGATCAAGTTGAATTGTTTACATATTTGAGCTATATTTTAATTTCAGGTTTTTTGTCAGAAAACCCCCTAACAGTAACCAACAGTGGCAGGCATCCTCACAGTAAATATAAATGCAGACTGCAAGGAAACTACAGAGTGGAACCGGTGTCTCAAAATGGCAGCTGACTTTGAAGCCCCAGACTCTTTTTATGCTATTGAAAGAAAGGATTAGATCACTTACTTTTTCATTCTTGCAGATAATGCTGTTTTAATTCTCCTTAAAAGAATTTCAGAAGCAGTAGCCATTTTGTTGATACAGTACTAATTGTAGTACCCTGACATCTGTTGGAGCATGGCTGGTATAACTAGTGTAACTGAATAAGGAGTTATCCAGGGTGCTGAAATGCTCATAAGTTGAGATTCGATATCACACATCCACTCCGATTCACAGTCCATGCTGAATGTCACTATATTTGGAGTATAACTAATTGCCTCAGTGGTTACAGATGCAACCATTACTACTTAATATTTAACTAAAAGTGCACTGCTTGATAGGGGGACATGATATTCTGAGCTGTTGAGACATTTACGTGTAGAATGTTTAGAAAATATGCCTGCGTTTTCCAAGAAATGAATATGCCTTTAGTGGAAGAATGATCCATGAGATGGAGGTGATACATCTGACACACCAAAGCACAAACCTAGTAGTTAGTGGTATCTAATCTTTCTCATGACTTTCAAATTCAGGTAACTTGTGAGTTATTACAAATTTCAGTCTTATTTGCTCATTAATGTATGCTACATGTCATCAATCTGCTATCTTATTTCCTTTTATTATGTTGCAATTCTAATTGTTCATGCAGGAATGCATTAAGTAGAAATGTTAAAACTGCATGACTATGATGGTTACACATTCCGTAATCCCTAGATGATCCAAGATTATTCCGACCAGTTTACTTGGCTCAAATGTATTTTAAGAATTATTAATACACTATTCTTCATGTACTGACTAGAATCAAAATAAGCAATTTTTCACCACTTATGGAGGGGGTATTGCCACTTGAATTATGGCATTGTTTTCTCATTCTTTTCATGATATTTCCACACCTGGTGCCTCACTCCTTCAGGCCTCGTCATTCCTTTCACTCACTCACTCACTTCACAGGTCTCCAGGTCTTTATCATAACACCCAGTGCCTCCATCATTAAAGGTTTTCATTTTTTCATATCATGGAGCTGCCTGCTGTCACCAGGAGGGAGCTGTAGGTCTACACTTGGTGGTCACTTGGGGAAAGGCCTGCAGTGATGAAGGGCATGTTGATATGGTGGGGGGTCAGCTGTCATCCGACATACTAGGAGCATCTTGGCATGTCTCCCCTAAGCCCCGTCCACTTCCCTGAGATGCACGACACCACATTATGCCCTCCTTGTAGGTTTGGTCCTGGCTGGTGATGCGTGGTCACATGCATTGCCAAATCAGTAGCAGCAGATGCTATACAAGGCCCAGTAAGAGTGTGTTTCCTCCCCTCTCTGACGTTGTGGATGTTCGAACTCCACTGGATCTGAGTCATGGGTCAGGACTGTGATGAAACCCCAGGTCCCCTTCATGATAGCATAATTCGTTACTGCTGATGCCATTGGGTCTGACAAGCACCCTCACTCTTTAAGATCAACTGCAGAGTTTGAGTCAGGCTATTGCATATGCAAGTTTGTAGATATATAAATACACACACAGATATATGCACACACACACACACACACTGCACTCAATCAATCAATTCAGTTACTTAACTGGTGAGTATTACTGAGAATAAGTTCTCATTTACAGTAGTGATGTGGCCAAGAATGCTATCTAAACTGCAGCAAGACACAGCAAACATAAAATACAGCATTCAAATATGTAACTTTCTGCCGATGTAATAATACAAAGCAATAAATAAATTGCACACCTAGTAGTACCAGCAGTAGCCCTGCACTATGTGTAGGAGATCCAGGTTTTGAATCACAGTCCCTGCTTATTGTTCAGGTTGGAGCAGTCTAGGGAGAGCTGCGGTCAGATTCGGGTTGGGGGGGGTAATTCCAGCCTCCTACTGCATGGGTGCCTCCTTTGTTAGCCCATGGGTGGCACTGACATTGTGGGGGATCATATGATATCCTGCCCCTTTCTTAGACCAGCATAATGGGTGAATTTGACACAAAGATCTGGAAGGGGGGAGGTGGGGGCTATGGTCAGTTCTTCAGGTGGGAAAAGAACCAGCAGAAGGACCAAAGGAACACATGAGGAGGTATGTTGCTGGAAATCAGGTGATAAAAAGTAAATTTGTAAAAGAAGACTAAGCAATAAAATATATACTACAAATATTGCATATCATAGAGTAATAAACACAACAAGCGTTAGTCCAGTGTAGGACATGAACGCATTTCATAGACAAAGTACATTTAGTATTAACATTTGAATCTGAAATACACTGAAGAGTTGTTAAATGCACAGCAATGGTGCATTTCATATTATTCTTTTTATAGACTTATTCTTCATATCAGTTATTCTGTTCAGAAGTCTTTATTGCCGGCCTGCTGGTGCAGTAGTTGCATTAACATTTGTGTTGCCAGCAACCTGATTGTGTGTCATGAGTCCAGGCTGTTGAAGGGCTGGCAGGGGAAGAAGAATTGAGCATCTCCAGAGAGGGATGGTACCTGACTCTCCTTCAACACTGCCACTTCAGTAATCATGTGGGCAGTGCAACAGAGGAACTGGGGGAGGGAGAACACCAGGATCTCCATTGGCATGCTTGTGTACATGTGCTTGGGGTCCCTTGTGCACCCACATCCTGATGGCTAGGAAAGAGCAGCAAAAAAGCCCTGGCATTGCCTGGCACTCTTGGACCTTTGTCCATTGCTTGTCTAGCCCTGCTGATGAGTCTTCAAAGGGGGATGCTAGTCCAAGGGACCACAATCAATGGTGTGCCAAATACATAAGGACATAACTTAGGATGGAGATGGGGCTGGGATGTGGCTGCAGTTGGAAAGGGGCCTTTCTGGAGAATAACTCTGTAAAAATGTCTATTTCAACAGAGATCATTACTGAAAATATTGCATTGTTAAGCATTTGTGCACAGCAAATGTATTCATTTAACACCTTTATTCTTTTATCTGTTCTTAAAACATTACATCTCACTATTCCATAGCTTCCCAATCCCTTTGATAGGTCAGTTTCATTATCAGGTATGTATTTAAGGGGATTTCACCGTAGTTATGACACACACACACATCTACTGGTGAATGCTTAATTTTACTGGTCTGTTTCTATTACATATTTCAGGGCTTTCACTTTACGTCTTCAAACAGGGTCAGTAATACCTGGTACTGTAGTGCAAAATGAGAGCTGAAATACGTTGTCAGGAAGGCTTGCAGATCTGTTCCTTTTATACAAAGCAGCAATAACTTCTACATCCAAAAATCATTATTTCCATCTCTGTTCAGGGCTCCTGATCTCTTTCAAGTGCAAAAAAAGGAGAATGTGGCATCAAATACATTCTCCTTAAACCCACAATGACTCACATTGCTTCAGTGCAGCGTACCTCACAAAATTGTTAGGTACTCATAAATCAGCCTGTACTCTGCAGTCCTCCCATTCTAACCTTTTGCTGGTGGTTCCTCATCATACCCGCAAGACTGCTGCTACTTCGTTTTTTTCATGCTAGAAACCACAAAAGATGGCATTATGGCCGCTTAATGTCTTTCCTTTTAAGAGTGAAACTAAAACTTTTTAAAGAGTACAACTGAAAGATTGTTATCTCATCAGGCTTTTTAAAAAGGTGTGTTTGCTTTGTTATGCACCCTGAGATATCTTTTCATGAACAATTTTGAGTCAATCAATTAATCAATCAACTTATCTATCATCATCATAGTTGGGGGCTTCTCCCAATTAAAGTATATACATTATGATAAATATATAAAAACAATGTTACAACTGGCGGGGGGGGGGGCACTTGAAATTCACATTAAACAGAGAATTACGCTGAACCTGTAAACCATTTTTCCTGTAGAGTCTGCTTTTGTAAATACCGGTCCCAACTCTTCTATTAGTAAAATCTCTACTGGTTTTGTAGCACACTAAGTGGGAGTTTCTGAGTTACACAAAGCACTATTGTAGAACTTGATAATGTAGGTTATGTCTCTTTCAATCCCATCATTCCATAGTAGAATACTGATGCATTGTACCAGAAGATCTAAGTTACACTGTGCAGTTATAAAAGGGTTTTAGCACCAGTGCAAGTGTGAAATACTGTACTCACAGAATTTACTCAAAGACCTGTAAAGATAGAGCAGTAACTTAATGTCAGCTGGTATTGGAAAAAAGCTTCAACAGAACATACAAGCTTGCAATTAAATGCCATTCTCCTTTAAGACAGTTATGACTCACACAGTTACACATATTTTCATCATTCACATATACAAAATTATTGCAAAATTACCTATGAATATAAAATGACATGGATATGATATAGTATGGTATTAACTAGAAAGATCTCTGTCAAAGTTCCCTCGAGGCCCTGCTGATCAAAGTGCACTTTTTGTATACTTGGAGGGAGCCCTGAATTTGCACAGGCAAGGAAGAAGGCAACCTGCTGATGTTGCCTAGTTTAGGGGTTAGTCATTTTTATTTTTTAGCTAACTAAAAAAAATGTTATGAAATAACCTTGGATTATCTGGTGTTATGTGATATGTGGGCATCTTCAACTATCATCTAACAGAATAATATAAATTCCTATCCAAACATAGGTAATAATTATGTTATCAAGTAGTGCACTTTAAAATGAAACCGTAAACCAAGAAAAGGTTTACATCTTTATTTTAGTTATCTGTCTGAGATGGGGCAAAATGTTCATGTCACTGCTTTGATTTTTTCTAAAAAAAGAAACAGTTTCTTCCTGGACAATACATACTAATGAAATTATTTATTGCATTTGTCTGCAGTAGCTTGTGATGCTTGCCTGTATTTTATGTATCCCTTTCATAATACATAGGGAAGCATCTCCGTGGAAACCCATCATTGTTCCAATGAAAAAAAATACCCAGTGTTTCTTAATGGAAGCAAAGTTATAATTAGTAGTCTGTATTGTAGGGATATCATACAGCAGACATTCATAAGCGGTTGCTGCATGTGTATGGGGATACATCCCTTTCAGTTGTAGGTGTTTTTGCCGAGTGGGTGCCTATAGTAGAAACATTACAATTACTATTGGATGGGTATACTTTTGCAGGAGAAACAGGATATGAATTATGAATGCCACTACCTCCCGGAGTCAAAGCATTAGATTAGTCCTATGGAAACTCCATAATTATCTTTTAAGAAGTTCTAAGCCTTTCTCTCTATAACACAGAAGAACTAAATGAATGATGTGCATGTTGCACCCTAACCCCAATTCTAAGCACATTGAACCAAATAAAGCAACAGTAAGCTATCACATTGAAAGATAATCTTATTTTAGCTAACAAAGAGAAGTACAGACATATGAAAATTCCCTCTGGTTACCACTCTCCTTTTTACCCTGTCCCATCCCCTTTAAAACTTCTCACTTTTTCAGTGATATCACCTCCTCAAGCTGTTCATTTCACTTTGACACCATCCTTTCCATGAAAAAGTGCCTCCTCATTTCCTTTTTAAATCTACCCACACACATTTCAGACTGTGGCCCCTTGTGGTCCCCTCCCTTTTTAAATTGAAAATGCCCTCCACTCCAACCTTATTTATACCCTTTAGGTACTTGAAGGTTTCTATCATATCCCCTTTTCCCTTCTGTCTTCCAAAAAATACATACTGATCTCCCATAACCTCTCATCATATGGTTTGTCCCCCATGTCCTGGATCATCTTGGTTGCCCTTTGCTGGACCCCCTCCAGCAGTCAGATGTCCTTCTTCAAATAAGGGCACCAGAACTGCACACAGTACTCCAAGTGTGGTGTCACTACCTCCCAGAGTCATCCCAACATTTTATTTGCTTTGGCTGCCACTTTACAGCACTGCAAATAGTGTTTCATGCCACCCCTGACTATCACCCCTATATCCTCCTTTCTTGCAGCCAGTTCCTGATCCACCCCAGCAGCTTGTCCCCGACTCCCAAGTTCCTCAATTTGCTAAGCAACCTTCCATGTGGCATGGCGTCGAAGGCCTTACTGACGTCCTGGTACAGCACAACTATACAAGAAGTATAAAGGTTAGCACTCGTTTTGCCATTCTTTATGATAATATCACTGTCCACTTGGCCTATAGTGCCCCAAGCTGCCATTCGAGAGCTACTATAAGACTACAATTGCTAATGTCCTCCCCCCCATGACAATCTCTTGCCCCCTGTTCCTGCTGATTTCTTCTCACTTTGAAAGATCTATTGTGTGGAAGAGGCTATGTCACAAACCCCAGAATGTGCTCTAGCCAGTCCAAGTGAGACATCGGTGGGCTAGAAAGGATAATGCAATTTTTTGATTATTGAATCTGTTTTTGAATGTGGCACTCATGGGGCTGTTATTTCTTTTTAAGTCAATTATCTTCCCCCCCTCACCAAGTTTCCCATCCCAACATCAGGGCTTCCCAGTCAACACATTAACACGTTTTTCTTTTATCAGTTCTAAAAAGATTGTATCTCACTTTGTGTTGGCAGGGTGGGTGAGTAGCTGCCAATGTTACACCTTGCTCAGTTAGAAGGGGGTGCATGGATGCTGGTCACCCATATTCTCCCTACATGGGAGCTGAGCATCTCACCTCTGTGATGCAGCTGGCCTGGGATGAGGTCTTTTTTCTTTTTTTTTGTATCTTCATGTTTTAAACTGCAATACATCCTTTTTCTAATGGGCTTTGCTTAAAAGATAATTCCTTAGAGACTATTAAAATCTGTTGCTCAGCTGTTTACCATTGCTTGCTGGCCTTCTTATGATTATGGTGCCCATACCTGCTGGAATGGGGTATACCTGCACAGGGCTGATCAATCCTAGGTTACAGCACCATCCTGAACAGCATGCAGCTTATTAACAGAAGTTTCCCTGATGTCATTAGAAAGCTGTCAGATCATTAGTAAATGTTTATTGACAAAAAAAGTAACACGCTAAGTAAGGTAAGCATCATCAGTGGTGCCTAGGGCATGAGCTGTTTCATGCATGCAGGCAGTGGCAGGAACCTTTTGACCCAGCCTCGAAGACTGAGCAAACATGAATACCAATAGCAACATGCAGCCTGTCATAATATATTGTGCCAGATCTACTTTTGTGGTTGCTACCATATTTCAGAGCAATTCTATTTTTCTTAATTTAATATAAAATGACTTCAAAATTGTATTTTAATACCTTTCATTGGTCATTACCAAAGGCATTCCATAGGGTTTTTTAAAGCATAAATACTGGCTATCCAGCGTGTTGCTCACATCATTTATTGTCCTTGTCTGCGTCTGAACTCTAAGTCTCTGCTAAAATATCTGCTGTAGCTTTCTTCACTGCAGGAAATTCTAAAATGATACAGTAGCTGTAGAACAGTTCAGCGGAAAAACAGTCTAGTGTTTGTGTTTTCAAATGATGCCTGCTCTGGAATTTCACTGCACCAGTTTTCATACAGACAGACATGCAGCTATCAAAGACTGATAGTTAAATGATATCTTTATTTGCAAGGATGTATTTTTATTTTGGTTATAGATACGGGCCAGCTGTGTCTGGAAATAAGATTATCCAAATAGACCTTCTAAGTACTGATGCAAGCAATAAACGCATATCGTAATCTGCCAGACAGCTGATGGTATAATATGGTAACCCACGGAAATAATGCAGAATGTCTTTAGAGGGGTCTGCAATGGTTTACATCTGTAGCTATATGATCCTGTGTCTTACATCAAGGTTGTATTTTATTTTTATTTTTTTAGTTGGGTGTGTTACTAGTGTAACTGTGCACTACAGTAGAATATAAATTTAACATTTTAGTTATGTAAACCAGTAGCTTACTGGAATGTATCATTACTGTTGTGTTTTTTTCCAGGTGTAGTATTTATTCCTGTAGTGTTCACACTAAAGATGAATATGAAAGCTGTAATTATGGTTGCAAACTAGAGGGGCAATCAAATCAAGTGACAAAACATATGTACTGTAGATTTGTTTGATGCAATTACTCAAGTTTTTCTCTAAAAAAGATGCATTTTACTAAGTAATTTGTCCCAATTAATCTTTCTAAAGCAGGTCTGCCTTCCTCTAGTTTGTTTACTTGAAAAAGCTCTGGTTCTGCTACTCTTGTGACATTCATTGGTTTGACTGGCTCTAGAGGAATGTTACTAGCTTTGCTCTTCTTTTCAGTGTCAAAAATACCAGTTTCTGTGATTCCAAAGCTTCACAGCTTCAAAGCTTGTATCTTATTTCAGTTCACTGAGATGAAAGGATGTCTGTGTCGCTTGGTGAGAATATCCTGCTGATTTGCATTCAGTCTTCAGGCCCTATTTAGTGTACTTAAAAGGGTTGGGTTTTTTAATCTTTTAAAATCACCACAGTAAAAGTAGCTTTTTGGAAGTGCAAAGAACTGCAGGGTTAACAATGTTTGGAACAGAAAGGGTTTAGATGCTGCCCTCCTGACAGCTCTCATGTGGGTGACCCAGCCTGAAGCTCAGGGAGCCAGACCTTCAAAGGATGACCCAAGTCCTGCATCAAGCCCTGCATCCCCCTTGCATTGCTGCAGCTGTTCCAAAGCTAAAAGCTGCAACTGCACCCAGTTTTATAATCTTGGATGCAGTTGCAACACTTGGACCTTCTTTACGGCAGCCTGTGGTAATGTTTGGCCACAAGCTGCTGCAGGAGGCCCCAGCAATGACACACACTAGACCAAAGAAAGTGGTCTAGTGGGCATCAAAGCGATGCATGGGATGAAAAAAATCAATTTTTTTGCCGCAAGTTTAGTGAGCCATATCTTTGACACACCCAGGGCATGCAGCAAAAATGAGCTTTTGAAAATCCGGTCCTAGGTCTTTGCAAACATGCAGAGTTATGGTGGAGAGTGCTGCTAATGGCAGTGCTTGCTCTCCACAGAGGAGACATCCCTGCTAATGCCACTATTGCAACTCCTCTGGCAAACCCTGACTTATCTGACAGGGGAGGTGTCTCCCCCCAGAATTAAGTTGCAATGCAAAGATGGTTGTTAGATGTTTGTGATCGCATACAAGATTTTCAGCCTCAGACATTCATGTTGCAACCACCACAGACTTCTGGACATGGCACTTTGCCCATCACATGGCAAAATGCCATGCCCTGATGCTACAGCATGAGATGCTTCCACCTCAGCCAGCCCTTTACCTTATGGTCAGCTTCTGGGTCAATTCTTTTTTTTTTCTTTCATTTCCCTCACCATTCCTCCCTTGAAGTCTAGTGGACTCACGACTGCTTCATAGAGTATCCTTAATCCTGGTTGTCCAGTAGAATCCCCCTCCCTAGCCCCATTCTCCCATATATAGTGCTTCCTCTTTTATCCAACAACCTCTATACATCCTAAATTTGGCAGATAAAAGAAGGTGGCAGATAATAGAGGGTGATGGCAAAACAGGAATAACATTTCTGGAAGGCAGGACAGGAGCTCACAGTGGCAGAAAGGGAGGATGGTGAATAAAAGGGGGGGGGGCAGATAAAGGAGGGAGCACTGTATGTAGATTTCCTTCTTGGTCTGTCTCCAATCTCAGTCCCACATTATCTCCTTATTGGGTAACCACATGCCTATGCCACCCCTGGGGAACTGTTTCTCACAGTTCCGCAGGGGTCAGAGACACTTCCGCGTGCATGCATGCAGCTGTTAGGGGGCTGGGAAGTGTCTGTGCAGAGCATGGAATTTTATTAGCATGTCAGCTGTCCCCTTGCCTGCACCTTGACCTCTGACAAGGAGAACAGGGACAAGGCCATCTTTACAGCCAACACTAATGCTGGTCTGTGGTCAATTGGTAGGGGAGGTGCATGGATGCCCAGTGGCCTACATCCTCCTTCTGTGGTGGATGGGCATTTCATCTCCATGATGCATTCATTCCCAACACATCCCAGAGTGGGACACCAAAGTCCACACCACTTGTCAATCAGGTCTTGCAGATGACATATGCCACTGCCCCACTGGAAAGAAAATATGTTCTTTAAATGTTAAAGGAGCAGTACATCCTCATATACTGAAAACGTTATCTGTTTTCTTGTCTCCAATCACCTCCATCTCTATAACAGCTTGGGGATATAAACATCAGATCTTCCAAGAATCAGTCTTCCCCATTGATTCATACATATGGGTCTAGGGACAGTGGAACTAGGACCCCATGGGAGCTTTTTTCCCTGGGGGATCCAATGTTGGCTACTGACACTGCTTGCATGCATATACCTATGTGGTGTCATGTGCTAGTCAATAAGCATTGTTGGCTCCCTCATGCACCTCAGTTCTTTTCTTTCCACCTTTGAGTGCACATTGTGGGTGCAGCAGTGCCTCAGTTCAACCGTTGTCAGATGTTCTTCTGTGCCACCACCGATAAGCCTTCTGTTTTGTGCTGTTCCCTTTTGCTTTGTTGTTTTGTCATGATGTTGAAGTCCAAGAAGAAGAAAAAGGGGCAGAAAAAAGACCCCATTATGTTTCAGAATATCTGTAGAAATCCTATCATGACAAAGGACCAATGTAAGGTCTGCTGGGCCTGCCTTGGCCCATCACATGGTATGGATTCCTGCAATGCCTGCTTTTCAGTGAACCACCGTACCCTCGAACTTCACATGCTAAACTTGGGTTGCCCTATTCCCACATTCAGAGGCAGAGGGGTGAACCTGTGTCACCAAGTACAGATCTCTAGGCCCTTCTTGTGGGCCCTTTCCCAGTACCTCTGGTACTAAGGAAGCACAGGGTCCTCCATGACAGAGGCCCTGGGGGCTAGGTCTGGTGGACAACTGTTTCTTTTTGGGCTGTTGGCTGAGTACCCTTCCTGGCCTGTCTGCCCTGGGCAGCAGATTTCCACAGTGGTGAAGCCTAAGTTGTATGCTTGATCTACACCAGTGAATGCCTCAGTGTCACAGCCTGGTGACATCCCAGCTCTTGACATTGTACATGGTGACTGTGAATTAGGTGGTGCCAGCTGTGACATCGGGCCTGCCTCCTGGTACTGTTCATGGTACCAGGAGAGGGACCGATGCTTGGGACAGTTGATGTCCAGTCACTGAGGTGGAGGTGTTAATCTCTGACCCAAGCAGCCCTTGTAGCTCCAGTGAGGAGGTCAGCACCAGTGGATGCATTAGTTGTCCTGGTGTCGGTTCTGGGCCTGACACTGGATGTGGTACCGGCGACATTGTCACCTCTAATTTCATCCCCAGTCATGACACCACTTGCAACATTGGATCAGCCTCCAACACTGCTTACAGTGATGGAGGCAAGGATGGATGAGGTAGGTGCTGGAACTGACACCGAGCCCAGCGCTGAGGATGGTACTGGCCATGGGGCTGGGAAAAGCCCAGTGATTAGGCCACTAGCTGACCCTGAGTTTGGTGCCAGAGGTGGCATCATCTCAGAGTCAAAGGGCAACCAAGTTGCCAAACTTTCAATGGGCCCTCTGACTGAATCTGTTATTGGTGAGGACTGGAGCTGCCCTGAGGGAACTGAACAACTCTGCTATCCTCACCTGGGGAGTCTCACTAATGGGCACCAGCAATGTCATTCCTCTTCAGTAGGTTGACCTTGTTAGGGCAGATTCACCATGATCTCCTCTAGGGCGAGGTCCATTCAGCATTCCCACAGCCCAGGTATAGACCCTCAGGCTCCTCTGTCCTTTCCAGGTCTATGCCACCTCTTTGTGAGCCTCCAGGGATCATTGGTCCTCTTGGACTTATCATCTGGAGTAAGCATGGAAGTGCAGCTGGTATGCTGTTCCAGTACCACACTAGTGCTGACCAGGTTCAGTTCCTCCACGGTCCCCAGCTAGCACCCTCTTCCAGGTCGAGTGCCTCCTCTCTGGCCATGTCCTCCTCCAAGGGCACAGAATGCTCCCTGCACCTTTTTCAGCTTATGAGTAGTTTCTATACCAGAGATTCCTGATGGATGTGCTGTGGGTACTGGACATTTGCAGTATAGCCACACACAGTACCGTGTCTGCACATCTGGGACCCCTAGGCATTCTCCCATGTCGGTGCAAAGGAAAAAAAAGCACCGTAAATGAGAGCACAAGAAAAATGTCACCTATCATGAGCGCGGGTGAACACTGCACCACCACAAAGTTACAGCACCCATTACCTTTTGTTGGGGGGATTCACCCCTGCACACATCCCAAAATTAAACATAATCACCTCCATGTCAGGCATGCTGTGAAGGGCAGGAGAATGGTGCAGTCAGCAAAACCAATCTGAGTGCAGGACGCTGTAAAATCCAGAATGCCCCTGTCACTCATAACCTTGTTTCATCGCCCATAATATGGTGCCCTAATAATGGCACCCTCACAATGGCATACCCCCACCCCACTAGGTGCTTTCAGCGATGACCACTGTGTCATTCCCTCCCTGGCCTTGAGACTTTGAGGAATGCCCCAGGGAAGTTTGGAGATGTCTCTTCACTTTCCTTCTAGCCCCCAGGATGTCTGCCAGAAGTATTGCACACCCACAGATTCTAGAGGCACAGCATCACACTCCACTTCAGAGATTCAGGTTTTGCAGACTACAGAAGGGCCTTGTTGTCTGGTGTGTGATCAGCCTCATGAAGATGACTCAGCACAGAAAGATGCTTTGGGTAGGAAGGTGTTCTCTGCAGCTCATGTCTTGATGTGCATTTCCACATATCAGATACATGTGGCAGCTTACAACAAGTACCTGTGGGTGCATGTAGGACAACTTCTAGCAGCTATGCCACTCTCGGTGTCGGTTAGGCAAGCAATTTGCCAGGGGTCTGGAGCTGGCGAGGCACCAGGCATGGGTATTGTTCGATGCCAATCAGGTGGCCTCCAGGCTGGTTGGAATCAGAGCCTGCATTCGGTGAACAGCATGGCTTCACCTCTCTCAACTGGCACCTATGGCCTGGCGAAAGGTGCTAAAGTCCCAGTTCCAGTGAGTTCATTTTCTTTCCCATAGAGTCAGATGGGAGCTTTCAGGGCACTATCCTCTTCCATCTGACTCAGAACATTCTCATGTCTCACCAGACCTATGAGAAGCCCCTGCCCTCAAGTGTTCTCCTCCATGCAGAGGGCTGAGTTTGATTGTTACCGTGAGGGTGAGCCAGTTTCTCCCTAATTGGGAAGCTTGGTACTTGGACCCATATGTATCAATCAATAGTGAAGAGCTCTCTGCTGAGCAGCCTGTGCTTACCCATACTTCATGAGTTCCTCGAGGACAGGAAGCTCCAGTTCTCGCTAGATCAGCTTTCAGAAAGGGATCCAAAGGACCACCCTGAGGGCTGCAAGAAGGCTTTGGCTGCATCTGGGTCTGCTGAATAGCTTTCAGCCCGTGAGGTGGAGGCAGTGGCTGCTGTGGCAGGCACTTCTTTGGCCTCAGTGATTTTCCCCTGGGGCCAGCATTAGAGGGTCTTTTGCAGGCCAGTTCCATGACATGTTCCTGTCCTTTCAGACCTTGGGGGAGAGCCCTGCACTCCATGGTTCAAAATCCAAGTGCTGCTGATGCAGGTCACAACACAGGGAGAGAGTGCAGTCCTCCTTGTCCCTTAACTAGCCCAACAGCGGACGACTGTTGCACACCTCTCAGCTGAGGGGCAAGTCTGACAGGTCAAGTGCTCTTCAACTCCATTGTTGAGCCAGTCAGCCTTGACTCTGGCTGCAGGCAAAAAAAACAAGCACTCCTTGATGTCAGAAAATGCATGGTTTATTCCCAATCACAGTGCAAATGCAGCAATGCAAGCAAATAATTTATCCAAAGAATTATACTGGACCACAGGATTAACACTAGACAAGCTCCAGTGCTTCAAGGTACAAAACCACTTCATCAGAGACACTGGTCAACCTGGCCATTGGGATTTTTTTTGAACCTGTTCACTGATTGTTGGATGAGGCCAAAAAGCCAGTCTCGCAGACCTCAGTACTCCCCGTCCTCACTCAGGAGGACATGGACTGATTGGTGACCCTGGTACATCCTTCCAGAGACCAGCCTCCAGGCAGCATCAGGTCTTTGATGCCTATGTTGCTGAACATCAGTCAGTGTGTCATCTATGGCCAACCACAGGAAGACCCTTCTCACAATCGGCCGGCTGGTCAACAGTCGAGGTGGAGGTCACTGTTGAGGCATTCGTGCTCTCAGTCCCACTCGATCGAGAGGCACCACCAATGACGTTCCTCATCCTTCTTATCATCAGGTGAGGAGTAGCACCAGTATAAGATGCACCAGTGCTATGAGAAATTCCTCTGGCAGCAGTGTGCCATCACGGGGCAGGGCAGGGCTCTACCTCAAGGATGTTTGGTCTCCTGGCATCTGTCAGTTGTTGCTCCGCTGGTCCATGTCTTGGAGGTGATCCCCACACCAGCTTCTTCGCCGATTAAGGTGCAACCACCACCCCAACAGCCACTAGTCAACACTCCAACCAAGGAGGCCAGCCATTTGGCCACCAACTTGCTAGCCCGGTTGTCTGTTAGAATTACCCTGGGTGAGGATTCCCAGGAGGTCCATGGCAAACAATGGCTGAGGGCCGTCTTTGAAGAGTCATCAGATGAGTCAGATCAGGAGTCTGTGGCCTCCTCATGAACTCAGCTCTCTGACAGTAGCTCGGTCAGGGAACCTTCCACCAAGCATGGCCTGGTTTCCTTCGGTGGACTGCTCCAACTTATCTTGGAGTCCACATCAATCCCGCTTGAGCCAATCCAGAAGAGGGCTAAGTAACCTCTTACAGACATTTAGGACCAAGATGAATTTGGGGGTTGCCTTCCCAGTGGCTGAGGCTACCTTGGGACTGGCCTTGGTGCTTTGGCAGCATCCAGCATCCTGCAGAGTACCCTCAGCCTCATGTTCCGCACGTACATGGTTCCTACAGGCTTCTATTCAGGGTTCTTGGACCACCCTTTGGCTGAAGGTCTGTTCACGGATTCGGTGTTCCATAAATCTGGACACCAGGGGAATGTGGACAAGCCTCTGTACAAGGAGTCCCTGGAGGAGATTGACCATGCCACTAAAAAAGTGTACACTGCAGCCACTCTGGGTTTCTGAAAGGCTAGCTATGCCATCATGATGGCTAACTACTGTGTGATCATTCCCTGATGGGAATTTTTGATGCAATCCTACCTCATCTCCATCGAGAGCAGCGGATAGTGGGGTGCTCATCACAGACCAGGGTCAATCACTGGCTAAATACCAGCTCCAAACAGCCTTGGACATTGATGATTTGTGCACCTGTGTGGTGGTAGCAGCTGTCTCCATGCATCACAGGACTTGTCTGTGTTTTTCCATCTTCACGGCAGACACCTAACAGAAGCTGACCAATATCCCTTTCCTGGGCACTGACTTCTTTGGCCCTGTGGTGGAAAGGTATCTCACCTGGATTGAGAAGTCCAATATCACCCTTGACTGTGTGACCTAGTCCCAGAGAAAAAGTCTAAGAAGCAAGCTTTTCAGTTCCAGTACTTTCGGTCACAGATTCCCTAGTCCCTGGCAGCAGCCCCAGCAGGGGCAATTGCAGGCCTGGCACCCCAAACTGAAATCGGGGGCTCAAGGTCCAAAAAAGGAGGGGGCAGGGTAGTGGTGTTGCCCAAAAGCTGACCAGTGATGGGTTTGGGGGGTGTCATCCCTCCACCTGTCCTGTCCCTGACTGCTCTCCCAGTGGGAGGCTGGCTATTTCACTCCTTGCCACGTTGGTCCACTATCACAATGAACAAATGGGTGCTGCATGTAGTGGACCTAGTATTGTCTCTAGACTTCAAGGCTGTCCCGCCTTACTGCCTCCACACACCTCGAGAGACCGGGGTGTCTTAGGGCATGCTGTGGGTCATCACTCAGCTCCTTGCAAAAGCTTGTGTCCCGGATGCCCTGGGCAGTCAGGGTTACATGTCCAGGTACATCCTGGTCCCAAAAAGGATGGTGAGGGGGGGCTGGAGCCCCAAACTGAATTTACACTATCTCAACCAGGATATGCGGATTGTCGCTCTGAGCCAGATTACACCACCCCTGGAGTAAAAGATGTGGTTTTGCTTCCTGGACTTCTAGGATGCATTTTTCCATAGTCCTGCCTGTGGGACCCACTGCCATTACCTTCATTTCTGTGTAGAAGCAGTCCTGTACCAGTTCCAGGTCATGTTCTTCAGCCTCTGCTCTACAACCAGAGTTTTCACCAAATGCATGGCAGTGGTGGCAGCCCACCTACAGTGCCTGGGGGTCAGGGTGTAGCCCTACCCGGATGACTGACTGATAGCTGGTCCATCTAGAGAGGACATGGAGAGATCCACAGACCAGCCAAGACTTGGGACTGTTGGTCAACCTGGACAAGTCCGAACTGGTACTGATGCAGGTGATCAAGTTCAGTGGGGTAGAGCTAGACTCCCTGCGGGACAAGGCCCATTTCCTGATGGACTGGGCACAGGATCTTACCTCCTTTGCCTGATCATTTCAGGTTGGGCTCTTGCACCCTGCCAGGATTTCCTACGGCTGCTGGGGTACGTGGCATCCTGAACGAGCATGGTCTGCTGGGCCCACTGGCAGAGGTGCTACCTTCAGTGGGAGTTGGGCTGTCAGTGGTCCCACTGTCTAGGCCACTTGGACCAGCTGGTCACAGTGACCCAGTCAATGGGGGATGCCATCCAGTGGTAGCTTGTCTCAGAACATCTGCAGGAAGGGATCCCCTTTGTCCGCCCAGAGCAGATTGTCATGCTGAGGATGGATACATCTCTGGTAGGGTGGGGGAACACACCTGGGAGACTAGACAGCCCACAGGTTCTGGTCACCCAAGGAATCCTGTCACCACATAAACCTGCTGAAGCTCCATGAAGTGTGCTTGGCTCTGATGGAATTTGCTCCGCTAGTTAGGGGATAGGTCATTCAGGTCCATACAGACAATACCACAACCATGTTTTACCTGAACAGACAGGTGGCACACATTCCCTTCATCTGTGTTGGGAGGCAATCCACACCTGGACCCTCATGTGCAGTATGGGCGCCAGTCTTCTGGCAATTCATGTTGCAGGGGAGAACAGTCAGCTGGTAGACAGTTTCATCTGTGTAGGAAAGATGATGCATGAGTGGTGTCTGAATCAGGTGGTGGTGAACCACTTGTTCTCCCTTTGGGGCTCACCCACAGTAGACCTGTATGCCTCCTTGAAGAATACCAAACTGAGGTTGTTTTTGCCCACTCCCCCACTCTCTAGGACACTAATGGGGGATGCCTTCATGAGGTCCTGGACCCCAAGCCTCATGTACGCCTTCCCTCCTTTCCCCTGATCTGCAGAGTACTAGTAAAGATCAAGACGGACAAGTTGCAGATGATCCTGATAGCTCCAGACTGGCCTCAGCAGTTTTGACACCCAGATCTCCTCAGCCTCAGCCTCAGGTCTCCACAGCAACTGCCTGTCCACCTAGACCTGCTGACCCTACTTTACGGGATGGTTCTGCACCTGGACCTCCAGTCCCTGCACCTCATAGCCTGGTTCCCATGCCACTAGGGTTCCAGGCCTTGGATCTGTCTGAGGATGCCCTTCACATGGTGGAGGCCTCCAGAAAAGAGTCAACTCATAGGTGCTATGCCTTTAAATGGAAGAGATTTTCCATTTGGTGTCAGGGCAAGGAGCTTGATCTCCTTGCCTACCCTTCGGCTAGTATCCTGGACTACCTCTGGTCCCAGCTGGGATTGCAAGCGACAACCCTTAAGGTGCACCTGACAGCCATCTCTGCTTACCAGGTGCAGGCCAGTGTGCTGACGGTGGCTCGGGAGAAGGTGGTCGGGTACTTTTTCAAGGGTCTGAACCACTTGTCCCCTCAGGTGCATGACCCACCTCCACTGTGGGACTTACTGCTGGTCCTGGCTATGCTCATGGGCAAGCCTTTCAAGCCGATACACAAGTGTGAGTTATCACACCTGTTGTGGAAAACAGCCTTCTTGGAGGCAATTACATCTGCAAGAAGGATTGGGGAGCTCCAGGTGCTCTCAGTGGACTCTTCCTATCTTGTCTTCTACTGGGATGAAGTCGGCCTTTGCCCTAACCCGGTGTTATTCCTGAAGGTGTTATCAGAGTTTCACCTTAACAAGGTGATTAACTTACTGGTATATTTTACTAACCCACCTTTGGGGCCAGGTGCAGGCTTCATACCCTGGACCTGTAGGGAGCACTCTCCTGCTTTGGGGAGTGTACAGCTGGAGTTCAGGGACAGGTGTGCCAGCTGTTTGTCACCTATGCTGAATGCTGAAGTCACACCTAGTAGACCAGCAGCAAATTGGATGATTGCAAGGTGGATTACATCTTGCATTGACCATTGATCTCTGCTATAGGTTGGCTGGTTGGGAGCCTATTGTAAGGATTAGGGCTCATTATGCCAGACATACCACTGCCTCAGTGGTTGCTTCCAGGGTTATCTCTATACAATAAATCTGTAGGGCTGCTACCTGGAAGTCAGTACACACCTTCATTTCCCATTACCACATCAACATTGAGTCATGCCAGAATGCAAGTTTTGGAACCCTGGTTCTCCAGTCTCTGTTCACCAACTAGGGGTGCACACCTTGCCCCCTCCTGCCAGAAAACTGCTAGGAGTCTGCCAGAATGTAGATAAGTGAACCATATCCATGCCCCTAGAAGAATAAGTTAGTCCCCTGTAACCATAGTTCTACGAGTGGTATATGATTCACATGCACACAACCCACTCAGCCTCCCTGGCAAGTTTCACCTGATCCTGCTTTCAGCATGTCTGGTCTAATATCATGGGGAGGAGTTATACTGCCCGGGTCACGGGAGGAGCCTATCTTATAAATGTTCTGGCCAATAACATTGTTCCAGTAGAACTGACAAGAGTGTTAATGTGAATCATATACCACTTGTAGAACTACAGTTACAGGTCAGTAAGCAATTCTTTTTGTTTACTTTTACTGTTAGCAGAAGTCCTCTGTAACTGTCCTGTGTGCCTCCAGTTTTTGATTGTTAAAATCTTCGTTTGTTCCTGGAAGCTGCATTAGCAGTGAGAAGATGATGTGTCAACACCCATTAGTATCCACAGTATGCCAATCTGCTGATTTAGAATATCAAAACAAATAGCAGGAGAGGTATACAGTACTTCCTATTTACAGTGGAGCCCACCAGGATGCATCACAGTATCCTGTGACACTGCTTGACCGAAGGGATCAACTGCCTTATCTCTTGCAGTAACTCTGCTGCAGAATTCTGCAGTATTGTGTTGCATCCTGGTGGGCACCACTGTACCTTCAATTAGTTTCAAATACTTCTTAGGAGTGGTAGAGCAGGATTTTTTCAAGCAAATCACGTTCACTTTGTGATGACAATTTGATGTTTTTGGTGCAGTATTAGTCACTGCTCAGCAATTAAATAACAAATTGTAGTGAGAAATAAATAATGTGACATACTGGGAATTGAACCTAGGCCCCCAGAATAGATCACATTATTTTCTTCTCAGTACAATTTGTGCAATTTAATTGCTAAGCATGGCTAATACTGCATAACAAAATCAAATTTTCACTTTGATTGTTCCTAGTTTCAGGATTTGCAAGACCAGAGAAAGGAAGTGTGTTCATTAACCCTAGGTCTGACCATGTGATCCTGTGGCTCAGTGGTTAGAGCACCAGAACGGTATCCTGAGGGCCTGGGTTCAATTCTCAGTAGGTCACGTTATTTCTTTCTCAGGTCAATTTATTTGTTTGTTTTATGTGCATTTCTTGGGCAGTTTTAAGGTTATTTAGACTTGTTGCATAGTAACACATGCAGCTCGATTTGCAAAGGGTGATGCAGGGCTTGCATCACGCCCTGCATCTCACCCATTTTTTGCTGCAGCTGCACCCAACCCCTTTAATGCAACTGCACCCAATTTTAGTACATTGGGCATCGCTATGACAGTTACCTCAATTTATGGCAGCTTGCGCCAAATATTTGGTGCAAGCCCTATAAAACAGGTCTCCCAAATGGTGCAAGTTAGACCAGGTAAAAGCTAGTCTAACTTGCAGCATTTTGGAAAATTCTGATCACCGGCCGGGTGACTGCTACAAGCCCCATGCACCAGTCAGTGCACGAGGGGCATGCTACATTCACGGGGCTTTGAAAATTGAGCCCGTGGTGTAAATGGGCTCAGTGACATTGTTTAAGAACAAACTAAAATTTCAACAATCAGAAAATGAAGACATCCAGGATAAGTACAGAGGACTATTGGTAACAGTAAACATAAACTAAAACAAATATTTATATCCCTGAACCATAGAAATGGAGAGCTGATTGGTGACAAGAAAATAAATAACATTCACAGTATGTGAGGGTGTAGTGCACCTTTAAATGTATTAGATCTAACAATCAAACTCTACAGAAGATTTCAGCTGAAAATGTTCCAAGAATCTGAAATCATATTCGTGAATATGATTAGATTCCAGACTACATTATTCTGCTTAATATAAATCCCATTAGTTTAAAAGGTTCACTTTCAATACAATCTGTTGAGTATCAGGATCAGGTCTAGCCCTTTGGCCCTTTCAAACCACTGCACTACTTACAGTACTAATTATAGTACTGTGTAAAGATGGCAGCCAGTTGTATAATGCAAACGTTCAAACAGAAATAAGAACACACAGTTCATGCTTTTCTGTTTCCATTATAAATTCTGTTACAAGTTGGGTGAGATAAACCCAAAAACTTGATCGATAAAATGTGATCATGACTGCATTATTCCCACTGAGTAACAGCACATGTCTAAAATGTGTAAGACAGTTTTTCAGCATGCAAGAACATATTTTTAAATGTATTAGTCTGACACAGTTCAACTGACATTTTCTTTAATTTTCTGTATTCATGTATCCTTGTTCTTTATAACTGAGCAAATCTCCATGAAAACCCGATTTCTTCTCATGCTCTTGCTCCCCCACCCCGTTTAAGTCATGATTCACTGTGACATCACAATCTGCTGCAGTGGAAATAACTGTGATCTCACATGTAGAGGATTGTAGCCTCGGAGGGGAGAGGGGTTGCAGCAAAAAGATTAGAAGAGTATGAGACACAACAATCCTACTTTCATGCCAATGTCATCATTAACTATGAAGGAGGGGAGATAAATACCACAAAATGATGAAATATGAATTGAATTGTGTTTGAATATTATATTTATTATAGATTGAGGGAGTGCTCCCGACCAATTGGAGCAATCGTTTCCTCTGCGCGTGAGACATTCTTATTCTATGAAGAGTGTCTCACAGGCAGATGCCTTGGAAACAGGCATGTTCTGGGACAGTTATTAAATATATATATATATATATGTTATTGATCACTCTTGCTCTATTA
This sequence comes from Neoceratodus forsteri, assembly GCA_016271365.2. NCBI lineage: Eukaryota > Metazoa > Chordata > Ceratodontiformes > Ceratodontidae > Neoceratodus > Neoceratodus forsteri. The sequence goes on from CM057450.1 coordinate 1,222,941,788, forward strand.
TATATTAAGTCCCCATCACCACTCGTTGCTGGAGAAGAGTGGTTTCACTGGTGTTCTGCTCGAGCCAGAACAGCTCAGTTTTGCTTCATTGTTCTCTCTCAAGCAGAACGTGTGTGAAACTACTCTTATTCAGCAACAAGTGGCTCTGGGGGACATATTACTATATAACATTTTTCTTGGCTACTGAAAAAATGCTTTCATTTTCTAAACCTCATTACTTGGTTTTAAAATTGAACATTCAGGGAGAACCATTTTGTAATTGCAATAAGGTACTCCCAGATATGTGTGTTTAAATTAAGCAGTAAGGCATGGCATGGTGTGCATGATTGTGGGGTAATGGCACACCTTGGGAAGTGAGGCACGAGGCAAAGCCAAGTGTCTTAGACATCCCAAAAATGCCATTATTCCATAATTATATACACCATGGAGTGTCTTATTGTGATTATAAAATGGCTTCCCTTATTTTTTATGTCAGAACTGTATAATAAGGTTCAGAAAGCTGAAACCGTCTGACCTCTGCTGCTCTGCTGGCATAGTGTTATGAGATCAGATTCCACCAATCACAGCACAGGATGTTCCCAACCCATTTTTATAATGTGGAATGATGGTGTTTCCCAGATGTGGAAGGCACTTGGCTCTGCCTCATACCACACCTCCCAAGGCATGCAGTACTAATGCAGTAACACGCACCATACTGTGCCTTACTTAAAGAGCAGGAAGCAATGCTGATAATTGATAAACTGTACCTCTTTTAAATGCCAGTTTCAGTTAAAGTTATTCAGTAGTTGGATGAGATTATTGCTGGCTATGTATAAACAGAAAGAGAGGTACATAGGACTATTTAGTTTCTTAGTGGGAAGAATATAATGTGTACATATATGATCCTAATCATTAGAAGGAGACTGCACCTCAGCCTCAACTTTGCTACTCAGCAATGCCCTAGTCATGATCTCCACACTACCGGCCTTATCATCATTAATAATCAGTATTCATAACCATTATCTGCCTGTACACATGTTTAGGGTGGGGATGGGAGGCATTTGCTCTGTCCTCACAAAATCACTTATATAGCACAGTGGATATACCATCCCCTTTTCAGTGCCACAAGATATAACAGTACGTTTTGACTTGTTTCTTGGAGGGTACATTATGAAAGAGTAACTATTAATGCTTCCTTTACATTTTTGAGGCCCTTTTATTTTCAAGGAACTTGGGAACTTGTGCTTATGATTGGTAGCACCCCTTTAAACCTGACCAGCTGCTTTGGTTTCCCTTGTGTGCATAGAACCAACTTAGCCAGCCAGATTAGGCCTTCGTTGTGCACAAAGAAATTTCCTGTATGCAGAAACTTCTCTGTATACCCACAAGGCCTAGCTGGGCCAACTACTGTGGTCTCCTGTGTGTAGAGAGAAACTTCTCCGCATACAGAAGATTTTGCTGAATACTAAAATCGGATATGGCTTGGCATGTAACTGTACCCTGCTGTACCCTCAGTAAGTCCCATGGAAGGGCCTATCAGTGGATGATGACTACAGATCATAAAGAGCAAGGCTAGTATTTCTCTCAAGTCAGGCCTAAGTGCTGGATACTTCACTGAATAGGTTGATTTCCCACATTGATATAAGTCACTAGGCTTCTTTCTTTAGAGTGGATACCGGAAACATTACAAAAGAACTTTACAATGAATAATACATTGAATTATCATTAACTAATATGGTACTCAAAGAAAAATTACCTCATTTGGTAAAATTTGTAACACTCATTGGATAACAAAACTGTAGTCACATATTAATGAAAAAGTCTTAGAAGAAATGTCTTATTTGTTTGGCCAATGCCATATAAAACCATGATGCAGTTTCTCTGCTGTATGTGTCACTGTTTTTCCTTCTCTTTAGCCATCTCCAGATAATCTATTTTTTCTTTGCATTTCATCACTTTGTTTCTATGGGCATGAATTTAAAGCAGATAATTAGATATTATTTTTGTGGTCAGCAATAGATGCTGCCAAAGGTGAAATATGCTCTGGGTTTGGAATGTTTAAATGAGAATTGTAATCACATATATTAATATATTCCTGTATCAAAATTTTTAATTAAGCACAAACAAGATTTGTAAAAAAAAAAAAAAAAAAAAGAATTATTTATAATAAAATATTTTATACATGATAAGATATCTTTTTTTTTAATACATGGCCACACAGAAGAATAACTAATGTCAAGCATTCTCAGATGGTTTCATTTAAAGTAGCAGCATTTGTTAGTCAGCAGAAAATGTGATCATGCAGATTTTTTTGCATAAAATGTGTTTCTTACGTCCTTAGATTCATTAGCATATATATATATTTTTTTCAATTGATTCTTTTTGTGCCACACCTCTCTCTGCTGGGCCATCCGCCCGGTCATGGACCCCTTGGCTGCAGCATCCCCACATGAGCCACGCTCCCAGGACCCCCTGGATTACCCCCCAGGGTGGAGATGTGGCACCCAGCTCGTAAGGTGCCACGAATAACAGGATAGGGTGGGAGTCAGCCTGGGAAGCTGATCACAGCCAAGGGAAGGGCATCACTTAGGCAGAGAGAGGCAGGCTTAGTTTTTCTTCCACTTGGGGGTGGGAACGTGCAAAGATGCCAGCGTCCGTCCTGCCCCCTTGTAACCTTGCTGGCGCCATATGCTGAGGCACTCCTGGTCTCCACCAGGTGACCCCTTTGAAGTGGCCACATCTCGTACCTTCCCCCAGAGAAGGAGAGCAGTCATGGGATGCTTGATCTTTCTCCCCCCGGCTGGCCCTCCGATGACCCGAATCCATTCCCAAACCTGGGTTGCCGGTGTCACAAGTGGAAATCCAACCACTGCACTGGCAGGCTGGCCACCATTTAGATATTTTTAATTTTCTCAGATATTTATAAAACTGCTTTTATAATTAATTTTGTATTTAGTGACTCAAGTCATTAAAGATGGAAGCCACTTACAGTTTTTAAAGCTCTCTTTCGTTGAGGTAAGCTTTTGAATATACATACTTGATTAATGCTGTTGCTGTATTAGAATGGTGCTGCCACATGTTTCTGATGACAAAGAGCATGGCACCATAACAAGACATTTAATATTCTCATGATAGTCATGTCATGGGGTTGGGAACTTTTAAAACCTCAGCATCCCTTATCTCCTTTCTGAAACGAAAGAAAATGAAAACAAAATGAAGGTATACTGATGTTTTGCCAGAAGTGCATCATCACTTAAAAATCTATGGTGGACTAACAACTACTGCTGCATTAAGAGACTATTCAGAACTAACCTTTGCTTTGGGGTGGCCTTGTGATATAGTAGCAGCATTACTACTTATGAAGCCAGTGACTGGGGTTTGCACCCTGAGCCTGGGCAGGCTGAATATCCAGTGGGAGGGGACATGTTGAGCATCCACAAGATGCTCTTTTCTAGTCACCTCCCACTGCTCTACTACTACTTGGGTGACCGAAAGTGAGGGTGCAGCTTGGTTTCATCAATACATTCAGGGAGGGAAGGGCATGTAGATGCTAGTACATCAGGTAGGCCAGCACATGACAACATCCAGATTTGTGCATTCACAAGGAAAAAGAAAACATGGACATTCACGCATGCGATGACAAGGGTGTTAAGTCCAACCCCCACTTCCTGCAGCCACTTCAGGCTTTTCTACAGTAACTGTCTCCTGGGAAAACTTTCAGCACATCCACCCACCTGCACCACATCTGGATACTGAACCAGTGCCTCCTGAGGCACTGAAAGGGAAAGCCCACCTCAGGGTGGTATCTGAGGAGGCCCTGTGGAGTGGTGATGGTGATGTGTCTTGCAGTCCCAGAAGTGTGTTGGGATGAAGCCCTGGGGCTAGGAAGGATAGCAACCTGGCTGAGCTGAAAGGAGGATCCATGGCAGTGGAAGGTAAGAGGAAAAAATATGCTAAAAAAAAGATCTAACTATTGCATTGCGGTAGTATTTCTCAGACGGGGAGGCAATGTCCTGTTCCAGGTGAGGCCGAAGCAAGCTTGCCAAAGTACTGTACCAATTATTACAACTTTGATTTTTTGCTGTTTTGTGTGAAGAGATGGGGCAAAATCCATGCAAATCATCGAATAAACGCAGTCATTCTTTCAAAGACATTTCACACAGTAGTTACTGGTACACAGTGCAAAGTAGTATATGGTAGTTTTTCCATGGGGAGGCTTAAGATTTCTTCCATAGGTTTTGGGGAGGCCCAGTGATATTTTCATTGCTTAGGGGAGGCCTGAGATCTTTTCTCCAGATTATGTCATTTCTTTATTTGAAAACTGGTAACTGAGAAAAGCACTCTGAGTCAACGTTCATTTGCAGGTGCAACATGGGGAAAGAGAACAGAAGAAGACTGAAAACTATACATAAGGCAACCCAATGGTACACAAATTGGTACAATCATGAATACATAAGTAAAGTGTGGTCATAGTACAAAAAGGGACAATTTTATAAGAGTAAGTAAATTGTTTAATGTTTCACAACACCTTGTTAGTGTATCTCACTGTAATCTACTGTTTGTTATACCTGAAATGTCTGCCCTCTAACCTCCCAGGTTGTGCCTGAAAATAGTCATCTCTATGGCTAGCGCACCTACCTGGTTAACAAAAACTAAATAATAAATACAGCAGCAGTGTACAGTGTGATAATAACAGCACAATTACAAGTGCCAGTATTTTTATTTTTTTATTTTATTGAAATTTCAGATGAAAATATTTATTTTTTTATTTTATTGAAATTTCAGATAACACCTTTGAGAACAAGCTCATTTCATAGGTTCAACATCAGAAGAACAATACATATCGGAAAAGTATGAGACAGAGAACAAACAAAACAAGGAATTATACAAAACATTACAAGAGTGTATAACTAGAGAAGTTCCAATACATGTGGCATTGTACAATGTATGCCATGGTGCATATTTGATTAAAACCTGGAATTCAAAGGGTCATATTAAAGGGGGTGGGGTCTTATGAAATGACCCTTTACAGGAAAATGAGAACAGACTCAGCCTAATATCTAGTAATCAACAAGGTAAGGGATGACATCAGCCCAGGGGCTTCATCAGAGGTGAGAAGGTATGGGACAAAGCATGTTAAAGTGAGCAAGGGAGCTCAGGCGATATAACTTGGGGGAAGGGAGATGGGGGAAAGTCATAGAGGGGTGAGGGGAAAGAGTGGAAGGGATCAAGAGGAAATGTGAAGGAGAATGATTAGCAACTTAGAACAGTTATTTACATGCTGAGAACAGTTATGCATAAGGTCAGGATAGCATAAGGTTAGAACAAGTGCTGGTCACAAGAAGGAAGGTTATTGGAAGCAGTCGCAACTGGCATCAGCAACTAGCTGTTGCTTAAGTTTAGCCTTGAAGGAGCCCAAGGTGGATGCTGAATTGATGTCATGGTGCTGCGAGTTTATCCATAGCGGGGCACGGTAGGCAAAGGACCTTTTTCCCAGAGAAGTGCGACAGTGGGGTATATTAAAAATTTGGCCAGTAGAGCTTCTGGTACAACAACGGCTGATAGTGGGGGTAATAGGCTTTCTCTCTCCTCTGGGCATTTTGCCTAAGCTTACTTTTTTGGACAGTAAACATGTTTGGTACATGAGTCTACCTTTGAATTGGAGCCAGTTAACCTGAGAGTTTATGTCGCAGGTATGGGACAGATGGGCTGAGCCAGTAAAGAGCCGGCATGCTTTGTTGAGTGCAACTATGATGCAGTGAAGAGTTGTTTTAGTAACTGATCCATAGATTGGTAAGCCATAATCAATAAGCGAGACAAGAGAGCTTTGAAAAGCCAGGTTAAGAGCCTCTGGGGTCAAACATTGCTTATGCCTATAAAGTAGCTCAATGCGGGTGTTAACAGCTTTATCGATATTATCACTGTGATAGGCATAGGTCATCATACTGTCAATAGTAATCCCCAGATATTTAAAGAGCTGAACTAGCTCCAGCGAAGAGCCCTTTTTGTTGGTGATAGAAAAAGGTTAAGTTCTGTGCCTATTTTGGGAGCTAGAGAACAGCATAGTTTTAGTCTTGTTGTAATTCATAACTAACTTGTGCTTATGGAACCATCTTTCTGTGACTACAAAATTACTCTGTAGCCTGGATTCAAGAACCTTAGGGTCTGGATCACTGGTAAACAGGACAGCATCATCAGCATATAAAAGGATGTGACCCTGACGGGAGTAAGGAAGGTTGCTGAGGAAAATGTTAAATAAAAGAGGACCCAAGATGGACCCATGAGGAACTCCAGATAGGACAGGTCTGCTATCCAAGAGGGTGTTACCAATCTTCACCTGCTGTGTACAGTTGTGCAGGTAACTTTCAAACCAGGCTACGCTGCCACGAGCTAGGTCAATGGTGGTAAGCTGTTTGACCCGGAGGGCATGATTCACTGTGTCAAAAGCTTTGGTTAAATCAATAAAAGCAGCACCGGCCAGGTGTCCTTGATCTAAGGAGTGGTGAATAAAGTCTGTGAACTCCAGAAGGGCGGTAGTGGTACTATGACCACTTCTGAACCCATGTTGTTGCAGGCATTGTAGCTGATATTTTTCTAAGTATTCAACCAGTTGGTCAGCCACTATATGCTCAAGAGCTTTTGAGAGTGGGGGCAGGATAGAGATAGGCCTGTAGTTCCCAATAATTGTGTGCTCCCCAGACTTATGAACTGGTGTCACAGTGGCAGATTTCCATTTCTGAGGGAATTGAAAGTAACTAAGTGACATGTGAATAATACGTGTTAGAGGTGACAGAATTTCATCCAGCATAAGGGCTACAAACTTTAGATCCAAGGTGTCACCACTAAATCTTGATTTCCCTAATACCTTGAGTAGGTAATTCCTGGCTTCATGGGCTGAGAGGGTTTTGTAGTAGGAAAGAGGATGAGAAGGGTGCTGAGTCTCTTTCCCAGAGTAATTAACAGCAGCAAGAAACACGAATCAGTAGGATCAAACATTTTTCCCATAGCTTGAAAGGGACTGAAAATTATTTCTAATTAGCAGCTGTTTGTAATATTCCTATTTTCAGAAATATTTTTGTCACCTAAATGATCCATATTAAATTGTACTTGAGTAAAAGTCGATGTACAATCTATGCTTTTTGTTTTTTCCTTTTTAATGGGCAACATTCTGTGGCCTTCTCTTTGTGGAACCGGCAGTTTGTACTTTTGCTTAAGTTACTGCATGGATTCAGAACTCTTAGCATTGTTCTGATAGGTCAACACTAAACAGCTAATAGACGGAGTACTAAATCATTGCAGTGACATAGTAAAATCTCCACATTCCTGGTTCTGTGAAGAGAAATTAACAGCACTGATTAATTGATTAATTCATTAATTGATTGAATGATTGATTGATTGATTGATTGATTAATATATGCATGTATGTATGTATTGGATTTTGCAACACCACTCTGGAGCCCATATAAAAAAGGACACTTTACGTATTGAAAACAATACAAAGAAAAATAAAGTATATAGGAGCTGTTAAAGAACTCAGCTATGATGAAATATTACACTTATTTGATCTAAAGCCACTACAAACTAGAAGACTGAAGGGGGGGGATCTAATGCTGACTTGGGATATAGTATATGACCAATGCCTTATGGATAACATAGGTCTAGACTTCAAACAAATAAATATTAACACTAGAGGACATCCTCTACAGTTATGTAGAAAGAAATTTCAAACAAAAAAATGAGCAAACCTTTTTTTACAAAGAATAATAAAAGCATGGAACTCCTTACCAACCACAGTAGTTGTCAGTTACTCAAAGGAAATGTTTAAAAATAGAGTGAACAGGTCTAGGTCAACAGAACGCTATTTAGTTTATTACAGGTGAAGGATAGGAGCATTATATGGGTTACCGCCCTCTGCTTCTTCAGACATACAGTATCTATGTGACTCTTAGTATTTATGTATTCATTCATTCATTCATGTATTGAACGTGTTTTAGCAGGAAAGTCCTACTGCCCATAATAGCTTGTTTCCTGGGGGAAAGACGGTACAGTACATGAGAAGACAATACAGCAGCAATAGTACAGAACTGGTAACAATGTGCAGCAATATGAATGGGAATAGGCACGGTATCATATAAAGGTATATAAACAAATAGCAATTCTAATTTACATTGGCAGGCTCGCTGGTATGGTGGTTGTGCTACCACTTGCAATGCTGACAGCCCTGATTCAGGAACAAACCCAAAACATCAGATGGCTGGCTAGGGTGGGGGGAGAGGAAGGATGAGCATTCAGAAGACTGATCTCCTCTCTGGTGGGAGGACTGTGGCACCTGGCTTTCATCTGACCCCTAGTGAAGGCTAGGAGTACAGGGGTCAGAACTGGAAGAGTTGAGCAGAGGTTGCAGCAGTCCTTGATGCACTGCCCGTGGGAGTATGTGCAGTAGCATCATGACATCAATGCATATCTGAACCTGAAGGGAAAACAAAAAGTAGGAACCCCCTTCAGCCTTTAGCAAAAATGACGCCATGAGTCTTCTACCATCCTCCTACCTGGAACCCAGAATGACTGTCTGGGAGTCCTGGGGATTTGGGTCCCTCCCTCCATCAGCTGCCATGGGGGGGGCCCCACCATGGAGGGGGGACCACAAGTCAAATGCTTCCTTGCAGGTAGGCCTGGGGGAATGACAGTCCAGGATGGTGGGGGTACATCCAGTTGGGAAGATATTGAGGTATGTCTCTGTCAAAGCAAAGGAGATAAAAAGGATTTAAAAAAAAAATTACAGTTTATATTCTACCATTACTAGGTAAATAATCCAAATGAATGCAAGCTGTGGAGTTGAGCTGCCTGTAGGCAAGAGGAACAGTAGACATATGAAAACCAAGTATAGAAAGCAAATGAAACAGCAATACAGACTGTGACCAATGAGAAGCAACATGACTGCTTACAGAAAACAGGAGATGTAGGGAGAGATGAACCAGTGCTGAGAGTTAAGTACTGAATCAGATATGAATGGTGTGGGTACGGAGAAGGGACTTCAAGGAGAAGATGGAGGCAGCATGGATATGGGGAGGGAGGGAGGGAGGAGCTTATAGGAGAAGGCAGACTGACCAGCAGAGGATTTGGCACATGAGATGGAAAAGGTGCAGAAGTCTACTGAGCGAAGGGACTAGGTGGTTTGGAGAGAGCAGGAAAGGAAGGAGAACAGATAACACTGCAGTGAACCAATCCAGAATTTAACAATGAGGGAGGTGCAATTAGAGAGGCTGAGGCCCTCCAGAGATGGGAAGGAGAGGGAGGGGTACAGAGAGCAGGGAGCAGTGATGAGTACGGGTGGACAGGTCAAAGCAAAGTGTCAGATGAAATGGAAAGTGGATTCCATCTGGCAAGAGTGGATTTAGGGCACCACTGTAAACCACATTACTGAAATAGAAGGTTGGGAGGATAATTTGACTCTAGATAAAACTCGTGCATGGTGGGGGGATTTAGACTTTATTCCTGCAGAGAGACCCCAGTTTGGGTAGGAGTTTGGAGTGGATGTTGTTTATGTGGACAGAGAAGTCAAGGTGACTGTTGAGCCCAAACCTAGGTATTTAAACGAGGGGACTGCATCAGTTTTGGAGCCATCAAGGGTCAGAATGTTGTTCATGAGAAGAAAACAACAAAATATTCACAGTATCATTTATTAGGTACACCTAAATATGGATCATGTGGGGGTGTGAATATAATACTAAAAATAAAAACATTACAAGCATCTGCTAATTCCTACAAATTTCCTGTACCCTTTATATGAGACTCACTATAATGTTTGAGAATATATGCCTTAAGGTACCCCCAAATGACAGACAGACCTGCCATCTGTGAAGCTGTAGCAAGTGAAAGAAAGTGCAATTCAGTTTAAGGAGTTTTTCTGGTCCATGGATTCAGGCTAAATGAAATAACCAGGCTCAATATCCTATCAATGCAACCTAAGCCAGGAGGCAACTCCGAGCTTAGCCATTTCATTTAGTTTGAATCCATGGCACCTGAGACTCTTGCAGTAAGCAACAACACATGACAGGACATACATTAAATCATTTTGATTCATGCCCCAGGATGTTCTGGAGCTACAAGGTTTAGCCAGGTGTACATCTCCCTAGAAAGTCCATTGAAATGCTTAAATGCACACTCTGGAGTGAGTTGTTGCATTTGCAAAATGACTTGCTATGTAAATATTTTTACACTATAAAAACAAGATCCAACATTTAAACATACATGATAGCACTCCAGTGTAAAGTAATGTTACATACTTCAGCCAATCATTTTCATGGATTTTCCAATGGCATTTTGTAAGTGACCTTTTAAACATATAATGCTTTTTTGGTGTTCATTTCTGTCCATAACTTTTACACCAAGTGCAAGGAGAAACTATCAGGTACACTACAAATACATGTGTACTATCTATACATGTTGAGTACACTACAAATACATGTGTACAAATACTGTATATACTCATGTATAAGCCGACCCGCGTATAAGTCGAACCCTTCCCCCAACCCAAGAGGCATTCCAGGACAAACAGCACTGACCTGTGTATAAGCCCAGGATTAAAAAACATTTTATTTGCACTCATTTATTGGATACCCAAACATAAAACAATAATTCATCCTAAGGTTCATACTAAGGTTCAGAAAAAAAGCTAGTAGGCGGAAGCCCATAATGCTCTTATGCTAGACCAAAGAGTAATATGATAAGTCATACTCAGACATAATTAACATGTCGAGGCGATGTTTGAAAATCTCTTTAGTGTTACTAGTAACCACAGCAGATGGAAGTCTATTCCAAGGTCCAATAGATCTCACAGTAAAGAAACACTTTTGATTATTATGTTTAAAGGATTTGCCAATTAACTGGAGGGGTTGACCTCTAGTATCATGTATTGACGACTTAAAAGAAAAACCTAACTCAGTCATGACATATGGGTCATGAACAATGTCGTATACGAAAAGAAGGTCACCTCTAAGGCATCTGGTGGAATGAGGCATAAGTTTTAATGTATCTAACCTGGATTCATAGGAAGTGGAGTCAAGACCAGATTTTTTTTAGTGTACTTTCTCTGTACTTTTTTGAGAGTATTACTATCCAATTTTTTAAATGGACACCATAACTGTGATGCATACTCAAGATGAGGTCGGACATAGGACCTAAACAGGGGCAACAACACCTCCTGTTATCAGGATCTAATATTACGTAAAATAGACCAAACAACTTTGTTAGATGTACTAATCACTGAATGCAAATGTTTGGAGTATGTTAAATTATCCGAAATAGTAATGCCCAAGTCTCTCTCATCTGTAGTGGCACACAGTGTTGAACCATCCAAACATATTGGAAGTTTGAGTTATTGGAACCCAAATGCATAACTTTACACTTTGTAGTGTTCAATTTCATACCTCATTTGTCAATCCAAGTGGACATGATGTCAAGATCATGCTGGATACAAGATATCTGATCTAAGTTAGAACATGGTCCCCCAATCTTCACATCGTCTGCATATTTTATTATAAAAGAGAGACAGGAATTGGTTAAATTGGATATAAAAGCCTGGAAAAGACAGGAGTCGAGAACCGAACCCTGCAGAACACCTCTCAAAACATTGCCAGGGTTAGAAATAACGCCATTAATGATCACCCTCTGTGTTCTGTTACAAAGCCAATTAATAATCCAGGCAATTATATAACTATTAACGTTGAGTCCCCTGAGTTTTTAAATTAAAGCCCAATGAGGCATAGTATCAAATGCCTTACTGAAATAAATGAAGACAATGTCACAAGGTATCCGGTTATCCAAACGGGAACTAAAGTGTTTGTAAAAACAAAGCAGATTGGTTAAACAGCTTCTACCCTTCTTGAAGCCGTGTTGTTGCAGATCAGATGCATCAATTACAGGAGCAGTAATATCCTTAAGGAGACTTTCCAACACCTTGCATATAGAAGAGGTTAAACTGATGGGCCGATAGTTTTCCCAAAGATGTTTAGATCCCTTCTTATGAATAGGAACTACAAAAGCCTCTTTCCATTCAATAGGAATATAGTTACTGTATTCTTTAAGAAAAGATCAAACAAAAGTTTAAGTGGAAAGGCAATTTGGTCAGACAATAGATAAAGTAAATGGCATGCAATGGTATCTGGGCCTGGACAAAATTTACCTTTAAGTGTGTGTCATTTTTTAAGAATAAACTCCACTGAAAATATAATAGGAGGATCCGATGGTGTAATAATAGGCTGAGGTATTTGGACTTCTGATATAGGGAAGATTTGACAAAATTCAGTGTTAAATGCATCAGCCATGGCCTTAGGCTCATGAATAAGTATATTATCTAAAGTAAGAGACCCCACCATGCAAGGGGTTTTCCTGAGGGAATTAATATAAGAATAGAAATGTTTAGAGTTTGACTTACTAGCTGTCTTAGCCAAATTCAGTTCCCATCTAGGTTTAGCCTTTCGGATAACTGATTTACATTTCTTATTTGATTTCAAATAAAACTCCCAATTGGATGTGGTCATATTTTAAGATAGTTATGATATTTTTTATTTTTAACATTGATTAACCATTTTATGTTTTTATTCATCCACCTAGGAATCTGTTTACCATTTGAATTCTTAATTTTAGAGGCGATATAAGTGTCATGAAGAGTAGTAATGAATGACTTGAAAGAAACCCAACTTTGATATGATGATTGATAACCAAAAAAGGATGACCAATCAATATCCTCAAGATGTTGTTTAATGGCTTGAAGATCAGCTTTATCATAAAAGTATATGATTGAAGAATTAGAATTGAGAATAGTGTGACTCTGTGAAGTAAATAATAGTGAATTGTGATCACTGCCACCAACCGGTGGAGAGATTATCACGTCCTTAACACCTAACTCAGCACTACTCAGGATAAGATCTAACATATTATTACCTCTGGTGGTAGAAGTAACCCATTGTTTCAAGTCCAGTTCCAAACAAATGGACAAGAACTTGTTACTGATGCCGCTAGAGGCTGAAGAAGACTGCCAATTAATATCAGGAAGATTAAAGTCCCCTGTAATTATAACATTACCCATTTGAGTAGCTGTTTCAAATTTGGATAAAATAGCATCCAGAATAAGACTAGATGAGTTAGGGGGAAGGTAGCATGTCCCAAGGATAATAACATCCTGTTTTGAGAGAAAAAGTTTAATCCAGAGACTCTCAGTCGAGAGGTTATCAGTTTTTATAGAACTAGAAATATTCACAGAATTAATTTTACTTTTAATAAATAAAGCGACCCCACCACCCTTCCTATCGATACAATTTAGGAAATAAGAAATATAACCAGGGAGATGCTTGTCCCAAAGGGATTTATCATCTCCCCATGTTTCACAAACAGAGATAATATCTAAATCCTTATTTGAAACTGCAATTTGTAGTTCATTGAATTTCTGTTTCAAACTCCTAGCATTAAAACTAAGAAACTGTAAATATTTACTAGAAAGTTTCTGTGAATCAAGAGAAGAGGATTGCACTCTCGCCCCCCCATTATTTAGTTTAAATTCTTATTAATGATAGACAGAAATTGTTGGCTCAGTAGAACATTCCCTCATCTGCTAAGATGCAAACCATCAGAACAATAAAGCTCTGGTTTATCAGAAAACTCCTTCCAATGAGTGATACAATAAATATTCTGTCACAAACACCATTGCCGAAGCCAGTTATTAGTAGTTTTAATTTTATGATTAAGAAACAAAGAGCAACGTGGTATGGGTAAAATCTCTTAAAAAATTATATCACAACCAAGTTCAATCATTTTATTAGTCATAGAGACATAAGCTAATTTAATGTTCTGAACAGAGTCCTTGTAAACGTTATTTGCTCCAACATGAATAATACAAAGAGGGTTGATGTCCTGAGAAGCAATGATATCATCAACCATATGTGTAAGGTCCATGATTTTTGCACCACTGAAACTAGAACATGTTCTATTATGCTTGTCAGGCTCACAAATGGCCCTGTCCAAATGTTTAACTATGGAGTCACCCAGTATAAAAGTTTGCCTAGTATATGTATCTACGATATTGGGAACAGAAAAAGAAGATGCATCTTCCAAAGCAGAAGTTGTATCATGAGTGGATGAAAAATCAATCGTAGGAATATGAGCCATAGAATTGGGGGGGGGGGGTCAGTGAACAAGAGTTAGGCATGCCAGCATCATTATGGGGAATGTTTATGGGGTTTATACCATCAATCGGAACCTCGATAGGAGTGCAATTAGTATCAATAGAAATGGTGGACAGAGGGTCAACGCTATTATGTAGGGGAATATTGAAGTACTCAGCCCTTCTTTTTTTTAGTAACTTTTGACCCTTGTACATTGTACCAAGCAGCGTCCTCTGCACTGTTCTCATGACAGGGCTCTTCCTCTCTTGCTCTTTTTTTTGACGCCTCAGATGAATAAATAACTAAGCTACTATCATAAGTGAGACAATTATCACTAGATATAGCTTTATCAGAAGGGATGTTGGATACAGAAGTAGAAGGCGTCTTAGCTAGAGGAGTGTGAGGTACTACTGTAACCCCGTGGAGTGTTTGAGAAAAGGAATCCTGACTTGACTCAAGTGCCAGTAACTGTTTGTAGAACAAGCTATTTTCACATTGTAACACTACATTTTCAGTGCATTTAGGGCACTGGAAAGGGAGATTGTTAGAGGTAATAGTTGAAAAGCTAAACATATTACAAGACGTACATTGGACACCAATTTCCCCATTACCAGTAGTAATAAACATATTAACATTGCTGGATAGATTAGAGGGGGACGCCATGTCCTTGAGTAGATAGTGGGGCAAAGGATAACTCAATCACAACTGTATGCAGTAAAGCTTACCGTGTAACACTTATGAGTATACTGGCTAATGTAACTGAACTTGTTGAACCTCCTAACACCGCCTAACATGCTTAACACATGCTAGACACGCATGTCTTAGTGCACATCTTTGTGCACAGAGGTGCACACGCCCAGCTCCCTTGCTCGCCCTGCTTGCACAGGGAGTGATTTAAATAGGCAGGAGTGACCTGGAAGTGCCCAAATAAGGTCACACAGCCTCTCGATGTATAAAGTTAGAAAATCACTACAGAACTCTGTGAAAAACACTCATACGTGGAGCTGGCAGTGTTATACAAGTGAGAGCTGTCCAAATAATAAAACAAACTGTCCCTGCTTGAGCTGTAGTTCTCTGATGTATAGAGGAGAACTACATTCACTCTTCCTGCTTCCTGAATAGGTAGGCAGGGCTCCAAGCACGCAATAGCGTGATGCAAGTACAAGTGTGCAAAATTCAGGTTTAGTAAGGAGATTTTAAAATGACATGCAGAGAGAAGCTCTGCACAGCTCAGTCAACAAGTTACTTCAACACTGTCTTTAATTAGTAAATGTATTTAAAGTATTTTGTGTTTAGTAAGTTCGTTTTTTTGTTCAATATTCACAAATTTCTCAGACCACCAAAGGAAAAGAAAAACTTTGCTTTCAAATAACAGCCTCACAATATCAGACCTGAAACCTGGTCCACAGAGTTCCTATTCCAAACACTATACAAATACAAACATTAGCAAACTTACATTCCAGCTCACCAGCCACCATTAATTTAATTCAATTCACTCTACTCTCCTTCCACTCCACTCCTCGCCTCTGACTCCTGACACTCAATCTGCATGGGACACTGCCCATATACCTGCAGAGCCGAGACCACAAACCGTGGGCAGAGAGTCAAATAAGGAGCAAGGCACAGTGGTTCCAGATGGATTCAGATTACAAATTAAACAGAAATAAAGGAGTAAAATACAAAGATAAGGTAACTGGGGTACCAATAATTGAAGTACCGCTCGTGAGTGGTTCGTGAGTAATTGATTATTGACTGACCCATATATAAGCTAAGATATCTTAAATCAGACCTGAAAAAAAGGTAAAAAAAACTCTTTTACACAAGTATGTACAGTACATGTGCACTACCCGTACATGTTGAGTACACTACAAATACATGTGCCCTACCAGTACATGTTGAGTACACTACAAATACATGTGCACTACCTGTACATAGTGAATACACCACAAATACATGTGCACTACCTGTACATGCTGAGTACACTACAAATACATGTGCACTACCTATACTTATAAAATGGGTCTAAAAATCAAAGAACTTTAATTGGTTAAAACCAGTCAGGTGACCATTCAATATTGGAGAATATTGTATAATCATCCTGGTCCTAAACCACATCATGCATTGAGCAAATCACTCTTCCCATAACCAGAACTATCTTCCATCAGTCCCACTACAAGCAGAATTGATCATCCATCACAAACATGGCTGCTACCTTTACATTGGAAAAAAAACGTCAACTGGGCCTTAAAAATAAAACTATCTTAAATTAACAATAAAACAAATTAATTAAATGCTGTTTGCCTGATCATCACACACTACTTGCACACATAAACAAATTAGAAACATTAAATATTGTTCACAGTTTTCATTACAACTGCTGACCATGAAAAATCCTCCTTCTGTCTTTAACTGCTCATCAGCAAATTTTCTTCTGCTTTCCTTGACACTGAGGTAACTGAATCTGTGGCTCTACAAGAGGCCTTTACAGTATATGGTTAGGACTTATTCTAGATGGAAAACAGTGGCTTCCCAAAGGTTGTTGTACGACAGTTCAAAGGTCAAATAATTTGTTGTACTATCGTTCTGACATCAGATCGATAGTACAACAACTTTTCAGCCTTGAGCTGCTACATGATTGGCTGAAAACAGAGCTGATAAAAAAAAAATGCGCTCTAAAATAGCGGAGGTGTCTAACGATCAGTCAGTAGTGCCATTCAGTCAGATAGTTGAGACACGGACTGCCATGCTCGGCTCCATGTTCCCAAACTATCAGTTTGCCAGATTTTTTTTTATTTCTTTTGCTGAGAGCAGGACTGCAGGAAGCAGTGAAGCACTGGTATCTTTGGTGTCGGAACTGGATGGCGACTGCAGCATGGACCGGGAGGGAGCGCCCGAGCAAGCGAGCGGGACAATATTCACAAGGTATGAACCTTGTCAAAAGTCAAACCTCCTACAGTTTGGGGAACCATATACTATATAATATAGTATATATTGCTTAAACACAACAAGGTGTTGTTGTTATCTTGGGAAGTGATTCCATCACACGGACCTCTCGAGCTTCGCTCTCAAGGTCTGTGTGACATCATCACATCCCTTCAATGACAACATAGCCTTGTTGTGTATGAGCAACCATACACTATTCTATATGTTGTGTGAGGGTACAGTATGTTAGGAGAGAAACATTCTGCCAGTGGAACTGAGCAAAATTTTGAATCCCTGTATTCCATGGTAAACATTCCATATCTTGAATATGGGGAAACGCAGAAAAAGAAAAAACAGAATGAAGAAAGTAGGCAATAATTTTTTTATTTATTTATTTAGTTTTTGTTAACCGGGTTAGGTGTGCTAGCCAAAGTTGACTATTTTCAGGCACGACCCAGGAAATACTTCATAAACCAAGAGAAAAGGTGGGAAAACACAGTTACATACGCAGAGGCAGATCCAAACTGCTGAAATACATTACTAAAGTTTATAAAAGCACACACATTTGAATCATGCATGGGTATTTTCAGGTAAAATCTATCACCCTCTCCCCCCACACACACACACACACACCAAAAAAGGCAACCTGGCAGGTTTAAAGTTTTGAACACATTTCCTTTAAGAAGCAGTACTTGAACTGACTTAAAATGCAAGGTAACATTTTTGTTCTTCTAAAAATGTGTGGCACACACAGTTTTCATTATGTTTTATGTTTTTAGCTAACCCCACAGTTACCAGAATAGGGACTGTTTTTTATATTCAGTTAAAATAGAAGCATATTTCAATGAAAGGTCCATTTTTTCCTTTTTAAAATAGTTTCTTCTTATTTTCAGTCATTTTAAGATATATATTTAATTGCCATTTTGTAAGAACAATAAGACACTCAAGGGGGGTGCCCTTATGGTGAAATAACCGCACTTTTCAGGTGCGTTTAACAGCATTTGGCTGCACCTCATGCCTAACAATGCACCTGAGGCGCTCAACTATTTCACCATAATGCACACCCTGTCATGTCTTATTGCTTTCATGCTGAGTACACTACAAATACATGTAGACTACCAATACATGCTTAACAGTGCACCTGAGGCCTGCAACTATTTCACTATAATGCACACCCTGTCATGTCTTATTGCTTTCATGCTGAGTACACTACAAATACATGTAGACTACCAGTACATGTTGAGAATACTACAAATACATGTGCACTACCAGTACATGTTCAGTACACTATAAATACATGTGCCCTACCAGTACATGTTGAGTACATTACAAATATATGTGCACTACCCATACATGTTGAGTACACTACAAATACATGTGCACTATCCTTACATGTTGAGTACATTACAAATACATGTGCACTACCAGTTCATATTGATTACACTACAAATACATGTGTACTACCAGTACATGTTGAGTAAACAACATATACAGGTGTTCCACCAGTACATATTGAGTACACTACAAATATATGTGCATTATCAGTATATGTTGAGTACACTACAAATACATGTGCAGTACCTGTACAGGTTGAGTACACTACAAAGATGTGCACTACCTGTACATATTGAATACACTACAAATATATGCGCACTACCAGTACATGTTGAGTACACTACAAAGACATGTGCACTACCAGTACATATTAAGTACACTACAAATACATGTGCACTACCCGTACATGTTGAGTACATTACACATACATGTGCACTACCCGTACATGTTGAGTACACTACAAATACATGTGCACTACCAGTTCATATTGAGTACACTACAAATACATGTGTACTACCAGTACATCTTGAGTACACTACAAATACATGTGCACTACCAGTACATGTTGAGTACACAACAAATACAGGTGCTCCACCAGTACATATTGAGTACACTACAAATACATGTGCACTATCAGTACATGTTGAGTACACTACAAAGATGTGCACTACCTATACATATTGAGTACACTACATAGAGGATAATGTATGGGCATGCATCGGTAACCGGTTTGTTAACCGGCAAGAGGTTGCCATGGTGACCATGTAAACATCAAGTGTGAAGCTCAAGAGGTTTATGTCACCATGGCAACCTCGAGCCAGTTATTCAAACTGGTTGCAGATGTATGACCATACATTATATTTTATAGTGTATGACCATACATTTCAATTTAAAAACTTAAGGATGATCCTTACTGTCTCAATCTTAGTCACCGCCACAGCCATTCCAGGTCATGCTTTTACTACCGCGACTGTTTCTGGAAGGCTGTCAGTTGTGTAGTACACATGCTCAAAGCGGTCCCTGTTGTTAACCTATCGATGTGACTTAGCATCGATAGGATAACAACACTGGAATGGACAAATGATGGTTAACAACCTTAGGAAATTATGATTTCCTAAGATTAACAGCATTCTACCATACGTTATAAATACATGTGCACTAATGCTACTTAAGGAATAAAGAACTCAGAAAGGGCCCTATGCTCGAACAGCTAATTTATTCTTACAGTTCCTAAGGTATGAACAAAGATGGGCATGCACGCCTTTCTCTAATTGTGCCCCAACTCACTGGAATAATTTACCAATGAATTTACATAAACTCTCCTGTCAATAGTTTTCTATTGTTATTAAGACAGCATTATGCTGATTCTTTGAAATGTAAATGTTTATAGTGTTGCTGTATTATTTTATTGTATTTTATGTATTGTTTGTCTGCTCTTTTAACATCTTGGCTGTTTTGTATGGTCCCGGGTTACATTTGGAAAAGGGTCTTAGCTCATATTGTGTACCTGGTTAACAAAAGTTTAAATAAATAACAAAGAAAATAACATATTGAGTACACTACAAATACATGTGCACTACCAGTACATAATGAGTACACTACAAATACATGTGCACTACCTGTACATGTTGAGTGCTCTACAAATACATGTGCACTACCGGTACATGTTGAGTACACTACAAATACATGTGCACTATCGGTACATATTGAGTACATTACAAATACATGTGCACTACCAGTACATGTTGAGTACACTACAAATACATGTGCACTACCAGTACATATTGAATACACTACAAATACATGTGCACTACCAGTACATATTGAGTACACTACAAATACATGTGCACCACCAGTACATATTGAGTACACTACAAATACATGTGTGCTACCTGTATATGTTGAATACAGTACAAATACATGTGCAAAACTAGTACACGTTGAGTACACTACAAATACATGAGCACTACCTGTACATGTTGAATACACTACAAATACATGTGCACTACCAGTACATGTTGAGTACAGTATAAATACATTTGCACTACCTGTACATGTTGAGTACCTTACAAAGACATGTGCACTACCAGTACATAGTGAGTACACTACAAATACATGTGCACTACCTGTACATATTAAGTACATTACAAAGACATGTGCACTACCAGTACATATTGAGTAGACTATAAATACATGTGCACTACCTGTACATGTTGAGTACACTATAAATACATGCGCACTACCCGTACATGTTGAGTAAACAACAAATACAAATCAGTTTGGTTTTCAAAAGGGGTGGAAGAGGCTGTCAGGGTGAAATGAAGGGCCTTAACTAAGTAGAAGAGGAACAAGAGGGTAAGAATGGCTAGAATATCAAAGTAGACTCAAAGAGGCAAGGGTGGCAGTTAGAAGGGCAATGACAGACATGGAGACACAGATTGCTGAGGCTATAAGAGGTAGGCAATAAAGAGTATTTTATCTACATTGGAGGGGAAAAGGAACGTAGGAGTGTAGTCAGGCTAGTGGGTGGGAGGGTAGTTGAAGACAACAAGCAAAAGGCAAATTGACTGAAAGAATTACTTCTGCTTGGTATTCACAATACAGGACAGGGGACCTTTACTGGAGAGTGGTATCAAGGCTGCCACATGCAGATTACATGAAATGATTAGTGTAGTGATAATGGTGTGCTGGATGAGGATAGGACTGGAAGCCCTCAGGGTAGATAAGGCAAAGAGCCTAGACAGACTGCACCCATGGATACTTAGGGAATTGGCAGCAGAATTTGCAGTATCCATAATCCAACTATTGAATGACTCACTGAACTCAGTTGTAGTACCAGTGGATTGGAGGACTACTGATGTAGTACCACTCACAAGAGGGGAACAGGAAGGATCTGGGCAACCACAAGCCTGTCAGTCTTACCTCCACTGTAGGTAAGCTGATGGAATCCATGGTCAAAGTTAGCTTAGTGGACTACTTAGTGAATAATGGACTGCAGGACAGCAAGCAGCATGGGTTTCAATCAGGGAAGTTATGCCTTACCATTCTGATACTGGTTTTGACTAGGTCACCAACACAATAAACAGAAGACGGGAGGTAGATTTGCACTACTTCAACTTCAGCAAGGCCTTCAATTTGCTACTACACAGGAGGCTGCTGAAAAGTTGGAGGACTTAGGAGTGGGGCAGGGCTTAATCAGGTGGGTAAGAAATTGGCTTGGGTAAGAAACAGAGGATAGTGGTGAATGAGACCAAATTCAGGGAGAGGGCGGTCATGAGAGGGGTGCTACAGGGATCGGTCCTGACATCTGTCCTATTCAATATGCTCATCAGTGACATATGGGAAGGTATCCAGGGCAAGTTGTCTCTTTGCTGGAGACACAAAGCTGTGTGGCAGGGTAGATCCTGAGGGAGGGGTGTGGGAGCTCCAGATAAACCTAGAGAAGCTGGAAAAATGGACAAAGACCATGCAGTTGAGATTCAATACCAACACGTGCAAGGGAGATGAAACTCATGCATGGAATACTGGAAGGCTGGGATTAGACTGGCCACTTCAACAGAGAAGAGGGATCTGGGGGTCATAATCACTGATTCCCTCAACCAAACAAATCAATACAATAAAGCATATAACAGAGTGTCAAGGATGCTGTGGTGTCTAGGAAGGGGTTTTGGTAGTAGAAGAAGCAAGATGATACTGCCCCTATACAGAACCCTGGTGAGGCCTGATCTGGAGTACTGTACTCAGTTGTGGAATCCATACCTGAGGAAGGATATAGGCAGACTGGAGTCAGTTCAGAGGAGGGTCACCAAGATGAACCAGGGCCAGTAAAACAGATCTTATTAGGAATGGCTGGTGGCCCTAAATTTGTACTTGCTTGAGGCCAGGCATGAGAGGGTTGATATGACAGAAACATATAAGTTTCTGAGGGTTATAATCAGGAGAATGGAAAGAAGTTGCTTGTAAGGAAGAAGGATGCAGTCACCAGGGGGCACGATTGAAGGCTGGTGGGGGACAAGCTCAATAGAGATATCAGGAAGTTTTACTTTGTGGAAAGGGTGGTGAAACCATGGAACAGACTGCTGGCAGAAATGGTGAGAGCAGCTGCTCAAAATGGGTTTAAACACATCTGGTATAGGGCAAGAAAACTCATACTTCTTTGGAGGACAACACTGGACTGAGGTGTAAGGGAGCAGGGAAAGAGGGGGACAACCCACCAGGAGAGTAGGTCACTGAGGATGAGATAGTATAGTATAGTATGGGTGAACTTGGTGGATCCTCTGTCTCCTTCTGTCATCAGATTCTATTTTTCTATGTACTCAAGGCATAGACAGTTATTACACCACTGTCATGTTGTGTAACTGGATTTAAACGGCTACTTATTTTCAGTTTGTTTAATTAGTATTTCGGAAAGACCGTTAAGCGTGAGCTCTTTTACAAAGGTTCCACGTCAGGGTGGACAATAAGATAACACACATATTCAGTGGTTACAGAGGTGATCATTAGGCATTAAAGAGCGATTACATGACAATTAGACAAATAGAAGAAAAAAACTGAGCAGTTGTAATTGAATACTAAACTATTTCTAATCGGTTGCCCTAGGTAACACACCCCTGGAAACCTCCAAATCCATTTATAGACTATGGCAGAGTAACTGCATAGGGTTTAATGCTATCCCAGATGGCGAGAGGTTGGGTGACAGTGAAACAAGGGGGATTGGGTTTGAAACCAACTGCAGAGAGCCAGAGGTGGGGGGATAGTGAAATGGGGGGGCTGTGATTGGGGGAAGCAGCTCCAGAGGGCTTTGTCAAGTATGGTGTGTGAGTGTGTGGGGTTTGGAGGGGCAGTACCAAGTGCGTTTAAAGAGGACTGATAGCTTACTTAAGCCCTTGGCTAGGCTGGAATGGAGGCAGGGTTCGCTAGGTAGCCCTGCTGGGTGTTACCTTGGGGGTAGGCCTGTCTATCAAGTGGGGCCTGAGAAGCAGGTGCATTTTGAGTTAGACATTAGGTGCTGTTTGAGGCCTACTTTGAATTGAGACAGGCTGTTGTTTGTTTGTTTGTAATTTCATCGGGAGTTCATTTATCCCGAGGGGAACCAGATAGGAGAAAGCACGCTGCCCTAGTGAGGTTCGGCAGAATGGTATGGACAGTGCTCCATTCTTCCTCCATCTGGTGATGTGTGTTGAGAGAGAAGCCTCGAGCAGGTTTCCTATACAGTGTGGGTTTTTTCCGAGGAGTGCCTTCTTTCCCAGGAGGCAAGTTTGGTATTTGATCCTGTCTTTTAGATTGAGCCAGTTTGTACACTCATACAGGGTGCAAGTATGAGTGTAGTAATCTGCACACAGGGTGAGGCGGCATGCCTTATTGAGTGCAATCTGGGCCCTTTTGAGCACTGTATCAGTAGCAGCTCCATAGACCACCAGCCCGTAGTCTATCACGGAGAGTATGGAGCTGGAGACTGAGATTCAGAGTGCTTTTGGGGTGAGGGATTTCTTATGCCTATAGAGGACCCCGATCTTTGCGTTTACCACTTTAACAAGGGAGTCTATGTGGTGCGTATAAGTGAGAAAGTCATCAATGGTGACTCCAAGGTACTTGAACAAGTGCACCTGCTCAATCTGCTCACCAGCCTTGTTGGTGATTACAAGGGGAGCATGCTTGTTTTTGTTGTAGGGGCTGGATTATATCATGGCCTTGGTTTTCTTGTAATTTAGTAGCAGCTTTTGCCTACTGAACCAGTCCTCGAGTTTATTGAAAGAATTCTGTAGTTCTGTTTGTAGGGCAGCCTGAGAGGTGCTGCTGCTCAGCAGCATGGCATCGTCCACATACAGAATAAGTTTGGTGTCACAGGCTGTGGGTAGGTCATTTACAAAGAGGCGGAAAAGCAGGGGCCATAGAATTGATCCTTGAGGGACTCCTAGGAGTACATCTATGGAGCTGGATAACATCTGCCCGATTTTGACTCACTGGCTCCTGTGTGTTAGGTAGTCATTGAAGCAATTCACGGCGCTTGGTGCCACACCCAATCTTGGGAGCTGGAGTACTAGTAGAAGGTGGTTGACGGTGTCGAAGGCTTTGATGAGGTCAATGAAGATGGACCCCACCAATTTGCCTTCATCTAGTGCCTTGTGCGCATAGTCAGTGTATTCCAGCAGTGCCGTGGTGGTACTGTGTTTTTGCCTGAAGCCATGTTGGTTTGGGCAGAGCAGATTGTACTTATTGAAGTATTCTGTGAGCTGACTTGCAGCAATTTTTTCCAAAGCTTTGGATAGTGGGGAGAGGATAGATATTGGCCTGTAGTTTGACATCAGTGCCTTGTCACCATTCTTATGCACTGGAGTTACCAGGGCTTGCTTCCATACCTCTGGAAATTGAGCTAGGGCCAAGGATTTATTAAATAGCATTGTTATGGGCATGATAAGAACATCAAGGGTGAGAGATAGTAACTTCATGTCTCGCCCATCACTCCCCAATCTGGTTTTGCCTAGAACTTTCCTGGCCATCGTTAGGCCTCCTTCACTGTTACCTTCTTAAAATAGAAGGCTGGGTGGTTAGTTATGAGCAGGTTGGCACAACCTTGGTCCTCCACAGGCAGAAGGTAGTCTGGAGGCAGCACTGAGGACAGGTCTGTAAAGGCCTGGTTAAAGGCATCAGCAATGGCTAGCGGATTTGGGGAGGATGAGTTATTAATGTTAAGCATCTTAGGGTGCTGCTTTTGATCTTTACCAAGGATGTTCTTGATGTTGTCGCAAAACCTCTTTCCATCTCTTAAACACATCTACCATATCGGTACCATGAGCAGCTGCCCAACATTTCTATGCCATATCTCTACAGGTTCCTTCCATTAAAAGTCTAAGTCAATTTGCCTTTTTGTCTTCCAATCAACTGTATTAATCTTCTGTACCATAGTTAATTTTAGATGAAGCCTGTACTAACTGCTGGGATCATGTTGATCTCAGACGTAATGCTGGCACTAGGGTTGGGGGGTACACTACATAAATGTGAGTGCATGTAAGATTCCCTTTGGTCACAGTAATCTAGTACCTTATGATAGTCTGTATTATTAACTCTCTAAAACCATGCCAGTTACGTCAGAGCTGAGCTCTATTTAAAAACAGATGGAGCTCTTGGCTGTCTCCATTCGATGAGTGCCAACCTTTTGGTTTCTGGAATTGCAGCCAGAAGCCAATTACTAGAGAGCTAAGGTACAGTATGGTCTAGTTAAAGAATGAAAGTGGGCATATCAGGGGTAGTAGTATTGAAAATACAGGAGCAGTCCTTTAGTGTTCCCTTATAATAGGCTTAAAGGGCAGCACTAACATTAGAAAAGTGGCAACATGCTCATATCACATAGAGATTGGACAGTTTAATACCGTCTATAAAGGATCTTATCCTGGTTGAATCTGCCTTTAATGTCCCTGCAGCTGGTATGTACCTACTGAAGAAAGGAGTTTCAAAAGGCTTTGAAGAGCTGTGCCTAGAGTTCCATGCCCCATGACTCTCACCTTTTGTTTAGCAAAGGGATGCTGTCTCTGAGGGCCCAATAGATGCAACAAGCTGCTCCTCTAGAGAATGCCCTGCATCTCTTCAACAACTCATACAACCCTTTCCCTTGGCTAAGGGTGAAGAGAGATATGAGAGAGAGAGGCCCTAAGCTGTAGGAACCTCCACAAGTCTGTCCTGGTGAATTGAAATGTATCTGTTAGTTGATGTCCTTCAAACCGTAGAAGACTTTTTGTTCCCATATATACCATTTGGTCGATCTCCTCCTTACTGTGATCTCAGGGTTACCCCACAAATAAGAGAGTCCCATAGTCAGTGTTGGGGGCATAGTGACAGGGGCTAATGCTCACAGCTCTTCTCTACAAGATTTGCAGGTTGTTGAACATAAGAACATAAGAAAGTGCCAGCAGAAGGGGACCATGTGATCCATTTAGTCTGCCCATGTAGGCTACACCTCCTCCTAGTCTCTTTGTTTCCCAAGATTTCTGCAGTGCATATCCCATGCCAGCTTGAACTCCCTCACTGTTTTTGCTGCCATAACCTCTGGGGGAAGGCTGTTCCAAGGCTCCACCACCCTTTCAGTGAAGAACAATTTCCTGATGTTTGTTTTAAAACTACCTCCCTTCAGGTGCATGCCATGCCCCCTTGTTCATGTAGACGTGTTTCCTCTGAAGAGGTCTTGTGTTTGCACTGAGTTGATGCCTCTGAAATATTTAAATGTCTCTGTCATGTCCCCTCTGTTCCTTCTCCTTTCCAATGAGTACATGTTGAGATTGTTTAGTCTTGATTCGTAAGGTTCTTTGTGTTGCTCATGTATCAACTCGGTAGCTGTCCTCTGCACTGTCTCCAGGTGATCCCTATCCCTCTTGAGGTGCGGTCTCCAGAACCGGACGCACTTCTCCAGATGCAGCCTCACCAAGGAACTGTATAGCGGCATCATCACTTCTCTTTTCCTACTCGTGATACCCCTACCTATGCATCTGAGGATGCTGCTAGCCTTCTGAGCTGCCTTTTTGCATTGCCTGGTTGTCTTTAAATCATCAGATGTGAGTACTCCTAGATATCGCTCAACCTTTGTTTCTGTCAGCTGTTCCCCACTTAGGGTATAATTTATGCATGTGTTTTTTCTCCCCAGATGCATAATTTTATACTTCTTGGTGTTGAATTTCAACTGCCATTGTTTTGACTATTCTTCCAGCTTTTGTAGATCAGATACCATTCTTGAAACCACCTCTGGCATATCTACTCTGTTGCAGAGCTTGGTGTCATCTACAAACAAGCATGCCTTTCCCTGCAAACCATCTGCAATGTCACTGATAAATATTTTAAAAAGACTGACCCTAGAACTGATCCCTGGGGGACTCCGCTGGTCACCTCTCCCTCCCTGGACTGAATGCTGTTTACCAACACCTTCAGGGTTCTCTCTTGGAGTCAGTTTCTAATCCAGTCCACAATTTTATGTCCCACTCCTCTGTGTTTGACTTCATTAGCCTCCTATGTGGAATGGAGTCGAACACCTTACTAAAGTCCAGATATACTACATCCACTGCTCTTCCCGGTCCACCGTCCTGGTCACCCAATCAAAGAAATGGTTGAGATGATGACATGAGAGCACAGTGCGATAGAGGGGGCCTTACCCAGCATTAGACAAAAGCAACAAAGCTGACCTACAACATATTCAATGTGTACTGGGTGGGGGGGTGGCAAGTCAGATGGTGGGCTGAACCATTTTAGAAACTGCTGAATCTAGAATGCTAAGGACTAACCCTTAACTCATGATGACTTCCTTCCCAGCCTTATCTTGTCCAGTGTGTCTGTAGTTTCTTTCTGCTGTATCAGAGGAGGGAGCTTCCCTTTCCATATAAATTGACTCACTAGGTAATTGATACACTGGCACTACTGTATGTCGCATTCAGATACAATGGTAAGTGGCTTAAACTATGAGAAAACATGGAAAATTAGAACATCTTCTTAATGGCTTCTGTCTTTCCTACCATATACTGTACAGAGTTTTTTCCACCTATGGCAGTCTACCTCTATGTCACAAATCAGGGGGCTCAAGTTATTCTCTACCCAATGGCCAATATTAACTGTGATGTGAATCCCTAAATATAGCAGGTTAGCCTTTCACTTCCCCATTTTACACTAGTGGATACACAGCATGTTTGGGTATACAACCGGATGAATGGCATAACTACCAGTTTGCTTTAGTTTACATCAAGACCTGAGCAGCAGGAGAAGAAATTTAATGTGGTTATGGGATTGAGTACAGGGTTCCTTGGTGGGGGCAATAGTGAGGAGAAGATCATTTGCATCGAGATTGATTTTATGACTCATCTCCCCCACTTGAATGGTGGCTATGACTTAATGATTTATGAGGACTTAGAAACATAGAAACATAGAATTTTGTCAGCAGAAGAAGGCCTTGCAGTCTAAAGAGACTGCCCATTCTGGAGGTATATGACCCTTATAGGTTCATAGCCCTCCTTTCCAGCCCCCAACCTGTCCCCTAAACTTTTCTCATCCCCTCTTGAAACTCTCCATGGTTTTAACTTCCACAATCATCTCAGGCAGCTCGTTCCCCCTTCCACTACCTTTTCCGTGAAATACTACTTCTTTCAAGAATCAGTCTCCTCCACAGATTTCCACTAATGGATCTGAGCTAGAGGTGATAGAACCCTGTGGTAGTCAGACATTTTCTGATGGGGCTGGTAGTGGGAGTAGCCCCCCCCATACACAGGTTATTAATTACCTGCTTGTATAAAGTGGCACCAGCCTCCAACCACCTCAGTTCCTTTTTCCCACCATCTAGTGTACAGTATCTCCTTCATTCTCCTCATCAAGGCCAGAACTTCACTGTCTATATAAAGACAGTATTCAATTCTTTGCTTTTATTGTAGACTATATTACAGTTTGTTATTTTTGTGTCAGTTTAGTTAATAGACACTCAGTAAGAAAGAAATTAGGTTTCCTCACAACCCTACCTCCCAAAAATTGGTCACTGCCAAGGAAGGTGGGGAGCCCAAACATTTCAGTTGCTCCAGCAGTGGGGTTGTGTCTGGCCAACACTCCTTTCTGGGTGAGTGCACTGGTAATGGGCAGTCCAACACTTGGGGAGAAGGATAGTCCTCTCAGAATTGCAAAAGGAAATGGTCCAGATCCCTTACACATTCTGCATTGGGGTCAATGCACTGTTTTGCTTCCACCTCTTCTCACAAAAAGCATAAGGAGAAGAAAGAGCACCAGTCAACATTGCTCTCTGGTCATTCTGCCATGTGGCATTCAGTGCCTGTTGGTCAGGGATCCCCATCATCATCTCCAATGACAATGGGGGTCTTGATGCCTGCAGACTCATTGTTTCCACCCCTGAGTCTCTCTATTCCCACAGTGAGACATGGGGTGAGCAGTGTGGCCATTGGGCAGCTCTTAAGGAGCAGTGGTTTCAGCATATAAAGTATGATGACACCATTGATGGTGCAGTGCATCAGGCCCTTTGTGGTGATTTGCGTTGACACTGTCTTTGGTGTCATCAGACGTAGGCACACTGACTTCGACACCAATGCCATGGAGTGCTTCAGCCGCAGGGTCATCGATGGTGCCACTGCCAGATCTTACTCCACCTGTGGCATTGTTGCCAATCACTCCAGTGATAGTGACTGCCACAGTAATGCTGCCAAACCCTTCCAGCCAGTAGGACCCTCAGCGTTGACACTGGTGCTATGTCACGCACATTAGGGCCTACCTCAGACCCAACATCTGTGCTGTGGTCAGTGTAATATGGGCCTTTGGTGCTGCGATCGACTCCTTCAGTGTCGATCCAGGGGCTGTCCTCAATGCCGCTAATGCTGTTCCATAGACCCTTTATGTGGACAGGTCCAGTATCCCTGGTATAGCAAGGCTGTGACCAGCACTGTCACCCATTGGGGTCCCCTTCTGCTCTTCCTGAGTAGAAGGCAATAGTCAGATCCAGACCTTATCTTAACAGATGGGGATGATGAAGACAACATCTAAGGCACTGTGACCCTGACCTTGTTCCAGTTTTAGTGCCTCAGGAGGCTCTTTCCTTTAAGCTCTGCTCAAAAATATGCCTAGCTCTTTGCATTCTGAGACTATGGCTGTGGATGAGGCTAGGCACCTCCAGCTGGAGTTCCTAAAAGTACCT
Source organism: Neoceratodus forsteri (assembly GCA_016271365.2). Classification (NCBI taxonomy): domain Eukaryota; kingdom Metazoa; phylum Chordata; order Ceratodontiformes; family Ceratodontidae; genus Neoceratodus; species Neoceratodus forsteri. Next base: position 1,222,971,848 of record CM057450.1, read on the forward strand.
GATTATCAGTCCTTGTCATACCTCCCATTCAGCCTGCTTTAGAAACCATCTCAGATACTGCATGGAGGAGACTTGCTACAGTTTCCACTGTCCCCAAACAGGTGGACAGAAAATACGTGGCCCTGAAATCTAAACCCATGTATTTCACTCAGCCATCAGCTGGTGCTACTGTAGTTTGACTGAGAATGACAAGGCCATAGTGCCCAGGGAGGTCACAGCTCACCCCTCTACTAAAGAATTGTGCAAAGCCGACACCATTAGCAAGCGGGTCTATGCCTCAGCTACTCTGGGCATGAGATTAGCTAGCTACCAAGGTCATTTCTCTAAATACTGTACAAGTAAATGTTCTGGTCTGTGCTAAAACTTCTTGCAAAGAGTCTGTCAGATACAGAGACCAAGCAAGAAATGCTGTGAAGTGTCAAACAAAGGACTGAATCTAACAGTCATCAGAGCAAAGTCACTATGGATTCCTTTGATACAGCAGCCCACTCTGAGGCTGCAGCTATCTGCATCAGAAAGCATTCCTGGTTGTGGACTGCCAGCTTCACCCCAGACATCCAACTGCAGATTATGAATATGTCCTTCAATGGAACCTATCTGTTTGGACAGCAGGTGGAGCAGTCTCTTACAGAGTTTGCTGAAACTACACCTGCAGAAGAATAGGGGATGTGGGTTCTATATTAATAAGCAGTTCTTTCATTCCAGGGCAGAGGAGGCTCTCAAAACAGATCCCAGCCACCTCAGCACCAGAAGAAAGTGAAACCAAAGGCACAGGCACTGAAAGTGCTCAGTGCAAACATCTGATGTTCAGGCCCAAGGTCCGCTTCTGCAGTCCAAGATGAAACACTACTCCCAGTTCTTTCATTAGTGGGAATACATTACAACAAACAATGTTTTTTATATAAGCAAAGTTTATTGATTTTTAGTACAACAAATGGAAAGATATGAACACTTGAATTGGGTACAAACTTAAAATCCTGGTTGAGGAGATTCCCTGGACATACAACTCTAAGTTTGGTTTCATTTCAATTATACATAGACACTAGAACAGATAGAAACATAGAGATTGTCAGCTGATAAGGGCCTTCAGCCCACATAGTCTGACCCATTACCACTAACGATTGCATGCTATCATGCACTGCTGCCATTTTTCCCATAGCTTGAAAGGGACTGAAAATTATTTCTGATTAGCAGCTGTTTGTAATGTACCTATTTTCAGAAATATTTTTGTCACCTAAATGATCCATATTAAATTGTACTTGAGTAAAAGTTGATGTACAATCTATGTTTTGTGTTGTTTCCTTTTTAATGGGCAACATTCTGTGGCCTTCTCTTCATGGAACCGACAGTTTGTACTTTTGCCTAAGTTACTTCATGGATTCAGAACTCTTAGCACTGTTCTGATAGGTCAACACTAAACAGCTAATAGACTGAGTTCTAAATCATTGCAGTGACATAGTAAAATCTCCACATTCCTGGTTCTATGAAGAGAAATTAACAGCACTGATTAATTGATTTATTGATTAGTTAATTGATTGATTGAATGATTGATGTATGCATGTATTTATGTATGTATTGGATTTTGTAACGCCACTGTGGAGCCCATATAAAAAAGGACACCTTACGTATTGAAAATGATACAAAGAAAAATAACAAAGTATATACGAGGTGCTAAAGAGCTCACCTATGATGAAAGATTACACTTATTTGATCTAAAGCCACTACAAACTAGAAGGTTGAGGGGGTCTAATGCTGACTTATAGTAAATGACCAATATCTTATAGATAATATAGGTCTAGACTTCAAACAAATAAATATTAACACTAGAGGACATCCTCTACATTTATGTAGAAAGAAAATTCAAACAAAAAAATGAGCATACCTTTTTTTTTACAAAGAATAATAAAACCATGGAACTCCTTACCAACCACAGTAGTTGTCAGCTACTCAAAGGACATTTTTAAAAATGAGCAGGTCTAGGTCAACAGAATGCTATTTACTTTATTACGGGTGAAGGATAGGAGCATTATATGGGCTACAGCCCTCTGCTCCTTCAGACCTACAGTATCTAAGTGACTCAGCATGTATTTATTCATTCATGTATTGAATGTGTTTTAGCAGGAAAGTCCTACTGCCCATAATAGCTTGTTTCCTGGGGGGAAGGGGGTACAGTACATGAGAAGACAATACAGCAGCAATAGTACAGAACTGGCAACAATGTGCAGTAATATGAATGGGAATAGGCACGGTATCATATAAAGGTATATAAACAAATAGCAATTCTAATTTACATTGACGGGCTCACTGGTGTGGTGGTTGTGCTACCACTTGCAATGTTGACAGCCCTGATTCAGGAACAAACCCAAAGCATCAGATGGCTGGCCAGGGTGGGGGGGAGAGGAAGGATGAGCATTCAGAAGACTGATCTCCTCTGGGGTGCAGGGCTGTGGCACCTGCCATTCATCTGACCTCTAGTGAAGGCTAGGAGTACAGGGATCAGAACTCAAAGAGTTGAGCAGAGGTTGCAGCAGTCATTGATGCACTGCTCGTGGGAGCATGTGTAGTAGCATCATAACATCAATGCATATCTGAACCTCCAGGGAAAACAAAAAGTAGGAACCCCCTTCAGCCTTTAGCAAAAATGATGCCATGAGTCTTCTATCATCCTCCTACCTAGAACCCAGAATGACTGTTTGGGAGTCCTGGGGATTTGGGTCTCTCCCTCCATCAGCTGCCATGGGGGGGGAGCCCCACCATGAGGGGGGACCACATGTCAAATGCTTCCTTGCAGGTAGGCCTGGGGGAATAGCAGTCCAGGGTGATGGGGGTACATCCAGTTGGGAAGATATTGAGGTATATCTCTGTCAAAGCAAAGGAGATCAAAAGGATTTTTTTTTAAATTACAGTTTATATTCTACCATTACTAGGTAAATAATCCAAATGAATGCAAGCTGCAGAGTTGAGCTGCCTGTAAGCAGGAGGTACAGTAGACATATGAAAACCAAGAATAGAAAGCAAATGAAACAGCAATACAGATTGTGACCAATGAGAAGCAGCATGGCTGCTTACAGAAAACAGGAGATGTATTTACGGAGAGATGAACCAGTGCGGAGAGTTATGTACAGTATCAAACATGAATGGTGTGGGTGCAGAGAAGGGACTTCAAGGAGAAGAGGGAGCAGGCAGCATGGCTATGGGGAGGGAGGGAGAGAGGGAGGGAGGGAACTTATAGGAGAAGGCAGACTGAGTAGCAGAGGATTTGGCTCATGAGATGGAAAAGGTGCAGAAGTCTACTGAGCAAAGGCACTAGGGGGTTGGGAGAGAGCAGGAAAGGAGGGAGAACATATAACACTGCAGTGAACCAATCCATAATTTAACAATGAGGGAGGTGCAATTAAAGAGGCTGAGGCCTTCCAGAGATGGGAAGGAGAGGGAGGGGTACAGGGAGCAGGGAACAGTGATGAGTACGGGTGGACAGTTCAAAACAAAGTGACAGATGAAATGGAAGGGGGATTCCATCTGGCAAGAGTGGATTTTGGGGCACCACTGTAAACCACATCACTGAAATCGAAGGGTGGGAGGATAATTTGACTCTAGATAAAACTAGTGCCTGACAGGGGGATTTAGACTTTATTCTTGCAGAGAGACACCAGTTTGGGTAGGAGTTTGGAGAGGATGTTGTTGATGTGGGCAGAGAAGTCAAGGTGACTGTCGAGCCACAAACCTAGGTATTTAAAGGAGGAGACTGCATCAGTTTTGGAGCTATCTAGGGTCAGAATGTTGTTCATAAGAAGAAAACTACAAAATATTCACATTATCATTTATTGGGTACACCTAAATATGGATCATATGGGGGTGTGAATATAATTCTAAAAATAAAAACATTACAAGCATCTGCTAATTCCCACAAATTTCCTGTACCCTTTATGTGAGACTCACTATAATGTTTGAGAATATATGCCTTAAGGTACCCCCAAATGACAGACAGACCTTCCATCTGTGAAGCTGTAGCAAGTGAAAGAAAGTGCAGTTCAGTTTAAGGAGTTTTTCTGGTCCATAGATTCAGGCTAAATGAAATAGCCAGGCTCGATATCCTATCAATGCAACCTAAGCCAGGAGGCAACTCTGAGCTTAGCCATTTCATTTAGTTTGACTCCATGGCACCTGAGACTCTTGCAGTAAGCAATAACACATGCCAGGACACACATTAAATCATTTTGATTCATGCCCCAGGATGTTCTGGAGGTACAAGGTGTAGCCAGGTGTACATCTCCCTGGAAAGTCCATTGAAATGCTTTAATGCACACTCTGGAGTGAGTTGTTGCACTTGCAAAATGGCTTGCTATGTAAACATTTTTACACTATAAAAACAAGATCCAACATCTAAACATACATTATAGCACTCCGGTGTAAAGTAATGTTACATACTTCAGCCAATCATATTCATGGATTTTTGAACGGCATTTTGCACAGTAAGTGACTTTTTAAAAATATAATGCTTTTTGGTGTTCATTTCTGTTCATTAATTGTACACCAAGTACAAGAAGAAACTATCGGATACACTACAAATGCATGTGTACTATCTGTACATGTTGAGTACACTACAAATACATGTGTACAAATATTATATATACTTTCGTATAAGCCGACCCATGTATAAGTCAACCCCCCTAACCCAAGAGGCATTCCAGGACAAACAGCACTGACTCGTGTATAAGCCAAGGATTAAAAAACATTTTATGTGCACTCATCTATTGGATACCCAAACATAAAACAAGAAGTTTGCATCACTTCAACACTGTATTTAATTAGTAAATATATTTAATGCATTTTGTGTTTAGTAAGTTAGTTTTTTTTGTTCAGTATTCACAAATTTCTCAGACCACCAAGGGAAAAGAAAAACTTTGCTTTCAAATAGAAGCCTCACAATATCAGACCTGAAACCTGGTCCACAGAGTTCCTATTCCAAACACTATACAAATACAAACATTAGCAAACTTACATTCCAGCTCATCAGCCACCATGAATTTAATTCAATTCACTCTACTCTCCCTCCACTCCACTCCTCGCCTCTGACTCCTAACACTTAACCTGCATGGGACACTGCCCATATACCTGCAGAGCCGAGACTACCGCCGTGGGCAGAGAGTCAAATAAGGAGCAAAGCACAGTGGTTCCAGATGGATTCAGATTACAAATTAAACAGAAATAAGGGAGTAAAATACAAAGATAAGGTAACTGGAGTACCAATAATTGAAGTACCGCTTCTGAGTGGTTCATGAGTAATTGATTATTGACTGACCCATATATAAGCCAAGATATCTTAAATCAGACCTGAAAAAAAGGTAAAAAAACTCAGCTTATACACAAGTATATACAGTACATGAGTACTACCGGTACATGTTGAGTACATTACAAATACATGTGCACTACCTGTACATGTTGAGTACACTACAAATACATGTGCACTAGCTCTACATAGTGAGTACACTACAAATACATGTGCTCTACCTGTACATGCTGAGTACACTACAAATTCATGTGCACTACCTGTACATGTTGAGTACACTACAAATGCATATGCATTACCTACACTTGTAAAATGGGTCTAAAAATCAAAGAACTTTAATTGGTTACAGCTAGTCAGGTGACCATTCAATATTAGAGAATACTGCATAATCATCCTGGTCCTAAACCACATCACACAATGAGCAAATCAGTCTTCCTATAACCAGAACTATCTTCCATCAGTCCCCCTACAACCAGAATTGATCTTCTATCACAAACATGGCTGCTACCTTTACACTGCAAAAAAAAAACTTCAACTGGGCCTTAAAAATAAAACTGTTTTAAATTAACAATAAAACAAATTAATTAAATGCTGTTTCCCTGATTATCACACACTACTTGCACACATAAACAAATTAGAAACATTAAGTATTGTTCATAGTTTTCATTACAACTGTTTGTTTTTTGCTGACAATGAAAAATCCTGCTTCTGTCTTTAACTGCTCATCAGGAAATTTTCTTCCACTTTCCTTGACACTGAGGTAATTCAACCTGTGACTCTACAAGAGGCCTTTGTTGTGTGAGTGTACAGTATGTTAGGACAGAAACATTCTGCCAGTGGAACTGAGCAGAATTTTGAATCCCTGTATTCCATGGTAAACATTCCATATCTTGAATATTGGGAAACATGAAACACAGAGAAAGAAAAAAAACAGAATGAAGAAAGTAGGCAAGAATACTTCATAAACAAACAGAAAAGGTGGGAAAACACAGTTACACAGGCAGAGGCAGATCCAAACTGCTGAAATACATTACTAAAGTTTATAAAAGCACATACATTTGAATCATGCATGGGTATTTTCAGGTAAAATCTATCAACCCCCCCACCACACACACACCAAAAAAAGGCAACCTGGGTGGTTTAAAGTTTTGAACACATTTCCATTAAGAAACAGTACTTGAACTGACTTAAAATGCAAGGTAACATTTTTGTTCTTCTAAAAATGTGAGGCACACACAGTTTTCATTATGTTTTATGTTTTTAGCTAACCCCACAGTTACCAGACTAGGGATTGTTTTTGGTATTCAGAGTTAAAATGGAAGCACATTTCAATGAAAGGTCCATTTTTTTCTTTTTAAAATACTTTCTTATTATTTTCATTCATTTTAAGATATATATTTAATTGCCATTTTATAAGAGCAATATGACACTCGAGGGGTGTGCCCTTATGGTGAAATAATCGCACATTTCAGGTGCATTTAACAGCACTCGGCAGCACCTCATGCCTAACAATGCACCTGAGGCACTCAACTATTTCACCATAATGCACACCCTGTCATGTCTTATTGCTTTCATGCTGAGTACACTACAAATACATGTAGACTACCAGTACATTTTTAAGAACACTAACAATACATGTGCACTACCACTACATGTTGAGTACAAAACAAATACATTTGCACTACCCATATATGTTGAGTACACTACAAATACATGTGCACTACAAGTACATATTGAGTACACTACAAATACATGTGTTCTACCCATACATGTTGAGTACACTACAAATACATGTGCACTACCAGTACATATTGAGTACACTACAAATGCATGTGCACTACCTGTACATGATGAGTACACTACAAATACATGTGCACTACCAGTAAATATTGAGTGCTCAACAAATACTTGTGCACTACCTGTACATGTTGAGTACACTACATATACATGTGCACTACATATACGTGTTGAGTACACTACAAATACATGTGCACTACCAATGCATGTTGAGTACGCAACAAATACATTGTACACTACCTGTACATGCTGAGTACACTGCAAATACATGTGCTTTACCTGTACATGTTAAATACCCTACAAATACATATGCAGTACCTGTAAATGTTGAGTACACTACCAATACATGTGAACTACCTGTACATACTGAGTACAGTACAAAATCATGTGCACTACCTGTACATGTTGAGTACACTACAAATGCATGTGCACTACCAGTAAATATTGAGTGCACAACAAATACTTATGCACTACCTGTACATGTTGTATACACTACAAATACATGAGCATTACCTGTACATGTTGAATACACTACAAATACATGTGCACTACCAGTACATATTGAGTACACTACAAATACATGTGCACTACCTGTACATGTTGAATATACTACAAATACATGTGCACCACTAGTACACATTAAGTACACTACAAATAAGTGTGCACTACCAGTACATGTTGAGCACACTACAAATACATGTGCACTACCTGTACATAGTGGGTACACTACAAATACATGTAAACTACCTCTTCATGTTGAATACACTACAAAGACAAGTGCATTACCAGTACATAGTGAGTACACTACAAGTACAGGTGCTCTACCTTTACATGTTGCGTACACTATAAATACATGTTCTCCACCAGTACATATTGAGCACACTACAAATACATGTGCACTACCTGTACATGTTGAGTAAACTACAAAGACATGTGCACTACCTGTACATATTGAGTACACTACAAATACATGTGCACTACCAGTACATGTTGCGTACACTACAAAGACATGTGCACTACCGGTACATGTTAAGTTCACCACAAATACATGTGCACTACCTGAACATGTTGAGTACACTGCAAACACATGTGAAACATAGAAACATAGACATAGAAACTTAAAAGTTGATGGCAGATAAGGACAGCAAGGCCCATCCAGTCTGTCCATTTCTTTTTCTACCTTATAAATGTGCCATCTGCCTTTGCTCTGTCAATGGACTATCTATTCATACTCATCTGTATTGCTCCCTTATGCCTATCCCTTGCCTATTTGAAGCCCTGTACTGTATTCATATCTACCACTTCCTGAGGTAGGCTGTTCCATGCATCCACCACACTTTCTGTGAAAAAGAACTTCCTCACATTACCCCTTAATCAGCCTCCCTTTAATCTCATGCTGTGTCTTCTTGCCCTGCTATTTTTCTTATATTGAAACATGTTAGACTCTTTCACCTTGTTAATGCCCTTAAGGTGTTTGAATGTTTCAATCATATCACCTCTCTCCCTCCTTTGCTGTAGGCAGGGTATACATATTGAGCTCCATTAATCTGTCCTCATATGTTTTTTGATGCAGTCCCTGCACCATTTTGGTTGCCCCCTTCTCTGCACTGCCTCAATTTGGTTAATGTCCTTGTGAAGGCGTGGCCTCCCGTACTGCACATAGTACTCCAGATGTGGCCTAACCTGTGTCTTGTAAAGAGGGATTATTACCTCCCTTTTCTGACTTGTGATACCCCTACTAATACACCCTAACATCCCCCTAGCCTTATCTACTGCTTTAGTGGTCTGTGTGGATGATTTCAGGTCATTGGTGATGATGATGTCCAAGTCTCTTTCTTCCCTTGTGACTGCCGGCAACTCCCTTCCCAGCCTATAGGTGGCTTCAGGGTTTCTCTTCCCTATGTGCATGATCTTGCACTTCTTTGCATTAAACCCCAGTTGCCACTCTTCTGACCATTTTGCTAGCTTAGCTAGCTCTCTTCTCATTCTTCCCACCCCATCTGGATCATCTACTCTGTTGCAGATCTTGGTGTCATCTGCAAACAGACAAACCTTAATCTCCAGTCCATCTGCAATGTCACTGATGAAGATATTGAAGAGGACTGGCCCCAGGACTGATCCCCGAGGTACCCCACTTGTGACTTGCATCTCTTCTGACTGTATGCTGTTTACCACCACTCTCTGTTTTCTACCCATCAACCAGTTTGCCACCCGGTTGACCAACTTCTGACCCACCCCAAGCCTGCCCAGCTTATTAATCAATCTTCTATGTGGAACAGTATTGAAAGCTTTGCTGACGCCAAGGTAGGTGACATCAGCTGCTCCCCCTTGGTCCACCACTCTGGTTACCCAGTCAAAGAAATCTATGAGATTAGTTTGACAGGACCTTCCTTTTGTAAACCCATGCTGTCTTAGATCCTGTGCTCCTATGGATTCCAGGTGTTGCACAATCCTTTCCTTAAGGAGTGCCTCCATAATCTTGCCCGCTACTGAGGTAAGACTGACTGGTCTGTAGCTTCCTGCCTCCTCCCTGCTACCACTCTTGTGGAGTGGGATCACATGAGTCCTTCTCGAGTCTTCTGGGACCTCTCCTGTGCTCAGAGACTCACTAAACAGTTCTGATAATGGCTCTGCTAGTTCTACCCTTAGCTCCTTTAGTGCCCTGGGATGTATGCCATCAGGTGCCATTGCCTTGTCCACCCTGAGCTTATCAAGCTCTTGTAGGACCCTTTTTTTGTGAAGGGACTAGTGCTCACCCCCTCCCTCCTGTGTCCATGGTGCTGAGCTGTGGGCCATGCCCTACCTTCTCTTCTGTAAATACTGAGCAGAAGTATCTATTTAGGATAGATGCTTTTACATGGTCCTCCTCCTCATACACCTCTTATCTCCTTTGATCTTAGCAATACCACCTCTGGACTTTCTCCTTTCACTAATGTATCTATAGAAAGTCTTGTCACCTTCTTTTACTGTTTGTGCTAGTGTTTCCTCAGTTTGGGCCTTTGCCTGCCTTACTGCCTTCCCTGCTTCCCTTAGGGCAGTTTGGTATGCCTCCCTATCTTCATCCCACTGCGTTCCCTTATATTTCCTGAAGGCCAGCATTTTGGCTCTGACCTTTACTGCTACTGTTTTTGAGAACCAAGATGGTTTCCTTCTTCTTTTGCACTTCCTTTTCTCTCTAACACAATGGGATGTTGCGTCAAGTATTGCATCCTTAATGTTTTCCCACTTTGCCTGTACCCCCTTACCGGTATGTCTTTTTGCCAGGGCTAGCTTAACTTTGTTGGCCATCTTATCAAAGTCAGCTCCTCTGAAGTCCCATATTTTTGCATTGGAATGGGATGATTTAGTTGTAGTGGCCAAACTGAACCATACCATGTGATGGTCACTGGCCCCCAGGTGACCTTCTACCTGGAGATCTGTGATCCTTTCCCTGTTAGTCAGTACTAGATCTAGGATAGCACTGTCTCTTATGGGTTGCTGTACCAGTTGTTTGAGGCCCTCCACCTTCAGGGAATCCAGCATGTGTCTAGTTCTGGTAGTTGTTCCTGCTGGTATTGACCAATCTGTATCTGGCATGTTGAAGTCTCTCATTATTAGAACCTCCCCTTTATCTGTCATGTTTTGTATATCTTCTAACAGTAATGTGTCTATGTTCTCCCCCTGGTCTGGAGGCCTGTAGACAATCCCAGTTCTTATGGCTGTCTCATTTCCTGTTTCCTGGGAACCATCCTCATCAGAGTCTGCACCTCCAGGGTGTTGTCTCTCACACCTCCAGTCTACCTTGACCTGCATCTCTCCATCTTCTTCAGGCTTGGCCTTCCTCTGAGCTCTCAGGTCCAGTCCAGGCAGCAGCTTCTCTTCATCTGTCAGCCATGGTTCTGGTCAGAACTCCATGGACTTTCTTCTCCAGGTTTTACTCTGGCAACTCCTGGTGCATTGGTCCACCTGGGATATCTGGGTGATATCCACCAGAAAACACCCCTCTTCAGTCAGTCCAGATGCTCCCAGAATGTTATCCCACTTCTGACACCAAGTCTGTGGAGGGGTTGTGGGATAACAGAGGGACCAGACACTGGACTTCAGGTTCAACACACAATCTGTGTGTGATGTTTATTCAAAATACAAGAAATAAGCTTCTGCAATACCATATTCCTTCTTCAGTACATCAGTTTGCAGCAACAGACTATGAATGTCCTTTCTCAGCACTTAGCCAGCACCTACTGACACTGATCTCTGATGTGCACCTCCTGTACATCTTGAGTACACTACAAATATATGTGCACTGCCAGTACATATTGAGTACACTACATAGAGGATAATGTATGGGCATGCATCGGTAAGCGGTTTGTTAACCAGCGAGAGGTTGCCATGGTGACCTAGTAAACCTTGAGAGTGAAGCTCAAGAGGTTTATGTTGCCATAGCAACCTTGAGCCGGTTATTCAAAATGGTTGTCGATGTATGACCATACATTATATTTTATAGTGTATGGCCATTCATTTAAATTAAAAAACTTAAGGATGATCCTTACTGTTTAAATCTTACTCACCGCCGCAGGTATTCCAGGTCATGCTTTTACCACTGTGACCATTTCTGGAAGGCTGTCAGTTGTGTAGTACACATGTGCAAAGCGATTCCAATTGTTAACCTATCGATGTGACATAGCATCGATAGGTTAACAACACTGGAATGGATGAACGATGGTTAACAACCTTAGAAATGATGATTAACAGCATTCTACCATACATTATAAATACATGTTCATTAATGGTACATAAGGAATAAAGAACTCAGAAAGGGCCATATGATCTAACAGTTAATTTAATCTTACTGTTTCTAAGGTATGAACAAAGATGGGCATGCAAGTCTTTTCTAATCATGCCCCAACTCACTGGAATAATTTGCCAATGAATTTACATCAGTCTCCAGTCATAATAGTTTTCTATTGTTATTAAGACAGCATTATGCTGATTCTTTGAAATGTGAATGTTTATAATGTTGCTGTTTTATTTTATTATATGCTATGTATTGATGGTCTGCTCTTTTAACATCTTGACTGTTTTGTATGGTCCTGGGTTACATTTGGAAAAGGGCCTTGGCTCATATTGCATACCTGGTTAACAAACGTTTAATAAATAACAAAGAAAATAACATATTGAGTACACTACAAATACATGTGCACTACCAGTACATGTTGAGTACACAACAAATACATGAGCACTACCAGTACATATTGAGTACATAACAAATACTTGTGAGCTACCTGTATATGTTGAGAACACTACAAATACATGTGCACTACCAGAACATATTGAGTACACAACCAATACATGTGCACTACCTGTACATGTTAAGTACACTATAAATACATGTGCACTACCTGTACATGTTGAATACACCAGAAAAAACATGTGCACTACCAGTACATGTTGAGTACACTACAAATACATGTGCACTACCTGTACATGTTGAGAACACTACAAATATATGTGCACTACCAGAACATATTGACTACACAACCAATACATGTACATGTTGAGTACACTACAAATACATGTGCAGTACCTGTACATGTTGAATACCATACAAGTACATGTGCACTACCTGTACATGTTAAGTACACTATAAATACATGTGCACTACCAGTACATATTGAGTACACAACAAATACATGGCAATACCAGTACATATTGAGTACATAGCAAATAAATGTGCACTACCGATACATCTTGAGTACACTACAAATACATGAGCACTACCTGTACATGTTGAGTAAACTACAAATACATGTGCACTACCAGTACATATTGAGTACATAACAAATACATGTGCACTACCTGTACATGTTGAATACACTACAAATACATGTGAACTACCAGTACATGTTGAGTACCCTACAAATACATGAGCACTACCGTACATGTTGAATACACTACAAATACATGTGCACTTCCAGTACATGTTGAGTACACTACAAAAACATGAGCACTACCCGTACATGTTGAATACACTACAACTACGTGTGCATTACCAGTACATTTAAGTACACTACAAATACATGTGCACTACCTCTACATGTTGAGTACACTACAAAGACATGTGCACTACCAGTACATAGTGAGTACATTACAAATACATGTGCACTCCCTATACATGTTGAGTACATTACTAAGACATGCGCACTACCAGAACATAGTATGTACACTACAGATACATGTGCACTACCTGTACATGTTGAGTACATTACAAAGACATATGTACTACATGTTGAGTACACTCAAATACATGAGCACTACCTGTACATGTTGAGTGCTCTACAAATACAAGTGCACTACCAGTACATGTTGAGCACACTAAAAATAAATGTGCACTACCTGTACATAGTGACTGAACAACAAATACATGTGCACTACCAGTACATATTGAGTACACTACAAATACACGTGCACTACCTGTACATGTTGATTACACTACAAATACACGTGTACTGCCTGTACTTATTGAGTACACTACACATACATGTGCACTACCTGTACATGTTGAGTACACTACAAAGAAATGTGCACTACCAGTACATAATGAGTACATTACAAATACATGTGCACTCCCTGTACATGTTGAGTACACTACAAAGACATGTGCACTACCAGTACATATTAAGTACACTACAAATAGATGTGCACTACCAATACATGTTGAGTACACCACAAATACATGTGCACTCCCTGTACATGTTGAGCACACTACAAAGACATGTGCACTACCAGTACATATTGTGTACACTACAAATACATGTGCACTACCTGTACATGTTGAGTACTTTACAAAGACATGTGTACTACCGGTACATGTTGAGTACACTACAAATACATGTGCACTACCTCTACATGTTGAGTGCTCTTCAAATACATGTGCACTACCAGTACATGTTGAGTGCACCACAAATAGATGTGCACTACCTGTAGATGTTGAGTACACTAAAAATACATCTGCACCTCCTCTACATGTTGAGTACACTACAAATGCATGTGCACTGCCAGTACATATTGAGTACACTACACAGAGGATTATGTATGGGTGTGCATCACTAATCAGTTTGTTAACCAGCAAGAGGTTGCCATGGCTACCATGTAAACTTCGAGCTGGTTATTCAAACTGGTTGCTGATGTATGATAGTAAAATTGTATTTTATGGTGTATGGCCATACATTTCAATTTAAAAACCTAAGGATGATCCTTACTGCTTAAATATTACTCACCGCCGCAGGCATTCCAGGTCATGCTTTTACCACTGTGACCATTTCTAGAAGGCTGTTGGTTGTGTAGTACACATGTGCAAAGCGATCCCTGTTGTTAACCTATCGATGTGACATACAGTAGTAGCTACAGACATTGCCAGCTATTTCCAGATATTTTGCAAAATTTCTGAAGAGTTTCTCTCTGCTGCCCCTACTGTGGAAATGCAGAAAGCAGGAGATATTTCTGGAAATATCACAGAAAGTTCAGGAAATAGCTGGCAGTGTCTGTGGCTGCTACTGTAGCATCGATAGGTTAACAACACTGGAATGGACGAACTTTGGTTAACAACCTTAGAAATGATGATTTCCTAAGGTTAACAGCGTTCTACCATGCATTATAAATACATGTGCATTAATAGTACATAAGGAATAAAGAACTCAGAAAGGGTCCTATGATCTAATAACTAATTTAATCTTACTGTTCCTAAGGTATGAACAAAGATGGGCATGCAAGTCTTTTCTAATTGTACCCCAACTCACTGGAATAATTTACCAATGAATTTACATCAGTCTCCAGTCATAATAGTTTTCTATTGTTATTAAGACAGCATTATGCTGATTCTTTGAAATGTGAATGTTTATAATGTCGCTGTTTTATTTTATTATATGTTATGTATTGATGGTCTGCTCTTTTAACATCTTGGATATTTTGTATGGTCCTGGGTTACATTTGGAAAAGGGCCTTGGCTCATATCGCGTACCTAGTTAACAAAAGTTTAATAAATAACAGAGAAAATAACATATTGAGTACACTATAAATACATGTGCACTACCTGTGCATGTTAAATACTCTACAAATGCATGAGCACTACCAGAATATATTGAGTACACTACAAATACATGTGCACTACCGGTACATGTTGAGTACACTACAAATACTTGTGCACTACCAGTGCATGTTGAGTACACTACAAATACATGAGCACTACCTGTACATGTTGAGTATATTACAAAGACATGTGCACCACCAGTACATACTGCGTACACTACAAATACATGTGCACTACCTGTACATGTTGAGTGCTCTACAAATAAATGTGCACTACCAGTACATAGTGAGTACACTACAAATACAGGTGCACTACCAGTACATACTGAGTAGACTACAAATTCATATGCACTACCTGTACATGTTGAGTACACTACAAATACACGTGCACTTCCTGTACATGCTGAGTACACTACAAATACAAATCAGTTTGGTTTTCAAAAGGGGTGGAGGAGGCTGTCAGGGTGAAAAGAATGGCCTTAACTAAGTAGAAGAGGAACAAGAGGGTAAGAATAGCTGGAATATCAAACTAGACTCAAAGAGGCAAGGGTGGCAGTTAGGAGGGCAAATACAGATTGCAGAGGCTATAAGAGGTATGCAATAAAGAATGTTTTAGCTACATTGGAGGGGAAAAGGAAAGTAGGGGTGTAGTCAGGCTAGTGGGTGAGAGGGTAGTTGAAGACAACAAGCAAAAGGCAAATTTACTGAAAGAATTACGATTGATTGATGGAATCCATGGTCAAAGAAAGCTTGGTGGCCTACTTAGTGAATAATGGATTGCAGGACAGCAAGCAGCATGGGTTTCAATCAGGGAAGTTATGCTATACCATCCTGATACTGGTTTTGACCGGTCACCTAGATGATAAACAGAAGACAGGAGGTAGATTTGCACTACTTCAACTTCAGCAAGGCCTTCAATTTGCTACTACACAAGAGGCTGCTGAAAAGGTTGGAGGACTTAGACGTGGGGCAGGGTTTAATCAGGTGGGTAGGAAATTGGCTTGGGTAAGAAACAGAGGATAATAGTGAATGGGACAAAATTCAGGGAGAGGGCGGACATGAGCTGGGTGCCGCAGGGATCAGTCCTGAGATTTGTCCTATTCAGTATGCTCATCAGTGAGATATGGAAAGATATCCAGGACAAGTTGTCCCTTTGCTGGAGACACAAGGCTATGTGGCAGGGTGGATCCTGAGGGAGGGGTGTGGGAGCTCCAGATAAATCTAGAGAAGCTGGAAAAATGGACAAAGATCATGCAGTTGAGATTCAATACCAACAAGTGCAAGGGAGATTAAACTCATGCATGGAATACTGGATGGCTGGGGTTAGACTGGCCACTTCAACAGAGAAGAGGGATCTGGGGGTCATAATCACAGACTCCCTCAACCAAACAAGTCAATACAATAAAGCACATAGCAGAGTGTCAAGGATGCTGTGGTGTCTAGGGAGGGGTTTTGGTAGTAGAAGAAGCAAGATGATACTGCCCCTATACAGAACCCTGGTGAGGCCTGATCTGGAGTACTGTACTCAGCTGTGGAGTCCATTCCTGAGGAAGGATATAGGCAGACTGGAGTCAGTACAGAGGAGGGTCACCTAGATGAACCAGGGCCAGTAAAACATCTTATTAGGAATGGCTGGTGGCCCTAAATTTGTACTTGCTTGAGGCCAGGCATGAGAGGGTTGATATGATAGAAACATATAAGTTTCTGAGGGTTATAATCAGGAGAATGGAAAGAAGTTGCTTGTAAGGAAGAAGGATGCAGTCACCAGGAGGCATGATTGAAGGTTGGTGGGGGACAAGTTCAATAGAGATATCAGGAAGTTTTACTTCATGGAAAGGGTGGTGAAACCATGGAACAGACTGCTGGCAGAAGTGGTGAGAGCAGCTGCTCAAAATGGGTTTGAACACATCTGGTACAGGGCAAGGAAACTCATACTCCTTTGGAGGACAACACTGGACTGAGGTGTAAGGGAGCAGGGGAAGAGGGGGACAACCCGCCAGGACAGTAGGTCACTGAGGATGAGATAGTATAGTATAGTATGGGTGAACTTGGTGGACCCTCTGTCTCCTTCTGTCATTAGATTCTATGTTTCTATGTACTCAAGGCATAGACAGTTATTACACCACTGTCATGTTGTGTAACTGCATTTATATAGCTACTTATTTTCAGTACCATGAGCACCTGCACAACGTTTCTATGCCATATCTCTGCAGGTTCCTTCCATTAAAAGTCTAAGTCAATTTGCCTTTCTGTCTTCCAGTCAAGTCTATTAATTGTCTGTACTGTAGTTAATTTTAGATGAAGCCTGTACTAATTGCTGGGATCCTGTCGATCCCAGATCTAATGCTGGCACTAGGGGTGGGAGGGGGTACACTACATAAATGTGAGTGCATGTAATATTCCCTTTGGTCCCAGTAATCAAGTATCTTGTGATAGTCTGTGTTACTAACTCTCTAAAACCATGCCAGTCTCGTTAGAGCTGAGTTTTATTTAAAAACAGATGGGGCTCTTGGCTGTCTCCATTCAATGAGTGCCAACCTTTTGGCTTCTAGAATTGCAGCCAGGAGCAAATTACTATAGAGCTAAGGTACAGTATGGTCTAGTTAAAGAATGAAAGTGGGCATATCAGGGGTAGTAGTATTGAGAATACAGGAGCAGTCCTTTAGTGTTCCCTTATAATAGGCTTAAAGGGCAACACTAACATTAGAAAAGTGGCAACATGCTCATATCATATAGAGATTGGACAGTTTGATACCGTCTATGAAGGATCTTATCCTGGATGAGTCTGCCTTTAATGTCCCTGCAGCTGGTATGTACCTACTGAAGAAAGGAGTTTCAAAAGGCTTTGAAGAGCTGTGCCTAGAGTTCCATGCCCCATGCTACTCTCACCTTTTGTTTAGCAAAAGGGATGCTGTCTCTGAGGGCCCAATAGATGCAACAAGCTGCTCCTCTAGAGAATGCCCTGCATCTGTTCAACAACTCGTACAACCCTTTTCCCTTGGCTAAGGGGTGAAGAGAGATATGAGAGAGTAGAGGCCCTAAGCTGTAGAAACCTCCACAAGTCTGCCCTGGTGAATTGAAATGTATCTGTTAGTTGATGTCCTTCAAACTGCAGAAGACTTTTTGTTCCCATATATACCATTTGGTCAATCTCCTCCTTGGTGTAATCTCAGGGTTTCCCTACAAATAAGAGAGTCCCATAGTCAGTGTAGGGGGCATATTGACAGGGGATAATGCTCACAGCCCTTCTCTACATGATTTGCAGGTTGTTGAATATAAGAACGTAAGAAAGCGCTGGCAGAAGGGGACCATGTGATCCATCTAGTCTGCCCATGTAGACTACACCCCCTCTTAGTCTCCTTACTTCCCTAGATGTCTGTAGTGCATATCCCATGCCAGCATGAACTCCCTCAGTGTTTTTGCTGCCATAACCTCTGGGGGGAGACTGTTTCAAGGCTCCACCACCCTTTCAGTGAAGACAAACATCCTGCTGTTTATTTTGAAACTACCTCCCTTCAGGCGCATGCCATGCCCCCCGTTCATGTAGGCATGTTTTCTCTGAGGAGGTCTTGTGTTTGCACTGAGTTGATTCCTCTGAGATATTTAAATGTCTCTATCATATCACCTCCATCTCTTTTCCATTCCAATGAGTACATGCTGAGATTGTTTAGTCTTGATTCATAAGGTTCTTTGTGTAGCTCATGTATCATCTCGGTAGCTCTCCTCTGCACTGTCTCCAGGTGATCCCTATCCCTCTTGAGGTGCAGTCTACAGAACTGGACGCAATACTCCAGATGTGGCCTCACCAAGGAACTGTATAGCGACATCATCACTTCTCTTTTCCTACTCATGATACCCCTACCTATGCATCTGAGGATGCTGCTAGCCTTCTGAGCTGCCTTTTTGCATTACCTGGTTGTCTTTAAATCATTAGATGTGAGTACTCCTAGATCTCGCTCAACCTTTGTTTCTGTCAGCTGTTCCCCACTTAGGGTATAATTCCTGCCTGTGTTTTTTCTCCCCAGATGCATAATTTTACACTTCTTGGTGTTGAATTTCAACCGCCATTGTTTTGACCATTCTTCTAGCTTTTGTAGATCAGATACCATTCTTGAAACCACCTCTGGCATATCTACTCTGTTGCAGAGCTTGGTGTCATCTGCAAACAGGCATACCTTTCCCTGCAAACCATCTGCAATGTCACTGATATGTGTTAAATAGGATTGACCCCAGCACTGATTCCTGGGGGACTCCACTGGTCACCTCTCTCTCCCTTGACTGAATGCTGCTTACCAACACCTTCTGGGTTCTCCCTTGGAGCCAATTTCTAATACAGTTGAAAATTTTATGTCCCACTCCTCTGTGTCCCACTTTATTAGTCTCCTATGTGGAATGGAGTCGAACATCTTACTAAAGTCCAGATATACTACATTCACTGCTCCTCCCAGTCTACCGTCCTCATCATCCAATCAAAGAAATGGTTGAGATGATGACATGAGAGCACAGTGCAATGGAGGGGCAAACCCAGCATAAGACCAAAGCAACAAACCTGACCTACAACATGTTCAGTGTGTACTGGGTGGGGAGGTGGCATGTCAGCTGGTGGGCTGAGCTGTTTTAGAAACTGCTGAATCTAGAATGCTAAGGACTAACCCTTAACCCATGATGACTTCCCAGCCTCATCTTGTCCAGTGTGCCTGTAGTTTCTTTCTGCTGTATCAGAGGAGGGAGCTTCCTTTTCCGTATAAATTGGCTCACTATGTAATTGATACACTGGAACCACTTCACATCCAGATGCAAAGGTAAGTGGCTTAAAGTGTGAGAAAACATGGAAAATGAGAACATCTTCTTAATGGCTTCTATCTTTCCTACCATATACTGTACAACCAGAGTTTTTTCCACCTTTGGCAGTCCACCTCTATGTCACAAATCAGGGGGCCCAAGTTATTCTCTACCCAATGGCCAATATTAAGTATGATGTTAATCCCTAAATATAGCAGGTTAGCCTTTCACTACCCCCATTTTACATTAGCGGATACACAGCATGTTTTGGTTCACAGCTGGATGAAAGGAATAACTACCAGTTTGCTTTAGTTGACTTCAAGACCTGAGCAGCAGGAGAAGAAATTTAATGTGGTTATGGGATTGAGTACAGGGTTTCATGGTGGGGGCAATAGTGAGGAGAAGATCATTTGCGTCGAGTCTGATTTTTTGACTCATCTCCCCCACTTGAATGGTGGCTATGACTTAATGATTTATGAGGACTTAGAAACGTAGAAACATAGAATTTTGTCAGCAGAAGAAGGCCTTGCAATCTAAAGAGAGTGCCCATTCTGGAGGTTTATGACCCTTATAGGTTCATAGCCCTCCTTTCCAGCCCCCAACCTGTCCCCTGAACTTTTGTCACCCCCTCTTGAAAATCTCCATGGTTTTAGCTTCCACAATTATCTCAGGCAGCTCATTCCCCCTTCTGCCACTCTTTCCATGAAATAATACTTCTTTAAGAATCAGTTTCTCCACAGATTCCCACTAATGGATCTGAGCTAGAGGTGATAGAACCCTGTGGGAGTCAGACATTTTCTGGTGGGGTTGGTGGTGGGAGTAGCCACCCCCTGCATACACAGGTTGGTAAGTACCTGCTGGTATACAGTGGCACCAGCCTCCAACCACCTCAGTTCCTTTTTTCCCCACCATCTAGTGTGCAGTATCTCCATCATTCTCTTCATTAGGGCCAGAACTTCACTGTCTACACAAAGACAGTATTCAGTTCTTTGCTTTTATTGTAGACTATATTAGAGTTTGTTATTTTTGTGTCAGTTTAGTTAATATACACACAGTAAGAAAGAAATTAGCTTTCCTCACAACCCTACCTCCCAAAAATGGTCAACACCAAGGAAGGTGGAGAGCCCAAAAATGTTATTTGCTCCAGCAGTGGGGCTGTGTCTGGCTAACACTCCTTTCTGGGTGAGTGCACTGGCAATGGGCAGTCCAACACTTGTAGAGAATGATAGTCCTCTCAGAGCTGCAAAAGAAAATGGTCCAGACCACTCACACATTCTGCATTGGGGTCTGTGCACTATTTTGCCTCCACCTCTTCTCACAAAAAGCATAAGGAGAAGAAAGAACACCAGTCAACATTGCCCTCTGGTCATTCTGCCATGTGACATTCAATTCCTGTTGGCCAGGGATCCCCATCATCATCTCCAATGACAGTGCGGGTCCTGATGCCTGCAGACTCATTGTTTCCACCCCTGAGTCTCCCTCTTTTCTCACAGTGAGACATGGGGTGAGCAGTGTGGCCATTGGGCAGCTCTTATGGAGCAGTGGTTTCAGCATATAAAGTATGATGACACTGTTGATGGTGAATTGTGTCAGGCCCTTTGGGGTGATTTGTGTTGGCACTGTCTTTGGTGTCATCTGACTTAGGCACACAGACTTCGTCACCAATGCCATGGAGTGCTGCAGCAGCAGGGTCATTGATGGCACCACTGCCGGATTTTATTCCATCTGTAGCATTGTTGAAAATCACTCCAGTGATAGTGACTGCCACAGTAATGCGGCCAAGCCCTTCCAGCCAGTAGGACCCTGAGTGTCGACACTGGTGCTGTATCAGGTACATTAGGGCCTACTTCATACCCAATATTTGTGCTGTGGTCAGTGTCATATGGGCCTTTGGTGCTGTGATCGACTTCTTCAGTGTCAGTCCAGGGGCTGTCCTCAGTGCCGCTGATGCTGTTCCATAGACCCTTTATGTGGGTAGGTCTAGTATCTCTGGTATAGCAAGGCTGTGACAAGCACTGTCACCCATTGGGGACCCCTTCTGCTCTTTCTGGGTAGAGGGCAATAGTCAGATCCAGACCTTATCTTAACAGATGGGGATGATGAAGGCAACGTCTAAGGCACTGAGACCCTGACCTTGTTCCAGTTTTAGTGCCTCAGGATGCTCTTTCCTTTCAAGCTCTGCTCAAAAATATGTCTAGCTCTTTGCATTCTGAGACTATGGCTGTGGATGAGGCTAGGCACCTCCAGCTGGAATTCCTATAAGTACCTGACCCTCAGTCTTTGTCATACCTCCCATTCAGTCTACTTTAGAAACCCTTTCAGAGGCTGCATGGAGGAGGCCTGCTACTGTTTCCACTGTTCCCAAACAGGTGGACAGAAACTACATGGCCCCAAAATCTAAACCCATGTATTTCACTCAGCCATCAGCTGATGCTATTGTATTTTGACTGAGAATGACAAGGCCATATTGCCCAGGGAGGTCACAGCTCACCCCTCTACTAAAGAATTGTGCAAAGCAGACACCATGGGCAAGTGGGTCAATGCCTCAGACACTCTGGGCATGAGATTAGCTAGCTACCAAGGTCACTTCTCTAAATACTGTGAAAGTATAGGCTCTGATCTATGCTAAAACTTCTTGCAGAGTCTGCCAGATACAGAGACCAAGCATGAAATGCTGTGAAGTGTCAAACAAAGGACTGAATCTAACAGTCATCAGAGCAAAGTCACTATGGATTCCTTTGATACAGCAGCCCACTGTGAGGCTGCAGCGATCTGCATCAGAAAACATTTCTGGTTGTGGACTGCCAGCTTCTTCCCAGACATCCAACTGCAGATTATGAATATGTCCTTCAATGGAACCTATCTTTTTGGACAGCAGGTGGAGCAGTCTCTTGCAGAGTTTGATGAGACTACACCCACAGAAAAATAGGGGATGTGGGTTCTATAATAATAAGCAGTTCTTTCATTCCAGGGCAGAGGAGGCTCTCAAAACAGATCCCAGCCACCTCAGCACCAGAAGAAAGTGAAACCAAAGGCACAGGCACTGAAAGTGCTTAGTGCCACCATCTGATGTTCAGGCCCAAGGTCCGCTTCTGCTGCCCAAGGTGAAACACTCCTCCCAGTTCTTTCATTAGTGGGAATCCATTACAGCAAACAATGTTTTTTATATAAGCAAAGTTTATTGATTTTTAGTCCAACAAATGGAAAGATGTGAACAATTGTATTGGGTACACTTAAAATCCTGGCTGAGGAGATCTTCCTGGACATACAACTCTAAGTCCGGTTTCATTTTAGTTATACATAGACACTAGAACAGATAGAAACATAGAGATTATCTGCAGATAAGGGCCTTCAGCCCACCTAGTCTGACCTATTACCACTAACGATTGCGCTCTATCATGCACTGCTGGCATTTTTCCCATAGCTTGAAAGGGACCAAAAATTATTTCTAATTAGCAGCTGTTTGTAATGTTCCTATTTTCAGAAATATTTTTGTCACCTAAATGATCCATATTAAATTGCACTTGAGTAAAAGTTGATGTACAATCTATGTTTTGTGTTGTTTCCTTTTTAATGGACAACATTCTGTGTCCTTCTCTTTATGGAACTGGCAATTTGTACTTTTGCTTAAGTTACTTCATGGATTCAGAACTCTTAGCACTGTTCTGATAGGTCAACACTGAACAGCTAATAGACGGAGTTCTAAATCATTGTAGTGACATAGTAAAATCTCCACATTCCTGGTTCTATGAAGAGAAATTAACAGCACTGATGAATTGATTGATTAGTTAATTGATTGATTGAATGATTGATTGATTGATGTATGCATGTATGTATGTATTGGATTTTGCAAGACACTGTGGAGCCCGTATCAAAAAGGACACCTTACGTATTGAAAACAATACAAAGAAAAATAACAAAGTATATACGAGGTGCCAAAGAACTCACCTATGATGAAAAATTACACTTATTTGATCTAAAGCCACTACAAACTAGAAGACTGAGGGGGTCTAATGCTGACTTACAGTAAATGACCAATATCTTATGGATAATATAGGTCTAGACTTCAAACAAATAAATACTAACGCTAGAGGACATCCTCTACAGTTATGTAGAAAGAAATTTCAAACAAAAAAAATTAGCAAACCTTTTTTTTTACAAAGAATAATAAAACCATTGAACTCCTTACCAACCACAGTAGTTGTCAGTTACTTAAAGGAAATGTTTGAAAATAGACTGGACAGGTCTATGTCAACAGAACACTATTTAGTTTATTACGGGTAAAGGATAGGAGCATTATATGGGCTACCACCCTCTGCTCCTTCAGACCTACAGTATCTAAGTGATTCTTAGTATGTATGTATTCATTCCTTCATTCATGTATTGAACGTGTTTTAGTATGAAAGTCCTACTGCCCATAATAGCTTGTTTCCTGGGGGGAAGGGGGTACAGTACATAAAAAGACAATACAGCAGCAATAGTATAGAACTGGTAACAATGTGCAGCAACATAAATGGGAATAGGCACGGTATCGTATAAAGGTATATAAACAAATAGCAATTCTAATACATTGGTGGGCTTGCTGGTGCAGTGGTTGTGCTACTGCTTGCAATGCTGACGGTCCTGATTCAGGAACAAACCCAAAGCATCAGATGGCTGGTCAGGGTGGGGGAGTAGAGGAAGGATGAGCATTCAGAAGACTGTTCTCCTCTGGGGTGGGAGGGCTGTGGCACCTGGTATTCATCTGACCTCTAGTGA
This sequence comes from Neoceratodus forsteri, assembly GCA_016271365.2. Classification (NCBI taxonomy): domain Eukaryota; kingdom Metazoa; phylum Chordata; order Ceratodontiformes; family Ceratodontidae; genus Neoceratodus; species Neoceratodus forsteri. The sequence continues at coordinate 1,222,996,539 of CM057450.1, forward strand.
AGGCTAGGAGTACAGGGATCAGAACTGGAAGAGTTGAGCAGAGGTTGCAGCAATCATTGATGTACTGCTCATAGGAGCATGTGTAATAGCATCATGACATCAATGCATATCTGAACCTCCAGGGAAAACAAGAAGTAGGAACCCCCTTCAGCAAAAATGATGCCATGAGTCTTCTATCATCCTCCTACCTGGAACTCAGAATGACTGTCTGGGAGTCCTGGGGATTTGGGTCTCTCCCTCCATCAGCCACCATAGGGGGGAGCCCCACCATGAGGGGGGACCACAGGTCAAATGCTTCCTTGCAGGTAGGCCTGGGGCAATGGCAGTCCAGGGTGGTGGGGGTACATCCATTTGGGAAGATATTGAGGTATGTCTCTGTCAGAGCAAAGGAGATAAAAAGGATTTAAAAAAAATTATAGTTTATATTCTACCATTACTAGGTAAATAATCCAAATGAATACAAGCTGTAGAGTTGAGCTTCCTGTAGGCAGGAGGAACAGTAGACATATGAAAACCAAGAATAGAAAGCAAATGAAACAGCAATACAGATTGTGGCCAATGAGAAGCAGTATGGCTGCTTACAGGAAACAGGAGATGTAGGGAGAGATGAACCAGTGCTGAGAGTTAAGTACAGTATCAGACATGAAAGGTGTGGGTGCAGAGAAGGGACTTCAAGGAGAAGAGGAGCAGGCAGTATGGATATGGGAGGGAGGGAGGTGGGAGCTTATAAGAGAAGGCAGAATGAGCAGCAGAGGATTTGGCACATGAGATTGAAAAAGTGCAGAAATCTACTGAGTGAAGGGACTGGGGGGTTGGGAGAGCAGGAAAGGAGGGAGAACAGATAACACTGGAGTGAACCAATCCAGAATTTTATAATGAGGGTGGTGCAATTAGAGAGGCTGAGGCCCTCCAGAGATGGGAAGGAGAGGGAGGGATACAGGCAGCAGGGAGCAGTGATGAGTACGGGTGGACAGTTCAAAGCAAAGTGACAGATGAAAAGGAAAGGGGGATTTTGGGGCACCACTGTAAACCACATCACTGAAATCAAAGGCTGGGAGGATAATTTGACTCTAGATAAAACTCGTGCCTGGCGGGGGAATTTAGACTTTATTCCTGCACAAAGACCCCAGTTTGGGAAGGAGTTTGGAGAGGATGTTGTTGATGTAGGCAGAGAAGTCAAGGTGACTGTCGAGCCACAAACTTAGGTATTTAAAGGAGGAGACTGCATCAGTTTTGGAGCCATCAAGGGTCAGAATGTTGTTCATAAGAAGAAAACAACACAATATTCACATTATCATTTATTAGGTACACCTAAATATGGATCATATGGGGGTGTGAATATAATTTTAAAATTAAAAACATTACAAGCATCTGCTAATTCCTACAAATTTCCTGTACCCTTTATGTGAGACTCACTATAATGTTTGAGAATATATGCCTTAAAGTACCCCCAAATGACAGACAGACCTTCCATCTGTGAAGCTATAGCAAGTGAAAGAAAGTGCAGTTCAGTGTAAGGAGTTTTTCTGGTCTGTGGATTCGGGCTAAATCAAATAGCCAGGCTTAATATCCTGTCAATGCAACCTAAGCAAGGAGGCAACTCTGAGCTTAGCCATTTCATTTAGTTTGACTCCATGGCACCTGAGACTCTTGCAGTAAGCAATAACACATAACAGGATATACATTAAATCATTTTTATTCATGCCCCAGGATGTTCTGGAGGTACAAGGTGTAGCCAGGTGTACATCTCCCTAGAAAGTACATTGAAATGCTTTAATGCACCCTCTGGAGTGGGTTGTTGTGCTTGCAAAATGGCTTGCTATGTAAACATTTTTACACTATAAAAACAAGATACAACATTTAAACATAAATTATAGCACTCCACTGTAAAGCAATGTTACATACTTCAGCCAATCATGTTCATGGATTTTCCAATGGCATTTTGTAAGTGGCTTTTTAAAAATATAATGCTTTTTTGTTGTTCCTTTCCATTCATAATTTTTACACCAAGTACAAGGAGAAACTATCGTGTACACTACAAATACATGTATACTATCTGTACATGTTGAATGCACTACAAATACATGTGTACAAATACTGCATATACTTGGGTATAAGTCGACCCACGTATAAGTCAACCCCCTTAACCCAAGAGGCATACCAGGACAAACAGCACTGACCTGTGTATAAGCCCAGGATTAAAAAACATTTTATTTGTACTCATTTATTAGATACCCAAACATAAAACAATAATTCTGCATTACTTCAAAACTATCTTTAATTAGTAAATATATTCCGTGCATTTTGTGTTTAGTAAGTTAGTTTTTTTCTTCAATATTCGCAAATTTCTCAGACCACCAAGGGAAAAGAAAAACTTTGCTTTCAAATAGGACCCTCACAATATCAGACCTGAAACCTGGTCCACAGAGTTCCTATTCCAAACACTATCCAAATACAAAAATTAGCAAACTTACACTCCAGCTTACCAGCCACCATGAATTTAATTCAATTTGCTCTACTCTCATTCCACTCTACTTCTCGCTTCTGACTCCCAACACTTAACCTGCATGGAACACTGCCCATATACCTGCAGAGACGAGACCACTGCCGAGGGCAGAGAGTCAAATAAGGAGCAAAGCACAGTGGTTCCAGATGGATTCAGATTACAAATTAAACAGAAATAAAGGAGTAAAATACAAAGATAAGGTAACTGGGCTATCAACAATTGAAGTACTGCTCATGAGTGGTTCATGAGTAATTGATTATTGACTGACCCGTATATAAGCCAAGATATCTTAAATCAGACCTGAAAAAAAGGTAAAACAACTCGGCTTACAGACAAGTATCTACAGTACATGTGCACTACCAGCACATGTTGAGTTCACTACAAAGACATGTGCACTACCTGTACATAGTCAGTACACTACAAATACATGTGCACTACCTGCACATGTTGGGTACACTACAAATACATGTGCATGACCTGTACATGTTGAGTACACTATAAATACATGTGCACTACCTGTACGTAGTCAGTACACTACAAATACATGTGCACTACCTGCACATGTTGGGTGCACTACAAATACATGTGCACTACCTGTACATGTTGAGTACACTACAAATACATGTGCACTACCAGTACATATTGAGTACACAACAAATACATGTGTGCTACCAGTACATAGTCAGTACACTACAAATACATGTGCACTACCAGTTCATAGTCAGTACACTACAAATACATGTGCACTACCTGCACATGTTGAGTACACTACAAATACACATGCACTATCTGTACATGTTGAGTACACTATAAATACATGTGAACTATCTGTACATAGTGAGTACACTACAAATACACGTGCACTACCTGTACATGTTGAGTACACTACAAATACATGAGCACTACCTATACATGTTGAGTACACTACACATACATGAGCATTACCGTTCATGTTGAGTACACTACAAATGCATGAACACTACTGTACATGTTGAATACACTGCAAATACATGAGGACTACTGTACATGTTGTGTACACTACAAATACATGAGCACTACCGTACATGTTGAGTACACTACAAATACATGTGCACTACCTGTACGTAGTCAGTACACTACAAATACTTGTGCACTACCTGTACATGTTGAGTACACTACAAATACATGTGCACTACCTGTACATAGTGAGTACACTACAAATACATGTGCACTACCTATACTTAGTCAGTACACTGAAAATACATGTGCACTACCTGTACATGTTGAGTACACTACAAATACATGTGCACTACCTGTACATGTTGAGTACACTACACATACATGTGAACTACCTGTACATAGTGAGTACACTACAAATACATGTGCACTACCAGTACATGTTGAGTACACTACAAATACATGTGCACTACCTGTACATGTTGAGTACACTACACATACATGTGCACTACCTGTACATAGTGAGTACACTACAAATACATGTGTACTACCTGTACATGCTGAGTACACTACAAATACATGTGCACTACTTGTGTGGCACTAAGCAGAATTTTGCATCCCTGTATTCCATGGTAAACATTCCATATCTTGAATATGGGGAAACACAGAGAAAGAAAAAACAGAATGAAGAAAGTAGGCAAGAATACTTCATAAACAAACAGAAAAGATGGGAAAACACAGTTACATAGGCAAGGCAGATCCAAACTGATGAAATACATTACTAAAGTTTATAAAAGCACATACATTTGAATCATGCATGGGTATTTTCAGGTAAAATGTATCAATCCCCACCCCCCCCACACATACACACACCAAAAAAAGGCAACCTGGCAGGTTTAACGTTTTGAACACATTTCCATTAAGAAACAGTACTTGAACTGACTTAAAATGCAAGGTAACAATTTAGTTCTTCTAAAAATGTGCGCCACACACAGTTTTCAGTATGTTTTATGTTTCTAGCTAATCCCACATTTACCAGACTAGTGACTGTTTTTTGTATTCAGAGTTAAAATGCAAGCATATTTCAATGAAGGTTCAATTTTTTTTCTTTTTAAAATAGTTTCTTATTTTCATTCATTTTAAAATATATATTTAAATGCCATTTTTTATGAGCAATAAGACATTCGAAGCGTGTACCCTTATGGTGAGATAATCGCACTTTTCAGGTGCATTTAACAGCACTCGGCTGCACCTCATGCCTAACAGTGCACCTGACGTGTGCAAATATTTCACCATAATGCACACCGTCTCATGTCTTATGGCTTTCATGCTGAGTACCCCAGAAATACATGTAGACTACCAGTACATGTTGAGTACACTACAAATACATGTGCACTACCAGTACATGTTGAGTACACTATAAATACATGTGCACTACCTGCACATGTTGAGTAATATACAAATACATGTGCACTACCCATACATGTTGAGTACACTACAAATACATGTTCACTACCCATAGATGTTGAGTATACTACATATACATGTGCTGTACCCATACATGTTGAGTACACTACAAATACATGTGCACTACCAGTAAATGTTGAGTACACTACAACTACATGTGCACTACCCATACATGTTGAGTACACTACAAATACATGTTCACTACCCATACATGTTGAGTATACTACATATACATGTGCACTACCAATACATATTGACTGCACTACAAATATATGTGCACTACCCGTACATGTTGAATACATTACAAATACATGTGCACTATCCATACTTGTTAAATACACTACAAATACATGTGTTCTACCCATACATGTTGAGTACACTACAAATGCATGTGCACTACCTGCATATGTTGAGCACACTACAAATACATGTGCACTACCAATACATGTTGGGTACACTACAAATACATGTGCACTACCAGTACATGTTGAGTACACAACAAATATATTGTGTACTACCTGTACATGCTGAGTACACTACAAATACATGTGCACTACCTGTACATGTTGAGTACACTACAAAGACATGTGCACTACCTGTACATATTGAGTACACTACAAATTCATGTGCACTACCAGTACATGTTGAGTACACCACAAATACATGTGCACTACCTGTACATGTTGAGTACACTACAAATACATGTGCACCTCCTGTACATGTTGTGTACACTACAAATACATGTGCACTGCCAGTACATATTGAATATACTACATAGAGGATAATGTATGGGCATGCATCGGTAACCGGTTTGTTAACCTGTGAGAGGTTGCCATGGCAACCATGTAAACCTTGAGAGCTAAGCTTGAAGGATTTATTTCACCATGGCAACCTTGAGCAAGTTATTCAAACCGGTTGCCGATGTGTGAACATAGATTATATTGTATAGTGTATGGCCATACATTTCAGTTTAAAAACTTAAGGATGATTCTTACTGTTTAAACCTTACTCACCGCCACAGCCATTCTGGGTCATGCCCTCACCACCGTGACCATTTCTGGAAGGCTGTCGGTAGTGTAGTACACATGCGCAGAGCGATCCCTGTTGTTAACCTATCGCTGTGATGTAGTATCGATAGGTTAACAACACTGGAACAGACGAACGATGGTTAACAACCTTAGAAAATGATGATTTCCTAAGGTTAACAGCGTTCTACCATACATTATAAATACATGTGCATTGATGGTACATAAGGAATAAAGAACTCAGAAAGGGCCCTATGATCTAATAGCTAATTTAATCTTACTGTTCCTAAGGTATGAACAAAGATGGGCTTGCAAGCCTTTTTTAATTGTGTCCCAACTCACTGGAATAATTTACCAATGAATTTACATTAAATCTCCAATCATAATAGTTTTAAATTGTTATTAAGACAGTGTTATGCTGATTCTTTGAAATGTGAATGTTTATAACTTTGCTGTTTTATTTTATTATATTTTATGTTTTGTTTGTCTACTCTTTTAACATCTTGACTGTTTTGCATGGTCCTGGGCTACATTTGGAAAAGAGCCTTGGCTCATATTGCATACCTGGTTAACAAAAGTTTAAATAAATAACAACGAAAAGAACATATTGAGTGCACTACACCTACATGTGCACTACCAGTACTTGTTGAGTACACTACAAATACTTGAGCGCCACCTGTACATGTTGAGTACACTACAAATACATGTGGACTACCAGCACATGTTGAGTACACTACAAATACATGAGCACTACCAGTACATGTTGAGTACACTACAAATACATGTGCACTACCAGTACATATTGAGTACACTACAAATACATGTGGACTACCTGTACATTTTGAATACACTACAAATACATGTGCACTTCCAGTACATGTTGAGTACACTTCAAATACATGTGTGCTACCTGTACATGTTGAGTACTTTACAAATACAAGAGCTCTACCAGTACATATTGAGTGCACTACAAATACATGTGCATTACCAGTACATGTTGAGTACATTACAACTACGTATGCACTACCAATACATGTTGAGTACACTACAAATATGTGTGCACTATCAGTACATATTGAGTACACAACAAATACATGTGCACTACCTGTATATGTTGAGTACATTACAAATACGTATGCACTACCAATGCATGTTGAGTACACTACAAATACATGAGCACTACCTGTACATGTTGAATACACTACAACTACGTGTACACTACCAGTATATATTGAGTACACTACCAATACATGTGCACTTCCTGTACATGTTGAATACACTACAAATACATGTGCTCTACCAGTACATGTTGAGTACACTACAAATACATGTGCACTACCCATACATGTTGAGTACACTACAAATACATGTGGACTACCAGTACATGTTGAGTACACTACAAATACATGTGCACTACAAGAACATGTTGAGCACACTACAAATACATGTGAGCTACCTGTACATAGTGAGTATGCTACAAATACATGTGCACTACCTGTACTTGTTGAGTATGCTACAAGACATGTGCACTACCTGTACATAGTGAGTACACTACAAATACATGTGCACTCCCTGTACATGTTGAGTACATTACGAAGACATGTGCACTACCAGTACATATTGCGCACACTACAATTACATGTGCAGTACCTGTACATGTTGAGCACATTACAAAGACATGTGCACTACCTGTATATGTTGAGTACACTACAAATACATGTGATCTACCTGTACATGTTGAGTGCTGTACAAATACATGTGCACTACCTGTACGTAGTGAGTACTCTACAAATACATGTGCACTACCAGTACATATTGAGTACACTACAAATACATATGCACTACCTGTACATGTTGAGTACACTACAAATACATGTGCACTACCTGTACATATTGAGTACACTACAAGTACATGTGCACTACCCGTACATGTTGAGTACACTACAAATACAAATCAGTTTGGTTTTCAAAAGGGGTGGAGGAGGCTGTCAGGGTGAAATGAAGGGCCTTAACTAAGTAGGAAAGGAACAAGAGGGTAAGAATGGCTGAAATAACAAACTAGACTCAAAGAGGCAAGGCTGGCAGTTAGGAGGGCAAAGGCATGGAGATACAGATTGCAGATGCTATAAGAGGTAGGCAATAAAGAATGTTTTAGCTACATTGGAGGGGAAAAGGAAAGTAGGGGTGTAGTCAGGCTAGAGGGTGAGAGGGTAGTTGAAGACAACGAGCAAAAGGCAAATTGACTGAAAGAATTACTTCTACTTTGTATTCACAATACAGGACAGGGGACCTTTACTAGAGAGTGGTATCAAGGCTGCCACATCCAGATTACATGAAATGATCAGTGTAGTGATGGCAAAGGGTAGATATGGCAAAGAGTCTAGACAGCCTGCACCCATGGATACTTAGGGAATTTGCAGCAGAATTTGCAGTATCCATAACCCAACTATTGAATGACTCACTGAACTCAGTTGTGGTACCAGTGGCCTGTAGGTCTACTGATGTAGGACCACTCACAAGGGGGGAGCAGGAATGATCTGGGCAACACTAGCCTGTCAGTCTTACCTCCACTGTAGGTAAGCTGATTGAATCCATGGTCAAAGAAAGCTTGGTGGCCTACTTAGTGAATAATGGACTGCAGCACAGCAAGCAGCATGGGTTTCAATCAGAGAAGGTATGCTATGCCATTCTGATAATGTTTTTGACTAGGTCACCAAGATGATAAACAAAAGACAGGAGGTAGATTTGCACTACTTCAATTTCACCAAGGCCTTTGATTTGCTACTACACAGGAGGCTGCTGAAAAGGTTGGAGGGCTTAGATGTGGGCAGGGTTTAATCAGGTAGGTAGGAAATTGGCTTGGGGAAGAAACAGAGGATAGTGGTGAATGGGGCCAAATTCTGGGAGAGGGCGGTCATGAGCTGGGTGCCACAGGGATCAGTCCTGAGATCTGTCCTATTCAATATGCTCATCAGTAACATACGGGAATGTATCCAGGGCAAGTTGTCTCTTTGCTGGAGACACAAAGCTATGTGGCTGGGTGGATCCTGAGGGAGGGGTGTGGTAGCTCCAGATGAACCTAGGGAAGCTGGACAAATGGACAAAGACCATGCAGTTGAGATTCAATACCCACAAGTGCAAGGGAGATGAAACTCATGCACAGAATACTGGATGACTGGGGTTAGACTGGCCACTTCAACAGAGAAGAGGGTTCTGAGGTTCATAATCACAGAATCCCTCAACCAAACACATCAGTACATAAAGCATATAGCAGATTGTCAAAGGATGCTGTGGTGTTTATGGAGAGGTTTTGGTAGTAGAAGAAGCAAGGTGATACTGCCCCTATACTGACCCCGGTGAGGCCTGATCTGGAGTACTGTACTCAGTTGTGGAATCCATACCTGAGGAAGGATATAGGCAGACTGGAGTCAGTTCAGAGGAGGGTCACCAAGATGAACCAGGGCCAGTAAAACAAATCTTATTAGGAATGGCTGGTGGCCCTAAATTTGTACTTGCTTGAGGCCAGGCATGAGAGGGGAGATATGATAGAAACATATAAGTTTCTGAGGGTTATAATCAGGAGAATGGAAAGAAGTTGCTTGTAAGGAAGAAGGATGCAGTCGCCAGGGGGCATGATTGAAGGTTGGTGATTGACATGTTCAGTAGAGATATCAGGAAGTTTTACTTTGTGGAAAGGGTGGTGGAACCATGGAACAGACTGCTAGCAGAAGTGGTGAGAGCAGCTGCTCAAAATGGGTTTAAATACATCTGGTACAGGGCAAGGAAACTCATACTCCTTTGGAAGACAACACTGGACTAAGGCGTAAGGGAGCAGGGGAAGAGGGGGACAACCTGCCAGAACAAAAGGTCACTGAGGATGAGAAAGTATAGTATAGTATGGGTGAATTTGGTGGACTGCTTGTCTCCTTCTGTCATCAGATTCTATGTACTCAAGGCATAGACAGTTACACCACTGTCATGTTATGTAACTGCATTTATACAGCTACTTATTTTCAGTACCATGAGCACCTGCACAACATTTCTATGCCATATTTCTACAGGTTCCTTCCATTAAAAGTCTAAGTCAATTTGCCTTTCTGTCTTCCAGTCAAGTCTATTAATTGTCTGTACTGTAGTTAATTTTAGATGAAGCCTGTACTAATTGTTGGGATCATGTTGATCCCAGATCTAATGCTGGCACTAGTGGTGGGGGGGGTACACTACCAAAATGTGGGTGCATGTAAGATTCCCTTTGGTCCCAGTAATCTAGTACCTTATGATAGTTTGTATTACTAACTCTCTAAAATCATGCCAGTCACGTCAGAGCTGAGTTCTGTTTAAAAACAGATGGGCTTTTGGCTGTCTCCATTCGATGAGTGCCAACCTTTTGGTTTCTAGAATTGCAGCCAGAAGCCAATTACTAGAGAGCTAAGGTACAGTATGGTCTAGTTAAAGAATGAAAGTGGGCATATCAGGGGTAGTAGTATTGAAAATACAGGAGCAGTCCTTTAGTGTTCCCTTATAATAGGCTTAAAGGGCAACACTAACATTAGAAAACTGGCAACATGCTCATATCATATAGAGATTGGACAGTTTGATACCGTCTATGAAGGATCTTATCCTGGATGAGTCTGCCTTTAATGTCCCTGCAGCTGGTATGTACCTATTGAAGAAAGGAGTTTCAAAAGGCTTTGAAGAGCTGTGCCTAGAGTTCCATGCCCCATGCTACTCTCACCTTTTGTTTAGCAAAAGGGATGCTGTCTCTGAGGGCCCAATAGATGCAACAAGCTGCTCCTCTAGAGAATGCCCTGCATCTCTTCAACAACTCGTACAACCCTTTTCCCTTGGCTAAGGGGTGAAGAGAGATATGAGAGAGTAGAGGCCCTAAGCTGTAGGAACCTCCATAAGTCTGTCCTGGTGAATTGAAATGTATCTGTTAGTTGATGTCCTTCAAACCGTAGAAGACTTTTTGTTCCCATATATACCATTTGGTCGATCTCCTCCTTACTGTGATCTCAGGGTTACCCCACAAATAAGAGAGTCCCATAGTCAGTGTTGGGGGCATAGTGACAGGTGTTAATGCTCACAGTCACAGTCTGCCATTATTGTCTATGTTTCTATGTGCATTATCTTGTCTAAATCTAGTTGCCAATCCTCCAGCTTCCTTAGATCTCCCCTCATTCTATTCCCCCCCGGTGTGTCCACCCAGTTGCAGAGCTTAGTGTCACCAGCAAACAGGCAAATTGCCCTTCCAGACCCTCTGCAATATACTTATAAAGACATTGAAGTGGACTGGACCCAGCAGTGATCCCTGTGGTACCCTACTGATCCCTTTACCCTCTGCAGAGTGAATGCCATTTACTTCCACCCTCAGAGTCCTATTATTCAGCCAATTCTCCACCCAGTTCACCACCTTCTTTCCCACCCCTATGCTCCCCAGCTTGTTTAACAGCCTTCTACGTGGCACGGTGTCAAAGGGCTTGCTAAAATCCAGGTAGGCCACATCCACTGCCCCTCCCTGATCCACCTCTCTGGTTATCCAGTCAAAGAACCCAATGAGGTTAGTCTGGCTCGACCCCCCCCCCCCATAAAGCCATGCTGCCTTCGGTCCAATAGACCGCTAACAACCAGGTGTTTCACTATTCTTTCTTTTAGTAGTGTTTCCATGACCTATCCCACTACTGAGGTCAGGCTGACCGGTCTGGAGTTCCCCACTTCCTGCCTGTTTCCACTTTTGTATAGAGGGACCAGATCAGCTCCCCTCTAGTCCTTGGGTATCTTCCCTGTTTCTAATGACAGGTTAAACAGGGTAGTCAGAGGTTCTGCCAACTCTTCTCTTAGCTCTTTCAGTATCCTGGGGTGCACACCATCTGGTCCAATAGCCTTATCAACTCATTGCCTCCAGTTCCCTGGGGACCCTTTCCTTTGGAAAGGGACCTATGTCCATTTATGTGCCCTTCCTGCTCTTATCACTTATTGCTGGCCCATTTCCTTCCCCCTCCTTTGTAAAAACTGAGCAAAAGTATTTGTTCAGTATATCTGATTTCTTGAGGTCATCCTCTACACTACCCCCATTCTCCCCTTTCAGTCTCACAATCCCCTCCTTGCCTTCCTTTTTTCAGTGATGTACCTGTAAAAGGTTTTCCCCCCCCTAACCACTGAGTTTGCTATGCATTCTTCTGTTTGTGCATTGGTTTCCCTAACTGCCTTCCCTGCCTCCCTTTGTTTTTCCTGGTACCTCTCCTTATCCCCCTCCTCCTGTGTCTTTTTGTATTGTTTAAATCATGTACTGTGTCCATTTTTGGAGGTCGCATCTCTGGAAGGACATAGACAGAGAAGAAGTGGTTCAGAGAAGGGTGACAAAAATGATGCAGGGACAGCACCAAAAGTCATATGAGGGGAGACTGGAGGATCTCAATATGTATTCCCAGGAGGAGAGGAGAGGAGAGACAGTGGGATATGATAGAAACATTTAAATACCTCAAGGATGTAAATAAGGTACAAAATGGTAGTATCTTTCAAAAAAAAGATTTTCAAGAACAAGGGGCCATGATATGAAGATGGGGGGGTAGATTTAGGGGTAACGTGAGAAAGTATTTTTACACGGAAAGGATGGTGGATCCATGGAACAGCCTCCCAGCAGAGGTAGTAGGGGAATTCAGAAATGCACGGGACAGACATAAAGGAACTCTAGCGATAGGAAAGAGAGGGCAAGCTACAGATCATTTAGGATCTGCGATATATGAAACAGGTAGGGAAAATGAGCAGACTAGGTGGGCCAAGCAGTCCTTATCTGCTGTCAAATTCTATGGGCCCAATTCTAGAAGGGTGGCGCAGGTCGCCACCGAACGCAACCTGCACCACCCGCAACTGCGACGTTGACCCTGCTGCCTATTCTAGAAGGGGCAGGGTCTCCACAGCAAAGTCCTGCAAATTGCGACATGCAGCAGTGTACGCCGCACAGAGGGCGTACCTAGCCAGCATGTCGCAACCCGCTGCTGCAGGTCACAAGTGCACCCCTCACCCATGCCCTGACCCCTGGGTCACCTGCAGCCAGTGTGGCACATCACCAGCCCTGGTAGTCCAGTGTCCCCCTGAACTGTACAGTTGTATAATATCGAAGCAGTCCCGATTCCCTGGAATGCTAGTGCCCCCCCAAACTGTACAGTAGTATGCTATAAAAGCATTCCTGATTTCCTGGTAGTCTAGTGCCCCTCCTCTTCAAACTGTACATTTCCATAATATAAATAATTCCCGATTCCCTGATAGTCTAATTTCTGAATGCGTCTGTGCTGTAGCACTATACAGCACTCAGTCAGTGGATGGCCGGGAGGTAAGAGGTGGGCTGTTCCAGTCACTGGCTGGGGACTGGTGGGGGTGCTGGGTGGGCTAGCACAGCTGGGTGGGGGTGGGGCCACTAGACTACCAGGGAATTGAGAATTATTTATATTATAGAAATGTACAAATGGGAGGGGGGCACTAGACTGCAGGGCTGGATTATTGTCACATATGTGGCAGGTATTTCATGATTCAGGGCATGGGTGGGGATGGCAGCACCACTGCGGGGCTTCTACCAACTGCTGTTTTGGGGACTGGGGTATGGGTAGCCCTGTGGGGCTCCCAGCACAAGTGTGCTGGGCATAGGGGGGAGGGAAACTGTGCACTATCCACTGGATAGCCGACGGGTCTACAGGACCCCCGGGTGCATCTGTAAGTTATACCAGCTAATTGCTGGTATAACTAAAGTTGCCAGATCTCCTCTGGGGGTTCTTGTAGAATCCTGTTGTGGGCACTTTGTGGCTGCCCTTCTAGAATAGGGTGCAACTGCTGCCATAAACACCCTAGCACCCTGTCGCAGGGGGTTTATGCAGCGTAACAGCTGTCTGGCGCAAGTGGCCTGCGACATGTTGCAGGTCACTTTCTAGCATTGCGCATGTCACAATTGCTGGCGTAAGTTGCTACACGTGCCATTCTGCTTAGCGCAACTGCTGTTATGCCTGGCATAACCCTTCTAGAATCGGGCCCTACGTTTCTATGTTAAATGCAATTTTTTTTTTTTTTTGCTTTACCCTTTTCTGTTACCTCCTTAGAAAACCATAGTGGCCTCTTCTTCCTCTTCCCCTTCCTGACCTGTTTGACACAGAGTTGTGTTGCCAGTGCAATCCTCGTTCTGATTCTCACCCACTGTTACTCTACTCCCTTCTGCTCCCCTACTCTGACCAGTGCTTCTTCTATGCATTTTCTCATCTTTCTGTAATCTGCCCTCCTAAAGTCTAGGAATCTTGTCTTTGCGTGGCTTGGTTCCTCTCTCTCTCCCTTATTTCAAACAACACTCTTTGATGATCACTGCTTCCCAGGTGTTCCCCTACTGTAACCTCTGTCACACTGTCCCCATTTGTGAGCACCAGGTTCGGTAGTGCCATCTCCCGTGTGGGTTCTATGACCATCTGTTTAAGGAATTCCCCCTGCAGGAAGTCCAAGATGTTCCTGCTCCTAGCTGTTGCTGCCACAAGGAGGCTCCACTCCATGTCCAGTAGATTGAAATCACTGACCAGCAACACCTCTGCCTTGTGCGCCATTCTTTGGATTGCTAACATCATCTCCTTATCTACCTCTTCCCCCTGAGCTGGTGGTCTATATGTTACCCCTGTGTGGATGGCTTTCCCCTTACTCCTTTTTAGTGTAGCCCACAGAATTTCCCTTCCTCCCAGTTCCCCTTGAATTTCTGTGGCCTTCATATTTTCCCTCACATAAAGAGCCAATCCTCCCCCCTTCTTGCTTACTCTGTCCCTCCTGAATAGATTGTAACCCAGTATGGCCACTTCCCAGCTCTGGTTTTCATTTCACCAGGTCTCCGTGATGGCCTCAATGTCCAGGCCAGATTCAGCCATGGTAGCCTCGATGTCACCTATCTTACATAAAAACATAGAAACATAGAGGTTGACGGCAGATAAGGACAGCAAGGCCCATCCAGTCTGCCCATTTCTTTTTCTACCTTATAAATGTGCCATCGGTCTTTGCTCTGTCAGTGGCCTATCTATTTATACTCATCTGTATTGCTCCCTTATGCGTATCCCATGCCTGTTTGAAGCCCTGCACTGTATTCATAGCCACCGCTTCCTGAGGTAGGCCGTTCCATGCATCCACCACTCTTTCCGTGAAAAAGAATTTACTCACATTCCCCTTTAATCGGCCTCCCTCTAATCTCATGCTGTGTCCTCTTGTCCTGCTATTTTTCTTATATTTAAACATGTTAGACTATTTCACCCTGTTAATGCCCTTAAGGTGTTTGAATGTTTCAATCATATCACCTCTCTCCCTCCTTTGCTCAAGGGTATACATATTGAGCTTCGTTAATCTGTCCTCATATGTCTTCTGATGCAGTTTCTGCACCATTTTGGTTGCCCTTCTCTGGACTGACTCAATTTGGTTAATGTCCTTGTGAAGATGTGGCCTCCAATACTGCACACAGTACTCCAGATGGGGCCTAACCAGTGTCTTGTAAAGAGGGATTATTGCCTCCTCTTACAACTTGTGATACCCCTACTAATACACCCTAACATCCCCTAGCTCACTCTACTGCTTTTAGAGGTCTGCTTGGATGATTTCAGGTCATTGGTAATGATGTCCAAGTCTCTTTCTTCCTTTGTGACTGCCAGCAACTCCTCCCAGCCTATAGGTGGCTTCAGGGTTCTCTTCCCTATGTGCATGATCTTGCACTTCTTTGCATTAAATCCAGTTGCCACTCTTCTGACCCTTTGCTAGTTTATCCAGATCTCTTCTCATTCTGCCTATCCCATCTGGATCATCTACTCTGTTGCAGATCTTGGTGTCATCTGCAAACAGACAAGCCTTACCCTCTAGTCCATCTGCAGTGTCACTAATGAAGATATTGAAGAGGACTGCTCGAGACTGATCCCTGAGGTACACCACTTGCGACTTGCATCTCTTCTGACTGTATACCATTTACCACCACTCTCTGTTTTCTGCCTGTCAACCAGTTTGCCACCCAGTTGACCAACTTCTGACCCACCCCGAGCCTACCCAGCATATTTATCAATCTTCTATGTGGAACAGTGTCCAAAGCTTTGCTGAACTTAAGTACCCTGGGATGTGTGCCATCAGGTCCCATTGCCTTGTCCACCGTGAGCTTAGCAAGCTCTTGTAGGACTCTTTCTTTTGTGAAGGGAGTAGTGCTCACCTCCCTCCCCCTGTGTCCAAGGTGCTGAGCTGTGGGCCCTGCCCTACCTTCTCTTCAGTAAATACTGAGCAAAAGTATCTATTTAGGATTGATGCTTTTACAGGGTCCTCTTCCTCACATGCCCCTTTTCTCCTTTGAGCTTAGCAATACCCTCTGGACTTTCTACTTTCACTAATGTATCTATAGAAAGTTTTGTCACCTTCTTTTACTGTTCGTGCTAGTGTTTCCTCAATTTGGGACTTTGCCTGCCTTACTGCCTTCCCTGCTTCCCTTAGGGCAGTTTGGTATGCCTCCTTATCTTCATCCCGCTGTGTTCCCTTATATTTCCTGAAGGCCAGCCTTTTGGCTCTGACTTTTTCTGCTACTGTATTTGAAAACCAAAGTGGTTTCCTTGTTACTTAGACTTCAGGCATTTGCACACATGGCTCTCCAGGATGTGTCAGATACATACCAGAAAAAATCTTATGAAGTCATAGTTTGGAAAAATGTTGCACAAAACCATAATTCTTTTGTATTGTACAGCTAGAGGTTGTATATCTAAAGTGCTGTGAATGTAAAGGCAATCAATGTGGCACAAATGTCCATGTAGTAGTCCATAATACTGTCAGGCAGCTGTAACACCTTTGTCTGGGACTGGTGTGGTGAAACCTTCAGTTTCACTTGAGTATATCCACAGCAGGTTTCTATTGCTGTATCAGTACATTGTGCTTTATACTGAACTTGAGGAGATCATGCAACATGCAGGGATAGTTTATCAAAGCATTCATGGCTCTAACAGGTTATACTTGTTAAGTGAGACATGCTATGATTTCCGTGCTGTCTTGTCATGTAAGGAGAGAGGGATGTCATGCATGTCATGCAGAGATAATATCAGACTACCAGTAGTTTAAGTGCATGCAGAATCCCAGGCTCCCACTCAATAACATAGTTACCCCAGAACCTGAGGGGAGGTGAAATCCAGCTCTGAGGAGGAGAGGTTATATCCCTGTAAGTCCTATCTTCGGCAGCCAGGGAGTCCAGGCTCTGGTGAACTTTGCTTGTGTGCCTCTGTGTCCGTGCAGAACCTGTAAGTATGATGCAGTGGTAGTCATCCCTTGTTACCATTGTTCTATTGTAGGACATTCCGCTTGCCTCCATTTCATGAGTAACTGGCATTTGGCCTCTAGAGCAACTGAGCTGAGAAAGACTTATATGGTTCCCCCATGGTTGGCAGTTGGTCTGGTACTCCCAGGATCCTGAAAATTGGAGAATATGGCAATGGCACTGCGGTCACTTGCTCAAGGCCACTAATTATGGTGTGCCACCAGTTTTGTATGGTCGGGCAGCCCCATAAGATGTGGGAGATGGTGCCAGGGGAGGTATTGCAACACCAGCTTTTATTTGGAATAGTAAGGCCCATGTGTTTTAACTTATCTGGTGTTCTGTACCTTCTGCTCAGCACCTTTTTAAGAATTAGTTGGTATTTAGGGTCTGGGGAAGCCCCATGAGCTTCTGCACAGCACCTAGCCCAGCATTCTGGGTCTAATGGTACAATCAGTTGTCAGGAGGTCTAAATCTCACTCTCAGGTTCTTGGCAATAATGGGCATGCAAGAAATCACAGACACCTTGCATAAGAGTAATAAAGCTTGTTTATTACTACCAAAAGGATTATCACAGTTGCCCTAAGCAGTTCTTACCAATAGGAAGTGGGAGCCAATGCTAAGTGTTACCAATACCTTGAGGAATCTCCATGTCTCCTGGGGTCTCCGAGGTAGAAGACGCAATGTCTTACATTATATACCTAAGATAATTACCATGGTTACTGTAAGATAGAAACATTTCTAGTTACAGAGATGAGCCCTATTGTCTAAATTAGAGATGGATCCACAGTCCAAGATAACATTATACAATTTTGTTATAGTCATCACTTTGTAGAAACAAAGAGGTACAGTTTGTACATAGCCGTGTAGTAATACAGATCATCTGAAGATGGCAATGCTGACTCATATATCATAATCATTACAAGGACACAGATGTCCTAACATCTTGTAAGCAAGAAATACATGGGTATATTGGAAAGTAAAGTGTATAGCAATAATGTGCATATATATCCTGACATCTACTCTTATACAGTAGATGCCCTTAGCCCTATATGTTAGTATAACATAATACCTAAATGCTAGCTGTCTGCGGTGTACCTGTGGGGGTATCAATTAGGGTGCAGGGCCCTCGTGTAGCATCCCCCCTTGTTGCCTCACAAGAGGCAACACAAGCAAGAGTAAGGAAATGGATAGGGAGCAGGGGTCATTTACAGACCTGATGTGCAACCTTGTAAAGGAACTCCAGCTTCTCACGGTGTTGGCGTAATGTGCACCATAGGCAGCAAAGCATAATAATAAGAAAAAATATACAAAATGCTTGTATAATAACAAAACCTTTAAAGGAAATCACTAACCAAGTATTAGTAAGTGCACTATTCAAATCACCATTATTAATGAGGGCAAGTACGGCCTCATCTGCTCTGGAGATATTATTGCTGATGTGGATGAGATGGGTGTCTTTCCTGTCCAAAACTGATTTTAATGTCAAAGTTAAAGGATCAATGTGTACATGAAAGTAAGGTAAATACTCTGAAAGAGTAAGCAGATAATCAGGGTTACCATCAATTATATCAGGGTCCATAATGGGGACAGGGGTAATAACTGTGTGCCCAATAATAGTTGTCTGATGCAGGACAAAACAGAAACTGGGAGCATCAATAGAACATGTTTGTTCTCCGTACTTAAAACTTTTGTAATTAGTTACCACACAACATTCACCATCAGAATTATATTGCATTTTCACTGTAGGCAGTCTCCATTTTTCCAACTGTACTGGGCAAGTATAAGTCTGTTTGGAAATCTGTGTTGACAGGTGGTGAACCTCCTTCTGATAAGACTGGTACAACTTGGAATCATCTGGAGCAGATGTTGAGTCCTGGTATTCTGTGCCATTAGTGGTGATGTCATCATCCATGGAAAAGGACCAATTAATACTGTCTGGGGAATAGCCACGTACTGGTTTAATAACATCAAATATGTCACATTGACACAAATAAATATACCCTTTCTTCTCACAGCAGTCCGTGTGCGGTGAAACCCATGCATCCAGAAGAGAATGAAAAAACAGTAGAGGAGGCAAGTCAAGGCTTTCTCTGTAGACGTCTTCATCAAGGTGCCCAATGGAGTGTACAGATGCGAGTTTATCAAATATAGTTGTAGTAGGATCAAAACATGGTAAAGAAACAGGGAAGGAAACAAACATAGCATCTTTAATTGAATATTTCTTAGAAGTAAGACAAGGACCAGTGTTAGGATGCCTGGTCACAAAACCCAAATTCCTAGCAGTAGAAATTGCAATAGTTAAAGACTGAAGCATACACATGGCAACACAGGGGATTTACAATGAGGACAATACCATTTAGAAATACATCTATAGAAACATAGAAACATAGAAACATAGACTTTGAAGGCAGATAAGGACCACTTGGCCCACCCAGTCTGCTCATTTCCCTACCTACTGGATAAGCTGCAGATTCTAGTTAACCAACAGCCTACTTCTTGCCACCCCCCACTACAATTGCCTTGTGTCTGTCCCATGCATGCTTGAATTCCCCCACTGTTTTAGCCCTAACAACCTCCCCAGGAAGGCAGTTACATGCATCCACCACTCTCTCCATGAAAAAAGATGTCCTCACATTACCCCTGAGCCGTCCCCCCTCTATCTTTAAATTGTGTCCCCTTGTTCTTACATATCTCATTTTCTGAAAGATGCTACCCTCCTGGACTCTGTTGATTCCCTTGAGGCACTTGAACATTTCTATCATGTCCCCCTGTCCCTCCTTTAATCAAGGGTATACATATTAAGCTCTCTCAGTCTCTCTCTTCATATGATTTCTAATGCAGACCCTGCACCATTTTAGTTGACCTCCTCTGGACTGCATCCATCCTGTCTATGTCCTTGCGTAGATGAGATCTCCAAAACTGCACACAGTACTCCATATGGGGTCTCACCAACTGTCTGTACAGAGGGATAACCACGTCCCTTTTTCTACTTGTGATGCCCCTTCCTATGCATCCCAGTATCCCCCTGGCTCTCCTCACTAACTTCTCACATTGCTTACCCACCTTTAGATCATTCGATATGACTACCCCCAAGTCCCGTTCCATTTTTGTTGTTGTTAGTACCTCCCCTGCTATTGTGTACTCTTCTCCTGGGTGTTTATCTATCATGTATGATATCAGGAATTCTTCCGGATTCTAGATCACGGAAGAGATTGTTGATGGTAGTCATAAGAGCCATAGGCTGAGCATAATATTTCATGGGCTATGTATTTGCTTATCTGCTTCTTTATTGTTTTGTGCTATTAGTGTGTTAATCTTTAGAATCTGAAAATGCCTTAGCAATGTTGTGCATATTGTATACAGTGCATCTTTTTTCCTGACTAAGGCTATCCACACCATGCAATAATGGGGGTATAATATTATTCATCAGACCAGTCTGAAACTTTTGTGAATGTGATTTGATAGCAGCAATGTTGGCCTTATTCCAGATGGACATTGCTGTACCAAAAACACCAGTGACGGTGCCTGTGGCACCAGAGACATTAGATGTGTCACAGGTATTCTGTTTATGACTTTGATCATCTGTGTTAGGCTTTCTCCTAAAATTGCCTCTATGCCTCTATGTTCGGTGGTGTGTACCCCGGGAATAGGGTCTTGGTTACAAATCTGAAAAGCTGCTAAGCTATCAAGTAACAAAGTACTATAAAACAATGATGTATTAGTAGTATGACACACAGCAAATTCTTTCATATTCCAATAAGTCAAGTTAAACAAAACAGGTATATGCATAAATTTTAAGTTGTTAATAAATGAGCCAGATAAAGCAGTGGTTGTTAGACCACTACAAGGACCAGGGATTTGTTTTTGACAGTCCAAAAGCTGTTTCTCAGTGGGGGGGAAACACAGATGGGTACATGGCGGCTGATGCCATGTTGTGTACAGCACACAATTTCCTGGTAGAATCTTTAGACAGTGAATCACAATATGAGGGGTTAATTAAGGCAGTGATATTGTATAAATCAGAATGTCTAAGAGAGGTTTGGAGCAAGGACAAAGTACCATTTGGGGATAATTTTGCATTGGGCCATCCATGGAACATTCCCTTGGAGAGTTTGGCCATTGGGGAGCATTTGTCCTTGAGACTTGGTTTGCCACTCAATTTGAATGGTAGAGTTATCAGGAGCAACAACAAAGGCAGTGAGGTAGGAGAAAATGGAACAAGATAGCCATCTTGTCAGTGTATCTGAAAAGGAAAATCAAACATTAGTAAATTAGTACTCTTCCACCCAATGGGGTGAGGAAAAGTAATTCATAGGTTCATAGGTAATTTCAAGCTGAATTAGACTTGCGTCCGTAGTGCTTGCCACTTATTTAGTACTTTAGTATTCCAGCATTTTATTTCCTGCCCAGAAGGGACATAGCAAGTTTATTTTTAAAATAATTCATGCTTGTATTGATTACCACTTCTGGTGACAGAGAATTCCATCCAGCAACCACTCTTTGACTAAACCAATGTTTGCGTGGTAAGGTTTGTCACTTTTGAACCTCTAACTGGTAAGGATGTCCCCTGGATTCATATCTGGATTTTCTCCAAATCAAACCTAAATCTGCTAGCAATGCAGGATCCTTTAAGCTTATGAATAATAAGCAATAATCTACCCTAATTCTCTTATATTCCAAAGTATACAGATTTAGGTCTTTCAATCTCTTTGGATATGACTTCTCTTCAAGCCCTACAATGGACTTTGTAGCCTTTTTTTGTATTCACTCTATATTAAGAATGTCAGCTTTTTTACAAGGGGCCAATACTTGAGCACAATACTCCAGATTTGGTCTGACCAGGGCACTATAGAGGGGCATAAGCACCTTTCTATCCCTACTTGTTATATGTCTCAGAATGCAATTTAATATCTGGTTGCTTTTTCTTACTACTTTAGTGCAATGGGGCTACATTTTAAATCAGTGCTTATTGTGATCCTTAAGTCCCTTTTCTCAATGGCACTACTAAGTTCAGTGCTGTCTAGTTTATAAGAAAAATTGTTATTTGTTTACCCAGGTACATAGTTATACACTTTTTTTTGTTCAGTTCAAGCTTGCTTTTTGATGTCCAGTCATATATGCTGTTTAGTGCTTCTTGCAGATCATTTGAATTTTTGGGGCTATTTATTATAGTTCCAATTCTGCAATTATCTGCAAATTTTGTTAACCAAATGTCATTATTTGGTACCTTCAAAGAAATTATATAGATATTAAAGAGACAAGTCCGAGAACAGATCCCTGGGGAACCCCACTAGTCATTGTCTCCCAATTTGACTTTTCACCCTGAATTACCACTCTCTGCCTTCACTCCTTGAGCCATGCATCAATCCAGTTTATTATATTGTTGTCTAGCTTATACCGCTTGAGGGTATACTGTATATCAGTTCCCTATGTGAAAGTTTGTTGAAGGCTTGTGAAAAGTCTAAGAAAATAACATCAACACTATTTCCCTCATCAAGAACTTTTCACACTTTCTCATAAAAGACTAAAAGATTTGTCTGGCAAGATCTATTTTTGTGAAAGCCATGTTGTACTGGGTCCTGCAAGTTGCTTGTCTCCAGATGTTCTATTAAATAATCCTTTAAGACTGATTCCATAATTTTCCCTATGATTGATGTCAAACTAATTGGTCTATAATTTTTTGGATCTGTTTTTGATCCTTTTTCAAATATAGGAATTACTAATGCTTCTCTCCAACCCTGTGGAATTGATCCTCTATCTAAAGATTTTTGAAAGATATGGGTCAGAGGTGGAGCTAATTGATCCGCAAGTTCATACAGCACCCTAGGATGAATTTCATCTGGTCCTTGTGATTCATTTGTACGTAATGCTTTTAATTTATCATGAACATCATGTACATCTATTTGTATACGTCCTGAACTTGATCTAGTTATATCTTCTGTTTTTACTGAAGTATCTATATTAAAAACAGAGCTGAAATATTTATTTTGAATTTCTGCACATTCTTTATTACTTAATATTTCCTCCTGTTCTTTTTTAAAGGGTCCAATGATGTTACCACATTTTTGTTTGTTATTTATACAAGAATAGAAGGTCTTATGGTTATCTTTGACTAATGATGCCAATTTGAATTCATAATCTTTTTTAGCTTTCTTGATTTCCCATGTAATATTTATTACAAGATTTCTACATTGTATAAATGCATGTGTATTTAAGTGATTTCTGGGGTGTTTTAACCATCTATTTTTTTTTTGTTAATTAATGCTTTAATTTTTGGTGTTAACCATTTGGGACTAATTCTGTTGTTTGCATACTTTTCATAGTTTGGTATACTTAGTTCAATTGTTGCGTGCAACTGGTTTACCAAAGACTCCCACATTTTATTTATCATAAGACTTCCAAATTCCTTTTTTCAATTCCAGGTTTCCATAGCCTTTTTCATAGTGGGAAAGTTGGCCTTATTAAAATTTAGAACAATAGTTTTTCCATCCCTTGTTGTCTTTTCTAAATATTTGATTTGAAAGAAAACAGATTGGTGGTTGATATTCCCTAATGGATTACTTGTATGTACATTTTGTACTAGTGGACCCAAATGTGTTAAAATCAAATCCAGGTTGTTGTGTGACCTAGTATTTTCAGGTACTAGTTGGACAAGGCCTGTTTGATTTACTGCATCCAAGAATTGGATACTTTTTTTACTTTCACCTTCAAGGTTTATCCAATCAATATCTGGTAAATTAAACTCCCCAGTCAATATGATTCTGTCTGCGGGATCTAAATTTTTAATGACATTTAATAATTCCATGTCCCCTTCCTGAGTTATTGAAGATGGTCTATAAATCAGGCCAAGTTAAATTTTTGGTGTTCCTTGGGTATAAGTTTTAACCATATAATTTCCAAACTGTCCTTTGCCGTTGTTATTTCTTCGCATTGTAGTAAATGATCAATATAAATTGCAATACCCCCTCCTCTTCTCGATTCTCTAGATAAGTAATATAATTTAAAGCCAGGTATTTCCTTATCCCATCTATCTTCCTTTGTCAAAGTCTACCTTGAGAGGTAAGCCCCACCTAGAGAAAATCTGTTCCACCAGGATTTTGGCAGTGGTTTTAGCAATGCATATCTTAGTGGGGAAAGCTTCAACCCACTTAGAGAAGAGATCAGTTACCACAAAGGCGTACTTGTTATTTCTGCTGGTATTGGTCAGGGGACCAATGAAGTTGATCTGTATGGCATGCCAAGGGCCAGAATGCCTTTGTGATAGTAGCTTGGTGTTATGTTTGTTAGGGATGGGGTTGGTTTATGCACAAATAAGGCAGTTGTCTATGTACTGTTTGACATCCTTGGTGACACCAATCCACCAGGCTGTGATCTTGAGCCTTTGGAGTGTGTTTTCCACTCCCTGGTGTCCACCAATGGGGGTGTCATGCACTTGGTGCAGAAATTCAGACCTAAGATGATGAGGGACCACCCACAATTTGGTAGGGATGTCATCTGGTTGATATCAGATGAGCTTGTCATCAGGGGACAGGTGTAGCTTACCTTCATAGCTTCGGTAGGGGTTATGGATAGGTAGATTCTTCTCAGTACCTTTGTCCAGGAATCTGAACACATCTTTGAGTTCAGAGTCAGCATGCTGGGCTTCTGACAAATACAAAGGGGATAAGAGTTCGGGTTTCTTCCTGACTGCTGCAATGTGTATGCCCGCTCTGGCCTCTGGATGGTCATCATCCAGGTGTGCCCCCCTTGGGCCCCTTCCTTTGCAAGGGTGTCAGCAGTGTCATTGAATGCATGATAGGGGACTTTTATGGAGTGAGCCTGAAATTTGTGTACATAGAGTCTGTGTGCAAATTTCTGTGCGAGTGAATGCATGTATATTACCAGTTCCTTGTGTTTCACTGGTGTGCTGGACTTCTTCTGCCAGAAAGGAAGAAATTCTGTAAGGGAACAATAAACCCAGTTAGAGTCTATGAAAACGTTGGTCTCCTCGGGTCCATGCTGGATGAACTCGAGGGTGCACACCACCACTGCCATCTTCGCATACTGTGATGATGCCACACTGTAATGCTTAGAAATCTTAACAGTGTTTCCAAAAGGGCAAATTACTAATATGCCCATTCCTGCTATCTGTTCTCCCTGGTAGTAGGAAGCTGAGCCATCTATAAATACACAACACAGTGAAGTGTTTTCAAGTAGCTGTGGTGTAGCAGGAAGGAAAGAGCCTGGATCTGGTAGATCAGGTGGCTGCAGTGTACAGTCATGGGGCTCTCCTTGGAAGAGGAGACCATGCGCTAGCATGGATGGCATTTTGGTTGGGTGGACCTTGATGTCTCTATCCTGGAGAAGGAGGGACCAGTGTGTCAGTCTGGAATTGGATACTGACGCATCCTTTACTCTGCCTGATAGCAAAAAGGTTGTTGGGGTGTGGTTTGTATTAATGATCAGGGGGGAGTACTCAATGATATACAGAAAGTGCTTGACAGCCCAGTAGGTGGCCAGAAGGTTCCTTTCACAAAGGCTGTATTACTGTTCCACTGTGGTCAAGAGCTGTGATGCATATGCAATGGGTCTCAGGGTGCCATGAACCTTCTGGGCCAACACTGCAGACATAGCAATGTCAGAGGTGGCACATTCAGATGGAATGGCAGGGCTGGAATTGGGGTTAACCAAAGCTGGAACTGAGGCCAAGGCCTGTTTCAGTGATGTCACAGCTTGGATGCAAATGGGGCCCCAAGTCCAGGGGACATCCTTTTTCAGTAGTTCATACAGAGGGGTGGCCTTCTGAGCAAAGTCACAAATAAAATCTCTAGAACAGTTCGCCATATCTAGAAACCTTCTGAGGGTGGCCACGCTGGAAGGCAGTGGCAAATCTTGCAATCCCTGTATCTTCTTCCAGGTAGGGCTTCAGCCTTGGTCTGTTATCCTCAGGCCCAGAAAGAGTACCTCTTTCTGACATAGTTGCGCTTTTGCAGGGTTACATTTGAGGCCTGCCCTCTGGGTGAGGGTCAGTAGTTCATCTAAGAGATCCAGCTGTTGTTCCTGTGTGGCTGAGGCCAACAACAGGTTGTCCACATACTGCAAGAGACACTGGGGTGTACAGAAACCCTCAAGGGCATCCATCACGTGTAAATGGAACAGGGAGGGGCTGTTGTAGAACCTCTGTGGTAAGCAGGTCCATGTGTACTGCCTGCCCTCAAAGATGAAGGCAAACTTATATTGACTTTTGGGGGCCAATGGCAATGACCAAAAACCATTGGAGATGTCCAGGGCACTAAACCATTGTTGGTCAGTGGTCAATAGTTCTAGCACATCTGGTGCTGATGCCACAGTTGGGGAACAACTGGGGTGACCTGGTTCAGTTTTCTGTAGTCAATAGTAAGTCTCCAGGAAACTGTGGGTTTTTTCCACAGGCCACACTGGGGAATTTTCAGAGGAAACACATGTTCTAATTACACCTTGCTTCAGGAGTGATTTAATTGTTTCCCTAAGAGAAGACCAGGCCTCAGGAGGAAAGGGGTATTGCCATTGCCTCTCATGGGCTGGGCCTGTCACTTTAGTGACAGTGTGCATCCTGCCACAATCATGCTTGTTGGTGGCAAATGCCTCCAGATGTCTTTGTAGAATGGGGAGGAGCTTTGGGAAAAGATAATGGTTCTTAAACAAATCTATGATGTCATACTCTTTGTTGTTTGCAGAGATTGTTGCAACCACATGTGAGTCAGGGATCATAATGGTGTGATAATTTCCCTGAATTTGTATCAGCAACATGTTGGCTAGGTCTACCACACAGCCATGTGGTGCCAAAAAGTAAATTCTGATTATACTAGGGTGATCATGCAGTACCATTAACTGAAAGGTGTGATATGCCTTCAGGTGTCCCAGTGTCACAGGTAGTGCCAAGGAGTGGTATGCAGGTAACCTAGTTCTGTCCACACCAGACATGTTGGCCCTCCTAATACAGACACAGCTGTGCCTGTATCCCGTAGTACTGTTATAGGCTGCCCCCGGCCTCAGTGCAGGGCCTTCCATTTGTATCCAAGACAAGCTTGTTTACAATATGGACTGGGGCCTGTAATTGTCAATCTGTACCAGTGGAAGCATGGGGGAGCTCTTGAAAGAGAGTCTGAGCCTGGTTCCTTTAAACCATGCTGCACTAATGCTATATAGGGAGCCACTTCCAGGTTCAGGCCTGTAAGGGCCTGAGGGCCTAGACTTCCGTTATCTCCATGGCCTGTTGATGCCTGCTCTCCCATTTGTATTGCTGCAAGGGCCTGAACGGGAATGGCATCTGTTACGGAGCGTACTTGCCCGAGAAGATCTCGGAATTTCCAGTTTTCATCGGCTATTTCCCTATATGAGGGGCCTGATCTTTGTTGTTTACCCTTGTTGTTTTTATGGTGCTTCTTATTTTTGTGGTAGTTCTGGTTCCCACCCCAGGATTGTTGTTGTTGTTGGGCCTGCTGGGGATGTTGATTGTTCATGGGTAGGAGCTGTTTCTCTTGGGCCTGCCCCTCCACCGTGTAGTGTGTCATGGCCTCCGGAATGGCTTCCATGGCAGCTACTTTCTTGGAACTGGAGCCTGAATCACAAATGTAGAGTTAAACTCTCTCTGATTTCCAAAGACTATCAGCAAACCTCTCTGGGGTGGGATACGTGGTTGTCTCTACCTTTTCTCTTACTGCAGAGATCATGTTCCTAAGGAACAGGGTCTTATATTCAATGAGGTCCACATTTGCAGCTTCTCCTGCAAGTTGCTTCCCTGCCCGGTGGGCCATCCAGAGCCTCTGGTGGAAATTTTCTGGACTTTCTTTTGCATTCTGTTTCACAGGGTATGCAAGCATCACTCCTACTACACCTGGGTTGTGTGCAGAAATGAATTCAGATAATACTTCATCAAAGGTGGCATGGCCATCCTGGTGGATGACATCAGGGAGTTTCACCCATAGGCCAGGATCGATGGTCTGGCATAGGAGCCAGACCTGGTAGTCTGCAGTGAGACTAAACATTTCACTTCTAGCATGCACCTTTTCCAAGTGGCAACTGAAGTTGTCGTACGGGCTCATCCGACCAATGCTGTCAGCTATTTACTGAACATAGTAGGCAATTTGTAGGGTATTATTGGGATGATCAAGTGGAGGTAGATTGCCTTGGGCACCCAACAGGGCTGCCTGAGCTGTGGCCTCAGCCACAGAAAGAACCATGCCCTCCTGAGTACCAGCCTCATGTAGAAGCTGCCTAATCTGGGTCTTGAGAACCCATTTATTTTTCTCAGAGATGGGCACCGTGCCTAAGGCACTCTCAATCATTTTCTCTAGCTCCTGCCTGTCTTCCACATTAATAATGGCTATCGGTGGTGCCATCAGGACTAGGCCTAGGCCCCCCCCATCATGGGGGTCACCATGTTGGCATTAAACATGATGTGTGTCATGCCGTCGATGACATAGGCACATGGTGTCATGTGACAGGGGTCCGCCAAGTTGTGGATGGTGGGGAGGGATGTCTGGACCATAGTAGGTGTGTGACTGGGTGTTGTACTGAGAGATGTCATCATCAGACTTCTCCCCTTCAGATGACATCGACAAGGCAGGGGCTATGCCTCCCATCACCTTGTCGTGACCAGCAAGCACCTCCCGCTGATGGTGCAGTTTCACCATTTTAGATTCACATTCCTCATGACTCACTTTTGCAACATTCTTACCCACTTCATCCTGCATCTGTTTCTGTAACACTCTATACGTGGTGCTCAATTCGCAATTTCCCTAGTAGCTAAACCTAAATTATTACGTAGCTGGTTTATCTCATCCTGTAACTCTCCCAACTCCTCAGGCATTTGTTCATTTGTTTTACTTAACAAGTCATTGATTTGCAAAGCCTACCCTTTATCCTGTCTCAAACTTTCAAACTCCCACTTCAACATACAAAGTTCCTGCTCGCCTGCCTGAGCAGAATGATGCAAAAGGGAATCCTTTTTATTTCACAGAGTTTGGAGCTCAGACTCCAAATCCTGCTCAGGTCTCACACAGTCACTTTCCTGCAACCCCATCTCCTGCTCAAGAGATGAGATTTGCAGTTTAAGGGATCAAAACCTCGCTTCGGATGCTTTCAGAGCAGCATAAAGAGCCGTGACCATCAGCCCTTTAAATTCTCACTTCCTGGCTGTTTGTTTCATCTCTGTGTACTGGGTTGAAATCCCCAGCACAGTGTGTTTGGATTGACTTGTGTCCCACGCGAAGTCAGTCCATCCTCTGTGGGAGGCAAGGAACTTTGAGGCATTGAGTCTCAGTTCTGCACAGATATTTGATATGATGACTATTGTGTGGAAGGGAACGAAAAATCAAACTGTGAAAAGGTGCCGTACTGTGTATTGATCCACAACAGGTGCACTAGTTCACAGTCGTGCTACTGTGCACTTGTAAGCTTGCAATTCAAAACTGCTGTGGGGTGGGTCAAGTCAGCATCAACCACACCCATTAAGCAGTCAGACTTTGCAAGTGATTACAAAGTGGGTGAAAAATGGGAGAGGTGGTGCAGGAATGCACACCTACAGTCCCCATTGGAAAGGGAAAAAGTTTTAGCAACAAGTGAAGCTTTGCAAATACCAAATATTGCCTGGCCATGGTCATCAATTGCCAGGAGGTCTAAACCTCACTCTCAGGTTCTTGGCAATAATGGGCATGCAAGGAACCACAGACACCTTGCATAAGCATAATAAAGCTTGTTAGTTACTACCGAAAGGATAATCACAGTTGCCCTAAGCAGTTCTTACCAATAGGACTGGGAGACAATGCTAAGTGTTCCCTATACTTCGAGGAATCTCTGTGTCTCCTTGGGTCTCCGAGGTAGAAGACGTAATGTCTTACATTATATACCTAAGATAATTACCATGGTTACTGTAAGACAGAAACATTTATAGTTACAAAGATGAGCCCTATTGGTTAAATTAGAGGTGGCACCACAGTCCAAGATAACATTATATAATTTTGTTACAGTCATCACTTTGTAGAAACAAAGAGGTACAGTTTGTACATAGCCAAGTAGTAATACAAATCATCAGAAGATGGCAATGTCGACTCATATATCATAATCATTACAAGGACACAGATGTCCTAACATCTTGTAAGCAAGAAATACATGGGTATATTGGAAAGTAAAGTGCATAGCAGTAATGTGCATATATATCCTGACATCTACTTTTATATCGTAGATGCCCTTAGCCCTATATGATAGTATAACATATACTAAATGCTAGCTGTCTGCAGTGTATCCCTGGGGTACCAATTAAGGTGCAGGGACCTCATGTAACATTCCCCCCTTGTTGCCTCACAAGAGGCAACACAAGCAAGAGTAAGGAAATGGATAGGGAGCAGGGGTCATTTACAAACCCGACGCACAAGCCTTGTAAAGGAACTCCAGCTGCTCACAGTGTTGGCGTAATGTGCACTGTAGGCAGCAAAGCATAATAATAAGAAAAAATATACAAAATGTTTGTATAATAACAAAACCTTTAAAGTAATCTCCAACCAAGTGTTAGTAAGTGCACTATTCAAATCACCAGCATTAATGAGGGCAAGTATGTCCTCATCTGCTTTGTAAATATTATTGGTGATGTGGATGAGATGGGTGTCTTTCCTGTCTAAAACTGATTTTAATGTCAAAGTTAAAGGATCAATGTGTACATTAAAGTAAGGTAAATACTCTGAAAGAGTAAGCAGATAATCAGGGTTACCATCAATGATATCAGGGTCCATAATGGGGACAGGGGTAATAACTGTGTGCCCAATAATTGTTGTCTGATGCGGGATGAAACAGAAATTGGGAACATCAATAGAACATGTTTGTTCTCTGTACTTAAAAGTTTTGTTGCTGCTGTGTTCTTTGTTGCTGGAGCTGCTGTGGGGAGATGGGGCAGGTGATCCTGGGTCTGCATCGGCGGCGGGAAGGAAAGGGACCACATCGGTGGTCAGAGGAGGACCGGGGGGGCCATAGGAGCCGCATCGGCGGTGAAGGGAGAGATCGGAGGGCCGCTGCAGTTCAGGAGCAAGGAGCGGTGAGGCCAATCAGCACTGAGCATGCAAACTTTGGTTGTGCGACTGGGCTATAAAGGCCATTAGCCCAGTCGCAAGTGCTGCTGTGTTCTTTATTGCTGGAGCTGCTGTGGGGAGATGGGGAAGGTGATCGTGGGGCCACATTTGTGGCTGAAAGGAAAGGGACCATCGGAGGAGGACCAGGGGGCTATAGGAGTCACATCAGCGGTGAAGGGACAGACCGGAAGGCCACTGCTGCTCAGCAGCAAGGAGCAGTGGGGCCAATCAGCACTGAGCGCGTGAACTTTAGTTGTACGAATGGGCTATAAAGGCCATTAGCCCAGTTGCGAGTGCTGCTGTGTTCTTTGTTGCTGGAGCTGCTGTGGGGAGATGGGGCAGGTGATCCCAGAGCCGCATCAGCAGCAGGAAGGCAAGAGACCACATCGGTGGTCAGAGGAGGACTGGGGGGCCATAGGAGCTGCATCAGCAGTGAAGGGAGAGATCAGAGGGCTGCTGCTGCTAGAAGCAAGGAGCGGTGGAGCCAATCAGTGCTGAGTGTGCAAACTTTGGTTGTGCAACTGGGCTATAAAGGCCATTAGCCCAGTCGCGCATGCTGCTGTGTTCTTTGTCCCACACCATCCACCCTCGCCCTGACCTCTATTAAATAGTCGGTGGGGATGGAGCCTTGAAGGGGGAAAGACTGTGAGTGGGTGTCCAGGACTGCTGCTGCTGACTGCGTCCTGGACTACTACTGATTGGGAAAAGGGAGCTGTACGCTGTGCCTGCGTGGGCAACATTGATCATCTGTAAAGAGCAAGCTGAGAGAGGGTGACTTGGACTTTGGATAATTAAACAAAAGGATGACTGTATGCTGTGCCTGCTTGGGCACCATTGACTACTTGCTATATACAGCTGTGGGATATGATAAATGTGATCTGATAACTGGGCTGAATTGTTTATTGCTACTGATCTTTGTGGGGAGGACAAAAATGGAGCTGGTTCTGGTTTGTGGCAGATCGCAGGAAAGGGGGACTGTATGCTGTGTCTGCTTAGGCACCATTGACTACTTGCTATACATATATATGGCTGCAGGATTTGATAATTGTGAACTGTGATAACTGCTGAATTGTATATTGCTATCTGATCTCATGAGGTGGGCAAAAACTAAATTGGTGCTGCAAGTGGTTGGTACTGATCACACCAAAATGAGGGTGGATTCGGGGCTGGCTAGAGCAGGCATCTTCGGCAGGGTGATTGGGTGTATGGGGTGTGGGGCAGCAATAATCCTAAATTGGGCATGGAGGTACGGAGGGTGTCCAGTGTGTTTTCAGCTGACAGGGAGGAGGCCAAGGGGATCAAAAGGGAAGGCCTGAGGGGGGAGGGAGGGGGAAAGGAGTGGAAATGATCCCATGGAGGGAGGCGAGGCCACTACAGCATACCCCAGGGAGCAGGTAGGCATGGGCCCTATGGAAACCCCGGAGGGGGTAGGGCACAATACAAGCAATGGATGGAAAACACCTCACAGGAGAGGGGCTGATCAGGGGGAGCAAAGGAGGAAGGGGGGTAGGAGAAATCATGCCAGGGGCAGGCATCACACTTAGCAATAGATACACCATGCTGTATCCAGGAGAGGAGAGGAGGTGGATGAGGCTGGCAGGGGGGAGCAGGCAGCCAGAGAGGGTTTGGTCAGCAAGCTAGGGGTGGGAATAGGAGAGGTTATGAAACAGGAGGGGGCAGGCAGCGAGGGTGTACCTAGCAAGCCGGGGGGTTGAGGGCAAGGGAGGTGAAGGGACAGAGGGAAAAGAGGGAGGGGGAACTGGGGTCGAGCAGGCACTCAGGCTGGGAAGTCAGTCAAGAAGAGGGGTAGTGGGAATACTCTAGGAAGGCCAGCATCGGGCAGGAGAAATCTGATGAGGAAAGGGGCAGGGAGGGAGGGAGAAATATGCCAGATGGGATGGGGAGACAAGACAAGAGGGGGGTTGGAGGCTGGAGAGAAGCAGTAGAAGGGTGTATGGGTGGGGACCTGTGGATTCTGACCTAAAAAGGGAGTTCAGGGGGATCGGAGGGGCCAGCAGTGCCACCCAGGAGGTTGGGGGGGTGAGGAGTAAATTAGGAACCGCAAGCAGAAGGAAGAGCATAGTAGGACATGCACAGACTAGTGATCCCTGGACTGAAGGGGGTGGGAGGAGTAAGCTGGGGGTCGATGATAGAAGGAAGAGCCTGGAAGGGATCAAAAGGGACAGTAAGTTGGGGGGTGAAGGTGATCCTGCTGGGAGACTCCATGACCAGGGCATCCAATGGGAGGGGGTAGGGGAGGGAAAAAAGCAGCCCGGTCAGGGCTAAATGTATCCTGGGCCTATCCGTTCACAAGGTCAAATTCCAGCTACATTCATTGGCATTGGAATGCGGGGGATCCCCAGATTTCCTAGTACATCTGGGCGCAAACGATTTGGAAGGGAACAGCGATCTGGAAATCCAGGTAAGGTTTTGGGAACTGGCCAGAGTCTGCCATTCTATAGGAAGTTCAAGTTCCTTCTCAGAAATCCTGCCAGTACCTAGGGCATCCAGGGAGACCAAGCACAAACTCAGAGGTGTGAACCAGTGGCTCAGGGACTGGTGCAGGGCAGAAGGGTATGGGCTGGTGGGGGACTGGGGGCACACATGGGATGATAATGGGTTATATGCTAGGGATAGGATACATCTTAATCTAAAGGAGAAGGAGATCTTAAAACTGAAACTCGCTGAATTCATAAATGAGAAGTGGGGTTTAAACTTGTAGAGGGGGAGGGATTAGTGAAGGAATGGAGTCAGGAGGGCTGACCGAGGTCCCAGGTCTAGTGCGGCAAATGAGGGCAGGTGACTGGGATGTACACAAAGCAAGAGCTGTGCAGGAAAGGGCAAATAGGGAGTGCGCAGGGCCGAGTCAATTGGGTAGGGGAGGGGGGATGGGGTGGAGGATGGTCCTGATCAACGCCAGGATTATGGGCAACAAAATGCCCGACCTCCAGGCGATGCTGGCAGAGGGATCAGTGGATGTGGCAGTGATTACGGAAACATGGGCCACCCAGAAGAATGATTGGGACCTAAACTTGGAGGGCTACACAATATTCAGGAGGGATAGAGAAGAGGGTAGAGGAGGGAGTGTAGCACTGATAGTCAAGAATGGCATAATGGTTAGTGGAGTGGAGGAGGCAGATAGGGGAGTGGAAGTGATTTAGGTAACCCTGCAATCGGGGGGAGGCAAAAGACTGAAAGTAGGGGAAACAGACCCCCCGCAATGGATGAGGACCTGGAGGGAAAATTGGTTGAGAACATCAAGGGGCACTGTGACCATGGAAAGGGTGGGGTGGTGGTCATGGAAGGCCTAAATATGCCAGGGACAGACTGGGACACCATAACATCAGCGGTGGCCAGGGAGCAGAGGCTGATGGATGTGTTTTAGGATGCCTTTCTGGTCCAACAGGTGGGGGAACCTACTAGGGGGGAGGATACTGGACATTGTCCTTGCAGACAGTGACCAGATAAGGGGCCTGGAGGTGTGTAGCCCACTGGCAGGAGGAGACCATGCCACGGTCTGGTTTCTGCTGTGTCTGGAGCGGAGGACAACCACTTAAACACAGTAGTAGTGGACTTCAGGGGGGCAGACTTTACGAGCATGGACAGGATTCTGAGGTTGAGCTTGAACAAGATTAGGCCAGACATGGATGTTGGTAGCTTGTGGGAGACCATTAAAAAAGGGGTACAGAAGGCTACTAGCTCATGTACATGGGTAAGGCATAAAAATGGTACGGCCAACGAGCCGTGCTGGTGGACCAGGGAGGTGCAAGAGGCAGTGAGGGATAAGAAAGCTGCCTACACACGTTTTAAGCACTCCAGGGGGGACCAGGAGAGAGGTGAGTACGAGTTGACAGCTAGAAGGGTCACAAGAGTGGTGAGGGGAGCCAAGGCAAGGATGGAGCAAAACCTGGCTAGGGATATCCAGAGGGGTGGAAAGGGATTTTATAGATATATAGGGGAAAAGAAGAAAGGGAGAAAACAGATCTCCAGGATTAGGACTGGGGAGGGATGGGCTCAGGAGGCGGGGTAGCAGGCAGAGGTACTAAACAAGTACTTTGCCTCGGTATTTATGGAAGGAGACATGGGATCCATTCGACTGGAAGGGAGGGGGGGGAGACAGCTGAGAGGAGAGGACAGATGGAAATGAGAGGACCAGAAAAGGCTGGGGCCAGGTGGGCCAGGCTTAGAAGGGGATGGATGCTTTGTTGATGGGGGGTTAGGGAGGGAGAAATCACAGAGCACAGTGTGAGGGAGGCCTTACAGGCACTGAAAACTGACAAGGCACCGGGACCAGATGGGCTACATCCGAGAGTTCTGAAGGAACTGGCGGATGAACTAGCAACTCCACTAGCTGCGCTTATCAATGCCTCACTGCAGACAGGATGGGTGCCTCAGGATTGGAGGGTGGCTCATGTGGTGCCTATCCACAAAGGGGGGTCAAGGGAGGAGATGGGCAATTATAGGCCTGTCAGCCTAACATCGGTGGTAGGCAAACTAATGGAGGGCTTCATCAAGGGGAAGCTCGGGAGGCAACTGGAAAGGCTGGGGCACATGGATGACAAACAGTATGGTTTTGTCCTGGGGATATCATGCCAGACCAGCCTCATAGATTTTTACGACTGGGTGACAGGAACCCTGGACTGACAAAGACTGGTGGATGTCCTATATCTGGATTTCAGTAAATTGTTTGACTCGGTACCCCACATCGGGTTGTTGACAAAGTTGGGAGGGATGGGGGTGGGAAGACAGTTGCTTAGATGGGTAGAAAACTGGCTTACAGATAGAACACAAGGGTAGTGGTTGGTGGGATAGTCACCTCCCTTAGGAAGGTCTTCAGTGGGGTTCCCCAAGGTTCAATACTGGGGCCACTCCTGTTCAATGCCTATGTCTCTGATATAGGAAGTGGGGGTTAGGAGTAGGATGAGCCTCTTCATGGATGATTCAAAACTGGGAGCACTGGCTGATGGGGAGGAAGCGAGAGAGACAATCCAGAGGGATCTGGATACCGTGGAGGGTTGGTTAAGGAGGTGGTGGCTGAGGTTTAATCCGGGGAAGTGTAGGGTGTTGCATTGTGGGGTCAGAAACCCAGCTTATGTATACACCCCGGGAGGGGTCTCACTGCAAGCCACATTGAGTGAAAGGAACCTGGGGGTGGTGGTAGACACCAGAATGAACAACACTGAAAACTGCAGAAGATCGGTGGCAAAGGCAAACAGGATACTGAGCTGCATAGCCCGGGGAATAATGTCCAGGAGGAGGGAGGTGATCCTACCTCTGTATAATGCCTTAGTCAGGCTGCATCTTGAGTATTGCATGCAGTTCTGGAGACCTCACCTTAGGAAGGACACAGCATTGTTGGAGAGTGTTCAGAGGAGGGCAACCAGGATGATCTGGGGCATGAGTGAAAGGACCTATGAGGAAAGGCTGGAAGTCCTTGGGCTGTACTCACTGGAGGAGAGGAGAGACAGGGGGGACATGATTGAGGTATTCAAATATGTGAAAGGGATTAACAGGGGCAGAGCCAAAGAAATGTTCAGGCTAATGAAAGGGGGCACAACCAGGGGGCATGAATGGAAATTGAAGGGGGGAACCTACAGGGGAGAACGTAGAAGACATTACTTCACTGTGAGGGTGGTGGAGCCATGGAATGCATTGCCTGGGAGTCTAGTCAAGCAAGGCACAGTGGAGGGCTTCAAGAGGGGGTGAGACAGATGCATGGGTGTACCGAAGCCAAAGTTGGCACTCTCAGGGGCCAGGGGGGAGGAGGAGCTTGTGCCCAATAGGGGCTGGCTACCGAGCAGACACGAAAGCGTTAGGTCTATTGTGCTGGCTTTTAGTATGTTAGTAATTAGTTACCACACAATATTCACCATCTGAATTATATTGTATTTCCACTGTAGGCAGTCTCCATTTTTGCAACTGTACTGGGCAAGTATAAGTCTGTTTGGAAATCTGTGCTGACAGGCGGTGAACCTGTTTCCGATAAGACTGGTACAACTTGGAATCATCTGGAGCAGATGTTGAGTCCTGGTAATCTGTGCCATTAGTGGTGATGTCGTCGTCCATGGAAAAAGACCAATCGATACTGTCTGGGGAATAGCCACATACCGGTTTAATAACATCAAATACATCACATCGACACAAATAAATATATCCTTTCTTCGCGTAATAGTCTGTGTGGGGCGAAACCCATGGGTCAAAAAGAGAATGAAAAACCAGTAGAGGAGGCAAGTCAAGGCTTTTTCTGTACGTGTCTTCATCAAGGTGCCCAATGGAATGTACAGATGTGAGTTTATCAAATATAGCTGTAGCAGGATCAAAACGTAGTAAAGAAACAGTGAAAGACACAAACTTATCATCCTTAATTGAACATTTCTTAGAAGTAAGACAAGCACCAGTGTTAGGGAGCCTGGTCACCACAAAACCCAAATTTCTAGCAGTAGAAATTGGAATAGTTAAAGACTGAAGCATACACATGGCAAAACAGTTAGGGGATTTGCAATGAGGGCAATACCATTTAGAAATACGTCTATCATGTATGATATCAGGAATTCTTCCGTATTCTAGATCACGGAAGAGATTGTTGACGGTAGTGATAATGTAAGAGCCATAGGCTGAGCACAGTATTTCATGGGCAATGCATTGCTTATCTGCTTCTTTATTGTTTTGTGCTATTAGTGCACTAATCTTATCTTTAGAATCCGAAAATGCCTTATGCATATTGTATACAGTGTATCTTTCTTCCCGACTAAGGCCATCCACACCATGCAAAATTGGGGGTATAATATCATTAACCAGACCAGTTTGAAACTTTTGTGAATGTGATTTGACAGCAGCAATGTCGGTCTTATTCCAGATGGACACTGCTGTACCAAAAACACCAGTGGCGGTGCCTGTGGCATCAGTGACATCAGATGTGTCACGGGTATTACGTTTATGACTTTGATCATCTGTATTAGGTTTTCTCCTAAAATTGCCTCTATGCTCAGTGGTGTGTACCCCGGCAATAGGGTCTTGGTTATGAATCTGAAAAGCTGCTAAGCTATCAAGTAACAAAGCACTATAAAACAATGATGTATTAGTAGAATGACACATACCAAATTCTTTCATATTCCAATAAGTCAGGTTAAAGAATACAGGTATATGCATAAATTGCAAGTTGTTAATAAGTGAGCCAGGTAAAGCAGTGGCTGTTAGACCACTATGAGGACCAGGGGTTTGTTTTGGACATTCCAAAAGCTGTTTCTCAGTTGGGGGTAACACAGATAGGTACATGGTGGTTAATGCCATGTTGTGTACAGCACAGCATTTCCTGGCAGAATCTTTAGACAATGAATCACAATATGAGGGGTCAATTAAGGTATTGTGATATTGTATAAACTAGAATGTCTAGGAGAGGTTTGGAGCAAAGGACAAAGCACCATTTGGGGATAATTTTGTGTTGGGCCATCCACGGAACGTTCCCTTGGAGAGTTTGGCCACAGGGAGTATTTGTCCTTGAGACTTGGTTTGCCACTCAATTTGTAGGGTAGATTTAGCAGGAGCAACAACCGAGGCAGTGAGGTAGGCATCTGAACCTTCCTGGACAGTAATCAAATTGTCGGGAATATTGATGGAGACTCACTTTGGGGTAGTTGCAGGTGGATCAAGGTGAGGAAGGAGGTGCTTTACCATGCCTTGGATGCAGGGGATAACTCCTGAGATGATGAGAAAATGGAACAAGATAGCCATCTTGTCAGTGTATCTGAAAAGGAAAATCAAACATTAGTAAATTAGTACTATTCCACCCAATGGGGTGAGGAAAAGTAATTATACTCCTTTATACAGTTTCAGCTGGTTTGCATGTAACCATTTGTCAGTTAATTTGTTGTTTTGCATGAGTCTAACCAGATAGACTGCTGGACTGAGCTTGTTGACAATGGGGTAGGGTCCTTCCCACTTATTGGAGAAGGAATGTGTGGGATGTGCAAATCTGAGAACCATTACCTGATCCCCAACTTGCCAATCCACTTCTTGTACATGTTTGTCAAACTGAATTTTGAACTGTTGCTGGGCCTTGACCCATGCAGTTAGCAGCATACAAATGAGTGTGTATGAGGTCTTGTCTGAGTTTTTCCACATATTGGTCCACTGAGACATGATCTGCAGTGGGAGGGGGGGTGCAGGTCAAACAACAGATGTTCAGGTAATCTCATTTGTCTACCAGTCGTCACCTCAAAGGGTGTCAACTGGGTGGTGACTGAGGGCGTGCTCCTAATTGCCATAAGGAGTAATGGCAGTAGGGAATCCCAATCCTTAGGATTGTCCTCAATGAATATGGACAGCATTTACTTAATCCATCTGTTGGATCTCTCTACTTGACCTAAGGACTGTGGATGGTAAGGTATGTGGAACTTCTGATGAACTCCAAGGAGTTCAAGTGCTTCTTTCATCAACTCACCTGTAAAACTGGTTCCTTTGTCAGAATCTACCTTGAGAGGTAGGCCCCACCTGGAAAAAATCTGTTCCACCAGGATTTTGGCAGTGGTTTTAGCAGTGAATGTCTTAGTAGGGAAAGCTTCAACCCACTTAGAGAAGAGATCAGTTACCACAAAGGCATACTTGTTATTTCTGCTAGTATTGGTCAGGGGACCAATAAAGTCGATCTGTATGGCATGCCAAGGGCCAGAATGTCTTTGTGATAGTAGCTTGGCGTTATGTTTGATAGGGATGGGGTTGTTTTGCACACAAACAAGGCAGTTGTATATGTACTGTTTGACATCCTTGGTGACACCAATCCACCAGGCTGTGGTCTTGAGCCTTTGGAGTGTGTTTTCCACTCCCTAGTGTCCACCAGTGGGGGTGTCATGCACTTGGTGCAGAAAGTCAGACCTAAGTTGATGAGGGACCACTCACAATTTGGTGGGGTTGTCATCTGGTTGATACCAGATGAGCTTGTCATCAGGAAACAGGTGTAGCTTACCTTCATGCCTTCGATAGGGGTTGTAGGTAGGTAGATTCTTTTCAGTACCTTTGCCAGTTCAGAGTCAGCATGCTGGGCTTCTGACAAATCCAAGGGGGAGCAGGGTTCCGGTTTCTTCGTGACTGCTGCAATGTGTACGGCCGCTCTGGCCACTGGATGATCCATCATCCAGGTGTGCCCCTCTTGGGACCCTTCCTTTGCAAGGGTGTCAGCAGTGTCATTGAAGGCATGATAGGGGCCGTGTATGGAGTGGGCCTGAACTTTGTGTACATAGAGTTTGTGTGCAAATTTGTGTGCCAGTGAATGAATGCATATTACCAGTTCTGCCAGAAAGGAAGAAATTCTGTAAGGGAACAACAAACCCAGTTAGAGTCTGTGAACATGATGGTATCCTCGGTTCCATGCTGGATGAACTTGAGGGCGCAGACCACCGCTGCCATCTCTGCATGCTGTGATGATGCCAGACTGCAACGTTTAGAAATCTTAGCAGTGTTACCAAAAGGGTACATTACTAATATGTCCATTCCTGCTATCTGTTCTCCCTGGTAGTAGGAAGCTGAGCAGTCCATAAAGACACGACACAGTGAAGTGTTTTCAAGTAGTTGTGGTGTAGCAGGAAGGGAAGGACCTGGATCTGGTAGATCAGGTGGCTGCAGTGTACAGTCATGGGGCTATCCTTGGAAGAGGAGACCATGCGCTAGCATGGATGGCATTTTGGTTGGGTGGACCTTGATGTCTCTTTCCTGGAGAAGAAGGGGCCAGTGTATCAGTCTGGTATTGGAGACTGACCCATCCTTTACTCTGTCTGATAGCAAAAAGGCTGTTGGGGTGTGGTTTGTATTAATGATCAGGAGGGAGTGCCCAATGATATACAGAAAGTGCTTGACAGCCCAGTAGGTGGCCAGAAGGTTCCTTTCACAAAGGCTGTATTACTGTTCCACTGTGGTCAAGAGCTGTGATGCATATGCAATGGGTCTCAGGGTGCCATGGACCTTCTGGGCCAATACTGCAGACATAGCAATGTCAGAGGTGGCACATTCCAGATGGAATGGCAAGGCTGGATTGGGGTTAACCAAAGCTGGAGCTGAGGCCAAGGCCTGTTTCAGTGATGTCACAGCTTGGGTGTGAATGGGGCCCCAAGTCCAGTGGACATCCTTTTCAGTAGTTCATACAGAGTGACGACCTTCTGAGCAAAATCACAAATAAAAGCTCTAGAATAGTTCACCATACCTAGAAACCTTCTGAGGGTGGCCACGCTGGTAGGCAGTGGCAAATCTTGCAATCCCTGTATCTTCTTCCAGGTAGGGCTTCAGCCTTGGTCTGTTATCTTCAAGCCCAGAAAGAGTACCTCTTTCTGACATAGTTGCACTTTTACAGGGTTACAGTTGAGGTCTGCCCTCTGGATGAGGGTCACTAGTTTGTCTCAGAGATCCAGATGTTATTCCTGTGTGGCTGAGGCCAACAACAGGTCATCCACATGCTGCAAGAGACACCGGGGTATAGAAAAACTCTCAAGGGTGTCCATCATGTATAAATGGAACAGGTCCACGTGTACTGCCTGCCCTCAAAGGTGAAGGCAAACTTATATTAACTTTTGGGGGCCAATGGCAGTGACTAAAAACCATTTGAGATGTCCAGGGCACTAAACCATTGTTGGTCAGTGGTCAATAGTCATAGCACATCTGGTGCTGATGCCACAGTTGGGGAACAACTGGGGTGACCTGGTTCAGTCTCCTGTAGTCAATAGTAAATCTCCAGGCACCTGTGAGTTTTTTCACAGGCCACACTGGGGAATTTGCAGGGGAAACACATGTCCTAATTATACCTTGCTTGAGGAGTGATTTAATTGTTTCCCTAAGAGAAGGCAAGGCCACATGTGGAAAGGGGTATTGCCATTGCCTCTCATGGGGCCTGTCACTTTAATGACAGTGGGCATCCTGCCACAGTCATGCTTGTTGGTGTCGAATGCCTCCAGATGTCTTTGTAGAATGGGGAGGAGATTTTGGAAAAGCTCATGGTTCTTAAACAAATCTATGATGTCATACTCTGTTGTTTGCAGAGATTGTTGCAACCACATGTGAGTCAGGGATCATAATGGTGTGATATTGTCCCTGAATTTGTATCAGTAACATGTTGGCTAAGTCTACCACACATCTGTGTGGTGCCAAAAGTCAATTCTGATTATACTAGGGTGACCATGCAGTACCATTAGCTGAATGGTATGATATGCCTTCTGGTGTCCCAGTGCCACAAGTAGTGGCAGGGAGTGGTATGCAGATAACCTAGTTCTGTCCACACCAGACATGTTGGTCCTCCATCTGGTAGACCAAGGTGATGTGTCTGGGTTGTCATCCTGTAATACAGACACAGCCATGCCTGTATCCAGTAGTACTGTCAATAGGCGGCCCCCGACCTCGGCCTCAGTGCAGGGCCTTCTGTTTGTATCCAAGACAAGCTTGTTTACAGTATGGACTGGGGCCTGTAATTGTCAATCTGTACCAGTGGAATCATGGGGGAGCTCTTAAAAGAGAGTCTAGGCCTGGTTCCTTTGAACCATCTCACCATGCTGCACTGATGCCATATAGGGAGCCACTTCCAGATTCAGGTCTGGACTTCTGTTATCTCTGCTGCCTGTTGAGGCCTGCTCTCCTGGTTGTATTGCCACGAGGGCCTGAATGGGAATGGCATCCGTTACGGAGCGTACTTGCCTGAGAAGATCTTGGAATTTCTGGTTTTCATCGGCTATTTCCCTATATGAGGGGCCTGATCTTTATTGTTTACCCCTGTTATTTTTATGGTGCTTCGCCCTCGGGGTTTATGTAGCATCCCACAACTCGGGTGTGTGTAAAATCTCATTACACACCCCGACCCATACTTTATTCTCTATAATTAACACACAATCTAAATACATATCAAATACATGCAAGTCAAAAATACACAGTTAAAAAATCCAAATTGTCACAAGTGCAAATAAATATTTTTGATAACAAAATTGTTACAGGAATCATGGGAAGAAGGAACAGCATTGGAGAACCTGAGAAAGGACACATCTATCACAATGAAGCACGTAGACAAGAGCGGGAGTGTGGTGATACAAAATACAAAAGAATATATCGAGGAATGTCTGAGACAATTAAATGACGCACATTTTTATAACAAATTACGTCATTACCCTTTTTTTGAATTTAAAAATCAGATAGATGAATATGTAAAGTAATTTTTTTGACAAAGGGGCTATCGACAAAAAGGTAAGGAATTTCTTAACACTACAACATCCAACAAAAGCAACATTTTATACATTGCCAAAAGTTCATAAATCTCTCACTTCACCACCTGGGAGACGAATCATCAGTGGAATTGGTTCATCTACTGAACCACTTTCGCAATATGTTAACTATTATATCAGACCTTTTGTGGAAAATTTAGATTCATATTTGAAAGATACGAGGAACATCTTGAACGTCCTGGAGGATGTGGAAATACTGTACACAGGGACTCTTATTTAATTACCTTGAACACAGAGTCCCTGTGTATGAACATTCCTCAGGAAGAAG
Organism: Neoceratodus forsteri; assembly: GCA_016271365.2. Lineage (NCBI taxonomy): Eukaryota > Metazoa > Chordata > Ceratodontiformes > Ceratodontidae > Neoceratodus > Neoceratodus forsteri. The sequence goes on from CM057450.1 coordinate 1,223,040,354, forward strand.
CATTAGATATTATTGCTTTTTATTTGAATACATGGGGTGAAGATGCTATGCCCCCTGCTGACCTTTTGGTAAAACTATCTAAGTTTGTATTGAAATCTAACTCATTTATATTTCTGGATAGTACATATCTACAAGTACATCAATGAGGGCTACTTTTGCCCCCAGCTTGGCTAATTTACATGTAGATAAATGGGAAACAGAAGTCATTAGAGATCCAGATGTTGCCCCTATTTTTGATAAATTAAGATCATTGGCGTTGTTTTATTAATGACGTGTTTGTCATCTGGAAAGGGAGTCTTGATTATTTTAATGCTTTTATCCAGTATTTACATGGGTCTAATCCTAATCTGCAATTTTCCTTTCAGGACAGCAAAAGGGAAGCATTTTTCCTAGATCTGAAAATCCAAGAAGATGTGGAAGGTAACATTACTACTGACATCTTTGGGCTGGCAGTATAGCCTAGAAGTTAGAGGAACAAGGTGAGAAAGAACTTGATACATCCAGCAGACCAGACCTGAGTTTGATTCTCACAACCTCCACTTGCATACTGTGTGACTCTGAGCAAGTCACTTTACCGCCCAGTGCTCTCAGGTCGCCCCTGAAAACAGGCACTTGTGCCTAGTGGGCCTTACCCGGTTACCAAAGACTAAAATAAAAAAAAAATCTTCAGAAAAGAAAGGGGTCGAAATACTCTGCTTTTAGCTTCCAGCTGTAACCCCAGGTATGTAGTATAGAATATCCCCAAAGGTCAATTCCTTAGACTGAGAAGTAACTACAGCAATATAGAAAGGTATAATGTAGCAGCTGCAGATTTGACTAATCAATTTAGGGAGCAGGGATATAGTCACCATATTCTCCAATGGGCTGAACAAATAGCTAGGAACACAGAAAGACAGGAACTGCTGAGACAAGCAGAAAGGGAACATACTGACCAAATTGTTATTAAAAAGAGAGGGGCTCTGGATTTATACCTTAGGTGCATGCAAAGTCTTGAGTCTTGATGGTGCCCTAGTTGGCACTACTTGCTCCTTTAAATACCTGGGAGTCACGCTTGATCCTCAGTAAGACCTATCTCTGCATATTCAAAATGTGTGCAGGGCAATGAATGTCAAACTTGGACTCGCATATAGGGCTCATGGGTCCCCTACAGTGGCTGCATGACTTGCCCTTGCTAAAGGTTTACTCCTCCCCTCACTCAGCTATGGGCTGATAACCTATATTCTCGCCACTAAAACTAGCCTTTCAAAATGGGATCTGGCCTATAATAATGTCTGCTGCTTCACCCTTGCCATCCCCCAGCTTACCAATCACTGTGAATTATACGAACGGCTACACTGGTTGTCCCCGAGTAACTATCGCTCATTTGTCTTGGGCTGCTTCGCAGACAAAATTATCTGTAATGTCACCCCGCCTGCCCTGTCTAAACTCCTTCAGCCAGCACTGCCATCTTATCAGCTCTGCTCTGCTGAGTCCCATCCCCTCCTTGTCCCTAAAACAAGTACACTGACAGGAGACTGTGCCTTTGCAGTCTGTGCCCCTAGATTCTGGAACACCCTACCTGCACTTAGCAGAAGTACTCCCACCCATCCCTTGTTTAGAGCTCACTTTGGTCTCACCTGAAGTCTGCCTCAGCTTGCTATTGTTCCTAGACTGTCAGGTATCTCCCCTGCCTGACTTGGTGTGCACCATCGATTGCCCCGGTCCCTAGACACCTACTCCTCAAGTCCACAAATGGGGACCATTAGTCCTTACTTGCCCATGCACCTAAGCACTTACTATCCTTAAACTGGGGCAACAACACCATGCCCCAACTTAATGCACATGCATTCTTCCATGAATTGTGTATTACTCTTTACTGTGTTGATCGTCCTTGCCTTTATGCATATGCTTATCTGTTCGTTATGCACATGTTTATTTGTTCTCGCTGCTCACTGCCTGTGTATTACCGCCTTGTAATATTGCCTTACTGTTTGCTTGCTATTTTGTTCATACTGTTTACAATATTTGTCATACTGTTTGTAAAACCTACCTTTGTAATCTCCCAGGTCACACCTGAAAATAAGCATTCCTTGTCTAGTGTGCTTACCCGATAAACAAAAGCTAATAAATAAATAAATACCCAGGAATAAATAGGAATTTTCATATAACCCCAAATCTGAAATAAAAAAGTAAATACAGAAAAGCACAGACATATTGAGACATTGGAATTATAAGTAGGGACATGTTAAAATATGTATGGACATAATGTATAATAAGAAGTCGTTGGTTATTCCATGTCTTTTATCTTTCAGATCTGGGACACCACCAGGAATTGTATTTGCTCCTGCAGTAGTGGCTGAAACTTGATTCTGTCATCACACTATTTTGTTATCAAATATCTACTTGTACTTGTGGCAATTTGGATTTTTTAACTATGTGTTTTGACCTGTATGTATCTGATAATTTTTCTAGATTGTGTACTATTGGAAGAAGTGTTAATTAATGTTTTTATTTATTATTGTGACATCATTTGTAATGGTCCACTATTGATGACATCATTTTTAGTATATAAGGAGAACTGACTGTTTGTGGAGCACATTTTTTGATGAAGGAGTCACCTCTGAAATGCATTAAGGTGTGCACATTTTATTCTGTCACCTGCAATAAAACTTTAGTATAGTTTCCCTGTAACTCTGAGCTGGACATGGAACCTTTGTACATGAGCACTTGTGCTCAAAGGTACTTTCTGAAAATCTCAATAAAAAATCTGCATAAAAAAATATGTTGTAAGCCCTTAGTTAGTGCATAGGTTACTCATTAGGTTTCATGGTGCTACCTCCTCGGTAAAAAAAATGTGAAGGTGGCTGGGGGCTGGTGCCACTGTATACCAGTGGGCACATGCCAGCCTTTGTGTGTAGAGGCTACTCACCCCACTATCTCCCACCACAAAGATTTTGTCTCTCACTGTGTCCTACCACCTCTGGCTCTAACCCATTAGTGGTAATCTATGGAGAAAGTATTCAGGAAGATCAACAGTTATATTAAGTATGTAACTTTGATATCCTGGCATCCCTCCTGAATTTGCTCCCCCCCCCCAAAAAAAAAAAACTATTTGCAGCCATTTCTTCTCATATGTTTATTCTCTCTGCACTTGAACAGTTCATTAGAGTCTGCCTTGCTATCACAGTACCCCTTCTGTATTTGAAGGTCTCTATCTTGTCCCCTCTTTCTCTCCTGGCCTCTGAGTACATTTTTAGGCTCTCCAGCTTCTGCTCATCCGTGCACCCCTGCTGCTCCCGAATCACCTTTGTTGCCCTTCTCTGTGCTGCCTCCAACTTGTTAATATCCCTCCCCCAGTAGAGATTCCAGAAATAAAACCAGTACACCAGGTGCTGCCACACCAGGGTTCTGTACAGGGCCAGTATAATCTCCTTCCTTCTGCTACTGAACCCCCTGCTTATGCAGCATAGCATTCTGTTAGCTATTCTCACTATCTGTTAAGTTGTGCAGATGATTTAAAGGTGCTTGTAACTGCCCCCCAACCCTGTGGGTCTAACTCCATGTGCATGATCTTGCACTTAGTTGCATTAAAGCCCAGCTGCCAAATCCCAGACCACCTCTCCAGCCATTCCATGTCCTCCCTCATGTCCCTGATCCCATCCTCATTAGCAGCCCTTTTACTGAGCTGGCATCAGCTGCAAAGAGGCAGATTTTCCCCTGGATGCCATCTCTGACATCACTACTGAATATACTAAACAACACCGGTCCAAGCCCCAATCCCTGTGGGACACTGCTAGTGACTTTTCTCATGCCCAAGTACTCTTCCCTGACCACCAGCCTCCAAATTCTCCCTTCCCCAATCAATTACACACCCACCTGGTTATTTTCTCTCCTACCCATAAGATCACCCAACATCTTGATTATTTGTCTGTATGAGACAGAGTAGAATTCCTTGTTAAAAACCAGGTACAGTATCTCTACTGCCTGGCCCCTGTTTATAGCCCACGTGACCTAGTCAAAGAAATCTATCAAGTTAGCTGGACATGACCTCCCTACCAGAAACCCATACTGCCTATTGTCCTGCAACCCGTTAACCCCGAGGCATTCTACCAGCCTTTCCTTTGGAATGGTTTCCATCAGTTTGCCAACTATCTGAGTCAAACTGACTGGCCTGTTGTTCCCCCGCTCATCCCTTTTTTTTAAACTGTATTATTTTAGAGTTGCATAAAAAATGGTTACATTATATAGCAAACAGACCAAGAAAGTACATAGTTCTGAGGGCACCAACCCCTTATTCATAGAAGACTCATGCATTCACTATATTGAGATACATCATTGGAGGAATACCTCCCATAAGTACTGATCAAAATGTATACAATTGTACTGTAGTTGTGAGTCCAAGAGCAGCATGGCTAATTTAAAAGATAGAAACTGGAAATCAAAATCCAACTAAACTCATTCCATATGGGACTAATGGCACCGTGTGCTAACTCTAAAGGTAATTGTTTGTCTGAAAAAGGTCTTGGCGGCTTCACGTAAACTAATGTTTAGGTGTTAAACATCCCCCACCTCCCCCTCTATAATGAAAACCACCATAAAAACAGTTACAGTTGTAAGTAATATAGTTCCCCCTTCATCAAATCATAACTGTTTAGTAGAGGAAAGAACATACCTCCCCTGCACTTATGAAAAACAGGCAATAACAAGGCATTATTTAATTATTTATTGAAAATTTCAGAGAATACCTTTGAGCTCAAGTGATATTTTACAAAGGTTCCACACCAGTGACAGAGATTACAAGGCAATATAACAAATTACAGCATCATATACAGTATTAGATAGATGGATGAATGGGTGGATGGATGGATGGATGGATAGACAGACAGACAGATAGATCAGAGCCCTTAACTGACTTCAGATTTCTGGACCAAAACAATAACTAGGTCATCATGTTACAACAAGCAAACTTAATTTTTGAGTCTTTGATATGAACGTCATCTGTTGGGCATAAATGCTATGTGTTGAGCTGAATGGCTCTTAGAGTTCCAAATGACAGAGTCTACAACAGACACAATCAAGTAGTTTAAGCAGAAAAATAATGAGAAGTTATAGGTGGGTGAAGGAAAAACAAAGTCAAGTGTCCCATGTCCAGATACTGCTCTCCCACATCCAGACTGCTTTTAACCTCTTCCAATGTCTTAGGAGCCAACTTACCCACTTCTACAGGGTCAGAAAATGCAAATACCTCTCCCCTGTGCACTATCCTGATGTGTGCCGGATAGATCAAGTGTGTCACTTCCACCTCCCAGAGGGTCTGCCAAGCCCCATCAAACTTCCTTTGGTGTTGCCTCATTGCATAATTGACACTGGGAAAGACATACCCTTGGTGATTTCCTGGATGATGGGCACGACTCTCCTTTTGGGTTGTAGACTCTGATGTCTGATTCTGACTCCGGCTGTCACCGCCAGTAGTGTTCTTGGCTCTTCTGAATTTTGCTGTCTGCCTCCTGGAATAATATGGTATGCCTTTTGTTCATCCATGGTACTCTCCACTCCATATGGAACAAGCTTCTCCATTAGCTACTCTTTGGCAGACATTACCAGATGGTCTCCTTTAATCCTTTCTGGCAGTCCAATTATCCAGTCATTAGCAGACTGCGTGTGATTTTCCAGGGTTTCCAGCCTTGCACGTAAGTGGTGGCTTTCTTGCACCATCATGACAGTAGCACACATGGACATGTTTGCCTGCTTGTGGACATTACACATTTTATTTTTAAGCCAGTCTGCTGTTGACTGCAGAACATGCACTCAGCTATTGAACCCAGCAATGTTTTAGGCTAAGTCTGAAACAGAGATGATTAGCTACTGGAAGTTCAGGCCAAGGATGCTATTGTTTTATCTGAACCCTGTTCAGCCACAGCCTGTGTGTCTGCAGCAGACCACAAGGCCAGAGCTCCACCAATTCCTTTACCTTTTTCAGCTCCAGCTGTCCCTCTATCTCACTTAGTATTACCCATTTTGACAAAAATCCAAGTGCTCTTTCTAATGTTCCTATTTGAAACATAGGAACGTAGGAATGTGATGGCAGAAAAAGACTGCCAGGCCCACCCAGTCTGCCCAAAGATCCCAGATTTTTACTGGGTTTTTGCTGTAGCCATCCCCCCTGCTCCAACAGCCCCTTGTGTTTATCCCAGGCCCTTTAACCCCCCCAGCCTTCTCCCCTACCACTTCCTTTGGCAGTCCATTCCAGTTGTCCACCACCCTCTCAGTGAAGAAAAGCTTGAGTTTCTCCTAAATCCCCCGATCTGATATTCATGACCATAGCTCTCTCTTTAATTGGAAAAGATTCTCCACTGGCACCTTATTTATACCCTTGAAGTATTTAAAAAGTCTCGATCATGTCTCCCTTCTCCCTCCTCTGCTCCAGAGAGTACATGCCCAGGTCACTTAGTCTCCCTTCGTATGGCAAGTGCTCTAAGCCCCTCACCATCCTTGTCACCCTCCTCTGAACTCTTTCTACCCTCTCTACATCCTTTCTGAGGTGGGGTCTCCAGAACTGGACCCCATACTCCAGGTGTGGCCTGACCAGCTGTGTGTATAGAGGTACTATGACCTCTGACTTCCTACTGCAGAATCCTCTCCCTATGCAACCCAACATTCTCCTTGCTCTTGCCACTGCCACTCCACACTGCTTTCCCACCTTCAGGTCTTGAGAAATGATGATGCCTAAGTCCCTTTCTTCCTCAGTGACCTGGAGAGGTCTACCTCCCAGTGCCAGTACTCTGCTCTTCCATTCTTTTTGCTCAAATGCACAATCTTACATTTTGCCACACTGAATGACAATTGCCACACTGCATATCATTCCTCCAGCCATTCCAGGTCCATGTGCATCATCTACACCCTGCCTGGCTTGTCCACTCTATTACAGACCTTTGCATCGTCTGCAAAGAGACACATCCTCCCTTCCAGACCCACTGCTATATCCCCTATAAAGACATTAAACAGAAGAGGCTCAAGTACTGACCCTTGGGGAACCCCACTGATTACCTCTGATTCCTCCAAGGGTGCCCCATTGACCTATACCCTCTGCGTTCATCCCTCCAACCAATTTCCAGCCCACCTTGTTACCACCTCCCCAGCTCCAAGCAGGCCATTTTGTATAAAAGTCTTTTGTGCGGCACCGAGTCAAAAGTCTTTCTGAAATTAAAGTAGGCCATGTCCACTGAGCCCCCCGATCCACCACCTTTGTGACCCAGTCAAAGAACCCTGTCAAGTTTGTTTAACAGGATCTGCTCTCCGTGAACCCATGCTGCCCCAGATCCTGAAGCTCATTTGCCTCCAGGTAGTTGTTAATCCTGCTCTTGAGTAGTTTCTCCATGAGCTTTTCAGCCACAGATGACAAGCTCACTGGCCTGTAGTTACTCACCTCTCCCCCTCCCCCTTGTTCAGGGGTATTACAACTGCACACTTCCAATCATTAGATACTACCCCTGAACTTAAGGAGTTGTTGAAAAGAGTGGTCAAGGGAGCAGCCAGCACCTCTCCCTGTTCCATCAATACCCTTGGATGCACCCGTCTGGCCCCATGGCTTTGTCAACTTTCAAGCCCCTAAGTTCCCTTAGTATTTCCTCTTCTTGAAATTGACTCACATCCACTCTGTCCCTTGTGGTCTCTATCTCCTTAGAGTTACCCCCTTTTCATTTCATCTCCTTTGTGAATTCCGAACAGAAGTAGCTATTTAGCAGTGCAGCCTTCTCCTGGTCCCTCACCACCCTTTCCCTTTCCCCTTCTCAGTTTTTTAGGCTGGAAATACCCTTCTCTGTTTTCCTCCTTTCACCAATATACCTAAAAAAGGTCTTATCCCCCATCCTGACTGCCTTGGCAATGATCTCTTCCGTCCTGGCCTTTGCTCGCCTGACCACCCTGCCCGTCTCATTCTGCCTAACCTGATATTCCTCCCAGTCCTCCTACCCCTGCATTGTTTTAAATCTCACACTAATGCTGTCCTCCACTTCCTTGCTGAACCACAGGGGTTTCCTCTTCCTCCTATATTTGCTCACCCTCCTTGCACAGAGCTCTGTGGCTCTCACTATGGCCCCCTTTATTGACTTCCACTTGTCCTGCACCCCACCTTGCTCTCCCATTCCTGCTAGTCCTTGTTTAACATATTCTCTCATCTTCCTAAAATCTGCCCTCCTAAAGTCGAGAACCTTCACTTTGGTCTGGTTTAGGTCACCGATATGCTTACCATGAACCACACTGTACTGTGGTCCCTGGTACCAAGGTTATCCCCCACCGATAATTCCCCTATCCTGTCCCTATTTGTTAGCAGCACGTCTAAAATTGCCCCATCTCTTGTTGGTTCCCGGACCATCTGCTTTAGTAAGGCAACTTGAAGAGAGTCCAATATTGCCCTGCTTCTGAGGGATGTGGCTGACAACGTGTCCCATGCTATGTCTGACAGGTTGAGATCTCCAGTTAGCAGCACTTCCACCTTAGCCGACATGTAGGATTTCCTCTATCATCTGGTTGTCCACTCCTTCATGCTGTCTTGGTGGTCCGCTGTGCAGACCACCTCTCCCCTACTCATGGCAAATGAGACCCATAATGTCTCTGCTTCCCCCCACCTTCCCTGTACCTCTGTCACCTGAATCCCCTCCCTTACATAAAGCGCTACTCCCTCCTCCTCTCGACCCTGTCTTTTCTAAACAGCTGATACCCTGGTATGTTCATGTTCCAATCCTGCCCTCCATGACACCATGACTTCGTGATTCCCACCAGGTCAGGTTCTGCTTCTGCCATGATTGCTGCCAGGTCCGTTACCTTCTTGCCCAGGCTTCTAGCATTCATGCACATGGCCTTCCACCTACCAGCTGCCCTTAAGCCCTCCCCTGGCCTAACAGTTTTCCCTGTCCTAACCCTATCCTCTGCAGCCCTCACGGGGTGTCTAATATTCTGGGGGAGGCTGAGTGCCCCTCCTGTCCGCTGTCCTGCTCTTGTATTTCTCTTGCAGTACCCCCCCACCCCGATTTAGATTAAATTGTAGCATCTGTCAATTAGTTCTTCCATTGTCCACCTCAGCACTTCCTTACCCTCCCTGTTTATGTGTAACCTATCTGGGGTGAGCAGGCTTTTGTCCTGCCATGTGTCTCCCCATTCTCCCACCAGTCCAAAGCCTTTCCTAGCAGACCACCTAGAGAGCCAGCTGTTAAATTCAGTTCTCCTCTGTTTCCTCTCTGAGCTAGCTCTTGGAACAGGCAGTACCTCAGAGAATGCCACAGATCTAAAGTTCAGGTTATGGCAGAAGTAGTAGTAAAAAGGTTTATTTTTAACCAGAAATCAGATCTTACTTTCACATCTTTAGGCCCAAGGCCTTTTTTCCAAGCTGGAACTTGCTAGAACTTCAAACCTTGCCTGTACCTCCAGTAAGCTGTGCCCTGCAAGGTTATTTGTCCTCAAGTGGAACACTAGGTGTGTTCTCTCATCCTGCAGTTTCCCTCTGGAGGGAATGTGATGGATCACTTCAGCTGCTGTCATGCCTAGCAAGCAACTGACCCAGACCTTGCCCCCTGTCCTACCCCAGCCAACACCCCTTACCATGGAGTCCCCAACAATTAGAACCTTGTCCTCCACTTTTTTGGAGCTCAATGTACAATGTGCCAACTAGTCTGCCACCCCCCTCCCTTATCCTCCCTGCTTTCTTTTTCCTTCACCCTGGTGCATCCCACCCCTTGCTTGATCACAATCTCCTTCTTTCTTGCTCCTATATTTTGTCCTCTTCATGGGCTGGGCCCTGGACCCATCCTGGATCCCCCACTGATCCCAGTCCCTGTGAATCCCTCCTCTCTTTCGATAGCACTTTCTAGGGCCAAACTTGTTGTCTGTTCTCCCTTCTGCTGCTTTCTGCAAGATCCCTCTCCTGACTCTGCAGTCCTTCTACCTGTCTCGGGTTGTCTCAATTGTTCCTCTCTCACTCCCTTTTCTTCCAGGATCCTAGTATTACTGGACACTAAGGCCCCCACCACCTTACCCTCTTGCTCCTGCCCTGTCTCTGCATCCCCTCTCATCTTACCCACCCTATTTGTGGCATTATTTTGACCACCTTTGCCCCTCAAGGTTCTAGATGGCCATGGCCCTGGGCTATCACACTCCCTCCCTTTCTGGACCTGCCCCCATAGGTTCTCCCAGGTCCCCAAAGTCCTCTCCTGGATGCCACTACTCCCCAATGATTTCACCCTTGTGCTTCCTGCTACTTAATAATAATAAATAATAATAATACTTTATTTTTATAGCACAATTCTAAAATCTTTTTTTTTTTATTTTTATTTTATTTTATTAGATTCTCGGATTACAAATACCTTTGAGCAGAAACTGCTAGTTTACAAAGGTTCCACGTCAAAGGATGAGGGTCAACATACATACAGAGGTAGTAAAAGAATGCACAATTAATAACCAAAACAACTGAAAGAAAAAAAAATAAAGATATTCAGTTATAACACACTTTGAAATAATATTCATATAACGAGCAGCTTGAGTAGGCAACTGGCTGCAGTAACAATAAGAGATAAAGGGCACAATAGGCAGTTAGTATTGCAGGCGTGCGACCAGGAGAGGTAGCTGGCAGGCTAATGGGCCACTGTCAGATGCTGGTGGAAAATGTCTCATTCCAGTGGAGATGCGAAGCAGGAGAGGAGTCACAAGAAAGGCCCGGTGCCAGAGGGAATGAGACTGGGAAAGGGAGGGCTGTGAGACAAGAGTGAGCTGGGAGGTGTTTAGAGAGATCTCTGTTCAGAGAAGCAGTCACATTGAGTGGTAGAGGTGAGGTAAAGTTTGGGATTCCTTTTGAAGGGTCCAAGTGTAGTACAGGAAAGTGCTTCTCTACTGAGGGAATTGAACCATTGAGCGGCTCTATAGATAAAGGACCGCTGGCCCATGGAGGTACGACATCTAGGAACCTGAAAGGTTAGAGATTGGGCACCACATGTTTGTTGAGTGCCACTGAAAGTAGTAAGGCGTGAGTTAACACCAGGTGGCATGAGACCGAGGAGAATTTTTTGGGTAAGTATTGAATTCTGCTGAGTAGGGGTAGCCAGCTGGCCTGTGCATAGAGGTCACAGGTGTGAGTTTGTCGGTCCGCACCCGTTAGTAGTCTACAGGCTTTGTTGAGAGAAACTGAGATCCTACGGAGGGCACTTGGTGAGGCAGAGCCATAGATGGCAAGGCTGTAGTCAATGATAGAGGTGACAGAGCTGTAGATGGCTAGTTTAAGGGCATCCGCAGGCATACAGTGCTTGTGTTTGTATAGTAGTCCAATCTGTATATTGGCAGTCTTGGCAACAGTGTCAATATGCCGGGTGTAGGAGAGGGTACTATCCAGGGTAATACCAAGGTACTTGAACTCCTTGACATGTTTGAGTGGGTTCCCAGCATGGTTCTTGATGGTGAGGGACAGAGAGTTGTGTCTACTCCGTCGGTTACAGAAGGACATGGCTTTGGTCTTGCTGTGGTTCAGAACAAGTTTATGAGAATTGAACCAGTCTTCGATGTGCTTGAAGTCGAGCTGCAGCTGGGATTCAAGGACTGTAATGTCATGGTGGCTAGAAAACAGGACTGCATCATCTGCGTAAAGTAATATTTTTTGGTGGCAGGCACTGGGGAGATTGTTGATGAAGAGGGAGAAGAGTAGAGGGCCCAGAATAGACCCCTGGGGGACTCCGGAGTGAACCAGTTTCTCATCCAAAGAGATCCCTGCAATCCTTACACGTTGGATCCGATTATCAAGGTAGCTGGTGAACCATGGAAGGGCATCGCTAGAGATCCCAATGGAGGACAGTTGCTTGAGCAGTAGGGGGTGGTTAACTGTGTTGAATGCCTTGGTAAGGTCTATAAATACTGCCCCTCCACAATTCCCTTTGTCAAGCGTGGCATGGATGAAGCTTGTAAATTCCAGTAGTGCAGTGGTGGTGCTGTGCCCTTTTCTGAAGTCATGCTGCTCTGGGCACTGTACATTGTACTTTTCCAGTAATTCAACTAGTGGGTCCGACACTATTCGCTCCAGTACTTTAGATAGTACGGGGAGGAGTGAGATAGGTCTGTAATTGGTGTGGAGTGTCCTATCTCCGCTTTTGTGAACCAGTGTGACAGTGGCTTTCTTCCAGAGAGAGGGGAAATGGCCCAATCTAAGCGAGAGATTGAAGATCTTTCTAAGTGGTTCTAAGATTTCATCAAGGACTTGTGCCAGCAGTTTCAGGCCAAGGGAGTCACCATTGTAGTCTTGTTTACAGATTGCCTTTTGAATGTGTTTTCTAGCTACTTGTGGTGGGACCTCCTTAAAAAAAAACTTTGGGGTTGTACGTTCTAGTTGGGGGTAGCTTGTGAGGAGCTGGAGGCGAGGTCGTCGAGAAAATTTGGTGGAAGGACGCTGTCCAGGTTTGTAAATGCATTATTAAAAGTGCTGGTGATGGTACCTAGGTCGAGTGTAGGAGTGCCATGAAGGTTGAGCATAGTGGGTGGTGCTTTAGGATCCTTGCCTGTGAGTTCTTTTATGTTGTTCCAGAATTTTTTTCCCTGGCCTCAAGAGTTGGTCAGAGCCTCTTTGTAATAGCTGCATTTAGCATTCCGTATTTTTCGAGTGCAATCATTTCTGGCTGCTTTGTATAGTTGTATGTTTACTTGCATCGGAGTTGCATGAGCACAATGCCAGAGGTGGTCTCTGTGCTTGAGTAGAGTTAAAAGGTTAGTAGTAACCCAGGGGTTGGTCTGTCCTTTGTCCTTCATCTTTTTCAATGGTGCATAGATGTCACAGGCTTCATTGAAACGTTTGATAAATAGGTCCAGAGCTTTGTTGGTGTCACTGAGTGAGTCAAACACAGCCCAGTTCAGCCTGGTTAGATAGGATTCTAACAGCTGGAGGTGCCCTTGTTTGATTACCCTGGCATAGATAAGCTTGGGAGGGGGCTTGTGGTATTTGTTTGACCAGGAGCAGATGACAGGCGAGTGGTCACTTATTGTATCCGGGAGTACAGAAACATTGGAGATGCGTTCAGGGGTGGTTAGATAGAATCCAGTCTAGAAGCGTACGGGAGCCTGTCCTATAGTTACACCTAGTGGGGGCTTTAACCAGTTGAGTGATGTGGTGCACCGCGGCTGCATCCTTATAGGTAGCAGCCTCAGCGGAGAGCCAGTTAATGTTAAAATCACCCATGATTATGGTTTCAGAATTATGTTGCTGGACCCTTAGGTATTCCATGATACTATGGAAGCCAGCGGCCTGGTCTCTTGGGGGTAGGTAAACTGAGATGACAGTGAGTTCCTTGATATGTGCACTAAGGAGGATTTTGATTGTGAGGATCTGAGAGGAGTTGCTCAGGCTAGGGGATGGGATGATGTGACCCGTAAGGGTATCCTTAAGATAGATGGCGCAGCCCCTGCCCCATTTAGCAATCCTGTCTTGCCTGAAAATGCAGTGGCCAGGGATAGAGACTGAGGTATCAGGGATTTTAGGGTTTAGCCATGTTTCCACAACTGAGAGGACATCAGGATTGTGCTGTAGGATCCATGTTTGGAGAGAATCAAGTTTGTTGAGGATGCTGCAGGTGTTGATGGATGCCATAGTGAGTGTCCCTGTCCTTCTGCTTGGTGCCACTGCTGGCTGCCCAGGTGGTCCTGGGTTGGGGTGAACATTTCCTGAGAGCAGGAGCAGCATAAGGATAATTTGTAGGAGAAAGGATTTCAGCATCTTGTAGATTTGCCTGTTTGTTTTGCTCCTATGCCTTCCGTTGCTACAGTGCCACCACTGTTTGGATAGATTGTAGAGTACTAACTTGGTCAGGGGGATAATCAGTGGGCAGTGCGAAGTTAGTATCAGAAGGTATCCAAAGTGCCATAGAGGGGAGCAGAGGTTGGAACTGTCTATGATATAAATCTCTGTGGTCATGCCAAGGTTATTATGCAGTGTAAAGAGGGGCGCTTGATGATGAAGAGATTGTTTTGGGTTGCTCCCCATGTAAGTGTAATGGGGTAAAGCACATAGTCAGTAAAAAGACCTGGAAGAGCATTATTCAGTCAGAGGACAAATCAGGGTCCAAGGGATCTGGGGCTGGGAGAAGGTGTTTGCTTAATAAGGGTTGGATATGGAGAGGAGGTATCAGATAGTCAGGGCACGGTGAGATGTTAAGCTGAGGAGGATAAGTGGCAAAGGACAGGGATAGCTAATCCAATGGGAGGGCAGCACTCAGGGTTAGCTAATCCAATGGGAGGGCAGCACACATGGATAGCTAATCCAATGGGAGGGCAGCACCCAGAGTGGGAGGGGTGATAAGCCTATTTAAAGGAGGCCTGGGAGGAGGTGGTGGGGGTGGGACAAAATACCAACCCGATTTACTAAGCCAAGGACAAGGCAGTAGGTCGGCAGAGTAGGGCAAAAGAGCGCTCCAATGGTCATGCTGGCAGGTTCTGTAGCGCCCAATCACAGGCCGCTAGGATTTGCGGTGACCTATCAGGAGGCTGTGAGAGGAGAACCAGGCTCTGCGGCAAGCGAACGGTTGTACCTGGTGCTGGGATCTGGTTGAGGGCTCCAGGAGGGTGGCCTCGGATGGCCGGTTTGGTCCGGCATGGTGGCCGGAGTTGCGGCCGTAGGGCGCCGCTAACGGCAGTCGTGCCATGCGTTGCTCCAGTCTCCCTGCAAGGTAGAGAAATGAGAGAGGTTGAGACAGAGCAGAGTAATTACTTGAGCAAAGATGGGGGGTGAACTGGTGGCAGAGCGTCAGCTGGGGTGGGGGAGTGCAGTAGGAGACAAAAGAATAGTTAGCTAGTCTGTGGGTGGAGTTAAGGCAGAGACTGGGAGGTGATCGGCAGCACTTAGCACTGCAGGAGTTGAATCGATGGGGGGATGGTGGTCTTGTCGAGTCTTTTGGAGGAGTCTAAACAGGGAGAAAGAGAAGCTAAAAAAAGCTTTAGGGACAGAGATGGGGGGGTTGTCAGCAGATCAGGCTGACTAGAGCACAAACAGAAAAACACAGTCAGTAAAACTTTCAGTATCACAGTTTCAGTGGTAAAATCTGAGGCATCACAAGATTTAGTTAAAACAGTGAGTCAACTTAACTGTGGAAACAGGTTTCGGGCTCTATCTTGGCAGGCTTAGTGTCTGCTCCAACAATACAACAAAATACCAACCCGATTTACTAAGCCAAGGACAAGGCAGCAGGTCGGCAGAGTAGGGCAAAAGAGCACTCCAGTGGTCATGCTGGCAGGTTCCGTAGCCGCCCAATCACAGGCCGCTAGGATCTGCAGCGACCTATCAGGAGGATGTGAGAGGAGAACCAGGCTCTGCGGCAAGCGAGCGGTTGTACCTGGTGCTGGGATCCGGTGTAGGGCTCCAGGAGGGCGGCCTTGGATGGCTGGTTTCGTCCGGCGCGGCGGCCAAAGTTGCGGCCGTAGGGTGCCGCTAACGGCAGTCATGCCGTGCGTTGCTCCAGTCTCCCTGCAAGGTAGAGCAAAGGGCTTTACATAATTAAAATACATACAAATAACAAAATAAACTATTAAAAGACTGATGATGCAGAGTGCAGATAAATCAGATAGAATAGTCATTGAAGGCTTGCTTAAATAAATAAGTTTTCAGGGCTTCCTTAAAGCTCTCTGGGGTCCTGCACTCTTGAATCTGATGAGGTAGAGAGTTCCACAGGGTGGGGGCACCATGCATAAAAACCCGGGCCCCAGACATTTTCCAACGAACCCTGGGAACCTCTAACAATCCCTCATCAGTTGAGCGGAGAGGGCGGCCAGGGCTGTAGGGAGTCAGGAACTCTTGCAGATAGCTTGGGACCCAGTCCATGCAGGGCCTTATAGGTCAGAAGTCCAACCTTGAAGGCGATCTGCCACTGTACAGGCAGCCAGTGCAGTTCACGCAGCATGGGAGTGATATGACTCGAACAAGGAGTCCCCGTCAACAACCATGCCACTGCGTTCTGCACCAGTTGCAAGCAATGGATATCAACCCCCCTCAGCCCCAGGTACAAGGAGTTGCAGTAGTCTAAGCGCAAGGTCCCAAAGGAGTGGATCGATGTAGGCAGATCACCAGACGTAACAAGGTGCCTGATCCTGGCGATGTTCCTAAGATGGTAAATAGATGACTTGATGGCTGCCGACATCTGTAAATGCAGTGTCAGCCCATCATCAAGAACCACCCCGAGGTCACGAACCTGTTCAGAGGAAGGCAGCTGGGCACCCCCAAGCCAAAGACCTCCGGGAGACCCTGCTACCGATCTCTCTATCCGGTGACCCGGATCCACCACCAACACCTCAGTCTTCTCAGAATTCAATTTCAGCCAACTGGATTTCATCCAGTCATGGATTTCTGCTAGACAGCTGTTAAAGACCAAGATTGCACTATCCTGGTCAGGTGCAAAAGACAGATAGAGCTGGGTATCATCTGCATATCAGTGAAACCTTAGCCCATATCATCTTACAAAGTCTCTGAGGGGCAGCTTGTACACTGAACAACATAGGGGACAGCACCGAGCTCTGAGGGACCCCACACAGCAGAGAGAATGGGCTAGAGGAAAAGACCCCTGACACCACCCTCTAAGATCTGCCAGAGAGGAAAGATTTAAACCAGTTGAGGACTGGACCAGCCAGGCCACAGATGACCCTCAGGTGCTCGAGCAGCACCCATGGTCCACAGTGTCATGTGCTGAAGAGAGATCAAGAAGCACCAAGATGGAGCAGTGCTTCTGGCCTCTTGCCATCAGAAGATCATTGAGCACCAAACCAGAATGGTCTCAGTACTATGTCTCTTCCGGAAACCAGACTGGAGGGGCTCATAGATGTCATGGATGGTAAGATAGTTCTCCAGTTGCAGCTCAACCATTTTCTCAGTGACCTTCCCAACAAAGGGAAGGCTAGAGATAGGCCTGTAGTTAGCAATGCAGTTCGGGTCCAGAGCAGCTTTCTTAAGGAGTGGTGCCACCACCGCCTCCTTCAGGGAGCTAGGAAACTCACCCAACTCTAAGGAGCACCATACAATCTTTGCAAGGACTGGGCTGATGGATTCCATAGACTCCAAAAAACAGGTGTGTTGGGCCAGGATCCAAACTACAGCATGTCAGCCACAAATGCTGGACAATCCACACAACATCAACAATCTCTGGTCGGTCGAAAGATATCCAAGAGAACCGAGGTGAGGGGACCAAGCACTGACCAACTTCAAGCCCCATAGAGAGTGCTGGACTGATCTCGGCCCTGATGTCGGCCACCTTATCCACAAAGAATTGAGCAAATTCCCTCACACTTAACTTGACCCAGGTGTTGAAGTCACCCAGGACCATCAACCTGGGTGAATCAAATGCTATGTCAATGATGAAGTCTGCTACTTCCTACAGGAATAATTTCTCACCTCCGGGTGGACGGTAGATGAGAATAATCCTGCAGCCCACACCTGCTACCACAGTAAACTCAAATGATCTAGTCTCCTCAACTCGCACACCAGTAAGGCCCAATTCCGATCTAAAACAGATGGCTACACCCCCGCCTCTGTGGTCCAATCTTGAGTGGTGTATCACCAAGAACCTATCTGGAACAGCCACCTCCAGAATGGGACCTGTATTATCATCCAGCCAGGTCTCGGTGATACAAGCCAGGTCTGCTGTCCCAAGATCAGAGATAACCGCTGTCTTGTTCTTAATAGACCTGGCATTACATAACACCACTCGAGTCGGACGGGGTTCCTGGGTCGGCCGAGCTAACTGCCCAACAAATACTGGAGTCCTTGGGTATGGAAACTAGATGTGGAGAACCATGTTCTAGAGACCAATCTTGCCCCAGGGCATCTCCTGGTCCATACAACCCTGATACGGCCTCCCAGCACACCCCTACTTGGAGGTTCGGTTCCCCCAACCTACCTCCTCCTCCTGTTGACTATACCTAAAGCCCTGGAGTGACTATAAACCACTGCAGGAAGAGAAGGATGATAGATGAGGTAGAGGTCCCAAAGCTCCGAGGGGGAGTAGTGCCTGACCAGGAGAGCCACAGGCCAACATATCTTTAACCCTGAACTTAATTAAAACTAAACAATACACCCATGCTCCCCCCCAGCCCCTAAAAAACCGGTGCTAATCCATAACAAAAACCCAGATTATAATACAGCTCTCTAGGGTACCCCTAAAAACACCCCCACTCCAAACAACACAATAAACAGTATACAAAAACAATAACAATTCAAAATAATACCAAATAATTAAACTTGAATATGCAGTCTAAAAACCAGAGTGCTGTCCCTACTCTGTAAAAAATGTCCAAAAGGATCAATTCCCGTTACTTCTCACATAATAGGGGAAGATCCATCAGAAAATAAACTCAAAATGCAAACAAAATGAAAATGAATAAAAAGGAAAAAACAAGAAATAATAAAAACATAAAAAATTCCACCAAACTGAATCATAGAATCTGTGCAAAAATGTGCAGCAGATCAGAAAGGTACAGCTTCAGCTCACTGCAACAATCTGTCCAGGGAATTCCACCATCAATAAAGCCACAATCATTCCACCACAACTCCACAATCTTCATTCCTAGGATTAGGTATGCAGAGTTCTAGAGGAAGGACACTAACAGAGGAGCAGACCATGTAAACTGGAAAAGAGAGGGGTCCCCCCAACTGCACGGCCCTAAACAAGCTAAACTCCCCACCACCCATGACCTGCAACTACAGACACCCACAGGAGTAGGTAACAAGTCTGTCCCTGGGTGTCTTAGGAGGGCCCCATAAAATCTCCCTCTGGCTCCCCAAGGCCAGGTGAGGCACCACCTGCTCGGTCATGGACAGCACAAAAGGAAGACAAGTTAACGGGCAATAGCCTAAGTGCAGGGGGGGGTACAGAACTCCCTCACCCAGCACAACTTACTGGCCCCCGTCAACCTCAAGACAGCATCAACTCCAGTCAGCACAGAAGCAGTCACCAAATGGTTATAGTTAACTCACAAAACTCCCCACTTTTCCAGCCGATATCTAGGTATCATAGAATCCAGGCAGCTAATCCAAAAATAGTCGCAAGCCCTCTGATCCACGTCCAAATGTCAAAAGTATCAAAATATTCAACGACACACCAACTCAGTCCTCCTCAATTCCACGAACCAGTTCCAAAGATCCACTACAAAAACAGTTTCAAAGTTCCACGGCACAAAAGGCATTCCTTCCCCAAAACAGGTTCCAAATAAAGAGAGCTCCACCGGTCAAATTAATACTTGGCTCCGTTGACTCTTGAATAGATCCTCATCTCTTGAAGCTCCCTTCTGATTTCTGCTGCTGTCCTTAGTGGACTTTCTGCTTATGCTTTCATTCTTATCTCTTGTTAACTTCTCCCCTTTCCTGTCCCATTGGAAGGATCTCCGTGTTCCTCCCTCCTTGGGGCCTCCCATTTGCCCTACCCTGAGTTCCCTTCTCACAAGCTTCCTCCCTCCCATCCTCTTCTCGCAACTGCAACTCCACAAACCTATTTTTGTAAACTATGCCTCCCGGTTCCCCTTCTTCCACAGGTACATCCCATGCAGGGGATAGAGCCCCCAAATTCAATCTAGGTGGGGAGGATTGTGACACTTGGACAGCTAGTTCTGATTACTCTCTGTTTTTTGTAATATAAAAATGTGTTATTGAGTGTCTCTCATGAGACATGCTGAGACAGCCTGTGAGATGACCCCCCCCCCAGTGTTCAGCTACAAGATACTTAAAGACTAGAAGAGACATAAATTAAGGATCTCCTGTTTATCTGGCTTAATTGTAGCTGCCAGCTGCTAGGATGAAAATCATTAACTTTTATGATGTTTAGAGGAAGAAACCAGGTTATGTCACTTAGGTGCTAAGTTATAAAGGCTCCTTTGATGTCTGTGAAGGGCAAAAAGACACACTAGATCAAAGAGTCATGGGGAAATGAGTTTTTGCTGATGTCATCTTAATTAATTTACCTTCTGAATGATGAGACATCCTGGTTGTATGATTTTTGATAAACAGAGGAGGAGCTGGGTGACATCATGGAGAAGGCAGATTCAAGTCAATGTTTTAATTATGCTGTGACTGACCTTTAGAGATATACATGTTTGGACTCTGAAGAAGAAACATCTATCAGCACTATTAGAAGATATACATTAGATAGACCAGTCTAAGTGTATGGTTGGTAGGAATTTGCACTTTTAAACCTTTTTCCTTTAAGTGATTGTATGGTTTTGTGATATATTGTTCTGTATTTACAGTTTACATATTATTTTTCTATTTTAAAGTAAACCTCTATTTTAAGAGACTACTTGGTGTGTCTTTGAAATTCTTTATTTGACAAGTGAAGCATATATGGTTAAAGTTGACACTGTGCAAAAGCTAACTGGTTTACCAAACTGGGAAAAGGTAAGAGTTTATCTGAGGTCTTTCATAGAGTTTTTAATGGTTCATTTTGTATACCTGGTTAGGTGTCTGTAGGCAAAAGATATCTGGCATTTCCCCAAAGAGCAGAATTATCTGAGCCTGTACATTGGGTACGCCAGCAAGAGGTTCACAGTTTGAATCCCTCCAGAACTTGAGATCAAAGGTTGATTTGAACCCACAAAATAGACAGGAGGGTTACCCTGTTCTGTTCCTGTTCACAATACTGCACTCAGAGGTTGGCACTGTGGGAGCAGAGGGTCTGACCTGCTGAGTGGGATTGTGACAGATGTCACTACCTATGTGAGATTTGTTGCAAAAGTGGTCCAAAGCTAAGTTCATATCACCACCCATGACAAGCGGAATCTGTCTTGTACCCCATATATTATGGATTGCTTGGCTGTGGTTCACAAAGAAGAGGAGTTCATCAACATTTGGTTCCTTAACATTTCCTAGTATGAGCTCCCCCCAGGAAAGAGCAGAGTGCCAGTACCTGTTGCACTACATCATCAGTGGGTACCTTGTCAACTGACCATTTCAGGGATCTCTGAAGAAATATGGCCACCCCTTAGGATTTGTTAGTGGTGTAGCAATGTACTAGTTGCCCCACTCAGCCCTTCTGTTCCCAGTGAACCATGTGACTGGTGATGTGGGTCTCCTGAATGAGGGCTGCCTTTCATTTTTGGGCAATCAGGTGTGAGAGAACTTAATTTCTCTTTGTTGGGTGGTTATGCCCATCACATTCTGAGAAATCATTTCTGTAGCCAAGTGTGCCACAGTACTAGCCATAATCAATGAAGGAGGGGATAGTGAATTGAGGGTAATTATTTCTTTCAGTACAGGCATTTTTCAAGCTGTGAACTAAATCCTTCAAGGAAATAACAACAAAGAAAGTAATGGTCATCAGTATGTTATAGCATGACTTTACCACACTGTAATCTTGAAACAATGTACATCACTGGACAGGTTAGGCTCATACGAGCCACTAATGCCTAAGCCAACAGGCCCAGTATCTCCCAGGACTAACTCAGCAGCATTAGGCTCATGGGGGATGTAGCCAACATATTTATTGTATATTTATTTAATTGTCATGTAGTCACTACACCCTGCATGGTAATCAAGGGAAAGCTTCCACCTGCAAGTGAAATTCTGTTACATATGTACTAGGGAGAATCTGCTCATAGCAAATATACTACTGTACCTAGATCGGAGGGGGTTGAAAATAGAGAGCAGAGTATTGAACATAGGGCCACTGCTTATGAAGAGTTGGTTCAATGGAGAGTGGAGGTAGTGGCAGGCTACACCACTGATTTCCTGTCATGCACTCAGTCAATAGAGAACAGCATGGTGACAGGAGGGGAGGGGGAGAAGTCCTGACTCCATTGGGCAGAAGTGTGGCTATGAGAGTAAATAGTAGCCAGTGTTGGTTGCTGGGACCTGAGTTACTGGGGAGGGGGGTCAGAACCTCTGGAGAAGGAAGAGATATAAAGAGCAAGGAGGAAAGAAAAGAGGGATACGAGGAAGGGGTCGGCCATGACACTAAAGGTTTACTAAGGACCTTGCAAGTATTTTTCTCCTGAAAGACCAAATAGACCAGTCATGATTACTATCACTGCAGCTAATAAAGAGCTATTTCTTTTTTTTTGTCCAATATTAAAACTTTCCAGTGTAGTGAGCTATTACTTCTTATGTCTTTAATTTTTTTTTATTGAAACAAGAGGACAGCTGCCAAATACAATATTCTAGCATGTCAGCGGGTATAAAATAGGACAGTTACAGGAGATAAGAATAACAGGATTGAAAGTCCCACCACAAGGATACAGTTATAGAGTTAATAACCATAAGGGAAATAAATTGCGACCAATGTCTGTGCACTGCCCCATTGTGAGCTGAAACTCCTCGCCCCAAATCAGCAAGAAAGCCCTAAGTGACAAGGAGGACCAGACAACAGTGTCAAGGTACAAAGGTGTCATTGTACCACACCGTGGAAATAACCTGCAGTTGGCATTGGGTCTGAGAATGAGGTAAGCGACTGTGGTGGTATGCTGTGATGCATCCTATTTCATATATAACCGTAACTATTGGTCTCCACATCTCCACCATAGGCAACCTAATCTGCATCCATAATCTCATGATAACTTTCTTTGCAGTCAACACGTAGAGGTAAGCCAAAGATCTAGTTTCCAGCTTAATCCCCACAGGTGATATTGAGAGCAATATTATAGATAGGTCAACGAGGGAAGGTGATGACATTGAAGAATCCAATGTATCAGCTACAGAGAGCCAGAAGGATTGGAGTAGGAGATAACTCCTAAAAACATGAGTAAGTGTAGCCACTGGCTCCCCACAGCCCCTCCAACATTTACCATATTGTGGTGGGAAGAATTAAGCGATAATGTATGTTCAGGGGGTAGATTAACAGTCTGTTAATCACCCCCTTGGGTGTGATCTGGCACAAGGCAAGCTGAGTGCCATATTGCCCCAAGGCGGTGATTAACTGACTGTTAATCTAATTCCTGAACATACATTATTGCTATTATTATAAAGTTATTGTGTGCTGCATTTTTTTTACTTCTCTAAAAGTAATTTTTTGACATTTTATCATGTTTTAATGTAAACTAGTTCTTCCACACTGGCTCGAGTCCCTAATGCCACTGGTTACCATGGTGATATGCAAACAGTGATCTGTGCTTTGAAAAACAGTGCTGAGCAGTAATTTGCGCTGGTATGGTAAACAGGTGATGTTACAATGCAGTACTGTGTGCACTGTGTTGTAAATAGTGTTTCATGCAGGCACTAAATATAGCATTACGCTGAGTAGAAAACAATTAGAAGTCTTTTTTTTTTTATTTTAAAAAAAGACAGTTTGGCTTGTGTGCAGGTGCAGTTGCAATCTTCTGTAGTGACGAGTCTGACACTCGTTAACTTGTACATTTGTTTTTTTCAGCAACTAGTGATGGAATTAGGCAAAGTGCCCTTTGGGAAGATGTGTACAGTATTTGAACTTTTACTTTTTTTTACAGCACCTTTCTGGATTGATTTTCCACTTCACAGTAGCTGCAAGATTTCAACTCAACTGTCGTGGAAAGCAAAGCAGTCTACAATGACACTAAGCCCTATACTACCTTAAATTACAGTCTGTGGAGGTACCTTAATTTATTTTGCTAATTGGATTCATTTTTATGACAGTTTCTTTTACTTAATACTGCAATTTAGGGCTACATTACTGGCACAGCATTGCAAACTGCCACTTTCAATGTCAATAGTTAATGGCTATGCATTCTGACAGGATCACAAGCTGTGCCACGTTACAGAACTTTTTTTCCACATTTATTTGTCATACTGATTTTTCCAGGTTGCTGTAGCTGGGTACAATCATGGATGTATGCCATTTCTATGCATGCTGATGTGACCCGGCCACATTATGCTGAGGTCTGACACCTCATTTGGACAGCCATTTCATTCAAGGAAAATCCCAAGTCTCTAACAACTGACTGACACTTTTTTTGTTAAAATTATGAAAACAGCATGCAGTGATCGGGCTGTACATGCTAGGTTAACGTGGGTTAATATAACCCTCTAAGAACCATGACAGCCAATCAGGTTACTTGTAATTTCTCTGCCTTATAATAACTTAAGTAGAACAGCAGGAGTTCAGAAGAAATGGTGTCAGCATTTCCAGGCAAACTCTCTTCACATCACTGAGGAAGTGATTTTTAAAGGAGGGCGAGCATGTTTCACCCACATATCACATGGAATTGCAAACTGGAGTTCTCCAAGCCACCGGTCAGTAATGGAGTTTGTATTCTCATCCAATAAATCCTGTCGGTCTCCACAGAAGTTACCAACGAGGTATCCCCATCTACCACCATTGATGGCATCCAGAAGTAACCTAAACAGCAATGGAGCAGGGTCAGGAAACCTAATCCTATCATTGAACTGGTGTAAAAGATAAGTCTGAACCTACAAATATTGGAAGTGTTCCCTACCAGCCAATCATACTGTCATTGCAGCTGCTCAAAGGAAAGCACCCCGGGAGTATCCAAATATTTGAAAACATGTGCTAGATCCAGGCAGTGCCACCTGGCAAATGTCTGCTCTATTTAAACTGTTAAAAAAATCCAAATCAAATGCTAACAACCTACAAAAATAGAATGGGAGGGAGAGCTGTGGGTTCTTAACTAATTTAGACTGTAATGGTGGTATAAACCGGCAGAGGAGGACCACTGGTTCTATTAGTATAAAGGAAAGGGGCAATGTCATACATATCATTAAGTATAAATTCTCTATTATACAATGTGGTAAATCCAAAGTCCCAAATCCTGCATCCTGATTGGTTGGCTGGCACAATGACCACCGTGATAAATCCTCCAGTGTACCCACTGGAAGAAGTGCCAGCCAACTTTATAGCCTGCTAATCCGGTCGCTTTCACTTCAAACGAAACTGCCGCGGTTTGTCCCGTCACCGCTTAGCTAAAATACCACGGTAAATTGTTTACAAAATTACCTCCTCTTTCGAAGTGTAGGGACCTCAGTCAGTTAGAACATAGTTAAAAAACATTAAAGAAACAACATTCGGCATTGTATAATAAAAATGTATCCCTCCAGGGTGGAGTACACTGGAGGATTGCATGAGGACTCGGCCACCGCCGCGCCTCGTGACCGAATCACACCAGCCATGGTAAATCCTCCAGTGTACCCACACCCTGGAGGGATAAATTGCTTAATTCTTCCACAGTGGTTGAAGGTGGGGAATGTAACCAGTAATAAATAAGTTGTAAATGAGAAGCTCATGCATAGTGGAGTGAATTTGGTAAATGTGCCCCCTCCCCAGTGCATTAGGGAGCTGAGGAAGGGACAATCAGTCCCTGGATTGTTGACCACCCCAAATGAAGCAAGAAACTAATTTGTTCCATGAATTAAAATAAAAATGGGGATGGAAACAGGGTGAATTGTTTGAGAGAAAGATATAATATGCAGGGAAGAATATTCATTTCAATCTTTTCTATTCGGGAAAAAAATTGAAGGGTTAACTACTTCTGCCTAGTCAGGTCATCCATCAGGGTGTTCATCAGGGGTTCATAATTTAACAGTTCTAGGTTACCCAAATTTTTAGGTATAACACCACCCAGATATTTAAATTATGTGCCCTACCACTGAAGGGGAAGGGATTGCTTTAAGGGTAGTGAAGGGGAATGATTCTCTAACAATACATCATTTTTTGAAGGTTGAGGGAAAACCCTTAAAGAGACCAGAAGAAGACAATACAGACTAAGCAGGGGGAATGGAGCATTCAGAGTTAAGCAAAGTAAGGAGGACATCATGCACATATAAAGAGACTCTGTATTCAATACCCCCCAACTGGTAATACCTCCGAAATGCAGCTGCCTAAAGCTCAATATATAGTGCAAAAAGTAGCAGAGAGAGGGGCAGCCCTGAAGAGTTCCCTTCAAATACAATAAGTGAGGAGTGAGAGCTATTAATGTGAATATATGCCGAGGCTTGGTGTAAAGATTTCAAAAACTTGTAATAAAGGATTCAGGCATGTCAAAGGCCAACAGGGTGTCCAGCAAAAATTCCAGGACACCACATCAGAAGCCTTCTCTGTGTCAAGGCTTAACAGGGCCACCGGAATGGAGCGCTGTGTGACATATTCCATAAGAAGCATTGTTCTATGGACATTATCCGTTGTTTGTCTCTATTGAGTAAACCCAGCCTGGTCCAAATGAACCAGAGTTGGCAAAATTTGCTCTAGTCTATGAGCCCAGATAGCCATGTAGAATTTGTAGTCTGCATTTAGGATCAAGATCAGGCGATAAGAGGGAGCATTGGATCCTTTCTCAGGTTAAGGAATTGCTGATATGGTTGCATAGGATCAAGTTGGGGGAGGATTCACATGATGAAATTTCCTGAAAATACTTTTAAGAACATAAAGGTTAAGGAGCTTAGAAAACACCTTATACCACCATATACTGCTACACTTGGTAGCCATCTGGCCCCTGGCATTTCTATGTTTTTGCTTTTTAGAGTGCAAATTGAAGTTCCTCAGGCCAGACTGGAGCTGTCAGAAATGCTTCTTGGTCCTTCGTAAGTACTGGGAGGTGAAGTGATGAAGATAAGAAGAGATGTCTGTAACTGAGGGGGAAGTTGTCTCCATATACAGGTCTTCATAATACTTTTGAAAGATATGTGAAATACCAGTGGAGTCTTGCATGAGCTGCTCATGAGAAGGATCTCAGAGCTGCAGAATGCAAGCTGCTGGCTTTCATGCATGCAACCTGTGGGCTAATAACCTGGTACCATTGACATCCTCTTCATAATCTGAATGTCTCAGAAATAGCAGGGCCTGATGTGCCCAATTATTCAATAGGGACTGCAACTCTTGCTTGACTGCCCTGATACATTGTGTGATAACCATGTTGCCCAAATTGTAAAGTTGCTGATATGTGTAAAGCCAATTTATTAGTGCAAGATAATGCTCATGTTTTGCCAGAAGCATAAGAGATTATGTCACCCATCAACACAGTTTTCAAAGTATCCCAATGCGCTAGCCCAGTGGCACTGAGGGTTGAGGTGCTGGATGCCACACCTCATGCTACGCCGGCGACCCAGGTTCGGGAACGGACTCAGGTCGCATGGGGTCGGTCGGGGGAGGGAGGATGGAGTGTCCCAATGGATGCTCTCCTCCCTCAGGGTGGGATACCAGGGGTGCTATAAAAGTGCCTGATGTTCTGAGAGAGCCGGTGAAAGCACTGGCTCTCAAGGGGCATGGCGGCTTCGCTTACTGGAGCCGGGGAGGGGGGATGCTGTTAGGTGCTTGAGAGGAGCGTGCATCAGCATGTTGACTCTCTGGACTTATGTCCTATGCACCAGTGTCTCAGGGGGTTGGGTAACAGAGGGACTGGAGGAGGAAAAAAATCCTTCACCTCTCCTAGGTGACGACCTCTCCAGCAGCATGCGCACCACCACCACCACCGACAACATCAGGGCAGACTCCATTGTGCAAGTCCTCTCCCTGAACATTCGAGGGAAAAGGTAAGGGGGATCTCTCCTCACCCCACCCGTGGGGGCAATCCAGGCCATCAAAGACTTAGGGGAGTTGAGCTGGGGCAGACCCTGAGGTTGGTGCACTTGAGGCACTGAGGGCTCTGACTGAGTGCAGAGCTGAAGGTAGATAAGGTGGTGGGGATAAAAAGAGAGTAAAAAAAAAAATTATCCCAATGCATACCAGGTGATACCTGTTTGTGTGTGTGTGTGTGTGTATGTGGGGGGGGGTGTTGTTGGCGACTATCTGCTCGATCAGATCCAAAATATACTCACAACATTTCTGATCTTTAAGCAGCACAGTGTCAAAACACCATAGGGACATTTTGGACTGTTTATGTAGATCAAGCTTAAGGAGCAGGGTAATATGATCTGATAGAAAATGAGGTTTGGCAATGAGGTCCTGTATCACACCAAAATGTTCACAAGACATATAAAAATAGTCTAAGCAAGAATATGACCCAGACTGGGGAGAATAATGTTTATAAAGCCTTATGCTTGGAAAAAATCTGCACCAAATCTCCATGAAACCCAAGTGCTGAAGATTTGCCTAGAAATATTTAAGGGCCGCAGTTACCTATGTACACTGGGGTTAGGAAAGTCAAGATCTGGGGTCATAGTTAAATCAAAGTCACCACCCATGATTAGTTGGCCTACAGTGTATCTAAAAGTTTATTAAGGAAAATGTTTTGTAAAAAGAGATTCCAGCCATATTGGTCCTTGCAAAACAGGAGAAGATGGAAGGTTTGATCCCTTTTATTGGATCAACAAGTGTATTGTACCAAGATGGAACTATACACAAGCTTTTGGGGCCACACAGGTCCCTTCTTTAGGTGAATAGCAGAACTGAGCAACATAAGCAGTATTTATATCCACTGTGGAGCAATTAAAAATCAGGAAGTGAAGTAGGAAGATGACAAAGGGGACTAGAGATGAAAGTCTAAGGTGCAAAATAAAAACGTGAAGAAATGGGGAGGTGGGCTAAGTAGGAACAGGTCAGAAGGAGATGAAAGGGAGCTTAAGGAAAGACAAAAGCATGCAGATAGGATCTGAGATCAGAGACTAGCTTTAAGGGTAGAATAGACAGAAGATGCCAAAAAGATGTAAGGAAATCAAGAAATTAAGAGAAACAAAAGATCAAAGGCCTAGATAAACAGAGTGTGAGGTAGTATAAACAGAGGTGTGAAAACAAGAGGGAGTGGGTGGGACTGAGCTTGACAGTTAGTGGGAGAGGCAGGGAGGGAATTGATTATTATGGGAATTGAAATATATTAAACAATTTAAATCTATCATTTCTGGACTGAATCGGGACATCGGTTTCATGACACATTACGGTAAACTGTAATTCTTTTTTATTGTGTACTATATCATGTCATTATTTATCACACTTTGCTTCTGTATTTCTTTTATTATAATTTATTTTCTCTGAGTTCTGCCTGCTCTGTTTTTTTACCTGTACCTCACTTCCTCCTTGCGTCTTCCACTAACTCTCTAGGATGTGAAAAATGACAGCTATACTGTGCATGAGGTGGTGTGAAAAACTGGCAATGTAGAATATTTGTTATGAAAATATAAAAATTTGCCAAAGTTAAGGGCATGCGTAATGAAAATTCAATGACCACACATAACTCGGGTGTTTTGGGGTATTTTATTACCAAATTTTCAACATGGCCTCTTTGGGATGCCACCTCATGAGCAGTGGCACTGTGATTTCATTAATCCAGCCCAAAAGTTGATTTTGTACAGCAACCGCACCATTCTGCACCACAGGTGTGAAAACATGTTTTGGGCAGCATGTGAAAAACGACAGCTATACTGTTCATGAGGAGGTGTGAAAAATGGCAGTGTGGAAAATCTGGAGTGAAAATACTAAAATTGACAAAGTTACAAGCGTGCGTGAAACTAGCAATACGCATGCTCGTATTATTGAGGTCATTTGATTTTTTTGCCACAAATTTCAACATGGGCTTTGTGACCTCCCCTCATGAACACTGGCACTGTCATTTAGTTAATCAGTCCCAAAAGGTGATTCCACGCAGTGATCACGAAATCACCTTTCAGGACTGAGTAACAAAATGACAGTGCCAGTGTTCATGAAGTATGGTCCGAAAAAGGCTATGTTGAAAATTTGGGGCAAAAATTCCAAAAAATGGCTGAGTTATCAAGACAAGTTGAAACCACCATGACAGCCATTATACAGCTCTTACCTTCATTCTTCAGTCTGCAGTTTGGCTTTGAAGAGTGCAGATATGTCCCGGTCCACAGAGTATGACACCCACTGACCTCCAGAGGTAAGTATAGGGTAAGGGGGTGTGCGGAGAGGTGGGTACACAGCGGGAGGGCCAGGATGAGGGAGGAGGAGGGGGATGGGGAGATGACGAGGGACCGTTTCCTTTTTTTCAGGCATAAAAAACAAAAAAAATTGTTGGGGGACTGTTTTCTTTTTTGCAGGGTAAACATAGCACAGACCTTGACAGCAGATACAGACCACTTGGCACATGCAGTCTGGCCATTTCTAAAGGGGGGTATAGATATAGGGATACTGGGATTGGACTCCCCAGTATCCCAGAGTATTTTGGGGGGTACAGATATAGGGACACTGGGGGTGGGCTTCCCAGTGTCCCTCAGTGTCGGCACTTGTTTTTTTAATTGCTGACATGGTGATTGGGCACACCGATGTCAGCTTTCACAGAAAGCTGCCCCATGGCTAATGTTGAAGTGGGGGTGGGAGCTGAGAAGCGAGCACTGGGAGACAAAGCTGCACTGCGGTTAGCATTTAAGCTTTTGGGGTGAGGGTCAGAAGAGTGAAGACAGGCTGTAACTCCGGCCATGCAGATTAATGTGCACTCTAATGTGCATGGCTGGAGTTTTGATCTACAGAAAGAAATGAAGCACTCCCATTGAAAGAGCAGCCATGCCATGTCAGCAAAGCTGAACTGCTGTCATAACCAGAGTGCCTGGTCATTGGTGTGCACTGACTAACCCATTGCAGTTTCAACTGTAATTGACTTGGCAATGACACACCTCTTATTTCCTGTATTGTTCCAAGACGTTTCTTGCGCAAGCACAAGTGAATCCAAAAAACACCAAGCTACCCAGAAAAAATTGTCACTACTAGAATGCACACAGAGAGTCAACATTGATGGCATGCTGTCTGACACTAAGCAGGTCTCTGTCAGAGTTCCCCAGGGGTCAATTCTTGGACCACTTCTCTTCAGCTTGTTCGTAAATGGTCTTCTGGGTGCCCGATCCCAAACCCAGATGTTGCTCTATGCAGATGATGCAGTCATTTTCAAGAGTGGTCCTCAGCATGAGGTAGTCACAAGGGAGCTACAAGCTAGCTTTGGATACTTTGAACAATGGTTCAAGCAAAACAAGCTTGTCCTTAATTATAAAAAAAAAAAAAAAACAATGCTCTTCGCCGGTATCCATACCAGGGGCAAAGTACTCCCTCTCCTTATCATGAACAATCAAAGCTTACTACTCAAGCAGGTATCCTCCTTTAGATACCCAGGGGTGACATTAAATGAATCCCTCACCTTTGTTGACCATGTGGACAACATGATCAGCTCAGCAAACAGAAAGCTAGGAGCCCTCTTCAGACAGTGGCTAAACCTAACCAAAGAAACCAAGAGCCTTACTGTAACAAGCTCTGTCCTCCCTCTCATTGGCTATGGACTTGCAGTTGATGGATCTGCCTCTCCCACTGTCATGAATAGGGTAAGAGTCTTACTCAGTAAGGCCTGCAGATTCGTTACTAGATCTGATAGGCTTACACATTGCTGCACCTTATATTCCCTCACAGGCTGGCTTCCCCTTGAAGCATGAATACAGTACCAAAGTCTTCTTCTACTGGCAAAAAAAGCATTTGTTGCCCCCCCCCACACACACACACATTAGCCTCGCTTTTCCACCCAGTACATGACAAGTACTCCACCAAGAGTATGGCAAGACATGCTTTGAGGGTCCCCAAATCAAGGACCAGCCAGGGCCAAAGAGCTTTTGCCTGCCAAGCTGTACACTGGCAGAACAACCTTCCTACCTCCATCTCTGATATACCTAAACTACCTCAGCACAAGAGAGCCCTCAAGAATGAACTCCTCCAATCTACCACATGCAGATGCCTACCCTAACCCTACACAATAACCTGCACAATATTCCCCACCCCCTGACTATCTACCTCTGCACTGGTACTCCTCTCCTAACCAAACTGGACATCTGTGTCCTCTGGGGGGGTGTAATCCATAGTATATTAGGTATTTCATTGGGGTTGTAACCCATAGTATATTAGGAATATATTGTACTGACAAAGCTCTTCTGTGTTGCCTGTAATTCCATAATTGAATTCTATAAACAAATGTTTTTCCTGCCTGTACACAAATGTACTGTTCATCACTTGACTTGTAACCTAAATGAAATGACAACTGCTCCTTGCTGCATGCTTACAACTTGTACGTTTACAACACTTGACGTGGAACCTTTGCAAATGAGCACTTAACTCAAAGGTACTCTGATATTCAAATAAATAAATAAAAAAAATTTATAAAAGTGTGCCAGCTTTATAAAGCAGAGTAATACAAACAAACAAACAAAAAAATAACAACAAAGTGTCATACCTCAGACGTGGTGTTTTACTTAGCAAAAAAACACATTATGAACATGTTTTGAATATGTTTTCAAACCTGAACTGTGCATGCATAAAGTGTTAATCTTTTGTGCTAACAATTTAAAATACATTCTATACATTTCTCAGTTAAGCCACATAGCTAAGGTGACATCCTAGACCCTTAATCTAAGAAACCTGAAAGGTTCAGGATTCAGCTCTCAGCCATTTCTGTGCTATGGATAAGCAAATGCAGGTCTTAAAATGCACATTGTTACTTATTTTCAACCTACTAGAATTTTCAAACCACCCTACCCTCCAACATTACCAAATCTACAGGACCCAGAGGTCCTAGGACTGACTATACATAGGTAAAATGCCAGATTTACCTGCTCAGGGATGGCGCACCACAATACTGGCATGCACAAAACTGTATTGATAATAGACAAGTATGTTGACCTAGTTCAAGCTTTTCTTTAAAATAAAATTAAGTTTCTGGCCCTAACAGCTCAAAGCAGCTCAAAAGTTTGCCTTTTTCAATGAAAGTATCTTTAGAATGTGTTAACTTTGAAATAGTTGGGACTGGAATTTCTTTTAATGAAAATTTGGAGTTTGAGCAACATATGTGTTTTACGCACTGTTTTTAACTAGATTTATTCTGCATGAATTGCAACCTGTCAAAATAGATAGGTTGAAGTTCACTGTATACAATCTTAAAAGAGATTTACAATCAATAAACAGCAAAACAAGTTATACTATTGACATACTGCAAGTATTAAGGACATCACAAGTTCAAACCTGGCTTGTCCACTGACTTTTAATCACATTTCTTACACTTTTTTGTTTGTTTGTTTGTTTGTTTGTAGGGGTGCTACTGCTGTGGGATTAACATCAGAAACAACTGTAGCCAGTAACCACTGTATTGCTCAAAGAAGCCTGCGAACCATTTTAAAGTTTTTTTGTAGTTTTTTTTTTCTTAATTTTCTTATTCACTTTCTTGATTCATTCCTGGATTTTTTAAAGGGGTTCTTGGTTTCATAAATCAGCTGAGTTGTGATTAAGCCTGATTGCCGATGACAAAGTGACCCCCTCTTACTGTAGGTCAGGTACCTACTCTGTAAATTTTACAAGCCAATCAATATGAACTGTGGAGCGGCACGGTGGCACTGAGAGTTGAGATGCTGGATGCCACACTTCGCGCCATGCTGGCGACCCGGGTTTGTGAACAAACTCAGGCTACTGGGGGTTGGCAGGGGGAAGAGAGGATTGAGCATTCAGAGGACTGCTCTTCTCTCCTGGGGTGGGTTCCGGGGGATTCCCTGTATGGTGACAACCAATGGGGACGTCAGTGGCAGGTGACTGCAGGAGGGGGCGGGATTGTATCCTCCGCACACTGTCACCATTGCACAGCCACGCCATGGAGGCATAACAAAGAAAAATCCTCCTACTTGCCGGTAGGCGAAGGCGGGACCAGTGGTTGGCCCCATGTCCAAGGCCGGGCTTCCCAGCCCCCACATCTGGTTCTTCCTTCAAGTCCCTGGCCACTCTACTAGATTATAGATAGAGCTCCAGGAGGAGTTTGGCGGTACTGCCCCGGGGGCTCAGAGCTGGGGGGCGGGGTGCAGCCATGACAGGCAGAGAAGAGAAAGAGCCCAACTGGAGTGTCAGGGAGCTGGAGCCTTCAGGCAGATGGGAGAAGCCGCACTGAGCATCCACGCCGGAGACAGTCTATTAGGCAGGGTACATAAACAGAGTTGGCAAAAAAAAATGTGAACTGTGATCTCCCTGCTTTTTCTGCTTGTTTTGTGTGAAGACCATTCTCTGGCTTGTAGGTGGCAAATGGGGGGCTTGATTAATAGGAGATGGCCCCACCTCTCCTGATCATTTCGTAATGAAGGACATGGCAAGCTCAACCCCAGCTCATTTATTGAGTTTCTGTCAGATTTCATGTACAATTTGCAACATGTATAGGGGTGCTACAGTACTGGTGTGTGGCCCATATCAAAAACAAACAGTATCCAGTGCAGTCCCCCCGATACTGCTCAATTATAAGTTTTTTTCCTACTCACGTTCTTTCTTTCTTTCTTCCATGATTTTAATAGGGTGTTATAATTTCATAAACCAGCTGAGTTATGAGTAATCCTGAGCCCAATGCCAAAAATGTATAAGAAATGTGATTATAACTTAGTGGATGAGTCAGGGTTGTTTTCTATGTCCTTAATTACCAGATGATCAGAAGAAGTGCGACCATCTCCTATTTAGCATGCTTCTCATTGGTCACCTGAGAGACTCTTATGGGCCAGCTCTCATTTAACAAGCATTTGTCAATGCCAAATGTTCATTTGCATGGTGTTGAACTGGTTGCTGCTTGTACACAATGAGTTGTTAATGCATCAGTTAGTGTTCAGACACAAAACGACAAAAGTAAGGAAATGTCATGTTAGGGTACAATATCCACTGAGCTGTGGTGAACATATGGAGTAGTGTTTCTTAGGGTTTGAATGACCATGTGATGCAGCGTTGGTCTTGCCCTAATTTCATCACTATCTGTCAAGTCCAGGCACAGAAAAATAACAAGCATACACCAATACTTTTGTAACCCCCCTGCAAATGGGGGTTCCCAGAAGTCTTCCGGGAGCTTGCTTGAATGCTCCAAGCCTGAATGGTGTTTGGCGTTTAAGCCATTTATCTGTGAGTGCTTTTAGAGCCTCTGGTACTGTCTCTTTAAGAGCTGTCGGCCTGCAGACATAATTAATTTGGATGGGAGTCTGTGTGTTTCCCTGCTTGAGTCCGCTCGAGCTACTGCCAAATCGCTCCGTTTCTGCCATTGCTAAGTGGACAGAAGGAGCACTCTTCAAAGATGTAATTGTTTGCTTGTAACCTGTTAGAGTAATAATGAAAATGCAGTTTGATTTAACCTGCTTTCTTGTAGCAAGGACAGTGCAGAGTAGCTCCCTCATGTTGGTTCTGAACTGTTGAATTGGACCAATCATGGTGGAGATCCTTTAAAATGGAGCCTGCTCTGGGCAAATCAGAACTTGGACTCTCCTCTGGAGCCTACTGTAAGGGGATTGTAAGGGCAGTGACTCTGGGAAATGTAGTTTTGACCTTGGCGCCTTCTTCCACCAACAGGGGGAGTTTACTGTGAGTGACAGCCAAACCAGCCAACTGAACTGGGAGGAACTCAAAGGAAATGCCCGGCTCTGTCTACTGGAAAGATCAGATGAGTTGAGACAGTGAAGATAGAAGGAGCTATGAGCTTCTGCGCTGTATAGTTTCACACGGGAAGCGCATGTAAGGCCCTGAGTTTTGGTCTGCAGCCTGTGCAAGTGCCCGTTCAGACTGAATCTGACCTGTGAGGAGAATCAAGGAGATCTGAAGAGTAGAAACCAGGCTCACCCTGTAGAAGACTGGAAAAATTGCTGAACCTCTCTCGGTCTGTCAGGAACTGAAGCTGCTGTGTGTTCTTCCGGGTATCGTGCAGTTAGGGTTGTCACGGTATACCGGTGTGATGGTATACCGCGGTTTGAAACCGTACGGTATAGACACCGTGACAGTTTTTCCAAACCACGGCAACCATTGTTCACGGTAAACTGCGGTGTGTGCCAATCAACCACGTTTCCTGGAGTGTGAAAGGGTGCAGACGTGCAGTACAGGGCAGCAGTATGCCCTTTGAAAAGCTTTTTTTTTTTATTCAGTTGGTGGAGATAGAGGGAACTCAGCCAATCCCCTGCCACCTTCTGAAAGTGGGCGTTCTTCAGTGTGATCTGCATCCGGGCTTCACGTGCAGAGGAAGAGAAATCCAGAAGGAGCAGCGAGGACAGAGGAGCAAGTCTGTGACCAGGAGAGCACTGGTGAAGCACAGGTACTAAATTTAGGTCCATTGATCGCATGGAGGCAATTTTTGTAGTCTGACTGATGGACCCCCTAGTTCCCAACCAAGTAATTGATCCCCTGAATTCCCAATCGTCTCCATGCGTCCCCCGAATCCTTCCCCAAGCCCCCAGGCCACGTGACAGAGTCAGAGAGACAGAATGAGAACCTGGGCCAGCCGGTGGTGGTGAGTGGAGAGAGTGAACGAGAAGAGGACTGTAGGAGCCTGAGGCTACCATGCTCCTACCCAGGCCAGTTCTTCTTTTTTATTTATACAAAAGTGGGGTGGTGGGGTGGGTAAAACAGCCACAGGTGGAGGGCTGGAGCCTGGAGGCACATGGGTGGTTGCAGTGGCGCTAAGAGAGGAGGAGTTGGGGATATAATTTATCTATTGCTGACTTGCTGTTCTGTTGTGCTGTATCCTGTATGATTATGTGCAAGTGCATCCTTCCGAAATCCCTACTATCCATGTTGGGAAGGGAATGTTGATTGTTGAGCGAAGTGTAACTTATAAACTTGTAATGTGACTGAGTCGAGCCCTAGACGAGGACTTAAGTTACTGAGATTATGGGATTGGGGGATAATATTTGAAGTTGGACGATGATGGTGGAATGATGGAATCAGACATGGTGGATCCTTGGTGGGGTTGGCAGGAAGGAAAACCTGGCCTAATTTAAATGTGAGGATTATATTTATTTTTGCCTGATTGAATTTTGAAAACAGGAGCAGGCACAACGCATTATCTAAATCAGTGTAGTAAGTCACTGAGTGGCTGGCATCATTTATGAATGCAGGATCAGGAGGAGTTAGAGTTGGATGGATCGGAGTTGATTTGGGGGTGGGGGGGCTGAAAAAGTGAATGGAGCCAGTCCAGTTGGTGGAAATGGGAACTGGGAAACCTGGTCTGACGTCGAATTGAAAATTAAAAAAAGCTTTCCCAAAGTTGCCATGCTAGCTGCCCACTAGTGATCACTGTCTGCCTGCCCATAGAGAGAATGGCTGACTGAGATTACAATAGAAAATGATGCATGGCAATTAGCAAAGCATTAGCAATCATGATGATGGCATTTGGCACTGGCAGTGGCTGGGCACTACTTGTGTGACTCGTCACTTGAGTTGACCTGAACTGTGAATGGCATTGGCAGTTGGAAGGCATTGGCTGGTGCTGGCAGCACTCACTGTCATCATGCGGCACTTTATCTAGTAGTTTTTAATTTTTTAAATGTCACCATCACCACCAGTCAGACAGTCAAATTGAAGGTGGAGGGCAAGGCGACGGGCGAGCATTACAGGTTAAATAAAGCAAGCTGAGCTGATGCATCATGCAGTTGCATTGCACATATTCACAGTTCAGGTTGACTCGAGTGATGAGTCACACAAGTAGTGCCTGGCTAAGCTCAGCTACTCGCCACTGGCAGTGGCACAGGTGGCACTGGCAGACTGGCAGACAGTTCAACGGCTGCTGTTTGTTTTGTTATATTTCTGCTTCTGTGATTTATTTCATTGCCAATTAAGTCAGCCAGTCATCCTCCTCCCAGCATGCCAAGAACTAAGTCAGTGGGGGCCTGGGCTAGTGTGGTGGTGAGTGTGCGACTGTGCATGACTGCATGCCCCTGCCCGGTTATGGTCAGGTCAGTCAAGTCGAATCATCAAGTCACCCCAGGTTTGGCGAGTGGGGAGGGGACCACATGCCGGTGTTGGTCACTGTCACTGTTGGTTTTGTTTGTGGTCACATGAATCCGACGAGGTCAGGTGGTCATAGTCAGGTCTGCTCACTCAGCAGTGGTACCCATTTGATTTGTCAGCAGCAGTGAGTCAGTCAGTTTTTTAAGTAGCTGTAGCCTGTTGCCAGTCGTCTCATCATCTTATCTATTTTGTTTCAATTTCATGAGCTGCTGAAAATTGTAATCTTTCTTATTGTTAAGTTACATAAGGTAGATAACCACCAGACTTGGTATTGTAATTGTAGGACTGGGAGTCGAAGAAATCTATCTAGCTAGCTTGAAATATGGCAGATGTGGAGTTGGTACTGTTATTGGAAGAGTTGCAGCAGCAGGAGGAAAGCCAGAATCAGAGTAGTAGTCAGAGCCAGAGCTGTGACCTTGACCCAACTCAGCAGCAGTGTTCGATCCCCCCACCTCCTTCTCCTGTCTCTGAGTCTGAGACCCAGAAAGAGTCTGATGGGAAAGTGGATGAAAATTGTGAGCTTTTCCCACCTAGAAAAAGAATAAAATCCACAGTGTGGACCTACTTTGGTTACCAAAAAAATAGTGATGGTATCGTGCATGAGGATGGGAAGCCTATCTGCCATACGTGCAAAACAAGAGTTGCAGCTCGTGGAGGGAACACTTCCAATTTGTTTACCCACCTGCGAGATTATCACCCACTTCAATACAGAGAAGCTCAGGTACATCAGCCCGGTTGGTTTCTTGACTTACATCACTGTGATTTTGAATTGAACCAACTAAATCATTATCGCACTCAGAGAGAGAATAGAATAGTAAATGGATGGGTCCGAGCAGCCGGAGCCACTGCTCAGCTGCCCAGTGGTGCCCACTGCCCGTCCATGCCAACCCACTGATCAGAGAGGGTGGCAACCAGGGAGGGGAGGGGACATAGCTACTAGTACTAGCTTAGGTACAGAATACGAATTAGGGAAGGTCATCAGGGACCAGTGGACATGCGCTGTGCACCTGCATGGTGTACTTTGGGGGGGGTGTCGTGGGGTCTGGGGTGCTGGCTGCACTACCGGCTCTGGGTATTCAGGATCAGGAATTGGGATTTGGATCTCATCGGTTGGTGGAACTGATATACCAACTAGTTCATGGTTGGACTTGGATTATGATGGGAGCGGGAGGGGAAATGGGATCATGGTCTGTTCTGGGTGGGTGGGAGGCAGAGGCTGGGTCTGGGAGCAAGAGAGGGATGATGACAGGACAGGACAGGGGAGGGCAGTAGGACACAAAGAGACAGGAGGAGTCAGGATGAATGAATGACAGCAGCCAGCAGCACAGTCATTCTTTCTACAGCAGAGTTGGGACTTGGAGGGAGTGGGACCATCACGGGTGTAGTGGTAATGGCGGCTGCCTACCCATGCCCACTGGAGTGAGGATTAGGAAATGGGGGAGGACCCCCCTGTGTCCCCCACCAGTGTCACCTTACTACCACTTCACAGTAGTGCAGCAGTGCCACTGCAATCCATGCCATGCACACCTAGCGTGACATGATAACAGACAGTGCAATATTGATGTGTGAGTGGTAGAAAACACTGGTGGGGGACGGGTGTCCTCCTGTTTCCTATCATGACTGGCCACGGCCCACAGGCATGGGTCTGGCAGCCATGCTGCCTGCTACACCTGGGGGGGGGTCAGTGTGGAAAGAATGATTGTTCTGTCCTTCCTTTTCCCTGGCCCTACTCGTCCTCCTGTGTGTGTTGTTGTGTGACTGTCCTTCCTGATGAGTCCTCCACTCTTCCGCCTTCACTGAGTGAAGTCATCACCTCGTACTGTGATGATGATGTCCCTCCTCTTGCTCCAGAGTCCTCCCGACTCCCAGCTATCCCATCCTCAAACCATCCATGATTCATCATTCCATGTCTGGTGATTCAAGATTCCAAAATGAATTATCAAGACATCAAATGATGATTTTCTAATTCAGCTACTAATGTTTAGTTATTGCCCACTCCACTGCTGCCCCTTTCCAGGGACACTGGTTTACCGGGATTGAGAAAGGGCATATTCCGTTTCACACATTGTAAAAAACGGTATTGTCACCAGTGTCTGCTAAGCCAAAATCCAGTTCTACCGTTGTTTGGTTTTGTGTACTTTATTTGACAATTTTTAACTCTGCTAACATGCATTTTAGCAATTTTGACCTCCACTATTACACATCCTTCCATCCTTGTACCAATTTAAAGTTATTTTAGGTACAAGATGTGATGGTAACAACAGCACTACAGCCTCCATCCCTAAGGTGTGATGGAAGCAGCACTACAGTCCCATCCCTAAGGTGCGATGGCAGCACCAACAGCACTACGGCCCCATCCCTCTGGTGTGATGGCAGCAGCAAAAGCCCCACGACCTCCCTCCCTCAGGTGTGACAGAAGCAACAGCACTGTGGCCCCCATCCCTTAAGTGTGATGGCAGCATTACTACGTTCACCATTCCTCAGGTGTGATGGCAGTATCAGCACTATGGCCCCCCATCCCTCAGGTATGATGGCAGCAGTACTACAATTTCCATCCACCAGTGGTGATGGCAGAAGCACTACAGCCCCCACCCCTTCGGTGTGATGGCAGTAGCAACAATGCAGTCCACATCCCTCTGGGTTGATGGCAGTAGTGACAGTACTGTGATCCCCTTTCTTCAACACCCATACCCCACATGCACGAAGTTACAAATGACTTGGTCTCTTTGCTTGTTAGAAACTCAGATGTGAATTAATCTGAACCATCACCGCTAAGGTAGACTACCTTTGTTTTTTTCTATCTATACTTTAACTGCCTGAATTGGATTTCTGCCTGTAACACTGCTGACCAGGGTTAGGAAACAGACTTGGGTGTTGGTAGGCCAGCTGGTGGGTGAAGGCTTGAGTGTCCAATGACCACTCACCTTCTCCTGGGAGGGAGGATGGGTTCATGACTCAGCATTTGCTGACCCCTGGTGGAGGCCAGAGGCATGACAACATGTCAGCCCTCACTGCAGGAGGGAGCGTGACTGATGTCGGCTTGTGCCTTGACATCATGTGGCCTGTCACACTCCCAAGAAAATGGGAAAATACCCTCTGACCAACCGAAGGACAGCTGTTGGTCCCTATATAAGCTGGAAGCCCCAGAAGTGTCAGTTCTGACCCCTGCCATGCCCGGGATACACAGGAAGCACTTTGGGGCAATTCTCCTCTACTGGTAGCCTCTCACAGAGGTTGGGACCCACTCAATGAAGAGTTACTTAGGATTACCTGGTAGCACAGCAGTAAGGGGCAGTGGATGGTGGTCGGGACTCAGCTGCAATGGTAGGGGGCCTTGGCAGGCCTGAAGGAGTGGATGGCCAGGGGGTAGGAGGTGCAACAAAAAAATTGCTTGAATTTGCTTCTTTGAAATAAAATGTCTTCACCTAAAAATCCACAAGTGATTAGTGGAGGACCTTCAAATGGATTCATGCATCTCCCAGCCATGTGAATGCTTTTTTTTACTTGGAGTCCATGAAAAGGGTGTCTCCCAGTTTTCATGTATTTGTTCAGATGTGAATTGAGCACCACTCTGCCCACCAGTATCATACAGCCCTTGGGGTCCTACCTTCTGTATGTCATTGACTGCTTTCAAAATCCACTGACCAAACATAAGTACACTCAAATACTTAACATTTGCTTTTTGTTGAAACGGTTTATCAGAAAACTTTTTGTTGTCACAGAGACTGAAACAGCAGGTGGGAGAAAAGGTGCAAATGATCCAATTCACCTGTGAAGTCTTTTCATAATAGTAAAGCAGTTTCTTCTTTGTGAACATTTTATTTATTTATTTATTGAAATTGTTTCACCAGGATGGCACACTGAGCAAAAAAATGCTCGTCTTCCGGTGCGGCCTGGGGGGTGAGGGTACAGTGAGAGATAACTTGCAGGTTATCAAGAGTTACATACTTTCATTCAGACTAGTTTTCACTCAAACAACTGAGGATTTCGAATGGCCCTACTGATTGTAAACTTGAATAAGCTAGTTGGTAACAGTGATCCTGGCGTTTAGCAATCTACAACCTAGATGCTTATATACAAAGAATACAATAAAAACCTGACTAAAATCTAAAAACAAGCTAATAAAACACACAAAATGTATCCGAATATTTATCTTTACCTATACAAAATCATTGCAGCCCAAGTAAAACTCAGATAAATTACATGGTACCCTGACTACTATTCTATGATGTAGTAAACATATATTGGTATTTTTTTTTATATTCTTTGTAAAGCAGGTAAGGCCCACTAGGCAGAACTGTCTGTTTTCAGGAGTGACCTAGAAGCACTGGGGAGGTTAAGTGACTTGCTTGGAGTGACACAGTATGCAAGTGGAGGTTGTGGGAATCAAACCCAAGTCTGCTGGATGTACCCAGTTCAATCATTGTTTGTTTCTCTAACCACTAAGCATGGGTGGTTAAACTGAATGGCTGATTACAACAAAGCAGTGCGGGTGATTTCCTTACTGACTCTATATGCAGCAAAGCAGAAAGAATGCAAAGCACAGCAGCATTCATTTTAAGATGCTGAAATCTGGGTCAGCCTGCTGGCACTGCGGTAGCACTATTGCTTGCAATGCCAGCGACCCAGGGTCAGAAGTGAACTCGGGTTGCTGGAGGTTTGGCCAGGGGAGTAGGATTGAGCACCTGGGGGACTGCTCTCTGAGGAGGAGGAGAAGGAGGAGGAGGGTGGGCTGCAAGTCCTGCTGCTTTACTGCTACCTATGTGACCACGGATGGTGGTGCAGTGGTGCTGCAGAGTAATCAGGAGGGGGGGATGCTAGCCAGGATCTGGAGCAGTGGCATGTCTCTATGTGACCTACCTCCTTGGATCTCCTCTAGTGCCAGTGCCCTCAGGGACAGAGACCAGAAAACCAGGAACAATCACCCCACAATGGCCACTGGCAGAAGGGACCCAGGTGCCCCAGACTTCATAACCAGACTCCATGAGGGACCCACTGAGCTGCCAGACACACACTAAGGGAGTGTGGAGGGGTGACCTGGGGTCCCCCTCCCTTCCCACCTGGGTGGGTACAATTCAGGCAGAATAGGGGCAGGCCCACAGGAGCTCCTGAGCATTACCTGGGGGTGAAGCTAGGTGATACCCAGCCTAGGGATCTCTGAAAAGCGGAGACTGATGCTGTGAGAAGGGGACATAGAAAGAAAAAATAAAAAAAACTTAAAAAGTTGCAGAAATCTTAAGAGATTCTGTGCAGTGACATGCAATTTCCGTGAGGCACCGGTACAAGAATTCAAAATCCGCAAACCAAGCAGGATTCTGTGATTGTTACTGGTGTTACCGGTAAAAATGGAAAACCAGGGTCCCTGCCCCTTTCCTTTCCCATTTATGCCCATTGACCACCTTGCCCTGGCTGCCTGAGCCATTACTGTTTTGTGAAAGTGAAGTGAAGCCGTGACTCATAGAGAACTGTGATGCATACTCAGTGATAGTTTTGTTAGTTATCAAATTTCTTTATTGTTTTTTAATTTTAGAGTGGTGGTGGAGTGAGTGCTGTTACTAGTCCTGGATTAGGAAGACGGCCAAGTGGTGGTGGTGGTGGCAGCACTGGCAGTGGTAGGGGTCGTCGTCATCAAGAGAGTGCAAAACTAGATGCTAGCCAGCCAAGGTTGGTTGCAGTTCTTGAAAGAGGGAAAAAATCTGATGCCAGTTCTAAGCAGGCCCAGGAACTTAATGCAGCAGTGGCTTACTTTTTGGCTAAAGACTTGCTGCCATTCCACATAGTAGAAAAGCCTGGCTTCTGTAAATTGCTGCAGAAATTAAACCCTAAATATCACCTGCCATCCAGAGCTTATTTCACTGGTAAAGAGGTGCCGAAGTTATTCAATGAAGTAAAAATGCAAGTTGAAAAATCATTGGTGGGTGCAACATGGTATGCTGCCACTACTGATAAGTGGACTAGTCATGGCGGAGCTGGTGAGCCATACATGAGCTTAACAGTGCATTACATTACTTCTGATTGGAAAATCAAGGCTCACTGTCTGGAGACCACATTTGTACCACAG
Source organism: Neoceratodus forsteri (assembly GCA_016271365.2). Classification (NCBI taxonomy): domain Eukaryota; kingdom Metazoa; phylum Chordata; order Ceratodontiformes; family Ceratodontidae; genus Neoceratodus; species Neoceratodus forsteri. The sequence goes on from CM057450.1 coordinate 1,223,084,004, forward strand.
GATCACACGTCTGAAAATATAATTGAAATCTTCCAAGGTATGCTCGATGAGTGGAAAATCAGCAAAAACAAACTAGCCGCTGTAACTACAGATAATGGAGCTAACATGAAGAAGGCATTTGGGGAGCTGCTTACTGAGGTTACCTGGCTTGGTTGCTTTGGCTATAACTTAAACTTGGGTATCGGAAAGGCTCTAAAGAACAGTAAAGTTGATGCTGATCAGAGCTTGCAGACATCTTGTGCAAGGTTTCAGCAGAAGCTGGAAGAAAAGATGGACTCTGAAAGCTAAGCAGGCAGACTTGGGTCTTCCTCAACACTCTCTGATTCATGATGTCGTCACTCGGTGGGGCTCCACGTACGACATGGTATCAAGATTTCTGCAGCAACAACAAGCAGTGTGCACTGTTCTTGTATCTGACAGAAACACCTGGCACTTAATGCCTAAAGATACAGACGTCAGTATTCTTGAAGATGTAAGTCAGGTGCTTGGACCACTGAATGATTTCACAGACTCTCTTGGTGCTGATAAGCATGTCACAATGTCTGCCCTGAAACCAGTACTCTTATGAATGACTTGTTGAGGCCCTTACCTGAAGACAGCACTCTGAAAAAGCAAATGAAACTCACTATCAGAACTGATTTGGGTACCTGTTATTCGTGTGAATACAAACAAAAAATAATTGACATCTCCTGTTTCCTGGACACAAGATTTAAAGCTTTCTTTAGCAATGACAAAGACTCTGTAGTGGGCTGAGTACATGAAGAGATCATGTTTTGCTACACTGATGATCACCTCTTGGACTGTGCCTCTGATGATAGCCCTGGCCCCGCGGCCCCCGCCCATCCCATCTTCTTACCGTAGTGCCTGTGCCACCAGTCCCACAACCCCCAAATATACCTGCTGGTCCTGCTAATGCCATTGCTGGCATTGGCATCGATGTCAGTGGCGACAGTAATGTCACTGAGGAGCAGTCATCATCTTGTTCTGTAAGTGAAGCTAATGAGGAGGAGCACCTGGAGCAGCAGCAGTTTACTGAAGAAGATCCTGGTTTGTCTCATGATCATCACTCTCGTGAATCTGATTCAGACTCAGAAATGAGACCACCACCTACTCCATGACAAGTACAACTGCCGGTGCCACCACCACCAACACCAACAGTACAGGGAAAGGGAAAGAAGAGATTGAGGACAAGTTCAGGTTCATCATCATCATCCAGCTGTTCTGTATATGCCGCAGGAGGCACAGTATCCAAATCCATATCCAGTCAGCAGCAAAACCCATGTCTTAGTTGTCTACCTCCTTCTACAGCAACGGCTGCACAAGTGGTGGTAAAACCAAAAGGATTAGCTGACCTACTAAAGCAGATTACAGACAAACGATTGTCAGTGGAAGGGTGTAATGATGAGGACATCACACTGGACATCAAAGTCAAAAATGAAATCTCTCACTATTTAGCACTGCTGCATCTGCACACAGATGGCGAACCATTACAGTGTTGGAGTGAACATGCCTCAGAACTGCCACTGTTGTCGAACTTAACAAGAAAATACCTATGCATTCCTGCAACAAGCATACCATCTGAGAGACTTTTCAGCTCCAGTGGTCAAATTCTCACACCATTTCATTCAAGACTATCCCCAGAGAAAGTTAACATGCTTGTCTTCCTCCACAGGAACTTACCCTGATTACTCTGACTGAAGACCTGTCCAGACTTACAGACTAGTTCACTCCTACCACACGACCACACTAAACATGTCATGTGGAATTTTGAATGAATGAATGAATCTTTATTCTGATATGATTTGGTAGGGCAGGCCAGGCCACACAGGCACTGGCATTGCGGCAGTTGCATGCACCACAGTGCTATCTAGTTAGCAGTACCTTTCTTGTTCGAACTAAGTTGCGGAAGGGAATGGGGGAACCGAACCATAGCACTGGTCTGGAATCAGGGTGGATGATGTCTGAGTCTGATGCAAATGCAATTTAAAGTTGCAATTTGGTCGTGGTCGGCAGTCTGGTCCAGTTGCTGAGTCGTTCATTTCTCTCCCCTCTCGCTTTCATTCCCCTGTGTCGTGTGACATGTCTGTCGTTGTCGTGTCGTGTGGGACTTGGTGTGACTGTTATTTACAGACTGAACTGCAGACCAAGCAGCACTGCTGGGAGTGGGAAGGCAGGGTATAGTAATGTAGGCCCCTGAGTGAGCGGCGCTGCACCTGGCCTGACCCATCCATATCATCAATCAAATCAAGGTTTAATTATTCAGTTTTCAGTTCACTCATATATCTTCTCATCTCACCCATTGCATGAGGGTACAATTTTCAAAATGCAAATAATGCATCGTGTTCCTTGATGAAGTTTACTTTATATTCAGTATCTATATTGTTTCAGCATGGGCATGGCATCAGGGCAGTGGTAGTGGTGGCCAGGTTGGCCAGCAATGGATGGGCATTTTGCACTATACTTATTACTACTGGGCAGTGGGGGGTAGGGGCACTGAGCCTGGGGTGGTCAGGTCACAGGTGGACGTAGCTGACACTGTGCTTGGGGGGCAGTGGGCACTGGGGAAAGTGGGCTGGGCAGGACAGGTAGACTTGATGAGCACTGCACTTGTACTTCACAACTTAAGTGTTTGCAGATCTGCAAGAGCTACAGATGTAGCCGCACAGGTTGCAGCACAGTCTAGTGTTTCTGCTGCTGCTATAGCATCAGTGTACTACTACTATGCTACTGCTGCGGATGAAGCCCGTGCTTGGTGGTGCTCAAGTGAGTCGCACAGCATGCAGAGACACAGTGAGGCAATCGTTGTTGCGGTTACGATTTAAAAGTGCAGCAATGCAATCAAATATGGGGTGGTGGTCGGTCATCATGGGTGGATCTGGGTCGGAGTCATATCATTCATGGTCACCGACACTAGCATCCCATTCCCAGTTCCTCCTACAGCTAGCCCAAGCCAATTTGGCCAAAGTGCTATCCCATTCCAAAATTCAATATGTGCCCAACACTGCCCCCACAGTACTGTCCAGCAGTCCAGCCTCACACTGTCTGATGCAGACGAGTCAAGACATGATGTGATGAATGATCAAACACATCATCATTTGCTTATTTTGCTTGTTTGCCTAATGCAGTTAGTACTTGTTGATGACTGTTGTTGCTTGTTTTTGTCGTAACCATTTCTCTCTTTCAGGCTCAGCCAGCTTAGTACAGCAGCAGGGTTATTTAGCAGCAGCATGCAGGCACCAGGCAGGCAAAGCTACTGCATCATTAGTGAACTTAGCTGACGGGCGGCGCAGGCAGTCTTCCTTGTTCGTTCAAGTTTTGTGGTTTGGCTAATGTGTGACATGACGTCTGCTCTCTATTGCACTGCACTGCTACAGATTTTTATAGTAAGGTAAGGTTAGGTGTCCTCATCACCTGTTCTCCATGAGTGGGCAGTGGACTGATGTTGGTTACAGTTGAAAGAGCTCGACTTCTTCAACTAAACGTAAGTCAGTCTTTTGACGTCTTCCTTCATTTTTTGAATGAATTTTCAATGTTCAGTTTCAGTACGTTTTTTAGTCATCATCATCACGTAATTTGTGTATGACAATGACACACACACAGTGCCACATGACACAAGGCATACAGGGGCCAAGTGACTGTGATAAGTATTAGCTACCGGGGGTGGGCACTGGGCAGTGACACTTACAACTGTTCCTTAATGGTAAATGGCAAGGACAGGCTGTACGCAACTGCACAGAAAACTGTCAGTGAGCTAGTGCGAGTGTGACAGGTTGCATCACTCAGTGAGTGCAGTAGTGCACATTGCACAATGCACAGTCACGGACTGCGCCTGCCTTGCGCAGTGTGCAGCTGCACACTGAGTCATTGGCACTGCTCATTGCAGTGCACACTGAATGCAGCAGCCTTGCACAAAAAGCAACACTTTTAAATGTGCACAAAACTGCACTTCATTATTGTCCTCTCCTGTGCTGTTCTTTTGGAACAGAAACTGAAAATGATACAGTACTGGTTTCAGAGTGAGTGACATGATAATACCATCCCTATTCCTTCCAGAGAAGATGAACAACTAAACACTGACACTCTTTTGTTGTTGATTGGACTTGAGCAATAGGCATGGAATGGGCAAGAGGGAGGGATCAGCTGCAGCACCCAGGCCCAGCATCAAAAATCTGTTATGTTAAGTTGTTAATTAACACTGCTAGTATCATGACTGTAACACAATGTCTCTCTGTCTCAAGTCATATTGTATTGATCATCATCATCATGTATGTTACATTTTCTTATCTATAGGGTATTGGGTAACAAAGTGTCTGTGGTTGGGGACAGGTTGGCTATCACTGACTGTCATCATCATCATCATCACCACCGCCATGTGTGTTGTTGTGCAGACTCAGACTGCAGACTCTGAGTTGTCATTGCATCACTGTCAATGTCAATCACCTTACTGGTGGCAAGGTCAGTGTGTGACAGATGATCATGAGTCAGCAGTGATCATTTCATTGAGATTACTGTTACTTGTGCTGCTGGTGCTCTGTTTGTTTCAAGTGATCATGCGTGTTCATGTTCATTCAGAATCACTGTAAAAATGGAGAGTAAGTAGATAGTCCTGTCAACCTGTCAGAGGCACAAAACTGCAAAGGTTACTCAGACAGAGAATGGAATATACACACCGAGAACTTTTTCAGGTCCTTTTTTGTATTGTTTAGCAATACCACAAAAATGTGATTTGTCATGATGCCAAATGCCATTTGCAAAACACGCAGGAGGCCAGATATTCAAAAGGGTTGCGCCATAAGCAATAGAGTTAACGCCCTGCGCAAAGTCGAACTTGCTCCATTCTGCGATATTCAGCAGGAGGCAGTTGCACCACAGAAAACATGCTGAGCAACAGTGCAATGCAAATGAATGCATGCTGAACTGGAGGGGGAGGAACCATGCATAAACTGCACAGCCCGATATTCAGCCGGGCTGTGCAGAGTTGTGCAGGCGCAACCCCCAACCTGCACCTGCACAACTTTGAGCCCCAAAAAAAAGGATCAAGTTGAGGGCCACCCACAGGTGAGCTGCTGCATTGCCACCTGCCACCACAATGAAATTCATTCACAAAACTGGACTGTCTGGTACGGTATGGGCTGCCGCCCATTGGCTCTTGCTCTGCACAATGGGCATGCAGCCTGCAGGCTGGGAGCGGTCAGTCGGTGGTAGCCGGGGCAGCAGGCAGGTGGGATGCTGCCACCCGCCCGGCTGCGGGGGCGGAGGTGGTGGGGCTTCATGGGTGGGTGGGGTGGGGGACACTAGGTCACCAGGGATGTGTGGGGGGTTGACAACTACATCCCACGATCGGGATTTTCGGTCCACTGGACCACCAGGGATATATTCGGAGGTGGGGGTGTTTCATTACTTCAGCCCGCGATCGGGCTTATCGTCCACTGGACCACCAGGGCTATGTTTGGGGGTTAATGATTACATCCTGTGATCAGGATCTACGGTCCACTGGACCACCAGGGATGTGTTCGGGGAGACACATTGCTGCCGCGATCGGGCTGCTGGAGGGTTGTTTTAAACTTATGCAGCCTGCGGTCGGGCTTGTGGGGGGTGGTGGTGGGGATTTTCACTCTTTTGCCCGTGATCGGGCTGCAGAGTGTAGGTCCCGATGGCTGCTGCCTGGCAGGGTGCCAGGCACAAGTCCTCGGGGATCGGCGCCTGCATGCTAATGGCATGCAAATGGAGCATAATCAGATGCAAATGGCCCTCCCTGCGCCTTGCATGAATTATGGCCCCATTACATGCCACTACTGGAATCTCCAGAGTTTTGCGCATGGCGCAATGGTACTTGCACCACCGCAAGTTGAATGCTCCACTCTGACAACTTGCGGTGGCGCAAGTTCCACTGCGCCATGCACAGTGGCTGTGGCCAGGGGGTGATATTCAAAGGAGTTGCTCAATAGCGCAACTCCTTTGAATATCGCCCGGGCCACACCCCTGCACAACTATTTTGCGCAGCGCAAGGGCTTGCGCCTAAGAAGAGCGCAGTTTGAATATCTGGCCCACAGTGTTTTTCAGTTTTAGTGATTGATAAAAATTGGCAGGCACTAGTCTGTATTCTGTTGTCTGTTCCTTCAATTTTCATTCCCAGTTGTTCCTAAAGCCCCTTCATCTGTCCGATTCTGCAACAGTTACTGCTGCACAGTACATCTGCAGTGTAGTGATTAGAATAAGTCATTTTTATGTGACGCCCGCCCTCCAATAAAAACACGTGCCATATGGATGGAGTGTACTCTCCGCTTAGTAATCCAAATTCTCTCTACTCTGACTCTGATGACATCTGCTGCTGTTGCTTCCTGAATTCTGACTCCGAGTCTGAGAGTCCTCTTCCTCTCCCTGTCCTCCTGATGTGATTTGTGATGAGTGACTATTTTGTACTCAGCATTGGCAATGGCAATTCAGCTGAGCTCGCACACTTAGTGAAGCTTCTGTCTCTTCTTGTCTCATCATCTTCATCTGTCTGTCTGCTTGATGCCCCCCTCCCCCGAGTCCCTCCAGTAGTCTAGTTCCACTGGGGAACACTTCCTGTCTCTGCTCGCCTGACAGCTGGCTGACACCTCCTCCACTACAGTGGTGTGTTCCCTGGGACGGAGTGAGTCAGACTCCTGATGAGTCCTCCTCTCTGACTGACTCTTGTCATCTGTGTCACAAACTTTGGTTGGCTCAGGCTGGCTCAACTGAGCTCTCAGCTTAGCTGACTGTGGCTGTGGGCTGCCTGAAACAAAACCAATAAGACAAATTACTCTATTGCATTTTGCATTCATACATAATTAGCCATATTAACAATAGCATAGCTGCTAGCTAAACAATCACAGTCACATCCAATTTGACTCAGTCAGCACCAGTCACAACAACCACCAAACATGACAGTGGCATTGAGGATATATAGGCTAATTCCTCTAATGCCACCCTGATGACCCAGAACTCCAGTCCTTCTGACTTACTCTCATCATCAATCACGGCTCACAAGTCATGACTTCAGTCTTGATTTATGAGTCATGAGTCCAAGGCAGCGTCTCACAAGATGACTCAAGTCACTCGGTGGAGGGGGAGGCTAGCTAAGACAAAACCCATGGGAAATACTAATCTATAAATTCCTAATTACTTATAGCTAAGCTAGTAGTAGTACTTTAAAAAACAAACAAAAAAAAAAACGCCAGTGAGTGCCTGCCACTGCCATGATGATGACATGGGCCTGGCACTGAGGATATATAAGCTGATTCCTTTAATGCAAAATTGGACTCATGTCATGTCACAGTCACATGACACAACTCGACTCACCACAATATGGCATGATTCACTCACTCAACCCAAGCAATTAGTCAAACAAGCTTTATTAACTCACATTTACATTGGCTGCTCACTGCTTCAGCCAGAGGCTACTATAGTGTAGCTATTTACTTAGCTAAATATTTATTACAAAAAAAAGAAAGAAAAAAGCAGCCAGCTGAGCACCACCGCTGGTGCCCACCATGGCATTTGGGATATATATGATTCCTTTAAATGCCACCACAGCGACGGTGCCAAACCAGCTCTGACAGTTGGCTCAGCTCAGCCGATTGCCTCTGGCGGCTGTTGCCTTGCCTTGGAGGACTCGGACTTGGAGTAGTCTCTTGGACTCAGACACAGCGAGTGGCAGTGGTGACTACTTGAGTCAAGTCACTTGTCTGCATTACAAGCAGGAGTTGTGTCAGACTCAGACAGTGTGGTTGTGGTGGTAGGGTAGGGTTAGGTACAGGGTACTTCTTTGGTACAAATGAAAAAGCAAATATGAATTTCTCTCCAAATTTATTTGCACTAGTAGTAGTACAACTTACTGTTATTTTTACTACTAGTCTAACTTCACTTGAGGGGACTGGGTTTGGGAAGGAGCCCGAGGCTGTAGGTGAGGAGGACAGAGGTACACTCAGCCTAGATTCTAGCCAACCATAGCCAAACAGACAGTAAGCCTTGATTTCCCAACAGTGAGCCTTGATTTTCCAATCAGAAATGTTCTAATTCTGTTAGTACTAGTAGTAGTACTACTGTTGCTGTGCCAAGTTCTAACTAAGGCTAGTAGTAGTACTAGTAGCAGTATACAGAATAGCACACATTCGGTGACGTGCAACTCCGTCCTGCATCAGTGCATCTGCTCTGCAACTCGACTCTACTACTCAGTCTGCTTCAGTGCACCACCACCAGAAGTGGATGGAGTGAGTGTGTGTGGAGTAGTCGTCTGTGAACGGACAACTGTACATGGACATTCCTTTCATCATCTCTCTCATCTAGACAATTTCACATTACATTAACACAAATGTAAATCAAATGACCGACTTATTACTCCAGTCTCCTACTCAGTCACACAGCGTGCTTGTGCTGCTATTTTTGTATGGTATGGTTCTGGTAGGGTACTTTTGGTATTGGTTAACTTGGTACTAGGTAGTAGGTTTGGGTACTGTGTGTGGTATTGCATTTTGTGCTGTAAGCTAAGACAAGAGTACACTAAACAAACACTTTTACTATAATGTATGTCTATGTCATGTCAGTGTCGCATCACTTGTCTACTCCAATGAAATGGATAAAATAAAAAAATACTTATAGAGCTCGTAGCTCCATGCTCATCATCAGGTCAGGAGGAATGTGACTTCCAGTCAATAAAAAATATATTTTTCTTGCACTTACTTGACTCATTATCTTCCTTTTCTCTCATTAAATTCATAATGTGTCATTTACTAGTATTTTAACTGCTTTTACATGTAAAATTTGGTTAAAATTGCATTATTTTTGAATATTTTAGGTTTTCCCATTGGAATGCATTATACCACGGTATCACGATAACCACGGTACAACACACCGCGGTTATCATAGTGTCAACATTTCATACCGTGACAACCCTACGTGCAGTAATTGCGGTTGGGATTGAGAAGCAGCCTGCCTGGTATAGTACTTTCCTTTTACATATAAATGTGTGTAGTGCTTGTGGGGAATCACATTTCCAATCTCCTGTACAGTAAATGGAGTACATGAAGCTGGAAGTAAACCCCAGCTTAATCTAGACTACATCTATTTGCTCTAAATTGCAGCGGGGTCCAGTCACAAGGACCTTGCCCACATGGTCTGCTCCTCCTGGCAATCCAGGACAATCTGCCTTCCCAGCATTGAGTTTGTGAGTACAAAGCAGGGTAGTTCCCTGTCATCTGTTTATTGAATTGCAAGTGTGTCATCTAATTGTTGCTTTTTCATTTCTTCATGAACTGAGCCCTCTGGTTCTGGATTACAATTGGGTGTTGTGCAAGTGTTTTTTCCATCACAGGGCCCCAACCAGCTGCACCGATCCTGGCTAGCCCCCCCCCCATCCTGGGTACCCAGTGAAAGTGACAATTTGGGACTCTGAATATGCGCACAGTACTGTGATTATTAATGTGTTTAACCTAATTAACCTGATTTCCCCCCTTCCTTGTTACAGCTCCTTAAATAAATCAGATCTGTTGGTTTCAGCAAAGTTATACTGGCTGAGGTATTCATTTATGTTAAAGTATTGTACTGTGGTTTTGCACTGTATCATCTTGTTTTACATGGGGTCCCCAGAGTCCAGTTGACAGAGCCAGTCCTGGGGGTAACCGTACATTGTGAAGATATTCCTGATGCATTGTGTGGGACACTAGTGGGAAGAAAGGGGGGTTACAGTGTCCCAGAGGGCTGTGACTAAGTTAGTTTAACTACTGCAAACCCTGACCTCTGGGTGGAGGCACCCGCCATTGGACCTAGGCCCCTCAACCTGTTAGTATCTACGCAGGCAGGGGTAGTAGCCCTTGGGATAGCGCCACCTGGGGGTTACACTTGCAAAGGTGCCAAAGTTAGGGCAGTGCAAATGCTGCATCGCATAATTGTTCAAATATTGGAAAACACAACTCAACAGACTCGCCATGGCTCTGGAGACTTTGTACCCTAATATCACAATTCCTTACTTTTGTCACTTTGTGCATGAACCTAAGTGATGTATTATTGTGGCATGGGGTAAAACACCAAAGTAAATAACAGTGCAGTTGACTACCGCACATAAATAACAGTGAAATTAAAAACAAGGTGGTAAATGATAGTGCTCAGAAAAAACAGCGAGCACTACCACTGAATTCAACAAACAAAATACAAACTGACATTTTGTGGGGGACACTACCACCTACACCTCCCATTGCAGGGTGCTGCACCCCTCCTCCAAACTTAAAATAACTACCACTAAGGGAGAGGCAACTCAGGGATGGGGAGAACACTTGGGGGGGGGGAACTGTTTGGGAAGGGACAGGGAAACAGACACCTAACACAAACAGCAAAAAAAATAAAAACAAAGTGTTCCAGGACCAAGAATCAAACTCCCATCTACTGACACTCTGCCATCCTCCACTGCCTGTGGCTCTACCCACTGAGCCATGACAGTTGCTTAGCAGAGTGCTCCACAGCAGAGCCTTTATCCCCTGTTTCCTTGCGATATTTTTATGGCACTGATATAGGTACAGGGATAGTGCGAAACTGTACCTATGCTATAGTATCCTTGTAGCTACATTTAAACACACTGTTTTTATGGTGCAGTACTTGCTTCACTATTCTTGCCATGCCATATTGACCTGGTACCTATTATTATATGTTGTATGTAATTAATTTCCTAATGTTTGGACCTCTCAGTGTCTTGTAAGTCCTGTAGCATGATCCACTACTTGCATGAGTGTGTATTATCAATACACTGAGACTTCTGGGGCTGACAGCAGCCAGCCATGGGGGTAAGTGGAGAGTTGCTGTGTACACTGACCTGGAATAGGAAGGTGAGTGGGAGGCACCTTGGTGGGTGGGGGGGTACCACTCAGCCTTGTTGCCAGCTAGGGTTCACCAGGTTCAAAGGCACACCCTCTTTTCCATTATTGTATATCACTCTCTACCTATTTAAATATTACTTTAACTTTGGCTGTCAGTCATATGGAGTGTAACCTTGCCTGGTGCTCCTACCCAAAGGCACCTTCCCCCCGTATCACTGACCATGTGGGCCAGTCGATAAGACAATGTCAAAAAAGTGCAAACCACGCTAGCCAGTAGTAGGGTCCCAAGGCTCAGAGGGGTGTCTGTTCTTGTGCAGCTAAGCAACCTGGTAAGCACTGCTGCTCTGTGCATATTACATGTGTAAGCACCCTCTTGGAGTTTACTAGTTAAATTTCTGTAGCTAGGCAGAGAGAGAGAGAGAGAGAGAGAGAGAGAGAAAGAGAGAGCGCTATGATGCTGGTAGGTCTGGGATGTAGGGCCTGCTTGCTATCAGGCGGGTGCCCCATCCTTAGGGGTATAAAAGGAAGAGTTTTGGTGCAATATAAGGAGAGAGACCCTGGGGGGAAGAGAAGAGAAGGCAGGGGTTTGGGCCTGCTAGTTCGGCCGGAGGGCCATGGCGGGACTGGGACGGGCCACTTGCCACCCCGGCCCTTCACCCTCAAAGACCTGTGTATGGAGGAGAGTGGTGGTTCAGGCAATAGGTGAAGGGGAACAGTGGAACAACAAGCCTGGTCATATCGGTGCAGTGGGGGGCCAGAGCCCATGAGAAGCTGAAAGCTGGGGACCCACCATGTGAGCTCTGGCACCAAGGTAGGGTAAGCACTGATGGGGGGACTGTATTTTGAGTAATCTTGCCCATGGATGAGTGCACCCTTGGAGCTGGTGAGTGTTCTGTGGGTGGGCCAACTATGGCAGACTGGGCCTGAGGTGCAGTTCAGAGGTAGCAGCCTGGACTGTTTTGGGTGTAGAGGTGGCAGCTCTACCCCTTTTCCCCTGGCCAGAGACTGCTACAGTGATTGGGCTCTCAAGGGATGCTGCCTGTGGGAGCAGGAAAAAGTCCATGTGGGGAATGGTTGGTTGGGACCTCGGCAGGGTGGCAGACCATCTGGAGGCTCCACGTGGCACAGTTGGCAGTCCCCTGGGTGAAGGCAGTCCAGAAATTGGAATCTTTGCATGAGTGGACAGTCCAGAAGTGTGCCAGATTCCCTGGGGAGACCTTGGCCTCTGTAGGTCCGGGATTTGTTTGGAACTCCTTGGGGAGAACAGAGTGGTGTATGGCATCAGTGATTGTGTATCCAGAAGGTCTTCAGTGGTTCAGTTCTTGCTAGAAGAACACCATTGAGAATGTGTAAGACCACATATTAATGGCAGCCTGGCCCTGGGGCACAGTTCAGAGGTAGCAGCCTGGACTGTTGTGGGTGTAGAGATGGAAGCGCTACCCCTTTTCCCCTGGCTAGGGCCCGCTACAATTTTTGGGCTCTCAGCGGGTGCAGCCTGTGAAAGCAGGAAAAGGTCCATATAAGGAATGGTTGATTGGGACCCTGGTAGGGTGGCAGACCATCCAGGTGCTCCACGTGGCACAGTCATCAGTCCCCTAGGTAAAGGCATAAAATCTGTCTGTCGGCAAATAAGGACCATACAGCCCACCTAGTCTGCCCATTTTCCTATTTGGTTTGGCAATCCCTAATCTTATCTGGACTGCCTTTCCCCTACTCCGCTGTACAGCAGGGTGCCTTTATGCATATTCCATGCACTTTTAATCCCTGAATTGTTTTCACTTCCACCACCTCTGCTGGTAGGATGTTCCATGGATCCACCACCCTCTCTGTGAAAAAATACTTCCTAGCATCCCCCAAGCCTCCTTCCTTCCAGCCTCATGTTATGTCCCCTTGTCCTTGTGCACCTTCGTCTCTGAAATATGCTTCCCTCCTGTACCCTGTGTATTCCTCTAAGGTATTTGAAAGTCTCTATCATATCCCCTCTCTCCCTTCTCTCTTCCAGTGAATAGCTGTTTAGTTACTTGAGTCTTTCTTCTTAAGGTTTGTGGTGCAGTCCATGTATCATTTTTGTTGCTCTTCTCTGGACAGCTTCCATTCTGTCTATGTCCTTCCTGAGATGCGATCTCCAGAAATGGACACAGTATTCCAGATGAGGCATCACCAGTGGTCTATACAGTGGCATTTCCACTTCACTCCTCCTACTGGTTATGCCCCTTCCTATGCACGCCAGCATTCTGTTTGCCTTCCTCACTGCTTTTTCGCATTGTTTGGCTGACTTCATGTCATTGGATATGATAACCCCCAGGTCTCTGTCCTGACTTGTGGTGGCTAGAACCTGTGCCCCCCCCCAGTCCTGTATTCCTCTCTTGGATTTCTGTGTCTCAGGTGCATTATCTTGCACTTCTTAGCATTGAAACCCAACTGCCAAACCCTTGACCATTCCTAAAGTAGTCTTAGGTCGTTTCTCATTTTATCTAGCCCCTTCTGTGTGTCGACTCTGTTACAAAGCTTGGTGTCATCTGCGAACAACCATACTTTCCCCTCCAGTCCCTCTGTAATGTCACTTATGAAGAAATTGAATAGAACTGGACCCTGCACTGATCCCTGTGGAACCCCACTGATCACCTCCCCCTCTTCTGATTTCATGCCATTTACTATCACCCTCTGGGTCCTGCCTTTTAGTCAGTTACCATCCCATTTTACCACTTTAAAGCCCACACCCAGATTCCCCAATTTGTTAAGCAACCTTCTATGAGGAATGGTGTTGAAGGCTTTACTGAAATCCAGGTAGGCCACATCCACCGCCCCTTCCTGATCCACCACCCTGGTCACCCAGTCAAAGAAATCGATAAGATTAGTCTGACAGGACCTACCCTCGGTGAATCCATGCTGCCTTGGGTCTTTTGCACTGCTTGACTCCAGGAACTTCACTACCCTTTCCTTAAGCAGGGACTCCATCAGCTTCCCCACCACTGAGGTCAGGCTTACAGGTCTGTAATTTCATGCCTCCTCCCTATTTCCAGTCATGTGCAGTGGGACCACCTCTGCCCTCCTCCAGTCCCCAGGTACCTCCCCCGTCTCTAGTGATTGGTTGAAGAGGGTTGTCAGTGAACCTGCTAGGACTTCCCTGAGTTCCTTCAACACTCTAGGGTGAATCCCACCTGGCCCTATTGCCTTGTCTGTCTTTACTTTTCCTAATTCCTTCAAGACTCTCTCCACTGTAAATGGGCTGGTGTCCACCTCTCCCCACCCTGTACATCTTTCCTTGTGAGTCTTGGCCCCTCCCCTGCCTCTTCCTTGGTAAATACTGAGCAAAAATATGTGTCCAGTACCACAGATTTTTCAAGGTCATCCTCCACCCACCCACCCCCTGCCTTCTTTAGCCAAACAATAACATTTCTGGTCTTCTTCCTCTCACTAATATAACAGAAGAAGGTCTTGTCCCCCTTTTTAATAGCCTGTGCTATTCCTTCCTCCATTCTTGCCTTAGCCCCTCTGACAGCTTTCTCAGCTTCTCCAGATATTTCAGTCTGTCTTCTTCTTTCTGTGTCTCTTTGTATTTCCGGAATGCTTTACTTTTTTCTCGCATTTTCTTGGCTACTCATTTAGAGAACCACAGTGGCCACTTCTTTCTTTTGCTTTTGCTAAGTAATCTGACAAATTGACTTGTCACTCCTGCTATGGATCTCTTAATCCTAAGCCACTGTTCTTCTACCCCTCCCCCCGCAGTCCAGAAATTGGAATCGCTGCATGAGCGGATAGTGCCTCTGGGTCTTTGTAGGTCCAGTAGTGTGCCAGATTCCTTGGGGGGAGTCAGTCTCTGTAGGTCCAGGAATTGTTTGGAACTCCTTGGGTAGAACAGAGTGGTCTGTGGCATCAGTGATTAGGTATCCAGAAGGTCTTCAGTGATTTGGTTCTTGCTAAAAGAACACCATTGGAAATGCATAAGATTGCATAGTAATGACAAGGCTCCCAGTATTGAAAGACATCCCCTATGTATATGGGTAAAGCAAGGCATCATAAGGAATGGATTGGGACAGTAGAAATGTCCTGTACTGTCACAATTTCTGCATCAGTTTAAGTGACTGAGACTTAGAATAACGGAAAAGTAAGCAAGTGCCTGGTTGAAGACAGAACAAAGTGAAAGAATAGGAAATGAGAGCGTTGCTGAGTTTGAACAACTCTATGTGTGACCTGTTTCAGCCTACATTTAATGCTGCTGTCAGGAATGAAGCCTTTTTGACTTGAGGGAATGTCTGAAAGTGAATCAACCTGTTGGCAAAAGAGACTGCTGCAGAACAAATGTCAGGTGCCTACCTGTAAAGTAACCCTTCTGTGAATTGTTACGCTCACGCTCCGTGGAGTAGTTTATCAAGTTCTTGTTGCATATTAAATTAGTTTGCACTTTTAATTCTGGAGTGGGCTTTGAGTTTAATCAATTTAAATAGTGCATTTGGTGCTTGTTTAACAAACATTGCCCCCTGTAGTCGTCCCACCTATGAAATAATCTACACCTGCTCATCATTTAGCAAAGTCATCTCACAACCATCAGAAGAACCAGGTAATAAGCATATTTCTATTTTCCATGGACTGTGTATTCTGGCTTGTATAGCAACCCCTCCCAATGTTTACCATCCTGATATTCATAGACTGCAGGAGAGGGGGGGCTTACAAACATGGGGCCTCGTCCGGATTTTTTAAAGTGTTTATAGGAGCATGTTTTGTGCCTGGACTGTCTTTTTGGGAGCTGCAGGGGGGATCATGGGGTTTGGAGGTGCCATTTTGGACTTATGCAACTTCATGCCTCTTTGACTTCATGGACCACCTCCTTCTGATTCATAAACTTAAATTGATGGGGTGGGTAATTATGCATTAGATTGGTTTGAACACTATTTAACAAATAGGAAACAGCATGCAAAAATTGGATCTGTTAAATCCATGATGAGAAATATTCATACAGGGGTACTGCAAGGTGCAGTTCTGGGTCTGCTCCTGTTTTCCATATTTATAAATGACTTATTAAGCATTTGTCAACATTCATCTGTATTAATGTATGCAGATGACACCGTGCTTTATTGCACAGGTAATATTGGAGCAGACCTAGAAGCAAAAATGCAGCCTATATATTGGGACCTACAAAACTGATTTGCAGAAACCAAACTTCTACTAAATGAAAAAAAGATAATGACTATGGTGCTTGGACTGAGGCGCAGACTACAAGGAAACAGTATGAACATAGTAGGAAGAAATAGTGTGAGTTTGGAAAGAGAAGAAGTGTTTAATTATCTGGGTGTACTGTTAGATAGTACATTGTCTTTTAATGAAAACATTGCCAAAGTAACAAAAAAAGTAAATAACAAATTGGATCATTTATATAAAAATAACAATTCTGATGCACAAGCCAAAAAGACATATAGCAAGTCAAGTGCTATTGCCAGTCTTGGAGTATAATTTAATTATTTTGAACAATGCACCAAATGCACTGCTACAAAGACACACAGTCACATTTAATAACATTATGAAATTTGCAACTGGTTGTATCAATAAAAATGAACATCATTGTAAATGATGTTAACATTTTTGGGATTCTACCACCTAAACAAAGAATAATGAACACCGTCTTCATGTTTGTACATAAAATATTAGATTCATGGACTCCACTAACACTGTATGACAGATTCTTGCAGTCAAACAAACCAAAAGTACTACACACATCTGCAAAATATTTTACAGAAATCAAAACTAACACAAAAATAGTTGAATGCTCACTGGCCATTTATGGACCCAAAACGTCAAATAAGTTGCTGCAAATGGGATTTGAATTTAATATAAAGAAAAATGTTTTTAAGAACATAAGGAATTATTTGGAAAAACAATCCATTTGCTGTTGTTATGAGGTTACTTAATCTTGTACTGGAGAGGTTATCAAATCTCACTGAATCATGATTACATCTTTAGATATTGATTATGTATTGTATATATTCATTGCAAAAAAAACTTTGTTAAAGCATCAGTTAGGGTTAAAGCAACAAAAGTAGGGAGGTGTTAAGGTTTCAACTAACACCTACCACAAAACCATACTTCCCCAACCCACCCCAACCCTCCACAGACAAACAGGCATTGGGGTGTGCCTTGAGGTCATCAACCCTAATGCTCACCCATACCATGAGTAAAGAGACTAGCATGGTACAGCATAAGAGAATGGGGTGAGAGTTAGGGTTGACAACCTCAAGACACACCCCAACACCTGTTGGCCTGTGGGGTGGGATGGTAGGGTTGGTTGGAGGGTGTTAGTGTTGAAAACCCTAATGCCTCATTTCCCTACTTTTGTTGCTTTAACCATAACTGATGCTTTAACAACATTTTTAGCAATTAATTTCATTACTTTTTGAGGTAGCATAATAGTATCCCAGTTTTGTTGGCGTTTTTTGGTATTTTTGCTCCATATGTTCAATATGGGCTTTTTTGGACCCCACCTCATGAAAACTGGCACTGCCATTTCAGTACTTGGTCCAAAAGGTGATTTTGCACAGCAACAGTGATGTTCCATATCACAGTTGCAGAAACACATCTTGGGCAGGATGTGTGAAATGACAGCTGTACTGTTGATGACGTGGTATGAAAAAATGGTTTTGTTGAAAATTTGGAGTGAAAATATAATAAATTGCCAAGGTTACCACGTGCATAGGAAAATTTCAATGACCACATGTAACTCGGATGTTTTTTGGTATTTTTGCACCAAATTTTCAACATGGGCTTTTTGTGACCCTACATTATGAACAGTGTCAGTGTCAGTTCATTACTCCATCCCAAAAGGTGATTTCGCAGAGCGACCATGCCATTCCATGCTACAAGTGCGAAAACACATTTTGGGCAGGATGTGAGAAATGACAGCTGTACTGTTCATGAGGCAGTGTGAAAAAATGGATATGTTGAAAATTTGGAGTGAAAATATTACAGATTGGCAAAGTTACAAGGATGCATGGGAAAATTTCAATGATCACATGTAACTCGGGCATTTTTTAGTGTTTTTGAGCCAAATTTTCAACATGGACTTTTTGGGACCCCACCTCATGAACAGTGGCACTGACATTTTGTTATTGAGTCCCAATAAGGTGATGCAATGCAGCCATGGCAAAATCCCCTTTCAGGACTGAATAATGAAATGACAGCACCAGTGTTCATGAGGTGGGGTCCCAAAAAGCCCATGTTGAAAATTTGACTCACAAAAACCTAAAACTTGGTGAGATATCAACATAAGTTCAAAACGCCATTGACAGCCATTGTACAGTACTTCCCTTGATTCCTCAATTTGCGGTTCGACTTTGAAGAGTGCAAACATGTCCCGGTCCTCAGAAGATGACAGCCGCTGACCTCTGGAGGTAAGTAGAGGGTGAGGAGGTGTGGGGAGGTGGGTGTTCAGTGGGAGGTTGGGTTGGGATGGGGAGGAGAGGATGGAGAGATGAAGAGGGACAGTTTTCTTTTTAACAGGAATAAAAAAAAGAAATCAGAGGACAGTTTTCTTTTTTGCAGATGAAAAATGTTTACTTCAGAACACTGGGAGTGGGCTCCCCAGTGTCCCACATAACTCAGAAGGGGGGCACCATAATGCCAATGTGGGGATTGGGCACCCTGATGTCAGCAAGAACAACAGTTGAAACAAGGGTTGGGGGGCATCCAACACTGGGGTGGGCTTCCTGATGTCAGAAAGAACAAAAGCAAAACTGAAGAATTTCAGCACACTGTGGGTGGGCTCCCCAGTGTCCCACAAAACTGGGGGAGAGGGGAATAAATGCAGACATGGGGGTTGGGCACTCCAATGTCAGCAAGAATGTTGAGGCATTTTCTTTTTTTAGGTTATATATATATATATATATATATATATATATAGTATATACTGTATATAGCACTTCAATGCGGGATTCTGCATCACAGTATGGCAGTTCGATGCAGGATTCTGCATCGATATGGGGATTTTTTTCAGATTGAAATGTTTACTTCAGGACACTGGGAGTGGACTCCACAGTGTCCCACACAACTCGGAGGGGGTCATTATAATGCCAACACTGGGATTGGGCACCTCGATGTCAGCATGGTATTTCTTTGTTCCAAAACAGCACTTTGCCTATTATGTTGTTTCTCACACTAACTGGAGAAATAAAATGGCAGACTCACAAACCTCCATGATACACAATTCTGTAATGAAATGCTGCACCAATGTAAATATCCCATGTCGCTCTGGTCATCTATTTTTTCCCGAGAGGAAATAATGGGAAATTCAACATTTAATAACTTTGAAACAGATTAATACTTTTTCACCAAACCTTTAAAAGGCACATCTGTGAGGCCAATGCTTTCTACCCTAAACATTTCAGCCCAGAAGCTAAAGCTACAGGTGGACAAAAAAAATAACAAAAACTACAAAACCTCTGTTTTTTCAACACTCTGTATCTCAGAAACCACACAAGGGATTCAAGCCAAATCAAGAGACCTACTCCTAAGGATGGAGCATGCTGAATTTCATGGAAATCTGTTAAACCATTCCAAAGTTACTAAACTGCAAAAATTGTCCTTTAACATTAAACACCCTCACTAACCCTAACTATGGGGCACTACTGTGCCCTATAATTGAACATATTGATTGAGTCAAACTGTAAAGTATTTTATATTGTTAAGTGTTTTTAATTGATTTGTCATACATTAGATATTTGTCTTGTACTCCAATTGTATTACCCTCCACCAGGCGGGGCTGAAAAAAGGTCATTGATCCAGTCCACCTTCCTGGTAAATTTAACAAAATGAAAATGAAATGGTGTGCCATTTGCAACATAGACTAATTAGCATATCATTAATGTATGCAGAACTTTAGGAACCCATTTCTATTGGTTGGAGGAGGCCGAGCTGGGACAAAGGTCACGTTGCAGGGAGCAGGGAGTGCCATTTTTGCTGATCCCTAAGTAAACCGTGTCACAAGGGTGTTGGTGGGGAGGAGAAGCCTGTTTATTTTGGACTCTCACAAGGTTAAGCTAATGGTTAAAATACTTTTCGAACCCCACCATGGCTGAAGCTTAAGGGGATAGAAGCCATATGCTTCTTGTGCCTGCATGGTTGCTTTCGTGGCTATGGGACTTAGCTCAAAAAGGGGGAACTCAAAAGAGATGTATAATTTGCCACCATACTGAAGGAGTAGTGAAGGCTTTGCCCATGTACCTAGACTGTGCTAATGGTGGCACCCCTATCCCTGCTTGACCTGCTATCGAATACCAGACTGCTTGGAGTTGGACTACCACCTCTGCTCTGATGAGTGCTGCCTTTTCTAGTCTGGAAAACTGGGGGAAAGTGGAAGCTTCTGTTGCCGCAGTAGCCCATGGGGAGAGGGGCACTATCCATCTGCCCAGCCCTTCTCCCCCTGTGGTGCCTGACCCTCCCCATGGCAGAGGAAGAGACTGTGAGGTGGCAGGAAGGACCAAGTCAGCAGAGGCCCCTGCATTGGGACCACACC
Source organism: Neoceratodus forsteri (assembly GCA_016271365.2). Lineage (NCBI taxonomy): Eukaryota > Metazoa > Chordata > Ceratodontiformes > Ceratodontidae > Neoceratodus > Neoceratodus forsteri. The sequence continues at coordinate 1,223,104,338 of CM057450.1, forward strand.
TCTCAGTGGCAGGCTCTGTGAAGAAGAGATCTCAAGGACCCCCCTCAATTGCTGCAGAGGCCCCAGTTGTCCAACACCCAGATGTGGACATGGAAGAGATTATATCGGAAGGAAATTGCTGTACAGTGGAGGGCGAGGAGGACTTCGTACCCCCCCACCGAGTGTGCAATACAAATCTTTCTTTTTTTAACTTATTCTTTTTCCCTCCTTGCTCGCTGCTCTCAATCCCTCTCTCAGAGCCCCCATTGCACCTTTCAGGAACGTGCCTGGGAGGACCAAAGAGTCTGCTCCTAGGGTGTGGCATGTTCCAATTTTTACCTCAGGGCTTCTGGATTACCCTCCAGGCAGGGCAGAGGAGGCATTCCCTCAAACCTCCCCCTGAACATCAAAGGAGAGTGTACTATAGAGTCTGCCCCCCAGTTCCTCCATGGACGTAGTGCTGGGGGTTCGTCACCTGGATTGAGGGCAGGGTATTTTCCTTGTTCTGATCCCACCCCCTCCAATGTTGGCAGTCAGAGGGGACCAATGAAATGGGGGTGCGCTGACACATACCTCCATTCAGGTCCCTGGCCAATGCCAGTCCCTCCCCTGCCATCCGCTTCCCCTAACCACACTGGCACCACCCGTGGTCACCCAGGTGGTGGTAGTATAGCGGCGGGGTATGCAGCCCACCCCTCCCCATAGAGGGAGAGTGGTCCATTGGGCACTCAGTCTCTCTCCCCCAGCTGGCCCTCCAGCAGCCCAGGCTCGCTACCGAACCCAGGTCACTGGTGTCGCAAATGGTAGTGCTACCACTGCACTGGGGGACCAGCCCAGTATAAGTGTTATACCTTTGACAACCCCTTGTAGGAACAGGATATTCCTAAGCCATACTGTTTCCCCAGCTGTAGGTTCCCAGAGAACATGCCCTGACTGCGTCAGGCCTGTATTCAGCACAGGTTGGATATGGACACTCTCTGTCCCTCTGACCCCCACTATTTGAAGCACACATCAGGGAGTTGGTTGTTGCCTGGTGCTGCCCCTAGATCCAGCATGTGCAGCATCCCAGACTAGTCCCAAGCTGAGCACTGGGTTCACCATCAGATCAAGAAAGAATAGCTTGGAGAAAACTACCCCATGAATGAACAAATTTGGGATGTGACCAAGGAGAAAAGGGAGGATTGGGTGTTCCAAGGTGCCCTGCACAAAGTCAAGTTAAGGAGCCGAGGGAGTGCTTTGGATGCAGGAGGACATGAGCAAGCAGCCATTAAGAAAGACAGGTAGATTTGTCTTTTAACTGTGTGGACTGGAGTGACTCTGCTTAAAACCTTTATGATGTTCCAGGATGTTGAATGCCAGAAAACAAAACATATTATTTGCGAGGATGCTTTTGGGGAGGAGTGTACCAAGTCAGACAGACTCCAAGCTGTACTTCATGTAGAATGCCTCAAAACAGTACTGTCCTGTCCTGGGGGACAAACAGAGACTTAAGCTAAAACTGACCCCCCACCACCACCTCGGCTCTGGCTTGTGCATCAGGAAGAGCAGGACTGACCAGCTGCAGATTCCCAATGTTGGAGGCTGGGTGAGATCAACCCCTTTTCATTATTTTTATTGTCTTTTAAAACGTGTTAGGGGGTTTGACTCCTCAGACTTATATTAATGAAATTTTGTTCTTTTGAATTTGATTAGAATAATGTTCTGATTTGGAAAAAAAATATGCATAGCATTATTGCTTAAGAAGTTCAGGTATACATGATTAGTATGCCTGACATTTGCCTGTTGGTTGTGTGAGTTAGAGAGTAAATTGATGGCAGTCGGAGTATGAGTGGATGGATGATTGCTTTGAATCAGTAAAATGCTTAATACTTTCCAGATTTTATTGCACTGGATTAGCACATTGTGTGTAGTTTAAAGAGCTTTTTTACACTGTTCTGGCAAACGTTTAAGTGATGCAACTGTGGGGTAATCATTTTATCTTTGTATCCATTCCTGGAAGGAGCACCCCTCTAATTAACTTGGAAATCAGTTTGTGAGAAAAAAGTTATAGTGTGGGGGGGGGGGCGCCACCACTGTAGTACCTGGCAGGCGGCCATGGGAGCCAGCGGGTGGGTAGCTATTATGTCCCTGTAAGATGGCAAAGTATAGGTTAAGTAAGGTTTTAAAGTATCTGAATTTCCACTGTCCTGGCGGTACAACCATTTAGTGCCCTGGCCCTTGGGGAGAGAGAGAGATGGCCATATCTCTCCTCTGGTGGGGTTGGTGGTGCAGCATGGTCGGCATTCATCAGGAGGTGAACATTTTCAATGGGGGGGAAGTGTAAGCACCCTCTGGGAGCTTACTAGTCAAATTTCTGTAGCTAGGCAGAGGGAGAGAGCTACGATGCCCGTAGGTCTGGGATGTAGGGCCTGCTTGCTGTCGGAAGGGGGCCACATCCTTAGGGGTATAAAAGGAAGGGTTTTTACATGATATAAGAGGAGAGAGCCAGGGGGGAAGAGAAGAGAAAAGAAGAGAAGAGAAGAGAAGGCCTGGGTTTGGGCCTGATAGTTCAGCTGGAGGTCCGTGGCAGGGCCGAGGTGGGCCACTTGCCACCCTGGCCCTCCACCCTCAAAGACCCACATATGGAGAAGAATGGTGGCTCAGGCAGTAGGTGAAGTAGAACAATGGAGCAACAAACCTGGTCCTGTTGGTGCAGTGGGGAGCCAGAGCCCACGAGAAGCTGAAGGATGGAGGCCTACCATGTGATCTCTGGCACCATGGTAGGGTAAACACCAATGGGGGCCCTGTATTTTAAGTAATCTCACCCATTGGTGAGTGCACCCTTGGAGCTGGTGAGTGTTCTGTGGGTGGGCCAGCTATGGCAGACTGGGTCTGGGGCACAGTTCAGAGGTGGCAGCCTGGACTGTTGTGGGTGTAGAAGTGGCAGCTCTACCCCTGTCCCCCTGGCCAGGGGCTGCTACAGTGGTTGGGCTTTCAGGGGGTGAAGCCTGTGGAGACAGGAAAAGGTCCATTTGGGGAATGGTTGTTTGGGACCCCAGCTGGATGGCAGACCATCTGAGTGGTCTTTGTGGCACAGCTGGCGGTTCCCTGGGTGAAGGCAGTCCAGAAATTGGAATCGCTGCATGAGCGGATAGTGCCTCTGGGTTTTGTAGGTCCAGGAGCGTGCCAGATTCCTTGGGGAGACTCAGTCTCTGTAGATCCAGGAATTGTTTGGAATTCCTTGGGGAGAACATATTGGTGCATGGCATCAGTTATTGGGTATCTGGAAGGTCCTCAGTAGTTTGGGTCTTGATAAAAGAACACCATTGGGAATGTGAAAGACCACATAGTAATGACAAGGCTCCCTGTATTGAAAGACACCCCCCTGTGTAGAAGGGTAAAGCAAGGCAATGTAAGGAATGGATTGAGACAGTAGAAATGTCCTGTACTGTCACAATTTCTGCATCAGTTTAAGTGGCTGAGATGTAGAGTAACAGAAAAGTAAGCAAGTGCCTGGTTGAAGACGGAACAAAGTGAAAGAATAGGAAATGAGAGTGCTACTGAGTTTGAACTAACTCTATGTAAGACCCATTTCGGCCCATGTTTAATGCTGCTGTCAGGAATGTAGCCTTTTTGGCTTGAGGGAATGTCTGAAAGTGAATCAATCTGTTGGCAAAAGAGATTGTTGTGGAACAAATGTCAGGTGCCTACCTGTAAAGTAACCCTTCTGTGAATTGTTACCCCCACACTCCGTGGAGTAGTTTATCAAGTTCTTGTTGCATATTAAATTAGTTTGCACTTTTAATTCTGGAGTGGACACTGAGTTTTAATCAATTTAAATAGTGCATTTGGTGCTTGTTTAACAAACATTGCCCCCTGTAGTCGTCCCACCTATGAAATAATCTATGTCTGCTCATCATTTAGCAAAGTCATCTCACAACCATCAGAAAAACCAAGTAATGAGCATATTTCTATTTTCCATGGACTGTGTTTTCTTGCTTGTGTAGCAACCTCTCCCAACTTTTACCATCTGGATACCTCTAGACCACGGGAGTGGGGGGCTTACACATGAAAAAGAAAGCCTTTCAATTATCTTAATTCCCCCAGAGCCATTGGATTCTTCCATAGCCACTCGCAGCCCTCATCCTGTGCCTTAGCCATGTCCTTCAGTCAGCACACAACTTTGTTCCCCTCTGGGCCTTTGGCCTCTTTTAAATAAAAGTTACAGCTGCAATTGAGTCAAATCTGTGGTCTAGATGGTGATGATGGAAGGATGGTGGGCACACAGCCATGAGCAGCCTAACTAACTGCCTCACAGTTCCCAGTGTGATTTTCAACGACTGCATTGTCACACCAGAGCATGTTACCCTCACAAACATGAGGCCTATTAAACTAAGACCTGTGAGTAGTGTGGTTAGAAATTAACTATTAAAAGCTACCAATGCCAGTAGAGTTTTGGTTGCAGATAAATGGGATAAGATCAACACCAGTGTAAAACTCATCTCAGCAGTTCTGTGTGCAGATCACATTTTATTTTAAATTGCTAATAGATGGTGGAATATAAAAAAAAACTGCCTGTGTGTGTGTAAAAATTTATTTACTTAAAATAAATATCAATAAAAAAGGAAAGAAATTATACACAGTGACTGCGTCAGTGAATTGTGACTGTGAGGTGACAACAGGCTGCTTGCATGTTGTATATGTTTGATGGCAATTTGACAGTCATGCCAGGAATGGTACAAAGTAAAAGGGTGTTTGGGGGAGGAATTGAACAAAATGATAGACGTGATTGTTGTGAATAGGGGAGAGTAGGTATCAAGTGCACTCCCCTGGAAAGTATAGTACATTACCAGCATCTTGCTACACTACATATATACTATGTAATCAACCTGCAGCTAGCCAGCTAATGATAATTTTCCTTAAAGAAAGCAGTGGAGGAGAGAGAGCGCTCAGAGATCAGTTATTTAGCTGCAAAATAAATAACAAACTGTACCACAGAGCAACTTGTACCCCAGGGCTTTATGCAAAAATTGTTCTAGCACTTTGCATGCAAAAAGCACTTTACTTTCAAAAAAGATCCCCCCCCATCCCGCAAAAATAATACCAATGGGCTGCCACTGGTTAAATGTGGAAATAGGATTCGATGGGGGTGGGCACTACATAACCATGTATGCAGTAACTCTAACAATGGCTGCAATGGAATGTGATGGGGGGGCTAATAGACTATGTGGAATGTACAGTAACTTTTACTGGACTCTGGTGTAAAAGGAACAATTTTCCTTAGTGGAAAACCTCTGTTTTTATGAGTATATAGATTCATGAATAAAAACAGGTATCCAAGTAGTAGGGTTCACTAATATTTGGGAGCCCTTCTGGAATAAGGGATTACTCTTATTTGGGCAATACTATTAATTTAAAAAAAGTAAACATGAAACAACTACCACCTTCCTACCTATGCCCAAATCCAGTAAATACAAATCCCACCCCCCACCCTCTGTTAGAAATCCCATTTCACCCTCCTTCTTCAACAGCACACACAATATGTTGATATTTTAATTAGCTTTTAAATGGAATCCGACAGTAGGCTACCAGAACAACCCACCTGCCCTTATGGCCAGCCACCGTCTTTCTAAATATCAAAGCTTGTGTAACCCCTAGGTGGCACTATCCCAAGGGCTACTACCCCTGCCTGCGTGACTAGGTGCAGGTTAAGGGGCCTGGGTATTGAAAATGGGTGCCTCCACCTGGAGGACAGGGTTAGTGGTAGCGTAGCTGACCTGGGTACAGCCTTCTGGGGCACTGTGACCCCTCCTCTTTCCCCTCTAGTGGCCTAAACAATGAACAGAATACACAGGTACAATAGCCCCCAAACAGCAGATATATTCCCACTCTGATTGCACTTACCACCAGGGCTGGTTTCATCTGTTCAGGCCCTGGAGACCCCCTGTAAAGTAAGGTTAAACACAGCAAACAGTAGTACCACAGTGCTATTTGTACAGAAGTGCACCACAGGCAGGTTAAGTGCAAAAAGATTCAGATCTGATTTATTCAGGGGAAATGAACAAGGAAGGGGTGTAATCTGGTTATTGGTTTAGATACTGATTCAATCAGGCTACAAGGCAAGCACTTGAGAGTCCCTCAACGCAGTCACACACACACTCTGGGTACCCAGTGGCGAGGTAGGCTAGCCTGACACATTACCCGGGGTAGGCCGGCATTGCAGCTGGTTGGGGTCCTATGATGGAAAGACAAGTCATGCACAATAACCCACAATTTGTAATCCGGAGCCAGGAGGCTCAGTTCGTAATAATCAAACCAAACATTTAAATCAGATGACACACTTTGATTGAGCTGTTGTTGCAGGGAGCTACCCTGGTGTTTACTCACACTACCCAGTACAAGACATAGCAGTGATGAATTGAAGACTTCAGGATGAATTGCTGGCTTGCCAGGAGAAGCAGGGCCCACACGAATCACCGAGGTGTCATTCCTGTTAGTGATGTTGAGCAGGGGGCTGATCCCCGGGCAGGTCTCTCGTCGATGATCTTCTCTGTGGCATGAGTAGCTGGCTGGGCCAGGATGGCAGGGCCCGGGCCAGGTTGTCAGGGCCCAGGCCATGTGAACAATTTGGATGGCTGTCCAGTAGTGCTGGATACAGCTTCCAGCAAGCGAGACAAAATCAGGCAGTGGGGAACCAAATCGTGACCCACTAACAGCATTCAGCACATTTATAGTAAAAGAAAACACAGTACCACAGTTCAGATGACAGTCCGGTTGCAATTTCAGTGTCTCTGAGCAAAATCGTACATTCCGTGGTTGGTTCAGATATCCTGACAGGCCAATCGCATGAAGCAAATCTTTGGTCTTCTTCAGGTAATAATGAGTCACAATTCAGTAACTGGTCACAATTGGTTTGGATATAGTCCGATTTAACTTAAATGGAAAGATTTCCTCACGAGAGACAAGTAGGCAGGCAGGCCAAACACAGCCTTCCCACCAGTTTCCCGCATGACTATGCAGGAGCAGCTGCTCGAATATCTCGAGCTGTTCACTCTCTCAACTCCAATCTCAGACTGACTCTCTGCTGCAGGCAGCTCCGGACTTTCCCTCTGATCCAAAAGGTTTGATTCGTTGATTCATCTGTCTGTCACAGCAAGGACTTCCCCTCCAGGTCCATTTATGCGCCAAAGTGGAAAAACTACTTACAGAAATTCATTCCCACAAGACCCCTGGGGACAGGCTCAATTTTAGGGCTCCAAAAAGTACTGATTGGTCCACAATGGCAGTCCAGAACCAAGATGGTGGTGATTTACAGAAATGTCCATGCTGCAAAGAAGGCAGGTTAGACAAACTTCAATATCATTATTATTAGACTGGATAATCAGCAAATAAGTACAGTTTCTAACAGAGCTCCCTCTGCGCAACTAGCAATGGCAGAGTGAAGCAATTATCTGGCAGCCCAAGTGGGGCTTGAGCTTAGAAACACTCAGCCCCCACCCAGATTAATTATATACTGCGACATAGGCAGCTCTTAAAGAGACAGAACACAAAAGCTATAAAGGCACTCACATGCAATAGCTTTTAAACGGTTAAGACACAGGACACCAGCCTGGCAGCGGGCATTTAGGAACACCCAAATAAGACTTTCAGGAACCTCCATTTGTAGGGGGGGTTACACATGTGTTTTCGCTAAAACAAATTATTAATAATCGCCACTCCCACCCTGGCACCCTAACCCTGATTACACCCTCTTCCCCCCCCGTGCCAAATTTTATACCAGAGAAGGTGAACAGCACAAATCACCCTACACCCTCCTTAGTAGTCAGCTACCTTTTCATGAATGAAAACACATCAGTTGATCACTCTTCCCTCATCTGACAGAATGACATTAATGGATACTCTCTGCATTTTATACAACCAGTAAAAACATGGGGATAGATTCATGAAAGGATTCAGGACTAAGTCACATGCTGCAACTCCATTTGCAGACCAAAATCTCCGCAGCTGTGGCGATTGATATTTACAGCCGCAGCAGTTATGGAAGATGTTATGATGTTCTGTAGCTGTGGAGATTTCCTGGACAACACCACCCACAAGCTGCCATAAATCATGGGGCCCATTGTAATCTGGCTCCACCTTTGTGAATACCCGTTGCTGGGGGAAAACTGCAGCAACCTGCGGATCTGCAAGTGGCAACCCACTTGCACTGGATTTTTCCTGCAGCTGTGGGAATTTCAGGCATTCTGTGAATCCAGCCCATAGCACAGTGAAAACTTATTTTTCTTTCAATCAGTTACTGTATTTGTCCCCTTGTTCACTGACCTGCCCCCATCTGGTCCTTCTCCCACAGCCCCCATGTTTCGGTTTCTGTGGGTCTTACCTGAACTGCAATGATGATCTGCCAAGGGATCCAGTCACAGGTGCACAGTTACAGGTGGGGGACCTGCAGGGGGTTGGGCTGTCATCTCACCACAGCAGGGGGTATTACGCCATTTTCTCCCCAGAGGGCTCCCCACCATGTGCATTGATGCTTTGTGCCAGCTCCACCTCTGTGAAGATGCACTTTCCCATTTATCACACCACACTGCCACATACATTCCTTTAGGTGGCAGCCACCAAGTGGGACGTGCATACTCCCCTCTCTGAGGGAGGAAACAATTCTTAGGGATGCTCAACTCTCTTTCCCCGGGTAGCCCCTGAACAGTCCACATCCATTCTCAAATCCAGGCCTGTGGCATGGCAGGAGGTGAGGTGAGGTGTGCAGTGTCTTAACCCTCCACATCACTGAGCTGATCATTGACAGAGTGAAAACCTTAACTTTCTAGATCCATGAAGAAAACTGTACAAAATAGCGTTTCTTCAAATGAAAACAATGCAAAACAGTTATTCACATTTGCATTTTTGTAGGTACAAGGATCATCTTCTGCACTTCTTCAAAAAGGATTTTTAGTAAAACATATGACTACAGGATTATTCAAGTGGAACATTTTTAATTGCTTATCTTGTAGTGAAATATTAATGGAAGCGCCTCTAATTCAAGAATCTTGTTGAGATAAAAAGTACTTTGATTATTTGGAGAACCTCAATGAAAACATAATTATAAAAAAAGTAATGCAGGAGCCAGTTGACAACATTGTTTCACATTCATGTCTTGCTCGTTTTATATGTCTCTGTCTCTTTCCCTCTCTCTCGCTCTCTCTCTTGTTGTCATGCTCTCTCTCTCTTTGTAATAATTTGCTGTGGCTTAAGTAATTAACCATCTACATTCTTGGCCCTCAGGTTAACTAACAGACATGCCTGGATAATTAATTAATGTTGCATTATTGTTTTCTGTCCCCCCCCCCATCTCCTATGTTCCTCGTCATTCCCTTTGTCATGCTTTTTATTTTGAAGATTTGACATTCAGCCCTGAGGTTTCACTGTTATATGATTTTTCCAATGAAACAGGGCTGCCTGTACCATACAATGTCATGGGAGGGAGAAACACAAACATAATTTCTCAGTTACTCCAGAACAAACTAGATATTGCTAAACACCAACTACTGATGTTGTACCACAACATGGGCCAGCAGCAGTAGGTTGCCCGACGCATACTGCCAGAAGCCCAACTCTCCCAGTCGCCAGGGGTTGTCCCACATTGGCCACACTTTCACACTCCTCCCAGGCTACTGTTGCCAAAAAATGAACCTTTGTGTACTGACTTCAGATAAATCAAGGCAGAGAAATCCCTCCCTATTCTTGAGAATGAGACTGCACCGAGCAACTTAAATGAGGGTTGCAGTAAAACCCAGACAGAGTCTGCCACTGTTGTTAGTCTCCATAATTCTTATTAGGAGCACCACCACATCATACATATGCAGCTGTTCTAAAGTGTTGGAGTGCCACCATGTTTTCAGCCCTTGCTGTCCTGATATATGGAAAGAAATGCAATCTTTATTGTCAGACCCCCTCCTTGTGCAGGACGAGCCATTCACTTTTTTCTGATTCTCACAGATCACACATCAGGAGAGGGAGAGAAACTCTTTTTTTCTGCGCTTGCCTACTTTCAGCCAGAAAGTACAGCAATAACTTATAAACTGGATGTACGGGAGTTGGGCACAGGGAGTCATCCTCAGTAGTACTCAAAAAAAAAAAAGAATGTGGAATGCTGCAGGTGGGCAACACTGCAACACGTAAAGACTTCTAGACTGCATAACAGGTTTTCACGTGCTGCAGCTACATTCACTTGTGTGCCAGAGGGACTGTTAGGGCCAATCTCCAGGCATAGGAGCTGCTATGCTGTTGGACTTAGTGCTCCCCTGAGAGCAGCTGGCAGGGGTGGGTGGGTGGCGGAGAAAAGGTCATACGAAGTGATCTGCATCTCCCTGACAGCAAGTGACCAACTGCTAAGGATGCAGAAACAACAACCTGGAATAACTCAATCAGCCTGCAGCATGGCCACAGAGGCATCAGGAGCCACCACTCTGAGTGAATGAGCTACTGTAGACAGAGTGGTTGATTAGAGACACAGGCAGTCTAGGTAAGGCAGGGTACCGAGCTGGAGGGCTCACTGGATGCTGTATACTATGCAAACAGAAGGAGCCAGACACTTTCTGAATGGAGCAGTTGACTGCTTTGAAGTATGTGAAGTTTACACCCCAAAACAAAAAGGCATGTCAGGATCAGCTTTGCCGATCATTGGGCAGTTACTGCTGAGCCCATTGCAGCATTAACGGTATTGGACCCAACAGAGATACGTATCTGAAAGGTATTCACTGTAACAAAATGTTCCTTGTGCATGTGCAAGTGAACATAAAAAGAAAACCAGAGAATTGTCTTCACACAAGACAGAAAAAGCCGTGAGAGTGCCGGCCCAGTGGCACAGAAGGCTGAGGTACTGGACACATTACCTTGCGCTACGCTGGCGACCCATGTTTGGGAACAGGCACGGGCCACCAGAGGTTGGCAGGGGAGGAGGGGAGCAGGAGAAGGATCGAGCATCTGAGGGACTGCTCTCCTTCTCCGGAGGGGGGAGCCAGTGGTCGGCGTTCGACTGGCCCCTAGCGGAGGCTGGGGGGCAGTGCACTGATGCTGCAAAAGGGGTGTGGAGATGGGCAGATGCCTGTAGGAGTGCATGCAGATGCATGCATTCTCCCTCCATCAGTGTCATTGCACGCCTCATCTCCGGGGAGAAAATGGAGGAGAAAAAACGTTGCTGCTGTTCCTGACAGAGGGAACCTCACAGAACCCACTCCCAGCTAGCCACGGCATTGGCCACACTGGATCTGGTCTAAAGTGGGGGTTGGGGAACCCCATCGGTCCCACTGGGGGGGTAAGCCCTGGGGGTAAGGGTCAGCGCTGGTTGGTAGATGCTGGGGGACAGGGCTGGGAGCTCACTCCTGAGGTAGGGACCGCAGCAACAGGAGTAGAAAGTAGTAGCTAAAAAAAAAAAAAGCTGTGACATCACAGCTCATTTTGGTGTGTTAAGAGTGGTACATAAGCTATAGGTGGTCACCTTGTCATTCATGGTCAGTCTTAAGCACAACTCAGCTGATTTATGAAACCAAGAACCCCCTTTAAAATCTAAGACTGGAGAAAGAAAGTGAGTAAGTAAATACAAACCTTAAAAATTATTTGCAGGCTCCTTTGTACGTCAAAGGATGGGGCAGATGCACAGTTTGTTACATACAGTAAGTAAGCAAAAACCCTCGACAGAGCATGCATTTCTAGAGAATGAATGCATGCCCTGGGTGAATTGGAAGACACAAGGCAATGGCTGAGTGCCTTTCAACACAGCCAGGAAGTGCATTCATTCTCAAGACATGCATGCCCTGGAGTAGGTTACTGCACTTATAAAATGAAAAAAAAAGGGAAAAGGTTTTATTTTCCTGCAGTTAAGCTGTTAGGTAGAACATGTGAATTTAGTAACAAAGGCCAAGTGAGTGCCTTTAATGGAATCCAGGAAATGCATTGATTTTGAAGAAACATATTCCTGATTGTGGTTTTTGCATTTAGAAGTAGAAAAGTGGGGGCGTGGCTAGCTGTTGGCCAAGATAAATACCATTTCAAGAGCTCCCATATCGAGCAGCAAACTAAAGCTTTTATTTGCTATTAATATCACTCAAATTTAAACCACACTTACTGGATCGGAAGAGAAACTACTGCTGACCAATATGGAGAAGCCTAAGAATTGTCCGCTGGCTCAAACAGCTTTTTTAAGCTGAAGCAACCTGCAGCAGGTTACAGCATGCCGGACATGCCAGCAGATGAGCAGGCCTCACAAACTGAAACAGCCAAAACTAAGAGCTCCATACAAGGGATGATCTGCTCACTTCAGGTGATCGAAAAACACTTGGATGAGTTTGGAACTTAAATGCAAAAGGCTGAGCAAACTGCTCTTCAATGTTGTAATAAATCAGACTCAGCGGCTGGTGGGGGCCCATGCTGAAAAGGCCTTAACTGCAACTTCCACTGTAATTAAAGAGGCAGCCATACTTTGGAAGTCCCTAGAGTCTGCGGTAATATCAGTATGAAAACAGAATATCAGGTTGGTGGGGTTTCTGCAGGACCAAGAGGGGACGGATTTGATAACTTACCTCGAATCATGGCTCCCACAAGCACTGAACTTGGAATTAGCTCCTGCTCCCAGGTTTATTGATCGGGCTTATCAGGTAAATCCCTGCTGAGCTCCAGACCACTTGTAACAACCACAGACTGTCCTTATTGTTCTAACATGGGCCAGCATGAGGGACTATGTACTGAATGCTGCACAGCGAGTCTGGTTGGGAATATGACAGTACATCTAGTCCCGGATCACCCCATCTCTGTCTGCAGCCCCATAAAAGACTTTGAAAGTACTAAATATAAGCTTAAAGTGCTAAGAATACCTTCTTCTCTCTTACTCCCAGTGTGCCTCCGGATGGCAGTAGGTGAGAAAGACTTTTGTGTATAGCACCCCTAGGAGGTCAAACTGTTGGACAAGTTGGAAACTGAACATTTTAACACAGAGGAAGAGGTCTCGTCTGAAGAGGGAACGGACACTTAGAGGTACTAACGATACCCCCCCCCCATCAATCTTTAAAGCAGAAGTAGCATCCTCCCCACAGCTCCCAGACTCATGGCTGCTCTCCAGTGTGGCTTACATCGATGCTGAGCTGCATCATGTAGATGAATAGCAGGATTGGTGTGGGAGGTCAGGGCAGCACTGGAGCTGCCCAAGAATCAGCATAGAACAGTTGTGTAAACACAGCTTGAGTTGTGCTGCTAGTGCATATTGTTTTAGACTCAGGAAATTTATTCCTCCTTTCTCCAGGGGCAACTGCAGGAGTAATAGCTGTACTCCAGGTCTGCCCCCCTCCCATAAAAATCTTGTTGACATTTCATTCCAGGACTAGAAGTAACACTGATCATGCCTAAGTGGTGAAATTTGTAAAAAAATAAAAGATGCTGGGCAAAATATTCTGTCTCACTGCCTCTGCCTTATTTAGAAAGCTAAGTTTCAGGTGGCTGCATTTAGCAAGGTCCTTAACAACAGCATTTGTTGAGAGTTCATAATTGGGAACATCCAGATGATCGAGGTTTTTAGTAATTTGCACCTCTAAATATGTAAGTGATCTCCTATTCCAACATATATTTAGTCTGGTTTTAATTACTGCATCAGGGACAAAGTGGAAGGTTAATACTTCCATTTTTGATTTATTAAGGAGAAATCTCGCTGGGGTTTCTTGATGTTCTAATATGTCCCACATTTTTTGTAGGGAGCTATTTGGAAAGGTGACTGTGAGAAGGATGTTACTGGCAAACAGAGCTATTCTATATTCCCTACGACCTAATGGAATACCATGTATGGTCTCTGTCTGTCAATTGATGGCAGCCAGGGGCTCTATATAAAGTGCAAAAAGAACTGGGAGAAAGGGCAACCCTTAAGGGTGCCTCTCTTTAATGCTACATGTCATGAAAGTGAGCCACTAACTCTAATTGTAACCCAAAGGTGGTGCTATCCCAAGGGCTACTACCCCTGCCTGTTGGGCTACTGACAGGTTGAGTGGCCTATGTTCTATGACTGGTGCCTCCACCCAGAGGTCAGGGTTAGTAGTGGTTAAACTAGCTTGGGTACAGCCCTCTGGGATACTGTAACCCTCCTTTGTTCCCACTAGTGGCCCACACAATACACAGGAGTTACCTTCCCAATACCCCACATGTGCACACTTTTTACACATAGAGATACCACTTACCCTCAAGACTGATTCTGCAGCCCATCTTGGAGGACCCCCTGTAAAACAAGGTTAAACAACATACACAGCAATTTGCAATACTGTTCTAGATGCATTAACACCACAGCCAGTATATAGTATAACAAAAACAAATCTGGTTTATTCAGGGGACAGTAATACGGAAGGGGGGTAATCAGGTTGATTAGTTTAGATAAGTTCGAATCACAGTACTGTGCACATATATTTAGGGTCCAAAATGTAACTCTCTGGGTACCCAGGATGGGGTGGGGCTAGCCAGGTCCTTTGCTCGGGGTTGGCCCGCTGGTACAGCTGGATGGAGCCCTGTATGAAGAAAATATACACACAAACAAACCGTAATCTGGAGCCGGATGGCTCAGTCCACAAACAGAAGCACACAAAACAATCAGTTGACACACTTTGATTAAATGAAGGTGAGGGGAGGTACCCGTATTTGTACTCACAAACCCCAAACCGAGAGCTGAACTGAGGAGGTGGCTCTGGATGACCAGGATGAGCAGAGCATGGAGATGAGACTCCTGTGACAGGGCCTAACTGATTTAGGTAGCAGACGGATTTAGTCCGATTAGCTTTGAGTCCAGCTTCCAGCTTCAGCTCACAACTCACAGAACAAGGGGGGAAAAAAAAAGGAATCGCGATCCCCTACAAATGCTAGGCACATTTATATGTAAAGAATTACTATACCAGGCAGCTGCTTCTGGTCCAGTCATATATAGCAAACCGAGCACACATGACAAAGAGTCCCCGACAGGCCGATCACACTTCTGCAAATCTTCGGTCTTCTACGGGCAAGCCTGGTTCTGCACACTTCCTCCTTCTCTTTCCACAACTTGGGTTCAGCCCGAATGAGCACTTGCTAATGGCCACAGGCTGACTTCAGGACATTACACACGCTTCCCGCGCGAACTGCATGCCACAGCCAAACAGAGCTCCTACTCCCTTCACAGTCAACTCGCATCTGGCCCTCCAAGAACAGTTCAGGGCATTTCCCTTAGGCTCCACACAGGTTCGGTTGGAGGATTCAACTGTCAATCGCTGCAGGGCTCCCTCTGTTGGTGCACAAATGCACCAAGGTCCAAACTACAGCTCCCAGAAGCACCTGCCATACATTCCCCCTTTAAGCAGGCTCCAGGTGAGAGTCCAAGTTCTGGTTGGCTCAGGTAGTCTCCATTTTAGGGTTTCCCTTACCCAATTGGCCCAGATTAGCAGTTCAGGTCCAAAATGGAGGAGCAACACACACAGAGTCCCAGCTGCAATAAAGGCAGGTTAGACAAACTGCAATTTTACAAATGCTTTAAATGATTTCAGGAAAACAGTTACATCTTGCAGATGGGCTCCCTCTGTGCTCTTAGCAACTGAAGAAACAGAGCGATCAGATGGCAGCTCAGGGCGGGATTTGAGCATTAACTACGCAGTCCCCCCTTTCAAGCTAATTTAGCCTGCGAGCAGGCAGCTCTTAACGAGACAGTACCAGAAGCTCTAAAAGCAGTCACAGATAAACAGCTTAAATGCTGAACACCATTCAGGCTTGGAGCACTTAGCCAGCTCCTGGAAGACTTTTGGGAACCCCCATTTGCATGGGAGGGGGGGTTATATAATGAAGAACTGTGGACCTTGATCAATTCATTGGAGCATGAAAATAAATGGCCTAGGGAACCCAAATCTCTCTATGGTGGCCCATAAAAGGGCCATGAGACTCTATCAAAGACCTTCTCTGTTTTGAAGCAGGCCAGGACCAGGGAAATCGAGCTCCTATTGATATGTTTTAGAAGCAGCAGTTCACACCTCACATTGTTATGAGCCTGGTGCCTCCAAACCAATCCCACCTGGTCTATGTCCAGCAACGACTGTGAAAGACCCTCCAGTCTCCCTGCCCAGACTAACATTTATTTATTTATTTATTTTAGTCTTTGGTAACTGGGTAAGGCCCACAAGGCACAAGTGCCTGTTTTGAGGGATGACCTGGGAGCACTGGGCAGTTAAGTGACTTGCTCAGAGTCACACAGTATGCAAGTGGAGGTTGTGAGAATCAAATCCAGGTCTGGTCTGCTGGATGTACCAAGCTCGTTCAAAGAGCATTACTCTAACCTCTAGGCTATACTGCCACAATATGTAATTTACATTCATAATTTAAAATTAAAAACTGGGCAGTAGGAGGAGGATGGGGTTAGTGAGTCTTTCTGTATCTTCAGCAATGATGATATAGTGCCAAAATGCCACGAGGGCTGGGTGAGCTCTCCTTTTTGCAAGTGCACATAGACTTTCACCAGTGTAGAAAGAATCCATGCCTGAAGATTCCATAACTTATAGAATTCTGATGAAAACCTGTCAAGGCCTGAGCACACCCCTGTTTTGGAGTGTGCAATTCCCAGAAGAATCTCCTCGTGTGTGACTGGGCACATCACTTCATCCACCTGACTTTCCTGCAATAAGGGTAGTTACAAATTATTCATAAAAGAGGTGATCTGACACAGTATTGTACTCCACAGGTACAACCTTATCAGAAGTTAGTGAAGTGTTGCAAGCTGACTTTGCTCAGCTAGAAAGCAATCTCATAAAAGCCAAGCTTTTCCTAAATGCTAAAAAAACTAAGGCAATGATTGTTTCATGGCATACATCCCTTGGCACTCTACTTGCCCTCCCAAATGACTTTATTGTTGCCTTCCTGGGAGAATTCCTGGAAGTCGTACCTAAATTTAAATATCTTGGCATTGGGATAGACAATAAACGATCTTTTAATGACCATATCGAAGATTTATCTAAGAGGCTCAAAGCGCGGTTGGGTTTCTTTTTTAGAAATAGGTCTCTCTTCCCTCTTGAGACCCAAACCAAGCTTGTCCAGGCCAAATTCCTTCCCCTACTTGATTATGGGGATATAATTTACATCTTCTCTTCAATATCAAGTCTAACTAAGCTGGATGTCCTCTACCACTGTGCCCTGCGGTTCATCACTGGCTCCCTTTACCGAACCCACCACTGTGATCTTTATGCAGCTGTTGGTTGGACCTCACTTGCCACCAGACGCCTGCTCCATGATGGCATCTGGTCCCTAAAGATACTTCTTCCCAAACTACCGGACTTCATAACGTCTCTTATTCACATTTCCCATAGTGCATACTCCCTAAGGAAATCTGACTGCATCCTACTAGCTGTCCCAAAGATTCGTACTACATTTGGCCAACGAGCTATTTCCTATGCCCTTACTATTTGGAACCGTCTTCAATCCATACTGAAAGTAACTAGCATTGTCTCAATAAATTTCTTCAAAGCACTAGCAGTCTCTAAAATAAAAGATATCTGCAGCTGCCACTAAGCCTACCCCTAACTCCAAGTCAGTTATTTGAGTACAGACTGTCCATTTCCTCACCAGGACAGGAATGAAACTGCCTAACTAGCAAAAGGCTTTTATTCATCTACCAAACAATATGACACACTCAGTCCTCCTATCTGCATCCTACTCCCCTATACTCTCCCTAACCCTTTGCCTTCCCTGCCTGCAAATCTTCTACCCTGCCCTCCTAACCCACCATTCTCTCCTGTCCTTGCCCAGTATCCATCTTTTTTTCTTTCTTTCTCTTCTTTTTACTATTCTTTCCATTAGACATAAGAAATAATGCCTCAACTCGACCCTGCACTACTAGGCTGAACCTTATTATGATATATCTCTTGTACTCTATGTATACACTTTGTCTATTTACACTCAATTGTACCTGTCCATGTTTTATCCATATGTATGTGTAAATGTCTCAGGACCTCCTTGTGAATGAACTTGTTCAATGGAGTTTTTCCTGCAATAAACTTGAACTTGATGCCTGGGGGCCCTCCCTCAGGCTTGTTCAACTGTGAATAGTAATTCATCAGTATACATTATATGTCAGTGTCTTGAGGACTAGCTTCCCTAACTGTGGGTACTTCATCTAGGGATACACGCTTGGTGGCATGCCACCTGGAGCCTCTGTTCTAATGTTGTAGCTCCCTGGGAGCCCCTCTCATAACATCAGTTCAGATAGAAAAGTGCTTGCTCTGTCTTGTTATACCAACTCTCCTGGGCTTTTACTGATAACAGCTGCAGATATATTGAGGTGTTTCCATCCATGTGAAAAAGCTGCAAGGTACCCAGAGTTCTTGAAATTCCTGTAATTTTCTTTTTCTTTCTTTCCCTTTGTCTTCTATTCCCACTTCTGGCTGGAGGCACGGGATATTATCTCCCCTCTCAGGATTACATGTAATTTATCCCAGAGGACACTGGGTGTAATATCCTGAGTGGAATACTCTTGCAAGAACTGGAGTACACATTTTTCATTTTGTTGAAGTAACATTTCATCCTGAAGTAGCCCCAGTTGCAGCCTCCAGTGTGTTGCTTTCTAGTACAGTGCAATTACTGGGGTAGGTCAGGCAGATGGAGGAGGCCATGGCGAATTTCTTGTAAGGTGCCAATATGTTCTATCATTCTTAGCATATAATCCAGTCTGGCATAACTATGATGCAGTGCTGAGAAACATAGACCTTTATGGCAGACCGCTTGGCCCGCCCAGTCTGCCCATTTTCCCTAGCTACTGTAATATCACAGACACCACTTGGTCTCCGGCTTTACCCTCCCTTTCCTAACCACTAAGGTTCCGTTATGTCTATCCCATGTGTTCTTCAGTCTCATTACACTCTTTGCCCTGACCACCTCTGCTGGGAGGCTGTTCCAGGCAATCACTACTCTTTCTGTGAAGAAGTACTACCTCATGTTTCTCCTGAATCTGCCACATCCAGCTTCATAGCATGATTCCTTGTTCTTGAGCATCTTTTGTTCTGAAAAATGCTTTCTTCTTGTACCCTATTTATGCTCATGAGGTATTTGAAAGTCTCTGTCATATCCCCCCTTTCCTCCAGGGTGTACATATTGAGGTCCTTTAGTCTCTTCTCATAGGGCTTTTGGTGCAGTCCTTGCACCATTTTAGTTGCCCTCCTCTAGACTGCCTCTACTGTGTCTTTGTCCTTCCAGAGATGTGGGATCCAGAACTGGACACAGTACTCTAGGTGAGGTTTCATCAATAATTTATATAGAGGTATCACCACCTCCCTCTTTCTGTTGGTGGTATCCCTCCCTATGCATCCTAGCATCCCACTAGCTCTACCCACTGCCTTGTCACACTGTTTGGACACCTTTAGGTTGTCAGACATAATTACCCCCCAGGTCTCTTTCCTGTTTGATAGTCATAAGCACCACTTCCCCATCTTGTACTCCGCCTCTGGGTTACTGCACCCCAAGTGCATGACTTTGCACTTCTTCACATTGAAACTTAGTTGCCATACTTTTGACCACTCCTCAAGCTTTCTTAGATCTCTATTTATTTTTTCCACACTCCCTGGAGTGTCCACCCTATGGCAGATCTTTGTGTCATCTGCAAACCTTCAATTCTAGCCCCTCTGCAGTGTCACTAATAAAGACATTAAAGAGGACCCACGCCGGTGCTGTGGCACCCAGTGAAGGGTGTTCACTCGGCATGCTGGCAGCCCAGGTTTGTGCCCCGAGACCGGATGTCAGGGGCGGATTCTGGCAGGAAGGGAGCTGAGAGCATCCTATGGACACTTCCCTCCCGGGGGGGAGTGGGCAGATCCCGGACCGCTGTTTGACAGCTCCTGGTGGTGGCTAGAGGTTGATGTTCTTGGCGGTGTGTTGCCTCGATGCACCGTTGAATGCCCTCAGCCCCCAGGATGCTGCTGCAGCCGGACCATTCCATGGGTGGTGGGTGGGTTAGGAGAAAACTTGGATAACAACAGCCAGTCCCTGCTCGCCACAATAGCCCAGAGGTGTTTGTGCCAAGCCCCGCCATGCCCTGGATATGCAGCATGCCCACGGGTGACTCTCATCTCAGGGCTGCCCCCCCCCCGGAGGGGCCCTCCTGATGAAGGGATAAAGCGGGTTACTTGTGGTCACAGTACTTACATGGGTGACAGATGGGAAAGGGACCTGGTGGTGGTAGGCCTAGGAAGCCCAGAGGAGTGGCCAACCGAGGGCTTGGGAAGCATAAATAAATACAACAAAAAAAAACAGGACCGGTCCCAGTACTGATCCTTGTGGCACTCCACTGGTCACCCTCCTTTCCTTGAAGTGAACTCCATTTACCACCACCCCCCCCCCCGCTGCCTATCCCCCAACCAATTCCTTACCCAGTTTATCACCTTTAGACACACTCCCAGGCTACCCAGCTTGTATATGTGGAATGTTGTTGAAGGCCTTACTGAAATCCAAGTAGGCCACATCCACCACTCCACCTTGATCTAATTCCCTGGTCAGCCAGTCAAAGAAGTCTATCATATTTGTTTGACATGATATCCCTACTGTGAATCCATGCTGCCTCAGATCTTGCAAGCCACTGAATTCAAGATATTCCACAATCCTTTCCTTTAGTAGTGATTCCATTAATTTCCCCACCACTGAAGTCAGGCTGACTGGCCTGTAATTGCCAGCCTCCTCCCTGCTACCACTTTTGTGAAGTCGGACTACATCTGCCCTCCTCTAATTCTCAGGGACAACTCCCATCTCCAGTGGATGCATTCTTCATGCCTTCAAAATACTGATCGATACCTATTGCGATGATAGTTGTACCTGCTCCAAGACTTCATTATTGTTATTGATTGCATATTGAGTGCTGTTTTAATGTTGTCCCAACTGTAAAAACCCTGCTGTCTTATCATTTTATGTTTTATATTATGTTTTGCTTTTGTTCTGTATATCTTATTTGACTTATCAGACTATACGCTGCTTGTAATTTATTCTGTTCCTCACCCTGTATACTTGTAATCACTGTGATTTTTTCTGTACTATACTGGACTAACCAGGACTCCTTGCAAATGAGCTTTGCTCAACAGATCTTTTCCTGGTAAAACAAATAAAATTAAATGAAGTGAAATCCATTCTTCTTCTGGGCGTTTAAATGCTTCCATGTGTCCAAAAGCCCCATGTCCTGAAAAGTATTATGCACATATTTCTGGGCAGGGGAGAGACAAAATACTCTAGGGGTAGATGTGTCTAGTTCAGGGTAAATGTTAAATTTAAGTTCCCCCATGATCAGTTGTCCCTTCAGTGCCTGCAACAATTTGCTAAAAAACCTTTGGAATATCCCCTTGTCTGTCCCTAGAGGAAAACAGACATTAGCTAATGTGTGTTGTTGGCCACAGAGAGTTCCTGTTACAATCACATTTCAGCCTTCATTGTATACAATTTGGGAATCAGCCACAAATCATGGACTTCCCTCTTAATTAAAGTCAGGACCCCCTGTGATAGCTGGATTTATGGGATGATGAGAAAACCAGATCAAACCACATTTTTAATATTTCAGGTTTTCCTCCAGGGAGAGATGGGTCTCTTGTAGGAAGACTGGAAGCACAGTAAAAAGAGCCTACACACCAGGGCTGAGTGAATAAATATATTTTAATAAATATTGAAGTACAAACATAGCATCGTGTTGTTGATTCTTCCCATGCCACGGCGGCAGTACTGCCGTCAGCTGTCACCCCAGAGCCACTCCCCGAGGATCAGACCCCCTCCCTTGAGCACCCATGACTTACCCTTCATGGCAGGGTGGTGGGGAGCATCTCGACCCACCCACAACAGATCCTTGCCAGGGAGGTGCCTTCTCGGGGGTGGCACCACAGGGACAGCTTCATGTAGCCAGGACTTTTTCCATTTTCTCCCTTGTGTGGAGGTGGGGTGTACAATGATGCCTGCGTAGACAGCACGCATGCTTCTGCATGCACTCTCTCCAAGCATCTGCCCCACCTCCTCCCCTTGTTACAGCATCGGCACGCTGCCCCCCAGTAGCCGCTAGGGATCAGTGGAATGCCGACTACTGATGGCCCCCCCTCCCCGGAGAAGGAGAGCAGTCCATCGGATGCTCAATCCTTCTCCTCTCCTGCCAACCCCACATGGCCTGTGCTCGTTCCCAAACTGGCATGGTATGAGGTAAGGCATCCAGTGCCTCAGCCCCCATTGCCACCGGGCCATGCAAACACAGTATGACAAAAAGCCACAAACCACAAAACACTCACCAATGAGCACAATACTCCCCTTATGTTTTCAATGCATCGGTACCTTGAATATGTAAGAGGAGTGTTATACTCGTTGGTGAGTGTTTTGCGGTTTTGTGTTTTTTGTCATACTACGTTTGCACATTAATATTTATTAAATATATTTATTCACTTGCAGCCCTGGTGTGCAGGCTCCTTTTGCTTGCTTCTGTACAACTGTTGGAACCAACACCTATTCAGCTTGCATTTATTTATTTATTTAGTTATTTATTTTTTTTAGTTATTTATCTAACAGTTTAACCAGGAAGGGCATACTGAGCAGACGGGCTGCTCGATTACAGATGTGTCCTGGGGGAATGGGGTACAAGGAGATAAGGCAGATATAGTGCAATTCACAACCAGACAGTAAGAACATTACAAGTGCCCAATAAGGAAAAATGAGTAGTTACAATGAGAAGCAGAAAACATTAGCAACTGGATATTACAAAGTGCACAAGGTGTACTACTAGACTCTCCCAGTATATCATAAACAATAGATTAACTAGGAACCATTGGTGCAGGGGTATCTCCTGTTGCTCCCAAGTGGGATACCACAGGGATCAGTCCTGGGGCCAGTCCTCTTCGATATCTTCATCAATGACATTGCAGATGGACTGGAGGGTAAGGTTTGTCTGTTTGCAGATGACACCAAGATCTGCAACAGAGTAGATGATCCAGATGGGGTGGGCAGAATGAGAAGAGATCTGGAAAAACTGGCAAAATGGTCTGAAGAGTGGCAACTGGGGTTTAACACAAAGAACTGCAAGATCATGTACCTAGGGAAGAGAAACCCTGAAGCTACCTACAGGTTGGGAGGGGAGTTGCTGGCAATCACAAGGGAAGAAAGAGACTTGGGCATCATCATCATAGATGAACTGAAATCATCCAAGCAGACCACTAAAGCAGTAGGTAAGGCTAGAGGGATGTTGGTGTGTATTAGTAGGGGTATCACAAGTCATAAGAGGGAGTTAATAACATCTCTTTACAAGACACTGGTTATGCCCCTTCTGGAGTACTGCGTGCAGTACTGGAGGCTGCACCTGCACAAGGACATTAACAAAATGGAGGCAGTCCAGAAAAGGGAAACCAAAATGGTGCAGGGACTGCATCAGAAAACATATGAGGACAGATTAACGGAGCTCAATATGTATACCCTAGAGCAAAGGAGGGAGAGAGGTGATATGATCGAAACATTCAAACATCTTAAGGGCATTAACAAGGTGAAAGAGCCTAATATGTTTCGATATAAGAAAAACAGCATGACAAGAGGACACAACGTGAGACTAGAGGGAGGCTGATTAAGGGGTAATATGAGGAAGTTCTTTTTCACAGAAAGGGTGGTGGATGCATGGAACAGCCTACCTCAGGAAGTAGTGGATATGAATACAGTGAGGGGATTCAAACAAGTATGGGATAGGCATAAGTATGAATAGATAGGCCATTGACAGAGTAAAGGCCTATGGCACATTCATAAGGTAGAAAAAGAAATGGGCAGACTGGATGGGCCTTGAAGTCCTTATCTGCTGTCAACTTCCGTGTTTCTATGTTCTATGTTTCCCTGTAAGACGATTACCTCCACTTTCTCTTGCTTAAGTTGTTTTAGTAACCTAGTCAGCTTAATTGGATATGAACACCGTTCACAGTGACAAAATTAACTTGGTATAGTGTCCCATATTGTACAGGTAAAGAGAAACCCTGGAAGCCCCACCATCTCCTCAAGTACCTGTGTTCTGCTAATATCTGCCATTGCCACTCTTGATCCCCCCCCCTCCCCGCACCCCCAGAACCAGATTCCATGCCTGTTGAGAGAAAACATGAGTGAAACATGAGAGTAATTTAACATAGAAAAGAGGCCTGCTAACGGGGCAAACTTCACTGTCAGAACAAGTACAGTAGAAACTAATAACAGCAGAAAATTAATTTATTTATTTAGTTTTTGTTTACCGGGTGGATGTGCTAGCCATAGAAATGACTATTTTCAGACACGACCAGGGAGGTTACAAACAGTACTGTACAAAGTAAGTAGTATCATTTGACAGTAACAGCATGATACAGTTAACAAAAATACAAAGGCAAAGAAAAAGAGCTTTGATTACAATAGTAGGATACATCTTTCAGTGATATAGAAACAGCTGGTGGATGAGGTAGACAAAACCATAAACACCTGGCTAACAAGAGTTGTAGTACAGACCTAGGGTAAGTGCTATAGGCTTAGCAAACAAGTATAGAGCAAAGAAGCGAGCTGAAAAATAGCTAAGATACAATTAACAAAAAACAAGATAGTGCCTACTAAATGTAGGAGCAGAAAAAAAATTACAGGGGAGGGGGTAGGGGAGAAGGAGCTGGTAGCAGAGAAGTTAGGGGGGATTGAAGCACATGTAAGGGTTAGGGTTACAAAGTTGAGACCGATAAGCTTTCTTAAAACAGGGATGGCTAGGTGCAGTCCGGGCACCTAGGGGAAGAGCTTTCCAAAGTTTGGGGGCAACACAAAGGAAGGCACAGGTGCTTTTGAAGGTTTTGCAACTCGGCAATTGGAGTAAGGATTGGTCAGTGAACCAGAGGCCATAAGATGAGGTCAAAGGAAGTAGGAAGGAGGCGAGAGATGTTGGGACATTGGTTCTAATAATGCTATCCACCAGCGTGCCAAAGGAGAGCAGTCGATAGTTTGAGGGGGAAGGCCAGCTAAGGTAGGCATATAGCTGACACCTATGTTTGAGTCGCGGAGATGCTGAGGCATAGCAACAGATGGAGTTATACATTGTGTTTCATTTGTGTAGGGATTTGTTCAAAGCATTAATGTAAGTTGAAACTCCATAAGCTAGGAAGGGGAGCAAAATACCCCTAGCAATAGGGTGGATACAGTCTTGGAGGAACTAGGAAAAGTAAAGACAGACAAGGCAATAGAGCCAGGTGGGATTCATCCTAGAGTGTCGAAGGGACTCAGGGAAGTACTAGCAGGTCCGCTGACAACCCTCTTCAACCAATCAATAGAGATGGGGGAGGTACCTGGGCACTGGAGGAGGGCATAGGTGGTCCCCCTGCACAAGACTGGAAGTAGGGAGGAGGCAGACAATTACAGACCTGTAAGCCTGACCTCAGTGGTGGGGAAGCTGATGGAGTCCCTGCTTAAGGAGAGGGTAGTGAAGTTCCTGGAGTCAAGCGGTGCAAAAGACCCCAGGCAGCATGGATTCACTGAGGGTAGGTCCCGTCAGACTAATCTTATCGATTTCTTTGACTGGGTGACCAGGGTGGTGGATCATGGAAGGGCAGTAGATGTGGCCTACCTGATTTTCAGTAAGGCCTTCGACACCGTTCCTCATAGAAGGTTGCTTAACAAATTGGGGAATCTGGGTGTGGGCTCTAAAGTAGTAAAATGGGTTGAAAACTGGCTAAAAGGCAGGACCCAGAGGGTGGTAGTAAATGGCATAAAATCAGAAGGGGGGAGGTGACCAGCGGGGTTCCGAAGGGATCGGTGCTGGGTCCAGTTCTATTCAATGTCTTCATAAGCGACATTGCAGAGGGACTGGAGGGGAAAGTATGCCTATTAGCAGATGACACCAAGATCTGTAACAGAGTCGAAACACAGGAGGGACTAGTTAAAATAAGAAACAACCTGCCGGCCTGCTGGTGCAGAGGCATGGCTGCCGTCTGTGACACTTACGACCCGGGTTTGGGAACGGATCTGGAAGTCGGAGGGCCAGCCATGGGGGAGCAGGATAGAGCGTCCGCTTGACTGCTCTCCTACTCCAGGGGTAGGTGGGGTTAAGTGTCCAATGCACTAGGGACCCCTAGTGGAGACCAGGGGTACTGCAATGGTCAGCGCCAGCAGAAACAGGGGGGCAGGGCAGACATGGGCCATCATTGCATGTCCCGGCCCCCGAGATAATCACAGCACAAATAAATGCCAGCCGCTGCTAATGAGCTGACTCTGGCGCTGTCCCTTCTGGCCATCTAAGTCCGCTGCTGGTAGTCCCACTCAGTGGGGCAAGCACGAGTATGAGGCAGAAGGTTGCCTGAGCTTGGCAAGCCCATTCACACGGGGCTAGGGGATGCCGGCACAAAAATAATAATTAAAAAATAAAGAAATAAAATATTAAAAAAAAAGGAGAAACAACCTAAGACTACTTGAGGAATGGTCAAGGGTTTGGCAGTTGGGTTTCAACGCTAAGAAGTGCAAGATAATGCATCTGGGACACAGAAATCCAAGAGAGGAATACAGGATGGGGGGGCAGGTTCTAGCCACCACA
Organism: Neoceratodus forsteri; assembly: GCA_016271365.2. Lineage (NCBI taxonomy): Eukaryota > Metazoa > Chordata > Ceratodontiformes > Ceratodontidae > Neoceratodus > Neoceratodus forsteri. The sequence goes on from CM057450.1 coordinate 1,223,130,835, forward strand.
AGTCAGGAGTGAGACCTGGGGGTTATCATGTCTGATGACCTGAAGTCAGTCTAACAATGCGAAAAAGCAGTGGAAAGGCAAACAGAATGCTGGGGTGCATAGGAAGGGGCATAACCAGTAGGAGGAGTGAAGTGGTGATGCCACTGTATAGATCACTGGTGAGGCCTCTTCTGGAATACTGTGTCCAGTTCTGGAGACCGCATTTCAGGAAAGACATAGACAGAATGGAGACAGTCCAGGGAAGGGAAACAAAAATGATACATGGACTACACTACAAGCCTTATGAGGAAAGACTCAAGGAACTTAACATCTATTCACTGGAAGAGAAAGAAGGGAGAGAGGGGATGTGATAGAGACTTTCAAATACCTTAGAGGAATAAACAGGGTACAGGAGGGGAGCATATTTCAGAGAAGTACACAAGGACAAGGGGACATAACATGAGGCTGGGGGGGAGGGAGGCTTAGGGGGAATGCTAGGAAGTATTTTTTCACAGAGAGGGTGGTGGATCGATGGAACAGCCTACCAGCAGAGGTGGTCTAAGTGAAACAGTATGGGGATTCAAAAGTGCATGGGATAAGGATACATGCACCCTGCTGTACAGCAGAGTTGGGGAAAGGCTGTCCAGATAAGATTAGGGATTGCCAAATCAAGCAGGAAAATGGGCAGACTAGGTGAGCTATATGGTCCTTATCTGCCGACAGATTCTATGTTTCTATGTAATAACAAGTCTGGCAGAAGGCAACAAGATATGAGTAGTCTTATAAGCAAGTGTGATTTGGGAGTTCACAGCCCTACATATAGACATGATATGTTGGTTAAAGTCGAGGGACTTGTCAAGCAGGACTCCAAGGTATTTGAAGGAGCGAACCCTCTTAAGTAGAGAACCATCAAGGCATGAGACATTGAGTTGACTTTGAGACAACCTGAGTTTGACCCCAGTGCCAAGACCATGGCCTGAGTTTTCTCCACATTAAGCAGGAGTTTGTGCCTGGAGAGACAAGCCTGAACATCTTGGAAGGCAAAGGAAAGGTTAAAATTTGTCTCTGAGATGCTCTTAGAGCTAAAGTACAGAACAAGGTCATCTGTATAAAGGAGGAGAAATGAGCAGTGAGGGGTGTCCTGGGTAATGTGGTTGATAAAGGTAGAAAAAAGAAGGGGGCCCAGGATGGAGCCCTGGATTGCTTCCAAGGTAGGGAGCTGGGCTGTAAAATTCACTCCTGTGTGGCACTAGCTGATGAAAGAGTGCTGCGTGGGGGAGAATCAGGAGTATTTTGAGCCCTCTGTGTGAAGAATGATGCGTTTCCACAAAGTACTGTAAGTCCACCCAGGCTCTACTGCCTAATGTAGTGTTGACTGCAGGGTGGGAGAGTGTGCATTCTGCTTGCTGCAAGAATTCCATGAAGGACATAGATCACAGCAGTGGCAATGTCCAGTTAAGTGATGTCCAAAGGTCACTGTGGCCCCCAACCTGGGACTGGTGACATTAGTGCTGGGGCAGCCTGCATCCTTCTACTGTTTGAGGTTTCAGTATGGTTAGCTGGAGGCATTATGAGGAAAGTGTGTAGAAAAAGGGCACCACTGTTCCCACACCACTGAACAGATGCCAGCAACCAAGTTCCTCCCCACCTGCCCCCCCCGGCAGAGTCTACACTAGCACAATATTTGAACATCTCTGATCTCAGGCAGGTGATCTGGGTGTTGAAGCCAGGACCCCATCATACCCCAAGAATTTGGCTTGGCTCTTTCACCACACTGTACGCAGGGGTGTAGCCAGGGATTTTAGATCTGCACACCAAGTGGACTCACCCCCCCCCCTTTTAGGGTCAGTTACCCCACCCGGGTGCCAGACAATATACAAATGTACACCAGGACTGTGTTTGTTGCCTCATTTGGCACAATAAATACAACTTTTGTATCTCATGACAGTGGTTTTTGCCATGCATGGGTAAATGCAAATGCCATGCTTTGTTCCCTAAGACACCAACATACCAGCCCAGAGCCTGTAAAGTTGTTTTGTACTTGGGATGCAAAGAGAGTATTAGCGACCAGTCCTTCTAGTTTCGACTCCTATGAATAAAATTACAGAAAGGTTAAGTGTTTTCTTTGTTAGTTTTCATGGAAAAAGGAAGCAGTTCAGAACCTGTTTGCTACCCCCCTTAAATAAAATTGCACACCATGGAGTGCTTGGAGTATGCCTGCCTACACCTATGCACTGTAGGTCTTGTTTTTTTATGTGGGGCTCTCAGCAAGACTGGTTGCTATGCACTACAGCACCCTCAAGGCCACCCACCAAGGAATTCCCCAAGGGCAGCTGCAGCTGTCATATTACATTCAGGCCCCCTTAGTATTTTCCCTGAGGTATAGAGAGCTGGAATGGAGAAGGGCCAACTCTATTTGGAGGTCCCCCACCACTGTCCGTACCCCCCCCCAGTCGTATCGCAATCTAGGCCTGCTAAAGACATGCCTAAAGCTGAATGCTGGAGTCTCTGCAGAGTCCGAGTGTGCAGTAGCATAAGAGGTGCTTTGGATCTGGATAGTCTTGCATTATATGATCAGAGTGAGATTCACAAATGCCTGCCAGAGCGTAGGAGCCCAGAAAGAGACCCACCCAGAGAGCCACAATCTGCTCTACAATTTAAAGCTGTGTCTGATAATAAGATTATTGTGCCAGGGCTGGAGCTCCCACCCACCCACTCACCAGTGTTTTGCGCCCAGGTTTCGAGGTAGTTCCTCTTAGTGGAAAACCTCTTATCTTGGTTGCCTTGAGAATTGCTGCAGTAGATAATGAAAGCCTGAAGATCTTGTCATTATTAAGGTTTGGGCAGATTCCATCACCAATTGCAGGGACGTTGGTTTGGGGAAGAGGTACCTCTATTCCACTCTGCTCCAGGTAAGTCCTTGCCTTTTCAGCTGTGTGGTATAAGACTGCACCATATGTGAAGTGTGCCTGTAGTTTTGCTGGAAAGGGCATTTAGAACATGACCCCTGCCTGTTTAAATGCTGTGAGATATGGCAGGTATGCCTGTCACTTCTGTTACACTGGAGGGGCATAACCATGATTAGAAAATGGACTAAGAGCCAGCCGGTGGCGCTGAGGGTTGAGGCGCTGGACACATCTCTCGCTACACCAGTGACCCAGGTTCGGGAACTGACTCGGGTTGCTGGGGGTCAGTGAGGTGAGGAAGGATTGAGCGTCCCTGCGGATGCTCTCTTCCCTCTGGGGTCGGATACCAGGTGTGCTTCTAGCACCCGATGCACTGAAGCTGGTGGAAACATGGGCTTCCAGGGCACCGGCGGCTCTACTGGAGTTGGGGAGGGAGGGATGCTGTTAAGCTCATGGCAGTCAGCGTGTTTCAGCACATTGTCAGCCTGGATGTATGTCCTATGCGCAGGCATCCTAGGGGGATGGGAGAAAAACAGGGGGAAAATGTAACACCCCTGGCCCTACGTGCATAAATGAAACTGGGGCCGGGATGCCTTGGGGATTGCTCTGGCGGACAGAGTAGGAAGAGGTATGAAGCCTCTTCTGAAGCCGTGGGAGCCGGGCAAATAACAAAAAAAGAAAATGGACTAAGAAATTCCCAGGCTCTGACTAGCTGATACCACTGGCAAGGTGGGCATCTATCAGACAACAGAACCTGGTAAAAAAAGTACCAGTCCCAACTGACCTAATTACTAAATTCATGGTCCCAGTTAGAATTTTAAAAGTCAATCTGCTGCCATTTTTTCTCTCACTTAGTGTGTGAATTGGCTGCTGGCCAAGCCCCCCCCCCCCCCGAGTCTGTCTTAGTTTAAGTGATATAAATTAAATAAAAAGTAGCCACACATTAAAGAATGAAAAGGAAGCCGATAGTGCGATCAGCTTCACATAACCAGCAGTCGGCAGCATGGTTTTCAAAAGGGCAGCGCACACCTCTCCATACTAGCTAAACACACAAGTGCTGCATACCCAGGCTGCTTGCCATACGTAGCCACCTCCCACAAACACATAAAAATATTGAAAAAAGCCATCTCTCCCAACTGCCTCGCTATTCCCGATTGCCTCCATGAAAACCTTCCAGTAATTCAAAACAACACCACGGGGCTTCAGCGCGGTGCACAACTTACCGCGATCAGCAATTGGGTGCTCCAGTGATGGCAGCAGGAGGGATTTTCATCTGACAAATGGCTTTCTGTGGAGCAACAGCACCTGTACTTTCTCCTGCACTCCCCTTTCGCTTTCACTGGCAGGGATGTGAAAAAATTTGGGCCAAGGGGGTGGCAGCATCAAAACAAGGAAGAAGGAAGGGGACAGACTGAAAGGGGAGGACTGAAACAGCACAGAACAAAACAAAACAGTGCCCTCTACTTCCAATGCCAGCAGTAGAGGGACTATTTTACCAAAAAGGACTACAAATTTAATTGCAGTTATTTTTTATAGCATTATTTTAGTTTTTTTTTTTGTAATCCTATAAAAAAATAACACATGTAGCCCATTTTCTAAGAGCAATAATACCCTCCAGGGTGGGTGGTATGGGCAATACTGGACCTTCTAAGTGCTATAAGGCCCTCTGCCTGCAGAATCAAGCCTCATTACACCCTGGCTGGTTCAATATTGCCCAATATCACCCATCCTGTTGGATATTATTGCTTATTCAATGTAAATGCATGTTTGGTTCCACATTATGACCCCATTTTTCCATGCTGCTGCCAGAACTTATTCCTTATTGTTTACGTTTTTCAGCTAAAGTACTATCAATCGAAGCCTCGTGTTGGGTGCCGGTTTGGGGCCCAATGCCCTATGATATATTTCTATTTGTAGATTCATGTCCTGAGGAAGGTCTAGGGCTTCATGAAGAAGTCGGCCCATGTAGGCTAAAATATTGGCCCCTTTTCCTCTTCAGGTAGACCATGAATCTGCATTTTTTTTCTCCAAAGACAGCCTTACAAGTCACAGTTTCTCTCTTCTAGTTGTAGGATTTTCCTGTGCGAGGCCAGGATCGTGTCTATCACTTGGTCTGTATGCTCTGAGGTTGTGGTGAAAACACCCTGGATACCTTTTTGCTCTGCTTGCACTTTGGCTGAGTCTACCCCATAAGTCTGGAGCTGGTCCCATATGTCAGTTCTGAATGCATGCAGCTCATTCAGGATTAGAGCATTTGTCAGGTAAGCCTTGGTAGCTCATGTAGGTAAGCTCGGTGAGCCCGACATGCTGTTCGAGTTAGAGGAGTAGCCAGCGGGAGAGTCAGGTGAGTTTTGTGCAAGCATGAGTACAGCTTGCTGCCCCTTTTTCTTCTTGGTACCCCATTCTGTTGAATGAACTGTTAGAACTGCAGAAATCTGTGGAAATCTTGCAGATAAAAAGGTGAAAGTTGCTTTTTTACTCTCGACATTCTGGAGCTCATACACAGTGTTAGTGCATCGTGGGTGGAACCGGAAGCCTAAACTGTACTCTTTTGAACATTTCTAGCCGTTAACCTTCTGATTCATTATGGCAGGCGCAAAAACCAGATGCTGTTAGGCATGAGGCATGAGGCAACACCATGAGGCACTCAGCTACAGGGGTCAAGAAGGGAGGAGGGGCAGTGTTTCCTCCGCCGTACATTTCAGTACCATGAACAGTTCTTGGGTTTCTATAATGTTTTATCTTCTGGTTACCAGTAGTCAATAGTTACTAATTCACACTACAGTTGTTTTTTCAACTGTTTTCTTTTTAGAGTGTGGTTAATTGATGGTGCGTACTATAGCTGAACCTTAATAATAGATTTGTTTGATATTCTACTGTTTCACATTGTAATATATATGTGGCCTGTGCAGGGAGACTCAGATACAGCACATCTGTTCAGTGGCCATCTTTATTTCAACTCAGAGATAGTGGTCTCATACTACCGGACATAGGCAAAGAAAAACCCACCGGGCATGACAGGAACTTACACCAGGAAAGACATACTGAGCTGAGAACAACTAATTTCCAGATACATCCGGGGGGGGGAGGGGTAGTGGGAGATATATATGTAGTAATTACAGTACATACACAGAATAAGTTGTATAAAGACACATATGCAAATGTACAATGTATAAAAATATACATAACAATTAATACAAGTATACAAACAAAACAACAGCAAAAATAAAGAGTTCATACCTGGGTGCAGTATATTATCAACCATCAGCACCAAACCATTTAGGCAGAAGCACCGCAAGCAGCAAGCAGTGATAAGGGAGAGAAATAGAGTTGGCAGGAAGTGGGGAGTAGTTTACCTAGGTTTGTTTAATATTCTACTGTTTCACGTCTCAGGGTGGTAACCTTTGTACTGATATCCTATACAGATTCTTCACTCAGAGTTCTCCTCTTACCGGGGGACAGTGAAATGTTATAAAGCGCATTTTGTGGTGGTAGCTGAGAATCTAACCCATTCAAGATACACATAATGGTAATTGCACGTGACCATGATATTCTAAGTACTATGCATGATACTATAGTTAAAGATTATTCCATTCTATGTGGTTTTGTTCCTTGATGGTGATAACCACAGTCAGCCAAACATTAGAATACACCCAAGGGTACTAAAGGAACTGAGGGAGGTGCTAGCTGCCCAACTGATGGCCTTATGCAACAGCTTGCTGGAAACAGGCATGGTTCCTGAAGCCTGGAGGAGAGAAGACACGGTCCCTCTACATAAGAGTAACAGCAGGGAGGAGGCTAGCAGCAATAGGTTGGTCAGTCTCACTTCAGTGGTGGGTAAATTCATGAGACCTGCTAAAGGTAGTGGTTGAAAGGGGGAGAGGAAGAAGGGAGAGTAGAGGAGTAGGGAGGAGAGCTCAGGTGCAGTTGCAGGTGGGAGCAGTGAAGTCTTGGGGAAGGTAAGAGAGAGAGAGAGAGCAGATGGAGGTTACAGAGCAGATACGGAGGGGTGGGGTTCTAGAGTTTAGGGAGGTGAAAGGAGAACGCAACTTGGCCAGAAGAAGATGACCTAGGCAGGCATGCTAGGGTCCGGTGGACAGAGCTACAAAGGGAGTAGGAGGACTGAGGAGGAGGAGAAGAGAGTAGAGAAGTGAGGTAGGAGGGGAGGGAGCTCAGCCAGTATTTGGCAATAATGATCAATGATCAACAATCCTTCGAATATTGTGCACCCTATTGGTTTAACAAGCTTGGGGCTGATGTCCTGTCTGAAATGAAGCTTGGTTCATTCAAGCATAAGCTTACGCAGCACCTCTCAGCACTCAGTGGCTGTGACTGCCCTTCTTAGACCTGATTTGTTCCAGCTTGTTGTACTGACCTACTGCCCCTGAGCTGCTTTTGCTCCTAACCTCTGATTCTCTCCCCTGCTCAACTTCCCTCCCAGCCCTCACTTCTCCCTCCCCTGTCCTTCCCCTTGGCCTCACTGCTCCCCTGCTTCCTAACTCCTGACAATGCCTCCTCTGGCTGATCTGCACTATCTACTGCACTTCATATTTGGTCTAGGCTTAAGTTGATTTATTATGTACCATACACTTAACAATGCATCCCACCCTGTTTCACTATTGCTATATACAGCCTAGCATTTCTGCTTAAAGTTGAACCAGCATAATATTCTGTGGTGATTTGCATATGTAGCCCATGATGCTTTGCATTGTGGGGGCATGTGTGATTTTGTATTTCTTTGAAACTTGGCTTCCCAGCCAAATGCCCTTTGGTGTAACCATTGCCTCGGTGCTTGCACTCAGAGGTTCTTTGTCTAGCAATGATACTGTTTCCTTGTAACTACTGGCTTTACTGTAACTCTGAGTTGGCTCATTTGTCTCAGTCTTATGCCATCCATCTGTACAACGCTCATGCTGTTCTCATGTACTTATGTTCACCTGTTATTGTTTTTCTACTGACGTGAAACCTTTGTAAATGAGCTTTCAGCGCAAAGGTATTTGTAATCTGGATTCTTGATAGATAAACAAATAAATAAAATACATAAATAAGGGAGGCACCATGCGTAAGATGTCTTGCTTCAAGAGAAGGAAAACTGAGTGAGGTGTAGAGGGGAGCAGTGTTAAGTCAGGGGCGGGCAGTCAAGAGTAAACTGGCAGAAGGAATGGAAGAGAGGGTCTAGTCTGGTCTGAGTGGTCTTAGGAGTGATGCCATAGATGGTGTCTCCATAGCTGAAGATGGAGAGAATCATTCTCTGTACAATGGCTCTTTGAGCCAGCATGGGGATACACCTTCAGTTCTGGTAAAGGGCACCTAGTTTTGGGAGGACCTTTTTGTGGATAGAGTCTACGTGTACAGAATTGGAAGTGAAGGTATGACTTTTTGCAGATGATACCAAATACTGTACTAGAGTGGATTCTCGGGGGGGGGGGTGGAGAGATTGCACAAGGATCTTGGGAAACTCAAGGAGTGGACGAGAACATGGCAGTTGGAGTTCAAAGCCAAAAAAGCAAAATTATGCACCTAGGGCGTCTAGCACATAGGAACACAGGTGATGAGTATAGGATGGGGGGGGGGAGTAATGACAGTCACTAAGCAGGAAAGGAACCTTGAGCTATCATAACTGATGACTTCAAAGTAGCAGGGCAGTGTGACAAAGCAGTAAGTATGGTTAGTGGGATGCTGGGGTGCTTAGGGAGGGGTATCTCCAGCAGGAGAAGGGAGGTGTTGTTGCCACTGTACACTGTATCTTCACTGATGAAACCCCTCTTAGAGTATTGTGCACAGTTTTAGAGGCTTCATCTCAGAAAAGACACAGTCATGATGGAGGCAGTCTAGAGGAGGGCAACTGAAATGGTGCAGGGATTGCACCAAAAGTCCTATGAGGAGAGACTGAGGGATCTTAACATGTACACCCTGGAGAAAGGATAGTGAGAGAAACATGATAGGGACCTACAAGTACCTCATGGGGATGAACAGGGTGCATGGAGGAGTCTCTTTCAAATGAGGAAGAGCACCAGAATCAGAGGGCATGTGATGAAGCTGGAGGTGGTTGTTTAAGAAGGATGGTTGGAAGTATTACTTCACTGAAAGGGTGGTAGACACCTGAAAAAGACTGCCAGTGGAAGTGGTGGAGGCAAAAACAGTGGGGGGCTGCAAGCATGCATGTGACAGACATGGGGTATATTAGTAAATAGGCAGGAGGACAGAGTGTTGCCAGATACCAGTTAGGGTCTATGGAAACAGACTAGGCAGGGAGCATCTGGGCAGACTGGCTGGGCCAAGTAGTCCTTTTCTGCTGAAAAATTCTATGTTTCTATGTTGTTGTGTACTATACTATTTAATTTTTTAAATGTATATCTTATACAGTATTCGTGGCATAATGCATTCTGTAATGCTTCGCTACTGTTCTGTGATTACATCTGCACACTGACTGTCCTTATTGTGTTTGTACATAACAAAACTCAAAAAAATAATATTTTAAAAAAAGAAAGAAGGGGAATGGTTTATTTTTTCTTTTTCTTTTTAAATGGTTCTATTTTTATTTAGTAAGGCTGTTGCTAGGTCGAGTTAGGGTAGGTTCATGAGGAACTTTGTGTATATCACAGATTAAGGAATGGTCAAGTGATGTGTTTAGACCAATGAAACTGCTAGGATTCCAAGAGACTCTCAAACCCATTTTATAATTAAGCAATAAATCAGGAGATGGTGTGGGTTATGGGGGGATTTACCACGGATGGCGTGGTTAGGCCATGAGGCGCAGCTGAGTGGTCAAATCCTCGCCAGCCATGGTAAATCTCCCCATAATCCATATCCTCGAGTGGGTTATTGCGATTATACCCTGGATCAATTTAAAAAAAAATTGCAGAAAAAAGTTTGCTTTTTTCATTTTAAATGTCTTTTTTCTTTCACTTATTGGTGTGCGAGACAAAATAGTCCTGGCTTGTGTTTCCGGGTTTTGCAATTAGGACGACAGTTAAGGTTTTTAGTTCATAAAGACAGACATTGGAAAAGTGTGGTGTGTGGCATACCTCTATAACACCTTTTTTTTTTTTGACTAGATGTTCAAACAGAGGGGTGGGAGAGGAAAGAGGGACAGTGTTTTCTTGATCTCTTGATGTATCATGCTGGGGGCCTGAGGATCGGCGACCCGAGTAGCAGGAGGGACAGGTAAGGCTGTTTCGGTCACTGCGACTGTTTGGGGTGCCCTTGACTCTAGCGAACGGAAAATCTTAACTCGTTCTCTCGGGTCAATTAATTCAAAACTATATTCAATGCCTGTTGTGAACTGTGGTGGCTAATGGACATTTGAATGGAGAAAGGCGGTTTTGCGGGAAAAGAAGATGGTAATTGTAGCTTTCTGTTTTCGGGGGTCAGGTTGATTTTTTTGTGGTGCGGCTGACTGGCACCTTTGCCATAGGTATATCATAGGATTTAGCACAGCAGAAAGGTGCCAGCCAATCACAGCACAGCATTTTGGCTTATTTTTGTATCCATGGTATAATAAAATGTATACACTGTTTCAGTTTTCAAATACTGTACCAAACTATCTAACGTAGAAGCATATTCCTAAGCAGGATTTAGTTAAGTTTTATTGATACAATTTTGTTGTATTAATATTTTAAAATATTAGCAGTAATGTCAAATATGTTTAAAAATGTCCTGATAATATTTTAAATTATTAATCTTTACCCAGCTTGGCAGTGCCCTGTACTGCCACACATGGAACCATGATAAAGTCTCAATTCTGACTGCACTGCCCTGGACCGGAGGGGTCCAGGGTGCAATACGGAGACATTTTGCACTGATCCTGGATGGCAGAAGTTGGGCAGCATGTTGGGAGCAATTTATGGCCCAGTAGGAGGGGATCCGGACTTTCTCATGAGGTTGGCCGATAAATTGAGTGGACTTTTGCCCTCCTCGATAATTTTAGGGGGTGACTGGAACATTGCTCTGTCGCAGGACCTAGATAAAATGTATAGGCCATTAAAACCCCTTTCTCCTTCACAACTTTCTCTAAGGGATTTTATAGATACATTAGGGCTATGTGACCCATGGCATTTATTTAATCCCGCAAGTCGGCTTTTTTCCTTTTTCTCTCAAGTTCACCGGTCTTGGTCCAGAACTGATTTCATTTTAGTCAGCAATACTCTTATGTCTGGTATTTACCAGACAGAAATTGAGCCAATTGTCATATCTGATCATTCCATGGCTTGGATTTCAATTATTCCCGATCTGCATGTTCAAAGAGACACCTCATGGAAATTAAATACACAACTCCTAAAAGAGGAGTGCACTATTTCTCATATTAAATCGCTAATCTCTTTCTTTATTGAGTGCAACATGGGCTCTACAAGCAGGGAGAATTTGTTCTGGTGTTCTTTTAAATGTTTCCTTAGGGGAGAATTTATTAAGCTTGCCTCCAAAAGGAAAAAACAGAGGGAGGCTAAAGTTATTTTGTTGTCGAATCAAATAAAGATGGCGGAAAACAGTTTCTCCTCTTCAGCTTCCCAAACTGATTTAGAAGCTTTACTGAAGCTTAGGAATGAATATGCGGATTTATTAAGGGATAGGGCAGAGTATGCCATCCTTAAAACCAAAGACCATTATTTTGATCAAGGGGAGAAACCAGGTAGTTTGCTAGCTCTTCGATTGCGGGAAGTAGAAAGCTCAAGGTTGATCCCCTCATTGTGTTCCCCAGATGGCACTATTAAGACTTCTCCCCGGGACATCGCCCAGGTTTTTGAATCCTTTTATAGGAATTTATATAATAAGGGTCCTTCTCAGCCCTCCTACTCTTGCATTGAACAATTTCTGGATGGTCTTAAACTCCCTTCCCTGCAGGCCCACCAGCGCGAGATCCTAGCCTCTCCTATCACTCTGGCTGAAGTGGAAGCAGCGATTAATGGGTTAGCATCAGACAAATCCCCTGGTCCTGATGGTTTTCCCTCCAATTTCTATAAAGTTTTTAGTAAAGAAATTGCTCCCCTTCTCCTGAAACTATTTGATTATATGCTCACTTCAGACCTTCTGGACTCTACTTTAATGGAAGCCACGATTGTCTTGATTTTGAAACCAGATAAACCCCAGAAAGATCCCATTAGTTACCGTCCAATTTCATTGTTAAATTATGACATTAAAATTTTAACTAAAATCCTATCTCTCAGAATTAAACAGGTTTGGTCCGATTTGCTGAGTCCCGGGCAGGTGGGGTTTGTTCAAGGCAGATCCTCGGCTGATCACTTACGAACCCTCTCGCATATTTTTCAGGTTGCTCAGGATTCCCAGATTCCCATGTCTTTAATCTCATTGGACGCAGAAAAAGCTTTCGACAGAGTAAACTGGGAGTTTCTTTGGGCTACCCTGAGGAGAATGGGTTTCCTGGATATTTTTATTCAATGGATTCAGATAGTATACAAGTCCCCTACTGCCAGAATTTACTGTAATGGGGTTTTCTCTTCTCGATTCCCCCTATTCACCGGTACTTGGAAAGGGTGTCCTCTGTCTCCCTTCTTGTTTAACCTATACTTGGAACCCCTGTTAATTAGCATCAAGAGTTCACCACAGGTCACAGGTTGTCTAGTTTACCAGCAGCCGTTGACTCTTTCAGTTTACGCTGATGATATTCTTTTACATCTGACTAATCTGGAATTCCCTCTAACACATGCACTACAAATTATTGATCGGTTTGGTCAGGTAGCCAACTATAAGCTTAATCTATCCAAATACGTTATATTCCCATTAAATGCTCTCACGCTTCAGGCCAGTTTCATTCATTTTGGCATGAAATTGTCTCCTTCCTCTCTCAAATATTTAGGCATACATCTTACCAGAGACCCTGATGATTTCAGGAAACTGAATCTGGATGTTTTAGTGATGAGGATACAGCAGGACCTTCAAAGGTGGGTTAACCTCCCATTGTCTTTATGGGGTCATATCAGTATCATCAAGATGAATGTTCTGCCCCGTATTTTTTATCCTCTTAATCTACTGAACATCTGGCTCCCAGAATCCTATTTTCAGCAACTTCACTCTTCTCTCTTGAAATTCATCTGGCTAGGCAAACATCCTAGAAGAGCTTTCTTAAAACTTAATTTACCTAAAGAGAAAGGTGGACTACGTCTCCCCAATTTCATGCTATATTATTGGTCGAGTCATTTGTCTAAAATGGGGAGATGGTTTGAGGCCAGTCCTGATACTTATCTCCCCATTTTGCTTCAACTGGAGAGAAAGCTTTTAGATATGCATAAGCTTTACTCACCTAGAATCTTTTACTATTCTACTTCTGCATTACCTTCTCCTATACTAAATTCGGTGGTAGGGGTCTCCATAAAGGTCATGACCCAGTGTTTGAACTTCTTTAGTATTTCAACTAAAAAAGATACGGCACAACCTCTCATCTCTAACCCTAATATTAAAGTAGGGGATTCCTGCTTTCTCCAGACTGGCTTCCTCAACTTCGGGATACTCTGGTGGAAAATTTGTTTTCTGAGGATTCTCTCCTTTCCTCAACTGATATAATAGTTAAATTGAATATCCCTCAGAAAAATATATTTAAGGTTTTCCAGTTGAGACATCTTATGGTCTCTATTTTTGGGATCACATTCACGCCTTCCCGAGTTAGGCCCTTTTTAGACCATATACAGGAATTTGCATACAGATCCCATGGAATTTCTAAGATTTATTCCTTCCTATTGGCTATTGAATTTCCTAATGCTGTCACTGGTTTGAAAATCTGGGCTTGGCATCTGCCAGACTCCCCCTCGATTTGGGGTCAGGTTTGGGAGGACTTGCATAGATATCTCACTCAATATAGGCACAGGCTTATACAGTATCATATCCTAAATAATCTGTATTACACTCCGGTTAAATTGGCCAAATTAGGCAGATTACCCTTGACTAATTGTACACGGTGTGGCTCAGCTGATGGGAACCTGATACACATTCTATGGTACTGCAACAAAGTGGCTCCATTTTGGAACAAGGTTCAAACCAATCTGGACCCCCTTCTGGGGCTGGGAGAGCTGTTTACTATTGAAATATGCATCTTAGGGATGTTGTCTAATATTAGGGTCTGGAAGCGTAGGTATCATATGGCTTTAATTTCTATAGCAGTCAAAAGGTTCGTTCTCAAGCATTGGATGGACCAATTGGTAATATCATATGCTGAATGGGTGAAAGAAATGTCTCTTTGTTTAATACTGAAAGATGAATTGCTAGCTCCCGAAATTGCATAGCCTCCTTCAACCAGAAATGGGGTAAACTATATGCTTTATATCTGAATTAAGGCTTATATACTGCGTGCCTCTGTCTGTTTTGGTATGTATCACTCTCTGCTAATGTTCTTTCATTGCTGATATAGTTTCACCTTTTGATACTTCTTTGTCATGTTATTTTCTTTTCATAAGGCACACTCCAGGGGTGGAAGGGGATTGAGGGAGGGTTGGTAGGGGAATGGATATTTTAATAGGTTATCCTTTTCTAGTATTTGATTCTGTGTAAGTCTGGCATCATGTTACCAATAATTGGATTCTGGTTGTCAATGTAACCCTGTTCATTCTCATCCTTGTTATATTTTGTGTGTTTGATATAATCTAATAAAGATGTAGAATTTCAAAAAAGAAGTTGGTCAGCTTCCTGTACAACTCCCTCCTACAGTGATAGTTGTGGTGGCATTGATGTTCTTAGTGACCATGTGACATCAGCCACCCCAACCCATAGGATGGTCCCCAGGGTGAGCACAGACTAATGCTGGAGTTGTGGCAAGACATTTCTGGAGGCACAAAAGGTCAACCCCATGTGAACGAGGGCACCACTGCCCACTGCCTCAGTGCTGTTGAATGCCAGTATCCAGGGCCGATGTCAGAAGGGGTACAAGGGATGCCACTGCACCAGGACCCAGAGTGCAGAGGGGCCCAGGTCCCCAGAAGTCAAAATAGTAAATTAATATTACTTTTAATGCTAGCCTGGTTGGCAAAAATGCTAGTGCTTTGCTGTGCTCTCACCTACCTCTCTCAAGCATTACAGCAACTGTAGTAACATGCCCACACACTGCCCGGCCGGCACCCACCCTCCTCCACCCTGCATTCAACTCTCATCCCTGAGCCATTTAAATTCATTTAAACCACAGTTCGCTCCTGTACCTGCAGACAGTCAGCCTGTCCTGCATTTAGCTCCTCCTCCTCCATCCTGCTGCAGCAGCTTGGGCTTGACTCCATTGGTCTTATCATTCTATGAGTCCGCTCATGCTCCACCCTGCTAACACCCTCCTGGCCAGCTGCCACTGCTCAAGTTTGCTTGCTGAAGGGCAACTGATGAATATTAATTTCCAGGCTAACAACTGTGCTGCTGCTGTGACAGACAGATGGGGCAGGTGGGTGCGAGCAGCAGCTGAAACCACGCTTGTGCAAGTCAAGTCCAACATAGTCACCTGACCAATCTCGTGAGATTCCTCACTTACTCTGCAGACTGAGCAAGCGGTCAGATCAGACGGACTTCTCTTGTTTTGTGCTGCTGCACATATTAACACTGTGCAACCAAATACTTCATACTTCTTGTGCCAAAAACATAACAACAAGTTAAAAAAAAAAAAAAAGATGTCATCTTAGTGCACAGTGATTCAGGGAACCTGTCAGAAGAGGTGGGAAGGGGACAGAGAAGACAGAGTTGACTCTTGGAGCCTAGGCCCCGGCAGGGGACGGGAGAGAAGAGATCCAGTCAGCCCAACATGCCCGGGCGGCTTCAGGGGTGTTGTGTATGTGTGTGTGTGCGTGTGCGTGTGCGTGTGTGTAATGAGTTTGAGCCTGAGAGGAGGGAGGGTTTTTTTTTACCTGAAGTTTCTTGTGGGCACTGGGCAGGGTCTGCAGGAAGTCAGGAACATTACTTAATTACAGTTAGTATAGTCAGCAACTCAGGTAGGCTGAGAAAAAAAAATGCGTTGTGAGTCAGTGTGTCATCATCAGAAGGACTGAGGAAGGAGAGAAATGGGAATATAATATATCTCACTGCCACTCTACTCAGTCAATCTTATTCTCTCATCATATGTACAGTTAAGTATTAGTAGGGTTTTTTTGGTGAGATCTAGAAAAGTGGGGGAGGGGGGGCACTACACAGTTTTGCACGGGGGTGGGGCCCACTACACAGTCTTACACCAGGGCCCAGTAAATCCTGGAACCAGCCCTGCCAGTATCCCAACTACACCACACTGAAAATGACTGCTCCTCAGCTGGCAACTGTTGGCAGGTCAGTCACTGGGCCGTTGCCATGAGGAGCAAATCATGCAGGAACTGGGAAGATGGAGAAGGTCTGCTTTGTGGAGTGCCCCTGTCAGTAAGCTTGTGCAAGGGGTAGCTGGAACAGCATGTCACTATAGAGACAGAGAGAAGAGACAGGGTAGAAGTATTGTGAAGGTGGATGATATGAAGAATAAATTATTTAAAAAAATCAATACTTGTAAAGTTAAACTGTGTTGCCATAACTTATGTATGGTAACTTGACTCCAAGCTTTTATTTACAAAAAACATAAATAAATAACAAGAAGTTTCTAGCCCTAATGGTTCCAAAGCCAACCTTTTTCAAACAAATTATCTTTAGAAAATTGTAACTTTCTAACCACTAGGGCTAGAATCTTAACTTTTTTAATGAAAGAGTGGAGTTACGGCAGTATCCCAGTACAGCTGTAGTAATATAGATTTCATTTTTTTCAGTTAATTTTTTTATGCTCCTCTGGTACAGGCTGTATTATGCTGTTCTGATCCCCCGCGTCACCTCGCATCCCAGGGACTTAGCTTGACATCCCTTCTTCCCTCGTGGCTCCCCACTTGGGATCAGCAGGCTCCTGCTTACCTGCCACAGAATGGATCTGGTTCATAGAGGGAGGGAGGGTCCTGTCTCTGGTAAGGAACCTGTGAGGGGTCAGACCTCTCACCATTGCTCTCTCTGGAATTTTCCCTTCTGGTTTTCTCCCCTGGGATATCAGCTTCAGGGTCATATGCAAGTTCACAAGCAAGTGTAGAGCACATCACCACTGGCATCACCCACCCACTAAGTCTGTCTGCGCTTACTGCCCCCTGTGGTCACCCAGGTGGCAGTACTGCACCGCAGCATGACTACCTTCCCTTCCCAGAGAAGGACAGCATTCTCTGGGTTGTTCAGTCCTTCTCCCCCGGCCAGCCCCCAATAACCAGGCTTAATCTTGAAACGGGGTCACCAGTGTGGCAGAAGGTGTGATGTTCAATACCTTAACCCTCCATGCCACTATGCCAGCCCAATATAGACTGAATTACAGTATTGATCATTCAAATTATCAATATTTTTATAAGTTTAATATGTGTGTGTGTGTGTGTGTGTGTAGATAGATATATATATACTGTATACATTAATTGCAAAAAACTACATTAATGTATCAGTTAAGGTTTTTTATTAAAGAGTCAAAAGCTGGAAAATTCGACATTAGGGTTATCAACCCTACCACCCCACACCCTACTCTCCA
Source organism: Neoceratodus forsteri (assembly GCA_016271365.2). Classification (NCBI taxonomy): domain Eukaryota; kingdom Metazoa; phylum Chordata; order Ceratodontiformes; family Ceratodontidae; genus Neoceratodus; species Neoceratodus forsteri. The sequence continues at coordinate 1,223,148,208 of CM057450.1, forward strand.
CACACCAACAGGTGTCGGGTGTACCTTGGGGTCGTTGTCCCTAACTCTCACTCCATTCCATGTGTAAACAAGCTGAGATGGTACAGTATAGGAGAACGAGGTGAGAGTTAGACCCGATGACCCCAAGGTACACCATGACACCTGCTGGTGTGTGGAGGGCGGGGTGGTTGGGTTGGTAACCCTAACGTCAAATTTCCCAGCTTTAGATGTTTTAATAAAAACCCTAATTGATGCATTAACATCATTTTTTGCAATTAATTTCCTCTCTTTTTGAGATAGTACAACAGTATCTTTATTTTTCTGTGGGAGTGCAGGGTCCTTGGACCCTGCACTCCCATCACTCCATAGATACATAGATACATAGACAGTGTCGGCAGATAAGGGCCTATGGCCCACCCAGTCTGCCCATTTAAGTTTGTAAGTTCAGTTTATGTTTCCAGAAGTCTGTTGCCCCTACCCTGACCTCCAGAATTCCTTTATGTCTATCCCATGCATTCTTAAATCCTGTGATTGTTTCAGCCCCCACCACTTCCTCTGGCAGGGTGTTCCACTTGTCCACCACCCGTTCTGTGAAGAAATTCTTCCTCACGTTTCCTCTGAATCATCCTCCTCCAACTTCATCCCATGCCCTCTAGTCCTGGAACATCTTTTTCGCTTAAAAATAGTGCATTCCTGCACCCTGTTCCTCCCTGTAAGATACTTGTATGTCTCTATCATATCCCCTCTCTCCCTCCTCTCCTCCAGGGAGTACATGTTCAGTGCCTTCAACCTATCCTCATGGGACTTGTGATGCAATCCATGCACCATCTTTGTTGCCCTCCTCTGAACCTTCTCTACCCTGTCTATGTCCTTACGTAGGTAAGGTCTCCAGAACTGCACAGTGTACTCCAGGTGCAGCCTCACTAGTGTCTTGTATAGCGGAATTATGACCTCCCTTTTCCTGCTGGTGATGCCCCTGCCTATGCATCCCAGCATCCTATTTGCTTTACCTGCTGCCTTGTCACACTGTTTCCCTGCCTTGAGGTCATCAGAGATGATAACTCCAAGATCTCTTTCCTGCTTGGTGCATGCTATATCCTCACCCCCCAACTGATATATTGTGCCAGGGTTTGTGTGCCCCATATGCATTATCTTGCACTTCCTTACATTGAATTTCAACTGCCAAACCCCTGACCATTCTTCAAGTTTCTGCAGGTCCCTTCTCATTCTGTCTACACCCTCTGGTGTGTCTACTCTGTTACAGAGCTTTGTGTCATCAACGAACAGTGAAATTCTGCCTTCTAGGTCCTGCGCAATGTCACTGATGAAGATATTGAATAGTACCGGTCCCAGCACTGATCCCTGTGGTACCCCACTGGTCACTCTTCCCTCTGTGGAGTGACAGCCATTTACCACCACCCTCTGTGTCCTGCTGCCCAGCCACATAGATGCATATATGTATTAAGTTGTGGTAATGCAGGGACCTCCAGCCCCTGTGCTTCCATGCACAAAGTTACAAGCAGGCATAGTGAAATTTCAAGAAATAGTCTTAATTGTGCAATCTTAAATAATTTTCACCTCAAATGTTCATCATAACCTTTTTGTCACCTCACTGCATGTATCCAATACAGAAAATGTTCAGATCCCAGTCAAAACATAATTATGCGCAACTGCAATGACAATTACGCCCCACAGGTGCGAAACCACATTTTGGCCAGGATTTGAAAAATGACAGCTATGGCATTCACGTTGTGGGGTACAAAGAAGACTATATTGAAAATATGGGGTGAAAATATTAATTTACGTTATGAGCGTGCATCACGAGATTGCTATGAATGCCCGTAACATGGGCATTTTTGGGAATTTTGTCCCCAAATTTTCAACATGCCCCTTTTGGGACCCCATTTCATGAACACTGGTACTGTCATTTTGTTACTTGGTCCCAAAAGGTGATATCGCAGAGCAACCATGCCATTCCCTGCCACAGGTGCGAAAACGTGTTTTGGGCAGGATGTCTTAAATGACAGCTATACTGCTCATGAGATGGTATGAAAAAATGGTTATGCTGAATATCTGGAGTGAAAATATTAAAAATTGGAAAAGTTATGAGTGTGCATAAAAACTGTGCAACACACATTTGTAATGTGGTAATTACTGGGAATTTTTTCAACACATTTTCAACGTGGGTTTTTTGGAACCTCCCCTCTTGAACACTGGCACTGTCATTTCGTTAATCAGTCCCAATAGGTGATTCCACGCAGTGACTGTGAAATCACCCTACTAGTCTGATTATCAAGATGACAGTGGCAGTGCTCATGAGGTGGGGGTCCCAAAAAGCCCATGTTGAAAATTTTGTGTAAAAATGTTGAAAAATGGGCAAGATATCAACATAAGTTTAAAATGCCATAGATAGCCATTATATGGCACTTATCTTGATTCTTCAGTTCGCAGTTCGGCTTTGAAGAGTGCGGATGTGTCCCTGTCCAGAGAAGATCGCAGTCGCAGATCTCTGGAGGTAAGTATGAGGTATGGGGGGTGTGGGGAGATGGGTGCACAGAGGGATGGTGGGGATGGGGTAGGGGGATGAGGGAGACAATGAGGGACCGTTTTCTTCTTTGAAATCAAAATGTGGTTCCACAGCACTCACAGTTAACAACGGGGTGCAAAGGACAAGGCACGGCACTCCTTCATTTAACCACAAACATATATAGTCCAGCACTCCAGAGGTGTAATGAATCCTTAATTTAAGCTTCAGACCACAGCGTTAGATTCAAATAAAAATCACTTTATTTGCTTACAGACATCCAGGTCAGGTACATACACTGGGAGTCAATGCCCAGCACCCTTAGCGCTTCGCTCAAATCAGCTTCATCAGGAGACTGTCTGCTGGGATTACCACAATCAATTTATACTGCTAGCAATTAACAATATAAATTAATTACCTTGGTAACAAATACACATCTTGTTTTCTTTCCTTTTTGGTTTAAAGCTATATGCTGCAGTTTAACATATACTCTATAGACTAATGTCTAGCTTGGATACTGAATTCAATTATTTAAAGGACAAAGAAAGAAAATACTATTGCTCAAATATATAACAAATTTCTAATTGCAAAAAAAGGGAAATAAATTTACATTCAATGACATCATTCCTTTATAGAAAAAGAGTGGGGAAGAAATATTTACTACAATAACTTTTTATACTGTTGGAAAAACTTTACATAAGTTTTATAAGCTATATTCATTGTATCTTTATATCCAACAAAAACTATATCCCCATCCTAAACTCCATAGATACATGATACCATAAATATTATACAAAAAAAGAGATATTATAAACATTAGTTGATCATTCCGTTTTATATTATTTCAGAACAACAATCAAAACTGAAATAAATAAGAGCTGCTTCTTCAAGTTCACATTTATGGAGCAGTATTTCATTCATCAAATATCAGGCTGAAAGGAAGAAAAAATCATGATTCATATATTCATCCTAGTTTATATTTTTTTATATGATGATGTTTCCATAAAATAATTTGTTATTCTGAATTTTAAATAATGGGGAGGGGGAAGAGAAAGAGGAAGGAGGAAGGAGAGAAAACAACAAAGAAAAAAAACAAAGAAACAACAAAAAGAAATAAAAGCGCATACCCCAGAAAGTTAAAAGAATCCATACCCTATAGCCAGTTTCTGAGGCTTAGAAGGAATTGCTCAAGAATGGCTGATTTTTTGGAACAGGCTGATGAAACGAAACAGATGTTTCTTGAAAGAGAGTACAGTCGTGATTTGATAGAAGGGGCAAAACTAAAAGCACAGGGGATTGATAGAAACACCCTGTTAACACCAAAAAAGAAGGATGCCACAGGAGATGAGTTGATGTGCTTTTCGACAGATTATAATCATTTAGCAGGTAAGATTGGTGTTATAATCACTAAACATTGGCCAGTTTTGTTAAGTGATGCATCCTTATCTGAAGTAATAGGGAATAACTCAAGAATAACTTTTAAAAAAGGAAAGAATTTAAAAGATCGACTGGTTACCAGTCAACTCCCATGGGATCCCACTATTCCTTCTTGGATTCCACAAAAGCCACATGGAAATTTTAAATATGGCAATTGTATTTCATGTTCACATTCTAGTGAGGGAAACACATTTACATCTCCTGTTAATGGACGTAAAGTATCCATTCTTCAATTTATATCCTGCATAACTACGTTTGTGGTTTATGTATTGTTATGTCCCTGCAATAAAATCTATGTGGGGTTAACCACTAGACAACTAAAACAACAAGTACAGGAACATGTGTGGGACGTAAAAAATGTATGTATGTCTAATCCAGTAGCTGCACATTATTTTTACGACCATAATAACAATGCAACAAGTCTTAGATTCATGGGAATAGAAAATGTTAAATTAAGTTTAAGGGGTGGGGATAAGGCACAGAGGATGCAACAACGGGAAACTTTTTGGATTTTTACATCGGGAGCAATGCATCTGACTGGGTTAAATCTAGAGCTGGATAACAAATCATATTTGTGAAAATTTATTGAAAATGAATATTGGATGCTGATATCCTAACTGAGTTCCTTTAATTATAAATAATAATAAAAAAATTAAAAATATTTTTCTTGCCTCAGTCTGAAACCTCCCCATTCTTCATTTTATTTTATTTCTTTTTGTTGTTTCTTTGTTTTTTCTTTGTTGTTTTCTCTCCTTCCTCCTCCCTCTTTCTCTTCCCCTTCCCCCTCCCCATTATTTAAAATTCAGAATAAAAAATTATTTTATGGAAACATCATAATATAAAATAGGATGAATATATGAATCATGATTTTTTCTTTCTTTCAGCCTGATATTTGATGAATGAAATACTGCTCTAAAAATGTGAACTTGAAGCAGCAGCTCTTATTTATTTCAGTTTTGATTGTTGTTCTGAAATAATATAAAATGGAATGATCAACTAATGTTTATAATTTTTTTGGTATAATAATTATGGTATCATGTATCTATGGAGTTTAGGATGGGGAAATAGTTTTTGTTGGATATAAAGATATAATGAATATAGCTTATAAAACTTATGTAAAGTTTTTCCAACAGTATAAAAAGTTATTGTAGTAAATTTTTCTTCCCCACTCTTTTTCTATAAAGGAATGATGTCATTGAATGTAAATTTATTTCCCTTTTTTTGCAATTAGAAGTTTTTTATATATTTGAGCATTAGTATTTTCTTTCTTTGTCCTTTAAATAATTGAATTCAGTATCCAAGTTAGACATTAGTCTATAGAGTATATGTTAAACTGCAGCATACAGCTTTAAACCAAAAAGGAAAGAAAAAAAGATGTGTATTTGTTACCAAGGTAATTAATATAAATTGTTAATTCCTAGCAGTATAAATTGATTGTGGTAATCCCAGCAGACAGTCTCCTGATGAAGCTGATTTGAGCGAAGCACCGAGGCTGCTAGGAATTGACTCCCAGTGTATGTACCTGACCTGGATGTCTGTAAGCAAATAAAGTGACTTTTATTTGAATCTAACGCTGTGGTCTGAAGCTTAAATTAAGGATTCATTACACTTCTGGAGTGCTGGACTATATATGTGTACTGTTTTCTTCTTTCCAGGTTGAATAAAAAATAAAAGATTTTGGGGACTGTTTTATTTTTTTGCAGGCACATACATTTTTACATTTGGGTACACTGGGAGTGGGCTTCCCAGTCTCCCACAATACTGGGCTGGTAGACACAACTGGGAGTACTGGGAGTGGGCTACCAGTGTCCCACACTGTCGGGGGGAGGAGGGCCACTGCCAATGTGGGGATTGGGCACCTCGATATCGGCAGATATTTCAATATTTAATTTTAATATTCATTGGCCCACCCTTGGAACACACCCCATCATCCCTGAAAATGTTAGAGAAAAACTTCATTCCGTGTGCTGTAGAAGAGGGCAAAAAATCTCATGTTATCATATGGGGAAAAAAACATACATTTTTGGATTTTTGGCCACATTATATCTCAAAAACCGTAAAAGCTGCCAGCATGAAACCTTCCACATCTTGTGACACTGGCAACAGGACAGCACATACCAATTTGTGGGAAATTTTGTTGGAAAATGCCAAAAGTATTAAGGTGATTTAATTGAGATTTAACATTGAAAGGCTGTACCAACCCTAACTATAAGGGCACTATTGTACCCTTATAATTATAGTGGCACGGTAGTGCCACTATAGTAAGGATTCAATGGTTACTTCAATGTTAAACCCAGCATTTTGCATTTTATTACCTTTGCAACTGTTTGACCAATTCACATGAAATTTTGAATCCACTGTCGGAGACCAAGGATCTCTTGATATGGTAAGTTTCGTTCTGGTTGGATGTGTGGGTGCGGAGATGCGGAGTGTGAAAAAATATGAAAATGACAATTTTTGTGTAAATTCTTTGTCACGCCATTTCTCAGAAATGGCTTGGGGTTTTGGTCCAAAGATTTTAGGGTATATGGTGTTTGGCTCACATATGTGCCTTTTGAAGGTTTGGTGAAAAAATATTAATCTGTTCAAAACTTGTTAAAGTTTCCATTTATTTCCTATGAGAAAAATTAGATGTGCCATGTGAAATAACTGTTTTGCTGCCACAAAAGTGGTACTTATTGTCGCAAATGTGGAATGTAGTGTCGAGATTTCACCACCTTGTTTTCAGTTAGCGAGGCAAACAAATTTAAATAATTCAAAAAATACATGGAGTAGGTAAACACCAACAGTTGTGGTTACCTAATTGGGGCATGAAGAATCAGACTCTGGGTTCAGTTTGCCCACCAAATGCTCAGAAATATGTTTATTTTATCCACGGCCATATTTGTGCAGCAAATTGTGGCAGTGTTTCATGAAACAAGGGAGGGTTTGTGCCGCAAATTGTGGCAAACTCCTATTGTTTTGCAAAAACAAGGAAGATTGTTTCATATGGAACAACTGCCACAAATTGCAGCACAAATACAGCCATGGGGAAAAAACTACTTTTCTGGGCATTTTAGGGACAGACACCCAGAATCCAATTCTTTGGCCCCTGTTTAGGTAAACACCTTTTGTAGCCTAGAGGTTAGAATAATGAGCTGTGAATGAGCTTGGTATATCCAGCAGACCTTGGTTTGATTCCCACAACCTCCACTTGCATACGGTGTGACTCTAAGCAAGTCACTTAACCCCCAAGTGTTCCCAGGTCACCCCTGAAAATAGGCCCTTGTGTCTAGTGGGCCTCGCCCAATTACCAAAGTCTAACATAAATAAAAATAAAACAATTAAAAAGGTCATGTTGAACAGTTCGTGAAAAATGTCCTAAAAATACCCTAGTTGTGTGCATTTGTTGAACATTTTCTATGCACGCGCAGAACTTTCGTAATTTTCAATATTTTTCCACCAAATTTTCAACATAACCATTTTTTCACAACACCTCATGAACAGTACAGCTTTCATTTTTCACATCCTGCCTGAAATGTGTTTTTGCACATGTGGTGCAGAATGGCGTTTTGGCATGGAGTTTAACATTTTTCACCTATGGAGTTTATGAGCTGGGGTCATAAAAAGACTATGTTGAAAATTTGAGGTCAAAATATGAAAAAATGCCAAGTTCTGACATTTCATTGCAATCTCACTATGCCTGCTCTTAGCTTTGTAAATGTTATATATTTTTACCCCAGATTTTCAACATACCCTTCTTATTACCCCACCTCATGCATGTCAGAGCTGTTATATTTCAAATTCTGCTCAAAATGTGGTTTAGTACCTGTGGCATGGAATGGTGTTGCAGTTGTACAGAATTACATTTCACCATGGATTTGACAATTTTTCTGTACCAGGGTACATGAGGTGGGGTAATAAGATGGCTATGCTGACAATTTGGTCACTGTTGTCCTATAAATGGAAGCTCTGGGCCAGGAGTGTGAACGTTAGTGCCAGCGACCCCAAGGCACACTCTTGATGCCTGTCATTGTCTGCAGGGTGGGGTGTGGGGTGTTACGGTGGCTTTTGTCACTTTAGTAAGAACCCTAACTGATGTAGTAACAAAGTTTTTTTGCAATGAATATATATATATATATATATATATATATATATAATATATATTCTTTGCAAAAATGTGTTAATGCACCAATTATGGTTCAACTTAATGCCACAAAAGTAGGAAAATGAGATGTTAGGGTCACCAAATCTAACTCCTCACCCCCAAGCAGCAAAAGGACAAGACCACACAAGCAACCACAGACAGCCATCATCAGGTAAGACAAACAACATACACCTACAGTGTTTCAGATCCTATGGGGCCTGTGCTTTTGCTGCCACAGATACTCATGCATACTGTATGACATAAACACACAGGTGTGGCTGCATACGCATAGGCCCCTGTGGAGCCTGTGATTATGCAGCTGTAGATACAAAGGCACAAAGGTAGCACATCAGTGCTGCTGCATTGGTGTCATCTGGAAACAGTTGTATGTTGTCTTACATGATGTCTATGGTTGCCTGTGAGGTCTTGTTCTTTTGCTGTGGGGGGGGGGTTAGTGAGGGTTGGAAACCCTAACACCACATTTCCCTACTTTAGAGGTGTTAAGTTAAACCTAACTGGTGCATTGATGCTGTTTTTAATTTTTTGCAAAGAAGTTCCTTTCTTTTTGAAATAGTGGAATTATATCCTCATTCACAAGTGTCCTGAACAGATACAGATGGGCAGGGCTGTCTTGGCCCTGCACCAAAGGAAGGGTCCATCTGCCTGCAGAAGTTCAGAGCCCTGCAGGCACTGCACTTCCATGTGGCAATAAATGTCAAGAATTTGTGGCGCTGTCTGACAGGCTGCAGAAGTGTAGGGCCTTCTGGGTCCTGTACAACCATGTGGCTACAGCTGCAGACAGAGCAAACAGTGCATCTGTCAGTCGAGATGCAGGGCCCTCTGGCAGCCACAGGAGCAGATTTGCAGGGTCCCATGCCATGAGAGGATTTCTTTTCACTATATGATACTTGGACCCTTGCAGGCAACCCTATGCATATCCTTTCCAGGCTGGGGTTTAGTACCTCAGCTCATTCAGCTGGTTCACTAGGCTTGCCTCCCAAACTCAGTTTACTAGCATGGACTCTTAAAGCACTACCTGCTGGGGTTCAGGCTGGCATTATACACAACATTTTTTTTTACTTGCTTCGTACTCCGTCCTGGGTGGCCATCTATCTTGCCGACCCCAGGCCTATCCCCCACTCACAGTGCACCTTCATTCTTCCTCCATGGCTTGCCCCCCTGTGGCAGGGCAGCAGGGATCCCTCAACCCACCAAACACAGATCCGGTTCAGAAGGTGCCTGCCATTCGCTGGAGCGGCACCTGTGAAAGTCAGCATCATGCAACCATGCACAGAACAATTTTTCTCCTCCTTTTTACTCCCTCCCACCCCTCCCAGAGGCAGAGCAATGTAGATGCCAGAAATGGCTGAGCTGTGTGCACTTCCACCCACAGCACACCAGATGACTACTCCACCACATCCCCTATGTATGGGTCCCAGGTGCCCTGACACCCAGCCACTGCTAAGTGTCAGAAATGTGCTGGCCTCCATATCCCTCCCTCCCCAAGAAAGAGCTGTCCTCCAGACGCTCGATCTTCTCCCACCCTGGTTGACTCCCTGTGACCCGCTCACACCACAAACATGGGTCACCGGGTGTGGCAGGAGGTAAGGCATGATGCCTCAGCCCTCCATGCCATTGGGCTGGCTGAGACACATAGCATTTGTTAATTTTTTTTTTATTTTGACCCAAATTTTCAACATAGTCATTTTATGACTCCTCCTTATAAATATGATATGTGGCATTTAGTATGGTGGCCAAAATGTCATATTGCACCACAAGTGTAAAACTACATCCTGTGTATGATTTGAAAAATGACACTTGTCATGTTTATGAGGTGGTGTGATAACATGACTACATTGAATGTTTGGAGTCAAAATATTGAAAGGTTATGAGTAAACATGAAACTATTTCAAAATTCACTCATAAATTGGTCATGTTACCATATTTTTCCACTAGATATTCAATATAGTCTTCTTGTGAACCCCACCTCATGAACCCAGTAGGTGAAACATTTTCAAATCCTGCCTGAAAGGTGATTTCTTGGAGCGATGGCAAAAATCACATTTCAGGAAGGATTTGAAAAATTTCACCTACTTGGTTCATGAGTTGGGGTCCCAAAAAGGCTGTGTTGAAAGTTTAGTGCAAATATACTGAAAAATAACAATGTTATGAGTGAAAGTTCAAAATGCATTGAAATGCATTAACCAGACTTACCTTATTTTCGCATATCGCAGTTGTGGTTCCAGCAGGAGGAAGACTTTTCAATTGGAGCACAGATCTATGCCATGGAGCAGTTTTAGGTAAGTGAATGTGTGTGTGTGTGTGGAGGGGTGCTGAGTATGGGGATGGGGTGGGGTGGGGGCATGTGGGGCAGCTGAGATGGATGGATGAGGGACCGTTTTCTTCTTTGTAAGTTGTATATAAAGAAATTGTAAGAAAAGATCAATGAGAGACAGTTTTCTTTTTTTACATGGGGGACAATGGCTGAACCTGGGAACTGGGCACCCCAGGGTTGAGATAGTGTTTGACAGTAGTGCAGATGGACACCCCAGTGCCACCATCTATATATTGGGAGGGTGAGCACTGTGGAGTGGAGGGGGATATAATGCAGCAGTACCGGTGGTGGGCACCCTGGTCCACTTAAAGATAGAAAGATAGATATGCAGATAGATAGATTGACAGACAGACAGACAGATAACAATGTAAATAACTGACATTCTTTGTGCAGACCAAAAACTAGACAGAAACACATGCAGAGATCATCTAATTAAACAGCAGTATTTACAAATAACAAAACAAAATGCACTTGAAGCAAGTGTCAGTGTACAAGGTAGAATGCAGATATAATACAAAGGGATGTGGTCATTGTGAATATCTATGAATGCTTTGTTAAAAATAATGACTGATCCATTTATAACATTCAAATAAATAATTTTCCCACCTGCCAGAGGGATCTAGTTTAACACATTTTGTTGTGAGCCAGTTTTCTGGTGGAGGTGGGGGGTTGTTGGGCCTGAGGGGTCTGGAGTAGTGTGAGATTAACCTACCAACTGCCTGTAGATACCTAAGCCAGCACTGCACCTTCCCCTTCAGTATCAGAAGTGAGAAAAGTACCTGCACACTCATACTGAGATCGTGGGTTCCTCACTTCTGTACCCTGAAGTCTCAGTATTCCATTTCTATTCATGTTTTTAGAAAGAAACACTAGAATTTTGCTAAACAGTTCCTGTTTAACATAGAAACATACTGTAGAAACATAAAAACTGTCAGCAGATAAGGACCGCAAGGACCATCCAGTCTACTCTACCTTTATTAGTGGCCGCTGACCCTATCTAGCCATCAGCTTTAGCCTCTCCTTCCCACCTCTAGGGTTCCCTTATGCCTGTTCCATGCATATTTAAATCCCCCCACTGTACTTGCTCCCACAACCTCCTGGTGTAGGCTATTCCATGCATCCACCACCCTTTCCATGAAAAATAATTTCCCCTAATCCTGCCCCCTCCAATCTTATATCATGCCCCCTCATTCTTGTACCTCTCCTATACTGAAAGATGTCACCCCTTGCACCTTGTTTATGCCCTTAAGATACTTGAAGGTTTCTCTCATATCCCCCTTTTCCCTTCTCTCTTCCAGTGTATACATATTGAGGTATTTTAATCTCTCCTTATATGTCTTATGGTGTAAGCCCTGCACCATCTTAGTCACCCTTCTTTGAACTACCTCCTTGCTGTCTATGTCCTTACAAAGATGTAACCTCCAGAACTGTACATGTTATTCCAGATGAGGTCTCACCAGTGTTTTGTATAGTGGTATCACCACCTCCCTTCTTCGGCTAGTGATACCCCTTCCTATGCACCCCAACATGCCACTGGCCTTCCCTACAGCCTTTGTACTCTGCTTGACCACCTTTAGGTCATCTGAGATAATAATCCCCAATTTCCTTTCTTCCCTGGTGACCATCAGCAACTTCTCTCCACCCCATTCCTGTAGCTCTTCCCAGGGTTTCTGTGCCCAGATGCATGATGTTGCACTTCTTCGCATTGAACTTCAGTTGCCACACTTTGGACCATTTTTCCAGCTTTCCTAGGTCCCTCCTCATTTTTTTCACTCCATCCGGAGTGTCTACCCTGTTGCAGATCTTGGTGTCATCTGCAAACAGGCAAAGCTTCCATTCCAGACCTTCCACAATGTCACTAATGAAGACATTAAAAAAGGACTGGCCTCAGGACTGATCCTTGAGGTACCCCACTGGTCATCCCCCTTTCTTTGGATTGGATCCCATTTACCACCACCCTCTGATTCCAATCCCTTAACTAGTTTTTAACCCAGTTCACCACCTTGTGGCCATTGCCCAGGCTATCTAACTTGTTAAGCAGTCTTCTATGTGGAACGGTGTTAAAGACCTTGCTGAAATCAAGGTAGACGACATCTACCGCTCTCCCTGGTCTACCTACTTCATTATCCAGTCAAAAAAAAATCTATCAGATTTGTTTGATATGACCTTTCTGCTGTGACTCTATGCTGTTTCGGATCCTGTGCTCTTTTGGATTCCAAGTGTTCCACAATCCATTCCTTATGCAGTGCCTCCATAATCTTGTCCACTGTTGAGGTGAGGCTGACCAGCCTATAGTTTTCTGCCTCCTCCCTGCTACCATTTTTGTGAAGAGGGACTACGTGTGCCCCTCCCCCCCCGCAGTCCTCTGGAGCCACTCCTGTGTTGAGACTCACTAAACATGGCTGCCAGCGGTGCTGCTAGCTCAATTCACAGTTCCTTTAATATCCTAGGATGTATGCCATCTGTCATCTATGTTTAGCTAGGTTCTGGTGTTTCTTTTTTCAGAATACATCGTTATAAGGTATTTTCCATGTTTTTAGTGAGGAATAAAAAACAAGATGACTGCCATCAGGACCTGTGTTTTTTTCTCATGAAGGATAAAGCACTAATTTTGGAAACGGTAAATATCTGCAAAAAAGATTAATTTGTATTTTGTATCAGAGGGTTATTCTAAAACCCTATTGAGATGCTTAGAAAAACCCTTTAAACCCTTATAACTCTGGAATGGACTAATATTTTTTCACAAACCTTCAAGAGGTACTACCTTGGCACTGGCCACTTCTGCCCAAAAAGTTCCCCAAAAATGTCCATACTGTCTAGACTGTACATGAGAGCAAAAAAGTATAGGAAAAATGTTCCTTTTCATTAAAAAGTGACATTCTGAATCTCAAAAGCCACACAAGATGCCATCATAAAACATTTTACATCTTGAGAACCTACAAGCCAGACCACGATTGCCAAATTTTCTGCCATTTCATTGAATGTCACCAGAGTTATTAAGGTACAAAAACTTAGGGTTTAACATTAAACACTTTACTCAACCCTAACTGTGCTGGTGCTACTGCACCACTGATGATAGATAGATAGATAGATAGATAGATAGATAGAGAGATATATCTCTAATGTTTCCAAAGTAAGTTTTTTTTTTTTCAAAGAAATTGGACATGATTTGCAAATGTAATAAGGCAGCCACAGCTCCTGATTTTGACTTATGATTGCATGATCCAAAGTGATAATTTACCTACTTTATCTTATTTATTTATTTATTCATTTGCTCCCTGGGTAGGCTCACTGGAAGCATAATTCCTTTTACAGAGGTGACCCGAATGTCAAGTTAATGCAGGTGATTATAATGCTGAATGAACTGTGCACAATATACGGAAGGACACAGCGGGGGTACATGATGATAGGATACAGCTGGGGTACAGAATATGCAGTGGAGCACACAGAATAAGTAGGGTATAAGTGGGATATAGTGTATAGCAGAACGCAATTGTGTATGGAAATCCATACACATTAAAAAGTTGTTCTACTGCACTAGTGATGTGCATACTAACACAGAATAACTTTTCATTCTTCGTTAGTAGGCACGTCACAATACAACCACCCCAAACAGCGTGTTCATTGGACTGGGGGTGGTTGATGAGCCTCATGTACAAGCCGACTCAGCGAGCGGCAAAATGAGAAAAGATAGTCCGTGGCAAGGATTGATCTCGGGGGGTGGACTAAAGTAAGCATACTTCTTTTTTGGGGCCACACACTATATAGAAAAGTGTATAGAAGCCCCCATACACAACCTGCTATTCTAATACCTTGTGGTTTCCATGACAATAGGACCTCTAGGGCTTCGCTCTCAAGGTCCTCATCGTCAATGAAAACCACTCAGTATTAGAATAGCATAGTTGTGTATGGGCTCCCATACACTATCCTATGTAAAAAAGGTACAGTGTTTCATCACAACCAGTGACAAGGTTAAGTACTGTAGCAATTACGCTTTTGTATTGTGAAGAAATAATTTTTGTACTTGGCCATTAGCAGTTTATTGGCACAAACTGCATATCTCCAAGGGTACATCATTCCATGTCTTCACTGCAGTACATCAGGGTGATTTCTTAGTCCAGTTTGGTTTTAGCAGTAGAATATAGAGAATCTTTTTATTCTGTGACTTCAGAATCAGTTTGTGCTTGTGAAGGGAGAAGGGTGAAGAAGCTGAGTAGGCAAGCAGGGCTCTCGTCTAATAGTGCCTTGTTTGCAAATGGGGCTAAGTTCAGCTTAGTTAAGGATTCCAGGGGAAGCCAGTTTAGTTGATGCTGTAAGTTTATTTATTTATTTATTTAAAAGTTTTACCAGAAAGGCATGCTGAGCAGAGCACTGCTCGATTCCAGGTGCGTCCTGGGGAAGGGGGACAGTGGAGAATAGACATGACATATATACAGAATATAATTAGTGCTAACAATGAATTACATTTATACAAAATAAAATTAGCACTAACAATGAATATAACAGTGGTCGGCAGTAAAGAAATGGCAAAAACAATTGAGTAAGTACATAACAACACATATAGTACAGTAGCAAGGTAAAGCGAGGATAAGCAAAGCATCAGTCAACCAAGGTCAATAATCAGGTCAAAATAGTGATCTAGTGCCACAGTGTGTGAACAGACTCATCTCAGCTGCAGGCACAGGTGGTGTAGAAATGCACACTGATGAAGGAGTTGAGGTGCTGAGTTGGGGGCATGTGCCTGATGTCCATGGGGGGGGGGGTCCTCAATTTGGGCAAGCAATGACTGAAGGCTGCCTAGCTAGCCTAGGAGAACACGTGCGGCACGTCCAGGAGATGGGTGTCAAAATTCCTGAGAGAGTACTCAGGAGGGGCATGAGGTGTTAGGATAGAGGCTAGATACACCGGCAAGGACTGGGACCTGAACCTGGCTGTGAGCCTAGCACAGTTACAGTGGTGGTGGCCTTGCATAATGTCCACAGTAAATCACCCTGTCTGGTTATATCAGATGGATCTGCCATGTTAAATCTTGTCTGAGGTAGTGTCCCAGACAAGGCAGCCATAGTTCAGCACTGACAGCAGTCTGGATTAGGCTATTGTTTGCCTGGTGACCCTGGTCATTTGACTTTTTAAGTTGTTAAGAACCACTGTTTTGCAAAGAATAAGTTTGGTGAATTCAGACAGATGGAGGATCAAGGTACAAGCACAGATATTTATAAGTTGCACTGACTTTAGCTGGAGTGTGGCCATTGGCCAGTATTTTCAAGGCACTATGGGTTTTGGTAAGCTTGACCCTTGACCCAAAATGCATACAGTAGCCTTGGTTTTCTTTTTATTAAACACAAGCCTGTTTTCTTTGAACCATTTTTCTAGTGCAGTGAAATCTTGTTTTTCCTCCATTCCAATTCTTGAATTGTAGAACCACATGGAGTGTCAGCTTGTTTGCTCACCAACAGCCCAGTAAAGGGCAAACAATAATCAGCTTGTTTAATTACTGCCAGCCCCCAGAGGGTCAGACCAATGGTGTACACAATGAACTCATTCATTTAACAAAAAAGACAGTTCCCTATAGACCATTGGATATGAGGCATCTATTACAGCTGGATATACCATACCAGAAAGGTAGTAAAACGGAGATGCCGTTTAGAAGAAGAACAATGTGTAGCATGCAGAAATGAAATAAATCAGATAATTTCCAAATTGTTTCCTTTCTTTAAAGCTTTCCAGGACATACACATTCAATCTAAATCCTAAATCCCAGTGCTAAACATCACAGGGATGATATATGTAGAACATTCTCAACTGGTACTACATTCTGCTGCCCATATTGCTACTCAGACCTCACTACAGCTGACTCATGCTTACTAAACATAATCTTAATCTTCCTGCTCTCAAATATGACAACAGTCGGCTTCCAAGTTATCACTTGAAGCCTAAAAAACAGACAGTTCTTATCCCCCCACTACTTGTCATACCCCACAACACAGCACCTAACATTCATCATACATCAAGGTACAGCACAGCACCCTCCCAGACCCTACACCAGGGCGCAGTTATTCTGCAACCTCCATATGCAACAGCACATAACTGGGCCACAGCACTCCAGAGCACAACATATTCCCCCAAATACCCTGAAAGCACCTACAGGTACTTTGTGAAGACTCAAACACTGCCCACATGGAGGCCCCACAGTAGGCTGTCTTCATGTTTACCTTTCCTGGTGCCATTGACAGTGTGTGGCTGTGCCCTGTCCCCTGCCACAGACACAAGACCAAACTCAAAGTTCACCAATTGAGAGAGACACAGAGTATACATGTCAAACAGTCCCTAACCTGCCCTGCAGCATATGACATAGAAGATACTCACCAGTGGAGGCTCCTTCATGGTCCAGATTGTGCTCTTTCCATCCTAGTATATGTGATATGACATCAAGCAAACATAATAAGGGTAGAACACCTTCCTAGGTTATCTGGTCCACTGACCATGCTGACAATCTTTGCTTTTGCCATTGCTGTAGGCAGTGGTCACAAGCTGAAGTGGCCCTACCCAGTTACCCATATAACATTGCCAGTGGCGACCAATGCAACCTCACATGCAGCAATGTCCCCTAGGTAGCAGGGTTAGTCTGTTTTGACCAATAAACACAGGGCAACACGTGACCACTGTCAATGAACAGGATCATTCAAGTGCACATACAGTGGCAGCTTGGCGTAGAGAACCATAGTTTCCCCAGGTAGTGTCAGAGGACATATGGCTTCACATACTCAACAGATGTTGCCAGGGTTTATTACAGACAGCTCTAGGAGGGGAGCCACCACCAACAGATCAGTGTGTAGTAGAGCTGTCCGCCTGGAGGTTGAAACACACCAGTAGTGATGCAGGTACTGTTAGATGCATACAGTACACAACTGTATGAAGAAAGTGATATTGGGCCATATGGCCCACAATGCCCGATGCAACATCTGGTAATTCCAGTCATGTAGTGATGTCTTGTCTTTGTCATCCTGCGCAGGATGAGTCAGTACAACTATACTCAGGATGGACCTCTGTGCAGTACTGTGTAGCAAGCCTAAATGATGCACCAGAGGACTTCATGAGTGGAATGATATGACATGCAGTGTGACACATCCAAGTCAGGTGTGGGCATAACAGGCAGCTAACATTCCTATGTTGAAAGCATGTGTGCACCACATGATACAGAGTCAAGAAAATGTACTGTGATTGGTATTATCCAGAGTTCACAATGTATCCATCAACACTAATACTGTGCTGTATGTAGCTCTGAAAGAGGGGAATCAGAGAGGCAAAAAAACACATCCATGAATACTCTGATCATGGCTAAGTGTGCAGAAAAAGAATGTCACTCATACCCTTCAATTATTCTGATTTTGATCCTGACTACACATGAGAGCGCTTCTTGATGTTATATGAGTAGTTGCAGACATGGGCACTCCTCTCCCTGGCTATGTCATTCATGAGCAAGGTCCTGGCTGCCTTATCCTACTTTGTGAATGGTTCATTCTTGTATGTCAATATGGACTTGACTGCACTTTGTCAGGTCTCTACATCCAGGTCACTCACCAAGGTCATGAATGCACTCCCTCACCCACAAATACGGTGAAGTTCATATACTTCCCCACTACCACAGGGAGGCATGGGAGACCATGGCTGTTTTTAGCCTTATAAGGCTTTTCACAGGTTTGTAGTACCATTTATTTTACCATGTGGCCACATTAGCTTCCTCCATTGAAGTTTGAGGCATGCAGAAATCGGAGCACGCACCACAGCATTAATACTAAGGTAGTGGTGGATTCTTGAGGATACATCACTAATGTGTGCAAAGTTTACAGGATCACACCAGAACTAATTTATTTTTAACCAGTCATGACCAAGTACACATCTGGAGGACCAGGCTGAATATGTAGGAAGGCCGATATGTGGGTATACACTGACTACACCCATCCCATGTTGCGTGTCCTTTAGATGTTGCACTGTACTTACCACTACATGTGTGTTTCCATAGGGAACAATGGGCACCTACTGAGGTCCAGACTACTACAGTCTGTATATATATACACTAAAGTCTATAGGGTAGAAGTAGGCCAAGAAACCCATCAAGATTACCATCCTACTGCTCAGTGGTAGTACACATCAATTGCATTAGACATGTGTTTGTTAAGGTCTTTCTTGAATGACAGCCTTGTGTTGCAATTTACAACATATTATGGCAATGAAGTCCAGATGCTCAGCACGCACTCACTGTGTATAGTAATACAACCCTTTATCAATTCTGAAATTACTTCTTTTTATTCATTTGTCATGGCTTCATAATTGTCTATCTAGTGTAGAGTATTCTAAGTTAAGTTCTGAAATAATGTCGAAGTCTCTGCATATGTTCAATAAAATAGATTTTGTAAACCTCCTCTGAACTCCTACCCTGTCTATATCGCACTTACAGGAAGATGCCCAGAACAGAGAGACTTATGTGGTCTAACATAAACACTTTACACACCCTCCCAAATGTATTTATTCCTGGTAGAGAAACTACGCCTTATGTCGTAGATCATTTGGTTTGTCCTTGACATGACAACTTCATATTTCTTAGTGTTTGAATTCCTTATCAACAAGGATGTAAGTTTGTCATGGGTGAGGTTGGATGATGGTTTAATAACTCACTGGTTGTTCATGGAATCATAAGTAAATTTCCTGGCACGGTCATCGTTGCTACTTTTTGAACACAATACTGAAAGTTATGGAAGTCCTGAATGAAGACCAAAGGTCATAGAATCCATGATGTGTATGACTGCCATGACAAACTTACATCCCTACTTATCAATAATAACACCATAATCCATTCCTGCTTCTTTTTGCCTCATTTATGGTTTCATTCAGGTAGTACCTAGGACCCTTATTATTATGCCCCATTTGAAATACAACATACAGTATCTGAAGGCATTAAACTTCATACCCCATGATTTTGCCCAGCTGGTAAATCTGTTTAGGTCATTCTGAATTTAAGAAGTACTAGATTTTTCTGCTCTGTCTCCAATTTTGGTGTCATCAGCATATTGGATAACCTGCTATGAAGCCCCTTATTCATATCCATGATAAAAATCTGAAGGAGAAATGCTCCCAAACCAGAACCCTGGGGTACTCCACTAGTGATCTTGCCCTCAGTGGATTTAAATCAATTTACTATAACTTTCTGGAAGCTTTGCATTAACCAGGCTGCAATCCAATTTACAATATGGCTGTTTATCCCTGTGTCAAGTAGTTTACTTCCAAATCCCATATGGTGGATTGTGTCAAATGCCTTGCTCAAGTCCAGTTGGACAGCATCCACCAGTTGGCCTTCAGCAAGTTCATCACACATGACTTGCCTCTTTTAAACCATGCTGCTTTGTATCCCTTACAAGGAAGGCAGCACTCCAAATCCATGGAAACAAACCAAGTCAAATACAAGAGTAATGCAAAAAGTAGCAGTTTTAATCAAACAAGATAGTGTGCTGAAGGTACAGCACTGAGATCCCATGTTGTTTCCATGGTCTGGAGTGCTGCCTTCCTTGTTCCTATGGCTCTGCAATTTTTGGGTTGGCATCGGCTGAACAATCAGCATGCTTGGTTTTTGTGTGTTTTGTATCCCTTAACCCTATATTGCATAAATGCCTCATCTGTATGTCTTTTTATTATTGATTCCATTATTTTGCTTACAATACAGATTAACCTGATTGGTCTGTAGTTACAAATTTGCTCTTTACTTCCATTCTCATAAAAGGTGTTATGTTTCCTGTTCTCCAATCACCTAGAACATCCCCTGAGAGTAGGGATTTCTTCAGTGCTGACAATAGAGTATTTGCAATTTCATTCATACATTTATATGAAATGTAGGCGAAATGTCATCCAGTCCCTTTGTTTTATTCACATCCAGTTCTCTGAGTTTATTTTAACTGTATTGTACCAATTTCTAGCATAGGATGACTGTGAACGTGATCAACAATGTTTCTGAGATCACCTAGACTAGTCTCTGGCTGGTAGACAGAACAAAAATAATTGATAAATATTTCTGTCATTTCTCTTTCTGTGGTCATTTTGATGTAATTGTATGCTATCAGCTCTATACAATTGCTCCATGCTTTGGAAGAATACATACACAGTACCTATAAAATTCCTTTTCACAGCCTCCTGACACCAATTGTAAATCTGACTACAGAGATGGAGAGGTCACATAATGATTTCCACAGTAGGACTAGGCATGTGGTGGAATGTACCTTTGGGCTACTCAAGTTACCTTTTTAGTATAGTATCTCGATAGGACTGGGGGTGCCGTGATGCTTGTCCTAGTCAAGGTGTGTCAGGTATGCTGGGCCTATTGCACGATCCACAACCTTGCTCTGCAGAGATGCACACCTCTGCTGGTGTACAAAGATGACAAAAGAGTCAGTCAAAGATGTGCCTTCTGAAGATGAGGTGGCATGGTTGATGGGATGACAGATGAGGTTTGACCTTAGATGTGCATAGTGCCTTGGGTGATTGGCAGTGATTACCCCAGTGGTTGTCACTAGGTGCCATGCCCACAGTACACATAGGGATGGTGGTGCTGCTGATCTAAGTGGAGACTGTGCACAGTCTAGGGAGGTGGTGTCATGGTAATGCCCACTTTGACTTGGTTAGGCATGAGACTATTCAAGGCTCACGTGTCTGGACATGGCAATGGAAATCCATCCATGGCATTGATTGGTGCTAGTTGTGGTGGAATTCAATGGTTTGGTGCTGGACTAGGTAGGTCTAGAGGCTCTGATGCAGGTGTTGGGGTGTTGTACTGGTGTTGATGTGCCATTGAGCATACTGGTTGGTCTGCAGTAAAAGCTCTATCATGTTATCTTTTCTGGTTACCTGTGTGGGTGTAGCCTATGCTATGGGTTGGTTGGATGGGTAGTTTTGATGCCCATGGGCCTAGTTCTCCACACTGTGTTAATGCTCCCTAATGACTCTGGACTGTAATTTGAATGGGACTGGAATCTTTCTTCATCCATCCGTCCTTCGGATGAGACGTTAAACCGAGGTACCTTCTGCCCATCCTGGCGTTGTCCTGGTGGGTGTCCAGGTGGAAGTAAAAGAACCCAGGGCACTCTTCGCAAAGAGCAGGGAACATTCCCGGTGTCCTGACCAACATTCCCCTTCCCATAAACCGGTTCCTGCAATTATCCAGGCTGTGTGTGGGTGAGGATGTGCGATATGGCCGCCGCCACACATTCAGTCACTTCACTACCAGTCTAGCATTGCTTGTAAAAGCGCTTTGGGATACTGTACATGAAAAGCGCTATATAAATGCTGATTCTTCTTCTTCTTCTTCTTCAATCAAAATATTTTCTTTTGATTGGAAGTAAATTATTATTATGGCTTGGAAGTAAATTACTATTATGGCTTGTATATATGTTCATAGCCAAAATGTAAAATGGTTCTTTAGTATGTATGACATCACACATTTGTAACCTAGAAGATATTGGAGCAAGTGTTTGATATAAATATATTTATTAATTGAGCTACATACTACAGACAATTTATGAATTCTCTAGGGTTTATGCAAACATACATTGCTTTGTAAACAGTGCATCACTTCATATTTCTTCAGGAGTCATTAAGTTCAGTTTGCAACCAAAAACATTTCTTTCAAGGTGACACCAGAGTTTTTCTCTCAATAGACATGACCCGACATGTTGGACTATAGTGTATACCCATTAGGTTGCACTGAAAACCAGACTTGATCTTCCACCGTCAGTGTGAACCAGAACTTACCTTTTAGCAAAAATATTATGAGATAAATACTTAAATTCTCTAGCTGAAATGAAACATCATTATCTGCAGTCTGGTCTGGAAGGCAGGAGAGACCTAGCTGGTGAATTTCTGGTCCATATTTTTAATTCTGCTTCTTTTCCATAAATCATTGTCTTGTTAGCTTGGATCAGGCATCAGTCCAAGTTCTTTCAGAATCTTAGCAAAAAGTTCAAAATTCCAGGGCTGCAAGCTTCTGCTGGTGCATGGCAATGTTCAAAAGTCCTTTCCATTAGCCTCATCCTGCTTGTGGTCTCAAGGGAGAGATTTCAGAGACCTTTGTGAGTCCATGTTTAAGTACAAAGGCAAAGAGACCTTTCTCTGTGTCCAGGGCAAGAAGAGATTATGGGCTCGATTCTCAAAGGGCCCTTAGATTGACGCAAGCTGCGGAAAAAGGCAGCTTACATCAGAGCCGGTATGCCAGGGACCCTGCACCCAATTCTCTGTTGGGCAGGGTCCTGGTGGCAAAGTCCCTCAGCTTGCAGTAACCCTGGCTGTGTGCCAAACAGATGGCACATCCAGAGGATTTGCTGCATGCTGTGGGGTGACTGAGCACCACTGTAGCACATACCTGCTGGCTAGCGGCTTCCCCCCTCAGCACCTATCTGGCCATAAATTACAATGTTACACAATATCATTCCCCAGTGATCTAGTGGACCCTCAACCCCGATCTAGCCATAAATACTGTTTAATATAATCATTCCCATGTGATTTAGTGCCCCCTAGCCCCAATCCCCCAATAAGAAAAATAAAGGTGTCCTTCATGGTTTAGCAGACAACCACATCCCCAATCCCTTTATAATTTAATTTCCATCCCTGGTGGTCTAGCAGTCCCCCCCATCCCTGATCCTTTTTTAAATTAATGATTCTCATCCCTGGTGGTCTGGTGGTCCCCCCCCCACCCCCGATCCCTTTATGAATAAATAACTCCCATCCCTGGTGGTCTAGCACACCCGCACCCCACAGGCAGTGTCCCACCACACCGCTCCCCCCCCAAAACCAAGCCGGTGACTGGCAAAGCCCACCACTCACCACCACAGCCAGCTGCTGACTGAGCTCTCAATGAGCATGTACTGTATACAGTACAGTACATGCTCAGTGATTAACAGCCCACTGAGCTGTCAGTCAGTGAATGCATACTGAATACAGTATGCACTCACTGAGAGCTCAGTCGGCAGCTGGTCATGGTAGTGAGCGGTGGGCTCTGCCGAGTCACTGGCTGGCTTTGGGAGAGGGGAGGTGGTGGGACACTGCCTACCAGAGTGGGGTGGTGGGGACCGCTATACCACCAGGGATGAATTATTATTTATAAGGGATTGGGGATGGGAACGTTTGACCACCAGGGAAGGGAATCATTTGAAAGGATCAGGAAAAGGAGGGGGGCTAGTACATCAGTGCACTAAACCCTCTCAGAGGACATACATCTAAGTACCCTTAGACCAGCCCTGGCTGGTCTAATGGTACTTAGAAATTTGCCCTCTGGGAGGGTTTAGAGAATCCTGATTTTGGGGATATGGCAGCTTGCAGCTGTTGCAAGCCCCCTAGCAACATGCCGCAGCCCTTTTTGTGCCACAAGGATGACACAAGCCCCTTTTGGTGCAGGCAACCTACTGTTGCCACAGACTGCCTTTGAGAATCACTCCTGTTGCATGTTTTGGTGCAAGGGGCACTTTGTGCCATTCCTTGTGGCACAAGTCCCTTGCACCAGTCCAGGAGCTTTGAGAATCAGGCCCAGTATATCCAGGGTAGGAAGCAAAAGACAAGTGTGCTTCAGACCTCTTTGTCTTGTGTTCAAGTGGGAAACCCAACTCACTTTATGTATTATTCATGAGTCCTTTGCCTAAAAGTTCAAACTTCTGAACCAGAATTTTACCTGTATTTTTATAGAGGTCTCATTGACCTTTGTTCCAGTGGCTTTCAGTTACATAAACATTCCAATGTCATTGGGCCCCTTTAAGTTATGGAGGTTACCTGACCTTTGAAGTACATCACTTAGTGGAATGTCCTTATCTGATCTAGAAACATCTCTAAGTAGTACAGTTTCATGGAATCCATGGCTATGGGGCCAGACAGCATACATCCAAGGGTGCTTAGGGAGCTCAGGGAGGTACTGGCTGCACCTGTAACAGCCTTATTCAACAAATGCATTGGAAACAGGAGCGATTTCAGAGGACTGGAGGAGGGCAGATGTAGTCCTCATCCATAAGGGCAGCAGCAGCAGGGAGAAGGCTGGCAGCTATAGACTGGTCAGTCCAGTGTCAGTGGAGGGGAAGTTAAAGGAAACACTATTAAAAGAAAGGCAAGTGGAGTATTGTGAATACAGTAGCTTACAAGACCTGAAATGCATGGATTCATGAGGGGAGATCATACCATGTGAACTTGATCAATTGATTCAACAGGGTGACCAGAGAAATTGATCAAGGTGGGGCAGTGGACATGGTCTACTTAGATTTCAGCAAGGCCTTCAACACCGTACCATATAGGAGGCTTATAAGGAAACTGGGCAGTTTAGGGCTGTGACCCAAGGTGGTAAACTGGGTAGGGACCTAGTTAATGAATAGGCAACAGGGGATGGTGGCAAATGGCACTCTAATGAGGGAAGAGTGAAAAGCAGAGTACCTCAGGGCTCAGTGCTGGGTCCAGTCCTCTTCAATATCTTCATAAGCAACACTGCAGAACAGCTTGAAGGGAAGATATGCCTCTTTGCAGATAACACCAAAATCTGCAATAAGGTAGATAACTCCCAGAGGGTATGAAGAGAATGAGTAGAGATATGAAAAAACTCAAGGAGTGGTCGAGGTATGGCAGCTGGGTTTCAATGTAAAAAAGTACAAAATCATGCAGCAAAGGCACATAAACCTAAAGATGGTGTATAAAGTGGGGTTATAAAGGAGGCATTGATGGTCACAAAGTGGGAAAAAGACCTTGTGGTTCTCCTATCTGATGACCTCAAGGTGCTAGGGCAGTGCAACAAGGCAGTAGACCCGGCCAGTGGGATGCTAGGGTGACTAGTGATGGGAACCACCAGCAAAAAGAGTGAGGTTGTGTTGTTACTGTAGAGACCCCACCAGGAGTATTGTGTCCAGTTCTGAAGACCACATCTCAGGAAGGACATAGACAGGGTAGAAGATGTCCAGAGGAGGACAACTGAAATGGTGCAGGAGTTGCATCAAAAGCCCTATGAGGAAAGACTAAGAGATCTCAGTATGTACACTCTGGAAAAGTGGGGGAGAGAGGGGATATGATAGTGACCTATAAGTACCTTGCGGGGGTGAACAGGGTACAGCAGGAGAGTATTTTTCAGAGGAGAGGCTGCACCAGGACAAGATGGCATACAATGAAGCTGGAGTGGGGGGGGGAGTTTAGGAGGGATGTGAGGAAGTACTTCTTTAATGAAAGAGCAGTGGAGACTGGAACAGTGTACCAGTGGAGATGGTGGGAGGGGAAACAATGCTGGGCTTCAAACATACAAACATACAAAGGAGCCAGCAGAAGAAGGTCATTCAGTCTATTGAGTCTGCTGGTATTGCAGGGTCTACAGCTTATGCTACTGACCCTGCCCCCCTCCCTGGTCCACCCTTCCACCCTATCTGCCCCCAAGCCCCATAGTTTCCCCTTATGCCTGTCCCAAGCCCTATTAACGCTGCTCACTGACTTCACTGAGGCCACTTCCTCTGGTGGTGCATTCCAACTAGCCATCACCCTTTGCGTGAAGAACTGCTTCCCAACATCCCTCCTAAACCTCCCCCCTTCCAGCTTTAGACTGTGTCCCCTCGTGGATTGGTTACCCCTTAGCTTGAAGAGACCCTTCCTGTACACCCTATTCATCCCTTTCAAGTATTTGAAGGTCTCTATCATGTCCCCTCACTCCCCCTTTCCTGTAGGGAGTAAATCCTCAGGGACCCCCAACCTCTCCTCATAAGACATACCTTGTTGACCCATGAACATCTTAGTTGCCCTCCTCTGGACCTGCTCCAACAGGTTGATGTCCTTCTTAAGGTGTGGACAGCAGTATCTTACTCCATACTCTAGATGCAGTCTCACCAGGGACCTGTACAAGGGCAGTATAACTTCCTTTTGCCTACTGCTGACTCCTCTGGCTATACATCCCAGCATCCTGTTTGCCTTTGCTACTGCCTTTTCACATTGTGAGGAGTGCTTCAGGTCACTAGTTTTCATCATTCCCAGATACTTTACCTCCTCTGTTGCTGCTATCTGGATCCTCTCCAAGGTAGTATTTCGCACTTAGGTTCCTGTCTCCAACATGCATAACTTCACATTTCTTGGCATTGAAGCCAAGTTGCCAGATCCTTGACCATCTCTCAAGTTTTCTAAGGTCTTCCCACAGGTCTTGTATCCCTTCCACTGTGTCCACCCTCATACACAGTTTGGTATCATCCACAAATAGGCATAGTTTGCCCTTAATTCCCTCCCTAATGTCATTGATGAAGACATTGAACAATACCGGCCCTAGCACCAAGCCCTGCAGGACCCCTCTGGTGGTGACTGCCCTGGGCTGAATAACTCTCCCCCACCACTACCCTCTGAGTTCTGTCCCTCAGCCAGCATTCTACCCATGTAGTTATTTTCTCCCCAACCCTGAGATCCACCAGTTTCCTGATCAACCTCTTGTGGAGTACAAAGCCTTGCTGAAGTCCAGGTAAAGGATGTCCACCAACTGGCCCCTGTCCACTGTTCTGGTGACCCAGTCAAAGAAGTCAATCAGATTCATTTGACATGATCTCTCTCTCCCATAAATCCATGCTGCTTATCATCCTAGACACCATTCTCCTCCATATACCTTCCCAACATATCCTTAAGTATGGTCTCCATTAGCTTGCACATGATCGAGGTTAGACTGACTGGCCTGTAGTTCCCCAGGTAATCCCAGGGACTGCTCTTGTGGAGGGGTACCACATGTGCTATTCTCCAGTCCTGCAGCACCATGCTCAACTCCAGGGAACTATTGAAGAAGATCACCAGCAGCCCCACCAGCTCCCTTGCCAGTTCCCTCAGTACCCTTGGGAATATGCCATCTGGTCCTGTTGAATTGTTCACCTTTACTGTTAGTAGCCCCTCCCTCACTCTGTCATTTGCTATCACCACATCTGTGCACCCTTCTTCCCACTATAGGTACCGGTCCGTCTTTTTCCCTAGTGAAGACCATGAACATGTATGGGATAGGTACGATGCAATCTTAGCAGAAAAAAAGGGGGCAGCCAGAAATTAGGTAGGGTCTATGGAGCAAGTAATGAGCTAAATTTAAAAAGCTTTGGTATATTAATAATGGCATCAGTGTTTGGTTTTTGAGGGAATCTGTCAGCCCCAGTGCCCTCTCTCTGTTATCTGACTGATCGGTCAGTCCCTTTTTTGTAATTGTATTGCTACTGACTAATTTTGTCTCCATTCGTCATAGTATTTCATTACCGGTCTGAATTTTCTGTGTGGGTCTTTGCTGTGTTGTGGAGGAAGGCAAGTAGTGGCTGCTTCAAGAGGACCCATTTGTAGTTGTTTGTTCAGGCAAGATTATTTTTCCTCTTTCATGTGCCATTTCAGAGTCACTGGTGTGTTTTGCGGGGACTACTCATGGGCCTAATACTATCTGGAGTCAATGTACTGTAGCGGTACTACCTACTCGTCTTGAAATTAAATCTCAGTGGCACACTGCTTTTAGTTACAGAGGAGCAGATTCTATCCATAGTTTGTCTGGACACTTATAAAACTGTATTTTGCATGCAGTAAGTGAATTTTAGTGTTGCTAGTGTGTTGGAGGAGTCAAGGCGCTGTGGCAGTACTGTCTGTCACAAACGCACTCTGCAGGTCAGGCCCTCTGCTCCCACAAAGCCAAACCTCGAAGTGCAATATGTGAACAGGAGACAAACAGGGTACCCCTCTTGTCTGTTTTGGGTCCAAAACACCTACTAGTCTCGAGTCTTGAGGTAAAACATGAACCCTTTTTCGCTAGCACGCCCAGTTAACAGGATTAAATATCACACCCTCTTCAGGGAAATGCAGTGCAATACTTAACCCAGCAGGCACCCAGCCTGGTTCACAATTCTCCCCTTTTGGACTCAATTGAGACCCAGGTATTTTCTTACCTTAGATCAAGATGGTAACACTATAAGCCCTTTAACAGTTATGTCAGAATTATCAGCACTGTTCCAGCATTCACATGCAGAAATGAGAAAAGACTCAGGCAGAATTAAGGAAATCAAAATGTTTACTAATATTAAAAAAAAAATAGTAAATACATAAAAACATAGAATCTATATACATAAATGTTTACAGTCCAAAAAGAAATGGAAATTACAGAAACAAAAATGCCTGGTACTTGAATTACTAGTTTTAATTCAGTTTCCAATTTGGTTTTACCTATTTTGACAGAAGTGCATTTTCAGTCCAGAGCACAGTGTGTGTGTGTGTTCTCTTAGAAGTTCAGAGATAGAAGAACTAACTCATTTCAGCCAGAGTGATAATAAGACAAAATGTCCCTCCTATCCTGTGAGGTCACAGCTCATGAGGTCACTGTTAGTCCTGTAATTAATTTGTAACCTGACCAGAAATATCCAAAATGGTGTCATTATACTGCTTGCTGGAAATCTGTAAAAATAGCAATATTAATTTATACAATCTCTTTCCTCCTCAGAGCATTCCCTTTGATGTTCAGAAACACATCCATACAAATATTTATCTTACAGGTGTGAATTGTCACTGGCATTCAACAAACCTGGCTTCCCTCCTGATGCTGTAAAATTCATCCTGGCTGCTGGACCTCAAAGTAAATGAATGGTTTACAATGTGTGCTAACCTGGTGTCCTTATAGTCCTAAGAAGTCTTGCAACTATGTGTCAACACAGAAAAGGAAACTATCTCTTTAGCTACTGTATAGTAAGCAACTGCTTTGGGGTCAAAAGGTCAGGCCTGTTTAAAAGCTAGTCTTCCAGATGAGCCTGCTGACTGCCATTTCTCCTAAGCAGACATTCAAATAAACATATATTTATATCACAAATATGATACAATATAATAACAAGCAGATGCTATCCGTCACACTGCCTACTCATGGGACCTGATTCTATCTAAGGGTTGAGATACTGTGGTGATGCTGCCTGAGGACCATTGTTATGGCTGCAGGGGCAGAGCCTGCAGCCATCTTGTGATCAGTTCTAAAAACAACTCACTGGATTCTGACCGAAGAACAAATTTGGAGGTGCAGCACAATCCCTCCAGAACTCCGTGGGTACACTACTTTACCATGTGCAAGATGACCACCAGAGCTCAGTGCGCATGTGTGAGCAGTTGCACATGTGTGACTCCACTTACACACTTGTGGTGAACTCATGTATGCTCACTGAGTTCACAGGAGTACAGTCCACTATGGCCAAGATGGCTGCTGGAGCTCGGTGCACATGCATGACTTCACCGCAAGTGATGTCTCACATGCGCAACTGCTCACATATGCATATTGAGCTGTAGTGGTCATCTTGGGCATGTGGTCTGCTCCGCCATGACCTCAGTGAGCACTCTTAAAATGCAACTGCAGCTGTGTCAGCTCTGACTAGAGTTTGTTACACACTGTCATGACTGAAAAAATAGCTTATAGCAAGGTGAGCTTTCAATGTGGTAAAATGTATTTGGTGCACATGGGCATGTCTTTCAGTGTGATTGGTGTGTTGAGGGATAGTCATGTTAGCTGTGGGAGCAGGGCAGTTGCTGGGGGAGATAGTCAACTGGCAGCAGTCTATTGTATCCAGTGATATGTGTGTGGGCTTGCTGAGCTTGGGGCTAAATGGGGGTCTTGCTGAACTGAGAGTTGGTGTGTGGGGGTGGGGGTGTGGGGGTGTGCTTTGTGTGGTTCTGCAGAGCTGAGTGTGTGGATGTGAGAGCTGGCTGTAGGGGTAGTAGCTGATGGGGGAGCTGGCTGTGTTATTGGTGGGAGCTGGGCAGCAGGTGGGGATCTACTGCATGCAGTGACATTTGGGTGGGCTTGCTGAGCTGGGAGGCTAAAGAGGGGCTTGCTGAACTGTGATCTGGGAGTCGGGAGCTGTGTGTGTGTGTGTGTGTGTGTGTGTGCACGCTCGCGCACATAGCTGGGGTTGTGGACGGGAGACCTGGCTGTGTTGTTGGGGGTAGCTAAGTAGTTGATGGAAGAGCTGGCTATAATGTTGGGAAAGCTGGATAGCTGGCGGGATAGCTGCCCATGTTGTTAGGAAGATAGGCAGCTGGTGTGGGTCTGTTGTATATAGTAACATTTGGATGGACATGCTGAGCTTGGAAGCTAAAAGGGAGGCCTTTGCTGAATTCAGAGTTAGGCATGTGTGTAGGGGAAGGCACTGGGTGGGCATATGTGTGTGTGTGTGTGTGTGTGTGTGTGTGTGTGTGTGTGTGAAGGGGAGCTGGGCATGTGGATGGGTCCTTAGGAGCAGTTTGAAAGGTGGGAAGGGGAGAGCCAATATAAGCAGTAAGCTTGTCCCAGATTGAGGAGAGACAGACAAAGAAATCTGTCTAGTCAGCCTTGGTTTTTCAGTGAGGTACAGAAAAGTGCAAGAGTCTACAGAGCAAGTAGATAGACGGAGAGGAGGTGATGAGGAGGGAGGGAGGGAGGGAGGCAGAAAGAGAACCACTATTTGGAGACAAAGGAAGAGGCAGCATGAGAGATTCCTGAACTACTGGGAGGGAGAATTAAAGCAGAGAGAACATGGTGGGTAAGGGGAGGAGAGTTAGTGATGAACCAGCAGTAGTGAAAGGGGATCCAGACTGGCTAGAGTGGACTTCGTGTCAGGACCCTAAACCACTTCTGTGTAGTCTGTAAGAAAATTAGGTTAATATACAACATATATAATCACAGTATTATTATTAATTTGATCAGAGCTGAGTTTATTATTTTATTTTATTATTACTTATCATGCCTTAGCAAAAAGTATTCTGATTAAAGAAATCCCGTACAAACATGCCAAAGGACACAGATAAGAATTTTCTGCATGCTAGCTATTATGAACAAAGACTACATGATAGAGGAAACAATTAAAACATGTACAAGTACGTCAGTGTAAGTAAGGAATGAGTTATTATCAAAAATAAAAATATTCTCTTCAATAAGTCCTCTGTCTTT
The DNA here is from genome assembly GCA_016271365.2 of Neoceratodus forsteri. NCBI lineage: Eukaryota > Metazoa > Chordata > Ceratodontiformes > Ceratodontidae > Neoceratodus > Neoceratodus forsteri. Next base: position 1,223,179,550 of record CM057450.1, read on the forward strand.
GGAAATGTGTGTTTTTCTGAGTTTGTAATGCTCAGAGATTTTTCTGGATCAGGTTAAAATGCATTATAACATGGGTTCCTAAAATACTGTCTTCTGATTGGTCCAAACAGATCTCCTGACTGTGGATTAATGTCTGATATACCCACAGTTGCATCATCACATGGCTTTATTTCACTGTTTTTTTTAAGTAAAACTCAAACAAAACATTGTCCCTGTTAGAAGAGGATTAACACCCTCCAGGGTATGGGTTTACTGAGCATTAATCCACACCTGGGTGGCCGAAATCACTTGGCTTCACCTCGTGATTCCAGTGCCCCCAGGCATAGATTAATGCTCAGCAAACCCATACCCTGTTGTGAGTTAATCCCTCCTTCCATTACCCATGACCCTATCAATCATATATATGTATTTTATTGTTTTCAAATAAAACAGTAAGTTTTACACCACATGTCAGACATATAGATATGCATACGTAATACATCCAATGTATACAGTAAACTGTTAGTCTAAACAGTCTTGTTTCCAGATAGGAAGGTAGTCCCATAGATCTTTTAACAAGTATAAAGTCTGATATAGCTGCACCTTGTAGTAGTTAGAGAGTAAAACACACAGTGATCTATGGAGACCCCAAAATGCAAAACCTCCCTCATTAAGCTGGGATGTGCTCCCTGTCCATACATTATATATGGTAGTTACAAACATGGGTAGCCCTACTTTTTTTTATAGTCAGCTTACTTTTTGCCCCTTCCTCTGCCGTTCATCATAACTCCGCCCTGGTCATGGTGCCCCCGAGACTCCACCGCTTTATGAGCCCCTCACTCCCCCAGTTACTCCTGGCTTGCCCCCCAGGAGGCGGAGCATGGCACTGCAGTGGACACCAGTGCCATGGGTCTGTATCTGGTTGGGGGAGCCCTCGGCCAGGAAGCTGATTGAGTCCCGGGGGCAGGGCATCATGGAGACATTAGGCCGAGAGGGATTTTATCCCTATAGGCTGGGGTGGAGCTGTGCAATGATGCCAGCATCTGTCCCACCCCAGTGCCCCTTGACTGTGCGTCGGTGCATCAGGTGATGTACCCAGCTGCCGCTAGGCACTGCTCTTGCACCAACTGCAGGAACCCCCCCCCCCCGGAGAAGGAGAGCAGTCCTTATGACGCTCAATCTTTCTCCTCCTGGCCGGCCCTCTGATGACCTGGGCTCATTCATAAACCCAGTTTGCCAATGTCACAAGCGGAAATCCAACCACTGCACCAGCATGCCGGCTGGGTAGCCCTGCTTTGTAGTTCTGATCCTCCACACCCCACCTATTGCATCTAATTTACCAGATAGTCGTTACAGTGAGCAATACAAAAATTATAACTAGCAGTTTTAGTGAGCTAATAATGAATCAGGTGGTAACCAAGTTCCTGCACACTCAACATGGCAAGTAAGAAACATTTCATGGTGCAAGCAGACATTTCCCTGGGTTCATGGACACTATCGCGAATAAGAAAAACGTCCAGCATTTAACTGCCAAGGTGGGGATAAAATTGCATTGTCTGTGCAGTACCCCAGGAATTGCCACACTCTAGTGACATGTTCCAAACAGAGTTTATTGACCCAGTTAGTTTACATACACCATGAGGAGCCCACCATTTTACCCGGGTGCATTCACATATCCGACCCCTTACAAAACAGTGTGTTCCATGTGGTTATACATTTGGTTGAACACCTAACAGGAATAAAACAAAAACAAAGTCTAAACAGTGTTCAATTAACCCCTCCCATCCAAGCATATAATTGCATTCAATTAGTGCTCTTCCCCCCACACCCACACCAACCCGAGGTCTGCCTCAGAAAACGGGAGACAGCTACAGTTCAGTACTTTACATTTCATGTGTCCCCTTCAGAAATCTCTTTTCTCCTGGTGCCATCTTCATTGAATTTAACCTTGATGAGTTCTAGCCTGTGGCTCGCTTCACCTGCATCTGTAAATTGGTAAGTATGACATCCATAGTATATTCAGGGTCGTGCTGGTATTAAGAAGGAGTGTGGGGCTCTAATACACATGAGTTGTGCCCAAACAGCATAAAAAGGTTTCCTACGCGTGCACGTTGTGTAGGATAAGTCAGGGAAAAGATACATAGTTTGTTCTTGAAATTTCAGTCTCTGGAGCTCCTGGAGTACTGAAGAAGTGTATCTCTAATGACTGATGAGGCCATTACTAGGAATACAGCATGAGGCTTATCCCACAGTTAGTCCACTGAACTCAGCAAGATTCTGTAAGCCCTGATAACATTTTGTGAGACAGTGTCTGGTGAAAGTCCCAGAGCCCCAAGCAACCAAGTTTTATGGATCTGGACTGCATTATCGCCCTCACTCCCTCAAAGAGCCCTACAGACCTGTCATTAAAAGGCCTTTGTGAGTTCTCTAGGGCTTCCCATTGATACCAAAGCTATGTATTTTCTTGAATCATTTTGCTCATAGCTGTTAATGCCTCAGTTGCCACTGTTTTAGCCACTGTCACTGTCTTGTTTGCTACTTCGATTTTGGCATCTTTTCTCCCTAGTTACTTCAGAAATGACTTCAAACTTACCATCTATTGCCTGCATAGACACCATGAGGGACTTCCAGGGTGACTCTGTTCCAGTGCTGGGAGTCAGTATGGATTTCTTGGCCTGCTGCTCTTAAGGTTGCTGCTGGTTCTTCCCCCTTCCAACTCCCAATTTAGGATTAACCATAATGAAGAAAGGCATTTGCTTACTCCTCTCATTTAACTGTAGCTATTTCTGTCATCAGATTTCATATTTAGCTCAGTTATAATTTATATTTTTAGGTAGAAGGCTGTAGAAGTACAGAGCTATGCTAAGAGACGTCTTCTTTGCAAGTGTGCTCAACAGCACCATCCCTCCCAAAATGACTAATGGTGAGCACTACAATAAAGAGGGCAGTGCAGGAGGAAGGGGCTGGCTACTGCTCCAAAACAGAACATGGCTTCAAAATTAAAACCCTTACAGCTGAATACTATGTAAACAAGGTGGATTTATTAAAGGGCATCTCTTTTCTAATCCTTATTAAATTCATTTATATCAGTGCAGAAAATCATCCACAGAACTTTTGACAATTAAGAATGATGTGGCAATGCCACTAAAATGCACTGATAACAGTTATATAGTTATCTTATTAAAGGAGGTAATTAGCCCCCCCCATGTCATGCTATGCATTGATCCAGATCCACAATCCAATATCAACTTGCAAAAAAGGGCAGAAAAGTGCAAGAAAATGCATTAATACAAATACCACATTGTGTAAATTAAATCAGCTAGATTCAAACCACTTCTCCAAGCCCCAGTGCTTTGTTCCTCTCGAACTTTGTCAAGGGGCATGACCATGACCTGTACTTTAACTCCTTGTATCTTACTTGGTTGCCATGGTTACACTATCTCACAGATTCATTTAAAGTGCTAATGCAATAAGTTCAAAAAACACCACCGTAAAACTACAAGAATGCTAAATTCTACAAACAGAAGCACTTGAAAAGGGGGCAACCTAACTAAGCAATCATTCTTTTTTACCTCAGACTGTGGCCATAGCTAAATAGCAGTCTAGTCTGTAATAATTAGAACAGAAGAAGTGCTCCAAACCTCAGCTTTTTTAGCTTTTATTTCTTCCCCTTGTGAGTTAGTATTATTTTGGGGTCCTTCATGTCACCATGCCACAGTCTGGTCAAATGCTCCATTACTACATCAGCCTAAAATAAAAAAAAAATAAAAAAAACAGAGACAATAATTAAATACTGGGATTAAACACTGAGGTAGCATACAACACAAATAGACAATAGTGCATATCAGATACAGAGTCATTTCAAAAATGCAGATTTCAAAAAAGGGGGGACAATATGTGTAAATCAGACTAAAAATGCACACTCCCTGCAGAAAACACTTAAAGCCTACTTCATCATTGTGACCCCTCAACAGTGCCCCCTGCAGAGCCAGGTTAAGAGACATCATCTTAAAAAGCAGGTTCAACAGTGCTCCCGTCAATCATTTTTTTTTTTAATTTAGATTTTTTTGCCCCAGTTTTTCCCTGTGTTTTCTCCAACCCCTTGTCCCGGCCATGTGCATGCATGTGAAGGCATGCACATGCTGCAGTACTGGGACACTCGCCCACTACTTTGCTGCCCATTCACCTGCACTACCGTGGGCCTCCATCCAGGGACAGTGGAACTAGGATGGGCAACAGGGTCCTCCCTAGGAGAGGAGAGCTACCTTGCAGTTGCTCAGTCCTGCTCCCTCCCTGCCCCTCCGTGCAAGCTCTCCAACAACCTGGGCTAGTTTGTGAACCTGGGTCAACAGCATGACACAAGGTAAGGCGTCCAGTACCTCACCCCTCAGAGCCACAGGGCTGGCTCACCAATCATAATTTAAAGAGGCTGTGTATGTGACTTCAAGAGACTTACAAGGCATTAAGCAACCTCAAAAAATGTAACCCGTGTTTCATCTGTGTTTTACCTGACCCACTGACATTGGAGTGGTTTTCTAACTAAAAGCAGATAGTCAATGAAACCAAGGTCAATGAAGCTGCTATCAAAATATGCTTAAAGATCCTTTGAAGGTATGTGAAGATTTGAACTTTTAATAAAATGACTGAGTAAAATAACTTGATGCATGAGATCACTCACTTAGTGAATAATGTATAAGTGGGCTGGCACTTCCTGCCCAAGATACAAACCAAAAAATAGTCAATTTGGTGCCTGTGCTTTTTCTGGGGAATTAGATGGACAAGGAGCTTGGAAGCACTTCTCCTCTCAGACTGAGTCAACCCTCTCCTTGAGACTACAGTATATGCAGAATGAGGCTAATACACAGGACTTTTAGACATTGCAATGCATTGCCAGCAGATGTGGTCCTAGAATTTTGAATGTTTGCTAAGATCCTGAAAGAACCTGGACTGACACCTGATCCCAGCTGACAGACAATGCTTTCTGAAAGACCCTGGTTTGTGGAAAAAAAAACAGAATTGAAAATAAGGACCACAAATTCACCAGCAAGGTATCTCTTGCCTCCCAGCCCAGAGAACATATAAACATGTTTCATACCCACTGACAAATTTAAGTACAATATACTGTATTTAATAGTAGTCTTGCTAAAAGGCATGTTCTGGGATTAGCTGTGGGGGTGTGGGTCAAAGTCTGATTTTTCAATGCAATCTAATAGGTTTTCACTATAGCTTAACATGTCGGATCGTACGGTATCTGTCAAAAGATAAACCATGGTATTAACTTGAAAGAAATTATTTTCTTGCAAACTGAACCTAATGACTCCTGCTGAAGCATCAGGTGGTCTATTAACTGCAATTCAGTGTATGTTTTTGTAAACCCAGTGAATTCTTAGATCTTCTGTAGTATGTAACTTAGTTAATAAATGGATCATTTTTATAAAAAAACTTGTTTTGATCTTTTCTGAGTGATGAATGCATGATGTCATACATATCAAAGAACCTCGTTAAATTTTGGCTGTGAAAAAAAATATAAGCCATACTAATATAATAATAAGGATAATGTACTTCTAATGAAAAGATAATATTTTTATTGAAGATTTCAGTTCAGAGTTGTGACATAATTCAGGGCTGTCATCACGGATCGATGTGAATAGCAGAATTATTAATTAGCACTAATTTTGAAATTTCTAACAATTTTTTGAAAATCCTAATTTTTTAATTTTGATAATTGTGTCATGCAGTAGTATATTTATTTATTTACTTATTTATATATGCACTGGCATGATGGTCTGCATCTGTCCAGGAAGGGAAACACGGTCCTAGGTGACAGGTTTAAAGGCTTCCTTGGCAAGCTTTTAAACTAGCCAAGGGGAGAGGTGCTGATAGGAAACAGGAAAGTTCAAGCCCCCCCCCAACAAAACATGGCAGGTAGTAGGGTAAACACTGAGGTACAGAGCTTGACAGAGGGCAGAACATGGGTAAATGGAAAAATGGACAAGGCAATAAGAGCAGGATGGGGTAAAAAGTATAAAGCCAACATTAAATGGAGGACAATGAGTACCAATGCCCATAGTCTTGAAACAAGCTTCCAGAGCTAGTAGCCCTGATGGAAGAGAACACTTGGATATTGTGGCAGTCACAGAAACATGGTACACGGAGAACCATGACTGGGATGTCAACATGCAGGTACACAATCTACAGAAGGGACAGGGAGGTAAAAGGAGGTGGGAGTAGCTCTCTACATAAGGGAAGGGATCAAAGCTACAGAACTAAAAAGTAAAGGGGGAGGACAAGAGGAACTCTGGGTCACCTTGGAGACAGGGAATGGCATCACAATCTGCACAGGGGTTGTATACAGACCCCCATCTCAAAGGGAGGAAATGGACAAGAAAATGATAGAGGGCATTCTCAAAATGGCTGAAAAAGGGGAGATACTGTTGATGGGGGACCTGAATATGCCAGATGTTAACTGGGTGACATGGACTGCAGCCACATCCAAGAACAGGGTCATTCTCGATGCCCTACAGGGGGCATGCCTTAGACAGCTAGTGGTGGAACCCACTTGGGAGGGAGCAATATTAGACCTTGTACTCAAATGAGAGAGGATCACAAATTTAGAAGTCAGTAGACATCTGGGAACAAGCTAACTACTGCACAGTGTGCTTCACAATAAACACAACCTTGGAGACAAGCCATACAAAGACAAGGATACTGGACTTTAGAAGGGCTGACTTTGGCATAATGGGTGAATACCTGAGGAAAGCATTAGCAAATGGCCAGAAAGGAGGGGTGGAAGAACAATGGAGAAAAATCAAAACTGCCATCATGGAGGCAACAAGCCTTTGTGTGAAACAAATAAAGAAAACAAAGCAGAATAAAAAAACACTATGGTTCTCAAAAGAGGTGTCAGGGAAGGTTAAAGAGAAAAAGGCTGCATTCTAAAAGTATAAGAAATCACAGATGGAGCACGGCAGGGAACTGAATTAATTAAAGCAGAAAGAAGTGGGGAAGGCAGTCAGAAAAGCAAAGACCCAAACCGAGGAAAAGATAGCCAACTCAGTTAAGAAGGGGATAAAACCTTTTATAGGTACATTAGGAGCATAGAAAGGTTAAAGGAGGATAGTGAAGATTAATAAAGGAGAGGAGGTGGGCAGAGGAGACAGTGAAAAGGCAGAGATACTGAATGAATACTTTGCTCAGTATTCACAAAAGAAGAAGAGGAGGAGTTACCTAAACCAAACAGTAGAAGCACTCTGGATAGTGGGGTTGACGCTAGTCCATTTACAGAAGAAAAAGCACTGAAAGAACTCCTAAAACTCAAGGTAGAAAAAGCAATGGTGCCTGATGGGATTCACCCTAGAATCCTAAAAGAGCTAAGGGAGGACCTAGTGACACTAGGGTCCTTAAAGAACTAAGAGAGGTGGTGGCTGAACCTCTGGCTATCCTGTTTAGCCGATCACTGGAAACAGGGGAGGTACCCAAAGACTGGAGGACAGCAGATGTAGTCCCCTTATACAAAAGTGGGAACAAAGAGGAAGCAGGGAACTACAGACCAGTCAGCCTCACCTCGGTAGTGGGGAAGATCATGGAAGCACTACTGAAGGAGAGATTGGTGGAACATCTGGTTGTCAATGGACTACAGGACCCAAGGCAGCATGGTTTCACCAGGGGAGGCCGCGTCAGACCAACCTCATTGAATTTTTGACTGGGTGACTAGGAGGTGGATCAGGGGAGGGCAGTGGACATGGCCTATCTGGACTTCAGCAAGGCCTTTGACACTGTGCCATAGAAGACTATTACACAAACTGGGAATATGGGTGTGGGCAGGACAGTAGTGTGGTGGGTAGGTAACTGGCTGGGTGGCAGGACACAGAGGGTGGTGGTGAATGGCCGTCACCCACAGAGGGGAAGAGTGACCAGTGGGGTACCACAGGGATCAGTGCTGGGACCGTCCTATTCAACATCTTCATCAGTGACATGGCGCAGGACCTAGAAGGCAGAATTTCACTGTTCGCTGATGACCCAAAGCTCTGTAACAGAGCAGACACACCAGAGGGTGTAGACAGAATGAGAGGGGACCTGCAGAAACTTAAAGAATGGTCAGGGGTTTGGCAGTTGAAATTCAATGCAAAGAAGTGCAAGATAATGCATATGGGGCACAAAAACCCTGGCACAATATATCAGTTGGGGGGTGAGGATATAGCATGCACCAAGCAGGAAAGGGATCTTGGGGTTATCATCTCTGATGACCTCAAGGTGGGGAAACAGTGTAGACAAGGCAGCAGGTAAAGCAAATAGGATGCTGGGATGTATAGGCAGGGCATTACCAGCAGGAAAAGGAGGTCATAATTCCGCTATACAAGACACTAGTGAAGCCCCACCTGGAGTACAGTGTACAGTTCTGGAGACCATACCTACGTAAGGACATAGACAGGGTAGAGAAGGTTCAGAGGAGGGCAACAAAGATGGTGCATGGAATGCATCACAAGTCCTATGAAGTCAGGTTGAAGGAAGTGAACATGTACTCCCTGGAGGAGAGGAGGGAGAGAGGGGATATGATAGACATACAAGTATCTTACAGGGAGGAACAGGGTACAGGAAAACACTATTTTTAAGCGAAAAAGATGTTCCAGGACTAGAGGGCATGGGATGAAGTTGGATGGAGGACGATTCAGAGGAAACATGAGAAAGAATTTCTTCACAGAATGGGTAGTGGACAAGTGGAACACCCTGCCAGAGGAAGTGGTGGGGGCTGAAACAATCACGGGATTTAAGAATGCATGGGATAGACATAAAGGAATTCTGGAGGTCAGGGGTAAGGTGCAACAGACTTCTAGGAAAACAAACTGAACTTACAAGCTCAAATGGGCAGACTGGGTGGGCCATAGGCCCTTATCTACCGACACTGTCTATGTATCTATGTACCACTAACCACACTTTTTAACAAATCATGGGAAGATAGGGTGGTACCTGAGGACTGGAGGAGGGCAGATGTGATTTCTCTTCACTAAAGTGGGAGCAAGGCAGAAGCAGGAAACTACAGACCTGTTAGTTTGACCTCAGTGGTGGGGAAAATGATGGAATCACTTCTGAAAGAAAGAATTGTTGAGTACCTAGAGGCCAGCGGGGCACAGGACCCACAGCAGCATGGATTCACAGCAGGAAGGTCATGCCAGATGAATCTAATCGATTTCTTTGACTGGGTGACCAAAGTAATAGACCAGGGAGGGGCTGTGGATATGCCTACCTAGGTTTTAACAAGGCATTTGACACAGTCCGCACAAAGATTAATAATCAAGTTAGCCAGCCTGGGAGTGGGTCCCAGGGTGGTAGCCTGTAGCAAACTGGCTGCACAACAGGACACAGAAGGTAATAGTGAATGGAACACATTTTGAAGAAAGGGGGGTTACTAGTGGAGTACCTCAGGGCTCAGTACTGGGTCCAGTCCTCTTTAACGTCTTTATAGGTGACATTGCAGAGGGTCTGGAAGGAAAGGTATGCCTCTTTGCAGATGACACAAAGATATGTAACAGAGTTGATACACAAGGGGTAGAAAGGATGAGAAGGGACTTGGCAAGGTTGGAGGAATGGTCAGACATATGGCAACTTAGATTCAATGCAAAGAAGTGCAAAGTAATGCACCTGGGAAATAAAAATCCAGGAGAAGAGTACACAATAGCAGGGGAGGTACTAACGACAACAATAATGGAAAGGGATCTGGGTGTAGTCATATCAGATGACCTAAAGGTGGGTAAGCAATGTGAGAAGTCAGTAAGGAGAGCCAGGGGATACTGGGATGCATGGGAGGGACTCAAGCAGAGAAAGGGAAGTGGTTATCCTCATACAGACAGTTGGTGAGACCCCATCTGAGTACTGCATGCAGTTTTGGAGACCTCATCTACGCAAGGACATAGACAGGATGGAAGCAGTCCAGAGGAGGAAACTAAAATGGTGCAGGGTCTACATCAGAAACCATATGAAGAGAGACTGAGAGAGCTTAATATGTATACCCTTGATGAAAGGAGGGACGGGGGACATGATAGAAACTTTTAAGTACCTCAAGGAATCAACAAAGTCCAGGAGGTAGCATCTTTCAGAAAAGAGATGTGTAAGAACAAGGGCACAATTTAAAGTTAGACGGGGGACGGCTCAGGGGTAATGTGAGGAAATTCTTTTTCACGGAGAGAGTGGTGGATACATGGAACCACCTTCCTGGAGAGGTTATGGCATCTAAAACAGTGGGGGAATTCAAACATGCATGGGACAGACATAAGGCAATTATACTGGGGGGTTGCAGGAAGTAGGCTGTTGGTTAACTAGAATTGCAGCTTATCCAATAGGTAGGGAAATGGGCAGACTGGGTGGGCCAAGTGGTCCTTATCTGCTGTCAAAGTCTATGTTTCTATGTAGAGAATCGGAATTACAATCCTATAAGTCAGGAACTCCTTTCAAAGGTTCCATGTTAAAATATTAAAGACTTGGACCAAGCACAGAGATGAGTAACATACATACAGGTGATTAACATCTTTGAGGGGTGTAGATACAAAACCCCAAGTCAAAAATTATGCTAACAGTGAGGTATCTAGCACTATGCAATTGTAAAAAAGGCCATCAGTAACCAGGCGAGAGTTGACAACGGGTATGGTGTTACTGCTGTTAGTGGCAGGGGGGATGGTTAAGACTCACTGCAATCACAGGCACCATAGTTGACTATTTCAGAGCAAAGAGAGGATTTAAAGGGGCCTAGCATCACTTCAGAGGAAACAGCTGAGGGTAGTTCATTCAACCAGAGGGGAGCTTTGTAGAGGAAGGACCATTGGCCCAGGGATGTTCTGCAGTGAGAAACTTGAAAGGAGGCTGAGGAGGATCTTCTGGTGTTCCTGAAGTGTGGGGCTGTAGCAGGAGTTGGAGGCCAAGGGGTAGGAGTCTAAGGGAGAGTTTTTTAGCAAAGAGACAGGTATGATATCTAAGTCTGCCTTTGAAGTTTAGCCAACCAGTGTGACAATAGAGCTCACAGGTGTGAGTCCACCTGTCACACCCCGTGACAAGGTGACAGGCTTTGTTAAGGGAGATCCTAAAGTGGTGGAGGGCAGTGTTATCCGCAGCACCATAGACAATGAGCCCGTAGTCAATTAGGGAAAGGACCGAGGAGGTCACTGCCATTAGAAGGGCCTCAGGAGGCATATATGACATATGCCTGTACAGAAACTCTAGCCTAGTGTTGATGGTGAAGCTTAGTAGGTTAATGTGGTCATGAAAAGTAAGGTGGGAGTCAAGAGTGATACCCAGGTATTTGAAAGATGAGACTAGTTCCAGTGGGTTATGCTGGTAGTTAAGGATCTTAAGTGGGAAGTCCCTAAACTTGCTTTGCTGGTGGGTGAAGATCATTGCCTTAGTCTTTTTATAGTTTAGTACAAGTCTGTATTCGGAGAACCAGTCTTCAGCCTCAGAGAAGGATTGCTGAAGTGAGGATTGGAGGGAGATGGGCTTAGTGTGACTGATAAAGATTACAGCATCATCTGCATAGAATAATATCTGTCCAGTGCAGACCTTAGGGAGAGAGTTTAAGAACATGCTAAAAAGGAGGGGGCCCAGGACAGAATCCTGGGGAACCCCAGAGTGAACCAATCTACTGGAGGAAAAGGAGGAGTTAATTTTGACTTGTTGGGATCTGTCACTGAGGTAGTTTTTAAACCAAGAGGTTGCCTCCGAGGACAGCCCCAAGGTGGTCATGGATTGGATGAGGAGAGCATGACTGATAGTGTCAAATGCTTTGGTTAGATCAATATAAGCAGCACCAGCTAAGTGGCCATTATCGAGGGTCCTGTTGATAAATGTAGTATATTTAAGGTGATGGTGCTGCACCCCTTCCTGAAGCTGTGTTGCTCAGGGCAGAGCAGGATGTGATTAGTTAGGTAGTCAGTGAGTTGATTAGATACCATTTTTTCAAGTGCCTTGGAGATGGGTGGAAGGATTGAGATAGGGCGGTAAATGGCTGGGGAGGAGGGGTCACCGCCTTTAAAGATCAGGGTGATAACAGATGATTTCCAGAGGGCAGGAGATTGTCAGAGACAGAGGGGCCTGTTAAGGAGATAAGTAAGAGGTGCAAGGACAGAGTCTAGTGTGAGATGGAGGCGTTTTAGATCTAGACCGTCACCACTGTGTCGGGTTTTTCCCAAAGCTGTGGTGAGGTAGCATCTGGCCTCAGTTAAGGAAATAATCCCAAATCTGAAAGGAGGGGGTTTTATTAGGTAGCGGGGGGCCAGGTCTGGCTCAGGGGTGAGGTCGAAGAAGTTAGGGGGAAGGACATTGGTGAGGTCAGAGAAAGCTGAGTTAAGGGTATCAGCAATAAGTTGGGGCTCCTGGGTGAGGGATCCATTTACAATGAGCTTGGTGGAAGGGGGCAGATAGATTTGCCATTGAGCTCTTTAATATTGTCCCAGAACCTGCATCCAGAACCCCAGGAGGAGGAGAGGGCTTCCTGGTAGTGGGTGGCTTTTGCTTTATGAATTTCCCAGGTGCACTTATTCCTCATCTCTCTATAGAGTTATCGGTCATGAGGGAGGTGGGATTCATTAGCCTTGTGCCACAAATTGTCATGGTGGCACATGAGTTCAAGCAGTGTTTGGGTGACCCAAGGGGAGTCACAACCTTAAATCACCTGTTTGGTGAGAGGGGCGTAGAGGTCACAGGTAGCATTGAAGGTGGTTATAAAGTGTTCTAGAGCAACATCAGTTGAGGGGGCAGAGTTAATGGTTGACCAATCACAGTGTAATAGGTTAAGTTTGGGACAGGAGAGGGATCCCTTTTTGAGGTGGTGTTGGAAGGAAAATTTGGGTGGGGGTTTGAGGATCCTGGTCAACCATCAGCAAATTACTGGTGAGTGGTCACTGAGTGCATTTGGGAGAACCATGACTCCAGAAATGTAATTCTGGAGGGACGATTAGTAAGGATGAGGTCTAGTAGGGTGGATGTTCCTTCTTTATGGTTTAGTCTTGTGGGAGACAGAACCACTTGAGTGAGGTCCATAGCAGCAATGGAATCCTTGTAGGGGGCTGAGGAGGGAGCAAGCCCGTTTATATTAAAATCTCCTAGGGCAATTAATTCATTATTGTTAGGCAACTGGGATAGGCTATTAAGGACCGAGGAAAGGGCAGACTTTTGATGCTAGCTTTAGCAGACAGAAATCTTGCTTATAGAGCAAGAAGCAGCTGACTACAAAATTAGAACTTTTTTTTATTAATAGAACACTTCTATCACAGCAGGAGTCAGTGCCTGCTGGGATTAAGAAAACAGATACTTTATTAGAAGTGGGGGGTCTCATTTAGGCCAAAAAAAAAAAAGAAAGTCAGTGTGTTTTTTCATGTTACAGAAAGGGAGTTTGTTAAGTCAGGAGGGGAGACATTAATTGGGGGTGTGGCTTAGGAGTACAAAAGCAGGTGTCTCCAGTTACAGTTCCCTAGTGCAAATCTTACTTTTAGAGCAAGGAGAAGCTGACTACAAAACTAGAACATTTTTTACTAATTGCCCTCCTTCCCTCCCCTCCACCCTCCCACCCTTAGCCAGTTCTACTTTTATAGGCACTGGATTTGACTAGCAACAGAAACTTGCTGTTTGGCAGTAGGAAGGGAAGGATCACTGAGACACATAGGTTTCATCATTGTTGAAGGAAAAGAGTAGCTCTCCCTCTCTCCCTAGCTGCTGGAGGTCTGACTCTGAGCAAGGAAGAAGGAAACTACAGAAGGATATGAGAAGTTCCTGTCCCAGAACAGGAAGGGTGAGAGCTGTAAGGGCACATAGGCAGTAGGAGGGAAAAAAAAAACAGGGAGGAGAGAGTAAGCATACAAAGCAACAGGAGAGGGGTCACAAAATAAGACATGATGAGAGTGGCACAGTGCAATGGCTGTGGGGTGGCAGTCTTCCAGGAGACATTCTGGAGGCTGTGATGCTGCCTTATTTGTAGGCACCTCTCTGGTCTGAGGGAGGAGGTTGCTTGTCTCCAGGCTGACTTGGCTAGGATTCGTGAAACCTCCTCCCCCACCCAGGGACCACCAGGGCCACTGTCGCTACCTCAGAGGTTGCCAAGAAAGAGGAGTGGTTGGACCAAGGTGGGCTCAGGGAGGGAGATGATGGTAGAACAGATGTGTATTCCTCCAGTTGTACCTCTCCACAATTCATATGCTGTTCTGGTGGAGAGTGGTTCTTCTACTAAAGCACCTGCAGTGGAAACCAAGGAGGATGCTGGGAACCTCCACAAAGGAGACCCACAGGAGGGTGGCATGGGACCCCACAGGGGAAGGAAACAACTCCTGGTGGGGGACTCAATCATTAGGGGAGTAGAACTGGGGGAGGAAGGTGAGAGGGAGGTAAGATGCCTACCTAGCACCACGGCTTGGAGGGACAGGGAGTGAATTCTCAGGATCGCGGGAGCAGCTGCATGAGGGAGGGAGCTGGATGTCATTGTTCACTTAGGGACAAATGACCTGGCTGGGAATGTGGTCTGAGCAGTGCAAGAGGAGTTTGAAGAGTTGGGGAGGGGCCCTAGACAAGTAGCACATATGGCAACCTTCTTGGAGGTGCTGCCTGTCTATGGCAAGTGTGATGCTAGGGTACTCCACACCATGGGATTCAATGAATGGTTGAAAAGCTGCTGCAGAGCTCAGGGTTTTGGCTTCATTGGGGACTGGGGGTCCACCTGGAGGGATGCAGGCCTATACTGGCATGATGGTCTGCGTCTGTCCAGGAGGGGAACCAGGATCCTAGGTGATAGGTTTAAATGCTTCATTGGCAAGCATTTAAACTAGCCAAGGGGGGAGGCACTGAAAAGGAGCAGGGAAAACCCAGCATCCCCCCAAAAACACAGTAGTTAAGAGGTAAACACCAAGGTAGAGAAGTCAAAAGGGGGAAGGACAGGGGTAAATGCAGAAAAAGGTAGTAAGGAGATGAATGGGGCTTAAAGGGTTAAGGCCATCAAAAAATGGAGGGTGATGAGTACCAATGCCCGTAGTCTGTGTAACAAGTTCCCTCAACTAGTGGCCTTGATGGAAGTGGGACACCTGGATATCGTGGCAGTCACAGAACCATGGTACACTGAGAACCACAAATGGGATGTCAACATACCAGAGTACACAAGCTACAGGAAGGACAGACAGGGTAAAAGAGGAGGAGGAGTAGCTCTCTAGGTAAAGGAAGGGATCAAAGCAATGGAACTAAAGGATAAACAGGGAGAAGAGGAGGCACTAGGGGTCACCCTGGAGACAGGATATGGCACCACAATCCACATGGGGATTGTATACAGACCCCCATCTCAGGGGGAGGTAATGGACAAGGAAATGACAGAAGGCATTCTTAGAATGGCAGAGAAAGGGGAGATATTGTTGATGACGGACCTAAATATGCAAGATGTTAACTGGAACACCTTTGCTGCACCCACATCCAAGAGCAGGGTTATTCTCGATGCCCTACAGGGGGCATGGCTCAGACAGCTAGTGGTGGAACCCACTCAAGAGGGAGCAATCCTAGATCTGGTACTGTCCAATGGGGATGGAGAAAGGATCTCAGATTTAGAAGTGGGTAGCCATCTGGCAACAAGTGACCACCAAACAGTGTGGTTCATGATAAACACAGCCAATGAGTCAAGCCATACAAAAGCAAGAGAATTGTACTTTAGGAGGGCTGACTTTGGAAAAATGGGAGAGTGCCTCAGAAAAGCACTAGCAAACAGTCAAGAAGGAGGGGTGGAGGAATAATGGGGAAAAAATCAAAACAGCCATCACAGAGGCAACAAGCCTTTGTGTGAAGCAAATCAACAAAGTAAAACGAAGGAAAAAAACACCATGGTTCTCAAAAGAGGTGGCATGGAAGGTTAAGGAGAAAACGGTAGCATTCAGAAAGTATAAGGAAACACAGAAGAAGCAGGACAGAGAACTGTACCAGTTAAAGCAGAAGGAAGCGGGGAAGGCAGTCAGAATAGCAAAGGCCCTAACTGAGGAAAAGATAGCCAACTCAGTTAAGAAGGGGGATAAAACCTTTTATAAGTACATTAGGGAGTGAAGAAAGACCATGGGAAGGATAGTGAGGCTTAATGAAGGGATGGGAGGGTGGGCAGAGGGGCAGTGAAAATGCAGGGCTACTGAATGAATACTTCTGCTCAGTATTTACAAAAGAAGAAGAGGGGGAGGTACCTAAATCAAAGAATAGAAGCACTCTGGATAGGGAGGTTGATACCAGTCCATTCACAGAAGAAAGGGTTCTGAAAGAACTCTTAAACTGAAGGTGGACAAAGCAATGGGGCCTGATGGACCCACCCAGAATTCTAAAAGAACTAAGGGTAGAAACTAGTGACACCACTAACTACCCTTTTTAACAAATCTTGGGAGGATGGTGTGGTACCTCAGGACTGGAGGAGGGTGTATGTGATTCCCCTTCACAAAAGTGGGAGCAAGACAGAGGCAGGAAACTACAGACCTGTTAGTTTGACCTCAGTGGTAGGGAAAATGATGGAATCACTTCTGAAAGAAAGGATTGTTGAATTCCTAGAAGCCAGTGGGGCACAGGACCCAAGGCAGCGTGGATTCACAGCAGAAAGGTTATGACAGATGAATCTAATATATTTCTTTGACTGGGTGACCAAAGTAGTAGACCAGGGAGGGGCTGTGGACATGGCCTGCCTAGACTTTAGCAAGGCATTTGACACAGTCCCACACAAAAGATTAATATACAGGTTAGCTAGCCTTGGAGTGGGTCCCAAAGTGGTAGTCTGGGTAAAAAATTGGCTGGACAACAGGACGCAGAGGGTAATAGTAAACAGAGTTCACTCTGAAGAAAGGGGGGTTACTAACGGGGTACCGCAAGGCTGAATACTGGGACCGGTCCTCTTTAGTGTCTTTATAAGTGACATTGCAGAGGGACTGGAAGGAAAAGTATGTCTCTTTGCAGACAAGACAAAGATCTGCAACAGGGTCGATACAGAAGGTGGGGTGGAAAGGATGTAAAGGGACTTGACAAAGTTGGAGGAATGGTCAAATGCATGGCAGCTTAGACTCAATGCAAAGAAGTGCAAAGTAATGCACCTGGGAAACAAAAACCCAGGGAAGAGTACCCAATGGGGGGGTGAAATACTAACAACAACAAAAATAGAAAGGGACCTGGGGGTCATCATATCAGATGACCTTAAGGTGGGTAAGCAATGTGAGAAGGCAGTAAGGAGGGCTGACGGGATACTAAGATGCATGGGGGAGGCATCACCAATAGAAAACAGGAAGTTGTTATCCCTCTGTACAAACAGTTGGTGTACTGCATGCAGTTCTGGAGACCCAGTCTCCGCAAGGACATAGATAGAATGGAGGCTGTCCAGAGGAGGGCAACTAAAATGGTGCAGGGTCTGCACCAGAAGACATACAAAGGGAGATTAAAGGATCTTAATATGTATGCCCTCGAGGAGAGGAGGGAGGGGGGACATGATAGAAACTTTCAAGTACCTCAAGGGAATCAGCAAAGTCCAAGAGGGTAGCATCTTTCAGAAAAAGAGATGTTCAAGAACAAGGTGGCACAATTTGAAGATAGAGGGGGGACGGCTCAGATGTAATGTGAGGAAGTATTTTTTTATGGAGAGAGTTGTGGATACATGGAACAGCCTTTCTGAGGAGGTAGTGGAGTAAAAAACAGTGGGGGAATTAAAGAATACATGGGACAGACATAAGACAATTCTAGTGGTGGGGTAGGAGGAAATAGGCTGTCAGTTAACTAGGATCTGCAGCTTATCTATTAGGTAGAGAAATGGGCAGACTAGGTGGGACAAGCGGTCCTTATCTGCCATCAAATTCTATGTTTCTATATTTCTATGGGGATATAAACAGTCACAATGTGGAGGAATTTGCCTGAACGATTGGTCAGGAGCTTAACTGCAAGGACTTGGACCCCGTGGGGGATGAAGGAAACTTTGGTGGCTTGCAATGGATCACAGTAATAGAGGGCACAGCCCCCTCCCCTTTTACCCAGTCTGTCAACTCTGAGGATGGAGTATCCAGGTAAGTAAATGGCAGAGTCTGGGGTGTCATGGTTGAGCCATGTTTCAGTTACCACAAGGATACCAGGTAGGGTATGGACCATCCAGCCTTGAAGAATGTCAAATTTATTTTGTAAGCTGCAGATGTTCATACTGGCTATTAGAAGACCATCCCCCATGCTGCAGGTAGCCTGTGGGGTGGAGGGGGGTCCAGGGTTGGGGTGCATGCTACCTGATAGAAGTATGAGTAAGAGGGCAATCCAAAGCAGGGCATGTTTTAAAAGATTTGTTTTATTTTTTTTGAGAGTGAGGAGGGTGGAATCTTGCCACCCAAACTAGGAATGGGAAGGGTTAGAACTAGAGATGTGGCAAAATTAAATTCCACTGGTGACGTGAATGCGAAGTGGCCACTTCACGTTGTCACTCCACTACGTGGAGTGGCCAATAGGAAGGGTTCACTTCACCTTGTAATTTTTACTTCGCTTTGTCATTCCGCCTTAACGCGACTGATGGTGGAGTGGCAACAATACTGGCATCCCCCCAGTGCCCACACACACACACACACACAGTCACCAGAATTAATGTGCATCCCCAAAATGCTACTGTCTTGTGTCCAGAAAACTCCCCAGTGCTGATGAAGTGAAATGAGAGTGCAACAAGAAATACAAAGTATCCCAGAAATAATGGCACACTCAGTCATGTGCGCAGTGGATGTGGTCATATCACACACTGACACCAGAATTAATTTGCATACCCAAAATGCCAATGTCTTGTGTCCAGAAAATTCCTCAGTGCTGACGAAGTGAAATGAGAGCATAATAAGAAATGCGAAGTCTCCCAGAATTATTGGCACAGTCAGTCATGTGAGCAGTGGTCACACACAGTCACCAGAATTAATTTGCATCCCCAAAATGCCACTGTCTTGTGTCCAGAAAATTCCCCAGTGCTGGTGAAGTGAAATGAGAGGGTAACAAGAAATGCAAAGTCTCCCAGAATTAATGATGCACTCAATATGCAAGCAGTGGCCACACACAGTCACCAGAATTAATTTGCATCCCCAAATGCTACTGTCTTGTGTCCAAAATTTCCGAAAAGGTTGAGTGAAATGAGAGCGTAAATAATAAATGCAAAGTCTCCCAGGATTAATTATGACTCAGTCATGTGCACAGTGGTCACACACAATCACCAGAATTAATTTGCATCCCCAAAATGCTACTGTCTTGTGTCCAGAAAATTCCCCAGTGCTGGCGAAGTGAAATGAGAGGGTAACAAAAAATGCAAAGTCTCCCAGAATTAATGGTGCACTCTGTCATGCGAGCGGTGGCCACACACAGTCACCAGAATTAATTTGCATCCCCAAAATGATACTGTCTTGTGTCCAGAAAATTCCCCAGTGCTGACGAAGTGAAATGAGAGCGTAATAAGAAATGCAAATTCTCCCAGAATTAGTGGTGCACTGCAAACACCCAGACAGATTAAGATTGCGCTGCACACTCAAGAGATGCAGACGCAAAGGCACAGCAACACCTAACCAATGCTCACAAGTCACAAATCCAAATCTGGAAAAGAATACCTTTTACCGGTTGGGGGGGTAGTACATGGTAGTAATGGTCCACTACCAGTAACGATACCATAAAGCAGTATAACAAAAATTCATGCAGGTGCAGTGGATAGCAGGTTCACTCTGCTGCAATTATTCTGGCACAGTAAAAGTTGTCTGATTTAATGGTACGCATCGCACACACTCACACACACACACTGCATATATTGCATAGCAAATTGAAAACCTTTAGCAATATAACCAAATGTTTTAAACAAACTGAAATTATACACTGCTGCATCACTACAATCAGCAAAAAAATGTCAAGAATTACTGAAAATATTACTGTGTGTACATTAACAGTTATACAAGAAAAATATAACCAAAACAGAAAGACTGCCTTTTTCTCCCAGTTAATCTACCTACACCACTGATACACCCCTCCTCAAAGCACACTTCACAGTACACAGACTGACTGTTCTAAATTAACATTCAAAATCCACACACAAACAATAAACACTCGATGATATGAGCACAGGAGGGTTTCCTACAATCGATGCACTAAATTTTGAGCAAAAAATGGCTCAAAAAGGCTTTTTTAACAGCTTTTAGAGGATTTGAATAGCAGAGCTCTGAGAGGAAACTGTCTCCATCTTCCACTACACACACACACTACACAGAACTGAGGCTGTGCAGAACAATCTAGAGCCCATGTGACCTGCAATCCCATGAAGCACTGCAAATTCACCTTGGAGCTCAATAACAAGGCGAAGTGATGCAAATTACATCGATTTCAATGTACTTTGCCTTAAAATTGGTGGAGAAGTGGTTTGGGGAAGGCGGAATAATGCAAAGTAATTGATTTCAGTGGACTTCACATTCCCCATTATGACGCAAAGTACTCCGCTTCATGATTCTTGAGCACTCGCTGGATTCTGCGTTATTTCCGAATCACCCATGGAGGAATTCTGGTCATTTCACCCACTCTAGTTAAATGCTTGGGGCAAGAAGGAGCGAGAAGTGTGCCCAGAATGAGCGGGTCAGGGGGTCCACCTGGAGGGGCTTGCCTTGCTTTTCAGGTGGATAGATTTTCCATGAATGGCAGGGGGAAAGGGAGGGTAACTGGCACTGTCTGGGCATCGTGGGGAATGGGGGTAATAGGTGGAGAGAGAAAAGAGAACAAGGAGAGCTGAAAGAAATAAAGGTACAGGCATTGTCTCAGGATGGGAGGTTGGAAATATCTCCCAAAACTTAAAGATGGTATCTGGTCTGTTCGGGGTACCAAGGCTAGCCAAATACCAACCAGAAATTAACCAGGCCAGGTGGGGCAGAGGAAGGGTTGCCGCCTCTGGAGCGCAGGGTACAGGGTTTAAGGCTCAGGATGGGAGAGATTGGAGACAGAAAGAAATGGGACCAGGGTTTGGGATTGAGTTACACAAGAAGCAGGATAGGAGCCAGGTGAAAGAGAAATTGTGGGAGGAGAAGAAGCAGTAGGACAAGCAGTTTAGGAGGTTCAGTACTGACACCCGGTGGTAGGGAGTGATAACCAGCTAATGGTGAAGCAGACACTTAGAGTAGGTCATGTAACCACCTGACACAATAAGAAGAGGGCTGGCCTTGGGTGAGAGAGTGGCTGGGGCGGGTGGGCAGTCGACTCAAAGCGTCAACGGGTCCACACTCCCGGTGAGTAAGCTCTCCTGTTCACCTTTAGGGATGCCAACAACACTGCCGTCCACTTCTCGGTGAGTCAGGGGGTTCCAGCAGCAGCAGCCTAGTAGGGAGAGGAACAAAGGAGGGGGTTAGGTTACAAATCCACTGGCGGGAAGACTCACTGACCCAGTCTGACTGCACATGTGCAGCAGTCGGTAACACAACAGAGGTTAAAACTCACAAACAACATTGGTCCAAGGAAATCCCTGACTGCTGCATTAACCTGCCATAGAACAGAGTACACAATGCATTCAAGCTCTGCAAGCCACACTCCATACATTAAATAAGCCTGAGATGTTCCCATAAACAGTTACAACAGCACAACACGCTGTCTTAAAGTTCCCCGAGTCAAGCGCTGGGATTCCTGAGCAGCCCAGACAGAAATGGAGCCCCAAAAATCAATCTGTAGCTGTACACCGACACTCACACTCCTGGTGAGTAAGCTCTCCTGTTTACCCTTTATGGCCGCCGAGAACACTGCCGCCCGCTTCCCGGTGAATGTGGTGACTGTGTGTGTGGGGGGGGGTTCCAGCAGCAGCAGCCTTTAGGGCCACCAAGAAGACTGCCGTCCACTTCCCGGTGAATGTGGTGATTGTGTGGGAGGGTTCCAGCAGCAGCAGCCTTTAGGGCCATCAAGAACACTGCCATCCGCTTCCTGGTGAATGTGGTGATTGTGTGTGTGGGGGGTTCCAGCAGCAGCAGCCTTTAGGGCCACCGAGAACACTGCCATCCATTTCCCGGTGAATGTGGTGATTGTGTCTCAAACGACTGATGCATACACCTTAAACTTGAAGTACTAAAGATATAGGAGCAAGAGTGCTTGATTTACTGTGAAAAACTGGAAACAAGAGTCAGTCAAGAGGACTCGAGGAGAGCAGACGTAGTCCCACTTCCCAAAAGTGGTAGCATGGAGGAAGCTGGCAATTATAGGCCAGTAAGCCTTACATTAGTGGTGGTGAAGATAATGGAATCACTGTTGAAGGAGAGGATAGTGGAATATCTTGAATTTAATGAGTTACAAGACCAAAGACAGGATGGATTCACTGGTGGGAGGTCATGTCAAATGAATCTGAAAGATTTCTTTGATTCAGTGACCAAGGAATTCGATCAGGGTGGACCGGTGAATGTGGCCTACCTAGATTTTAGCAAGATATTTTACACCATTCCACACAGGAGACTATTATGCAAACTGGGTAGCTTAGGAGTGGGTCCAAAAGTGGTAGCCTGGATATGAAATTGGTTAGGAAATAAGTGGCAGAGGGTGGTGATAAATGGAATTCACTCTGAAAAGGAGAGGGTGACCAGTGGGGTGCCTCAGGGATCAGTGCTAGAACCAGTCTTCATTAAAGTCTTTGTAAGTGACAGTATAGAGCAGCTGAAGGGGAAGGTCGGCCTCTTTGCAGATGATACCAAAATCTGCAATAGGGTGGACACTCCATGGGAGGGGTGGAAAGGATAAGCAAGGACTTGAGAAAATCAAGGAGTGGTCAAAGTATGGCAGCTGCATTTCAATGCGAAAACATGCAAATTAATGTACTTGGGGCACAGAAACTCACGGGTAGAGAACACAATAGGGGGAGTGTTATAGGTGACCACCAAGCAGGAGAGATACCTGAGGGTAATCATCTATGACAACCTAAAGGTAGACAGGCAGTGTGACAAGGCAGTTGGGAGGGCTAGTGGGATGCTGGGGTGCACATGGAGAGGTATCATCTGCATAAGGAGGGAGGTGGCACTGCCTCTGAACAGATCACTGGTAAGACCTCACCTAGAATACTGTGTACAGTTCCAGAGACCACATAGTGATATTACTCCAGTAACACTAGCTAGAGCAGAAATGTTGCCAAAGAACAACTGGGGAGAAGGGCTGAGATTCCTTGAGCAGCAGAGATCACTCCATCCCCCTCCACAGAGGAAGCTTAGTCAGTGGTTGGAGCCTGTCAGGTTCAGCTCCCATTCATTATCCGCTGGTGTTTTCTGCCAATTGGGCAGAGGGTTGAGTCATTGGGGGTGGAGCTAGGTGAGCCCACTGGTTTTTAAACATTTCAGCACGCCAATCTCAGTGGACCAGAAGCTTCTGAAGAACAGTCAGTTAGAAGGGGTGAGTTTTCTTGAGCAGCAGAGACTGCTCCCACCACTCCACAGAGGAGACTTAGTCAGAGGCTGGAGCCTGCCAGTTTCAGCTTGTATTTATCAATCACTGGTGTTTCCCTCAATCAGGTGGATGACTCAGTCATGGGGCATCGGAGTTAGGTGAGTCTGCCAATTTTAAAAGCTTCAGCGCTCTGATCTTGGCTGTACAGAAGCCACCAGAGAACAATGGGGGAGAAGGGGTGACTCTCCTCAAGCAGCAGAGAATGCTCTCCCCCAGGTAATACTGCATTGTTTGTGGGAGCAGGGTTGGTGAGCTAACTGCTAGGCTGTCTTATCTGAAATCTGACTGGGTGATACTGCAAGTAGATACAGTACTCTGCCACAGACAATACTGCCTCTGTAAAAAAGTTTAAAGAGGGAAAAAAAGTGTTCTTATATCATATCTGTATCTGTAACATAGGTAAGGTAGTTTAATTGCAGAGTTGTTTTGTGCTTTAATAACTCATATAACTTCACCGCTTTTGGGTTCTAGGAGAGGAATCCAAGAAACACAGGGAGAGCAGGATTAGAGAATGTGAGGATAGGTGCAGCACAGTGGCTGTGGGGAGGCAGTCTTCTAGAGACTGTGGTGCTGCTCCATCTTTGTGCACTTCTCTGGGATGATGGAGAGGGTTGCCAGACACAAGGCTGTGTTGGCTAGGAGTCAGGGGACCTTCTCCCCCACCCAGGGGCCACCAAGTCTGACACTGTTAATACAGAGGATGCCAGAAAGGAGGAGCAGCTGGACTATAGCAGACTCAGGAAGGGTGGAGTGGTGGATTCTGGAAGTTGGGGGGTTGGGCCACAGGCCCATTCCTCAAGCAGTACCACTAGAGAATTCCTACACCACTCTGGCAGGGTGAGACTGCCAGGAGGAGGCACCCATGGTAGTGACCAAGGAGGGTGTGGTGGACCTTCAAAGGGAAGACCCCAAGAAGGGGAGGGAGAGAACTCCAGAGGAGGAGGAATCAGCTTCTGGTGGGGGACTCAACTGTTAGGGGTACAGAGTTGGGGATAGGGAAGGTGGCAGACAGAGAGGTCAGGTGCCTGTGTGATGCCATGGCCCAGAGAGGTGGAAAGCAGATCATATGGATTGATAGGACAGCAAGAAGGAAGTGTGAGCTGGATGTCATTGTCCACCTGAGGACAAATGACCTGGATTGGGATGGGGCTGGAACAGTGCATGGGGTCTTAGACAGGTAGCATGCTCAGTAGCTTTTGTGGTGGTGCTGCTGCTGCTCATCTACAATATGGGTAAGGAGGGGGATCTCTGCGGCACAACCTTCAACTCATGGTTGAAGGAATGGTGCAAAGAAGAGGGGTATGGCTACATTGGGGACTGGATGCCCACCTGGGAGGACATGGGATTACACAGAGGTGATGGCATGCATCCATCTGGGAGGGGCACTGCAGTCCTCAGTGGACACTTTAAGTGTTACTTTGATGAACATTTAAACTAGCTGAAGGGGGCTGTGGTAGAAATCAGGGAGGCAGAAACTGCTCCCCCCCCCCACAGGTCGAGATAGAGTAGTGACCTCCCGAGGAGAGAGAGAGAGTGTCCCCCCAGGGTGCAAGTTAATCAAAGAAGCATGATGATAGGAAAGGAGATGGGGGTAAAAGAAGCATTCCAAAGAGAAGGGGGAAGGAGGGGGAGAAAAAGAGAAAAAGAGGGGAACAACAAACAAAATCTAACAAATTCTGGGCAGCCATGTATGCTAATGCTATAAGTCTGGGAAATAAGATCACAGATCTAGAGGCCATCATGGCTGAGACTGACCTGGATATGGTGGCCATTACTGAGTTATGGTGCACTGACAACCTTGACTGGGACATGGCCACACCAAGATACACGCTGTTCAGAAAGGACAGGATGGGAAGGAAAGGTGGAGGAGTGGTGCTTTATGTGAAGGAAAGCATAAAAATAACAGAGATACGGGGAATTTGGGGGGGGGGGTGCAAGGTACTGTGGATTACCTTCAAGTCAGGGAATAGAGCCACTGTTCATACAGGCATGATGAGGAAGAAGAATTTATATATCGCTTTTCATACACAATGTGTCCTAAAGCATTTTACAAGCAAAGCTAGACTGGTAGTGAAGTGACTGAATATGTAGTGGCGGCCATATCGGACATCAACATCCACACACAGCCTGAAAAAGTGCATGAACTGGTTTTATGGGAAGGGGAATATGGGCCAAGACACCAGGAATGTTCCCTACTCTTTGCGAAGAATGCCTTGGGTTCTTTTACTTCCACCTGGATACCCACCAGGACAGCACAGGATGGGTAGAAGCAACCTCAGTTTAACATCTCATACAAAGGACTGCACACCCCAACAGTGCAGCATCCCCTAATACTGCACTTGGGTGCCAGTGTTTTTAAGTACGAGTCCAATCCTAGTGTAGGATCAAAACCCACGACCTTCTGGTCCAGAGGCGGATGTGTTACCGAGCCACGCTGACACCTACATGATCTACAGGCCTCCAGCACAGGGAGAGGAGTTAGATGAGGAAATGCTAGAAGCACTAGACAAAATGGCTGAAAAGGGGGAGAAGCTTCTAGTGGGGGACTTTAATCTACCAGAGGTAGACTGGAGCCTCCAAACTGCATTGTCATCTAGAAGAAGAGACATCCTAGACTCCCTGCAAGGGGGGAGGAACGTTCCTTAGGCAACTAGTCAGTGAATCTACTTGTGATGGGGCAATACTGGGCTTGGTTCTCACCAGTAGGGATAATGTTGGAGACATCAAGATGGGAAGTCACCTGGGGACCAGTAATCATTGCACAGTGTGGTTGAACATAAGGACGTCTGCGAAAACAAACTACACAAGGGCTAGGATCCTGGACTTCAGAAGGGCTAGGATCCTGGACTTCAGAAGGGCAGATTTTATTAAGATGGTCGAATGCTCTGGGATCACCTAGCAGGAGGATGACCTGAGGGGATAGAGGAACAGTGGGCCAAACTAAAAGATGGCATAGTGAAGGCAACAAACCTCTGCATCATGCAAATGAGCAAAAGCAAAAGGAACTGGAGATCGCTATGGTTCTCAAAAGAGGTGTCAGAAAAAGTAGTCAAAAAGGGTTGCATTCAGAAGATATTAGGAGATGCAGAGAAAGGATAGGGACATGTATTGGGGAAGCAGGGAAAGCAGTAAGGAATGCAAAGGCACAAACTGAAAAAAGAATAGCTCAGACAGTAACGAAAGGGGACAAGACATTTTTTAGATGTGCAAGTGAAACAAGGAAGACAAAAGGAGGGATTGTAAGGTTCAAAAAGGAAGGGAAGACTGTACGGAGGGGGACCAAGACAAGGCAGATATCCTGAACAAATACTTCTGCTCAGTGTTCACAGTGGAAAGGGAAAGGGTAGGATCACAAAAAAGCATCAGGAGCTTTGATGGGAGGGAAGTGAACACTAGTCCTTTTGCTGAGGATACAGCCCTGAAAGCACTTGCTAACCTGAAAGTGGAAAATGCTATGGGGCCAGAGAGGGTGCATCCAAGGGTGCTGAGGGAGCTCAGGGAGATACTAGCTGCACCCGTGACTCTCTTATTTAACAGATCACTGGAGACTGGAGTGGTCCTGGAAGACTGGAGAAGGGCAGATGTAGTTCCATTTCACGAAAGTATTAGCAGGGAGGAGGCAGGCAATTATAGGCCTGTCAAGCCTGACATTGGTTGTGGGTAGACATTGGTGGTGGGTAAGTTAATTTATTTATTTATTGAATTTTGTTGACCATGTAGGCCCACTAAGACTAGACGTCCCTTTTTCAGGGGTGACCTGGGGATACAGATGGTAACCAACTGAAACTGAACCAGATTAAGCTGTTGAAGGTATTTTGGGTGAAGTTAATGGACATTTTTTTTAATTTTTTTTATTTTTATCAAGTCTAGGATTACAAATACCTTTGAGCCTTGACTCTTTTACAAAGGTTCCACGTCAGAGAAATACAAATTATGGGGAACATCAAGACAGACATTACAACAATGTGGACATTGCAAAGAGAGTACAGAGTAATACAATTCAAGGGTAGCATTGTAAGAAGGCAGCCAGCGGCATTTGTCAGAGAAAATAGACAACAGATAAGAAGTGCCAGAGTCATAGGGAGAGGGAAGAGGGAAGGGGGGAGAAGGAATGTAGGAAGGGTGGAGATAGGTGAAAGTGCAGCATTGGGTATACCAAGATTTGAGGGTAGAATCCAGTGGGGGAGACAACTAGAGCAGAAAGGAAGTGGAGAAACAAGGTTAAGTTGGGCAGTCACAGGATTTGTTGGTAGTGAGATAGTCCCGGAGCCTAGTTTTAAACATACCAATTGTTGGGACAGAGGAGATGGTTGGGCTGAGGCCATTGAACCAGAGTGGCGCTCGATAAGCAAAAGAGCATTGTCCCTGTGAAGTGTGACAGTGGGGGACTTTCAGTAGCTGTAGCTGTAGCGTGGCTCTCCTAAGGCACCTTTTGTTAATTCGGTGTTGTAACAGAGTTAAGACCCCAGAAGGTGCAAGGCCAAGGTAGATTTTTTCATCATGGAGCAGGTGAGAAACTTTATGCGGTTTGATAGTTGGAGCCAGTCGGTCTGAGTGTACAGGTCACATGTGTGGGTGAGACAGTGAGCACCAGTGATGAGCCGACATGCTTTATTTAAGGCAGTTGAGAGGCGTCTAAGGGTTGTGGTTGTGGCCAAGCCATAAATGATGAGACCATAGTCTATTACAGAGATCACAGAGCTCAGGACTGCAACCTTCAAAGCTTCTGGCGTGAGGGTGGTCTGTGTTTGTAGAGGAGACCAAGCTGTGTATTAGCAGCTCTAGCTACATTATCTACATGAAGTCCATAGGAGAGATTAGGGTCAAGCTGTATCCCTAAGTATTTGAAGGACCCCACCTGATCTAGAGTGTTCCCTGGTGGTGGAGATAACCAAGTGGTGTAGCTTGTGTGGGTTAGTGAGAGCTGTAGAAGAGCATAGATTTGGTTTTCTGTCATTGAGGACCAGTTTATGATTAAGAAACCATGTCTCTACAGAAATGAAACCAAGTTGAAGGTTGGTTAAAGAGTTGCAGGATCTTTGTGAGTGGAGAATACAACAGCATCATTGGCATATAGTGTGATCTGCTCAGAGCAGTGGTAAGGGAGGAGTTTAAGAAAAGGCTAAAAAGGAGGGGACCCAGTATGGATCCCTGTGGGACACCGGAGCGAACAGGCAGAGTGTTAGAAAGAGCGTCCGCAATTTTTACTCTCTGTGACTGGTTTTCTAAGTAGCTTTTAAACCAGAGAGAAGAGTCAGGTGATAGCCCGGCATTCAGTAATTGGTGTATTAGTAGTCCATGATGTACTGTATCGAAGGCCTTGGAGAGGTCGACGAAAACGACCCCTGTGAAAAGGCTGTTGTCAAGGGATTTATGCAAAGCTCCAGTGAACTCAAGAAGGGCTGTGGTGGTGCTGTGACCTTTCCGGAAGCCGTGTTGTTGTGGACAAGGTATATTGTATTTATCCAAGTGGTCGGTAACTTGATCAGCCATGATGCGCTCGAGTGCCTTAGAGAGTGGGGGCAGTATGGAGATAGGGCGATAATTTGAGTGAGTCGTCTTGTCCCCACTTTTATGGATGGGTGTTACGGTGGCTATTTTCCATAGGTCCGGGAATTTTCCACAGCTGAGAGAGAGGTTTAGGATTTTTGTTAATGGATGAATTACCTCATCGAGGGTGAGCAACAGAAGCTTAAGGTCCAGGGCATCGCTACTAGATCTAGATTTAGAGATAGCTGCAGTAATATAGCAGCAAGCTTCATTCAGTCTTACCTCCCTGAAGTAGAAGAGGGGATGGTTAGACTGAGGGGCTGAGGTATTTGGGGAGTAGGCCCTGTTTTCGAAAAAGTCATGGGGTAGAACAGCACTAAGGTCTGAAAAAGCCGTGTTAAAGATGTTTGCAATCACCTTGGGTCAAGGGTTGAGGATCTATCAACCATTAACATGGCCGGAGAGGTTTTGGCTGCTTCCCTGTGACATGCTTGATATTGTCGCAGGTGCCACCATTCTCATGTACTGTGAGAGCATCTTTGCAATAGGTGGATTTGGCTAGCCGTATGGCTTTTTTGTGCAGGCATTTCATGCTTGTTTGTAATTTTGATGTCCAGTTGTTTGCCAGTGGCCCTGGCAACTGCCCAGAGGTGATCCCTTAGTTTCAGCTGTGAGAGGAGAGCATGTGACCCATGGGCCAGAGAGAGAGATTTGTTTTGTGCCTTTAGCAGGGGAAAGAGGTCGCAGGCTTTGTTGAAAATTGAGATGAAGTGATCAAGAGCCAAGTTAATATCTGTTGTTTCATAGATGGGTAGCCAGTCTTGTAGAAGCAGGTGTTGTTTGAGATGTGGAAGTTTCCATGAGGAAGGACTCTGCTAGCGATAATTTTGGGAGGGGCTTAAGGAATTTGTTAGACCCACACACATGACTGGGGAGTGGTCACTGAGAGAGTCTGGGAGAATGGTCGTACGAGAAATCCTTATGGGGTGAATGGTGAGGACCCAATCCAAGAGGGTACTGGTGCCAGTCTTGTAGTTAATCCTAGTAGGGGAGTTTACCATTTGCGTGAGGTTAGCAGCTGAGATGGAGATGAAATACTGCTAAAGGACAGGATTGTGGAATACTTTGAATCCAGTGGGTCACAATATCCAAAGCAGCATGGATTCACAGGGAGGAGATCATGTCAAGACAAACCTGATAGTGCTCAAGGAATTAGATGAGAGAGGAGCAGTAGACATGGCCTATTTGTATTTCAGTAAGGTATTCAACACACACCTTTCCATGTAGGAGACTGGTAAGCAAGCTAGGTAGCTTGTGGATCGGTAACAATGTGGTAGCCTGGGTAAGAAACTGCTTAGGGGATAGGAGACAGAGGGTAGTGGTAAACAGATTTCGCTCCGAAGAAGGGAGGGTGACCAGCGAGGTACCTCAGGGATCAGTGATGGAACCAGTCTTCTTTAATGCCTTTATAAGTGACATGACAGAGGACATGGAAAGGAAGGTCTGCCTCTTGTGGAAGAGACTAAGGTCTGCAACAGGGTGGACACTCTGGGATGTGGAAAGGAAGGACAGAGATCTGAAAACACCTTAGGAGTGGTCAAGGGTATGGCAGCTGGAGTTTAATGCAAAGAAGTGGAAAAATAATGCACTTGGGACACAGTAAATGGGGGGAGTACAAAATGGGTGGAGTGTTATTGACAACAGCCAAGCAGGAAGGAGACTTGGGGGTAATCATATCAGTTGACCTAAAGGTGGCCAGGCAGTGTGACAAGGCAATCAGGAGGGCTAGTGGGATGCTGTTGTAAATAGGAAGGGGTATCATTAGCAGAAACCAGGAGGTGATGTTGTCCCTATATAGATCACTGGTAAGATGCCACCTTGAGTGCTGTGTCCAGTTGTGGAGATCACATCTCAGGAAAGACGTAGACAGAGTAGAGGTGGTTCAGAGGAGAAAACTAAAATGGCACAGGTTCTGCATCAACAACCCTACAAGGACAGGCTAAAGGAGCTCAACATGTACACCCTGGAAGGGTGGGGGGATATGATAGAGACTTTTCAATAATCACAGGGTAAATAAGGTACAGAAGATGAGTATTTTTCAGAAAAAGGGTGCTCTAGAACAAGAGTGCATGCTATGAAGCTGGAGGGGGGCAGATTCAGGAGCGATGTGAGGAACTATTTCTTCACAGAGAGAGTGGCGGATTCCTGGCAGCAGAGGTAGTGGGGGTAAAAACAGTGATGAAGTTCAAAAATACCTGAGATAGGCACAGGAATAGCAGAGGTAAGCGGGGAGGAGAGAAATTGCCATAGATGAAATAGTGTCTGTATGACTACTGTATATAGCGAAAAAACAAATCTAGATTTGATTAAAATGCAACAGAAGGATAAAACACTAGGTAAATTGTATCAATAGCTAGAGGACCCCAATACAAACAAGATACTAGATAGTGACCTACAGACTGACAGTGAATTGAACGTCTTGTACAGTAAGAAGGATAATTTCCAATTGTGAAAAGGTCTAGTGGTAAAATCCTGTGAAACACCACAGGAGCCTATGTGGACTGTCTCTCCAGGTTACAGAGGTATAATGATGAACGTGCTCATAATGAACCATCAAGAGCACATCAGGGAAACTAGAGAATAGTGGTAACATTGAAGTTGGTGGCTTACTGGTCATACATAAGCAAAGACATAACAGATTACATCAAGGGCTGTATAACCTGTTGCAAATCCCAGCCACCATCACCGAGACATAGGGCACCCTTTACAGGTAAAAAGCAAAAGGCATCACTATGCCCTGGTTAGTTATTCAGATAGATTAGATAGGCCAAGTCGTAAGATCATTAAGAGGTAACAAGTATCTCTTCCCTCTCGGTATTGCGTCAAATGAGTTAATGCATTTGAGTGACTCAATTTGAGAGACAAAAGAATAGTGCGTGTCATTTTAGTGAGTTGTGCTTAACAACTAATGTAATGTCAGTGAGGGGGACTTGTGGTGGGACAGTGTTTATCCTGCAGTAGTAATTAGTGCAGTCACGAAGATGGTTATTAGTAGTAAGGGGAGATTTGGGGGGGGGGGAAGCCCACCAATGGGTAGCATGTGGGGCGCAGTCCCCACAGAAAATATAGTGTAGCGTTATATGTGTGTGTTAGATACTGAGCAGTTATTTTCTTGTTTCTGTAATGAATGAATGCTGTTTGCTGTTTTGACATTCACTGTTTTTGATATTCGCTGTATTTGCTCACTATCATTTGTGTTTGCTCATGTAGTCGATTTTGGGTTTTTTTCGCTCTTTTGACATGGAACCCTCACTGTCACCTGTATGTTTATAGAGTGTGCTGAATGCATGCCAACTCCCAATGATGCCCCTGAAACAACAGCTGTCTGTTCATTTATAATATCCTTAGTTGCTGGGGCATACCATTAAGACCAGAATCTGACAGAGGGTCCCATTTTACAGCAAAGATAATGGAAAACGTGGAAAGTCTTGGGCGTGCAAAGGAAACTGCAAGTGGCCCACCATCCAGAATCCTCTGGGCAAGTAGGACATGCCAAGAAAAGCATAGTGAGCATCCTAAAGAAGTATGTATCTGCCTGGATTGGCGATAGTTCAGGTGGATGTTAAAGATCCCATGGCACTTATCGAAAAGTGTAGGGGAATTTCCCTGGTGTCCTGGCCAAATTTCCCTCATTCACTAAAAATACCACCAACAGCTTAATCTGGTTCAAGGTGAGCTGCCATTCATCTGTATCCCCTTCCCCAGGGTCGTGCCTAAAAATAGGCAGGATTTGTCTAGTGCACCTACCCGGTCAACAAAAACTAAATAAATAAATAAAAAAATAAATGTTAGCACTTGTATAAAGGATTGGGTTCTAAAACTTTCTCTTGTTTTTGGCAATGAGGGCAACTCCCAGTAAATCTGCAGGAATATCACCTTTTGAAATGACAGGTAGACAGATGCTACTTCCTTTTCACCTCTCGTATGCAACAAAGAATGAAGCATTAGTTGGTGCTACTGCAGCACATGAATATGTACAAAAACCAAGCCACAGCACACCACACTTAGACATATAGATATATTTATATACCTTTATAGAACCAGTCACAGTCATAAACTTGAAGAAAAGCTTTTACCTTTTGTTTATTGGCACTGTTAATGAACAGAACAGAACTCAGCCTCCTCCTGGAGCTAGTAAATCTTCCTGATGTTTCACCGAGAGGCTTTATCAAAGGAATTAGAAATAAAGTACAGTACAGTCCTGTTTATCCAAAGTGCATGAACAAGCATTTCAAAGTTCAGATAAACAGGAGTTTGTAATATCAGGGTCGCTAAGTATTTCTATGGGAAACGTTTTTTTTGTTAGTGACAGAGGGTAAAATAAGTTTTTTGGTGGTTTGGTGGTATTATAGTGGGGTGTAGTGGTGCTTTCTTTGTGCCTTTTCACACAAAATACTCAAAATGCAGTACAGCATAGTGCCACAGGAGCTAGAACTGGAACGAGAACCAGTAGCAGCACAAGTGCCGGTGCTGGGGTACATGTGACACAATATGAGTACTCTATTTTTACAGTTATAGAACAGATCTGGAGTGTGTTGGCCTAGTGCAAGTGATGCTTATTATAATATCATCAAGCTAAACAAAAGCACATGTTTACAATTTCAATTAGAAGACTTCATTAGAAATGTCATGACAAGATTATTCTTCTCTTTACCCTGAAAAAGCAATCAACAACTTGACTATTTCATATGCCTTGAAGCAAAAAGCAAAATAACTATTTCAAATGCTTGGCTGTCTGTTCTGCAACTCAAACTTTTTTCCTAGATTAAATTTATTTAATTTCATGTTACCAGGAAGGTGGACAGGATCAAAGATCCATTTTCAGCCATGCCTGGGGAGTTGGGATTTACAATAGGTAGAGACAAAACATAGTTAACAACTCACGTTACATACAGAATAAAAATGTAATTTCACACAAAGTGTACATGATTATAAAAGAACTGTTAGTAAAAAAATAGATAATCTGAATATTTCAGATGTTCATGAAGTAACATTAAAACGATACATACATTCACCTTAGAACAATTGTCCTAAACTAATTTATGCCACAAGCTTGCATATATGTTATAAACAACTGCCTGTATCTTCAAAAAATAGTCTTCAATGGCCTGTAGTTTGCATGAGCAGACTGTCAAATACTAGAAGCAAAGTGCTTATCCCAATTTCTTACCACTCTGTGACCCATCAGCAATGTCCAGCTGATACCCATACCTCTCAAGTGTCCCGGATTGTCTGTGAAGTCCCAGTTTTGAGCTGACTGTTCCGCCGTCCTGCACCCCCGTGCCATTGTCCTGAAAACGCCAACTCCATGCCGACTCCTCTCAGCCACGTGGTCTAAGCCAACTACTGTTCTCTGGGTCACTAAACTGTGCTGCACAGAGCAAGAGCACTGACGTCACCACTTGTTCAACCAATTGCGCTATGCTGCTCGGTCCATTCCTATTTTGGCACCTCCACCCCTGCAACCTAAACTTTTGAGTCCCGCCTCAGGTCCGTGATCTCTGGATAAAGCAGCCTCTCTGGTGCTCTTGGAACTCATTCAGCCGAGGAGAGTTCCAGAGCACTGGAGAGAAAATTTGGATTGAAGCTGCTGTTTTTGACCGCCTGACGTTGGGAGAGAGAGAGAGAGAGAGCGAGAGCGTGCTCAGTCAACTGCTGCCGTGCTGCGCCGCCGAGTCCAACGCTGCCACCTGCCGATCTTTGCTCCCCAGCTTCCCAAGAGCTCTCCCCTTACTTTTACCAGTAAGTAAAAGTAGCTGTAAAATTTACCCCAGATAGGGAGCTGAGACCAGAGTGGACTTGCCTGATAATCTGTACTCTCCTACAGTATTGTCTACCCCAGGCAGGGATTTGAGACCAGAGTGAATTTACCTGTAGGCCTATTTAATTCAGCAGCGGCACTGTGATTCTACTATGTCCTACCCTGTGCCTGCATAGCAACCCTTTGGTGCTACGTTGGTTACAGCACATGTTACCTTCATTTGTGCTCTTCCCTGAATTAACCGGGTGAACCGTACCTGCTTAAATATTGGATTTATAATAAAAAAAAAGTGGTGTCCCCGCTTGTTAGTCTGGATAATATTAAATGGAAACTGAATGTAATGTTTGGAAACACTAACATTGGGGGCGTGACTATGCAAAGTATATGCTAATGAAGTGTCCCTGATTTTCATTGGTTGTCCCTGACTTTCTGGAGGTCTGTCCCTGATTTGGTCATCCGGAGGTTGAGAGGTATGCTGATACCTGCTGAAACTATCTCACACAGCAGCCATGTTCCAAGAGCTTGCCTCAGAGTGCCCTTCCATGTTATCAAAACTTTGGGATTTAGCAGTTTTTTTCTTTTAGGGGCTCTCCACATGGCCCTTAGAAGACAAAGGGGAAGTCTCAGTTGCATGGCCATTAGAGGTGACAGCAAAACTACATATTTACATAGCTGTTGCAAGCTACGTAGAGCATACTGAGAAATGGTCACATGGTTGCTGACAACTGTAGCAACAACTACAGGGGTATTTCCATCTCGCAACATTTGCGATCAGAAGGGACATCATTCCACCTTGCAGGATGCCTTTTGTGAGTGTTACATGTTCTGCTAAATGGTAGATGTGAGATGTGTCTAGGCCCTCTCAAGTAACCCACAGGCATTTCTATTTCTGTGCTTTTGTGGTCAGAGAAGAGTAGCTGCTTCATAAAAATACTTTCTGTGAGTTTCTGCTAACTGCTGCTTATGAATGTTCTGCAAGGAGGTGTTTTTTTGCTAATTTTCCAATAAATTGACCTTAGCTTGACTTCGCCTTTTCTGCTTTCGTAACTAAAGTTCAGAGTGCTATGGCCTTGTTTTCTCCAAGGTCCTTTTGTCGCTTGCTTTGCCTGGATTTGCTTTTGCCTGGCCTGCTTGTACCTAGGCTCAAGTGGTGGAAAAAGGTTTCCTTGGTATCACACAGTACTTATTGGCTGTGCTTGTGCATGCAATAGAAAGTGCTTGACAAACATCTAAGGTGTAAAGTGTTTTATTTTTATTTATTTTCTATGTGTTTCCTATGCCTCCTGTGCTTTCTCTGTGCCTTTATTTTTCAAAATCTGTCCATTTATTTCATATTTTACAAGGAAAGACATACTGAGCTGATAACAGCTTGTTTCCAGAGGTGTCCTGTGGGTGAGGGGTAAGGAAGATACTTCAAGAGTAGAAAAAAATGAAAAGTATTAACAGCATTACAAAAATATTATTCATACACAGTAATTCAGTTTATCAAAGGAGCATAATTATAAGTATTCTAAGGCAAATCCATACAACTGCTACATGTAATAGAAAAAAATGAGCTTTGATAAGCAAGGGGAAATTACTCATACAGAAACAGTGGGGGAGGAGTGGAGCAAAATGTCAGGGCAATGTGACTGGGGGGAGTCAAGAGATAGATGGTCATGGACAGTTGCTGGAGAGAGCAGAAAGTCATGAAGAAGAGGTTTAGAGGAGAAAGCAGAAGAGGCAGAGTGGAATGACAGGGGAAGGGAGGACCAGAGTCTAGGAAAGCAATATGTTAAGGCAGTTTGACCAGCAGTAGATTTCCTAGATGGAACAGAAAGGGAATTGGAAACAATGCTGCAGAGAGGGTAAGAGAAGGGAGTGGGAGAGGACAGTAGGGAGGTAAGGGAACCAAAATAGAATTTTGATATAAAGGAGGCACAATGGTAAAGGCACCTGGCAGCAACAGAAGGGAGTGAAAGGGAAGAGTAGTGCGAGCAGTGGCAGATACGAGGGAGGCAGTGTAAGGCAAATTGACAAAAAGAGTAAAAGGGGGGTCAAGTCTGGCAAGGGATGATTTGGGAGCTCCTCTGTAAACTATGTCATCATAGTCAAAAATAGAGAGAATCATCTTTAAAAGAAAATTTCTCAGGGGCAAGAAACGGGATACTCACTCTGTTCCTGTACAATGTGCCTAGCCTGGGGTGGAGCTTATGGTGTAAGGCATCAATGTGCAGCGAGAACTCAAGATGTTAGTCCAGCCAGACCCTGAGGGACTTAAGGGAGGATACATCCTCAATCACGGCACCATCAAGGGTCTGGAATAAAGGAAGGAAGAGAGGAGGTGAGTCTGGCACAACTTTTGGGTAAAGAACTTTTTTTAAATACGATGGATTGCACCTAAACAGAGAAGGTGTGCGAGCACTCAGACAAAAATGTGATGTCTATACAGGTAGTTTAAACTAAATAAAGGGGAGTATGATGCAGCTCACACCGCTGCTCTTGGTGGGCTGGTCATCACTCCCCAAAACGCCATATGTATGCATACATCCTCAGAAAACAAATCAGAGCCAACATCCGCCCGAACCAGCAACCTCCATAATCTATCGGCTAGAAAGAGCAAACTGGAGCAGTCCAGGAAGAGGGTACAACCTTGCACCAAAGAGGATGTACATTCCTGGAAGGCAATGGTTGCAAATACTAGGAGCCGAACCAACAAATTTCCCAAATTCACAGCCATCTTGGAAACAGAAAGGTTGGACTGGGTGGCTGTAACAGAAACATAGGTCACAGAAAAACCACAGATGGGATACGGCCGTTCCCAGCTACAATCTGTTCAGGAAAGATAGGTA
This sequence comes from Neoceratodus forsteri, assembly GCA_016271365.2. NCBI lineage: Eukaryota > Metazoa > Chordata > Ceratodontiformes > Ceratodontidae > Neoceratodus > Neoceratodus forsteri. The sequence continues at coordinate 1,223,217,080 of CM057450.1, forward strand.
GGGCAAAAAAAGGGGGGGGCGTAGCCATTTACATTCAGGAGGAAATAAAAGCCACAGAAGTAATAGGGCAACCTGGGGACTTCAAGTCACTGTGACTAACAACAGACACAGGCAAGGGCAAACCCTTCAGAATCGGCATTGTGCACAGGTTCTGAAATCAAGGAGATAAAGAGACAAAAACCTAATAGAGGAAATCCACAAAATGTCTGATAAAGGTGAAGTAATACTGGTGGAGGACTTCAATCTACCAGATATTAACTGGAGCACACTAAATGCAGCAACAAGAAGAAGTAGGGACTACTTATTGTCACTACAACGTGTGAGACTGTGCCAGCTTGTTAAAATTCCAACAAGGGGGGATGCCATTCTCGATCTTGTCCTCACAAACTCGGAATGGATCAAAGATATCGAAGCGGGATGCCATATTGGCAACAGCGACCATCGCATGGTAAGCTTTAAGGTAAACATAACACAGGACACCAGCCACGAAAGATAAAGGTGCTAGATTTCAGAAAGGCTGACTTCCAAAAAATGAGGAACAACATAAGTAACCAGTTAATGGAAATAGAGGTTGAGGAGGTGGAGGTCATGTGGTGGAGACTCAAGCGAGCATTAAAGACTGCCACAGATCAATGTGCCCGATGGGTCAGCAAAGCAAAACCAAAAAGAAATCCTCTATGGTTTTCCAAGGAAGTGGCTACCACAGTCAAAGAAAATAAGAAGACGTACAGCATATACCAGGAAGCCAACATTGAGAAAGACTGGGAGTCGTACAAGGAAAAAATGAGAGAGTCTAATAAACAAATTAGAAAGGCAAAAGCCCAGACAGAGGAAAAGATAGCAGAAGGAGCAAAGAGAGGAGACAAATATTTTTTTAGATACATTAAGGAACGTAGGACGACAAAAGGAGGGATTAGTAAAGATTGCTACTGAAGAAGGAAAATGCACCAAATATGACCCAGAGAAAGTCAAAATCCTCAACAAATACTTCTACTCAGTCTTTACCAAAGAGGACCCAGGGGATGGCCCAGCCCTGAAAAAACACAACACCCCAGGACCAGGGGTAGACACGAGTCCCTGAAGTACAGAAGGTGCTAAATAAACTAAAATCAGGCAAAGCTATGGGACCAGACAAGATGCACCCCAGAATCCTTAAGGAACTGGGGGCAGAATTAGCAGCCCCTCTGGCACTTCTATTCACAAAATCCTTGAAGAGCAGTGTGGTACCCGAAGACTGGAAAAAGGCAATAGTGGTTCCACTTACAAATTAGGCAGTTGCAAAGAGGCTAGTAATTACAGACCGGTGAGCCTCATGTCTTTAGTAGGGAAACGAATAGAAACACTACTCAAACAGAGGATCATAGCATTCCTTGAAACTAGTGGCCAACAAGACTCTAAACAGCACGGTTTCACAGAAGGTAGGTCATGCCAGACAAATCTGCTCGCTTTTAATTTTTGACTATGCTATAAAAATAGTGGATGACAGTGGGGCAGTAGATGTGGTCTACCTAGACTTTAGTAAGGCCTTCGTCTCGGTTCCATATAGAAGGCTGGTAAAGAAGCATAACCAGACAGGGATTGGTCCAGAAGTAGTGAGATGGGTACAAAACTCATTACAAGGCAGAACCCAGATGGTACAGGTTAAAGGAACGCAATCGACGGAAGGCAGGGTGACCAGTGGGGTGCCCCAGGGCTCAGTGCTGGGGCCTCTGCTCTTCAATGTTTTTATAGCAGACATCGCTGATGGACTGGAAGGGAAGGTGTGTCTGTTCGCAGATGACACCAAGATATGTAACAGGGTGGACACCTCAGAAGGACTGAGCAAGATGGAAGCTGACCTCAAGAAATTAGAAGAATGGTCTGGAGTGTGGCAGCTGAGATTTAATGCCAAAAGGTGCAAAGTCATGCACATTGGAAAGAAAAATCCAAGAAAGGGGTATTACCTAGGAGACGAAAGACTGGTGGCCTCAAACCAGGAACGAGATCTGTGAATCATAATCTCAGATGACTTGAAGGTTAGTAAGCAGTGTGAGAAGGCAACATTGAAGGCCAACAGAATGCTGGGATTCACTGGGAGGGGAATCACGAGCAGGAGGAGAGAGAGGTGGTACTACCACTGTATAGATCACTAGTCAGGCATCACCTGGTATATGGAGTCCAATTCTGGAGGCCTCACCTCAGGAAGGACATTGACTGGATGGAAACAGTACATGTCCTACGAGGAAAGACTTAGGGAATGGAATATGTACTCTCTGGAGCAGAGAAGAGAAGAGAGAGAGGGGACATGACTGAAACATTCAAGTACATAAAAAGCATTAACAAGGTATACCCACAGGAACTTTTTCACTTCAAGAAGGGCTCCAGGACTAGGGGACATGACCTCAGGCTGCAAGGAGGGAGGTTCTCTACCAACATCAGGAAGTTTTTCTTCACAGAAAGAGTGGCAGACGCCTGGAACAGCCTGCTTCAAGAGGCTGTGGGGTCAATACTGTGGGGGGATTCAAGAATGCATGGGATAGACACAAGGGAGCCCTGACTACAAAGGGCAACCAGAGTGTCAAAATAGGTCTAAAACACATGGGCAGACCAGATGGACCTAGCGGTCTCCTTCTGCTGTCAACTTCTATGTTTCTGTGTTTCTGTTGGGTGCCAAAAGTCATAGAAACCTTTTTTGGGCAGTGAGGGACAGTTGGATACACTAGCACTGAATATTGTCAAAATCCAGCTGTAGCTGGGAAGTAAGGTCATGGGAAGGGGAGCCTACTGCAAGAAGTACTCTAGCATCACCGTTCATAGGAATGGATGAAGAGGAACAGACAGATAGGAGGCTGTTTAAAATAAATGGAAAAGAGAATAGGGACCAGAACAGACCCTTGAGGGAGGCCTGAGCAGATGGGGAGTGGGTAGGAAACGGAGCTTCTGATCAGGACAGCTTAAGATCTTCCCTCAAGGTAGACGCAAAACGAACTGTCTGAGAAGTCAGAGAAGCCTGTTGCTTTAAGCTTGTCCATAAGGAGGGGATGTGCCATAGTATCAAAAGCTTTAGCAGATCAACAAATATGGCGGAGGTAATCAGTCCCTGCTCCATACCTGAGAGGATGGAGTCAGTGAGCCAGAGGAGGGGGATTTCCTAACAGAAGACTGGAAAGGGTTGAAGAAAGAGGAAGAGTAAAGAAGAGAGCTAAGACAAAACAAGGTGTTTCTCTAACTTAGCCAGAGTAGAAAGGAAAGAGATATGATAGAAGTTACCCAGAGAAATAAGATCACCGTCTTTAGGGAGAGGGATGATAGTAGCCTGCTTTCAGTCTTCTGGGACAGTGGCAGAGGAAAAAGAGAGGTTGAGGAGTGGGGTAATAGGCAGGGGATGTCAGGAGCTGAGAGAAGCAGAAGCTTAAGATGGAGACCATCAGGGCTACCTCCCTTACAAGGATTAAGGGCAAGCACAGCTTTAAAGGAAGCAGAGTGAGTGGTAGGAGAGAAGGGAAAAGAAAGAGGGGGAAGGCAGAGGGAGGGAAGAGAGGGGAGGATGAGGAAGGGACGAGAGAGAGATAAAGCACAGGTGGTGAAGTAGGAGTTAAAGGAGTAGGCAACAGGAGAAGGGTCTGATATGAGGGGACACCACATTTGAGAACAGGGGAGGGAGACTGGGTCAGAGGGGAGAGAAGGAAGTGGATAACCTTCCAGAACTTGGAGGGGTGATAAATGTTGTTCTGGAGTTTGGATGCAAAATACTCAAGAGTTGAAAGGTCTGATGGCACTGGTACAGGCTTTGCAAAGGTTTGATAGCTGGCCAAAGCAGCCAGGTGGGCAGTAATCTTATAGAATCACCTGGAAGGTCTCTGGTACAGAGGCAAGCTAGCAACTGAGTTGTTATCCAGGGAAGATGGGAGCTCCATACTCTGGGTTTCCTCAAGGATGCTTGATGATCTAATAGAGCCATAAATTTGGACTGAAAGTATTGCAGGGCATAATTTATATTATTGGCTGCAGAGATGGGGGACCAATCATATTCCCATAGGTCTGCTAGGAGGGAGTACAAGTCTAGAGACCTAAAGGGCCTGAGATTGATGCATTTGGGGGGGGATACCTTAGGCTGATGTGTCTTGTGCACACAGTAAACCATATAATTGTCACTGAAGACATCAGGAAGGATGCCTGCATTCACTATATGGTGGGGATGGGATGAGAGAACCCAGTCTAATAGAGAGTGATTTAAATATTTAAAATTTAGATGAGTGGAGTAAGAAATCAATTGAGTGATTTGGGCTGGCCCAGTGGCGCTGAGGGTTGAGGTGCTGGACGCCACACCTCGCGCCATGCCAGTGACCCAGCGTCAGGAGCAACCTTGGGTTGCCAGGGATCAGCAGGGGAAGGAGAGGATCAAGCATCCAATGGACTGCTCTCCTCTCCCGAGGAGGGGAGGGTTGTCGTCCCACTCCTTGGCTGCCCCCTAGTGGAGGCCAGAGGGCAGTGCTGGAGATTGGGAGACACAGAAGCGCGGAGATGTGACGTGCGTGTGCCTTCACACATGCACGTTCACACTGCGAGGGGGGTGTACGGGGAAGAAAAACAAAAAAAAGGAAAAAGCAATATGGAAAACATTTTTTAACAAAAATGAGTGATTTGGAGGGATTTTACATTTTGGGAAAATGTATTTGTAGTAGGCGAGAGTGAATTAATATTAAAGTCACCAAGGATAAGCAGCTCACCTCTGAAAGAGTTTGAACAGACAGAGGAAAGGAGCTCAGTAACTGAAGCAGAGGACATACCAGGGCAACAGTAAACACCAGCAATAAAGATGTGAACAAAGAAGGGAAGGGAGAGTTTGAGGTGGAACAGCTCATAGGAGGAGGGGGCAGATACAGCAAGCACAGTGACAAACTGGATGCTGGTGGATATGTGAACTGTTACACCACTGCCCCTCTTTGTGTTATCCTGCCTTGCTAAGGTGTAACCAGGGATAGCCACAGCAGAGTCCTGGACCTTAGTGGAGAGCCAAGATTTAGATATGAAAAGTATGTCTAGATGTAGGTTACGCATGAAAAGTTGTAGCTGATCAATTTTTGGGAGGAGGCTTTTAATTTTTAAATGGGCAACCCACAGTCCTTTGGGAAGTTGAAAGGGTGGCATTGTAATAGATCCAGGATTAACATAGAAACATAGAATTTGACGGCAGATAAGGACCGCTTGGACCACCCAGTCTGCCCATTTCCCTACCTACTGGATAAGCTGCAGATCCTAGTTAACCAGCAGCCTACTTCTTCCTACCCCCAACCCCTAGAATTGCCTTATGACTGTCCCATGCATGCTTGACTTCCACCACTGATTTTGACTCTACAACCTCCTCCGGAAGGCCGTTCCATGCATCCACAGCCCTCTCTGTGAAAAAATACTTCCTTAAATTACCTCTGAGCCGCCCCCATCTTCAAATTGTGCCCTCTTGTTCTTGCACACCTCTTTTTTGAAAGATGCTACCCTCTTGGACTTTGTTGATTCCCTGAGGTACTTGAACATTTCTATCATGTCCCCTTCTCCCTCCTTTCCTCGAGGCTTACATATTAAGCTCCTTCGTCTCTCTTCATATGTCTTCCGTGCAGACCCTGCACCATTTTAGTTGTCCTCCTCTGGACAGCTTCCATCCTGTCTATGTCTTATGGGAGATTGGGTCTCCAGAACTGCACACAGTACTCCAGATGGGGTCTCACCAGCTGTCTGTACAGAGGGATAATAACTTCCTGTTTTCTACTGGTGATGCCTCTCCCATGCATCCCAGTAGCCCCCAACCCTCCTTGCTGCCCTCTCACATTGATTGCCCACCTTTAGGTCATCTGATATGACTACCCCAGGTCCCTTTCCATTTTTGTTGTTAGTATCTCACCCCCATTGTGTACTCTTCCTGGGTTTTTTGTTTCCAGGTGCATTAACTTGCACTTCTTAGCATTGATTCTAAGCTGCCATACATTTGACCATTCCTCTAACCTTGCCAAGTCCCTCTCATCCTTTCCACCCCACCCTGTGCATCAACTCTGTTGCAGATGTTTGTGTCATCTGCAAAGAGACATACTTTTCTTCCAGTCCTTCTGCAATGTCGCTTATAAAGACATTGAAGAGGACCGTCCTAATACTGAACCCTGCAGTACCCCACTAGTAACCCTCCTTTCTTCTCGTGGACTCCATTTACTATTACTCTCTGTGTCCTATTCTCCAGCCATCCTTACCCAGGCTGTCATCTTGGGACCCACTCCCAGGCTGGCTAACTTGTATATTAATCTTTTGTGTGGGACTTGTCAAATGCTTTGCTAAAGTCTAGGTAGGTCATGTCCACAGCCCCTCCCTGATCTACTACTTTGGTCACCCAGTCAAAGAAATCTATCAGATCTGCTCTGGCATGACCTTCCGCTGTGAATCCATGCTGCCTAGGGTCCTGTGCCCCTCTGGCCTCTAGATACTCAACAATTCTTTCCTTCAGAAGTGATTCCATCATTTTCCCTATCACTGAGGTTAAACTAACAGGTCTGTAGTTTTCTGCTTCTGCCTTGCTCCCACTTTTGTGAAGCGGAATCACATCTGCCCTCCTCCAGTCCTCGGGTACCACCCCATCCACCCATGATTTATTAAAAAGGGTAGTCAGTGGTGTCACTAGATCTACCCTTAGTTCTTTTAGAATTCTGGGATGAATCCCATCGGGCCCCATTGCTTTGTCCACATTCAGTTTTAAGAGTTCTTTCAGAACCCTTTCTTCTGTAAATGGGCTGGTATCAACTTCTGTATCCAGAGTGTTTCTACTGTTTGTTTTATGTACCTCCCTCTTCATTTGTAAATACTGAGCAAAAATATTTGTTTAGTATCTCTGCCTTTTCACAGTCTCCCTCTGCCCACCCTCCTCCCTTTATTAAGCCGCACTATCCTCCCTTGGTCTTCCTTCGCCCCTGATGTACCTATAAAAGGTTTTATCCTTTCTTAACTGAGTTGGCTATCTTTTCCTCGGTTTGGGCCTTTTGCTGTTCTGACTGCCTTCCAGCCTCCTTTTGCTTTAACTGATACAGTTCTCTGTCCTGCTCCTTCTGCGATTCCTTGTACTTCCTGAATGCTTTCTTTTCTCTTGAACCTTCACTGCACTTCCTTTGAGAACCATAGTGGTTTCTTACATCGCTTTGTTTTGTTTATTTGCTTCACACAAAGGCTCATTACCTCTGTGATGGCAGTTTTATTATTCCCCATTGTTCTTCCACCCTCCTTCCTGCCCATTTGCTAGTGCATTCCTTAGGCACTCGCCCATTTTGGCAAAGTCAGCCCTCCTAAAGTCCAGTACTTTTGTCTTTGTATGGCTTGACTCTATTGCTGTGTTTATTGTGAACCATACTGTTCGATGGTCGCCAGTTTGCAGATGGCTACCCATCTCTACATCTGTGATCCTCTCTCCATCTCCATTTGAGAGAATCAAGTCTAATATTGCTCCCTCTCGAGTGGTCTCCAGTACTAGTTGTCTAAGGCATGCCCCCTGTAGGGCATCTAGAATAACTCCACTCTTCGAAGTGGCAGCTGCAACTGCACTCCAGTTAACATCTGGCATATTCAGATCACCCATCAGCAATATCTCCCCTTTTTCTGCAATTCTAAGTATACTTTCTATCATTTCCTTGTCCATTTCCTCTGTATACAACCTCTGTGCGGTTTGTGGTGCCATTGCCTGTCTCCAAATTTACCCACAGTGCTTCTTCTCCTCCCTGTTTACCCTTTTGTTCTGTTGCTTTTATTCCTCTGTTATGTAAAGAGCTACTCCTCCTCCTCCTCCTCTTTTACCCTCCCTGTCCCTCCTGTAGATAGTGTATCCTGGTATGTTTATGTCCACGTTACGTAAGTTCAAAATCTCTTGCTACCAATAGCAGCAGACAAACCAATATACTGACTGTGGGAGGGGGAGATAGGAGGATAAAGAGAGAAAAGGGACAGAAAGCATCACAGAACTTTAAAGGAAAACTACACTCTCATATCTTGTAAAATGTATTTGTTTCCTTGCCAACAGACAACTCTTTTCTAGTAGCTGATGGGGATATACATGTTTGTTTTAATTTGTTTTCATTGTTCATGCTAGTCCACTGTACTGTAACTATCCTGGGAGTTTCCATTTTTTGGTTGTTGAAATCTCATTGTCCATGAGAGCTGCATTAGCATATGAGAACATAATGTATTATCACCCACTTATACCATGTATCTCTATGCTGAAAGCACAAACATCCTGGAAAAAAAACTTCTGGAAACACACAAACTGAAAGCAATTTAAAGGGAAAAACCCTGTATTACAACTCATATGGTTTGCAAAGCTAACTGAAGATAACTGTGGTATTTTACACCTTGGTTTTGGTAAAATCTAATTAAGCAGACAAGTATAGTGCTGACACATCATGTTCTCATATGCTAATGCAGCTCTCGGGCACAATGAGATTTCAACAACCAGAAAAGGGAGACCCCCAGGATAGTTATAGGAACTAGTATGAACAGTGACAATAAACTAAAGCAATGACATGTACACCTAACAGCTACACAAAAAGAGTTGTACATGGAAACAAATAACATTTACAAGATATGAGGATGCAGTTTTCCTTTAAGGTGGAACCAAGGAGTAGGATGAATTTGACACCCAAGATGCCAAGGGGGAATGAGGGAGGGCAGGGGGTGAAGTGAGGCCTCCTGAGGAAGCTCCAAAGAGTGACCACTGGGGTAGCTGTGAGCTATTGGTTAATTATGTTGTGCTCTCTGCATGTGGCAGAAATGATTTCTTTAATAAACATGCAAACATTGCTTTAAAGTTTAGATTATTGCCTTATTATGTAAGGTGTCAGTGGTGGTTACCTGCCCAGTACTTCATAGGTCCTTGAGTGCAGTGCTTTTTGGTCTTTGGTTGTTTCTGGATTGCAAACCCTGTATCTGCACCAACTCGCTCTCTGGCTCAGATTTGTTTGTATTGCGAAGTGTAGAGGATGAAATGGGAGGAAAGCTGATAGACCGGGGTGCAGTAGATGGTGAAAGAGCAAAGAAGGGGAAGTGGAGGTTGAGAAAAGCCAGAGAAGTCAGCAACACAGTGGAGATAAAGTGCATAACACTGACAAAAACACATTATTAAGTAAAGGGAAAAAAAACAGAAAAGTCTAAAGGGGAAGCTAAAAAGATAGGGAGAGGGAAATGAAATGGGCCTTACACAGGTAGTAAATGTAGAAAGGTCAAAACAAAATAGCGAATTTACAGGAGAGTAGGCCCGACCTAGAAAGGGAGATAACAGGGCATGAAGGGCTGTAATCAGAATAGGGAGGTAAGCAAAATGCTAACCAAACCAAAATGGGTAGGCAACGCTTAACAGAAAGACTGCATGGGGATCACAGCCTAACCCAAAAAGAAGGCAGACATAAAAATTCAAACAAATAAAATGATTACTTGGGAATAATCTCACCAGACATGAGACAAAATCAACAAAAACATTAAAATAAAATGGGGAGGCTAAAAAAGCAGGAGGTCGGTGTATGAACCATTAAAATCACACTTCCATATCTCAAGTAGATGGTTGGAAAATAACACAGTACGGTAAATATCCTCACAAAGAATGTTAAGAATTGCAATCAAGCATTTGGCTAAAATCTGAAACTGTGAAACAGAAGCACACAATAAATAATCAGTTTGTGAAACAATATAGCTATGAGTTGCAGCAGAGGCCTAGCTAAAATACATAATAATATAAACACAATAAGTCTAGATAATAGAGGAATACAAACAGCAAATGCAGGGAAGACAATGTATACAGTGCTTACAACAAAGTCACAATAACAATGCAATGTGATGCTTCAGATAAGAGTGTCACACAACATCTCCTTCGGACGGACACCCCATGCAGACACCCACAGTGTGACTCCCTTTAGCTACTGCCCTTCAGGTAAAGGACCGCAGCTGAGGACTACTAGTAAGGAGGCCTCAAATAAGGGAAAAAACTCCACCCACAAGAACAGACCACCCTCCCAACTGGAGGAGCAAGGCAAGTGAGAAACAACAGCTGCTTGTCATGTCCCTTGGAAATACAGTCACTGCAGTTCAAAATGAGCCTGACTGACTCAGACAAAGTCATGGACACCCTTCAGAGTCAAGGCTGGAACAGCTGATGAGTCCAGAATCTCAAGCAGTGATTTAAAAGCCGCACCTCTTCAAGTTAGTTCCTCCCACAAGAATAGGCCACCCTCCCAAAGGGAGGAGCAGGGCAAATGAAAAGAAGCAACCGCTGATTATCAAATCCATTTGAAGTACAGTCACTGTAGCCCAAAATGAGTCCGACTGGCTCGGACAAAGTCTTGGACACACTCTGGCATCGACGCTTGTTTATTTCTGTTTCTTCTCTTTTTTAAGGCATTTTCACAAAGGAGTCATTCACAAAAGTTTGTTGGAGGGCACCTAAACATTTTCATGCAGCATTTCCTCTCATGCATCAGACAGCATTAGGTGCACCGGATCACAATCTGCTTGGTTCTCCTTCCATAGAAGGCACTTTGGGAAACATTCAACAGCCTCAGAGTATGTTTGTATGGGTTCACTATCAGATTCATCCCCGTTATCGCTGTCACTGGCTCTAATGAACTTGATTGAGGATACACTCACTTGACCATGAGTGACCATCCCTTTGATGTTGCACTATACTCAGTCTTCCACATTCTCACCACTGAGTGAGATGTTTAGTTTAGCAGTTATAAAGTCTGAGATTACACCTCTGGCAGAAAACATGTCTGTTTCACCCAGCTCAGAGTTTGATTCTAACTCCCCCTGTTCAGTCTGCTGCATCTCACTCCTGGCCACCAGCTCCATCTCAGCTTCTTGGTCAGGTACGTAATTTCCTGTTTTCTCCATGCCTTTGCTACTGTCTCTGCATGAACATGATCCCACACCTCACCACCCATGTAGATGACATCTTTTAAAGTGACTGACTTCATGATTACCTGCAATGACATATCCTTATTGGTGTCAGGCAGAACAGCCTCTAGAAGATGCTTTCTGTACTGGTGTTTAAACATCTCCAGGATCCCCCGGTCACAGTGCTGTATCTTTGATGCCATGTTTGGTGACAGAAAGAAACATCTAATGCTGTCATCCTGTGTTTTGATAACAAACGTCTCCGGATGTGCAGGGGAGTCATCAAGCAGCAGGACTCTCCCTTCAGTGGTAGATTTTTGTTCAGCAGGTGGTGCTTTGCAGAAGGAACAAAATTCTCCTCATCCACTGAGTAAAGATAATGCCATCCATCCAGGCATTCTTCTGGTTGGCATAGATCAGTGGCAAACTGGTCATGTTGACATGCCTAAAACATCTAGGCTCTCTTGATTTTCCATTCAGCATTGACTGCAAGTTATGGTTCCTAGTGACATTAACACTGGCAAGAATTTTGATCCTGTCTTTCTGCTTTTTAAATCCAGGGGCATCTTTCTCAGCCCCATGTGCCAAGGTATTATCAGGCAGACACCTCCAGTATAACCCAGTCTCATCCACGTTATGAATGTACTCCTGTGTAAGCAACTCTGCCTGGATCACTTTGCTTAGTTGCTGTATGAATGGAGCAACACCTTCCTCGGTGGCACTTAAGCGTTCACTGCAGAGCCTAAGCTGGCATATACCATGGTATTTTTTTAAGTGATCTACCCACCCATCACTTGCCACAAAACTGCCATGGTCACTGTTCAGCTTGGTATGGAACTGGAGACCTTTCCTCTTCAGGAGTGGACCCGAGATTGGAGCCCCTTTCTCTATCCTGACAGAACCAGAGGTAAATTGCCTTATTCCTCCTCTCATCATCATTGCAGGTCTGCATAGTCATTTGATTCTTGAGACGGGATGACCCCCTCCATGGAAAATGCATATCACTGCAGCATTTCATTAGTCTCCTGTATGTCACTTACCATAAACTTCCCCACTCTATACTCAGTGGCCAGAGTGACACCGCGCTCCCTGTTCTTCAGGCACTCTAAAATCTGGAGCTTCTGTTGGAGGGTGAGTACACTTCACACTCATGCCTGCAAATCCTAGAAATAATTGGAAACTGTAAACTCTCCTGCAAAACAAACTGTTTTTTTTTCCTACAAAATGAATCACAGAAACTGATTAGCAGCACAGCACAGCTGATATAACAGCTGATCGTGGACAACAATTGGAAGTTTTCTAAACAGGGAGTTCTGGTATTGTGGGGTTGAGGTACAGTAAATGGCACTGCACTGTATTCAGTTTTAATTATAGCAGAAATAAGACCAAGCATAAGAGATTTATATAGACTTGGAACAGACGTTATGTCATTAAGGACAAAGTGTCCACTGTAGCCTACCAAACTGAGATTAAAAAAGGGCACTGGTGAAACTGTACTTAAGTGGGTGCCTATCAAGCAACTGCAACCATATTATGCCTGCAGACTTCGATGGTATGTTATAACAGATGAAGAGACAGAAGAACCTCATGAGACATCTAACTCAGGATCACTGAAAGGATCTGAAGGATTGATGCCTGAATCAAGGACTAATGTTTTGAAAGACTTTTATGAACTTGTGTCTCTGAAAATGTTTTTGTTTTTTTGTGGCCAGATCTCCAGTCCCTCAACCCACCAATTACTCCCCTAGCCTCCAGGCTCCCTGCCCCCCGGACGGGGCTGCCGGGAGGGTGACCTCTCCGTGGACTACGGGTTGTGAAGCCATGGCTTGCCCCCCAGGGTGGGGTCACTGGAGCAGGACCCCCCCAGCAGACTATGGTCTGGTGAGGAGCAGCAGGACAGGTGCCATCATTTGCGGCCGGCTTTTTGCTGCTTTTTCCCACTGGGGGCATCCACACTACCCCGCCCCCAAAACATAAGCTGCCGGCCGTGCAGGATCCCCTAGCCTCCACTGGGGATCCTCAATGTGCCAGACACTCTACTCCCCTCCCTCGGAGAGGGAGAGCAATCCATGGGATGCTCAATCCCTCTCTTCCCAGCCAGCCCTCTGACTCCCGGGTCCGTTTCCAAACCTGGGATGTCAGCACCGCAGATGGATGCCTTGCCACTGCTCCGGCAGGCAGGCATGTCTCTAAAAATGTTTGCGTATGAAAAGGACTGAAATGTATGCTCAAGCAAGGCAGTCAGTGTGAAACATGAATACGTGAGCAATGTATACTCCTATATGAATCCTTATTACCCTCCTATATGTGATACTATATCATTACAATTCAATTCAATTTTATTTTTATAATGGAAAGTATGTGAGCAAAAATGCCCCTTTTCACAAACATCCAGTGGTACAGATATGGAGAAAAAGACAGAGCCTGTGTATTGGCCCTTATCGCTTGCCTTGAGGCTATCACTAGTAAACCCGACCAGGGTGTTTTTTTTAATTAGTATTTTATGGGTTTTCCAGGTTTTCTCCCATCCCACTCCCGTGCATCCCTGACATGACATACGCTTGTGGAGACATGCGCACACACATCTTGCGGGACACCCCACCCTACCAGTCACATGGTACTGCTTGCACTCGTCATTGAACCTCCATTCAGTGATGGTGGGACTATGGTCGGGTGACCCCCCCACCCTGGAGAGGAGAGCAACTGCTCAATCCTGCTCCCTCCCTCCCCCACCTCATGCCAGCACCCCATCCCTGAGGTCATTCCCGAACCCGGTTCACCAGCGCAGTGCAAGGTAAGGCATCAAAGGCCTCAGACCTCAGTGCCACCAGGCTGGCTATTTGCAACAATTTATGGTATTTACAATAGGAACAGTGTATATGACAGGCTCATCTAGATTAGAAAAAAAATACAGGGCACACAACAATAGAGCCAATATACAGATAAATACAAACTCTAAGGTAACTCAAGGGTTGGTGGACATTTAGGGGGGTTGCTTACCACGGCAGCCACAAGTGGTGGATTGGAGAAGGTAGTCCTTGAGTGAGGAGGTGAATGAGCCACTTGAACTTCAGGGTTCAGTTTATTGTAAACTTTTGGCCCCTTGTACATGATGGAGTTCTGGGCATGCATGATGTGGTAAAAAGGGGTGTCAAAGATATGACAGGCAGCCCCTCTTGTACTCTGCTGGGGAACCGATAAGGGGAAAAGGGAGTTATTGCTGATCAGCAGCAGGTTATGGTGAACTTTGTGTAGGAAAGAAAGCATTTTAAGTTGGAACCTGCCTTCAAGGGTGAGCCAGAGCTATAATCAAGGAGGGGCAGGAGAAGGGAGCTGGCAAGGCATAGTCTGGAGCCGGGGATAAGGAATTTTCTGATTCAGTATAAGAGACCTAGCCTCATATGGATTTTCTTGATGACATTGGTAATCTGGATATCGTAGGTCAGGTGAGGGTCTAAGTACAGTCCAAGGTATTTGAATTCGTAGACTTGTTCTGTGATGTTACCAAGATTGTCTGAGAGGAATCAGACCATGACTGGGGCAATTTCTTGGGCCAGAGAAGATCATGAACTTGGTCTTCTTAGAGTTGAGAACCATGCCTTTGGCAGAGAACCAAGTGTGCAGCTTGCTGAAGTCAGCCTACAAGTTACTGAACATTGTGTCCACTTCAGTGTTGCTGCAGTAAAGGGCCACATCATCAGTGTAAAGGACTAGTTGGGTGGTTTGGTATATGGAAGGGAGGTTATTGATGAAGAGCGAGAACAGGAGCAGGCCCAGGATGGAGCCCTGGGGCACCCCATATTTAATCGGACATTCAGCAGAAAAATGACCGTTGATATTAGTTTTCTGTGATCTGCCGGAAAGGTAGCTTCTAACACATTTGATGACATTTTCAGATATGTGTGAGCCCTAGAGGGTGTCCAGTAGTAGGCCATGATTGACCAGATTGAACACCTTGGTCAGGTCCACGAAGACAGAGCCTGTGTATTGGCCCTTATCGCTTGTCTTGAGGCTATCACGAGTGAACCTGACCAGGGTGGTTTCAGTGCTATGTCCAGATATGAAACCATGCTGGGCAACAGAGAGCAAGCTATGATGGTCAAGGAAGGTGGTGAGCTGGATATGAACAACTTTAAATGATTTTGGAGAGGGAAGCAAGGAGGTAGACAGGATGGTAATGCCCTACTTCATTCCTTGACCCAGACTTGAACAATGGTTTGACAGTGGTGGTTTTCCAGGTGCTAGGGAACTAGCCAGAGCAGAATGAGCAGTTTAGTATGTTGGTGATGGGGACTGCTAATTAATTAATGGCCAGTTTAAGGATTTTAAACCCAATACTTTCTGCCCCTTTGCTGGGTTTAGGGCTGTTACTTTGGATGATCTTTATGGTGTCCAAGGGTTTTAGGACCCTAAAATAGAATCTGAGGCTGGGCTCAGACAAAGTTTATGGTGCGTGGGGGGTCGGGGTGGATGAAGATGAAAGGGGAGAGGAGAGGAGAGGGAGGGTTTATATTTATCAAGGTTACCAAAGAATGAGTTAAAAATGTTTGCTACTACTGCAGGGTTGTTGGTCTGCTTGCCACCATGGATCAGAGTGATAGGTTTGGCATTCTTGTGTTTCTCGAGTAGTGAGCTGAGTGTAACTCAAAGTTGACGGGAGTTGGATGTTTCCCTGAGTTATTTATCATGGAAAAAGTAAATTTTGGCTTTACTGATGATGGATTTTCACTTGTTTCTGAGTGCTTTATAGTGGGAGAGAGGGGCAGGGTCTCTGTGCTTGGTGTAATGGTCCCTGGCATTGTCTCTAGTCCTCATCAATTTAATGATGTCAGATGATACCCATTCATTAACACATCCCCTAACCCTGATTTTTTTTGAGAGGTGCGTATTTGTCGCATACACTATTGAGGATGGTAGAGAATCTGTCAAGGATAGCGTCGAGATTATCTGGTGCAGCTGTGAATTACCAGGTGACTAGACTGAGATTGCGTGTTATATTCTTGATAGAGTTAGTTGTCCAGTGTCTAGAGAATATGAACTTGGGGGGGCACTGGGCTGATCAAAGATAGTAGGTGGTGCAGTGATCACTGATGCAGTCCGATAATACTCCAGAGTCAGTGATGTGGGAGGGGTTGGAGACAATGACCCAGTTGATTAGTGATTGAGTCCCCATCTTATAATTTGACCTTGTGTGTGTGGAGATAAGCTGGTGAAGGCAGAGGTCGGCGATGCAGGATTTGGCAGTGTCATCTTGCTAGAGAACCAATTTATGTTAAAGTCCCCAAGAAGAACCCATTCCCTTTTAAGAGGGAGGGAGTGTTTGAGGGCTAGCAAGAACTCCAGGTTGGAGGAGGGGTTTCTGGGGGGAGACAGGTGGTAGTGAGGGTAAGGGTTTTATTTTGTCCAAGAAATAGGTTAATGGAAAGGGTCTCAAGCAGGATGAACTCAGAGCTGAGTTTGTGTTTGGTGAAAGAGAACTTGTTGGAAATGAAGGACATGTAGCCACTCCCTTTTTTCACTGTCTGTCTATCTTGACAGAGGTGAATCTGCTGAGTTTGATCTCCCTGTCAGTGATTTTGAGAGAGAGTCAGGTTTCTGAGAATGCAATAATATCAAAGTCATTTATGGCTACCCAGGCCTGGAAAGAGTCTATTTTAGCTGGAAGACTCTGTATGTTCAGGTGGACTATGCTAATGTTTTTCCCTTTATTACTGTGGGGTGGAATGGGAAAGGGGCAGGGGTTATTTGGACCATGGTTTGGATAGATGGTTGTGGTGAGGAGTAGGAGGAGAATAAGAGTCCTGGAAAACTTTGTGATGAGGAGTAGCAACTTTGGTTTGCAGAGCCTTGAGCATTTAACTCGAGTGACAGATATGTGCTTGGTAGACAGCCAGGGGAAGGAGAGGAGGAGGACGAGTTTAAGGTCCTGTTGAGGTAGTAATAGAGAGAGCCAAGGGCAGGTGGAGGGTTTGAGAGGTAGTGGCGAGGTGAAGAGGCCAGGTGAGGGGTGGTACACAGGGGATTACGTGTACTTCATGCTATATTCTATCTTGAAGTATTGAAATACATTTTAAATGAATACCTCATCCATTGTATTATAAGGGATACTGTAAAACTTGTACATGTATACCCATTAATAGTATCTTTAATAGAATTTTGAACTGAGAATGAGTTGTGCAATATGCTTTTAGCTCAAAAAAGGGGTTTGTAGGAAAAATATTTAATTATTATTAATTTAATCAGAGCTAACACTCTGAGTTTGTACTTTTATTATCATTTATCATGCCTTAGCAAATGTATTATAAATATGAAAATCCTGTAAAAACATGACAAAGAACATGGACTAGTATTTTCCACATGCCAGCTTCTGTCAAATGAGACTGCAGGATAGAGGAAACAGTTTAAGACATGTACAAGCATGCCAGTGTGAGGAAGGAAAGAAGTAATATCAAAAAGAAGAATTTATTCTAAGATAAGTTCTCTATTTATGGATCTTCATTTTTCCAATCTTTTTTACTACTCAGAGATGTTCCTGAATCAGATAAGGATGTATAATGTTACTCATAGCCCTACCAATAATTTAAAGAGGCTCTATATGTCACTTCAAGAGACTTAAAAGGCATTAAGCAACCTCATAAAATGTAAAATGTGTTTCAGTTGTGTTTTGCCTGGCCCATTGAACATTGGAGTATGTTTTTAACTGAAAGTAGATAACAGTCACTGGAAAAAAGGTCAATGAGACTGTTATCAAAATACTGTATACTTGAAAGCCCTTTGAAGAGATTTGAACATTTAATAAAATGACTGACTGAAATAACTTGGGATGCTTGACATCACTTCATAAATAATGCATGGTCTGGCTCTTCTGGCCCTGGATACAAAAATAGAAAGGCCTCTTAGGTTCTTGTGCTTTTTGGGGAGTTAGCCAAGGAGCTTGGAAGCACTTCTTCTCTCAGACAGAGCTCAAATATCTCCTTGAGACTAAGTGCTGGAAAAGGTTAATAGAAAGGACTTCTGGATATTGCAATGAATTGCCAGCAGAAGTGGTCCTGGAATGTTGAACCTTTACTAAGATCCTGAAAGAACTTGAACTGATACCTGGTCCTAGCTAACAGGCAATGCTTCCTGAAAGACCCAGCTTTATGGAAAAGAAACAGAACTGAAAATATGGACCACAAATTCACTAGTAAAGTATATCTTGCCTCCTAGCCCAGACTGCAAATGAAGATGTTTAATGCCAGCTGATACATTTAAATATATTTAATAATTCCCTTACTAAAAGGCATGCTCTGGAATTAGCTGTGGGGTGGTGGTCAAGTCCGATTTTCAGTGCAATTCATAGGAATATACTATAGTTTAAGATGTTGCATCATGTCTGTCAAGAGACAAACCACGATGTTGCCTTGAAAAAAATGTTTTATTTGCAAACTGAACCTAATGACTCCTGCTGAAGCAGGTCTATTAACTGCTGTGCAATGTATGCTTTTGTAAACCTACTGTAGTGAATTTTTAGATCTTCTGTAATGTGTAGCTTAGTTAATAAATATATCATATTTATAGCAAAGCATATTTTGATCTCTTCTCGGCAACAAATACATTTATTTAGTCATTTATTTGGTAACCAGGTAGGTACATTGGTCTCAGGGACCATTTTCAGGCATGACCCAGGCCATAAAGATGGCACATATGGTACAACAGGCAAAGAAACATGAGTTGAGCATTGCAAGCAAGAGGACTTCAGAGTGAAAATACACAACTACTACACACAAAGGTCCATCAAAACTGATAAGTACAGAATACAATACTTGAGAGCAGTACAGCAATACAATGCACAGAAGAAAAACAAAGGAGAAAATAATAGGTGCATCACTTACAAGGTTTAACAGTACAGTGGTCCCAGGGAGTGTATTCAAGTATGACCTGGGCCATAAAGATGGCACATACGGTACAACAGGATAAGAAACATTATTTGAGCATTACAGGCAATTCAGAGCTTGTGAGTGAAAGTACACAACTACTGTACATGAAGGTGCATCAAAACATTTTATAAATATAGACATACAATACTTGAAAGCAGTACTGTATAGCAATACAATGCACGGGGTAGAACAGAAAAAATAATAGGTGCATCACTTACAAGGTTTAACAAGCAAATTACCCAGGTAAAATGATACATAGTGGCAGTTAAAGTCAGATTGAAATTGTATAGGTGAGTGCAAACAACAGTGAGTAGACAAGGATGGGGGATGCTACACAGTCAGCAGCTGGGGAAATAAAAAACTCAGTGAGTGGCAGGAGAAAGGCACTCATCAGTCAATTAGTGTGAGGGGGGCCAACCAAATTAACCACCAAGGCTAGGATCAGGAAGGGCACGGACAGGCTAAGGCTGATAGCAGGACATTTTTTAGCTTGTTGTGGGAAGCCTAATCAGTGGAATGAGGCTGGAAGGCTGTTCCAGAGCTTAGGGGGGGCTACAGAGAAGGATCTCTGTCCCATGTCCATAGAGGTCCAGGAATAGTTATTGAGAAGAGAACCTCAGTCCCCTTTTGCCATGTTTAAAAGTGAGAAATCTAGTTAAGGTGGAATAGGCATTGTCATTAAGGGATTTATAGATAAGTCCCCATGAAGAGGTCCCAATGGGCCTGAGGGGAGAGCCATTCAAGTGTTTATTTATTTATTTGAATGTTGTTGACCAAGTAAACCCACTTGCCTTGGGAGGCCCTTTTTCAGGGCGACCTGGGATTAATTACGGAGACAAGTCACAGACTGGCTAAAGTACAATAAGCAATGGATAGAGCTGGCAGTCATACAATGCAAAACATTAGTTACAATGATACAGTATAGTACAAATACATTCATAACTAGACATTTGATAAATCTGATCCTATGAGGCATGATAGCTATTTCAGACCTAGTACCAGCTGTGATCTGTGTTATTTTAGTGACCAATTGACTCTAAAGGATTAGATGGTGTTATCTTGTTGTCTATATGTAGGAGGGTTTCTGGGGCATCCTTCTTCTCACACCTATGATCCTAACACAACAGTTGCAGGAGCTATGTTCTAGTGAGTGCACCTTTAGAACTTTCTTGAATACCTCAAGTGAGGAGCTTTCTTGTCTGTTATTGTGAAGAGCATTCCAGATAATCGGGATCGCTATAGCAAAGGAACTTGTGCCTGTCTGAGTCCTAGTTTGGGGGATTTTGAGGAGAGTTTGTTTCAATGACCTGAGAGGGTGCCTGTCTGGTTTAGACATTAGCAGGCCTTTGAGATCTGGGGGCTTAGTTACGCCTAAGTTTAAAGGCTAGGATAGTGCAGCATATTCCATCCTACCATTGAGTGAGGGCCAGTTCAGGGCTTGGAGCACTCTACAATGAGTGTGGCATATAAAGAGCAGTGGTGGGTATTTAATGGGGCTGGCAGAACAAACTGACAGATGCTATTGTAGGCAGTATTGAGATGGGCAAGTTGGTGAGGTGAGGTTTAAGATATGATGGGGGAACAGTAATCTAGTAGTGGTAGAAGTGTGCCCTAGTCAATAGCAAGGCACACATCTGGGACCATGAGATGTTGCAGGAGATAGCAGGCACTCAGCTGTTGGCTAATCCACTTTACCATCATTCTAATATGATCCTGGGACATTAGGGAGGGGTCCAAGGTGACTCCTAAGTACTTGTAGTTGGAGACCTGGTCAAAGGTGGATCCTTTTGGGGCCTGGATGTGGAGGGAGTTGGTTTGGCTTCCAATGCATTTTGTGAGCTTGTGCTTGGACCCAAAAAGCATGTTTTTTGTGTTTTTGGTATTGACAAGGAGTCTGATAGCTGTGAACCAGTCATGGTTGGGCATAAAATCCTTGGATAGGGATAATTTATAATAACTATTGTCTCTCCTGTATATGATTAGATTGTCCGTGTAAATGATCATATTGCAATCTGTATTGTCACCAACTAGGTGGTTCACAAACAGGGAAAAGAGAATGGAACCCAATATATGACCCAGTACATGATATCATACATGATATCATACATTTCAAATAAACTTTGGCTGTGAACATTATATATATGTATGTGTGTGTGTGCATTTGTGTGTGTGTGTGTGTATATATATACAGGTATATATATATATATATAACATGGGTTCTGAAAATGCTGTCCTCTGATTCGTTCAAACAGGTCACCTGACCATTGATTAATCCTTGATATACTCACAGTTGCGTGTTGACAGGGCTTTATTTTACTATTTCTTTAGGTAAACTTCTAACATAACATTACCCATGTTATAAGAGGATTAACCCACTCCAGGGTATGGGTTTACTGAGTATTAATCCACCCTGGGTGGTTGAAGTCACTCGGCTTTGCCTTGTGACTCCAACCCCCCCAGGTGTGGATTAATGCTCAGTAAACCCATACCCTGTCATGGGTTAATCCCTCCATATACAAGCCATAATAAGAATAATTTGCTTCCAGTCAAAAAAAATATTTTTATTAAAGGTTCCAGTACAGAGTTGTGACAGTCAAACACCAGGACAAAATGGTACAGAGAAATCATCAGGTGGATAGAGAGGTTGATAAATAATGGAGGGGTGGATAATAGAGGGAGGCTGTATAGATGTATAAAACACAAAACAAATAGGGGTACGAGTAAAATTTATCATAGACCTTTTATTACAATTTTCAACAAGTACAAGGATAGTAAGCATAGTAGTAGCCAATAAAACACGTTAGCAGAGAGGTAACTTGTTAAACATAATTTGTAATTCAAAAACATAGAGACAAAGAATTTGACAGCAGATAAGGATTTCCTGGATCATACAGTATGCCTATTTCTCACTATCTACACTATTATCCCAGGCCATGCCTGATCTACAGCTCTTTCCCCCCCCCCCCCTTCTTTTCCACTATGATTCCCTTGTATTTGTCTCATGCATTCTTGAACCCTACCACTGTTTTCACTTACACCACCTCTGCTGAAAGGCTGTTCCAGGAATTCACCACGCTTTCTGTGAAAAAGTACTTTCTCACATCTCTCCCGACTCTATCCCCCTCCAGCTTCATAGTATGCCTTTTTGTTTTTGAGGACCTTTTCTTCTGAAAAATACTTCCCTCCTATACCTTATTTACCCCCATGAGGTATTTAAAGGTTTTTATCATATCCCCACTCTCCCTCCTCTGTTCCAGGATATACATATTGAGGTCTTTTAGTCTCTCCTCATAGGGCTTTTGATGCAGACCCTGCAGCATTTTAGTTGCTTTCCTTTGGACCACCTCCACTCTGTCTATGTCCTTTCAGAGATGTGCTGTACAGAACTGGACACAGAACTTTAGGTGACCCATACAGAGGCAACACCACCTCCCTCTTTCTGCTGATGATACTCCCCCTTATGCACTCCTGCACCCACTAGCTCTCCCTACTGCCTTGACACACTGCCTGGCCACCTTTAGGCCATCCAATATGATTACCCAAAGGTCCATAACACTGGTAAAAACAGATTTTGAATTTACAGACACTGGTGACATTAATAATCTTTCAGTTCTGCAAAATGGTTTCTGCCCTTGTGCCTTGCCTACTCAAGTACACTAAACAACTTGAAATAATATTGGACTTCATCAATATTGCCACAAATTCAGCTATAAACAAAGTGTGAACCCTGGGAATAGTAAAAGCATCCCCTAACTACTGCCAACACCAGGGATTCCAGAGTCAGTATTTGAATCTGAATCCCCCAAGGACGGTACAGTATCCTATAGACTTGGCCTTGTTACTGCAGTAGTGAATGAAAAGAGGTGAAGTAATCTGAAGGCTAATGAGAAAGAAGAAAAACAATATGTAGAATGCATAAATGATACAAGAAGGCAGACCCTTTTCAATTAGCATGGTTTCTGTAAATGCACATCCAATCAAAAGCTTCAAACCAAACACAAATCATCAGGTGACTGCAAGTGTGAGAGTGTGTGTGTTTATCTGAGTGTGTGTGCTGCCTAGGACACAACTGACTTTTTCCCTACTGAATTCCATAAAAATAAGATACAGAGTACCAGAGTGAGGAAACATGCTGCAAGTGTCTGACTTGGCCAAGTACACCACACTGCTTGAAACAACATGGCACTGCACCATTGTTTTTCAATGTGCATCTTCAGCTTCAAGACATGGGTGAAATCTGGCAATGGGAAAAGAAGCCCCTAAGCATTGTACAATACAGTCACCAACTGGAATTCTTCTAAGCCAGTGATCCACAACATACGGCCCGCGGGCCACAAATGACCCACACAGTAGCTTTCTGTGGCCTGGGAAGACCTTGTCAGGTCCTTGCAGAGTTCACACTCACAAACTCGTTCCTACCGCAGTCAAGCATTTTTTTGTTTTCTAAGCCAAATTCTTTAAGGATGGGCAGCTACTGTTAATCTAATTTCTGGAAGCTCATGGCCTTGAAGTCTTGTTATTGTTGTAGTGAGTAGAAAATTGTGAAGTAATTTAAATGCTCAATTCTCAAATCAGCTCAACTTTATTAATAAAAAGTACAATTTACCAAAGTATCAAAGCGCTTGTACACAATTTAAAATCCTAAAATTAACATAACAATAAATAGTAAAATATGTATCTACTTCAGCAGTTCATCCACACTCTGGAAAAGTGAGATTAAAAAAATGAATCTTTAATGTAGATTTAGAATTCTCCACAGTCAGGCACTCCCTTATCAATCGATCAATCAATCAATCAAAATCTTTATTTAACCAGGTGAACATCGTTGAGCAAGCTCATTTTCAAGATGGACCTGGAAAGGAGAGGTTTACAATACATATAAAGGAATACTCAGTTATGTCATAATTGGGTAAACGATATATACAAAACGAATTCACACTTACATGGTATTTACATAGAGCAGTAATTATACGCAGGAGGTTTATAATACACATGAAACAGAGTATTAAAAAGAGCCATTAAGCTAAGACCATGAAGAGTATGCAGCTAAAAAGTATAGCAACTGCAGTACAATATATACAGGTTCAACGTGTGCAACTATAATTACAGTGTGTATATGAAGCATCCTTGAACACAATTACCGATTGAAGGAGCTTGGTGGGGCATGGGGAGGGGGACACAAGAGGGTGAGTAAGGAGAGGTACATGGTACATGCCCACAAGGGCATGTAGTGATTACAGGGGAGAGGGTGGCAACAGTTAGGGAGTGGAACGCAAAACACTATGACAACGTCAAGGGGGGTAAGCAAGGAGTGTAGGTGGGAGCCAGGGAGACATGGTAAAGGAACTAACGATAACAATAATGATAAGGAAAAAAATACAGGGTCAGAATGGAAGGAGCAGTCAGGTAAGTTCTTATAGGATGTATCATTGCCCAAGAGGGGTGGGAAAGAAGTATCAGTAAAGGGATGCACTGGAGCAGATGGAGCTAATAATAAGGGAAGGTGACATCAGGGGAAGTAGTTACAGAATTCCTTGATAGAGCGAGAATAAAGTGCTTTGAAGGCTAATAGTTTGATCAGATAGCCTTATCCAATGAGTTAAAGAGTTCCACAGGGTAGGTGCTATGAACGCAAATGTCCTGGCAGCCGAGGTCTTCAAACAAACCCTGGGAACCTCTAGCAATCCCTTGACAGCGGAGCGAAGTGGGCAGGGAGGGCAGTAGGGGCGAAGAAGATCTTGCAGGTATCACGGTCCCTGTCCGTTTAGGGCTTTATAGGTCAGTAAACCAACCTTGAAGGTGACCTGCCACTGGATAGGCAGCCAGTGCGGGCCATGGAGCACTGGTGTGACTTGGTAAGATCGAGGTAGGCCAATCAGCAACCTGGCAGCCACATTCTGCACCAGTTGCAAGTGGTGGACATCAACCCCTGGTAGCCCTAGGTACAGGGAGTTGCAATTGTCAAGGCGGGAGGTCACAAAGGCATGGACCAATGTTGGAAGATCATTGGGCGGGACCAGGTGCTTATTCCTCAGATGGTAGAATAAGGTCTTGACAATGGATGATACCTGGAATCTAAGTGTCAATCCCTCATCCAAAATAAAACCCAGATTTCGCACCCAATCAGAGGTCATCAGCTGGCTGCCTCCAAGCCAAAGCCCGGAAGGCCGCCCAGACGAAAGCACATCTGCCAAATGCCCCGGGTCCACAACCAACACCTCGCTAATGCTAATCAGAAAGAAGAATATAAAGAATGATATGTAGGATGCATAAATGGTACAAGAAGGCAGATACAGTGATTTCCAATTTGTGTTTTTTGTAAACAAACATACAGTATAAGCAAAAGCTTCAACCCCAGAACAAAGCTTAATGGATATGCAAGTGTGTGTGTGTGTGTGTGTGTGTGTGTGTGTGTGTGTGTGTGTGTGACTAGGAAATGCTTCAACTGGTACTACTTCACTGTTTGATATACTATCCCTATACAGACCTCACCACAGCCAACTCACACACACTACATGTAAGCAATGATACCCTCCAAGGTGGGAGATATTGGGCTATACCAGACCACCCGGGGGCATAATGAGGCCCAACACCACAGGCAAAGGGTTTTATAGCCCCTGGAAGGTCTGGTATAGCCCATACTTCCCACCCTGGAGGGTATTATTGTGCTTAGAAAATGGTCCACTGTATTATATATGTTTGAAAAAACATAATTTGTATGTTTAAATGTTAAAAAATCGTAAGTGTTTCATTCATTTTGCAATGAAATAGTTCCTCCACCTGCATTAGAATGGTGTGTTGTTTTTTTTTTGTTGGGGGGGGTTGAGCTAGAGATTTTTGTCCTACTGGAGACTCTGTAGTTGTACTATGGAGCTGCTGAGAAAGGTCAGCAAAAGCATTACATTGAGGAAGGTTGAGCAAGGTTGGAGGAAAAAGGAAACTAAGTCTGCAAAAAGCAGCTACATTTCTATGCTTTCCCGTACTTTTGGTTTTCCATTTTCAGCTGGGGTATCGAGCAGGGCTACAATTTAAAACATAAGGGATTGGGAGAGTCAGGCTGAGGAGCAGTGGTAGTGGGTGGGTGTACTATGGAGCTGCTAAGGACGGATGGAAGGTCCACAGATTTACACCAAGGGAGGTTGACCTACAGTGGTAGCCACAGACATTGCCAGCTATTTCTAGATATTTCGCAAAATTTCTGAAGAGTTTCTCTCTGCTGCCCCTACTGTTTAAATGCAAAAAGCATCATATATTTCTGGAAATATCACAGAAATTTCAGGAAATAGCTGGCAGTGTCTGTGGCTACTACTGTAGCTGGGAGGAGAAAGAAAACTAAGCCTACAAAAAGCAGGTAGATTTCTGTGCTTTTACATTGTTTTGCTGTTCCTTTTTCATTTGGTGTAATGAGCAGGGCTAAAATCTAAAAAGTCAATGGATCAGGAGAATTGGCCTGAGGAGCGGTAATGGGAGTTTCTTAAGTTCCACTCTCCATAGATGGAGATGCATTGCCAGCTTGGAGCAGCCACTAACATCGGCCGGCCTGTGTGGGAGCGTGTGACGGGTGAAACTTTAATGACATTTCTGCACTTTCCTATTAATAAAAACCTTTAATTTTACATCAGATTTGTGTTTTGGTTGTAAATGGATGCTTTTTGTGACACAGGGTCAGTTGGGATACTGGCAGATATCACTTTCTTGGGAGATTTTGGTTACTGAGGGGAAAAAATGGGGGTTCTTAATTTTAAAATTAGCCAGTACCCATTGATATTGATGATGGGGTCAGTTGGGACTGGCACGTTTTTTTTACTCGGGCTCTGTTTTCTGATAGACACCCACCTTTGCCAGGGCTGTCAGCCAGTCAGAGTCCAAGATTTTCTTAGACTGTTTTCTAAGTAACACTAATCTTTAGCATCAGTACAGAATAGTATACATGGTGGCATGAGGTGATGAAGCATTGCTTGCCACCTAAAAACTATCTAGGCTGGTCTTAAACAGCTACACAAATGTAGCACAGGAGTTATGTTGGACAAAAATTCATGCAAAAATACAGCACCAGTGAATCAAATACACTGACAGGGTGCCACGGCATTTCTACATACAACTACACTGGGGCTGCACCCACCACTTCTGCAGGCACCCTCTTCCGTATACAGGACTGACATTTGGTATTGTGCCACACTTCATTTTCTATAACAAAATTTTATTTTTGATCCTTCAGTGTGTTTTCATCACTCTGTACATGAA
This sequence comes from Neoceratodus forsteri, assembly GCA_016271365.2. Taxonomy (NCBI): domain Eukaryota; kingdom Metazoa; phylum Chordata; order Ceratodontiformes; family Ceratodontidae; genus Neoceratodus; species Neoceratodus forsteri. The sequence goes on from CM057450.1 coordinate 1,223,244,130, forward strand.
ACAGTGCTTTCTATGTTTCCTTTCATCCTCCAACCCCTTAGCTTCACTGCGTGCCCCCTAGCCCAGCTAGACCTCACCAGCTCAAAGAACAGTGACTTGTGCACTCTGTTAAACCCATTAAGATATCTAAAAACTAATTAAGTACCTCTTTAGTTTTTTCTCAAAACAGAACATATCTCCTCAGAACTTTTCTTGTCCTCCATTCCCTTGTTAGAAAGCAGGAACCTTAGAACCATTATTTAAAGGGATGCTGTCATCCTGTTTTTCATCATATTATTTCTCATTTAAAAACTTCATTTTATGATTGCTTACCTTCTCTAAAATTCTTTGATGTTGCTGTTTGTTTTGTCTGTCTCCTTGTTTAGTAGAAGTGAAATGCATGCCAATGTATATTTATAAACAACCTTGTTTTGTTTACAATCCTGGATCTGTTCTTACGGCATACATCATGAGCATTAGAAACACCCCCAAACAGTGCAGTTACTTATGATTCATTAGGCTTCTTTCCTCCCACTGCATCAGGAGGGGCTCGACTGTGTTGTGGGTGTTCCCAAGTCCAGGAAAGATGCAGCTGGAGCTGATCAAGGAATGTAAAAAAAACTATTTTTGTGTGGTAACACCGGTATGATGGGCAGTCTGTTTTTCACATTTTTAAAGAAAAAAAAAAAAGAGTCAGAATCAAACTACCAGCTACTTCAGCAATCTTTATAGAATGTTGGCAATCATAAAATGTGTTTTTTAAACTAGGGACATTTTGAGGCCTAAGGGGATTGACAGTGTCCCTTTAAATACTGTAATATGGATCATACTAAGGAACATATGGGAACAAAAGGCAAACAAGCACATAAATAGCTCCCATCTCATGACCCATAGTACCAGTTCATCTCATTTTTCATAATCCATCCATCTAATTTATGCTTGTAGATAGATTTATTTTTACTAGGTATTATATCTAATGCGATTGCATTCCAGGGGTTCACCACCCTTTGGGATAAATAATACTTTCTCTGAACACTGTTATATTTAAAACATCATAGCTGTAACAGATTATTCTTGTCTCTATTTTCTCCTGTTTAAATTCAAAACCAATTTCATTGAATAAATATGGGTAATTAGCGTGTGACAAATAATGTTTGCGAATGTATATCTGTATGTAGATTTTGTGTGTTGATATTCATTGTTTAATGTTTTCGTTATTGTTGCTGTTATGTGTTCTGATCACCCATGTAAATGGGTCTTTGGCCCATGGACTTTTCCAGATTTTAAATAAACAATTAAATCAATTATGTCCCACATTAAGAGCAAGTCACCATGTAATCTTCTCTTTTCAAAAGACAGGAGGTCCAGTCTACTTAGTCTGTCATTATAATTTTGTTCTCTCAACCCATTTTCTATTTTTGTAGATTTTCTTTGAACTCTTCCTGTTTGATTTATGTCTTGTTTCTTGTATGGACACCAAAACTTAGAACAGTAGTCTAAATGTGGGTGGACATATGATCTGTACAGAGGTAATAAAACGTCTGGTGCTCTAGACTTAATATTATTTCTAACACACCATATGATTTTATTTGTGTTGCTAACCAATTCATTTATCTGTTTTGAGTTGGTTAGGTCATTGGTAACATAGATCCCAAGATCTTTTTTCTGCTGTATTTGTCATTAGCAGCTCCCCAAATGAAACATAGCTATTGGAGTGATTATTAAAACCCAGATGAATAACTTTGCTTTTTCTAGATTAAAATGCATATCCCACTCGGTAGCCCAAGCAGTTATGATATCTAGATAATTTTGGATATACATACAGTCTTCTGCTGTTTTGCTAATGCCACCAATTTTAGTGTTACCTGCATGTTACACAGACCAGCTATTAAGTCCATGAGTTAAGTCTGAAATGAATATATAAAAGGTAAAAGGACCCAAGACTGACCCTTGTGGGACTCCACTAGTCACAGCACCTTCCACAGAAGGGACGCCATTAACCATCACCCTCTGTGTTCTATCATTGAGCAATCAGTTATCCTATTTATTATTCAGTGGTTAACCCCTCTAGATATAATTTTTTTAAATATGGCTCTGTGGGGAACTAAAATCTACGAAGATGACATTACAAGGTGTTTTCATTTCCAGTTTCCAGCTAATTTTTTCATAGAAACATAATAGATTTGTAAGACAGGATCAGCCCTTTGTGAAACCATGCTGCTCTTAGTCAATATTCCCTAATGATGTCATCATTTTTTCTTTTACAATGGAGTTACATGCAGTAGAAGACTAATTGGTCTATAGTTTTCAAAAAACTTCTTATCACCTTTTTTAAAGAGAGGTGTTACATTATCCATCTTCCATTCCTTGAGTACCTCACCATTATTAAGGCTTTTTTAAAACAATAATTTAAAGGGGTATAGGAGGTCCTTGGACATTAATTTGATCATGGTGCTGTGCCAGTAATTATATCTGGTCAAGGAGAGCAGTCTGTTTTGATATTGCTAGTCTTATTACTAATCTCCTCTTCTGAGATAATTATATATCCATCTATGCCCTCTCCCAGTGGAATGGGCAAATTATCTTTTTTTATTGTAAATGCTACAAATATGTTTGTTAAGAAGGTCTGCCATTTCCACTACTGCATTTGCAGCAGCATTATTATACGTTATTGGTCCTACACTACATTTAGGTTATTTTATTTTTATACATATAGCTTTTTTATCAGCTTTTTCCCACATTTTCTTCCTGTCCCCATGCTCCCAGCATGCATGCACATGTAGAGGCAAGTGTACGCCATGCCCCAGTGTGCCCTCCTGCTGCACTGCCAGCCCCTCCTGACTATGCTATCCACCAGACCTCCACCCAGTGGGAGTGGCACTATGAGGGAGTGACAACCACTCCAGGAGAGGATAGCTGCCTTTGGCTGCTCAATCCTGCTCCCACCCTCCCTCCCCCATACCTCATCTCCAACGACCCAAGGTCATTCCTAACCCAGGTCGCCAGCATGGCACGAGGTAAGGTATCCAGTGCCTCAACCCTCAGCATCACCAGGCTGGCTATTTAGGTTATTTTATTGAGTTTATGTCGCTATAAAACTTTTTCCACCATTTTTCGTTGCATTTTTTGGTAAGACTAGCTTCATATTTCTCTTAGCATTTATGATTTCCTGCTTGTTTATTTTTCTGTATGTGTTTGAATTTATTCCAAGGAAAGGAATGTGTAATTTTTCTTATATGCATTGAAAATCTTATAGTTTTTTCATAATTAGGTTTTTAATCTTTTTATTTGGCTACTTAGATTTTTGTCTATTGTTATTTTGTGTCTTCTTGTATTTAGGAATACATTTATTACTTATTTTGAGTATAATTTTTTTTTATTCTTTTCCACATTTCCTCAGCATTGCAGTTTTCTAGTAGGAGATCCCATTTTGTCTCCAAGAGGTCTGAATGTATATTACTTATAGCTGCCTTTTTGTAGTCATAAAGATAAGAGCTATTACTATCTATGATGTATGAAAAGTCTATATCAAAACAAACTGAATTGTGGGCACTGATGTCCAATGGCGGACCAACCTTACAGTTTTGTGTATTTAAATTAGATATTCCCAGGATAATATCCAGAATATTTGGACCTCTTGTTGGTTCTATTATGTGTTGGCTTAGTAATAATTGGTCACATAAGTATAACAGTTTATTACTATGTGTTGAAGTTGCAGAGTGGTCTTGCCAATCAATATTTCCCATATTAAGGTCTACCATAAAGAGAATCTCACACACATGGCAGGCAGATTCAAGTTCAGTGATTATTTGACTAGTGACCTCTGAAGATGTATGAGGGGAATGGTAACATAACCCAATGATAAACGTGTCAGGAGATGAAAAGACACATTTTTACCCATATGGTTTCAGTATTAACTGTCATTATAATTTTATCATTACTAATATCTATTGCCTTAAATATTGAATTTACATAAAGGACAATTCCACTATCCTTTTTATTGTTTCATCAGTGATTGAAACAGTCGGCTCCACTTGTATTTTTACCCTGAACATCACTATCTGAAAACCATGTTTCTATAATTGCCATTATATCTGTTTTTTCTGTGCTGGCTACAGCTAAAAGCTTGTTGAATTTATTATTTAAACTTCTAGTATTAGCAAGATAACACTTCATTTTTTTTTACATTTAATGCCTTTGTCTGCAGTCTTAGCTATGGGAGTTTCAGGAGTTTTATGGAAACCCACATTTATGTTTGTTTTCCTCGGTTTACTAGATTACATTCATTTCATCCAGGGCGCATCTAATACTGTCACCTAGAACATATGCCCCTTTTTTATTTAGATGAAGTCCATCTTTAAAATACAGTGAGTTATTTGATCTAAACATTTTCCTGTTGTCAATGAATACTATTCCTTCCTTATTACACCAATGGGATAGTCTTGCATTTATTCTAGAAATGGTGAACATTTGCTCAGTGTGTGCTCATGGAATAGGTAAAATGCTACAGATAGCAACAGTACCTCCATCTTCTTTAATTTTTTTACCCAAAACCAATAGATCATAACACATGTCCTTTCATTGTTGTTTTCCCACATCATTAGTACCAAGATGTAAAACAACCACCAAATTTTTGTCTTCAATTAGTTTGTTAATTCTATATTGCACATCACATTTCTTAGCTCCAGGGAGGCAAGAGACCATGGTATTGTATTTATCATTTCTGCATACATGAGAGTCAACATATCTTATAATTGAGTCACCAATTATTAATTTTTGCAGTGATTTATTTTTCTTGTTCATACTATTCCCCTCTACAATGCACTTCCTTTTCAGAACAGATTTCAGGTGCTGAGGTGCATTCAGACTTAACTGAGAGAAGAGTATATATTTATAAGTGGTAACTCATTATGATTTATTGGTCTTCTGCCCTCTTGAAAGACTGTTTAGTTACAATGGCCCAGTCTTCAACCTGACTATCTGTCCCAAATCCCCTACTTCTTTTGGGAGATAAGTCTTAGTCTCCACTGTACTCTCTTAGTCTTTTTCTGTTTTCCATCCCTATGTTTTTTCTATGTTTTCAGCTGGTTATGGTATATTACTACCACTATTTTGAAATATACAGTATTTGCCCTATTAAGTTGTTTTTTAATGTTTTCCAGTTCCATTTTGCATTTTATTTTCCCTGTACATTTTTGGCATATAGACATATGTGGTGGTGTTGTCTATATTATCAGTAGTACCAAGAGCATACATATTGCTGTTGTTACATTGAATGATGGAGCCTTCTTTACAAAGAAATTCAAGAAAATCTTCAGATGGGTATGTGAATTCCATATTATATATCTCTAAAAGGTGCTTAAAACTAAACTTCCCACAAAACGTGTTCATTCAAATTAATTCAGTCAAACAAAAATAGTACTGCCAAATGAGGTGGGGTAGTTTCTTTAATATGCTGGTAATTTTTCAGAGGACCCATAAAGGGTCAGATTCAAGATCTTAGTTTTGATTACATTTGGATTTGTTTTATGAGGCATTAGCTGCATATTAGCTCCTGATTCATTTAGTAATTAACTTTGTATAACATTGTTGTAGATAACCCTCACTACTGTACCAATTGAACATGTACTCACCTTCCCAGGTCATGTACTTTGATTTGTTAATTATTTATATACCTGTTCAGGTAGTATGTGTTTTATGCACTTGTATAAAATACTATAAATAAAAAATGCAAAAAAAAAAAAAAATTCAGCCAGGTAAGCCCACCCAAACAACTACTGAGTCCAGCAGACTCAAGTCTAAGTGGCTATAAAATTATACGGGCTCCAGCAAATATTACATTTATTTTTTTTTGCATTTTTCCTCTGGGCAGATATGGCTATCAATAAATGAAATATAATGATGGACCCTCCTACTCTGACTAATAAATTAAGTATAAAATAAATTAATAAAGGTTTTTTATCCTCTGGGGTCCGACCAGGTGGCTATTCAGCCTCATCCCTGGGCGCCATCAACTGTCCCATGCATCTCTTCCCTGGTCCAGGCTAGGTTCCCCCACAGATTGCTCCTCATGGTGAGGCCGGGGAGAGGGCTATCCTCCCCCCAGAGTCTCTCATCCAGAATCACCCTGGGACTTCAAAGCAGCAGGGCAGATTGAGGTGCCTCGGTCGAGGCTACACAGAGCCCAGGACTACCATTTTCCTTTTTCTCCCCCCTAGATTCCCGGAGCTACCCTTCTACCCTCCCTTACTATCATCAGCCTCCTAGACATCAGCACTATCACCAGGCCTCCACCTTGTGACAGCAGAGAGCTGGGATGACTCACCACCCCAATATGGGAGAGAAGAGGAGAGGAGAGGAGAGGAGAGGAGAGGAGAGGAGAGAAGAGGAGAGGAGAGGTGCCAGATGGCCACTCAATCCATTTCCAGTCCTCCCGCTTGTCAACCCTCAGCAACTCAAGCTTGTTCCCAAATTCAGGTTGCCAGCATGGTGAGAGGTAAGACACTTGCAGCACCTCAGTCCTCAGTGCCACTAGGCTGGCTGCACCTTAGCACTTTGTTTGGTTCAAATTAGAACAGGAAAAGGTTCATCCACTCCTAGTCTAATGTCCTTCTAACCCTAGGACTGGCCAAAACCCCTCTGTGATGCAGCTACATTATATGACTGCTTACATACATGTGCACCTTGAGTTACTGATACAATGAGCGTACATGGAGAGACCTTACAGTTCTGATTGCACAGTATGATTCTTCAAACAGGGCAATAGTGGCAGAGGCAATATTTTTAGGATTTTACAAGACAAATAGTCCTCCTTCTTGAAAAGGGAAGTAGGTCCTCTGGAGACTTCATTTTCATTGGTGGAGGGGATATCTGACCCAGCAAAAGTGTACAGTGTCACCCTATAACTGGTGGGACACTGCCCTTTCAGGCAGGCAGTTGAATCCAAGGGTAAAAACAAACAGTAACAATAGGAGGCAGTATAGCGCAGTGGTCTAAGGCTCTGAGCTGCAAATTTGGTGACATCCAGCAGACCAGACCTGGGTTTGAATCCCACAGCTTCCACTTGCATACTGTGTGACCCTGAGCAAGTCACTTAACCTCCTTGTGCTCCCAGGTCACTCCTGTAAAAAAGCTTTCAGCTTGGTGTGCTATACATGGTTAAACAACTAAATAAAAAAATAAAAGTAAGGGACAGAGTGATTTATGGTAAAGAGCCTTAAACAGATATTTTTAAAATTCTTTGGTTCATATGGCCAATTAATACAATGTAATTTGTTAAAGTTTTATGATTGTGACAGTGCAAATGAATGGCTTGGACTCCACTGCAAATGATTTTCAATTAATTTGGGTTATCCTATTCATGGTTTTAGAATAAACTGTTTTATTACTTACTACTACTACTTCACCCAATTTGGGCCATTTTTGAGGCATACAGTATGTCCCACAAACTAACCATGAAGTGGCCCAAACACTTCAGCTACAGTGTTTTTATTTAATTCTTTGTTTTTTCTCTTTCTTGCATGCTTACCCTTTTCAAAAGGCTATGCCTGTAGTTAGGAGAGGCAGAAAGCAACATGCACCATGCCCCTCTCAAAGTGGTATATAATCATACAGGCCCCAGCATTCCTCAGATGCTTGGATTTTTTTGTGGCTGCTGCCTCCTGCCCTGTCCATACTTCCACAGCTGCGTGGCTGCTCTGTGGTGTCCTGGCTCTCTTTCCCACCATTTTTCAGGCTCTGCCTTGTCTGTTGGGGTCACCTATCAGTTTGTTCCAGCTTTTGATGGTGTTCTTGTTGTCTGTTCATCCTGTTGGGTGTTGTTTCTTGTGGTTCTCTCCAGCTCTTTTGTTCTCTTCCTGCCTTATCTTGCACTTTTCTGTCTGCAGGCTGTCAGTTGCTTCTGGCTGTGCCCTGTTGGGCTTTTGGCTCTTGGGGTTTCTGCAGCTCTGCTGCCTCATTATGGCTGTTTTCATGTCTGCTGCTGTCTGCATCTCCATTTTGCTGTCACTAGTACGCAAGCTCCTGCTTTCTTATTTGACCTATGCCTCTGCTGGCCACCATTTTCCTTTCCTGCAGTTTTCTGACTCCAATGCTTCTCAGCTGTTACCATTCCTTGCATGTTACTGCTGCCTTTCTTCATAGCTGTATTTGTCTCCTTTGAGAAGCACAGCTACTGCATCTTCCTTTACTTACTGTACTCCAGAAACTGCCTCAGACCAACTGGCTTCTATTACAACTCAGTCTTAACATCACTGCTGTTGCATTTCCATGTGCACTATATTAGCCTGCATGGCTCATTTTACCCTCATTCTACCTGGCTTCTGATCTCAGTACCTTCAGCTAGCTGTCCATGCTGCAGCTGTCAGCCATGAGTCTCCTGCTATATGGCAAGTCGTTTGCCCCATATCGCACAGATGCTGTCTGCCTTTCTATGCTAAAATCTACCCAGGTTTTTCTGGTGACTCATACCAGTAGTTTGGATATGCTGCTGCTGCTACTGAGGCCACATTATGGGGGGACTCTCACTGAGTGGGGATTCTTTTACAGTAGCCATGCAGATCAAATCAGTGGTACTTCTTGGCATCCTATCTTCCCCTAGCATCTTGATGATAAGGCTCTTGCCATGGGTCTCCTTTAGCTATGCAGATTAGCCTGGCAGCACCTTCATAATCAAATTTGTCCAATGTAGCACTAACATCTGAGCACATATGAGTATTATCTTTCAATATAATATTTATTGTAGCTTTTTGCATTTAAATCAGGCAGGATCATGCTTATCAAAATTATACAGGTACATTCAGTCAGGAGCCATGATCCCATCCCACCCCCACATTCCTGTTTTCCCACCCTCCACAGTCCAAATAATTAGAAACCAACAATGAGTTATTAGGGTTACAAAACATAGTTTAAATGGAGTATAATGTATGTAATGGAGCCCAAATCTTTTTATATTTTGTTATATTGTTATTAAGATTAGCTATGGTTTTTTCAGTTCTGAGATTAGCTAAAAATTCGTTAAGCCGTTCAGAGTAGGAGACAGCCGCTGTATTTTTCCAATGCCTAAGGACCAATTTCTTAATAGACATAGATATCATGGAAATATGATATTTCCAATTGATCACATATGAGTATTATCTAAGGGGTTGAAGTTTATCCCGACACACCATGATGATGAATTCAGAACACTGGTGGCTCTCTATAAGTTCTACAAAAAGGTGATGTTCAAAGCCCATTCTTTTTAAAACAACCAGTTAAATAACAATGAGAACCAACCATCCATTTCCGATGGAACAGACTTGCCATTTAATCTGAGTGCATGAGAAACTGATAATGCCAAACAAGAGGTGACCAATTCCGTGTGCACCAATGATTCATCTTTGACTGTTTTTGGCAATGCAGATGCAAACTTAATTTAGCACATGAACTATTCGATGAGCAACAGAATGAAGTGGCAAATCAATGTGACGATTATTCATTACATAAAGAATGGGTAAATACTGTTGTTGTTGTTGTTGTTGGGGGGGTAGAGTCCTTCTCAAACATGAACGCTGTATAAACTGAAATCTGTCTTTAAAGATCAAATGTCAATGGTGTTCACCAGACCACTCAGCAAGCACAAATCCTACCCACTCTCAGTTTGCAACAACGCGGGGTCCCCACTTGAATTAGTTCCACACTTTAAATACTTGGGAATTACGGTTGACAGCACACTCTCCTTTTCCCCCCACATTGACAACATTGCCAAACTGTTAACACACGTATTGGACTCTTGCTTAGACACAAACATAGCCTGACACCTGAGGCCCTAAACACAGCCATTCATAGCGCAGAGTTATCCCTGGTGAACTATGGGCTGGCTATCTATGGCTCAGCTGCTGATACAGCACTGCGGCGCATTAGAACGGCGCTAAACAAAGTGTGTTGGCTTGTCACAGGTGCTCCATGCCTGACCCACACCTTTGACTTATATGCCCGGGCACACTGGCTCCAACTCAGTGGTAGACTAAAATACCAAACCTGCCTCCTGGCCAAAATAATTAACATGGGTTTGGTCCCCCCTGGGGTCCAGAAACTTCTAGTTACCTGCGTCAACCCCTGTCCCACACAGAGTTCAGAGAACCAGTACTTCATTACTCCACATTGCTGTACCTCACTAGGCCAAAGATCCTTCACTTATCATGCCCCCCTCTGGTTCAACTCCTTCCAGGATAATATAACTAACCTACCCTCCCTGTCTGCTTTAAACAGAACCTCAAGAAACAATTAGTGACTGGTTCCTCCTGTGACTGCTTCCATTAAACCTCCCTTCCCCTCTCCTCCTTTGTCTCCCTCCTGCCATGTTCCCCTCTTTCTCCCCACTCCTCTGTCCTAACATATGCTCGCAATCCCCTGGCTTGCCTCTCTGTGGTTTGCCTCAGTTAGCCTATTCCCCAACCCCCTGTTCAACAAAGCCATCTTGGCTGCTCCCCACTCTGGGTCCCAACAACACCCCACACTCTGGACTCTGTCCTCCTCTAGCACTTAGTAACTAGACAATGCTTTGCTCTACCCCTCTACCTCTCCTGTTTCAGCTCTAGTTCTTATTCTATCCCTCCTCATGATTACCAATGTGTTACTATATGTTGTTATCCCTACCTGATGTACTTGAATGTTATCCTATTCGATGTGGAACCTATGTAATGAGCTTCTAGCTCAAAGGTGCTATTTGAGATCAGAATAAATAAAATAAATAAAAAATGCAAAGATACGGGGTGGTAAATGTCCAGAGCCAATTATATCACACCTTACCTTGCCCTTCACTGATCGATCAGTCTAGCCTTAATTTTTGTGCTGTTTTTTCTTTGAAATTAATAGTTTTATAGTGACCATGCATAGCAATGCATGCCTTAACTTTCCCGTGTTTATAGAAGCTGGGAATGTCACCGGGCATGTACATGATGATGTCATTAGGTGGCAACTCTGGTTTCTGTCAGCCTTCTGTCAGCAATGATGTCCTCCTCCAATGAAGATGAGATTGCCGCTCTCGCCTGTGTGGCTGGGTCCTCAGGGACACATATAGTCCCATATTGTTTTAAGCCACTGGCAGAGGCTCATAACTCTGCTCCAGAAATGGGTAGCCCAGTGGAGAACAATCCTAGCAGTAGCAAATCCAATGAGGGAGACAGCAAGGAACTATTTGAATGGTAGTGTCCTTCATGTTCTTTGTGTTTAGTTCGCTGTGGGGCTCATGATTGTTTCAGATAATGGATAGCAAGCATCATCTTTTTTTTTTGACTGCAGAATGAGTGTACCACAATGAATTTTCATGTATTCTCCATTTGCCTAAGAGTGTGCTGTTTCTTGTCTGCTGCCCCCCCCACACACACACGTGCACACATAGACTATTACACAGGCTGATAGCAATATAGACATAACAAGTCAAGCCTTTGTAAGTACTGAATTATGAACACGGACAGCCTAATGGTGGTTGCTGATGTGACTATGATATTGTGATGTAAAGGTTATAGTGCAGCCCCTCTTTTTCACATAGGTGCTGGCGTGTATGGTCCAGATGGAGGGTACAACACACAGCAGATTGCAAGCGAACAGTGAAGCACTGTACTCTGTCCAGCACAATTGATCAGCACTTTGCTGACTTACTTTGAAAGCATGAGGTTCATGACACCGTCCCAAAACAGAATGTTCACAAAGCAGAAATGCAGCATGCGGCTAACTGGCTGCTGTTTTTACTGATGATTGTGGTGGTTGTGGTGACCATGTAGGATCACAATAATGCCCGTTGCTGGTTCAGCTTACATCACAAGGGATTACATCACTGCAGTCTTATAATTACTGTTAATTTGTCAATGTGAACCAGATATAGTAAGCACATCCATCAGTTGTATTGAGTATTATATTCCTGTACGGTGTACACTGCTCAATCACTGTAAAGATCCTACTGTTTGTGGCTCTGTGACATGAAGAATGCTCATCCTCACTGACTGTAATATCATAGCAACTGTACATAGCAAACATCATGCACGCTGGTTAACATCTCTGAGGTGTATATCACTATGTCCCCCCTCCCCTATCCAACCCCCTACCCGCACATACTCATGTGGACCCCTTCCCCATTAGTAACCCCTCACCCAACCGTGGTAAGAAAGCTATTGTTTGTGACATTGTCACCATATCATATACCACACATGGGTTGCTGCTTTTAGGTAAAAGGAACTGTGGAATACTACCCCCATGATCCATCAGTGTCGTTGTTCAGTGCGCACTGAGTCCTCACTTGGGTAGTAAGACTGACAGCAACATAACATTTGTGTTGACTTATGATTTCATCATTGTAAGCAGATGTAAAATGCATTGAAATTGATTACAGCATGGAATGGGAATGAATGCAGTTCTGCATCACATCACATGGGCACCAAGTTCTGTAAGGATGTTTGTTGGTGTTGTGATGAGTTATATGAGTGAGGAAGCATGTGTGTACAATAATAGATGCAATGACAATGTATTTAACCAACCACTGTTATCCTCTGCAAGCACTAGTCACAGCATGTTCCCTCACCACCACCCACACAAAACAAAACAAAACAAAAAACAAGGAAACACTGCTGAATTTGCTGTATGATCATGAACTCCTCATTGTTGGGGTGTGTCTTATGGTTAGAGAATGGCCTTCCTCCAGTGTCTGTACAGTAGTCATGATACAAACCCAAGTGCCTGTACTGTCCAAGTATGGCCGTCAGGACACCATAATGCCCCCCCCCCATAGCGGACTGCATGTTTGCGTTTATTATTTGTATTCACTTGTAAGCATTTTTAGATGTTTTGTTTGTTTGATCTACTTTCTGCTAGTCTGTTTGTCCGTGATGATGAACCATCAAAAATGACCTGTTTTATAAGTTGGATCAAGTATTTTTCAACTCATTTTTCAATGCTGTGTACCACATCAGTATATTACAAGGGTCAGAGACATGTATCGCAGCACCCGTGCAGTGGTCTGAATGCACTCAAATATCATTAATTAAAACAGTTTATGCAAAATGCCTTATTTTGTAATAAATATTTTAATTTTGTGTAACGTACTCTATACAAGCAGCCAGCCATTCTGTTTATTTTCCTATCTCTGTTTCTGGTGCAGCTGTGTCAATTGCCAAATCATGCCAACCGCAGCTAAGAACAGGTGCTGTTGGTTTTACTCAGCAGTGTCTGAAAGCTTTGAGATGTCAATGACAAATCCTGCATCACTGACGTGCAGAGTTTCAAGAGTTGCTGCTTGGATGAAGATGTGCTCCAGTCTTGTTTATATGAATATATTGAGCTTGACATCCCAGTGGATGATAATGAGTCTACCAATGAGTGAGTTCAACAAATATGTTTCGATTACTTTGTTTGTAGTAACATTTATATCGTGGATGAGTGTTACATGCACCAGTATATTAATGAGGAACTGTACACTTTTAAATGCTGCAGAAAGTAACCCTTCATCCACATCCTTGATTTTGTGCAAACCTGCACACCACAGTACATTGTCTTTGTTGAAGTTCTAATTCTTCTGAACACTGATTTAGGTATGCCACTTCATTTTTAAAAATGTTCCTTTTGTTTTCTTTTTCTTTTTCTGTTTGACTATAAGTAGTCTTTTTTATATGTTAAATTTTCATTCAGTGAATTTCAAGTTGTTTCCCCTCCTGGTCACTGGCTACCTGAGCTCTGACCTTCAACAGCAGCAGTGTTACTGACCTGTGTGTGGTCCTTCCTAACTGGGAACCCCTTGTACTTAGAGCCACCCGTGACATTCTGTTTTGGCAACACCATATATTTTTTCCTGTATTCTGTTTTGGGATAGTGTCATGGCAGTCACACATTCAAACTGACTCAGCAGAGTGCTGTTGGACTGAGTACAGTACTGTACTGTGCACTGGGAATATGCAGTGTGTGATGCACACTCTATCTGGACCATGCATGTTGGTACTAGCATCAAATAGAGTATCTGTGTTACAGCCTTCACATCATGATTTCACGAGCACACCAGGGAGGAACTGCAGGCAGTGTGTTCTTAATTAGCAAGTTACAAATGCTTGTCAGGTTATGCCACTCCTGTTATCAATCTGTGTGTCACAATGTGTGTGTGTGGGGGGGGAGTGATGTTTACCATTATAACAGGCACCACATACTGGCAGAGGAAACCTGTGTTGTACCAATTAGGTGACTCACTTTACTTGTTGTGTGGTGACAAATTGTGGAGAATGAGTCTATTGTCCGTAGTGTATAGCCATTCTCTTGTACGTCATCCACCCATCATCAACACTACCAACTCTACAGAACATTCAGGCCCCAGTATGTCACAAACGCACTCCACAGGTCAGGCCCTCTGCTCCCACAGTGCCAACTTCAGAGTGCATTAGTGTGAACAGGTAACAGACAGGGTAACCCTCCTGTCTGCTTTGGGTCCAAATCACCTTTAGCCTCAAGTTCTGGAGGGAATCAAACTGTGAACCTTATGCTAGCATACCCAAATGTACTGGCTCAGATAATATTCTCTTCAGGGGATGCAATATATCTTTTGCCTAAGGGCACCTAATCAGGTATCCAAAATTAACCCTTTTTAACTCTATAAGATACTTCAGTATTTCTTCCCTTATTAAGCAAGCTCAGTAACACAATCAAGCTTTTCAACAGCTGTCGGATTTAAACACCGGTACTTCACATGCAAAAATAAACTGAGAAGACACCCAGGCAGTATTTCAAAGGAAAGGTTGTTTACTAATATATGATAAAAACAGGTAAAATTAAACATAGAACAATATATCATACATCTTACAATCATGTAAAACAAGAAGGAAGTTACAGAATAAAACACTCCTACCACAAAGGCTTAATTTCTTCTAAGTAATACCTTGTAAGTGCAGTTTACATTAGAGAACTTCTGTCTCAGGGCCCAAAAATCATGCATCACATATCCCAGATACAGGATTCATTTTCAAGATCCCTCTCCCCACCCCCTTTTGGTGAGTCAGCTAGCTCCTCCCTTAGAATCAATTTCTGACATTGTTATCCCTGAGGATGTAAGTCATTACTTTGGAAATCTCTTCGGAAATCTCTTCTAGCTAATGACAATGCTGGGCCTCACACAGGTAGTTACCTCCTCTACCCATATAGGAGGCCACTCATTGGATCTGCTGTTCCTCCTGGGGATGGAGATTTCTGACTTGGGGGTGGAACCAGTTGGTATGACCATCACACCATAGGGTTCAGTTTTGAGGCCCCCCCAAATGGACATATTCCTTTGGAGATGGTCCGGTACTGCCCTTTAAGGGGAGTTATCTTAGATGGTCTGTTGGCAGTTGTGGACCTATCGAGATTGCTGGGTGAAAGCACAAGCCCAGGGGACCTCATACTAACTATAATAAGGCAGTGGGAGATGCCTTGGACTTGATTGCTCCTATTTGTGTTTGACCACTCACTCTTCGCCCAAGGTCCCCTTGGTATGTCGGGTCCTTGAAGGAGTTGAGGTGGGTTGGTCAAAGGCTGGAGAGAGCATGGCGGAAGTCCGGCCTGGATGTTGACAAGCTTAGATTGATGGAACACTATAGGGGCTATCAATCAGAAATCACCCGTAAGAAGGCAGAGTTCCTGTCCAGGGAGATTTCTGCCGCACAGAATCTTCTGGCTCAACTTTTCTGTACTGTTGACACATTGTGCAATCCAATTTGCCTCCAGTCTAGAAAAGCTTTTTCACAAATTAAGTGTAATGAGCTAGCTTGGTTCTTTGCAGATAAGGTTGCCAGCATCAGATCCAGAATCGGCCTGGATCCCTCCATGAGGGGTTGCAGAGATCAACGGGAGGTAGTGAGCACCTGGTCTGTCTGAACAGACTTCAGCCAACCAGAATTCATGGACATTGTGAAGATTGTCCAGACTTTGTGCCCAACCTGTTGTAGTTTGGATCCAGTCCCTACCTCCCTTTTAGTGGGTTGTGCAGATGTCATCTGCCTGATCCTAGCTGAAATTGTATGGAGATCCTTGGAGAGGGGAGTCTTTCCAGACCCCCTAAAGGAGGCGGTCTTTTGACCACTCCTCAAAAAACCCTCCTTGGACCCTGACGATCCAGCTAACTACCGACCTGTCTCTAACCTGCCCTTTGTGGGGAAGGTTATTGAGAAGGTGGTTGCGTTGCAACTGGACAATCACCTTGTAACTCACAATGTCTATGAAGTTCTTCAGTCTGGCTTCAGGAAGAGGCATAGCATGGAGCCTGCCCTTGTTCAGGTACTAAATGATCTCCTAATGGAAAGAGATTGAAAGGCTCGTACCATCCTGGTCCTTCTCAATCTCTCAGCAGCTTTTGACCCTGTGGACCATGAGGCACTTTTGGAGACCCTGCAGTTCCTTTGTGGACTGTCTGGTACAGTCCTTGAATGGTTTTGATCCTTCCTTGCAGGCAGTTCTCAGAGGGTGGTCACCAGAATTTATTCCTCTGATGCCTTCCCCCTGTCTTGTGGGGTGCCACAGGGCTCCATATTGGTGCCCATGTTGTTCACAGTGTATATGCTGCCATTGGGCAATATCCTCAGGTGATATGGCTTGAGTTTTCACTGCTATGCAGATGATACTCAGCTGTATATATCCTTTATGCCCAGACAGGCTGTTGTAATCTCTGTGCTAAATAGTTGCCTCTCTGAGATCAAAGACTGGATGAGCTCGAGTTGGCTGAAACTGAATCCAGACAAGACTGAGGTGTTGGTTGTGGACCCAGGTCACCCGGGGTAGGTTTGGGGGCTGGGCACGTGTTGGGCCTATTGCTTGATGGTGTCCAGCTCACTATCTCAGATTGGGTGCATAACCTGGGTGTTATTTTTGATGAAGGCTTGGCCCCGAAATCTCAGGTGTCAGCTGTGGTTAAATCCTCATTTTGCCATCTGAGGAATATTGCCCCAGAGAAACACCAGATTGCACAGGGCAACCTTCCAATATTGATCCATGCCTTCATTACTACCCATCTTGACTACTGCAATGCCCTCTACCTAGGGCTTTCTGGGGTTGATATCCACTGCTTGCAGCTAGTGCAGAATGCTGAGGTCAGGGTGCTAACTGGTACTTCCAGGATCAGGCATATTATTCCTGTGCTGTGCAAATTGCACTGGCTGCCAGTTCAGTGGCAGATCATCGACAAGGTAGGCTTGCTTACCTTTAAAGCCGTACATGAACAGGGACCTGACTACCTGAAAGATCTCCTGACTCCCTACTCCCCCAATCGTCCTCTCTGATCTGCCAACCAGGGATTGCTGGAGATTCCCAGGGTTCGTTTAAAAACTTCTGGAGGTCGTGCTTTCACATTTGCAGCACTGACCCTGTGGAATTCTCTACCTCGTCAGTTAAGACAATGCTGGACCTTCAGTAGTTTTAAACCTATGTTAAAAATGTATTTATTCTCTTTGACTCTTCCAGACTGATTTTAAATAATTTCTATTATTGCTTGTTTTAATATTTTGCATATATTGTGAACAGCACCTTGGTTTTGAAAGGTGCTATATAAATAAAGATTTGATTTGATTTGAAAAATCTGTAACTAGCCATTTTCCAAATATGACAGTCTTTAATCAAACATTTCTTTTTGAAGTCCCTCTGCTGATTTCCTGGTGCTAGTGTGATCTGAGGGTTTTTCAGCTCTTCACACACTTCTGGCTATGTGCTAAAATGAGAGGAACCAGCCCAATTACCTTTCTTCCAGCAACATCATAAAACTCACATTTAGTTTCAACTTCAAAAGCATGGGCAGGTCATAAAAGGTAATAAAATGCCCTTCTGGAAGGATGTCTTAATTAAATGGTTCTTCTGATCAGTTTAATGACATCCTGTGGTTTCAGCTACTGACCTTGAAAGTTAAAAGCCAAATCTCTCACACACTGACATTTTGTACACAGACCATTTATTTATAATATAAATATCATACAGGTAACCAGAAGCAGGAGCTGAGCATCACACAGCTATCATGCCAACCAATGTTATGGTCCAAAGTGAATGAAGGTGCAACTCTGTCTGTTGCAACTGATGCAGTGCAAAGAGAAATCATATCAGGGCCCATGATCATCCACTGACTTAGTGTTATGTGTAATTTTACCTTTGCACAATAAAATTCAATGCTGCTTTTGAAGTGCATGTCACACTTGATCCATCATGCACCAACTGAATAATTGCAAGGATAACTATGTTCCAAGTAATGACACAGCCATCATTGCAGTTCAAACACACACCAGGCATGTGTCACATAACAACAAGTGATGCACTGAAAATACACCTCAGACCACAGTCACACCCTTGTCGGCTATGTACTGCTATGTGAATTATGTGCATAGTCACGGTGCAGAACAGAAGATGTTCAAGAACATGTGGACACAACATGCACCTGGAGTGCTGGATTCTCAAGGGAAACACGAAGAAGTATTTTTTCTCACAAAAAAAGGTGTTACATGTATGGAACAGCCTCCATGCGTAGGCTGTTGGGGCACAAAACCATTTGCTACATAACGGTCTGCAAGAGATACATAGAAAGCAACCATAGTCATGTTAAAGAGGAGGTAAGCTACAGATCATTTAGGATCTGGAGTATATGCAGTGGGTAGTGAAATGGGCAGACTATGTTGGCAAACCATTCTTTATCCAAAATAAAATTCCAAGGTTCCATAGTTCTATGCATACACAGATGAACTGAATATTGGCATCAGATCCATGCATACCTATATCCTTTACTGTAGCTTACAATGATTTGTCAACCATGACACAACTGTCATTTCTCAGACCAAATATTTTTGGCAAGCTGTCATTTTTGTAGTTCCTTTGTTTGTAGCTTTTGCAATTTACATTGACTATTTACAAGTAAGGTATACTGATTTATACTTCAGTGACATTGCAAATGGGTCCCATAAGTATGTACAGTACATGTATGGTTTCATTGATTTTACATTTTACTGGTTGTTATTCTACTAATGATGCTACCTTTTGTATTTCACAGGTTATGGCATTCCATGTGGATGAGGACCGTTGTAATGAAGACTCTGGTTTCCAATCCGCTGGCCCACTTCTACCTGTACTATATGTAGTACTGTGGATTACTATATGACTGACATATACAGATTTGCAACCGGTTGGCATGCCAAAATTTAAATTTGGTACAAAATAAAGCTTTTAAAATTTTCTGTGGTGTGTCTCATTGTGATTTATTAAAACAAACAGCGGAGATGGTAATGATGGACTGTAGCAATACATCGTACAGGTACATTAATCATCACTGACTTGAATAATAGTGCCTTTGATGATTCATGTACATACGTACAGATGAGTACCACACAGCACAATGTGTGCAATAGGATATACTTGGTGACGTCTTGTTTGCACACTGACCAAGGGCAGCATAAATGTTATTGTTCAGATGAAATCATATGAAGAGGTAATGAGACATTCTGTGATGATTGGTAGTGATACCTTCCAGAACAATTCATTTTGCAGTCTTTTACATTACATGTTTGTGCTGGCAACAGTGGTCAAATGTAAGCATGCTTTGTAAAGTTATGATCAAATTAGGAATGTTATATCAAGTTACTGGATTAATGCACCACTAGATTCCGCTGTTTCCTCACAAACACTGGAAATTAAAAAAAAGGTTGACATAATTGCTAATAATTGATGTGAGTAGTGACAGTTTCAGACTTACACATTCCATGTTCCGAAATCATTTTTACTTGACAACATGTGGAAAATCAATTTCTATATTTATTTAACAAACGGCAACAACAACAAAAAACAAATAGTAATCACAAAAGGATTTTTTTTAGTATAATTTCATTTATGTAATGGGCTGCTTGGGTGAAGGGAAGGAGAGAGACAGTGACTAACAATCATAATAAGTACTTTTATATTAACACATCTACTCATATAACACACAATTCTTGGATTCAACACTGCTCAAAATCTATTTCTGCTAAGTAAGCATGTGTTGAATAGGTAAAGTACAGTCCGCATATCCATTACCATACACTATAGAAATGTAACTGCAAAGTGCTTCTTATGAGAAAGACAGAGGTTCAAAAGGAAAATAGCTTGCCCAACTCAGGGAGGATGTTGCATGGCTGACAAATGAGCTGAGTAAAGGGTGTAAGTAGAGTTGCTGGTGGTGGGGAATAGGTGACCATGAGGCCAGAGGACAGACAACAATCACATCACAGCCGGCGCAAAGATAGTAGAACAATGATGTAAGCTGAAGAGTGCACAGCCACCATCAACTCACGGACAAGTTGTGACCATAGTCACATCACTGGGGGGTGTTTAACTGAGTTGCAGATAAAAGTCCAAAGATTAATGGTTTAGATTAAAACAACTTACAAATACATCAAGCTTCAGGTATTTGGGTTTCCACAGAAGTGCAAAGCAGTGCAGAGCACACTGTGTGCTCTGCTGCTGCCTTCTTGAACTGAGCTGAAGCTCTGATGTAGCTGTAAGTTGTTTTAATCTAAACCATTAAACTTTGGATTTTTATCTGTAACTCTGTGCTGGCTTCTCTTGTTTGCTAATTTACCTGATTTGAGCCAGGTACAAGTGATTGAGTGGAGTGACAGTGACTGCCAGTCTCCAAGAATGCAAAGGACCAAGGAAGGGAAGCTGGAAAAGGTATTGAGGGTCATCAGTTGGCTGTTCAAAATACTGACTGGTGTAAGAAGCTGTGGCCTGGGAGCAATGGAAAGTCACACATCAGTCAAATGTATGACAGGCATGATGGCCTGAACTGTGGGTCAGTGTATTACTCAGTGTGTGTGTGGAGGAATGGGTAGAAACTTATCATTGTACTACACATGTGTACAAACAACTCAGACGGATATGATTTGGTAGCCTTGGGTACGCACTAGTGGGGTAATGGGGTAGGATGTGGGAGAACAATGAACTTTCTGCGCCAAGCAGGCTGCATTTCAGTACTGAGAGCTCATAGATCTTGTAGCAAAAGGGTGGTGAGTACATAGCATTGAGAATGAATTTAAACTAACTAAAGGTTGGCTATCAACAGCTCTGTCACCCCCATCATCGATTACAGGCTAGCAATTTATGGCTCTGCCTCCACCTCTGCCCTCCACAGAATTACAGTTGCACTCAACAAAGCATGCAGGCTGTTAACTGGGGCTGACCGACTTACACACATTTGTGACCTGTACATTCGGGCAGGATGGCTTCCTCTCATCAGCCGAATACAGTATCAAACCTGCCTCTTAGCCAAAAAAGTCCTCCTCAGGGTTATGCCCCCGGGCATTGAAAAGCTCCTCGTTGACCACCACAGCACCCAGAGAACTAGAAGTTCACAACAACTATCCTTCCTTGTCCCCAGATGCCGGACTACTATGGGCCAGAGGGCCTTTGCCCACAAAGCACCACAGTGGTACAATACTCACAACAAAGAAACTCTTACTGCTGCTGCTCTTGGCCCTTTTAAAAGACAACTCTGACTTCATCTCATTTCAACTAGTCATTGCAACTGTCTCGCCTAATCAGGGGCCCACTGCTCACTGCCCTCCACTTCAGTCTTGAGAGCTACCTCTCCCTGCCTTGCCTCCTTCTACCTGCCTGCCCCTTCTACCTGCCTACCCCCTTGCCCCCTCTCCCTTTCCTCCTCCCCGGGCATTTCCTGACTTTTATCCCTCCCCTCCCTCCCCTTTTGAGCTCTTACCCTCGCCCTCTACCCTCCGACAATGGCCTTGCTGCCTGCATACCTCCTTCCCTCTCACCTGCAGTGCTTATTTCTAAGATTGCCCTTGGCTGGTATGTCATGCTACCTAACATTTGGCACATTTTGAATTACTTGAATTTCCTAAGCCTCAGTCTCTTACTTCTTTTTATTGTGTAACTATGTATTATTATGTTGGCCTTTGTATGTATGTATACTCCCATTCCTTCGACGTGGAACCTTTGTAAACAAGCAGTTCCTGCTCAAAGGTATTTGTAATCCTAGATTTCAATAAAATAAAAAAATAAAAAAGGGGGGTTGGCAGAAAGACAGTGTCACTATGACAGTGAGTCCATTAGGTATACCACCATATCTGTCCCGGATGGTATGGAATGCAGTTCAAAAATGGGAGTTGACAGAGGAGAAGGGAAGGCAAGGAGGGGCAAGGGACATGATGGAGTGTGGTTTCCTTGAATGTAAGGAGCCTTGCTTACAAGGCAGTTGAGTTTTGGGCATTGATGGCTGAAGGAGATGTTGCCATAACAGTCATCATTGACACATGGTCTAGAAAATAACAGCAGTGGGACCTGTTGATCCATGGGCACAGTCTGTACCCTAGGGACAGAAACAAAGGGAAGAGTGGCAGTCTGGCTATTTATGCAAGTGGCAGAAGCTGGGAAGCAGTAGCAGGGGAACTCAATATGTATTCACAGAAGGATTGAAAAGAGACAGAGGGGATCTGAATTAAAAAAAGAAAACAAAAAATTTGCATTGTGCATTAGGAGCTACTGTCAAAGTGGTACATTATGGGTTCCTGGCAATTGCTAAATGGGAAAAGGGTTACAGTACTAAGGAAAAGGGAGTTTCCCTAACAGCACTCAGGGCAGACAGAAGCAGGGCACAGGTATCATGTTGTGAGTGGTGCAGTGCAATGGATGTGGAGCAGCAGTCTTCAGAAGGACTTTCTGGGAACTGTGGTGCTGCACCATCTGCAGGCCCCTCTCTGGGCTGACAGCATAGATTACAAGCCTTCCAGCAGCACTGGCTAGGCTACAGGGAATCTCACCCCCCACTCAGGGGCCACCAAGTCTACATCCTGTATATCAAATGTTGACCAGCAAAAGGAGTGAATGGACAACAGTGGGCTCAGGGTGGGTGAGGCGGGTTGATAAGAAGCACTTCCCACACATGATGCAACTGAAGTACTCTTACGCAGTTTTGGAGTATCATGAGGATTATACATTATCACCAAAAGTTGCAACAAATGGGGATGAGCACATTCTCTACAAGAGACCCCCACATGCTGGTGGAAGAGGACCACAAAGGAAGAGGAAGCTTCTAGTGGTGTGGGACTTTACTAAGATTGTGATATATATCAAGAATTCTAGACAGCGATGGAGAACTGTGGGGGGTAAGGGTGGGGGGATTACAGGAGTACTGGGCCCATCTGAAAGAAGCCATAGTGAAGGTGGCAAACCTTTCATTAGGCAAGTAAACAAGGCCAAGAGAAAGAGAAAACAACTATGATTCTTAAAGGAAGTGGAAGGGAAAGCAAGTGCAAAAAAATGGCTTTCAAGACACAGAAGGAGGAATACAGTGTAATATGCCCAGATAAACAGAGGGAGGCAGGGAAAGCAGTCAAGAGTGCAAAGGCACAAATGGAGGAAAAAACAGCACAGGAGTTAAAAAAAGGGGACAAAACTTTTGATATCTACAATAGTGAAAGGAGAAATACCAGGGAAGGGATTGTAAGGATTAAAGTTGAAGAAGGGGAGTGTGTGGAGGAGGATCTGGAAAAAGCATCAATACTGAACTAATATTTTTGTTCTGTGGTCACAGAAGAAGGATAAGGTGAGTTTCCACAGTTAGACAATATGGGCAATTACGGGTGGGAGGTGGACACCACTCCATTTATTGACAAAAAAGTCCTAAAAAAATCACAATACTGAATGTGAACAAGGCAATGGGAATGGATTGGATACTTACTACAATATGAAGTGAGCTACGGGAGGTGCTGGCAGCACCACTTGCAGCCATGTTCAACGAATCACTAAATACGGGAGTTGTCCCAAAGGACTGCAGGAGGGCACATGTAGTCCCTCTTCACAAACACAGGACTAGGGAATATGCTGGAAACTATGAACCAGTCAGCCTCACCTGAATAGCTGTGAACATTTTTGAAGATTGTTGAACATCTTGACTATAGCGGAGCACAGGATCTGAGACAGCATGGATTCACAGCTGGAAGTTCATGTCAAAAAAATCAAATTGATTTCTTTGACTCGGTGACCAGAGAAGTAGATCAGGGTGGAGCGGTGGTGTGGCCTACCTAAATTACAGTAAGTCCTTGTATACCGTTACACACAGAAGACTTGTGAACAAGCAGGACAACCTGGGAGTGTGTCACAGGGTGTTAACCTAAGTTATAAACTGGTTTAGTAATAGAAGACAGAGGGTGGTGGTAAATGTAGCTCGATCTGAAGAAAGGAGGGTGACCAGCAGGATGCCACAGGGGGCCAATCCTTTGTAATGTCTTTATAAGTGACACTGCCAAGGGGCTGGAAGGGAAGATGTGCCTCTTTTGCAGATGACACCATGATCTGCAAAAGGGTGGGCACTGAGTGAGGGGTGCAACAAAGTGAGGAGGGACCTAGGTGAACTAGAGGAATGGTCTACAGTGTGACAGCTCACATTCAATGCAAAACAGTGCCAAATCATACATTTGGGGTGCAAGAACCCAGGGGGAGGATTACATGATGGTGGGGGGGGTGGGGGTTGGCAATTGTGATAGTCACCAAACAGGAAAGGGATTTGGGGGTATTCATATCTGATGACCTAAAGGTGGCCGAACAATATGCCAATGTTGTGGGGAGAGCCACTGCAGTCCTGGAGTTTGTAGCGAGCGGTGTCAACAGCAGAAGAAATTAGGTGGTGATGCCACTGTATAGACCATTGCTGAGTCCTCATTTGGAGCACTATGTCCAGCTGTGGAGGCCTCATCTCTGCAAGGATATAGACATGGCGGAGGCAGTTCATAGAGCAACAAAGATGGTGCATGGCTCACAAAAAAGTCATGTGAGGAGAGACTGAGAGACCTCAATATGTATACACAGGAGGAGAGGAGAGAAAGAAGATATGATAGAAACCTACCGACTTCTAAATGGCATAAACAGGGTAGCACAGTATAGTATTTTTAAGAAAAGATCTTCATGAATGAGGGTGCACAACATGAGGTTGGAAGGGGTAGACTAAGGGGTGACATGAGGAAGTATTTCTTGACAAAAGGTGTGGTGGATGCCTGGAATTCACTCCCAGCAGATGTGGTAGTGCATAACACAGTGGGGTAATTCAAAAATGCATGGAAGAAAAAATTACTCACCTTAGTAATGTTGTTTCTTCTAATGGAGTCTTGCTATATTATAGACATTAGCAGTTTGATCCAGCTCTAGAACTGCCCCGGAGTGAAATGGTTAAAACCATTCCAAAATAGAATTTTGGCACGAGAGCAGCTCTGTCTGTGTCATTTCAAACTTGAACTGTCAGATCTTTACAGAGCCAAACTCACTAAGGTCTGTGTGGAAGCTGTAACCTACACTAGCCAAATGGCTACCTAAATAATAACAACCATTGATGGTCCCAACACCCAAGACTCAAGTCAGGGACCAGAAATACTAACACCATTCTAATAATATGAAAATGGAACATAAGTATAATAAAACATGCACGTACACATACACACCTCCAAAGTCCCAAGGGGACAAAATGCTAACAGGACATAAGTAGTGCCCACACTAAGTTGCGCACCCCACCAAGTAGAGGTTCTGAGAGGGGCAGGTTGGGGAGTCTATAATATAGCAAGATTCCATTGAGAAACAACATTACTAAGGTGAGTAATTTTTCTTCAAACAACATGAAGTCTTATATATTATGGCATTAACAGAAATACCAGCAGTACCTCCATGGAGAGGGGGCAGAACCTACTTAGGGAATAGGCTCTGAAGAACAGCTGTGCAAACCAGAGCATCTCTCCTGGCCTGGACATCCAGGGGTAATGCTTGGTAAAAGTGTGTACCGTTTTCCAAGTAGCAGCCTGGCAAATCTCTAATAAAGGGATATCTCTGGCAGCAGCTAGAGGCAGCAGCTGTACCCTGGTAGAATGAGCCCTCAAACCGGGGGCTCTGCCACTTTCTGATAACAAAATTGGATACAAGAGACAATCCACCTGGCTATTGATCTCTTAGTGGCAGGTTTGCCTTTCCCAACTTCACCATAGGTAAGGAAAAGTTGGAGGATTTGAACCTGTGACTTTTAGTGCTCTATATAATAACTAAGAGCTCTCTTAACATCCAGGCTGTGCAACCTCCTCTCACCGAAGAGGGTGATCAGTGAAAAATACTGGAAGGAGATAGATTGATTAAGATGGAAATCTGAAACCACCTTAGGCAAAACTTCCTATTAGTCCTAAGGACTACCTTATCCTGTGGAAAGAAATAAAGTCAGTCTCCACTGACAAGAAGCTCCAATTTGCTTATCGTCTGGCAGAAGTGATAGCCACCTAGAAAACAGTTTTCCAAGTTGGTACTTAAGCTCTGCAGAAGACAGAGTTCAAAAAGTTGCATTAACTGGGCAATGCAAACATTAAGGTCCCAAGCAGGGGCGGTTCCCGAAGGAGGATTAGTATGGAGTAATCCCTAAAAACTTGGAAAACACAGGATGAGAGGAAGGAGGAATGACTTTCCTGCTGACACAAAAGCAGACACAGCTGCCAAATGAACTCTCAGGGTAGCTGGTCTGAGACCCAAGGAATTAAGATGTACCATGTAATCTAACAAAATGGGCAATTCAGCAGATTCTGGGAAATATTTTCCAACACACCAAATGGAAAACCTTTCCATTTAGAACTATAAGTAGCCCTAGTGGAAGGCTTTCTGGAAGCCTTTAGGATCTCAAGAACACCCTAGAGAGGTGTAAATCAGCAAACTCTAACTCCTCAAGAGCCAGGCCTTGAGGTTGAGGGATTGAGGTCCGGATACCAAACCCTTCCCTGGGCACAAGTCAACAGATTGTGATTCCTGGGGAGGCACAGGGAAGATGGACTGTCAGAGACAGAAGGAGTGGGTACCAGGGCTGCCTGGCCCAATCCGGGCAATCAGAATCACCCTGCAAGGCTGAGATCTGATTTTGACTAGTACTTTGAATAGGAGAGGAAAGGGAAAGCATGAGGAACTTCCCTCCCAATCCAGAAGAAGGGCATCCAGGGAACTGAGCCCAGCACTGGAGGCCTGCAACAGAACAGAGGAAGTTTGTGATTGTCTGGGGCTGCAAAAAGATCTATCTGAGGGATGCCCCACCTGGCAAAAACTATCCCCAGCACTTGAGGATCCAGGGACCATTCATGATGGCCCTGGGAAATCCTGCTGAGGGCATCCACTAGGACATTATCCTTCCCTTGAAGATGAACTGCTGTGAGGGAAGTGTTCAGGGAATAGGCCAGAGACCACAACTTCATTGCCTCGGTGCACAAGGCCGAAGACAGAGTGCCCCCCTGTTTGTTGATGTACCACATTGTTGTGGTGTTGTCTGTTCTGACTTGTATCACCTTGTTGTGGACAGATGCAGAAAAAGCTTGAAGAGCTAAAAAGACAGCTCTGAGTTCCAGCAAATTGATGTGGAGCAGAGATTCCTGGGGGACCAAACTCCCTGAGTGGAAAGGTCGCCCATGTGGGCTCCCCAACCCAGAAGGGAAGCATCTGTAGTGAGAGTCAAGTCGTGAGGAAGGGAAATGAAGGGACCCCGCTCTTAAGTGCTCTGATCCTGCCACCACTGGAGAGCTAGGATCAAGGTTTGAATCACTGGGACCAACTTGAAAGGGGTCTGTTCTCTCTGAGACAAAAGGTTCTCAAGTGAAACTGAATGTCTCTCATCTGAAATCTGGCTCCCTGCACAACAGCTGTGGATGCAGCCATGTGCCCCAGGAGCTGCAGAAAGTGTCTTGCTGGTCGAGAGACCTGCAGAGTGAAGAAAGAGGCCAGAGCCACTAAATTCCTTACCCTTTCTGGGAAGAAAGGCTCTGGCTAGCTTTTGTCCAATTCTGCCCCTATAAAGGTGAGTACCTGGACTGGTTCCAGAACCGACTTTGGTAGGTTTGTAGAAAACCCAGGGAGGTGAGAAGCTGCTGGGTGACCTGCAGGTGAGATTTTACCTGTTCTGGGGACTGGCCTACAATGAGCCAGTCATCTAGATAGGGAAAAACAGCAATCCTCTGCCTCCTTAAGAGGGCCACTGCCACTGCTAGACACTTTGTGAATACCCTTGGAGCAGAGGTAAGGCCGAAGGGCATTGCTCTGAACTGGAAATGACCTGAGGGCAGTTTGAATCTGAGGTACTTTCAATGGGATCTTCTGATTAGGACATGGAAATAGGCATCCTTGAGGTCCAGGGAGGCTAGCCAGTCCCTGGCCTTAGGAAAATAAAATCATTGCCAGAGTTACGATTTTGAACTTTGGTTTCAAAAGATGCTTGTTCAGATATCTGAGATCTAAAATGGGCCACTCTCCTGTCTTTTTGGGGTAAGAAGTATCTGGAATACAGACCCCTGCCCTGATGCAGGGAGAACCCTTTCTACTGCTCTGAGAGCTAACAGGGATGAGACCTCTGTTTCCAGATCGAGGGTCTCTGAAGCACTTGCAGGTAGAAAAGTCTGCTTCTCAACTTGGGAAACTTTTGAAGCTGAGAACCAGACCCTGGCTACTACTTCCAGAACCCACTTGTCTGAGGTTAAAGAAGCCCAATTCTGACTGAAGTAAGCCAGCCTGCCCCCACTAGTACAGGAGAATCGGCCCTGGGCACCCCATCAGGGTGCCTGTTTATACAGGAACTTTAGGCTGGGGGTGGGAGCAGGTCTGCCACCCCTCGTCTGCCCCTGCCTCTGAAGAAGCCCCTCTGAGCATAGGCAGAGGAGGCCTGAGTCTGGTAGAAAGGCCTGTGAAAAGGCCTACCCCTACCCCTGGGGGCATGCCTTTGAGGAGTGGCTTGCCACTCCTTAGCCTGGGCACTCTTGTAAGTAGTCCTATATTCATCCATCTTCTTCATGTAGTTCTCTGTCTGCTCTCCAAACAGAGAATTTCCCCACAGGAAAATCCATAGCCTTAGTCTGGGTATCCTGTGACAAACTAGTACACCTGAGCCAGGCCAACCTACCGAAAGCTACAGATGTGGCCATGACCCTAGAGGAAACATCATTAACATCCACAGCAGCATGAAACTGAACCTTAGAGGCTTCAATGCCATCAGCAGCCACCTGTTCTAGTTCACTAGCCAGCTGGCCATGGGCCTGCTTGGCCAATTGCGTAACAGTATCCCATCTAGATTTCTGATACCTAGCTACATAAGCCATATAATTTGCTTGCCTGAGTCCCAGAGAGCTGCCATATACTGTTTTTTTGCCATGGCATCAATCTTCCTGGAATCCTTGTCAAGAGGATGTGAAGCCAAGGGAATATTAGCTTTATCACAGGCAGCAGCCTGAACTACCCAACATGACTGCATTGCTGAGAAGGAATTCTGTATCAGGGCCTGACAATGTATACCTTCTGTCCATCTTTTTATCTACAGGAGGCACAGAATTAGGAGCTTTTAAAATTTTAATTGTTTGTTTCCTAAAGACTTATGTAAAGCAATAGACAATCTCCTAGACTCTGGAATATCCATCATTTCTACAAAATCAGGCTCCTCTTGCTCATCCACAGCCTCTTCTAAAGGAAGCTGGAGGGTTTCAGCAACTTTTATAAAACATAAAATGAGATGGGGACTCAGACAGCATAGGGGAGATTCCAAAGGTCTGTCTGGGAGATGTCCGGTTCAATGGCACACCCAGACCTTCCCAGCCACATTCATACTGTTCATAATCCTCCTCCCCTCCTCTGGTTCATAAAATTCCTCAATATCATAATCCTGACCCACTGGGACCGGACGAACCGACCTTTTACCAGATAGTGGTGGTTCAGATGGACCCTGAGACAGTGACTGGACAATTTGTATGGCTTTTGCTATCTCTGCAGCAGTTGGAGAAGGAATTTTGGACTCCATACCTGCTGATTTTCTTGTTTTCTTTACTGGAATTGGTTCCTGAGAACCAGCTTTTCTTTGCCGAGGAAGTCTGGCCTGGTCAGAGGGCACTCCCTCTGGTTCAGTTGGCACTGAACCGGGCTGGCCATCGGTCAGCGGACTTTTTGGCCTCTCGTTCCCTGGCATGCCCAATCTTTTTTTCCAGGGTGGCTGCAGGAAATTCTTATACCTGGCAGTCTGACTGGAGGTGGTCAAACCCCAGACAATAAACACATGTGGTGTGTGGGTCAGCCTTGGCAAAGACTTCCCCACAAACATCACAGTGTTGAAACCAATGGGCCGGTTTTTCTTTTGGGTTTCTCAGACATAATGCCACCTAACCAAAAACTGCCCCTTTAACGGCAGTGCCAGGCAAGACACCCTTATCGGTTCCTAACCGTGTCACGGGTATTGGAAAAAACGTAATAAATCTGTTTTTTTAGAACCGATAAGAACCGGGAACCGCACTCTAAAATAGTAACTTTTAGTTTTAAATGAGTTTTAAACCCACTGATCGGTTCAAAACCGAACCGATAACTTACAAGTTCCACACAGACAAAAACCTTCATTTACTTACGGTTACCACAGATAGAGCTTGAACTGAACGGTTTTGCGGTTAAAATAAAACTATTCTTGGTTAAATCCAACCGAGAAAACACTTTTTAAACCGAGAAATGAACCGAGCAGAAGGAGAACTCTCCAGAGCGACTGTTCACTGAGGCGGAGTAAAGAATCTGACAGTTCAAGTTTGAAATGACACAGATAGAGCTGCTCTCATGCCAAAATTCTATTTTGGAATGGTTTTAACCATTTCACTCCCGGGGCAGTTCTAGAGCTGGATCAAACTGCTAATGTCTATAATATAGCAAGACTTCATGTTGTTTGAACAGGCATATAAGAACTCTAGCCATCGGAACGAGAAGGTAAAGACGGAGATCAAGTAGGGTCTGCGGCTTTTGCAGAAGGTAGGGAAAATGGGCAGACTGGGTTGGCCTAGCGGTCATTATATCCCACCATTTTGTATGTTTCCATCTTTCTATGAGACCTTAACATACAGAAGTGTCATAAATAAGGTTGTTTGTCACAGCAAGTTGAGATTACCGGGGCGGATGGAAACCAGTTTGTGACTGTAAAACTGTGGAATGAACAGACAATGTATGTTGACTGGAATTTGCAAACAAAAAACATGAAAGGCACCAGGGATTGATAATTTCTGAAGGGGGGGGATGGGGGGAGTGGTGCAAAGCAGATGATTGATCGCTGCAAATTTAATGTTATGTGAATATTGAGAATTTCAAGCAGCAACAAGTTGTGTGTGCAAACTGATAAGCCAATTGCAAGCACAGACTGCTCTCATTAACAACAGCAATTGCAGTGTCATTACACATATCAAAATGTGTTCTGAGTAACAGTAAGCATACAAACTGAGAATCTTTCACAGGGAAGGTGACAAAACAATGTGTGCTTGTGAAGCAGCTGTACAATGTCTCAAGAAACTGTACAAGCATTGCAAATGTAAGTTTTTCTCAGTGACAAGACATACATATACAATTGTGAAACAAGTTGTCTTGTCTAATATGAACCTACTGAGTTATGCAAGTAACAGTGGAGCAAGAACCATATGAACAGTACCTCTGGATATTCAGCTTGGTCTGTCACATTAATACATAATGTTGGTAGCGTGACTACAATTTGCACTAGTCGTACGTCAGCCACGTAAAGATAATGGGGTGTAACAACAAAACTTATTTACATACAAATTGATAGCAGCATGGATGAAGAATGAGGTAGTTGAAAATGTTCATAAAACAGCTATGTGCACACTTGCACACGTACTAAGCACAAAGTGACCGTTCATTTGTGGGTCTTATTAAATCTGCTTTAGTGTCCAGAAACTAACTTCATTTTATTCAGTTTCTTATACTGTGAGGCTACTGGTGGTGGCACAGTCCTGTGAGGTGCATTCTCCTTTGCCTCCCTATAACTTAGGTACTATTCCCATAACTTAAAAAGATCATCCTTCAATTCATCAACGTATGCCTGTGCAATCACTAGTCAGAACCTACTAACAACATCTCCCCTGGCTATGCTTTCTATGACATACTTGGAATACCACAGACAAAGTTACACTTCTGCAACTGCCTTAAAGCGGCACTGTCAGCCTTTTGCCGAAAATAATTAAAAATGAATATACCATTTTTATTCTCCCTGCATATGGATCCTGAAATTCTATGTCCCATTATGTAGTCTGTTAATTGAATTTTCTAAGTAGAATGTGGCTAAATTAAATTTATTAAAACTATCTTGTCCCTGTATGCCCTCCCCAATCATGCACCTTACTTGTACGTGTGCACTCGCATCACACTGCGCATATCTGGGGGAAGGGGGAGAGCTCCTGTAAAGGAATCTCTTCTAACCCCCTTCAATCATTGGTGTGCTTTTGTTTTTGTGTTGATGCTGTGAGGTTGCAAATGCCACCTTAGTGATAGCCACCATGATTCCTACCCACTTCATCTTTTTCCATTCCTGAGTGTCTACATAGAGTAAGCTGTCGATATGCACCATGTCTAGTCCTCTGGTAACTTTTCAGCTTGTGTTGTACCTTGCTACATTCGAATTGGTCAGTTGTGCATCACTTGTACTGTGTTGAAAAAAGTGCTATGCCTAGTGCAAGGTTGATATGTTGTGGCATCTGTGACAGTCCCCATACAGTTGGCTTGCAAAGGATCCATGACAGGAGTCCGACAGAAATTCTGTCGAATGCCCTGTCAGTGACACCGGCAGGTTGACTGCATTCTGCAGTCGGCTGCCGGTTCACTATGGATTTCCTTGTTTTCTTAAGGGGGTTTTGCCCACGGAACCTTCCACACAGAGGCTGTGCCCCGCACCACTAAAGATTCTCAACTCCAGTGGAGCTGATCGGGGGGTGCAGGACCCCGACAGGCAGCGCCGGGTTCTAGCGGGACTCCCACCGTGTCTAGGTGCTGTAGTCGCTGTGGGAGACCTAGCTGGCAAATTGTTGCTGCGAGGGGGTTAAGCGGCTTGCAAAGAGGCATATCAGTCTAGCTGTCTACTTTTTTTTTTGTTCTTTTGTTTTCATCAGTGGGGGTTGTTAATGTGGGTGGTGTCCAAACTTACTTTGAGAGTGCAATGTACTAGTAGAATTTGTTCTTTGAAGTACCATAAATATTTCACCCCTATTAGGTTCACTGCCCTGTTTTTTGTTTTGTCTTTCCCGTGATTCTCATGCTTCTTTACTTTTGCCCCACATTCTATTGTCTGATTATGCCCTGTTATAAGTCTACAATGTATTCAACCACTGAGGTCATGTCCATTTCCTGCCTACCAAATTACTGTGTTCATCACCAGAACAGACGGACTGGTAGATCCCCATAAATGCATAACCTTCTCATTTCCTACCTACACTGCCAGTTCCCCATAAATGTTATTTTATTCATTATGTGAAACATAGATTGGAAGCACTAAAATTCATCATTGCATTGCTATGAACCAGACAGTCCGCTGCAGAACAGGTCAGTCTGACAGCCAAAAATGTGCGTGCATTTCTGTTTCATTGTTTGCATCCTGGTGTTGGTCATTGGCAGCCACCGCAAACTACTGAAGTTTTATTTGCATGTACAAATATAAGATACCATCTATTGACCTCCATGCCTTCAATGATGAGCATGTTATTCTTCTGCTGTGAAACAATTGACAGCCAATGGATGTTTCACATAAACTGTTGTATAGTCACAAGTTTTTTTTTTTTGGGGTGGGAGATGATTGATGTATCAGTCACATTCAGTTTCTATTAGTTGCTAGGTGTGTTAGTGTGGTCCAGTGGCATAGATCTCATTGTACTGTGAAATGTATAACAGTTTGATTGAGTCACCCAGCATGACATGCGCAATGCCACTGATAACGACTAAAACTTGAAATCAAAGGTTCAGAAACACCATCAAAGAACAGTGCCCATACTCCAATATTGCTAAATGCATTCTTGATGTCAGCATCTGTATATTCACAATACTAGTGTTTGAAATAACATATATGGTGATGGAAGTAGACACTGTCCTTGGTCAGTGTACTGTCCAAATTACATGTGATAGACAATGACATATTATTCGCCTATTGCCACACACCATAATTCATCTGGTCACTCCAGTGTTGCACTCACTGGCAGACTTGAATCTTGCTTTGAGCACTGCCTAATGCATGTAAACTGTTCTGTGTTGGTCCTTGGCCTTAGTATTCTCAGCTTCAAGGCATAATACCCGCACTCAGATGCAGAATTTAAAATACTAACAAAACTGATTGTTAGAGTCATTATAAATGCATGCCACGAACTGCACTACTCCACATTGTGAGTGCTGTTGTGTTCTATGGCCTTATTTATGGGCATCCATCCATCTAACAAATCTTTTGCACCTGATACCTGTGCATAACAGCTTGCTTCTGTGACCCTGAAGTGCAAACACCACTGTGAAATGGCATAACCTTTTGTTCAAATAAATGCATTAGCGCCTGGATGACAAATATTATAGTTTGGCAGCTATTTGAATTGTTGATCCATGAGCGCAGTCCTACATTTGATATTTTAACAGCACACCATGTGATCAACCAAATTGTTAAACTCCATAGCGTTCCCCCCACACATCATATTTTAGGGCACTGCTTAGGCGTTCTGTGGTGGACAGTGGCATGCTGTTATGTAGATATATGTTTTGTGAGTGTGTATGATTTAGTGTAATTTGTGTGTGTGCCTTGGTGGTCTGTGGAGGTCGATGGGGTTTGTTGTGGGCCATACTAACAAAAAGGATAAAAAAAAAGTCTCAAACGAGAGAGCTGCATTCGGTCGATGTTATTTTTTCCCCAGGCACCACTTAGGAGAATAAAACAGAATGTTAAGTTTTCGCCAAGTGCAGTGTCCTGTATGATCAGCCCCTATTGTGTTACATTGTTTTTGATCTTTTGCTACTCTTTTCCGGCACTATCACCAGGTCTTTGATGATTTCCTCCTGTGGCATAGTCATCGGACAGTACTCAGACCTACTTTGTGATCGTCAGTTTTTCATGCTGCCTTTGGAGTGGAGTGAAAATGCATTCGCGGCTCATGCTATTGTGTTGCATTCAGACACTGGGATATTTCTCCTTTGTTGTGGGTGTTTGTATATATAGTTCCCTAGGTCCATCTTACTTCCAAGCATATATTGTTGCTGCATGAAGGTAAGCAATGCCAATGCCATTTGTCCCAAAGGGATGATTTCCGCGACTGTCTATTTGCAGTACTGTCTGTGACTTGATCTCAGAAACATTCCTGCATAATGTTTTTCCAGTGGACCTTTGGAAATATACATTCTCTCCCATTACTCCTCGAAGTGCTTCTCTTTGGTGCAGACACCCGCAGTTGGCAATTTCTGTCACATTGGTATTGTGTAAAAGGCAAGCCAACTTAGACAGAATACTGTCCTCATGCAACTGCTCTTTCAAAAAGGTCGGCAATTGTGTAATTTGTGGTAGCCACTTGTGCATGTCAACCTTGGAATGCGATGCCAGACATTTTAACTTACGCAAGATATGTGTTTTTTTGCTTGCAAACTGTGGATGTGCAAAATGTTAACTGTCCATCTTGCAATCCTATTGCGAAGTGAACAAGAGCCATAACAGCAGCTGATTACACAGATGGAAATTGGACTATGTAATGTATCCATTACATTTATATTCTACTAAGCTTGAGCCCTTGTCATGACAGTCATTTTTATTGGTCATAAAGCTAGGACTTTTCTAATACTTCTATACTCTCGGGTACAATCATGTCTGTTCACTGCAATAACAACCTAACCGGTGGTGCAGTTTGACAACTTATCAACACCGCTATGTCCGGACGATGCACCAACAAATGAAATGGGTGGATCACTTAGAACCAGTATACCAAACAAAGACATAACTGGAAAATAACCAATAGTGTTGATTATACGATTTTTATTTTAGAAGCATCAAATGATCGGATGCCGTTAATATTACGAAAGTACAAACTAGGAAAGAGTATTAGTTTTACTTGTTGAATCCATGTCACTCCTCTGTCCCACCAGAGCCACTGATCACGGCAAAACTAATAATAGTCCAAATCATTGTGTTGCTGAATAATAAAGAACTTCATTGACATTTATGGGAAAACAGTTCATGAATACTCCCTTGGCATTTTTCTCTACAAAGAATATTCACAGTATCTAGGATAATTTTATTCTATTACACCATTACTTGGGTCTAAGTAGACATTCACAAATTACCAGTGCATCAATAGCAGTGGCCCCTTCTTCCTGACCCAGGTTTTTCTGCTAAGTAATTTTCTGTGTACCTGTTGCACTCTGATGCTGAACCAATGCTGGTTTGCAGGATATAATGAGAATCACTTCTGACAATGCATTCTGCTTTTAGTGGCATACTTTTATAGGATGCTACCGTGCATGCACTAATGCCGTACCAAAATCGCATGTGCAGCCGATCACAGGCAGCAATTAACTGGTGACGTCCTATCACTGTTTCATACGTGTTCACATGGAACATGCATGTGATATTCCCCCCATTAAAAGATTCTACATTAGAAACAGACAAAGACAGAAACATAGAGAGATCTTCACATAGGTGGAGGCAGACAGTAGCAAATGTGTACAGTGTTACGCAGATAGATATACAGAGCGATACAGAAACAGAAAGATAGTGAGATAGATCAATAAACAGACAGACTGACAGACATAGATAGATAGATAGATAGATAGATAGATAGATAGATAGATAGATAGATAGATAGATAGATAGATAGATTGCAGACTGGATGGGCCTTGCAGTCCTTATCTGCCATCAACTTCTATGTTTCTATGTTTCTATTGACAGATAGACAGACAGTCAGTCAGACAGATAGATAGAGAGAGAGACAGACTGGTAGACTGATAGACTGATAGGCAGACAATGAACAGGTCCTATAGAGCATAACCTTACTATAGAAACATAGACTTTAACAGCAGACAAGGACCTTGTTCTATTGACTGATGTGGTAAGGGCCTTTTTTGTAGATGGATGTATGAATGCCCAGGTAGGTGGTCAGGTTGGTCCTGGGATAGATAGATAGATAGATAGATAGATAGATAGATAGATAGATAGATAGATAGATAGATAGATACATACATACATAGACAGATGGACGGACGGATAATTAGACATGAAGACGGGAAGGAAACTGTGTATTGATGAATATACACTATCTGTCACCCATTCTGGCATACAGATAGATGCATACTTTCTGTTGTTATTAGTGTTACATCCACATAGTGCAGGCTAGATGTAAAGACAAATAGATGTTTCGATAGATGGATGGATGGATAGATAGACAGACAGACAGACAGACTGGCAGACTGATAGACTGATAGAGTGATAGATAGACAGACATAGCATGAGATTACAGCATCACACATGCACAGAGACAATGAACAGGTCCGATAGAGCATAACCCTGTTCTGGGGATTGCTGGTGTAGGGACCATTTTCATGGATGGATGGATGCATGCCCAGGTAGGTAGGCAGGTTGATCTTGGGATAGATAGATAGATAGATAGATAGATAGATAGATAGATAGATAGATAGACAGACAGACAGACAGACAGATAGACAGACAGACAGACAGGCAGGCAGACAGACAGATAGACAAATAATTAGACAGGTAGGAAACTGTGTATTGATGCATATATACAGACTGCCACCCATACTGGCATACAGACAGAGGTGTACTTGCTGTTGTCATTGGTGTTAATGCCACATAGTACAGGCATGTTTCAAATATAAATTGATGGATGGATAGATAGATAGATAGATAGATAGACAGACAGACAGACAGAGAGATAGATGGAAAGATTGATGGAAAGACAAAGTTTGGTCGATAGTTCTATTATTAGATAGACTGATAGATCAATAGATTTGCTAGCTGTCACAGAATGATAGATTATTATGTGGATAAATTGATAGGCAGTTACAGAAATAGATACTGTAGCTAGATTGCTAGATAGACTGCCACATTTATAGATTGATGGAAACACAGACAGAAAGGCAGAGAGATGGACAGACAGAAATGCATACATAGGCACAAACACTGAGACAGATAGATAGATAGATAGATAGATAGATAGATAGATAGATAGAGACAGACAGACAGGCAAACAGACACATAGACAGAGATAGACATAGACAGATAGACAGACAGACAGATAGATAGAGACAGACAGACAGCAGACAGACACATAGACACAAAGACAGAGATATAGATAGACAGAAAGACAGACAGACAGATAGATAGATAGATAGATAGATAGATAGATAGATAGATAGATAGATAGAAAGAAAGAAAGAAATGGTAGAGGCAATGTGGTGTATGCATTGGTTAAAGCGCAAGTGTCAATCTTCTTTTTGCATCATAGTATTTTTGGTAAAAACACCAATTTTATGCTTGCTTAACCACTCTAGAATTCATTGATGTTGCTGGCTGTTTTATCTGCTTGCTTGCTTTTTGGAACTGGCATGCATGGCAATGTTTAGCTTTATCAAGATATGTTTTGCTTCATATCCTCTAACTACTCTTATGGCATGCTTTCTGAACATTTGAATATTATAACCCCCCTCAAACAGTGCAGACACTCATGATACGATAGTCTCCCCTAATCCTTCTGCATAATGAGTTGCTAGATTTTGTTTTGGGTGTTTCTGAGTCCAGGAATGATTCAGTTGTAGTTGTTCAAGAAATGTAAACACACATGTTTTGGTGTGTTGTCACACCAGTATGGTGGGCACTCAGTTTTTTACTTTGTAAAAAAAATAAAAAGGTGTCTGAATGAAAGTAACATCAAAATACTCAGTCTCCACACAATGTGAGAAATCATATAATGTGTTTTTTAATCCAAGGAAGACTTTGAGGCCTAAGAAGGATACCAGTGTCCCTTTAATTGAAATGAGTTGCAAACATTGAGAACTGGGTTTGAAGCCCATCATCCCCCACTTGCATATGTAAAACCCTGAGCAAGTAACTGAACGGGTTTCAGAGCCAAGCTCACAGTGTTGGTGGTACCTGCTTTGTGTGTCTTTTCTCCCCTAACAAGGCGACCTTTCCACTTTCCCTGGTGAAACATTCCAAGTTACAAAGAAAGTCAAATGGACCCTGTACATGTGATTTACAGTTAAAGATAGTTCAAGTGACGGCTACAGGGCTGTGCATTGCACGTTATGCATACATACGTAGCTCGGGGAGATGGAAACATCGATTGGCAAACATGCATATACAGTGGTGTACTGAAGAGCCTATACAGAGACTTACTAAAAAAAAGATAGATGGCTTTAAGCATGACCTGACAGAGAGTCACAGAGATATACATACAAAGAGATATAGATGCCATGCTATGTGGACCACAGGATGGTTATTGCCACAAAAGGGCACAATATCCTCATTAATTGCTAGCTGTACGATAGCAAAACAAATGTGTATGGGTAAGGTAAGGACTAGAAGAAATAGGCAGCTACCACTTTGGTGTACAAATAAGGTAGCAATAGTGACTGTGGGCCATAGGAGTACTACCAGCAAATATAAGGTGACACAAAGCGAGGAGCGAAGTACAGGAGGCTACCAAGTAAGACAATTATCATGGTAGATGGCCAAGCTGAGTAGAGAATTTCCAAATAGGACTAAAGGGTGGCGGCAGGGCTGCTACCAGGTGGGGGCAAGAGCTGCAGTCATAGTATGTCCCACGCTGTCAGGTGTCCCACTGCTTCAGAGGCCAGCATTAAGATAGCCATTTATCTTGGACAAACATGCAAGTTTCTCTTTGGAAATTGCTCATTCATTACCAACTGGCTTTGTCAGCTGAGGTGTATGAAGAATTTTACTAACATTAACTGTGGCATTTTGTGTGTGTTGGGGGGTGAAAAAAGGTATGGGGCCCATTAGTCAAAACTTCTAATCTCTGTGCTGGCATCCTCTGGAGAAATGTGGACAAATTACATTGTTCCTTGAGCATGGGGCTAACAAGGGGGACTGAAGGCAGACAGGATAAAGTATGAATGCTCAGCATGACTGATACCTGAAAAATTAGACTATAACACGCATTTGTCAATGCCGAATGTTTGCTTGCTGGCATTGGCAGTGGTAGTGTAGAAGTTACAGAGCTGCGTAATAGGAATGGCAGTGAAGTATTGAACTGAAGCCAAACCTACCACCACCCACATGAGAGTGACAGGCATTGGGGTGTGCATTTGGGTGGAGTCAGGCATACTTGACCGCGCCATTTTCACCACACCCACTCTGCAGAGACTGAGCTCTAAGTGTCGCGTGTTCCTTGGGGTCTTTGGCCCTTATGCACACCCATTTCATTAGAAAATACGGTGAGATGGAATGCGATATAAGGAGAATGGGGTGAAGTTTGGGGCGAAGAGTCCAAGGCATACACCGATGCCTCTCAGTGACTGCAGGGTGTGGAATGGTATGAGCATCACAGGCAAGAATTCCAAGTCACACCCTGTTTCCTGTCATTCTCTATAGGGTTGGGCGATTTGGTTGAAAAGCCTAATACCTCAGGCATTCGTTGGTATTTTAACTCCAAATTTTCAACATGTTTGTTTTGTGACCCCACCTCATGAACAGGGGAATATCAGTTTGGTAGCGAAGCTGCTTATGCACAGTGACTACGAGTTTAGCACCACAGGGTGCAAAAATATTCCGAACAGGCTGTAAAATATGACAGCTGTACTCTTTCATGGGAGGTGTAAAAATGGCTATGTTGCAAATGTGTAGTAAAATATTTAAAAATGGTGAAATCACGGTACATATAGGAACTGTGCAACGACACCCGTTATATAAGTAGGTTGGGGATATTTTATAGCAGATTGTCAACTCAGGCATTTTGGTGCCTCGATCATGAACAGTGTCACTGTGATTTTCTTTATCTGTGCGAACAATGATTTCCACAGCGACCGCATCTCTGCACTGAAAGTGTGAAAACACACGCAGCCATGTTGCAAAAATGGCAGCTGTACTGTTCATAAGGAAGTGTTGAAAAATGCCACTAGTGAAAATCTGGACTGGAAATATTACAAAGTCATGAACTAACGAGGATGCGTGGAAACTGCACAATGCTCACTCATGTAAACAGTCATTTATGGACTTTTGTCACCAAATTTTCAACATAGCCATTTAAGACCTCTGCTCATGAACAGTGTCACTGTGGTTTTCTTAATCTGTCCTAAACATTGCTTGCACACCAACAGCACCATTATGCGCTACGTATGCGATAACACATTTAGGTGACATATGAAAAATTACAGCTGTACTGTTCATAAGGAAGTTTAATAAAATGGACATGTTGAAAAT
This sequence comes from Neoceratodus forsteri, assembly GCA_016271365.2. Lineage (NCBI taxonomy): Eukaryota > Metazoa > Chordata > Ceratodontiformes > Ceratodontidae > Neoceratodus > Neoceratodus forsteri. Next base: position 1,223,285,318 of record CM057450.1, read on the forward strand.
CTAAAGAAAATATTAAATTTGCAAACTTACGAGCATGCATAGGAACTGTTAGCATGCGCTCGTAAAAGTCATTTTAGGCATTTTTCACCAAGTTTTCAACATAGCCATTTAAGACCTCTGCTCATGAACAGTGTCACTGTGGTTTTGTTAATGTGTCCCATACATTGAGCTTGCACACCGACTGCGCCATTGTCGCTACATGAGCAGAACGCTTTTGGGCAGGATGTGAAAAATGACAGCTGTACTGCTCATAAGGAGGTGTGGAAAAATGGCAATGTTGAAATCTGGGTGGAAATATTGAAAAATGCAAACCTACGAGCATGCATGGGAACTGTAGCAGCACTCATAAAACAGTCATTTTAGAATTCTGTCACCAAATTTTCCAACATTGCCATTTAAGATCTCTGCTCATGAACAGTGACACTGTGATTTTCTTAATGTGTCCCATACACTGAGTTAGCATGACTGCGCCATTGTCGCCGCTAAGTGAGGAACACGTTTGGGTGAGATGTGAAAAATGACAGCTGTACTACTCATAAGAAGGTGTGGAAAAATGGCAATGTTGAAAATCTGGGTGGAAATATTGAAAATCGCGAAACTTATGAGCGTGCGTGGGGAACTCACGCAATGCGCTCGTAAAACAGTCATTTTTAGGAATTTGTTCACCAAATTTTCAACATAGCCATTTCAAGACCTCTGCTCATGAACAGTGTCACTGTGATTTTCTTAATTTGTCCCGTACATTGATTTCGCACACCGACTGCGCCATTCTGCGCTACAAGGGTGAAAACAAATTTTGGGTGAGATGTGAAAAATGACAGCTATACTACTCATAAGACAGTGTGGTGAAATGGCAATATTGAAAATCTGGAATGAAAATATTGAAATTTCGCGAACTTACGAGCCTGCGTAGGAACTGCATAGCTAGGCTAAATAAAACAGTCATTTTGGAATTTTGACAAATTTTCAACATGGGGCTTTGGGCCCCTTCTCATGAATGATGTCACTGTCATGGTGGTATTCCGTCCCAAAGGGTGATTTTGCAGTCACTGCACAGTCACTGCGCGAAATCACCCTTCGAGCCTGAATAACGCCATGACAGTGAATCATTCATGAGAAGGGGTCTAAAACCCATGTTGAAATTATGCAAAATTCCAAAATACCTGAGATATGCAATAAAGTTGAACCCTCCTATCTAGCCCATTATACAGCTTACCAGCATTTCCTCAGTTCGCGGTCGGCTTTGAAGAGTGCAGACCTGTTCCTGGTCCACAAAAGATCGTCGCGAGTCTGGAAGTAAGTATGGGGTGAGGCGGGTGTGGGGAGGCTGGGTGCACAGTGGGTGGAGTGCGGGTTGTGGGAGGGGTTCGGAGATGCGCGGCGGGACGTTTTTGTTTTACAGGTTAAAACAAAAAAGGCGTCTCGTGGGACCGCTTGCCATGCTGGGTGGGCTAGCATAGCACAAGAGACTTTGAGGCGTTCAGCCCGGCGGGGATTGGGCACCCCGTCGGCAAAAAAATATAAAAAAAACCTGGGTGGACGTTTGCCACGCTGGGGTGGGCCCCAGCGTGGCACAAGGACTTTGGGGCGTTCAAGACGGGGATTGGGTACCCCGTAGGCAAAATTACTGATTGACACGCTGGGGTGGGCTCCCAGTGTGGCACCAACTACTGGGGAGGCGATGCAGCTCAGCCCGGCGGGATTGGGCACCCTGTCGGCTATCACGCTGCATGCGGAAGCGCGCTGCGCCTGCGGCAGGGGGGCTGCGCATGAGCAGCTTCTTATCGCTGCTCACTCAAGCGTAGCTCCCCCTTTCAACTGTATACCACTGCATTTTGGAGCGTGTCATAGACAGCTCCAAAATGCATTGGCTTACAGGGGACGTGCCTGCCAGCACAGTGCCTGAATTGGAGGAGGAGGTGACACACCTCTGAAATCTCCGATGATGGCACTATGTTTCTTGCACATGCGTGCAAGCAAACATAAAAATGTTTCTATGTTCCAATGATTATTTAACATTTATTTGTGATGAGGTAGGGACAACAAAATATTTTGCATTGTGGGCATTAGAGTTGTTGTAACAGCCCTGGGTGGGGTTGGTGGGGGGCCCATACATTTTTTAGCTGAGTGTGGTTACAGTAGAAAGGCACTACATTATGGTACCGCAAGGTCTCCAGCATGTCTCTCCTCTGTCACCCGTCCTCTTACAAGTACTCTTTTTGGTCCTTCAGTAGTGTGTTCACCTAACTTTGCACTACATCAAGTCTCTACTTATCTTTATTTAGGCGGGTAATCCAGAGGTGGCCACAGTTCACTAGGTGGGTCATCACATGTGATACTTGATACTAGGGACAAAATAGCACACGCAATACCACAGAGTTGTGTCATCACCTGCATGTCTGTGTAGTTCATGAGCTCATGTAGTATAGTACAACACAGTTCCTTTTCATTTTTGATTTAGCCATTACTCAGCGCATCAAGCTCCAAAGACAGTGAGGTGGTTGACTCAGCATCTGAAGACTGTAGTCTGATACACACAGCTGAAAGAGAGAGAGTGTGGAAGCTCTTCAAATATTCCTGATCCGCCAGCACCCAGTCCTGATAGAGCCAGTGCATGTCACGGAAGAGGTCATGCTGTTAGCCATGCTATTACAGCTTCTGGGTCATGTTGTGTTAACCCCACTGCAAGGATCAGGCAGCATTCTGAAGATGTACTGGTACAGTATTCCATAGTGCTTATGACTGCCATTATGTGCTTATTGGTTACAATCTATTGTTTTTCTGCAGTTAATCTTTTTATTGTGATATTGGACAGACAAACATATGAGAGAAACATCTTCCATGTTAGAAGGCAGACATCAATTAACAGAGTTGTATGATAAGTAACAGCATCGTTACATGTATATTGAATTATACAATGTGAGATAAAACTATATAATCTATATTGAGTAAGCAAACACATTTATGGTAATAGGATAAATTAAAGCAGGGTATTAATAACTTAACATATAGGAGATAAATTGGAGAAAACAAGAGATGGAAAAATGTATTATTTATACAGGTGTTGAGGAGTATAAAGCTCAGTGATGCTGTATATCATATAAGGAACAAATAGATTATAAAGAATAATGAGGCTTATAGACAAACAATTTAATGGTAAACCAGTAGTGAAAGATGGAAGTTGTCATCTAAACGGTCCGTGCATTAATTACTAGAGAGTTTAGAAGAATTTAAGTGTATTCAAAGAAGTTCTACCAACATCTATTGTATACCTTGAGTCAACCAGAAGAGCTATGAATCATACGGCCTAAAGTGGAGGATGTCTGAGAAATTGGGAATTGAGACAGACTTCCATAGCATCAGTATATGGTGTTTAACCAGGAGAAATAAGATAGTCAACCATCTGTTTTGAGCATGTGAAATTGTAATATTGTTGTAAACATCAGGGATGCCTAGTAAAACATATTTAGGATCGAAAGTAAAGGGATGACCAATCACTCTGGATGCAAAATGGTAGATAGTGCACCAGAGATTTCTTATGGAAGGGCAGTGCCATAAAATATGCAGTACATTCCCATTAGGATCACTATCTATTATTGACCATGCAATAGAGATTATTTTAATGGCTTATTTGGGTACTACACCTGGGGCTGGATATTCAAAGGGGTTGCGCATGGCGCAACAGTGTTGCACCATGCGCAACCCACTGATGCGCCCTGGTGTGATATTCAAAAAGGGATGTTGCATTGCGCAAATCCCAATGCACCAGGATGCACTAGTAATGTATGCAGTGAGAGTGCAGGGGGGCATGCCCATGCATAAGCGGCACATCCCGATATTCAGCCCGGGATGTGCGGCGCATATGCAGTCACACACCTGCCTTGCACCACACAGGGGGATGCAAAGGTCCACTGAAAAAAAAACAGGAGCAAGGCCTGGCCACCCACAGGTGAGCAGCCATATTGCAGGGCACAACATGGCAGCCACCAGCTGTGGGTGGCCACTCGACCTCCAGAGCCACGGTCTGTCTTCGTCACGCGCCCCCGCACGCCTGATCTCATCCGAGATCGGGGCAACAGTATAGGATTAATTCCTTTATTAATTGTAGTACATGTGGCATTATTTATATGCTGATTTGCCCCTGTGGGATGAACTATGTGGGACAAACAAAGCGAGCACTAAAAACACGCATCGGGGAACACAAAGGGGTGATAAGGAATTTAAATATGGACTATGTAATAGCAAGACATTACAAGGAAGCAAGTCATGGATCTGCTGCTTCTTTAAGATTTATAGGGATAGAGAAAATTGAACTTGGCATCAGAGGTGGTGATTTAGGAACTTAATTGTTACAGTGTGAAGCTTTTTGGATTGCCACGCTTGGATGTCTGATACCACGCGGACTAAATGAAGAAATCTCATTATATAGTTATTTGAAAAAATAAACTGTTGGTTCTGTTATTATGGCTCAGACAAATTAATGAATTGTAGATTTAACAGTTTTCTCTGATTGCTACCAAGGCATGACTTGACGGCTCTGCTTTGGATGCAGACATGACTTTCCGGCTCTGTCTGCAATAAATTATTTACTAGGTTCTTTCTAGTGTAGTTTAATTTATTAATTACGTACAGTTAGTGGTATGACTTGTCGGCTCTGCCACTATTGCAGATATGACTTGCCAGCTCTGTCTGTATAAAATATGATTTTTAAGTTTTGTTATTTTTGTTATGAAATAGCCTTTAAATTGAAAATTTGGCTGAGGCATGACTTGTCGGCTCTGCCCAAGCAACAGATATGACTTGCCGGCTCTGTCTGCAACATTTTCAGGCTATTCTTAACTAAATTAATGATACATTTTAGAGTTTAATATTATGATGTAGATGATGCATTGTTAATTTATTCACTGTTTGGTTTAGTAATAAGATGTGCGTCACTTTAAGTAGCTTCATTATAAGGTATATGGTATCCTTTATGCGGCACGCTCTGTTGATGACCTAAGAACAGTCGATATGTAAGCGTGCAGTCAGGTTAGATTTACCTGTTCTGAAACCATGTGGTCTAGCTGCGGTTCATCCCATTTTCATTTCTTACCTCATAAACTAAGTTCTAGTTTGTGCTTGGCAGTAGTCGCTTCTTTCAGTCAAATTCTTTGCTTATCTACGCTATAATATGCCTAATATTGCACCAAGGAGAGATGGGTGATACTTTTATAGCAGTCTACATTTTGGCTAAGTGCTTTATGTTTCTTCTTTGAACCACAAGGAAACAGAAAAAGGACTACACCTGACGTTTTACACGGTGGTGAGATTTTTTTATAAGTGATGTGTGAGTCCTTCAATTAATAAAAGTTTTTTTGAGCAATTAATTTAATGTTCTTGTTTATCATCACTGAACAGATGTGCTAACCTCAAAAGGTGTGAAATGTTGTTTCACATAAAGGGTTGTGCATGCATGGAAAGGTCTGTTGCTGGAGTAGGAGGGAGCAAACTTAGTGGTGGGATGTTAACAAGCCTGGGATGGGAATATGGGAAGTCATGCAGTGGTATGGATGCATGAAAAGAAGGTGATCGGAATGGGTCTGAGGCCACAAACTATTAAATGGTGAATGAGTGGACTAGATGGGCTGAGAAATCCCTATAGGACAACAATGGGTATGTGCCTAAGTCACTGTATAACCTCTGTGTGTGGGTGAACATGAATGTGTAGAGACACAAGGTAACCAATGAATTTGTTCATCTGAACAAATGGTTTGTCATATGGGCACTGGTCTACAATGTGACCATCATTGATTACCGTGCCAGAAAGGTCAAAAAAGGATGAGACACAGTGGTTTGAGGGGAAAGGGAACATCTTTTAGGGTTGTCTCACTGAAGGGAAGAAGCATGGTGAACAAAACGGCCAAACTACATGTTCTGTTGGCAAAGGGTAGAGTGGACATGGCTTCCACTACAGAAAGATGGGACAACGGATACCTGGGCTAGGACTAGATGAGCCAGGGGCATGGTATTTACAGGCAGGATAGAGGCACTGGGATTGTGGCAAAGCAGGCCATTTATGTCCAGGAAGGGACAAGGTATACAAGGGTAGAAGAGGAGGATGCCAGAACAGAAGCCTTGTGGATGCAATTCCATGACATGAAAAACCAACATCACTGGATGGGTGTGGTCTACAAGCCACTGGCTTAGTGGGAATAACCTGGACAGGGAGCTAGAAGAGCTAACTAGGAAGGTCTGCTGGAAAGTTAACACAGTTAACGTTGGGGTAGTCCCATCAACCAGGAGTGGCTTAATGGTGTCCCAGCCACCAAGAATGAAAGTGGAACAGGTACTCCCAGAAGCGGTCAATAACGGCATATTGGCACAGAAGGTTACTGAGCACACTAGAATGGAAATTACACTGGATGTAGTACTGTTCAAAGGGGAGGCTGGAAGTGAGGTGGTGTTGGTGGACACCCTTGCTGGGAATGTGTCCACCACCATTCAATGTGGTTCACGCTGAACACGCAAAGGGAAGTGGTGGCTCTATGGACAAGTGTGATTTACTTCAGACAGGCTGAGTTTTGAAGGATGTGGGAAATATTTGGTGGTCATCTGATGGAAAGTACACCACACAGGGATTCAAAACAGAGATTGAAGGCAATAAAAGCCTTGCTTGTGGAGTCTAATGATACCTGTTACAAAGTGATGAGCAACAAGTGCAGGTATAAGATACCAAGCAGGATGATTCGTGAAGTCTTCGGAAAGTGAACTGGTAAAACAGCAGCATTCAGGAGATGTGGCAATTCAGGGATGGGGAGAATAGGGAGGAGTATGAACCGAAGTCCCATAAAGTTAACAGGTGAGTCATGTTGTCCAGTTCCTTCAGGGAGTAATGGATGGCAAAGGGCAGTAAGGACAAGAAACAGACTTCTCAGAATACATTCAGGACAGAATGAGCAGAATCATCCTGATATTGAGGAACATTCAGAAAAAACTGGAGTGTAGAGAAAGAGGTGGAAAAGGCTGAAGCAGTAAATGACTTCTGTTCTCTACACATGCATGTGAAGGGCAGGCAACTACCACAAGTAGTTGTGATGGATGGCCATGGGGTAAGAGGGGATAACAAATGTGGTGGTCTCTGAGGGCAGGGCAAAATACCAATCAGCACTGGAATGTGGATGCAATGTCAAAGTGGATGCTGGGATGTGGTGTGAAAGGAATATCCTCTAGGAGCAGGGTGGTGACCCTGCAGCACTACAGGTCAATGGTTAGGACACAGTAGGAGTAATGGGAGCAGGTCATGCACCCATTAGCGGCGGCTTGTGGCACTGAAGTGTGGCTGAGTGTACCATTAAGGAAGTCAGTGGGATGGGAGAGTGGCAGACCCCACTGACCCCTGTTAACATCTTCCACTTCACTAAGTTCTGTGGAATTGTCTGTGCAGTGTGTAGTTCTGCTCATCACCACTGTGGAACTGAGATCTAAGTGCAGTCAAGGTCCTTGCAGTCTGAGGAAGTTGTGCATGAGCGAGATGAATTGCTTTGCTGCTTAAAACTGATGAGTATAAGTGACTGTATGCTGTGCTTAAAGCGAATTACTGCACGAAAGTTTTGCACAAGATCTTATAGTGACTATTTGCTGCTACTGCAAGTGATTGCTGGACATTTTAAAGCGGAGATCACTGCCGTATATTTTTTTACTGTGTGAGAAACTGCTGTGCACATTGAACTGCCAACTTTGGGTGGATACTGTCATTTGAGAAGGGGCTGTAATTAATTGCCTACAACTGTGTTTGGGACTGTAATTTTATTCATTTATTCACCTGTGACTGCTAAGGTTTTCAGCTTCCCTGCCGGTACTGGAACCAGCTTATGGAGTGCCCCTGGTACCTGGCTGCAGCACCTGCCTGTAATTCTGCTGTTCCCGTTTTTGTGCTGCACCCCCTCCTGCCGACTGATGATGGCAGCCTGGTTTGGTTGGAGGCAGGAGTTTAAATCCAGCACTGCTAAGACGTGGTGGTGTCATTAGCGGGGACTTGTGGCAGTGAAGTGCGGTCAAATGTATCACTAAGGAAGTCAGTGGGAGCGTGGGAAACCCCACTGACCCCTGTTAACATCTTCGACCTCACTAAGTTCTCTGGAATTGTCTGTGTAGTGTGTAGTTCTGCTCATTACCACTGTGGAACTGGGATCTATGTGCAATCAAGGTCCTTGCAGTCTGAAGAAGCTGTGCATGAGCGAGATGAATCACTTTGCTGCTTAAAACTGATGAGTATAAGTGACTGTATGCTGTGCCTAAAGCGAATTATTGCATGAAAGTTTTGCACAAGAGCTTGTACTGACTATCTGCTGCTACTGCAAGTGATTGATAAGCTGTACCAATGCCTTCTACTCCTCTGTAAAATGTACCCACTGTATTCTCTTATCTTGCCTATGCTGTCATAATGTTGATGTATCCTCAGTATTTCCCTTATATGTTGCCCATGCTGTCATCATGTATCTGAATTGTTGTCTTTGTACCATCATGTTGTACTCTCCCGAGTCGTTCCTGGAAATAGGCATAATACTTGTCTAGTGTACTTACCTGGTTAACAAAAGCTAAATAAATAAATAAATTGTTGGCCATTTTAAAGGGGCAATCATTGCCGAATATTTTTTTACTGTGTGAGAAGCTGCTGTGCATATCGAACTGCTGACTTTGGGTGGATACTGCCATATGAGAAGGAGCTGTAATTAATTGCCTGCCACTGTGTTTGGGACTGTAATTTTGTCCATTTATCCACCTGTGACTGCTAAGGTTTTCAGCTTCCCTGCTGGTACTGGAACCATCTTATTGAGCTCCCCTGGTACCTGGTTGCAGCACCTGCCCATAATTCTGCTGTTCCCATTTGTGCCGCACCCCCTCCTGCCGATTGGTGATGGCAGCCCAGTTTGGTTGGAGGCAGGAGTTTAAATCCAGCACTGCTAAGATATGGCGGCGTCATTAGCAGCGGCTCAGGGTGGTGAAGTGCGGTCAAGTGTATCTCTAAGGGAGTCAGTGGGAGGTGTGGTTTCCCAGTTGTTGGGTCTTGTTGGGTAGTGGAATAGGGTAGATTGAGATGGAGTTGGGTAAAATGTATGTACTTACTGGGTGAGTAGTGTGTTTGTTAGCAGGGTTAATGGTGAGTAATGGGATTTTGCCGTCCTGTGATACGCAACAGCAAGGTTACAGCCATGGTGCCCAGGACTATGAGATGTCCATGTTGTTGCTATGTCCTGGGATTCAACTATTGGCAGGGCAACTGCTACGGCAACATGCTTATTCAGTTAGAAGCTGTGGTTTTGTGGGATATCATGGTTTGTATTACCATGTTCAAACCTTTTATCGGAAGGTGACAATTGGGTTAAAGTTAACGTTATTGTTATTACAAGCCGGTGATACTGAAAGCAACCCAGGGCCACAAGATTGTCCTAATTTATTAGGTGAATCAGTAAACAGCATGGCTAATGTTTTTTCTGAGGCACAGAGGTTTAAGGTTATGCATTGTAATGTTCGAAGTATGGTCCCTAAATTAGCTGAAACTGAATCCATAATTGAATATTACAAACCTGTTTTTTTTATTTTTATCGGAAACCTGGATGAAGCCAGTTGTGCCTGATAGTTTGTGTTCCATTTCTGGGTATAATTTTCTTCGGGCGGATGGGGGGATAGTAAGAAAGGGGATGGAGTGGCAGTTTACTATAAAAATGCTTTTCAAACATCTATTATTAAATCTAGTAATGATGTTTCCTCTACCTCTGATTGGCTCTTACTGTAGGTATTGGGTGGTGTAAGACATCTAATTTTGGGCTGCTTATATAACCCCACACGTTGTGGTATAGAAGGATTAAAACAATATTTAGATGAAGTGGATCCTTTTATCCAGCAATGAGATTTTGTGATGATAGGAGATGTGAATTTGAACTGGTTTTCAAAAACTGAGTTTTGACTTGAATCTCTACTAGCGGCTTATGATGTTTCACAGTGTATTAATGATCCCACTTGCTTGAATTCTCATACGCAAAATCATACTGTTTTGGATTGGGTTACTACTAATGCCATGTCTCGCATTACTGCCTCAGGTGTTTTACCTGATGCAGCTAGCGATCATATGGCTATTTTTGTAGTGATGAGTTTTGAATGTAAAAAAATTCCACCTCATTTAATACAAGTCTGGTCCTTTTGGAATGTTGATTTACATAGCTTGTATTATTCTTTGTCACAGATAGATTGGTCTTATCTGCATAGAATATCAGATATTGACTATACTGTGGATTCTTTTTATAGTCAGCTTCTTCCTATTCAGAATTATTTTTTTCTCATGTGCAACATGAGGCTTAGAGGGACTAAAAATGGTTCACACCCGTTATTAAAGCCTTAATTAAGGAACGTAATGTTGCTTGGAAATTGTACAAGCAGAATCCCTCTATTTCTTTTTTGAATAAATTTAAATGTCTTAGAAACAGGGTTTCTGAATTGGTGTGTAAAACCAAAAGGGATTTTTACAAACATGAACTTCAGTCTAATTGGTCCAATCCAAAAAAGTTCTGGGAAAATATTAATCGGTTGCTTTCTCCCCAATCTAATTCTGCAGTAAAAAGTTTACTGGTAGATGAGGTTGATATTGTTGACCCGGTTCAAATGTAAAACCTTTTGAATAATAAATTCTCAAGATTTATCTGATTATTGCAGAATTGTGTCACAAACTAATACATGGGATTTGAACCATAATTTTTCTGTTCCTGACAGACCACAATTTAAGTTTCAGAAGGTCTCTGAGTTGGAGGTGTTTAAGTTAATGAATGCCCTTCCTGATAAATACAGTAATTGTCTGTGTGTGTGTGTGGGGGGGGGGACTGGATGGAAGGTTTCTAAGGGTGGCCCTACCATTTATAATTACACCTCTTTGTTACCTTTTCAATTTTTCTTTGGAATTTTGTCAGTTTCCAACTGATTGGAAATTAGCTAGAGTTGTTCCAATCCCAAAGAAAAATCATTCCATTTTGTTATAGGATTTTCATCCAATATCTATTCTTAATCACTTAGCAAAATGCTAGAAACATAGAAACATAGAAGTTGACGGCAGATAAGGACCGCAAGGCCCATCCAGTCTGCCCATTTCTTTTTCTACCTTATAAATGTGCCATCGGCCTTTGCTCTGTCAGTGGCCTATCTATTCATACTCATTTGTATTGCTCCCTTATGCCTATCCCATGCCTGTTTGAAGCCCTGCACTGTATTCATAGCCACCACTTCTTGAGGTAAGCCATTCCATGCATCCACCACCCTTTCTGTGAAAAAGAGTTTCCTCACATTGCCCCTTAATTGGCCCCCCTCTAATCTCATGCTGTGTCCTCTTGTCCTGCTATTTTTCTTATATTTAAACATGTTAGACTCTTTCACCTTGTTAATGCCCTTAAGGTGTTTGAATGCCTCGATCATATCACCTCTCTCCCTCCTTTGCTCAAGTGTATACATATTGAGCTCTGTTAATCTGTCCTCATATGTCTTCTGATGCAGTCCCTGCACCATTTGGTTGCCTTCTCTGGACTGCCTCTATTTGGTTAATGTCCTTGTGAAGGTGTGGCCTCCAATACTGCAGTACTCCAGATGGGGCCTAACGGTGTCTTGTTAAGAGGATTGTGCACTCCCTCTTACGACTTGTGATACCCCTACTAATACACCCTAACACCCTCCTAGCCTTACCTACTGCTTTAGAGGTCTGCTTGGATGATTTTAGGTCAGTGATGATGATGCCCAAGTCTCTTTCTTCCTTTGTGACTGCTAGCAACTCCTCCCAGCCTATAGGTGGCTTCAGGGTTTCTCTTCCCTATGTGCATGATCTTGCACTTCTTTGCATTAAATCCCAGTTGCCAGTCTTCTGACCATTTTGCTAGTTTATCCAGATCTCTTCTCATTCTGCCCACCCCATCTGGATCATCTACTCTGTTGCAGATCTTGGTGGCATCTGCAAACAGACAAGCCTTACCCTCTAGTCCATCTGCAAGGTCACTAATAAAGATGTTGAAGAGGACTGGCCCCAGGACTGATCCCTGAGGTACCCCACTTGTGACTTGCATCTCTTCTGACTGTATACCATTTACCACCACTATCTGTTTTCTGCCCGTCAACCAGTTTGCCACCCAGTTGACCAACTTCTGACCCACCCTGAGCCTACCCAGCTTATTTATCAATCTTCTATGTGGAACAGTGTCAAAAGCTTTGCTGAAGTCAAGGTAGGCAACATCAACTGCTCCCCCTTGGTCCACCACTCTGGTTACCCAGTCAAAGAAATCTATGAGATTAGTTTGACAGGACCGGACCTTCCTTTTGTAAACCCATGCTGTCTTGGATCCTGTGCCCCTATGGATTTCAGGTGTTGCACTATCCTTTCCTTAAGGAGAGCCTCCATAATCTTGCCCACCACTGAGGTAAGACTGACTGGTCTGTAGTTCCCTGCCTCCTCCCTGCTACCACTCTTGTGGAGCGGGATCACATGAGCCCTTCTCCAGTCTTCTGGGACCTCTCCTGTGCTCAGAGACTCACTAAAAGTTCTGCTAATGGCTCTGCTGGTTCCACCTTTAGCTCCTTAAGTACCCTGGGATGTATGCCATCAGGTCCCACTGCCTTATCCACCTGAGCTTAGCAAGCTCTTGTAGGACCCTTTCTTTTGTGAAGGGGTAGTGCTCACCTCCCTCCCCTGTGTCCATGATGCTGAGCTGTGGGCCCTGCCCTACCTTCTCTTCAGTAAATACTGAGCAAAAGTATCTATTTAGGATAGATGCCTTTACAGGGTCCTCCTCCTCACATGCTCCCTTTTCTCCATTAAGCTCAGCAATACCCCCTCTGGACTTTCTCCTTTCACTAATGTATCTATAGAAAGTCGTGTCACCATCTTTTACTGTTCGTGCTAGTGTTTCCTCAGTTTGGGACTTTGTCTGCCTCACTGCCTTCCCTGCTTCCCTTAGGGCAGTTTGGTATGCCTCCCTATCTTCATCCGCTGTGTTCCTTATAATTCCTGAAAGCTAGCTTTTGGCTCTGACCTTTTCTGCTACTGTATTTGAGAACCAAAGTGGTTTTCCTTCTTTTGCCTTCCTTTTCTGTCTAACACAATGGGATGTTGCTTCAAGTATGTATCCTTAATGCTTGCCCACTTTGCCTGTATCCCTCACCTGTGTTTCTTTTTGCCAGGGCTAGCTTAACTCTGTTGGCCATCTTATCAAAGTCAGCTCTCTAAAGTCCCATATTTTCGCCTTGGAATGGGATGATTTAGATGTAGTAGCCAAATTGAACTGTACCATGTGATGGTCACTGGCCCCCAGGTGACCTTCTACCTGGAGATCTGTGATCCCTTCCCTGTTAGTCAGTACTAGATCTAGGATAGCCCTGTCTCTTGTGGGTTGCTGTACCAGTTGTTTGAGGCCCTCCCCCTGCAGGGAATCCACTATGTGTCTAGTTCTGGCAGACGTTCCTGCTGGTATTGACCAATCTGTATCCGGCATGTTGAAGTCTCCCATTATCAGAACCTCCCCTTTAGCTGTCATGTTTTGTATATCTTCTAACAGTAATGTGTCTATGTCCTCCCCTAGTCTGGGGCCTGTAGACAACCCCAGTTCTTATGGCTGTCCCATTTCCTGCTTCCAGGGTGACCCACAGTTCTTCTGGCTCCTTATGTGTATTCTGAATTTCTGTAGATTTGATATTTTCATTGACATACAGGGCCACTCCTCTCCCCCTTTTTGCACCTCGGTCTCTTCTGAACAATACATAGCCAGGTACTGAAGTCTCCCAAGTGTGGTTACTGGTAAATCACGTCTCATTAATTGCTACTATGTCCAGTTTAGCCTCTGACATTATTGCCTGCAGGTCTGGGATCTTATTTCACAGGCTGTGAGCATTTGTGTACATGATTTTCCATTGGCCAGATTTTGGTGTGTTAGTTGTTGGTTGAGGTTTGGCATTACCTGTGCATCGTGTGGAGACAAACCTTTTTCTTACCTGGTGATGCAAATGAACTGCAAACATGCTGAATCCCTGTTTGACCACTAGCTGAGGGAGGGTGTTCTTCCATTCGACGTATGGGTGCTGCACCCCTCTCCCCATTTGCTAGTTTAAATATTCTGCAAAGACATCAAACTTCTGCCCCAATGCACTGACTCCCTCCTTAGTCAGATGCAGTCCATCAAATTTAAAGAACTTTCGCTGCCAGAACTGTTGCCAGTTCCCTACAAATCTGTGTCCTTTTTCCTGGCACCAGCCCTTGAGCCACGTGTTTAGCTCCCCTATCTCCCTTCTCTGACCTTCCATCCATCTGCTCCCCTCTCCCAGACTGGCAGGATCTCAGAGAAGGAGATGCCAGATGAAATGGATGATAGTTTGTCACCCAGCCTGGTCAGGTGTTCCTTGGTCTCCACAACTGACCGGCTGGCGAGATCATTAGTCCCAATGTGTACTAGGACATCAATGTTTTCTCCTGCTTTGTGAACAATTTTAGCAATGCAGTCAGTGTCTCTCCATGCTGATGTACCTGGGAGACATCTGACCATTAACCCTGGCTGGAGATGGGTATCAACTCCCCGAATCATGGAGTCTCCTATGATCAGAAGTTTTTTGGATTTCCTTTTTGCTTTTTTTGTTTTGGTTCCTGATTTGGGTGAGTTTTGTTGTGCTAGCTCCTGTGCTGCAGTGTCCTGCTCTGCAGTGTCTTCTGCCTCTTTGTTTGATTTCAGAGATAGAGGCAGATACCTGTTTGTAGTGTTTATATGGTTTTTGGTGGTAACATGTTGGACAGCAGAGAGTGATGGGGCACCTGATTTGCCCCTCCTAACCACCTGCCAACCTCCTGGACCAACTACCCTCTGCAGTCGAGGTTTTTCTGTTGGATGCTGGGGAAATGGCGGGTGGTTCTTATAATGTATTTCCTCTTGAATATGAAATTTGAGGCATGCAATCTCTGCCCCTGCTGCCTGGAGCTGAGTCCTAAGATCTCCAAAGGCCTAGCATGTAGGACGGTGTCCTAAATCCTGTGAGACTGTCCTTCTGAAAATTGTTCCACAGTACCTGCAGTTAATGATATCCATTCCAGATAAGTTGCTGGGTTTATAACCTAGTCAGAGTAATTAGAAGGAAAAAAAGGAAAAAAATGCAAGTAATGGTTTGATTGTGTTTTGTTTTTGTTTAACTTGTTATAACAAGTTAAATTACTAGTGCCCTGTAAATGAGCTCACCTTGTGGAGGCCCCACTGATCCGCCCCTTCCTGTTCTGCCACAGGAAATGTCCAAACTGTGGTACCCTATAAAAGGAGTGTAGTGTGGGGTGGTTGGGGATGGGGGTGGGTGGATGGGCCCTTCCCCTGCTGACAAAAAAGAACCACGGATGAAAGAACAAGGAGGTAAGAGCAGAAACAATCGGTCAACAACAAATGCAGTAACCCTGAAAGCTTATCCTAATGTTAGATACTGTAAAACTGTAAAACCTGTAAAGCACCACCTGTAATAATTTCAGAGAAGATATACGCTGTAAGAAATACTTTGCTACAGAGAAAAATAAAGCAGTAACAGAAGATATACCTTGCAAAAGACAATTTGAGTCAGAAGATTACAGCAGTAATCTGTTAGCACACATCTGTAGGCACACCTTGTAATAATGCAGAAGAAGGTATACCAGCAACAACAATTTGAATCAGAAAAATAAAGCAATGAAATGTTAGCAACAAACAGTAGCAACCCTGTGAGTAAAAAATAAAAACAACACCACACAGTAAATCTGCTTAGCCAAAATAAGTCTTAATCCTTTTCCCTTGCTCTGGTAAGTTTCTCTATTCTGCCTTTCAAGCAGTCTTAGAAGGAAAGAGCTCAGGTGAAGCTAGGTGCCTTGGCCAGCAAACCAAGTCTTCTACCTCCAAGATATCAACTAACCTGACCTTTTAACCCTCCTTTCTGTTGGAAATTACTGACAGTTTGCCAGCTCCACCCCCCACATACACACCTAATCCTTTGGAAGAGCTGTGGGAGGAAAGCAATTAGCTCCTTCAATGTGAGAAGGAGACTGAAACACCTCTGAGACAACAAACCTTTTGCAAGTCAGATAAATGATTATCTCTTATATTATGGGCTGCTTTCATCACAGCAATATGGTTTACATAAGATTTGTGGAACTGGAACTGCCTTGGTCAGGTTCACAGACACCGTCCTAAGGGGCTTCGACAATAGTCAATTGACTGAGGCGGTGTTTGTGGACCTGACCAAGGCATTCGATTTGATCGAGCATAGCTTGGTATCTCCCAAGTTGAGTACATTAGGTTTTTGCAAAGAGGCTGTTTCCTGGGTGGAGAGTTATCTTTCAAATCGTACACAGTTTGTTAGTGTAGGCTCAGAGGTGTCTGAAACTTCCTTGATCTTCTGTGGAGTTCCCCAGGGGTCAGTTTTGGGCCCTTGATTGTTTACAATTTTTGTTAATGAATTGTCTTCTTTATGTGACACTTGTGACACAATTCTTTATGTGGATGATTTAATTCTTCTTTCTCAAAGCAGTTCCATATCTGGTCTAACCATAGCTATAACAACAATTTTGAAAGAATTTGCAAGTAGTTTGGGGAAAATTCTCTGATCTTAAATACTAAAAAGACCAAATCTATGATTTTTGGAACTAAAACTAAACTAAATGATAATCTGATTTTGAATGTGTGCAATTTGAAAGGTAAAATCATTGAAAAGGTAAAACAATTTAAATATCTTGGGGTCCTTTTGGACCCTGAATTATCATTTTCATTACAGGTTCAAGCTGTTAATTGAGCTATCAATCAAAGTTTGGGTGTTTTGTATAAATATAAAAAATTCTTCGCATTTGAGGTTAGAAAATTGATTGCAATAGGATCACTGCTTCCACTGTTTGATTATGTTTCCTTTATTTATCTTAATCTTGGTAGTAAGGAATTATATTCACGGAAAGTTTTGTATAATAATATTTGTCGTTTTGTTCTTTTGGTGCCTCCCCAGACTCATCATTGTGTATTACATTCTCAACTGGGATGGTTGGATCCTATAGCTAGAATAGAATATTTCTTTGGTTGTGTCATTTATAATTGTATCTCACTAAATTCTTCTTTTCCATTATCTGATCTTGTAAAGTTTCGAATGTTTTACCCAATTTACACTCTTCAGATGGCTTTGTGCTAGATACAATAATTCCCAAATTGAACATAGCTGCTCAAGCTTTTTCGATTGCAGGCCCAAGGTATTGGAATGTATTACCTTTGATGATACGGCAGGCTTCATCTTTTTCAGGTTTTAAGGTAGAGTTGAGAAAATATTTAATGCTGAAATTTTCATGTAATTGTTTTGTGTAATTTTGATGAATTTGTTTTATGTTGTATGTATGTGATATTTTTTGTGTTTCTGTCCTGGTCAGACGTGAAAAAGGGCCCTCGGCCCAGTGTACTTACCTGGTTAACAAATTTAAAATAAATAAACAAATAATATCAATAGAATTATGTAAGTTTCATGAACTGGATACAGCACAGGGAGACAAAGGGGATTCAAGAATGGAGTACCGGCCATACTAGGACCAGCCGAGTGCATAGAATGTTGTATCCCTGTTGTGGACAATAGATCGTGGGGATATGATTGTGACCTTTAAATATTTACAAATTGATAAACAAGACATGTACTGAAGTTATATTCATGGTTGGGAGGGATAGGGACATGAGAGGACATGGACTTAGATTTGAGATTGGGAGATATACGAGGGAATGGAGGAGACACTCATTCAAGTAAAGGCTTTTGTCATTAAGAAAAACTTTGCTGGGGCAGTAGTGTTATGTAAGACAGCTGGTACTGTCATAAGGGGATGAGACAGGATCAGAGAGGGTATAATTGTGATGGATAGAGGGGTGTTGGTGCATCAGCATGAAAACTGTGCTCACTGCACACTCATTCAGTCTTGATTGACCATGTGGCCAGTTTCTGGTAGAAAATTAGTATTTGTGTATATTCTTAATAGTTATTTGGTTTAGGACAGTGGATGGGAGGTCACAGTACTGGCCGAGGCAAAGTAACTGGGAGGGATGGTCATTGGTTGATGTGCATCACCTTTACCATGCCTACATGCCACAGCATTTGCAAATCAGAAGGAGGTAAACAGTCCTACTTGAGTCACTACTAGGTAGGGGACAGGAAGTGATCACCTGCCATGGACAATCTTGAGGAACGACAAGCAATACTATGTTCTTTCATGTAGTCTTGCCCCATGGAAGGATAACGAATCACCAGACTGCTTCCAGAATTAGGTGGACACTGCATTGATTTATTGCAAGAATGCCAGAGGATGTGAGTATTAGAGTAGGATTATATAGACCGCACACCACTCATTGTGTGTAACACTTAAAATTCATGTTACATACGAACATATCAACATACGAATTGCCAGCAGAACCGGCCATATGGTCTACCAAGTTTGCTTGATTGTGCAGCTAGCTGCTCAGCATGCAGTTGCCCCACCCTTCCCACCCCTCCTCACTGACCTTCTCCTCACTGTGTCACACCACCTCTTGAAGCAACCCACCATCCTACAGTTAACCACCTCCTCTGGTAGAGCATTACATTTGTCTACCACCCTCTCCATGAAATTATGTCTCCTGATCTCCCTCCTGAAATTACCCCCCTCGCACCTCAGTTGATGCCCTCTAGTATCCTTCTCTCATTTGATCCAGAATATCTCTCCTGTATTAGCCTTGTTTATCCCCTTCAGGTACTTAAAGGTCTTGATTATATCTTCCCTGTCTCTCATTTCCTCCAGTGAATACATGTTGAGCATGTTCCACATTTATTTGTATGACATCCCCATCAAACCCTGGATCATCTTTGTTGCTCTCTGCTGCACCCCCCCCCCAACAGTCTGATGTCCTCTTCATAAATGGGTGCCAAAACAACATGCAGTTTTGCAGGTGTGGTCTAACCAGTGACCAGTACACGGGAAGGATCACCTCACTACGTCTAAAAGAGATCCACCTTGCTATACAACCCATCATCTTGTTGGCTTTCACTGCTGGCTTCCTGCACTGAGCTGAGTTGTTCATATTCCCCATTATCATAAAACACATGTCCATGTCCTTTTCCTTCTCTGCACTCCCCTACTTTACCCCTCCCAGCTGATAGTTCCTCCTCTGACTCTTAGCTAAAAAAGTGCAGTACCTTGCACTTCTTGTCACTGAACACCAACTGCCATGTTCCTCACCACTCCTGTAGTTTACTTAGGTCTCCATGCAGTCCCCTCCACTACTCGATGTCATCCACCACTGCCCCCTTCTTGGTATCAGCTGTGAACAGACTGATCTTACTCAGGGTCACATGCAGGATATCTGCAATGAATACCCAAACAGCACTGGGCCCAATACCAATCCCTGTTGTACTCCACTTGTTACCGCTCTTGTCAATGAGAGTTTCCCCTCCACCATCAATCACCATTTGCTGCCTGTCCTTCACCAGTATGTGATCCCTGTGACCATCTTAGTACCCACCCCTACATCTTCCAGCTTCCAGGACATCCACTGCATGGCCCTTGTTCAGCTCCCTGGTCACCCAGTCATTGTACTCAACCAGGTTTGTCTGGCAGGACATGACCGAGACAAACACATGTTGCTGCCTGTGCTAGAGACCACTGACCTTCAAAAATTTCACCAGCCTCTCTCTTTGGATTGTCTCCATGAGCTTTCCCACAATTGATGTGAGGCTCACCGGTCTGTAGTTACTTGGATCATCCTTTGGGCCACCTTTGTGAATGGGCGCCACATGAACCTCCAGTTCTGTGGTACACATCATGTGTGCAGAGAGGTATTGAACAGGTCAGCCAGTGGTCCTACCATACTCCCTTCCAGTTCCTTGAGTACCCTAGGGTGAATGTCATCTTGTCCAACCAAAGTGCCCTCAGTCCCTCCACTGAGTTCACTGAGTTCACTGAGTTCTAAGGAGCATAAAAAGACCGAAGTCCAAAAATATAGCTCCTGTTAAGACAGAATGTAATAGTTTAGGTCTGCCCCTATTGCAATATGTTTGTCCAAATTAATTTTAAATTGTTCTTTACTAGTGCTACTAACTACATGAAAAGGAAGTCTATTCCATTAATTTGATGAGCGTATTGCATAGAAGTATTTTCTGTGGGTAGTTTTAAATCTGCTAATTTTAATTTGTAATGGATGCCCTCTAAGGCATATGTTTCCCTCTTTGTAGTCAATGTTCAATTCCATCATAAGTTCAGGATCATTTAGTATATCGTAGAAGAATAACATGTCACCCCTCTGTCTTCTCAATCCCAAACTATGCAGGTCTAAGTTTTTCAGTCTATCACTGTAAGTTTAATTTCTTAAAGTACGTATTGTTTTGGTAAATCTTTGTTGAACCCTTTCAAGTTTGTTAATTTCTTTTTTTGTATATGGTGACCATAACTGACTCCCATAGTCCATTATCGGTCTAACATATGCTAAGTACAATAGTAAGAGAACTTCCTTATTTCTACTTTTGATATTTCTTTTAATGGCCATAATTGCTCTGTTTGCTTTTGCTATAACTGATGTACATTGTTCTTTAAGCATGAATTTATTATCTAGAATGATTCCTAGGTCTTTTTCAGAAGTTTTTGTGGTAGTAGTATTCCGTTTACATTGTATTGATGATGTTTGTTAAATTTACCCATATGTATTGTACAACATTTATGTTTAACTTCATGCCCCACTTGTTTGTCCATGTTTCAACATTGTCTATGTCATGTTGTAATGATGCAGGTTGGATATCTGATTCAGATGGTCCACACAGTTTGGTACATATTTTATAATGTCGTTTGTGATTTTATGTTCTAGATCTGCAATGAAGATTTGAATAATATTTGGTCCTATGACTGATCCCTATGGAACACCACTGGTCATTTGGCCTTCATTTGAAAGGTGACCTCGAATAGTAACAGTTTGAGTTTGATCCAGTAACCAGTTGTTAATCCACTGTATAATATGTGGGTCAATACTGTAATTAAGTAATTTATCGTGTATAGCCCAGTGTGGGACTATATCAAAAGCCTTGCTAAAGTCAAAAAGGACAATGTCCACAGGTCTGCCTTTATCCAGCATGCTACTCACTTTTTCATAAAAACATATGAGATTGGAAGTACAGGATCGGCCTTGTTTAAAGCCATGCTGTCCTGAATCAAAGAGTGGAAAAGTTTTAAGCTGTTCTTGTATTATATTTTTTATTGTTTCCAAAATTTTACATGGTATTGAGGTGAGGCAAATATGTCTGTAATTTGAAACTTGACTTTTAATATCTTTTTTGAAAACTGGTGTGACTTTAGATTTCTTCCAGTCGACAGGAATCAGCCCATAATTCAAAGATCTTTCAAATATTATTTTTAAGGGGATCCAGATATGACTTTTGGTTAATTTAGCATCATTGGTGTCATGTTATCTAAGCTGGGTGCACTGTTTTCATTTAGTTTGTTTATCTGCTGTAAAATATCTTTGTTTACTAAACAGGTGGGGGCCATATTGAAGTTTATGTTGTATCTGATTATTTTGCCTTGGTGATTTAGTAAAAACCAAACAGAAATAGTTGTTAAATGTATCTGCAATATCAATAGGATTGGTAATATTTACGCTGTTTTCATTGATACATGATAGTTCCTCCTTATTATTCTTTGATGAGTTGATATAGCTGTAGAATTGTTTACTGTTGGTTTTAGTAGCTGTTTTTGCCAAGTTAGTTTCATAACACTTTTTTGCTTTATTGATCATATTCTTGCATATTCATTGAACGCCTTTAAATATTTTCCATTTTTGATCTGATTTGTTTGACAGATATTGTGCATAGAGTTTGTTCTTCTGTTTGATTTGTTTAATGATTTTATTACTAAGCCATTTAGGTTTTCTATGTGAGAGAACCCCCCCCCCCTTTTAAATAAAGGCTATTGTGTAAGAGGACGGTAATTCTGGATGTACTTCTTTTTCTTTGTCCATGTCAAAGTATTGCTATTTTATGTTGGTTCATTGGGCTGGCCACTCATTTTGTTTGTCTGTCTATCAGTGTTTTGTATGTATCCAAGTTTTCTACTTGTCAGCATTTTGTATGTAGCTCTCATTCTTCTGTACATCCCAGAAATATTGTTTCCTCTGTAAGAAGCAGGGACAGGGCAAGAAGTATTAAAATAAATAAAACAAAAGGCCCTTCAGTTTCCTAGAGCTTAAAGAAGTCAGCGCTGACAAGCGTCTGGAAGAGATATGAAAGTGGCTTATTCCTTATATAGAAGAAGAAGAATTTATATAGTGCTTTTCATACACAATATACCAAAGCACTTTACAAGCAATGCTAGACTGGTAGTAACATGACTGAATGTGAGGTGGCGGCCATATCGCACATCATCACCCACACACAGCCTGGATAATTACATGAACTGGTTTATGGGAAGGGGAATGTTGGCCAGCACACCGGGAATGCTCCCTGCTCTTTGCCCTGAGTTCTTTTACTGCCACCTGGACACCCACCAGGACAACACCAGGATGGGCAGAAGGGACCTCAGTTTAACGTCTCATCTGAAGGATGGCACACCCCAGCAGTACAGCACCCCCCCAATACTGCACTCGGATGCCAGCGATTTTTAGGTGCAAGTCCAATCCCGGTGTGGGACGAGAACCCACGACCTTCTGGTCCAGAGGCAGATGTGCTACTAACTGAGCCACACTGACACCTATATAAAACAGCATGACTGCATTTACGCTTGTAATTCTGAAGCCATATATCCTATTCTTTAGATAAAGTAACTTCCGTGGCAATATTGGTGAATTAATGAAGAGAGTACTGCATTACATACAGTACAGTGTAATCCTCTATTTGTAGATTGTAGTAATGTACTTATGCTACAACAGAAGGTAGCATTAAATGCATTCACTCCTTCATTTTGGTTGGCGCTCTCACCCGAAATATGTATTTCCAGTTTTTTCATCCTGTTACTATTATTCTCTACTCTAATCCTAGAACTCCAAAATGTGGACAGAAACTAATCCGGAGACCGCTGCCTGGAAATTTTGTTCTTTTTATTTACAAGACAGTGCAGTTTTCTCAGGTTCTTTCTTCCTTTAGTTCCTGCTAGAATATGCGCACTCTTGTGTGGGCGTCTGAATTAGAAATTCAGTAAGACGATCTCCATGGAGGTTTTGAAATAACAAATTTTTAATAGACAAACAGGGGATTGTTAGTTATTGTCTGCTTGCTTACCTAGGTAAGATGTGTTTGTTTTAGAGACCTTTCATTTTCTAAATCAAAATCTGGAGATTCATCGCAATAAATCCAGATTCACCGACCCCTTCAACTGCCGAATACCCCATAAAGCTGGCCGGCCTCAATCTTGCCATATTTATGCTGTAGTTGAAAGGGAAGGTACTTTCTGAGGTCACATCTCGATTAAAAACTGTACACAACTTTTTACATTTCTTTTTGTTGATATGTACATATTTATCTAAGTGAAATAAAGTGATTTATGTATTTAGATAGAAGAAATAGGACTGTTAAACTAAAATGGTTCTAGAAAAGGAAGACAATGGGCAGAGTAAAATAATCATGTGATTTCTATTGGGTATATAAGCACTGCAGTGCTTTAATGAATTCATTCTGTAAGGAGGTGTGGAGATAACACCTTCTCTTAGCTAGTTATTTCTGGCTATGTCTGTTAAGTGAACTAAGTTATTTTATGTTGCTTCTCTTTTATTTTGCCATATACCAGTCCGCTTTTGATTTTTATTCTGTTGTAAAGAATAAATTTAATTTTGGTCACAACCAATGGTGCTTCCTTGGTCCATCTGTAACCCACACAATCTCACATTCTACTTTTGGTATTGTATTTGTTTATCTTTTTGACATGTTTATTTATTATTCAATGTATAGTGTGCTCACAGAAGTCCCAGGACTCATCAATTGATTTGCCCTCCAACATACTCACCCAGTTTATTTTTTCAAGTTCATTAATAATTCCATTTTTGTCCGCTGTTTTGTATAAATATGTTTCAGTACTACCTGTATTTTGTTGCTCAAAGTGTTTTATAGAAAAGATTATTGGAAGAGTGGTCACTGTTCCTTATAGGTGATGTTATTATACAATCGGTGATCTGTATGTCTTCAGTTGTTGTGACCAGCTCTAGCTAATTATTTCCCCTGGTTGGGGTAGTCACATGCTGGTTGAGGTTATTTTCTGCACAGAAATCTAAAAAATATTTTCTTTGTTTTGTTTCTGCTTTTCTAGTAAATCAATTAATATCTGGAAAGTTGAAATCACCAACCATGATAACATCACCCATTTCTAGTGCTCTTTGAATTTCATCCATCAATATGTAATTTGTAACTGTATTTGTGTCTGGTGGCCTGTAACATAATCCTAATATGTGGTCTTTTTTATTATCATTTAAGAGTTTTAACCAGCTTGTTTGGGTGTTATGTGTTGCTTTCTTTTATTTTGTCGGTGATTTCAATGTATTTAATGTGTTTGAAAATATAAATGGCTAGTCCTCCGCCTTTATGTACTTGTCTATCTTGTCTAATTGAATTATATCCCTCGATGTTAAATCCCCATCTATTTATATTGTTTAACCAGGTTTCAGTTAGCAAAGCAACGTCAATTTTCTCTCTACTCAATACAGTTCTAAATTCTTTGATTTTATTATTTAGGCTTCTTACATTACTTAGAAGGAATTAGACTGTACAGTACTCAGCCCTCTGTAATTTCTCCATCTGTCAACCCCTTCCTTCCCCTGCCTCCTCCACCACTCCCATGAGGTAACTGTCCACCCCTCTCTACTATGAATAAAGAGCAGAATTACTCATTCAGTGCCTCTGCCTACTCCTTCCCCTTCTCTACCCACCCCACATCCTTCTTGTTTCTCACTATCTGGTCCCTGCTCTTCCTTCTTTCCCCAATGTATCTGAAGAGGTCCTTCCCTATGTCCTTAATGCCCTGTGCCATCCTCAGCTCTCTGGATCCATTGGTGGCTCTGACCAGTCTTGTAACCTCCCTGGACTTCTTTATATATTCCTCCCTGTCTTCCCCATTCCCTGATCTCTTGAATCTTTGAAAAGCTCTCCTCTTGGTTTTTACCAGAAGCACCCAGGGAGGTCGTCAGTGAAAATGCTGACCTCCAGCACAGCAACGACACAATACTGTACTGACACCGGTACTGTGCCATCTGAAACACTAGTGTTTTCTGTGGGGGCTGCACCCACCACACACCCCCCATGTAGATGGCACTGCCCCCTGTACCCACCGGATTTTTAGATTATCAACTCCAGGTCAGAGTTGTTCCAGTGAGGGGGCAGAGCACTGGGGGAAAGCATTAATCAAAAACAGACCATTGCAGTGACTGTCACCGTAATGGTCTTTGTTCGACAGTAACTGTCAGGGTGTTGAGCTGGAGCAGGGCACTAGATCTCACCACCCCCATTACCTCCTTTGTCAGCCAAATGGGGTTCTTTGACCTTCCCTTCTTACACTGCTCCCAAGTACATGTCCCGGTAGCCTCTGCCAGTCCTGCCCTAATAATACCCTATTTTCAACTGTCAACCATGATGGGTTGGATTCCCTCTAGATGTCTTAACAGGATTTCCCACATCTTGTTGAAGTCTGCCACCCTAAAATCAATCACCCTGGTACCTAACACTCTGGACTGCTTCCCCATTCAGAGTGTGAACCACACTGAGTGGTGATCACTCCCCGCCATTGGGTCCTTGACCTCCAAGTCCCTAATGGTTTTACTGTTTGATAGTACTAGGTCCAGAGTCCTTCCCAACCTACGTGGCTCACACACAACCTGCACCAGGAAACTATTCTGGAATGCTCCCATTATAACCTGCTCCTTAGCACATGTGGTGATTGGTGTGCTCCAGTCCACCCCAGGCAGGTTAAAGTCCCGCACCACCACTGTGGTTCCTTTCATTCAAACCCTCCAAATTTGGTCCTCTAGCTCCCTGTTTAGCTCCTCCCCTTGAGTTGGTGCCCTACACACCACCCCGATCCTCATTACCATGCCCCTTCGATCATGAAGCTGCATCCACAGGGCCTCTGTCCTGCCCTCCACCCCTTCTTCCCTTATGCACCTAATTTCTTCCTTACATAAATACATGCATACATGCATAGCTAGACAATGATTGACCTTGTTTTTGTGGTGTTTGTGTGTGTTATGAAATCGAGTACTAAATTCTTCAACCTGTATTACTTTATTTACAACTGTATGTCACAAGACATCATTGTGTGATCTGAAATACCAAATCCACAGGATTACAAATAGACAACTTTCAATCCATGTTTGAGTTGCAAAATAAACATCCACAACATAAGCCACACTCGAAAATGTGCCACTGCAAGAGCTGGTGACACATTCATCTGGATGTTAAAAAAAGACTAGTTTAGAAAAACTGCCAAGTCTTAATTGTTCCTTATTTCTAATGGTCACCTCCTCATTATATATTAATGCAGTCATTGTTATGAAAATATGAGGTCTGCGGCAGCAGCTGTCAGCTAGGCAATCTTCTGTCTCCCTAGCTCAGAATTCATAATGCAGTACTTGAGATTTCAGTTACTATTATGCCAAAAGTCTGTGATGCCAGTACATAGTATTATTACCGGAAATAGTGAGTAAGCGACAGAGGTAGATGAGCTCAGAAAGCAGATCTAAGGAACAACATTCACATCATCATACACCGTTACTTACTAATAAACCATTGGGAGAACACGTGCTGAAAATATCCATAAACTGAAACCATACTTATGCCAGATTTGGAATAGATTGTGACGTTAACATCAAGGCATCATTAGTTCATCAGTGTTGGAAATGCAATGCTGGAAAGTACACAAGGCTACTCTGGTGCATAGCTCTGTGTGGTGCTGCTTTCACAGTTACGCTAATATTGCTGATCACCTATATGGTTCATTGGCCAGCATACCCCACTAATGATCAATGTGCACCACTCACATAGAGAATAGTTGTGACAATGTGTCAACAGTCAGTTATGCACTCTGATCCGCACTATACATAGCTGATGCACTGGCACCACGTGAAGTTGCACAGATGCGGGACAGTTCGCATGGATGAGAGCGCAGGTCAGTCAACAAAATCTAATGGAACTTGACATTGATAGTGATCTAAAAGTCAACAGTTATGTCCATTAAGAGAGGCAATGATAAGCTGAAGCAGAACTGTGTGGTACATATGTATTTGTCATAGTTGACGGAAGCAAGGCAGAACCGATCGGACACAATCATGGACGCATCATCTCTGTATGCATGCTGACAGAAGGATACGTACATAACTCACAATAATGCCCATGTATAGACATGTAATAACGGTCAATGCTGACAGGTGTTGAAAACATTTGACTGGCCAAAAATATGTTCCTCAACAGTCTATGTCACTATGTGTTGGCCTTAAAAAGTCCAAGTTCATCAAAACTTTGCGTTATATGTCTGGTGGTTTAGGGGATGTTCAACTGTTTGTCATGCCCGCATTACAAAGTGGAAAAGAGAGTAACATGTCAAAGTACCATCAGAATTTCAATTACAATGTGGTATCACACAATTGGCAGGCATTGACTGTGAGTATTGACAGTACTCATCGTTACAAAGTTAGTGCCTGAACAAATGTCACTGACTTTTTAGGTGCCAGAGGCAGTGAGCAGTTTAATCACACATGAATAATGAGAGTACTGCTCAGTGTATTGCCATACAAATGTCACAGGGTAAATTGTGATGTTAGTTGCAAAACTATCTCCTTGGTATCGGGAGGGTCCACAGCGGCAATAGTGCTCTTAATGCATTGTGGGTCATCTTCTGCCAGTGTTGTGCGTGCAGTAACACATGCTGTCATCTGTAGTCACATAAGTAGTATTTGCTGCATGATAGCGGTTATGTACGCATAATCCTTTGCCGTCTTTTTTGCAACCACCATCCAGCGAGCACTTTTCTTGTTGTATAGACACCTGTAACTGAGAATGAGATGTCGTTAGGAAGCATTCTGCCCATGAACTGCGATCCAGAACTGTAAATTAATGTTATTAGGTAAATACAATAAGTTTTTATAACACATCAACGGAAATGAAAACATTGGCAGGTGTCACTGCTATATGTGACAACATAATGAAAGGAAAAAGGCTCATAGGCAACACTGGGCCAAAGACCAGGTCACTCAATGAGACAGGTGAACTGTTTGTGCACCAAACTGGCACTAGACAACAATCCTTGGCGTACCACAGTGCTTAGTCAATACTGACAAAAGACACATGCTCTACATAATTGTACCCTTGAGCTTTGATTCGCTCACATGTACTTGCAGTACTTACATATTTTCCCCTTTTTGATTGTACAAATAAGGTCATAACAGATAATGATTGTAGTCTAACGCTGCCAGGTAATTACGGGCTCTGAATATAGGAAAAGTCTAGGTGTATCATGAGTATGTGTTGCTGAAACTGCTCCAGTTCTGCAGTGCTCCTGTAGGACACAATAAAAAACATTTGAATTTCTTTGCATATCGTCATTGGAGCACAATCAACTACAGCTTTTACGGACAGCACAAGTCCAATTGTTGATATGTAGAATGATTACTATCCTCATGCGCACCTGTATCGGAGGTAGTAATTAATCAAGGCAATGATCCTCTTGCTAACCAAAACCTTGAGTAGTTCTCTATGTGGCACTGAATTAGGAATTAGCCACTCCTTCTGGTGTTGAATCTCCTCCATGGAATACTCACAATGTCCTGCTTCATGTGTTGTTCCAACTGCGCATTCGTGAACGTTAATGACATGGTTTCCCATATCACACCATCTAGCCTTTAAAAGAAACTTATCATTAGGCTAGCGATCAGGACATAATAAGCATTGAACAATGACTCTATCACACCTTGTTTGCATTTTAAAGTGCCATTGTTAGCACAACCAGAAAGTGAGAGGACGCAACATTGTATGTAGCACAAGACATATGATCAGTGTCCCATTATATACAATGAATTGCCTATTCCTTTCATGCACATTTGCTGCATCTCATTTCAGTGTAATAATGTGTATACAATATCAGAGGTCTATGGAAGAGAACTACACATACGGTAAAGTAAGCAACTGCATGTGCGACTAGTTGCTATAAGCGCATATCACATTAAAATTGTATGCTCAGTGGAAACTGAGAACCTGTCCCAAGTAAAGACACGCTGGCTACACTATAAGTGTTTTGCCTGCAGTTGCATGGATAGGAATTAAGTCGGAGCACTATTTCTTATCCGTTAACCAGTAAGTAATACTGTAGCATACAGTTGGTAGGGCAAAAGGTTTATTCCTGTACTTTGTTTATCCGTGTTTAGTGATTGAATGTCTCGTACATATCCTCCCATTTAATCAGTTCTTACAAGGGGTACATATTAAAAGCAGTGCGTCTATCTGCATAGGGCTTCTGATATTGGACACACATCAATGTGTTTGCGCTACTACATATTGCCCCCACCCTGTCGATATGTCCTTTCAGAGATGTGTATAAAGGGTTTTGAAAGCTCTACCTCTGCATTATCAATGCATCTTACTACACTCTGGGTAGAGGCACCTAGTGTGTGAACAAGTGAAAGCATATAGTTAAGGTACAAGTGGCGCAAACCACAACCAGTCTGCAGTTTTCAATTCACCAAATTGCACAAATGACTCAATATTGCACAAAAGTCTATGACTGGAAACATGCAATCATATGTTCAGAGTGTTCAAAAATCAGGGTATAACACGGTACATAATGCCTTGTCTTTTTGGGGATTTCATGACTGTTTGGTTGATTCCATACATATGTTACCAATTCCTCCTACCCAATACGTATTACTAAGACAATTTGCATGAATACGTGATCCTTGTCACTCAGAGTACATGTGCCTCTAAGGATAACTCCCATATGCACATATTTTGTTGGCAGCACAGAATGGACTGCAGTCATACGATAAACAGCATGATTCAGGTAGCAATGGAAACATTCCATGAATTCGTTATATGTGTTGGATGCTTGACAGCAGTACCATATCCTCAGAATTTTACAACCGGCCTGCATTCCAACCTACAAATTTAAAAGTCAATGATGGAAACAATGCAACATCCTTGGGTGTGTACAGAAAACAATGAAACAGTTGTGATAATCTTATAACAGCAACTAGAAGTCAAAAAACATTCTTACCGCCATTATGCATTTGGCCAGATTTTTGGCCCCATGCCACGTCATACGAGTGCTTGATGCCAGGGAAGCTGTTACCTGAAAGCACAATACATGTAGTCAGAAGAGATTGTTTTTTGCAGTTTAATTTCATTGGACTACATATTCTATTCATCACATGTGAGCCAGCCCGAATGCTAGCAGTTAATGTTGCATAGTAATAGCAACAGCTCCACATCTAGAACTCCCATAGTGCATGTTGATAAACATATTGACTGTTTGTATAATAATCAAAGGGATACAGAGTAGAGGTATAGTTTGAGACAGACACTACTAAGAGCTAACATTAGCGGCAATGCACTCTATTAACCTGATAAATGGCAAAGCAATGACATATGTGTTAGGGGACTTATGTAAAATAACTGTATGGCAATGAGAAAGGTGAAAATGCATGCATGTACCATTCATGACTGACAGCATGTGATTCTGAACCAGTACTTTTATGACAGATACCTAATATATACGCATTAAGCAAGCAATCTTCACATGCGTGCCCATGACGACCTCTGACACATGGATGTTATTCTGGTTGAGATGCTCCAGCGAATGTTGAAATGCAAATTTCTCCATGTTTGTTGACTTGAGCGGTTTCACGCTTATCAACAACCTACACACTGATTATTTCTTTGCTGTCATAATCCATGCATGTACAGGTGCAGTACTGTGCTGAGTGACCCAGACTGTCCATCCTGCCATCACCTGCAGAAATAATAAAAAAAAATGTGGCTGAGTACCCTAGGATGATATGGGATCTCATAGAAACATAGAAACATAGACTTTGATGGCAGATAAGAACCGCTTGGTCTAAATAGTCTGCCCATTTCATTACCTGTTGGATAAGTTGCAGATCATAGTTGACCAACAGACTACTTCTTCCTACCCCCAACCAGAATTGCTTTATGTCTGTCCCATGCTTTCTTGAATTCCCCCACTGCATTTGACCCCAAGACAACCTCATCATAAAAAACATTTTATGTGTCCACCAGCCCTCTCTGAACAAAAAATACTTCCTCACATTGCCCCTGAACTGCCCCCCCCCCGTATCTTAAAAATGCGTCCCATTGTTCTTGCACATCTCTTTTTGTGAAAGATGCTACCCTCTTGGACTTTGTCGATTTCCTTGAGGTACTTGAATGTTTCTATCATGTCCCCGAATGTTTCTATCATGTCCCCCCTTTCCTCGAGGCTATACATATTAAGCTCCTTTAGTCTCTCTTCGTATGGCTTCTGTTGCAGACCCTGCACCATTTTAGTTGCCCTCCTCTGGACTGCCTCCATTCTGTCTATGTCTTTGCAGAGATGGGGTTTGCAGAACTGAACACAGTACTCCAGATGGGGTCTCACCAACTGTCTGTACAGAGGGATAACAACTTCCTGTTTTCTACTGGCGATGCCACTCCCTGTACATCCCAGTATCCCACAGCCATCCTTACTGCCTTCTCACATTGCTTGCTTACCTTTAGGTCATTTGATATGACTACACCCAGGTCCCTGTCCATTTGTGTTGTTATTAATACCTCCCCACCCCCCATTGTGTATGCCATCCCTGGGTTATTGTTTCCCAGGTGCAATACTTTGCACTTCATTGCAGTGAATCTAAGCTGCCTTAGTTTTGATCATTCCTCCAACTTGGCCAAGTCCCTTCTCATCCTTTCCACCCCACCTTGTGTATCAACCCTGTTGCAGATCTTTGTGTCGTCTGCAAGAGGCATACTTTTCCTTCCAGTCCCTCTGCAATGCCACTTAAAGACATTAAAAAGTACCAGACCCAGTAATGAACCCTGTGATATCACCGCTAGTAACCCCCCTTTCTTTGTAGTGGACTCCGTTTACTATTATCCTCTGTGTCCTGTTGTCCAGCTAATTTTTTACCCATGCTACCACCCTGGTACACACTCCCAGGCTTGCTAATTAATTTATTAATCTTTTGTGTGGGACTGTGTCAAATGCCTTGTGAAACTCAAGGTAGGCCATGTCCACAGCCCCTCCCTGGTCTGCTTCTTTGGTCACCCAGTCAAAGAAATCAATTAGATTTATCTGACATGACCGTCCCACTGTGAATCCATGCTGCCTTGGTTCTTGTGCCCTGCTGGCCTCTAGGTACTCAACAATTCTTTCTTTCTGAAGTGATTCCTTCATTTTCCCTACCAAAGAGGTCAAGCTAACAGGTCTGTAGTTTCTGGCCTCTGCTTTGCTCCCACTTTTGTGAAGGGGATTCACATCTGCCCTCCTCTAGTCCTTAGGTACCACATCATCCTCCTAAGACTTGTTAAAAAGGGTTGTCAGTAGTGTCACTAGTTCTACCCTTCATTCTTTTAGAATTCTGGGGGCAATCCCGTCAGGCTCCATTGCTTTGTCCACCCTAAGTTTTAGGAGTTCTTTAAGAACCCTTTCTTCTGTGAAAGGACTGTTATCGACCCCTCTATCCAGAGTGCTTCTATTGATTGGATTTGGTACCTCACCCTCCTCTTCTTTTGTGAATACTGAGAAGTATTCATTCAGTATACATGCTTTTTCACTGTCCCTCTATGCCCACCACCCTCCCTTTATTAAACCTCACTATCCCTCCCTTGGTCCTTCTTCACTCCCTAATGTACCTATAAAAGGATTTATCTCCTTTGTTAACCAAGTTGGCTATATTTTTCTCATGTTGGCCCTTGGCTATTCTGACTGCCTTCCCTGCTTCCTTTTGCTTTAACTGGTACAGTTCTCTGTCCTGCTCCTTCTGTGTTTAGAGACAATGAGTTTCAAGCAAGAATCAAACATACTCCTTAGAGAATCACATGGAAAACAGCATGATAGTCATGAAACATGGACTGCCATTGTACTCTATCATACCCATGATGATCACTGGTTTTCCAACCCAGTTTATAATTAGCTTTTCCTCCTTTGCTTCCCATACAGAGTGAATAACAGGTACAATACAGTGGCGTTGAAATCTAAAATATGATGATTCACTAATTATGGCCATGTTGAGGAAACGAAAAATCAAAGACATTTTTTCAAAATTGTTGCCTGACAGAAGGATGGCGCTTGCAGCCATCAGATCACCAGCATTGAATCCATGTTTTAATTGGGGTTGACTGCTCCACTTGAATGCAATATGATTACTGCTACTGATCTGTTGAACAAATGTGGAGAAAGTAACATTATTTGAAGCTAAATGTATATACGCCAAACAGTAATCTAGTGGAACTACACTAACTGTCACATACCCATGTCAAACACAAGCAAGTGCCAGTACTTCTAGATTTTATCAACAAATCATGCCCGCAGGTGGCACAGTTCTTTCCCATGCTTGTGTTAGCAATTGCTATGAGGTTGTCAAGGTACACAACAAACAGTTTCTGATCACAAATTGATTTTGCAAAAGTATTCTCAGAGGCAGTGCTGTCGTGGATACCAGAAAAGCATTCATTTTGTTCTTCATCGCACTCTTCACACTTCAATTCTGACAGTCCAAGAACATCAACAGATATGTTGCCATCTGGCATTTGAGGGGCACTATGAGGCAGCAGAGAAAATAGTGAATGTGAAAGATTTGAGAGCACAACAAAGGAACAGGATAGCACTGTCCACAACTAAAATGACAATCATTGTTTCAATACCAGGCTTCATCGCAGTTTGCCTAGCTGAATTTGGGCAGGCCTGAAGGTGCTTATAAGCAGAACTTGAGGTGGAGAACTGTATGGCTAAACTTTGACACAATATATTCAATTTGACACTAGAGAATCATCAATCTATAGGTACATTTGCTTGCTGTTTATTGTCCTCATAAACCGATTGTTCAGCCTCAGTATCAGACTCATTGTCTCGCTCTTCAGTGTAGGTGGTATGCTACTGCTGCTGTTGCTGCTGTGAAACACTTCTGAAAAATTAGATTGCTCAGTAAACAACTGGCTTTGCTGTCCTGGTGGCGCACACTTGGAAGTATGATGTGTTAACAGTACAGTGTAGAAACACTGGCCCGGATATTCAAACTGTGCCCAAAAAATGCGCAACAGCAGGAGCAAGGGCAAGTCCACTGCGCTCATGTGCAAGAAGCGCGATATTCAAAAACTGTGCAGGTCAAGATACATCTGCGGCACATGACTGAATATCATGCCACCTGCGCCATAGTGCAACTAGGGATGTGCAGTTGTGCAGTTCAAATGCACCATAGTGCAACCAGGGATGCTCAGTGGAGCAGTCCAGATGCACCATAGCGCATCCAGGGATGCCCCGTGGAGCAGGGCAGCAGTACAACAGCACAACCAGGGATGCACAGGGACAGGATGCAGGGGCCCACCACCCATGCCACAGATGGGCAGAGGAGCACACAGCAGAACAGACATCGCACTCAACACCCCATGCACTGCACAACCGGTGGAGAGCCGGAATAACCACTGGCCCATGGCTACCAGCAACCAACCCACAGCTGGGGCATGGTGCCCCAGCACACCACCTGGCAAGCTGTGACCGGCACACAAGGAGGGCTGACCACCCCATGCCACACCATCCCACCAATGCAGAGCACACCCTGCACCACGATCCCCATACACCCTGCCCAGGAGTAGCGCCCAACAGTGCAGGACACTGCATGCATGCCACCACCCCAACTGTGACAATGCAACCCTGTGCACCATGGAGCCATGCAAGGCAGCCCCACCATGAGCACCCTGCAGGGGGTGGCAGCAGACAGCGATGCAACAACTGCATACACAGTGCCACCCTGCACTTCCCCCGAGGTACAGCTGAGAGACCGACCATGCGTCGGCACACAAGGTACCCCACATGTGACAGAGCATGCCCCGGACCCCATCACCAGTGGTACAGCACCCTGCACACCCTCCCAAGGACACATCCCATCCCAGCACTGGCCACAACTGCCAGCACAGACACACACAGTGTTGCATGGAAGCATGCACCACACAGGATGCAACACAGTGCATGGACAAACACCCACCCATACCCAAGGGCACACCAACACAGGGACACAGTAGGGGGTCAACCAAGCCACTGGCATGTGGCAACAGCAGCCATGTACACATGGCCAGCACCCCTACATGGCACAAGTGTGCCAGCCACCCTTCGCAGGCACCATGAAGCTGTATACCACCAACATGCGGCCGGAGCACAAGTGACAGACAGTGGAGCACATCCCCTGCAACAGACACAAGTGACAGCATGGAAGTGGGACAACAACAGTGGAGACCACAGTGCCACCCGAGGCAGACGTGCACCATACCGGTGACAGGAGGCAACTCGGCATTGTGCTGGGTACAGTGGCTGTCCAGCATGGACAGCCACCACTGACATGCCAGCAGACCGTGCATATCACAGATATGCAAGTGTGTGAGCTGCACAGGCCATGGACGGTCTGACAGGGGTGCCATGGACACAGAGCATGCTCTGTGGACCACTGCACAGGCAACCAGTACACAGAGAACAACATACAAACCACAGACAGTGACTGATTCCCCCACCCACGCCATAGGCGGTTCCCCTCTGGACACACACACACACACACACATGCCCATGCCTGCAACAACCCTGATGCCATGCACACCACTGCAGCTGAGCACCTGTAGCCTGCTGCAAATCATAGAGCACCACAGTTGTCATAACAAAACAAATGTATTATAAAAATCCAATAAACACGACTATATACATATATACATGATTGGGGGAAAGGGCCACAAACCAGGTCGGGGCAGGTAAGGGGCATGGGTGAACAACTAGGAGAGGGAAGAAGGGGTGTGAGGGTGGGTCCAGGGAGGTAACAATCATCTGGGGGCATTGAGGGCCTAACGTCTGCCCCGCTCTTTGGTTCTGTGGTGTCTGTGCAACCTCTGCCTCCACACACCATGCCTCTCTAGCCGCTGGAGTATTTCAAGAGATGGCCTTGACAGCTGCAGCAACTCCTGCAAGGCCCTCTCCAGAACGATCCAAGACCAACCACCTAGGACAAGGGAGCAGAGTCAATAAGTGTGGATGTCCATCCCCCTGCAGCCCACCCATTGTGCATGGCATACAGCCATGGGACACACCCCTGTGATGGTGTGCGACCACCCACAGTGATCTTGTCCACATGACCTGCCTACCCAGGCACACACAGATGTGCGGACCGCTGCACACACCCACCGCCCAAGTCCCGCACAGCACCACCGTGGCTGTACAGTGACATGGCTATGCGGTGTGAAGGCAGTGGCACAGCCATGTACCCGGTGCATGCATGGATCACCATTGATGCACTCCCAGACATGCAGTGCCATTGGACAGTGCTGACTGTAACAAGTTACATGCATGGCAGTGGTGTCAAAGGATGGTGGCCATGCCCCGCTGCCCGCCCTGTTACACAGCATGCAATAGTAATCATGGATGTAAGGCACTCACCATCATCAGGCTGGTCCCTGGACCTGTCTGGTCTGGCATCCCTCCCGGCTTGCTGGTCATCTTGGTGCAGCCTCCTCTCCCTCGCCCACCAGTGCTCCTCTGGGCCTAGGGTGCAAACATGGAGAAAGGAACATCAGTACAATCTGGTAGCAAAGTCCCCCCGCCCCCATGTGTATGCAATCCCACACAGCCATACCCATCCTCCCCCAACCCCGATACCACCACCATGGCCAACACTGGACAGCCCCCCCATGTGCTGGGCACATGCCACCATGATACCCGTATGGACGTTAACAGTGTATGGATGGGGCACCTACCTGGCCGTGGCACCATGCCCCTCCTGACACGTGCCCACAAGCGGGCAAGCCTGTCTGGGCCCTGCCACTGCAGGTCACCATAGCAGTGCCTGCACTGCTCTGCCATCCTCTCCATTCCTGTGGCCTCCTCCAGAGCCACCGCCACCTCCTCCCACACCGCACTCCTGGCCCTGTCCAGGGGTGCCTCCCCAAATAGGGCAGTGGCATGGGGCTCCACCAACTAGACCAGACTGGCCAGTTCAAGTTGGCTCCAGATGGGCGCCCTTCTCCTTGCCATCCTGTACAGCTTTGGTATCAAAATGGCACTCTGTAGCGCACGTTCACCATGTGAGGATACTGCGCGGTACTGCGCTGTCATTCCCCATCACGCTGTCACCGAACAGCGCGATAGAGGTGCACCCATGCGGTCGCATGGCACCTGGGGGACAAAGGTCGGCACAGAGTCAGGGGTCTCTTGCGCACGGACCGCCACAGCGTGATTGGTACTCACTACGCGTAGCGTGGTAGGGTGCCTGTGTGCCACTTCCTGTAGCGGCCTACCACGCTGTGGCCCCAGTGCGCCTATGGTGCCCCAGTGCCAGAGTGCCATACATGTGAACAGCGCAGTAGCACCACTGGCACAATGGTGGCTGTGCCCTGCATTGCCTCCCATGCACAGCACATCAGCAGCACGGCAGGCATCATCACCCCAGGCATGCGCCGTTCGGTGTCTACTGCGCATGTCACATAAATGCGCCCTTGCCTGAGCACGTTCAACACAATTGCGCAAAGCGCAACAGCACGATATTCAGCCGGCATATGCAAATCAGCTAATCAGCCATTCAATGGCGCAGATACTGCATTTGCATCCACTTATAATTGCACCTCGCCTCATTTGCATACGTTGCGCTATAAAAATGCGACATTGGGCTGCAGTGGCCATAGTCTGTTATTGCAGTCTATTGCGGTGAGTTGCATGCTGTTTGGGAGTGTGGACTGTGGTGTGTGGGACATGCATGGGACTGCACAGTCACAGGTAACACCTGTCATTCTCACAGGATGAAGAATGAGCGATCGTGAGGTGGAGGAAGAGGAACAGAGACGTGGGAGGAAGAGGAGGCCTAACTTCACAAAGGCAGAAACAGATGCCCTGTTTGAGGCCTATCTCGACCAGGAGCTGCTGCTCAGCGGATGGTGGGGAACACCATAGGCCCATGCTGCTGCATGGGAAGAGGTGGCACGTGCCGTCAACCTGCATGGCAGCCACCAGCGGTCCATGCAGGAGTGCAAAAAGAAGATGGGCATGGACAGGTGGAGGATTAAGGACAAGGTGGCTTCCATCAGGGCAGCATGGGCTGTGACCAGTGGGGGACAGATGGCCGTGCAACGCCTGACCCCACAAGAAGAGCGGGTTGCTGGCAGCATGTGGTGTTGTGCCATCAAGGGTGTTCCAGGTGGTGGATTCCAGACTGGTGATAGCTCATCACTGCATGGTAGGTCTTGATCTGCCAATGGGGGGGGGACAGGGTAGGGCTGATACATTAATGCTGCTGTGTTCCCTTACAGCTCCTGAGCATCTACATGGGTCAGCGGTGGTGGGCATGTACACTGAGGGTGATACCATGGATATAGAGAAGGGCCCATCCACCTCCACAGGCATCCGAGGGTCAGGGTGACAGTGGGCCCACCTGGCCGTCCAGACTGATGTTGGTGGAGCAGGTGCGGAGGAGGTCCTGCCCATGTCCCAGCGTCCATGGATGCCAGCATGCTGAGACTCAGGCTGGTGCCGGATCAGTCACTGATGATGATGGAGCTCACTTCATGGACAGTGATACATGTTGGGCCACAGGATGGCCACACAGCAGGTGACATCATGGGCATGGCCGTGGGTGGTGCCACCGTGGAGGCGTGCATGATATCACAGTCCCAGCCTGTGCCTGTCTGCACCAGTGGGGCAGCACTGGTGTGTGTCCAGGACAGTGGGGCTGTTGCGGCCACTGCGGCGGCACCGTTGAGCCCTGGAGAGCGGCAGCCGGAGGGGCAGTGTCAGCAGTCAGCCAATGGCCATGGGGGTACAGTGTCAGAGGGTGGTGTCAGTGAACTGTCTGTGGACATGCCCAGGCCTGGCCCTGGTGTGCAGCGCCCACACTCAAGGGGTGCTGCCCATCAGGGCCGCGAACACCGTGAGGGACAGCATGCCGATCAGGCAGATGACCTCTTAGAAGAGCACATCCGCATACTCCAAGAATCAGTCGATCAGCAGTTGCGGCTTGTGATGGTGGTGGATGCATGCAGTGCGGCTCTGCGCCAGGCAGAGGAGCGGCACAGCAGAGACATCACTCTGCTCCTGGCAGGGATGGACCAGATGTGGGAGGATATGACCGCTGCCATTGACAGGCTGACACAGACAATCACAGCTGCCATGGCCACAGTGGGCACAGTTATTTGCCCATGCATCGCAGACACTGCGCAGTGCAATGTCCACCCCCCATTCCCAGCATCGTGCGACACTCTCCTTGTCAACACCGGGTTCAGCTGTGGGCATCCTGAGCATGCCTGGCGCAGGCATGTTCGGTGTGCTGCAGACCCCTGCGCGAGCATGGTCACATTCACGCAGTGGAACCCCTGGGGGACTGTTGGTGCCACCCCATGAGGCCATTGGTCAGCCTGTCACTGTTGGCAGGTCTCGGCGGGGCCGCCCATGCATTACGTGGTGGCCGTGGCACTGTCATGCATGACTGACCTGTCTCCCACCACAGCTACTGTCTGATGCTGCCCTGTGTGCATTGTGTTGTTCAACGTGCAATGCACAGGTGGGGTACCCGGCCCTGCACACACACACACACACACGTTCCATCTGCACACCCTCCTGGCTGCTGTCCACTGTGGCATGTGCATGATGATGCCTGTGTTGCGCTGTCCGCCACTGTGCAATGGTGCCCAGCGTCTGACACACGCACAATGACAGGCACTGGGAGTGGTGGTCTGTGGGCGTGTGTGTGGCTAGGGGTGGCAGTTGGGGTTGGCATGCCTCCTACCCTTTGTGCATGTCTTGTGGGGGGTGTGTGTGTGTGTGTGTGACCACGTGCTGTGTTAGACCTTGCCCATCCCTGACGGTGTGTGCGGTTCCATGCTCGGCCAATTCCCTTAATGACATGCATCCCTGGGGTTTGTCCATGCATGTTTGTGGGTTGTGCCCTTGCCACTGGTGGTTGCACATGGCCCCATGACTTACCTGGGTTGGTTAAAGTGCTCCTCTGTGATGGTGTCCTGGTGTAGCTATGCCATCTGGATCAGTCGGGGGTCCCTTCAACCAAGGGGGGCTGCCCATCACCATCTTCACCAGCATCCTCATCGTCCCCATCACTGTCCCCCTCTTTGACCTGTATGGCTATCCCACAGTCATTGGCCATGTTGTGCAGGATGCAACAGGCCAGGAATAGCCCACAGGCCTTTTGAGGGGCTGTATGACAACCCATGACTTACCTGGGTTGGTTGAAGTGCTCCTCTGTGATGGTGTCCTGGTGTAGCTATGCCATCTGGATCAGTCGGGGGTCCCTTCAACCAAGGGGGGCTGCCCATCACCATCTTCACCAGCATCCTCATCGTCCCCATCGCTGTCCCCCGCTTTGACCTGTATGGCTATCCCACAGTCATTGGCCATGTTGTGCAGGATGCAACAGGCCAGGAATAGCCCACAGGCCTTTTGAGGGGCTGTACTGTTGGGCACCGCCAGATGTGTCCAGGCAACGGAAACATGCCTTCAGCATCCTGAACACCCACTCGATGACACTGCGTGTGGTGGCATGTGCCTCACTGTAGCGTTGCTGCACTGGGGTCGCAGGCCACCGGTATGGTGTGAGCAGCCAGGGATGGAGTGGGTATCCACTGTCACCTGTGTGTAGAGGGTGGACATTAGTCTGGTGATCAGCATCGCCCTGCCTTGGGCCATCTAGGCCAATACCCATGTCACCTCTGACTATGCCCCTCCCAAGCTCCATGTCTTTCTTCGTGATTTGCATACTCACCCACTAGGTGGCCAGTGGGGATGTCCCTACTCTCAAACCTGTGGCACAGTGCAGACTGGTGCCAGATGAAGGCATCATGTACTCCCCAGGGTGTGTGGCACAGACATTAATTATGCACCGCCTGGCATCGCACACCACCTGGCAGTTGATGCTTGCATACCCCTTCTGATTCATGTATGTGGCCCCTTATGGGCCAGGTGGTGTGCGGATGGCCACATGGGTGCAGTCTATTGCCCCGAGCATGCCAGGCATATGTGCTACCTGTGGAACTCCCTGTATGTTTGCTGTGCACCCGCTGGTGTGCTGGGAAATGGATGTACTCCGCAGCATGTGGCAGCAGTGCACTGAGGAATTGGGTGAGGAGGCGTGACGCGGCCAACTAGGTTATGCCTGTCATGTCCCCTGTTGGTCTCTGGAAGGTACCCGTGGTGAGCAGGCACATGACAGCTGTCACTTTGGTCTCCACTGACAGAGCATGGCTCCGTCGTGTGAGTGCCTGCATCACATCACTGCACAGCTCACAGAGCCGCCTCAGGATTGCCTGGTTCAGGCGGTACTGGCCCACGATCTCAGTATCAGTCTACAGCTCGAAGCTGGTGCGGGCTCGGTACTGCCTGTTGGGGGCATACCACCGATGGGCCCTTCCATGGCTGCGCCCCCCCTGCTGCCTGCCTGCTCACCCCCTTCATAACTGCCTCCATCTGGATGGTGGCACTGGCCATGTCCCTGGCTTGTGTAACCCCCCCGGCAGCTGTTTCTCTGTGCCCCCTGCTGTCCTTGCTGTTACTCCCCCTGCACCGGGAACACCTCCCTGTAGTGGCAGTACTGCCCTCTATCTGTGCCCTCAGTGCTGTGTGGCACTTCCCCCTTTTGTCCTGCACTGTGGCACAGGCTCCCCACACCGTCCCTGTTCCTGGTGGTTCCAGGTGCTCTGTCCTGCTACTGCCCTGTCCTGCTCCCAGTTTCTGTGTGCCTGTGTGGCTGCCTGCAGTTCACCAACATGTGGCTTCCCTGTAGCGTTCTTGCACCTCTCTCTTGTTCCTTTTTATTTTGGATCATTTCTGCTATCGCACAACTTCCATTTGCTCCCCTATTGCGCATGGTGCATGTTGTTGAATATTGCACTGTGACATTTATGTATGGTTCCTCCCCCTTCAGTTGCACATGCATTCATTATCATTGCGCTCTTGCGCATTGTGATTTGGGGGGCACATCTGCCTCCTGCTGAGTATCACAGAATGGCGCATTTTCTGACTCGCGCTGGCGCATCCCTGTTGCGCAATGCTCAACCCTTTTGAATATCTGGGCCACTGTGTATAAATGGCAAGCACAACATCAATCTATCTACCAAACAGAAGCAGATGTTAACAGCAAGCAATTAAACAATTGTGTCATGGCTTGTACGGTCACAGTTAGAATAACAGTTACACATCACTGTTACACATCAACATCAGTAACAGCAGCAAAAGATGGCAAAACAAAAGCAATACAAAATGACAATGAGTGACTAGCAGATTTCATATGCAGTGCTTTGACATGTGTGCGTAATACTTACTGTGCTGTCGGCAGTACAGAAACTCATTACTGTTACATTGTCTTTCTGTGTAACCATAATAAGTAGCAAGTGCATTGTCATGATAACTTGGGCTTTGTTCAACATCCAAGAGACGTTTCATGGAATTTCTGCACATGCAAAGGCAACTTATATTAGTGGTGTTCATCATCATTATAATAGAACACTGTAGCTAACTAACTTCTAACTTGTCTCAGAATGCCTACTTGCCCCGATTGTGCCATGCTTCCATGATCATCATTAACCTGTCCGCTGTTTGGAGTAGAATGGAAATCCAGTGTTGGGATGCTGGGTGTGTTGTGAATGGCTTTACATATAACTTGATCATATCTAGGCAGCATGGAATATAAAAAAATACATTTGATACCATGGATTGATGTGATAACAGGGTTTATGTACAGCACTGAAATTGTGCAATCACAATGTT
Organism: Neoceratodus forsteri; assembly: GCA_016271365.2. Lineage (NCBI taxonomy): Eukaryota > Metazoa > Chordata > Ceratodontiformes > Ceratodontidae > Neoceratodus > Neoceratodus forsteri. The sequence goes on from CM057450.1 coordinate 1,223,328,267, forward strand.
AGCTCTGTCAGAAACTATGCATGCTACTATGCATTTATGAATGGCATTTCAAGTAGCACACAACACATTCACAGAATTTCCATGAACCTAAGGAGCACAGTATATATTCACATCACACAATAAAGCAATTGTCAAAATTATTCTGATGAGGCAAACATAATGAATAGGCACTCTACTAACATCTTGATGGGTCACCAACACTATGTTACTACAGCATGCACTGAAAAACTCACATATCCAGCATGAAGCGTACCACAGCAGCATGCGATGTGAAGTCACGCGATTCCTTGAGTGGCATCCAGTGCACCTTTTCACAGCCAATTGAGATACAACAAATGTTGCAATTTGAATCTAGGAATTTATTTTGTCTTTTTCTTGCCGAGTCAGACACAGGGTAGTACCCATGTAAAGCGCTGTATATTGAGCGCTGCACTTTTGAGCAACTCAATAATAGAGCTCTACAAGGGAGCGGGTGGTGCGATATGTCGCTATATCCTGTATAGCGAGTATAGCAAGGAGCTGTACTCACTACTACAGGATATAGGATCCTTTGTGGTCAATTCCTGCTAAGCTGCTTGCATAGTGTAGTGGTGTACACCACTGCTTGCAATGCGAGTGGACCCAGGTTCAGGTCCTGCTACGAGCAGAATAATTTTATTTTTGTTGAGATCCAATAACTTTCCCCATGGTCTGCTCCCCTCTTTGAGTTGGTTATTTAAGTTGGGGTGGTGTGTGTGGCTTGCCCCCTGCAAGGGGTGGTGTGGGGGGCACAGCCCCAGAATAAAAAAAAATGTTGCATGCTTTTCTGAAGTATTGTAGTGACCGTCGCTATTTGTGATGGTCAGTACAATATACATTGCCCTTTTGACCATGGGCTCATATTTGTTCACTTTATGTGATAGGAGGTCATTCAGACTCGCCTTTATCACATAAAACCAAGTCACAGTGTGTGGATGGCCACGTTTTGCATGTATAGGACTCTGAATGTTGGTCGTGTGCGGAGTTGCCATCTTGGAGATGACATACAAAACCCTGCAACATAACAAACGAAAACAAAAAAATACATCATGCCCTGGAATGTATTACCACAAGAGAATTACATTAGAGTAGTGACATAACGATTACGTACGTTGATGTGTCTAATGGTTTTCTACAGTATTGGCGCTACACAATTCTGTCTTTGTACTTCAATTAAGTTTACAGAACTCACATAGAAAAACAAGTATTGTGATAGCAAGTTTGACAGGTAAGATTCTTCCCTTGTGACTTGGTGTATGAAATCGGCCATGGCAAGGTGAGGAAGACAGGCAGTGGCATTGAGGAGCAGATTCAAGACAAGAAGTGAGTCAGAAAAGGCTTGACAAAAGAATGTATGAAGGTGGCAAGCAAAGGCAGGTGAAGGAGAAAGCAGATCTTGCTCTTGATGGACGTGGGTGTACAGGTCAGTGCTAAAAGAGTACGTTTCAAGATATACACATAGAGGTGGGGTGAATCCTTGCCCAATCATGGTGGAAGTGATAAGGCAGGAATTATGTAAGTTGAGGGTGGACAAGGACATGGGCCTAAATGGCCAACACCTTAGGGGTCTCTGGGAAACAAGATAAGTACTGATGAATCACATGACATGGTTATTGAGCTTGTCCCAAGACACAGTACTGGAAGATGGCAGGCATGTTTGCACTTCATAAAAGTGGCAGCATGTTGGATGGGGGCCTTTATCACCCGTTCAGTTGGACATCTCGGTGGTGGGTACAGTAATATAGGTAACACAGAAACAAAGTTTGCTTACATACTGTGAATAGAGGGAGGAGGCCTAAAGACATTCTTCAGCATGGTTTCTATAGGAGATGGTCAGTTCAGACAAACCAGATGAAATTGTTCACTATAGATACGTGGTTGGTTGATCATGCATTGGCACAGAACATGGCCTACCAGGACTTCTGAAAGGGCTTCAACACACTGCCCCACAGAAGACTGTGTATAATTTGGAGAGTGCATTGGTGGGGCAGAAAATAACAAGATGAATGTTGAGATCACAAATGGATTGAAACTAAAGGTTGCTGGCCAAATGGATTGGAAGGGGGGGAGACAGGGTTATGAGTCATGTTCCCTAAGGCTTGTTGCTGTTGCCCATTTGGTGTAACATGGATGTCAGAGACATTGCGGCGTGGCTTCAGGGTGAGGTATGCCTTATTGCTGATAACCCCAAACTCAGTAACTGTGAGGAACCCCATGAAGGTGGTGGTTGAGTCAATGAATATGAGCAATGGTTTCTGGAATTGTGGTTGGAAATATGGCAGCTAAAATTTGATGGCAGGAAATACATAGTGATGCACTTAGTGATGAGGACTACAAATACCACAGGCACAATAGTGTGGTGGGAAAAGGCTGCGACAGGGCCAGACAAGTATCTCAGAGTTCAATCACTGATGACCTTAATGTGTGGACCCAGTGCAGCAATGCACTGGGCAAAGGTAAAAGAATGCTGAAGCACATAGGGTGATGGATAAGCATCCGAAGAGAGAATGGATAGGGGAAAATGACTGGGGAAGTCAATGGAAAGGACAGGAAAGAGTGATGCCCCAGGGAGAGAGACAGTGGCAATATAGGGGAGGGGGGGATCAGTAGCAGGAGGGGAGTAGTGGATACGGAAGAGGCAGGATCATGGGGTGTAATAACTGTAGAGCAGCCATACTCATGGGCACCCTGTGGAGGCAGGGGGAGTGCACATTTTGTCAAAGGCTGGGGAGGCTGGAGGAAGTGATTTTAAAGTTAAAGAGGGAAATGTCTTGGACAGAAAGAGAAGAGGAAATGGGAAGCACAGATTATAACCGGGTAAACAGAAGAAGGGACAGGGGCAGGGACTGGAGATGGAGAGAACAATCCACACTGGGGACAAAGGGGAACATACAAGTACAGGAGTTAAGGGGCCAAAAGAAATGGGGGCCAGAGTTACTGCATTTAGGCATACAATAGGCTCAAACAGGTATTGGCTATTGATGGGAATGATGGATGGGGGAGAAGGCACTGTGGAAGAACAGTCCAGGGTAATAGAGAGAAATGGGATGGGGGGTGAGATGGGAAAAGAACCTAATGTGTGTCAAGATAAAATGATCACAGCAGGGAGTACTGGCGAGGGTAATATAACAGGGGCAAAAGGGGGGAACAGTGTGCAGGAGGAAGAAGGAGTAAGGACAGGGAGGGGAAGGGAGGATGGGAGGAGTGATGGGGGAGAAAGGGGTGGGATCTTAGTGATAGTGGACTCAATACTGAGAGGGGTCATGTCGGGTAGCAAGGAAGAGAGGCACAGTTGGGTCTGGGTGGAAGCCATGCCAGGAAAGAAGGAGGAAAGGGTGGGGCAATCAATCAGTACTAAAATATGCCAGAAAGAGCAGGGGATAATGACATCTAATTATGCACCTGGGGATGAATGACCTGGCTGATGGGATGGTAGATGAGGTGAAGAGGAGGTTTGAGGATTTAGGTTCAGTTTGCGAAGGGGTGGGAAGATCAGTTACCTTCTCTGAAGTACTTCCAGTCCCAAGGGCAAGTACAGCAAGAAAACTGAGGATTCAGGAGTTTTATGAATGGCTGGTAACCTGGTGTGAGGAAAAAGGGTATGGGCTGGTTAGAGGGTGGGGGGTGACCTAGGAAGACAGCAGTCCATACGCTAAAGATAGACTGCACTTAAATGAAGAATGAAAGAAAGTACTGAGGCAAAAGCTTGGAGTGTATTGAGAAGAATTTAAACTAGGAGAGGGGGGTGGCAGAAGGGATCGAGGTGACCAGAGGCCGCAAGATGGGAAACCATATGGGTTTACCCCATAACAGTGACATAAGCCGAGGAGCAAACAATGCAGGGAAGGCCATAAAGGGAGAGGATGAAGGAGGAGGGGAGAAAGAAGGGAGGGAGGAGGGTGATATCTTTAAATGCTAGAAGCCTGGGGAACAAAAGTGCAGAACTACAGGCTCTCATGGTGGAGGGAGGGGTGAACATAGCAACCATTACCAAGACATGGGCCACCCAAAACCATTACTGGGACCTGGCTGTTTAAGGTTACAGACTATTCCATAAGGATAGAGTTGAGGGGAAAGGAGGGGTGGTAGTGCTCTACGTGAGGGAGGGGCTAAAGTAAGTTGAGGAGGAGGAAGATACAGAGGCCGTATGGATGCTAATCTCAAATCCAAACAATAGGACAGTATGGTTGAGGGTGGTGTACAGGCCGCCCTTCCAATTGGAAAAGACAGACAGGGTATTGGCAGAACAGATCTGGAGGAACTGTGAGAAGGGTGGAGTGGTGATAGTAGACGACTTCAACCTGCCATCGGTGATAGTAGGTGACTTCAACCTGCCATTTTGAAAGGGGATGGAGGGTGGTATCTTTAAATGCTAGAAGCCTGGGAAATAAAAATGGGGAACTACAGGCTCTTATGGCAGAGGAGGAGTGGACATGGCAGCCATCACCGAGACATGGGCCACCCAAAACCATTACTAGGACCTGGCGGTTCAAGGTTACAAACTATTCCACAAGGATAGAGTTAAGGGGAAAGGAGGGGGGTAGTGCTGTACATGAGGGAGGGGCTAAAATCAGTTAAGGAGGGGGGAGGGAGATACAGAGGCTGTATGGATACTAATCTCAAATCCAAACAATAGAACAGTATGGTTGAGGGTGGTGTACAGGCCACCCCCTCAATTGGAAAAGACAGATAGGGTATTGGTGGAACAGATCCAGAGGAACTGTGAGAAGGGTGGGGTGGTGATAGTAGGTGACTTCAACCTGCCGGTAGGCAAGTGGGGGACACCTGCCACCAAATGTTGAAAGGAACAGATAATGCTAGGCACCTTCCAGGATAACTTCCTGGTGCAGTTGGTCAGTGAACAAACTAGGGAAGGGAATACCATTGACCTCATACTGTCTAACAGGGAGTGGGTGAGAGATCTGAGGGTGGAGGCAGCACTGGCGGGGAGTGACCACCGGACAGTATGGTTCTAGTTGCAGCTGGGCAGGGAGAGGGGTGCATCTGGCACAAAGGTGCTATATTTTAGAAAGGCTGACTTCAAAAAGATGGGTGAAGTTGTGCAAGGGTTCCTGGACAGAATTCAGCCTTATATGAACATGAATCAGAGGTGGGAACTCATAAAGCTACGGATAGTGCAGGTGAAAAATTCTTGCAGCAAGGCCCAAAGTAGAAAGGCTAGGGCTAAGAAACAATGCTGGATGAGCAAGGGTGTCATAGACAGGGTGTGGAGGAAAAGAGTCACCTATAGGAGATACAGAAGAGCAGGGAGGGGGGAGGATAGGGAAGAGTACCTGAAGGAAGCAAAGGAGGTGACCAGGAAAATAAGGGAAGCAAAGGCGTCAAGGGAGCTCAGGATGGCAAAGGGATTAACGAGGGGTTAAAAAGACTTCTTCAGGTACATCAGGGAGAAAAGAGGTTGTAAGGACCAAACAGTAAGGATTAAGGAGTGGGAATGGGTGGAAAAAGGGGATGAAAAGGCAGAAGCACTTAACGACTACTTCTGCTCAGTTTTTACTAAAGAGAAAGGGTGGGAAATACCTAAGGTTGGGGGGAGGATAGGATCAGAGGGTGGGGGGGTGATGGATGGGGAAATCACAGAAGAAGAGTGTGAGAGGGATTAAGGGCTCTGAGGGTGGACAAGCACTGGGACCAGATGGCATACACCCTATGGTACTGATGGAGTTGGCAGAGGTACTGGCAGCCCATTGGCAGACCTATGTAATGCCTCTCTGGACTCAGGGTGTGTACCTCAGGATTGGAGGATGACTCACATGGTTCCATTCCATAAGAGTGGTCCCAAAGATGAACCAGGGAACTATAGACCAGTGAGTCTCACATCCATAGTGGGGAAACTGATGGAAACAATCCTGAAGGAGAGGCTGGTGACCTTGCTGGAGGTCAGTGGGGTGCAGGACAGTTGGCAGCATGGCTTTATCAAGGGCTGATCCTGCCAGACTAACCTAGTGGACTACTATGACTGGATGACTAGGGAAATGGACAAAGGGCATGCGGTGGATGTCCTCTACCTGGACTTCAGTAAGGCATTTGACTCAGTGCCACATGGGAGACTAGCGTGTAAGCTAAGGGGCACAGGGGCAGGGACAAAATTGGTGGGATGGGCAGACAACTGGCTGCAGGGATGGCTGCAAAGAGTGGTGGTGGGAGGTGAATTATCATCCCCAAGAGCAGTGATGAATGGGGTCCCATAGGGGTCAGTGCTGGAGCCGGTGTTATTTGGTGTATTTATTGCAGACATATCAGTAGGCGTAAATAGCAAGATCAGTCCATTTGAGGACGACACCAAGATGGGAGCAGTGGTGGATGACCAAGGGGGGGGTGGCAGGATTGCAGGAAGATCTAACAAGGCTGGAGACATGGACTAACACCTGGCAACTTGGTTTCAACACCAAAAAAAATTCAACGTGCTGCATTTCAGGGCAAAGAAACCATCTCAGGGGGTGCAGCTAGCTATGACTGATGAGGAGAAAGATCTGGGGGTGCTCATAGCGGGAGCAATGAACAACTCAACACAGTGTAGGAAAGCAGCAGCAGTGGCCAACAAGATGCTGGGTTTTATTGCAAGGGGTATAACCTCTAGGAGGAGGGAGGTGATTCTGCCATTATACAGATCACGGGTTAGACCCCACCTGGAGTACTGCATTCAGTTTTGGCACCCTTACCTAAAGAGTGACATTAGATTGCCGGAAGTGGTGCAATGTAGAGCAAAACAGATGATCATGGGTCTGTGGGAGTTACCATATGAGGTTAGACTGAGGGAGTTGAACATGTACTCTCTGGAGGAGAGGAGGGACAGGGTTGATATGCTTGAGACCTTGAAGTACATGACAGGAATAAACAGGAGACTGTTCAAAGGGAGGGTGGGGAGAGACACTCAGAGGCATGACATGAGATTGGAGGGTGGAAGGTTAGGGAGGGAGATGAGGAGGCCTTTCTTTATGGAAAGGGTGGTAGCAGAGTGGATGCACTACTGGCAGAGGTGGTGGCCTGTAAAACAGTGGGATGCTTCAATAGGGGCTGGGATAGGGCAAAAGGGAGAGTCATGGGAGGGTGGACTAGGGTGGGAGGAGCAGCTGCAGAGTAGGGATGCTAGCTGCAAAATAGAGCAGACTCGATAGACTAAATGGCTTTTTTCTGCTGGCAGTTTTGTATGTTTGTATGTTCTACCATTATATAGATCATTGGTTAGATCCCACCTGGCATAGTATGTGCTGTACTGGTGCCGTACCCAAAAAAGGACATTAGGCTGCTGGAGGCAGTGCAGCGTAGAGCAACACAGATAATTCAAGGCCTGGGGGGAATTGCCATATGAGGTCAGAGTAAGACAGCTAAACATCTACACACTGGAGGAGAGGAGGGACAGGGGGCATGATTGAGACCTTCAAATACATGATGGGGATAATCAAAACAGACACAAAGTGTCTATTCAGGAGGAGGAGGGTGGGGAGAGACACTAGGAGCCAAGACATGAGATTGGAGAGGGGTAGATTCAGGAGGGAGGTGAGGAGGCATTTCTTTACAGAGAGGGTGATGGCAAAGAGGAACGCACTACCGGCTGAGGTGGTGGCATGGTATAAAGTGGATTGCTTCAAGAAGGGGTGGGACAGGGAAAAGGTGAGGGTAATGGAAGGGAAAGGGAGGGGGGTGCAGCTGCTGAATAGGGAGCTAGCTGCAAACTCGAGCAACCTAGACAGACCATGATGGCCTTTTAATGCTGGCAACTTTTGTATGTTCGTATGTTTGAGTTAGCAGCTACAATCAATGGCACAAAAGGGATCATGGTATGTATGTATGTGAACTCTGCATCCCAAGGACATCAGTGTGGCCAATAGCATCTGTATAGGAAATTGGTAACACAAATCGGTGACAGGTGGTTGAACAACAAGGAGCTGCAGCCCATTTTGTCAGTCCACATCTACGGCATATCACAAACTTTTATGTCTGAAACAGCAAAACGGTTGTTATGCTTAGCCAGTTTACATAAGCACAATAAAAACTGCAACAGTAAACGTTTTGTTTATCATGACTTATAACAGTAGCAGGTCTATCAAAGGATGTCTGGATTAATCAATTTTCAGAACTACCAGAATATGAGACATTTAAACAGGATTTACATCGATCAGTTGAGAAACTAGACAAGAAATTAAGAGAACAGAAAGAAAAAAATGTTCACGTGATGAAAGGGACTATGCTAATAACTACATCTTTAATTGGAAAAATCAGCCTAAATTGATCCTAAAAAAAAGCAATGCCAATTTGGAACATTCAACAGTAGAGAGTGTGTTGGATGCAGCTTCATTAGTTTTTCTTGAGGACAGCATGGAAGAGGAGTTGGACCTACAACAAGTAGGAGTGCAGACACATGAGGTATTACCACTGAGACACAGTCCAAGAGTAGCGTTTCGAGGATTACAACATGAACAAGAAGGGGCCGAAGAAACAAGCAATCAAGAATATCAATGCACTTATCAAGCTCGGGGCTGGGGCTGGAATCAGAGGAATCAGAGGACCAGGAGAGGACAATTTCACCCTCAGAGAAGAGGGAGAAGGGGACATTATTAAATAATACTGTAAGTGAATGCAATGTGATTAATTTGTACAATTATGTGCTCACAGAAGCAGATTTAGCTGTACTTAACAAAGTACTTAAGTTTATACCCACGAATACATTTGACTCTTTTGATTTATTTATAGATTTGAATAACTTTGTACGTAATTTGAATCTTAAATGTTTTTTCTACAAAAAACAATGTTGAGGATGCATTAAACAACGTAACATCGAATATGACAAATGAGGTGCATAGTGCTGATTTAGACCATCTCAGCCCTTAGAAATAAAGCAATTTAGGGTTAAATCTAAATTTATGCCCTCACAGAACTCCACTGTGTAGGTCTTCTACAAAGCTTGTGAGGCTGACTTTCAGAAACTAGCGGATGAAAAGAAAAAGTTAACATATGTTAACATTACAAGGGCTGAGAGTGATGCTTTACGCTCTCTTCAGAATAATAAGTTCATTACCATCAAACAAGCAGATAAAGGGGGTAGTGTGGTAATGCTTAATACTATAGACTATGTGGCAGAATTGGAATGTCAGTTATCTAATGAAAAAGTATACAAGCCTTTGCACACTGATCTGACTTTGAATTTAGATGGCTATTTACAAAAGGCATTTCTTGATAGGATCATTGAGAAGGAAACTTTGGAATTTTTAACAGATAAATGCCCTATACGTCCATCAATTTATCTGTTACCGAAAATACATAAAAATTTGACCAGACTTCCAGGCCACCCAATAGTGGCCAGCATTGGTTCCATCACTGAGCCGCTAAGCCAGTATGCCAATCAGCACATTCAAGGTTTTGTTCCATATTTACAGTCAAATATCAGAGACACCAAACATGCTTTGAATATTGTTGGAGACTTCCAAGTCGAGGAGTCTGACCGGCTGGTGACCCTCGATGTGGAGGCATTATATACCAATACTGCACATGAGGGAGGGCTGCAAACTCTGAAATATTATTTAAGCAGGAAACCAGTTCAGAACCCCCCTACTGATTTGTTGCTTCAATTAACAAAATTTGTTTTAGAATATAATGTTTTCATGTACCAAGGGAAATTCTTTCTGCAGATAAGTGGAACAGCAATGGAGGCATCATTTGTCCCCAATTTTGTCAACTTGTAGGTGGGCATGTGGGAGGAGACCTACATATACGATTCGGAAAGTAATCCATTTTATGAGTCAATAGCCATCTACAGACAATTTATTGATGACTATTTTTTTATCTGGCAAGATACAGAAATGGTATTGCATTCGTTTATTCAGTATTTGGAGAGCACAAATCTACACTTGAAATTCTCTATACACAGTGATTTGAGACAAGTTGCATTTTTGGATATAACTATTTCAAAGGATGATAATTATGGTTTAGTTACTACGTTGTACTGCAAAATAACAGATAGAAATACCATACTGCCAGCTAGTTCTTGTCATCCTAGACACACTGTTAAGTCTATTCCGAAAAGTCAGTTTATTCGCACTAGATGCAACTGTAGTGAATTGGAACAATATGGTAAGTGGACAGAGGATCTAGAAAATAGATTTGTAAAAAGAGGGTACAATCAAAATGAGGTCTCAGAGGTGAGGAACCAGGTTTGAGAGCTCCCAAGAGACACACTACTTTCTGATAGAAGGAGTGTAGAACAAGAAGACAACAGATTAAATTTTGTAACCATGTACAGTGTGGATTCTGCACGGGTAGAACAAATCATACGTAAGCACCAGCCCATTTTACAGACAGAAAAGAAATTAAAGCAGCATGTTTTAAACCCGCCACGCATGGTATTCAAATGAGTAAAAAATCTGGGTGATAAATTAACCACTAGCTATCAACTGAAAATAGCATCACATGTTCAACTCCCACCAGAAACCTCTGATTCAGATCCTGACCAGCATAGAGTGCGATCACAATCTGACACTATGAATATTATAGTACAGGTGTGTTCTCCCATATTAACATTAATGTGTAGTGACAATAATGGGCTGCAGAATGGCAATTTTGATATTAATTTTGCTCATGCAACTGCTTCAGTATGCCCTGCAGGCAGAGAATGTGAAAATTTAAGGCAGACCAACTGGTTACAATCTTTACCCCAGGCTGTTTTAAATGCATGAGTTGTAAGCATTGCACAGAAATTAACACTGCTAAAGTTTTTTTTTTAAATCCAGTGGATGGTAAATTATTACGCATTAATACTTTTATTAATTGTGACACCACCTATGTTATTTATTTGGCAACATATAGGTGTGGTGTTTATTATGTGGGCAGGACCAAACGAAAGTTAAAAGAAAGGGTTGGTGAACATATGCATACCATTAGTAATAATAACCTGGAATATGTTACAGCTTATCATATTCATTTTGCACAAAATAAAAAACAGGATGAGTAGAATTTCACAGGAATTGAAAAAGTTAAAACGGGTCCTCGAGGTGGAGACATCAATAATAAATTAGCCTGCAGGGAAAATTATTGGATCCATAGGTTATGCACTACAAGTTACCTGGGTTACATGACAAGGCTGAGCTACCTCCATACTTGTAACAGAATTTGAAATAAAATGAAAAATGTTTTTTGCATAACTATTTAATGAATGAATTTACATTTTTTTTAATGAAGTCATAATTAGATTATGTGTCGTGTGGTAGCTATTAAGCAAATTGAGTGCCCATAATTATTTTTGTATTTACACCTGATTTTACTTAAGTATTCACTATTTAAAGTGATGTTTAATGTGATGATGTATCTCTTGAAAAAGTGCAGTCCGTCTGTGTGAAACGGTGAGACTGTTTGCTGTGCTGGTGTAGCAGGGGCGTTGTTACTGCTGAAGTTTACAATAAAGGACTATATAGAGGATAATGTCTATGAAGTGGCTGTTAACTCACGCCGTAATCACTAGATACTGCCAGACAATTGCGAAACCTCAAGAGCGCGAGCTCAAGAGGTTTACAGTTGTCCTGGCAACCGTGAGAGGTGATTACCTCCGTGGTTAACAGCCACTTCCTAGGCATTTTTCTTTATAGTGTATGGAGTGAGTGTTTTTTTGAACAGAAAAAACACAACGTCACGATTGCAAAAATGTGTATGGAGTGGGTGACTAAAAAAATTATCACAGAAAAACCACAGCGTTGAGACTTGATAAAATGTAAAACTTACCATTACGTTTATTGAATACACTCTCAACATGCAACTCATGGCAATGGATGTGATCGCGACATTTGCTTTTATTTAAAAATAACTAAAGGATTAATAAAAGAGTCAGCCACATCCAGCACATTTGTGGTTGGTCAGTTTTTGTCATGTGGATGTGCGCGATGTAGTCGTCTGCGACTTCACATCTTGATGTGCGTGGGTCAGACATGGAGCTTGTGGGAACAGCAGGAGGTAGGCCTGAGGAGATTAAATAAGAAAAAAATAAAGGCGTCGGTCTGATTGTGGGGGGACTGTGCTGGTATCCATTCCGATGTGTGCTGCGGTGCTTTAGGGACTGAATGAGTGGGTTTGCTTACTTTTTGAATGCTAACTGATTAGCGTTCCATTTTTGGAATTATGTCACCTGCTTTGTTCTGTTCTATAATCCCATCAATGTGACGTCTCTATGCAAGGTTTAAAGCATGTGATATCACATTGATGGGATTATCAGGTTGTAATACTGCAAAAAACACAGGTTAATTGACTGTCCCCATAAATTATACATCTTTTAATGTGCCTTGCCTTCTTCATCATGCCCAGGTTATTTTGTTTGCATTCATTATTTTTACCAGTGAGCACCACAAACTGTGAGTGACTCTGTGCTTTTGGGATGTCTGGATTATACGCAAGTTCTCCTTCAGTTCTGTGTTTATCAGCGGGATGGTGTGTGTACACAATTGGTGTACTGAAAAAAATACATGGTCATTGTGCATGTGTTTCCACCATTTCTCCCTAATGTCAGTGGACCAAAGGATCAAAGTCTGGCTAGAACAAGGTATCTACATTTGCATGCTATTACATAACCAGTGTCATGAAATCTGCCTGACCTGTCATAATGTTATCTGTCAATGCTATCTCTGAATGCTGACAGCTGTCAGCTGGGTGTATATATCTTTCTTTCTATCGACTGATCTATCTTGATAGCTATCTACATCTATATCTATTGCAAAATCTATATAGATGTCAATAGCCATAATTCAGTAGATTGATAGACCAATGCACCTATATACAGATACACCACATAACGTTATGGTTATCCTTTGTTTTGTTCTCAGAAGCAGCAAACAGCAGCTATATCAGGCCAACAGAGAATGTCAACTAATCCCATGTAAACTGTAGGTAGTTTGTCCAGTACAGTTGGACACGTGTGCAGACTGGACAATGCATAACATAGAATACTAGTCACTATATGTAAATGAATGCATTCAAGAAGGGCTGACTCGGTCTTTGACAGGGGCAGTAGTGATGGAGGATGAGTGACAGTGGATGTGTGGCTCAAATGGAGCAGTCGTTGATTACCACCAGCCTCCACAAATAAACACATGAAACACTGCATGTGTTGTGCCAAGCTGTGTCATCCAGTACCCATCAACTACAACTCTGTGATGTCTCCCATTCGATTTCAGTTATTTATGTGCAAAATACCACATTTGTATTTCAGTGTTGCCAGACGTTTACATTTTAATTACCAAAGGTCACCAGCCATGCAATGCACTACTGTACCAGCCCCGCTTCATTCATACAGTATCAGATACATTATATGCCATTGATATTTGTATGGAACAACATGGCACTACTCAGCCAACCGATTGCATGGCATAGCTACTGGGTACTGTCCTGATCATGCACTGTGTAATTGTATTCGCTAGTTATTATAACAAAGGCCAGCCAGTATCAGTCTCATATGTCTCAGCAGCAGTCAGTAACAGTGAAATAAGCAACCTGGGTCACCGAGATTAAAAGACACACTTATATCACAATAAGTGTATACAAGGCACAGTTCTTGCTTATTTCACTGTTACTGTACCTGACACTGTATGAATGAAGGGTGGTAGGTACAGTGGGGCATTGCATGGCTAGCTTGCCATAAAATGGATTCTCTGTTTCAGAGCAAAAAAAGTAGGAAGGCACTGAAGAAATGCACATGCAGAAAATCTTGTCCAATTTCAATGACTTCTTTCTTTATTGTGTCAAAATGGCAATAAACTCAACATTTTACCTACTGCGTAGGCATTCTCAAGAGTTGCCTTTCTAGAAAATACATAAATAAAAAATATTTAAAATACTGTCTTCATCCAACACAGTTATTAAACAAGATACGAGTCACAAATGAGTTAAATGTTATGGCTCCCAATGGTGTTACTCACAGAAAATGGTTTCTCAAAGTTCAACTACTGTCATTCATCAGTGACATACTCCTCTACGACAAATTTCCAAAAAACTCTGGAAATATATAAGACACAGAATCATATCTCATTTCAACTCCTTACATAACAGTTGACATTTAAGGTGCTCCCCACAACCAATTATTCATCAAATTTGTCAAATCAAAAAATGTTTAATTACCCACACAGACTCATTATCTCAGAAATATATAAATGTCTTGATCTCATGACATATTTTGATGCTATTTCTTTATTTCATTGATTTTACTGTCCCTCTGGTTCCCTTGCTAAAATTCAAAAAATAAAATCAAATATTATTTTTTATATTATTTCATTACACTATTATATAAAAGACATGCTTATCAATATTATTTTCACTTCATCATATCATTTGGATAATTCTTTTAAAGCTAGAAAATAAGATATTCTTTATATAATCTCATTCAGTTAAAAGACAAGTTTATCCACATCATTTTCACCTCAAGATATCATTCCAATGGTACACCCATAACCATAACATATCACAAACAGAGAGACTTCCTTACATTTTTATCAACCAGTAAAAAGTCATTTTTAGGAGCTAATTTTCTCATAATAGGGTAATAGCTATTTGCTTTGTTAACATATTCATCAAGAGAGCCAATGCACTAACAGAAACAATGTACAGGACTCATTTCTACATTTCATTTGTCTCTGTTTTTACATTTCTATCCTACTAGCTCAGAAGGAAACAACATTGTCGTGCCTACTTAATTTATGTTCAGGGTTAAGCCATTCAGAACTCCATCCCATTCACAACAATGTCGGCATCTGTATATGGCATTTTGCTTAATTTAAAGTTTATCATTTCATGAACTTTCTTCTAAAATGTCTGCATTCACTACTGCTATCTATAGTTATAGCCGTAGTCTTTAGATTTCGTCAATTCTTTTACTTTTTCAAACAAAGTCAGATATATGCCATGTTGTGATAGACTTTCACAGTCTTACATAGATACAGATATAAGAACTAAAACACCTCTATCCTCATAAGTGAACAACTCATTTGAATTCATACTAGTCCAACTAATTCTAAACATACATCTTTCTTTTGTTAGCGTTAATTCAAAAAATAAACCAAGCTCATCCTGTTCATTCGGTTTTTCTGAGACGTCAGATGCCAACTGAGTGTCCTCATGTGTTAGTACGAGTAACAGTCGCTTTTCAGCTTTAGAGGCACTCTGCAAATTACGTCACCAGTTCTTTAATTTAAAGCTACACTTACAACCATTCAAATCTCTCATACATTTAACAATTTCCACCCATCTCATATCGTCGAAAAATTAACCATAAGGGGCTCTAATTAGCCAGAATACATGGTATCTATTAATGCTCGCTCATTTTTCATTCGGGAATATTTAGATAGACCAATATCAGACATTCGGTTAGTCAAGCTCCAAGCTGAAATTAAACATACATCCAAATGAAAAAAGTACCAAGATTACACTAATTCTGTTCCTATAATTTAAGATGATTCATTCAAACAGAGATGAAAGAGCAGAAGCAGACCTGTACTAAAGCTCTCAAACCTCTGTTCGAATGTCATCTTACTGTGTCATTACAGACTCATGCATCTTAATTACTAGGTAGTCCATCACATTTTCGAGCACATAGTATCTGTTGATACTCATTCATTTTACATTCAAGAATATTTAAATAGCCCAATGTCAGACATTTGGTTTGTCAGACTCCGAGTTGAAATTAGACATGCATCTAAGTGAAAAAGTACCAAGATTATACTAATTCTGTTTCTGCATTTTAAGATGATTCATTCAAACAATCAGAAATGAAAGGGCAGAAGCAGACCTACACTAAAGCTCTCAAACTTCTGTTCGAATATTATCTTTCCGTGTCATTACAGACTCAAACATCTTAATTACTAGGTTGTCCCTCACATTTCCGAACACATAGCATCTGTTGAAACTAGTTAATTTTTCATTTGATAATATTTAGATAGCCCGATGTTAAACATTCAGTTTGTCAAGCTCCGAGCTAAAATTAAACATGCATCTAAATGAAAAAGTATCAAGATTTTGCTAATTCTGTTCCTACATTTTAAAATGATTCATTCAAACAATCAGAAACAAAAGAGCAGAAGCAAACCTGTACTAAAACTCCCAAATCTCTGTTCGAATATTATCTTTCTGTGTCATAACAGACTCATGCATTTTAATTAGTAAATTGTCCCTCGCATTTCCGAACAGAAAATATCCAATCAATGTGGACCATTCTATATTTATATATTATACTGCATCTCACTGACAATTTTTATCTCTCTACACAATCTTTAAAGAGATGCATTTCACATAAATATGTGGTTACAAAAATCGAACATGTCCTAATTTAATTTTCACGGCATTACATTCTTATTAACTGGATTTTTTGTTTTAAATTCATTTAGTAACAAAGTTACTTTCTACAACTGTTCCAATTGATTTCTTTATTTAAGCCTATTCTTGGTTCTAAGGCTTTCATTTCATAAATCCAGCGAGTTTCTCTTTGCTCGACTATCCTATTAAAATCTCCCCCTCTTACAGAGGGCTTCACTGCCTCTAGTCCCCAAAATCTCAGTGATGCCCCTGTGTGTGTCCAGACTCCAAAATATGATCTGTCACTGGTGTAGATTTCTTATTTTGAATATTTGACTTATGTTCCTGGATCCGCTGTTTAAGCGGTCTAATAGTTTTACCAATATAAATGTTGTCACATGGGCACTGCAGGATATAAACAACTCCAGCAGTGTCACATGTGATAGACTGTCGTATTTCATATTCCTGATTCATGTAGGGATGTCTATATTTCGATTTTTTGCTTGTATGACCACAAACTGAGCACTTGCCACATGGAACCATACCAGGATGCAAGGGTCCCAGCAATAACTGTTTATTTTCCTCCTGATGTCCTTGTATATGATCTGTATGAACTAGTTTATCCCTCAATGTTGCAACCTTCCTTTCTGCAATCATAGGTGATGTGTGGAAAACATTATTTTCCAAAAGAAAATCTCTCAAAATTGACCAGTGCTTGTGTACGATTTTCCTAATTTCATTCATTTTTATGTTTGCTTGCACACATGTGCAAGAAACATAGTGCCATCATCCGAGTTTTCCAGAGGTGTGTCAGTCTCTTCCAATTCAGTCAGTGTGTTTGCAGGTGCGTTCGCAGTGTGCCAATCACTGCTTCAGCTGTCTATGACAGCTGAAAATGCAGTGGCATACAGTTGAAAGGGAGAGCTCCGCTTCAGTGAGCAGAGCTCCCCCCCAACACGCACGCATGCATATTGCGTGCTGACACGCTCCCCCCCCATGCACATACTGTATAAATGACGGGGGTGCCCAAACCCCATCGGCTGCACACCCCTAAGATCCAGGTGCCACGCTGGGAGCCCACCCCAGCGTGACAAAAATGTTTTATGGCTGATGGGGTGCACAATCCCGGCTGCTCCAGCCCCCAACAGCTTTCCAGCTGCCATGCTGGGAGCCCACCCCAGAGTGGCAAACATCCTCAGAGTCTTTGTCCTCGTAGTCTTAAGAAAAAACTGTAAATACAAAAGTGTCCTCGGCGCTTCTCCCTGCCCTCCCACAACCCGCCCCACCCACTGTGCACCCTGCCTTCCCACACCCCTCCCACCCCATACTTACCTCCGAGCTCGGCGCGACGATCTTCGTGGACTGGGAACACGTCTGCACTCTTCAAAGCCGACTGTGAACTGAAGAAATGCCGGTAAGCTGTATAATGGGATAGATAGGGTTTTTTCAACTTTGTAGCATATCTCAGGCATTTTGGGGAATTTTGGGCCCAGATTTTCAACATGGGGTTTTTGGGACCCCTTCTCATGAATGCTGTCACTGTCATGGCATTACTCGGGCCCGAAGGGTGATTTCACAGCCACTGCGTGAAATCACCTTTCCAGAATGATTAATGAATTGACACTGCCAGTGTTCATAAGGTGGGCTCTCAAAAAGCCTATTTTTGAAAATTTGGTGGAAAAATTCCTAAAAATGACTGTTTTATAAGCGAGCGTTGTGCAGTTCCTACACAAGCTCGTAAGTTCACGAATTTTCAATATTTTCACTCCAGATTTTCAACATTGCCATTTTACCACATCTTCTTATGAGCAGTACAGCTGTCATTTTTCACATCTCACCCCAAATGTGTTTCCGTCCATGTAGCGCACAATGGCGCAGTCGGTGTGCGAAATCAAAGTACGGGACACATTTAGAAAATCACAGTGACACTGTTCATGAGCAGAGGTCTTAAAATGGCTATGTTGAAAATTTGGGGAAAAAATTCCTAAACATGACTGTTTTACGAGCGTGCGTTGTTCAGTTCCTACGCACGCTAGTAAGTTTGCGAAATTTGAATATTTTCACTCCAGATTTTCAACATTGCCATTTTACCACACCTCCTTATGAGCAGTACAGCTGTCATTTTTCACATCTCACCCAAAACGTGTTTCCGCCCATGTATTGCACAATGGAAGCTGGAAAGGCAGTCAGAACAGCAAAGGCCCAAACCGAGGAAAAGATAGCCAACTCAGTTAAGAAGGGGGATAAAACCTTTTATAGGTACATCAGGGAGCAAAGGAAGACCAAGGGAGGGATAGTGAGGCTTAATAAAGGGAGGGAGGGTGGGCAGAGGGTGACTGTGAAAAGGCAGAGATACTAAACAAATATTTTGCTCAGTATTTACAAAGGAAGAGGGAGGTACCTAAAACAAACAGTAGAAACACTCTGGATACAGAAGTTGATACCAGCCCATTTACAGAAGAAAGAGTTCTGAAAGAGCTCTTAAAACTGAAGGTGGACAAAGCAATGGGGCCTGATGGGATTCATCCCAGAATTCTAAAAGAACTAAGGATAGAACTAGTGACACCACTGACTACCCTCTTAACAAATCATGGGAGGATGGGGTGGTACCTGAGGACTGGAGGAGGGCAGATGTGATCCCCTTCACAAAAGTGGGAGCAAGGCAGAAGCAGGAAACTACAGACCTGTTAGTTTAACCTCAGTGGTAGGGAAAATGATGGAATCACTTGAAGGAAAGAATTGTTATGATCTAGAGGCCAGAGGGGCACAGAACCCAAGACAGCATGGATTCACAGCGGAAGGTCATGCCAGACAAATCTGATAGATTTCTTTGACTGGGTGACCAAAGTAGTAGATCAGGGAGGGCTGTGGACATGGCCTACCTAGACTTTAGTAGCAGGCATTTGACACAGTCCCACACAAAAGATTAATATACAAGTTAGCCAGCGTGGGAGTGGTCCCAAGATAACAGCCTGGGTAAAGAATTGGCTGGAGAATAGGACACAGAGAGTAATAGTAAATGGAGTCCACTCTGAAAAAAGGGGGTTAGCAGTGGGGTACCACAGGGTTCAGTATTAGACCAGTCCTCTTCAATGTCTTTATAAGCGACTTTGCAGAGGGACTAGAAGGAAAAATTTGTCTCTTTGCAGATGACACAAAGCTCTGCAACAGAGTTGATGCACAAGGTGGGGTGGAAAGGATGAGAAGGGACTTGGCAAGGTTAGAGGAATGGTCAAATGTATGGCAGCTTAGATTCAATGCTAAGAAGTGCAAGGTAATGCACCTGGGAAACAAAACCCAGGGAAGAGTACACAATGGGGGTGAGATACTAACAACAACAAAATGGAAAGGGACCTGGGGTAGTCATATCAGATGACCTAAAGGTGGGCAAGCAATGTGAGAGGGCAGCAAGGAGGGCTGGGGGATACTGGGATGCATAGGGAGAGGCATCACCAGCAGAAAACAAGAAGTTATTATCCCTCTGTACAGACAGCTGGTGAGACCACATCTGGAGTACTGCGTGCAGTTCTGGAGACCCAATCTCCGCAAAGACATAGACAGGATGGAAGCTGTCCAGAGGAGGGCAACTAAAATGGTGCAGGGTCTGCACTGGAAGACATGAAGTGAGACTTAAGGAGCTTAATATGTATAGCCTCGAGGAAAGGAGGGAGAGGGGGGACATGATAGAAACTTTCAAGTACCTCAAGGGAATCAACAAAGTCCAAGAGGGTAGCATCTTTCAAAAAAAGAGGTGTGCAAGAACAAGGGGGCACAATTTGAAGATAGAAGGGGGCGGCTCAGAGGTAATTTAAGGAAGTATTTTTTCACAGAGAGGGTTGTGGATGCATGGAACAGCCTTCCAGAGGAGGTTGTGGAGTCAAAAACAGTGGTGGAATCTAACATGCATGGGACAGTCATAAGGCAATTCTAGGGGTGGGGGTAGGAAGAAGTAGGCTGCTGGTTAACTAGGATCTGCAGCTTATCCATCAGGTAGGAAATGGGCAGACTGGTGCCAAGCGTCCTTATCTGCGCAAATTCTATGTTTCTATGTTTCTATGTAACGGCGCAGTCGGTGTGTGTGAAATCAATGTACGGGACACATTAAGAAAATCACAGTGACACTGTTCATGAGCAGAGGTCTTAAAATGGCTATGTTGAAAATTTGGTGAAAAAATTCCTAAAAATTACTGTTTTACGAGCGTGCGTTGCAGAGTTCCTACGCACGCTCATAAATTCGCACATTTTCAATATTTTCACTCCAGATTTTCAACATTGCCATTTTAGAAAGCCTTCTTATGAGCAGTACAGTTGTCATTTTTCACATCTCGCCCACAACGTGTTTCTGCCCATGTAGCGTACAATGGCGCAGTCGGTGTGCAAAATCAATGTATGGAACACATTAAGAAAATCACAGTGACACTGGTCATGAGCAGAGGTGTTAAAATGGCTATGTTGAAAATTTGGTGAAAAAATTCCCAAAAATGACTGTTTTAGGAGCGCATGTTGCACAGTTCCTACGCACGCTGGCAAGTTTCATGAATTTGTAATATTTGCATTACCAGATTTTCAACAGTGCCATTTTACCACACTTCCTTATGAGCAGTACAGCTACTACTATTTTCACATCTCACCCAAAATGTGCTTCCAAGACATGTAGTGCACAATGGTACAGTCAGTGTGCAAAACAATGTTTGGGACAGATTAAGAAAATCACAGTGACACTGGTCATGAGCAGAGGTCTTAAAATGGCTATGTTGAAAATTTGTGACAAACTCCATAAATGACTGTGTTACGAGTGAGCATTACGAAGTTTCCACGCACCTCAGAAGTTCATGAATTTGTAATATTTGCAGTCCAGATTTTCACCAGTGGCATTTTTCCACACCTCCTTATGAACAGTACAGCTGTCATTTTCCACAACATGGCTGAAATGTGTTTCACACTTTCAGCACAGAAACACGTGGTCGCTGTGGGAAATCATTGTTCGGGCAGATAAAGAAAATCACACTGACACTGTTCATGATCGGAGGTCCCAAAATGCCTGTGTTAACAATCTGCTGTAAAAAATTCCCTAAACTAGTTACATTACGGGTGTGCGTTGCACAGTTTCTACGCACGCTTGTGACTTCACCAGTTTTTTTAAGATTTTCACAGCAGATTTTCAACATTGCCATTTTTTATACCTCCCCATGAACAGTACCGCTGTCATTTTTCACATCCTGTTCAGAATGTGTTTTTGCACCTGTGGTGCCAAATGCCATAGTCGCTGTGCAAAAGCAGTTTTCGCTAACAAACTGATATTGCCACTGTTCATGAGGTGGGGGTCACAAAAAAACCATGTTGAAAATTTGGAGCGAAAATACCAACGAATGCCTGAGGCGTTAGGGTTTCCGACCATAACGCCCCACCCTGTAGAGAATGACAGGCATCAAAGGTATGACTTGGGATTCTTGCCTGTCATGCTCATACCATTCCACCCACACCCTGCAGCCAGTGAGAGGCATCAAGGTGTGCCTCGGACTCTTCGGGCCCAAACTTCACCCCATTCTCCTATACCGCACCCATCTCACCGTATTTCCTGATGGAATGGGGTGCACATAAGGGGCAAAGACCCCAAGGCACACCGTGACACTTGTCAGTGTCTGCAGGGTAGGGTGTGGTGAAATGGTGTGGTCATTATGCCTGATGACCCAAAGGCACACCCCAATGCCTGTCACTCTCTGCAGGGTGGTGGTGGGGTTGGCTTCAGTTCAATACTTCGCTGCCATTCCTATTATGCAGCTCTGTCACTTCTACACTACCAATGCCAATGCCAGCAAGCAAACATTCGGCATTGACAAATGCTTGTATGATTATGTTTCATACTCAAGACTACTGGTCTTTCTGCCTTTCTTCTCTTATTTCCTTCTAAAGCCTCCATCTGAGTAGTATTCCATAGCTTGCCATAACACAGCCAATGTTTTCAAGTGTTTATTTGTGGAGGTTGGTGGTAATCAACGTCTGCTCCATTTGAGCCACACATCCACTGTCACTCAACCTCTATCACTTCTGCCCCTGTCAAAGACTGAGTCAGCCCTTTTTGAATGTGTCCAAAAATTCAATTAACAGACTAAATAACGGGACATAGAATTTCATGATCCATATGCAGGGAGAATAAAAACGGTATGTTAATTTTTAATTATGTTTGGCAAACAGCTGACAGTGCCGCTTTAACAGCACTCACCTATCACAGATTGACTAAATGTTTTGGGGGGAGCATCACAGTTAAACTTGCCACAACATATGAACATCAATATACGGGTGCCAAAATGTGGGGACTGACAAGCATGGCTTTGCGATGAGCTGTTGTGGGACAGAAAATAGGCTTAGTGATATATTTGCCTGTTATGTCCTGCACTGTAGCAACAGATGTGAGCAAGGTAGCAGTTTCTTGGTTGGGGATTGGGGTGGGGTGCATGGGGCCCGAATCTTGGAGAAATAACTGTGTTTAAGAACTGAAACCCTGCTCCATGTTTGTTGTTTCATACTGGGTTCGAGCATAGGCAAATGCTGCCAAAATACACAGTGGTGCATAAGCACATGACAGCAATCCACAAACACAGTGCCAGGAAAGTAGAAAGTCTAAGGCACAGTATGGTCCCCAAATATGAACACCAGTTTACAGGTGAAAAGGAAAAATTAGCAGACTTAGGTGATGTGGCAAAGCTGTGTATGTAGAAGCGCTACTTAATACACATATGCATTTACACAATACACTGCAGGACTAGATCGGGTGCAGGTCGTGTGTACATTTTAAGGAGCCCATGGCTAAAACAAGCCCGTATTGTACAAAACACAGCACACACACCATAACATTATAGGGACATGGCACAGCTGCAAGACATAGTGGACCATTCAGAGAGAGATGATAGTAAATCTGGTCTGCATTGATACAGCTACCTGCTGTGAATAAAAATTTATAATTACACATCCCCCAAACAATTAGTGATGAGTTCTGTCCAATTACGAACAAAACAGCCATTGTGACAGAACAGTAAATGGTAAACATCAAGGCTTAGGCAGCTAAGGGATGCATGGACAGCCAATGTGCACCATACAATGCTGACAGTCGTTGTCCAGGACAGAGCATCACATAACTGTGCAAGCAAGTAGGGAAATTGTACTGGAGGACACATCTAAGTGAACCGCAATAAGACTCACAAGCCACAAGGTGCTAAGTCAATGAGTGGCATTGGAAATGAATTGCAAATTGGTGACAAACCAGTCAGTTTGCCTTGGGAGTGGACATCACAACATTGGAAGTACAAGAATTTCTTCTGATAACTTTTGAAACACCAGATTAGGATCCTGAGATCATTAACAGATGGGACATGGCATTCACTGCCACGGACAGGCACAAAGACATACAGTGCTCGGTGTACAGTGCCAAAACCAAAGATAGATACAGTCTCAGCACGCAAACCAATTAACACCTTTCATTTGGGGAAGACAAGGTATAAAAGGAGCCAGGAAAATTCCATAAAATATAAATGCACCCACAACCAAAAGGAGGATAAAAATAGGACTTACCAATACAACAGCTAGCAGCAACAGAATCAGAAATAGAGTGGAGGTCAGTTTGAAAGCTAGGAACTAAATAATTCCTGACCATGTATGCATTGGCAACTAAAGAAGTCTGGAAAGTGCCATCCATCACAAAAGAGCATGCAGGTACATGCCCCGTGGGGACTGATGACAGGATTGCAGAATGGTGGGCTGGCTGCTATCGGCTTCGATTTCACTCATACAGAATGAAAAGGCAAAGCAAAACCAAAAAAAGCATAGAATTTTCAGTAGAAACAGACGTGGGGAGTAAAACTGTGGCCACTGCAGTGTGCCTTATGGTGGAAAAACCTATGTGTGCTAACTGTGTACAACAAAGCTGACAGTGCCACTTTAAGGTCTAACCATAGACAATGACATGCCAGCTGCTACTGCACCTTTGTATGAAACTTGTACATAGGAACTTGTCCACTCTAAGTTTGTGTTGGAACTTCTGAATTTTTTAAATATACCTGGGGCATGGTTCTTTCCACATGTATTGCTTTGTAACTGTATCTGTACCTTAACATGTAATTCTGCCATGGAACCTTTGTAAACAAGCACTGCTCAAAGGTGTTATTCCGATCATTCCAATAAATTAACAAAATAAATAAATAAACAAATGTTGAAAATTCAGGCTATTACATAAAAAGGATACTTCATGTGCAATAATGATATGCTGAAGCATCACATGTGCGCCAGTAATTCTTTTTGAAACTGTAGGTACATTGTGGATGTGGTAGTACCATACCATATGGTGGAACTTCACTGTGTATGCAGATCAACGCACTGCAAAAAGTTGTTATGTTGCATAAGGGACGTAGGTATAAACACAGAATGGTTTTGGTTATGAGTTAGGAGCCACATCACAATGCAACCAACCAGAGCAGCCATGTGCACAGGACAGGTGGTATTTGGTGCTTCGCTTGCACGAGCTGGTCTGTCACCAAAAATATGAGAAGCGCTGGACCCTGGTTGCACATTCTGGCACATGATAAGCAAACGTAAACAATATTTAGTTTTTGGGCACCATACACTAAATAGAAAACTGTGTGGGAGCCCAAATACATGACACCATTCTGTATACTTCTGCTTTCCATGACCAAAACGAACTATTGAGCTTTGCTCTTGATGTCCATGTCATCATCGTAACCACTCAGTAAGAGAATAACGTGGTTGTGTATGGAGTCCCATACAGTATCCTATATGTAATTTACTCTGCTGCAGCTACACTGGAGTGTCACAGGTTGTGTTTAAAAAAACATGAAAGTGAATTACATGTCATACTGAAGAAACACCATCAACCACCAGATCAAGACAATCACCACTAGTCCTTCAGTTAATGAAACAGTTGTATGACAACCCCACAACACCCAACACCCCAATATTCTGTCTCAGAGTACTATGTAGTTATTTTTATCACAAAGGCTGAATCCTAAAGTGTTGGTAAATTGATCATAACACACTAACTGTGTGGTCAGTATCTCCACAACACTGTCAGCGGCAAGTGGGCAATCTCATAAATATGGGAATTGACCCCACTCCTGGTGCAATACGGCTATACATTGCTGCATTAAATAGATTTCAGTGGCCTAAATCCATTTATGTAACCAATACATACCGTATGTTATGGGGACTTTAATCTCCTTTATGACTGGTTCACCCCTACATGATTTGGGGACGGAGACTCCCCACATGGCCTGCCCGTCGTGCCTCACTTTCTGTGCCCTCTCAGTATTTTTATTGAAATTGAGAGCCGCTATTAGCAATCTATGTTTAGAATTCATAAAAACATTAAATGTTAAGTTCTTCAAACTTTATTTTCATTTGGTGCCATTCAGCTCTTTCGGACTGTGGACAGATTGTTACATCCTGTTGTTCTACAGCTGAAAAAAAGCTTTTTTAACCAAGTTGTGTGATGAGTTTGCTCTGTTTTTCTCTGACAGGGTGTCCTCGATCCAGGTAGGAATTCCTTCAGCGAGACAAGTTTTGTCTCACAGTGATTGGCCTAGAAGGAGCAGAGGCACTCCATCAGTGTGGGATGAGTTTAAACTGGTGGAGGTGGCCGAGATGATTGCGAAGCTAAAGCACACGTATTGTGAACTGGACCAGGCCCCAACTCGTTTCTTGATGAGATGTGTCGGAACCATAGGCCCAGTGTTCGCTGGGATTGTCCGGTGTTCGATGTTAGAGGGAATCTTTCTGGAAAGAGGGTCTGGTGAGCCCCCCTCCCCCCGAAAAAGCCTTTTCTCGACCCAGATGTCCTGGCAAACTACTGTCCAATCTCCAACCTACCATTCTTGGGCAAGGTTGTGAGAAATTAGTGGTGCAACAGCTCAAAGAACACCTCATGTCCTTTGACATCCATGAGAAATTCCAGTCGGGTTTCAGAGCTATACATAGCACCGAAACAGCATTAGTCAGGGTGCATAATGGCCTCCTCAAGGCTAGAGATGGAGGAGACAGGTCAATTCTTGTTCTTCTCTATCTCTCATCAGCTTTTGATACTGTGGATCACATCATGCTTCTTAATTGCCTTTGAGTGTATTGTGAACTCGCTGGTACTGTCATCAACTGGTTTGAGTTCTATCTCTCTGGCAAGGAGTAGTCAGTGGTGATGGGGAATTTCTCCTCCTCCCCGAAGGTCCCTGTCATGTGGAGTACGTCAGGTCTCGATCTTGTTGCCAGTGTTATTCACAGTATACATGCTGCCCCTGGGAGAGCTCATTAGGCAATATAGTGTGGGGTTTCATGGCTATGCAGATGATACCCAGCGGTATTTGTCTTTTGCCCCGGGAACACACAATGCCATGGAAATGATTAACAGCTGCCTGGCAGAGATCAATGACTGGATGTCCTCCAGCTGATTGCGACTGAACCCAGACAAGACGGAGGTACTGGTGACTGAGCCGGGTTGAGGGCGTGCTGGGAGTGCCTCTGGAGAGGGTACAGGATTGTTTCTGGGATCCACACCATTGATGGCCTCCCCTAGGGTGCAGGATCTTGGCATTGTTCTGGACAGCAGATTGACACTTGAAGCTCAGGTGTCATCTGTGGGCAAAAGTGTTTTTTACCACTTGAGGAACATCACCAGGATTAAGCCCCTAGTTCTACCAGAAGACCTGCCATCACTGGTGCACGCCTTTGTGACTTCAAGACTGGATTACTGTAGTGCATTATACTTCAGGGTCACTGGAGGGACCCTCTGCCAACTGCAGCTGGTGCAGAACGAAGCCGCTAGGTTGCTGTTGGGCCTGGCAAGGTCCAGTCATGTGACCCTGGTCCTGCAGGCTCTGCACTGGCTGCCTGTCTGGTGGAGGATCCTCTTCATGGTGGACTTGCTCACCTATAAGGCCCTATATAGGCTGGACTCTGGTTATCTGGCTGATCACCTAACACCTGTCTCTTCAAGTCTGTTCCCTCTATTCCTCAACCCAGGGCCTCCTTGATGTTCCCAGGGTCAGGCTAAAAACATCTGGTAACCATGCCTTTGGTGTCACAGGGCCAACTCTGTGGAACACTCTACCAGCTGTTATCAGTGAGGCCCCAACAATCGAGCTGTTTAAAAAGGGGCTAAAGGCCCACCTTTTCTGTTTGGCCTTCCCCAACAAAGGTGACTGACCTGGATTCGTTTTATGAAGTTTTTAGCCATGCTGAGATTTATTTATGTATTTATTGTTTTACATTTTACTGTGTGTTGTGTTTGTATTGACCCTGCCTTTTAATGTAAGGCACTCACAGACTCAAGGATTGGGCACCAGATAAATAAAATTTGCCTTGCCTTGCCTAGCCTAGCCTTGCCAGTTAAGCGTGACCAGTAATGTCAAATCGGTACTCAGAAAACAGCAGTTAATTATTCATTACGTGAACCATGACCCCAGTGTTACTGGTGATGCAGTACAGTGCACCTCACATACCTGGCCTCCATGATGTCATAAAAGAAGTGCGTCATTTTCAGGGCAAAGAAAATAACAACTTTGTGGAAGGCCTCAATTGAAGAGGGTTGTTCAGCTAGTGACAGTTTGCGAATATCATTAACTAGCAAATTGTTATTTGCAATGATTTCAAGCTCTTTATGAGGGCAGCTTTCTACAGAAATGAAGATGAATGAAACAGTGCCATAATTATTAACCATGAAGCGGCTTGAGAAATTGAAGTGTCATTGCTTGTGATAGTAACATTTATTGCAATGTAAAGCAGTTTGATCTAAGGCATATGGTAACAGAGTCATACAGTATACTGTACAATCTTTTCAAATAGCATTGTTAATGCATCACTTAGCACATCTCAGAAACAAATTTGGAAATGCGGTGTTGCTATATCTGTAAAGGACATCACAACCCCACCACACACACTCTAACAGGCGTCTTGTTTCTACTGGTGATCTTCATCCATAAAACTGTCCATGGACCCTACGGCAATAAGCTGACATGGGTTACTTACATGTACAGCAGGACAGTGTCACTGTTAATCACATGAAGTCACAAACAGGAGTCCTGTTTGTTATTTTTTTTATTTATTTAAATTTTGGATAACACCTTTGAGAACAAGCTCATTTCAAAGGTTCCACATCAGATGAACAATACATATTGGAAAAGTATGAGACAGAGAACAAACAAAACAAGGAATTATACCAGACATTACAAGAGTATATAACTAGAGAAGTTCCAATACTTGTAGCATTGTACAATGTATGCCAAGGTGCATATTTGATTAAAACCTGGAATTCAAAGGGTCATATTAGAGGGGGTGGGGTCTTATAAAACGACCATTTACAGGAAAATGAGAACAAATTCAGCCTAATATCTAATAATCAACAAGATAAGGGATGGCATCAGCCCACGGACCTCGTCAGACGTAAGAAGGTATGGGACAAAGCATTTTAAAGTGAGCAAGGGAGCTCAGGACATATAACAGGGGGGAGGGGGATAGAGGGAAAGGCATAGAGGGAGTGAGGGGAAAAGTGGAAGGGATCAAGAGGAAATGTGAAGGAGAATGATTAGCAACTTAGAACAGTTATTTACATGCTGAGAACAGTTATGCAGAAGGTCAGGATAGCATAAGGTTAGAGTAAGTGCTGGTCACAAGAAGGAAGTTTATTGGAGTGCATCGTGGGCTTGGAGTGTTGAAATCAGTTACATCACATTGCTAACTTTTGCTGAGCAAACATTAACAGAGTGAGGAAACTGGGTAAAGGAAGTTGGTTACTCACGGAGTCAGTATAACGTTAGCATTTACAGATTGTGGAATAACATACAGCAACATAGACCTATACAGAAAAATCATGGCAATATAAATAGTGTATGCGAAAACTAATATTACATTGAAAGTGAAGTTCACCTTTCTCAGTTCACTTTCTGTCTTGCAGAGGGCCATGTTCACATTCAGGGAACAGCTCACCATGGTTGTGTTGAATGTCTGTAACATGGTTAAGAATGGGCCTCCATCTTGCAACAGCCATGTCCCCACTGCCAGAATTTGCGTTAGCACACCAATAAGGGTGGTGGCTAATTCCCTTATCCCATGATGCTAAGATGGGACAGTCTTTTCGTTTTGACTTAGCCTCCAACGTTTTCTTAATTCCTGGATATGTATGAGAAATGATACAGGCAGTGTGAGCACACACCATTAGCAAGGAAATAATACTACTTTAGACAACATGGTAAGACTGCTTCTTAATCCATAATAAAGTGAAAAAAGAAATGTTATCACATGAACCTTTTGCGACGTGCCAAACATCGAACCAATGTTGAATATCCTTTCTCTGCTTATGCATATACTTCTATACACCTACTTGACGGTCTGTTGTCAAACTTTCATTCTTGACTCCAGCTGCCTTAACCTTATGTAGAGCATGCTTCAGTCCCTCCAGTTCCATCATGTTAGAGCTGGAAACTTCATTGCTTTAAAACAATATACATGTTAAACTCAGTAGTGGCTCTTGGTGTGAGCATTACGGGGATAACAGAGAGCACTCTGTTGTGAAAACATCACTAAGTTACATTCCTAGCAACAAGAAAAAAAGCCAGCTGAATAAGGCCATTTGGTTAATCTAGTCTGCTTGCATAGCAGTCTCTACAGCTTGAGGTACTGTACCTGCCCCCCCAGTCCTCCCATCCACCCCATGATTGGTACATTCCCCCCCTACCTTCCCCCCATGCCTATCACAGTATCTGTTGAAGCTGCCCACTGTCTTCAGCAAGACCACCTCTTACGGCAGTGCATTCCAAGTGGCCACCACACTGTCTGTCAAGAACTGCTTCCTGACCTCCCTTCTAAACCACCCTAACCCTCCACCTTAAGATTGTTTCCCCTGTTGTTACAGTTGCCACTCAGCGTTCTCAAAATATCAGAACTGTAAATCACCTGAACCAGCTGCGTGTCTACAAAGTTAGAGCGAGGAAAATCCATCAAGGAATAAGAGCTGAATTTGGCAGTGTGTCCAGGGGAACAACAATGAGAGTCACCGCTGAGTTTTGCTGTGGATCCTTTCATTGCTGTCAGTAGTGTGTCTTGGTGGCATTCTCAGATGTTGCGTACTGAAGGAACCAGGTAAGAGGATTGCATTAGGCTGTATGTACAAATAGAAATGTGGGACATTTTGAAATGGATCAGAACTTAAGTATTCTCACTGGGATACCACCACTAAAGGGTATACCCCCCTGACAGTGACACCAACACAGCGACCTACGTCACTGTCGACAAAATTAACAGTTTGCTGACAGATCGCTGTGTTGGTGCACCCGAGACAGGGGCACACTGTCTCCCGGTCCTGCACCCCTTCCCTGAATCAACTCAGACTCGGAGTTGATTATAATTAGTACAGGGGGCGTGGGGGGCAGAGACCCTCACATGGGGGTTCGGGGATGAAGCCCCCTATAGAAACATGGACCAGGAGACAATCAGGATTTATGGTCCACATAAATCCTGTCGCTGTGATGCCGGTCAATAAAATTGTTGTTGAACCGGCATCGTAGAGCCCCACTGAAGTATATTCCACAAGCCACCAGTAGATTGCCTACTGGGAAAGTGCTGAGATGTGATTGGACTTCCCAATGATGCTTGTGTCCATTTGGATATACTTGCTCAAAGACTGCTAGGCCACCAAACAGTCATCTTAGATACACTCTCCCCGTCAAAAAGCAGGTGAAGCACACTCTCAGAGCACTACTATGGCACTTTCAAACACTATGAATGAACGCTGCTTGTGTGGTGGGCTGTTGGCCATCAGTTCAACTGAACTAGTGCTGTAAAAACAAGCATTTGTGAATGCTGAATGTTGACTTGCTGGCATTGGCATTGGTAGTACAGGAGTTAGAGAGATGCAGAATAGGAATGGCAATGAAGTATTGAACTGACACCAACCCCACCCCCATCCTGTAGAGACTGACAAGCATTGGGGGTGTACTTTTGGGTCATCAGCCATAACGCTCATGCCATTTCACCTCACCTTACCCTGCAGACACAGAAAGGTGTTGCTGTGTGCCTTGGGGTCTTTGGGTATTACGCTTACCCCATTCCATAAGAAAATATGCTGAGATGGGTGCAGTATAGAAGAATGGGGTGGACTTTGTGGCTGAAGGCTCTAAGGCACACCTTGATGCCTGTCACTGGCTGCAGGGTGGGGGTGGAATGGCATGAGCATTACAGCCAAAGATCCCAAGTCACACACCCCTGACACCTGTCAGTCTCAACAGGGTGGGGTGTTACGGTTGGAAACCCTAAAGCCCCAGGCATTTGTTGGTGTTTTTACTCCAAATTTTCAACATGGGCTTTTTGTGACCCTGCCTCATCAACAGTGGCACTATCAATTCGTTAACCGAAAGGTTATTTTGCACAGCCACTGCGCCA
The DNA here is from genome assembly GCA_016271365.2 of Neoceratodus forsteri. Taxonomy (NCBI): domain Eukaryota; kingdom Metazoa; phylum Chordata; order Ceratodontiformes; family Ceratodontidae; genus Neoceratodus; species Neoceratodus forsteri. The sequence continues at coordinate 1,223,359,998 of CM057450.1, forward strand.
TTTGGCGCCACAGGTATGAAAACACATTTTGGGCAGGATGTGAAAAATGACAGCTATACTGTTCATGAGGTGGTGTGAAAATATGGCAATGCTGAAAATCTGGAGTGAAAATATGAAAAATTGGCAGTTATGCACAATGTACGCCTGTAACGCTATCATTTTTTGGAATTTTTTCACCAAATTTTCACATGGGCATTTTTGGACCACTCCTCATGAACAGTGGCACTGTGATTTTGTTAATCTGTCCCAAAAGTCGATTTCTCACAGCAACCATGCCATTCTGTGCCACAGATGTGAAAACACATTTCAGGCAGGATGTGAAAAATGACAGCTGTACTGTTCATAAGGAAGTGTGAAAAAATGGCAATGTTGAAAATCTGGAGTGAAAATATAAAAAATTGGTGAAATTACGAGTGTTCATAGAAACTGCACAATGCATGCTCGTAACACAGTCATTGTTTGGAATTTTTCACCAGATTTGCAATATGGGCTTTTTGGGACCTCCCCTCATGAACAGTGGTGGCACTGTCATTTCTTTAATCGGTCCTGAAAGATGATTCTGTGCAGCGACCATGAAATCACCTTTTGGGGCTGAGTAATGAAATGACAGTGACATGTTCATGAGGTGGGGTCCCAAGAACCCCATGTTGAAAATTTGGGGCCAAAATTCCAGAAAACAGCTGAGATATCAACCTAAGTTGAAACCCCCCATTGACTCCCATTATAAAGCTTACCATCATTTCTTCAGTTTGTGGTTGGCCTTTGAAGAGTGCAGACGTATCCCGTGCCACAGAATATCACTGCTCTTGACCTCCGAGGTAAGTATGGGGTGACGGAGGGTGCGGGGAGGTGGGTGCTCAGAGGGAGGGTGCAGGTTGGGGAAGGGGAACTGGGGAGACTATGAGGGACCATTTTCTGTTTTACAGGTTAAATAAAATAAAAAGACTATAGGGGATGGTCTTCTATTTTACAGGGGGAAAACAACTAAAAAAACATTTAGGCACACTAGGGTGGGCTCCCAGTGTGCTACAATTGGGCACCCCATTATCAGCAAAGAACATAGACGGGTTGGGGGGTGCATCCGACACTGGGAGTGGGCATCCCAGTATCAGAAACAATTATTTTGGTACACTGGGATGGGCTCCCAGTGTGCCACGTTAATGGGGGTATACATGCCAATACAGTGATTGGACACCTCGATGTTGGCTTTCTGGGGAGTGTGTGTTGGGTGGCAGGAGTCGTCATTGTGGAAATCTGCACCGCGGCTATTTTACTTACTGAAATGTTTCTCCAGGAAAGGCACACTGAAACTCCACTGGTAACTTGGGGAGAAAGTATAACACAGTTGTTTAAGGCTCTGAGCTGCAAACCTGGAGACCTGTATTTGAATCCCACAGCTCCCAGTTGCATACAGTGTGACCTTGAGCAAGCCACTTAACTTCCTTGTGCTCCCAGGTCACACCTGTAAACAAGCTTCAGCTTAGTGTGTGTCTCCTGGTTAAAAAAAAAAACAACTCCGGCCATGTGCATTATTGTGCACTGTAATGCACATGGCCGGAGTCTTGTCATCTGCCACTGCAATGAGGAAACTGCACCTCATTGGAGTGGCAGATTTCCTTCAAGGTTTTGGCTCTCTTTGAAATGCTGTCATCACCAGCATGTTCTCTGATTGGTGGCTGAGGGACGCACCAACTAAAACATCCCCTGCTTTGGCCACAACACTGACACACCTCAGAAATGTGCTACACCACAAGATGTTGCTTGCGCACACGCAAGCCAACACAAAATAGGAGAAACAAAGACAAAAAAAATTTAACAGTTGAGTAAAAAGTGCATTATAAAGGTTCATGCAGTGATGCACACCTGTCCTAAACTGTATACCATCAGCACAACAACATTTTCACAGCGAAGACCATCACAGTGACAAATATCGGCAGGTCGCTGTGGTGCTCCCACTGTACACTGGCATTGTGTCTCCCGGTGTTTCACCCCCACCTCAAAACAACTCTGACTTGGAGTTGGTTATTTAAAGAAGGGGGGGTGCGGGGTGCTTAAAACATTTCGGTCCTGACGGCACAATGCTGACTGTCGGCATTGTGCCTGCCGCTGTACGGGATGTCAACAACAGTGTTATCACTGCGGCTTGGAGGAATCATCCTAAACAGATGCTGAATTAATAGTTTGACAATGTGATTTGAGGAAAAATTTCATACATCATGAGACTTAATAATGTCTACGACCTCGTAAGCAGTGAAAGAGCATATCCTGGTTTTCAATAAAAATGCTGAACAACGTCCATTGCTAATACATTGAAAATAATGTTGACATCATGCCCATGGGTATATTCTATCAACATATATATAGATATGTATATATCAAAATACATATGCATATGAAACCACATTCAGCGGCACACAAGCAGCAGTAACATTCATAATTTATGGAAATACGTGGCTACAAGCAGTGTAAGATTTTCATCCCTTTCACCCTGTTATTGATGTCATGTGTAGTTAATTGATTTATTTCATGTTTTTAACCTCAGAAATGGACCTCAGAAAAGAAGATACATAATGTTTATGTTAAAAAGTATACATATTCTGCCTGTTCTGTCTGAAATAAATCCAACGAACAGTAGATGTGATTCTTCATGATTCCAGTTGCACTTGTGATCATACCCCCAGGACCTCAGCATATATATCAGTGACACCGAAAGTTTGAGTGGAAACGAATTACCTTTCAATATCTTCATCAGCAGAATGAATGAATGACGTCATCATCGGAGTCTGAGTCAATGAAATCTGAGACCTCCCAGTCAGGGTCATCATCGACATCATCTTGATAATCAGAATCATCTTCTTCCTCATCAGACAGAGGTTCACTAGTTTGTGAAGGCAAATGTTGTGCTGTCACTGGAGCATATTTTAATGTTTGAGTTCCCTTTGTGACAGTACTCTGAAACAGAGAAGAGTAACTTCAAATGTATTCCTCCATAGTACCCATGAAGTTATTCACCAATGAGGATGCCCCCCCCCCCCCCCCCAAATTCTTCTTTAAGGCTCTAAAATCCGCAGACACTATTGAAACTTATTCGAGGGAACAACCTGAAACCCAGCAAAGGGGCCAATGGTATCAACTACAAAATCCTTAAATGGTCCATCAGTGTCCTTGCAATCCCCATCATCAATCTTCTAAACAGCTCCCTCTGCTCTCATACCTTCCCCAATGCCTGGAAATCTGTCACCATCAAACTATTATTCAAATTTGGGTCCAGAAGTGAGGTCGGTAATTATCGTCCTATCTCCCCTTCTTGCCCCACTATCAAAGATCATTGAGAAAGTTGTCCACTCTCAACTTATTGCTTACTTGGAAGCCAACAACCTACTCTGCTGTGCTCAACATGGATTCAGATCTGGTCACAGCACAGAAACTGCCCTGGTCAGGTTCACTAGTGACATCCTTACGGCCAATGACAAAGGCCAATACACTGGGTCAGTATTTGTAGACCTGACCAAGGCATTCAACCTTGTGGACCATGCACTCCTACTCAATACCCTCAAAGATCTGCACCTCTCCATCAATGTCACAGATTGGGTCATAAGCTTCCTTTCTGGGCGATCCCATGAAACCGATACTGAAGGTCATCTCTCCGTCGAATGACCGATCAAATATGGGGTCCCCCAGGACTCAATCCTGGGCCCCCTCCTGTTCTCACTTTTCATTAATAATCTTCCCCCTATCTGCCTTAACACACAACTTGTTCTCTGTGCTGACAATGCAGCACTATATAATAGTGACGTCAACCCCATCACTACGTTCAGCAATCTACAGTCTGATTTCACAAAGTTGCATTTCTGGTTCTCTGGAAATGATATGGTCCTAAATTCTAAGAAGATCAAGTTTATGGTCTTCTCAGGCCCTAGAAAATCCACCATCACTGGCCTTACATTAGTTGATAACTCTGGCTACCCAACAGAACAAGTGTCTGAATTTAAATACCTTGGGCTCCTCCTGGACCCTCACCTCTCTTTTAATCTCCATGTTAACAACCTCATACAGAAGACCCACAACAGGCTTGGTCTTCTCTATAGGATAAGAAAGTTTCTTATCCCTGCAACCAGGCTTCATTTAGCTAACTCACTTCTCCTGCCACTCATCGACTATAGATCCATCATCTCCCACCCCACCTCCCCACCACCACCACCACATCTCTACTCTACTCCAAACTAAGATCAACCTACAACAACATTGCCTGTTTCATCACTGGTTTACCATGGAAAACTCACCACTGTACCCTATACTCCTCCCTTAGCTGGCCCACCCTTGAAGGGTGGTTCCAACAAAAAATGCTCTCCTTCCTCCATAAGATACACCTGAATTTGCTGCCGCACAGCATGATTTCCCTTTTCCCCTTCACTACCACTGTGCGGGTGACCAGAGGGGCCTCAAGTATGGTTTTCAACACCCTTTCTACCACACTAAGCATACTCAGAACTCGATCACCTATAAGGGCACTAAGCTGTACAACTAACTGCCCCAATATCCAAGTCTGTAGGTCCATACACACCTTCAACTCCTATCTCAAAGTTCACATACTCAATTCTTCCATCTGCAGCTGCCCCAGCTGGCCCTCCAGCTAAACCTGGCCTCTCTCCACCTTGTTTATCTCTAGTCCCCCTTGCTTTACTCTAGTCCCTTTTACCCTTCCCCTCTCCTCCCCCACACCCATCCACCCTACCCTTTGCTCCCCCCCAACTTAGGTTTCACTCCCACCACCCACTTCTAGCCTAGGTTTCTTCATATTTCAATCATGGGCCCGATTACAACCAACCACAAAAGATTTGCACTTTTCTCACCTCTACCACTTAGGTTACTGACTCCTCTAGACCCCTTCTCTTTCCTGCTCTCCACATATAGATACATAGATACATAGACAGTGTCGGCAGATAACATGTTACACACATAAATGTTCTAGCCACTCTATGTGTTTCTCTCTTTTTACTTTATTGTAATCGATTGCCTCCTGTTTTTCAGTTTATGAAAACTGGTGTAACTGTTAGACAACTGTTAGTCTTTGACATTGTTCTATACATCTAAACCACTTGTCTGGATTGTTTCCCCTGTATAAATCTTGTTTCTGTTAGACTCTGTTTTTGTATTGTCATACCTTCTTGCTATCTCTAATACTGGATGTTTGTGAAAATGGGCATTTTTGCTCATATACCTTCCAGTATACAAATAAAGATTGATTGATTGACTGATGTACTGAAGCATGTGTGATACCTACAATGATCAGTCAGCCAGTGTGTGTTCTCAGTGTCACTACTTTGAAATAAGTAGGAATGCACAACATGGTATGCATGATGGCATTTGAATGCATGTCCCAATGCTGTTATAGTTCCACAGACATAAGTCTGACAGTGGTTATGGCCATTGGAAATGCAGACAAATAATGAAGTGCACAACCATGAGGCATGTCACACACATGCAATAGGCCCTATTCACTAATGGTGTGGTTGGGTTATGCACTGTATAAACCCGACACATAACCCATCTGCATCTGGCCACGCACACTACATCCCCTGTGTGCTGTGCAGGATCCCGGTATGACTCCTTACACGCCCAGCACACCAGCCCAATGTGCAGCTCCTCGTGTGGGTGGATCGGGGTCAGGCATGCATGGGGAGGGTGTTAGCACTCTGTGCCATGCACAATGGCATGGGTGCCTTGTGCAGGGGGGTGATGGCTATGCTTTCTGGAGGCAGCCATATCCATTACGTGCCTCCCCATGGATGCCGCTGCTCAGTGCAGTGGGGATGGCGGGGGTCAACTGACCCCTCACTGTGGATGCCCCTGGCTGCGGGGCATATTTGGGAGGGTGGGGGAGTAGCAGGTGGGGTCCCCCACACTTCAGCAGACTGTCTTCCTACTCGCCCATCAGCAACATGGCAACTGACGGGTGCAAGGGATCCACTAGCGGCCCTGGTCCGGGCAGTAGATTGGCTGTGCAGCCAGGTCACCTGCACCGGACCACCCCCGCATATCTGCACACTGGGGGGAGTAGAGCCTCATAACTGAGCCAGGTGGGGACCACAGTTCATGAATGCAGTCCCCGCATGGATCTCCGTTGGGTGCGGAGCTGTGCATGCGGGGATACGTGCATATCCACCCACCATTTGTGAATAGGGCCCAATATGTGTGTAAGAATTTTTTTTTCTTATTTTTTTTAAAAACTATGTGCTTACTTAAGCAATCAGGCATGGTCAGAGGTTAGATTAACAGTCTGTTATAAAATGGGTCTAAAAATCAAAGAACTTTAACTGGTGAAAACAGTCAGGTGACCGTTCAATATTAGAACATATTGCATAGTCATCCTGGTCCTAAACCACATCACACAATGAGAAAATCAGTCCTCCTACAACCAGAACTATCTTCCATCAGTCCCCCTACAACTGGAATTGATCTTCCATCACAAAAATGGCTGCTACCTTTACAGTGTAAAAAAAACTTCAACTGGGCCCTAAAAATAAAACTACCTTAAATAAAAAAATAAAACAAATTAATTAAATGTTGTGTCCCTGATCATTACACACTACTTACACACATAAACAAATCAGAAACATTAAAAAGCTACCGACACCTCATAGAAAACTTTAAAAAAACATAGTAATTAGGTACAATTCTGCTTGCATTCCATTTATATTTCATATACTTCTCCTTCCCATAATTTATTACTAAAGAAATGTATATGAATATATGATTGTTGTTCCTTAAGTTCATTTTGGGTTTATCTGCCTTTATGGCTTACTCCTTACTGCGAGTCACAATCCTCTATTGTGACATCAGAATCTGTTGCCATGGGAGCAACTTTGAGGTCACAAGGAGTGCTCTATGACTTCAGGTAGGGAGACAGCAGCAGGAATAGATTAACTCTTCAGAAGCAAAGATTCTGTTTTCACGCAAATGACCTTGCTACTAAATAATGGGGAGATGGAATACAGAACTAATGGAAAATACAAGCTGGACAGCGCGTAAATATTACGTTTTGTTAAAGTTCTCCTGAACGTTTCACCAGCTCTTTAAATATTGTTTATAGTTTTCATTACAACTGTTTCTTTGCTGACAATGAAAAAGCCTCCTTCTGTCTTTAACTGCTCATTGGGGAAATCTCTTCTACTTACCCAGACAGTGAGATAATTGAGCTGTGGCTCTAGAAAAGGCTTTTGTTGTGTGTGTATACAGTATGTTAGGAGAGGAACATTCTGCCAGTGGAACTGAGCAGATTGTTGAATCCCTGTATTACATGGTAAACATTCCATATCTTTGAATATGAGGAAAGACAGAGGGGAAAAAACAAGATGAAGAAAGTAGGCAATAATACTTCATAAACAAACAGCAAAAGTGGGAAAACACAGTTACATAGGCAGAGGCAGATTCAAACTGCTGAAATACATTCCTGAAGTTTATAAAAGCACATACATTTGAATCATATCTGGGTATTTTCAGGTGAACTCTATCACCCCCACACCAAAAAAGGCAACCTGACAGGCTTAAAGTTTTGAACATATTTCCATTAAGAAACAGTACCTGTATTAATTTAAATGCAAGGTAAAAATGTTTTCTTATAAAAATGTGTGCCATACACAGTTTTTATTATGTTTTGTGTTTTTTGCTAACCCTACAGTTACCAGAATAGGGACTATTTTTTGTATTCAGAGTTAAAATGGAAGTATATTTCAATGAAATGTCTAATTTTTATCTTTTTAAAATACTTTCTTTTTATTTTCATTCATTTTAAGTTGTATATTTAAATGCCACTTTATAAGAACAATAAGACACTCAAGGGGTGTACCATTATGGTGAAATAATCATACTTGTCAGGTGCATTTAATGGCACTCAGCTGTGCCTCGTGCCTAACAATGCACCTGAGGCATGTGATTATTTCACCATAATACACACCCTGTCATGTCTTATTGCTTACTTAATCACCCATTAGGGGTGTAATGTGGCACGAGGCACAGTCGAATGTCATATTGTCCCTAGAGGGTGATTAACCCATTACTTCCAATAGCTTCGTATGAAGTCCGAACTATCCATTGTTTACCTGACACAAAATGGCCACCCAGGTAATAATGAGTTAACTGACTGTTAATGTAACTCCTGGGAATGCCTTATCGCTATCATAAAAATTATTCTAAAAGAAAAGTGTTAAAAGTGTACTTTTTAAAGGTTTTCCTCATTAAAAGGGTGATTTTTAATAAAATAATAATGTATGGGGAGCCCTTATTATTAACTGAAATCAAGCAGATGACAACCTTGTTATGCCATCGTTATGACATCACACTGTTGTTAACCCTTCTTGAGTATGTCATATCAATGGTATAACAAAACGGAATGCTCACAACAATCAATGCTCCGTAAAGTAATTCAGTAAAGTAAAGTAATTCAACCCACAATTACACAATCTTGGCAGCCCATACACTATAAAATATGATGTATGGTCTTTGGTTAACAACTGCACTGGAAACACTTCTTGAGGTTGCCATGACATCTAAAAACCTCTGGAGCTGTACTCTCGAGGTTTACAATGATGTCATGGCAGCCTCTCAAAGTGTTTACAGCATGGTTATTAACCAAAGACCATACATTATCCTTTATGTTTTTCTACCAACAGTTTAATGAGCTGGTGACATGTTCAGGTAAACTTTAATAAAACATTATTTAGACACAGTCCAGCTTGTACTTCCCATAAGTTCTGTATTTCTCCTCCCCATTATTTATTACTGAGATCATTTGTATGAAAACAGGACTTCTGCTCCTGAAGCATTTATCTGTTCCTGCTGCTTTCTGTCTACCTGAAGTCATAGAGCACTGCTTGTGACCTCACAGTTACTCCCATGGCAACAGATTGTGATGTCACAATTGAGGATTAGGGAGTAAGCTATAGAGGCAGATGAACTCAAAATAAACTTAAGGGACAACGATCATATATTCATACACATTTCCTTAGTAATAAATTATGGGGAGGAGAAATATATGAAATATAAATGGAATGCAAGCAGAATTGAACCAAATTATTATATTTTTTAATGTTTTCTTTGAGGCATCAGTAGCCCTTTAAGAATGCTGGTTCAGACTCAGAATGCATCATTCCAGTCATTCAGCAGTGCTAGAAGGATGGAATGCTAGCAGGAATAATTCATGTGCCATGGTGATCAGGCTGTACATGACTGTATAACAGGGATTAATGTAAGGCTGTCTGAATCCTTACAGCCAATCAGATTGCAGCATTTCTGAGACCCTTTTTATAATAAATGGCGGATATAGAGTACCTTACTAACAATACATTTATATGCCTAAGCACTGAATTTACTTGGCTTTGGCTCATCCATGCCTACACCCCTGACTGTGGTGTGAACATACTACCAGCAATGGTCCTTCATGAGTAATTGTTTATTGAACCACGGAGTATGATGTATGTGTGGCCTAACACAAAGTGGATTCATTAATCCAATGAAATTTCAGGCATATCCATTAGTATTGCAATTATACTTTCAGACTGAATAACAAACTGGTGCTATTGATCATGGTTCCTCATGCAAACATGCAGTTCTGTAGATACCAATGCACCACTCTGCAGTGATACAAATGTAAAGTATACCATAGTGGTCATACACATGTGACTTTTCCTTCATGCATACACTGTGTGTTGAATAGTGTCCAGTATGAGGGTATCCAACTCACTGCACCTGCTGATGGATTTGCAGTGTGCCATCAGTGACCTATATTTAGTCAAATAATTGAACATCATCATGCTAGGTGAAGCAACACATTCCTATACACTACAACAGTAGTTCAACAACATACATACAGACTGTGCCTTAAGAAGTCCTGGTACTTACCATTGTGTCAGCCTGGCAAGACATTTCCTTGAGAAACTGTCAATTTCGTGCTGCATTGGTAGATCAATGCATTCTTCAACACTGTCAATGTGTTGTTCGGAAGTCCACGCGTAGTTAGTCAATGGGAGTTTGTTAATGGCTTCGACTTGTTGAAGAAACCATGTTTGTTGATGACTGTGTGACATTTAGTAATCCAAGTTGACTTAGAACCTGTCAAATAATGCATAATGATATGCCCTTACTCAAGTTGTATGAATGGCAGACATGGGGAATAACTGAAACAATCACAGTAAAAAAAGACAAATATCTCTATTTGCCTTCTCTTCTCCACTGCAGAGCTCTGTCATTTCAGTTTTTCAGCATTGTATGAAAAAAAGGTTGGACATGCATCTGGTTTTAGCCAACGCTGTCCTGGAGTGAAACCCGTGATGTCAAGGAGGTTCTGAGAGATTGCAAAATGGTCCTCAGAAAAATGGTCAGCACAGATGACAGTGTGGTCACTTGGCTCCCATCCGGCACATTTGACTGCCATGGCTCACTGTTTCTGTCTCTTACTATCTTTTAGGAACTGGTAGAAAGTGTAACCTTGGCCGTTTTTATGCCCAACAGCACAGCAGTACTTCATGCTTGCTGTATCATGAAAAAGACAACTACAAATGAAAATAAAGTGAAGGGGATGTACACAAAAGAGACAGTATTAGTGGAACAGTTAGTTCACAGGTACTACATGGAAATGACATGTTGCTTTCCCAGCCACAGGGAGTGGGCCAGGGCACCGGAACGAGGACCAGCAGTGGATCAAGGGAACTCTGCTGGCCACAGGGAGTGCGCCAGGGTGCCCAAGAAAAGCAGCATCAGTGGATCATAGAAACATAGACTTTGACAGCAGATAAGGACCACTTGGCCCACCTAGTCTGCCCATTTCCCTACCTAGAGGATAAGCTGCAGATCCTATTTAACCAACAGCCTATTTCTTCCTACCCCCCACAAAAATTGCCTTTTGTCTGCCCCATGCATTCTTGAATTCACCCACAGTTTTAGACCCCACAACCTCCTCAGGAAGGCTGTTCCATGCATCCACCACCCTCTCTGTGAAAAAATACTTCCTCTCATTGCCCCTGAGCCATCCCCCCTCTATCTTCAAATTGTGTCCCCTTGTTCTTGCACATCTCTTTTTCTGAATGATGCTACCCTCTTGGACTTTGTTGATTCCACTGAGGTACTTAAATGTCTCTATCATGTCCCCCCTCTCCCTCCTTTCCTCAAGGGTATACATATTAAGCTCCTTTAGTCTCTCCTCGTATGGCTTCTCTTGCAGACCCTGCACCATTTTAGTTGCCCTCCTCTGAACTGCCTCTATCCTGTCTATGTCCTTGTGGAGATGGGGTCTCTAGAACTGGACACAGTACTCCAGATGGGGTCTCACCAACTGTCTGTACAGGGCATAACAACTTCTGTTTTCTGCTGGTGGTGCCTCTCCTATACATCCCAGTATCCCCCAACCCTCCCTACACGCCTTCTCACATTGCTTGCCAACCTTAAGGTCATCTGATGTGATTACCCCAGGTCCCTTTCCATTTTGTTGTTGTTACTACTCTCCCCTCATTGTGTAATCTTCCCTGGGTTTTGTTTCCCAGGTGCATTATTTGCACTTCTTGCACTGAATCCAAGCTGCCATACTTCTGACCATTCCTCCAACCTGCCAAGTCCCTCTCATCCTTTCCACGCCTCCTTGTGTATCAACCCTGTTGCAGATCTTTGTGTTATCTGCAAAGAGACATACTTTTCCTTCCAGTCCCTCTGCAATGTCACTTATAAAGACATTAAAAAGGACTGAACCCAGTACTGAACCCTGCGGTACCCCACTAGTAACCCCTCTTTCTTCAGAGTGGACTCCATTTACAATTACTTTCTGTGTCCTGTTGTCCAGCTAATGTTTTATCCAGGCTACCACCCTGGGACCCACTCACTTAATTTGACAATTAATCTTTTGTGTGGGACTATGTCAAATGCCTTGCTAAAGTCTAGGTAGGCCATGTCCACAGCCCCTCCCTGGTCTACTACTTGATCACCCAGTCAAAGAAATCAATTAGATTCGTCTGGCATGACCTTCCCACTGTGAACCCATGCTGCCTTGGGTCCTGTGCCCCACTGGCCTCTAGGTACTCAACAATTCTTTCTTTCAGAAGTGATTCCATCACTTTCCTTACCACAGAGGTCAAACTGACAGGTCTGTAGTTTCCTGCCTCTGTCTTGGTCCCACTTTTGTGAAGGGGAATCACATCTGCCTGTTATATATTTCCATCTTATTCATATAAAATGCTTTTGGATAGCTTCTTACATCATCGTTTTTAATAACGAACTGCCTATATTCTTCCTCTTGGGAGAAGTATAGCTTTCTAAAATGAGCTTCCCAATTTGAGGGGGCGATAGCTGCCTCAATCTTGTTTGCATATTTATCATAACCCTTACTAACCAAGGTCCAAAACTGTTTGGTATCATTCTTTATTATTGCTTTCTTTAATTTTTCCGACATAACTGCATAATATTTTGATCTTTCCATTTCTAATACTTTTTTATAATCTTTCCTTGCTTTGTTTAATATTTTGTTAGTGTCTTTTGATCCTAATTTTTTCCACTGCTGAATTAGACCATTTAATCTCCTCTTTGCCTTATTACAATTATAATTAAACCAGGTATTGTTCCCCTTTTTTCGCAATGACGTCAAGTAGAAAAAAGACTTTATATAGAAACTTATATCATTCCATATTCCTGTAATCTCTCTATGATTTGTCCTCAATAAATTATTTTTGATATTTGATAAGTGTTCTGCATATATCTCCTCAAATTTCGTAATTTTGGTTCTTTGCCAACATATTCTTTTGATGTTAATTATCTCTTCTTCATGTATCTAGACAAGCATTTTGAAAGTCTATAGAGTATCCCCAGTCCCATGATGTCAGTACCGGTAAATGGGCCGATTCTGTTCTTATTTGGATTTCCAGATCCAATATGGATGCCAAAGCATCTAAATTACCCCATACTAGATCAATGCAAGATGAACCTAAAGGGCCTATATAGGTATAATCACCATCTTTGTCCCCATTTGTTCTACCATTATAAACACAAACATTTTGTTCATTCATGATTTCTGTCTATAATTTCCTATTTTGATTACTGTACTTTTATTGTCAGGTGATTTCCTTATAGAAGAAAGTTTTTTGTTAAGAACATTTATTCCTTTTAAATAGTCACATCCAGTGTTTCTCTTTAAGTGATTTTGAGAAACTCTGGCATTAAAATCCCCTTGTATTATTATTGAAAATTGTTCCTAAGTATCTGTTATTTCCTCTAACATCACTTTGAACTGTGTCCAGTAATCTCCTTTATTGATTTTCCTTTTTGGTAAATATAAATATTAACTAGGATTAACTTTAACCTATCATTTATAATCTTAAGCACTTGACAGTTCTTTAAATAGGCTTTTATCTCAGTGACCATACAATTAAGAGATGTTTTAATAAATACGACCAGACCTGCCATAGGTCTCCCATTTTTGTCGCTGGAATGGCAAAGCTAGAGTACCCTGGTATTAATGGAGGATTATCCACCATCATCAAAGTCTCTTGCAGGCATATTATGTCTATTTCCATAAGGAACTGGGGGGGAATGCTACAAGTCTCGATGGCTGAGAGGGACCTGGGGGTGGTGGTGGATGTCAAGATGAACAACTCAGAGATTTGTAGGAGGGCAGCAGCCAAGGCCAACAATATACTGAGATGCATCACTAGGGGGATCACCTCCAGAAGCAGGGACGTGATACTCCCTCTGTATAACTGCTTGGTGAGGCCGCACCTTGAGTACTGCATGCAGTTTTGGAGGCCATGCTTAAAGAGGGACATTAAACTCCTGCAGAGGGTCCAGAGGAGGGCAACCAAAATGATTTGGGGCTTGGGGGACAGGACCTATGAGGAGAGGCTCAAAGAGCTAAATATGTACACATTGAAAGAGAGAAGAGACCAGGGGGACATGATAGAGGTCTTCAGGTACATGAAGGGGGTAAATAGGGGAGGAACAGTCAGGGTGCTTCAAAGGAAGGAGGAGGGGGCCACTAGAGGGCATGGGTGGAAGCTGGAGGGGGGAAGATTCAGGGGAGAAAGGAGGAGGTGCTACTTCACTGAGAGGGTGGTGGAGCCATGGAATGTGCTGCCTAGGGGCTGGTGGAGCAGAGACAGTGGAGGGTTCAAGAAGAAGGTGGGACAGAGTACAGGGAAGGGTTCTGGGAAGCAGAAGTCCAATGCAGCGAGAATATCCGGAACTGGGAAGGGAGAAGCCAGAGAAGGTGAGGGGGGCAGCAAGGTCAGCTCCCAGGATGGGGGCTGACCAAAAGAGCAGACACGAAAGACCATTAGGCCTATTCTGCTGGCATTTTAGTATGTTAGTATGTTAGTTCCTGATCTGCTAGCTTCGAGATCAGGCCCTCAATGTTCCATGTTAATATGACAAGTTTTTCATCCCTAGTTTAGGTTCTTATATGTCAATCTATTTTGAAATGCTATAATGTGGAAAATCTATTATTAATTTTTAGGGGTAGATTCTTTCCCAGGCCTGTTTTTTGGTTTTTGGGAGTATCTCTGAAAATTGACTTGATATTAGTTAAATAAACTGAGTACTCATCCAGGGATTGTGATGCCTGTAAAAACTAAAGCTACCATTTGGCTTGTATGAAAAGGGTATCCCGTGATAAAAGCGCTGGGGATTGGGCACCTACAATAACGGTGACCCACTCCCCAGCACATTTCAGGGATGGCCACGGGAGGGTAGGGCAGCCAGATTGGGGGGGTGACAATAGTTGCAGGATGTCACTATACGTATTGATGTGGGGGTGGGAGTAGGCATGCACAGTGAGGGATGTGATGGGTGGTGCCACAGTGGGTTGTTGAGCTGACCCCATGACATGGTGGGTGGGTTGCCAGTGCCAATCAGCAGGGTACTGGGTTTGGGTCCGGGCGCTGGTGCATTTTTGTCATGCCTGGCCTGAGCCTTTATTTTTAATGCCCCCCCGACATGCATCCCCCTGGAGTTGAGAATCCTTTAGTAGAGGGGTGCCAGGTGCGAAGCCGCCGGGGACTGCAGGGGGCATAGCCACCTGCAGAAAACATTAAAAAACTAAGTCCCCAGCACACTTTTGCTGTGCGCTGGGGTGTCAGAGTGGCAAAATACATTTTTGGCACTCTTCACTTCCGCATAATGGCGATCGCCTTTAGGCTTTCACCGTTATGACATAGAACCATGAAAAGTGATGTCAAATTGTGGATATTTTGAGATAAATGAATGAACGTGAATATATTTTATTGAACTTCTGTTAATATTCATGCCTAAAGCACAGGAAAGAAAGACACTTGTTTCTCTTTTAATAAAACGTATAGACTGATTCTTTTCAATCTCCCAGCCAAAGAGAGTTAGGGTCTTAGTTTCCCATGCTTTTACCCATTTCTTATTTTGCTCATCTATTACATTAGTAAGATCCTGCAACCATTCCTTATCTTTCTTTCCTTTGCCTTTATTTCTTTTGCCTGATCTGAATCTGAATTAACATTTAAAACAGAAGTTGGAACCAATTGCAGGGCTAAACATAAATGCCCTTCTCATATAATATCCTTTCTTGATTCCAGATTCTCTGTGCTGTACCATAAGACTGACAATACAACAGAAAGCAGTTTTTGTAGTCCTGATTTGGGGGTCTCATAATGAATATCTTGTTAGCTTGTTCATACAAATGTAATAGGTTTAATGCCCAATCTGTTAGCTTGGGTCTTGTTTCAAAACCCAAACTGTGAATTCCATACATCTCAATTAGATATTCTTCCCTTGGGGCTGTAACCATTCCTAATGGACATTCACCGGTTTCTTGTTCCTGACTCTGGGGTTCCTAATTTTGTCACTCCAATATAGTACCCTTGTTCTCCCCTCTATCCAAATCCTTTATATCAGTGCATACACTAGTACAGGGTGAAAATTTATTTGTACAAATCCTTGTTTGAAAACAATCATGAACCAACTTAGTTTTGGGAATATCATTCAGGTCTTTTCCCATTTTATTCTTATCTTTTACTTTTTTATTTAACCCTTGTTCGTGTTTTTATTTTTACCTTTATTTTTTTTTGGAAAAAAATATTTTTTATTAAGACACATTAGGTTATATCAAAACAATTCCTCAGCCATAATTAACATACTTTATTTACATCATTTACAGACAGAGGGTAAATAATGTCTAAATCCATGAAGAAAAATTGTAGGTACATGGATTAAGGAGAAAAGGGTAAGATTGCAGTTAATTCTAAATAGACTGTCAAATTATTATTCCTCACTTAAGATACTCCAAAGAACCAAACCCAACTACGCTTTAAGATTTAGTTTATCAAAATCTTCTTTAGTCAAGTCTTGACAGTTCTTTTTATATAATGTCCATAATGATGCATAATCTGACACAAACTCGTTATTATATAATGAACTTAAAAATAACTGCTTCCATTCCAGAACTGGAAAAATGGGATTTATATCTGTCGAATTCCAATATTTTAAAAATGAATCTTTTAATAGATATCATATTAGCCTTTATACTAGATTTTGGAATATTTAAGTTTGTATTACTGACAAGCTCCATTCCTAAAAGAAGATTCAGATATAAATCCCAATTATCTGTTTGGAAGCCAGCCCCCCTCAAAAAAGAGAAGGACTGGTCCCACCATGCTTTACTTCGCTTACAGTGTATGAACATATGCAGAAAACCAGTGCCTGGATGATCACATGACCAACAATTACTACAGGTTTTTGTTTTCATCTTACAAAGTCTTGAAGGAGTATAGTATGCTCTCATCATAATTTTATGCTGGATTGATTTATCCCTTGTTAGTTTATAAGTGTCAGTTTGTGCAAGAACCTTTAACCAGTATTGGTCTGATATTGAATATTTAAGCTCTTTTTCCCATTGTAATTTAGTATTTCTAAATATCTTGGATGGATTGGGAAGGAGCTTAGAACATATCCAAGCAAATAATTTAACAGCTTTCCCTTTGGGGTATATGACATCATTTAATTCTTGCTCTATAGAGCAATTATTAGGGGCATGTTCCCACCTCTGATAGTCTTTTTTTGTATATGGAACTAATTTGATTGAAAAACAGGAAATCTGAATCAGGCAAATGGAATTTAACTTCAAATGAGTACCATGATAATTTTGAGCCCTGTGAATATAAATCCTTCCATCTAATGATACCATTTTTGATCCAATTTGAATTATGCAAAGTTTTACCATGTAAAAGATGTTTTGGGTTATTCCATCTAGTATTTAGTGGTGAGTTCATAACTAGCCATTTCGTTTTGGATAGAAATTTCTGTATAATCATACTGAGATTTTTGGTCAGAAGGGATTTTGATTTTTTCCCCTTTGTTACAGAGAAAAGTACATTCTTAATGTATGTCTGTTCTTTGAAGTGTATTGAAAGAATCTGATTTTCCCAGAACAGATCAATATCTTTAAATACCCAGTTTAGTACAGACTTAATAAAGGAATAATAACAAGTCAAAACATCAGGGCAGGCTAACCTGCCTTTTTTTTTTGACATACACAGTTTAGGCCAAGAGATACGTGATGCTTTGTTGTTCCAGATGAAATCCTTAAACAATTTACTGGTCTTTTTGAACCAACATGGTGGTATTGGGTGAATTATGTACTGAAAGTAATACAAAAGAATCGGTATCACAGCCATTTTTATTAATTATATCTTCCCCCAAATAGAAAGATGAAATTTGCCCCACATATTTAATTGGTCCTTAATCTGACTATACATGGGTCCAAAATTTTTGTTGTACCAATCTTGTGGTTTTCTAGTAATAGTAATGCCTAAACAAGACAGTCCTTCAGATTGTATCATGGTCTTTATTATATTTTTGAAATCTGCTGTTTGAGGAATATTAAAAGTCAATATCTCAGACTTAGATTTGTTTATTGTATAACCTGATATTTTGGAAAATCTTTTTATTAGCTTCATTAACTCAGTTAAACTTTGCTTCAGCTCCTGGACCAAAACCAACAGGTCATCCACATAAGCATTGTATTTAAATTCTGTAGAAGCTATTTTAATTCCAGTGACCCATTGATTGGTCTGTATTTCTTTTAATAATAATTCTAAACCAATAATGAATAATGAAGGGGATAATGGACAGCTTTGTCTTACACCACGATGCAAGCAAAAAGGCTCTGTCAGCTGACCATTAATCTTCAACTGAGCCCTGTGATTCTTATAAGTTGTCTGGATATATCGTATAAATTGTAAAAGAAAATTGAACATTCGCATTGCCTGAAACAGGTAATTCCATTCCAGCATGTTGAAGGCTTTGGTAGCATACTGTGCCAGCAAAAGAGCCTGAACTCCTGAATCCTGAAGATATTCTATAATGTACTGTAATTTGATAAGGCCTGACTGTATATATCTACCTGGTATAAAACTGGATTGATTAATATGAATTATGGAGTTCAGATTAGATAATATTCTAGTATTTAAGATTTGTATGTAAATTTTATAGTCTATCTTAAGTATTGCTATTAGTCTGTAATTCTCTTTTTTTGATGATTCTTTCCTTTGTTTGAGTATTAATGAGATAAATGCCTGATTAAATGAATCAGGAAGAGTATTCTGTAACTGTATTTGATTAAACAATAACTTTAGCCAAGGGGTTATTGCTGGAGCAAAAGCAGCGTAAAATTCTGCAGAAAACCCATCTGGGCCGGGACATTTGCCTTTTTTCATATTATTGATCACTTCAATTATTTATTTTTCATTAATTGGGGCTGTCAAGAATTCCCAGCATTCCTCCTTAATACCTGTTGAGCAGAATTGAGCATTGTAAGATATTTCTTCTATAGTAGGTTTACATTTAAAACAATATAAATCCTTACAATATTCCAGAAATTCCCTCTGTATATTCTCCTGGGACTGACAATTAGTGCTATCTGATTTTATTATTAATGCTATTTCTGATTTTTCCTGACTTTCTTGGAATCTTCTGGCTCATGTTTTACCAATTTGTTCACTATAATGTTTCCAATTTTCATTTTTCTTTGCCCACAAAAATTTAGTCTGATAAATTTCAGTTGAATCAATAAATTTCCTTAGGTCAGCCAATTCAGCTTTCTTATCTGTAGTCCTGTTATGGATCTCTGATTCTAAGTTTTTAAGTTTCTCCTGTATTTCCTTCTGTTTTTGAAGTCTTAATTTGTTTTTCCATGAAGCAACAGATATCAGATTCCCCCGAATTGTTGCTTTCCAAGCATCCCAACTGTGTATAATATTTGAGGAATCTGTTTGATTGTCTGCAAATAAGTCATTAATTGCTTTCTGAGTTTGTCTATGAATATCTGAATCAGACAATAAATAATTATTAATTCTCCAGATATTTGATCTGGGTCTTCTAGCTTCTAGACCCAGATCTAATGATACCATATTGTGATCTGATATAAGCATGGGGTGCATATTTGCTTCAACTGAAATACAGGAGACCAAAAAGTCCCTAGAAACCAAAAAATAATCAAGACGGGAGTACATCTTGTGTCATGCTGAATAAAAAATATAGTCCCTAAGATCTGGATTT
The DNA here is from genome assembly GCA_016271365.2 of Neoceratodus forsteri. Classification (NCBI taxonomy): domain Eukaryota; kingdom Metazoa; phylum Chordata; order Ceratodontiformes; family Ceratodontidae; genus Neoceratodus; species Neoceratodus forsteri. Next base: position 1,223,379,552 of record CM057450.1, read on the forward strand.
ATTTCTTTAGTTCTTTTGGCTTATGTCTGTCCCAGGAGGAAAAGGGCATCTTGGCTAATTGATCTATAATCAGACGATTCAAATACCCCCCAATATCATATAGGGGCTAGCCATATCATGCATAATTTTATTAACTTCTGCCAAAAAATCATCACAACCAGTAAATGGAGCATAAACTGAACACAAGGTCAGCACCTCTGCCCCAAGCTTGATTTTGACAGCTACTATATGGCCCTGAGCGTCTGATATTGAATCCTCAACAGTGCTCCTAAAGTATTTGGATATTAGAACAAGAACCCCAGCACTGATCTTCTTGGTACCTAGTGAAGAAAATATCTTCCCTGGCCATCTTCTGGCAAGCTTTTCTAGTTCTTTTTGGTTAAGAAATACCTCGTGAAGAAGTATTATATCCAATTTCAGCTTTTTAATCCTAGCTAATATGTGATATCTCTTGACGGAAGAATTGAAACCATTTATGTTCCAAGTTGCTATCCTTCAGGCTGAAATCATTTTAAGTAAATTATCCTTTGCTTTCCAGTTCTTACCCCCTCTACATATTTTGGTTCGACTCCTTCTATATAACTGCTGACTAACCTATTCATATTGTTTTCTAAAAACCCAAAGTGTGTCTTCACCCCTCTTAATCCCTCCTCTTGACCCCGCACCCCCCAACATCACCATAGACAATGTCTGGTGATCAACCACACCACTTAATTTGTGCGCAAACCCCAACCCCCCAACCTCCTGGTGACCATTTTACATCAGATTCCTTAAATAAAACAAAAATAAGAGAAAGTCCTAGCTATATAGCCAAATCATAGTTCACAAAATGTTCTGGAAGTCTTAACTTAAGATACTGAAGAGCTTCCTGAAGACTATGATATAACAAGACTTGATTCAGAAGAATTTTTAGTTCAGCTGGGAAAATTATGTATACTTTTATTCCTTTCTTCCAAAGATGATGCTGTAAGTTATTGAAAGTTCTCCTCCTGACCCATAAAGACCTGGAGAAATTATTTTTGAAGAAAATCTGATGGTCCTTGAAGAGAAATGTCTCCTTCTTATAATATAACTGCATAACTGAATCTTTGCCATCAGAAGTCAGAAACTTTATAATTTCAGATCTAGAACCAGAATTCCCTCATGGTGTGCCCAGCCAGTGTATTCTATCAATAATTGGAACCTCAGCAGAGTTGTCAAATAAATCAGTTAAGATTTGAAAAGTAATTTCCTTTAAAGATGTACCCTTTTCCCATTCTTGCTGTATACCATAAATTCTCATATTCTTGTGGTGTGCTCTGTTTTCAAGATCATCCGGTTTAGCTTGAGTTTCCTGGAGCTTCTTTTGACATCCCACAAAATCTTGAATTAAAGGATAGAGTGAATCTTCTGTTTTAGACTGTCTCTGCTCTAGTTCATTTATCCTCTGCATCCCCTGTTCAGCTCTTTGTTCTATTTCATGTAATGAACCTTTCAGTGTATAGATAGCTTCCACTACAGGTTGCAGCTTTTCTACAGAACTTTGAATGCTTTGAACATTCCTAATAAGTTGCTTTGCCCATTCGGTGGGGGGGGGGTCCTCATGGCTTTCAGGTTCCTGAACACAGCTTTCCTTTACCCCTTCCTGGCCTACTTGAGATTCTTTTATATTTAGAATAGTCAGAATCTTCTTCTCCTATATTGTCTGGTTCCTCTGAAGGTTCTGTTACTGTAGGTGAAGAGAAATTTTGTTGAGGTTTGCTAGTCGATGGGAATAACCCTACCGGTTTCCTAGATTTCTCCTTCTTCCTCTCTTGGTCTTTTTTAGGTGACATTTTTGTGCAGAGGGCCTGAAGAGCTGCAACAATTTTTTAAAGGTAGTTGAAGTTGGAGTTGTTTGTATAATTTAATTTTGTTTTTTGGAGACTTCTGGTCTAATTCTGGTGTTAGCCCATCATCTGTTTTACTTTGTTTTTTCCCTTCTGCTTGAAAAATTTTGCTGAGCCTTTTTTGTTTAATGTCTTTCTCTTGCATTTATTTGAGCAATTTTATCCAGGTCTCCAAAGTGAAGTTAGCAGTTAAACGATTGAAAATTTTCCAAAATACAGATAAATTGACCCCAATCTCCCAAGCTTCAGAACCCCAAAAGAGGAAACAATGGTTAATTGTGACAAGTTCTCAGAGCAAACTGTGCTGAAAAAATTTCAACCAACAGTCTGTAACTAGGAACAGATATTCTACTTTGTACTAAAGCAGGCCCATTAGATTGTTTTCTTTACGAGAAAGAAAAATTCTCTAAACGTGAATTGGCCTTCTCTTCTATTCAGTGTTAGACAAACACTTGTCATAATAAGCACACACCATCTGTAAAAAATTCAGTCTAGCAGCAAAAAAAAAAACAAAAGCAGGTACACTTTTCAAAGCAAACAATCTGGTTTGATTTTTGTCTTTGTGGGTATAAGAAAAGCTATTAACATAAGCAGGCCTCCCCGTTGACCTAGTTTTAAACAAGTAATGTTCGAAATTAATGAGGACCAACTGTAGTAATTTAAATTGTAATAGTTTAAATTGTCATCGGGCAATAGGCAATAGGCAGGCAAAAGGAAAATAATTTTTTTCTCAGAGAGAAGCGTTGCCGTTGTTTTTAATTCAAGACTTATTTTGCATTACTCACAGATTGTACAGTGGATTCTTGCTTGCACAGCTTGTAATCTGATTAATTTGAATATTTTTCTCTTCTATGTAATAAGTCTGGAGGAGTGTTTTCAGCATTGCATTCAATACTTCATTTTTTGATTCTGACAAAGACGCTCATCTGACCACAGGTTTAAGAGTATATATGTCCCTCACGTCTTAGTGAAGCAAATCGAAAAGTTCAATAACATTGTTTTTTTCTTCCACTTCTCTTGCTTTTTGCCAATACAAGAGCAACTCTTCTGGTAGCAGAACTATTAGTCCTGGTTGCCTTCTTCTTAGAAAACATGAAAGAAAATAACAGCGGCAAGGGCAGCAAAACAAGCATTGGCAGGAAAAGAAAAAAGTCCTCACAAGCTTCTTATGGTACACTGGGCTTCCACCCACCCAAACCAAGAACTGAGAAAATATCATGGTGGGGACCGACTGGAGCTTGCAAGTTGTCACAAGAAAACCAAGAAAACAAAACTGCTAAAGTTCCAGAGAGGTTGCAGAATGTTACTTCAGTGCAGTTTCAAATCGCCATTGCAGATGGACACCAGAAAGGAGGTGAGGTGAGTAACTGCTTAGAGCATGCACACATCTCCATCCAATGTCTCCAATCCCCTTAAGACCTTTCACCTTTAGATATGTTTGGTTTATTTGGTTGGCTTTTTTCTTTCATTCCTTTTTAATGTTTTGAGTTAATTCTTCCAGTTCTGGAATAGACTCCATTCCTTTTTGAAAGGTTGGGGGTAGACTGACCTGAGTTGCTTTGTTTCTCTTCTGTAGTCCTTTGTCATACTGTGTGTCTTCAATTATTATTGAATCAGTAATAGGTTTAACTTGATTCACATTAAGAGTATCTAATATAGCCTTATTACAGGCTACTTCACCTCTCAAATTCTCAATTTCCCCTTTTAATATCCATAGATTTTCCAATAGTACCACATTTGCCAGATGTTGGTTTTTAACCAGCTCAATTAATTGTGGGGACAAGACTAAATAAGTAACATGATCTCTGAGTAGTGCACTATCCTTCTCAACAAATTCTAAGTTTGGTATAACAGTCTGCCCTTCTTCCATCTGCCTAGGGGAAGGATAGAGTTGTGACGAAGATGATAAATTTCTTAGGGAGTCATTAATTGTAACCTGTTGTCTCAAATTTTGTAATGTCTGCACCAGTTCCTCTAATGTTTTACTGGTACTCTGTACATTTCTTCCTTTTTCTACACCTGCCCTAAGTAACCAACCTTCAGTATTCTTCATTCCCCCTTGTGCTTTGAGGCATTTGCTAGTCTTTGAGGCATATTTTTTATCCCCAGATATTTTTTCCTAGGTCAGTAGATATCTGACCAAGGGGTCCACTACATCAAAGTCAGTAAAATAGGATTTAATTGGAGAAGAGTCAAAATCTGGATCAAATAAGACCACTGACACCAAGGGTTGTGTACAGGACTCAGCTGAACTTATGGAGTCCTCCATCCAACTATTGGTGCTATATTCTTCTAGTGTGATCATTTGTTGGTCAATTTAGCTTAAAACTAGTGTGGCTAAATTCCCTGAATCCACATCATCTTGTATATTTTTCTCAAAGGTCTCCTCAGTATCATTATAGTCATTTAAGGTGACAGGAGTAGAACTACCTCTGTTAATTTGGGGAGACTGTTTGAAAAAAGATGTGATTTTATGCTGAAAATTCTTAACTTTCCTCCTAACTTCCCTCCTTATCTCGAGCTCCCTTAGCTCCTCTATTTTTTTGTTCTATTTGTCGTTATCCTTCCTTTTATACCTCTGTTTTGAAGAGACTTGTAATCCGCTTCTTGTGTTCACCATTATGAGACACTATTTTCACTTACATACAACAGGAGGCAAATCAAACTATAACCAGATTAAGTTAGACCTGCTTAACTCCAATCTGATGGTTTTATCAGCTCTATCAAGGTGCAATCACTAGAATCGTTGACAGACCTTTTTCTATTAAGATAACTAAATAGATTATCTCTTAAAATGTTTCCAGTTGCACATCATATGATAGTCAATAGAGATATATTTGGTACAATACTTCAGGGCAGTAAGTCAAATGTGCTTTAGAATCCAAATACAAAATTTATATGAAATACAACTAATAAACTGTTAACTAAATTTTATTTGTGTTACTAATTGGCTGTAAAATATCTATTAATTAACTAATGCCTGAAACCAGTTAAGATAACACAACAGGAAATGTCCAGTATCTTATAGTTCTTGTCAAAGTCTTCTGGTATCCCAGCAAGATCAGGATAAAATGACAGTTCAGTACTTAACTGGGTCTTCAATAATGTAATAATAATAATAATAATAAGCTTTATTTCTCTGCGCCTTTCTTAGAATCAAGGCGCATTACAATAAAATACACAATAAAAACATAATAAAACAGATTAAAAACCAAATTAAATACAGAGCGTTAAACAGCATCCAAATTATCTCCAAATGCTTTACTCCATAAAAAAGATTTTAAGCCCTTTTTAAAACCCTCCACCGTCATGCACTCTCTAATCCAACGTGGTAGAGAATTCCAGAAGGTCAGCGCCATGAACGTAAAAGCTCGGGCGCCGGAAGATTTTAAAGCTACTCTCGGGATCTCTAGCAACCCCTCGTTGACTGAGCGGAGTGGTCAGCGCTGGTAGGTAAGGCACCAGAAGATCTTTCAGGTAATCAGGGCCCAAACCGTGTAGAGCTTTATATGTCAGTAATCCAACTTTAAAGGTGATCCGCCACTGAACTGGCAGCCAGTGCAGATCTCGGAGCACCAGTGTAATATGAGAGGAACATGAAGTCCCCATTAACAACCGGGCTGCTAAGTTCTGCACTAGCTGCAAGCGGCGGATATCAACCCCGGGAAGCCCAAAGTAGAGGGAGTTGCAGTAGTCCAGACACGAGGTCACAAAGGCGTGGATCAGCGTGGGTAGGTCGCCAGATGGAACAAGGTGCTTGATCCTGGCGATGTTCCTAAGATGGTAAAAGGATACCTTAACAACAGCTGACACTTACGCACGCAATGTCAGCTGATCGTCAAGGATCACCCCCAGGTCTTGCACCCGTTCAGAGGTTGGGAGCTCCACATCCCCCAGGAATAAACCAGAGGTTTGAAATGCCCCCAACCCCTCAATATGGCAGCCAGGATCCACAACCATCACCTCCGTCTTCCCAGAATTCAACTTCAACCAGCTGGACCTCATCCAATCCTGGATCTCGCTGAATCAGTTGTTAAACACTGAGAGTGCTCTATTGTGGTCAGGTGCAAAAGACAGATAGAGCTCGGTATCATCGGCATAACAATGAAACTCCAGCCCATATCATCTTACAATGTCTCCGAGGGGAAGTATGTACACCGCAAACAACATGGGGGACAGCACAGAGCCCTGAGGCACCCCACAGGTCAGAGCGGTAGGATCAGAAGAAAATATCCCTGATACCACCCTCTGAGTTCTACCTGTGCGGAAGGAGGTAAACCATCTGTGCACCAAACCCAACAACCCACAGATGCATCTCAGGCGCTCAAGCAACACCCCATGGTCTACGGTGTCAAATGCTGCTGACAAATCCAGAAGGACCAAAATGGACCATTTTTTCTGGTCTCTCGCCATCAGGAGATCATTGAGGACCCAAACCAGCGCAGTCTCAGTGCTGTGCCTCTTTCGAAAACCTGATTGAAGAGGATCGTAGATGTTATGGATGGCTAAATGGTTGTCCAACTGGGCTGCCACCACTTTCTCGATTACCTTCCCAACAAAGGGGAGGTTCGAGATGGGTCTGTAGTTTGCTAGGGAGTCGGGGTCCCAGGATGCCTTTTTCAACACTGGTGTCACCACCACTTCCTTCAGGGAGCGGGGATATTCACCAGAGTCTAGGGAGCACCAGACTATCCTAGCTAGAACCAGGAAGATAACCTCCCCACAGCCCATAATCAGGCCAGTGGGACCCGGGTCTAAACTACAGCTTGTGATACGCATACCCTGGACAATCCTCATAACATCCTCGATTTCCGGTCTTTTGAAGGAACTCCAGGCGAACGGTGTGCTTGTGACCGTGGGCTGGACTGCCACAACTCCCATGGAGGGAGCGGTGCAAATCTCGGCCCTGATGTCGGCCACCTTATCTGCAAAGAATCGAGCAAGCTCCACACACTGCATCTGTGAAAGAGCTCGACGAACCTGCAGACAGGCTGGGTTGCACAGCCTGTCTGCGGTTCGAAAGAGCTGGGCTGGTCGATTCTGAGCAGCAGCAATTTCTCTGGACAGGAACACTGCCTTCTTATGAGTGACTGCTGACTGATAGAGTTTATTATGCTCTAGGAGTCTAAGATGGTTGGCATCTAAGCCATAGGGATGCTGGCTGGAACAGTGAACCTAGTAGCTTTGGTTTCTCCTCTCTTTCAGGTTAGGGGTGCTTCCTTGCTCGTTCTCCTTCCAGTCAGTCACTAGAGCATAAAAAAAAACTCCTAAAAATACTTTGTACAAACTACGACAAAAGATACAATTTTCATTTCAGGCTTTTTCAGATACAAACCATATTATATACAGCCAATTCAGAAATCAAAGGCCAATTCAGTATAAACTTATTCTCTATTTAAACCTGAATTAATTCACTAAAGGAACTAAAGGAACAATATTATATCTTAACAAGAATATTTGAAACTTAAATACAAGAAACTACAGAAAAGTACAAAAGTCTTTCTAAAATTAGAATGTATACTAAGTACTATTTACTTTTGATCTCTGTGTCAGATATATAGTGCAACAGTAGCACTGTCCTATCTTTGTGAGTTTCCAAATCACCAAGGGATACAGCTTGAATTTTTAATTAATGGCTGCAGCTGAGATGGCTGTGCAATACAACTTGCAAAGCGAGCTGGACAAAATGAAACTATAGGACCAAGAAATACCTCACAAAGTTACATGCATAAAGTATTCCAAAAACCTTTTTCATCCACTGCGGTTAAAATCTTACATTTGTAAAAAGCCAGTGAGCTGAGAAAGGCTATATTTATATTCAGAAGTCTGTCCTGCATATTTTATGCTCTGCACTCTGCTCTCAGTGACGTTAGGCAGTTCTGAATCACCCTAAGCCCCGTATCCAACTATAAATTAGCTATGGGCTATGGGCTGGCCTATATGCCTGTGTGCAGAAAACTAATTAATTAAGTAATTCATTGATTGACTGCTAGATTGTTAGACTGTCCACGGGAAAAACTGTGGAAGTTATTTGTGTGGAAATGAAGGAATGCTAGCTAAGACAAGTATTAGCAATGGTCTCACATCAGCAGTCAGCAACTGTATTTGCTTCAAACAGAATGCACTCTAAGTATACGGTTTAAAACAGATTAAAATAAATCAAATTAAATTGATTCTAAACTTGTGCTTATAAGGCCCGTGGAGTCAGATTTGCCAATCAAGCCAATCAATCTAGTGAGCTACCTTAATGACCTAAATGGCCTATTGCATATGTATCTGTTTAAGATTTATACTAAAAACTACTCCTGTACATAGCATAACATACATAATATACATCAAGCATCTCCTAAGGCATTTCAAAGCACAAAGACAGCTTCCAAGGTAAAAGAGCAAGATTACAAGTTTGCCCAGCATACATTAAGCCATGGTATGCACGGGCTGTATGCATAAACAAAAAAAAACCCACAACCTAAACAATAAAATCAATAAAATGTGATTAAATGTAGCACGTTATTTGCAGCAGACTGGGAAGTCCAGTAATTTAAAAGTACAATGAGTAATGAACTCAGTCCATACTAAGTTATAACAGCTGAATATAAAATCGGGCACACAGTTTAAAATCAGGGATATGTCAGAGTATCTTTGAGTGTCTGGGAGAAGAATACTTTTCCAGTTTTCACTTCTGCACAATGTTGCATTTTCCCTCCACACGGCTAGCCATGGGCCACCCACCAAGTGGATCCTGCCACCACCAGATTCCTCTCTCTTAAGGCAAGCCCCTGTAGCATACAAGGCCAGAAGTGTTATTCAGTGACAGAAGAAAGTCCAGAAATGACTGTGTTATTTGTCCCAACTAAGCCCGAATGCAATCTTGAGTAATGTAACTGCAGGCTGGTCAAAAATAAGGCAACAGTGGCATATCTTTTAAACGACAAAATAGCGCCTTAACACAGTCCTGCTCTCAGTGCTTCTCCTCAGCGCTGCAGCGTGAACATCACAAAATCTCCCAGCATCCTCTGACACTGTCTACCCCATGAACTACTACATATTGTATTTCATGGCGGTGTAATGAAACCACCTTTTTTCCTATACACGATCACTAATTTTTTTTTCCTTTGATAACTAATTCCTTGCTGCTGTAGCTGCACCACTCTCTGGCAGGCACTGTAAAGTCACACTACCAAACACCCAAAAACAGAGCAGCAGAGAGGTACAGCAATCCATTATCCACAAAGGACGGCAGCCCACTGAAATGTGAATACATGAGCAAATGCTGCACAAGCACACAGTAATTCATTCACAGCTCATTACTGTACTGGCCATGGAGGAGAGCGAATGGATGTGACAGCTGTACACTCCATTTCATGATGAGGGTAGTGGATTGGTGTTACAATGCAAAAGAAACACAGAGGGAAGAAGACAGGAAACTATATCTTGAAAAGCAGAGTGAAGTACAGAAAGCATTCAGGAGAGCAGAGGCACAAACAGAAGATATTATAGCCAAGGTAATAACAGTAGGGGACAGTTACTTTTCCGGGTACATTAACTGACTGGAAAAAGGTTTGAGTGGGATTATAACACTAGAAAGAGAAGGAAGGAAGGAAGTGTGCAGAGGGGGACCAAGAAAAAGCTGAAATTCTGACAGAGTGTTTTTGTTGAGTATTCACAGAACAAGGAGAAGGGTAGAGACCAAAGTAGGGTGGCAGAAGCACCACTGGAAGAGCCTTGGAGCACCAGTCCAGTTCAGGAAGAGAGAGTCTTAAAGGAAGTCACATATCTGAAAATGGACAAGGCAATGGGCCTGGATGGGATACATCACAGAGTATCAAGAGAAGTAATGAAATATCTTGCAGCACCACTGACAGCCCTGATCAACAGTTCACTGTAAACAGGTGTGGTACCAAAGTACTGGAGAAGGGCGAATGTAGTCCCTCTCAACAACAGTGGGTGCATGGAGGAGACAGGCAGTTACAGGACAGTCAACCTGACCTTGGTGGTGGTGAAACTAAGGGAATAACTACTAAAAGAACAATTTGTGAAAGCATAACAGGATGCTCACCATTGCTTTGGTGTACCTACCACCCACAAAAGTAAACCAGGGGCTAGGTGTTGTCCTGAAGGCCCTCTCTAAACTGAAGAAAAACTTAGAGGTTATTGTCACTAGAGACTTTAGTATTATTTGGGCTAACAAAGGCACTGACCATCTTAAGGATCAAGTTGCAGAGTCGTACCTCATGCAGATGATTTATTCGGACACCAGATTAAACCACAAAACAGGAAAGGGCACCCTGCTTGACTGGATCCTGACCAACTCTTCCAATAGAATCAAAAATGTCCAGGTGCTTCCTGATTGCCCCAGTGATCACTCGCCAGTTGCATGTATGTGGGTTAATACGGTAAAAAAGGACCCCCCCACTCTGGTTTTTAGCCGAGTCCTGAAGAGGGTGCAAAACGCAATTTTAAGACAGCTTTGGCCAACACTGACTGGTCTCCTCTCAATAGTCTCCAAGACATTGACCAGGTTTTGCAATTCTTTGTGTCCACAGTCAATGGTATTTGTGATGCCTATGCACCCCTGAGAAAAAGAAAGATAAGGGCTGCTTCCAATGGATGGATTTCAAGGGACCTCCTTGATCTGATGAAGGAGCGGGACAACCTCTGGGAACTTGATAGAGGCACGGGCAACCAATCTGACTTCCAAAAGTATCAGGCAGCCAGGAACAAGTGTACTGCTCTTGCCAGGCAAGCCAAGACGGCTTACTACAAGGAGCAATTGGAACATAACTGGGGAAATGGGAAGCAATTCTGGGATAACATTAAGGAGCTCCTGGGCAGGGAAAATAGAAGGCATTCCTCCATGCTCAACTTATATGGCACCCCCACCCTACATCTACACACAATTGCTGAAGCCTTCAATGTGGCCTCCTCTGACCTCAGTTCTGTCCTTCCGCCCAGCTACCTTGATCCCCCCACAACACCCGCCCAAAGCCCGAGATAATTTGACCTATCTGAATTTTTACTTCAAGCACGTCACAACCAAGGAAACTAGGATCTACATTACTAAGGTGCTGGGTAAAACTAGGCTTGGTAGTGACTCACTCAACCTTGGACGAGTTGATGGTTCCCATCACCAAGATCTTTAACAAGTCTCTCACCCTGACAAAATTCCCTGCAGCCTTGGAAGGTATCTCTAGTCACCCCTGTCCTAAAAAGTGGGGACCAGTCTTGCACTGCTAACTATAGACCAATATCTATCCTCCCCCCCTCTCTAAGGTGCTTGAAAGAATCATGGCTGACCAGGTCATGGAGTACCTTCAGAAGTACAGTCTATTGTGCCCACAACAGCATGGATTCCATCAGTGCCTAGCACAGCTGCGGCCTTAGTTGAATTCACAGACTAGAAACACAGAAACATAGAATTTGACGGCAGATAAGGACTGCTTGGCCCACCCAGTCTGTCCATTTCCCTACCTACTGGATAAGCTGCAGATCCTAGTTAACCAGCAGCCTACTTCTTCCTACCCCCACCCCCAGAATTGCCTTATGACTGTCCCATGCATGCTTGAATTCCGCCACTGTTTTTGACTCCACAACCTCCTCCAGAAGGCTGTTCCATGCATCCACAACCCTCTCTGTGAAAAAATACTTCCTTAAATTACCTCCGAGCCCCCCTCTATCTTCAAATTGTGCCCCCTTGTTCTTGCACACCTCTTTTTTTGAAAGATGCTACCCTCTTGGACTTCCCTTGAGGTACTTGAAAGTTTCTATCATGTCCCCCCTCTCCCTCCTTTCCTCGAGGCTATACATATTAAGCTCCTTAAGTCTCTCTTCATATGTCATCCGGTGCAGACCCTGCACCATTTTAGTTGCCCTCCTCTGGACAGCTTCCATCCTGTCTAAGGTGTTGGGTAAAACTAGACTTGGTAGGTTCACAAGGCCTTGGATGGGGGCAGCCTGGTGGGATCTATCTTCATAGAGCTCGCCAAAGCCTTTGATGTGGTCAACCATCACATCTTGCTTGACCAGCTTCAGCACCTCAGGCTAGCCTCTGAAGCCATCCTCTGGTTCCAGGATTACCTATCCAGAAGAGCACAAAGTGTAAAAATTGGGACAGCTATCTCCTCATCTAGGGATATAGTACTGGGTGTCACACAAGGGTCTATAGTGGGCCCCCCTCCTCTTTAGCCTTTTCATCAACAGGCTTCCAGAGGCCTGCAATAGCAAGATTATTCTGTATACAGATGATGCTGTCACCCTTAGAAGTAGTGCCCAGCTTCAGTACCTACAGGATGATTTGCAGTACTCGTTTTGCAGCTTGGAGGAATGGTTCAGCTCTCAAAAATTGTTTCTCAATTACAAGAAGACAAAGACGATGCTGATAACCACTCACCAGCACAAGAGATCTCTTCTGTCCCTTACTATTGCTAACAGCAAGGCTGCTCCACTCGAGCAGGTCAACTCTTTTAAATACTTAGGCATGATCACTGATGACACCTTCTCATATGCGCAGCACATTGATCAGGTCATCAAAATAGTAAAAACCAAACTTGGAGTTCTCTACAGGCACAGACAGTCCCTAACTCCTGAGGCACTCAGGTTGGCAGTCTCCTCTTCCATCTTGTCTGTTATTGACTACGGACTTGTGGTCTATGGGTTGGCATCAGACGCTGCGCTAAAATGAGTAAGCACAGCCCTCAACATGGCCTGCAGCCTGGCTCTAGGGGCTGATAATCTCCTACACACCTGCTCCATCTACAAGCGCACTAACTGGCTCAGTCTTGCCAGCAGAATTAAATATCAAATGTGCCTGCTTGGCATGATATCTCTCCTACGTAAAGCTCCATTGGCTTTCAATGAACTGCTCCGGTAAGGTAGATCCAGGTACCACACTAGAGGGCAGACTCGCAGCCCACTTGCTATCCCCTTCTGAAAAATGGCGCTTGGCCAACGGTCCTTCGCATACAGGGCTCCTTCTTGGCTAAATGAGATCCCAGCATGCCTTTTTCTCATTAACACCCTCCCTGTCTTTATGGTGGAACTAAGACATCACCTTGCCAAGGCTGAGGTATGTAGCTGCAGGTAACCTGTAGCGCTAACACCCAGTAGCTTGGAGTCAGCCTGCTCCTGGGATGCATGCTCCAATTTGCAACCCTACTGCCCAGTAACCCTGAGTTTAAACTCTTACTTCCTACTACTACTTGCCAGCCCTTGGACTTGACCCTTCCATAGCCACAGCCTGTTCATGAACCTTCTATCTACTGTCCTTAACTCAGAACTCTGTTTTAAGTCCCTCCCCTGCCATTGACCCTTCACAAATGTGATTGTCTCAAAGCACCTATCTTCCCCCCAGCTTATTCTGTGTTCGGTCCTCCCTCACATTGCTCTCTAGTATGTTCCCACTAGGTCAGTCCTGCATAGGAAATTAACCCCCCCTCACTTGACTTGAATTAACGACAAAGCCTCCTCTTGGCTGCATTGACATGCAGGGTGTGAAAGCCTATTTTGAGTCTCTCACCTCCTGACTTTATATGAAATAACAACAGTGCCTCCCCTGGCTGCTTTACCTCCTGCTAAATTAGTTCCTTAAACCCACAGCACTCACCATGTACCTTGGGCTGTACTAACTGCAGTATGTACCTCCATATGAGATAGCTTACAATTGTAACTAGACCAATTGCTGTTATTTCTTTTATTTTTTGTCTCTGCACTTGTGCACCCATACTCTGTAACTACCTTTCTGTGTTGTCCTCCTGTCAAGACGTGGAACCTTTGAAAAGAGCATTTTGCTCAAAGGTTATGTCCGAATGAGTAAATAAATAAATCTCAAATCCAACAAAGCACAGGATCAAAGGCATCATGGATTCACAGCGGGAAGATCTTGTCAAAGAATTCTAATACATTTCTTTGAATGGGTGACTATGGAGGTGGATGAGGGAGTAGCAGTAGATGATGGATACCTGAATTTCAGCAAAGACTACAACACCATTTGAAATAGGCGGCTAATAAGCAAGTTGGGTAGCTTAGGAGTGGGTCACAGGTTAATTACTGGGGTTAAAAATTGTTGGAGCAGAGATCACGTAATGTCTGCAGCCTGGTAGCAGCCTTCTGGTGGAGCTCTCCCTTCCCTCTCCATTATCCAACTAAATCTGCTATTTTCATCGGATTTCAACCTCAAAGCTTATCTACTGGGGCCTGCCTGTCTACTATACCTTGGTTTTAAGTTATTATCTCACTATTGGCAATACTTGACATGATAGATACTGAAATGCGGCAGGCCCCACCCGCACCACACTCCACCGACCTCACCTATGAAAGCCCTGAAAAAATCTAAAGCTTAGGGGACCCAATCAACATGTCCTCCAACACAGTTGTCCTCCTCAGCACTCCTGACCAAGGATCATTTTCTCCAAGAATTACTTCTTTTTTGGGAAACACTGGCTGATACATCCTTGAAGCTAAAATCCCTGCGCTCCGACATGGTGGACCTGGGCTGTGAGATCAGAGCTGTGGAGGCCCGAACTGTCTCACTGGAATCCTGGAGGGATAAGACTGACCTGGAGATTATCAAATTATGACAACAATTGACAAGACTACTGGCTAAAACAGAAGACCGTGAAGGCTGAGGCCATAGAAATAACATCCTCATATTCAGCTTACCTGAATCAGAGGAAGGACTGAATGTTGTGGCTTTCACTCAGAAGCTCCTAACAAAAATAGTCGGTCCCTCTCCCTTTAATGCAGGATATCAAATAGAGAGGGCACACAGGTCGCCTCGCCCAAGACCCCCTGACAACGCTCCTCCATGGCCGTTCATTCTTAACTTTCTGAGTTTCTTTGAGGAACATGTTCTCACCAAGTCTCAAGAGCTACAATCAATTCAAAGGAATGGGAAACCACTACGCATCACTCAGGACTTACCTCTCGAGACCAGGCAAATATGTTCAGCCTTTCAACCAACAGTCTCTAAACTGATTGCGGCCAGAATTAGGTTTAGAATGGCTTATCCCGCTCGCCTACAGGTTTATGTGAATCATGCCTGGATCTCTTTTGAAAGTCCCGACTCAGCAAAAAAGGACCTTAATCAGCGTCTACCCAATCTTTTTCTTTTTTTTCTTGGCTCAATTATGGTTAGAGTTAAATACCTGTTCTGTGCAGTATCGTTCCCTTGATTATTTGCCTCATTTCTTGGTAACGGGGAGTATGGACGACAAACAGGCCAAGAACCAGCCCATCGGGTTTCTTCTAAATTAGCTCACTCAAGGCCCCAGGGTTAGGCACCACGTACGAATGGCTCTAATCCATTAGCCCTCTGCTCCACTCCAATCGGGACCACATTGAGGGATTCAGTTTCCCAAGGGGCCAGATTTCATGGTGCACAGTTCCAGATAGGTTAAGTGCCCCCTTCCTTGGACTCCACTAACTTGAACCTGAACACAGAATCTGGGGGGTGCCTCTAACCCTGCTCATCTTGGTAGATCCGAATATCTGGTAATTGTGATCTGTAATATCTCAACAGCGCTTTCACTTTTTAAGTCGCCCAGTTCACATCCCCATTAAGCATTTATACATCCCGTGGGGCCTTCTATCTTTGATAGACTGTCATTGTCTCTCATTTCTGACCTCACCCCTGCCAACAGCTAGCAAATGAATCCTTCCATCTTGCTGTCCGGTGAAGGTCTCCAGGGAGTCAATTAGACCATTCAGCAGATTGGGCAATGGTGCACCCGGCCATCGGAGGTCTGAGGTCTGAGGCACCTACTAGATCTTCTCAACAATGACCTATCGGGTAAGCCACCCTTCATCTATTCCTTCCTGTTAAATAACTTGGGCTGGGCAGGAAGGGGGGGGAGAGGGAGGGCTCTTGAAATCTGCTCGCTTACTATGCCGACCAGTGTCGCGTACTGGATTATGAGGGGGGTTGAGCCTGCCTCTCCTCGAGCTATGTACTACTCATTTATATTATCATTCCACAGCTCACTCACCTAGCAAGAGAAGAAGTGGACTCTTTGGGTTTAGCTCCTCTTTATGGTTTGTTGGTAATGCAAAATATTGGGTTCTCTCTAGGGGGGCTCTTCTTGTTAACAGTTTGCTTGTTTGGGGAATGTTTAGCATTATGGGAAGGAATCTGCTGCTTATATATGGTTGTGGTCTGAGGTACAGGGCGGGGCGTGTGGTGTGGTTTTCATGGGGACAGGCTTAGCAACTTGAGGGTCAGGGAAGAGTGGGTTTGTTTTTTCAAGGAATCTGCCAATGATTCAAGGAATTGGTCTGATTACCCACTATTATTGTTTAATTATTTGCCTTGTAACTTAAAAGTAAGAGGGGTGGGGAGGGGTTTCTCAAGGGACCCTCCATTGATATCTAGATTCGCTCTGATTGTTCACCAATACTGTTTTATTTGTTGTGAGTATATTACAAGGGCTCCTTCATTCTGCAGCAGGACTATATCCTTTGGTTGGTCTGTTTTGGGGTGGGTGGAGTGTGCCTCATTGGGATTTACATGTTTTCTACTCTGTTGCTCTCATTTCTTTATTTGGAGCATTCTAAAGCATGGCAAGTAATATGTTGAATTTTGTGACATAGAATGTCAGAGGGGTGAGAGACCCCACTAAAAGATACCAGGTCCTGAAACACTGTACCCTTTTAAAAGCACCCATCATATTCTTACAGGAGGCTCATCCCCTGACTCAAGAGAGCACTTGGCTTCACCGGCAGGCCGTGAATCAGGTTTTTGCTGCAGGGGCCTCATCCACAAGCCAGGGAGTAGCCATTTTAATTATGGGGAATGTCTCCTTCCAGATGGATCTATCTATTGTGGATCCAAATGGGAGATATATCTTGGTTAAAGGTCTCCTGGACCATAAAGATGTGATGCTGGGCAGTATATATGGCCCAGTAAGGGGGGATGTCCAGTTTTTTATGGACCTTGTGAACAAACTGGCAACCCTTTTACCTACCCAACTAATCCTAGGGGGGGACTGGAACGTACCACCTATGCAGGATTTAGACAGGACCTATCTACCTCTCAAACCTCCCACCTCTCCCCAGAGAGCTCTAGGTGATTTCACAGATATGCTGGGCCTCTGCAACCCATGGTAAATCCTTAACCCCTCCCATCACCTTTTCACCTTTTACTCAGCTATTCATCAATCCTGGTCCTGCCTGGACTACATATTGATCAGTCTTCCCCTTCTTTCTGGTCTTTGCGATGCAGGCATTGAACCGATAGTCATCTCTGACCACTCAGTGGCTTGGATAGTTTTATCTTCTGACCCTGGTGTACATAAGGATACCACCTGGAAGCTGAATACCCAGCTTCTGAAAGACTAGTCCATTACTTCCAAAATAAAATCCCTCATTCAGACTTTCACCGACTTCAACAGAGATTCCGTACCCAGAATTGATCATGAATGGTGTGTGAAGTACTTAAGGGAGAGCTCATTGCTAGCCTCCAGAAGGAAAAGACTGCGAGAATCCCAGGCCATGTCCCTCTTGTCTCAAATACGGTCCTTACAGTTGTCCCCTTCTTCCTGTTCCTCATCTGATTCTCTTGAGGCCCTATTTTCTCTAAGAAACAAATACTCTGATCTCATGTGGGAAAAGGCTGAATACGCCATCTTAAAGTCTAAGTCCACTTATGTAGATCAGGGTGAAAAGGCTGGGAGGCTCCTGGCCCTTGCCTACAGAAACTGGAAGGCTCCAGATTAATCCCCTCTATCACAGCTTCAGATGACTCAAATAAAACCCTCCCCAAAGAGATAGCCTTGGTTTATCACTGGGCCAGCCATTTCTCTAAATGTAGTCGATTGTTCTCTATTTACTAAAGGTGACTATATCCCTCTTTGCCAACAGAGAATCAAATTATGCAACAACACAATCTTCTTCCCTCTAACATATTATACTTACCATGGAAAACCCTGCCGGCCACTATTAAGGACTCAGTAATTGGCACTTCTATTAAAATCTTCTCTCAGTTTTGCTCCTCTTTGAAGATCCCGCTCTCCAAGGACCCATCCCAGCCAATAACCTCTAACCCTATCATCAAGATTGGGGGTAAAACTCTTTCTCCAGGGTGGCTACCCCAGTTACGGGAAGCCAGGGTTACTGACTTCTATGGCCTGGACTCCCTCCTTTCCTCTCCTGACATTCTTTTAAAATTTAACATAGGTCAACCCCATATCTTCAAAGTTTTCCAATTGAGACACTTAATAGCTCAACTTTTTGGAACAAGGCCCAAACCTCTACTGGTTCACCCTATCTTGTCCCGGTTCTCAGAGCTAGCTAGTGTGCCTCATGGAATCTCCTGCATGTATTTGTATTTTCTGTCTGTCTTTCACCTGGATCCCCTAATGGACTCCAAGGTCTGGGATTCCCTATTACCTGATAATTCCCTCAACTGGGCACAAATATGGAAGGATCTCTACATATATAATGCCCAGGACAAACTTAGGCTCACACAGTATCATATTCTTAATAATATGTACTATACACCAGTCAAGCTAGCCAGAATGGGTCATCTTCCCTCCCCTACCTGCTCCAGGTGTGGCAAGGAAGATGGGAATATTTTGCATATCCTATGGTCCTGCAAGAAAATCTCTCCCCTTTGACAAATGATACAAACCAGACTGGCTCCTATACTGGGTCTTGATGGTCTGTTTACTGTGGAAATTTGTATTTTGGGTTCTTATTCTAGCATTTATGTCAAGGAAAGAAGATTCCATATGGCTATCATATCAGTGGCAGTCAAGAAGTTGGTTCTTAGGCATTGGATGGAGCAGTTGGCCATCTCCTACAATGAATGGTTAAAAGAACTACCTCATGTTTCCAGACTGAACGCCTAATTGCCAGTACTCATAACAAGCTCAAGCGCTGATAAAAAGTGGAACAAACTGTATGCCTTGCACCTATCTTAAATGGATTGTAACTCCTCTGACACCTCGCAATATAACATTGTAAACTTAGGATATCATAGAGGGGTTTTGGGGGCACACTCCTGGGGGGGCCGGGGGAGGGTAGGGTAGTGGATATGTAGAGTTTGTTGATATCCAGTTATCATTTCCTAACAATGTATCTGTGGTGTTGGTTTTGTGACAAAATCTAATAAAACTTTAAATAAAAAAAATTGTTGGAGCGATAGGACACGGAGGGTGGTGGTGAATGAAGTTCATTCTGAAGAGGGGGGAGTGACCATTGTGGTCACGCAGGGATCAGTACTTGGGTCAGTCTGCTTTAATGTCTTCAAAGGTGACATTGCTGAGGGACTAGAAGGTAGGGTGTGTCTCTTTGCAGATGACACAAAGGTCCACAACAGGGTTGACACTACAGCACATGTAGAGAAAATGAGAAGGGACCAAAGAAAGCTTGAGGAGTGGTCAAGGGTGTAGCCACTAAGATTCAATGCAAAGAAGTGCAAGATCATGTACTTGTGGCACAGAAATGTGATGAAGGAGTACATAATTGGGAGGAGATGGGAAGATAGTGATGGGCACAAAACAGGAAAGAGACCTGTGAGTAATCATATGCGGTGATCTGAAAGTTCCAAAGCAATGTGAGAAGGCTATGAGCAGACCCACTGGAATGCTGGGTAACACAGGAAGAGGTATCAACAGTAAAAGGAAGGAGGTGGTGTTGCCACTGTAAAGAACAATGCTGAGACCTCATTTGGAGTACTGTGTCCAGTTCTAGAGACCACATTTCCGAAAGGACATTGACAGGGTAGAAGCAGGTTCAGAGAAGGATGACAAAAATGGAACCGGTGCTACACCAAAAGTCATATCAGGGGAGACTGATGGATCTCCACATGTATTGCCATGAGGAGAGGAGAGAGAGGGGGTATACGATATCGACTTTCAAGTACCTCAAAGGTGTAAACAATGTTCAGGATGGTAGCATCTTTCCAACACAAAAAAAAGATGTTCAAGAGTAAGGGCATCTTGCTCTTGAACATATTTTGTTTTGGTTGGAAAGATGCTATATGAATATCGAGCTGGGTAGACTTGGGGGTAACATGAGAAATTATTTTTTCATGGAAAGGGTGGTGAATCCATGGGACAACCTCCTGGGTAAAAACAGTAGGGAAATTGAGAAATGAATAGGACAGACAAAGGAAGTCTGCCGATAGGAAAGAGATTGTCACCCACAGATCATTTAGGATCTTTGGTATATGAAACAGGTGGGGAAAGTGGGCAGAGTAGGTGGGCCGTGCGATCCTTATCGATTGTCACATTTTATATTTCCATGTCTCTCTGTAGGTCCACAGTTAACAGTGTAGGCAGAACTAACTTTGTTGTAATGCCATTAGCTGGCTCCACATGTGTCACACATTTGCCGATGTACACACACGTGGCCCACACTGCCTCTATTTGGAATACATCCCCAGGAGATGCAGACTGCAGTACTGGACAAAGTACCTGAGATGCGGTCCCACTAGTGAATTGTCCAGTGGCCTCAAAACCAAATGTTTTGTAGTGATGATACTGCTCACTATAAAACATAGCATCCAAATAGCTCTTCTAACAGTCTTCCCACATTGTTTGGCTACTGTTATCAGATAAGATTAACCCCAGGCCCATCTGTTAAATGATGTTTGACAGTACCTCTAACACCATACTGTACTCCTGTGTGGCATTTATATGCCCCAAATGCATGATTTTGCAATTCTTTCAGTTGCATTCAAGCAGACACACTGAACCGCTAATCAAGCACGGTGAGGTCTTTTGTCATGTTATCCACCCACACAGGAGATGTGCAAGCACTTGAAGCACGTGTAGTGATTACATTGAATCAACTTCAGCCAATGGCTTTATTACAAAGATGAATTCAATTAAAGACAGAAAGAGCTGATAAACACTAAACAATTACAAAAAAAGAGGCACATGACAGGTTGACAGCATGACAGACAGAGGTAGATATGACATGGATATTAAAGACGATTGGGTAACACTTTTACAGTAAGACACACCAGCATATGTACCAGGCATCAGCTGTGGTGATGCAGCTGTGACAGTGTGACAGATTAACAAAGAATCAATAAACATCTAGAAAGCATGGTGGAATCAACACATCAGGATGATCAGAACATGTGTAATAGGAAAAGAAACCGTGTATGAAAACACAGATTTCAGACATGTTTGTTATTTTTATATATTGTACTTCCAAATACCCCAACATAGACTTTGATGGCAGATAAGGACCGCTTGGCCCATCTAGTCTGCCCATTTCCCTACCTACAGGATAGGCCGCAGATCCTAGTTAACCAACAGCCTATTTCTTCCTACCCCCCCCAAGAATTGCCTTATGTCTGTCCCATGCATTCTTGAATTCTCCCACAGTTTTAGACCCCACAACCTCCTCAGGAAGGCTGTTCCATGCATCCACTACCCTCTCTGTGAAATAATACTTCCTCACATTGCCCTGAACCTTCATCTTTAAATTGTGTCCCTTGTTCTTGCATGTCTCTTTTCTGAAAGATGCTACCCTCTTGGACTTTGTTGATTCCACTGAGGTACTTTAAAGTTTCTATCATGTCCCCCTCTCCTTCTTTCCTCAAGGTATACATATTAATCTCCTTTAGTCTCTCCTCATACGGCTTCTCTGCAAACCCTGCACCATTTTAGTTGCCCTCCTCTGACTGCCTCTATCCTGTCTATGTCCTTGTGGAGATAGGGTCTCCAGAACTGGACACAGTACTCCAGATGGGGTCTCACCAACTGTCTGTACAAAGGGATAACAACTTCCTGTTTTCTGCTGCTGATGCCTCTCCCTATGCATCCCATCCCCAAAAACTAGATACATACAAACATACAAAGATATGATGATGCTAACAGATATAGGCCATAAGGTCTATCTATTCTGCTTGAGTGTGTAGCTAGCAGTTCATTGTACTGCATCTGCCCCTTCCCCCACTGTCTTTATGTCTGGTTTAGTGCCACTGTCTGCTGACTCCACGCCCCTCCTTAACTTCTCTGTTGTGACCTTCCCCCTGACTTTGTGCCACACCCTCTTAGAACTGCCCACCGACTCAGATGACATCACCACCTGTGGCAGTGCGTTCTATCCTGTCACCACCATTTTCATGAAATATTGCCTCCTCATTAGGTATCACGTAATGTGGGCAAGTCAAATTGAGCAACTCAATTTGAGCATCTCAGTTTGACCAGTTTGGTAGGGATAGCAAGTGTTAAACTATAGTGAAGAATAGTATATATAGCGAGTGTAGCAGTGAGCTACACCAGCTGCAGCAGGGCTGTATTCGGCCAAGCAGTTCCCAGCTGTCTGTTTGGTGTAGAGGTTTCAGTCACCCACCACCTCTGTAGCTGGTGGACCTGGGTTCAGGTCTGGCTGTGGTGGATTTTTTTTTTCATTATTTTTGGGAGCTAATATATATTTTTTAAGTAATTGCTGTTCCCTGCCCTCACGACTTTGTTTCCTCCCGCCCACAGGTTGTCCCCCCCCTCGAGTAGCCCCACTCCCAAGTTTTCTCATTTCCCCTGCATTAGGGCCCCCCCCCGAGTTGATTCTATTAATTTTGAGTGGTGGAAGGACCTTACCCCCTGCATAAACATTTAATTTTTATTGCCCCAGCAGAGAAAGTAAGTGACCGTCGCTGTTTGCGGCAGTCGCTGTGATTCAGATCGCTGTTTTCACTTTCACAGGATAGTCTCCATTAACTTCCCCACAGTGGAGGTAAGGCAGACAGGTCTATAGTTGAGTGGTTTGTCCTTAGCAAAGCAGCAAAGCAAATTTTATTTCTAAAACGCCATTCCAAAAGACCATGGTATTGTACATAAACATAAATGAAAACATAATTACCATAAAAACATGTACTTAAAATCAGTTAATAAAGCAGCAGGAATTAAGCCTCAGGAAAGGCAAAGTTAAAAAGGTACATCTTCAAGGCAGATTTAAAGGCTACAATGGATGGGCGCTCTCTCATCCGACGAGGAAGAGAATTCCACAGAGTCGGTGCTACAAAAGCAAAAGAGCTAGCTCCAGACATAGTCAAGCGGACCCTGGGAATCGCTAGTAATCCGTCATCGGTGGAATGGAGTGGGCAAAGGGGGCAGTAGGGGCAGAGGAGATCTTGAAAATACCACAGTCCCTGTCCATGTAGAGCATTATAGGTCAGCAAACTGACCTTGAAAGTGATCCTCAACCGCACCAGCAGCCAATGCAGTCCGTGAAGCACAGGTGTGACATGGCAAGATCTTGACAAGCCAGTCAACAACCTGGCAGCCTCATTCTGCACCCACTTCAGGATGCAATGGTCCACCCCTGGCAGCCCTAGGTATAAGGCACTGCAGTAATCAAGGCATGAGGTCACTAAGGCGTGGATCCAGGTCAGAAGATCATCAGGTGGGACTAGGTGTTTTATCCAAGCGATGATCCTCAGATGGTAGAATGAGATCTTGATGATGGCTGACACCTGAGACTTAAGTGTCAGTTCATCATCAAACACAATGCCCAGATTCCGCACCCATTCAGAGGTCAACAGCTGGTTACTTTCAAGCCAAAGTCCAGAGGATTGCCCAGCCAGCAACCTCTCTACGCGATGACCTGGGTCCACAACCAACACCTCAGTCTTATCCGGGTTTAACCTGAGCCAATTAGCACTCATCCACTCTTGAATCTCAGAGAAGCAGTTATTAAAGACAGAGACAGTGTAATTTTGTTCTGGTACAAAGGACATGTACAGCTGAGTATCATCTGCATAGCAGTGAAAACTCAGTCCATACTGCCTTATAATGTCTCCCAATGGCAGCACATGCACCGCAAACAACATGGGTGAAAGCACAGAACCCTGCGGTAATCCACATGGCAGGACATGAGGGGCTATGGAAAAAAACCTGGACTCCACTCTCTGCGTCCTGCCAGTGAAAAAAGATTTAAGCCATCTGAGGACTGTACCAGACAGTCCACAGAGTAAGTGCAGGTTCTTGAGCAACATCTCCTGGTCCATGGTGTCAAATGCTGCAGAGAGATCAAGGAGGACTAAGATGGAATGACTGCTCTGATCTCTTGCTATCAGGAGATCATTAATTACCTGAACCAACGCCGTCTCAATACTATGCCTCTTCCTGAAACCAGACTGGAGAGGATCGTAAATATCATGAGTGGTAAGATGCTCCTCGAGCTGCAACATGATTGCCTTCTCAATAACCTTGCCCACAAAAGTCAGGTTAGAGACAGGCCTGTAGTTGGCAATACAGTTGGGGTCAAGAGAAGATTTTTTCAGAAGGGGGCATACCACTGCCTCCTTCAGGGTGTCCAGAAGCACCCCGGTCTCTAGCAAACACCCAACAATATCAGCCAGAACTGGTCCGATGACTTCTACGCACCCCACCAGGAGGTCCACTGGACCTGGGTCCAAATTATAGTAAGTCAGTCACAATCCCTGGATAATATTCACAACATCCATGATCACCAACTGGTCAAAGTCAGACCAGACAGACTGGGTGGCTGTAATCTCCCACTGATCATGGCTCTGCCCATTTGAGCAAGCAATCTCCAACCTGATGTTGGCAACCTTATCTGCAAAAAATCGAGCGCACTCATCACACTTCTTCTGTGAAAAGGCTCCCCTGTTCTGGAGACAGGCTAGACTGCACAACCTGTCCACAGTGTGGAAGAGCTGAGCCAGTCGATTTTGCACAGCCGCAATCTCCCTGGACAGGAACACTGCCTTCCTACGGGAGACCACGGATTGATAGTCCTTATAATGGGACATCAACACTGCCTTCCTACGGGAGACCACGGATTGATAGTCCTTATAATGGGACATCAATCTAAGTTTGTCATCAATCAGGCCGGATTTCTGCCAGCATCTTTCCAACCTTCTCCCTACCCTCCTCAACTCCCTCAACGTCCCATCAAACCAAGGGGACCAAGGGCGAAAAGTGAGGGGCCAAACCCAGACAGGAGCTATGGAATCCAAAGTGGTCACCACAGCCTTATTATAAGCTAGCAGTAGCCCCTATGGATCCATGCTAACACTCGGACTCCCCAATAGGTCCAAGACTGACATAAGACCATCAGGGGTCAAACTCCGCAAAGGGCAACATTGGGCCATCTCTGTAGGGGCAGATCTATTGGGGGGGCTGCAAAACTGAACCCAATAGTGTGGTGATCTAACCATCTGATGGATTCCACCACCACGCAGGAGATCTCCATCTCCAGCAGAAACTCCAGATCAAAAGAATGATCTTGTTAGTGGGTCACAGAGGTAATCACCTGTGTAAAGCCCAATGATATCATTAATTGGAGGAAGTCCTGTCCAAAATGCAAGAGTTCATCGTTGACCCAGGCATTGAAATCACCCTGGACCAACCACCTGGGTGACTCCAACATCATCTTGATGATGAAGTCCACAACTTCCTGTAGGAAATCCATCTCACTCCTACGTGGACGGTATATGAGAAGTATCCTACAACCCACATCTGCACCCATGATACATTTGAAGGATCTATTGGCTCCAACTGGCACATCTACAAGGCCCAGTTCTGACTTAAAACACATAGCTATCTCCCTGCTCCTATGATCCAACCTCTGGCGGTGTATTACTGAGTACCTGGCTGGAACAGCTGACTCCAGAATGGGACCCACATTCCCATTCAGCCAGGTCTCAGTGATGCACACCAGGTCAGATGTTCCAACAAGATCAGCGATAACTGCTGTCTTGTTTCTAATCAACCAGGCATTGCATAACACCACTGTGTTGGATGAGCAGCCGAGGTCGATCGCGCTACTTGCCCACATAAAGTGGAGCCCTTTGGTATAAGAACCAGGCAGAGTGGACCCCTTTCCTGGGCACATTTAACCCCAGGGTGCCTCCTTCACCCCACAACCCCAATTCATCCACTCCATTCCACTAACCCACCAGGCTCACAACCCCCACCCCTCTGACACCCCTTTGCTATCCTTAAGCACACTCTTGTAACGGGGCACCACATGCGCCATCCTCCATGCTCTGAAGCACACAACCAGCCCCAAGAGGGTTCTGTGTTATAATAGCGATCACCGAATGGTGATCGCTATTATGGCACGTGCATATCACCGAAAACCAAATCGGTGATACGCACTTATAGGCCATCCAGCATTACATGAAGTGTTTTTGCAGGGGGTTGGGCTATACCTCCCTCACAGGGAGCTTTACCCCCCGCACACCCCTGCATTTAGATTCTCAACTCCGGGGGGGGTGCATGTCGAGGGGAGAGCACAGTCCAGACCTGCAAAAAAACAAAGTCCTGCAGCCACAGGCACCAGCAAAACTACAACCCTCCCTGCACCAGCCCCAAATGCCGGGGCCAGCCTCCATCACCACCACACCATGTGGCTAGCTTGGCAGCAGCAGGTCCAGTACATTCTGTTAAGCCACTTCCCTATCCCTCCCCTTCCCCTCGCTACCCTCCCTTTCCAGCCGCCCTCTCCTTCCTTCCCCATTGCAGTGGATTGCTACCCTTGCAGTCACCCTGTGATAAAAGTGCCGAATATGAGTTGCCATTTTTGTGGTCACCCATATTCTGGCGCTATTATCACTGGATACCCCCCAGAGAGGTGTTAAATAAGTCGGTCAGTGGTTCCTCTAGGACTTCTGCCAACTCCTTCAGCACCCTGTGGTGTATGCCATCTGGGCCTGGTGTTTATCCACCCACAGAGCTCTGAGGCCTTCCATTACTCTACTCACTGGGAAAACCTCATCCATTAATTCTGCCCCTCTATACCTACTCCTCCCTTACTCAGTGGCACCAGCCACTGCTTCTCCCTTGTAAACACAACAGAAGTAGTCATTTGGAGCTTCTGCCAGTTCCACCCCCTTTTCCACCCATCCCACATCTTTCTTGATCCTAACAATCTGATCCTTGCAGTTTCCTCTCTCCCTCATGTACTTGAAGAAATCCTTTGATCCTCCCTTGATCCCTTGCATCAGCCTAATCTCCCTTTATGCCTTGTGTGTCCTGACTGAGCTACTCACCTCCCTCAATTTATTCATGTACTTCTCTCTGTACCCCCTCCCTTTACGTTATATTATACCTTCTGAAGGAAGCTCTTTTTTCCTTCACCTTCCCTAACACCTCCTTGCTTAGCAGGCTTAGCTTCCTGAACCGGGCCTTTTTGCTTTGTGTCTTTGTGCATGAGTAAGTTGCCTCTGTACACCGTATA
Source organism: Neoceratodus forsteri (assembly GCA_016271365.2). Taxonomy (NCBI): domain Eukaryota; kingdom Metazoa; phylum Chordata; order Ceratodontiformes; family Ceratodontidae; genus Neoceratodus; species Neoceratodus forsteri. Next base: position 1,223,406,578 of record CM057450.1, read on the forward strand.
GTGTACATAGCATTGTGTCAACGTAAGCATGCCAAAAAACCACAAGGAAAAAAAAATGCAGCAAAGCAGAAATAATTCTGTTGCATTAACCTAAAAAAAAGTGTGGTTTGCAGTCCTGGGTGCCAGGATCATATTCCAGCTGTGGTACCACAGTAGTATTTCAACCATACAATATAGTTTCATCTAGGTAAGGTCCCCAACCCTCACCCCAGTCCCAGTAAAATCAGGTTGTTCTTGTAAGCCATGTAGACAGCAAAGCTAGAGTCTGAAATACCCATTAGTGATGCCACAGAGTTGTAACCTACAGAGAGGGTCCTTCGTGAACAAAATAAAGCCCACTTTGTGCCAGGGCAAAGATTATTCTGTGTCCTTTTTATGAAAACACAGCGATACAGCAAGCAAGATTATATACTATTCCTGTAGCAGCAGTGCTGCTGATCTGTATGTGACAAAGAAAATAATGTACTAATTAACTGATGTCACGCCTGGATTCCTGCGGCTGTGTGACAGTCTGTGGTGGCTGTGCTGCTAGTGTCTCATGCATCGAGCAGCATGGGAAGGCACCCCAAACAGTATCTGGAGTTAATTTTTGGTGCTGATCTATGAATACTCGAGATTTATGTGTGCTTTCTTGAAGTAGGACAGACACAGAAAGCAACACATTACGATCATCTATGAATTCTGAGCACAAGGAAACTTGATCACGGCAACACAACATGCAAGTGGGTGATGAAGTGACAGTGCTGGTGTCTAACATAACACTGCACCACAAAGTGAATCGGAAAAGAAAACGAGGCTGTGAAAGTGTGAGAACACTGAGCTGTCAAACACACTAGCCACCCAATTGTGTCCTCACATATCACGCTCCCAGCATGACAATATGAAGAGTGTCAAAACAGAAACAGGGGAATAGGGACTCAGAAAATGGAGACAAAAAAGATCAGAAAAACATTTTATTTCACATTTTCAAACAAATAACTACACACACAAAGGTTTCTGGATTGGATTTTATTTGAGAACACAACATAACCGATGCATCATGCTGTTGCATTTGATCGTTCATCCATGCACCCACAACTTACCTGCTGTAATTTCCATTCAGAAATTAATGTGGCAAAACATTTTTCAATTGTACAAATGCTGGTCTCCTGTTTACCACAATATTTCCACCTCTGAGAGACTTGCACTTTGAGAACAATATGAAATGAAAGATATTATTAAGTCATCAGATAAGATTATTATTAAGCCATGCAAAATATTAGGCACCAGAGGCATATAAGCAACTTAATGATGTTGGTTGCTACAAAAAGTGGTTGAATAATTCAATGAAACAGTTCAAAGAAACACTTGATGGCATAGCAAATGAAGAATTTTGGTCTGTACAATTAAGCTTCAGTGAAGCTAATTTTATTAGAACAGAAGAACCAGTAGTGCCGATGCTATATGCGGCACCCAACGTACACAAATAAATTGAAAGACTGCCTGTGAGACCCATATTCTCAGGGACAGTTGTTTTTTGAGGAGAACCTTAGTAGATGTATTGATTTTTGTCTTCTAGGTCGCACCACAGCAGCCTATCTCTGGGACTCCCAGGATATTCTCCTGAATCTAAAAGATCTTAACTGGCAGCCTGGGTACAAATTGCTTACACAGGGTGTAGCTTCACTGTACATGTGCATTCCACATGATCTGGGTATTACGGTTGTAAAATACCATTTGGAGCAATTGGACAGGAAGGTGTTACCATCTGACTTCTTTCTCGAGGAACTTGATTTTATTTTAAAAAAATTATTTGTGTTTAATGGAGAGTACTACCACCAGCTCAGGAGTACTGCAATGGGTGCCACTATGGCACCACTGTATGGAAATTTGTTCCTGGGAAACCCATGTAGTTGTTGATAGAAACTGGTCCCTGTGGAAAGTGGTAAGATGGTACTGCTTTATAGATGATATTCCCAATGTTTGAATGGGACTGAAGCAAAAGTCATAAATCTGTTGATCCGCTTTCAAATAATAATTACAGTCTGTCTTTCAGTCATAGAGTCTCTGACAAAGAAACTGAGTTTCTCATTCTAAATCTTACTATGAATGATGAAAATAAAAGCAAGATGGGTATCTATAGGAAACTGTCTGTTGAAAACTCCGTCCTCCATGCTGACAGTGCCCATGAACCAAACCTGATACAAAGTATCACCCTTGGTTAAAGAGGAATAGTTCTTCTAATGCAGTGTATCAACAGCAAGTAACAGCATGACTGTACATTTAAACAGAGAGGGTATTCAATGGGTGTTATAAAAAGAGCTATTAAAAAAGTAGATAGAACTAACCGTGACAATTTGTTAAAAATAAAAGATAAAAGTGCACAGCAACAGAACCATAGACTAGCTTTTATTACTAGATATGACAAAAGAGTCACTAAGTTAAAAAGATACTACTTAGCAATTGTGGCAAGCTGCCCAGCTGTTAGCCCTTACTTGTAAATATTATTCTGTTGTACGTATGTTTTTTTATTGCATTCTATGTACATGCCAGTGTCAGCGACAGCACATAGATAAAAGACTGGATTTTTTTTTAAAAGGTGTTTGACCTTCTTCTGACCTGAGAGGCCAGCTGCTTGCAGGAATATGACAAGTTCTTGTCAAAAAGCTTGTGGATACATGATCAAAGGGGTATTTCCAATAGGAACTGACCAAGGGAAACAGAAGTAATAAAATCACCTGTATAATCATAAAACTTACAGGATCTTCACTATAACTAATAAAATTAAGCCAGTTCAAAGCCCAGGATGTTTTAGCAAGGAAAGATCCTTCTAGCAGGCCTGTGTGAGGTAATCGAAAAAGAAGCACATCCTTATAGCATACCTGTGTGAGATTGTAAACCTAAGTTGACTATGTGAATCTGACACATCAAAGATTATCAGGAAAATAAGATTTTTGGGATGTGCAAGAGTGACACCCGGTGACCTAAAGAGAAAGGCCAACCTCAATTCACTGACCTGGAAGGGCCAGTCTCTATTCACAGACTGGGGGGGTCTTCTACATAAACTCCTCAGCACAGACATTAAGGGCCATTTTGCCATTTTGCTTGGACTATCCTGACCACAGAAAACACCTGTCAGCACAGAGACTGCCTAAGAACCAAAGGCTACAGAAAGACTGGAATATTTTGCAAACCAGTGATTCTCTGGACTTATCTTCATACCTCAGGTATTTATTTATTTAGCTTTTGTTGACCAGGTAGGTACACTAGACAAGTTATATGCCTATTTTCAGGTATGACCCAGGAGAGTACAATGAAAAATACAGGTTCAAACAGGGTACATAGCAACAAGAGGGGCAATGTACAGAGTAACAGAAGAGCAAGGTGAACATAGATAGTCTACAGTAAGTAGTAATAGGTAAAATATATATATACATACAGAATAAAATAGGTTAAGTCATTCAATAGCAAGTAGACTTAGCTAACCTGTGTTTTTCTGCATACTTTTCCATTTTGTTTCTTATACTGTTACCTAATTTAGTATATGTTCTCTTTTAGTCGTAACTGCATTTATTTGATTATTTTAGTAAAAACGTTTGCTTTTCTACAGAAATTCTGCCTGTGCAAGAGTTCTTATGTTGTATGTGTGACTGTAGAAGGTTTATTAATAATCTGTGACAACTGTTAATTGCTTAGAGGGGCCACCAAAAGCAACTAAATTGCGAAAAGGGTCTGTAAGGGACATCTGTAAGGACAGGGAGAATACCAGCGTCTACAAAGATTTTGAATCAGGCTGTTGCATGTCCTGTAGGGAGAAGGCCAAATCAGGTGTTATGCTGCTACCCCGAAGACAGTGTGACACCTGGGTCTTCCTCCTTTGTGCAATTTGCCAAGGAAAGGTTCATATTTGGCCACAAGACTTGAGACTGGTATTATGCTCTTATCCAGAGCTGGCAGGATGCCCAGGATCCTCTTGGCAGAGGTGCAGTTGTGACCTCAGCAAGCATTCTAAAGGAAGAAGAGGGTATCCCTGCCCCCCATCATGGATTGCACTTAAGGGTGGGCACTGTGAGCTCAGTGGGCCTGACCTACAGGAGTGGGTTTGTGACAGCAATTGGCATATTCTTCAAACAGATTCACTCACAAGTGGGAATTTTAAAGAGAAATCACAAGTAACCTTTGCCAGGGCAGTCAGTATAGGTAAGTATGTTCAGAGCAGTCATCTTGAATCTGTAAGGGTTGCTAATTGGCTAAGAAAAACATTGCATTTTATAAATGCACTCACTGTAGTGTTTACAAGTGTAATGTGGTGGGATTCAAACCTGCAATACCAGGAACGAACCATAAACCAAATGTAAATACTTTTTATTAACTATGGGACTGAGTGCATCATGTATGCAGCATAGTGCCCATGCAGTAAAATTTATGTAGGCAGTACAACTAGACAACAGCTGGAACTCGTGCTGAAGGCTGCAGTGACAGGCGTGAGCTGCTGATCCCCTCTTCTGTCTGTCTGCCTCTGTCTGTGTGTGTGTGTGTGTGTGTCTGTCCATCTGTCTGTCATATAGACAGACTATCTATCTATCTATCTATCTATCTATCTATCTATCTATCTATCTATCTATTTGTTATTTAGCAGACTGGGGAGCCCACCCCCAGTATTGCTTCTTTCTACTCCTCCCCTCCAGGTCACCCCCCCCCCCATTTTCCATTTTTTTTCATTTAGGATAGTGTAGCAAATGACTAAATACTTCAATGCATATGTATGGTTACTGGAAAACAAATCTTGATCTTATATGTCCTACAAGCTCAGTACAACAGATACCTTCATTATACATACAATACCCTGGAACAATAGCAACTAACTTAAATGACTACTTGAAGAAACTGACAATGTATCATCAAAACAGTAGTGTTTCTCAATGTATAGGAATGATTAAGGTGACAATATTAGCCAGTGGATTGCAGAATACGCAGTTTGAATCATGCAGAACTCGTAACAGTTCCCGTGTTCTGTATATTCATATTAGTCGTATAATAATCATTTGGATAAAAAAAAGAGGACAAAGCCAACAAAAATATACAGGGAGCATTGCGTAGGGGAGAGATCTGAAGTTATCTAAGCATTATCATTAATTCAACTTGTTCGAAATATACACTGTGCAATGTGCGATGGTTTTAAACGGAAAGCTCCTCATGTTTCCAGTTTACCTTGAACCAGACCTGTCTGAATTACTCCAGAGAAAAAAAGTCAAAACAAAACTCTGGTGTTTGGAAGGGAAGTTTTATACAGGCATTGTAAGTGAATGCAACTGCAAGCACTTAAAGTCCCAGAAGGAAAGATTGTTCTGATTTTGTTTCCTTGTGCCTCACACTTCTAAAAACCTGTAGCAGACCTTTTCAGATCAGATTCTCCACTGCTTAGTAATGCAGACTTCTTAACCTGGATAATTGCATGTACCCATTTAAACTTGTAGTTTTTTACTGTGTTATCCTACAGTCCAAACCATGGACATGATTTGATTTTTATTTCTGAGCAAAGTAGTTAAAGAAGAATCCAAGCACAGCCTATTTCCCAAGAGAATTGAGCTAAACATTTGGTGAAAATAAAGAAGATCGAAAACAACACAAGAGAGTGAAGGGGTTCCAAACACCTAGCGCACAAAAAGGATTGCATCTCTTGTTTCAGATTCCAAAAGGAGCCTGTATCATGGTAAAATATTTTCATGTTATTGACCTTCTAGGCTGAAAAAAAATGTTTATTTTCTGTTTCCATTCAAATGTAAATTTCACTGTATTTTTTTAAAAGCCTCAACTTTACATTCTTTCACTTTTATTTTACACACCCAAAACAACCAAGTTTAAAATTAAAACCTTCTTTCCTGGTAACAATGAAGTGTATGTTTTCCCAAAATAGAAATTTTTTTATATAATCTACAGCCTAAAGTGCTAGAGAGCCCCCCTTCACTGAGAATGGGGGGAAAAGAACATAAAACAATAAGGGGACAATTTTGTGTGACCCTCAACTTTTGTAGCACTGCAAATTTGAATTTATATACAGATAAAGGAGAAGTTTGACAGACGTATTATCCCTGTGGTAGACTGGTCATCCCAAATATCTGAGTTAAATAACTGTTGAAGGAAGAAAAAAAATGGCAACAGCACCTTCTAGCTTGCAATCCTAAAATCAGTTTCTATTTGCTTTCAGTCGGGCTGTGGCATGTCTGGAAGAACAGTGCAAGTACTGCAGTTCAGTCAGCTGCGTGCCCTAATAATATTTTTTAAATAAAAAGTTGAAGAAGAAAATTGGTTATCTCTTTTATCCATGTTGATAAAACAGTATTAGGGGAAAAACACTGATTGTTTTAGTAAGCAGTGCATACATACTGCCAAATAATACGATTTTCAATTAAACTGAACACCTTCATAAAGCTGGTTAGCATAAAGACTTTGAATTATATATGAAAATGCCTCAACTGACAGAAGAAAAAAACAGGAGGGTCCTGAAAGTTTTCTTTGAAGTGCCCCTGAGTAAACTTCTAAATATGCATGTTGCAATATGCAAATCACATTAAGTTTGCAGTTTGGAACTCGCAACAATCAGAAAGGACTTGGGCCAGGATATGTAATACATGTACAACACTTATAAGACTGTAACACACACACACACACACACACCAGATTGCCTCAACGGTGTCTTATTTTTACAGTAATATGACAGCTCACCCATGTAAAAAAATGCCTCACATATGTACTAGGTACGTTGCAGTTTAACCTGCCCCGTGGTATACATGATGTATAAACCATGGTACTCCACACCTGATGAAGAGATCTTAGATGTCTTGCAAACTTGTGTAAAAAAAATTAAATTAGTCTAATGAAAGGTATGATGCATATCAAAATAAGGTATAACTACCTCTCCGGAGGGAAGAACCCTCATTTTTCGAGGTTGCATTCTGTCACTTATCTGGTGTTCTCTTTGTCCAGGACATACTTTTCATAGCTATCAAGAACCAATTATGAATTCTTAGATCTGCTGCTGATACATTTTCTGTCTGTCTCTCTCTCTCTCTCTCTCTCTCTCTCTGCACTCTACTCACAAACTCACATAGGGTGTTGGAATACCTGGCCAAGTCCTTTAATCCTCATTGATTCATATTTCCTCTTTCTGGATAGTTTCACACATTTTCTTTGGTCTACAGCTCCTTGCTTCAGTTTAATCTTCTTCTGATCATACAGTAGTTTGCTGTATTGTTTCCATGATTGATGTCAAGGGATTTATATTTAATGTCTGATGATGAAAAGACAGTGCTATATCAAACATATATACTGCTCAGGTTTTATCAAACATATATACTGCTCAGGTTCCTTGATCTGAAAATATTCCACTGATAAGTGACATGCCTTCATTACCTAATTTAGGGAAGTGGTGGGACACGCTGCAAGTAATGTGCTTCCCACATATGGGGTACTGTTCTTAATCCACAATAGCTCTGCACCCCCCATGACCCCAGCATGTATTTTGTTTACGTTTGTATTGTGGCTCACTCAATACGGCATTACTGTTGTGGGAGGATGCCCAATATGAAACAGATCTCTGAATTATATATAGGACATTAGCAATAATACTGCATCAGTGCACACTTTGAACTGACGCAATGAATGCACAATTGTTTAAAATTTATAGCTGTTCATGTGGTTAAAAATGCCTGTGGAACACATCAGCAACACTGATGAAAATCCACCAAAAATTAGGTGCTGCCTATCACCAAAATCAATTTCTGTCCCCTGAAGCTCACCTAGCCATTGTTCAAGGAAACCTTCTGCCCCTCCTTGACTACTGCCCCTCCGTGTACTCTACTGCATCCTCTTCCCTACGGACCTGCTTACATATCACATACAACTCCATCTATCACTTTGTCCTTCAAGCCCCTTTTACCACCCACCACTGCTCACTATACCAGTCCCTAGGGTGGGTCTCTCTGCAGGGTCATTTTGACTTTGCTATGGGCAGCCTCATTGACAGTGCACTCAGGAGCCATCAGTTGTTCCCCTACTCCTCCCTACTCACTGACAGAGTGGTCTCTCGGAGTCTCCGGGCCTCTTCCATTCCCCCACTGGAAGTCCCTTGCACTACTACTATCATGGGTAGTAAAGCTTTCTCTGTCTCTGCTCCTTCCCTCTGGAATAGACTTCCTTTGTCCATCCAATCATCCCCCTCCATTCAGTCTTTCAAGGTAAACTTAAGGGCATGGCTCCCGGCCGAGGTCACTTATATTGTACCTGCAGCTGTTCCCCAGGCAGTACCAGGGTCCATATCCTGGCATAGCACCTGTTCATGCCCTCACCCTACCTTCAGTGCCCCTACCCTCTTGCACTGTTCTGCTCCTCTGTTCAATCTGGATATGACTACCAATTTTATTCTGATCTGTTAGCAGGTTCTGCAACTTAACTTAAGTTGCACTTCTGCCTATGACTTGTGCCTGTACCACTCCTGGTGATAGACTTGAACCTTCATTGTAACTATATTTATTTCCTTGGCTCCCCGGGTGACTGTATGTACACTGCATGTAATACTTTACCATAATCACAATGTTAAGCCTTTTATACTGCATAGCCACTTAATGTATGTCACTACACCAGCATGTACTGATTTCTCTGAAATATTTATACCATGCAATTTGACCTCATACCAGATATATTCAGCAGTCCTGTTTTATTCTAACTGTATCTCTGTATTGTATTGATGTTTGCTGTGTTTGCCACCCTGGTGGCCTAGGTCGAAACTGAAAACAGTCCTCTGGATCAGTTTGCTCACTCAGTTATCAAAGACATAAATAAATAAATAACCACTTAAGCGACTTGACTACAACTAAAAAACAATATGCTCACAAGGGCATTGCTTTCAGAAGCAATGAACTTCACTCACTTGTGGAATCATATTTTATTGTATCCTTTTGAAAACTAATCCCCTGCCCAGCTCAATATACAATGAGTAGAATTATTGCTTTCTTCAGAGGTGAATTCCTATTTACAAACTTCACACGTCTTCTTTCTCAGAAGCAGTACTTTTTAACTCCTTTACTAATTGTATAGCTGTTGTATAGCAGTTGATGGTGATCCCAGGCCAGGAGCATTGAAGTAAGTTGAGGTGTTTGAACAAGACAAACATTGTTCTGTCCCTAAACAAACCTCAGGAGAGGTCAGCGCAGTTCATCCCATTGCTGTAGCCAGCTGAAAGTATCCAGATGATGTGAAACTCAGACTCTTCTTTTCATTGGGGGGGGGGAGAGAGAGAGAGAGAAGATAAAGAAAGAGAGAGAAGAGAGAAAGAGAGAGAGAGAGAGAGAGAGGGAAGAGAGAGAGAGAAGAGAGAGAAACATGCATGGACACATCAACAAGACCTGATATGCACACATCCTAATTTGGCTGTCAACATGCTACTGTCTTTCAACAACAAAGGCATTCCCATCATGAGTTGTGAAGATCACATTTAAATAATCAGATGCTTTCAATATTGTATTTGGCGCAGTGAAAAAGAGGGGTCAGAACTCTGAAGTATTATTATGATTATTATTAACGGAGTTGGAGTGCAGAAACAATGCAGAAAAATGGTTACGTTGCATGCATAAACACACAGTGTTCTTTACAGATTTCCTTTTCTGGAATGACATAACGTGTCCCACAACTTAGGAGAAGTACAAATGCAGGGACTGGGAACAAAATAAACCACAGTAAGATAACTTGTTCATGGTGGTGACTTGGTTGCATCATCTATGTACAGTGTCCCCAGCCTCTACCCCCTGGAACGTATGATTCTGGAATTGGGTAATACATGATAGAGTGAAAATAAAATTGAGAACATTTTATTAAAAAGTAATCTGCAACTTCCCCTTGATTGAAAAACAAAAGCTATGGAATTCCTGTCAGCTAACTGTAGTGATCTACAGTATAGGAGAGTTAGAATTCCATTTCAGTACATTCCTCATTATTTCTTAAATGGAAACAAACCTAACAAGTGATGATAACTAAGCAACTCAGCACCTTTCCAGAACTTAGCAGATCACACAGAGAATAATCCAAATGGGCAGTTCTTCTACAGGCATGTGGAGCACAATCCACAGCACCCATTCTCGGACTTCTACTGTGCTTATTCAATACATATGCATTTGCAGTTTTGATGTTAGGGCACTTTTTATACCACTTGTTTTGTAGAAACAGCGGTGGTCCTGAGGTATGCTGGATTATTGCCACTAAAACAAATGCTCTGCCCCAAAAAGAGTTTCAAAATTTTCAAGGACTAACCAAGTCACACAGGCAAATGTTTTGAACAGTTGTCTAGCTTGTATTTCAGAAACCCGCTTGTGCAATTTCATTGTGTCTGCTGGGACTGCAAATTTTAAAATGTTTTGTTTAGTTTAGTTTAGTTTATTGTTCTAGGAATTATTACCTTTGAGCCAATGGCTCTTTTACAAAGGTTCCCTGTCATCAATGTACAAACAAACAAGACATGTTACATAGAATGGTCAGCAAATTATAAAGGTTTCAATAAGCCAGTATAATACAGTACATCACATGAAAACAAAACATTGGAGGAATGGTCAAGGTGGGAAGGGTAGGAGGAGATATGGGGAGGGGAGCAGACTTAGAGTAGTTAGAGGTACTCAGATGTCTTTGTCAAGAAAGGAGCAGAGGAGGAGGATGAAAAACAGTAAAAATAGCCATGAGGGAAGAATCATTAGTCAAGGCAGTCACAGGAGCTAGAGGCTGAGAGATGAGAGTAAAGCATAGATTTAAAAGCTCCTAGTGACGTGGAGGATGTAATGAGTGAGCTCAGGGCATTGTACCAGCTGGGGGCATGATAGGCAAAAGATCTTTGGCCCTGTGTGGTCCGGCATCTGGGGACCTGGAGATGCTGGTGTTCCGATCTTCTGGTGGGACGGATGTTGGTATTCGGGCAAAGTAGGTCTTGGATACATGGCGGAGTGTGGCCTAAGATGGATTTTTTTGCCATCAAGCATGTGAGGTACCTTATGCGATTTGAGAGTTGCAACCACCCTGTTTCAGTGTAGAGCTCACATGTATGAGTACGTCTTTGCGCTCCAGTGAGCAGCTGACAGGCCTTGTTTGTGGCTTGTGATGTGCCTTAGTGCGGTGGTAGTGGCAGAGCCATAGATAATTAAGCCATAGTCTATGATTGAGATAACAGAGCTTTGGATAGCAATCCTCAGCGCAGCTTGGGTAAGGAATTGCCGGTTTCGGAACAGGATACCAATGCGCTGGTTCACCATTTTCGCTGTGTTATCAATGTGGGTTGCAAAGGTAAGACCTTGATCAAAGGTGATTCCAAGGTATTTAAATGTTGACACTTGTTCAAGGGTATTTCCTGGGTATGTTTTGACAGCAAGTGGAATTTGTCTTTTTCTGTTTTGTGGACTGAAGAAAAGCATGGATTTTGTTTTTTCGTGATTTAGGACCAGCTTGTGATCTAGGAACCACTTTTCAACATTGGAGAAAGCAAGTTGCAGGCTCTGGAGTAAGGGTTTTGGGTCCTTATGAGAGGAGAGAATCACGGCATCATCAGCATAAAGGATTATTTGTTCTGGGCAGGATTTGGGGAGAGAGTTTAGGAAAAGGCTGAAAAGGAGGGGGCCTAGGATTGAACCCTGTGGAACACCTGAGAAGACCGGTTTTGAGTCTGAGAGAACTTCTGAGATTTTTACTGATTGAGAGCTAAGCCAGGTAACTTTTTAACCCAGGCACCTGGTCCTTCTGAGAGCCCAAGACTGTGTAGTTGTGTGATAAGGCTGTCATGTGAACAGTATCACACGCCTTGTTAGGTCAATGAAAACAGCTCCGGTTTGATATCCTTTGTCCAAGGCAGTTGAATTTCTCCTGAGAATTCATAGGAAGCGGTCGATGTATGTGTCCTTTCCTAAATCCATGTTGCTGCAAGCAGAGTATGTTATACTTATGCAGGTAGTCTGAGAGTTGGTTAGTCACAATGCATTTGCGGGCCTTGGAGAGGGGTGGAAGTATAGATGTAGGCCGATAGTTTCCTGGTAGTGACTTGTCACCACTTTTGAACACTAGTGTGACTATAGCAGACTTCCATTTGCTGGGAAATTGACTAAGGCAGAGGGAGAGATTGAAAATTTTGGTGAGTGGGTGCACCACCTATTCCAGGGTAAGGGACATAATTTTAAGATCAATAGTATCACTGCTTGCTCTAGATTTAGAGATAGCCTTTTTTATATATTTGTAGACTTCATGTGCCTTAACTATTTTGAAGTGGAAAAGCAGTTGGTCAGGTGAGGCAGTAGGAGATGTTGGTTTTGGCGAGTCCATGTCAGAGAAGAAGTCCGACGGGAGGACCCCACTGAGGTCAGTGAAAGTTTTAAAGGCCTTTGCCATGACCATTGGGTCTAGGGTAGTGGTTCCATCAACAGTCATTATAGTGGGAGAGGATTTGGACTGCTTACCTGTGATATTTCTGATGTTGTCCCAGAATGATCTCCCGTCACCCCAGGAGTTTGCGAGGGCATTTTTGAAATAGGAGCTCTTCATTAGTCGGATTTGTTTGGTACATTGGTTTCGTACCTGTTCATACTTCCAGATATCTGTCAAGAAGCCTGTGGCTCTGGCTAAGGCCTAGAGATAGTCCCGAGCTTTGAGTTGGGCCAGTAGTTTGGCCGTGAGCCAGGGATTTGAGAGCACTTTGATTTTACGCTTTTTCACTGGTGCGTAGGTGTCACAGGCAGTGTTGAAAGTTGTGATAAAATAATCTAGGGCTGCGTCAACATCTAAAGTATTGTATATTGGGGACTAGTCTTGCTGTAAAAGACAGGTCTTGAGCTTAGTAAGGTTTCCATGGGGTAGCACTCTGCTTGAGATGATTTTTGGAGGTGGTTTTTGGAACTTATTTGTCCAAGTACAGATCACAGGGGAGTGGTCACTGAGAGGGTCAGGGAGAACAACTGTGTTTTTTATGCGGGCTGAGTGACTAGCAAGGATCCAGTCAATGAGAGTGCAAGTTCCAGGTTTGTAGTTTTTTCTAGTGGGGGAGCTCACCATCTGCATTAGGTTAGCTGCTAGGATAGCATCCTTGAGGGACCCAACGTCTGATGCGAGCCAATTTATATTAAAGTCACCAAGGAGAAGGAGCTCAGTGTCAGGTGGTTGTGATCTTACAAATTCAAGAACAGTCTGGAGACTGGACCCTGGATCTTTAGGAGGGATATGGACAGCTGCCACAGTAAGCTCTTTATTTTGGGCACCAAGTAGTAGCTTGACAGGGAGAAATTGCACAGAGGAGTTAGTGGTGGAAAAGCAGACAGGGTGGCTAGAGAGGTTGTCCTTAATGTAAATAGCACAACCCCCCCCCCTTATTAGTCCTGTCCAGTCTGAAAATATTGTAGCCTTGTAGTGAGATGGCATGGTCCAGAGTGCTTGGTGTCAGCCAGGTTTCAACAATGGCTAGTATGTCCGGATTGTGTTGACTGGCAAAGACTTGAAGGGATGCCAGTTTTGGAAGGAGGCTACAGATATTAAGGTGGTGATGGTGAGACCCCCCCCCCCTTCCGTTTTTGCTAGATTTTTTTACCCTGGTAGAAACAGGGCCAGGGTTTGGATGGACACTTCCTGACATCAGAAGGAGGAGGAGCAGGAGTTTAAGGGACATCTGCTGCAACTCATAGTATAACATGCAATGCCTCTGTTTCTTGTTAGTTTGAGTACAGTGTAGTCATTTAGGGTCCCAGCGTAGGGTAATGGCTAGGAGCAGGTGTCAATTTGTCAACTTTCCAGCGGCGTGAGCTGTCATTTGCACCTAGTCCTTTGTAGGAGGGTGCCACAAGTGAGGGTAGGGAGGATTTGTCATGGTGCCAGGTTGCTGGTATCGAGCTTGAATGGTTAGTGTGAGAGGTAGAGGAGACTGCAAATGTTTACTGTAGCAAGACTGAGTGTACCTGAGTGACTCGTGGTGAGCTACTGTGGACCAGAAAATTAATTGTTACTGTAGATCAAAGACCCAGAAAGTGTTAAATTCCTGAAGGTGATGAACATTAGCCTAAGGCATATGCAGGAGGTTAAAATCCTTTGTTAGACTCTTCCCATCGTTCTCCAAAACAGTTGTGAATAGACCTCAAAGATAAGCACACATCCTTTAAGAAAGTCAGAAAAGATAAGCACACATCCTTTAAGAAAGTCAAATGGAAATGTGGATTCAGTGCAGCACTCCACAACCCAGAAACTTGTATAAAAGATTTACTGACCTCACTTTTGCTTTTTGATGTCTTCCAAAAAAATTGATTTATGATGAGAATGCCTATACCTGGTGGTGATGTTTTGTAGTTTCTTAGTCCAGGAAATGTTCATAGATGTTATGTCCAAGAATGGTCCAGTTCCTCCAAGTAAAAACACATGAAAAAACATAAAAACTAAACTACTGACAGAGACAAACACAAACAGCCAGCTACTGTATGTCCCTCCTGAGACAAATTCTGAGATTCTGTATGTATTTATTTCCCAAAGTTTCACCAGGAAAGGCATCCTGAGCTAAAAATAACGCATTTCCAGATGCATCCTGGGGGAAGCGGAAATAGGGAACAAAAGTACAGAATACAATAACTGATTATACAGTGCACTCCACTTATAACGGACACTGTTATAATGGACAATCGGTTTTGTGGACAAAATCTAATTTCCCAAACCAAATAATATCAATTTCAATGCATTTTTCTCTGATTATAATGGATAGAAACATAGAAACATAGAATTTGACAGCAGATAAGGACCGCTTGGCCCACCCAGTCTACCCATTTCCCTACCTACTGGATAAGCTGCAGATCCTAGTTAACCAGCAGCCTACTTCTTCCTACCCCCACCCCCTAGAATTGCCTTATGACTGTCCCATGCATGCTTGAATTCCACCACTGATTTTGACTCCACAACCTCCTCCGGAAGGCTGTTCCATGCATCCACAACCCTCTCTGTGAAAAATACTTCCTTAAATTACCTCTGAGCCACCCCTCTATCTTCAAAATGTGCCCCTTGTTCTTGCACACCTCTTTTTGAAAGATGCTACCTTCTTGACTTTGTTGATTCCTTGAGGTACTTGAATGTTTCTATCATGTCCTCTCTCCCTCCTTTCCTCGAGGCTATACATATTAAGCTCCTTTCGCTCTCTCTTCATAGTCTTCTGGTGCAGACCCTGCACCATTTTAGTTGCCCTCCTCTGGACAGCTTCCATCCTGTCTATGTCTTTTATGGAGATTGGGTCTCCAAACTGCACACACTACTCCAGATGGGGTCTCACCAGCTGTCTGTACAGAGGGATAATAACTTCCTGTTTCTACTGGTGATGCCTCCTCCCATGCATCCCAGTATCCCCCAGCCCTCCTTGCTGCCCTGTCACATTGCTTGCCCACCTTTAGGTCATCTGATATGACTACCCCCAGGTCCCTTTCCATTTTTGTTGTTGTTAGTATCTCACCCCCATTGTGTACTCTTCCCTGGTTTTGTTTCCCAGGTGCATTACCTTGCACTTCTTAGCATTGAATCTAAGCTGCCATACATTTGACCATTCCTCAACCTTGCCCAGTCCCTTCTCATCCTTTTCCACCTTACCCTGTGCATCAACTCTGTTGCAGATCTTTGTGTCATCTGCAGAGAGACATACTTTTCCTTCCAGTCCTTCTGCAATGTCGCTTATAAAAACATTGAAGAGGACCAGTCCTAATACTGAACCCTGCGGTACCCCACTAGTAACCCTCCTTTCTTCTGAGTGGACTCTATTTACTATTACCTCTGTGTCCTATTCTCCAGCCAATTCTTTACCCAGGCTGTCATCTTGGGACCCATTCCCAGGCTGGCTAACTTGTATATTAATCTTTTGTGTGGGACTGTGTCAAATGCCTTGCTAAAGTCTAGGTAGGCTATGTCCACAGCCCCTCTCTGATCTACTACTTTGGTCACCCAGTCAAAGAAATCTATCAGATTCATCTGGCATGACCTTCCTGCTGTGAATCCATGCTGCCTAGGGTCCTGTGCCCCTCTGGCCTCTAGATACTTGACAATTCTTTCCTTCAGAAGTGATTCCATCATTTTCCCTATCACTGAGGTTAAACTAACAGGTCTATAGTTTCCTGCTTCTGCCTTGCTCCACTTTTGTGAAGGGAATCACATCTGCCCTCCTCCGTCCCGGGTACCACCCCATCCTCCCATGATTTGTTAAAAGGGTAGTCAGTGGTGTCACTAGTTCTATCCTTAGTTCTTTTAGAATTCTGGGATGAATCCATCAGGCCCCATTGCTTTGTCCACCTTCAGTTTTTAAGAGTTCTTTCAGAACCCTTTCTTCTGTAAATGGGCTGGTATCAACTTCTGTATCCAGAGTGTTTCTACTGTTTGTTTTATGTACTTCCCCTCTTCATTTGTAAATACTGAGCAAAAATATTTGTTTAGTATCTCTGCCTTTCACAGTCTCCTCTGCCCACCCTCCTCCCTTTATTAAGCCTCATATCCCTCCCTTGGTCTTCCTTCGCTCCCTGATGTACCTATAAAAGGTTTTATCCTTCTAACCGGGTTAGCTATCTTTTCCTCGGTTTGGGCCTTTGCTGTTCTGACTGCCTTCCCAGCCTCTCTTTGTTTTAATCTGATACAGTTCTCTGTCCTGCTCCTTCTGTGATTCCTTGTACTTCCTGAATGCTTTTTCTCTTGAACCTTCACTGCCAATTCTTTGAGAACCATAGTGGTTTCTTACATCGTTTTGTTTTGTTTATTTGCTTCACACAAAGGCTCGTTACCTCTGTGATGGCAGTTTTTATTATTCTCTATTGTTCTTCCACCCTTCCTTCCTGCCCATTTGCTAGTGCATTCCTTAGGCACTCACCCATTTTGGCAAAGTCAGCCCTCCTAAAGTCCAGTACTTTTGTCTTTGTATGGCTTGACTCTATTGCTGTGTTTATTGTGAACCATACTGTTCGATGGTCGCTAGTTCCCAGATGGCTACCCACTTCTACATCTGTGATCCTCTCTCCATCTCTGTTTGAGAGAATCAAGTCTAATATTGCTCCCTCTCAAGTGGGCTCCAGTACTAGTTGTCTAAGGCATGCTCCCTGTAGGGCATCTAGAATAACTCCACTCTTCGAAGTGGCAGCTGCAACTGTACTCCAGGTAACATCTGGCATATTAAGATCACCCATCAGCAATATCTCCCCTTTTTCTGCCATTCTAAGTATACTTTCTATCATTTCCTTGTCCATTTCCTCCCCCTGAGAAGGGGTTCTGTATACAACCCCTGTGCGGATTGTGGTGCCATTGCCTATCTCCAAATTGACCCACAGTGCTTCTTCTCCTCCCTGTTTACCCTTTTGTTCTGTTGCTTTATTCCTTCCCTTATGTAAAGAGCTATCCTCCTCCTTTACCCTCCCTGTCCCTCCTGTAGATAGTGTATCCTGGTATGTTTACGTCCCAGTCATGGTTTTGTGTGTACCATGTTTCTGGACTGCCATGATATCCAGATGTTCCTCCTCCATCAAGGCCACTAATTCAGGAAGCTTGTTACCCAGACTACGGGCATTGGTACTCATTGCTCTCCATTTTTTGATGGCTTTACCTTCTGTTGCTGCATCCCCCACTGACCGTTCTACCTCGGTCTTTTTCTCATTTAGTACCCTGTTTTGAAGGGAGAGGCTGGGATTTTCCTGCTGCTTGTCAGTGCCTCCCCCTTGACTAGTTTAAAAGCTTGCCAATGAAGCATTTAAACCGATTGCTCAAAAAGACTTGTTCCCTTCCTGGACAGATGCAGACCATCCTGCCAGTATAGGCTGGTGTCCCTCCAGGTGGAACCCCAGTCCCCAATGAAGCCAAACCCCTGTGCTCCACACCATTTTTTCAACCATTCATTAAACTGCATGGTGCTAATTACCCTTGCTTCCCCCGTGCCTTTGACAGGCAGCACCTCTGAGAAGTATACTGTGTGTGCTACTTGTCTTAGACCCCTCCCCAACTCTGCAATGTCCTCCTGCACTGCTCTAATCTCATGATGAGCCAAGTCATTTGTCCCTAGGTGGACAATTATGTCCAGCTCAGACTCCCTTGCAGCTGTTCTCATGATCCTGAGGATGCGCTTCCTGTCCCTCTAAGCCATGGCATCAGGCAGGCACCTTACTTCAGTTTTCCCAGCTCCCCCCAGTTCTATACCCCTAATAATTGAGTCCCCCACCAGGAGCTGCTTCCTTTCCCTTTGGTGTCCTCTGCCTCCTTCCTGTGGGCCTCCCTTGTGACAGTTGTCATCAGTCTTCTCTGTGCGGGTGCATCCATAGGGGAGCTATGCTTCCCCAGAATGGTGTATGGATTATGGAGGAACAATTGACTGGTGTGCCTCTGTTCCACCATCCTCACCTCCCTGAGCCCACTGTGGTCCAACTGCTGTGCTTTCTTCACAACCTCTGAGGTAGTGGTGGTGGCGCTTAGTGCTCCCTGGATGGGGGAGGTTCCCTTCCTACTGTCCAGTGTGGCCTGGGGGAAGGTTTCCTTACTACTGTCCGGTGCAGCCTGAGGACGGGCAACTTCCTCCCTCAGGGCAGATAGTTGTCTGCAAATAGGGCAGCATCTCAGCCTCCAGAAAGACTCCCGGAAGACTGCTGCCCCACAGCCATTACAAACTTGCTTATAACTAGCCTTTATATCGGTAGATATTCTGTAAGCTTGTGACCCATGCTCAGTAGCAAAAATTCTATTATAGTAAAAATTAGAGGGCTGTTCAACAGTCTTTTTTTAAGTTATTTTGGAAACTGGAAGTTGGGGGAGCTCAGTTTATGTTATGGATCCACCCTCCTGGAGGACTTTACCTGTTCAATTATTTTCTTGATTTTTTTTCTTACTATTTTATTCATAATTAAGCGTAATGAAGCGTATTTGATTATGATCCATATTATATCTGAGTATATTAATTATGATGAATAATTGTATTGAATGATGAATGATAATGAAAATATAATAAAAAAAGAAACATTGCTTATCATGGACAGTATGAAGCTTTTATGAGCATCTGTAGTGCTTTTTGGGGGGAGCGCAAAGATGCTGAGAAGATTTGGCAAATATACAGTTAAGATGGAGGAGGTACAGAGATAACATTTCTAACAAAATAATTCTACACAAGCTGCATACACTTTTATTAGTGAATTAAATAAACTAAAAATAAATTATTTCATATTTCAAGAAAAGCTTTACAGTACACTTGCCTTTGTTCTTAGTGTTCTAGAACCCCAACATGCAGTTGCTGGAGTTATCTTCTTCTTACTTTCTGCAATAAACTTCCTTAAAAGAACTCATGTTCCCTGACAGTAAAATAAATTAAAATAAACACACAGCATACATAAACATATGCTAGGCAGGATTCTGAGTAATCTTTGAAGTAGTATAATAAGTTTTCGTTCACTCTAAGCCCATGCTCACACACAACGACTCATATAGACTCTTCTGGATATAATGGACACTGAATATAACAGACAAATACTGTGTGCACAGATGCGTCCATTATAACAGGCTTGCACTGTACAATAAAACAAAACATCATACAGTGATATAAAATTAGACGGTGCAAGCTACATATAAAAGGAGTGTGAGTGAACTAGACAAATGCATAGAATAATACATATCAAAAATAAGTAACAAGCAACCTAAGTCCAGGTGGGAGGTATGTCCTGTAGGAATTATAGAGGAACAGAGAAAGGAACCTTAAATTGGTGTGGGTAGAAGCAGGAGTGTAGCCAGAAATTTCCATTTTGTACACAATCTCCAACAGTTACACCCCCCCAATTAAAAAATATACATCCTTTCCAAATGGCACCCCCTTCCAAACAAGTCAGATTGTTGTCAGATGACTCCTCTACTCTCTAAAGAGGTTATACATGTATTGGACACTCCTCAGTGGCCTACACTAACCCAAATACTACAGATTAGAATGGTAATATTAACAGAGTGGCTTATGGTTTGTGACAGGCACTCAACAAAACTGTACACAAATGTGTACAGTGAGTATGCCTGTCTATACCCTTGGGTAGAAGGAGGAAGGATGTAGTAGGGAGGAACTCTGAATGGGAGGAAGAAGGGAAGTATATAACTAGTGTGGAAGGGATAGGGGAGGGAGGGGAGAGAAGAGAGAAGTGAATGAGAAAGGTAGGAGTGCATTGTAGAAAGGATGGGAGAGGTAGGAGATGGAGGAGGACAAGGAGGGAGATGTGAAGGAGACATTTTGTCCAGACATTACTAAAATTTGCAACTTGATGTAAGATGATGTACCTGAAAACTATAGGCAGGTTTTCTTGGGGGGGGGGCCAAAGATAGTTTAAATTTGTTTGGACAACCACATCACAAATGCAAATGTTTTAAATATCTGCTGCCCAATATATTCTAAGGTAAACCCCTCTCACAGTCAATATTGCTTCTTACAATAACGATAAATTAACTGAAAATTCAAAAGTAATCAGTAGCAGCAATAAAGAAGAACCTTTGTATAATTAATGAAACTTTAAGAAAACACGAAAAAAAATTGCGTCATATTTTTGTAAATAATAAATACACTGAAAGGAGCATCATTTCCTTAAACTTCCTTCAAACAGGATTCCCCATAATATTCCTATTTTACCGAAGACATACTTGTCCCTCATTTATTTTTTTTACTTGAATTTAATAAACATGGAAAACCCCTTCCACAATTTATATACCTTCCTTGAGGTATGTACCACCATATCTGAAACATAGACTTGTTGCATTGCTTGCTTTAGCAAAATGCTGCAAGTTTCATAAGTCATCACTCACTGATATAAGGTCCACTGGCATCTAGCATGCCATAAATAGTATTTTAGAATACAGCAAAAAACAAGCAAAGTGTCCAGAGGGTATTGCATGCCCTGTCGCTAAAACTGTCCCAAAATGAGGGTATCATATGACAGTGTATTCAGCCATCCCATCGTCCATTTGTATGCTAGGTATTTCCAGAGGGATTTAACGTAGGTACAATGGAAGAAAAAATTGCTCCATTGTTTCTTCCATATTTATACAAGAAAGATATGGACAATTCCGCTCCTCCTTAGCTTTATGCTTAAGATTCCCCCAGACATTAAGCCTTCCATACATAAATATCCATAAAATTTCCCACATATGAGTGGGAATCCTTTTATTGTTTGATTGTTTAAGAACCTGAGGAAAGAGAGTGGTGGGACAGTTTTTGAAGCTAGGGACCGCGGGGTAAATGCAAGCCATTACATTGTGATGTAACTGAAGCCTTGTTTCTTGCACTATCTGTTGTTTTGTTAAACCTCATTTATAAAGTTTTTGGGCTGCTGATCGGAACTTGGAGATGGGGAGATACCTTTGGTGGAATATTTGTCCATGCCATGAAGTATCTGTTCAGATTCAGAGCTACCCATTTGTGTTGCAGAGAATTAGATGTGTTTAGACCGCATGTTATGGTTTGGGAGAAGAAGAGAGTGTGAAGAAAAACCACGGGGGCAATCATCCCCAGACCTCCTTTTTCTTTATGTAATAAGGGTATTGTCTCTTTATAGTGTTGAGCTGACTGCCACATAGCATTTAAAAAAAAAGACTATATAATTTAGTTTCAATTATTATTGGGGGGGAATCATAGCTATGTACAAGATCATAGGAACAATAAACTGTTTTATAATTTGGTTTCTTTTGAGTTTTGACATTTTCCACTGCTTCCATCGTTGTACTTTAAGGTCCACATTTTGGAGGACAATATCCCAATTTTCTATTGGCATATTTTTAGAGTCCAAATGTGATGCCCAATATTTTTAGGGGTGTAGGAGAGATAGTGATCCCTTCTATTTGTACTGAATCAAATTGGCTGGAGCCTATAAAGAGACCTCTACCCTTCTGCATATTGAGCCTCGCATTAGAAACCCGAGAATAAAGATCCATAAAAGCTAAAAAATGTGTCAATTGAGAAAGATCAGAAAAAAACAGGCAAATGTCATCCACGTATGCCTGGAGGTGCATTGCTGTATCCCTCTGGGTCCCAGAAATGCCCTCCCATAAGGGCTGGTCAGTCAAGACTCTAAGTAGAGGGTCTAAAGTAAAAATATATAATAAAGGGCTAAGTGGGCAGCCTTGTCTAACCCCCGCCTCTATTTTAAAGGCCTCAGTTACTTGATGATCTATAATCGGGTGTACTACTGCCGAGGTGTTCAACAGTTTAACCCAACTGAGGACCTTCAGGGCACACCATATGCTTCCAATGTACAAAATAAAAATGGATGATAGACCTGATTGAATGCTTTATATAGATCAAGAGAGATAGTACAGCCTCTCCTGCCATGTAGGGATAAATGATCAATAATATCTCCTATGGCCATCAGTGCACGCTGTATATTTCTATCTGGGATGCCACACAATTGAAACAAGGACAGTGCTGTGGCTGCATAGTTTCTTAGTCTGGTATTTAAACTGTCGGTCTAGATTGTGTAATCAGTATTTAGTATGGTAATCGGTCTCCAATTATTTATGGATGTCTTATCACCTTTTTTAAATAAACAAATCAACAGTCCCTCGGTGAACAAACTCTGGGATGCTGTGTAAGGACAATAAATAGGAAAAGACAGGTTCTAAACATACAGCTAAATCCTTAGCAAAGGTCTTGTAGAACTCATTTGGAAGCCCATCTGATCCTGGAAATGTTCAATTTTTTTAAGGCTTTAATCGCTTGTTCAGTTTCAAGAGGTGTAAAGGACTGGGTCATAGTATTTCTTTAATTGTGGGGAAGGGGTGTATGTGACATAAAAATTGTTTTATTAATATTTCAGAGGGGGGGGATCTGATGGAGCATGGAAGTGTAAGAATTCTCTAATAATGTTATGGATGTCTGCTGTGGAGCTTTTCATGTCTCCATCAGCATCCTTCAGAGTTACGAACATACGAACATACGAAATTTGCCAGCAGATAAAGGCCTAGAGGTCTATCAAGTCTGCTCGAATGTGCAGCTAGCACCCCTTATTCTGCAGCTGTCCCTCCCTTCCACCCTTCCCCTTCATTAACCCTCCCCCTTGTCCTGTCCCATCCTCATTTGAAACAGTCCACTGTTCTACTGCATACCACTTCAGCAGGTAATGCATTCCAACCAGCCACCACCCTCTCTGTAAAAAAGTATCTCCTCATCTCCCTCCTGAACCTTCCTCGCTCCAGTTTCATATCATGGCCCCTGGTGGCCCTCCCCTCCCTTACTTTGAAAGCCCCTCTGTACCCATCTTGTTTATTCCTTTCATGTATTTAAGGGTTTCAATCATGTCACCTGTCTCTCTCTCCTCCAGTGAGTACATGTTCAACTCCTTCAACCTCCTCTCGTATGATAAGTCCCCCAGCCCCTTGATCATCTTTGTCGCTCTGCGCTGCACCCCTTCCAGTAACTTAATGTCCCTCTTCAGATACGGACACCAGTACTGCACGCAGTACTCCAGGTGTGGTCTAACTAATGACTTATACAGGGGCAGAATCATCTCCTCCCTCCTCGAGCATATACCCCTTGCAATACAACCCAGCATTTTGTTGGTCTTTGCAGCTGCCTTCCTACATTGTGCCGAGTTGTTCATTGACCCTGTAATGAGCACACCCAGATCCTTCTCCTCCTCTGTCTGGGTTAGCTGCACTCCCCCTAGCTGGTAACTCCTCCTTGGGTTCTTCATCCCAAAATGCAGCACCTTGCACTTTTTGGCATTAAGCCAGTTGCCAGGTGTCTGACCAGGTTTCAAGCTTTGTCAGATCATCCTGCAACCCCTGCCATCCTCCTAGGTCATCCACCACCGCCCTACCTTGGTATCATCAGCAAACAGACTGATCTTGCTCTTGATGTCCCATGATATGTCTGCAATGAATATCCCAAACAACACTGGTCCCAACACTCGAGCCCTGTGGAACACCGCTTGTCACTGCCCTTGGGAGTGAGAGCTCCCCACCACCACCACCCTCTGTTGCCTTCCCTGCAGCCAGTTTCCTACCCATCTCACCAGCTTTGCACCGCCCTGTGCCCTAACTTCCTTCCCAGCCTTCCATGGCACTGTGTAAATGCCTTACTGAAGTCAGATACAGGACATCCACTGCATGGCCCCTATCCAGATGCCTAGTTACCCAGTCATAGAACTCGACCAGGTTGGTTTGGCAGGATCTGCCACGTGTGAAGCCATGCTGTCTGCTGTCCTGTAGTCCTTTGGCCTCTAGGAGGGCCACAGCCTCTCCTTCAGGATAGTCTCCATTAGCTTACCCACAATGGATGTGAGGCTCACTGGTCTGTAGTTTCCCGGTTCATCCTTGGGGCCACTCTTGTGGAGGGGCACCACATAGGCTCATCCTCCAGTCCTGAGGTACATACCCTGAATGTGTAGGCATTAAATAGGTCTGCCAAAGGTCCTGCAAGGACCTCTGCCAGCTCCTTCAGTACCCTGGGGTGGATGCCATCTGGGCCTGGCGCCTTGTCCACCCTCAGTGCCTTCAAACCCTCTCAACTCTGCTCTCCATGATTTCCCATCTGTCACCACCCCCTGCTTCTGCCATTCTCCCACCTTGAGTGTCACCCCCTCTTCTCTTTAGTAAATACTGAGCAGAAGTACTCATTTGTGCTTCTGCCTTATCGCACCTGCTTCCACCCAACCCCCTTCCTAATCCTTACTATGGGGTCCTTATAGCTCCTTTTCTCCTGATGTACTTAAAGTCCTTCTCCCCCTTCTTAATGCCTTGTGCCAGCCTGAGTTCCGTAGATGCTTTGGCTCTCTTAGCCCTTGTCACCTCCTTCGATTCTGTCAGTACTCCTCCTGTCCTCCCTCCCTGTTTTCTTGTACTTCCTAAAGGCAACTCTTTTCCTCTTACCTTTCCATGACCTCCTTGCTCAACCAGATCAGTTTCTTAGCCCTAGCCTTCTTGCTCTGGGCTTTGCAGCAGGTTTTGGTTGTCTCCACTATCCCCAGCTTTATGAGCTCCCACCTCTGGTTAGTGTCCATGCTAGATTGAATTCTGGCCAGGTACCCTTTTATCACTTCCCCCATCCTCCCAAAGTCGGCCCTCCTGAAGCCCAGCACTATTGTGCCAGATTCCACTCCTTTCTTGCCCATATCCAATGTGAGCCATACTGAGTGGTGGTCACTCCCTGACAGCGGTTCCTCCACTGTGTCTCTCTCACAAAGTCCCCATTTGCCAGCACAAGGTCAAGGGTATGCCCTAACCTGGTTGGTTCACTGACCATTTGCAGCAGGAAGCTGTCCTGGAAGGCATCCAGCAGTACCTGCTCCCTTCTGTTCCTGGTTGTTGGAGTGCTCAGTCCACTCCTGGCATGTTAAAGTCCCCACAATCACCACACTACCCTTCCTCGCAGGTCCTCCTGATCTGTCCCTTCTAGTTCCCTGTCTAACTCCTCCGTCTGAGATGGTGGCCTGTACACCACTCCCATTCTAAGAATCCTATTCTTGGAATCCTGGATTTACATCCAAGTGACTCCGTACTACCCTCCTCCCTTCCTCCCTTACACACTTCAGTCCTTCCTTCACATATAGTGCCACCCCTCTTCCCAATCACCCTGTCCCTACGAAATAACCTGTACCCTGGTACAGACAGGTCCTAGTCATTGTATTGGTGGCCCATGTTTCTGTGATGGCTGCAATGTCCACCTCTCCTCTGCCATGAGAACCTGTAACTCTGCAGTTTTCCTCCCAAGGCTCCTAGCATTAAGGGTAACCACCTTCCACCTTCCCCTCCCATCCTGCCCTCCTTTCCTAGCATCACCAACAGTACTTGCCATTTGTCCTTTGTCACTGTTATGGGGGTTAAGCTCATATGGTTTCCCAACCTGTGGTCTCTGCATATCTCTTCCCCAGCTGCCACCCCCCACTCCTAGTTTAAATTCCCAACTTCCTCTATGTACTCCTCCATCCTCTGTTTCAACACTTTCTTTCCCTCCTCACTCAAGTGTAGTCTGTCCTTGGCATAGAGACTACTGTCCTCCCAGGTCCCTCCCACCCCCCAACAGCCCATACCCTTTAGCACAACACCAGGTTCTTAGCCATCCATTAAATTCCTTACCATGGAGACTGAATTTTTAAACCTTTTACAGGCTTCGAAGGGATCTCCATGTGGGGATTTCTGGGTTCCATTTTGCAGTATTGCTTTGATGGTGTGAGCCCAGTCATACTGGTACATTCTCATGTCTTCTTTTAGTTTGTGGATTTGGGCCATGTAATCTTGTCTGGAAGTGTTTGACATGGAATTTAAGTATAGAAGCTGTTGCCGGAGTAGCAGATATTTAACACATTTCTGGTTTTCTTTATTCTTTCCATATTTCAAAAACCAGGACTTAAAGTCTGCTTTGGAATCTGCCCACCACTCACCTACATCAGTATATAGAAACCTAACCGATAGTCTAGCCTTTATTAACTCCAACAATTTGGACCTTACTTGTGTGTTAGTCAAGACAGAGGAGTTCAGTTTCCACCGAGGCCTTGTCTTTGGTAGACTAGAAGCCTCCTGGAGTATACAGTACATTGAAGCAGAAGGTGGTCCGAGCATTCTATGGCGACTGCTTTAAAGGAATTGCCGTGCACATTTTTTGATGTGTATATATAATCTGTGGTGGATTTGTATTTGTTTCTTTGGTATGTAAATGTTGGCCCTGCTACTTGATTTAAACTACAATTATATAGATCAACCGTCTCAACTAATATATAACAAAAGTAGGGAAATGAGGTGTTAAGGTTCCCAACCCTAATACCCCACTCCCACTCTGGAGGCAGCAACAGAATAAACCATTATGGTGTCACCTCTCCTGCATCTTCACAAATCAGGCATTGGGGGGGTTGTCAACCCTAACGCTCACCCATTCCTTCAGTAAATAAGCTGAGATGTGTAGAGTATATGAGAATGGGGTGAGTATTAAGGTTGACAACCCCAAGGCACACCCCACACCTGATTTGCAAAGATGCAGGAGAAGTCAGATAGTAATGGTTTTACCTGTTGCTGCCTGCGGTGTCGGGGTGTGGTGTTTGGGTTGGGAACCCCAGTGCCACTTATCCCTACTTTCACTGGTTTAACCCTAACTAGTGCATTAACAAAGTTTTTTTTGCAATGAATCAAAACACAGCTTGCTTAAATGTTTATATGTTATAGAGCTAATACTAGTTACCCTCATATTTTTCATCATTTAACATGCATCTATCTCAAATATAATCTCAAGTGGAAGCACCACGGAAGAGCAACAGCAACTGTGGCAACATCCCCCACAGTGATACAGCCAAACTGACGCAAAGAACCCCAACGTGAACCAGCCTGACAGACAGAACAACGATGAACGACATCACACACCCCACTGGACACTGCCACAACCGGCCACACAGCGATGCAATAGGCTCAAATACCTCCATGAGCGAACCACCAATTGTGCCCCCCTTCTCCGACAGTGTACTGATGGCAACGGACTGTTCCAATGGTTGTGGACTGACTGGGTGCAGCATGCGAACAAGTAGAGCAGCACTGCAGCAACCCATGGCAGAGACAGGCAGTCATTCCACCACCATTGCCCTCCCCTTTGCACCCAGTACAGGATGCTGTCATTCTGCTCCTGTTTCTGTAGTGCACCATTGGCACACATGTTGATGTCCGGGGCGCTATGATCTGCTGCGTGGTGGCTGTTGTCTCAAAAGCTGTCCAGTAGGGGTGTCACTGCGTGTGAGTCGTATTTCCTGTGGTGCTTCCATCCCAAGTATACATCCCAAGTAACTATTTCTGAAAATGAGTTCATCAATCCCCTTAGTAAAACTTCTCCTGTCCCTTGGGGCAGACTAAGATAGGGGACCAGACACTCATGTCTTATACTGTTAAATTTTGTCACACTGGGAAAAAAAATGATGTAGCATTTCAAAATCTTCTGTTTCACAGTCACATTTCAAATCTATTAAATCTTCAGATACAAGTCTGTTACCATATCCATAGTTGAATAACTTAGAATCGTTTTAAATCTAAATTTCTAAAAAGATTCTTCTGCCAGTTCATTCTGTAAGGAAAATAAGGGATGGTTCCAATGTATGTGTTAATTTGTTTTTGACATGCCACATATAAGATTTGAGCTTTCTAATATGTTCCATGTCTTCTGAAGTGGAGTTATTTTTTAGTCTAAGTTTGATCAAAGTCATGGGAGTTGGATATACATTAATACTTTTTAAAGAATCAGGCCAAAGGTGATTTAACTGTATTGAAGCTAATATCTCTTTAACTTGGTCAAGCCAGTGGGATGGATTATCATTCTGAACCCAATAGTTTCTCTTGAAGACTGTTTTTAGCTAATCTATGATTTTCCATGTTCAAACATTTTATCCAGAAAGCAATTTTCATAAATTTAATTAGTACTTCCATTTTTGATCTTCCCAGTGCAGCTTGCACAGTTAGTGCCAGTGTGAATTTTAATACTTGGAGAACTGCTCTGTAAAACTTATTGAAAGGTTACTTAATTGAAGATGTTCTTTCACCACTCCATATTTCTGCCATATATAAGATTACGTTCATGCCCAGCGAGTGAATGAAACAGCAAAGTAGTGGAACAGGTGACTGGTGTCATAGGTATTGGCAGGCATCAGAAGGAGGAGGAAGTGGGGAAGCAGTGGACTCTGCCAGTTGATTAAAGTAAGGCACGTGTTCACTGCTGTGTAACAGTCTCTGCTGGGAAGAGCAGAAGGTCAAAGCTAGGCCAAAACTGGGAATAGAAGAAACACAATTCCAGGGGAAGAGTATAAAAAGACTTAAACAAGGTGCAGGGAAACACAAACAGAAACACACAAAAGGAGGGACAACTAGAATCACCCTATCAGGGGTAAGGGTGCAGGAAAGGGGAGGGAGGAGCAGGTTAGGTGCTTACCTTGCACAATGGCCTGGCGGGAGGGGGAGGGGACATGGATCCTGAGGATCACTATGGCAGCAGGACAGGAGATAGAGCTGGATGTCATTGTCCATCTGGGGACTAATGACCTGGCTAGGGACAGGCTAGGATAGTGCAAGGGGAGTTTAAGGAGCTGGGAAGGGGTCTTAGACAGGTAGGTTACGCAGTGGCTTTCTCTGAGGTGCTGCCTGTCTATGACAAGGAACAGGAGAGGGATCTCTTCACCAGGAGCTTCAACTCATGGCTGAAGAAACAGAGCAGAGGGGAAGGGTTCAGCTACATTGGGATCTGGGGATCCACCTAGGAGGATAAGAACCTATATGGGGTGATGGCCTGCATCCATGTGGAAGAGGAAACCACAGTCCTCAGAGGATGATTTAAATGTTACTCTGATGAACATTTAAACTAGCAAACTAGCAAAGGGGGTGGCGAAAGGAATGAAAACATCAGAAACAGCCCCCCACAGGCTGAAGTAGCGAGTAAGGAGAACCTGAGGGGAGATGAATTCCCTGGGTGCAAATTAAAAAAGGAAGCAGGGTGGTAGAGATTAAGGGGGAAAGGAATGGGGGCATTAAAAAGAGAGAGGGAAGGAAGAAGGCCAAAAAGGATAAAAAGGGGGCAACGAGCCAAGTGGAAACAAAACCTGGAAGGTCATGTGTGCGAATGCTTGAAGTCTAGAAAATAAGGTGCAGGACCAGGAAGCCATTATGGCTGAGGCCGACCTGGATATTGTGGCCACTA
Source organism: Neoceratodus forsteri (assembly GCA_016271365.2). Classification (NCBI taxonomy): domain Eukaryota; kingdom Metazoa; phylum Chordata; order Ceratodontiformes; family Ceratodontidae; genus Neoceratodus; species Neoceratodus forsteri. The sequence continues at coordinate 1,223,436,228 of CM057450.1, forward strand.
TTGAATCATGATGCACTGAAAACCATGACTGGGACATGGCCATACCAGGGTGTGTGGTACTTTATGAGAGGGAAAGCATAAAAGCGACAGAGATACAGGAAATACAGGGGAGGTACAGGTACTGTGGGTCACCCTGGAGACAGGGAATGGAGTCATTATTTTCACTGGAATCATCTACAGACCTCCAGCAAAGGGGAAGGATTTAGAAAAGGTACTGGTGGAAGTCACTGGCAACATGGCAGAAAAGGGGGAGGATCTGCTGGTGGGGACTTCAATCTGCCAGATGTAGATTGGAGTCTCCCAGCAGTGACTTCAGCTAGAAGCAGGGACATCTTGGGATCTCTGCAGGGTGTGCTCCTCAGGCAACTAGTCAGTGAACCCACTCGTGATTACTGGACCTGGTACTCTCTAACAAGGAAGAGCACTGCAGACATCAAGGTGGGAGGCCACTTGGGGACCAGTCATCACCATATGGTGTGGTTCAATATAAGGATGGCTACAGAACTAAACTACACAAGGGCATGGGTCCTGAACTTCAGGAGGGCAGATTTTATGAAGATGGGTGAATACCACAGGGATGCCTTGGCGGGGGGCTGATGGCCTGGGTGGAGTGGAGGAACAATGGGTAAAGATAAAAGGAAGCATAGTAAAGGCAACAACCCTCTGCATCAAACAAGTGAGCAAAAGCAAGAAGAAAAGAGACTGCTATGGTTCTCCAAAAAAGTGGTTGAAAAGGTAAAGGCAAAAAGGGTAGCATTCAGAAGGTATAAGGAGATTCAGAGGGAGGAGGATAGGGAGGTATATTAGGGGAAACACAGGGAAGCAGGGAAAGCAGTATGGAGTACAAAGGCACAAAAGGAAGACAGAATAGCCCAGGAGGTAATGAAAGGGGACAAGACATTTTTTAGGTATGTAAATTAAAAGAGGAAAACCACGGGTGGAACTGTGAGGTTAAAAAGGGAAGGGAGGGGACTGTGCAGAGGGGGATCAGGAAAATGCAGACATCCTGAACAAATACATTTTTTTCAGTGTTCACAGTGATAGGAAAAAGGGAGAAGCCACAAAATAACAGGAGCTTTGGAGGAAGTGCGGTGAACACTAGTTATTTTTTGGAGGTGAGAGTTCTGAAGGGACTTGCTAATCCGAAGGTGTACAAAGCAATGGGGCCAGATGGGTACATCCAAGGGTATTGAGGAAGCTCAGGGAAATACTGGCTACACCTCTGACAGTTCTATTTAACAGCTTGCAGGAAACAGGAGTGCTTCCAGAGGACTGGAGAAGGGCAGATGCAGTCCCACTACACAAAAGTGGTAGCAGGGAGGAGGTTGCCTGACATTGGTGATGGGAAAGTTAATGGAATCACTGCTGAAGGAAAGGATTGTGGAATATCTTGAATCCAGTTGGTTACAAGACCTTAGGCAGCATGGGTTCACAGAGGGGAGGTCATGTCAAAAGAATCTGACCAAGGAACTAGAGCAGGGTGGAGCAGTGGACAAGGCCTACCTAGATTTCAGTAAGGCTTTCAACACCGTTCCACTTAGGAGACTAGTAAACAAACTGGGTAACTTAGAAGTAGGTCCAAAGGTGGTAAACTGGGTAAGAAATTGGTTAGGGGCTAGGCAATATAGGGTGCTGGTAAATGGGGTTCACTCCAAGGAAGGGAGGGAGGGTGACCAGTGGGGTGCCTCAGGGATCAGTACTGAAACCGGTCCTCTTTAATGTCTTTATAAGGGACATTGCAGAGAAGCTAGAAGGGAAGGTCTTCCTCTTTGTGGATAACGCCAAAATCTGCAATAGGATGTACACTCCGGGCCGGGGGGGGGCACAAAAGGATAACCAGAGACCTGAGAAAACTAGAGGAATGGTCAAAGGTATGGCAGCTGGGTTGCAATGCAAAAAAAGTACAAAATAATGCCCTTAGGGGACAGAAACTCAGGGCAGAGTAAAAAATTGTTGGAGTGGTATTGATGACCACCAAGCAGGAAAGAGACCGGGGGGTAATCATATCAGATGACCCAAAGGTATCCAGGCAGTGTGACAAGGCAGTAGAGAAGGAGAGTGGGATGCTGGGGTGCATAGGGAGGGGTATCACCAGCAGAAAGAGGGAGTTGGTGTTTCCTCTGTATAGATCACTGGTAAGACTCCACCTAGAGTATTGTGACCAGTTCCGGAGACCGAGGGGGGGGGATTCACAAAGACAGCCAAAACTTCAGCAGCTGCGCAAAAAAGGCCTGTAGCACTGTGGAAACGCAAGTGTGGGATGTTCTGAAAGAAAAAATGCGCACATGTGGAATTCCATAAAAACAAAAGTTGTGGAATTCCGCACGTGGGGAAAATGTGAATGTGCTGATCCACATCTGTGGGAGCAGTATAAAAGGCCCTCAGGAAAACCACAAAATTAGCCTTATTAAGTGGAGCAGGAGGCAACCGTTCTATGAAGATACTGGCAAGCATGAATCCAAATCAGCACACACAGAGATGTCAGCAGCATGCCACACAGGTGGGAGAAGAGCAGCAGCATGTATGTGCAACAGCAGAGACCCACCCTGCATGTCCCTGCACAGCAGCAGCATACGGCACAGTACCTAGGAATGGGTAATATAGGCCAGCCCAGAGCACTCATATGGCAGCAGCAGAAGCAGTACAGGCATGCAGACCACCTGCAAACAGGTGCGTACACCATGCAACCCACACTGCAGCCACAATACCAACAACACATCCCACAACATGATGTACTGACATAGCAGCAGCCAGCCTATGCACACCAGGTGGCCCTGTATTCACAGCAGGGACTACAAGAGCATTACCTGCCCCAGTTGCCAAACCAACTACAGCAGCCCCTGGAGAGACAACATGAGCAACACAACATACAGCCACGCCAGGCTGCACAACAGCAGCAGGTCCAGCAACCCCTGCAGAGATAACATGAGCAACACAACATACAGCCACACCAGGCTGCACAACAGCAGCAGGTCCAGCAACCCCTGCAGGGATAACATGAGCAACACAACATACAGCCACACCAGGCTGAACAGCAGCAGCAGGTCCAGCAGAGACAACGTGAGCAACACAACAAAGAGCCACACCAGGCTGAACAACAGCTGCAGGTCCAGCAGAGACAACATGAGCAACACAGCATACAGGCCACACCAGGCTGAACAACAGCAGCAGGTCCAGCAGAGACAACATGAGCAACACAACATACAGCCACACCAGGCTGAACAACAGCAGCAGGTCCAGCAGAGACAACATGAGCAACACAACATACAGCCACACCAGGCTGAACAACAGCAGCAAGTCCAGCAGAGCCAGCAGAGACAACATGAGCAACACAACATACAGCCACACCAGGCTGAACAACAGCAGCAGGTCCAGCAGAGACAACATGAGCAACACAACATACAGCCACACCAGGCTGAACAACAGCAGCAGGTCCAACAGCCAGCCCAGGCAGCAGTCAGGAAGAACCAAAAGTAGTGAAGGGTGGAGTAAGCAGAAGCATATGGGCAGCACACTGGACAACACAAGAGGAGGAGGTGCTGGTACATGAAGTGGATGCAAACTATGCAGCGCTCTTCAGCAGGTCCACCTCAGAAGCTGCCAAGTCTGAACTCTGGGACATGATCTGCCAGAAGGCGAACGCAGTGGGGACCACAAACAGGGACGTAAACGCCCTAAAAAAAAGCATGATGACATCAAAAAAAGGACCAAGGAGAAGCTTGCAAAAATATTATGTTCAAGCCAAGAAACAGGTAAGTGAAACCCATCCTCACTATATGCATTCTAATGTACTAGTAGCCACATATGAACCACTGATGTGGGAACAGATGTGAAATGTATGAACATGTGTCACATACACAATAGTAAGATACAGGTTGTAGAAATAGACAACACAGTCCACGCAGCTGCCCATGTCCACATGCACCACCGCAGGGCAACATACCACATGATCGCAGATGCCCTGCCCAGCAACTGGTCACCCTCATGGCCCCCTCCGGCACACATTACCACCTGTAATGTATATGCTGCAGCATATCAGCGGGATGCTGGAAAATGGCCCCACCACCATGTCATTGCATCAAAATGTGCCAACAGTACCCATGATCCAAACACAATGCCCCCCCAAAAGTGTGGCCCCTTGAACCTGTGCAGAGTAACGCCTGACAAATTCAGTACACCTGTACCTTGTGTATGTACTGAAGGGACAGAAGCTGCGCCTTATGCAGTGCTGCTGCACCACCCTCACAGTTAACATCAGCATGAACTGTCTGCAACAGAAAATCCACCCCGTGTGGTAACAGCCATAAAGTCATGCGTGCCAAGATGCATACCGGACAAACCACACATCACAACCCAGAACATGTGCTCATGCCACCATGGGACTGATATGCAAGTAATGGGCTGGTCTGTACATGCTTCCCAGAAATGGGAATACCAGGCCAGCCACACATGCACAACACAGCTGTAGAATGCAGTGCAGAACACATCATTAGGATTCAAACACCATGAAAGGCATGTGACCTAAAGTCACACTCTGCACAACATATGCAGCGATCAACAGCAGGTACACTGCACATGCCAATGCAAACCATGGGAGAGTCAGACATGGCCACAACCATGCAGACATTACATGACTGGGCACATGAGTGTATCTCAAGAGTGGTACTGTACTAGACAGCTGTTGCATGCCCAATACCAGCTGGCAATGTGTGACAGCCACACAACACAGATGATGGACAGCAGCAACACTAGTACAAACAAGGCAGTAAAGATAAACGTCAGTGGCCTGTAGAATGCAATAAGACAGGTTAATGATACACATACACTGCAACATCTACATAAATGTATGATGCACTGACTGTAACCTGATAACTGTCTATACCAAAATTCCCTCACAATGAGTTATGCATTGTTGATATTGTATGACCATATTCACCAGCAGATGTGCAGCTGGAGATGTGCCTTGCCCCACTGTCATTCTGGATGTAAACAGGTATACTTAAAGCCAGAAATATCACAAGCAGCTGTGGCACACATACACCACATGAAATGACAAATGTGTATTGTTCTATAGGTGTAGGTACCCGTGATGTCCCCAGCCTAACAGATAGATATCAAAGAGAGGGTAGTGCCAGACCTGCAGGAAGTGAACATCAGTGGTGTCAGCCAGATGGACACCCTACAACTGCAAACATGGGAGGGGGCTAAGTACACACATGTGCAACACACTGCTGAAATGCAGAGCTGTAGAAGGACCATGACACATGCATGTGTGTAGGATGTGTCATGCCATGTGTTATGCTGTGGGTGAGGGAATGTGTACAATCCATGTACACTGTGTACATCCACAAGCAAAAGCAAACATGGAATGGACAGGGATTCATGCATAGAGTATGTTGCCAGGAGAATGAGAATTCCACTAGGTGCACAACAAAGGCAGAAGACACGGTGAGGGACAAAAGCAGGGTATACAGATAATATAAGGTGAACAGATGTGAGGGGACCAAGAATGTGTACATGAATGTGTACAAAGGAATGTGGAAGGGTGGGAAAGGGAGCCAGAGTGTGGAGCCGGGAAGGTGTGGCATAAAGAGCAAAGGAACTGGAAATTACATTGTCCAGGTACAGCAGCACAAGACATAACAAGCATTTGTCAATGGCGAATGTTGTCTTGCTGGTGTTGGCATTGGTAGTGCAGGAGTTAGAGAGATGCATAATAGGAATGGCAGTGAAGTATGGAACCGACGTCAACCGCACCCCACCCTGCAGAGACTGACAGGCATTGAGGTGTGCCTTTGGGTCATTGGCCATTACACTCATGACATTTCACCTCATACTACCCTGCAGACTCTGACAAGTGTTGCATTGTGCCTTGGGGTCGTCAGGCCTTATGCTCACTCCATTCCATAAGGAAATATGTTGAGATGGGTGCAGTATAGGAGAATGGGGTGAACTTTGGGACCAAAGAGTCCAAGGCACACCTTGATGCCTGTCACTGGCTACAGGGTGGGGGTGGGGATGGAATGGCATGAGCATTACAGCCAACAATCCAAAGGCACACCCCTGATGCCTGTCAGTCTCTACAGGGTGGCACGTTATGGTTAGAAACCCTAACACCTCGGGCGTTTATTGGTATTTGCACTCCAAATTTTCAACTTGGCCTTTTTGTGACCTCACCTCATAAAAGCATTTGGGACCTCCGCTCATGAACAGTGGTGCTGTGATTTTGTTAATCTGTCCCGAACATTGATTTCCCACAGTGGCCACGCTATTCTGTGCCAGATGTGTGAAAACACATTTTGGGCAGGGTGTGAGAAATAACAGCCATACCATTCATAAGGAGGTGTGAAAAAATGGCAATGTTGAAAATCTGGAGTGAAAATATAAAAAATTCTCAAAGTTACGAGCATGCGTGGAAACTGTGTAATGCATACTTGTAACACAGTCATTTTGTGGAATTCTTTCACCAAATTTTCAACACAGGCATTTTGGGACCTCTGCTCATGAACAGTGTCAACTATGACTTCTTAATCTATCCCGAATGTTGATTTCCCACAGTAACCATGCCATTGTGCACCAGATGTGCAAAACCACATTTCGAGCAGGATGTGAAAAATGACAGCTGTTCTGTTCATAAGGAGGTGTACAAAAATGGCAACATTGAAAATCTGGAGTGAAAATATTAATAATTCTTGAAGTTATAAGTGTGCATGGAAACTGCGCAATGCACACTCATAACATAGTCATTTTGTGGAATTTTGTCACCAAATCTTCAACATAGGCATTTTGGGACCTCCACTCATGAACAGTCTCACTGTGATTTTCTTAATCTGTCCTGAACATTGATTTCCCACAGTGACCATGCCATTGTGTGCCAGATGCGCAAAAACACATTTTGGGCAGGACGTGAAAAATGACAGCTATACTGTTCATAAGGAGGTGTGAAAAAATGGCAGTGTTGAAAATCTGGAGTGAAAATATTAAAAATTCTTGAACTTACGAGCGTGCGTGGAAACTGCACAATGCAAGCTCGTAACACAGTCATTTTTTGGAATTTTTTCAACACATTTGCAACATAGGCTTTTTGGGAGCCCACCTCATGAACAGTGACACTGTCATTTCATTAATGGGTCCCAAAAGGTGATTCCGTGCAGTGACCTCGAAATCACCTTTTGGGACAGAACTCTTCAACATGACAGTGACTGAGTTCATGAGGTGGTCCTAGAACACCATGAGCATTTGGGCAAAAGTGAGACAAAATGGCCAGATATCCACCTAAGTTGAACCCAACCCATTGTTGCCATTATACAGCTTACCGGCATTTCTTCAGTTCGCGGTCAGCTTTGAAGAGTGCAGACATGTTCCTGCTCCACCGAAGATCATCATGCCGGGCTCTGAAAGTAAGTATGGGGTGAGGGGGGTGCGGGGAGGTGGGGTGAGCAGAGAGTGGGTGCAGGTTGGGGGAGGGTGAACCAGAGATAATGAGGGACCGTTTTCTCTTTTACAGATTATAATAAAATAAAAAAAGACATCGCAGGAAGGTTTTTTTTTTTTTTTTTTACAGGTTTGTCTTGGCACACTGGGGAGGGCTCCCAGTGTGCCACCTGTGTTTTTTTTGGGAGGGGGACTGAAGCCAATGGGGATTGGGCTCCCTGCCGAAACAGAAAACGTGTCTGTGTTTGGGGGGGCACATGATGCCGAGGGGGATTGGGCACCCCTCTCGACAGCCAAATAAAAATAGGCAGACATTATGCCTATGGGGGTTGGGCTCCCCCGTCGGCAAATGAACTGGGGAGGGGGTATGCCGACAGGGGGATTGGGCACCCCGATGTCAGCTTTCAGGTGGGACTGTGAGGGGCGGATGGTGACAGCCACCGCCATGTTTATTGAAATATTTCACCAAGCAAGGCACGCCCTGCAATGATGGGTCACTCCCACATTGCAGCAGCGAAATTGCTTCAAGTTGGTGGCACGCTATTGCAGCGCTGTCATAGACAGCATGCTATTTCGTTAGTGCCACAGAGCCCAGCCCGAAAAAGCAGTGGCACAACACAACCACAACACAACCACACCTCCAAAACATGCTACTCCAAGCTACCACAATATGTTGTTTGTGCTTGTGTGCAAGACAACTTAAAAAGGGGGGGGGGGCTGAAATGGCCAGTTGGAATGTGTATGGAGGGTGAAAATGATACTGTGGACCACAAATAAAAACTATCGCAATATACATGAGATGTGGAAGGACAGGGACCACAGCAGAAAAACAGGTACGGGGGAGAGACCCAGCAACACAGCTGAGAGTCCTGCATGAGAACACTGCCATGGTGGTGTGTGAAGTTGTGTCCACACAACAGACACCAAAGAATATCGGAACATTGCTCTCTGAACCACTAGCAGCCATTGTCACAGAGTCATGAAACACAGGTGTGTTGCCACTGGATAAGAGATGGGCACATGTGTTGCCCCCACACCAATCTGGTAGTAGAAAGGTGTGGGTGAACCATAGGCTAAGATGTCTTACCCCAGGAATGGGAAACATATGGAGGCAAGGCAGAAAGAAAGAACGAACAGATATACAAGTAGATCATAACTGTGCCCCAGAACCTAAGCAACCATTGTCACACTGTTTACATTGTGTCATGAAGAGCTGACAGGAAAAGGTGACTGGGTAACAAACGTGGTAATTAGGGCATGGCACATGTAAAGACAAAGCATGAGTCAAGAAAAGCTTGCAACATTGTCCCACATGAGAGGCCAGTCAACAGGAAGTGTAGCCTGGACTCGGGAGACAAATGGTTGCACTGGTTTAGGAACCTGCCAATGGGAAGGAGGCAAGGAGTGGTGGGGAATGGGCCACAGCCGGAGGATAGAGAGTTGAGTGGCTGAGTACAATAGGAAGAAGTCCCTGGGTCTGTCCCCTGCACTGTCAACATTAGCTACAGTGCTGCGGAGCTGTACAGAAATGTAGACCTATTCACAGATGACATAAAGCTGTACAACGAGGATGGATACTGCCAAAGTGGTGTACAACATGAGGAAGAACATTGAGAAGCAGGAGAAATTGCATGAGGGGTGGAAACCAAGGCCAAGTACTAACAAATGCTGTAAAGCGCACCTGACCCAGATAATGCCTGTGGACAAGTAAAGGGTGTTGTGGCTGGGCTGCTGTCAGTCACCAAGGAATAAATGGACAGGGGGCTTGTAAAAAAGATCATCTGCAAATGGCAGGGCACTGTCCAAAGGCAGCAGCGCAGGCCAGTGGCATGATGAGGTGCATAGCTTGGGTAACCAACACAAACAGAAGGTGTAAGGTAGTGATATTGTGATAGCAAACCATGGTCAGGACACACATGGATCACTGTGTGCAGCCCTGGTGGCTGCACCTGAGGAAAGTGCAGCAACAGGATGCAAATGGTTCAGAGTTGACCAACTACAATAGTACAGGGCCTGCAACACAAAATGCATCAGGAAAGTTAAGGGGACTGTAGAATGTACCCACGAGAGGAGAGAAGGGAGAGTGGCGATAACAGTAAAACAGTATATCACTGTACATAAAGGGCAGTTCCAAGGGGCACAGCATAGAAAAACAACAGTACAGGAGGTGCACACACACAAGGGCGCATAACATGACATTGAGACGGTTATGTCAAGAGGGAATGTGATGAATTGCACAATCACAGACATTGTGGATGCATGTTGTGCGCGGGCACGTGGGTGGTGAGAGAAAGCACTGTGGTACGAAGTTCAGTGAAGTCTGCCATGATGAACCACACAGTCACATGTGAACCGAATGACAAAAGGAATGAAACCCATATTGGCATTGCATTGTCTACTGGACTAACCTCACTGTTGATGTCTGCAGTGCTGTGCTACATCCTGGAGGGCTGCACTGTACACATGCATGGGACAGGCCTAGGGAAAAAAACACAGGTAAGACAACATGAGGGTCTCGATTAAGCATTACTGAGGACATGGGTACTGGGCTGATGGGCTGACTACGTGGACCTAGCATTCCCAATTGCCAGCAAGTGCCAGGTGTCCATGTTTTTCTATTGCTATATAGGCCACACAACACACACATCTTCATGCACACCACTGCATCCATGGAAGACAGCGCAGCCATGCATGGGTGATGTCCCTCCTCACCCAACTGAATATGTACAACATGCGTGACTGTGTGCCCTGAGCAATGGACAAGTGCAGGTTTAAGATCAAAAGAGAAGGAGCGATGACAGACACACAGCACAACACACACATCTTCATGCACACCACTGCATCCATGGAAGACAGTGCAGTCATGCATGGGTGATATCCCTCCTCACCCAACTTAATACGTACAACATGGGTGACTGTGTGCCCTGAGCCATGAACAAGTGCAGGTTTCAGATCATAAGTGAAGGAGCGATGACAGACACACAGCACAACACACACATCTTCATGCACACCACTGCATCCATGGAAGACAGCGCAGCCATGCATGGGTGATGTCTCTCCTCACCCAACTGAATATGTACAACATGTGCGACTATGTGCCCTGAGCCATGGACAAGTGCAGGTTTCAGATCAAAAGAGAAGGAGCGATGACAGACACACAGCACAACACACACATCTTCATGCACACCACTGCATCCATGGAAGACAGCGCGGCCATGCATGGGTGATGTCCCTCCTTACCCAACTGAATATGTACAACATGTGACTGTGTGCCCTGAGCCATGGACAAGTGCAGGTTTCAGATCAAAAGAGAAGGAGCGATGACAGACACACAGCACAACACACACATCTTCATGCACACCACTGCATCCATGGAAGACAGCGCGGCCATGCATGGGTGATGTCCCTCCTCACCCAACTGAATATGTACATGTGTGACTGTGTGCCCTGAGCCATGGACAAGTGCAGGTTTCAGATCAAAAGAGAAGGAGCGATGACAGACACACGGCACAACACATACAAATGTGTGCCATGTTATGACACCTGAGCCACGCCATGTTGAAACATATTGTACACAGTACAGAAACAACAAGCAGACATGCAAGGAGGCGACATCAAACACAATGATGACATATTAACACATTTGCTGTGGGATACACAGACCACAGGACAAATATATGCATGGCTGGGATGGCAGAGGTAACTATTCATGCAATGGGATGAATGCAATTTCACATGTTCACATGGCTGTCAGACAGTGACAAGACATCATCTCTGTCCCACAATGTGAACAGCATAGGACGTGATAAATATTCCTTGGAAGGAGTACAGCCATACGGTTACCCGTTAAAATGGCAACTTCAAAATCGCGAATCAAAAATAGCGATTAAAGAATCGCGACTTTCATATTAGCGAGTGCATCTAAATAGCGCCAGTACTAAATAGCGACTATACTGCATTTTTACAGTCAATTGGGAGACTTCACATAAAAGCGACATACTAAATAGCGACAAATTAACCTTGTGGAATAAAGAACTAACATTCCAACTTTCAAATGTGTGGAATCAATGAGTTCCAGTCTTTGTGAACTTTGTTTTATTACTTTTTCTAATTAGTGACTGGGTGTGTTGCAAGGTAATCATGACAGGCTCACCTGCAACGAAGTGAGTGACAGGCTGTCAGTGTGCTCTTCAGTCGTACTGCCCTGTTCAAGATGAATGAAAGTCACACCCACTCAACTTGCAATGTCAGAGCTGGGAAAGAAAGTAAAATGAACTCTGGTTATAATCTCCTATCTTTATCGGAACAAAGTCTGATGTCAGAAGCACAACAGTACACAAAACTGCACCTGTATTCACAATTTGAGGCTGCCCATCAGACATTTATCAAAGCTGAATGCATTAGTGAATTATTTGTTTTAATAGGCCATTTCTTAAATTATGTCTGTTACAAAGAAGTTTGTTAAACAAAGTCTAGTTAATCTTGGGTTCGTATTCAAGTCAGTTCTTGTTCCGCTTTGGATCTGCAAGATGATGAGTCCACGCAGATTTAGTGATATTGCCAGTTTTGTGATTCCATATCATTTGACAACAGTAAATAAATATTGCACTGTTAAAATAGGTAAAATTGGTAGTGAGGCTCAGACTGAAGCCCAGGCTAAAGGAGAACCAAATTTGGTACTGAAGCCCAGACAGAAGCCCAAACTAAAGAAGAACCGATTGGGTAGTGCAGCTGAAGCACAGACCAATTTCTTATCCGGACAAAAGCAGTGGCAAGTATCAAATGTGAGTGTGGTTATTACATGGGTGCTGTAAATGTAGTCACTACATTCTGAGATCGCTATGTTGGATGTCGCCAATATGCGTATACTCGCTAATTTCACAGTCGCAATTTTTTTCAGCGCTATTTTTACATGGAACCCAGCCGTACATGGGATGTGTGTACAGTAGTAGCCACAGACATGGCCTGAGTCATACAGATATGTCACAAATTGTCAAAATAACCTCATTGCCCCACTGTGGAATTGTAGAAAGCAGGAGATTTCTTTAGATATGACACAGAAATGTCAGGAAACTTCTGGCGATGTCTTTGGCTGTGACTGTAATTGTTCAGAAACTGTGCCAACCAGAAGGAAACATGAGAGCACACAGCGGCACAGAACACAAAACATCCCCCAGCAACAGGTGTTAATACACAGGATTGTGTAGTAACATACACAACATGTTGAATCCTGCAGCTACAGGTGTCCCTGGTACCCTGTCCCAATCGCAGAAAAGCTGGAAGGGGATTGGTTAACACAGAGTCACCCAATATACTGGCTGAGCAGTGTGTGTGTGTGTGTGTGTGTGTGGGCCTGTACATACACAAACACTGGTTGTGTATGGGTAGACTTGCACATGCTGGACAATGCAATATGTTACACTGAACCCCTTTTGGTTAGTGGGCAACTTGAGAGTCGCTGGTAGGCCTCAGCAAGTTACACAGTGTGCTGCCATATATGCAGAGACAAGTGTTATTAACTAAACAACTCATCCTAAATGGACAGGGGACACCAAGGATGTGGCAGCAGTCCCAGTTGTTCTGCTGTCTGACTGACATCACTACTGAATCGGCACAGAAAATGATGTTACTAATGCAGCCAAACAATCAGATTCCAGGCATGGAATACCATGCATACCAGCAGTCCAACATACAGTATGACAACAATATCACCATCACTGTGTACTCTGTGAATGATACTCTGACAATTAACTTATAACTGGGTACAGTGGTCAGCTGTGTTGCTCTGGGCAACATGTACAAGGAAACCAATGTTACAGTGCAGGACGGATGCATGCCATCACAGGGTATACACAGAAAGGGGGAAGACAAATGATAATCCATACTAATGGGAAGAAACACGGGTGTCAAGGTGTGACCGGGGGGCACATGTATGTTATGTGACCTGCCCATGCTCACAAGGTATGCAAGTGGTGCCTGGAGAGGTACAAACCCATGTCCACAAGTCAGTTAATCTGTGTCCCAAAAAGCCACACCCACAACCCAGTTGCAATGGACCACAAGATACACGGCCTGCAATTATCAGTTAACACTTCATGACAAAGGGGGAAATAATACGCCATGAGTAAGCATGTCTAACATCTACAGACATGACAATGATGCTGAACAACAGTAGGTCTGAAATGCACAGTGGCTGGTTTGTGGTGTTGAAACATGGTTGTTGGTACATGACCATCACTCAAACAGTGCAAATACATCATGATCTGTATGCATCAAATGTGCAGCATGCCAAATTAATGTAAACTGCTGACCCTGAGCAGTTCACAGACCCACACATCCTCAATGTGAGTTGACATGATGGCAGGATGAGCACTGCCATTCCTGCATGGATATGTACGTTGTCAGCAAATGTGGTTGTAATGGTCCGAACGTCTGTGGCCACATGCACAGCATGACACATGTGACCACAATACAACAGAAATAAATGCCCATAAGGTAACAAACAGCACCTGAGAGTGTATATTAATGCTCAACAGCATCGGTGACTGCACTGTACTGTAGCATGGTACTTACTGTGTCCTGTGCCACAGTTAAGTGATATGGCAAGACTGTTGTGCTACCAGTGATACTGTACAATGTCAGAATGCATGAAATGTATGCATCATTAAGGGACAGGCACAGCAGGGACACCACATTCATAATGTGTTTGTTGTTATACATTCACAGGGGACATTGTGATACCACAGCCATGACAAGGGACAGCAGCAACTGTCAAAATGCAGTCCCAGCAGTGTGATGACTCCCAGCACAGTGGAGCAACTGCACAACACAGTGATGCAGGTCCTGGAACACAGTCACACCTGGCTGACGACAGTGGTAATGTGGAGACAGTGTTCCCATACAGAATATTGCAAAGTACTTTGTACTATCCACCCCTGAATGTTCCCCTGAGAGTGAACACATCTCAGGAGTGCCATTACGAGACGTTGATATAGGCACACCCACATCACAGCATAGCCTGTAACAGTCTGAGGGTAATGGCGGTGCACCACACAGCGACCTTAGCTGCTATGGAGATGCCACACCCAATGTGAAGAGGCAAATAAGTGTGGCCATTGGTAACCTGCAGGATACACTCACACAACACCACAAGGTAGCTCAGAGCACACACATCGATTGATAGATGCTGTGCAGTCTGTAGCCACAGCTGTACAAGCAAACAATCAAACAGCGCCAATTGAGCTCTGACGTAGTGGGTGCACTATGCGCCATCTCTGATGTCACCATCAGAAACAATGAAATCATGCAGCAGCAGTCAGACATTCTACGTGGTATCCATGACACACACGTTAGTCATGAGCGACATTTTTCAGCTGTTGACAGGACTGCATGCATCACACACACAACATGTGGCAGCACTTGACAGGCACACAAGTGCAATGAACATGATGACCAGTGCCATCACAGCTGTGGGTGGTCTTTGTGTGGGCATGACTGACACTGTGAACAAACACGTGACACAAGCACAGCCAGAGGGCAAGTGAGCACTAGGGTGGGCATACATAGCCCACAGTATGCATGTGGCTCTTCAAACTTGGAACCACAGACAGCAGGTGGCACTGTGCAGTCACACGTTATGACTGCTCAAATGCACACAACAACAGCATGTGATGACACCAACAGGAATGTGCTACACAGTTCCCCCCTACCAACCAACAACACATGGAAATACCCTAGAAAGCACAGAACAGGCCCACACCACACACCACACAACTGTAGTGGGACCTGTAGTGTCTATAACACAGGCACAGTAAACATGGACCGTGCCAGCACACATATAGTGTCCATACCAGAGACACAGCATATAGGGGACAGTGCCAGCGCACATATAGTATCTGTAGCAGAGACACAGCATACAGGGCACATTGCCAGCACACATATAGTGTCTGCACCAGAGACAAAGCATACAGGGCACAGTGCCTGCGCACATATAGTATCCGCACCAGAGACACAGCTTGCAGGGGACAGTGCCAGCACACATATAGTGTCTGCAACAGAGACACAGCATACAGGGGACAGTGCCTGCGCACATATAGTGTCCACACCAGAGACACAGCATACAGGGCACAGTGCCAGCACACATATAGTATCCACACCAGAGACACAGCATGCAGGGGACAGTGCCAGCACACATATAGTGTCTGCAACAGAGACACAGCATAGGGGACAGTGCTCACACATATAGTGTCCACACCAGAGACACAGCATACAGGGCACAGTGCCAGCACACATATAGTATCCACACCAGAGACACAGCATGCAGGGGACAGTGCCAGCACACATATAGTGTCTGCAACAGAGACACAGCATACAGGGGACAGTGCCTGCGCACATATAGTGTCCACACCAGAGACACAGCATACAGGGCACAGTGCCTGCGCACATATAGTATCCACACCAGAGACACAGCATGCAGGGGACAGTGCCAGCACACATATAGTGTCTGCAACAGAGACACAGCATACAAGGGACAGTGCCAGCACACATATAGTGTCTGCACCAGAGACACAACATACAGGGGACAGTGCCAGTGCACATATATTGTCCATACCAGAGACACAACATACAGGGGACAGTGCCAGCACACATATAGTGTCTGCAACAGAGACACAGCATACAGGGGACAGTGCCTGCGCACATATAGTGTCCACACCAGAGACACAGCATACAGGGCACAGTGCCTGCGCACATATAGTATCCACACCAGAGACACAGCATGCAGGGGACAGTGCCAGCACACATATAGTGTCCACACCAGAGACACAACATGCAGGGGACAGTGCCAGCACACATATAGTGTCTGCAACAGAGACACAGCATACAGGGGACAGTGCCAGCACACATATAATGTCTGCACCAGAGACACAACATACAGGGGACAGTGCCAGCATACATATAGTGTCTGCAACAGCGACACAGCATACAGGGGACAGTGCCTGCGCACATATAGTGTCCACACCAGAGACACAGCATACAGGGCACAGTGCCTGCGCACATATAGTATCCACACCAGAGACACAGCATGCAGGGGACAGTGCCAGCACACATATAGTGTCCGCACCAGAGACACAACATGCAGGGGACAGTGCCAGCACACATATAGTGTCTGCAACAGAGACACAGCATACAGGGGACAGTGCCAGCACACATATAGTGTCTGCAACAGAGATACAGCATACAGGGGACAGTGCCAGCACACATATAGTGTCTGCAACAGAGACACAGCATACAGGGGACAGTGCCAGTGCACATATAGTGTCCGCACCAGAGACACAGCATACAGGACACAGTGCCTGTGCACATATAGTGTCTGTACCAGAGACACAGCATACAGAGGACAGTGCCAGCACACATACAGTGTCTGTACCAGAGACACAGCATACAGGGGACAGTGCCAGCACACATATAGTGTCCGCACCAGACACAGCATACCGGGCACAGTGCCAGTGAACATATATTGTCCATACCAGAGACACAGCATACAGGGGACAGTGTCAACACACATACAGTGTCTGTACCAGAGACACAGCATACAGGGGACAGTGCCAGCACACATATAGTGTCTGCAAAAGAGACACAGCATACAGGGGACAGTGCCTGCGCACATATAGTGTCCACACCAGAGACACAGCATACAGGGGACAGTGCCAGCACACATACAGTGTCTGTACCAGAGACACAGCATACAGGGGACAGTGCCAGCACACATATAGTGTCTGCACCAGAGACACAGCATACAGGGGACAGTGCCAGCACACATATAGTATCCACACCAGAGACACAGCATACAGGGGACAGTGCCAGCACACATATAGTGTCCGCAACAGAGACACAGCATACAGTGGACAGTGCCTGCTCACATATAGTGTCCGCACCAGAGACACAGCATACAGGGCACAGTGCCAGCACACATATAGTGTCCACACCAGAGACACAGCATACAGGGGACAGTGCCAGCACACATATATTGTCCACACCAGAGACACAGCATACAAGGGACAGTGCCAGCACACATATAGTGTCCGCACCAGAGACACAACATGCAGGGGACAGTGTCAGCACACATATAGTGTCCGCACCAGAGATACAACATGCAGGGGACAGTGTCAGCACACATATAGTTTCTGTACCAGAGACACAGCATACAGGGGACAGTGGCAGCACACAGGGAGGAGTGAGCACAGGTGTGCAATGTGCCCAAAGGGGACAAAAACAGACATGGAATGACAGTCCACTGAAAAAGAGAGAAAGAAGGATGCACCACATTGTCCAGGTACAAGGAGGCAGAGAGGACACACAGGCAACAGAAAAGCAGGGCCCAACCAGATGAACAAGTGCACATCGTAAATTTATATTGTGTACCAAATCTCTGTAAATTATCCTCATGTTCCCTTAGTCCCCAGGTTGCACCCAGAGACGAGCAACTTGTTGCTCAGCTTGCCTTCCTGGTGAAACATTTCAATAACTAAATAAATGAATAAAAGAAAAGGCTTCATGTGCAGCCACAAGACATACAGGGTGTGAATGAAGGGCAATATACAAGAACAACACAAACCTGGACATTACTGTATCTGGAAAAACAAAACAAAACCAGACATCAAAACATGTTGGCAGAGGACACTCACCCCAAAAAAGTAGACCTAGACATGTGAAAGAGGTCACAATGTACATGCCATGGGTATGAGTTGCTGCCCATGACAGGTATACTGACTGACTCAAATTGGGAATCTAATCTATTACACAGGGGAATATCAATAACAGACTACACAGGGGAATATCAATAACAAACTACACAGGGGAATATCAATAACAGACTACACAGATGAATATCAATAACAGACTACACGGGACTATCAATAACCGACTACACAAGGGAATATCAATAACAGACTACACAGGGGGCTATCAATAACCGACTACACAGGGGAATATCAGTAACCGACTACACAGGGGAATATCAATAACCGACTACACAGGGGACTATCAATAACTGACTACACAGGGGAATATCAATAACAGACTACACAGGGGACTATCAATAACCAACTACACATGGGAATATCAATAATTGACTTCACAGGGGACTATCAATAACCGACTACATGGGAATATCAATAATCGACTTCACAGTGGACTATCAATAACCAACTACACAGGGGAATATCAATAACAGACTACACAGGGAACTATCAATAACCAACAACACGGGAATATCAATAATCGACTTCACAAGGGACTATCAATAACAGACTACACAGGGGAATATCAATAACCGACTACACAGGAGAATATCACAAGGGGGGGATCATCCTGTGGAATGTGACATGAACAATGGGATAAACAAACTCACCCCAAAAAAGTAGACCTAGACATGTGAAAGAGGTCACAATGTACATGCCATGGGTATGAGTTGCTGCCCATGACAGGTATACTGACTGACTCAAATTGGGAATCTAATCTATTACACAGGGGAATATCAATAACAGACTACACAGGGGAATATCAATAACAAACTACACAGGGGAATATCAATAACCGACTACACAGGGGAATATTAATAACAGACAACACAGGAATATCAATAACAGACTACACGGGAATATCAATAACCGACTACACAGGGGAATATCAATAACAGACTACACAGGGGACTATCAATAACAGACTACACAGGGGACTATCAATAACCAACTACACAGGGGAATATCAATAATTGACTTTACAGGGGATATCAATAACCGACTACACAGGGGAATATCAATAACAGACAACACGGGAATATCAATAACAGACTACACAGGAGAATATCACAAGGGGGGGATCATCCTGTGGAATGTGACATGAACAATGGGATAAACAAACTCACCCCAAAAAAGTAGACCTAGACATGTGAAAGAGGTCACAATGTACATGCCATGGGTATGAGTTGCTGCCCATGACAGGTATACTGACTGACTCAAATTGGGAATCTAATCTATTACACAGGGGAATATCAATAACAGACTACACAGGGGAATATCAATAACAAACTACACAGGGGAATATCAATAACCGACTACACAGGGGAATATTAATAACAGACAACACAGGAATATCAATAACAGACTACACGGGAATATCAATAACCGACTACACAGGGGAATATCAATAACAGACAACACGGGAATATCAATAACAGACTACACGGGGAATATCAATAACCGACTACACAGGGGAATATCAATAACAGACAACACGGGAATATCAATAACAGACTACACGGGGGAATATCAATAACCGACTACATAGGGGAATATCAATAACAGACAACAAGGGAATATCAATAACAGACTACACGGGGGAATATCAATAACAGACTACACAGGGGAATATCAATAACAGACTACACGGGAATATCAATAACCGACTACACGGGAATATCAATAACAGACTACACAGGGGAATATCAATAACCAACTACACAGGAGAATATCACAAGGGGGGGATCATCCTGTGGAATGTGACATGAACAATGGGATAAACAAATGCATGATGGCAATGTCAGATGCCTGCTAGATGCAACACATAAAGTTCCACATGCACAGCACTCAAAAAAGAAAGTATGCTCAAATGCAGGTTCCAGCAAATGCAATTTAAATACGGACAGTGATACACAGCCCTACCCCAGTGCTTTGACGAAGGCTTACACCGAATCAATATATGAACATACTGCACATACATACAAACATACGATGAAGTCAGCAGAAGAAGGCCATTTGTTCTATCTAGTCTACTCATATTGCAGGTACACAGCTTGAGCTACTGTCCCTGCCCTCCCTTCCCACACCTCCCATCCTCCCTACCCATGATCCTTACCTTGCCCCCCCATGCTTATCTCCACCTCTCTTAAAGCTGCCCACTGTCTTCAAGGAGATCACCTCTTCTAGCAGCACATTCCAAGTGTCCACCACCCCCTCTGTGGAGAAGTACTTCTTGAACTCCCTCCTAAACCTCCCACCCTCCAGCTTAAGACTGTGCCCCCTCATATTATGGTTGCCACTCAGCTTAAAGAGACTCTCCTTATCCACCTTATTTATCCTTTTCAAATACTTGAAGGTCCCAATCATTCATTCTCATTCTCTTCTCTCTCTCTCTCTCTCTCTCTCTCATATATATTTGTGAAGCCCTCCTCTGGACTTTCTCCAGCAGGTTGATGTCCTTTTTGAGGTGTCGGCACCAGTACTGAACCCCATACTGTAGGTGAGGCCTTATCAGGGACCTGTACAAGGGCAGTATAACCTCCTGTCTCCTACTACTGATCCCCCTAGATATGCATCCCAGCATCTTGTTTGCCTTTGCTGCTGCTTTCTTGCACTGTGTGGAGTGCTGCAATACAACATCACCAAAACAAAGGACACCCAGCAACACAGTGCCGGGCTGTACGCAAAGGATTGGGAGGTACCATGTACCCAGTGTCATTTTGTCACTTGTTTTGTGTATTATTTGGCCTGCTCCTATGTCACACAATGCTGGCTGTTACACCATCTGTGCCTCTAGCTGCACTGCCAGTGGGCCTCTTTATGGGCTAGCCTGCTTCTAGTTGTGTTCCCTTGCCTTCCAGCTCTGTTGTGTGTGGGGTTGTGTGTGCTCTGTGAACAGGACCTTTTATTACCTTAGCCCACATACTTGCTGTTGCTTGTTGCCTGGACACAGCTTAATTGCACTTCCTACTGGGTCATAATATCGTACACTTAATAGCGTACGACATTATAGCTAACCCGAAAAAGCGCTGTCCAGGACAGCAAATGGTGCAATACCACATATACTGCTGTATGTGATATTGCACCATTCACACACTCCCAGGCAGATGATAAGACCTCTGCTGGGAGTGGGTTCCATTGAGCAGCTGCCATGGCTCACTGGACTGAGCCACAGCAGCAGGAACCGGGTTTGATTCCTGGTCCCAGACATTTTATTTTTTTACACAATTTGTGTGCTCCCCACGGTGGATACCCCCCAGAGTTGAGAATCTTTAGTGGAGGGTGTGGGAGAGCAGAGCCCCCCACAGAAAAAAGACATATGCCACATGGCAATATCGCGCTGTATTGGCAGCTCAATTTTGGCATGCAACATAACGTCTTGCGACATTATGACCCCATGCCATTGCACTTTAATTGTTGATTCACTGCTTTTTCCTCAGTAAGTGTTACACCTCAGTCTCTGTGGAACAGCATTTGTACAACATTTTTTCTGCAACTGTGGAAATTCCATGACTGAGTATAGCCTTTTAGGTACTGGGCCATACATTTCCCTGCTTTTACCTCCCTCAGGATTTCCTGCAGCTGTGTTTTTCCCACAGCCCCCAGATTATGTTTTGGCAGCTGCAGGGTTTTTGAGCATATGCCGCAGTGCATCTCCCTCATTTTTCATGCACCTGCAGTAATTTTGAGTACTTGCAGATTTTTTTGCCTTCATTCTGTTTTGTGAACTCCCCTTCCCCCCTACCACATCTCCAGAAGGACATAGACAGAGAGGATGCAGTCCAAAGGAGGGTAACTAAAATGGTTCACGATCTGAATCAAAAGTGCTATTAGGAGAGACTAGAGGACCTCAATATGTACACCCTGGAACAGAAGAGGGAAAGGAGAGATACGATAGAGATTTTTAAATACCTCACAGGGGTAAATAAGGTATAGGAGACAAGCATTTTTCAGACGAAAAGGTGCTCAAGAACAAGGGGACATGCCATGAAGTTTTAGGGGGGGCAGATTCAGGAGAGATGTGAGGAAGAACGTCTTCACAGACAGAGTGGAGGATTTCTGGAACAGCCTTCCAGCAGAGGTGGTGGGGATAAAAATACAGTGGTGGTGGTGGTTCAAGAATGCATGGGATAAGCACAAAGGACTCATAGTGTAAAGGAAGGGGGAGTGAGAAATAGCTGTAGATCAGGCACAGTCTGATGTAGTAGTGTAGGTAGATAGAAATGGGCAGACTGGATGGGCCAAGTGGTCCTCATCTGCTGTCAAATTCTATATTTTAATTTTTCAATGTTTCTATGACTGGTCATGGGTACGGCAGTTGGGTTTCAATGCAAAAAAAGTACAAGATAATGATGCACTTAGGGCACAGATACCCAGGGGGAGAGTACAAAATGGGTGAAGTGATATTGATGACCACCGAGCAGGAAAGACATCTGAGGGTAATCATATTGGATGACCTAAAGGTGGCTAGGTAGTGCTGGGGTGCATAAGGAGGAGTATCACCAGCAGAATGAGGGAGGTAGTGGTGCCTCTGTATAGAGAGTCTTGATAACCAGAGACCTGAGAAGACTAGAGGAGTGGTCAAGGGTATGGCAGTTGTGTTTCAATGCAAAAAAGTGCAAAATAACGCACTTAGGGCACAAAAACCTGGGGCAGAGTAAAAAGTGGTTGGAGTGGTACTGATGACCACCAAGCAGAAAGGATACCTGGGGCAATCATATCAGATGACCTAAAGGTAACCAGGAAGTATACCAAGGCAGCGGGGGGGGGGGCGAGTGGGATGCTGGGGTGCATAGGGAGGGGTATCACCAGCAGAAAGAGCGATGTGGTATTGCCTCTGTATAGATCACTGGTAAGACCCACCAAGTGTACTGTGTCCAGCTCAAGAGACCACATCTCTGGAAAAACATAGAGTGGAGGTGGCCCAGAGGAGGGCAACTAAAATGGTGCAGGGTCTGCATCAAAAGCCCTATGAAGAGAGACTAAAGGATCTCAATATGTACACCTTGGATCAGAGGAGGAAGGGGGATATGAATTTGTGATTCAATCCAGCAGGTATGATGGATAGGAGTACTAAGTCATCTGCACACATTAATGCTGCAACTGGCACCCCTTTATGGATGGTGAATGTCCCTCATTTCCAAGAAGCAACAGAAGATCACTAATGAATAAACTGAACAGAAGTGGTGCTAATGAACAGCCTTATTTCACACCCATATTTGATGCAAAACTCTCTAATAGATTCCTTTTCAAGTCATATCTGACAACTGACCAATTACCTGTGAAAAGATTAAGAGTGATCCTAAGAACAGTTTGGTTAATGCTCAACGCAAGCAACCTTTCCCAGGACAGTGGTCTAGAGATGCTATGAAAGTCTCCCTTAAATCAATAAAATCCATGTAGAGTGGGAGATGGTTTCTTACATAATATTTTTCAACTGAATGTTGTAATATGAAACACTGATCTATCGTTGAGAATGACTTCCTGAAACCAGCTTGAAAATGTTTGAGAATATTTTGTTTCTATCCAAGAATTCAGTCTCTTTAGGATAATTCTAGAAAAAAAGTTTCTCCAAGCAATTAATTAGGCTTATAGGCTCAGAGGGCTTGATTACCTTTTTAAACACTGGAACTGTTATGTTCCTTTCCATTCTTTGGGGAAAATATCATCTTACTGAATAATATTGCTAGTGAATGGCTCCACCAGTCAACTTCTGTTTCGTAAACTTACAGTGGTATTTTATCACGGCTGGGGGCTTTATTGCCTCTTGACAAGTCAATCACCTCAGCTACCTCTAATGGCATAATTTGAAGAGTTCTACTTAGCTGCAAATCTCTTATCAAGTTTTCATAATCATAAGTTTCTGAATTATTATAGACATACAGAAAAAGATTAGTTGCCGTATTGGTCCTTGTAAGAACAGATCCAGAAGCAAATGGTTTGATATCTTTTATTCGACCAACATTTTATAGGATCATTATTAATCTTTTCATAGGTAATTGGTCAGTTGTCAGACATGACTTGAAAGGGAATCTATCAGAGAGTTTTATATCAAATATGGATGTGAAATAAGGCTGTTCATTAGCACCGCTTCTGTTCAGTGTATTCATTAATGATCTTCTTATTTCCATACATATATTTCTGTTGTAGTTTTTATCATACAATACTATCAAGCTTTAACTTGGACATTTATGGTATTAATCTAAAGGTCTTGCTTTTTCTTTTTTTACATAAAAAACATTTTATCAAAAGACAACTGTATCACATTTCACATCCACAGTCAAATATCATCCACCAGGTATCATAGCATATATGACATTGAACTAATACATGTGACTTACACCTTTCATACAAGTACAAACAGAAAAATACATCCTTCCTCTGTACCAAGCTCAGGCTGGACAGTCTTATCCAATATTCCTTAATAGGTCATAATTCCAGTACCCTACTCCAGATCCTTTCCCCAGTTGACACCCATCCCAACATCCTCATTCCTCAATCCCTTCCCACAAAGTTATGCTCTCTGCGGGACTAAGGTCTGCCAGAAGAGGCGCTCATTCCCTCACAAAGTCCTCCAATCTATCCTTGACCAGTACTGTAAGTCTCTCCAGTGCCAATATTCGAAGAATAATAGCCCGCCATTGTGCCACTGTAGGGGTCATATGAGAAACCCAAGTGTCTTGGAAGCAGTGCTGGGCCAGAATGAACAATACCATCATCCAATGGGGTAGGGGTTCCCACTCTCCTTCCTCATTAATCTCCACTCCAAAGAGACACATGAAGGGGTCCAATTGCAAAACTCTCCCAGCAAGCCTCCTCACCTCCAAGACCACTGCTCTCCAAAATCTCTGTAGAATCCTGCACTCCCGGAAACAGTGGTAGTAGGTTCCCCTTTCCTCTTCATACCGTCCACATTGTGGCGAAATAGCCGGATGATATTTATGTACCACTGCAGGTGGGTGGTACAATCTGTGAAGAAACTTATATAAAGCCTCTTTAAACTTGTTACAGACCAGCAGGCCCATATGCAAGGGTAACACCATGGACCAATTCAGGTCCTTTATTGGCCCCCCTAAATCCCGCTCCCAGAGACTTCTCACCTTCTCTGACTGATCCAGTGAACAACTTCTGCATTCCTTAACTACTTTCCCCACAAAACCCTTCATTTTCTCAGAGATTGGCATAACAAGAGATTCAGTTTTAAGCATTTCCTGTCAACCTACCTCTGTCCAACCCAGAAAGATATGCCCTGACCTGGAAATACCAGAACTCATGGCTCCCCTCCAATTCCAGCCCCTGTCTCAAGGCAGTATAGGGGAGGATACAACCTCTTTGACACAAATGTGCTAAACTTCTGGCTCCCCTCTGTTCCCATCCCCTAATCCCAGGGTCTTCCCACCCCAGCAAAAAAAAGGGTCCCTAGCAATGGACACCAGGAGAGTGTCCATCCCAATCACTCCTCGCAACTTTTTAAATTTTTCCCAACATTCTAATGTAAGCAGTGTCAGTGGGTTTCTCCCCTCCTGGGCCCTGAACATAAACAGGCCCCTCTTTTCCAAAAATGCAGAGAGCCTGGCAGGGCAACCCCACTGTTCCAAGTCCACCCAACTGGTTTCCTTGGGAGTATGGACCCAATCCCCTACATACCATTGCTGAACAGCTACGAAATAATGTCCCAGATCTGGGAAATTGAGGCCCCCCCCCCCCCGGCTCTAACTTGAGCTTCTTTAGGCTGACACTTGCCCACTTTCCATTCCAAATAAATGCAGAGAAGGCACCCTCCAACTTTTAAATATCACTCTTTATTATCCCTACATGCAGCATCTACATTAAATACAACAGGCGGGGCAGAATATTCATCTTAATTAGGTTAATTCTCCCTAACCAAGAGATCGGCAAGGAGGCCCACTGCTTTTAGTCCGCAAGGACCCCTTTAATCATTGGAGTATTGTTAAAGTCATATAAAGTACCCAGGGACCCCCCAGCCTTAATCCCCAAATATGTAAAGTGCTTACGGACCCACTTAAACTCCCACGTATGATCCCCCCACTACCCCCTGACAGTCGCATCAGCTCAGATTTATCCAGGTTCAGCTTATAGCCTGAGAAATTAGCAAATCTCTCCACCATATCTAAAAATATTGGCATGGACCTTTCCGGTTTCATCATAAAAAGTAACATATCATCAGCATACAATGTAATCTTATGTTGAACCCCTGAAACCCCACTTATCCCCTTAATCCCCTGATGTTGCCTAACAGCCACTGCAAGTGGTTCCACCACTAAGGCAAACAGCAGTGGGGACAGTGGGCAGCCCTGTCTTGTTCCCTGCCCTAGACTAAAGCCCTCTGACAGAGTACCATTCACCAACATTTTGGCCCTAGGGGAGCCATACATTGCCCTAATCCACCCCACAAATGGTTCACCCAGACCAAACCGGGAATGAATCTCACAAAGGTAAACCCATTCAACCCTGTCAAAGGTCTTTTCGGCATCCATCGCTATTATACAAGTGTCCTCCCATCCCCTATTCGCTCTCCAGACCACATTCAAGAGATGCCGCACATTATGATAGGAGAGACGGCCCTTGATGACCCAGTTTGGTCCAGATGAACCAACTCCAGCAGCACTGTCTCCAACCTAGTCACCAAAACCTTCACCAAAATTTTTATGTCACACTTCAGCAATGAAATTGGCCTATAGAATGCACACTCTGTCGCCTCCTTCCCAGCTTTAGGGATTAGACAGATGACCGCATCCGAAAACGTTCCCGGAAGTTCCAGATGCTGTCCCTCCTTCTCAATCAATCAGTCAATCAAAATCTTTATTTATTCAGGCGAACATCATTGAGCATAGCTCATTTACAAGATGGACCTGAGTGATCATAACAAAAAAGGTTACAGAGTGTATACAAAAACATGATATTGAAATAGCACAAATACAAACATTTATGAGTGAGATAGATGTACAATTATTTACATATATACAAGGCAAAGGACAGTAAACCAAAAACCTATTAAAGGGAGAAACAAACAGTCTAGTAGGGATAAGGCTTGGATAATGGTACATGGGTGGGCATATATGTTTGAGGTTTGATGTGGAAAGGACCAGAGGAATGATAGAAGAATAGGAGGAGCTTTAGAAGGGCGGTGGGGAGAGGGGGTGTGGGGGTGGGGTGGAGGACTAGGCCTTGTGGAAGCAATTGCATGAATCTGGGATTAGGCTGGTGTACAGCTTTTGAAGGATGTAAGGGAGATCAGTGTTTCCATTTTCAATGTCTTTTGGATAGAATTCCAGATAAGTGCCAGGGAATAACTGATTGCAGCTCTTCCATACTGGGTGCAGGTGATAGGAATCTTCAGCAGGATCAGTTTGTTGATCCTCAAGGTGTAGGGCCTGGATGTGATCTGGTTGAAGCAGTCTGAGATGTAGGAAGGGAGTTTGTTTGTCAGAGCTTTGTAGATCCAGGTAGCAGCATTTTTTCTTCTTCTTCTATGTTGCAGGGATGTCCAGCTGACTGCATTGTAGAGAGAGCAATGATGGGTGCTAGAGGGAAGGTCAGTAATGAATCTAATAGCTCTATGATACAGGGTGTCTAGTTTGTTTAGATGGGAGAGGGAGCAATGACCATAGAGGAAGTCAGCATAATCAATGAGGGACATGAATGATGCAAGGATTAATCTTTGTTTGGAATCTTTGGTCAGGTAGTGTTTGATTCTATAGAATAGACCAAGTCTTTGTCTTAGCTTTTCAGGAGCTCTTCAACATGGGTAGTATAGTCTAGTTTATTGTCTATCCATACTCCTAGGTATTTGAATTTGTCAACATATTCCAGATTTTCACCAAGGATGGTAGAGAGTTGTGGGAGGGTGAATGATGGGATAGTGGAAGAACAGTTCTTGGGCAAAGAACATAGCTTTGATTTTCTTAGCATTTAGTAATAATTTCTTTTTAATAGGTTATGCTGGAGGAGGGAGAATTGAGACTGTAGGAGCTCACAGGCTTTTGATGGTGAGGATCGCTCACATAAAGTACAGTGTCATCTGCAAAAGGTGGATATTAGAAAGAGAGATTGGAGTCAATATTGTTGATGTAAATGGCAAAAGGATGGGACCCAGGATGGAGCTCATGTACACCTCTTAGGAGGGCTTAGGGTAGATAGATCACCATCATTCTTACCAGTTGTAGCCTTCCGAGAGATAGCATCTGAACCATTTAATAGAGAGTGAGTCAAGGCCTATGGAGTTTAGTGAGGTGATTAGAAGATCATGATCCACAGTGTCAAAGGCTTTGCTTAGATCCAGAAACACAGCACAGGTATTATTCTTTTGTCTAGGGCAGTCTGCCAGTCATTTGTGACTTTTGCTAGTGCAGAGATGGTGTTATGTATAGATCTAAACCCAGATTGAGCTGGATTTAGGAGATTGTTGGTATCAAGGTAGGCAGTTAACTGAGAGTTTACCAGCTTCTCAAGCATCTTGGATAGTATTGGTAAGATGGAGATGGGCCTATAATTATTGAGGTCCATGGGATCACCTGCCTTAAGTAATGGAAACACTTGAGCTGTTTTCCATATTGAGGGGATAGTACCAGTGACAAGTGATAGATTGAGGAGGTGGGTGAGGGGGGCGGTTAAGGCATACAGTGCTACTTTTAGGAAGTAGGGATCCAGGGAGTCTGCACCTGCACTTTTGGTGGTATCTAGTTGGAGTAGGAGGTCTTCTACTTCTTTGAACAATATTGGTTTGAATGAGAATGTGGAAGCAACCTTTTGACTCTCAGTAGATTGTAGGTTTAGAGATGATCTTAATAAGTTTGCAGGAGAGGAGTCAAAAGCCAGGCCAGCTGTAGTGAAATGGTCATTGAAGGCATTCAAAATATTTTGCTTGTCGGTGATTTCAATATTATTTAATTGAATTTTGGATGGTAAGACAGGAGTAGAGGTTTGACCTAGGATGCCCTTTATGGTACCCCAGAACCTGGAAGGGTTGTTATAAGAGGCATCTAGTTCAGCTGTGTAGAAGGTTGCCTTGGCTTTTCTTATTTGTTTTGTGCAGGAGTTTCTGGCTTTTCTGAATTGGAGCCAGTCATTTGGGTCCTTTTGTCTTTCTTGCCCTTTTCCAGAGTTTG
Source organism: Neoceratodus forsteri (assembly GCA_016271365.2). Lineage (NCBI taxonomy): Eukaryota > Metazoa > Chordata > Ceratodontiformes > Ceratodontidae > Neoceratodus > Neoceratodus forsteri. The sequence goes on from CM057450.1 coordinate 1,223,465,590, forward strand.
TCTCTGGCAAGCAGTGCGGATTTGTGTCGCAGAGAACCAGCGACAGGATTTGAGTTTGGTTCTGACACTGGTGAGGGGTATGGAATTGAGGGCACTTATGATTATATTTAGGATTTGAAGAGCTGACTCTATTGAGGCTGTGAGATAGAATTCTTGCCAACGTGTGGTGTGGCACAGATCATGGAGATATCCTGTAATATTAAAGTTCTTTTTTGACCTTCATGGGAGGAATTTTGCAGGATTGGGTGGCTTGATTGTTGATCTAATGGCAGCTATGGGACAGTGGTCACTTATGTCACTGAGAAGTACTCCTGCATAGGGATAATGATGAGGTTTATTTACCAATATAATATCCAGGAGTGTGCTGTTGAGAGTATTCTTTGGGTTGATCCTTGTTGGTTCTTTTGATTAATTGAGAGAATCCATAGGTGTCACAGAAGGTTACCAGGGTGCAGATGCATTAGTCAGCCAATTTAAGTTCATGTCTCCTAAGATGATGGTGTCTTCAGGGCCCAGATTAAGTATGGATCCTAAATGGGATAGGAGTTTGAGGCCTGCAGAGGGGGGCCTATAGCAACCAACCAGTTGAAAGGAAGATGTGTTGGGAAGGGTTATTTTAATAGACAAGCATTCAAATTCTTGGTTGAGATGTAGAATTGAGGCAGGATGCAGAGATATTTGCTTTGACATAGATGGCTACCCCACCGCCTTGGATAGACGGTCAGATCTGAAGAGCTGATAGTTGGGAAGGTTTATTTCACTATCTTTTGTTGCAGATTTGAGCCATGTTTCAGATATAACCAGGACAGTCGGTGAGGGTGTGTGCAGCAGGCCTGTATTGATGAGAACTTTTTAGGAGGCTGCAGGCATTGAAGTGAAGAAAACTCAATCCATTTATGGAGGTTAGGTCAGTTGGAGAGATCGAGCTTTCAGTGGGTCCAGGGTTGATTTCACAGTGCCAACACAGACCAGCAGAAAGAAGATTAACTTGATGAGGGCACCAAGTGATAGGAGTAGTGAGCAGTCAGGCAGTTTTTCTTCTTTCTTGGGATCCAGTATATAGTGGGTGATGATCCTGCTGCATGGTTATCGAGTTTATCATAGATTGCCAGCTTAATGGACAGCGTGAGGGAGTAATTGTAGTGCCAGTATGGTAGCAGGGGATAGAGGAGTTCCAAACTGGTTGTGAGCCTTTTTTTGGGATTCCCCAAGGATTATTGTGCAGAAGCGGTAGTATAAGTATGTATAGTTTAGGGGTATCCACTGGGGACAGTAGAGGGGGGCAGTGTTCTGGTAGAAGGTATCACACAGTGGACCCACAAACTGACTCCCCAGGGCCTTATAGTACTCAGTGGGGAAGCCATCTGGTCATTAGCCTTACCCCTCTTTAATTTTTGTATTGTGGCAACCACCTCAGCGTTCGCGATGGGTCTACCCAGTGCTTCAGTCTGGTCCCTCGTCAGGCGTGGTAAGTCCACATGCCTCACAAATTCCTCCACCAGCACCCCCTGTTGCACCACCCTCAGCTGTATAAAGGGCCTTAAAAAATTCACTGAAACATTTCCGGATCTGTGGTCCTGCTTATGGAGATTGCCTCCCCTGTCCCTAATAGCAGTGATATGAGTTAGACACCAGCCTCCCTTCATAAGCCGAACCATCAATGGGTCAGGTCTGTTACCCCACTCAAAGACTTGTTTTTTACAAAAAGTCCAGGTTTTCCTTGCCTCTCTATGGAGAAGGGCATTCAGAGCATCCCAAGTGACTGTTAGGGCCACCCTTGCTTCCCCCTCCTCTCCACCCGCTACTCTTCTTTCTAGTTCCCTCAATTGGGCTTCTAATACAACTCTTCTCTCCTGTATCTGTTTCTTAACCTTACTAACATATCTAATAATCTTACCCCTCATATAAGCTTTTCCTGCATTTCACAACATGGCCTTGGACACCTCCGCCCCTCCATTAGTTCGCATATATTCCTCCCATTGCTCCTTCAAATATTCCCCAAATTTTTTGTCCCCCAGTAAATATGTTGGAAACTTCTTGGGGGGGGGGTGGACCCTCCCTCTGTATTCCCATCTTAAGTGTAAGGATCATCATAGCATGATCAGATATGTGAATGGGACTATGTTTGACATCTACCACTCTCTGATACCATTCCCTCAATAGAAACACATAGTCTATATGGGACCATGTACCGTGTGGGTTAGAATAGAAGGTATACTCCCTGACCCCCGGGTTCACGTCCCTCCACCCGTCAATCATTCCTACCTCCCCCAATCCCAGTCTCCATTGGCGGATGGCTTCACTCTCTCTGCCCCTACCCAGGGAGTGGTCCAACACAGGGTCCATGGTACAATTCAAGTCCCCCCCCCCAAAACAAGACCCGGGAACTGTTCCTTTACTAACATTGACTGTAGCATACCATAAAAGGCTGGGTCAAATGCTGCCAGAGCATACACGCTGGCAAATGTAACGCTCTCCCCCATAATTCACCCACCACAAAAACATATTGCCCTCCTCCCACATCCCGCACCACCCTCTGAACCTGGAAGGGTACATTTTTGTGCAGAAGGACAGTGACCCCACATTTATGGGACTTAAATGACGCTGAGTACAGTAACATTCCTCAACCCAGCCCCTCATCAATTTAGCATGTTCCGAGTCAGTGAGATGGGTCTCCGGCAGAAGAGCCACTTGTGCTGGCCTGCCGGTGCAGCAGTTAGATTTCTGCTTGTGATGCTGGTGACCCAGGTTCGGGAATGGACCCAGGTGGCTGGAGGGCCAGCTGGGGGGGGGAGTAGGATTGTGTCCTATGGACTGCTCTCCTACTCTGAGGGGAAGGTGTGGGTTGCGCTTGGCACACGATGGACCCCTAGCAGAAGCTAGGGGCTCACACAGTGACCGGCACCGGCATATGAGGGGCAGGGTGGATGCTGGACATCATTGCACATCCCTGCCCCTGCTAAAGCAAGGAAAAAATTCCTCACAGCTGGCCACGCTAGTGAAGCCTGCCCCTGGCTTTGATTAGCCTCCGGGTCCCGCTCTCCCCAGTCAGTCACTAGTCATGTGGCACCAGTGTGCCGCATCCCCGCCCTCTGGGGGGCAAGCCAGGGGTACTGGGGCGAGAGCACAAGTGGCCAGAAGGTGGAAGCATGGGTCGCCATGACCAGGCTGATGTACGGTGGTCGGTTGTGGGGCCAAAAAGAGAAAAATTAACAAAAAACAAAAAAAAGAAGAGACACTTGTGCCCTTGTGCCCCCGCCTCCTAAAAGCAGTTAGCAGGCCAGTGCACTTTACTGGAGTCGCTATCCCCCTCACATTCCATGTACAAACATTCAGCTCTTGTACTTTAGCCATAATGACCAATTAAAATGTGCCTTTGTCTCCCCTCCCAAAGCTGTGGGAGACCACTGATGTACCATTGTCGCTGTTTGTATTTCCACGTCCTGCTTTGGAAAAACCTGGGCTTGGAGTCTGTTTGGATGTGAACAAATAAATATGCATAACAGTGCACAGCAGTGTAAACTAACAAACATAAACATGAACATAAACAAAAAACTGTAACAACACACACAGCTTTAACTTCTAATTCTTTCTTCCCCTGCTTCCCACCCCCTGCTCTCAATTTTTAACTAACATTTAGCCTACCTGTCCCCCCAAATTCCCCCTTTTGCATGTCCCTCTCCACTCGATTCACTTCCCCCTTTTTCCATACTCTTCCCTCTCTCCTCCCTTTACCCCTCTCTGCACTTAACAGCCCCTGCCCACACATTCTACAGACACTAACTACCTCTTATGCAAGAGTGTCCTAGTACCCAATATATTGGACCATGTTCCCTCCATCTCCCCCACCCCACCCCTCCCGCTGGAGTACATACAACTCTTCTGGTCGCTTCTTTCCCTGTTGATCACTCCTGCCCATAATGTCCATCTGTAGCCTGTATTCTCCCACAGGCCCAATCCAGATAAATCCTGGGAGACAGTTAACCCTCCATGGGGAAACCCCCCAGTGCCTGTCGCCATTCCAAGAGATTCACCCCTCAGAGTGTGCTGTTCCCCCCCTGAAATGGAGCCATTCGGTGACCGCTCATGAACTGCCACAACCTGTGCCCTCCAATTGCACTTCCCCAGTTCCCTCATTAAATCAGGTATCACTCAAAAGTCTGAAGACAGGTAGGACTATGGCCACTGCTTTGTTTTTCCTCCCTACGCTTCCTAAAATAGGAGCGCGGGCTGAACAGGTACCTGCCAGTCTGCTTGCGATCCAAAGGAGCCATCTCCTCAAAGTTCCTGCAACCAGAAAAAAGAAAAAGAAAAAGTGGGGGGAGGTCCCATCAGCCCTTCGAAGGCACCTCCAAAGTCCTTCCCCATGAAAATGGGGGGTAAGACCCATGAAATCATCAGGAAAGGCAGTACCTCCTTGTGGCAGAAATATATGGGTGCAACACATATCCTCCATAACCCAAGGCCACAGCATTAAAATCCATCCGGGCACCTTCCCCTGCACCTCCCTCCAGGGAGCGAGGGCATGCAGCACTGCAGTTCAGTCCAAATATGTACCCCCAGTCCAAATATTAACAGGCCATGAGGCAGAGGCCTACAATCTGTTCAGTATCAACATTAGCAATTAGAGCAACGCACTATCCCGAATGCCTCCCGGGTCGCTAGATGCTCCAAATAGTACAGCAAAGTAGCTTGCCTGCCATACATCTCAGGGAAACAGTCACTCATACCACCTTCTTTCTCAACTCCTCCATGAAGGTTTCAGCCTTTTTCACCTCCCAAAAGGAGAAAACTGCCCCCTCAAGCTTAATCTTGAGAGTCGCGGGATAGATGGATGGATAGATCATAAAATTCTCCACCTTCATACCCCACAGGTTAGCCATCACCTCACTGAACATCTTGTGCTTTTTCAGCAATCTAGCCAAATAGTCCTGGGAAATAAACAGCTTGTGCCCCTCATACAATATTGAACCTTTTTCCCGGCATGCATGCAGCACTTTTTTGCGGTCCTGATAGTAGTGGAACTGCATGATGAGCTGCTGAGGAGGTTGGCCCGCCAGCGGCCTGGGCATAACAGCCCTATGAGCCCTTTCCATCATAAGCTGTCCATCACTCATTTCAACCCCCAGCAGAGTTGGTAAAGTCACAGCACAGAATTCCAGAGCACTCCCTCCTTCTTTCCCTTCAGGCAATCCCCTTAAATGGAGGTTGACCCTCCAGTGATAATTCTCCTAGTAATCGGCTGCCTCCTTTATCTCTTCAAGTTCTCTCTGCAACACCAGGATTTTCTCTGGGGCAACCTGCATTTTGTCCTCCAATCTGGAAATTCTCTCCTCCACCTCGTTAAGACGATGCGCCTGGGCAGATTGCTGGGTAAGGACTTCTTGTATTTTATCATCTATTCGGGATTCTAATTTGCACAGTCTGGGTTCGAGAGACGCCACAACCTGGCCCATTAACTCACAGCCTAGCGTGGTTATTTCCACCGCAGAGAGTGAACTCAAGCTCTGGCTTTCACTCTGCCCACCAGCCGCACTTTTCTTGCCCATTTTAGCTGCTGTCCACTGACTCTTGCTGGGTCCTGAGGTTAAATACTCATCCATCACACATTCGCCACTCGATCCTGTGATTTTGATCGGAAATTGGAAGCGAACTAATACTTTTATTTTAATTTTAAGCCCCAGACGAAGAGGAGCATGGTAGGAACACATCATCAGTTTACCAGCTCATTAGCGCCCCAGGTCTTGCTTTTAATTTTGAATGTATTCTTATAACACACTCATTCATTAATAATTTCAGTTAGGGGTTTTGGCTGCTTGAGTGTTCAGCTTATCTAATTTGGATGTTATTTGACCTTGAAAATATTCTCAGTAGCAGCAAGCTAATGGGATGCTGCAATTCATTCCATTTAAATTTGCGAGTTTTTGAAAATAGTTACTTTAAACCAATGCAAATTTTTTTCTGTTTTTTTTTTTTTTATGTATGATCTGGGTGTTAATAGAATGTGTTAATAGAATGTGACTCTCTGAACAACTGTCATAAGTCTCCAAGGAAGGACTTGGTTGGTCCAAAAGCTAAGACAATGTTTTCTATTTGTAACATCTATGTTGGTCCAATAAAAGGTATCAAACCATTTGATTCTGGATCTGAATTATTATGGAATATTTGCTGATAATAGTTTATACATGTCAGTGGCTCAGTGTGTGCTGAGATATTCTTGCCATAATTTCCAGTGCCTTTTGCCACTACCAACCAAAAAAGATGTCCTGATCAGTAATCACTTGAAACCTTTTTCTACTGTTCATTTCTATTTTAATTGTTCTGCTCTTGCAAGAATTGTTTGTGTTGTTTCCTAAACTTGTTTAAATATGAATAAGTTTCCCTGGAAGGGTTTTAACAAAGTTGATTGCTTTCAACAAAGCTGCTTTATAATCTTTACAGCCATTATTAAACCATGATTTTGGCTTGCTATGTGTTTTAGACTTATATAAAAGTGGCAGAATTATACTGTAAATTTCCTTCATTCCTTCATACGTATTGTAAGTTGAAGATTCTAATGTGAAATTCCTTTAATAACTTCTTGATATCTGAAAATATCTGATAGCTTACACCCCAGTTCATCCATGAACCAAACTTTTCTGCCATTCCTAATTATAACAACTCCATTAGTGACCACAGTCCAGTTTTCTGCAAATGGTCCACTAACTATCACGGGCCCAGTCCCACTACATCTATTCCAGATGGCTTGGCGACTTAAACCTGGAGGCCTTTAACATTGTGGACATAGACACTGCTTACAATAACTTTTGCCATACTCTCACTAGTATCTCTGATTGCCTTTGCCCTCAGAAAAGACTCAGAATATGAGGTAACAAACAGGACTGGGTCTCCAAGGAGCTCTTTTGGCTTTCCAGAGTACGAGACAAAAAATGGTCTCTTTCTAGTCCAGCCATATAGATGAAATCATGAAAATCATGAATTTGCCAGTAAACTTCTCACAAAATAATCAACAACACTGGCCCCATTAGATTAAAAATAAGTATATTGTGCTGGGCAGTCCCCTTCTATCACCCCATTCAAGACAGTTAATTTTTTTCTAGGAAATACAAAAATTGTCTGCCTCTTTTATTTACAATCTTGTCTTTTGATACTCATTTTTGATAATATATTCCCCAGTGATCTGAGAGTACGCCCACACTGCCTATACATGAATTAAAATCACCCATTAATAACAAACCCACTTCAGGATACCGAGTGGTGGCCTTAGTTACCTCCATTTCCAGGAGGTCCATGAATTTTCATTGTAGTATTCTGAATTACTTGATGGAAAATAACAGTTACACAAAAAGTACAGTTCTTGATGCCATATTACAAAGATTATAATGATATTAGAGTGTATTTTTAGCTTTTATTTAAATAATAATTCTTTGCCTATCTTAAATTTTTTTTTTTAAATCCCCATATCGGTCTACCTGATGTGTTTTTCTTTAACACTTTAGCACAAATCCTTTTACCCATGTGTCATCCATTGCCCAGGTTTTGTACAGAGCCACAACACTATACTGTTTTATAAAAGTTTCAGATTCTTCATCAGTCAGACTTAAATGTATTCCTGATATATTCCAAGATATTATTCTATTAAATTTATACTTTTCATTTGTTTCCTTATGGGTTATCATTTTTGTATCCAGCAAAAATGTGTTTTCTATTGTTAATCAGATTTTAGATGAATTAGTGGTTCAAATCTATTAGAAGTAAGGGAAACAGCACCTCCCTGTGCCAAAATGTCAGTTATTTACGCAATTTGTGACTTATATTAGTGTTCATTTTGTGTTTGTCAGTGGAGTTTATATTGAAAACCAAATTCTCTGTAACCTGGTCTTTGATTTTTGAGATAGCTTGGTGCATCACAGATCAGAATACCTAATTTGTCCAACCTATATGCGTCTACCAAAATCTAGTTCAGCAGTATATTATCTCTGACACCATAGTGATCTGTTCATAATTATTAATCATTTATCCCTCAATGCCCATTGCATACTTTTATGACCTAGTTTGATACCCATCATTTTCCCAATAAGGTAACATACTGCTTGCATTAAGGTTGATTTTCATACTGGTTCACTTCCAAGCCCTGAATGGCCAAAAGAAGTTGTTGCCGGCTCCCCTCATTACCCGCTTAACCCCATATCCTATCCAGATGCTGGACTTTCTCCCTGCAAGGGGTAATGATGGTGTCTGCTTTTGGCTCCCTTTCCTCTCCACCAATCTGCGGCTGCTGCCAGAAGCCATTAAGTACAGACCCCTGGGACTCCCTCTCTGCAGCCAGCCAATCAAGGGACCTATCACCAGGCAGTGATCCAATTGGGCCTTCTCGCATGGATTTTCAAATCTATACAAACAACCCTCCTCTCGGTTTAAAGGCATCTCCTGGGACTGCCTTTGCAGTGGATGCCAAACTTTCTTCCTGAAAAGGGTCATAAGGGTAGTGTCTGCTCTCAGCTCCCCCTCTCCTCCACCAATCTGTGGATGCTGCCAGGACCCACCATGTACAGACCCCTAGGACCACCCCTAAGCCAGCCATATTCGCACCTACTGCCTAGTTCCTTGTCTTGTGTCCCTGGTCACAATTTCACTTATCTGCTGCACTGTGTTTTATCTACGACTGGTAGCATTTCAAATGTCTGCAGTATAAGGCACCTGCCCATAGCTCTGCTTGACTTATCCAACACTGCCGATTTGTTACAACTGTCATTACTATCTGCTGGTTTACAGTGAAATTCCTGCTCTTAGCTTATCCAGTAGCAATTTAATATTGTTTGCTGTACCTGCCACCAACTTAAAAGTTCGCACTCTGCCTGTTTACTGGATGATCACCTATAGCACTGCCTAACTATTCATAGTAGTATCCTGTACCTAAACATTTGATCAATAGCAATGTCCTACCTGTCCTACCATTTAGGGCACATTGTAATCTTGACTGATGGTTAGGTGTTTACAGCTAATTATAACAATCAATCAATCAATCAATCACTTTATTTAACCAGGCATAAACACCATTGAGCAAGCTCATTTTCAAGGTGGTCCTGGACATAAATACAATACAGTACACTTCATAAGATTACAATTACAGTGGACAATGGTGCAAAAAAAAAAAAGAAAAAACATTGTGAAGGTGCCCGTCAATATGAGCCTATACATACTGGTCAACATAATTAACATGCAAAGGTACATAATGATAAGCTTTACTGAAATGAGAAGAGACAACAATCCCATATAGTCTCCGCTGAGTAAGAGCTCTTGCCTAAATGATAAAAAATAAGGCGGTATTAAGGAATAGGGTAGAAATTGGGGTGAAAGAGTAGGCAGCCAAAAGGGAGGCCAGAATAGGTAAAAGGTAATGAATAGGCAGGGTCATCTTGGATTAAGGGAACTAGGCTTGTAGGTCCTAAGTTTCTGTTGTTAGGAATGTGGGTGGATGAGATACTTAGGCGTAGGATTTGAGAGTGGCAACCGAGGCTTAGGGTCATCGCATCTGAAACAGTTGCATGATTCTTCAGATAATCCGTTAATAGAGCTTTGAATGTGAAAATGCTTGGAAGTGAGGACAATTTTAATGAGTCTTGCATAGTGTTCCAAAGTGATGGAAGTGAGAAGTTGATTGCTGCTGGAGCCAAGGTAGTTTTCACTCTAGGAATCTGGAAGCAGATTAAGGAGAAGCGTCTCAGGCCATAGGAACCTTTAGCCCATTTGAAGATGTTCGAGATGTATGCAGGGAGGTTATCAGATAATGCTCTAAAAAACCAGAGGAGAGCATTCCTTTTTCTTCTAGTTGAGAGTGAGGTCCATCCCGAAACCTGGTATAGACGACAGTGCTGTGTACTACAGGGTAGGTTTAAGATAAATCTTAAAGCCCGGTGGTAAAGGGTGTCCAGTTTGTTTAGCATCGTTGATGGGCAATGACTGTAAAGGAAGTCAGCGTAGTCCAGTATAGGTAGGAATGTAGTTTGTACTAGTCTCATTCTGGCTTCTAACGTGAGTAGGTGTTTAATGCGATAGAATAGACCTAATCGCTGTCTTAGTTTCTTTAAGGTTTCATTTAAGTGGCACAGAAAGTTAAGCTTGTTATCCAGCCAGAACCCTAAGTATTTAAAGGTATCAACTACTTCAAGAGGTTCATCTAAGAGTGTTTGGATCTGTGTGATATGTGGACATCTGGAAATAGACTTTGGTGAAAGAATCATTGCTTTAGTCTTTTTGGCGTTGAGGAGGAGCTTATGAGTGAGAAGGTTGTATTGGAGGGTGACGAAGTCTTTCTGTAAGTACTCATGGGCCAGATCCAAGGATGAATTTGTGGTATAGAGTACAGTATCATCTGCGAATAAGTGCACATTTGCTGTGCCCAGCTGCAGTCCAGATTATTGATGTATATTGCAAAGAGGATAGGGCCCAGGATGAAGCCTTGTGGGACTCCTCGTAACAAGGATTTTTGTGGGGACAGATCTCCTATGGCTTTGACTTGTTGTAACCTATTGGTTAGGTAGCTGGTGAACCATTTAATGGCAGAACTATCAAGTCCGATGTTACTCAGTACAGTAAGCATGATGGTATGATCCACAGTATCGAAGGCCTTAGATCAAGGAAGAGGGCAAATACATGTTTCTTAGAGTCCAAGGCCATTTGTCAGTCTGTAGTTACTTTGGCAAGAGCCGATATTGTACAGTGTTTGGCTCTGAAGCCGGACTGAGCCGGGTTTAGCAACTTTTGTGAATCCAAATGTTCTCTAAGTTGGATGTTGACAATTTTTTCAAATAATTTAGAGAGGACGGATAGTATAGAAATAGGCCGGTGATTGTTCAGATCATTTGGATCCCCAGTCTTGAATAATGGTAGGATGTGGGCAGTTTTCCACAAGACGGGTAGCTCACCTTGAATCAGAAAGGTGTTGAATAAGTGTGTAATGGGGGTGGTCAGATAGGTATGGCCAAGTTTTAGGAAGTAAGGTTCAATATTATCTGCACCCGCACACTTTTTTGTATCCAGAGAAAGGAGGAGGTCCTCCACTTGCTTGAACGTAATTGTGAGGAAGATGAATGTGGTGGGATGCGGTTGGTTATGGTTGTGATTATCAGTGAAGCCAACAGTGCAGTCTCTTGCCGCTAAGCTATTGATAGTTGAGGTGTCAAGCGTGCCCGCAGTGGCAAAAGTGATCATTAAGCTTTTCTAGTATATCAGCTTTGTCCAGTATAGGTGGTACCATCAGACACAATTTTGTTTGGAAGGGGTGTTGCAGTGGACTGACCTTCGACTTCTTTGAGGATGTTCCAAAATTTGGCAGAGTTGTTTTTATTGTCTTCTATTTCTTTTTTGGAAGTACCTAGCTTTTTCTGACCTAATTAGCTTGGTACAAGCATTCCTAGTGGTACGGAATGCTAACCAATCAGCCTCCAGGTGGGATTTCCTCACTTTTCTCCACCAGTAGTCCCTATCCCTAAGTGCTTTCTGCGGGATGAGAGAGAACCAGCCAGGAGTTTTATTTTTTGATTCGATCAGTCTTAGTGGGGCGTGTTTGTCTATTAGCTCTAGTAAGAGGCCGTGAAAGATGTTAAATACCTCGTTAAAGGTGGGGGCTAGGTAGAAATCCTGCCAACGAATGTTGCTTAGATCTTTCAGGAAAGTGTACTGGCAGAACTTTTTCAGGCATCTTTTCAGTTTGAATTTGGAGGCCGTTTTTATTTGGGAAGGATGTCTGATGCAGGCAGTAGCGCAATGGTCGCTTATATCATTGAAGAATACTCCAGTATGCGAGATAGTGTGAGGTTTGTTTACTAGGATAAGGTCCAGGAGGGTGCTGCACTCAGGGTTTTTTCTGTTAGGTCTGGTAATAGCAGTCACCATTTGTAACAGACCATTAACATTGCATAGATCCTTCAATTTCTTAGAGCTGTTATCATTCCAATTTAGATTGAAATCCCCCAGTAGAATACACTCAGTATCAGCAGAGTCAAGAAGGTTTTGAAGGTGTGGCAGAAGTGCCCAGCCACCAGACGGTGGTCAGTAGCATGCTGCCATAACCATATCCATAACAGTCATCCTGCCTGTTAGTTGTTGCTTGTCTACTGCTGTCTGTCTTATCTAAAGTCACTCAGCTGTTGCACTTGTGTAGCCATCTGTATTTTCTGGCTTATTCCATCAAAGGCTATTGTTGCTGCTTATTTTCTGTGTTTTGCACCCTCATCCTCACAAACAGGATTTCACTGCTTTTTCCATTTTTCATAGGATTCCTGCCTCTAATCTTCCCTTACTATGCTCTTTACCTTCCCCTTCTGTATCTTTCTCCTACCCCTCGCACCCCATCCCCATCTTCCCTTCCAACCTTTCCTCCCCTCCATCCTCCCAGCCTCTTCTCAAAGTCTCCCACTTCCTCTCCTCTCCTCTCCTCCCCCCTTCCCTAAACCATGCAGCACCCATCCCTTCTCCTTTCCTTTCCCCCCACCCCACATCTACCACAGCCTTCTACCCTGGGCTTCTTCACTCTCCCTCCCTCAACATGGAACTTCTACACTGCATCCATCTCTTCCCCTTTATCTCCCCCTTTCCCCATACCCTAGGGGGTGGAAGACCCATTCCTTCCTCCTCCTCTCTTTTTTTTTTTCTCCTCCTGGCTGGCAACATTGAAACTAACCTCAGCCCCTGTCTCCAAAAAGTCCTTAGTATATTCCACCTAAATGCAAGGAGTCTTAAGATATGGACCTTACAGTACTCTCCAAGCCTCCTGTGCATATCCGAGTCTTGGTTCTCCTCAAGGGTACCAGACTCAAACCTGGCTCTTCCAGATTTCCAACTTTTCTGACAGGATGGCGGCAAGCTGGGAATAGCTTTGTATGTACTGTATGCAAAAACGTATCCTGTACAATCATCCTCAAAGAATCAGTCCCTTTCTCTCATGAACTCCTACTTACCAAACTATCTCTCCCCTCTTCTATCCCTATATATGTTGGTGTCCTTTATAATTCCCCTAAGGTCTCCCCCTCCTCCCTTCTTGATACCCTGTCGTCCCTTTTCTCCCTTGCTGCCTCTGGTGAGCTCATCTTTTTTGGTGATTTCATCCTAAACTGACTTTCTCCTACCTCAAAACCCACACTTCAAAAGACTGAGGCCTTAAATCCCTCCCAATTAATTTCTGAACCTAACTGACTTAACCCTCACTCCTCCAATCACTCTTTCCTGGACTGGGTACTAACCTCCCACCCCCATTGCATCATAACAGCAGGCACACTGCTGGATGAATTCAGTGATCCCAGCATGACTTACTGTATAAGGAAAGTGAGACTTACCCACTCCACCCCCAAATATATTTGGTCCAGATCCCTCAGATCTTGTGACACTCATGCCCTGCTACAAGACCTTACTTCTTCAGACTGGTCACCAGTATATCATCCCCTGATGTTGATACTGCCCTATCCTACTTCATAGCCATTCTCACTCACATGTGTAATTTCCATGCCCCCCAAGAAAATCAAGGGTCAAACATGTACACCATTCGTGGATCACCCCTGACCTTATTACCTTGTGCAAATAATGTGACCAAGTGTGTGCCTGTTTCAAAGCTTCCCACTCCTCATCTGACCTCCTATCCTACATGTCACTCAGAAACTCATGCACCAAGGCCATCTGTGTTGCAAAGGTCCTCTTGTTCAAAAATAACCTCCACTCCAACCTAAATTCCCATGCAAAATTCTGAACAGTTATCCAGTCCATTTTTGCCCCCCAACCCTCTCCCCGTCCTCATGATGAATGGCTCAACAGTCTGAACCTTCCTCTGTTGCTGCTCATCTCAATTATTTCTTCACCACCTGTGCCCTACCCTCCTTCTCTAGCCCCCTCCTCAGTCTCCTCCCCAGACCCCCTCTGCCTCCGCTGTTCCATCATCATCCATAGGTTGTTGTTTCATGCCTGTCAACCCCCTCCATGATGTTTTCCTTCCCTAACTTCACTCAACACCTCTAAATCCAGCCCTGATGGGTTGAACCCTAAACTTCTATGTATCTCAGCCCCAGCCATTGCCTCATCCCTAGTTCATATCCTGAACCTATTCTTCTCCTTATGCATGTCCCACAACCCTGTCAAGTTGCTCAGGTACTCCCCCTACATAAAGGAGGTGACCCTCCTCCCCTGGTAACTACCGGACCATATCTCTCCTCCCCTCCCTAGCTAAACTCCAGGAGTCCCTAGTCTACTCCAGACTCACAATCATCCTTCACTGCTTTGATTTCCTCTCCCCCTTCCAGTCTGGCTTTAGGATGCACCACTCTACTGTATCCTCCCTGCTGCAGGTCACTGACTCTGTCCTAACTGGGATGGATCAGGGCCATATCACCTCTGCTATATTCAAAGACTGGACCAAAGCCTTTAACTCTGTGTCCCACCCCTTCCTCCTTAACGAACTGTTCTCTGCTGACCTATCAGGTGATGCTGTTGCTTGGTTCCACTCGTACCTCTTGGGCCATCAACAGTCTGTACAGGTAGAAGGAGTCCTTTCCTCCCCCATCTCCATCCTTGTCGGAGTCTCACAGGACTACATCCTAGTCCTGTACTTTTCTCCATTTTTCTCAGCGTCCTCCCCTCTGCATGTTCTCATCAAACATCCATATGTATGCCGATGACATGGTTATCTATTCTTCAGGCCCAATGGCCACTGCTGTGAGCAGGCCACTCCAGCAAGATTTCCATAATGTCCTACACTGGTTCCATGAAAACCAGCTTAAAGTCAATAGCAAAAAGACAGTGAGGAACTTTGGCACCAGCCAGAAACTGGCCGGGCTCTTGCCACCCTCGTTTTCACCATTCTATATGGCAACCCACTGGAAGTGGTCACTGCATTCAAAAACCTAAGAGTTTGGCTCAACAGCAAGCTTGATTTCTCTGTCCATATAGCCTCCATTCACGCCAAACTCTGTCCCAAGCTAGATGCCTTTTTTAAAAACAAAGACTGCCTTTTCCTCCATGCCCATTAGGAATTTGTAACCAAAATGGTTCTCCCAGTCTTTGATTATGTGGATATGTCTATGGTGTCACCCACTCCTTCTCCCTTGCCAGACTGGATACCCTGTTCAATGCCTTCTGCCACTCTGCTACCAACTTTTCCCTCCATACCCATCACTGTTCCCCCTACTATCCCCTCTCCATCCTCCCCCTGTCACCTCATCACCAGGCCCACTGCGCTGCCTTCATTGCCAAATACTGGTTTGGGTCTGTCCCCTCCTATCTATCTTCCTTATTACCTCCAGTGCCCTGCTTTTCCTACTTGCTTCACTCCAGGGACTCCTACACCTTCTCCATTCCCCCCCCTCAATCCTGTGCTGCCCCAAAGGCCTTCTACTATAGCCTCCCTTCCCTCTGAAATCTGCTCCCCTCCCCACTCTGCCTCATCCCTTCTCTCCTAGCTTTCCATCTCCACCTAACACAACTTTCCACACCCATCTGCTCCTACTAACCCCTCCCGAATCCAATATCTTCTCCCTTGACCCTCACCTTCTCTGTTACCTGGTTGCTGCCCTTCACCTTATTACCCCTACCCCAACACGCACTGGACACATTGCCTCCTACTTGATTGTTTACTGCTTACTGCTTTATACAATTGCTGTATTATGTTATGTCATTTTATGATATCACTGCCTCTGTATACAACTTTTATTTTTGTATTTGCTATGTTGACTCTGAATTGTACTGTATTTGTAACTGGTCTCTCAACAACCCCTTCCCGGGGTCACACCTGGAAAAGAGCCTTGGCTCAGTGTGCCTTTCCCAGTTTTCAACTTTTAAATAAATAAATACATACACACCATGGGGTGCTTCTCGGGTGCCTGAGGTTCATCTGTGGCCTGTCTGGTACAGTTCACAGATGGTTTAAATCTTTCCTCACTGACAGATCTTAGAGGGTGGTGTCGGGGAGTTTTTCCTCAGACCCATTCTCTCTGCCATGTGGGGTCCCTCAGGGCTTGGTGTTGTCCCCCATGTTGTTCATGGTGTATATGCTGCCCCTCAGAGACATTGTAAGGTGGTATGGGCTGAGGTTTCACTGCTGTGCTGATGATACCCAGCTCTACCTGTCTTTTGTACCCAGCCAGGATAGTGCGTGCTTGGTCTTTAACAACTGCCTCGCAGAAGTCCAGGACTGGATGAGATCCAGCTGGTTGAAGTTGAACTCTGGAATGACCGAGGTGTTGGTAGTGGATCTGGGTCACCGGACAGAGGGGTTGGGGGCTGGACAACCCTCTGGACTTTGTCTCGGGGTGCTTAGCTTCCTTCTTCTGAATGGGTGCGAAACCTGGGGGTGATTTTTGATGACGAGCTGACACTGCATTCGCAGGTGTCAGCAGTTGTCAAGTCCTCGTTTTACCATCTGAGGAACATCGCCAGGATTAAGCACCTTGTTCCATCCGGTGACCTTCCAACCTTAATCCACACCTTTGTGACCTCTTGCCTTGACTACTGCAAGTCCCTGTACTTAGGGCTCCTGGGGGTTGATATCCACTGCTAGCAGCTGGTGCAGAATGCTGCAGCATGGTTGTTGATGGGGACTCCTCGTTCGAGTCACATCACGTCAATGTTGCGCGAAATGCACTGGCTGACGATTTAGTGGTGGATCACCTTCAAGGTCAGGCTTCTGACCTTTAAGGCCCTGCGTGGACAGGACCTGGACTATCTGCAAGAGCTCCTCTGTCCCTACTGCCCCTAGCAACCACTCTGCTCAGCTGATGAGGGGTTGTTAGAGATTCCCAGGGTATGGCTTAAAACATCTGGGGCACTGCCTTTATGTATGTGGCCCCGTCCCTGTGGAATTCTCTACCTCATCAGATACATGACTGCACGACTGTGGAGAGTTTTAAGAAGGTTTTGAAAACCCATTTGTGGTGCAGCACCTACCCAGAATGAATATTTTAGATATTTAAGTATTTGGTTATTCAGTTGTATGGATTTTCTGTGTTTTATTGGATTTTATATGCTATCTTATTGTACAGCACCTTGGTTTTGGAAAGGTGCTTTAAAAATAAAGTTTATTTATTTATTTATGTTATATATTTATACATACATGCATACATAATAATGTTCTCCAGGTTCCTGAAAGGCATTTACTTGCCATTCATAAAGTTTTCTTTTATTTCATTTAGATATGACAACATTTTTATTGGTGCCGCTATCTACAACCAAGCAATTAAGTCTCAGTGCCTGTCACCAGATCCATTTACTAATTTCTAGTGCATTAAGGAGCACAGCGACCAGACTTCCAGTCTTAAGATTGTTTCTTACACAATGGATTACATTATTCCTACCGCTTGGGATCTCATGGTCTATTTTAAACAATTTGTTGACTAATTCATATAGTCTTTCATGATTTTCATCAGAAGTTTTATACATTCCAAAGATTTTTATAACTTGTTCGTTCTCTGATAACCAGATCTGATCTGTATGATCCTTGTTCTCATCCTCCATAGAAGCTAATGCTTCTCAGCCTAACTAAGAGCTTTAAGTAAGTCTGCATCAGTTATCACCTGTGCTAATCCACTAGAATCAGGTATCAGATTTGAAGAAAGTTTGTCATCACTTCTATTCCCTTCATTCACAATGTCAATACTGTTGGCAAGTTCTTTATTTTTCTCCGGATTTAATTTCTTATTTTTGCACATCTTTAATTTTGCCACTTTAAGTTTTTTTGTACTTTGGTTATTCTTTTCCTTAAACACCACTAGTGAATCTGAACGTATGGTTTTATTTTAATTTTTTTTCCACCACTAATAGCGTCCTGTCCCAGTGATTGATTTCCCACTATAAAGTTTTCCTTGGCCTTAGTTTTCTGATTTCCTTTTTGTGATTTTTCAGTAGTATTCTTTTTCAACAGCTTGCCCGAACTTGGTATTACAGAAGCTTGTTTAAGAGTTTTCAATTTGAGTAGCATGATTTCCCTGCTGGGACTCATTTAGTGGATTTACTGTCATGAAATCATATTCAGAGCCAAGCTCAGTTTTAATAATTTCTATGAAAGTGATTCTAATCAGGGATCCATAATGAGCTAAAGTACACTTAAAGGAAAACTACACCCTCATATCTTGTAATTTATTTTTGTTTCCATATCAACAGACAACTCTTTTTGTGTAGCTGTTAGGGATATATTTAATTGCTTTAGTTTATATTCACTGTTCATATTAGTCCCTGTAACTATTCTAAGGGTCTCCATTTTCTGGTTGTTGAAATCTGATTGTCTCTTCAGAGCTGCACTAGCATATGAGAACATGATGTGTCAGCACCCTTTAGACTCCACAGTATGCCTGTCTGCTTAATTAGAGTTCAACAAAACAAGTAGCAGCAAGGTGTGAAATACCACATTTACCTTCAGTTAGCTTTGCAAACTGCATAGTAATGCAGGTTTTTTCCTTTAAATTGCATTCCATTTGTGTGTTTCTGGAGAGCTTTTTGGGGATATTTGCACTTTCAACATAGAGATACGTGGTATAAATGAGTGCTGTGACATTACGTTCTCATTTGCTAATGCAGCTCTCATGTGCCATGAGATTTCAACAACGATAAAATGAATACCCCCAAGATAGTTACAAGGAACTAGCATGAACATTGAAAACAAACTACTGCACACACATACTGTACATCTCCAACAGCTACTGGAAAGGGATTGTCTGATGACATGGAAACAAATGAAATTTACTAGATATGAGGGTGTAGTTTTCCTTTAATAATTGTAATTTCATCTCTTAAAATATACCACTGTTTGAAAAATAGAACTTTCACCATATGTGGATCTTTCAATACCTTAATGAGTCTAGCTGTAAAAGGAACAGGGTCAGTTCTCACTACATTAGAAATTGAGTTATTCAAGAGAGGTTCCATGCCAATTACTTCCTCCTGTGACTGATCATAGAAATCTTCCTCTTATAACAAAGGTGATTTTCCAATAAATTAAATGAGTTATCAATTCTTGTAACTGATTTTTGGAATGGTACCTATTCAGATTCAGTACGGGAAGGCGGGGGGGGGCTAGGATATCCTTCCATGAATTCCTCTCCTGAGGAGAACATCCCCTCCCCCATTAGTATGAGAATGGCTGCGTAGAGTATAGGCTGCAAAGAGTAAGGAAGTGAGTTATTTTTTGTATCTTGTGATTTCCCCTTACATACAATAACAGTTTCCTTCATCTTTATTATGATTTTTCCCTTTCATTTTTAGATCACGGCTACATTTTAAGTATTGCAGGGTTAGTGTCCACAAGAGGTTTTCCATTAGAGTCTGTCTTGTCTTCTTTACATCATCAGCGAGAGTATCTAACATGCAAAACTTTAGTGCTTCCAGTCTAGTATTTTCCCTCCCACAACCTGTTTTTTTTAAATTTTATTTCTTTTTATTTTCAGCCCTTTAATTCTTATTTACATTTTCTATATTCTGCACCATTTCTATTTCTGATTTAGAGGGAATGTCCAACTCTGCTTCTGCATTTAAAAGTTTGGTCCTTCTAGTAATCATGACCATCCTTTAACACAGTATATCTAGAACACTTCAATGTTAATTAGCTTTCTTAATAATAAATAAATATTTCAGTACAAAATATTCACCTTTGAGTCCCAGTTTTACAAAGTTTGCATAATATCAAATGAACAAAATTCTGAGTTCGTAATTCTGACCCTGTCCACATGGAAAAGATCAAATGGATCTTTGGTTAGGAATTACTTTTTATGTTTTCAGACACACAGAACATAGTCCGGTAATCAGAATGAGTGGGTTACAGTCTTTTCTAAGTCCCTTCAAACCTTGCGCTTAACGTGGATAATGAAATATTATTCTCAAGGCCGCTGATTTTCATTTTTTTACTGGAAAACCCAGTAAAATTCTGGAATTTGGACTGCCTGAACACCAGTAAAAACAAATAATTTCATGGAATTTGGCATTTTTTGCCAGATCAGTAAATCTGCAGACCTTCCTTTTTTCTTACAATATTCTTCCTGCATTATTTAAAAATTGCTTCAATTAATGTTCTGTATATTAAGCCTTCTTTTATTCTGATTATTCCTACACATTCTAAAAGAATGACAGTAGAATCCTGGTAAAATCCAGAAATTGAAATAGCAATCACCAGTGCAATTAATGGAATTCAAAGTCTTGAAAATAATTTTGTTAATCATAGTAAATCAGTGGTCTTGATTATTCTGTACCACCTATATGAAGAGTGTTACTTGTAAATCCTCCAGTCAGAGCCATGAAGCAGAACATTGGAGTTTTCAGTGTATCCTTCCATTACTGCAAATCACTACTTCTGTTGAATGAAACACTCCCTTCTCTCTGTTGAATATACCAGTTCCAACACTATTGTTTCAGCTTGTTTGTCTCTCTCCGACATGTTTTCCAACAGATGACATAGCAAGCTTCTAGACAAACTCCAGGGGAGTTGCAGATTACTTTTTTTTATGGCTGAAAAGAAGAAGCATGCAAGTAAGTTTCCCTTATTGAATCTCTGAAGCTCTCAGTGTCTCATTAAGCAGACTACAGTGTCAAACACAGCTTTGCCCCTGTAATTCAAAACCAAGACTCTCAGTACTGTGGAGGAATGCTGTGTATTTTTTTATGTTGTAATAAAACAGAATGCATTTGCAAACTTGAAACTCATTGCAGTATAAAGGAAATGTATGCAAACTGGCACTAAAGAATGTGTGTGTGTGTCTGTCTGTCTTTGCAGAACTCTGTAAGAAGCTCCTGACAACTCTTTCTCCTGCAAAAGCTCTACCACTCCCTCCCCATTACAGACAGAACCAAGTTTTAACTCTTGTTCCTATGGGCATTAATTGGGATCTCAGACCATTTTCTACTCTTGTTTTTTATATTTTTTCAATTCAACCTTTGTGTATTTGCTTTCCAGTGCTAGTCAAAGGTGGGAGCTTACAAAACCTCTGTTTATCCAGACTCAGGTTCACTGCTGGTTTTTCCGCTCTGATGTATTTAATGCTTATAAAAGGTACAGCTCAGACAGCCTAGACAGTAAACTAAAGCCTGTTGTTTATCCACAGGTACAGAGCAGGCATCCCCACCCACGCACTCCACCCACCCACTGTGATGAATTTCGTGCTGGTAAAAGTGAGGTATAAAGCCCTCAGTTTATCCACAGGTACCATGTGGGGCAGACTCAGTGCAAATGTACCCACTGTGATGGATTTAATGTGGTAAAAGGTGAGGGACTGACACCACTTGAGCTGTAAGCCCTCTGGTAATCCACAGAAACAGCCACATTGTGGGGGCAGGGACAGTGCTTGATTTCCACACTGTCTGAATTTAGTCCTGGTGAATGGCAAGGGACTACCAGCACTGGGGACTAAAGCCTTTTGTTTATCTACAGTGACAGATACAATGTGTGACTAGTGAACACCAAGGGACTGACACCACTGGAGACTGAAGGTCTCTATAAATCCACCAGGGAAGATGCAGTGTAGAACACAGTCCAGGGTTTCTGCACTGTGATAGATTTTGTGCTGATGAAAGGTGGCAGATTGACAGCATGAGAGGCTGAAGCCCTCTGTTTATCCACATGGGTAGGTACAGCGTGGGGGAGGGACAGTGCAGGCTTCCTATTGTTACCCATGGAGGAATACTGTGCATTTTTTTATATTGTAAAAAAAAGAATGCATTTGCAAACTGGAAACTCATTGCAGTATAAAAGAAATGTGTGCAAACTGGCACTGAAGAATGTGCGTGTGTGTTTGTGTGTGTGTGTGTGTGTCTTTGCAGAACTCTATCAAAGTGTGTGTCTTTGCAGAACTCTATCAAAAGCCCCAGACAACTCTTTCTCTTGCAAAAGCTCTACCACTCCCTCCCCCTTAGACACAGAATTAAGTTTTAACCCTTGTTCCTATGGGCATTTATTGGGATCCGAGACCATTTTCTTCTGTTGTTTTTAATATTTTTTCAATTCAACCTTTGTATATTTGCTATCCAGTGCTAGTGAAAGGTGGGGGCTTACAACACCTCTGTTTATCCACAGAATCAGGTTCACTGCTGGCTTTTCCACTCTGATGTATTTCATGCTCATCAAAGGTACAGCTCAGAAAGCACTAGACAGTAAGCTAAAGCTCTTTGTTTATCCACAGGGACAGATACAGTGCAGGCTTCCCCCCAACCACCCATTATAATGAATTTAGTGATGGTGAAAAAATGAGGGATAAAGCCCTTGGTTTATCCACAAGTACAATGTGGGGCAGGCTCAGTGCAAACTTACCCTCACTGCGATGGATTTAGTGCTGGTAAAAGGTATGGGATTGATACCAACTGAGCTTTAAACCCTCTGGTAATCCACTGAGACAGCTACTTTGTTGGGGGCAGGGACAGTGCCTGGTTTCCACAATGTCTGCATTTAGTCCTGGTGAAAAGTGAGGGATTGCCAGCACTAGGGACTAAAGCCTTTTGTTTATCTACAGTGACAGATACAATATTTTACTGGTGAACAGTAAGGGACTGGCACCACTGGAGACTGAAGCCCTCTACAAATCCACAGGGGCAGATACAGTGTAGAACAGACAGTCCAGGGTTTCTGCACTGTGCTAAATTTAGTGCTGATGAAAGGTGGAAGACAGACAGTAACTAGAGGCTGAAGCCCTGTGTTTTTCCACATGGGTAGGTACAGCGTGGGGCAGGGACAGTGCAGGGTTCTCACACTGATGGATTCAGTGCTAGTAAAAGCTAAGGGATGGGCAACACTGGGGACCGTTCACCTGTCTTCATGCCCACAGGCTCTATTGGCTGGTCATTTTAGAAGTCCACCACCCTCTGGGACAAAATATGCTTCCTATTGCTACCCCAGAGGAATGTTGTGCATTTTCTTTTTATACTGTAATAAAAAAGAATGCATCTGCAAACTGGAAACTCATTGCAGTATAAAAGAAATGTGTGCAAATTGGCAATGAAGAATTCATGTGTGTGTGTGTGTGTGTGTGCGTGCCTTTGCAGCACTCTGTCAACTCTTTCTCTTGCAAAAGTTGTACCACTTCCTCTCCCCTTACAGACAGAACTAAGTTTTAACCTTTGTTCCTATGGGCATTATTGGGATCCGAGATGATTTTCTTCTCTTGTTTTTTTATATTTTTTCAATTCAACCTTTGTATATTTGCTTTCCAGTGCTAGTGAAAGGTGGGGGCTTATAATACCTCTGTTTATCCACAGAATCAGGTTCACTGCTGGCTTTTATGCTCTGATGTATTTAATGCTCATAAAAGGTACAGCTCAGACAGCACTACACAGTAAACTAAAGCTCTCTGTTTATCCCCAGGGACAGGTACAGTGCAGGCTTCCCCCCACTGACCCAACCACTGTGATGAATTTCATGCTGGTAAAAAGTGAGGGATAAAGCCCTCAGTTTATCCACAGGTACCATGTGGGGTGGCTCAGTGCAGCGTAGCCACACTGTGATGGATTTAGTGCTGGTAAAAGGTGAGGGACTGACACCACTTGAGCTTTAAACCCTCTTTAAATCCACAGAAACAGAATTTGATGGCAGAAAAGGACCGCTTCACCCACCTAGTCTGCCAGTTTCCCTAGCTAATGGATAAGCTGCAGATCCTAGTTAACCAACCACCTACTTCCCCCTACCTCCCTTCTAGAATTGCCTTAAGTCTGTCCCATGTATTCCTGAATTCCCCCACTGTTTTTGACTCCACGACCTCATCAGGAAGGCCATTCCATGCATCTACAACCATCTCTGTGGAAAAATACTTCCTTACATTACCTCTGAGCCATCCCCTCTCTATCTTCAAATTATGCCCCATTCTTCTTGCACATCTCTTTTTGTGAAAGATGCTACCCTCTTGGAATTTGTTGATTCCCTTGAGGTACTTTGAAAGTTTCTATCATGTCCCCCCTCTCCCTCCTTTCCTTGAGGGTATACATATTAAGCTCCTTTAGTCTCCCTTCATACGGCTTCTGGTGCAGACCCTGCACTATTTTAGTTACCATCCTCTGGACAGCCTCCATTCTGTCTCTGTCCTTGCAGAGATGGGGTCTCCAGAACTGCATGCAGTACTCCAGATGGGGTCTCAACATCTGTCTGTACAGAGGTATAACAACTTCCTGTTTTCTACTGGTGATGCCTCTCCCTATGCATCTCAGTATCTCCCCAGCCCTCCTTACTGTCTTCTCACATTGCTTGCCCACCTTTAGGCCATCTGCTATGACTACCCCCAGGTCCCTTTCCATTTTTGTTGTTGTTAATATCTTACCCTCCATTGTGTACTCTTCCCCAGGGTTTTTGTTTCCCAGGTGCATTACTTTGCACTTCTTTGCATTGAATCTAAGCTGCCAAACATTTGATCATTCCTCCAGCCTTGCCAAGTCCCTTCTCATCCTTTCTACCCCACCCTGTGTATCAATCCTGTTGCAGATCTTTGTGTCGTCTGCAAAGAGACATACTTTTCCTTCCAGTCCCTCTGCAATGTCACTTATAAAGACATTAAAGAAAACCGGTCCCAGTACTGAACCCTGTGGTACCCCGCAAGTAAACCCCCCTTTCTTTACAGTGGCCTTAGTTAATATTACCCTCTGCATCCTTTTTTCCTGCCAATTTTTTACCCAGGCTACCACTTAGGAACCACTCCAAGGCTGGCTAACTTGTTTATTAATCTTTTGTGTGGGACTGTGTCAAATGCCTTGCTAAAATCTAGGTAGGCCATGTCCACAGTCCCTTCCTGGTCTACTACTTTGGTCACCTAGTCAAAGAAATCTAATCGATTCATCTGACATGACCTTCCCACAGTGAATCCATGCTGCCTTGTGTCCTGCACCGCACTGGCCTCTAGGTACTGAACAAATCTTTCCTTCAGAAGTGATTCCATCATTTTCCCTACCACTGAGGTCAAACTAACAGGTCTGTGGTTTCCTGCCTCTGACTTGCTCCCACTTTTGTGAAGCAGAATCACATCTGCCCTCCCCCAGTCCTGAGGTAACACCCCATCCTTCCATGATTGTTAAAGAGGTAGTCAGTGGTGTCAGTAGTTCTCCCCTTAGTTCTCTTAGAATTCTGGGGTGAATCCTGTCAGGCCCCGTTGCCTTGTCAACCTTCGGTTTTAAGAGTTCTTTCAGAACCCTTTCTTCTGTGAATGGAGAGACAGCTACATTGTGGAGGCAGGGACAGTGATCCATTTCCACACTGTCTGCATTTAGTCCTGGTGATTAATGAGAGACTGCTAGGACTGGGGACTAAAGCCTTTTGTTTCTCTATACTGACAGGTACAATGTGTGACTGGTGAACACTAAGGTACTGGTACCACTGGAGACTGAAGCCCTCTATAAATCCACAGAGGGAGTGTATAACAGACAGTCAAGGGTTTCCAAACTGTAATAGATTTAGTACTGATGAAAGGTGGCAGACTGACAGCATTAGAAACTGAAGCCCTCTGTTTATCCACATGGGAAGGTACAGCATGGGGCAGGGAGAGTGCAGGGTTCTTACACTGATGGATTCAGGGCTGGTAAAAGCTAAGGGATGGGCAACACTGGGGACCGCTCTACTGTCTTCATGTCCAGACTCTGTACTGGCAGGTCATTTTAGAAGGCCACCACCCTCTGGGACAAAATATGCTTCATAATGTTATGCCAAATCTAACCATCTGTGACCTTCAGGACATGTCCCTGTGTCCTGCTGGAGAACATATCCATATGTTCAATCCTGTCAATAACCCTGAGTATGGGAACACTGAGATCCTGTCCCATCTTGCTGTTCTACAGGAAGAAGATGGTAACAACTACCAGGAAACAAAAAGGTAGATATTATCTGTTAGATCCTTCCAGGTGTTCCGGTTTTGAAAATGCGTCTTCTCCTTAACAGTGATATCTAAACAGAAAGCCCACCAGCAAATTTGTTTTTATTTTTACTGCAGCAGTAAATGTGAACATAGAAACATAGACTTTGATGGCAGATAAGGACCGCTTGGCCCACCTAGTCTGCCCATTTCCCTACCTACAGGATAGGCCGCAGATCCTAGTTAACCAGCAGCCTATTTCTTCCTACCCCCCCACAAGAACTGCCTTATGTCTGTCCCATGCATTCTTGAATTCTCCACAGTTTTAGACCCACAACCTCCTCAGGAAGGCTGTTCCATGCATCCACTACCCTCTCTGTGAAAAAATACTTCCTCACATTGCTCCGGAACCCCCCATCTTTAAATTGTGTCCCTTGTTCTTGCATCTCTTTTCTGAAAGATGCTACCCTCTTGGACTTTGTTGATTCCACTGAGGTACTTAAGTTTCTATCATGTCCCCCCTTCTTTCCTCAAGGGTATACCTATTAGCTCCTTTAGTCTCTCCTCATACGGCTTCTCTTGCAGACCCTGCACCATTTTAGTTGCCCTCCTCTGGACTGCCTCTATCCTGTCTATGTCCTTGCGGAGATGGGGTCTCCAGAACTGGACACAGTACTCCAGATGGGGTCTCACCAACTGTCTGTACAGAGGGATAACAATTTCCTGTTTTCTGCTGGTGATGCCTCTCCCTATGCATCCCAGTATACCCCCAGCCCTCCCTACTGCCTTCTCACATTGCTTGCTAACCTTAAGATCATCTGATATGATTACCCCCAGGTCCCTTTCCTTTTTTGTTGTTGTTACTACCTCCCCCCCATTGTGTAATCTTCCCTTGGGTTCTTGTTTCCCAGGTGCATTATTTTGCACTTCTTTGCACTGAATCCTAGCTGCCATACTTCTGACCATTCCTCCAACCTTGCCAAGTCTCTTCTCATCCTTTCCACGACTCCTTGTGTATCAACCCTGTTGCAGATCTTTGCGTCATCTGCAAAGAGACATACTTTTCCTTCCAGTCCCTCTGCAATGTCACTTATAAAAACATTAAAAAGGACTGGACATAGTACTAAATCCTGTGGTACCCCATTAGCAACCCCTCTTTCTTTAGAGTGGACTCCATTTACAATTACCTTCTGTGTCCTGTTGTCCAGCCAATGTTTTACACAGGCTACCACCCTGGGACCCACTCCCAGGCTGGTTAATTTGACTATTAATCTTTGTGTGGGACTGTGTCAAATGCCTTGCACAAAGTCTAGGTAGGCCATGTCCACAGCCCTCCTGGTCTACTACTTTGGTCACCCAGTCAAAGAAATATATTAGATTCATCTGACATGACCTTCCTGCTGTGAACCCATGCTGCCTTGGGTCCTGTGCCCCACTGGCCTCAAGGTACTCAACAATGCTTTCCTTCACAAGTGACTCCATCACTTTCCCTACCACAGAGGTCAAACTGACAGGTCTGTAGCTTCCTGCCTCTGTCTTGGTCCCACTTTTTTGAAGGGGAATCACATCCGCCTTCCTCCAGTCCTCGGGTAGCACACCATCCTCCCATGATTTATTAAAAAGAGTAGTCAGTGGTTTCATTAGTTCCCCCCTTAATTCTTTTAGAATTCTGGGGTGAATTCCATCAGGTCCCATTGCTTTGTCCACCTTCAGTTTTAGGAGTTCTTGCAGAACCCTTTCTTCTGTGAAAGGGCTGGGATCGACCTCCCTATCAAGAGTGCTTCTGTTAATTGAATTAGGCACTTCCCCCTCCTCTTTTGTGAATACTGAGCAGAAATATTCATTCAGTATCCCTGCTTTTTCACTGTCCCCCTCTGCCCACCCACCATACATTCTATTCAGCCTTACTATCCTTCCCTTTGTCTTTCTACGCTCTCTGATGTACCTATAAAAGGTTTTATCCCCCTTCTTAACCGAGTTGACTATCTTTTCCTCAGTTTGGGCCTTTGTTATTCTGACTTCCTTCCCTGCTTCCTTCTGCCTTAACTGGTACAGATCTCTGTCCTGCTCCTTCTGTGTTTCCTTATATTTCCTGAATGCTATATTTTTCTCCCTAACTTTCCCAGCCACCTCTTTTGAGAACCATAGTGGCTTTTTCTTTCATTTTGATTTGTTTATTTGCGTCACACAAAGGCTTGTTGCCTCTGTGATAGCAGTTTTGATGATTCCCCATTGTTGCTCCACCCTCCTTCTAGCCTGTTTGCTGGCGCTTTTCTGAGGCACTCTCCCATCTTGCCAAAGTCAGCCCTCCTGAAGTCCAGTACCTCACTTTTGTATGGCTTGATTCTGTAGCTGAGTTTAACATGAACCACACTGTTTGATGGTCACTTGTTCCCAGATGGTAACCCACTTCTAGATCTGAGATCCTCTCACTGCCCCCATTTGAGAGTACAAGGTCTAAGATTGCTCCCTCATGAGTGGGTTCCGAAACTAGCTGTCTGAGGCCTGCCACCTGTAGGGCATCGAGAATGGCCCTGCTCTTGGATGTGGCTGCAGCAAATGTGCTCCAGTTAACATCTGGCATAATCAGGTCTCCCATCAACAGTATCTCCCCTTTCTCTGCCATACTAAGAATGCCTTCTATCATATCCTTGTCCATTTCTTCCCCCTGACATGGGGGTCTGTACACAACCCCTGTGCAGATTGTGGTGCCCTTTCCAGCCTCCAAGTTGACCCACAGTGCCTCCTCTCCTCCCTGTTTACTCTTTTGTTCAGTTGCTTTTATCCCTTCCTTTACATAGAGAGCTACTCCTCCCCCCTTCTCTCCTGCCTGTCTCTCCTGTAGGTTATGTACCCTGGTATGTTAACATCCCAGTCATGGTTCTCTGTGTACCATGTTTCTGTGACTGCTATGATATCCAGGCATCCCTCTTCCATCAAGGCCACCAGCTCAGGGAGCTTGTTGCACAGACTGTGGGTACTGGTACTCATTACTCTCCATTTCCTGATGGCCTTACTCCTTTTTGCCCCATCCCTGTCCTTCTTGCCTTTGTCACTTTCCCCATTTACCCTTGCCCTTCTCCCTATCACCACCTCTATGTTGTTGTTTTCTGTACTTACTACCGTGATTTTTTTTTTGGAGGGGCTAGGATTTCTCTGCTCCTTTCCAGTGCCTCCCCCCTTAGCTAGTTTAAATGCTTGCCAATGAAGCATTTAAACATATCACCTAGGATCCTGGTTCCCCTCCTGGACAGATGCAGCCCATCATGCCAGTATAGGCTTGCATCACTCCAGGTGGACCCCAGTCCCCAGTGAAGCTAAATCCCTGAGCTCTGCACCAGTTTTTCAACCACTGATTGAATCCCATGGTGCAGAACACCTAACCTCTCCACGCTATAGATGGGCAGCACCTCCGAGAAGGTTACCGTGTGTGCTACTTGTCTAAGGCCCTCCCCAATTCCACAAACTCTTCCTGCACTGCTCTAATCCCTTTCTTAGCCAGGTCATTTGTCCCTAGGTGGACAATGACATCCAGATCCCTCCCCTGTGCAGCTGCTCCGGCAATCCTGAGGATTCGCTCCTGTCCCTCCAAGCCATGGTGCCAGGCAGGCACCCTACCTCCCTTTCCCCTTCCTCCCCCAGTTCTGCCTTCCCAACAATGGACAGAATCTCCCTATGCATCCCAGTATTACCCAGCCCTCCTTCCTGCCTTCTCGCATTGCTTGCCCACCTTTAGGTCATCTGATATGACTACCCCCAGGTCCCTTTCCATTTTTGTTGTTGTTAGTATCTCACCCTCCACTGTGTACTCTTCCCCTGGGTTTTTGTTTCCCAGGTGCATTACTTTGCACTTCTTTGCATTGGATATAAATATTTGACCATTCCTCCAACCTTGCCAAGTCCCTTCTCATCCTTTCAACACCACCTTGTGTATCAACCCTGTTGCAGATCTTTGTGTCACTTGCAAAGAGACATACTTTTCCTTCCAGTACCTCCACTATGTCACTTATAAAGACATTAAAGAGAACCGGTCCCAGTACTGAGCCCTGCGGTACCACGCTAGTAACCCCCCTTTCATCAGAGTGGACTCCATTTACTATTACCCTCCGCATCCTGTTGCCCAGCCATTTTTTACCCAGGCTACCACCTTGGGACCCACTCCAAGGCTAGATAACTTGTCTATTAATCTTTTGTGTGGACCTGTGTCAAATGTTTTGCTAAAGTCTAGGAAGGCCATGTCCACAGCCCCTCCCTGGTCTACTACTTTGTTCCCCCGTCAAAGAAATCTATGAGATTCATCTGGCACAACCTTCGCACTGTGAATCCATGCTGCATTGTGTCCTGTGCCCCACTGGCCTCTAGGTACTCCACAATTATTTCCTTCAGAAGTGATTCCATCATTTTCCCAACCACTGAGTTCAAACTAACTGGTCTGTAGTTTCTTGCCTCTGCTTTGCTCCCACTTCTGCGAAGTGGAATCACATCCGCCCTTCTCCAGTCCTCAGAAACCACCCCATCCTCCTATGATTGGTTAAAGACGGTTTTCAGTGGTGTCAGTAGTTCTTCCTTTAGTTCTTCTAGAATTCTGGGGTAAATTCCAACAGGCCCCATTGCCTTGTCCACCTTCAGCTTTAAGAGTTCTTTCAGAACCCTTTCTTCTGTCAATGGTGAGACAGCTACATTGTGGGGGCAGGGACAGTGTTTGGTTTCCACACTGTCTGCATTTAGTCCTGGTGAATGGTGAGGGACTTCCAGCACTGGGGACTAAAGCCTTTTGTTTATCTACAGTGACAGGTACAATGTGTGACTGGTGAACAGTAAGGGACTGGCACCACTGGAGACTGAAACACTCTATAAATCGGCAGATGCAGTGTGTAACACAGTCCAGGTTTTCCACACTGTGATAGATTTAGTGCTGATGAAAGGTGGCAGATTGACAGCACTTGAGGCTCAAGCCCTCTGTTTATCCACATGGGAAGGTACAGCGTGGGGCAGGGGCAGTGCAACGTTCTCACACTGATGGATTCAGTGCTATCAAAAGCTAAGGGATGGGCAACACTGGGGACCACTCTACTGTCTTCAAGTCCACAGTCTCCATTGGCTCATCATTTTAGAAGGCCACCATCCTCTAGGACCAAATATGCTTCCTAATGTTACCCCTAAACTTACCATCTGTGACCTTCAGAGCATGTCCCTGTGTCCTCCTGGAGAACATATCCACATGTTCAATCCTGTCAATACCCCTTAGTATGGGAAGACTGAGATCATGTCCCATTTCAGCCTGCCTTTCTACAGGGAGAAGACAGTAACAACTACTAGAAAACAAAAATGTAGATATTATCTGTTAGATCCTTCCAGGTATTCCTGTTTTGAAAATGCGGCTACTCCTTAACAGTGATATCTAAACAGAAAGCCCACCACCAAATCTGTTTTTATTTTTACTACGAAACACATTCTCTTTACTGCTGCAGTAAATACAAACATTGGAAGAAATATGAAGAAATTGATAGAGGGAAGCTTACAAAGGATGTCAGTAGGCATTTTATGCGACTGGATAGATATGCAGAATTTAAAAAAAATGCTACATAAATTCACAGCCACTAAGCAAGTGGCAGACTGCGGGAGAAATTTGTCAACACAAAATGGGGGATTGGTCTGCACTCAGAGGGGAGTGATAAGGTCAGTTTTCCAATGTGGGACATTCACCCACAGGGTGTAAAAAGTTTGGGTTTATTGAAAATATGAAGGATCATAATGGTCTACAGAGCCCATATTCTTAAAGCAGCATTTTTTTCATCAAGGGAGAAGAAAAGGTAGGTCAGAATTCACAACATCTAACATGTCTTACAATCCCCCACTCAAAAATGAATACCAACACAATTTAACTTGGTGCAGTATAAGGCCACACCAAAGAATTCAGCATCTATGCCAAGCTGGTGTTTCTCTGCTTGCCATATGCGTTGCATTCTTTTGGCACAGTCTTTATAGAGTATAGTACCACAATAAATTTTCTTGACTTCGCTTCTATTTGAGTATACCCTAACCTCTTTTCTGCCCCGATATCATGATATTCAAGGTTTGATTAAGTAAAGCTGCATTCAAATTTCTTCCCCGTGGACCAAGTGAAAATTTTTCAATGCCAAAAAAAGACTAGCAATGAATTTTCTGGCCTTGAATAAATGTAATATGGGGTGGTATTATACTTTGCACATTCTTGTGTTCTATGATTCTAATATGTTCACCTATTCTCTGCTTTAATGGGTATACATACGTTTTCCAACATAGTGAGCCCTGCATATATACATTCTTTACTATACACTACGCCCACTGTATTAAAGGTAAACAGCTGTCTTATTGAGAACTTTCTCCCTGTGGTCTTGCTCGTAAGGGTTTTAGCTTTTTTCATATGTCTACAATACTTGCACCAGACACAGGGAACCCACCAACAGCAGGGGATCCCAACCAGGTATTAGATTATTTTCTCAAAACAGGCTGTAGAGAGTCACATCCCCAATCTCCTTCCACTGTGTAGTATATATAGTAATGAAATTAACTCTGTTCTAACCTTGTGTCCCTATCATGCTCCCTGTGATGGATTTAGTGCTGGTAAAAGGTGAGGGATTGACACCACTTGAGTTTTAAACCCTCTGCTAATTCACAAACACAGCTACATTGTGGGGGCAGGGACAGTGTTTGGTTTCCACACTATCTGCATTTAGTCCTAGTGAATGATGAGGGACTGCCAGCACTGAAGACTAAAGCCTTTTGTTTATCCACACTAACAGGTACAATGTGTGACTGGTGAACAGTAAGGGACTGGCACCACTGGATACTGAAGCCCTTTATAAATCCACAGGGTAGATGTATTATAGAACAGACAGTCCAGGGTTTCTGCACTGTGATAGATTTAGTGCTGATGAAAGGTGGCAGACTGACAGC
Source organism: Neoceratodus forsteri (assembly GCA_016271365.2). Lineage (NCBI taxonomy): Eukaryota > Metazoa > Chordata > Ceratodontiformes > Ceratodontidae > Neoceratodus > Neoceratodus forsteri. Next base: position 1,223,498,310 of record CM057450.1, read on the forward strand.
ACTAGAGGCTGAAGCCCTCTGTTTATCCACATGGGTAAGTACAGTATGGGAAAGGGACATTGCTGGGTTCTCACACTGATGGACTCAGTGCTGGTAAAAGCTAAGGGATAAGCAACACTGGGGACCATTCTACAGTCTCCATATCCACAGTGTCTATTGGAAGGTCATGTTAGAAGGCCACCACCCTCTGGGACAAAATATGTTTTCTATTGTTACCCATGGAGGAATGCTGTGCTTTGTTTTTATATTGTAATACACAAGAATGCATTTGCAAACTAGAAACTCATTGCAGTATAAAAGAAACGTGTGCAAATTGGCACTGAAGAATGTGTGTGTGTGTGTGTGTGTGTGTGTGTGCATGCGTGCATGTGTGTGTGTCTAGCTGTCTTTGCAGAACTCTGTCAGAAGCTCCTGACAACTCTTTCTCCTGCAAAAGCTCTACCAGTCCCTCCCCCCTTACAGACAGTACTAAGTTTTAACCCTTGTTCCTATGGGCATTTATTGGGATCTGAGACCATTTTCTGCTCTTGTTTTTTATATTTTTTCAATTCAACCTTTGTATATTTGCTTTCCTGTGCTAGTGAAAAGTGGGGGCTTACAACACCTCTGTTTATCCACAGAATCAGGTTCACTGTTGGCTTTTCCACTCTGATGTATTTAATGCTCATAAAATGTATATCTCAGACTGTACAAGACAGTAAACTAAAGCTCTTTGTTTATCCACAGGACAGGTACAGTGCAGGCTCCCACCCACCCACCCACTGTGATGAATTTACTGCTGGTAAAAGTGAGGGACTGACACCACTTGAACTTTAAATTCTCTTTTAATCCACAGAAACATAGAATTTGACAGCAGATAAGGACTGCTTCACCCACTTACACTGCCAGTTTCCCTAGCTAATGGATAAGCTGCAGATCCTAGTTAACCAACATCCTACTTCCTCCTATCCCCCTCTAGAATTGCCTGATGTCTGTCCCATGTATTCTTGAATTGCCCCAGTGTTTTTGACTCCATGACCTCATCAGGAAGGCCATTCCATGCATCCACAACCCTCTCTGTGAAAAAATACTTCCTCACATTACCTCTGAGCCGTCCCCTCTCTATCTTCAAATTGTGCCCCCTTCTTCTTGCACATCTCTTTTTCTGAAAGATGCTACCCTCTTGGAATTTGTTGATTCCCCTGAGGTACTTGAACGTTTCTATTATGTTCCCCCTCCCCTCCTTCCATAGGTTCATAGGTAAGATACAAAGTCGAGGGAACTGGCCCATTATGACTTTGCTACCCATTAACTAGGATGGAAGTAGTATTTATTTTCACCCATATAATTGTCCAAATTTATTTTGAATACATTAAAGCTAGGACTATTTACCACCTCTTGTGGCAAAGAGTTCCATACTGGAATTACTCTTTGAGTTATGAAGTTTTTTCTTTTATTTGTTTTTACATTGAATGTCTTGATTTTTACGTTATGAGATCGAGTAGAACCTAAACTATTTCCCCATTCTAGACATAGAGTTTCAAATAAAGACTCATTTTTTAAAGCACGAAAAATTAGACATAAGTCGCCTCTCATAGACCTGTATTCTAATGAATAAAGGTTAAGTTTTTTTAGTCTTTCTTGATAGGGAGTATGTTTAAGACATTTAATTTTTTAGTGAATCTATGTTGTACTCGCTTCTCTATTTATTTTATGCTTTGTAAGTGTAGGTGCACAAAAGGGAGAACAATAATCAAATTTAGACCTTATCAAACTGCTATATAAGGGAATTAGTACCTCTGGGTCTCTACTCTTTAAATTTTTAAACATACAATTTATTAGACAATGGCATTTTTTAACTATTAAGTTGTTATGATCAGTGAATTTTAAGTCATTTGTAATTACAACACCTAGATCACTTTCTGATGAGATTTTAGTCAGAGGTGCATTTTTTAAAATGTAATGTGACATTTGGTTATTCTTACCGAAATGCATAACTTTGCATTTGTCTATATTTAATGATAAGTTATTATTAGTAGCCCAAGTTAATATATTATTTAAATTTGTTTGGAGATTATGGACTGAGACTGAATCATTAACAATGCAGCCCAATTTGATATCATCTGCATATTTATTTAACCATACCCCATTTGATGTAGACATACTAGAAACCACAAAATTAAACAAAATTGGTCCCAGCACAGAACCTTGAGGTACTCCACTAGTCACACTACTCCATGCAGAATCATAACCTCTAATACTAACTTGTTGTTTTCTTTCTACTAACCCTGATATAATCCATTTAATTATGCTTATACATATGTTTTGTTTAATTAAACATTCAATTATTATCTTATGTGAAACGGTATCAAATGCCTTTTCATAATCTAAGAAAATAACATCCACTGGAAAGCCAGTATCCAAAGCCAGGCTCACTGGTTCAAAGAAGTTTATTAGATTTTCCTGACACGATCTTCCCTTTCTAAATCCATACTGAAAGATGTCAACATCCCCATTACTTATAATATGTTCTTCAAGTTTTTGTAAGATAAGTTTCTCCATAATTTTACCAATACTAGATGTTAGACTAATAGGTCTATATTGTTTAGTATAGAATTTGGACCCATTTTTATGTATTGGTATAACTCGAGCAAACTTCATTCCCGGTGTACTATACCTATAAAGATTTATTAAATAGAAAGGTCAAAATGTCAATCAACTCAGCAGCCAATTCTTTAAGAAAAACAAATGGAATATTGTCAATACCAACAGAAGTTGAAGTTTTAAAGGTCATCAAAGCAGAAAAGACCTCTGTGGATGAAAAAATTATGTTATGGTTACTATCATGATCTAATGGAAAATTTAATTTTTCTTGCATTTTAAATACCCTAGAAAATTGCTTATTAAAAGCGTTTGCCATATCTAATTCGTTGGATATCAACAAATCATCAATGATCAAAGGTCCAACCTGAGTCTGTGAATTTTTCAAGAAACCAATATAATTAAAAAAAGATTTCTTGTTATCCTTCTGATTAACCAGATTTTTTTCAAAATTCTTTTTGGCAATACATATCTTTAACTTAGTGTCTTTGGATTTTAATTTGAATCTCTGCCAATTAACTTCAGTTTTATTCTTGTTGTATTTATTAAAGGCCTTTTTTTTTTCTTAATACAGATTTCCTTGTAGTATTATTAAACCATACAGGATTACGTTTTTTATTTGTATATTTAGTTCTATCAGGTACCCAGGTGTTTATACATAGTTGAAGTTGAATTTTTATTTTTTCCCAAGTTTCCTCAACAGAGGGTATACATATTAAGCTCCTTTAGTCTCCCTTCATACAGCTTCTGGTGCAGACCCTGCACCATTTTAGTTGCCATCCTCAGGACAGCCTCCATCCTGTCTCTGTCCTTGCAGAGATGGGGTCTCCAGAACTGCATTCAGATTCTCCAGATGTGGTCTCAACATCTGTCTGTACAGAGGTATAACAACTTCCTGTTTTCTACTGGTGATGCCTCTCCCTATGCATCTCAGTGTCTCCCCAGCCCTCCTTACTGCCTTTTCACATTGCTTGCCCACCTTTAGGCCATCTGCTATGACTACTCCCAGGTCCCTTTCCATTTTTGTTGCTGATGGTATCTCACCCTCCATTGTGAACTCTACCTCTGGGTTTTTGTTTCCCAGGTGCATTACTTTGCACTTCTTTGCACTGAATCTAAGCTGCCATACATATGACCATTCCTCCAACCTTGCCAAGTCCCTTCTCATCCTTTCAACACCACCTTGTGTATCAAACCTGTTGCAGATCTTTGTGTCATCTGCAAAGAGACATACTTTTCCTTCCAGTCCCTCCACAATGTCACTTATAAAGACATTAGAGAGAACCGGTCCCAGTACTGAACCTTGCAGTACCCTACTAGTAACCCCCCTTTCTTCAGAGTGGACTCTGTTTACTATTACCCTCTACATCCTGTTGTTCAGCCAATTTTTTACCCAGGCTACCACCTTGGGACCCACTCCAAGGCTGGCTAACTTGTTTATTAATGTTTTGTGTGGGACTGTGTCAATGCCTTGCTAAAGTCTAGGTAGGCCATGTCAACAGCCCCTTCCTGGTCTACTGCTTTGTTCACCCTGTCAAAGAAATCTATTAGATTCATCTAACATAAACTTCCCACTGTGAATCCATGTGCTGCCTTGTGTCCTGTACCCTGCTGACCTCTAGATACTCATCAATTCTTTCCTTTGGAAGTGATTCCATCATTTTCCCTATCACTGAGGTCAAACTAACAGGTCTGTAGTTCCTTGCCTCTGCGTTGCTCCCACTTTTGTGAAGTGGAATCACATCTGCCCTCCTCCAGTCCTCACGTACCACCCCATCCTCCCATGATTTGTTAAAGAGGGTAGTCAGTGGTGTCAGTAGTTCTCCCCTTAGTTCTTTTAGAATTCTGGGGTGAATCCCTTCAGGCCCCATTGCCTTGTCCACCTTCAGTTTTAAGAGTTCTTTCAGAACCCTTTCGTCTGTGAATGGAGAGACAGCTACATTGTGGGGGCAGGGACAGTGATTGGTTTCCACATTGTCTGCATTTAGTCCTGGTGAATGGTGAGGGATTGCCAGCACTGGGGACTAAAGCCTTTTGTTTATCTACAGTGACAGGTACAATGTGTGACTGGTGAACAGTAAGGGACTGGCACCACTGGAGACTGAAGCCCTCTATAAATCCATAGGGGCAGATGTAGTGTATAACAGAGTCCAGGGTTTCCACACTGTGATAGATTTAGTGCTGATGAAAGGTGGCAGATTGTCAGCACTTGAGGCTCAAGCCTTCTGTTTATCTACATGGGAAGGTACATTGTGGGGCAGGGGCAGTGGAGGGTTCTCACACTGATGAATTCAGGGGCAGTGCAGGATTCTCACACTGATGGATTCAGTGCTGGCAAAAGCTAAGAGATTGGCAACTCTACTGTCTTCATGTCCACAGTCTTTATTTGCAGGTCATTTTAAAAGGCCACCACCCTCTGGACAAAATATGCTTCCTAATTTTACCCCTAAACTTACCATCTCTGACCTTCAGAGCATGTCCCTGTGTCCTGCTGGAGAACATATCCATGTGTTCAATCCTGTTATTACCCCTGAGTTTGAGAAGACTGAGATTATGTCCCATCTCAGCCTGCTGTTCTACAGGGAGAAGACAGTAACAACTACTTGAAAACAAAAATGTGGATATTATCTGTTAGATCCTTCCAGGTGTATCTGTTTTGAAAATGCAGCTTCTCCTTAACACTGAAATCTAAACTGAAAGCCCACAAACAAATTTGTTTTTATTTTTGTACTGAACACATTCTCTGTACTGCTACAGTAAATGTAAACACTGGTGGAAATATGAAGAAATTGATAGAGGGAAGATTACAAAGCATGTCAGTAGGCATTTTATGTGACTGGATAGATATGCAGAATTTAATAAAATGCTACATAAATTCACAGTCACTAAGCAAGTGGCAGACTGCGGGAGAAATTTGTCAACACAAAAAGGGGGTTTGGTCTGCGCTCAGAGGGGAGTGAGAAGGTCATTTTTTTTATGTGGGACAGTGACCCACAGGGTGTAAAAAGTTGGGTTTATTGAAAATATGATGGATCATAATGGTCTACAAAGCCCATATTCTTAAAGCAGCAGTTTTGTCATCAAGGAAGAAGAAAAGGTAGGTCGGAATTGACAACATCTGACATTTCTCACAATCCCCCACTCAAAAATGAATACCAACACAATTTAACTTGGTGCAGTATAAGGCCACACCAAAGAAGTCAGCATCTGTGCCAAGCTGGTGTTTCTCTGCCCTACCATATGTGCTGCATTCTTCTGGCACGGTCTTTATAGTGTACAGTACCACAATAAATTTTCTCAACCTCCTCACTTCTGAGTGTACCCTAATCTCCTTTCTGCCCTGATATCATCATATTCAGGGCTTGATTAAGTAAAGCTGCATCCAAATTTCCTCCCCGTAGACAAAGTGAAACTTTTTCATGCCAAAAAAAGACTAGCAATGCTCCCTGTGATGGATTCAGTGCTGGTAAAAGGTAAGGGATTGACACCACTTGAGCTTTAAACCCTCTGCTAATCCATAGAGACAGCTACATTGTGTGGGCAGGGATGGTGTTTAGTTTCCACACTGTCTGCATTTGGTGGGGGACTGCCAGCACTGGGGACTAAAACCTTTTGGTATGTACAGTGACAGGTACAATGTGTGACAGGTGAACAGTGAGGGACTGGCACCACTGAAGACTGAAGACCACTATAAATCCACAGAGCCAGATACAGTATAGAAGAGACAGTCCAGGCTTTCTGCACTGTCATAGATTTAGTGCTGATGACAGGTGGCAGACTGACAGCACTAGAGGCTGAAGCCCTCTGTTTATCCACATGGGTAGGTACAGGGTGGGGCAGGGACAGTGCAGGGTTCTCACACTGATGGATTCAATGCTGGTAAAAGCTAAGGGATGGGGAAACACTGGGGACCATTTTACTGTCTTCATATCCACAGTCTCTATTGGCAGGTCATTTTAGAAGGCCACCACCCTCTGGGACAAAATACTTCCTATTGTTACCGCTGGAGGAATGTTGTGCATTTTTTTATATTGTAATAAAAAAGAATGCATTTGCAAACTAGAAACTCATTGCAGTGTAAAAGAAATGTGTCCAAATTGGCACTGAAGAATATGTGTGTGTATGTGTGTGTGCGCGCGTGCATGTGTGTCTGTCTGTCTTTGTAGAACTCTGTCAGAAGCTCCTAACAACTCTTTCTCCTGCAAAAGCTCTACCAGTCCCTCCCGCCTTACAGACAAAACTAAGTTTTAACCCTTGTTTCTATGGGCATTTATTGAGATCTGAGATCATTTTCTTCTCCTGTTGTTTGCATTTTTTCAATTCAACCTTTATGTATTTGCTTTCCAGTGCTAGTGAAAGGTGGGGGCTTACAACACTTCTGTTTATCCACAGAATCAGGTTCACTGTTGGCTTTTCCACTCTGATGTATTTGATGCTCATAAAAGGTACAGCTCAGACAGCACTAGACAGTAAACTAAAGCTCTTTATTTATCCACAGGGACAGGTACAGTGCAGACTCCCCCCACCCATGTGACACATTTAGTGTTGGTAAAAAGTGAGGAATAAATCCCTCAGTTTATCCACAGGTACCATGTGGGGCAGGCTCAGTGCAAAGGTAGCCACACTGTGATGTGTTTAGTGCTGGTAAAAGGTGAGGGACTGACACCACTTGAGCTTTAAACCCTCTTTTAATCCACAGAAACATAGAAACATAGAATCTGATGGCAGATAAGGACTGCTTGGCCCATCTAGTCTGCCAATTTCTCTACTTAATGGATAAGATGCAGAGTCTAGTTAACCAACATCCTACTTTCTCCTACCACCCTCTAGAATTGCCTTATGTCTGTCCCATGTATTCTTGAATTCCCCCACTGTTTTTGACTCCATGACCTCCTCAGAAAGGATGTTCCATGCAACCACAACCCTCTCTGTGAAAAAATACTTCCTCAAATTACCTCTGAGTTTCCTCCCTCTATCATCTAATTGGGCCCCCTTGTTCTTGCACATCTCTTTTTCTGAAAGATGCTACCCTCTTGGATTTTGTTGATTCTCTTGAGGTACTTGAAAGTTTCTATCATGTCCCCTTTCTCCCTCCTTTCCTCGAGGGTATGTATACACATTAAGCTCCTTTAGTCTCTCTTTGTATGGCTTCTGGTGCAGACCCTGCACCATTTTAGTTGCCCTCCTCTGGATAGCCTCCATCCTATCTATGTCTGTGCGGAGATGGAGTCTCCAGAACTGCACACAGTACTCCAGATGGGGTCTCACCAACTGTCTGTACAGAGGTATAACAACTTCTTGTTTTCCACTGCTGATGTCTCTCCCTATGCATCCCAGTATCCCCCCAGCCCTCCTTACTGCCTTCCCACATTGCTTGCCCACCTTTAGGTCATCTGATATGACTACCCCAGGTCCCTTTCTAATTTTACAGCTGCAGTGGGCGGTGCCTGCAGACGTTTTGCATGTACAAAAGAAGAGATGTTATGTTTTCTATCTGTGGAACTGACTGAAGGTGTAAATAACCTCCTTCACCTTACCCTCCCCCAAGAAATGTTTTCTGCCCTCAAATAAATATGCTTTCATGTTAGTCAATGGTTGCAGGGCACTATTTTCTTTCTTAAATGGGAGGCACAAGAACTGAAACCCGACTAGTGGAAGGCAGCATTTGTTTTTTTGGTGGGGGAGTAAGATCCACCCCTCCTCCACCTGAGAAGCTCCTAAAGATCCACCCCCACCTTTTTGGGGGGCTTCATGTGGGAGGGGCATTAGGTGGATCTATCATGTTGGAACAATTGCCTATCAGAGTTGCCTGGGGAAGTAATTAAGGAGTGCCTGAAACTGCATCTAGACATATCCCCCCCCCCCACACACACATACATAGACATCATGATTTTTTTTCTAACTCTAAGCATGTCAATATATGACTCTAACAGTATGGGCAAGCTGGGCATAACAAATAGAAAAAAAGAATCAAGCAGGTGCCTTTTCCTTTGTTAGGTACATGCAGACAGAAGGTTGCACATCCTGTATGACAAGTTCATTACATGAATGTTTTCCATGAAAAACAGACATTTTGTTAATGTCATGTCTGTAGCGTCATTTGTAGCCAGTAAACTATTATTTACATAGGTACTGTAAACGACAGGTTTTAATTAAGAAATCTAGTCTTGATAAATTATTTTTTTTAACAGTTCCATAAGATTTATGTCTCTCTGATGTAAGAGTGCATAGCACAGAAACAAAAGGGTTTCTGTAATTGATTGTTGTTTGCACCAGAAATGGGCGTGACAGTGACATGCAAGAGTGAAGCCTAAATTGTTTCTTGGCAATTCTGGGATTTGAAGTTTAATAGTAATGTGTGAAGAAAATAAAGTATTGTGTTTTGTGCATTTGAATAGGTTTAGTGCTTTGAAGTTAAAATATATAAATATATATACATAGTGTCATGGGCACCTGGAAAGGAAGGAGATACTGCTAAAATAAATGCTATTCTGATGATTTATTTATTTATGTGTGATATTTTAAGTGTAGTTCTGCCTAGGTCACAGATGCATGAGCTATAAAAAGTACATTTAAGGATGGATGTATTAGTCAAAGCTTGTAGTAGCAAAATAAAGCAAGAAAAATAATATATTGTGTTTTTTTTTCTTTCAATTGTTTAACCAGAAGTGGCACACTAAGCTGAAAGCTTGTTTACAGGGGCAACCTGGGAGAACATGGAAGTTACATGACTTACTCAGGGTCACCCAGTATGCAAGTGGGAGCTGTGGGATTCAAACCCAGATCTCCAGATTTGCAGCTCAGAATCTTAAACCACTGTGCTATACTGGCTCCCTAGTTATAGCAGTCATCTGTTTTATGGTTCATGATGTTGGTATAGTAAGCAACAATACATTGCATAGCTGTTGTAAAATGTCAATAAGTAGGTCATGCAACAGATATGCTGAGCAGTTACTGAAGCAATAAATGTATTTAGGATAGTAAAATATTCTTGATAAATGTGTGACATTTGCATCTCAATTTCAAGGAGGTCCTTATGGGGTGTCAATGTACAATATAAAGTAGTTATAGTTTTCAAGTTGTCTGAGTAATTGCTTTGTACTACCACTGTTACTAAATTTTAATTATTTTATGAAGGAAATTAAGTTTATGTAACTGTCTGTAAATGTATTAAAAACATTTACTTGTCATTATAATGTAATGCATTAAATGCTGTTGCTAGGTTAAGAAGTCACATAACAGCAACAGAAATGAGAAATCAGAAATGGGTTGCATAGGAATTTGAAAGAGTATACATTAGCAGGAGCAGTGTCATGACTTCACCAATTTGTTTATAGTTTCACTCTAGATTTTCAACATTACCATTTTTTACACCTGCTCATAAACAGTACAGCTGTTATTTTTTACATCCTGTTCAAAATGTGTTTTTGCACCTGTGGTGCCAAATGGCACAGTCACTGTGCAAAATCACCTTTCGGCTAATGAACTGATAGTGTCACTGTTCATGTGGTGGTGTCACAAAAAGCCCATGCTGAAAACTTGGAGTGAAAATACCAAGAAACACCCAGGGCATTAGGGTTTTTTGACCATAACACCCTGCCTGTAGGGACTGACAGGCATCAGGGGTGTGACTTGGGATTGTCACCAGTAATGCTCGGCGCTTCCACCCCATCCCCACCCTGCAGCCAGTGACAGGTATTGAGGTGTGCCTTTGACTCTTCAGCCCCAAAGTTCACTCCATTCTCTTATACTGTACCCATTTCAGCATATTTCCTTATGGAATGGGGTGAGTGTAAAGTTTGAACACCCCAAGGCACACCTCAACACTTGTCTGTGTCTGCAGGGTAGGGTGAGGTGAAATGGCGTGAGCATTATGGGCAGTGACCCAAAGGCACACCCCAATGCCTGTCCATGTCTGTGAGGTGGGGATGGGGTTGGCATCACTTCTATACTTCACTGCCATTCCTATTCCACCTGTCTGTCTGTGTGTGTGTCTCTCTCTCTATCTATCCATATATCTATGTAATTATCTATCTTTCTATCAATTGCATGTATCACTATTTTTACCAATTTCTAAAACAAACCTGCATATCACATTTGCCTGAACTATGAGCACATACTTATGAAACTGTGCATATTTGTACTCTACTTTTGCACAGACCTCATATTTTCCAAATATTCCCATTATCACAAGCATAACTACCTTGCCCTTATCAAAAGCGACCCCCTCTGAAAGTTAATAACACATTTTCTCTGTTAACAGTCCATCATTACACCTGATTTCCTGACATCAACACATTGCTTAAATATAACTTACATCACCTCATGGACAAAAACCCTGCTTCTCTAAAAAAAAAAAAAAAAAAGTGTAAATAATCCCAAGGCTGAACATATGCCAGCCATTACTTTTTCATGTACTGCCACCTTCTGTACCATCATGGGGATTTGCATATGTTTCTCTTGATGCTTTGCATTATTGGGGTATGTGCAATTGTGTTTTCTTTCAGAGGTGGCTGTCCGGCCAATATCATCAGGGATAACACATACATCAGTGGCATTTGCTCTGGGGTTCTTTTGTAAATCTATATTGCTTCCTATTCCTTCCATTAAAATGTACACCTCCATATATTTTCCTAATAATGTGTATGCCTTCCTTAGAACAGAAATGAAAACAAATCTTACTACTTATAAATCATTGTGTTGTTTTTCCATAGCTCCTTAACAATTCCACACAACTTCATAAACTTCATTATGCAGCAGTGTGGCTCTGACCAGATTTTGTTGTTGTTGTTAGTATCTCACCCTCCATTATATACTCTTCCCTTGGGTTTTTCTTTCCCAGGTGCATTACTTTGCACTTCTTTGCACTGAATCTAAGCTGCCATACATTTGACCATTCTTCCAACCTTGCCAAGACCTTTCTCATCTTTTCCACCCCGCCATGTGTATCAAACCTGTTGCAGATCTTTGTGTCATCTGCAAAGAGACATACTTTTCCTTCCAGTCCCTCCGCAATGTCACTTATAAAGACATTAAAGAGAACCAGTCCCAGTACTGAACCCTGTGGTACCTCGCTAGTAACCCCCCCTTTCTTCAAAGAGGACTCTGTTTACTATTACCCTCTGCATCCTGTTGTCCAGCCAATTATTTACCCAGGCTACCCTCTTGGGACCCACTCCAAGGCTAGCTAACTTGTTTATTAATCTTCTGTGTGGGACTGTGTCAAATGCCTTGCTAAAGTCTAGGTAGACCATATCCACAGCCCCTCTCTGGTATTCTACTTTGGTCACCCAGTCAAAGAAATCTATTAGATTCATCTGACACGACCTTCGCGCTGTGAATCCATGCTGCCTTGTGTCCTGTGCCCCACTGGCCTCTAGGTACTCAACAATTCTTTCCTTCAGAAGTGATTCCATCATTTTCCCTACCACCAAGGTCAAACTAACAGGTCTGTAGTTTTCTGCCTCTGCTTTGCTCCCACTTTTGTGAAGTGGAATCACATCTGCCCTCCTCCAGTCCTCAGGTACCACCCCATCCTCCCATGATTTGTTAAAGAGGGTAGTCAGTGGTGTCAGTAGTTCTCCCCTTAGTTCTTTTAGAATTCCTGGGTGAATCCCATCAGGCCCCATTGCCTTGTCCACCTTCAGTTTTAAGAGTTCTTTCAGAACCCTTTCTTCTGTGAATGGAGAGACAGCTACATTGTGGGGGCAGGGACAGTGTTTGGTTTGCACACTGTCTGCATTTAGTCCTGGTGAATGATGAGGGACTGCCAGCACTGGGGATTAAAGCTTTTTGTTTATCTACAGTGACAGGTGAACAGTAAGGGACTGGCACCACTGGAGACTGAAGCCCTCTATAAATCCACAGGGGCAGATGTAGTGTATAACTGACAGGTCAGGGTTTCCACACTATGATAGATTTAGTGCTGGTGAAAGGAGGCCGACTGACAGCACTAGAGGCTGAAGCCCTCATTTATCCACATGGGAAGGTACAGCATGGGGCAGAGACAGTGCAGGGTTCTCACACTGATGGATTCAGTGCTGATAAAAGCTAAGAGAAGGGTAACACTGGGGACTGCTCTGCCTTCGTGTCCACAGTCTCTAGTGGCAGATCATTTTAGAAGGTCACCACCCTCTGGGACAAAATATGCTTCCTAATTCTACCTCTAAACTTACCATCTGTGACCTTCAGAGCATGTCCCTGTGTCCTGCTGGAGAACATATCCGTATGTTCAATCCTGTCAATACCCCTGAGTATGGCAACACTGAGATCATGTCCCATCTCAGCCTTCTGTTCTACAGGGAGAATACAGTAACAACTCCTAGAAAACAAAAATGTGGATATTACCTGTTAGATCCTTCCAGGTGTTCCTGTTTTGAAAATGCATCTTCTCCTTAACAGTGATATCTAAACAGAAAGCCCACAAGCAAATTTGTTTTTATTTTTGTACTGAACACATTCTCTTTACTGCTACAGTAAATGTAAACACTGGAGGAAATATGAAGAAATTGATAGAGAGAAGCTTATAAAGGATGAAAGTAGGCATTTTATGCAACTGCATAGATATGCAGAATTAAAAAAAATGCTACATAAATTCACAGCCACTAAGCAAGTGGCAGACTGCGGGAGAAATTTGCCAACACAAAAAGGGGGTTTGGTCTGCACTCAGAGGGGAGTGATGAGGTTAGTTTTTCAATGTGGGACAGTGACCCACATGGTGTAAAAAGTTGGGTTTATTGAAAATATGATGGATCATAATGGTCTACAAAGCCCATATTCTTAAAGCAGCAGTTTAGTCATCAAGGGAGAAGAAAATGTAGGTTGGAATTGACAACATCTGACATTTGTCACAATTCCCCACTCAAAAATGAATACCAACACAATTTAACTTGGTGCAGTATAAGGCCACACCAAAGAATTCAGAATCTATGCCAAGCTGGTGTTTCTCTGCTTGTCATATGTGTTGCATTCTTTTGGCACAGTCTTTATAGAGTACAGTACCACAATAAATTTTCTTGACCTCCTCACTTCCATCTGAATGTACCCTAACCTCTTTCTGCCCTGGTATCATGATATTCAGGGCTTGATTAAGTAATGCTGTATCCACATTTCTTCCCCGTTGTAACTGGAGTGATAAATAGGAAAATTACGTACCTACCGTAATTCTTGATCTTCTTGGACGAGTCTCCACCACTCATTCACACTAGTGGGATTGGCGCCGGAGGCACTAAGACCCATCGGGAGCAAACTTTTTGCTGGAGGGTCGGCGCGAGAGACGGCGCCGCGAGACACGGCGCCGCGAGCAGCGGCTCGAGCGGTAATGACCATCTCGGCGACGACCCTCCAACCGCCTCAGTACCTTTTTTACCAAGGAGGTGCAGCGCAACTAACGAAAAGGGTAAACCCAACATTAAAAAACGGACATAAGATAGTCCGTATGACCCGTGTAAGAAGGGTCAGCAAAGAAGTCCTCACGGCCTAAAGATTTGAGGGAGTGAAGACCAATACAGCGGTGAGCTCGGGGGATGGAGGGTGGGCGTGTGAATGAGTGGTGGAGACTCGTCCAAGAAGATCAAGAATTACGGTAGGTACGTAAATTTTCTATCTTCCTGGACATAAGTCTCCACCACTCATTCACACTAGTGGGAGAGTACCAAGCTGATAATCCCCCAAAAGGGCGGCAGGAGAGCCAGAGCTCACGCGTCTAAGATAGAAGCCCATTAAGGATAGTTCTGCCGAATGCGGAATGTCGCCTGGCATGAACATCCAGTGCATAGTGCTTAACGAAAGTATGCACTGAGCTCCAGGTAGCGGCGTTGCATATATCTGCAATTGGAACATTGCGAATTTCCGCTAGGGATGCCGCGACCGCCCTAGTAGAGTGAGCGTACACTCTACCTTCTAATTTAACTTGAGCCATGGAATAGCAATGGCGAAGGCATGCCACTAACCATGAAGAGATACATCTAATAGCGACAGGTTGACCCAGCCGGGTGTCGCTGAAAGAAACGAACAGTTGCTGAGTCTTGCGAACATCCTTGGTTCTATCTAAATAGAACCGCAAGGCTCTCTTAACATCCAAGGAATGAAGAGCTCGTTCCCCTTCATTTTGGAAATTAGCGAAGTGGCGGGAAGTACCAGAGGTTGGTTCAGATGGAATTCTGACACAACAGGAAGAAATTTAGGATGAGTCAGGGAGAACTACCTTGTCCTTATGGAATACAGTATACGGAGGTCCGTAACCAGGGCATGTATCTCAGAGACCCTGCGGGCTGAGGTAATGGCCACCAGGAAGGCAGTCTTCCAGGTAAGAAATTTTAGCTCACAGGTAGCTAGGGTTCGAAAGGCTTCCGAGTGAGCATGTCCAGCACCAGGTTAATGTCCCAGGCTGCAACTGGACGCTTAACAGGGGGTCTGGTATGGAGAATCCCCTTAAGAAATCTCTTCACCATAGGTAACTGAGCCAGAGTTAAGGAAGAAACCGGCTCATGGAACGCTGAGATGGCACTAAGGTGAACTTTAACTGTGGAGTACTGAAGACCTAAGTTTGATAGGTCCAAAAGATACTCCAGAACCTTGCCAGGAGGACAGGAAAAGGGATTCCAAGAGGATTTTGCACACCAGAGAGAAAAACGTTTCCATTTGGAAGCGTACGTTTTTCGGGTGGCTGGCTTCCGAGCAGCCAGAAGGATGTCTGAGACTCTACGAGAGACGTTGAACCGATTCACTTCTATCTCTTCAGGAGCCAAGCATGAAGGTGAAGTGATTTCAGGTTGGGATGGACCAACGAACCCTGAGTCAGAAGACTGATTTGCAAAGGAAGTGGTCTCGGAGAGGCTGCCAACATACTGTTGAGTAGAGGAAACCATAGTTGCCGAGGCCAGGAAGGAGCAATGAGAATCATCTTGGTCCCCTGAGACTCGAACTTGAGGAGTACTCTCTGGATTAGAGGAAGCGGTGGAAAGGCGTAAAGAAAGCGTTTTGTCCACCGCAGCCTGAACGCATCCTGACAGAAAATGCCAGGCCCTGGATTTCTGGAGCAGAAGAGAGGCAGTTTTGCGTTGAGTGGGGATGCAAAAAGGTCCAGGTCTGGAGTCCCCCACTCTTTGAACAGGGACCGAGCTACGGCTGGATCGAGAGACCACTCGTGAGGGTCTGCCTCCGTTCTGCTGAGGTGATCTGCTAGGTCGTTTTGTATACCTGGCAGATAAACCGCTTGAATCAGAGACTTGTGCTCCAAGCACCACTCCCACACCCTCATTGCTTCCCTGCAAAGGGGATAAGAATGAGCACCGCCTTGCTTGTTGATGTAATACATCACTGCTTTGTTGTCCGTTTGAAGGAGAATGTTCTTGTGACAAAGGACATCCTTCAGAGCTCGGATTGCATAGAGGACCGCTCTCATCTCCAGGACATTTATGTGGAGATGAGTTTCGAACTGAGTCCATACACCTTGAGTGTGGAGGAGAGACAGTGAGCTCCCCATCCCATTAGCGATGCATCTGTGGTGATGGAGATCTGATGATCCGGGGGAGCAAAGGGGAATCCTTCCAGGAGATTGCTCTCTTGAGACCACCAGGTGAGAGACCTTCGAAGGGGCTCCGTCACCTTGATGGGATAAGACTGGGGGTGAGAGGTCGGGGACCACTGAGTGGAGAGCATCCACTGGGTGGTTCTCATGTGCAGTCGGGCCAGAGGGACAGTGAAGACCGAGGACGCCATGAGACCCAACATGCGTTGCATCGAGAAAGCTGTAACCGATTGGTTCTCCCTGATGTAACGGGCCATACGAAGGATGTCGAGTCTTCTGTCCTCTGGAAGGAAAGCCTTCGCTGAAGAGGTGTCTAGAAGCGTCCCTATGAAAAGGAGCCTCTGGGAGGGTTGCAGTTGAGATTTTTTCAAATTCAGCAGAACTCCCATGGACGTGAGAAGACGAGAAGTCGTTTGCACGGCTTCCAAAGTCCCTTGGCCGGAAGGGCTTGCTAGAAGCCAATCGTCCAGGTAGGGAAACACTCGGAGTCCGACTTTCCTGAGATGCGCCGCGAGAACTGCACAACACTTTGTAAAAACTCTCGGCGCCGAGGATAGCCCAAAGGGCAGGACTCTGAACTGATAATGCTGACCCAAAGCTACAAACCTGAGGAATTTGCGGTGGGTCGGGTGGACGGGGATATGCTGGTAAGCATCCTGCATATCCAGAGAGGCCAGCCAGTCGTGCTGATGCAGCAAGGGTAACAGGGTACCTAGGGAAATCATCTTGAATTTCTCCCTGGGGAGGAATTTGTTTAACTTTCTGAGGTCTAGAATGGGGCGCATCCCCCCAGATTTCTTTGGAACCAGAAAGTAATGGGAGTAGAACCCTGTGTTTCGCAGATGCGGGGGCACCAGTTCTATTGCCCTGTTGTTCAGAAGGCCCTGGATCTCCGCGGTGAGGAGATCTGACTGAGAGGCCGACAACCTGGGTTGTCGTATGGGAGGACAATTCGGGGGGGGTTCCAAGAAATTGAGAGAGTAACCCTCGCGAATTATCCGAAGAACCCATTTGTCTGAGGTTATGGACTTCCACTGGTTGTAGAAGTACATCAGCGACCTCCCACCGGAGGAGAAAGTTCCACCTCGGGCAGAGTGGATGGAACTTGGGCCAACGACTCATAAGGTGGCGCTGGGAGCTTTAGGTCCCACGCTTTCTGCTCTTCTTTTGAGGTTGGGCAGGTTGGCTTTTATGGAAGCTTCCCTGCCTCTGCCTCGAAAGGACTGACGACTATGAAACTGACGTCTGTTCACATGCCCCGAGAGGGCAGGCGGAGGTCTGGCCAACTTAATGGCCGATCTAGTCTTCTGAGTGGCCTCTAAGGCTTGCTCCACCTGAGGGCCAAAAGAAAGGAGCCATCAAAGGCAGCGCCATCACCTGCTGCTGAGCATCATTCGTGAAGCCAGAATGCGCAGCCAGGAATGGCGCGGTACAAATCCCGGCTGCTGAGCGAGAAGCAGTGTCAAGCGTCCATGGCGGCTTTGACCTGTTGGTTATTGGACTCAATACCTCTAATAACGGTCAGAAGAAGCTCTGACTTGGAATCCGAATCTGGAAGAGCTTCAACCATTCTTTTCATAGAGTGCCACAGGATATACTCATACTGAGAAAAATAGCCTTGATAACTGGCAATCGCATACTTAGAGTGGAGGCAGCAAAGACTCTCTTACCTAATGTATCAATCTTACGAGACTCTTTGTTAATAGGTCGAGCTGTAGTAGTTGAGGAAGAACGACCTTGTCATTCTCTGCCAGGACTACAATAGGATCCGCAAAGGCTTGGGATGCCAAAATGGGACGATCCTTGGGAGCTGAATACTTCTTATCAATGGATTTAGCCACTGAGGGAATAAGAGCAGGATTATTCCATACCATTTGAGACAGCGTCTCGAAGGAAGGCTGGATCGGAGGAGTCAAATCCGTAGGGATCTCCGAAGCATGAAGATACTGGAGTCTTAATATCTTCCCAGGATCGATGTCTGTAGTCTGGAGAAAGAGTGGATCCCAGGTTCTTCAACAGAGACTTAAGGACAGGTCCTCGACCACAGGCTCTGTAGCAAAGAAAGATCCTGTTTCCTCCACTTCATCACCCAACCGAAGGTCTGGGTCAGGCTCAACATCATCTCCTGATGGTCCAGAAAGGACTGTTTGGACAGGAAAGGAGTGAAAATTAGGAGGAGGAAAATAGCAGAAAAACAAGGAGAGTCCCCAAGGGCTGCCCGGCGTGGAAGGCAAAGCAAGGCTGGTGACACCGAGGTCCTCTGCGGCGCCCGAAGAAACACGCGGCCCGCCGCGCCCCGGCGCCGCGGATGACGCAGCGCTGCACCCACGAGCGCCCCAGACAGCCGCCGTAAACCGGCGCCCGCGCAACGCCGCGAAACGGCGAACGGACAACGCGCCATGACAGCCGCCGATCAGCAACACAGCGGCGCCCGCGAATAACAGCGCCACTGCAACGCCGAGACTCTGTGGCGCCGCCAGCAGCTCCCATAACTCAGCGACCCAGCAGCACCGACACGGCCACAGACCTTGCGAAAGGCGCGGAAAAGCCCGGAACCTGGAAAACAAGAGAAGGAAAATACCAGGAGATAAGGGCATCGGTGAGGCCCCCTGCGCCGCAACCATGTGAGGAAACACCTAAGCATGGAGTCACTTCTTACCGAACGCCCGGCGCGACCGGGAAGGTCCAACCGCCCTACCTGATCGCCCGGGGCCGAGGGCTCCGGGGTAACGAGCCAGGCAGAAGAACCAACCTCCGACCCGCTCGCTCCATAGAGCGGCCACTGATGAAACTGCTCATCTGGAGCCCTACCTATAGGGGGAGGGCTCCGATAATGAGGACGACGATTATCGGAAGCTGGCGACCAAGAAGGAGACCGCAACCAGCAACGATAACCGACCGTCGCGGCAAGAGACATACCAGAAGGCTACCTCGAGTGATGCCTTCTTTTGACCTGTGGGCGAAGAAAACTCGAGGCGAAACGGCGCGAATCACGACGTTTATTTTTATGCGGTAGAGGACCGCCCATCCCAGGCATCGGACTGACCGTAGTCGGAACCCGCTGAGGAGAAGGAGGCTGACCGGACCCAGCCCGCTGACTGAACAGCTTTCATACGAAGTCTCCCTACCGTCACCTGACCTGCTCATGGTCGACTCCGTCCAGTAGGCCGAGACTTCTTCAAGTAAGTTAAATTTAAATATTAGAAAAAATTTTACGAAAAATAGAATAAAACTAAGCGATACTACTATCGTGATAATGTTACAAAAAAACAAACTGAAAACTATGCGCTAGTTTGAAGTTTGACTCCCGACAGGCGAGCGACGTCGTCACTGAAGCGCACTCGACGGCGGGAAAAAAGGAACTGAGGCGGTTGGAGGGTCGTCGCCGAGATGGTCATTACCGCTCGAGCCGCTGCTCAGGGGCGCCGTGTCTCGCGGGCGCCTGCCTCCTCGCACCGACCTCCAGCAAAAGTTTGCTCGATGGGTCTTAGTGCCTCCGGCGCCAATCCCACTAGTGTGAATGAGTGGTGGAGACTTATGTCCAGGAAGATCACTCTCTCTCAGGTTCTTGTTGGAACTGCACAGTAGGAAGAGACAACAGACAAGTGGTACTCATGTAATAAATGAAATTTATTACAGAGCAGTAATACAGGCTTACAACCATTACAGTGTGATCACTGGGAGAACACCAGTTTTCCTTACCTTGGTAAATTCAGTCTCTCATCTATTTTTAGAGAAGCTATATGTTACAAAGGGTCTTATACCCTGATAATTACTATAGCAACAGCTAAGGAAGATACATTATATGTATATAATTGGATAAAAACAGGTGATCTGAGCAACTGTCCTGACTAGTGTAAAACTTGCATAGCTTGTAGACGATAACAATACAATGAACCTCTGTAGTACAAGGTCAGTTGTAGTGGTGTACAAGTATTAAAGATGGCACTGTTGCCTTACATATGAAAATCCAGTAAAAATAGAGTAAAAAGCATCTCTCATGGCTTGTATATATCAGTGAAGCATAACAGAACACATATCCTGACACTTATGCTTATATGAGAAGTGTCTTCACCATAAGGTTAGTACATATACCTACATAAGTTGCTGTCCACAAGGTGGGGAGCACCATCAGGGGTGCTGGACCATGGGTAACATTTCCCCCCTTGTTGCCTTCAAAAGAAAAGGCACCAACCACAGGAAAGTAGTGGCATGGAGCTATAAAAGCATCATTTACAAGCCCGAGGCACGAGCCTTGTAAAGGAATTCAAGTTGTTTGTGATGTTGTCTAAGAGTACATCGCAGACAGCAAAGTGTTAGCATGAGAAAAACACTCAAAAATGCTTGAATAACAACAAAAGCTTTAAAAGTTAATTCCAACCAAGTATTGGATAGAGCCGTGCTTAAATCACCATCATGAATAAGGGTATTAAGAGCATCACCAGCTTTAGAAATATTGTTGCTAATATAGATAAGATGTGAATCCTTTCTAGCTAAAAGGGATTTCAATGAAAGTGTCAAAGGGTCAATATATACATTAAATATCAGCAAATATTGAGACAAGTTAAGCAAGTATTGCAGATCAGTATCAATAACATCTAGTTCAGGGAGAGGAACAGGAGTAATAACTGTGACCAATTACTGTTTTCTGTTGTGAAGTAAAACAGAAGTTAGGAGCATTAATAGCACAAGTTTTGGCACCATAAACAAAGGAATTATGATTTGTCACTACACAATACTGCTCATTGGAACTGTAAGTAATTCTTACAGCTGGAACTCTCTATTGTTGTAGACATATAGGACAGGTGAATGACTGGTTGGTGAGCCATGATGTGAAGCAATATACCTTCTCCAGGTAGCTTCAGGAAGCAGCTGTTTCAGCATTGGCCACTGAAGATGCAGCTTGCAAAGATTGTTCACTTAGGTTAGATAGCAGATCATCACCCAATGAATAGGACCAGTTGAGATGTTCTGGAGAATATCCGCAGACAGGTTTAACAATGTCAAATATGTCACAGTGGCACAGGTAATAATATCCCTTCTTGGCACAGCAGTTGGTATGCCTTGTGACCCAAGCTTGTAGGACAGTGTGATATACAAGCAAAGAAGGCAAGTCAGTTCATTCTCGTTAAATGTTCTCATCAAGGTGTCTGATGAAATTAATAGCAGCCAGTTTGTCAAAAACAGAAGTTTGTGGATCGAAGCAGGATGGTGACACAGTAAAAGTAATGAACATGTTGTCATGAATGGAACAACGTTTAGTAAAGTAACATGGTACTTAGTTTGGATGACGTGAAACATACCCAAGATTCATAGCTGTAGACATAGAAATATAGATAGATTTTGACATACACAATGTAATGCATGCTGAAGATTTACAATGAGGAGAATACCATTCAGACATTCTCCTATCATGAATAATATCTGGAATGCATCCTGTTTCCAAGTCCCTGAAGAGACTGTTAACATTGGCAATTACATAAGAACCATAGGCAGAGCATAAAAGTTCACGGGCAATACAGTATATTGCTTGTCTGCCTCCTTGTTATTTTGAAAAATCAATTCATTAATTTTGTTTCTAGTATCATTGAACCCTTTAGTGATTTTCTGCATGTTATAAACAGTAAAACGCTCTTCCTTACTTAAACCATCTACACCATGTAACAGTGGTAGTAACACATCATTTTTAATAGCTTGTTGAAAGTTTAGTGTTTGTGCTTTAATAGCAGCTATAGCTACTCTATTCCAGATGGATCTTCCTGAACCAAAAAGGCCAGAGATGGTGCCTGTTGCACCGATAACATCTGTAGTATCATGCCTAGTGCGTGGTTTACTCTTCACATTAGGTGCATGTCTAAAAACTCCTACATGTTGAGTAACATGAGGTCCAGTAACTGGATCATTCATGTATGTGAGTTTGGTAAGCAGCTACAATGTTTAGAAGCATCATTCTGAAATATTTAGAAGTGTTGGTCGTGTGACAGAGACTAAACTCAGCCATATTCCAATGTGTAAGGTTAAAAATAACTGGAACATGCTTAAATTGTACATTGTTAATCAAAGCTCCTGGAAGGGAAGTGGCAGTCAAACCACTAGGAGGACCAAGCTCCTGAGGAGGACATTCAGTCAGTTCTTCTTCAGTGGGTGGGACTACAGAAAGGAACATAGCTTCAGTAGCCATATAGTTGTGAAGACAGAAAGCTTGTGACTCCTCAGAGGTGGGACGTCACAAAAGGTAGAATCTATTAAGGCAGTTAAGTTGTAGAGACCAGTATGTCTAGAAGAGGTTTGTCGAATGGAGAGTGAACCATTTGGTGCAATCCCTGTGTTGGGCCATCCATGAAAGGTTCCTTTAGATAACCATGCTGCAGGAAGTGTGTAACCATTAAAATCAGTTTCCCATTGTATTTGTAATGTGGATTTGTCTGGAGAGACTACCATGGCATTAAGATAGGCATCTGAGCCTTCCTCAACAGTAATCAATTTGTTGGGAACATCAATGTGAACTCCCTGGGGGCTGGAGATGGGTGCATCTCTAGCTGCATGTTCAAGTTTGTCAAGCAAATGTGCAATATGTTATCTGTGTTCAGTCGTAATGGGTTTGTCTTGAGAGTAAGTCAAAGAAAGTAGCCCCACTGGGATGAGGAGGTGCAAGATAGCCATCTTGCCAGTGTATCTGAAAGAAACAAAAAAGGATTAATTGAGGAGTAGTATTCCGTCTGATAAACAGCAGGGCTGAGTTTGTTGACAATGGGATATGGGCCTTCCCATTTGCTGGTAAATGAGTGAGCTAGTGGTCTGTATTGGAGAAGCACGACTTGATCTCCAACTTGCCAGTTGAATTCTTTGGCATGCTTATCAAAATGGGCTTTTGTGTGTTGTTGAACTTTGCCCATATAATTTGCAGCGAGTAGGTGTGTTTTCATGATGTCAGCATGAAGCTTTTCAACATATTTTTCCACAGATACCCTATCTACAGTAGGAGTATGGAAGTCAATCAACAGGTGCTCAGGTACTCTCATGGCTCTACCAGTCATGACCTCATAAGGTGTGCACTGAGTAGTTGTTGCAGGAGTGCCCCTGATTGCCATCAGCAGTAGTGGCAACAGAGAATCCCAATCCTTGGGATTGTCATTGATGAATTTGCATAACATCTGTTTGATTCTTCTATTTGCACTTTCTACCTGACCTGAGGATTAAGGATGGTATAGGATATGGAATTTCTGGTCTACTCCAAGCATTTGGAGTGTCTCCTTCATCAGCTCAGCTGTAAAACTAGTTCCCTGGTCTGAGTCTGCCTTAAGGGGTAGGCCCCACCTGGAGAACAACTGATCCACCAGGATCTTGGCAGTTGCCTTTGCTGTGCCATTCCTAGTAGGGAATGCATCAACCCACTTAGAAAACAAATCTGTGACAGCAAGTGCATACTTGTTGCTTTTACTGGAGTTAGTTAAGGTGCCAATGAAGTCGATTTGTATCGCATTCCATGGTCCTGATTGCCTTTGTGGTGATAATTTGGTGTTTCTTTTCACCGAAATTGGATTATTCTGGGTACACACTATGCAGTTGTTCACATAGTGCTCCACTCCATGTCCTTGGTCATACCAGGCTACCAGACAATGGTTCTAAGTCTCTGGGTGGTGTTATCTGCCCCATGGTGTCCACCAGTGGGGGTGTCATGAACCATATGGATGAATTCAGGTTTGTAAGGATTGTGGTGCAACCCACAGTTTGTTATCTGTACCTTTCTACCGATACCAGATCAGTTTCTGATCATGAGTTAGGTGTATGTTGTCAGAATGTCTTTTGTATGGACTACCAGTAGGTAGTTCTTGTTCAATTCCTTTGTCTAAGTATTTGAACACATCTTTTAGTTCTGAGTCAGATCTCGGTGCAGCAGAAAGGTCCAGTGGAGGTTCTGGTTGTGGTTTCTGCCTCATGTTGGCAGCTAAAAAGATGGCTGCCAAAGCTACTGGGTGAGTCATTGACCATGTACCCCTTCCCCCGAGCACCCGGTTTAGCAAGTGAGTCTGCTCAATTGTTGAATTCATGGTAAGAGTAATTTTTACAGTGAGCCTTTACCTTGCGAATGTATAGTTTATGAGTAAACTGCTGGGTCAGTGTGTGTATATACACAAATAGATCCCTGTATTTGACAGGTGTGCCATCAGATGATGTGAAGTTGTTTCTCTCCCAGAATGGTAAAAATTCAGTGAGGGAGGAGCAGACCCAGTTGGAGTCTACAAATATGATAGCACCTCTAGCACCATGGGGCATAACCTGCAAAGCAGAGCCCACAGCGGCCAATTCAGTATACTGGGAGGAAATGACAGTACATTTCCTAGCAATGCACTGATAATCACCATCTGGATTTACTATGAGCACACCAAATCCTGCTACCTGTTGTCCCTCCACATAGGCGGCGTAGCCATCTGTAAAGATACGATACATGCTGGTATCCTTGAGTCTAAAACATCAGGCATAGCCGATAAGAATGGTCCCGGCTCAGGTACTTCAGGAAGTTGGAGTGCAGAATCATGGGGCTTACCTGTGTAAAATAGGCCATGGGCCAAAATGGATGGCATTTTTGCAGGTAGTACTTTGATGTCCCTGTCCTGCAAAAGCAAAGACCAGTGGGTGAGTCTGGTATTAGAAACTGAACCATCTTTTACTTTGTCTGAAACTAAGAAGTTGGTTGGGGTGTGACAGGAATGCAAAACAATAGGTGCATACCCAATGATGTACAGAAAGTGTTTGACAGCCCAATAGCTTGCCAAGAGCATTCTTTCACAGATACTATACTTCCTCTCTACTGGGGACACCATCTGAGAAGCATGGGCAATGGGTCTAAAGTACCCATTGTACTTTTGTGCCAGAACTGCAGACATGGTCACATCAGATGTGGCTGTTTCCAAATGGAATGGAAGATCTGGGTTAGGATTGATCAGTGCTGGGACTGAGACTAAAGCCTGTTTGAGCTGTGTCACAGCATCAATGTGAGTGGGGCCCCATGTCCATGGAACATTCTTTTTCAGAAGTTCATATAAGGTAGCAGCCTTTAAGGCAAAGTCAGGGATAAAATCCCTGGAGTAGTTTACCATTCCTAAGAAGTGTCTGAGTGTTGCCACGCTAGTGTGAAGTGGCAGATCTTGTAAGCCCTGGATCTTCTTGACAGCTGGGCTCCTGTCTTGGTCTGTAATACATAGGCCAAGGAAGATGACCTCCTTTTCATATAGTTGTGCTTTGGAGGGATTGCACTTGAGGCCTGCTCTCTTGAGGAGAGACAGAAGTTCGTCTAGAAGGGCCAAATGATCTTCTTTAGTGGTGGTTGCCATAAGCAAGTCATCCACATACTGCAGGAGACACTGGGGTGTGGAGAACCCCTGCAGAGCATCCGTCATGTGGAGATGGAAGAGGGAAGGGCTGTTGTGAAAGCCCTGGGGAAGACAGGTCCAGGTGTACTGACATCCATCAAAGGTGAAAGCAATTTGTATTGACTTTCCTGTGATAATGGGAGTGACCAAAACCCATTAGAAATGTCAAGAGCTGTGAACAACTTCTTGTCAGGTGTCAACAGCTTGAGTACATCAGGTACTGATTCTACTGTTGCAGCACAGCTAGGAGTAACCTGATTAAGTTTTCTGTAATCAATTGCAAGTATCCAGGCCCCATTTGGTTTCTTAACGGGCCAAATAGGTGAATTGACAGTAGAGACACAGGTCCTGTTCACTCCTTGTTGAAGCAGTGATTGGATGGTTTCCCTCAATCATGGCAAGGCTTCAACAGGAAATGGATACAGCTTCTGCCTCACAGGTTCAGGCCCCGTGATTTCAATGGTAGTGTGCATCCTGCCACAGTCATGTTTGTTGGTGACAAACACATCAAGGTGTTTTTGCAGCAAAGGTGCAAGCTCTAAAAAAGGTCATGACTTTTGAACAAAGCCATGACGTCATACTCCTTGTTGTTATGGGAGATAGCTGCCACCACATGCGAGTCTGGAATGGTGACAGCATGACATTGTCCTTTGATCTGAATGAGTAGTCTGTTGGCTAGATCCATTACACAGCCATGTAATGCTAAGAAATCAATTCCCGGGATGCTGGGGTGATGACGTAGAACCATGAGGTCAAAAGCAAAATTAGCCCTGAGGGGTCCTACCACCACAGGTAGAGGAACAGATTGGTAGGTGTGTAGCTGGGTACCATCTACACCCTGTGCACTGGTCTTCCAGCTGGTAGACCAATCAAATGAAGCTGGGTCCTCATCATGGAGGACTGACATGGCTGCTCCAGTGTCCAGAAGCATGGTATGTTGGCAGCCCTTGGCCATGGCCTTTACACAAGGCTGTCTGTTTCTGTCAACAGTCAGGTTACTCACAATGCAGACTGGGGCCTGTTATTGTCAATCTATGCATCCAGAATCAGTATCATCTTCCTGTTCCTGAAATTGAAGGCCTGCAGGATCTTCCAAGGCCTTCTGTATGTCTTGCAATGGATACAAGTGTACTTGTGACATCACAGGCTCAGTGATGGCCTGCACGGGTGGTTCTGCCTTGGATGTTGCATCAGCCTGGCCAGTAACCAATGCAACCTCTCCTCAGCTGCTCTATGACTCAACAGCTGGGGCTAGGGCAGCTATAGTTCGTGTAGCTGTAGCTCCCTTCTCGGCATGAATTTCCCTTCATTCTCTTCTCTTATTTGGTGATAGCTAGGGCCATTTCAGTATTGATTCTGGCTATTTTGTTGAGCATTTGGATTTTTTTCAACTGCTTCTGTTGTCCCTATTATTCCAGTTGTTTCTGTAGTTCTGGTCCCCCCTTCCCGTGTGATTATTTGTTATCAGAAGGGGCATCATTTTTCTGATTAGTTCCCTCCATCGTATAGTGGGTGGGGGCATCAGGGGTAGGCTGTACTGCAGCTACCTTGTTGGATTTGCCAGAAGAAAGGGCACGGAGGTAAATCTGATAAGCTAACTCCGCTTTAGTAAGGATTTCCATAAACTCATCAGTGTGCGGATAAATATTGAATTTTACTTTTTCCCACAAGGCCGGATACATGTTCTGGATGTACAAATCCTTGTACTCAATTTGATTCATGTCAGATTGCTCATCTGCTAGGGCTTTGCCTGCTTTGTATGCAAGCCACAACTGTTGGTGATAGGCGGCTGGGCTTTCTTTTGCACCTTGCTTAACCTTGTAGGCCAAGCATATTCCCACAAGTCCTGGGGAATTTGCACATAAGAGTGCAGCAACAATTTGATCAAAGGTGCAATCCTCAGTGCTCCACGTTGTCTCTGAGAGCTTAGCTCATAGGGTAGGTTCAACTGTTTGTCGTAAGACTTGAACCTGGTACTGGGGTTGGAGAGACAGCTTCTCACAAAGGGAGCACGCTTTCTCCAAATGGCAACTGAGATTGTCAGTTGAACCCATCTGCCTAATGCTCTGTGCAATTTTCTGGACAGAATGAGTGACCCACAGGGGGTTGGAGGTGTGCATAGTCGCACCCAGTTCAATACGTTCCATGGCTCCATGAAGCGCAGCTTCCGCTGCCACATCAGTGACTGCCCTGTATGTATGATCCTGATTTATGGTCTCTTTTAGTATTTTATCAATTTATTATTATTATTACTAAATCTTGGATTAACACCTTTAAGCTACAAGCTCTTTATATAGGTTCCACGTCAGTATTAAAAGAACAGGAGAGCATACATATCTTGAGGAGGCTAAATACAAACAAGTCTAGGAACAGATTCACATTTGGAGCAACTAGCTATCAACATACGGCATTGTACAATGTATGCCACGGGCATGCAATTCATAGGTTGGAGAGCTGAGGACAGAGGTAGATGCAGGAGGGGGAGAGGTGCAGCCCATATGACTAAGTCCAGGAGGGCCTTAGAAGAAAGGTGGAGAGAAAAATAAGGGGGGGAGAATGCCAAAGGTCAAGGTATAAGGGTGGGGTATATGATGACAGGGAAAGGCAGGTGGGAGAGACAGAGAAGCAGCCCAGAAGGCCTAGTCTAAGTGAGGTGGGGAGATGTTGGAAGATGCAAGGCAGGGAGGGTATGTGGGGAGGGAGGGGGGGAGGATGGTAGGTAAGTGAAGAACAGGAGGACATAGAGTTGACTGGGGTAGACCAAGGAGGGACAGAACAGAGAAGCAGCTCAGAATGCCCAGTCTAAGTGAGGTGGGGAGATGGAGGGTGCAAGGCAGGGAGGGTACAGGAAGAGGGAGGGGCTAGGGCAGTAAGGCAGGTGAAGAGCAGGATTACAAAGAGTCAACTAGGGGATAGCAGGGACCAGAGGAAGTGCTGGTCCTGGATGGCTTTGTTTTATCCTCTGGGAGTGTAATCGTATTGATAGCTTCCTAAATTAGGTTGTGAATCTACGACTCATTGCCTCTAGTGACAGGGGTGAGCGGAGGTGCGTTTTGGAATACAGGCCCTCTGCCTGTGTCATGGGGGCCACCATCTTGGCATTGTACAAGGCATCCGCCATTTTTACATAGATGTGGTGACGCAGTGTGCATGCCGACGTCGGTGCCATCTGGTGAATGGCAAGTGGAAGTTGCGACATCATGGGGGTTGGACTTGCATGTGACGTAGCATGCCTCGTCATCCAAGTCAGAGTTGTCATCGCTGGATGACGCAATCTCAATGGGCATATACTGAAACCCATTCATGGCCTTAACATGGCCAGCAAGAACCCCCAGTTGATGGTGCAGCTTCACCACATTTTGTCTACATTTCTTGTGACAGACTTTTGCAGTGCCCTGCTCAATACCTCTCTCAACCTCTCTCTGTAACACTCTATAAGCGGCGCCCAATTTGATGTTTTCCCTAAGCTCCTTATCCAATTCACAACTCACACGCTTGTAATCCTCTTTCAACTCAACATTCTCATCTCTCAATGCTTCATTTATATCACTCAAAATATCATTCAAATGTGCTGTTTCTTATCACATTTCAACCTTTCTCAATTGTCTCTTAACAAACATATCTCTCATTCAGTGTCTTGAGCAGTACAGTGCATCAGCCTGGAATTAGCATCACAGAGTGACTGTGTCTCCTCTGCTAGTTTTTGTTCCTTTTTCCATAACGCCGATGCCTGCAAGCCCATCTCTTTTATAGAGAGGCATTTTGCAGTTCAAGGGAGGCACACCTCGCTGTGAGACTTTCAACAGCAGTATGTAGAGCCACAACCAAAAGACTTTTAAGGTTGTATTTTTTCTGGTTGTTTGTTTGGACTCTAAGTAATGGTCAGATAGTAGCAGCAATGGTTTGTCTGCAGCTTTTGCATCCAGCACAAAATCTGTCCATCCTCCATGGGGCATGTGAGGTAGTCTGAGATACTGAGTCTCAGTTCTGTGCACAGGTCAAACATAACAAATAAGGGATAGACAAATAAGCAGTTGGAAAACTGGTAAAAATGCCTTGGCACCGTCACCAACCGTTTTCCGGTCCCTGGTGGGTGAACAGTGATGCTAAGGGGGTACACTGTCACTCACAAAGGGAGTGTAAAGGGGTCCAGTGTGAGTCTGCCACACTTGAGACCAAGATGGTATGGGTCTGCCACAGCCGCTACCACTGTCAGCATGAGTAGGTACAAGTAGGCAAAAAAAAAAATGTACTACACTACTCGACATTCAAAATAAATTGAATGTGAATCTTTCTTTGTACATTCCAACCTGCACACAGTCGCCAAAATGTAACTGGAGTGATAAATCACTCTCTCAGGTTCTTGTTGGAACTGCACAGAAGGAAGAGACAACAGACAAGTGGTACTCATGTAATAAATAAAATTTATTACAGATCAGTAATGCAGGCTTACTACCATTACAGTGTGATCACTGGGAGAACACCAGTTTTCCTAATCTAGGTAAATGTAGTCTCTCATCTTACGTGTCACAAAGGGTCTTATACCCTGATAATTACTATTGCAACAGCTAAGGAAGATACATAAAATGTATATAATTGGACAAAAACAGGTGATCTGAGCAACTGTACTGACTAGTGTAAAACTTGCATAGCTTGCAGAAGATAACAATACAATGGACCTCTGTAGTACAAGGTCAGTTGTAGTGGTGTACAAGTACTGAAGATGGCACTGTTGCCTTACATATGAAAATCCAGTAAAAACAGAGTAAAAAGCATCTCTCATGGCTTGTATATATCAAAGAAGCATACAAAGCATAACAGAACACAGATCCAGACACTTATGCTTATATGATAAGTGTCTTCACCATAAGGTTAGTACATATGCCTACATAAGTTGCTGCCCGCAAGGTGGGGGCACCATCAGGGGTGCTGGACCAAGGGTAACACCGTGGACCAAGTGAAACTTTTTCAATGCCAAAAGATGACTAGCAATGTATTCCCTGGCTTTGAATAAATTTAATATGGGGTGCTATTATACTTTGCACATTCTTGTGTTCTATGATTCTAATATGTTCACCTATTCTCTGCTTTAACGGGCATATCGTTTTTCCAACATAGTGAGCCCTGCATATACATTCTGCCCTGTACACTATGCTCGCTGTATTAAAGGTAATCAGCTGTCTTTTAGAGAACTCTCTCCCTGCGGTCTTGCTTGTAAGGGTTTTAGCTTTTTTCATATGTCTACAATACTAGCACCAGACACAGGGATAACTATCAATAACAGGGGATCCCAACCAGGTATTAGATTCTTTTCTCAAAACAGGCTGTAGTGAGTCACAGCCCCAATCTCCTTCCACTGTGTAGAATATGTAGTAATGAAATTAACGTTCTGTTCTAACTCCGTGTCCCTATCACGATCCAAGGGTACTAATATGGCCTTCGACCTTGTAAACCACAAACTACTCCTCCTCCTCTCAAAGCTAACCTCTTTAGGTCTAGACAATCTGTTGCTACTGTGGTTCTCAGATTACCTAACAGACAGGCCACAATTTGTTAAATGGAAAGGAGCCCTCTCTGACAAATGCACCATCAATAATGGTGTACTGCAAGGATCAATATTGGGCCCACTGTTATTCAGACTCTATGTCAACGAGCTGCTGAATAATTGTGGTGAAGCAAAACTGTTGCTATATACTGACAACGCAGTTATTTACCACAGCTCAAATGCTGTCAACAATCTGAATGCTATGCTTTCAAGAGACCTGCACATGCTTGAGAACTGGCTACTTACAGTACTAACAAACTGGTCCTCAAAAGAAAAAAAACAAAAGTCATCCTCTTTGGACCAAAAAGCCTATGCACCCAAAGCCATGACTTGCTAAAAATGTCTTTCTCAGATGGATCCCAGATTGAGGTTGTCAGCTCTATCAAGTACCTGGGAGTCCTCCTAGACCAAAATATCACCTCTAACGACCACGTTGAAAGCCTCACCAAGACCTTGCATCAAAAAATAGGGCTCCTGTATAGACTAAGCCCATACCTCTCTAATGAATCATGACTAAAAATTGCCAACTGTACCCTCCTGCCCACTCTATTCTGTGGCTCCCCCATCCTGTACACAGTCAGGAGCACAGAGCAGAATAAAATTAAATCCCTATACTACGCTATTAGATGCTTTGCCACAAGGGCTGCCCTAAAAGATCATCATTGTAGAGTCTTCCAGATCCTGAACTGGCCCTCACTTGATGGTAGGATGGAATACTCTGCTCTATCCCTAGTCTATAAACTTAGGAGCAATAATGCCTCCCCAAGTCTCAAAGACTTGCTAATGACTAAACCAGACAGGTGCCCTCTTAGGTCATCTAAATGCACTTTCCTCTACAGCCCCCAAGCAGGGACCCAAACAGGGTCTAGGTCCTTTGCCATAGGAGTCCCAACCATCTGGAACGCCCTTCCTGATAAAGTACAAGAAAGCTTCTCCCACGGGTCTTCAACCAAGTCCTATAGGCGCACCTACTAGACCGCAGCTCCTGCAACTGCTACCGGTGACAGGACCATTTCAGGTCACATAAAAGAGGTCCCCCGTTATACCACCTCCATGCAGTCAACTAGAAAAACCTGGGCAGGCTTGTTTGTTTAGGCAAGAGGACTGTGAAGCAAAGCTGAGCAACTCTGTCTGCTCCAACCAGAGTGAGCTGACATCTTGTTAACTACAAAAGACATCCTTTGCAGCACCTGTTAACTTAAAAGTCATTCAACTTGTCTTGAGTGATTTATAAGTTTTTCAGTCTGTTTTTTTTTGTCTGATTTAAAAGGCACATTTAGTGCTGACCCTCCTCCCACCTCCGCCTTATGTATCATTCTATTTTTACATTCCAAGTATGAAATGACAACTGTAAGCAGGATAAGAGGGCCTGCGGCGCTGATTGGCTGAAATCCCTCAAGTGATTTATAATATTAGTATTATTTGTTTTTATTAATTAATTTATTTATTTATAAGCCCAGTTGAGATGCAACATCTCTTTATTTTATTTTTTCAGTTCTCTTTATGCTGCCTAGCCTTTTGGCTAGGACACCCTTCCACCAGCTGCCAGTATCTCCTCATGTCCCTTGAGGCTCCCTTTTTTTGATTCACTGTGATGCCACATTCCACGTGCAACACACCACTTCAATGCCCCCTTGGCTTGCTCCTTGATGCTGCATCTGACATCAGCAACCTGGCAAGTTCCTGCCCACACTTTCTAGTCACTCACACAGGTGGCAAAGCCTGGGAGTGCCTCCAGTGGTCAGGAAAAGGAGGTCCAAGATGGACTTGGGGGCAGGCAGGCCATCATATGACCAGCCACTGCCAATTTTCCCCTTTTATGTACCCTCCCCTAGGAAGGAGCCATAAATCACACAGAGGGCATGTACCCATACTTTAAAGAGTCATGCTGACATCAGTCATATCCCCACTTTCTCTTGCTGTAGCTACTTCAACCATGCTACAACCCATCCTTCAGTAGGTGGCAGCCAAGTGGTGGATCCAGCATGCCTCCCCACTGAAGGAGAAGAGCTGTCCACTGGATGTTCCAACCTTTCAGCAGGCCCCTGATGACCAGAGTTCATTCTTGAAGCTGGGACACCGGCGTCGCAAGTAGTAGTGCTACCCCTGTGCCAACAGCTGGAACAACATTTCTTTCTATAGTGGAGGCCTGCTGTCAATCCATTTTACCTCTGGGTGGAATGATGCACAGGGAAGTCACATGACACACATATGACCACATGAGTAGTGGGCTGTGATGGGATTTAAACCTGGGATCTCCTCATTCACTCTTCAGTGCGCTCTCAAAACAACACTACCATCCAAGCATTGTTCCCGTAACAGGAGTCTAACGTCTGCTGTTGAGGTGAAACCAGGAATCCAAACTACCAGGCAGTCTGATTGTGCATCTAATGAAGAAAAGGTGATTCACTTAATTCCTTCTTTGCCTAAGGCAAAATTCATATGCTCAGATTGAGACCTGTTCACAAATCCGGGTTCAGCATTGTTTTACATGATAATGAACATGATGAATCATATGTTAAAGAGCTACTGATGCCTCAAAGAAAACTTTACAAAACAAAATAATTAGGTGTAATTCTGCTTGCATTCCATATTTATACTATATATTTCTCCTCCCCATTATTTATTACATACTAACATACTAAATTGCCAGCAGAATAGGCCTAATAGTCTTTCGTGTCTGCTCATTTGGTCAGCCCCCACCCTGGGAGCTGACCTTGCTGCCCCTCCTCGCCCTCTCTGGCGTCTCTCTTCCCAGTCCTGGATATTCTCGCTGCACTGGATTTTGCTTCCAGAACCCTTCCCCTGTACCTGTCCCACCACCTCTTGAATCCCTCCACTGTCTCTGCCTCCACCAGCCCCCTGGGCAGTGCATTCCATGGCTCCACCACCCTCTCAGTGAAGTAGCACCTCCTCCTTTCTCCTCTGAATCTCCCCCCTCCAGTTTCCACCCATGCCCTCTAGTTGCCCCCCCTCCTTCCTCCGAAGCACCCTGACTGCTCCTCCTCTATTTACCCCCTTCATGTACCTGAAGACCTCTATCATGTCCCCCTGGTCCCTTCTCCCTTCCAATGTGTACATGTTTAGTTCTTCAAGCCTCTCCCCATAGGTCCTGTCCCCCAAGCCCCAAATCATTTTGGTTGCCCTCCTCTGGACCCTCTTCAGGAGCTTAATGTCCCTCTTTAAGTGTGGCCTCCAAAACTGCACGCAGTACTCGAGGTGCAGCCTCACCAAGCAGTTATACAGAGGGAGTATCACTTCCCTCCTTCTGGAGGTGATCCCCTAGCAATGCATCCCAGCATCCTGTTGGCCTTAGCCACTGCCTTCCTACAAGTCTCTGAGTTGTTCATCTTGACATCCACCACCACCCCCAGGTCCCTCTCAGCCATTGAGACGTGTAGCATTCCCCCCCCCCAGGTGTACACTTGGCCCAGGTTTCTGGCTCCCAGGTGCAGTACCTTGCATTTCCCTGCATTGAACCTCAGCTTCTACTTTCTAGACCACCTTTCCAGAGCCTCCAGTTCCCCCTGTAGGGCCATCCTCCCCTCCTCTCTGTCCACCACCGCTCTCAGTTTTGAGTCATCCGCAAAGAGACTCATCTCACTCCTGATACCCGTCCATATGTCAGAGACATAGGCGTTGAACAGGAGAGGCACAAGGACTGATCCCTGAGGGACCCCACTAAGGACCCTCCTTGGGGATGAGACTATCCCACCAACCAGTCCTGGAGCCAATTGCCTATCCATCTGATTATCTGGTTCCCCACCCCCATTTCTCCCAGCTTATCCAACAGGCCCCCATGAGGAACAGAGTCAAACGCCTTGCTGAAGTCAAGAAAGAGGACATCAATCGGTCTACCCAGGTCCAAGGCACTCATCACCCAGTCATAGAACACCACAAAGTTTGTCTGACATGATTTCCCTGGGATGAATCCATGCTGTCTATCATCCAGGCACCCTGACTTTTCTAGGTCCCCCCTAGCATCTCCTTGACAATGCCCTCCATCACCTTGCCCGCCACCAATGTCAGGCTGACGGGCCTGTAGTTCGCTGCCACCTCCCCTGATCCCCCCTTGTGGACAGGCACTATATGCACCACCTTCCAGTCCTGGGGCACCCACCCTGTCCTCAGAGAGATGCTGAAAAGCTTCGCCAGGACATCTGCCAGTTCCTTCAGCACTCTGGGATGTAATTTATCCAGCCCCGGTGCTTTCTCCATCTTAAGGGACCTGAGGGCTTCCCTCACCTCTCTACTGTGATTTCCACCTCCGCTACCTCGCCCCTGCTTAGCCTTCCCCTCCTGCCAGTAATACCCCTCCCAGATCCACGCAGATCGGTAAGGGTCCCCTCCTCAGTTTCACCGCCTCCTCCCATATATGATGCAGCCCCCATTTTCCTTGGTGAAAACTGAGGTGAAGTACTCTTTCAGTACCTCAGCCTGCTCCCCCGGGTCTTGTGCCCATCCCTCCCGTTTTAATCCTGCTACTGAGGAAATTTGCATGAATACATGATCTTTAGCCCTTAGAGTTTCTTTAGAGTTCATTTGCCTCTATAACTTGCTCCCTACTTTATGTCATAATCCTCTGTTGTGACATCACAGTCTGTTGCCATGGGAGTAACTGTGATGTCACAAGCAATGCATTATGACTTCAGGTAAGGAGAAGCAATAGGATTAGATGAATTCTTCAGGAGCAAACATCCTGTTTTCATGCAAATTACCTCCGTAATAAATAATGGGGAGGAGGAAAACAGAACTAATGTGAAATACAAACTCGACTGTGTCTAAATATTATGTTTGGTTAAAGTCTTCTGAAGGTGTCAGCTGCTCTTTAAATATTGCAGCAGTAGTTATAAATAGTGATGTGCAGAACCTCTCTGAAGAAAAATGAGCCACCATGAATATACGCTGCTTGGTTTTCATGAGACCTGAACCGTATCTTGCCACGTCAGATCTCAGTGTATTTATTTTTATACCCCCCCCCCAGTCTCCCAGCTTGAATGCCTGTATTGTGACAGATTTAGGAGGCCGAGGAGAAGTCAAAGTGGGGGCCTCTGGGGAGTATATATAGCCATGTCACTCAGGCCTTGGTACATGGTTGCTGGAACATGGGGAAAAGTGGGGGTGCTGAAGTTCAAAAGGGCACAGGGTAAAAAGGTAATGTTTGCAAGTAAAATGGCACTTTGAATGCTCATGGGCAAAAGTGGGCAGCTGCAGCACCCCTGCACCCATAGGTTCTGGCACCTATGCCTTGATACCATTCCAGCTCAATAAGCAGTGGGGAAGGAGCTGAATTTTCTGGTTGCTGCCATTCACCTGTAGCAGCACTCAGCAGGCCAAAGCAAGGAAAAGAAAGGAGTGAGGAGCTGGGGACAGACAGGATAGGAGGAGAAAAAAGTTTTGTTTTTTTTTAACTAAAAGGAAAAAAAATAAAAACTTTGCAAAATAGCAAAGAAAAGATAAAACACTGACTGGAGACGAGACTGTGTGTGTTGGGGGGTGGGGCAGAGGCCAGAACGCTTATAGTCTGTGGATTTGCAGAAGAACATTAAAGAGTTTGGGAAAAATAATGACTATGAAAGAAAATAATGACAGAAAAGAAGAATAGAGAAAAAAGAAAAAAAAGACTATGTCACAAAGACTGTGTATTGGGGGCATTCACTTTCTAGCATGCAGAAAAGCACAGAACAGAAGAGAATTTGAAGAACATTTAAAAGTAAAACCAAAGTCTGGAAAAAGCAAGAGGGAGATGGGGATGACTGCTCGGACTAGAAGCTGTGTTGTCAGTGTGCACACAATTGTACAGCACAAACAGTAGTACTGTCTTTTCTTTACAGTGCACAACAGCAGTGCACAACTGCAGAAAATAAAATTAGAAAAATAAAGTTTTTTAACAAGAAAATGTTTACAGAAAGTAAGAAAAGGCTTTAAACAAGAAAAGAAAATAGATTGTACCATTTTACAGAAAAATACCTAAAAAATAAGAAAAAAGTTTACATTTTATTTTACAATAGAAGCGTGTGTGTGTGTGTGTGTGTGTGTGTGCGTGCGTATGTATGTGTGGGTGGGGGGTAAATCCTGTTTTGGGAGGAGGGACAACCCTTTGGCAGTTGCATTGTAGCCCCTGTCTGCAGTATCGCTAGCCATTTCCCATATGTAGTCATTTTTGTTTTGTGTAGTCCGCTAAAAAAAATTGCCAAAGCAGAGCCAGTCAAGGCTTACATCATAAGTGAAGTCTTTTTTGGGGGGGGGGGGATATCCCTTTATCAGTTGCATAGTAGCCCCCATATTTAGCATCACCAGCCATTTTCCACAGAAGTACAGGACCATTTTTGTTTTGTGTACTCTAGTAAACAAACAAACAAACAAAAAAATACTGTGAAAGCAGAGCCGGTAAAGGATTGTTTCAAGTGTGAAACCTTTTTGGGATAGGGACAGCTCTTTGGCAGTTGCTAGTAGCCCCTGTCTTCAGCATCATCAGTCATTTCCTACACAAGCACAGGACCATTTTTGTTTTGTGCAGTCCAATAAAAAACAAACTATGAATCTCGAACCAGTAAAGGCTTGTGCCACATGTGAACCCATTTTGAAGGAGGGGGCAGCTCTTTGGCAGTTGCGTAGTAGCCTCCTGTCTACAGTGTCACCAGCCTTTTCCTATGCAACTACAAGGCCATTTATGTTTTGTGTAGTCCAGTAAAAAAATAATTGTGAAAGCAGAGCAGGTTAAGGCTTGCATCACAGGTGAAGCCTTTTTGGGATGGGGAAGGGACACACCTTTGGCAGTTGTGCAGTAGCCCCGACTCGTAGTCTTGCTATTGTTAGCCAGTTGTTACCTTGTCTTAAGATCTGCATTCATTATTGCCACCTATTTCCCCAAGGTCTCTGAGGAATAGGGATGGGAGAATCTCAATAGGTTCCGAGGTTCTAAAAGGTTCTGATAAGCAAACAAAGGATCAGATCCCTTATCCAAACCTTTTATACCCTTTATTGTTTGTTATGGTAACTGTATGTTAAAAAATCATTTTAAACTGCTTTTAATCAGCATATCTGTAGAAAAAACAATGAAACTACTGTTTAGTAGTAATAAACAGCACGATTAGTGAAACGAGATGAGAAGGGGTGGATGACATAACTGTGAAATAGCTTACTGGAAGTGCCAGTGCTGTAATATGCACAACTGCCACTGACCTCTAAGATGACGATGATGATTTTGTCCAAAGGCAGGCAAGTCACAGAACTCTGACCAGCCCTTATAGCTTAGTAGTTAAAGCACCAGTGTGAACCATGAAACTCTGACAGCTAGCCACCAAATACTGTCTGTGGGATTGTCTTGTCAAAAGGCAGGTAACTCCCAGAATGCTCTCTAATCACTCTTCTGTTTCTGACATTTAAAAAAGTAATACTAATGCTGTGTATAAGTTATTAAGATTAGTGATTTCTAGTTCCCAACAGGCACAGGCACCACTGTGAATGTCTCTTAGTTAAGTAATGAAAAAGCCAGGAACACAAAAAACAGCACCAGGCCAGAGCAGAGGGCAGCCAGTCAGAGAGAGTCAGTCAGCCAGCTACCACTTCAAAACTACTACCACCACCCCAGCCTAATACAATTAGGGGAAAACCAAAATTAGTCTACCAGCACTGAGATCAATATGGTTAAGGTACATTTACCGAACATTGCTGCTTAGAAAAAATTAGAAAGTGACCGTGATGACAAGCAAGTCCCAGACCAGATCTCTCTAGTTTGTTAACAGTCTCCTCCTGAGTCTAATTTTTATGGCTGTATAGGCCAAGCTTCACAGACGTTATGCTATTATCAGATTTGTATAACAGCACTGCTGAAACACATGACCGGACCACTGTCTGGTGTGCTGCTGCAGTGCTCCAGTATAGTTTCCAATGATTCTGTTTATGTAGCCCTTCCCCTCTGTGGGCCACATAAACACATACTACTTTTCCTTTCCGCAATTGTGGAAATGACGGTGGCTGTGTGCAACATGGCAGCGTTGACTTAAACTGCACATGTACGAGTATTGCACATACGTAGTCTTGTCAGCACCAACATGTTGTGCATGGCTTACTCCGGAGCAAACAGTGCATGTCTGAGTATCACACATGCACAGTACTGTAATCACTACAGTATTAGTTATGGCTGACTCTAGTGCGGTGAGTGCACCACATATTCTTTTCAATGCTCTTATCACTCCTAAAAGCTCTCCACAGCCGTATTGGCTCTGACCAGATACTATTAAAATGGCAAGTGGAGTTCAGGAGCTGTTAATAGCAAAACTTGTAATACAAGCCTGATTATTCTGTTCAGGAACATATGCCTGTGCTCCTTAGCAGTTAATCTAACTCTGAGCAGGTTGCACTTTTAAGAAAGTAATCTCACCTTTGGGCCACATGGCTATACTTTCAGTTATATGGAGCATTAATTCAAATTGCTTGGTTCTTTAGAGATGAGTGACCGCAACTAAATCTTTCATCTGACCTTGATACCGCTAAGTAAAAACATTAGAGAGGGTTCTTATATTGTCAGGACAGGCATCCTCCAGAGCATAGTCTCTAATGATTTACACAAATCAGGTGGTTCAATGTTTGAAAAAATGTATGCATATTCCATATGTGAATACATTAAATTAAAACAGCTATTATCATAGTTTAAACTCTCCATAACTTTGGTGAGTTTGAAACAACACATTAAACAAAAAATAGCATAAAGATAACCTAAGACAAACAAGCAACAATAACAGTAACACAATTTCCCCCTGAAATGGTCAAACTGTCAGGCTAACAGTCCATCTGTCTTTCTCAAAACAAGCAGAACAACACACCCAAAAGTAAATATAAAAAGGGGGAAAATTAATTAAAAAACACGGCTAGCAGTTCTCACAACTCTAGTCTGTCCAAATCAGGAAAACTGCTGTTACAGAAAACTCTTGCTGTTGACTGAGCAACTACTCATAGAAGAACCTCTAAGAGTGGAGAAAAGGCCAAAGGTGCCCAGCATGGAAGTGCAGCATGCCACCTCTGCAGTGTTTCCCTAGACTCCACTGGACAAGGGTATCCAGCATGAAAGTGCAGCATGCCACCTCTGCAGTGTTTCCCTGGACTCCACCGGACAAGGGTACCCAGCATGGAACTGCAGCACGCCACTACCTCTGCAGTGTTTCCCTAGACTCCACCGGCCAAAGGTACCCAGCATGGAAGTGCAGCATGCCACCTCTGCAGTGTTTCCCCTAGACTCCACCGGCCAAGGGTACCCAGCATGGAAAGCAGCATGCCACCTCTGCAGTGTTTTCCTGGACTCCACCGGACAAGGGTACCCAGCATGGAAATGCAACATGCCACCTCTGCAGTGTTTCCCTAGACTCCACCGGCCAAGGGTACCCAGCATGGAAGTGCAGCACACCACCTCTGCAGTGTTTCCCTAGACTTCACTGGCCAAGGGTACCCAGCATGGAAGTGCAGCATGCCACCTCTGCAGTGTTTCCCTAGACTTCACTGGCCAAAGGTACCCAGCATGGAAGTGGAGCATGCCACCGCTGCAGTGTTTCCCTAGACTTCACCGGCCAAGGGTACCCAGCATGGAAGTGCAGCACACCACTTCTGCAGTGTTTCCCTAGACTCCACTGGTACACAGCAGAGAGTCTGGCTCTGGCCACAAACCTCAGTCCCCAGCATGGAAGTGCAACCTGCTACCACCTGTACTTCCAAGCCAGACTTATACAGTGTCTTTATTTAACAAAATTAATTATACAATGGGGTCCAACAATTGTCTAATCTGATTGGCTGACTGGCATCTTTTACCTGTGGTAAATCCTGCGATATACCAACAGGTGAAAGTGCCAGTCAGCTGCACCTCAAAAGAAATCAACCGACCCCGAAATAAAACTGTACAAGTCACCATCTTCTTTTCCCTGGTAAAAATGGAAAACTGCCACAGGAGCTTGTGTACACCTCAGATTATCCCTCTGCAGACAATCATAAAACGTGCAATAATCCAAAAATGCAGAGTTTTTTCTCAATAAGAAATAACGGCTAACGTGTATAAATCACACTGGCCAAAATTTAAGCAGAGCCCTGAAGCTGGGCATGCGACTATGAATAAGTGCATGCCCAGCATTACGGCACAGCTTTTCAGCTGTGACTTGAATAACTTTTAGCCATTGGTTTTCCCCCTTCAGTGTTTCTGAAAGGCTGGTAGTTGGTCAATGAGTGGCTCCTTCAAGTTACTTACAAAGGAGGACAGTCGGGACCCGGTGGCATGGAAAGTGAATTTCTCAAGCATTAGACTACTACTCTCTCCTTGTGTTTGCTGGCAGCTATCCTGGCTGTCTTCTAAACTTCTGCCCATTGTAAATGATCGATCTCCCCTTCGCTCTTCAGCACGGATGACTCACTGACTTTCTGTGTCTCGTAACATGAGTCAAACAAAAACAAATATGCAGAGTGCTTCCTCATATACAGTATACTGCATCTCTCTCACACACAGCGGTTTGTTATTTCTCCTCAACATGTCCTCTAGCAGCTCCAACTGTGGCTGTTGCTCTCCCTCGCTTTCTCTCTACACCAGCGGTGGTGAACTAAATGCATGTCATTTTTTTCTTAGCATTAACCAATAAAGAAAATAGCAGTATTAGTCCATTTTTATTCCCCATGATGTCAAAATAGTGCCAGCTGTTCACACCAGTTGCATATACAATAGCTCTGGACCCATTGCAACCCAGGACTATTTTTTCTGGCGCAGCAATAAATTCAATAAATACATTTAAAATAATAATAAAAAAAGCTTTTTCTTTATTTTATATTAACAAAAAATGCAGGGGAACATTGTATAATCACAGTAAACCACTTCAGGGTGTTAGTTATGCTGGGATTTACCCATGGCTGACCTGGTTTGACCACTCGGCCGCCAAACCACGTCAGCTGTGGGTGAATCCCAGCATGTCCCACACCTTGTCATGGTTTATTGCTTAAATCTATACCTCTCAACAATGAATCACACAGATGTATTAAAGTGTCCCTCAAAATATGTGACAAAGCTAAAATGTAGGACAACACATCAAATCATGGAAACAAAGCTCTGAAATCTGTGGCAACAGTGGTTCGTGCTCATGAAGTTTACTAACCATGCAGTTTAAAAAATAATTATGAACTCTGACTTTGAAAGCACAGTATAAAATGTGGAACAGCACCTTTTACATGTGGATGATTGGGCTTCTGAGGGCAAAAACGAGTGAAGTTGAAAGGTATGATCCAATCACAAGTAGGAGGGAAAAAAGCACAGTAATGAACATCATTCAACATTCCTGCTGCAGTGTGGCTGTGTGCAATGGTTTGGCTCGGTGGCTTTTGAAATTCTGGCCCATATCCTGCAAGTTATGTCTGGGTCTTGTTTTTCATGCACTTTGTTCTAAGGCTTACTTTGCAGCACTGACATGTTAAATGACACCTTTACCTGCCCTTCTCTTGACTTAAACTAATGAGGCTCATGGTAGGAAAATCCCCATGCTTTTATCATAAGCTGTTTGAATGTAATTCAGAAGGTAAACAGATTTGTTTTTCTCATAGCTGAATACCAAGCTTACACAGCTACGGCTTCGATAATTAAGTTGCTTTTCTTTTGACCTGTCTCCAAAGCTGATTATCATGAGTAAGCTTCTTATCTTCGACTGTTGTGAAACAAACTTGAGCTGAGTCTCTCTAATTACCAGTGTAGAACTCAAATACAGTGCAGTGCAGTATAAATAGATATTTCCGCCATTCAACAAAAGATATACTTAGCTGGGTGCACACTATCAAGACTATAGCATTTGTAACTAAATGAAAAGTGTTTATTGAAAAGTGAATTATCATGCAATAAAAAAAATCACCAATAATCTGTGTCCTTAGTAGTAGTTTTAGCCAAGCACACAGCACAGAGCATGGTTCTAGGGAACCATGGAGGCAGGTGAGAGGAAGGGAATCCTAGCTAGTACCCCCCCCACATCTGGGGGGTTGTAGCAGCACAGTGGGTACAAAGAGAGAGGTGGCCCTGACAAGACTAGTGAAGAGACATTAGAGAGGGGGAATGCAAGCACCAGGAAAAATGGGAGGATGTGAGGACAAGGAAAGCACAAGGGTAGCAGCAAAATAGGATCAGGGATCAGATGGAAGGGGACATGCCTTAATGCAGAAACCTAGGAAACAAAATCAGCAAGCTCCAGGCAATGATGGCGGACACTGAGGTGGACCTTGTAGCCATCACAGAAATGTGGGCTTTGGAAAATAATGACTAAGAACTGAAGGTCCAAGGGTACTCATTGTTCAGGAAGCACAGAGGAACATTTAGAGGAGGAGGTAGAGCCTTCTTTGTCAAGAAAGCATCGAGGTGGCAGAAGATGGATGAAAATCGCTGTGGGTGCAACTCACGGCAGCCTCAGGCAGAAATCACACTTGGGGGTGATCTATAGACCTCTGCAGTAAGGGGCGGATAGGGACAGAGAGCTCAGAGAAGAACTTGAAAGAGGGGTGGCAAAGGGGGAAGTAGTGGTGGTGGGTGATCTGAACCTGCTGGCCATCAGTTGGGATGTTCCAGTGGCCAGGAGTACCAGATGTCAAGCCTTGCTGGATGCATTCCAAGACTGTCTACTGGTACAGCTAGTAAAGGATTACACCAGGTAGCCCACAATTCTTGATGCAGTGCTCACCAACTCAGAAGTGGTAGGAGCTGTGGAAGT
Organism: Neoceratodus forsteri; assembly: GCA_016271365.2. NCBI lineage: Eukaryota > Metazoa > Chordata > Ceratodontiformes > Ceratodontidae > Neoceratodus > Neoceratodus forsteri. The sequence continues at coordinate 1,223,542,056 of CM057450.1, forward strand.
AGGGGAGCCACTGGGGAATAGTGACCATAACTCTATTTGGCTTGAATTGGCCCTCGGGTTCAGTAAACTGCAATCGAGAGCTGAAGTCCTTGATTTTAGAACTGCAGGCTTCAATAGGCTGAGGGAGCTGGTCTTGCATAAGTTAGTAGGGGTGAATAACAAAGGTGGGGTGAAAGAGAGATTTATTTATTGATTGATTGATTGTCTCGGATTACAACCTTTGAGTCGAAGGACTCTTTTACAGAGGTTCCACGTCAGGGTAACAAAAGACATGACAGTGCACAGCAATGCAAGTATAACCCCCCTCTACAAATTGGGGTTTACTATAACGTCTTCCTGGGCTCCTAAATGCCCACTGTCAGGTTGGTGTCATGTCTGCAGTAGTTCTATTTGTCAGAGTGAGAGTGCTCTAGTGAGTCTCCACGCCTGTCTCTTTAAGAGAAGCGCCTATTCTGTGTTTGGAAATCAGTCTGGGCTGGGTCCGGGTAATTAAGGCCTGCAGTCGCTATACATGCAGAGGGAGCCCTGTTAGGAAATGTGATTATTTACCGTTTATCTGTTAGAGCAATAATGATAAAGGAGTTTGTATAACCTGCTTTCAATTGCAGCTTGAGCTTTTGAATAGGAGCCACCATTTTGGCTCTGGACTTCCATTCCAGCTGCACCTAGGGGGAGCAAGGGAGAATCGTCAGGAAGGCTCTGCTGGCCTGCTTGCCACGTTCTCCTGCCTGTGAGCTGCCAGTGCAGTAATTGGACCTTTCTGTTTGCCAGTGTACTTCAGCAGTGGAAGAAAGAATAGAATTGTTGTGGTGACGGAGGTTTAGGACCTAAGACTTGCTCCAGAAGCAATCCAGGCTAGTCTGATGAGAGAAAACAGCCTAGGAGAGAAAGGTTTGTGCAGTAAAGCTGTAATTAGCAACCAGACTGTATCAGAACTGTGGCTTAGAAAAATAGCTGATTTAAGTGTGTTGAATGTGTTTCGTGGGTCGTGATTTGGTTCCCCACGGTGAATCCTGTTATGCCTGCTGGAGGTTTTTCTAGAAAAAGATCATGAACTCTTGCAGAACTGTCAATCCTGCTTGGGCCTCACCATCTCGGCCTAAGCCGCTGCCCCCAGTTCATAGATCATCTCGGTGAAAGACCTGCTTGGGGATTTGGGCCCCTGCTCACCTCCATCGAACAGGTAGAGACCACCAGGAGGTGAGTCGTGTAGGCCCTGCTTCCCCGGGCCCACCAGATGAACACCACGAGGTCTTCATCTTGCCTGTCCTACACCCTTGTTTGGGTAGAGTGAGTACAAATCAGGATAGCTCCCTGCAACAACAGCTGCAAATCATTGTGTGTCATCTGATTGTTCTGTTCTGGGTTATGGCAAATGGACTGAGCCATCTGGCTCGGGATTACAATTATTTGGATTTGTGCACACTAACTGTTTTCCTTCCTAAGGGCCACAACAACAGCTGTAATGCCGGTCACCCCAGGCAATGCTTCAGGCTAGCCTGCATAACAAACTGGGTACCCAGGTTTGTGGGACTGTTCAAAAGGGACTTAAAGTGCATGCTGAACAAACCTAGACTAGAGCTAAGTGTCAATCATTCTATCAGATTCAAGCCCTTCCCTTGTTCATTCCCCCTGAATAAATCAGATTACTTTATTTCACATTTAACCTGGCTAGTGTACATATTATTAGTTGGGTTACAGTGGTAATATTGCATTGTTGCATTGCTGACCTTATTTTCAAGGGGGTCTCCAAGGCAGTTGCAGCTGATCCAGCCCTCGCGGTAAGTGCAAGGGGTGTGAGCGTATTATTACTATTATTCAGTGGATGTGAACATTATATGGTATTATGGTTTTGGCCACTAGAAGGGTTGGTGGGTGGTTATAGTGTCCCAGAGGGCTACTGTATACCAAAGCAGTTAAGCTATCCCAATACCATTCCTCCGGGTGGAGGCACCTTTTTACAGAACACAGGCCCTTCAACCTGTGCATGGCCACGCAGGCAGGGGTAGTAGCCCATAGGATAGTGCCACCTAGGGGTTACATCTTGGAGGCACCGCTGGGATTTACGCTTTCTAGTGGTCAAAAGTTGAAATTACAGCCAAGTGCAAAATTGAGGCATGAATTGAAATGGAGGTGCTTGCTACACCTAAATGGAAAATTTTCCCCCACAAGCTGGTTGTGCACTGCATGATGGGGTGGAGTGAGGTCGAAGGGGTAGATCCCCACCATGCCATGTTACTACTTGATATCCCTGTGGGGACCACTAATGAAACTATTGAAGAAACAGTGGAGAAGGTTAAATGTCTAGGAAAGGATGAAGTACGGGAGTGTGATTCAGATCTATTTGACCAAATCTTGGTGGCCCTCCTGTTTTGTAGCCTCCCCATAGACCCCAAAATGGTACCCCTAGTTATCATGCCAGAAGGATCCCAGACAGGGGGGAGAGTTATTCACTTGCATAGTGTCCCGTCTTCCCCGGGGGGGTCCCCGAGGATTGAGGGGTTTAAAGATAAACTGGTGAGACTTCTAGCTGCAGAAAGATGGTCAGCAAAAGAGTTGCTGAAGGCTTTGAAGGATTTGGAGGAGACCACTCCCCTGCAATCTCCTCTGGCCTCTCAGACCACTCCCAGGGCATCCCCTATTGTGACCTCTCCATTACGATACCTTCTGTACACCTGGACTCTTATCGCAGGCTCAGATTGTTCTCTGGTGCAGTTCCTGTACCCGTGGGGGAGGACGACTTAGAAACATGGATGGACTATGCTACTTCCTTGGTTCAGGAATGGCAGTGCTGCGAGGGGGAGAAGAGAAAGAGACGTATGGAAAGCTTAAGGGGCCCTGCACTGGAAGCTTTCCGATTCCTCCAATCCACAAACCCAGAGGCCACTGTGGCTGAGTACCTCTCTGCTTTAGAAGGGGTCTGGGGAAGACTTAATGTGGAGGTTCAAGTGTGCCAAACAATGGAAGAATGAGAAGTTGTCTGCTTTTCTCACTCAGATTGAATGGGCCCTGCAGAGAGCCCATAGAAAAGGGGGTGTCCCAGCCAGTGAATTGAATCATATCCAGCTGGATCACATCCTGAAATCTGGACTTTACTCTAGTGTGCTCATGCTAAAACTGAAGTTTCAAGACAAAAAAGCTAACCCTCCTGAATACTGCTGGCTAATGAAGGAGATTTGAGAGGCTGAGAATGATGAGGATGGGTGGAAACCCTATGCTGGGGCTGTACACACCCACCCAGCCCCAGACCAACCTGAAGAGACAGAGGAAGCTCTTGAGATGAATCAGGTCTGAGAGTTGCTGAAGGAACTGAAGGAGATGAGAGCTAGCCAGCAAGCCACAGCTGAAGCGACCAAAAACTCTAATCCTTGCCCACCTAAGACTGAGACTAGAGACGAGGCTCCACCCGTGGGTGTGGGGGCTCATGCTATTGCCCCTGAACCTAGAGCTTAATCCAGACTGGTGAAAGAAATGAGGGAGCTGTGAGCTTTAGTGGGGAACCTCAAACACGCAACCCAAACTTCTGCCCCCTGGTGGAATGGCAGAGACAGAGAACCTGAGCCAAAACCAAAAGAGGACAGTAGAATGCCCTCCTCCAACCGGCACAAAATTCGGGAAGAACCCAACCACTCCAGTGATCCTAAAGAACAGGTGTTCTGCTACAGGTGTGGAGAAGACGAGCATACCTGACGAAGTTGCAACTCTCCGGAAAACCTGCAGAAAATCACTGCCAAACTGCTCAATTTAGTTTGATGGAGCAATATGAAATGCCAGCCTGGCCCACCAAGAAAATCTTTTTCCTCTAAAACTGCTGTGGGCCAGTCTGCCAAACAGACATCCCAGGATTGGTCCAAAATGGTGGGTTCTTCTATGGAGACTACAGTAACAGTTAATGGCATTTCCACACGAGTTGTGCTGAACAGTGGCTCTCAGATCACCATTATATTCCTAGATTGGTATGACCAGCACTTATCTGACTTCCCACTCCTACTCTTGAGGGACTGCATGTATGGGGATTGAGTGAAAAATCTTATCCTTACCGGGGGTATGTATGAATTTGGTTGTCTTTCCCTACTGCTGTGGCTGGCATAGATGAACAAGTGGAGACCCTGGCCCTGGTGTGCCCGCCGATCAGACTGTATGATGGTGTCCCTTTACTGATTGGTACCAACGTCCATATGTTCAACCGGTTAGCCCAGTTCTCTTAGGAGAAGCAAGCTAAATGGACTGAAAGGGCCCTGCACATTCCGGTCTTAGTATGCCAGGCCTATGATTTACAGATGTGCACCCAAGAGGATGAGAGAGAGATGACCCTGTGGGAGTAGTATGGAAAAAAGACCCAGACTCACTAGTATTACCTCCAAATGTTCAGTGTACCATTAGTGGAGAAGTGCACCTAAAAAAATATGTCAAAAACAAAATCCTTATGCTGGATGCCTCAGAAGAGGGGAAACCGCCTGAAGGACTACTGGTCAAGCCCAGCATTCTATCTGCACAGGCCCATGCCTACGCTCGGCAGGTAGTGGTGCAAGTTCAGAACATGTCAGATTGAGAGGCTCTAGTGAATCAAGGGTGCACCCTAGCCACTATATATTGTGTGGATACTGCTGTGCTGCCCAGCAAAAAGTGCCCTGGAGAGAGTGATGAGGTGACCCCTGACCTGTTTGACTTTGGAGAGTCCCCCCTTCCCACAGAATGGAAAGCTAAGAGCAGCCAGAATTTGGCTTAGAGAATCCAAGTATTCTCTTTGAAAGAATGGGATATAGGTTGTGTCACAGGGACTGAACACTACATTAGACTTCATGATGGGAGGCCGTTCAGAGAGAGATCCCGTCGCCTTGCACCTGCTGACATTGACAATGGTCAACACTATCTTCAGGAAATGCTGGCAGCAGGAATCATTCAAGAGTCTCAAAGCCCATATGCCTCCCCGATTGTGGTAGTCTAGAAGAAAAATGGATCAGTGAGAATGTGTGTGGACTATCAGACGTTAAATCAAAGAACTGTCCCTGACCAATATACCATACCCTGTATCCAGGATGCTCTCGACTGTCTCAGCAGAAGCCAGTGGTTCTCTGTATTCGACCTTCAGAGCAGGTACTATCAAATCCCGATGACCCCGGAAAACAGAGAGAAAACAGCCTTCATTTGTCCCCTGGGTTTCTATGAGTTTCTACGCATGCCTCAAGGTATTTTGGGAGCGCCCACCACTTTCCAATGGTTGATGGAGCGAGCCGTGGAGGACATGAACTTACTGGAATGCCTAGTCTATCTGGATGATGTCATTGTGTTTGGTCAGAGCCTTGAGGAACATGAAGCTCACCTGTTTAAGGTTCTTGACCGATTAGAGGATTTTGCACTCAAGTTGTCAATAGACAAGTGTCAATTCTTCCAAAAATTGGTGAAATATGTTGGTCATATCAGTCAATCAATCAATCTTTATTTTACCAGACGAAGCACCATTGAGTGAGCTCATTTGCAAGGTAGACCTGGACAAATGCACATAAAAGTAAACAATATACAAAGGAAAAAGATGGATGTACAATCAAGGAATACAATTTAGAAGAAGACATAAAACATAGTACAGTATTAGGCAATGTCTATACAGGCAAATATGCAAGAGGCTAAGGAAAGAAAATATTGTCAATATACATTATACAGTATGTACATGAACAGTTCAGTAGAAGAGGTAGGAGGGGTGATAGGGAGAAGGAGTGATAAACGGAATAACAAGGCCTGGGGACAGATGTCCAACACCTATTTCACTGGCCTCCGGGGGGGGGTGCAGTTACAGGATTCTATAAAGGAATGAGAGAATAGCTTTTTGAAGGAGGAGAAGGTTGTCAGGGCAGCCAGCGTCAGAGTTTTTTGTAAGTTGTTCCATAGGTGAGGGAGTACATAGCTTATAGATGCTTTACCAAAACATGAATTAACTTTAGGAATGTATAAGGAGATAAATGAGAAGCTGCACAAGGAGTAATTGCCTACAGTGCATAGGGGCAAGCAGTCAGAGATATACTGGGGAAGCTTATGTGTGATAGCTCTAAAAGTCCAAAAGGCGGCATTTCTTTGCCTTCTGAACTTGAGGGATGTCCAGCCTACTGCAGCATATAGAGACCAGTGGTAGGTGAGCTATGGTAGACCAGAGATAAATCTTAAAGCTTGGTGATAGAACGAGTCAATTTAGAGAGTGCAGAGGCAGAGCCTTGGCCATAGAGGAAGTCGGCATAGTCCAATAAGGATAGAAAGGTGGTTTGGACCAGTCTTCTTTTTTTGGCGCTGTGGGATAGGAGATGTTTGATCCAGAAGAACAGGTCCAGTCTCTGCCTTAGATTCTTTTATAGTTCCTCAATATGGTCAGAGAATGTAAGCTTGTGGTCTATCCAAAGCCTCAGATATTTAAATGTTGTCACTTATTCAATGGTTCTCCCTGAAGTGATAGAATCTGTGGGGTTAAGCTATGCAGGGAAGATTTTTTACCTATGGCAGAAGGTGAGAAAAGTATGGCCTTAATTTTTTTTGTATTGAGAAGTAGTTTTTGGCTCAATAAGTTTAACTGCAGCTGATTAAACTCCACCTGTAGGTCCATACAGGCCTGCTCTGGGGTATGCCTAGAAATGTATATGACTGTGTCATCAGTGAAGAGATGAATGTCGGCTGCTTTGATTTCAGAATCAGTGTTGTTAATATAAAGAGTAAAGAGCAGCGGTCCTATAATGGACCCTTGTGGCACACCTCTTTGGAGAAATTTTAGGGGAGCGAGATTCCCTTGGGCTTTAACCTGTTGGAATCTCCCAGACAGGTAACCATTGAACCATTTCAAGGCAGAAGAGTCTGGGCCAATGCTTTGAAGAGTGTCCAACAGCAGACCATAGCCCGCTGTCTGGAATACCTTGCTAAGATCAAGAAACAAGGCACATACATATTTCTTGACATACAAAGAATTTTGCCAGTCGTTGGTTACCTTTGCAAGTGTGGCTATTGTACTGTGACAAGCTCTGAATCCTGACTTGACAGGGTTAAGCAGATTGGAGGAGTCCAAGTACTTCCTAAGCTGCACGTTAACCACTTTCTCGAGCAGTTTAGAGAGGATAGGAAGTAGAGATATTGGTCTGTAATTGTTTAGATCACTTGGGTCACCAGATTTGAGTACGGGAATAACACGGGCAGTTTTCCAAATGGGAGGGAAGTCTCCTTGGGCAAGAGACAGATTAAAGAGGTGGGTGATAGATGCTGATAATACATGGGAGGCGAGCTTCAGAAAATAGGGGTTGATAAGGTCAGCTACTTTTCCTGGTATCTAGGGCTAGCAGTAGATCTTCCACTTGTTTCAATGACACAGGGCTAAAGGAGAAGGCCAAGTTAGGGATAGAGGTAATGCTAGTGTCAGCTGGTGGGATTCAGACAGACCTGAGCAAAGTGGAGTCTTTGACCACCTGGCCTGAGCCTAATACTCTTAAGGAACTGCAGAGATTCTTGGGGTTCTACAGCTATTGCGCTGGTTCATAACAGATTACACCAAAGTCATCCGCCCTTTGTTCAGTTTAACCCAAGGTTACCCACCTACAAACAGAAAGTATAAGAAAAGTGCAGTTAAAGAGGAGGAAAAGGTCTACTTTTGGACTAATGAACTGTTTGGAGCCAGGTGGATTTCTGAATGTGAAGGGGTCTTCTATGACATCATTCATCAACTCACCCATGCGCCTGTGCTTGCCTACGCAGATCCCGCTAGACCCTATGTGTTGCACACTGATGCCAGTTTAAGGGGACTTGGTGCTCTTCTTTATCAAGACTATGAGGAAGGGTTGCGCCCAGTGGCATTTGCTAGTCGAAGTCTAACCCCATCTGAGAACTACACAGTGCACAAACTTGAGTTCCTCACATTGAAGTGGGCCATGGTAGACCAATTTCATGAATATCTTTATAGCGCAACTATCCTAGTGAAAACAGACAACAATCCCCTCACCTATGTCCAGACTTCAGCTAAGTTGGATGCCACAAGGCATCGCTGCTTATCTGCACTGTCCATTTATGATTATTCAGTAGAATATAGACTGGGCCTGAACCACACTGATGCTGATGCCCTCTCCAGAAGACCTGACTTTAATGCAAATTGGGTAAGAATGTCTGAACGGTCTGTCAAAGCCCTCTGTCAAAAATTCAAATGAGCATCCTTCCCCTGAAACAGTTGACTGCCTGGTAGACTGCATAGGACCTCCTGACACTTGTGTTCCTGTGGCCTGCTGTCACGTGACCACCTTGGACCTCAGCACATTGCCCCAGCTCACCCCTGATAATATGCAGTGGGCTCAAGCTCAAGACCCCATGATCAAACCAGTACTGGATGCCATTCAAGCTGATAAAAATGTGTCCGAACTGTATTCTTCAGATTCACGAAATGCCTTGCTGTTCAGGGAGGGGCCCAGACTGAAGCTGCGTAACCAATTACTTTATATAGAGACCACAGATCAACAAGAGCAAATCATCAAGCAGCAATCAGTGTTACCTGCAGCTTTCAAACAAGTGGTGCTACGTGCCCTTCATGACCAAATGGGGCATCTAGGCTGTGATCGAACTACTGATTTGGCCTATGCTCACTTCTACTGGCTGAAGATTGGGAGCTGACATGGAGACTCGCATTAAAACTTGCAGTCAGTGTCTACAGAGGAAAGCCCAGCCCCAGAGGGCTGTCCCCTTAGTCAATATCTCCACTAGTGCACCCATGGAGCTTGTGTGTATTGAATTCTTGTGTCTCGAACCCGACTGAAAGAATATTGGCAATGTGCTAGTTGTTACAGATCATTTTACTCGTTATGCCCAAGCATATCCAATGAAGGATCAGAAAGCATCCACAGTGGCAAAGGTCCTCATTGAAAAATTCTTTGTCCATTATGGTACCCCTCAGAGAATTCACTCTGATCAAGGGAGAGACTTTGAAAGCCACTTGATCAAGGAAATGGTCTCCCTCTGGGAGTGCGAAAGTCCCAAACTACCCCTTATCACCCCTAGGGGGGATCCACAGCCCAAAAGGTTTAACCAAACTTTACTAGATATGCTGGGCACCCTTCATCCTCGGGACAAGTCCAAATGGAGCCAGCAAATAAGCACCTTGGGACATGCCTATAACTGCAGAAAAAGTGATGCCACTGGGTTTCCCCCCTACCATCTGATGTTTGGTCGGGAAGCCCAGTTGCCAGTAGACATCTGTTTCAGAGTGTCCCCTGATGGAGTCAGATCTGAAAATTACCTTCAATATGTTCAAAAGCTAAAGGCCCAGTTAAGCCACACCTACCAACTAGTACAAACCATGGCAGCAAAGAGGAACTTAGCCAATAAAGAAAGGCATGACAAGTGTGTCAAGGCTCAAGAACTGCAACCTGGAGACAGAGTTCTATTTCAAAATTTGGGACTGCATGGAAAGCATAAAATTGCTGATAGGTGGCAACATACTCCCTGCATTGTTGTCAGCAAACTGGAGGATCTGCCAGTCTATAACGTGCATCCATAAAATGACCCCCGAGCTGCCAAGACAATGCACAGTATTATTTGCTTCCCATTGGTCAAATCATCATCGATTCTGCACCCCTAGATACTGCCTCTCCCCTGGGCCTGTAACCAGAGCTGCAGCCAAAAAGAGACAGTCAACCCTCTCTCCAGTTGTCAAGGATTCAAGGCCTTCCCTCAGTCAGACCCAAAATGACATTGATTGCCAGTCTGAATCTGATGACAATGAATGTGAAACACCCTATTACCCATCATATAAACTGGGTCAGTGGTTTCAAGGTAACCCCTGTACAATTTTGGAGATGAAGCTGGGCCTTCAGGGCTGTCTAACCCTCCAGCCTTCTCCACCAAACCGGTGTCCCCTGAAAGTGAGGTGCAAAGTGTGACTTCCAACATAGCTGATCTTTTGTGCCTGGTAGAACCAGCTGAACTACAAGAAAGAGAGCCAGAGACAGAAAGCACCACTGGTGACAGACCAGTAAATACAGGACTATTTGAAAACAATGAATTTGGCAGTGTTATGGTAAATGATGTTGAGAGTATTAGTCGAGTGTTGCAAGATTAAAATTCCATGGAACTTCCTTTTAATGATGAACCTGGAATTTCTTCAGAGCCAAGTACAGACAGTAATGCTGCTGAACCACAGCAAACAGAGTCAGGAGCCGAATGTGCTTCCAACACAGAACAGACAACCAGTGCAGAGGCAACCTTTTCTACAGAAGCAGACTTTCTGACAATCAATGAGCCGGGACTGAGAAACATTAATGCAAATGTTGAAAGAACTGAACCTGTGCCTGTTCCTCCCCGAAAGTCAGGAACAGCCACCAAACCAGTGATACATCTCAGTTATGACTCCCCAGGAAGACCAGTAGATCTTCCATTGCATGTAGTTCACAAGGGAGTGTATATTTCTGAAAGCTGTCTTCCTAGGTTGAGTTATTCTGCTACCTCTAAGTTGATAGTTAAGCACTCAAATCAATGTACCAATGCCCTTGCCCCATGCAGCCCTAGTGTAGCTGATAGGAATAGGCTCCAAGCCATGTGGGTTAAAGTACAGGAGGTGATACAAACTAAAGTTATGAGAGTAATGGGTTCAACTGTATAAACCTGCTAATGTGTTTATGAAACTGTATGAAGATGTGTTATTGTGGAAATGTTATTGCAAATGGAAAAGTATAAGAATGCTTAGAACCGGTTTATTTTACTGATACATCAGCTTTATTTTGTGGTATCCCAAATGAAACATGCCTGTATTCTCGTATAGTGTTTTCATATAGATTTTTACAGTATGTGTAGATTTGATGTGGACACCAAGTTTTTCCAGGCAGGGAAGAGTGTAACCCCCTACAAATTGAGGTTTACTATAATGTCTTCCTGGGCTCCTGAATGCCCACTGTCAGGCTGGTGTCCTGCCTCCAGCAGTTCTATTTGTCCGCATGAGAGTGCTCTAGCGAGTCTCCATGCCTGTCTCTTTAAGAGAAGCACCTATTCTGTGTTTGGAAATCAGTCTGGGCTGGGTCCAAGTAATTAAGGCTTGTGACCAGCCAGACTGTCTGTTATATAGCCCCATTCTGCAGTTGCTATACGTGCAGAGGGAGCCCTATTAGGAAATGTGATTATTTACTGTTTATCTGTTAGACTAATGATGATAAAGGAGTTTGTCTAACCCGCTTTCAATTGCAGCTTGAGCTTTTGAATAGGAGCCACCATTTTGGTTCTGGACTTCCATTGTTGGACCAATCAAACCTCTGGGGGTCTACTATGGAGACTGTCCCCAGAGGTCTTGTGGGATGGAAATTCTGTAGTTTTAAGTGTTTGACGCCTAAATGGACCTGGAGGGGGAGCCCTTTCTGTGACAATTTCCTCAGCCAACCGAACCTTGTAGATTACCGGGAAACTGCCAGAACTGCCTGAAGCAGTAGTTAGTTGAGAGTTGGAGGTTGAAGAGTGAACAGCTCAAGCTGTCGAGCAGCTGCACCTAGGAGGAGCAAGGGAGAATCAGTGGGAAGGCTCTGCTGGCCTGTTGCCACGTTTTCCAACCTGTGAGCTGCCAGTGCAGTAATCGGACCTTTCCGTTTGCCGGTGTACTTCAGCAGTGGAAGAAAGAATAGAATTGTTGTGGTGACGGAGGTTTAGGACTGAAGACTTGCTCCAGAAATGATCAGCCCGCCTGATGAGAGAAAATAGCCTCAGAGAGAAAGGTTTGCGCAGTAAAGCTGTAATTAGCAACTGGACTGTAACAGAACTGTGGCTTAGAGAAATAGCTGATTTAAGTGCGCTGAATGTGTTTTGTGGGTCGTGATTTGATTCCCCATGATGAATCCTGTCATGCCTGCTGGAGGCTTTTTCCAGAAAAAGATCACAAACTCTTGCAGAACTGTCAATCCTGCTTGGGCCTCACCATCTTGGCCTAAGCCGCTGCCCCCAGTTTATAGATCATCTCAGAGAAAGACGTGCTTGGGGATTCAGGTCCCCTGCTCAACACCATCAAACAGGTAGCGACCACCAGGAGGTGCGTTGTGTAGGCCCTGCTTCCATGTGCCCACCAGATCAAAACCATGAGGTCTTCATCTCGCCTGTCCTACACCCTGGTCTGGGTAGCATGAGTACAAATCAAGGTAGCTCCCTGCAACAACAGCTGCAAATCTTTGTGTGTCATCTGATTGTTCTGTTCTGGGTTATTGCAAACAGATTGAGCCATCAGGCTAGGGATTACAATTATTTGGGTTGTGCACATGCTAACTGTTTTCCTTCCTAAGGGCCCCAACAACAGCTACAACACCAGCCACCCCGGGCAACGCTTCAGGCTAACCAGCATAACACACTAGGTACCCAGCTTTGTGGGACTGTTCAAAAGGGACTTACAGTGCATGCTGAACAAACCTAGACTAGATCAAAGTGTCATTAATCATTCTACCAGATTCACGCCTCCCCGTTCATGACCCCTGAATAAAACAAATTACTTTGCTTCACATTTAACCTGGCTAGTGTGCATATTATTAGTTGGGTTACAGTGGTAATATTGTATTGCTGACCTTATTTTCCAGGGGGTCTCCAGGACAGTTGCAGCTGATCCAGCCCTGGTGGTAAGTGCAAGGGATATGAGGATATTATTACTGTTATTCAGTGGATGTGAACATTCTATGGTATTATGGCTTAGGCCACTGGAAGGGTTGGTGGGTGGTTATAGTGTCCTGGAGGGCCATACCAAAGCAGTTAAGCTACTCCAATACCATTCCTCTGGATGGAGGCATCCATTCACAGAACTCAGGCCCCTCATCCTGGGCATAGCCACACAGGCAGGGGTAGTAGCCCATAGGATAGTACCACCTAGAGGTTGCACAAGGGTATGGGGAGAGAAACAAAAAATACAATAAGTATAAAAGAGACAGTAATTTAGGGACAATAAGGCAGAGACCAGTTAAACACCAGCAGTTACAAATGAAATGTTTACATTATTGCCAGCTATGGTATAACCAAAAGTAAAACGATCAATTGATGCTGATCTTGTCAAAGTACATTTGTGCAGGTTAATGTATAACCAAGAGCACAGCGATCAATTGAATGTTGATCTTACCAGAAACAGTTAGAAATAACGCAGTTTCAGATGTACTAGTACAAATTGTGCAGGATGAGACATAACCATTAAAGGGCAGTCAGTAGATGTTAACTTGTCTGTTAATGCCAGAGCAGAGATGGTGGGCTAGGTGGGACAGTCACATCTGCTGAGCATCATGAGGTGCTCCTTAAGCATCCACTTGAAGGGGCCCAGGGTAGGGGTATCAAGAACATCAGGGGAGATGGTATTAAGCAGGCTGGGAGCCCGGTACCTGAAAGACTGTTGGGCTTGGGATGTACGGCAAAAAGGGGTCTGGTAGGAGACTCTGGTGCCACTCCTGGCACCATGGACTTTGGTGACCAGGTTGAGAAGGCTGGCAGGAATGTGCGATGAGTCCCAAGTTGATTTTTTTTAGTGAATAAAATGGTGTGGTAGGAGAGTCTACCCTGGAGGTTAAGCCAGTTGGTGCTGGAGTAGAGGTCGCAAGTGTGAGTATGTTTAGGGGCACCAGTGATCAGCCAGCATGATTTGTTCAGAGTGGTATGGATTCCCTTAAGGGTGATATCTGTGGCAGAACCATAAATTAGTAGGCTATAATCGATGCTAGATAGTATAACACTGGTGATGGCTGTGGCAAGGGCATCCTGCATCATATGGTGTCTGTTTCTGTACAGCATACGGATTATAGAGTTGACAACCTTGGAGATGCTGCTGACATGCTCTTTATAAGCTCCTAAGAGATTGCTCCGCTCGGCAGATGAGGGGTTGCTAGAGGTTCCGAGGGTTTCTTTGAAATTATTGGGGGCCCGTGCTTTTATGTACGTGGCCCCAACCCTCTGGAATTCTCTACCCCATCTCGCTTGGAGTGCACGCCTGTGGAGAAATTTAAGCGTGCCTTAAAATCCCATCTGTGGTCATCAGCGTTTTGTTGATTGATGTTTTAATGATGGTGTTTTAATATTTTATGTATTGTATTACGTTTTTGTGTTTTATTTATTGTTTTAACAAGGATATTGTTAATGTGCCTTGGTTTTAAAAAGGCGCAATAAACATAAATTATTATTATTATTATAAGAAAGGGCACTGTCAAGGGTAATGCCCAGGTATTTGAAGGTGTGGACCTGGTCAATGGGGGCATTAGCAGCATTTGAGATGGAGATGGTGGTTGATTTTTGTTTGTTTTGGGGGCTGCCGAAGATCATGGACTTGGTTATTTTGTAATTCATAATCAGTTTTTTGCGTGAGAACCAACTCTCCACAGCTGCAAAGTTGGACTGAAGTCTTAACACGAGGGCAGTGTGGTCAGCATCACTAGTGTAAAGCACAGCATCATCCGCATAGAGGAGGAGGTTGGTGTTACAGATTTGAAGGAGGGAGTTGAGGAAGATTCTGAACAGGAGTGAGCTGAGAATAGAGCCCTGTGGGACACCCAAGTGAACAGATTTGGAGGTGGATAACACGTCTCCAGTTTTGACCCTTTGGGATCTGTCAGTCAGGTAATCCTTAAACCAGTTGGATGCCTGCAAGGAGATGCCTACATCGAGGAGTGATGCGAGTAGCAGGTTGTGACTAACCGTGTTGAAGGCCCTGGTGAGAGCAATGTATATTGATCCCACCAGGTGGCCACGGTCGAGTGCATTATGGATGAAGTCTGTGTAAACAACGAGAGCAGTTGTCGTACTGTGTTCATTTTTGAAACCGTGCTGCTCTTGGCACTGACTGTTGTACTTGGACAAATATTCAGTGAGTTGGTCAGAGACTATGCGCTGTAATGCTTTGGGGAGGAGAGAATGGAAATAGGGCAGTAATTGGTGTGCATGGATCAATCACCATTTTTATGAATGGGGGTTACCACTGCAGACTTCCAGACAGAGGGAAATTGTCTGAGACGGAGAGATAGGTTAAAGATTTTTGAGAGTGGGAGGAGCACTTCGTCCAGGGTGAGACAAAAAAATTTGACGTCGATGGAGTCACTGCTGAAGTGGGTTTTCCCAAGTACCTTTTGGAAGTAGCATTTAGTTTCACACAGTGTGACCTTCTTGAAGTAGAAGGGTGGCAGGGTGTTTAGCGTGGGGGACTGGCGGTTGGAGGGCAAGGGGTGGTTATCAAAAAAGTCAGAGGGAAGCACACCACTGAAGTCAGTAAAAGCCAAGCTGAATGTATCTGTGATTAGTTCTGAATGTATCTGTGATTAGTTTTGGATCTAGGATCATGTCCCCATCCATGCTGAGCATGTTTGGGGGTGGTGGGATTTGTCTGTTTTACCAGAGAGTTCTTTTAGGTTCTCCTAGAACTTCCTACCATCTTCCCAAGTGCTGGTGAGGGCCTCCTTATAGTAGTCAGCCTTAGCTTTCCGGACAGCTCGGGTGCAGGAATTTCTAGCACAACGGTGTTGCTGCCAGTCAGTACTGCTGCCTATGGTTCGGGCTCTGGTACAGAGGTGGTCCCTGTCAGCCAGAGATTTGAGAAGTGAGGGTGATATCCATGGGTTATTGACGGCCTTTAACCTTCACTTTCTAAACGGAGCAAAGGAGTCACAGGCAGAGTTAAACTGCGTTATAAAAAGGCCAAGGGCCTCATCAACACTGGAGGTAGAGTCGAGAGGTGACCAGTCTGCATTTTGGAAGTCCGCTTTGAGTTGATTGAGCTGTCCCTTCTTTAGCACACTGAATGGGGTGGTATTTTTACTTATAAAGTTGTTGACTTACAATACAGGGGTAAAGCTTACTTGTGACTACTGGTATATATAAGTTGTACCAGAATATTAAAAGAAAAACAACTATAAAGGTTTAGGATAAGATAATTTTAATCAGACAAATAGACTAGACCATGATTGAGGTAGTGTGGTTTTAACTGAACATGCAGCCAAGTGCATGCTATCATGCACACTCAGACTTCCCCATTCAAGAAAAATTTCTGAATGGGGTGGTTGCTCCCGAAGGTCTTGGGAGGTTAAAAGGCCATCTCATGTACATGGAGTAAACCTAAGAAAGCAAGCTGGGGGTCAGGTTTGAACCCCAGCCAGCTCAACACGCTGGAAGGACGTTGTGTTTTTGCGCTTGGGGAATTTGTTTGACCAGAGGCATAAGATGGGAGAGTGGTCACTGAGGGAGTCTGAGAGTACCTCAGTGCCAATGATCCACTCCGAACGGTTCATAAAGATGAGGTCAATCAGGGTGCTGGTGCCGGTTTTATGGTTGCCTGGTTGGGGTGTTGACAACTTGGGTCAGATCAGAGGCAGCGGCAGCATCTTTGAAGCTAGCAGCACTGGGAGCAAGCCAATTAATATTAAAATTGCCTAGCAGCACCACCTCAGGGGAGTGGGGAAGGTCGGAGATGTAATCGAGAATAAAGTTGAATCCTAGTGAATGGTCACGCATGTGTATGTAAATGGCAAGAATTGTGAGGGCTTTGCCAAGTCGTCTGAGTAGTAGTTTGATAGTGAGTACCTGGGTGCAGGCACCAGTGGAAATTTTAGGGAGGGCAGCATGGCTTTGGAGGGCAGTCTTTACATAAATTGCACAGCCACCACCCCTCTTCCCATACCTTTCATCCCGGAAGATAGTATACTCATGGAGTTTGACAGTGCGGTCCAGATGGAGGGCAATTAAGGAGGCCATTCTCAAGGGGTCACCCACTTTAGGGCTAAAACAATCTGTATGTGTTAAAAAACAGCACGGTGAAAAGGGCGACCTTTAGAGGAATGACATGCAATTGTGTCACCACACAAAGCGATTGCATACCGCAGTTTGAGATCAGACCTCGCCGTTGCCACCATAATTTTCTATGGGGAGGGGTTGTGCCCCCTGCACCCCCCATTGTGGGAGGCTTCACCCTTGCATACCCCCTTAAATACATATAAAAACACCCACCCATCGCACAGTGTGAAGAAGAACAGAAATACGGTTACGGCCCCATACACACAACGCTCACAGCAGCAGATGCTCACAAATCCCTGATGCCTGCACACACACACACACACACACACACACACACAGACACACACACCCTCATCATGATGCCCACATTATGAAGCCCTATTTTCGGTGCCCTACTGACAGTATACCATTCTGAAGGCATCCAATGTAAGCACAAGAACGGAAACCAAAAAGAACAGGTTCAAGAAACCGTTATAGTTCTAGGCAAGGGTCAGGGAGGTGGTGAGGGCCAAGAAAAAGACCTTCTACAAATATTAAGAAAAGCAGGGGGAGGAAGACTACGGAGAATATTTATAGAGGCAAAGAGAGTGGTTAGGGTGACACAAAGCTGAGTACTACAGAGGGGGTCAAGAGCAGAGAAAAGCAGTTCTTCAGATATAGTAGGCAAATAAGGAAAAAAAGAGGTGGAATCGTAAAGCTAGCTGGGGGGGGTTAGGTGATAGAGGAGGATGGGCAAAAGGCTGCCATCATAATGAGTACTAGGGAGGATGGTGGTCCTTCTCAGACAGTGGCATGAAAGCAGCCACTAAGGGGTTCCTGGAGATGAGACAACCAATACTTACTAGCAGAAGGGTCCTGAAAGGGCTTGCAACCCTAAAAACTGATAAGGCCCTGGACCGCATGGGTTTGCATCTGAGGATACTCAGGAAATTTGCACTGGAACTGGCTGAAGCCCTGCTAGGGCTGTTCAACAGCTCATATGGCTGGGGTAGTTCTGAAGGATTGGAGAGTGGTGGACATGGGTCTTCTCCAAAAGGAGGGAGCAGGGAACAAGCAGGGAAGTACAGACCTGTCAGTCTTGCACCTATTATAGGGATGCTGGTGGAGACACTGGTAAAAGAGGACCTAGTGGGCTACCAGAGCAACATTCTCCAGGAGACACTGGTAAAAGAGGACCTAGTGGGCTACCAGAGCAACATTCTCCAGGAGACACTGGTAAAAGAGGACCTAGTGGGCTACCAGAGCAACAGTCTCCAGGATATTAAATGGCATGGATTCATGGCAGACTAAGCTGATAGTATTTTTTCACTGGGTGACAAGGGATTAAATAGGGTCCATGGTGTGGATCTGCTCTACTTTGACTTCACCGAGGCTTTCTACTTGATGCCTGACAGACACTTGCTGAAGAAGATGGAGGATCTAGGTGCAGCTAAGGTCATAGTAGACTGGGTGGGTAACTGGGTAAAGGGGAGGCAGCAGAGGGTTGTGGTCAACAGAGTTAAATCCGAAGAGAGGGAGGTCATAAGCAGGCTACCACAGGGATCTGTCCTGGGTCCGGTCCTCTTCAATATATTCATCAGCAACATTGGTGAGGGAATCCGGGGCAGGCTCTGCCTCTTCACAGTTGACACTAAGCCCTGTGGGAGGGTGGATAGTGGTGAGGGATTAGAGGAAATCCAGAGAGACTTATAAAAGGTAGAAAGGAGCTCTGTGGTTTGGCAGCTGAGATTCAACACCAACATGTACAAGGTAATGCATCTAGAGATACAAAAATCCTAGGACTGAGTATGGGATGGGAGGGTGAGACTTAGTACTATGGCTGAGCAATGAGATGTTAAAGTTATCATCAGTGACTCCCAAAGCAATCGAGTCAGTGAAACAAAGCATACAGCAAGGCAAATGGGATGCTGGGATGTATGGGGAGGTGTACTGATAGGAGAAAGGGAGAAGTAGTACTTCCCCTATATTTATCCATGGTGAGGCCACACCTGGAGTATTGCGCCCAGTTCTGGAATCCTCACCTCAGGAAGGATAGGGACAGGCTGGAGATGGTGTAGCACAGGGTAATCAGAATGATTCAAGGCCAGCAGGACAGATCCTATGTGAAGCACCTCAAGGCACTGAACATGTACAGCACTTATTGGAGACCTGAAGGGAGAGTGGAGATATGATAGAGACATTTTAGTTCCTAAAAGGAATTAACAAGGTAAACTGTGGGGAACTACTATTTAGCTTGAATACCAGCTCATGGTCATGTGAGCATGATGGGAAACTAACAGGAGGGAGGTTTGGGAGGGATGTGAGGAAATACTATTTTACAGAGAGGGTGGTGAAGCCATAGAGCAGTCTGCCAGCTGAGGTGGTGTTTAAGAAAACTGTTAGTAGTTTCAAGCGCAGTTTGGGACAGAATGAAGGGTACAGTGGTTGCTCGGGGTGGCAAAATCTGGGTGGAGAATGGGTGTTGGATGCGGAAGGCTAGGACCCTGGAGGGATAGTAAATCCCAGGCCTAAATAAAGAACCTATTATCCCTCCAGGGTCCTGGATGGATGACTGGTCTTTTCCTGCTGTCATTGTCTATGTTTCTATGTTTACAATCCAGTGATATATAATACAGGCACAGTAGTACCTGTATATTAGAGTTGCACTTTGTTTTTCTTTAATAAAGGCCATATTTAAATGCTTACAAGTCAGACATCTTAGACTCTAGGACTGCAAAATGTGGCATGCATCATCTCCTTCCTAAGATCTACTAATGTGGAAAGTTTTATAGAAATCTGTTAATCCGTTTTGGATTGATACAGTGTTGCATTTATGTATTTTTGCCTGTTTTTGAACCAAAATGTTTGCCCAAGGATAGATGTTATTGAGGAATATGTCCTTTTGGTGGTTTGGGGTAAAATGTTAATTTGTTTTATAGTTATTAATGATATTTGTTTGCACATGCTTTGCTCACCGAAACAGTAGCTAAAAAAGAATCTGCAGAGTTATATTTTGAAACTTACAGATTTATTAGATGTTATGGAATTAGAGGTGCTTTTGATGGTTTGGTAAAAAAATCTTAATTCATTTTGAAGTTTTTAATGATTTTGGGTCTGTCATTGAGGTGCAGGTCAGGAAGCATAGGAAAACCAGGAGTAGTTGTAGAATTCACCAACAATTATTTTACACTAGCAGTATCATAAAATAAACTTGTTCAGTATAACTATTTATAACGGAAAAATAAAATAAAGTTTTCTTTCAGTCTCTGTGTCCCTTGTTCTCCTAATTCTTTCTTGCAGTTGCAGCTTAGCTCGTTTATAAGTCTTTTCAACCCCCATTCTTAGCAAGCATCTTGTTTCTTGTAAATATTCTGTTCTTGTAAGTTTTAGGAGCTGCTAGAACACAGTGTGCTTCTTGAGGCCCCCTTTGCACAGCTTTTGCAAAAGGCTCAAACATTTGCACTCAGGTAACCTCTGGAGTTTTCCATTAGCTTTTTACAATCATCTCAAATTATAATTACATATATTTCAACAGTAATACTATACATTTTCTAAACAAAAAGTGATCCCATTATCAGTTACATTTTCATACAATAATTTGCACATACTTTTACATTAGCAGAAATGTGAGGGAAGAAAAACTGACAGCAAGGGAGGACTGAGATACAGTGAGAGGCAAAGAACTGCAAGTCTGTTCGGGTTGATCAAGTCTGAGGTCTCACAGGAAAATTTGGTTGTGCAACCAGACAGAGAAGAGACAGAAAAGAAGAGAATAGACATTTGCATTTAAACACTTCCTCCATGACAACTGGGACAGGGTCCTATTTCACCCTGTCACAAGGTCCCATATTCAAAGGTTAGTACCTGCACTAACCTGGATTTGTGCTGGCACTCCGGGAGGGTATACCGTTTGCACATTGACTGCAGCACAGTGAACGAAAGACAGTGACAGCCCCACAGAGACTGACAGGAGAGTGACAGTGATGGCATGCTGACAGGGAAGAGCACCGACACCAAACCTGCAGCATAGGCATCTGCACAGCGACAGCATTGTTACCTTGAAATAAGGGTCCACCTACCACAGCAACAGTAGAGACAGCGACTGAAATTATGGCAACAGCACCTATGCGGCAGGCTGCACAGTGGACCAGGACCACGGTGATCAGAACACAGTGCAGACAATGAACATCACCCATCAGCACAGACAACGAGCCACACCGCCCTGCACATTATGGAGGCACAGTGTCCGGAACCCCCACCTGCACACATGAACCCACAACTCCCCCCTGGTCATGACGCAACCAGTAGCTGGACCCATGGACAGCGGAGAACCCCCCCCTTGCCACAGCATGCACCACTGAGGAACACCCTTCCCATCCTCTGGCAGAGCAGTAGCAGATGGACCTGGCTGGAGGCCCCCCCCCCTGCCCGAACACAGGGAGTGTGCACAGACACCGGAAATGGATGCTTCACACACATTATTTAATTTCATACTGCCACAATGACAGGTACAATGTAGACCCACCTCCCCAACACAGTGCAATACTGGAGGTGACGGTAGCACATAGCATGGCACAGCCCTGCCACACCGCAGAACTATACCTGCAGCCTAATGTTAAGGGCAATGTCCACATGGTAGTCCCTTGTACAGAGGACACCATACTGCTCCACAATGTTCTGAACGCATTGTGCACTGTCCTTGTAACACCTACATGGGGTGAACACCACCCTGCCTGCGATCACCTGCTGCAGCTTGATCTCTGTGAGCCATTGCTTGCCATGCAGCACATCCATGAACCACCAGATGGTTGGGTGGGACACACCAAGCAGTTAATGGAATGCCTGATGCCACCCCTCAATGGTGTTGTTCGTTCTCGGCTGGCCCTCCTTCATGGCAGTGTAGCAGCTCCAGAACTGCAGTAGATACAGTGGCTGGCACTGGACACTACTGCAGATGGACCTCCCCAGCCATGTATCCTCGAAGTAATTGAGGAATGGTGTCAGCAGCTCTTCATTCTCAACAAAGAAGTCCAATCCACAGATCTCCTCATACCCACCACAGACATACTGGGGGGGCACGAAAGGCAAGGCGGGGACTGTCCAGATGTACATGGCCACCTTATCATTATCCATGTAGTGCCATGCCAGGTCTGGGTGCTGTTGGGATGTTGCGCCACAGACACTGGCACAGGTGGGAGAAGCATCCCTTGAGTTCCAGGTCTGGGAACACTGCATGCAATGCCTTGTAGGCAGCAAGCTTGAAATCACTGAGCATGCTATGGGGTACAGCACCGGGACACAGCTCAGTGACCTTATGGAACACGGCAACGTAGGCTACAACCGTCTGGTGCAACATCAGGATGAAGATAGCAGGGAGGACCGCAGATGTCTCCACCCCATGGATGCTATACAATTGATGGAAGAGCTGGGGGCAGATCTTAAAAGTGCCATCACCAAACCAGGACACACACTGGGACAGGTACTCCAGGTTCCATGCTGTGCTGAAGATTATGTACCTGTTGGAGGATCCCCCCGGTGTCATGGAGTAGGAACAGCTCCCCAGTCAGGGTGTTCATGTACTCGGGCAGTATCATCAGGTCCGACAGCATAGCTGGTTCAATGGGTGCACACCGGGCGCTCTTCTGTACCCTCTGGATCATGCGCTTCAGGTACCCGATGGAGGAAGACTGACACCAACTGCTTTGCTCACACCAGCACAGCATGCAACCACAACCTGCTGTGTGGTCTCTGTCATCTCCAGTGTCCACCGTTTGACAGCGACACGCACCTTATGGACCCTGACCTCTGCCCTGTCTGGGACGTGGATGTGCTGTCCAGACAATGTGGGCTTGCCATCACCCTTGGTCTTCGCCCTTCCACGGCACCATGAGCTGTGGTACTGGACACATTCCCAATACGTGATGTCCTGACGGCTGCACTCCTTCTGATATATGTGGCCGCCTACAATGAGTTGCCGCAGCCCCTGTGTGCTCAGGACATGTTCTGCAGGCATTGTGCATTATCATGGCCGCCGCCCCCCCTCCGGCCCACCTTTATATCCCCCTGATCTCCTGCACCTAGCCAGTTCCACTGGCTGCACCTGTGCCACTCGCTGCCTTGCCCTGTCTGGCCATTCATCCAATCAGTGCACTGCATTGTGCTGTGCAGCAGTTGCTGTCAGTGCAACGCTGGAATTAAATAACCACGTGGCCGTTCTATGATGGAGTTCTTGTTCCTGTATGGTGTTGTCAGTTTTACCATGCTGACAGTTGGTCTGCCATGTGTCTGCTACGTTCGCACCTGTACACTGCACCATGGTCAATGTCCCCGTTCAGTGTGATTCCCTGCCTACACTACATGCTTCTCCTGGCTGCTGTGTCCCCAGGCCATTGGTGTGGACTGCATCTCTGGGGCTGTCAAGAATTCCCCGCTGCACTGTCAAACCCCACCCCTGACACCCCACTGTGCCTGGCTGGAGTACTGTCAACGGGAGTTAGCTGCATCCTACAACTCCAACGCATCGGTGTGTACACTCTATGGGTCTGTCATCATGGTGGATGGGTGGTGGGGCATTGCATTCCTGTTCCTGTTTGCAGCCGGTGTTACCGGCTTCTTCCGTGATTGGCCTCACTGTTGTCTGTGCACCGCCTCCACTGTCCCTTGCTGTGCAGAGCTATGTCATTGTGTGTCCACCTGTCAGGCTGTTGGTTGTGCCATGGGGTGCATGGCATTCACTCCGCTGCTGGTCACCCGTCCTCCTCAGCCGTGACCTGTTCCACCCCATGCTGCCCTCCGCTGTGCCCTGGTGGTCCTGCCTACACTCCCCCTGCCTGCATGCCTGTCCACTGGTGTTCCCCAGTTCTGTGCCCTGTGCAGCACATTGTCCGCATGTCCCGGCCACTGCCATGCCACCTTCTATGTCAGCTCTTGCTGTGTCGGCATGGGGGGGGACGTCGTGGTTCTCTCACTGTCCCACTTCAGGTGCTGTTGGGGTCTGCCCCTGCTTGGGGGTTGCTGTGGTGTCTTGCCAGTGCCAGCTTCAGTCAATGGGGTTTTGGCTGTTGTCCTACTGGATATCACTGTTGCAGGTTGCCGCCGTTCCCTTGCACTGCTCTACCACCTGTCGGGCTGCTGCTGTTGCTGTGCCGCCAGTCGTTGTGTTCCCCAATGCTGTGGCATGATGGAACCCTCTGGGAGAGGTCATATATAAAGAGACCACCAGAGCACTGCCCAAATTTGGCAGCAAGGTCATGCTACCCATTCTAGACTTCTTTTATCGGATGGGCAAGTATGGGTTTGTGTTGTTGGAAGATGTGTTGGTCTGTTGCTCTCTTGGTCAGACACTACCAGTGGTGTATAACTGCTGTACAGCTTTGGGTATTATTAGTAAGAAGCAGAGGTGGGCTGGGGGTCCTGGACCTCGGGGGGGCAGGGGGGCCATATTGGGGTTGTATGGTCCAGGAGATGCCCTGGGGCGAAATGGTCGCTAGAATGTGGTCCTCCATGTCTAGTTACTAGTCTATACCTAAGGACTCCAGTGTTTCTGGGCAGACAACTCGGTCGGCCCCAGAACCCTGTCTGACTCGAGTGGTGTTATGCAATGCCAGGTCTATTAGGAACAAGACAGCAATTACTGTTGATCTTGGGACAGCAGATCTGGCTTGCATCACCGAGACCTGGCTTGATGACAACGCGAGCCCCATCCTGAAGGCAGCGGTCCCAGGTGGGTTCTTGTGATATACTGTTCGAGATCGGACCGCAGGGGTGGGGGGGGGTGGCTATCTGTTTTGGATCTGAATTGGTCCTTACTGGCGTACCAGTTGAGGGGGCCAGACCATTTGTGTTTACCTTAGTAGCAGGTGTGGGCTGCAGGATCATTCTCATCTACCGTCCACTCAGGGGTGAGACATTGTTCCTGCAGGAAGTAGCAGACTTCATCATCGACGTGGCGCTGGATTCACCCAGGCTGATGGTCCTGGGTGACTTCAACACCTGGGTCGATGATGAACTCTCACAGTTTGGTCAATACTTCCTCCAACTTATGTGTTCGTTGGGGTTCATACAGGTAGTTGTTTCTGCTACTCATAATCAAGGTCACTCTCTTGATCTGGTCTTCCTCTTGGGGATCGAGTCCTTCCACTTGGTGGTGGAACCAGTCACATGGTCTGCTCATTACACAGTAAGATTCAATCTCCAGCGCCTCCCACAGGCTGGCCCCTGTGGAGATGGTCAGATACTGCCCATTAAGGGGTGTAACCCCAGAAGGTCTTCTGGTGGTGTTAGACCAATCGAGAATTTCGAGGACAGGCAAGGATCCAGAGAGTCTAGCCCTGGCCTATAATAAGGCTATTACTGAGGCTCTGGATTCCATCACCCCAGTCCATGTTCATCCTCTCTCTCTCTCTCTCTCTCTCTCTGCCCTCAGGCCCCTTGGTTTCATGGGATCTTGAGGGAGTTGAGATGTGTAGGACAAAGGTTAGAGCATTGCTGGCAGAAATCGACCATTGAAGCCGACCACCTTAGATTGATAGATCATTATCCAAGCTATCAATCAGCAATTACACATAAGAAGGCAGAGTTCCTGTCTGGTGAGATTGCTTCTGTTCAAAATCGACTGGCTCAGCTGTTTTGAACCATAGACCGGTTGTGCAACCCAACCTGCCTGCAGGTTCAAGGAGCATTTTCAAAAGTTAAATGTGAGGATAAAGTGGTTGACATCAGGGCCGAAATCTGTTCAGCGTCCTCTATGGGAGTTGATGGTGGTCGGTGTATGGTCACTCCCTCTCGGTCTTTCTGGATATCTGTTGACCGTCTGGAGATAGGGGACATCATGCAGATTGTCCAGAATTTGCGGCCAACATGCTGTAGTTTGGATCCGGGCCCTACACACCTATTATTGGGGTGTACGGAGTCCATTGGCCTGATCTTGCAAAGACAGTTTGGTGTTCCTTAGATTCGGGAGAGTTCCCTAGCTCCCTGAAGGAGGCAGTGGTGACACCGCTTCTTAAGAAAGCTTCCTTGGACCCAAACAGCTGTGCAAACTACAGACCCATCTCTAACCTTCCCTTTGTTGGGAAGATGATTGAGAAAGTGGTTGCACTGCAACTGGAGAACCACCTTACCATCCACGATGTCTTTGATCCTCTCCAGTCAGGCTTCCGGAAGAGACATAATACCGAGACCATTCTAGTTCGGGTGCTCAATGATCTCCTGATGGCGAGGGACCAGTGCACCATTCCATCTTGGTGCTCCTGGATCTCTCTTCAGCGTTTGACACTGTGAACCATGGGGTTTTGCTTGAGCGCCTGAGGATTATCTTTGGCCTGGCTGGTCCAGTTCTGAGATGGTTTCATTCTTTCCTAGCCGGCAGGTCTCAGAGGGTGGTATCTTGTATTTTTTCTTCTGAACCATTATCTCTGCCGTGCAGGGTCCCTCAGGGCTCGGTGCTGTCCCCCATGTTGTTCGCAGTGTATCTGCTGCCCTTCGGAGACATTGTAAGATGATATGGGCTGAGGTTTCACTGCTAAGCTGATGATACCCAGCTCTGTCTGCCTTTTGCACCGAACCAGAACAGTGCAGTCTTGATGTTTAATAGCTGTCTGGTGGAGATCCATGACTGGATGAAGTCTAGCTGGTTGAAACTGAATTCCAGGAAGACTGAGGTGTTGGTAGCGGATCTGGGGCGCCGGATAGAGGGGCCGGTGGTGGGTTTACCCTCTGGCTTGACGGTGTACAACTGCCTACCTCTGAATGGGTGCATAATCTGGGAGCAGTTCTTGATGATGGGCTGACACTGCATGTGCCGGTGTCGGCAGTTGTCAAATCTTCCTTTTACCATCTTAGGAACATCGCCAGAATTAAGTACCTTGTTCCATCCGATGATTTGCCCACGTTGATACATACCTTTGCGACCTCTTGCCTTGACTACTGTAACTCCCTTAACCTGGGGCTTCCGGGGGTTGATATTTGCCACTTGCAGCTGGTGCAGAACATGGCGGCATGATTGTTGACTGGGACTTTGTGCTCCAGTCATATTACTCCAGTGCTGCGCATTCTGCACTGGCTGCCTATACAGAGGTGGATCACCTTCAAGTTCAGTCTTCTGACCTATAAAGCCCTTCATGGACTGGGACCGAGTTACCTGCAAGAGTTCCTGGTGCCCTATAGCCTGGGCTGTCCTCTCTGCTCAACTGACGAGGGGTTGTTAGAGGTTACCAGGGCACGGCTAAAAACATTTGGGGCTCGGGCTTTTATGTTTGCGGCACCATCCCTGTGGAACTCTCTATCTCACCAGAATAGAGAGTGCAGGACCGTGGAGAGCTTCAAAATCAGTTTGATATTTTTATGGATGGTGAGAAATTTTGAACGATTTTATTGGATTGTTTTATGATATGTGTGTTATGTGCAGTGCTTTGACATTGGAATTGTGCTATATAAATAAAAGTATTATTATTATTATGCCAGTATGCCTATGCAAATGAGGGAGTGCCCCCTGCATAATGGTGCAACAGTATGGTCAAAGCTTTGTGGTGGTGCTAAACATCCCACAGGGCAACACTGTTTACTGTCGCAGAAAAGCTTGTCATATCGGAGCACTAAGGCCACGTCCCATCCCTGAAGGAAGAGAGTGCTGTAGAGCATCTGAATGAAAATAATTAACCTGTGGTAGGCTTTTTATTGCCACTGTCAATAATATGGATATTTCCAAGTAGCCACAGCAAAATAAAACTGAAAACAGAATTTACAAATAATGGTGCCTATGCACCAATGGGCGTGAGTACTGTGCAAAGGCACGATACCCACCTGTTTTGCTCCACAGTCCAGACAGGCACAGCATGCATGGTAAGCACGACCGCAAGCACCCCCAGGGCACCTGTCTACAACCCCCTCCCCCGGGTGCACAGGTTCGCGGGGGGGGAAGCTGGGTTCAGATAGGTGGACCAGGGTATGCATCCAGTCGGATGCCTGACCTGGGTCCCAGAGTGGATCCCTTGTGACCTGGGAAAGTATGTGTGTGTGTGGAAAGGCATGGATCCCACATTCAACAAAAGTATGGGCACTCACCCGAATGGCTGCCCCTAGCCCTCGCCAACAGCCTAGAGGTCTGGAACAACATGGAAGGTTGTCTCCCAGTGCCTCCGCAGCCGGTGGGTGTTACCCTTTGGGGTGCACACTGAATTATGGCAGGATCCTGGCTGCTGTACCCTGCACTCCCTGTGTCTGGCATTATGCACCATAGTGAATGGTACACAGAGCAGGCACACCCGAGACACTCTCCCTGACCGCCCATGGCATGTAACTGCCCACACAGCCAGGTGATCCAGCATGCATCTGCCCGGTGCATTGTCGTGAATGCCACAGGGGGTTCACAGGACCCCTGCTGCATGGCATTCCCACTTAGGGTTGCCTACCTGTCTCAGATATGTGGCACGTAGGCAATCCCTTTTTTTATGCATAAGGCCCAATATTTTTTGGGATGCATTAGTTTCAAGGCTAAAAAAGTAGTCTCCTAGCTGGCCCAGTGGCACTGAGGGTTGAGGTGCTGGATGCTACACCTCGCGCCACACCGGCAACCCGGGTTCGCAATCAAGCCCGGGCCACTGGGGGTCAGCAGGGGAAGGAGAGGATTGAGTGTCCAATGGACAGCTCTCCTCTCCTGGGAGGAAGGGGGGCCGTATCCCACACAGGTAGTGACACCCGGTGGAGATCGAGTGTTACTGCAGATGTCGGGATCACGTACGGGGGAAGGATGTTGGGTGGCTGCCTTTTGGACGTGAGTGGGAGCACTCATATAACAAGCTGGGCAACATGGCATGACTCACATTTATGGGAGGGAATAAAGTAGAAAAAAAACCTCCAGCCCAGATAGGCGACAGCTCCTGATGCTAAATACTGTATTTAATCGAATAGTAGCCACTCTCAAATAAAAGTCACCCTCAAATACAAGCTGCAGGTCAAAATTAATGCTTTTAATAAAAGCCGCCCTCAAATACAGTATAAGCTGCAGCTTCTAGTTAGGGTTGAAGTCATGTCAGATAAAAAACTGTGGGATTAACTCTGTGATTTTTATCTTTGTAACTACGATAATTACTGTTGTTTTTTCACCTGAGTATCTTAGTTGGTGTTTCTTTATTTTGATATGAAGTAGACCAATAACAATAAACTTGATCAAATCCTGGATGTGTAATATTTAATTTTTAGCACTGAAAAATTTTGATTTTGCAAAACAAGCCCCCCTCAGATACAAGCTGCCTTTGAATACAAGTCACAGGTAAAAATATAAAATGTTATGAATAAAAGCTACACAAGATAGCATTTAGATATTTATTTTTTCTATAAAGGTGTTTATTCTCCTTGACCTGGGCAGGCTGGTTCCCTTCAGCTCTGTCACCGCTGTCCTCACTGGCAACCATCTCCCCAGGAGTCACCTGTCAGCTATGTTCACCCACAGACTGCCCCACCCCCCCATGGAAGAACCAGAAGAGGAGGGTGTCCTCCCCTGGAGATTCTCATCCAGCTGCTGCTGACAGGGGTGCTATTGGTGGGGCAGGTGAGGGGTGGGTGTACAGAGAGTCATGAACGCCTGCCCCCCCATCCATTTTCCTTCACTTTTCTCTCCCATCCCCATAGCTGGGGAGCACACAGCACTGCAAGTGTGTGGAAGCAAGCATGTACCATGGAATCCCACAGCTCCCCTCCTTCGTGTCACTCCAGACCTGTACTACCACCTGGCCTCCACCTGGTGGCAGTCTTATAGTGGAGCTGACAAGGCCTCCCTCCCCAGGAGAAGACAGCAATCCATTGGACCAGTGATCCACTCCCCCAGCCAACCCCAGCAACCTGAGACTGCTCCCAATCTTGAGTTGCCACGTGGCAGGTGGTAGCTCTACCACCACACCACTGAGCTAGCCTGTATTTTGATATCTTTTTTTTTTATCTATTTATATTCCCCTGTCCCAGTCAGCCCTCATTCTTGCCAGTCCTCCCAGCCCCATCACCCTGACTCCGGCAGGGCTTTCCTCTCTGGTATTCCCCCATGGCTAGCCCTCCATGGCAGTGTGGCATGGAGTCTCTTCAACCCCCTGGGACCGGATCCAGATTCTTGGAGGCACCTGTCCATCGGGTGTGGAGCCTGCAGAGGCTGGCAGTCATCTTGAGTGACAGGGACACTTTTTCTGTTTTCTGCCCTTGGTAGACGTGGCGTGCGCTGACATCAAGGTGAGTGCACCGATGTCTTCCATGTCTCCTTCCACCTGTTAGAGCTTGGGCTGCCTCTCCCCTGGCTTCCAACAGAGGCCAGTCATGCACCAAGCTCTTCCCACCCTCCCTCTGGAGGAGAACAGCAGTCCATGGGATGCTCGATCCTCCTCCCCACCTGGCCAGCCCTCTGACTCCCAAGGTCGCTCCCAACCTCAGGTCATCGGCGACACAAATGGTAGTGCTACCACTGTGCCGGTGGGCCAGCCTGTATTTTGATATCTTTAATTAAAAAAAACTTAATGTTTGCACAGGAATTCCTCACAAATTATTTTTCAAAATCTACCTGATGCACACACATTTTGTACACCTACCCAATGGTTTTCAAAATATTTATGCTGCAGTATGGTTTTCAAAATCTACTTGCTACACAATGGTTTTTAATATCTACCTGATGAGTGAAGAGTTTTAGTTAGTGTTTAAGTTCGACATGACTAAAAACTTTAAGGTAAGATAACTTATTAAATCCTTAAATATTAAGGGTAATACTATAGTGTTTGTGAGGGAGAGTTAGAATGAGACACACAATGTCCCCATATAATGAAGGTTAGTGCCTCGTTAACAGGCATACCTCCAAGCTAACCAGACTCGGTGCATCTTGGCGGGGTGGGGACCATGTCCAAAGAGTTACCAGGCATAGTGCACAGTGGATACTGCTGATATGCAGATTACACCACTGCAGCCTTGCAAATGAGGGCATCCTCTTGCACACAAAATGCAATGGTACATTCAAAGGCTCCTGTAAGCGGTACCAGGAGCTAAGGCAGCCCTAATTAATGCTTATAAAACCGTCCTTTATCAACAGCACTTATGCTGGCAATCCCCACTTCCACCTGTCACATCCCTGTAGGTATGCAGCTATATTGCAGATCCCAACCCTGGCAGTCCAGTGGTTCCCCAACCCCATTTGCTGTCAGTACTGTGCAATATTAAAGATTTGAATGCTGGCAGTCTAATGGACAACCCTCCCACACCCAATCCTTGACAGTCCTGTGCCCTTGTCTGGCAGTCTAGTGGACCCCTTCCCTTAATTCAACCCTATCAGTATTGTTGAACTGTATTATGCCCTTCCCTTCCAGTCTAGTGAACCCCCCTTTCCTCACCTGATCCCTGTCGGTATTTCTGTACAAAATCCTTTCCTTGCCAGTCTAGTGAACTCTCTTCCCTCACACAATTCAGTGTTGTGGAAATGTACTGAAGCCCGTCCCTGGCAGCCTAGTGTTATTGCCTGATGGATCACAGTCAAAGCCCCCCGCTCTGGTTAATCCACTGAGCACCTACCACACACCCCCTGCCGGCTTCCTACTCACACACCTGTCCATAAGTGAGCCAACATCTGGTCTTCAGACGGCAACTGGCACAGACGCTCCTCTCACAACTCAGAGGCCACCACCTGACTGACAAGGACTGAATGCATGCCTACTACAGAAATAAATGTTTCTACAGTATTCCCATACTAACTACCTACCAGTCAGATTGCCAAGGTGGTGAGTGGGGGTCTTTGCTGGTCAGTGTCAGAGGACCTGATGGCAGCTCGCCTACAGATGGATCGATGAGTTAGGGATTGATAGAGGGTGGAGGTGGTGGTTGCTCAGTGAGTGGGCTGGGAAGAGGAACTTTGTCAGTGATTGATTGGGGTTGCAAGGGATGGGCATCAGTACATTTCCACAACATCAGATTGGGTGAAGGAGGAGGGGTTACTAGACGGCCAGGGAAGGGATTTAAGGGAAGGTCTCCTCAACCTATTTTTTGTCTACCTGTGTAGTTTGTAGGTGTGAACAATGATTCCTTCTCTTGCATCCTCCTAATTGTATCCTAATTTAAATATACATGAGGTTGCTTCACTCTATTTAGAATGTGTGTGAAAACCTGTTTGTCTCCATTGCAAAGGTCATGACCCCACTCATGCAAGGCATCATGTGAGTTGATGATGCATATCTGAACAAGCCAGCAGAAGTTACTCTCTCATTTAGTTCTGTTACATGTATTGTGAAGTCTCTGTATTTTTTAAAAGCATTTTTTCACACAACTCCACAATACCAATGGGGACTGGGTGAGGTGGGGGGTACACCAGGTGGCCAGGGAAGGGCTTTAGTACAGTTTCACACTGCTGACAGGAACTGAGTGAGGAAGGGGGTTCTGCTACACTGTCAGGAATGACATAGGTGGGTAAGACTCAGATGTGGGGGACATCCGGGGCTCTGCACAAAGCCAATGCTCTGTACAATGCCTCCCACATTTGTGTATGGATGCATTGTGCCAAGCTGCTAATGGACATATAATGACATGCAAATGGGCCTTTTGCACCGTGCATGCAATAAGTATGTGGTTTTTAGCATGCCAGCCACAGAAAATGGCTCTCAGCAGTGACGGCACTATTCCATTGCAGATGGGCTATCTCCCTTTACTCCTAGGAGCCTGTTATCAGCAGGGGCTGTGGTAATGATCACACATGCACCATGCATGGCACTTGTAGCATTTGGGTTCTGACTACATAAAAATACTTCCTACTCCCATATACTTCAGTTTGGCTGCTCTGCTCAGCAGGGGAGACTCTGCTGGTGGTTTCCTGTGTCCTTTGGAAATCCTCAGTGAAAGGGTTTTTTCTGTGGCCATCCAGCACATGGGGAATGCCTTACCAAATCAGCTTTGTCAGATCTCCTCTGTTGAAGTTTTTAAACGAGTTCTGAACAGCCATCCTTTTCCCTGGCATTTTTTTAATTTTATTATTTATTTATTTATTTATTTACTTGTTCTAGGATTACAAATACCTTTGAGCCGAGGCTCTTTTACAAAGGTTCCATGTCATTGGTACAATTGAGACAATCATAAGCAAAGATAACAGTTTATAAAATAAAAAAAAAAAACACAGTCTTGTAGATGAAAAAAGAACAATAAGGTGAAACTTTGGGGAGGGGAAGGGAAAGGACGAGGGTGAAATCAGGGAGACTAAGTGGGTGGGAGAAAAGGGGAGGTAGGTTGGGAGGGATAGAGAGAGGAGAGGTGGAAGGCGGATAAGAATAGAGGTAGTGCAGCCGGGTGGCATTTGTCATGGGCCAGCAGGGGAGGTGAAGATAGGAGGGAGGTGGGTGCTGGCAAAGTGCAGGAGTAGATGTGGATCCAAAAGGGCATCTTCAGCTATGGAACCAAAAGACATGTTTAGCCACAACAGTCACAGAGGTTGGAGGCAGTGAGTGTTAGGCGGAAAGAATCTTAAAAGTGCTGGCCGATAGTGAGGATGAGATGGCAACTGGGAGACCGTTGTACCAGCTAGTGGCCCGGTAAGCAAAGGATCTTTGGCCTTGTGTTGTAAAGCGCAATCGGGATTTGCAAGCTGAGGTTTGATCCCTGGTATGTCGGGTGTGGCTTCTCAGTTGTATGAGGGCACAGACTGCGAGGGGGCAAGGCCCAGCAAGATTTTCTTAGTAGTAACACAAGTTTGGTGTTTTATTTGATTGGCAAGATTCAGCCATCCAGTTTGAGACCAGAGGTCACAGGTGTGAGTTAAGCGTTGGGAGCCAGTGACAAGTCGACAGGCCTTGTTGAAGGCGGTGGATACACGTTTGAGTGCGGTGGTTGTAGCAGAGCTGTAAATGATAATGCCATAATCAATTATTGATATGATGGAGCTCTGGACAGCGACAGTGAGGGCTTCGGGTGTCAGGTGTTTCCTATGACGGAATAGCAGGCCTAGCCGGGAGTTAGCAGCTTTGGTGACATGGTTGATGTGGGCAGTGTATGAGAGGTGAAGGTCAAGAGTGATCCTGAGGTATTTAAAGTTTTTGACCTGTTCCAGTGCAGCACCTTGTCTGATGATAACAGAGAGTTGGAAGTGCTTATGTTTATTATGGGAGCTGCTGAAGATCATGGCCTTTGCTTTTTTTTGATTAAGGATCAGTTTGTGCTTTGTGAACCAATTCTCAACCAAGGAGAAGCCGAGTTGGAGATTTTCTTGCAATTTCTTCGGGTCCTGGTGTGTGGCAAGGATTACTGCATCATCGGCATACAGGGTGATATGTTCAGAGCAGGAGTCCGGTAGGGTGTTAAGGAACAGGCTGAAGAGTAGAGGGTCCAGTATTGAACCCTGGGGGACTCTAGAGAGGACAGGTTTGGAATCAGAGTGCACATCTCCAATTTTTACACACTGGGAGCGGTTTTCAAGATAGCTTTTGAACCAAGAGATTGAATCATTGGAGAGACCAGCATTTCTTAGTTGGCTCAGCAGGAGGGAGTGGTGGACAGTATCGAAGGCTTTGGTCAGGTCGATGAAAATAGCACCAGTTAGTTGTCCATTGTTGAGGGAGCTGTGAATGGAGCCGGTGAATTCGAGTTAGGCAGAGGATGTACTATGACCTTTTCTAAAGCCATGTTGCTGTTTACAGAGGACTCATTTTAAATATATTATGAATGAAAGGGATCCATCTGTGCTTGTTTGATTTTATAAATGTTTTTAGTTGATTAAATGAAATTGCATGTACAGAGCTTTAAGCACTGAGGATGAGGAGCTATATCAACTAAAATGTGCTTGCCTGCTTTAGAAGCATAATATTCAGACAGGCATAGCAGGACAGAAAGTGCATGCTCTCCATCTGAATATCATTCCCAGACAGTCAAGTGCTTTATAGGCCCTGTCCACACTATCAGCGCTTTTGGAAACCGTTTTGTATAACGGTTTTCAGAACGGTTGTCCCTCCGTCCTCACTACAGCCGACTTTGGAGGATGCCCCTCGGAGTTTCCAGGCATACTTGCAGCAGCCCCTCAAAGCATTGTGGGTGTCCAATGCATGCCGGGATACCCGGGAACGGGCATGTTAACCCGATTGGGCTAAAAATGGCACCGATCGATTCGGGATCCTATGGTGAGGATGGGGATGTTAAGTAGTATATCCCCTTTTCTTTCAGGAGGCAATATTTGCCAAGACAGCCCACAGAAGTTGCCTTAAACCGCTTTACAGTACGGTGTGCATCCACACCACTGATAAAACGGTTTATGGCAACCGTGTTGGGCTGCAACCATGCTCAAACCCTGCTCTGATCAGGTTTTGAGAATGGTTTCTTAAACTGGTTCAGAGCATGGAAAAAGCATGCTGTAGTGTGGACGCGAACCGAGTCTGCAGGTTTTGTAATGTTACAGACCAACTGTAATGTTACAGGTACAAAACCCCTAGTGTGGACAGGGCCTTAGTGCCAGCCTTAGGTTGGTGCATGACTAAATATGAGGGTCACTGCATGTGTTTTTTTTTTTAATTAATTAGTAGTGAGTAATCTTTAATTAAAAATCAAACCATTTGCACAGGAATCCTTTACACATTTTATAAAAATATATATGCTGCATGAACATGTTAAAATCTATTTTATGTTTTTCAAACTACTGGCATGCTGCACAATGGTTTTTGAAATATATGTGCTGCATGATAGTTTTCAAAGTCTATGTATTGCATGAGGGTTTTCACAAAATGTTCACACAAAACTGCTTCACAAAAGGTTTTGAAAATCTACACACCATGCAACAGTTTTCAAAATATACGTGCTACAAGATAAGTTTCAAAATGTATGTGTAATCTCTTCTTTTTTACTCTGGCTCTCCCTTTGATCCCCTCCCTTCCTTATTAGATGGCATGCAGTCCAAAAATTTCTTTCAGCTGGGGCTGCTGTCCCTGTTCTTTTAGTTGGGGGCTGATACCATGTAATAACACTCTCTTGGCATCAGGCAGAGACTTGGGGTGTGCATAGCTCCAAGGGTAACCTCCATCTCTAGGGTAGGTGGTAACTGCTCACCAGTTTCAATCAAACACACTCAGTCTCTTGCTATTTACAGTTCCTCTCCTTTGCATTCCAATTACTTCCTGATGAGCTTTGCTCGGTGTCCCTTCTGTTATGCTGGAAATAAATCACTCTGCTACATGATGTGTTGTTGTCATGTTTACTAACATATTGACAGTTACGGCCCCAAATGTTGCTATCCTTGCCAGCACTGCAAGACAGGCTCTAGTCTGACCCTGGATTGAAGTTAAAACTGTAAGGTAACTTAAAAAAGGTTTTACCCTCTACACATCTCTCACAGAAGCCCAATGACTCCTCTTATTTCTTGTAATGTTTCAGTGGGTGAGGTTTTACATCAGGACAGAGCCTTTCCTATGCTGCCTTCTCAACTTACCAGAGCTCCCACCTTGCAGTGCAATACACTTTGGGTTCACTCATTTTTCATTTACTACCATGACACTGGAACATTACTTTAGCTGGTGTGCAGGAGGCAGCACCACTGTAGGGACATTCACTATGGCACTCCTGGCTAACGTTCACCATGGGCTCTGGGTACCTCACATTAATCAGATCTTACAGAGGTTAGAGCATTCCTGGCACAGGTCTCAGTCCATGGATGATGAATTGAAGTTGAAAACTCACTATCATGAATATCAACGAGCAATCACCTTAAAAAAGGCAGAATTCCTGTCACAGACAATTGCTGCAGGGAGTAGTCATCCAGCTCAACTCTTTCACCCCATGGAGAGGTTATTAAATCATTCCTGTTAACAGTTCTTTCTGCTGAAAAATGCAATGAGTTTGGAGACTTCTTCACTAACAAGGTGTCATCCATTAGATCAGGTATCCACTCAGGCAGCCTGTTATGGGCCGGTGGTGATCAGTGCCATGGCGACAGTGCTGATCTGCCTGCCTGGGGTGAGTTTTGGCTGGTTTCTGATGCCAAGGTTCCCAAGATAATGGCCAGTTTGCATCCCACCTGCTGTTTGCTGGATCTGGGACCTACCTGGTTTCTTTTAGAGTGCCAGGAGGTGCTGGGCCTGGTCATTTCTCAGACTGTCAGGTGTTCCTTGAGGGAGGTTGTCTTCTCTTCTGCCCTTAAACAGGCAGTGGTAATGCCCCTTGTTAAGAAATCATCCTTGGACCCTGATGTTTTGGGGAATTACAGACCTGTCTCTAATCTTGCCTTTTTGGGGAAGATTATTGTGAAGGTGGTGCTTGACCAGCTTGTTAAATGCCTTGAACAATTCAGTATTTTTGAACCTCTCCAGCCGGGCTTTTGGGCACGTCACAACACTGAGGCTGCTCTTATCAGAGTCACAAATGATCTCATCATGGTGAGGGATCAGAGGCGTTGTACCATCTTGGTCCTCCTACAGCTGTCAGTTGCATTGGTACTGTCAATCATGGAGTGCTTCTGGATTGCCTGAGGAACTATGTGGGACTCAACGGTACTGTACTGCGTTGGTTTGAGTCCTACCTTTTTGGGAGAATCCAACGTGTGACCTTGGGAAATTTTCTTTTCAGGGCCTTAGCGCTCCCTTGTGGTGTTCCTCAAAGCTCAATCCTTGCTCCCATGTTATTTAAAGTGTACATACTGCCATTGGGTGAGATCATTGGATGATATGACATGAGTTTCACTGCTGTGCAGATGATACTCAGCTCGACCTGTCTGAAACTCCTGGTGGTTCTGATGCGGTCCCAGTGCTGGAGAAGTGTTTGTTCAAAATTAATCACTGGATGTCCTCAAACTGGTCATGTCTCAAACCGGGTATGACAGTGGTCATGGCTGTTGAGCCCAGTAGGCAGGGGCCAGCTATGGCATGCAAACTGTCTATGTGTCCCTCGCTGGATGGACAGCTGCTCAAAGCTGTAAATGCCATTAAGAATCTTGGGGTCATCCTGAACAGTAAGCAGACCCTTGATCAACAGGGGTCAGCAGTTGTCTGGACTGGCTTTTACCATCTTTGTAACACTGCCAGGATCAAACAGTATGCAACTCCTGCAGACCTAGTGACAACAGCACATGCCTTTGTCACCACTAGGCTTGATTATTGCAATGTACTATACCCAGGGTTATCTGGAGGTTTGTTGCAATGCCTGCAACTAGTCCAGAATGCTGCAGCCTGGCTTATTGTGGGCTCCTCTTGTAGGGTCCAAGAAAGAAAGAAGTTCACTAACCAAGCAGTCAAAAAACTCTTCAGTGTAATGTTCTTTTATTAAAGTGAAAGTCCCCATTACCTATTTTCTGTACACCTGTACAGTTTGTAGGCATGAACAATGATTCCCTCTCTTACACCCCTATTAATTTTATGTTAATTTAAATTTAAATGTAGTTGCTTCACTCTGTTCTGCCCTGGTGTGAAAAACCTGTTTCACTCCAACACAAAGGTCATGACCCCACACATGTAAGGCATCATAGGAGTTGATGATACGCACATGCACAAGCCAACAGAATTGCTAATGTCAGTCAATTCTGTTATATGTCTTCTGAAGTCCCTGTATTCTTGTCTTGTGCTAGCCATCAAACTTTTCAAGATAAGTTCCTTAACGCTTTCTGTTGTTTAAAGTGTGTCTGAGTTGAAAAAATGCAGTTGGAAGGATGCTGGTGCTTGAGATGTTTTGTTATTCAGCTGATTAATTCTTATGTGCTAGAAGCTCTTTGCTTACTCTCAGTCCCTTTGATGTGCAAGTATACATTATCAACTCCCATGTTTCCTTTATGAGTGGGGTCATGACCTTTGCAATGGAGAAAAACAGATTGTCACACCAGGGCAGAACAGAGTGAAGCAACATCATTTAAATAATTAGGATGAAATTAGAGAGATGCAAGAGAGGGAATCATTGTTTATGTCTACAAACTACACAAGCAAACAGAAAAAAAAGGTTGAGGGGACTTTTCCTTTAATTTCTTGCACAGGGCCTTTAACCAACGTTTCACCTGCAAGGCTTCCTCAGGGAATCCTGGCCTCTCACCTACTCTGAGAGCAGACTGGTATAATTCTATAATGTGTTCAATATTTAGATACTGCTGTAATTTAGATAACCATCAACTTCTATTCTTACTTTTTTTAATTGTTCACAAGCTTACATAGCTTTAATACTTTTTAGTTATATTCACATCTGTTCACTACTGCTCATTTCAGCCTGTATAACCATTTTTCTAAGGCTTCTGCTACTCCTCTCAGGTTGTGGCAGACACGCTTGTGCTAAATGAGTCCTTTCTTGATTATTTAATGGAGAAGAAAAAAATCTCCCAGTTGAAATTCCAATAAGTGGATCATCCATCTCCCAGCGACAAGTCCAAAATCCGACACTGATGGGAATTCCACAAATAGTGGCTAGTGAACTTCTTTGTTTCTTGGATTCTGAACCACTGTCTAGCCCCAACCTACTTTATTGCAATATTCTAAACTATTTGTGGAGTTCCCATCAGTGTTGGATTTTGGACTTGTTGGGAGAGTGGTGCGTGCCTCCCCATTTCAAACCGATGATCCGCCTATTAGAATTTCAACTGAGAGATTTGTTCTTCTCCATGAAATAATCAAGAAAGGACTTATTTAGCACAAGCATGTCTATCACAACCTGAGAGGAATAGTAGAAGCCTTAGAAAAGAAGGTTATACAGGCTGAAATAAGCAATAGTTAACAGAAATGAATATAACTAAAATGCACTAAAGCTATGTACAGTACGTTAGTGAACAATTAAGATAAAAATAGAAGTTGATGGTTAAAAGAGCAGTATCTAAATATTGACCACACTATAGAATTATACCATTCTGCTCTCAGAACAGGTGAGAGGCCCAAACTTCCTGAGGAAACCTTAAAGGCAAAACACTGGTTAAAGAACCTGTGCAAGAAATTAATAAAAGAACATTACACTGAAGAGTTTTTTGACTGTGTGTCTAGTGAACTTCTTTGATAGATTCTGAACCACCTACTAGTCACAACCTTATTCCGGCATTGTAAACTATCTGTGGAGTTCCCGTCAGTGCTGGATTTTGGACTCCTCATGCAGGGACCACTTTACACGACTGTTGTGTGTACTGCACTGGCTGCCTAGGCAGTGGTGCATGACCTTTAAGGTACGTTTGATAACTTTTAAGGTCCTACATGGTTTGTGACCAGACTACTTAAAAGACCTTCTAGTTCCCTACCGCCTAACTTGCTCACTCTGATCTTCTGACAGTGGCTTGCTCTTAGTCTCCACTTCTAAACTCTGTCAGTCTGGGGACAGAGTGTTCTGTGTGGTGGCACCCACTCCATGAAATGCTTTGCCAGACCACATAAGATCTGTTCACTTGTAGAGGCCTTTAAATCTAGTTTGAAAACTCTTCTATTTTCTGAAGCCTTCCCTGAATTTTAATTATTTATATTATGATTTCATGTTGCCTGTTCATTGTTTCATCTGTAGTTGTTTTACTGTACAGTGGCCTGAACCTTCAGGAAAGGGCACTGTAGAAATAAAGTCACCTTGCTTTGCCTTGCTTTCGCCAGACAATGTGCTGGGCAGCAGTGCACCAGTGTCTACCTCAGTGTGCCCCCAGGAAGAGGCAATGTCTCCAGGCCCTCTGACAGGGGTTACATCTGCAGTATCCATACCAGCTTGAGATTCCCCGTACAAGTAGTAGGCCTGCCTCCTACTTGTTTCAGCAGTTCAGTCTTTGGCAACAGATATTTCAACATCTTCAGCACAGCTGACAGCATTTCTCTGTCACAGTCAAGACCAAAATTTCACCCCAAAGTGAAAACACTCACTTATGAAATACTCTATGCATCACAAAGGCTAACAAGGAGTTCCCTGAAGGCTATCCCTTTAGGATCATCAATGGAGATCCACACCAAATGGCCTTCAGACTTCAAGTTCCCACAGCCATCACTGCTACATAGATACATAGACAGTGTTGGCAGATAAGGGCCTATGGCCCACCCAGTCTGCCCATTTGAGCTTGTAAGTTCAGTTTATGTTTTCCTAGAAGTCTGTTGCCCCTTACCCCTGACCTCCAGAATTCCTTTATGTCTATCCCATGCATTCTTAAATCCCGTGATTGTTTCAGCCCCACCACTTCCTCTGGCAGGGTGTTCCACTTGTCCACCACCGTTCTGTGAAGAAATTCTTCCTCATGTTTTCTCTGAATCGTCCTCCTCCAACTTCATCCCATGCCCTCTAGTCCTGGAACATCTTTTTCGCTTAAAAATAGGTCCTGTAAAAATAGTGCATTCCTGCACCCTGTTCCTCCCTGTAAGATACTTGTATGTCTCTATCATATCCCCTCTCTCTCTCCTCTCCTCCAGTGAGTACATGTTCAGTTCCTTCAACCTGTCTTCATAGGACTTGTGATGCAATCCATGCACCATCTTTGTTGCCCTCCTCTGAACCTTCTCTACCCTGTCTATGTCCTTACGTAGGTATGGTCTGAGAACTGTACACTGTACTCCAGGTGGAACCCTCACTAGTGTCTTGTATAGTGGAGATTATGGCCTCCTTTCCCTGCCTGTACATCCCAGCATCCTATTTGCTTACCTGCTGCCTTGTCACACTGTTTCCCTACCTTGGGTCATCAGAAATGATAACCCCAAGATCCCTTTCCTGCTTGGTGCATGCTATATCCTCACCCCCAACTGATATATTGTGCCAGGGTTTTTGCCCATATGCATTATCTTGCACTTCTTTGCATTGAATTTCAACTGCCAAACCCTGACCATTCTTCAAGTTCTGCAGGTCCCTTCTCATTCTGTCTACACCCTCTGGTGTGTCTACTCTGTTACAGAGCTTTGTGTCATCAGCGAACAGTGAAATTCTGCCTTTTAGGTCCTGTGTAATGTCACTGATGAAGATGTTGAATAGGACCGTCCCAGCACTGATCCCTGTGGTACCCCACTGGTCACTCTTCCCTCTGTGGAGTGACAGCCATTTACCACCACCTCTGTGTCCTGCCACCCAGCCAGTTACCTACCCACACTACTGTCCTGCCCACACCCATATTCCCCAGTTTGTGTAATAGTCTTCTATGTGGCACAGTGTCAAAGGCCTTGCTGAAGTCCAGATAGGCCATGTCCACTGCCCTCCCTGATCCACCTCCCTAGTCACCCAGTCAAAAATTCAGCGAGGTTGGTCTGACATGACCTCCCCGGTGAAACCATGCTGCCTTGGGTCCTGTAGTCCACTGACAACCAGATGTTCCTCCAATCTCTCCTTCAGTAGTGCTTCCATGATCTTCCCCACTACCGAGGTGAGGCTGACTGTCTGTAGTTCCCTGCTTCCTCTTTGTTCCCGCTTTTGTATAAGGGACTACATCTGCTGTCCTCCAGTCTTTGGGTACCTCCCTGTTTCCAGTGATCGGCTAAACAGGATAGCCAGAGGTTCAGCCACCCCTCTCTTAGTTCTTTAGGACCCTGGGGTGCACCCATCTGGCCCCATTGCTTTATCAACTCTTATTACTTCCAGTTCCTTCAGGACCCTTTCTCATGTAAAGGGACTTGTGTCCATTTCTACACCATTCTCACCCTTTGTACTCCCTTCAGACCCATTACCCTCCTCTTCCTCAGTAAAGACTGAGCAGAAATACCTGTTCAATATGTCAGCTTTACTGCTGTCATCCTCCACGTGGCTCCCATCCTCCCCCTTCAGTCTCACTATCCCTCCCTTTGTCTTTCTTTTTTCACTTATGTACCTGTAAAAGGTTTTGTCCCCTCTACCCACTGATTTTGCAATGTGTTCTTCTGTCTGAGCTTTGGCTTCCCTTACTGACCTCCCTGCCTCCCTTTGCTTCTCCTGGTACCTCTCCTATCCCTTCTGCCTGTGTCTTTTGTATTGCCTGAATGCAATCTTTTGGCTTTCACTTTCTTTGCTACCTCTTTGGAAAACCACAACGGTTTCCTCTTCCTTTTCCTTTTGCTAACCTGCTTAATGCATAATTCTGTTGTTCTTGTAATCCCATTTTAAATACTGCCACTGTTTTCAACCCTGATTCCTGTCCATTCCCTTAATGCCTCTTTCAAGTATCTCCCCATTTTCCCAAAGTCTGCCCCTAAAATCCAGGATCGTGTTTTGTGTGGTTTGGTTCTGCTCTTTCTGTGATTTCAAACCACAATGACTGGTGGTCACTGTTCCCAGGTGCTCCCCACTGTTACCCCCATCCACACTGTCCCTGTTTGTGAGCACAAGGTCCAGTATTGCCTTCTGCCAGTTGGTTCCATGACCAGTTGCTTGAGGAAGGCACCCTGAAGGAGTCCAGGATAAATCTGCTCCTAGTTGATGCTGCTGCTGGGATGCTCCGTCCACGTCTGGAATATTGAAGTCTCCAACCAGTACTACCTCACCCTTATCTGCCATCCTTTGGATGGTTAGCATCAACTCCTATCTGTTTCTTCCTCCTGGGCTGGTGGTCTATAGACCACACCTGTGCGGATGGCTGTTCCCATTTTCCTTTCCAGCTTAACCCACAGTATATCTCCCCCATTTTGTTCCTCCTGGATCTCTGTGGCCCTTATATCATTTTTCACATACAGTGCCACTCCTCCTCCCTTCCAGCCTGCTCTGTCTCTTCTGAATATGTTATAGCCAGGTATGGCCATCTCCCAGTCATGGTTATCACTACACCAGGTTTCAGTGATGGCCACAATGTCCAGGTCTGACTGCACCATGACAGCCTCCAGATCTTCCATCTTGTTGCTAAGGCTCCTGGCATTTGCACATGCTTTCCATGATTTGACCTCCTAGACTGTTTCACTGTTCTACTCCAGCCCCTTCCTTGGTTGTCCTTTATCCCTGGTTCTCCTTGCTGTCTGCCCTTCTGCTGAATTTTGCCCTTTCTGCCTATCCACCTCTTGGGCACTAATCTCCATCTTTTGCACACTGCTTTGCAGAGATAGCCACTCCTCTGGTTCACTGGTTCCACTGCTAGCTGTGGGGGGTGAGCAAGTAGGTATCCACCTTGCTGGCCTGCCACCCCCCTTTGCTAGTTTAAATGCTTGTCAATGTAGCATTTAAACTTATCATTGAGTGCTTGGATTCCCTTCCAAGATGGATGCAGACCATCAGGCTTGAACAAACCTCCATCCCTCAGGTGGGTCCCCAGTCACCAATGAATCCAAACCCTTCCTCACAGCACCAGTTCTTCAACCATGAGTTAAAGTTCCTGGTGCATGCACTCTATGCTCTCCTTGCCTCTCACAGGTAGTACTTCTGAAAGTGACAGAAGTAGCTACTTGCTTGAGACCCTCCCCACTTCCTAAACTCTTCCTGAACTTCCTTGGCTCCCATTTGCCAGGTCATTAGTACCTAGGTGGATAATGACATCCAGCTCACCCTCCCATCTTGCCTTCCCAGTGATCCCCAGGATCTTCCTTCCATCCCTCCATGCCATGGCACCTGGTAGGCACCTCACCTCCCTGTCCTCCCCTCCTGTGTTCCTAGCTGGATCCCTCTTATGATGGAGTCCCCACCAGGATTCGCCTCCTCCTCTGAGGTCCACTGCTTTCCCGCAGAGGTCACCTCCTTGGCTAACCTCCACATCCTTTCCTTCCACTTCTCTGGGTACCTCTATTTGGTTGTCCTCGTTTGCCAGTGTGGCATATGAGTTCTTGAGTGGAATAG
The DNA here is from genome assembly GCA_016271365.2 of Neoceratodus forsteri. Lineage (NCBI taxonomy): Eukaryota > Metazoa > Chordata > Ceratodontiformes > Ceratodontidae > Neoceratodus > Neoceratodus forsteri. The sequence continues at coordinate 1,223,586,375 of CM057450.1, forward strand.
GATCTGGGATGTGCCTCTGCCTGACCGCTCTAACCCTCCCTGAGCCCACTGTCATCCAAGTGCTCCTCGTTCTCAGCATCCTTTGAGGCAGTTGCATTGGACTGGGTGGTCTCTGGATAGGGGTGATGGTACTCCTGACCCAGTTTACTTCCGCTCTGAGTCTGGCTACCTCATCCCACAGTCCAGAGGGATGCATGCAGATAGGGCAGCACCTCAGTGTCCAGAAGGTCTGCCTGAATATGGCTGCCCCCACAGCCACTGCATTGCACCACTCCCCACATTATATTGCAATTCCACTACTTTTCTGCTACTGAAGCTCTCCTAGTTCCCTTTTTATTAATTTACTGTCCTAAATATCCTGCCACTGATCCTCAGATAATTTTCTTTAAAAAAAAAAAAAGAAACCAATAAATAAATGAATGAGTCAAAACACTTGTCGTGCTGAGGGTGGGCTTCTTCCCCCTTATGCCCCTCCTACTTCACACCCCTTACTATACCCTGTGTTTAGCTCCTGTCAATCAGATTTAACAGGGCATATAATTAAGAGTTGGGGGAAGGGGAATTAAAGACAGCACAGAATTACACCACCACTATGTTTTAAATTTTCAACAGCCCAAAAACAATTATAAGTAAAGACAACAAAGAAAGTACAGTGTCACTAAAAGCCCACAATCTAAGTTTAAAAGAAAAAATAGTAATTACCAGTTACTCTAAAGCACCGAATTGAATATGTTTCCTTCCTTCCCCTTCTGGCTTCTTCTGAGAAAATAAAACTCTACTTGCTACCTCAACTCTGACTAAGCCCCACCTCCAGTTATCACGTAGCTGAGGTCAGAGGCCAGACAATTAATACCCTTCATCCAACTACAGGGCAGTCAGACAAGCCAAGATAAAATTCGCAGCAATTAAAGACAGCACAGAATTACACCACCACCACTATGTTTTAAATTTTCAACAGCCCAAAAACAATTATAAGTAAAGACAACAAAGAAAGTACAGTGTCACTAAAAGCCCACAATCTAAGTTTAAAAGAAAAATAGCAATTACCAGTTACTCTAAAGCACTGAATTGAATATGTTTCCTTCCTTCCCCTTCTGGCTTCTTCTGACCTGGTGTCTGTCCTTGGAGGCAATCAGATAACTAGAAAATGACTTCTGCTGTTCTCACACACTGCAGGGCCCTACACAAGGAAAATCAGGACTCACAAACAGGAACCAAAGTGCCCTATGCATCCTGCCCTGCACAAAGAAAGTTAGGAGGCACAAAGAAAGTCAGGAGTCACCTCCTTCTTTGCACAGGGCATCAACGGACCTGCACAACGCAAGTTATCACTCTACTGTCTCAAAAACTAAGGAAATTAATTGCAAAAAACTGCAGTAATGAAGATTAGGGTTGCTACTACACAAAACTCAAATCCTCAGAATTTGTAAATGATCTATATTTTGATTTTCAACCAAGTGCCTACAACATTTGAAAATGTGCTATTAGGGTTGTCAAGCCTAACTGCCACTCCTCCCTTCCCATTTTACCCAAGACCAAGCTACAGGTATGGTGTGGTAATTCATACAGAGCCAACATCTTCAAAATTTGCAAACAGCAACCCCAATCCCCACCCCATCCCCTACACTTGTGTCCCAAGCCCAAGCTATAGGTCTGAAGTCATGCTATACAGGTCTGGTGTTTAATACACATCCTACTAATTTTAGGTCTGTACTTACAATATTTGTGGAGCACAGCTAAAGAGTTTGACATCCATATATGATGTGACTTGCCTTGCACACAATACTGTGGACCCTGTGCAAAGCAGTAGACTTGTTACAGATCTGTAAGTACAGTACTATATATATTGCACGCTTGTAACTCTTTTTTATTTAAGACACATTCTTGGAACTACTCAAAGCATGTTACATGTCTGGGACATGTATACTATTTTACACAGTGTCTTGTTGAAGCTTCAGGGAACAAAGTACATGTGGATGGCACTTATGTTACTAGGTGATATAGGAAACAAAATGCTGCTGTTACATGTATGTTATACTATACACGTGGTTCACAAGGCCATACACAGTCAATATACTGTACAATTGTGTGGTAACTGTGCAACTTAACATTAGCCCAAGAGAGGCTCACATGAACCAGCACAGCCTTGTAGCATGGAACTGAACCTGTAGCTTGCTCTTGGGTCATGAGGGTAAGGGATGGGGTGGGGTTAAGTTGCAATGTACACATTTTAAATATGGTGCCCCTGTATGAGGTACAGAGTACAAAAGTAGAGCTGAGCACCGGGGCAGCACTGTGGTGCTCAATGAGAGAATCCAGAAACGAAAAGCACATTTCGTGCAGCACCCACAACAGTAAACCAGTTGGACATGAGCAATAGCACTCTGATGAAGCTTGGCAGGAGCCAGGTGAAATGTTAGTGGCTGTAGTGGCATAGCTGCATCTCTCATTTTCTGACACTGTGTGTGTGTTTTTGCACTACTTGGAATAAAGAAAAGGACCACTGTACAAGCTATTGCTCATGTCTGACTGGTTTACTGTTGCTGTGGGTGCTGTTTGAGGTACCACTCCCCATTGAAGCACTGCCCCATGCATGTAGCTTGGTCTTCAGTAAAAACAGAAAGGGGGTGGGAGTTAGGCTTGACAACACTAATAGCACATTTCCAAACTTTATGGGCATTAGGCTGAAAACCATAATAACACATTCTCAAACTCTGAGGGTTCCATTATTTTACAGAGGCGCGATAGCCGGGCAAAAGCAAGAATGCCTAAACAGACTCCAAATTCCTGAAGAATTCAAACTGATTTCACAAAACACAATGCAAACTGGGTTACACAAATATAAAAAGGGCAGTACAAAAGGGGAGAAAGCAGAGCTGGAGATTGGAGAGGCTATCCTCTGCCCAGAAATAATTGGGTGGCAAAGTTCATGGGTCCCATGCAGACAGTGCCATACATTGTTATGTATGTCACACATCTAAAAACAGCAATGTACTGTATCAGGTTTGAAAAAACAAAAGAAAATTAATGATGTCTATAAACTGCTAACTGCTGAATACATCTATATCATAATCTCATCACTCCCAATAAAGGAGGGGGAAGAACATTCAATTACTGTGCAATTAAATTTGCAATTTTTGAAAAAGGAATAAAGTTCAGATCGTCATTAAGTCTGTGAGGAGCCAGGGATTTCATAGTCTGTGTCTGTGATGTAGGTTTTTTTGGCATCATAAGGGGATCTGACTCATTTAAATGTAGTCATTTCTGACCTAAGTAGGTTGCAGTACCTGAAGTAGGAGTGAATGACAGATATGCAATTAAGCAAGTAATGAGTTTGCTAACCTGTGGAATGTTACATATGATAATATTCTGAGTACTTTGTGAAATGATTTATAAAACTGTAGAGTAACTGTGCATGCCATGAGATAATGTTAACTTTCGTAGCCAATATAACTGATGAACGACAGCGTGACAGGCTGTGTAGGGTTTAAAATGTGGCACCAACTGCAGCTCTGCAATCTGATGAATTGTCACTGTGAAGCACCAGGGTGATCAGTTTGGTCCATTCCAGTAACTAAATGTAAGCTATTTATCCCCCTTTGACAATGTCAGCACTATGGTATGTTTCCCAGTATGATCCATTTTTGTTTACTACTTAGCTAAAAGCAGGCTGATGAAGAGGCTATGTCTACCTTCGAAGCACTGGGGATTCCTGCTACTGGTCTCCATTGTTGGTATCTGCCATTCATGCTACATTTTCAAATGAACTAAATGAAAAAAACTTATTGGCAGACACTTTCCCATTTTTTAGTGCTTCTTCCTTTGGCCAGCTCTTTAATGAATAGTTACCTATAAATGGCAACAGGAATGGCCGTTAGCATGGCCCCTCCATCCTCCATGGAAAACCTGAGGGAGGTGCCTCTGGATCCCAGAGACTGCTTGACTTATGGCAAGTTAAGGGACAGAGATGCCACTGGATGCCACAGACTGCTTGGCTTGTGGTGAGATGAGGGAGGGGCTGCCACTGGATGCAAGGGACTGCTTGGCTTGTGGCAACATGGATGCCAGTGACTGTTTGGTATGACAATGGGTGAGTAACAAGAGTGCCACTAGACATCAGAGACACCATACCATACAATCACAGTTTTGGGCGACGTTCTACCCTCACCTGATATTTACCTTGTTTTGTGACTTTGTACTTCAGCCCTAACGGGTGACTAAACATAGATTTTGGCAATGAATACAGGCACATATGGGTTTGCTGAATCTGAGAGCGAGGCAGTTGATAGGCTACATACAATGCTAGAAAAGAGCTCCTCGCAAGTTTAATTATTTATTTTAAATTTGATAACCAGGAATGGCACACTGAGCCAAGGCTTATTTCCAGGTGAGACCCGGGGGGGGGGGTGGAGCAACTAGCAGACAATACACAGTATCAAACATCTGAACAGATGAATAAACAATGTAACACAGTAATAGAATAAATAATGACGAAAGTGCAGGGAACCTTAGCAGTGCATAGAAGTAGTAACAAAAACAGAAACACGAACAAAAACATGGATTGATTAAGGTTCACCATCAAGGGTATCAAGAGGAACAGTAACAGGAGCAAGTGGAGGGTGGTGGAAGTTTCAGCTGGTGCTTGAAGGATCCAGGGGGATGGGGAATATCGGAGGGAAGAGAAGAGTTTGTTTCAGGGAGAGGGAATTCTATAGGAGAAGCCACATTGCTCAGCAGCAGAGTGGGGGTGTGAAGTGGCAAAAGTGCAATGGTCCCTAAAGCAGAGGAAGCAGGAAGCAGGGGGAGTTGGGATAGGAGTGAGGAGAGGTAGGAGGGAAGGATATTGAACCAAAATTTGGAGATGAAGGCGGCATAGTTAGCCTGGTGGCGAGAGGTCAGTGAGAGGATGGTTAGGGAACAGTATAGTGAGCAATGGTGTGTGCATGGTGACCAGACTGATGCCAAATGTCAGAAGGAGTTGAGGAGGATATCCAGTCAGGTGAGGAAAGTGGAAGGACCTGAACCATAGACCACATCCACGTAGTCAAAGACAGGGAGCACCATTTTGGTAACAAGTTCCCTGTGGACATATGGAGATAAGCAGTCTTTGTTATGGTAGAGGACACCAGGCTTGGGATGGTGATTGACATGGATGGCATCAACATGAGCTGAGAAGTCAAGCTTCCTGTCTAGCCACACCCCCAGTTACTTAAAGGACTGAACTGCTTCAAGTGGGGTGCCATCCAGGGTAATGAAGATGAGGCTGGCCAGTTGCTGACTGGTACCAAAGGTATTGCAGACTGTCTTTTTAGCATTAACTCTAAGTTGGTCAGATTGAAACCAGTGTAGGACATTGCTGAAGTCCCGCTGGAGCAGGTCTTCTACAGCTGCAGTGAAAGAACCAGAGGTGAAGATGACTGTGTCATCTGCATACATATGAATATGCAAGTTAACACAGGCAGTAGGGAGGTCACTGAGGAAGATGGAGAAAAGGATGAGACCTAGGATGGAGCCTTGTAGAATCCTAGCCTGGATAAGAAGGGGAGGTACAGGGAACCACTGATCTGAACCAATTGTTTTGCCAGTCAGGTAGGAATGGAACCAAGCAACAGTGGGGCAGTGAGGCCGGCAGATCTCAGCTTGTCCAGGAAGAGTGGGTGCAACACTGAGTCAAAGAATTTGGCCAGATCGATGAAAATATCTGCTGTAATGAGCCTCTGATCCATCCCGGAGAAGATGGCATCAGTGACACACAGCAGGGAGAAGGCAGTGAAATGGTACTTCTGAAAAACCAGACTGGAAAGGTGAGAGGATGGATGAGAGGAAATCAAGGAGTCTTGAGTGGATCAGTTTCTCTTGCAGTTTAGGTAGGGAGGGGAAGAGGGAGATGGGATGGAAGTTGCCAGCAGAGGAGGGGTCACTCCCCTTGTGAAGTGGAATAACTTTGGCAAACTTCTAGGACTGAGGAAAGGTGCTGAGGGTGCAGGAAATGTTAGGTAGGTGAGTAAGGAGAACTGCAACGGCAGGAGCTGAGAGGCAAAAGAACTTGGGGTTGACCCTGTCAGGACTGGACTTAGATGGGTTGAGGAAGGAAATGGCAATTAAGGTTTCCTGGATGGTGATGGGGAAGTGGTAACCTGGTGAGGTATGGGGAAGGGGAGAAGTAGAGGAAGGGTAGGAGCCAAGAGTGGGAGAGGATGAAAGGGCACAGGTTGTGACAAACTCATTGAAAAAAGCCACTATAAAAACATGGTCAGGCACCGGTGAACCATTTACCACGAGAATTGGGTGGGGGGTAGACTGGGCAGGGGGTTCAAAAAGAGAGTGGCTAACCTTCCAAAATTTAGTTGGGGAATTCAGGTTTGTCTGGAGATTGGCTTTGAAATAACGTGATTTTGTGGCCTGTATAGCCTTAATACAATTGTTCTTCAGAGTCCTGTAAGAGATGAGGTCAGAGGAGAAGTGGAATAATTTGTAATGGGCCCATGTGCAGTCTCTGGACTTGCACAAGTCAGTGATGTTGGTGGTAATCCAGGGATGGTGGAAAGCTTTTACTCTGAGTTTTCTGAGGGGTGGAGGGGGTGCCTGTCTCAGACAGAGGAACATCTGGAGTGGAAAAGGGCAAGGGCCACACTGATATCTGAGGCAGGGAGGTCACTCAGTAGAGTAATGATATTTAGTGACCAGAGAGACCCAGACCAGATGTATTTTGGTGTTGGGGGGGGGCATCAGATTTTTCTGATGCAGAAGGCCATGCAGTAGTTGTTAAAAGAATTGGGCAACAATGCATTGGGGGATGGAGGTTAGAACCGAGTCCAAGAGGGAATGATTAGCAGATTGGGGACTTAGCTGGGCGGGTTCTGAAATAACCTGGGTCAAATTAAGTGACTCAATCCTATGTATGGTAGATACAGAGGATGGGCAAATCCAATTTACAGTGAAGTCCCAGAGGAGTAAGAGTTCACCTGTGGAAGAAAAAGAGGGGGTGGTGGAGAGAGAGTTGACCAGAATGTGAAATCTTAGGAGAGGTATAGAAAATGCCAATGAAAATAGGTACTCAGGAGGGGAAGGAGAATTTGACTATTAGAAATTCATGGGAGGAGGGTATCGCTTCCCTTCTGGCCACAATGCATGAAAAACTTTGGTGAATGTAAATGGTAAAACCTCCACTACATTTTCACCTGTCCTGTCTAAAAAGATGGCAAAGAGGAAGGGGCAGGTTATGGTCAGGAATCCTGGAGGCGAACCAAGACTCAGTGCTGCAGAGGACATCAGGCGAGTGTAATTGTCACCAAGCAGAAAGGAGGTCTAGTTTCAGTAGTAGGCTCCTAGCATTTAGATGGAAGACACTAAGGCCTTTGGAAGTGGTGGAGGGAGGGAGGGAGGAATGAGAGGGTCCAGGATTGGGCTCCACATTGTCAGACAGGAGGAGTAAGAGCAGGAGAATGAGGAGAAGGATGGAGCAGGGCTTTCTACTCTTGGAATGGGAAGGACAGCAAGGTGAGGAGGGGTGTTGAGGGAAAAGGAGGACACAGTGGAGGAACTCTAGGTTAAGGAAAGGGGAAGGCAGGAAACCAGGATGGATATGGAGGGGGGAGGAGGAGAAAAGGGTAGATACTGCAGGGGGTGAGTGGAGAGGAGGATGAATGAGAAAGAAGGAGAGTTGGATGGGGAGAGGAGAAGGGGGAGGGAAAAGGAAGAGATGGGGAAGGAGCAAGCAGAATAAGGCCAGGAACGCTGTGATAGAAGGAGAGAGGAAGGCAAACTGGCAAAATAGTATCCACAGTGGTTGAGCAGTGCACAATGATAAACAGACGACAGCAGTTAAACAGAACATCAGTACAGGCCTATTAACAGCAATGCAAAGATATTAAATATAGTAGTACAGGAGGTGGCTAGATGCTGTTGCTTACAGCTGGTAACAGACCAACTCTACAAGGTACTGAGTCGATATCACATGGACAAAACCGTGCATGGAATACCAAGCTGTAGGAAGCGCAAATGGTACTACAGCAACAGGGATTGTTTCAGTGTGCGGTAAGAACCGCTACCCCTTTCAATGTAGGCTGCCATTAGGGAACCTGAAGGACGCTGCCAGGGTGGTGCCTGGCCAAATCACTCCTGTGGTGGAGTGGCTAGAGCACCTGCCTCATGGTGGAGTGGCTAGAGCACCTGCCTCTGGTGTCACTGGGGACCTGGGACTGCAGTTCAGTTCTCCCCAGCTCCCACTGTAATGCAGCTTTTTTTATTTTAAAAAACAAAATTTTCCCCGGTCCGAGTTGTCTTTGTTCCTTTGTTCCCCAAAGTCCACAACCCCACAGAGTTGATTATAATAAGTCCAGGGGATGTGGGGGGTGTACAGTTGCTGTGTTTTCAACAGCATGCACTCTTGCTGTATCGGTCGTGGATTTTGTCATGAAGCTGTTAGAGTGTATGCCATTGTGTCTGTGCCGTTCTTTGTTTGTGTGGTTTTGTCCGTGACATTATGATGACGTGCCCTCTACAATTACAAAATTAAGTAGCAACAACAGGTGAGGCTGTAGCTAAAATAAAAGACAGCACACTACATGCAGTGGTTGAGCAGCAGAAGCAAAGATCAAACAAGGCTGCAAACTGATTATTCAATAATTTAGCAACAATGAAACAGCTGTAAAGTGCAAGTAATAAGCAACAGAGAAACAATCAGGCAGATTCTGAAAAACTGTAGGTTAGCGGGGTTAATCAGAGGGTGCATAAAAGTAGAATCAACAAGCAAGTAACAGTCACCTTGTGGTAGGGTGATTGGGTAGCGTCCAGGTTCGGTGTGAGGAAGTGAAGAAGGTGGTAAGGCAGGGAGGCAGCATGGATGGCCAATGGCCGACCTTGGGCTGTCTCCTGGCAGACTCTTCAATGTCCTTAGTGTGATCGTCACTTGGTGCAGATGAGCTGCTTACAAAGACCCAGTCAAATAGTGAATGGGAAGAGGAAAGACTGTCCAATAATCTCTAGAATATTGATGTCTTTTATATAAGTACCCCTCTGAAAATCGAGGTTTACCTCAGATGCCTCTTTGGCCCAGTTGGACTACTGCCATTCTGCCTGACTCCTCTAGCACACAGGACCTGATTATTACAAAGGAGGGCCAGCAGGAGTAGGGTGATGCTTCCGTTTTGGTGCCTGCAGTGCCATGTGGTAACACAGCTCCAGCCATACATCAAATGTGGGTGGCCCAGCCAATGAGAGACTGTTATAAATTCTGCCCCACCACAGCCAGAGACTTTTTTCCACCCCTGCCACTTCAGTAGGGGGGATGCTAAACAACGGCAGGATCCCTCTGAAATTGTGACTGTTGTGCAAATACCCCTAGATGTTATTCATTTATTTTCATTCATTGCAAAATATTTACTAGGAAAGACGTACTGAGCTGAAGCAGCTTGTTTCCAGATGTGTCCTGAGGAGGTAGAAATGAGGAGAATACAGCAATATGGTTAAAACAGTTGGTTACAAAAAACAAAATAGAGAATACTGGATGGGCAACTATGCAGAACCAGTGTGTTCTGCCACAGAGGGATTCTGATTCCCTCCAACCTCGAGAGCGAAGCTCGAGAGGTCCATGAAAATCAGAACCCTGAGGTGTCAAAATACACTGGTTGTGCATAGAGTTGCTCATCCTGTATTTTTTATAGTGTATAGTACTGTGTAAAAAATGTGTTTTGTGAGTTATTTTGCTTTCAAAATTAAACTGACTTATGCAGTCTCTAGAGGTTCTAGAATGCTGTTCTACCACAGTTCGGTAGAGCAGCATTCAATGACCTTGGCACTGTGGTAGAACAGCATTTTGAAAGGGATGGAATTCTATACGGAACAACACTCCACTATACACTATAAGTAAAACGATTAAGTAGCAACAAAATGAACAAGTTGAGCTAGACAGAGCATCCAAAAAGTAACAAGTATAAATGCAATTTGGAACATAAATAGAATATGAACAAGGCACTGCTTTAGGTGTTGTATTAATGTGCAGATGGCAGCAATTTGAAGGGTGAATGAAGTGCTGTTGGTGCTTCATTCAACAGGGGAGGATGGAGGAAACTGGGGTTGCAGGGGAAGTGAATCAGGACAGGAGCAGGGGCAGTGGGGAATCGTAGGGTGGCAAAATACAACACAGGATGAGAGATAACTGCAGGAGTGAGTAGTGAATTCATGAAGAAGAGATTTGAGTGAGTGGAAGGAAGGAGCAGTACGAATGGTAATGGGAAGAGAGTCCCATAGTTTCGGGAAGTGGAAGAAGATGCTAGCTTGGTCAGCAGATGATTTTACAGAGTTGAGAGTAAGAGACAGAGGGTTGGAGCTGCAAAGGGAATGGGAGGTAGAAGAGGGAAATTGAGGAGGGAGGGAGGGAAGGTAAGGGGGTGGGACCCAAGCTAGAATTTGGAGATGAATGTAGCACAATGAGTGAGGTGACTGGCATCAAGGGAGGGAACGGAGAGGGAAGAGTACTGGGAGCAGTGGTGGGTTCTGGGAGGGGGATTAAGGGCAGGAAGAGTGAAACAGCAGGTCTAGTCTGGTTGAGGTGGATTTGGGAGCAGCACTGTAAACTATGATACTGTAGTCAAAAAGAGGAAGAACAGTTTTCAAGACGATGTCTCTGCAGGTAGGAAGTATGATACTTGCTTTACTCCTGTAAAGTGCACACAGTTTGGGGTGAAGCTTCTGGTGCATCGCATCCAAATGAACTGAGAAATCAAGGTGAAGATCCAGACAGACCCCAAGGTATTTAAATGAGGAAACATCAAATTGCAACACCGTTAAGGGAGAGACTAAAGAAGCTTAATATGTATACCCTCGAGGAACGGGGGGGGGGCATAATAAAACCTTTCAAGTACATCAAGGGAATCAACAAAGTCAAAGAGGGTAGCATCTTTCAGAAAAAGAGATGTGCAAGAACAAGGGGGCACAGTTTGAAGATAGAGGGGGGATGGCTCAGGGGCAATGTGAGGAAGTATTTTTTCATGGAGAGAGTGGTGGATGCATGAAACAGCCTTCCTGAGGAGGTTACGGGGTAAAAAACAGTGGGGGAATTCAAGAATGCATGGGACAGATATAAGGCAATTATAGTGGGGGGTAGGAGGAAGTAGGCTGCTGGTTAACTAGGATCTTCAGCTTATCCAATAGGTAGGGAAATGGGCCGACTGGGTGGGCCATGCGGTCCTTATCTGCAGTCAAAATCTATGTTTCTATGGAAGGAGTAGAGGGGGTGAGCATAACTAGAAGTAGCCTAACTAAAAAACCAAAGTACTCCATTTTGGAGCAAAGAAAAATTATGAGTTGACTATTTATACTATAAATAAAACAAAGCTAGAACAAGTGACAGAATATCGTTACCTAGGAATAACATGCGCTGTGGAGTTAAACTTTACCCAAGATACTACAAACATACTTAAAAAAATAAATGGGAAGACAGGAGCACTTAGACGTACTTCTAGGTGTTCAGACCTAAAAACTAGAAAGACCTTGGTTGAACAAATGGTTCTACCTGCCATGGAATATGGTAATAATACTTATAGGACAGTGAACAAACAGATGCTATTAAAGTTAGATAAAGTCCAGTACAGACTAGCTAGATTTATTCTAGGTTGTAGTTTTCATACACATCATTGTGACATGTTAAACAAAATGGGGTGGTATACCATGGACATAAGAAATAACATGACCTGGTTAAAGTTACTCCACAGGTCTTTTGTAAAAGTTCCTTTACATTATATTTCAGTAACAGCCCTGGGAAAGAGCGAAACATCAACTCGAGTGTTAACTAGAACAGTCCATGAGAACAAGATATCTATTACTTTGTGTAAGACTAAGTGTGGGATTAATTGATTTATTTAGTTTTTGTTGACCGGGTAAGTGCACTAGACAAATTCTACCTATTTTCAGGCACGACCGGGGTACAGATGAAAGTCAACTGACTTTGAACCAGATTAAGCTGTTGGTGGTATTTTAGTGAATTAAAACACCGAGCTATCAGGCTTCTGCTTTATGGAACAAGCTACTGCACTCCATGCGTACTACTACTTCATGTAGTGTGTTCAATTTTGTGCTAAAATCTAACTTTTCCATGGTATGTAGATGTTAATATATTTTATGCATCTTGTTTACAAATTTGTATTTTGTGTAGTTTGTCTTGTGAACTTATGTATTTATTATTCTTATGTATTGAAGAACACCTAAACAGGACTGTCTTGAAAACAGGGTGTTTTACCCTTACGACATGTATTTATCCTGTAAAAAAAATAAACGCTTTTATCTATCTATCTATCTATCTATCTATCTATCTATCTATCTATCTATCTATCTATCGATCTCATAGGAGCCGACTTTTATTTTTCTTGAGGGGGGCTTAGCTAATGGCCGGTAGGTCTAGGGGCCGCCAAGGCCCCCAGAAGCTCTTGGGTTTTTCGTGTTCTATGGTGCACGTTGCAGGTTATACTGAAGAGACAGCACAATAAATAGGTTCCTCACTCTGCAGTGACTTTTTTGAGAAAGGGGCACAACTAAGAGACTAAGAGCCAGATATTCAAAACTTTGCGCGGTGCACAAACCGTTTGCACGGGATTACTGCGGGTCTGCCATATTCAAAAGGCCAAATAGCACGCGCAAACTGCATTAGCACCGGGCAAACCATAATCATATGCAAGGGCAAAGTGAACATGAATACAGGTGCTATGAGATATTCAGCGACTAGCACCACACTGAAGTGTTTAGCGGGACATAGCACGACCCTTAGCATGGTACAAATTACAGCCCAGGAAAAGCTGGTCTTAACCCTGGGCAAACAGTTTTGCATGACATTGGTGCTTTGTGCGGTGTTAGCGTGGGATTAGCGTGGCTTGCGCGACCCTAACATATGATCATGACACTTAAAAAATGCTAGACATGGAGGACACAAGCTGCTCACTGATGGCACCACCATGATGCCAACAGCTGCCACCAGTCCCAGCCAAGCACAGACAGTAAGGGGTGATCAGACCCACAGGGGACATCATAGTAGCGTGGCCATACAGCACACACCTGCAGACCATATGTCTGTGGTGACCAACAGATGCCAGCACACACATGCAGCACTGTGGGCATGGTGGCAATTGAGGGGAGGGTGTACGGGTGGCCAGACCTTACCACAGTCCAGGTGTGGCCACAAGGCTGGGACACATCATGCAGTGCACATGGGCCAGTAGTGGGAATACCCCACCACCTGTTAACCTGTTGGGTCTTACATGCCCCCCCAGCCACATACCGCACAACTGTACAGATGCCACAGCACACACAGCCGGCCACGTATATGTCACTGTGAGCATCCCATGCCACAGGTGCAGCATCTGTGGAGCACATAACAGTGAAACAGTACTGTCCACTGTCAGTAATCATCTGCAAGCTGGGCCTGTCACTGTGTACAGTGCAGTGGTCATCACTGCCCTACATACCATAGGTATTGCTGTGTCCCTCACACTACTGGCCCCCTTGCTACTGTAGTGTCTGCTGTGCACTGTGCATGGACTACAGTGTGACGATTACAGGCAACACCACCACCACCTGTGCCTATGCTGTGTTGTCCTCTGGGGCACACAATGCTATGCTGTACTGCATACATGTAGCCTGCAGCAACCATCATGCACTGTCAGACTGACCTACAGGTGGAGCTGTGGCCAGACCTGGCCAGCCCCTGTACTTCAAGACTGACCTACAGGTGCAGCTGTGGGACCCTGCAGTAATGCTGTGCAAACTGCATGCAAATCAGGGAGTAATGAGATGCTAATTTAGCTGTTTGCCCAGAGACTACCTAAGTAAGCTCATTTGCATGCCACTTTTGAATATGGCAAACAGCTTAGCTGCGCGCTAAAGCCGCACTAACGTGTTAACGCGGCGCTAACAGTTCAGGGAATATTATACAGTTCTGATCGCTGTTCTTTCACATCCGCTGCTGCCTGCTGCTGTACAGGGTCCACACATTTGCTGGCACACACATTGGCCACATAGTTCATCTCTACGTGCCCTCACGTCGCTGTGAACTGTGATGTTGTTGTGGTTTGCACTTCCTGGTTGCTGTATTCAGTGATGTCTTATTCCAGGGCTACGTTTGCCCTGCACTCCCAGCCCAGCCCAGTTTGCATGGCCTCATTCCCATGCTATATTCGGAAGCTGTTTGCCCTGGGCTATTCCTTTTGAATATAGCTTGCTTTGTGCTCCGGCTAAGTTTGACCTGCTAAGAAAGTGTTAACTAGCCTAGGGCTGGCAGTTTTCTTGAATATCTGGCCCACAGAGGCCACAAAGTATGCAAAACAAAATCAGCAGTACTTGTTTATCAACAAGTAAAAATCATTATACCACTCTATCTTTATTGAAATACCCAGCGAAAAATGGTGCAACACAGCAGGAAGAGTGCCATAGGCCCTGTAGAATCCTCAGCAACTCATCGGCATCCACCAAACTATTTCACATTATTATGTATATTCACTTCATCAGAGGCAAGCACTCCCTGTAAGGTGCCCGTATTATTTTTATTCTCCCCAGTTAAAGAGCTACTGATGCCTCAAGAAGAACTTGGAAAAGCATACCATCTGGACACAAATCCGTTCTGTATTTCTTATCCAAATTACCAGTGACTGAGGTCATATGTATGAAAACAGAACAGTAGTTCCTTGAGGGTTCATCAGCTCTTACTGCTTCTTCCCAACCTGATGTCATAATACTACTTTTGTGACATCACAGTTATTCCCATGGCAACAAGCTGTGATGTCATAACAGCATTATAATTTCAAGTAGGGAATAAGCTATAAAGGTAGATGGACTCTAAGGGATATAGAACTTGTTTTTGTGGAGACTTCCTCAGTAATAAAAAATGGGGACAATAAATATACAAATGATATATGAAATACAAGCAGAATTGTGTCTAAATATTATGTTTTCCAAAGTTTTCCCAAAGGCGTCAGCTGCTCTTTAAAGGTGTTTTTCCTGTCTCCCATACATCATTACACTGTTAATTATGCCCAAAATAAGGCCCCATTATTCTACCTTAAAAGTTCTCATATGTATTGCTGTTTAGCATTTTCTGCAATAAATTCTCAAACAGCACCTTCTACCTGCATATCAAGTTGGGTTGGGGTTCCACACTATGACTGATGATGTTATAAGAAAAAGAAAGAGCTACTGACTTGGGCTGACCCCAAAAAAAAAAAAAAAACAACATAGTAGACAAAACTGAAACAGGACTAGATACCCTCTCCACCCACATTTTTCTACTCCAGGCTTTTACTTATCCTGCTACAGTTGAATATCTTGGATTTTAATCTGAACTTCTACCTCTTTGTTGACCCATCTTTAAGCTTTAATATGGCATTGGGTATTGTGCTGGCTTGTACTTATATACTTCTAGTACTGGGTACAGACCGATTGCTGCTCACTCTCAGCCAGGATACAGGGCAGTCCACAGACCCTCTGTACTCCAGTTTCTCATGTATCTACCCCCAAGCCAATCTTAATCCTACCCTTATCACCATATATGGGCTTAGAAAAGGGGGAAACTGCTATATGGTTATGGAATATCTCAGTGTCTACAAACCTCAGATCTTCCCCTTGGGTCACTCCTGAAATTCCTGCTGACCATTAAGTTATTACTTGCTGGGGATATTGAATCTAATCCTGGCCCTCCATGTCCTAATGTTCCAACTGTGTCACCTTCTATGGCTGTCTGGGCCAATGCCAAAGGTCTGAAACTAGTCCACATGAACATTAACAGCCTCAGACCTAAAATACATGCACCCGAGGCATGGGTAAATATGTACTCCCCTGACATAATTGCCATTTCCGAAACCTGGCTCAAGCCTAGTATCCTAATGCATGAGGTCGCACTCCAGGGCTTTAAGTCTTTTAAACAAGACAGATGTGGTAGAAAGGGTGGTGGAGTTATAATTTACGTTAAAAACTCCCTAAATGCCTCCCTGGTTACAACAGACCATACCCAATCAGATGGTGAGGCAGTGTTCATCAAAATACTGCTTGGCAGGACTAAGCCCCTGCTGATAGGCTGCATCTACAACCCACCTAAGACCACAAAAGATGCCTTAAAGTGCCTTCTGGCTCTGATGTCAGGGCTACCTCAGTGGGATAAAATAATCCTTGGTGACTTTAACCTCCACTGGGGTCAGCACACCATTAGTGATGTAAAATCCAGCTTGCTAGAGGCCAACTTGACCCAATTGATCCAAGGACCCACTAGGTTGAACAGTAAGTCTGGAAACTACACCACATTAGACTGGATTCTTGCTTCCAACCCAAATAGTTTCAAACTCACTGGGACATTTTCGAACTCCATAAGTGACCATGCCCCTATATTTGGCATCTGGAAAAATGACCATCCCAACCCTCCACCCAGAGTTTTTTGGGCTCGAGATTATTCCAATTTCGACACCTGCTCCTTTCTTGAAACCCTAGCAGTGGTGGATTGGACTCAAATCAAGCTAGCCCCAATCTGACTCAGCCCTTGATTTCTTCATTAATAACTTCCTCTCGCTGCCAATAAGCATGCCCCCCTAAAACAAATGAGAGTCAAGGGAAAACGCTCAAAGTGGCTGTCCAGAGACCTTAAAAAACAAATGAGGGTGAGAGACAAAGCCTGGGAAAAATTCAAATCTACATATCTACTGTAAGGATTGGGTGGAATATAGAAAACTGAAAAATAAGTGTAAAAAAGAGCTAAAATCAGCTACAGTAAAAGACAATACCTCCAGAACCTACAAACTAAAAGCCTTTCAGACCCTACAAAAGTTGGGCCCAAATTAACTCTCTCTTAAAGGGGAACACCACCCATGAGAAAAGTGACATAGTAGCAAATGGTGTCTGCTATACCAACCCACAAGATGCTGCTAATGCACTAAATGCATTCCTCACTGACCTGTACAAATTTAAAAATAATCTCTGTGGGCCCCCCCACCCAGAATCATCTACAAGAGGAAACCCCTTACCTTAATTTTCACTTCAAACTTGCAACTAAATCTGAGGTCCAAAAATTATTTAAAAAAATCAAATCCTCTGGCTCTGCTGGGTTTGACAAGCTGGAGCCCAGACTCCTCAGACTTGCAGCCCATGTAATGGCCTCTCCAGTTACTTGGCTCCTAAACAGATCCCTGCTTGAAGGCAAAGTCCCCACTGTGTGGAAAGTTGCCTTGGTCACTCCTATCCCTAAAGGTGGGGGATATTGAGCTTGTTGATAATTACAGACCAATATCCATCCTCTGCACTCAAAGTAAAGTGTTAGAGAGGATTGTATACCAGCAGGTCCAGGAATATGTTGAACGGAACAATTTATTAACTGAACGACAACATGGTTTTAGAAAAAATCATGGTACCAATACAGCCCTGATTAGCCTTACTTGGGATATCTTCACGGCTCTAGATGATGGCCTTTCAACTGGTGCGATCTTTATAAACCTCACCATGGCATCTGACTTGGTAAATCATCAGCAGCTTATCACTAAACTAACATCTCTTGGTCTTGATCATGTGTCTACTCAATGGTTCACAGACTACCTTAATAGCAGATCACAAATTGTCAAATGGCATGGCTCTATGTCCAACAAATGCCCTATCACAGATGGCGTGCCCCAGGGTTCAATACTGGGACCTCTCCTGTTTTCCCTTTTTATTAATGATTTGCCTCAACAATGTGGAGGGGCCAAGGTGACCTTATATGCAGATGATGCCGTGCTTTATAGGTCCTCCCGAGACACTGTCCAAATACCTTGGTCTACTTGAGAATTGGTTTCTTGCTAATAAATTAGTTTGAAATAGTAAAAAGACCAAAGCCATGCTATTTTGCCCTAAAAGCCTAGACCCAAAGCGTTTACATTTATTGTCCCCAGCTCTTTCCAATAGCTCGAAAATTGAAGTGATTGATTGTATCAAATACTTAGGTGTATACTTAGACCAAGACTGCTCCTTTAAAAGCCACATCAACCATCTGACCAAGAAACTCAACCAAAAGTTAGGTCTATTATATCGCCTCAGTCCTTTCCTCACTCGTGAATCCAAACTCAAGGCTTCCATTGGTATACTCCTTCCAACCTTGCTATATGGGACCCCTTGACTACAGTCTGTAAGAAGTTCTGAAATGCAAAAGCTAAAAATACTGCATCACAGGATAGGGCGCTTCGCTGCAGGGGTGTCACCATGGTAGCATCACTGCAAGGTACTATTATCTCTTAGGTGGCCTTCTCTAGACAGCAGATTATCATATCCATCACTCTGCCTTGCATTTAAGCTCCAGCAAAATGGTGCCCCTCCTAGGTTAATTAACACATTAGCTCCCAAAAAGAATGGGAGAACACTAAGATCCTCTGGCCGCCAGCTTCTCCATGTCCCTAGTGTTAGGACTTCCCTAGGACTCCGGTCCTATGCTGCCTTCATCCCTCCTATTTGGAATGGTCTCCCTAGTAGTCTCCAGGAATGTACCTCCCTTGGGGGCTTCAAGAAGGGTCTTAAAGCTCACCTGTTGGAACTGAGCCTCTACAACTGCTACCGCTGAGTCTACCAGACTCCCTGCTGCCGATCTAACCTTATTGGGACATCAGTCTGATTGTGATTGTCTTGTGTATAACAGTACTTCTACTCCTATTGATACTGATTGTAATTAACCTGTTATTGTATCCTTGACTGGGTCAGTATGTCTATATTGACTGTTAATTGTGAAATGACATGTATATATTTTGTTATGTTTATAGATGTATGTAATTAATTCCGGGTTGCCCCTGAAAAAGGGACTGTTTCTGTCTCAGTGGGCCTACCCGGTCACCAAAATATAAATAAATAAATAAGATCACCCCTCTCCCTTTTTATTAAGGAGTATGTATGATGTATCAAAATGCAATGCCCTGCAG
Organism: Neoceratodus forsteri; assembly: GCA_016271365.2. Classification (NCBI taxonomy): domain Eukaryota; kingdom Metazoa; phylum Chordata; order Ceratodontiformes; family Ceratodontidae; genus Neoceratodus; species Neoceratodus forsteri. The sequence continues at coordinate 1,223,605,280 of CM057450.1, forward strand.
GAAAGAAGTTCTTCTATGGTGCTTTCCATCAGTATTTCATTACACAGTGTCTGGGATTTACCAGCAACTCTTGTTGTTCAACACAGCATACTAATAGTTCCAGCTAAAAATGTAAGCCCACGCATACAACTTAATCGAACCTTAGACTTCACACACCATGCCTCACCTTCCAAAACAAAACTATCAGAACTAGCCAAGGATTGTTATTCTTTTTAAAATATGGGCATTTGGCAGGGAGGGACTCAAGGAGGGTGGATAGGATTAATGGGGCAAGGGGGTTCACTCTCAGTTCTGTTTGACCTGTAGGTATATCTGACTCTTACAACAACCATACACTACTGGAGATGGAGTTTTGTGAAAATAGGGCAAATTCACTGTTGAAAATGAGGAGTGGAAAGGTAAATATGATTCCAATAGCCCTGACTGGCCAAGGCAGTGATGGTGCTCCTTGTTCCTGATTTGACCAGTCTGGGAAGGAATCATCAGTCCTTCCACTGCGATCAGAACTTGTAATGCTGTTCAGCAAAAGCAAAGTGTTTCACCAGACCTGAAATCACTGCTTAACAACCTGGTTTAAATTTACAGCCGATAACCTTTTAGAACAAGTGTGGAAAATGCTTATCTAAATAGCATCTTTTTCATAACCCCGCCCCCCCCGAGCCCCAGTGGTAGACCTTGCAATAGCTAAATGGGCATACTGCTATATTTTTTGCTGTCTTCTACATAGGGGCCTTGAGAAAATGTGAGGTTTGGTGCGAAAACATTTGGCTGTTTGAGGGGAGGGACATGGGCTATCTATGTACCTGGCGTTCTTGTGTGCAATAAAAGTTGTTTATGCATATTATCCTGTGAATGATCAACATTTTTTCCAGCAGTGATGTGTAGCTGTGCTGCCATCTGCTCTGAGTGAGTACATAGGGGAAAGGCTTGTAAATTTGTGCTGAGAGACCTTGACGCAGCATCCCCTCCCCTTCCGAAAGGGCCATGTGCAAATGATGGAGAAGTTTTATACATTAGATTTAAAAAAGAGTCTTGAATTATTATAAACAGGAAACAGAGAACTGGAGTAACTTTCCCCAGCTGTTCCTGACCTATGGGGATGTAACAGTGTCTCAGTGGATGGGCTCTTGGATTTCTTTATGTAATGAAAAAGTGGGTAAAGAGCCACCTCTGTGAATGGGGATAAGAGAGACCTTATTCCACAGAAGGGACAGCAGTTTCTACTAGCTGCCAAAGATGTTCCTCTATTATAGTTTGTAGAAGGCTCAGGCAAAGTCAATTAAACTGTGAATGACATGTTCATCCTACAGCAAGATACACAGCCACAATATATAGTAATTATCTCTCTTTAACACCTCGAATCCCAGTCTAAATAAAATACACCAGAATCAGAAAAATCGAATGCAAAAGGGCTACTTATCTAAAGATTTCTTGTTTAACAAGAGAAAAATATCTAATTAAAACAGTTGCCCTATACATATGCTGTAATTTGGGACATCCACATTACTGACAGATGGTATAAAACATTTTAATGCAATTCTCCACAACAAAGGCGTTCAGAAATATGTTGATCTTCCTAATGGATTTAGGCTGTCATATGGTACTCCACTCGAGCCACAAAACAAAATTGGCTTGAAATAACTTTCATCTGAATGAGAACAAGTTTAGAAAGCTCACCAGGGACCAGGCCTCACCCCTCACTGCCTGGACTGCTGACATGACAGTAGTCCACTAGTCCTATAGTTTTCCACTCCGCTCACCCCTCAATCTGATCGACTCCTTCCTGATGTCGCTATCTCTCTCTCCGAGTCGCTCTCGCTGCGCATATCACTACCGTCCTCCCAGCTCCCATTCCTCTACTGACTACCGGTCCACGGACCGTGGCACAACTCGAACCGAGATGAGACCGAACAGCAAACAAATGGTGAAGGCAGCTTGTCACCCAAATTGGTATGGCTGTGCTGACCGGCTGCTGGTGCCACATATCATGCATGCTTGAACCAACGTAAACTGTCTGTGTCTTGCGATGACATTTTGGTTCCACCAATGAAGTAAAGGTGTATGTCCCTTAGTCCCTACCCTGTCCCAGATGAAATAACGCTGTACCAACCGCGTGCATGGCAGTGAGACAGTATGACCCGACCCCCCACACCGTGCTGGAGTGCTCCGCCTCCAACCTCCAGAGTGAAAGAAAATCTGTTTTACTGCTCTGCCAGCATCTACCGCCTGACCAACAAAAAAACATATTCTGGCCAGCCACCGGGGGGGGGGTAGAGCCCCCACTTTAACTTCCAGGGGGCTTCAGCCCCCCATAGTAGGTGCCTATGATCGATCGATCTATCTATCTATCTATCTATCTATCTATCTATCTATCTATCTATCTATCTATCTATCTATCTTTCTACAGTATCTATCTAGTCTCTGCCTTGTACCAAAAGTCATAGAGACAGTTTTCTTGTCATTCAGGGATAGCTGACTAGGACAAAACCAGTACTGAATGTTGGTGAAGTCCAGCTGAAACCAGACCATGGGGTTAGAGACAGAAGATCCAGAGACACAGAGAACTGTGTCGTCTGCTTACATGTGAATGGACACAGAGGAACAAGTAGACAGAAGGTGATTCAAGAATATGTGGAATAGAATAGGGCCATGGACAGATCCTTGGAGTACACCAGAGCAGATAGGGAGAAGACATCACCAACATGGACAGCTTGAGACCTGCCCTAACTGTGGGACTGGAACCATTCAACAGAGTAAGAAGACAGTATCACCTGCCTTTAACTTGTCCACAAGGATAGTGTGGACAACAGTGCTGAAGGCTTTGGCCAGGTTGACAAACATGGCTGAGGTGACCAAGCCCTGGTCCATACCAGATAGGACTGAGTCAGTGACTTGCAGAAGGGAGGTGGAGGCGGAGTGGGACTTCCTAAACCCAGAATGGTAGGGGATGAAGAAAGAGGAGGAATCAAGGAAAGATGAGAACTGGGAGAGAATTGTAATTCTGTCCCCTTTCCTTGGATCAAAAGGGTGTCATGGATTTGGAGCAACAGTGGTGTGAACCAGTGGGAGCTGGCCCTGAATTGCACTTATAAGGAGTGCACTGTGCTGGGGGTTGGCAGATCTGAGAGAGATCTCAGTGGAAAAGGACCTGCCACCTGTGCCAGAAGTCAGGCTATGTCATGTTGGGCCTTGTGCTTTGAGAAAGAAATTAAAATTACGTACTTACATATTTGTTGACCTTCCAGAATATCTTCACCATTGATTGCCACTTATGGGTCTGGGGCCAGAGGAATTAGGATCTTGAGGCAGCAATTTGTTTGCAGCGAGGAAGCCGATGTTTACTACTGAGCATGGCACCTGCATACCTGCATATGATGTTGTATGCCTACCAATAACTGTTCCGGCTCCCTCACACACCTCAGTTCTGTTCGCTAAGAGAGAAACAAAGTGGAGAAAAATAAGAGAGGGCAAGAGACTTTCTCATCCAAAGGAATGGGGAAAAGATATAGGAAAACAAAAACAAACAACAAGATAAAACCTGACTACCTACCCAGAGATAAAGAACAGGGCACACTAGATGGCACAAGGGGTAGCTGAGTAGTGAACAGTGCCTCACCCCATTAGCCAGACAGTAGATAATGGGCAGCAGCCCTGACCATGTGGCTCCGTTAGAACCATGAGGGGGATACACAAAATTGGGAACCCTTTGTAAATGCGATTGCATGATGTTCTAAATAAAATGAATGAGACACAGATTCCTGGAAAAAAGGGGAAACTCTATGCTACCAGCTAGAGATTGACTAAACTCATCAGTTAACCACGTTCCCTCTTTCTTGCATCATTGAGGAAGAAAGGGGGAATCTGGGTGCATATGGAGTTGCAGGACTGGACAATCCAAAGGAGTGCCCAGGCACCCTAGGGGCAGTAGGCTAATACCAGTTACACAAGGAAGAAAAGGGAATACCAACCAAGATAGCCTGACATAGTCAAAAGAAGATTTCTATCAAGGAAATTACCTGATTTTTCTGCAACCACAGGGCTGCACCCTGTGTAAGAGTGAGTGTAGTTTATCCAAAAAGGTGCATTGCACCTCCCAGTGCAGTGCAATTGCCAAGTGAAGTAAACTGGATAGTACCCAAGGGCACATGTTGCATTTAGCAACTAATAGAAATATACCCACAGAGGGGATATACCCCTGGCAGGGAGAAGAAGAAAGAAAAAGGGTGGAAGGAACCATCTTCCACTACTTCTTTTATTTTCATTGGTGGGAAAGCCCCACAGGAACCTTCATACTTTTTTTTTTGATTGACAGTAGACATCCTGTAGTGGTGCCAAACTCCCTTTTATATGTTTTATAAGAAAAAAGCATTTTCTATGGGGTTGTGACTAGGGATGCCAATGTCTCAGTGGTACTGCCAGTATCAACAGGATGAGCTTTCCCAGAGGCCATGGGTCTGTCAGAGTGGAGGACTGTAGGCAAGGCGTGGTTATTAACGGTGAAGATATTCTGGAAAATCAACAATTATGGTACATACTTAATTTTCATATCTTACAGGAATCAGCCTTCAACACTGATTCCCGCTTATTGGTCTGAGTACCAAGCTGCCCCTTTCTCTTAGACAGGAGATGGCTTACCCTTAGGGTAAAGAGATACCCTCAGTCATCTACATGGGGGAGAACACCTGAGGGCAGGGGTTCCTAATAGGATTTCTGGGACCTGAGACTGGTCAAGGCTAGTTGGGGGAATCCTGTGGCACCGGAGTAGGAGGGCACCCCGACAGTTGCCACCTGACCCTGAAAGAGAAAAAATGAACCCCTTGGAAATGCGAGTTTAGAACCTTATTCTGGGTCAAAGGTATCAGTTGGGAAAGGAGTAGCCATGTTTTCTGCCTGTGGCAGACTACAGTTCCTACTAACCTGCAGGCCACCTCACTGGTGTCACATGATGCTCTTGACTAGTGCTGGGCTACCTACAGGCCCTGAGCAGAAAGGCCAGTGGTTTGCATGACTAACTCGCTTTGAGGCATGGCAGATAGGAGCTGACCTAGTTGCAACCACAGGCAGTGACTGAAGGCTGTCTGATGTGCCTGGTGGGCGGATCTGCATGTGAAGGCATATGATGAGGGGAATGCCTTCTTCCCAAAGGCATCCATCTGGGTGGAACCTGTCTCTGGAGGTAGATCACATGTGAGGCGTTGAGTATCTGATGAGGTCTATAGTACTTCCAGCCCTGAAGACGAGTAAAGTACTAAACCTGCAGAACCTGTGGGTGAAGAGGCAGCAAAACAGCTCCACTGGTCCAAGGAGGGTGCAAGCCAGAGGAACCAATTGTAATGTCAAAGCAAATAGCTGCACCCCTCTGCTAGTGATGACCAAAGCTTGTATTTTATTAAACAAGATAAAACATACCACCAAAGAAAAGCAGGTACGGAACTTACAAGTGCCCTGACCAGTTTCGTACACAGTACGTCTTCAGGGAGTGTATGAAACTGGTTGGCGCACGTGTTAGTCCCATACCTGCTTTTCTTTGACGGTATGTTTTATCTTGTTTAATAAAATACAAGCTATGGTCATCACTAGCAGAGGAGAACCTGTGGGTGCGTGATACCAGAGTAGAAGGTCTCTAGGGGATGGCGGACAAGAGTAGGGATGCCTCCACACTGCTTGAGATGCCTCCTTGAAGGCTCTAGGCCAGGAATGGATGACAATAGCATCATTACCGAGAACTACAAGGGCTGCCAGATCACGGCCTGTGTAAGAATCAGCGTCAAGTGACTGGAGCATCTCCACCAAGAATCGCTGGTATCGAGAGTACTCAGCAGCAGAGGACAGGTGGGAAGATAATTCATTGTCCTCTGAGGAGGAATGTGATGGGGCTGAGGCTCTGACCCCAGTGGTTGATACATTGGAGAAGGGCTGGAACGATGCCCTGTTAGAGTCCCCGTGGAAGCTATCTAGGGCACCGACAAACTCTTTGTGTTGCTCCCATGTTAGTAGCCCCTCAAGACCTATGAAGGCGGGCAACCTCTCCAAAAAGCAGTGAGGCCCCAGCGCAGGATGAGACAGGGTCTCAAGGGCCTTCACCAGGGGCCTCGCCTGACTGGACGGCTTGGCAGAGTTGCCACAGGATGTACTGTGGAGTGGCCCAATCTGTGCTCATGGGGGATTCCCCCAGGTGAGGAGAGGAGAGCAGAGCTGTATAGTTCTCATAGGGCAGCCCCAGTCCTCACTGGTAGTTGTGTAGTCCAGCAGCTCTGAAAGAACACCGCCTCTGGACCGTCGTCAGACTCTGAGCCAGTGCCACCTCTGGCACCAGGCTCAGGGTCAAGGATGTCCTCGGTGATGAGTTCAGCTCCATCACCGTAGTTGGCACCATCCTCAGTGATGGGCTCAGCACTGACTCCAGCATCAACTCTAGAATCAGCACCAAGGCCTACCATGTGTTGCAAGTGGCTCCCGAGTTAGGGACAACAACAGGGATAACACCGTCACCAGCACTGCACCTGGTACCAGGTCCAGGACCCACACCATATCCACACCCACGTCTGTCACTAGGGCTAACTTCATTATTCCCCCAGTACCACTAGTAACACCAGGGGGAAGGCCAACCTCCACCTTAGCAACCGTACACAAAATGGCCCCAGTGCCAGTCCCTCCTACAACACTACAAACTGTGTTGGGGGTCCAGGTTTGTCTCCAGCTCCATCTGACTCACCGCTAATGGTGACAAAAGCATGGTCAGCATCAGATGACACTGAGGTGTCCACTGGTGTAAAACAAATATATAGCTTCAGCCTCACCACTGGGAATGTCTGCTGCTCTGGGCAGGCAGACTCTGTAGGGTTTGCAGCTGGCCACCAAGACTGGCCACCCAGAATAGCCAACTGTCCACCGGACCCACCTGACAGGGCCTCCAATGCCTCAGCAGGGTGAGGTCGAGGAGCACCCTGTACTTCCTTGGAACCAAGGGTCCCAGGAAGAGGCCCATAGGAAAGGCTTAGCATCTGTGCTTTGGCTGCACGTGTGCGGGGCCTACCTCCAAAGGTGGGAGTCAGAAGATCCCACCTCATCGCATAGCTCTCTAGGGTGTAGCAGTGTATACAGAAGCAGGTGTCACACACATCCATATCATGCTGGGGCAAAGGCAGGCCACACAGCACTGATCACAGGGCTGGCAGTATAGTCTAAAGGTTAGAGTAATGAGCTGTGAACAAGCTTGGTACATCCAGCAGACCAGACCTCGGTTTAATTCTCACAACCTTCACTTGCATACTGTGTGACTCTGAGCAAGTCACTTAGCCGCCCAGTGCTTCCAGGTCGCCCCTGAAAACATGCACTTGTGCCTAGTGGGCCTTACTCTGTTACCAAAGGCTAAAATTAAAAAAAATATATAAAAAACAGACCGTCATAGCCATAAGCTTCCCATACAGGCACTGACACATAATGGGAGGCTGCTGGACTTTCTTTAACTTCTTAGCTTCTTTCTTCTCGAACTTTGGCATTGCAGAACGAAAAAAAAACAAAGAAAGAAGGCACAGTGAAAAAAATTTTGAATGGGGACACACTTTAAATAAATGACAATGAGATTTACTGAGGTTCTATTGCGCCCACAGTATACACTCAATGGAGGGAATAATAGAACTAGGATGCATGAGGGAGCCAGCGACAGTTATTGGCTGGTGTGTGACACCATGTACAGATGCGCAGGCATCATGCTTAGTAGCTGATGTCGGCTCCCTCCCTGCAAAAAATTTGCTCCCATGGGGTCCTACTGCCACTGTCCCAAGAAACAAAAATGGGAATCAATGGTGATGATTGGTTCAAAGAAGATTTGCGAAGGAAACTGTTCAGTTCTTTAAGAGGAAGACAGAAGTAACTGCATACAAGCCAGCAAGAGTATGACATTGAACAGCCAGTAAGACCCATGGTCGAAGCGCTGTGATGGTGTGGCTAATTGTAGCTACATGCTGTTGTTTGATTCATACTTCAGCTCCGGAATAAAATCCATTCAACTCTGCAATCTTGTGCTTGTGATTACTTGATGACCTGAAGTGCATGACCTCTTACCAGTGAGTGCTCTGATTTGCTTGGACAATTGAATGTATTGGGGCTTGCTACCCCTTCTCAGCACCGGGACACGCACTGCTGAGAACACCAGTTCTTGGACTGCCAGTGCAGAAACATAGAAACATAGAGGTTGACGGCAGACAAGGACTGCAAGGCCCATCCAGTCTGTCCATTTCTTTTTCTACCTTATAAATGTGACATTGGCCTTTGCTCTGTCAGAGGCCTATCTATTTATACTCATCTGTATTGCTCCCTTATGCCTATCCCATGCCTGTTTGAAGCCCTGCACTTTATTCATAGCCACCACTTCCTGAGGTAGGCCATTCCATGCATCTACCACTCTTTCTGTGAAAAAGAATTTCCTCACATTCCCCCTTAATCGGCCTCCCTCTAATCTCATGCTGCGTCCTCTTGTCCTGCTGTTTTTCTTATATTTAAACATGTTAGACTCTTTCACCTTGTTAATGCCCTTAAGGTGTTTGAATGTTTCGATCATATCACCGCTCTCCCTCCTTTGCTCAAGGGTATACATATTGAGCTCTGTTAATCTGTCCTCATATGTCTTCTGATGGAGTCCCTGCACCATTTTGGTTGCCCTTCTCTGGACTGCCTCAATTTGGTTAATGTCCTTGTGAAGGTGTGGCCTCCAGTACTGCGTGCAGTACTCCAGATGGGGCCTAACCAGTGTCTTGTAAAGAGGGATTATTACCTCCTTCCCTCTTACGACTTGTGATATCCCTACTAATACACCCTAACATCCCCCTAGCCTTATCTACTGCTTTAGACGTCTGCTTGGATGATTTCAGGTCATCGGTGATGATGATGCCCAAGTCTCTTTCTTCCTTTGTGACTGCCAGCAACTCCCCTCCCAGCCTATAGGTGGCTTCAGGGTTTCTCTTCCCTATGTGCATGATCTTGCACTTCTTTGCATTAAATCCCAGTTGCCACTCTTCCGACCATTTTGCTAGTTTATCCAGATCTCTTCTCATTCTGCCCACCCCATATGGATCATCTACTCTGTTGCAGATCTTGATGTCATCTGCAAACAGACAAGCCTTACCCTCTAGTCCATCTGCAATGTCACTAATGAAGATATTGAAGAGGACTGGCCCCAGGACTGATCCCTGAGGTACCCCACTTGTGACTCGCATCTCTTCTGACTGTATACCATTTACCACCACTCTCTGTTTTCTGCCTGCCAACCAGTTTGCCACCCAGTTGAACAACTTCTGACCCACCGAGCCTACCCAGCTTATTTATCAATCTTCTATGTGGAATAGTGTTGAAAGCTTTGCTGAAGTCAAGGTAGGCGACATCAACTGCTCCCCCTTGGTCCACCACTTTGGTTACCCAGTCAAAGAAATCTATGAGATTAGTTTGACAGGACCTTGCTTTTGTAAACCCATGCTGTCTTGGAGCCTGTGCCCCTATGGATTCCAGGTGTTGCACTATCCTTTCCTTAAGGAGTGCCTCCATAATCTTGCCCACTACTGAGGTAAGACTGATTGGTCTGTAGTTCCCTGCCTCCTCTCTACTACCACTCTTGTGGAGCGGGATCACATGAGCCCTTCTCCAGTCTTATGGGACCTCTCCTGTGCTCAGAGACTCACTAAACAGTTCTGCTAATGGCTCTGCTAGTTCCACCCTTAGCTCCTTAAGTACCCTGGGATATATGCAGTCAGGTCCCATCGCCTTGTCCACCCTGAGCTTAGCGAGCTCTTGTAGGACCCTTTCTTTTGTGAAGGGAGTAGTGCTCACCTCCCTCCCTCCCCCCGTGTCCATGGTGCTGAGCTGTGGACCCTGCCCTACCTTCTCTTCAGTAAATACTGAGCAAAAGTATCTATTTAGGATAGATGCTTTTACAGGGTCCTCCTCCTCACATGCCCCCTTTTCTCTTTTGAGCTTAGTAATACCCCCTCCTGACTTTCTCCTTTCACTAATGTATCTATAGAAAGTCTTGTCACCTTCTTTTACTGTTCGTGCTAGTGTTTCCTCAGTTTGGGACTTTGCCTGCCTTACTGCCTTCCCTGCTTCCCTTAGGGCAGTTTGGTATGCCTCCCCATCTTCATCCTGCTGTGTTCCTTATATTTCCTGAAGCCAGCCTTTTGGCTCTGACCTTTTCTGCTACTGTATTTGAGAACCAAAGTGGTTTCCTCCTTCTTTTACACTTCCTTTTCTGTCTAATACAATGGGATGTTGCTTCAAGTATTGCATCCTTAATGCTTGCCCACTTTGCCTGTACCCCCTCACCTGTGTTTCTTTTTGCCAGGGCTTAACTCTGTTGGCCATCTTATCAAAGTCAGCTCCTCTGAAGTCCCATATTTTTGCCTTGGAATGGGATGATGTAGATGTAGTGGCCAAATTGAACCATACCATGTGATGGTCACTGGCCCCCAGGTGACCTTCTACCTGGAGATCTTTGATCCCTTCCCCTGTTAGTCAGTACTAGATCTAGGATAGCCCTGTCTCTTGTGGGTTGTTGTACCAGTTGTTTAAGGCCCTCCCCCTGCGGGGAATCCACCATGTGTCTAGTTCTGGCAGATGTTCCTGCTGGTATTAACCAATCTGTATCCAGCATGTTGAAGTCTCCCATTATCAGAACTTCCCCTTTAGCTGTCATGTTTTGTACATCTTCTAACAGTAATGTGTCTATGTCCTCCCCCTGGTCTAGGGGCCTGTAGACAACCTCAGTTCCTATGGCTGTCCCATTTCCTGTTTCCAGGGTGACCCATAGTTCTTCTGGCTCCTTAAGTGTGTTCTGAATTTCTGTAGCTTTAATATTTTCATTGACATACAGGGCCACTCCGCCCCCCCTTTTTGCAACTCGGTCTCTTCTGAACAGTACATAGGCAGGTACTGAAGTCTTCCAAGTGTGGTTACTGGTAAACCACATCTCACTAATTGCTACTATGTCCAGTTTAGCCTCTGACATTATTTCCCAGGCTGTGAGCATTTGTGTACATGATTTTCCATTGGCCAGATTTCGGTGTGTTAGTTGTGGGTGAGGTTTGGCATTTCCCCTATGTGTCATATGGGGAAAGACTGAAATCCAGAGCTGCTGATTCGGGTCCCATAGCAGGCACTACAGCTTAATGTTGGGTTGGCACTGGCCATAGGGTTTGGAAGCCAAGACATGTGGGCTGGTCCCGTACTTCAGTGGTCAAGTGAAGGAGAGAGGAGAGGATGAAAGAGTCAGCATCCAGTCCTGAAGGTAACTGAGAAGTCAGCCCCTGAGAGGAGGGGCAAGTCCGAGGAGGGAGTCCTGACTGAACTAGAAGTACCATGGAAGGTTGGAGCACCAGTGACCTGCAAAAACAGGAAGTTCTATCTAGCTGGGGATCCGAGGGTGCAATTAGGACCTGCCCTGTTGCCAGAAAATACAATTTGTTTGGAATTTATTTGCAAGTTGTCCATCAGGCCAGATTACAAATATCTCACATTTAGAGCTTTTAAAGCCATTTTAGCAACTGCAAAATCTTTAAGTTCTGAGGAAATTATTCACTTGATTTAGACATTTTAAGTGTACCAATGTTGGCCATCCCATGACAACTATATCAGGTCTGCAGTGTTTTAACACCTGAGGTACCCACTAACCAGGTGGTGTTTGTTAGGGAGCTCCCACTAACCTTAAGGGGTAATTCCTGGTACCAGATGGGAGGAGGGTAGTGACCTCCAGTACAGTAGGGCCATCTAGCAATTTTGCTGTTTTGCTGTGTGGGATTTGTTGAATAGAAGGCTACTGCCTGGCTGGGCTTGACTACAGTAAATACATCCAGAGTAACTGTCATCTGGTCAAGGGCACTGTAAAGAGGGTGGCCTGACACAGCATAGTAAAGCAATTAAAGGGGCTACATATCAGGCCCATCTAGAAGGGTGCCTAGCAAGGGCCACTTTCGAAACTGTAGCTGCATAAACCGTTTCAGGCTGCTTGGTCTCAGAAAACTAAGCTGTGTTTACTTCTATACTATTTTTTATCATTGTCTGCCATAATACAGCGCCTGCCAGTTGGGGGAAACTGTTGCAGTTGTGTGGAGTCTGGGGGAGAAGTTACCACAGTGTGGAGGAGGACAAGTGAGACACCACAAGGTGTTGTACTGTTACACCATTTAATCCACTTTAATCTTTCTCTGGTTGGTGGCATCGCACATTTCTTTTCTCTGGGATACAAACCTACGTCACTGCTGGATGAAAAAAGAACCAAGGAATCACCCCAGACATCTATGACAGCCAGGTTGCAGTGTAAGGTACAGGCATTTCAACCTCTACGCCGGTTGGAAGGGGCGTCTGCCCTACAGGGGCCTTATGTACACTTTTATCATCAAACTGAATTCTGTTGTGGACAAATAAATGCAATGTGCTAAAAAACTGTTAAAAAAAGAAATAATTACCCATTTCTTCCAAGTGTTGAGTAGATGGTTTTGTGAGTCATTTTCATGCTCTCAACTGCCAGGTAAAGGCCTTACTAGTTAAGAATAGTTGCTTGTCTACATAAAAACAATGTACTGGGGGGATCTTGCTGTAACAGCAAAGGACTGAAAGAAAGATGACAGAAACAGTCATTAGAATACATTTTTTGTGATGGTATTTTCCCACCAATTTAAATGCCTATTCTGCGTAAAAGGAAATAAATTAAAATGACTCTACCTGATATACACTGAAAGGGTGAGCACAGATTATAAACCCCTGGAGCTCAGTTAAATTACAAAATCTGTGGTAAATATATATCCACATCCTGAACTGGTATTGGTACCAGAATTACTGCCTGTGATGGAGGGGTTGGGGCAAACGCCAGTCACTGCCAGAAGGCAGGCTGGAGTACACGTTGCCTTACTGTATCCTGCACACAAGCTGGCAAGTGTAGCAAAACTGATGTGTGGCACCTAGCACAGGGGTGGCAACAGAACTCCAGCAGGGAGTCTGGCCTGGCATGGAGCGGAGGCCTGCAGGACCAGAGTAACCCTGGATGCCATCAGCAAACAGAAGTCTGAGAGTAAAGTCCCTACAGAGCTAAAGGCCTCCTGCCTCACCTGCTGATCAGTTACTGGTGTTACTGTGTGTGTGAAAAAATGTTTACTCCCCAAGTGTACAGCCTAATGGGAGAAACTAGTAAGGTCATGCAGAGTACAAGAGGCTCTAACCCAAGGTATAACCTCACCTACTGATGCATCCAATAGGAAAATGAGGGGTCGTGTGGCTCCTAATGTGTGTGGAGGATACAGCCTTTACAACGGGAGCCTAAGATTCTGACTCAAGTCTTGGTCAAGATCAAACCTGTCTGTATAATGCTGACCAGAAGAGCTGTCGGGGACTGAGTTCCCATGAGTGTAACTGAATATATGCCAGTAAAGAGTAATTACTGCTTAAACTACAGAATGCTTGCAGTGTGACATTTTCTGCCAAAACAGAGGTCTGAGTTGAACTCGCCCCACAGGCTGGGATGATGCGTATTGCATACAGGGTGTATTTGAGATGCCTGAACACTCTGGCGAGCATGCCACCTTACCTTTAGACACAGAGGATCTCCCCGGGCTACGACTAGCCCCAACTGACACCAAGAGAGGATTATTAAGTGGTGCCAGCCTCCCCTGAAAGGACAGTGCAGCATCAGCTGAACGGTATAGCACAGTGGGTTAATGCTCTGAGCTGCAGATCTGGGTTTGAATCCCACAGCCACCTAGGTGCATACTGTGTGATCCTGAGCAAGTCACTTAACTTCCTTGTGCTCCCAGGTTGCATCTGGAAACAAGCTTTGGCTCAGTGTGCTACTCCTGGTTAAACAATGTTCCCTTTCCCCTGCTTCCTAGTTTGAATGTTATGTAAACCAAGAAGGGGTTCCACCAGTTGTTTTATATTTTTGTTCACATGAAGCAGTTACCTCTGCCCACATTTACTTCCTATCCCATCTCTCTGAAACCCCTAAACCCACTCAAGACTGCTACTCTCTATGCACACAAGTACGATTCTACACTCCAACTCTATGGTTCTACGCCTTCCCCACCCTTTTTACCACTCAGTTCATGTCTGCCTCAGCAGTGAACATCTGAAACCAAACTTTTCTCCAAAAAAACCTATGCGATTAGCATATGATTGCAGACAGATGTGTGATCACACTTCACTCTCAGGACTGTTAAAACGCAGCATACCAAGTAACATTATTATTCTTAATCGGCCCTATGCACAATGGCTACACAACGTGCACAGCACGTAGGCGCAGTGAGCAGGGGAGAATAGCCGCATGCAAGCCATGAGCGGTATGCACGATGTGCGTGGGAGGAGCCATGCAGCAGAGCAACGCAGAGCTACGCAGCCCGCATATGCGTCGGCGATGCGGGGGAGGGGCCACATACCAGGTACGCACCGATGTGCACAGCCCATGTAGGAACGTGCAGAACCAGCACACATGCACGCCCAACAGGGCATGGAGCAATGCATGGCCAGGGGCAGACATAAACTTGGGTGCAAGCTGCGCAAGCAATAAGAGCACCAGCAGCAAACGGCCACAGGAGGGGCACGCAGCAAGGCGCAGATGCACGACACAGCGGGAGGCAGCCCGCCACAGACGAGCACCCACATGCCATGCTTTGGGCACCCAACACAGGTGGGCAGCCATGCCAGCACAGCACTGGAACACAAAGGTGTGATAACCATGCCACCAGCAACAGCAACCATGTGGCACACACCAGTGGCGTTGACAGCGGGTATGGCGTAGGCCACCACAACAGTGCACGGGCACCCGCACACACGTGGAATGGCCGAGCAGTGGCTCTGTGCCCACAAGCCAGCGGACAGTGAACCCACCCACCAGGACCCACGACACACGGTGACTGCCAAGTCGGTGCACTGAACAGGGATGCCGAGCGAACAACTAACATGCAATGGCAGGAGTGGCATGCCCCCGCAATGTGCCCTGCAGGACGGCAACCCACAAAAGGTGGAGCCAGCTGCCCAGCAGGAGGGACCAGCCCACGGCCCACAATGTGGCGTCACTCACAACACACACCAATGACCCCCCGACACCATCAACAAACTGCACAAGTGCCCCTGGGAACACAGGCCGGCCTTCAGTGGTCCTGAGGAAACTGTCAGGCCCACCGACGGCACACATGGAAAAGGTGCAGGGCACAGTGACCGTGCATGACCCATCCCCGCAGAGCAATATGAAACCCATATGGACACCACTGTGCCCTGTGACCATGACAACATGCCTCGGGACGTACCCCCCCAGCACAGTGGCCCGTGACCGATAGTGACCCACCCCATCACCAGCTGCGACCCCCGGCAGACAACAATGGCCCTGTGGCCAACCAAGACAATGCCCCCCCAACACACACATACACAGACACACACACAAGGCAAGGAAGAGACATGGTAGACTGGCAAACGTTTAATGCACAAGTAGTCATGACACAGGAGAAAGAAATCCCACAGCACCCTCCCAAACCCAATGACGCACACAGTCCAGTGTGGCAGCACAGCCGGCCCTGTTGACCTCTCACATGGCATGCCGTATCATGGCCTGTATGTCTACCTCATCGCCACTTTCGCTGCTGCTGGTCCCTTACTCCGCCATCAAAGGCCACTGCACACGGCACAGCACTAGGCACCATATGGGTCCACGGTATCACTGTGGAGAAAAGCAGACAGTTAGCACAGTGTACACCAGGTATGGCTCACACCACCCTTGCCACCACTGCAGCCCCCCCCCCACACGCACCAATCTGGACAAACCGCCAGGCCCGACGCCATGCAGTGCACGCACTGACCAAAACCACTCGCGCACTGCAAGCACCCAGTCCCCCATCCCCACCCTAGCCCCGGGAGGCAGTGCCGGAGCCCCATACCCCATCTACAATATCCTCATCCCTGAAGATGCCTGCAGCCTGGTCCTGTATATGCCAGAGCACCGTCCCCACTGCCGTCCCAGCCCACCTACAGGGCGGTCCCAGGCAGGGGGCGTACAGATGTGAACCAGGTGTGACTGCAATGGGTGTGCATCTGCACACGGCTCCCACTATGCAGCTGAGCAAAGGGAGGTGCCCCCAGATGAGAGGATGACAGATAACCCATGGGTGTGGTGCACCTACCTGTGACTGCTCAACGACCCTCAACAAGGTCCATGGCTCAGCGTCCCTTGCTGAGCCTCATAGTGCAGTATGTCCCCGATGATGGTCCAGTGAAATTAACATGGCATCTCGCACACCCACTGCATGTGGTACTGTGCCCTGGGTGTCTCCACCATGACAGCCGCCCCATCCGGTTGCTCCTGGTGCCAAAGCTCCATGCACCGTGGAATGCCCATAGAGCCCTGCAGGGGGGGAGCAACACACAGGAGAGGTCAGCACACATGCACAAGCCAAGGTGGGCCACCGCCATCCCCCACCAGCATGCACATGGCGCCTGTGTGGCACACCTACCTGAGGCATGGCCCTGGTGGCCCAAAGCATGCCATACCCGCTGCTGTCTGAAAAGTCAGACTCAGAGATGCACCACAGATCCACCAGGTACTGATCCATTTCATAAGTGCGATGTGCAGAGGCACGGGGTGTCCCCTTATGTAGCCCGCCAGTGCCAGGTGTGCATGTGGCACGTGACACTTCGCATGCACCTCACCCGTGGAAGATGTGACAGAGTACATGTGTCCACCCAGGATGCACTGTGCACACCACAGGAGGGGCATGACTACCAACATGCACCCCCATGGGGTGGTGCAAGCACACCTGACTGCAGGCACAGCATGGCACGTGCCCCGTGTAACAGTCGGTGCCCGCAGCCAATGCCATGTGCACGTGATGGGCAGCCCCACCTGGCGCATTTGCACATGCACACTACGGCAATACATCTACCATAACAGATGTTACATAGGCAGTGAGACACCCATGCAGTGTGCTATTCCCAGTACAGGCCGGTTATTGACAGAAAGCAACAGGTGCCCAGGAATGCTCATGAACATGTATCAGCAGAATGCAAGACGAGGTAGGGGTGGCGGCCAACGGCCCCAGAAGCATGTGTTCTGGCCCTGTATGGACAGGCGGGGGCTACGGGACACCAACTGCATACACTGCTTCTGGCTGCCATGGCCAATGGTCGCACAACTGTGCGACATGGTCCATGACAGTGTGGGCCCATGGACACGCTGGTCCATGGCCATGACCGTCGAGACCAAGGTCATGTGTGCACTGTCCTACTATGCGACAGGGTTCTTCCAGCGCATTGCGGGTGATGTGATCGGCGTGAGCCAGTCATCCATGTCCAGGGCACTGGCCCAGGTCATGGATGCTCTGCTGCCACATGTGCAGGACCACGTACGACTCCCGCAGATGGACAGTGAGGCCCGTGCCATGAAGCAGGCATTCCATGCGATGCACTGAATGCCAAACATGCTCAGTGCCATGGACTGCACGCACCTCACAATCCTGCCACCCACGGCCGATAAGGTGGCGTATTGCGACCAGAAAGGCTTCCACAGCATCAATTGCCAGGTCGTCTGTGATGTGGGGCTCCTGTTCACCGACATGTGCGCACAGTTTTCTGGGTCATGCCATGACGCCCACATCCTGGATGCATCGGGGCTCGGTGCCTGGTTTCGTGCAGGACGTGTTGACAGATGGTTGCTGGGTAGGTATCAGTGCCTCTGTATGGCCGTATCCCATGTGCCATGGCTAATGTCTCCCCTCTCTCTTACAGGTGACAGTGGCTATCCATTGCACCAGTACCTTCTGAGGCTCTACCTGACACCTGGAGATGCAGCAGAGGTCGCCTACAGCACAGCACACTGGCAGATGAGAGCCATCGTGGAGAGGAGCATCAGCCTGCTGAAGATGAGTTTCTGATGTCTGGACCACACCAGGGGTACCATAATGCTGTGTCCGAGGCATGCCAGCCATGTCTTCACAGTCTGCGTGATGCTGCACAGCATAGTCGTGCATCGGGGTGTACTACTGCTTCACTACGAGCCCTCTGACATGCCACTGGAGTGCAAGGCCGATGGTCAGACGCACGGCCAGGAGAGGCTTATCTGAGGGCATGTATAGGCCCAGGTGTGCCCACAGTGCCTGCCTGCAGCACCCACCCATGTGGCTGGCATTTGGTGGCAGGGTCCCATGGACCCTGTGACAAGCGCCCAGCCACCCACGGCAAGGTAGCCAGCCACACAGGGCCCCCAGTAGTCCATGGTCCTGCCATGTGGTGTCACCATCACCCTGTGCTACCCGTGCCCTGTGTCCCATGCCAATGCATGTGCATGTGCGCATGCTGCCATGTGCGCCAGCACAGGGCCATGTCCGTGGTACTGCTGGGTGTTGCACAGGTCCGGTGTTTTATGGCCATTGTGCACCCAATGTTGCGGTACGTTCCTGTCTGGCCGCCCATGTCTCCTGCCTATGTGTCCGCCCCAGTGCCCTGCTGCTGTGGCCCTTGCACCATGGTGCTTCCTGAGAGTCGTCGGAGGCCGTGGAGCACCGGTCGGTGCTGCCTTCCATGCCTGAACCGCCTCCCCCACTGTCGGCAGCCTGGCTGCCCCCCCGTGTCCGACTCTGGGTGTGCATCTGCCGGTGTCCCCGCGGGCATGTCCATGTCACTAACTGTGCCCGGTCGCATGGTTTTGGGCAGTGTTGGCCCTCCTGTGCCCGTGTCCCTGCCCTCCCGCGGGCAGCCCACATCTGCTGGTGCCACATGGGCAGTGCTGCCAGGCTCCGGGCGTGGCCCACCACCTGTTGCCCATGGCGGCGTACCCCAGCCCATGATGGTTGTCTCCAAATACTCTTGGGATGCTGCGAGCAGTGCTATGTCATGCCCCATGCTGGTTACAGCGCCGGTCAGCGCCACCAGTGCCTACGTGTGCTGCCGTTGTGCCTCCAGGTGTTCCTGCTCCAGCTAATGCAGCTCACTGTACTGGTGTTCGGCAATCATCAGGGGCGTGACGCCTGGCTGCGCCCCACCAGCCGGGCGGATGGGCCCTCGTCACTGCTGTCAGGGTCTGCTATGCCCACAGTGGCTCTGTTGGCACACTGGAGGTATGTTAGGCTTCATTGTTCTGTACGTCCCGTGCATGGGTGTGCAGTGCATCTCTGCCGTGCCTATCTGCTGACGTGTCCACTCCCTTCCCCATCCCATGGATGCTCACCACTGTAATCGTGTCCGCCATCATCCGCTGGACTGGCATGAGCTCAGATCCTCTGCAGGTGATCCTCCCCCCCCCCCCGTGCCCAGCTATTTGCATGCTGCTGCCACCAGTCTCCTCTTCACAGTGATTTGTAGGTCCCGCCACTTGTGCTTGATCACCGATATCCTGGCATCCAGTCTGGCGGTGTTAACGGCGGCCTGCACCCTCAGCCACAGGCATGTCTTTAGATCTGCGGGGGTTGACAGGCTGAGCACGCCAGATAGCCTGTCGTGGTTGGCACTTATCTCACTCACCACTGCGGCCACCTGTGGCCCGGTGAAATTTGATGATCAGGACTGCCTGGCCCACCGACGCAGGGGCCTTCAGGTCCCGGGACCGGCGTGTGCCTCTCCTGCTCTCCCTCCCTGTTGCTGTGCATGGCTTGCTTCACGCCTTCCCTTCATCAATCAATCAATCAATCAATCAAATCTTTATTTATCCAGGCAAACACCATTGACCATAGCTCATTTACAAGATGGACCTGCTTAGCACAGGTACCCAGGATATACAATATATGAACAGTCACAACATAACACCTCAGTAATATTACACAATACAGAGATACAATAGTTAAACATAGTCATAAGTGGAGAACAGTTTGGAAACAGTGGTTCAATTCCTTCATGGTGTATAATGAGTCTACTAACAGTAGCTGGAAGTACTAACAAGGACAATTGTTACGTAATGGTATATTACATACAATGCCATAAGAAACAAGACAGACAGTGAGTTAAAAAAAGGAAAAAAAAAACAGTGTAACAGGGTAGAAGGGGGTGTGTGGTAGGTGAGGCAAAATAGGGTACATGCAGGGTGGTAGGGGATAGATGAGGGACAGATGAAGCCTCGGAGAGGACACAGGACAGGAGGGCAGGGAGCACAATTAGGTATTAGAAAAATGTAAAGGAGAGGCCACAAGGTCAGGCATAGAGGAGAGGACAGCGCCATCATGGTACGCTATAAGTGCAGGGAAGTTTAGTTCCGCCATCAGTGCGTCACCTCCTCCGCGTTAGGGATTCATGTTCCCGTGTGTGGTTTGGCAGGCGCGGATCTCCTTTTACGGTGTGGTCAGGGGGTGGGGACACGTACCCTGTCACCTCCTCTGTTGCCTGCGTATCCTGTCCTGCACCTTCCGTGGTGCTGCCCACTGTCTCTGTGCTGGCTGCGGTTCTGATAGTGCATGCTGCGTGCTGTGCAGGTCCTGCATGGTGTGCAGCTCCGCATCGCGTATCCTGCGGTTTCCACACACTTTTCCTGCACCTTCGTGCATAGGCCCCAGTGTGTTTTCTCATAGTGGAAACAGGGTGTAACTTGCCATTATAATCAGCTGGTTACAACGGCACTCACATACCAGCCTCCCTGACAGAACCCATGCTCATACTGCATCTTGCGCTCAATAAACAGATTTCCCAGTTAGTAATTAAAAACATTCTTCCCAGCCTTATACAGTTCTCTCACCTAAATTTAGTCAATCTCCCTCAGAGACAGCTCCTCAGTACCAGACAATAGAGGTACTGTAGTTGTAAAAATAAACAGAAAACACTCCCTAAAGAACAGTTATGTACTTGCCATAACAGATCTTCATAGAAACATAGAAGTTGATGGCAGAAAAGGACTGCAAGGCCCATCCAGTCTGCCCATTTTACCAATTTGCTCCCGCTGCCTCTAGTAGGTCAGCAGCCTCAGCTATGCTCCCCTCATATGTATGATTCCCTTATGCCTATCCCATGCCCTCTTGAATCCCTCCACTGTACATGCTCCCTCCACCTCCTGAGGCAGGGCATTCCACGCATCCACCACCCTCTCTGTAAAAAAGAACTTTTTCACATTACCTCTTATGCGACTCCCCCTCCAATTTCATGTCATGTCCTCTAGTTTTATTGTACTTTTTATACTGGAAGATGCTATCCCCTTCCACCTTATTTATGCCCTTAAGATATTTGAAAGTGTCAATCGTGTCCCCCCTCTCCCAACTCTGTTCCAATGTGTACACATTAAGGTCCCTATCCCCATATGCTTCGTCATGCAGACCTTGCACCATCTTAGTTGCCCTCCTCTGCACTGTTTCCATCCTGTCAATATCCTCATGCAGGTGCAGCCTCCAGAACTGCACACAGTACTCTAGGTGAGGCCTAACCAGCGTCTTGTACAGCGGGATAACCACCTCCCTCATACAGCTTGTAATACCCCTCCCTATACACCCTAACATCTCACTAGCCCTCCCAACTGCTGTTGCGGTCTGTTTGGTGAATTTCGGGCTATCTGATATAATGACCCCCAAATCCCTCTCCTTCCTGGTGACCATCAACAACTCACCCCCCCCAACATGTAGCTCTCCCAGGGTTTTTGTTTCCCACGTGCAAGATCTTGCACTTCTTCACATTAAACCTTAACTGCCATACCTCAGACCACTTCTCCAGCTTTTCCAGGTCTCTTTTCATTCTCTCTATGCCCCCTGGAGTATCTGCTTTGTTGCAGATTTTGGTGTCATTTGCAAACAGGCACACTTTTTCCTCTAGCCCTTCTGCTATGTCTGCTATGAAGACACTGAAGAGGACTGGCCCCAGGACTGACCTGTGTGGCACCCCACTGGTGACTCCCATTTTTTCTGACTGTGTGCCATTTACCAATTCCCTCTGCTTTCTGTCCACTAACCAATTTCAGATCTAGTTCACCACCCTATGTCCCACCCCTAGACTCCTCAGCTTGTTTACCAGCCTTCTCTGCAGGACTGTGTCGAAGGCTTTGCTAAAATTAAGATAGGCAATATCCACCGCCCCTCCCTGGTCCACCACCTTGGTCACCCAGTCAAAGAAATCTATCAGATTTGTTTGACAGGACCTTCCCGCCGTGAACCCATGCTGTCTTGGATCCTGCATTTCAATGGGTACCAGGTGATCCACAATATGTTCCTTAAGCAGTGTCGCCATGATCTTCCCCACTACTGAGGTGAAACTCACTGGCCTGTAGTTCCTGGCGTCCTCCTTGCTTCCACCCTTGTGAAGAGGGACCACATTTGCCCTTCTCCAGTCCTGCAAGACCACTCCCGTGTTCAGCGACTCACTGAACAGGGCGGCCAAAGGTGCAGCCAGCTCCATCCTCAGTTCCTTTAGGATCCTTGGATGTACTCAGTCTGGCCTCATTGCTTTGTCCATCTTTAGTTTTGTAAGTTCCTCTAGGACCCTCTGATCTGTAAATGTTGTGAAGCTTAATTCTTCCCCCTCCACATATCTGTTTTCTAGTTGTGGTCCCTGCCCGCTCCCTCTCTAGTAAAGACTAAGCAGAAGTACCTGTTAAGGATTATGGCCTTCTCTAGGTCCCCTTTGAATCTGACTATACCCCCTCTGAACTTCCTCCTCTCACTGATGTACCTAAAGAATGTCTTGTCCCTATTCCTCACTGATTGTGCTAGCCTTTCTTCCATCTGTGCTTTGGCACTTCTCACTGCTACCCCTGCCTCTCTCTGACATTTCTGGTACTCTTCTCTGTCTCCATCCTCTTGTGTCCCCTTGTTTTTTGGGAAGGCTACCCTCTTGGCCCTGATTTTATTTACCACCACCTTAGAAAGCCAGTGTAGCCTTCTCCTTCTCTTGTCCTTGTTCTTCACCCTCACACATTGATTGGTTACCCTGACATTGGACTCCTTAATGCATGCCCATTGCCCCTCCACGCCCCCTCCTGTCCCCACCTTAGCCAACTCCTCTTTAACCCTCCTTCCCATCTCTGCAAAGTCAGCTCCTTTGAAATCTTGGATTTTAGTTTTTGTATGTGTGGCCTGTATTCCTGTGTCCAACGTGTACCAAACCATGTGATGGTCGCTAGACCCCAAGTCTCCCTCCACCTGGAGATCCACGATCCTGTCTCCATTGGTGAGCACTAGATCCAGGATATTCTTGTCCCTGGTGGGCTCCTGTACAAATTGTCTTAGGCCTGCTCTCTGTAGGGACTCCACAATGTCCTTGGTCCTGCTCGAGGCCCCTGTTGGGATGGACCAGGCTGCGTCAGGAATATTGAAATCGCCAGTAAACAGAACCTCCCCCCTTATCCGTCATGTTGTATATTTACTCCAGCATTAATTTGTCCGCCCCGAGCTGGTGGCCTGTAGATTGCTCCTGTTCTAACAGATGTTCCGTTACCCGGCTCAAGGGTGACTCACAACTCCTTTGTCTCCTCATTTTTAGCCTGGATTTCTGTCACCTTGATTGTCTCTTTGATGTAAAGTGCCACTCCTCTCCCCTTCCTTACCTCCCTATCTCTCCTGTATAAGGCATACTCTGGTATAATTGTGTCTCATGAGTGGTTATTAGTGTACCACATCTTTGCTATGGCTGCTATGTCTATGTCAGCCCCCACCACTAAAGTCACTAGATCAGGGAGTTTGTTTCCCAGACTTCGGGCATTCGTATGCATTACATTCCAAGTCTTGTTCCTGTTTCCTCTACCATTATATTTGTTCTTGTCCTGTTGTTCTTGATCTGCATCATTTACTACTCCCTCCCTCTGTTTCATATTGTGTCCCTTACCCTGTCTCTATTTTATATCCATATTCACTAAACTCTTGTCCTCCCTTTTCCCAGTGCTGACACTACCAACCAGAGGGGCTAGACTGTACTGTTTCCATTCCCTCTGATAGTCCCCCCGCTAGTTTAAATGTCCAGCAAGGAAGCAGCCAAACCTTTCATTAAGGACTGCCATTCCTTCCTGGACAGATGTAGACCATCCTTATACAGTCATGCATCTGCCCAGGTGGCTTCTCAGCCCCCATTGTAGCCAAAACCCTTATCCTTGCACCGTCCCTTTAACCATTTGTTGAATTGGCTGATGCATTGATTCTTTGCATCCCGCTTTTCCCTGACTGGTAGGATCGCAGAGAAAATCATCAATTTCACGACCCCCTCAAGCTGACTACTCAGGACCCTGAAGTCATCCTGTACTGTCTCTGCATTAACCTCTTCCTTTGTCCAAGTCGTTAGTCCCGAGGTGGACAATGACATGTACTTTCCCCCTCTTTGTCACTGCCTTGGCGATCCTGTGGATTCGCCTTGTATCCCTCTGAGCAGTGGCCCCTGGCAGACACTTTACCTCCCTTTCTACATCCCCATCTATTCCCAACACCATCTTCTTAACAACTGAGTCCTCCACCAGGAGAAGCTTCCTCCTCCTCTGGGGTCCTCTGGCTCCTACCCCTTTACCCTCCCTCCCTCTGGTGGTCCCACACCTCTTCCCTGGTCTCAGCCCTGGGCCCCCTCTCGGGGGTATCCCATTCCATGCGAACAGCAAATCTGTTCTCCAGCAGGACTGGTTAGGGAATGTGCTCATGAGCCACTCTCCTTGTTCTCCCTGAACTCCCTGTAGTCCACCCATGCCTGTGCCTTGGAATCCGCTGTGGCAATGGCTGAGGATACTGTGGCCCCTGGGTGTGAACTAAGGACTCTAGCACTCCTGCCAGCTCGGCCCAGAGTCTGTCCATTTCCGCTCACAGCCCAGAGAGGTGCTTACAAATGGAGCAGCACCTCAGCATCCAGAAAGCACTCCTAAACACTGCTGCACCCATGCATTGCAGTGCACTACTCTCTGAATCATTTTTACTGTTGTTCATACTGCCTCTTATTACTCCCCTTTATTTGCTATTGGTTTACTTATTTGTAGATAGTTTGCCCTCAGCTATCCCTAGTCCTTAATTTCCTGCTTCTGCTTTTATTCTTTTTTTGTTTTGTTTGGCTATTTGTAGATTACGACCCTGCTACATGTGACCCAGCAGGAAGTGACATGAGGGCCCAGAGGAATAAAGGTAGGGACTGCATTGGGGTGGGTGGGACTAAGATCCCCCAGCTCCTGGAACAATCAGGCAGCCAGCCCAAACAACACCGATTAAATTCCCCAGCACAGAAGTTCACTCAGTAACAGCTCCAACCCAACAACTCTATTTAATTCCCCAGCAACATTTACCCTCACAGTACTAACTATTCCAATATC
The DNA here is from genome assembly GCA_016271365.2 of Neoceratodus forsteri. Lineage (NCBI taxonomy): Eukaryota > Metazoa > Chordata > Ceratodontiformes > Ceratodontidae > Neoceratodus > Neoceratodus forsteri. Next base: position 1,223,630,481 of record CM057450.1, read on the forward strand.
AAAATGAAACAGAAGAAACCAGCACTTCCCTGCTGCTCCTGCTTCTTTGGTCTACTGCTTCCAAGTGATTCTGTTAGCAAAGAAGGCTCCTGCTAGTTTCCCTTCCCCCACTCACAAGCCAAGCTGATCGGTAGTTTCCTGTCTCAGCCCCACAGCACAGAATTCCACTCAGTAACAGCTCCAATAATCCAAACAGCACTGATTAAATTCCCCAGCACAGAAGTTCACTCAGTAACAGCCCCAGCCCAACAGCACTGATTAAATTCCATAGCAACTTTTACCCTCGCAGTACTAGCTATTCCAATATCAAAATTAAACAGAAGAAACCAGCATTTCCCTGCTGTTCCTGGTTCTTTTAGTCTCCTGCTTCCAAGTGACTCAGTTCGCAAAGATGGCGCCTGCTAGTTCCCCCTCCCCCACTCACAAGACCAAGCTGATCTATAGTTTCGTGTCTTAGCCCCACAGCATAGAATTCCACATGGAAGCTGTTGCAAGCAGTCCACTAGGGGCCACCCACGATGACGTCAGATGTCAGCTCTCCCATATAAATAAGGGCGGCCCCTTCTATCCTTAGTTCCCCATCAGAGATCATGCTTAGAAGACCTCCCCGTAGGGAATCAGGCGAGAACCTAGGGCTCTGCTAACCAGGCAAGGCAGACAGCAGCAGATAGAGCCTCATGGAGAAGGAAACAGCACTCATCAAAGTCTCAGGATCCAATAGAGGGAAGGAGAGTTGGACAGCATGGCCTGATGAAAGAGATTCTCTCAAATATCTACTATTATGGTGAGTATGTAACTTTTCTATCTTCTTCAAGGATATCTCTTTTATCCAGCCAAACCTATGGAATGAATACCAAGCAACACTGACCACAAACCAGTCTAGGTGACAGGAGCCTACAGCCACGGGGTCATAATGGCACACAGAAACATTGCGTGGCACTTAATGCTGCAACCATTAGAGCGTGCGTTGCCATATCATCGGGCAAAACACCGACGAACACAAGCAGCGCACGCCCTTACAGTCAATGGGCTTCTTTCTTTTTTGTGTGGGGCTTCACCCCCACACCTTCCAGAATTTAAGTAACAAACTCCAGGGGTGTGGATGTTGGGGATGGGGAAAAACACTGTTGGGGGGAAGTTGTTTTTTTTCGTAAAAAAAAAAGCCACAAAAAGTTGCAGCACGGGAAGATCTGGGGGGAACCGAACCATGGTCCCAGGTCTCCCATTCCGCCGTGTGCTGGTGCCCTAGCCACTCCACCAGGGGAGTGGCTTGACCAAGTCCCCAGTGCACAGCAACTTCATGATGCCAGACAAGAACGTAGAACAACAGGGGTAGCCGCTCTTTTACCAGCACTGTTCTACCCCTGTCGGTGAAACTACAAGCACTCAATAGACAGCGCAGTATTCACCACACTGTCTTTCATGAGATATATTGACCCAGTAGTGAGCCTACAGGCCTAAGAAAGGAGGCCTTGGAGGACAGCTAGGCCAAAGGCGGACATTTTCCGTGAGATAATGTCCAGACTGTACTGTTTAGTGAAAGGTGTGGACAGTACTCCAGATGGCAGCTGCACAGATTTCTGCCACAGACAAATTTCTGAAACATGCAACAGATGCAGCCAAGCCTCTAGTAGAATGACCATGAATAGCCCCAGGAAGTTCTTTACCATACTTCCTGTAACAAAACATAATACAGTTTTCTAATCATTTGGACAAGCACTGTTTAGAAACAGGAGCGCATGAAGGGAGATAGCCAGCCTGTGTCACCAGCTAATCTGGAGTTCAAGCCAACCACGTTCTCTCCTACAGAGACCCAATGGCCCTGGGGGTTGGAGGGTAGTGTGTAAGGGGAGGGGGAAGATTTCAAGGATGGACCACGCAGGATCTCTTCGGACCAATACCATTCCAAAGAAGAACCATTTTTCACCACTGGAGAAGATGAAGGATCTTGACTCAGCGAGAGGTGATCCTGAGCTCATCAAGGGGACCAGGCAAAGCAGAGAGATGGCATCCATAGGTGGCAAGGAAACACGTGGTGGATCCAGGAGTAAGCAATTTCTTGTTCTGGGGGACTCAATGATCAGGGGAGTTGAGTCCCATCTGAGTAAAGGTGTGCAACCTAAGGTGACAGTTAAATGCCTCCCTGGAGCTTCAGCACAGCATGACATTGAATGCATTGGAAGGTTGGTAGACAAAGCGGAGAAAGGAACGAATGTTCTGATTCATCTAGGTACGAATGACCTATCTGCTCAAACAGTGGAAGAAACCAAGCAAAATTTCATTAAGCTGGGGGAATGGCTGGATGCTAGAATGACTACTCTGACACTCTTGGAGACCCTGCCAGTGTGGGGCAAAGGAGATTGCAAAGACAAAATCAGGCATAAGGACATTGAGGAATTCAATGCTTGGCTACATGGATGGTGTTGTGAAAAAGGATATCACATCACAGGCTCACGGGGTAGCTTCTGGGAGAGGAAGCTATTCAGGTTTGATGGAGTTCACCTAACAAAGGAAAGAGTGAGTGTGCTTGGGCAGAAATTTTATGTCCATCTCGACCATTTAAACTAGGTGAGGGGGAGCCTAACGCTAGGGAACCTATCAGAAAATACACTTCTGATAGGAACTTAGTCGTCACTCCCCAACAAGCAGGAATTTCTTTCCCACAACCTAAGAAAACAAGTAGAAAAGTGTCAGAAACTATCTGGAACTGAACACAGGGCCACGCATCTGCAGGCCCAAGAGCAGAACCGATAGTAGTGACGAGCAGCAGGGATACCAGACTATGGAAAGGGGTATGCATCAATGCCAGAAGCCTGGGAAACAAAATGAGTGACCTACAGGCAATGATTGCAGATTCCAGAGTGGACCTGGTGGCAGTCATGGAGACTTGGACCTTGGAGAAAAATGACTGGGACCTTTTGGTCCTGGGCTATGCCCTGTTCAGACAGGACAGAAGGGAGGGCAGAGGAGGAGGGGTAGCATTATATGTGAAGGATGGAATAAATACCATCTCAGTAGATAGCATCAAAAAGGAGGCTATGGAATCCCTGTGGATGCTACTCAGCTCAGCTTTGGGGGAGAGGATCCATATAGGTATTGTATACTGGCCTCCAGGGCAGGTTGAGGGCTGGGATGAAGAGATCTTAGAGGAACTCAGAGGTGTATCACAAAAAGGGGATACAGTGATGGAAGGAGACCTGAATATGCCCCATGTTAACTGGAGCATCCCAGTGGCAGGTTCTACTTGGAGCCAAAAGGTGGTTGATGCCCTACAAGACTGCCTACTTACACAACTAGTTAGTGCCCCAACTAGGCTGGACACCATTCTGGATATGGTCCTCACTAACTTGGAGGAAATAAGGGCTACAGGGGTTGGAGAGCCACTGGCCAACAGCGACCACAACTCTGTGTGTTCTGAGTTAGCCCTAGGGGTAGAAAAATCACAATCCAAGACAAAGGTTTTAAACTTTAGAGGAGCCAATTTTTACAAAATGAGGGATATAGTCAGAAGCAAGCTGTTAAGGATCCAGGAGCATTTAGAGGTGGAAGAAATATGGGGGACTGGTTAAGTTAGCCATTTTAGAGGCTACTAGGATGTGCATAAGAACACTGGCCAAAAAGAACAAATACAAAAAAACAATATGGTTCAGTAATCAGGTAAGAACTGCAATCAGAACCAAAGGGAGGTGAACTATAAAAGAACTCAGAAAGACAGTGCATGGGAAGCCTACGTTCAGAAGGACAAAAAAGCAAAGAGGATGGTGAAATCAGCTAAGGCTGCAATGGCGCTTCGGCTTGCAGAAGGGGTTAAAGAATGGAGCAAACACTTTTTTCGATAAATATAAGAAAAAAGAAAGAAAAGGGGAGGAATTGTTAGACTCAAAAACGGCGACAACAGAGTAGTGGAGGAGAACAGGCAGAAGACCACTGTTCTGAACAACTTTTTTTGCTCAGTGTTCACCGAGGAACACATAGGCCCAGTACAAGACAGTAGCATCAAGACTGCTGACAAAGGTGTTCCACAAATGGAAGCATCATCAATCACCAACAGTAGGGTTAGAGAGGCCAATCACCAGGGCCTGATGGAATACACCCGAGAGTGCTAAAGGAGCAAGCAAGTGAATTGGCAGGTCCCTTAGCACATTTATGCAGCAGATCACTTCAGACAGGGTTAGTGCTGGGAGACTGGAGAAGAGCTGATGTGGTACTTCTCCACAAGGGAGGGAGTTGGGAGGAAGCAGGCAACTACTGACTGGTCAGCCTTACGTCAGAAGTGGGGAAACCGATGGAAACCTTAATAAAACAAGACTTTGTAGAGTACCTAGAAAAGAATGGTCTGCAGGATGACAGGCAACATGGGTTTGTGGCGGAAAGGTCATGCCAAACGAATCTAATCACATTTTTTGACTGGGTCACTAGGGAACTAGACAGAGACCATCCAGTGGACCTCCTCTACTTTGATTTCAGTAAGGCCTTTGATTCAGTGCCACACAACCGCCTGCTGAAAAAGATGGAGGACTTGAGTGCAGCCATGTGCATAGTCAGTTGGGTAGGTAATTGGATTAGGGATAGAAAAAAGAAAGTGGTGGTCAACGGGGTGAGGTCTGATGAAGGTGCGGTCACTAGTGGTGTGCCCCAAGGTTCAGTGTTGGGTCCAGTCCTGTTTAATGCCTTTATCAGTGATATCAGCACAGGTATTCAGGGCAAAATTGCTCTATTCGTGTGTAACCCCTAGGTGGCGCTATCCCAAGGGCTACTACCCCTGACTGCTTGGCTAGTAGCAGGTTAAGGGGCCTGAGTTTTGAAACGGGTGCCTCCACCCAGAGGTCAGGGTTGGTAGTGGTCAAGCTAACCTGGGCACAGCCCTCCGGGACATTGAAACCCCCCTCTTTCCCCTCTAGTGGCCTGAACACTGTACACTAATCACTTTCACAATACCCCTGGTACACCACACAAGTACCCACACTGTTTGCACTTACCACCAGGGCTGATTCCTCTGGATCAACCCTGGGGACCCCCTGTAAAACAAGGTTATGCACAGCAAATAGCAACAGTACAGTATTTTTGAGCACAAACTGGAACCACAGTCAGATTACATGCAGAAAAAGTTAGATCTGATTTATTCAGGGGACTTGAACAAGGAATAGGCAAAATCAGGTTAATTAGCTTAAAGGTTATATCAATCAAGCAGTTATGCATGCGCTTTGAGTCCCCCCACACAGTCATACCTCTGGGTACCCAGGTGGAGAAGAGATGGGCTAGTCAGGACTGTTACTTGGGGTTGCAGCTGGTTGGGGCCCTGTGATGGAAAACACAACATGCACAGTACACAATATTTGCAATGCGGAGCCAGAGAGCTCAGTTCCTAAAGGAAATGAAACAACAAGAAAATAAAATAACACACTCAGATTAAGCTGTTGTTGCAAGGAGCTACCCTGGTATTTACTCACGATACCCAAGACTGGACACAGGCTGGTTGAAAATTGAGACTGCAGGTGGTTGATCTGGAATGCCAGGAGAAGCAGGGCCCACACTAGTCACGGAGGCGTCATTCCTGTTCAAACGTGGAGCAGTGGGCTGATCCCCAGGCAGGTCTCTCATTGATGGCTTCTCTGTGCAGTGGGTAGTCTGGCTGGGCCAGTCTGGCAAGGCCCAGACCGCATGGAGACAAATTCAGATGCAGTCCATTTTGGGCTGGATACAGCTTACAGCAAGCGGAACACAGTTCATACAGTGGAGAACTAACTCACAACCCACTAGCACAGTGATGGGCAAACTGCGGCCCACGGGCCACATGCAGCCCTCAGTGTGATTTTTACAGCCCCCAACATCATTTTATGCAAAAATAAAATAATTGTCTTTTGTCCATTGCTGTGCCTTTAAAGGATCGCCCGCAGGACTGGACCCTGGGGTTTCGGGCAGCGAGGAGGATGGCAGTTGTTCCCCGCTTGTTCAGGCGGCTTCTGCGGTGGGATCGCCCGCAGGACACTGGACCTTGGGGTTTCGGGCAGCCCACCTGTTCAGGCAGCTTCGGTGGCAGGATCGCCTGCAGGACTGGACCCTGGGGTTTCAGGCAGCGAGGACGGCAGTTGTTCCCCACTTGTTCAGGCGGCTTCTGTGGTGGGATCGCCTGCAGGACACTGGACCCTGGGGTTTCGGGCAGTGAGGAGGACGGCAATTGTTCCCCACCTGTACAGGCAGCTTCGGCGGTAGGATCGCCCGCAGGACTGGAAGAAGGTCTCCACTGGGAGAGTTACATCTCCAGCATGAATCACTGGGTAGGATTTTTAGCACATGCTCCCATTTTGCTTTGGAGCTAAGGGAGTGACTGCATACTTAATCTCTCACTGCCTGATGTATACGGCTGCATACAGTATGCCTTGTTTGTGGCTGAGCCATTTAGCTGTGGGGGAGCCATCCGCGAGGCTGCAGTGAATTTTAGGAGATGCTGTACTGCCCTATGAATTTGCAGAAAACACCAAACATAAGATTTAGGAATACCCCATGCACTCTGCATCTCCTGAAATGTATTGACTGGGTGCCCATTATTATAATTGTATGCTGTTTAATACTAAACATTTTTTAATGATGCTCAATTAGTATAACACATTTAATAAACAGCTGTTTTTACTCAAATGCGTCAGTCTTGTTGGAAAATGTAAAATGTGTTATCCATGCTTATGTGGCCCTTGAGGTGGTTCGAGGGCCACACTTTTGGCCCTCAGTCATTTCCAGGTTGCCCATCACTGCACTAGCAGCTCATAGCACATTTACGTGTATGGGAATTCTACTGTACCAGGCAAAACGCTCCTCGGTCACAATCGCAAAGTCTCTGCACACACAGGGAGCTTAGGGGTAGCTGGAACTCCTGCCAGGCCGATTGCATTCAGCAAAATCTTCGGTCTTCTTTAGGTTGAGTCTGGCCCACTTCAGTAGCTTACTTCAGTCACACAAACTTGGATTTTGTCCAAAATAATTCTCTTCTCTCCCTCTCAGGAGCAGCAGCAGGCATGCAAGCCAAAAACTCAGCCCTTTCACAGTTTTCTCATGCGAATCCACTCAGGATTGCTGCCCAAAATACACTTGAGCTCTTCTCATTTCACTTCCCAGCTCAGAACTAACTGAAAACTGCAAGAAGTGTGGGATTTCCCCAACATCCAAAAGGTTTGGTTGGCTGATTTGGCTGTCAGTCAAAGCAAGAGCTCCCCCTTCAGTTGCCAAAAAGGTGCAAAAAGTTCAAAACTACAGTTCCTACAGATTTTGACTTCAGGCAGCTCCTGTAGTCCGGCTACATTTTAGGTCCCACCAGAACCAATTGGTCCAATTTGCAGTCCAGGACCAAGATAGTGGAGACAAAACAGTCCTTGCTATAAAGAAAGCAGGTTAGACAAACTACATTATCATTATCACTCTAAATGATTTTCAGCAAATAGTTACATCTTTCAACAGAGCTCCCTCTCAGATTACTTAGGCTGCAATCAGGCAGCTCTTAAAGAGACAGTACACAGAGGCTATACAGGCTCTGGTAATCACATTTAAACTGCTAAAATGCAGGACACCAGCCTGGCAGTGAGCATTTAGGCAAGCTCAAGGAAGACTTTTTGGGAACTCCCATTTATAAGGGGTTACAAATGGATGATAACCAAGCTAGGAGGAAGGGATTGACAGCGAGGAGGTGGATAAGGACCTACAAAAAGACCTACAGAGGCTGGAAAGATGGTCCAACATCTGGCAGCTGAAGTTCAATATAAAAGAAGTTAAGGTGATGCATTTGGGTAAAGGGAATCCAAGGACAGAGTACCACCACAACAGAGTTCAGCTCAGCACCACGCAGGAAGAACAGGACCGAGGTGTTATCATAAACAGCACCCTTAAACAGACAAGCCAATTCAACAAAGCTTACAGCAAAGCCAACAAAATGCTGGGGTGCAAAGGGAGGGGATTCGACAGCAGGAGGAAGGAGGTAATACTGCCACTCTACAGGTTCCTGATAAGGCCCCATCTGAAGTACTATGTCCAGTTTTGGAATCCACATCTGAAAATGGATATAAACAGGTTGGAGGCTTCATTTCATTTCATTTTATTTTTTTATATTTGTAGATCTGATGAGCATATCTGCCCTTTTTCACAGATGACAAGGCTGTTCAGAGAAGAGCGACCAAAATGATCCAGGGCCTTCAAGGGCACTTACACAAGAAGTGTCTGGAAGCATTAAATATGTTCTCACTGGAGACAAGGAGGGAGAGGGGGAGCTATGATTGAAATATACAAGTTCAATGTGATGGAATAACTTGCTTGTGTGACCTTCTGATTGTGCATTATCATGGCTTTACTCATTCTCACCTCTTTTGTATTGAGAGGCCGGAGTGGAATTTTAAAGCCCGGAGAAGGGGTAAGATGAGTGCCGAGAAGCAAGAGGTGGGGAGGATGGAGGGTGTCCAAAATGAACTAAGTGCTGTGTGAGTTTTGGAGGCATGCTAAATAGTGCCAGGGGGAGTAGTTATTTCCTCCAATTCAATGTGAGGGAATAATGTGCTTGTGTGAAGTTATGATTGTGCATTATTGTGGCTTTAGTTGTTCTCACCCCTTTTTATCGAGAGGCTGGAATGAAATTTTAAAGCTCAAAAAAAAGTATAATGAATACCTTCTCCAGCTTGGAGAATGTGAACAGCAGCACGCAGGAGAGGAAAACCCTCCTGTGGGGGAAACCTCTAAGAAACCATGGCTGCCGAACTGCCCTTCCTCTGGGCAAACTAAGGGAGGTAATCTTATACTAATTTTTAATTTAGGAGTGAGAGATGGAGACTGTCCAGGATGTCCTCTTCTTAGGAGCTTTCTTCTTCTTTGCAGGGATGATCTTAAGAGATGTAGACAAAAGCTGTTGAGGAGCATGTTAAGAGGTAACAGATCCTTGTCCATGGATGATGATGAACCATTGAGCAGGAGTTCTTAAGAGTGAGTTTCGGGGCCGTTGAGGCCAAGCAGGAAATAATGTCTATAGAGACAGCTTTAGAAAGGACTCAAGAGTTGATGTACTGTTTGTGAAATATGTAGGCCAAGTTGGTGTTGGCTGTATTCCAAATAGAACTGCCAGAGAAGACTTCAAGAAGTGCGTTCCAGAAGAGTACAATCTCCATGATTGGCTGGAAGGACAGGACTTCCGCGTAGGACCACCTTGAGTGGGAATGCCATAATTTGCAGGCCAAGTTTCCACATGAGCCAGTTAGGGACAGCAGAACCCCATCTGGTACTGCCGTGGATAGAGTTGAGGATGAGTGAGATATGAGCAGGCCTCTACACAGACAAGGCTAGAGATGGCTACACCCACACGTGGGTCTTCCAGAGTCAGATTGTAGGATGTTGAGTTGTGAGTAAGGCCCTCTCACGGGGCATGGTAGGGATGGTGGGACTCCCATGTGGATCTGCCATGTAGCGTGTATGGAATGGTAAAGGAATGAGCGGGACCCCCAAGTGGGTCCACCATTGAGTAGGATAATCGCCACAACAGAGATCAAAATCGGGAAAGAGGCCCCCACGAGGCCAGATCAGGGATGGTGTGACCTCCATGCAGGTGCTCCAGTAGGCAAGGTGTGATCAATTACGAATGAGGGCCTCTGTGTAGGCCAGGCCTGGTACAGAGGGACCTTTACATAAATCCCTCAGAGCAACTGGAAGTTTCAATGAAGTTAGCCGGAGACTTCTGGACCAGAATCTGCCAGGAAAGGATGATAAATAAGATACGAGCAAGGCGCCATTAGTGAGGTAGGCTCGGGAAGGTGGTCCTGGGATGGGCTCCGCTACAGAAGATGCAAACGTGAAGGTTGTGACACCTGTTGGCAAAACAATTGGAAAAATTATAATTGTTGCAGATTGGTTGATTTCTGATGAAGGTAAGTGGTCGACCCCTGCTATCATGACTGGAATGAGGAAGTGCCCTAGGATTTGGTATGGTGTGTGTAAGGCCAGTGGTGGCAGGGGTATACCATCACAGAGTGACTCAGACCATCCAAGACCATCACAGCGATACAGGAATCGCAAAACCCGCATGCTTTACTGTGGATGGTCTGTGCAGGGACCGGGACAGCCTTGTTGGTATTTCGCTCCAATCCAGCTCTGACTGGAGTAGGAATCTTAGAGGCTGGGAAGTGTGGGTGGAGTCCCACAAGGGGGTTTGGGGCACAGCCCCCCTATTGTATGCACTGACATCCCCGAGGCTACAATGCTGACAGTCGGCACGGTAGCTGTCGCTGTTGGGGATATTGGTGCTAGCGCTGTTGATGCGCTATGGTAAAACTGGTGGCAGGAATAGAGTCCTCAGGTGAGAGTCTTGCAGGATGATCTGTTGATTGATCTATTGAAAGTGGGCATAGTGAAGCAAAGTGGGAATATACTCCACATAGCCGGCAGGATAACGCTTATTGGCCAGCAAAGTGACGGCAAAATAATTTATTGTCCAAGGCAGACCAATCAATCTTGGTATTAAAGTGAGCCAAGGTGGCTGCTGCCTTGGCGGAGAAGCAGAAGAGGTAATCATAGAAAAGTGTGCCTCCGTATCTGGCCTCCAGGTCAACCAAGAGATACAGGTAAGAATCGAGTTCCTGGCAGCTGGCAGGAAAAGCAGAACAGACAATGTCCCTGTATAAGCTAAATGCAAACACAGATTTGAGGAGAGTTAGCTTTTTGTAAGCCAAAGGTCTTTAGATTTCAGCACCACAGAGACGTCACCACAGGAGATGATTCTGTTTTCTAGGGTGTTATGGGATGAAATCAGGAGAGAAATAAGGTTAACAACCTTGCTATCAATGACATCTCTGTGCAGATGAATCGGGACCAGGTGCATTGCAGATATCACAGGAATAGGAGTGGCTGAGCTGGAAGGTGCAGGATCTAGGGTAGTTTGAGAAGTTGAAGTCGCCGGAGCCATGGCTGGCAGGGAAGCTGAAGGCAGCCCTTCCAAAGTACTGGAGAGACTAATAGGCAAAGTGGAAGGTAGACCAGACATGGAGAGGTTGGGCTGGGAACCCACTCGGGCTTCGAGAGCAGAAAGGCACATCTGCAGGTCCATAACTACTGAACTAGGCTGCTGTTGAGTAGACAGATGGACTTCTAAGGACATAAAGTGATTCTGGAGGTCTGAGAGAATGGAAGCCAGAGGATTGAGCAGAGCATGAATTTTGGCATAGGTGTCAGGTGCAGGCCGGGGCTGCAAGGCATCAGGAGTAGTGTCAGGTCTGGCATGGGACAAGAGAAGCATATCGAATAAGTCCTGCTTCTAAATATTAGGAGAGTGGGAAACACCCAGCCTCTTGAGCTCTGCTATAAGCCGAGGGATTGTCCAATCCTTTAGAGAGTAGCAAGGCTTAGGGGGCTTTTGTCTAAGAGCCAGCAGTTCCTGTAGAGAAGGAGGAGGTGATGACATACCCTCTTCAGGGTCAGATAGGTCACCGGCAGGAGGGAGACTCTGTTGATGAGGGCAGAACGTAACTAGCCTGGAGATTTCCATTAGTGGCGAAGGTCCAGCAGGGGACCTGAGGAGGCAGAGAATGATATCTGGAAGGACAAGGAGAAGCCTGAAGTCCAGGAGCTGCTTGTTAAGAAGGAGCTGCAACTGTATCCACAGGGGTGAAGTAGCACATGGACTACTGTGTAAGATGGGAGCAAGCAGGGATGGAGATCTGTCAGAGATTATATGCCCACTGAGGGTGAACAGAAATGGCCCTTTTAAGTAATTAATTCACCAAGGCTCAGCAACTAATACAACAAATAGGTTCTGCAATAGGATAAAGCAGAATATGCCCGAAGGTGAAGGGCTATGCCCCAATGCAAGCTGGACCAGAAGGGGAATGGCAGGTCCATGTACAAAAACCAGTCCCGGTCACAATAGGGCTCATCATAGTCTAAGGCATTGAGTATAGTGTCAGGTGAAAATGGGAGACTGTGCCTTTAAGGAGGAGTAAACAACCAGTCCAACACGGGGCAAGGGTGCAGTCTAGCAGGACAAAAGTCCGAGCTGTGAGATGAAAGCGAACTCTGGGTGGATGAGGCTGCACCAGAAATGGCAGTGGAGCAGGAAGGAGGTCCTCCAGTGAATCGGGACAGGCACTGACTGTGGGCAAGTGGTTTCAAAAAAGGAGACGAGAAAGATGAGAGAAGCAGGAAACAAAGAGGACAGCCGGGCGGTGATGCCAGGGCATGCACCCAGAAGACGAGCAGGACAACAGCAAAGTGAAGTTGGGAGCCAGGAACAATGGAGAAGAACAAGCCACCTAAAAAAAAGAAACAGCAAGGCAACGTGACAAGGGAAGAAGCAGGGCGGGGTGGGGGGCAAGGGAAGGAATGGGCAGCCAGAAGCGGTGCCGGGAAGTCAGAAGCCAAAGCGGACCGGGGGGGGAGAGCAAACAGGGAAGCAGGGGACAGGCCCAGCAATGGGAGGAAAGAGGGAGGGTGGCAGACAGCCATGGGAGAAGGAAGGAGAGGGGTAGAAACCAGGGAATGGGGGAGAAGAAACAAAAGAGCAGAGAGCAAAGTGGAAGGAGAGCACTAAAGCATGACCACAAACCACGCAGCAGCTCAGACCAAAACAAACTAAGTGCTGTGTAAATTTTGGAGGCGTACTAAATAGTGCTAGGAGGAGGAGTTAATCCCGCCCCTTGAACTACGGGCCAAACCCTCCAATTCCTGAGAGAAATAAACAAGGTACCATCCTTGGACCTCTTCAACAGAGTTTCCAACTCTAACACTAGAGGGTACTAGTGGAAGTTGGGGGGGGCCCTTCAAGAAGGAGCATAGGAAACACTATTTTACAGAAAGAGTCATGGAGCCATGGAATAAACTGCCAGCTGAGGTAGTGGAAGCAAAGTCTATGACATAATTCAAGCTAGGATGGAACAAGGTTAGAGTGCATTCAAAAGCAACAGGAGCAGTGGAGGCATTAGGTGGGGGGGGGGTTAGGTTCTGGGATCTGAGAAGGTCCAAGGAACACATGGGCAGACTAGATGGACCCTTGGTCTCCTTCTGCCATCTTTTTTCTGTTTCCCAGGGATGAATGAAACAAAAAGCTGTGAGGACTTCCTGCAGTCCTTTGTGTGGTGCATATAGTACCTGAGTATTCTATGTACATCTAGAGAATGGAGCAATGCTTCCCCTGGATTGGTGTGCTCAGGAAAATAAACTGGCAGGTTGATGGTTTGATTTAATGTAAATTTGGACACCACCTTGGGTAAAAATGTAGGATTAGTATACAAAGACAACCTGTATTTGTGGAAAATCAAGTAAGGAGGCTCACACATTAAAGCCTGTAACTCTAAAATCCTTCAAGCAAAAGTAATGTTAGCCAAAAACAATGCATTCCAAGAAAGAAAGCATAGACCACACATTGCAGCCAGCTCAAAAGGAGACAAAGTAAGCTTTTCCAACACAAAATTCAGGCCCTAAGCTGGGAGTGGATTATGGATAGGAGACTTCAAGGGAAGAATGCCCCACAAAAATGTATGGGCCACCTCTAGCTGGGCAACTGTACAACCCTCAGTAGGCACATGGAAAGCTGAAACAGCAGTCAAGTGCACTTTAATAGAAGAATACTGTAGGCCTGCATCAAATAAGGACAGCAGGTACTCTAGAATCTGATTTATTGGACAGGCAAAGGAGTCTAAGTGATGGGAAGTGGCCCACAAAGCAAACCGCTTCCACTTCATGGAATAAGTAGCCCATATAGAAGGCTTTCAAAGGCAGCCACCAAGACATCAGCCACCTTTTGGGGAAACCCCAAATCTAGCAATGGCTATGTTTACAGGAGCCACGCATGGAGGTGAAACAACTTGAGGTCCAGATGGGCCAGGGTTCCCTGCTCCTGTGACAGAAGTCCCTGGTATATGGGCGGTGGTACTGGTGGTTCCACTGCCAGTTGCTGCAGGAAAGGAGACCAGATCTGTTGGCGCCATAGGGGAGTAATAAGGAAGAGTGTTGTCTCCTCCATCTGAAGTTTGAGCAACACCCTCTGAATTAGAGGGAAGGCATACAAGAACCTCCCCTTCCAAGAGAGGGACAACGCATCTCACCAGAAACCTCCAGGCCCTGGAATGAGACAGCAGAATAGTGGCAGTTTTACATTGTGTGGGGATGTAAAAAGATCCAACTCGGGATGACCCCATCTGTAGAAAGGCTTCCACCACTGAGGTCAGCAGTTCCCATTCATGCGTCTTGGACTATGACCGGCTTAGCCTGTCTGCCAAGACATTTTGGATGCCTGGAACACGTACTGCTGACAATTCTAGGCCATGTTATAGAACCCAATACCATACTCTCATTGCTTCCCTGCAGAGGGGGGTAAGAATGAGTTTCCCCTTGTTTGTTGATGTAATGCATCACACTGACATCTACCTGTACTAACAGAGGAACTGGGGACAGGTGAGCCTGGAAGGCCTGTAGGCCACACAGAACAGCTCTTACTTCTAGAACATTTATATATAGGCTGCTCTCCACCTAGTTTCCTACTCCCTGCATCTGATGGGGCCCTAAATGTGCCCCTCCCCAGCCAATCCCCGAGGCATCTACAGTTAAAATCTGGCAAGGAGAAGGGATCAGGAAAGGAATACCCTTTAGAAGGTTGCTGGGTTCCATCCACCACTTCAGCACCTTGAATACAGGAGAGATTACTTGAACCCTCTGTTCTAAATCATTTGTGAGTTGATCCCACTGGATTCTCAAGGTTCACTGAGGGATCCTCATGTGTAGTCTAGCCAGAGATATAGTGACAGTGGCTGCTGCCATTAGGCCCAGAAGCCGAAGAAATGTTCTGGCTGTGACATATTGGCTGTAGTGGACTATCTGGGCCAGTGTAATCAGACGTTTGGCCCTGTCCAGAGGCAGGAAGACTGAGCCCAGGGCTGTTTGCAAAACTGCCCCTATATACTGTAGATGTTGGCAAGGGACTTTAGCACATTGACAGTGACCCCCATAGCATCGAACAGTTGTCTTGTTTGGGCTAGGGTGTACAGGAGTTGCTCCCTAGAGTGAGCTTTCAGTAGCCAATTGTCCAGGTAGGGAAATACATAAAGGCCTTCCCTGCAAGAGGCTGCTGCTACTACGGCCAAGGATTTGGGAAGGACCCGTGGTGTAGAAGACAAGCCAAAGAGCAATACTCTGAACTGGTAGTGTTCCCCTTGGAATAGGAACCTCAGAAATGCTCCTGTAAGGTTTTCGAATTTTGCTACTGTATGTAAGAATCATTCATGTCTATAGAACAGATCCAATCCCCTACCTGCAGTAGTGGGAATAGGCCCTGCACAGTAACCATTCTGAACTTTTTTGTACTCTATAAAAATAAAGTTCCGATACCTGAGATACAAAATAGGCCTCAGATTCCCTGTCTATTTTGGAGCTACATTTCATTTCATTTTAATTGGTTATACTGGAAAGGCATGTGAGCATTGCTGCCCGTTTACACAAGCATCCAGTTACATACAACAATCATGAGACAAACATAGCAAAGAACATTAAATATCAGGGAGGGAACAGGAAATACTGAGAATAGAACCCTGTGTTTCTCTGTCCCATGGGTACAGGCTCTGTTGCTCCTTTCTGCAGCAAGGTGTGGACTTCCTCCAGAAGCAGTGGGATGCAATATGAAGAATAATGTGTAGACACTGGTGGATGGTCTGGAGGTAGTTCTACAAGTTCTAGAGCATGTCCTTGTGCTACTATTTTCAGGACCCAGGCATCTGAGGTCACCTCCTTCCACTGGTCCTGGTGGAGGGAGAGATGACCCCCAACAGCCACTCCTGGAGGTAATGGTGGTTCGGGGATGTAAAAGGAGTCAGACGGAGCCAGTTGTGGCTTCTGCCACACTGCCACCTCTAGGGGCTTTTGAGTGGGCACCTGAAGTGGCTGCTGGAGTAGGCAGGGCTCCTGCTCCTTTACCCTTACCTGGTTGTCTGATAGTGATATGGTGTCTAGTACCAGCCAGATGAAAAGACACCCTCTATCTGTTCCTTGGCTGGGTGTGATAGAGGAAGTATACTG
This sequence comes from Neoceratodus forsteri, assembly GCA_016271365.2. NCBI lineage: Eukaryota > Metazoa > Chordata > Ceratodontiformes > Ceratodontidae > Neoceratodus > Neoceratodus forsteri. The sequence goes on from CM057450.1 coordinate 1,223,646,501, forward strand.
ATTTCAGGGTTCTGCCTGAGGCCTGCAAATCAGAAATGATATCTTGGATATCTGTACCAAACAACTTATATCCTATAAAGGGGGCATTGAGAATGGATTGCTGGATGTCATTCACAAAGCTAGCCACCCTTAGCCAGGAAAACCTTCTGAGGCATATTACTGAGGCAGCTGCTCTACTTGAAGCATCTGATGTCATAGACTGTACATAGTAGCTGTTTCCTACATCAGCCCAAACTGTTAAAGCTTTGAGAAGCTCCTTTTCTGGTACACCTTCTGGGACAGCTTAAGCAGCTGCTCTAGCTTTCCTCCAGAGTGTATTCTAGTATTTGATAATATGGACCTGGTAATTTGCAATTCTCAGGTCCAAACAGGTTGAGGCATACATTCTTTTACCCATTACGTCTAATCTCTTGGATTTCTTATCAGGAGGAAGAGAGCTAAGGTGTTTTGGTGCCTTGGATCTATCGTGGGCAGTATTTATGACCACAAAATCCACTTCAGGTTGGACTGCAAAGAAAGGTCTACCTGAGAGGGCCATATACATCTTGTCTGCCTTTCTGGGTATGGCAGGGATTATACTAGGCCTATGCTAGGCAGAAGGACTTTCCACACAATCTTTAGCCTCTCCCTCATCCTGCATTATAAGGTCAGGACTGTACTTTACGTCAACGTCAGTATGGTTGACGGGACTAAGGGAGCACGCTGGTGAAGCCATCTGTGCTCAAGACTGGGGCTGAGGCATAGCACTAACATGCATTGGTGTGGGGGTTTGGCTGAGCTACCCCACTGATGGAGTTCCAGGTACAGGAGGAGGAGGAGGAGGAGGAGGAGGCAGAAGACGCATGAGAATGTCCGTAAAGGACTTAAGTACCACCTGTATGTTGTCATCCATGTAGTCGATGGGAACACCAATAGAGGTCAACGGGAGAGGCAAGGCCCCCAGCATCAACAATGATGCAGCAGCCATGCTAGACCTGGTGGCGCCTGCAGCCTGCCCTGGCAGTAAGGTCAATGGTCTGGGTGGTGGGTGTTGTTGCTGCCACAGCAGTCAACGATGCTAAAGTGGTCAAACTTGCATGGAAAGGTGACCAAGAATGGACCAGGAAGGTTTTGTCCTTTTCTCACTCCCTCTCCCAGTGCTTGTGTTTGTGTGACTTGGACGTCTTTTCCCAGGATTTAGATGATTTGGATCCCAAAGAATGTATCGGCAACACAGTGGAGTTCTTTTGCTGGAGCTCCTTCTCTATTCAGGCTCCCTGCTGCTCTAAAAGGTGCTTTTCTAAAGCATCTTTTCAGCATCACAATGTGGTTGTGTTAAACCCTCTGCAGAACAGGCATGCCTGAATGTTGTGGTCCTGGCCAAGGCAGCACATACAGATGTTGTGCGAATCTCTGGAGTAGATGTTTTCACCACATTCGCAATAATGGAACAGTTTGGATTGCTCCTTAATCGACATACACGCTGTTAAAAATCCAAAGTGATTACTAATTATGGTGAGAAGAAACAAGAAAATCATTGACTGTAACAATGTCATTTATGTGTACGGTCCAATAAGTATGCTGATGGTGTGAAAAGAACTGAGGAGGGAAGGGGTCACCCATGTTTACATGGGAGAGGTCAATGTCTGACATCATTGTATTGGCCCCTAGTGGACTGCTTGCAAAAGTTTCCATGTGGTCCTAGTGCCTGGAGGCTTATAGTACCATAGATGTGGCCTGATGAAAGAGATATCCTCGAAGAAGCTCTCTTCTTCGCTCTCATTTTTTCTCATTCTCATTCTCATTCTCTTTATAGCGTTGCCAACACTCTGGCTAAGCAAAGATCACTATTGCAACCTATTTTTTCCAAATACAGAACAGAACAAGCAGACTAAGTCAAAATGTGAAAAAGGGACATAGTTTCACAGTTTCAGACAACTTCCTAACTTTTTTTAATGCTTCTCTTTTTCATTTTTTTTTTTTTTTATTTATTATACTTTTTCCTGCCACCGACCACCTGGTACCTCAGCCCAGTCATGGACCCTGCGACTTCCACTCTTACGTTGGCCATGGCTCCCTGATACCCCCTGGCTTGCCCCCCAGGGTGGGATTGCGGCACCAGCCCTAAGTGCCGCATCCGACGGGATAGGTCAGGGAGCCGGCCTGAGAGCTAATTGAAGCTGAGGGTGGGCTTCATCAAGGGTGGCCAGCAGCTCTTTTCTAGACTGCCCCAGAGGCGGCGACATGCAATGACGTCCAACATCTGCCCCACCCCTCTACATACTGGTGCCAATCACCTGTATTTCCCCCAGCCTCTGCCAGGGGTTCCTTGTGCACTGGACGCTCTACCCCTCCCTCCCCCCGGAGTAGGAGAGCAGTCCAGAGGATGCCTGAGACTTCTCTCCCGGCCAGCCCTCCGACTCCCTGGGTCCGCTCCCGAACCCGGGTCAACGGCATCCCAAGCGGAAATCTAACCGCTGCACCAGTGGGCCAGAATGCCTCTATTTTTAAAACTGCACTGTTTTGATCAGTTTTATTTTTACACCAGCACCTTTGGGGGAAGTCACCAGCAATTATATAAAACAACACATAGGTAAGCAAGAAACCTTGCATACATACCTCAGATGTGTGATACTATCATTAGTCCCTCGAACTTTGCTCTCAGGGTTGATGTAGCATCACACACCTTGGGTGTGTACAAAATTCTTATAATAACTGCTGAGCGTTTTCTCCCATAGGAAACCCGGGCTATAATTTGCCGTTATAACCCACAGGAGTATATACAGAACAGTGCACGCCTACCCATGCACTATTCTACACATACTTTTTTTATAAACTGAAATGCACAGCAGTTACTGGGGCTAAGTGATTATAGTATTGTAGCAGTGCATTATTTTATTAAAAAATGGTGTGCCTGCAGTTTCTCATAACAAGGAACGATTACAAAAATTCTTAAATGGTCTTTTTTAATACTACATTGGATGTGGTGCGTGATTGGTGCTGCACTGTAATGGGGGTGGGAAACAAACACACAACACATATACACAATGTATTTTTATTAATAAAAGGGGAATGTACAATATGTTTACAAAACTAATTATCACTAAGCTGTATAAACTGAACACAAAGTGGCCCAACTCAAAATATGCAATTTACTTCCATTTGTGAGGGAGCAGGACTTTCATAACTCACTCATGGTTTATGGTCCTGCCCTCTCACTCATGGAAATAAATTGCATATTTTAAGTCAAGCCATTATATATCTCTTATATGTACCACACCAGTGTGACTATATCTTGTATCTTTATAAAAGGTTGGCACACAAAACCTGATTTACACGAGGAACCCAATGTTTATCATTGAGAACATATTAGTTAAGCAATAAGGCATAGCAGGGCATGTCTTATGCTGGTATAGTGTCATGCCTCGACTGCATGTCCGTGTGCCTTTGACCATCCGAGAAGTGATTCTAAGAGCATAACATACACCCTGGAAGGCCTTATTATAATTATTAAAGGGATTCTGTACGACAAATAGGCTTTTTATGTAGGTTTTTCTATAGACTCATTTCAGACAATAATGTTGTACTAAGATATCATCCCAGCTCGAACTGCCTCTACACCAATCAGGTTTCATGATTTTGATACATTTTATATTTATACTTAGAACTTGGAATTTAGAACACACCAACAATGCACCAGTAAAAGTGTTTTCTGTATACAATGGGTGGAGAAAAATACTGCATCCTGATTCTTACCACTCCTGTTTCAGGAGCCCACATTCTTTCCTACAGGAAGTTGGAGTGGTGGACCTTTAAATGTGTAAAGAGATTTAAATAACGTAATGCCTTCTGTCACTGTCTGTTATCACAAAAAATCGTGATCTACCCTGAACTTAAAGTGACACCACATTGTAAACTGACTATGAATATTTAATAAAGGAAGGATTGGTAAGCACTTACAAATAGTGAGGACATTAGTGTTATTGAGTCTGTGTATGACTGGTACCTGATATGCCTGCACTTAATGTCTCCAGACCATATATTTCCTATGAAGAACCCTGGCTGGCTTTCCCAATGGACAGAATATCCCTTTGGGTCACTGCTGACCTTCGTAGAGTAGATAGTGGTTTTTACATGCCAGAAGGATGAGACATACCAAAATAGTAATTTAGGGTCACATGGGACTCTAGGTTCATTATGTCCACCACCCTTCACCCTCCACTTTATAAGAAGGGATGAATAAGTATACTGTGCACACATTTATTATTTCACCTTTTATTACTTCTGGCCAAAACGTATAGGCTGGAATAATATGAACAGTGTGCAGATTATTGATTTTTGTTTACCTGCACATTTGACCTCTGGTGTCATCTTTGACTAGGTTTAGTGTAGTGAATGCACCACTAATGTGGTGACCCATCAGTTATGCAGTATATGATCATAAAGGAATGTGAGCCCTAGTGCAGTCTACCCAATTCAAGGAGGTGGATTGGTCCAGTGGTTTGAGGACAGACCTGTAAACCCAGACAGCCTGGGCTCAAATCCTACCACAGCCATGATTTGACTGCTGCCTTTTTTTTGTAACCCAGGACAGGCCAACTGAGACTGAACATCTTGTTTTTATGAGCTCCTCCTGCTTTAACCCATTTTACAGTATGGGGGACTGAAGCACAGCAAGGCTTAGTGACTTGCTCACAGTCACACAGATGTGGGTATTTACCCACAAGGCCATACTGAGTTGTAGGTACACATTTGTATTAAAGAACAAAAATACCCACCACACACATTACAAAACAGTACTAATTATAAAGTCGTGTCTTGTAGTTCCACGTTCATAAATGCTTCAGAAGACATAATGGGAAAAAAATCATAGCAGCGTATACCACATATCTGCAATGGGAGAAATTTACAGGGCCACAAAACACAAATAATATGAAATACCGCTGTCAGTGTTACACAGCTGTGCACAGGAGCAGGAGACACAGCACATGATACACAGGGAGTTCAGCAAACTTGTTTCCGGACACACATACTGAAGAGCTGACTTTAAAATGCTTTTTGCCAGCATAATAGAAAATCCACATCTTGCTGTAAATGGGCTGTATATGTTCTTCAGATGCTCAACAGCCAACTCACACTTAGTGACTGCCTTGTTCACTTGAAAGTTTAAGGTACAAAACTCCAAATCTTGCCAACAGCTTAAAAAGCATTAGTGGAAGACAGTTTAATTATGTACAGAAGTCCATTCCATAAATCAAAGGTGGTCGGAGAGGAGATAGCATCAGAATAAGAAATACATTTCTGAAACTTCATCCATAGGTCCCATCCCATTCCATTCCTATTTGAGCGTAGCAGTACAAAATTCCAAGTGCTGTTAATGTAATCCAAGGCCACCCTGTAAAAGACATGAAAACAGAATTTAAAAATAATGGTATCAACTGGGACAGATAAGTTGAAATAGAAACAAAATACACTGATGTGGGCTGTGCAGACTCCTAAATAGCTGTCATCAAGTCCATCACTTCATGCTTGTGTGTGAGAAGAAAAATCCCAGAAGCTGACGGCATGTCATCCATGCCACCTGGTCCTCTGTAGAGTACTATAACACTCACTTGCTACTTTGGCTGCCTGACTGGTGAACAATTCATCTTTAGACACTGATGTAAACAAATGAAGTCCTAAATGAACTGGGTCCCACCTGACAGGGTGTAGGGTACTGGTGGATACCCATATGTCCAGGAACGTGATGAGGTCCAGTGTTGTAGGCAGACCCTATCACAAATGGGATCCTGTTTTTCCTAATTTTTACTTTGTATTTAGCTAGGACAGCACAGCCAAGATGCAATATTTTGTTTTCAAGTGGACTCTTCTTTTATCCATTTTTAAAATGTATTTACCCAGGATAGCCCAGCTGAAAGGTAAGTTACATTGTCAGTGGAGTCCAGCTTTTACAATGTATTTTTCACAGGACACAGCAGCATAGATGCACAGTTTATTGGAGGCTCTGCTGTACTGGGGTCCTGTTTTTACACATTTTTAATAAATATTTACCCAGGATAAAGCAGATGAGATGCAATATCTCATTTTCAGTGGTGTCCTCCTTTTACACATTTTTAGATTGTATTTATCCAGGATAGGCTAGCTGAGAGGCAATATTTAATTTTAAGTGGGCACCCACATTTTGTCCACAAATATCCAGCAGTCTTTTTATGACCTGATGTTATGATCAAGACAGGTGGAATTTTTTTAAATCCCATCTGAAAGGTCATTTCGCAGTGTGACTGAAAAAACATGTTTCAGAAGGGATTTGAAAAATGACACCTGCCATGTTCAAGAGGCTGGGTAACACAAGGGATATATTAAACATTAGGGCAAAAATCTGCAAAAAATAAACTTATGAGTAAACATTGGAACAATTCACAATTTCTTCATAACTTAGGCTGTTTTTTTCACATTTTGACCCCAAATTTTCAACAGTCTTTTTATGCCCCCTACTTCTAAACAGGTCAGGTGTCATTTATAAAATGGTGGCTGAAATGTTTATTTTGCATGACAAGTGCAAAAATACATTTTGGCCAGAATTTGAAAAATCACACCTGCCACATTCATGAGGTGGTGTGACAAAATGAGTAAGTTAAAAATTTGGGGTCAAAATATTGAAAATTACCAAAGTTATGAGTGAGTGTTGAAAACTTTCAACGAACCTTCATAACTTTGCTGTTTTTTAATATTTTGACCCAAAATTTTCAACATGGTCTTCTTCTGACACCACCTCATGAACCCGGTAGGTGAAAATTTCAAATCCTGCTTGAAAGCTGATTTTGTAGAGTGACTGCAAAATTACCTTTCGGGCCAGATTTGAAGGATTTCACCACTGTTTTTCAAGAGGTGGGGTCTTCAGTCCAGAGAAGGACTACAGCATTGGACCCCTGATAGGTAAGTAAGGGGTGGGTGCTGAGTGGGGGAGGGTAATAGTAGCAGGTGAAAAGTGGCAGCAACAGATTTCACTGGGCCATTTTCTTTTATACAGGGTGTATAAAAATAAAAAGGACTACAAGGGACGGACTTATTTATTTCAGGTACCGACATCAGAGATTGGGCACCCCAGTGTCAATTTAACCTCTATGGGCATGAAAAGTAAGAGGGAGGTGGGAGGGATACTTGGCCGAGGGTGGAACTACAAGAATTTATAAAAAGAATTGAAAAAAAAAGACTACAAGGAACACTTTTCTTTATTTCAGGTACCTACACTGAGGACTGGTCACCCCAGTGTCAGTGTTATGTTTGGAGGCACCAGGGGTGGCCTCCTCAATGTTGCACAGTGAAAACCAGTGGGGGGGGTACTAGCTGGTACTGGGGATTGGGCACACTGGTGTCAGAAAATTAAGAAGGAAGAGGGAAGCAATGGTAGGTGAAAGGGACACTTGACAGAGGATGGAAGGGTTGTTTTTACATTGGGGGAGGACCACAGCAGACTGATCATGACGCTGTTCAGCTCTGCTTGCTGGGCAGCATTATAGAGATCAAAGGAAAGAGCCACCCTATCATTCACGTGGCTTTTTTCTTTCAACTTCATGCAATTTCCACCCAGCAAGCCCAGAAGAGTGTCAAGATCTGTCTGGCGGATGAATGGTCTGACGCTTCCGAGCCTCTTGCAGACTGCCCTGCATTAGACTGATAATGACACACCTCTCAAAATTCACTATCATACTAACATGTTCACTTTGCACAAGTGCAAGTGCGAACATAAAAAGACACAAAAAATACATCAAAATTATTGCTTGCAAAATGTAAAAAGTCCCTTCACAGATGGTTTCTACCTCTCAGTCACTTGCTATTCTGCACAAGCAGTAGAAGGTTTGTTTACCATAGAACGTAAGAATTCAGTAGTCTGCAGTATTTCTCTAGTAGAATGCTCTCTGAAGCATGGAATGTTAACATGGAATGCATGAATTCAAAGTTCTGCAAAATTCCACTGCCATACACTCACACAGATATGTATGGCCAGAGGCTCAATTTTATCTGCAGCAGGGTTAGCAGCAGAGATTGCTCTGTCAAGCTGGTTAGGCTATGCGGTGGATTTTTCACAGTCATCAAAGAAACAACAGAAATAAAAATCTGAACAGGGCCCAATTTTTTGAAATTTGTTAATGTGTATAAGAGAAGGATCATGAGTAGAAAGAACATTTAATTATTTGAGCATTTGTTTGTTTTTTTAAACATTTTATTTCTTTCAATAAGAAACATACCTCTGCTAATAACCTGTAGCTAATATTTAGCTTGTTGCTAGCCTCCCTCCTATGTCTCTCCTATTTTTCCCATCCCCTGTCCTGTTTTTTTTCATGACTCTGGGTCCTTAATGATCCTACGAATTTGTACCCTGCCGTAACTCTGACCCGGGAGATTCTGTATGACCCCAGCTTGATATAACCCTAATAATAAGTTTAAGTCAGGACTGTGTGACCTGTACTAATACATTATTATTGTATATGTATTTTATTGTATTTCCTCTGTACTTTTACTTTTATCTGACGTGGAGCCTTTGCAAAAGAGTCTATGACTCAAAGGATTGTAATTCTGATTCTATTCAATAAACAACAAACAAAACTCATACATCAACATCCATTACAATAATAGTAATAATAACTAGCAAAAACCAATTGTAACAAAGCATTATACGGTACATAAACCACTAATAGCATTACTAAACCAGTGTTCCTTTAACACGACTAACTTCAGTACTATGCCCCCTCCCCTCGCAAAAAGCATTTAAGGCCCTCTGGCACCATTTTTACTTCTCTGTGGGGACAGTTAATGTGCCATGACCCTCCTGCTAATTAATACTTTCCTTTTGAAATTCTAACATGGGGCACCATGTAGCCTCATAGGGGGCTAACTTGTAGTCCCTATGTGCGAAAGTCTTTCATAGTCTGCTAATCTAGATAAGGCTTCAATCCAATCCGCAAACTCTGGTGAGGTGCTAGAATGCCATCTGAGGAGAATTTGTCTTTTCGCCTCCAGTGCAGCAGCATGTAACCAATGCATTCTATAGGAAGCCACTAAGGGAGCCTGGCATTTCTGCCCCAACTCCCAGAATATGGGGTCCCGTGGCAGCTGGTATGCCACCACCTGCACAGAGAAGGACAATATTTGATTCCAGCGTTGTTGCAATGAGGGGCAGTCCCACAAAATATGTGCTAATGAGCTACACACTTCATGACATCTCCAGCACTCGTCTACAAGGAACAGTCCCACTCGCTTCAACACCACTGGAGTTCTATACCAGCTATGTACACATTTCTTTTGAATAAGTTGATACCTACTGTCTTTAAAGTTATATGTACACCCCTAATAATGCTTCCCCATTGTTCTTCTGAAATTAGCATCTGTAGGTCTGCCTCCCATGCTTTTCTTTGGGTGTCTAAGGATGGAGTATGTGGTCTTAAAAGAGTGCTCCCTACAGTTTGTCCCCCTTCAGGATTTACCCAATGCCTCTATCAACTCTACTGCCTCTACTGACCATAGCCCCTCCCAGATGTTAGTCCTTATATCTTTCTCCTTTCCCCTACTCTCTCCCCCTTTTTTCCTAGCCTTCACACTCCCCTTGCAGGGTTCTCAGCATCCGGAATGGGTCCTGTAGTGCCTAGGCTTGCCACCTTTTCTTCCCCATCTACCTATGCTTGGCCTTCCAGGACCCCTTACAGAAGTGTTCCTTGGATCAGGCCTCATCCCCTCCCAGGTGTTATTTTTCATTTTCTCTCTCTCTCTCTCTCTCTCTCACTCACTATCCCTCTATAATTACAACGCCTTAACTGCAGAAGGGTTTACAATTGCCTGAACTTCCCTGCCCCCTTGCAGGGTTCATCACATCCTGAAGGGTTCTCTTTTTGAGTCAGGCCTTATTTCCCCTCCTAGGTGTCAATCACACTTACTCCCTCTCTCTCTCCCTCTCTAATTCCTACTTCAATCCTCTGTCCTCTTGCAGGGTTCCCCACATCCTGAAGGGGTCTCTCTGGGACACAACTCTGCACTGTCATCTCGTCCTCTCTCACCTTCACCCCTTATTTCACCATAGCACCTGTTCACTTATTACCATTGCACTTATTAATCGTTCTCACAAATTACGCATGTATGCAACACTGTTTGTAACAATTGCCTTAATTAATTGTATGCTATGTTGATCTTTACAACTTGAATGTAAAATGACTCATCACTATTGTACCCCTTCCCCCAGGTTGCACTGGGAGATGAGCAACCTGTTGCTCAGTGTACTTTCCTGGTGAAACATTTTAATAAAGGTCATAGATACCTCTGAGCCTGGTAGGATTTTTCATCCAATTATCTAGGTGTTCACTCAAGAGCATATCTTTCATGCAGTTCAGTGCAGACCCATTACCCTTTAACAGCTACCTAATTTGTAGATACTGTCAGAAACAGAGCTTTCCATGTAGATATAGTGAATGTATGTACTGAGGAAGCTTGTGAAGTAAGATTGGCTGCTGTACTGACAGGACTCCATGGTAAGCCCCCCTTTATTCCAGATTCCAACTAAACCCATATAGGCATATGGCTTGATGGGGGATCTAACCAGTGTAGATTTTGTCTGATTCCCTCTGCCTGATGTTACACCCAGGGGCCCTAAGCTTATGTCTACTAAATCTCAGACAGGCCCCCTTCCAGAAAAAGGATGTAAATAAGTTTTCAAATTTAAGAAACTGAGCTTTAGGTATGGGAATAGACAAACTATTTAAAAAGAACAATATTTTAGGAAAGGACATCATTTTATAAGCCGCACTCTTTCCTCCAAATGTAAATTTTAGTCTCTTCTATCTACTAAACTCCCCAGCTAATGAGAGAAATAAAGGCTTCAGGTTAAGTTCTACTATTTTTGTTAGGTCTGTCAACAATTTTACCCCAAAAAAGGGCAAATGTAGAAGGTTCCACTTAAGACCAAGTTGCACAATACTCAATTGCCTAACCTCGCATTGAGGGGTAGTACCTCTGTTTTATCCCAGTTAACCCTCAGTCCTGAGATTTTTTGAAAAATTAGAAAGAGTTGATAAAAGGGAAGGCAAGGAAACTAACAGTTTTTGCAGGGCCACAATTAGGTCGTCTGCATATGCTAGAGTGACCAGCCTCTCATTCCCACATTATATGCTCATAATACCTGGTGGTGTTATGATGTTACACAGCATGGGTTCCAGGGCAACTCAAAATAGTAAAGGTCAGGTTGGCCCACTGGCACAGCAGAAAGATTTGCCACTGCAATGCCGGCAACCTGGGTTTGGAAACGTACTCAGGCATCGGAGGGCCGGCCGGGAGAGGGAAGGCTTGAATGTCCGATGACTGCTTGCCTTCTCCCAGGAGGGAGGGAGGGTCTGAGGCCCAGCGCTTGCTGACTCCTGGCTGAGGCTGGGAGAACAGCAATGTGTTGGGCCCCATTGCCTAGCAGCTTGACGGCCGTCAGTGTATGCCCTGACATCAGTGGCATTTCAAGCTCCCAAGGAGAGAAAAGTGGAAATGTGCTCCCCGACCAACCAGATGATGGTTGCTGGCCCCCACCGCTGCAAAAAAAAGCCCCAGACAGTCAGACCACCTCAGCAGCACCCTGGGCCAATAGTAGAGTGCAATGGCCAGCCCCACTGGTGCCTTCCCCTTCGGAAGGGGGGACCCATCCAGCAATGGTTTACACTGGGGTTACCTGAGGAGGGCTGCGATATGAGGTGGTGGCTGGTGGTGGGGATAAGTGCCAGTGGGGTCCATGGTGATCCAAAGGAGTGGCTGGCTGGGGAGCAGGTGAGGAGCAAAACAAAAATAGTAAAGGTGAAAGCGGGCATCCCTGCCTCATCCCCCTATGCAGCTGTATGGGCGAGGATGCCATACCTCCTGTCAGAACAGAAGCCATAGGGTCTGTATACAAAAGTTTCACCCAATGCCTAAACCGAGATCTCAGTTCAAATTCTTCCATTGCCTGATATGGTAGGGCCATTTCTGAGGTCAAAAGCTTTTTCTGTGTCCACACTGACCAAAGCGGGGGTGGTAGAGTGTGACACCTCCCAGATAATATTTATTACTGCCCTCAAATTATCCATAGCTAGTCTACCTTAACAAAACCAGTTGTGAAGGCACAGTAAGAAGTGGGATAACTGTCTATAGTCGTAATGCAAGTATCTTTGCTAGGATTTTTGCATCCACATTTAGTAGAGAAATGGGGCAGTAACTGGAGACCTGATGTGGGTCCTGACCTGGTTTGGGCAATAGAATCACTAGCACCACTGCCATTGAGGGCAGCAGTCTTCCCTTGAGGTATGCTTTCTGCAGGGTCTCTGCAAGAATCTTCCCTACTTCTGGGAAAAAGGACTGATAAAAATCAGCAGGGAACCCATCTGCCCCCGGAGATTTGCCTTTCTTGAAAGCTTTTACTGCACCTTCAATCTCAGGGAGCGTGCTAGGAGAATCTAACAGAAGCTGGTGTTCTGAAGATGGTTTGGGTAGTGGAGTATCTTTAAAGAACACAGGTCTGGGGTGGTCGAGTCTCTCTTAGAGGAATACAGCCTCTCAAAAAATGTTTAGAACACCTTGTTAATCTGGGCAGGATCTGCGGTGATTGCACCTGTTGGCAATCGGATCACCCCAATATGCTTAGCAGATTGATGCCTTTTAATCTGGTAAGCAGTTACTTCACCGCTTTCTCCCCTGACTCCCAGAATCTATGGGCTACCTGCTTAACTGCACGAGCTGCAGAGGAGGAAGAAATATAGTTTATCTGATATTTAAGTTGGAGGATCTGCCAATGCAGTTGAGGGACGTAGTTCTGTAATCCATTGTATTTCTCTTCTTTACCTTTACTTTTAAGATATTTTTCATGCTTTGTCAGTTGATCTAGCCACTGCTTTTTTATGCGAGGCAAAGCCTATGATCCTACCCCATAAGCACGCCTTGAGCGCATCCCAAACCATGGCCTTAGAGACCTCTGAATTTTCATTGATTGACAAAAAGGTTTTTATTTCTTCTGTTAACCAAGGCTTAAACACAGGAAATGTCATTAGCCAAGGATCCAAGTGCCATCTAGGGGCAGATGCAACTTTTAGTCCAGTTGCTATGGTCATATAAACACATGCATGATCAGAGATAATAATGGGACCCAATTTTACCCTAAATACATCTTGCAGGCTTTTCTGCTTGACTAGAAAGAATTCAAACCTGCTTGCACTGTTGTGAGGAGCAGACTGAAAAGAGAAATCACACCCAGTGGGGAATATCTCTCTCCAGGGATCTCTGAGGTCATATTCTACAGCCAAGTTCCTTAGTGCTACCCTAGCTTTTGATGGGGTTACTGTGGGACCCAGACTTCATTGAAGTCTGCTCCCACTATCAAAAGGTCGTCATTACTGAGATTTGTTGTGCCACTCCAGAGAAGAACTCAGCTGTGTTAGCATTCAGTCCATATAGACATACATGCTCTTAATAGCAATTCCTGAATCAAACTTGCTATTTTTTCTGTTGGATCCTCTGTAAGCCGTAAGTAGTTCTCTTGTTTGCCCAACATTTGCAAACATTTTTCCTTATAAATCTGATAATCTTCTATTACTATGCCACCACCTTTATCAGTCTTCTTAATCACTATACTTTGATCATTCTCAAGACTCCTCAGGGCTCTGAATTCCCTTGATGTCAAGTTGAATTTGGTTCTCCTATCACTATTCTTTTCCTTTTTTAGAAGTATTTCACATCTTTACTTGAGACAGATATAGTTTCAATAATATGAGGGATTGGGCCAGGGGGACGGTATTGTGACTTAATTTGTAATTTCTGACTAAGTTTAGATTTCTTTTTTTGTGCCTCCGGGTTGGTTGGTTCCATAGATTATTTTCAAAAAAGTAAGAAAGTCTTAATTTTCTAAAAAAATGATTCAAATCTAACCTAACCTCAAATTAATTCACCTTCTCATGAGGACAAAATGTCAAACCTTTATTTAACAATGTTACTTCTTCACTGGTTAATTCTCTTTTTGATAAATTAAATACCGCCACTTCTCCTGTGATCTGGTTACTACCTGTGATTGTGGTTCTTTTGGTTTTTCTCTCCTTCTTCCTTCTTGCCCTGTAGTGGTGTCTGTTTTTCCTGAACCTGATCTGAAGGATACACCAAAGCCATACAAGGACACTGTACAACAGGTACCCATGTGCAGTTAAACAACTCTAAAACTAAAATTAACTAAAAACAGAACCAAAATTATAGAAAATAACACTATATCCATGAACTCTCATAAAAGTATTGCTGACTTAAGTTAGACTGAAATTTAACTGGAGTTAACCAAGTTGATAAATTTAAGTAATTTAAGTTAGAATGTGGAAGTTTTATCTGGCGACTAGCTTAAGATGCATATGGAAATAATTGGAATACTAATTAGTATGTATTTAAATTTGCTATAGGCAGCATGTTGAGTGAAGTGTCAATGTGGAACATTGTAAATTAAGACAGTATTTGAGAAGTAGTGTGGAAAAGGTCAGCATTATTATTTCCTTGCGTTAACTTGATATTTGGAACACATTAGAAATGAAGTAATACTTACATTATGTTTATTGGTTTTTATGATTAATTTTCAGCTCAGTAGTGGTGGGAGTCGAATCTGACAACATATTTAAAATTACAAGAACAATCCTTATAATAAGGTGATAATCTATTTTACATATGGAATAATAATATAATGTCTGTTCTGCAATATAAATGTTATTTAACAAACATTTAATGAAAAAAAATTTTTTGTAGAGTGAAATATGGAAATGACTGTATTTATATATTTTTTACTTTAGAAACCAATTCCTGATGAAGGGTATTTTACCCGAAACATAGAAAGCTGAGAAAGCTGATTTGGATGTAACGTTATTAAACAATTAACTGAAAAGTCTAAGACTACAAAGTTTATTGATTTACTTCAGGGTGAGTGGGATGACGTTCCAGTATACTTTTGTATTGTTTGAGCGTAAGCCTATACTGGTTAGCATCCTCTCCCCATTACAGCTACCGATACATATTTTGTCTCTAAATTTCCCTTTTTTTGAGGCTTTGGCTGTACTGGAAAGTCTTTTTTCAAAAGAGTTCTTGGGCACTGTGCTTTGGTGCTGTTACCAGGGGGCCTATCCAAGAGATACCAAGAAGAACATTTATTTTATGTCCTACTAAAAGTGGGTGGCTACATAAGGACTTTGATTTTGGACTTTTAATTTAATGGACAGTATAAGAAGATACGAAATATGAATTATAGCATCATAAGAAGGACCCCAAGGCTTGAGAAAGGAAACTTCACTGAGGGAAAGCTAAATGGACTTTATTTTTGACCTATATTTTTTTGGAATTATTTGACTTGGTAAAATCTTTATGGGAAATTGATACATACTAACATACTAAAATGGCAGCAGAATAAGCCTAATGGTCTTTCGTGTCTGCTCGTTTGGTCAGCCCCCACCCTGGGTGCTGACCTTGCTGTCCCCCTCACCTTCTCTGGCTTCTCCCTTCCCAGTTCCGGATATTCTTGCTGCATTGGATTTTGCTTCCTGAACCCTTCCCCTGTACCTGTCCACCCTCTTAAACCCCTCCACTGTCTCTGCCTCCACCAGCCCCCTAGGTAGTGCATTCCATGGCTCCACCACCCTCTCAGTGAAGTAGCACCTCCTCCTTTCTCCTGAATCTTCCCCTCCAGCTTCCACCCATGCCCTCTAGTGGCCCCTTCCTCCTTCCTTTGAAGCACCCTGACTGTTCCTCCCTATTTACCCTCTTCATGTACCTGAAGACCTCTATCATGTCCCCCGGTCCCTTCTCTCTTCCAATGTGTACATATTTAGCTCTTGAGCCTCTCTCATAGGTCCTGTCCCCAAGCCCCAAATCATTTTGGTTGCCCTCCTCTGGACCCTCTCCAGGAGGTTAATGTCCCTCTTTAAGTGTGCTTCCAAAACTGCATGCAGTACTCCAAGTGCAGCCTCACCAAGCAGTTATACAGAGGAGTATCACTTCCCTCCTTCTGGAGTGATCCCCTAACAATGCATCCCAGCATCCTGTTGGCCTTGGCTGCTGCCCTCCTAAAGTTTCAGAGTTGTTCATCTTGACATGCACCACCACCCCAGGTCCCTCTCAGCCACTGAGACTTGTAGTATTCCCCAGGGTGTACACTTGGCCTGGGTTTCTGGCCCCCAGGTGGAGTACCTTGCATTTCCCTGCATTGAACCTCAGCTTCCACTTTCTAGACCATCTTTCCAGAGCCTCCAGGTCCCCCTGCAGGGCCACCCTCCCCTCCTCCCCATCCACCACGGCCCCCAGTTTCGAGTCATCTGCAAAGAGACTCATCTCACTCCTGATTCCTGTAATCTCAGTGTTATTTTTTTCTGTTGTCTGTGAAAGGTTAAAAAATGAGTAGTTTTGAGGAAATAGGGTCTATTACAGATAAAAGATCCTTACCTAGAATTATAACTGAGAGCAAGGAACATTCAATACTAGATACATTTAAATCTAAAAGACAGTTTCTAGGCCCAGTAATCTAAAACAGTCCTACATGAATACGAATTTAATAGACAAAAACAGTTACGTTGGGACTGGCATGCACTAACATTAACAGAATATTTAAAACAAAAAAGAATCCCTAGGGGATTAAGAGTCTTGGTAAAACCAAATTTAGGCTTTTCCACAGAAGAACTTATGGAAAAGTGGGATGGAGCTAGAAACAGATGTTCTAGAGACTTTATGCTTATTTTGGTGGAGGCACTTACTAAAGAACTAGATAAAATAGATAAGGAAATTGTATTATTGGAAGAAGAAGAAGTGAAAAAACAGGTCGCTGTGGAAGAATTAAGTACTTTCTTGGATAGAGTGAATAAACAGATAGACGAATATGAAAATGAAATTCGAGCCTTAAAGATAAAATTTAAACGGGATCTAAATGACTATAGGGACGGTAAGGTCTATTCCTGGTTTAAAAATAAGGAGACTAAAATGAGAATGCAATATATAAATATATATATATATATATAATCCTGCTTCAGAGGGAAATATGTACACTTCAAGTAGTGTAACGGATTTAGAACAAGGAAGAGGAGCTAGAGGGGAAAGGTTTTTAGGGAGAAGAGGATTCAGAGGGAGAGGAAGAAAGCAATGGGGGAAACAGACTCAGGGATACCAGTTTACAAACAAGAATATGAGTACAGGAGAAGATCCAGATGAAGGGGGATCAGGTTCAGGAAAAACAGACACCGCTACAGGGCAAGAAGGAGAGAAAAACCAAAAGAACCACAATTACAGGTAGCAACCAGATCACAGGTGAAGTAGCAGTATTTAATTTATCAAAAAGAGAATTAACCAGTGAGGAAGTAACATTGTTAAATAAAGGTTTGACATTCTGTCCTCAAGAGAAGGTGAATGAATTTGAGGTTAAGTTAGATTTGAATCATTTTTTTAGAAAATTAAGACTTTCTTACTTTTTTGAAAATAATCCTATGGAACCAACCAACCCGGAGACCAAAAAAAGAAATCTAAACTTCGTCAGAAATTACAAATTAAGTCACAATACCTTCCCCCTGGCCCAATCCCTCATATTATTGAAACTTATATCTGTCTCGTAAGTAAAGATGTGGAAATACTTCTAAAAAAGGAAAAGAATAGTGATAGGAGAACCAAATTCAACTTGACATCAAGGGAATTCGGAGCCCTGAGGAGTCTTGAGAATGATCAAACTATAGTTATTAAGAAGGCTGATAAAGGTGGTGGCATAGTAATAGAAGATTATCAGATTTATAAGGAAAAATGTTTGCAAATGTTGGACAAACAAGAGAACTACTTACGACTTACAGAGGATCCAACAGAAAAAATAGCAAGTTTGATTCAGAAAGTGCTATTAAGAGCATTTGATAGAGGATGGATCACTGAATGGGAACAAAATGCATTATATAAAAATTTCCCATTAATCCCAATTTTCTATACTCTCCCAAAGATACATAAGGACCCCTTGCAAATCCGGGAAGACCTATAGTATCAGGCATTGGTTCCATTTTAGAGCCTTTATCAGTCTATGTGGATTTTCATATAAGAGATTTGGTAATGAAAATGAAATCTTATGTCAAGGATAGTACACAAATGATTAATATTGTGGAAAATATTACTTTACAAGGACTTTTGGCTGAAAACCCCATTTTTTGGGTTACATTTGATGTAAAGGATCTATATACATCAATACCACACAGAGAGGGCTGTGAGGCATTAAATGATGCTTTACAAAAACTAAGGATGGAGGAAAGACCTCCTAATGAATTCTTGTTAAACTTAGCAAATTTGGTTCTCACACAGAACTACTTTAAATTTGAAAAACAGTTTTATGCTCAGATTAAGGGCACAGCGATGGGGTCAAGCATGGCCCCTTAATATACCAATCTGTATATGAACGGGTTTGAGGAAAATGTTGTTTATAAACACAACCCCTTTTTGAATAATATTGTATAATGGAACCACTTTATTGATGATATTTTTGTTATATGGCATGGCACAGAGATGGAATTATTGGAATTTTATAAATTTCTGAATGAGTGTACAAAATATTTGAAGTTTACACTAAATTATGACCCTAATGAAATTCCATTTCTGGACCTACTGATCTATCAGAAATAGGGATGTCTGTTAACAGACATGTACAGAAAAACAACAGACCAAAATATAATTTTGAGAGCAGATAGTTTCCACCCCAAAAATTTGGTGGAATTAATCCTATATAGTCAATTTTTAAGAGTGAAATGGAACTGTTCTGAAGAAATAGATGTAATGACATCAACAGAAGAAATGACCCAGAGATTTGAGGCCAGAGGGTATAGGGTAAAAACATTAGAGAAAGCAAGAGCTAGAGCTTTAGGAAAAGAAAGGAAAGATTTGTTATTGAATACAAGAAATATGATGCAACCTATGGATAATAAAATTGTTCTGTCACTCAAATACGGTGATATTTTTGGACCAATTAAAAATGTGGTTAATAAACATTGGAGTGTACTAAAGTCCACGAATATGGGAGAAAAAGCATTTCAGAGGGGCCCTCAAGTAGTGGCTAAAAAAGTAAAATCTTTATCTGACCGTTTGGTGCATACTGAACATAAAATACCAGAAAAACAGAAATCAGCAGGTGTTGTTTACAAAAGAAGAGCTAAGAGGGAATTTTAGTTGTGAGAGATGTGTTCACTGTCGCAATACTCTCAACGTTAAAAACATTAGAAACATCAGTAAAAATGAGGATTTTAAAATTAAAGACTTTATTAATTGTCAAACAGAAGGAGTCATATATAGCATTAAATGCCGATGTGACCTTATGTATATTGGAAAAACAAAAAGACAACTGAAACAGAGAATAGGGGAACATAAAGGTTGCATAAGAAATAAAGATTTAACATCTCCCATAGCTAGACATTTTATTGAAAGGGGGCATCAGATACCAACATTAAGGTACTTTGGTATAGAAAAAGTTCAAAGAAATAAAAGAGGAGGGCATTATAATAATAAACTTCTGTTAAGAGAAGCAAAGTATATTGATTACTTTCAAACTAATAATCCCAAATTTGGACTGAATGAGGTAATAGAATGGCAGCCGATTCTTTGAAAATTCTAATATAGCACAACTAAGCAAAACTGGTTAAATAATACTTTTTTATTTAGCATGGACCAGCCTTCAGTATAGTACTTTCCTTTTAAATCTGTGAGGATGTTGTAAAATATAATCTAAAACTTATTTATAATATTTGTTGGAGTGGATTTACATATCTTGGAGAAACAGTAAAAATTAGTAGCTCCCCTGACACCTAGTATTGAGGTAATTAGGTGCTGTAGAGAGTCAGGTCTGGCACACAGAACAAGTTGAATTAGCCTGTTAATTGACGTAACTCGTCATTGCCAGATTCAGGGAAGGGGCCATTGCTATAAAACTAGCCTGAAAAGCCCCCACGCTCTCACTCCCACCTAGGAGCTGTAAGAGGCACTTATATGTAAGTATTGAATCCTATCTGTTTGAGTAAGAGAAAGACTGTGAAATGAAAGTTAGAGCCTGTCCTCTGTTTGAATAGGTAAAGAAATAATGATAGAAAAGATCGCACCGACAAGTACTGCTTCTTTGGAGAAAAAGTAAATGGCATTTACAGGTTAGATTTTTGTTTAAATAATGAATGTTACTGAAGAAAGAGTGAAGCTAATCTCTTTTGTTTTGTTTAAATGAGGATAGTATGAACATTTGGAGAGACAGCACTACGCATAGTAAATTTAAAAGCGTAATGACTTAAGTTAGATTGACATTTAACTGAAGCGTTAAATAAGTTGATAAATTTAGGTAATTTAAGTTAGAATGTGGAAGTTTTATCTGGCAATTAGCTTAACATGTATATGGAAATAATTGGGATACTAATTAGTATGTATTTGAATTTGCAACAGGCAGCATGTTGAGTGAAGCGTCAATGTGGAACACTGTAAATTAAGACAGTATTTGAGAAGTAGTGTGGAAAAGGTCAGCATTATTATTTCCTTGAGTTAACTTGATATTTGGAACACGCTAGAAATGAAGTAATACTTATATTATGTTTTTTGGTTTTTATGATTAATTTTCAGCTCAGTAGTGGTGGGAGTCGAATCTGACAACATATTTAAAATTACAAGAATGATCCTTATAATAAGGTGATAATCTATTTTACATATGGAATACTAATATAATGTCTGTTCTGCAATATAAATGTTATTTAACAAACATTTAATGAAAAAAAAATTTTTTGTAGAGTGAAATATGGAAATGATTGTATTTATATATTTTTTACTTTAGAAACCAATTCCTGATGAAGGGTATTTTACCCGAAACGTAGAAAGCTAAGAAAGCTGATTTGGATGTAATATTATTAAACAAGTAACTGAAAAGTCTAAGACTACATAGTTTGTTGATTTACTTCAGGGTAAGTGGGGTGAAGTTCCAGTATACTTTTGTATTGTTTGAACGTAAGCCTATACTGGTTATCACCCTCTCCCCATTACAGCTACTGATATATATTTTGTCTCTAAATTTCCCTTTTTTTGAGGTTTTGGCTGTACTGGAAAGTCTTTTTTCGAAAAAATTATTATTACGAACTGTAATAAAATTTAGAGAATTCTAAAATCAAACATCCCCATAAGGGGAGATCAGCAAACCCAGCACAGGGTAGGAGGTATCTTTCCACCACACTAAGTGCCAATCACTGGCTCCAAAACTCACTGAGGTTCAGAGTACTTAAGTAGTAGCTCCCCTCAGGCTAATCTCTAAGGGGTATTTCCTGCTATTCATTACCGAATTGCTCATAACCCACACCTCGGGAAGGGGGGTGCATTGTAGATCCTGCCTCAGATTACTGATGCAACACTTCGCATGTGATCATGTTGCAATAGATCCGTACCTCAATTGCATCCCAGATCTTCTCATTAGGATGAGAGACCTCTAGATACCCCGCCTCATGACCACTTTTTACTCTTATCCTTGTTCCTGAAATCAAAGAAATACAAGAATCATATTTAGCGGGTGCGAGTACTCTGAATACCCAACCCCGCTGAACTCCACAGGGGGGAATGGGGGAGGATGACGCATGGAAAAGCAGAGTGGCTACCTATTATGGAGTTCCTCACTGCTTCCTACAAACCAGCAAATAGGCAGCCCTTTTAAGTAAGTATCATTCAAGGCCAAGTATTACTCCTACAGATACCTGGGGAACATTTCTCCAAAACACCAAGTAAAACCATCACCCCACTTCCAGCAGAGGGACAGAATAAAGGAGAGATAGTGAAAAGCTGGGAAGGCATACTTGCCTTATGCAACTATGTGCATGATAAGACCTGCTTCTAGTGTCTGCAGGACCTTAGGCTCGTGCTTCCGAGGGGCTGGAGTTGCATAGCTGTAATTTTCCTCTGGTACACCCTGAAGCTTTTCCATGGGAACCAACACCAGCATGCTGAACCAGGCAGCTATTTTAGTACGGCTTGGTAAAGATCAAACTTAGACTTATGCTTTCCTTGGACACTGTAACCACCCAGATCTGTAGCCATGGGTCCCCAGGCTGTGAATCTTTGCTCTTAGACCCAATCAGCCCTCTCCACATGGAACCCATAAGCATGCATGATATCTCAAGGGAGTCAATTTGTCAAGACTCCTGCTATGCTTGTTCTTCTTTCCCCTCACAGGTTCCTGTCCAGAGTCTCAACAATATACAGGGCCTTCAAGATGGTGTTTTAAAGTAATCACAATAGTCGCCTTGAAGGGAGAGGAAATTTAAGGACAGGAGATACAAACCAGAAGAAAGAAGAGGAAACACTCCAGAGACCATTGTATACCCAAAGATAGAAAGCGAGGAGAAGAATCAGAGATATCCAAAGAGGTAAGGGATGAACAATCTATTAAATGCACTGCAGAGATGCAGATCAAGGAGATGGTTTAAGAAGAACTTGGTGTGCGATGCAGCAGGTGTTAACCCCATCCCATTGGGAACCCTCCCATATACCCCCTACATCTTCCTGCTTTTTTTGAGTTGGAGCAACTTTACTGGCACAAGGAAGCAACGAGTCCCAACCACTTCTTTTGGCAATATTCGGGGGGGGGGTGGTGATGTTAAAACATATGTCATCCATGTAGCAAACTTTGGCAAAGTGTATATAACAACACGAGACTGAATTAATATTAGATCCCTCCAAAACAAGTCATGGGGCACCCACTGAATCACCCAGGTTTGTGATACCATCTGACCACTGCAGGGTCTGAAACTATGCAAGCCTTAAAAGTGATGTTCTTCCCTAGTATACAACCCTGCTAGGTTCAGAGGCCATGCTATTAGTCAACATGCAAATGTAACCTTCATTTTCCTCAAAGTAAATACCCCTGACAATTGGCGAGCACCTGAAATAGCTCCAACACCTGGATGCCCACCCTCCCCGCCAGAAAATGCAGCCAAGAAAACAAAGCATGTAATACTATCAGACAAAATGAATCTGCAGGCTAACAGTTACAAATATTGAACTGATGTCATTTCCCAGCCAAACCTGTGATGCTACCATAGTCATGAAACCTGTAAATAAAAATAGTTAGTACACAGCGACGATTCATTTCATACATTCTCAGCACTTGATGAGAGGCAGTTCATGGCAAGAAATGCAGCCTCGTAAAATAGAAACAAACCAGTGAGTAATCCTGAAGCCTTTTCAAGTGTCATTCATGATTTCTGTCCAAGTTTGTATCGGTGGCTGATGGCAGTTCAGATCCTGCTGAGAGAGTGATGTCAATTCCCCATTATGGTCAGTCAGGAGTTGGACGTTAAAAGCAGATTCAGCATATAGAGACTGTAGCGACTGCCTATCTTGTGGCAACACAGAGAGGAGGATTCATGGCAGGAGGCCTGTGATCCACGACTCCTGCTGCAAAGAGCTGTATCCTGCTTCTTTAGGGTTGACAGCTCCTGGGTCTCCCTTTTCCAGCATCCAGATTTCCTTTTCTGTCACTCTTCAAGGGGGCTGAGCTGGAGGTGGGCACTGGGGAGTAAGCAGACATGCCCGTTCTAGAGAAATCATTTTTTGTCCCTGTAGTTTTGTTGGATTTGTCAGGATGACCAATAAGCTGTTCTCATTGTGGTTGTTTGCTCCAGGAATGATTAACAAAGTCTGCAGCATCCTTGGGGTCTTGAAATTCATGAAACACACTGTTTCTTTCGATCTTGAAGTTTGCCGGGTATGTTATTCTATATTTCACCCCCAGCTGCTGCAAAGATTTACAAATGGGGTGAAGGCAGCTCTGTTCTGGTTTAGTCTGGCAGAATAGTCATTATAAAGAGAAATCTTATGCCTATGCCATAGTAAATTCCCTTTCTCACTTGCATTTGCCAAAATTTGCTCTTTGACAGCATAACTCAGAAACAGAACCAGTATCAGTCGCAGTTTTTATCCAGCTTTGGGCCATGGTGCTAGTGATCTATGGGCTCTCTGCACCGCTAATGACACACCTTTAAGTCCCAGTTTTGACCACAGAAGATGCTGAACAAAGTCAGCCACATTCTTCTCCTCTGCTCCCTCCAGCACTCCTAGGATGCAGATATTATTTCTTCGGCTATGACTTTCTAAATCATCAATTCGCTTCCACACCATTAATAGTTCCCTTTTCAAATCTTGTACCTCAGCATCTGAGCGGTCAACTCATAAATCCAGCTGCTTCAAAGTATCCTCCATATCTGAAACCCTGAGGTTCAGCTGCTCCATTTTCTGCTCCATATGAATAATAGTATATTTTATCCCCGAGACCTCCGCCAGTATTTTGCTAAACATCTCCTTGATCTCAGGGTCCACTGCCAAGTTTATGATTGGGCCACCCATTGTCATACCACTGCACCCAGCTGAACTTGTCCTCGATAAACTGACAGGAACATTTCTTTGAACTATGATAAAAATGGTTTTATTCGTTACAACAGTACTGTATATACTTTAATGAAATTCAGCAGATTCCCAAATGAAAAAGCAGGATTAGGATTCTTTCTCAATAAATACAGGGGCTCGAAATTTGGAGCTGAGAAGCTAAGCAGCCACTTGGTCATAGACAAACCAGGAGTCATGCATTTGTTTTTTTAATTTAAGGGAATTTTATTTTTAGGGCCAGGTTGAAGGTTTTTATAGAGTAAACATGACAGCTATGTTTGTGACAGAAATCAAGAATGAGTGAAGTTGTTCATGAATTCTATGTGATTTGTCCAAATTCCAGACTGGACCTTTTTCTTTACATTGGGGATATTGCCACTTAATCATATACCAATAGAATAGTAGCGGCCAATCAGAATGCATTATTTAAAATGCCCATTTTGTAAAATTCATGACCTGTCAGATTTTTTCTGCCCTTCCCCACCATTAAATAATTTCAATAGTGCATTGCGAAGCTGCTCCTTTTTCTTCAGTGTAGCAGTACAAATCAGTAGCAGTGCCAAGAACCACTGACTGATTGCAACTGATGATGTCACTGGTTGGCACAGCTATAACAGCACAACAGAGAGGCAACATATAGAACTAGTTTTAAAGACCAAGGAAACTGAAAGCAAATAAGAGATACAAAGAACACAGAAAGGGCAGAAGGGTGAGCAAACATGAACTAGGAATACGACAATGCAACCAGCACTGCCCAGAATCTGATGCTTCTGTTCCATTGTGCATATATCAGATAATCTGAACTTCTGATTCCCACAGCCCTTTTGTGGAACAGAAATAAAGCACCCCCCCCACCCTTGTCTCCCTTCCCATGCTCCCTACCCTAATGTCCTGCTGCTTTGGCTTTCTGCTGTGGGCTAGTTTGATGATAGATGAGACAGTGAGGCTCTGGCAACTCCGACTGCTGTGTAAGCTGGCATGAACTTTTCTTTTTTCATTCTCCTGGTAGTGGTTTCCAATCCAAAAATGAGCCCCCCCAGCACAGTCACTCAACATGCAACCACCATCATCATCAGTGATCACGTCCATGATTGTCCACTGCCAAGTCCTCTCATCCGCAACCCCGTCCTCTAGTCTTGAACTTTTTTTATTCCTTGGTAACAGGGTAAGGTCCGCTAGGCACAATGCCTGTTTTGGGGGCAATCTGGGAGCACTGGAAAGATTAAGTGATTTGCTCAGAGTCACAGAGTATGCAACTGGAGGTTGTGGGAGTCAAAACTCAGGTCTGTTGGATGTACCAAGTTCATTCACTGCTCGTTATTCTAACCTCTAGGCTATACTGCCATCCCCTTTGAACGTATACCACGATAGTTGTAGCTTCCCCATGCCCAGACTCCTAGTACCCCCACTCTATTCCCTGGCCTAATTCAATGCTGTGGGTCCACTGAGACTGCTCCAGTACACGTGTCCTTCCCATCTCCCACCTTGGTCCACCCATCCGAAATGAAATCCTCCTCAGTTATTTATGTGGTCCTCCAGGTCCTGACTCCAACCTTACAAATAGCCCAGCAGCACCCTAAGGCTCTCTGAGTGACCTGGGTAGTGGGGAGGTAGTAAAGTTAAAGAAAATTCTGGATAGCCTATACCAGATGCTTTATTCAGTGCAGCATCTGATATAGTAGTTATGTAGGGTCTCTATTGGTTGGTCACAGTGTCCCTCTCCTTGTCACCAAGGGAGTCCTGAGGGCTGCTGGGCTATTTGCAATATTGGAGTTGGGACCCAGAGGACCACATGAATAACTGAGGAGGATTTCATTTTGTATGGATAGACCAGGGTTGGGGGGAGAAGGCTCAGTGGATCTGCAACATTGGACTGCACTCGGCAGTTGCATGCTGAGTGACTGTACTAAGGGGGCATTTTTGGATACCACTACCAGGAGGTTGAAAAAGAAAAGTTAATGCCAGCTTACACTGCAGCTGGAGTCACCAGACCCTCAGTGCCTCATCCATCATCCAGCCAGCCCACAACAGGCATCTGTAGGAGCAGGACATTAAAGTAAGGAGCATGGTAGGGGAGACAAGGGTGGGGGAGGTTGGAGGGCTTAATTTCTGGCCCACTAATGGTCTCCTTTGAGTTTGTACTTGGTGGTGGGGGGGGGGGGGTTAAAATCTAACATATTTAGATGCAGAATGTGAATCAGATTCCAAAATCCACACCCAATACAGGCTTTTCGGAATTCAGATTTTTGGCCTTACAACATTGGAGTCGGGAACTCCAAATTAAAAAAACAAACAAACTCAGAAACAGAAACACAGAATTTGTTGTCAAATGAGGACCACTTGGCCCACCTAGTCTGCCCATTCTTCTCTACCTACAGTATCACTGTAGACCCTACCTGAACTCCAGTTCTTTTTTCCGCCTCCCATTCCTTTCCACTAAGATTCCCTGATGTCCATCCCATGCATACTTCACTGTTTTCACCCCCACCACATCAGCTGGTAGGCTGTTCCAGGAATCCATCACTTTTTCTGTGAAGAAGTACTTCCTCACGTATCTCCTAAATCTACCCCACTCCAGCTTCATAGCATGACCCATAGTTCTTGTGTACTTTCTTTCTGAAAAATACTTTCCTCCTTTACCTTATTTACCCCTTGAGGTATTTGAAGGTCTCTTGCAAATTGCTCATCTTCCTTCTCTCTTCCAGGGTGTACATGTTAAGTTCCTTTAGTCTCTCATCATAGGGCTTTCGATGAATACCCTGCACCGTTTCAGTTTCACTCCTCTGGATCGCCTCCACTCTAGGCCCTTCCAGAGATGGGGTCTCCAGAACTGTACACAGTATTCTAGGTGAGGTCTTCCCAGCAATCTATACAGAGGCAGCACCACCCCCCTTCTTCTGCTGGTGATACCTCTCCCTATGCATCCCACTAGCCAGCTACTTTGTTGCACTGCCTGGCCACCTTTAAGTGGGTCATCAGAGATTATTACCCACTGGTTTCTCTCCTGCTTGGAGGTCATCAATAACACTCCCCACATGTTGTACTCTGCCCCTGGGTTTCTGTGCCCTAAGTGCATTCTTTTACACTTTTTCACACTGAAACTCAGCTACCATACCCTTGACCGCTCCTTGGGTTTTCTCAGGTCAAAGTGCATTCTTTCCAACCCCCCCCCAAAAGTGTTCACCCTATTGCAGATTTTGGTGTCATCTGCAAAGATGTAGATCTTCCCCTCCAGCTCATCTGCAATGTCACCTTTGAAGACACTAAAGAGGACCATCCCAGCACTAATCCCTGAGGCACCCCACTGGGCACTCTCCCCTCCTTGGAGTGAACTCTGTTTACCCCCACCCTCTGTCACCTATCCCCTAACCTATTTGTCACCTATCCCCGAACCAATTTCTTTCCCTGTTTACCACCTTTGGACCCACTCCTAAGCTACCCAGCTTGCTTAATAGTCTCTTTTGTGGAACAGTGTCTAGTACTCTACTGAAATCTAGGAAGGCTACATCCAGCGCTCCACCCTGATCCAATTTCTTTATCATCCAATCAAAGAAATCCATCAGATTTGTTTAGCATGACCTCCCACCCATGAATCCATGCTGTCTTGGGCCTTGAAGCTCATTACAGTCAAGATATTCTACTATCCTCTTCTTCAGCAGTGATTCCACTAACTTCCCCATCACCGATGTCAGGCTGTCTGGTCTATAATTGCCAGACTCCTCCCTGCTACCACTTTTATGAAGTAGGACTACATCTGCCCTCCTTCAGTCCTCTGGAACCACTCCTGTCTCCAGTGAGCTGTCAAATAGGACTGTCAGAGGTGCAGCCAGTACCAGCCTTAGCTCTCTCAATACCCTAGGATGTACCACATCTAATTCTATTGCTTTAGCCACGTTCAGATTAGTCAGTCCCTTTAGGACTCTCTCCTTGGAAAAAGGACTAGTGTCCACCTCCCTCCATTCAGAGCTCCTGTTACTTTTCTTGTGGCCCCTCCTCTTCTCCTTCCACTGTGAACACTAAACAAAGGTATCTGTTCAGGATGTCTGCCTTTGCCTGGCCCCCTCTGCACTGTCCACCCATCTCTTTTTAACCTTACAGTCCCTTCCCTGGTTTTCCTCTTTTCACTTACATACCTAAAAAACTGTCTTGTCACCTTTTGTTACCTCTTGGGCAATTCTCTCTTCAGTTTACGCCTTTGTGCTCCTTACTGCTTTATCTGTTTCTGTTTCTTCTGATATAATTCCCTATTCTCCTCTGTAACAGGAGGTAAGGTTTCAAAGAATAAAGCTGACACTCAGATGCAATAGAACCTCCCCCCTCCCTTTCTTTTCACTCTATTCTATCTCCTATTCTATTTTCACATTTATCCTATATTTTCTTGTCAGGGTGGCCAACCTGGCAATCTTCTTTCTTGTCTTTACTGTCACTTTTGCCCTGTTATTAAATTTGGCATCTGGTTGTAAAAATATTCAAAAAGCCATATTCAGTGGCTATTAATCCAAGGAATTAGGCTGAAGTTTAAATTTAGGAGGAAATGCAAGCAACCGTGTTTGGTTGCTATGGTGCTGATTCTAACAAGCCCCAAAACAATTAAAACTGTACCCTTGTTTTTAAAACACTTGAAAATGGGCTAAAGTAAGAAAGAGTATAATTAAAAACACTACAGGCAGATTAATTGGAGATCTGTAAGTGTAAAAAATTAATTCAAAAGGGAGCTGTAATTACTGAAGTTAAGCCTTCTGATTTTTAGAAGGCTGAGTTCCTCAGCAAGGCGTTGGCTGAAAGTACAACAGCCAGATAAGCTGTTTGCTGACAGTGCAGCAGCCAGATAAGCTGTTTGAGAAAAATAATAAAAGGTTCTGGAAATATAAACCAAGTGATTTGGGAAGAAAATAATGCATGTCCAAAGATTAGAGTGCCATATTATATGAAATAAAATATAGATACTACAGTGGTTCACTTATGTATGTTTTCCTTATATGAACAAAAATACAAATAAAAAGCTGTAACCTTATATGGAGGCAGATAGGGAAAGCGCCCCTCATCTCTCTTTTCCATGCTAAGGTTATAGACTGCTATTTGTTCTTACACAGGTTTGGTTTATCCTTATACTTTTCACATTTTGAAAGAAAAGTTGTTTTATCTAGAGGTCTGTCTCATGCTGTAAGTTCCTACTATAGGACAAGCTGCCCCTGAAATGGCAGGTTTTATAGATACAAGGGAAGGTGATGTCACTAGTGGGAGGAGTTAAACTAATGCTCTGACATCACAACTATATAATTAAGCCTGTAGCACTATTCTCAGGCAGTACTGTAAGACAAGAATACATTTGGGTGACCCCTAATAATGCTAGCATTCGGCTAGATGGTTTAAATTATATGTATATCTTTCTTTATACTTGTTTTTTCCTTTGTTCATCTTAATTAGTGTGTCACATGATTGCTGAGGTCACCATTTAGCATTATAAAAGGGTTCTCTAGGGAACCAAGATAGACAGGTTGGTCAGTAGGGTTCTGACCAAGGTGAGAGAAGGATCTCAGCAAGGAGGTAATGTACAGGCTTTCACATTGACTGAGGAAGGAGGGAACACAGGAATTTCTTTATAGCATTTGAAGCAAGAAATATATCCTGACGTTTGAACTGATGTGAGGGAATAACATCATATTTTTCCTTTTTGTAAATATTGGATTTTTTTTTTGGTTTTGTGTTTTTCTAAAGTAAAATGATAATTGCAGAAGTATGTGTTTTTTTATGCATCATAATCTAGTTGTATGATCTGTTTATTGAGACACGTTTACATCCTCCCTCTGTGTCTCCTTATATCTTCTGAATGCCACCCTTTTAGCCTTTACCTTTCCAGTCACCCCTTTTGAGAACTACTGCGGTCTCCTTTTCCTCTTATTTTTACTCACTTGTCTGACACAGAGGTTTGTGGCCTTCACTAGGCCCCTTTTAGCTTGAAATCCAATGAATCAAATTGCATTTAATGTTTCTGAACAACCCTACCATCACTCACATTTGAAAAACGTTTACATTTTACATGAACAAGTATAAATGGATTAGATAATGTGGTTTAGATATCTCAGCTGCTGTGTTTAGATCCTCTAACAACATATTTGTTTGAGCTGTCTTTGCTGGTGTGTTTCAGTATTCCAGTACCATTTTTTTTTTTAACAAGTCATCATTCTGATGTATTTAAATACATTTCACTAACATATATGGGGTGCATTACGCACACTGGGAATTGTGGAAGAGTACCATGCAAATAACATCTATCTATCTATCTATCTATCTATCACTGCAGTGTGCTACTCCTGGTTAAACAATTGGAAAAAAAATCTATTTACAGTACCTACTCTATCTGATATCTATATATCATCTATCTATCTGCAGTACATACTCTGATATCTATATATCATCTATCTATCTACAGTACCTACTGTATCTATCTGATATCTATATATAATCTATCTACAGTACCTACTCTATCTGATTTCTATATATCATCTATCTACAGTACCTACTCTATCTGATATCTATATATCTATCTATCTGATATCTACTGTATATATCATCTATCTACAGTACTTACTCTGTCTGTCTATCTATCTATCTACAGTACCTACTCTATCTATATATCTATCTATCTACTGTACCTAGCTATCTATGGCCTGAACTGCCAGCATACTAAAGAACCTACTCTATGCATGACTTTCCAGGAAAACGTCACAGCTGTGGGAATTACTTGATTATTCCAAATAACATAAAAACTAACAACTTTTTCTGTCTGAACAGTAAATATACAAAACATGTCTGATTAGGAGATTTTAGAAGCTTTAAAAACTTGTATGCTGCACCTAAAGTATCTGTTCCAAATAAAGGTATCATGTTTACAAAAGTAGTTTTTTCTATCTGTGCTTTTTGCTGGCTAACTCAACATACTCTCTAAACATTTTGCTAAACATACAATGGGAGTTAAAACCAAGTTCAGCTACTGTATCTGGACTGACTTTTGTTCATACCATTTCAGCATGATGCATTGTCATATCTGCATGCAGATGTATACATGACAGAGACTGCCAATGTAATTTTGTCCCACAGTTGGGCACATTTTTATAAGTAAAGTTTTAATGCTCAGTGCGCAGTGTTTATTTTATAAATCTATGACGATCCTCCAAACTCAAGCTTGGCAGGGTAATTCGTATTTAATTAACGCAATCACAAACTAATTATATTAGAAAGAATTATACCAGATACTAATTAAACACTTTCTATAAGTTTGTCATCATGTAAAATGAACTTCAAGCATTCATAATTGAATATGACACACAACAGAATGGCCATCTGTTTCCCTTTTTTACAATTAACCATCCCATCATACTAGGGACAAACTACTCTTCATCCTTACTGTCACATGGAGACTGCAGGTTGCATGCTATAATGGCTGAACGCAACATGATAAAAAGCCATTCACAGGCTATGTTATAAGCAGGGGCGCAGTGGCAGAGGTAAAATTGACAGCCTCATAAAATGAGTGGTTTGAATTTAATTACAGGAAGTGCATGTAAGAACTGCTTTAATGTTCATAAACCCCAGCCAATGCTGAAATCAACCAAATATTTTACACCACCAAAGTTCTTTAATATCTTGGACTACTGGCAAGGAGGACTGGGTTGGATTCCAGAGGCATCATTTTTTACTCTTCTCAAAATAATCTCTGTTTAAACTGATTGGTTAAAATAACAAAGGAAACAGTGAGGTGGGTGACATTACCAATTACCAAAAGTGCTTCTCAGAAATACAGTCGCTCACCTCCTGTAAATGATTCTTAACATACTGTGATTATAAGTCATGCTTCTCATTTTATGGACAATGTGCCACTGTCTATAAGACGTTTTTTCATATTTATTTATTGAAAATTTGGTGACTGAGAAAGGCACACAGAGCTGAAGCTCATTCTCAGGTATGTCCTGGGGGAGAGGGAAGAGGGTAAGTTACAAAATACTGTAACAATCATATATAATAACAGCCAACATTATGCAAGGTACATTTGTGCATAACATGATAACGTATTGAATAAATTATAGGTAAACAAAGAGCAAATAGTAACACTCAGCAATTAATGTATAGCCACTGAACATTACGCAAGGTGCAATTGTGCATGAGACAGTGTGTAGTACTGCATGTATATACACACACACATACAGACATGCACATGCACATGCACATACACACACCATAGTATGTACATTCCCTTATTTGTTATTAGGAAATGGACCAACATGGCTACCACAAATACTGCTCTTTGATTAAATAACCCTTGGCGTACCTATACTGTATGTACTTACAAATGCTTGGGGCAGAATTTTCTAAGCAAATGCTTTTACAATTAGGCCATATTATAAGTGCAATAACACACCCCAGGGTACTGTTTACATTAGGATGAATAGGCTTTCCTATGGTGGGTGCTAAGGAGTACTTGGCCTACAGTCTTGCGTCTCAGCATACATCAGAGGAGGTCCTATATCTCAAATGACCACAAACCCCGTCTTGTGTTATTGTATATATAACCCCCTAAGAGGTGCTACCACATAGGGCTACTACCTATCTGCCCCTCTGAGGCAGAGATAGCGATGAATGGATGCCTCACCCAGAGGTGAGTTGGCCAAGCAAGGCTACCTCAGTTACAGCCCTCTGGGCTACTGCAACCCCTTTTGTCCCACTAGTGACTCACACTGCATGCCAACAATTCTCTTCCCTAATACACTTACCCCACAGCCGATATAGTTCAGCTTACTCCAGAGACCCCTGTAAAGTAAGATACAGTTATATCCCAGTCCCCATGCAGTAACTCATCCAAAGTGTACA
Organism: Neoceratodus forsteri; assembly: GCA_016271365.2. Lineage (NCBI taxonomy): Eukaryota > Metazoa > Chordata > Ceratodontiformes > Ceratodontidae > Neoceratodus > Neoceratodus forsteri. The sequence goes on from CM057450.1 coordinate 1,223,679,765, forward strand.
AACCAGCCAGGGTATAGTTATAACACAGCAATCTGATTTATTAGAAGGGTAGATAGCAGGCGGAATCAGGTTAATTGGCACACTATGACTATGTACCTATGGCTCTGTGCACAGGCCTAACCCTACAAGTTACTGTCCCTGGGTACCCTAGCCCTAATGGCTAGTCCAAACGTGGCAGCTGGTAGGGGCCCTTTCACACAGAGAAGAAAGAAGAATTGATTTTTACAGTCAGCAGTACAGTACTTCCATTTGAATCCACTGTTGTAATTCAGCAGGGAGCTACCCTGTATTAGTACTCACAACCTGCAGACACGATAGGGTCCTCCAACGTCAGCAGGGCTGCTCCTGAACTTCCCAGACCTCTTCACACATTTATATGGTAATCTCTGAACAGGCAAAGTCCTTTAATGACAGCAGGATTAACTTGAGCTCCACAAGCCTCCTTGCACATTTATATGGTTATCTCAAAAACAAGGCAAAGTCATTTACTAGTAGCAGGACTAACTTGAGCTCACAAGCCTCCTCTCACATTTATATGGTTATCTCAAACAAGGCAAAGTCATTTACTAGTAGCAGGATTAACTTGAGCTCACAAGCCTCCTCGCACATTTATATGGTTATCTCAAACAAGGCAAAGTCATTTACTAGTAGGGATTAACTTGAGCTCACAAGTCTCCTCGCACATTTATATGGTTATCTCAAACAAGGCAAAGCAGAGGGATACCTCACCAGGCAACAGCTCCTAGGCTCTCCAAGTTCCACAGTCTCCTAAACTCAGCAAGCAACAGCTTCTTCACTTTTCCCGCGGACCGAGCACGGTTCAAGCAGATCCTCTAGTCCTTCAACAGGTTAAGCCTGGTGGGTAGCGTTACAGTATTCAGCCTCCTCTGACCGCCCACTGATGGATTTAGCCCACTGGAGCACGCGAGAAGGAGATTCAACGGCCGATTTAGGCCTTCACAAGCTTCACGCGTGAACACTCTCCAGCGCAGGATCACACAGATCCTCTCCCTTCCTCAGCCACTTTCACTCTGGCCCCCTACAGCTTGGGGCATTCCTCTCAATTCGGGCGCGACCCGATCCGATTGGCTGGTTGAGCCTGCCAGTCACTTTCTCCAGTGTTCAGTGGGGCAGAAAGGTGCCATAGCCCATAATACCTTTCCCAAAAACAAACAGCTCTTCTACTGGTCAGTCAACTCTGTGGGATTCCAAGGTACTGATTGGTCCAATTTCACAGTTTGGGACCAAAATGGAGGAAGCAATCGAAACTCTCTGTGCTGCAAAGCAAGGCAGGTTAGAACATCTACATTATCATTATTTTCACAGCTTATTTTAAGCAACCACCTACATCCTTTATCAGAGCTCCCCTGCCCTATTAGCGATGGCAGAGGGGCGCTACTCAACCAACCAGGAGGAGTCAAGCATGACAACACTCAAACCCCCTCCCATTTTAACTAATCCCAACTGCAACAGGCAGCCCTTACAGGGACAGTATACAGAGGCCTTAAAAAGCACTCAACGGACCCCCCTTCCGGCGGCTTTATGCCGACTACCAACCAGGCATAGGGCACATTAGGAACCCCCATTTGCAATGGGGTTACACCCTCCCTGGCCTGGAAAAGCTTGGCGTCCCTGCCAAGTAATCACCCTTGAGGCAAAGTAGGTGAACATCCCAAGTAACACCATATCACATTTTACCTTACACACATAAATATTAGATCTACAATGCACTATAGTGTATACACATCATACATATAAAATCTCACACTTTTTTAGCTCAGGTCATAGGGCCCTACTCGTGACCCCAGGACTGAGGGACTCCCTCTTCTGTGAGCTACTAACTGGTCCCCCGGGGCAGGGGCGCCACACTCAAAAGGCATTACTAATAGTCTGGAGTTATCCCCCAAGGCTAACTTAGGCAAAGAACTTGGGGACACATACACCCCCTTGTGGACCACATTTAAGGGCAGGTCCACTGGCTGACCCAGAGATTCATAGCTTAACTTTATTACTGGCCGAATTTGTCGGCCGGATCGTCTAGGGGTCTCAGGGGATTCTGAACCAGGCCCTGACTCCACTCCCATGTCAGGGACATTAGCAATGGGAATCCCTTCAAGGGGATCAGGCTCAGTACTCATAATACCATCAGGGGCTTGACCTTCTATCCCTGAACCCACCCCACTGGGCTCATCTAGGGGTTGTCTAGTTACTAAAGGGGAACCATCAGGGCAGTCAAAATATTCTTCCAGTTCTGGCCTATCACTGGCTTGTTCCCCCACCTCACTCACTTGTTCTGAAAAATCAGATAGTTCAGCCAAGCCAGACAGTTCAGCCAAGCCTAAGGACTCAGCCCCTTGAGTTTGTCTGCTACCCCACTCATCTTCTGGAGGCATTTCCTCTGGGGACAAAGTAGAGGGCTCAATCAACACAGATGGGCCAGCTTCAGTTCCTGAATTAATAAGGGGATTGCCCCGGAATAATTGACTTAGTTCATAAGAGGGATAGTATTCAACATCATCTTCGCTGTCTTCTGACACTGAGTGTTGACCATCTCCTTCTGCAGGGGGGGTTTGACAAGGCTCCCTTGGTGGACTTGTTGAAGGCTCCACAGGCTTGGCTCCTTTCTTAGCAACAGATCTAGTCACGGGCCTGGACGGAGGGGTAGAGGAAGGTTCAGCTTCAATCAAGATCTGCCCAATTGGCAGCAGATGATTTCTGTGTATGGTCTTCACATCTTTCGAATTGTTTTCAGGCTGCACTCTATACACAGGTAGGTCTGCCAGCTGTCCCACAACAATATGAGGGAGGTGATGCCATCGGTCGGCAATTTTATGTTTGCCATGCAGTCCCAGATTTCTCAACAACACTCTATCCCCTTCTCTCAACTCTACTGTTTTCACTTTTTTGTCATATCTCTCCTTGTTAGCCAGATTTCGTTTAGCAGCCATGGTCTGGGCCAGTTGGTAGGCATGATTTAATTGGGCCTTTAATTTCTGTACATACTGTAGATGGTTTTCTGCTCACACCCCATCAGGGGAAACCCCAAAACACACATCCACTGACAATCTAGCCTCTCTTCCAAACATCAGTCGATAGGGGGAGAACCTGTGGCATCACTTTTCGTACAATTGTAGGCGTGAACTAGAATGCTAATCTGTTGGCTCCATCTCGATTTATCTTTGGATTGTAAGGTGCCCAGCATGTCAAGCAATGTACGATTGAACCTTTCAGGCTGAGGGTCTCCCTGCGGATGGTAGGGGTGGTGCGTGATTTGCGTACCCCCCACAAAGATAGCATCTCTTTAATCAAGCGACTCTCAAAGTCCCTTCCCTGGTCGGAATGAATCTGCTGCGGAGCCCCATAGTGGACAAAAAAATTCTCAACAAGTATCTTAGCCACTGTAGTTGCTTTCTGATCCTTGGTCGGGAAAGCCTGTGCGTACCGGGTAAAATGATCAGTGACCACCAATATGTTGCTAACACTTTTCAGATCAGGCTCTAAACTCAGGAAATCAATACAGACCAGTTTCATAGGAGCACTAGTGAGCAGCTCTCTGGGGTAACGCTTTTCTTTGCAAACAACGACCACAGGTTTTGACATACTGTTCCACGTCCGCACTCATTTTCGGCCAATAGAATCGAGCCCGTACCAAGTCAAGTGTTCGATCTATGCCCAGGTGCCCCATCTGATTATGCAATGACCTCAGAACTAGTTCTCCGAAAGCTGAGGGCAGCACCAGTTGTTGTCGGTGTACCCGGCCCTCCTTATTCACAGTCTCTCTATATAGTAGTTGATTGATCAGCTTTAATTTGGGCCCTTCTTTGTGCAGCAAGGTAGTCCGCAAGTCAGTGGAACGTAGTTTGGATACATCTCTTCCAGCCCGCAAAACCTCTACGGCCGTTCTTATCATAGGGTCACAGGACTGAGCCTGTTGAAGATCATCATTGTCAAGTTGTGGCAAGGAGCTGGTGTCCAATGCAGAGAAATGGCAGTAGGCAGCAGGTATACAGTTTTCCGGTGGCCCCAAACAATCTACCACACAGTCCACCGTGTCAGGAGACACCTGTTCTTCTTTATCAAATTTCTGGCACAGGGCTCTTATGTCAGGTTCAGACAACCGGACCCATTCAGTCTGGGACGCCGGCCTCCGAGAGAGAGCATCCGCATCGATATGGTTTAGGCCCGCCCGGTATTCTACAGCGTAATTGTAGGTGGCCAAGGCAGAGAGCCACCTATGCCCAGTAGCATCCAGTTTGGTGGAGGTTTGTACATAGGTCAGAGGATTGTTATCAGTCTTTACTAATATCTTGGCACCATACAAATAGTCATGGAACTGATCAACAATGGCCCACTTCAAAGCCAAAAACTCTAATTTGTGCACTGGGTAATTCTTCTCTGACGGGCGTCAGACTTCTACTGGCAAACGCTACAGGTCTCAGCCCATTCCAGTGCTCCTGATATAATACAGCCCCCAATCCTTGCAGACTGGCATCAGTATGAAGAGTGTAAGGCTTGGCTGGGTCAGCACAGGCCAACACGGGTGCGTGGGTGAGTTGATATATGATGTCATGGAAAGCTTCCTCACACTCAGCAGTCCATCGGTCCCCAAACATATCGTTTGGCCGAAAATTCTCTTTTCTATGTCAGTGTGCACACCCTTCTTATATTTTTTGTGAGTGGGCGGATACCCCTGAGTGAGATTAAGGAGGGGGCGAATCACTCGTGAATAGTCTCTGACAAACCGCCTATAGTATCCACAAAATCCCAAGAATTGTTGCAGCTCTTTTAAATTTCTGGGTTGAGGCCACGTGGTCAACGCTTCTACCTTGCCAGGGTCAGTCTCTATGCCCTCCGTGGACACTATATGGCCCACATATTTCACAGAAGTCTGAAAGAATTGACACTTGTCGATAGACAGCTTAAGGCCGAAATCCTCCAGCCTGTCCAGGACTTTGAATAATCGTTGCTCGTGTTCTTCCAGCGATCGGCCAAACACTATGACGTCATCTAAATAGACCAGACACTCGAGTAGATTCATGTCCCCCACCGCTTGTTCCATCAAGCGCTGGAAAGTGGCTGGGGCACCCGAAATTCCTTGAGGCATCCGAACAAACTCACAGAAACCTAAAGGGCAAATGAAAGCAGTCTTCTCCCGGTCGTCTGGGGCCATCGGGATCTGATAGTATCCGCTCCGAAGATCCAACACAGAGAACCACTTACTACCATTCAAACAATCCAAGGCATCTTGTATGCGTGGCATGGTATATTGATCCGGAATGGTCCGCCTATTCAAAGTGCGATAGTCTACACACATCCGAACTGCCCCATTCTTTTTCCTTACTACTACAATGGGGGAGGCATAGGGGCTCCTAGACTCTTGAATTACACCAGCAGCCAACATTTCTTGCACATGCCGCCGTACATCATCTATGTCAGCGGGAGCCAGATGTCGGGATCTCTCTCGGAAGGGTCTTTCATCGTGCAATCGAATGTGATGCTCAGCCCCTTGCACATACCCTACATCCCACTCCTTCAGGGAAAAAACCTGGTTCCTCTTGGCAAGCCTCTCACTGACCCTTCGCTTCCACTCAGTCGGCAGCGGAGAGTCACCAAAGTCAAACAGATCAGGAGCAACTCTATCACCCGTCCGAGAACTCTTTCTATTTGGTAGTACAGCAGTATCCGCGACAATGAGACGCTAGCCAGGGTACACCTCTACTTATCCAATCTTTTATCAGACACATTGTGCACTTGAACCATCACCCTCTTAACGTAAGCATGTGCTCTAGCGGCAGAATGCTGGGTCTGAGCAACAACCCTCAGGTAATCCTCCTCCGAGGCGCATCCAGCATCAACAACTTGTTCTTGACATCTGTTTTTAGTCGTATCTCTCCATGCAGAACACATTGCGCATTTGGGGCAAGTACCACGGGGGCCGGATCCTTTTTCCATACCACCCCCACAGGGCCTTCAAGTTCCTCCAGACTACCCTTCTCCTGAGTGGCCCTGACCTTTTGAATCACAGCCGGTATGCTCAAAGCTCGCCCAGTCTGAAATGCTCGCTTCTCTGAGCACAACTGGGCCAATCGTCCAAACATGTGGGCATTTGTTCCAATCAACAAGGGCACCCCCATCGTATAGTCCAGTGGGCGGGCAAACTAACACTAAGGTTTCCACTTGCTCATCTATTCCATTTACAGTTGCAGGGAATGATAACCAGACACGGATGTACCCCAAATACGGATAGGCCTTGTCGCTCAACCCCCATACATGTAGACCAGTTAGAGGCTGCAGGGGCACTTCAGATAAGTGTGCTTGGTACCAGTTCTGAAACATGATGGTCACCTGGGAGCCACTGTCCAATACAGCTCTAGTGGGAATTCCATTCACCTGCACCCGGGTCTCCATAGACAGCCCGACCACATCAGACCAGTTAGGGGTAGCAACATTGTTAGCCCGGCGGGCATGGACCTGAGTTACACAACTTTTCTTGGGGGCCCGAGACTGGGTCTGGCGGTATCGAGCGATCAGTCTGCTGTTAACTTTCCTTAAATTCTCCAGCCTCTGGCAGTCAGGCTGGAAATGCCCATCTTCCCCACAGTGATAACAAAACTTAGGGTCCCGGGGATCACTATTCTGAGGGGCCCTGAGGGAGGAAAGCTCTCTGGGGCTGGGTTCGGGGCTCTGCATGACTCAGGGGCCCCGGGCCGAGTAAGTACATAGTAGACTGCTTTAAGTCCCTCACCAATTCCCGTCAAATTCCTGATCTCAGCCTCAACTCACCCTCCACGAGGGGTCAGAGGAAACAACCCGCATCCCCACAGTACCTGGGAAATCTGGGGACCCTCGGACCTCCAGGCGAGCCAGTCTCCTCAGGGGTATTAGACTCAGGAGTCCCACTAGGGTTCACTGCCCCACACAGGGTTCCCACCCCTCTTCATCAGTCTCCACTTCTCGAATTTCCCTCATCAATTGACAATATTCAGGCGGGGTGGCCCGCCGATCATGCAACTTAAGTGTCAATAGAGTTATACTAGAGAATCTGGCAGACTTTAAAATATGTTCTAACCGAACCTGATTCAGGGCTGCAGCAGTGATTCCCCCTTTTCTACAAGCCTTCTGCAATGCCCGCTCCACTCTAGTAACAAAAGCGGACAGTTTTTCATTTCTCCACTTTTTAGCAGACCTGAATTTCCATAATAAATCTTCACCAGTCTCTGTACTTCCAAAAACCCCTTCTAAAGCAGAGAGATACTCTGCAGCAGTGGCTTCCGGACGAGTGGCCTGGAAGAATCTAATGGCTTCTAAGGCAGGGCCCCGCAAACTCTCCATCAGCCTCTTCCTTTTCTCCCCCTCGGAGCATTGCCACTCCTGGACTAAAGGGGTGGCAGAGTCCAGCCACGCCTCCAGGTCATCCTCCCCGGAAGGCACTGGTACCATGCCAGAGAAAAGCTTTAACTTACGGTAGGAATCAAGCTGTATGGATGGGATTGCCAAGGGCAAAGAAGCCAGCACGGAGCTTTTGGGCGGGCAAGGGGAGGTGCCCGGAGAACCCCAAGGGGTAGTATCACTGGCCAGATCCAAGGCTTGAAGCAACTCCTGGGTAGTCCTCCCTCCATAGCTAACAAGTTAAGCAGTTTGTCTTTAAAACTGTTCATTTGAGGAGACCCCCCAGGAGTGACTGACCCACTTCGGATATGAATTAGCCTCCACCCCTGGGACGCACCCTCCGGGTAAAGTACAGGAGGTACCTTCTCAGGGTCGATGGCCACACTGCATAGGAATAACACCTGCAATGTCTGATCAAGCAAATCAGCCATACGCCCTTTCACTTCAACCTTACCCAAACACTTTACTCGTTCTGCAACAGAGACAATATCAGCAGCTGAGGTACCCAATGGCACATCTAACAATAATACAATCTTCTGGGAATCTAGCTCTTCTGCTTCACCCCAACCCATCAGTTTATGTACCATGGTTTTGATGGACCCCAGCTTAATTTTTCCAACATATCCCCTTCCATTTTTTCCATCTTTGGGGTATCTCCTCACTGAGCCACTAGGGGACGCTAATCCCAGCGGTGCCTCCAATTTGTAACCCCTAGGGGGTGCTACCCTTTGGGCTACTACCCCGTCTGCCCCCTCTGAGGCAGGGTAAGGGGCCCAGATCCGTGGATGGATGCCTCCATCCAGAGGTCGGGGTTAGCCCAAGTAAGGCTACCTCAGTTACAGCCCTCTGGGCTACTGCAACCCCCCTTTTGTCCCACTAGTGACTCACACTGCGTGCCAACAATTCTCTTCCCTAATACACTTACCCCACAGCCGATATAGTTCAGCTCACTCCAGAGACCCCCTGTAAAGTAAGATACAGTTATATCCCAGTCCCCATGCAGTAACTCATCCAAAGTGTACAAACCAGCCAGGGTATAGTTATAACACAGCAATCTGATTTATTAGAAGGGTAGATAACAGGGGTCAGGTTAATTGGCTTACACTATGACTATGTACCTATGGCTCTGTGCACAGGCCTAACCCTACAAGTTACTGTCCCTGGGTACCCTAGCCCTAATGGCTAGTCCAAACGCGGCAGCTGGTAGGGCCTTTCACACAGAGAAGAAAGAAGAATTGATTTTACAGTCAGCAATACAGTACTTCCATTTGAATCCACTGTTGTAATTCAGCAGGGAGCTACCCTGTATTAGTACTCACAACCTCCAGACATGATAGGGTCCTCCAACGTCAGCAGGGCTGCTCCTGAACTTCCCAGACCTCTTCACACATTTATATGGTAATCTCTGAACAGGCAAAGTCCTTTAATGACAGCAGGATTAACTTGAGCTCCACAAGCCTCCTTGCACATTTATATGGTTATCTCAAAAACAAGGCAAAGTCATTTACTAGTAGCAGGACTAACTTGAGCTCACAAGCCTCCTCGCACATTTATGGTTATCTCAAACAAGGCAAAGTCCTTCACTGGCAGCAGGATTAACTTGAGCTCACAAGCCTCCTCGCACATTTATAGGGTTATCTCAAACAAGGCAAAGTCCTTCACTGACAGCAGGATTAACTTGAGCTCACAAGCCTCCTCGCACATTTATATGGTTATCTCAAACAAGGCAAAGTCATTTACTAGTAGCAGGATTAACTTGAGCTCACAAGCCTCCTCGCACATTTATATGGTTATCTCAAACAAGGCAAAGTCATTTACTAGTAGCAGGATTAACTTGAGCTCACAAGCCTCCTCGCACATTTATATGGTTATCTCAAACAAGGCAAAGTCATTTACTAGTAGCAGGATTAACTTGAGCTCACAAGCCTCCTCGCACATTTATATGGTTATCTCAAACAAGGCAAAGCAGAGGGATACCTCACCAGGCAACAGCTCCTAGGCTCTCCAAGTTCCACAGTCTCCTAAACTCAGCAAGCAACAGCTTCTTCACTTTTCCACGGACCGAGCACGGTTCAAGCAGATCCTCTAGTCCTTCAACAGGTTAAGCCTGGTGGGTAGCGTTACAGTACTCAGCCTCCTCTGACCGCCCGCTGATGGATTTAGCCTGCTGGAGCACGCAAGAAGGAGATTCAATGGCTGATTTAGGCCTTCACGAGCTTCCGCGAACACTCTCCAGCGCAGGATCACACAGATCCTCTCCCTTCCTCAGCCACTTTCACTCTGGCCCCCTACAGCTTGGGGCACTCCTCTCAATTCGGGCGCGACCCGATCCGATTGGCTGGTTAAGCCTGCCAGTCACTTTCTCCAGTGTTCAGTGGGGCAGAAAGGCACCATAGCCCATAATACCTTTCCCAAAAACAAACAGCTCTTCTATTGGTCAGTCAACTCTGTGGGATTCCAAAGTACTGATTGGTCCAATTTCACAGTTCGGGACCAAAATGGAGGAAGCAATCGAAACTCTCTGTGCTGCAAAGCAAGGCAGGTTAGAACATCTACATTATCATTATTTTCACAGCTTATTTTAAGCAACCACCTACATCCTTTATCAGAGCTCCCCCTGTCCTATTAGCGATGGCAGAAGGGAGCGCTACTCAGCAGCCCGGACGGGAGTCGAGCATGACAACACTCAAACCCCCTCCCATTTTAACTAATCCCAACTGCAACAGGCAGCCCTTACAGGGACAGTATACAGAGGCCTTAAAAAGCACTCAACGGACCCCCCCTTCCGCCGGCTTTATGCAGACTACCAACCAGGCATAGGGCACATTAGGAACCCCCATTTGCAAGGGGGTTACATATATGTGTGACAAGAGTATATAAACACTGATGCATGAAATAAGCCCCCACATTAACATGACAGGATATGTAAACAGTTAAGGTGCTGATACTATTACTGTTCTTTTTTAAATATGCCCAGGTACCTAAACAGAAGTTAATAGTGCTGCTAAACTTTAAGTAGTTAGGTAGGTAGGTAGTTTTTGTTGATGAGGGAAAAAAGGGTTAACTAATATGCCCAGTTTTCAGCCTTGCCCTTGGGGGACGGGGATCCAGATGTAAACTGAGAGATATTGAACTAGGTTAAGCTATTAGTAGATTTTGTAGTATACAGGGGAAATCTGGCCAGGGCACTGGGAAATTCCCCTTCTCTTTTTGAGACGTGCCATGAGATCTTTAAAGTCCACCTGAGTCACCACCAGAACAGGCAGATGGGGCAATTATTTAACATTTCATCCTAGACAGCACACAGTGTCCCCCACCCCCATACCCAGGCATCACTCCTTTTAACAAGGGAGAGACTGCCTTCTGCAGAGCTACCAATAACACTTCCTGTAGCACCTCTTTTTATTGAAGGTCTCCCCTCCCTCATCCTACTGCTGACCCAGCCAGATCTCGATGAGTTGTGGAGATCCGACAGGATCAGGCTCCAGAGTGGTAAGATGGCAAGACTGGTAAGGTTTTCAGTTCTTATTTCTGAAAGGAAATCATTTGATGTGTGCCATGCTATTTTGGGCTTTTGCTGCTGCACCCAGTATTTACCTGCCCCCTACCCTGCTGCCGTTTGACCTGCTGTCCTTCTGCAGCAGGTGCCCACTGTGAGAGCAGCTAAGAAAGTTGGAGAGGTGGTGGAGTCAGTATATTCCTTACCAGGACCCATCCCTTCTCTAAGAAAGTCTAGATAGTAGCAAGGGTCTGTAAAGAGCAGCAGAATTTGTGCATGTGTTCTTTATCAATGAAACAGAAAGAAAAATATTTTTTGTAATGCTAGTTACTAGTACTGTACACAGAAAAATTGCTTTATCTTAACTTCCAGTCTTTTATGGGAGGGGGGGCTAATAAAGATTATGGTATTAAGATATTAACAGCTGACTGTGGGCACCAGTTGGTTGGCACAAAATACACTGGCGCTATTTTCCCATCTCAGGGGGTAGTGAGGTCAAATTTTAACTCTGCCAGCTGTAATCAAAGAAATCAGCTTGATGTCTTCTAGGATGATTCACTTGATCCGAACTGCACAGGTAGGTAGGTGGCTGTACTGCTGTAGAAAGTGGTGGGAGGGCTCAAGTGCGAGATATGAAAAGCAACATTTATGTCATTCCTTTCACATTAGCAGAGCCCATCTAACTGAAGCACTGGTGGCCTCAGGTCACAGAGAAACTGTGTCGTCTCCAGTACTGGTCACAGCAGCACAGCTCTGTATGGAGTACAAGCCCAATGAGACAGAATAGGGAACTAAAGAGATAACCTGAGTAAGAGAAAGAGAAAGGCCATACACAGAGATTGAAAAAATAATAATAATAGACAGAGGTGGGAGTAAGAGGACTGCTCTTTGTACAGAGCAGATTGGCATTCAGTGATAAGAACTAAAAACGATTGATACTGGAAGTGACAGGAAGTTGCTTGATTGACAGTTCAACTAATCCGAGCAGAGTATTGAGAACATGGAGTTATTAAACACGTCCCATTGCAAGCAAATCACACAGTGGATGTTTTAATAGAAAAAGAGGAAGTCAGACATTCTCAGACCAAATTAAATGAGTTTGATACCAATAGTTTCAGAGGTCAGATTTAACTCAGTAGGCAGCAAACACAAAGTTTTCATTTTAACCAGATACCCCCTCCCTGGTGCAGTCTGTCACCTAAGCAGGAACCCAGTAGCTGCTCTTTTGGACTGCCTGTGTTGCTGAGTTGTATGAATCATCAAATAGCTTGCTCTAATATACTGTAGTTGTTTCTCTTTCTTTATTTTCTGTATTTTTCTCTTTCCCCTCTTGTACAGGAGCACCCTTTCTGCCCCTCTACAAGCTAGAACTTGTCTCCAACCCCTAATCTGGCCCCTTCTGTACCTCCCAGATATACCATCCAGATGGAGTCAGTGATCAGAGGAGTAACTGCGCTGATAGATCCAGTACAATGGAGGTGAGAGCAAGGACCCAGTGGTCTATACTCTGCAACTGGATGAGGAAGAGTATGGCAGCACCATCCAATCATGCTCCACCCCTTTCATTTTCCTCCCATATTCCCTTCCCTCTTGACATGGCCTGTCATGTACTTTTTTTTTGTCCCCAAGAAAGCAGTGTTGATGTCTGACTGGATGCAAGGAAACCTCTTCCCACTGAGTCAATGCCAAATTTCATGTCAATGGCAGAAGCAGCTACTGGGCTTTGTATTCCTGCCTGCAATGCTCCTGCTTCCATAGGCTACCATGGAGACACTGGGGCAAACATGTACCAGCACGAGGCACTAGCCTTGCCCGAGCTAGGCAGTGTTTGACAGGAGTGTCTCTGCTGGCCCAGCTGGCCTGAGGTGGGAATTTCGAGCTCAAGACACAAACCTGGGTCTCTCGCATGTTGCGCAAATGCACTCACCATGATACCATCAGGTGCACCCCTCTAATATACTATAGTTGTTTCTTTTGTCAAGTACCATACACACAGGATATAACTTATTAAGACCTAGAAAATAAACTATTTTCAAAACTAGAAACAGACTACAACCTAAACAGTTAACGTATCTGTCTAGGGTATAATAGTGTAAGTTAAATAAAATGAACCCTACAATCACTAACTTAATAATTTTGCAGTATACCAAATAACTCTAATTATCAGAGGACCCACTCTCACTCAACATGACACTTAATTCAGCGAGCTATTCTGTATAGGTTACTTCCTAGGGTAGAAAATCTATATTCTCCCATCCAAGTTGCCTGAGCCACCAGAGGAATCTATAATTTAATTGTTTCACTTGAAATGTTTAATAACAGCTTCCAGTAACTGGAGGAGGTGGTGGTGAGAGTCTTGTGTTTGTAACTCTCAGGGTTCTTCAAATTAGTTTCTCCCGGTCAGTGCCAATAGTGACATTTTCTGAACACTGACCCTTTCAGTCATACAAAGCTCCTATCTGCTATATTATAATTCATTTTTTCTGTTGCTTTTTACAGTTTTAGCCATATAAAAAAGTAACAATGCTCACTTTTTTGCCCTGTATATATTTAAAGTTTAGTACATGCTAATTATGTATGGTCTATCCAATGGGCAGACATACAAAGAGCCCTAAATGAGAATCAACCCACAGAACCCCATTGGCCCTGAAGGCAACAGCTCTAGTCACTCAGCAAAAGGAAAAATTACCCCTAGTTGGTAGCTTGAAGTGAGCTTTTAACCTTTCCACCACTTCAGACTCTTACATCTAGATGGTCTATTATACAGAAAGCAGAATTACAGCCAGAGTAAGAAGGGACTGGGCACTTAAAACGTGTATACATCAGGCCCTCCTCGATAAACCAAAGCTGGCAACAGGGTAAAGTGCAAACAGATTCACTTTATTAGGAGATATTATAATGCTTTGTAAAGGCAGAGCTGTTAGACTCACAGCACAACTACAACACCTGATACTTCATGTGCTGTAACTCAACTGCACTTTATCAAAGACTGCCCATGCAACAGAACGAGCCACATAACTACTGGCTCCAACTGCAAATACAACTGCAGAACAAAAACAGGTCATTAGCTGGGAAAGCAATACAGGATGTTTCGGGGTCTTTCTATTGCAACTTTTCAACACGGTACAGATGGTCTATTGCAACTTCCTATGCCCAAATGGCATTTCTCACCAACTGTTTTTTGTATGTACAACAGCTCCCAGAGGTCAAACTGTGTACAAGTTATTATTTCTCAACTGTGGGATAGGAATAAATATGGGATTTGCAATGGCCTAGCAAGATAAAAAAAATCATCAAATCTTTATTATGTTCCACCAAAAATGATAACCGCTGTGTCACGGCTTACAGCTGCCACTTCTTCAGGATAAGGATGGTGATAACATTTTTACTGTTATCTATTCTAGAACTTCTGACCTCCCTTCCCCTCACCTCCAGCTCAGTAGAAGTCAGCGGCTCCAGAATGCTTGACAGTCACATAATGAAAGTTTGAGAAAGGAGATAAGTTATTGAGAGTATTTTTTGTGAAAGATTAGTAAAGTCAAGCTCATTTAAGAACGACAATATTATAATGTTCAAAGGAAAAAAAACAGCAAAAAAGTTACCGCTGTTGTTATCCCGAAGAAGTGGCAGCTGTAATCCATGACATGTTGCTTATCACTGTTGCAGGGACATAACAAAGATTTGTTTCATTCAGGAGTTGATAGCCTCGCTTCATTTACTTGTACAGTACTGGACACTGTCTACAGGAAGGATCCTTCAGTTTAAACTCTGTTTAGCTGGTTTGGTCATCCTGGAAAAAAACGTTCCTCTGGCTCAAAATAGTTAAATTATCTTATGAGTGAGGTGGTAAGACCATCATTCATTAGTGGTGAAACCACAAGTGCGTTTTAAAAATCATACTCCCTCACAAATAAAGATAAACAGCATATTCTGATTAGGCAATTGCAGATCCAGTTTATACCACACATTTTCAAATGTAAGCCTTTCAGATTAGCTTTGTATGAAGCTGTAACTCTTTAATTGACTCCTCTTCTCTGGTTAGAATGCTGCTTAACTCCACAGTGATGTCATCAGGCATGGTTTCAGCAACTCTCCCATTGTTTAAGCACGCCATTATGACATATTTAACCTATGTTATCTTGTTTGTGACATACCTACTAACAAGAAAATATTTTGTCTTGATAGTAGATATGTCATACTGTAGATGAAAATAACACCATTTATCTGGCGAAACATTATTCTCACTGGTGTGGTAAACTTTAAGTATTTAAAGGAAAACTACACCCTCATATTAACATTTTATTTGTTTCCATGTCAATAGACAACTCCTTTCCTGTAGCTGTTAGGGCTATGTGTGTATATTAGTTTTCACTGCTCCTAGTAGCCCCTGTGAGTGCCCTGTGGGTCTCCATTTCATGATTGTTGAAATATCATTGTTCATGAGAACTGCATTAGCATATGAGAACATGATGTCAGATCAACCATTTATATCATGTATCTATGCTGAAAGAACAAATACCCTGCAAAAACTCTCTGGAAACACAAACTGAATGGAGTTTAAAGGAAAAACCCTGCATTACAACTCAGATAGTTTGCAAAGCTTGCTGAAGATAAAATTGATACATACATAGATACATAGACAGTGTCGGCAGATAAGGGCCTATGGCCCACCCAGTCTGCCCATTTAAGTTTGTAAGTTCACTTTATGTTTTCCAAGAAGTCTGTTGCCCCTTACCCCTGACCTCCAGAATGCCTTTATGTCTATCCCATGCATTCTTAAATCCCGTGATTGTTTCAGCCCCCACCACTTCCTCTGGCAGGGTGTTCCACTTGTCCACCACCCGTTCTGTGAAGAAATTCTTCCTCATGTTTCCTCTGAATCGTCCTCCCTCCAACTTCATCCCATGCCCTCTAGTCCTGGAACATCTTTTTAGCTTAAAAATAGTGCATTCCTGCACCCTGTTCCTCCCTGTAAGATACTTGTATGTCTCTATCATATCCCCTCTCTCCCTCCTCTCCTCCAGGGAGTACATGTTCAGTGCCTTCAACCTGTCCTCATAGGACTTGTGATGCAATCCATGCACCATCTGTGTTGCCCTCCTCTGAACCTTCTCTACCCTGTCTATGTCCTTATGTAGGTAAGGTCTCCAGAACTGCACAGTGTACTCCAGGTGCGGCCTCACTAGTGTCTTGTATAGTGGAATTATGACCTCCCTTTTCCTGCTGGTGATGCCCCTGCCTATGCATCCCAGCATCCTATTTGCTTTACCTGCTGCCTTGTCACACTGTTTCCCTGCCTTGAGGTCATCAGAGATGATAACCCCAAGATCCCTTTCCTGCTTGGTGCATGCTATATCCTCACCCCCAACTGATATATTGTGCCAGGGTTTTGTGCCCCATATGCATTATCTTGCACTTCCTTGCATTGAATTTCAACTGCCAAACCCCTGACCATTCTTCAAGTTTCTGCAGGTCCTTCTCATTCTGTCTACACCCTCTGGTGTGTCTACTCTGTTACAGAGCTTTGTGTCATCAGCGAACAGTGAAATTCTGCCTTCTAGGTCCTGCGCAATGTCACTGATGAAGATACTGAATAGTACCGGTCCCAGCACTGATCCCTGTGGTACCCCACTGGTCACTCTTCCCTCTGTGGAGTGACAGCCATTTACCACCACCCTCTGTGTCCTGCTGCCCAGCCAGTTACCTACCCACCACACTACTGTCCTGCTCCAGTTTGTGCAATAGTCTTCTATGTGGCACAGTGTCAAAGGCCACATACCTTCTTGCAGCTCGTTTCTTTGAAGACTAATTAAGCAGACAGGCATACTGGGGAGTTTAATAGTTGATTATGCAACATGTTCTCATATGCTAATGCAGCTCTCAGGGACAATGTGATTTTAACAACCATCAAATGAAGCAGCCCAGGACAGTTACAGGGCCTAGTATGAAGTGTGAAAATAGACTAAGGCTGTTGCATGCATCTCTAACAGCTACATGAAAAGAGTTGTCTGTTGACATGGAAACAAATAACATTTAGAAGATATGAGGGTTTAGTTTTCCTTTAAGCAAATTGAGGGAGTGTTGCACTCCAGTTTACATACAAAGAACCTGAGTGTTCATGTTCGGGATATTACTACAAATTCTGTTAATTAGCATACCCTACTTAAATGTTTTGGAGTATGGAAGTTTTCTCTAAGTTTTGCTTTCTCAGTACTATCTTTATCTTCTCACTCTAGAGGGTCCATGTGAACAGTCTACACAGTGTTTTGGTATTCTATTTATTTATTTATTTACGAGATTCACCTGGAAGGCATACTGAGCAATAATGCTCGATTCCAGATGCGACCTGGGGGCCAAGGCCCGGTACATAACAAAAACATTTGGGCAAAACAGGCCTGGTATATAGCAAAAACATTTGAGCAATACAATACAGTACAATACAGTAATTAGTTACAGGCAGAATTATACCTGGCAGCCATGGTCAGGAGTTACAGGTAGAGACAAGTAAACAATGAGACAGTAGGTTGTACACCCATAAAAGTGGCGATTGAGTTAACTAGCAGGAGCAGTTGGAGGAGAAATGAGCCTTGAGTAATTGAGTACGAAGGTAGGGGTTGTTCTCGTGTCGTATGGGGGTGGGTAGGGCGTTCCATAGCTGTGGGATTTGGTATTTAAAAGCTGCCTGTCCCTTGGTGGGGCGCATAAGTGGAACATGGAGTAGTCTGGGGTCTGACCTCTTAAGAGTGCGCTGGAGGAGGTTGTTGGGAAAGGGTGGATTCCAGGTAGGGAGGGAGGGAGAGAGAGAGAGATGGACCAGTATTTGGCAGCGAACCTTGCGCAGTTAATTAATCTGCAATCTTGGAGGGATGGCAGGTTGAGGGAGCTATATAACGTGCAGTGGTGAGTGGTTTTCGGGCAGTCTAGGATGAAGCGGCAGAAGGAGTGGAATAGGGTGTCTAGGCTTGCCAGAGTGGTAGCCAGTGCGGTAGTGTATACTATGTCCCCGTAGTTGAGAACAGGCAGTATCATTTTTTGTACAATGGCTAGTCTCGTTTGCGTGGAGAGGTAGTTCTTGTTACGGTAAAGTGCACCCAGTTTAGGTAGCAGTCTCTTGTGTAGGGAGTCAATGTGAGACGCAAAGTCTAAGTATTGATCGAGCCAGATGCTTAGGTACCTATAACTAGTGCATTGCTCCAGTGGAGACCCTTCCAGTGTTTTGAACGGGGGACAGGGGGGTTGTCGGGAGGGTCTTTGACGGGAGCCAAATGTGACTGACACAGTATTTGTTGGATTTAGGAATAGCTGGTTAGTTCTGAACCATCTTGGAGGTAGAAGACTTGGTTTGCTGGCCAAGGCACCTAGCTTCACCTGAACTCTTTCCTTCTAAGACTGCTTGAAATGCAGAGTAGAGAAACTTACCAGAGCAAGGGAGAAGGATTAAGACTTAGTTTGGCTAAGCAGATTTACTGTGTGGTGGTGTTTTTATTTTTTACTCACAGGGATTGCTACTGTTTGTTGCTAACATTTCATTGCTTTATTTTTTCTCTGATTCAAATTGTTGTTGCTGGTATACCTTCTTCTATAAGAGTGTGCCTACAGGTGTCTTAACAGATTACTGCTGTAATCTTCTGTTCAAATTGTCTTTTGCAAGGTATATCTTCTGTTACTGCTTTATTTTTTCTCTGGAGCAAAGTGTTTCTTACAGGGTATATCTTCTCTGAAATTACTGTATTACAGGTGGAGCTTACATTTTTGTGACATTTTTATCATTGGGCTAAGCAAAATTACTGTTTGACACTGTGTTTTATTTTATTCTTGTTTGTTGTCTCAGAGGTGTTTCAGTCTCCTTCTCACATTGAAGGAGCTAGTTGCTTTTCCTCCCAGAGCTCTTCCAAAGGATTAGGTGTGTATGTGGGGTGGAGCTGGCAAACTGTCAGTAATTTCCAACAGAAAGAAGGGTTAAAAAGTCAGGTTAGTTGATATCTTGGAGGTAGAAGACTTGGTTTGCTGGCCAAGGCACCTAGCTTCACCTGAGCTCTTTCCTTCTAAGACTGCTTGAAAGGCAGAGTAGAGAAACTTACCAGAGCAAGGAGAAGGATTAAGACTTAGTTTGGCTAAGCAGATTTACTGTGGTGGTGTTTTTATTTTTTTACTCACAGGGATTGCTACTGTTTGTTGCTAACATTTCATTGCTTTATTTTTTCTCTGATTCAAATTGTTGTTGCTGGTATACCTTCTTCTATAAGGTGTGCCTACAGGTGTGTGCTAACAGATTACTGCTGTAATCTTCTGTTTCAAATTGTCTTTTGCAAGGTATATCTTCTGTTACTGCTTTATTTTTCTCTGGAGCAAAGTGTTTCTTACAGGGTATATCTTCTCTGAAATTACTGTATTACAGGTGGAGCTTACATTTTTGTGACTTTTTCATCATTGGGCTAAGCAAAATTACTGTTTGACACTGTGTTTTATTTTATTCTTGTTTGTTGAAAAGGTTTGTTGTCTCAAAGGTGTTTCAGTCTCCTTCTCACATTGAAGGAGCTAATTGCTTTTCCTCCCACAGCTCTTCCAAAGGATTAGGTGTGTATGTGGGGGGTGGAGCTGGCAAACTGTCAGTAATTTCCAACAGAAAGAAGGGTTAAAAGTCAGGTTAGTTGATATCTTGGAGGTAGAAGACTTGGTTTGCTGGCCAAGGCACCTAGCTTCACCTGAGCTCTTTCCTTCTAAGACTGCTTGAAAGGCAGAGTAGAAAACTTACCAGAGCAAGGGAGAAGGATTAAGACTTAGTTTGGCTAAGCAGATTTACTGTGTGGTGGTGTTTTTATTTTTACTCACAGGGATTGCTACTGTTTGTTGCTAACATTTCATTGCTTTATTTTTCTCTGAGTCAAATTGTTGTTGCTGGTATACCTTCTTCTATAAGGTGTTGCCTACAGGGTGTGCTAACAGATTACTGCTGTAATCTTCTGATTCAAATTGTCTTTTGCAAAGGTATATCTTCTGTTACTGCTTTATTTTCTCTGGAGCAAAGTGTTTCTTACAGGGTATATCTTCTCTGAAATTATTACAGGTGGTGCTTTACAGGTTTTACAATTTTATCTAACATTAGGATAAGCTTTCAGGGTTACTGCATTTGTTGATGACTGATTGTTTCTGCTCTTACCTCCTTGTTCTTTAGTCGTGGTTCTTCTTTTTAGGCAGGGAAGGGCCCAGCCACCACACCCATCTCCACCCCACTACACTCCTTTTATAGGGTACCACAGTTGTGACATATCCTGTGGCAGAGCAGGAAGGGGCGGATCAGTGGGGCCTCCACAAGGTGATATCATTTACAGGGGCACTAGTAATTTAACTTGTTATAACAAGTTAAACAAAGCACAATTAAACCATTACTTGCATTTTTTTCCTTTTTTTTCCTTCTAATTACTCTGACTAGGTTACAAACCCAGCAACTTATTTGGAATGGATTTCATTAACTGCAGGTACTGTGGAACAATTTTCAGAAGGACAGTCTTACAGGATTTAGGACACTGTCCTACATGCTGGGCCTTTGGAGATCTTAGGCTCAGCTCCGGCAGCATGGGCAGAGATTGCACGCCTCAAATTTCATATTGAAGAGGAAATACATTATAAGAACCACCGCCATTTCCCCAGCATCCAACAGAAAAACCTCGACCGCAGAGGTAGTTGGTCCAGGAGGTTGGCAGGTGGTTAGAGGAGCAAATCAGGTGCCCCATCACTCTCTGCTCTCCAACACATTACCTCCAAAACCATATAAACACTACAAACAGGTATCTGCCTCTATCTCTGAAATCAAATAAAGAGGCAGAAGACACTGCAGAGCAGGACACTGCGTGCACAGGAGCTAGCACAACAAAACTCACCCAAATCAGGAACCAAAACTAAACAAGCACACAGAAATCCAAAAACTTCTGATCATAGGAGACTCCATGATTCGGGAGTTGATACCCATCTCCAGCCAGGGTGATGGTCAGATGTCTCCCAGGTACATCAGCATGGAGAGACACTGACCGCATTGCTAAAATTGTTCACAAGGCAGGAGAAAACATTGATGTCCTAGTACACATAGGGACTATCGATCTCGCCAGCCGGTCAGTTGTGGAGACCAAGGAACACCTGACTAGGCTGGGTGACAAACTATCATCTATTTCGTCCGGCATCTCCTTCTCTGAGATCCTGCCAGTCTGGGAGAGGGGAGCAGATGGACGGAAGGTCAGAGAAGGGAGATAGGGGAGCTAAACACGTGGCTCAAGGACTGGTGCCAGGAAAAGGACACAGATTTGTAGGAACTGGCAACAGTTCTGGGAGCAAGTTCTTTAAATTTGATGGACTGCATCTGACTAAAGAGAGTCAGTGCATTGGGGCAGAAGTTTGAGCGTCTTTGCAGAATATTTAAACTAGCAATGGGGAAAGGTGCAGCACCCTGTACGTCGAATGGAAGAACACCCCTCCCCTCAGCTAGTGGTCAAACAGGAGTTCAGCATGTTTGCCGCTCATTTGCATCACCAGGTAAGAAAAAGGTTTGTCTCCCATACGATGCACAGGGTAATGCCAAACTTCACTCAACAACTAACACACCAAAATCTGGCCAATGGAAAATCATGTACACAAATGCTCACAGCCTGGGAAATAAGATCCCAGACCTGCAGGCAATAATGTCAGAGGCTAAACTGGACATAGTAGCAATTAGTGAGACGTGGTTTACCAGTAACACACTTGGGAGACTTCAGTACCTAGCTATGTATTGTTCAGAAGAGACCGAGGTGCAAAAATGGGGGGAGGAGTGGCCCTGTATGTCAATGAAAATATCAAAGCTACAGAAATTCAGAATACACATAAGGAGCCAGAAGAACTGTGGGTCACCCTGGAAACAGGAAATGGGACAGCCATAAGAACTGGGGTTGTCTACAGGCCCCAGACCAGAGGGAGGACATAGATACATTACTGTTAGAAGATATACAAAACATGACAGCTAAAGGGGAGTTCTGATAATGGGAGACTTCAACATGCCAGATACAGATTGGTCAATACCAGCAGGAACATCTGCCAGAACTAGACTCATAGTGGATTCCTGCAGGGGAGGCCTCAAACAACTGGTACAGCAACCCACAAGAGACAGGGCTATCCTAGATCTAGTACTGACTAACAAAGAAGGGATCACAGATCTCCAGGTAGAAGGTCACCTGGGGCCAGTGACCATCACATGGTATGGTTCAGTTTGGCTACTACATCTAAATCATCCCATTCCAAGGCAAAAATATGGGACTTCAGAGGAGCTGACTTTGATAAGATGGCCTACAGAGTTAAGCTAGCCCTGGCAAAAAGAAACACAGGTGAGGGAGTACAGGCAAAGTGGGCAAGCATTAAGGATGCAATACTTGAAGCAACATCCCATTGTGTTAGACAGAAAAGGAAGTGCAAAAGAAGAAGGAAACCACTTTGGTTCTCAAATACAGTAGCAGAAAAGGTCACAGCCAAAAGGCTGGCCTTCAGGAAATATAAGGAACACAGCGGATGAAGATAGAGGCTCACCAAACTGCCCTAAGGGAAGCAGGTAAGGCAGTAAGGCAGGCAAAGTCCCAAACTGAGGAAACACTAGCACGAACAGTAAAGAAGGTGACAAGACTTTCTATAGATACATTAGTGAAAGGAGAAAGTCCAGAGGGGTATTGCTAAGCTTAATGGAGAAAAGGGAGCATGTGAGGAGGAGGACCCTGTAAAGGCATCTATCCTAAATAGATACTTTTGCTCAGTATTTACTGAAGAGAAGGTAGGACAGGGCCCACAGCTCAGCATCATGGACACAGGGGAGGGAGGTGAGCACTACTCCTTCACAAAAGAAAGGGTCCTAGCAAGAGCTTGCTAAGCTCAGGGTGGATAAGGCAATGGGACCTGATGGCATACATCCCAGGGTACTTAAGGAGCTAAAGGAGGAACTAGCAGAGCCATTAGCAGAATTGTTTAGTGAGTCTCTGAGCACAGGAGAGGTCCCAGAAGACTAGAGAAGGGTTCATGTGATCCCGCCCCACAAGAGTGGTAGCAGGAGGAGGCGGGAACTACAGACCGGTCAGTCTTACCTCAGTAGTGGGCAAGATTATGGAGGCACTCCTTAAGGAAAGGATAGTGCAACACCTGGAATCCATAGGGGCACAGGATCCAAGACAGCATGGGTTTACAAAAGGAAGGTCCTGTCAAACTAATCTCATAGATTTCTTTGACTGGGTAACCAGAGTGGTGGACCAAGGGGCAGTTGATGTCGCCTACCTTGACTTCAGCAAAGCTTTTGACACTGTTCCACATAGAAGATTGATAAATAAGCTGGGTAGGCTCAGGGTGGGTCAGAAGTTGGTCAACTGGGTGGCAAACTGGTTGTGGGGCAGAAAACAGAGAGTGGTGGTGAATGGTATACAGTCAGAGAGATGCAAGTCACAAGTGGGGTACCTCAGGGATCAGTCCTGGGCCAGTCCTCTTCAACATCTTCATTAGTGACCTTGCAGATGGACTAGAGGGTAAGGCTTGTCTGTTTGCAGATGACACCAAGATCTGCAACAGAGTAGATGATGCAGATGGGTGGGCAGAATGAGAAGAGATCTGGATAAACTAGCAGAATGGTCAGAAGAGTGGCAACTGGGATTTAATGCAAAGAAGTGCAAATCATGCACATAGGGAAGAGAAACCTGAAGCCACCTATAGGCTGGGAGGAGTTGCTAGCAGTCACAAGGAAGAAAGAGACTTGGGCATCATCATCACTGATGACCTAAAATCATCCAAGCAGACCTCTAAAGCAGTAGGTAAGGCTAGGGGGTGTTAGGTGTATTAGCAGGGGTATCACAAGTCGTAAGAGGGAGGTAATAATCCCTCTGTACAAGACACTGGTTAGGCCCCATCTGAGTACTGCGCAGTATTGAGGCCACACCTTCACAAGGACATTAGCCAAATTGAGGCAGTCCAGAGAAGGGCAACCAAATGGTGCAGGGACCGCATCTGAAGACATATGAGGACAGATTAACAGAGCTCAATATGTATACCCTTGAGCAAAGGAGGGAGAGAGGTGATATGATCGAGGCATTCAAACACCTTAAGGGCATAAACAAGGTGAAAGAGTCTAACATGTTTAAATATAAGAAAAATAGCAGGACAAGAGGACACAGCATGAGATTAGAGGAGGCCGATTAAGGGGGAATGTGGGAAATTCTTTTCACAGAAAGGTGGTGGATGCATGGAATGGCTTACCACAAGAAGTGGTGGCTATGAATACAGTGCAGGGCTTCAAACAGGCATGGGATAGGCATAAGGGAGCAATACAAATGACTATGAATAGATAGGTCACTGACAGAGCAAAGGCCGAAGGCACATTTATAAGGTAGAAAAAGAAATGGGCAGACTGGATGGGCCTTGCGGTCCTTATCTGCCGTCAACTTCTATGTTTCTATGTTTCTATAGCTGGATGGCAGAGAAATCCTCCTGAAGGAAAGATGCCACCCTGCAAGCGGAGGGTCCAGCTGCGTACAGGACTGTGTCGTCCGCATACATTTGAATGGATGAATGGGAGGTTGTTTAGAAAGATGGAGAAGAGTATGGGTCCTAATACTGAACCTTGGGGGACACCAGATGTTACAGGAAGGGGGTTCGTTGTGTGGGAGGCAATTCTGACCGCTTGTTTCCTCCCGGCTAGGTAATCTTGGAACCACTCTGTGGCAGGTGGTGCAAGCCCCGCGTTGGTAAGTTTAGAGATGAGTAGGGGGTGGGAGATGGTATCGAATGCCTTTGCAAGGTCTATAAAGATGGCCGTGGTGGTATGCCCCTTGTCAATGCTGGCGAGAATGTCTCCTGTGACGCGTAGTAGGGAGTTGACGGTTGAGTGGGCTTTGCGGAATCCGGATTGGTAAGGTGTGAAGAATGAGGAGGCGTCCAAGTAATGAGTCAGTTGTGACAAGACTAGTCATTCCTGTAATTTGGCCAGTATAGGGAGTAGGGAGATAGGTCAGTAGTTGCCTGGTGAGGAGGGGTCACCTCCTTTGGGAAGGGGAATGACGGTAGCCAATTTCCAGGCCGTGGGCACCTTGCCCAGTGAGAAAGAGAGGTTGAGGAGGGTGGCCAGGGGGGAGGCTATAGCTGGGGCTGACAAGAATAGCATCTTGGCATCCAAGGATAATGGGCATTTGCCTTTGTTGGGGTTCAGAGCACGCAGGGAGCGAAGGACTTCTGCTGGGGAAACTGATTGGAATGTGAACGTCAGGACTGGGGTGAATATATGGGTGGTCTGGGGGCGGTGGGAGTAGTCCGGGGTGTGCTTATCCTGGAGGGAGGCTAGAAGCTTGTCTGCACAGCTGGAGAAGTGGGTGTTAAAGGCTTCAGCTACGCAGATGGGGTCGGAGATGAGAGTGCTCTGTGTAAGTAGTGTTGGCGGAGGGGGTTGGGTGGGGGGCAGGGATTTGAGGGATTTCCAAAACTCTGTGGGGTGATTAGAGTTGTTTCTGAATATTGATAGGAAGTAGCATTTTTTGGCTTGGCGGATGATTTTTTTACAGGCATTATGACAGGATCGGTAGATATTATGGGAGGCCTGGGTGCCCTGCTTCTTATGTGCTTTCCAGGCATGGTCTCTGGCGTGGCATAATCTGATTATGTCCGCCGAGATCCAAGGTAGATGAGCCCCTCTGACTCTTTTAGTATGCAGGGGAGCATGCTTGTCCCAAACTTTTAGGAATCTGGTTTTAAATGCCTCAAAAGCCCGTCAATGGAGAGATGCTTGGTGGTGATGCAGGACAATTAATCCTGCCCTAGGTCTGCCAGGAGAGCTTCAAGGTCTAAGGAGTTATGGGACCGTGTAGCAGTGTCTTGGTGGGGGGGCAGCAGGACTGTGTACCTTCCTGGTCATGTAGATCATGTGATGATCGCTTAATGAATCAGGAAACAGACCTGCGGCCAGAATTCTGTGTGGATGTGAGGTGAGAGCCCAGTCCAGTAGGGAGTGGTTGTTTGTCTTATGGTTGAGTCTCGTGGGCTCCCTTATGAGTTGCGTGAGGTTCAGGGCCTTAATCTTGGTCTTCAGGTGGGCTTTTTCATTGCCTAACCAGTTGGCAGTATAATCACCTGTGGCGTAGAGTTCACCCCCAGTGGCTTGGGATTGCAACGTAATGAGGTGGGAGAGAATATCATCAGTGTGAGTGCTGGGGGGGCAGTATGAGCCTGCCACATATATAGGGGTGGTATATGGAAGTAGTAGTTTGATGAGTAGGGAGTCGATGTTTGCTTGGGGGGAGGGGATGTGTCCACAGTGGTGAACTGCTGAGTGCTTGATACATACATTGCCGTCCCTTCCCCTCTCTTTCTCCCACATCTGTCCTGCCTGATGATTGTGTATCCCGGAATGGACACTTCGGCATCCGTGTGATGTGGTTTCAGCCATGTTTCCGAGATTACCAGGATGTCCGGGTGCAGGTTTAGGGCGATAGGTTGTAAAAACAAGATTTTAGATAGCAGACTATGGGTATTTAGGTGCAGTATGCGTAGGCCTTTTGGGAGATCGAATGGGGTGAGGGTATGAGATGAGTTAGGGCCTGGGTTCACCTCTATGTCTCCTGACAGGAGCAGGAGAAGGCCAAAGAGATGTTTTGCTTTAGACTTTAAGGTGGTTCTACTTTCGGTGGGGTTGCAGTGAGCGGTGGCGGCAGATGTACTGCAGGGGAATGATGTGTGCAGGACCGGGAGCCCTGGGTGGAAGGAGGGTGGCAAGATGGAGGCGCTGAATAGCCCGTAGTGGTTGAAATCCAGGTGTAGCTCTGGCAGGTGATATGATGTAGTGTAATGAGGCTGAGGGGCTAACCGAGGGGGCAGGACCGGCGAGGGTTCCCTGTCTGGTTGGCTTGAGGGTGGAAAGGAGGTTAAGGAGGCCAAAGAGAAGAGAGCGATGGTTGTAAAAAGCAGCATCCTGTCCTGTACTACTGTCAGCTTGGAGGAAATAGGTATGAAATCGGTATGAGCCCTCTGGTGGTGGCAGCTGATAAGCTGCAAATGAGAAAGTGGGCAACAGAGGCGCTGGGTTCACTTTGCTTTGCTGAAACCAACTGCTGTTTGAAATTTAAAAATAGCGCTACAGAGCATCTCCGTCTGGTCCCGTACCTGGTGCTTGGGGGGGGGTCCGATGAGCAGGGGAGGGCTGGGCATCTTCATAAGCCCTCGCGACCCGGTTCACAGTTCTGTGGAAGAGACAGTGGTTTTAAATACTGCTTGGGAGGAGACAATAGAGAACCTTGCAGGTAAGAGAGCTGCTGTAATTGGTATAAAAAAACCAGTGCAGATTACAGACAGTACAATTGGAACAGGGACTGCTTAGAAAGGGAGATGGGTGTTAGCCTGGGATGTGTGTGACCATGAGGTAATGGCTTCTGAGCTGGGGAAATGGCGTGGTCGCGCTGAATTGCCGCTTATCATTCACCGAACCAAGCGACCTGCAAAGTTATGGAGGGCTGTACTTTAGAGGCTTCCGAGAGCGGTACTCAGTATCCAGGTACTTTCCTGGCGTTAACTTGTAAGCACACCTTCCCCCTTAGCTTCTGCCTTACCTTAACAGCACTCTTTAAAAATTAAATTAAAATTAAAGCTAAAGCTCCTTGCAAGCTCAGTTAGTTCCTTGCAGGCTCAGTTTCTTTAGCTTGACCCCTAGCCCAGTACATGTCGCAGTGCCACGAGCAGGAGCAGGTGACCCCGATCCCAGTACTTAGCAATTAACAGCACTCTTTGAAAATTAAAAATTAAAGCTAAAACTCCTGACAAGTTCAGTTTGTATAGCTTTGACCTCGAGCCCAGTACCTGGCACAGTGCAGTGAGCAGGAACAGCAAGTTGTAAAGTGATTAATAGTGCCAGCACTCTCTTAAAGCTCCAGAGAGGATTGGGGAATTTCGGTGGGGAACAGTTTAAAATTTAAAGTACCTAATAAGCAGAGTTAATAACAGGATAACAACAGGCAGAAATCATGAGCCAAAAAACAATCATCACTCCTAAATCGACTCCAGAAGCTATCAGAGACAACAGAGGCGCTGTGTTACATAGCTTTGCTGAAACCAACTGCTGTTTGAAATTTAAAATAGCGCTACAGAGCGTCTCGTCTGGTCCCGTACCTGCTGCTTGGGGGAATCCGACGAAGCAGAGAGAGCTGGGCGTCTTCGTAGCCCTCGTGACCGGTTCACAGTTCTGGTGCTTGGGGGTCCGATGAGCAGGGAGGGCTGGGCGCCTTCATAAGCCCTCGCGACCAGGTTCACAGTTTTGGTGCTGGGGGGGGGGGGGGTGATGTAATGCAAGAACAAGGTATCAGTGGGGCTCACTTCTAGTGCCACGCCACAGTTTTGGCTTATACCTCAAATGCTTGTGCTGCACTGCAATACAGTACTATGGGCCTTCCTTCATATGAGGCACTAAACCAAGGTCCCTTATGCCTATCTCTGGTGTCCTGGTGTGCATCCAAGTGGAAGTGAAAATACCCAAGGAACTTTTCATAAGAGTGAGATTTTTATGGTGTCATGGCCAACATTCTCCTTCCCATAAAATCAGTTCATCCAGTCATCCACCGCTGTGTGTGGGTGCTGTTGAGTAGAATGGCTTCCACTATACATTTACAGTCACTTCACTGCCAGCCTCTACAATTAAAGAATTAATTGAAACACAGAAGCACAGAATTTGGATCCTTTCATTGGAGGAGAGGAGAGACAGTGGGGACATGATTGAAGTCTTCAAGTACCTCAATGGAATAAATAGGGTAAACATGGAGGGGATCTTTAGACTAAAGCAGGGAGGTATCACCAGAGGGCATGGTTTGAAGTTGGAAGGTGGAAGGATGAGGGGGGAAAAGAGGAGGAGGTTTTTCACTGAGAGGGTGGCGGACCCTTGGAATGCACTGCCTGGCGAGCTGGTTCAGAGATCTACAGTGGAGGGCTTCAAGAGAGGGTGGGACAGACACAGAAAGTGGATGTATCAGATGATGGCCTGTCTGTGGGGGGGGGGATGGATGATAGGGGTTTCTGGAACACAAGGGGGAGGGGCCTCGGCACCCAACTAGGGATCTGAGGTTCGAGCAGACTCGATAGACCGTAAGGCCTAGTCTGCTGGCAAATAGTATGTTAGTATGTAAAAGGAGCGCTTGGCCCACCCATTTATAAAGCACTTTGGAATGAAGTGTGAAAGTCTCTACATAAATACAAATTCCTCTTCTTCTTCATCTGCCATTTGCACCAGGGTCACCCAGTTTAGGTAGAAAGGATCCAGCAGCAACAAGAGCGCATATTCACCCATCATTACATTTCTTCTGCACAGGGTGCAATTCTCTTGCTTGATCATAAATGACATCTATGAACCCCAAGTACTATGTTTATTCTTAAGATCCCCCAGAACTTGGAGAGTGCTGGGATTCAAGCTTTTTAGTGTGACTAGGGAAAATGTTATTATTTTATATCCTTAGTACAGAAGACTGACCTGCTAGCACTCATGAAATACACAACCACATAGACCCTTTATTCCTTCACAGTAGCAGGTCGTTAAGCATACAGTAACCTAGTTGTCTGTGATTAGGTTTTCCACTTTCCTCCCAGGAGAGCAAACCCATTGCTTGCGGTACATGAGACTAATGAAATTGTTACACTGCCTATGTTCTCAATATTCCAAAAGCCAGAGCACAGTTTGAGGATTCAATATATGATCATCCCTGAGCAAGTCACTTACCCTCCCTGTGTTTCAATCCACCCACCTATAAAAATGGGATGGGTAGAATCTGGACCCCACTGAAAATAAGATGTTGCATCTTAGCTTGGCTATCCAGTGTAAATAAAGCAAGTTGTATTACAATACAATGACTGGAAATGAGCATTCTGATTGACTGATAGCTTTCTAATGGTTAATGTATAACACAACAGTTAGGATTTTAACTATAGAAAAGGATTTTAACTATAAAAGCACCAATTAAAAATGAACATGATTCAGTTGAATAACAACATTAAGGTACTGCAGGAGTAGGATTACATTTATTAGAACATAAGAAATTTTAAGTCAGAAGCAGGCTAAATGTCCATAAAGACTGTCTCCCATTTCTCAGTGGTCCAGCGCACACATGTAATGTAAATTGAGACTTCAACATGCCAGATACAGATTGGTCGATACCAGCAGGAACATCCAACAGAACTAGACACATAGTGGGTTCTCTGCAGGGGGAGGGCCTCAAACAATTGGTACAACAGCCACCCACAAGAGGCAGGGCTATCCTGGATCTAGTACTGACTAACAGGGAAAGGATCACAGATCTTCAGGTAGAAGGTCACCTGCGGCCCAGTGACCACCACATGGTATGGTTCAATTTGGCCACTAGAACTAAATCATTCCATTCCAAGGCAAAAATATGGGACTTCAGAGGAGCTGACTTTGATAAGATGGCCAGCAGAGTTAAGTTAGCCCTGGTAAGAAGAAATACAGATGAGGGGGTACTGGAAAAGTGGGCAAGCATTAAGGATGCAATACTTGAAGCAACATCCCATTGTGTTAGGGAGAAAAGCAAAAGAAGGAGGAAACCACTTTGGTGCGCAAAAACAGTAGCAGAAAAGATCAGAACCAAAAGGTTGGCCTTCAGGAAATATAAGGGAAAGCAGCGGGACCCAAGATAGGGAGGCATACCAAACTTCCATGAGGGAATCAGGTGAGGCAGTAAGGCAGGCAAAGGCCCAAACTGAGGAAACACTAGCATGAACAGTAAAACAAGGGGACAATATTTTCTATAGATACATTAGTGAAAGGAGAAAGTCCAGGGGGGGTATTGCTAAGATCAAAGGGGATAAGGGGGAGTGTGTGGAGGAGAACAAAGGAAAAGCATATATCCTAAATAGATACTTCTGCTCAGTATTTACTGAGGAGAAGGTAGGGCAGGGTCCACAGCTCATTACCATGGACACGGGGAGGAGTGCACAAGTCCCTTCACAAAAGAAAGGGTCCTACAAGAGCTTGCTAAGCTCAGGGTGTACAAGGCAATGGGATCTGATGGCATACATCCCAGGGCACTAAAGGAGCTAAGGGTGGAACTAGCAGAGCCATTAGCAGAACTGTTTAGTGAGTCTCTGAGCACAGGAGAGGCCCCAGAAGACTGGAGAAGGGCTCATGTGATCCCGCTCCACAAGAGTGGCAGCAGAGAGGAGGCAGGGAACTACAGACCAGTAGTCTTACCTCAGTAGTGGGCAAGATTATGGAGGCACTCCTTAAGAAAAGGATAGTGTAACACCTGGAATCCATAGGAGCACAGGATCCAAGACAGCATGGGTTTATGACAGGAAGGTCCTGTCAAACTAATCTCATAAATTTCTTTGACTGGGTAACCAGAGTGGTGGACCAAGGGGGTGCAGTTGATGTTGCCTACTTTGACTTCAGCAAAGCTTTCGATACTGTTCCACATAGAAGATTGATTAATAAGCTGGGGAGGCTCGGGTGGGTCAAAAGTTGGTCAACTGGGTGGCAAACTGGTTGGCAGGCAGAAAACAGAGAGTGGTGGTAAATGGTAAACAGTCAGAAGAGATGCAAGTCAAAAGTGGGGTACCTCAGGGATTAGTCCTGGGGCCAGTCCTCTTCAATATCTTCATCAGTGACATTGCAGATTGATTGGAGGGTAAGGTTTGCCTGTTTGCACATGACACCAAGATCTGCAACAGAGTAGATGATCCAGATGGGTTGGGCAGAATGAGAAGAGATCTGTAAAAACTGGCAAAATGGACTGAAGAGTGGCAACTAGAGTTTAACACAAAGAAGTGCAAGATCATGCACATAGGGAAGAGAAACTCTGAAGCTACCTATAGGTTGGGAGGGGAGTTGCTGGCAATCACAAGGGAAGAAAGAGATTTGGGCATCATCACCACAGATGACCTGAAATCATCCAAGCAGACCACTAAAGCAATAGGTAAGGCTAGAGGGATGTTGGGGTGGGTAGTAAGTGAGGTGGGTGCCTGAATCAAGGTGCCATCCGAAATGGCGACGCGATGTGGGCCAAAGCCTGAAAGGCGAGGGGGCAGGAAGGGCGACCCTAGCGACAGGATGTTGC
Source organism: Neoceratodus forsteri (assembly GCA_016271365.2). Lineage (NCBI taxonomy): Eukaryota > Metazoa > Chordata > Ceratodontiformes > Ceratodontidae > Neoceratodus > Neoceratodus forsteri. The sequence continues at coordinate 1,223,711,739 of CM057450.1, forward strand.
TGTATGTACCTGCGACGGGGAGTGGCCTGGGAGGAGGAGGGATGTAGGGGGTGGCACTGTGGTCGGCTGCCGAGCTGCACTGTGGAGTCGCGGTTGGCCTCCACTTGCAGTGCCGTGGGGTTCGGATTGGGTATGGGTCCGGCGCTATGCGTTTTGTTGCGCCCGGCCCCAAACTTATGTTTTGCCCTCCGACACTACACCCCAAGTTGAGAATCTTTAGTAGGGGTGCGGAGGACGATGCCCCCCGTGTCGGGGGTGCAGTCCTCCCGACAGAAAGCAAAGGATTTAAGTCCCTGGTGACGTTCTTCCATGCGCCAGGGATGTCAAGGTGGCGAAATTGTTTTCACTGCCCTGATGTTGCGATAATGTGAGTCGCCATTCACCGCTCGCCATTATCACATAGAACCGTTGGAGTGTATTAGTAGGTGTATCATAAGTCGTAAGAGGGAGATAATGATCCCTCTTTACAAGACACTGGTCAGGCCCCATCTGGAGTACTGCGTGCAGTACTGGAGGCCGCACCTGCACAAGGACATTAACAAAATGGAGGCAGTCCAGAGAAGGACAACCAAAATGGTGCAGAGACTGCATCAGAAAACATATGAGGACAAATTAACAGAGTTCAATACGTATCCCCTAGAGCAAAGGAGAGAGAGAGAGAGAGAGAGAGGTGATATGATCGAAACATTCAAACATCTTAAGGGCATTAACAAAGTAAAAGAGTCTAACATGTTTCAATATAAGAAAAATAGCAGGATAAGAGGAAACAACATGAGATTAGAGGGAGGCCGATTAAGGGGTAATGTGAGAAATACAGGTTACTCACCTGTAACAGGAGTTCTAGGAATGGTATATGTTGTTCATCCACACTTATTGGCAGGTTCCTTGACGCTTTAAATTTTGCCGGAAGGTCTTCAAGCTGACTCCTCCCACCCACCCACCCGGTGGTAAAACTCGGCTCCGCCCCATGACGCCAGATCTGGCCCGCTGAAAGCTCAGGTTGTGCGTCGAAGCCGGGAGGTCGTGGGTTGGGATGAACAACATATACCATTCCTAGAACTCCTGTTACAGGTGAGTAACCTGTATTTCTAGGGACATGGATATGTTGTTCATCCACACTGTCTGGCAGACTCCTAGCAGTTCTCTGGGAGGAGGGAGGGAAGCAAGGCGCAAACCCCCTACTTGGGAAATAGAGACTGGAGAACCAAGGCCCCAAAACCAGCATCCCGGCGTGACTCAAGGTCGATGTGGTAATGGGTGATGAAGGTGTGTGCTGACTTCCAGGTAGCAGCCCTACAGATTTCCTGGATAGGGACGTCCCTGGAAGCAGCCACCGATGCAGCAGTATGGCGGGTAGAATGAGCTCTTATCCATCTGGGAGGCTCCATGCCGCCAACTTATAGCAGAGATCTATGCAGGAGGTGACCCACCTACCTATCGCCTGCTTGGCTGCAGGTCTGCCAGGTGCGGCTTCAGCATAGGTGACAAACAGCTGGCGAACCTCTCCCAATTTCAGCGTGCGCCCTTATAGTATGGCGCCCTTCTAGGGTCAGAGTATGGAGCCTATATTCGCCTCCGAGGTGTGACTGGGGTCAGAACACCGGCAGAGTCAACACCTGGTTAAGGTGAAACTCGACACCACCTTGAGGAGGAATTTCGGTGGGGCGCAGGACAACCTGTCCCTGTGGAAGACCAGGTAAGGAGACTCGATGGAAAGCGCCTGGAGCTCTCCCATCCTTCTGGCTGACGTAATAGCCACCAAGAAGGCGGTCTTCCACGACAGGTGAGAGAGATCACACCTGTGCATTGGTTCGAATGGCTTGCCCATGAGCTTTTCCAGTACCAGCAGTAGATCCCACGGAGGTGGAGGTTCTCGCACCGGAGGGGAAATGTGATCAGGGCCTTTGAAAAAGCGCCAGACCACCTTCTCATGCGCCACTGACTGCCTCCTGGCCCATGCCCGGTAAGCAGAGATGGCTGCCAGGTGCACCCTTAGGGTCGTCGACCTAAGCCCTTGCTGAAAAAGGGACCATAAATAGTCCAAGATGCTTGCCAAGAAACAGTAGGAAGGGTCCAGGCCCTTGCCCTGACACCAAATGGAAAACCTTTTCCATTTGAAGGCATAGCATTTCTGGTCGACTCCTGACGGGACGCCTCAACTACATTGAGGACCTCGTCGAAAAGACCCAAGGCCTGGAACTCTAGCCGCTAAGGAACCAGGCTGTCAGGTGCAGGGATTGAAGGTCCGGATGGAACACCTTCCCGTGATTGACTGAAAGCAGGTCCAGGCGAGCTGGAAGCTGCCTCGGGAGCCTGGAGCTGAGGCTGAGGAGATCTGGATACCAGCATTGGCGGGGCCAGTCTGGGCTACCAGAATCACCTGCGCCTTGTCCCTCCTCGCCTTGAGAAGCACCTTGTGGATCAAGGGAAATGGAGGAAAGGCGTAGAAGAGGCCCGGGGTCCACGGCCTCGAGAAGGTATCCCCCTGCAGCGAGCCCTGCTGAGGGGGGCGGGCATAGAACAGCCTCAACCGCATTCTCCTGAGGCGAACAGATCCACCTGAGGTGTGCCCCAATGGGAGAACAGATCTTGTACTACCTCCGGCAGGAGAGACCACTCGTCGCGATACAGCCCCTATCCAGCTAGGGCATTGGCCAGGGTGTTGGAGGCTTCTGCCACATGAATGGCTAGGAAGTTCGCCTCAGGCTGCGCACGAGTGACCAAATGCGGAGAGCTTCCTTGCACAGAGGCATGGAGCGCGTCCCGCCCTGGCGGTTTAGGTAGTACATGGTCGTGGTATTGTCCGTCTGGACCTGAACCACTTGACCCGTTAGAAACGGAGCGAAAGCGGTGAGAGCTAGGCGGACCGCTCGGAGCTCCAGCAGGTTGATATGGCATCGGGACTCCTGCTGGGACCAGAGGCCATGCGCTCTGTGCTCCCCCAGATGGGCACCCCAACCCATCAGAGAGGCGTCGGTCGACAGAGAGACCATCGGCTCGGGGCGGACAAACGGGATGCCCTCCTGCAGATGAGTTGGAATGATCCACCACCGGAGAGCGTTCCACATCCCCTTGGTCACCGTCACTAGCTGGTCCAATGGATCGCAGCATTGAGACCACTGGCTGGCCAGTCCCCATTGAAGGGGGCGCATGTTCCAGTGGGCCCAATGGACCACGCTGGTGCAGGCCGCCATGAGACCCAGGAGGCGCAGGAAGTCCCGGGCAGGGCGCAATTGCCCAACCAGAAATGATCGGGCAAAGGAGGAAAGAACCTCAGCCCTGTCCGCCGGGAGCCGTGCTCTGGCTCAAAGAGAGTCGAGCTCTGCCCTGATGAAGAGAATCACCTGCTTCGGTTCAAGTTCCGACTTGGCCTCGTTGATGAGGAGGCCGATTTGAGAGCAAACCTGGAGGGCCAGATCTCTGGACCGCTTCACCTCCTGTCTGGAGGGGGCTGCTATCAGCCAATCGTCCAGGTAAGGGTACACCGACCCTCGGCGCTGCAGGAATGCTGTCACCACTGCCATGCATTTGGTGAAGACCCTGGGTGCAGGAGACAGGCCGAAGGGCATGGCTCGGAACTCGTAAAGGGATCCTTCCGCTCGAAAGTGAAGGAATCTTTGGTGAGACGGACGGACAGGGACATGAAAAAACGTGTCCTGCAGGTCCAGAGAGCAGAACCACACACCGCGTTCCAAGGATGGTATTATCTGAGCCAGAGTGACCATCCTGAAGGTCTGAGACCTTAGGAACTTGTTTAGGTCGTGTAGGTCGAGAATGGGGCGCCAGCCCCCCATCCGTTTTGGGACCAGGAAGTACCTGGACACAAACCCCGGGTCTGAAGGAGGGTCCGCCACCTCTCTTATCACCTCTTTCTCGAGGAGCAGAGCGATGTCGGCTCGGTGAGCCGACAGCGAGGCTGCAGACCCCGAGGCCCCCCTGGGGTCGATGGCTCTGAAGGGCAGGGCCTGCTCGAACTCCAGAGGCAGGCCCTTTCCTACCACTTCCAACACCCACCGGTCTGTAGTAATAGCAGACCAGGCGGAAAAGAAGTACCAGAGCCGTCCCCCCCGGGGGGGGGAACCTGGGGTGAGGTGACGAGGTTGGGGGCGACACCCCTCAACCCGTCACTGTGCAGGCTTAGAGGAGGGACCGGCCGAGGGACCTCCTGGGCCTTTACCTCCCTGCTTCCTGGAGGAGCAAGCCGCGGGCTTGGGTTTGGGATGCCAAGCCCGAGCCTGCTGGCCCTGATGTTGCTGGGCCGGACGTGCCGAGGGCGCAGACGGACGAAAGGGCATGGGTTGCGGTCTGCGGCCCTTGTCCCTCTGAGCGGATGAGACCGAGTCCAAAGTGGCATTGGACTTTTCAATCCTATGGAGGTGGCCTTCCACTCCAGGGCCGAAGAGGTCTGTCCTCAGGAAGGGGACATCCGCCAATTTGTGCTGGGTTTCCACTGTGAAGGTGGATATCCTCAGCCATGCCCGACGGCGCATAGCCACTGCGGCCGTGACTGACCTGGCGTATGAGTCTCCAATGTCCAAAGCAGTCTGAAGTTGCTGCTTTGCCACCACCCTGCTCTGGTCCCGCACCTGTCTAACCGTAGTCTGCAGGTCAGCCGGAAGATGAGGGACTACCTCGTCCAGGGAGCCCAACAGGGCATGGGAGAAATGTGCCATAAGCATGGCCGAGCTGGCTAAGCGAGGCCAGGGAGGGCGCCGGTGTAGACTTTTCACCCGGCATAGTCCAATTTCTTGGACTCCTCTGTCGGGAGGATTTGTCCACGTCCTAGCATTTCAGGCGGCGAGCGCTGTCGATAACTAACCCTCGGCTGGGGATGTTCGAGAAACCGGACAGGAACAGGTAGAGACCACATACTTCCTGGCCATCCTGGCCCGGCGCTGGGCAGGAAGCAGGGCGCTGCCAGAGCTCCAAGGCCAGGCTCCACAATAACTCGGCCACAGGAAAGGCCTCCGTGGGGAATCCCCGGTCCAATATCTCCGTGAGGGGTGCCAGCCCGCTTGGATACGGGCTCGAGCTGCATCCCGGTGGACTCGAGATGAGCCTAAAGCAAACCTAGAAAGGACGAAGGGCTATCGTCCAGCAGCCGAGCCCATGGGACTCCAGGTCTACTCGCCTGGAGAAAGGGAGGAATTGTCATCGGACTCGGAAGAGTCCGTGAAAACTGCCTCGGGCCTGAGCCACCCTCCACCTGCGAGGCGATCGAGTGAGGGTGACTGACAGCCTATGGGGTAAACCTGAGCCGACCGAGAGTTCTTGGTGGAGCCCCAAACAACGGCTCGTGGAGGCGGAGGTTCCACCATAATCAGTGGAGCAGCTGGTTTCGCTGAGCAACAGGCCTGAAACAGGCGCCTCGGCTCAGCGAGGGTTGCTTCGGCCGCCCGACAAACACTTAATAGCCGGGAAGGTGACGTCGTCGGCTTATTCCCGGCCAACAGAAGCTGTTGCCACATGAGGTCCTTGTATCGTCGATGCAACTTGCGTCGAAGCCTCCCCTCGTCCGAGGAAGAGGACGAGGACGAGCGTCGGCGCCACTTGCCGTGATGCCAAGACCGAGACCGCCTATGGTGGCGGGATCGGCTGGACCGCGAAGAAGTCCGAGACCGCGAACCTCGGATTTTCCAAGGAGGGTGCAGGGAAGGCGCGGGGGAAACCCGCCCTCTCCTCGGCTCGGAAGGAACACCCAAGGGCTCCGGAACCGGAGGCACTGGCAAGCCCACGGGATCCTCAACCGCCACCGGGGGAACCGGGGAAAGAGGATTTTCGGCTTCTCCGGTTGACAACCCATCCAACGGGTCGAGGAAAAATCTCGACTGCGTCGACAGGAGTCTCGGTCAACTGACCTGACGGGGACACCATGAAGCTAGTGGCCGAAGCTGAAGGATCGACCGAAGTCGATGGTCAACCACTCGGAAAGGGGGACCCCTCCCGCTCCCAAGAGCGTCGACGGATGGACTTACCCTTGTCCTTCTTCTTTTTGGACCTAGAGGAAGGTCCCGAAGATGAAGGTCCCTCTCCCTTGGTGGACAGAGACAGACAAAGCTCCTTAAAGGAAGCAGTATATGAGGATCCCAGGGAGAGCGGGATAAATGCCACGGCCGAGGAAGATGCGGTCCGCGCCGCCTCCTCTTCGAGGGTGATCATTTGCTCTAGCTGATCTGCTGAGCCCGCCGCCTCGGAAACTGCCAACCGGGCCTCTTCGACTTTCCGCAGAATAACGCTTCTGGTCGCCCAAAGTTGCAGATGGGCAGCACGGTCTTCCAGGACATAGGCAGAGAAAGAAGGCACAGGTACGCAAGCCCGGGTCGTGGCAAGGCCCAAGCAGAGCGACGGGAGTGCGGATCCGCCTGACATCTTCTGCCCGTGATGGGCATCTCCGAAACCGGGAGTCGATTTGTCCATCACAGCCGCGAGGAAAAAGTTGACGAAGCCTGGAAAACCTAGGAGTTTAATTTCGGAAAACCGAAGAGTTAGGAACCAGTCTTATCAAGAGCGTTAGGGAGGAACCTGAGCTTCAAGCCGTAAGGAAGATCTGGCGCTCATGGGAGGAGCGAAGTTTACCACCGGTGGGTGGGAGGAGCCAGCTTGAAGACCTTCCGGCAAGATTTAAAGCGGCAAGGAACCTGCCAATAAGTGTGGATGAACAACATATCCATGTCCCTAGAAAAGTTATTTTTCACAGAAAGGGTGGTGGATGCATGGAACGGCCTACCTCAGGAAGTGGTGGATATGAATACAGTGCAGGGCTTCAAACAGGCATGGGATAGGCATAAGGGAGCAGTACAGATGAGTATGAATAGATAGGCCATTGACAGAGTAAAGGCCTATGGCACATTCATATGGTAGAAAAAATGGGCAGACTGGATGGGCCTTGCAGTCCTTATCTGCCATCAACTTCTATGTTTCTATGTAAATTCATGTATTTATCCTACTCTCTCTTAAAGCCTCCAATGCTGGAGCATCTATATTTTGTAAAGATTTTATTGTTTTAAAGACACAGGCACATAGACACAGCAATACACTACGTTATCTGGGGAGCACCGCAACATTTGGTGTCTCCAGGAGTCCTCAGTAGTACATCTGACCACAGCATTGCAAATCTGTATCTTGAACAGTGTTGTACTTTAACTATTGCTAAATCTGTGGAATCATTGTCTGTATGTGGGTCTGTCCATGTCCCTTCCCTTTGGGGAGGGGACATAGGTCCCCAGTTTCTGCTCTGGGTCCTATCTCAGTGTGTTAGGCCTTGACGGGCCATCTGCTGAGGGATGCGTACGTCCTAAAACATAGGTGTTAAGTAATAACAACTATATATGAGGTGGCAACCTTTGTGCTAGGGAACCATCAGTAGGTTGGGGTGCAGGAGTCCAGATGGGGTGTGGAGGCAGTGTTGGGAGGTGAGGTAGGTGAGGTCCGCTGGGGGGGTTATTCGCTCCCTCCCCACTGTGAGCCGATGACAGAACTTTGAATCTAGGAAGGGCTACCAGCATTTCTCAAATTTATCTACTGTTCCCCTGCAAAGCTCAAAGTCTCAGATTGTGGCCCCTTGAGCTACCCCAGAAGAAGCTCTGTAAAGGTTGGCATTTTTTTTTTTTTATTTTAGTCTTTGTTAACCGGTAAGGCCAACTAGTCACAACTGCCTGTTTCAGGGACGACCTGGGAGCACTGGGCGGTTAAGGACTTGCTCAGGTCGCACAGTATGCAAGTGGAGGTTGTGAGAATCAAACTAAGGTCTGGTCTGGGGATGTACCAAGCTCATTCACAGCTAGATTACTCTAACCTTTAGGCTATACTGCTATTTGAGGGTATCTCAAGGAGCGCCATCTCATCCAGAATTAGTGTCTTGGCCACGGCCCCCACTGCAGTGTACCCACTGAGCTCCTGGGCTGTATTTAGGCGTATTAGGCCTCCCACATCCCAAGGGGGGGGTCAGGGTCTGTGGGCAATCCCAGAGTACATGGTACAGATGGGCTCCTTGGGCTCCACATTGCCAGCAGTTATCATTCAGGGTGAGCCCCACCATTTTAAGTTTGGCCGGGGTGCGGTACCATCTGAGCTGGGTCTTGTTCATGATGAGGCATGTGCGTCCATCTCGGCAGGCTGTGTGGATTCTCGCCCACCCATGATTCCATTGATGTTCTGAGACTGAGGTCTGCAGTTCCAGTTCCCATTGTACCCTGGCCATCTGGGTGGGATCCGGGGGATGTGTCCCTGAGTGCGGCATATATCCAGCTCACTTTGTTCTCAGTGCGCTTCTCCCATGTGCCTATCGGGTGGAGACCCTGTGGCACCCCTTACTGGGGGGCATTAGGTGCTGGACCCTTATTGGGAGATATCTCCAGGAATGTGTGGTTGGAGATGATATCTTGTTTTCAGGGCCTCAAAGGCATCGATTGCATGGGATCTGGGGAGTAGTAGGTCCTGTACCTGGGAGATGCCTTGGGCTTCCCAGAACTTCAGTGGATAGGTTGCTTCCCTACTGTCAAGGCGTGATTGTTCCAGAGAGACATGTATCTCCACGGAGCTGGGTTCTGGTCTAAGAGGGAGTGTGTTTTCCTCCAGTATATGATTGAGATCTGCATGGGAGGGGGGAGGCTAAGAGGGCTACTTTTTGCATCATATAGGACCACTGCTGGGGATGAAGCCTGCGCTAGCAATGCTTCACGGGGGAGCCAAGTTGGAGAGGCTTGTTCTATCTTTGAAACCCATCTGATGACCTGGGCTGAGACGTAGGCCATATGATACCCATGCAGCCATGGTAGTCCCCAGCCTCCCCTGCTCCAGTGCTGCCGCAGCTTGAGTTTACTGAATCTGGGGAGGGACCCTCCCAGAGGAAGCCACCCACCAGTGCTTCAAGTTTGTGGAACCATTTCTGGGGGATAGGGACCGGTAGATGGGCTACCAAGTATAGCATTTTTGGGGCTGCCATCATCTTGATGGAGTCTATTTTGCCCGCTAGCAAGAGCCTGTGGGCCTTTCATCTGTCTATGTCCTGTCTTAGGGAGTCTAACAGGGTCGAGAAATTGGCCAAGATCATTTTAGTCAGATTTGGGTGCAAGATGATACCTAGGTATTTGATGCCACTGGGGGACCATTTCAGATTTAGTTTTGTAAAAGCTTTCCCCAAGCTCACTGAGTTCAGTGGGAGGACCTCAGTTTTAGTCTGGTTCATCTTTAGGCCAGAAACTCAGGTGAAACCCGTCAGGATATCAAAGATATCTTGGATCACCTGGGGTTGTAGGCCATAGTTAATAGAGGTCATCAGCGTGAAACATTTTGAAGTTGATGTCGCCCATCTGTATGCCCGGGATCCAACGGGATTCCCTGAGTGCTATGGCCAGGGGTTCCATAGCTAAGACAAATAAGAGGGAGGAGAGGGAGCAACCCTGCTTCGTACCCTTCTGCAGTTCAAATGGGGGCACATAGTGCCATTGGTCAGGACCGAGGCCATGGAGGAATTGTATAGGAGTTTTATCCAGGTGATAAAGCTAGGTCCTATACCCATTTTGGTAAGGGTGTGGAACAAGAAGGACCATTCAATCGAGTTGAAGGCCTTCTCAAAGTCTGTTGCTAGGGCCAGAGAGGAGTTTTTGGATATTTTTGTCATGTGCATAAGAGTAATCAATGTTCTATGGTGGTCTAACCCTAAGCGTCCTTTAACGAATCCAGCTTGGGATGGGTGGATCAAGCCTGGTAGGAGTTGTTTCAGTCTCCCCACCAATATGTTGGTGTTGGCATTTATGAGGGATGTAGGGTGATAGCTTCCTGGTGATAGTGGGTCTTTCCCCTTTTTGGGAAGAACCGTGATGGTCACTTCTCTCATAGTGGGGGTTAGTCGCCCTGTGACCAGGGAGTCCTGGAATGCCCAGACCAGATATTAGGCCAGATTTACTCCTCATACTGTGTACAGGTCGATGGGCAGTCCATCTTTCCCCGGAGCCTTGCGGTGGTTCAAGGTTTTTATTGCCGCCTCAACCTCCTCCACTGTTAGCGGGGCTTCAAAGCTTCGGACGTCAGCATCTGGGAGTCTTGGTATGGGTAGGGTGGCCAGAAAGCCTTGAATATGCAGAGGGTTGGGGAAGGGGGATGCATATAGTTGCATGTAGAACTGGGTCATAATGTCATTCACCCCTTTCTGAGAGTGGCAGGGTACCCCATTTTTATCAGATAGGGCATATATGGTCCTGGCAACCCGTTAGCTCTTTAGTCTGTAGGGCGTAGGTTAGCCTTTTCTCCACCCTCCCAGAAGGCATGGCACAACATTCTCAGATTCAGCTTTGCCTGGCGAGTTAGGTGGGCGTTAAGTGAGATCTTTGTACTGGCCAACTGTGCCAGCAGGGTTTATGGTGGGGTTTTGGATTTGAGGTTTTTATACTGGGTTTCCAGATTATGCAACTGTTTCTCCAGGGTCCTTTGGTCAGCCTCTCTGCTGCGCCTTCTGGCAGAAGCAAAAGCAATTATCATACCTTGAAGAGTGGCTTTAAACACCTCCCATAGGGTCGAGTCGGAGACTTCCCCATTATCATTATTTCACCAATAGTCCTCTACCTCCAGTCCCAGCCACTCCTGGAATTGTACATCCTCCAAGAAGAGAGTATTCAGGCACCATGTAGAGGACTTGGGGGCGGTTCTTGCCTTGTTTAATCACCAGCTCAAAAGGCGTGGTCAGAAATGATGATATGGTGCGATCTGGTGTTAACCTTATCATATACCCCACTGGATATAAGCCATAAATCAAACCTGCTGGATGATCCATGAGTCTAGGAAAAGCATGTATAACCGTGCATCCGAGGTTGTTGTGTTCTCCATGTGTCTATAGCGCATGCTTCGGTCATGAGTCTCTAGACTGCTCTTGGCTTGCCTGTGGGGTTGGGGGTTTGTTACTCCTGTCTATTGTGTGGTCCATTACAAGGTTGAAATCTCCTCCCATTAGAACTGGTGCTTTTTGTATTGAAATCTGTGAGGGGCCTGATTGACCTCATGGAAAAACTGCGAAGCGGTCCTGGTTAGGGGCATAAACATTAGTAAGGATCAAGGGGCCTCAGGGTCTCCATTTCGGCTATGATCCATCTCCCTTCTTTATCATGTGCCTGTCTAGTCAATTTCATCCTAGGCTTTTATGAAGGAGTATGGAAACACCCCTTTGGTGGGATGCAGCTGCACTGTATAGCTCTTCCGCCACCCATCCTTGCTTAAGTTTTTTTGCTTCCCCAGCGGAGAGTTTCGTCTCTTGTAGGAATGCTACCTGGGGGCCCAACTTCTTTAAATGGAGCAAAACCTTCTTTCTTTTAAATGGTGAGTTGAGCCCTCAAAGATTCCAGGATATGAGTCTGGTCTCCATTGGGTGGGCAGTTTACCATAGTCATGAGATATTGTGACATAGCCCTCCAATTTGCTTCCCTGCCTCCTCTGGTATACCCCTCTATCTCCTGATCGTTTCGCATGACCCCAGTCACTGGATTGCCAAATCCAGTAACAAAACTTTGTGCACCAAACTGTTCTTTAAAAACAGGTGTACCTCAAACATAGGTACTAATAATAACATTGTCCATAGATTGTCTGAACTCAATAACCCAATATTTCCCCCCTCCTCTCCTCACCCTTCCCTTTTGTGACCAGCATCCGCTGCTTGCATCAGCTGTCTCGCAGCCCAGTTATTTGCAGAGGTCGCTGGAAGGTGGATATCCTGCTGTGAGCATTGAAAAAACTAGAGTCCTGGACTCACTCACTTTGTTGCTCTCACCCTGATATGGGACTCTCCTTTTCTGCAGCTTCAAAACTTGTGAGCCAGAGCCAGGTGCTGGCGCAGTAACCGCTGTCGGTTCCCGACTCCCCCCCCCATCTCCCAGGGTGCATGCTGTCTCAGGCTCCTCAGGGGTTGCCGGAATCTGGGTCCTCCCCTCCACACTCAGTCAAGATGCCCTGACCCAGTCAGCCATGATAGGGCCCGTGGTGTGGTTCAAGGGTACTCGCATCCTGGGGTCTCAGGGGTAGGGGTCTAACCGTTAAGCCACCAGTCTGGTAAGAAGCAATCCTCATCTGTATAGCAGCTTCCTGGTACAAGTAGATGGCCCCTGTGCTACCCAGTCAGTGTTCCCCCACCACTATCCAGCCAGCCCCCCACTCCTTGTTTTGTCAGTCTCCTGGGGGCAAACCTTAGTCGTATATATATTATTAAAAAAAAGAAAACAACCATAAACATGCATAAAACATACTGAATGGAGATCTAACTTACATTCAGCCAGGCAGGGGAAGGGGGTCTGTGAGAGGGCTCAACTTTCTGGTAAGAGCCCAGAAATTAAAGAAAGAGACAGCCGATGATGTCCCTCACCAAGAGGCCTGAACCCTCATCATCAGCCCACCTGCTCGGCAACCGTTGTTGGTAGTGTGGATGCCCCCATGGAAAGCATTCTGGCTGACAGTCTCAGCTGGCAGCAAGGCCACTGGGGCAGCAGCTTCAGTTTCATCAGCCCAGGAGAGACTCCTTGTCACCGGGCCTTAGTCCCTCTACCTGCCGAGCATCTGGGTGGCAAAGGCAGGCAATGCGTAGGGCCCTCCGTTGACAGGTCCATCAAGGCCAGGAACTGGTTGTTGCTCAGGTCAGGTTGTAGAGAGCCCTGTGAGGCTTTGGAGTCAGGACTGTCACTGCAGCTCCTGGATCAGAGTCTGGGGGTTTTGTCCATGTGCGCCCCCTCTTCCTGCACCCTCCTTCTGTTTCTCTGGTTGCTGCCCAGGCACTTGCATGGGAGTTCCCCGTTTGGTGTACAGTCCTCCTTGGCCGGTGTGGGCATAGATGGCTGTCGTTGGTGGCTGCGCTTGGGCGGGAGTATTTCCATCGGTTGGGCCTTGCAGAGGAGCCCAGGGATCCACCAGTATCTTGGGGCCTGCCCCAACTGAGCGGGACCCATTGATCACCACATGGAGCAAAACCAGATACATCAGGGAGTATTCCAGCCTGATCTCTGCACAGGCTCTCCATGCTGCTGTGTATGCCCTCCGTCATGCTGATACTTCTTGCAGTAATCAGCATACTTGTATTGTTTGCCCCTCCAGTGGAGCTCTTTCATTTGTCTGGCCAGCCTGGTGATGGTCTCCCAGTCTTGAAACTGGAGGAACCGGGCTAAGATGATGCATGAGCAGGCGCCTGGGGCCAGGCGAGGAGCTAGTGTTCTGTGGGCCCTATCGATCTCTGGCAGGTCCCCACAGTGCCAGTTCAAGAGTATCAGGAGGTCGCGTTATGAACATATGAAATTTGCCAGCACATAAAGGCCTAGAGGTCTATCATTCTGCTCGAATGTGCAGCTAGCACCCTTATTCTGCAGCTGCCCCTCCCTTCCACTCTTCCCCTTCATTGACCCTCCCCCTTGTCCTGTCCCATCCCCTTTTGAAGCAGTCTACTGGATACCACTTCTGCAGGTAACACATTCCACCCAGCCACCACCCTCCCTGTAAAAAAGTGTCTCATCTCCCTCCTGAACCTTCCTCCCTCCAGTTTCATATCATGGCCCCTGGTGTCTCCTCCCTTCTTACTTTGAACAGCCCTCTGTACCTGTCTTGTTTATTCCTTTCATGTACTTAAAGGTTTCAATCATGTCCCCTGACCCTCTCCTCTCCTCCAGATGTACATGTTCAACTCCTTCAGCCTCCTCTCGTATGATAAGTCCCCAGCCCTTGATCATCTTTGTTTGCCCTGCACTGCACCCCTCCAGTAACTTATCCCTCTTCAGATCGGGCGCCAGTACAGCACGAGTACTCCAGGTGCAGTCTCACTAATGACCTATACAGTGGCAGAATCACTCCTCTCTCCTCAAGATATACCCTTGCAATACAACCCAGCATTTTGTTGGCCTTGCAGCTGCCTTCCTACATTGTGCCAAGTTGTTCATTGACCCTGTAATGAAACAGCACAGCAGCTCGCCTTGCAGCCTTCCGAAACCCCATGAACCAGAGGTAGTCTGCCGCCGCGGTTTCTAAGGTCCTCAGCTCTGACTACAGGATCACCCTCTCCTGCTCCTGCAGCCTGGCACCGGCTCTGTGCCAGCCATCTTCCACTTCTGCTAGCCTGTGTTCAGAAACAGAGGCTCTTTGTCAACTCAAAATATCTGCTGTATTCCTTTTCGTAGCTATATCCATATTGTCCATTTGTTTCAGGATTTCGACGAACATTTGTCGGATTTCCGACAGGTTGCCCTCAGGCGGTCGTGATGGTGGTGCAGAATCCATCTCAGGGATCCCCTTGTAGTCGGGCGATGTGTCAAAGCACAGAAGCAAAGAGGATGTATCTTTGGAGTGCTGGTAGCCAGGAGTCTGATCAAGGAGTCGCTGAAAAGGTAAGCACTATTGCAATCTTTTGGGTGCTTGAGATGTGATGTGCTGCAGAAAGATCGGAGTTTTTTCAGATTTTGGATAAGGTTACCAGAGAGCTAAAGACTCAGGTGACCATTCACTTCAGCTGTTGGCCATGCCCCCTTGGGCATTTATATTACCACTGTTGGAAGTGAGTTCCAGGTGTTGACCACCCATTGTGTGACATAATGTTTTCTTTGCTCAGTTTTCAGCAGACTTCTGTGTAACTGATACTGATGACCTCTTGTTATTTTTGGCCCATTTTTTATAAATGGGGTGTATCTAGGAAGTATTACGCACCAGTCATCTTTGAAAGCTATACTGACTACAATCATGTTGCCTTTAGTTTTAATAGTCTTTGTTCATAATTCACGCCTTTCGTTTTATTTATCATTCTTATCGACCCTCAATTTCTTTTTTATGATATGGTGTTCACAACTATATTGTATAATCCAGGCATGGCCTTACCAGTGAACAGTACAGTCATACCTCTCAACCTCTTGTCTCATAAATCAGGGACAAGACTTTAAAATATCAGGGACAAAGACCCCAAATCAGGGACACATCTTCAAATTTGGTAGTATTCACTCAGAAAGCTGATAGAATTAGGGGATTTATGTAAGATGCATTTTCTGAATAGGAAGAAATCTGTAACTTTAATATTTAACATTATTTTGCTTACAATCCCCAGTGTTCTGTCACAAAAATACAAATTTTATGAGGGACAGAGAAAAATTCTGAGGCAAAATCAGGGACAGTGGAGAGGTATGAGTACAGTGCTGCTAGTACATCTCTTGATCTGCTACTAATATATCTGCTCTAGCATCCTGTTATTTAATTAAATCTTTTACTGATAAACATTGATTTATTAAACTGAATTTGTCATCAGTGACAACTCCCAAGCCCCTCTTATAGTCTGCTGGTCTAATTTTGATCCCATCCATATCGTGTGTTACCTTAATGTTGTTTCTTCCCAAGCACATCACTGCACATTTCCCCACACTGAATGCCATTTTTTTTACCCATTCTATCAATGCATCCAAGCCATGTTGGAGGGTTTCTGTAGCTCAATGATTCAATTATGTTTCTGTTCTATTTCTCGACTTTACCATGCACTGTATACCAATTGAACAAACACAAGGACACCAAGTTGGGTTTCTTGTACTCTCCATTGCTTCTCGTGGCACTTACACCCCGCCTCCCGAGTTGGTGACGCTATCCGCACACGCAGCCCTCCTTTACTTAGATTTAAACTTGTTATACATCATTTATTCCTTAATCTTATGTGATATTTATTTATTATTTTTTATATATATATATCTATAGGTTGTTACTCTATGGTATAACTACTTAATAATAAAGTCCTTAAGTCTCTGAGGTAATTTAATTTGCCTATGAGGCCTGTCTGTTTTGTGTTATAGGCCTTTGTGGTGATCCTGGTGGACTCACCCGATCTTTGTACCATAGGATCCTGACCTCCAGTTTCCTCGGTTGGTTATTCTCATTCATTTGTAGAGTAGTCTCTTCAGGCATAAATCTTTTCACGAGCGTTGTGTTCCTGCAATATCTTGCTCCCGTTGGTGACTGAACAACCATTGATTTCCCTCTTTACTAATCACCGTATGTGGTATCTTATTAAAAGGTATTACAATTTATCTACTTGGTCTTGTTTCACAGGACTTGATCCCCAAATCCGCCTCCGGTACCTGGCTTTGTTTGTTGTCAGCATAGGCTTTGTACTTCCCCTTTTCTCGGCATCTCTGTCTCTGCACTCAGGTCGTTCTCCAGTGTGGTTATATCTGGAAGTTTCCCCCTTAGTTTTCTCTTGAAAAGAAGCTCAGCCAGGCTCCGGCCCGTAGTAGAGTGATCAATGGATCTGTATACAGTAACATATTTGCGTAGCTCTCGTTTACAGTCCAGCCCTTCAGCTTGTGCAATCCGAATCCTCTTCATGAGGGAGGCATTCTGTCTCTCTACCTCACCATTCGCCTGTGCCCATTTTGGTGTCGTCCTCACGTGCTGTATTCCATTCTCCCTACAGAATTTCTGGAATTGAATCGACATAAACTGCGGACCACAGTCCGAACTGATTGTTATGGGAAGGCCATGGCGACTGAAAATGGTCTCCAAACTATCAATCACCTTTTCAGCCGTGGTGGATTGCATCATGTCATATTCATAATACCTGCTGTAATAATCGACAACTACCAATATCGACTGTCCTGTAGGTAGTGGACCTAGCAAATCAGTGGCAAGATCCTGCCACGGTCCTTCAGGTAACATTGTTGGTCTCAACGGTTTCGGTGCGTCTGGTCGCGCTACAATCTGGCAACCATGGCATGACTTGACATATTTCTCTGCGGCCTTGTCCATTCCTGGCCACCATACTTTGCTCCTGAGGTGTTGTTTGGTGCCCATAATACCAAATGTCCCTCATGGGCTAAGTTATAGCTCTCTGGTGAAGTCCATGGGGTGCAACACAATCGCGTTCCCCTGAACTAACTGTCAATTGTGCTCAGCTCACTTGCTTGGGTGCGCACGCCTGCACTTTCGTAGCACCCACGTCTCAATGGCACTTCTCACCTCTCTCAGCTCCTCATCAATAGCGATGCTTCCCGACTCCTCTTGTGGTCAGCGTGACCCGGAGTTGCATTAACTAAGCAAACCCATGTACTCTTCTGCTCCATGAGTGTGATTCCTTCATTGCCGTCTCTCCCAATAGACGAGACAAAGGGTCTGCTATATTATACCTCCCCGGTATGTGCACAACTCGGAAGTCGTAAGGTTGTAGTCTCAATACCCAATATTCAATACGAGCACACGGTTTTGAGCGCGGACTGTAGATAGCCTCTAGTGCCTTATGGTCAGTCATTAAATCAAATCTCTTGCCGTACACATATGGGTGAAGCTTCTCACAGGCCCAAACCAATGCAAGGGCCTCACGCTCCGTTTAGTAGTACCTGCGCTCGCCTCGATGAACTCCTGCTCACATAACAGACTGGAACCATCTCTCCGTGTTGTTCCTGCACCAGTACAGCTCCTATGCCTACGGTCCTCGTCTGCTATCACTTTGGTGGGCGCATCCTTATCGAGTAAGCTAACGTTGCCGCTTGACTAACTCTCTTCAGTGCTTGGGAATGCTATCTTTTGTTCTGGTCCAAAACTGAATATTGTGTCCTTCTTTGTCAACTTCATAGAGGCTCTGTAAGCGTAGAGAACTGAGGATAAACCTACTACTGTATCCCACTAATCCCAAGAAGCTGCGAGCCTCTGATGCTGTCTCAGGCTCCCTGGCCTCGACCACTGCTCTTACTCTTTCAGTCGTGGGGCCTATGCCCTTTTGCGAGAGTAACATACCCATGAAGACCAGGTTGTCCATATTGAACTGGCATTTGTCTGGATTAAGTGTCAGGCCAGAATTCGCCAATCTGTTTAGAACCTTGTGCAGCTGCTGGTCATGGCTCTCCTTGTCTGGGCCATGGACAATGATATCATCTGAAATGTTCTCCACTCCCTCAATGCCTGCCAGTGCTGTTGCAATTTCGTGCTGATACTGCTCGCTGGCAGATGAAACTCCAAAAACGAGTCTTTTGTATCTGTACATCCCATTATGCACTGCAAATGTTGTTATACCTCTTGACTCTGGTGGCAGTTCCAGTTGATGGTAGCCCCATTTAAGATCCAACTTACTGAATATTGTAGACCCATTCATGCCTTGCAACAGTTCATCCACCGTGGGGATTGGGTACCTGCCACGTATGATCACCATGTTCGCTTGTCTCATGTCCAGGCACATCCTGATTTCTTTGTTTGGTTTCGGTACGATCACTACCGGATTCACCCATGGTGTGGCCTTAACACCCTCTCTATTATGTCCATGTCCAGTAGTTCCTTAATTTTGGCTTCCACCACTCTTCTCAGGTGAAGGGTATTTGCCTAATGGGCTATGCCACTGGTACCACCTTCTCATCTATGTGCAGACTTATTTGCTTTGTGTTAAGCTTTCCCACCTTGAAACAATCCAGGGTATTGCTGCCTTATCTGCACTCCCACATCAGTCACTGCTCCTACATTGACACCCAGCTTGAGTATCCCCAGTTTTACAGCAGTCTCTCTTCCCAGCAGCGGTTCGCCATGTCCACATATCACTGTGAATTCGGCCTGTGTGCTGCGATTGCCTATAGCTACTGTGCATTTGAAGATCCCCTTTACTAACAGTGATTCAGTTGCTGAATATGTGTACAGTTTCTTGTCGGTCTTTGTCGATCGACACTTGATTCTTTTACTCTTCAGCATTTCCCAGGTCTCCTGGTCCACAATATTGCTGGAAGCCCCCGAGTCTATTAGCATCGACAGGTTGACTCCCCACTAAGAACATCATTCTGTCCGCGTCACTTTTCCTTACCACAAATGCATAGTCTCTGTCTGGCTTCTCTGAATCGACACATTTAACTGTATGCTTCACATTCCCTTTTGTTTTACATTCTAGCGAAATGATTTCTACCTTTACATTTCTTGCACACACCTGTCCTCGCGCTGGGCAAGTAGGGTCTTTGCAAATGATCTGCGTGGCCACATCGGTAACACACTTTCTCGTTTTGTCTTTTCCTCTTCTCCTTTTGGCTTTCTTCTGCGATGTTTTCCTCATTTTTGAATACGCTATTAACTGTTTCAGGTTTGGGGCCTCTGAGTTCACGTGCATTCGGCCATTTGCACTCTATTCTCTCAGACTGTGCGGACAGCTCAAGTAATCTCGCTAATGTCAGCCCAGACCCTCCTCTAACAATTTCTGCGTGTACGTATTCAGAGTTACAGTTACTTAGTATTGCATCTCTTATCTGATTGTCCTTATCGCCTGCAAAGTCACAGTCTTTGGCTGATTGTCTCAGATGGGTAACAAATTGCTGTACGGTCTCCCTGTCTTCTGTCTTAGCTGGTAGAAGGCCTGCCGCACAAGCCGCAGTGTTTACTTGTGGCACAAAGTAGGCATTTAGTGCTGTTACTGCCAAATCATAGTCCGTTGGCCCACGGTGTCCCCGCGTCGAGAAAATATCTTGTACATCTGTCCTGCATGATGTAGTAATAAAGCTCTCCTCCGTTGCTTTGTAGCCGCACTCACATCGTCAGCTTATATCAATCCTTTCCCATCAGCAAACAGTTCAAAAGATGTAAGCCATCGTGTCCATCTCGGCCCAAGTGTGGCTGGTTCACTGTAACAATCAAACTTTGGAATAGCACTTTCCATTTCTCTGGTTTTTTTTTGTTTTGTTTTTTTTTTCAGCTCCAGATTTAACCAGCATTTCACTCATCCCACCTCGTCGCCATTGTTCTATTCTCGACTTTACCATGCACTGTATACCAATTGAACAAACACAAGGACACCAAGTTGGAGTTTCTGACTGCTTTACTCCTGCTTCTCGTGCTGTGCACCCACGTCCTCCGGCGTGGTGGCGTCATCCCGATACACGATCAGTTTCCACTTTTTGCTCATCAAGTTTTGTTAATCTAATCACAGTAGAACAAGGCACTCAGCTGTGCCTTGTGCCTCATGACCCCCTACAGTAAAATGAACTGATGGTAACCCAACCCCTGGTCATATCTTAATTCTGGATAAATCAATAAAGCCTCAATGCTGCGGGCTGGTCCAGTAGTACTAGTCAACTCAGTCAGTTATTATGTCAGCCCAGCTCTTCTCCATCCTTCAAGCAGTTAACTGGTGCTGGGAAATTATTTCAAATACCTTAAAGTACCCTTATGGTCATAATGTCGGAGGTACCTACTCTTCAGCTATATACTGGAAATGTTTTTCTTTTTTCTATGCTTCCTAAGCACTCTATCATCCAAATGTCACCATTCCACTCTCCTGAGTAAATAGCAGCGATTGGTGGGACTGGCACCCAAGAATGAGCAGGAAACCTAGAACAGGACAACAGTAACCACAGATAGGAAAGACTAGACGGCCAGCTCAGTGGCAGTGATGCATCATAAAATATTTCCCTTTTGTATAACATTTTATTGAATTTTTTAAATACATACATGCATACAATTTGCCTGCAGATTAGCCTAACGGTCCATCTCGTCTGCCCAAGATGCAGCTCACTCATAAGTTTCTGCTGCTGCTCCACCTCCCTTCCTGCATCTCATTTCCCCAGGCATCCCTCTGGGAACACCCCAGCTGTTCACTTCCCTTCCAACCTGTAATATTTCCCTGTGCCTGTCCCATCCCGTCTTGAATCCTCCTATAGTTTCTATTGTCATCAGCTACTCTGGGAGCGCATTCCAAGGTGCCACCAACTGCTCTATGAAGTAATGTCTCCTCACTTCCCCCTTGTACCTCCCCCCTACTAACTTTAGACTACGGCCCCTTGTAGTCCCCCCCCCCTTTACTTTGAGCAGACCCTTCGTGTCAACTCTATTGATCCCCTTCAGATATTTGAAGGTCTCTATCATGTCTCCCTTCCCTTCCCTCCTGTCTTCCAGGGAGTACATGCAGAGCTTCCTAAGTCTTTCCTCATAGGACAAATCCCCCAGACTATGGATCATCTTTGTTGCTCTTCTCTAGACTCTCTCTAGCAGAGTAACATCTTTCTTTAAGTAGGGGTGCCAAAACTGCACACAGAATTCTAGGTGCGGCCTCACTAGCGAATTGTACAGGGGGAGTATAGCCTCCCTTTTCCTTGATGTTATCCCTCTAGCGATACACCCAAGCATTTTGTTTGCTTACGCAGCCGCACTCGTGCACTTCTTGGAGCTGTTCATTTTGGTGTCTATTACCACCCCTAAATCTTTTTCCTCCTTGTTGACTGTCAGGTGTCCACCCCAAGTGATAGATGTACCCAGGATTCCTGACACCCAAATGCAGAATGTTACACTTACAAGCGTTAAACCCCAGCTGTCAAGTGCATGCTCAGTTTTCAAGCCTCATCAAGTCTTCCTGGAGTGCCTTCCCTTCCTCCACGCTGTTCACCACCGCTCCCAGTTTTGAATTATCAGCAAACAGGCTCATTCTGCTCCTAACTTCCTCCCTGATGTCCGCTATGAAAGCGTTGAATAGGACAGGACCCAAAACTGATCCCTGAGAGACCCCACTGATGACCCTTCTGCGAGTTGAGGCCTCTTCAACTACCACCACTCTCTGCTGCCAATTGCTAAGCAAATGTTCAATCCACCCCACCATTTTTTCTCCCACCGCAAGGAGCCTCAGTTTACAGATCAGCCTTCCATGTGGAACTGAATCGAAAGCCTTGCTGAAGTCCAGGTACAGGACATCAACCCGCCTTCCACTATCCAGGACTCTAGTCACCCAGTCGATGGATTCGACTAGGTTGGTTTGACATGATCTCCCCCTGACAAACTCATACTGGTTATCATCCTGAAAACCATTAGCCTCCAGGAACTCCATTAACCTTTCCATTAAGATGGCCTCCATCATTTTCCCCACTGTGGGTGTCAGGCTGATTGGTCTGTAATTACCTGGTTCATCCAGAGGACCACTCTTGTGGGGTGGCACAACATGTGCTGTCCTCAAGTCCAGAGGAACATAGCCTGATTACATAGATACATAGATACATAGATAGCGTCGGCAGATAAGGGCCTATGGCCCACCTAGTCTGCCCATTTGAGCTTGTAAGTTCAGTTTGTTTTCCTAGAAGTCTATTTCCCCTTACCCCTGACCTCTAGAATTCCTTTATGTCTATCCCATGCATTCTTAAATCCCGTGATTGTTTCAGCCCCCACCACTTCCTCTGGCAGGGTGTTCCACTTATCCACCACCCGTTCTGTGAAGAAATTCTTTCTCATGTTTCCTCTGGATCGTCCTCCTCCAACTTCATCCCATGCCCTCTAGTCCTGAAACATCTTTTCGCTTAAAATAGTGTTTTCCTGCACCCTGTTCCTCCCTGTAAGATACTTGTATGTCTCTATCATATCCCCTCTCTTCCTCCTCTCCTCCAGGGAGTACATGTTCAGTTCCTTCAACCTGTCCTCATAGGATTTGTGATGCAACCCATGCACCATCTTTGTTGCCCTCCTCTGAACCTTCTCTACCCTGTCTATGTCCTTACGTAGGTATGGTCTCCAGAACTGTACACTGTACTCCAGGGAGGGAGGAACTGAATAGTACCGTTAATGGAGCAGCCAGGACATCTGCCAGTTCCTTCAAATCCTGGGATGGATACCATCTAGGCCTGGGGCTGTATCAGTTCTAAAAGACTTTAGAGCCTCCCTCACTGTCTCCACCCATATCTCACCATCAGTGAATGCCTCCCATCTCTAGCCCCTACCCTGACCCAACTATGGAAAAGGCCCATCCCTTTCCCTTGTAAAGACTGAGCAGAAGTACTCATTAAGCACTTCAACCTGCTCCACCATCCCCTCTGCCCAACCCCCCTCCTTCTTTAGCCTGTTTATCTGTCCCCCATCCTTCATTCTCTCCTTGACATATCTATAAAATTCCTTCTCCCCTTCCCTGATCCCTTGCCCTAAATAGGCTCCTTAGTTGCCTTGGCTGCTCAACCACCCTACTGACCTTTTGGATATCCTGATACTCCTCCTTGTCATTCTCCCTATGAGAGAACTTATACCTCTGAAGGCAATCCTTTTTCCTTCACCCTTTCCTGCATCCATGGTCCACCAACAAGGTTTTCTAGCCCTAATCGACTTATGATGAGATCTTGTACAGACTCTTGTGGCCTCAGGATGCCCAGCTTCAATATCTCCCACTGCCTTTCTGTCACACATCCCCAGACTGATTTCCTTAAGATATACCTTGAGGATGGCAGCCCATCTCCCAGAGGTCTGCCCTCCTAAAGTCCACTACTGTGGTCTTGGTTTGTTTCTCTCTTTCCCCATGTCTAAGGTGAACCATACTGCAGAGTGATCACTCCTGCCAAAGGATCCTCCACTACCAAGTTCTAACCTGGTCTCCATCTGCTAGTACTAAGTCCAGAAAGCTTCCCTCTCTGGTCAGCTCCCCCACCACTTGAGTCAGAAATGTATCCTGGAGGGCATCCAGTAACGTTGCTCTCTATCAGATGCAGACGCCATGGTCCTCCAAATCAGCCCCCGGCATGTTAAAATCCCCCAGTATCACAGTCCCACCCCTACCCCTGCCACAGTGTTTTTTAAGGTTCTCCACCAATTCTCTGTCTATGTCCTCCGATTGTGTTGGAGGCCTGATAGATAACCTCTATTTTGACCCTCCTTCCCTTAGTATCCTGTAAAGCGGCCCAGACTGCCTCCGCATTCCCTTCCTCATCCTCCTCCCTGCCGCACTCTATCCCCTCCCTAATGATCAATGCCACCCCTATCAAATGTTCTATCCCTCCTATAGGTTGTATATCCTTGGTGCTTCAGGTCCCATTCATGGTACTGTGTGGTCAGAGTTTCTGGGACTGCTGCCACATCCACCCCCTCCTCTCGGCCATCATTTCCTGTAACTCAGGCATCTTGCTCCACAAACTCCTTGCATTAATCAAGACCACCTTCCAACCCATCCCTCTATCCTTCTCTATCCTCCCTACCCCACTACCCTGGCCCAGCTTGAGTTAATTTTCTCCTCCATTACTCTAGTCGGGGAAGAGGCCCTTGCCCACCCATGCTGTGCTCTACTGACTGCTCCATGCTTTCAAGCCCCCACCATTAGTTTAAATCCCACCTAGCACCTAAAATTCTCTCAGTTTGTTCTTCAGGACTTCCTTTCCCTCCTTACTCAAGTGTAGTCTGTCCTAGCAAATAATCTTTACTCTCCCAAGTACCTCCCCAGCCACCAACCCAGCCATACCCCATAGCGGACAGCATTTCCTCAACCAACTATTAAATTCATTAATTTTCTGCTTCCTTTCTGAAGAACTCTTTGGCACAAGCAGGACTTCCAAGAGCAGAGACAGTTTTCACCTTTGCTATACAAATTCTAGCCAACTCCCTGTATCTAGCTTGCACTTCCTGCACTACTTTCCACAAGATCATTGGTGCCTATGTGCACAAGATGTGGGTCACCCTGCTCCACTGCACCAGTGTGCTTGACCCTGTGCAGTCATCCCTGCATACATTCCACCCTAATAGAGTTCCTCTTCCCATCCCTAATGCCTCCCCTTTTGATTCCGCTGATTATGGAATCTCCCAATATTAGAACCCTGTTTTCCGCATTTCCTGTGCATTGTATACTACTGCCCACTATCTGTTCCTATCTGTTACCACTTTTTCCCCACTCCTGGCATTGTCCTGCTCCTCTCATTAACCCCTGCCCAGCTTCTTTTCTGATATCGTCTTCCAACTCCTTGTCTAGAGTTGCTACCCTCCCTCTTGCCACCAGCTTCAATCCCCTCCAGGATCCCTCCCCACATCCTCTGATAACACTCATACTACCATGTTCATTACCCCCAAAGATCCCCTTCAATTTCTTCTCCCCTACCCATTTTGTTATTTTCAGCTAGTCCATCAATCCTATCTCCTCCACTTTCTCCCCTTCTCTTATTAATTGTTTAATTAATTAGTTGTTTAATTATTAATTAGTATTTCGAAAGACCTTTGAGCATGAGCTCTTTACAAAGATTCCACATCAGGGTGGACAATAAGACAATACACATATTCAGTGGTTAAAGAGGCCTGATCATTAGGCATTAAGAGCAATTACATGACAATTGAGAAATAGGAGAAAAAACTGAGCAGTTATAATTGAATACTAAGCTATTTCAATCAGGTTGCCTAGGTAACACACCCTGAAACCTCCAAATCCGTTGATAGTCTATGGCAGAGTAACTGCATAGGGTTTGCTGGGTGACAGTGAAACAAGGGATTGGGTTTGAAACCAACCGCAGAGAGCGAGAGGTGGGGGGGATAATGAAATGGGGGGGCATTATATCCCCCGGAATTTTGTTAGGCTTTCCAACTAACTCCACCCCTCTCCTTAACTGGTCCCCTCCTTCCCCTACCTTGCCCCTTGGAACTCAGCTGGTCCCCACTTCTATCACTCCCTCGCTTCCTTGCCTGCCTCTCCCAACAACATTTACCTCTGTCTCCCCCTGATCACCTGAGTCGTAAATAGTTTGTAGGCGTGTATACCTATTACTAAGTGAAACCTCACTTACATTTCGATGTTTTCCCATCCTGCCCTACTTGCCGTTTCCTCCTACTCCCATTGCACAACACCTCTCATCCCCCTTGTACTTGACCACCTCCTGCCATCCCTCATTTTCCCGCCTCTTTTTACCTTCCTCCTGCCCTCCATTGCATTTCCAGCTGGCTGGTCTGCCCCCCGTCCCTGCTGTTGACTGCGCCTTGACCAATCATCCTTTCTCTTATAGTTTGTAAGACTGTTGCATACGCCTTCCCCATTTTGCTCCCATTACTATACTCCCCACTAATCTCTTCAACTTCCAGATTTTATTTTCTAGGTGCAACATTCTCAGATAGATCATACCCCTGACCTCCACAGTGTGTCCATATGTACTGCTGCATTGCAACTGTTGCACCTCACTATCCTCCGTAGGCCATTCTCCCAAACCATACCCCATACTCCTCCATTTCCCTGTACCCTGTCGTCATCCTATATGATATATCAGACGGTGCACCTTCTCTCCCTCTCCGCGGATCTACCCTTACCTCCCATGGACTCCAAGCTTAGACTTCCCAAGCCTCAATACCCAATGTACTACGGCAGTCTTGTACTGCTGATCTTCACAACATAAATACCCTTGCCCTCGCTCTGCCCAACCTGTAGTTAATAATTTCAAGAGACACTTTACTCCTTCCCTTTCTCTTTCACTTCGCTT
The DNA here is from genome assembly GCA_016271365.2 of Neoceratodus forsteri. NCBI lineage: Eukaryota > Metazoa > Chordata > Ceratodontiformes > Ceratodontidae > Neoceratodus > Neoceratodus forsteri. Next base: position 1,223,737,871 of record CM057450.1, read on the forward strand.
GGTTCACAACCACTTTTCCCATTTCCTTTAAATGCCCCTTGTTCCCACAGTCCTGATTACATTATGTCTATTTACCCACCAATATGCGAATAGCTACAGTTCTTACACCCTCCAGTAGATAACCCTACTCACAATGTCTCAAGCCCTCCAGTTCATGGAGGGGTAAAGCCTGATGTTCAAGTATACATAGAGTTGTGCGAAACTGGAAAATTTCATGCAGTGAAATATTTTGCATAATTTACACATTAAATGAAATATTTCGCTAGGCGAAACTTCGTCCTCAAACTGGCTAAATTTGTCGCTCCTGGGCAAAATTTTGCCACCCATAGGTGAAATTTCGCAACTTCATCACTATCCAGCCAACAATCTTTAAAACAAAATCCCTCCCTGTCCCTGGTGTCTAGTGGACCCCCAGCCAATCACCAGCGAATTAAAAACATCCCTCCTCCCCAGCCATGACCACAGCCCCCAATCTTAAAAAAAACAAAAAACAATCACCTCCCTGTCCCTGGTGTCTAGTGTCTCCCCCGGCCGCTCATATTTAAATATAAATTAATTATCTCCTGGTGCCTAGTAGGCCCCTCCCAATAGCCAATCATTGGCCCCAAATTGAACAAACACTCCCCGTTAAGTAATTCTTTCCCGATCCCTGGACCCCAATCCTTTAAAAATTAAATCTTTCACTACTCCCTCTGGTGTCAAGTGGACCCCACCCCCTCCTGTCTTCAGGTGCCCACCCATTCCTCCCCCAGTGCCTCGATCGGGGCCTCCGGTACAGCCCTCCTCACCTCCAGGGCGGCAGCCCGGGCCGTGCTTCAAAGAATGAACGCGTGTATGCAGCTCATTCACTGGCTTACTCATTCGAGCAACTGAGCCATGAGGTAGTGAAGAACTTCAGCCCGATCAGAGCCTGAGTGAACGGTGGTGCTATCTGAAGATTAGGGGAATCGTGGTTGTGAAAAATAATTACTCAATGGCGGGGTGGACAGCTTGTTCAATTTGAGCCGATGATATTCGACCGTAGAGGCATTTCAAACAAACTGGTATATTTGGGCCAGTGAATGATGAACACTAGACACCAGGGACTTGGTTGGGACTGTTGGAACAGGAGACAATGAGGGTGGGTGAGAGATTTGCAGCAGGAGAAATTGTGAAATTTTGCCGCACTTTCGTGAAGAATTTCGGTCGGTGAAATTGCCAATTTCACAGGCAAAATTTTATTTCACAACATCTCTAAGTATACATAAGACAGTAAACAAAACATCACATAAGGACAATAAACTTGGAAGACATACAGTGTAATATGACAATTCATTCTATAATTCATCTCTGTACTTTATATGTTAGGAGATTTGATACAGTCAGTTGATGTTTACTGTCATGAAGGACAATATTTCATTTAAAATTATTTGTTTAAGTGATTTTTCCAGTTTACTGCTTAACCCATACCTTCACTATTTCCCATCCTCACTCTTGTGCTGGGCAGGCTGCCTTCTCCTATCATCTCCTCCCCCTCTGGAATATACCGTCTTCTTCCCTTTGGCTCACCCCTTCCCTCCTTACATTAAGGTGCCCTAGTAAGGAATGCTCCTGTTCCTCTCTCTACTTGTTACTTCCTCTCTTGAACCTCCTGGCACCCCTCTCCCATCCCCTCCTGTCCCCTCTCCTGTCTATTTCTCCCTCAACTGGGCCTGCGCTTCAGGCCCCCTGTCTGCTCTTTTATTTATGTGGTCCATATTCCTATGTACTTTTGATTATTGCAGCCATGTAAAGAACCCATGTTCTGTTCTTTTCTCTGCCTAGACATTATGTTGTTGCTAGGTCATATGGGGCCCTCACACTTATTTTCACACTGCCTCTACTGCCAATGTATTGTATATATGCACTTTGGATGTCCTGTAATTGCTCTTCATATCTGTATCCCCCCCCCCCCCCGTCACACCCAGAAACGAGCCTTGGCTCAGTGTGCCTTTCCCAGTTACCAAAGTTTAAATAAATAAATAAACAATGGCAGCTGTCATTGGCAGGATTTATTTATTGATTTTAGGGCATTCCATTCTTTATTAATAAACACATTTGCAAGAAAACAGGCTGTTAGGTTCATAAGTTTCTGCTGTTTTCCTGCCCCCAAACCATAATTCCCTGCTTATGATGGAAGAATAATTTCTGTGGCAACAGGTTGGATGTCAGAATAACCAATGTGAATGGATGAATTCTAAAGAAAAGATCCTGTTTTTATCAAAATGTTTTCAGCAATAAAAAGCGAAGGTCATAAAATACAAATAGGAGTTTCATGTAGCTGAGTTCAGCTGATGATGATGACTGTGGATTTGTTGCTGGAAACCAGACAATTGCTTGAAAAATACCTAATACACACCATAAGAGAGCAAGGAAGACACAAGGGGCACATTACAAAAACTTTTTCTTATCGCCTTAAAATTCAGTGAATCTACTATGTTTACAACTGAAGTATGTCTGATGAAATGCAATAAAAGTTACTGGAAAAAATATTTTGATATACAAAGACCCAATTCAAACCACTTTTTAAAAAAACGTTATGCAAAATTAACATACAGCATGCTTAACTGTTCTAAAGATTTAGATGTCAAAGTCTAAGCAATTCACTGACCCATGAGTATGAACCAATTGTGAAGACTGATTCTTGGAAGATCAACTGTTTATAATTCACCACATGCCCTTGTCAAACAAAACTCCCTAATTGTGGGGGATAATCTCTGAGGCACTCCACATTCATGACATCATGGGTTGTGTACACCTGATAAGTTGCTTGATGCACATGTGACTTCAAATGAAGTCTGTCCCCCTTCTCTGGGGGTCTGCTCTCAATGGATCAGTTCTAAATGTGCATCTACAGAGGTTGCTGCACACCCTTTAGCTCCAGAGTGTCTACAAACTTAAAATAAATCAACCTAAGGTAACAACGTTTTAATCACAGCATTGCTGCAAACTCAGCCCCTGAAATGCTGGCTAGAAGAGCCTTACAATTTATATTTATCTACCAATACTGTTATTGCAAGGCAAGTTAGCAGAGAGTTATAATGTGCAATTGTCAACCTTAGCAGCATAGCATTGCGTTTGCTCAGTGTCGGTACAATTATACAGCATTGTGTAAGATAGAATAGGGCAGGCAAAGGATTTAACAGGAAGAAATAAGTGGGTTCTTCCCATGCCTAGCTACCTGGACACCCTTACTAGCAGTCCCAGGAGCTCAGCATACCTGGCATAATAATAATACACAAAGTCCAGCCTTCAGCCTGACAAAGAAACAACAAACTAGTAAAGCCCCATCCCTATCAGCCGCATTATATTAACCTGGTACCCTTGCTAGTGGTACCTGAGTTAATCAGAGCCTGGTCTATCAAGATGTTCGTCCGAGTGACCCTGCTAATGTCCCTGACATTCCTCTCAATGTCTACAAACTATGCTGGTGCCCAGAATTAAACTGGAAAGTCCAGGTATCCCTGCTAGAGCTCCGGACTCTTTCCAGAGAGATTTGAGCCGCTCTGTTGATTAAAATTCTATTGTGGCAAAAATCAGAAGCATACCTGATAATGCAGGTCAAAATGGTGCTCTCATGCTGTTATTTTATTGCTCAGATCACTTAAATCCTCCGTGCTTCCTGGCCATCTTCTCTACCCTTGTCTCACTCTCCTGAATCTCACCAGAATATCGCGAGATCTGAGAGCCAATCAAAATGACCGCTATATCTCTCGCGATTATGGCCACCATCTTGCGAGTGGCATTAGACCCGAGATCTCCTTCTTCTAAATGAGATCTTGCGAGACTTCGGCCACCATTTTAAGAACAGCAACTATATACAGTGCATTTAATTACAAGCCCAAATGAACAAACAGCCAGGGCAACTTCCAGGAACAACAGGGAAACAGAGCCCATACAGATCCTCCCCAAAAAACTCCCTACTAAGTATGCCACTCAAGGAACCTGCACTACATCTTCTGTTCCTTAAAAACTGAGTGATAATCAGGATTATTATGCTGCATCATCATACTTACATTAAGAAGGCTGCACATAATTAAAGGGCATCATACAAAAAATATTTACTGTCCTATTGTTAATAAATTCTACAAATACATTCCCCTGACAAAATCCTCTTTATGTTCATTAACCCACAGATCAACATGCCAAAACAAAGAGCTGCAGGCAATGCAACGTACCACTTGCGCCTCAGCAGCTGAGGAGACTATGCGCATCTTGTGCTGAGGAAGCACCTGTCCCAACAGACAAGGAGGATGTGGGAGAAGGCATCAGTGGGGTTATAAACAATAAATCTGCCACTCCCACCTTAAAGACCAAACACATCACAGGGCAGAATACAGATGCCACTGCTGTTCTGATGCAAAACAATCAACTTATGCAGGCACAACAGGAAGTGCTGACAGCCATCTCCACAAGCTCAACAAGCTGGCCGTACCTCAGCCAGACACTTCACCTCCAACAAAGGAGAAGCCACAGGCAACCAAGCCAGGTCCTTAAATACCCTATTAACTGAAATACAGGTTGCACCCAATGGACCCTGACCCCATATCCAAGCAAAAGGGAATCAAGTGGACCCAAAAACACTCACAAGCAAAATGGTGCTTCCCTGATCCTATAGAACTCAATCAACTACCCAGCACTAGTATGGAACATCATGGCCACGGTGGGATTCCACACCGCCCCTGCACCAGTATCCAAACTAATACCCTCCTTATAACCATCATCAAACAGGCAGACTTCTCCCAGCCTGTGAGTCTATAGACGAAGTAGTCCTTCAGAGTGGAATCCACAGAACCAGCTTGAATTCCTGACGCAGGTCATGGGATAAAATGTAACCCCTACATTCAGACAAGCTGGCATTGTGGTGCACTCCACCTCAATAGACCCCCAAATAGCCTCTTTAAATAAAAAAAACAGTGCTACCTACAGAATCAGCTTCAGGACTGAAGGACCCCATAGACTGGATGCTCAAGAGACCCTAAAGAAAAATGCAGAATTAGCTGGCCTAGGAGCTAGGGCAGCTACAACAACCATCTATGCTACAAGAGCCCAACTGACATGGCTACAAGAGGTAATGAAAAAAAAGATCCCAAAATCCACAGAGTCACAACTTTTGAAAATCCCATTCTATCGACTAAATATCTAGCCAACATGGCAGTAGATTCACTAAAAATTAATTCCAGGTCAGCTGTGTTAATTAATAGAGCATGCGATCACTGCAGATGAAGTTGTGGGATACAGATAATGAATCAAAGGCAACATTACATAAGCTGACCATTCAAGGATAACCTATTGTTCAGAGAGAGGGACTAGAGAAATACCTAAAGGGAAAGAAGACGCAAGGCTTTAAACAAGGAACAGACTAAGAGGACCACTTATCTCCCAGCTAGACAGAGATATAGGTCCCAGTCCTTTTGTGACAAAAGAAGGGGAAACTACAGCTACAGAGGCAATCACTATAGACAGCCTTATCCACCCACTAACCACTACCTCAGATACAGGGGTAGGGGGAATTCACAAAGAGGCAGGAGAAACGTCACAGCATGTAGAAATCAATTGAGACAATGACTGTCTATCGTACATTCAATACCACAACACCTTAGTGGGCGCTCGACTGCTGCAATTCATACAAAAGTGGAAAAAAACAACAACAGACAAATGGGTACTGGAAATAATATGGAAGGGGTATGCCATAGAACTCAATCAACTACCCAGGCTAGACAGGCTAGTCAATGCACCTGTGTCAAGACACAAGATAACCCCGCTCAAGTGCAGACAGTGATAAACGACCTTGTGACCAACAAGCCATAGCACAAGTCCCCAAACAAGAAGAAGGAAAAGGAATTTACTCCATATTTTTCATGGTACCCAAGAAGACTGGAGGGCTACGACCAGTAATAGATCTCAAATACCTGAGCAAATCCATGCGATACACACCATTCAAAATGGAAACAATCAGATCCACAATCAGGGTAGTCAGACCAGGAGATTTCATGACATCAATAGACTTGAAGGACGCATACCTTCACATCCCAATGACACCATATCATTTCAAATTCCTAAGATTTCACATACTAGGGAATCATTACCAGTACCAAGTATTTCCATTTGGCCTGGCATCGGCACCAGAAGTATTCACAAAGGTGTCAACAGTACTGGCCACAAAGCTTAGAGAACAAGGCATCCATGTAATTCCGTATCTGGACGACTGGCTCATCAGGACCAGATCAGAACAGCAATCCACCAGAGAAACAAACGAAGTGGTAAAGTGCCTACAGGAACATGGATGGGTAATGAACTATTCAAAAAGTTGCCTTTCTCCCAGTCAGTCCATAGAGCACCTAGGCATGCTAATCGACACTGCAAGGGGCCTAGTATATCCCTCCGACACCAGAGCAGCAACTATAATCGCCTTAACGAGACAACTTCAAAACACAAAAAAAACTTTACTGCTCCTTGTTTCCCAAGTGCTGGGACTAATGTCCTCTTCAATTGACACAGTCTCTTGGACAAGGTGGCACATGAGACAACTCATGTCATTCCTAACAAAACGAGGCCCAACTCATGACACGGACCTAACACAGAAGGCCACACTTTCTCCTGTTGCTCAAAAAAGCCTGTCATGATGGACAAACAGACTCAAACTTCACGAGGCATGCCTCTCGACATTCAACTGGAGGTCGTCATAGAGATGGATGCGAGCCTAACAGGATGGGGAGCCGTAATTGAGCCAACACACAGCCCAAGAGAAATGGTTACTAAAAGACACCAAACTTGCAATAAATGTACTGGATTTGTTTTTATTTTAGTCTTTGGTAACGGTAAGGCCCACTAGGCACAAGTGCCTGTCTTCAGGAGTGACCTTGGAGCAGTGGGAGGTTAAGTGACTTTGTCAGAGCCACACAGTATGCAAGTGGAGGTTGTGAGAATCAAACTCAGGTCTAGTCTGCTGGATGTACCAAGCTCGTTCACAACTCGTTCTTCTAACCTCTATGCTATACTGCCAGCCCAGCAGCAGTATTCTTAGCCCGTCTTTATTTCACAAAACAAGTCCAGAACAAGCATGTACTAATAAAGTCTGACAACCAAGTAACAGTCTCATATATAAACAAACAAGGGGGAACTAGAAGCAAGGCAATGCTAGCAGAAGCGTCACAACTCATACCACGGGCACAGAGGAATCTCAGATCCATATCGGCAATACACCTACCAGGAAAACTAAACACCACAGCAGACTGGCTGAGTCGCCAACAGATACACCCAGGAGAATGGCAACTACACCCATGTGTATTCACCTAGATAAATAGGCAATGGGTACTGGTGGAACAGGATCTCATGGCATCTGGCAAAAACAATCAATGCCCCAAATTGTGGGCCAGATACAAGGACAATCGAGCAATGGGGGTGGATGCCCTTACAGCAAACTGGACATTCAACATAGTATACGTATTTCCACCGTTACCATTAATCACTCAGGTACTGAGGAAAATGTGCAGGTCCAGAGCCAGAGTCATTCTCATAGCCCCACACTGGCCATGAAGATCATGGTTTGCCATGATAGTGTCAATGTCCCTAGACCATCCCTGGAGATTGTCCAACAGACACAACCTACTGAGACAAGGACCAATAGTCCACCCAAACCCACAACATCTACAACTGACAGCCTGGCTCCTGAAAGGGAGAGACTGCTGAAAGCAGACTATCATACAATGGTAATTACCACAATGACAATGTCCAGGCGACAGTCTACCACCACCACCTACCAGCGACACTGGAATATTTTTGAAAAATTGTGCAGTCACCATAAAATGGATCCAAACACCTGTACCATACCAGACATCCTTCTATTTTTACAAGAAGGTCTATATCTAGGTCGATTGCAAGCATCACTCAAAGTCCAGGTCGCCACCATAGGGGCAGCAAGAGGACAGATACAGGAACAACTCCAGGAGCACACCAAGATATCGTACACTTCATAAAGGCAGCCGTAAACATACGCCTACAGTGAAAGGCAATATAGCTCCTTGGGACTTAACCATGGCACTAAGGGCTATGACAGAGGCCCCATTTGAATCCATTGATTTAGCAGCACTGAAATGGATGAATTTAAAGACCATCTTCCTAATGGCAATATGTTCAGCCAGACGGGTGGGAGAGCTACAGGCCCTCTCATACAAACCACCGTTCTTAACATTCTACAACGATAGAATATCCCTTAGACTGATTCTACCCTTCAGGCCCAAGGTAGTGTCACCTTTCCACCCCAATCAAACTATAGAGATACCCACAGAATTCCCTACAGAAGACATACAAAAGGACCCACATCTCCACTTGCTGGGTATGAAGAGAGTACTATCAACTTACATATCTTGCACAGAGGTACTGCACAAGATCAACAGACTTTTTATTATCATCCAAGATGCACGAAAAGGTCAACCAGCATCGAAAGCCTCAATCGCCAATTACCTCAACACAGCAATCAAGGAGGCCTACCATGCAAACAATTCAATAGCACCCAAAGATCTGAAAACCCACTAAACTAGAGTGATCACAACATCATGGGCAGAAAAGAATATGGCCCCACAGGAAGAAATATGTGCAGCCGCTACACAGTCTTCCCTACAGACATTTACCAGACACTGTCAAATGGATGTGTCTCAGGACAATAAAACAAACATTGCACGCTCAGTGCTTTTATCAGCATGCTCGAATACAGTGCAACACAACATGGCTAACCCACCTGGGTCTATGGGTACTGCTTTTTAATGACCCATGATGTCGTGAATGTGGAGTGCTTCAGAGATTATCCCCCACAATGGTAGTTTACTCACCTGGTAAAGGTGATTGTGGGGAAATAAATCTCTGAGGCACTCCACATCCCACCCAGTAGACGTAAAAACGTTAATCAAATGATATGTTTTGACCAGCATACTGTGATGGTTTCGACTTTGATCTAGAGTGTAATAATAGGCAATAAATATAGAATTTTACTCACACTGGGTTGAAAATGTATAATTCACCATCACAACATAGCAATACTAGATTCTTGTTAGAGATACAGCTTTGGAATAATTCGAACTGATCCAGTGAGACTGAACCCCAGAGAAGGGGCGAACTTCATTTGAAGTCACATGACGTCAAGCAACCTATCAGGTATACACAACCCATGATGTCATGAATGTGGAGTGCCTCAGAGATATATTTCCCCACAATCACCTTTACCAGGTGAGTAAACTACCATTAACATCTCATGTTTTGCATGTGAATAAAAGGAATGGGAGAGAGATTTCACCTGGGAGGGGCTGAGGGGTCATTATATCGTTAACATGTATGCATATGATTTTGCTAAGAACTGTTGCAACGAATACATGCCTAGCTGAAGCTGAAATCAGGACTGCCATTATAACGGTATCAGATAAAAAGGAGTAGTTCATTATCTTTCCAGTGCCCCGAGGGGACTGTCATTAATGTAATAGGCTTCTCTAACAAGAGAATATTGGTACCAATGTATAAAAGAGACTGCTGCTTGGCTACTTGTTGATTGCCTATATAATAATATTTCAAGTCTGTATTACTTTAAAAATGCCAACTGAATAACTGAACTTTATTTTCTTATTATATGATACAGCATGTGTTATTTCATTCTTTTTAATATACTTTTTATTCTCGATAGGTAAACAAAATTATAAATGCAGATTGGCCACATACATTTGGCTGCATTCAACTAATATTGGAGATTATAAACCAAAAAAGCAATGTACATAATGTTGGTACAAGCCTTTGGTGTCAAGTACCCTTTTTCATTAGGAGACAACCACCTACCTGAAAGGTGTAACTGAGATTAGTATAAAAGTCTGAATCCTTCTTTGACTTATAAGCAGCCATTGTGCTGCTGCATTTATGTGAGAGTTAGGCAGATTCAATAAATAAAGCGAATTTAAAACTGGCCAGAAGCTATTAGGCCTATGAATATTTTTTTCCATATCGGGTCATGGGATCTGAGCAAGTTCTGATTTAGATAGTACAGTTTTTCTAACCTCATACTGTCAAACATTAGGTTTTTCCAAAGCTGAAGTGAAGGCACCTGGGGCTAGATATTCAAATATACACAAAGCAGAGTGCAGAAATTTGCACTGTGCCTTGTGCTACCAGGTGCCCAAAAGATGCTATATTTAGTCAACAGTGCACCAAGTGCTATTTGACTGAATATAGGGCCACATCACCCCAATGCTAAGCCACTTAGCGCTGCCATGACAGTGCTCTTGAAGTACACTACCAGAATGGATAGCACTGGAGTGCTATTTGCAATATCCAATGGGCCCCATGTAAATGAGCCCATTGGGCATGCAAGGCACTAAGGGGCCATTTGCTTGGGTAGCGAGTCAGGTTAGCATGGCGCCACACCCCAATTGCTCAGTCCCAAACATGTACATATCCCTGGTACTAGTAGTACCCCACCCCTGCTGATTGCAGGCCCATTCTGTATACTAGTATATCCTTGGTGCTAGTAGTCCCTCCCTTCTGATCACCATTCTTGTAAGTTGAAATAAATTCCCTGGTGGTAGTGGTGCCCTCCTTCCCTCTGATCCCAGTCTTGTATGTTAAAATAAAGTCCCTGTGGTAGTGGTGCCCTCCCCTCGATCTCAACCCCATAAGTTGAAATACATTCCCTGGTGGTAGGAGTATCCTGCCTCCTCGATCCCAGCCCTGACATAGATCAGTATATCCCTGGTGGTGATGGACTCCCCCAGATTGCAAGCCCAACAGTACAAATAACCCTCCCTGGCATCCAGTGTTTCCCCCATGGCACGGGTGCCCCTTCTCGCGATATCAGCGTCAGTGGTGCTACAGGTACAAACAGCGACCAGCACAGCCTCCTCACACCTCCTCAGCTGGCCACCATATGTATAGGCAGGGCGTGCCTCTTATTTATGGGACAGGGTGCGTCACTCTGTCACATAACAGGCATGTTCCTGCCTGTGCATGTGGTGGCCGCTGAAGGTGTGAGGAAGAGGCTGTGCTACAGTTGCTGTTATGCACCCATGGCACCACCTCACGTGGATATGGTGAGTGGGGTGCCTGTGCCACAGGGTGGGAAACCACAGATGCAGGGAGAATTGTTTGTAATTCCAGACTGGCGACTCAGGAGGGGAACCACTACCACCACGGGATATAAACTTTATGTTGGGGCTGGGATCGGAGGGAGGAAAGGTGCCACCTACCACCAGGGACTTATTTCAATGTAAGGGCTGGGATCGAGAAGGAGAGAGCACCACTACCACCAGGGAATTTATTTCAATGGAAGGGCTGGATCAGAGAAGGAGAAAGCACCACTACCACCAGGGAATTTATTTCAACTTATGGAAATGGTGATGGGGGGAGGCACCACTACCACCAGGAAATTTATTTGAAGTAACGGGGATATTGATTGGCGGGGGGGGGGGGACCGCTAGCACCTGGAATAATATTTCTTACAGAACAGTCCGGCAGGGTGTTTGTGCCAGGGATCATAGAGGGAGGTTGTGCTCCCCCAGCAGCTAACCAGCTAGGTGGCTGCATTACCTCCAGCAGCCACTAGGGTTGCCCGGAGTTAAGTCAGGGTTTTGTTTGGCAGTATTTGCGCTGCACAAAAGGACCGCGCTAAACCCTTCTGCACAGTACAAAGCTGCTGAATATGGGGAAGCATGCATATTCATGGCCACTCCCTTCCCCTTGCCTGCACGCATACATTATGTTTTGCATGGGCACTAACCCTTTTTGCCTATGCAACAGCCCCTTTTGAAGAGGGAGATCCAGTGCAAACCCCAGTTTGTGTGGGCAAAGACTCATTAGTGCTCACGAAAACTTCTGAATATCGGGCTTGTGATGTGCTACCCAGTGTCTGGCAATACATCTATGCATGTTAAAGATAATAATACATATTTTAAGAAACAGTCCATTGTAACTTTAAGTATTTTTCCTTTTCATTGTGCTCATTAGAATGTTTTTTATGTGATAATACTGAGTAGGATGTATGGAATTGCTCTCAGTCTGGCAGCTTACGTATCTATCTCTAGTCCTCCCACTACATCATCAGGATTGTGATCTCATTGACAATGACTTCACAGGTGACTGACCTGGCAGCTTCTGAGTGGCTGTTCCTAAGCAGCGGTGATGTCACAGTCAGTGAGGTCACAATGCTAATACTGTAATGGGGGGAACACAGGTAGATATGTCAGTTGCCAGACAGAGAGCAGTCCCACACATCACCCCTACTAACAACAGGTAAACAATCTTCTAACTAACCAAAAGGAAAAGAAAAAGGATCTCACATATAAAAGGTAATGCTTGACTGCTTTTAAAAATTAATATTAGTTTTAGGCAGTACAGTAGCTCTTTAGACAGCAATGAAGGAAAAAAAGACCATTGGTCCAGCTAGTCTGTCCATAAAACACTAACAAACCCAGGACCAGAGTTAGACTGACCCACCAGGATACCTGGAAATTTTCAGGTGGGCCTCCTCAGCTGAGTACCTGGCCACCTTCAAAACTCTGAAAATCTTTGCATGTATCATCTTTTTTTCTAATTAAATGGGGTATCTGGGACACTGTAGGCAAATGTAAGATGCAAACACAGAGCTAATGTACCAGATTGGAGTGGAATACTGATATGACTTTGTCAATCTGGACCTTTCCACATTGATTTTCAAGGTGGGTCCCAGTATCCACTTTCTAGGTGGGTGAGCCTCCTGTACTCCAGTCCGATCCAGCCCAGGACCTGCTGCCCATACAGGGTTCTAAGCCACAGTATCCACCCCCCATGCTCCCCACCCGATTATTACCACTGTAAGCAACCACTAAGCACTTAACCCTGTACTGGCCATGTTTAAAACCATTGATAGTTTTGGCGCCCAGCACATCAGCTGGCAAATGGTTCCATGGCTCCACCACCCCTTCTATAAAATAAAACTTTCTTACTTCCCTCTTGAACCTCCCCCTGTCAATTTCCACTCATACCTTCGTGTTCTTGATCCACTACTTATGCTAAACAGCTCCTCTCAATTTACCTTGTTCATTGCTTTCAGGAACTTGAAAATCTCTATCATAGCTCCCCTCTCTCATCTTGCCTCCAGCAGTACATGTTCAGTGCCTTGAACCGATCCTTGTAACATGCGTCCCTGCTGGCACTGAATCATTTCTGGTCACCCTACTGTGCACTGTCTCTAGCCTGTCATATAATTTTTTAGGTCAGGACTCCAGAACTGGGCACAGCCTCCAGCTGGGGCCTCACCAGTAATCTCTAGAGACGTAGTAATACCTCCTTCCTTCTGCTGTCAACACCCCTCCTATACACCCCATTAAGCATAATGTTAAAAGCCTTCCTGTGTGATCCTTGGGCAGTATAGTAGGTATTTGGCTGATGAGTCAAGTAGACACAATTCAGGTTCAGCAAATAATGATATTCCAGGAATCTTATTGAGCGTGTAGAGGACCATGTTCCATAGAGGCACAATGTATCTGCAAGTAGCAATGACGTGTGCCTTGTTGTTCTCCACTTCTATTGCATAATGGAGATATAGGGTGTTTAATAAATGTGGAGTATAATATATGGGGTAAAATACATTGCACTAAATTTGGTTCAGTTTGCTATAAAAGGAAATCAGCAAGGAGTTATTCAAATTTTCCTTTTTTTTTTTGAGAATGTCATGCCAAGTCCTTTTTCTCAACTTTCTTTTAAATTTATTGTAATGGAAGCTTAATGAGGGGTTATCATATTCTGTTCCTGTCCGGCAAAACTCACGATATTGTGGGATTAATGCGAGGTTCAGAAAATTGGAGTTATATTTGCTCTTGGGCTGGTATAAAATAAATCAGGTTGCCGTCCACATATTTGGCTTCACATTCAGGTTGCTATAATACAAACTTGGTCAATCTTGCTCACACCACCAAATTATACCCTGTTAACCTCTTTGCCCCTTGCTTAGGACTGTTCCACCTTATTCAACCTTCCCTGGGGAGAGCTAGGTAGTACACTGTAACTCCACTACATTACATCAGTATTACTACGAACCTGATTATGTGTCACGTACACAATTTCAGCCAATCAGCGCTCAGAACCATTGGGCCTCTTATCTTGAGTACAGCTGATGTCTTATGATGAAATATCAAAAAGGGTAGAAATCTATTTCAGAGTCAGAGAAAGAGGAGCAACATGTGCTTTTTTTTAGATTAAGAAAAGGACATTTAAAACTTATTATAAATCACTCTAGCCAACTCAAGTGATTTCTAATAAGTTATATGTTCTCTATGACATGTCTCTTATGGTATAAGAGCATTTTAAGTCAAGTTTTAGTTTTCACTGAGCTGTCTTGTTTAATTCTTCTTTAGCCACTGGGGTCTTTCCTTCTGGTTGGAAGATGGATCATGTCATTCCAATTCACAAGGGTGGCCTTTGATCATTTAAATAGTTTTCATCCTATTTCATGTTTACCAGACATTTCCCAGATTTTAAGCACCTTGTTCATGAACAGCTTTCTACTTTTCAGAAACTCATTTTAAAATTGATAGCTATCAATCTGGGTTTAGGTAATTTCATCCCATCATTTCCACTGAGTCGAATGTCTTTGCTGATGCCTGCATAGTAGCTCATGCTGGTCAAATAACCAGTGTGGTCTTTATTGATATCTCAAAGGCCTTCAGCTTTGTGGATCATTTTCTCTTGCTGGATAGACTAGCCAACTTGAATCTCAATCCAACATCCATTACTTGGTTATCCAGCTATTTGACTTTTTGCTGTTAGACAGTTGTCCTTTATGAACATGAAACCCGAGTCCTTGCAGTTACCAGCAGTGGTCCTTAGGGTTCTGTTCTCTACGCTGCACTTTTCTCCCTTCACCTTATTGATCTTGTCAATAATACTGGCAAAGCACAGTATCGTCTATCTGCACATGACACCATGCTTTACCACTCAGAGTCTTTATGTGGTAATATTATATCTATACTACAGGATAGTTTTGATAGACTTCAAGCTTACCTGTTTTGTTCAAAACTACTTGTTCATATAGATCAAACTAAATCTATGGTTTTTGGCTCCTCAGCCAAATTAAAAACAGAGTTGTATTCTGTGTTATCTCTAACTGACTGCCTATTTCAACCTACTGTACATTGGCTGACTCCTGAAGGTGGTGGATTCATATAAATATTTGGGTTTGGGACTGGATATACTTACCTCCAGTGCAGTTCACATGCAACAGCTACTAACAAATGTCCCCAAGACTGAGTTTCTCTGTCATAGTAAGACCTTCTTGCCACTAGAATGTTGAGCTATATTATCCAGTCTATGATTTTCCTTTGCTAAATTATGCAAATATTTTTATTTGTTGCTCCTAAGTCCCTATTAAGTAAACTAGATGTCATCTCCTATCGTCTCATGAGACTGAACAAGTACATGCTCCTGAATATCTGACAGCTAGAATTTCCCCGATCCCTAATCTTGGCTTACAGAACACAAACATTTTAGGAATTACCTGTTCCTAGAGCTACAATAGAAAGAGGGAAGCCACCTCCAGCAACTCCTGCCCAGCTACCTGGAACTCCTCCCCAGAGAATTCCATTGCCTCTCTCACAAACTTCCATCTGCTGCATAGTAAAAATCTTGGTTCTCCTTTCCTAAACATTAACATTAATATTACCTAAGCCAGCCTGCCAACACAGCAGTAGTGATACCATTTTGCTTGTGATGCCGACAAGCTGGTTTGAAATGAACTCAGGGTCATCAGAGGGCTGGCTGGGTGGAGAAAGCTGAGCATCCAATGAACTGCTCACCTTCTCGGGGTGGGGGTCTGAAGCCTGGCAATATACCAATCCTATAGTAATGGCTAGGGGTGGGTGAGCCTTGGACCAGAATACTGGTTGGGATTGGTGGGGTAGCAGACATCTGCACATTGGGAGTAGGAGGGCGCCTGACCATGTGCTGATGTCACTGCACATCCGCCTCCACCAAGGGTCACCTTAAGCTAGGAAACCCTTTGGCCTAGCAAAATCATGCTGCAATCCCTGCTAGCGCCACCTCCACTGTTCTGTGAGCCACCAACTACCGGATTAGCGTCTCAGTCCTCTCCCCTTTTGGGCCAAGTGGAGAGCCCTAATGTGGGGGCCAAGCCACAGTATCCCAGTCTGCCTGTGACTTTCAGTGAGAGCAACACCAGGGGATGAACCTGAATGGACACCAGTGGAGTAGATATGGGATACATCCCCAGCTGAACCAAGGAGAATAAACAGAGTTTAAAAAAACTACCCTGTTGCGCTGATACTACTTGAAATATATCTGCTTTGAATTTATAACTGTTAATGTTTTTCTATGTATGTTAAGGCATTTATTGTTATTTATTTTTAAGGTAATAAATTGTTTTCATGCCAATGTGATGCACCATTGAAAATAGAAACACAGAAACATAGAATCTGTTGGTAGATAAGGACCACACAGCCCACCTAGTCTGTCCATTTCACTACTTGGTTTGACAATCCCTACTCTTATCTGGACTGCCTTTCGCCTGCTCTACAGTACAGCAGGGTGCCTTTATGCTTATCCCACGCACTTTTGAATCCCTATACTGTTTTCGCTTCCATCACCTCTGCTGGTAGGCTGTTCCATGGATCCACCACCCTCTCTGTGAAAAAATACTTCCTAGCATTCCCCGGAAGCCTCCCTCCCTCCAGCCTCATGTTGTGTCCCCTTGTCCTTGTGCACTCTCTTCTCTGAAATATGCTCCCCTCCTGTACCCTGTTTATTCCTCTAAGGTATTTGAAAGTCTGTATCATATCCCCTCTCTCCCTTCTCTCTTCCAGTGAATATATGTTTAGTTTCTTGAGTCTTTCCTCATAAAGCTTGTGGTGCAGTCCACATATCATTTTTGTTGCTCTTCTCTGGACTGCTTCCATTCTATGTCCTTCCTGAGATGCGGTCTCCAGAACTGGACACATTACTCTAGATGAGACCTCACCAGTGATCTATACAGTGACATCACCACTTCACTCCTCCTACTAGTTATGCCCGTTCCTATGCACACCAGCATTCTGTTTGCTTTCCCCACTGCTTTTTCGCATTGTTTGGCTGACTTCAGGTCATCGGATATGATAACCCCCAGGTCTCTGTCCTGACTTGTGGTGGCTAGAACCTGCCCCCCCAATCTTGTATTCCTCTCTTGGGTTTCTGTGTCCTAGATGCATTATCTTGCACTTCTTAGCATTGAAACCTGACTGCCAGACCCTTGACCATTCCTCAAGTAGTCTTACGTTATTACTCATTTTATCTAGCCCCTCCTGTGTGTCATCTCTGTTACAGATCTTGGTGTCATCTGCAAACAGGCATACCTTCCCCTCCAGTCCCTCTGCAATGTCGCTTATGAAGACATTGAATAGAACTGGACCCAGCACAGATTCCTGAGGAACTCCGCTGGTCACCTCCCCTCTTCTGATTTTATGCCATTTGCTACCACCCTCTGGGTCCAGCCTTTTAGCCAGTTTCAAACCCATTTTACCACTTCAGAGCCCACACTCAGATTCTCCAATTTGTTAAGCAACCTTCTATGTGGAACAGTGTCAAAGGCCTCAATGAAATCCAGGTAGGCCACATCCACCGCCTCCTGATCCACCACCCTGGTCACCTAGTCAAAGAAATTGATAAGATTAGTCTGACAGGACCTACCCTCAGTGAATCCATGCTGCCTTGGGTCTTTTGCACTGCTTGACTCCAGAAACTTCACTACCCTCTCCTTAAGCAGGGACTCCATCAGCTTCCCACCACTGAGGTCCAGGCTTACAGGTCTGTAATTGCCTGCCTCCTCCCTACTTCCAGTCTTGTGCAGGGGACCCTTCTGCCCTCCTCCAGTCCCCAGGTACCCCCCATCTCCAGTGACTGGTTGAAGAGGGTTGTCAGTGGACTTGCTAGGACTTTCCTGAGTTCCTTCAACACTCTAGGGTGAATCCCATCTGGCCTCACTGCCTTGTCTGTCTTTACTTTTCCTAGTTCCTCCAGACTCTATCCACCATAAATGGGCTGGTGTCCACCTCTCCTCTCTGTACATCTTTCCTCGTGGTCTTGGCCTCCCTGCCTCTCCCTTGGTAAATACCCAGGGCAAAATACTTGTTCAGTATCTCAGCTTTTCAAGATCGTCCTCCACTCACCCACCCTCTCCCTTCTTTAGCCTAACAATACCATTTCTGATCTTCTTCCTCTTGCTAATATAATGAAAGAAAGTCTTGTCCCCGCTTCTTAATAGCATGTGCTATTCCTTCCTCCATTCTTGCCTTAGCCCCTCTGACAGCTTTCCCAGCTTCTCTCTGCTTCTCCAGATATTTCACTCTGTCTTTTTCTTTCTGTGTCTCTTCGTATTTCCTGAATGCCTTACTTTTTTCTCACACTTTCTTAGCTACTGACTTAGAGAACCACAGTGGCCACTTCTTTCTTTTGCTTTTGCTAAGCAATCTGATACATTGACTTGTCACTGCTGCTATGGATCTCTTGAGCTCAAGCCACTGTTCTTCTATCCCTCCCCTGTATCTTCTGCTGCCAGGGCAATTTTGAGCTGTTCTCCCATCTCCATGAAGTTGGCATTCTGGAACTCTAGGATCTTAATCTTTAAATGGCTTTCTTTGCCAACATGTTGACTCTAAACCACACAGGTCTGTGGTCACTGGTATGAAGTGGACTGCCCACCTCAGCATCTATGATTCTGTCCCCGTTTGTTAGCACTAAGTCCAGTACAGCCCCCTCCCTGGTGGGCTCAACCACAAGCTGCCTTAGGTTTGCCCCATACATGGCAGACACGATGTCCCTGCTCCTTGATGTACTTGCAGTCTGGGTATTCCAATCTGCATCCAGCATGTTGAAGTCACCCATCAGTAGTACTTCCCCTCTGGCTGCCATTTTATGGATGGCTTCCACTAATACTAGGTCTATATCCTCCTCCTGTGTGGGAGGCCTGTAAACTACTCCAGCATGGATGGTTGTTTTGTTCCCCAACTCCAGAGTGACCCACAATGCCTCTGCTTCTTCCCTGGATCCCTGAGCCTCCGTAGCTTTAATCCCTTCCTTCACGTACACAGCAACCCCTCCTCCCCTCTTCCCCTTCCTATTCTTTCTAAAAAGTGTGTACCCTGGTATGGGTGCATCCCAGTCATGGTTCCCTGCATACCATGTCTCCATAATAGCCACAATGTTCAGGTCTGTGTCTGCCATCAGTGCCGTTAGGGTATGGATTTTGTTCCCAGACTGCGGGCATTTGTGCACATGACCTTCCACTCTGTGTACCCTTAATGTTTCTTGTTTATTGGTCTTTGCCCTGTGCTGCATTAGTGAGGTACCTTCTCTGTTCTCTGACCCATTATAACTATGGTAGTTTTAAGGTTAGATATTATGCTAGTTATTGGGTCCTCACTGCTTTCAGTTATGTCCTGTGGGGGGCTATGATAATCCCCTTGACTGTCTATGCCTCCCCTTGGCAAGTTTAAATGATCACTAAGGATGCACTTAAACTTCTCAGAGGGATACCTTTGCCTCCCTAAACAGATGCAGGCCATCTGAAGAATACAGTCCTTCATCCCTCCAAGGTGATGTTCCAGTCCCCAGTGAAGCCATACCCAACCTCTGCACCATTTCTTCAGCCATTTGTTGAATTCAAGATGTGGATGTCCATCCTTCCCCTTGCCATGGACAGGTAGCACCTCTGAGAAGGTAACAGAGTGTGCTACTGCCCAAAGCCCCTCCCAACTCCTGAACTCTTCATGTATTCTTCCTACATCTACCACCTCCCTAACCAGGTCATTAGTCCCCAAGTGAATAATGACATCCAGCTCTCCTCCTCTACTGCCCTTGCAGTCCTAAGGATTTGCTCACCCTCCTTCTGAACTGTGCCTCCAGGTAAGCACAATACCTCCCTCTCACCATTGCTGCTTGACTCCAGCTCAGTCCCTGGACAATAGAGTCCCCAACCAGGATTTGCTTCCTCCTCCTGTGTGTTCTTCTTGCATCTGCCCTTGGGGTTCCCATCCTGGATGACCCCCTCAACCCCAATGGTGTTCACTTCTGGAGATGATTTGCAATCTCTATGCTCTACCAGGGTGGCATACGAGTTGTGAAGTGCCACCGGCTGTGGGAAGTGCCTGCAAGCTGCCTCCCACACCCTCCCCGAGCCCAGTGTAGTCCCTCCTTCTTGGCAACCTCTGAGGGAGCGGTGGTGGACATGGTGGTCTCTGTATGGGGGAAGGTCGGTCTGCTCGGAGTTCAGCTACCTCCTCCCTTAACACAGAGAGGTGCCTGCAGATAGGGCAGCACCGCAGTGTCCAGAAGCTCTTTCTGAACACTGCTGCCCCACATCCACTGCAAAAGCACCACACCCATCATCTTCCTTCTACTATCCTTGCCTAACTGCCCTTATTGCCCTGTACCCGCTGCTCTTTTCTTCCATATCATGTCCAGTGCCCAGCTATATATATTTGTACTGTCAATACTCTTTAGTGGTATAATGTATCAAGGAATATAGATTTATGTTAGGTGTGGTGTGCCTATGTTGTGTACAGAAATAAGATGGCTAACAGTGTGTGTATGCACTCAGCTGGTACCGTATGATGTCACAGGTTAACGGTATAAAGGAAGTGATGTGATAGGGATGGAAAATGGGCCTCTCCAGAGACAATCAGCCACACCAGCAAACCCCCACAGAAACACTCAGCTGCACCTACAAAATCCCCCAAACAGGTAACTTTCTGAATGAATCCCGAAAGCAACCTGGTACCAACTGAAAGCAACAATAAGCTACAAAAGAAACAGTAACCACAGCAATAAAATCAGCAAAAATCAACAGTCACTTCCCTGAAATGAACTGCTTCCTTCTTCTTCTTAGTCTTTAAGCTCAATAATTTATCGAAATAAATGAAATAAAAAAACATCTTGCACAGACTGTGCAGGCAGTACCACTCAGCTTTGCATACCTTGTAGCCCAAACTGCACAAGATGAAATTCTTTTGCCATAAAAGCCATCACACAGCAAATTAAACTTGCAATACATGGTTTCAGTTTCATCACACTGAAAATCGGTAGTAGCTGTGAGTCATAATACCATTGTTCTGACATCAGGAATCCATAATGCTATTATAGTATATGGTTAGGGCTTATAATGAATAGAAAGCCGTGGCTTTCAAAATCTTGTTGTAGGACAGTTCAAAGGTCAAAAGTTGTTGTACTATCGGTCTGACGTCACATCAATAGTACAACTTTTTGCCTTGCCCTGCAACCTGATTGGCTACTTAGCAACAGTCTGAGAAGAAAAAATGTGGGACGTGGTGGCGCAGATTAGCGGCGCGGTCCGGAGGACCCACATCTTCACGACACGGAGAGCCTCACAAGGCTCTGTGTCACTAAAGTGAATCGCCGTTTTTTTTTTTTTATTTTTAAACTAAGTGCTGCCAAGCAAGCGGGACGGGGTGAAGCCGACCTGAGAGCGGGACGAGTCGGGAGTGTTAGCAGCAGAACACTATGAAGGTAACCGTCAACTTGGGGAAGAAATGAAAAAAGAAACACAAGCCAGGAACCATATACTATAAAAAATAGTGGCTGGGTAACCATCCACAACTATGGCTGTGTTTCCATCTCGGTTGTTGAAGACATCATGGAGACCTCTCGAGCTTCGGGAGTGGGAGCAGCAGAACACTATGAAGGTAACCGTCAACTTGGGGAAGAAATGAAAAAAGAAACACAAGCCAGGAACCATATACTATAAAAAATAGTGGATGGGTAACCATCCACAACTATGGCTGTGTTTCCATCTCGGTTGTTGAAGACATCATGGAGACCTCTCAAGCTTCGCTCTCGAGGTCTCCATGATGTCATCAACAACCTCGATGGAAACACAGCCTTGTTGTGGATGGTCACCCATCCACTATTCTATATGTTCTGATGTCAAAACAATGGTATTATGGTTTTCATGTCCTTCTCCTGCTCGCGATCAGCTTCAGTGGTTAGCACATCAAACAGCTGCCTGAGAACGGGTGGTCTTGCAGACATGGGTAGATCAGTCATATTTTCACAAAAGTTACATTTTGTCTGTGAACAAAATTACAGCTATTGAGGGTCAGCGTGTAATACAGACAGTGATGTTTGTTACTTATGGCTGCTGTGTGGGGTAATGCGAGTGGGCAGTCATGGCTGTGCATGGGAGAGAAAGTCGTTTAAAAATTAAAACTGAACTTTTCCAAAACTGGAGCCTTAAATTTCAAAAACAACAGAAGGCAGTCCATCTGTTAGGGTGCTATTAATCTATCCTGGGATTCCTGTGACATCATAAACCTCTTGCGGGTTACGAAGTCACAGGAATCCCTTGATGGATTTGCAGCACCGTAACAGATGTATCACCATCTGTTATTCAATTTATAACACAACAGGCACTTTAATGGCAGAGTGATAGCCACCTCTTCCTGCTGTTATTTCTGGGTGCTGGAGCTGAGATGTGTCCTCGGGGAAACAAACCCCAAAGTCCTGCACGAAGTGCAACGTGCATCCCTCCAGCATCACTGGGTCAGGTGCAACACTGTTCTAAATAATAATTTAAAGGAAAAGCCTAACTTTTTCAAAACAAAAATGCAAAACATAGAATGACAGTCCTCAAGCACTAGTGCTTAATTGCATAATAGGGACACCTACTATACAACTGTACTTGGCACTTTTTTGGCATTAACACACCAATATATTTATCCTGCTCTGTTTGTTTTTCTTTTTATGTTTACAAAAAAAATGTTAATTTTATTGCTCATTTTTAAAATTAAAACAGAGTTTTATTCTGTGTTTAATTCCCTTTTAATTACAGTTCACTTTAAAAGGGTCAAAATCATCTAGCAGTTGATGTCCTGTGGAATGTCAGTAATCTGAATAGGCAAAACAAACCCTTTGGTTGAAATTGCTGCATAAAATCGCATAGACCCAATGAGACTGCAACTGCAGTGGTACTGAAGATATGATAAACATTCTTTCAGCAGGATATTGCAAAGAGTGTGCAGGATTCAATTTAAACAAACCCTTTATAATGTTATAAAAACATTCCCTCAGTAGGGAAATGCAGAATTGTCAGTGGGTTTAGATCCAAATAGTCCCACAGTGGGGCTGCATCTAAAGGAATGTTTATATAGCTTATCTTGTTGCTGCTGCCAAGGCAGCCTCATTGGGTCTTTGCCAATTAATGTACAGGCATATTTTAACTCCTAGCCCGGTGGGGCAGTTTATTAAATTTAAGAAGATTGTGGAGTGTTGCCTGATAGCATGAGCCTTATGGAAGGCTAAAGTGTTGGGATCCCAGTCTTATAATGCACCTGATTCATTTGAGCCACGGACTTTCTGTGTTTACTATGACAAACCTATTCTGTATGGAAATTAACTGCATAGCTGAAACATGCTTTTCTGCAAGACATTACACACATTCAGCTTATTTCTGCATGCATGGTGTAATGTCTGTACTACAAACAGCAAAGAGGACTTTGGAAATATCTTTGTGAGGAACTAATTTTGCAAATTATGAATGCAAAACAAACTCACTTTTCTTGAAATGTTCTTGCACAACATTCGAAAATTCTAGGCCATGCATTAGTATCATTTTATTTATTCAGTTTGTGTGAGGCCTGCAAAACATATGCCAAACAATAGCATTACGACAAATGTAATAGTGAGAGTATTACATGTATAAAAGATTTAATACATACTTGTTCTCATTTGTCACTCATGGAGGGATGAATAGAGCTGACCAGAGAATTAGAATGCTATACAAAATATGCATGCACCAAGAAATGCCAAGATTAATAGAATATAACATTTACTTAGTGTTATTTTTATTTCTGAGGTGTATTTATGACAAAATGCCTTTTTGGTTTTACAAAAATTGTGTCATCGTCATTGCTGTCTCTGTTCTTAGTTCACAGATCCATCGCATTCCGTGGGAAGCAGCATGATGTCATCTTATTAGGCTCTGTTCACAGTGGCTTGTTAAAACATTTTAAGTTCCTTAAAATGTTTTAACAAGCCCAAACTATTTGTGTCTGCTCTGAACAAGGTTTGCAACCATGTTTAAACCCTGCAATGGACCTAGTCTTAAAACCAGTTTTAAACACCATTTCAAACCTAGCATGGTTTACCTGATAGTGTGGATTGGAGAGCGATTGGTGTTTCTCCTGAAGCAGCACTAATCCATGCTGGAGATTGTGCGGGCACAAGACTCCATAATCTATTACAGGCTACAGTGTAGATGCAGTGTGACCCTGTTTAAACACGGTTCTAAAGAAATACAAACAAGTGAGGACAAACTTCCATGGTGAATTTAAAACTGCTTTTAAAAATGGTTTTAAAAACAGACTGCCAGTTCATACAGGGCCTTTGTCTCAGCACCGTTTTCCTCTTGCTAGACAAGGTAAACTGAACTGCCAGGTATATAAACATTATTCTGGTCAGTATACATGTATATCTTATTAATAATTTTGAATGAAAAACATTTAATAAATTGCTATAGTAGAAATAACTAGAGACTAAGGACTACAATGGCACTGTTAAATTATTGTGAGTCAAGAAAGCTTAGGTAAGAGCAGCAGTGGTAAAAAAAAAAAGGTTGGTACAACCCCAGAGCGAGTCTGAGGAGCACTGTTTTTACTTCAGCATAGTTTCTATTACTAGTACCTGCTACCAGCAGAAATAAAACAACATATATTTTAAATTTCTAATGCTCTTTACAGAACATCATGCTACAATATAGCCCAGCCTATCAAAATTAACACCCAGAGCCACAGGTCACACAAAAACACCTCCAGCTATTAAAGTTTCAAAATAACTTTAGCAACCTAAGAGAAATCTTGCTCACACCTGTAACTGTCTTGAATACCAAAGGTGAGGAGAAGAACACTATTAATTGTCATGAACCCACTCCTGGAGGTCAGGCCCACAGAGCCCACAGTGCCCACCCTTAAGTGCAATCATGACAAGGGGGAGAACAGGGATACCCTCCTTGTCCTTTTAGACTGCTCTCCAAGATCACAACTGCACCTCTGCCACGAGGACCCAGGGTGTGCCTCTAGCTCTGGATAAGGGCACAATACCAGTCTTGAGCCTTATGGCCAAATATGAACCCTTCCTTAGCTATTGCACAAAGGAGGAAGCACCAGGCTTAACACTCTCTTTGGGGTAGCAGTGTAAGCCTGATTAAACCTTCTCCCACAGGACATGTAACAGCCTGGTTCAACATCCCTGCACACGTGTCCCTGAAACTTTGGTATTCTCCCTATCCTTCCAGATCCCTTACAGACCCTTTTCTTGATTTGGTTGCTTATGGTGGTCCCTCTAAGCAATTAAAAGTTGTCACAGATTATTAATAAACCTTCTACAGTCATATACAATATATAAAATTCTCGATGAGGCAGATATTCTTTAGAAAACAAAGTTTTACTAAAATACTAAAAGAACATACACTAATTT
Organism: Neoceratodus forsteri; assembly: GCA_016271365.2. Classification (NCBI taxonomy): domain Eukaryota; kingdom Metazoa; phylum Chordata; order Ceratodontiformes; family Ceratodontidae; genus Neoceratodus; species Neoceratodus forsteri. The sequence continues at coordinate 1,223,763,371 of CM057450.1, forward strand.
GAGTTATAGTATTTAGAAACAAGATGGGACAAATACATACATGTAAACGCTCTAACACGGTTAGCTAAAAGTCTACCTTGAAATTGCAGTGAATTGAAGACCAGAAAAGTGGATGGAGGTTTTCAGTTTCCTTTAGTCCCTGGCAGCCACACTGGGTCTCAGCAGTTTGGCTTCTGGTGTGTGTCAAGCAGAGTGTCCAGATGAAAATGTGTGTATCAAATGCCCTGAGCTGGGCTTTTTATAGGGATGGCCGTCCCAGTCTGTAATCTTGCAGTGTCATCAATTTCTAGTTCTGAGCAACTACTCTGTTTGGCCAGGAGATGTCACTGTTCCACTGTTTCCAAAAATCAAATCCTCGCATTTAAAGTCTAAGCCTTTGAAATTTTCTGTAGACAGTTGGCACCCATAAGATAAAATCCACATTGTCCTGTTAGAATGGTCATCTGCTGTTCAATTCTTGGCTAACTTATCCTGAGCTTTTGAACTGGCTTAATTTAATTAGTTTAGTTTAGTTTAGTTTATTAGTCTAGGAATTAATACCTTTGAGCCAGGGCTCTTTTACAAAGGTTCCACGTCACAAAGAACATTTAACAAAACACGATACACATTACAGGTAAAACCAGACAGGAAAGTTACATCATAAATTTGCTATTAACAGTTTAAGGCAGTAATGTTTTTAAGTTTCATAAAAACAAGCTATAACAGGTTCAAGCAGTAGACAATTTCGAGGTTAAGGAAACTTCCAGGGAGGGTGATCATTAGGTGCCAAAAGGAGGCTAGAGAGGAGGAAAGGTGGTGAGCGGGAGAGTAAGTGAGAGGGACAGGAAAAAAGGGGGAGTGAGTTTGGGTGGGAGACAGGAAGTAGTAGAGGTACCAGAGGGTTCATTAGTCAGGAGGAAGAGGCCTCAGATGTGAGATGGACATGAGGGTAGTAGTCTTTATCTAGCACAATCACAGTTGCTAGTGGTGGTGAGGTGGGCATAGAGCATGGATTTGAAAGCTTCAAGCGAGGTTGAGGATAGAGTAGGTGGACTAGCGCATTGAACCATGTGGGGCCCTGTATGCGAAAGATCTTTGTCCCTGTGCAGTCCGGCTTCTCGAACCAGGAAAGGCTGGCGTTCAGATCTGGTGGAGGGTCGTGAGCCAGGATTCAGTCGGAGTAGGTTTTGAATACATAATGGAGTCAGTCCCAAGACAGATTTTGCCATTGTGCAGGTGAGATAAATAAGAGCGATTTGATAGGTTCAACCAGCCTGATTCATAGTACAGATCCTGCGTGTGAGTCAGTCTTTGAGCCCCGTGAGGAGCAGGCAGGCCTTATTTAGAGTGATTGAGATACGCCTTAGAGCAGTGGAGGTAGCTGAGCCATAAATAATAAGGCCATAGTCAATGATTGAGATTATGGAACTCTGTATAGCTATTCTCAATGCCGCTTGATTTAGAAATTGTGATTCTGGAATAGTATTCAAAGGCGTTGGTTCACTGTTTTCGCAGTGTTGTCAATGTGGTTGCAAAGGTGAGCCCTTGGTCAAAGTGATGCCAAGGTATTTGAAAGTATTTACTTGGTCCAGTGTAATTCCATGAGAGGTTTGTATGGTGAGTGGAGTATGCCTATTTTGTTTTGGTGATTGGAGAAGAGCATGGTTTTGTTTTATTGTGGTTTAGCACAAGTTTACTATCCAGGAACCACCTTTCAACACTAGAGAAAGCAAGTTGCAGGCTTTTTCGAGGGAGTTTGGATCCTTGTGGGAAGAGAGAATTACAGCATCATCAGCATATAAGATTATTTTCTCCTGGCAGATATCTGGGAGGAGTTAAGGAACAGGCTAAGAGGAGCGGTCAAGAATTGATCCCTGTGGTACACCGAGAGAACTGGTTTGAAGTCGGAGAGTTCATTAGAGATTTTACAGCCTGTGACCGATTGGACAGGTAACTTTTACCCAAGCACAAGGACCTTCGGCCAGGCCTAGGCTAGAAAGTAGGGAGGTAAGTAGGCCATGATGGACTGTGTCGAAAGCTTTGTAAGATCGATAAAGACTCACCTGTTTGGCACCCTTTGTCCAGGGCTGAGTGGACTTCTCCAGAGAAATCAAGTAAGGCTGTTGTTGTACTATGTCCTTTCCTAAAGCTGTGCTGTTGATTACAGAGTAGATTGTATTTGTCAGGTAATCAGAGAGTTGGTCTGCCACTATTCGTTCAAGTGCTTTGGAGAGGGGAGGGAGTATTGATATTGGTCGATAGTTTCCTGTTGAGGTTTTGTCCCCCCCTTTGTGCACTGGCATAACTATGGCAGATTTCCATTTGTTGGGAAATTGACTTTGGCAAAGTGACAGATTAAGAATTTTTGCAAGGGGTGAATTACTTCATCCAGGGTGAGAGACAGGATTTTAGATCTAGCGTGTCACTACTTGTTCTGGATTTGGAGCAGGCCTTTCTTATGTACTTGTGTGCTTCGTGCACTTTGATTTTCTTGAAGTAAAATTGTGGTTTGTCTGAGGGGTGTTTTGTGATACTAGGCTAGGCACAGGTAAGTCCGAGAAGAAATCTGGGGAGGACCCACTAAGGTCTGTGAATGTCTTATTATGCGCATCTGCAATAGACTTTGGGTCAAGAGTGGTGGATCCATCAACTTTCATAATGGTAGGTGGCGATTTTGATTGTTTACCCATTATGTTTGGATGTTGTCCCAAAAGCTCTTCCATCACCCCAGGTGGATTCAAGGGCATTTTGAAATAGGCTCTTCATTTGCCTAATTTGTGAGGTACATCTGTTTCGTGCCTGCTTGTATTTTAGGGTATCATGAGGTGAGCCTGTGTCTCTGGCAACTGCCAGAGGTCCCCGAACAGAGCTCGGCAAGTAGTTTGGCAGTAATCCATGGATTTGATAGCGCTTTGATTTACGTTTTTACTGGGGCGTATAAGTCGCATGCAGAGTTGAAAGATTTAATGAAGTATTCTAGTGTGGTATTAATATCAGTTGATTCAAGGATTGGCGTCCAGTCCTGTTTATGCGAGATGGGTTTTCAACTTGATAAGATTCCCATAAGGCAATACTCTGCTTGTTATAACTTTGGGGGTGGCTTGAGAAATTTATTAGACCAGGTACAGGACACTGAGGAGTGGTCACTGAGAGGAGTCAGGAGGACTTTAATGTTTTTATCCGGTCAGGGTGATTTGTGAGAACCCAGTCAATAAGGGTGCTTGTACCAGTTTTGTAATTTTTCGGGTGGGGAGGTTACCATCTGAGTCAGGTTTGCTGCTAGGATGTCATCTTTGTAAGAGCCAGTGTCAGAGGCGAGCCAGTTTATGTTGAAATCCCGAGGAGGAGGAGCTCATTTTCAGAGGGCTGCAGACTAACAAAATCAAGTACAGACTTAATACTGGCACGGTGGTCTTTTGGAGGGATATAGACTGCGGCCACTGTGAGAACTTTGTTTTGTGCATCAAGAAGCAGTTTGATAGGGAGGAGTTGCATCTGCGTATTTGTAGGGGTGACGCTGCCGCGTTGACAGGAGAGGTTGTCCTTTATGTAGTTACATAATTAGTTACAAGGCAGACCCTGGTAAGGTTTATGATTATGCAAACTGATTTTATTATCCCTGTTTCCCTTGGGTAGTTAACTTAGAGGAATACTCTTTGATCAGTTATTCACAAGCCTTTTGACAAGAACTTGTCAGATTCTTGGCAAGCAAGGCTGGCCTGCAGAGTTAAAGAAGGTCAAACCCTTTTTTGAAAATAAAGAAATCCATTTTTTCTCTAGGTGCCTTGAATTGACACTGACATTTCTGAGGTATATACACATACACAGGATTACATATATATATATATATATATATATACACACACATATGCAGAAGTATATCTACAAATAAGGACTGGCAATCGGTCAGCTTGCCACATTACTTAGAAACAGCTACAATGCTAATTTATACCCTTCAGCAGCAAGTTCAGTTCTATCAGAGAATTAAACATCCTGAACTTTGGGTGTTTGATTTTAGCAGACTCTTCCGAACATTCAGGCTACAGGTGTTGCTGGACAGTTTGCTACCTTTTATTAGACCACCATGTGTCTTGTACAAAGATCATACAGTACACACATTTTGAAGCCAGACAGGTCCCTTCATCAGGTGAAACTCAAAGTCACATGTTTGTATTTTCTTGAAACTTGGCTTCCCAGCCAAATGCCTTAAGGGTAGCCCTTGCCTCGGTGTTTTACTGCGGAGGTTCTTTGTTTAGTCAAAGCTCTCTACCTCTCCCCCCACACACAAAAAGTTGTCAGCTCTTGGCACTGGGCTAGTAGCTGACTCCATTTTTTTAAACCAATCTCCCTCCCTAGCCCACAAAACTCAGGGCCCAAAATACCATAATTTGATAGCCCCCCCCCCCCCACTAATCCCTCATCCATGGCTAAGGGTGGGTGGGCAATTGTTATAACCAGGGTAAGTCATCTCTGTCTCTGTCCTCCCTGTTCACTTCAAAAATAACAAAAAATCTTTGTTGGCCGGCTCCCTTAAAATGTGTACAAATTCAATCCCCTCTCCCTAACCCACTCCAAATCCCCCAGATATCACATATCCCCAGCTTGAACCCTGATTCATGATTGTGGAGTAATCAACCACATTCATAATAGCTCAGTCAGGCCCCCCCCCACACACACACACATATACACAGCATGCCATTTAAACTGACAAAATAGTCTGTTTGGTGTGCTCCTCGTATGTATCGGGGAGCAAGGAAGGGAGGGAGGAGGAGCAAGGTTTGTATGGGTAAACTATTGGAGGTTTGAAACACTTTACTAATTCACAGATTGTGAACTGCATAGCCAGAAAAACAAACTCCGGTCAGAGCTGAAATGGATGTGGAGAGATTTTGGGATGCTTTTACCCATTATTTCTAATGAATTTGCACAATGCAGATCTTCTGAGAGGCAGTTTCAATGTGGTCTTCCTTTTACACATTTTTACAATGTGTTTTCCTAGACTATGCCTGATGATTGCTATATATTTAGCCTGGATAGTTCACAGAAGAAGTGGTATCTCATTTTCAGTGGGTTCTACATCTACATAATATTATGCTGCATTGTATAACATCAGAACACTGAAAACAATATCTGACATCTGGACAAGGCTACCCTGAATAAATAAATACATCGTAAAAATTGTAAAATCATGACCCCACTGAAGACAATATATTGCATCTAATCTGGGGCATCTTGAGTAAATACAGTGCAAAAATGTGTAAATGAAGATCCCTATGACAATGTGATGTAGCACCTCCCTGCGCTATCCAGGATACAAAATATAGGATAAGAAATATTTAAAGGAAATGTACTGTAAACTGAACTTCACTGTGCTCACTGACATAAAGAGTTTCTTTATTGTTTTATAAAATATTAGACTGCAGTATTTATTTTGAGTGCTGTGGCCATGAGGATGGTGTGTACAGTGTGTGTGTGTGTGTGTGTGTTTGCTGTAGCTTCATATATATTTTTCCTCAAAAAGCATAGTAAAAAATGCCTGCTGATTGCTATATATTTCGCCTGGATAGTTCACAGAAGACTTGGCATATGTTTGAGACAGTGCTTATCAGATAGTGTCTTAAGAGGTTAAAAAAACAGTGTAAATGTTTTTAGATTTGCTGGAAAAGGGTGACATTTAGGAGTTATGAATCTTTCTTGACAGGCAATACCTGCCCAACTGAACCTTGTAGCAAAAAAATGTTTAAATGCTAAGTATTTAAATGTACAAGTTGTTGCATTTTAAAGAGAGAAAAGAAATCTCCAGTTTAATAGGCAACCTATATTTAATAAGATGTTTCAGTTTCCTAATGGCCATCTGATAAGCAGCTTGGAGTTATGTCTCCAACATTCTAAACAGAAAAAAGGGAGTATTTTATTTCAGTTGGCATAATGATTTGGAGATGTGGAAAGATACATTGAAAACTCCAAAAAATGTGTTCCACGATGCTCCATTTTTCCAGCTACAGACAGCAAGATGGCTGCAGGCTGTGCCCATAGCCATAAAAAGAGCAAAACAACATGGAGAATTGATAGCTGATAGCTTGGGAGGGATGTCAATAGTCATAAACATTGCATAGCTGCATCTGATCTGATTAAGTATTTAGTCCTGGCCCAGCTTTGCTTCTAGATCCCTCAATATTACCTGAAACAAACATGGAGGGACTAGATCTGGTGCATGCAAGTGAAAGTATTTCATAAACAAAGTTATGTCTTCATTTCTGCAAGTCCATTTTTAAAGTTTTTACTTAGTACCTACAATTAAAATGGAAACTAACTTTTTTAATTCACTATTTATTTCCTACTTATTGGCTAATTCAGTTCTTCTGCTTGATCTATGTTCTGTCTTAGCCCTCCATGACACCACCAGTGCTTTTTCCTGACCAGACTCACTGAGAACCATGCCTGCTCACACCATGAGCTTAACGCTGAGGTGAGTTTTACCATAATGGGCTAATGAGACCAAGCACAGGAGGAAATATAATTCAATGCATGGGGGGAAGAGGCAGGAGATAGTACACTCAGACGCCACAGTAGATACTGTATGCCTGGCCGATGGCAGAGGACATTATATGTACAGAGGACAGAAATCTCTACCTCTTATAGCCTGCCTCACCCTACTAATTGGCAAAGTGCTCCTGGCTGCCATGGAAGGGGCTGTCTTGATGCTGTGTGGTTAAACACAGCCTCAACAGCACACTGCACATTTCTTCTAGGTGTCGCTAGATGAGCGGAGCCTGGGATCTAACCCACCCAGGAAGAGATTGTCCATGTGAATTCCTAGCCCTCCTGCCAGTCCCTGCTTCTGATATCCTGGACTTGGATGCAAACCCAGATTTTAAGCATGTCAGAGCAGTCCCCCACTGCTCATCGCTATGGAAGAAACACTAAAAAGGTGCCTTTTCATACTGAAATTGCCTTTGAGAGTTCTTTTGGCCAATATGAGAGGTGTCAGGAATTGCCATCTTAAACAGATGACACAGTTAAAAATGTTCACAAGTACATGAACAAAATGTATTATTTAAGACCAACATATCCAGTCCTGGGTTTCTCAGATTACTCATTTCCTGGTTACAAAGTCAGTCATTGCCTGGTTATTCAGAGCTGCTATCTGGATCAGCAAGGTGCTCATTCCCATTTTTGTGTCGGCTTCCCTGCCTCCGGTGTGGCACTTGTAGGTCCCAAAGCCAGCATCAGACTTTGTCAAAAAAAGAAATACAAAATCACACATACCCCCATAATGCAAAGCACCATCAGCTGTATATGCAAAAGATCAGTCTGGACTGATGGAAACTGAAGTCTCAGCATACATAAGCATAGCTGCATCTTTGCTTCAGTTCTCAAAGACTTCAGTCATGTGACTTTACCTCAGAACACATGACCAGCAGGTTCCTGGGCAAGTTAGCTGTGGCAGCCACTTTTCATGGCATGATCTGGTTTCTCAAGCAAAGCCACTACACATCACTAATAGGGACGTCTGGCATAGTAGAAGGGCTTCAGTTCTGTTGCTTGAATTATGTTCTGTCCTGGGCATTTCATGCAGACAAAACTGAGTGGTTCTCACCCTTAAATCCCTCGAGAAGGCCAACTATACTGAGACTGCAGGCACGGGCTTGATTTTCAAGGCACTGACACAGGAGACCATTCTACCATACCAGTTTTGTAGTGGAATCCATTGTCTTAAAGCATTAGTATAATGCCTTGCATTAATCTTTTATTAACTCTTAAAAGTTGAGAACTATCACTTTCTATATCTTAAGTAAATTGTCTTGTCCTGTTTGCTAATTCAAATGTTTTTCTACCTTACATTAAGTTGATATGTGAAACAACACTACCTGATGGTTGACATATCTTGTTCTGTTCCCCTTCATACCTCATCTGCATTGTGACCTCACCACCTGTGACATCACAGCTCATCAAGAAGAGACGCTTGCTTCCAGATTAATCACCATAAATGTCATAAGGAGTGAGATCACAGTGCTGATGAGGTATGAAGAGGAACAGAACTAGATACGTCAGCCTCAAGGTAAAATACTGTTCTTCAGTCATGTCACACCAAATAATATAAGGAACAAAACCTAACCGGCAAAAGGAAAAATATTACAGAAGTAAAAAGTAGCAACTGGCTACTTGCAGAGCACATCATCATTTTCTGTCTGCTATTTTTGGCACTACTAGCTATTAAATGGTAATACGTCTGAGTACTGCACTCTTTGCTCTGCAGCATATTGGGAAGTAGATGCCTTATCTTCTACTTTATTTTGTATATGTGTCTTTTGTATAGATTTTGGAGTACTGTAAGATCCATGTCAGCTCTCTTACATTCATTTCCCATACTGAGGTGGAATTACCGGGAAATAGATATCTGCTTTCTTACATGGGTTCACATGTTATCATATCATTACTGTAAGTATTGTAGATGCCTGCCCATCTACATGTATTTCTCTGATTGCAGTCAGGTTATTTTGAAGTAGATACATGTTTTGAACATGCATTTCTCTGACTGCACTTGGCTTATCATGAAACAGATATCGGTTCTCATAAGTACATAGATCTGATTGCAGTTGGACTGTCTTGAAGTAGATACTGGCTCTCATACATGCATTTCTCATATTGAGGATGAATTACCAGGAAGCAGATTCCTGCTTTCTTACATGGGTTTCTCATATCATGGTTGGATTACTGTGAAGTACTGTAGATGCCTGCTTACCTGCAGTGGAGCCCACCAGGATGCAGTGCAATACTGCAGCATAGTTACTGCAGGAATCAAGACAATTTCAATGGCAGTTAATCCCTTTTGTCAAGCAGTAACCTGAGACACTACACTGCATCTTGAAGGTTCCAATGTACATGTATCTCTCTGACTGCAGCCAGGTTTATCATGATGCAGATACCTGCTCTCATACATGCATTCCTCTGACTGCACTGGAATTATCTTAAATCAGATCGATGTACTTATGAGAACCGATATCTGTTTCATGATAAGGAGAAGCAAAGGGAGGCAGGGAGGTCAGTAAGGGAAGCCAAAGCTCAGACAGAAGAACACATTGCAAAATTAGTGGGTAGAGGGGACAAAACCTTTTACAGGTACATAAGTGAAAAAAGAAAGGCAAAGGGAGGGATAGTGAGACTGAAGGGGGAGGATGGGGGCCGAGTGGAGGATGACAACAGTAAAGCTGACATATTGAACAGGTATTTCTGCTCAGTCTTTACTGAGAGAAGAGAGGTAATGGGTCTGAAGGAGTACAAGGGGTGAGAATGGTGCAGAAATGGACACAAGTCCTTTACATGAGAAGGGTCCTGAAGGAACTAGAAGTAATAAGAGTTGATAAAGCAATGGGGCCAGATGAGGTGCACCCAGGGTCCTTAAAGAACTAAGAGAGGTGGTGGCTGAACCTCTGGCTATCCTGTTTAGCCGATCACTGGAAACAGGGAGGTACCCAAAGACTGGAGGACAGCAGATGTAGTCCCTTATACAAAAGTGGGAACAAAGAGGAAGTGGGGAACTACAGACCTGTCAGCCTCACCTCAGTAGTGGGAAGATCATGGAAGCACTACTGAAGGAGAATGGTAGAACATCTGGTTGTCAATGGACTACAGGACCCAAGGCAGCATGGTTTCACAGAGTGAGGTCATGTCAGACCAACCTCATTGAATTTTTGACTGGGTGACTAGGGAGGTGGATCAGGGAGGGCAGTGGACATGGCCTATCTGGACTTCAGCAAGGTCTTTGACACTGTGCCACATAGAAGACTATAACACAAACTGGGAAATATGGGTGTGGGCAGGACAGTAGTGTGGTGGGTAGGTAACTGGCTGGGTGGCAGAACACAGAGGGTGATGGTAAATGGCTGTCACTCCACAGAGGGAAGAGTGGCCAGTGGGGTACCACAAGGATCAGTGCTGGGACCGGTCCTATTCAACATCTTCATCAGTGACATTGTGCAGGACCTAGAAGGCAGAATTTCACTGTTTGCTGATGACACAAAGCTCTGTAACAGAGTAGACACACCAGAGGGTGTAGACAGAATGAGAAGGGACCTGCAGAAACTTGAAGAATGGTCAGGGGTTTGGCAGTTGAAATTCAATGCAAAGAAGTACAAGATAATGCATATGGGGCACAAAAACCCTGACACAATGTAACAGTTGGGGGTGAGAATATAGCATGCACCAAGCAGGAAAGGGATCTTGGGGTTATCAGCTCTGATGACCTCAAGGTAGGAAACAGTGTGACAAGGCAGCAGGTAAAGCAAATAGGATGCTGGGATGCATAGGCAGGGCATCACCAGCAGGAAAAGGGAGGTCATAATTCCACTATACAAGACACTAATGAGGACCCACCTGGAGTACAGTGTACAGTTCTGGAGACCTTACTTATATAAGGACAGAGACAGGGTAGAGAAGGTTCAGAGGAGGGCAACAAAGATGGTGCATGGATTGCATCACAAGTCCTATGAGGACAGGTTGAAGGAACTGAACATGTACTCCCTGGAGGAGAGGAGGGAAAGAGGGGATATGATAGAGACATACAAGTATCTTACAGGGAGGAACAGAGTGCAGTAATACACTATTTTTAAGCGAAAAAGATGTTCCAGGACTAGAGGGCATGGGATGAAGTTGGAGGGAGGATTATTCAGAGGAAACATGAGGAAGAATTTCTTCACAGAGCGGTGGCGGACAAGTGGAACACCCTGCCAGAGGAAGTGGTGGGGCTGAAACAATCACGGATTTAAGAATGCATGGGATAGACATAAAAGGAATTCTGGAGGTCAGGGGTAAGGGGCAACAGACTTCTAGGAAAACATAAACTGAATTTACAAGCTCAAATGGGCAGACTGGGTGGGCCATAGGCCCTTATCTGCTGACACTGTATATGTATCTATGTATGTATCTATGTATCTAGATAGTGACATCTGCCAGCCTACATACATTTCCCTGATTACACTGTGATCATCTTGAAGCAGATACTTGCCTTTGTACATCCATTTCTCTGATTGTGTTTGTATTATCTAGTGCAAACATTTTTCTAATTGCAGTTTGATTATCATGAAGTAGATAGCGATACCTCTCACCAACATGCATTTCTCTGATTGCACTTGGATTAACCTGAAGTACGGTAGATGCCTTCTCTCATACATGCATGTCCATACTTATGCTTGGATTATCTTGATGTAGATAGTGATATCTGCTTTAATATGCACATTTCTCTAATTGAACTTAGATTATCTTGAAGTAGATACTTGCTCTCAAGTATGCATTTCTATGACTGCAGTTGGATTATACTAAAGGAGAAATCTGCTTTTGTACATGCATTTCTTGTATTGGGGTTGGATTACTATGAAATAGATGTGTGTTCTCATGCATGCATTTCTCATACTGTGGTTGGATTACCTTTATGTACAGTGGCCCCGGCCGAGATGCTATGCAGTGTCTCAATTTACTTCATGAAAAAAGGGATTAACTAATTGAAATGTCCTTGAGTACTGCAGTAAAATACAGTTACCTAAGAACTTACCGTAACAGTAGATCTTCGGGAGAGGTTCCTGCAGTAGGTCATAACATGTAGGACTGCATCCTCTGGCATCAGGACTGCATGGAAAACTTTTGCTAGCAATGTCTGGTGGGGGACTGCGCACCCGATGTCACGTGACTGACATCAGCGTGACCCTATAAGTGGGCGGTCCCCATGCCCGCCTTCCAGTTCTCCCGCCAGAGACCCAAGGGAGTGCGACAGGAGAAAAGGATATCATCCATGCAGCCCAATCCAAAGAGGCCTGCAAGAATAAACAGAAGACAGGGGGAAGAATGGAGGGAAAAAGATGACCTACTGCAGGAACCTCTCTCGAAGATTTACTGTTACGGTAAGTTCTTACGTAACTGTACTATCTTACTTCGACAGGGTTCCTGCGGTAGGTCATAACATGTAGGACTGATTCCCAAGCAGTAAACTGATCAGGAAAAAAACTGAAGCATGGGAGGAAGGAAGGTCTGCAAAAAGACCTGAGCAGGTCTATGACAGAAGGCCCTGCAAGACAGCTAGGCAAAGCCCCCTACGCCTTGAGGCAATGTCCTAACTGTAATGTTTAGTGAAGTAGCGGGCTAAACTTCAAGTGGCTGCAGCACAAATCTCTGCTGTGGACACATTCCTGAAAATGCAGCAGAGGCAGCCACACCTCTGGTGGAATGACCTTGACCTCTCCCCGAAGAGGCTTGTCATACTTCTGGCAGCAGAAATGAATGCAGTTGGTCAACCATTTGGATAAGCCCTGCTTAGAGACTGCCAACCCCAGCGTCTTGGGGACAAAGGAACAAAACTTGATCATCTTTACAGACATCCTGGTCCTATTGATGTAATATACATATCCTGTGCACATCTAGAGTGTGCAGGAGCGCCTCACCCCTGTTAGAATAAGCTGGATAATTAAAAGGGAGTTTGATAGTTTGGTTCAAAGTGAACTCAGAAACCACCTTGGGAAGAAACTTAGGATTTGTATGCAGAGCCACCCAGTCTCTGTGGAAAATCAGATAAGGCTCCTTAAACATTAGGGCCTGGAGCTTGGAGAGCCTTCAAGCAGAAGTAATGGCAACTAAAAACAGCACCTTCCAAGAGAGATAGCACATCTCACAGCTTATCGCTGGTTCAAAGGGAGGTAATATAAGCTTTTCCAACATAAAATTAAAATCCCAAGGTGGGGTGGGGTTACATATTGGTGGTCTCAGATGGAGGATCCCTCTCAGAAATGTTTTGAATACCTCCAACTGAGAAATTGTCTTCCTGTCTACCAAGGTGGTGGCGGAGATCGCTAAAGGTGGACTTTAACAAAAACTGAGTCCTGATTCATACAGGTGTAGAAGGTACTCCATCACCTGGGGCACTGGGCAAGAAAGAGGGTCCTCTCTTTTAAGGCTGCCCAAATGGAAAACTGTTTCCATTTCATAGCGTAAGCAGCTCTAGTGGAGCTTTCTAGCCTACACCAGAACTTGGACTACCCTGTCAGAGACTCCAAAACAGTTAACGATTATGTCCGAAGGAACCATGCATGGAGGTGTAGAGACCTGAGGCCCAGATGCACCAATCTGCCCTGATTCTGCGGCAACAGATCACACCAAAGAGGCAGAGGTACTGGGGGGTCCACAGCCAACTGCTGTAGGAGTGGGAACCAAATTTGCCTGGGCCAGAGGGGGGTGATCAGTAACAGTTGTGCCCCCTCTGCCTGAAGTTTCAGCAGAACATTCTTCAGAATGGGAAAGGGAGGGAAGGTGTACAAGTATCTTCCTGTCCAACAGAGAGATAACGCATCTAGCCAAATAACACCAGGCCCCTGAATGAGTGAGCAGAGCTTGGCAAGCTTTCGTTGACTGAGAGCAGGATCAACAAATTTCAAAATGGCATGCTAGTCCCGGACAACTGGTCTAGTCAAAATGGTAGTCCCAGAGTTCAGTGGTAGTCCAGTACACTTATATGAACATTTTAACCCAACTTATGTAGAAATAAATTATATGGTGTGTCTGGGGTTGTACTGTTGTATTAGGATGGATGTAGAAGAACTGTGTAAATCGGAAAAACAATACTGAGTGACTCTCCATCCAATTCCTTTCTTTTCTGAATGTTAATAATACGGCAGGTCAGGGTGGGACCGGTGTACCGTGTGAGGAGTGCATCCCTGCACCAGATTTTGGGATGCCAAAAGAGGACACTTAGTTCACTGATGAGCCCTGGTGCCAGACCCCGAGTAAACAGGTTTAAAGTCTCCACTGCCTTCACAGCTCATATACAAGGGAGGTCCTAGGTAGGAGAAGAGGTAAAAATTATAAAATAATAATAATACAACAGGATATTGAAGGTACATGAAGAATATTTGGCAGCTGGAAAAGAGGACATCTGGTGGTGACCCTAACTAACCATGTGTGCAGGCTGAAGTCTGTTTCAGAAGAGATCGGATAATTGTTTAAGAGTTAGTGAAATGAAGCCAAGGCCATCAATCAACAAGCCATTCTGTGAATACAGCATGACTGTCATCAAGGGTGAGACTGACTAGAGATTGGGAGGACAGGAAGAAGATGATGATGATGGAGCACTACTAGGAGTACTTGCATCAGGATCATCATCACTCATCAGGAGAAGAAACGCAAGCACAGCGGCACCACCAGCAGCATGCCCATGAACATGTCTAGTTCCTGGACCAGAAAGCAGCCAGTGATTAATTGCAGGATCAGGATTAAATTCATGCAGTTCAGGACCTTCTACCGCTATCTGCAGGAGAGACTGTAGTGTGTCATCAGAAACCGTGTCCGTATTTCTGTTTTGATAAGGTTCTGAATAGAAAAACTCTTTCACACTTAGCAGTTGAGAAACTCATAGTTATTAGTATTTCGACTAAGTCAAGAATAATGTGCCCAATCTGTGGTGGTTTTCTTTTAGTAATTTTGCATAGACCTGCAAATAGGGCTTGTCAGCTGAAGATTTAAGCAGCATTTTAAATGCAGCATACTCAGACTTTATATGTTCCTGCTGCTCTTCCATGAAAAGTCAAAGTATTCAACCAGGTTTGCCAGTTCACAGGTCCCAAACACCACTAGTTGGTCTCTTGGCAGATCAAACTGCTTGAAATCTAAACAGCTGAACCATTTGAGAGGCACCTCTGAGAATTTGTAAACCTCTCATCTATATACGTTATCGCTGCATCTATTAAATTCTGAAATTGTATCTCTTACAAATTGACTTCTGGGCAGTTGCTTCTGAATGGGAAAGGAACAGTCCTCTCCTCCTCCTCCCTCCCTCTTTGACACAGCATACTCCATCCATTTCCGTTCAGGTTTGTAATGGCTAAGGAAAGCTGCCATGTATTTCCCTGGTGATGTTTTCAGCTCCGTAAGCTGGAGTAGGCAGGTCTCAACAAGTTGTGGAACTTCCAGTAGTACTATGTCATCTCTTTGAAACTGGGTGACAGGTTTTAGTATTGGCAGGAAGTCTTGTAGTATACATAGGATTTTACAAACTGCACACTCTGTACTTCTTTTAAGAGGGCCTTTGTTCTAGAACCTTCATCACCACCAACAGAAGATGCATGTTCTAGGTGTTGAGCAACACTGGGTAGGTTAACCTGAACTGCATGAACTGACCATGACCTACTGGCAAGCCATCTCACTTGTTTTATAGCACTAAAGTGAGCAAGATCAGTATCCATGACATTTGCAATTTCTTTTAGTTCTCTCATTTGTTTGGGACTGTAATGATAAAACTTAAATATTTCCTTGAGAGTACTTTCAAGCTTTGACACAAATGTATTTTTTTTTTACCACATCAAGAACTGCCAGCTCTAACTTATGGGCAACACAGTGCATCGCAATTATTTGAGGACAGTGTTCCGCAACTTTGCTATGGTTCCTCCTCTTTCGCCCATCATGACACTGGCCCCATCAAAATTTGCTGAAACAAAGAATGGCCCTGGATTGTGAACATTTTGTAGGTTACTCAGAGGAAGATTTACTGACTCAAGTGCAGTCGTATTACGTGAAAGACACCTTCTGCATGTGCATGTTCCAGTGGCACAGCTTGGATAAGGACTGTACGTACCTGTTTTGAGTTTGGGTCAACAAACCATATGAAACATTTTCCCACTCAGTTATACTAGAATCTGTACTACCGTCAGCAAGAACTGTCACATATTTAACATCAGTAAGAGTCTGCATCTGAGTTTGGGATATAACTGCTGATATAGCACCACAGAAGTCTCTGGCTCGCTTATCATTGGTATAATTAGAACCAAGCGTTATCCATTTTTCTTGCAGTTCCAGAGCCACTCCATGTCGAGAAAGGCGCAGATTTTTGGCAATGGAATATGCTGTGTTGAACAGGCGCTGCATCTTGACCTTAGTGCCCTGATCCAACTGCGTAAATGCTTGATACAGTGGGGAGTCAGTGATATCAAAATGTACCACACGCTGACCACTGTGTGCACTATGTTGATTCATATACAGCAAATGTGAATTGGACTTGTCATGAGCACGTAGTGACTCAATTCGAAAATTATTTGAGCCACTGGCAAAAACATTAGGTTTCTTTGAAAAGGCTGGTACTGCAATGGTTGGATATTTTTCGCACACAGTGCAATACATCAGTTCTTTTTTTTCATCATATCTCAGCCAGTTATAAATGGTTAACCAACGCCTTTGAAACAATCTGGCCCTTTTCTTCTGATCATATTTCTTAGCTTTATTTGGCCTCTCTGGCCTCTCATCCTGCTCATGGAACACTAAAGTATGTTTTATAGGGGGTGGATGTAAACTTTCAGTTAAGCCTTCATTGCTTAATTCAACACACTGATGATCAGCGGTTATATCTCCTGACACAGATATAGGCTCATTGTCATTGTTATTACTCTTATCTGCACTAGACACAGTGACAGAGGTGGATTGTGTTTCTGTTTCAGGTGGTGTATTGCTGCTGTCGGAGTCTGCTGTTACTCGTGAGGCTACTGACCAGAGAGAAAAAAAGAGTCTGCTGTTTACTACTCCTACTCCTGTTCTGCATATTGTGGCACTTATTTTCTTCCCCCAATGATAATAAAATATATTTTATTTTTACGTGTGTCTGTGTGAGTTTCTTTGGGTGCCCAGGGTTTGGTGGACTGGGTGGCTGGCAGACAGTGATAACACTGGGCAGGGGCCAGAAGGATGAGGTGCTCATTTGCCTAGTCTTTTCAACAAATAAAGGCGATGGATCTTTATTTAGAAATTGAATTGTCTGAAACTTTCTGAGTTACGATTGTGCAAACTAAGGCAAGTCCTTATCCTATTTGGCAGGGCAGGCAGTGGCACACAGAACACTCAGAAGAAGTCACTGGACAAAGGCAGTGGAAGAAGCTGGAAGGGAATGGGTCTACTAATAGGAAAAGCCCAGCAGATTACACAGGGTCGGACTTGAACCTGGTCCTGTTACTAGTAATAACAGCACATGGACATGCACACAGCACGTAGATAACTCCCTAAGACAGGCTGTGCCTATTATTGCTCCCTCAGATAGCTGACCCTGACAGTGACTGGCAGTTCTTTGTTTAGTTTTTTAGTTTAGTTTTTTTTATAATAATTCACTAGTCGACTCACACACTCATCACACAGTTTAGGGCGGCTACAAATACAAACTAAGGTCAAGTTCAAATGTGCTAGTACTCTTTTACAACAATTAGTGCAGTTTTGTAAGTACTGCTCTACTTCTCCTTCACCAGTTACTGTGCAGTTATTACAGTTTTTACTTTTTTATTTATTTGGGCAACTAGTTAGCAAGTCCTCCCTTCCCCTTCCCTTATTAGCAGGCACACCTCACCACTGACTCCACAGCCTGGCCCTCAACCCAGCACACAGTGCAGATGCAAGAAGAATTTAGCACCATCAGCAAACCCAGCCAGACTGTGTGCAGTGCAAAATAAAAAAAGTTGCTGCAGTTAAGTACAAATGAGCTGCCTTCTCTAGTCTATGAACTTCTTCTACCAGCTTACAATCAATGCACTGTGTTAATGTTTCCTTGGATCACTGCGCTCCCTGTTTATTTTAGGTATACCCCTCCTGATTTCCTCTCAATAATGCTCCTTGTTGTCCTTTAGTGGTCCCTTCTTAGGTCCACCCTTCAATTAAGTTGTGCCAAGATGAACAACTCTGAGACTTGTAGGAGGGCAGCAGCCAAGGCCAACAGGATGCTGGGATGCATCGCTAGGGGGATCACCTCCAGAAGGAGGGAAGTGATACTCCCCCTGTATAACTGCTTGGTGAGGCCGCACCTGGAGTACTGCGTGCAGTTTTGGAGGCCTCACTTAAAGAGGGACATTAACCTCCTGGAGAGGGTCAGAGGAGGGCAACCAAAATGATTTGGGGCTTGGGGACAGGACCTATGAGGAGAGGCTCAAGAGCTAAATATGTACACTTTGGAAGAGAGAAGGACCGGGGGACATGATAGAGGTCTTCAGGTACATGAAGAGGGTAAATAGGGAGGAACAGTGAGGTGCTTCAAAGGAAGGAGGAAGGGCCACTAGAGGCATGGGTGGAAGCTGGAGGGAAGATTCAGGGAAAGGAGGAGGTGCTACTTCACTGAGAGGGTGGTAGAGCCATGGAATGCACTACCTAGGGGCTGGTGGAGGCAGAGACAGTGGAGGGGTTCAAGAGGTGGGACAGGTACAGGGAAGGGTTCAGGAAGCAAAATCCAATGCAGCAAGAATATCCGGAACTGGGAAGGAAGAAGCCAGAGAAGGCGAGGGCCAAGCAAGGTCAGCACCCAGGGTGAGGGCTGACCAAGCGAGCTGAACACGAAGACCATTAGGCCTATTCTGCTGGCATTTTAGTATGTTAGTATGTTAAATACGGAACAACAAATGCACAGCACACTCGCTTTTTTTGTTGGCTTCTGAACACTCAACACAAACAGTTGAAACTAACTAAGGCGGTGTGGTTTCTACAGCATCTCCCTCTCCTCTCAGGCTCTCCAGTCTCTATTTTTTATTTCTGTGGGCAATAGCATGAGCAAACAACAGCTTCCCCAATCCCCATCCCTCGCCACAGCAACCTCCACCGATTCAAGCACCTCACACCAAGCAACCTCCCTCACTAACTCGAACTCCCTGAGTCCCTGGCTTTTTATTTTAAAAGTTGAGTGGTTAAAACAGGCAGCCAAGCACAGGTAGTGCACTTCAAGTCTCCTCTCCACAATGAAAACAACGACAAAGTTAGTTAACTGCTCTGGGAACAGCACGCACGTCCTTTCTCTGTGAAAATGAGAAAGTGAGTGTGTGTGTGTCCCCAGATCGCTCCCGCCAAGTCTACGTGGGAGCCAAACTCAGCCAATGTGCGCCTTACCCTTCGTTGAGCCTCCCTTGCATTTGCTGCCACACATGCCAGTCTCTCGGCTCCTCCTCTGTTCAGTCTTTGCCGCTCCTGGCACCCGTGGTGCTGCTCGTACACGCCATGCACTCCCCGAGCCTCCAGCACTGTTTCTGCCCCCCCCCCCGCTCATAGTATGCGAGTGCTGCTCTGGGGTCAGATGACCACCAGCACAGAGTACTCTAGTATCATGCAGCACGCACCCAGTCGCAAAAGGTGGTAACTGCAGGCAATATTTTTTTTTTTAATGCTTGTCCATGGACAAGTGACTCTTTGAGACAGTGCTTGTCCCTGGCTGGAAAGTAATAGCCCGTGACGTTGGGCTATCGTATTTGTCGAACCCTGCTGGGGAGGCGAATAGATCTAACTCTGGATGCCCCAAAGCTGTAGAACAGATTTTCCGCCACTTTCTGGTGTAGTTCCCATTTGTGAACTAGAGCCAAGGAATGGCTGAGGCTATCCACCAGGATGTTGTGCATGCCTGGAACATGCACGGACGTGAGACATAGGTCATGCTGGACTGCCCAGTACCAGACCCGCATTGCTTCCCTGCACAGGGGATACGATCAGGTGCCTCCTTGCTTGTTGATGTACCAGACCACCGATATGTTGTCGGTCTGTATCAACAGAGTTCCCACTGTCAAAGGGGGCTGGAAGGCCTGAAGGGTGTACAGGACTGCCCTCATCTCCAGAATGTTTATGTGAAGCGAGGATTCCAATTGGGATCATTTTCCCCGGGTTTGGTCATCTCCCAAATGAGCTCTCCAACACAGACCCAACACGTCTGTGGTGTGGGTCAAGAGGTGGGAAGGGTCTGAATGGTGTCCCTCAGGACAGGTTTGGAGGGTCCTGCCACCACAAGAGGTCCTTTTGAGCACACTGGACACCAAATAGGATGGTCCAGGTTGTCATTACCTTGATCCTACTGGACTCATAAGGTCCATTGGGTGACTATCATGTGCAGCCTGGCCAGAGTGCAGGTCAGAATGGCTGTGGCCATCAGGTCAACAGGCATAAAATGCCCTGGCTGGGGCATGGCTGGAGGAGGCTACCAGTTTGGCCTGCTCCTGCAAAGTACCCACTCTGTCCTCCAGAAGGAAGGCCTTGCTCTGAACCGTTCAGAATCGCCCAACAAATTGGAGGCTTAGGACGGGAGCAAGGATGACTTGGGGTAGTTGATGGTAACACCCAGTTGTGCAAAGAGATCCAGGGTGGAGGATATGGAATTCTCCAGGCTGCTCCTGGACAGACTGCTGTAAAGCCAATTGTCTAGGTACAGAACATATAAATTCCTAGCGATGAAGTGCCGCTCTGCCACAACCCCCACTAGGAACTTGGTAAAGATTCTGGGTGCCGAAGAAAGGCCAAAGGGGAGGGCTCTGAACTGAAAGTGCTCCTCTTGGAAGGAAGATCGCAGGAAGCGGTGATGGCCAGGAAAAACTGGTATGTGCAGGTACGTGTCCTGCATATCCAGTGCACTGAGCCAATGGTCTGTCTGAAGCATGGGCAAGAGTCCCTGGAGCATCAGCATGTGGAACCTTTTGTAATCTACATAAAGGTTCAGATGGCTGAAGTCTAAGATGGGCCTGAGATTGCCCGTCTTTTTGGGGACGAGGAAGAAATAGGAGCAATACCCTTTTCCATTCTGTGCTTAGGGAACTGGCTCTATCACAGATTTTTGGAGTACAGCCTTGATCCCTTCCCATACCAGAATTATGTGGTCTGAGGGATAATGAGATTGCTTGGAGGAGAATCTGGAATTTTTTCCAGAAACTCGATGGTGTGCCCTCTTGCTATGATCTGAATGACCCAGGAATCGACGTGATGCCCTGCCACTCCTGACAGGTGGAAGGCAAATCTTCCCCAACTGGCTCCACACTGTTTGGAGGTGGAGAAGGAGTGGGCCTGAAGGAGTCAGAAGGTGGAGGAATGGGCGGGGAAAGTACTGCCTACAGCTCGCTTGATTCTTGGAGGCGGGAGGAGAGGTAACAGCAGGTCCATGCTGTCCTCTTATTTTGACTCCTGTTGAAAGGCTGCTTGCCTTGGTGCTTTTGCTGGCACTGGAAGGGCTGCTTAGGCTTAAAGCCCGCCTTGTACATGGACTTTACTTATCTCAGGGCCTGCTCACTATCCTGGATGCCCCTGATGATATCATTCGTATTGCCCCCAAAGAGGATGGATCCTCAGAAGGGGACATCCTGTATGGCTGCATGAACATCCTGAGAGAGTCCAGAAATACGGAGCCACGCGTGGCACCTGAGGCAGACTGCTGTAGCCAAAGAGCGAGCCATGGAATCTACAGAGTCGTAGGTAGCTCTTAAACCATGCCTACAAGAAATTTTTGACAGCCTCAGGGCCCTATTGAGCTCTGATTTAAGGTCTGAGTCCTCCACCTTTTCCAGCCTGGCCTCGAGTTGAACCATGGTAGCATTTTGGCATGAAATCATGTGTACCATGTAGTTTATGGAGCGTAAGGCACATGTAGAAGAGGAGGAGCAAATCTTATGGCCAATTGATCTAACTGCCTTGACTCCTTGTCAGGAGGGGAGGTGCTCATATGTTTAGGTTTTGCAGTCCAGTCATGAGCAGCAGTGATCACGATGAAGTCTGCCTTCAAGGTGGGAGCACAGATAAGGAGCGCTCTCAGGTAAATGGTAAGCCCGGTTCGCTTTCTTGGGAACGGCTGGGATGAAGTGAGGCATCTGCCAAATGGTTTTACCATAGCGCTTCGACAACACTAGCACCAACACCCCCTACAGCGACAGCTACCATGCCAACTGTCGGCACTGTAGCCTCGAGGATGTCAGTGCATTCAATCGGGGGGGCTGTGCCCCCTGAATCACCCCCACATCCCCCAGTCTCTAGGATTCCAACTCCAAGTTGGAGTTGGAGTTGGACCGGGGGGGGGGGCAGGATGAAACACCCAGCGAGGCAGTTTCGGTCACTGCACAGACCATCACAGTGACGTGCGGGTTTTGCCCAATTCCTGTCACTGTGATGGTCTTTGTGGTGTTGGAGTCACTGCGGTGATTGTATACCCTAAAATAGTGGAGGTGAGATCCTCAAGTGGCTTCGTCCATGGGGGATTGGTATGGGTGATATCTCAGCTAGGTCAAATGTTCCTCAAGGCGCTTGCATTTTGGGTCCTGCTCCTCTGCAATCCAACCACTGGCTTGCTGGACGATGCAGAGAAGTTCTGTGAAGGAAGGGACTTCGGGTGGAGACTTAGAGAACTCCCTACCTTTAGACAACATGATTTCGAAAGGTTTTCAGAGGATGAGTCAAAGAATCAACCTCCAAGTCTGAGTATTCTCCTTCTCAAAGGCCTTTGCCTCAATTACAGGGACATCTGGAATACCATCCCCAGAAATATGTGCCATGGAATGGCCAGACCTCATGAACCCACAGGTAACAAAGAATGTGGGGTGGGGGCGCACCGGGGCTGGAAATCTCTTGTCCAAATCCGCTACTAGCTCGGATCTGGCCTCCTGCCACCAGGTCTGGAACATGGCCTGGAAGTCCGGCTGAGGTTGAGGTGGAGGCTGGGGCTGAGGCTGAGGTGGAGGTTGGTAGTATTGGTAACCCGCCCATAGGTAATGAGGGGGTAACTTGGAACCTGAAAAGGGGCCCCATAGCCCAGCATCTGATATCTATGGGAAAAACCATGGGAAATGTGAATTGACATTGGGCCTGACGTCGGCCTGCCTGGATAATGAGGGTAGTCCATGGGTGGACCATGGCAAATACCATGATGGTCCCAGGGTGTCCCTGAGGGCCTCGAAGGAGGTGGACCAGAGGGACTTGGGAGGTTATCCGGTGTGGGAGTCCTGGCATCAGGATCACTGGTGTCGGAGACTTTACGGGAAGCCTGGCGTCTGGTTCTCAGGTGTTGGAAAGGCTGGCCCAGACTTGGGGGCCTGACAGAGGCTCTGACGGAAGTTGGAGCCAATGGACCTGACATCAGAGGCTCAGAGCCCGATGTAGGTATCCCTGGCATCAGGGCTGAGGAAGGGTCTGAGGGGTAGGAAGGTCTCTAGGAGACAGTGGAGGTACTGACTCCAACATGAGAGCCCTGGAGGATTATCCATGAGGGTCTGGAGGGTTCCCAATGCTAGAGTGGGTGAGGAAAGAACCACTTTCAGGTGACCCACTCCCCTGTCCCGGGTAAAGGGTCGGGCACAGGAGGTTCCACGGTAAAGGTGGAGGAAGGCTCCCAACAGGGGAAGCCTGATGGGAGGCTGGCCTTGGGAGGTCAGCATGCTCACCTGGACATCGGGTGTGTCGGCGTCGGCCTCCGATGGGTGGGCTTTGACTGGGCGGGCGCCAGAGGAGCTAGCGTCTGACTTATCGGTCAAAGGAGGAAGAGCCAGGTGGATGTGGAAGGAGCCCCTGACCGGCCTATCAGCAGATGTCAGGCAGATTCCCTCCGGGCGGGAACCTGACTTATCGACAACCGAGTGTGCTCTGGAAGGACCAGAGTCCAACTTACCAGTATTGACCTGGCGTCCATTGGAGTTCCCTGTGGGTGACTTACTGGTCGAGGATTCAGTCTTGGAGCCCATCTTGATGGGCTGAAGAGAGACAGAGGAATCAGAGGAACTGGATGACGAGGCCTGGACAGTCACCAGGGGAGGCGGCCGAGGCGTGGTCTTGTTCAAAGGCTTAAGTCCCATGAGCTTTCTAGTAGAGGGCTGCTCTCAGTCCTCCAGACACTCCTGGTGCTTCTCTTTTTCTTTCTTTTTCTTCTTAGCCTCCAAAGAAAGGGAAGAAGCGGAGTCCCACAGCGTTTGCATTTCTTGTTCTAAAGAGGCCATCCTGGATTTTAAAAGATGGGCTTCTAGAGCCTGCTACCTGTGTTTGCTTGTGGCCTGGTTGAAGGGCTTGCAATCCGGGCAGGCCTCGATGTTGTGGGCTGGGCCTAGGCAGAAGAGGCAGAGCTTATGGCTGTCCTTATGAGGGATTTGTGAGGCACACTTCTTGCACTTCTTCTTGGTTTTCAGAGGATCTGATGGAAGACATAAAAATAAGAAGAACAAACTATAAACAGTAGAATTATACTTATCGAAATGGCGATCGTCTGGAGCAATGTTCACTGTGAGGTCATTGCACAGGTCGGCGGCGGGAAAAGAACTGGAAGCGGCACAAGGACATGATATAAAGGTCATGCAGCATCAGTCACGTGACATGGTTGGACTGTCCCCACCAGACATTGCTAGCAAACATTTGCCGTGTGGTCCTGACACCAGAAGGCGCAGTCCTACATGTTATCACTTACCACAGGAACCCTCTTGAGTAAGATTTCTTCTGTAGTATGCTGCAGTCTTGTGTTGCATCCTAGCCAAAACCACTGTAGATACTGTACCTGCTATCATAGCACATGTCTCATATCGATGTTGGATTATCTGAAAGCAGATAGCTGCTCTCCTACTGTACATTTGTTTCCAATGTTATGGTTTGACTAAGTAGATACCTCCTTTTGTTAAATAGTAAATTAACAAGCCTTCTACCAACGTTTCTACAATAATCATACCTGATACACCAAAACAACCAAGAGAAGGAAGAGGAATATGTGAAAGAAGAAAGGAAACAGAATTAATGGAAAATTAAGTGAAACATCAGAGCAGGAAAATCTACCCATAGTGACCAAGGTCGGAACCAATATCAAACAAGATAATGTGCAGGATTTAGTGATAGGTAATAAACCCGAGACTGGAGCAGACATTATGCAAAACCTGGCTGGGGAACAAAATGTTAGACAGTGATTGGATAGATTATGTCAGAAATTTCGATCTGCTTTGTTTTCAGGAAGCCTGGCATAAACCAGATGATATCTCACTGAATGGCTACCAAATTTTCCAACAGGGGGCCAAAGAGATACAAAGTATGGCAGATATGCTGGAGGTTTGATTGTTCTTTGTAGAATAGGTTCAGTGCAGTTAGCTAGCTGCATTTACAAAAGCAGTAATTTTATTAGTATTTGCACCCAAAATCATAACCAAACATTGGTGATAATCAATGGCTTCATACCTCCTTATGGCTCTAGGTATTATACAAAAGAAATCTGGATGTCCCTGAAAGAACTACTGTCTAACTGTAAGCTTTGCTATCCAGATACAGAAATTTTGCTCATAGGGATTTTAATTCATGTACAGTATAGGTGATTTTGATGGATTAAGAGAAATTCTATTTTATTGTACAACAATGTCCTTCAACATTATAAAAAGAACTGCAATTGATACTCATGTAAATAAAACAGGCAGCTATCTAATTGAGATTGTGGAAGAGCTGGATCTCTACCCATTAAACAGCAGAATAACAGGAGATTTAATAGGGAACTATACAGTACTTACTATAAATCAGTAACTAGGTCTACTTTGGATATTGCTGTATGGTCCGGTCCCATAAAACACTGGAATTTATTAGCAATCCCCATTAGAGCAGATAGTGACCACATGCCCTTAATATTAGGCTCAGAAGAATTTACTAATAGTCATACACCTGAGACTTCTATAGCATCTATTGATTGCAGAATGAATAAACGACTTAGGTGGGATACTATATTGGAAAATCGAATCACTGAACAAATAACATTTTACATGCACCAAACAGACATCTCTGATCTGCTTAATCTTAATGCTGAAGAAATTGAGGACATTCTATATACACTATTTTAAACAAATTGAGAATAGTTTATATAAATAAGTAACAAAACTTGGACCACAGGAAAAAAAACAGACTTGGTTTGATCAAGAATGCATGATATATTAGAAACACATAAGGAAACAGATAAGGAAGGTTAGAGACTCTAGAGACAAAAGACAGTGCTTAATTTTAAAAGCAAAACAAAATAGAAATATAAAAAACTGCTTCAGGAACAAAGTTGGCTTTCTATAAACAAAGATGGAAACAAATGTTACAAGTTACACACAGGAAGGATGACAGGGTTTTTTTGGCAATTGGTAGCAAAAGGAACTAGTAACTTTAAATATATGACATACCTGAGGTGCAATGAAAAGAATATTTTGAACATATTTTCTATGACCCACAAATAGAAGATTTTTACTTCAATCAATATGACAGTCATAATTTCAGACTCATTACTAGCAAAGAGGTATATTTTGCTACTAAAATGCTTGGAAGCAACAAAGCTCCAGGGCCAGATGAAATACCATCCGAAGTCTTCTTAGGTAACAACGTGCACTGTTGGCTGCCTTTTATAATAGATGTATGCTGGAGAATTATATTCCAAACTCCTGGAGAGGGCAGAAATTGTCCCTATCCACAAAAAGTCTTATGGATCCATCTATGTACTGGCCGATCAGTCTCCTAGACACAAACTTAAAAATCTTCTTCAGGATATTACTAGATGATTTACTGGTACAAATTGATATCTGAGGTGGGGGGTGCTAAGTGAAGCTCAGCAGGGGTGGGGGTGCTAAGTGCAGCTCAATCTGGATTTCTGGCATGGATATTAGACCATGGACAACTGTTTTGTCTTAAGTCACAGAGGGACAGATATTCAAAGCTTTGCGCGGTTCGCAATCAGTTTGCTCGGGATTAGCGCAGGACTGCCATATTCAAAAGGCCACATAGCATGGGCAAAGTGCATTAGCACCAAGCAAACCATAATTATATGCAAGGGGCAAAGTGAACATGAATACAGGTGCTATGAGATATTCAGCGACTAGCGCTCGCTAAGGTGTTTAGCGCGACATAGCGTGACCCTTAGTGCAGAACAAATTACCACCCAGGAAAAGCTGGTCTTAACCCTGGGCAAACAGCTTTGCACGTCATGGTGCATAGTGCAGTGTTTGCGCAGCTTGTGCAACCCTAACATAAGAGAATGACACTTAGAAAATGCCTGACATGGAGGACACATGCTACTCACTGCTGGCACCACCATGATGCCAACAGCTGCTGCCAGTCCTAGCCAAGCACAGACAGTAAGGGGGAATCCGACCCACAGGGGACAACTAGGTAGTGTGGCCATACAGCACACACCTGCAGACCATATGTCTGTGATGACCAACAGATGCCAGCACACACATGCAGCGCTGTGGGCATGGCAGCCATTGAGGAAGGTGTACAGGTGGCCAGACCTCACCACAGTCCAGGTGTGGCCACGTAGCTGGGACACATCATGCAGTGCACATGGGCGCAGTGGAATACCCCACCACCTGAGTGCCTGTCAGAGCACATGCCCCCAGCCACATACCACACAACTGCACAGAAGCCACAGCACACACAGCCGGGCCATGCAAATGTCATTGTGAGCATCCCATGCCACAGGTGCAGCATCTGTGGAGCACACAACGGCAAAACAGTACTGTCCACAGTCAGTAATCACCTGCATGCTGGGCCTGTCACTCTGTACAGTGCAGTGGTCATCACTGCCCTACATAACATAGGCATTGCTGTGTCCCTCACACTACCAGCCCCCTTGCTACTGTAGCATCTGCTGTGCACTGTAGCATGGCCTACAGTGTGACGGTTGCATACAGCACCACCACCTGTGCTATGCTGTATTCTCCCAAGCAAGAATAATGCTATGCTGTACTGCACAAATGTAGCCTGCAGCAACCTTCATGCACTGTCTGGCTGACCTACAGGTGGAGCTGCGGCCAGACCTGGCCAGCCCTGTACTTCCAGACTGACCTACAGGTGGAACTGTGGGACCCTGCAGTAATGCTGGGCAAACTGCATGCAAATCAGGGAATGATGAGATGCTGGCGGTTTGCCCAGAGACTACCTAAGTAGGCTCATTTGCAAGTCACTTTTGAATATGGCAAATCTTAGCACCAGGGCAAGCATTGTACCGGGCTAACAGCTTAGCTCCGTGCTAAAAGCAGCGCTAATGTGTTAGCGTGGTGCTAATGGTTCGGGGATATTTATACAGTTTTGATCACTGTTCTTTCACATCTGCTGCTGTACTGGGTCCATGCATCTGCTGGCATGCACATTGGCCACATAGTTCATCTCTACCTGCCCTCACGTCACTGCGCACTGTGTTGATGTTGTGGTTTGCACTTCCTGGTTGCTATATTTGGTGCTGTCTTATTCCAGGGCTATGTTTGCCCTGCACTCCCAGCCCAGTTTGCACGGCCTCATTCCCATGCTATATTCAGAAGCTGTTTGCCTCGGGCTATTCCTTTTGAATATAGCTTGCTTTGTGCTCCAGGCTAAGTTTGCCCGCCAGGCAGTGTTAACTTATCCCAGGTGCAAAGCTTTGAATATCTGGCCCTGAATTCATAAGTATATTGCTATTAGAAAACAGAAATAATATGCTGTATATACAGACTTAGCAGCTTTCGACACGGTACATAGACCTCTTCTATGGAACATCATGATTGATCGAGGAATTGATTCAGCTTTAGTAGCAGTAATAGCCTCCTTATATAGTGAAACCTGGGCTAGGATCAGAGTTGAGGGACAGGGCCAACTATCAAAACCATGGAGTTAGGCAACGTTGCAACCTTGCCCCCACTTTATTTAATATATACATCAACTGACTGCTTAGGAAATTAGAAGTAATGGACCTTGATGCCCCAAAAATAGGAGCTAGATCCACCCCTATACTAGCATATGCAGATGATCTTATACTAATGTCACTCACTAGGTGTGGCTTGCAGAAACAATTAGATGCTATGGAAAGACACATACAAGAGTTATAATTAAAAATAAATTATAATAAAACAAAAATAATGATATTTAGTTCCAACAAACTAAGAAATCAATGGAAAATGGGTTCCAACAAACTTGACTGTGTCAAACAGTATATATACCTGGGATTAACATATACTCCCAGCAATAAATAGACACAACATTTACCAGCAGTTCATACTAAAGTTGAAAAAAAACAGCAATAGGTTTAAGAAGATTTGGTTCTGCTTATGGAGGACATACCATCAGACCACTTATAACAGCAATTAAAGCCAAATATTGTACACAAATACTTTATGTGGCTGAATTTTGGGTAAGTGATAAAGTAGAAGCACTTATGAGCCCAGCCTATAACATTATCGATCAACCCTGGAATTGGCACCATCTTGTCCAGCGATATACATTAGGGCAGAGCTGGGACTTATAAATATAAACTCCTATACAGATGAGAAAAAGTAAAATTCGGTTATGGTTAACTAAATTATCAGACACTTGGTTGCCTAAATTATGTCTCATAGAATGATTAAAATGGATTAGAAATGAGTGTGGAATATGAATTGGTATTAAAGTACCACGGAAAAGAACATTATCTTAAGTGAAATACAAAAACTACATGCAATCCAAAATAAATAATTTCTGAATACAAGATTTGTATAAAATACAACTCTCGAAGCATGCAAAATGGTATGCATTAAATAATCCAAGTTTTGCTTTCAAATATTACTGGGACCTCTTAGAAGACATAACTCTGAGAAATGTATTTATTAAAGCTAAGCTAGAACTGTTGGAGAGTAATTTACTCAATGTCAAATACAAGAAACTGTCTAAGACACAGGAGATATGTGACTGCCACACAGGGGAAAGGGGGATATTCTCCATATGTTATGGAGCTGTCCCTGGTATGTTAAATCCAGACATTATTGGCTAAGCCCATTTCTGGATTGGCCTAATTGAACCATAAATGAGTTGACATTCATATTGCTTAATACTGCAGATGATAATACGATCAAACATCTGGCAAAATACTTTTATACTATTGTCCAGATTAGGAGGAAAAGGAAGCAGGAACAGCCCCCACCACCACCACGTGTCAGGGTAATTCTAGCCAGTGTGTTTAAATGACTGTATGAATATTGCTGCTATCCCATTCCACATGTCTACATGATTGCACAAATACCTCTGTTATAATGTAATAGAAATGAAATTTTCCTTTAAGGGTTTTTATCTTATTGGTATGTCTTAATATGTTATAAGTTATATGTCTTAACTATACTTTGTCTGTCACTCTATATTATGTCTGTTATATTCTGCTTGTTAATTTAAATATTGTAAGGCTTTTTATGGTCAACAATAAATAATAAACTGAACTCCTTTTGTACATGTTTTTCTCATGTTAACATAGGATAACTTTGGAGTAAATAATGTACCTATACATGCATTTCTCATAACAAAGTTTGTAGGTGGGGCTGAGTCAGAATGGTGAAGCTGGGGAAGGAAGCAGACACATCTCAGGGAAGTATCTGTTGATTTTCACTGATTTTATTGCTGTTACTGTTTCTTTTGCAGCTTATTGTTGTTTTCAATTGGTACCAGGGTGCTTTCTGACTTAACCTGGAAAGGTACCTGTTTAGGGGATTTTGCTGGTGCAGCTGGGTGTCTCAGTGAGGGTTTGCTGGGGTAGCTGATTGTCTCTGGTGCTGGGGGCTCAACCTCCCCACTCATCCAGCACAGCACTTCCTTTATACTGGTAGCCTGTGACATCATACAGTACCTGCTGGCTGCACACATACACTGTTAGCCATCTTATTTCTGTACACAATGCAGCCACACACCACAGGGTACAGCAATTGGAAATAGTGTTGCCAACAGACAGGGGCAAGACAGAAAGAAGAGGAACCATGAGAGGGAGACTGAAGCAGAGGGAAAAAAGAAGAGGAAGGGGTAATGGGATCAGGGCAATAGACTGGGGAAGTCTAGTAAGGGGACAAGGAAGTGGGGCAGGCCGGAATGAGGGTCAGTTGAGGGGAAGGGGGCAAAGGAAATCACAGGGGAGGAAGGATCATGGGATGTAATAACTGTGGAGGAGCAGTATTCATGGACACCCTGTGGAGGACGGAGAGATGCCCAGTCTGTATAAGGCTGGGAAAGCTAGAGAAAGAAGTATTAAGGCTAATGGGGGAAGTGTCAAAGATGATGATGGGGCATATTAGGTCGGGAGGAGAAGGGAATGTTGAAAGCACAAAAGACATCCAGGAAAAGAAAAAAGATGGGGGAGATAAGAGAGATGG
This sequence comes from Neoceratodus forsteri, assembly GCA_016271365.2. Taxonomy (NCBI): domain Eukaryota; kingdom Metazoa; phylum Chordata; order Ceratodontiformes; family Ceratodontidae; genus Neoceratodus; species Neoceratodus forsteri. Next base: position 1,223,794,204 of record CM057450.1, read on the forward strand.
GAGGGTGGTCAGAACAAGGGGCAGGGAGGGTGACACAGGTACAGGAAACAAACACACAAGGAGAAGAAGAGAAGGAGTACAGGGAGATGGTAACACAGTAAACGCAGATGGGGGCCGACCTCTAACAGAGGGGTCAAAGGAGGGGAAGGAGGAAGGTGAAGCATGGTCCATGGGTACAAAGAACAAAACAGCTGGGAGGGTGATGGAGAAATAGGTGAATTGGGGCAAGAAGGGTTGAGTACAGCGGAGAACATGTGGGGAGAAACAGCGACAATTGGAGGGAACATTGTGCAGGAGGAAGAAGGAGAGGAGAAGGAGAAGATGGAAAGGGGAAGAAGGGAGGTGTCTTGGTGTTGGGGGACTCGATACTAAGAGGGGTCAGGTGGGGCAGCAAAGGGGAGAGGTACAGTAGAATATGGGTGGAAGCCATGCCAGAAATGAAGTCGGAAAGAGTGGGGCAATCTGTGCTAAGGTATACAAGCAAAAGAAGGGAAAGGCCTCACCTAATAATACACCTGGGGATGAAAGACCTGGCTGATAGGATAGTAGGGGAGGTAAAGAGGAAGTCTGAGGAACTGGGACCTCTGCATGAGGGAGCGGGCAGATCTGTCACCTTCTCAGAGGTACTTCCCATCCCAGGGCAAGTATGGTAAGAAAAGGAAGAATTCAAGAGTTTAACGAATGGCTGGGGGCCTGGTGTCAGGAAAAGGAGTACGGGCTGGTAGGAAGGTTGGGGGGGGGGGTCTCTGGGAGAATAGCAGTCTGTATGCAAAAGATAGACTGCACCTAAATGAGGAGGGAAAAAATGTACTGATGGCAAGGATAGGGAAGCACATTGAGGAGCATTTAAACTAGGAGGTGGGGTAGCAGGATGGACAGAGGAGTTCAGAGGCCTAGTGATGTGAAACCAAATATGCTTATCCCGCGTGATAGCCAGGTAAGGAGGAAGGCAACTACCAAGGGAGCGGACATAAGGGGAGACAGGCAGAGGGTAGGGTAGAGACAAGGGTTGGAGGGTGATAACACTAAATGCTAAGAGTCTGGGGAATAAGGGGGCAGAACTACAGGCTCACCTAGAGGAGGGGGGGAGTGGACTTGGCAGCTATAACCGAGACATGGGTCACCCAAATCTAAGACTGGAACATGATGGTTCCAGGGTACAGATTACATCGGAAGGATAGGGAAAAGGGGAAGGGGGAGGGGGAGTGGAGCTGTACATAAAGGAGGGATTAAAATGTGTAAGGTAGGAGGGAGACAAGGGAGATACAGAAGCACTGTGGGTGCAACAACAGGATCCCAAAAATATATCACTAAGACTGGGAGTGGTGTACAGGCCACCCTCTCAAACTGAAGGATTAGCCAGGGTACTAGCAGAACAGGTCAGGAGGAACTGCGAGAAGGGGGCGGGGGATGGTGACAGTAGGGGACTTCAACCTGCCAGGGCTGGAGTGGGACACACCTACCACAAAGAACAGAAGGGAGAAGGTATTGCTGGATGCCCTCCAGGAAAGTGTTCTAATACAGTTGGTTAAGGAACCAACTAGGGAAAGGAACACCCTTGACTTCATACTTACAAACTGGGAGTGGGTAAGGGATGTAAGGGAGGAGGAATCACTAAGGGGAAGTGACCACCGGACAGTATGGTTCCAGTTACAGATGGCTAAAGACAGGGGGGCGTCTGGCACGAGGGTGCTGATTTTAGGAATGCCAAATTTAAGATGATGAGGGAAGTGGTACAGAGGTTCCTGTGCAAAATTTAACCGGGTATGGACACACAACAAAGGTGGGAACTGATAAGACAGGGGATAGTGGAGACAACAGAAACTTGCTGAAGGGGCCCAGACTAAGAAGGCTAGGGAAAAGAAACCAAGCTGGATAAGCAAAGGGGTGTTAGACAGGGTGCGGAGGAAAAGGGCAGCTTATAGGAGATACAGAAAATTGGAGAGGGAGGAGGATAGGGAGGAATATCTACAAGAAGCAAAGGAAGTGACTGGGGGATAAGGGCAGCCAAGGCATCAAGAGAACTCAGGCTGGCGCAGGGCATAAAAAAAGGGGAAAAAGACTTCTTTAGATACATCAGGGAGAAAAGAATCTGTAAGGACTAAATTATAAGAATTAAGAAGGAGGGGGATGGGTGGAAGAGGGGGTGAAAAGGAAGAAGTGTCCAATGACTACTTCTGTTCAGTCTTCTAGAAAGAAGGGAGGGTGCTACCCATAGTAGGAGGAGGATAAAACAGATGGGGATGACAGTTGGAGAAATCACAGTGGGGAGGGTGCTGGAGGGTTAAGGGCATTGAGGGTGGACAAGGCACCAGGATCAGATGGAGTACCTCCAAGAGTGCTGAAGGAGCCAGCAGAGGTCCTGACAGCACCCTTGGCAGAATTATTTAATTCATCTCTAGACACAGGATGTGTACCCCATGACTGGAGACTGGGTCACGTGGTTCCCCTCTACAAGAGTGGACCCAAGGACGAACCAGGGAACTATAGGCCAGTAAGTCTAACGTCCATAGTGGGGAAGCTAATGGAGACCATCCTAAAGGAGAGGCTAGTGGCACTACCAGAGGTGAACGGCATGCAGGATAGGAGGCAGCATGAGCCGTCAAAGGGCAAGTCATGCCAGACCAATCTGGTGTAATACTACGGCTGGGAGACTAGGCAAATTGACGGGGCCATGTGGTGGATGTTCTGTACCTAGACTTCAGTAAGGCCTTGACTCAGTACCGCATCGAGACTTGGAAGCAAGCTACAGGGCACAGGAGCAAAACTGGTGGGGTGGGTGGAGAACTGGCTAAAGATAGGCAGCAGAGAGTGGTGGTAGGTGGAGAATACTCATCCCTAAGCCTGTGACAGGTGGTGTTCCACAGGGGTTGGTGTTGGGTCCAGTGCTATTTGGCATTTATTGCAGACATCCTGGAGGGCATCAGCAGCAAAATCAGTCAATTCTCGGTTGACACCAAGGACGGAGGTGGTGTATGACCAGGTTGGTTGGTGGAGGCTACAGGAGGATCTGGCAAGGCTATAGGCATGGTCTGACAGATGGTAGCTGGGGTTCAATGCAAAAAAATGCAAGGTACTGCACTTCGGAACAAAAAAATCAGAGGAGAAGGTACTATCGGGGGGGGGGTGGCTGGAGGTAACAGAAGAGGAGAAGAATCTGGGGGTGCTCATCATGGGAGCAATAAACAATTCCACACAATGCAAAAAGGCAGCATCAATGGCCAACAAAATGCCGGGTGCACTGCAAGGGGCATTACCTTGAGAAGAAGGGAGGTTATTCTACCGTTATACAGATTGTTGGTTAGACCCCACCTGTAATACTGCATGCAGTACTGGCACCCGTACCTACAAAAGGACATTAGGCTGCTGGAGGGGGGTAGCGTAGGGCAACAAAAATGATTCAGGGCCTGGGGAAATGCTATATGAAGTCAGACTAAGAAAGTTAAACATGTACACACTGGAAGAGAGGAAGGACATAATTGCAATCTTCAAATACATGAAGGGGATAATTAAAACAGACACAGAGGGTCTATTCAGGGGGAGGGTGGGAAGAGAGACTAGGGGCCATGGCATGAGATTGGAGGGCAGTAGATTCGGGAGGGAGGTGAGGAGGCATTTCTTTACAGAGAGGGTGGTGGCAAAGTGGAACACACTACTGGCTGAGGTGGTGGCATGTAACACAGTGGAATGCTTCAAGAAGGGGTGGGACAGGGCAAAGGGGAGGGAAGGGGAAGGGGTGGGGCAGCTGCTGAATAGGGAGCTAGCTGCAATCTCGAGCAGCCTAGATAGACCAGAATGGCCTTTTGCTGCTGGCAACTTTCGTATGTTCGTAGGAAAACATGAGTAGTCTTGTACAAAGGTATAGTACATACAGTTTCAGAGCCACAGAGGTCCATTCATTGGGTAAAGCTGAATTACTATGAATCGGTTTATACGGGATCCCTTTACTTGGTCTGCTTCCTGTATAGGTAGTAAGGAATACTGCAGTTAGGCTCATGATATAAATATATTATCAGGCCATACTGCTTTGGCACTGCAGGCAATATGCTGGCTGTTTGTTAGGTAGAGAATTGATTTTAGGAGCTCAGTTTGACAAAGAGTCCTGAATTGACTGGGTCCATCCTACACTTCTGATTTCCTGAAGCACTTTGCTCAGATCCTACTGTTAGACCACTGGAGGAGTACATGCTTAGGAGGAATTATATACAGTACATTTGTACTAAATAGCTTCTTGGTTGAATATATACTATTGACAAATGTAAGTTTCTACTTACTGCATGAAATGCCACAGTGACAGAATATAGAGCCTCCATTACAGTCAATAGTATTATTGCTGTGGCGTGTCCCACCAGAAGGAACTCAAAACCCCATGCATTATCTCAATTTACTAGCGAATACCTTTCATAGTTCTCAGTTTTTTGCCAGGGTTTACAATATATTTCTACCAATATATACAGGAAGTCTTTTCTTAAAGAAAGCTCTAAAGAAAATGTTCTGATTTCACACAACAGTTCACTTATTTATGATATTCCAGTGTCACTTGCCACAGGCACAAAATAAAAGCAACTGTTTGATGTGCTTATGCAACTGAATGAGATAATATGAGATGATGTTGTGTAACTTGATTTGCTTTGTGGCTTTCCACCTCTATCTGTGGGATATACCACCCTGTAGAGGTCTGACGAAGGAACCCTAGAGAAGGTTCCCCCATAGGTGCTGGGAATGAATGCATCGGCTAAAGGTAGGTTAGGAAGAAGCCCATGGGGAAGGAGAGAGCCGTTGGAGGAGGAGGGGTGGATAGTGGGCAACGAAAAGAATCATGGCAAAGCCCAGAATGTTGTGACCTTTTAAACTCAATGGGGGAGGACGTTGTTGCTCCGCCCATCGAACCTCAGGCTTAAAGCCTCCCATTGAGCTTACGCAACTGAATGAGATAATATGAGATGATGCTTGTGTAACTTGATTTGCTTTGTGGCTTTCCGCCTCTCTATCCATGGGATATACCACCCTGTAGGGGTACGACACAAGGAACCCTAGAGGAGGGTCCCCCCTATAGGTGCCGGGAATTAATGTGTTGGCTAAAGGCAGGTTAGGAAGAAGCCCAAAAAGAATACCCAAAGATGTCAGGCTTCGAAGAGGAGAGGATGATGAATGAATTCTGTGAGGGGAATGGCTAACTTCTTAAGGAGAGAGGGATAGCCAGGCCACCATCTGCCTCCATCCAACAGTGAAGCCTAACTAACTAATGAGATGAAAGCACTAACTCTAACTAATATTATGACCATTGGCACGGAGGAGAGGAAAAACCCCCTTTGAGGAGGAGACCTCTGGGGATCCAAGGCCTAGGTCACCTTCCTCCAGGCAGATGATGTTTGATCTGATTTGAGGACATATGTTGGTAAAGAGAATGATTCACAGATGAGGGATATAGGTAGGGAGGATGATGATGGGATAGGGAAAAACTCTAAAAAGCACAAATTAAATAAGGAACATGAGGCAGCAGGGACCCAAGGAGGGTTTGCTCGAGTAGTCAATGAGAGATAGTAGATCAGAGGAGCAAGGATGTGAGGGAGTAAATCCATGTATGAATCAGAGGAGCAAGGGGTATCTAGATGTAACTAGATGTGCTCACGAGAAAATTCCAGATGTGCTGATGAGGAGACAGATGATAATGCAGACTGGCTTGATTGAGCGATGCGATTGAGCAGACATGGCAGTTGAAGAGGCATGCTTGACTATGCAATGTAAACGATCAGACTCTGAATGATTAGACCCTGAGGTTGTAGTCGATGAGGTAGTATGGAAATCAATGATAGGAATGTTCGAGTGAGCGATGTAAATAGATAAACCTTGAGGTAATGCTGAGTGAATGATGACTGGATTTATGAACGCGATATAACTGGAGTTATGAACTCAATACATGCGGCAGGATGGCTGCGGTTGATAGGTGGCATAGGAGTTATGGTAGGTACGCCCAAAAAGAATATTGATAGTAGGCCACGAGTGGAGTGAATCTTGGATGGCTGGTATGGAATTGGAAGAGGAGGAGACAGGAATGAACTTGAAAATGAAGTAGGGAGAGCTGGATGAGGTGGCATGCAGGCCAGGTTCGATGGAAGACCAGATAGGATTCAGCCATGGATGGCCCAACGATGTGAATGGCAGAGCAAGCTAATAGAAAAACCATGGTATGATGAGATATAGAAGCCATGACTAGAGTGAATCCTTGACTGATGATGGATGGAAGCAGGAACCTGATGCATCGCGGCGTGAGTGCCGTGGATTGATGAGTGGCATATGAGTAATGATAGTTATGCCCAAAAGAAAGATCGAGTGCAGCTGAGTACGAGAGGAGAACTGCAGGAGGGATCTGATTCATGAGAGGTCATGATAGGTATGCCAAAATGAAGTCTTGATCACAGGCCATATTGTGGCGGCCGGAGATGGCCCAATGGTGAGGAGGTAAAATTGTAGAAACTGAGGAGGTGAGATGATGAGAAATGGCAATGGGTGAAGCCATGACTGGAAAGAAGCCGTGATGGCTGGCATGAGAAAGGTAAATAGGAACAGACAAGGTATGATGTGAGGAAGCCCAGAAGGCCGAAACACGTAAGGGTTACGAAACCAGACTGAAAACTAGGCAGGAATTGCCTGAAGCTGATCTTTCATGGGCAGACAGTGCCACCTGCTGGTCAGTAGGAGAACCTGCGTATGATAGTGCAAGAAGCCCCCAGAATTAGGCTGGACTGCAATGTAGCAGGTTGGTAGAGAGAACATCAAGGTAGGGCAAAGCAATTAGGTACAAGGAACAAGCAGATAAATAACAGGTTAAACGGTTAAATAGAAGAGGAATGACCAGGACAGATCAGAACAGGGAGAGCAGTCATAACAGACAGATCCCCCAAGACTGTGCACTAATGTAGAACATATGCCAGACAAGAAAATAGAATGCTCAGAAAAAGTGAAATCCAGGGAAGTAAGCCAACCACGGCATCCTCCATTCCAGGAACAGCATGCCATGGAAGGCAGCGAAAGTGCAGGATATCTCTTCCCCCCTCCCCCCCAAAATTCTATATATATATATATATATATATATATTCGGAGCAGGCGTGCTGCCCAAAATTGGGAATGGATCCCATCAAAAGCAGGAAAGTAATGCCCAGTATGAGAATAGCAAATACCGTGAACTGAAACGTCAGCCAGACAGTCGAGTTTTGACAAAATGGGTCTGCAAGTATGTCACATGAACAGATGCATAGTCTAATAATGCTCACTGCAAAACCATTAGGCGAATCCCAACTGACTTCAGAAATGAGGCACTAGCTGGATCGGTGGCGCTGAGGGTTGAGGCGCTGGACACCACACCTCACGCCATGCCGGCGACCCGGGTTTGGAAACGAGCCTGGGTTGTCAGGGGTCAGCAGGGAAGGGAGAGGATTGAGTGTCCGGAGGACAGTTCTCCTCTTCCACGAGGGAGGGGGCACAGTCTCAGCACTTGGCTGACCTCTGGCGGAGGCCAGAGATACAGCAACAGTGTGGAGCAAACAGATAGGGTTGGGAGTGGTGGGCGTCGGCGAGCCTTGACATCGGATGCATACCACTCCCAGAAAAGCAGAAAAATCACCTGCAGCAATGCCTGGAGACAGGCCCCGGCATCACAAGACCAGGACCGGAGAGGGGTTGCACGAGTCCGGCCAACACTTGGATGATGGATGGGAGGCTTGGGGGTAGACCTCCCACCCCACTCGGGGGGGGGTAATCCGAGGGCGATGGCAGGGCAGACGCGTGAAGGGCTCATATACTGGAGACTTGGCGGGCACAATGCCTTGGGAGTCCCTGAGGGAAGGTAGGCACTGTGGAGAAGGGGGGTGGGGGGGGGAGAAAAATAGAAAGTAAAAAAAAATAAAAATGAGGCACTAAAGTAAGGGCAACATTGTAAGTGGGCAACAAACAGGAAAAAAGGTGAGCCTCACTCACCAGATAGTCTGGGACATGAAGCAGAGAGAAGCATCTGGGGAGAAGGAGGGCCAATGAGTCACTTATTTAGCAGTGGAAGAACATGAGTGAGGGGAGGGAAGCCACGAGCGAACCCCAGCAAGTCCCAGCAGTTGGAGAAGGTTTTGCGAGTCCCAGATGCAAGCCAGTTGAAATGCCCAAAGTGCTGCTCGGTAAGCACCACAGCATGTCCGAAACTGCAGGTGCCTCCATCGGTAAGGTGGAGTATCGAGAGTGAAACAAAATCCTGGATGGCCGCCCTGGGAAGTTGAAGCGATGGGAGATGTTGAAGAGCAGGGCGGCGACATGCAGGCCGCCTGCTGAAGCTGGGTCCAAATACTCCGATTTCAGAAAGCTGCAAATGTCAAGAAGCCAGGATCAGCAGCAGCAAGCACAGCAAAGGAGCACTGCTAAAAGCCGTGGTGAAGAGAGAACACCGAACTGAGCGATGCTGCAGCACAGAGCCGAAAGAAAACCCCAGAAAAAAAAAAGCAAATCAGACGGGTGGCGGGGGGAGACAATGAGCAAGAACGAGGAAAACAGGGGAAGAACGGGGGACAGGGGGGCACAAAGCAGAGAGAGATCCAAGCCAAATGGGAGGTATGGGGAAAGGAAAGGAGGTGCAGAAGTGAGCCAAGAGAAGTGAGCAACTGAGGGCAGCTACGAATGAAGGAGAAAAACACACGGGCAGGAGAATGAGCCAGCAGCCAGAGGTTACCACAAAGAGAGGAGAATACAGGGAACAGGAGAATGCAGAGACCGGCGCCTCCAGCTGCAACGAAAAAGAATCCTGGCAAAGCCCAGGATGTTATGACCTTTTAAACTCGATGGGGGAGTGACACTGTTGCTCCGCCCATTGAACCTCAGGCTTAAAGCCCTCCCATTTTAAAACTAGGCATCCTGGATATTTTTGTGGCACAAAAAAAGTAACAAGTACAGTTCTTGTTTTTCTTTTATTCTCTGTTGATACCCCTGCTCTTCTCTGGTTCCTCACACCTTCTGGATCCCCATGGTATCATCAGTGGGCACCACTTACCATAAAAGAGTTCCACCTTCCACCATGCTGCTTCAGTTTACCCCTGGGTGGGAGAGGAGAGACGTATCACCAAACACACTGTGCCTCATCAAGAGGTGCGCATCCAGTCAGCGGAGTGCAGCGCCAGATGTCCTGGGTCTTTCATTAATGGAGACATGGGCCATTTTCCTTTTTCCTTTCCCTGGGACACTGCACTGTGCAAGGATGTCAGGGGACATATGCTTGTGCTAACTGCGGCGACATCATGACATCTAAAGAGTCCCGCCCACCTATGGCCCTCCAGCCACACTGTCACCTGTGGTTACTTAGGTGTCAGTATTGTGTGGGGGGGGATGGGAACCCACCCTCCCTTGAGAAGTAGAACTTTCTGTGGGATGCTGTCCTTCTCCTCCCGGCCAGTCTCCAATGACCAGGGCTCTTTCCCGATCCTGGGTTGCCAGCACTGCATGTGGTAGTGTTACTGCTGCACTGATGGGCCAGCCCCAAGTATAGTACTTGTTGATGTGACATTATTTTAAAGAACAATAATAAGATAAAGTAAAAAAAATAATTAGAAAGCATTAAATGAAATACAATCACTACAAACACAATGTGCCAGATATTTAAAACATTTACAAATATAAATTGGTTGCTCACGAAATCTTAAATTGTTTTCTGGTGACAGAAAATTACCCCCAGAGTTTCTAGGGACATAACCAGAGAGGTATACAAATATAGAGCATGAGGTGGTCTCTGGCTATCATGAGCACCTCCACAGTTGAGTGCTATTCTCCCCTTAGTATCCAAAGGCTTTGTCCTTTCATGTTTATAGCGACTTTTAAAACCTGTTTTAATGCAGCTTTTATTGAGACTTTTCTCCTGTTTCTGTCTGTTTTAGTTCAAGTATTCATCGCACCAGTTGTTGCTTGGATCATATGGTGTACTACAGATTACCAGAAGGGTGCCATGTTTAATTACTAAGTACAGTAGTAGTGTGCTTGTATCCCAGAATTAAAGACTTCCCCTGATATATACTGTACTGCCATGCAACATTTATCTTTTAAGCTACAGCATCCTCCAAATGTCTTCCCATCCTACTTGGCTCATACATAAAGTACAACTGTACAGTCATTTCTTTGAAAAGCTGCACTATAAGGGACCATTTGTCAAGAACAGACGAACTGCATGGGGCTATAATCCTTAATGCTGGTGTATTTTTGTCAGACATCTGGGAAATCAGGCTCAGCATAGAGGTTTGTGCACCTAATATGTTTTACCAGTAGCCTAGTTTGTGAAACCAATCTTGGACACTGTGGCAGATGAGTGAAATAAACTTTCTCATCTGTTTACCATTCTAAAGCCATCTGACAGAAGACTGACATCTTGTATTGTTGTGCTCTGAATAAAACAATGCTATTGCAACTTGTACCATGGTCTGTCTGTACTTCTTGACTCACTCCCCTCTACCACAGCTGGTGCCAGCATAAGTAGGATTTTTGCTGTATCCTCTGAATCCAGGAGTGTGTGTGTGGCTACCAGAGCGGGTACATGGGAAGTACAATAGAAAACCGGGAATGTGAAAAGGTACTGTGGTCAATGCAACCAGTCCAAGAGTGACCACCAGAGAAATGGCAGCCAAAGTAGCTTTAGCAGCTGATACCAAAGAACTCAAGGATGAGGCTGGGCTGACAGTACATCCAAAAGATCCATCTGTTAAACAGGAGACTGAAAGGAAAATACCAGCACAGGAAGAGGAATGGACAGCAACAGAAACCAAAGGTGTGCCTGCATTGTTCAAATGATGTGCTATACCACAAAAAGAGACTGAGAAACAGAGAGAAAGGAAGATGTAGCATCAATAGCAGTGACGGCTGGAGGCACTGCAAGCTCTGAGTTGGGGGATCTAGTTTGGGTGCTGGAGGCCGCCAAGATTCCAACACCCTCAAGGACATTAAACTCATAAAACTAGGTCCAACTGATGATACTGAAGCACACCTAATGAATTCTGAATGGGTCCCAAGAGACAAGAATGGGCAATCCGGCTAGTACATTATTTGACTGGTAAGGTTCAGCTAGCCTACAGTAATATGGACAGTACACAGTCTGAGAACTGCGACTTGTGAAAAGAAAAATCCTAAAAAAAGATATGGCATCTCAGGGGAGACCTAGCCTGAAATACCACACAGTTGACAAGCCACAATAAGCATACATCAGACTGAGAGAATGTCTCATCAAATGGCTCCAAACAGAGGGCAAGACCATTGCACAGATCATCAGCATACTGGCCACTGAGCAATTTATCAACATCCTTCCCACAGATGTGCAACTATGGATGACATAACATTGGCCAGAAAGTGGAGAGGAGGCTATTTCACTGGCGGAGGACCATCAGATGGCCAAACTGACACCACAGAGTAGAGGTAGCACTCTAGGGACAGTAAGACCACTTTTTTTTATCGAACTATACTAAATCAGATAAGAAATCTGAGTGGGGATAATAAATCTGCACCCAATGACTTGCTTTGCTGTATTTGCAGTATGCCAGGACACACAGACAGAAATTGCAATAAAAATAAAGGGGTAAAGGCTGAAACAAATTTAGCCTTAGAACATTGGGGCACATATCTGACTGATGTCCAGGTGGGAGCAAAGACTGTGGAGGGTTAAATAGATTCAGGAAGCAGACAGTCCTGCTGCATGCAGACAATTTTAAAGAAGACTGTAAAAGAGGCCCAAGTATTGGGGGGGGTGTAGTACTCCTGGGGACACTTGGTACTACTCCACCACTCAAGTGACTATGAGAGGAAATGGGATGCCTCATTTAATGAAAGTGGGGGTAGTTCCTATCTTACCCATACCTGTGGTTATCTGAAGTAGCTTTTCAGGGTTTACTAATTTGATGACAGAGATAACAAACTCTACTATTTCTGCAGCTGTGATAACGCTCACAGGCAAAGAAAGACTGTTCTAATGAAGACACTTTTCCTTTTGAGGATTTTGAGTCTAGGTTACTTGACCTCCAGTACTAAGATCAAAAAGTGCAGTAAGGAAAGAGGACACCAAAATGACAATGGCAACAAAGACTGAGGATATAAGATCTCTACATACTCTGAACTCTCTGAGAAGAAAGCGAAGACTGCCTAAGAAACTGAGAGCAAGAAAAACATAACCAGTCAAAGAGGTTAACCTGCAGCTGCAAGATATTACTACTTACTACTTGGAAAGAGGGTCTACAGTTTTGATACAGGTAAGGGTTTTAAAGAAGAAATGGAGTGCAAAGATTTTTGTTGAACTTATTATTTATAACTATGGAAAGCAGCTGCCAAATCAGTTTTCCATATCTGTTTGGCATTCTGATGGCATCAACAGTATATATTTTTGTTAGTTTTATTGTTGTGTTGTTGATAAATGAAATAGTTATTTACTATACAAGTAGATCTTCTAGAAATCTCCTACTGAGCAACATCATAGAATTGTAAGCCAACAGTGTCAGGACCACCTGGAAGCTTTTGCTAGTTGGGGCTGCCCATGTCAACATGCATCATTGCCACCTATATAATATGGGTTGCGTCATCATGTCTCAGTTTCCCGTCAGAGACAAGCTTGGAGGATCATCAAACTGATGGAGACAAAATCAACCAGGACCAAACCAGGCACACAGGAAAGGATATAAAAATCTGAGTACTATACTGCTGAAATTGGACATAAGAGAAGAACCAGCTTATGAGAGCAGGCAGGTTAACCACTTGCTTCCCAAAAAGGGGGAGGGAGGAGAGCTGTGGCTCAATGAAGGAGAGTCTCCTGAAGATCTACTGGGGGAAAGGAAGGAAGGAAGGAAGGATCTAATTACCCTGAGTAAGGAGGCCTTGCAAGACAGTAAGGCCAAATCTGGCACATCTATTGGAAGTGATGTACAGACTATAATGTTTAGTGAATGCACAAACAGTACTCCAAGTGGCAACAGCACAGATCTCATTAGTGGACACAATGAGAAAACATGTCAAGGAAGTAGCCACTACACTGGTGGAGTGAGCATGGACATGACCAGGAAGCTACTTACTGTGTGTCTGGTAACAGAAAGTAATGCAGCAGGCCAACCATTTGCTTAGAAATAGGGGAGCTCACTATCCTATGGGCAAAAGCCACAAATAGCTGAGAGGATTTTCTACAATCCTCATTATGATCAATGTACCAACACAATATCCGATGGACTTCAACAGTGTGTAGATGACATTCCCCACTATTCATGGGAGTCAAAAAGCAAACCAGAAGGGGAATAGTCTGATTTAGTATACATTCAGAATTGACCTTCAGCAGAAAATGAGGATCGGTATACAAGGTAACCCGATCCTTGTGGAAAACAAGATAAGGAGGCTATGCAGCCAGAGCCTGAAACTCAGAAATACATCTAACAACCATCATAGCCAATAGAACAAAGTCTTCCAAGACAGGAGGCACAGCTCACAAGTAGCAGCAGGCTTGAAGGAGATGCAGTAAGAGTGCAGAGACTACATTAAAGTCCCACATTGAAATCTGATCATGGACGGTGATGTAGAAGAAGAATACCTCTGAGGAACTGGTGGAAACCTCCAGCTGGGCCACTATTTTGCCATCAGTGAGGGCATGACAAGCTGATACCACATTCAAGTGAACCTTTATTGAGGAAAACCAGAGGCCCATGTCCATAAGGGATGGAAGGTAGTCCATCACTTGACTGACTGGACACGTAAAAGGGTCCAGCCGAACCATAAAACATTTCCAGTTTTGTGAGTAGGTGTATCTAGTAGATGGTTTAATAGCTGCCAGCAGAACAGCTACAACTGCTGAGGATACCCCAAAGTGAAAGAGTTCTATGTCCTCAGAAGCCAGGCATGGATGTACAGGGATCAAAGATCCAGATGTGAGTGTCCTGCTCCTGTGACAGAAGTCCACTTGTAGAAGGAGTAAGAAAGGGTGTTCCACTGCCAACTGTTGAAGCAGAGGAAACCAGATTTTTCTGGCCAGTATGGAACCGCCAGAATCATGGTGGTCGACTCAGGACACAACTTGATCAGAACCAACTGTATCAGTGGGAACAGAGGAAATGCAAACATGAACCTCTCTTTCCAAGAGAAGGACAATGCATCTGGGCAAAATATTCCAGATCCTGGAGCAAGTGTTGGTACTCTTTACAGACACCATGGATGTACTCCCCCCCCCCCAGGCTCGTTGAGAAATTGCCCAGAAGATGATTCTCCCAATTTTTGACTTTGGAGACACAGTCTACGTGTCACCCCTAAGTCCACCCTCACCAGACTGGACATCCTTTTCAACTCCTTCCGCCACTTTGCCCTTAATTGTCTGCCTCATACTCACCACAGCATCCTGTACACTGCTCTCTCATTTCCACCTCTCGAGGCCAGACACCTTGTCATCGTGCCTCACTAGCTGGTAAGTTCTGGCTTGGCTCCCTTCCATCCTGCCTAAACACACTCCTTTCCCCTCCCTCTTCTATCTCCTATTCCCTCTGCAACTCCACCCACAGGACTTTAGCCCTCCCTGCCCGAAATTCCTCTTGTGGTAGGGCTGCTTTCTCCTTTCATTTTCCCAATCTCTAGAACTCGCTCCCCTTAGATATCCACTCTGCCATATCCACTAGTTTATTGTCTTGTCTTCTGCACAAATATATTTCTCCTCTCTGCAAATGGTCCTGACCCTTACCTTCTTCAATACTTTATCCCTTTTTCTTGCTCTCCATCCTGTTTCTCTTCCCTATCCTGCCTCCTTCCTGCATTTTCATTTCCCTTTCCTCCCCTCATCTCCCCTTACTTCCTTCAATACTTTATCCTTTTCTTGCTCCTCTTCCTAATTTTCTTACCTATCCTGCCTCCTTCCTTATTTTAACCCCTGCCCTTCTAAGTAGCTGTACATGTTTGTGTGTGCAATGTCTTCTTTATTTATGCGATTGTGTATGTACGTCACATATATATATATTTTATGATGGATATTTGTAAGCATATATGTGTTGTGTTCATTCTCACTGATTGCATAGTTTCATTTATATTTAGTATTGTTATACCTTTTTGTTGTTCAACTGTATCTTATGCAATTTTGTTACACTACTTAAATTCATGTTATTCTGTACTTGCTATGTATAATGTATCCCATTCTCCCCTCCCCCAGGACACGTCTGGAAATGAGCTCTTTGAAGCTCATGATGTCTTTCCTGGTGAAACTTTTCAAGTAAATAAATAAGTGTGCAGAAAAGCGGCAGTTTTGCATTGTATAGAAATGCAAAGAGGTCAATATCCAGGTGTCTCCACTTTACAAAAAGGTTTGCCCATGATGAAGTCCAACAATACCCATTCATAGCAGCTCACCTTGGACCAGCTGAAAAAATCCGTTAGGGTGTTGAGGGTACCAAGCATAAAGACAGCCAACAGGAACATGCTGTATTTCATGGCCTAATGCCAGATTCTTCTTGCCTCCCTGCAGAGAGGATACAAGTGGACTTCATCTTGATGGTTGAAGTGGTACATCACTGAAACACTGACTGTATGGATCAACAGCTAGTGACCCCAATAAAGGGTAGTGAAGGCCTGCAGGCCAAGCAGAACACCTCTCATCTCCAGAGTGTTGCTGTGCAGAACCATGTCTAATTAAGCCTGAGTCTGGAAGGGCCCAGATAGGCACTCAACCCAGAACCTGAGGCATATGTCTTCATCACTAGAAGGGGAGATGGCCAAAGAAAGAGGCCCCCCCACCCCATCTCTAGGTTGAAGTGGTCCAACCAGCAGAGCAGAAAGCAGTGAAGTGGAGGAGTCACTTGTAGGACACACTCCAGTTCATCCAAATGTTAAGCCTACTGGGCATGGAGGAACCACTGTGGAATCTCCATATGCAGACATGCCAGGAGAGTGAGAATGGCAGGAGCCATGAGGCCTATTAGTCATAGCAGACATCTGGCTGAGACATAGTTACTGGACGAGACCAGCTGAGCCTTGTCAACCTACATCATAGCATGATCTGAGGGAAGAAAAGCTTGACTCAGTTTTATGTCCAGAACCATCGTTATGTACTAGAGACAATGGCACAGAAGGAGTACTGACCTTTGGTCATTCACCAGAATGCATAACTGACTGAAGAACTGTCTGGTGCTGAATAGTATATAAATTACTGCCTCTTTCAATGGGTCCTTCAGAAGCCAATCATTGAGGTATGGGAAACTAAGGCCCTCCCTTCTGAGGGTGGCTACAACCACTGTAAAGTATTTGATAAAGACACACGGTGTAAAGGACAAGCCAAAGTGCAATATGTAAAACTGACAGTGAGAGCTGTGAAGCATAAACCGCAGTTACTGTCTGTGGGTCTTGAAAACCTTAATATGGAGGTAAGTGTCCTTCATATCCAGGGCACAAAGCCAATCCACTTGCAGCAGCAGGGGGAGCAGGGACTGTAGAAGTAGAAGAAGAAAAATCAACATTTGGAAAGGAGGAAGAGGGGGGACATGATAGAAACTTTCAAGTACCCTAAGAGACTCAACAAAGTCCAAGAGGGTAGCATCTTTCAGAAAAAGAGATGTGCAAGAACAAGGGGGCACAATTTGAAGACAGAGGGGGGATGGTTCAGGGGCAACATGAGGAAGTATTTTTTCACAGGGAGGATGGAGGATGCATGGAACAACCTTCCTGAGGAGGTTGTGATGTCAAAAACAATGGGGGAATTCAAGAATGCATGGGACAGACATAAGGCAATTATAGTGGGGGGGTAGGAGGAAGTACTGTAGGCTGTTGGTTAACTAGGATCTGAAGCTTATCCATTAGGTAAGGAAATGGGCACACTGAGTGGGCCAAGCAGTCCTTATCTGCCATCAAAGTCTATTTCTACGCTTTCATACATCGCCAGGTCCTAAGGGCTTTACAAGCAATGCTAGACTGGTAGTGAAGTGACTGAACAAGTAGTGGCAGCCATATCGCAACATCAACACCAACACACAGCCTTGAACAACTGCATGAACTGGTTTTATGGGAAGGGAATACTGGCCAGGACAGTAGGGAAATTCCCCACTGAGAGGTAGGGGCACCATCCCAAGGTGAGAGCAATGGCAGCGCTCAGTACTGAGACTGAGATGGCGGAGAGGGGTTGTATGGCAGAGACCTCTGCAGGTGCAGAAAACACCATATGGGAGGCACAGCAAAATAGCACCACACAGGCACAGCCGGCAAAAAATGCTATATAGTCAGAAGAAGAGGAGGAACGACTTCTACAGCAAACCCTGGAAAAACAAAAAACCCTTTTAAAACAGCAATTGCAGAAAGCGAAGCAAGACTTCATAGTGGCAAAGGCCAAACTACTAGAAGAAAAAACGAAAGACTGGAAGGAACTCAGCTATACAAGAGCAATCTCCCCATGGTTTTCGCGGTTCGGATCAGAGCCGCGAGCACTACAACCATGGCACAGCAAGTGGAAGCTAACCTGATCCACTCAACGGCAGCACCAGATGTCAGGAGATGGCTCCTGGTTACCAGAACATGCCTTGTCACAAGCAGGTTGGAAACAAGTCGCAGGAGAAACATGGGTGGTGGATCAGGAGTTTGATTTACATAGCAACCAAGGAAAAACACACACTGCACAGGCCGAGAAAGCACCGGGAGGAAATCTCCAGCAGAACATGGAATCCTCAAGACACTCAGGCTACAGATGCAGGTACAGATTCCTATTCTCTCACAAGATATTTGTTTTAATGCTCAACCAGAGACTTCTGAAAATATTTCAGGCCATAATACAGAGGCAGGGGGGTGCAGAATCAGAGGAAGAAGGGGCTCCTGAACTACCACGAAAACAGCAAAAACAAAAGCGCTCTTACACTATTTAACAAGCAGGTAGAGCAAGCTAAAAGGCATAATGCCATCCGTCTCCAGTACACGGGAGGCATGGAAGAACTTCCAGACCGATTTTATGTTGGCAGAATATTATTAAAGCAATCTTTAGGTGTTATGCCTGCTGAAGTTTACGCGTTGATACATGCTCCAGGTGAGCATACATTTGATGTAAGTTTTCGTACACCTGAAACTCTGGAGACGTTTTGGACTAAGTATTCATTGTTAAAAGCAAACGCCTTATGGTCTCACTTCCAAATCATCCACTTCACTAAACAATCTTTTCAAATTGCAACAGTACTGTTTCGAAATGAGGGGGTAAACATCACAGATATCTTATACTGGATAGAGAAATGCTGTGATGTGCAAGGGTCTCCGGTACCCATTTTAGACAGTGAAGGCTTTTGGAACGGTGGTTGGATAATAACGATAAAACATTTTCAAAATAATGTCGACTGCTATCATCTCCCAATTGTTTTACACAGGGAGAGACAAGCGATTTATATTCTACCCTGGTCAGCCCAGAAAATGTCACAAATGTGGCTCCTACGTCACATAAGTTCCAACTGTAATAAGGTACAATGTTTTCAATGTGGAGAGCTAGACCACTCTGGATTTGAATGTGAAAATTCACCAACTGTAATTTTTGTGATGAAGCAGGACATACCTTTACAGATTGCCCACTCAGACTTTGCTATGTAGGATTTCTATATCCTAACAGCAGCAAGGGCTGCAGGTGATTCTTCTGGTCCAAGACCCTCCCGGGGTCCACGTCGTCCAAGAAGGGAAACAGCCCCACCCAGGGTACAAGTACTGGAGAACAACCACTACCTCCGAGACTACCAAAACTACCACCACTACCACTATAGATGACACAGCTGGCCCTTCTACAGATATTACATCTATAGCTACAGAAACTCGAAACAGTACAGATTCTGTAGCAATGCCTCCCCCCTCCCCCAATGCCAACGGATGAAGATATGGAATTTCAAGTGGTAAAGGGATCAGGGGCCTCGCATAAAATGGGTGATACACCTATTGCATCAGATGGAGTAGTTCTCTCCAATAGCTACGAAGCCTTGCAAACTGACATGGAAGACAATGACAGAGACTCTGACACAGCATCCAGGACCTCTTTCCAGAAAGATGAAGCTTCAGAAACAGATACAGTGAACACCTTTGATAAACAAGGCAAACAAAAAAAAGTGCATGGGGCCCAGAGTAGGCATTGGGAAAAGTGCAAGGCAAAAACCAGCACCAACCCGACTACTTATCTTAAAACAACAGAACTGTATGATCTTAGCATAGCTGGCCTAAATGTAAATAGCATAAAGTCAGAAAGAAAAAGGTTAGCCACCTTTGATATGTTTACAGAAATGGAATTTGACTTAGTTTTCTTTCAGGACACAAGATTACATACAGTAGAAGATTTTGATACTGCTTCGGAGGCATGGTTATGGGGACCCAGTTTTTTATCGGGGTGGGGTGGGGTCCTATGTTCTGGTATCAGTATATGTTTTGTAATCCTTCCATTACAGTAACCGAAATAGTAGATATCTTACCAGGCAGAGCTCTGAAACATAGAAACATAGACTTTGACGGCAGATAAGGACTGCTTGGCCCACCTAGTCTTCCCATTTCCCTACCTACAGGATAAGCTGCAGATCCTATTTAACCAACAGCCTATTTCTTCCTACCCCCACAAAAATTGCCTTATGTCTGTTCCACGCATTCTTGAATTCTCCCACAGTTTTAGACCCCACAACCTCCTCAAGAAGGCTGTTCCATGCGTTCACCACCCTCTCTATGAAAAAATACTTCTTCACATTGCCCCTGAGCCGTCCCCTCTATCTTCAAATTGTGTCCCCTTGTTCTTGCACAACTCTTTTTCTGAAAGATGCTACCCTCTTGGACTTTGTTGATTCCACTGAGGTACTTAAAAGTTTCTATCATGCCCCCCTCTCCCTCCTTTCCTCAAGGGTATACATATTAAGCCCCTTTAGTCTGTCCTCGTGTAGGCTTCTCTTGCAGACCCTGCAACTATTTAGTTGCCCTCCTCTGGACTGCCTCCATCCTGTCTATATCCTTGCCGGAGATGGGGTCTCCAGAACTAGACTCTGCTATTAGATATTAGAATACAGAAATCAGAATTCTGTCTCATCAATATTTATGCACCATAAAGTAAAGCAGAATGAATTTCCTTTCTAGAGCTGGTACAACCCTACCTATTTACAAGGAAAAATATTCTCTTTGGGGGAGATTTTAATATAAACAGGGCAGTGACAGATAGAGGCGCAAAAACATCCAAACTATGCTGTGACTCAGTATATTTAAATGAATTAATACACCTTACAGGGTTGAAAGATGCTTTCCCACGTTCAGATCATACAGCACCGTGTACATTTTTTCAAGGTAACAGGAAATCTAGAATAGACTACTGGTTTACATCGCTTACATTACAATATAGAAACCCTGTGGTAACTTCAGTTGCTACATCTGACCACAGTCTTTTAAGTATTACCATATCAAACTATATAGATACATCTAAAGGGCCGGGGTACTGGAAACTAAATTTATCACTATTAGACTATCCAGAAGTAGCAGAAGGCTTTCAACATCTTATGGAAGCCAGAAAATCTGTATTCTTCCTTTACGAATCCCAACAGGAATGGTGGGAAGACAGTAAAACAGACTCTAAAGAACATTTCCAACAAATAGGTATTTTATTTATTTATTTTTACTTTATTTATGAAAATTTCGGATAACACCTTTGAGCAAACATTACTTTTTTACAAAGGTTCCACATCATGGACAATGGACAAGTATAGACAAGAACAGGCAGGTAGATAACAGTTAATACAAATACAGTACATGAGCTGCCAGTGGCTTTGTCCAGATAACACACAACAATAGAATTAATAACAGGTAAAACATTACAGATTGCATGAGCTGCCAAAGGCTTTGTCAGGATCAGCGTGGATGGAAACAATGGTGCAATATCACCAGACATTATACAAAGAGAGCCTGGGGCGGTTACTATTGAAACAGTGATCTGACAAGTGCATGAGAGGGCCTGAGGTAGCTGGTGAGAGGACAAGGTAGTAGGGGACAGGCAAGAACCGAGGGGTGGGGGACTGGAGGGATAAGGTTGGTGGTGAAGGAGAGGAGTAGGTCGTGACGAAGGGGAGGGGAGAAGGGTTGGGAGATGTAAGGGGGGTACTAGGATGGGTGGGGAAGGAGAAAAGAGGACGGGCAAGGAGGAGAAAGGAGAGAGAAATGAGGACTAGAAGGGAGTTAAGGAGGGCTAGGGGAGAAAGGAGGGACAGAATATGAGAGCTAGGAGGTGCAGGGGGTAATAGGTGAGGGGCGGGACAAAGATGTGAGAGGGACTGGAGAGAGAGAGAGGAGTGAAATTGTGGGGCGCAAGGGAGGAGGCTGAGGTGGCTGATGTGAGATATACTGGAAAGAGTTAATAGGGAGGGAGCGGGGTGTGGGGAGAATGCATAAGTAATGGGGGGGCCAGGAGGGCAAGTAGGGAATTTAAGTGTAGCAGTCATAGTAGGCAATGGCCACCAAGTGCTGTTGTAGTTTGTGCTTAAAGGAGCTGAGATTCGGTGCATTGGTGTTATCCACTGGGAGTGTGTTGAACCAGTTAGAGGCCCTAACTTTGTAAGAGCGCTGCCTTTGAGTGGTCCAGCAGTGAAGAACTGCAAATAACAGTGTTCCAGAACTCCTGGTAAGGCGGGTGGCACAGTGAGGGGAAAATATAGACTGAATCCCTGGTGGAAGGAGGCCTAGCATTGTCTTCTTTTCAAGTAAGCAGGTCTGATACTTAATTCTACGTTGAAACTGTAGCCAGTTAGCCTGTTCGTAGAGATCACATGTGTGTGTGAGTCTAGAGGCTGTGGTGAGGAGCTGGCAGGCCTTGTTTAGGGCTATGGCTATATGCCAGAGGGCAGTGTCAGTAGCTGATCCATAAACTACGAGGCCATAGTCAATTAAAGGGGTGATTTAGCTCTGGATGGCAAGTTTTAATGCTTTGTCTAGCA
Source organism: Neoceratodus forsteri (assembly GCA_016271365.2). Lineage (NCBI taxonomy): Eukaryota > Metazoa > Chordata > Ceratodontiformes > Ceratodontidae > Neoceratodus > Neoceratodus forsteri. The sequence continues at coordinate 1,223,816,121 of CM057450.1, forward strand.
AACAGTGCCTATGCCTATATAGCAGCCCTATGCGGGTATTCATAGCTTTAGCAAGGTTATTTATATGCATGGAGTATGAAAGAGTACAGTCGAGGTCACTCCCAGGTATTTGAACTGGTCTACCTGTTCCACGCAGTGCCACCACTATTGTAGATTAGCAGTTGTTGGAGTTTAGGTTTGTTGTGAGTACCATGAAACAGCATTGATTTGTTTTGAGTAGTTTAGGATGAGTTTCGTGACCGAACCAGGTTTCAACTTCTGAGAAACTACGCTGTAGCTGTTGCTGGAGGTGATGGGGGTTGGAGTGGCTCGAGAAAATGACTGCATCGTCTCCATATAGTAGAATTCGGTCATGGCATGCAGCAGGAGGTCATTCATGAAGATGTTGAAAGTAGGGACCAGGATGGAACCTTGCGGTGCACCCAAACAGACTGGGAGGAGTCGAGATGGAGTCTCAATTCTGACCTGCTGAGGCGGTCACTAAGTTAGCTTTGGAACCAGTGAGTGGCATCCGGTGAAAGGCCAAGATGTGATAGTTGTCCAGTTAGTAGGGAGTGGTTAACTGTATCAAATGCATTAGTCAGATCAATAAAGGCAACACTGGCTGATTGGTTATGGTCTGGTGCCTGGTGGATGAAGGAGGTGAAGTCTAGTAGTGCAGTGGTGGTGCTGTGACCTTTCCAAAAAACGTGTTATTTGGAACATTGGAGGTTATAGCAACCATCCTTTCCAAAGCCTTGTAGAGTGGGGGTAGGATGGATATAGGCCTGTAGTTGCTTGTGAAAGTCATCACAGCGGACTTCCATTTACTTGGGGATTGTGAGGGCATAAGAGAGCGGTTGAGAATTTTCATAAGGGGTGGCAGAACTTCATCAAAGGTGAGGGTGATGAGTTTCAAATCAAGGGAGTCAACTCTATGCCTAGACTTCCCAAGTACGTTAAGTAGATGTTTCCTGGCTAGCCCTTCAGTGATAGCCTTAAAATAAAATTGGGGCACAGCTGGGCTGCCTGAGGGATGGTGGGATGGGTTACTGTTGGTGTAGGATCAAAGAAGTTAGATGGGCGCACATGACTAAGGTAAGAAAATGCTGAGTTGAAGGCGTTAGCAATGGTTACTTTATCCAGGGTGATAGTTCCATCAATGTTGAGCACTGCGGGTGAGACTTTGGGTCTTTTTCTAATTACCTCGGAGAGGTTGTCCTAGAACTTCCTCCTGTCATTCCAGGTGTTTGCAAGGGCATTCCTATAATAGGAGTCTTTTGCCTGGTGGAAAGCTTTTGTGCATGCATTCTGCGCTGATTTGTGGGCCTGAGTATACCCTAGGGTGCTGGACACTTTAGCATGGTACCATAGCTAGTCACGGGATTTCATCCATTCAAGGAGGTCATGAGTCGCCCATGGGTTTATTGATCCTCTAATCTTTCATTTCTTGTACAGAGCATGAACATCACACGCTGCGTTAAAGGTAGTGATAACGTATTCTAGGACTGACTCCACGTCCTGAGCATCATCAACTGGAGACCAGTCGAGTGATCGCAGGTGCGTTTTTAACGGACCTAATCGACCAGACAGAAGTATTCTACTGACAATGAATTTTGGTGGGGGTTTGTTAAACTTGTTAGATCAGAGGGAAATGACTGGGGAATGGTCACTTATGGTGTCCGGGAGTACTTCAGACTCAGTGATGTGTTCAGGTCGATTAGTGAGGACCCAGTCCAGAGAGGGATGTCCCCATCCTGTAGTTTATCCAGGTGAGTGATACCATTTGTGCCAGGTTGGCACTATTAGGTAAAAATAAAAGGGTCACATATTAAGATTTAAGAGTCAGATTACCTTCTTTATATTCTCAGTTAAATAAAAGCGAACATGTAGACCCACAGAAAGTATCTGATATAAAGACACAATTAGTTCAGTCACAATATGAAAGGAGGAAAACTCTAGAAACTGAACAGAGGTTTGGGATACAGGGAAAGCAAGAGAGCACAAAGCCATTTGAGAGTTGTGCCAAACAGTGCAAAAAGAAAGAAAGAAAGAAATTAAGAGTTTGATTTCTACTAGAGGGGACTTAATAACAACACAGAAAGCTATTCTGAAAGAAGTCAAAAGATACATAACAAAAATGTTTCAGGCAGACCCCTCACTTACAGAACACCAAACAGATTCTTGGTTAGAATCTTTTATGTTGCCTAAAGTTCCAGAGCACTTTTTTAACATTGTTGGCACAATAATTAAGAATTTCAGAATGTGGTAAAGAATTTACAAAATGGTAAAACCCCTGGGTGTGATGGACTCCCTAACGAGTTATACCACAGTATAAGTGCCGCATTAGGTCCAGAAATTACAAGTGTTCAATACTAGTCTAGAACAAGGAAAATTGCCAGATAGTCTAAATTTGGGTTTACTGTACTTATCTTACTCTTCAAATCAGGTGAAAGAGAAGATCTAAGAAACTGGAGGCCAATTATGCTACTGAACACAGACTGCAGGATTCTAACAAAAATGTTAAGTAATAGAATTAGTGCCATGCTAGATTACACAACCCATCCTACACAATTTTGTTCAGTACTGGGTAGAAACATCACTGATGCACTTATTTTACTCAGATAGATACTGGATTGGGTAGAACAAATGAAATCACTGGTTTCTTGCTAAATTTGGATCAGACCAAGAGAATTGACAGGGTGTCCCCTATTTATATATCGGGAAATGTCTTGAGAAGTTTGGTTTTCAGCCCCTTTATAAGATGGCTACAAGTGTATTACAAACAAACTACGGAGGCTCCTTACATAAACGGATGGACAGGCAAGACCAGGGACATGACTAAACAGGTTAGACAAGGATGCCCCCTTTGTCCTAGTCCCTATATTTTAGCATTAGAACCATTACTTTCAAAAATTAACCAGTCTGACAGTATAAGAGGTTTATCAATTAGCAGTGAAGACACTGAAATCAAGATAATTGTATATGCATACTATATCTGAATTTTATTAGCAGATCTTCCCTCCAGTGAGGCTATGGAAGTGGTGACAGTAGCATTCACGGAAGATACAGGTGCTCACTTTAACCTTCAGAAAAGTAAGTGTCTCTACATTGGTACAGGTGATTGTGAACTTACTAATATTATGGGAATCCCTGTTTCAAACACAATGTGCAAAATTTGGGGTGTCTATTTTGGAAAAGGTGACGTAGAATTTTATAATTGGGATGTTTTAATTACAGAAGCTAGAAACAGATTTATGGTTTGGAATAAATGTAAAATGTAAAAATAAAAGAGGATATACATGGTAAAACATTTTTAATAGGAATATTTTGCACCTTATTGTTGTTTTCCAGTACCTAAAGCACTAGAAACTACACTGTTTAGTGTTTTCTTTCAGCTATCTGGGACAGCTGCCTTAACCCCATAAAGGGAGGTATTCTTTATTTAGACATAGACCAAGGGGGCCTTGGTATGATTAACCCAATTACCTTTTTTGTATATCTCTATACATAAATATTTATCCTATGTTACAAGGTAAACACACTATTTGGAGTTTGTGGGCAATGGATCATATACACCCATGGTTAAAAGAGTGGAAGTGGAACATAGCTATACCAAAACAGAACCTCATATCAGGGTTACCAAGGTACCTACAATCCTGTTTCAGTAAATTAAAACTATGCAATATTCCAAAAGCTATGGGAATTCAGAAAACTAGAAAAGAAATGTACAAGTACATGCAACAAAAATATTTTTTTCATATCCCTAGATTTTGGTAACAGGCCAACACAGGAGTTAACACAGATTCAAGCTATGCTGACACAACTCCGTACTCCACTAGGTTTATCCCCTGGGTAGGAGACTGGGGTTCTTCCTTCTTCCCCTCTCCATGTCCTAATTAACACAAGCTGAGGTATGCCTGTGGGCATAGAGAAATAAAAATACACTGATGTGTCCCTAAGAATAGGGCTAGGTATATATAAATTCATCCGAATCAAACCGAGCCCATAAGTAAAAACCTTAAGGTTCTCCTCTTAATACATAAAAGAATACAGTAGCCCCTAAAGAAATTTAATAAAGAAGAGGGCTTGTTACACTCTGGAACCTTTTGTGCTGTGAGTTATTTAAAGATATTGCATGTCTAGGTGCTAAATATATGAAAATGGTGCAGTTTTATGTGGAGATAGAAGGGGTAGAGGTTTGCCTAATCATAAAATTCCCCTTCTGTGTTGTGAATTTTTGCTGAGCTGGCAGGAGAAGGGAAATGAGGAGCACACCTCATTTCCCATTCCCTAGCCAACTCAGAAACTCCTGAAAGAAAAAGGAATTAAAACAGAACATGAGCAAGAGCTTTGGTAGCCAGAGGAACCCCTTTTCTCTTGCTGAAACAGGACAGTGTGCATGAGGGTTGTGGCTACCCTAATTCTTGTGTATCAAAAAAAAAAAAAAATGGCAAGGAGTTTCTAAATGCACTGCAATGCAGCCAGATAAAGAACATGCATTTGTCAGCGCTGAATGTTGTCTTGCTGGCATTGGCAGTGCAGGAGTTGGAGAGATGCATAACAGGAACGGCAGTGAAGTATTGAACTGACTCCGACCCCACTCCCACCCTGCAGAGAGTGACAGGCACTGGGGTGTATATTCGGGTCATCGGCCATAACGCTCATGCCATTTCACCTCACCTCACCCTACCCTGCAGACACCGAGAAGTGTTGCAGTGTGCCTTGGGGTCTTCAGGCCTTACGCTCACCCCATGCCATAAGGAAATACACTGAGATGGGTGCAGTATAGGAGAATGGGGTGAACTTTGGGACCGAAGAGTCCAAGGCACACCCTGATACCTGTCACTGGCTGCAGGGTGGGGGTGCAGGTGGAATGGTGTGAGCATTATAGCCGACAATCCCAAATCACACCCCTGACGCCTGTCAACCCTACAGGGTGGGTCATTACAGTTGGGAACCCTAACGCCCCAGGTGTTTGTTGGTATTTTCACTCCAAATTTTCAACATGGGCTTTCTGTGACCCCCACCTCATGAACAGTGACACTATCAGTTTGTTAGCGGAAAGGTGATTTTGCACAGCGACTGCGCCATTTGGCACCACAGGTGCGAAAACACATTTTGGGAAGGATGTGAAAAATGACAGCTGTACTGTTCATGAGGAGGTGTAAAAAAATGGTAATGTTGAAAATCTAGAGTGAAGTTATGAAAAACTGGTGAAGTCACGAGCGAGCATAAAAACTGCGCAATGCACGCCCATAATGCAATTATTTGAGGAGTTTTTTTTAACCAAATTTTCAACATAGGCATTTTGAGACCTCCGCTCATGAACAGTGGCACTGTGATTTTGTTAATCTGTCCCGAATGTTGATTTCCCACAGTGAGCACACCATTGTGCGCCAGATATGCAAAAACACATTTTGGGCAGGATGTGAAAAATGACAGCTGTACTTGTCATAAGGAGGTATGAAAAAATGGCAATGTTGAAATCTGGAGTGAAAATATTAAAAATTCTTGAAGTTACAAGCGTGCTTGGAAACTGCGCAATGCACGCCAGTAACACAGTCATTTTTGGAATTTGTTCACCAAATTTTCAACATAGGCATTTGGAACCTCCGCTCATGAACAGTGGCACTGTGATTTTGTTAATCTGTCCCAAACATTGATTTCCAACAGCGACCAGCGCCACTGTGCACCAGATGTACAAAACACATTTAGGGCAGGATGTAAAATGACAGCTGCACTGTTCATAAGGAGGTGAAAAAATGGCAATGTTGAAAATCTGGAGTGAAAATATAAAAAATTCTCAAAGTTATGAGCGTGTGTGGAAACTGTGCAATGCATGCTTGTAACACAGTAATTTTTTTCACCAAATTTGCAACATAGGCTTTTTGGGAGCCACCTCATGAAAAGTGGCACTGTCATTTAATTAAAGGTGATTCTGCCCAGTGACATGAAATGATCTTTCGGGACCGAATAACGAAATGACAGTGACTGTGTTAATGGGGGGCTCAAGAACCCCATGTTGAAAATTTGGGACCCAAACTTCCCAAAATGGCTGAGATATCAACCTAAATTGAAACCCCCTACTCAGTGTCATTATAGGACTTACCGTCATTTCTTCACTTTGTGGTCGGCGTTTGAAGAGTGCAGATGTGTTCCTGGTCCACTGAAGATCACTGCTCCTGACCTCCACAGGTAAGTAAGGGTGGGGGGTGCGAGGCAGGTGGGGTACACAGAGGGAATGCGCGGGCTGTGAGAGGCGCCCGGTGGCAATGATGAGGGACCGTTTCCTTTTTTTCAGGTTAAATTAAAAAAAAAAAAAAAAAAAGAGACGTCATGGGTTAGTTTGCTGTTTTTACAGGGAAACTGAATTTCGGCACACTGGGGTGGGCTCCCAGTGTGCCATTGTACTGGGGATCAATGCCGACCTGGGGATTGGACACCCCAAGGTTAGAGGATATGTTTAAAGATCTGACATCGGGAGTCAGCATCCCAGTGTCGGTAACACCACAGCAGGTTTTGCCATACTGGGGTGGGGTCCCAGTGTGCTACATTAGAGAATGTTTGGGGGGGGATTAAACACCCCGATGTCATTAGGTGGGAGGGGGGTCCACCAGTGTGATCAGATCATACTTAGAGTACAAGTGCCTTCGAGCACTGAATACTCCCAGCCCGTATGGAGCTTAGGCTGTGGCCAGCTCCGCATGGCTGTGAGACACTTTAGCACTGGACACAGAGGGACGTGGAGGAGGCAGGTGAGGAAAGCGCCTCCTCCCACCTTTTAGGCAGGTAACGGTGGGGTGGTGAGGCAGACACGTTACAAAGCAAACAGCTGTTGGCTCTCCTGCCATCGCCACGTTTATCAAAATGTTTCTCAGGAAGAAAAGGCACATATGAGGCATGTCATCTGTGCTGCTGCATGACAAGTTTGTCTCTGATTGCAGCGGCACATTTGTTTCAAGTTGGTGGCACTTTGCATAAAACTTGTGTCACTGCTAGCATGCTCACTAATTGGGGAATGAGGGACGCCACCATCTAAAGCATGCCCTGCATTCAGTAACGCTGACACATCTCTGCATTTCTCCTACTACCACAAAATGTTGCTTGCGCATGCACAAGTCAACATAAAAAGGCCTGCTGGCTTACCTGGCCTCCAGACATGAAATGAGATGTTTTCTCTAGGGTAGTAGTGCCCTCTGCTGTCCCCTCTTTATATTTCTCCCCCCTGCCACTCAAGGTAACTAAGGAGGGTTCTAAAATGGTTGCTATGCAATTAAGCATATTTTGGACTATTGTAGCCCTGTGTTAAACATTATAGAAGTGATGTTTCTGTCAAATCAAAGAGAATACTTTGTAAAAATGTATGGTGGGTCACACAGTGATTGTAGACTAACTCAGATAGTCTTTATTTCTGTATGTTAGCTAAGGGTCTAGTCAGGTGACCCCACCTAGAAAATATAAAAGCCTGCCACTAGGGGCATGGAGTTAGAAAGGTGATAGAGTGTCAGTAGGAGACTGACGGAGGTAAGAGCAAGGCCTCCTGGTGGTGTGGGCTCACATCAGCCATCTTGGCAAGGCAGAGCAAAGCCTTGGAGTCTGCTAAGACAAAGCACTGTTCTTTTATAGTTTTGCTTTATTATTTTGAGTGAATTATCTAACTTGCTTTTCTTATTTCTGTAAATATTATCACATTTTATGGAGAAATAAAATGATAAATGCCTTCTGACATTTTTTATGCACTGAAATCTAAGTCTGCCGTGGAACTACCTCGCTGAACTACCTCTAGCACTCAGCCACTACAGCATCTGTCATGATCTCCCACCACTTTAGAAGGGAAGGAAAAGGGAGATGCAGCCGCCCACAAGAACACCCTGATTTGCAGGGGCAGCAGGAGGCAAAAGGGAGTCAGAAGACTCCAGGGGCAGCAGGCTCACCGCCAATACCCGCACCTTTGGTGACCCTGCCATGGGCACTGAGAGGTAGAAGGGCCTGGGGGGGAGATCTGGGTCAACTGTGAGCCACAGCAGGGTCCTGTAGAATAGCCTCCACCAGGGTAGGCCTAGGAAAGGAATCCTGATGCTTGGATTAAGGGTATGAAGGTCATTTTAGATGTCTGGAGGTCTCTCAAAACAGACTCAACATTGAAAGCAAAATGCTGCCTACCTGTAAAGGAAGTATTAAGGACCGACTGCTGGGCATCAATGGCAAAGCCAGCCACATGTAACCATGAGTGGCGGTGCAGGCAAATGCCAGAACCAGCTACACCAACAACAGAATCAAAATCCTCATAAGCTGACCTTAAGAAGTGCTTCTTAGTTTCCAGACCATGGGCAACAGTCCGCTAGACGTTTTATCTGGTCTGTCATGCAGCTTGACGGCCACGGTAACCATAAACTTCCACAGGCTGTTCTAATATTTAATCATGTAAGACTGGTAATTGGCAATCTTTAGGCCAAGAGAAGCTGAACCATATGTTCCTTGCCCATCACATCCAACTTCCTCGAGTCTTCATAGTGGTAGTAGTAGTTTTTTATTTATTAGCCACCCAATCCCACATGCTCTGGGTGCCTTACAAATGCCCTGAAAAATACAGCAGCACAATCAATAAATACAGAATATTTCAAAACTTTCTTTTTTGTTATACTGTACATATAAAAGGAGAAGTGAGCTCATGTGTTTTGGAACTTTAGATCTGCCATGTGCAGCCATGATCAGCCACAGAATCTGTCTCTTGTTGAGAGGAATAATAAAGCCTATCTGATGAGGTTGGATATTGTTTATCTCCCTTACGAGGCACGGCAGGCAAAGCACTGGCCCTGTGTCAAGCAGCCATAGTGACATCCTCCAAAGTCAAATCGATAGGTGGAACAATAACCATAGTAGTGCAGAAATGTCTAAGAATTCATAGAGGGTCTTCTTTGAAGAATCTTCCTCCTCAGCAGTAAAGCCCAGCTTGGACTGGACTGGATCTGCCATAGGAAAGCCTGAAAAGAAGCATCCTCAGGAGAGGATACAGGAGGATAAAGTGGAGCTGGAGCCCACCACCATGGGGGGGGTCATACCTTCCTACTCTTCCTCATATCCTTCCTCCATCAAGTCTGGATTATATTCCAGTTCCTCCTCCTCCTCCTCCTCCTCAACACAACTAGGCAGTGAGTCAATGGCAGGAGAAGGTTGAACTAGAACTGTCGATGGACCAGGCATCAAGTTTTTCAAGTTTATGTTGTGAACATCATCCTTATAGATCTTAACGATACTGCAGCAACAGTAGCGGAACAATGGTTCCTTGTCTTTTTCTTGGCAGCATAAACAGTTGTTATATTTAAAATAAAAAGAAACAGTAACATTGACAATACTCATGAATTTCGATGGTGTTCTTCAGCAGCAATGAGCGAAGAGCAGTTGACCGCAGGAGAAAAAACTGAGGCATGATGGGTCCACCCATGTTATATAGGAGGTAGGCTCAATGTTTACACATGGTCCTGATGCTGATGGCTTACAGTTCCATGATGCAACTCAATGGCATTAGATAGCCTCGAAGAAGATCAATTTTATTTGTGCCTTGTACCTTTCCCCATGGTCTTTTCCTGACTCACTCCTATACCACAGATATACGCAGAGAAAATGTCAAAATACACATCTTTTTGATCATTTATTTATCCGCCCTGGCCAGGCATTACCCTCAGGTAGGCAACCACGCATCCCAACACCCTCTGACCCTGTTACAAGGTCCCTATCGATTGTCCTACCCATGGTGGGACCGGAAGGGGGGAAGACGTCCCAACCTCTCCCACCCAAGTACAATCTGGTGTGAGAGCAGGGTGGCCAGCGCTGGACTCAAGTGTGCTACCACCTATCAGATGGCTGCTATATTAATCCTGGCTTTCCTTCCTATTAGAATCTTCCATGACACCAGGCAGTGCCCCCAACAGGACACACACACACACACACACACACACTCACTCTGCAGTACTCCTGCAGAGGGGAAAGGCTCCCCAAGGTCAACTGCAGGTGTCACTGTGGCAATTAAAAAAAAACAGCAACGGTCTCAACTGGCTGTGAGCGTTGCCTTGTGCACCACCACCCCAACACCATCAGCTACCCAAGTAGGCTCCTGAGTCTGCTCCAGAACCCAGCAAAGAAGCACGACTCACATTTTTTAAATTTCCTGTAATCAGGCAAGGCTCACTAGGCACACGGTTCAGGGGTGACCTGGGAGCACTTGAGAGGTTAAGTCACTTACTCAGGGTCACAAAGTATGCAAGTGGAGACTGGGAATCAAACTCAGGTCTGCTGGATGTACCAAGCTCATTCACACCTTGTTACTCTAACTTCTAGGCTATACTGACAGCTTCCACTGGATCATCAGGTAACACATCTTCTTTAACATACTCTGGGTTGTTTCCTACCTACTGACAAGAGGAAAAGTATAAGTAAGATGAAAGGAATGGGTCTCGTGTAATGTTTCCAAATGTAGGTCTAGAAAGTAGCAATCCCATGGTGCCCGTAGATTATTAGGAACAGAGGTTAATATAAAGAGAAGAAGCCCACTCCTTTTGTTCTTTTCCAATCACCCACCAGAATCAACTATAAGTCTGGCACAAGTTCGCTAATAGACCTCATGCTGACCACTAAACCTCATAGAATCATTGAGGTCAGAGTCCTACCTGACTCGCCAAGTGACCTCTCCCCCGTCCTTTGCAAATGGTCAAACTCCTCCAAAAAACCACCCCTAAAGATCTCCTACCAGTGATCCCTAAAAAAGGCCCCCTTTAACAATTCAAAATTGACCTTGTAAACTGGGACTGGACCTTGATAGACACTACCACTAATATTGATGATGCCCTGGCCTTCTTTGTTACCAACCTCTTCAACTCTGCATGTGACATCTTTGCTTCCTATGTTAAGAGGGTTATAAAAAGCCACGAAACTCCATGGATCACCCAAGCACTCCTGAGCCTCATGTCCAACCGAGACAATCTCTGGCACAAGGCCCTAGCTACAGGTCTTCCTGCTGACAGACAATGTTACAGGGCATCCAGAAATCTCTGTACCAGGGAAATTTGCCGGGCAAAAGCTGCCCACTACCAAACCAACCTCACATCTTAATGGGGTAATGGGTGGAATTTCTGGGACAACATGAAGGAACTAAATGGCAAAACCAAGTCCCCCCTTGCTCTGCTCATCATCAATGGTATCCTCTCCCAGGACCCCCAGCTCATGGCCAACACATTTAATACTGCATTTACTGATCTTAGCTCAGTACTCCCCCCTAATTTCTTTAACAACAGTTCCAACTTCACTCCACTTCCTCCCCCCGGATATATCCCCCATTTTGACTCAGGATTATCTCACAGCAAGAAGCTAAATTTTACCTATCTAGGGTCCTTGGGAAGTCCCGATTTAGTGCAGACTCACTGGATCTAAATCTTCTGTATCTTGTTCTCGACACTGTTCTGTCCCCTCTAACCAAAATACTCAATCTCTCCATGTGTCTCAACCAGTTCCCCTCCCAGTGTAAATTGTCTGTGGTCACTCTCATCCCTAAGAGTGGTGACAGAATCTCTCATGGAAACTATCCCGATTTCTATCCTCCCCCCACCATCTCCAAAGCCCTTGAAAAAATTGTCTCAGATCAACTCATAGAATACCTGATGAACCATAATTTACAATGTCCCCAGCAACATGGATTTTGAAAGGGCCACAGCACCTCCACGGCCCTTCTGGAATTCACAGACTGCATCCAAAAAGCACTTGACTGAGGTCACTTAGTCGGGTCAGTTTACATAGACCTGACTAAAGTGTTCGACATGGTCAATCACGCCCTTCTCAAGGAGTCTCTCTCCTCCATGGGCTTATCTTCGGAAGCCACCTCATGGGTCACCAACTACTTAAATGGGAGGTTTCAACAAGTTAAAATCGACAATATCCTCTCTATCTGTCTTCTTGTCAGGACGGGGGTACCACAGGGCTCAATCCTCGGCCCACTCTTCTTCAGTCTGTTTCTGAACACTGTCCCTTCTGCCTGCTCTGGGAAGATGCTTTTATATGCTGATGATGCAGTAACTTTCTGCAGCCACCCAGATCCCGCCCTCCTACAAAATGACCTCCAAAGGTTTTTTACCGAGTCCAAACTCAGGTTCTCCAGACATAAGCTCATTCTCAACTATCACAAAACAAAAGTAACATTGTCTGCTCAACCTCAGAACAAACATAACAACTCCCCCCTCAATATATTTAACTGTCAGCTCACCCCCCTGGAACAAATCCGCAAGTTTAAATATCTTGGCATCATTCTTGATGCTTCCCTATCCTTTCACGATCACATTTATGTAGTTTGTACTGCAGTCAATAGGAGGATTGGCCTACTCTATAGGCACAGATCTTGCCTGTCCCCTACTGCCCTACACCTAGCTGTAACATCTTCGGTCCTCTCATTGGTTGATTATGGCATTATTATCTATGGGTCTGCAGCTAACACAACTCTAAACAGGATAAAGGTTCCACTAAACAAGGCCTGTCGGATTGTGGCTGTGTGTGGTAGACTTACACACACTTGTGCCCTCTACTCGCTGACAAATTGGCTGAACTTCAAGGGATGGCTCAAATATCAGATATGCCGCTTTGCCAAGAAGATTGCCTTGGGTCTCTGCCCCCCTTCCCTCAATCATCTCATCTCACAGGCACCCCCAACTAGGGCAACCAGAAGCACTGCTAAGTCCCCCCTTTCAAGTACCCCATTGTAGAACCTCTCTTGGCTAGAGAGCATTCATGTACAGGGCCCCCCAATGGTTAAATGCCTTGCCTGGAGAGATCTCTGCCTTAGCCAGATTAGGGCAATTTAAACCTAGTCTCCATCAGCTTCTCCTGGTCTCAGGACACTGTGACTGTCCCTAATCCACTTTCACCTCCTGGTCTCATGTCCATTACCCCCCCCCCCTTTTTTTTTCGATGATATGACAAAGTCTATTTTTGACTGCTCTCTAAACTCCTTCGCTATTAAATGATTTCTATTTGCCTACTACAGTACCTGGTGAACATGCCTGTAATTTACAAACTGTTTTTTACTCAATTTATGTTATTATGTTATGTTATTATGCATTGAAATCTATCTAATTTGTTGTATCTCAACCTGTATGTAACCATTTATTGTTTGACATGGAGCCTTTGTAAAGGAGTCTCTGACTCAAAGGTTTGTAATTCTGAGAATTCAATAAATAAATAGATAAAATATTCCAGAAGCAAAAACATAAAAATGGACATTTTATCAAGCATCCAGTTCGAAGTTAGTAGTGCCTCTGTCTCTTCGTGATTACAAAATGAAAACAAAGGGAAGGGGAGATTCAGCTGCAAAAGATAATGGTGTAAATAATGATGTCTCCTTAAAATAATCACAGTCAGCTCACGACACAGTGGCCCTGATTGCAAGAGCATGCTTGTTTGCTCTCAGCTGTATTTGAACATTAAATACAGCAGGGTTGTTAGATAACCACTTGCTACAACTCCAGACTTGTTTGACTACAACACACACCATGCTTAATCTATACAAAGCTGCAAGTTTAGGAGGCTTGCAGGATTTGCTACTCAGTACAGATAAGGAATGATTTATAACAGGCCACGTGTGCCTGGTGTTTGTTCTCTTGCTAATCTAATAACAGCAAGCAGTTTGCTAAAAACCAATGGACAGACTTCAGGATATGGTATATTGTTAGAAAATTCTTACTGAAATAACAAGAAAGAAGGCCTGGTGGCATGGAGGGCTGAGGCATTACTGCCTTACCTCCTACCATGCTGGTGCTCCTTGTTCGCGGTACAAGTGGGTCACTGGGGTGGGAGAGGATTGAGCGTCCATAGGACAGCTCTCCTCTCCAGGGGGAGGGTAGGGACATGAACCGGCACTTGCCTGACCCCTAGTGGTGGCTGGGGGCCAGCATGCCAGGTCCCACAACGTGGGGGCAGAGTGGGAGCAGCTGCCCAATGCACAACATGCAGACGTGCATGCTGGGGGCATCATTGGCAGCACTGCATGCTCACACTCCGCAAGAAAAAAGGAAAAAATTGGCTCCCACTGCAGGATGACGATGGTCCCCCTCCGTAGCGCCGCCCCGAGAGGACACCTCCTTCAGCTGGATCCATGCTGGTGGGTTGAGTTGCTCCTCACCCCCTACCACGAAGGATAAGTCGTGGGGGCAACAAGGAAGGGGGGGTCTGATGCTCGGTGCGACGGGAGGAGGACGTCAGAGAGAAAGTCAGTGGAGCCAGGGGAGAAACAAATACTTAAAAAAAATAAAATAAAAAATATCAGGAAAGAAAGAAAAACAAAACCATAGGATAGTTACAAATGATAAACGAGGGCTACTTTTGAGGATAACAAAGGGTAAATAACAGAATTCAAGAAATCTCAGGTAGCTATACTTCTTTTCTCCCTGAGAGGTAAGAGTTCTCTAGGATACAATGGCAAAAGGCTCCAGCTCAGTGCCTTTGCACTGAAGTCTAACTAATGATACTCCAGAGATGGTCAGTGCAGATTGTTCTAAGAGCACTGACATGACATGATGTCATACTACTAGTTGTCAATTAAAAATCACAAGTACTGCTAACCTCATTCCATTTGCAGACTTGAAATCTAATAATAAAGTAACAAGGTATGACCAGGGGTTATGAGAGCAACTGACACTATCTGGCCAAAAGTGCTACATTGCAGAATTAGAATAAGCATACCCCCAGTAAATCCAATACCAAAAACTAGATGTCTATTTAAATTCATTGTAAAGTTTCTAGCCATTTTATAACCCTGATTTCACTACCTGTTCAGAAAAAGCCTGTATCAGTGAAGAGCTGATGATGATGTCATCTTGGGAACTCACAGTCTCGTTTTCCCTGTCAGCAAGCTTATAGGATCTGTTTCTCCAAAGTTGTAAACATCATGTGCAATGGTTTCACAAGTAAAACAGCTAGCACCAGTCAGCAAACTATGTAGGTTCTTTTGTTTTCTACTTGGTCTATGAAAGTTTTTTCCGAGTGACTCATTTCAGTACATTTGGAAATTGATCTAAATATGGCTGTAGCATTGTTCCACAGCCATCAGCCAAGGGAAATGCAGGAACAACTACCAGAGCTGTATACTCCTGTGCACTTTAATATATGCATTTCCCATAATGCATAGCAGCCAAATCCCAAACAGCCAGCACAGCAGAAAAACAGTGATGATTCCACAGTTTACAGACAGAAGTCAGCTAAAATGGACACATATTATAAAATGTTGATCACATCTGCATGCAATCAATAATTGTATGACTGTTCACCAATGCACCCACAATATACAAACTGCAGTTAAATATATGCATTAACATAATGCACAGCAGCCAAATCCCAAACAGCAACCACAGTAGTAAAACTGAGTTGATTCAACAGTTCACAAAAGTAAGTCAGCCAAAAAGGAACACTTATTCTGACATGTTGACCACATCTACATGTAATCAGTAATTGCATGACTGTTCACCACTGCACCCACAATATACAAACTGTAGTTAAATATATGCATTTCCCATCATGCACAGCAGCCAATTCCAAAACAGCAAACACAGCAGAAAAACAGAGTTGATTCCAGTCTATCTGTGTCTGTATCTGTGTTTTATTATACTTACTAATATAGGATGTCATGTTACAATGTCGTTTAAAGCATAACTCTCTGTTTCTGCACTTGCCATGTTACTAGTGCATTAAACCACTCTAGAGCATGGTTCTATTGTGGAATTAACTTTGTTACAAACCCTGAAACTTGTATAGTTTTTAAAGCAATGTTTTTTGAATGATGTTGCTTGTTTTATATGTGAAACCCATTGCATATGATCTTTACAGGTTTGGAGACACGGGTCCTATAAGCTTGCTGACAGGAAATACTAGACTGTGAGTTCCCAAGATGACATCATTAGCTCTTCACTGATACAGGCTTTTTTTGTACAGGTAGTGAAATCAGGGTTACAAAGCGGCTAATAACTTTAAAATGAAGTAACGTAGTAATCTAGTGTTTGGTATGAGATTTATTGGCAGTATGCTTATTTGGATTCTGCAATGTAGCACTGTTGGCGTCAGTGGCTTTTTAACATTCTAGTTAATCACCCCTTGGGGATGTAATGTGGCATGAGGTGCAGCCAAGTGTCACAAGCCCCAAGGGGATGATTAACAGTCATATTGACATAACTCCTGGGAGTACCTTATTGCTAATATAGACAAGCATTTGTCAATGCCGAATGTTCACCTACTGGTATTGCTGTTGTGCCAGGTCTTGCTTGTACAAATTTTTACTATATATTTACCCAAGATAGAGCATATAAGATGCAGTACCTCATGTTCAGTGGTGTCCTGCTTTGACACATTGTTAGATTGTAATTACCAAAGACAGGACAGCTGACAGGCAATATTGTATTTTTAAGTGGGCTCCCACATTTTGATCACAAATGTCCAACAGTCTTTTTATGACTTGACGTTATGATCAAGACAGGAGGAATTTTTAAAATCCCATCTGAAAGGTGATTTTGCTATATGACTGTGGAAACAAGTTTTGGAATGGATTTGAAAAATGACACCTGCCGTGTTTAGGAGGTGGGGTAACACAAGGTATATGTTGAACATTAAGGGTCAAAATCTGTGAAAAATAAAGTTATGAGTAAATGTTGGAACAATTAGTTTCCTCATAACTTAACTGTTTTTTTCACATTTTTACCCCAAATTTTCAACAAAATCTTTTTATGACCACTCCTTCTGAGCATGACAGGTGACCCAGGTCTTTGCACTTGAGACCCCTGTGGTTTGATGGGGCTTTCAAGGTGATGAAGACCATGGGTTGGAAGTTGGAACGCTGCCGGCAGTAGACCCAGTCTGAGGAGGATGAACTGGCTTTGAGGGCTCACTAAGGTGAATACCAAAGGGCAACCAACCATAAGAAGGTAGAGTTCTTGTCCAGGGCGACTGCTGCAGGGAAAAACCGACCAGCTCAGTTCTTTTGGACCGTGGACAGGTTACTTCACCCTGCCTGTCTGCAGCTGAAAACAGCTTTTTCAGTCGCCTTGTGAGAGGAGTTTGCTCACTGTTTCTCTGACAGGGGGTCCTCTGTTTGGTCCGGGATTTCTCCAAAGGGGCAAGATCAGCCCCGCAGTGGTCGGCCTTGTGTCAGTGGAGGCACTCCTATTGTCTGGGGGGAGTTCCAGCCAGTGGGGGATTTTGACGTTGTTGAGGTAATCTCGAAGCTGTGGCCCACCTTTTGTGAACTGGGCCAGGGCACAACCCATCTCCTAGTGGGATGTGCTGAGTCTGTTGGTCTAGTGTTCACCGAGATAGTCTGGTGTTCACTCACAGGGGGGGTTCCTCCCTGACACCTTGAAGGAGGTATTGGTGAAGCCACTTCAGAAGAAATCATCTCCTGACCTGGATGTCTTAGTGAATTATTGACCAATCTCCAACCATCCATTCTTGGGGAAGGTTGTCGAGAAAGTGGTGGCTCTGCAGCTCAAGGCTCACCTCGGAGCCTTTGACATCTGCTAGCCATTCCAGTGTGGATTTAGGGCAATGCATAGCACTTAAATGGCATTGGTCAGGGTGCAAAATGACCTCCTTCGGGCAAGAGATAGAGGAGATTGGTCAAATCTCATTCTCCTAGATCTCTCCTCAGCATTTGGAACTGTGGACAACACTGTGTTTCTCGATCACCTTAGAGAGTATTGTGGACTCACTGGTAGTGTCATCAACTGGTTTGAGTCCTATCTCAGGAGCAGGATGGAATGGGTAGTGGTAGGTAATTTCTCCTCCTGCCCGAAACCCCTGCCCTGTGGGGTTCCTCAAGGTTTGATCTTTTTGCTGATGTTGTTCATGGTGTACATGCTACTCCTGGGTGAGGTCATTAGATGTTACAGCCTGGGTTTTCTTTGTTATGCAGATGATACCCAGTTGTATATGTCTTTTGCCCCCGGGACAGAGAACACCATGGACATGCTAAATAAATGCTTAGCCAAGATCCAAAACTGGATGTCCTCTAACTGACTGCGACTGAACCTCGACAAAACAGAGGTACTGGTAGTCGAGCCTGGTCACTGGCGTGATACGGCTGCCATATGTCTGGTTACTGGGTTGTTCCTTGGTCCCGCTCCATTGGTAGCTGTTTCTAGGGAGAGAAATATGGGCATTACTCTTGTCAACAGTCTGACACTTGATTCTCAGGTGTCAGCCATCATCCAGAGTGGTTTTTACCATTTGTGGAATATTGCTGGGATTAAACCCCTGGTTCTGCCTGGTGACCTGCCCACACAGGTACACGTCTTTCTCACATCAAGGCTGGACTACTATAGTGTTCTGTACTTCGGGGTCAGTGGAGGGAACTTCCATCGGCTGCAGCTGGTGCAGAATGCAGCAGCCAGGTTGCTGACAGGTCTTCCTAGATCTAGTCATGTGACCCCAGTCCTGCGTGACCTGCACTGGCTGCCTGTCAGGTGGAGGATCATCTTCAAGGTAGGACTACTCACCTATAAGGCACTATACAGATCAGGCCCCAACTACCTGTGTGATATCTTGACCTCTGTCATCTCGGTGTGCTCGCTCCGCTCCTCCACTAGCAGTTCCAAGGGCTGGGCTGAAAACCTCAGGAGATCGAGTATTTGAGGTGTCCAGCCTGGCCCTCTGGATCTCGCTTCCCAGATATCTGAGGGAGGCCTTGTTGGTGAGGGCTTTTAAAAGGGGTCTAAAGATACACCTTTTTAACAGAGCATTTTTTGACAAGCTATTACATTGATTTTATTTTTATTTATTTATTGATTTTACACTGCTCATTATTACTGACCCTGTTACTTTATTGTAACGTTTATTGTTGTTTTATGTCCTTATCTACCTAGTAAGGCACCCAGAGCCTCAGGGATTGGGCGTGGTATAAATAAATGCTTACTTACTTATAAAACAATGGCTGAAACATCATTTTGTATCACAAGTGTTAAAACACTTTTTGGGCAGGATTTGAGAAATGACAGCTGTCACACTCATGAGGTGGTGTGAAAAAATGGCAATGTTGAAAAGTTGTGGTGAAAATATTGAACATTACCACAGTCATGAGTGTTCATTGAAAAATAGCAATGTAGACTCATAACTTTGTTTTCTCATATTTTTACCCCACATTTTCAACATAGCCTTCTTATGACCCCACCCAACCTTCTTATGAGCCCACTTCATGAACAAGGACAGAGAACATTTTCAAATCCTGCCCAAAAGGTGATTTCGCTCCACAAGTGTGAAAACACATTTTGGCCAGGATTTGAAAAAAATGACAGCTGTCACATTCATGAGGTGCTGTGAAGAAATGGCTATGCTGAAAATGTGGGGTCAAAGTACTGAAAATTACCAAAGTTATGAGTTTGCATTTGTAAATTTCAACATAGGCTCATAACTTTTTGGTTTTTACATATTTTTACCCAAATTTTCAACATAGCCTTCTGATGACCCCACCTCATAAATAAGGGTGCAGAACATTTTCAACTCCTGCCCAAAAGGTGATTTTGTACAGTGAATGTAAAAATCACCTATTGGGACAAATTTGCCTAATTTCACTGCCACTGCTCATGAGATGGTGTCCCAAAAAAGACATGTTGAAAATTTTGGGCAAAAATATTCAAAAAACGACCAAGTTATGCTACTATGTTCAAACCCCCACTGAAATACATTGACTCACATACCTGATTTCCTCAGCTCACAGTCCAGCAGTGAAGATGCGTCCATGGTCTAGAGAGGATATGGGTGTTGGACCACCAGTGAGTAAGGGCTTGGAGTGTGGTGGGTTCTGAGTGGGAGGGTTGGGTGGGGGACAAACAGCAGCAGCAGACATCAATGGAAGGTAGGGGTTACAGGGGACTTTAAGCTGATGGGTATAGACTGAGCCATTAGGACAGATACAAGTAGATTAGAAACTGAATTTTTGCAAACACTGACTAACACAGGCATAGAGTAGCTAGTAAAGAGGGAGAACATTAGACTTAGTACTGAGCAATCTAGGGGAAGACATAAATGTTTGTGTTGTGGGAGAACCACTGAGTAATAGCGATCACTGTGTGGTATGTTTTAAGATCCAAAACAAAAAGGTAGTGGAGTATGGAATTTCAACCATAAGAAACTTTGGGAGGGCTGATATTTTTTTAATATGTTTTCCAACTCTCCCTGCCCTTCCCACCCACCATTCCTTTGGGTCATCTGGTGTTAACCTCTCTATGCCAGCCGGGCCATCCCCATCGCCATCCATTCCATCCTCTCATATTATGCATCCTTGGTAGACCCGGGGTAAGGGTTGGAGGGGTACTGCGAGATGGCTACATGGATCATGGGAATGAGTCAGCCATCATCCGGCAGCTGGATAAGTGACTTCCGCTTTTCTGGTCCCTCCAACTTCCCACAGTTGTGCGACCACAGTGGCATCGTGGAAGAGCGGACATTCAGCAATGTGTGGTGGTCCATACTGCCTAGAATGCCTCCTCTAGCCACTGCCGCAGAGCAGTCCCGCACTGCCCACTCCCCCAGGACGGAAGCGTCCATAGGACACTTGGACTCACTCCCTGTCGATCTTCCCTCCTGACGTCCAGGCTTGGGGCACGAATCTGGGTTGCCAGCATGCCAAGTGATCCCTTATCACTCTGTGCCATTGAGCTGGGGCAGGGTTGATTTTGATAACGTGGAAGGAAATGAGAAGGTGTGACTGGGAGTCAGCTTTCAAAAGCCTAAGCCTAGATCAAATGTACGCAATGTATGTCTGAGCAATAAACTTCAAGACTTCAAAAATCATAATGTACCAGTGCTATATAAGTATGGGTAAAATTCCGCCATGGATGTCCAAGGATATTATGACTACAATAAATACTAAAAAGAAATGATATAAGATAGTGTGGCAACTTGCAATGTAGAGTGTATGTGTGTGTGTTTTAATTTTTATCATCTATGCCTCTTTAATGTATTTCACCTGAGGTGGAAGGTCTAGTGGACACTGAAAATTACATTCTTCTGTGGTCCAAGCTGCAGGGAACTCAACTGTGAGTGGCCTTTTGTGTAAAAAGTCCTTTGTACTCAAAGTACAAACAAATGGGTGTGGGTAACAGAAGACTTGATCTAACAGGCTTTTGTTTTGGTTACACTTCAAAGGGCTGAGTCCTTTTATAAAAAAGACATGTTTCAAATGTAAACAATGGCCTAGGTAAGGCCAGATGCTTCCTGCTGGGCAGGTGGTGATGATAACAAAAGGATCAAGCTCTAAATAACAAATCTGGTTTGGACCAATCTGGGTAATAAGTGGTCCCCAGAGATCAAAAGCAGAGACAGAATAGGATGTCAGAGAGCCCAGTTCAGTGATGCAGGGACAGTGAGCCAGCCAGACAAAGGTATTTCTGTTGTACTGTATGTTTGCAAAGAGAAGTCAGTTATGCTTTGGGACATTGAACTAGTCACATCACAAATTCGAGTCTGCCTTAACCCACCAATTCCCAGTGTGGGCAAGTTTCTTCTACTCTACTTAGAGATTTACTGTAGATAGTGTTGACTTAGGTCTTTCTGTATGACCTCTGTCTTTGTCAAATGGGTTTATTTTTTATCTCTGTAGAAATGCTGCACTCCCCATAGACTAACAGCACATGCATAAATGTCTTACCTTTTATTGTATCATCCATTTAAAAAATGCAAAATGCCAGGAACACAACCCTTACCCTGACCAGCCACTTCTAGTGGATGCTTTGTTTTCTATCTGATGTTTTGCACTGTATTCACTACAGCACCACCGCAGCTTTCCCGATGCAGCCCTTTTTTGTTTGTATTTTAGTGTGTATTATCGTGTAACATATGCAAATATCATGAAATATTAAATGTTATTTTTATATACTTCACACTATCTGTGACTGATTCATTTAGAATATAGACAACTGGGGTAAACTGGCAAGTCTGTGATTCATTTTCAAAGAGACAGGCTACACAGTTACCATATATAAAGCAAAGTGTCCTCAGCTATGACAGTAGTGGTGGGTCATTTGCGCTTTGAGAAAGAGCACTGTACTCTATGAGTAGGAGTTCTAGTGGGATTCAGATCTAGAGATGCCTGCCTGCGATTGCAGCTAAGTAGTGGTAGCACACCAACGTAACCATTCAGGCATCTGAAAGGTTGTGAAAATTGGTAGCAGTGCATACTGAGTTCTTGGAAAGAACCAGTCTGTGACAGCCAGTCAAAATGAGCAATAGAAGAGAAAAGGACTGGGACAACTACAAAAAGCTGTCTCAATTGTCAAAAAGGGAGATTAGGCTTCAAAATATATCATTGAAAGGAAAATAGCTAAGAACTCTGCAGAAGTCTATAAAGTTTTATATACAGTATAAGTAATTGCAAAAAGAGGTACATGTAAAACAGTTAGTCTCATTCAGGAAAATGGTATTGTGTACCGCATATGAGCAGAAAGATATGGCGGAGGTTCTAAATCAATACTTATGTTCAGTATATTAAGGCTCACATGTGAATGAGAGCCAGTCCAGGTATGGTGTCTTGGCTCTGATTAAAATAGGGGTAGAAACAACAAAAGAATAACTGTTTGGATTATATGTAACTAAGGCTTCAGGGCCAGACAACATGCACCCAAGAGTACTGCGAGAGCTGACAGAGGAACTATCTTTGTATTTATTTATTTATTAAAAAATTTCACCAGGAAAGGCACACTGAACAATGCAAAATTGCTTGTCTCATGGAGCATCATGGGGGAAAGGGAACATGGGAGTACAGTAATCAAAAGCACATTTCCATGCAGTATTATAGAAAAGTATATATACTCAACAATACATTTCCAAAGGTAATATAAAACAGATAAGCAACAGAGTGAAAAAACAATATATCTGCAGCATTAGATAAGCATTGCGATGTAATGTGAGAGGAGCAAATTAACAGCACTGCAGACTAATACATACAATGCGGACAAGGAAGTGCAATAAAGTACACTGGTTTCTCCTCATGTTAAGTGCTAGGCTAGGAAAGGAGATGGGGAAGCCAGAGGGGAAATTAGGAGGTGTGAGGAGCCAGAGGGGAAATTAGGAGCAGCCTCAGGATGGAGAGAGGAAATTGAGGAGGGAGGATGAGATGGACCACAGGGAGGAGGAGTGCCTGATTTGATGAGGCATTGAGTTCCAGAGCTTAGGGAACCTATAGGAGAATGATGACTGGCCTATAGAGGTGGTGCGTCATGGTACAGCTAGGGTGCGGGAGTCACTGGATCTGAGGGAGAGGGGGCAGTGGGGTGGGAGGACAGTGAGGAGGCAAGGTAAGGGGGAAGCATACCAAACCAGAATTTAGAGACAGATTTTATGCAGTGGGCTAGATGGCGGTTTTCCAGGGAAGGAAAAGCTAGAGAACAATACAGATCGCAGTGGTGGGTAAAGGAAGGTCTTATGATAGCAATATTAAATTTATCATTAAAGGCAGGGCAAGTGATAGCTGGTTAGAAGGATGCAATTGTGGTAACAATTTACAAAAAGGGCCCCAGAGCCAGCAAGATAAACTGTAGACTGGTAAGTCTAACTTCAGTGGTTGCTGGAATCAATCATCAAAGATGATTGAGCAATACAAAAAGAGAATTGGATTAAGGATAAAACAACACAGTTCTTGTAAGGGCAGATCCTGTCTGTTTAAATGACTGAATTTCTTTGAACGTGTAAGAAAAGCCTGGAGTTGGGAAAGCTTGCTGATGCAGTGTATGTAGACTATAGCAAAACTTCAAATACTGTGCCACACCAAGAGCTAATAATCTCCATAAATAATAAGAGCCTAAACAAGCATATTGTGTGCTGGATTGCCTCGTGGTTGAGCAAGCAGAAGCTGAGAGTAGGTACATAAGGATATCTTCTTGGATGGTACACAGTGAGTAGCAGGATCCCACAGGGATCTGTCTTGGAACCTATACTTTTTAACATATATGGGTAAGGGCTATTGTGTATGGAATTCAACGAAGTCCCAGTGTTGTTGTACTGTAGTAGTGATGCCAAACTGTTGTCGTATCATCTTGAGTATGTCACTACCAGGATACAACATAGAATGCCCACGTGCTCAACTCTCCCTTTTAGCCTCACCGATCCCTCTTTTTTCTTTTCTTGTCAGTTTCAGCTGTCACTTGTGAAGAGAACAATGAATGATCGGTGATGGCTTTTGCGGTCTTTTCAAAACCAGACAGTAGTGGGTGTCTATAGTTTATTCATTTATTTCATGGAACAACCACTGATTCTATCAACTGTTGCACGCTCTGAATACGGGATTACAACTGCTGGGGGAGGGACCACTGCCATGGCGCCTGAACAGAACAACTACGGTAAACTGCCACTGTACTTCATGTTGGTAAACTCTCAGTTAATATTGAAAGATGTCCATATACTATAAAAGACAATGTATGGGCAACAGTGAACAACAATGCTGAGGTTACTTCTTGAGGCTGTCATGACAGCCAGAGACATGTCAAACTTCGCTCTCAAGGTGTAATGGTTGTCATGACAACCTTTGGAAGGTTGTTCACTGCTGCTCATCCATTATTCCTTACGTGTCAGGTATGCAGTGCAAAAATGGGGTGGGAGGTGGATGTCAAAATTTGCAGATGACACAAAAAAAATGGATTTGTGTTCAACACTCAGGAGGGCATAGATACTGTAGTATGAAAAAGGAATTAGCGGAGATTGAATTTTGGACCAATTCAGCTAAATTAAGTGAAATATGATAAGAATGGGGTGATTTTAAGAGAGTCTGTTAGAGGGAATTGCAAGTGAGAGTCTCTAATGACTTCAGTCACCCTAATCAGTGTGATGAGGTAATTAAAAGATGCAACAAGATAATGGGCTGCATCACCAGCAGAGACAGAGAAGTGATCTTGCCCTCGTTTAAATCACTTGTGAGGCATGTGGAGCATTTTGGCTAGTTCAGGTCCCCTCATCAAAGAACCGAGATTCTGAGATTGGAGGGAGTACAATGCAGGTTTACCAAACTTATGAGGGGTATGGGGACAAAACCTATGAAGAAAGAATTAAGATAGGAATTGGGCTTATTTAACCTTGGAGCAAAGAAGAATAAGAGGAGATATGTTTTTAATTTTTAAGACAACTCAGGAACAGACTTGTGGGAGTGCCTAAAATAAGATAAAAAGGTAAATACCTTAATACTAGAGGGCACAGCTGGAAAATAAAATGAGAGCCATTTAGGCCAGAAAGGAAAATAGCTTAGTTGTCATAAGGAATACACTTGTGGAATAGTTTACCATTGCACATGCTGGAAAGTAAGTCAGTAGAATGTTTTAAAGAGCTACTGACTCTGTGGTCATCATGGCTACTCATGATAGGTTTAGAGCCCCTAGGCATATGAGTACATTCCCTCCTGAAAAAGCATCTTGGAGACTAGATGTGATGGTCGAACATACTTATGCCTCTGCATCACTGGGTGTTAGGATAACAGTCTATTATACTAAGGTTCACACTATTAGGCCCACATGATCAGATATCAGAACAGCCAATGGGAAACTGCTGCATAGGCTTTGCCTGATGGCTCTGCCAAGACTGATGTGCTTAAAACTTTGTCTGCTGGTGCTGATGTTGGCAGATATTTGCTGTGCTCAGCTTATGATGTCTCTGATGCTTCTGCTGGGGCTGCAGCTTCTGGCATTTGCACGAGGATCTTGGCTTAGCTGTCTGAGGCATGCCCTGCAGGGAGCATGCCTTAGACAGCTAGTGTTGAAACCCATTTGGGAGGGAGCAATCTTACTGTAGATCTAGTACTCTCAAATGGGTATGGAGTGAGGATCTCAGATTTAGAAGTGGGTAGCCATCTGGGAACAAGCAACCACCAAACAGTGTGGTTCACAATAAACACAGCTGTAGAGTCAAGCCATTCAAAAGCAAGGGAGTTGGACTTTAGGAGGGTGGATTTTGGCAAAATGGGAGAATGCCTCAGAAAAGCACTAGCAAACAAGCAAGAAGGAGGGCTGGAAGAACAATGGAGAAAAATCAAAACTGCCATCACAGAGGCAACAAACCTTTGTGTAAAGCAAATCAATAAAACAAATTGAAGGAAAAAGACACTATGGTTCTCAAAAGAGGTGGCAGTGAAGGTTAAGGAGAAAAGGATAGCATTCAGGAAATATAAGGAAACACAGAAGGAGCAGAACAGAGAACTATATCAGTTAAAGCAGAAAGCAACAGGGAAGGCAGTCAGAATAGCAAAGGCCCAAACTGAGGAAAAGATAGCCAACTCTGTGAAAAAGGGGGATAAAACCTTTTATAGGTATATCAGGGAGTGAAGAAAGACCAAGGTAGGGATACAGAGGCTTAATAAAGGGAAGGGAATGTGGGCAGAGGGTGACAGTGAAAAAGCAGGGACACTAAACAAATACTTCTGCTCAGTATTCACAAAAGGGGGGGGTACCTAAACCAAACAATAGAAACACTCTGGATAGGGGGTTGATACCAGTCCATTCACAGAAGAATGGGTTCTGAAAGAACTCTTAACACTGAAGGTGGACAAAGCAATGAGGTCTGATGGGATTCTTCCCAGAATTCTAAAAGAACTAAGGGGAGAACCAGTGACACCACTCACTACCCTGTTTAACAAATCATGGGAGGATGGGTTGGTACCTGAGGACTGGAGGAGGGCAGAAGTGATTCCACTTCACAAAAGAGGGAGCAAGGCAGAGGCAGGAAACTACAGACCTGTTAGCTTGACCTTAGTGGTAGGGAAAATGATGGAATCACTTCTGAAGGAAAAACTTTCTGAGTACCTAGAGGCCAGTGGGGCACAGGACCCAAGGCAGCATGGATTCACAGCAGGAAGGTCACGTCAGACGAATTTAATAGATTTCTT
This sequence comes from Neoceratodus forsteri, assembly GCA_016271365.2. NCBI lineage: Eukaryota > Metazoa > Chordata > Ceratodontiformes > Ceratodontidae > Neoceratodus > Neoceratodus forsteri. The sequence continues at coordinate 1,223,842,984 of CM057450.1, forward strand.
TGACTGTGTGACAAAAGTAGTAGACCTGGGAGGGGCTGTGGACATGGCCTACCTAGACTTTAGCAAGGCATCTGACACAGTTCCACACAAAAGATTAATAAACAAGTTAGCCAGCCTTGGAGTGGGTCCCAAGGTGGTAGCCTGGGTAAAAAATTGGCTGGATAACAGGACACAGAGGGTAATAGTAAACAGAGTCTGCTCTGAAGAAAGGGAGGTTACTAGTGTGGTACTGCAGGGTTCAGTACTGGGACCAGTCCTCTTTAATGTCTTAAGTGACATTGCGTAGGGACATGAAGGAAAAGTATGTCTCTTTGCAGACAACACAAAGGTCTACAACAGGGTTGATACACAAGGTAGGGTGGAAAGGATGAGAAGGGACTTGGCAAGGTTGGAGAAATGGTCAAATGTATGGCAGCTTAGATTCAATGCAAAGAAATGAAAAGTAATGCACAAGGGAAACAAAAACTCAGGCAAAGAATACACAATGGGAGGTGAGATACTAACAACGAAAATGGAAAGGGACCTGGGGTAGTCATATTAGACGATCTAAAGGTGGGCAAGCAATGTGAGAAGGCGGTAAGGAGGGCTGGGGTGATACTGGGATGCATAGGGAGAGACATCACCAGTAGAATACAGGAAGTTATTATCCCTCTGTACAGACAGTTGGTGAGACCTCATTTGGAGTACTGTGTGCAGTTCTGGAGACCCCAGCTCTGCAAGGACATAGACAGAATGGAGGCTGTCCAGAGGAGGGCAACCAAAATGGTGCAGGGTCTGCACCAGAAGCCATATGAAGAGAAACTAAAGGAGCTTAATACATATACCCTCGAGGAAGGGAGGGAGAGGGGGACATGATAGAAACTTTCAACTACCTCAAGGGAATCAACAAAGTCCAAGAGGGTAGCATCTTTCAGAAAAAGAGATGTGTAAGAACAAGGGAGCACAATTTGAAGATAGAGGGGACGGCTCAGAGGTAAAGTGAGGAAGTATTTTTTCAAGGAGAGGGTTGTGGATGCATGGAACGGCCTTCCTGAGGAGGTCATGGAGTCAAAACAGTGGGGGAATTCAAGAATGCATGGGACAGACATAAGGCAATTCTAGTGGGGGGGTAGGAGGAAGTAGGCTGTTGGTTAACTACGATCTGCAGCTTATCCATTAGGTAGGGAAATGGGCAGACTAGGCTAGCCAAGTGGTTCTTATCTGCCGCTAGATTCCATGTTTCTAAGAGGAAGTGTAATAAGGACATGATTAAACTGGGCATAACTGGGTATAATCATGGAGAAATGGCAGGCAATAACAATAGGTAATTATGTCTTTTTTTTGCAAAAATACCTACGATACTTATGATAGTTTACTAAATAAGCATGCAAAGCCCAGGAGGGCTCCTTCCAGATGTCAACTCGGTGGAAGGAGGTGGGGAGGACAGAGGAGTTTGCAGGAAAAACATCAGGGATGTAACAAATTTACAAGCTACCAAATTATAACTGTTAAAGCAAGAACAGAGAGTTTGTATCCCATTAGGCTTTATAAAAATGTAGGCATGCATTAGTTGTAACTTTGTGCTATGTATGAGAAACAAAATTTAAATTGCTTGTTTCTTCACCTTTATTTTTTGCATTATGTCTATTCCTCCTCCCTGTGTCCTCTGGCACATCTCTCCTTCTGGCTGCAAATGTCACCCCTTTTCCTCTTCAGACTCTCTCCTTCCATCTCCAGCCATGGAGATCAAATCCAGACTTGCCGCTTTCTCATCCTGAAGCCAGCATGTCCCTGCTGAGTTCCCCCTCTGTCATGGAGGAACATCACCGAGATCTTCCCTTCCTCCACCCAAATTGTCAGCTTGTCCCTTCCTGGGACTTCCCTGTGAACTAGAGTAGTAATGAATACACTGTCAGGTGGAGGTTGAGGGGCTCCTTTGCTGGCATGGAGGGGGAGTCTATTGGCATGGGAGGGATAACAAGGCCCTCAGCCAGCATACCAGCATAGAATTCTTCCTCCTTTTCTCCCCACCCACCCACATCAACGCACACATAGTGGCTGGCCTAGGGGGTGCCTGATTGCCATCAAGGGCACCTCCACATGCCACCACCAGGATATGCTACAGAATGGTGCAGCATTATCATTCCCCCCCCCCCAGAGCAGAGCATCCAAAGGACACTCTGAACGATGCCTGCCGACCTCTGCTCCTCACATCCCCGCCTCAGAGTGGGAATCTCGGTTGCCAGAATGCTAGAAAGATCTGCCATTGCTCAGTGCCACGAATCAAATATTACACAAACTGGGGAATATGGGTGTGGGCAGGACAGTAGTGTGGTGGGTAGGTAACTGGCTGGGTGGCAGGACACAGAGGGTGGTGGTAAATGGCTGTCACTCCACAGAGGGAAGAGTGACCAGTGGGGTACCACAGGGATCAGTGCTGGGACCGGTCCTATTCAACATCTTCATCAGTGACATTGCGAGGACCTAGAAGGCAGAATTTACTGTTTGCTGATGACACAAAGCTCTGTAACAGAGTAGACACACCAGAGGGTGTAGACAGAATGAGAAGGACCTGCAGAAACTTGAAGAATGGTCAGGGTTTGGCAGTTGAAATTCAATGCAAGGAAGTGCAAGATAATGCATATGGGGCACAAAACCCTGGCACAGTATATCAGTTGGGGGTGAGGATATAGCATGTACCAAGCAGGAAAGGGATCTTGGGGTTATCATCTCTGATGACCTCAGAGTAGGAAACAGTGTGACAAGGCAGCAGGTAAAGCAAATAGGATGCTGGGATGTATAGGCAGGGCATCACCAGCAGGAAAAGGGAGGTCATAATTCCGCTATACAAGACACTAGTGAGGCCCCACCTGGAGTACAGTGTACAGTTCTGAGATCATACCTACGTAAGGACATAGACAGGGTAGAGAAGGTTCAGAGGAGGGCAACAAAGATGGTGCATGGATTGCATCACAAGTCCTATGAAGACATGTTGAAGGAACTGAACATGTACTCCTGGAGGAGAGGAGGGAGAGGGGATATGATAGAGACATACAAGTATCTTACAGGGAGGAACAGGTGCAGGAATACACTATTTTTAAGCTAAAAAGATGTTCCAGGACTAGAGGGCATGGGATGAAGTTGGAGGAAGACGATTCAGAGGAAACATGAGGAAGAATTTCTTCACAGAATGGGTGGTGGACAAGTGGAACACCCTGCCAGAGAAAGTGGTGGGGGCTGAAACAATCACGGGATTTAAGAATGCATGGGATAGACATAAAGGAATTCTGGAGGTCAGGGGTAAGGGGCAACAGACTTCTAGGAAAACATAAACTGAACTTACGAGCTCAAATGGGCAGACTGGGTGGGCCATAGGCCCTTATCTGCCGACACTGTCTATGTATCTATGTATCAAGCTTATTCTTCACATTTTACAATTCTAATACTGTACTAAACAAACAGGGAATCAAGTTTCACTTAGGACTCAATGGCAGCAGGGTGGCCAAAAGAACCATTTGACACTAGTAGCAGCGGTGTGACAGGAACTGTCCCTGTCAATTTTCTTTCTTTGATTTGTGTTACAGTGAGCCATGAGATACACCTTCTGTATACGGTGCTTATTGTTCACAGTAATACACTGAAGCTTCTTCTGTTGTGGGGAGCCATGGAGGAAGGCTTTCTCCCATAGTGACAGGATGGAATTACAGAATTGTAATCTTCCTGCCACACTTTTTATTTATTTTAATTATTCTAGTTTTTTGTTGTTGTTGTTGACAGATGAAGAATGGCTAGGAAATACTTACTGTTTTCAGCCTCGTCATGGCGGGGGATAGAGACGCAAACTGACTGATATAAGACAACAGATTCGGAGCACTCGCAACCAGAAAATCAAACTAGAAAGCATTAGCTAGTGCAAAAGCTTTTATTAAACTGGTGTCTCAGGTACAAACAGTTACAAACAAGTTAAAAAACAGCAAGCCTCAAGAGGTGTTAGCGCCTAACACGCTTCACACATATAATGTGCTTTTTTCAAAGTGCTTTATAGTTTTTTCCAGTTGTAAGTCCTCCGAATTTTTGTCTAATGTCCCAGTAGAGTTTTTCCCTGTGGTGCGAGAATTTTGTGGGATTTCTATAACTGGCTGATTATGTAACCAAGTTAAGCTGTTAGTGGCTTTTGGTGAATGGGGGAATTTTGGCCAAGACACCAGGGAAATTCTCTCACTCTTTTCGAGAAGTGACAACCACCAGAACAGCAGGTGGGACCTCAGTTTAATGTCTTACCTGAAAGATGGCACCTCCAACAGCACAGTGTTCCCCATACAGCAAGCTTGGGCATTGGTATCGATACTCTTACTAAGGGAGCATGCCTGCTGCAGAGTTACCAGTGCCGCCTCGCAGCACCTGATGTTTGTTGGGGCCCATCCTAATACTGATCAGGCCTGACCCTGCTTAGCTTCTGAGATCTGACAGGATCAAGCTTCAGTTAAAACTGGTCAAGTAAAATCCGGATATTTACTAAATAAATAATTTCAACCTCTGTGAATTATATCAAGAAAACTTATTTTCGTAGAGATTTACAGAGCAATCTCAAAGCCCCTGCTGGTAGTTAACCTACAAAGGACTTAAACAGTCCTTGAGTCCTGATTTTTACCTCAATGTTTTTTTATAGGGGGAGGGATCATAAATCCTCATATTGAGGAGCTGGCAGCCAGATCTCGTCCCCTTTCTGGTACACTGAAATGAAAGCTCTGCCTCCGTGCCATCCCCATGCTCATACATTTTGTGATATACGAGTTTGTACACCATGGCCCAGATATTCAAAAGGGTTGCATGGGCGCAACAGTATTACACCATACTGGCACAACCCACTGATGCGCCCCTGCGTGATATTCAAAGGAAAAGTGCGCCATACAAATCCTCTGCGCAGGAAGCATATGAATAAAGCGCAGAAGGTCGATGCATAACCTGCACAGCCCGATATTCAGCCCGATGCGTGTCATGCAAGCGCAACCCTTACCTACGCCTGCACAAAGTTAAGCCAAAAAAAAAAGGAACAAGTGATGGCCACCCACAGGTGAGCTGCCGCACTGCAGGGCGCAACACGGCAGCTGCCACCTGATAGTGGCCACCCAAGTTCCTGCTGCACCTGGCGGCACCCCCTCATGCCCCATTGCGGGCATTCCTGGAGCAAAATCCCCCCATCCAATATCCCTGGTGTTCCAGTGGACCTCAATGTGCCCGATCGCGGGCATCAGTATAGTCCCCCCCACGTCCAATATCCCTGGTGGTCCAGTGGACCTCTATGTGCCCGATCGCGGGCATCAGTATAGTTCCCCTCTCGTCCAATATCCCTGGTGGTCCAGTGGACGATCGCCATGTCACGCGGGCATCCGTAATATCATAACGGACTTTACCACCCTGGTGGTCTAGTGCACCCTCCCCACCCGCCCACTGGAGCCCCACCGCCCTCCCCCGTCAGCCGGTGGGCGGCAGCAACCCCACCTGCCGCCCCACCACCACGACGATGATCAGAGCAGTACCACCATTGGTCTCCAGCGTGAGCCAATGGGCGCAGTAGCCCATCATACTACTCAGTCCGCATGTGCACACATATCTGACTGAGTAGATGGTATGCGACGCCCATTGGCTCATGCTGTGAACCAATGGGCGGCAGCCTACCGAGCTGTCAGTCGGCGGGCGGCGGGGCGGGCGGGTGGGGTTGCTGCCGCCCGCCGCTGACAGGGGGAAGCGGGGGTGGGGCCCAGTGGGCGGGTGAGGGTGTACCAGACCACCAGGGTGGTAGGGGTCCGTTGTATGCGCTACGGATGCCCGCGATCGTCCACTGGACCACCAGGGATACTGGACGTAGAGGGGGAACTATACTGATGCCCGTGATCGGGCACATAGAGGTCCACTGGACCACCAGGGATATTGGATGGGTTTTTTTTTTTTATATTAAAGGAATGCCCACGATCGGGCTGCAGGGGGCGTCAGTCCCTGATGGCTGCTGCCTGGCAGGGTGCCAGGCGCAAGTCGTCCGGGATCGGCGCACCTACATGCTAATGGCATGCAAATGGGGCCGTAATGAGATGCAAATGGCCCCCTGTGCGCCTTGCATAAATTATGGCCCATTTGCATGTCCCCTTTTGAATATCGCAGGTGTTGTGCATGGCGCAATGGCACTTGCGCCAGCGCATCTCCATGCTCCACTCTGGCCACTTGCGCTGGCGCAGTGCCACTGCGCCATGCACAGTGGGGGTGGCCAGGGTGCGATATTCAAAGCTGCTGTGCCAGCTCCGTTGAATATCGCCCAGGCCACACCACTGTGCAACAAAGTTGAGCTGCGCCCAGGCTTGCGCCACAGCCTGGCGCAGTTTGAATATCTGGGCCCATGTGCTATACTGAATTTAGTAGGGGTGGATTCTGAATAGCATATTTATATATTTTAGAGTGCCATCAATCCCTTACCCTAAAAATGTACTATAGTAAAAATTAGGAAACAAGTACAGTTTAAGTCCTTTGTAGGTTAGTTATCAGTGGGGGCTTTGGGACTGAGGCAAACATTGGGTCTGTTGTTCCTCTTTAAATTCACTGTACCCAATATCGTTCTTAAGCTTTTAGTTACTTTTACATGAAAAGAAAAATAACTCATTGATTTTACTGTCAACAAAACTGCTGTTGAGTATATGAACGGTACGCTGTCAAGTTTCTGTGCTGAAACATAACTGATTACTTGTGTAATGCCTTTCTTCCATTCCAATTCATTAAGTAGCCAACCTTGGGTTTTAATTGGCCATGATAGCATAAAGGTTATGGAGCAAAACTGTTCAGTTATAGAATAATGAACCCAAACAGCATGGTCTGACAAACAGCCTTTGAATCTAACACTGCTTGAATTTCTTTACTCGATCTGACAGTCTTGTCTCGATCCTAGAAGACTTAAAAGGTGTCTGCTTTCTCTTTGGAAAATTCAAAGACTTCCTCCAAAGGGTATTATTTCATTCCTTATAGCTTAAGGGAGTCATGCTAGTTGAAAAATTAGAGCTTAACAAATTACCTACTGTGCAAATAGGAAATTATTTCAAATAAATGCCTTACATGTTCCCATACTTGAGGATTCTGCAAGCATATTTTTTTAATGGCCTGTGAACATTATCTGAAATACCTGTTATCTTATGGAAATTAAAGTTCTTGATCGTAGTACTGAGATAAGAGAAAGAATAAATGTTCAGTCCCACAGATTCATTAGTAATTGGGAGCTGAATGTTTGAAACTTTTAGAGTACAATATCTGGTAAATTGAAAAACTGCACAAGACACTTTGGCCTGTATTACTGAGTTCAGGACAGCATGGCAAGACCGTTGTTTATAAGGGCACTCAAATGGATGGCATGGAGGAACATGCCAATTGTCACAAACAAGAATGCACAAGGGCTGTGTGAGTAATCTGTGCAATCCTGCAATGGTTCGGATGGGTGGGGGATAACTGCTTTGGGCAGGACAGCCTCTTTAGAATTCTAGAATGCATTTCTAGGAGGACATTCTGGCCAACCTCTAGAAGCAGAGGCACAGAGTGCTTTATATGCACCAGTTTCCTACTGCATCTTTAAAAACATTATAATGAATTATTTAAGCTGTTAGCCCTAGTAGTTTCCACTCGCTGGTTTTAGTGTGTATGCTTTTGCATTGTGTTGTGGTATCACAAAAAATTATTCTGCAAGCATTAGCACTTAAATGTGTTTTCATTATTTAGTACAGCTGTTAGATTGCCTATAATAAGTAATACATTTAAACACTGTCTGGGGCTCTTCAAGGGAGCTAGGCATTTCACAGTGAGGATGTACTAATGAATACGTAATTATGGTAATGCAACCAGTATTTAGATGGCACTGTTCATTACGCTAGCTCCACCCTCTGACAAAGGAGCACATATGCTCCAAATGTGCATGGAGAGCACAGGTTGTTAACAGCACCAGCACTATTTTTTGAGCTGTAATGCACATGTTTAAATCAATCATGGCTCTCCTGAGTGCATGCTCTTTCTTGGTTTGCTTCTGTTTTTATTTGGTGCCATGCACCACTGAACTGCTGTGCTGGAGATTTTTTTTTTTTGTGTAAGGTGACTAACGCCTAAGCAAAACCCCTACCCACCACTGGGCCAGCTGTGATTCCCATCTTCTATTATCAAATCACCTCTTGCATCCTTTCTGTTGCCACATACCCCCTGCCCTGCCCCTCACCCGTTTCCCAGCCTGACCCATCTCCCAATTGTAAATACCTCCACATCTCTCCTGCTGACATTTTCCACTACAATTCCCTGGCTAACCCTCTCCTGAATTCATGTCCCCACCCCCATCCTAATGTTGCTACACTCCACTCCCATATCCTGGCCTGACCATCTCTTAACCTTGAATCCCTCTCCTACGGCCATATCAGAACCTTCTTTTTTTTTTAAATCTCCTAATTTCAAATCCCCCCCTTTTGCCTATGTCCTGCTGACACATGCTACCACCAGCCCGTGATCTGAACTGCCTGCCCGCTAGCCCAAGGAAGATATTGGGGGGGCTCCTGCTGGAGCCAAGAGTGAAGCGTTAAGCTGAGGAAAAAATGAGTGTGATTGTGACTGAATGTACACAAAAGATGATGGCAGAAAAAGGCTTTGGACCATCCAATCTGCCCACCCTACCTAACTATTCTGTCATGCCTCAGTGGCAATCCTCCCTTTGTTAGTGTACCCTCTTGTCTGTCCCATCCCTGCTCAAAGCTGCTGATTGATTTGGCCTGTACCACATCCTCTGGCAGCTTATTCCACTTGTCCGCACCCTTTCCATGGAGAAGTGCTTATGGGCGCCCTTTAGGTATCGCCTCCCTTGCCAGTTTTATTGAATTCCCTCTCATCTCCGTGTTTGATCTAACAAAGAAGAGATCCTTGGTGTCAACCTCTGTTTATCTTGTGCCGGTACAGTACTTGTAGGTATCAATCATGTTACCCCTTTATCTTCTCTTCTCAAGGGTGTACAGTACATGTTTAAGTCCTGAAGCCTCTCCTTGTATGTCAGTTCCCGAAGGCCATGGATCATCTTTGTTGCCCTGTGCTGTACTGCCTCCACCTTGTTGCAGTCTTTCCTCAGGTGTGGGCTCCAGCACCTTGCACAGTAATTAGTGTGTGTGTGTGTGTATAGGTACAGTATGCATGTAGGTACAGTATGCATGTAGGCGTGTGTGTATTTATGAACTGATATGTGGTGTGTGTGTGTGTGTTAGTGTATGGATGTCTGTATGCATTGCCTAAATCCTTGCAAGCCAGCAAAATGATGGGAAGGGCACTAAAGAGCAAATGAAAAATGGATCCTGAGCTGAAGAGCACTTGGTCTCACTGTCACAGAAACACAGAAATTTAGCTTGACTTGTCAGCGCTAGCAATAATGCTATTGCTCACAATGCCAGTGATCTGAGTTCAAGAGGCGAGCTCGAGCTGCCAGGGGCCGACTGAGTTGGGGGGGGGGGAGGAAGACCGAGCATCATAGATAGATAAGAACTGCTTAGCCCACCTAGTCTGCCCATTTTTCCCTGCCTACAGTATCAATGCAGAGCCTACTTGAGTGACAGCCCCTTCACTCCCACTTTCCTTTCCCTGAGATTCCCTTATGCCTATCCCATGCATTCTTCAACCTCACCACTGTTTTCACCCCCACCACCTCTGCTGAAAGACTGTTCCAGGAATCCATCACTCTTTCTGTGAAGTGCTTCCTCACATCTCTCTTGAATCTACTATCATCTACAGCTTCATATCATGCCCTGTAGTCTTTCAGCACCTTTTTTTACTGCAAAATACTTCCATCTTCTACCTTCTTTGCCCCCATGAGGTATTTAATGGTTTCTGTCATATCCCCCCTCTCTCTCCTCTCTTCCAGGGTGTACATAGTTAGGTCCCTTAATTGCTCCTTGTAGGGCTTCTGATGCAGACCCAGCACTATTTTAGTTGCCCTCTTCTGGACCGCTTCCACTCTATGACCTTTCTGAGATGTGATCTCCAGAACTGGATATATGGGTTTCTGCACCCCAAATAAACTATTTTTCACTTTTTTGCATTGAAACCCAGCTGCTATACCCTTGACCGTGACCACTCCTCGAGTTTTTTTCAGGTTGCTGCTCATGCTTTCCACCTCCCTGGAGTATCTGCTCTATTGCAGAGTTCCCGTTCCCTTCCAGCTCCTCTGCAATGTCACTTAAAAAGATATTAAAGAGGATCGGTCCCAACACTGATCCCTGAGACACCCTGCTGATCACCTTCCACTCCCCTGAGTGAACTCCATTTACCACAACCTTCTGCCACCTATTCTTTAACCAATTTATTACCAGTTTACTACCTTTTGACCCACTCCTAAGTGACCCAGCTTGTTTACTAGCTTCTTATGTGGAACAGCATTGAACGCCTTACTGAAATCTAGCACGCCACCCTGATCTAGTTCCTGGTCACCCAGTCGAAGAACTCTATCAGATTCATTAGACATGACCTCCCACCCATGAATCCATGCTGCCTCAGGTCTTGTAACCCATTGGATTCAAGATATTCCACAATCCTTTCTTTCAGCAGTAATTCCATTAACTTTTCCACCACTTAAGTGATGCAGACTGGCCTATAGTTGCCAGTCTCTTCCCTGCTACCACTTTTGTGAAGTGATGGGACTACATCATCCCTCCTCCAGTTCTCTGACACCAACCGTTTCCAGTGAGCTGTTAAATAGGGCCATCACAGATGCAGAGGACACTCTTCTCCTCTGGGGAGGGAGTGCTGCCGCTACTGTTGTAGGACTGCCACCTGGGTGTCCACAGGTGATAGTTCATTCGGATACTGGATGTGGGAGGGAGGACATCAGCCAAGGCCTGAGGAAGCACACGCGCATGCACACTTGGGCCCCCTAGCATACAACTTTCTGTGAGCAGGGTCTTGAGGGGAAAAATGTCCCATGCACCACGAACCTCTGGCACACTCAGGCCTCAACTCCTGTCACTGGCTGCCTCAGGGCACCCAGTGAACCTCTGCCTCTTCAGCACTGAGGATGCTGAGGGTCAGTACCAGCTGGTCCCCACCATGAGGCACTCGTGAGGTTAGAAATCCCAAGGTGAGTGCTTAGGGACACTGGGGATGTGGATGGGTCCACCGGAGGTCAGGCTGGGCTGCAAATAGTATAAATTAAAAATAAAAAGAAAGACACATAGATATTTACAGGAAGACAAAAGACGTGCTGACTATCCAGTCTGCCTGGAGGCCCTAGCTAATAAAGTAGCATGCCAAGCTAAATGGAACATCCTGAAGATGCCCCTTTGTGGGACCATGTTCCTTCACTATGCCCCCACCACCACCTTCCCTCTGAATCTGCCTCATCCAAACTTGAACCTGTCTACAAATTTAGCCTTTACCTGCTAGGAAAAACATTCCATTTGCTCACTACCAATTTTGGAAAGGCATATTGCCTCATATTTCCTGTAACTGCCCCCCAACAACTGACTACTATTTCCCCATGGTATTTAAGCACTAATTTCTTGTGAACAGTTCTGAAGAGTCCAGCCTGTTGATCCCATGTAGAAACTTGTCACCTCCCCACAGCCTTGCACTCTCTCTGTCCCATCAGGAACTGTACATTCAAGTCCATCCTGCCACATGCAGGTTGCCCCACTATGCGTGTTAGCTGCAGAGTGCCCAGAGGCTGGGACTGGGTTGGAGGATGGTTGGAAACACTCCTGGTGAGACTGGGTGTCAGCTGTTAGAAGAGTAGGGGCACAATGACAAAATAAAAGGTAAAAATGTAGCAGATATCCCTGCATCATTGCTAACATGTTCCATGAGAAAGATCCTGTGGCAGTCTATGCCTGGGTGTGGATGGTGTTTAGTAGCAATGACTGTCATGTCAGCTTTTCCCAACAAGTTTATTCAAACTTAATATTTATAGACAAAATGAAGATATGCTGTTCGTACTAAGATCCAGAAGCAACCCATGCAGAAAAAATAGACTTTATTTCACTTGATAACATTATTTACTGTATACTCTCTGGACGAATGCTTATACTTTTCTGTTGGGAAAAAAAACTGGTAGCTGGGCTTTACTCCTGTTGATTAGGGCCTCAATGTCTGTGGTGGCACAGTTAATTAAGCAATAATGCATGACAGGGTATGGGTTGTGCTGGGATAACCTCACACCTGGGTGGTTGGGCATGAGGCTGTAGGCTGAGTGTGTCCAACATCCCAGAAGTGAGTTATTCCAGCAAAACCCACACCCTGAGTGCATTACTGATATTATACAATGGCTCATTGTTATACAAAATTAAAAAAATTAAAAAAATGTTTTAGTAGATTTTTAGTGTGTCACTATATCTTTGTGTATTAAGAAGCTGCTAACAAAAATTCAACAAATCGAAACAGTGAGGTTGTGCTCACATAATCTCACTACTGCCAAGAACAGACAGCCAATCAGGTTCCAGGATTGTTATTGCCATTGTATAATAAAGAATAATGCCCAACAGGGTGGGTGTTATGCTGGGATAATATCCGCCTCTGGTGGTTGGGCCCGAGGCAGCAGCGAGGGCATCTAACTACCGAGGAGGATGTTATCCGAGCATAACACCCACCCTGGAAGGCATTATTCCTATTATACAATGGCTTGTTATACAGAATAAAGAAAATCATTTTAAAGAATGTTTTTGTTAGTCTGGAAAATATTGTTGTTTCTTAAGAGAAGATGATAAAGATGTGGCAACAAAATCAGCAGGGATGTTCTGCCAGGATAACATCCCTGCTGTGGTACAACTGACCAGTCAAGCCTGGATTCTTTCTTGCCATTGTATAATAAAATTTAGACTTGGCAATGCCAATGGGCAGTTTTAAAACAGACTGTGCTGTAATTTGTGGTTAGTAACAATAAACCATGTATCCTCTTTGATCCTTAGTAGCCAGTCAATCAGACCTCTCCTCTGTTTAAAATGATAACCAGATAACATTAAAGCCAGTTTTCAACCTTAACAACTGAGTAGGTATGAGGTGTTAGGTGCATACTGGATGATGTAAGATTTATTCATTCCTTCCTTTGGTTTGCCAGCGGATTTAACATACCTGTAGCTCACTGAAGACACATGAGGCATTTAACATAATAGGGCTCGGTGGTGCTTTCAACAAGATTAGCACAGGTGTTTGGTCAGAATCCTATTCAAGCAGATTAAGAGCAAAGATTAGGTTTAGTATTGATTAAAGTTTATGAGTATGACCTTCAAACAGAACAGCCTCCGGTTAGTTCCATGTATTTGGGAGTTTAGTCTGTGTATGAAGTGAATGCAGCTAAAGGATTACCTCATGTACAGTAAATCAGTCAATCTATCCATTGATGTGTATGTTGTCAATAAAAAATGAAATATAGCATCTGGGGGCTGCCAGTTGTTGCAGCAGTAAGAGTGCCTTCTTAAAATGCCAGAAAAATGGGTTCACAATCCCAGTCCGGGACACCATATATATGGATTGGAAGTGGGACAGGCGTCCAGCTTGGATAACTCCTGTCTTGAGGGAGGTAGCCTGGTTTGCTGCACCATGACTGCCTTCTGCTGGTCTACATGGAGGGAGTCTTATGGGTATGATTTCTCAGTCCATCAGGGGTGGTGCCTGCCTGCCACTGGCATGATGTAGCTTGTCTGATGCATCCAAGAAATGAATCTGGGGTCACCTTTCCTTGAAGATAATGACTTCAGTGGCTGCAACCTTGTAATTTGTGTGTATTTTTTGTTTAATGTGTGCATGGTTCTTTTTTTATATATTCTAGGCGGTGATCTGTTTGTGCACGGAATATTGGGTGTTCTCTTCTGGGGGTGTAAGCCTGTTTTCACCACTCACTAAAATACAGTGGCTGCAATCCACGTTTCTAAGGAGATGGCCATTGACATCCAGACAGTATTTAAAGGTAATTAATAGGACGCATTTGGATGGACCAATCCCTTTTGCTGCCAGCACTATATTTCTTTTACTCAGGGGGTAACAGTATGGCAGGGAGCAATGGGGAGGCAAAGGCAAAATCCTCATCTTGACAATAGGCTCGAGTGGGATAGTGTAAAACCGGGCACACTGAATGGAGCAACAGTCTTTTCTGCTGACACTGTCTGTGTTTCTTCTGTATGTTTCCATTACACTGTTTGATCTGTAGAAGACACCTGATGACAATGAAATGTCAGCTGGTGATGCGTACGTAGGGGTGTGTGTGTGCGTGTGTACCCATGTTTGCCTTTGCTTGTTGCAGCCCCGTTTGGGAGTGGATAAATGGACACAAACTGCAGTGTGACACAAGCTCCAGTGTGATATACCTGTATATCAGTAGCTGCCTGATCACTGTCGGAACAAGGTATGTGGAAAACTGAATAAAGGTGAGGAACATTGCTCTTTGAATGTGATACTGCTGTGGATAGTGTTACTCATCACTGCTGGGCTGTGTTGAGTCACACAGAAGGATTATGTTCCTCAAGATCTTGTTTGTGCAGTATGTCTAATATCAGGACATGATGGTGGTCTACATCCAGTGCCATGCTCATGCTGTGCTGGTTTGAATGCGGTGGGTGTTAGACCCCTTTACATGTAATGCCCCGACTAGAAGATGGGAAGGAATAGGGCTGAAACAGGTAAATGTGTGTAGCTGAAGCAAAAAGTTACTGCTATGGTATGCCTGCCCCACTCAGCTGTGATATGCATACATCTGGGTACCCTTCCTCCCACTCTATCTGCTATAGAATAGTCAGACAGGTTAGCCCTGCCCAAAAGGGAGAGTATGGAATAGAGCACAAAGATGTCAGCAATGGGTAATTAGGGGCCAAGGATGTCTGTTACATCGTGACAATATTTTTGAGGTTATAAAAATGCCTGAGAATTTTAGCAAAAATATTATCAAACAGGCTCAGTGCTGTTATCTCGTATCTTACAGGTCCACAGCAAACAGGATTTTTGACAGGAAGACATGCTGCAGACAATGTCAGGAAGCTTCTATACATGATGAAAGCTGCAGAAAAATCTAAACTCTGACACTCATCTCTTTTGACACTGAGGCCTTTGATGAGGCTGCACAGAAATAAAGCACTAAAAGCATATGAGTTCCTCCTGACTTTGTTAGATGGGTGAATTATTACACACATACCCCAAGGCAGCAGTTATGACTAATGGCATCATCTCTCTCACCCTCTATTTCAACATCACAAGAGGCACAAAAGAGGGTTGCCCTCTCTCCAAGCTTCTTTATTTTGTCCCTAGACCCCCTAATAAGGAAATTACTAACTGACAAAGGAGTGATGGGTATTGTTATAAAAAGTTAAAAAAAAATACTGCTCTGCTTATGCAGATGATGTCTTGCTCTCTGTCACAGACCCCAAAACACCATACCAAAGATTCTACAAATCCTACCAGAATTTTCAAGGTATATAATTCTTTTTTGTAAACATTTTTTACTGAGATTTGCAAATGCAAAGAATACAGTGGATGGTAATAAACAACATACAAACACGTAATTGGAAGGCTCCGCCTATGGTTCAATGGACAAGCAGACAGCCACTCCCACTTCCTGAGCTATATAAGCAGTTCCCCTCAGCCTTCTTCTGAAGTACTTCTTCTTTGCTGGCTGGATGCTCTGTCCGTTTGCTCTCTGCAGCTGGCTGGGGCCTGCCCTTACACTCCCCCCGCCTTGCTGCGTCTTCTGCTGGACTCTGCGTTTTGTTCCTCTACTTCTGGTTTGTATATTGCCTCCGGCTATGTGCTTCCTTTAATTCCTTCCCTGTTTCTCCTTTGTTTGGGCATTTCTTTTTTTTTCTCAGCTCCTACCATTTGGCTCTTTTGCAGCTCCAGCTACTGCTTTTACTTACTCCCATTGCTATTGTAACCAATACTTGTGTTTTTTTACACAACCCAAAGCTGCTTTCCATGCTACAGGCCTAATTGCTCCCCATGCTATCAAGTCTAATTGTTTTCACCTGATTCAGGCTCCCTCTGAACCCTTGCTATGCAGTTCAATCATGTTTTCCCTGCTCAATCTACCTCCCCTGTGGTCATAGCTGTTTTCACAGCATTGTGCTTCTCCTTCCATGCTTATAGAATACAACCACTCATAGCTGATGCTATTCCCTGTTTGTACGCTGCTGTTCTACTCTGAGGTCAGCTAAAGCTACTGCTGATGCTGTTAACTAGTTTTTATATCTGCATGTGGTTCTCGACCCTTCCATCACTTTCTTGTTTTTCCTATGGCAGGGACTGGGAAGTGTTTGGGGAGTCATGGCCCCATGTGGTTAATTATTTCTGTTCTAAATCCTGCCTTCACCACTGAAAATCCTCAGAGTATTTGTCACCTTAATTTGACTTTTGAATGCCTGGCTGGCTTGCCCCACTATCATACTGCTGCCCCCATTTACGTTCATGTCCCATCATTGCTACTATGTTTTGCAGACCTATGTGTCGGTCTGACTATTCCTATTGCTTACTGACCTACAGTACGTGCAGGTCTGAGTATTGTTTTGCTTTTCCTGAACAACTACCCTGCCTTACTGAATTACGTCCAGATCAACCCCTGATTACGCCATCTGTTCACTGCTCCCTGCCATCTGCCCTCTGCACGATCTCAGCACTCAATGCCTATTCAGCTCCTCATCAGTCCCTGGGGAAAGCCAGCCACACCATTCTGGCGGAGGGTTCCCATGCAGCCGATGGTCTTGCTCTGCACCTAGAGTCCACAGCTTGGGCATGTGAAACTTGGGACGGGGTCCTTCTCACCTGGTCCATTGCTAGGAATGTCCTCACTCCAGGTGGACTTTCAGTCGTCAACTGTACCAATGGCACCCCAAGTTGTAGAAGTTAAGACTCAGCTGTGAAGGGGTGGGGTACCTTGCAGGGGGCCCCATTTAGCTACCCAAGCGTGGAGTCACCCTTCAAGCTATTCTTCCTTTAACTGCCTCTGGTTCACCTGGTTTGTGTTTAGGACAAGTAGGCCGGGTGAGTGCCTCGGTGGTTATTGCTCTCCTCCTCCCGCCTTGGGGGTCATCGGTTGCCGAGCGCAGTGACTTGCAACCCTCCACAGCATTCCTGTTAGGACAGAGCGAGAGCTTTCCTCCAAATTGGAATATTTTCCACTTCCCTTTAATTGGGTTTCCAAATTGCAGCAGCAGAGCTGTCACTATAAAATATCCCAAGCCTGGAGGGAAGATGACCTAGGCCTTGGATCCCCAGAGATTTCCTCCTCAAAGGGTATTTTTTTTTCTCCTCCGTGTCTCGGGTCATAACTGCTAGCATAGTGTTCCCTAGTTCTGTAGGCAGGATCTGCTGTTGGATGGAGGGGGATGGTGTCCCTACTGCCATTCCCTCTCTCCTTAGGAAGTTCCCTCATCCCCTTTTGCAACCCATCAAACTCATACCATTGCTACTCTGCTATCCCATTATGTTATCAAGCTGCCTCATGCTTATCTATTACCATGTCTCACAACTTCGGATTGCTTATAAGTGTTATACTACTTCCTTTTTGGGGATCCTTCCTAAGGTACCTTTAGCCAAGGGAAGTGTCCCATGGCACCTCAAGGGGTGGAACCCTCCAGAAGGTTCCTTGCCTTTGGTACCCCTACAGGGTGGTAATTCCTCCAAAACAGAGAGTGTGAATGGCCAAAACCTAAGTAACACAGTTGCACAAGCATAACACTTACTAGCTGCGTAGGCCATTGAATTGGAAGGCTCTGCCTATGGTTTGATGGACGAGCAGCCAGCCACTCCCACTTCCAGAACTATATAAGCAGTTCCTCTCAGCCTCCTTCTGAAGCACTTTTTCTTTGCCCTGCCATCCTCCCCTCCTCCTCCTCCACCGGCAGCACCTCTCTCCTTGAGATCCTTCCTAAGGTACCTTTAGTCAAGGGAAGTGTCCCGCGGCACCTCTAGGGGTGGAACCCTCTAGAGGATTCCATGCCTCTGGTACCCCTACAGGGTGGTAATTCCTCCGGAACAGAGAGCGTGAATGGCCAAAACCTAAGTAACGCAGTTGCACAAGCATAACACTTACTGGCTGCGTAGGCCATTGAACATATGTGAACATAAAACCTTTGAAGGGTAACTGCTCATAAACAGTAATAATAACCAAAGCAAAGAAAACAAACAGAATTTGGCCATACCACATTTACACATGATTAAAAATATACTGAATATGTCATTTCATATGAGTTCAGATTTGACTGAGTGACTTCAGATAGTGGGTCTAGAGCATAATTCATCATTACATCACAGTGCATACTGAGATCTGGATTAACTGTGGTATCTAAGAGGGTTCTGTGTATGTGTAAAGTTCGGTAGTCCCTCATGGTGGGAGATGGAGGATAATCTTGTAATGTGGGCGCTTTACCATTCCATAAACGTTTATGTATTGTGGAGTTCAATTTTTTGAAGATCTTATCTGGTAGATGGATAGGGAGGGCCTGGAGCAGGTAGAGGCACATAGGCAGTATCATCATTTTAACAGTGTTGAGTCTACCTACAGTAGCAGTGAGAGAGGCTCAGGGTGCCATCTGCCACATCTGTCTCCTTTTTTGCATTGAAGGGGTGTATAGTTCTCGTTTCCCAATTGACTCAGCCTGGCCAGTATAATTACCCCCATGTATTTAATTCTGTCAACTACTTGCAGGCCCATAGCATTACTGACTACCTGCTTCCATCCCTTCTTCCCAAGCAGTATGCTCTAACTTTTGGTCCAGTTAATTCTGTAGCATGACAGGGCTCCATACTCTGCCAGGAGGTTCTGGACCACAGGTAGGTCCTTAGTGGGTTCCAGCAGGTTTATGAGTGGGTCATTCACAAACATGGCCAGTTTATACCCCCCCCAGTAGCCACGGATGCAGTCAGACTTTTGGAAAGCTGCTGCCAGGGGCTGTAAGGAAAGGACATACAAGAGGGAGCACCCTTGTCGAGTTCCACTCTTTAGCTTAAAGGAAAGGGTGAGAGCTCCATTAGTCACTATCTGCCCCCTCCAGATGTAAGGCTATCACTTTGACCAAGATTTTGTAGTCAGCCATGAGTAACAATATGCCCAATACCTGGGGTACTTTCCCTGTTTGGGAAGAGCCATGACGGTGGTGGACCGTGTGGAGGGAGGCAACATGTCATAAAGGGGGTCAGCAACCGGCTTCCAAACAATTTGAAGAAATCAATAGGAGGGCCATCTGGCCCTGGGATGTTCTCCCCTTAGCCTCCTTACAGCCTTCATTATTTCGAGTGTACTGGTGGAAAGGTTAAGGCCCACAGAAGTTTCTGCTGTTATGGGGGTAATATCTGATTTCTGGAAGAAGTAGTGACCTCAGCAGCAGAGGGTCACCTCAGATGTAAACAGTTTCTCATAAAAAGTGCACAATGCCTCCTCTATCTTTTTGGGTCGAGGTGAGGCTCCCCACCACTGTTGATTAGTTGGGCTACTGACCTTTCCCCCTCTTTGCATCACAGCTGTCATGCTAGATATCACCCCGTCACCATCAAAGCATTGGACTGCTTGGCTCAATAAAATGACTCTCTGAACCTTAGCACTACTGAGGCCATTTAGTTTCCATTTCAATTTCTGTAAGACTTGATATAGGGGCTGGGTGGGTCTAGCCATGTGGGCCTACTCACATGCTGCAATCTTTTGCTCTAGGTGCTGGATTTCCTGGTCTTCACATCTCCTCTTATGAATGGCATATCTGCCCTCTCACAGAGGCTTTCAGGGTTTTCCATCTCACTGAGTGGGAAGCATACCCCTCCTATCGGTTGCTAGGAACTCTGATATTGCCTGGGAGATAAATTTCCAGTAATTCTTATCTCTGAGGAGGATCAGGTCAAGTCTCCAAGGTTTGGCCAATGGGATCCTGGGGCCCAGAGAGATGCCCAGTGTCATAGGGCATGGTCAGAAATCAAATCAAATCAAATCAAATCACTCTTTATTTATATAAGGTGCCTTTCTTAAACCAAGGCACCTGTACAATATAACATAAAACAATAAATAGTTAAAACAACATTAAAATATTCAAAAATCATTATAAGCTTTACTAAAAAGGTAGGTTTTCAAAGCTCCTTCAAAACTTTGGACAGTCGGGCAGTTTCGCACCTGACAAGGTAGAGAATTCCACAGGGTTGGGGCCATGAAACTAAAAGATCTGGTCCCTGAAGTTTTTAAGCAAACCCTGGGAATCTCTAGCAATCCCTCATCAGTGAATCGGAGAGAGCGGGGGCAGTGAGGACAAACAAGATCTTTCAGGTAAGCAGGTCCCTGATCATGAAGGGCCTTATAGGTCAGCAAACCGACCTTGAAGGTGATTCGCCAGCAAACTGGCAGCCAGTGCAGTCCGCGGAGCACAAGCGTTATATGACTGGACCTAGAAGAACCAGTCAACAGCCTGGCAGCCGCATTCTGCACTAGCTGCAGGTGGCGAATCTCAACCCCCGGTAGCCCAAGGTAAAGGGCATTGCAGTAGTCAAGGGGAGGTAATGAAGCGTGGACCAAAGCAGGAAGATGCGTCTGGAGGAACCAGGTGCTTCACCAGGCGATGTTCCTCAGAATGGTAAAGAGGTTTTGACAACCGCTGACACCTGAGATTTAAATGTCAGACAGTCATCAAACACAACGCCCAGGTTCCGCACCCAGTTTGAGGTAGTCAGCTGGATAACCCCAAGCCATAAACCCGAGGGCGATCCAGCTAACAAATCCGCCTCCCAGCGACCCTGGTCCACAACCAACACCTCATTTTTTTCTGGGTTCAACTGCAGCCAACTCACATTCATCCAGTCTTGGATTTTGGCAAGACATTTCTTAAAGACCCAAATGGCAGCATCCTGACCGGGCACAAAGGACATGTACAGCTGAGTACCATCTGCATAGCAGTGAAAACCCAGACCGTACCACCTAATAATCGCTCCTAATGGCAGCATATACACTGCAAACAACATGGGTGCCAAAATGGAACCCTGCGGTACCCCGCAGGATAGGGAGACAGATGCCGAGAAGAAAATCCCGGACACCACCCTCTGAGTCCTACCCCCGAGGTAAGATTGAAACCAGCTGAGGACTGTATCAGACAGTCCACAGATAGATCGCAAACGTTCCAATAGCACACCATGGTCCACAGTGTCAAATGCTGCAGAGAGATCAAGAAGGACCAAGATGGAACAGGTCCTTTGATCTCTCGCTATTAGAAGGTCATTTAGTACCTGAACCAGAGCTGTCTCGGTACTATGCCTTTTCCTAAATCCAGACTGGACAGAATCATAGACATTGTGGCTGGTCAAATGTTCATCCAACTGCGATGCAACCACCTTCTCAATAACTTTACCCACAAAGGGTGAGTCAGAGACAGGCCTGTAGTTAGCCAGACAGTCCGGGTCCAAGGAGGACTTCTTAAGAAGGGGCTGAACCACAGCCTTCTTAAGAGGATTTGGAAAAATCCCCCTCGCCAAGGACCTCCAGACTATCTCAGCAAGGACGGGGCTGATTTTATCCACACAACCCACTAAGAGACATGTGGGGCCCAGGTCCAAACCACAGTTGGTCAGACACAGTGATTGGATGATCATCACAATGTCATTGATTGTGGGGAGGCTGAAGTCAGACCACACAAACTGGGTGTCCGACATCTCCTGCCGACCATCACAACTCCCACTGGAGAGGGTCAAGCGGACATCAGATCTGATTTTGGCAACCTTATCTGAAAAGAATAGAGCAAACTCCTCACACCGTTCTTGAGAAAAAGCTCTTCTGGGCTGAAGACAGATTGGATTGCACAATCTGTCCACAGTCTGGAAGAGCTGAGCTGGACTATTCTGTGCAGCCGCAATCTCTCTGGACAGGAATTCTGCATTCTTATGAGAGATTGCGGATTGATAGACCACATAGTGGTCCATCAAACTAAGTTTGTCACAATCCAGACCCGACCTCCATCAGCACCTCTCCAACCTTCGTCCGACTCCTCAACTCCCTCAGGGTCTCAGCGAACCAAGGAGACCTGGAGCGAAGAGTGAGGGGACGAACACGAACAGGAGCAATGGAATCCAGGGCCCCTGCCACCGCCTTATTACAGGCAAGTACCAGCTCTCCTGGATCCATGCAATCTCTCGGTAGGCCTGATAGGTCCAGCACCGCCATCAGGTCATCCGGGGGAAACACCCCTTAAAGGGCGGTACCAGACCATATCCATAGGGGCTGACCTACTAGGGGTGGCCTCAAAACTGAACCCAATGGAATGATGGTCCAACCATCCGACTGGTTCCACCACCAAGTCGGGTATCTCCATCCCCAGAAGGAACACCAAATCCAACGAATGACCACCAATATGGGCCGAGGAGGAAATAACCTGTGTGAAGCCCAGTGAAATCATTAACTGGAGGAAGTCTTGACCAAAATCCGAGAGTTCATCATTGACCCAGGCATTGAAGTCCCCCAGAACCAACCATCTGGGGGACCCCAATGTCAAGTTGACAATGAAGTCTGCGACTTCCCACAGGAAAACATTCTCATCACCTGGTGGACGGTATACGAGAAGTATCCTGCGCCCCACACCCTCGCCTAAGATACATTCAAAGGATTTGGTAGTTCCCACTGGTACCTCCACTAGGCCCAGTTCTGATCTAAAACAAATAGCAACACCCCCGCCCCTACGATCAACCCTCGGGCGGTGTATCACTGAGTACCTGGCTGGAACTGCTGCTGTCAAAACTGGTCCAGCATTCTCATCCAACCAGGTCTCAGTGATGCACGCCAGGTCAGATGACCCAACAAAATCAGCTATAATAGCCGTCTTGTTTTTAATAGACCTGGTGTTGCACAACACCGCCCAAGTAGGATGAGCCGCCGAGAATGACCGTGCTACCTGCTGACTATAATCAGAACCCTTGGGTATGGGTACCAGACAGGGAGGACCCCTTTCCTGGGCCCATTTCGCCCCAGGGCGTCTCCTTGTCTCCACTAGCTCCTATCTGCTCACTCCTTTCCGTTTCCCCTCAGACCCAGCCCTTGTCTCATCTTCTTCCAACAATTCCCAGAGCCCTACACTGTCTATAGACTTCTGGCGGTGGGGGACAAAAAGGACGAAGGTCCCTGAGCCTGGAGGGAATAATACCGACTGTCCTTGTGTTATCCCAACACATAATTAACACAACAAGTAAACAATCCTAATTAAAAAATTAACCCACCTCTTAAAGCTTAAATAAATACAAAGCCCTTTATAATGAAAAATAAAATACAATTTAAGAAAACCAAACAAACCTCAAACTATTGATTTAAAGGCTCTCACTCCCTAAACCCAAACAAAGAAATATAATCAAATACAACAAAACAGTAACTAAATTCCTCCTCCCCACCCAGTCCTCTCACCACTGGGGAAGAGAGATAAAACAATATACATTAAAGTAATTAATTAATTAATTAATTCCCTCCCAACCCAGTCCTCTCACCACTGGGGAGAGAGGAAAATACTCCCAATATC
The DNA here is from genome assembly GCA_016271365.2 of Neoceratodus forsteri. Lineage (NCBI taxonomy): Eukaryota > Metazoa > Chordata > Ceratodontiformes > Ceratodontidae > Neoceratodus > Neoceratodus forsteri. The sequence goes on from CM057450.1 coordinate 1,223,866,449, forward strand.
AAACAAACAATGACATAAACTATAAATCTAATAAACAAATAAATAACTGGATACAGAGTCCTCTCACCACGCAAATATCCAGACAATAAAAATATTACAAACCAATTTCTTTAGTCCAAACTAAATATCTATAACTTAAAAAGGGCTAAAGTCTGAAATCAAATGTTCAACACAGTTTCACCAAGCTCTAGGATTGGCCAGTAACCAGTTCACCCCTCTCACAGGTGAAGACCAGTTCAATACTGCACACCGCTCTTATTAAACTCAAAATAAGTCAAAAACTTGTCTCTCCAAAAGATGATAGCAATAGTTCAGGTTTTCAAATGAGCTCTCACTTTCACTTGAAAAGCAGCAGACCTCAAACAGAAGTCTCGTATTCAAAGTACAAAGGAGCAGCCTGTAATTAAAGTTCACTGTGCAAACCCACAGAGCAGGGAAAAATCCAAAAATCAGATATCCAAACTAAAATTAAATTAAAAACTCATGATAGAAACCAGATACGATGGAGCAGAGGAAATCAGTCCAGGATACCCAGAGGATAAAAGTTCAATTCCTTCACACAGTCAGAGGACGAGAGTTCGATTCCTTCATACAGCCAGCTAGTTAATGAAGACATCACTTCCAAAACCAGGTAACTTTCAGATGTTTCACGGCTTCAGGGAGATCCCAACCCCGAACCCGATTCCTCTTTCCAAATCCGCTCACTGCAACGGCTGCCCACCAGCTACCGAGCGGTGAAAGCGGAAGAGCCGAAAGTATAGCCGCCCTACGGCAGCAGCACCACGGCTCACCACTGGCTCGAGGTCAGGGCCAGGGAAGGATCTCCCCCCCAGTCCTCCAGAACTCCCTCAGATTCAGTGCAGCAAAACACTCCACACTCCTGGCCGCTTATTCCAAACCTCCTCCAAATTCAGTGCAGCAAGGAAAGCACTCCTCGCTGCTCACCCCGGCAATCCAAGTTATATCACGCTACTCCTTAATCCTCCTCAGTCCACCTCCTCAATCCGACTCCGGGGCTCCACTCTCCACTCCACTCTCTGCTCCAGTTCCTGGTTCAATTCCAGGTTCCTAACACCCTCGGTCCTCGAACGCCTTATTCAGAGAGGACAAACACGGTTCCAAATCCGGAAAAACAAATAGTAAAATCAACCAAATAAAATAAAGCTAAACGAATTAAACAAATGAATTAAACAAATGAAATAACAACTGAAATAGACTTAAAGAAAACAAAACTCTAACTCCTGCTCCTGAGGGCTAGCTCAGCGTGGCCGCCATCTTGGTCTGAACTCATTGCTATAGCAACCATTATAGCAACCAGAAAGCAGCATAAGGGAGTACAGCACATGATTCACTTTAGCCAAGATGAATGGGGCCACAAAGATTCTTTTAATTCTAGCATAGGACTAATGCATGTGGAGTAGAAGCTATACTCCTAGCCTTGGGGGTGGTGTCTCCATGCACTGAAACAAGTTGTAGGTATTCTCCAGTGCTTTCAGAGCCCTGGCATTCTGGACACCTGGGTTGGGGTTCTGTTAACCTGTCAAGAATAATGTCTTGGATGCAATTAAGTCCCTCAACACCCACGGCTCAGCATACTGAGCCATATCTAGAGATAGCTTCTGAAAGAAGCCAGGGTCCTCTATGTTGGATCCATATACAGACTCCACTGTGAATGATTCCCCAGTGTTTAGTGCCACTTGGGAAACTGCATATTTGCCGCCTGAGTCCACATAGCTGTGTTTTATCACATCTGGGAACCCAGATGGTAATCGAATGGTCACCCCCTTACCTTGAAGCAGTATGAAGAAGTAACCCACATGGCACCCCACCCCCGCTCTCCAAGTTTCAGTTTTCAGCTTTACTCATATGGTTTCCTGAAGCAGGCATATATTAGATTTGAGCTTTTTGACCATACCCTGTACCATCCTCCTCTTAATGACAATTTTGAGGCCATTAATATACCAGGTTGTTATAGTAAAGGTGTTAGCCATAGGAGAGTATGAAGGTGTTGGCAATGATGACCCTAGCACATCTGCAGTCACCATCTTGGAACCATAAGATAAGGGACAGGACCATAGGCGGGTAGAAATGTGTGACCTAAACATTATAAAGAAAACAACTAGAATTGTCCTTATCCTCCCATTCCACCCTCTTGTCCCCATCCCCCATTTCTAACCCCAACATCTGTACATTCAGAAAAATAGCATAACTTGTTACACACCTATCCTAAACCACCAAAGATAGCCTCCCTCCTCACCGTGATCAGGCTCTTATGTGCCTGACATAGGTTTCCTTGCAGCATATGGTGCCCTTGTGTGGTACAGAGCATGTATGCGTGAAAAAATATCAAACAGTAACATGTATCAGCATTTAGTAGCAGTTAAATTTGACATGGCTTGGACCTGGGGAGTCACAGCAGAAGCTCAACACTTCCCCCAACCTGCATACATAGATCTTAGGAGTCAGAGCCGTGCTCTATGGTCTTGATGGAGAATACCTCAAAAGGCACACCAGTTGGTAAAAGGCTCATGGTATGCAGAGGTTTGATTAAAATATGCTTACTGTCCTCCCCCCCCCCCCACATTAGGGTGAAATCAAAGGCTAAGTGGGTAGTTCAACCACCCAGTGGTATTGTAAAGCTGCCCTTGGAATAAGGCTCAAGCTCCCTCCTCTATCACGGCCGCAGTCATGAGGGGCGCAGGGTCCAACCTCTCCGAAGTGGCATTTACAAATTCACTAGTAGAACAGCATTAGATTAACAAAGCAACTGGTGCTATAACCAAAGTAATGCCAGTACAGAGTTCACCCCCAGCACTAAGTATCAGTCCAGTAATTATAGATCACATAATTGGTCCTTCCCGTAGTGCAGGAACACTCAAGTAGTCCCGTAAGTCTCCACAAGCTGACTTACTTCCTCGGAGACAAAAGTAATCTAGGGGATGGGTTCCATCACCTACCCACTGGGACCTGCTTTCCAAGAAGCAGTTGGGCAAGCAGCTTGTCTCCCACAAAGAGTAGGAGAGGTATGCTCCCTGAAAGCAACATTCATATGGCGACGTGCGTCAATATCGACAACAGCGCCATACCGCGTAGAAATGCCGCTGGGACCGCCAGCCCTTCCCTGACCTGCACCCCTCCCTGAACTAACTCCAACCTGGAGTTAGAATCCCAAAGTACGGGGGGGGGGGTGCAAAGGGGCAAAGCCCCCTGAAGAAAAAACATACACCGATGTGTACGGCTCCATGCCGACTGCAAATCGCTGTTGACATGGAGCCTGGTGCTGTGATACCCGTTGACGTGTTTCTTGTCAAACCGGCATCGTAGAGCCAGTAGGAGATACTGCCCCTTATCAGGCCAGCTTCAGAGATGTGTGGACAGTGTCAATTTTAGTTTAGTGTTACGATCAGAGGATTGATGCTTACTTATGGCCATCGGTGCACAGTATTAGAGGCAGCTCTAGGTAGCAGTATACAAAGACGCCATCTCCTGATGTCAATGTGACTGCAACTCAAACCAGTCAGACAGCTAGCTGACAACATTTGAGAAGAAGGTATGATCTCCTCGGTCATGCATGTGCTTGAGAGGCAAGGTTGCATCAACCAGTATTTCCCACTAATTTACCCACTGAGACCTACCTCCCATGAGTCAGTTGGGCTTGGCAATTACTATCTCAAACAGTTATAGAGGCATGTATGTAAACAGGTTGTGGCTTATAATGTTGAAGAGTAAGTCATCAAGCCCAGCACAAATACACAGTAGAGTGTAGTAGTGAGTGTTTTCCCCCATCATGCAGTTTACTGCTCATCTCCACTTGGTATAGATCATGCCCATGGCACAGTCCCTGTTATTCAGTCCTGCCATGCCATTGGCAAATAACATAGGCTAAATGTCTCAGGAATTATCATCCATGGACAAGAACCAACCAACAAGGATACCAGATGCATGTGGCAAGCCTGTAGCAAGTCGTACCCCAGCACTCAACACCCTTGCTGTCCCCAGTCATATACAAGGGCACATTGTCTATCATCTAGGTGGCTGAGTACAGCTTTGAGTCAGAGTGAGGGTGTCAGAAGCATCCATCCTACCAGGCTGTGTAGCTAGAGCAGGACTGATACTTTCAGGGGGAAGCATAGCTCAACTTCAGGCATGGTGGCCTCGCTGGGCAATTGCTGAGCAGGGTGCTGTGATTCCAGCAAGTGGGGCAGGGGTGACACCAAGTGGGGGCCCTTACACATTCATACAGTGCTCACCTTAAAAGCTTCTTATCGTTGTGCTGCAGCTGTGCTTCTAGCCTATGATCTGCCTTTCACTGCTGCATCCTCCCCGTCTACAAATGATTCAGCCACCTCAGGGTCGTTAAAAAAATCTGGTGGATCTGCCTGGTCTGTTTACACATAGTCAGGAAGGGTATAGGTAGACAAAGTCCCAGCCCCTGAGGTGCATCTTCACCTTTGCTCCATTAAACTGCTGCCCCTCGAATTGAGTTCTGTACCAAAGTCCTGTAACACTGAGCCATCTTCCCCTCCGCTTGAATGCGACCATTGACTTTTGCAGTTGTCAGCACCTGTTCTTTATCTGTATACGGGAGATAGTGATTAAAAAGTGCCAGGGCTTCTCACCTGGCATGGGCTTCAGCCTCATCCTGCAAGCACTCTCCACCTCAAAGCCAGAAGCTGCAGGGTCCATTTTTAGTTTTGAGACCAACCATGTGTGTACTGCTTTGCCTGGGTTGTTCCCCTCCATCCCCTCCAGCAGTACAATGATCCTCAAGTTGGACCTTCAGGATCTGTTTTCTTGGTTGTCCAGCCTTACCCCCATTTCCTCCAGAGCTACTTTCAGATTATTCCTCTTCCTTGCAATGTCAATAACCTGGTCCTCCAGTTCCCCGCCCACTTCTCGACCTCCTCCATGTGAGCAGAATGGGCAGCGGCTGTTTCAGTAAGGTCTGTGATTATCCCCTGCAGTTGAATGGCTATGTAGATGAATTCCCCTTTACATACAAACATACGAAACAGGCTTCATGGTCTATCGAGTCTGCTCGAGTGTGCAACTAGCCCCTTTAATTTCTTGGGTAGACTGGCCAACATTGCATCCATATCTGCCAGCAACATTTCCAACTCTGTCATGCCACAGGAGATGGGAGCAGCTGCCATCGCAGTCTATGATCAGGTCCTGGCATCGTGGTACCTGTGCAGATTTCCCTTCCCTTTCACGGACTATAAGATTAGTGTTGTCTGTTTTGTTGTTTTTTTGCTTTCCCCGATGCCATGGAGTTACTACAGCCCCCTGTAGAAGCTCAAGACAGGGACTGGGTATTTACTGTACTACATGCTGATTTTAGTAACTGCCCTCAGGAGCGCAGTTAATGTACATCCACCATGTTAGCCTGGTTGGCCACACCTCCCTCAAGGTATATCATTAATAAAGAAAAATCACAAATAGTAGCCCTAAACAGCATCTACACAAAGAATGAGGCAGCTGGTACTAGTCTAGAATGTGGAGGCACGCATGTACTGTGCCACACCGGTGCCCCTCTCTGGTGGCAGATGACAGCAGGGCTCACAAACCTCCCACCAAGACAGGATAGCAGTCTGTCTGATGCCCAATCCTCTCCCCTCTGGCTGACCCCCAGCAACCCAAGTCCTCTACCAAACCAAGGCCGCCGGCATGGCCGGCAGTAGCACTACCACAGCACAACTAGGCTGACTCCCCAAGTCGGCTCTTAAGATAGGAGTCTAGTTTAAGCCAGTAAGTCAGTAATTAATTTAAATGTGAAAAGGCTACTTTGCAGATCCAGCCTCAGCCAGAACCAAGGAGACGGGGGTGATGACTTTCTCCAGCAAGTTCTCAGAGAGAAGGCTCTAGTAACTTTTCAGATAACAAAAAGGGGTGCTGTACAGAAAGAAGGGAAAGGGGACACAGCCAACTGCCTTGTGGGAAAACACATTATGTATTTTTGACAAGAGGCAAAATTTATTTGGTCAAAGTGGAACTGCAAGCAGCACAAGCCATGCTGAAATGCGAGGGTATCACTATGAATGAGAGGCATATTTGGGGTTTCCATTAAAGCCTGCTGGCAATGTATTGAGAACCAGAGACAGGACGACCAGTCACCAGCCACGGTCCTACAGGTTGGTATTCCAGGTAGGGCACAAGAGCCAGTCTAGTGGCTGCCAGTGGAGGATTGACTGGAATAGGACACGTTCCTCTTCTGGGGAGGGAAGGACGGTACCTGTGCTGCAGCATTGCCACAGGGCCCATGGGTGGCAGTCGCAATGGCTGGGTGGAGGATGCCAGCTCAAGCCAGGGTCCTGAGGAAAGAAACAGGAAAATGGCCCCAGGAGACAGGAGTCCTCTCAGGCCCAATACACGACTGTCCTTTTCACCACTGTGTATCCCAAGGGGGGGGACACTGAAACCCAAGGGCCCTGGGGGATAAGCCATGGGGCAGGGGGTATGTGAGAAAATGGATACCACACATTTGACCCAAACATAAAAACAAAGCCCAAATTAGTCAGAAATCAGAAACTGTCATTGCCACTAGCCACACTGTACTCGGGTGTGTGGGGGGGGGGGGTCAGACACACACACAGCAAATCACCCTAGAGACAGGAAATGGCACCACAATCCACACGGGGGTTATATACAAACTCCCATCTCAGGGGGAGGAAATGGATAGGAAATGCAAGCAAGCAAACTTTATTTATATAGTGCCTTTCATAATCAAGGCGCTGTACACAATATAAGTTACAATAAAAACAATAGTATAGTAAAATTTTTTAAGATCAGCCAATAAAATAAACACTTAATTAGGGAAAGCCAAAGAGAATAAATATGTTTTCAGCATTGATTTAAAGCTGCTGACGGTCAGGCATTCTCTTAACTGATGAGGTAGAGAATTCCACAGGGTTGGTGCTGCAAATGAGAAGGCACAAGCTCCAGATGTTTTAAGACGAACCCTGGGAATCTCTAGCAATCCATCATTGGCGGATCGGAGAGGGCAATTGGGGGAGTAGGGAGTCAGGATTTCTTTCAGGTAGTCGGGTCCGAGTTCATGTAAGGCTTTAAAGGTAAGCAAGCCTACCTTGTAAGTGATCCGCCACTGAACTGGCAGTCAGTGCAGTTCGCGCAGCACAGGCATAATGTGACTGGTCCTAGAGGTGCCAGTAAACAGCCTGGCTGCAGCATTCTGCACTAGCTGCAAGCGGCTGATGTCAACCCTAGACAGCACTAGGTAGAGGGCACTGCAGTAGTCAAGATGGGTTGTAATGAAGGCATGGATCAATGTTGGAAGGTCACCCGGAGGAATCAAGTGTTTCACCCAAGCGATATTCCTCAGATGGTAAAATGAGGATTTGACCACTGCTGACACCTGAGACTTCAGGGTCAAACCGTCATCAAAAATAACGCCAAGGTTACACACCCGATCTGAGGTAGTGAGCTGGACACCATCAAGCCATAGGCCTGACATGAGCCCAGCTCCAAAACCCGCCCCAAGGCGACCCAGATCCACCACCAACACCTCAGTCTTATCCGGATTTAATCTCAACCAACTCGAGCTCATTCAGTCTTTGATCTCAGAGAGACAGCTGTTTAGCACAGGAATTCCATCATCCTGTCCAGGCACAGAGGACATATACAGCTGAGTATCATCTGCATAACAGTGAAAACTCAAGCCGTATCGCCTGATGATATCTCCTAATGGCAGCACATACACTGCGAATAACATGGGTACCAGTATGGAACCCTGTGGCACCCCGGAGGACAGCGGGAGGAAGTCAGAGGAATAAATTCCAGTGACCACCCTCTGAGACCTGCCTACGAAGAAAGATCGAAGCCATTCGAGGACTGTACCCGACAGTCCACAAAGGAACTGCAGGGTTTCCAAAAGCACCTCATGGTCCACAGTGTCAAAAGCTGAGGAGAGATCGAGAAGGACCAAGATGGTACGAGCCTTTCGATCTCTAGCCATTATGAGATCATTTAATACTCAAACAAGGGCAGTCTCCGTGTTATGCCTCTTCCTGAAACCAGACTGGAGAGCTTCATAGACATTGTGAGTTACCAAGTGATCATCCAGTTGCAGTGCAACCACCTTCTCGATAACCTTCCTCACAAAGGGAAGGTTAGAGACAGGTCAGTAGTTAGCTGGAGCGACGGGATCCAAGGAGGGTTTTTTAAGGAGTGGTCGAATGACCGCCTCCTATAGGGGATCTGGAAAGATTCCCCTCTCCAAGGATCTTCATACAATTTCAGCTAGGATCGGGCAAATGACATCTACACAACCCACTAAAAGGGAGGCAGGGCCTGGATCCAAACTACAACAGGTTGGGCGCAGGGTCTGGACAATCTTCACAATGTCCGTGAATTCCAGTCTGCTGAAATCCGTCCATACAGACCGGGTGTTCACCACCTCCCATCGACCTCCACAACCCCTCGTAGAGAGGGCCGGGCCGACTCCGACCTGATGCTGGCAACCTTATCTGTGAAGAACCGAGCTAGCCCATCACATTCAATTTGTGAAAAAACTCTTCCGGACTGGAGACAGATTGGATTGCACAATCTGTCAACAGTTAGAAAAAGTTGGGCTGTTCGGTTATGTGCTGCAGAAATCTCCCTGGACAGGAACTCTGCCTCCTTATGGGTGATTTCTGATTGATAGCCCTTATAATGTTCCATGAATCTAAGCCTGTCAGCATCCAGGACGGATTTCCACTATGCTATCTCCAACCTTCGACCAACCCACCTCAACTTCTTCAAGGACCCATCATACCAAGGTGACCTTGGGCAAAGAGTGAGTGGTCGAACATGAACCGGAGCAATCAAGTCCAAGGCCTCTCCCGCTGCCTTATTATAGGCCAGGACGAGGTCCCCTGGACTTGTGCATTCACTCAGCAATCCCGATAGGTCCAGCACCACTGATAGACCATCTGGGGTAACTCCCCTTAAAGTGCGGTACTGGACCATCTCCAAAGGGGTAGGTCCATTTGGGGGGGGGGGGCTGAAATGGAACCCTATGGTGTGATGGTAAGACCAACTGACTGGTTCCACCCCCACGTCAGTGATCTCCATCCCCAGGAGGAACATCCTTAGGATGGCGGGAAAAGGGGAGACATTGTTCATGAGGAACCTGAATATGCCAGATATTAACTGGAGCATCTTTGCTGCAAACACATCTAAGAGCAGGGTCATTCTCAATGCCCTACGGGGGCATGCCTCAGACAGCTAGTGTTGGAACCCACTTGCGAGGGAGCAATCTTAGACCTGGTACTCTCAAACGGGGACATAGAGAGGATCTCAGATTTAGAAGTGGGTAGCCATCTGGAAACAAGTGACCACCAAACAGTGTGGTTCATTGATAAACACAGCCACAGAGTCAAGCCATACAAAAGCGAGGGTACTGGACTTCAGGAGGGTTGACTTTCGCAAAATGGGAGAGTGCCTCAGAAAAGCACTAGCAAATGGGCAAGAAGGGGGAGTGGAGGAACAATGAGAAAAAATCAAAACTGCTATCACAGAGACAAGCCTTTGTGCGAAGCAAATAAACAAATCAAAATGAAAGAAAAAAACACTATGGTTCTCAAAAGAGGTGGCGGGGAAGGTTAGTGAGAAAAAGATAGCATTCAGGAAGTATAAGAAAACACAGAAGGAGCAGGACAGAGAACTGTACCAGTTAAAGCAGAAGGAAGCGGGGAAGGCAGTTAAAATAGCTAAGGCCCAAATTGGGAAAAGATAGCCAACTCAGTTAAGAAGGGGGATAAAACCTTTTATCGGTAAATTAGGTAGCGAAGAAAGACCAAGGGAGGGATAGTGAGGCCTAATAAAGGGGAAGGAGGGTGGGTGGGCAGAGTGTGACATTGAAAAAGCAGGGATACTGAACAAATATTTCTGCTCAGTATTCACAAAAGAAGAGGTGGGGGAGGTACCTAATCCAGTCAAAAGAAACACTCTGGATAGAGGGGTCGATACTAGTCCATTCACAGAAGAAAGGGTCCTGAAAGAATTCCTAAAACTGAAGGTGGACAAAGCAATGGGGCCTGATGGGATTTATCCCAGAATTCTAAAAGAAATAAGGGGAGAACTAGTGATACCACTGACTACCCTCTTTTACAAATCATGGGAGGATGGTGTGGTACCTGAGGACTGGAGGAGGGCGGATGTGATTTCCCTTCACAAAATGGGAGCAAAGCAGAGGCAGGAAACTACAGATTTGTTAGTTTGACCTCATTGGTAGGGAAAATGATGGAATCACTTCTGAAAGAAAGAACTGTTGAGTACCTAGAGGCCAGCGGGGCACAGAACCCGAGGCAGCATGGATTCACAGTGGGAAGGTCATGTCAGACGAATCTAATAGACTTCTTTGACTGGGTGACCAAAGTAGTAGACCAGGGAGGGGCTGTGGACATGGCCTACCTAGACTTTAGCAAGGCATTTGACACAGATCCCACACAAAAGATTAATAAACAAGTTAGCCAGCCTGGGAGTGGATCCCAGGGTGGTAGCCTGGGCAAAAAAATTGTCTGGACAACAGGACACAGAGGGTAATAGTAAATGGAGTCCACTCAGAAGAAAGGGGGGTTACTAGTGGCATACCGCAATACTGGGACTGGTCATTTTTAATGTCTTTATAAGTGACATTGCAGAGAGACTGGAAGGAAAAGTATGCTTGTTTGCAGACAACACAAAGATCCACAACAGGGTTGACACACAAGGGGGAGAAAAGGATGAGAAGGGACTTGACAAGGTTGGATGAATGATCAAAAGTATTGCAGCTTAGATTCAATGCAAAGAAGTGCAAAGTAATTCACCTAGGAAACAAAAACCCAGGGGAAGAGTACACAATGGGGGGGGGGTACTAACAACAACAAAAATGGAAAGGGACCTGAGGGCAGTCGTATCAGATGACCTAAAGGTAAGCAAGCAATGTGAGAAGGCAGTAAGGAGGGCTGGGGGGGATATTGGGATGCATAGGGAGAGGTAGCCGTTGGGACCTTCACACACAAAACATCTTGAACCCCACCTTCCCCCCAGCATATGGGCTTGCTACACAGCTGTTCCATTGATGCAGATATGTATGTAGAGTATTAACATAGTCAAATCAAGTACTGCCTTGCCACAGTCCCACACAGGTCATGTATTAAGTCCTTTGCATTGAACACAGGGAATGGCTGCTAGAGTACCTACTGGGAGTGGGGAGGTGGTGGGGTGATTTATTTATGTTATAGGTTGCCAGTACACAAGAAACCAGCTGGTTGATAAGGATGGCATGGGGAGGAGGGTGGTTGCTTTTGAACTGGTTGCCAAAATTAGGGGGCATTAGGTATGGGTCAGTGGGTGGGGGTCTGCCTTGGTCCCTAAACCACCAACTTGGTGTAATACAGTACTGTCAGCCCCAGTGACTGTAGTGGGACTGCAGTGTGTGGGAGTCCCCTCTGAGACAGTGTGCAGGCAAAGGCTTCTGTGCTTGTGCCTCCACATCTGGGTGCCCCTAGCAATAAAAAATAAAGGAAAAAAGCGAAAAGTGGAACTCGATCTCTCTTGCAAGGGTGGGGGTCTTCAGACCCCCCCCCCCCCAGTGTACAGGCTTGCTCTTTCTCTTCTGTGGTGGCTGTGTGGATTAGGAGGAAGGCCAACTCTGAGCTATTGTGTGATCAGATAAGAATTGCATCTGTGTAGAAGTTCTTTTGCAGTCTGAGGTGAAACGTGATTCTAATACAGTCAAAATGTGGATTGTGACTCAGGAGAAAGTACAGCTGATCTCCTAAGGTGTTAGGGAAAGAACTTAAAGGGAAAGTCCCCGCAGCCTATTTTCTTTATACCTGTGTAGTCTGTAGGCTTGAACAATAATTTCCCTCTTTTGCATCCCTCTAATTTCAACCTAAATGAGGTTACTTCACTATGTTTTGCCCTGGTGTGAAAACCTGTTTGTTTCCATTATAGAGGTCACAAGCCCACTCATGCAAGGCATCATGGGAGTTGATGATGCATACCTGCACAAGCTGGCAGAAGTTATATTCAATTCTGTTACATGTCTTGTGAAGTCCCTGCATTCTTTAAAAGCATTTTTTTCTAACTCTGATACATCAAACTACAGAAAACAGCAAGGCACTTGCTATGCATTAAAAAGTTTCATGGCCATCATAAGACAAGAAAATAGGGACTGCGGAGGACAGCAACAGCACTAAGAAAGTATAACTACTGCAAGTTTTAGCACTATAACATCATAAAATTCGAGGATGCCTTATATGAGTCAGGTCATGACCTCTGCAATGGAGTCATGCAGGTTTTCACACCAGACCTAAAGAGCAGCCGGCATCTCCAGAAGAACTCTGAAAACATAATATTTGGACATACCGTGGTATATATTTCACATTAGCTCTGTGTTTCTACTCCCTATTATTTAGTTCATAAATCATGTACATGAAAACTGGATCTTTTTTCTTTGCAAGTTCTTCAGCTCCTATTGCTTAATCCTAACCTGATGTCATAATACTATGCTTGTTACAGCACAGTTATTGCCATGACAACTGACTGTGACATCATAACAGAGGATTATGACTTGAAGTGAGGAAACAGCTGGGGGTCCAGATGAACTTTTAGGGATTAAGATCCTGTTTCCACGAACATTTCCTCATTAATAAATAATTGGGAGGGGAATTCAATACAACAAAAGTGACGTGCAAACAGAATTGTGTCTAAATATTGTGTATTCCAAAGTTTTCCCAGAGGTATCAGCTGCTCTTTAAGTACCTTCATTTACATTAAAATTCTGATTAAATTAGGAGGCTGCAATAGATGCAATCATTGTTCATCACAAACACTACACAGGTAAACAGAATAAAAGGCTGAGGGGACCTTCCCTTAAAATTTAAGTCATGTCAGCTAAGATTTTCTTGTTTGTACTTAAGTTTTTGAAACCTATTTATTTTGATTTTCATAGTGTGTTTTTAATCTCCATTAATTCATTGCAAGTATTGTAAATTTAGTGTATGTATGTATGTGTATATAATATATTCATATATACAGTATATTCTTTGCCAAAAAAACTGTGATTAGGTTTGCTGGCCAAGGCACCTAGCTTCACCTGAGCTCTTTCCTTCTAGGTTGCTTGAAAGGACAGAGCAAAGAACCTTACCAGAGCAAGGGAAAATATTAAGATGTCTTTTGGCTAGGCAGATTTACTGTGTGTTGTTGTTTTTATTTTGTACTCACAGGGATTGTTACTGTTTGTTGCTAACATTTTATTGCTTTATTTTTCTCTGATTCAAATTGTTGTTGCTGGGTGTACCTTCTGCTGCATTATTACAAGGTGTGCCTACAGGTGTGTGCTAACAGATTACTGCTGTAATCTTCTGATTGAAATTGTCTTTTGCAAGGTATATCTTCTGTTACTGCTTTATTTTTTTCTCCGTAGCAAAGTATTTCTTACAGGGTATCTTCTGTGAAATTATTACAGGTGGTGCTTAAATTTTTGTGACTTTTTATCATTAGGCTAAGCAAAATTACTGTTTGCCACTATTTTATTTTTAATTTTTTGCTGAAAAGGTTTTTTGTCTCAGAGGTGTTGCAGTCTCCTTCTCACATTTAAGGAGCTAATTGCTTTCCTCCCATAGCTCTTCCTGGGGATTAGGTGTGTATCTGGGGGTGGAGCTGGAAAACTGTCAGTAACTTCCAACAGAAAGAAGGGTTAAAAGGTCAGGCTAGTTGATATCTTGGAGGTGGAAGACTAGGTTTGCTGGCCAAGGCACCTATCTTCACCTGAGCTCTTTCCTTCTAGGTTGCTTGAAAGGACAGAGCAAGGAACCTTACCAGAGCAAGGGAAAGGATTAAGACTTCTTTGGCTAGGCTGATTTACTGTGTGTTGTTATTTTTTATTTTGTACTCACATGGATTGTTACTGTTTGTTGTTAACATTTTATTGCTTTCTTTTTCTCTGATTCAAATTGTTGTTGCTGGGTATACCTTCTGATGCATTATTACAAACTGTGCCTACAGGTGTGTGCTAACAGATTACTGCTGTAATCTTCTGATTCCAATTGCCTTTTGAAAGGTATATCTTCTGTTACTGCTTTATTTTTCTCTGTAGCAAAGTGTTTCTTACATGGTTGATCTTCTGTGAAATTCTTACAGGTGGTGCTTTACAGGTTTTACAGTTTTATCTATCATTAGGATAAGCTTTCAGGGTTACTGCATTTGTTGCTGACATTGTTTCTGCTCTTACCTCCTTGTTTCTTTCATCCGTGGGTCTTCTTTCTCAGCAGAGGAAGGGCCCAACCGCCCACCCCCATCCCCAACCACCCCACACTACACTCCTTTTATAGGGTAGCACAGTTGTGACATTTCCTGTGGCAAAGCAGGAAGGGGCGGATCAGTGGGGTATCTACATGGTGACCTCATTTACAGGGGCACTAGTAATTTAACTTGTTATAACAAATTATACAAAAACAAACAAACAAAACACAAAATCAAACTTTTGCTTTCATTTTCTTCCTTCTAATTACTCTGACCAGGTTATAAACCCAGCAAATTATCTGGAATGGATATCATTAACTGCAGGTACTGCAGAACACTTTTCAGAAGTGCAGTTTTACAAGATTTAGGACACTGTCCTACATGCTGGGCCATTGGAGACCTTAGAGTTCAGCTCCAGGCAGCATGGGCAGAGATTTCGCACCTCAAATTTCATATTCAAGAGGAAATATATTACAAGAACCACCAGCCATTTCCCCAACATCCAACAGAAGCACCTCAACCGCAGAGGGCAGCTGGTCCGGGAGGCTGGCAGGTGGTTAGGAGGGACAAATCGGGTGCCCCATCAATTGGTGCTCTCCAGCATATTACCTCCACAAACCATATAAAAACTACAAATAGGTATCTGCCTCTATCTCCGAAATCAAACAAAGGGGCAGAGGACACAGCACAGCAGGACACTACAGCACAGGAGTTAGCACAACAAAACTCGTCCAAAGCAGGGACCAAAACAAAAAAAAAAAAAAGGAAATCCAAAAAACTTCAGATCATAGGCGACTCCATGGTTCAGGGAGTTGATACCTATCTCCAGCCAGGGGTAATGGTCAGATGTCTCCCCAGTACATCAGCATGGAGAGACACTGACTGCATTACTAAAATTGTTCAGGAAGAAGAGGAAAACATTGACGTCCTGGTACACATAGGGACTAATGATCTCACCAGCTGGTCAGTTGTGGAGACCAAGAACACCTGACCAGGCTGGGTGACAAACTATCATCCATTTCGTCTGGCATCTCCTTCTCTGAGATCCTGCCAGTCTGGGAGAGGGGGCAGATGGATGGAATGTCAGAGAAGGGGAGATAGGGAAGCTAAACATGTGGCTCAAGGGCTGGTGCCAGGAAAAAGGACACGACTTTGTAGGGAACTGGCAACAGTTTTGGGAGTGAAAGTTCTTTAAATTTGATGGACTGCTTCTGACTAAGGAGGGAGTCAGTGCATTGGGGCATAAGTTTGACGTCTTTGCAGAATATTTAAACTAGCACATGGGGAGAGGGGTGCAGCACCCCATACACTGAATGGGAAGAACACCCCACCCCCCTCAGCTAGTGGTCAAACAGGAGTTCAGCATGTTTGCAGTTCATTTGCATCACCAGGTAAGGAAAAGGGTCCAGCTCCCCATACGATGCACAGGGGAAACACCAGACCTCATCCAACAATTAACACACCGAAATCTGGCCAATGGAAATCATGTACACAAATGCTTGCAGTCTGGGAAACAAGATCCCAGACCTGCAAGCAATAATGACAGAGGCTAAACTGGACATAGTAGCAATTAGCGAGACGTGGTTTAACAGTAACCACACTTGGGAGACTTCAGTACCTGGCTATGTACTGTTCAGAAGAGACTGAGGTGCAAAAGGGGGGGGGGAGTGGAGTGTCCCTGTATGTCAATGAAAATATCAAAGCTTCAGAATACACATAAGGAGCCAGAAGAACTGTGGGTCACCCTGGAAACAGGAAATGGGACAGCCATAAGAACTGGGGTTGTGTACAGGCCCCCAGACCAGGGGGAGGACACAGACACATTACTGTTAGAAGATATACAAAACATGACAGCTAAAGGGGAGGTTCTGATAATGGGAGACTTCAACATGCCAGATACAGATTGGTCAGTACCAGCAGGAACATCTGCCAGAACTAGGCACATGATGGATTCCCTGCAGGGGGAGGGCCTCAAACAACTGGTACAACAACCCACAAGAGACAGGGCTATCCTAGATCTAGTACTGACTAACAGGAAAAGGATCACAGATCTCCAGGTAGGTCACCTGGGGGCCAGTGACCATCACATGGTATGGCTTAGTTTGGCCACTACAACTAAATCATCCCATTCCAAGGCAAAAATATGGGACTTCAGAGGAACTGACTTTGATCAGATGGCCAAGAGAGTTAAGCTAGCTCTGGCAAAAAGAAATACAGGTGAGGGGGTACAGGCAAAATGGGCAAGCATTAAGGATGCAAATACTTGAAGCAACATTCCATTGTGTTATAGAGAACAGGAAGTGCAAAAGAAGATGGAAACCACTTTGGTTCTCAAAAACAGTAGCAGAAAAGGTCAGAGTCAAAAGGCTGGCCTTCAGGAAATATAAGGGAACGCAGCGGGATGAAGATAGTGAGGCATACCAAACTTCCCTAAGGGAAGCAGGGAAGGTAGTAAGGCAGGCAAAGGCCCAAACCAAGAAAACACTAGCACAGACAGTAAAAGAAGGTGACAAGACTTTCTATAGATACATTAGTGAAAGGAGAAAGTCCAGGGGGTATTAAGATCAAAGGAGATAAGGGGCATGTGAGGAAGAGGACCATGTAAAGCATCTATCCCAAATAGATACTTCTGCTCATATTTATTGAAGAGAAGGTAGGGCAGGCCCACAGCTCAGCACCATGGACACAGGGGGAAAGGAGGTGAGCACTAGTCCCTTCACAAAAGAAAGGGTCCTACAAGAGCTCAATAAGCTCAGGGTGGACAAGGCAATGGGACCTGATGGCACACATCCCAGGGTACTAAAGGAGCTAAGGGTGGTACTAGCAGAGCCATTATCAGAACTGTTTAGTGAGTCTCTGAGCACAGGAGAGGTCCCAGAAGACTGGAGAAGGGCTCATGTGATCCTGCTTCACAAGAGTGGCAGCAGGGAGGAGGCAGGGAACTACAGACCAGTCAGTCTTACCTCAGTAGTGGGCAAGATTATGGAGGCACTCCTTAAGGAAAGGATAGTGCAACACCTGGAATCCATAGGAGCACAGGGTCCAAGACAGCATGGGTTTACAAAGGAAGGTCCTGTCAAACTAATCTCATAGATTTCTTTGACTGGGTAACCAGAGTGGTGGACCAAGGGGGTGCAGTTGATGTCGTCTACCTTGACTTCAGCAAAGCTTTCGATACTGTTCCACATAGAAGATTGATTAATAAGCTGGGTAGGCTCGGGGTGGGTCAGAAGTTGGTCAACTGGGTGGCAAACTGGTTGACAGGCAGAAAACAGAGAGTGATAGTAAACGGTATACAGTCAGAAGAGATGCAAGTCACAAGTGGGGTACCTAGGGATCAGTCCTGGGGCCAGTCCTCTTCAATACCTTCATCAGTGACATTGCAGATGGACTGGAGGGTAAGGTTTGTCTGTTTGCAGATGACACCAAGATCTGCAACAAAGTAGATGATCCAGATGGGGTGGGCAGAATGAGAAGAGATTTGTATAAACTAGCAAAATGGTCGGAAGAGTGGATACTGGGGTTTAATGCAAAGAAGTGCAAGATCATGCACATAGGGAAGAGAAACACTGAAGCCACCTGTAGGCTGGGAGGGGAGTTGCTGGCAATCACAAGGGAAGAAAGAGACTTGGGCATCATCATCACCGATGACCTGAAATCATCCAAGCAGACCACTAATGCAGTAGGTAAGGCTATGGGGATGTTAGGGTGTATTAGTAGGGGTATCACAAGTCAGAAGAGGGAGGTAACAATCCCTCTTTACAAGACACTGGTTAGGCCCCATCTGGAGTATTGCGTGCAGTACTGAAGGCCACACCTTCACAAGGACATTAACCAAATTGAGGCAGTCTAGAGAAGGGCAACCAAAATGGTGCAGAGACTGCATCAGAAAACATATGAGGTGGGCCGGCCCGGTGGCGCTGAGGGCTGAGGCGCTGGACGCCTTACCTCGTACCATGCCAGTGATCCATGTTCGGGAACGAGCACAGGTTGCCGGTGGTCAGCCGGGGAGGAGAAGGATAGAGCACCCGACGGCTGCTCTCCTTCTCCGGGGGGTTAACTGCAGACTCCCGCTGCAATGCCGCCACCTAGGGGAGCCCGGGTGGATGGCACGGTGAGGTGGAGAGCAGTAAGGGCATTGGGTGGATGTTGGCAGAGGGGCAGAGCAGGAGGTACGTCTCAGCGTACCTCCTAGCTCATAGTCCCTCATGGCACGCCGACATCAGGGGGAAGGAAATCGGAAAAAATGCCTCGGTCCCTCCTAGGCAATGACACCTCTCTGGGGACTCCTCCGGTCTAGTCGGGGAGCCTCCGCTGTGCCTGCCGGCTCTACACACACAGACACAGTATGTTGGTTTGAAGAGGTAAGCTTGGGGGATCCCTCTCCACCCCAACCCGGGGGGGTATACTGGGGAATCTTCAGGCGTGTGTGTGGAACTAGGGGGTATTCTAGAGGCAGACCATGACTGATTGGAAGTCCACAGACAGAGGATGTCTGAGAGAGTGGAGGGAGGAGGCAGATATAAGGTTAAAAAAAAAAAAAGAAAACATATGAGGACAGATTAACAGAGCTCAATATGTATACCGAAGAGCAAAGGAGGGAGAGAGGTGATATGATTGAAACAATCAAACACCTTAAGAGCATTAACAAGGTGAAAGAGTCTAACATGTTTCAATATAAGAAAAATAGCAGGACAAGAGGACGCAGCATGAGATTAGAGGGAGGCCGATTAAGGAGTAATGTGAGGAAGTTCTTTTTCACAGAAAGGGTGGTGGATGCATGGAACGGCCTACCTCAGGAAGTGGCGGATATGAATACAGTGCAGGGCTTCAAACAGGCATGGGATAGGCATAAGGGAGCAATACAGATTAGTATGAATAGATAAGCCATTGACAGAGCAAAGACCAATGGCACATTTATAAGGTAGAAAAAGAAATTGGCAGACTGGAGGGGCCTTGCGGTCCTTATCTGCCATCAACTTCTATGTTTCTATGAACCAGTTAGGGTTAAATTTAATGCTGCAAAAGTAGGGAAATGTGGCATTAGGGTTTCCAAACCTAACTTCCCATCCGAAAGCAGTGAAAGGAAAAAACATTAGAGTTTTAGATCTCCAGAGTCTTGGCGAATCAGTGGTAGAGTCTTCCTTGGGGTTGCCAACCCTAATGCTCAGCCCTCTTCCCAGCCTGTATCCTCCTGTTCAAAGCACAAGGTACAGATCCAAGCCAGTGGCTCATAGTGATACAGTCTTCAAAGGTAGAGAAGTACGTCTTGCACATGCTACCAACAGAATGTGTTCGTTCACTCATAACTTGGTCACTTTACACCAAATTTTCAACAGTCTTCTTATGAGTGACCCCACCTTATGAACCTGGTAGGTGAAAATTGTCAAATCCCACCCTAAAAGTGATTTCAAAGAACAACTGCAAAAAAAATCATCTTTTGAGATGGATTTGAAAAAGTTCACCTGCCTCATTCATGAAGTGGGGTTCCCAAATGGCCATATTGAACATTTGATGGAAAAAATTTAAAAATTTTTAAAATTAGTGAAGTTATGTGTGAATGTTGAAATATTTTAATGCTCACTCATAACTTGGTCATTTTAACATATTTTTACACCAGTTTCTACAGACATCTTACGGCTTCACCTCACGAACCTGGTACGTGAAAAGGTTCAAATCCTCCTGAAAGGTAATTTCACGCAGCGATTGCAGCGACTGCAAAATCACCTTTTGGGCCAGATTTGAAAAATATCACCTCCCTCTTTCACAAGGTGAGGTCTCAAAAAGGCAATGTTAAAAATTTGGTGTAAGAATATAAAAAAATTACAAAGTTATGAGTAAAAGTTCAAACACCATTAAAATGCATTAAACGGAACTTACCTTATTTTCTCATATTGCAATCAATGGTTCCAGCAGCAAGACGTGTCTTCAGGGCCCTTGAGAGGGTGGGGGAGCCGGGGATAATTCCCAGGGCCCAGCACCAAACAGGGACCCTGGCTGCCCTGCATGCTACTGTATGCAGCTGCATAGGAGCCCCAGAGCCTAACTTTTCCTGGGGCCCAGAATTCCTCTCACAGGGCCTGTGTGTTTTCAATCAAAGAATGTATCTATTTCATGAGACATGTTCAGGTGAGTGTGGGTGTGTGAGGTGCTGAGTGGCAGGGTGGGGTGGGTAGGGGTTCAGAGCAGCAAGAGATCATTTTGTTTCTTACAGGTTTACTACAGTTGTGGATCCAACAATGAGGACTGGGCACCCCAGTGCAGCATTAACTGTATGGTGGTATTGGGGATGGGCATGTCATATCAGGATTTTGGGACGGTGACCTAGAGGGGAGGGGGTTGGGCAAGCGGTACCCGGGGTGGGCACCCCAGTTTGCTTTTCTATCACAGTACACACTGTCAGGGAAAAATACAAGGAAGGGCTGGCTGAGCTGGAAGGGAGAGAGAACTAAAAAATAAACAACTAGATACAGTGTTCCCTCAGTATATCAAACATCTCTGGAGCCAAAGATTTTGTTTGTTATAGCGAGGGTTCTTCATAGGAAAAATGTGCTTTAAAAACATGTAAGAAATGTGAGACTGTCTTGTTTGTATGAAATTGTATAGCACACGTGAATTAACAGCACTGTACTGCACTGTAATTAAAAATGATTTTTTTCAAATACTACTGATTGTAGTTTTGTCATTGCTTCATTTAGCTTATGTTTTTTTTTTTAATTTTTAAAATATGCCCAGTGTTGTTTGGATCATTTTATTTAGTTTGCTTCCACTTTGCCAGGGAGATAATTTTTGTATTTCCTTGCGCTTGCGCAAGAAACATCTTGGAACAGTACCACATTTGAGAAATGTGTCAGAGACGAGTCCAATGTAGAGCACTGTACAGTGGGCACAACCCTGACACACCAATGACCACTGAAGCCGAGTGACGTCCGCCGGAATTTCACAACGGGGAGCCGGCCACACATTCCTCTCACTTGCATAGCCAGCATTGCAACTCTGCAGACCATCCTGCTCCCTCCCACTGCTGCAGTCCACCCACACCCTCCATTCCCCCACCGGCCCATCATCTTTCATTAAAGCCTCCTGCTCCCTCCAACTGCTGCTGTCTACCCCACTCCCGTCCAAGCCCCAGGCATCTAATCAAACCCTCCCGCTCCTTCCCACTGTGTGCTGTCCACCCCGCACCCTCCATTCTCTGTTTCTGTGCTGACATCGGGGTGGCTAATCCCCATGTCGGCATCATGCACCCCTCCAACTCATGTGGCACACTGGGAGCCCACCCCAGTCTGCCCCAATTCTTTTTTTTTTTTTGTACCTGGAAATAAAGAAAACCGTCCCTCAACCTCTGCTTTTTTTTAACCTGTAAAAAAGAAAACAGTCCCTCGTCATCTCCCCAGTTCTCCTCCCCCATTCCCACCCTCCCACTAAGCACCCAGCTCCCCACCCTTACCCGATATTTACCTCCAGAGGTCAGCGCTGTCATCTTCTGAGGACTGGGACACGTCTGCACTCTTCAAGGCCGACCGGCAAATTGAAGAATCAAAGGTAAGTGTCATATAATGGCAGTCAATGGGGTTTTCAACTTAGGTTGATATCTCAACCATTTTTAGGAATGTTGGCCCAAAATTTTCAACATGGGATTCTTGGGACCGCACCTCGTCAACACGGTCACTATCATTTCATTACTTGATCTCGAAAGATGATTTCACGGTCACTGCATGGAATCACCTTTTGGGACCAGTTAATGAAATGACAGTGCCACTGTTCATGAGGAGGGGTCCCAAAAATCCCAAGTTGCAAATCTGGTGAGAAAAATCCAAATAATAACTGCGTTATGAGTGTTCATTGCACAGTTTCTACACACCCTCCTAACTTCACCAATATTTAATATTTTCACTTCAGATTTTCAACATTGCCATTTTTTTCACACCTCCTCATGAACAGTACAGCTGTCATTTTTCACATCCTGCCCGAAATCTGTTTTCGCACCTGTGGTGCAGAATGGTGTGGTCACTCTGCAAAATCACCTTTCAGGATGAGTGAACGAAATGACAGTGGCACTCTTCATGAGGTGGGGTCCAAAAATGGGCATGTTGAAAACTTGGTGAAACAACTCCAAAAAATAGCTGAGTTACACCCGGTCGTTTAAACATTTCTATGCACGCATGTAACTTTGGTCATTTTCAATATTTTCACTCCAGATTTTCAATATAGCCTTTTCATCACACTACCTCATGACCAGTGCAGCTGTCATTTTTCACATCCTGCTCATAATGCGTTTTCGTACCTGTGGTGTGGAATGCCGTTTTCCCATGGATTTGAAAATTTTCCCCTACAGGGTTCGTGAGGTGGGGTGATAAGAATACTATGTTCAACATTTAGGGTCAAAATATGAAAAAATGACAAAGTTATGCCCACTTGTTGCAATTTCAGTATGCATGCTAGTAACTGCGGAAATCTTAAATATTTGCACCCCACATTTTTTTTTTATTATTTGCACTCCTGCTTCATGCTCCTTTCTATCTGGAGGGAGCCCCGGCCCCGCCCCCCCCAGACATCCACCAGCTGATGCCAACCAGCTACCCTGAGGGCTTACCCCCCCTGGCAATGCCGGCGGGGGGAGCCCACCTCCTGAAGACTGGATCCAGTACAGGGGTGGGCGCCATGACTATTGGGGTGGGATCTGTTAGCTCCATCCATCATCTGCCATGAGCTTTTTTCCTCCTGCATGCTCCCCTTCGAAGCGGAGTGTACAAGGGCGCCAGTAGCAGCGGTACTCACGCTTTTGATCAGGCATCTGCCGCTTCTGACCCGATGTCTGCAGCATCAGTGTGCCAGCCCCAAGCTGCTGCTAGGGGCCAGGCATGCACCGACAACTGGTCGCGCCTCTCCCCAGAGAAACTGAACTGTCCCTGGGACGCTCAATCCTCCTCCTCCCCTGCCGACCCCCAGCAGCCTGTGCTCGCTCCTGAACATGAGTCGCTGGCATGGTGTGTGGTGCAGCATCCCGCGCCTCAACCCTCTGTGCCACCGGCCTGGCAATGCACCTCACATTTTCAACACAGCCTTCTTATTAACCGAGCTTCTGTATTCAAATGCTGTCCAAAATATAACAGCTTGTCAACACAGAGTTCAGGCAGGCTTTTCCTCCCACCAGAAGTTAAACTAACAAAATGCACACCTGCCACATAAACCACGCAAGGAAACATTCGGCATTGACAAATGCTTGTTTTAGCTATAATAGCTGTAGAGGGGAGACATAAAGCTGTCTGCCTAAAAGCTTTAGTCCATCCTCTCGTCCAGCTATGCCATCCTTTGCCAAGATCTGTAGTTCAATATCCTTCTCCTTGTCCTCTGCCTTGGCTGCTGCTCATGTTTCATTTTTTTTATCTCTGTTACCATGTCCTCTTCAGTCAGTGGTTCAGTAACTGGGCAAGTGTCATCCACATGCAGCCAGTCCTCCAACATTTCTGTGTCAACAGTCTCTATTACATGTGATCTGTATTGTATCACTGTCAGTTTCAGTGTCACTTTCATCAGCATTAGCGCAGCTGTCATTGCTGTCACTGACTGGTTCAGGTACTTCAAAAATGGTCCAAAGGCATCCCGCCAACAATTGCTTATGTTTCTGGTGGCTACTTGTTCCCAAGCTTGAGCAGTAACATACTCATAGATTATATCCTTTATGTTGTAGCTGTGAGGGAATGTTACCACCTCTGACCCCATGTCCCTTAATATGATTTCCCATAATAACTGCTTGCAGTACAACTTTTTTAGTGTAGCTATCATCCCTTTATCCATAGGTTGCATCCTTGATGTCATATTCGCTGGCAGGTACAGAATGGTGATTCTTCCATTTTGGTATCTAAGCTCATCAGTGAAAGGATCAGCAGAGCTCTGATCGAGAAGCAACAAGTTTTCCCTTTACTCCTGAAATTGTGTTGAGTATCTGGAACAAAATCTTGGTGGACTCATGCTCTAAAAATGTCTCTGGTCATCCATGCATTGGTGCTGTAGGTGTACTGTAGTGGCAGAGCATCCTGTTACTGTGGTTGAAGCACCTGGGGTTATCATATTTGCCAACACATCAAGGTTTAACTTGGGTTCCACACTAGTATGGTGCAGACAAGTAGCATTACGCAGTCTTTGAAAAGCTTTTACTCCTTGGAAGTGTCAATTTCAGAAAGAGCAGCTAGTGTTCTGTCTGGCAGGCACTTAAAAAATAAACTGATTTCATTATCACTATACAATAGATCCTCATCATTTCCCCACTTCAGATAATGTTTACAAGACGAGACAGATATGCGGAAACAGGGACAGACTCTGATGACCTCGACTCACCTGCTGTTTTAAGCTGACCAATGCCGCTGCATTTTTGGAAATGCCATAACCACCCTGGGGAGGATTTAAATATGTTCTCCTCCCCAAACAGCTGCTTGGCAAAGGAATCTGCCTTTTTTTGTGTAAGCCCCCCTTCATTTGAGAGGGGCTCATTGCTCACCTTTAGGGGCCCTCTTCCTCCTCCCCAGGGTGAGTTTCTGGAAAGGTGCTCTGGGGTTGTAATTTCTGTTGGCCACCACTTGGGGGCAGCAGAGAGAAAGAGATTAGGAGAGTATATAAAGAGGGAGGAGAGAAACCCCGTGGTCTTGGGAGAGAGACCGATGGGCATTCATCAGCAGGGCAGTTGGGGGGGGGGCCCCCTTAGGCAAGGTCGGCAGCTTTAGCGGTGATGCGCTGGGTCCTGGGTGGCATCTGTGTGGGGGCCATCAGAGGAGGCAGTTGCAGTTGTTCTGGGTCCAGGCCCGGGGGGGATATTGGTGACAGCAACCAAGGATACAGGAGGGTGAGTTAGAGGATACAGGAGGGTGAGTTAGAGTAGGACCCTTAAGGCTGCAGTGGGCCCCGGTTCATGGATTAGTTTCCTGGGTCTCAGGGATGCAGCAGGCTGTGGCACGGCCTCTGCGGGGATTTGGGGCCAGTGGGACTGGTCCAGGGTCTTCACCCTGTGTGGCAGGGAGGCCCAGGAGGGTAGTGAAGGAAGCTGGTCTGGCTTTAACTTTTGGGGGCCTACTTGGAAGGGTAGACCTGGGCCTGGGGTTAAAGTCCCCAGGCAGGTCTCGGGAGGTGGGTTCCAGTCCCGATACCATGACCCTTTAGGCCAGTCTTTCTTGGTTGCACAGCTCGGGCAACACTGGAAAGAATTTAAAGATCGCGTTCCACTGTACACTGCTGTAAAGGGAATGGGGATGCTGGGAGCGAAGGCATAGTACACTGGGGATCAGATGGGTCTGGAGTCAAGTGCTTCGGGGTAGGTGGAAAAACAAGGTTGTTGCAGCTTAGATATTAGCAGGCTGCAGGGATAGCCCCATTTAATGACTGGAATATTTGGGGGTGATTTAGAGCAGCTCATCACTTCTTGGGTTACAGTGCTCATATAAGGGAAATAAAGGGAGCATTGGGAAAGGTTTGAAGAGATCCATGGGGTAAAGTAGTGAAGCTAAAGTGTCAGGTAATTACCAGTGCCAGAGGGTTCGATTTGTAGCTTCATGTTCCAGTGAGAAATTCAAAAGGTCCTTGTATTCTGGGTGCAAGAACTGCTGCTTAAGTTTTTGCTGTAGACAATGTTTTCTCTGTCTAAGATCCCTCCCCATTTGAAATCTCCCTCAGGAGCAATGTAAAATGGTTTAGCCTCATGGAGCTTTAATTTTAAGTCTTTCAGAAATTGGGACCCCCCTGAGCACTGCTAATCATTTAAGAGCTCAGTTGAATTAAATCTGTTCTGTTTTGAGGAGAAACCGGGAGTCTTGTGTTTGATTTAGCCTTAAGGATTCTAATGAAATGTAATCCTTACCTTTTTGAGTTCTCCCATGAGTTTCCTCCAAAGGGGTTTAGGGCTCTGAGAATATCCATACGCTCTCATGCTCCAGGGACCAGTGGGGGAATAAAAGAAGCTGGCACCACAGGACAAACTACCTGAACCTCCTCATCGGAGACTTCTGGGGAATCCAGATCCATTTGAGAACTTTGGGTCAGAGTGATTGGAAGACGTCTCAAGGTAGGATGTATTTATTCTATGAACTTCTTCCTGTTGAGAAGTCTGGTGGAGAAATCTATGTTTGTGGGTCCCCTTTCCCTGGAACATTGGACCCCTAGACATATGGGGAAGGGGGGCTTGCACATGGGGGCTCATCCGGGATCTCTCTCACCCCAGAAGGTGGGAAAGCACTCAAGTTCCCAGAGCAGAGGTGCTGGTGGGGTCACGCTGCCATTTTAGGCCATGTGGCGCATTAAAAACTTGCAGTGGTGGTGTGCGGTTAGGCCTGAAGCGATGGTAGGCCTCAGTTCTCCTGGATGTGGTGCCTGCTCATGATTGGTGGGTCACATGGTGCTTCCCTGCTCTTTGATTGGCTTGTGGCTCATGGATAGTCATGCAGGCTGGTGGGAAAGGTGCCATTTTACAGCAGCAGCTTAGAGAGTGTGGTGGATGCTTTGAGAGTAGAAAGAGGGAAAAGAGATCGGAGGACTGGCCAAAAGAAAAGTAAGACAATCTTTAATTGCCCATTTCTGGAAAGCACTGGAGAGAGTGAGGAAAAGATGTTGGGAGGTGATCGAGTGAACTCGTTTTACAGCACTGTAGGCAGAGGGTTTAAGGCAGAGGATGAGTCTCCCCCAGAGGAGCCATTAGTCACAGTTCTTACCCCCTCCTGACGTTATGGAAAGCAGGAGATAAAGGGCAAGTCAATGAGCATTATGTTCGATGTGGATATAGGGGAGAGGGAATAGTGAGACTGTCAGTGTGTTCGATATGCTCCAACTCTGCCCCTGGAGGAATTTTAGATCGTGCTCCCCCTGTTTTCCATTGGGAATATCCCTCTAGTGTCTCTGAGGGCATTTCTTCATTGTGGTCACCAGGTAGCCTGGATTCTGGGGCTTTTGAGAGATGGTCCTGCTCTGTTAAGGATCCGCTCTGGAAGGACAAGAGCCCACAGCTCCCTCCCCGGAGGTGGTAGTGGAAGCGGTAGAGGAGGAAAATGCTGCTGGGGAAGAGAAGCCAGGGGGTGGTGAGGAGCACAGTTGTCTACCCCGCTCCTCACCGCCAGCTGCCAGCTATCCCTGTGGCAGAGGGAGGGGTAGGGGTCTGAGAAGTCCTTTGGATGACCTCCCAGGGCCTGGGGGGTCTGCTCTGTGGCCCCTGTCCAGCAGCAGCCCACCGGCCCAATCAGTAAAGTCTGTGGCCCCAGCACCAGTAAAGACTAGAGCTGTGATCAAGCTGGGAGTCCCTGGTTCGGATCCTGATGTGACTATCAAGAAGGGGAGATCCCAGAGGATGAGAGGAATCTGGATGAGGAAGAGCTGCTTGGCAGAAGGTTTCAGTTTTCTGATAATGAGATCTACAGAGCCATTCCTAAGCCCCATCACTGCCCATTGATCACACTGGCTGACCACACCCCATGCCTGCCAGTCCATGCAAAAACTCTCTGGACCAGGATGGATGGTCCTAATCGTAGTGACCCTTTGAACCTTGCCTATCAAAAGGGGGTTTGGCTGCAGCCAGGAAGAGTTCAAAAGATCAGTGTGAGAGACTTGCCAGAGTGGAGCCAAGCTGAAAGATGGGTCAGACGGAGGATGCGCATTGAGTACCCCTCACTGGACTATCCTTATGTGCCGGAACAAGTTTGGGACATAACTGAAGAGATGAGAGAGGACTGGGTCTACAAGGAACAACTGGAGAGACTGAAACATCGTCGTGGACATGGAGGACGTCCATCTCGTGAACTGTTCCAGAAAGCACAGGCAATGTGTTATGCTGCACCTTGGTCTAGGTTAACGTTATTTAAGAACTTTGCATTAGTGCAGGACCTTGCAGGATGCCATGTGAAGTATTACGTTGTGGCAGGGGATTCCTTCGGATACATCACCACCAAGCCAGACCCAGACTTCTATTTTCCACCTGGCGGGGACCTGCCACTTAAGCCCCTTTAGAAACTTATGGACTATGCCAGGATGCCTGCTCACTGGAGCAGGTTTGGGTAACAAAGTGTGCTGATTTAAAAGACTGCTTAATAGTGATTTTTATTAATAACAATGACTAAAATTTTATACTGAAAAGTGAAAATTACATTAGGCCATTTCCTTAAATGTTTGAGTGTGTGTAAGTGTGAGAGTGCATGTGTGTGACTGCAGAGTGTGTGTGACAATGTTTATTTGTTGTCTTGAAATGTTTCCTGCAACTTGGTGGGAGGTACAATCACGGTTTAGGGAAAATAACAACAAAGCTCTATCTCAATAGGTTTATATAAATGTGTGATTTAAGTGTTAAGATGTTTAAGAATGTTTTGGAATGTTTTTCCTTAAAATTTTGTACTTTAAAGCATAGTACCTCCTGGCACAGGTATGGTAGGGTTGCAGTTTGTTTTTATAGGTTATAGTAGAGTACTGGGAGGGTTTTCCTCAGGTTCATTTCTGCAGACATTTTTGCTGGCAGTCCAGGGAGTCTGCATACTTGGCCCGTTGGTGGGAGTGTTTGCGTGGGCCTTCTGCCATCATTCCCAGAAGGGATGGGAGGCTCGATACCAGTCCATTCACATAAGAAAGGGTCACGAAAGAACTCCTAAAACTGAAGGTGGACAAAGCAATGAGGCCTGACAGGATTCACCCCAGAATTCTAAAAGAACTAAGAGAAGAACTAGTGACACCATTGACCACCCTTTTTAACAAATCATGGGAGGATGGTGTGGTACCTGAGGATTGGAGGAGGGCGGATGTGATTCCCTTTCACAAAAGTGAGAGTAAAGCAGAGGTAGGAAACTACAGATTTGTTAGTTTGACCTCAGTGGTAGGGAAAATGATGGAATCACTGCTGAAAGAAAGAACTGTTGAGTACCTAGCGGCCAGCAGGGCACAGGACCCACGGCAGCATGGATTCACAGAGGGAAGGTCATGTCAGACGAATCTAATAGATTTCTTTGACTGGGTGACCAAAGTAGTAGACCGGGGAGGGGCTGTGGACATGGCCTACCTAGACTTAACAAGGCATTTGACACAGTCCTACACAAAAGATTAGTAAACAAATTAGCCAGCCTGGGAGTAGGTCCCAGGGTGGTAGCCCGTGTAAAAAATTGTCTGGACAACATGATGCAGAGGGTAATAGTACACAAAGTCCACTCTGAAGAAAGGGGGGTTACTAGTGGGGTACGTCAGGGTTCAGTACTGGGACCAGTCCTTTTTAATGTCTTTATAAGTGACATTGCGGAGGGACTGGAAGGAAAAGTATGCCTCCTTGCAGATGACACAAAGATCTGCAACAGGGTTGATACACAAGGAGGGTGGAAAGGATGAGAAGGGACTTAGCAAGGATGGAGGAATGGTCAAAAGTATGGCAGCTTAGATTCAATACAAAGAGTGCAAAGTAATGCACCTGGGAAACAAAAACCCAGGGGAAGAGTACACAATGGGAGGGGAAGGGGGAGTACAAACAACAACAAAAATGGAAAGGGATCCGGGGGTAGTCATTTCAGATGACCTAAAGGTAAGTAAGCAATGTGACAAGGCAATAAGGACAGCTGGGGGGGGGGGGTACTGGGATGCATAGGGAGAGGCATCACCAGTAGAAAAAAGTTGTTCTCCCTCTGTACAGATGGTTGGTGAGACCCCATCTGGAGTACCTCGTGCAGTTCTGGAGACCCCATCTCTGCAAGGACATAGACAGGATGGAGGCAGCCAGAGAGAGCAACTAAACTAGTGCAAGGTCTGCACCAGAAGCCATATGAAGAGAGACTAAAAGAGCTTAATATGTATACCCTCATGGAAAGGAGGTAGAGGGGGAACATGATAGAAACTTTTAAGTACCTCAAGGGAATGAACAAAGTCCAAAAGGGTAGCATATTTCAGAAAAAGAGATGTGGAAGAACAAGGAGGCACAATCTGAAGATAGAAGGGTGACAGTTCGGGGCAACGTGAGGAAGTATTGTTTTCACAGAGAGGGTGGTGGATGCATGGAACGGCCTTCCTGAGGAGGTTGTGGGATCAAAAACAGTGGGGGAATTCAAGAATGCATGGGACAGACAAAAGGCAATTCTGGTGGGTGGTAGGAAGAAGTGGGCTGTTGGTTAACTAGTATCTGCAGCTTATCCAATAGGTAGGGAAATGGGCAGACTGAGTGGGACTAGAGGCCCTTATCTGCCATCAAAGTCTATGTTTCTGTGAATGATTTCTTGGGTGGGGGGAAAGTGTAAGTCCCCTCTCATTTGAGAGGGGCTTATTGCTCACCTTTAGGGTCCCCCTTCTTTTTCCCCAGGGTGATTTTCTGCAAAGGTGCTCTGGGGCAGTAATTTCTGTTGGCCACCACTTGGGAGCAGCAGAGAGAAAGAGATTGGAAGAATATATAAAGAGGGAGAAGAAAAACCTCGTGGTCTTGAGAGGGAGAGAGACCAACAGGCATTCATCAGCAGGGCAGTTAGGAGGCCCACCCTTTAGGCAGGGTCGGCAGCTTCAGCGGCGATGCATTGGGTCCTGGGTGGCATCCGTGGGGGGTCATCACAGGAGGCAGGTATGGTCGTTCTGGGTCCAGGCCCGGGGTGCTGGCTGGTGAGAGCAACCAAGGATGCAGAAGGGTGAATCAGAGTAGGACCCTTAGGGTTACAGTGGGCCCTGGTTTGTGGATTAGTTTCCTGGGTGATCAGGGCTACAGCAGGCTGTGGCAGGGCTTCTGCAGGGTTTTGGAGCCGGTGGGAGTGGTCCCAGGTCTTCACCCTGCGTGGCGGGGAGGCCCAGGAGGGTAGTGAAGGAAGCTGATCCGGTCTTTACCTTTGGGGGCCTACTTGGAGGGGTAGGGACCAGTGGGGGAATAAAAGAAGCTGGCACCAGAGGACAAACTACCTGAACCCTCTCATCAGAGACTTCTGGGGAATCCAGATCAGTTTGAGAAGAACTATGGGTCAGAGTGACTGGAAGACGTCCCAAGGTAGGACATATTTATTCTATGAATTTCTTCCAGTTGACAAGTCTGGTAGAGAAAGCTATGTTTGTGGGTCCCCTTCCCCCAGAACATCAGACCCCTAGACATATGGGTGAGGGGTGCTTGCACTTGCAGTATGATTCCCCCCAATAAAGACACACCAGCCTCTCTTTGGGTCTCAGACCACAGCTGAATGGTAGAATCAGCTTTAGTGTTGCTTGCCAGTCTAACCTTTTTTTTTTTTGCTGCAGCCTGTTTTTTTTTAGACATGTGGATGTGACAGTCTCAAGCTTGTCCTCCTGTTTCCTAAGCCCAGAAGCAGTTGATTTGGGGGGAACAATTGCTGACAATTTTGTGGTGGATTTCTCGCTAAGCAGCCACCCGAGGATTTAAATTTTTTTGTCAAGATCCAGGGCTTTTCTCTTATTGGACTCCACCCTCCTGGTAAGCCTTTTTTAAACATAGAAACATAGAATTTGACGGCAGATAAGGACCGCTTGGCCCACCCAGTCTGCCCATTTCCCTACCTAATGGATAAGCTGCAGATCCTAGTTAACCAGCAGCCTACTTCTTCCTACCCCAACCCCCTAGAATTGCCTTATGACTGTCCCATGCATGCTTGAATTCCACCACTGTTTTTGACTCCACAACCTCCTCTGGAAGGCCATTCCATGCATCCACAACCCTCTCTGTGAAAAATACTTCCTTAAATTACCTCTGAGCTGCCCCCACCTTCAAATTGTGCCCCTTGTTCTTGCACACTCTTTTTTGAAAGATGCTACCTCTTGGACTTCGTTGATTCCCTTGAGGTACTTGAAAGTATCTATCATGTCCCCTCTACCTCCTTTCCTCGAGGCTATACATATTAAGCTTCTTTAGTCCTTCATATGTCTTCTCCGTGCAGACTTCTGCACCATTTTTAGTTGCCCTCCTCTGGACAGCTTCCATCCTGTCTATGTTCTTTAAGGAGATTGGGTCTCCAGAACTGCACGCAGTACGCCAGATGGGGTCTCACCAGCTGTCTGTACAGAGGATAATAACTTCCTGTTTTCTACTGGTGATACCTCTCTCTATGCATCCCAGTATCCCCCCAGCCCTCCTTGCTGCCCTCTCACATTGCTTGCCCACCTTTAGGTCATCTGATATGACTACCCCCAGGTCCCTTTCCATTTTTGTTGTTAGTATCTCACCCCCCATTGTGTACTCTTCCCCTGGGTTTTTGTTTCCCAGGTGCATTACCTTACACTTCTTAGCATTGAATCTAACCTGCCATACATGTGACCATTCCTCTAACCTTGCCAAGTCCCTTCTCATCCTTTCCATACCACCTTGTGCATCGACTCTGTTGCAGATCTTTGTGTCATCTGCAAAGAGACATACTTTTCCTTCCAGTCCCTCTGCAATGTCGCTTACAAAGACATTGAAGAGGACCGGTCCTAATACTGAACCCTGACGTACCCCACTAGTAACCCCCTTTCTTCAGAGTGGACTCCATTTACTATTACTCTTGTGTCCTATTCTCCAGCCAATTCTTACCCAGGCTGTCATCTTGGGACCCACCCCAGGCTGGCTAACTGTGTATTAATCTTTGTGTGGCACTGTGTCAAATGCCTTGCTAAAGTCTAGGTAGACCATGTCCACAGCCCCTCCCTGATCTACTACTTTGGTCACCCAGTCAAAGAAATTTATCAGATTCGTCTGGCATGACTTTCCTGCTGTGAATCCAAGCTGCCTTGGGTCCTGTGCCCCTCTGGCCTCTAGATACTCGACAATTCTTTCCTTCAGAAGTGATTCCATCATTTTCCCTATCACTGAGGTTAAACTAACAGGTCTATAGTTTCCTGCTTCTGCCTTGCTCCCACTTTTGTGAAGGGGAATCACATCTGCCCCCCTCCACTGCTCGGGTACCACCCCATCCTCCCATGATTTGTTAAAGAGGGTAGTCAGTGGTGTCACTAGTTCTACCCTTAGTTCTTTTAGAATTCTGGGATGAATCCCATCAGGCCCCATTGCTTTGTCCACCTTCAGTTTTAAGAGTTCTTTCAGAACCCTTTCTTCTGTAAATGGGCTGGTATCAACTTCTGTATCCAGAGTGTTTCTATTGTTTGTTTTAGGTACCTCCCCCTCTTCATTTGTAAATACTGAGCAAAAATATTTGTTTAGTATCTCTGCCTTTTCACAGTCACCCTCTGCCCACCCCTCCCCTTTATTAAGCCTCACTATCCCTCCCTTCGTCTTCCTTCACCCCCTGATGTACCTATTATAGGTTTTATCCCTCTTCTTAACTGAGTTGGCTATCTTTTCCTCGGTTTGGGCCTTTGCTGTTCTGACTGCCTTCGCAGCTTCCTTTTGCTTTAACTGATACAGTTCTCTGTCCTGCTCCTTCTGTGATTCCTTGTACTTCCTGAATGCTTTCTTTTTCTCTTGAACCTTCACTGCCACTTCCTTTGAGAACCATAGTGGTTTCTTACATCGTTTTGTTTTGTTTATTTGCTTCACACAGAGGCTTGTTACCTCTGTGATGGCAGTTTTTATTATTCCCCATTGTTCTTCCACCCCTCCTTCCTGCCCATTTGCTAGTGCATTCCTTAGGCACTCACCCATTTTGGCAAAGTCAGCCTCCTAAAGTCCAGTACTTTTGCCTTTGTATGGCTTGACTCTATTGCTGTGTTTATTGTGAACCATACTGTTCGATGGTCGCTAGTTCCCAGATGGCTACCCATTTCTACATCTGTGATCCTCTCTCCATCTCCATTTGAGAGAACCAGGTCTAAGATTGCTCCCTCTAGGTGGGTTCCAATACTAGTTGTCTAAGGCATGCCCCTGTAGGGCATCTAGAATAACCCTCATTCAAGTGGCTGCTGCAACTACACTCCAGTTAACATCTGGCATATTCAGATCACCCATTAGCAATATCTCCCCTTTTCTGCCATTCTAAGTACACTTTCTATCATTTCCTTGTCCATTTCCTCCCCTGAGGGAGGTCTGTCCATACTAACCCTGTGCGGATTGTGGTGCCATTGCCTGTCTCCAAATTGACCCACAGTGCTTCTTCTCCTCCCTGTTTACCCTTTTGTTCTGTTGCTTTGATTCCTTCCCTTATGTAAAGAGCTAGTCCTCCTCCTCTTTTACCCTCCCTGTCCCTCCTGTAGATAGTGTATCCTGGTATGTTTACATCCCAGTCATGGTTTTGTGTGTACCATGTTTCTGTGACTGCCATGATATCCAGATGTTCCTCCTCCATCAGCCACTAATTCAGGAAGCTTGTTACCCAGACTACGGGCATTGGTACTCATTGCTCTCCATTTTTTGATGGCTTAACCTTCTGTTGCAGCATCCCCCACTGACCTTTCTACCTCAGTCTTTTTCTCATTTAGTACCCTGTTTTGTAGGTAGAGGCTGGGATTTTCCTGCTGCTTATCAGTGCCTCCCCCCTTGACTAGTTTAAAAAGCTTGCCAATGAAGCATTTAAACCGATTGCTCAAAAGACTTGTTCCTTCCTAGACAGATGCAGACCATCATGCCAGTATAGGCTGGTGTCCCTCAGGTGGAACTCCAGTCCCCAATGAAGCCAAACCCCTGTGCTCCACACCATTTTTTCAACCATTAGATTAAACTGCATGATGCAAAGTACCCTCGCCTCACCCATGCCACTGACAGGCAGCACCTCTGAGAAGGATACTGTGTGTGCTACTTGTCTTAGGCCCCTCCCCAACTCTACAAAGTCCTCCTGCACTGCTCTAATCTCATAATGAGCCAAGTCATTTATCCCTAGGTGGACAATGACGTCCAGCTCAGACTCCCGTGCAGCTGTTCTCATGATTCTGAGGATGCGCTTCCTGTCCCTCCAAGCCATGGCACCAGACAGGCACCTTACTTCAGTTTTCCCTGCTCCCCCCAGTTCTATCCCCCTAATAAAGTTTTAAGTTTGGTTTACTTCATTTTAAAAGTACTTCTAATATAGACACATGCTGTGATATATAACAGGAACAGGTTGGGGTTTGAGAGTGTGGCACATTGGAGCTTGTTTTAAGTGAGCCATAGACTTCTGGTATGAGTGTGTGAATCGGAAACAGATGCAGACAACAGGATCCAGATAGATAGATAAAGAGACAGACAGACAGACATACATATATTGTTGGCTTACTGCTGGCACACAAGCCAGCAGCACATCTTCATCTGAAGCTGCAGATGTCAAGAAAGCCCTGCTGTTCTTACGCAGAGAACGCAGGTGAATAGCTCTTCTCACTAAGCTGGGCACTCTGGATTTTGGGGTGCCCAGAAAAGGTATTTCTGGAAATTTTTTTTAAACAAACACACACTGGAATCTAGCTAAGTTGATCCTGTTTAGCTAGGTTCAGGTGTTTGTTTTTTAAAAAGACATCATTTTTATGTATTTTCCATGTTTTTGGGTGAAAAACAAGATGGTGGTCATCATGACACACAAAATAATTCAGGTTGTGAGAAGCAAATGATGAGAAAGCACCGAGAGGAAGAAAGGGAAGATACAAGGAAATAGACAGGATGGAGGCTGTCCAGAGGAGGGCAACTAAAATGGTGCAGGGTCTGCACCGGAAGACATATGAAGAGAGACTTAAGGAGCTGAATATGTATAGCCTCGAGGAAAGGAGGGAGAGGGGGGACATGAAAGAAACTTTCATGTACCTCAAGGGAATCAACAAAGTCCAAGAGGGTAGCATCTTTCAAAAAAAGAGGTGTGCAAGAACAAGGGGGCACAATTTGAAGATAGAAGGAGGGCGGCTCAGAGGTAATTTAAGGAAGTATTTTTTCACAGAGAGGGTTGTGGATGCATGGAACGGCCTTCCGGAGGAGGTTGTGGAGTCAAAAACACTAGTGGAATTCAAGCATGCATGAGACAGTCATAAGGCAATTCTAGGGGTGGGGTAGGAAGAAGTAGGCTGCTGGTTAACTTGGATCTGCAGCTTATCCAATAGGTAGGAAATGGGCAGACTGGGTGGCCAAGCGGTCCTTATCTGCCACAAAATCTATGTTTCTATGTTAAGGAGGAGGAGGGAGGAGGAAGATAAAAGGAGTAACACCCAGCATGTCCCATCCGCTTGAGTCCCATTGTGTGAGTGGCACAGAGCAGAAGTGCAGAATCTACCCTAGGAGTGTCTGTAAGGCTACCATAGAGAGATCACAGTCTGCAAGAGATTCTGCTGGTGGGACACCAGATTAAAGTAGGAGGTAACACATAATCTGATTAATGCATACTTTGATAAGTGACTAGGGAGCAGGAAACTGCAGCTTGTAGCCACAGTACAACTGTGTAAAGTGCAATAGTTTTCCAGAAAAAGGATGGAACAAGTAGGAGGGTTATAAAAGAGAGACACCCTATCTAGGGTAGGGTAACAATACAGTTTTAGGGAAGCAAAAGAGTGAGGTAGGGGTACAAGGGCATAGGAACGAGGTAGAAAGGTACAGCAGAGCTTTAACAGACACAAGGTTAAGTGAGGAAAGATCATGGGAGTGGTGCAGTGCGATGACTGTGGGCTGCAGACTTTCGGGACACCTTCTGGAGACTGAGGTGATGCCCCATATGTATTCACTTCTCTGGGTTGCAGGCAGAGGTTGCTGGAATCTGGGCTGAACTGACAAAGGCACAGAGGACCTTCTGCCCCACTCAGGGGCCACCAAGTCTACCACCACTCCCCAGAGAAGAGGCAGGGCAGATGGACCTTAGTGGGCTCTGGGAGGGTGGGGGTGATGGGAACGGTGCATGCTCCTCAGCGTATACCACTGCAGAACTCCTTCAGCATACAGGCAGAATGGGGCAGTCAAGAAGAGGCAACCATCACACTGAGGAGAGAGGAAGGAGGGAGGGAGGAAGAGGCCCCCAGCCGAGGAGGATGCAGCTGCTGGTGGGGGGCTCCGTTGTTAGGGGTACAGACTTGGGAGTTGGGGGGGAGGGGGAGGGAGGTGGTGTACCTGAGTGGTGCTTTGGTTTGAAGGGCTGGAGAGTGTATCGGAGGATTGTTTGGGCAGCAGGAGATGGGAGGGAGCTAGACATTATTTTTCATCTGGGGACAAACGACCAGGCAAGGAGAAGGTAGGTCATAACCGAGTCATGCTGCACTGAGTACCACGACTGGGACATGGCAATACCGGGCCACCCTCTGTTCAGGAGAGACAGGGCAGGGAGGATGGGAGAATAGATTGTATTTTATGTGAGGGAGGGAATCAAGATCATGGAGGTACAGGGGCACCCAGAGGAAAAGGAAGAGCTGGAGGTGCTGTGAGTCATCCTAGAAACAGGCTCTGTGGCTGCTAGCCATACCAGGGTAGTGTACAGACCTCCAGCACAGGAAGATGAGTTGGATAAGGCATTTGGGGAAGCCATTGTCAGAGTGGCAAGTAAGGGGGAGGTACTGCTAGCTGGTAACTTCAGTTTGCCAGATGTAGAGTGGAGTAGGGCCATTCTTGACTCCCTGCAAGTGGCTTTTCGCAGGCAGCTAGTCAATGAACCCACTAGTGACAGGGCAGTGCTGGATCGGGTGATTACAAACTGGACGGCACTGCAGCTGTCACAGTGGGCAGTCCCCTGGGTACCAGTGTTCACCATACAGTGTGCTTTAACATAAAGACAGGAACATAGGGAAACCACAGGATGATGAGAGTCATGGACTTTAGAAGGGTGAATTTTAAAGAACTGAGAGACTGCCTCAGAAACTGCCTCATACTGTAGGATTGCCAGGTAGGGGTAGAGGCACAGTGGGGAAAAACAAGGGAAGGAATAATTAAAGCAACCAACCTCTGCATGAAGGAAGTGAGTACAAGCTAAAAGAAAAAAATACCGTTACAGTTTCCTCAGGAAGTATCCAGTGTGGAAAAGGGTAACAAGGTTGCATTCGGGAGGTATAAGGAAACACAGAGGGAGGAAGACAAGGAGGTACAGTATATCAAGTAAAAAAAGAGGGAAGCAGGAAAGGCGGTGAAGGGAGTAAAGCTGCAGACAGAGGAAAGGGGTCACTAAAGGGACTAAGACTTACTTTAGATACATAAGTGAGAAGAGGAAAGCAAGAGAAGGGATAGTGAGGGTTCAAAGGGCAGAACGGGAGACTGCACAGAACAGGACCAAGACAATGCTGACATCCTGAACAGGTACTCCTGCTCAGTTTTCACACTGGAGGGGGTGGACAGACCAGCGGGAACAAAGGTGGTTAGACACAAGTTAATTTTCAGAGGAAAGAGTCCGGAAAGGACCTGCAGCTCTGAACATACTGAAATAACTCAGGGAAGTGCTAGCTACACCTCTGACAGCCTTTTTCAGTTGCTCACTGGAAACAGGCATAGTTTTGGAGGACTGGAGAAGAGCTGAAGCGGTCCGTCTACAACAGAGCAGCAGCAGCAGGAAGAATGCTAGCAATTGTAGGCTGGTCAGTCTTACTTCAGTGGTAGGAAAACAAAACATATTAAAAGAACAACTGGTAGAGTACAGTATCTTGACTCCAATGGCCTGCAAGACCACGGGCAGGAAGGATTCACAGGGGTGAGGGGAGGTCTTGCCAAACAAATCTGAAGGATTTCTTTGACTGGGTACAGGAACCCATGAGTGGAGTATAGGGCGAGGGAAGGTACTAAAAGTCACTAAACAGGAAATGGACCTTGGGGCTATCATATCTGATAACCTCAAAGTGGCAGGGTAGTGTGACAAAGAAGTGGGTAGGGCTAGTGGGATGCTGAGATGCATAGTGAGGGGTAGCTCCAGCAGGTGGAGATACACAGTGTTGCCACTGTATCGCTCGCTGGGAGACCTCACCTGAAGTACTGTGTGCAGTTTTGTAGGCCACACCTCAGAAAGGACATAGGGTGAAGACAGTTCAGAGAAAGGCAACTAAAATGGTGCAGGGATTGCACAAGAAGACCTATGAGGACAGACTGAGGGATCTCAATATGTACACCCTGAAAGAGAGGAGAGTGTGAGGTGACAGAGACCAACATGTACAATACCTCACAGGGGTGAACAGGTTGCAGGAGCAGTGTCTCTTTCTTCTTCTTTTTTTTTTTATTACTTGCTGTTTTTTCCCTTCAGAAACTAACTCACCATCCACCGACTCAACTTGACTCACGATCCACCAGTCAGACTCCCAGTAGCCTTGGTTGTGCACCCCCCCCCCCGGCGGGGTTGGGTGGAGGTATCCCCCAGTCTTCCTTGTTCATGTCAGGTAACCCCATTGTGGCCTCGGGGGTCGATTGGTGAGAGGCACCTTCCTCCGCCGGTGGTGGTACTTGCCAGGCTCCAGTTTTTATTCGCCATTGAGCCACCATATGGCCGGTTATTGCATTAAATTGTGACCTGTTTGGTATCCATCTAGTCAGTGTGTTCTTGTTTGGTGCAATGGGTGCTTTGGATTTTTTCATAAACTACTTGCCAGGCTCCAACTTTTCTCCCTCTGATAACACCAGAGTTGTGGCTTCGCTGTGATGTCTAGGCACATACCGACATCGTGCCACACTCCTCCCCTACCGCGTGGCTCTAGGCTGCTGTACTTCTGGCTTCCACCAGAGGCCAGGCCAGCATTGGGCCTTCACCCCCCCCCCATCTTCCCAGGGGAAGCAAACTGTCCACTGGAAGCTCAAGCCTCCCTTCCCGGCCGACCCCCAGTTCCCCGGGCTCATTCCCAAGCCTAGGTAGCTGGCATAGCAAGAAATAGCGCTACTGCTGTACCAGCAGACCAGCCTTAGCAGAGTCTCTTTCAAATTAGTAAGAGCAGCAAGACCGGGGGGCATGTGATAAGATGGAGAGGGGAGATTATGGGAGATTTGAGGAAATACTTCTTTACTGAAAGGGTGATGCACACCGCAGCAGAATGCCAGCAGAAGTGGTGGGGGCAAAAACAGTGGGGAGTTTCCAGCATGCATGGGACAAACATAGGGCTATATTAGAAAATAGGCAGGGAGGAGGGAAGGTTGCCAGAGACCAGTTAGGGTCTGCAGAGGCAGACTAGGCAGGAAACATTTGGACAGACTGGGTGGCCCAAGATGTCCTTTTCTGTTAGCAAATTCTGTTTCTATCACATTAAAACTACAAACAGTCCCAAAATACACTTCAGGCAAGGTGCCAATGTCTTTTCTGTCTGTATCCCAGAAGTAAACTGCTCAGTCAGCTTCTAACTGCAGTCACCACAGTGAGCATGGTGGCCCATTGCACTGCATATCCAGGGTCAGCCCATTTATGTGCATGCCTTTGCATGTTTGATTTATATATCACAAACACCCAAACCAGGTCGCAACTGAAAATGAGATGGTTTTATGTACCTCTGCTTTATCTTGCTAGATTAAATACATTTCAATAAATTTAATGTAAACTAAAATGGAATTTCCTACTTATCTCCTATGGAGGTACTTAATTTTATTTTGTTTCACATTATAGATCAAAGAAGCTCTTCTGACCAACTGGAGCACTCCCGTCCCTACACAGAAGACACTCTTATTTTGTAAAGAGTGTCTCACATGCAGGTGCCCTGGAAACGGACATGTTTGTAACTCCATTATACACACCTGTATATAACAGGGCTGTATAGCAGTTTGATTAGCAAAATTCCAGAATGATGTTCTGCAATGTTATAGACCATAATGTATTATATAGAGGATAATGTATGGTCCTCTATCTGTAACAAGTTTGTAAACTCTTCAAGAGGTCATCATGGTGATGTTTGGAACCTCGAGAGCGAAGCTTGAGAGGTTTAGTTGCCATGACGACCTTGAGAAGAGTTTTCAACCTTGCTACAGATAGAGGACCATACATTATCTTTTATAGTGTATGGTCACCTATCTATTGCAGTTCAAGTAAAAATTCACAGTCAGTCGGCTACTGTTACAAATCCATGTACTGTTGCCCTCATGTTTTCAAAGAAACGATCAGTTGGTACAGTTGTTGAGAGAAATATTTACTCACGTTTGATGTGTACATCAGAAGTCACCATCGATAGTGGCACATTGCAGAAAAAAAAACAGACATACTGTAATGTTACACTTTTTAAACTTAGTCATTTTAACTATCAGTCTATTGGTGCGGATGATCCGCATGGATGTGTTGCCATGACCTCCGGAACCGAAGACATAACCTGCGAGGAGACAAATAAGAGGGGAAGTTGGAGTCAAAGTTCAAAGGAAGTTATTTTGTTAGGCTGGAGGTCACGGGAGTTGTCTACTTACTTCACAATTCGTCGGGGTCCACATTGCAGTTTTTCTGCTGCCCACCTGCGAGGTAATTTATTATTTTTACATTTACAGCCCCTTCTTGAAAAATGCAGTTATCGCCGAACAACTTGAAGTTGGATAGGTCGGACAGCAACTTGGCGGTGCTCATTTTCACTCTATTCTGGGACTGCACTTCATTGCAGCTGGAGGATGCAGATGTAGAGAGCTCTGGTAATTGTTGATTTCTGCATACAAATATTTCGCTGTTGCGTTTCTGCGTCTCTGAAGATAGGACACTGCGGTTGTTTATTGACTGTAGTGTTTTATGCCCAGAGACCTGCTATACCTCGTTAGGTGGGATGTTACTGTCAACCAGCATCTGAATTGCCGTTTTTCGTGTGGAGTGGTTCGTTATGCGCTTGGTTGATGGTAGTCCTGCCTGAAGTTTCATTTGCCGCATCATTGCTCTTATTTTGTTCTCCCCCACTGCCATAGTACGGTACCACTTCGATAGTCCTGGCTTCAATTTTAAATTTGGGGCTAGATAGAAGGTTGCATCATCCTGTGACATTTGTGGTGGCCGTTGACTTTTGTAGTCGATGTAAGTAACAACAGGGCATCGCTGTGGATCATCCTTGCTCTCATACATTCTGGGCCTGATCGCACGGATGTCCCTGGGGTTCTCGCCACTCCTAGTCTTGGTTTGCCTCCCAAAATACTCTAAATACTGGTGCCCATCTGAGTCTGCCAGTAACTGTAAATCACCCCAATGCAGTGCGTATTGCTCTGAGGTACGAAGGGTGAAATATAGCCCATTATTAAAAAACACTGTGTTCAGGAGAGCTGTTCCATTTTGCCGCTCCAGCGTGCCACTCTGGTATAACTTATCAATGTCTGAAGGGGTCAGTGCTTCAGCCCTGTTTGGCTTGTTACCCTTCCCAAGTTTCTTCAGATATTTTTGTTTGGCAGATAAGGTTGCTAGAGTTTCTTTGAAATCGGTGGTGTTGCCATGAAAGATAGAGTGACTGAAATTTTATTTTATTAGGTGCCTGTCTATGCTCCCGATTATGCCATGGATGGTACTTGGCTCATACTGGCTGCCGTCACTTCTTTCTACCCTGAATATAAAATCCGCTATGTGATTATTGAGCTCCAATACAGGTATTTCAGTTATTCTATGTATCTCACCAGCATCAGCCAGGAAACTTTTAAATAACCTTATGTCACTCTGTGTTTTTCTTATAGTGCGCTGGTTAGCTTGCTCTTCAATAAATTTTCGGCGCACGCTTAGGTAACGGGAGAAAATAGCGGCTGACATTGTGTGGATGCTTGCACTGTTTAAATCACTACTCGCTAAACTGTACGCTGTTTAAAAAGTGTGCAGCTCATGCTGACAGCATTTCTTTCAAGATTCTAATCTGTTATGCTGCAGTAGTTATGTACGTGGTGCAGCATAACAGTGAGCTACTGCAGCATAACAACATTTTTGCTGGTATGGATTTCTAGTCATAACAACGTTCTACCATACATTATATATTTATTATATAAGAATATAGATTAAGAACATAATATTGTTCTGTAAGAGTAGTTCTATCACTTATTTTATCTATTTTTCTATTATACATGTCTGTAATACTGATTTGTCTTCAGTTTGGATTATTCTCCTTGTTATATTGTATTCCCTGGATATGATTTTCCACATCCCCTAACCCAAAGATGCATCTGGAAATGAGCTGTCAGCAGCTCAGTATGTCTTTGCTGGTGAAACTTAAAATAACTAAATAGTTACTTAAATAAATAAGTTTGCGATCTTCAAAACCCCAGTCCTCTATACTGCAATTCAGTTTGACAGCAGTCTCAGCAGTTTATACCTAACCACCGCTCGTGCTAATCACAGATGAGTGGACTGAAACCTATCTCAAGTGCCGCTGACTGATTACCTCAGCACATAAAACAGTCAGGATTCAAACAGCATTAGAAGTGGGGATACAGAGTGATGTCGAGTTCTGTTAACTTTTGTGAGGCAGGAATTGCCTCGCTATTGCTTTGCTTATAATGCTTGTGTGTTTAGATTATATGTACTACTGAATCTTGTTAAAGCATCAACTAAACATCTAAACCAAGCGCCAGTAGTCACTACCAACCACAAACAAAAGTAACTGGGGGCATGTAGTTAATTTTTTTTTATACACACCCACACTGCTG
The DNA here is from genome assembly GCA_016271365.2 of Neoceratodus forsteri. Classification (NCBI taxonomy): domain Eukaryota; kingdom Metazoa; phylum Chordata; order Ceratodontiformes; family Ceratodontidae; genus Neoceratodus; species Neoceratodus forsteri. The sequence continues at coordinate 1,223,910,007 of CM057450.1, forward strand.
GATACCCTATTAAACCACTTGAGCTTTGCTCTTGATGATTACTGGGTATACCACACATTGGGTACGTAAAAAAAAAATAATAATAATAATTGTTACACACACATCCGCATGAATTATTCTATACATTAAATCTGTTGCGGGGACCACTTTTATGGTTATGAGTGGTCACATTTACATTCTTCGGATATCAAAATTGCTCATCTTCAATTAGCGGTCATCATACCCCAGAACTGCTCACCTTTGATTCTTGCTTATCATACCCAAAGAATGCAAATGTGAATACGTTTACAGCTGTTAGAGTGGTCTCCATGGCAGTGCTAACATACATAATTTTATTTACCCGACATTCACTGACAAATCTGATCTCAGGCTGGACATTCTCAGGGACATTTTCTGCTTCATGCAACTTCCTTTTAAATGTTCGCCAGGCTTACAGTGCTACTCACACAATTACAGCTACACAAATGACTGAGCAATGGCCCAGCTGGTAGAGGTACGAAAAGCCCTCTAGCATCTGCAAGTATGACAGATTCTGTTAAAATCCTCAAATCTGCCAAAGAAATCCGAATTTTTGGCAGAGTTTACTTTTGCTGCAGATTTGGGTGTTTGGTGGTCGCATTCCTCGCAGTCCCCTGTGCCAACTCCCAACCAATATCATGCAGAGCTATCATAAGATGCTGTTGCTGTGACTGAAAGTCAATCACATAACTTGGAGCATCAGTTGCTCAGCAGGTTGTATGCTTGCATTAAGGGCCAGAAGACTGGAAGGTCATAGGTTCTAGTCCCACCCCAGGAACTTCGGCTAATTACTAATACTGGCACTGTGGCACAGTACTCTGGGGTACTGCACTGTTGAGGTGCCATCCTTTAGATAAGAAGCAAAACTGAAGTCCCTTCTGCCCATCTATGGTGGCTGTCCATGTGGAAGGTCAAGATCCTGTGGCACTTATCATACAAGTGGTGGAATTTCACCAGTACCCAGGCTGACATTACCTGTGAACAAAAGAGGTCTCTATAACCCACCTCCTGGGCACACCAGGCAGTGAGCTGTCACAGCTAAAGGTGCCTTTCTTGGTCAAAACCTAAAGATAAATAAATCCAACTGCCCTCCTCTGGGCAACCTCCCAGCTCCAGGAACATGATACCTGGAGGTGGTCTAACTGGCAATTAATCATGTAACTCTGCAGACATGACCCCGAACTAACTGCCACTCTGAACACACCACGCAGAATTATAAGAGTCTGCTGCTGCTGTAACTACCAGTCAATCATATATCTATACGTGTGCTTCCATGAGCCAACTCCTGCCCAAGAACACGATAGGTGGAGTTGTAAGAGGCTTTTGGTGTAACTGACAGCCACTCAGATGTGTTCCCATAAGCCATCTCGAGTCAAAAACATGATGGAGAATGTCATGAGAGGCTGCTCCTGTAACTGGTAGCTGCTCATACAGCATGTGTCCACCTCCTGTATAATCAGGGTTCAGAACTGACTTATGGGAGTACAAATTATGAAGTTGCAGAATGGACAACTGAAAAATTAATTATATTAATAAAAAAACCAAAAACATGCTTCAAAAGTTCAACTCATAAAAGTAAGTAACAAATGATGTCTTCACATTGGTGGATTGTGCTAAAAACAGCCCAGATTACCCACAGACACTAACAATGCCCCTTTAGACAACGAGGAACAAAGATTAGAATCAAGGCTGGATACATAAAGTACTAACATCCTGACACAGAAATCAGTAAAGTAAAGGCTCCTGATAGTAAATCAGAACATTAGCAGGGCCAGATTCGCTGAAGGCCTGCAACTTTCACATCAATCGTGTGATTTAAGGGGTACTTCCATCCAGAATTTTGAAACTGAGCTCTTCTGTAGAATAAGCAACTAGAAGTAATTAACTAGCAATACAACATCACACATGCCCCCACAATGCAATGTTTCTTTCATTATAAGAGTCATATAAGCTTTGGTTCTACTGCACTTAATTCAGTTTTAAACACAGCAGTATGACAAAAAATAAAAGGCTTTCAGTGGTCAGCTTCTTTATAAAGATAGTAATGCATAACACTTAATTGAATAATAAATTAAATTACCTCCCAGGCATTCATGGGATGAAAAAAAACATTCCTGTGTGCACTGGAATATACCCTGCAGTGACTAAATGTCAGTAACTTACTCCAAAAGGGTTGTGTGCTCACCTCTCAGACTGCTAATACCTTTGATTGAACCACTGAATGTCCTTTGGCTTGCCTAGACACTCCAGTGTATGCAGAATGAGCGTAACAATATTTTAAGGCATCTGATAGGTGAAAAGGTAATATAAGTTTGCTAATTCATTATATAAAATATTTAGCCTTAAAGAGACAGTACAGACACAGTACTCACTCTTCAGGGTAACTGACTAACCTCCGCATCCAACTACAAATACCCAGATCTCCTCTTGGATCAACACCTTGACTACTCTGGGCATGTAACATACATGGTAACCCTCAGAGCCATCTACAGGGTGAAGAGCTGCCTGCCACTAACTACCAGGAAGCAGGTGACCAAGTGCATAATCTTACCCCTGTTGGACTACAGGGATGTTGTCTACTCTGGAGCTCCATCAACACTCTAACTAAACTCACCACTCTGTTTAATGACTCTGCAGACTTGCTCTGGCCTGCCCTGTCCATACTCACCACTATACCTTGTACAATGATCTGGGGTGAGCAGTGAGCCCCTTCTTCTGTGAGATGCTTGCTGCACATTGCTCTAGTGGGTGCCTAACTGTGGACTGGCAAATTGCCCAGCTACCTCTCTGACCTCCAATTCCCCTCCTCTAACTCAGTCTACTCACTGAAGTCAGAGGAAGTTCACCAGCTACTTATCCCACACTGCAGATGCAATCTTGGGAAAGCCTCCATCAGCTATAGGCTCATTAGCTTCTAGAACAACCTCCCTGCTAAGCTCACCACCTTACTAAGCTTCCAAGCTGCTGAAACCTTGATCAAGGCTCAGGACAACTCCCTGAAGTCCTGCCACAACTGCTTCAGACACTCCACACACCCCCCTCCCCGAGACAGAAAATAGCACCTGGTGCTGCTCACCACTTTACAATCCCTGGTACTTAGGTATGCATAACTGGTATGTAAGGTAACCTCAGTACTCAGTCTCCTCAGACGGCTCCAGATCTACGCATTATGGCCATAATTATAAACATTATTTGCAGTGTTTTCATGTTTGTAACTTCCCTTGCATGCATACAAGGTGCAAGGGAAGTTATGCTGTATTTGTACCCTCTTGCGCTTTGCACAATTTGTATCTTCATGTAAAATGTATACTGTATTTCAGTTGACAATGTATGCATTCCCTATTAAATCCTATGCTCCCCTCCCCCAGATCACAGCTGGAAATGAGTCTTCTGGGCTCTGTTTGTCTACCTGGCAAAATATGTTTTAACTAAAATAAAATAACTAAATAAATAAATAAATATTTATTTCAAAAGCTTTGCCAGGAAAGACATACTGAGCTGGGAACAGCTCCTTTCTAGATGTGTCCTGGGGATACGGGAGCAATGCAAGACAACAATACATTCAATTTGTAATAGATAACAAAATTAACACATGAAGCTATACCATCAGTATAATAGTTGGTATGAAATAGGTGCACAGAAACATGACAGCAATGTGATAAACATACTGCTATACGGGTGCAGAGCAGGACCTTATATGAATGCAAATAATATATGTAAAATGAGCTGCATGTGACAGACAGTAGTAGGTCAGCTTGCCTGCGCAGGGTTCTATGTGATAACGGCAACTGCCTAAAGGCAATCGCCGTTATTGCGAAGTCAGAGTGGCGAACACCTTTCGGTGACTCTGACACCCTCAGCGATGGAACAACGGGTGCCGGGACTTAGAATTTCATGATTTCTGTGAGGGGCTGTGCCCCGCTAAGATTCTCAACTCCGGGGGTGCAACATGTCGGGAGGCGAAAGCATGAAAAATAAAGGTTTGGGCCAGGTGCAATAAAACTGCACCAGCGCCCAGACCCGAACCCGGTACCTCACCCACCCCAGCCGCAGGCCAACCCCGACGCCATGGCGCAGCTTGGCAACCCACTGCAGTGCCACCCCCTACATCCCCTCCCAGCCCACGCTCACCATGCCCCACGCGCGTGTGTGTACATCCCCACTTCCGGTCACCCTCCCCATCGCCATTCGGGATTTCGCCCTGAAGGTGTCACCATTTTGGATGGCGCCCTTGTACATGCACCCACATCACAGGCTACCCCTGTGCAGTGGTAGTGCTACTGACTGCAATGATGATGATGGCCTGGGTTCAGGAATGAGCCCAGTGCCTCAGAGGGCCAGGTGGGGGGGGTAGGATGGATGTCTGATGGACTGCTCTCCTTCTGCGGGAGTGGGGGGCGGGCTGCAGCATCAGGCTGACACCTAGAACAGGCTAGGGTACAGCAGCTAAAAACCATGAGAATAGGGCTAGGAGGTGTCAGAGGATGTCGGTATGCCATGCGTGAGAGCACACATGGACACACCACTGATATCATTGCATGGCATCTCCACTGGGGAACAACACATGACAAGCCCTTTGGACTGTACTAGATGGCATCTTTTGGGAGCCGCTCCCTGCTGACCAGAATGACGCTGAGTTTAAGTCTAAGCCGGGGGTCAATGGTGGATCTTGGTCTCTCCCCTCAGAAAGCCCTGCCACAATGGGTAAGTTGCTGGCCATGGTCGAGGGATGCTGGATGCTGGGGAGGGAGCAGTGTCTGGGGACAGATATGGGGTACATCCCCACCAAGATGTAGAGCATTAACAGAGCTGAAGAAAACAAAGAAAAAGAAAGAGCAGCAGTAGAGTACGAGGACAGTGCAGAAATGTAAATAATTCAAAAATAGCCACAAACATGGGCTGTATGGTCAGGGAGAAGGACTTTCAGAGTAAAAGGGCAGGAGGAGAATGGACAAGAGATAAATGTTTAGTCACAAGTCATAAAACCTGTAGGGGTAAGCTGATTGACAAAAAGATGTTTTCTAGTGAGGGAAAGAGAGAGCTAATGTCTGAGTTACAGTGGTAGTATGTGGAGGCTGGTGTGTGCAGCTAAGGAACTGAGGTAAGTGGGGAGGTATCCAACCCAGAATTTAAGAGATGGGAGAGAGAGAGCAAGGTTTCAAGGGAACAGTGGTTATTGTCGTTGGTGTGGGGGGGGGGGTAGTTAAAGGCAACACAACAAAAGGAGTAAAAAAGAAAGGGGATCCAGTCCAGGGTAGACATTGGTGCAACACTATACACTACATTCCCAAAATAAAAAATTGGGAGGATTATCTTAACAGTGATCTCCTGTCAGAGGGGGAGTAGGATACAGGTTTTGTTCCAGTAAAGCACCCCTAGTTTGGCTGAAGTTTCTTGCAGATGGTATTCACATGACAGGAGAAGTCAGAAGTGGAAGTCCAACCAAACCCCAAGGTAATTGAAAGAGGTGACTTCCTCCAGTAGTGGGCCTTCATGGCCTGTGAAGACAGCTGTGAACAGTGATTTGGTCAGGTGCTACAGAGTGCTAATGGACATACAGACTGGGTTTTTTTGGCATTGAGGGTAAACTGATTAGCGTAGAATGAGAGTTGGGTGTTGATAAAATCCCTCTGTAGGTGAACAGCCAGAGCAAAGAAAGAAGGGCCTGAGGAAAAAGTGTGGTGCCATCCACATACATGTGTATATTTGATGAGGCACATGCTTTAAGGAGCCACTGACTACAAAAGTGCTACATTGCAGAATCCAAATAAGCATACTCCCAGTAAATCTCATACCAAAAACTAGATTTTTACATTACTTGGTTTTAAAGTTATTAGCCATTTTGTAACTTTGATTGCACTACCTGTGCAATAAAAGCAGGTGTCAGTAAAGACCTGCTGATGATGTCATGTAGGGACCTCAAAGTTTAGTAATCCCTATCAGCAAGCTTATAGGACCCATTTCTCCAAACTTGTAAAGATCACGTGCAATGGTTTTCACAAGTAAAACAGACAGCACCAGTCAGTAAACATTGCTATAAATACTATATATGTTCCAGGTTTTGTAACAAAGTTGATAAAATTGTATTATTTAATGCTGTTTTTGTGTGGTCCATTTCTCCAGGGTTGCTGGATACTAAGTCAGTATGCCTCCAGACTGCTGAAGTCAATTAGAGTGCTACTAATTTTACTGCCGTTTGTCATTGTCTGCTTTACAATATGCTTTAATATGGGCCTTATATGTGTTAATCCCTACTAGGGGTGGAAGTGTTAGCTCTGGTAAAATGATCATTGCAATTTAGAGTAGAACATAGATGAGTCTGCCCCACCCCCATTAACAAGGAGATGAGATAATTGTTTTAAATTGCCATTCTTAGAAGTTGCCTCAATTGACTGATAGGTGTGAATGAGCTCAGCCTTTCATCAGAAACTTGTTCAGTCTGCAAACCTCACAGTGTGCTATGATCCAGCATTCAGAAAAAGGACCTCAATAAAGAGGCACCCAGACCAAATATTGTCGGTTTTGTTACAAAGAATAAAAAACACATTTTTAAAACAATGTTTACTAACTCATGCTGCCTGTTTTACTTATGAAAACCATTGCACACGATCTTTACAACTTTAGAGAAACAGGTCCTATAAGCTTGCTGACAGGGAAAGTTAGACTGTAAGGTCCCTAGATGACATCAGCAGCAGCTCTTCACTGAAACAGGCTTTCTTTGAATAGGTGGTGAAATCAGGGTTACAAAATGGCTAATAACTTTAAAATTAAGTAACACAGAAATCTACTTTTTTTGGTATGAGATTTACTGTGGATATGCTTATTCTAATTCTGCAATGTAGCACTGTTGGCCAGATAAGCTTGCTCAATGATATAACCGCCTGGTTAAATAAAGTTTGATTGATTGATAGATGGCTTCATCCGCTCTTTAAGGAGGTCATTTAGGAAAACTGAGAACAGGATAGGGCCGAGGACAGAGTCTTGGGGGACACCTGATCCAATAGGGATTGGAGGGGAAAGAGATTCTCCTATGTGGGCTTCTTCTCATCTGCTCTCCAGGTACAAGCAAAACCATTAACCACTGGTTCAGATAATCCTGCACATACTATATAAGTTTGTCCAGAAAAATTTGGTGGGCAGCAGTCTCAAAGGCATTGACCAGCTTGACAAAGATGGCAGCGATTATCAGGCTCTGATCCATTCCTTTTACGGTGTCAGGGAGTCTGAGAAGCAAGGAAACAGAAACATAGAAACATAGATTTTGACAGCAGATAAGGACCGCTTGGCCAACCCAGTCTGCCCATTTCCCTACCTATTGGATAAGCTGCAGATCCGAGTTAACCAGCAGCCTACTTCTTCCTACCCCAACCCCCTAGAATTGCCTTATGACTGTCCCATGCATGCTTGAATTCCCCCACTGTTTTTGACTCCACAACCTCCTCCGGAAGGCCATTCCATGCATCCACAACCCTCTCTGTGAAAAAATACTTCCTTAAATTACCTCTGAGCCGCCCCTTCTATCTTCAAATTGTGCCCCCTTGTTCTTGCACACCTCTTTTTTTGAAAGATGCTACCCTCTTGGACTTTGTTGATTCCCTTGAGATACTTGAAAGTTTCTATCATGTCCCCCCTCTCTCTCCTTTCCTCGAGGCTATACATATTCAGCTCCTTAAGTCTCTCTTCATATGTCTTCCGGTGCAGGCCCTGCACCATTTTAGTTGCCCTCCTCTGGACAGCCTCCATCCTGTCTATATCCTTGCGGAGATTGGGTCTCCAGAACTGCACGCAGTACTCCAGATGGGGTCTCACCAACTGTCTGTACAGAGGGATAATAACTTCCTGTTTTCTGCTGGTGAAGCCTCTCCCTATGCATCCCAGTATCCCCCAGCCCTCCTTGCTGCCCTCTCACATTGTTTGCCCACCTTTAGGTCATCTGATATGACTACCCCCAGATCCCTTTCCATTTTTGTTGTTGTTAGTATCTCACCCCTCATTGTGTTTGAGTTGACTGGGACTTCCTGAAATCAGACTAGAAATGGGTGACAAATGAGAAAGACACCAGAAAAGCATAGAGTTGACAGAAAACCAGGTGTTCTTAAAATCTGGCCAAGGCTGGCAGGAGTTATTGAAGTGGTAATTGTCCGGAGCTGAAGAGTCACCCCCTTTAGGGTTGGAGGGGTATAACTATAGCCCTCTTCCACATGTCAAGGACAGTGCCCAAGCAGAAGGAGACATTTGGGAGATCAGAGATATGTGATGCCCCAGCAGAAGCTGACAGAATGAGGAGTTTGGAGTCTAGTTCATCAGGGCTGTGACCTTTGTGAGGATTCAGGGCTAAAAGGGCTGTGCAGGTGGCTGCAGGAGAGGTAAAGGGGAAGGAAAATGAGGGGGGATATGGAGATTGGAGGAGGAAGGAAGGTAAGAGAAGAGATAGGGCTCAATTAGTGAATAAATTATTGAGGTAACATCAGCTGGGTCAGTAATAAATGTACTCCCTAGTTTGTGGACTGGAGAAACACACCCAGCCATTAAGAATATACTATTTACCTTGATAATCTCTTAAGAACTGCTGTAATGTTCAGATTTCAACATTCACAGTCTCAGTGGTAAGATAAAGCATTTGCTACTGTGTTGACAAGAGCTTTTGGGGGAAATGAGGCAGCTGAGGCTTACTTGGAATTAATCCACACACAGTAATAAAGGTGCCATAAAGGCACAGGTTATTTATAATTACACAGTAGGCTTCAGAATCCTTCAGAATCCAAGCAATTGCAATATTGCACATTACCTGACTGTTCATTAATCTCTAGTATACAAGCAGTTTGTAATTAACATGCCCTGCTGTATCTAGCAAGTCTACCTAAATCAAAATAAAACCCTTTCTCCATTAAAATAACAAAAAAAAAATTTCTATTTTTTAAACACAAAAAGCCAACAACAGAGCATAGTTTTCTTCAAAATAAATGCACTTTCTGGATTCATTCAAAGGCACACAGCCTTTGTTTCCAGATTCATTTATTCTGCTATACATATCAACAACCTAACTCAATCAATCAATCAAATCTTTATTTATCCAGGTGAACACCACTGAGCAGGTTCATTTACAAGGTGGACCTGCGTTACACAAGGTCAAGAATAACACTTGTATGTACAGATAATAAATAGACATAATTATACAGAAATAGGGAAAAAAAATACACAGTGCAATAACAAGTATTTCAGGTATAGGGTTAACAAGGTTAGGGAGAATGGTATGAGAAGGGGAATTAAAACATTCTGAAACAGCCAGCATATTAAAACATTTTCAAACAGCATGGCATACCATTGGTCAGGACATATACAAACTTAAGGGGCAGATATGGAGGGGAGGGGTACAGGACTGCAGCTGTTCTAGGAGGGGTGCTATGGTAGATGGGGTGGGGACATATATGCTAGGAGTCTGAGGGTAAGAAAGGTAGTGGATTAGCATAAGAAAAGGGGGGGTTATAGGTGGAGATGTAGTGGGCAGGTAAGCAGTAGGCACCCTAGCACGTTAAGCATGCTGGAAACAGCTGCATAGCTCCTTAACAGCCTTGGCATACAAGGTCTTGATAGTGGTAAGACTAACAGAGAGACTCAGTTTCATAGATTTCTGTAGTTTGTTCCAGAGTGAGGGCAACACAAAGCCCATGGCTGCTCTCCCAAAGTGTGTATTGGCCCTAGGTACCTTCAGTAGAAGCAGAGAATATCTTCTCAGTGCATAGTTGCCTACCACGTATAATGGCAAACAGTCGGAAATGTATTGAGGTAATTTGTTGGTAATAGCTCTGTAAGTCCAGAGAGCTGCATTTCTATTCCTTCTGTACTGAAGGGAGCTCCACCCCACGGCAGCATATAAGGAGCAGTGGTGGGTGGTGATAGGTAGGCCAGTTATGAATCTCAAGACTCTGTGGTATAAGGTGTCCAGTTTAGTAAGACAGGAGGCATTACACTGACTATAAATTAAAGCAGCATAATAAATTAGGGATAGAAACGTGGATAGAACTAACTGCATCTTGGCATCTTTGGTCAGGAGGTGGTCTATTCTAAAGAAGAGACCAAGCCTCTGCCTCAACTTTTTCAGCAGATCCTCAACATGCTCCACAAAGGAGAGTCTGTGGTCTAGCCAGACCCCTAGGTACTTGAATTTCGTAACAAATTCCAACCTCTCTCCTAGTAAAGTGTTTATGGGAGGTAAGTAGCCAGAGATAGCAGGGTTCGCCGAATGAGTAGCCGGAGAGTACAGTATAGCTTTTGTTTTTTTGGCATTGAGTAAGAGTTTTTTTATTCAGGAGCTGATTCTGCAAGAAGTTGAATTCTGTTTGTAAATCTCTACAGGTGGCTTCTGGAGTTGGGCGGGTTAGGTACAACACCCTATCATCAGCGAAAAGGTGAATATTGGCCTCCTTGATGCCAACATCAATATTGTTTATATAAATGGCAAACAATAGAGGCCCCAGGATGGATCCCTGTGGGACGCCTCTTTTTAGTGGTTTGAGTGGAGAGAGCTCCCCTTCGGCCTTGACCTGCTGAAGCCTATCTGTAAGGTAATTATTGAACCAGCACAGAGAGGTCGGGTCCAGACCTATCACTTTTCGGGTGGAAAGAAGCAGGCAGTGGTCGACAATGTCAAAGGCCTTGCTACGGTCCAGGAACACAGCACATACAAATGTTTTGTTTTTCCGCTCTCATTGCCAGTCATCAGTCACTTTGGCCAGAGCCATAATGGTACTGTGCTTGACTCTGAAACCAGAATGCATAGGGTTTAGAAGGTTCTTGTTATCTAGGTAGGTTCTCAACTGAGCATTCACTAATTATTCCAGCAGTTTAGACAATAATGGTAGGAGAGATATCGGCCTGTAATTATTTAGGTCGCAGGGATCCCCTGATTTAAACAGAGGAATGACGTGGGCAATTTTCCATAGGTGTGGAAGAGTCCCCTGGGACAAGGACAAGTTAAATAAGTGTGTGATTGGTGCAGCTAGGACGTGGTATGCAATCTTTAAGAAGTAGGGGTCGAGAGAGTCAGCACCAGCGCTTTTCTTGGTGTCCAACTGTAGAAGGAGGTCTTCGACCTCTTTCACCAAAAGGAACTGAAGGAAAATAAAACCATTTTCCATTAAAAAATGCATTTTCCATTTTATAAGCACAATAACCCACTCCAGGGCATGGGTTTCTTGAGAATTAATGTGAAATTATGGCACGTAGCTAATTTATTACCTGCACATGTTTTAATGTACAAAGGTGTTAGGTAACTGTAAGCAAAGGGTCGAGAAGTTGGGGCAAGAGAAAGTGGAGTTGCAAGCCTAAAATGGCTGGTAAATAAGTAAATGTTAAAGCAATGTAAGCTGGTATAAGAAGCGTAAAATGGTTTGAAATTAATTGTTAAACTGTACAAAATGGTACTTGTGACAATAGGCATGGAGATACATAAAAGTGGGTGAGAAGGCATAAGCTGTGTTTAAAACAGATGTCCTAGGCAAAATTAATTTGCTGGGCTTAAGCAGAAAATATTTTGTACAAAAACATGTTTTTCTCTGTAACATAAAGATCATAGTTAAAAATAAGTCTACATAGCCTGTGTCAGCAAAGATAAAAATGTACTTGACTAGTCTGTTGTCTGGTCCACTCCCCCATTTCATGATGACTTATGTTTAAAAATATGTAGCAAAACAATTGATAAAAGATTATCTATTCTGCTTGCTTTAACAATCATCTATTATAACACTATTTTGTAATATGAGTCTGTACTCCTAAGCAGGGTATTTTGGGTAGAGTAAAATTCCCCTTGTTTTTCCACCAAAAATGATGCTAGAACAAAACTCCTTACTTTTGTAAAACAACAGATGTATCTTATGACCAATGTATTTATCGACCCTTATCTCATGACAAATTTGATGACTTATTGTTTTTGCCAAATATGCTGTAATAGCTTTGAAAGGTCCCAATCATGCAGCTTTGTTGTAAACAATGCAGGTATAAGTATGGGACCCAAATTACATGTCCAATGTCTCTCTCCGAGGGAAACAGCCCTAGACCAGGCTGTCCATGGGTGCGGGAGAACCCAGAGGAAAAGGGGTAATAGTGCTTAATCTTCTCTGAAAACCTGCGGCCCTGTAATAAAATATTACTAGCTGTTTAGACTGCATGTTAGAAACACCCCAATTGGACTGCCCCATTGGCTGCTTAGATTTGAGCTGTGCTAGGAACACCCGGATTGTAGTGGACTATACAATGCTTAAAGGTGATGTTAGAATGCATCTGTCTTAGCACCTTAGAATTGTTAATCATGTGTGGATGCACCTCTATTATTAAAATTGGATTCTTTTGGTTTGCCTTTTTGATACTACTAAATAACAACTAATTTAGCACTAAGTCTAAGGTGTTTGTGGCTTTATTTGGGTTACTGGAAGGCACCACCCAAGAACCTTTGGGGTATACACTCTCACTGCTTAACGTGAGCAGTATTTGGTTAATTTACATTAACACACTGCCCAAGTGTGTTGAAAGTCACTTGGTCTTTGGCTTCACACCTTCCAAATCACCTGGGGCATGTGTTAATTCTTTAGAAATGCATGCCCTTTTGTGTGTTAATGCTTACCCATATTAGATTTATTTTTAAACTTTTTGTGCTTGCAAAAGTAACATCACCTTCAGCTTGCACAACTGCTTACATTTGATGCCAGAACTTCAGAAATGATCAGTAATTACCTGTGGCCAGGGCTCCAGATAAGATTTTTTTGGGATGAGTACTGTACTCCTCATTTTGAAAGTGAGGTGAGTAAAACCAAACTCAAATGCGTACAAATGTCCAGGCAGAGCGGAGTGAGGAGTACTTTTTAAAAACAATGCCATTTGTTTCTAAATGAGATTTGATCAGGTGCCAGCAATGCTCCAGATATGTTAGTAGGTAATAATAATTTACTCACCAGTTTTAATATATCGTGAGTAAAACAAAATTGAGATGCATATGAGTGCTGTAAATTTGGAAAAAAGCTGCTCCTTCTGAATCACCAGTTATGTTGCGAAGCACTATTCTATGGAGTGTGAAGCATTCACAATTGTGCACTGGCTGCCGAAAAAGGAGGTAGCTGATTGGCTGAGAGGTCTTCGAAGCCATGATGATATCCAACTACACCCTCATGGTTTCAAAAATCCTCCAGCCACCAGTCTCCTCACCCACAACAAACCAATCCGTGGGCAACTGGCAACCACACAACCCACTGAAATCACGGTCACTATGAGCAGCGCCTTACGTGCAGTTTCGACAACGGCAGTCCTCTGATGCCACTGTTTTCCTCATCCTGCACTCTGCTTCACAAAAATGTACCAGCAAAGAAAAGTAGTTTCTTTTATTCATTTAGATCCAAAAAAGTGAAACACTCTCTGTAAAAGGCTGTGGAATAACAGATGGACACATACACTGATTTTCCAGTTGCAAAAGTTCCAAAGTTGTTTATTAAACTATTTACAGAACAAAATGATAGCAGACTGTTTCGTCAAATAAAATAAAACAAAACAAAAATCAGCTTCACTTCAGCAGTATTCAAAAGAAGGTTAACAATACAGCAGATCTAGCAGTAACTAGTCTGGATAGGTGTTTCCCTTGCAACACCCTACTTGAATCTGAAGAACACCTTTCCCTGAACAGAATATAAAGAGGGCAGGGCTCTCTGATAGGTCTGCCTTCTCTGTCAATCAATCAGGAATATAACTTTTTATTTCAGAATGCTTTAATACACTCAATTTTGTCCTGACATTTATCTCATAATGCCATTTATAACTGTCATAACATTACATTAAAGGTTTTCCCTTTATATCTAATTTAAAACAAAAATCCTCAGGTAAGCCCCTCACCTCAACGGTCCTGTTTATAAAAATTGGAAAATAGTGGCCGGACGGCTTTTAGAGAGTGACTACAGGGCGGGTGTACCAAGAGAATTTTATTTGGCTTCCTGAAAAGAAAACAGATAACCACCTAAAAGGTAATTCTCGACTTCCTATTAGTGCTTCTAAAAAGGAACTAAGCAATTTCAAATCCTTTAAACTTATATAATATTCTCCAAATGTTTCCAAATTGCAAGCCGCTTGTCTCCATGAAGCTTGCAGACTGATTTCAACTTAAAGTCAGCCAAACGGCTATTCTTCAGCCGAACACTTCCTAGAAAAGTGAGCCGTCCATAGTGAAGCATTCTTCTAAAACACTGCAATTGAATGCTTTCTTGGCGGCAGCTCCTGAGTAGCTCTGAGCTAAATAAAAAACTGGCAGTTGTACGGTGTACAGTTCGCATAGCATTTCTATTTCAGAAATGAATCTGAATACTGTCAAACCGCATAGCCAAGGAGCGAAGAGAATTTCACAATTTCGCATACATGGAGGGGCTGGAATTTCCCCTCTAAATAATACCTTGCTGTATTTTTAAACATTTAATCAAATTGAATCCTCCGTTAAAAAAAATTGAAACAGGAGGATACAGTGAGGCATTTCATTTAGAGCAGACAAAGCAGGGAGAGCTATTAAAGGAAAACACTTGAATGAATATGCAATAGGATTTGTATATGTATAGGCGCATGTCTAGTATCACGGCTCAGCTTTTCACAGCACTATTTATGGAAGTCTTAGTCTTCGTTTCTAACAAAGTCACACTTTCCTGACTTCAGCATTCATTATAGTATTAAAATATGTCTCTAGCTGAAGTCGGTTGTCATGACCTGTCCATGAGCCTCTGGTGCTTCAGCGCAATTTTGAAATGTCTCTGTACCGGCGCTCTCGATAGAACCCGGGTGATGTTTCATTACTTTCAATTTAAAAAATAACACTAATGAAGCTGAAAGCTTCTGACTCCCCCACTCACTACCGCAATCATCTTCTTCGCATGGGGGGGGGGTTAACGGGACAGACAGAGAAAGAGAGAGACTTGTGAGAGAGAGAGAGCAGATACCATAGCAAAATGAGAGCCTTGGAGACCGACAGATCAGTCAGCATGTACAGCAGCACCACCTAGTGGGGAAAGCAGAAATTGTGGAATTTTTTGTGAAAGGATATACTTCCACATCAGAAATGTAATAAAAAAACAAAAAACTATTAAAACAAAATATATTGTTTAATAAACCACCTAAAACTTTTAAGCCAGTTCTTAATAGCAATAATGCACTCCACGGTGCATGAGGCACTCAGCCTGCAGCCTCGTGCCTCACAATGTGCCTGAGACATGCCAATATCCCATGATATACCACATTCTGTTGTGCTTTACTGCTTAAATGTTGGGTGAGTACTGGTACTCATTAAAAACATTTCTGAAAAGTATTTCCTAAAATTACGTCAGTAAAACAGGTCGGTACTTACCTTATTTGGAACCCCGCCTGTGGCATAACTTAAATGAAACATAAACTTTCCTTGATCTATAGTTAATATAACTAGTCATTTGGTCATGCATGCTGGCTCCTTAATCTCCCTACTGTGCTTTTCCATGTGTTCGCTTTAAAATAATCTTGTTTTCTGTTTTTCCTTTTTAGGACCCCAGTTTAGCGCTGCCTTTTTCCTGCAGATATTTAAGGAACAATCCATGATAGGGTGTGGGTTGGGCTGGATTTACCCACGCCTGTCATGGCTCAGTCACTAAGCTACAAGCAAAGTTACCAACTATGCCAAGTGTGGGTAAATGCCAGCGTAACCCACACCCTATTGTGGATTATTCCGATTATATGATTAGGAAACATGATAATTACACAAAAAAGTGAAGGGAAAGTTTTTTTTATTTTGTATGTTGATTTTAATAAAATATCCTTCCCCTGCACAAAATAGTTCCTTGTTGCTGGGAAGACACCCTCCTGTACCCGTGAAGACAGCAGGCCACAATGTGAATGAGCTATGAGCGCCGAGAGAGCGATTATCACTGAAAATGCCAAGTTTGATTTTAACGTTGCTGGTTAGCTTTGGGTTGTCTCCAACTTCAACACTGCAGCTTAGATTTTTTTTTTTATGGTTTTCACTTTTCCTCAATGGCTTTTCATCCTGTGGAAAGGTGCGGTTAGCGGGAGAAAAAAACAAGTGGCTTTGCAAGGCAAGGCAAATTTTATTTAAAAGATGCCTATCCTGGAGGCTCTGGGCACCAAACAAAGTCACATATAAATAACACCAACAATATGAAAATAAATAGAATAAAATATGTAGTATATAAAATGACACTACAATATAAAATATAATAATAAATGTTCTACACTAAAACTCACTATTATAAAATCTTTAAATAATAGGCCCAGCAGTAAATACCCAAACTAAATATATAGCCAGGGACAGATATAAGCACAAAAGTCGGTATCAGGTAAAAGTTATAAATCAAAGTCCGGGAAGGCCTGATTATACAGGAAAGCCTTGAGGTGGGCTTTGAAGACCTCAACAGAAGGGCACTCTCTTATAGTTGGAGACAGTGAATTCCACAGGACAGGGCAGCGACACTTAATGCTCTGTCACCTACTGTTTTTTAGCCTTGTCCTGGGAATCGCAAGGAGGCCCCTAGAAGAGGAGCGGAAGGAGCAGACCAAGACAGCAGGTGTAAGAAGGTCCTTCAGGTAACCAGGGCCAAGGCCATGTAGGGCCTTAAAGGTGAGCAAGCCCACCTTAAAGAGGACGCTCCACCTGACCAGCAGCCAATGCAGTTCACGCAGCACTGGAGTGATGTGACAGTACTTCGACTGCCTCGTCAGCAATCTGGCAGCTGTGTTCTGCACCAGCTGCAGCCAGCGGAGGGTGCCTCCAGAGACCCTGAGATAGAGCGCATTACAGTAGTCGAGCCTGGACGTCACAAAGGCGTGAAGCACGGTAGGGAGGTCCAGGGCAGAACTATTGGCTTTATCCTGGTGATATTCCTCAGATGATAGAAACAGGAACAAACAACAGACAACACCTGGGACTCCAGCATCAGCCTGCTGTTGAGAATAATGCCCAGGTCACGCACCCTAGTGGAGGCCTTCAATGGTACAGCCCCAAGAAAAAGCCCTGTTTCTGCACCAGAGACCAACCTATCATGCCCTCTGTTCGACTCCACCACCACTACCTCTGTCTTATCGGGTTTTCGTTGCAACCAGCTGGAGGCCATCCAATCACTGATCTCAGCAAGGCAGGTGTTTAGTACTACCACTGCATTGGATGTCCCCAGGGCAAAGGAAAGATACAGCTGGGTATCATCAGCATAGCAATGAAAACCCAGACTGTACTTCCTAATGAGCTCTCCCAGGGGCAGCATGTACACAGCAAACTACATCGGCGACAGGCCCAAACCCTGGGGAACTCTGCATGACAGGAGGCTAGTGGAGGAGGAGAAATTCCCCATCATTACCCTTTGCCTCCTCTTGGTCAGAAAAGGCTCAAACCAGCAGACGACAGTGCCGGAGAGTCCACAGACTTCCCTTAGGCGGTCAAGTAACACATGATGGTCTACCGTGTTAAATGCTGAAGAGAGATCAAGGAGAATGAGAATTGTCCCCGCCGCTCGATCTCTTGCCCTAAGGAGGTCATTATGCACCTGAACCAGCGCAGTTTCTGTGCTATGCCTCGCACAAAACCAAGACTGGAGAGGCTTGTATAAATCATGGGCCATGAAGAGTTCCTCAAGCTGAAGCACCACCACCTTATCAACAATCTTACCCAAAAATGGAAGATTGGAGATAGGACGGTAATTTGCCTTGATGTCAGGGTCCAAAGATGGTTTCTTCAGAAGGGGTCTCACCAATGCCTCCTTCAAGACATCAGGAAAGACCCCCTCCAACAAGGAACACAAGACAATCATGGCAAACATCGGGCCAACGGAGTTAACACATCCCATTAAGAAATGAGTTGGCACTGGGTCCATTTCACAAAAGGTGTGCCACAGCTTGGAAGCAACCTCAATGACCTCTGCAACCTCCACCAGTCTAAACTTTCCCCAACCAGGCAGAGTACTCTCCGGACACTCATGGTGACCACTGTTGGGCAAAATATGATTCACTGGCAGAATCTCCTGCCTGATGGTGGACACTCTGTCCAAGAAGAATCGAGAAAACTCTTCACATAAAGCATTTGAAAAGGCTTTTTTTGGCTGTAGACAGGAAGGATGGAGAAGCCCATCCACAGTCCAATAAAGCATAGTTGGTCGGTTCTTCCTGGCAGCAATCTCCCTGGACAGGAATTCTGCCTTCTTCCAGTTGATTGCTCACTGGTACACACCATAGTGTGTACAAAGGGCCAGTCTGTCCCCCTCCAGACCAGTCTTCCGCCAGCAGTGCTCTAATCTCCGACCCATAATCTTCATAGCCTAGAGCTCCCCGTCATACCAAGGGGACCTCAAGTGAGAAGACTTGGGTCGTACATGGACCACTGCGAGGGAGTCAAGCACACCAGACATTGCCTTGTTATAGGCAGCATCAGCCGCGACACCCCCCAACACATGCACTGTCCACACTAGATAGATCAGCCACCGCCAGAAACCCCTCAGGGGTCAAACCCTCAAAGGGCGGTAGCTAACCATCTCAGCGGGGGACTCGGGGCCTGAACAGAAACTCCACCATGCAAGGATCAGACTAAATGACCTGATCAGTCCTGGAGATTATTTATCTCAAGCCCCAGTGAGAAGACCAGGTCCAGCATGTGGCTGCCCTGGTGTGTCACAGAAGAAATTTCTTGTGTCAGGCCCACAGACGACATCATCTGAAGGAAGTTGTAACCAAGCTGAGAGGATTCGTCGTTGGCTCGAACACTGAAATCCCCCAGCATGAAACATCTGGGGGTCTCCAATGTTTCACCGACGACAAAGTCGGCTACCTCCTGCAGGAATTCACCTGCTGCCCCAGGGGGGCGGTAAATCAGGAGAATCCTGTAGCCTGTGCCTGGACCACCATGAGCAGCCACACACTCAAATGAACTGGTGAAGCCTAGCTCAGATCTAAAGCAGATGGCTACCCCCCGCGCCCCTGTGTTCCGCTCTGGCACAGTGCACTATGGTATACCCAGGTGGGATGGTGGCCTCTAAAACCGGGCCGGTGTCGTCACCAATCCAAGTCTCCGTGATGCAAGCCAGATCAACCGAAGAAATCAAATCTGCAATAATTGCAGTCTTGTTTCTAAATGATCTGGCATTGCAAAGCACTGGCCTCAGAGGATTGGCGGACAGTGCAGCCCACTCTGTCTGGAGGGAGCCCTGGTGATCGGAACAAAGCACATCTGGCCAATCCCTAAGACTTGAGAGTGTATTGGAACACTAAGGGTTCTGTGAGGAGTGATTTTACTCTTTTTTTTTTTTAAATATGTGGTTGGCTGGTATTTTATGCAGTGGTTATGCAGAAATTACCCCATGGCACGTAGCAGCAGCCAACCAACCAGGAAAGTGAATTTTTAGACCCCATTGTATAATCATATTTTAACTACAGAGTTGCATGCTACTGTACTTTACATTTCAATACACAGAAGCCAGTTAGAAATCCTTGTAGAGCTGTCTGGGATTTTTGAGGGAGAGAACAGTACTGTGCACTGCTCTTCCGTAAGTGTGTTGTATATTATACACATTTCTGGTGAGCATATATATTCATGGAATACACAACAGTCAATGGTGGAAATGCACCTTTCCTGTTACCATTAGCTGGACTACCAACTTAACTGGTTTAGTGACTCTTCACACACTGTGGCCATATGTGAAGATTACAAGTCCAACACATAATCGATAGAGATGGGCAAACCAGATTGAAAAAATTCAACCCCCTGCCCTCTGAACTACTCATGCTGTAAAGGTTCAAACCAACCTTCCCCTTAAGAACAAAATGTCAATGTCTCAATATGTAAATTAGACAATAAGTATACATCTACATTTTGATTTTATGCAGAGTAACCCCCCAAGGTTCAAGTTTAAATCCCCCAGTCAGTTACTCATTCTGTTGATCCGCAGCAAGCCATTTCACCTCTCAGAACTTTAGCCCACCTAGCTGCGAAATAGAGTAAAATCAAAACCACACTAAGAAATAGGGATTGCATCTCTCAGCTCATTATCCTGGGTAAATTAATGTTACAAACAGAAAAAGATTATATATTACTCATCTAACCCATGCATTCACACATTTATTTACACACCTACATACCCATACATGAGTACATTTAGTTACACATTCAAACATACACAGAAACATAGAAAACTGTTGGCAGATAAGGACCGCCAGCCCCATTCAGTCTGCCCATAAGCCCTATGCTAGTTTGCAGCCTCTGACCCTACCTGGTCATTGGCTTCTTGCCCCTCTGACCCGCTTCTAAGGTTCCTTTATGCCTGTCCCAGGCATTATTAAATCCCTCCACTGTGCTCACTCTCACCACCTCCTGTGGCAGACTATTCCATGTGTCCACCACCCATACTGTATAAACATATAAAGAACACATTTACTGCACAGCGACAGCACCAGAGGGGTCAGCAATTGAAAACACCAAGAAAGCACTCTTAAAAGTCACTAAGTAGGGAGATCACGTGATGCAGCCAATCGTGTAGCAGCCCTCTCTGTGTGCTCTTGCTACCCCCTCCTGTTAAACCTTAAATTTAATCTCCTTGCAGCTATTTAAAAGGCAATTAAGAGTACTTATCATTGGGGAAGTGCTGCAGATCCTTGCTGGGTGCAGAAACATCTGTAGATTTGAAGAATGGAAGCAGAAATGTGGTCGGCTCTACCGCGCCACAAACCACCGCATACTCCTGAAAAGGCCAGCAAGAAATCCAAGGCCCATATGGGCTCCTCTGCGCGGCAGGCCACGGGGCAGCAGGAACAGACTCCTCTAACTCTGGAGCGCTTCCTGGATGAATTTTGTCCGTTTCGGGAGGAACTCCAATCCCTGGCTACAGAAGTTAAATCCATGTCCGGTGCTCTGGAGGATCTTTCTCGATGCACTGGGAACAGTGAGGCCTGCATTACATCCACTGAAAAAAAGTGGATGTGACTGACCTGGTGATGGCAGCTTTCAGACGCCAAATCACTAAGCTAGAGGCCAAAGTGGAAGATTCAGAAGGCAGGAGTCACCTCAACAATTCCATTTTTATTGGCCTCCTGGAAAGAGAGGAAGGTGCAGACCCAGTGCTGTTTGTACAGAAGCTGGTAGCTAAACTCGCTGGCCCCTCTCCATTTGGGCCTGCATACGCTATTGAGTGAGCACACAGAGCTTTACAGCCTATGCCTCCTCCGGGGGCTCCCCCCCTGTACCCTCATCTTCAGGTTTCTGAATTTTCAGAAGAAACAACATTTTCTTGCCAAAGTCAGAGAGCTCCAGGAAGTCAAGTGGTAATGCTCAACATTCCGAGTGGCACAAGACCTACCCCTCTCAATACGACAGAGGCAAGCCTCCTTTCATGCTATTGTGACCAAACTAATTGCGGCCAATATTAAGTTCCGTATGGTCTATCTGGATCAGTTCCAAGTCTTGGTAGCCGGGAGTTGGTCCACATTTGAAGATCTGAGGAGTGCAGGAGGCCTATCCAGATCTGTTTAAGAACCGCTGAGGACACTAGCCGGGAGCATGGTTATGGTATGTTTTTCTACCATTATTAGGAAGAGAGTTTCTATTATCCCTCTTCACCCTGTGACTTTGTCCTGGACTTTCACTGGGTAAACGGACAGTTTGGAGCCTATTACATATATTAAGCCCGTGCATTGTTGGGCGCCCTGATACACTGTAAGAAGTAAGCTTGGTTCTCTTTTCCACCATTTCGAGCAACCTCCTGCATTTTCTCCATCTGGTGAAGTAGTAACCTGCAGATTGGATTATTTGACCCAGCCTACTCCTTGAGACTTTTTAAATGCATTTTGAATGGCAATACATCTTTTCCTTAATTCCAGCTTCAGAGTGCTGTAAGTCTCGGGGAACTAGAGGGCAGTTTATGGGGAGCTTTTCTTTCTTGTGTTTCTAGCAGGG
This sequence comes from Neoceratodus forsteri, assembly GCA_016271365.2. Taxonomy (NCBI): domain Eukaryota; kingdom Metazoa; phylum Chordata; order Ceratodontiformes; family Ceratodontidae; genus Neoceratodus; species Neoceratodus forsteri. The sequence goes on from CM057450.1 coordinate 1,223,931,959, forward strand.
ACTGTTCGGGATATGTATACTTCTACCTTTAGAATCTCCCTGCCAATATACTACATTCAGGATGATTTGGTGGGCATTTGCCCCTCGCCATATTGGCCGGATGGCCTACATAAGCTGGATACTGGAACTGTGCATGTACAGCATTGCTCCTATGGACATGCCTGTGGGCAGGGCGCTGCTTCTTTCTGGAGTGCATGTTAACTTGATCCTCTTGTTCCTTTTTTGGTTAAGCAGGGCCTCCTAATTCTGGGGTCCCCAATGGAGTATTCACTTCGGCAGCTTCAACGACTCAATGCAGGATGAGTGGCTTCTCCCCCATCCTTAAGTGACTTATTTTGAGGGTGCAAGGACCCTGCCCCTCCCTAGGTTTCTTGTTTGGCCGGGGGGGGGGGTATGCTACTTGGGTAGTAGGTACATCATGTACCGTAATGATATTCAGTTGGTGCGGGGGGCTTACCCCTAAGGATGTCTGGGTTACGTATATATGGTCTGGTAGCAGGGTATGGGGAGTTTATTGTCGTATTAGGGGAATTAGTTCTTTGGTAAGTGGATGGGGGTTTGGTTGGGGGTTAGCTTGGCATCATTGGGCTGCAGTTCTAAATAAGTTTTATTTTTTATTTTTTTTATTTATCAAGTCTAGGATTACAAGTACCTTTGAGCCTTGGCTCTTTTACAAAGGTTCCACGTCAGAGAAATACAAATTATGGGGAACATTAAGACAGACATTACAACAATGTGGACATTGCAAACAGAGTACAGATTAATACAATTCAAGGGTAGCATTGTAACAAGGCAGCCAGCGGCATTTGTCAGAGAAAATTGACAACAGATAAGAAGTGCCAGAGTCATAGGGAGAGGGAAGAGAGGAGGGGGAGAAGGAATGTAGGAAGGTGGGGAGAGGGTGAAAAGTGCAGCACTGGGTATGCCAAGATGTGAGGGTAGAATCCAGTGAGGAGGGAAGGGAAGTTACACATGATACTTGCTGTATTGTGCCTGATGTATTCACACTCTGTGCCTGATAATGTTGTATTGTAAAAGAGTCCTTTCCTGGAATATTAGAGGGGCCTGTACCAAAGTCAAACAGTACCAGGTTCTAAAGCATATTCATTACCTCAGAGGAGATATTTCCTTTTTGCAGGAAACCCACCTTTTGGAAAAGGAAGGGAGTTTATTATAAAGGCAGTATGTGGGACAGATATTTAATGCCGGGGATAATACCCAGAGCAGAGGAGTTGCCATCCTGGTTTCCAGGGGCGCCTCTTTTCAATGTGAGCAGATAATCAGCGACCCGAAGGGTAGATACATTTTAGTGAAGGGATTACTGGACAGGACAGTAGTGGTGCTGGGCAGTGTATATGGTCCTAATGCAGACACGCCTGGGTTTTTTACCAAGCTGCTAACGGTCCTGTCCCCTTTCACTATCTTCCCCATTATATTGGGAGGAGATTGAAATCTCCCCTTTTTCCCCAGATTTAGATAAATCTGATAAAAGATGTAAAGGCCTCTCTCCCGCACAAAGAGCCATTAGGGAACTCGCAGACCATTTGGGTCTGTGCAACCCCTGGAGGATCCTCCACCCTGACTTGAGAGAATTTACTTTTAGGTCGAGCAGTCATGGTTCCTCTTCTAGGATTGACCATTTCCTAATTAGTCACGTGTTGTTATATGGGGTGATGGACAGCAAAATTGACCCAGGGGTTATCTCTGACCATTCAGTCACATGGTGCTTCCTGTCTTTTACTCCTAATGTACCCTGGGAAATGATCTGGAAGCCGAATAAGCAGCTCCTTAAGGAGTCAGGAGTAACTGACACCATTGTGCAAGAGATAGAGCAGTATACTATGGTCAACTTACATTCCACAGGTAGATTAGATTTGGAATGGGGGGGCCATGAAGTGCGTTCTGCGAGGGGTGTTTATCAAGCTGGCATCCCAACGAAAGTGCATAACAGAACAAAAAGCCATTTCCCTTTTGGTGGAGAGTCGAAGTCTGGAGGCTTCATTATTGTTCACCACTACAGTGGTAACTAGGAATAAGCTGGTGGGTCTTCAGGACCAGTATAGTAGTTTACTCCGAGAGAAAGCGGAATATGCAATATTGAAAACTAAGACAAAATATATCGATCAAGGAGAGAAGGCAGGCCATTTATTAGCCCTGAAGCTTAAGAATATCGAATCTGCTAGATTAATTAAAAAGTATCCACTCCCAGGTTGACGACTCTAAATCCCCTGTGGCTACATCAGTCAGGATACATATCCAACTCTGCTCCTTTCTGAAATATAAGTATAGCAGGGACTTTTTTCAACCATTAGCGGGGAATCCCAATTTCAGAGTAGGGGGCCAGCCTATCTCATCCTCTTGGATCCCCCAGATTAATGGCTCTCGAATGAGAGACTCTTTCCCTGTAGGTACATGTAGGTCAGTCACTTCCATTATGAAATCTTGATTTAGTAGTTGCCGTATTGGTCCTTGCAAGAATAGATCCAGAAGCAAATGATTTGATACCTTTTAATGGACCAACATAGATGTAACAACAAGAACAAAGTGCTCTAGCTTTCGGACCAACCAGTCCTTCTTCAGAAGCTCATGGCAGTTGTTTAGAAAATACAATACTTATAACAGCTAGATAATGCAGAGAAAAACAGAAAAAATTCCCCATTGGTTTAAAATACTCATTTAAAAAAAAAAAAACAGAAGATTATGAGTCATTACAAAATAGACAATAGTCAGGTGTTTAAAGTTTACCAGTTGCGCCTCCTCTTAGTTCGAGCCTCGAGTACTCTTCTGGGAGAGGACGACACTGGAATGTGGTTTGACTCTCTCAGTGCTGAAGTGAGTAGGCCACATGCTGTCTCTCTGGTATACTCTGCTCTGCTCCTCAAGTCGTTTGATGCCCAATATATGGATCCTAAATATTGGTCTGGGGCAGTTCCCTAACTTGCAAAATAAGTGGAGGAATATCTGGAAAGATACTTCTATGTATATTTCTCAGGACAGACTGAGACTGACTCAGTTTCAGATCCTAAATGATATGTACTGGACCCCAGTAAAACTCACCAAACTGGGGAGGACCCCCACCTCTCTTTGTAATAGGTGCCAACAACAAGAGGGTACCCTCCGACACATTTTCTGTGACCGCCCGCAAATTAAGGCTTTATGGGAACTGGTTAGAACCAAGGCGGACACCTTGCTTGGACATTGAAGATTGTCTGTTAGGTGATTTCTCCCAGATCATAGTTCGCCCACGTAGTTACCACATGGCAATTTCTATGATCCTTAAGAAGTTGGTATTACACCACTGGCTTAGTGACCACAATATTACATATATGGAATGGCTCCAGGAGTATTTATTTAACCTACACACTGAGCAGCTCAAAGTCAGTTTGTGGGGCTCCTTGCCCTGATACAGGAAAGTTTGGGAGAGCCTCCACCCTCTATACCTGCTTCAGTCTGAGGCTACTCCCTTACAGGGCCCTACATGGCCCTTCACAGACCCCAAGGTGATGCTTTTTATGTTCAAGAAGGCCAGTTGATAATGCAGTTGATACCTAGGGCTTTATAGCTACTGCACAGAAACTGATGTTTGATGCGAAGTCGGGGTGGGTGGGAGGAGAGAGAGAGGGAGGGAGGTGGGGTTCTGAGGGGAGCTTGGGGTGTTGAGGAGGGACTTGACATGTATATTCTGAGTTTCTGTATTATCACAAATGCTTTGTATTTATGTCAGGTTGTTGGTGATAAAAAATAAAACTAATAAAGTTTAAATTTAAAAAAGTCACTACGTAATATGCAACCGCAAGTCAGTTTTCAATCAAGACAAAACTGTTAATATACACCACATCCGCAGATCACAGGTCAGCATCCTGCATATACAGTACATATTCACAAGGCAGAAAGATGCTAAGTGGTCTCAAGAAGCAGTAGCAAACTCGCACAATGGCCTGAACTGTGAGAAAACTATGAACTGAGAAAAACAGGCCCATCTGTGCCTACACAGCATTGCTGATAAGTCACGAATTTATGTCTACATCAACACACCCATTTATTTACTTACTTTTTGTAGACTGGGAAAGGGGGACTAGGTTATTCTGCCTATTTTCAGCTTTATCCTGGCAGGGTGGGGGTGGGGGTGGCATTGATGGTACACAGATGGAAGCCAACTAAAACTGAACTAAACCAGATTACGCAGTTAGTGGAATTTATTTTAGTGAATGGGAGCTATTTGGCCAGGACACCAAGGAAAATCTCTATTCTTTTCAAGAAGTGCCATGGGATCTTTAACGTGCACTTAAACAATCACCACAACAGGCAGACAGGACTTTGGTTTAACACCTTATCCAAAAGACAGCACCCCAGGAATGCATACCCCCCCCAACTACATTACAGTGTCTGTATTGGGATTTTACCCCAAGTTCCTGGTGTGAGGCTAGAAGCCACAACCTTCCAATCTTCCAGTCTTAGAGGCAAGTGTGCAACTTGCTGGACCACTGACACTGCATACCATCACACATACAGTCATTTATTTACACACACACACATGTATCCACACATTTATTGACATACTCCCATACATACACATATGCACACAGTTAGATACCTACATCAATTTACATACCCACACACCTATGCACGCGCACAAAAACACACACACACACACATCAACCCACACACACAAATGCATGAGTGTGAGTGTATAAATTAATGTATGTGTATGCATGGGAGTGTAGGTATTCCCACCCAAACCCACTTTAATTTAATACCCACACACCCATGCATACACATATTTATTTACATATTCACACACCCAAGTATTCACACATATTCAGTTACATACCCACGCAGCCATTTTTTTAAATAAATAAATGTATATTTATATCCTTGTAAATTAAAATGTCATAACCCAGATTTATTTATTTATTTTATTGCTCAGATTACAAGTACCTTTGAGCCAGGGGCTCTTTTACAAAGGTTCCATGTTAGATGAGGAAAAACAGTTAACAACAAAAAATGACAGGTTGACACAGCAGACTATTAGACAGGGAACAATATACACAGTATGGTTAGCAATATTAAGTATAGTTAAATTTGTACTAACAGTAAGTAAATTTAGCAGCATTAGTGCTGCCAGTAGGATGACTTTGTCAGTTATAGGGTGGTGGGTTACAATACAGGATGAACAGTTCAAACAACATTCTATAATAAAAAAAATACAATATATAGGGTTACAGGTGGGTACCACAAAACATACTGTGGAAAATTTAAGGCAGTCAGCACGGTGACTTTGCCTGCACCAGGGAGGGGAATAGTGGGAGGGAGTGGAGCAGCGGCACGACCAGTAGCAATAGAGTCCAGGATAGGAAGAGAAAGTGGGGAGCAGAGGGGAGGTGGGACAGGTAGGAGGTAGGACACAAAAGTAAGCTATTAGTGTGGGTGTAGAGCAGATAAAAGGTGGGATAGGATGTACTGGGGGGCCGGGTGAGAATTGAGGCATAGGGAGATCAGTGTGAGTCTTGCTGGGGGGGACAGTCACAGCTGCTAAGTGTTGTGAAGTGTTGGTGGAGCTTGTACTGGAATGGACAAAGCTTGAGTTCATCCTGGATAACTGAGGGGAGGCCATTTACACAACTGGAGCTCTGAACATAAAAGACCATTGCGCTTGTGTTGTGTGGCAGAATGGAACAAGATATGTGCCCTTGGATGCACTTCTTGCCCTGTGAGGGTTGGGCACACATGCATGAAGATGTTGGATGGATGGGGGGGGGGGGTAAGTCCAAAGCTAATCTTTTTTGCCAGCAGGCAGGTCTGATATGTGATCCTGCCCTGGAGGTGTAGCTAATTGGTTTGGGTGTACAAGTCACACGTGTGGGTGCATCTATGAGCTCCAGACACCAACGACAGGATTCACAAACGTGGCAGAAGGACCTGCAGCTGCAGGAAAACCTTGGCGCTAGTGGGAATCCACTTGCAAAGCCGCAGGTCACCCACAGCTGCAGTTATTCACCAAGGTGGAGCTGGAGGCGACGCCCACGGAATGCAGCAAGCTTGCGGTGTTGTTGCCATGGACAGCACCGCAGCTGTGGGAGGCTGCTACGGGCATCGGAACCCACCGTAGCACCCTCCGCAACTGCTGTGGCTGTGAATCACTACTGTCGCAGCTGCGGACAATTTCAGTCCGCAACGGCAGTTGCAAAGGGGAACTTGAATAATTTCTCGCGTGAATCCTGCCCCAAGCAACAAGATTTGTTAAGTGAGATAAAGAGTCTTTTAATGACTGTGTCACTTGCAGAACCATAAATGACAAGCCCATAGTCAATTATAGAGAGGACTGAGTCGGTGGCTAACTGGAGTGCTTCAGGGGTCATGCAGTTCCTGTGCCTGTACAAAAGCCCCAGTCTTGTGTTTACTACCTTAGAGATAAGGTTTAGATGCTAAGTATATGATAGTGTGCTCTCCAGAGTTATCACTAAATATTTAAAGTTATGGACCTGCTCAAATGACGAGTTGTGGTTATTAGAAATGATTAGTTGGGCAGATTTATTTTTATTGTGGGGGTTGGCAAAAAGCATTACCTTGGTTTTCTTGTAATTCATTATTAGCTTGTGTTGGGCAAACCAGGCCTCGACTGCAGAGAAGCTGCGCTGTAGGTTGCTAACAAGGGGTAGTGGGTCAGCCTAACTAGCATACAACACGGTGTTGTCAGCATAGAGAAAAATGTTATTGGTACAGGCCTTGCCTTGCCAACTAGAATGCCCTGCAATGATGGACACAGGATGCTGGTTAGATAACTATACAATAATTTACAACAGGGTGTTTTATATGGGATGCAGTACAGTGTTGTGGTTAAGAGTACTGAGCTGCAAACCTGGAAAACTATTTTTTGAATCCCATACTGAGTGACCACAGGCAAGTCACTTAACTTCCCTGTGCTCCTAGGACACATCTGGAAACAAACCTCGGCTTAGTATGTCTTTCCTGTCCAAAAACTGTAAATAAATAAATACCCCCCCCCATGGGTTACTATACCTTTACAACTCCCTTGCTGCTCGAGCAGCAAAGGCGTTCATCCCTGCAATGGAACCAACATCAGTGTGTCAGCAACTGGACTGTGAATTGCCCGAATTGTGTACTGATCAAACAGAAGTTTGCATCAGTGCAGGACTGATCGTGGTTTGGGACTCCGTTTGGACTTTGTGATTTGTGTGAATTAGGACTTTTGTGAAAACTGCCATTGGCACTACAGATAGTAAGCCATGTCTGCCAACATTTGATCCTCCTTGCCTGGCAACTGTGTTTGGGGGGGGGGGGGTGCAGTGTCAAACAATCAGGAATGTCTTCCAGCTCAGGGAGCTAGAAGGGCTCATGGACTACAGAAGGACTTAATTTAGTCACCTTTCCACCTGTCAATCATCTTGTCATGTGATAACCTCCAGGACAGCCTGTCCTGATTGAAAGCCCAATGGACCAGTCAGTGCTGCTGATTCCCCTGTGAACAGCAGGAATGATTTTGGACCAGAGTTACTTCCGTCTAAACTCCAGAGAAAAGCAGGTCTGCAAACTGCTGCTGAACTCTGTGCTCTGACAGGCAATGTGTCTGTTATTGATGAACTGTGTGAATTCACAGCATTCACTTCTGTTAGAAAGGAGGCTTTCTCATGCTAGCCAAGCATGCCTGTGACACCAATTATTGCCAGCTGCAGAGACTGAGAGCAAGAGCTGAAATACTCGGGGATCTGCTCACCACCCCACAGGACTGGATGCATCGACATCGACGTAGAGGAAATAGAGAATTTAAACTAGGAGCGGGGGGTGGCAAGTGGGCAAGAGACATGCAGAGACCACAGGTTGGGAAACCATATGAGCTAACCCCCCATAACAGTGACAAAGGACAAATGGCAAGTACTATCGGTGATGCTAGTAAAGGAGGGCAGGATGGGAGAGGGAGGAAAGGGTGGAAGATAGTTACCCTTAATGCTAGGAGCCTTGGGAGGAAAACTGCAGTTACAGGTGCTCATGGCAGAGGGAGAGGTGGACATTGCAGCCATCACAGAAACATGGGCCACCCAGTACAATGACTGGGACCTGTCTGTACCAGGGTGCAGGTTATTCCGTAGGGACAGGGTGATTGGGAAAGGAGGGCAGGTGGCACTATATGTGAAGGAAGGACTGAAGTGTGTAAGGGAGGAAGGGGAGGAGGGTAATACGGAGTCACTTTGGGTGCAAATCCAGGATTCCAAGAATAGGATTCTCAGAATGGGAGTGGTGTACAGGCCGCCCTCTCAGATGGAGGAGTTAGACAGGGAACTAGCGGGACAGATCAGGAGGACCTGCGAGAAGGGTAGTGTGGTGATTGTGGGGGACTTCAACATGCCAGGAGTGGACTGAAGTACCCCAACAACCAGGAATAGAAGGAAGCAGGTACTGCTGGATGCCTTCCAGGACAGCTTCCTGCAGCAAATGGTCAGTGAACCAATCAGGTTAGGGAATACCCTTGACCTTGTGCTGGCAAATGGGGAGTTTGTGAGAGAACTTATGGTGGAAGAACCACTGTCAGGAAGTGACCTCCACTCAGTATGGCTCACATTGGATATGGGCAAAGAAGGAGTGGAATCTGGCACAAGAGTGCTGGACTTCAGGAGGGCTGACTTTGGGAGGATAGGGGAAATGGTAAAAGGATACCTAACCAGAATTCAATCTAGTATGGGCACTAACAAGAGGTGGGCGCTCATAAAGCTTGGGATAGAGGAGGCAATCAAAACCTGTTGCAAGGCCCAGAGCAAGAAGGCTAGGGCTAAGAAACCGAGCTGGTTGAGCAAGGAGGTCATGGAAAAGGTAAGGAGGAAAAGAGCTGCTTTAGGAGGTACAAGAAAATGGGGAGGACAGGCAGGAGTACTGACAGAATCAAGGAGGTGACACGGGCAGTAAGGGGAGCCAAGGCCTCTATAGAGTTCAGGCTGGCACAAGGCATTAAGAAGGGGAAGAAGGACTTCTTTAGGTACATCAGGGAGAAAACGAGCTGTAAAGACCACAAAGTAAGGATTAGGAAGGAGCGGGGTTGGGTGGAAGCAGGGTGCGATAAGGCAGAAGCACTAAATGATTACTTCTGCTCAGTATTTACTAAGGAGAAGAGGGGGGTGATACTCAAAGGGGAGGAATGGCAGAAACAGGGGGGGACGGGGTGAGAGATGGGGAAATCATGTAGGGCAGAGTTCTGGAGGGCATGAAGGCACTGAGGGTGGACAAGGCTCCAGGCCCAGATGGCATCCACCCCAGGGTAGTGCAGGAGCTGGCAGAGGTCCTTGCAGTACCTTTGGCAGACCTATTTAATGCCTCACTACACTAAGGGTGTGTACCTCAGGACTGGAAGATGGCTCATGTGGTGCCCCTCCACAAGAGTGACCCCAAGGATGAACCGGGGAACTACAGACTGGTGAGCCTCAAATCCATCGTGGGTAAGCTGATGGAGACTATCCTGAAGGAGAGGCTAGTGGCCCTCCTACAGGCCAAAGGACTACAGGACAGCAGACAGCATGGTTTCATACATGGCAGATCCTGCCAAACCAACCTGGTGGAGTTCTATGACTGGGTAACTAGGCAACTGGACAGGGGCCATGCAGTGGATGTCCTGTATCTGGACTTCAGTAAGGCATTCGACTCAGTGCCGCATGGGAGGCTGGGAAGTAAGTTAGAAGGCACAGGGGCGGGTACAAAGCTGGTGAGATGGGTAGGAAACTGGCTTCAGGGAAGGCAACAGAGGGTGGTGGTGGGTGGGGAGCTCTCACACCCAAGGGTAGTGACAAGCAGTGTCCCATAGGGCTCGGTGTTGGGAACAGTGTTGTTTGGGATATTCACTGCAGACATATCATTGGACATCAAGAGCAAGATCAGTCTGTTTACTGATGATACTAAGATGGGAGCGGTGGCAGACGACCTAGGAGGATAGCACGGGTTGCAGGATGATCTGGCAAAGCTTGAAACCTGACCAGACACCTGGCAACTAGGGTTTAATGCCAAAAAGTGCAAGGTGCTACATTTTGGGGTGAAGAACCCAAGGAGGAGTTACTCGCCGGGGAGTGCAGCTAGTCCAGAGAGAGAGGAGAAGGATCTGGGGTGTCGGTTACAGGTCAATGAACAACTCCGGCATAATGGGAGGAAGGCAGCTGCAAAAGGCCAACAAAAATGCTGGGTTGCATTGTAAGGGTATATCCTCGAGGAGGGAGGAGGTGATTCTGCCACTGTATAGGTCATTAGGTAGACCGCACCTGGAGTACTGCGTGCAGTACTGGCGCCCGTATCTGAGGAGGGACATTAAGTTACTGGAGGGGGTGCAGTGCCGGGCAACAAAGATGATCAAGAGGCTGGGGGACTTATCATATGAGAGGAGGCTGAGGGAGTTGAACATGTACTCGCTGGAGGAGAGGAGGGACGGGGGGACATGATTGAAACCTTTAAGTACATGAAAGGAATAAACAAGACAGGTACAGAGGGCTGTTCAAAGTAAGGGAGGGAGGGACACCAGGGACCATGATATGAGACTGGAGGGAGGAAGGTTCAGGAGGAGATGAGGAGACACTTTTTACAGAGGGGGTGGTGGCTGGGTGGAAGGCGCTACCTGCAGAAGTGGTATCCAGTAGAACAGTGGACTGCTTCAAAAGGGGCTGGGACAGGACAAGGGGCAGGGTCAATGCAGGGGAAGGGTGGAAGGAGGGGCAGCTTCAGAATAAGGGCTGCTAGCTGCACATTCGAGCAGACTTGATAGACGTCTAGGCCTTTATCTGCTGGTAAATTTCGTATGTTCGTATGACATACAGAGGGTGGCACAGCTCCTAGTGACCAAATCAAATATATTTCAATTTTTTTCTTTAGGAACTTGTTCTCTGTACACCCACCCATCCCAAAGACTTGATGGATGTATTGAACAAGTTTAATGGTTTTGTGTAGGAAAAGCAATACAAGTTTTTAACAATTAACATCATGCCAGGATATACTTGCATCCTGCATGATCTGGACTAAAGACCTTTTAGGATGCACAACCAGTGACCGCAGCCATGCCATCTGACTTTCTCCTCCAGGAACTGGAATTTATTCTGACGGATAATTATTTTGTTTTCAGTAGAAGATTCTATCACCGGATCAAGGACACTGCAACAGGAGCCACTATGGTACCATCTTATGCAAATTTGTTCCTGAGCAGTGGGAACAGATGGATATGTTAAATTCAGATGTACAGTAGATCTGTAACTTGGGCAGGTTGTCAGATGACACCACATTACTGATGACACTGTAACCCCCAGGGGGCGCTACCCTTAGGGCTACTACCCCTGTCTGACCCCACGGAGGCAGCGTGAGGGGCCCAGATCCGTTGACGAGTGCCTCCACCCAGAGGTCGGGGTTAGTACAATTAAGACTACCTCGGTTACAGCCCTCTGGGCTACTGCAACCCCCCTTTCGTCCCACTAGTGACTCACACTGGGTGCCAACAAATCTGTTCACCAGTACACTTACCCCATGGATAATATATTCCAGCTCACTCCGGGAACCCCCTGTAAAGTAAGGTACAGTTATATCACAGTCACTATGTAGCAGCTCATCTGAAGAGTACAAACCAGCCAGGGTGTAGCTACAACACAGCAATCTGATTTATTAGAAGGGCAGATAACAAGGGAAAGGGGGAAAATCAGGTTGATTGGCTTACACTATTCCTACATACGTAGGGCTCTGTGCACAGGCCTAACCCTACAATTTTACTGTCCCTGGGTACCCAAGCCCTAACGGCTAGTCCAAACATGGCAGCTGGTTAGGGCCCTTAACACAGATAAACATTACAGTCTTGAACTGGTCAGAATAGGAGGAAAGTTTAGTTAGGCAGTCAGCAATGTAATAATGCACTGAAACCACTGTGTAAACACTCTGCAGGGAGCTACCCTGAATCAGTACTCACAACCTCAGCAAATAACGATTCCTTCAACGTTACCAGGATGGAGCCTGACTTCATCAGCCTTCTCACACATTTATATGGCAAACAGCAACAGAGGGGTACCATACCAGGCAGCTGCTTCCAAGGCTCCCACAAACTCACAGCCTCTGAGATATGCAATGGCAGCTTCCACTTTTCCTTCGGACCGAGCGCGATTCAGCAATTCTCTCCAGTCCTCCTACAGGTCGAGCCTGGTGGGTAGCTGTACAGGGCACAGCCTCCTCTGACTGCCCGCCGGCGGATTTTAGAGTGAACTCGCTCACAGAGAAAACGGCCGCCCTAGGCCTTCACGTGCTTCCCGCACAAACACTTCCCAGCACAGAAGCTCCTCACTCCTCACCAGCCACAACACATCTGCCCTTGGCAGCACTGAGTACTCCTTTCAGATCGGGTGCTAGCCGCTGTCATTGGCTGGCTGCACATGCCAGTCACTTCCTCTGGCTCTCAGTGGTGCGAAAAAGCGCCATAGCCCATAATGCCTTTCCCAATTACAAACAGTTCCGCTATTGGTCAGCTAGCTCTGTGGGGTCCCAAGGTACTGATTGGTCCAATTCAATAGTTCTGGACCAAAATGGAGGAGGCAATCGAAACCATCTGTGCTGCAAAGCAAGGCAGGTTAGAACAACTACATTATCATTATTATATTACAGTATTTTAAGTAAACATTCACATCCTCTTTCAGAGCTCCCTTAACACCACTAGCGTATAGCAGAAAGGAGCGCTTACTTCAACCAGGGCGGGATTCGAGCATAGCAACACTCAAACCCTTCCCTGATCAATCATGACTGCAAACCAAAGCAGCCCTTAAAGAGACAGTATACGGAGGCCTTTTTAAAGCGCCACTGGCTCCCTATTTAAACGGCTTTTAACAGCTCTAACCAGGCACAGAGCATTTACCCAAGCTCCAGGGAAGCTTTAGAACCCCATTTGCAAGGGTTACACCTCCCTGGTCTGAAAAGCTTGGCGTCGCAGGCAAGCAACTACCCCTGAGGCCATTTAGGCGTAACATCCCAATTAACACTATATCACATTTTGAATTACATACAGAAATATTACATTTACAATATATTATGGTTCATACACATTGTACACATAACTCTGGTTCCCTTTTTTCAAATCAGGTTATTAATTCCCTCACGGCACCGGACTGGGAACCCTCCTCTCTAGTCACTGGTGAGTCACCTGAAACAGGAGCACCACACTCAAAGGGCAATACTAACAATCTGGAGTTATCCCCCAAGGCTAACTTAGGCAGGGAACGTGGGGACACACACATACCCCCTTGTGAACCACATTTAAGGGCAGGTCCACTGGCTGGCCAAGCGATTCATAGCTCAACTTTATTACTGGCCGTATTTGTCGGCCGGATCGTCTAGGGGTCTCGGGGGATCCTAAACCAGGCCCTGACTCCACTTCAGTATCAGTAACATTAGCAACAGGAATCTCCTCAAGGGGAACAGGTTCAGTGCTCATAATACTATTAGGGGCTTGACTTTCTATCCCCGAACCCACCTCACTGGGCTCATCTGAGGGCGGTTTAGGCACTAGAGGAGAACCATCAGGGCATTCAAAATATTCTTCCAATTCGAGCGTATCCCTGGCTTGTTCCCCCATCTCACTCTCTCCCTCTGAAAAGTCAGATAATTCAGCCAGGCCTGACAGTTCAGCCAGGCCTAAGGACTCAGCCCTTTGAGCTTGTCTGCTACCCCATTCATCTTCTGGAGGCATTTCCTCCGGGGACAAAGTAGAGGGCTCAATCAGTACAGACGGGCCAATTTCAGTTCCTGAGTTAACAAGGGGATTGCCCTGAAACAATTGACTCAGTTCATAAGAGGGATAGTATTCAATATCACCTTCGCTATCTTCAGACACAGAGTGTTGATCATCTCCTTCTGCAAGATGGGTGGGACAAGGCTCCCTTGGTGGACTTGTCGAAGGCTCCATGGGCTTGGTTCTTCTCTTAGCAACAGATCTAGTCACAGGCGGGAAGGGGTGGCAGTGGAAGGTTCAGCTTCAATCAAGATCTGCCCAATCGGCAGCAAATGATTTCTGTGTATGGTTTTCACATCTTTCGAATTGTTTTCAGGCCGCACTTTATATACAGGTAGGTCTGCCAGCTGTCCCACAACAATATGGGGGAGATGATGCCATCTGTCGGCAATCTTATGTTTGCCATGCAGTCCCAGATTTCTCAACAGCACTCTGTCCCCTTCTCTCAACTCTACTGTTTTCACTTTTTTGTCATATCTCTCCTTGTTAGCCAGATTTTGTTTAGCAGCCATGGTCTGGGCCAGTTGGTAGGCATGGTTTAATTGGGCCTTTAACCTCTGTACGTACTGTAGATTGTTTTCCCCTCGCACCTCATCAGGGGAAACCCCAAAACACACATCCACTGTCAATCTAGCCTCTCTCCCAAACATCAGTCGATAGGGGGAAAACCCTGTGGCATCACTTTTCGTGCAATTGTAAGCATGAACTAAAGTGCTGATCTGTTGGCTCCATCTCGATTTATCTTTTGATTGTAAGGTGCCCAGCATGTCAAGCAATGTACGATTAAACCTTTCAGGCTGAGGGTCTCCCTGCGGATGATAGGGGGTGGTTCGTGATTTTCGTACCCCCCACAAAGATAGCATCTCTTTAATCAAACGACTCTCAAAGTCCTTCCTGGTCGGAATGAATCCATCATGGAGCCCCATGATGGACAAAAGTTCTCAACAAGTATCTTAGCCACCGTGGTTGCTCTCTGATCCTTGGTCGGAAAGCCTATGCGTACCGGTAAAATGATCAGTGACCACCAATATGTTGCTGACACTTTTCAGATCAGGCTCTAAACTCAGGAAATCAATACAGACCAGTTCCATAGGAGTACTAGTAGTAATGTTGACCGGGAGCAGCCTCCGGGTAACGCTTTCCTTTGCAAACAACGACCACAGGTCTTGACATACTGTTCCACATCCGCACTCATCTTCGGCCAATAGAATCGAGCCCGTACCAGGTCAAGTGTTCGATCTATGCGGAGGTGCCCCATTTGATTATGCAATGACCTGAGGACTAGCTCTCTGAAAACCGCTGGCAGCACCAGTTGTTGTCGGTGTACCCGGGCCTCCTTATTCACAGTCTCTCTATATATAGTTGTTGGTTGATCAGCTTTAATTTGGGCTCTTCTTTATACAACAAAGTAGTCCATATGTCAGTGGAGCGTAGTTTGGATACATCCCTTCCGGCCAGCAAAACCTCTACGGCCGTTCTTATCATAGGATCACAGGATTGAGCCCGTTGGAGATCATCATTGTTGAGTTGCGGCAGGGAGCTGGTGTCCAAGGCACAGAAATGACAGTAAGCAGCAGGTATACAGTTTTCCGGCGGCCCCAGACAATCTACCACACAGTCCGCCATATCAGGAGACGCCTGTTCTTCTTTGTCGAATTTCTGGCAGAGGGCTCTTACGTCAGGTTCAGACAACCGGACCCATTCAGTCTGGGACGCAGGCCTCCGAGAGAGAGAGCATCCGCATCTATATGGTTTAGGCCCGCTCGGTATTCTACAGCGTAATCGTAGGTGGCCAATGCAGAGAGCCACCTATGCCCAGTAGCATCCAATTTGGCAGAGGTCTGTACATAGGTCAGAGGGTTGTTATCAGTCTTTACTAATATCTTGGCACCATACAAATAGTCATGAAACTGATCAACAATGGCCCACTTTAGAGCCCAAAACTCTAGTTTGTGCATGGGGTAATTTTTCTCTGAAGGCGTCAGACTTCTACTGGCAAACGCTACAGGTCTCAGCCCATTCGAGTGCTCCTGGTATAACACAGCCCCCAATCCTTGTAGACTGGCATTAGTATGAAGAGTGTAGGGCTTGACTGGGTCAGCATAGGCCAGTACTGGAGCGTGGGTAAGTTGATATATGATGTCGTGAAAAGCTTCCTCACACTCAGCAGTCCATCGATCCCCGAACATATTGTGGCCGAAAATAATTCTTTTCCATGTCAGTGTACACACCCTTCTTATACTTTTTGTGAGTAGGCGGATACCCCTGAGTGAGATTAAGGAGGGGATGAATCACTCGTGAATAGTCTCTAACAAACCGCCTATAGTAGCCACAAAACCCCAGGAATTGTTGCAGCTCTTTCAAATTCCTGGGTTGAGGCCAAGTGGTCAACGCCTCCACCTTGCCAGGGTCAGTCTCTGTGCCTTCAGTGGACACTATATGGCCCACATATTTCACAGAAGTCTGGAAGAATTGACACTTGTCGATAGACAACTTAAGGCCGAAATCCTCCAACCGATTCAGGACTTTGAATAATCGTTGCTCATGTTCTTCCAATGATCGGCCAAACACTATAACGCATTCAAATAGACCAAACACTGAGTAGGTTCATGTCCCCACAGCTCGCTCCATCAAGCGCTGAAAAGTGGCTGGGGCACCAAATTCCTTGAGGCATCCGAACAAACTCATAGAAACCTAAAGGGCAAATGAAAGCAGTCTTCCCGGTCGCCTGGGGCCATCAGGATCTGGTAGTATCCGCTCCGAAGATCCAACACAGAGAACCACTTACTACCATTCAAACAATCCAAGGCATCTTGTATGCGTAGCATGGTATATTGATCCGGAATGGTCCATCTATTCAAAGTGCGATAGTCTACACACATCCGAACTGCCCCATTCTTTTTCCTTACTACTACGATGGGGGAGGCATAGGGGCTCCTAGATTCTTGAATTACGCCAGCAGCCAACATTTTTGCAGATGCCGCTGTACATCATCTATGTCAGCGGGAGCCAGACGTCGGGATCTCTCTCGGAAAGGTGTTTCGTCGTGCAATCGAATGTGATGCTCAACCCCTTGCACACGTCCTACATCCCACTCCTTCAGGGAAAAAACCTGGTCCCTCTTGGCAAGCCTCTCACTGACCCTTCGCTTCCAGTCGGTAGGCAGCGGGGAGTCACCAAAGTCAAACAGATTAGGAGCAACTCTATCACCCGTCCGAGAACTCTTTCTATTTGGTAGTACAGCAGTATCCGCACAATGAACGCTAGCCAGGGTACACCCTCTTCTTATCCGAATCTCTTTATCAGACACATTGTGCACTTGAACCATCACCCTCCTAACGTAAGCATGGGCTCTAGCCGGTAGAATGCTGGGTCTGAGCAACAAACCCTCAGGTAATCCTCCCTCCACGGGCGCATCCAGCATCAACAACTTGTTCTTGACATCTGTTTTTAGTCGTACCTCTCCATGCAGAACACATTGTGCATTTGGGGCAAGTACCACGGGGGCCGGATCCTTTTTCCACACCACCCCCACAGGGCCTTCAGGTTCCTTCAGACTACCCTTCTTCTGAGTGGCCCTGACCTTTTGAATCACAGCAGGTATGCTCAAAGCTCGCCCAGTTTGGAATGCTCGCTTCTCTGAGCACAATTGGGCCAATCGTCCAAACATGTGTGCATTTGTCCCAATCAACAAGGGCACCCCATCTTACAGTCCAGTGGGTTGGCAAACTAAAACTAAGGTTTCCACTTGCTCATCTATTCCATTCACAGTTTCAGGGAACGATAACCAGACACGGATGTACCCCAAATACGGATAGGCCTTGTCGCTCAACCCCCATACATGTAGACCAGTTAGAGGCTGCAGGGGCACCTCAGATAAGTGTGCTTGGTACCAGTCCTGAAACATGATGGTCACCTGGGAGCCACTGTCCAGTACAGCTCGAGTGGGAATTCCATTTACCTGCACCCGGTCTCCATAGATAGCCCGACCATCAGACCAGTTGGGGTAGCAGCATTAGTAGCCTGGCGGGCATGGGCCTGAGTCACAAAACTTTTCTTGGGGGCCCGAGACTGGGCCTGGCGGTGTCAGGCGATCAGTCTGCTGTTAACTTTCCTTAAATTCTCCGGCCTCTGGCACTCAGGCTGGAAATGCCCATCTTCCCCACAGTGGTAACAAAACTTGGGGTCCCGGGGATCACTATTCTGAGGGGGGCCCTGAGGGGAGTGAGAAAGCTCTCTAGGACTAGGGTTCGGGGCTCTACATGTCTCAGGGGCCCCGGGCCGAGTAGGGTACACAGTAGACTGCTTTAAGTCCCTCACCAGTTCCCGTAAATTCCTGATCTCAGCCCTCAACTCACCCTCCACTTAGGGGTCAGAGGAAACAGCTCGCATCCCCACAGTACCTGGAAAATCTGGGGACCCCTCGGACCCTCCAGGCGAGCCAGTCTCCTCAGGGGTGTTAGACTCAGGGGTCCCACTAAGGTTCACTGCCCCCACACAGGGTTCCCACCCCTCTTCATCAGTCTCCACTTCTCGAATTTCCCTCATCAATTGACAATATTCAGGCGGGGTGGCCCGCCGATCATGCAACTTGAGTTTCAGCAGCGTTACACTAGAGAATCTGGCAGACTTTAAAATATGTTCTAACCGAACCTGATTCAGGGCTGTAGCAGTGATTCCCCCTTTTCTACAAGCCTTCTGCAATGCCCGCTCCACTCTAGTAACAAAAGCGGACAGTTTTTCATTTCTCCACTGCTTAGCAGACCTGAATTTCCATAGTAAATCTTCACCAGTCTCTGTACTCCCAAAAACCCCTTCTAAAGCAGAGAGATACTCTGCAGCAGTGGCTTCCGGACGGGTGGCCCGGAAGAACCTAATGGCTTCTAAGGAAGGACCCCGCAAACTCTTCATCAGCCTCTTCCTTTTCTCCCCCTCGGAGCATTGCCACTCCTGGACTAAAGGGGTGGCACAGTCCATCCACGCCTCCAGGTCATCCTCCCCGGAAGGCACTGGTACCATGCCAGAGAAAAGTTTTAACTTACGGTAGGAATCAAGCTGTATGGATGGGACTGCCAAGGGCAAAGAAGCCAGCACGGAACTTTTGAGCGGGCAAGGGGAGGTGCCCGGGGAACCCCGGGGTTAGTATCACTGGACAAATCCAAGGCTTGTAACAACTCCTGGGTAGTCCTCCCCTCCACAGCTAACAATTTAAGCAGTTTGTCTTTAAAACTGTTCATCTGGGGAGACCCCACAGGGGTGACTGACCCACTTCGGATATGAATTAGCCTCCATCCCTGGGATGCACCCTCCCGGTAAATCACAGGAGGTACCTTCTCAGGGTCGATGGCCACACTTCATAGGAGTAACACCTGCAGTGTCTGGTCAAGCAGATCAGCCATACGCCCTTTCACTTCAACCTTACCCAAACACTTTACTCGCTCGGCAACAGAGACAATATCAACAGTTGAGGTACCCAGGGGCACATCTAACAATAATACAGTCTTCTGGGAGTCTAGCTCTTCGGCTTCACCCCAACCCATCAATCTGTGTACCATGGTTTTGATGGGTCCCAGTTTAATTTTTTCCAACATATCCCCTTCCATTTTTTCTATCTCTGATGTATTTCCTCACTGAGCCACTAGGGGACGCAAATCCCAGCAGTGCCTCCAATTTGTAACCCCAAGGGGGCGCTACCCTTAGGGCTATTACCCCTGTCTGCCCCCATGGAGGCAGGGTGAGGGGCCCAGATCCGTTGACGGGTGCCTCCACCCAGAGGTCGGGGTTAGTACAATTAAGACTACCTCGGTTACAGCCCTCTGGGCTACTGCAACCCCCCCTTCGTCCCACTAGTGACTCACACTGGATGCCAACAATTCTGTTCACCAGTACACTTACCCTTTGGATAATATATTCCAGCTCACTCCGGTGACCCCCTGTAAAGTAAGGTACAGTTATATCACAGTCACCATGTAGCAGCTCATCTGAAGAGTACAAACCAGCCAGGGTGTAGTTATAACACAGCAATCTGATTTATTAGAAGGGCAGATAACAAGGGAAAGGGGGAAAATCAGGTTGATTGGCTTACACTATTCCTACATACCTAGGGCTCTGTGCACAGGCCTAACCCTACAATTTTACTGTCCCTGGGTACCCAAGCCCTAACGGCTAGTCCAAACATGGCAGCTGGTTGGGGCCCTTAACACAGATAAACATTACAGTCTTGAACTGGTCAGAATAGGAGGAAAGTTTAGTTAGGCAGTCAGCAATATAATAATGCACTGAAACCACTGTGTAAACACTCTGCAGGGAGCTACCCTGAATCAGTACTCACAACCTCAGCAAATAACGATTCCTTCAACGTTACCAGGATGGAGCCTGACTTCACCAGCCTTCTCACACATTTATATGGCAAACAGCAACAGAGGGGTACCACACCAGGCAGCTGCTTCCAAGGCTCCCACAAACTCACAGCCTCTGAGATATGCAACGGCAGCTTCCACTTTTCCTTCGGACCGAGCGCGATTCAGCAATTCTCTCCAGTCCTCCTACAGGTCAAGCCTGGTGGGTAGCTGTACAGGGCACAGCTCTCTCTGACCGCCTCGGCCATGGATTTTAGAGTGAACTCCTCACAGAGAAAAAACGGCCTTAGGTCCTTCACGTGGCTTCCTGCACAAACACTTCCCAGCACAGAAGCTCCTCACTCCTCACCAGCCACAACGCATCTGCCCTTGGCAGCACTGAGTACTCCTTTCAGATCGGGTGCTAGCCGCTGTCATTGGCTGGCTGCACATGCCAGTCACTTCCTCTGGCTCTCAGTGGTGCGAAAAAGTGCCATAGCCCATAATGCCTTTCCCAATTACAAACAGTTCCGCTATTGGTCAGCCAGCTCTGTGGGGTCCCAAGGTACTGATTGGTCCAATTCAATAGTTCTGGACCAAAATAGAGGAGGCAATCGAAACCATCTGTGCTGCAAAGCAAGGCAGGTTAGAACAACTACATTATCATTATTATATTACAGTATTTTAAGTAAACATTCACATCCTCTTTCAGAGCTCCCTTAGCACCACTAGCGATGGCAGAAAGGGAGCGTTTACTCTGCAGCCCGGGCGGGATTCGAGCATAGCAACACTCAAACCCCTTCCCTGATCAATCATGACTGCAAACCAAAGCAGCCCTTAAAGAGACAGTATACGGAGGCCTTTTAAAGCGCTCACTGGCTCCCTATTTAAACGGCTTTAACGCGAACTCTAACCAGGCACGGAGCATTTACCCAAGCTCCGACGAAGCTTTTAGGAACCCCCATTTGCAAGGGGGTTACAACATAAAATGCATTTTGGCAGAGAAACTAGAATGAAGTTGGAGAGCTTTGCAATGGCTGAGGAGGAACAGATATATAATTTAACATTCACTTCAAGGTCAACAGGAAAACCTCCAAAGTTTCTAGATTTAAGGATGTTCCCTGGTGTTTCAGCAACCCCATATCAAATTCATATTTTTTTCCCAGTACATAATGGTTATCTAAACATTGAAAATCCACTAGGTGGATCTCTCCAAGGCTTTCGACACCATTGACCACAACATTTTATATGAAAGAATGTTGAGTTTGGGGATTGACAAAGAAACCCTTCCTTGGTTTCAGTCATATTTAACAGAAAGGGAGCAGCAAGTTCAGGTTGGAGATGTTCTTTCAAACTCAGGGTTTATCAAAAGAGGAGTACCTCAAGGCTCGATTTTGGGCCCTTTATTGTTTGTAATGTATGTAAATGATGCTCCTAAAGTAGTAAATTACTCAGATTTACAAATGTATGCAGATGATACTGTCTTGATGACAAGTGGGAAAACCTTACAGATGGTGGCAGAACATCTTCAAAGAGATTTTAGTATTTTGGAAATTTGGTTGAGGAGGTCAAAACTGGTTTTAAATAATAAAAAAACAAATACCATGATATTTACATCTAAAGGGAATAAAAATCCAAATCGATGTAAAATGTTTATAAAAACATACAGTAACGAAACATTGACACAGGTTGAATCTTATAAATACTTGAGGGTAAATATGGACCAAAATCTAAAATTTGATGTCTATATTAAGGAAACTATATATAAAATAAATAATAAGCTGGGAGCCTACCAGAGATCTAGGTATTGTATGAATCTGAAGATGAGAAGGGATGTTATAAATCAATTAATCATACCATGTATTGATTATGGTAGTCATACATATGGCATGGCCAATAAATTTGAATTAAAATCGGTAAAAGTGTTATATAACAACTTGGCTAGATTAATATTAAATTGTGATAGACATATGCATCATTGCGATATGTACTCTCTATTACAATGGCCCATTTAGAGCAGAAAAGGGATCAAAAATGGATTAAACTAATTCATGGTGTCATTCATAAACAATCCCCTGGTTATTTAGCACAAAATCTGTTACGTTACCCATGGATACCAATATAAACTTAGAAGAACTGAGGGGAAGTCTTTTGTAGCACCTAAATTAATGAACAAATATGGAAAAATGACTTTTGGCTTTAAAGTGACTCATTATTAGGCTCCTATTGAGGCAGAAAAACAGAAAATACAAAAATTCAAGCAATTTAAGGATGTAATTGGATATGATTTGAAAATGAAGTGTATATGTAATGGTTAGAGTTTTTGTTTTTATTATTTTAAAGTATGAGGGCATTATATTGTATTTTGTTGTTAGGACAGACATAGATCTTTTTTAAATTTATGTGATGTAAGTTTTATGTCATTGTATTTAAATTTTGGGAATGAAAATTGATACAGGTCCATCTTGAAAATGGGATTCTTTCCCAATGATGTATTACTATTACTACCTGTTTAAAAATAAACTTTTCTACTACACTAAAAAAACATAGATTGTTGTACCTATTTTTAAATTACGTGGTGAGACTTAATCCCTCTTTATGGAACCATCCAGAAGGGGTTGTAACATCAATGTTTTTTTTTTTTGGTGCCACCTGTCCCATATTATCAGCCCTACCTCCCAGACCCACTGCCTCCCTGTAACCGATCCCTGGTTTTCCCTGGCTTACCCCCCCCCCGAGGCAGGGTTGCTGAGATGACCCCACCCCACAGAGACAGGTCCAGGTTACTGGCTGAATCACCGCAACCAGCAGGGCTCCCTAGGCTTACCCTCCCGGGTAGGGCTGCAAGGGTGGGCCATCTAGCACAACACGGTCTCGGTCGGGGTTAGGCACTTTGAGGGGCCACGGTACCAGGAGATGGCATCGTCCCTGGGACAGGCAGCATTTTTTTGGGATGCTAATTCCCTCAGGAGGCGGGACTTGCAATGATGTCAGTGGGACGAACAATCCAGCCTCCTCACGTATCAGGTGCCTGTTGCATTGGATCCCCCAGCCTCCGCCAGAGGTCTGCACTTTTTGCACTGGACACTCAATCACACACCCCCTACCCCCAGAGGAGGAAAGCAGTCCATGGGATGCACAATTGCGCCCCCCAGCTAGCCCTCCGATGGCACGAGTCCAGATTTGAACCCAGGTCACTGGCGTTACAGGTGGAAATCCTACTCCTGTGCCAATGGGCTGGCCCTATAATATCAATATTTTAAGTGTCAATATAAGTGCTAAAGATAAAATGAAGCAAGGACACATCAACTGTCATGACGTTTGCTTCATTTTTTTCCACAAATACAAAAATAAAGAATAAATTGCCAGTACTATGACACCCTCTTGAACATTTCCAAAACTGGGGGAAATATTTGTGTTTTTATGTATAAAAAAAAACAACATTTTAATCTCATGCCATTTTTCATAAAACTTCTTTGATAGCGGTAGAATATGGTTGTGAATGTGGTAAAAGGAAGAAATATAGGGGTTGCCATGCTTCTTTTAGTAATATGTATTTATTTATTTATTAGATCATAGGTTTACAGACCTTTGAGTCAAGAGAGCAAAACATCACAGCAAACAATACAGTGCAAAGATACAGTACATAGAACTTAGTTTAAAAGAGCAACCAGTGTTACGGAAATTCACTGGAGGTACAAGCTTGGTAATAGATAGGCCACAGTAGACATAATATAATATAGGTGTAACCCCCCCCCCACAAATGGGGGTTCCTGAAAAGTCTTCCTTAAGCTTGCCTAAATGCTCACTGTCAGGCTGGTATTCTGCGTTTTAGCGTTTAAATGTATTGCCAGAGAGTGCCTGTATAGCCTCTGTGTACTGTCTCTTTAAGAGCTGCCTGGATTGCAGTCATAATTAATCTGAGAGGGAGCTCTGTTAGAAGATGTACTTGTTTGCTGATCATTTGTTAGAGTAGTAATAATACTGCAGTTTGTTCTAACCTGCCTTCTTTGCAGCATGGACAGTTCTGTTTGTTTCCATCATCTTGGTCCTGGAGTGGAGAATGGGCCAATCAGTACATTTGGGACTCTAAAATGGAGCCTGCCTACAGGGGCTTGGTGTGGCCAAAACTTGTAGGAATTGTAGTTTTGGGCTTTTGGTGCCTAAAATAACCTGGAGGGGGAGCCCTTGTTGTGACTGACAGACAGATCAGCCAACCGAACCTTTTGGATCTTGGGGAAAGTCCCACACTGCTTGCAGTTTCAGTTAGATCTGAGTTGGAAGTGAAGAAGCAACAGCTCGAGATAGTTCGAGCAGCAATCCATAATGGATTCACATGGGAGAACTGTGGAGAGGCCTGAGTTTGGCCTGCATGCCTGTCTGCTGTTCCTGAGAGGGAACTTGTGCTTTTTTCGGACTGAATCCGATTTTGGAGAACGAATTAAGCCATTGAATTGTGACCAGGCTTTAACCTGAAGAAGACCAAATATTTGCTGAATGCGATCAGCCTGTCAGGGCTTCCAGCTACTTCTGAACTCCTGGATTGTGCAGAGAATCTGTCATTGCGACCGGAGAGCCATTTGCTTGTTACAGTGGAATTTCCTTACATGTGAATGTGCTGTGTGCTTATAATGGGTAGTGATTTGGTTCCCCACTGTGTGTCTGAACTGTGTTTTGCTTGCTGGAGGCTGTATCCAGCTCCACGGACTGAATCCATATCCATTTTCATTTGCCTGGGCCCTGCTACACTGGCCTAGCCAGAATACCTGCTACGTAGAGAAAGTATTGCCTTTTCTTTCACAAACTGAGCCCACCGACTCCGAATTACAAATAGTGTGTGTTGTGTATGATGCTTTCTTCCATCACAGGGCCCCAACCAGCTGCAACATTCCTGGCTAGCCCACCGTTTTCCTACCTGGGTACCCAGAGTGTGTGACTGTGTAGGGACTCTGAATTGCATGCGTAACTGTCTGATTAATATAGCTTTTAAGCAAATCAACCTGATTATGCCTCTCTCTTGTTCAAGTCCCCTGAATAAATCATATTTAACTTTGTTTGCATTTAACCTGACTGTGGTTCCAGTTTGTGCCAAAAGTATTGTACTGTTGCTATTTGCTGTGCTTAACCTTATTTTACAGGGGGTCCCCAGGGTAAAGCTACAGGAACCAGCCCTGGTGCTAAGTGCAAACAGTGTGGGTAATTGCCTGGTGAATAAGGGTCATTGTGAAAGTAATTATTGTATATTGTTCCGGCCACTAGAAGGGAAAGAGGGGGTTACAGTGTCCCAGAGGGCTGTGCCCAGGTTAGCTTGAACACTAACAACATTGACCTCTGGGTGGAGGCACCCATTTCATTACCCAGGCCCCTTAACCTGCTACTAGCCAAGCAGGCAGCAGTAGTAGCCCTTGGGATAGTGCCACCTAGGGGCTACATACAGACATAATATAGGTACACCAGTACCACGTCAGGTATAACTACCAGAGATTTTTTTTATTACATTAGTCAACAGATGATGCATGAGAACCCAGGCAATTACAGCAAAAAATAGACAGGGCATACCCAGCCAAGGGGTGAGAGTAGGGGCAGGTGGGGGGATTAAGTGCAGTTGCAGCAGCAGATGCTTGGCATATGGCTTCTGAGGGAGACCTTGAAAGGACCAAGCTTAATGGAGTCAGCTATGTTAGCTGGGAGGGAATTGAACCAGGTGGGAGCCCTATAGCAAAAGGATTTCTGGGCCATAGAGGTCCTTACCCTAGGGACAATAAGGGAGGTTTTGACAGTGCTGCGGGTGGAGACTGAGGAGGAAGCCCACTGTAAGGAAGTGGCGACCCCGGGGGGGACAGCCCTAGCAGGGTCTTTTTTACAAGAAGGCAGGTTTGGAAACAGAGACTTTCTTCAAGGTTGAGCAAGTTTGTGGCACAGTACAGCAGACACGTAAGGGTGCATCTAGGGGCACCCAACATTAGCCTGTAGGCCTTGTTGATAGAGAGCTGGATTCTTGCAAGAGCAGTGTTGTCGGCAGCAGCGTAGATGGACAGCCCATAGTCATTTAGCGACAGGACAGAGGAGGTGATTGCCAATCTAAGGACCTCTTGTGGTAGGCATTCCCTATGGTGGTATAACAGTCCAATCCTGACATTGGTGACAGTAGACAGGACATTGATATGGGAGTGGAAGAAGAGTGCCGAATCAAAGGTAATGCCCAGATACTTGTAGGAGGAAACCTGCTCAATGGGGTTTAGTGTGCTCGGCAGTATCATGAGGGGGGCACCACTGGCTTTGCTTTGGCGATGCGAGAAGAGCATAGCTTTGGTCTTTTTTAGGTTCAGAACTAGTCTTCGTGATGTGAACCAATGCTCAGCACTATGAAAAGCTTGTTGGAGAGTGGTCAGGAGTGTGTTGGGGTTGGGGTCTGAGGTGAAGAGCACAGCGTCATCCGCATAGAGGAGGATCTTACATGGGCAGGCCGAGGGGAGAGAGATAGGTTGAGACTAAAGAGGAGAGGGCCTAAAATGGAGCCCTGGGGAACCCCAGAGTGGACAGGTTGTATGTCAGATAGGGTGCTATTCATTATTACACATTGAGCTCTGGCAGAAAGGTAGCTGGTGAACCATGCAAGAGGGCTGAGGGAGAAACCAAGGCATCTGAGGGAGTCAAGCAGAAGGGGATGGCAAACTGTGTCAAAGGCCTTGGAGAGGTCAATGAACACGGCACCAGCGGGGCTTCCAGCATCAAGAGCAGAGTGCAGGAAGTTGGAGAATTCTAGAAGAGCAGTTGTGGTGCTGTGACCTGCATGAAAGCCATGCTGCTCGGGCCACAGGATATTATGCATGGCCAGGTATTGGGTAAGCTGGTTGGCTACTATTTTTTCAAGGGCTTTAGAGAGTTGGGGTAGGATGGAGAAAGGACGATAGTTACCCGGGGTAGACCGATCGCCACTCTTTAGGATGGGAGTGATGATGGCAGTTTTCCAGGTACTGGGGAACTGCCCCAGACACAGGGAGTGGTTGAGCAGCTTGGTAAGTGGGACCAGGATAGCATCCAACATCAGATGAAGTAGCCTAGTATCTAGGAGGTCGGTGCCAGGGTTGTTACTACTGATGGCTTTTTGCAGAAAGGGTCTAGTCTTCAGCGGGGAAATGGTATGTAGATAGAAAGGAGGTCACTGGAGAGTGGGCAGGGGCATTACTGGGATGGGGTCAAAGAAGTTACTGGGCAGGACTGAACTTAGGTCCGAGAAGGTGTGATTTAGATAGTCAGCAATGCCAAGGGGGTCAGAGCAGACAATTCCATTAATGGAGAGTTGAGGGGGGGAGTGGGATTTCCCATTCGGCTCTGTTACATTATCCCAAAAGTTTCTAGCCGACCCCCAGGAGGAGACAAGAGCGGGTTAGTAGTACTGGGCTTTGCCCTGTTGAATGGCCCATGTACACTTATTGTGCTCGGTGTTGTATGCTTGCCTATTAGCTGGCTTGTCAGATTCTATGGTCGATGTGCCATAGGTTGTCTCTCACTTTAAGTTTGTGGAGGAGGGAGGGGGTGACCCAGGGTGTGCCTTGCTTTTTGGTGCAATTTCTAATGAAGGGGGCCTAGAGGTCACAGACAGCGTTAAAAGTACATGTCAAAAAGTCCAGTGCCTCATCTATGAATGGTGCAGGCCTGATGGGGGACCAATCCAGTTGTAAAAGGTACAGTTTAAGGTGATGCAGGCCACCTGGGAGGAGGTGATGTCATTGGGTGGTTTGCGGTGTGGGTTTGCTGTTGGTAGAGGACCAGGAGAATACGACTGGGGAGTGGTCACTAAGTGAGTTGGGGAGTACACTAATATCGCGCACCCTCTGGAGCCTGTTGCTAAAAGTTCATTATGTCCAGGAGGGTGCTGATGCCAGTAGAGGGGTTAAATCTAGTTGGGGTGGTGACAAGCTGAGACATGTCAAGGGTGGCAAAGATATCTCTGGTTTGAGAGGCCATGACAGAGAGCCAGTTGATGTTCAGGTCACCAAAAATTATCTGGGCCACTTTAGGTGGTAGGCCAGTGAGGTAGTCAGCAAGTGCCTGAATGGCGAGGTCTTGCTTTCTGGGGGGAATATAGGCAATGGTGAGAAAGAGTGGTCCCTTTGCTGGGCTGGGGGAGCTTTTTAGCGTTAGAGCTCATGCCCCATTATTAAGCTTGGATGGTGAAAGTTTCATAAGTAAATTCAAGCGTTTTGATTTGCGTCTATAATGCTTGCCAATCCTATTGTTAGACAGTAGTAGTTTTATCACGATAGAAGTTGTCTAGTCTAGCCTTAAACATGTCCATGCTTGTGCTCTCCACCACATTTATTGGTAAGCCATTCCATGCAGCTAGCATCCTGATCATAAGCCAGTGTTTCCTTAAGTTTGTGTTCCATTTTGGCAGATCTAATTGCATGTTATGCCTTCTAGCACTGGTCCACCCTGGTTTATACGATATTCTGAGATCTTCCCTTAATGCAGTATCTTTAGATATTCTAAACATCATGCACAGATCACCCCTTAATCTTCTATAATGCAGGGAATACAAGTTAAGTTTTATCAATCTCTCCTCATACGATAGAATCCTCAATTCAGTCACCGCTTTGGTTGCCCTACGCTGTACACTCTCAACTCTAGCGATATCCTCTCTTTTCTGGGGAGACCACACCTGGACACAATATTCCAGGTGTGGCCTCACCAGGGCTCCATACAATGGAAAAATGACCTTCTCATTTCTGCTAGAAATGTGCCTCAGAATGCAGTTTAAGTTCTGATTAGCTCTTTTAACCTGCTGTTTGCAATGAGTGCTGAACTTTAAGTCTGTGGTTATTTTTATGCCCAAATTGCTCTCTTCGCATGTTGTTGCTAGGCTGTTATTTCCAATATTATATGTATAATTATTATTATGCAATCCTAAATGCATAATTTTGCATTTAAAGATGTTAAGTTCTAATTTACTGGATTTTGTCCACAAATAGATTTCATTTATTGCCTGCTGAAGAGAAAGGGCCTCAATTATAGTAGTCACGATAGTACCCAGTCTGCAATCATCAACAAATTTAGAAATCCATATGATAGGATTGCTGAATTGTAAGGTAGAAATATAGATGTTAAAAAGACAGGGTCCCAGCACCAATCCCTGAGGTACTCCGCTAGTAACTACAGACCAATCTGACATCACACCCTTAACCACCACTCTCTGCTTCCTCCCAGTCAGCCACACAGCTATCCATTTTAGGATGTTACTATCTATTCCCACCCTAGCCAATACATTTATTAATTCCTCATGGGGTAGCTTATTGAATGCTTTGGTGAAGTCCATGAAGACTACGTCCACTGCTTTACCATTATCCAATTCAGTATTAACTTTTTCATAAAAGGATAACAAGTTAGTCTGGCATGGTCTAGATTTAGTGAAGCCATGATGTGCGGGGTCCGATAAATTATTTACTGCGAATTATACAATGGCAAAAAAATACCCAGTTCTCATTGGCCAGCTGGCACTATCACCCTGTTGTAAAATCTAGCATCACCAACAGGAACAAGTGCCAGCCAGCCGCATCTCTGAAATCACTGTGACCCCTGACCACGAAACAAAAAATCCGCCATCTTTAAATGCCAGTAAACGGCAGTGTCATACAACCGCCACTTTACCACACTAAATTTCAAACTAAAATTCCAACATAGCAACACTCTCAAAACCATTTAAGAGCTAAAACAATGTAGTACTGTAAAATCATTCCCTCGTAACTACTTCCTCCCAGTTCACCTCTGACCGTAAAATCGGCTCCCTTCCATCATCTCGGACAACCGCTCAGTCGACCTCCATAAGCAACTGCTTCGTGCCCTATGGAACAAGTAAAACATATCCTCCTTTTTCACAAACAGTTTCTCCACTTCCGAAATCCTCAGAGGCTTAAAATATAATCACGTAAATGCCAATGCAAGTACTCGATCAGGAACCTCCCGCGGCTTCAACGCTGTGGCAGCACGCGCACTACGCTATCACCATCGTCCGTTTAAATACACAAAATCTCTCTTACAGTCTGCTGCGCAACTCAGCCTCCTTGTTAGTGCCCATTGGGACGCCGGAGCTCATTTCAGCGGCCGTTCTTATTCCAAACCCTCACAAATTTTCGTTACTGCATCGGAACAGCTAGGAGACAAAATTACCCACAGCAGCAGTCCTCTTTTTAATACAAAAAAAAACAAACTTCTCTATATATGGTTGCATTGTCATAAATGGGCATATGGTTGCATTTCACAAATTTTCAGTTACGCATCGGAACAGCGGAGAACAGCTAGGGGACAAAATTACCCACAGCAGCAGTCCTCTTTTAATAGAAAAACAAACTTCTATATATGGTTGCATTGTCATAAATAGGGAACTATTTTTGTGGTGGAATGACAAATGTTATAAAAACGACTATAACTGGAAAAATTCTATTTTACTTTTCATTTTTCTTGCAAAAATCAAGGGAACATTGTATAATTGCAATAAACCACTCCAGGGTGTTGAGTGATGCTGGTTTTACCCATACAGCGGTTTTTAGTCACTCGACCTCGCGACCTCGCGAACCACGCCAGGCGTGGGTAAAACCAGCATCACCAACACCCTGTCGTGGTTTATTGCTTAAGTAACCAACAATAATATCCTTCGAAATCCCCTCCATAGCTTTACCCATTAATGATGTCATGCTAATGGGCCTGAAATTGGCTGGCTGAGACCTAGACCCCTTTTTGTGAAGAGGGACCACTAAAGCATCTCTCCAATCTTGAGGGACCTCACCCCTATCCAGGGATGTTTGGAATAGAAAGCTGAGTGGGGGTGTTAAGGGATCAGCAAGTTCTTGTAAGATTCTGGGGTGTATATTGTAAGGTCCCGGAGATTTATTAATGTTCAATTTTTTTAGTCTACTCCTTACCTCCTCAGGTGTTATTATAACATTCCCAGGGTTAAGTACTAACTCAGCAGAAATAGAAGGGGTATTTCCAGAGTTAAAGACTGAACAAAAATAGTTATTTTGGATATTCACTGTCTCGTTCTCATTTACCAGTTCTCCATTAGAATCTTAAAAAGGTCCTAGTATTGTTGGATGGTTCTTCATGCCATTTATATAAGAAAAAAATATTTTTTGTTATCTTTAATCTTAGTGGACAGAGTAATCTCCTGCTGAGCTTTCCCCCTTTTTATAGATATCTTAACCAATTTAGCACATTTTTTATATGCATGATAATTCTTTAGGGTCTTTTCCTTCTTGTATTTCTTAAATAACCTATATTTGTTATTGATTAAATGTTTAATATGTTTATTTAGCCAACATGGATTTGTTTTTTTACCACCCGTATGTTTAATATTATGTTTTGGAATATACAATTTAATTAGATAATTAAGCTTTTCAATGAGTATATTCCACATATCCTTAGTGTTATTTCCATTAAAAGCCTTAAACCAATCCCATGATGCTAGATCTTTCCTAAGTTGGGAAAAGTTTGCTTTAGCTAAGTTTAATTTAGTAACTCCCCCAGAACGTGAGAGTGAATCTAAATTGTGAGTTAACTCCATCCCATTAAGTGTAAATAAAACCTTAGAGTGGTCACTGTTACCCAATGGGGGGAGAATCTGTACCTTGTTTGTTAAATCCCCTATACTGGTTAGTACAAGATCTAAAATATTATCGCCTCTTGTATTTTCGTGTACCATCTGTTCTAACGCCAACTGATCGAATGAATCCAGATACAATAGTTCAATTTTGTTATCCACCTTTGTAAACTTCCAGTCAATGTTAGGGAGATTGAAATCTCCCAGTACTATTAAATTATCTGCTGGATTTAAGTTATTAAAGAAATCCAAAAAGATAAGA
Organism: Neoceratodus forsteri; assembly: GCA_016271365.2. Lineage (NCBI taxonomy): Eukaryota > Metazoa > Chordata > Ceratodontiformes > Ceratodontidae > Neoceratodus > Neoceratodus forsteri. Next base: position 1,223,963,899 of record CM057450.1, read on the forward strand.
TCCTTTTCATGTGTAATAGATGGTGGTCTATAAAATAGCCCTATTATAATTTTGGGGCCATGTAATGGTATTAACTTGATCCAAGCAGTTTCTAAGTCAAGGTCATCATAAGGTAACTGTAAGCTATTTATGGAATTATGGACATTTATAAAATGGGAAAAGGATTTCAAGCAATCTGATTGGTTGTTAGCCGTGCACTAGATGTGTCTGATGCACAGCTAAAACTGGAACCCTCATTTAGAATACACAGGCCCATTTTATAAGTGCAATAAGCCACTCTGGGGATGTGCATTAGACAGTTCTAATGCACGGCTAGGGGACTGGATGTTCTTGGCCTGTGGCCTCGTGTCTCACTACGTCCCCCTAGCCGTGTATTAGAACCGTCTAATGCACACCCCATCGAGTCTTATTGCTTACATATGCTATGCCCCCACCTTTCCTATATAATCTACTTATGATATAAGTTATAACCTGGACTTGATTTCTCCCAAGAATCATTGTTGTCCCACCAAGTCTCTGTTATACAAGCTATTTGTATATTGTGTGATACCAAAAAGTCCATAAACTCATCAGCTTTATTCGTTAGGCTTCTGGCATTTATGAGTACTATCCTCCAGTCCTTTACAATATTGTAATCAATGCCCATGATTATATTTGAATTCGTTTTTAGTGTAGGCTGCCCCACCCCACCGCACCAGTTTAAATGGAAGTCAATAACTTTGTTCAGTTTCCTACCCAAAATCCTAGATCTTGCCAAGCTAAGATGAAGACCATCTGGTTTAAATAGAAACTTATTACAAAAAGTAATGTAATTATCCATAAACCCAAGATCATTATTCTTGCAAAAATTTCGTAGCCACTTATTAATTGACTTAATTGCCCCATTTTTATATTCAAGATACCCATGTGTTGGTAATATGGCCGAGAATATATCTCCACCTTTTTGTTTGATTCTTTTTGTTATATCAGCTATTTTAGCCTGAAATACATTCAGGCTAGTTTTGTTAACATCATTGGTGCCTATATGAACAAAGACCAAGGGTTTCTCTGTATTCTCCATAAGTCCCTCTAATAAATCAGACACAGCTCCCGCTTTAGCTCCGGGTAGGGTACTGACGGTAGTGCTACTCTTCCTGCCTTCACATACCACAGAGTCCACTCCCCTAATTATTGAATCGCCTATGACCAATATATCCTTGGTCAATGTTTTTTTAGTTAATAATGTGTCCTGGTTGTTTGCAGTGTCAAACTCTTGGTGAGTATTTCGGGAATTTTGCATAGACCTGTCCTCAAGGTCTACGTGATTATTCAGACATTCAAACCTATTTTGGACTGGCACAATGCTCTCATTACAGCTGATACAGTACATTCTAGTGGGATATTTGGGTTGTACCCATGAAGTATTGACCACAGGCTGAATAGGCCCCCCCACACACACACAATTTGGCTGTTCCCCTTCCAACATGCTGTTATCTTTATCAGTTGAAGTTTGGGTTTCAGACAACATAATATCCTAAGCAGCTTGATCTATAAATCTCTCTAGGCAAGTGATATCTTTTTGAGTTTCTATTCTCTGTAGTAATATAACAATTTCCTTCCTTAGCTTTGTGATTAAAGTGCAGTTCTCACACACAAACTCCTTGCATGCTGGTTCATTTGTAAACATTTTACACTTGATGCAAACTCTTTTTGTTTTACTACCTCGCTTTCCCTTATTTTGTGACATCCTAACAGCCTATCTATACTCACCAGTGGTTTGCTTTAGTTAAGTCAAATGTTCATGCCCTAATACTCTGCGTACTCAGTGGACACAGCTGACACGCGCTGGACGCAGCATGTCTCCACGCCCAGAACATCGCCGCCTCTGCTCGCTGTAGGCTGAATGAAAGCGAGTGGTTACCCGGAAGTGTAATTAACAAGGGCTCACGTGTAATTGACAAGGGATTGCATGTCCTAGGAGGGTGTCACGTATGTAGACAGCACAACCACCTCCACACTTACCCACATGATCTTCCCTGAAAAGGGTATAACCAGGAAGGGAGACTAAGGAGTCAGGAGTGGATTTGGATAACCAGGTTTCAACGAGTGTGACAATGTCTGGTTGGTGCTGAGTAACCCGGCATTGGAATGCAGCAGCCTTCTTAAGGAGGCTGCAAATATTCATGGAAGCTATGCAGAGTCCTTGAGCCTGGGCAGGCTTGTTCATAAGGTTGGGCACGGGGCCAGGGTTTGGATGAATGTTACCTGATAGAAGCAACAGGAGGGTGTTTAGATGCACCGAGGCATGGTAGTGACTGTGGGACCTCCCCTTGTGATTGGGCACGGGGCAGGATGCTGGGGTGCAAGGGGTGGGTAGAGTACAAAGGGTGGGAAAGGCAAAGAAGAGAAGAGTCCAGGGTATGACTGGGAAGTAAGAGGTAGCAGAGGTGGCGGGGGGCACTGGGGGGAGGTGGTCGAGCGTGCGGGGGGTCTGGTAGAGGTGTTGTAGATAAGTTGGGGGGTACTATGGGTAGAGGGTGACAGTCCTAAGTGAGGTGGGGTTGGTGTAGGAAGCAGGAGGAGGAGGACCATGGACAGTATCATTGCACTTGATCCTGGATGCACTGAGGATGATGAGTGCTACAACATTTTATTTATTTTTTAATTTTAGTTTTTTGTTGACTGGGTAAGTGCACTAGACAAATCCTGCCTATCTTCAGGCACAACCCGGGGGAGGGGGATACAGATGAATGCCAACTGACCATGAACCAGATTAAGCTGTTGGTGGTATTTTTAGTGAATGAGGGAAATTTGGCCAGGACACCGGGGAAATTCCCCTACTCTTTTCGATAAGTGCCATGGGATCTTTAACATCCACCTGAACTACCACCAATCCAGGCAGATGGGACCTCGGTTTAACGTCTCATCCAAAAGACGGCACCTCATAAGTGCAGCACCCCTCTCATGCTGCATTACAGTGTCAGTACTGGGATATTAACTCAAGTGCCAGATGTGGGAACTGAACCCACAGGCCTCTGATCTCCCGGCCTCAGAGGCGAGTGTGCTACCTACTGAGCCACTGACACTGACACATACAGGTCATGAGCAAGATTGCCACTATGGAGTAGTGGTAGGGTGCTGGACTTTGGTGTCAAAGATACCAGGTTTGAATCCCAATGCTGGAGGGCAGCAAAAATGTAGGCCTGAAGGGGGCATGGTACATGGGAGGTGACCTGGGTAGGGTGATGTACGGAGTCAGATAGGGATACGGTAGTGACTCCTAGTGGTCAACTGAGGACAGTGCAGGCTATGGAGGGTGGGAGTTCAACTAAGATTGGAGAGGGGAGGTAGAAACCAGGCTGGAGCAGGGGGTAAGCTATAATTAGGTGGAGGACGTAGGAAAAATGAGAGCTAGGTTGTGGAGTTGCAGTGTAGGTGGGAGTGTTGGAGTGCAGAGGAGTGTAGTGAGGGTAAGGAGAGGGTTAGGTAGATAACCTCCCTCTAGTGGATGCCCGGTATAAGCTGCAAGTGGAGAAGTGGGGAGTTAGAAAAAAGAATTAGCAGCAGGAAGTCATATGACAGGGAGAGGCTTTAAGTTGAGGGCGGGGTAGGAGGGTGGCTGGGGCAGTCAATGCAAAGTGTTGATGGGCTAACACACCCAACAAACAAGCTTGAGGGGAGGCAGATAATTGCCTCTTGGAGCTCTCCTGCTCCCAGGAGTGAAGCGTCTGTGTGGGCTGGGCTGCTGGCTAATGGGGAGGGGGGTGTTCCAGATGCCTATAAGTAGGGAAGAGACAAAGGGTAGTATTAGTATGCAGCGGGAAGGTTACAGTTTACAATATGGCTGCTACTGCACAAGCACCAAGTGTTGGGCTCTGAATCAGGACAGAGACCCGACAGCGCATGCTTGGGTTAACAGGCAAGAAGGCAAGGGGATGCCAGAAACAATGTTGGATCCAAGTCAGGTAAGTAGCACAAAACACTCCCAAACAACACTGTCTAGCAGCATCCCACATTAATAGGCTAAGAGTTAGCTGAGAAACAACTGAAATGCTATGCAGAAGCTGTTAAACACATGCTACGTAGCCCCTTAAAGTACCAGAGTGAAACCCCTGTATAAGCTGCAGAAATTGTCCAGATAAGCAGTGAAAATAACAATCAGTCGATATTGGAGATCAGAAAAAGTGATGTTCACGACCACCAACAAACAAGCTTGAGGGGAGGCAGGTAATTACCTCTTGGTGCCTCTCATAGAAACAAAGACTTTGATGGCAGATAAGGACCACTTGGCCCACCTAGTCTGCCCATTTCCTTACCTACAGGATAAGCTGCAGATCCTAGTTAACCAACAGCCTATTTCATCCTACCCCCCCCCAACAAGAATTGCCTTATGTTTGTCCCATGCATTCTTGAATTCTCCCACAGTTTTAGACCCCAAACCCTCCTCAGGAAGGCTGTTTTATCGTCCACCACCCTCTCTGTGAAAAAATACTTCCTCATATTGTCCCTGAGCCGTCCGCCCTCTATCTTCAGACTGTGTCCCCTTGTTCTTGCATATATCTTTTTCTGAAAGATGCTACCATCTTGGACTTTGTTGATTCCATTGAGGTACTTAAAAGTTTCTATCATGTCCCCCTCTCCCTCCTTTCCTCAAGGGTATACATATTAAGCTCCTTTAGTCTCTCCTCATATGGCTTCTCTTGCAGACCCTGCACCATTTTAGTTGCCATCCTCTGGACTGCCTCCATCCTGTCTATGTTCTTGCGGAGATGGGGTCTCCAGAACTGGATGCAGTACTCCAGATGGGGTCTCACCAACTGTCTGTACAGAGGGATAACAACTTCCTGTTTTCTGCTGGTGATGCCTCTCCCTATACATCCCAGTATCCTCCCAGCCCTCCCTACTGCCTTCTCACACTGCTTGCTAACCGTAAGGTCATCTGATATGATTACCCCCAGGTCCCTTTCCATTTTTGTTGTTGTTACTACCTCCCCCCCATTGTGTAATCTTCCCCTGGGTTTTTGTTTCCCAGGTGCATTATTTTGCAGTTCTTTGCATTGAATCCAAGCTGCCATACTTCTGACCATTCCTCCAACCTTGCCAAGTCCCTTCTCATCCTCGCCACACCTCCTTGTGTATCAACCCTGTTGCAGATCTTTGTGTCATCTGCAAAGAGGCATACTTTTCCTTCCAGTCCCTCTGCAATGTCACTTATAAAGACATTAAAAAGGACTGGATCCAGTACTGAACCCTGCGGTACCCCACTAGTAACCCCTCTTTCTTCAGAGTGGACTCCATTTACAATTACCTTCTGTGTCCTGTTGTCCAGCCAATGTTTTACCCAGGCTACCACCCTGGGACCCATTCCCAGGCTGGTTAATTTGATTACTAATCTTTTCTGTGGGACTGTGTCAAATGCCTTGCTAAAGTCTAGGTAGGCCAAATCCACAGCCCCTCCCATGTCTACTACATTGGTCACCCAGTCAAAGAAATCTATTAGATTCATCTGACATGACCTTCCCGCTGTGAACCCATGTTGCCTTGGGTCCTGTGCCCCACTGGCCTCTAGGTACTCAACAATGCTTTCCTTCAGAAGTGATTCCATCACTTTCCCTACCACAGAGGTCAAACTGACAGGTCTGTAGTTTCCTGCCTCTGTCTTGCTCCCAGTTTTGTGAAGGGGAATCACATCCACCTTCCTCCAGTCCTCAGGTACCACACAATCCTCCCATGATTTGTTGAAAAGTGTAGTCAGTGGTGTCACTACTTCTCCCCTTAATTCTTTTAGAATTCTGGGCTGAATTCCATCAGGCCCCATTGCTTTGTCCACCTTCAGTTTTAGGAGTTCTTTCAGAACTCTTTCTTCTGTGAAATGACTGGGATCGACCCCCCTATCCAGAGTGCTTCTGTTAATTGGATTAGGCACCTCCCTCTCCTCCTCTTTTGTGAATACTGAGCGGAAGTATTCGTCCAGCATCCCTGCTTTTCACTGTCCTTCTCTGCCCACCCACTGTCCATTCTATTCAGCCTCACAAATCCCTTCCTTTGTCTTTCTATGCTCCCTGATGTACCTATAAAAGCTTTTATCCCCCTTCTTAACCGAGTTGGCTATCTTTTCCTCAGTTTGGGCCTTTGCTATTCTGACTTCCCTCCCTCTCCTGCTCCCAGGAATTAAGTGTCTGTGTGGGCTGCTGGCTAATGGGGAGGCGGGTGTTCCGGAGACCTCCTGGCACCTCTCAGAACTCTCCTGCTCCCAGGAGTGAAGCATCTGTGTGGGCTGCTGGCTAATGGGTAGGGGGGTGTTCCGGAAGTCTCTTGGCACCTCTCAGAGCTCTCCTGCTCCCAGGAGTGAAGCGTCTGTGTGGGCTGCTGGCTAATGTGAAGGGGGTGTTCTGGAGGCCTCTTGGTGCCTCTCGGAGCTCTCCTGCTCCCAGGAGTGAAGTGTCTGTGTGGGCTGCTGGCTATTGGGGAGGGAGGTGTTCCAGAGGCCTTTTGTAGTCTCTCGGAGCTCTCCTGCTCCCAGGAGTGAAACGTCTGTGTGGGCTGCTGGCTAATGGGGAGGAAGGTGTTCCAGAGGCCTCTTGGTGCCTCTTGGAGCTTTCCTGCTCCCAGGAGTGAAGCGTCTGTGTGGGCTGCTGGCTAATGGGGAGGGAGGTGTTCTGGAGGCCTCTTGGCGACCTCTCGAAGCTCTCCTGCTCCCAGGAGTGAAGCGTCTGTGTGGGCTGCTGGCTAATACAGTATCAGCTTTCAAAATTGCAGTTTCAGAGGTGATCGGCTCAGGACACAAATAATTGAAAAATCCCAATAACAATAAAACTTGCCAGAAAGCTATTCAAACAATTCAAAAGGACATGCAGAATGACTAGGACATCAATATAAAAGAAACAGAGTAATGAAAGACAGGCAGACATGTACATAACATGCCTTGAATGATGCCAATGGCTGTAATTGAGGAAGCAAATTTCCTCGCTGCCATTCTGTAGCTGGACATGGCATAATGGGATAAATCACTGGTCTGATAATGCTTCCATATATTTAAGAATGTGATTGTACCATCAGAAAATTGGGAATTTGAAATATCAGGGAATACTGTAAACATTAACAATTCTTTCTCCAGTATCACATCTAATCAGAGTGGTGTTCATCAACGGTCAGTCTTGGATCCAGCACTCTGTTCGACCTTCATTAATAACCTTCCTCCGGTGTCTGCTTCCTGCTCCTCATTAGTATATGTGGATGACCTTGCATGTTAATTTAACTCTCATAGATCAGTTAACCTTAGTTCTCACCTTCACTGGGACTGTCAAAATGTGCACATCTGAGTCATGAATAACAATGTGGTCCTTCATGTAAAAAAGACACCATCTGTATTGCTGGGTCAAACTCTAACCTTACGACCCTTACCAAGACTTAATCTATAGCTTTTGTTGATGGCTCCTTGCTGGATTCTGTTGAGTCTTTCTAATGCTGTGTCTTGAAATCACCATTGTTAGCCTTCCTTCTCCACATTTCCACTATCTGCAAGTCTGTAAACTCTAAACTAGGATTAACCTATAGAGACAGGCATGTACTCCCCCCCCCATCACCACCACCACCCCCAACCACCAAGGTCTGACTTGCTACTGCCCAGCTTAAATTCTGATCTCTTTCCATACTTCAATTCCTCAAAAAGTAGCATGACTAAATGTAATTTTATGTTCCTTAACAACTATCACTTAGCACTGATTTCAAATCATATTACCCATCACTATACAGTACTTTGTATTCGACCTTGGGCTGGCTATCTCCCTCAGCTGGGCGTTCCTATGTCCTTGCGAATGTTCTTCCTCCTTCCCTCCAGTCTTTAACCCCTGTTTCCATTGCTGCATTACTTCAGCACCCTAAGCTGACTTACCCTCTATGATCTACTGACAAGCCCCTGCATTCCAAAGATGAGAGAGCAGGCCTTCTGTTCCTTGGCACTTACAGTTTTGATTTCCCTCCCTGTGACCAACTGTAACATCCTTTCGTATACTCTTTTCAGATGTGACTTAAGTATTTGCAGGCCTCCTGTGTCTGTACTTGTACTTGACTGCCCAAACATCAGTAACTGATTATGGGCTTGCAATCTATGGCTCTGCCACTGGAACATCCCTACGACGTATACCCACAGCTCTGAACAAGGCCTGTAGGCTTCTCACTGGTGATGCATGACTCTCGCATACCTGCAACCTCTATGCTCAGACAGGCTAAGAAGATTAGTCTGGGACTCGTGCAACCAGGGATTCAAAACATTCAAAACTCCTCCTGTATGTCCCATCGCACTAGGGGCTCATTAAATCAGATTTTCCAGGTATCCTGCTGCCATACTACCCAGGGACAAAGATCTTTTGCCTACCATGCTCCCCTCTGGCTAAACTCCCTCCCTCACGACATCTCCTCAGTCTCCAAGCTAGGCCCTTTCAAACATAAACTACGACAATATCTTACTTCACACAACACCTGTGACTGCTTCCACTGAGCAGTGCCCCTCAACATTGTGCACCTCATATCATCACCACCTCCAACACACATTGCACTCAATCTCCTGCCCCACGTCATTAGCACTTGTTGCACCGTTCCCCTCTACTCAGTCTCTACCTCCTTCCTACTTCACCCCCACACAACCCAATATCCCTTCCCCTATCTGTACATCCCCACCCTCCCTCCTCCTTCTGCCTACCCCACCCCACTCCCTCACCACCTTTCTGCCACCTCCTGACAAGGCCCCTGGCTGACTTATTTTGTCTCTTTTTTCTAGTTATCCTCACTTACACCCCCCTCCCACCTTATCTCCTTCCACTCTTCCTGTCTATCACTTGAGAAGGCCACCTAACTGATTTACTTGTTCTCAACCGGTATCTTGTTTCTCTACTTCACTGTATGCATATGTCCTGGCATACACTGTACAATGCCAATTAAAGTTACTCTTTTTTTGTATCTCTTGTTTATCATAATTTATTGTGCTCCCATTGCTTTGTGTAACTTCCTTTGTAACTCCCTCTGACGTGGAACCACTCATAGGTGATAATCCAAGATCTTATTAAATAAATAAACTGCCATTCTTGTAATACTCTATGTAGCCATTTTGTGATCATCTTTTACTCAGCTGAACTGTATTGTAACACTGTTCTTACTGTAAAGGTGTAAACTTGTACTCCCTTGAGTCGTGCCTCAAAAGAGTCATTTTATGTTTAGAGTACCTACTGTACATGGTTAAGAAAACCACAATAAATAAAGAAATAAAACTAGAGTATATGCTAATGACCAATGGACACTTTAATCTGAGATCTTCAGGAAGAGCTCGATAAATAATACCTTGCTGTGGTCAGTAGTGCCCCAGTCCCCACACACACATAAACAGGAAAATCCTGAGGGAGAATTTGTTGATACCCAGCGCCAGGAAAAATGTGGGGAGCAGTTAAGCCAGTAACAACGGTGACAGAATTTAACAACAAAACATTAAATGTCAGAAAAATTGTTAAAAATATTTAAAATCATATTGTGGGGATCCAGTACTGAAAGATTTATTTGGGCAAAAAACAACCTTTTTCAGGGCCCAAAATATGAAAGCCTACTATATGTGGTACTAAGTCATTTTACATCAGAAAATACAAGTACATTGCTAAATACTACACATGTTGGTTATTATGAATGTCACCATTGCAATATGTCCAGGTATGCACAAGTGGGCAAGGTACAAAAAAGGCCCGGCTACAGTTTTGTGAGGGACAAAGAATATGGCAGCCAAGATTCTTGTAGATGACGAGCATACAATGTCATCTCTGATGAGACTTCTTGACATCTTAACTGGTAGCGATTTGGAATAGTATATAATAGGAATAGGGAATAGTTGTAATACATTACTGATAAGAGTGAGAAGGGAGGCTCGGGGAGCTTTGCCCCCCAAAATAAACCAATACGCTGTGTGTGTTTGGGGGGTGGGGGGCATAGCCCCCAGTCATTTCTGTTCCAGTCAGCACCAAGACTGGGAAGCTGCTGACTATTGCCTACCAACAGTCGGGTAACTGAGATCATAATCTTGTCCACCATCTTTGTCCCTCACAAACTGCAGTCACTCCCAAAAAATACTATATGATGGGAATGCAAAGGTTACATTATGACAATTTACAAACTGTAGTTCCAAGTAAATGGTATGTGCTGCCTGGTGTTCCTGACCTAAGGTTTATGTGGGTAGGATCAACAGGCAGCTCAATATTTGATTGCAAGGGCATGTGAGGGTGATAAAGAACAGACAAACTTGTAATGCTTTGGAGGCTCATTTTAATGGAAAACATGGATATGATCCAACCTGCATGACGTTTAAAGGGGCTTGAGAGAGTGATGCCAAGACAATGTGAAAGTTGAACACATTTTTTTAATTCCTTACACAGAAAGATAGAACATAGAAACACTGAATTTGCCGACAGATAAGGACCACTTGGCCCACTAGTCTGCTCATTTTCCCCTGCCTATATTATCAACACAGATCCTACTTGATCTCTGGCCCATGCACCCCCCCTTCTCTTTCCCTAAGATTCCCTTATGCCTATTCCATGCATTCATGAACCCCACCACTGTTTTGACACCCACCACCTTTGCTGGAAGACTGTTTCAGGAATCCACCACTCTTTCTGTGAAGAAGCAACTCCTCACATCTCTCCTGAATTTACCCCCCCCCAGCTTCTTATTGTGTCCCATTGTCCTTGAGCATCATTTAGATAGAGTAGGGGGGAGGGATCATACATCACAAATCAGTTCAACTAAGCAGTCACACGTGGCCTGCAGTGTTAGTGCCTTCAGACAAGCCAGCCAGTTTTAAATTATCCAAACAAGAACATGCTTCTAGGTCAAGTACATTTATCCTGAAACACCTCCATGTAGTGAAGGAGGGAGTCGAGAGCCTCACCAAGCTGAATGATGCCATCCTGTACAACTCCAACCCATTCCTTAGCCACCCCAATATGGCGCTCCACTCCAGCGAGTCTTTCGTTTAACTGATGGAACTCCTGTTTGTTTTTCTTCTCAGTGTCTTTATTTCTTTTAGCAGCAGCTTAAATCGGTTATGAGTTAAGCACTCACATTCACAATCCATGTTGTAGCCCAGGGCCTTTGAGATGACTGGAGACATGCTTCTGCTTTGGTTCTCACTGTCCTCTCAAAATTGAGCTCCTGTGCTGTCCATTTTGGTTTTCTGTGACTGGGAACAGGTTCTCCCTTGGCTCCAGCTAGCATTTGGAGGTATTTGGAATTGTTTACAATTACAAGGGGAAAGCTTGAATCACGGGAAGGAAGACAGCTCTGCAGATATGCTGTTACCTAGGCCATGACATCACCAGAAGTCTCCTCTTCTATCGTTAGATGACTGCCTATTATAGGATTGTTACACATGTAGTAGGACTGAAATTATATGACTTATGGGCCATTATGCAACACAACCGGATACATTGCTGTCATCCTGAAGTTTGATAATTTAACTGTGGTAAAGGTGCAGCATGCCTTCTATAAGTCTGTCGTAACTATATACTGTCATAACTTTTTTCATGCAGGGCCCTATGGGTCCTACCTGAAGAAAAGAGATCACATCTGACCTTGTTTCTTCAGGGGAAGGAGTGAGCATTAGGGTAGATAACCCCAAGGAAAACCTCACCGCTGATTTGCCAACACTCAGGAAACCCAAAACTCTTAATGTTTTTTTTTCCTTTTGCTGCCACATTTCCCTACTTTTGTTATTCTTAATTTGAACCTTAAGTGGTGCATTAACGCAGTTTTCATTTAAAAAGAAGATATATATATATATATATATATATGGGAGACCCTCCAAGTCTTCCTTGACAAGTTTACCACGGCCCATCCTTCCCTTCAATATACTGTTGAAGTATCCTCCTCTACACTGCCTTTTCTGGATATCCAGCTGTCAGTCCAGAACACTGGTCTGAAGACATCAGTCTATTACAAGCCCACTGACTCTCACAGTTTCCTCCTCCACAGCTCCTTCCATCTGAAACATGTCAAGAATGGCCTGCCTTATTCACAGTTTCTTAGACTTCGCAGGTTATGCAGTGAAGAAGATGATTTTGCTGAGCAGACCCAAATAATGCATAGTTTTTTTATCAACAGGGGATACCCTAAAAGCACAGTGGACAGAACACTCTCCCGGGTCAGTAACATGCCCCATAACCTTGACCCCCGCAGGAAGGATACTGTCACACAAAAACAACGGCAAATTCCACTAGTTCTTCCTTTCCATCAGAGCACACCTTCTCTTCACAGGATCATCACTAGTAACTTTCCCATTTTGCAACTGACCTAACATTGGTGCTTCCTTTACAGAACCACCTATTGCCTCCTACGCTCGGCCACCTAACCTGTGGAATCTCCTGGTTAAAAGCAGCCTCACCTACTCCTAACAGCTCCTCCTCCCAGGTACCAAACCTTGCACAGGACCGCTGCTACACCTGCAAATCTATTTCCAGTGTGACTGAGATTCAGGGCCTACAGGTGTTTTCACATCACCAAGGAGTTCTCATGCACTCCACTAATGTGGTGTATTGTATTCTTTGCAGGAAGTGTACAGCTATTTACATCGGAGAAACTGGTAGGCGCCTTGCTGGACGTTTCAGGAACATTACAGAGCAGTCAGGAATGGTGAAACTGCTAAACCCATTGTATCCACTTCATCTCCAGGGACCACAATGTCAGTGACCTTTCTGTTTGTGTCCTTCAGCAGGGCTCCTGGGATCCTGACCAAAGAAAAAACATGGAAGCCAAGCTGATCATCCGCCTTGGCTCCCAGCAGCTCTCTGGTTTAAATGATAGACTTATTTTCCACTAACATCTTTCAGCCATCCCTTTCTTTTTTTTCCCGAAAGTCTATTTGTTTTTGTACTCGTTTAATTTATTTTTCATTTTCACCATAAGTCTCCTCTGTCTCCTTCCCACACATTTGTCACCTTTCAACCTTCTTACTAGGCCCTGTTAATTAGTCCCCACCTGGGAACTTCCCCAGCTCTTTCACTCCCATTATGCTTTATCTTTCCCATCATCACCTTTTTGTTTCACAGATTCTCTCTTAATCTTACCATTTATCACTTCTTCTCCCTGAGCCTCCCCTTTCTTCTTTCTCCACATATATATCTCTCATTTTACCTCTCCTCTCACGAACTTGTTTTTTTTTTTTTAGATATTTCCTGAAGAAGACCTAAGGTCGAAACGTAGATTTTTAACTCTATTTTGTATTTTCAGAGTGCATTTAATATAACCATTTTGTTTTGCTATATATATATATATATATATATATATATATATATACACACACACATATGGAATAAATAATGGGTAAGGGTGGTATACAAGGATGTATACCCATCAAGGGGGCTAATTAGGGCTATAAGACCACGTGACAGAAGGGCGAGTGGCTTTATTGCCCTAATCAGCCCCTGAGGTGGCTATACTTCCAAGTGTTTCACCCTTACCCATTGTTTGCTGAATATAACACATCATGATGGTTATTGTAAGGTTTCTTGCAGCAAAGAGGGAATGGTGTGTAAGGAGTGCAGCTAGGTGTTTGGGGGATTTCTAGGTTTGGGAGGGTTTTGTATAAGTGTCTTTTTTCCAGGGTCTTTTGCAGCTTGTTAATTGGTTTGGCTGCCTTCCTAATGCTGTGTTAATTGTGTTATTAGTGGTATCTCATAGGGTTTAATCAAATGCAGGTGTATAGTTTTTATTAGTGTAGATATATAATTTTAATTATTTGACTAGTATAGGTATACAGCTTTAATTAGTGCAGGTATATAGCTGTAATTGATAGATTAGTGCAGGTATACAGCGTTAATTGACAGATTAGTCACAGGTATATAGGGAAATAAATGATGACCTTTTCAATGGGGCACGTTCCAATCCATGTATTTTACGCACACACACACAGGACATAAAGCGCCAGCAGAAACAGGCCTCCGCGGTCTTTGGTCTGCCGATTATGCGCCTAGCCCCTCAACTTGCAGCTGCACCACCTCCCACCCCTCTTCATCATCCCCGCTCTGTCCCATCCTCTCTTAAACCACCCACCATTCTACAGATACCACCTCCTTTGGGCAGAGCATTCCATTTGTCTACCACCCATTTTGTGAAAAAATGTCTCCTGATCTCCCTCCTGAATCTTCCCTCCTCCGATCTCAGCTGGTGCCCTCTCATATGCCTCCCTCTTCTAATATGGAAAATCCCTTCTGTATTAGTTTTATTTATCCCCTTTAAGTATTTAAAGGTTTCAATCATATCCCATCTCTCCTCTCCTCTCCTCTCCTCCAGGGAGTACATGTTCAGCTCACCCAGCCTATTCTTGTAGGACTTTCCCTCCAATCCCTGGATCATCTTTGTCACCCTATGCTGTACCTCCTCCAACAATGTAACATCCTTCTTCAGGAACGGTGCCAGTACTGCATGCAGTATTCCAGATGCGGCCTGACCAGCGACCTGTACAGGAGAAGGATCACCTCCCTATTTCTGGAGGAGAGTCCCCTTACTATACACCCCAGCATCTTGTTGGCTTTTGCAGCCGCCTTCCTGCACTGAGCTGAGTTGTTCATACTCCCCGTTATAAGCACCCCTAGATCACTTTCCTCCTCGGTGCTTTCTAACTCTACCCCTCCCAGCTGATAGCTTCTTCCCTGGTTCCTAGCCTCAAAGAGCAGTACCTTGCACATCTTGGCGTTGAATCCCAACTGCCATGTTTCTGACCATTCCTGTAGTTTGATCAGGTCTTCCTGCAGCCCCCTCCAACCCTCGATATCATCTACCACAGCTCCCATCTTCATATCGTCTGCAAACAGACTGATCCTACTCTGGATCCCGAGTGAGACATCAGCTATGAATAACCCAAACAGCACCGGTCCCAGTACCGATTCCTGTGTTACTCCGCTTGTCACCGCCCTCGGGGATGAAAGTTCCTCCCCCACTACCACATTTTGCTGCCTTCCATTGAGCCAGTTATTGATCCATTTGACCATCCTTGTTCCCATCCTTATATACTCCAGCATCCCCCCCAGCCTCCCATGCGGCACGGAATCAAAGGCCTTGCTGAAGTCTAAATACAGGACATCCACCGCACGGCCATTGTCCAGCTTCCTGGTCACCCAGTCGTAGTACTCACTTAGGTTTGTCTGGCAGGATCTGCCTGAGACAAACCCATGCTGTTGATCATCCCGGAGTCCATTATCTTCCAAAAAGGTCACCAGCCTTTCTTTTAGGATCATCTCCATGAGGTTACCCACAATTGATTGAGGCTCACTGATCTGTAGTTGCTCAGTTCATCCTTAGGGCCACTTTTGTGAATGGGCAACACATGGGCCATCCTCCAGTCCTGTGGTATGCATCCTGTGTCCAGGTAGGTATTGAACAGGTCAGCCAGTGGTGCCGCCAGGATCTCCTTTAGTTCCTGAAGTACCCTAGGGTGAATGCCGTCTGATCTTGGTGCCCTGTCCACTCTTAGTGCCCTTAGTCCTTCTAGGACCCTGTCCTCTATAATCCCTATATCAGTCACCCCTTCCCCCCCACAGCCCACTCTACCCCTCCCTCCGTGAATGCAGAAAAGAAGCATTCATTTACTGCCTCTGCCTGATCCACTCCCTTCTCCACCCACCCTCCGTCCTTCCTAATCCTCACAATTTGGTCTTTGTTCTTCCTTCTCTCGCTTATGTAGCTGAAGAAGTCCTTTTTTTCATCCTTAACACCCAGTGCCAGTCTCAGCTCTCTTGAAGCCTTGGCCGCTCTGACTAGCCTGGTAACCTCCCTGGACTTCTTCGTATACTCATCCTTGTCATCTTCCCCATCCAACTTCTTGAGTCTCCAAAATGCTTTTCTCTTGGCCCCAACCCCCTCCATGACCTCTTGAGTCAAACAACTGGGTTCTTTGCACTTCTCTTCTTACTTTGTGTCCTTGTACATGTCCCAGTAGTCTCCGCCAGCCCTTTTTTAATAATGTACCATTTTTAACTAACATCCATGCTTGTTTGAATTCCCACCAGATGCCTACCCAAAATTTCCCCCGTCCTTTTAAAGTCCACCCCCTTAAATTCAAACACCCTGGTTCCTGTACCCCCTGTTTTCATACCCATATTGAGCGTGAATCACATTGAGTGGTGGTCACTCTCAGTCAGAGGGTCCTCTACCCCCAGATCCCTTACAGCCTCCTCATTTCATAGTACCAGGTCCAGAGTGTTTTCCAGTCTAGTCAGCTCAAGGACCAACTGCACCAGGAAGCTGTCCTGAAATGCTTCTAATATGACCTGCTCCTTTGCACTTGTGGTAGCTGGGGTGCTCCATTTTGAAGTCCACGCCACCACTGTGTTCTCCTTCCTACAGACCCTTCTAATTTGCTCAGTTTACTCTTTATCCAGGTCATCCCCTTGAGCTGGTGGTCTGTATACTACCCTATCCTCAGTGTCCTACCTTTCAGGCCTTGAAATTGCATCCATAGAGCCTCTGTTCTGCCTTCCTCCCCCTCCTACCTTATACGACTTATCTCCTCCCATACATAGACTGCCAGGCTCCCACCTTTCCCCATCCCTATCCTTCCTGAATATCCTATACCCTGGGATCACTATATCCCAGTCCTGGTACTAGGTGGCCCATGTTTCCATGATGGCCGTGATGTCTACCCTCCGTACTGCCAAGAGGGCCTGCAACTGAGCAGACTTGTTACCTAGGCTTCTTACGTTCAGTGAGACCACCCTCCACCCTGTTTCCTTCCCTACCCCTCCCTGCTCCTAATCCCCCCAGTGCCACTACCCCAATTCCTTCTCCTTTAGCTTGGGGGGGGTAAGCTTCTTTGGTTCCCCTCCATGGGATCTCTGCCCACCAGCTATCCACTCGCCACCCTCCCACCTAGTTTAAATCCACCTTTGCTGCTACAGTATGTACCCCCCTATCTTCTTATCTTCTGCTTTAACACCCCCTTCCCCTCCCCGCTCAAGTGTAGCTTGTCCCCAGCATATAGATCATTATTGTCCCAGGTTCTGCTCCAGCAACCCAGCAACCCGTACCCCATGGATTGACACCATTCCCCCAACCAAATGTTGAACTCCCCAATCCTCCCTTTCCTTGCTGTACTTGCGCAGGGCACTGGGAGCATCTCTGAAAATGCCACCGATTCCCCAGCTCCTCACACAGCTTTCCCATTACCTCGAACCTCTCCCTTACTACTTCCACCGTCTCTCCCACCAGGTCATTTGCACCCATGTGCACCATGAGATGCAGTTTTTTCCTACCCCTCTTTACGCACTTAAGAATTGACTGTCTCGCCCTGTCTGCCGTTAACCCAGGTATGGACTCCACCCACATGTGACTATGCCTTTCCCCCTTACTGCCCCATCTGATCCCTTTTAGTATGGAATCCCCAAGCATCAGTACACCCCCCTCTTCATTCTTCATCTCCACCCCACCCTAATACCTAGGTACCTATCCCTCGAGTCCGCCACAATCGTAGCTCCACCCTTCCCCACTGTGGCTCCCCCCTCCCACACCTGACCTGTCCACTCCCCCTCACCCTTTTCTCACTGTCCTCCACATGCTTCCCTTGAACCCTTGCCCCCATCCTCTGCTATGCCCTTGTCATCCTCTCTATCTGCCCTGCTCTTTTCCTCTGTATCCCTGCTCCCTTCGACTGTCCCTTCAGCTGTGCCCCTCCCTCTTCACCCCTGCCACCCTCCTCTGACTGACTACCATCCCTTGTGCATTCCCCCCCTCTCCCTCTTCTGCCCCTCCTGGAGATTCTTCACCCCTACTCCTCATCCCCCAATGTCGCCAGCACTGCAAACTTATTACCTGCCCCCTCTGCAATACTGTGCACTGGCTCCTTCATCCTGACCTGAGCCTTCCCTTCAGTGCCAGGCCTCCTGTTTGTTTTGTCCCCGAACTCCCTCCCAGTCCCCTCCCTCGATCCACTGTTCCTCCCATGAGGTGTCCTCATGTTACTCCCCATTCCCTCCCTTTTATTTATTTATTTGTATTTCAGATGACACCTTTGAGTCAGGCTCTTACAAAGGTTCCAATGTCACAATATATGGACAATAAGGTACAAAACATAACATGATCATTACAATGGAACTTACAAAAAAAGACAAGTAAGGTTACAAATAGCAGCCAAAGGCATTGTCAAGGGAATTGTGTTGTGAATTAATTATACAGTACAAGTCCATAGGCGGCTCAGTGAAGCTTTGTTAGGAGTGGGTTAGTGGGAAAAGAGAAAGAAGAGTGGTGATCAGGGGGGTGGTATGGGAGAGAGAGAGGGAGGAGGAGAGAAATGGGGAGGGCATTGCATTGGGTATGTGGTAGATGGAAAACAGCAAGGGAGGAGGAAAGGGGAGGATGAAAAGGAAAAGGAGACAGATTCATCCTATACCCAGTAATGGGGGGTAGGAGAGGAGGAGGAGGAGGAGCTGAGGCAGTGAGGAGGGATGCTTGACGGTAGTATGCCTGGAGGGGATTATGAGAAGCAATCACAGAAGGCACTAGCCATGAGGTGTTAACGCAGTTTACACTTAAAAGCACCAATCGTGGGAATGTTGGAGATTTCTGTAGGTAGCAAGTTGAACCAGGTGGAGGCTCTGACAAGGTAAGAACACTGAGCTTGAGAGGTCTGACAGCGGAGGTATTGTAAAGGTTAGACAGTCTGATCTTCTAGTTAGGTGGCAGACATGCTGCGGGGTCAATATTGATTGGACTCCAGGGGGCATAAGGCCCAGTGATGTCTTCTCAGCTAGGATACAGGTCTGGTACTTTAGCCTGCCAGATAGCTGGAGCCAGTTTGCCTCCTCGTAAGTGTCACACATGTGAGAAAGGCGGGCAGCTGAAATAAGGAGTCTACATGCCTTATTAAGGGCTACAGCTATGCGCCGGAGTGCAGTATCAGTAGCGGATCCATAGATAACGAGCCCGTAGTCAATAATTGAGATAACAGAGCTCTGGATAGCGAGGTTTAAGGCTTCAGCTGTAAGGCAATGTTTATGCTTGTATAGTAGCCCTATACAGGAGTTCACAGTTTTGCGATATTGTCAATGTATTTGATATACGAGAGGAAGCAGTCAAGGGTCAGGACCAGATATTTAAACATATCCACCTGCTCAAGAGCGACACCTTCATGGTTGTTAATTATGAGCTCATGGTCCTTGTACTTGTTGTGGGTTCCATGGAACAACACTGTTTTAGTTTTTTTGTGGTTAAGGATGAGTTTATGTGAGCAAAACCAGTCTTCCACTTTGTGAAACTTTTCTGTAGTTGAGACTGAAGGGAGGTGGGGTCGGTATGGCAAGTGAAGATTACTGCCTCATCTGCATACGGTAACATTCTGTCATGGCAGGAGGCAGGGAGATTGTTCAGGAATAAGCTGAATAGCAAGGGACTCAGGATAAAACCTTGGGGTACTCCAGAGTAGATTGGTAGGGATGACGAGAGGAATTCACCAATCCTGACCTGTTGGGTCCGGTTACTGAAGTAGCTTTGAAACCAGAGGGTAGTTTCACTTGAAAGACCAAGGAGGGATAATTGTTTGAGGAGAATGGAGTGAGTGACAGTGTCAAATGCCTTAGTCAGGTCAATAAAAGAGGCGCCGACCAACTGGCCCAGATCAAGTGCATGATGGATATGTGTGGGGAATTCGAGGAGTGCCGTGGTAGTGTTGTGCCCTTTGCAGAAGCCATGCTGCTGGGAACATTGCAGGCTGTATTTTACAAGGTACTCTGTAAGCTGATCAGCTACTATCCGTTCCAATGCTTTGGATAGAGGAGGGAGGATGGATATAGGCCTGTAGTTTGTGAGAGTCTTGTCACCACTTTTATGGACTGGAGTCACCACTGCCAGTTTCCACTTTTGGGGGAACTGGGAGAGCATGACGGAACGGTTAAGGATTTTGGTTAGTGGGAGCAGGACTTCGTCAATGGTGAGGGCAAGAAGTTTCATATCCAATGAATCGCCACTGACCATAGACTTTCCAAGCACTTTAAGAATGTGTTTTTTAGCTAGGCTTTCCGGGATTGCTTTGAAATGGAAAGGAGGGTGCCCTGGTGGCAAACCTGAACCAACAGGAGCTGGGTTGACTGTGGTGGGATCAAAAAAGTTAGGGGGTAGCACATGACTAAAGTCAGCAAAGTGGTGTTAAATCGTGTGATGATTACATGGTCAAAAGTGATGGTACAATCTATGTTCAACATTGTGGGTGTTGTTTTGGGATCCTTTCCAGTCACTTGACAAGGTTACGCTAGAATTTACTCCTGCTATTCCAGGTGCTGGCTAAGGCATTCCTGTAATAGTTAGCCTTCTCATGGCAGATTGCTCTGGTACATGCATTCCTTGCTGTTTTGTAGGCCTGGATATCAGTCTGGGTGCCAGTAGCCTTAGCACGATACCAGAGCTGGTCCTGAGATTTCATTTGTGTAAGGAGGCCTAGTGTCATCCATGGGTTATTGACACCCTTGATCTTACGCTTCCTTGAACGGAGTAATAAATATCGAGGCTGAGTTGAAACAGGTGATAAAGTATTCAAGTGTTGTGTCTACGGGGGGCTATATCAATTGGTGACCAGTCATGTTCACGAAGGAGTGTTTTAAGTGACTCAAGATGACCGGGGGTCAGCATTCTCCTGTTAATAGTTTTGGGGGGGGGGGGAGTTTGGTGTATTTGTTGGTCCAGATACACAAGATAGGGGAATGATCACTTAAGGAGTCTGGAAGCACTGTCGCTTCGGAGATATGCTCTGGACAATTAATTAGCACCCAGTCTAGAAGTATACAGGTCCCTGTTCTTAGTTTACTCTAGTAGGTGATTTGACCATTTGTGAGAAGTTAGCAGCAGCTAGAGCATCCTTACAACTATTTGAGCTGGAGGCCAGCCAGTTGATATTGAAATCACCAAGCAGGATAACTTCTGTATTCTGATCCAGGGAGTTGATACAGTCAAGGAGGGAGGGAAAACCCAGATTGCTCAACTTGGGTGGTATATAGACAGAGACAACAGTCAGCATCTTGTTGTGAGTTCCAAGAAGTACTTTGGCAGCAAGGATTTGGATGTCATTTCTGGGGATGGGCACGGGCATGACATGACCCATGAGGGACTCTTTAAGGTAGAGGGCACAGCCTCCTCCTTTCTTGGTAAGTCTGTCCTGTCTGAAAACTACATATCCAGGAATTGCTATTGCAGAGTCAGGTATCTTCGGAGACAGCCATGTTTCCAGCACTGATAGGATGTCTGGATTGTGCTGGGAAACCCAGGCAGAGAGGGTATCAAGTTTGGAGAGGAGGCTGCAGATGTTAATCCAAAGTTCCTCCCCTGTGACGTCCTCATATTGCTCCTTGAGGGAGGCCCTCCTGCCCAAGCCCCCCCCAACTCATCCTCTCCAACTCAAGCCACAGTACCTCCTCCTCGAGTCTTTTCAGCCTGTGACAGATTGGACCCCCCCCCCAGCCTCTACAATATGTTCATCCAAACTGCCACCCCACATCCACTGCAGCCCACTATCCCACTACCCATGATACCAGTACTAACTACAAAATACAGTTCTGTCTATAAGTTTCTAGCCAGTCCAGTCCCTATGTAAAAATACAATATCAACTCCACTTGCAGAGAGGCATAAAACACTACTATGATACCATACCATCCATTTCCATCAAAATACAGCTTGAGATACTACACCTAAGTACAAAACACAGTACTATCTATAAGTTTTTAACTTTTACCTCTTTAACCAGAGCTAAATATCACTCTATAACATTACAAAGAACAATCTTCTCTGTTAGGGAATGTTAGTGGATGCACCTGGTATTGCTTTCCACCAATCCCAATGCAGCACCGCCCCAATAAGTGTGGATAAGCTGGAGGTTGGAAAGATGGGAGAGGGTGGGATTTGGGCCCACTGCCACTCCCATTAGAGTCAATCAGCCTCTTACACAACTGCGCACCTCAGCCTCTTTCCTCAGGCAGGAGCAAACACATCCCTGTAGTTCATGCTTCTTCCGCTTCCAGCTCTAAACTGAAGCCCTTCAACTAAAATGTCACTTGGCTAATCTCTTGCCCTCCCCCAAGTCTACCTCTGTTTGCAGTTTCCTGTCTTTCAACTGGCACAGAACTGAACTTCAAAATGTAGCCCTAATCCAAGCAGCACTGTTTAAACACCCAAAATACAGCCCTAATCCAAGCAGCACTGTTTAAACACCCAAATACATATCCCTCTCCCATTACAAGCTATTTGAACAAAAGCAAACTTAGGAAAAAATACATCTCTTTAGTTCAGCCTCACACAAACACCAGGACACTCCTGCAGTACATGCTTCTTCAGCTTCCAGCTATATATATATAATTATATATATATAATTAACGTGTTTTTGATCGAACTCAATTAAACATGATATTTTAATTTTGGTGCACTGATTAAATGAATATTCAGTAAATGGGGGTAATATTAAACATATTTTTATGAGTTTTGCACAGTCATGTTATATTCAACCTTGACGATTTCCATCCTCAGCCCTCAAGTGTTGTTGGGTCATATGACCGGTAGGGTGATAATATTAATAAAATATATATATATATATATATATATATATATAGAATAAAGGCTGGGAAGTGTGTGATATGAGAATTTAATGCACACCTGAGGTGTGGGATGCCACATAAACCCCGAAGGCAAAGCCTGAGGGGTTTATCAAAGCATCCTACACTGAGGGTGTGCATTAGATTATCATATCCACACTTCTCCATCTTTTATTTTATATAATATGCTGGCCATCAATTTTTTTCAATGGAGATCCCCTGAGTTTTCACACACACACACACACACACACACACACACACACACACACAGTCTCTCTGTTTCCCTCCGTCCTCCATTCACGAGCTACATGTTTTTATTTTGTCCACTGGATATGGGATGAAAATGCGATCCCGCTAACCCCAGTCAGTCACAGAGCCTTCCATGGTGGCAACTGATTTTTTTTGAGGTGGCTGAAAAAATAGGATCAGCCAGATAGATTTTGTACAGGCTTTTCTCTCCTGTTTTTGACTTTACAGTTAGATGCAGCGCTATTTTATTAAAAGGAAAATGGCAGGACTTTTGCTCTGGCGGCTGCTCACTACTTTGATATGGAGCCGCCATGTTTCCAGAACTGTTTGGCCCGCCCAAAAGGAGATGGGCAGCCAGTGAGGGAGTGGCTGCTTTGAATGACATGGCACATGTTTGCTGTAATAGCTATAGCAACACTCTCTCATGCTTGTATCTAGTCTTCAAAGCCGCCAAGTCACTTGCTCTCCTTGATCTACACTTGGCGGCCTCTGTTATTGAAAACTGAAAAAAACTGACATTAAACCCTACAGTTGACATGATTTTTATACAAAACACTGCTTTTTCATTGCATTCCCTGGCATATTCTTTATTGAACGAACACTGCTCAGTCACGCTACACAGACTGACCCACCAAGTCACTCGCTCTCTTCGATCTACACTTGGAGGCCTCTGTCATTGAAAACTGAAAAAAACTGACATTAAACCCTACAAATGACATGATTTTTATACAAAACACTGCTCTTTCAATGCATTTCCTGGCGTATTCTTCATCGGAATGAACACCGTCCGGTCATACTGCACAGACGGGGGAAAAGTGAAAGTCACTGAAGTGTTCAAGGGCAAAGGTACTGAGAAGTTGATTTTTAGAGCGCCGTAATAACCCAATTTTTGGTTATTACAGTGTTTGACAGTGCTCATAATCAGGCTAATAAATAGGGTCACGAGTAATTATATTGCGTTAATTAAACATAATAAGTATGCAGTAATTACCAGTTATGGACTGCTATGCTGCCCTTTCGTGGAGAAGCATAAATGATGAGTAGGGAGGGGTAGACACTACCACCTCAAGGAAAAAGCAGTGAGCCTCACAACATAGGGATTTTAGTCATGTTTGACATCTAGGAGGCATCCTTGTCTATAATATGTCAGCTTTAAATTTCATGCTTCGTATTCAGCACTACTGAAGGAGGGTATGTATTAAACTACTTTAGAAAATGAGCAAGTTAAATACTGTACTCTGACTGGCTGGTGCATCATATTTTTTTTGTGCCAGTGCCCCCTGTAAAGAAAAAGGTCTAACATGTGATCTGGAATTTGGACAAATCACATACAGAATTCATGAGCTACTTCACTCGTTTTTGATTTCTATCACAAACATGAATGCCACCTATACTCTTACATAAAAAGCTTCAACGAGGCCCTAAAAATAAAACTCTGTTAAATTTAAAAAAATGCATAATTAAATGATCTTTCTACTCATTCTTTCTTTTAAACAACAAGGTTTATATTTCTTTTATTTTAGATAAGTCTAACGTAAAATAGTCCTTCCACCATACATTTTTATTTTTATTTGGATCTATGTATACATTAGTTGGTTGACAAATGAAATGATACACATCAGCTTCCGAGTAAAGTATCATGATGGGCCATTTGGCACTGACAGTTTCGAATGGGGGTACTGCTCACGGCACTGATTACCAGTGTTCAGGTCGGTATTAGTTATATTGCTGTTGTTTTTTCTACACTGTGGGTTAGGATCAGCAACAGTCAGAAACAGACAGGAAATAAACTAAAAGGAAAACAGAAGCATCAGTGTTACAACTGCGAAGACTGCAGCGACTGCTACATTTGGACATTTGGGTGGACAGATGCTGCTGTGTTTTTTTTTTGGGGAGGCAGGTAAAACTCTTTTCTGTATGGAACCTGCAGAGGGGGGAGTGTCCACCTGCAGTCGGCAACAAGTTCAGGCATCTAGATTATGTGTATTCATGAGCCTCATATTATGTGATGAGGTCCTACATACATACTTATCTAACATGTGGAATGCGACTGACCAATCATATTGTTGGCTTTTACCCACCAATATAATAAATACACATACATTTTAAAAATTCAAGCACTATTCAGATTTTGTATAGTACTTCTGGTGTTTCTTTGATGATCATGAACAATTCCCCTCGTTGACTAACCAGCTTCACAGAGCAATCTCAGCTGCTCAACCTGCCTCACAGAAAATTGAGCCTCTGGCTCCACAAGAAGTCTAATGTGGGTCTGTGTGAATGTATGCCAGTGGAATTTTTAGAATTCTGAATTCATCGTTCTATGTTAACACAATATATTTCTGGGGAAATGAATATTCCATTAGAACAATACTGCAGAATGTTGAATTCTGATATTCCATGGTAAACAAACAAACCTTCTATTGCATTTGTAGAAAGACAGATGACTGACAGGTGAAAACCACCTGTGCAGGAACTTTTTATAGTTTCTAAGCAACATTTTATTACATTTTTTGTGTCTTTTTTTATATTTTGGAAGTTTTGTTTTTAAATTTACCCAGCCCATTCTCTAAGCACAATAAGACCCTTCAAGGTATAGGGTATTTATAGTTACCCAAACTTCCAGGGGCTGTAAAGCCTTCTGCCTATGGCATCGAGCCTCATCACTCCCCTGGTCGTGCGGGTATCCATCAATGCCCCACACCCTGTCAGGTCTGATTGCTTATGTAAATTGTACACCTTTTCAACTTTGCCATATGTATGTATGCTTATTTTCTTTTGACTTTTTCAGTCAGGGAGGGCACATGATATTATTTTAATGGTCTTCTGGGGACAAAAAGTTCAGGTTAGAGAAGAGAAGGGTGTGGTTAAAAATGCTGCCATGTGAGGGTAAGGTCTGGCAGGCTACCAAATAGCATTTTTACAGGAGAACCAGGGAATGGTTTGGTGGTGGTGGTCGTGGTGGGGGGTGATGACTGAGGGAGTGGGGATGACCAAAGACAAGCCATGCCCTTCACGGAAGGAGTTCAGTACCCATTTTTGGGGTCAGGTATTTTCCAGAAGTCTGCACATCCCTGCAAATGAATGAAGGCTGAATCCTTAACATGATCAATGATTTATGTGTTGATTCCAAGTGCAAGAACTATGTTGACCATATCATTCTTTTTGATTCAGGAAAATCCCCATGTGCAGGAAACATGCAGTTGGTAATGGAGTCTATGATTACAGTGAATGGTCCAGAGACAACAACATGGAAATCAGCCCGACACAGATGCATGAACAGGTTGTAATTTTCTTTGGGAAGCCTAAAACTGAATTGCCATTTTTAGAAACTGAAAGAACTCCAGTTCAGCGGGCCACTCAAATCAAGTTATAATTATATCCAAAAACTTTAAATGGGTGTTCCGTGTGTAAATACAGCTGGTCCTAGGCTGTATTTTTATAATACTAACGAGAGTCAACCTCAGCACAAATGATTTAGTCAACAATATAGACAACAACAATGATTAGACCTAAGCCTTCTGGCCTTTGTTGATGCACTTCTAAACATTAACTGATGCACACTATAGACACTAGCAATGCTGATCTTGCTTTTATCTTACTTCCAAGAAGGACAAAAAATAAATATGTCTGCAGGAAGACGAAAACAAAACAACAACAAATAGGTCCTAATGCCTGACGAAGATAGTCTAACTATCAAAAGCTAGCCTCAAAGACAATTTTGTTAGCACAATAAAAGATATCCACTGCAACAGCTTTTTTTTTTTTTTTTTAACTTGTGTAACCCCTAGGTGGCGCTATCCCAAGGGCTACTACCCCTGCCTGCTGGGCTAGTAGCAGGTTAAGGGGCCTAAGTTCTGTAACGGGTGCCTCCACCTGGAGGTCAGGGTTGGTAGTGGTCAAGCTAACCAGGACACTGCCCTCCGGGACACTGTAACCCCCCTCTTTCCCTGCTAGTGGCCTAAACACTGCACAATAATTACGATTCACAATACCCCTGATACACCACACAAGTACCCACACTGTTTGCATTTACCACCAGGGCTTTCCTCTGGCTCAGCCCTGGGGACCCCCTGTAAAACAAGGTTATACATAGCAAATAACAGCAGTATAGTA
This sequence comes from Neoceratodus forsteri, assembly GCA_016271365.2. Taxonomy (NCBI): domain Eukaryota; kingdom Metazoa; phylum Chordata; order Ceratodontiformes; family Ceratodontidae; genus Neoceratodus; species Neoceratodus forsteri. The sequence continues at coordinate 1,223,990,839 of CM057450.1, forward strand.
CTCTTGCATAAACTGGAACCTCAGTCAGGGTAAATGCAAAAAAAAGTTAGATCTGATTTATTTAAGGGACTTGAACAAGGGAGGGGCATAATCAGGTTAATTTGCTTCAAGGCTGTATCAATCAAACAGTTATGCATGCACTTCACGGTCCATAAACAGTCACACACCCTGGGTACCCAGGTGGAAAATGGTGGGTTAGCCAGGAATGTTGCAACTGGTTGGGGCCCTGTAATGGAAGAAAACAACATCATGCACAACACACACTATTTGTAATCTGGTGCCGGGGGGTCAGTTCGTGAAAAGAAAACAACAAGACAATCAGATGACACACTTTTAGATTAGGCTGTTGTTGCAGAGAGCTACCCTGGTGATTACTCACAATACCCAAGACTGGACACAGGCTGGACAAAAATCGAGACTGCAGGTTGTTGATCTGGAGTGCCAGGAGAAGCAGGGCCCACACGATTTGCAAAGGCGTCGTTCCTGTTCAAGAGTGGAGCAGGGGGCTGATCTCCAGGCAGGTCTCTTGTCGGTGGCTTTCTCTGTGCAGTGGGGTAGTCTGGCAGGGCCAGCGTGGCATGGCCCAGGCCGAATGGAGATGAACGCGGATTCAGTCCAGTTAGGCTGGATAAAGCTTCCAGCAAGCAGAACACAGTTCACACAGTGGGGGGAACCAAACCACGACCCACTTTCAATATGCAGCACATTTACATGTAAAGGATTCCACGGCACCAGCAGCAGAACACAGTTCGCACAGTGGGGAACCAAATCACGACCCACTTTCAATACACAGCGCACTTACATGTAAGGAAATTTTACTGTACCAGGCAAAATGGTCTCCGGTCACGATCGCAAAGTCTCTACACAAACCGGGGATTCAAAAGCAGCTGGAAATCCTGACAGACCGATTGCATTCAACAAAATCTTCGGTCTTCTTCAGGTATGAGCCTGGTAAAAAATCAGTGGCTTACTTCGTTCCCCCAAACTTGGATTTAGTTCGAAATAATTCTCTTCGCTCTCTCTCAGGGGCAGCAGGCAGACATGCATGCCACAACTCAGGCATTTCCACAGTTCTCCTGCACAAAACTACTCAGACGGCTGCTTGACTGTTGACTGTCTCAAGCATGTTGCTTCTTCAGCTCCCAACTTATATCTGACTCAACTGCCAGCAAGCCTGGGAAATTCCCCAAGATCCATAAGGTTTGGTTGGCTGATCTTCCTGTCAGTCACAACAAAGGCTCCCCCTTCAGGTGTAAAAAGGCGCAAAAAGCCCAAAACTACAATGCCTACAGATTTTGACTCCAGACAGCTCCTGTAGTCCGGCTCCATTTTAGGTCCCACCAGTACTGATTGGTCCAATTCACAGTCCAGGACCAAGATAGTGGAGATCAACAAAACAATCCTTGCTGCAAAGAAAGCAGGTTAGGCAAACTACATTATCATTATCACTCTAAATGATTTTCAGCAAATAGTTACATCTTTCAACAGAGCTCCCTCTCAGATTACTTATGACTGCAATCCAGGCAGCCCTTAAAGAGACAGTACACAGAGGCTACACAGGCACTCTCTGGCAATCACATCTAAACTGCTAAAACGCAGGACACCAGCCTGGCAGTTAGCATTTAGGCAAGCTTGAGGAAGAATTTTCGGGAACCCCCATTTGTAGGGGAGTTACACTTGCTATTTATGCTCCCCCCTGCCACTAGCACACCGACACATCGGGAGTCACCAACACATCCCCACAGTTGTTGTCCCCACCTTACCTGGTGCAAAATGATCAAGGGCCTCTCCTATGGAGCCACTGCAGTATCCCCCAGGCGGGTACTAGGTGGGCAGATCTAGCCCTTGAAATTCTTCAGTTTTGTTGGGATGCTGGGCCATGGAACAGGCAGGGGAGATCCAGATTGGTGTTGGGTGCTCCGTCTTCCCGGTGTGCTGAGGCCATTTTCTAATTTTCTCTGGAGGTGTGATGTGTGCTGTGATGCCAGGGTGCAACCGCCAACGTCCATCATGCCCCCCCTCCAAGTCTGGACTTGGTGCTTGCTGTGCTGCTGACTTCCACCAGAGGCCAGTCAAGCACCGAACCTTACCCCACCATCCCCCCTGGAGAAGGTGAGAAGTCCCACGGATGCTTGAGCCTCCTCCCCCCCCCCGCCAGCCCTCTGACTCCCTGGGCTTGTTCCCGAACCTGGGTCACCAGCGTTGCAAGTGGTAGTGCTACCGCTGTGCCGGTGGGCCAGCCTGCATTAGCTTCTATTACAATTTGTGATTTTTTGACTCCGCTTCTAATCGAGCATGGCTTCTATTATTTAAAAGCCACCCAAACTATCACAATAATTGTTTGTTTGCACTCTGCATTGCCTACTGTACAGATAAGACTGCTGTAGGAGTAGCAGTGAGCATACTGCTGTTATGAGCATATGTAGGACTTGATAGTGGCTCCGAACACTAACAACTGATTGGCATGTTTTCCAAATTTGGCATGGCATGGTGTGGGGTGGCTAGATACCGGTGTCCACCTACCCATCTCCTTACTTGGCCTAGTATAGCAAATAGCAAATATGACATGCTGTTTTTAAATAGTCATAGTGCTTTGAGTGTTCTATACTGGAGTACTCCCTATTTTGTCTTTACCCTGCTTACTCAGCATGGTAACAATTAAGCGCCTACCTGAGTATGCACCTGCTTGCCTGATCATCTGATTGTCTGATCATCCTCATTTGTGATATGCACGCAATTTTCTGAGACAGTGGCAGAACTTACAGTACTAACAGAAAGCCCAGAACTTTCAGAAACCCTGTCCCAGGGCACTTATGGTACTAGCAGAAAACCCAGTCTCTTGCCACAGTACAGCTACCACACAGTTGTGCTGACTATATTTTAAAACAACCTCTTTTAGTCCTGTCTTTTAGTTGGTAATGTACAATTTCTGACTGCTAAAATAAAATTGCACACTCTGAATCTTGTCTTGGTAACTTTTGTCAGTCCAGTTGTGTGTTTTGGCAGGTGGGGGTGTGGTGGTGGGGTGGGTGGGTAGTGGTGCCTTTACACTGCATTCAACAAGTAGTAGTAGTTGATCCTGTAAAACTGTACTGACCCCCTGGTTCTTCGAAATGGAGGCACCCCTTGAATACTAGCCGTGGTCTTTATTCAAGGGAGGGTTCTATTAAACACTTTCATTTTGTGGTACAGCTATAATTTGAGGGTGACTAGTATTCAAGGCTGGCCTCTATTTGAAGATATATAGTATTTTCCATTTGCATTTCCTGTATCATCAACTGTACTAACACTGCTACTACATTTCTTTGTTTTTCAAGAAAATTTCATGAAAGTGTGTGACACGCAGATTCCCCTTGTCAAGTCCCGTATAAAAGACTTTCACCATCCCTAGGTTATCCAGAACTCTTTTCCCTATTTAAAGCTTGTGGTTCCAACTTGCTTAAGCACAAACTATCAGGTAATTTGGTGGATGCTTAGTCTTACTGTACAAACAAGTACCCAGCCCTTGCCTTAAGAAGGTTCCCAAAACAGATGTTGCACTCCAAGATATCAGCAATATAAACTGCACGGAGCAAAATAAGTCCCTTTCAAGATATTTAATTCATCATATAAATGCTCTGTAGTTACATCCAGTCACTGACAGTGAAGGCAGCTCTCCTCCCCAGCACTTCACATATGCAATAGGCTTCGTCAGGGGACTGATGGGAGAGTACACCCTCATTACCTTTATAGTGACCTACTGATTACATCACCAGGAAATGTCTATGTGAAAAGTGCATACACTAGTTTAAGTATTACTATATATATTTATATACAAAAATAAACAGTGGAAAAATCTTTAGTTAAGCACCCCTGGGTCCTATTTTGAGTGCACAGACCTACCCAGAAACCTGGGTAGTTTACATTGCCTCAAGAAGTTAAGGACAGCTAAAGTCCCTTATTGTGTCACAGATTTTCAAATTCACTTTCATAAGTCTAGGAAATTCTGGAAAGTTGTTCATGCTCCTTTGCCTCACCCCAGAAACCCAAACCCCTGTTAAAAATAGTCAACTTACCATCTCTTATCCATTAAATGCAGCTACCATTCTAAATACATATTTACCCAGTGTAGCCAAAGCTGTTGCTTAATTATTTGTTTAAAACTGCTGTACAAAACACTAAGCTGAGGTGCGCAGGTTTGACTTGGGGTACAATGATCACATGTCGGCTAAAGCTGACAACAAAAGCTAAAGCTACAGGTACAATAGGAACAGAGAATACAGTAAAATAATTAACAAGTGTACGCAATAAACAGGAAACTATCATTTAAACTGGAGGGGATGTAGGTGGAGGGAATATATACAAAGGAGTTGTGCCAGGGCTCCAGAGGTAACAAGGCAACAGCGGTGAGGGCAGGAAGAAATGTGCTCTGTGTGTGTGTATGTGTGTGTGTGTCTGTGTGTGTCTGTGCGTGGGGCGGGGGTTAGATGCAGAAGCAAGTCATGGAAGAGAGGGCTCAAAGGAGGGCTCTGAAAAAAGTGAGGAAGAAGAGAAGAGATGGATAGAGGGAGGTTGCTCCAGGGGATGGGGGGTGGATAGGAAGGAGGAAGAGACTGGCAGCCCAGCCAAGGTTTTTCAACAAGGAATACGGAAGAAGCAAGCATCGGAGGAGGACAGGGAGGGAAGGGGAGGGATGGAGGAAAGAGGCAGGAGAGGTAGCAGAAAAGGCCTCTAACACAGAATATGGTTAGAAAAGAAGCACAGTGTAAGAGGCAATGGCGCTAAAGAGAGGGGAAGAGAGGAAAGAGAGGTTCAGGTAGAGGGTGCAATGATATGTGTGGGGAGGGAAGTGAAGGGCAGAATAGCTGCAGTAGCGAACAAGCATTTTTATTTTTTTTATTTAGTTTTTGTTTACCGGGTAGGTGCACTAGTCAACAAGACTATTTTCAGGCACGACCCGGGAGGGTACAGAGACAAACTACAGGAAAAACATTTTAGTACAATACTACAAGTGACAAGTAAGTGTTTGAGTAAATTAACAGTGGAAAACTGACAAAAACAATACATCATTTAGGTTAAGCATGTAGCAAAATACAATCAGGTCATTTTAGAGTGACTGAGCAGTATACAAAGGATGAGAAATACAGCGCAAGGAGAGCAGGTAGTAATTAAGTAGGAGACAGGTTGGTAGTGGGAAAATGGAAGAAAAAAAGAAAAATGTGCTCCCTGCTGGAGTGGGCCCCAGGGGCAATGGACAAACAGAGGAGAGGGGTTGCAAGAGGAAAAGTGAGGGCTAGGGTGGTTTAAAACAGGAGCAGACATAGGAGGAGATGAGATAGTGTCATAGTTCTCTTTTGAAGGAGATATGGGAAGCAGATTGATGTAAGGTTAGTGGGAATGTGTTCCAGAAAAGGGAAGCATGACAGGCAAAGGCATGACCACCTTTGGAAGTGCGGTCTCTTGGAATTAGAACAGGGGCCTGGTCAGCAGAGCGCAAGGCATAGTTGGTTTTCTGGTGGAGAAAGAGACTGGTGAGGGGTTTAGGTGTATGGGATCTGATGATGTTATCAGTAATGGATCCGAGAGCATAATACCTAAGCTCTTTGGGGGGAAGCCAGCCCAGATCTGAGTAGAGGAGACAGTGATGTTTCAGCCAGGGGGAGAAGGAAGCAAAGCGACAGATATTATTATAGGTAACATCCCACTTTTGTAGACTTCAGTTGTAGGCAGAGACGTAAGCGGCAACCCCATAGGCAAGTGAGGGGAGTAATATTCCATGGGCAATAGCCAGCCTGGCTGAAGGGGTGAGTGCATAGCTCGTATGGTAGGCGATGCCTAGTTTAGAGTTAACCTGCTTACAGGTAGATTGAATATGGAGGTCAAAACTCAGTGATGGGTCAAGGGTGACCCCTAAATATTTGAAGGAGTTTACCACCCCAACTGAGGAGCCATCCAAAAAGGAGACATTGAAATGATCTTGGGAGTGTTTGAGTTTGAGCTTGGACCCAAATAGCATAGCTTGGGTTATAGTGCTATTTAGGATAAGTTTGTGATTTGCTAGCCACTGTTGGATAAGCTGAAAATCAATGGAAAGTCGAGAGTTTATGTCCTCTATACTGTTTGAACTGGTATACAATATAATGTCATCTGCATATAATAGAGAGGAGGTATTTAGGAGATTGGATAGAATATTGTTTATAAAAATTGAGAAAAGCAGAGGACCTAAGATAGACCCTTGAGGAACACCAATATTGATGGTAACCTTGTCAGAGAGGGCAGAGTTGAACTTCACGTATTGAGACCTTCAGTCAGATAGCTATTAAACCAGGTTGTAACGTTTGATGAGAAACCTAGAGAGTCAAGAGTGGCAATGAGGATGGAATGGTCTACAAGATCAAATGCCCTGGTCATATCTATGAAAATGGCCCCCGTGAGCCAGCCAGAGTCCATGGCCACTAGGGTATCAGACGTGAGTTTGAGCAGGGCAGTGGTAGTACTGTGTCCCTTCCAAAAACCATGTTGCGCATCAGTTAGGAGGTAATTTTTCAGAAGGAAATCAGTAGTTTGGAGGGCAATCAGTTTCTCTAGGATTTTGCTGAGTGCGGATAGTATGGCAATAGGTCTGTAGTTAGAAGGGTTAAGCGGATCACCCTTTTTGAGTACAGGGGTAACTCTGGCTATTTTCCAGATGTCTGGGACGGAGCCCCGACACAATGAGAGAGTGAAAATCTTTGCTAGGGGGGCTGCTATGTATGGGGCAGCTAATTTTAGGAGCTGAGGCTCCAAGTTATCAGACCCACGGATGCGTACTCAGAGATGTTCCGTAGAAGTCTGAGAACCTCATGCCTATGTACCGATTTGAAGTGGAAAGTGGGTCTGGCAGGGTTTGCCTGTAGGACTGGATTTGAGAGGGGAGGGGAGGGAAAGTGGAGGTGTATTGAGTGAGGTCAGCAAATTGCATGTTAAAGAAGTTTGTAATAGTGAGGGGATTGTTACAGTGGATGCCATTAAGAGTCATGTTATTAGGCGTGGTGGACTGACTTGAGCCTAGGAATTGCTTAATATGGACCCAGAATTTTGGAGGGTCATCCTGGGAGTCAGTTAGTACAGCCTTACAATAGGAGCTTTTTGTTTGCTTAATTTCTTTCTTACAGGCATTTCTAAGTTCCCTGTAGGTAAGCAGATCTGCTGGTAGACCAGATATCTTAAACTGATACCAGCTTTTGTCCCTCAGACGTAATTTAGAGAGATCGGATTTCAGCCAGCAGGACTGTCTATTTCTTACTCTTCTTGTCATTAGATGACTGTGGTTTTCTTGTAGTGTCAAGAAAGTGGACAGAAAGATACCTAGGGCAGACTGTGCATCCAAAGAGCTATAGAGAGAGGACCAGTGAGTACAAGCAACGTCAGACAGGAAGGCCTGGGGGTCAAAATTTGCATAATTTCAGAAGGTAATGAAACAGGGCTTCGTGGGTTCAGGCCTACTTTTGCCCCAGATGCAGAAGGTGGGGGAGTGGTCAGAGATAGCATCAGGAAGGACGCCTACATCCACGATGTTCTCAGGGCGGTTCGTCACAATCCAGTCCAGTAAGGTGCTAGTATTAGATTGAGGAGCGGTTCTTGTAGGTGAGGAAATAAGCTGATGGAGGTTGAAACTTTGAAATTTAGACAGGGCCATCACTTGTGAGCCTCCCAGCCAGTTAACGTTAAAATCTCCTGGTAAAAGAACTTCACTATTTCCTGAGAGAGAAGCGGTTTGGTCAAGGAGCTCATGAAGTCCATTTAGGCCATGTGTAGGGGGATTGTAGGCACAGACAATGTGTAGCTTCTTTGTGCCAAGGGTGAGGAGGGCATGAAGGGCCTCACAGTGATGTAAGGGAGATGAGTTAATTATAGAGAGCTGGAGGTGAGACTTGTAATATAAAGCTGTTCCGCTACCCCATTTCGAAGTGGGCCTGTCTTTTCTCAGGAGATTATAGGAAGGAAGTGAGCATAAAGAGTCAGAGGTGGATGGCTTAAGCCAGGTTTCAGTGAGGCATATTATATCTGGCTTATAGAGCGTGGTCCGCGATTCGAGTTCAGCGAAATTCCACACAAGGCTCCTAATATTATGGTGTGTAAGGAGTAGCATGTCCAGCAAGATTACAGTAGACTTGGGAGCAATACATTATGCATAGTCAAACATCAGGTGGATCATATTAAACATAATCTCATGGCAGACCAGGAGTGGAAGGTGGGACTTGTTGCAGCATAGTGTGCCAACTCTGGATAGGAGCTTCTTGTGGATGGCATCAATGTGGACAGAGAAATGGATGGTTTGATCCAGCCACCGACCAATGTACAGAGAGTGGGGGACTCCATCAATGAGGAGCCATCAAGAGTCTTAAAGACAGGAGTTTAGTGGAGTCTAGTGAGCTTCTGCTTAGTGCCAAAGGTCATGGAGACCGATTTGGGGCATTAAGATATATTTGGTTCAAGTGGAACCAGCATCAGACATTGTTAAACTTGTGCTACACAAATGTTTCCCGTTTAGGGGCTAAGACTTCAGAAGCATGCATCCACATACAGTATGCGTAAGCAGAGGTTGTTGATTACAATGGAAAACAGGACTGAGCCCAGGATGAAGACTTGGGTGACACCTAAATGGATGGAATAAGGTGCTTTCTTCATGGACCAACTGGTGACAATCTGGTAGGTTGGAAGGAGGCCCTGTCCCTCTGCTGCTTCCAGTACAGAAAAGTTATCACCTGGGTTTGCCACTTCACTTCCCTTAAGTTCTTTCTTGCTTGAATATCAAGGTCTTACACAGAAACCCCTTAACTCTGACACTAGCCATAGCCCCAATGGGACTGCTCCACTTTCACCTTTGCATGGCTGCCCACGCCATTGCTGATCCCATTACAGTACCGACCTTATGAATCATTCACTCTTGCCTGGAAAATAGCAAAGGTCATTTCTATCTACAAATGGGTGATACTTCACAGCATGGCAAATACTGACCAATCTCCCTGCTGCTACCTGCTCTGTCCAAGGCTGTGGAGCATTGTTGGCAAACTAAGCTCTCTAACTACCTAAATGATTCTGCTTTCCGTGATACTTCCCAGTCTGGTGTAGGGATCTGCTTTTCGTGATACTTCCCAGTCTGGTGTAGGGACAACTATTCTATTGCCATCTTCTTTCTCAGAATAACTAACCTCATACATGCAGTCATGGACCTAGGCTGCTTCACTGCGGCAATTTCTTGTGATTTAGCAAGAGCTTTCAATATGGTGAACTACACACTTCTCTCGTCTAAATTAGTAAATGCAGGCCTTTCTCCCAAAGTAATAAATTGGTTTAGGTTGCATCTTACTGACCAACAACAGGCTGTCCATATAAATTATACCATAACTTCCCCTCTCCCTATAGAGGCTGGGGGTCAACAAAAAACACTCCTAGCCCCATGCTGCTCTCTGTTTTTATTATTGATGGCCACACTGTCTATGTTAATGCATACATTTGTATATCTCCTGATGACACAGTAATGATTTCCTCCACCAGAACTAATAAACCATTTACAGAAGGATTGTTGATGCTGTGCAGTGTTGGTTTCTGGATAACAGTCTTACCCTTGACTCTACATAAACTCTGTCATCATGGTTTTTGTCACTATATTGTAAACGACAGTGGCTGGTTCCCTGATAGTGCAAGCTGAACAGTTCAAACATCGAGAAGTCTGTTGAACAAGCATTTGGATTTCTTCTCATCACTGAGTCCATCTGTAACAAATTCCTACCCTGACTACGTGCCCTGCACCATAACAAAGCCTGTCTTCCTTATCCAGCTAGACAAAAATAATTTCTAAAATAATTCTTCATATTTTTAATATGGTGACATGATTTATGGTTATGACAATAAAACCTTGATTGCCAGACTGGACACATTTTTCACCTCCTTCTGTTATTTTGCCCTTGATTATCTCCTTCGTACCCACCACTGCACACTTCACAGCATCCTTAAGTTCCCATCGCTGGAAGGGTGCCAGTGTATGCATGGTGCTTCTCTCCTGTTTAAATACTGGGCTAATAAACTTTCCTGCTACATACCTTACCTTCTAATCCCTGCTCCTTCATTCTTATGACTTTAGGCTTGAACATCATAGGTCCTTCTGAAGTCCAAAACTCCTGAAGACCTCTAGCCAGGATAGTTTCCCATTCAGACTTCCCAGTTTCTGGAACAAGCTTGCCATCTGCTGTAAACTTGAATTCCTCCCAATATGATTTACATATAGATAACCATATTACTGCATGCCCCAACTGCAGCTGTGAATTGTACCTAATGGTTTATTGTGTCCATCTTCATATGCTGTAAAATGCCTTTATTAATTACGTTTTCTATTATGCTCTGACACAGATACATAGATGGTATAGGACATATAAGGACTTTCATCAGTCTTGTCTGTCCTAGTTTTGTACCTAGTTTTACTAGTTTTCCACTGACACTCCACAATCCCGCTTGTCCCTAATTACCCCTTTGTGTCCATCCCATTTGGTGATTAATTATGATACAGAGCCAGTGTTCACCACTTCCTAGGTTAGTCTGTTCCACTGGTCCACTACGCTCTCAGTGAAGAAAATGTCCTCATGTCCTTTCTAAACTCTCCTCCTACTAGTTTGAGGTTGTGACCTCTGCTGTTCGTCTGAATAACTCACTGACGTCAACCCTGTCATTCCTTATGTATTAGTCTCATAACATCTCTTTCCTTCCTCTCCTCTAAGGAAGGCATGTTATAGTTTGCCAGCCTCTCTTAGTACTTCCCACTATTTTGTCCATGTACCATTTTAGTCACCCTCCACTGTATTCTTTCATATTTCTCCTTTATTGTTAGATGAGGGTTCCAAATATGCACATAGTACTCCAAATACTGCCTGGTCAGTGATGTGTACAGTGGTATGATTGTCTTTCCTCTACAGCGTGCAGATCCACTTCTGATACATCTCAGTAGCCCGTTATCTCCCATATACTTTTTCACACTGACTGGAACTTTTCAGGTTACTGTTTATCAGTATGTTCCTTCCTCATGTGGGGATTCCACACTGACTCCATCCAGGCTATATTAGCCTTGTGGGGTTCCTCTTGATAATATGCATACCATTACATGTTTTGAAATGACCTTTCAGCTGCCATGTGCCTGACCACTGTTTAAGGCTCTCCACATCCTTCTGTACATTTCCTATTCATTCTTCTGTGTCCACCCTCTAGCACAGCTTTGTGTCATCTGCAGACTTCCTTTGCTGTTTGTTCCTTTTCTATATCACCAATAAACATATTGAACAAGGCAGGTCACAGCACTGGCCCCTTTGAAGCCCCACCTGTAACATTCCTTACCTCTATCAGTCTTATTACTCAGTACTACCCTTTGAGTCCTGTCTGATAGCCAGTTACCTATCCATTTCATCAGTTTCTCCCTTAGCCCCATTTGTCTTATTTTCTGGATAAGCCTCCTGTGTGTCAAAGTACTAAAATCTATGAAAAGAAAGTTAAACGTATATCTACTGTCTGTGTCACTGTGCTAAGGAAATCTGTCAGATTAGTTTGACATGATCCTCCCCTCGTAGAAAACATGCTGGTTCTTGTCTATAAATCTATATATACCATACTGGTGGTGAATAAATTGGGTGCAAAAAGCATGTTATTTTTGAATAAATATTTATTTGCACTTAGAACACAATTTATTTCTCTTAGAAAGTACAGTTACGCAAGAACTTACCGTAAGACTAGATCTTCGAGAGAGGCTCTTGCAGTAGGTAATCGCCTTGAGGACTGAGGGCCCTCTGGCATCAGGACCACACAGAACCTTTAGCCAGCAGTATCTGATGGGAGACCGCCCACCCGACATCACGTGATGGATGGCAGCGTGACCCTATATAGTGGGTTGTCCCCACGCCTACCTTCCAGTTCTCAAGCCAGAGACCTCAGAAGAGGAGCAACAGGAGAAAAGGAAACAGAGGCTCCTGGAACCCAGAATGAGCTCATAAAGAAAGAGCAAGGAACCAAATAAATCTGGGGGATGGAGGGAGGGAAAAAGCTTACCTACTGCAAGAGCCTCTCTTGAAGATCTACTGTTACGGTAAGTTCTTACGTAACTGTACTATCTTACTTTGAGAGGACTCTTGCAGTAGGTAATCGCCTTGTGGACTGAGTCCCAAGCAGTGTGGATCAGAAGAAACTGAAACATGGGAGGCAGGAGAAAAAAAAATCCGCTAAAGGCACAGAAATCATGACAGGAGGCCTTGAAGCACAGCTAGGCAGAAGCCTGCCCTGCGTCTAGAAGCGATGTTCAGACTGTAATGCTTGGGGAAAGTGCGGACAGAACTCCAGGTAGCCGCAGTGCAGATGTCAGCGACTGAAATGTTCCTGAAACAAGCAGTAGAGGCAGCCATACTTCTGGTGGAATGCCCCATAACCTCCCCTGGGAGGGTCTTACCATGCTTCTGGTAAATGAAAGTAATGCAGTTTGCCAGCCATTTGGATAAACACTTTGGAAACTGCCACACCCTCTCTTTGGGGTGCAAAGGAAATGAAAACCTGATCCATTTTCCGGATAGACTTTGTCCTATTAGTGTAGTAATGCAAGATTCTATGAACATATAAGGTATGAAGAATTGCTTCTCCCCGATTGGAATGTTCGGTGTAGTACAATGGAAACTGAATTGACTGGTTCAATATAAATTTAGAAACCACTTTGAGTAAAAACTTAGGACTGGTATGAAGAGCCATGAAAAATTAAATAAGGCTCCAAACTTCCAACATGGGCTTTTTGTGACCCCCACCTCATGAACAGTGGCACTATCAGTTTGTTAGCCGAAAAGTGATTTTTCACAGCAACTTCGCCATTTGGCGCCACAGATGCGAAAACACATTTCAGGCAGGATATGAAAAATGACAGCTGTACTGTTCATGAGGAGGTGTAAAAAATGGCACTGTTGAAAATCTGGAGTGAAAATATGAAAAATTGGTGAAGTCTCGAGCGTGCGTAGAAACTACGTAATACACTCCCGTAATGCAATTATTTTTGGGATTTTTTTAAACCAAATTTTCAATATAGGCATTTTGAGACCTCAACTCATAAACAGTGGCACTGTAATTTTGTTAATCTGTCCCAAAAGTTGATTTCCCACAGCGACCATGCCATTGTACGCCACGTGCGATAACACATTTCAGGCAGGATGTGAAAAATGACAGCTGTACTGTTCATAAAGAGGTGTGAAAAATGGCAATGTTGAAAATCTGGAGGAAAATATTAAAAGTGTCAGGTTACAAGCCGCAGTATGGAAATTGCTAACGATGTTCATAACGCATTCTTTTTATTTTTTTCACCAATTGCAACATGGGTTTTGAACCCCACCTCATGAAAAGTGGCACTGTTGTTTTGTTAAACAGTCCCAAAAGGTGATTCTGCGCAGTGACCATGAAATCACCTCTCAGGATCGAGTAACGAGATGACAGTGCATGTGTTTATGAGGTTGGGTCCCAAGAACCCCATGTTGAAAATGTGGAGCTAAAATTCCAAAAAATGGCTGCGATATTAACCCAAGTTGAAACCCCCCATTGATGCCATTATAAGCTTACCATGATTTTCTTCATTTTGCTGTCGGCTTTTGAAGAGTTCAGACATGTTCCTGGTCCACAGAAGATCACAGCACTGGATTTCTGGAGGTAAGTACGGGGTGAGGGGGTGCAGGGAGGTGGGGTGCACAGAGGGTGGGTGCAGGTTGGGGAAGGGGGGCACTGGGGATGATGAAGGACCATTTTCTTTCTTACAGGGACATTGTCTCTCACTCTCTCTCTCTCTCTCTCTCTCTCTCACAGCAGACATCAGGGGACGGTTTTCTTTATTTACAGGTAAAATAAAAAATGTTGGGCACACTGGGGTGGAGGAACATAATGCCAATGGGGATTGGGCCCCGTTAGCAAAGAAAGTGTGTGTGGGGGAGATATGATGCCAATGGGGATTGGGCCCCATTGGCAAAGAAACTGTGTGTGTGTGGGAGGGGGGAAATGTCGAAACGTAGGACTGGCCACCCCCATGTCAGCTTTGTGGGGACTGTGTGTGGCAGGTGGCAGGAGCTGTCATATTTACTGAAATGTTTCACCAGGAAAGTACGTAACGGAGCCTTGTCATCTGATGCTCCAGTGAGGTAACTGCACCTCACTGGAGCGGCAGATTTCTTTCAAGGTTTTTCCACTCTGAAGTTTCACGTCAGCGCTAGCATGCTCGCTAATTGGGGGCTGAGGGATGCACCCACTAAAGCGTTCTGTGCATTGGCCAACACTGACACACCTCTGAAATGTGCTACTACTGCAAGATGTAGCTTGTGCCTGCGTAAGACAACATAAAAAGCACTTTCCAGGACAAATAGCACATCACAGGAACCAGCTGGTTCAAAAGGAGGTAGGGTCAGCTTCTCTAAAACAAAATTCAAATCCCACGGTTGCACAGGACTGCGCACCAGTGACTTGAGAGAGATGCAAAATCCCCTTCAAGAAAGTTTTTGAAACTTCCAACTGGGCTACTGTCCTGCCATCCACTAGGGTATGGCAGACAGAGATTGCTGACAAACGGACCTTCAGCGAAGAATACCCCAGGCCCAAATCATAGAGGTGCAGGAGATACTCCATGACCGATGGAGCAGGGCACGAGGATGGGTCCCAACCCTTCATAGTGGCCCAAATGGAAAAATGCTTCCACTTCATGGCATAAGTGGTCCTCGTAGATGGCTTTCTGGCCTCAATGAGGACTTGCGCCACCCTGGAGGATACTCCAAGGCAGGATACGGCTATGTCTTGAGGTGCCACGCATAAAGATGAAGGGATTTCAACCCTGGATGGAGCAGCGTGCCCTCCTCCTGGGTCAGGAGGTCATTGCAGAGAGGCAGGGGAACCAGTGGCTCCACTGCTAGCTGCTGAAGGAGTGGAAACCAAACCTGACGAGGATAGAAAGTGGCAATCAGAACCATGTGGGCCCCCTCTGCCCATAGCTTGAGCAGCACCCTCTGCAGAACTAGAAAGGGAGGGAAGGCAAACAAGAATCTCCCTGTCCAGCAAAGAAATAGTGCATCTTGCCAGAAAACACCATGCCCTGGAACAAGTGAGCAAAACTTGGGTAGTTTTGCATTGTATGGGGAGGCGACAGATCCAGTTCTGGCCGAACCCATAGGTCAAATATGTGATCAACCACCTCTTGCTTGAGCTCCCACTCATGGGCCTTTACTCTGGTGTGGCTGAGACTGTCTGCCAGGATGTTTTGCATGCCTGGAACGTGAATAGCTGTGAGGTGAATTCGATACAGAACAGCCCAATTCCACACCTGCATCGCCTCCCTGCATAGTGGACATGAGCGGGTGCCTCCTTGCTTGTTGAGATACCAGACCACGTACATGTTGTCCGACTGGACTAACAGGGTGCTCTGAAGAAGCAGGTACTGAAAAGCTTGAAGAGCATACAACACTGCTCTCATCTCCAACACACTGATGTGTGGAGAAAGCTCCATCTGGGACCACCTGCATTGGGTTTTTTGGTCTCCCAGATGCACGCCCAACCCATCCCTGATGCATCTGTAGTCAGAGTCTGGGAGGGAGGAGGGGACTGAAAAAGGACCCCTTGGTGAGACTGGAAAGATCCTGCCACCACAAGAGATCTCTCTGCATGGAATTGGAGACTATAACCATCTAGTCCAGGTCATCTGACCTCTGGTCCCACTTCGCTCTGAGCGTCCACTGCAAAATACGCATGGAAGCTTGGCTAAAGGCACTGTGGGGATGGCCACTGCCATCAGACCTAGCAGTTGAAGAACCGACCTGGCTAAACCTTCCTGTTGGAGGCCACCATATCAGTCTGCTTCTACAAGGTTTCTGCCCTGTGAAGAGGGAGGAAAGCCATACCGTGAACTGTGTCCAACACCGCCCGAATGAATGGCAGGTGTTGGGAAGGGACAAAATTTACAGTAATTTCCACTTGATGAAACAGGTCCAGAGTTGCAGAGAGGGAGAGTTCCAATTGTTCCCTCGACAGGGCAGACAGAAGCCAGTCATCAAGGTAAGGGAACACACAGTGGCCCTGACACCTCAGGGCCACCACCACTACCGCCAGGCATCGTCGTGAAGACCCAAGGTGCTGGAGATAGACCAAAAGGTAGGGCCTTTTACAGGTAATGTTCCCCCTGAAAGGAGAACTGGAGGCAGTGATGATGGGCTTGGAAAATATGGATGTGCAGGTAGGCATCCTGCATATCCAGAGCACAGAGCCACTGACCCTTGTGCAGGAGGGGCAGCAAACCCGGGAGGGTCAGCATCCGAAACCTCTTGTACTCTATGTACAGGTTGAGAGTGCTGAGGTCCAGAATGGGACACAGATCTCTGTCTCTTTGAGGACCAGGAAGAAGTGGGAGTAATACCCCTTTCCTACCTGGTGCACAGGGACAGGTTCTATTGCTTTCTTTTGTAACAAAGCCTCTATTTCTTCTCGGGGAAGAGGAATGTGCGCCTCGCAGTAGTGTGACTGGACTGGAGGCCTGTCTGGAGGTTTGTTCATAAATTCAAGTGTGGCCTTGCTCTTTAAGCTGAAGAACCCAAGAGTTGGTTGTCACCACCTGCCATCCTGGCAAATGACAAGCACATCTTCCACCCACCTACTTCTCTGAAAGATCCTGAGAGGAGAGGGTGGACAGCAAGTTATGTGACGGATGGGGGTTTCAGAGAGCTGCACCTGTAGCTCTCTGGGATTTTTCCGGGAGGTAGCTGAGGCCTGTAGCGCCCAACATTTGGTTTGACATCGGGCTGTCTGCTGTTGCTTTGGCTGCCATTTCCCTTGGTGGCAAAAAGGCTTCTTCACCTGAAATTTTGGTCACTACATGGTTTGTACTGACTGAAGGGCCTTGCCTTTGTTCTGCATGGTGGTTATAATGCCCTGCACGTCACCCCCCAAAAAGGACGGGTCCTCTGAAAGGGGTATCCTGGATGGCCAACTGTACATCCTGGGCTAAACTGGACACTCTCAACCAGGAGAAACATCGAAGGCTAATGGCGGCTCCTGTGCAGAGGAGTCGACAGTGTCATAGGTTGCCATAAGAGAATATCTGCAGGTCACCTTTGCAGAATGGATTGAATCCACCAATATGGATTCCGGCTCCGAGTCTAGAAGGGCTTCAATGGCTGGCTCCAGCTGGGCAAACTGATTTCTGGTAGATCAGCATATGGCCTACATAGTTAAGAGCCTTCATAGCCAGTGTGGAGGAGGAGCTAAACTTCCTCCCAAACTGATCTAACTGATGAGACTCTCTATCGGGAGGAGAGGTGTGCCGTGGATTAGAAGACCGGTCATGAGCAACCTCAATAATGACCGAATCTGCTTTGGGGTGTACACTGAGGGGGTCCTTCCCCTCTGGAGTACGGCTGGTGCAGTCTGCTTTCTTAGCTACCTCTAGAATAGAGGATGGCATCACCCATATTGTTGATGCCGGGTCCTCATGAGGCTCCAGCCAGGGTGGGGTAAGGAACGGTGTCAATGCCTGCATGTCCAGGTGCTCCACTAGGCGCTGCCTTTTGGGGTCCTGTTCATCGGATGTCCAGTCAGAAACCTCTGCAATTTTGCACAGCAGGTCAGCAAAGGAAGGATCCTCCGGGGGTGGTTTTGGGGATTCCTTGGGTTGTGGTTGCTCTATAGGTAGGGTTAGGAAGCACAACTCTGCTGATGAGGAAGCATCCGAGTCAGAATCTTGGTCTGACTCCGAAGACCCAGAATCAGGATGAGCTGAATCCCTTGGTCCCGGTGTTGACTTATCCATAGGCTGTGCCAACATCAGATCCTTCGAAGGGACTGGCGTTGGCTGAAGAAGAGGAGATGGAACCTGCCTTGCCGGCTGCATGTCGGGGCTCCTAGGAGGTTCCCTTGGAGCCAGACGACTGCCCAGCTCCAACACAAGTTGAGCCTTGGTCTCAGACCACCAAGACTGCAGGATGGCTCAAATATCCGCCAGAATCTGAGGCTGCAGAGGCAGAGAAGGCTGATAAACTGGGAGGGGGGTAGCCAGTGGCAAAGCCTAATGGTGGGAACCCCAGTGCAAGGTAGTTCATCGACAGATATCCCTACGAAGGGTAAGCAGGTGCATACCCTGGTGTATGGAACCTTGATGTGGGGTAACCCAGTGGGTTATATCTTGGGGCCTGAGGTGATGGATAACCAGACAGTGGGAACCCAATGGAGGATACCCCGAGGAAGGGCCCGACGGAGGGTAAACCAATAGTAAGCCCGACGCAGGGGTCAAAGGAGGCAAGCCAGATGGAGGGTCTGATGGAGGCGCCATAGGCCCCAACGAAGGACCCTGCAGGATGCTAAACCATGATGTTCCAGGTAGGGTCAGATCTGGTGTTGGGGCTGCTGGTGGAGGGGAAGCCCCTGACGGAAGAGGAGGAAGCTGGGAACCATCCAAGTTAACACCAGTTTCTAACCTCCATAGAGATTGGTCTGAGCACAGTCGAGGCCTCAGCCAAAGCTCCCATGGCCACCAAAACTAGCGGCGGCGGTGGGCCCGAGGGCTGCTCCTTAGGCGGGGCGGGCTGGGCTGCGGCAGCCAACTTCCTGGAGGAAGAAGACTGATGTTTCTTCTTCTTTTCATGCCTAGGTTTGGTGGGTGAGGTGGAAGCGCTTCACAACTTTTGGAGCTCTTTCTCCATAGTGGCCATTCGTTGTTTTAAATGATGAGCCTTGAGTGCCTGTTGGCAACGCTTCCGTGTGGCCAGGCTGGAACTGGTGCAGGCCTCGCAGTCCTCGACCTTGCAGTCTGGGCCTAGACAGAAGAAGCAGAGGGAGTGAGAATCCTTGTGCGGTAGTTGCACGCCACACGAAGCACACTTGTTCTTGTGCTCAACAGAAGACGATGATGACATGCACAAAATAAAACAACTGACTGATTTTTAATAGAAATTAAATGGATACTCATCTGAAATAGTGGTCGAAACTGCAGCGTACGACCTCCGCGAGGTCTGACTGATTAGGTCGATGGCAGGAAAGAACTGGAAGGCGGGCATGGGGACCACCCACTATATATGGTCACGCTGATGTCTGTCACATGATGTCGGGTGGGTGGTCCCCCATCAGATACTGCTGGCTAAAGTTTCCATGTGGTCCTGACACCAGGGGGCGCTCCGTCCTCAAGGTGATTACCTACTGCAAGAGCCCTCTCGAAGTAAGATCATGTTATTTCCACTTAGAATATGGAAACAGAACACAGGGAACAATGGGTTAGACAAAGAGTTAACAATGGAAAGAAAGTGGGGTGTTCCTGCTAAGTATTATTATTACTGCTGTGACTCTGTCCTGGGTAACTAGTGTTTTATTCTTTCACTTCAGCTTCTAGCCAATTGCTCTGTAGTCCTCTGCATTAACTAATCTATTGATCCACAGTGATGGGGGCTAAAGGTATGTGATTAGATTTGACTTATATACTGATCTCTATCTCACTTGACTCCTTGATCTTACACTGGTCCCTTCCCCAACACCCACATATGGGTGTTTACAAACACCCCCTTAATCAATCAGCATCCTCAGAAACTTACTGCTCTTTTGTTGACTATGGGATGTATTGTAACAGGCATCTTCACCTGCTCTCTTATTCCTACCTCAGAACCCTATGGTCTATCACCTTACCTTTTAGCTACTGGTCTCCTGGGAACTTGGTCCCGTCACTCCTACTCGCTGCTGGTGACATTGACCCAAACCCAGGACCCCCTAATATCTCACATACGGACCCTTTTTTGATCTGGTACCAAGGTACTAAAACTGGCATATCTAAATATTAATAGCCTCCAACCCAAGCTATACAACCCTGATGTCCTAGCAGTATCTTTGAAACCTGGCTAAAACCTTTCATTGTCCCCCATGAAGCAGCCTTTCCCTGGTATTCTATCTTTTGGAAGGATGGTGTGGGAAAAAAGGAGGTGGGGTCCTCCTGTATATAAGGGGTAACATCAGGACAAAAGAAATCCCCTATCTGCACTGAATCAATCTCACTGCAAATGTCTATTAGTGAAACTAATGTTAGGGGACACCGAGCCCTTGCATATTGGCTGTGTATACAACCCTCCCTCTGTGTCTAGATCAGCTTTCGATGATTCCATCAACTGCCTAGGATCCCTCTCTTGGAGAGACAATAATCTTAGGTGATTTCAACCTCAGCTGGATTAATGATGGCCCCTGTAGCTTTAAGGCACCACTGCATGATCTGAATCGCAGTCAAATGATTACTGACCCCACCCACTGCAATACTAAACAGGTAATCACTCCCTCCTAGACTGAATCTTGGTAAGCAGAACAGATCAAATTAGAATATGTGGAATACTAGCTGATTCCCTCAGTGATCATTACCCAATTTTTTTGTACCTGGAGTAATGGCTTCACTAAACCACCTCCAAGAACTGTGACAGTCAGGCACTATTCTTCCTGCCTTAATGAAAGTGCCTTCCTGCAGGATCTTGCTGCTGTCAACTGGAATGAGGTTGGGAGGCATGAAAATTTAAATACTGCTCCTGACTTTATAGCAAACAGTCTACTCAACATAGTTAATAGGCTTGATCCTTTAATCCAAAGAAGAACCAAGGGCATTTGCTCAGAAGGGCTGACACCTGATCTTTGCAAACTTATGAAGGTTAGGGACAAAGCTCGGGTAACCTTCCAAGTGTCAGGCCTCTACCCAAACTGACAAATTCACAGAACTTTATGAAATATCTATAAGGCCAGTATGAGGAATGCTAGGGCACAGTACTTGATGAAACTGCAGTCTAAAAATTTGCTAAACTCCATACAGTTAGTGTCACAGACAAATAGCCTTCTCAAAGGCACTGCAGGTCCCGCAGCCCCCCCCCCCCGAGGCATACTGTACAAAACAAAATCCTTTAGAGGCCCTGGCCTAGCAGATGATACCTTTAACATGTTTTTACTGATCTTACTCAGTTTAAGGCACAGCTTAATAGCCCCACCCCCACTCCCAAATACCATCAGGCCCAGCCAACCCTCCACTCTTCTGGCCAGAATTCCATTTCAAGTTACTATCTAGGCAGGAAGTTCTAACCTGGCTTTTGAGAATAAAAGTGGAAGGGTCTGCAGGCCTCAATAAACTTGAACCCAGGCTGCTTACACTGGGTACCATTACTCTAGCTGCCCCTATTACAACAATGTTTAATATGCCTCTACTGCAGAGTGACCTTCCCAGCATATGAAAAAGGGCCTATGTAGTTCCCATACACAAAAGTGGGGCTAAGCAACTGGTAGAGCAATACCGGCCAATATCCATCCTTCGCACTCTCTCCAAAATCCTAGAAAGACTGGTATATAACCAGCTCCAGTTCTACATTGAAACTAACGCTCTAGTTATCGATGTCCAACATAGGTTTCAGAAAAAACATAACACAGACACAGCCCTAGTATGACTCATGACAGACCTACTTGAAGCCCAGGATGCCAGCAAATCTATTGGTGCTATTTTTATAGACCTGACTAAGGCATTCGACCTAGTCAACCACAATTTGCTTCTACATAAGTTCGAGGGAGCTCAAGGGACTAGGCCTTGATAATTTGTCCTGCTCCTGGTTCGTTAGCTATCTAACAGGCTGTATGCAGCTAGAGAAATGGAGATGCAGACTCTCTACACTGAGAGACATCACAGACGGGGTTCCTCAGGGTTCTGTCCTGGGGCTGCTGTAGCTCTCCCTGTTTATTAATGACCTACCAAAGCACTGTGAAAATGCAAAAGTACTGCTCTATGCAGACAATGCAGTGCTATATAGAAGCCATTCAGACACTGCTTCAACTGAGACAGGCCTCATAGCCAACTTTCACCAACTGGTTGAATGGTTTAAGGCTAACAAGCTGCTATTAAATGAAAAGAAAAGAAAATCCATACTCTTAAGGCATCATCAACTTGGACCTAACAGGAGTGAATTGCTAAACATCTACTCACTGAATGGGGACCCTATTGAGACTATAGCCTCCCTGAAGTACCTGGGAGTTACACTTGACCAGGATATCTCATTGAAATCACATGTAGACCAGATGACCAGAAAGTTAAACCAAACACTAGGGCTCTGTATCGGTTAAACCGCTATCTCACAGCTGATGCCAGACTGTCCATTACTAACAGTATCCTACTACCCACTATCCTGTACGGTGCCACTGTCCTATCATCACTCAAAATTACTGAGCTCACAAAACTTAAAACCTTGAACTACTGTGCGGCCAGGTTCGCTGCGGGAGCTGGTAGTAGGAAACGCCACTGCAATACTTGAATACCCTGAATTCCATTGCCATCAACTCTTGGAATAGCCCTTAACTACCCCTTCCTACCTCATTATTTAAATAGCCACCAACTCTTGGAATAGCCCTTAACTACCCCTTTCTACCTCATTATTTAAGACTCACATTGGCTCATGTTCACCCCCCCGTGCTCACCACCCACTCTCTACTTTCTTACCCTCTCCTCCCACCCCCCCCTTTTTCTTTCACTGTCCTCCCGATTCTTTTACCTACCACCCTACCCCTTACCCTCTCCTTTAACCTCCCTCTTGCCTACCAGCCCTGTATCCCCCACATTTTTCTTCACCTACCACCACCACCTATTTCTTCCTATTCAACTCTTCTCTCACTTTGACCCCCCTACCTCTTAGGACAAAGCCTCCTCAGGCTGCTACTATCACACAACCTGATCCTAGCCCCTGTCTGGCTGCCTTCCTCTACCTTAGTATGGGCTCCTTAATTTTCCTGCTGACCCACTGATTCAACACTGAGCAGCCTACTCCAGCAAGCAGTCTCATCTTATTTTTTTTTTGAAATGTAATCAACTTTATTAAATTTTTCAAAAAACATACACCAACAGAGTGACTAGAACATGATAAATGACAGAACAAAGCCACCCCTCCATCCGTCCCCCTCAAGACCCTCCACCCACCCCAGGCGTGCCACTCGACGTAGTAACAGGTGGTAGGAAAGAACAGATCAAAAAGATTTATGTCCAAAGGGTTTATGTATAAGGGCGAGCCTGAGAACCTCAGGAGGGTATTAATTCAGATATAAAGCATAAAGCCTGCCCCATTTCTTGTTGAAAAGATGTAATCTATGGCAGGTGCTGGCAATCAGGGGTTCCGTCCGGAGACAAAAGGAAAGCTCATGTAACCACTCTCAGTATGAAATGGATGATTGGTTCAGCCAGTGTTTAAGTACCAGTTTTTTTACCGCGCCATGTGATATCTTTTTTCCTTAACCACACTCTTGGTATAGTTCCCTATAATGCATATTTCTGGACCATCTCGACCCAGAAGAGGGTCGGCATGGGTTTCAATCAAGCCTCATTGGGGTGATTTTCACAGGAACATAGAATGTGTAATATCGTTCCCTCTACTTTGAAGTAGGGAGGCGACCCATCTTAGCCAATTTGACAGGAGTCTAATACATGTTGTTTAAAATGTGGTATTGGGTAAGTCTTAATCTGTCTTGGGTGGTACAACTGAATAGATCCTTCCAGATACAAATCCAATTGAGGGTGGAGTCCGGCATCAGAGCCACCCAGACCTTGGAATCCGCAGGAGGGGTGGGTTGAAGTCTGGTAAGAAGAAGTGAATATAACAGGGAAGTCCCGTGGGGTTTGAATGCCACATCTTGTATCTGAGCCAACAGGCTTCCTAAATCAGAAGCTTCTAGAGTGGGGCCAAAGTGTTTTAATAGCAGATGTTATCTTACTTGCCTACCTGTTGAATTGACACTGAAATCTCCCTGAGAATTTCTAAGCACATGAAAATCAAAAGTGTAATCTACGTTATATGAGGAAAAATCTATTATGTACCCAATGCAACCTTGTAACCTATGGAATAATTTCTATGCAATTTTATTTTGTACTATAATTGTATCGTGTTGAACCTATGTACTTGCTGCTGTTGTTGTATTCATCTGTCTTGTACCATGTCTGATCTAGAACCTTTGTAAATGAGCCTTTGGCTCAAAGATATTTAATCCCAAACTGAAATAAATAAAAAAATACTCTACCCACACTAAACTAGGCACCCTTGGAAAGTAGATTTCATTATTCTACACTCTACCTGCCACACAAAATTGTACACACTCCTCTCCCTGACCTTGCATCGATCCTGGAATTAAAATGTCACAGGAGAGTCCTCAGTCCTCCTCCCAGTCACTCCTCACTTTCCCTAGAAAGGCAGCAGATGCCGGCAAAGGGTTTACCTATGCTGAATCAACAACACTATTGTTGAAGTTCGGCATAGCGAGATTCCCAATGTCGACAGGCAAAATTTTGCCTGTCTGACATCGAAGTGTTTCTCTTGGGGGGCTGTGCCCCAGCACCTCAAGGATGATCAACTCCAGTCGGGAGTTGATTTGAAGGAGGGCATGACACATATGGCGAAGGCGAGGTGCCACAGGTCCTCCACAGCGACAATTTTGAAGCCTGTGGAAACTGTCGCTGTGAGGGATTTCGCTGTAAATGTTTTGATGTGCGGTCAGCACACCCCAGCAAAGGTCCTTTGCCTCTATGGACGCCAGACTATGGAACAACTTCCCAGCTGATATCCAGGTACGCACTGACTACAATTCTTTCAAATCCTCAGGGCCACTCTAATTGCATGCTGCCAATATACAGTATTTGTCCCAGCTGATTCCACCTGTGACCCCAATGTTATTATTCAGTCTTATTCAGGCTACACCTGCTTAATTTATCATATCAATGTCTATATAGAGTTTGCCTGCTTTTGTGCCTGTACCTTGTAACTAGTGTCATTTGTTCTCCAATCAGTGCATTTTTAACCGTATGCCTTACTTTGTAACAACTGCAATCTGTTCTCTAATCACTATTTGTATCATAATGTGCTACTGTTTGAATCATATTACTGTGGGCTGTTATTTGAATTTGTATTTGATTACTGTATGTAATTAATTCTGAGTCACTCCTGATAAGAGACTTCTAGTCGAAATGAGCCTACCCAGTTAACACAATTCACATAAATAAACAGATCATGGGTTGCATTAGAATAACACATTTATCTCCACATATTGAGTGGTAAGACCTTTATAACTAACTTGTGGCTTCGCCACTCGTGAGTTATGGGTCTTATAAATCTGTTATTCTACTGCAATCCATTATGTAGTCCCTATTTATTTATTTGCAACTGTTGATCAGGAAAGGAGCACTGAGCTGGTACAGCTCATTTCCAGTTGTGTCCTGGGTGGTGAGCTTCATCGACCTGTTTTGTTGACAGGGGAAATGTTGACCAGGATACTGAAAAAAAAATCCCATTCTCTTACAATAAGTGCCACAAGACCTTTAATTTCCATCTGGACAGCCAACAGAGATGGGCAGAACTTGGGACTTCAGTTTAACATCCCATCTGATGGCCAGAATATCAGCACTACATCAAATCCTAGTGCTACAGTACAGTGTCAGTACTGGGTATTAGAGCAGGTTCCTGCTGTGGGACTAGAACTCATGACTTTCCAGTCTTCTATGGTGATACTGTAGGTAGGGGGAAAATGGGCAAACTGGGTGGGCCAAGCAGTCCTTATCTGTCAAACAAATTCTCTGTTTCTGGCCTCTGAGTTAAACATGCAATCTACTGAGCCACTGACTCTGGTCTGCATTTATACAATATGATTAAACCTGGTTGTGTATGGATTTCTATACACTTCCAAAAGCTGATATACCATAGTTCAAAGGTCAAAAAGACTGTTGTACCATAGTAGCAATGTCACTACAATGGTATATAACTTTTCTTATTACAGCGTGCCAACTGCATTTCTAATCCCAGCCCCTTGCAGTTTTCACTTCAAATGTCCCTAACATTTTTCTCTGCTGCACTACCCCGCCTGCAACATAAAAATGTTGGTTCATATCTTTTTTACAGTTTAAAAAGTCAACCAGTACTCGGGTGGCAAATGTCTACCCATTCATCACTTCACAATGTCCCCAAAACAGAAATCCATTATTTTTTTTTTTTTTTACTTAATTAACAGGTCCATCGCCAATCACAAAGCCTTGCTACTTCCATAATGTGGAGTCTGTGTGGATACATGTTTTCCTCAGGGTAAAAACTGTGTAGAATATAGCACCTGACCAGATAAATTATTTGTCCTGCATTTTCTCTCTCACATATGCTGCATGAATTTAATTTTATTAGAAACAGACTTTGATAACAGATAAGGACCGCTTGGCCCACCCAGTCTGCCCATTATTAACATTATTTTAAACATTTTAAACAAAGTTGTTATATTAAAATATGGGGGGGAGGGGGCAGTGTCATTTTGCTGAGACACCCTTGGTGTGCAATGACCATACAATTACAAACCACTCAGTCTTTCCTTCCATGGTTTATGAGATCTTTACAAACATTGAGTATGTAAAATTACTCGTTATACATGGCTCTCATACATTATTCTTCACTTACTGTTTACTTGCAATACTGTTCTCTGTAAATCTATTGTACCCTTTCCATAGGATTTCTAGCTCGGTGTGCTTTTCCTGGTCAAAGCTGTAAATCAACCAGTAAACAGATCAGTGTTGGAATATTCTCGCCACGTGTGGCATTCAGGGTTGTCCAAGCTAGAGTACAAAAGCATCAAAGGCCAGAGTTTTAATAATCAGTTTTTTTCTTCTTCTGATAGCAAATGACTTGCTGCAAAAGGGAGGTTTGCAATCTTCGAATAACAGGAGAATGAGACAGTGCCATCCCCTTTCGTTGTAATAAATTTAAGCACCACCCGTAAGCTACACCATATTTTCCCATCTGAAATGCAGATCATTTTTCATCTGTAAAATAAGCGCCCCAGAACTGCTAGGTTTGGAAGAACAAGCAGTTTTATTCCCGGGAGCTTACACAAAATGTTGCTGTAATCCTGAGGCTTAGTTAATTTGAATTTTGTTTTTGGATTGCTAAAAAATTCCTGCTGAAATATGTTTCATTAGATTTGCAACTGATCTATGTGGCTATTTAATATTACTGTTTGCAAAGACTTTTTAATGTTTTATTGTACAAAAGTTCAATATTTCAGTTGGTCTAGGCCACTGCAATAAACTAACTTTTAATCAGAAACATAGAATCTGATGGCAGATAAGGGCTGCTTGGCCCACCTAGTCTGCCCATTTCCTTACCTAACGGATAAGCTGCAGATCCTAGTCAACCAACAGCCTACTTCCTCCTAACCCCACTAGAATTGCTTTATGCCTGTCCCATGCATTCTTAAATTCCCCCACTGCTTTTGACTCCACTACCTCCTCAGGAAGGTCGTTCCATGTATCCACAACCCTCTCTGCGAAAAAATACTTCCTCACATTACCTCTAAGCCATCCCCCCTCTATCTTCAAATTGTGTCCCCTTGTTCTTGCACACCTCTTTTTCTGAAAGATGCTACCCTCTTGGAATTTGCTGATTCCCTTGAGGTACTTAAAAGTTTCTATCATGCCCCCTCCTCCCTCCTTTCCTAGAGGGTATATATATTTTAAGCTCCTTTAATCTCTCTTCGTATATGTCTTCTGGTGCAGACCCTGCACCATTTTAGTTGCCCTCCTCTGGACAGCCTCCATCCTGTCTATGTCTTTGCGGGGATGGGGTCTCCAGAACTACACACAGTACTCCAGTTGGGGTCTCACTACCTGTCTGTACAGAGGGATAATAACTTCCTGTTTTTTACTGGTGATGCCTCTCCCTATGCATCCTAGCATCCCGCCAGCCCTCCTTACTGCCTTCTCACATTGCTTGCCCACCTTTAGGTCATCTGATATGACTACCCCCAGGACCCTTTCCATTTCTGTTGTTAGTATCTCACCCTCCATTGTGAACTCTTCCCCCGGTTTTTTGTTTCCCAGGTGCATTACTTAGCACTTCTTTGCGTTGAATCTAAGCTGCCATACATTTGACCATTCCTCCAACCTTGCCAAGTAAGGCCCCGTCCACACTGCACCGTTCAGACCCCATAATGGATAGAAAACGTTACAACCGGGGAGTGGTGCAGTGTGTCCACACTGCAGCGGTGACCGATCTGAGGACCGGTACCGCCAGTCCACACCTCGGGAACGGGTGACCGTTACTGGGGTGCTAGTCTAATGCAGCTCGCGCTCTCCAGGCCTGCAGGAGGACCATTACCGCCCATCCATACTCACCGCCGTAACGTTAATCTAGGTGGGATCAGTTTCATAACTGTTGAAACCACCTTATATGTGGTTTCAAAACCGGTTACGAAAATGCCTTCTGTAACGTTACAGGTGTAAACGCAAACCATTGCGGTAACGGTTTGGGCACTCTGTAATGTTACAGAGGTGTAGTGTGGACAGGTCTTCCCTTCTCATCCTTTCCAACCCACCTTCTGTATCGACTCTGTTGCAGATCTTTGTCTCATCTGCAAGAGACATACTTTTCCTTCCAGTCCCTCTGCAGTGTCACTTATGTAAAAGCCCCTTTCACTCACCTGGGCTGTCCTGCAGCCCTCAGTGTACTCAGAATACACTTCCAAGGGGCCGGGCCTGAGCTCTGGCCAGGTGGCTAGTGGTGACGTGGTGCCTCCACCTGGGGCAGTGGCAAGGACTCCTGCAGACAAAGAATAGGTTACCAGTCCTCAGGAACAATGATGTCTCCCCGTTGAGAATGACCCCTCCAAACCAGTTCTACCAATGGCCCCACTTCACAATAACAATGGTGAAAAAACCATAAACACATTGAATCAATGGCAAACCATAACCCTTTTATTTAAGACACTCCAAAAAGGAAGGTGAGGTCAATCCCCTCATACCTTCAGATACTCAGTACAAACCCTGTATAAGAACCCCTCCTTTCCCCCTTTGGGTGCACCCAAATTTGTTCCTGACAGTGGGTACCTCACCATTCTCAGTCACAGGCCTGGGGTCTTTCGTTGCGGCCCATATAATACTTGGAACAATGGGAACATTTAGTTTATAAAGGATGGGGGGGGGTCAACCCAACCCTATGCAATTTAGTCATTAACTCCCCAGAGCCGCAGCTCGGGGGTACTCTCAGTTCTCACAGGTGGTGTAAACACTCTCTGACAATGAACTGCCTGTTGCCTCGGAGGGTCTCCATTGGAAAATGTAACCCCAGAGGGCAGCCGGAGCTGGGAGGGTTCATGAGGTGATGTTCTTCGCCTGTCTGGCCTTTCCAATTTCCCCCCATGGGCCTTTATAGGCAGTATTTGCTCAGGCAGGCCTGTTCATCCTTTTTGCTCTGCTGCTTCTGTGGTTTCAGCCTGAGGAACCCAGTGGCGAGGTTTCCTTACTCTTCTGGGTCGCTGTGCCCCTCTCCAGTGCCTGAGCAGAACCCTGCTCCCCGGGATCTCCCCTGGCTGAACAGGTCTGTCCCAGAACTGAGTGTCCCATGAGGTCTGTGACTCACAACCCACTGTACCCTTCAGCCCAGTCAGTCAGCCCCGGGGCACACCGTGGACCCACCTGTACTATAGCCCTGCAGAGGCTGCGGTCTCCCTCCTGCACTTAACTTGGGGGGGGGGGTAGCTGGAGAGCCCACAGTCAGGCAGGCTTGCTTGATTCCGAGGCAATATGCCACTCTCCCTCTCTTACTGCTCTCTCTCGGCTACCCTCCTCAGATGCTCTCTCTTTATTCTCCCCTGATTTTTGAGTTCCTTCTCCCTTTTAAACCCCTGGTTCAGTCTCCCTCTTACTGGCTGACAACCCCCATGTGACCTCCAGACTGCCTCTGGGTACTTTCCCAGCAGCAGCAGGTTTACATGAGGGCCGCTGTCTTGGTCCCCCAGCAAGTCTCCCGGGAAGTGAGCCCCCTGTTGTTCATTCTAGCCCCCTGCCAGGGTTATTTCAGGCAGGAGTCATGACTGAAACTCTTCCAGTCACTGTGTGCATCTTCCTCGGCTCCTCTGCTTATCTGGGGGCCAAGGATTTACAGATCACCCTATCGACCACATGGACGAGTGGCATTAGGAGCATGGCTCCTTTAACTCACCCTCCTGGCTGCAGCACATGCGCATGGCCACCATGGCCGTGCATTTGTGTTTTAACCGAGCAGCCCTGGTTGCTCTTATTTGGTGCCACTCCCACCTCTCCACAGTGTCAGCACAAAGACTTCACCCAGACCCTGGCCCTGTACACATACTGGGTCGGGGTCCTGAATTGCCATTGCCGCTCCTGCGGCACACAGGGGCACCCATGCTCGAGCCCCATCACATCTCCTGGAGACAACTCCAAGGGGAGGACTCAGGGCCATGAGGGCTCCCTCCACAAAAGGTAAGCCCGCACTGGGGGGCTTACACACTCCCCTGGCTGAAAGCTTTGCATCTTGACAAGCCACTCTAATGGAAACCCACATGTTAGTATGCACTTTTCTAACTAGACATCTGATTCCTAGCTAGTACCAACAACAATTGCATAGACATACATGTTGTTTCCCATCGTCGGTATCTGTCCCAGCGACACATTTCTATATACGGGTAGCTACTGGTATACACATACACCTCTCCACCCCATCCATGAGGCAACACACTGGGGGACAGATGACAGGGACCACAGAATTGTGGATGACATGGATGGGAAGGCTTGTGGACTCACCCAGGGCATCATAGGTGAGCCTGACAGTGTGCCGTGGTGGTCTGTCTGACCTTCTAGGCAGAGCGCTGTCTGGTACGGGAACCTCTTCACTGGTGGTGGCCCCCCCTTCTGGCCACAGTCTACAATCCCACCAGGGGCCGGACCCTGTACCACCACACTACCTTGGGTTTGGTCAGGAACTAGGGCTGGGTCTGGAGTGGCAGCTACCTCACTGACTGGTGGGTGGTGGCTCGATTCCTCTTCACTACCCAAAGCACTACCCAGATCAGGCCCCAGAATATGGGCTGCAGAACGGGTTTCCAGAACGAAAGATGGAGCATCAGGGTTCAATGACAGCACAGGGTCTGGAGGGTTGGTACTCATGGAGGGAACTGAGTTTCGGCAGTACCACTCCCACGGGGGTGAGAAAAGGTCCGAATCAGCCCCCCACAGATGGCATGCATAGTCCTCCTCCTCACTCTTGTCACTGGAACTGCTATCAGGCCCCTCCTGGGGTGCCACAGGGCCTGCATCAAAACCCCCGGTATTATGGTCAAGAAGGGAGAAAGAGGCAGGCCCTTTCTGCCCTCTCTGCTTATTCTGGCCATGCTTTATGGGCTGTTTTGCAGCCGGCGGGTCTGGACCAGGGGCAGGGTCAGGCACAATCTCCCCTATGAGAAGTAAGTGTTCCGGTGCACCATTTTTTCTAGTCCACGGTCATGCTCTTGCTTTATTCGATACACAGGCAAGCTAGGCAGCTTTTCAACCATGAGGTAACTGGGGTCCACTGATCCTAAATCTTGTGTTTCTCCAGGAGTCCCATGTTTCGCAGCAAAACACTATCCCCCACTTCCAGCTCTTGACTGAGAACTCTGGTGTCGTACCTCCTTTTGTTATTCTGATTACTCCAAGCCGCCACTTCAGATATTAGCTGGTACACTGCCTGAAGCTGCTCTCTCAGTTGGCAGGTATACTTGAGGTATGACGTATGTGAAGTCCCATCAGCGGACACTCCGAAACAAAGGTCCACTGGCAGCCAGGCTCCATGACCAAACATGAGGTAAAAGGGGAGCACTTGGTAGCATCATTTTTTGTGCAGTTGTACGCATGCACCAGATAACTGACCCTTTGACTCCAGTTCGCTTTGTCAGCGGGATCAAGGGTGCCAAATATGTTCAACAAGGTCCAGTTGAAGCGTTCGGGTTGGGGATCCCCCTGAGGGGTGGTGTGGGATTTCTGTATACCATAGGATGACAGAAACTCCTTCACCAATCGGCTCTCAAAGTCACGGCCCTGGTCAGAGTGGATTCTCTTAGGGAGGCCATAATGTTGGACATACTGGTGCAAGACTTTAACCACGGTGCTGGCCTTCTGATCCTTAGTGGGGAAAGCCTGCACGTACTGGGTGTAGTGATCCGTGATTACCAGGATGTTAGCTGTATTTTTCCTGTTGAGTTCAAGGGACAGAAAATCCATGCACACCAAATCCAGGGGCCCGCTGGTACTGATGTTGACCAAGGGAGCAGCCCGTCTGGGCAATGTCTTCCTCTGGATGCACCACAAGCAACGTTTGCAGTGGCTCTCCACATCAGCTTTCATCCTCGGCCAAGAGAACCCGGCTCTAGACAAATCCAAGGTGCTTTCATAATCCAGGTGATCCATATCGTCGTGTAGTGACTTGAGGACAACACCACAATACACTCTGGGCAATACCAGCTGAAGGCTTAGAGTGTCCCGGATGGTCCTTGTCCTACACTTTACGCAGCAGTATTCCATCCCGCAGGACTAGCTTGTCCCATGGCTCTGCACTTGCCTGGGGAATGCCCCTTCTTGACAGCCTGAAGGAGGTCTCATATGCCTGGGTCAGACGCCTGCTCCCGCTGTACGTCAGTCTTGCTGGGCTGGGGCAGAGATGGGATATCCAGACCTGCGAAATTTAGATAGGCAGAAGGGATGGACTTGGGGTGGGGCTTCCCAATACCTCTACGGCTCTAGTGGGGTTCACGATGGAATCAGAAGCGGAGCTTACCTGGGAACACACCATTTGGACCTGGGCTGGTCTGACTTGGATTTGGGGGCCAGGGGTATCACCGTGTGGATGTCTGGACAAAGTGTCTGCATCTACGTTGGCTCGCCCACTCTGATACTCGAGGCTGAAATTCTAGGTGGAGATGGCAGAAGGCCATCAGTGTCCCACAGTGTCCATTTCCGCCATGGTGGTAACATATGTCAGGGGGTTGTTGTCAGTTCGAATGGTGAACAGGACCCCGTACAGGTATTCGTGGAACTTTTCTATCACAGCCCACTTCAATGTCAGGAATTCCAGCTTATGAAGAGAGTAATTCCTTTCGGAGGAGGTCAGACCACAGCTAGCAAAAGCCATAGAGCGAAACATAGAAACATAGAAGTTGACGGCAGATAAGGACCGCAAGGCCCATCCAGTCTGCCATTTCTTTTTCTACCTTATAAATGTGCCATCGGCCTTTGCTCTGTCAGTGGCCTATCTATTCATAGTCATTTGTATTGCTCCCTTATGCCTATCCCATGCTGTTTGAAGCCCTGCACTGTATTCATAGCCACCACTTCTTGTGGTAGGCCATTCCATGCATCCACCACCCTTTCTGTGAAAAAGAATTTCCTCACATTCCCCCTTAATCGGCCCCCCTCTAATCTCATACTGTGTCCTCTTGTCCTGCTATTTTTCTTATATTTAAACATGTTAGACTCTTTCACCTTGTTAATGCCCTTGAGGAGTTTGAATGCCTCGATCATATCACCTCTCTCCCTCCTTTGCTCAAGGGTATACATATTGAGCTCTGTTAATCTGTCTTCATATGTCTTCTGATGCAGTCCCTGCACCATTTTGGTTGCCTTCTCTGGACTGCCTCAATTTAGTTAATGTCCTTGTGAAAGTGTGGCCTCAATACTGCGCAGTACTCCAGATGGGGCTCTAACAGTGTCTTGTAAAGAGGGATTATTACTCCTCTTACGACTTGTGATACCCCCACTAATACACCCTAACACCCCCTAGCCTTACCTACTGCTTTAGAGGTCTGCTTGATGATTTCAGGTCATCAGTGATGATGATGCCCAAGTCTCTTCTTCCTTTGTGACTGCTAGCAACTCACTCCCAGCCTATAGGTGGCTTCAGGGTTTCTCTTCCCTATGTGCATGATTTTGCACTTCTTTGCATTAAATCCCAGTTGCCATTCTTCTGACCATTTTGCTAGTTTATCCAGATCTCTTCTCATTCTGCCCACCCCATATGGATCATCTACTCTGTTGCAGATCTTGGTGTCATCTGCAAACAGACAAGCCTTACCCTCTAGTCCATCTGCAAGGTCACTAATGAAGATGTTGAAGAGGACTGGGCCCAGGACTGATCCCTGAGGTACCCCAAATGTGACTTGCATCTCTTCTGACTGTATACCATTTATCACCACTCTCTGTTTTCTGCCCGTCAACCAGTTTGCCATCCAGTTGACCAACTTCTGACCCACCCCGAGCCTACCCAGCTTATTTATCAATCTTCTATGTGGAACAGTGTCAAAAGCTTTGCTGAAGTCAAGGTAGGCGAAACCCCTCAGGGTGCTCCTGATACAGTACAGCTCCCAAATCATTCAAACTGGCATCGGTGTGAAGGACACAGGGTTTGTTGGGGTCAGCAAAAGCCAGAACAGGGGCCTCTCCAAGTCTCTGGATGATCTCCCAAAAGCCAGCCTCACACTCTGGGGTCCATCTGTCCCCAAATGGTTCCCCAATGCACAAGTACCCCTTAGGGGGGTTTGCCCCTTCTTTTTATTGGGGGGTGGATACCCTTGCATCAGATCATTCAGAGGACCCCAGGAACGACTGCAAGGCTCATAAGTGTGTGGGCCCGGGCCACGTGTTGTGGGCATCCACCTTAGCTGGGTCAGTCTGCATGCCTTCCGCCGAGACAATGTGCCCGACATACTTCACAGCAGGCTGGCAAAACTGGCACTTGTCAATGCAGACTTTGAGGCCAAACTCCTCCAGCCAATCCAGGATGTCCATTAAATCGAGTCTCGTGTTCTTCCAAGGTGTGCCCAAAGATAATGAGGTCATTCAGGTAGACGATAACCTCGAGCAAATTCATATCCCCCACAGCCCTCTCCATCAGGTGCTGGAAGGCGGCCAGGGCTCCGGATATGCCCTGGGGCATACGCGTGAACTGGTAGACCCAACGGGCAAATAAACGCAGTCTTCTCTTTGTCCTTATCTGCCATGGGGATTTGATAGTAGCTACTCCATAGATCTAACACTGAGAACCACTTGCTCCCTGACAGACTGTCAAGTGCATCCTCCACCCGGAGTACCGTATACCGATCAGTGATGGTCCTCTTATTTAGCGAGCGGTAGTCTATATCATCCTCACCACTCCACTCTTCTTCTGGACCACTACAATGAGGGAAGCATAAGGGCTCCAAGACTCGGTGATAACGCTGGCTTTCAATAACTCCAGCAGGTGTTGCTGGACATCTTCTACATCACCTGGGGCTAACTTCCATGATCTCTCTCTGAACGGGCGGTCATCCTTCAGACGAATCTGGTGCTCCTCCCCAGTCACACAATCCATGTCCCACTCATGGAGTGTGAAGACCCGCCGGTGCTTGGCCAACTTCTGACTTAAACTCCGCATATAACTGTCTGATATAGGGGAACTCCCAAAGTCAAACAAGCATGGGTCTATCTCATCCCCAGGGGTGTCCGCAGGGATGACTGACATGACTCTGTCACACTGAAAAATGTTGGCCAACAGCCAGCCCTTCTTGATGACCACAGGCCTCTTGGGATTCATTTCGAACCCTCACGGTAACCCGCCTTGCCCAGGAGTTGTCCTAAGGGGGCAGTACTCCTCTCTACTCCAACAGACCCTCCAGTAAACCGCCAGGAGGTGGGGTGTCGAGGATGAAAGCCATCCCCTGGGGAGGCTGCTCAAACCGAGTGATGCCCACAACGCAGCATTCTGCACTAGGTGGGAGGGTTAACTCTCTTTCATCCTCTTGGCAGACTATGCCAACCCAGTCTTCCCCACATTCCTGGGTCGATCATCACTGCCAGACCCACCTTTTTTATGGCGCCTTTTACCAAAGGGTTCACCAGCTCATCCATCCCACCTCTGTCAGTGCTCATCCACGCCAATTACCAGAACATATTCGCGTTGGTCCCAATTAGAACAGTGGTGTCCCACATGCCTTTTGGCTTAGTGAAAATCAAGGCTAGGGTCTCAACAGTGGGATGTGTCTCAGTCCCCTTGGATAAGAAAGATATGCAGACCAGGAAATACCCATCATAGGGGTAGTCCAAGCTACCTATCCCCCACAGGGACAACCCAGACGGGGGTAAGAGAGGCAGGTGCTGCAAGTGTCGGTCATAAAAGGGCCGGTGGATGATGGTGACCTGTGATCTGCTATTCAGCAGTGTGAAACAGGACACTCCTTCCACCAAACTTTCAGTGTCCACCCAGAGACCAGTCAGGCCAAGTGACACACCACTGTCGGGGGGAACATGGAGGTCTGTCCAAAGGGTGGAGAAATGCCATTTCAGGGGCTCAGGTAGCTCCATCACTGGTCCCCGTTGGAGTTTCCCTGATCCTCCGCCTCTGTTTCTCGGCTACCAGCTGGGGATTCTCATCCCTAAGGCAGCCTCGCCACGTACGGCCATCCTGCCCACATCTGAAGCAGAACTATCCATCTCGGGGTCCCAGGGGCCTGCAGGGCCTGGGCCTGGAGGCAGCATATTGCGGGGGCTGCCACTGGGGTCAGGCATAACCTCGCTCGGAAAAGGGTGGGACTCTACTGCCAGCTGCAAGGCCCTTACACTTTCCATCACCTCTTGGAACTCCTGTAGCAAAGCACCCAACTCAGGAAAACAAGATGGTCCTGGTGGGTTCAGAGCTTGGGGTCGCACGGCAGCACTGGTGGCTGTGAGCGCTGGCAGCTGGTCACCGACATCCTCCTGGGCTTCTTGCTCCTTCACCTCATCCAATAGCTGCTTGAATGAGGCCTTCTGGTAATGCAACCTAAGGGAGATCAGGGTCAAGCAGGAGAGCATCACACCCCCTCAGTATCTGGTCGAGCCTCATCTACGCCACCAATGCCGGGGGTCTTTCCCAGCCTTGGCAATTTTGTGCACCACAGTCTCCACCAGGTAATGTACCGGGATAATTTCTCACCCGTATGCTGCATGGTGCCCCACAACTGGAACAAAATGGCCTCTCTCTTTTTAACCACCCCAAAAGCACTTCTCAGAATGTTCAGATAGTCACCTGGGGTGCATGTGGGCTGTCTGGACCGTAGTGACTGAATCACATCCAATGCCATGCCCTGTAGACCTTCCACAACCCACTTGCACTTCTCCTCCTTGGACACCTCCAGATCTGGATCATCTGTGCTGCCTGGCTTATCCAGGAGTGGAAATCGTCCTCCCCAGCGGGCATGGGGACAACCCCCGAGAAAGTATGAAGGCACTTATACTGTTCGTGTGCCATCACTACATAGGGGGCCTGCCCTCCCAGCAACATCATAAGGAAAAGCTACCTCCAGGAGCAGAGGCTGGAGATCCTGCAGGGACTTCCCTTCCTCAACAAGCAGGGACCTCAGCTGGGTTTCAAAACTCCTTTGTCTTCATTCGGGGTTAGAGGATGGCTCTCTGGGGGGTAGGTCAGCAGCCATCCCCTTTTTCAACAAGATCCAGGTCTCTTGGGACTTATCTATAGTCACCCTAGGGGGTACATCTACAGAGCCTAAGTCCTTTCCCGCTTCCACTATTAGGTCCCTACTCCCCTTAACCCTGTCCGTGGTCACCCTCTGAATTTTCAACACCCCGCAGTCAGGCAGGCAGGGCCTCCTCTAAGATTTCTAAAATAGACTCCCTTTTCTGTCCCACTGCCACATTGCACACTAGTAGCATCCTCTGGGGGTTAAAGCCCTCAAACTCACACCAATCCTCTACCTCCTGGAACGCCATTTCACCGGTCCCCACCAAAGAGAGAGAAAAAAAGAAAAAGGGGAAAAGAAATAAACAAAACCCAGGGAGGTACCAAAATATTTAATTGTAATTTCAGGGATAATAATAATAATATAATAATAATAACTTTAATTGAGCGCCTTTCACAATATAAAGGTGCTTCACAGATTCTCAGAGTTCAATAAAACATAATTAAAATCACAGCAAGTCAGAAAATGCCTTGCTCCATAGAAATGTCTTCAGTGTCTGCTTAAAGCTCCCCACTGTCCTGCACTCCCACAGCTGACGGGGCAGAGAATCCCAGAGGGTTGGGGCAGCAAACATAAAAATGCGTGCTCCAGATGAATTCAAACTAACCCTCGGAATCTCCAGCAACCCCTTGTCAGCCGAGTGGAGCCTGTCCACAGTTCGGAAGAGTTGGGCCGGTTGATTCTGAGCGACAGCGATTTCCCCGGACAGGAATTCTGCCTTCTTACAGGAGATCACTGATTGGTAGAAGGGGGCGAACATGGACTGAAGCAATCTGGTCAAGAGCTGAGGAAATGGCCTTATTATAGGCCAGAATCAACGGCTCTGGACCTGAGCAGGCATCATCGAACTCCGAGAGGTCGATCACCGCCACCAGGTCTTCAGGGACCATGTCCCACAAAGGGCGGAAAGTGAACATCTCCACAGGAGCAGACCTACACAGGGGGGCAGAGAAACTGAACTTCACGGTGTAATGATCGGACCAACCGACGGGTTCCACACCTAAATGGGAGGCCTCAATCCCCAGGAGGAAGACCAAATCCAGAAAGTGACCACCATTATGGGTAGCTGAGGAAACAACCTGTGTGAAGCCCAGTGATATAATCAACTGGAGGAAGTTTTGTCCAAAAAGCGAGGATTCATCGTTGACCCAGGCACTGAAGTCGCCCAGAACCATCAATCTGGGCAACTCCAAAGCCATGTCGTCGGCAAAGTCCACTATTTCCTGCAGGAATAGCTTTTGAACCAAAGGGTGGACATAGATGAGAGCTATCCTGTACCCCACACCAGCTACCACAGTGCACTCAACCGGTACCCCCGTGAGACCCAATTCAACCTTAAAACAGACCGCTACCCTCCCGCGATCCAATCTCGGGCGATGTATCATGGAGTACCCGGGAGGAATTGCTGCCTCCAAAATTGGTGCAGCATTTTCATCCAACCAGGTCTCGGTGATGCAAACCAGATCTGCTGTTCCAACAAAATCTGCAATAAATGCAGTTTTGTTCCTTTTTTTGTATTATTTCGTTTCTCCCCTCTTGCCTCACAACCCACCACTCCTTTGGGCTGCCTAGATCCTACATCCGTTCTGCCTGGCCTATCCTGAGCCCTCCAGCTTCACATCGCAGCTGCCCCTGGGGTAATCCAGATGTAACCCTTCGCCGTGCGGGTCCCCCTCCTCCGAGGGGGAAGGCACCGGGGGGGGGGGGAGGCAACCAGCACATACCTGGCCCCATGCTGCTGCTGAAGTGGAGGGGCTCTTTCAAGGCATTGGCAGGAATGGAGGATCGGCAGCCGTCATCCGGTCGGTCGGGAGGCGGATTTCTGCTAGTGCTCCTGGCCTCCACCAGGGGCCGCTACCGAGCGATGCCAACCCACTACCCGCCCCAGGGGAGTAGAGCAGTCCCTACAGATGCTCAATCCTCTCCTTCCCCTGCCAGACCCCAGCATCCCGAGTCCGTTCCCGAACCCCGGTCGCCAGCGTGGCGTGAGGTGTGGCGTCCAGCGCCTCAACCCTCAGCGCCACTGGGCCGGCAGCAGTTTTGTTCTTAATGGATCTGGCATTACATAACAATGCCCGAGTTGGACGATGTTCGTGAGCTGGCCCGGCTACTTGCCCACCCAAAAAGGTGGTGCCCTTGGGTACGGAGACTAGGCATGGATCACTACGCTCCAGACACCATTTCGCCCCAGGGTGTCTTCTGGTCCTAACCACCTCTATGAGAGAGAACTGCTCATTCACCCCTATCCTGCGGGGTACCGCAGGGTTCTATCTTAGCGCCCATCTTGTTTGCGGTGTATATGCTGCCGTTAGGAGCGATTATTAGACGATACGGTCTGGGTTTTCACTGCTATGCGGATGATACCCAGCTGTATATGTCTTTTGTGCAAGGCCAGGATGCTGCCTTGTCGGTATTTAATAACTGCCTTGCAGAAATTCAAGACTGGATGAATGGGAGTTGGCTGAGGTTAAACCGGAGAAAACTGAGGTGTTGAGTGCGTGGACAAAGGCCGATGTGAGGCGGGTTTGCGGATGGATCACCCTCAGGATTATGGCTTGAGGTGTTCGTTGGCAACCTCAGATCGGGTGCGGAATCTTGGCGTAATAACTGACGACCGTCTGACGCTTAAATCTCAAGTGTCAGCGGTGGTCAAAACTTCCTTTTTCCATCTGAGGAATATTGCCAGGGTGAAGCACCTGGTTCCTCCAGAGGACCTTCCAATGTTGATCCACGCCTTCGTTACCTCCCGTCTTGACTACTGTAACTCCCTATACCTAGGGCTATCGAGGGTTGAACTTCGCCATCTGCAGCTAGTGCAGAATGTAGCAGCCAGGCTGTTGACTGGATCTTCTAGATCCAGCCATATAATGCCTGTGCTTCGCGGACTGCACTGGCTGCCAGGTGGCTGGAGAATCACCTTCCAAGGTCGGTTTGCTGACCTATAAAAGCCCTACATGACCTGGGACCTACCTACCTGAAAGAACTCCTTTGCCCTACTGTCCCTCCCACCTCCGATCCATTGACGAGGATTGCTAGAGAATTCCTAGGGTCCGTTTGAAAACATCAGGTGCTAGATCATTTAGTTTTATGGCACCGATCCTATGGAATTCTCTATCTCGTCCAGGTGCTGAAATATCCGACCGTCCTTAGTTTTAAAGGAGCTTTGAAGACCCACCTTTTAGCATAGCTTTTAATGA
Organism: Neoceratodus forsteri; assembly: GCA_016271365.2. Classification (NCBI taxonomy): domain Eukaryota; kingdom Metazoa; phylum Chordata; order Ceratodontiformes; family Ceratodontidae; genus Neoceratodus; species Neoceratodus forsteri. The sequence continues at coordinate 1,224,031,350 of CM057450.1, forward strand.
TTTATTTTAGTTTTAATTTTATTGTATTTATTGTTCCAAAATGTACAGGCGCTTTGGTTTAAACGCCATTTAAAAAAGCTGAATTGAATTCAATTCAAACTCCAATGTCTCGCGCCTCCCACACGCCTGACGCCCACCCCCACTGCGAAGCAATCCCCAGCGCATGAAAGCACTGGTACACGGAGGCTATTGGGGGGGGGGACAGAAGAGGCGGAGGGCACGGAGAGAGGAAGACAAATAGGACAGGACCGGGAGAGCAAGCAGCCATATACCACAAATGACCACCAGAGTATGGTTAAAACAACACCAAAAATCCTATTTTCCTAGTAGCAAAATCCTAAATATGATTACAATTTAAAATTAAAACATAAAAAACTCCGAAAGGAGCCTAAAAACAAAATTCAGAAACAAACCATAACACCCCAAAATCCTGTAAACTCAATAAAAACAAAAAATAAAACAAAACAATAAACAAACAATAAAAATCCTGGGCACCAAGAATTCTCACTAATTGGTGCCCGAAACAAAAATAATAAACAAAACAGAACCACTTAAAATTTAAATATTTGGAAAAGGATTAAGAAAATATTATGAAAAACAGCACTCCAGACGATATCTCTCACATATCTCTGGAAATAGCAGAGTTTCAGTTATTTGCTAGGCACTCTCACTGCCAGCAAAGTTTCCTTAAGATTTTAAACTGTCACAGGGCAATCTCACTGCTTATGAGACATAATCCATCCAAAAAAGAGAATAGAAAAGTCAAACCATGTAGCAAACCAGTCAGGAGTCCTCTTCCAAACTTTCCTTCAGGCCTCCAATTTCCAGATCTCCAGCCCAGGTACCGGGAAAGATGTCCAACAGGCCGCAGGGTCCTCATGAGAAGACTACCCCCGGATTTCCCAGCAGCCCACTACCTCAATTCCTGGCCAAATCCACCCACCAGCAGACTCTACAGGGGGTCTGGGAGTAACAGAAACACTGGGCCAACCCTCCAGCAAGCCCCGTTTCCGTTCCCCATGTGGGTCGTTTACCGAGCGAGCAATCACCTCAAAACCCAGCAGGTCCCCACAATTCCAGCCATTTGTCGGACTATGCTGTTTACTGCCTGCCTCGTTTGTGCCATGCTATTATCTTCCTACTACTTGCTTTGTAATTCCCTTGTTGTTATTGCATTGACCTTGCTCTGTATGTTACTCTTATTTTACTTGCTCTTGTCATTGCCTGTCATTCTTGAATGTATCTCTGTAATCTCCCGGGTCACACCTGAAAATAGGCACTTGGTTGTCTAGTGTGCTTACCTGGTAAACAAAAGCAAATAAATAAATAAAATTTCACGATAGTAAATCCCAGTTCCAAAAGCCGTCATGAATCCGTAACCGGAACACTCCAATTGGGGACAAAGCAGTCCAGCGTCCAAACCAGCCCCACGATACACGCCCGACCCTGTCCCCCCCGATCGATAATTCCACTGTAAAGCCCAGTCAGGCTAGGATCCACTCTTTCACCACACTCCCAGAACTCACAACTCCCTCAGTCCTCACTCAATCCTCCAAGAAGCCAACTGTACAAACTCCGATCAGGCCAACCAGGCCGCAGGTGTAAGAGCCACAATTACTCCACCTCACTATTTGGGACAAATTTAACAGAGAAACGCTCCGTTTTAGAACTGCAGCCACAGCAAGTAACTCCAGAGCAGAAACTGCAACTTTCTCTGCCACATCTCTGTCACCTAAATCCCGAGAAATGACCTAACAGTGACTACATCACTATATATGCCCTATCTAGCTAATGCTAAACAAAACTTAAAATCTTCACAAACTACAATAAAATACTAAAACAACAACTAATACTCTGCTGCTTGTTCTGCTATATAGAGGTCAGCCAAGCGTGGCCGCCTTCTTGAAAGGGGGTGCTAATCTCAGCCCCTTTCACTCACCTGGGCTGTCCCGGAGCCCTCTGGGGAGCATACACCTCTAAGGGGCTGGGTCTGAGCTCTGGCTAGGTGACCAATGGTGATGAGGTGCCTCCACCTGGGGCAGTGGCAAGGACTCCTGTGGACAAAGAACAGGCTTCCATTCCCCAGGAACAATGATGTCCCCCCACTGAGACTGACTCCTCAAACACAGTTCTGCCAATGGCCCCACCCCGCAATAACAATGGTGAAAAACCACAAACATATTGAATCAATGGCAAACCATAACCCCTTTATTTAAGACACTCCAAAAAAGGAAGGTGAGATCAATCCCCTCGTACCTTCAGATACTCAGTACAAACCTCGTATAAGAACCCCTCCTTTACCCCTTTGGGGTGCAACCATATTTGTCCCTGATGGTGGGTACCTCACCGCTCTCAGTCACAGGGCTGGGGTCTTTCATTGGGGCCCTATATAATACTTGAACAACGGGAACGTTTAGTTTATACCAGTCAAGGGGGTGGGGGGGTCAACCTCGACCCTATGGAATTTAGTCAATAACTCCCCAGAACCGCAGCTTGGGGTACTTACAGTTCTCACAGGTGGTGTAAACACTCTCTGTCTGATTACTGCCTGTTGCCTCAGAGGGTCTCCATCACAAAATGTAACCCCAGAGAGCAGCCGTAGCTGGGAGGGTTTGTGAGGTGATGTCCTTTGCCTGCCTGGCCTTTCCAACTTCGCCCGTGGGCCATTATAGGTAGTATTCATTCAGGCAGGTCTGTTCGTCTTTCTTGCTCTGCTTCTTCTGTGGTTTCAGCCTGGGGAACCCAGTGGCAAGGTTCCCCTACTCTTCTGGGTCACTCTACCCCTCCAGTGCCTGAGAAGAACAACCCCACTCCCCAGGATCTCCCCTGGCTGAACAAGTTTGTCCCAGTACTGAGTGTCCCACGAGGCCCGGGGCTTACAACCCACTGTATTCTTCAGCCCAGTCAGTCTGCCCCGGGGCAAACCATGAACCCACCTGCCCTACAGAGGCCGCGGTCTTCCTCCTGCACTTAACTTAAAAGGGGGGGTAGCCAGAAAACCCACAGTTAGGCAGGCTTGCTTGATTCTCTGAGACAATATGTCACTCTCCCTCTCTCACTGCTCACTCTTGGCTACCCGCCTCACATCCTCTCCCTTTGTTCTCCCCTGGTTTTTGAGCTCCTTCTCTCTTTTAAACCCCTGGTTCAGCCTCCCTCTTACTGGCTGCCAACCCCCATGTGACCTCCAGGCTGCCTATGGGTACTTTCCCAGCAGCCAGAGGTCTGCAGGTTTACATGGAGGTCGCCATCTTGGTCCCCCAGCAAGTCTCCTGGGAAATCGGCCCCCTATTGTTGATTCTAGCCCCTTGCCAGGACTATTTCAGGCAGAAGTCATGACCGGAATTCTTCCTGTCACTGCGTGCATCTTCCATGGCCCCTCAGCTTTTCTGGGGGCCAGGGATTTACTGATCCCTAATGGCTACGGCCAAGTGGCATTAGGCGTGGCTCCTTTAACTCCCACCCCTGGCTGCTATTGCAGCACAAAACGCCCATGCATTTTGTGTTTTTAACGGCGGCCCCGGTTTGCTGTTATTTGGGGCCGCTCCAACTCCCACAGTGCGGCACGGGGACTTCCCTGGCCCCTACATCCCCATCAGGTCCCGACTGGCGCTGCCACTCCGCAGCATACAGGGGCATCCATGCTCGAGCCCCACCACAACTCCTGGAGACACCGCCGAGGGGAGGACTCAGGACCACAAGGGCGCCCTCCACAAAAGGTAAGCCCGCATTGGGTGGCTTACACTAATAAAGACATTAAAGAGGACCAGTTCCAGTACTGAACCCTGCGGTACTCCGCTAGTAACGCCTCTTTCTTCAGAGTGGACTCTGTTTACTACTACCCTCTGCGTCCTGTTGTCCAGACAATTTTTTACCCAGGCTATCACCTTGGGACCCACTCCAAGGCTGGCTAACTTGTATATTAATCTTTTGTGAGGGACTGTGTCAAATGCCTTGCTAAAGTCTAGGTAGGCCATGTCCATAGTCCCTCCCTGGTCTACTATTTTGGTCACCCAGTCAAAAAATCTATTAGATTCATCTGACATGATCTTCCCGCTGTGAATCCATGCTGCGTTGGGTCCTGTGCCCCGCTGGCCTCTAGGTACTCAACAATTCTTTCCTCCAGAAGTGATCCATCATTTTCCCCACCACTGAGGTCAAACTAACAGGTCTATAGTTTCTTGCCTCTGTCTTGCTCCCACTTTTGTAAAGTGGAATCACATCTGCCCTCCTCCAGTCCTCAGGTACCACCCCATCCTCCCATGATTTGTTAAAGAGGGTTGTCAGTGGTGTCACTAGTTCTACACTTAGTTCTTTTAGAATTCTTGGGTGAATCACGTCAGGTCCCATTGCTTTGTCCACCTTCAGTTTTTAGAGTTCTTTCAGAACCCTTTCTTCTGTGAATGGACTGTTAGTGACCCCCCTATCCAGAGTGTTTCTATTGTTTGGTTTAAGTACCTCCCCCTCCTCTTCTTTTGTCAATACTGAGCAGAAGTATTTGTTCAGTATTCCTGCTTTTTCACTGTCCCCCTCTTCCCACATTCCCTCCCCTTTATTAAGCCTCAGTATCCCTCCCTTGGTCTTTCTTCGCTCCCTAATGTACCTATAAAAGGTTTTATCCCCCTTCTTAACAGAGCTGGCTATCTTGTCCTCAGTTTGGGCCTTTGCTATTCTGACTGCCTTTCCTGCCTCCTTCTGCTTTAACTGATAATAGTTCTCTGTCCTGCTCCTTCTGTGTTTCCTTATATTTCCTGAATGCTATCCTTTTCTCTTTAACCTTCCCTGCCACCTCTTTTGAGAACCATAGTGGCTTTTTCCTTCATTTTGTTTTGTTGATTTGCTTTACACAAAGGCTTGCCGCCTCTGTGATGGCAGTTTTGATTTTTCCCCATTGTTCTTGCACCCCTCCTTCTTGCTTGTTTGCTAGTGCTTTTCTGAGGCACTCTCCCATTTTCCGAAGTCAGCCCTCCTAAAGTCCAACACCCTTGCTTTTGTATGACTCTACAGCTGTGTTTATTGTGAACCACATTGTTTGGGTGTCACTTGTTCCCAGATGGCTACCCACTTCTAAATCTGAGATCCTCTCTCCTTCCCCATTTGAAAGTACCAGGTCTAAGATTGCTCCTTCCCGAGTGGGTTCCAACACTAACTGTCTGAGGCATGCCCCCTGTAGGGCATCGAGAATGACCCTGCTCTTGGATATGGCTGCAGTAAAAGTGCTCCAGTTAACATCTAGCATATTCAGGTCCTCCATCAACAATATCTCTCCTTTTTCTGCCATTCTAAGGATTCATTCTATCATTTCCTTGTCCATTGCCTCCCCTTGTGACGGGGGTCTGTAAACAACTCCTGTGCAGATTGTAGTGCCATTTCCTGTCTCCAGGGTGACCCACAGTGCCTCCTCCCCTCCCTGTTTACCCGTCAGTTCTGTTGCTTTGATTCTTTCCCTCCTCCTCCTCTTTTACCTTCCCTGTCCCTCCTGTAGATTGTGTACCCTGGTATGTTGACATCCAAGTCATGGTTCTTTGTGTACCATGTTTCTGTGACTGCCACGATATCCAGGCATCCCTCTTCTATCAAGGCCACTAGTTCAGGGACCTTGTTTCCCAGACTACAGGCATTTGTACTCATCACCCTCCATTTTTTGATGGCATTACCCCTTTTAGACCCATCCCTGTCCTTACTGCCTTTGCCTTTTTCTATATTTACCTCTGTTCTGCTCCCTATTGACTTCTCTACCTTTGTGTCTACTTTGCTAACTACCCTGTTTTGTGGGTGGGGGCTGGGATTTCCCTGCTTCTCATCAGTGCCGCCCTCCTTGGCTAGTTTAAATGCTTGCCAATGAAGCATTTAAACCTATCACCTAGGATCCTGGTTCCCTTCCCTGAGTTGATGCTATTGACAAAAATACTAGAAATGCAGCATGTTTGAACTAGGTGGGGTAGCCATACTCTCTATAGAGAGTGAAGCATTCCCCAGAGAAGCTTCACCACAGGAATGGTGTCTTAATTTCTTATGCATGTCTTAAAGTTTGGGCCTCTTGTATTTATCTGCTGACAAGCTAACCTGTACATATTTAATTTCATTTGCATTTGCACCGTAAGTCTCCATCTCTGCCTCCTTCCCCCACATTTGTCACCTTTCAGCCTTCTTACTAGGCCCTGTTAATTAGTCCCCACATGGGGACTTCTCTAGCTCTTTCACGCCTATTACGCTTTATCGTTCCCATCATCACCTTTTTGTTTCACAGATTCTCTCTTAATCTTGCCATTTATCACTTCTTCTTCCTGAGCCTCCCCTTTTTTCTTTCCCCACATATATATGTAACCCCTAGATGGCGCTATCCCAGGGGCTACTACCCCTGCCTGATTTGCCACTAACAGGTTGAGGGGCCTGGATCCAATGGCGGGTGCCTCCACCCAGAGGTCAGGGTTTGCAATAGTTAAACTTACTTGGTCACAGCCCTCTGGGACACTGCAACCCCTTTCTTCCACTAGTGGCCCACACAATATATCAAATTACCTTCACAGTATACACTTACCCCAGGGCTGGTTCAGGCACTGGAACCTCCTGTAAAATAAGATACAGTGCAACAATCACAGTACAATACTTTAACATAGACAAATACCTCAGGCAGTATAACTTTGCTGAAACAAGCAGCTCTGATTTATTTAGGGGAATATAACAAGGACAGGGAAATCAGGTTAATTAGCTTATCACTTTACTCATCTACCTATGGCTCTGTGCACGGCCTATCCTACCAGTTACTGTCCTGGGTACCCAAGCCCTAGTAGCTAGTCCAAACCGTGGCAGCTGGTAGGGGCCCCTCCCAGAGAAAAGAAAAATTAGTTTAAACAGTCAAGCAGTACAGTGATTCCATTTGGATTCAATGTGGCAATTCAACGAGGCGACCCTGAATTAGTACTCACGACCTCCAAACAAGATAGGGTCCTTCAATGTCAGCAGGGCTACTCTTGAGCTCCACGAGACTCCTCACACATTTATATGGCAAACTGCAACAGGCAAAAGTCCTTTAATGGCAGCAGGATTCACTTGAGCTAACCAAGCCTCCTCACACATTTATATGGTGAACAGTAACAGGCAAAAGTCCTTTAATGGCAGCAGGATTCACTTGAGTACACAAGCCTCTTCACACATTTATATGGTAAAACAGAAAGTACTATACCAGGCAGGCTGCTTCTCTATCCCAATTCAATTACTGCACAATACCGGGAGAACACACAGCAGATTCAGTTCCTGACAGACTGAGTGCAATTCAGCAATTTCTCCAGTCTTCTACAGGGTGAGCCTGGTTTCTACTCTTCAGATATCCTTTGATTCTCTTCACAGGACGATTCAGTACTAACAAGCAGTTACACAAGCTGCAGACCGGAACTCTGGGCCTTACACGTTTCCGACTAAAACTGCACACTGAAAAAGCACAGGGCTCCTTCCTTCTTCACTGCCAAAGCTCAACTGAAACTCCAACAGACAAAACCGGCACTTCCTTTGAGTTCCTCCCAGTTCTTGACTGGATTGGCTGTCACTCACAATAGACTGCTCCTGTTGGTCCAAAAAGGCGCCGAAGTCTGAACTACATCTCCCAGAGTCACTGCCCATACAAACCTCTTGTGGCTGGCTCAGATTATGAGTCCAAGTTCTGATTCGTCCAAGGCACCATTTTAGAGCTAGCTTACCCCACACTGATTGGTCCAGTTCAGCAGTTCAAAACCAGAATGGGGAACTAGGCAGACACAGTTCTGACTGCAAAGAAAGCAGGTTAGACAAACTGTAATTTCATTATTACTCTAAATGATTTCTGGCAAACAGTTACATCTTTCAGATAGGTTCCCTTTGCACTCCTAGTGACTGCAAAAATGGAGTGAATTGGCAGCAGCTCGAGTGATACTCAATCAAAGAAACACAGTCCCCCATACAAACTAATTATGTCTGCAAGCAGACAGCTCTTAAAGAGACAGTACCAGAGGTTCTAAAACACTCACTGATAAATGGCTTAAATGCAAACACCATTCAGGCTTGGAGCATTCAAGCAAGCTCCTGAAGTCTTTTGGGAACCCCCATTTGCAGGGGGGTTACACCCTTCCTGGCCTGGGAAAGCTTGACGTCCGCGTCAAGCAAGTACCCCCATAAGTTTCAACTGCAACCATATACATTTGCATTAGGCTCGCACATGTAATCATCAGTCAATATATCATTTTACCAAGAACACATTTCTGAAACATTGCAGTACGTCACTCTTTACACAGTATTACATACACATTGTACCATAACTCAAGTTATTACCTCTTGTACATGAAACCTGAAGAGAGGGCCCTTCCTATCAGTTACCTTGGGGCTGGATGGGCAAGGGCACCATACTAGAGGGCAACACAAGTAACTTGAGTTAGCACTGACGCTCAGTTTGGGCAATGAGCTGGGACACATACACCCCTTTATGGACAACACTGAGAGGCAGATCCACTGGCCGAGGGAATCATAACTGAGGTGCACCACAGGCTTTACAGCTCGACCAGTCTTTCTAGGGGGAACTGTTACAGTCTCTGCACTCTGAGCCTCATTTTCAGCATTGTCCTCACTTGTCAGCGGAGTCTCCATGGGGGTAGAGAGGCTAGAACTTGGGGCACTTTCAGCTCCAGGAGTTACAGTTTCTGAGTCCACAACATTTGGCTCGCATGGAGAGCTTTCGGACACTGGCAGTGGACTGTCAGGGCACTCAAAATACTCTTCTTGTTCTGGTGTATCACCAGTCTGCCCCAATCCATCATTTTCCTCCCCTGAAAGCTCAAACAGTTCAACCATGCACAATGATTCCATTTCATCTGATCTGATGCTTTGCACTTCACTTTCTGGGAACATTGGCTCCAGGGACAAAGCTGGGGGCTTAGACAGTCCAGAAGGCCCAGCTTCATCTCCAGTATTGACTAGCGGATTGCCCCTTAAACAATTGAGTCAGTTCGAAGAAGGATAGTATTCAAAGTCACTCTCACTTTCTTCTGATATGGACTGACAGTCATGCTCAACTGGGACTTGTGGAGAGGAACACTTTAACTCTGCTTCTGTAGGTGCAGACTTTCTTGATCTTTCTTTGCAGCAGCTCTAGTCACTGGTCCAGAGGGCATCTTCTAGGGCTCAGACTCATTAAGATTTGTCCAATGGGCAGTAAATGATTTCTATGCATTGTTTTTACATCTTTTGAATTATTCTCAGGCCTTACTTTGTACACTGGCAGATCATCTAGTTTGCCCACTACAATGTGAGGGAGATGGTGCCATCTGTCAGCAATCTTGTGCTTGCCATGCAGTCCCAGATTTCTTAGCAATCCCGATCTCCCTCCTGGAGTTCCTGTGCTTTCACCTTTTATCATACCTTTCTTTGTTGGCCAGATTTCTTTTGGCAGCCATGGTTTGAGCCAGTTGGTACGCATGAGTTAGCTGGGCCTTTAACTTTTGCATACTGTAAATAGTTGTCAGCTTGAACCCCATCAGGAGACCCCAAAACACACATCTACCGGTGAGTCGAGCTTCTCTTCCAAACATCAGGCGGTGAGGGAGAACCCAGTGGCATCACTTTTGGTGCAGTTATAAGCATGTACCAGGGTGCTAATTTGTTGGCTCCATCTAGGCTTGTCCTTTGGGTGCAGGGTGCCTAGCATATCTAGCAAAGTGCGGTTGAAGCGTTCAGGCTGTGGGTCCCCTGGGGTAGTAAGGAGTGGTTCTGGACTTTCGCACTCCCCACAGAAAAGCATCTCTTTGATCAGGCGACTCTCAAAGTCTCTCCCTTGATCAGAATGGATTCTTTGTGGAGCCCATAGTGAACAAAAAGTTTTCTACAAGTACTTTGGCCTACAGTGGATGCTTTCTGGTCTTTGGTGGGAAAGCTTGGGCATATCTCGTGAAATGGTCAGTGACCACCAGCACATTACTGATATTTCTTTGATCTGACTCCAAACTCAGAAAATCAATACAGACCAGCTCCATGGGTGCACTGGTGGTTATGTTAACAAGGGGGGCAGCCCTCTGGGGCAAAGCTTTCCTCTGTAAGCAGCGACTACAAGTTCGAATGTGTTGCTCCACATCAGCCCCCATCTTAGGCCAACAGAATCTGGATCTCACCAAGTCAAGTGTTCTGTCTATACCAAGGTGCCCCATGTGGTTGTGCAAGGACCTCAGTACTGAGTCTCGAAAGGCAGTGGGCAGCACTAGTTGTTGTTTGTCTACTTGTCCCCCTCTGTCTACTGTTTCTCTGTATAACAGTTTATTGATCAGTTTCAACTTAGGACCTTCTTTGTATAACAGTGCAGTTCTCAAATCAGTGGAGCGTAATTTGGACACATCTTTTCCTGCACAGAGGCTTCTAAAGCTGATTTGATCATGGGATCGAGATTGAGCCGCGCGAATACTGTCATTGTCCAGCTGAGGCAGTGCACCAATGTCTATTGCAGAAAAGTGGCAATAAGCAGCAGGTATGCAATTCTCAGAGGGTCCCAAGCAATCCACCATGCAGTCCACTCGTCCGTGGACATTGTTCCTCCCTGTCAAACTTCCGGCAGAGTGCCGAATGTCAGGTTCTGCCAATCTGACCCAATCATTCTGGGGAACAGGCCTCCGGGAGAGAGCCTCAGCATCTATGTGGTTCAGACCTGCTCGGTATTCGAGAGCATAGTCATATGTAGATAATGCAGAAAGCCACCTATGGCCAGTGGCATCCAACTTAGCTGAGATCTGCACATAGGTCAAAGGATTATTGTCAGTTTTTACTAGTATTTTAGTCCCATACAAGTACTCATGGAATTGGTCAACAATAGCCCACTTCAAAGCTAGGAACTCTGACTTGTGTACAGGATAGTTCTTTTCGGATGGGGTCAGGCTTCTACTGGCAAAGGCCACTGGTCTCAGGCCATTCTCGTGCTCTTGGTACAACACAGCCCCCAACCCTTGCAAGCTAGCATCAGTGTGCAGGACGTAAGGTTTTCTTGGATCGGCATAGGCCAGCACTGGAGCATGGGTAAGTTGATATATGATCTTATGAAAAGCAGTCTCACAATCAGGAGTCCAGCGGGCCCCAAATTCTTCACTCGGATGAAAATACACTCTTTCAGTCTTGAGGGACGCTGACTTTTGGTATTTTTTGTGGGTTGGGGGATACCCTTGAGTAAGGTTAAGTAAAGGGCGGATCACTCTTGAATAGTCCTTGATGAAACGCCGATAATAACCACAGAATCCCAGGAATCTTTGCAGTTCTTTTAGATTTTTGGGCTGTGGCCAGGTGGTCAAGGCCTCAACTTTACTTGGGTCGGTCTCTATTCCTCGGTGGATACTATGTGTCCCACATACTTCTACTGATGTTTGAAAGAATTGACACTTATCAATGGACAGTTTAAGGCCAAAGTCCTCCAGTCGGTCAATACCTTAAATAATCTGCTCTCATGTTCCTCCAGTGAGCTGCCAAACACAATAACATCATCTAGGTATACCAGGCACTCTAGTAAGTTCATGTCCCCACTGCACGCTCCATCAATCGTTGAAAAGTGGCTGGGGCACCTGAAATCCCTTGAGGCATCCTCATGAATTCATAGAAGCCAAGCGGACAGATAAAGGCTGTCTTCTCACGGTCCTCTGGGGCCATCGGGATCTGGTAGTACCACCGCGGAGATCCAACACAGAGAACCACTTGCTCCCGCTTAGGCAGTCCAAAGCATCCTGAATGCGGGCATTGTGTACTGATCAGGGATAGTCCACGGTTTAAGGTGCGATAATCCACACACATCCTTACTGTCCCATTCTTTTTCCTCACTACCACAATGGGGAAGCATAAGGGCTTCTGGATTCTTGTATTACACCAGCAGCTATCTCTTGCAGATGCCGTCTCACATCATCTATGTCAGCAGGTGCCAGGTGTCGAGACCTCTCACGAAATGGTCTTTCGTCATGCAGCCGGATATTGTGCTCAGCTCCTTGCACGCATCCTACGTCCCATTCCTTTAAAGAAAACACCTGGTCTCTCTGGGCAAGCTTCTCACTGATCCTCACTTTCCATTCAGCTGGCAATGGGGAGTCGCCAAAATCAAACAAGTCAGGCATTACTCTGTCATTCTTCCTTGAACTCTTGCTGCTGGGTAGCACTGCAGTGTCTGCACAATGCACATTAGCCAGGATGCAACCTCTATTTACTCGAATGTCTCTTTCAGACACATTATGAACTTGGACCATTACCCTTCTGGCATAAGCATGGGCTCTAGTGGGCAAAATACTAGGCTTGACCAGCAGTCCCTCTGGCAATTTTCCATCGCCTGGTGCATCCAACATTAATATTTTATTCTTAACATCCTTTCTGATACGGACCTCTTCCTGTAAGGTACACTGGGCATTTGGCACCAGGATCACAGACTCAGGATCCTTCTTCCATACAATTCCGACCGGTTCCTCTGGTTCTATTTTTTCAGCATCTCTCTGTGCCTCATAGGCTTTCTTAATTAAAGCAGAACTCTTAAAGCTCTACTAGTCTTTGACCCTGTTTTTCATAACATAACTGTGCCAGCCTTCCGAACATATGAGCATTTGTTCCAATCAACAAAGGGACACCATCATACAGTCCAGTGGGGGACACACTAAGGCTAGGGTCTCTACTTGTTCGCCACTCCAGCCACGGAGGTGGGAAGACAGCCAAGTCGGATGTACCGGAATAGGGTAGGCCTTCTCATTTAACCCCATACATGCAGTCCTTCTAATGGTTGTAAGGGTACATCTGACAAATGCTTCTGATACCAATCTTGGAACATAATTGTCACTTAGGAGCCACTGTCTAATACAGCTCTTGTAGACACTCCATTCACCTTTACAGTGGTCTCCATGGAGGGACCCACTATTCTGGACCAGTCTGGAGGCGGTAGTGGGGGCCTGGGCAACTGACCTTGCCACAAAAAGGCGTGAGTTAGCATTTTGGTGCCCTCACTGGGATCATTTGTGCACCTCTTAACCACTGATTTGTTCTCAAGCTCTCCTTGTAGCCTATATGCAACTTTGTCAGTGTCTTTTGGGGACCGGCATTCCCTCTTCATGTGCCCATCCTTCCCACAATTATAGCAAAACATACTTTCTGGAGTTTGAGCTGGCCGAGGCGCCACACTGGGAGCCAGGCGGGGTACTACTAACTGGAAACCTTGGTGCCATCTCTGTTCAGACTGATAAGCATTTGGAGACATCTCGTCAGTTTCTCCACTTCCATGGTCAAGGAATTGAGTTTGGAGCTGTTATCAGCAGGAGATACATGGGTGGGTACCCCACCCCCATAGCAGATGGAGTCGGATATAGGTCAGGGCCCGTACTTGCAGGCGTGGCCTTCATAAAGGACTGTTTTTGAATTCTGGATCTCTCTCAACAGTTACCCCATTGTGACATATCTTTTCCTTGTCAGAGCACTCACTGACTGTCAACCTCTGCCCCTGAACTTCCTTGATGGGTCACCCTCAGTCACGGGTCGTAGCCACAGCTGTTGGTGCAGGTCCCTCCAAGTCGCCTTTTCTCAACTCCTCAATTTCTCTCATTAACTCATCATAGGAGGGTGGGGATTCCAGTCGATTTGCCAGGCGTAACTGAAGCAACAGCAGTTCTGAGAAGGGGGCAGACTTAAGGATTCTGTCCAGTCTGGTTCGGTCCAGTTCAATCGCTGGCAAACTACCCTTTCTGAGGCATTCTTGCAACAATTTTTCCAGCCGAGATACATACACAGACAACAACTCCCCTTGGTACTGTTGTGCATTTCTTACTCTCCACCATAGGTCCTCATCAGAATCTGGGCTCCCATACACATTCTCCAAGGCCTCAAGATAGGCCTGTGCAGTCGCTTCAGGGTTACTGGCCCGTTTAGCATGGATGGTAGCCAGGGCAGGACCTCGGAGGCTCTCACTAACCCTCTTTCGCTTTTTGGCTTCCGAGCATTGCCATTCTAGCACTTGGGGGGCAACATAGTCTATCCAGGTCTCCCAGTCATCCTCCCCTGGGGGTGGGAAGGGTGCCAGAGAAGATCCTCAACCTTCGGTAAGAGTTGTGACTAATGGCAGGTGCAGGAATAGGAGTCTGCATTGGTTCAGCCACCATTACGGGCACTGGAGCGGGAGAGGTGTTGGGGAGGAACACCCCAGGTGGCAAAATAGTTTCTTCAAGTCCTCCACAGTTTTCCCTTCTCCAGCAACCATTAGCAAATTTCTCCTCAAAGTTTCAGATAGTGGTGGGGGCTCATTCCCCCACGGGTCTTTACTGTCCTTAGTTATCACTCTCCAAGCAGTGAGGGCTCCCTCTGGGGTAATGGTCTGTGGCACTTTGGAGCTATCTATGGGATCCTTAAACTCTACTAGGGCCAGAAAAGTGTGGGTGAGCAGATTAGCATGCCGACCCACCACCACAGGGTTTTGTAAACCTTCCACCTTGGAAAGTACTCCCTGTACAATGTCCGTATTGATACCCAAGGGGATGTCCAGTATAAGCATAGCATTTTGGGGGTCGATCTCCTCCCCAGTACACCACTCCACCAGCCGGTGCACAGCCACTTCTGTCGGGGTACCCATTTTTTCTTAACAGTGGTTCGTAAATATGGCCACTAGAGGACACACAATCCCAGCGGTGAGCCTCCAAGATGTAACCCCTAGATGGCGCTATCCCAGGGGCTACTACCCCTGCCTGATTTGCCCACTAACAGGTTGAGGGCCTGGATCCAATGGCGGTGCCTCCACCCAGAGGTCAGGGTTTGCAATAGTTAAACTTACTTGGTCACAGCCCTCTGGGACACTGCAACTCTTCTTCCCACTAGTGGCCCACACAATATATCAGAATTACCTTCACAGTATACACTTACCCCAGGGCTGGTTCAGGCACTGGGACCTCCTGTAAAATAAGATACAGTGCAACAATCACAGTACAATACTTTAACATAGACAAATACCTCAGGCAGTATAACTTTGCTGAAACAAGCAGCTCTGATTTATTTAGGGGAATATAACAAGGATGGGAAATCAGGTTAATTAGCTTATCACTTTACTCATCTACCTATGGCTCTGTGCACAGGCCTATCCCTACCAGTTACTGTCCCTGGGTACCCAAGCCCTAGTGGCTAGTCCAAACCGTGGCAGCTGGTAGGGGCCCTTTCCCACAGAGAAAAGAAAAATTAGTTTAAACAGTCAGCAGCACAGTCATTCCATTTGGATTCAATGTGGCAATTCAACAGGGGGCGACCCTGAATTAGTACTCACGACCTCCAAACAAGATAGGGTCCTTCAATGTCAGCAGGGCTACTCTTGAGCTCCACGAGACTCCTCACACATTTATATGGCAAACTGCAACAGGCAAAGTCCTTTAATGGCAGCAGGATTCACTTGAGCTAACCAAGCCTCCTCACACATTTATATGGTGAACAGTAACAGGCAAAAGTCCTTTAATGGCAGCAGGATTCACTTGAAGCACAAGCTTCTTCACACATTTATATGGTAAAACAGAAAGTACTATACCAGGCAGGCTGCTTCTCTATCCCGATCGCAATTACTGCACAATACCGGGAGAACACACAGCAGATTCAGTTCCTGACAGACTGAGTGCAATTCAGCAATTTCTCCAGTCTTCTACAGGGTGAGCCTGGTTTCTACTCTTCAGATATCCTTTGATTCTCTTCACAGGACTGATTCAGTCCTAACAAGCAGTTACACAAGCTGCAGACCGGAACTCTGGGCCTACACACGCTTCCGACTAAAACTGCACACTGAAAAGCACAGGGCTCCTTCCTTCTTCACTGCCAGAGCTCAACTAAACTCCAACAGACAAAACCGGGCACTTCCTTTGAGTTCCTCCCAGTTCTTGACTGGATTGGCTGTCACTCACAATAGACTGCTCCTGTTGGTCCAAAAGGCGCTGAAGTCTAAACTACATCTCCCAGAGTCACTGCCCATACAATCCTCTTGTGGCTGGCTCAGATTATGAGTCCAAGTTCTGATTCGTCCAAGGCACCATTTAGAGCTAGCTTACCCCACACTGATTGGTCCAGTTCAGCAGTTCAAAACCAGAATGGGGAACTAGGCAGACACAGTTCTGACTGCAAAAGCAGGTTAGACAAACTGTAATTTCATTATTACTCTAAATGATTTCTGGCAAACAGTTACATCTTTCAGATAGGTTCCCTTTGCACTCCTAGTGACTGCAAAATGGAGTGAATTGGCAGCAGCTCGAGTGATACTCAATCAAAAGAAACACACAGTCCCCCATACAAACTAATTATGTCTGCAAACAGACAGCTCTTAAAGAGACAGTACAGAGGTTCTAAAAACACTCACTGATAAATGGCTCAAACGCCAAACACCATTCAGGCTTGGAGCATTCAAGCAAGCTCCTGGAAGTCTTTTGGGAACCCCCATTTGCAGGGGGGTTACATATATTTCCCTTATTTTACCTCCCCTCTACACTAACATTGTTTTTTTCTCTTTTAGATATTTTCTGAAGAAGACCTAAGGTTGAGACATACATTTTTAACTCTGTTTTCATCGTGCATGTAATATAACTGTTTTGTTTTGCTTTTAGACCACATGCTAATGCAGCACCTTGTTTTTGTTTTTACATGTTAACCCGATGTTTTTTTAGTACATTTTTAGTGACTTTTCAAAATTTAAAATATTTAATTGTTTATATGAACAACTTTTTAATATCTGCCCTGGACTGCAGAGAGCTTGAAGTGCTAGTATACTTCCTGGAATTAATAGTAATTCTCAGATGCAGTCAGCTATCACTTCTTATATCTGAAGTATTTTCTTTTATTTTCTGTTTGTTAAGATTATCCATCTGGCAATATTCGGCTGATATGTGGAGTAGCACTCTCTTTGCAGGCTATCGAAAGTCAGTTCTGTTCTTCCCCCACTACATCATCAGAAATGTGACCAAACACATGGAAGCATCACAACTCTTGTAGCCTGAGCAGTGACTTTCACAAGATGGCAATCAAAATGCTGGAAATTGTGACATCACTAGTAGCCAAGAAGAGCCAATCCCTGCTGCTTCATGTGAAAGAGAATAATCTGGCAATCAGAAATGGTTCTTCCTGGTTACTAGTGATGTCACAGTCAGTGTGGTTTCGGTGCTGATGATGTAGTGGGAGGAACAGAAAACCAGGTTACTCACCTGTAACACGAGTTCTAGGAGTGGTATATGTTGTTCATCTACATGTATTGGCATGTCTTTTCCCTTTAAATATTTTGCTGGAAGTCTTTAAGCTGACTCCTCCCCCCAACCCGGGTGGTCTATCCCTCCACTCCGCCCCTTGATGCCAGATCTTGCCCGCTGGAAGCAGTGGTTGTGTGTCGAAGTCAGGGAGGTCAGGTGGGTCCATGTGGATGAACAACATATACCACTCCTAGAACTATTGTTACAGGTGAGTAACCTGTTTTTCCAAGCATGTGGATATGTTGTTCTTATTCACATGTATTGGGAGACTCCAAGCAGTTCTCCAGGAGGAGGGAGACAAGGTGCACACCTCTTACTTAGGAAAACTCTTGGAGAACTGAGGCCCCAAAACCAGTATCCCGGCGTGATTCTAGGTCGATGTGGTAGTGGGAAATGAAGGTGTTTGCTAACTTCCAGGTAGCAGCCTTGCCAATATCCTGGATAGAGACATCCCTAGAAGCAGCCACCGATGCAGCGGTATGGTGAGTGGAATGAGCCCTTAGCCCTACGGGAGGCTCCCTACCCACCAACCTATAGCAGAGATCAATGCATGATGTAATCCATCTGCCAATCATCCGCTTGGCTGCAGATCTGCCAGGTAGGTCTTCAGCGTAGATGACAAACAGCTTGCGAACCTCTCCCTGAACTTCAGCCGTGCACTCCTTGTAATAAGCAAGGGCTCGTCTCAGATCCAAAGTATGGAGCCTGTACCCATCCTCTGAGGTGTGATTGGGGTACTACACTGGCAGAGTCATCACCTGGTCCAGGTGAAACTCTGACACAACCTTCAGAAAGAACTTCTGGTTGGGGCACAGGACAACCTTGTCCCTGTGGAAGACCAGATAAGGAGACTCACCAAAGAGCACCTGGAGCTCCCAAATCCTTCTATCTGACGTGATAGCCACCAGGAAGGTGGTCTTCCATGACAGGCGTGACATCCCACACCTGTGCATCGGTTCAAATGACTTGTCCATGAGCTTTGCCAATACCAGTAGTAGATCCCACGGTGATGGTGGTTCATTCACCAGAAGGGAAATATGGTCAAGGCTTTTGAAGAAAAACCAGACCATCTTCTCCTGCTGTCTGACCCACACCAGGTAAGTGGAGACGGCTGCCAGGTGCACCTTACGGGTCACTGACCTAAGACCCCCTTTGGAGAGAGACCAAAGGTAGTCGAGAATGCTAGCCCCTGAACAGGACAAAGGGTCTAGCCCCTTGCCCTGACACCAAATGGAAAATCTCTTCCATTTGAAGGCATAGCACTTCCTGGTAGATCCCTTCCTAGATGCCTCAACTACAGTGAGTACATCTTCGGAGAGATCCAAAGCCTACAACTCTAGCCGCTCAGGAACTAGGATGTCAGGTGCAGGGATTGAAGGTCCAGGTGGAGGACCCACACCTGACTGACTGACAGCAGGTCCAGGCATGCTGGAAGATATCTCGGGAGCCTGATGCTGATGCTGAGGCTGAGAAGACTGGGGTATCAAAACTGGTGGGGCCAGTCCGGAGCCACCCGGATCATCTGCGCCTTGTCCCTCCTGACCTCAAGGAGCAACTTGTGGATGAAGGGAAGTGGAGGGAAGGCAATGAGGTCCATGGCCTTGAGAAGGCATTCCCCTGCAGTGAACCCTGCTGAGGGGGGTGGGCACAAAAACCTATCAACTTTGCGTTCTCCCGGGAGGCGATCAGGTCCACCTGAGGGGTGCCCCACTGGGAGAACGAGCTGTGTACTACATCCATATGGAAAGACCGCTCATGGGACACATCACCCACTCAGCTGAGGGCATCTGCCAGTTGATTTGAGGCCCCTGCCACATGACAGGCTAGACAATCCACCTCCAGTTGGCTCATGAGGGTCCAGATGCGGACAGCTTCCCTGCACAGAGGCCGGGAGTGTGTTCTGCCCTGTTTATTAAGAAAGTACATGGTCGTGGTGTTGTCCATCTGGACCTGAACCACCTGACCCCGAAGGAATGGAGCGAATGTGGTCAGTGCCAGTCAGACTGCTCAAAGCTCCAGCAAGTTGATGTGACATTGGGATTCCTCAGGGGTCCAGAGCCCATGGACTCTGTTTTCCCCCATATGGGTACCCGCCTGTGAAAGAGGCATCAGTCATCAGGATGACCATCGTCTCGGGACAGACAAACTAGATCCTTTCCTGCAGATGCTCTGGGATGG
Source organism: Neoceratodus forsteri (assembly GCA_016271365.2). Taxonomy (NCBI): domain Eukaryota; kingdom Metazoa; phylum Chordata; order Ceratodontiformes; family Ceratodontidae; genus Neoceratodus; species Neoceratodus forsteri. The sequence continues at coordinate 1,224,050,741 of CM057450.1, forward strand.
ATCACCATTGGAGAGTGTCCCACATCTTCTGGGTTGCAGTGACTGGCTGGTCGAAATGACCTAGTAGCTAAGTCCACTGGCTGACTAGCTTCCATTGAAGGGGGTGCATATGCCACTGGGCCTATCGGACCATGGAGGTGCAGGCCACCATGTAGCCCAGAAGTCCCAGGCAGGGCGCAAGCGCCCAACCAGGAATGATCGGGCAAAGGAGGAGAGAAACTTCACGCTGTCCATCAGGAGCTGGGCTCTGGCTCGGCAAGAGTCAAGCTCTGACCTGATGAAGCAGATCACCTGTGAAGGCATGGTTCAGACTTGGCCTCACTGACCAGGAGGCAAAGGTCGATGCAGGTCTGGAGGGCCAGATCCCTGGACCTCTCCACCTCTTGTCTGGAGGGACCCGCTATAAGCCAATCATCCAGATAGGGATACATCCTGACTCCTCAACACTGGAGATGGGCCGCCACCACTGCAATGCATTTGGTGAAGGCCCTGGGGGCCAATGAGAGGCCATAACGGCATGGCTTGGAACTCGTAGAGGGTCCCCTCTGCCTGAAAGCGGAGGAACCTTCAGTGTGACGGACGGATCGGGACATGAGAAAACGTGTCCTGCAGATCCAGAGGGCAAAACCACATGTTCTGCTTGAGAGATGGTATGATCTGAGACAGAGTTATCATCCTGAAGGTGCAAGACCTGAGAAACTTGTTCGGGTCATGCAGATCTAGAATGGGGCACCAGCCCCACATCCGTTTCAGGATAAGGAAGTACCTGGAAATGAACCCTGGGTTGACAGGGGATCCACAACTCTGACCACTACCTCCTTGCGAAGGAGTTGGGTGATGTCATTGCGGAGAGCCAACCGAGTGTCCACAGATACCTTCTCCTCCTGTGGGGCGTGGGCTCAGCTTGGTGGGTACTGCTCGAATTCCAGCGGTAGACCCTGGCCGACCACTTCCAAAACCCACCTGTCCATTGTGACAACGGACCAGGTGGAAATGAAGTGGCTGAGCCAGCTCCCCACGGGAGGACCCAGAGTGGGAGTGATGGGCATGAGGGTGGTCACCCACATCCTATCACTGTGCAGGCTTGGAGGAGGAGGATTCGGCCGTGGGACCATCAGAACTCTTCCCTCCAGGCTTACGGACTGCCTAAGCCCCTGACTTGGGCCAAGGGTGCCAAGATAGAGCCTGCTAAAGCCGGCCCAGTGGTGCTGGAGACTGAGGCACTGACCGCTACACCTCACGCCACGCCGGCGACCTGGGTTTGGGATGAGCCCGGGCTGTCAGGGGTTGGCAGGGGGAGAGAGAGGACTGAGCATCCAGAGGACTGCTCTCCTCTCTCAGGGGGAGGGCACACTCTGTACTACTCGGTGATTGCCCTCTGGTGGTGACCAGAGGGCAATACGGGTCGGGAGGTGTGCTCCGATGTGGTTACATCTGTGGGGAGGGGGCAGGGAGAAAAGCAGGAGGAAAACAGCCTGGCAGGGCTCCATGACAGTCCATAACACCATGCCACAGGCCGACCCCAGGATTCTGGATTGGGTCTCTGGGGAGGGGGTGTCACCTCCCTGGCCCGCCACGGGGGGAAATCCACAGGGGAAGTACTAGGGACAGTTGATTGTGGCATGGCAGGACCTGAGAGAGAGTTCCTCCTTCAGGAGGACAAAAGCTCCTGCCAGGGCTAAGGAGGAAAAAAATGTATATAGAAAAAAAAGAAAAAAAAGATCGAGCCTGCTGCTGCTGCTGCCCAGGCTTGGCTGCAGGGGCAGAAGGGCGAAAGGGCTTGCGCTTCTGCTTCTTGGAACCCTGAGGTTCCTTCTGGGCAGAAGCAACCGAATCCAAGGTGGCACTGGACTTCTCGATGCGCTGAAAGTGACCATCTACCCCTGGGCCAAACCAGTTTGTGCTGGGTGTCTGCCATAAAGGTCGAGAACCCTCAGCCAGGTCCTGCTGTGCATGGCTACTGCAGCTGCCACCAAACGACCACAGGAGTCCCCAATGTCCAGAGCCATCTGGAGTTACTGCTTTGCAACAGCCCGACCCTGGTCCCAGACCTGCTTGACCGTACTGTGAAGGTCAGCGGGGAGATGGGGAAGCACCTCATTCAGAGAGCCCAGAAGGGCATGAGAGAAATGTGCCATGACAACAGCTGCGCTTGCTTGATGGAGACCAAACAAAGAGGCAGCATAGACTTTCCTGGCAAAGTGGTCCAATTTCTTGGACTCTTTGTCGGGTTGTCTATCAGTGTCTCCTGAATTGTCTGAGCACTAAAATACAGAGTCGGTCACCAACCCCTCAGCAGAGGGGTGCTCTGTGAAACCCGAAGGGAGCCGATGGGAACTGCATACCTGCGGGCCATTCGGGCTGATGGCGCAGGGCAGGAGGCAGGGTGCTGCAAAAGCTCCAAGGCTGGGCCAACAATGGCTTCAGCCACTGGGAAGACCTCAGTCTGAGAATCCCCTTTATCCAGAATGTCTGTCAGGGGATATAAAGCCTGTTTCTGAACAGGCTCCAGTTTCATCCCCACAGATTCGAAGATGAGACGGAGGGGGTCCATGAAGGACGTGGGACCTTCCTCCATCGACAGACTCCCGAGCGATTCCTGATCGAGTGGACGGAATTGCAGGGAGGAGTCCGAATAGATCGGCCAACCACCTAAGGCATCTTCAACCTGCTGTGAATGGTCGGGAGTAAGCATGACCGACAGCCTGTGCGGAAGGCCCTTAGCAGGCCAAGACTCCTTGACAGAAGCCTCCAAGGGAGGCTGTTTAGGTGGTGGCTCCACCCTAATCGGCGGAGAAGCCGGTCTTGGCTGAGCCTGGAGGGCCTTCACCAGCTCTGCAGGTGGAGGGACGGTGTCAGCCAGCTCCAGAGGGTGACAGCCATGTGATGGCCGGTGTGGAAGCCTGGGTCGACTTTGGAGTGGCGAACACCAGCTGTTGCCACATGAGATCCTTATAGCATCGATGCAACTTGCACTGAAGCCTCTCCTCTTCAGAGGAGGATGAGGATGAATAGCGACGGCACTGCATTTTGGAACGCCCGGAGTGGCGCTTGAAAGTTCTCCTCAACCTGTTGGTTGAAGTTGATCAAGACCTAGTCCTTGTCCATCAGGGGAAGCAGCGGGGCACTCAGAAGGAGCCGGGGAGACCCACAGCTCCTTCAGGTCAGGGCCAAGGAACATGAAGAGGTACCCAGCAGGCTGGGTCTCCTCCTCGGTATGTCCAGCCAGGACCAGAATCCTGAACAAGGAATTGCTGGCTTCATCCAGCAACAACGGGTTGATGGGGTCGATGATAATCTCGACCAGGCCATCGTCCCGCGTCTTGACTGGTTGGCCTGATGGGGGCACCGTGAAGCCAGCGGCCAAGGCCGCAATTTTGACCCAAGTCGAAACTGGAGATTCCTGGAAACAAGACCACTCTCGATCCCAAGAATGACGTCAATGAGACTTCTCCTTCTCTCCTGACACCTTGGAATCCTTTTTATGGGAACGGTAGCTGTGCAAAGCCGATGGACCCTCCCCCTTGGTCAGGAGAGACTGGCACAACTCCCTGAAGAAGCCTGAAAAGGTGGAGCCCAGTCTGAGCTGATATGAAGACCGAAGTTGAAGAGGACTGCTTGGCGGCACGAGTCACCTGCTCCTCGAAAGCCTTCATTTGCAAGAGTTGTTCAGTGGACCCCATAGCCGCGGAGACCATCTAACTGACCTCTTTTGATTTGACCAGCAGATTCTGTTTCTCAAGTCAGCCGTGATGTAGTTGGGCGAGATGATCGTCTAACATGTTCAGCTGGAACGAGTGATAAAATTCACAGGCCTGGGTATCGTGATCGTGACCCAGGCAGTAGTCGCACGTGGCATGCTGGTCAGTGTGAGACATCTTCTACCCATAGAGGCACTGGCAGAACCCGGGAGAGGACTTGTCCTCCATCATGGTCACAATGAAAGATCGTAGTGGTGAAACTTGGACGAGTTTAAGTTTAAGTTTTGGTAAGTAATCTGAAGATTTAAGTGTCAGGGCCTACTCAACGCGGGAGCGGTAAGGAGGGAACCCGATTCTTCCAAGAGGAAAGGAAGATCTGGCATCAAGGGGCGGAGTCAAGGGCTATACCACCCAGGTGGGTGGGTGGAAGGAGTCAGGTTAAAGACTTCTAGTATGATATTTAAAGGGAAAGGACATACCAATACGTGTGGATAAGAACAACATATCCACATCCCTAGAATTGACTTTTTTTTAGCTTCCAGACAGAGTGTTGCTCAACACATCTCCCCAGTACTGCCAGGTGGAAAGTCTTCGAATTAACAAACAGAAAAGGAAAAAATACTTCAGATATAAGAAGTGAGAGCTGACTAGATCTTAAAGTTACTATTAATTCCAGGCAGTACCTTAGCTCTTTAAGACTTTTACTGTCGATGCAGATGAATGGAATGTTTTCAGAACTACAGCATGGTTTCAGAAAATAGAATAAACCCATCAGTACAGCTGTACAACTAATGAATATCAGATTGTGTAGATCAAGTATGTTTCAGTTGTTCAGTGTGGTACTGGGGCGGGGACTGGCTCTGGGGTGGGGGTGTATACTACATTAGAATGGGTCCTGAATACAAATACTTGCAGAATACAGTATTCACCAGAAAAGTACCCACACAGCCTTGGTTGGTATAAGTAAAGACCCTTGGATACTGTAATTCTGTTTAAATGTTCAACATAATTGTGTGTAATACTTTTTCAGTACAGCAATTTCACTCAGCACACTGCGCTTAGATGATTCATGGTAGCTGTAAAATCCTGCAAGAACCCTTCTGCTACAAATCACATGCTGGACAATAAGGTATTAAAATACCAGCTGTGTCCCAAGACTCTACAATACATAATCCTCGCCTAATATCACCTTAATTTTGTACTCAATAGAGATGTTTATGGGGTGTATTTACACCCCATGATATGGCCTTTCATTAATCCTGTCTCATAGCTGCACAGAGCAGGATAAGCCTTTTCATTAATGAGGCAGTCTTGAACTTTGCTTGAAATGAATCTTTTGGGCATAAAGACTTTCAGTGAACTGTCTGCTTTTATCAAAAAGTTTAAGAAATTAATTGCAATGAAAGGTAAACTTCAGAGTAATCCTGTGCTTAGAAACATAGAATTTGACAGCAGATAAGGACCACTTGGCCCACCTAGTCTGCCCATTTCCCTACCTACAGAATAAGCTGCAGATCCTAGTTAACCAACAGCCTGTTTCTTCCTACCCCCCACAAGAATTGCCTTATGTCTGTCCCATGTATTCTTGAATTCTCCCACAGTTTTAGACCCCACAACCTCCTCAGGAAGGCTGTTCCATGCATCCACTACCCTCTGTGAACAAATACTTCCTCACATTGCCCCTGAACCGCACCCCCTCTATCTTTAAATTGTGTCCCCTTGTTCTTGCATGTCTCTTTTTCTGAAAGATGCTACCCTCTTGGACTTTGTTGATTACACTGAGGTACTTAAACATTTCTATCATGTCCCCCTTCTCCCTCATTTCCTCAAGGGTATACATAGACTAACTGCATCTTGGCCTGTGTGCAAACAAGGATAGTTAGACAGAAATCTTAGCTGACTGGTAGCAGAAATAAGTTAATTCAGCAGAAAGCCCCACTCAAAGCGTCTTACTGCTATCATAGACGGTCCAGACTGTTACACAATCTAGACAATAACATGTCTCCTATAAAGAGAACCAGCCTTTGCAGACAGACTGGAGATATCCTCCACTGCAGAAACGACAATTTGATCTCTGAAAACAACAAGAAAAAAAGAAAACACGTAAAAAGAAAATAGAAGAACTAAGATCAAGTAAATCTCTTCAGAATACAACTTGCTCTTATTCAACGAAAGATAAACAACAGGAGGGCCCCATAAGTGCAGTGACAGTGCTATCGCTCGTGACGCCAGTGACCCAAGTCCTGGGGGACACTCTCCTCTCCCAGGGAGTGAGGGCAGTCTGCTCCAGTGCTATAGTGCCACCTGGAGGACCACAGGTGGCAGTGCAGTCAGAAGTGGCTCATGGGGATACCCAACATTGACTGGTGCCCCATGTGTTCATCAACCTTTGCCACTGACATCCTAGTGGATGGGACGTAAAGAGGAAAATACCTCGACAGGCAGCATGATGCTGGTTGCCTGTAGGCCCTGCACCTGGCTACTCAGGCACCACCTCCAGACATACCGGATTCATTCTGTGGTGAAGAGTGAGAAGGGCCTACACCTTCCCCACCAGAACCGGTCAAGCTCTGGTGGAACTCTGGAGGTGAAGGTAAGTCCTTGGGGGTGCCGGGGGGACAGGACTCGAGTGGCTGAGCAGATGGGCACAGGTTAGAGCTGCAGGGGCCCTAAACAACAGTAGCTACAAAAACTAAAGATAAGCAATAGACCAAATGGACATCTAAGATCCACTTAACTGGAAGATGGTGAGTTGCAGCTAGGAACATCACCCAGAGAACAAAGTGTTAGATGTGCTGATTATACTACAAAAGAACAATACAGCCAACAATGAACACATGCCACTGTTGCACCTCCAGAAACCACTGTCTGGCAGGGCTGCAAGAGGGATTTGGACTGGCAAAGGAGCATCACCATAATCCAGCTGTACTTAAAGATCTCACTAAAAACAAATTAACAGGTTATCGTCTGTGTCTCACAAAAAGGAAATGGAGTTTATCCCAGTTTACTAAAGAACAATATATAAAAATAGGTGCTACAACCTCTCCATAGCCAGGACTCAAGTCTGCAACAGGCTGCCAAGTTTCTCATCCCTCAACACCTGTAATGGTACACTGGTAGCTGCCACTACTCAAAAGTGATTCTCTTACCTGGGGACTTTATTGGTCTGAATCCCACCAGTACCACTGCCCACACAGTACAGTGCTCCTTTAACTCACTGCCTCCTAGAAGACGCCTGTAGGCGGCAGCAAATGTACTGCAGTGTGTCCCAGAACAACTACAGAAGTCGCCTACAGACTTCCTGTGTCCTAGTAAAGTCTGGAGACGTCACACATGTTTTAATATTACTTGCCAGCCAGAAATTATTTGAATTGACTGCTTAGCCCATTAGAAAGGTAATGTTGTGTTGAACAACTTTGCCACTGACACTTTATGTGTATCATGTTCACTTAAGGAGTTGTTTATATTTGTTTATGACATGGTGTGTATGGCAGACATTTTATCCTTTAAGAGCCACCTAAGCACTTTGAAGAAAACACACATTTTGGGTATCTCAGCCAGTATAAAACAAAAACTATATTGAGTATAACTGATTGCATAGCACCGTTGGAAAGGCAATTTTGTGTGGAACAACTTTGCCACTGATATGTTGTGTGTGTCATGTATATTTTAGGAACTACATGCATTTCTTTATGGTATGGTGTTTATGGTTTACTGTAGATTCGTCTCTCAAACCTCACCAACACACCTTGACTAAAGTGGGGAAAAATGATGTTTAATACTACAGGAATAGTTGTTTTTTTTTTTTCTTTTTTTTTTTTTTTACAAACAGTTATTAATACTATATCTAATGTCTGGATGCTTAATTTGGTGTTGATATGTTTCATATTTCCCCCAAAAAAAGGCTTATGGTGCATTTTTTAGTGGAAAAATTTTTTCTTTGCTGTTTTGACCAGCATAGAAAAAATACTAAATTACCTATTATTACTTGCATACCACTGTTGGAAAGGTAATCTTAAGCTGAACAAGTTTGCCACTCATACTTTGTGTCTAGCACTTACAGTATGTTTTTTGTGCTATTAGCATTTGTTTACAGCCTGCCGATTATGGCTTGATTTTGCTCAAAAGGGCCCAGGATTCACTGTTAACAGTATACAGGAGACAAGTGCTACAACTTCAGAGACCTCCTGTGGAGGCAATGAGTTAACAAAGGGTCAACGGCCTTCCCGCCACTCACTCTTGAGAAACATTTTACTTCTTAGAATATGGTAACCACAGCCTTCTTCTCCCTCTTCAGAAATGGATCATGGATTTGTCAATACCAACATTTATCTAGTCCCCCAAAAGATTCAGTCACAGAGGTATGATGTATATAAAAATAATATTTACTACTGCACAAAATTCACACATCTAAGGATTTTATTGTTTGTTTTTAACATATGATGTTATGTATTTATTTTATTTATATGTTTTTAATTGGCAATGTATATTGTGGCTTTTGATATGTAAAGCACCTTGATATTTTGAAAGGCGCTTTAAAAATAAAGTTATTATTAGTATTATTATATCACAATACACGAGACTATGAGAATTACAGGGTTACTACAGAAATTAAAAATAAATGGTTAGCACACAGCAGAAGAAATGCATAGAAAAAAACCTCCTATAGTGTCTTAACTCCTAGCAAAGTAGAAAGATTATTACCACACAGGATATCTTCAGTGGGCTGTGGCAGACTCCAACTCTTGAATGGTGCAAGTATGAAGCCCCAACACAGTCTGACTTGATAAGGCCTTGCACAGACCTGAAGTCTTCAGCTGTTAGCCCCCCATGCTGCATCATCAAATATGTCACTCTGACACCATGGATTCAACACTTCCTTTGTCTCCTGGGGGGTACCACCTCTCTGGAAACTAGCCTAAACCAGAACCTTGGATTCTGTGGACTCACAGATTCCTTATTTTGTTCTGAGCCATGTCTGTCTCTGTAGGTGGGGGATACATGGCCAGGACAGTTTCCTGACATGAAACACCTTGGGCTGTTTGAAGCTTCCTCATCAACTGACCAGTGTGTCATGTTATTCACAGGACAAAGGGACTGACATTTTTCTTAGATGCAACTGGTCTGTTTTCTTATAAAAGTCTTTTTTTTATTTTTTAGGAAGCCCACTTTGTGCCTTTAGCTGATTAGAGTCTAGCTGATATCAGTGCAGACAGAATAAAAAAAAAATATATTGTTACATTCTCCCCAGAGAAATGAAGAACACATTCCTTCAACACCAGTAAAAACAGGTTACTCACCTGTAACAGTAGTTCTAGGAGTGGTATATGCTGTTCATTCACACTCTCTGGCATGTCCCCTTCCACTTTAAGTCTCCCAGAAGTCTTCAAGCTGGCTCCTCCCACCCACCCAGGTGGTATATACCTCGGCTCCACCCCATGATGCTAGATCTTAGCCAGCTGGAAGCCAGGTGTTGTGTGTCCGCAGCTGGGTAGGTCGGGTGGGTCTGTGTAGATGAACAACATATACCACTCCTAGAACTACTGTTACAGGTGAGCAACCTGTTTTTCTAGGATCGTGGATATGTTGTTCATCCACACTCTTTGTCAGACTCCTAGCAGTTCTCTGGGAGGACAGAGGCAAGGCACACACCCCCTACTTAGGGAACAGAGATTGGAGAACTGAGGCCCCAAAACCAGCATCCCAGCATGACTCAAGGTTGATGTGGTAATGGGTAATGAAGGTGTTTGCTGACTTCCAGGTAGCAGCCCGGCATGACTCAAGGTCGATGTGGTAATGGGTAATGAAGGTATTTTCTGACTTCCAGGTAGCAGCCCGGCAGATTTCCTGGATAGGGATGTCCCTGGAAGCAGCCACTGATGCAGCGGTATGGTGGGTAGAATGAGCTCTTATCCCTCTGGGAGGCTCCTTGCCCGCCAACTCATAACACAGACCTATGCATGATATAATCCATCTTGCAATAGTCCACTTTGCTGCAGGTCTGCCAGAAGCAGCTTCAGTGCAGGTGACAAACAGCTGGTGAACCTCTCCCTGAATTTCTGCCGTCCTTTCCTTGTAATAGGAGACAGCACATCTCAGGTCTAAAGTATGGAGTCTGTATTCGGCCTCCGAGGTGTAGTTGGGGTAATATATACCAGCAGAGTTAACACCTGGTCAAGGTGAAACTCTGACACCAGTTTCGGAAGGAATTTCGGTTGGGGGCGTAGGACAACCTTGTTCCTGTGGAAGACCAGATAAGGGGAGTCCACCAAAAGTGCCTGGAGCTCCCCTGTCCTTCTAGTAGATGTGATAGCCACCAGGAAGGCCGTCTTCCACGACAGGTGTGACAAGGCCCACTTGTGCATTGGTTTGAATGGCTTACCTATGAGCTTTGCCAGTACCAGCAGTAGACTGCACGGAGGTGGAGGTTCATGCACCAGAGGGGATATGGGATCCAGGCCTTTGAAAAAGCACCCTACCACTGTCTTCTGCGCCAACGTTGACTGACCAGCCCATGCCCGGTAAGCAGAGATGTCTGCCAGGTGCACCCTAGGGGTTGATAACCGTAGACTCCCTTTGGAGAGAGACCAATGGTAGTCGAGAATGTTAGCCACTGGACAGGACAGAGGGTCCAGGCCCTTGCCCAGACACCAAATGGCAAACCTTTTCCATTTGAAGGCATAACATTTCCTGGTCGATTCCTTTCTAGATGCCTCCACCATGGTGTAGACATCGTCGGAAAGACCCAAAGCCTGGAACTCTAGCCGCTCAAGTACCAGGATGTGAGGTGCAGGGATTGAAGGTCCGGATGGAATACCTTCCTCTGATTGACAGATATCAGTTCCAGGCGTCCTGGAAGCCGCTCTGGGGCTTGCAGCTGAGGCTAAGGAGATCTGGATAACAGAACTGGTGCGGCCAGTCTGGGGCTACCAGGATCACCTTTGCCTTGTCCTTCCTCACCTTGAGGAGCACCCTGTGGATCAAGGGAAATGGAGGGAAGGCCTAGAAGAGGCCTGGGGTCCACGGCCTCAAGAAGGCATCCCCCTGCAGCGAGCCCTGCTGAGAGGGCAGGCATGGAAGAGCCTCAGCTTGGTGTTGTCCCTGGAGGCAAACAGGTCCACCATCGGTTTGCCCCAGTGGGAGAACAGGCTGTAAGCTACCTCTGGATGGAGAAACCACTCGTGGGATGTCTAACAACATGTCTGAGATACTAACAACAACAAAAATGGAAAGGGACCTGGGGGTAGTCATATCAGATGACCTAAAGGTGGGCAAGCAATGTGAGAGGGCAGCAAGGAGGGCTGGGGGGATACTGGGATGCATAGGGAGAGGGATCACCAGTAGAAAACAGGAAGTTATTATCCCTCTGTACAGACAGCTGGTGAGACCCCATCTGGAGTACTGTGTGCAGTTCTGTAGACCCAATCTCCTCAAAGACATAAACAGGATGGAAGCTGTCCAGAGGAGGGCAACTAAAATGGTGCAGGGTCTGCACTGGAAGACATATGAAGAGAGACGAAGGAACTTAATATGTATAGCCTCGAGGAAAGGAGGGAGAGGGGACATGATAGAAATGTTCAAGTACCTCAAGGAATCAACAAAGTCCAAGAGGGTAGAATCTTTCAAAAAAGAGGTGTGCAAGAACAAGAGGCACAATTTGAAGATGGGGGCGGCTCAGAGGTAATTTAAGGAAGTATTTTTTCACAGAGAGGGTTGTGGATGCATGGAACGGCCTCCGGAGGAGGTTGTGGAGTCAAAATCAGTGGTGGAATTCAAGCATGCATGGGACAGTCATAAGGCAATTCTAGGGGTTGGGGGTAGGAAGACATAGGTTGCTGGTTAACTAGGATCTGCAGCTTATCCAGTAGGTAGGGAAATGGGCAGACTGGGTGGGCCAAGTGGTCCTTATCTGCCGTCAAATTCTATGTTTCTATGTCTGGCCTAAGCAGATGAGAGCATCCGCCACATGGTTTGAGGCTCCTGCCACATGGATAGCTAGCAGATCTGCCTCTATTTGGCTCACAAGGATGCAGATGCGAAGCGCCTCCCTGCACAGTAGATGGGAGTGCGTGCTACCCTATTTGTTGAGGTAGTACATGGTCATGATATTTTCCACCTGGACTTGAACTACTTGACCCTGGAGCTGAGGAGCAAAAGCTGACAGTGCCAGTCAGTCTGCTCTGAGCTCCAAAAGGTTGATATGGCAAGGGGACTCCTCGGGGGTCCACAGCCCGTGGGATCTTTTGTCCCCCATGTGGGCTCCCCAGCCCAAGAGAGAAAGGCATCAGTCACAAGGACGACCGTTGGCTCAGGCGGACAAACGGGATCCCTTTCTGCAACCGGTCGGGGGCGGTCCACCAGTGCAGAGTGTCCCACATCTTCTGGGTTACAGTGATCAGCTGGTCGAAATGACCATGGCGCTGAGTCCACTGCGCGGCCAGCTCCCATTGGAGGGGCGCATGTGCAACCGGGCCCAATGGACAACTGAGATGCATGCCACCACGTAACCCAGAAGGGGCAGAAAGTCCCGGGCAGGGTGCAATTGCTCAACCAGAAATGACTGGGCAAAGGAGGAGAGAACCTCTGCTTTGTCCACCGGGAGCCAAGTTCTGGCTTGACAAGAGTCAAGCTCTGCCCTGAGTAAACCCATCACCTGAGAAGGAACGAGTTCCAACTTGGCCTCATTGATCAGGAGGCCAGGTTGGGAGCAGGTCTGGAGGGCCAGGTCCCTGGACTGCTCCACCTCCTGTTGGGTAGAACCTGCTAGGAGACAATTGTTGAGGTAAGGATAAATCCTTATTCCCGGCCCCCGATGCCTGAGATGGGCCGCCACCACTGCAATGCATCTGGTGAAGACCCATGGGGCTGATGACAGGCTGAACGGCATGGCTCGCAACTCATACAGGGTCCCTTTGACCCTGAAGCGGAGGAACCGCTGATGGGACGGACGGATTGGGACATGAAAGAACACATCTAGCAGATCCAGTGAACAGAACCACATTTTTCGCTCCAATGATGGTATGATCTGGGACAGAGTGACCATCCGAAAGGTGCGTGACCTGAGATATTAATTCAGGTCGTGCAGATCTAGAATGGGATGCCAGCCCCCCGTCCGCTTGAGCACCAGGAAGTACCTGGAGACAAAACCTGGGTATGCTGGAGGATCCACCACTGAAGCTACAGCCTCCTTGAGGAGGAGCTGAGCAATGTCATATCGGAGAGCTGACTGAGTCTGAGCAGATACTCTTTCTTCCCGAGGGGCGCGGGCTCAGCTTGAAGGGTACTGCTTGAATTCCAGAGGCAGAGTCCCTGACCGACCACTTCAAGAACCCACCTGTCCGAGGTGACAGTGGACCAGGTAGAAAGGAAGTGGTGGAGCTGGTCCCTCACGGGAGGACCCAGAGCTGGGGTGATGGGAGAGGGGTTGGCAGCCCCCGCCATGTCACTGGGCAGGCTTGGAAGAGGAGGATCCAGGACCAGAACCTCTGCCTCCTTTACGGGCCTGGGAGGACCCGGGCTTGGGCCGGGGGTACCAAGCTTGAGTCTGCTGCTGTTGCTGATGCTGCTCTCTGCCCTGAAAAGAGAACTGCTGAGATCCAGGGGAAGAATGCTGAAAAGGCTTCTTCTTTTTCTTCTGCTTGTTCTTGCCCAAAGAACCCTTGGCAGAAGTAGCGTCCAAGGTGGCATTGGACTGCTCAATGCACTGAAGGTAACCAGCCACTCCTGGGCCGAACAGGTCGGTCCCTAGCAAGGGCATGTCAGCTAGTTTGTGCTGAGTATCCACCGGGAAGGAGAAGAGACTCAGCCATGCCCCGTGATGAGAGGCAACTGCAGCTGTCATCAAACGTGCACAAAAATCTCCAATGTCCAGGGCTGTCTGTAGCTGCTGCTTGGCTACAGCCTGACCCTGATCCTGGACCTGCTTGACCATGGTCTGCATGTCCATGGGGAGATGTGTGAAAACTTCATCCAAAGACCCAAGAAGGGCGTGGCAGAAGTGTGCCATGATGATGGTCAAACTTGCCTGATGAAGGCCCAGGGAAGAAGCCACATAGATCTTCCTGGCTGAATGGTCCAAATGCTTGGACTCTTTATCAAGAAGTTGGTCAGTATCAGCAGAACTGCCAGTACACCTGAACACAGAGGCGGTCACCAGGCTCTCGCCTGAGGGGTTGTCTGTGAACCCCGCAAGGGACCCCAAGGGCACCGCATACTTGCGGGTCATGCTGGCAGATGGAGCTGGACAAGAGGCAGGGCGCTGATAGAGTTCTAAGGACAGGCCAACAATGGCCTCGGCCACAGGAAAGGCCTCAGTCAGGGTATCTCCTCTCTTGAGGATGTCCGTGAGAGGGTATTCCACTTTTTTCTGGATTGGCTTCAGGGCATTCCTTTGGACTCAGAGATAAGGCGAAGAATGCCCTGAAAAGACGAGGGTCCTTCCTCCATCTCTAAGCCAACGGTTGATTCATCATCCCCTGGATAAGAATGCAGGCTGGTGACGTCCGAATCCGAGGAATCCAGATAGAACTGACGACTGCTCAGGTCACCTTCAACCCGCTGAGGGCGGTCCGGGGTGACTGTGACCGACAGACGCCAGGGAAGCCGGCCTACCTTCCTTTCAAGGAGCCCCTCCCATAGGCTGCTTGGGCGGTGGTTCTACCACGATCGGTGGAGAGACCATTTAGGCCGAGCTGGGGGTTTCACCGGCTCTGCAGGCGGGGGAACCAACTGGATTGGCTCTGAAGGAGTCAGCTCGGCATAGGAGGCAAAAGCCAAGTAATGGCAGGGGTGGAAGCCAGAGTCGGTTTGTGCCCAGTCAAAATCAGCTGCTGCCACATGAGTCCTCGTAGCGCCGACACAGTTTCCACCGGAGCCTCTCCTCATCTGAGGAGGACAAAGGGGGTCCGAGACCTCGATCGAGATCGGACAAGCCGATTCGGTCGCTCAGGAGACATCAGCGGGACCGACGATTTCCCAGGGTCGGGGACCACTTCCTCGATGGAAGTCCCAACAGGCTGGGTCTCCTCATCGGGGAAATTCAGAATAGGAGTTTGATCGAGGGAATCGTTGACCGGAGTTGGCAATAAAGGATCGATCGAGTCGATGACGATTTCTACATTGTCGATCGACAGTTTGGTCGACTGACCAGACAGCAAGGCCGAAAAGCCAGCGGCCGAAGAAGCAATCTTGACCGAAGTCAAAACTGCCGGTTCCTGGGACTGAGATCTCTCCCACTCCCAAGAGCGTCTCCACCAAGACAAAGATGATCCCAGATACTTCTCCCTTTTACGGGGTCGAGAGGAGTGCATGCCCGCAGGACCATCTCCCTTGGTCAGGAGAGACTGTCACAACTCTGAAGGAACCCGAGAAGGTGGAGCCCAGGTCGAGCAGAATGAAGAAGCTCGAGAAGTTTCTGCCAGCCCAATCACTTCCTTGGTCTTGCATTACGTTCAATTCTTTCGACAGATCCATAGCCATGGAAACCGCCCACGAGCCTCCCTGGATTTCACTGAGGTTCCATTTCTTGGCCTTCCCAAATTCAGGCGTGCAAGATGGTAAGTAGAGGATGTTAGGATGGCGAGAGACGACACACTGCCGTAGGTCACATGGTCAACACCGAGACAACATATGTGCGCGGTGTGGGGATCAGTGCACGACATCTTCTGGCCGCAAAGGGCACCGATGAAATCCAGGGGAAGACTTATCCTCCATAATCGAAGAAGCAAATTCATGATCACTAATGCAAATAAGACAGATTTTCAGAATAACCAAAGGTTTTAGAGCCAGGGCCTACAAAATGCGTGAGCATGAGAGAGGCAGCCTGAATCTTCCAGCGGAAAGGAAGATCTGGTGTCATGGGGTGGAGCCGAGGTATATACCACCTGGGTGGGTGGGAGGAGCTAGCTTGAAGACTTCTGGCAGATTTAAAGTGGAAGGGGACATGCCAAAGAGTGTAGATAAACAAAATATCCACGATCCAAGAAAGGATATTTGTTTTCTCATTTGAGCCAGCTGGTTCCACTTGCTATGCCTTCGGTTCACTCTCTGTGTGAACCCCACTCTAGTTCCTCACAGCACCTCTCACCCCTTTTTTTGTTGGCCCTAGCTATTGTCTAGACAACCCATCAGCATTTCTGTGCTGTGACCCACTGCGACGCTTAATGTCAAAATCACAGGACTGCAACACCAGGCTCCACTTTAGCATTTTGGGGATCTGTCCATCGGTCCTATGCAGCCATATGAGGGGGTTGGATCAGTGACCAAGATGAACTCCCTCCCATACCAATAAGGCTGCAGCTTCTGCAACAGCCAGACAATACCTAGACACTCTTTTTCTATTGTGGCATAGGCCTCCTCTCTAGGCAGCAGCTCCCTGCTCAGGCACATCACTAGGTGCTCTTCTCCCGAGTGCATAACCTGACTTAGAACCATGCCTAGCCCATGATCAGATGCATCTAAGTGCACACTGGTTGAGGCCAGATGTACCCACTCCTCCCATGCCCAAGGTATGATACTGCTGCCATTCTTATCTGGCACTACTCCACCTTGACTGTTAGCCCAGCAGCCTGCAGTCAGTAGAACACCTCAGTCACATGCCTGACGTGATCCACCCAGGTCTCACTATAGATGGCATTGTCATCCATGTATGCCAGCACAAAAGCACCTGCCCCATTCAGAATGTGGTCCAAGAGCCACTGAAAGGTGGCTGAAGAAGTCTTCATCCCAAATGGAATTACTCTGAACTAGAATAACCCAACTGGTGTGACAAAGTTCGACCTCTCTCCGACTTTAAGGGTCAGGGGAACCTGCCAATAGCCATTTGTCACATCTATGATAGTCAGGTACACTGCCCACCCAACCTCTCTAGGACCTCATCTTCTTGGGAGTGGAGCATGCATCTGACTCCGTACAGCTATTCAGCTTATGGTAGTCAACACAAAACCTCATTGTCCCATCCTTTTCATGGATCAGTACTACCGGGAAGCCCTAGGGAATACTGGATTCCTGGATCACCATGAGAGACAGCATCTCCTTGATCTCCCCCTCTATGGCATGGTTTACACCCTCAGTGACTTGGTATGGTGGCTGACTCAGGGGGGCCTGGAACACTATACCTACCTGGTGTTCTGCCAGCATAGTATATCCCAGCTTCCCTGTGAAAATCCCCTTAAATGTTCACAGCACACTAAATATTTTGGTAGTTTGGGCTGGTGTCAGCCTCTGCCAGAGCGTGACGGCATCCACTGAGGATTCATCTTTAACCTCTCCCTAGAGATCCACCAGGGGGTTCTACCCCTGTCTCCTCCTTTGGGTAGCTGCAGATAACCAGAACCATCTTGTCTCAGTTATAGTAGAGCTTCAACATGTTTACGTGGTAGATCCACTGCTTGCACCTCTTGTCGGGCAGCTCCACCACATAGTTAACAGTGTTCACCCTCCTGACCACTGAGTATGGACCCTCCCAAGCTGCCTGCAATTTATTCTGCCAGACAGGGATAAGCACCATCACCCATTGTCCAGATGCATACTCCTGGGTTCTGGCCCCATGGTCATACCACAGCTTCTGTCTTTGTTGCACAGATGCTAGGTGTCATGGGTGAACCCCATGAGCTCTTTGAGCCTAGATTTGAAATTCAGGACATGCTCCACAACAGATTCCTCTTGGGGACAAGCTTACTATCCCCATTCATTCCTTAGCAAATCAAGGGGGGCCCTCACCCTATGGCCAAATAGGAATTCGAATGGTGAGAACCCGCTGGACTCCTGGGGGGAACTTCCCTCTATGCAAATAAGAGGTGGGGTGGTAAGTACTTGTCCCACTGTCTTGCATGCTGGTTAGCAAATGCTCACAACATGGTCATAAGATATTAATTAAATTGCTCATCCAGGCCGTTAGTCTGAGGATGGTATGGGAAGGCACCGAGCTACCTCACTCCACACTTCTCCCAAAGACTAGTCATCAAATTTAGGGATGAGATCTTATGCTTATTCTGCACCCTCTCTCTGGAACCCCCGACCTCATGAGCTGCAAAACTCCCCTTATTTGAGTGCTTCAAGAATGGGTTAAAAACATTTATTCTTGACAACTCGATTTGCACTTGCTATCACTGATCACTTCTCCTTATTATCTTTTGGCACTGATCCCCACAACTTTTCTTGCTGCGCTGTGTGCTAAGTATTGTATTATGTCCTTCCAGTTAGTTGTTGTCAAGTATGGTGTAACCCCTTTGTTACCCGGGGTTACTAGAATCCCAGTAAGACCTAGTGGTAGGCAGGGAAGGCAGCTTGTGAAACTCCAGTTAAATGGGTTTCACACTGTCTCACTCTGTCCTCAGTCACAGCTGAGACTAGAGGGATGACATCATTATAGAACTGTCACAGATGCATGAGCCACATTTGGAATCTTCAGCTCAGAGTAAGTTAGAATCTTGGGAATTCAAAGGAGTCTTCAGTTTGTCCTTAAGCAAACAAGAAGGACACCAGTAGTGACTGTTTACCCCCCTCCCTCTTGGGGGGGGGGGTGAGGAAAAGTTCTTTGTGGGTTCCAGGGGCAATCCCCTTCTCCCACCTTGGGAAGAAAGCTGCCTGTTTTAATTTAAGTTCAGTCTGTTCATGTATAACAGCAAAGGTTACATTTCTTCACCTGTCGGGCACCTGCAACGAATGGGTGAGCGTTTGGCCTCATTGGAATGGGCAAACAACTTCTTTTCTTCAGTTGGATTTCAAGTATTGGGGACTGCTATTTGGGAGAACTATGTCAACTAGGACAAACAAATAGAGCAGTCATCTGTTTAAAGTGTTAAAGTTCATTGTAGAGGGGTGCTTCAGGTCATCCACTGTCAATCTACAGTTTTAAAGTCTAAAGTTCTGTGTCGGGAGAAATGGCTGGGTATGGGCTGTGGGAGCTGGAGGTGGATAGATCCCCATCTTTAGTAACCAGGTCCACCTCTACGGTTTCTTCTGTGTTTTTGCTACTTGCCTCATGCGCTTGGCCAGTGATGGGGTGGGTACCCAGACGGGTCGAACTTGAAAATCTCTAGGGAGTCAGACTCTAAGTGGTGGGGAGCCACAGGATGGGAACATACCTTGTTTGATGGGAGTCTCCATGTTTGATGGGAGTTTGAATTGTGCTAATGAAACAAAATTCTAGGAGTCGCAGGCTTCAAGTGGTGTGGGGAGCCACAGTTTGGGAGCCTCCTTGTTTGATGGGATGTCTTTCCAAGTAGAGTTTGGGTTCATTGCCAAGTGGACCGTCAGTTGAGTGGTCGCAGGGGAGCCGGGCCAGTCGGGCTGTGTATCCAATGCGCATGCAAAGTCCGGGCTGAGTGCCTGGTGGGTCCAAAGCCAGACAACTGTTGTAGTGTTCATTCCTCAAATGGACCGCTGTGTTTAACCTCTAATCTGCATTACAGTTACGTAGCCCTGTGGGGGACCATACAGAGCTTTGTTTATGTTCAGTGAGTCAATAAATAAAGCCACACTGAAAAATCCCAATTCTGGTTTTGGACATTACAGTTATTGCTTCCTGTAGTTGGATTTACTTGGGTGCCCCTGTGCAGAGTAGTCAAACCTAGGCCCCTTGTGCCAAGTAACCTCATCCTTCTCCGAACCCGTAGATACCCTATGTATATCCATGCTACAAATGTGGACACATAGAGGGGTTACAAAAATGGAGGCACCGCTTTGGATTTGTTTGGGAAGGAAGGTGCTTGGGCAAGTAGGCTAGCGTTTTGGCTATCTGGCAGTTGGTAGCCCAAAAAAGTTGAAGCAATTTCCCTAGTGTGTGCTGTGTGCTGTGAATCTTGTACTGCTGTTTAAAAAATGTCAACTGTTTACCAAGGAGCTGTAAAGCCAAAGTGTGTGTCCTTGTCCTGCATCAACATAGTTTACAGCGTTTCAGTTTTAAAATAAAGTTCTGTGAAGAAAAGTGTGGAAAACTAGGGGTAGCAACAGAGAAATTATGCCCTGGACGTTGGAAATGCTTTCTGTGCAATACTAGAGACTGCAGAGTTAATGGCAATGTTACATGGTTGAAATGGCTCCCGCCGTGGAGTCAGTGGAAAAAAAGTGCATCTTTTCAGTTTAAATTTGCCTGCTCGGCGATCGCTGGAGGAGAGGAGCCCTCGTGAGGAAGAAGAGGCTCATTTGCATAGCGTCGTGTGGTTGGTCAGTTTGCCATTAGTCCCGCCCCTCAGCCAGCTCTTCAGAGTCTGCTTCAGCATTCGAGAGGGAGACAGAGAGTAATGCGTGTACTGGCAGTGGAAGAGCATTCGAGAAGTGTTCAAAGCGCTATAAACAGTGAAAAGTGACTTTTCTAGTTCAAAATCGGGCTCAACCCACTTATCGGTCGTGGTATCAGTGAATTGTGTGATTAATACAACGATCGCGGAGACTGCCCGCCCATTTGAAATCCGAGGCCTTCAAAAAATCTGGCTGCAGGCGGTTTTCCTCCATCGCAGCAATCTGCTACCATAACAGTGACTAAACGATTTAAAACTGCTCAAATCAGTGATTTTCAGAAATGCCATATAAAATGTGAGTGCAGCTGTATAGTCGCTTTGCAAGTAGCGATTGTGTGTTATCCTGCTGGCAAGTGCAAGTCTGTAAAGCCATTAAATGTGTGCATAGCAATGAAAGTAGCCTCAGTTTAAAGTTTGCAGCCAGAGAGAGACTGTGGGTTGTAAAACAAGTGCAACACTAGTAAAAGCAGGTAATCCTGTGCTGAAACCTGAAGTTTTAAAAGGGACTGTGATTAAATAAATGTTGCCAGCATGTGAAAAAGTCCAAGGAAAATCCTGTAAATGTGAAAACAGCCAGAAAAGAGCAAGTTGTGCAGTTTGAAATAAAAGTTATTAGTAGCTGATGTAAATCGGGTGCGCAGTGGCTTGACCCAGAGTCTGAATGTTGATGCACAGGAGTGCTGCCGCCGCCATTACAGGGTGGGGTAGTAAAGTAAACACAGCAGCAGAGGAGCCATTTTAAAGCTACAGAGTGTGTTCATTTAAAGTGGGACTTTCAGTTACAGTGAACTTTTGTTTTTTTTCTGCAGTTATGGCCTCAGGACCAGCTCGTTACCCGGATCATGCCCGGGTTGCAGTAACAGCAGCAGTAAATAGATTGAGAGACATTGAAAATTGGTGCTATAGAGGGCAACTCCCTCCTGATGTGGCAATTCCTAATTATCCAGTGCGTGTATGCCAGATGTGCTTTACTGCTGGAAGGGATGTCTTCATGATTCCTCACTGTGCTGGTTGTCTACAAAAATATGGCTTGTATAAAGCGCCTAAAATTCGTTTGGCTCCCACATGGACACAACTTCAAGAATCTGCAGCTGGCAGCACACAGCATCAGGCGGAGCCTGTGGAGGAAGGTCCCCCAGGGGAGTGTGGCACAAAGTTAGAGAGTGCAGAATTAGAGACTGAGTCTGAAGTTGAAGTTTTGGATGCTGGATCTCAGAAGGCAAGTTCAGATAAAGCATCAATAGACCCCTGGGTGGGGGGGCCTAGCCCAAGTCTCGAAGGTGAAGATGAGATGCGGGAGGCCGTTGAATGGGAGGTGTCGACCTCCGCTCCTAGTGATGAATGGATAGTCTCAGGGGTGAGAACTACTGCTCACTCCTGGGCTCAGATCCTCAGTGAAGAGGAAGATGAGGAGGAACCTAAGTGGCCTTGTGAGATAGGAACGGGTACACAGCCTCAAGATCTTGCCTCGGAGGAATGTGTTCAAGAAGGTGGTGATGCCACTGCCCTGACTTCACCAGAAGAAGAAGAAGTAGTCAGGGATCCGTTTTTAATTTCATTGAGGATGCGAAGCTGGCAGAACCAGGACTGGCCACCCCCAAGCCAGGCCAGCGGTCTCAGATTGACCAAAGCAAGTAAAGAGGAGAGACTGGTTCGTAGAAAGGCCAATGAAATCTTTGGTATGACCTTTCCTACCTTTCCTCGGAGAGTCTGGGAGGAGATTGAGAACTGCAGGAAATCCTGGATCTGGGATGAAGCAATGAAACATGTGCATCCTGGGGCTAACCAGCATGTAAAGAATAGACTGTTCCACGAAAAGTATACACAGTGGAAGAGAGGCAGGACACTGTTTATGGACAGAGTGAGAATACTGGACGGAGAGGGATGCGAAGTCTCCCACTGTGTGAATTATGTGCGTCCAGATGGAGTAATAATTCAAGCCCCAGACCCCCTCTACTATTGGCCTCAGTGCAAGGACCTCCCAGTAATTAAGCCCGTGCCTACAAAATGGAGGCGAGCAGTGGTAGTCAATACTGCCACATCTACACTGTGAAGTAACCTTATTGAACTGCCAATATGAATAAACAACAAATCAGGTGCTCCACATTCTTCAGTCCACAGTGTACTGCCTAATCAATAACCATCTACTGCTACCACCAGATGACTTCAGATCCAGAGAGGACACCAACCCAGCTGTTTGCCTGTTCATCGCCTGGTAATCGGATGACCTGGACCAGCTGTTTCTCTTTGTTCCTGTTCTAAGGTTCCTTCTCCAGTTATGACATCAGCCCAGCTGTTTCCAGATGTACACTCCTGCGGTTCCGGAAGATGTCCGCCCAGCTGTATCAGAAGAAATGCTGCCAGGAGAGTTTCGGAAGGGACCAGGTTTGCTTAGTTCGAATACTTCAAGAGGCTGGTGAGTCACAATCTTTTATTCTATCTTTATGACATTGCAATACACACCTTACACTACAGACTTCAAACAGTGTGTGAATTGTCCTAAAGACTCTCCCTTCAGGATTATGGCCTTAAAAGACTATGTTCACGGTGCTCCGGCCAGGAGAGACTCTTTAATGGACTGGCCTTGGGCCTTGTAGTCACTAGTGGGACATTTAGGGCATTCCATCCCCCCAAAAGGTGTATTGTTATCAATGTCATTTCTGTACTTAATGTATAAACTGTCTTTTCTACTTTTCTAAAAAAAAAAAAAAAAATTTTTTTTTCTTTTTGGGATTGTTTAGTGTTCTGTTTTTCCTGTATGGTAAGGGTTGTTGCTGTTTTTGTCACTGTTGTTGTTTAGGTAGATCGTAAATGCAGATTAGGGTGTGTTTTTTTTTTTTTGTTTTGTTTTTGTCTTTTCTTACAGGTGTTCCTGGAAGACAGAAGAGAAGACAAGAAGAGGAGGAGGGTCTCATTGGAGTTCCTCGTTTCAGTGCTTATGTGTAGAAATTAAAGTACTGTTTGTGTTCCTAATGTTGTAGTTGCAGGCTGCCCAAGGTCAGGGAGGTCCCGGGGTTTTGTTTTTGTTTGGGTTGTTATGTTAGAGGCAGATAGGTTTCCCCTAGAGGGTATGGGGGGATGGACAGGCTGTGGCCCTAGCCTGCAGTAGGGGCCGCAGTGCTGATCTATCAGGGCTATGCTCTGGACGGTTCTACCAGAGCCACTAGGTGTCCATAGCAAGTGGATAGAGTAGAGGCTGATATGTCAGCTGTAGGCCTCTAGGCCCTTAGTTTTGCCTACCTGTGCTCGCACATGGTAGGAGGGGGCCTGATCACCCCCCTCCGCAGGTAGCACATAGGGTGGGATGGCCTAAGGCCGGTGCATAATGACTGGGGACAGTCATTTTCCTGGTCAAGGCGAGTGTAACCCCTTTGTTACCCGGGGTTACTAGAATCCCAGTAAGACCTAGTGGTAGGCAGGGAAGGCAGCTTGTGAAACTCCAGTTAAATGGGTTTCACACACTCTCACTCTGTCCTCAGTCACAGCTGAGACTAGAGGGATGACATCATTATAGAATTGTCACAGCTGCATGAGCCACATTTGGAATCTTCAGCTCAGAGTAAGTTAGAATCTTGGGAATTCAAAGTGAGTCTTCAGTTTGTCCTTAAGCAAACAAGAAGGACACCAGTAGTGTCTGTTTACCCCCCTCCCTCTGGGGGGGGGTGAGGAAAAGTTCTTTGTGGGTTCAGGGGCAATCCCCTTCTCCCACCTTGGGAAGAAAGCTGCCTGTTTTAATTTAAGTTCAGTCTGTTCATGTATAACAGCAAAGGTTACATTTCTTAGCCTGTGGGGCACCTGCAACGAATGGGTGAGTGTTTGGCCTCATTGGAAGGGCAAACAACTTCTTCTTCAGTTGGTTTCAAGTATTGGGGACTGCTATTTGGGAGAACTATGTCAACTAGGACAAACAAATAGAGCAGTCATCTGTTTAAAGTGTTAAAGTTCATTGTAGAGGGTGCTTCAGGTCATCCACCGTCAATCTACAGTTTTAAGTCTAAAGTTCTGTGTGTAGGAGAAATGGCGGGTATGGGCTGTGGGAGCTGGAGGTGGATAGATCCCATCTTTAGTAACCAGGTCCACCTCTCACAGTTTCTTCTGTGTTTTGCTACTTGCCTCATGCGGCTTGGCCAGTGGTGGGGTGGGTACCAGGCGTGGAGTCGCAACTTGAAAATCTCTCTAGGAGTCGTAGACTCTAAGTGGTGTGGGGAGCCACAGGATGGGAACATACTCCTTGTTTGATGAGTCTCCCTGTTTGATGGGAGTTTGAATTGGAAGTACGAAAACAAAATCTCTCTAGGAGTCGCAGACTTCAAGTGGTGTGGGGAGCCACAGTTTGGGAGCCTCCTTGTTTGATGGGATGTCTTTCCAAGTAGAGTTTGGGTTCATTGCCAAGTGGACCGTCAATCGAGTGGTCGGCAGGGGAGCCGGGCCAGTCGGGCTGTGTATCCAATGCGCATGCAAAGTCCGGGCCGAGGGCCTGGTGGATCCAAAGCCAGACAACTGTTGTAGTGTTCATTCCTCAAATGGACAGCTGTGTTTAACCTCTAATCTGCATTACAATTCGCGTAGCCCTGTGAGACCATACAGAGCTTTGTTTATGTTCAGTGAGTTAATAAATAAAGCCACACTGAAAAATCCCAATTCTGGTTTTGGACATTACAGTTATTGCTTCCTGTAGTTGGATTTACTTGGGTGCCCCTGTGCAGAGTAGTCAAACCTAGGCCTCTTGTGCCAAGTAACCTCCTCCTTCCCCGAACCCGTAGACACCCTATGTATATCCATGCTACAAATGTGGACACATAGAGAGGTTACAATGGTATTTAATTAATCTTATAAATGTAACATGTTCACATTATCTCCATCCTCTGTTTGTAAATTGTTTGTCTTTTAAACCCATGCTGTATGATGTATTGTATCCTCATTGTATAACTTCATGCCTGTAATTAACTCAGGGTCGCCCCTAAAAAAGGGACCTCTGGTTCCAGTGAGCTCACCCAGTTACCAAAATTCAATAAATAAATACAATAAATAACACATGAAGTTGGTGCCCTGGTCCAACAGAATCTCCTGGGGAAAACCCACCCACCTAAATATCCCTAGGAGTTCATCTACCACTTTCTCAGCCTCAATAGAGGACAAAGGCATTGCCTCTGGGTACCTTGAGGCATAACTACAACCACCAAGATGTGCCACTTGCCGGTTCAACTTTGCGTACTAGGTGGCCCCACAATGAGCATGGCAGCTTGCCTAAATGGCTCTTCAACAACAGGCAAGGTACTCAAACTCACTTTAGCCTTGCTCCTCCCCCTCCATCTTTCCCACCCTCAGGCACTGCGGACAGGTCCAGCAGTAGTTTACCATGTCTTTAAAGATACTACAATAGAAACACTGTTAGACAGCTGCTTTTTTGTACAGCTGACCCCTGAGTGTCCTGAAAAGTGTATGCCATGGGCTAAGGCCAGAAGCTGCTTCCTACAGTCCTCTGGAACTACTATTTGCTAATTACCTCTTCCTTTGCTCCTCCCTTAGGAACCCACTCATGGTACAGAAGCTCATTCTCCCAAAAACACATTCTTTTTTTTTTTTTCAGAACTTGAAGAGTCACTTTCTGAACTGGTGGCTAGCTCCGTTAATCTCTGGAGGGCTGGGTCAGCTTGCTGATCTCTCCCCAGCTCTGACCTTCCCGAAAGCACACTTTCCTGTGGGGGGGGGGACCACCCATGCCTGGATCTCCTCTGTCTGTAGCTGTGGCTCAGAAGTGCTGCTCCCAACACGTCCTTCAGCTACACCTTCCCCAGCTGCTAAAGTATGGGTTGCTTCCTCTTGCATTACCCACTATGCACCCTCAAGAGCCTGTTCCCATGCCTTGCTACATGTAGTGACACACATAATATTGGCCCTGCTATCAAAGTCATTCCCAATAATCACATCCACAGGCAGAGCCAGTACAGCACCCACCGTGATTACCTTCTCAGCTTAGGAAGGTCCAGGCCATTGGCACTGAGACTGCTGGACCCTTTACCCATCTAACCTGAGAAAACTAGCCATGCAGGATCTGTTCCTCATGAATCAGATCATACTTCACCATAGAAATGGAGGCTCCAGTGTCCCCCAGTCCCTGGGTTACCAATCAATTCACCATTGGGTGCATATGTGCAGAGGAGTTAGAGGGTACTGCACTCTGTGTACAGGCCACTATCTGCTGGGAACTTCCCAAGCTCCCCCAACCGCTGCACTAGCCCATTTTGTTAAATTTTTCAGACAATCATATGACAAATGCTCCAGTTTCTGACAGATATTACACCTTTGTTCCCCTGACTCTTTACCTCAGAAATCACTTGGCTTCCCCCATCAGTCAGGTACAGGCTAACTTCATTTTGGTTGCTCTCCCGAGATCTCCTTAAAACCATATGATGTCCCTCCCCAATCACCTTGTGATAAAAGGATGGTCGGATGGATATGAACTGATCAGCTGGCTCAGCTACCTCCTTCAGAGAGCTCAGAGTTCTATCCAGCAACCATAATCTTAGTTCCATGGGTACAGTTTTTAGGAACAGTTCCATATGAAATCAATCTCTTATAGTCGGCCCAATGGCACTGAGGGCTGAGGCACTGACAAGCACCTTACCTAGTGTCATGCCAGTGATCTGACTTTGATCTCGAGCTTGGGCTGCTGGGGGTCAACTTGAGGGAGGGCAGGACTGAGCAAGCCTCTAGGCAGCTATCCTATCCTGGGGAGGGATGACTAGCTGTTTCTGTCTTGGCTGAGACCTAGTGGAGGCTGGGAGTCAGAGCACAGACATTGGGAAGGTGACGTAATGTCGGGAGGGTGGATGGGGAAGTGGGCCAGGAACGCATGCCTGCCTCCTCACACATGCAGTCACCTCTTGCCCTGAACTCAGGTTGTGGAGAAAACTGGAGGAAAATGGCTCAGCACAGCAGGGGACGTATGATGACTGTGTACCATACCACCATCCATCACATCACTGGAGCCGGCAGCAATGACTGGACTGTGCTTCGTGGGAGGATGGTCCTCCCTCTCCTGACACCACCATGGGGGGGAAGATCCATGGGAGTACCGAGCCACCAGGGAGGTTGTGGATGGTGGGGGCAGTGGTGGTACCAGCAGAAGGGAGTTTGCCCCGCTGTGCCCAGAGGAGATAAATAGATAATTAAAAAGAAAGATAGAAATCTCTTATCTCCTCTACAGAGCAAGCTTTTGTACCCTCTACCTAGTATTCTAAGAAATTACTTAGCTGCACACATATTTCAGCATAGCTATCTTCCGGTGCCTTTCTTGATTCTCTAAATCAGTGATACTCAGTCCAGACTGGCTCTGGAACCACATGAGCAGTCAGCGTGAGCCAAGGAGCCCCAACATACATGTCATACTAAATTTTGGCAAACGCACTTCAAAATAAAAGTATAATACACATTAATTTAATAATTTAATAAAACATTTGTTTAATTTACTAAACACAATTTCACAGTTGCTAGCCTTGCTTGTAGAGCAGAAAGCAGCTAACTAAAAGAAGCTACATTTTCTTATTAATTTAACACTTATATCTCAGCAGGAGTCAGTGTCTGTTGAGATTAAGCAAGACAGATACTTTATTAGAAGTAGAAGGGGTCTTATTTAGGGTTAAAAAAAGAAAAGAAAGAAAGTCAGTGTGTGTTCTGTGCTGTGAAGGGTACTGTATCAACTTACTTTGCTAAACCAGTAGGAGGAGAGACAGCTTAATTGGGGGTGTGGCTTAGACACTATTAAAGCAGGTGACTCAAATTACAACTTCCTGTTGCTTGCCTTGCTTGTAGATCAGAAAGCAGCTAACTAAAAGAAGCTACATTTGTGTTTGCGCATGTCTGCTGTGTCCGCTGGGCACACTGAAACTGCTGGCATTAGACAAACTTGGATAAGATAATTTTAGTATATCCTCTACTTAGTAAATATACACCTTTAATAATGGAAAAAGAACTAAGTAAGTGTATGCAATGTTTGATGTATAGTGAGGGGAAAGTATGGGAGCGAGTATGTATGTGCTAATTGCCATCTGATTACTACTCTTGAAGTAGAGATAGCATTTCTGCTTAATATTAAACCATTTTCTACTGATATTAGGGAATTGGAAAGTTACATTGATCTTATGGATGAACAACTTCATTCTAATGAACAATTTCCTTCACATTTAGGTAGCATTTCTATGCCTTCTGATGAGGAGAAAATTGTAACAACTAGTACTAGTATACCTGTTGCCTCTGCCACCTCTTATAAGGTGGATGATTATCCACCTTCTTCTCATGATAATGATGACTGGACCATTGTCACAAAGCCTCTTAAAAAAAGGAGGGGTGGTCAAATACACAATAGTGCCCCTATTGAAACTCGTAATAGGTTTGAGCAATTGACTGTGTCAAATAATGAAGTGCTGCATGATTTATCCTGTGCATCACCCTCTGTTGATAATAATGGTTTAAAAACACTTTTCAATCAGGAGTTAATGCCCATGAATACTTGTCCTAGAAAGTCTCAAGCTACCAAATCAATACCTATTAATTTAATCTCTCCAGAGTGTGTTAAACAATCACCTGTTTCTGATTCTTGTACCCCTACTGTCTCAAAACAAGTGTTAGTCCTGGGAGATTCAATCATTAAGCACATCGACAGGGCAGTATGCAATAGTGAGAAGAGCAACCGCACTTGTTCTAGCTTCCGTGGGGCCAGGGTATCTGAGATTACCTCCATGATGTCTAAAATTTTACAAAATGTGGGGAAAATCCACTTGTTATCATACATGCCAGTTTTAATGATATAAACACCCCATTTAATCAGTTACAACAGGACTATGTGGCGTTATGTAACCTGTTACTTGATAGGGGATGCTGTGTATGCATATCTGAAATTCTACCTGTCCCGAGAGCAACATCTACCATGACGCAGAAAATCAAAGCCCTAAATGAATGGCTGTGACAGTGGTGTTTTAAGCAGGATATACCCTGTATTACCCACTAGGAGTCATTTTCAGATCGTTCTTCCTTGTTTTGCTGGGACGGTTTACATCTCAGTCATGGGGTAGTACACTTATGGGGAAAAGTATCACTAAAATCATAAATCACTGTTTAAACTAAAAACAATGGGGGAGAATGGGTCTGTTCCCAAGTCTCTGAATACTTACCAAAATATTATTACAACTAAATGTAAATTCCTAGTTTTGAATGCACGATCTTTAAACCAACTCAAATTAGCAGAACTCGAAGCCAAATGTAAAACTTTAAATATAGGTGCGGTGGGAGTAACTGAAACTTGGTGGGACGCATCCTCAATTTGGTCCAGAGAAATTCCAGGTTATAAGTTATATCATAAAAACAGATTAGATAAGCAAGGCGGTGGAGTTTGTATGTACATACGAAATGATAGTCTTTCTTTTGAAGTGTGTTCTCCCTTTCCTTTGAAAAGTATATGGGTTAAAATCTTATTGAAGGAGCAGTCCTATATAACTATTGGTAACATCTATCGACCTCCATCTGCAAATTCAGATTACACAACTGATATGTTTAAAGAAATTACACATTTTTCAGAATCTCAAGATACTGTAATATTTGGTGACTTTAACCTCCCTCACATTAACTGGGACTCATTCTCAGGACAGTCATATGCCGAGAAAGGACTAATAGATGTGGTAGTTAATACTGGATTACAACAACTTGTTACTGAACCCACTCGAGGTCCTAATATTTTGGATCTATTATTTACTAACATAGAGCAACAAATTAGCAATTTACAAATTTGGGATCCACTTGGGACCAGTGATCATTCATCTATTCTTTTGAAATTCAACAGTTTAAAACTACACAAAGGAAGTTATACTATACAAAAAATTATAACAAAGCAATTTTTTCTAAAATCAATGAATACTTACAAAACATAAACTGGGAATCTAATCTTCTTAATTGTACAACACAACAAGCGTGGAACTTTTTTAAAAACATTGTACATTATTTGGAAAATACCTTTATTCCATCTAAGAGGAAATTTAATAATAAAGGAAAAATTCCCCCTTGGTTCAACAAGACAATTAAAAATCAGATTAAAATAGACATTAAACTTTTTAGGAAACTTAAGAATAGTTCTGTTCCATTTAAAACTACTCTATTACATAAATACAGACTATCTGGGAAAAACTTAAAATATTCTATTAAATTGGCAAAAAATAAGCTAGAATTTAAACTAGCTCACACAAAAGACTGTCACAAATCTCTTTTCTCCTATATAAATAGTAAAAAAAGGCGTATCAAGGACCAACGGTCCCATTATGATCAATGGCTCTTCTCTATCTGATATAGAAACCTCGAATCTCTTTAATAAGTACTTTTGTTCTGTCTTCTCTCAAAAATCACCTATTAGTACATTTAAAGTTCACCACGTAGATTATCATAGTTTCTATCCAACTGACATTATACAGGCTATCAAAAAGCTAAAAAAAAATACTAGTCCAAGCCCAGACGGTATTTATCCATGGTTTCTGATCGAAACCTCTAAAGATATTTCTATAACTTTGTCAATTACTCACTACTAAAATGCACAATCTAGGTTTGTCGCCAGATATTGTCAACTGGACTTTAAACTGGTTGACAAATCATTCTCAGAGAGTCAGAATTAATGATATCTTGTCTGATTCGGGTAGTGTGACAAGTGGTGTACCACAGGGGTCGGTCTTGGGACCAACATTGTTTAACCTCTTTATCAGTGATTTACAAACAGGGCCAAATAACTTCATAGTTAAATTTGCAGACGATATTAAATTGGGGGGCAAGGTTAATAATCAAGAAAATATTTCTGCATTAAAGAAGGATTTGGAAAAATTAACACTTTGGGCAAATGAAAATCATATGCAGTTTAATCAAGACAAATGATTAGTAGTGCATTTCGGTGTAAATAATCCAAAAACGATATATCATATAAACGGACTACCACTTCACTCGTCAAATTGTGAAAAAGATTTAGGGATATATGTTAATAATAAACTTACATCAAATGATCACTGTGTTAGAACTGCTTGCATGACCAACAGACTTTTGAGGCAAATAAAATGCACTTTTGTTAATCGCACTGAACAATGCCTTATTCCATTGTATAGGGCATACATTAGACTGTATCTAGACTATGGCTCCCCTTTCTGGAACCCAAACCAAAAAAAGGACATAGCAATTCTTGAACAGGTTCAAAGGAGAGTAACTAGAATGATTCCAAGATTAACAAACTTGGATTATCAGAACAGATTAAAAGCTACTGGTCTCTTCTCTTCAAACTAGAAGATTAGAGGTGATATGCTTATGGTTTTAATTTAATAAATTCACCAGATCTAATGGTAAAATGTGCTCTAACACTCTCCAAAGGAGACATGTTCGAGACTGCATAATAAACAGCTTGAAGTAAAAACTTATAAAACCAGCAAAAGGGGAAACTTTTTTCCAATAAGAGCATCCATTGTATGGAACATCTTGCCACAAGAATTGGTAGAGGCAACTAGTGCCACTGTCTTTAAAAACAAATTAGATGTTTGGTTGAGGGATAATAGATAAATAATGTCCCACATAGTGTGGGGAACAGTCTTGATGGGCTTTGGCCTTCTTCTGTTCTTTCATACCAAGTAATACCAAGTAAAAAAGTAATACAGTATGATAGTTCATAAGTTAAGATGTACATTATGTGCTAGCAAGGATGGTATATTAATGTATAGCAATTTATACATTATAAATATCTTCAAATTTTGTTTAGTTCAAAGGGATCACAAACTGCCATAGTCCCTTGCTTTGTCAGTACAATATCTGAATTACGATTGAATGCTTACTGCAGTTCTTAATGCAACCACCTGACCGCTGCATGCATTGCAGTACCTTGACTAAGACAGTACACAGCACCATTTCTGAAGACAGTGTAAGCAAGAATCAGAAATAAAGCAGTTTAAGGATATAAGTAGGTGTTAAAGAGCCACAGCTGATACATTGAAGAGCCACACGTGGCCCAAAAGCCACAGTCTGAGTATCGCTGCTCTAAATGTTTGTCAGTAGGTCTCGGGAGTTCATTCAAAATTATTTAACAAGGCATTTTTCACTTTATCATACTCCATGCAATCCTCATTGTCCATTCTGGTGAAAGCTTTTAATGTCCTAACCGTAAGCAGTGGCAAAAGGTGAGTTGCCCAAGAAGCCCTGCCCGATTCAAATTGCCCAGAGATTCTCTCAAAAGATCTTAAAAACAAATCAAGATCATCCCCTTCCTGATATCTGGGAAGCATTTTTGAATTAATTTTGGCTTCCTGGGTCAAATCCCTCATGCCATTACTCACAGATTGTGGTGGTGTCCTCTGGCGCATAATCTCCCTCTCTCTCTCTCCATCTGTCTCTCTCTCTGTCTGTCTGTCTCTGTCATTTGTGCTGGTGCTCTTTCTCTTGCTCCCCTTCTAGCTGGCTCTCATGTTGGTGCTGCTCTTCTCATCGTTCTTTCACTCCTCCACTTCCAGCTGTATCTTCCACAGCTGCCTCAGCTTTTACCTTAACTAGGGCAAGCTCCAGCTCCAACCTCTGTACCTGCATAGCTGCACTGGTTCCCAAATCTGGCTCACTTTAATGCTTTCCAATCTATGTCTCATGACTTTGACTAGCAGTGACCACTTTTACACTGCTTCCCTGGTCACTTTCCTTGAGAATCTTTATGAGTTCTGCCCCTTATTGGTTTTCCTCATAACACACCCCTCTCCTTTTGCACAACTCTTGTAAGTTTGGCAATGTGCACTCTTCATATGGTCCAGACATAATGTCTTCTAACATACTAACATACTATTTGCCAGCAGATTAGGCCTTACGGTCTATCGAGTCTGCTCGAACCTCAGATCCTTAGTTGGGTGCTGAGGCCCTCCCCTCCCTTGTGTTCCAGAAACCTTTATCATCCATCCCCACCTCCCTGGGACAGGCCATCATCTGATACATCCACTTTCTGTGTCTGTCCCACCCTCTCTTGAAGCCCTCCACTGTGGATCTCTGAACCAGCTCACCAGGCAGTGCATTCTAAGGGTCCACCACCCTCTCAGTGAAAACCTCTTCCTCCCCCTCACCCTTCCACCTTCCAACTTCAAACCATGCCCTCTGGTGATACCTCCCTGCTTTAGTCTAAAGATCCCCTCCATGTTTACCCTATTTATTCCCTTGAGGTACTTGAAGACCTCAATCATGTCCCCCCGTCTCTCCTCTCCTCCAATGAAAACAGGCAGAGCTCCTCAAGTCTATCCTCATACGTCAAATCCCCTAGCCCTCGTATCATCTTAGTTGCTCTCCTCTGCACCCTCTCAAGGAGCTGTATTTCCCTCTTCAAGTGTGGTCTCCAGTACTGTACACAGTACTCAAGGTGTGGTCTAACCAGTCCATTGTACAGTGGCAGAATCACTTCCTTGCTCCTAGAGGTGATCCCCCTTACGATGCATCCCAACATCCTGTTTGTCTTGCTAGCCGCTCTCCTGCACTGCTCAGAGTTATTCATACATGCATCCACCATGACCCCTAGGTCTTTTTCCCCATTGAGGCCTCCAAGCGCCTCCCCTCCCAGGGTGTACCTGTGTTTAGGGTTTCCCCACCCAAGATGCAACACCTTGCACTTGGTGATATTGAAATTTAATTTCCATGTGTGAGCCCAGCTTTCCAGGGTGTCCAGGTCCCCTTGCCGGGCCAACCTCCCCTCTTCTCCCTCAACTACTGCTCCCATCTTGGAGTCATCAGCGAAGAGACTCATTTCACACCCTCACATCTTCTCTCTAACTACTCTTTCTTAAAACAAAAAAAAAAAACAGTAGTAGTGTACACCATGTTCCTTTACATAATATCCCATTCTGTGACTTGATAGTTAACTAGGATATTGACAATCTTTTTCAAATCCATACCACTGGCACTAGTTTGTCACAACCTGTCCACACCCAGGACTCAGTCTGAAACAGGCTGCCAGGTTTCTCATCCCTCAACACCTGTAAAGGTACACTGGTAGCTGTCACCACTCCAGAAGGGATTCTCTTACCTGGGGACTTTCTTGGTCTGAATCCCACCAGTACCACTGCCCACACAGTAGAGTGCTCCTTTAGCAAAGGGTCAATGGCCTTCCCCTGTCACTCACTCCTGAGAAATGCTTTACTTCTTAGAATATGGTAATCATAGCCTTCTTCTCCCTCTTTGGAGATAGAGCGTGGATTTGTCAATACCAACAGTTATCTATTTCCCCCAAAAGATTCAGTCATGCAGGCATGAAGTATACAAATTACAGTTACATAAGAATTTACCATAACAGTAGAGAGGTTCCTGCAGTAGGTCTTCACATATAGGACTGCACCCCCTGGCATCAGGACCACACCTCAAACTTCTAGCTAGCAATATATAGCGGGGGACCGCCCCAGTGTCACATGACGAGACATTGGTGTGACAGTATAAAGGGGGCAATCCCACACCCGCCCTCCAGTTCTCCTGCCGGAAGACCCTGAAAGAGGAAAAA
This sequence comes from Neoceratodus forsteri, assembly GCA_016271365.2. Taxonomy (NCBI): domain Eukaryota; kingdom Metazoa; phylum Chordata; order Ceratodontiformes; family Ceratodontidae; genus Neoceratodus; species Neoceratodus forsteri. The sequence goes on from CM057450.1 coordinate 1,224,085,213, forward strand.
ATGGGAGAAATGAGAAAAAACTCTTTGAGCCTGGAGCTAATTAAAACAAATCCCTGGGAAAGGAAAAGAGAGAAAAACCAGGAGCTGGGGGAAGGTGGGAGGGAAAATGAGATCTACTGCAGGAACCTCTCTCGAAGATCTACTGTTATGGTAAGTTCTTACATAATTGTAATATCTTACTTCAAGAGGGTTCCTGCAGGGGCGTGGCTAGTGCAGGCATGATGGCATTCGTGCTTTAGTACAGCTCCCGAGCATCCTCCTTTAAAAGTGACCTTTACTAGTGATCCGGTCTGAATATAATCGCTATTTGTCCGCACAGTGACAGCACTTGTCAATGGCAGCAAAGGGAGCTAAGCACCGACAGTCGAAACTGCAATTTGGGGATATGGAGCAACACAAAGAACTGAAACGAGCCCTGGACTGCTCCGAACGCCTGCAGGCGGAAAGCGCCACGTCTGAGGAGTTGGGCATGACTACCTTGGAGTGCTCCCTGACAGGAATACCATCCACCCTAGAGGCCATGCAGCAGGAGATGCGGGCAGGATTCGCTACAGTGACCGCGCAAATGGGACATCTTCAATCAGTGGCTACTGGCTTAACTGAAACTATTGCCAACCACTCAACCCAGATAAGCGAGTTGCAACAAAGGGTCAGTGATCTGGAAGACTCACTGCACATCCTTTCTCGGGAGCGTAATACTTACTTGGTCACCATCGAAGAGCCTCAGGGGAAAGTGGATGAACAGGAGAACTGCTCCCGCAGGTTCAATTTATGGATTGTGGGACTAAAGGAGGGCACAGCGGGAAAATCCCCTGCAGATGGCCTACATCAATGGCTGATTCAAAACCTTAAGTTACCCCCAGAGGCTACGAGCTTTGATATAGAGCAGGCTCACAGAGTAGGCCCCCAACCTAAGCCAAATGAGCACCCGAGGCACTGTCTCATAAAATACCTACAATATACAGATAAAGAAGTGATTCTGGCAGCAGCGAAGAAGCAGGGACCCCTCAGATGTGGCAGCTCCAGGGTGGGGATTTACCAAGACTACAGCCGTGAACTACAAAATAAGAGGCAGAAGTTCAATGGAGTGAAATCCAGACTGCACGACCTGGAATGGCCCTTCGCGTTCCTCTATCCAGCTAAGCTAAGGATCAACTGGCCAGGGACACCATCCAAAATCTTTCATAATTATCTGGAGACAGAAAAATGGGTAGCAATGGCAGCATGACAGGAGGGGGAGAGGTCAGCACGTAACTGAACACACTCAGAGAAAGCCCGTCTAGTTCGTTCAAGGTCAGTGGACTTATGATGTACATAGTTGATTTTGTTGACGATCCATGAGGGTACAATGTGGCCTAACTTTTACAAGCCCAGTAGATATCCCCTATTCACAGCTGCTCTCATGGCTTTCTGGCACGAACAAGTGTCTGGCCTCAGGATTGACGAATTCAAGATGCATCACGCCTCAGCAATGAATCCATCACAGGGCAGAAGATGCAGAAGAAGATTGGGCGGCTGGGGAGATATTGACCTTATGGTGGGAGTTGCTGGTGTGGAGTAGGGGAGACCTCCATGGAATGGTCCGAGTGATCTGTAGATTGTGAACTGCAAGCATCTGGCAGTGCGGCGGTTCGCACCCTGCCCAAGACGGCCACTCAACAGTTTCTTTTCCCGATGAATGAAGCGCAATAGGAATCTGGACGGTCCTGACCACATCTGGGGATTTGGGTACCAACGAGCAACTGAGATGCTGTGGAGATTCATCAGGGAAGTGCGCCTTTTTTAGCATGCTGGTTCCTGCATGTTGTGGGGGGGGGCTGCATACTGCACCACTTTAAAATGCACCGATCAAGTTGTGGGACAAGGAGAATCCCATGGAGTGACTTGGTTAACACATCGATCTTCTGGTCAAGCAGGGGTTCGGGGGGGGGAGTGAGGGAGTTGTAATAGTCACTAAAGACAGGCATGTCACTGGCAATATGCCCCCCAACCCAAGGACAGGGAGAGAAGAACTGCATGGGGCACAAGGACTTGATATTAAATATCTGTTGACGTTTATACAATATCTCATTCACCACATGCTGATGTTTTTGATATGTTTTATGCCCCAATGCATGTTTAATGAGGCTGTTGGAAATGGGGCGGATAGGGAAAGCTAAGTCCATAGACTGGATACTTGGTGTTTTTCTATCTTTTTTACAGGGTGGAGGTTGCCATGCATTCTACCCGTGGAGAAGTATACCAGAACTTGAGCTGCAACTGATGTGCCACACATGCACTCTAAGGGCAGGTAAGTCGGCTGGTTATTAATTTCTCTTCCATATTTGCCTGCCACAGAGGGTCTGATTAAAAGCCAGCTCACCGATTTAAGATCACTGGTTGGAGGGTAATGAACTCTCAATTAGATGAATGCTCAAGCAAACTTGGAGACCCGCCATCTACAAGAGTGGGATTTCTGACAGGGCAGAGTTTTGCCCAGTCAAGGGGAGGGTATGGGGTTAAAAAGGAAATTATGTTGGTTGCCCTGTTGGCACACAAGGTACAAAGGTTGGGGGATGGGAAGGGTGACGAGAAAAGGCTGGGATTAAGTTAGGGTCTGTTAAGAGACAAAAAATAGTTAGGAGAAAAGATTCGCAGACATCGAGGGCACTGTTTTCACAGTTAACTGCAATAACATTGTGCAGGGTACAGAGCAATAAGCTCCTTCATGTGATGGAAAATGGGTAGCTTAACGAGGGTGGTGACATGGAATGTCAATGGGCTAAAATCGGTGGTGAAAAGAAAAAAGGTCATGGGTGAAATGAAGAGAGCACAGGCCCAGAATGTCCTTATGCAGGAGATGCACATGTCAGCCCAAGAGGCCCTAAAGACAGAACGGTACATGGGAGGCCAGTGGGTGTCAGCTTACTACTCTACAAAGGCCAGAGGAGCTTCGATTTGGATACCTAGAGGTTCGACTGTGAATATTGACAAAGTGATTAAGGATGGGGGTGGTAGGTACGTTCTGGCACATATGACAGTAGGGGGAGGAGGTGCTATTTCAATAGGGTCAGTTTATGTCCCCAGCATGGAGGAACAAGGATTTTTTTCAACATCTGGCCTTGGACATGTCTCACCTCCCGGGTCCTTGGATACTGGGGGAGGACTACAACTGTATTAGGGACACCACTTTGGATAGATCCAATCCTAACCCTGTGCCTATGTCAAAAAAAGCGATGGCTCTAGGGGAAATAGAAGGGGCTTGTTCCCTGGTGGATGTTAGGCGTTATCTGAACCCCACTAGCAGGGAGTACAGTTTTTATTCACACGCCCACAGTTCTTATGCCCGCCTGGACCGGGTGCTGGCCAGCGCCCCACTGCTGGAGGGCATAGAAGCAACTCAGTATTCCTCAATATTGGTATCTGACCATGCACACCTACAGGTGTCCATGAATCTAGGTGATAGGGGGGAGAAGCCAGGGCGAGGGACCTGGAAGCTAGACCCCTTGCTGCTGAAGGATAAGGACTTTTTAGTGTATATGAATAAGGCCCTGAAGGAATTTTGGACTCATAACAAAAAGGGGGAAACGTCCTGCTCAGCCAGGTGGAAGGCCATGAAAGCGTATATTAGAGGTCAGGTCATTTCTTACTCTGCCTATAAAAAAAGGGAAGCGTAAAAGGACATGGAAGCACTCAGGCAGAGAATTGTGGCCTTTGGAGAGGCTCACATGAGGACCCCCACCCAACCTCTATACAGAATTGTGCAAAAACTAAAATGGGAATTTAACCTTTTAAATACGGCACAAATAGAAAGAGCAATTCTGCTGGCGGGTGCCGCTACCTACTCTGAGGGGGATAGGGAAGGGAAATTCCTAGACTGGCAACTAAAGAAAAGAGAAGGAGACAGGTCTATCACTCAAATTCAGACAGCACCAGGGATATTCACAACTTCGACCGAAGGGATAGGAGAGGAGTTTAGCAAATTCTACCAGAACTTATATACGTCAGAAGTGGCACCCACTCTACAACAAATGCAAGCTTTTTTTGGAAAGGCTCCCCTCTGGGTACTGCTGCTACGAAGGCAACTGACCTAGATAGGCCTCTGGAAGTGTCAGAAATACTGAAGGCCATTAAAACTTTGGCGGGCGGAAAGCACCAGGTCCAGATGGTCTGACCATTGATTTTTTTTTAAAGTATTTAAAGATCAACTGATAGACCCTTTGTTTGATGTCCTTCAAGAAAGACTGACTAAAGGGATTTTACCACCATCTATGAGGGCAGCCACCATCACTGTCCTCCCTAAACCGGGGAAGGATCCCACTCTTTGTGCCTCATACCACCCCATATCATTGCTTACAGCTGACTATAAAATACTGGCTAAAGTGGTGGCCACTCGATTAGAGCTGGCCCTCCTAGAGCTTATACACACAGACCAAGCAGGATTTGTGAGTGGCAGACAGGGAAAGCACAACATTAGGAGGACCATAAATATTCTTCATGCATGGGGTAAGTCTGCCGCAAAACATGAGGCAGCCATATTAGCACTAGATGCAGAGAAAGCATTTGACAGGGTCGAGTGGGGATATATGTTTGAGGCCTTGTCACGGCAAGGAATGGGAACGGGAATCCTGAGATGGATAAGAACCCTGTACACCTCCCCAAATGCCTAAATATTAGTGAATGGAACAATGTCTGCCCCCTTTGAGTTCGGTGGGGTACCAGGCAAGATTGCCCCTTGTCCCCACTCCTATACGTTCTGGCATTAGAACCGTTGGCAGCGGCCATCAGGAACCATGATGGGATACGGGGATTCAGGGTGGGGGAGGTAGAGAACATAAACTAGCACTATGTGCAGATGATATCCTACTATACTTGCAGAACCCTGGCGATGACCTTCCGTTGATTCATGGGTTGTTGCAGGAATACGGGGTACTGTCAGGTCACAAGGTTAACTGGACAAAGAGTGAACTACTTCCTGTGGGCCAGCTGAACAGACACAGGCTGGCACAGGTCTTGGGGGGTCTGTTGATGGTGGACAAGGTAAAATATTTGGGGATCCTCATCTCAGCTAGGATTGGAACACTGTACGCTCAGAATTATGGTGCACTAATGAAAAAACTGAACCAGGACTGTGAAAAATGGCAAAATCTACCCCTACCTTTGATTGGGAGAGTCAGCACAGTGAAGATGATGATTCTCCCAAGGTGTTTGTACTTATATTAGTCTTTGCCTATTCGGGTACCTCTCATTCACTTCAAGCAGATAAACTCTCTGGTTCATGGCTTTATCTGGAAAGGAATAGCTGCACGTATCAAGAGATCAATATTGCAGATGCCGACTAATAGAGGTGGAGTGGGCTTATCCAATTTCCAGTGTTATTATCTGGCTGCGCAACTGGCGTTTCTGCCAAGGGGGATAAACCCTCAAGGGCTGGACTGGTTGGATATGGAGGAGGAACAGATTGAGGGATCCTTGTGGCATATGTGCCTGTCTGGAGGACTTGGATCCAGGTTTAAGCCGAACATCAGCAACCCATGCACACTGACCATGCTGGGGGCTTGGCAGAGTGCGCACAATAAGTTGGGCGAGAGGGTGGGGGCAAACCAGTCACCATACTCAGACCTATCAACAGTACTAAGGCACAGAGGGAACTATACAGCTCTCATGCACCAGAGGGTAAAAATCTGGCACTCCAAAGGTATTAAATATGCTTTGCACTTATATGAAGGAGGGAGAGCCCTAGAATTCTCAGAAATTAGAGCTAAGTTCCTGATAGACCCAGGGGACTATTTTATATACCAGCTAATTCACCACAGATTTGGTGATACCATGAACGTAGAATCTGGGTGGGCAGAGCCAACCCCCATTGAGGAGGGCCTTTACAACCCTCCCCCAACAGCAAAAGCTCTTTCTATCTATTACCATACTTTGTTGGGAACAGTACCAGACCAAGCTCAATTCACCAGACTGAAGTGGGAGGGTGACTTAGACATTCGCATTGACCATCATGTCTGGCAGAATGCAGTTAAGCACCTGAACACATGCTCCAGAAACAATAGGTTGCGTCAGATACAGCTCAATTTCATGTATAAAGCCTACTTAACCCCGTCAAGCTCCATGTCATGAGCCCTGAAAACTCACACCATTGCCCTAAGTGTCAACAAGAACAGGCTGACTTCCTGCACATGGCCCTGGCCTGTCCAAAAGTGGCTCCCTTCTGGGCGGAGGTGCACAGAAATACAGGTTACTCACCTGTAACAGGAGTTCTAGGAATGGTATATGTTGTTCATCCACACTCATTGGCAGTATCCTTGCCGCTTTAAATCTTGCCGGAAGGTCTTCAAGCTTGCTCCTCCCACCCACCCGGGTGGTATAACTCTCGGCTCCGCCCCATGACGCCAGATCTGGCCCGCTGGAAGCTCGGGTTGCGTCGAGGCAGGAGGTCGGGTGGAGTGTGTGGATGAACAACATATACCATTCCTAGAACTCCTGTTACAGGTGGAGTAACCTGTATTTCTAGGGACATGGATATGTTGTTCATCCACCTCATTGGCAGACTCCTAGCAGTTCTCCGGAGGAGGAGGCAAAGGCGCACACCCCATATACTTACTTGGGAAGAGAGACTGGAGACCGAGGCCCAAAACCAGCATCCCGGCGTGACTCAAGGTCGATGTGGTAGTGGGTAATGAAGGTGTTTGCTGACTTCCAGGTAGCAGCCCTGCAGATTTCCTGGATAGGGACGTCCTGGAAGCAGCCACCGTTGCAGCAGTATGGCGGGTGAATGAGCTCTTATCCTCTGGGAGGCTCCATGCCCGCCAACTTATAGCAGAGATCTATGCAGGAGGTTACCCACCTGCTTATCATCGCTTGGCTGCAGGTCTGCCAGATGCGGCTTCGCCGTGGGTGACAAACAGCTGGCGCAACCTCTCCCCAATTTCAGCGGGCGCTCCTTATAATAAGCGGCGCCTTCTAGGGTCCAGAGTATGGAGCCTATATTCGCCTCCGGAGTGTGATTGGGGTAGAACACCGGCAGAGTCAACACCTGGTTAAGGTGAAACTCCGACACCACCTTCGGAAGGAATTTGGGTGGGGCGCAGGACAACCTTGTCCCTGTGGAAGACCAGGTAAGGAGACTGGATGGAAAGCGCTGGAGCTCTCCCATCCTTCTGGCTGGCGTGATAGCCACCAAGAAGGCGGTCTTCAGACAGGTGAGAGAGAGCACACCTGTGCATAGGTTCGAATGGCTTGCCCATGAGCTTTGCCAGTACCAGCAGTAGATCCCACGGTGGGGGTTCCCACACTGGAGGAAAATGTGATCAAGGCCTTTGAAAAGCGCCAGACCACCTTCTCTCATGCCACGACTGCTTCCCGGCCCGCGCCTGGTAAGCAGAGATGGCTGCCAGGTGCACCCTTAGGGTCGTCGACCTAAGCCCTTGACTAGAAAGGGACCATAAAGAGTCCAAGATGCTTGCCAAGGAACAGGAGGAAGGGTCCAAGCCCTTGCCCTGACACCAAATGGAAAACCTTTTCCATTTGAAGGCATAGCATTTTCTGGTCGACTCATACGGGACGCCTCAACTACATTGAGGACCTCGTCGAAAGACCCAAGGCCTGGAACTCTGGCAGCTCAGGAACCAGGCCGTCAGGTGCAGGATTGAAGGTCCGGATGGAACACCTTCCCTGATTGACTGAGGAGCAGGTCGGGCGAGCTGAAGCTGCCGCGGAGTCCTGGAGCTGAGACTGAGGAGATCTGGGTACCAGAACTGGCGAGGCCAGTCTGGGGCTATCAGAATCACCTGCGCCTTGTCCCTCCTCGCCTTGAGAAGCACCCTGTGGATCAAGGAAATGGGGGAAAGGCGAAAGAGGCCCGGGTCCATTGCCCTCGAGAAGGCATCCCCTGCAGCGAGCCCTGCTGAGGGCGGGCATGGAACAGACTCAACCGCGTTCTCCATGGAGGCAAACAGGTCCACCTGAGGTGTGCCCAAAGGAGAACAGATGCTGTACTACTCCTCAGCAGAGACCACTCGTGGGATGCAGCCCTATCCGCTCAGGGCATCGGCCAGGGTGTTGGAGCTCCTGCCACGTGAATGGCTAGGAGATCCGCCTCAGGCTGCGAGACGAGTGACCAAATGCGAGAGCTTCCTTGCATAGAAGCATGGGAGCGTCCGCCCTGGCGGTTCAGATAGTACATGGTCGCGTAGTATTGTCCGTCTGGACTTGGACCACTTGACCCGGAGGAACGGAGCAAAGGCGGTGAGAGCTAGGCGGACGCTCGGGCTCCAGCAGGTTGATATGGCACGGGACTCCAGAGGGACCAGAGGCCATGAGCCCGGTGTTCCCCAGATGGGCACCCCAACCCATCAGAGGGCATCGGTCGATAGAGACCGTCGGCTCGGGCGGACGAGCAGGATGCCCTCCTGCAAATGAACTGGAGCGGTCCACCACTGGAGAGCGTTCCACATCCCCTAATGTCACCGACACAAGCTGGTCAAGGGATCGCAGCGTTGTGACCACTGGCTGGCCAGTCCCCACTGAAGGGGCGCATGTTCCAGCCCCAGCGGACCACGCTGGTGCAGGCCGCCATGAGACCAGAGGCGCAGGGAAGTCCCGGGCAGGCGCATTGCCCAACCAGAAATGATCGGGCAAGGAGGAAGAACCTCGGCCCTGTCCGCCGGGGCGCGCTCTGGCTCGAAGAGAGTCGAGCTGCGCCCGATGAATAGAATCACCTGCTTGACTCGAGTTCGACTTGGCCTCGTTGATAAGGAGGCCCAGTTGAGAAACAGACCTGGAGGCCAGATCTCTGGACCACTCCGCCTCCTCCCTGGAGGAGCTGCTATCAGCCAGTCGTCCAGGTAAGGTACACCGGACCCCTCGGCGCGCCAGAGAATGCTGTCACCACTGCCATGCATTTGGTGAGACCCTGGGAGCTGGAGACAAGCCGAAGGGCATGGCTTGGAACTCGAAGAGGATCCCTCCGCTCGAAGCGAAGGAATCTCTGGTGAGGACGGACGGATAGGGACGTGAAAACGCTGCCCTGCAAGTCCAGAGAGCAGAACCACACGCCCGCGTTCCAAGGATGGTATTATCTGAGCCAGAGTGACCATCCTGAAGGTTCGAGACCTTAGGAACTTGTTTAGGTGTGTAGGTCGAGAATGGGCGCCAGCCCCGTCCGTTCGGAACCAGGAAGTACCTGGACACAAACCCTGGGTCTGAAGGAGGGTCACCACCTCTTACCACCTCCTTCTGGAGGAGGAGGCGATGTCGGCTCGACGGAGCCGCCAGTGAGGCTGGGGATCCGAAGCCCCCAGGTGGCGGCTCTGAAGGGTGGTGCCTGCTCGAATTCCAGAGGCAGGCCTCTTCCCACCACCTCAAAACCCACCTGTCGTGGTAACAGCGGACCAGGCGGAACGGAAGTGCCGGAGCCGTCCCAGGGGACCCAGAATGAGGTGGCGGGGATGGGGCGACACCCCTCAGCCCGTCACTGGGCAGGCTTGGAGGAGGGACCGGCCGAGGGACCTCCTGGGCCTTTTCCTCCCTGCCTCCTGTTAGAGGAAGCCGGCGGCTTGGGTTTGGGATGCCAAGGCCGAGCCTGCTGGCCCTAACGTTGCTGGGCAGGCGCTCCGGGGGCGCAGAAGGACGAAAGGGCTTAGGCTGTGGTTTGCGGCCTTTGTCCTTCTGAGCGGAAGAGACCGAGTCCAAGGTGGCATTGGACTTCTCGATCCTCTGCAGGTGACCTTCACCCCAGGGCCGAAGAGGTCAGTCCCCAAAAGGGAACATCCGCCAACTGTGCTGGGTATCCGGTAAGGTGGATATCCTCAAGCAAGCCCGCCGGCCAGCATAGCCACTTCGGCCGCCACCCGATCTGGCACATGAGTCCCTATATCCAAAGCAGTCTGGAGCTGCTGTTTGGCCACTGCCCTGCCCTGGTCCGCACCTGTTAACCGTAGTCTGCAGATCGGCGGGAAGATGAGGATGACCTCATCAGGGGCCAACAGGGCATGAGAAAAATGTGCCATGAGGGCGGCCGAACTGGCCTGGACGAGGCCGAGAGAGGGCATAGCGTAGACTTTACGCCCGACATAGTCAATTTCTTGGACTCCTTGTCAGGAGGTTTGTCCACATCCCTGGCGTTGCGGCGCGAGAAAAGCTGTCGGTAACCAACCCCTCAGCAGAGGGTGTTCAAACGGACAAGGAACGGTAGGGACCGCATACTTCCTGGCCATCCTGGCCGGGCGCAGGGCAGGAAGCAGAGGCTGCCAAAGTTCCAGTGCGGACCCACTATGGCCTCGGCCACCGGAAAGCCTCCGTCGGAGAATCCTCGGTCCAGAATCTCCGTGAGGGATACCTGGCCGTTTGGAAAGCGGGTTCGAGCTCCATCCGGTGAGACTCCGAGATGAGCGAAGCAGTCCTAGGAAAGACGACGGGCTATCGTCCATTGACTGACCTCCTGAAGACTCCAAGTCCAGTCGCTTGGAGAAGAAGGAGGAATCATCTTCGGACTCGGAAGAGTCCTCGAAGAGCTGCCTCTGGCCTGAGCCACCCTTCACCTGCCGAGGTCGGTCGGGAGTGAGGGTAACTGACAACCGATGGGGTAAACCCTTAGCCGACCGAGAATCCTTGGTCGGAGCCCCAGTGGTGGCTGTGGGGCGGAGGTTCCACGGAATCGGTGGAGCAACTGGTTTTGGCGAACAACCGGCCTGGGTATAGGCTCCTCGGACAAGTCGAGGGTTGTGTCGGCCGTTCGGTGACAGCCACTTAATGGCCGGGAAGGCGCGGAGTTGGCTTATTCGCGCCAGGAGGAGCTGTTGCAACATAAGGTCCTCGTCCGTCGGCAGTAATTTACGCGAAGCCTCCTCATCCGAGGAGGAGGGCGAGACGGCGCGCCGCTTACCAGCGATGCCGTGACGAGACCGCCTATGGCGGTGGGAGCGGCTGGACCTGAAGAGGTCGAACCCGAACCGAGAGTCCGGAATTCGGGGTCGGTGCGGGAGGTGTCGGCGGAACCGGCACTCCTCGGCTCGGAAGGTCCATCCGAGGGCTCCGGAACCGAGGCACAGGCGAGCCCACGGATCCTCAACTCCTCCCGGGGAACGGGAGAGGAATCTCGGCTGCTAAAGGCGACAGCCCGTCAATGGGTCGAGAAAATCTCGACTTCATCGGTGGGAGTCTCGGTCAACTGACCTGGCGAGGGACACCGTGAGGCCAGTGGCGAGCGTGCGATCGACCGAAGCCGACAGTCGACGGCGGGAGAGGGCCTTTCCCGCTCCCAAGAGCGCCGACGGAGGACTACCTGTCCCTCTTTTGGACCGAGAATAAGGTCCATGAGCTGAGCCCTTCTCCTTTAGTGGAGAGGGACAGACAAAGCTCCTTAAAGAAGCCGTGTAGGAAGAACCCAGAGAGGCGGGATAAATGCGCGCCGAGGAAGATCACGACCCGTGCCGCCTCCTCTTGAGGCGACCATCCTTTCGAGCTGATCCGCCGACCGCCGCCGCGACACCGCCAACCGGGCCTTGACTTCACCGGAGGGAAACGCTTCTCGGGACGGCCCAGTTGCAATCGGGCAGCACGGTCTTCGAGGACGTAGGCCGAGAAAGATGAGCACAGGTCGCAAGCCTGCGGGTCGTGCTCAAGGCCTAGGCAGTATACACACGTGGAGTGAGGATCCGTCCGAGACATCTTCTGCCCGCATGGGCATCTCCGAAATCCGGGAGTCGATTTGTCCATCGCAGCCGCGAGGGATAGAAGACTGAAGTCTTTTTGCAAAATTTTATTTTTAAATCCGCAAACGGAGAAATAGGAACCAGTCGCAAACGCAGAGCGTTAAGGAGGGAACCTGAGCTTCCAAGCGGTAAGGAAGATCTGGCGTCATGGGGCAGAGCCGAGAGTTATACCACCCGGGTGGGTGGGAGGAGCAAGCTTGAAGACCTTCCGGCAAGATTTAAAGCGGCAAGGATACTGCCAATGAGTGTGGATGAACAACATATCCATGTCCCTAGAATTATGGAATTAACCCTCTCAATGAAACTACCTTGTACTCCTCTGGAACTATTACTGGGAGCAGAATCGCTGAGAGGGAATAGATTAAATAGCCACCCTCTGTGGGAAATAGCACTAGTCAATGCGAAAAAAACATTGGCACAAACATGGTTAGCAAGCCGCCCTCCCTTGGTTCAACAATGGGTCAACAATCTAAAACAGTGTCTCATACTAGAAAAGGCCCAACATTCAGCAAATGGGAATATGGATACATTCAATACGTTGTGGGGCCCATTGGAGAAAGCTATTGAAGCAGGCTGTATACCAGTATAATCCCTAACTACTATTGCACTGTGAAGGGGTAGACAGACCGAGGGCCTTGGGCTAGACATAAACTCGGGCACCGTAGGTAGCACCTGCCCCTTGGAATCTCTCATGAACCCCTTATTGTATACCTTGGCATTCCAATATTGGTCACTAACTTTATACAGCTTGTAACTGGCTTCCCTCAACCTTTAATTGATTTGAGATGTATATATCCAGAATGGACAATGAAATGTGCGAAGTACTCAAACTGATTGTTGTACCTTGTTGTTGATTTACTTGATGTTAAGAATGGAAAGATGCTTGTTTGTTTACCTGATGTACTGCTACTTTTCTCAATAAAAATATTTTACAAAAAAAAAAAAAAGAGGGTTCCTGCAGATCTTTACATATAGGGCTGAATACCAAGCAGTCAAGAAAAAGAAGTCAGAGACATAGTTCCGGGAGGAGGAAACGTCTGCCAACTAATAAGCTGCTTAGGGCAAGAGGCCTTGGAGAACAGCAAGACCAAACCCAGCCCTACGTCTAGAGGTGATGTCCAGACTGTAATGCTTGGTGAAAGTATGGACAGAAGATGAAGTGGCCGCAGTGCAAATATCCAAGGCAGACACATTCCGCAAGAAGGCTGATGAAGCAGCCATACCACGGATCAAATGGCCTTTCACTTCCCCCGGAAGGAGCTTCCCGTACTTTTGATAAATGTACGAGTGCAATTTGCCAACCATTTACACAAAATCCTGTTTTGAAATGGCCGTACCCTGTCATCTGGGTGCGAAAGCCACAAACAACTGGTCAGATTTTCGCGCCTCCTTGGTCCGAGAGATTTAGTATCTCAAAATCCTATGCACGTCCAACATGTGCAAGAGGTATTCCCCACTGGTGGAATACTCTGGGTAATAAACCGGCAATTGAACATCTTGGTTCAAAGTAAATTCCGAGACTACTTTTGGAAGAAAGAAAGAGTTAGTCTACAGAGTCACCCAGTCTCTGTGGAATATCAAATAAGGCTCCTTGCAAATGAGGGCCTGAAACTCTGAAGTCCTTCAAGCTAAAGTGACAGCGACTAAACAGAGCGCTTTCCCAAACAAATAGTGCATGTAGCAACTTGTTGCCGGCTCAAAAGGGGGCAAAGTAAGTTTCTCTAAAATAAAATTTAAATCTCAGGGGGGAACCAGATCATGGACTGGAGGGTTAAGGTGGAGGATCCCCTTAAAAAAGGGTTGGAGACCTCCAACTGTGCAAGGGTTTTGCTTTCATCCAGAAGGTGGCAGGTGGAAACCTCAGAAAGGTGGACCTTCAGAGAAGAATAACTGAGGCCTGAATCCAATAGGTGCAAGAGGTACTCCAGGACCTGGAGTGCTGAGCAAGAGAATGGGTCCAAGCCCTTGGCCGTGGCCCAGATAGAGAATCTTTTCCACTTCATGGCATATGCAGATCTAGTGGAGGGCTTCCTAGCCTCAACTAGAACCTGGGCGACTCGAGAAGAGACGCTGAACCTTGAGACTGCTATGTCCAAAGGTGCCGCACATGCAGGTGATGAGACCTGAGGCTCGGATGTACCAGGCTGCCCTGCTCCTGAGACAGAAGGTCATGGGAGAGAGGAAGTGGTACCGGGGGTTCCAATGCCAGCTGCTGCAGCAGAGGGAACCATATCTGCTGAGGCCAGAGAGGAGCTATCAGAATCATGTGAGTGCCCCCTGCCTGAAGCTTCAGCAGAACCTTCTGAAGAATTGGAAAGGGAGGGAAAGCATATAGAAATCTTCCTGTCTAGGATGGAGACAGCGCGTCTCGCCAAAAAACACCACACCCAGCAGGATCGTGGGTAGTTTTGCATTGGATAGAGAGGTGAAGAGGTCTATCTCTGGCCGACCCCACTGATCGAAGAGATCTTCCACTACTTTCCTGCTTTAGCTCCCACTCGTGAGCCCGCACAACAGACTGCCCAATACCATACCTGCATCGCCTCCCTGCAGAGGGGTTACGATCGGGTGCCTCCCTGTTTGCTGATGTACCAGACCATGGCTGTGTTGTTGGTCTGGATTAGAAGTGTTCCCTGTACAAAGAGGGACTGGAAGGATCAGATAGCATAGATCACAGCTCTCATCTCCAAAATATTTATATGCAGATTTTCCTCTTGCGGAGACAATCTCCCGAGTCCGATGGTCTCCAGGTGGGCTCCCCAAGCTTGACCCAAGGCATCCAGCATGAAGGTCACGGAAGGGGACGGGGGATGAAAGGGAATCCCCAAGGAGAGGTTGGAGAGTTCCTGCCACCAGAGGAGATCCCTCTTCATGCTGCTGGAGACTAAGACCCTGCGGTCTATGTCATCTGATTGCTGGTTCCATTTGACCCTGAGGGTCCACTGGGTCACCCGCATATGCAGTCTGGCCAATGGAACTGTGGGGATGGCAGCCGCCATGAGACCTAACAGGCAAAGGATGGAGAACGCTGAGGTCCAATGGGAGCTGGACACCAACACAGCTTGTTGAATTAGAGTCTCCGTCCTGTCCATAGGAAGAAACACCCTGCCCTGGACCAGATACAGCACCGCTCGAATGAATTGTAGGTGCTGAAAGGGTGAGAGTTGAGACTTGGGATAATTCACAGTGATGCCAAGTCTGGAAAAGAGGTCCAGGGTGGTGGGAAGAGATTCCATCAGACTGTCCTGAGACGGTGCCGACAACAGCCAGTCATCCAGATAAGGGAACATATAAATCCCCTTGCAGCGCAAGACTGTAGCTACCACCACCAGGCACTTGGTTGCTGAGGAAAGGCCAAAAGGGAGGACCTTGAACTGATAATGGTTCTCTTGAAAGGAGAACCTCAGGAAACGGTGGTGGGTCTGGAGGATAGGAATGTGCAAGTAAGCATCCTGCATGTCCAGCGAGCACAGCCATTGGTTCTGTTGGAGCAGGGGCAAGAGTCCCTGGAGAGTTATCATGCGGAACCTCTTGTATTCCACGAAGAGATTGAGCAGACTGAGATCTAGAATGGGTCTCAGTTCTCCTGTCTTTTTGGGTACAAGGAAGAAGTGGGAGTAATATCCCCTTCCTATCTGCCCTGGAGGAACCCATTCTGCAGCTGACTTTTCCAATAGAGTCTGGATTTCCTGCTGAATGAGGCTTAGATGGCCTGGCAGGTAGTGAGACCTGCCCGGAGGATTGGACGGGGGTCTGTCCAGGAACTCGATTGAGTGTCCTCTTGCAATGAGCTGGAGTACCCACACATCTGCGGTTATCGTCTTCCACCCTTCCAGGTGGAAGGTGAACCATCCCCCCACTTGTTCCTCTTGAAACACCAGAGGAGGTGGAGGGGATCCCCTCAAGTCAGGATGCAGAGGGGAGTGCCGCTTTGCCACCTCCAGCAACCTTTTGAGCTTTTACCTGGGGAGTCTGGGCACCAGAACCAGTGGCACGTCACTTGCTCGGATGTCTGCCCTGGTTCTGCCTATTCCGCCTCTTCTGGGGGTGATGAAAAGGCTGCTTGGGTTTTTGGCCTGAGCGATACATGGAGTGGACATCCTTGAGTGATCTGCTGCACTCCTGCAGCTCCATTATGATGTCTTTTGCGTCGCCTCTGAAAAGGACAGAACCCCTGAAGGGGGCATCCAGAAGAGTGCTTTGGACATCTTGCACGAGTCCCGCAAGCCGGAGCCAAGCCAGACACCACAAGCAAATGCTCAAAGCAGTGCATTGGGCCACCGAATGGACTGAATCATAGGTGGCCGTCAAAGCATGGCAGCAGGAAGACTTGTTAAGTCTTACTTTTTCCAGAAGCTTATTTCTGAGGTCCTCATCTGGAATAGCTTATTGTTCCTTTTCCAAGTCGGATGAAGTCGACTTCTGGAAGGATACCATGTGGGCCACATAATTAAGTGCGGATGGTGCAGGTGGAGGAAGCACAGACCTTGCAGCCACACTGGTCCATCTACAGTATTTGGACTCTTTGTTCAGCGGGGAGGCACTCAGGTGCTTCGGCTGAGCCAACCTATCATGCGCCGCAATGATAATGATAGAGTCGGCCTTAGGTTGACTTGTTAAATGGCATGCTCCTTCTCGGGGGTGATAAGTTCTGTCGGCCTTCTTTGAGACCGCAGGAATGGAGGATGGTTGTTTCCATATTGTCGACATTAAGTCCTCATGCAGCCCAATACATGGTGGGATGGGGAGGGGTCAGCATTATTTAGGTCAAGATACTCCGCGAGCCTCTTCCTTTTGGGGTCCATCTCCTGAGATGCCCAGCCGCAGGCCTGCTGGATGGACCAGCGGAGTTCCGCAAAGGACGGGTCCTCCATCAGAAACTTGGAGGACTCCTTTGGTTGTGGCTCTATAGGGGAATGAGGCTCCGAATGACCAACAGAGTCAGAAGGCTCCGGTCTGCTTGGTAAGGAGGCCATGTCAGGTACTGCCTCCATGGTCTTAGCTCCAGAGAGAACCCCGTTGGGCACCTACCCAAGTCCCTGCCTGATGATCGATGGTCGATTGGGGATGGGGGTCCTCATCACTGCCCTATGGGTAAGGGTGGCAGCCATGACCAGGTGGGGTTGCCCCACTCTTGCAGGAGCTAGGGTTTGTCATTCTCTCACCATGCCAGAATTGTCCCTTGTGGTTCCGGCTGAGAAAGAGGAGGAGGAGGTGGAGGAGGCAGTGGAGGCTGGTAGCCTGGGTACTCCATGGTAAAGTAAGGGGGTAGCCAGGAAACTGATACTAGTAGGAGTAAGGATGGTACCTCTGATACATGTGGCTTGGCGTCTGGTACCCTGGCGTCACCACCTGCGATGGGTAACCTGGTGTCGGCCCTCCAGGCATAGGGTAAAGTGGAAACTGTGGTGGCGGGTAGCCGGGATAGTTGCCAGAGGAGTGCGATGATGGGGGGGCTGAAGGCCCAGAAGATAGCAGGGCCGAAGGACCACTGGGAGCATGAGGGTCCATCGGCCAGTCTGGGATCTCTACAGGGATCCCTGATGGACCAGGAGGGGCCTCTGGCATCAGAGCTAAAAGTCCCAAGTCCATCCCCAAATCAGTGGGTACTTGGACCGAAAAACAGCCCGGCATTGGGACTCAAAAGACGTCCGACATCTGATCCGAGAATGGTGAGGGGGTAAGGGAATTGATACCCCCATTGATAGGTCTGCTGGGGAAGCAGAAATCTCGACAGGAAGGCCAGACAGAGAGGTCTCCTGGACAGCATAACTTGAGTCCCGGGGCTCCAGGGAAACATGAGTGGTTGGGCTGAGTCAGTGAGGCCCGGGGGAGGACCCTTACGGGATGCAGGGGAGCCTAGAAGCTGGCTCTGCTCGATGTTAGCAACCAAGGAAGGATCCAACAGGAGAGCTTCAGCCAAGCGGTCATCGGACAAGCCGGGGACCGAGTGATATGCTTCTACCAGGTGGGCGTCGGAGGAGCCGACATCTGACTTATCAGTCATGGTCGGGTGGACAACAGAAGAGCTGGAGTCCAGCTTACTGACCGAGGCCGTGCACCCAGCAGTGCAGCCGGAGGGAAACTTATCGGCCGAGCAGTCAACAGGCCCCGAAGGTAAATCCTCTGGAGAGGAACCCCCTTGCTACCCACTGCCCAAGGCAGGAGAGGGGGGAAGGCGTCCAATCTGCCAGGACGAATGGAGACCTAGGAGGAGGAGGAGTACTCACTGATGTGGAGGCCCCACCTGAAGTGGCATCGGCTGTGTGGTGACGCTGTGTAGAGGAAGACCATTACCATTCCAGTTCTCGCGCTTCTCTTTCTTCTTTTTATTTCTCACTGAGGTGGGTGAAGAGGAACTTTCCACAGCTCCTGAATCTCCTTTTCCATTGATGCAAGGCATTGTTTTAGAAGATGGGCATCGAGGACCTTCTGGCGCTGGGAGTATGTGGCCTGGTTAAAGGACTGGCAGATCTTGCAATCTGCCACCCAGTGTTTGGGGCCCAGGCAGAGGACGCAGTGGAAGAGACTGGATCTGCATGCCACACTGTGATCACTTCTTTTTAATTTTATTTGAAGACATGAAAAAAATATTAAGAAAAAGGACAGAAAACTTTAGAAAATACTTATGGAAAATGGCGACTGACTGAAGCTGAGTTCACTGAGAGGTCCAATGAATTCAGGTCACTGGTGGGAAAGAACTGGAGGGTGGGCATGGGGACTGCCCCCTTTATACTGTCACGCCGACGTCCCATCATGTGACGCCAGGTGCGGTCCCCCGCTATGTATTGCAAGCTAGAGGTATGTCGTGTGTTCCTGATGCCAGGAGGCACAGTCCTATATGTGAAGACCTACTGCAGGAATCCTCTCAAAGTAACATCAATATTTACTAGTCCACAATATTTACATGTCTACAGGATATCACACATATACAAAACTATTGCAATTAGAGGGTTACTACATACATTAAAAATAAATGGTTTGCACACAGCAAACACATAGAAAATCTTCCTTTCAATGGCCTATGCAGCCAGAACAGTGTTATGCTTGTGCAACTGTGTTAGTTTGGTTTTGGCCATTCGTACTTTCTATTCCAGAGGAATTACCACCCTGTAGGTGTACCAAAGGCAAGGAACCCTCGAAGAGGGTTCCACCCCTTGAGGTGCCATGGGACGATTCCCGTGGCTAAAGGTAGCTTAGGAAGGATCCTAAGGAGAGAAGTGCTGCCACAGGAGGAGGAGGGGAGGATGGCGGGGCAAAGAAAAAAGTGTTTCAGAAGGAGGCTGAGAGGAACTATAGCTCAGGAAGTGGGAGTGGCTGGCTGCTCGTCCATTGAACTATAGGCCCAGCCTTCCAATTCAATGGTCTATGCAGCCAGTATAGTGTTATGCTTGTGCAACTGTCTTAGTTTGGTTTTGGCCATTTGCACTCTCTGTTCCTGAGGAATTACCACCTTATAGGGGTACCAAAGGCAAAGAACCCTCGAAGATGGTTCCACCCCTAGAGGTGCCATGGGATGATTCCCGTGACTAAAGGTACCTTAGGAAGGATCTCCAAAAAGAATGAAGTAGTACGAAGCATATAAGCAAGCAGTAACTGTGATGTAGTAGTAGATAAAGCATCAGGCAGCTTGATAACGTAATGAGATGCTCAGGTTGATAACATAATGAGATGCTCAGGTTTGCGTGGCATGATTTTGATGGTTTGCGTTGAGAATGAGAAGACCCTCTAAGGAGAGAGGGAACAGTAGGGACACCATCCACCTCCATCCAACAGCGAAACCTACCTAAGAAACTAGAGAACACTGCTATGCTAACTAACAGTTATGACCTGGGGCACGTAGAAGAGAAAAAAAATCTACGAGGAGGAAATCTCTGGGAATCCAAGGCCTAGGTTGCCTCCCCTCCAGGCTTGGGATGTTTTATTTAGTGACGGCTCTGCTGCTGCAATTTGGAAACCCAATTAAAGGGAGGTGGAAAATATTCCAATTTGGTGGAAAGCTCTCACTGGATCCCTCTAGTGGGAATGCCGTAGAAGGTTGTGAGAGTGCTCTTCAACATCGGGGGCAACCAAGGTGGGAGGAGGAGAGCAATGACTGCTGAGGCACTCACCTGGCCTACTCGCCCTAAACACAAACCAGGTGAACCAGAGGCAGTCGTAGGGAGCAAGCGGTGAAGGTGCCTTGCTAGGGAAACCACTAAGGCCAATGGATAACCATTGTAGTGGAACCACTAGAGCCAAAGGAGATTGGAGTAACCACCCTTCACAGCTAGTCTTAATTTCAACACCAGGAGCTGCTTTCGCATCAGCGAACAGCTAAAGCCAAGCCCGGAGCGAGGACATTTCCAGCTATGGGCCAGGTGAGAAGGACCACGCCCCAAGTTGGGCACACTCAAGATGTGGACTTAAAATGCAGAGTGAGCTTGTCAGCTGCAGGGAACCCTGTGCCACAATGGGTATGGCTGGCATGCCCCAGAACTGATAAGGAGCTGAATGAGCGTTGAGTGCTGAGACCTTGCAAAGGTCAGATGCAGTAGTGAGTGCAGCAGACATCCCAGAGGCTGAAGCCGAGGGGATGGTGGTAGGCATGAAGCAAAGGTTGCGTAAGCAAGAGTGGACCTGCACATAGGTCATTAAACAGTGTAGCAATAGTGAGACCTACACGCAATGAAGCAGCACTTTTAATAGTGGGGCAAGCTAGCCAGGCATTCAAAAAGCCAATAAAGGTGACACACACTCTGAGGATTTGCAGCGGCACAGGCAGGATTTAGAACTTAAATAGCCACATGGGGCCATGCCTCCCCAAACACTTCCAAGTCCCCGCCGTAGGAAAAACAAGAAAGTGATGGAAAGGGCAGAGACCCACATGCAGGTATTGAAACTAGTTTACAGCAGTCAGCAGTAGCTTAGCTGACCTCAGAGTATAACAGAGTGTACAAACAGAGAGCAGCATCCGTATTGAGTACACTGGGTTGTAAACTTCAATAAACATAAAAAGAAAGGAGACAGCATGCCCTGAAAGCAGCTGTCAACTGGCAGTGCAATGAAACTGCAGTAATGAGGTAAGTAGAATGAGCTGAGAGAGCATGAGTGAGCTGCATAGCTATGGTTCAGTGTGAGTCTGAATCAGGTGAAAGGGAGGCAGTATAGCGCAGTGGTTTAAGTCTCTGAGCTGCAAATCTGGAGACCTGGGTTTGAATCCCACAGCCCCCACTTGCATACTGTGTCATCCTGAGCAAGTCACTTAACTTCTCTGTACTCCTAGGTTGCACCTGTAAACAAGCTTTCAGCTTACTGTGTCTCACCTTGTTAAACAATTGGAAAACAATTAAGTGCAGCATGGAGAGCAGCTATGGTTGAGCTGAAACACACAGATAAATGTTGCAGTTGCATTACAAGTAATTTGAGAGTTGTGAGTAGCTGAGAGCAAGTAATATGAGCTCAGGAGTAACTGAGCAAGTAGTATGAGCTCTGGAGTAGCAATATGCTAGGAGCAGACATCCCAGAGGCTGAAGCCGAGGGGATGGCGGTAGGCAAGCTGAGAAACAAACCCCCCCCCCCCAAAAAACAAAACCAAAGACACACAAAACACAGAGGAGAGCCACAAAAGACAAAACCAAAACACACAAACACGGAAAACAGGGCACAAAGGCCCAAAACAAAAGAAAGATACATAAATGCAGAAAACAAGGAGTAATGAATGAAAGAAGCACACAGCCGGAGGGAAAAATACAAACCAGAAGCAGGAAGACAAACACAGAAGACCAGCAGAGACAAACAGAAGCAGCAAAGGGGGGGGCAAGCAGCAAAGGATAGACGGACAGAGCCTCCAGCTAGCAAAGAAAAAAGTGCTTTAGAAGGAGGCTAAGAGGAACTGCTTATTTACCTCAGGAAGTGGGAGTGGCTGGCTACCTGTCCATTGAACTACAGGTCAAGCCTTCCAAATATGTTCTTAATTCCTAGCAAAGTAGAAAGATTTTTACCGCACAGGATAACTTTAGTGAGTTGTAGCAGACTCTACCTCTTAGATTGTGCAGCAATGAAGCCCCAACACATTCTGACTTGCTAGGACCTGGCACAGACCTCAAAAGTCTTCAGCTGCCATTCTCCTATGCTGCATCATCAAATATGTCTCTCTGACATCATGGATTCAACACTTTCTTTGTCTCCTAGGGGGTACCACCTCTCTAGAAAGCTGTCCTAATCCATAATCTTGGATTATGTGAGCTCACAGACCCCTTCGTTTGTGCTGAGCCATTTCTGCCTCTGCAAGGGGTGACTCCACGGCCAGAAGAACACTTCCCTGACATGAAAGACCTTGGGCTTCTTGAAGCTCCCTCATTAACTTACTAGAGGATCCTGTCATTTACAGTGCAAATGGACTAGAATTACTATCAGAGATAGCTGGTCTATCTTCTGATAAAAAATCTTCCTTTTATTTTTCAGGAACCCCACTTTATCCCTTTAGCTGATTAGATTCTAACTGATATCAGTGCAGGCAGAATCAATTAAAAAACAAAGTACAAAATTATTATTACAAAAAGCTGCATAGAAAAAGGAAACATCTATTCCTCCAATTCCGGTTAATATTTTGCCAACTAAATAGCTACTGTATGTATGTATGGTTAAGTTACTCACTAAGGGAAAGGTCTACTGAAATAATCATTCGAGTCCAGAGTGCAAGTACTAAGAACAATGGCAAGTAAAGAAAAACTCTATATTTAGACAGAAATCAACCTCGAATTCTTATATATTGTGTTTGCTTTTCCCTAGCCTTTTTTACTAAGGATGTCTGAATAAAAATAGGATTCTCTGTTCCTTGGTTTTCATCTGCTCTGGCTGCTTGTCTACGAGTGACATCATAATCCTCCATTTATGATATAATCATTTTTACAGCAACCAGTTGTGATGACACACACAAAAAAAGTATGTCACTTGTAGACACGCAGCAAGAGCAGATGAAGATCAACTGACAGAGATCCCATTTTCATTAAAAAATTACTAATAAAGCATTAGAGGGAGGTAAGTATATGAAATATAAACTATAGTTTGTGTACTTACAGTATGTTTTCAAAGTTGTCCCCTTAATGTCACATCCTCTTTAATATCTTCATTCACTAAGTCCTTCATCTTGTAACAGCTGAAGCTGCTGCTGCTGCCTGCAGGCTTCAATAAATGACTGATGGCCTCAAATTCGGTAGACAAATGTTTTCCCTGTATGAGCTACCAAGAGTCATGCAAGGAAAAACAAATATGCTGGGATGCCCATGTGTACCAAACATTCCTTACCAGCCAGGAGATCTTGTTTTCACATCTGCTTCAGAATGAAACCTTAGGAAAGAGCAAAATGTTTCATGCCTTGAAAGAAAAGTGTCCCTCTAAAACTTTGCTGCTGTGAGTAGTACGATAAATCTTTTATTCGGACTCCTCGACCCTACCACAACTGTAGGACCCCATCCAGTGCCACCATGCCTCTCATGTTTGCTTACGAGTTAAAAGGCATGAACCACCCTAACCACAGTATAAATTATCTACAAACCCTCCTACCTATAGAAACAAGTGTACAGCCCTTATAGAATTAACCTTTGCAACTGAATCCATTAGCCCCAGCATCCTGCTGTTGAAGTGTGCAACTCCACTAGTCCCTTTGGATTGATTAGTTGCTATTCCACTGCAGCTAACGAGGTCTGGACTAAAATGCCCATAAGGGCTAAATGACCACTGATAGAATCAATCTTTTCCTTAATGCTTTGCACTATCATTGTAATATAATACTGTTGATTATGTTCCTTGAAACTGATGTTTGATGTTTGTCTTTTTGATACTTGGGACTTCGTTGTAAATGAGCTATGCCCAACTAATGCTTCCCTTATTCTTATGAATAAAAAATATTTACTACTTCTACTACTATTTCAGTAATATGCACTGAGTAGCAGAGACTGTAGTAGCTGGCAAGCCTGCCACAGTGGCCCCTAATTCTGGAGTCAGAAATGGGTCCAAGGATTTGGTTAGTTTAACTCTTTTGGGCCACTGTGGTCAAGATCAGTCCTCACATCAACATTCTTAAACTAAACAGTCCAGGTTTTAATAAAAATACAATTTAAACAGAACATAACATCCCTCTCAAAAAAGTGTAGCAGCAGCTTGGAAAGAGCTAATAGTTCCCAGTGTATAAGCCATCAAGCTTTGCGCTCCCCCAACTGATTAAAGTACATTCTGAGATTGCTCGGACTACCAACATAAACAACCTCTTGGCAAACATACAAAACAGCCAGCAGCAGAAGAAGGCCTTATGGTCTGTCAAGTCTGCTCAAATGTGGTGCTCTTGATCCAGAGCTTACAGAGGGCCCCTTCCTGCCAACCCTGATCTTTCCCTTCACCCCATGCCACTCCCTCGAGCCCCTACACCATCTTTTGAGTGACTACCTCAGATGGGAGTTCATTCCACCCCAACACTACCCTCTCTGTAAAGAAGTGTCTCCTGGCCTCCTTCCTGAATCTTCTCCTCACCAGCTTAATGCAGTGCCCTCTTATGGTCTTGTTATCCCTGAGACAGAAAAGTTTCCCGATATCCACCCTGTTTATACCTTCCAGGTACCTGAAGGTTTCAGTCATGTCCCCTCTCTCCCTCCTCTCCTCAAGTGAGTACATGCTGAGTTCTCTCAGACTGTCCTCATGTGCCTTGTCCTGCTGTCCCTGGACCAGCTTTGTCACGTTGCTCTGAACTGCCTCAGGCTGGTTGATATCTGTTTTCAGCTAGGGGCTCCAGAACTGCTCGCTGTACTCCAGGTGCAGTCACACCAAGGATCTCTACAGCAGCGGTATAACCTCCTCCCTTCTGCAAGTGAGTCCTCTAACAATGCAGCCTAGCACTCTGTTTGCCTTGGCCACTGCCTTCCTACACTGCGTAGCCTGTTTAAGGTTGCTGGTGATGGCTATCCCCAAGTCCTTTTCTCCTCTAATTCAGTGATCTTGACCCCCGATTGTACTCAGTCCTTGGGTTCTTCCTTCCTATGTGCCTAGAGATGTTGCAAAGTAAAATTTTGCCAGTGAAATTGCAGCAAAATCGGCAATTTCTCCGTGTGAAATATTTTGCAAAATTCCGCTGAAATATTTTGTGGGGTGCAAACTTGCAAAATTTCACCGCAAAATGAGAAATTTTGCCCTCAAATGGCAAAAATTCACCCGCAAGTGGCAATTTTCACCATTCCACAGGTGAAATTTCACAATTTTCAATCAAAATGTTGCATTTTGGGATGAAATTTTCCATTCCACACCCACAAAATAATTAGTGAAATGCGCAAATTTCACAAAATGTTTGCATAATGAAATTTCTCAGTTTCGCACAACACTATATGTGCCTGATCTTGCACTTCATTGCATTAAACCCCAGCTCCCAAATATCTATCCACCTCTCCAGCTTCATCAGGTCCTTCTTTAGGACCTGCACCCTTCGACTGTGTCCACCCTCCCACAGAGCTTGGTGTTGTCCGCAAAGAGGCAGAGTTTGCCTTTAACACTGTCAACAATGAACACATCAAACAGGACTGGTCCAAGCACTGACCTCTGCCGGACACCACTTGTAACTTCCCTTGCACCTGAGAGTTCACTCTCTACCACCACCCTGTGAGTCCTACTGCTAAGCCAATCTCCGCCCACCTAGTTAATTTGCTCCCTGTCTCTAAGTCCTTCAACTTCTTGATCAGAAGGCCTTGCTGAAATCCAAATATAGAATGTCACCCCCCTGACCCTTGTCCACCACACTCATTACCCAGTCGAAGAAGTTCACCAGGTTGGTGTGACAGGACCAGCTCTGGAAATTACACACAGTTCCAGCTATATTTTCTACAATTTTTGTTTTAGAAATCACTAGATCACTAACGGACTAGCCCCTCCCCCGGCCTTACCAACCTTCTGCTACTCATGCCATCGGTGAAACCCACCTGCAGCTCCACCAAACCCTCCCTCCTGATTCCCCGCTGCAGAACTACCTTGGGTCAGAGATCCTTCTGCTACAGGGCTCCCCTCTTGATGAATGCACTTCCCAGTGCCATCTCCTCTGAAAATAAGTTAGGCCACTTCAAAACCATTCTCAAGGAACACCTCCATTTCTCTGACACTTGCAACTGCTGCTAGATCTCCCATACGTATTCCTTCCCACCCTTCCTCGTAAAGTAACTCTTGGAACATGAATGTTCATTAACCCCCGGTTTCCTAATCCCCTGCCAATGGATTTCTATCATCCTAAAGCCTCAATCTCAACCTATGTTTTCTTGACAAAGGACCTCCATCCTGCCTATCTTTAGAACGTTATATTCTTCCTGCATAGTTTCAGCCAATTTTTTGATTCCTGTCTGTAAATTAATGTTTAAAGTTGCTTAAGCACAACCAATTTCTTGATTCCTGCTTGTAAATTATTGTTTAAATCTGTCTCTGTGTCTGTAATCCCTCTGTATTATTCGCACTGTCTATTTATCCGATGTGGAGCCTTTATAAAAGAGCCTCTGACTCAAAGGATTGTAATCCCAATATGTTTCTAAATAAATAAATAAATAATCTTCCTTTTATTCTATGTTACTAAGGACATTTTCATGGCAACAGGATCCTAGCTGTTGAACAAAATCGGTCCCTGCTGTTTGTCTACCAGTGGTATCATAATGCCTTGCTTGTAACTGCAGAATCATTTCCACAGCTCAGTTGTGTTTCATAAATGGAGGATTATAACATCACGTGCAGGCAAGCAGCAGGAGCAGATGAAGTCTGAGAGGCAAGTATCCTTTTTTTTCTAGTAGCTGTCTACAGTAATGAGGAGAATAAAAATACAGAAAGTATGGGAACTATAAGCAGAATTGTGTGTAAACAGAATCTTTTTTAAAGTGTTCCCAGCAATATTATAGGCTCCTTAAAGATATGAAAGACTAGTAACAGTATTTTCTATTTTTAATAAGCTTTAGAATATAACAGAATTTGGATTTCTAAGTACCTTTCAGAAATAAAGTAGCCCAAAACATGTTGCAGAGCAATAAATAAGATAGTATTAACAAGACTATATGCACGCAAACAGTGCAGCCTTTATGCATTCAGCAACAACTCATGAAGAACTGCTTAAGAATCTGTTTTATTAAGAGAGAGGATGCTGACAGGCCAACCAAGAAAATCCCCTACTCTTTCTGAATAGTGTCAAAGGATCCTTAACTTCCAACTGGACAACTTCCAGAAATGGGTGATGGATGGTAAATGGAGCTTATTATGAAGAAGGGAGGGTGACCGGGGGTACCTCAGTGATCAGTGCTGGGACCAGTCCTTTTTAATTTCTTTAGTGACATTGCAGAGAAGTTGGAAGGGAAGGTCTGACTCTTTGCGGATGACACTAAGATCTGCAACAGGGTGGACACTCCGGAGGGGAAGGGGTGGATGAACAGAGATCTATGAAAACTCAAAGAGTGGTTAAGGGTATGTCAGATGGATTTCAATGTGAAAAAGCACAAAATAATGCACTTGGGGCACAGAAATCCCAGGGCAAAGTACACAGTGAGTGGAGTGGTATTGATGACAACCAAGCAGGAAAAAGACAGTGCAACAAGGCAGTAGAGAGGGCTAGTGGGATGCTATGGTGCATAGGAAGGGGTATCATCAGCAGAAAAAGAGAGGTGGTGTTACCCCTGTATAGATCACTGGTAAGACCCCACCTAGAATACTGTGTTCAGTTCTGGAAACCACATCTCTAGAAGGACATAGACAGAGTGGAGGCGGTCCAGAGGAGGGAAACTAAAATGATGCAGGGTCTACAGCAAAAGCCCTATGAGGAGAGACTAAATGACCTCAACATGTACACCATGGAAGACAGGAGGGAGAAGGAGGACATGATAGAGACCTTTAAATACCTCACAGGGGTAAACAAGGTACAGGAGGGAAGTATTTTTCTAAAATACAGAAAGGTGCTCAAGAACAAGGGGAAATGACATGAAACTGGAAGCGGGTAGATAAAGGAGAGATGTGAGGAAGTACTTCTTCACAGAAAGAGTGGTGGATTCCAGGAACAGCCTTCCAGCGGAGGTGATGGGGGTGAAAACAATGGTGGGGTTCAAGAATGCATGGGACAGGCACAATGGAATCACTGTGGAAAGGAAGGAGGAGGGAGAAACAGCTGTAGACCAAGTAGGGCCTGATGTGAAAATGTAGGTAGGGAAAAACTGGCAAACTGGTTGGGCCATGCGGCCCTTATCTGCCATCCACTTCTATGTTCTATGTTTCTATGGGATTCTGAGTTATTGTCTCATCCAGAGGACAGTCAATTCAACAGGACAGCTCCCTCTTACTACTGTGCTGCTCTGTTAAACACTGGGTATGAGGTCAAGAGTAGTGATGTACTTTAGGCAATGTTTGTGGATTAGGCAGATAACATCACGTGACAGCATGTCTGTTCATTCGGAGATATGAGAACTCTCCCAGTGTCTGCTGACATATGAGGCCACAGGCTACATAGAAACATAGAAACACAGACTTTGACAGCAGATAAGGACCACTTGGCCCACCCAGTCTGCCCATTTCAAACAACATGAAGTCTTGCTATATTATGACAGATGCAGTTTGTCCCATCATTAGAACTGCTCTGGAGGTGATAGAGTTAACTTCCATGCAGAGCATGGAACTTAGAGCGCGAGCTCGGTTAGAGAAGCTCTGTTAGGGTGGTTTCAAACCGAAACCGTCAGATTCTTTACTCTGCCTCACTGAACAGTCGCTCCGGAGGTTCCTCCTGCTGCTCGGTTCATTTCCTCGTTTAAAGTTGCTCTTTTCTAAGTTAAATTTAACCGCTGATATTTTTATTTTAACCGCAAACCAATCGGTTCAAGCTCTGTCTATGGTATTGTAAGTAATAGATAGGTTTTCTGTGTGGAACTTGTAATGTTTATCGGTTCGGTTTGAACCGATCGAATTGTATTTAAACTTGGTTTTGAAGCCTTTTAAGGCTTGTTAGAGTGCGGTTCCGGTTCTTATCGGTTCTAAAAAAGGATTTCATTACGTTTTTTTCCACGACCTGTGACACGGTTGGGAACCGATAAGGGTGTCTTGCCTGGCACTGCCATCAAAAGGGCAAGTTTTTGGTTAGGCTGGCATTATGTCTGAGAAACCCAAAAGAAAAACCGGGCCCACTGGGTTTCAACACTGTAGTGTCTGTGGGGAAGCCTTTGCCAAGGCTGACCCACACACCACATGTGTTTATTGTCTGGGGTTTGACCACCTCAATGCAGACTGCCAGATTTGCAAGAATTTCTCTGCAGCCACCCTAGATAAGAGAGTTGGCAGGCTCAGGGAATGAGAGGCCAAAAAGTCCGCTGACTCAGATGGCCAGCCCAGTTCGGTGCCAGCCGAACCGCAGGGAGTGCCCTCTGACCAGGGCCAGACTTCCTCAGGCAAACGTAAAGCTGACTCTGAGAAGCCAGTTCCAGCAAAGAGAACTAGAAAGTCAGCAGGTGTTGAGGCCAAAATTCCTTCACCAACTGCTGCAGAGATAGCCAGGGAAATACAGATTGTCCAGTCACTGTCCCCAGTTCCCTCCGAACCGCCACTATCTGGCAAAAGGTCGGTTCGGTCGGTTCCACCGGTTCAAGAATATGATATAGAAGAGTTTTATGAACCAGAGGAGGGGGAGGATGATTATGATCAGTGTGAATGTGACTTTGAAAGTCTGGATGTGCCCATTGAACCGGACATCTCCCCAGACAGACCTTTAGGTGAATCTCTCCCTAGGCTTGCTGAGTCCCCTTCTCATTTTTTGTTTTATAAAAAAGTTGCTGAGACCCTCCAGCTTCCTTTAGAGGAGGCTTTTGATGAGCAAGAGGAGCCTGACTATGTAGAGATGATGGATATCCCAGAGTCCAGGAGATTGTCCATCCCTGTACATAAATCTTTTAGGAAACAAACAATAAAAATTTTAAAAGCTCCTAATTCTGTGCCTCCTGTAGATAAAAAGATGGACAGGAGGTACACTTTGTCAGGTCCTGATACAGATTTTCTTCCACAGCAATGCAGTCATGTTGGGGTAGTTCAGGCTGCAGCCTGTGATAAAGCTAATATTCCCCTGGCTTCACATCCTCCTGACAAGGACTCCAGGAAGATTGACGCCAAGGCCAAAAAACAATACATGGCAGCATCTTTGGGATTCAGACGAGCAAACTATATGGCTCATGTTGCGAGATACCAGAAATCTAGATGGGATACTGTCATGGCCTTAGCCAAACAGGTCCCTGGCCAGCTTGCAAAGGAGCTGGAGCAGGTGGCTCTTGATGGTATTGAGGCATCTATGTGCATCCCATGCTGCAGTGGATTCTAATGATGTATCCTCTAGAGTCATGGCTACATCTGTGGCTTTTCGCAGATTGGCCTGGCTCAGGTGTACTACTTTGTCACAGGATACCCAGTCTAAGGCTATGGATTTTCCTGTAGGGAAATTCTCTGTTTGGGGAGCAGACAGAGAATTATATGAAGAAAATGGATGAATATAGAACCACTTATAGGAGTGCACAAGCCAAGGAACGGCAAGCCACTCCTCAGAGGCAGCCCCTAGGGGTAGGGGCAGGCCTTTACCAGACCCAGGCCTCCTCTTCAGCCTATGCTCAGAGGGATTCTTCAGAGGAGAGGCAGGCGGGCACGGCAGGCCTGCTCCCACCCTCAGCCTAAAGCCCCGCCAAACAGGCACCCTGATGGGATGCCCAGGGTCGGCTCTCCATTACTTGTAGGGGGCAGGCTGGCTTACTTCGTCCAGGACTGGGAGTCTAACATCGGACAAGTGGGTCCTGGAAGTAGTGAGCCAGGGTCTGGTTCTCAGCTTCAAAAAATTTCCAAAGATGAGAGCCAGATCTTTTCCACCTGCAAACCCTTTAGACACTCTTGCTTTGGAAACAGAAGTCCCAACCCTCCTGGCTCTCAGAGCTGTAGAAAGGGTTTCTCCCACACCAGGGCAAGGGTCTGTACTCCAGGTACTTCCTTACCCCAAAAAAGACAGGAGAGTGGCGGCCTATCCTGGATCTAAGATATCTGAACAAGCACCTTTTAAAACCAAAATTCAAAATGGTGACTATGGGAATGATTTTACCCTCCCTAAGGCCAGGGGACTGGCTAGCTTCCCTGGACCTCAAGGATGCCTACTTCCATGTTCTTATCAGAAGCTCCCATCGAAAGTACCTCAGATTCGAACTGCCCTCAGGCCATTATCAGTTCAGAGCAATGCCTTTCGGCCTTACCTCTGCCCTAAGGGTGTTCACAAAATGTCTGTCAGTAGCAGTTGCTCATCTAAGAAGGCAAAAGATTGCCATTTTTCCCTACCTGGACGACTGGCTCATTGTGGGTCAGTCTCCAGACCAGGTCAAATCACACCTGCTAGTTACCCAGCAGCTGCTTACCTCTCTGGGCTTTCTTTCAATCTTCCAAAGTCAGTTTTGGAACCTGTCCAGGTACTCACCTTTATAGGCGCAGAACTGGATACAAAGCAGGCCAGAGCCTTCCTTCCTGGAAAGGGTAAGGACCTTGGTGGCCCTGGCCTCTGCCCTTCACTCTGCAGGTCTCTCACCAACAAGGCATTTCCTGCAGCTCCTAGGACACATGGCTGCTTCCACAGCTGTAGAGCAAGGAGCAAGATTTCAGATGAGGGACATTCAGTTCCATTTGAGAGCTTTCTGGTCTCAAAGAAGAGATCCCCTATCCAAGTTAATCCCAGTGACGAACCCTGATCCAGGCCCTTCAGTGGTGGCAGGATTCAGAGCAATCTGAGACAAGGGGTGCCTTTCATCCCTCTGTCCCACTCCTTGACCCTTACTACAGATGCGTCCCTCTTGGGATGGGCAGCTCACATGGGCGACCTCTCCAGCCAGGGGTTATGGTCCCCTCAGGAATCTCTGCTCCACATCAATCTGTTGGAACTCAGAGCTGTTTTTCTAGCACTTCAGGTTTTTTCTGCATCTGTTCAGAACAAGATGGTACAGGTCAGAACAGACAACACCACTACAATGTGGTACATCAACAAACAAGTGGGCACTCGGTCTTCAGCCTTGTGCATCGAGGCGATGAAGTTGTGGTCTCTGGCTTATTCCCTGAACACTTCCCTCATAGCAGTTCACCTCCCAGGCAAGGACAATGTCCTGGCAGATGCTCTCAGCAGGATTTCCCAGGGCCATCACGAATGGTCACTGGATCCCTAGTACTGGGATAGTTTTGCCAGATGGGGCACTCCTCAGATAGATCTTTTGCAGCCCCAGACAACCATCAACTTCCACTTTTTTGTTGCAGGCCCCCAGTGTTGGGCTCAGTCCCCCTGGATGCCTTTCTCCTCGATTGGGAAGGGAAGTTCCTCTATGCCTTTCCCCTTCCCTCTCCTGTTCAAGGTACTAGTCAAAATCAGGTCTCAGCCCTGCAAGATGATCCTGATTGCTCCAGACTGGGCCAGGCAGCCCTGGTACCCACTCCTTCTGTCCTTAGCAGTCCATCTTCCCCTGTGTCTCCCCAGGAACCACAATCTGTTAACCTGTGCTCAGGGAGAGTTTGGATCCGAATCTCAAACCCTCAACCTCAAGGCCTGGCTCTTGAGCA
This sequence comes from Neoceratodus forsteri, assembly GCA_016271365.2. Taxonomy (NCBI): domain Eukaryota; kingdom Metazoa; phylum Chordata; order Ceratodontiformes; family Ceratodontidae; genus Neoceratodus; species Neoceratodus forsteri. The sequence continues at coordinate 1,224,117,498 of CM057450.1, forward strand.
GTTAGAGTTTGCTGATCTGCAACTTTCTCAAAGTGTTCTCGAAATCTTGAAAGCTGCTAGAAGCCTTCCACCAGGGCTATTATACTCCAAATGGAAAAGGTTTTCCATATGGTGTTCTGGGAAGCTATATTTCCCGGAATCTGCTGATTTACCAACTGTACTGGATTATATGGTCCATCTTAATTCTCTGGGACTGAGACCAGCTACCCTGAAAGTGCACTTGGCAGCTGTCTCTGCTTTCATTTCAAGCAGGGAAGCCTCTTCTTTCTGCTCACCCTGTATTTTCCAAGTTTTTAAGGGATTGCTTCATACCAATCCTCCATTCAGGGACCCTGCCCTGCTTGGGATCTTAATGTTTGCATTGCTCAGCTGATGCAACCCCTTTGAGCCTCTGTCTTCGCAGAGCTTTAAGTATTTGACTTGGAAAACTGTATTTCTAGTAGCCATCACTTCTGCCAGGCGCATAAGTGAGTTACAGGCTTTATCAGTGGAGACTGACTTTATTTCCTTTCACAGGGATAAGGTAGTCCTCAGGACTAACAGGAAGTTTTTGCCTAAGGTGGTTTTGGATTTCCATCTTAACCAATCTATTTCACTTCCAGTGTTCTTCACTGACCATTCCTCCTCTGGTGAGAGGGGGCTGCACAGCTTAGATGTTAAGAGGGCCCTAAGTTACTACACAGAGCGTACCAAGGGTCACAGGTTTGACACCCTCCAACTATTTCTCACTTATGGTGAGGTTGGGAAAGGGAGACCTGCCACTAAGAGATCCATTGCCAGGTGGATCGTCTCTTGTATCCAATTTTGCTATCAAAAATTGGATAAGGTTCCCCCCCTCAGGCCTGAGGGCTCACTCTACCAGAGGTACAGCTGCATCTCTAGCTGCTGCTAGAGACATCCCTATCTTGGAGATATGTCAAGCAGCTACTTGGAAAACAGTACACACTTTCACCAAGCATTACTCCCTGGATATCCAGGCTAGGAGGAATGCTTGGTTTGGCACAGCCGTGCTTCAGAGCCTATTCCCTGAGTAGGTTCTGTACCTCCTCCATGGAGGTACTGCTGTGCAGTCTGCATCTGTCATAATATAGCAAGACTTCATGTTGTTTGAAGAAAAAATTACTCACCTTAGTAATGTTGTTTCTTCTAATGGAGTCTTGCTATATTATGACCTCCCCCCCAGCCTGCCCCTCTCAGAACTTCTACTTCGGGTATGGGGTGGGCAGTCCACTGTTGGCACTTATTGATGCCCCCTTTTATGTTTGGGTGTTGTGTTTTATTTAGTTATTTTATCTTATTTTTCTGGTCCCCTGACTTGAGTCTTGGTGTTGGGGCCAGGAAAATGTGTGAATATTTTAGTAGCCAGTTGGCTAGTGTAGGTTACAGCTTCCACACAGAGCCTTAGTGAGTTTTGCTCAGAAGATCTGATGGTTTCGGTTTGAAACCACCCTAACAGAGCTTCTCTAACCGAGCTCAGACTTTAAGTTCCATGCTCTGCATGAAGTTAACTCTTTCACCTCCAGAGCAGTTCTAATGGTGGGACAAACTGCATCTGTCATAATATAGCAAGACTCCATTAGAAGAAACAACATTACTAAGGTGAGTAATTTTTTCTTCCCACCTACTGGATAAGCTGCAGATTCCAGTTAACCAACAGCCTACTTCCTGCCACCCCCACTATAATTGCCTTGTGTCTGTCCCATGCATGTTTGAATTCCCCCACTGTTTTAGCCCCAACAACCTCCCCAGGAAGGCAGTTCCACGATCCACCACTCTCTCCGTGAAAAAGACTTCTCACATTACCCTGAGCCATTCCCTCTATCTTTTAAATTGTGTCCCTTGTTCTTATACATCTCTTTTCTGAAAGATGCTACCCTCCCGGACTTTGTTGATTCCCTTGAGGTACTTGAACGTTTCTATCATGTCCCCCCGTCCCTCCTTTCATCAAGGGTATACATATTAAGCTCTCTGAGTCTCTCTCCATATGAATTTTTGATGCAGACCCTGCACCATTTTAGTTGCCCTCCTCTGGACTGCTTCCATCCTGTCTATGTCCTTGCGTAGATGAGGTCTCCAAAACTGCACACAGTACTCCAGATGGGGTCTCACCAACTGTCTGTACAGAGGGATAACCACTTCCCTTTTTCTACTTGTGATGTCCCTTCCTATGCATCCCAGTATCCCCCTGGCTCTCCTTACTGACTTCTCACATTGCTTACCCATCTTTAGATCATCTGATATGACTACCCCAAGTCCTGTTCCATTTTTGTTGTTGTTAGTACCTCCACTGCTATTGTGTACTCTTCTCCTGGGTTTTTGTTTCCCAGGTGCATTACTTTGCACTTCTTTGCATTGAATCTAAGTTGCCACATGTCTGACCATTCTTCCAACCTTGCCAAGTCCCTTCTCATCCTTTCTACCCCCCGTGTATCAACTCTGTTACATATCTTTGTATCATCTGCAAAGAGGCATACCTTTCCATCCAGACCCTCTGCAATGTCACCTATAAAGATGTTAAAGAGGACTGGACCCAGTACTGAGCCCTGAGGTACTCCACTAGTGACCCCCCTTTCTTCGGAATGTGTTCCACTCACTATTACCTTCTGTGTCCTGTTGTGCAGCCAGTTTGCAACCCAGGCTACCACCCTGGGACCCACTCCCAGGCTGGCTAACTTGATTATTAATCTTTGGTGCGGGACTGTGTCAAATGCCTTGCTAAAGTCTAGGTAGGCCATATCCACAGCCCCTCCCTGGTCTATTACTTTGGTCACCCAGTCAAAGAAATCTATTAGATTCATCTGACATGACCTTCCTGCTGTAAATCCATGCTGCTTTGGGTCCTGTGCCCCGCTGGCCTCTAGGTACTCAACAATTCTTTCTTTCAGAACTGATTCCATCATTTTCCTACTACTGAGGTCAAACTTACAGGTCTGTAGTTTCCTGCTTCTGCCTTGCTCCCACTTTTAGGGGAATCACATCTGCCCTCCTCCAGTCCTCAGGTACCACCCCATCCTCCCATGATTTGTTAAAAAGTGTGGTCAGTGGTGTCACTAGGTCCTCCCTTAGTTCTTTTAGGATTTGGTGTAATCCCATCAGGCCCCATTGCTTTGTCCACCTTGAGTTTTAGGAGTTCTTTCAGGACTCTTCTTCTGTAAATGGACTGGTGTCAACCCCTACCCAGAGTGCTTCTATTGTCTGGTTTAGGTAACCCCTCTCATCTTCTTTTGTGAATACTGAGCAAAGTATTCATTCAGTATCTCTGCCTTTTCACTGCCTCCTCTGCCCACCTCCCCTCTCCCTTATTAATCTTCACTATTCTTCCTTTAACCTTTCTATGCTCCTAATGTACCTATAAAAGGTTTTATCCCTTCTAACTGACTTGGCTATTTTTCCTCAGTTTGGGCTTTTCTATTCTGACTGCCTTCCCACTTCTTTCTGCTTTAATTGATACAGTTCCCTGTAGTGCTCCTTCTGTGATGCCTTATACTTTTTGAATGCAGCCTTTTTCTCCTTAACCTTCCCTGCCACCTCTTTTGAGAACCATAGTGTTTTTCACTCCGCTTTGTTTTCTTTATCTGTTTCACACAAAGGCTTGTTGCCTGTATGATGGCAGTTTTGATTTTTCTCCATTGTTCTTCCACCCCTCCTTTTTGGCCATTTGCTAGTGTGTTCCTCAGGTATTCACCCATTTTGCCAAAGTCAGCCCTTCTAAAGTCCAGTATGCTTGTTTTTGTATGGCTTGTCTCCATGGTTGTGCTTATTGTGAAGCACACTGTGCAGTGGTCGCTTGTTCCCAGATGTTTACTGACTTCTAAATTTGTGATCCTCTCTCCATTTGAGAGTACCAGGTCTAGTATTGCTTCCTCCCGAGTGGGTTCCAACACTAGCTGTCTAAGGCCTGCCCCCTGCAGGGCATCGAGAATGACCCTGCTCTTGGATGCGGTTGCAGTACATGTCATCCAGTTAACATCTGGCATATTCAGGTCCCCATCAACAGTATTCTCCTTTTCAGCCATTTTGAGAATGTCCTCTATCATTTTCTTGTCCATTTCCTCCCTGTGAGATGGGGGTCTGTATACAACCCCTGTGCGGATTGTGATGCCATTCCCTGTCTCCAAGGTGACTCAGAGTGCCTCTTGTCCTCCCCCTTTACTTTTTAGTTCTGTAGCTTTGATCCTTTCCCTTATGTATAGAGCTACTCCACCTCCTCTTTTCCCCTTCCTGTCCCTTCTGTAGACTGTGTACCCCGGTATGTTGAGATCCCAGTCATGGTTCCCCGTGTACCATGTTTCTTTGACTACCACAATATCCAAGTGTTCATCTTCCATCAAGGCTACTAGCTCAGCAAGCTTGTTTCCCAGACTACGGGCATTGGTACTCATTGCCCTCCATTTAATGCTGGCTTTATCCTTTTTTCCCGCATGCCTGCTCTTTTTGCCCTTGTCTATTTTTCCATTTACCCTTGTTCTGCCCTCTGTTGAGCACTGTACCTCAGTATTTACCTTACTACCTGTCATGTTTTGTGGGGGGAGGCTTGAAATTCCCTGCCTCTTATTAGCACCTCCCCCATGGCTAGTTTAAAAGCTTGCCAAGGAAGCATTTAAACCTGTCACTTAGGATCTTGGTTCCCTTCATGGACAGATGCACACCATTGTGCCAGTATAAACCTTCATCTCTCCAGGTGTACCCCCAGTCCCCAATGAAGCCAAAGCCCTGTACTCTGCACCAGTTTTGCAACCATTCATTAAACTGCATGGTGTGTAGTACCCTAGCCTCACCCCTGCCATGGACTGGCAGCACCTCTGAGAAGGTAACCGTGCTTGCTACCTGTCTGAGGCCCCTTCCCAACTCCACAATTTCATCCTGCACTGCACTGATCCCATGCCTAGCTAGGTCATTTGTCCCAAGGTGGGACAATGATATCTAGTTCCCTCTCCTGTGATGCTGCTTCTGCAATCCTGGAGATTCGCTTCTTGTCCCTCCAAGCCATGGCACCAGGCAGGCACCTTACTTCCCTCTCCTCTCCCTTCCCCAGGTCTACCCCTCTAACAATTGAGTCCCCTAACAGAAGCTGTTTCCTTCCCCTGTGGTGTCCCTTGCCACCCTTCTGTGGGTCTCCCCTTGTGGGTGTCCTCAGCATTCTTCTTGGTCTCCACTGAGGGTGCCATCATAGAGGAACCTTGCTCTGCCAGACTGGCATATGGTTTGTGTAGAGGTACAACTAGGGGGCTTCGCCTCTGTTCCACCACCCGCACCCTCCCAGAACCCACTGTGGTCCAACTGCTCTTCATACTTGGCAGCCTCTGTGGCAGTGGTGCTCTTTGGGTGGGGGAGGCCTCCTTAGTCCTTGCCAGTTCAGCCTGGAGGTGGGCAACCTCCTCCCTCAGAGCTGACAGTTGCCTGCAGATAGGACAGCAACGCAGTTTCCAGAATGTCTCCCAGAAAACTGCTGCCCCACAGCCAGTGCATTGCACCACTCCCCACATGTCCTCAATATGTATATATATATATATATATATATATATATATTTCTTCCTTTTGTGGTGTGTTCTTACCCTTTATGCACTGTGCTGGGTTATTAAGAATATGACAGTTCTGCCCCAAGACCTGTTGAGGAAGTGATATCAGAACCTTGGCTATAAAGGAAATGTCACGCTTGGGTGGTGGGTGGGGAAGGGTGGGTGGGTAGTCCACAACCACTGGTGACTGTTAGAAACAATCAAATACACCACTGCTCCACCACCCTGGTGAGTACTGCCCTTTATAGTACAGTAATTCAGCTAACCTCCAGTAACTGATTTGTCAACTATTTAAAAGTAATTTGATGCAAACTGTTACAGAATACTAGTAGACAGTCCAGTTACCCTCAAAGGAAAATCAAATATGCAGTTATTTCAACCCTTCTGAAGTTGCTCACAAGATAAGTAGTTTTGAAAACCCCTTTCCTGATTTAAAAACGAGAATAATTAAACACAAAGCAATACCAATGTAAGACTGTAAAGTAAGGAAAACTTCCCTCAGATATAAGTAAGAGAGATCTGTTGCAGATTTCTAGTCCAATACAGTATATCCCATGCAGCTTCTCAGTTGTTTCAAAGCACACCCTGCTACACCACTTGAAGAGATGGGCTTCTGTCTGAAACAGGATTACACCAGTAGTTTATAGTAATTGATCAATGCTACATGCTCTTCAGCACACACTGGAGGAGTGTCTATATGTCCCAATGAACATGGCAACATGCAGTGTGCAACTGTATTTATAAAATGGCCTAATATTCAAAAGTCTGGCTTATAAAATGCAGCAATATGTGTTCGTGGGTACATATAGGCATGGCAGGTGACCTGATTCATCTAATCAGAGAGCACAGCACTGCTATGCAGATGATACTCAGCTATACATGTCCTTTGTGCACGAACATGAAGATGCTGTCTCAGTCTTTAACAACTGCCTCTCTGTGATCCAGGATTGGATGAGTTCCAAGTGGCTGAAGTTGAATCTAGACAAGACCGAGGTTCTGGTTGTGGACCTGGGTCGTCAGGTAGAGGGGCTTTTTGCTGGGCAGCCTTATGGGCTTTGGCTTGGTGGCAGCCAACTGATGGCCTCTGACTGGGTGTGGAATCTGGGTGTTATTTTTGATGATGGACTGATGCTTAAATCTCAGGTGTTGTCCGTTGTCAAGTCCTCTTTTTACCATCTGAGGAATATCACCCAGATCAAGCACCTGGTTCTGCCCAATGACCTTCCAACATTAGTTCACGCCTCTATGACCACCCGCCTTGACTACTGCAACTCTCTGTAGCTAGGGCTATGGGGGTTGACATCCGTCGTGTGCAGCTGGTGCAGAATGCGGCGGCCAGGCTGTTGACTGATCTTCCTCGAGTTAGCCATGTCACGCCTGTGCTACATGATCTGCACTGGCTGCCTATTCAGTGGTGGATCACCTTCAAGGTCAGCTTGCTGACCTATAAAGTCCTACACGGACAGGGACCAGGCTATCTGCAAGAGCTTCTGTGTCCCTATTGCCCCCTCCGCCCACTCTGCTCCACCAATGAAGGATTGCTAGAGGTTCCCAGGGATTGTTTGAAGACCTAGGGGGCTTGGGCATTTGCATTTGTGGCCCTGACCCTGTAGAACTCTATACCTCATCGGATAAGGGAGTGCCTGACCGTGGAGAGTTTTAAAACCGCACTGAAAACTTATCTTTTTAATCATGCTTTTTCTTAGAATTCTGAACGAATTGCTAATGGTATGTGTATTTTATCTTTTTATGGTTATTTAACCTGTTTAAATATTTTTGTACAGCACTTTGATATTTTATGAATAGCGCTTTATAAATAAACTTGATTGGACTGGCTTGGAATATTTGTGGCAGGCTCCGGGATAAACAGAATATGGAAAAATGAAATTATAACTTGCTTTGGGAGTTTCTTTATTCCCCTATCCATGTGCTTAAAATGAGAGTGGCAGAAAGCTCCCAGCTGAGCTGAACTGGCACTACACTGTAATTGCAGAGTGCAGACCCTCAACAACGATTTGCTGAGGGCTACACACAAGAGGAACTTTTAAGGGGAGTACTGTATCTGCATAGGGAAATGTTTAAATTATGGCACAGCTGTTAAACATGTTATAAAGGATTCAATGTATAATTTCACCTACACTGTACATTACATGCAAGACGCATCAGAAAAAGCTGCAAAAAATCTTAGACATGCGCCACATGAAACGGCTACTGAGAGCATTATAGTAAGAACAGCCTCCTACACAAGCAACAAAGGCCACCCAGCAGGGACTAATGAAAGTCTAATGCCTCCTAACAGAGGTGGAATCAGCAACAGGATTGCAGTCATATCTGTGTCCCAAGAAATGACCTCCACACAGAGCTGTCAATAAGAGCTTGATTCTGCTGGATACTAGCATGCACTCAAATAATAAACCAAAAACCTAAATATAAACTAACCAGGAATTGAGGTGAAACACCTTACAGTACATTAGGGTCCATACAGCACTACAAAGAATATGATGAACACGTTAACTACCAGGGATAATCTGAACAGCAAGTTTCTTTCACAGAATAGTTAAAGACAGAGTAGGTTACAGAGTTAGAAAATCTAACAAAGCTACCTGGAAGTAACATCTGTAAACAACTCCTTAGTTCTGCTCTGTGTTGCTAGCTATATTATAAGAAATACTGTACAACAGCAAAGGGATGCATTGTCATATTAGAATGAAAAGCTGGCTGCTATCAGATAACGAAAACAACTAGAATGTCAAAAAATAAACAAAATGCTCAGTTCCTAAAAAGGAAAGTTCAACCCAGTTTCTTTCTTTATAGTACTGCATACTGTGTACCCAGTTTGCTGCTTTTAGTGATTTTATGTTCTTTTTTGCTCTGTTCTCCGTTTTCCAGATTTTTGCTCTGGTCTGTTATCAAAACAGTTTCAGCAAGGGTAGAATTAATAAAATAGTCAGAATTTTATAAACAATAGTTAATTAACCCATGTACCAGCACACTGTGATAAATTAATGAATCTCTTTCAGCATAACAGATACATCTAATTCCATTTGAACTTGTTATAGAAGCAGGGTAGGCTAGAAGCAGGGTCATCCGGGACTCCCTGCAGGGGACGTTTCTGAGGCGACTAGTCAAGGAACCCACTTGTGATGGGGCAATACTGTACCTGGTTCTTAGGGACAGTGTTGTGGACATCAGGGTGGGATGCCACATGGGGACCAGTGATCACTGGACAGTGTGGTTTAACATTAGGATGGCTGTGAAGTTAAATCACACAAGGATGAGGGTCCTGGATTTCAGGAGGGCAGATTTAAAAAAATGTGTGAATGCCTCAGAGATGCTTTAGTGAGGGGGAGGGATGACCCTAATGGGCTGGAGGGACAGTAGGTCAGATTTAGGGTTTGAATAGTGAAGGCTACAAATGTCTTCACAAAAGCAGGAAGAAAAAGAGACCAATATGGTTCTCATGGGAGGTGGCAGCAAGGGTAAAGGCAAAAATAGCAGTATTCAGGAGATACCAGGAGATGCAGAAGGAAGGGGACAGAGAGGTGTACCAGCAAAAAAACAGAGGCAACAGGGAAGGCAGTGAGGGACTCTAAGGCACAAAGTAAGGAAAGAATAGCTAAGGGGGTAACAAAGGGGGACGAGATCTTTTTTAGGTATATAAGTGGAAAAAGAAAGACAAGGAGAGGAACTGTGAGACAGGTGCAGAGGCAGTGAGACCACGCAAAGGATGATCAGGAAAAAGCAGATATCAGATATGCTGAACAAATACTTCTGTTCCATCTTCACAGTGGAAATGGAAGAGGATGAGTCACATACAAGTTACAGAACCACTTGAGGGAAAGAACTAGACACAAGTCCATTTAAAGAAGAAAATGTCCTGAAGAGACTTGTGAATCTGAGAGTGGACAAGGCTATGGGGCTGGATGGGGTACCTCCAAAGGTATTGAAAGAGTTTAGTGAGGTAATGCCTGCATCACTGACAACCCTATTCAATAAGTCACTAGATACAGGGGTGGTCCCAGATGACTGCACAACAGCAGAGGTAGTCCCTCTGCATAAGAGCGGCAGCAGGAAAGAGGTGGGCAACTGCAGGCTGTCCAGTCTGACATTATTAGTGTGGAGGCTAATGCAGTCAACTTCTAAAGGAAAGACTGGTAGAGTACCTTGCATCTGGTGGGTTATAGGCAGGGCTAGAAATAATTTTTTGAGGATGGCTGTCCAAGGGACAGATGGTATGCAAATTTTACCTGTCCCAGAGAAAAAGTACCTGTCCTGTAAATTTTTAAGTAATTTTAAATATCTGTTTTTGAATAGGGCTTTCAAACTGGTGCCTGCTGGAATGAAAACATGTGCCTTAAATAGGGCTAAGTACTGTAACCGGTACCCAATGACTGGACAGATTTGTGCCCTAAACCACTGATTGTAACTAGCACCCTCAGAGTACACAGACCAGTGCCCTCAGTTTTTTAACTGATCCCCCCCACCCACACCCATTCTGCCTAGTAGACTGCTAACTTGAGTGTTGTCTGAGACCACCACCCCTGTTTGCTCAGTCAGCTCAGAAATGGTCTTTTAATTCCTTCGCCTCCTTTGTCAGCCTGCCCTTCCATTTTAGCCTTGACAAAGGCTTTTATATTGACCTTTTGTGTATATATTGTCTGCTGCTAGCTGTTGTGTTGACAACCCTGAATTTTGTTTTTAATTTGTTTTTCCTTTTCATCAATTCTCTCAAGGGACACTGTCAGCTTCTGACGCTAATGTTATGGTGTCAGCACTCAATAAATGCATCTAGAGGAAGCACTGTCAGTATTCAAAGCAGAGGTGGCGTTATATTTTAAAATTACATTGAGAATATGCGTTATTCTTCCTAATCTAAGAGTGGTCCAATTAAAATCCATGCAGCGTGTGCCCATGAGCAGGAATGGCGTCAAGCTGTGGGTACACTCATTCATGAACGAATTTGTCATTTAGTGTCATGTATCAGTAAAATATTGCAGTGCCTACCTTGTATAACACTGATCAAGTGGAAGTAATTCTCCTGGTAAAACGAGCAGCCTAACACATTTTATTTTATTTATGAAAACTGAAGCTGGGATTCCAGGCATGCATGTTAGAGCTGACACTAATGCGCATGCCCGGAATCCCGACTTCAGCGTTCATAAATAAAATTAAATGCGTTAGGGTGTTCGTTTTTCTATGAGAATTACTTCCACTCGATCAGTGTTATACAAGGTAGGCACTGCAATATTTTACCGATACTGATGACACTAAATGACAAACTTGTTCATGGACGGCTCGGCACCATTCCTGCTCGTGGGTGCATACTCCTTAGCCCAGATAGGGACTTTTTTGATTTCTTCTGATTTTCTTCAGTGTTTTCATGCTGCTTTTGGTTAGCCCTGAAAATGTTTTTAAATAACTGCTCCCCAAATCCGTTAGTGAAAGAAAAGTGTGTTCTCTTCATGCTCACCTCCTGTTGTTGCCTTTCCTCGGACTGACGGTTTCAACTAGAAATGCAGTGGAGGCAAGCAAGGACTGGCTACTGTGCATGCGTGACGGTGAGATCTACATATGCAGCTGCAGATTTGTCCATCAAAGTGCAAACTAAGTGCAGAACTGGAGCAGATCAGGTGAGGCTGTGTTGGACAGGGATGGTATGCACAATGTGACACTTGACGTGGTGCTTCCGTTACTGCGTATTCTCACAGACGGTGAGAGGCAGGCTGACTGCTAATGTGCTCCAGGGTCCTAGTGCCCATAACGTACAGTAATGCTTACTGCCTGTCCCAGGGACAGACAATGGGAACAAAATGCCTCTCCTCTGTGAAAACTGGCTGTCTGGGACAGGTGGACAGCTGGTTATTTCGAGCCCTGGTTATAGGACCCAAGGCAGCACAGATTCATAGAAGGAAGGTCATGCTAAACAAACATGATAGATTTCTTTGACTGGGTGACCAGAGAAATGGATTGGGGGGAGCAGTGGATGTGGCCTACTCAGACTTCAGCAAGGTCTTTGACACCATGCCACATAGGAGGCTCATAAAAAAATTGGGAGATTGGGGGTGGAAACCAATGTGGTACACTGGGTGCGTAATTGGCAGAATAGGTAACAGAGGGTGGTGGTTAATGGCACCCACTCAGGGGAAGAGGAGGGAGAGTGACCAGTGGGGTTCCTCACGGCTCAGTACTGGGTCCAGTCCTCTTTAATGTCTTTACAAGTGGCATTACAGAAGAACTGGAAGGGAAGGTGTGCCTCTTTGCAGATGACACCAAGATCTGCAATAGGGTGGACACTCCAGAGAGGGTAAAGAGAATGAACTGAAACTGGAAAAACCTTGAGGAATAGTGAAGGGTATGGTAGCTGGGTTTCAGTGCAAAAAAAGTACAAAATCATGCACCCTGGGTAGAGATACCCAGAGGCAGAGTACAGAATGGGGGGAAGGTATTGAATACTAAACAGGAAATGGACCTGGGGTAATCATAACGGATGACCTTAAGGTAGCAAGGCAATGCCACAAAGCAGCAGGGAAAGCCAATGGGATGTTAGGGTGCATACAAAGGGGTATCACCACCAGAAAGAGGGAGGTGGTGTTGCCACTGTGTAGGTCATTGGTGAGAACACACCTGGAGCACTGTGTCCAGTTCTCGAGACCACACCTCAGAAAGCACATAGGCAGGGTAGTGGCCATCCAAAGAAGGGCAATAAAAATGGTGCAGGGGCTGCACTAAATGTCCTACGAGGAGAGACTGAGGGATCTGAAAATGTATACCCTGGCAGAGAGGATGGATAGGGGACATGTTAGAGACTTTTAAATATCTCACAGGGGAGAATAAGGTACAGGAAGGGAGCATTTTTCAGAAAAGAAGGTGAACAAGAACCAGGGGCATGCAAAGAAGCAGGAGGGGGAAGTTTAGGAGGGATGTGAAGAAGCATTTCTTCACTGACAGGGTGGTGGATGCCTGGACTAATCTTCCAGTGGAGGTGGTGGGGGCAAAAACAGTGGTGGGCTTCAAGCATGCATGGGATAGGTATAAAGGAAAACTGGTATCAAACCGAGGAGGGGGGGATGGTGTGACAGGGAGTTCCTGCCACTCTTGAGGGACTGACCTGAATCTGCTGCAACAGTTCTTCTATTTCTTAGCCTAATCTATCCTTTACAATTTCTAGTCCATAAGGTTGGCCACCTATGGGCATCCCCTTCCCTTTCCTTGACTATGCTGTAGTGTCCTCTTTAATTTTTCTTTTCCCGCTCATGTCCTCGTACAGGGAGGTTACTGTGGTGACCCCCAAGCATATATAAAACAGGTTGTGTTTATCATTGTTGGATTTAGTATGTAATAGCACTATGTCATAAAATACCTTGATATATATACCTTATGTTTATGAAAACTGTAAATGTTGAAAATACCATGGCACTAGGTGTTTTTGATAATGGTAAAAAGTACTAGGTAACTATTATAAAAATTAAGTTAGTTGTGCTATTTAAAATGCATGTAAATTGCTGTAAACTGAATGAGTCTGATATTTCATGGTGATTTGCATATATCCCATGATGCTTTGCATTATGGAAGTATGTGTGATGTTGTGTTTCTTTGACCTAGAAGGCAGAATTTCACTGTTCGCTGATGACATAAAGCTCTGTAACAGAGTAGACACACCAGAGGGTGTAGACAGAATGAGAAGCGACCTGCAGAAACTTGAAGAATGGTCAGGGATTTGGCAGTTGAAATTCAATGCAAAGAAGTGCAAGATAATGCATATGGGGCACAAAAACCCTGGCACAATATATCAGTTGGGGGTGAGGATATATGCACCAAGCAGGAAAGGGATCTTGGGGTTATCATCTCTGATGACCTCAAGGTAGGAAACAGTGTGACAAGGCAGCAGGTAAAGCAAATAGGATGCTGGGATGTATAGGCAGGGGCATCACCAGCAGGAAAAGGAGGTCATAATTCGCTATACAAGACACTAGTGAGGCACCACCTGAGTACAGTGTACAGTTCTGGAAACCATACCTACATAAGGACATAGACAGGGTAGAGAAGGTTCAGAGGAGGGCAACAAAGATGGTGCATGGATTGCATCACAAGTCCTATGAAGACAGGTTGAAGGAACTGAACATGCTACCCTGGAGAAGGAGGAGAGAGGGATATGATAGAGGCAGCACGACTATCTTACAGGGAGGAACAGGGTGCAGGAAAACACTATTTTTAGCCGAAAAAGATGTTCCAGGACTAGAGGACATGGATGAAGTTGGAGGGAGGACGATTCAGAGGAAACATGAGAAAGAATTTCTTCACAGAACGGGTGGTGGACAAGTGGAACACCCTGCCAGAGGAAGTGGTGGAGGCTGAAACAATCACGGGATTTAAGAATGCATGGGATAGACGGGGTAAGGGGCAACAGACTTCTAGGAAAACAAACTGAACTTACAAGCTCAAATGGGCAGACTGGGTGGGCCATAGGCCCTTATCTGCCGACACTGTCTATATATCTATGTAACATGGCTTATTGTCAATGTCCTCTGGGGTAACCCAAGTTTCAGTGCTTCTGCATTGAGTTTCTTTGTCTTTAGCTTTTTATTTGTGCCCCCACCACCCAAGCAAACAAGGCCCATACAGGGGTGGAGGTTGAATCTCAACTGCTAAGTTAGATTAGAGATCAGTGTTAGTAGGTGCTGGCTAAGTGCAGAGAAAGGACATACATTGTCTGTTGCTGCAAACTGTCGTACTGAAGAAGGGATATGCCATTTCTGGGAACAACAAGTGACCACAAAATAGTGTGGTTCACGATAAACACAGCCATAGAGTTGAGCCATACAAAAGCAAGACTGTTGGACTTTAGGAGGGCTGACTTTGGGAAAATGGGAGAGTGCCTCAGAAAAGCGCTAGCAAACTGGCAAGAAGGAGGGGTGGAAGAACAATGGGGAAAAATCAAATCAGCCATCACAGAGGCAACAAGCCTCTGTGTGAAGCAAATCAACAAAGCAAAACGAAGGAAAAAACCACTGTGGTTATCAAAAGAGGTGTTGGGGAAGGTTAAGGAGAAAAAGGTAGCATTCAGGAAGTATAAGGAAACATAGAAGGAGCAGGACAGATAACTGTACCAGTTAAAGCAGAAGGAAGTGAGGAAGGCAGTCGGAATAGCAAAAGCCCAAACTGAGGAAAAGATAGCCAACTCAGTTAAGAAGGGGGGAAACCTTTTATAGGTACATTAGGGAGCGAAGAAAGATGAAGGAAGGGATAGTGATGCTTACTAAAGGGAAGGGAGGGTGGGCAGAGGATAACAGTGAAAAAGCAGGAATACTGAATGAATACTTCTGCTCAGTATTCACAAAAGAAGAGGAGGGGGAGGTACCAAAATCAAAGAATAGAAGCACTCTGGATAGGGAGGTCGATACCAGTCCATTCACAGAAGAAAGGGTCCTGAAAGAACTCTTAAAACTGAAGGTGGACAAAGCAATGGGGCCTGACAGGATTTACCCAAGAATTCTAAAAGGACTAAGGGTAGAATTAGTGACACCACTGACTACACTCTTTAACAAATCATGGGAGGATGGTGTAGTACCAGAGGACTGGAGGAGGGCAGACGTGATTCCCCTTCGCAAAAGTGGGAGCAAGACAGAGGCAGAAAACTACAGACCTGTTAGTTTGACTTCAGTGGTAGGGAAAATGATGGAATCACTTCTAGAGGAAAGAATTGCTGAGTTCCTAGAGGCCAGTGGGGCACAGGACCCAAGGCAACATGGATTCACAACAGGAAGGTCATGTCAGACGAATCTAATAGATTTCTTTGACTGGATGACCAATGTGGTGGACCAGGGAGGGGCAGAGGAAATGGCCTTCCTAGACTTTAGCAAGGCATCTGACATAGTCCCACACAAAAGATTAATATACAAGTTAGCCAGCCTTGGAGAGGGTCCCAAGGTGGTAGCCTGAGTTAAAAATTGGCTGGACAACAGGATACAGAGGGTAATAGTAAACAGAGTTTACTCTGAAGAAAGGGGGGATACTAGTGGGGAACCGGTCCTCTTTAATGTCTTTATAAGTGACGTTGCAGAGGGACTGGAAGGAAAAGTATGTCTCTTTGCAGATGACACAAAGATCTACAATAGGGTTGATACAGAAGGTGGGTTGGAGAGGATGCAAAGGGACTTGGCAAGGTTGGAGGAATGGTCAAATATATGGCAGCTTAGATTCAATGCAAAGAAGTGCAAAGAAATGTACCTGGGAAACAAAAATCCAGGGGAAGAGTACACAATGGGGGGTGAGATAATAACAACAACAGAAATGGAAAGGGATCTGGGGGTAGTCATATCAGATGACCTTAAGGTGGGCAAACAATGTGAGAAGGCAGTAAGGAGAGCTGGTGGGATACTGGGATGCACAGGGAGAGGCATCACCAGTAGAATACAGGAAGTTGTTATTCCTCTGTACAGTCAGTTGGTGAGACCCCATCTAGAGTTCTGCGTCCAGTTCTGAAGACCCCATGTCCACAAGGACACAGACAGGATGGAGGCCGTCCAGAGGACGGCAACTACAATGGTGTAGGGTCTGCAACAGAAGACATATGAAGAGAGATTAAAGAAGCTTAATATGTATACACTCGAGGAGAGGAGGGAGAGGGGGGACATGATAGAAACTTTCAAGTACATCAAGGGAATCAACAGAGTTCAAGATGGTAGCATCTTTCAGAAAAAAGAGATGTGCAAGAACAAGGGGGCACAATTTGAAGATAGAGGGGTGACGGCTCAAAGGTAATGTGAGGAAGTATTTTTTCATAGAGAGGGTTGTGGGTACATGGAACAGCCTTCCTGAGGAGATAGTGGAGTCATAAACAGTTGGGGAATTCAAGAATGCATGGGACAGACATAAGGCAATTCTAGTGGGGGGGGGGTAGGAGGAAGTAGGCTGTTGGTTAACTAGGATCTGCAGCCAATGCATTAGGTAAGGAAATGGGCAGACTAGGTGGGCCAAGCAGTCCTTATCTGCTGTCAAATTCTATTATTTCTTAAGGTCATCTCCTGTATTTTGAAAAAAGCATCACACAGAGATTGTGTGTTGAACTTGAAGTTTGGTGTCTGGTCTATCTCTTATCCCACAACCCCCTCCACAGATGGCCAGAGACCAGTTAGGGTCTGCAATGGCAGAATAGGCAGGGGAAGAAGAGGTGCATTACGTGGGCCAAGCAGTCCTTATCTGACAACAAATTCTATTTTCTATATTCTAATGTAGTGTAACAATAATAAAAGTGTGTTTTAGTCCCTTTAATGAAAACCTTTTGCTACAGTAAGAATCACATCTTATATCCCAAAAGCAGCAGTCTATGTAAAAAGAAAAATCATTCTCAAGAAAGAGAAGAAGCCACTGCCAATGCCATAGTACTTTCTGTAAATTTACTGAAAAACAGTTCTCTGCCACCCAATATCAGCGCAATGCTGCACAGCTCATATGCCACTCAACCATGGGCAGTGGTCCCTGTGTTACCTTCAGGCATCATTACCCAAAACGTATTGTTCTTATATCACTTTCCAGTCTACTGCATATTCAAATTTTGAAGATAAAGACTTGATTCATCATAATCAGCTTCCTTTATGTCTGGGTTACGATCCTTGGCCAGCAGTAAATTAAAATCATTCACTTTATAATGCACACCTGCTTAACCACTGATGTTTATTGATCAGTGCTGTTTTTTTTCAAATCCATTTATATAGTGTCCCAGTTAGTTTGTTTTCTCTTACAACAGTGCATCTTTAGCCCATTGCTTTTGTGGGCCACAGCTGTCCCCAGTATCCCCAGCAGTGTCTTGCAAGGTAAGGCTGAGGAGTTTGTTGCCTGCTAGTCCAGCTTAGCCACAAGTATGGTAACAGGAAACAAAGTTCCTTCCAATACAACTAGAAATACTACAGAAAATACAGGAGCAGCCATATCTGAAGAAGACTATAAGACTTTTCTATTGCTTGTGCTATATAAGGCCAGATCATTAGTGACCCCGGAGCATTTTGTAGTATTAGAAATTTTTATTTTCAGTCAGAAAAGTTTGAAGATACACCACTAGAGCAAAAATGCCTTGTTTACACGGTAGTACTGAATTCACAAATTAAGACTAGTTATAGCAAATATCCATAATATAATATTAATAAATGCAAAGTAAATCCATACAAACACAAGTACATAAAACAAATGATCAACAAATACAACAATGGAAGCTGTTCAGAGTTGGTGCAGCTAATAACATAGCGTCTTCATCTAATACAATTACACCTCACTCTCAAGTCTTGGATCACAGCAACATTAAAAGCTCTAGGCATTTTTGTATGAAATTTAATATTTTCATCCAAACTGTTCCAAAAATATGCCACAGAAAATGAAAAAGTAATTTCTCCAAATCTGTTTTATTCAGTGACAGCTGTTTGTATTCTCTCTGTCTGTTGGATGTCAAACTATATCTATGCTCAGTTTTACTATCAGACACATTGGTATATTATGTAGTATAATTTTATTTACTTGAGTGGCCCAAATTAACTTTCTTGCATTCCCCAGTGAGAGCCAGCCCAGGGCCTCACACATTTGGCTGCGATGCATTTTACAGTTACAAATCAAAACAAACTTGGCTAGTCGATTATGCACATTAAAACAAACTTGGCTAGTCAATTATAGAACTTAAAACAAACTTGGCTAGTCAATTATAGAACTTAAAACAAACTTGGCTAGTCGATTATACAACTTAAAACAAACCTGGCTAGTCGATTAAACACAACTTCAACTTTCTTCAAAGTAACATTTCCAGAGCTGGCCCATCAGCACAGTGATAGCGCTATCACTCTCAATGCCAGCGACCCGGGTTCAGGAACAAGCCTGTATCACTGAGAGCTGGCGGGAAGGGGGGACTGAGCATTCCAGGGGACACTCTCCTCCTCCTGGGGAGGTTGCCACATCCTGCTGCACTACTGGCACATGTAGATGTGTGGGTGGTAGGATGCGAGGGTCGCAGAGACAAAGGGGGGAAACACCATGCCGCCCTGTGTGTCATGTGAGCATGCTGATACAAACTCACTTTGGGGCTGGCATCCCTGTGGGGAGGGAAGTCGGAAACTGCCCTCGACCCTCCGCAGGCTCTGCACTGGTGACCCAGGTGCCTCCCAGAATCTGGATCTGTGAATGGTGGGTTGAGGGCAAGCCGTGTGGGGACTCAGAAGGGTAAGTCCAGGGAGAAGCCAGGTGATGAGGCAGGGAGAGTTAGTGGGCAGCAGAGCCAGCCATGGGTGGCAGGAGGATAAAGAATGAATAAAAAAATTGAACATTTCCGGGATAGCCATAAATATGACTAGCATGAGTAGTTGTTTTGCTATAGCTTGTTGCACATTATTATTTAAAACAATAAGCTGCCCATGTAAAAGCAACAAGTCTATTGTTTAACCTTTTTGTAGTTATTTCAACATGATAGTCCAATTTAAAATTTTGATCCACCCAGTCTCCCAGATATTTATATTAGGAGACTTGGAGAAGTTGAACTTCATTGTTTTATTGTTAACTTTGGGCTAATGGCCCCCTGCCAGTGGTAATCGGACCAAAAGCCATAATCTGAGATTTTTTTTAACTATTTAATACTAGCAAACCATTTATGTATAATAGTGAAGTCAATTTGTAATTTTCTTTCAGCTTATTTGATGTCACTACCAGATGCAACAAATACGATGTTGTCTGTGTAGAGAAGAATTTCTGAATCACATATGCTATCTGGCAGTCTATTCATGTAAATTAAAAAATAATAAAGGTCCCAATAAGGAACCTTGGGGTACTTCCCTAAAAACTTTATTCAAATCTGACTACTTTCCTTCAGTACAAAAGTGTTGGTTTCAATCAGTAATAAATGAACCAAACCATCTGCAGGCATCTAATGAGATGCCACTGTACTTTGGCCTTTCCAAAAGAATTTGGTGATCAAAAAGGTTGAAGGCTTTTGGCAAGTCCACAAACACCACACCCAGCACCAGACCCATATTTAAGGGGTTGGCGACCAAATCTAATAGGTCAGAGACTGCAGTGTTCATGGAGTGTCCTCTTCAAAACCCAGACTGAAATGTATGTATGATACCACAGGATTCAAGTAGTCAGAGTTGGCTACATAGAAACATAGAGGTTGACGGCAGATAAGGACCGCAAGGCCCATCCAGTCTGCCCATTTCTTTTTCTACCTTATAAATGTGCCATCAGCCTTTGCTCTGTCAGTGGCCTATCTATTCATACTCATCTGTATTGCTCCCTTATGCCTATCCCATGCCTGTTTGAAGCCCTGCACTGTATTCATAGCCACAAATTCCTGAGGTAGGCGTTCAATGCATCCACCACTCTTTCTGTGAAAAGAATTTCACATTCCCCTTAATGCCTCCTCTAATCTCATGCTGTGTCCTCTTGTCCTGCTATTTTTCTTATATTGAAACATGTTAGACTCTTTCACCTTGTTAATGCCCTTAAGGTGTTTGAATGTTTCAATCATATCACCTCTCTCTCTCCTTTGCTCAAGGGTATACATACTGAGCTCCATTAATCTGTCCTCATACGTCTTCTGATGCAGTCCCTGCACCATTGTGGTTGCCCTTCTCTGGACTGCCTCAATTTAGTTAATGTTCTTGCGAAGGTGTGGCCTCCAGTACTGCATGTAGTACTCCAGATGGGGCCTAACCAGTGTCTTGTAAAGAGGGATTATTACCTCCCTCTTACGACTTGTGATACCCCTACTTATACACCCTAACATCCCCCTAGCCTTACCTACTGCTTTAGAAGTCTGCTTGCTTGATTTCAGGTCATCGGTGATGATGATGTCCAAGTCCCTTTCTTCCTTTGTGACTGCCAGCAACTCCCCTCCCAGCCTATAGGTGGCTTCAGGGTTTCTCTTCCCTATGTGCTACGTAATAGTCGTAAAAATTTAGCTACCACTGGCAGAAGAGCAACTGGTCAAAAGTTTGAGGTACTGGGTCATAATCTAGCGCGCTTAATAGCGTACGACATTATGGCTTACCCGCTACAGCGCAGCACCAGTGAGTGAATAGTGCAATACTGCGTATACTGCTGTACGTGGAATTGCACCATTCTCACTCTCCCAGGCAGAGGATAAGACCTCTTCTGGGAGTGGGTTCTGCTGACCAGCTGTTGTGGCTCAACAGACTGTGCCACAGCAGCAGGGAACCCACTCAGTGCTTCTGGGACTGGGTTTGATACCTGGTCCCAAAAACTTCTATTTTTTCAATCTTTGTGTGCTCCCTGACTTGAACCCCTCCCCCCCCGGGAGTTGAGAATCTATAGTAGGGGCTTGAACCTCCCTGGAGTTGAGAATCTATAGTAGGGGGTTTGGGGTGTAGCCCCTCATAACGGGGGTGGAGGCAGAGCTAAGAATCTATATTGGGGGTTCGGGGCAACCCCTCATAATGGGGGTGTGGGCAGAGCCTCCCACAGAAAAGAGATATGCCGATGGCAAGAATCACTCTGTATTGGCAGTGCGATCTTGCCATGTGACATAATGTCGTGCGACATTATGACCCCATGCCAAAGTTTGACAGTTAAGTGGACTCTCCATTTTTAAAGATAAGTACTATTTTAGAAGCCTTCCACATTTCTAGAAAGTTCCTTCACCAAGACTCCAATTAAACAACTTAGGTAATAGTGGCGATACAATGTCCATGGTATCTTTTTTATAAATCTGATTTCTATGCCAGCGAGGCCACAGGATTTGTTTACTTTTTAATCTTTTTAGGACATTTTCTATGTCTATGCAGGAAACAATTTTAAACCTGAATTTAAGAATGTCCTTCTCAGTTAAATTGATATTTTTTGTGGGCACCTTATGGTTTAATGCCCCTACATTAATCTTGAAATCAGGAATTGCTGTATGTGGTAGATGTGTAAAATAATGATTCAGTATATCTGCCAAAACTGTAGAATTTTGCAGTATACCATTAGATTCCATTTGGATTTGGGGAGCAGTGTTCACTGAATTCTCAAAAGACTTTATACATTTTCAATGCATTTTAGGATCTGTAGTCTTATTTTTTTTTTTATTATATTATTTTCTTTTTCAAAATTTTCTGATTCAATATATTTTTGGCCACCTTGCATTTCTCCCAGTCTTCAGATTTTAAAGTTTTATTTGCTATCTTCCATAATCACTGTTTCATTCTTTCCTTTTTATTGTTCACCAGTCCAGGTAACAGTCTCTTTTGTTTCTGCATTTTAAAAGGAGCCAAATTACTACACACCTGAAGGAATACATTTGAAAATTCCTCTATAGCCATGTCTAAGGAAGGAATTAAAAACCACTAATACCAATTTATCTGTGCTAGTCTACGAAGTAGTACCTCTTTATTATACAATTTGAACCAGTCTCTTTACCTTGTTTATTTTAGTCAGTCTTGTTGGTTTATCCATTAATTGCAGCTGACAACCTATAGTATTATGATCTTCAAAAACTGGAGTGTTTACCTCAGCCTTGGAAATACCAGTTTTTGAGGAAACAAAGATCTAGTCTAGTATGTTAACCTGAGCTATTCAGACAGCCCTTTGAAGTAAATGTAGTAATAATGGTTTCATGTTGTTGCAGTGACAGGAACTTTCCCAAATGGCATTACAGTGATGGCACCATGCTGACAACTGGCTTTGTGCCGTCACTGTAACAAAGTGTTTTTCTACGGGGGCAAAACCCCCCGCACCCCCCATGTGGGAGGTTCTCTGCCCCTGCACCCCTGACATTTATACAGTCAACTCTGAGTCAGATTTGTGTCAGGGAGGGGGCGCAATCACCGGAGAAAAAACATCAGTGTACCACCAGGTCTATTACAGTGACCTGCGGATTTTGTCACTGTAATGGTCTTTGCGGTACTGCATTCAGTGTGCGAATGGTATACCAGAAATAATTTGTGTCACATCCAAAGCTCCAAGGTTCTTTTGTAAACATTTGCCTATTTTGGGCTGCCCCAGATGGTACTGAAATCACTTATCAGTATGATTTCATGATTTGTTGAATGAGTCAATGTAGTCTGGACTAATTTGTCAACATTTCTTGTATTTTCCTTAGGTGGAGAGTATACAAGAAAAAATTACTTACCACAGTAATTTTGTTTCTTCTAATGGAGTCTTGCTGTGTTCTGACTATATGCAGTTAGCCTTCCCAGTTGAACTGCCCCAGAGATGAAAGCGTTAACTCTATGCAAATACATAAAATGTTGAGCTCAAGCTCGGTTTTCAAACTCCTGTCCCTGGTTCATTCTATGTAACTGCCAGATTCTTACGAATGCTAAAATAGTGGCTACTAAACTATATTAAATAACATTGGACGTTAATAAAAATAATAGTCAAATGACTAATAACCCAACAATGGGGCATATAAGAAGACTCAAGTCATAGATGCCCAAGAAAATGCCACTTCAGTGGCACAGCACTTAAAAGAGAACAGTGGAAGTGCAGTGCCACCAAGCCCCCCCCTTAGGTTCTGGTAGGGGAGGCAGGGAGGGAGGTTAGAATACAGTAAGACTCCATTAGAAGAAACAAGATTTCTGTGGTAAGTAATTTTTTCTTCAACCAACATGAAGTATTGCTGTATTCTGACTATATGCAGACTACCAAGTAGTGCCCCATGGAGGTGGGCACAGAACCTACTTAGGAAATACACTCTGCAATACTGCTATGCTAAACCTGGCATCACTCCTGGCCTGGGTGTCCAGGCAGTAGTGTTTAGTGAATGTGTGACAGTTTTCCAGGTAGCAGCTTTGCAAATTTTGAGCAGGGGGATATCTCTTTTGAGCAGGGGGATAAAAGATGCCCTTTTCCACTTCTCCATAGGTGAGGAACAGCTAAGTACACTCATTTCTATGGGCCTTTGTCTGATCCAGATAGTAGCTAATAGCCCTTTTAACATCCAGGCTATGCAGTCTGCATTCTCCTAAACTAGAATGTTCAGTGAAGAAGACAGGCAATGTCATGAACTGATTCAGGTGGAAGTCAGAGACCACCTTTGGAAGAAATTTTCTGTTTGTCCTGAGGACGACCTTGTCCCTGTGGAGTGCTATGTAGTTGGGCTCCACTGACAAGGAATGTAGCTCACTAATCCTCCTTGCAGAGGTTATGGCTACCAGAAAGACAGTTTTCCATGTCAGGTACTTGAGTTCAGCAGAAGACATGGGTTCAAATGGAGGCTGCATTAGCTGTGCTATGCAGATATTGCAGTATCAGTGGCTCAGTAGGTAGCACACTCGCCTCTGAGGCCAGGAGATCAGAGGGCTGTGGGTTCAGTTCCCACATCTGGCACTTGGGTTAATATCCCAGTACTGACACTGTAGTGCAGCACGAGAGGGGTGCTGCACTTCTGAGGTGCCGCCTTTCGGATGAGACATTAAACCGAGGTCCCATCTGCCTGGATTGGTGGTAGTTCAGATGGATGTTAAAGATCCCATGGCACTTATCGAAAAGAGTAGGGGAATTGCCCCGGTGCCCTGGCCAAATTTCCCTCATTCACTAAAAATACCACCAACAGCTTAGTCTGGTTCAAGGTCAGTTGGCATTCATCTGTATCCCCCTCCCCCGGGTCATGCCTGAAAATAGGCAGAATTTGTCTAGTGCAATTATCTGGTCAGCAAAAACTGAATAAAATAAAATAAATAAATAAATATTCAGATCCCAAGAAGGGATTGGCTCCCTGTGAGGGGGTGTGTAGGTGGAGCAACCCTTTAAAGAACTTCTTGAAGACTGCATGAGAAGCCAGGGAAGGGCCCTTCCCTGCAGAGAGATAGGCAGAAACAACGGTCAGATGTACCTTCAAAGTAGAAGGCTGAAGGCCTAAGGAATGAAGGTGGGCTAAATAGTCCAACAGGACTGCCAGTCCAGCTGCCTGTGTATCTATTTCCTTTTGAGCACACCAGATAGTAAATCTTTTCCACTTGAAAGTATAAGTCTTTCTGGTGGCAGGTTTTCTGGAAACCTTCAAAATATCCAGGACTCCTTCAGAAAGATGCAAGCCTACATACTCTATGTCAAGAGCCAGGCACTGAGCCTGAGGGACTTAAGGTTGGGGTATAGGATCCTCCTTAGAGAGGAGGTCAGATGATTGTGCCTCCTGGGGAGGCAGATTGGACTGGTGACTGCCAAAGACAGCAGCATGGGATACCAGGGCTGTCTGTCCCAATCTGGTGCAATCAGAATCATTGACAATGGCTGGCTCGTGAGTGAATCAGAACTCTGAAGATCAGAGGGAATGGGGGAAAGGCGTAAATAAATTTACTTGTCCAGTCCAGTATCAGTGCATCCAGAGGCGCCAACCCCAGAGCTAGAGGTCTGCAACAGAACTGGAGTAGCTGATGATTGTCCGGGGCTGCAAACAGATCTATCTCTGGTGTGCCCCATCTCCTGAACACTGCATGCAGTATTTCCCTGTTCAGAGACCACTCGTGCTGACTCTGATTTATTCTGCTGAGGGCATCCACCAGGACATTATCCTTGCCTGGCAAGTGCATGACTGAGAGGGAGGTCTTATAAACATAGACTTTGACAGCAGATAAGCACCGCTTGGCCCACCTAGTCTGCCCGTTTTCCTACCTATCAGATAAGCTTCAGATCCTAGTTAACCAACAGCCTACTTCTTCCTACCCCCACCAGAATTGCCTTACGTCTGTCTCATACATTCTTGAATTCCTCCACTGTTTTTGACCCCAAGACCTCCTTAGGATGGCAGTTCCATGTGTCTACCACCCTCTCTGTGAAAAAATACTTCCTCACATTGCCCCTGAGCCATCCCCCTTCTATCTTCAAATTGTGTCCCCTTGTTCTTGCACATCTCTTTTTCTGAAAGATGCTATCCTCTTGGACTTTGTTGACTCCCCTGAGGTACTTGAAAGTTTCTATTATGCCCTCCCTCCTAACCTCAAGGGTATACATATTAAGCTCCTTTAGTCTCTCTTCGTATGGCTTCTGTTGCAGACCCTGCACCATTTTAGTTGCCCTCCTCTGTACTGCCTCCATCCTGTCTATGTCCTTGCGGAGATGAGGTCTTCAGAACTGCATGCAGTACTCCAGATGGGGTCTCACCAACTGTCTTTACAGAGGGATAACAACTTCCTATTTTCTACTTGTGATGCCTCTCCCTGTACATCCCAGTATCCCCCCCAGTATCCTTACTGACTTCTCACATTGCTTGCTTACCTCGAGGTCATGAAAGAATAAGCCTGACTCCAGATCTTCATTGCCTCTGTACACAGGGCAGAGGACCTTGTCCCTCCCTGCTTGTTGATGTAGTACATGGTGGTGGTGGTATTGTCTGTCCTTACCTGAACCTCCTTCTCTTGTACCATTTTTACAAATGACTGAAGCATCAGGAACACTGCCCTAATCTCCAACAGGTTGATGTGGAGAAGAGACTACTGTTGAAACCATGTCCCATGAGCAGTGTGGTCCCCTAAATGAGCTCCCCAGGAGCGAAGCATCCATGGTGAGAACCACTGTAGGAGATGGGTGGAGGAATGGCACACCCTCCCTGAGGTTGTCCTTGTCCACTGTAATGCCTGTAACAAGTTAGCTGTCACTGGGATCAGCTTGGACAGGGGATCCCTTCTCTGGGATCAAAAGGACCTGAGGTGAAAATGAATATCCCTCATCTGAAACCTGGCTCCTGGAACCACTGCTGTGGATGCTGCCATGTGTCCCAGGAGCTGGAGAAAGTGTCTTGCCAGACGAGACACATGTAGGTGAAAAGAGTCTTCCAGTTGCAGGAGGTTGTCTGCCCTTCCAACTTGCAGGGGAGCCTTTGCCTGAACTGTGTCCAGCTCTGCTCCTATGAAATCCAAGATCTAGATTGATTCCAGCAATAATTTCTTTAGGTTTAACAGGAATCCTAAGGATACAATGGTATCCTGCACTAGACCCAAGGCCCACCTTACCTGTTGGGGGGAATGGTCCAGGACTAGCCAGTCATCCAGGTAGGGAAACACAGCCACTCCTTGCCTTCTCAGGTGAGCTACAACCACTGCCAGGCATTTTGTGAATGCTCTTGGGGCCGAGGTAAGATCAAAAGGCATTGCCCTGAACTGACAGTGTCCTGAGGGCAATTCGAACTCTAGGTGCTTTCTATGAGAATGTCTGATTGAAATATGGAAATAAGCATCCTTGAGATCCAAGGAAGCCAACCAATCTCCTTGCCTGAGGGTAGGAAGGATCATGGTTAGGGTAATCATCTTGAATTTGGGTTTTGTCAGATGCTGTTGAGATACCTCAGCTCTAGAATGGGCCGCCACTCCCCAGTTTTCTTTAGGGTAAGGAAATATCTTGAGTACAACCCAGTTCCTTTGTGAAGGGAAGGAACAGGTTCCACAGCTTTGTGTTCCAGAAGTGTGGTAACCTCTGCTTCCAGAAGAGTTGTCTCTGAACTGCTGGCAGGTTTGAATGTCCTTGCTCTTGTTCTTGGAAACTGTTTGAAACTTGGAGCAAGTCCCTGGTTCACTACTTCCAGGACCCACTTGTCTGTGGTAATGGCTTGCCAGGCCTGGAAGTGGTGAGCCAGCCTGCCCCTACTGGCAATGGGGAGGCAGCCCTGACTGACACATCAGAGTGTCTGCTTGGCAGGAGTCCTAGACTGAGAGGTGGATGCAGCCCTGCTTACAACTCTCCTGCCTCTACCCCTGAAATACCCTCTTGGCTGCTGGTACACAGGGAATACCTTGGCCTGTGCCTGGCAGAAAGGACTCTGATAAGGCCTGCCTCTGCTTGGCTTAGCTTACTGCTTCTGTGGAGTTGCAGCCTTTTCCTTAGCAGCAGCTCTCTTATAAGTCACCCTGTACTCGTCCATTTTTTTCATGTATGCCTCTGTTTGCTCCCCAAACAGAGAATTCTGGACAACAGGGAAATCCATAACCTTTGATTTGGCATCCTGGGAAAGATTGGCACATCTAAGTGAAGAAAATCTTCTTAATGAGACTGCAGTAGCCATAAAACCCTAGAGGATACATCAGTTGAATCCACAGCTGAATGAAATTTAACTTTAGAAGCTTCAATGCCACCCTTGACTACTTGCTCCAGATCCTGATAAGAAGGCAGTATAGTGCAGTGGTTTAAGGCTCTGAACTACAAACCTGGAGACCTGGGTTTGAATCCCACAGCCCCCACTTGCATACAGTGTGACCCTGAGCAAGTCACTTAACTTCCTTGTTCTCCCAGGTCATACTTGTAAACAAGCTTTCAGCTTAGTGTGTCTCTCCTGGTTAAAAAAAAAAAAAAGATCCTTGGCCAACTGAGGTGGAGCATCCTTAGCCAGCTCCAAAACAGACTCCCACCTGGATTTCTGATATCTGGATACATATGCCATGTAGGAAGCTTGCCTAATACTCAGTGAAGCAGCCAAGTACTGCTTATCTTGTCCATTGCTTCAATCTTTTGAGAGTCCTTTTCAGGAGGGTGCAAAGCCAGGGGAATGCCAGCCTTATCACAGGCAGCAGCCTGAATGACCCATACATGGCTGCAGTGATTATACAAGAACTCTGTACCATTCCAAGACAGCATATACCTCTTGTCCATCCGTTTATCCACAGGGGGGATGGAGGTTGGCATCTGCAGAATTTTGTTTGTTTCTTAAGAGACTTGTGCACAGGTATCGAAAGTCTCTTAGTGTCAGGAACATCCATCATTTTGATGAAGTCTGGCTCCTCCTCTTCCTCAGCTGCCTCCACAGCAGGCAGCTATAAAGTATCAGCAGCTTTTCTAAAGAATAAATAATGAGAGAAGGTTTCCCCAGGCTGCCTAGGAGGAGAAACAGACTGGTCTATCAGGGGAAATATCAGGCTCGATGGGTTCACCCAAGTATTCTTCTTTCTCCTCTTCTTCTTTTTCTCCCTCCCACTCAAGCTAATAGTAAGCCTCCGGATCATATGAACTGGCGGGAAGCGAACCGGCAGGTGACTGAACTGAAGCATATGGTTTTTGACCCTGTCTCGGTTAACCTGAACCGGTCTGTAACGATTGTACAATGTGTACTGCTTTAGTAATCTCTTCTGCAGTTGGAGCAGCAACCATTGGCTCTGAACCGGTGGATTTTCTTTTATTTTTTGCAGGTACCGACTCCTCAGTATCTGCCTTCCTTTTGGTTAAGGAAGTATCGCCCTGGTCAGAAGGCACCTCCTCTGGTTCCCCGACTCCATCAGGAGCCAAACTGGACCGGCCATCTGGATCAGTGGATTGTTCGGCCATTCATTCCTTAAGCCTAGACAAATGCTTATCCAGTGTGGCTTTAGGAAAGTTTTACAAATTTGGCAGTCTGTTTTCAGGTGGTCAAACCCCAGACAGTAAACACAGATAAGGTGGGGATCAGCCTTGGCAAATGCTTCCCCACACTCTGTGCAGTGCTGAAACCCAGTGGGTCCGGTCTTCTTCTTGGGTTTCTCTGACATGATGAGCACTGATAAGCCAAGTTACCCTTTTGTGACGGTCAGGCCTGAGTAACTAAAAATTGTTTTTGGTTAACAAGCAGTTCAATGGTCGATTGAAAAAAATGAGAAAAAGTCTCATTTTTTAAAAAAACAAAAACCACTGGATCCCAAACTAAAATTTTACAACAACTTAAACATTAAAACTACCTCAAAAAAACAAAATTTCCTCAGTTTCCTCTCAGTTACATGACCCGAAAGGAAAAAACGAAAACTTACCAAAACTGAAGTAATCCTAGACTAGTCTAACCTGTACCAAGGGACAAAGGCTTGAAGAACAGAAAAATAAAACCCGGTTTGAAGAAACCGTAGAATAGGATCCAAAATCCCATTTAGTAAAACTCCCCCCTTGTCTCCCCCTGTCAAATCTATGAGCACAATTATCTTCCATTTCAAATCCATCATTTGAAATGTTATGATTTAACCAAGCCTCAGTGACGGCAAGGACTTCTGATAATTCTAAACAAACCCAAGATTTAAATAAATAGATTTTAATTTTCAAACTATGAGCATTATCATGAATTATTTTAATAGTGCCATTTCCATCACCGGGACCTGAATTGATTTCCATATTCCCACTTAGGTTCAGGGCCAAGCATGGTAAGCACCCATTAGTAGGCAGGCAACATGTCTTTTTAAGTTACAAGTTAGGATTACTGGTTGCATGCCTAATTAATGAAAAAGAGTTTCTATTCTTTATTAACTTTTCCTCCCGAGTGTAATTGCCATTTGCCACATGAGGCCCCTATCCTCAGTGCATTTCTAACAGACTGTTTGCTCACTGACACTTGAAGAAAACAAACCAAAATAATAATGGCAATTAACAGAACTGAAAAGGTTGGTTTAAACAACGTCATTCTACTCCTTGTAACTAGTTCTATTATTTTGCTACTTACTTGTGAACCTGACTACTAAATATTATCTTAAAAAGGTCTGCTACAAACCTACAAACAATAATTCCACAGAACATTAAGTGAGCAAAACAATTCCTTGATCAACCCCGCTTTTCAGGAGTATGGCCCGGATATTCAGACTGCTCCTGGCAGTGGTGCAAGCGTGGGTGCAGTGCAACTGGGATGCACCAGGGCCAGGACCAGGTGATATTTAATGGTGATGCGCCATGGCGCAGCACTGTTGAGTATGGCATGGACAGCGCACGGCACAATGACACTGTGACGGCGCAAGGCAGAGATAGGGAGCACGGGGATACGCCAGTGCAAACACAGTTGTGCTGGGCGCATCACCCATGATATTCAGCAGAGGGCATGCAAATGAGGCCATAATATATGCAAGGCGCAAATGGGGTCATTTGCATGTCATTATGGCCCCATTTGCATGCCTTGCGCAGGGCAGCCCCATGAATTGTGCCAGGCACCCTGCACAGACTGATGTGTGCAGAAGGACTCCCGGGGCATCTCCCGCCCCATAGCCACGATTGCCGTTGAATGTCGTAGGAAATACCCTGGTGGTCTAGTAGTACCCCCCTCTCTCCCATATCCCGATCGCCGGTAAATGTCCTCAATATCATTCCCTGGTAAGTCTAGTGGTACCCCCCTCCCTCCCGTTGCCACAATCACCGGTTAATAGCCCTAAATATCCCCCTGGTGGTCCTAGTAGTACCCCGCCCATTGCCGTGATCCCGGTAAATCGGTATGAAAATTCCCTGGTTATCAGTGGGCACCTCCCACCCATCCCACCCACACAGGACCCTTGCCCATCCCACTCTCCCCGTCATTGTTGGGTGGCTGCAACCCACCTGCATACCGCCCGGCCACTAGTCAGATACTGTAGCATGCAGCACAGGTACAGCAGCGAGACAGTCAGCTATAGGGATTGTGAGGTGCTCATCTCATAGAAACATAGAAGTTGGCGGCAGATAAGGACCGCAAGGCCCATCCAGTCTGCCCATTTCTTTTTCTACCTTATAAATGTGCCATCGTCCTTTGCTGTCAGTGAACTATCTATTCATACTCATTTGTATTGCTCCCTTATGCCTATCCCATGCCTGTCTGAAGCCCTGCACTGTATTCATATCCACCACTTCCTGAGGTAGGCCGTTCAATGCATCCACCACCCTTTCTGTGAAAAAGAACCTCCTCACATTACCCCTTAATCGACCTCCCTCTAATCTCATGCTGTGTCCTCTTGTCCTGCTATTTTTCTTATATTGAAACATGTTAGACTCTTTCACCTTGTTAATGCCCTTAAGGTGTTTGAATGCTTCAATCATATCACCTCTCTCCCTCCTTTGCTCTATGGTATACATATTGAGCTCAGTTAATCTGTCCTCATATGTTTTCTGATGCAGTCCCTGCACCATTTTGATTGCCCTTCTCTGGACTGCCTCAATTTGGTTAATGTCCTTGTGAAGGTGTGGCCTCCAGTACTGCACGCAGTACTCCAGATGGGGCCAAATCAGTGTCTTGTAAAGAGGGATTATTACCTCCCTCTTCCAACTTGTAATACCCCTACTAATACACCCCAACATCCCTCTTGCCTTACCTACTGCTTTAGTGGTCTGCTTGGATGATTTCAGGTCATCGGTGATGATGACACCCAAGTCTCTTTCCTCCCTTGTGACTGCCAGCAACTCCCCTCCCAGCCTATAGGTGGCTTCAGGGTTTCTCTTCCCTATGTGCATGATCTTGCACTTCTTTGCACTAAACCCCAGTTGCCACTCTTCTGACCATTTTGCTAGTTTATCCAGATCTCTTTTCATTCTGCCCACCCCATCTGGATCATCTACTCTGTTGCAGATCTTAGTGTCATCTGCAAACAGACAAACATTACCCTCCAGTCCATCTGCAATGTCACTGATGAAGATATTGAAGAGGACTGGCCCCAGGACTGACCCCTGAGGTACCCCACTTGTGACTAGCATCTCTTCTGACTGTATACCATTTACCACCACTCTCTGTTTTCTGCCCGTCAACCAGTTTGCCACCCAGTTGACCAACATCTGACCCACCCGAGCCTACCCAGCTTATTAATCAATCTTCTATGTGGAACAGTATCGAAAGCTTTGCTGAAGTCAAGGTAGGCAACA
Source organism: Neoceratodus forsteri (assembly GCA_016271365.2). Lineage (NCBI taxonomy): Eukaryota > Metazoa > Chordata > Ceratodontiformes > Ceratodontidae > Neoceratodus > Neoceratodus forsteri. The sequence continues at coordinate 1,224,149,519 of CM057450.1, forward strand.
TCAACTGCTCCCCCTTGGTCCACCACTCTGGTTACCCAGGCAAAGAAATCTATGAGATTAGTTTGACAGGACCTTCCTTTTGTAAACCCATGCTGTCTTGAATCCTGTGCTCCTATGGATTCCAGTGTTGCACTGTCCTTTCCTTAAGGAGTGTCTCCATAATCTTGTCCACTACTGAGGTAAGACTGACTGGTCTGTAGTTCCCTGCCTCCTCCCTGCTACCACTCTTGTGGAGCGGGATCACATGAGCCCTTCTCCAGTCTTATGGGACCTCTCCTGTGCTCAGAGACTCACTAAACAGTTCTGATAATGGCTCTGCTAGTTCCACCCTTAGCTCCTTTAGTACCCTGGGATGTATGCCATCAGGTCCCATTGCCTTGTCCATCCTGAGCTTGTCGAGCTCTTGTAGGACCCTTTCTTTTGTGAAGGGACTAGTGCACACCTCCCTCCCCCCTGTGGCCATGGTGCTGAGCTGTGGGCCCTGCCCTACCTTCTCTTCAGTAAATACTGAGCAGAAGTATCTATTTAGGACAGATGCTTTACATGGTCCTCCTCCTCACATGCCCCTTATCCCTCTGATCTTAGCAATACCCCTCTGGACTTTCTCCTTTCACTAATGTATCTATAGAAAGTCTTGTCCCTTCTTTTACTGTTCTTGCTAGTGTTTCCTCAGTTTGGGCCTTTGCCTGCCTTACTGCCTTCCCACCTTCCCTGTTTCCCTTAGGGAAGTTTGGTATGCCTCCCTATCTTCATCCTGCTGTGTTCCCTTATATTTCCTAATGGCCAGCCTTTTGGCTCTGACCTTTTCTGCTACTGTGTTTGAGAGCCAAAGTGGTTTCCTTCTTCTTTTGCACTTCCTTTTCTCACTAACACAGTGGGATGTTGCTTCAAGTATTGCATCTTTAATGCTTGCCCACTTTGCCTATACCCCCTCACCTGTATTTCTTTTTGCCAGGGCTAGCTTAACTCTGTTGGCCATCTTATCAAAGTCAGTGCCTCTGAAGTCCCATATTTGTGCCTTGGAATCGGATGATTTTGTTCTAGTGGCCAAATTGAACCATACTATGTGACGGTCACTGGCACCCAGGTGACCTTCTACCTGGAGATCTGTGATCCTCTCCCTGTTAGTCAGTACTATATCTAGGATTGCTCTGTCTCTTGTGGGTTGTTGTACAAGTTGTTTGAGGCCCTCCCCTTGCAAGGAATCCACCATGTGTCTAGTTCTGGCAGATGTCCCTGCTGGTATTGACCAATCTGTATCTGGCATGCTGAAGTCTCCCACTATCAGAACCTCACCTTTAGCTGTCATGTTTTGTATATCTTCTAACAGTAACGTGTCTATGTCCTCCCCCTGGTCTGGAGGCCTATACACAACCCCAGTTCGTATGGCTGTTTCATCTCCTTTTTCCAGGGTGACCCACAGTTCTTCTGGCTCCTTATGTGTATTCTGAATTTCTGTTGCTTTGATATTTTCATTGACATAATGGACCACTCCACGTCCCCTTTTTGCACCTCGGTCTCTTGTGAACAGTACATAGCCAGGTACTGAAGTCTCCCAAGTGTGGTTACTAGGAAACCATGTCTCGATAATGGCTACTATGTCCAGTTTAGCCTCTATCATTATTGCCTGCAGGTCCGGGATCTTGTTTCCTAGACTGCGAGCATTTGTGTACGTGATTTTCCATTGGCCATATTTTGGTGTGTTAGTTGTTAGGCGAGGTCCGGCGTTTCCCCTGTGCGGCATATGGGGAGCCAGACTTTTTTCTTTACCTGGTAATGCAAATGAACTGAATTTCCTGGGCTAAGCTCTGATGAAGAGGACACTGCCCCATATGTAAGGTATTTATAAAGCTCCAGGTACAGCTGGTAGCAACAAGAGAGGATATATCCCAGCTGAATCACCAGCTGAGCTGGTACACTTAGACACACCCAGTGTCCCCACTCCCACAGAGGCACACCGACTTGGAGGGGCTGGAGGGTAGCAAGGAGGGGAAGGTGTGGCAGGGCAGGGAGTAACCCAGGCTCACTGTATGCCAACAAGAAACTGCTTTGAACCACTCCAGGAGGAGCAGGTATTGGATTCCTTTGGTGGGGACTAAGAGCCAGTCGAGAAGGGTGAACAGGATGATTTGGTTGCACCCCATAGTATGATCAGGAGGAAGGAGGAGTATCCTAGTAGAGGACTCAATGATTAGAGGGGTGGAGAAAGTAGTGGGAGGTGGGGGAAAGGGAAGGGGAGTGGTCAGATGCCTTCCAGGTGCGTCAGCCATCTGGGACACTGACAGGATAGAAAGGATGGTACAGGAGGGGGAGGGGAGATTGGAGTACTGGTACACTTGGGTACCAATGACCTGGTGAACCAGCCTACTGGGTGCTATGTGATAATGGCGATTGCAGAATAGCGATCACTGTTACGGTGAGTGTACATTGCCGAAAATGAATTTCGGTGATGCACACTCGCAGCAAAGAAAGAAAGGTGCCCGAAACCTATGGGCTTTCTGTTTAATGCGGGGGGCACCCCCCTACTTTTAGATTCTCAACTCCAGGGGGGTGCATGTTGGGGGGGTGGTGAAAACTTGTAAATAACACTAAACCGCACGGTGGCAAAAAAAAGTCCATGCCAGACCGGACCCGAACCCTGCATCCTGCACCTCCCAAGCAAGCACCCACCCCACCACGACAGCGGTCCACCTTGGCAGCTGCCCGCCACACCCCATCCCACATACCTTCTCTCCCCTCCCCCCACGCTTGTATATGTGCGTACATCCTGTCGCGTATCTCAGCCAACCCAATATCCAGTCGTTCTCCTGCCAGGTAGCCATTTACAGAGACACTGTGATTGAGTCACCTATTTTGTAATCGCCCAGTCACAGTCGCCCTGTACACAGTATACCAGCCTACTGAGATCACAAAGTGCAACTTTTGAAGGTTGGGAGACGAGACTAAAGTCACACTATGATTCCCTGGCCTTTTCCGGGGTCCTTCCTATATGGTGGGAGGCGGAGCAGAAGGGAAGCATGAGGAAGGAGTAGATTAAGGGGTTTAATGAGTGGCTAAAAGGATGGTGTCAGAAGGAGGAGGTACCATTTGTTGGTACACTGGGTGGGGCTTCTGGGACAGGAGGCTCTTCAAGGGTGACAGCCTTCACCTAAAAAGAGGGGTCAAGTTCTTCGTAGAAGTTTGATGTCTATATTGATAGACAATTAAACTTTGGATGGGGGGAGTCTGAGCCTGTGGGAACCACAGAGGAAGAACAAAATGGGAACCTACATAGAACTTTATCAAACACTGGGGATAGAAGCAGTGGGGATGGAGGTATCCTTAAAGGGTTACATAATAAAGTAAGAAAAGGAGTCAGGGAGTGGGGGCACATAGAACATACAAGGGACAGGAAATTAAGGAGGTATGGGGAGTACAAAGGGAGAAGTTTTAACAAGAAGGGAAGGGGTACAGGCACATTTTGGAAGGCACTCTGCCTAAATGCCAGAAGTTTAGGTAACAAACTTAGACAGCTCCAGATGATGGTGGCAAATGCAGGATAAGACCTCATAGCCATCAGAGAAACCATGAGTCACTGGGAAAAATGGCTAGGATTTAGCAATACCACATTCCAACACGTATAGGTCAGATAGGGGCAAGGGAAAATGGACTGTGGTAGCCTTACATGTCAAGGAAGGCACAAAGACTATGGAGGAGGGGTTCATTCAAGGAGGGAAGGGTGAGACAGAATTGCTGTGGGTGCAGTTCATAACACATCAGGAAAGAAGCTGCACATAGGGGTGGTCTACAGACCACCAGGACAGGGGGATGAGGGAGATGGAGAGCTAGGGGCAGAAATTCAGAAGTGGACCAAAAGGGGAGGCAGTGGTGGGGGGGTCTCAATCTACAGCAGTAAACGTAGATCGGGACATTCCAGCAGCTAAGACCACCAGGGGTCAGTACCCACCTAATGCACTGTAGGACTGCCTGCTGGTGTAACTGGTCAGGGAACCCGCAAGGACATTGCCAATCTCAGTGTGGTGCTCAGCAACTCAGAAATGGCAGGCAGAGTGAGAAGTGGGAAACCACTGGGGTCCAATGACCATAACACCATATGGTTTGAATTGGCCCTGGGTACTAGTATACTCTCATCAAAGGCTGTGGTTCTGGATTTCAGAACAGCAGACTTCGACCAGATGATGTACAGTGAAGCTTGCTGGGATGAAACTCAATTCTGCAACATTCTACAGCAGAGTTGCTGCAGTAAACAAGGCAATTTCAATGGAAGTTAATCCCTTTTGTCATGCACGAAACCTGTGACACTGCACTTCATGCTGGTAGGCTTCACTGTAACTAGTCAAAGATACACTGGGGGTGAGGGAGTGGACATAACTGGAGGGGTGGAGAAGAGGTGGGGATTAATTAAAATGGCCATTCCAGAGGCAACTAAGAAATGCCTGAGAATGTTTACCAAGAAAAACAGATATGAGAGACCAATCTGTTTCTTGAGAAAGGTCAGGGGGGCAGTGAGGGCTAAAAAAGTGCCTTCATTAGATATAAGTAGAAAAGAAATGGAGTGAATGCCATTTAAAATGAGGGAGGCTGAGAAGGCAGTCAGGGAAGCAAAAGCAGGCACAGAACTGCATACAGCAGAGGGAGTCAAGGGGGCAGGTACCAACTATGCAATGTATTTTTTGTGTATGTTTGTTTTATTAGTTATGCCTCTATAAAACATTTCAGCTGAGGTGGAAAGTCTAGTGGAAACTGAACATTACATTTCTCTTTAGCTCAACCCTCTGGGCACCTACAGTAGCTAAGTGTGGTCTTTGTTTAAGCAGTCCTTTTTCTGTCCTGTGACGGTCCTTTGAGTCACATAAACATGAAAGGGCAGGGCTACCTCTTCATCTAAAAAGGCCGTGTTTTGTCCATATACAAATGGCTGTTACACCAAGATGACTTCCTGCTGTGTAGTTGGCCAGGATCACAAAAAGACCAAGCTCTAATCCCAAAAAAAACCAGTACAGACCCATTTTGGGAAAAGATGGTCCCCATAGATCAAATGAAGCTCCAGAGTGTGATGTCAGAAAGGCATGTGTGATGATGTGGGTATTGTGGGTCAGCCAGCCAAAGGTATTTCTGTTGTATGTTTGCAATAAGAGTTCAATAGTGTTTGGGATTTTGAATTTGTAACATCACATATTCTAGTCTGCCATAACTCACAAGTTCTCTGTTGGGATAAGCTGCTCTACTTAGAAATTTAGTTAGTTTTGAGTAAGGTTTTGCTGTGTGATCTCTACCTTTTCAAATGCATTTATTATTATCTCTGTGGAATACTGCATTATCCATAGTCTTTAGTGTGTGTAAACCTGTAACACACAGTGTGTAAATACTGTGGAGTTTTAAATGTGTTTTTTTTTTAACCTTGTATTTATGCACCCAACTACCTCCTCTCTCCACTCTCTCAGACGTCCTCTGACTGCACTCCCTGGTCTCGTTGTGGTCTGCCCCTAGAGTACCTATGGTTTCACTAGCCTAGGTACCCGGATAACCCCCCGAGTGGGGTGAGGAGGGACCCCCGTGCTTAGCTCCCCAGAACCAGCATATTGTGTCGTGGATCCTGTACAGCGGCGTCTGCTGCTACGAGCCCGAGACGTGCAGGTAGGTGTCATCACCTAGGAGAGACCGAGGGGTTTTTCCTTGTTCCCCCAGATGTCGGCGTGCAATGAGGGCCAATGAGCTAGGAGGCACGCTGAGACATGCCTCCTGCTCCGCCCTCTGTCAACATCTGCCCAATGCCCTTGCTGCTACCCCAGGTACTGCACCTTCCACCCGTGCTCCCCCAGATGGCGCTATTGCAGTGGGAGTGTGCAGAAGACCCCCTCCCCAGGAGAAGGAGAGCAGCTGTTGGGCACTTCATCCTTCTCCTCCCCAGCCGACCCCCAGCGCCCCGGGCTCGTTCCCCAATCCGGGTCGCCGGCATGGTATGAGGTAAGGTGCCCAGTGCCTTAGCCCTCAGTGCCACCGGGCCGGCTTTAAATGCGTTTTTTAATATACTTTATGCTTTCTGTGACTGAGTCATTAATATGCAGATAGCCGGAGAAAACTGGCAAGACTGTGATCCATTTCTGAAGAGACAGGTTATAAAGTTATCATATCTAAAGTAAAAGGGTTCTCAGCTATGACAAAAGCGGTGGGTCATTTGCCTTTAAAGAAACAGCACTGTACTGTGTGAGCAATGACTCTTGTGGGATTTGAACCTAGAGACACCTCGAGTGAGAGTCCAGCTGAGTGGTGGCAGCAATATCAAGGTGACCACTTCAGGCATCTGAAACTGTGAAAACTGGTAACAGTGTAGACTGTGTTCTGGGACAAAACCAGTCTGTAACAAACTAGTTGGCAGAGGTTGGGTTCTGAAACAGATCATTGATAAAAAGTTTTATCTGTCCAGTCACAGTGCAGGATATACAAACAGGGATACTGTATATACTACCATTTTTGCTGTGTCGTAAGCAAGAGTAGATAGCTAGAAGTCACTATGTCTGGGCTATATGAGAAATGCACATTCCCAAACTTTAAGAACTATGCAAAAGAAGAGATCTGGTCTTTGAGGAAGGTCAGCCACAGGCAGAACTCATAGACATCCTTGAGAAAAGTGACCTGGGAAGCAGTGCAAAGGTGCTCACTGCTAGCCAAAGTCATGAGACAGAGGCTACAGAGGTGCAAGTGCGCAAGAGCCTAGAACTGAGGCTGCTGTGCTGATAATAATAATAATAACAAATTTATTTATAAAGCACCTTTCATTTTCCAAGGCACTGAACATATTAAAACAATAACATCAAACATTAAAATCCAGTAATACACACAAATAAAACCATAACACAATAGCATCAAGCATTAAAATTCAAGATAAATAAGGATAAAACCACAACACAATCAGCAAATTACAATATTATTAGCCATCCAAAAAGACCATTTGCCAAAAATAAGTTTTCAAATTACTCTTAAACTCCTCCACGGATGTGCACTCCCATAACTGGCGGGGTAGAGAATTCCAAAGAGTGGGTGCAGCATAAGAGAATGCTCTACAGACGGAAGATTTAAGACTCACTCTTGGAATCTCTAGCAACCCCTCGTTGGCTGAGCGGAGTGATCAGCTGGGGCAGTAGGGCACCAGAAGTTCTTTCAGATAGGCCGTACCCTGATCATGAAGGGCTCTGAAAGTCAGTAAACTGACTTTAAAGGCGATCTGCCACCGTATAGGTAGCCAGTGCAGTTTGCGCAGCACCGGAGTAATAGGATAGGACCTAATTGTCCTAGTCAAAACCCTGGCTGCTGCGTTCTGCACCACCTGTAGGTGATGGATTTCAACCCCAGAAAGCTCAAAGTACAGGGAGTTGCAGTAGTCCAGATGCAAGGACACAAAGGTGTGGACCAGCGTTGGTAGGGTGTCAGATGGAACAAGGTGCTTAATTCTGGCAATATTCCTAAGATGATAAAAGGAAGTCCTGACAACAGCTGACAGTTGTGACTGTAGTTTCAGTTTGTCATCCAAGATAACCCCCAGGTTACGCACCCGTTCAGAGGTTGGAAGTGAAACGCCACCAAGGAAAATTCCAGAGGGTGTACCAACACACAACCCCTCTATCTGACAACCCGGGTCCACAACCAAAACCCCTGTCTTTTCTGAGTTCAACTTCAACCAACTAGAATCCATCCAATCCTGGATTTCTTCCAGACAGTTGTTAAACACCGAGAGAGTTCCATCCTGGTCAGGTGCAAAATACAGATATAGCTGGGTATCATCTGCATAGCAGTGAAACCTCAGCCCATACCATCTTATAATGTCTCCTAGGGGCAGCATGTACACCGCGAATAACATGGGAGATAGCACAGAACCCTGAGGTACCCCACACAACAAAGGAGTAGGGCCAAAGGGAAAAAAACCTGACAAAACTCTTTGTGATCTCCCAGTGAGGAAAGAGGTGAACCATTGTAGAACGATTCCCGAAATTCCACAAATCTGCCTCAGGCATGCCATCAGCACCAAGTGATCCACAGTGTCAAAAGCTGACGAGAGATCAAGGAGAACCAGAATGAAACATCTCTTCTGATCTCTCGCCCTCAGAAGATCATTAAGCACCCGAACCAGCGCAGTCTTGGTGCTATGTCTTTTATGAAAACTGGATTGGAAGGATTCGTAGATGTTATGGATGGTTAAATGGTCTTCCAATTGGGCAGCCACTACCTTCTCAATCACCTTCCCAATAAAGGGACGGTTAGAGATAGGTCTGTAGTTTGTGAAACAGTCTGGGTCCAAGGTAGCTTTCTTCAAGAGAGGTGTCACCACCGCCTCTTTCAGGGAGCTAGGGAACTCACCCAACTCCAGGGTGCACCAGACTATTTGTACAAGGACTGGACCGATGATATCACTACAACCCAAAACTAGGGAGTTCGGTCCAGGATCCAAACTACAGCTTGTGGGACGCACACTATGGATGATCCTCATAACATCCACGAAATCAGGTCAACTGAAAGAACTCCAAGAAAACTGAGGTACTGTGAACTCACACTGTTCAACAGCATCACCCTTAGAGATTGCTGGACGTAAATCCGCCCTGATGTCGGCCACCTTAGTTGCAAAGTAACGAGTGAGCTCCTCGCACTCTAATTGTGAAAAAGGCTTTTCGAACTTGCAGACAGGCTGGGTTGCACAGTCTGTCTACAGATCGAAACAGCTGAGACGGTCGATTCCGAGCAACTGCAATCTCCCTGGACAGGAATTCTGCCTTCTTATGGGTGATTGCAGATTGATAGACAGAATAATGTTCCATCAATCTAAGGTGGTTGGCTTCAAGGGCGGACTTACACCAGCACCGCTCTAACCTTCGCCCCTGTCTCTGCATCTCCCTCAAACCAAGGGGACTTAGGGTGAAGGGATAGGGGGCACACAGGAACAGGAGCAATAAGATCCAGAGCCATTGTAACAGCCGTGTTATAGGCCGACACCAGGGTATCTGGATTACTGCTCGCCAACATGGGGGACGAGACATCAAGGACCACCGCAAGGCCTTGGGAGGTAATATCCCATAAAGGGCATTACATAACCATCTCCACAGGGGAAGGCCTTCTCAGGGGGTGCAAAAACTGAACCTCATGGTATAGTGGTCTGACCAGGCGACTGGTTCCACCCCCAAGTTGGATGCATCAATCCCCAGGAGAAAGACTAAGTCCAGAGAGTGCCCAGATTTATGGGTAGCAGTGGAAACTACCTGTGTAAGGCCCAAAGAAATCATTAATTGGAGGAAGTGATTACCAAATTGCAAAAGTTCATCGTCGACCCAGGCATTGAAGTCACCCAGAACCATCAATCTGGGCGACTCAAACGACATGTCTACGATGAAGTCTGCTACTTCCTGTAATAAACGTTTCCCACCTCCAGGTGGATGGTAGAGAAGTACGATTCGAACACCTACACCCGCTACTGCTGTGCACTCAAAGGACTCAGTCTCTCCCACTACCACATTCGTGAGGCCCAGTTCAGTCTTAAAACAGACTGCAACCCCGCCTCTCCTGCGGTCCAATCTCGGGCGGTGTATCACCGAGTACCCAGCTGGAGTGATGGCCTCCAGTATGGGGCCTGGATTTTCATCCAGCCAGGTCTCGGTGATGCAAGCCAAGTCAACTGAGCCAACAAGATTGGCAATAATGTCGGTCTTATTCCTGACGGACCTGGCATTTCATAACACCGCCCAAGTTGGACAAACCTCGGAGGCTGTCAGGCCCATCTGCCTACTGAATTCAGTAGTGCCCTTGGGTATGAGCACCAGACATGGTAAACCACGATCTGGATTCCATTTCACCCCAGGGCGCCTTCTGGATCTAACGACCCGACCCAGATACGATGGCCCCCCACCGTTCATCCTCCCCTGTTCGCACGCCCCCACCCTCCTCACTCTCCTAAAACCAAAAACAATAAACCCACCTAACACACCAAAAATAATCAGACTTAACAAAACTTAACAAAATAAATAACAACCCAACATAAAATAAATCAAATAATTTCAGAACTTAATCAACATAAGAAAACAAAATAAAAACAACCCCACCCCAAAGAAAATCAAATCTGCACTAGGCAAGAGGACTCAAAAATAAAATAAAATAAATATAAGTGTAAATAAATATAAATATAAGGGTTCTCTCACCACCCCAACTTAACAAAAATTAAATAAAACAAAATTATTTACCCCCACCCAGCTCTCTCACAGCCAGAGGAGAGGAAAGAAGTACTTTAGCACTCTCACTGCAAAGTACAGATGTAACAAATCATAAAAGCCATTTAAACTTCACCTCTCACAACTAGGGGGTAATGGGAACATTCAAACTAAATTAATGGACACAAGGTCCTCTCACCACCTCGATTGTCTAAATAAATAAAAGGTCCTCAATTTGCCAAGCACAGAATCAAGATTATTCACAGGTTTAAAAATCAGCAAAACACAGGCAGATCAATTATCCATAGAGTCAAGGGGCGTCCAGAGTCCAAATCAAGCAAATTAGGCAGGTCCATCCATGATTAAAGTAAGGCTCCTCACTCCCAACTGGGCAAACACACAATAAATAAAGTGGGCAAATAAAATGCCCAGAATCAGGCCACAATAGTGGCCCAACCTGGGAGTCTGATACACATGATGCAGCTAGAGCTTGCTCTGGTTAAGGCGGAGGCAGATGCTGAGTGACAAAAGGCAGACGCCGAGTGGTAAAAAGGCAGAAGCTGAGAAGCAAAAGCAGATGCTGATCTGCAGAGGACAAAGCTGGAAGCTGAGGTGCAAGAGAAAGAGAGTGTAGAGCAAGAGTGAGAAAGTCAGTCCCAACACGAGACAGAGATGACGATTCTGCACCAGACAGCACCGCTACAAAATGGGCAGGGTGTTAGAAACCTTCACCTGGATGGACAATGGAGTCTGTATGGACTACAACAAAGTGAAAATCATCTTGTTAAAATATTTTGAATCGACTCCAGAGGCCTATGGGTAAAAATGTAAAGGTGCCCATTCAGGCATCTGAACAGTTGTAAAAATTGTTAGCAGTGCAGAATTACTTCTGGGATGTGATCAGGAAAACAGTTTTATAGATACATTAGGGAAAATAGGAAGAAAAGAGGGGAATTATTAGGCTGATGGGGGCAGGGTAATAGAGGAGGATGAGCAGAAGGCGGTTATTCTCAACTACAGCTTTTGCTCAGTGTTCCCAGTGGAGGATAGTGAACCCTTGCCTACAAGCGGTATAAAGGCTGCTGCAAGAGGGATCCCAGAAATTGGATAGGTGGTAAGTATGGGAGAAAGGGCCAGAAAAGGGCTTGCAGCCTGAAACTAGATAAGGCTCCTTGGCCAGATTAGATGTACCAGAAGGTGCCCAGGGAACTGACTTCAGAGCTAGCTAAACCCCAGCCATGGCTATTCAATAGCTGGCTACAGACAGGGGTGGTTCCTAAAGATTGTTGTGTGGCAGACATAGTTCCACCCCACAAGGGAGGAAAAACAGAGTAATCAGGAAACTACTGAACTGTTACTCTTACCTCCACAGCAGATGAACTAATGGAGACACTAGTCAAAGAGGACCTAGTGAACTACCTGGTCAGAAATCGACTCAAAGCAGCACAAGTGTGTGGCAGGGAGGGCTTGTCAGACCAACCTGATAGTGTCTTTTGACTAGGTAACTATGGCAGTGGGTAAGAGACAGGCAGTGGACTGACTCTACTTAGACTTCAGCAAGGCATTCATTTCTGTGGCACACAGAATGTTGCTGAAGATGTCATCAGATGTACAGAAGTTGGAGAATCTGGGTGCAGCAAGGATATAGTTAGATGGGTTGGAAACTGGCTCAGGGGAAGACAGCAGAGGGTGGTGGTAAATCAGGGGAAGGGGAGGTCACAAGTGGGGTGCTGTCCCGGTCTGTTGTACCGATACAGCAGCCCATCTCAGATTGCTGTATTGATACAGCAGCCCATCTCAGATTGTTGTACAGATATGGCAGCCCATCTCAGATTGCTGTACTGATATGGCAGCCCATCTCGGATTGATATGTTGATACGGCAGCCACTTCAGATTGTTGTACTGATACAGCAGCCCATCTCAGATTGCTGAATGGATATGGCAGCCCATCTCAGACTGCTGTAATGATATGGTAGCCCATCTAGGATTGCTGTACTGATATGGCAGCCCATCTAGGATTGCTGTACTGATATGGCAGCCCATCTAGGATTGCTGTACTGATATGGCAGCCATCACAGACTGCTATACTGATATGGCAGCCCATCTAGGATTGCTGTACTGATATGGTAGCCCATCTAGGATTGCTGTACTGATATGGCAGCCATCACAGACTGCTATACTGATATGGCAGCCCATCTTGGATTACTGTACTGATATGGCAGCCATCTCAGATCACTGTACTGATATGGCAGCCCATCTCAGACTGTTGTACTGATATGGCAGCCCATCTCAGACTGTTGTACTGATATGGCAGCCCATCTCAGATTGTTGTACAGATATGGCAGCCCATCTCAGATTGCTGTACTGACATGGCAGCCCATCTCGGATTGCTATGTTGATACGGCAGCCATTTCAGATTGTTGTACTGATACAGCAGCCCATCTCAGATTGCTGAATGGATATGGCAGCCCATCTCAGACTGCTGTAATGATATGGTAGCCCATCTAGGATTGCTGTACTGATATGGCAGCCCATCTAGGATTGCTGTACTGATATGGCAGCCCATCTAGGATTGCTGTACTGATATGGCAGCCATCACAGACTGCTATACTGATATGGCAGCCCATCTAGGATTGCTGTACTGATATGGTAGCCCATCTAGGATTGCTGTACTGATATGGCAGCCATCACAGACTGCTATACTGATATGGCAGCCCATCTTGGATTACTGTACTGATATGGCAGCCATCTCAGATCACTGTACTGATATGGCAGCCCATCTCAGACTGTTGTACTGATATGGCAGCCCATCTCAGACTGTTGTACTGATATGGCAGCCCATCTCAGATTGTTGTACAGATATGGCAGCCCATCTCAGATTGCTGTACTGACATGGCAGCCATCTCGGATTGCTATGTTGATCTGGCAGCCATTTCAGATTGTTGTACTGATACAGCAGCCCATCTCAGATTGCTGAATGGATATGGCAGCCCATCTCAGACTGCTGTAATGATATGGTAGCCCATCTAGGATTGCTGTACTGATATGGCAGCCCATCTAGGATTGCTGTACTGATATGGCAGCCCATCTAGGATTGCTGTACTGATATGGCAGCCATCACAGACTGCTATACTGATATGGCAGCCCATCTAGGATTGCTGTCACGGATATGGTAGCCATCTAGGATTGCTGTACTGATATGGCAGCCATCACAGACTGCTATACTGATATGGCGGCCATCTTGGATTACTGTACTGATATGGCAGCCATCTCAGATCACTGTACTGATATGGCAGCCATCTCAGACTGTTGTACTGATATGGCAGCCCATCTCAGACTGTTGTACTGATATGGCAGCCCATCTCAGATTGTTGTACAGATATGGCAGCCCATCTCAGATTGCTGTACTGACATGGCAGCCCATCTCGGATTGCTATGTTGATACGGCAGCCATTTCAGATTGTTGTACTGATACAGCAGCCCATCTCAGATTGCTGAATGGATATGGCAGCCCATCTCAGACTGCTGTAATGATATGGTAGCCCATCTAGGATTGCTGTACTGATATGGCAGCCCATCTAGGATTGCTGTACTGATATGGCAGCCATCACAGACTGCTATACTGATATGGCAGCCCATCTAGGATTGCTGTACTGATATGGTAGCCCATCTAGGATTGCTGTACTGATATGGCAGCCATCACAGACTGCTATACTGATATGGCAGCCATCTCAGATCACTGTACTGATATGGCAGCCCATCTCAGACTGTTGTACTGATATGGCAGCCCATCTCAGACTGCTGTACTGATATGGTAGCCCATCTCGGATTACTGTACTGATATGGCAGCCCATCTCAGATTGCTGTATTGATACAGCAGCCCATCTCAGATTGTTGTACAGATATGGCAGCCCATCTCAGATTGCTGTACTGACATGGCAGCCCATCTCGGATTGCTATGTTGATACGGCAGCCATTTCCGATTGTTGTACTGATACAGCAGCCCATCTCAGATTGCTGAATGGATATGGCAGCCCATCTCAGACTGCTGTAATGATATGGTAGCCCATCTAGGATTGCTGTACTGATATGGCAGCCCATCTAGGATTGCTGTACTGATATGGCAGCCCATCTAGGATTGCTGTACTGATATGGCAGCCATCACAGACTGCTATACTGATATGGCAGCCCATCTAGGATTGCTGTACTGATATGGTAGCCCATCTAGGATTGCTGTACTGATATGGCAGCCATCACAGACTGCTATACTGATATGGCAGCCCATCTAGGATTGCTGTACTGATATGGCAGCCCATCTTGGATTACTGTACTGATATGGCAGCCATCTCAGATCACTGTACTGATATGGCAGCCCATCTCAGACTGTTGTACTGATATGGCAGCCCATCTCAGACTGCTGTACTGATATGGTAGCCCATCTCGGATTACTGTACTGATATGGCAGCCCATCTAGGATTGCTGTACTGATATGGCAGCCCATCACAGACTGCTATACTGATATGGCAGCCCATCTTGGATTACTGTACTGATATGGCTGCCCATCTCAGATTGCTGTACTAATATGGCTGCCCATCTGAGATTGCTGTACTGATATGGCAGCCCATCTCAGACTGCTGTACTGATATGGCAGCCCATCTCGGATTGCTGTACTGTTATGGCAGCCCATCACAGACTGCTGTACTGATATGGCAGCCCATCTTGGATTACTGTACTGATATGGCAGCTCATCTCGGATTGCTGTATTGATATAGCAGCCCATCTCAGACTGCTGTGCTGATATGGCAGCCCATCTCAGACTGTTGTACTGATATGGCAGCCCATCTTGGATTGCTGTACTGATATGGTAGCACGTCTCATATTGCTGTAATGATATGGCAGCCCATCTCAGATTGCTGTGCTGATATGGCAGCCCATCTTGGACTGTTGTACTGATATGGCAGCCCATGTCAGATTGTTGTGCTGATATGGCAGCCCATCTCTTGTTGCTGTACTGATATGGCACCCCTTCTCGGACTGCTGTACTGATATGGCAGTCCATCTCAGATTGCTGTACTGATATGGCAGCCCACTCAGACTGCAGTACTGATACAGCAGCCCATCTCAGACCGCTGTATTCCCTTACAAAGCAAGTTCAAATATTTACAAAACAAAAAAGTGTCTTGGCAACCCTCACTGTTCTCTATATCTTTCTTGGAGGGCTGGGGTGTACTGTTGTTGTTGTGGTGGTGGTGGTGGGGGGTCAATCAGAGCCCAGAATGCAGCTTCTTGTAGCAGTATGGAGTATAATGGAGTTAAGTGAAGGTACCTCCACATAACCTCTGCACCATACCTGAGCCCAAAATCAGGTGTACAGTACCTAACTTTGGGGCTATCTTTGCAGTTCAGCCTCCCCCCCTCCCCCGTGACACATAATATGAACACCACCATAAGTTTAGGGATCAGGTCAGGAACAGCCTTGTACAGGTGGGGGGACATTTTCAGGATGCATGGAGGCCTTCCCATGTACAAAGAGGGAGTCTAAAGGGTGGAAGGTGGCAGAAGAGGGCAATCAGAGCACCAGGGTCTGAGTTCTTTCTCTGATGGCCCTTTACTGCCACCTTATACCCTTTAGGCTCCCAGTAGTGAGGGTCTGTGCTCTGGGAAGGACACACTCTAGTCTCTAAGAGATATTTACTATGCATCCCTTTTATAGGAGTACCTTTCCCTCAGAGGTGCAGTCACAAACAACCAGTTGCTCCAGACTTTAGAAAAATAACTAATTTATCTTCTCTCCTAATTTACCCTCCCACTGGCCCCGCTCTTGAAAATGTCATCTCCTTCAAATACTTGGGGATAACACGGGACCCCTCTCTCCTTCACTGAACACACTAACCTGGTAGTCTGTAGGATAAGTCAAAAACTCGGTGCTGCTTACTGTATCAAACCCTACCTGACCTCTGAGGCTCGCTTGGCAATAGTCAGAGGAAATCTTCTCCCTGTCCTAGATTACTGTTCTCCAATTTACTCTCAAGTCTCTACCGTGCTAGGTTCTCATCTGCCTACAACAGTGCTTACTGCTTTGCCCTGTCCGCCCCTTACTCCACTCACCACTGTGACCTGTACCGATCTCTTGGTTGTCTCTCTCTTTACAAGGTCACTTCAATTTTACCTTCAAATGCTTCATAGACTCTTTCCTTAGATGCAGCCCTGTTTCTCCTCTCTCCGCCCTCTGTAAGCACCATACCACATCTAGGTGTCTCTGTTCCTCTGCTGTCCCTCCTCTGGAGATTCTGCGGACCTCAACCAGAATGGGTGGGATGACTTCTCAGCAGCAGCCACCACACTGTGGAATGGACTACCTGCACCCCTCAGATTTTCCAACCCCCACCACAGCTTCAAACTTAACCTCCAGTCCTTCCATCTCAACAGAGACACCTGCACTTGTCCCAGATAGTACCCCCCCCAAGTTGGTGTTCCCTCCCTAATAATGAACTGACTTATCTCTTCCTTCCTGCTAATGTTTGGTTGTCACCTACTGGGAATGTCCATGGGTTGGGGAGGGGGGTCATTTTTTTCCTACTCCACAGCATGTCTGTACCACTGTTACCTGACTATTACTCATGTTACCTATTGTTATTGCTACTTTTACTGTTGTCACCCTACTTGTACCCACTGCAGTTACCCTTGTTCTTTTCCTTTTTCCTTTTGAATTGAACCTAGGTATATTTTGTATGTGCACTTGTATATTTGTATGAACCAATTGTATACTCTATTCTCCGTGCCTTTTAGCCAGGATCATGCCTACAAATGGTCCCTTGGATCACTGCACTTATTACCCCGTTATCAAAGATATAAATAAATAAATTAATAAACACAATTATCAATAAACACTGCATGTGTAACTACACCAGTAATAATCAGGTCTAACAATATTTACATATAGTAAAACAACAGTAAACATACAGGATTATTGTATATAAGAAAGCTTGCACACTTGTGCAGGTAAATGCTTCTATCTTTCTTACAAGTTACAGAATCTTCTTATCTCACAGCCCACTAGGCTTGTTACCTCAGCTTCTCTCTATAGACACACAGCATGGCTCTCTCCTTGGACACACAGGTAACCCAGCAAACAAGAGAGCAAAAATAACTGGGTGGAAGCATTTATACACTTTCCCTCTCTTTCTCCCTCATGCCTTGGTCGAGAGAGGATGTGGTGTCATTTCCCTGTACCCAAGTTCATCTGAATGGTTGAAACCACTTCAGGCCTGGAATTTTGGGTGACACCTACCTGGCGATAATATCTATTCTCTGTGTCTCACGGACCCAACTTAATCTCGCAGATTATTTGGCATCTGAATGCATGTGTTAGATGCTGTTGAGAACATCTGCCTTCAAGTCCTTTGTTTCCTAATGATCCTATCCCCCTTTTAGGAAAACAGTACATACAATGAAAGTCCACATTACTTAAGAAACCCTGCTGAGCTGCCAAGAATCTCCCAAATAGGCCAGTTTTCTCACCTTTGACCAATGCTACCTGGCCCCCCACTACTAAAGAAGGTACTAACATTTGACAAAATTTTTCAGACTACCAGCAAAAGTTTGTCTGATCCTCACACACCATAAAATTTAGTATCAGACCTTGTCTGAGGCTGGTGTGACACACATATACAACTACCACCGCTCACAAAATAAATTTATATTTTATTGATACCTCTGCATATGTTATTCAGTCCTCTCAAACCCTTGGTTCTACGCCATCATTATCAACGGAAACAAGTCTGAAATGTAAACAAATATATGTATTTCGCAAACACTAATATGACACAAATACAAATGCCATAGAAGAAATATAAATACAAAAAAAACAGCCCCATGCACAGCCCTACTTATAGCCATGACTAAAACCCTTCTAGCTATACCTTTTAGAAGGAAAATACACAATGATTAGCCCGGATGATGCTGGAGATTGTATAGGTATGCCTAAAACCCAGCGTGCAACATATCTATAATATATTTACAAATACCAAGTTTGAAGAAAACCCTTCAGAGAATGCTGACTTAGTACAGCTTCTGTGGCACAATATTCTGATATTTCCGGCATGTTTTATTAATTTCTGTGGTAAAATGTAGTCCTGACATTGACTAAAATATAATGTGATGTCACTGATGATATTACATGCCGAGCATAGAGGAGGAGCTTCAGGAAAAACAAGATTGGGAAGAGAGCTGGGCACTATGGAAAAACGATATATTGAATGAAAATTCACCAAAAACAATGAATTCTGTGACACTACAGTATACATATACTGCAGCATGATGCAAATTCTGCAGAAAATTCCGCTGCCACAGAATCGCAGAATTCCAGATGCCTTGACTTCTACCAACTGCTTAATTTATTAATTTACTTGTCCTTTTTGACCATGAAAGGCCCACTAACTTGTGACAACTCATTTACAGGTGCGTTTTCGGGAGTGGATTACATGGACTTTTTTGGCTGGGGAAACACTGGTCAGGACACTGGGGAAATCTTAGGGTCAATCACTCCACTATGTTGGTGATTTTATCCTGTATCAAAAGTGCTGTTTGGCAGGTTACCTGTAAATACACTCTGCACAGATTTATCTCAACCAGACTGCTCTCCTATCTATGGTTGTAACTTTAGTTAAGCAGGTTAGTAAACCTGATTTCAGAAACACAGCGGCTCCTTCTCAAAGAACAGATGGAAGCCCTTTCCATTGGCCATGCAGTGGAGTGTTATGTATATACCTTCTACTTTTCAGTTATTCTCTTTACTGATTTGCACTTTGTAGTGTTGCTTGATACATTTTTTTAATTTCATTCTCTCAGTTTTCAATTTCATTATTTGTATCTCTTTGTCTTCCTCCAGCACAATGTCAATATGTTTACTTAAATGTTATTTTGTTTCTGTGTTGTAATTTTTGATTTTCTTAGAAATAGAGAATTCCCCTACTCTGAGGATAAGCACCATGGGATCTTTAAGTTACACTTGGACAGCCACCAGAGATGAGCAGATGAGGTTTAATATCATCGAAAGGACAGCACCTCAACATAACAGCACATCCCCTTGGTGACTCTCAGCAACAGGTTCCCCTACAAGTGGGCACAGTGGCTATACAATACCTAGCGGTACTGATCCCTGGAAAAGTAGACCAACACTGCCAACTGAACCATGGCCCACTGACTCAGCAGATGAGGGAGGACCTACAGAGATGGACGCCCCTTCCCATCCCCCTGATCCACTCAGTTGAAGCATTAAGAATGAATCTACTCCCTAGAGTTCTATACCTGTTTGAGACCCTCCCACTAATGCCCCCTAGAGACAAATTCAACAGGTGGGATAGACAACTCTCCAGATATCTCTGGGCAGGAAAGAGACCATGAATAGTGTGTGGTAAAATGCAACCACAATGGTTCTCGAAATAGGTGGCTGAAAAGGTAAAAGTTAAAAGGGTACCATTCAGAAGGTATAAGGAGATGCAGAGGGTGGAGGACAGGGAAGTGTATCAGGGGAAAAGGGAAGCAGGGAAAGCAGTAAGGAATGCAAAGGCACAAACTGAAGAGAGACAAGCCTAGGAGGTAATGAAAGAGTACAATACATTTTTTAGATATGTAAGTGAAAGGAGGAAGACCAAGGGTGGGATTGTAAGGTTGAAAAGGGAAAGGGAGGACAGGGAAAGGCAGACATCCTAAACAAACACTTTTGTTCAGTGTTCACAGAGGAAGGAGAAGGGAAGGGGCCACAAAAAAAATAACAAAAGCATTGGAGGGAGGGAGGAAGGTGTACACTACTTCTTTCTTGGAGGAGAGAGAGTCCTGGACAGACTTGCTAATCTGAAGGTGGACAAAGCAATGGGGCCAGATGGGGTACATCCAAGGGTATCAAGGGAGCTCATGGACATACTGTTTGCACCTCTGACAGTTCCATTTAACGGCTCACTGGATACAAGAGTGGTTCCAGAGGACTGAAGGAGGGCAGATGTAACCCCACTACATAAAAGTGGTAGCAGGGAGGAGGCTGGCAATCATAGGCCAGTCAGCCTGACATTGGTGATGGGAAAGTTAATGGAATCACTGCTGAAGGAAAGGACTGCGGAATATCTTGAATCAAGTGGGTTACAAGATCCAAGGCAGCATGGCTTCACAAGAGGGAGGTTACGTGAAATGAATCTGATAGATATCTTTGACTGGGTGACCAAGCAACTAGATCAGGGTGGAGCGGTAGACATGACCTATGTCAGTAAGGCATTCAACACCGTTCTAAACCATTGCACATAGGAGACTAGTAAACAAGCTGGGTAGCTTAGGAGTGGGTCCAAAGGTGGTAAACTGGATAAGAAATTGGTTAGGTGATAGGAGACAAAGAGTGGTGGTAAACAGAATTCACTCAAAAGAAGGGAGGGTGACCAGCGGGGTGTCTCAGGAATCAGTACTGGGATCAGTCCTCTTTCATATTTTTATAAGTGACATTGCAGAGGAGCTGGAAAGCAAGGTCTGCGTCTTTGTGGATGACACCAAAATCTGCAATAGGGTGGACACTCTTGGGGGGGGGCAGAAAGGATGAGTGGAGACCTGAGAAAACTCAAGGAGTGGTCAAGGGTATGGCTGCTGGGTTTCAATGCGAAAAAGTGCAAATAATGCACTTACGGTACAGAAACCCATGGATGGAGTACAAAATGGGTGGAATAGTATTGATGACCACCAAGAAGGAAAGAGACTGGGGGGTAATCATATTGAATAACCTAAAGGTGGCCAGGCAGTACAACAAGGCAGTAGGAAGGGTAAGTGGAATGCTGGGGTGCATAGGGTGGAGCATCACCAGCAGAAAAAGGAAGGTGATGTTGCCTCTGTATAGATCACTGGTAAGACCCCACTTTGAGTATTGTGTCCGGTTCAGAAGACCACATCTCTGGAAGGACACAGATAGAATGGAGGCAGTCCAGAGAAGGGCAGCCAAAATGGTGCAGGGTCTGCATCAAAAAGCCCTATGAGAAATGACTAAAGGAAATCAACATGTACACCCTAGAATTGAAAATTACGTACCTACCGTAATTCTTGATCTTCTTGGACGAGTCTCCACCACTCATTCACACTATTGGGGATCTGCGCCAGAGGCACTAGGACCCATCGGGAGCAAACCTTTTGCTGGAGGGTCAGCGCCAGAGATGGAGCCACGAGGAACGGCACCGTGAGCCTCAGCTCGCACGGTAATGACTATCTCGGCGTCGACCCTCCAACGCCTCAGTACCTTTTTTACCAAGGAGGTGCAGAGTAACTAACCTGGAAGGGTAGCCTAACCTAAAAACCGGACATAAGATAGTCCTGGCGACCCGTATAAGAAGGGTCACCAAAGAAGTCTTCACAGCCTAAAGATTTGAGGGAGTGAAGACCAACAACAGAGGTGAGCTCGGGGGATGGAGGGTGGGCGTGTGAATGAGTGGTGGAGACTCGTCCAAGAAGATCAAGAATTACGGTAGGTACGCAATTTCATATCTTCCTGGACATAAGTCTCCACCACTCATTCACACTATTGGGAGAGTACCAAGCTAATAATCCCCCGAGAGGGCGGCAGGAGAGACCAAGAGCTCATGTTTCTAGGACAGAAGTCCATTAAGGATGGCTCTGCCAAAGGAAGAATGTCGTCTGGCATGGACATCCAGTGCATAATGTTTAACAAAAGTATGCACTGAGCTCCAGGTGGCCGCGTTGCAAATATCTGCAATGGGCACGTTGCGAATTTCTGCTAGGGATGCCGCGACCGCTCTAGTAGAGTGAGCGTAAACCCTACCCTCCAACTTAACCTGCGCCATGGAATAGCAGTGGCGAAGGCATGCCACTAACCATGCTGAGATACATCTGATAGCAACAGGTTGACCCAGCCGGGTCTCGCTGAAGGAGACAAACAGTTGCTGGGCTTTGCGAAAATCCTTGGTTCTATCTAGATAGAAACGCAAAGCTCTCTTAACATCCAAAGAATGAAGAGATTGCTCTCCTTCATTTTGGAAGTCCGCAAAGTAAGAGGGAAGGACCAGAGGTTGGTTTAGATGAAACTCTGACACAACCTTAGGAAGAAATTTCGGATGGGTCCGAAGGACTACTTTGTCCTTATGGAACACAGTGTACGGAGGATCTGTGACCAGGGCATGAATCCCAGAGACCCTGCGAGCTGAGGTAATGGCCACTAGGAAGGCAGTCTTCCAGGTGAGAAATTTTAGCTCACAGGTGGCAAGAGGTTCGAAAGGTTTCCGAGTGAGCATGTCTAGCACAAGATTAATGTCCCAGGCTGTAACTGGACGTCTTGTAGGAGGTCTGGTATGCAGAACTCCTTTAAGAACTCTCTTAACCACAGGTAATTGAGCTAGTGTTAAGGAAAAAAATGGCTCATGATACGCTGAAATGGCGCTAAGGTGAACTTTGACTGTAGAGTACTGCAGACCTGAATTTGAGAGGTCCAAGAGGTACTCCAGAACCTTATCTGGTGGACAGGAAAAGGGATTCAAAGAGGACTTTGCACACCAGAGCGAAAAGCGCTTCCACTTAGCCGTGTAAGTTTTCCAAGTAGCTGGCTTCCTTGCAGCCAGAAGAATATCTGAAACCCTACGAGAGACATTGAACCGGTTTACTTCTACTTCTTCAGGAGCCAAGCATGAAGGTGAAGTGATCTCAGGTTGGGATGGACCACCGCCCCTGAGTCAAAGGTTCATCTGTAGGAAGTGGTCTTGGGGAACTGCCAACATACTGTTGAGTAGTGGAAACCACAGCTGCCAAGGCCAAAGGGAGCAATGAGAATCATCTTGTACCCTTGGGATTCGAACTTGAGGAGTACCCTCTGAATTAGAGGGAGAGGTGGAAAGGCGTAAAGAAAGCATTTTGTCCACCGCAGCCTGAACGCATCCTGACAGAAAATGCCAGGCCCTGGATTTCTGGAGCAGAAAAGAGGCAGTTTTGCATTGAGTGTGGATGCAAAATGGTCCAGGTCTGGAGTTCCCCACTCTTTGAATAGTGACTGAACTATGGTTGAGTCGAGAGAGCACTCGTGAGGATCTGTCTCTGTTCTGCTGAGACGGTCTGCCAGCTCATTCTGTATTCCCGGTAGGTAGACCGCTTGAATTAGAGCCTTGTGCTCCAAGCACCATTCCCATATCCTCATTGCTTCTCTGCATAAGGGGTAAGAATGAGCACCGCCCTGCTTGTTGATGTAATACATCACTGCTTTGTTGTCTGTTTGAAGGAGAATGTTCTTGTGACAGAGAACGTCCTTCAACGCTCGGACCGCATAAAGGACAGCTCTCATTTCTAGGACATTTATGTGAAGCTGGGACTCGACTTGAGTCCAGACACCTTGAGTGTGGAGAGCCTGACAGTGAGCTCCCCACCCCATTAGGGATGCGTCCATGCTAATGGAGATTTGATGGTCCAGAGGAGCAAAAGGATATCCATCCAGGAGATTGCTCTCTTGAGACCACCAGGTGAGTGACCTCTTTAAAGGTTCTGTCACCTTGATGAGATAGGACTGCGGGTGAGAGGTTGGGGACCACTGAGTACTGAGCATCCACTGAGTGGTTCTCATGTGCAGGCGTGCTGGGGTACAGTGAACACTGAGGATGCCATGAGGCCTAGCATCCGTTGCATCGAGTATGTGAGCTGTTCTCCCGATGTGACGGGTCAGTTGAAGGATATCATTCCTTCTGTCTTCTGGAAGAAAAGCCTTCCATAGGAGGTGTCCAGAAGGTCCCTATAAAGAGGAGCCTCTGGGAGGGCTGCAGTTGTGATTTCTTGAGGTTCAGCAGAACTCCCATGGACATAAGAAGGTGAGAGGCTGTCTCTACGGCGCCCAGAGTCCCTTGCCTGGAAGGGCTTGCTAGAAGCCAATCATCCAGATAAGTGAACACCTGTATCCCAACCTTTCTGAGGTATGCTGCGAGAACTGCACAACACTTTGTAAAAACCCGCAGCGCTGAGGATAGCGCAAAGGGCAGGACTCTGAACTGATAATGTTGTCCCAGAGCCACAAACCTCAGGAATTTGTGATGCCTCGGGTGAATAGGAATGTGCTGGTAAGCATCCTGCATGTCCAGGGAGGCTAGTCAGTCGTGTTGATGAAGCAAAGGTAATGAGGTTCCCAGAGAAATCATTTTTAATTTCTCCTTGGGGAGAAATTTGTTTAGCTTTCTGAGATCTAGAATGGGGCGCATTCCCCCGGACTTCTTTGGAACCAGAAAGTAATGGGAGTAGAACCCCATGTTCCGTCGATGCAGCGGCACCACTTCTACTGCCCTGCTGTTCAGAAGGCCCTGAATCTCGGCGGTGGGAAGGTCTGACTGAAGGGTTGACAGCCTGGGCTGCCGTTTGGGAGGACGATCTGGAGGGGTCTCCAGAAGATTGAGTGAATACCCCTCGCGAATTATCCGAAGGACCCATTTGTCTGAGGTTATGGACTTCCACTGGTTGTAGAAGTGCATCAGACGACCTCCAACCGGAGAGGAAAAGTCCACCTAGGTCAGCTGAGATGGGACTTGGGCCAGCAATTCATAAGGTAGCGCTGGGCGCTTTGGGCCCTTGAGCTTTCTGTTGTGTCTTCTTTTGAGGTTGGGCAGGTTGGTTTTTATGGAAACCTCCTCTGCCTCTGCCTCGAAAGGACTGACGATTATGAAACTGATGTTTATTGACATTCCCTCGAGACGGGGCAGGAGGGGGTCGAGCTAACTTAATGGCTGACCTAGTCTTTTGTGTAGCTTCTAGAGCTTGCTCTACCTGAGGACCAAAAAGATATGCACCATCAAAGGGCAACGCCATTACCTGCTGCTACGCGTCATTTGTGAAGCCCGAAGTGCGCAGCCAGGAATGACGGCGGGTGCAAATACCAGCAGCCGCTGAACGGGAAGCAGTGTCGAAAGCATCCATGGCTGCTTTAACCTGCTGGTTGTTAGATTCGATACCTCTGGTAATGGTTTGAAGAAGCTCTGGCTTTGTATCCGACTCCGGTAGAGCTTCAAACATTTGCTTGATTGAATGCCACAGGATATATTCATACTGGGAGAAATAGCCCTGGTAACTGGCAATATGCATACTTAGGGTAGAAGCAGCAAAGACTCTCTTACCTAAGGTGTTTATCTTACGAGATTCTTTGTTAATAGGTCGAGCTGTAGTAATTTGAGGAAGAACGACCTTATCATTCTCTGCCAGGACTACAATAGGATTCGCAAAGGCTTGAGATGCCAAAATGGGACGATCCTTGGGGGCTGAATATTTCCTATCTATGGATTTAGCCACCGAAGGGTGAGAGCAGGATTATTCCATACCATTTGAGACAACGCCTCGAAGGAAGAGCTGAACCGGAGGAGTCAAATCCTTAGGGATCTCCGGGGCATGAAGGTATTGGAGTCTTAATTTCCCAGGATCGATGTCTGTAGTCTGGAGAGAAAGAGTGGAACTCAGATTTTTCAGCAGAGACTTAAAGGACAGGTCCTCGACCACAGGCTCTGTAGCAGTAATAGATCCTGCTTTGTCCACTTCATCACCCAACCGAAGGTCTGGGTCAGGCTCAATGTCATCTCCTGACAGTCCAGGAGGGAAATTAATGAAAATCAGAAGAGAGGGAAGAAGGAAACGAGTGAAAGGAGGAGTCCTGAGAAGCAGAGGGAGCCCCGAGAGCCCTCGGCGCTGAGGAGGCGCATGGCACTGAGAACGACGCCGAGGGATCACGCGGCACCGAAAATGATGCTGAGGGACCACGCGGTGCTGAAAACGGTGCCGAGAAGCCACACTGCACCAAGGACGGCGCCGAGTGTACCATCGATGCCGAGGATGGTGCAGAGAAGCCTCATGGCGCCGAGAAGCTGCACAACGCTGAGGATGGCACCGAGGGTTCCGAAAACACCCCAGACTCCGAAAAACAGGTTTTGAAGGAAGAAGAGCAGGAGATAAGGGCATCGGTGTGGCCCCCTGTGCCGTAGCCATGTGAGGGGGAGGACACCTAAGCGCGGAGTCGACGGCACTGAAGAAGGTGCCGCGCGACCAGGAAAGTCCAACCACCCTACCTGGTCTCCCAATGACCCCGAAGGCCCACGAGTGACCGAGCCAGGTAGCTGAACCAACCTCCGGGCCCATTTGCTCCATAAGGCGGCCCACTGATGAAACTGCTCGTCTGAAGACCTACCTACTCGGGCGGGTAGGGCTCGAGGTCGAAGCCGATGGCTACCAGAAGCAGAGGTTGGTGACTCGAAGGAGGAGACCGCACTAGCCCAGATAACCCGAACGTCCTACGCAGACATATCGAGGGCGACCTTGGTGATGCCTCTTTTTAGACCTGTGGGCGAAGAAGAGCTCGAGGCGAATGGTGCCGAGAATACGACCATTTATTTTTATGCTTCCATGAGGGCCTCCATCCCCAGGCACTGGACTGACCATTGTCAGACCCCCTTCGGAGAAGCGCGGACGGACCCAGCCCGACTGACTGAACAGCTTTCATACGAAGTCTCCCTACCGTCACCTGACCTGCTTATGGTCGACTCCATCAAAGTAGGTTTAGACTTCTTTATTTTTAAAATAAGAATAAACTAAGCGATACTTTATCGAGATAATACTACAAAATAACAAAACTGAAAACTGTGCTGCTAGTTTGAAGTTTGACTCCCAGCAGTGGCAGCCGATAGTCACTGAAGCACACTTTCGGCCAGTGAGGGAAAAAAAAGGAACTGAGAAGCGGTTGGAGGTCGATGCCGAGATAGTCATTACCGCGAAGCTGAGGTTCTCGCTGCCGCTCGCTGGGCTCCATCTCTGGCGCCAACCCTCCAGCAAAAAGTTTGCTCCCAATAGGTCCTAGTGCCTCCGGCGCAGATCCCCAATAGTGTGAATGAGTGGTGGAGACTTATGTCCAGAAAGATCAGAGGAGGGAGAGGGGAGATATGATAGAGACCTCTAAATACCTCACAGGGGTAAATAAAATACAGGAGGGGAATATTTTTCAAAAGAAAAGGTGCTCAAGAACAAGGGGACATGTTATGCAGCTGGAGGGGTAGATTCAAGAGAGATGTGAGGAAGTACTTCTTCACAGGAAGCATGGTGCATTCCTGGAACAATCTTCCAGTGGAAGTGGTGGCGGCAAAAACAGTGGTGGGGTTCAAGAATGCATGAGATAAGCACAAAGAAATTATACTGGAAAGGGCGGGAGAAGCAGTTGTAGATCAGGCAAGGTCTGATGTAATAGTGCAGGTAGGGAGCAATGGGCAGACTGTTTATCATCAGCTTCTATGTTTCTATGTACCTACATAAAACAAAGGGGAGCTTAGCACTTCCCAATCTGTGAAACTAGTGTCAAGCGGCACTTTGTGCCCACGCTCTTTGATGGCTAGGCGACAACCCCCCCTTGCAATGGCAAGAACTAGTGTAACCCCTAGATGGCGCTATCCCAGGGGCTACTACCCCTGCCTGATTTGCCACTAACAGGTTGAGGGGCCTGGATCCGATGGCGGGTGCCTCCACCCAGAGGTCAGGGTTTGCAATAGTTAAACTAACTTGGTCACAGCCCTCTGGGACACTGCAACCCCCCTTTCTTCCCACTAGTGGCCCACACAATATATCAGAATTACCTTCACAGTATACACTTACCCCCAGGACTGGTTCAGGCACTGGGACCTCCTGTAAAATAAGATACAGTGCAACAATCACAGTACAATACTTTAACATAGACAAATACCTCAGGCAGTATAACTTTGCTGAAACAAGCAGCTCTGATTTATTTAGGGAATATAACAAGGACAGGGAAATCAGGTTAATTAGCTTATCACTTTATTCATCTACCTTATGGCTTTGTGCACAGGCCTATCCCTACCAGTTACTGTCCCTGGGTACCCAAGCCCTAGTGGCTAGTCCAAACCGTGGCAGCTGGTAGGGCCCTTCACACAGAGAAAAGAAACATTAGTTAAACAGTCAGCAGTACAGTAATTCCATTTGGATTTAATGTGGAATTCAACAGGGAGCGACCCTGAATTAGTACTCACGACCTCCAAACAAGATAGGGTCCTTCAACGTCAGCAGGGCTACTCTTGAGCTCCACGAGACTCCTCACACATTTATATGACAAACTGCAACAGGCAAAAGTCCTTTAATGGCAGCAGGATTCACTTGAGCTACACAAGCCTCCTTACACATTTATATGGTAAACAGTAACAGGCAAAAGTCCTTTAATGGCAGCAGGATTCACTTGAGGTACGCAAGCCTCTTCACACATTTATATGGTAAACAGAAAGTACTATACCAGGCAGGCTGCTTCTCTATCCCGATCGCAATTACTGCACAATACCCGGGAGAACACACAGCAGATTCAGTTCCTGACAGACCAAGCGCATTCAGCAATTTCTCCAGTCTTCTACAGGGTAAGCCTGGTTTCTACTCTTCAGATATCCTTTGATTCTCTTTACAGGACGGATTCAGTCCTAACAAGCAGTTACACAAGCTGCAGACCGGAACTCAGGGCCTTACACACGCTTCCCGACTAAAACTGCACACCGAAAAAGCACAGGGCTCCTTCCCTCTTCACTGCCAGAGCTCAACTGAAACTCCAGCAGACAAAACCGGGCACTTCCTTTGAGTTCCTCCCAGTTCTTGGCTGGATTGGCTGTCACTCACAATAGACTGCCCCTGTTGGTCCAAAAAGGCGCCGAAGTCCAAACTACATCTCCCAGAGTCACTGCCCATACAATCCTCTTGTGGCTGGTTCAAATTACGAGTCCAAGTTCTGATTCGTCCAAGGCACCATTTTAGAGCTACCTTAACCCACACTGATTGGTCCAGTTCAGCAGTTCAAAACTAGAATGGGGAACTAGGCAAACACAGCTCTGACTGCAAAGAAAGCAGGTTAG
Source organism: Neoceratodus forsteri (assembly GCA_016271365.2). Classification (NCBI taxonomy): domain Eukaryota; kingdom Metazoa; phylum Chordata; order Ceratodontiformes; family Ceratodontidae; genus Neoceratodus; species Neoceratodus forsteri. The sequence continues at coordinate 1,224,178,593 of CM057450.1, forward strand.
ACAAACTGTATTTTCATTATTACTCTAAATGATTTCTGGCAAACAGTTACATCTTTCAGATAGGTTCCCTTTGCACTCCTAGTGACTGCAAAAATGGAGTGAATTGGCAGCAGCTCGAGTCGTACTCAAGCAAAGAAACACACAGTCCCCCCATATAAACTAATTATGTCTGCAAGCAGACAGCTCTTAAAGAGACAGTCCCAGAGGCTCTAAAAACACTCACAGATAAATGGCTTAAACGCCAAACACCATTCAGGCTTGGAGCATTCAAGCAAGCTCCTGGAAGTCTTTTGGGAACCCCCATTTGCAGGGGAGTTACACTAGAATTGCTAGAGCAAACAAAATGTATACACATCCAACTGTATATGCTGCCTTTCCCGAGAGGAACCTTGAAAAACACAGAGTCCTCTCTTACCTGCAGCATCAGACAGCTAGAAGGAACTAATGAGATCCCTCACCACCACCACCACTAAAATCAGAGACCAGGTACCAGGAGATGATTGCACAGAATCTGAATTTTGGATTATCCTGGATAGATCACTCATTTCTGCTTTGGCCGAAAAAGTGACTTACACAGGACTTCCAATAATTGGGGGGGGGGGTCTTCATGTAATTTCAACAAACTGTAATTTCAGTTTAACTTACAGGGAACAGACCACTACTGCTATTTAGAGGTCAGGCATTTACTGGGCATCAGACTGAGTCTGACTTGGGAGGTGGGAGGAATAAACCCACTGCTGGACCTAGTCTAAGGGTAAGAGAATGTATAGTTCCAGACAACATAATCTCCGTTACTGATAAAGCCATCCAAAGGCTCTCCGAGGTATCTATGTCACAGCATCTATTAAATGGGAGGGAGAACTACGCTGCAAAATAACAGAATCAGACTAGGACACCCTATGTTTCAGACAGCATAAAGTAACAACATTGTATACATGGAGAGAATATGGCTGGAAATGTTTAACTCGCTATTTCAGAACACCACTAATCACAGGAATATACAATATACAAAGAGGCACAACTTGCTAGAGAAACTACATGCACACACACACACATATTTGGGGACTGCCTCATAATATGTCCATACTGGCAAGCAAGAAACAGCAATCTCAGAACTAACCCCTCTCCTAGACTCTCTTAAACCTCTCAAACAGAAATAATATTGTTGATGCCTGTGTACCATACAGCAGAACATCAACACACACAAATTGGCACCTCTCTAATGAATGGCAGCCAAAAAGACCATCTCTAGAAGGTGGTTACACCAAGACACCAGCACATAGAAAGAATGGGTGGACACAGTTTAAGAAATTTAGTTAATGGAGAAATTAAAAGCAGGCATGGGGTTAAAAGTGGACACATCCAAAAATGTCTGGAACTCTTGGATAACATGGCTAATGGACCACCAAGCAGATATAATTCCATGAAAAGAAACCTAGGTTAACAAACAGAAAAGATAAATTAGTCACTAGTGGGAGATTATATACAGGGAGTCTATCAAATGGTAATTAAACAAATTATTATTTATTTGGAAAATGTTTCACCAGGAAACACATCATGAGCTGTTACATTTCCAGAAGTGTCGGGGGGGGGGGTACAATGTTGGGAGAACAAACAATCACATAAAACGTACAGAGCAATGCATTGCAAGTACAAAATAACAATAACAAACTATAACAGAGTGGTACCAGTATGGAGTAGAAAGACCAAGACAATCTTGCAGTAGAACAAACCTAAATGGAAAGGAACAGGTATTGCAACCAGACAGGGTATAGGACTAGAGCGGGCAGACACAGTTTAAGTGCTGTGGGAGTAGATAGTGCATGGGATGAGAAGAGCTTAAGTAGGCCCATGGAAGGGCAGGTTTGGACAAAGTGGGGAAATAGGGAGGGCTCAGTAGGAGGATGGAGAGAGGGAAGAGGAATTGGGGGCAGCCTAAACCCAAACCCTTCAGGATGCTGAGGAACCCTGCAAGGGAATAGGACCAGGCAGTGGAGAAAATGAGGGAGGTTGGGGGAACTGGGGAAGTAAGGAGCAGGGAGATAAGGGGCAGGAGGGAGGGAGGGGAGAGGAAGGGGAAAGAGGAGGGAGGGGCAGGCAGAGGATTAGAAAGCAGGGGGTGTGTTGAAAGGAGAAGGATGGCGGAGAGAGGCAACTAGTTAACCAAACCAAACTCCCTTCAGGATGCAATGAACCCTGCAAGGGTATGCGATTCAAGGGGAGGAGAAGGGTAGCAGAGAGGGCAATATAGCAACCTAACCTAACCTTCTTCAGGATGCAATGAACCCTGCAAGGGTATCGCACTGAGGGGGAGGGAAAAGGATAGCAGAGGGGGCAAATAGCAACCTAACCGAAACCCCTTTAGGATGCAATGAACCCTGCAAGGGGATTGCGATTAGAGAGTGGAGGGAGGGAAGGGGGGAGGAGATGGGGGCAAGAAACTGCACCCCTTCAGATGCAGAGAACCCTGCAAGTGGGTCAGGACATAGGCAGAAAGAGTCAGGAGGGAGGGGGCAGGAGGAGAGAGGGCTTGGCTAGGAGACAGGAGGTGTGTTGGGGATAGAGGAGAGGGGACAGGCTCAAGGGTGAGGTGGAGGGTTGGGAAGGGGACTAGGAAAGGTACAGTAGGGGAGATAAGTTAATTAGAACAGAGGAAGGTGGGCATTGGAGGGAGGGTAGAGGGAGGGCTAGGGACAAGCGAGGGGAATAGAAATTATGTAGGGCTAAGGAGATAGAGGATGAGGTCAAGGAGAACCAGACAGACAGCAGGGAGTTCCAAAGCTTAGAGAAGCAGTAAGAGAAGGCTTCCTGTCCAATGGAGGTAGAGCGACGAGGGATCGCTAGAGTGCCAGCGTCAGAGGATCTGAGAAGACGAGTGGAGGGGGGAGGAGTAGAGAGAGAGTCAGAGAGGTAGGAGGGAAGCCCTTGTGAGAGACGGCTCTTGACTTATTTAAAATTACATATGTAACCATATCTTCATGTTGCTGTGCCCTGCACATGTATGATGTACAGTAATACTCCTGAAAAACTGAATAAACTTTCAATTTCAAGAAAATGAAAAAAAAAAAAACATGACAGCACCCCCTACTGTTGTACTACAGGGACAGGTTTGGATATTAGCCCACATTTCTGGTGTGGGACTAGAACCCAGGGACTTCCATTCTTTACACTCCAGAGGCAAGCTTGCAACCTACTCAGCCACTGACACTGCCTAGCTACTGGAAGAATAGTATACAGTGCAGATCGCCTTTACATCTAGTAGTTTTTTTTTTCCTGGGAGTTACTGAAATACTCGTTACAGACTAAGCAGTATCATTTTCTGTTATGTCCATATACAATGACATACTGTATAAGTAAAATAAATGAACCATAATACCATCTCATGTAAACAGAAAAAACAAACATCCCAAATATGTTCTTTTTTTTTCTCCAGCTGTTCAGCTGTTTCAGAGCGGAGATATTTATTGCATTCAAGGACTGTAGCAGTGTTACAGTAGGAAAGGAAAAGTGAGCTAGGCAGAAATCACAAAACACCTGCGGGACGTCAGGTTCAAGCCGTTTATATTCCTCACATGCTGAGCTGCATCAGTGCATAGTATCTTGAATGTTTAATAGGCTGCAGGGTCACAGCAAGTATGCCAGGCACTTAATACCTGTGGTTTCAAACATAAAAAGTGCACATCAGGCTTTACACAGAATACATCAATGATTCTAGTGGTCAACAAAGATGGTTCATATTGGCTTAATTTTTATGATAGCCAGAAGTAGAACAAAAAAGTAGAAGGCAGTGTGGTCCTGTGGTTAGTTTATAGCACAGAAGAACGAACCAGGGAATCTAGAGTTCAAATCATACCTTAGTAGATGGACCACTCTAAGACCTTGAACGAATTACATGACACCCCCAGCTGTTAAACGGGGTAGAACAAGAGCCCCACCAGAAATCAGATGCTGCAATGTCTGGAGTAAGTATATTGCAATTAAAGTAAACCTCAGTAAAGAAGGGAATCTCATCACACTTGGGAAATCCCCCATTGTAAACCTGATAGGCAGGGTATAGCTGCAGTCCAATCCAAGTGCTAATGAAAGCCCTTGAAGTCTTTGTTTAAAATTCTAATATTGACTTTCATAACTGATGTTTAACATATGTCTTCCAGCTATGCATGAAGTGCATTATTCCCTTATGATCGCACACCCTGGTGTGTGCTATCCCACTTATAAAATGGGCTTTCATGTGTTAAAAACAATATGAAGTTCAAATGATGTGTGCGGTTGTCAGACATTAATCGATGGTCATGTGACATGTTTCAACCAATGACATTACAGGATTTTCATTGCTTATTTTAGAATAGATAGATACACAGATAGAGTTAGCTAGTCACTGCAAAAAAAACTGCATTAATGCACAAGTTAGGGTCCAACTTTGCAGCAAAAGTAAGAAAATGTGGCATCAGGGTTTCAGAACCTAATTCTCTAAGCAGCAAAAGGACAAGACCACACAACAAACCACAGACAACCATCATCAAATAAGAAAAACAACATATAACTGATTCCAGATGACACAATTGCAATAACACTGATGTGCTACCTTTGTGGATTTGTATCCATGGCAAGGATACTGTAAGGCATTCACACTCACTTCTGGTTGCATCCACAATACTCAAATCACAAGACTACTAGTGTCTACAGAAGCACAGGTCCCTGTAGCTACAGGTCGAAATCCACAATACCCAAATTACATGCATTCTTTTGTGTGCAGAAGTGCAGGGCCCTGTTGGGCCAGCGCTTCTGTAGCCATCGGTACTTATGCACACTGTAAGACATGCACACACATCTGGATACAGGGGCCTGTGTTTCTGCAGCTGCAGGTGTAAGACATACTCATCAACCTCTGGCTGCAGAAGCGCAGGCCTAATGAAATCCTTGATACACAAACTGCAACACTACTTCAGTCTGCAGAAGTGCAGGTACCTTTGGGGCCAGCACTTCTGTAGCCACAGGTACTCATGCACACTGTAAGACATACACACTGATTTCCAATTACAAGACATCATTTGTCTGCAGAAGTGCAGGCTCCTATGGGGCCAGTGCTTCTGTAGCCACAGGTACTCATGAACACTAAGACATACACACAGTTCTGACCTGTACTTCTGTAACTGCAGGTGTAAGACATACTCAATGACTTCTGGCTGCAGAAGCACAGGCCCCATGAAATCCATGATACCAAAATTGCAACAGCACTTCTGTCTGCAGCTCTGCAGCTGCATATAAAAAGTATTCATTTTTATGTATATTCACTTTTCTTGAACCAAGTAAAAAAATAAAAAACAGATGGTGGCCATCACAATCTGAAAATGTTTTCTCACGAAAGGTAAATCAATAATTTTAGGAAAGGTAAATGTTCGTGACAGGTAAATTTATTTTTTGTATCAGAGGGCTACCTTAGAATGCTACTGAGCATTTTTAGAAAACATCCTTATAACTCTAGAATCATTAATATTTTTTTCATGAAACCTTCAAAAGGCAGTACCTCAGCACAGGCCCCATCAACCCTGAAAGTTCTGGGGAAAAAATCCATACCATCTAGGGTGTGGGAGAGAGAGAGGAAAATAACGTGTGACAAAAGCCTAAAAAGTTTAGACTTTTCTGTAAATGCGACACATCCATATCTAAGAAACCGAATAAGTGAGCCAGCCCAGCAGTGCAGAGGCACTGTGAAATGCCTTATCTCACACCATGCTGGTGACTGGAGTTCAGAAATGAGCTTGGGTGGCCGTGGGCTGGCTGGGGGGCTGGGATAGTGAGCGGCTGACAGGTACCTCTCCTCTCCCATGTGGGGGTGATTTCCCTTCCCGGCTCTTGGCAGCTACCAGGTGGAGGCCTGGTGGTAGCGCTGATGCTACAAGGGGCCACAAGAATGGTTCCAGACTGTATGTGCATCTCCATGCACATGCGCTTCTGTGCTGCACCCTGTGGCTCTGGGACAGTGGGAGAAAACACAGGAGGGAAATGGAAGGGCTGAATTAAGCCCTACCTGAGGAGCTACACCCCACCCTGCCACTCCAATGGGTAAGTGGGGGACTTCTGGATGAGAGTCACCAGGGGGAGGACAGCCCTCTCTCCCCTGGCCCCACTGTGGGGAGAAATCCATGGGGGAAACATCCCCCCACAAGGAGAGAGAAAGGCAACTGGTGGCTGATGACACCTGAAAACAGGGCTGAATAGACAGCTGGTCAGAACAGGAGGATAAAAACCTCCATAAAAAAAGGAACCACATAGGTGGCTATCATGACACTTCCCACATCCTGAGAACAACACATGACACATTTGGGGCAATTTTGCTGAACACCACTAAAGTTATTAAGGTGCGATGCTAAAGGTTAACACTGAGCACTCCACTCACATATATATACTGTATATAGATATATATATATATTTTCATTACAAAAAACTTTGTTAATGCATCAGTTAGGTTTGATAGCACAGCAACAAAATTATGTAAATGTTTTAAATAATTTTACCAACCCAAGCCAAAAAGCCCTAACCATTTAGGTGCAGTGGTGTGGCAAAGAAATTGTATTTTTTGGTGCAGTAGTGTTGCAAATTGCGACAGTACAGATGCAACAGTGTCGTGATTTGCGAAAGTGTCGCAAATGTACTGTCATGATCTGCGACAATATGGGATTTTTAAAAAGGTATTGCTAGGGCTCCTAGAAAAAAACTCATGGCACTGTTGTGTTTCTCAGGCCCCATTTAGGTAAATACAACTATCAGTGTTTACCTAGGGCCAGTAGAATTTTAATTACAGATGTTTTTCTTCACCACTAACTAAAACAAGATGGCGGCAGCACAACACTACTGAGTGGATTTGTGACAGTAACAGGTATTTTTGACAGGCACACATATATTTTTCCCATTGACTTCAACGTTAAACTTTAAAATTTTAATAACTTTTGAGTGGTTTGTTTTTTCACCAAATCTTCGAAAGGCACATCAGTGACCCAGACTACATCTTCCCTGAAGATTTCAGACCAGATGGATAAATCATTTAGGCTGTAGCCCTGAGCAAAGAAACAAGCAAAACACCCCATTTTGGCATGTTTTTGGTGCTCCGCAACTGCTCATCTGACCGTAACACAACTTGACAGATCCAGAGATCTATGGCGCCCCACCGCGCATGTATACTTTCAGGCAAATCCGTCATATGGTGTCAAGGTTATTAAAGTGCAAAAGTGTTTGGGTTTAACATAGAAGTGGCGAGGAAACTCTAACTATAGCTGCACTACTGGCAGCTATATATATATATATATATATATATATATATACATACATACATATATATATATATATACACACACACACATATATATATATATGTTAGGGTTACCACTACAGTGACAAAAGTAGGAAAATACGTCATTAACTATGCACCCCCCATCTCACTCACATATACACACACACACACACGCGCCAACACGGGAAGGGGCAAGGCAACGCAAGCAATCAGAGACAGCATTCATTAGGTAAGTGAAACAACTCAGAACTCTCTGAACGTACCACAACAGACATCCACCATCATGGTTCACCAACTTTATAAGTTCTGGTTCCATCCCAGTGTCTTGGAGGGTACACCCACATGCTGTGCAACCATGGGGGAACGGCCCACTGCATGCACCTGCACCCCAAATGGCTCGGAAGGTATGCGGGAACACAGGGTTCAAAGGACCCTGCATTCCCACATTATTTAACAGTGATGTTTAAGTACAGCTTGGGGTCTGGAGGACCCTGCGCTACTGCATGTATGCAAAATTAGTTTTTGCTATGGATTATAGGGTTGATGTGCATTGCTTGCACTGCACTGGAAACTTTGCTGTAGTGATGTGGAAGCACAAGGTCCAACAGAACCTGTGCGTCTTACATAAGGACCAAATTAGGTTACTTTTGTAGTATCAGGTGTGTACCCTCTGTATGCAGCATGCCTGAAACTGCTCCGCAGAGATGTGCGATCACAGGATCCGAAGGACTCTGTGCTTCTATATCGTGTTACAGGGATGTTCAACTGGCAGTTCAGGGTCCAGAGGATCCTGTGCAGTTCTGTAGTAGCAACCAAGGTTTGCTGAGTAGTGTAGGGTCCATGCTCACTGCATGTGCTGTAAGCCAAACTTCTGTACAGAAAAGTGAGACCATAAGGTCTGAAGGACACAGCACTCAAACATTTAATAGTGATGTTTACCTGGCAGCACAGGGACAGGAGGACCTTGCGCTGCTACTTACTGAAAAAATTAGGTTAGCTTTGTGGCATACAGTCTGCATCCAGTTCATGAACTGCACCTGGATTTTGTCTGTAGAGATGTGAGAGTGCAGTGACCGAAGTATTCTGTGTTTCCATATTATGTAATAGTGATGTTTAAGTAGTTGCACAGGTTTCGGAGGAATCTGCACTCCTACATAGTAGCAAAATTAGGTTTGCTTTCTAGTATAAGGTCTGTGCGCAAAGTATGCACTGCATGCCATAATCATCTGTAGGGGTGTGGGAACACTTGCTTTAAATGACCATGTGCTTCCACATCATGTAAAAGTGATGCTTGAGTGGCAGCGCAGGGTCCGGAGAACCTTGTGCTTCTATATAGCAGCAAGCTTATGGTTGCTTTAGTGTACAGGGTCCATACCTGCTGCATGGACTTCACCCCATACTCCTTTGTAGAGAATGGATGTGGGAGCACAGGGTCCTGCAAACCCCTACAGTCCCACATCATATAATAGTGAAGTTTCTCTGGCACTGCTGTGCACGGACTCAGCACACTGTGTACTGCATTGTATGGTTTCATACATTCCAACAAATAAAACAAGAAAAGGAAAACTGCAGCAGGTACTGGACAGTACAGAGCATTGTGTATTACTACTACTACATCCAAAAATTATATTGGTGTGGGAAACACACAAGAGTGTAGCTACACTCCTGGACGTACAGACTGCAAAGCAGGTTCAGTCTCACAGAGTGGAACAAATATGTTACTGAAGGAGTGTAGCCTACTCTGGAGGTTGTATTTCTTCTGTGTGGGTCAAAATTAAGTATCTATGTGACAAGTCAATGTACTGTAGTGTGTTACTTCAAAGCATAAACAACTTTTGTAAGTATGATAGCACACAACACAGATTATGGTATGATTCCAAGGGATATGAATATGAAAAAAACACTGCCAGCCTGCCAGCACAGTGGTAGAGCTACTGCTCGCAATGCCGGCGACCCGGGTTCAGGAACATGCCCGGAAAGTCAGAGGGCCAGCCGGGGGAAGGAGGCTTGAGGGTCCCAGGACCGCTCGCCTTCTCAAGAAGGGAGGGGGGACCGAGGATTGGTGCTTGACTGACCTTAGGCAGAGACCTGAGGTATAGCAAGCATCTGACCATGCAGAAGGGGGAGGCATGATGGACATTGGTGCTTGTGCCTTGATGTCAGGGCACACATCATGCCCAGAACACCGGAAAAATGGCTCCTTGCACTCCATGAAGATAGAGCGCCAAGTATAGATCTCCATCACCCCTACCTGACTGGTGTCCCGACAAAACTCAGGAATTCAGGGTGTATGGGCCCCCGCCTTGGGGGAAATCAAGGCTCTGTGGGGGACCACCACTGTGGGCTCCAGGTAGGTGAGTGGAGACAGATGCCATAGGTGACTCCCAACAAGGCAGAGTGCAGAGGGCAGGGGGAGAATAAAACAGAAAGTAAAAAAACAGAAGGAAAAATACTAAAACCGCAGGGCAGAGAGGAAGCCACAGTTAGACAGTATAGGAGAAATTACATAATGATGGGAATGGAGGGTCTACAGGATGTTGTGCTACTAGTCCTACATACATGATTTTTCTGTGTATCTCTGTATATCTCTTTTTTTTTTGTTTTTGACTATTTTTTTCACTGTCACCCCGGAACTCTCTGTTGTCACTCGCTCACAACCACCATGCTACCACCCGCCTGCAGCCTGCCCCACTGGGAAATCAGGGACAGACACTCCACCACCTACCTGGTCCATCGACTGGCCTTTCTCGCTGGAACCAAGGCAAGGCAGAGGGGATCGGGAGGGCCAGTGGGTTGAGCCCGGCATTGAGTGTGTGGCAGTGGGGCATGGGAGGGTGCTGTCGCCTATCCAGGGAGCGGGGCTTTTCTTGTGTATGTTGCCATACTGCAGTGCTTAACTCCATTCAGTGTAAGCTCTGCCTTTTAGAAAAACAATTTAAAAAAAAATAAAACTCCCGTCCGAGGCTAAATCAGTTAAACTAGTAGCATTACAATGTAAAAAAAAAATGCCTCACAACAGACTACTAGTTGAGTAACTGCTGTCGGCTTGTTGTTAAAAAACAAAATGAGCAACTCCATCTCCAGCATTTATAGTCCTGCAAAGTAAGTTCAGCAATGCACTTCAAAGTCAAATGTCTCTGCTCCCATTCCCGGTCTGCACCCCGCCCCTCGCCCCCGCTGATGGCACCAACATCCTGATGGCTAAGATCTGCAGCATGTCTTTTTTTTTAAATATACACCCTTGCCTCTCTCAGTTAGATTTGCGCAGGGATGCATGCAGGCTAGTTTCCTTCTGGGTTGAAAAAGTCGACTTTGAGTTGACTTAGTTTTACCTGTCAGAGCACCGAGGCTCACGGAGGATAACAGACACTGGCATCTGTATGTTTTTTTTTTCTCTCTCTCTCTCTCTCTCATTTTTAACAAAAAAGACATCAAGTCTCAGTTTAGGTTCATGCTGGGATGCAGGCTCATTTTGAGTTAGTCATACTACGTGTTTACAGTGCTGATTTTGAATAGAGAGCCGAGTGCAGTTAGAATGAATAAACCAAGTCGTCATCATGTCAGCAGCAGGCTCGAGCAGTAAACTGAACCTTGAGGCACGGCTTCACCGTTAGTAGTCATAACATGTATTGAGATCACACAAATAGAGACCAAAACACAATAAATCATGTTAGGGATTTTATTCAGCATGAAATTGCACAATTAACCATACTGGAGCCAACAGCTACTTTCCTGTCCCCTTTAAATATCTCGGAAATGGTTTGGTCTTTTTACTTGAAATTTGAAGGGTGTTCTCGGCATGTCCTGTAGATGTGAATTACGGTGTTTATGTGTTGGAGAAATTTTTTTTGCGGAGATATTACGTGACGCAATTTACGTGTTGCAGACAGTGTTTTGCATTGTGCTGGTGGCTTGAAATTAATAGGGTACTTAGTCTTAGTGTCATGGATGTAGTCTGCAGTCGTTGTGCCTATAAAATGTTAACAGGTGTGGAATTCTGCATCTCTGATGAATGAAAATCTCATACTTTTACATGTTATATCTCGGACACGGTTTGGTGTTTTACACTGAAATTTGGAGGGTGTTGATGGTACACACGTTTACAAGTTGGTGGGAGATCGGGCCCTTCGGTCCCTGTGCTCCCACCAACTTGCGCAACTTCTTACTTTTCTATTCTTTTCCAAAAAGTAAGGAAATTCTATGCAAAAAACTGCATTAATGTATCATTCAGGGTTAAAGCACAAAAAGTCAGGAAATGAAAAATCTTTAGGGTTGCCCCTCCTCCCCCGGACCCGCCAATCATCCGAGTTTGACAAATGACGAGGTGTGTCATTGGGGTCGTGAGGCCTAAATGTCACCCCATTCTTTTTGCTATCCCTGTCAATATGATTACACATGGAATGGGTGACATTTAGGGCTCACGACCCCAATGACACACCCCGTCATTTGTCAATCTTGGGATGATTGGCGGGTTCGGGGGAGGGGCCTACTGCCACCATGGTCCTCCCATTTGTCATGGTTCCATGTGATATGAGCGACTGCAGAATAATGATGCACAAATGAGCGAGTGCACAGGTGACATGCACTACAACAAATACATTAACAGCAATGGTCCGAAGCAGTCACAATCAGGGCGATATGCAGTAAGAATTTTATGTGGGGGGCTATGCCCCCCACAACCCCCATTATTTTTATAATCAACACGGGGGGGGCTGACACTGAGGTAGTGGAGAAAGTAGGTAGGTAGGTGGGTACATTTTTTTTTTTATACAGGATATCACATGTCATTAGGGATGAAATCCCTGTTTACAAGACAAGCCTTGTTTGGTTATATAAAAGTAATAAATCATGTATTACAAGTACTAAGATTTTTACAAGGTTTGTTAAATACAGCGACATTCACTATGCAAAATGCATAATAACAGTACATGAGGGAGCTATTTGGGGAGAGGGGGTGAGTCACATTCAGGTGGCCGGGCGGGCATGGGGCACACATTCGGGAGGTCGGTGAACAGAAACTCACCCCCCAAAAAAAACACAAGTACCCAAACTTCAAAACAAAATAGCATTCCCAGCCACCTAGCTCCGAACCCAGGTCCTCTTGCACCAGCGGCAGTCACTCCTTCCACAAGACCATACGCCAGTTGGGAACTGCCTGGCCAAACAACCCATCATATTCCCATTCACATTACCTCCATAACACATTCGCCGTACTTTTTACTGTCGCCATTCTTGTACCGTAACAGTCGCCCATACCACCCCTCGCTACCCATTTGCACTCACCCTTCTAAGAGGCAATCAAACTGAGTCACTCAACTTGACCTACCCATATCACAGGATACCAATCGGCACCTAAAACAGTGGATAATGTTGGCACCCCCCTTTGTTGTTTTGACAGGTAGGAGGACGCACGTCTGGGACACCCTAATGAGGCCACAGTCATCAGGAGGGTAGATGCAGAAAAAAAGAACTGTTTAATGGTTTTAAAAAGCTCTGCTTTGCTAAGCAGACAAGTTTGTTTTGTTGGTTTTGATACAGGCCTACGCCAATGTCAGTGTGACACCTCCACGTTTTCAGTTGTAGTCCATGCAGGAATAACAAACAGAGACATCTGACTAAATATACTGTTTCAGTAGAAATCCTTGAGTGAAATGGAGTGGAAGAGTGTGGCTCCTGGGGGAGGGAGGCAGGCCCCATCATGGCAGTAGCAGGAAATGCCAACATGGGCCCAGGACTGTGCCCAACATGCCAATGTTGTCGAGGCGCAAAAACTGGCCATGCAAACTGTGACACTGTGTGAGGTCTGCTAAAACTTTTTCCCTAAATGGCCCATGACCAAAATGCTGACCTGGTAGGGGTGCAACTATATAACCCCCTGGAAGAGTGACTGCTCATTCCCTAATTCTGGGTCAGGTACCAGGTAAAAGTTAACATATACCCTCCTGTACTCTGCTCATGCCAAGGGACTTTGAAGAGGGCTCCCTGTGGGGAAGTGAGTCTCCCCAGGCTGGCTGCCCAGTTACAACCCCTTCCACCAGCACACCAGTACAGGAACCTGACTCTCCAGAGGTGGTTGTTGACAGTATTTTGGAAGTCATTGTTATTTAAGATGAGCCATGTACCACTGCACATCCTGATTTTGAAGATACCATGCCTTAGAGACCACTGCAGTGCCCTCCCTAACTCCTGGAGCTTCTCAGAAGGATGACTTACCATCTTTGCCAGCTGCAACTGATGTTGTACCCACCATGCCAGGACTGGAACTGACTGTGACCACACTGCTCTTCCGAGTGGAAATGAGTGACTTTTCCCATGATGGCCTGAGCCACCAGACCACAGAGAGCCAGTGGAGATTGCAGCCTTGGACACCTATCCTGAACCTAACCCTCCACTTAGAGGAAGAGGAGTTACCAATGGGGGAGGTGGGTATTTCTGCCTTCAGTGAGATGGCACCAGAAACTGAGATTCCCCATATCCCCCAAACCAGTGAGGCCTATTATAAGGTGCATTCTTGTTCGAGCCACCTTGGAAAATACCTCCATGATGGTCATTCTGGATGATCTTTCCATATCTGTAAGCTTGGGCAAGACATGTGGCTGCCACCTGGACACCCATGTGGGCGTTTGTTCTGTGCTCACCAAGTGGATTAGTAGGTGGCCAAAGAAGTAAAACAGTTGTGGTGTTTTACCTCCTGCCACCTTGTTTGTGTATCTGGGATGTTGTGGAGAAGTCCCATGACCAGAGACTCTGAGAGGAGGCCCATGAGTGTCTGAAAAAGGGGGGGATTATGGACATTTCACAAAGGACGTCCCGGAGATGCAGGGACACATATCCAAAGTAATCAACATTTGGCAGCTGAAGCACAGCATTCAAATGTATAGGGCTGTCTTAACCAATCCCCCTGGGATATGAAAACATACAAAATTATGCACCTAGGGCACAGAAACCCAGAGGCAGAGTACAAAATGATAGAAGAGTTACTGACTGTCACCAAACTGGAATGGGACCTGGGAGTAATCATATCTGATGATTTCAAGGTGGTGACACAGTGCGACAAGGCAGTAGGTATGGGCAGTGGGGTGCATAGAGAGGGGTATCAACAGCAGAAGGAGGGAGGTAGTGTTGCCACTGTATAGATAGTTAGTAAAACCCCACCTGGAGTACTGTGTCCAGTTCTGGAGACCACATCTCAGGAAGGATACAGACAGAGTGGAGGCTGTCCAGAAGAGGGCTACTAAAATGGTGCAGGGGCGACTTCAGAAACTGTACAAGGGGACTGAAGGCCCTTGGTATATACTCCCTGGAAGAGAGGTGGGGGGGAACATGATAAAGACTTATAAATACCTCATGGTGTTGAATAAGGTACAGGAAAGGAGTATTTTTCAAAGGAAAAGATGCACAAGAGAAAGGGGGCGTGCAATGAATTTGGAAAGGGGAAAATTTAGGGAGAGATGTGAAGAAGCACTTCCTCACTGAAAGAGAGGTGGATGCCTGGAACAGTCTTCCAGAAGTAGTGGTGGGGCAAAAACAGTGATGATCTTCAAGCATTCAGGGTAAAGGCACAAGGGAATCTTTGTTGGGAAGCGGAGGCTGGGCAGGAGATCAAGTAAGGTCTGTGGTGACAGTATAGGCAGGGAAAGATGGGCAGACTGGGTGAGCCAAGCAGTCCTTATCTGCTGTAAAAAGTCTATGTTTCCATTATAAAGGTATATGGGAAGACAGCAAGTGAGTGGTGGTGAAAATCTTTGTTTAAGGGACGTGCTTTATGGGCAAATGTGTCTTTTTCCCGTTCCCATAATTTCTAATGTTGTTACATTCAAACCTATTTGATTGAGAATTAAACCTGGAAATACTATATATCTTTGATTAGAAGCTGGGACTTATAATAGACGAAGCTGATTTTGGCTGTGGCTATTATAGGAGAGTGGCTTCTAACTGAGGGTGGCCTTTATTCAATTAACTGATTTAGGCTGCTAACTGGCAGTTTTTAAAAGGTTTGCCAGTCTGTCAGTAAGTGTCTGTTCTGTCAGTCAGTACTCATTGACACTCAGTGACACTCCTTTTCTAACATGTCCAAAGCACAAGTTCATGGCCTGGCCTTTAAACATGCAGCTGCTAAGCGTGCCATCATGAAAGGGAATCACCCTGTTACACAGGCTCTCAATGCTGATGACCAGCTGAGAGTGGGAAGAAAAAGGCTCCCATTCCTAGAGCAAAAATTGTCAGTGGTTGGTGACATGGGGACCAACAAGAAAAGGAAGTGACTCAGTGGTGGTAGTTGCAGGTTCCAGCACCCTGAGTCTGAGAGTGCACGCCCATCATCGATCTCCCTTCAGCGTGAGCAGTATATGAGCATTACTCAAAAATCTGTGGACCTTAGACCTTTTTTCATAGGATTCATAGGATGACTTACTTGGTCCGTTAGCGTTAGATATAATAGACCAGTACCTTTAAATATATTGAAAATGGCTATTCCCATGAAAATTGTCTAATGCCTTTTTGAACCCTGCTGTTGTGTGGCTTGACACTACTTCAGATGGCAAGGCATTCCATTTTACAGCTACTCTCTGACAGAACCAGTGTTCACTGGATCTTTTATAGAAAACTTTTCTACCCAGTTGAAACTGGTGGCCTCTATTCACAGTGGTCACTTTCCTACTCTGTAACCTTAAGCAGTCCCATAAATCTTTCTGCTGAAATGCTCTGAAAACCAAATGCATATTGCCTCTGTATCTGCGATACTGAAGTGAATACATCCCCAGGTCTAACAGTCTCTCATCATATGTCCTCGTCGCCATTCCCCTCACCATCCTCATGGCCCACCTCTGCACCCCCTCCAGTCTTGCCACATCCTTTCTCAAGTACAGTGACCAAATCTGGCCACAATACTCCAGGTGTGGTCACACCAATGACATGTACAGTGGCATCATGACCTCTCTATCCCTGCTCCTTATATTCCTTCTTATGCAAGCCAAGATGGCATACCCCTTTTTTGCTGCCATGGCACACTATTCAGCATGATGTAAAGTATTTTCAATCTGAATACCCAAGTTCCTCTGTACATTTGTGGTCTTTAGTTGAACACCTTTTATGTTGTAACTAAATTTATGATTCTTTTTCCCCCAAGTGCGTAATCATACACTTCTCTAAATTGAAATGAAGTTTCTTGTTATCTGCCATCTTCACCAAAAGATCTGTATTTTCCTGAAATTTACCTGCATCTTTTTTATGTTAGTAACGCTCCCATTTTGATGTCATCAGCAAACTTTTCCATCCATGCCCCTCTTCCTATAGTCAAGGATGACACAAAGACATTAAACAGGGTAGATCCCAGCACGGAACCCTGTGGGACTCCGCTGGTCACAGGTACCCAAGATCACACATGCCCTTTAATGATCACTATCTTGCCTTCTGTTCAGCAGCCACGCTGAAATCCACTTTAGTACACTGCCATCTAATTTAATTTATTTTAATGCATTTATAACCTCTCCGTGGGAGACACTGTCGAATGCCTTCTCAAAATCAGTGTATAGGATATCTACCGATATATCGTTATCTAATGCTCTACTTACAGGGTCAAAAAACTGGATCAGATTGGTCATACACGACTTTCCCCTTTGGAATCCATGCTGATGAATATCATTTATACCCTGATCCCTCGTGTGTATTTCAATCTCTTCCTTTACAAAGCCCTCAAATATTTTCCCAATGATACTTGTGAGGCTAATTAGTCTGTAATTGGAACACAGGGATTTGGACCCTTTTTTATGAATTGGTACAATATTTGCTGAAGTCCAGTCCCCCGCTAACTCAACTATGATGACAGATTTTTGAAACATAGCATGTATTGGATCAAAAATGACTGATGCCAACTCTTTTAACAGTCTGGGATGTAGATTGTCAGGTCCTGTACCAGTAGTGTTAATACAGGATACAACTTTTCATACTAGCAGGGGTAGGTTGGTAAGTTTTTATGGCGCTGGGGTTTTTACCTGCACCATAAAACCACTGGCAGACAATGCCTCCCCAGACTACATACCAAAAGCAGTCAAATTTGTGAATTTCTGTGACCAGCAAATTAAATAAAACAAAATCCCCCATTGCCAGTATAGGCAACACGGGCGAGAAAGCAGTTTGGGCTGACACGCCAGGAAACCGGACTCCTGATAGTACTGGGGCCATATCTGTACCACTGTTAACTACAGGAAAAGGGAAACAGAAGATTAGTGTAATTAATGTAATGTTATCTGTTTCTCTTTGTCATCACTGATAATGACTGTACCTGGTTGTATACTGTTCAAATGTTTGTTCTCACCTCATGCTGCGTCATGAAATGCTCTTTAATGTTGACTCTGGTCTCCCCTGTCTGTACTCTCCCGGGTCGTGCCTGAATATAGGCAACATTGTTGTCTAATGTACTTACCCGGTAAACAAAAAACAAACAAATAAATAGTGTCCGCCTTGCAGCTATGACAGATGGAAGAAAATGCCTGCCTTTTGTTGTCCTGAAGGGAAAACATCTGCCTAAAGAGGTCTCAAACTTCCCTGGAGTGATTGTTGGAATCTCACCAAATGGATAGATGAACAAGGAGCCAACATTTCAGTAACTGGACAAAGTATGGGGAAGCAACACCTTTAAAAAGTGTCTCCTCATACGGGACACCTTCCATTATCACATTTGCCCAGCAGTGAAGACAGCTGCTAAAAAGAAGAAAACAACAATGGCTGTGATTCCAAGAGGCTGCACAAAGTTGCTCCAGCCTGCTGATGTCTCCTGGAATGCTCCCTTCAAGGCAGCATATCGTGAGTGTAATGACAAATTTGCTCACCATGCAACAGCGAGAGTTAACAGCTGCTGGCAACCCCAGAGACCCATTGAGAGATAAAAATGCTTGAATGGGTGCGGACATCATCACAAGCTGTCAGCAGGGAAGTGATAGTAAAATTGTTGGAGGTGATGTATGTTTTTCATGTAATTTTAATGTAAAATCATTTTTTATTTTTCTAATGTTTTTAATTTTTTCTCTTATCCCTAGGTCTGTGGAATAACCATCTCAGACCCCGATGTACATACTAAGGTCTGTGAGAACAAGAAAAGGCTAATAGCCCATAAATACTGCTGCCACGCTATTTCAGAGGTAGTTACTCAATACAGTATTTCCATATATTTATCTAGTTTTCTTTTGAATACTATTTTTTTTCACTAACTATTGTTTCTAGTGGCAGACAGTTCCAAATACATATTGTCTTTTGGGTATACAAATACTCCCTTTTTTTCTGTCCTGAAAGCAGTTCTCTTGACTTGAGGTGGATGCCCTCTGGTCCTGCTTTGGTCAGGCTTAAATTTTAAGTCTAGTTGACTAGTCAGACTGGGGTCAGCTATGATATTAAAAAGCATTAATAGAGCCCCTCTAATCCTGTGTTTGTAGAGTGGCATCAATTTAAGACTAGCGAGTCTTGACTGTAACAGTTTTCTTTTCCCCTTGCCCTAGTACCAGTTTAGTGGCTTCCTTTGCACTTTTTCAATTTCTGGTATTTCTTTCTGGTTAGAGGGTGCCCAGAACTAGGATTCATAATCAAGAATGGGGCAATGCTCTATATAGGTGACACAGAATGTTTTCCCTTCTGCTGTGAATATTCTTTCTAATAGACCACAGAACTCTGTTGGCCCTAGCTATGACTTCTGAGCAATGTTTGTCTGAGTCAAATTTTTTAGTAACTGTGACACCCAGATCCTTTTCAGATTGTAATTTGTTCAACTGGTGTCCCTGTAGAGTATAATTATACTGGGTATTATGTGTCTCCATATGCAATATTCCACACTTGTACAAATTATACTGCATTCCCCATCAGCTAGCCCAAGGACCAGCTTTGTCTAATTTAAAGAGCAGGTGCTTAGTAAAGATGCATATCTTAACAAATGAAGGTTTGGGGCCTTTAGATGCCTCTGCAATCATTCCATTTGCTTTTATTTGTTTCTTCATTTACTTTTCCATCATTTTATTTGTATTTTGCCAACTGCTATTTCAGTCAATCAATCAAACTTTATCTAACCAGGCAAAATCATCATTGAGCAAACTCATTTGCAAGATGGTCCTGGACAAGTAGGACATATACAACTACAGCAAAATTACCAGATAAGCAGTGTGCACACAATGAGCAAATAAAAGACAGTTACAGAGAAACAAATAAGATCAGGGCTGGGGAGTACATATGGTGAACACTATCCGGGTTGGTAATTGACTGTATATATAAAGGATTCCCTCAAGACATGGGATTATTCAGACAAAGGTCACAACGTTACAATAAGACGAAGGATACCAGATAGGGTAAGTAAGGGAACAACAACCGAAGGTTTATGGGCAGGGGAAAAACAAAGAAAAGGGTTGGTGAGGGGTGGAAATAGATGTAGTTAAACAAACAGGTGGGAGTTCGCAGAATAATCCCAAGGTACAAAGAAGAAGAGAAGTGCTAGGGGAATACATGTAAGTGTCAAGAGTTTGGGGAGCCACAGGAGATGGAGGAGGTGGTTATTTGCGGTTATATTCAAGTGTATTTCTATCTTTTTCAAAAGAAATTGATACATTATTCATCAACACACTTTGTCTTTTATGATGTTTGCACTATAGTGCTCCATTTTTGTGATTTTATGTTTTTGAATACAATAATTGGCTTCTCTTTACTTCTTTCCAAGTAAAATCTGGTTATGAAGAAAATGTCACCTGCTAAAGTATAACAAAAGATCACGTTATCAAAAATCACATATTTCTATTAAATATATAATAGTTTGGTGGCAGGAAGTGTTATTTCTCCATAAAAATCTGAAAACAGATTTGTAGTTTCTCATTGAATTACAATGGCAGCCTTGCTAGTAAGGATTTTAT
Source organism: Neoceratodus forsteri (assembly GCA_016271365.2). Taxonomy (NCBI): domain Eukaryota; kingdom Metazoa; phylum Chordata; order Ceratodontiformes; family Ceratodontidae; genus Neoceratodus; species Neoceratodus forsteri. The sequence continues at coordinate 1,224,198,768 of CM057450.1, forward strand.
GACATCATCACACAGGGATTCCAGTGGATTCTTTTTTCACTAGCAGTTGGCAAAATACAAATAAAATGATGAAAAAGTAAGTAATGAAACAAGTAAAAGCAAACTGAATGATTGCAGAGGCATCTAAACGCCCCAAACCTTCATTCTTTAAGATATTCGCCCTTACTAAGCACCTGCTCTTTAAACTGTAATTTCATAATGTCCTCAGACATGGTCCTCCAGGTTTTTTATCACCCACATACTTTTCACACCATCCTTTCAAATCACTGCTTAGGTCTTTAATAAATATTTCAAACAGTATAGGGCCCAGTACTGACCCGGGTGGTATTCCGCTTGTGACCCTGCCCTTATTAGATAGATGTCTGCTAAGTACAACCTTCTGAGTCCTGTCCAACAGCCAGTTTGAAATCCCTGTTACGAGAGCTATAGAGAAATCCAGATCAGTTAATTTTTTGATTATTGCCCAATGAGGGACCATGTCAAATGCTTTCCTGAAATCTAATAAAATAACATCAACTGGTGTCCCTCTGTCCAGCTTCATACTGACATTCTTATTGTCATTGTCTTATTTATATTGTTGATGGGGGACCTGAATATGCCAGATGTTAACTAGAGCACCTTTGCTGCAGGCACATCCAAGAGCAGGGTCATTCTTGATGCCCTACAGGGGGCATGCCTCAGACAACTAGTATTGGAACCCACTCAGGAGGGAGCAATCTTGGGTGAATCCCATCAGGCCCCATTGCTTTGTCCACCTTCAATTTTATTAGTTCTTTCAGAACCTTTTCTTCTGTAAATGGACTGGTATTGACCCCCCCGTCTTCAGAGTGTTTCTCTTGTTTGGTTTAGGTTCCTCCCCCTCCTCTTCCTTTGTGAATACTGAGCAGAAATATTCGTTCAATATCCCTCCCTGCTTTTTCACGGTCACCCTCTACCCACATTCCCTCCCCTTTATTAAGCCTCAGTATCCCTCCTTTGGTCTTTCTTCGCTCCCTAATGTACCTATAAAAGGTCCTGGTACTCTCAAATGGGGACGGAGAAAGAATCTTAGATTTAGAAGTGGGTAGCCATCTGGGAACAAGCGACCACCAAACAGTGTGGTTCACGATAAACACAGCCATACAATCAAGCCATACAAAAGCAAGAGTATTGGACTTTAGGAGGGCTGACTTTGGGAAAATGAGAGAGTGCCTCAGAAAAGCACTAGCAAACAGGCAAGAAGGAGGGGTGGAGGAACAATGGGGAGTAATCAAAACAGCCATCACAGAGGCAACAAGCCTTTGTGTAAAGCAAATTAATAAAACACAATGAAGGAAAAAACCGCTACGGTTCTCAAAAGAGGTGGCAGAGAAGGTTAAGAAGAAAAGGATAGCATTCAGGAAATATAAGGAAACACAGAAGGAGCAGGACAGAGAACTTTATCAGTTAAAGCAGAAAGTGGCTGGGAAGGCAGTCAGAATAGCAAAGGCCCAAACGGAGAAAAAGATAGCCAATTCTGTTAAGAAGGGGGATAAGACCTTTTATAGGTACATTAGGGAGCGAAGAAAGACCAAAGGAGGGATTCTGAGGCTTAATAAAGGGAGGAATGTGGGTAAGGGTGACAGTGAAAAGCAGGGATACTGAATGAATATTTCTGCTCAGTATTCACAAAGGAAGAGGAGGGGAGGTACCTAAACCAAACAAGAGAAACACTCTGAAGACAGGGGTCGATACCAGTCCATTTACAGAAGAAAGGGTTCTGAAAGAACTAATAAAATTGAAGGTGGACAAAGCAATGGGGCCTGATGGGATTCACCCAAGAATTCTAAAAGAACTAAGGGTAGAACTAGTGACACCGCTGACTACTCTCTTTAACAAATCATGGGAGGATGGGGTGGTACCGAGGACTGGAGGAGGGCAGATGTGATTCCTCTTCACAAAAGTGGGAGCAGGACAGAGGCAGGAAACACAGACCAGTTAATTTGACCTCAGTGGTAGGGAAAATGACGGAATCACTTCTGAAGGAAAGAATTGTTGAGTACCTAGAGGCCAGTGGGGCAGAGGACCCAAGGCAGCATGGATTCACGATGGGAAGGTCGTGTCAGATGGATCTAATAGATTTCTTTGACTGGGTGACCAAAGTAGTAGACCAGGGAGGGGCTGTGGACATGGCCTACCTAGATTTTAGCAAGGCATTTGATACAGTCCCACACAAAAGATTAATACACAAGTTAGCCAGCCTTGGACTGGGTCCCAAGGTGGTAGCCTGGATAAAAATTGGCTAGACAACAGGATGCAAAGGTAGTAGTAAATGGAGTACACAGTGAAGAAAGGAGGGTTACTAGCGGGTACCGAGGGTTCAGTACTGGGACCGTCCTTTTAATGTCTTTATAAGTGACATTGCAGAGGAACTGAAGGAAAGTATGTCTCTTTGCAGACGACACAAAGATCTGCAACAGGGTTGATACACAAGATGGAGTGGAAAGGATGAGAAGGGACTTGGCAAGGCTGGAGGAATGGTCAAATGTTGGCAGCTCAGATTCAATGCTAAGAAGTGCAAGGTAATGCACATGGAAACAAAAACCCAGGGAAGCGTACACAATGGGGGTGAGATACTGACAACAGTAAAATGGAAAGGGACCTGGGGTAATTATATCAGATGACCTAAAGGTGGGCAAGCAATGGAGAAGGCAGTAAGGAAGGCTAGGGGATACTGGGATGCATAGGAAGAGGCATCAATATAGAAAACAGGAAGTTGTTATCCTCTGTACAGACAGTTGGTGAGACCCCATCTAGAGTACTGTGTGCAGTTCTGAAGACCCCATCTCTGCAAAGACATAGACAGAGTGGAGGCTGTCCAGAGGGGTAATCAAAATGGTGCAGGGTCTGCACCATAAGACATACTAAGAAAGACTAAAGGAGCTTAATATGTATACCCTTGAGGAAAGAAGGGAGAGAGGGGACATGATAGAAACTTTCAAGTGCCTCAAGGGAATCAACAAAGTCCAAGAGGGTAGCATCTTTCAGAAAAAGAGATGTGCAAGAACAAGGGGGCACAATTTGAAGATAGAGGGGGCACGGTTCAGAGGTAATGTGAGGAAGTACTTTTTTCACAGAGAGGGTGGTGGATACATGGAACAGCCTCCCTGAGGAGGTCGTGGAGTCAAGAACAGTGGGGGAATTCAAGAATGCATAGGACAGGCATAAGGCAGTCCTAGTGGGGGGTAGGAGGAAGTAAGCTGTTGGTTAACTAGGATCTGCAGCTTATCTGTTAGGTAGGAAAATGGGCAGACTAGGTGGGCCAAGTGGTCCTTATCTGCCGTCAAATTCTATGTTTCTATGTTTCTATTCTATTCTCATAAAAATATAAAAGGTTTGTCACACAGGAGCGAACAGTGACAAAACCGTGTTGGTGTTGATCTATGACCCCATGATCCTTCATATGTGATCCTTAATCAGGCTTTCTAAGATTTTCCTAGGCATAGAGGTTAAATTGATGGGCCTGTAATTTGCCATATCCAAATGTAACCCCTAGATGGCGCTATCCCAGGGGCTACTACCCCTGCCTGATTTGCCACTAACAGGTTGAGGGGCCTGGATCCAATGGCGGGTGCCTCCACCCAGAGGTCAGGGTTTGCAATAGTTAAACTAACTTGGTCACAGCCCTCTGGGACACTGCAACTTTCTTCCCACTAGTGGCCCACAATATATCAGAATTACCTTCACAGTATACACTTACCCCCAGGTCTGGTTCCGCACTGGGACCTCCTGTGAAATGAGATACAGTGCAACAATCACAGTACAGTACTTTAACATAGACAAATACCTCAGGCAGTATAACTTTGCTGAAACAAGCAGCTCTGATTTATTTAGGGGATATAAAGACAGGGGAAATCAGGTTAATTAGCTTATCACCTAATAATCTACCTATGGCTCTGTGCACAGGCCTCATCCCTATCAGTTACTGTCCCTGGGTACCCAAGCCCTAGTGGCTAGTCCAAACCGTGGCAGCTGGTAGGAGCCCTTCACACAGAGAAAAGGAGAATTAAACAGTCAGCAGTACAGTAATTCCATTTGGATTTAATGTGGTAATTCAACAGGGAGCAACCCTGAATTAGTACTCACGACCTCCAAATAAGATAGGGTCCTTCAATGTCAGCAGGGCTCACTTGAGGTACACAAACCTCTTCACACATCCATATAAAAGAAAGTACTATACCAGGCAGGCTGCATCTGTATCCCGATCGCAATTACTGCACAATACCCGGAGAACACACAGCAGATTCAGTTCTGACAGACCGAGTGCAATTTTCAGCAATTCTTCCAGTCTTCTACAGGGTGAGCCTGGTTTCTACTCTTCAGAGATCCTTTGATTCTTTTCACAGGACGGATTCAGTCCTAACAAGCTGTTACACAAGCTGCAGACCGAACTCTGGGCCTTACACGTTTTTGACTAAAACTGCACACTGAAAAGCACAGGGCTCCTTCCTTCTTCACTGCCAAAGCTCAACTGAAGCTCCAACCGACAAAACTGGGCACTTCCTTTGAGTTCCTCCCAGTTCTTGACTGGATTGGCTGTCACTCACAATAGACTGATGCTGTTGGTCCAAAAAGGCACTGAAGTCTAAACCTACATCTCCCAGAGTCACTGCCTATACAATCCTCTTGTGGCTGGCTCAGATTATGAGTCCAAGTTCTGATTACGTCCAAGGCACCATTTTAGAGCTAGCTTACCCCACACTGATTGGTCCAGTTCAGCAGTTCAAAACTAGAATGGGAACTAGCAGACACAGTTCTGACTGCAAAAGCAGGTTAGACAAACTGTAATTTCATTATTACTCTAAATAATTTCTGGCAAACAGTTACATCTTTCAGATAGGTTTCCTTTGCACTCCTAGTGACTGCAAAATGAAGTGAATTGGCAGCAGCTCAAGTGGTACTCAGAGAAGCACACAGTCCCCCCATACAAACTAATTATGTCTGCAAGCAGACAGCTCTTAAAGAGACAGTACCAGAGGCTCTAAAAACACTCACTGATAAATGGCTTAAACGCCAAACACCATTCAGGCTTGGAGCATTCAAGCAAGCTCCTGGAAGTCTTTTGGGAACCCCCATTTGCAGGGGGGTTACACAAACATGAAACTCTTTTACATATAGGGACAACATGGGCCATTTTCCATCCACTGTAATAGCATTTTCATTTATGGATTTATTAAACAATATAAACAGTGGCCTCTGGATCTCTTTCCTCATTAGCTTAAGTAGTACACATGAAATATTGTCAGATCCCAGAGAGTAATATGCTTTAAGAATTTGTATTTCTTCTTCAATTTGGGCTTCTATTATGGTGGGATATCACCTAACAGTGTTATGTTCTGGCTTTGGTGAGGATAAATATAGATATATAGTATTTGGTTACTTGCACAGTCTTCAATATATCTTTGAAACATGGGGAGACCGTCAGCCTTCAGCAAGCTGCCAGGGATTACTGTAGCTGCTGTTACACATTTCTGGAATGTTTTTTTACAAAAAAAAATAGTTTAGTAAAAAGTACTCAGATTTGTTACATTGCTTGATATATATACAGTAGTACACAGTTATTTATTTTATATGGAAATTATTAACCAGGATAAGCACACTAAGGCAAGGCTTCTTTCCAAGTGGGACCTTGGGGAAGGGGGCAGAAAGCAGGAGCATGCAAAATAGTACAAGGAAGTACAAAGTAGAGTAATATCCGAGAAAAAAAACTATACAGAATATATGGTTAATTTAATTATTACTACTCTACAAAGATCAAGAGACATAAACAATCCAGTTATTTCATGAACATCTGCAACATTTCTTTATTCTGATTGAAATGTTGGAAACCCAGGTCTTAGTTCTTACTGGAGAAATATTTCTTGGGAAGCCGTGCAGCTTGCGTCAAACTTTGTACAGTAAGAGTCTGTTTCCTGCCCTCATTAGTGCAGCAGCTTGTACCCATGAAAATCAAACCCCATATCTAAACCCCTGCCGATTAATGAGACACTAAATAAGCAGTTTAGCATAGGCGCATTAATTGAAGCAAATTATAAAGACATAGAACTTCGATCTTTGCATCAATCTCTTTCATTAGACAATCCATTTTTAATTGAATTATACATCCAACTGTAACACTGTCAGCAATACTGTCCATAGGGAAACATACTCTTCAGATCAGCATATATTCTCATTACAAGAAATTGCAAATCTTTGACCTGGAAACCTGCAGTCTGATTGTTAGCCAGTCCATGCCTCTCAATCCCTCTGAAGCCTCAACAGTAAAAAGCAAAAGAATCAAATTGTTATCCAGATGTATCAGATTCTTTGCCTTCACTAATATATATTGGTAAGAAAACCCTGCCAATGGAATATGGTATGCACTAGTTGGATATTAATTGAACTTTGGCTCTTCCTTTGACTTATTACTTATTAACCAGGTCTCCCTTGGACCTATCAATGTGATTTATAATGCCCTCTGTGTGCGGATTTATGGCATAATTATTATTTGGTGCATCTGAAAGGCGATGTGTAAAGCTTTTATCATTCATCAAGAAGCTTAAAAAGAAAGACTGTAGAAATCATAGAAATATAGATACATAGACAATGTCTGCAGAAAAATACCATTGGTCCATCCAGTTTGCACAGTTTTACCCTACTCTACCCCATAACCTATTGTCTAGATACGGTTTTCACCCTCGCCTCCACCTTTGCACCCAGCCTTACTGCTACCCCCTTGAGTAACTATTAAGCCCTTTAATCTGTCCTAGCTGTGCTTGAACTCATTAATGGCTTTTACGCCCAATATCTCTGCTGGTAGGCTGTTCAACAGGTCAACTACTCTCTCAGTAACAAATCAAACTTCCTCACACCTCTCCTGAATCCCCCAGTGCCAGCTTCTCTTCATGTCCCATTGTTTTTCACCCTCCATTACTGCTAGTGGTTCCTCACAGTTTACCTTGCTTATTCCTTTCAGGAACTTGAAGGTCTCTATCATGCCATCCCTCTCCACTCTGGCCCCCAGCAAATTCACGTTCAGTGCCCTGAGCCGAACCTTATAGAATCTATGGTGGCCCTAAATCATTTTGGTTACTCTATGTTGCACCATATCCAGCCTGTCTCTGTTTTTCCTCAGGTAAGGACTCCAGAACTAGACACAGTATTCCAGATGGGGTCTCATGAGCGATCCACAAAGCAAGTTAGTCAAAAGTTGAATGATGGTGTTGAGGTCTGATGCAGTATTTGCAGTAACAAAAAATGTGTCATACCTTGTTATTAAGCTCATTAGTGATGCCGTTGTAATGTGACATATGAGTGCTGAAGTGTGACATTATTTACTGTTTCCAAGCAATATATACTATAAGTTTCTTTTATTAAAGTAATTTATTTATTTAGTTCATTTAGTTGTTTAACCAGGAGTATTTACGTGCATACTGTATACTGTTTGTCTAAGATATATATATTTTAAAAATATTTTAAGGCAATAAAACATTCCATCACACAAGACAGATCTGGTTTATTTTTTTCACTCAGAGCTTCAGCTCAGCCCAAGCTTTGTGTCTCCCTCACCCCTGCTTTTCAGTTTCTCCTATCCCTTCCAGTTACTCACCCACTGAAGAATCACCCTGTGTAGAAGTAATCTGGCTGCCATTTACTTTTTCTAACATACAGACACATTACAAACCCGGTTTTCTGTCTCCCTCTCCTGCTCCCCATCCCTTCTGGTTTCCCTGCCTCTGCATTGTCCAGGTTTTTTTTTTTGCTAAACAATGGCCTAATTCCAAGCCCTGATTTCTGTCTCTCTGTCCCCTGTCTCTCCTGGTTTACCTGCCCGCTGCAAGTATACCTGTCCCTCTCCTTTTCCCACCCTCTCCACAATGTAAAAGTAACCTGGTTTTCCAGTTCTTTTTTTTTTTTATTTAACAAAAGCCACATTCCAAGGTCTGATTTCTGTCTCCCTTTCCCCCATCCCTCACAGTTTACCTGCCTACCACAAGCACAGCTGTCCCTCTCAGCTTCTCGCCCACTGCACAATGTAAAAGTAACCTGGCTGTTTGGTTACCTTTTTTTATCCAACAGCCACATTCCAAGCCCCGATTTCTGTCTCCCTCTTCCTGGTCCCTCCCATTTTCCCACTCGCTGCAAACCCTCCTGTCCCTCTCCTTTTCCCACCCACTGCACAATGTGAAAGTAACCTGGCAGGCCAGTCAGTTTTTCATTTGGTTTTTTTAACCAACAGCCACAGTTGGGGAGGAGGAAATGGGGCAGCTGAATGGGAGGCAGTGGGAGGGGTGACAGTCCCAGTAAGGTAGGGTGTTTAAAATGTATTATTTTCAGCTATCTGGTTTGGGAGGGGGGAGACAATAGCTTGTTTTTTGACATATCCACTTTGATCAGGTCATTCAGAGCCCAGGATGGGCTGATTTAATTATTTAACATGCCTGCTCTCAAACTGGAAGAGCTTTGAGACAGGAGGAAAAGAATAGTTTCTTTTTTGTCATACCCGCTTAGAGCATGTCAATTAGAGCCCTGGACAGGCTGATTTAATTAATGAATATGCCTGCTCTCAAACTGGAAGGGCTATGGGACAAGGTGAAAAAAAAAAATATATATATATATATATATATATATATATATTGTTTTACATACCTGCATGGAGTGGGTCAGTCAGCACCAGGACGGGCTGATTTAATTTATTTAATACATATGCTTGCTCTCAAACTAAAAGGGATTTTTGGCTTTCCAGTTAGAGAGGTGGTAGTTGGGTGGGTAAACTGGAAGTTGTGGGGTTTGACAATCCCAGTAATGTGGGAGGTAATGTACTAGTTTCGGTTATCTTGTTGGAGAAAGTGGAAGAGGCAGGTGACTGGGCAGTAGTGGGAGGCTGCTGGACTGACCCAGAACATGCTGATTTAATTAATGAATATGCCTACTCTAAAACTTAATGGGTTTTAGGGCCAAAAGGAGAGAATAGCTTTTTTCTTGACATACTTGTTTGGAGGGGGTCATTCAGAGCCCAGAATGGGCTGATTTAATTATTTAATAGGCATACCTGCTCTCAAACTGGAAGGGCTTTGGGACCAGAGAAAAGAACAGGTTTTTCTTGAGACTTCCGGTGTGATGGCTGCCTGTTGAGATGCTCCCTCATACGGCTCCCCTGCCATCCTCTACAAACTGATAAAATTATCATAAAATAGACACTACTCGCTAACATAATGGTTTCCAGAAACGTACTGACTGACTGGGGAAACTGATTTTCAGCTTATCCTCGTATGGTCCGAAAAATGGACGCAGAAATGAAGACGCCGGCTCTCCGCCACACTCCCCCGCCGACTTCGGCTAAAGATAAAAATGCTAAGAGAGCTAAAGCAGGTGGATTGGATGTCTCTACATCAGCAAAGCAACAAGTTGCCCTAACAGAAGATCGGTTTCTGGAGGAGTTGGCACTGATGAAAGAAACCTTGCTTGCGCTTGCTTCAGAATTTAGGGGTATGAAAATATCCATAGATCAGCTAACTGTCTGTACTAAGGACAACAAAACCTGGATTTCTTCACTGGACAACTGAAGGGGGAGACTGGATCCAGATATAGTCACCCTGCGCCACAGATTGAAGAAAGCAGAGGATCGCCTAGAGGATCTTGAGGGTCGCTCGAGAAGAAACAACTTGGTGGTACTGGGCCTTCCGGAAGGAGAGGAGGGGCACCAAGCTGTGATTTTCGCACAAAAGCTTTGTGAAAAACTGGTGGGGCCTTCACCTAATGGGCCCACTTACATCATCGAGAGGGCCCACAGATCTCTCCGCCCTATGCCTCCCTCGGGATCGCCCCCTCGCCCCTTCCTCTTTCGGCTGCTGAATTTTCTGGACAAGCAGTATGTTCTAACAAAGTTGAAGGAGGCAGCAGAAGTGCAGTGGGCAGGAAAGAGAATCCGTATTGTTCAGGATTTGCCCTACTCGGTTCGCCAAAGGCGCTCAGCCCTTCATCCTTTAGTCTCTAAATTAATATCTGCTGGCATAAGATTTAGAGTGCGATATCCGGCTACGTTGCAAATTAACAGGGAAGATCAATGGCACTCTTTTGATTCACTGGAATCAGCTAGGGAAGCATGCAAGAAGTGGTATCCTGATTTAATTAAATGAATCCTCTCCAGCTCATATCTGCGGTTGAGAGTGTCATCTAGTGGACGTTTGTTAAATTGCAAGTTCTCTGTGTTACACCCTGTTTAATACCTTGAGATCTAAATCCTATTGAGATTTTTCTTTTACTAATGGTAACAGCAAGTTACTAAATTTGATCTATTAGAGTAACATTAATAGGCGCATTTTCTTATTTTATGAGCCTAACTTTGGGGTCCTACTGTTTACCGTGATGCCATAGCTGATGTCTTGGGAATGTTTTTATCTTCCTAAGTGTTACAAACTGTCTTATTATCTGGGTTGGTCTCTGAGCTTGTAGGGTTCAGTTGATTTCTACTTTGATTAAGGGTTGAAGGAATAATTATATTAACCTTGTTGGAAGATTCCTTTTGATTTTAGTGATAATACTTTGAGAATGCATAGCTTTACACTTCTACAGGGGTGGTGGAAGGATTAATGTTTTCTCAGTTAGCTTTTGCACTTTATCTACACAGAGCTGTGCCCATAGTTTACATTAGGAATTAGGTATTAAAGGTTCTTGTGGGGTTTCCACTTTTATACATTTTGTTCAAGTAGTGTTAATGTTTACAGCAGATATGGGGATGGGAGAGGTGGAGGTGTAATCAGGGGTAGCATGACAAACATCATGCCGACTGTACAGCTGTGAGGTCAGTCGTTTGGACTGGGGGTGGTTTACTTTATATTCGCCTACTAGGGCATACCTAACAGTCAGGTAAATATGCCCGTGAGGGATTTATCAGGGGTTAAGAGTAATAAGCTCCCCAAGTTAACCAACTTTTATAGGACTTTACTGGAATACAGTTGGGGGGGTAAAGAGCCAGTCATTGGGTTTATATTTTAGGTTAAAGGTCATAAATATGTCTAATTTTTGGATTTTTCAATCTAACAATTTGTATTAAACTTAAACTTTATTATTGCCTCGTGGAATATTAAGGGGGTGAGGGCTAGACTGAAACGCCATCAGATTCTTAAGCATTTGGCTCTAATGCACTCAGGAGTCGCATTTCTACAGGAGACACACCTGCTGGCCAGCGAAGGGAACCTATTTCGAAGAGAGCAAATGGGATATGTTTATGCAGCCGGCAACTCCACTTTCCAAAGAGGAGTTGCAATTTTATTTACTAGAGGTACCCAATTTCACATTCTACAAGACATAGGGGACCCGCAAGGGAGATTCCTCTTTGTAAGAGGGTTGTTCGACCACAGTGAAATTATTTTGGGTACCGTTTATGGTCCTAATTATTCTTCCCCCAAATTTTTCTCACAAATAGCACTTAAGTTAGCCCCATTCAAACAATTGCCAATAATTTTAGCTGGGGATTGGAATCTTACTTATGACAATAAGTTGGATAGATCTACCCAGAGAGGTCAGAGCTTGTCCCCTGCGCAGAAGTCTCTACACTAAATGATGGAGGGGTTGGGGCTCTCTGATCCTTGGCGCCTCCTTCACCCGAATGAGAAGGAATTCACTTTCTACACACCCTATCACTAATCCTATTCTCGTCTGGACTTCTTTTTAGTAAACCAGGCCATTTTGATGGGCCCAATAGACTGTGGAATTTCCCCTAGAGTGCTGTCAGACCACTCTCTGATATGGTTTGAAGGTAGGGTACCCCAAGCAATTCCTAAAGTTAGCCAGTGGAAACTTAACCTCCAGCTGATATCCCATGAGGACACTGTAAACAGGATCCGTGCATCCATTGCTCAGTACATGGATCAAACTAGTGGCTCTATATTAGCATATGACCAACTCTGGTGTTCCTTGAAATGCTATCTAAGAGGAGAATTTATCAGAACAGCTGCTACCCGTAAAAGGAAAAGGGAGGCTGTGGCGAAGTCCTTATTGGAATCTATCCAAGAGCTAGAGGTTAAGCGTGCCACCTGTTCCACTAATGATGACTTAATTCGGCTCACAGTTCTTAAAGACCAATATGCGGACACACTTAGAGAGAAGGCTGAATATGCTTTGTTTAAAACTCATGTTAGGTATCTGGATCAGTGTGATAAAGCTGGGCACCTCCTGGCTCTTAAACTGAGACAGCAGGAGAAGACTAGATTACGAACATACGAAATTTGCCAGCAGATAAAGGCCTAGAGGTCAATCAAGTCTGCTCAAATGTGCAGCTAGCACCCCTTATTCTGCAGCTGCCCCTCCCTTCCACCCTTCTCTTTCATTAACCCTCCCCCTTGTCCTGTCCCATCCTCGTTTGAAGCAGTCCACTGTTCTACTGCATACCACTTCAGCAGGTAATGCATTCCACTCAGCTACCACCCTCTCTGTAAAAAAGTGTCTCCTCCTCTCCCTCCTGAACCTTCCTCGCTCCAATCTCATATCATGGCCCCTGGTGGCCTTCCCCTCCCTTACTTTGAACAGCCCCTCTGTACCCGTCTTGTTTATTCCTTTCATGTATTTAAAGGTTTCAATCATGTCACCCTGTCTCTCCTCTCCTCCAGTGAGTACATGTTCAAATCCTTCAACCTCCTCGTATGATAAGTCCCCAGCCCTTGATCATCTTTGTCGCCTGCGCCTGCACCCTCCAGTAACTTAATGTCCCTCTTCAGATACGGATGCCAGTACTGCATGCAGTACTCCAGGTGTGGTCTAACTAATGACCTATACAGTGGCAAAATCACCTCCTCCCTCCTCGAGGATATACCCCTTGGAATACAACCCAGCATTTTGTTGGCCTTTTCAGCTGCCTTCCAACATTGTGCCGAGTTGTTCATTGACCCTGTAATGAGCACACCCAGATCCTTCTCCTCCTCTGTCTGGGCTAGCTGCACTTCCCTAGCTGGTAACTCCTCCTTGGGTTCTTCATCCCACAATGCAGCACCTTGCACTTTTGGCGATAAGCCCAGTTGCCAGGTGTCTGACCAGGTTTCAAGCTTTGCCAGATCATCCTGCAACCCCTGCCATCCCCTAGGTCATCCACCACTGCGCCTACCTTGGTATCATCAGCAAACAGACTGATCTTGCTCTTGATGTCCCATGATATGTCTGCAATGAATATCCCAAACAACACTGGTCCCAACACGAGCCCTGTGGAACTCCGCTTCACTGCCCTTGGGTGTGAGAGCTCCCCACCCACCACCACCCTCTGTTGCCTTCCCTGCAGCCAGTTTCCTACCCATCTCACCAGCTTTGCACCCGCCCCTGTGCCTACTAACTTCCTTCCCAGCCTTCCATGTGGCACTGAGTCGAATGCCTTACTGAAGTCCAGATACAGGACATCCACTGCATGGCCCCTGTCCAGTTGCCTAGTTACCCAGTCACAGAACTCGACCAGGTTGGTTTGGCAGGATCTGCCACGTATGAAGCCATGCTGTCTGCTGTCCTGTAGTCCTTTGGCCTCTAGGAGGGCCACCAGCCTCTCCTTCAGGATAGTCTCCATCGGCTTACTCAAGATGGATGTGAGGCTCACTGGTCTGTAGTTTCCGGTTCATCCTTGGGCCACTCTTGTGGAGGCACCACATGAGCCATCCTCCAGTCCTGAGGTACACACCCCAGATATGAGTGAGGCATTAAATAGGTCTGCCAAGGTCCTGCAGGACCTCTGCCAGCTCCTTCAGTACCCTGGGTGGATGCCATCTGGGCCTGGCACCTTGTCCACCCTCAGTGCCTTCAAACCCTCTCGAACTCTGCTCTCCATGATTTCCCCATCTGTCACCACTTCCCACCCTGCTTCTGCCATTTCTCCCACCTTGGGTGTCACCCTCCTCTTCTCTTTAGTAAATACTGAGCAGAAGTACTCATTTAGTGCTTCCGCCTTATCGCACCCTGCTTCCACCCAACCCCCCTCCTTCCTAATCCTTACTATGTGGTCCTTACAGCTCCTTTTCTCCCTGATGTACTTAAAGAAGTCCTTCTCCCCCTTCTTAATGCCTTGTGCCAGCCTGAGTTCCATAGATGCTTTGGTTCCCTTACCTCTTGTCACCTCCTTCGATTCTGTCAAGCTACTCCTCCTGTCCTCCCCCTCCTGTTTTCTTGTACTTCCTAAAGGCAGCTCTTTCCTCCTTACCTTTCCATGACCTCCTTGCTCAACCAGACTGGTTTCTTAGCCTAGCCTTTTGCTCTGGGCTTTGCAGCAGGTTTTGGTTGCCTCCACTATCCCAGCTTTATGTGCTCCCACCTCTGGTTAGTGTCCATACTAGATTGAATTCTGGCCAGGTACCCTTTACCACTTCCCCATCCTCCCAAAGTCGGCCCTCCTGAAGTCCAGCACTATTGTGCCAGATTCCACTCCTTCCTTGCCCATATCCAATGTGAGCCATACTGAGTGGTGGTCACTCTCTGACAGCGGTTCCTCCACTGTAAGTTCTCTCACAAAGTCCCCATTTGCCAGCACAAGGTCAAGGGTATTCCCTAACCTGGTTGATTCACTGACCATTTTCAGCAGGAAGCTGTCCTGGAAGGCATCCAGCAGTACCTGCTCCTTTCTGTTCCTGGTTGTTGGGGTGCTCCAGTCCACTCCTGGCATGTTGAAGTCCCCCACAATCACCACACTACCCTTCTCACAGGTCCTCCTGATCTGTCCCGCTAGTTCCCTGTCTAACTCCTCCGTCTGAGATGGTGGCCTGTACACCACTCCCATTCTAAGAATCCTATTCTTGGAATCCTGGATTTGCATCCAAAGTGACTCCCTACTACCCTCTCCCCTTCCTCCCTTACACACTTCAGTCCTTCCTTCACATATAGTGCCACCCCCCCTCCTTTCCCAATCACTGTGTCCCTACGAAATAACCTGTACCCTGATACAGACAGGTCCCAGTCATTATATTGGGTGGCCCATGTTTCCGTGATGGCTGCAATGTCCACCTCTCCCTCTGCCATGAGAACCTGTAACTCTGCAGTTTTCCTCCCAAGGCTCCTAACATTAAGGGTAACCACCTTCCACCTCCCCCCCTCCCATCCTGCCCTCCTTTCCTAGCATCACCAACAGTACTTGCCATTTGTCCTTTGTCACTGTTATGGGGGGTAAGCTCTTTGGTTTCCCAACCTGTGGTCTCTGCATATCTCTTCCCCAACTGCCACCCCCACTCCTAGTTTAAATTCCCAACTTCCTCTATGTACTCCTCCATCCTCTGTTTCAACACTTTCTTTCCCTCCTCACTCAAGTGTAGTCTGTCCTTGGCATAGAGACTACTGTCCTCCCAGGTCCCTCCCCACCCCCCAACAGCACATACCCTTTAGCACAACACCAGGTTCTTAGCCATCCGTTAAATTCCTCTATTCTCAGCTTTCTTGTTGTGCTTGCCTTTGGCATCGGAAGTATCTCTGAAAAAGTTACTGATCTTCCTGCCCCCTCACATAATTGTGCTAGTTCCTCAAACCTCCTCTGGACTGTATCTACTGTCTTGTCAGCCAGGTCGTTTGTCCCAAGATGTATAATTAAATGAGGCTTGTCCCTACCCCTCCTAGCATATTTCAGAACAGACTGTCCCACCCTTTCCGCTGTCATTCCTGGCATGGCCTCCACCCAAATGCGACTATGCCTCTCCCCCTTGCTACCCCACCTAACTCCTCTTAGTATTGGGTCCCCAGCACTAAGACTCCACCCTCTTACTCCCTGCTTGCTTCATTCATCTCCTCTCTCATTTCCAGCTCCTCTTCGTCCTCCTGCATTATTTCCCCTTTTACCCCTGTTGCAATTCTCCCAGCAGAACTTCCCCCCGCTCCAGTTTGGTCCAGGCATTTATCAATTACTCCTCTAATTTCATCATTTCCCTCCTCCACCTTCTTCCTCCTCTCTAGCAGTGCACAACTATTTTCTGAAGGCCCTTCACAAATGCCCGCTCCCTCTCTCTTCATAGTAACGTGTTCTCTCCTTTCCACTCCATGACTTTTGCCACTTCTTCACCTCCCCTCACAAGTCCCTATCTCCTCCTTCCATTTGTCTTTTGTCTCCTGACCTGGTTTCCCTGGCAATGGTTCTTCCTGGCCTGGCCCCTTTGTCTCTGCATCCCTTCTTCTGACCCTCTCCTCACCACTGTTGGCTTAAATCGCCCTCCCTCATCTCCCCTTCTTCCTCCCTCCAGTATTGGGCTAAACCCACCCCAATCTGCCTTGCCTGTCTTAGTTCCTCCTGCAGCCCCTCAATCTCCTTTGTAAGTTTTTCTATGTGGTTGCACACTCAACATCCTCCCACACTCCAGGCAATTTTTAGAAAGATTGGTGCACCGCAGTTGTTGCAGCCTACCACCCTACCCATTGCTGTCGTTGCCCACCAGCGACCCCCCACCCTTCCAGATGCAGGATACCAAACACTCCCCCAAGTCTCCCCTCTCCCTCCTCTATCAGTGCAAAACATTTTCTTTATTTCCCTTACCTCCTTTGTTGCACACGTTTAGATATATTGAGCAACTGCTTTTTATATTCCTATCCTTCCTATCCACACTCAAAAACAGACTTTAAGTAGCCATTGCACAACCTTCTTCAAACTCCTACTCCTCCTTTCCCCAATGCAATATCAATGCGAAGAAGTAATAATGAAAGCTCCTAGATTTGCATTTACTTCCCTTCCACTGAGAGAGCAGTCACCTCTTCACTTGCTGCTGTTCCTTTCCTGGTATGCCCCTCCTACTCCACACCCCTTACTATACCCAGTGTTTAGCTTCTGTCAATCAGATTTAACAGAGCATATAATCAAGAGTTGGGGGAAGGGGGGGCGAAAATTTGCAGCAACCAAAGACAGCAAAGAATACACCACCACTATGTTTTAAATCCACAACAGCCCAAAAACAATTCTAAGTAAAGACAACAAAGAAAGTACAGTGTCACCAAAAGCCCACAATCCAAGTCTAAAAGAAAAACAGCAATTACCAGTTACTGTAAAGCATTGAATTGAATATGCTTCCTTCCCCTTCTGGCTTCTATAACATTCAAAAATACATACATTTCTATCTCAGCTCTTTACCATTACCATCAAAACGTAACTACAATCACAATAATCTACCTTCTACTAATACAGATTCTATCACAGGACCAGAGCACAATGCAAAAACATCTGCTGCTTAGCAACAACAAACAGGTGACAACAGGCCAAGTTGATGTAGCTTTTTTTAAAATAGAAAAAAAAATGTAATCTTTTAAACCAGTAGAAATCAGCAGTCCCAAAAGCACCTTGAACTACAAGAAAGAACACAGCACCACACCTCTGCCACAAAAACTAAACAGTTCTAAAACATTGGAGAAAGAAGAAAAAATCAGAGACTGCACAAAAAGATACAATGTACTATATAGAGAATAATGGATGGGGAAGGGTTTGATATGAGAATTTAATGCACACCCAAGTTGTAGGATGCTACATAAACCCGGCGAAGCCGGTTTTATCAAAGCATCCCCAGCAGGGGTGCATTAAATTCTCATAGCACCCTCCCCATCTTTATTTTATAATAACAGACCAGCAATTTTTCTCCAGCAGTTTGTGAGACTGTTTGGCCCCTCCCACATACAGAATGTTGGCCAATGAGGCAGCAGCACTGTTTGACTGGCATGGCTCATGAATGTCATAACAACCAGCTGGTTGTTATGGAAAATATAAACCTGGTCAGTACATTGAGAGAAATTGCTGACCAGTTATTATAAAGTATTAGGCAATAGTATACTCAGTTGTTTAACAGAGAAAATAAAGTACCTACCAAAACAGACAGAATACCCACAAATGACACTTAGGCCCTGTCCACACTACACCACTTACTGTCTGTAACGGTTCCAAACCGTTACAGACCGGAACCGTTACAGTGTGTCCACACTGCCAGCAAACAGTCTCGATGACGGTTTGGAACCGTTACAGCCTGTCCACATTTGTGGATGCCCTGTAACGTTACAGCTGCACCCTATCCCATAATGCAGCTCGTGCTGCACTGGGGGAATACTGGAGCTACACGCTCACGCGTCCACACTATGGCTGGTAACGTTACAGGGGCACACCCATTTTCGTAACAGTTGTTCAAACCACCTCACAAGTGGTTTCAACAACGGTTACGAAAACGCCTTCTGTAACGTTACAGATCTAAACGCAAACCGTTGCGGTAACGGTTTGAGCCCTCTGTACTGTTACAGAGGCATAGTGTGGACAGGGCCTTAGGTTCTCAATATCAGATACCACCAAAGGCACACACAGAAAGGGTTTAAAGTATACTGTTAAAATTAACCACATCAGAGTAGAAAGATCACACTAAATAAATGTGTTGATCCTTCTGACTTCCAACGAATATCTACCACTCAAATTTTATATCTTCCTGGAGCCTACAAGGTTGTCTTTCACAATCACCTAAATTTACATAAAATAAAACAATTTTTAAACTGAAAATTATAGCAAAAAGCACTTAGCTTTGGGAGCTCTTCTCAAGCACAGCCACTCAGCTCAGAGTTCTAGAACCATAGATTGGTTGCATCTATAGCTTCTGTAGACGGTGGTTGTTCATTGACAACTCCTAAAGCCATAGTGGAGGAATTTGAACTGTTCTATAGACAACTATATAGCCTCCCTGAAAATAGCCCTACTCAAACTGAAATTCGGGAATCTCTCTCTCTCTCAACTTTCCCTTCCCACCCTTAGTCCTGAGCAGAGGGTCCAGCTGACTTCCCCTATTTCGATGTTAGGGATAGCTACTGCTATCCATTCCCTCCCACCAAATAAAGCTCCTGGACCGGATGGTTACCCATCAAACTTCTATCAAACTTTTGAGAAGGAGCTTACTCCCATTCTTCAAGAACTATATGCCCATATTTGTGCCCAGGGCACTGTTGACTCCACTCTATCAGAAGCTACCATTATTGTTCTGCCTAAACCTGGGAAACCCAAAGATAAAGTAGCAAATTGCAGACCGATTTCCTTGATGAACTATGATATTAAAAGCTTAGCTAAGATTCTGTCCTCTAGGATTACAAAAGTCTGGGGTAATTTAACTAGCCCTGAACAGATTGGATTCATTGGTGGTAGAAACCCCTTAGATAATTTCTGTAAACTTGCCATATTTTCTCCGTATCCAGGGAGGCAGATCTGCCAATGGCCCTTGTCTCCCTGGATGCGGAGAAGGCTTTCGACAGGGTCAGTTGGCGTTTCCTTTTTGGTACTATGGCCCAGTTTGGATTTCCCCTTGAATTTATTGCTTGGATCAGACACTTATACTCTAATCCTAGGGCTATAATCTATTGCAATGGGATTTTTTCCAATAATTTCCCATTATACTCAGAAATGCGTCAGGGGTGCCCATTATCACCTTTGCTGTTCAACTTGTATTTGGAACCCTTGATTTGTAAATTGCAGTTATCCCCTGACATATCAGGTATTCCAGTTGGTCCATTAGAACTTAAACTGTCGGCCTATGTGGATGATATTCTACTGCATGTTTCTAAGCCAACTAAGGCTATCCCAATAATTTTAGATATAATTACCGAATTTAGACGGTTCTCAAATTATAAGTTGAACAGCCATAAGACTGAAATCATGCTACTCAATTCTCAGGTCCACAAAGGTGATATGGTTAGTTTCAGGATGGCTTGGACTAACAGGCTTAAGTACCTTGGCATTATTTTGGCGCCCTCAGCTTTTCTCTTGAAGAAGCTCAACCTTGACAATCTTCTCCTAACCATCCAACAAGACTTAATTAGATGGTCCCCTTTATATATTTCCCTCCAAGGCAAAATCAATGTTATTAAAATGAATGTGTTACCCAGTGTATTTTACCTTCTTAATATGTTGAATATTTACCTCCCCTCATCTTGGTTTCGTAAACTTCAGAGTATGATTACTAAGTTTTTATGGCAAAATAAACCCCCACAGAGATCTTATAATCACTTATGTGCTTGAAAACATTAGGGGGACTGAAACTCCCGAACTTTTACACTATTATTTGGCAAGTCACACTGCCAAATATATGTGTTGGGTGGTTTCCCCTTCGAACAATACTCAATCCCATTATAACCCCCTCTGGCTACAAATTGAAAGAGATCTCATTAAGAGTTCCAAACTGTCACCCAACAGTCTTTGGTATATACTCCCAAAAAACTAGCCTGCTTCACTGTGGCCCACGGTTATCTTTACTTCAGTCAAAGTTCACAATCAATTATGTAGGTCTCTAGGGATTATGCACACTAAAGATATTTCACAACCATTGTTTGGTAATCCCAGTTTTAAGGTAGGTAAAACTTTTCTCTCATTACATAGGTTGAGAATACCCCCACATACGAAAGTTGGTGAACTAGTAGAGCAAGGAAAGATGTGCTCAGTCTCTGATATATTGGGGAAATTCCATATATCACCGAAGTACACCTTCTATGTTTATCAAATTAGGCATATGCTCACCACTTGGTTTGGACTGAGCCAGTGGGATATGAACTATGGAGAGACTTTCTTGGAGTTCCAATCCCTTGCTGGGCAACCTCACGCCGTTTCTGGTTTAGTTGTGGCCTTATATGTGAAGTCGCATCCAGGTACAGTTGACTAATCTCAATATTGGATAGATACTTTTCCTAATATTTGTATTAATTGGGAACATCTCTGGGCAGAAGTTTATACATACAGCGCCAATGACAAGCTTAGGCTAACACAATACTACATTTTGCACACTATGCACTTGACCCCAATTAAATAATGTAAAATGGGCAAGCTCCCAAATGGTGAATGTTTTAGATGTGGTCAGGCACAAGGTTCCCTGTTGCACATCTTCTGGGAATGTCCCCTGGTTGCTCCCCTATGGTCTCTAATTAAAGCTAAGGCGGATCCCTTATTAGGGTTACAAGACCTTTTAACCCCACAGATTCGTTTGTTAGGAGATTACTCAATGGTTGAAGTGAGAGAAAGGAGATATTTTATTAATCTAATTTCACTCACTGTGAAAACCTTGGTATTAAAATATTGGAAGGATCAGCACCCTATTACCTATCAGAAATGGCTTGCTAGTTTATTATATAATGTAAGGATTGAGACAACTATTGCTAGCTACAGGAATGCAATCTCCCGTTTCAATACCAAATGGGAGAAATTCCATGCTCTATGGTCAATTGCTCCAACACACTGACATGGGGGGCAGGGACTCCTTATACCTTTTTAGGTGGGTGCATGACTCCTGGTCTTTAAGTGATGGCGTCCTCATAATATTCTTTGTTTTTTATTTTTTCCTGGTTGGGTTAGAAGTATGACCTGTACTATTACTATTTTGAACTGGCTCTTGGGAGGGGTTTAATGGAGGGAGGGGATTTGGAGGGATAAAGAGGTTTTTTTTGTAGATGGTTATGTATAGGGAAGGGATGGGGGGTGAGGGGGGATTTATGGGGCATTTATCCTCTGTATTGTATATGTATCTTGTACTATGTTTCATCCTTTGTAATGTACACTACATTGCTTGTGTGTGATAAAAACTCAATAAAGTATACTTAATTTAAAAAAAAAGAACAGGTTTTTCTTTTTTTTACTTACCCACTTGGAGTGGGTCAATCAGAGCCCTGGATGGGCTGATTTAATTATTTAATAGGTATGCCTGCTCTCAAACTGAAAAGAATTTTCAGCTGTCCAGTTGGGGAGGGGGCGGACAAACCCATTGCAGAACAAGCTTTTTTTTTTTTTTTTTTTTAATAAGGTGAAGGTAGCATGGCTCATCCCATGAGGGGACTAAATATTTATATTTAGACTGGACCGTGAAGTGGGCAGGGAAACCTGGAGGGACAGGGAGGAATATGGGAGAGGGAGACACCAACAGGGCATGCATCATGGATGTGGGCAGTAAAAAAAAAAAAAGAAAAAACAAAGAAACCAGCTAGTACAGATGTTCAAATAAAGACTACACACAGTAAAAGTCAGAAACATTATATTCATTGACATAAACTACTATGCAGTAGCAGCAAAATGCCTCCTGCTGAAAAATCATTAAGGTTAGGAAAAAAAAAATCAACAGATCACAGTCCACGGCAGCAGCACCACTCTGATGAGTTGTGGTTGCCATCAAGGGGATGGATGAGGAAGCACATTTAATCAGACAGTATAAAGCGTATTCAACAACACGTTGATGTGTTACCAAGTTACCACTGCACCACAATGAGCATTACACTGCCCAATCAACTTTTATTTAACTACCACTGTATAGAGCGGTAGTATTACCTTTTTCCTCCTGCTAACAAAGTCCAACCCAATACACCCCAGCATTCTGGTTGCCTTGCTGTAGGTCTTGTTACATTGGCTAGTTTGCTTTAGGAAGCCACTTATAATGACCCCAGGTTCCTTTACTCTGAAGCAGATGCCATCTTAACTCTTCCCAACCCAGTAAGCTGTCATGGTATTCTTTTTCCCTTTGTGCATTATCTTGCAATTTCTGGTGTTGAATTTCAACTGTCAGACCTTGGACCACCCTTCTAGCCTTTGAAAGTCCCTCTGCAACTTCCATACCCCCTTCTCACTGCCTACCCTGCCAAAGAGTTCATCCTTTTTTTTTTTTTCAGTTGTTTAACCAGGAATAGCACACTAAGCTGAAAGCTTTTTTACAGGAGCAACCTGGGAGCACAAGGAAGTTAAGTGACTTGCTCAGGGTCACACAGTATGCAAGTGGAAAATGTGGGATTCAAACCCAGGTCTGGTCTGCTGGATGTCACCAGATTTGCAGCTCAGAGTCTTAGGCCACAGCGCTATACTGCCTCATCTGTGTAAAGAGACACCTCTCCCTGTATTCCTCCTCCTGTGTTGTTGATGAACATATTAAAAAGGACTGATCCTGGGACTGAACCTTGCGGTACCCCACTTGTGACCTCCCTTCCCCCGATTTAACCTTGTTTAAAACAACACTCTGCTGTCTTCCCCCAACCAACTTCCCACCCATCTAACTAGGTCCTTTGCTGCTCCATGGTCCTCTAATTTCTTCCGCAACATTCTGTGCAGCACCAAGCTGAATGCCTGTAAGTCAAAGCAGAGTAAATCTATTGCCTCTCCCTCATACAGTAAACTACCCTTGTTACCCAGTCAAAGAATATGCTCAAGTTGGTCTAACAAGAGCTCCCTGCCACAAACCCAACCCATGCTGCTTACTATCCTGGGGCCCATTTCTCTCCAGGTAGTCCACTAGGTCCTTTGTGCATAGTATCTCCATCAGTTTACCTATAATGGAGGCAAGACTGTTGGGCCTGTAAATTCCCAGTTCCTCCCTGTCTCCTGTGTTGTACAGCGGCACCACATCCACTAACCTCCAGTCTCTGTGAACCACGCTTGATGTTGTGAGTTACTGAATAGCCCTGCCAGGTATTCATCCAGTTCTGAGGACAATTCCTTGAACACCCTCGGGTGTATCCCACCTAGCCCTGAAGCCTTATCTATTTTCTAGGCAGAGTCATTCAGAATGGTTATCTTTGGCGTGTCCTCCTCTACTACCCTGCCCCCATCCATCAGCCTAGCAATTACCCCTATTGTCTTCTTTTTTTCTGGAGCCCATACCAGAAAAAGGATACCAACCAGCTCAAGGCAGTTCAAAGGAAAGCACCGAAAGTGGTTCTGGGACAGCAGGGCAAGGCATACGAGGACTGGCTGAGAAAAATCCACATGTACTCACTAAAGGAGAGGACGGAGAGAGTAACATGACTGGAACCTTCAAATACCTGAAAGGTATAAACAAGGTGGATATTGGGGACCTCTTTTATCTCAGTGGGAGAACCACAAGATGGCACTGCTGTAAGCTAGGGGGGAAAGTTCAAGAAGGAGGCCAGGAGATACTATTTTACAGAGCAAGTTGTGATGGAGTGGAATGAACTCTCATCTGAGTCCATCGCTCAAATGACAGTAGGGGGATTCAAGAGAGGGTGGGACAGTGTGAAGGGGAGGGTAAGGGTTTATTTATTTATTTGAATTGTGGTAACTGGGTAAGATCACTGAGACAATTGCAGTCCCTTTTTTCAGGGTCAACCCAGGTAGGACAACAAAACAAGTACAAAGCAATTACAGCAAATTCAGGAAGAGACATTACAGGAGCAACAGGACAGACATATACCAATTAACAGATCTAAGCGAATTATGCTAGGTACATAACATTAGGTAAAAAAGAAAAATAATTATTTACACATTAGAAAATATACAGTGCATAACAATGTACACGTGTTGGCACCATTGGCAAACACTCCAAGCAAACAGGTGTATAGGTGGTGGTGGTGGTGGGGGGTCAGATATCAGGTATAGAATCTTAGGCAGAGAGAGAGAGAGAGAGAAATGAGAGGGGCTAGGGGAATGAAAAAAGAAAAGAGGGGGTATATAGCTATCCGAGTTTTGGGGGGGGGTGAGGCCCACTGTAATCGCTGGATCAGGGGCTCCACAATCAAGTATACTTGACAGATCATACAGACTTCTGCTGGCTATTTTCCAACTTTGTATGAATGCTTTGACCCACAGGCAGAAGACGGGAAGGGATGCCTTGGGAACAAGCTGATAATCTGATACTAGGGTTATCGGATATCTAAATCCAGCCCGGTATTAAGCAAAGCATGGAGCTTGGCAGGAAAATGTGTAGACTGGCTGGACTTAGAAATGTAGAAACATAGAAACAAAGACAATGACAGAAGAAAAAAAAACATTGGTCCATCGAGTCTGCCCATAAACCCTAACAAATAAGGGACCTGTTGTGCGTACAGGATTCTAACCCATACTATCCACCCCATGCTCCCCGCTCTATCGCTATCACCCTAAGCAACCACAAAGTCCTTCACTGTGTTCCAGTCATGTTTGAAACCATTGAGTGTTTTGTCACCCACCACATTAGCTGGCAGATTGTTCCAGGGCTCCGCCATCCACTCCATCCATTCCATAAAATAAAACTTTTTCACTTCCCTCTTGAACCTCCCCCACCGTCAGTTTCCAGTTGTGCCCCCGTGTTCTTGATCCGCTAGTTATGCTAAACAGTTCCTCGCAGTTTAGCTTTTCAGTCCTTTCAGGAACTTGAAGGTCTCCATCATATCTCCCCTCTCTCATCTGACCTCTGGTGAGTACATGTTCAAAGTCTTGAGTCGATCTTTGTAAGATCTGCCCTGCTGGCCATGAATCATTTTGGTCACTCTGCGTTGCACTATCTTCAGCCCGTCCTCATCTTTCCTTAGGTGAGGACTCCATAACTGGACACATTACTTCTGGGTGTTTTTCTGCCAACACCATTTGTTTCTTTGCTTCCATGTAGACACAACTTAAATGACGATACCACTGGTGCTGGCAGATGAGATGTGTATTGAGGGTGACTGTAAGATCTTTAAATTTTATTCTCATTTAGGCTTACAAGAGTTGCAGTTTCATCTCTCCCCTTTCTCAAACAGCAAACAAATATAGTCCCTAGCATTATGAGACATTTGTCTGCCAGTGGCAGGACAAGCTGACACGAAGTGTGAGAATCTAGTGATGATGCACATTTTTGTGTAGTGAGACTGGAGATAGAGGCTGAGAGTGACACTTACCCCACATCACCAGGCAACCAGACATAGCTTCTTTCAATTTAAACTATGGGCAGCCTGGCTTGTCAGTGAGTGAGCAATCATGTCATCCTATGTGTGCAAACACAGTTATGGCTACCTCACCTGCCTCCTGCTGTGTCTTCACGCAGATACTGTATGTGCAGTTTGCTATGCTGCATGCCATCTAGTGGCTTAACATGGCATTGCACAGGTTTACAACAAATCATTTCGGATACAGGATTTCAGGAATTGGCACATGTCACAGTGGAGAGGTGCCAGTTTCAAAGCTGGGGGCCTCAGGCGGGGCAACTGCTCCCCTACCACCCCAACTCTGCTTATGGAGCGGAGACTGACCTGAGAAGAAGCCAGAAGGGGAAGGAAGGAAACATATTCAATTCAGTGCTTTAGAGTAACTGGTAATTTCGATTTTTCTTTTAAACTTAGATTGTGGGCTTTTAGTGACACTATACTTTCTTTGTTGTCTTTACTTATAATTGTTTTTGGGCTGTTGAAAATTTAAAACATAGTGGTGGTGTAATTCTGTGCTGTCTTTAATTGCTGCAAATTTTATCTTGGCTTGTCTGACTGCCCTGTAGTTGGGTGAAGGGTGTTAATTGTCTGGCCTCTGACCTCAGCTACGTGATAACTGGAGGTGGGGCTTAGTCAGAGTTAAAGTAGCAAGCAGAGTTTTATTTTCTCAGAAGAAACCAGAAGGGGAAGGAAGGAAACATATTCAATTCAGTGCTTTAGAGTAACTGGTAATTGCTATTTTTCTTTTAAACTTAGATTGTGGGCTTTTAGTGACACTATACTTTCTTTGTTGTCTTTACTTATAATTGTTTTTGGGCTGTTGAAACTCTTAATTATATGCCCTGTTAAATCTGATTGACAGGAGCTAAACACAGGGTATAGTAAGGGGTGTGAAGTAGGAGGGGCATAAGGGGGAAGAAGCCCACCCTCAGCACGACAAGTGTTTTGACTCATTTATTTATTTATTGGTTTCTTTTTCTTTAAAAAAAATTATCTGAGGATCAGTGGCAGGATTTTTAGTACAGTAAATTAATAAAAAGGGAACTAGGAGAGCTTCAGTAGCAGACAAGTAGTGGAATTGCAGTATAATGTGGGGAGTGGTGCAATGCAGTGGCTGTGGGGCAGCCATATTCAGGCAGACCTTCTGGACACTGAGGTGCTGTCCTATCTGCATGCATCTCTCTGGACTGCGGGATGAGGTAGCCAGACTCAGAGCAGAAGTAAACTGGGTCAGGAGTACCATCACCCTATCCAGGGACCACCCAGTCCAATGCAACTGCCTCAAAGGATGCCGAGAACGAGGAGCACTTGGATGACAGTGGGCTCAGGGAGGGTTAGAGCAGTCAGGCAGAGGCACATCCCAGATCCTATTCCACTCAAGAACTCATATGCCACACTGGCAAATGAGGACAACCAAATAGAGGTACCCAGAGAATTGGAAGGAAAGGATGTGGAGGTTAGCCAAAGAGGTGACCTCAGTGGGGAAAGCAGTGGACCCCAGAGGAGGAGGAAGCGAATCCTGGTGGGGGACTCCATCATAAGAGGGATCCAGCTAGGAACACAGGAGGAAGAGGAGGACAGGGAGGTGAGGTGCCTACCAGGTGCCACGGCATGGAGGGATGGAAGGAAGATCCTGGGGATCACTGGCAAGGCAAGACGGGAGGGTGAGCTGGATGTCATTATCCACCTAGGTACTAATGACCTGGCAAATGGGGAGCCAAAGGAAGTTCAAGAAGAGTTTAGGAAACTGGGAAGGGGTCTCAAGCAAGTAGCTACTTCTGTCACTTTCTCAGAAGTACTACCTGTGAGAGGCAAGGAGAACATAGAGTGCATGCACCAGGAACTTTAACTCATGGTTGAAGAACTGGTGCAGTGAGGAAGGGTTTGGATTCATTGGTGACTGGGGACCCACCTGGAGGATGGAGGTTTGTTCAAGCCTGACGGCCTGCATCCATCCTGGAGGGGAATCCAAGCACTCAATGATAAGTTTAAATGCTACATTGACAAACATTTAAACTAGCAAAGGGGGGTGGCAGGCCAGCAAGGAGGGTACCTACTTGCTCACCCCCCACAGCTAGCAGTGGAACCAGTGAACCAGAGGAGTGGCTATCTCTGCAAAGCAGTGTGCAAAAGATGGAGATTAGTGCCCAAGAGGTGGATAAGCAGAAAAGGGACAAAATTCAGCAGAAGGGCAGACAGCAAGGAGAACCAGGGACAAATGACAACCAAGGAAGGGGCTGGAGTAGAACAGTGAAACAGTCTAGGGAGGTCAAATCATGGAAAGCCATGTGTGCAAATGCCAGGAGCACTAGCAACAAGATGGAAGATCTGGAGGCTGTCATGGTACAGTCAGACCTGGACATTGTGGCCATCACTGAAACCTGGTGTAATGATAACCACGACTGGGAGATGACCATACCTGGCTACAACATATTCAGAAGAGACAGAGCAGGCAGGAAGGGAGGAGGAGTGGCACTGTATGTGAAAAATGACATAAGGGCCACAGAGATCTAGGAGGAACAAAATGGGGGAGAGATACTGTGAGTTAAGCTGGAAAGGAAAATGGGGACAGCCATCTGCACAGGTGTGGTCTATAGACCACCAGCCCAGGAGGAAGAAACAGATAGGGAGCTGATGCTAGCCATCCAAAGGATGGCAGACAAGGGTGAGGTAGTACTGGTTGGAGACTTCAATATTCCAGACGTGGACTGGAGCATCCCAGCAGCAGCATCAACTAGGAGCAGATTTATACTGGACTCCCTTCAGGTGCCTTCCTCAAGCAACTGGTCATGGAACCAACTCAGCAGAAGGCAATACTGGACCTTGTGCTCACAAACAGGGACAGAGTGATGGGGGTAACAGTGGGGGAGCACCTGGGAAACAGTGACCACCAGTTATTGTGGTTTGAAATCACAGAAACAGCAGAACCAAACCACACAAAAACACATATCCTGGATTTTAGGGGGGGCAGACTTTGGGAAAATGGGGAGATACTTGAAAGAGGCATTAAGGGGAATGGGACAGGAATCTGGGGTTGAAGAACAGTGGGCAGTATTTAAAATGGGGATTACAAGAACAACAGAATTATGCATTAAGCAGGTTAGCAAGAGGAAAAGGAAGAGGAGACCATTATGGTTTTCCAAAGAGGTAGCAAAGAAAGTGAAAGCCAAAAGATTGCATTCAGGCAATACAAAGACACAGGCAGAAGGGGATAGGGAGAAGTACCAGGAGAAGCAAAGGAGGCAGGGAGGTCAGTAAGGGAAGCCAAAGCTCAGACAGAAGAACACATTGCAAAATCAGTGGGTAGGGGACAAAACCTTTTACAGGTACATAAGTGAAAAAAAAAAAAGACAAAGGGAGGATAGTGAGACTGAAGGGAGGATGGAGGCCACGTGGAGGATGACAAGAGTAAAGCTGACATATTGAACAGGTATTTCTGCTCAGTCTTTACTGAGGAAGAGGAGGGTAATGGGTCTGAAGGGAGTACAAGGGGTGAAAATGGTGCAGAATGGACACAAGTCCCTTTACGAGAAAGGGTCCTGAAGGAACTGGAAGTAATAAGAGTTGATAAAGCAATGGGGCCGATGAATGGGTGCACCCCAGGTCGTAAAGAACTAAGAGAGGTGGTGGCTGAACCTCTGGCTATCCTGTTTAGCCGATCACTGGAAACAGGGGAGGCACCCAAAGACTGGAGGACAGCAGATGTAGTCCCCTTATACAAAAGTGGGAACAAAGAGGAAGCAGGGAACGACAGACCAGTCAGCCTCACCTCGGTAGTGGGAAGATCATGGAAGCACTACTGAAGGAGAGATTGGTGGAACATCTGGTTGTCAATGGACTACAGGACCCAAGGCAGCATGGTTTCACCAGGGGGAGGTCATGTCAGACCAACCTCATTGAATTTTTTGACTGGGTGACTAGGGAGGTGGATCAGTGGAGGGCAGTGGACATGGCCTATCTGGACTTCAGCAAGGCCTTTGACACTGTGCCACATAGAAGACTATTACACAACTGGGGAATATGGGTGTGGGCAGGACAGTGAGTGGGTGGGTAGGTAACTGGCTGGGTGGCAGGACACAGAGGGTGGTGGTAAATGGCTGTCACTCCACAGAGGGAAGAGTGACCAGTGGGGTACCACAGGGATCAGTGCTGGGACCGGTCCTATTCAACATCTTCATCAGTGACATTCGCAGGGACCTAGAAGGCAGAATTTCACTGTTAGCTGATGACACAAAGCTCTGTAACAGAGTAGACACACCAGAGGTGTAGACAGAATGAAGCGACCTGCAGAAACTTGAAGAATGGTCAGGGTTTGGCAGTTGAAATTCAATGCAAAGAGGTGCAAAGATAATGCATATGGGCACAAAACCTGGCACCATATATCAGTTGGGGGTGAGGATATAGCATGCACCAAGCAGGAAGGGATCTTGGGGTTGTCATCTCTGATGACCTCAAGGTAGGGAAACAGTGTGACAAGGCAGCAGGTAAAGCAAATAGGATGCTGGGATGTATAGGCAGGGGCATCCCCAGCAGGAAAAGGAGGTCATATTCCGCCATACAAGACACTAGTGAGGCCCCACCTGGAGTACAGTGTACAGTTCTGGAGACCATACCTACGTAAGGACATAGACAGGGTAGAGAAGGTTCAGAGGAAGGCAACAAAGATGGTGCATGGATTGCATCACAAGTCCTATGAAGACAGGTTGAAGGAACTGAACATGTACACCCTGGAGAGAGAGGAGAGAGGGATATGATAGAGACATACAAGTATCTTACAGGGAGAACAGGGTGCAGGAAAACACTATTTTAAGCGAAAAAGATGTTCCAGGACTAGAGGGCATGGGATGAAGTTGGAGGAGGACGATTCAGAGGAAACATGAGAAGAATTTCTTCACGAGCGGTGGTGGACAAGTGGAACACCCTGCCAGAGGAAGTGGTGGGGCTGAAACAATCACGGGATTTAAGAATGCATGGGATAGACATAAAGGAATTCTGGAGGTCAGGGGTAAGGGGCAACAGACTTCTAGGAAAACAAACTGAACTTACAAGCTCAAATGGGCAGACTGGGTGGGCCATAGGCCCTTATCTGCCGACACTGTCTATGTATCTATGTATCTATGACCTGGCATAGAGTGGCTGCCATCAGGTTTAAGGAACCCATGGACATTGTAACAGCAAAGCAAGTATTGTTCCTGGCTGAGTGAGCCACCAAACTGTACAGGTGCAAATGAACTGTACCTGTAGCAGTGGCTGCCTCCAACATCACTTGCTGACCAGGTGCCAATGTGTTAAAGCAGTGGGTTCGCAGCACAGTAACAGCAGTAATGAATTATACAGAGTACATCTGGTTTTGACCCGAGGTATAACTTCACCCACTGATTAGCGTGGATCCACGTGAAAAAGGAAATAGAGTGGGTTGCATGGCTCCAAATGTGTATGGGCAAAACCTTTTAAAATAAGGGGCTTCAAGGGTCCTTACTTATGTCAGGGGTCAGGATCGAACCTGTTTGTACAGTGCCAATATGGAGGGTGACCAGAGGCCAATGTTCCTGAATATAACTGTTAATTAGTCAGTAAAAGTGTGACCACTGCTTCATTTACTGAGTCTGAGTGATTTGTTCCTGTAACAGCATAGGTCTGAGCTGTACTTGTCCTACGGCTGGGACCTGGGATGTGCGGTGACTGTGGGTATTGTTGTACGGGTGCCCTCTGGTGAGCATACCATCCTACCACTAGAAACCGAGTGGTTCCCCAGGTCATGCCATCCCTAGCTAGCACCAGTGAAGCCAGATGCACACAGCACCAGATACAGGAGTATTAAGGAATGAATGTTTACACAAACTGGATTCAGCAATGTTGCCATTCTGCAAATGCAAGGCCTTGGGGTTGGGGGTTTAAACTGCATTGATTAAGCTTTCTTGTTACTTGATTTAAAGTGCACCAACAACTACTTACCATATGTACACAGTGGGCCTACAATAATTCAACAACTGGGTACATAGTACCTTGTATGGAAGCTCCCTATTGGTTAAAAAGGGTGAAAGAACTGGTACCAGTGGGAGAGAATAGTGCCTTCAGTAAAGGAGAGCAAGGAATTCAGCTACTGTATTGAGCACTGTGGTGTGGAGGCTGCCTGTATATGACAGCTGTGATGGATAGGCATTTTTAGTGACAACCCAGAGAAGTATTTTATTTGGCCATGGCTGCTCAGAGCATGTGAAGAGTGGTTATTGTTTTGGGCTGGGCCAGCTTAGTACAATTGGAGACAAGCCTCTTGCAAACAACTACCTCATACTGTCAGCTAATCCCTTTTTCCCTGTTGGTTTTCAGCATAAATAAAGCTGTGTTTACTGTTTGCATTCAGCTGCCTTCTGCAATCTGTTCAGAGACAAATGCCTAATTGTTGGTGAGTGTACAGTCATTTTGTGTGAGTCCATGGGTGAGATGACTACAGTGGGTAGGTACGACATCCAAGGTGTTGCACCAGTATTACTCCACACTCACTATAATCTTTCTCTGGGGGGAGGCAGTGTGCTACTTTCATTTCATCATTGGATACAAATCCCTTTCACTTGTCAAGGGAGATCTATGAGCCCAGGAGCCACCACAACACTACGGCAACTCTGTGGTAAGGAAGGCTATGGGAGCCGGCGCCCTGTGTTCATCTGGGAGGGCACCTGCCTTACACTGATATGCAAGTCAGCTATAACAGAAAAGCGAGTATTAATAAGTCTAACATATCATAAATACATTAATAAACGGACAGCTAATTGCTGGCACCAAAGGGACTTGGAGGCTATTAGGTCCTCCCACTTTTCAAGATGGCACTCAAACAATAATATTGGTTTTGGCTATAAACCTTATTTAGATCTACTAACAGATCCCAAATTAAGGTGAATATTCACCATATATAAGTGTGAGAGATTTCAATGTAACATTCTTTGGGCAAGACATAATAAGTTGTCAAAAGAAAATGAAAATTACACCTGTGAGGCTGGGGGAGTTAAAGGCCTACTGCATGTTCTATGGCACTGTCCGTGGCGTTCTTTGGAGAGGACCCACTGTCTGAAAGTCTTTTTGGATCCCAGATATTTAGTTTCGTATGAGATCCTAACTACAATATTAATGTATACCGTGGTGGACAGTAAATAGAATGTCCACGTATACGAAGTAATTAACAAGAAAAAAAGAAACTCTTGGCATCACAATTTTCATCATGAAATACTGACTAGGGTAAGGAGGGGATATGTACAGTGCTGGATTTTATAGAGAATAACTAATGTTATTATCAGTTTGACATGTATTTTTGTAAAGGTCAAAAAGAGATGATGATGATGATGATATCCATGTCTGCTGTCCACTTGTGGAATAAGTGCCTTTTCATAGGTTTTGTGGACGCTGATCTATCATAGACATTTAATGGCAATACACAGAACTGGAACTTTTAGGGACCACAAACAAGAGAACTGTGGCACTCGGAAACCCATAGAGCAGTTGCTATACTCATAGGAGCCGGGTTGGTAAAAGTTTTAGTGGGGTCAAGGGGCAAAGCCCACTACACTTGGCGGTCACATAAATATTATTACACCTTCCCCACAACTCTGTCCCAGCCCACAGAAGTAAAGGAGGGTCAGCATAACATCACACTGACCAAACCTATCCAGGGCACATGCAAAGTACAAATTACCATCATCCACCCAGAGTCCCTATGCAATATAACCCCCCCCCCAAACCAAGATCACATAGATTCACACACCCAAAGCCAGGACCCCATGCAACATATAGCCCCCTCCCCACGAAGACACCATGCAATGTACAAACACACACACACACACACCACTGGCCCAGGGACCCATACAATACAAGCCACCCCTAACCAGACACCTGTGCACGTACTGCATGAGGCCAAGACACACACACACACACCTACCTCCATCACAGCACTTACCATGTGTTATGCCCCACACCAATACCAACATCCCCACAACCATGGCCCTCTACAACCCCCCTCTCTACAATCCTCCCATGTCCAGCGCATTCCCCAGTACACCCCCACTCAGCCAGAAATCTGTGCAATACACAGCCAACTCCAGCCTGGGCATGTGCAAAGCAGAACTCCCCACTCAGGGCCCCAAATAATACCTGCACACACCCAATGGCCCATGCAATCCCCACACACCACAGAGGCGATGTGCATGCCAACACACCGACTCTCTATGCAGTGTACCCCCCAAACAACCAGGATCTCTGCAAACCACAACCCCTACTCTAAATCTGTCTGGACCAGAAGCAAAGTATAGCAAGGCATCCCCTGAACCATGTGCATTCCACAGCCCCGTCCTACCCTCCCAAAAAAATCTGGGATAAACAAACCACAACTGCACCCCAAATCGGGAACCCATGCAAAGCACAACAAGGCAACTCACCTCTGTATCATGTGGAAGCCTCAGCCCCTACCCCCTTAAAAATCACACATGTGGACCCTGTATGAAGTACCCCCCATTCCTGTAGTGCATTTCCACAGGAATCACCACAGGGATGCACTGCACATATGGACATGGTGATCATGACTGTGAGCGCTTGTGCAACAAGTGTGATTCCCTCTGTCCTGAGCTGATCAACGAGTGGGCAGTGCTCTAGTGCAGCACACCGCCATGGTACCAGGATCAGTGTCAGTGGTTCCAGTCCCAAAAATATCAAAGTGCTGCAGTTCATGTTACAAGTGGCTTTTACTGACTACATGGTTCCAGGTCTTCGAACAGTTGAATACTGTTCCACACATCATACTAACATACTAAAATGCCAGCAGAATAGGCCTAACGGTCTTTTGAGTCTGCTCGATTGGTTAGCCCCCACCCTGGGTGCTGACCTTGCTGCCCCCCTCACCTTCTCTGGCTTCTCCCTTCCCAGTTCCAGATATTCTTGCTGCATTGGATTTTGCTTCCAGAACCCTTCCCCTGTACCTGTCCCAACCCCTCTTGAACCCCCCACCGTCTCTGCCTCCACCAGCCCCCTAGGCAGTGCATTCCATGGCTCCACCACCCTCTCAGTGAAGTAGCACCTCCTCCTTTCTCCCCTGAATCTTCCCCCCTACAGCTTCCACCCATGCCTCTAGTGGCCCCCTCCTTCTTCCTTGAAGCACCCTGACTGTTCCTCCCCATTTACCCTCTTCATGTACTTGAGACCTCTATCATGTCCCCCCGGTCCCTTCTCTCTTCCAATGTGTACATATTTAGCTCTTCGAGCCTCTCCTCATAGGTCCTGTCCCCAAGCCCCAAATCATTTTGGTTGCCTTCCTCTGGACCCTCTCCAGGAGTTTAATGTCCCTCTTTAAGTGTGGCCTCCAAAACTGCACGCAGTACTCAAGGTGTGGCCTCGCCAAGCAGTTATACAGAGGAGCATCACTCCCCTCCTTCTGGGGTGATCCCCCAGCGATGCATCCCAGCATCCTGTTGGCCTTGGCTGCTGCCCTCCTACAAGTCTCGAGGTTGTTAATTTGACATCCACCACCACCCCAGGTCCCTCTCAGCCATCGAGACTTGTAGCATTCCCCCCCCCCGGGTGTACACTTGGCCCGGGTTTCTGGCCCCCAGGTGGAGTACCTTGCATTTCCCTGCATTGAACCTCAGCTTCCACTTTCTAGACCATCTTTCCAGAGCCTCCAGGTCCCCCTGTAGGGCCACCCTCCCCTCCTCCCCATCCACCACTGCCCCCAGTTTTGAGTCATCATACCTAGAACTTTTAGAAGCTCGAGAGGTCTCATTACCATGGAAAACTCAAGACTGAAAAAACAGTGTTGTAGGTGTATGGTTACAGATTCACTATCTTTTATAGTGTACAGGCAACCATTATAGCCATACTGTGTCCAAGAAAAGGTCCCCCCAGTACTACAAGTGCCATACTGTACCGCAGGCTGTTCCGCTTTTTTCCAGCACCGCTTTCACTGTAATGCTCTCTGCCACTTCATTGCGCCTGTGCGAAGACGTACAATCTTATTGTGCTGCAGTAGTGACATTGCTAGTGCAGCACAACATCGTGACGTTGCTACTGCAGCACAACAATGCTGTTCCAGGCATGGATTTCCATGCAGAACAGCATTCTACCATACTCTATAAAAGCAATCTGAAAGGGGTGCTTAATGACCATAGACTTAGTCTGCGACTAGGACAAAACACATGACTGCATTGATCCCCAAGTAAACCCCTTTAAAATTATAGAATTAAACAGACACACTGAGTTCAAAGAGAACCACTTCAGCATGAGTGGCAAGTGGAAGACAGCACAGTACTGTATTTAGAAAGCAGTGTCGACTAGTTTCAGCATGTGACTAATTAGCGAGGAGATAGAGATGGACATGACAGTATTAGGGGTTGGAAAGAAATGGTCGAAGGTCAGTTCATTTACCTGAAAAATACTCAATAAAGTGACAGAAACTAGATTGCCACTGCACTCCGCAGGGTTCCATTTAGCTCTAGGCATGTAATCAACCACTATAGTCTAGAACCTGAGGCCATATTGATATTGTGGAAATACAAATGATTTAACTATGCCTTCTTGCTCGTTAACTTCTACAGTGCACCCATTCAGACCTAGGTTGTTGATTCATTTTATTTTGTTATTTATTCATTTTGTTTTCCAGACAAGGTCAGCTAGGTCAAGACGCTGTCCTAGGGTAGGAAAAGATAAAAATGTACAACAGGAATTAATAAATGCAATCACCTGCATTGGTAATTAAACTGTGGTTGTTTTAAACATTACACAAGTTATACAACAAGGCAATGAAAAAAATATAGATCATCAGACAAGCACAAACTGCATGCAGAGTAGAAAAATAATAAATAAGAGAAATAGTGATCAACATGTACTGGAGATCAAGGGAACACACCTGCCCAATCGCAGCGCTCCTCTCCTCTGCACAAGAAACTCTTATTTAAGTGTCTCACGCACAGCTGCCCTGGAAATGGGCACACTTGCAGAAGTTTTTTTTTTAAACTGTAATATATTATTGATCCATCTCAATCAACAATGCATTAATACTGCCACTGAGAGCACTCTTAGTTTTAAGAGTGGTCTCACTTTCATCTGTAGGGTATCAGAACCACTCACCTTTGGTTCAAAGTTCTCATAACCAAAGAATGCATGTGAGACCATTCTAACAATTGTAAGAGTGGTCCCGGTGGTGGTATCAATATATAGGCAAAAGTGGAAGCTAAGTGACATTTTGATGACCTCTTAAAGGAAATGGGATTTGTCAAGTTTCCAATGACCCCAGCAATGCTATGCCATGTAAAGGGACATGAGTTTTGGGAGCTCATCATTGACATACAGGGAGGATGGGTTTCTTTGGACACACAGAATTGTGAATAGCGAGGTTGGTACTCTGTTTCTGAGAATACTGAGAGTAGGCACAGAGCAGTTGTAATAGGGTCTAGCTGCAGGTAGTTCCACGAAGCGAGTGAGATGACACTGATGGGAAAAATATTAGGAAAAGCTTCAGATGTTGCTGGGGCAACATTCAGTTTTGAAAGTTTTGCAATGGAAATATAAATGAAAAGGATATTGTCATAGTTCAGGACTGTCAAGAGTGCAAAGAGTTACTTTTTTCTCTCCCTATAGTTATACTATTTTTTATACATAGTACTTTCTATTTTGACCCCCTATTTTCTTCTCACCTGCCACCAGGTACTCCTTCAAGCTATCCAACACTTTCTGCCCACCATAAGAGTCCTGTGAAATTCCAGACCAATACCTGCCTCTGCTCCAGTTCTCTCTGTGATAATATGTGTTTTACTAATTAAGCTCATGAATATTAATGATGCACGTCCTGTGAGCGTCTCTAGATTTGAACTTTAGTATAAATACATGTTGGTGGGCTGAAACCCGCCAGATTCAAACGGTCTGCTGTAGTGTAATGTTCTGCCAGTTTGTTAGTAAAGCTTTTATGTTGGGCGTGCTTATGCAGCCAACATTTTGGGGTAGTGCAGCTTTGGAGATGCAGTCACTGTTGGGTGAATGCAGGGCACACATTAGTAGGTGCGTCCCTCATTCTCCAATCAGCCTGCATGCCAGCACCACACCATGCAAATATAATGTGGTGAGCACATTTTAGAAAAGGTCTGCTGCAATCCTAGCAAAGCTCGTCAGATGCAGCGGACCTTTCCTGGACATGCTCACCGACATTATGAGCATGGCGGCACAGTGGCCGCCAAACTGCCAACTACGGGAGTGCCCAATCCCCCTGTCGGTTACCCCTGCCCCTCTGTATGTGCTGATGGGGGAGCCCACTCCACTAAATGCCAAGGGGGGTGCCCAATCCCCCTCGGCTCGGCCCCCCTACTTTCTTTGTGTACCGATGGGAGCCCACTCCCGTCAGCATAAAAAACCCCCATTGTTAAATGCTGAGGGGTGCCCAATCCTCTCGGCTCGGCCCCCGCTTGCTTTGTGTGCCAGGGGTGCCAGTCCCGTGCCATAACATCCCCCCCATGCTGTGTGCGGCGAGGGTGCCCAATCCCCCGTCGGCTACAGTCCCCCCAACAGTTAGGTAGCACGCTGGGGGCCCACCCCAGCGGTAACTTCTAAAAAAAAAAAACTGTCCGATAATGTCTAATTTTTTTCTTTTACCTATAAAACAAAATGGTCCTTCGTAGTCTCCCTGCCCCCACCCACACCCATCTTCTGTGCACCCTGCCTCCCCCACCCCTCACCCCATACTTACCTCTGGAGTCCAGCTGACGATCTTGTGGACGGAACACGTCTGCACTCTTCAAAGCCGACCGTGAGCTGAAGAAATGCCGGTAAGCTGTATAATGGAATAAATAGGGTGTTTTTAACTTTGCAGCATATTTCAGGCATTTTTGGGAATTCTGGCCCCAAATTTTCAACATGGGGCTTTAGGGACCTCTCCTCATGA
Organism: Neoceratodus forsteri; assembly: GCA_016271365.2. Classification (NCBI taxonomy): domain Eukaryota; kingdom Metazoa; phylum Chordata; order Ceratodontiformes; family Ceratodontidae; genus Neoceratodus; species Neoceratodus forsteri. Next base: position 1,224,237,274 of record CM057450.1, read on the forward strand.
TTTCTTGCACTGTCATGGCATCATTCGGTCCCGAAAGGTGATTTTGCAGTCACTGCGTGGAATCACCTTCCGGGGCTGAGTAACAAAATGACAGCGCTACTGTTCATGAGGGGGGCTCTCAAAAAGCCTATGTTGCAAATTTGGAGGGAAAAATTAAAAAAATGACTTTTATGAGCGTGCATTGCACAGTTGCTACGCACGCATGTAAGTTAGCGAATTCACAATATTTTCAAGCCAGATTCTCAACATTGGCATTTTTCCACACCTTCTTGTGAACCGTACAGCTGCCATTTTTCACATCCTGGCCGAAATGTGTTTTTGCACTTCCGGTGCAGAATAGCGTGGTCACTGTGCGAAATCAGTGTTCGGGGCACATTGTGAAAATGACAGTGACACTGTTCATGAGCAGAGGTCCTAAAATGTCTGTGTTGAAAATTTGGTGAGAATACTCCATAAAATGGCTGTGTTACAAGCGTGCATTGCGCAGTTTGCGCGCACACTCGTAAGTTCGCAAACTTACAATATTTTTACTCCAGATTTTCAACAGTGCCATTGTTCTGCACCTCCTAATGAAAAGTACAGCTGTCATTTTTCAAATCCTGACCAAAATCTGTTTTCGCAGTTCCGGCGCAGAACAGCGTGGTCGCTGTGGAAAGCCCATGTTCGAGACACGTTATGAAAATGGCAGTGACACTGTTCATTAGCAGATGTCCTAAAATGCCTATGTTGAAAATTTGGGGACGAAAGTCAATAAAATGAGTGTTTTACAAGCATGCGTTGCACAGTTTGCACGCATGCTCGTGACTTTGTGAATTTCTAATAGTTTCACTCCAGCTGTTCACACTGGCAATTTTCCATGCCTCCTTATGAACGGTACAGCTGACTGAAATGTGTTTTCGCACGTCCGGCACAGAATTGCACGGTCGCTGTGCAAAATCAGTTTTCAGGACAGTCTGAGGAAATGACGGTGACACTATTCATGAGCAGAGGTCCTAAAATGCTTATGTTGAAAATTTGGTGCGGAAAGTCCATAAAATGACTGTGTTGCAAGCGTGCATTCGCGAGTTTCCATGCACCCTTGTAACCGTCAATCTGCAATATTTTCATGCCACATTTCACCACTGGCATTTGTGCACCTCATATCAACAGTCCAGCTGCCATTTTCACAGCCTGCCTCGTTTCCGCGGCTGGCGTACAATGGCGTGCTCGTTGTGCAAAATCACCTTTTGCAACACATTAACAAAATAAAAGCACTATGCGTCTCTAGCTCAGCCACTGCCAATGCCAGTGCGACAACATTCGGCATTGACAAATGCTTGTTAGAAACTGCAGTGTTTGCCTCAGTGTTTCATTACATAGTGCCAGAAGATGGAGCAGCTATCACCTCTACCCGCATTTGATTTATCTGGCAACCTTGCTGAAAAATGGTGCTGCTTCAAGCACCTTTCTTTAACTACTGACCAGTACTCCTTTCATTAAGTCTATATCCCCTTTCTGCCTCTGGTCAATCTCTTGCCTACCATTTCATTAAGTCTATATCCCTTTTCTGCCTTTGGTCAATCTCTTGCCTACCATGCTTGCCGTCTCCCATCTTGACATAGTCCCAATCCTCTCTTACCTCCTCTTAGTAATCTACTTCAGTCTCCTGTTACCTTCCCCTCTCCCCCCTTGTCCTCCTAAATGCCCTTAATCTCTATCCCCCAATGCTGGTGCTCCCTAAGTCACCCGCTATCACTCCCTCTACTCTTCTCACACCTACCCCTTCTCCCTCCCCCCCCCCACCACTCTATCCTTACACACCACCCTGGTTTTCTATCTTCCTACTCCCTCAAGTTTGCACTCCCCTTTCCTCCTCCACCCAGATCGAAACCCACTTGTCGTTTTAGAGCTCGAAAGTCTCACCACTATCTCTTCCTCCTCCTCCTCCTGATGGCAGGGGATGTTCAACCCAACCCTAGCCCTTTCACTCCCCACCCCCCATTGCCTAAAGGTCTCAGACTTCTCCACCTGAACGCAAGGAGTCTGCTCCCCAAGTTTGACTCCCTTAAAATCTGGGTCTCCCAACACTCCCCTGACCTACTCTGCATTTCTGAAACCTGGCTTTCTTCTAGAGTTCCTGACTTCCAAGTATCCCTCCTGCACTTCCACATCTTTTGCTAGGACCCTGGCAAACTTGGTGGTGGGGTAGTTATTTACGTTCACCACAACCTATCTTGTTCCATCTTTCTTTGTGAAAATCTCCCCTCCTTTCATGAGCTTCTCCTGGTTAATCTCAAGTTCCCATCCTCCCTCACCATATTTGTTGGCGTGAGGCATGCATCTCCGAAAATCTCTCCTCCCTCTCTTGTTGACACCTTCTCCTCTCTCTCATCGCTCTAGCTCCCTCTGGTGAGCTTATCCTACTTGGGAACTTTAACCTTAGTTGGTCAGTCCTCAAGCCCATCTTCGATAAGATGCAGTCCCTAAACCTTTCTCAACTAATCAAGGAACCCACTTAGCCTAACCCATTCTCCCCCAACCACACTCTCCTGAACTGGGTGCTCTCCTCTCACCCCCAGCAAACTGCTGCTGCCAGTACTTTCCCTGATGCCTTCAATGACCACTGTATGACATAATGTGTCAGGAAAGTGCGTATTTCACACTTTCCACCAAACTACATCTGGCTCAGGTCCCTCAGACCTCTAAACACAGATACCTCCTAGTCGACACCTTCTCTTCTGACTGATCTCTCATCTAATCTGTCCCATATATCAAATGGCTTCTGCTTCCCTCCCTTTTCTGTGTATGAAGTCCTCCTTGCTCTCAATTCACTCAACCCCTTTAAATCCAGTCCTGAGAGCATTAACCCCACACTTCTCTGCTCCTGCCATTACTCTACCTCTCTCTCCCATCTACCGAACCTCTCTTTCACACTTGGCACAGTTCCTCAGGCATGAAAAGTTGCCAAGGTTCTCCCCCTTCACAAAGGTAGTGACCCCTCTGCTTCTGACAGCTATAGACATATCTCGCTCCTCCCTTCCCGGGCTAAATTATAAGAGTCCCTCACATTTACTAGACTTACTGAATACCTTATCTCTTCAGACTTCTTCTCTCCTTTTCAATCTGACTTTAGAAAGAACCATTCTACTGTTTCTTCCCACCTCCGTGTCACTGACTCTATAGTCACAGGCATAGACCAGGGACACATCACAGCAACCATCTTCACTGACCTCGCTAAAGTTTTTGATTCAGTGTCTCATCCACTACTCTTAACCACACTTTGCTCTGCTGGTCTATCTACTCAGGCTGTGGATTGGTTTTGGTCTTACCTCACGGGCTGCATGCAATGTGTTCAGGCTGGAGTCGTCTTTGTCACCTCTCCTCATCCTAGCAGGTGTCCTTCAAGGCTCCATTCTGGGTCCTGTCCTTTTCTCTATCTTTCTGAATTACCTTCGGTCTGCTTGTGTCGATTCTCATATCCATATGTACACCAACAACATGGTCATTTACGCCTCTTGACTTTCAACCCCGGCCATGGAGTCCCCGTTACAGAGTGACTTCCTTAGGGTTCTACACTGGCTCCAGGCAAATCAGCTTAAGGTAACCACTAAGAAAACAATGCTCCTGACTTTCAGCACCACTCAGAAGCTTGCCAGGCTCTCCCCCGTCCCCTCCTTTTTCCACTCTTGATGGCACCACACTCAATGTTGTTCCCGCCTTCAAATACCTTGGCATCTGGCTGGACAGCCGACTCGACTTCTCCATCCATATTGATTCTAAACTCATGAAACTCCACCCCAAGCTCGGTGCCATGTATCAGAACAAGGACTGCCTCTCTTCTCAGGTCCACTGTGAGCTGCTTACTAAAATTATCCTCCCAGTCTTTGATTATGCCAATGTGGTCTTTGGCTCTGCCCCCTCCTTATCCCTCTCCAGACCTGACTCCCTCTATAATGTCTTTTGCTGTTTTGCCTCAAACTCTCCACCCTCACACACACACCACTGCTCCCTCTATTTCTTCCTCTCTCTCCCCCTTCTTCACTTATGTCAACAGCATCACTGTGCCACTCTTATCTCCAAATTCTGGTTTGACTCCCTTCCCTTGGACCTCTCCTTGCTTCTATCCCCCTGCTGGATGCAGTATAGCACAGTGGGTTAAGGCTCTGCACTGCAGATCTGGAGACCTGGGTTTGAATCCCACAGCCGCCTAGGTGCATACTGTGTGATCCTGAGCAAGCACTTTCTTGTGCTTTCAGGTCGCATCCGGAAACAAGCTTTGGCTTAGTGTGCTACTCCTGGTTAAACAATGTTCCCTTTTCCTTCCCCCTCATCCCTCTCTTCCTACCCATTACACTTCAGAGACTCCTGTACCTTCTCTCTCCCTTTTCCTGTATTCAGTTTGGGTCAGGCTGCCTTCTCCTATCACCTCCCCTCCCTCGGGAACTCTCTACCAATCTCCCTTTGTCTAGCCCTGTCTCTTCAAAACCGAGAACGTATGCTATCCCTAACTCCTCCTCCCTCCTGCTCCTGTTCAACCTCCTCCTGACACCCCAGGGTTAAGATTCTCACTAACCCCATTAACTGGATGCCTTACGTACAATACTATACCCCAAATGCTCTCTGTCTTGTGCTGGCACCTATAGCATATGTTTAATTTCCTGGCTTTCTTCTTCATTTTTAATTTTCTCTTCTGTCTAATATTTGCAACTTTTTACTATCCTATGCCTCTATCAATTTTCCTGTGTGATACTCATGAGTTACTCCAACCTTATTGCTTGCATAATTAAATTTTCAAGCACCTTAAAATTGTTCTCTCAGTCTCTCCCCCCCCCCACCGGCCTTGCCTTACTCGAACTTTACCAGTTTGTCCCCACTCCCCTTATAAGCTGTAAATCAGTAAATGATACCAACGTACTGTACTGCTGTCTTATTCCCTCATTGTAAGCATACCAATATTGTTGCATACTGCATCGAACTTTATGCTGTTGTTCTTGCATTGCGTTGTTGTAACTGCCTCTTGTTTTGTTCCCCTTCCCCCAGGTCACACCTGGAAATGAGCCTCGGTTCAGTGTACCTTTCCTGGTTACCAAACTTTTAAAGAAATAAATAATACCCTCTCTTTGCTCCCTGGTTGCAGCTATGCTTCCTCTGTCTCTTTCTCTGTCCCCTCCCTCCCTCTATTACTGTTACCTTTTTCTTTGGTCAGGTAACCTCCCTGTGCTCCCAGTCTCCCTGGTTTCTGTCAGATCCCCTGACCTCTGCCTCCCTATCCCACCTGAATGCCCTCTGATGTTCTCTCTCCCAGCCTGAAATGCTGGCATCGCCAGTTCTTAAAGACAGTCTGTGGCACTTGATCTCTCTCTCTCTCTCTCCCCCCCAAACAGCCTGTGTGAATTCTTTGGAATCTGCTGCTGAGTGATCAGGCAGTCAGCCAGCTGTTAGTTGTCACACCTTTTACAGTACATGCCCAGAAGCAAATAAGAATGTTTGGGGCAAGATTTACATTGCCCAGCCTGTGCCAAGTTCAATGGGCCAATCTGTCCTCCCAAGGCTGGACAACGTGGGAAGGGATATGGCAGGAAGAGAACACTAGCCACTCACCCACAGAAACCGGATTAATCCCCACTCACTGGGCACAGAGCTGACCAGAATGTCAGGTAGTTCTTGCTGTCTTCATTATTTTTCCTTGCCTTTTCTAACCACAGTTTATTATACTATGCCCTATTCTCTAACAGAACACACTACAAAGAATTTGAATAAAGCAAGCAAGCGTAACCAGATCCTGATGGCACAGTAACTTCTGCCTGCACAGTGTACTCTCATCACACAACTGATGTGCATGACATCACTGCAGATTCTCTCTGCCCCCTTCCAGACCTTCAGCACCCACCCTCATTTGAAAAAATAGTTCATCCTCCCAATTGCTTCCCATCACCTCCCACTTCCCCCTCAGCATGCATTCTCACCCCAACCCTCGGCTACCAGCCCTGTGGTCTCTAGAATAGCACCTCATGTGCCTCTCTTTGCATGCTTTCCAACCCTTGGATACTAGCCCTGCGATCTCATCAAAAACACCTCCTGTCACTCCTTCTGCATGGCTTCCTGCCACCACCCTCTGTTGCCGGGCCTGCTGTCACCTGCTGCCACCTTGGTCACTGGCCCACAGACCTAGGGCTGTTGGCAGTGCACAGCTCCCTGTTCCAGCACAGCATCCATGGTGCAATGGACAAGCCTCCCCAGTAAACTCCTCAGCCAAGCAGAGCCTGACAGGTAATAAGGCGGGCTGGACTGGCCAGCTGCAGAGCCTAGGGGCTTGAGCTGATAGGGTGAGCAACAGGGGCAAGGTGAAGAAGGCCAAGAGATGTGGCCAGTTAGCGCTGGAGTGCCCCAGGGCTGCTCCCTCACGCAGAATCGCAGCGGCTGTGCCCTAGCGGCACAGTGCAGCCTGGGCAGGGACAGCCACACAGACAGCAGCTCTGACCTCTGTGACTAACCCTCTGAAACAGTGTCCAATGAGTAGAGGCCTGCCCATGCATCCAGTAATGATGCAGAGTCTGGGACAGGCTCCAGCACCTGGGACCAACCTCCTCAGAGAAGCCAGCAGTCTGAAATGCACTTTGCCTGAGCTGCTTAGGAGAGGTCACTGAACTGCAGCTACCATCTCAGTCAGGAGAGCCATACAGTGACCAGTGGGGACAGTAGTCAGCAGTGGGGAGATTCATTAATGAGTGGAGGTAAGGCTGAACAAACCATCGAGTCCCAGCAGTGGTGGTAGTTTCTACCCCCTGCCCCCAGCCCAGCACAGCCCAGACTAAATCTTTGCTTGTAAAGCAAAGAAAATGGTGTATTTTCCCCTTTGGCAGAAGATGGAACATCAGCAGTCAGGTGCTACAGTCAGCCTGGGGAATGGGAATTTTGAAGAGGCTTGCACTACTGAACTACACCATCACTGATATGAGTATTTTATTACACTGGCCCCACTAACTGCTTTATTTAATTATCATGACAGAAAAGATGTCATAGCAATCTACTTCTAACTAAGGAAATGCGTTATGTGTGATGTTGTCTTGGTAGTTCCTTGGTGCATGACTGAGAGGCATAACTACACATTAACCCCAAAACACTCTCTGAAATACTAAGTTTATTATTTGTAATAAAAAACGCAAGTCAGACTGAGCGCATGTGTTAGCCTCTCAGCTTTGTTAGCATGTCGGCAGTGAGGTGAGCATGTCGGCATCTCTGTAACAAATGAACATACTGCAGCTCAGGATTTAAATGGAAGTACATGTACCAAGGGGAGTAGTTTGTTATTTTTACAGGGGGGGCAAAGTAACAAAAAAGTCCTGATTTTCGCGTATCACGACAGTGAAGAGGACGAGTGGCTTGCGTAATGCAAATAAATCAACTAGCATCAAATAATGGCCAAAAAACATTTAAGACTACAGCTGAATAACTCCTGGGAGGGACCAGCCCAGGCCAAGTCAGAGCACTTCCCCACCCCACCAGTTTTACTGCAGCCTGTTCTTGGCCCAACTCCTCCTGAGACCAGAATCGAAGAACTGACTGAGATCTGTTTTGTATTGAGTTCTTCGTTCTTCTGCCTTGGGAGTGAGGACTTACTTGTAAAGTTGAAAATATGTAAGGAACTTAACTTCCTTCTCAAGAGGACAGGACCTCCCCTCAGCTTCAATTCAAATCAGTCTTGACCTAATTTTGCCCCCACCTGAACCTCCAGGTGGATAGCTCACTAGTCTCTCACCCCCCTTTGCTGCTTACATGATCCTTCCAAGTCCAGCCCTTATAGTGGATCCTGAACTTCTTGAAATGTCTGCTTGAGCTAGCCCTCCCACCCTTGAGGAGTGCAAAAAGCATGTTTCAAGGAAGTGCAGCAAATGGCTGTGCCACCTCGGTATACCTATAAACATGGATGGTATGGGAAACAACCCAGCATGTGCATCCTCACAGCATGAGCCCTTATTTACATAGATTACATAAAAAAATACGATTATACAATGACAAGAATGAATGCTGGCCTCTGATTGGTCAGTCTTGGGCTAGACCCATGATGTTATCCCAGTACATCCGATTCATCACAGGTCTAGTCTCAGCCTCTCCGTGAACCTCTTGATGATTGTTAGCATTAGTGCGGTTTTTTGTATCTTCTCTTAAAAATATTTTTCCACACCAAATAAAACACCTTTAAAATTATTTTTTTTAATTCTGTATAACAATACGCCATTGTATAATAGCAATAATGCCCTCCAGGGTGTGTGTCATAGTAGGATAACGTCATGCCTTATGCACTGGATGCACTCGTGCCCAACCACCTGAGGTGTGACGTTATCCCAGTATGACACACGCCCTGTCAGGCATTATTACTGCTTACTTGCACCAAGTGTTAACACTTTTCTTTGTTATAACCAAGTTAATTCATTACTCTCCCATCCCATCCCATATTGTTCAATGTCACATGCCTGAATCTGGTTAGGTAAGGTAAGCGAAGAGGATAATGCTCTCCTCAAGCAAGCAAGCATTGCATACATAAGCATGGGACTTGCTGATATCCCTCAGGCGGTGCTCTTAACAAGCATGCTGATGTACCTGGGATGGTGCAACAGAACACTGTAAATTCCCTAATTGTTCAAGATGATCATGGGCATGGTGTGGTCACACCACAACCCTTACCACTCTCCCCCCCATGGGCTCCTAAGGAATATGCATCTCTGTCCATGCCCAGGGTTACACAACCCCATCCAAGCAAACATGGACTGCCCTGGTACAAAAGTGGCCACATCACATAACCTAAGAGAACAGACGCCACAGGAAGTTTGCTGGAACAACGATTCCAGATACCTGTGCACAGCCTCGCAGGACCCACCCTGAAAGGTAAGTACTTGGTTGGTGGTTTTTATTAGCATCACCTAGGACAGTGTGTGGTGGGCCGGTTGTGGTAGCCCAGGTTGCTGTGCTCCCCTTCCCCCCCACAGACTACTTCAAAATCATCTCATCTGACAGTTTTGAAGGGCACAGATGAAACATGGTTGCTTCAGTTTGATGTGGTTTAATACAGTTTTTTTGTCCGAGCGTGTGTCTCTAATCTTCTACACACAGACACAGACAGACACACACACACACACACACACACACACCACCAAAAAATGAACTTTTTTATACCATGTTTACATTCAGGATAGAGACAGGGTAAAGCAGGTCCAGGCAGTACAACACAGTAAATGAAACAATTCATTTTACAATGCCCAACAAACCACCAAAAGACCACAAAACAACGGACCTTCCCCCTGCCCTGGGGGGGGGGGGGGAATGGCTAAGTCACAGGTCAGGGTGCTAAATGAGGAGAAGATACCACAGAACATCTTGTCGAACCACACAGTAAGGTGAAACTACATAAAGATGCACAATTTTTATACTGTAGGATTTCATACTTTCCAACAGTTCCTAATTTTGACACAGAAACTTATCTTTAGTGCTCAGAAGCCCCTTGTATGAGGGAGGTAAGCATGGCATGGACCCAGCAGACTGGCATACATGTTGAAAAAAATATTTCTGTGCCAGTATGCCAGTCCATCCCTCCCTCCTCCATCACCAGTGGCCAGAACCATTTTTTTCAGCATGTGTACCATTCCACCCTGGTCAGCACAGCAGCACAAAGCTGGCAGGGCAGCAGAAGGCACAGCAAGCAACAGTGAATTAAATGTCCATGCAAAAGCTACAGCCTACTCTCCCCACCCCAGACCTGCAAGGCCACTATCTCCACCCAGACTGGCCAGCTCAGCTACTCTCTGCACCCTGATGGACTTGCACAGCCACTCTCCACACTCTGTGTCCACCCCACCAGCACAGCCACTCTCCCCACCGCACCAGCACAGCCACTCTCCCCACCCCACCCAACCAACACCATTTTCAGCTCCATTTATCTGGTATCCGCTCCAGGCATCCAGGTCTGTGCCTCCCCATCACAGGCACAAAAAAATAAATAAACCACATTTTATACTGCATTTTGTTTATGTTTCTTTCTTTGTCTGGAAAGAGAGATGTTGAGCTACCAGTCAGCACAGTTTGCCTGGTATACAATTACAACCCCGCCCCACTGACACAACGCCAATGCCTCCACCCACCCACCCACACAACAGTGCCCCCAACACACCCACACAATGCCTGTATCCCCAACCCCACCCACACAAATGACCAGTGTCCGCAACACCACACACACACACACATGACCAACAGTGTCCCCAACCCCCCACACACACACATGACCAGCAGTGTTCCCAACCCCACACACACATGATCAGCAGTGTCCCCAACCACACACACACATATACACACTACCAGCAGTGTCCTCAACCCCACCCACACACACGACCAGTGTTCCAACCCCCCCAAAAAAATCATGGCCAGTCAGTAGTTGCTATAACAATAGCCAGGTAGTAGTATAATCATTTCTTTAGGGTGCATGTTTTAGTGCAAGATTTATTTTGCTAGTCTTGTAACACTGTACGGGGAGAACACAAAAAGCTACCCCTTTGGTTGTGTTTGCCAGGCAATGAAGACAAAGACAGCAAGGCCAAGGAATCTGTCTGTTTCACCCCTCCACAGTGGACAATTGGAGAAATCAAAAAAAGTGAAAGATTACTTTTACAGCCAGGTAAAGGATGAGGGGGAAATGTTTCAACTTTTACTAATGTTCGGATGTTAGCTGCGGGCACAGGTCAGTGAGATACATCCCTTGACAGGTAAAGGATGAGGTGAAAATTACGTTTTAACATTTACTTATGTTTATATACTAACACCCAGTCAGCAAGCACAGAATGTCCCCCCTCCTAACCAACACGGACAGTCCACCAGAAACCCAGTCAACAAACATGGACAGTCCCCCCTTCACCCCACCTACAAGGGCAGTCCCCCCAGACACCCGAACAGTCCTCCCTTCCCCACCAGACACCGGGCCAGCGAGCACAGAATGCTCCCCTCCCAACCGACAAGAACAGTCCCACTAAACACCCAGGCAGCCAGCAAACATGGACGGTCCCCCCATATCCCATCAAGGACAGTCCCCACTCACCCCCGACACACACAGCTAGCAAACACAGAATTCCCCGCTCCACCAACATGAACAATCCCCCAAACACCTGGCTAGCAAACACGGAGGTTCCCCTCCCCAACACTGATAGTCCGTCCTAGACACCTGATCAGCAATCACCGACATTCACCCCCATAAGCCAACATGGAAGATCCCCCACCAGACACCCGCCAGCAAATAGTCCCCCCTCCCCACAAGGCACCTGGCAGACAAACATGGACAGTCCCCCTTTTCCCACCATTATGGATAGTCCCCCCCAGACAAACGGCCAGCCAAGTCCACCAAACAATGGCTAGTGTCACCACCCCATCATCACAGCTAGTGTCCTCACATCACCATGGCCTGTGTCTCCACCCCACCAGACCCCAGAATAGAAAACAGACTGTCCCCCTAGCCCCACCAAACACTGACTGCCCTCCCAGTCCCAAACACTAACCACCCCAGCCCCAACCACTGATCGTCCTCCCCCAGCCCCACCAAACGCAGGGCCCTCCTCCAGCACCAAACACTGACCATCCTCTCAGTGAGTCAGCCCCAAAACACACAGACTGTCTCCCTCGACCCCAACCCCATGAAACAGACCATCCCCCCAGCCCCACCAAATACAGACTGCCCAGTGAGTTTCCCCAACAAACCCCACCACACCAGTAGCACAATAACTGAGTGTCCCCACCCCACCAACATGACCAGTGTCACACCATATCAAACAAATAGGCCCCCACCCACCCACCAACATGGACAGCCTCAACAGTCAGCAAATCCTCCACCACAAAAAACACAAGCTGACAGCAAACCTTCCTCCACCCCCAGACACATGGCCATGGCCAAGACAACCTCCCAAAAAACACATTTCTGGGATGTGAATGGTATTAATTTCCAACAACCAGCTTGCAGCACACCTCACCAAATCAGTAAGGGCACAGACAGGGCAGCATGCAGCAGGGCACAGTAAGGCCAAGAAGGCAGGTCAGGTAGCCGAGTCTCTCCCAACAGTCCCGTTCCTCTCCCGATTAATCCCCCGACGAGACAGTAACTCATTTTTTCTGACACCAGATGAACGTATCGCATTATGGGTCTGCTATAGCCTGCATGACTGCCGACTTCTTCACTGTTCTGGGCCTGGCTGTTCACTGACCTGAATAATCCCTCTCGGTGGACCGTGGAACTGGTAGGCAATGGGCGTGGTGTGGGACTCGCCGACAACACAGTAAATCTTTTTCTGGCCTGCTGGACACAGAAGCTGGGTGTGCAGGCAAGCCTGTCCGTGCCTCAGACTCACTGTAATTGTACTACTCGCTCCTCCGCCTGGTCTGTCTGGTGGTAGAGGCCTTGTGGCTACAGGCCTCCTAGGCTCTCAGGGATGGGAGGCTCAGGTGGCAGCGAGAGAGCCCAGAGCACAGCTGGCTGCACTGAGAAACAGAGAGTAGGTAGTCAGAGGACTCGGGTGAGGTATATTTAAACTGGGCTGTTCAGGACAGGAGGAGAGTGGGAACACTAGACTGACTGAGTCACTGGTGACACCTGACAGACAACCAACGACTGCTGCTCAACATCCTCAAATAGCTATCTCTCCTCAGCCCTACGCTATATGGATGCTGCTGCTGCTCCTTCATGGAAGGCACACAGACAACTAAATGGCGCCACTAATGGAGTACTGCTCACGCGATGGCGCCAGCTTGCAGCACTCTCTGATTGGCTGTAACATGCAGGCTACTGTGGTTGCAGGCTTGCAGCCAATCGGAAAAGGGGATAGTTTTTATTTAAGAGACACGGACGCTGCCACCACCCCCCTCCCCCGGAGAGGTGCAGGCATTCTGGGCATAGCCCTGAATCCATTCAATATTAAAAAAAAAAAATGATAACCGGAGAATGGTGGCTGGGCTCCTAAAAAAGTCCTGGTCTAATTTCTCGGGGGGGGGGCAGCTTGCCCCTCTGGCCCCTCCCCCCTGTAATCTACGCCTATGCATGTACCTCAGTTCACTAAATATAGTCAGTTGAGCTGTGTTTCTGTGTTGGCCAGGAAGGGGGGGTTCATCTTTACTCTCATCGCATCCTTGGGTTATCCGAACATGTAGGGGTTGATTCAGAAAAACTGTACCAACTTTCTGGTTCTTCAAACAAAAGGTAGCACATAAACACTAGCCACAGTCTCTATTCAAGGGTGGCTTTTATTTCAAACTCTGGTTTTGACTTGTGGCTACTATTTGAGAGTGACGAGTATTCAAGGGCAGCCTCTATTCAAACATATACTTTGTTTTGTAAATTCAAGGTTACAATCTAAAAATCAACAGTGTTATGCGTAAAACTCTTCACTTCCCAGTCATGACAATTTCACAATTGTAACTTGTGTTATTGAGTTGTTAATTTTACCCTCTGCACTATCAATGCCCTGTACCTACACAGCAAATACAAGCAAGCAAATATTCAGCACTGAGAAATGTTTGTTCTACACCAGTATATGGTTAGCCCGTAAGGAAATAGTTGACTGCTCAGAAGTTATTGTGCATGTTTTAAAAGTTGCTGTGCACATTCTGAAAGTAGTTCTGCACATTCTACAGTCAACCTCACCTGCGCTCCCTGTCCTGCTCACCCTTGCCACTTTCAGTTTCTTTCCAGCACTAATCAGTTTCACCTGAGCTCACTCCCCACTGCACTGACTCATGACGCTTTCAGTTTGTCTACAGCGCTTAAGAAAAAAATATCAGCAGCTGTTTCCTGAACAAGAAAAGATGGAGTAGCTAGGGTAGAGGAGGAAAGGGATCAGAACAGCGAGATGAAACATCTTTTTTTAAAGCAAAGACAAAGATCTGGTTGGAGGGGGGAGGGGATGAAGCACAGCAATGTGCTGCATATTAATTATTTTTTAAACCACATACTATAACAAATAAAATAGGGGAAGCCATATACAACTCGCCTTCTGTTTCCATCTTGGGGGTGCGATAACAGCAAGGACCACTAAAGCTTCTCTTATGAAGTCCATATGCTGTTATTTCAACCACTTGATGGAAACACAGGCTAGCTGTGTATGGTCACCCATACATCATTCCTTATATTGTGTCTTATCTTCCTGTGCCTTTCCTGTCCAGTTGTTTTCTATTTTACCTGCTTATGTTAGCCTTATGGCAGCTCTTATTTTCCCATCTCACTGCAGTTAGAGCAACCTGTATCACTGTTTTATATGGAAAATGAGTGTTAATAGTGAGGACTGAGAACTCAACCACATACAGCATAAGAAATAATGTATGGGTGACCATACACAATAAGCCTGTGTTTCCAATGAGGGGTAGCGATGACAGCATTTCTTTTCAAGTTCGAATTTAATTTATTGTTGATCGGTTAACAACCCATTACAACACTGCTTAATAATAACAAAGACATCTCCTACAATACATGTTACATACATGGATAGTTGCATCTCAGGCATATGCAGGTTATATGGCAGTATAGCACAGTGGTTTAGGGCTCTGAGCTGCAAATCTGGAGACTGGGGTTTGAATCCCACAACCCCCACTTGCATACTGGGTGATCCTGAGCAAGTCACTTTTACTTCCTTGTGCTCCCAGGTCGCACCTGGAAACAAGCTTTAGCTTAGTGTGCCTTTCCTGGTTAAATGATTTCCCCTTTCCATATACGAAACATCTTCCCTGGACACCAATAAATAGAATAAAAATACTTTGATTTAATTAAATAATTTCATTAGCGTTAAACAACCAAAAGATCTCTGCCCTTCAGTTCTATTCCTAGGCATTATTTAACTCATCATAATTTATCATTATCCTGTTCTGAGTATAACTTCAGTGGTTCATTCTAAAATTATCCACAGCTATAAGATATGCTCCAAAGAGGACCATAATCAACATGATAATTAATTAAACCCATAAAAAAATTCCCTACTGTCTAGTAAGGGCAGCACATCAGAGCAAAGAGGGTAAACTGCAAGATGCCCAGCTTCAGATAAGGGGCACTCCATCAAACCCACTACTTATTATCACAGACACAGAGAATTTTTCTGGTACTTTCCAGAGTTTATTCTGATCTGTAGTCTCTGTATGCATTAATGGAACTCCACCCACTGAATCCCACTGTATGTTGACAAAACAGTCTCTCCACGGAATCCCGTGTCCACTGGGTGCCACTATGCCAGATAAGGTCTGAGTACTAGTCCAGCTTGGTTACAAAGCTTAGGCCAACATTCCATTCAGACCAACTAAGGTGTGCAGCTACCAAACTCGGGAATATGGGACCAGAAGAGGCACAATGCCAACAAGGTGCAAAATAACAGAAGGTCGTGTTTGAAAATACACAACTGTACCACTAGTCATTTTTTTCCCCAGAATTTCCATACTAAATAATTGTGACTTGTAACAGCAGGGATACTTAAGGAGCACCTCTCCCCAACTTCTAGGCTAAATTGTTGAACCACTCTAAACTAGATTGACTAACCCAGACAGGAAGGGAGGAATTTTGGAGAGTTAACAAAAACAGTTACCCAATACTATGAATAAATTAAAATACATGAATTATTTTGACCTGGGAGATAATTTTTTGTCTGCAAGGCTTCCATTTAAAACCAGAGACCTTTTCATCCTGGTTATAATTATAAAGAGGACTGTCTCACAGACTTCCTAAGGAGGCGTGGGTAGGGATCAGGGCAGACTAGACGGATCTTTTGTCCCCATATGCCGATCATTTCTATGTTTCTATAACATGCCTAGTATCATATAATCCTTTAACAATGGAAAATAACATACACAAGTGAGCATGAAGGACATTAAGTTAAACATTTAATACAGGAAAGTATTTAACAGAAAATTGTGGCCTGGCAGGAGATAAGAAGCTCCCTTTAAGCTGAGGCAGCCATCAAATTATGTAATAGCAATTTAACAATCTAGGAGTCCATGCTCTGTAAATTTTGTTAGCATATATTGTCGTATATAGCTCCTTTATTCAGGTGCAAGATTACTCTATGATGACTGGCAAAAGTAATCAGAGGTATTAGCTGCATTTCATTCCAAGTAACAATTGAGCACCAAATACCTTTTCATAGCAAATGGAAGAACACCTCAGATAATTTTAATAGCCTCATGCAAGTTCTATAGACTCCAAACAATGTGCTATCCTCTGGGAAAACTTGAGGATGTTCAGTTATTCAATCCTAGAACTTGCAACAATAGCTTTTAGCAGTGTTGGGAAGGCACCAAGTGAATTCTAATGGTCTTATTTAAGAGGTTCGACTAACACCCAACAAAATGTAATAAACTGTTCCTCCTTGGCATCCTCTGGTCGCCTCATCTGTATCCATGCTAAGCTGAAAATAAGCTGCAACATCACTTTTCCCAAATTCAGGGCTCCTGTTGCCGGTGGCCATGCACCTATAATCAAAGATTATTTCCATCTCAAGTTACAAGATGGCCGTGGATGTTAGTGTTTAAAATCACTTTTACTAGCCATTAGATTTACTATCTGCTTTTCTGGGAGGGATCTCCAATCTCCCTGGTCCAAGGGTCTATTGTACATTTCAGATGCCTTCCCACATCCTGGAGCGTTCCTCCAGCAATCTTTACCTTCCAGCTCCAACAGTATACACACCTACAATGGTAAATGAAAATCACCCCCTGAGCGTAGTAAGTAATGTCAGGAATTTAAAAATCAGTGCCCGGCTACCCTTGGGAAAAATCAGCATACATGTAAAAATGTTAGGACTCACATATAGCACCCTATGGTGCAAACACTGCTGTAGCTCGACAGAACTTGCTAGTCTTCCTTCCACAAGTCTCTAGTTTAATCACTGGTTGCAAATCTAGGTAGTCGAGCTGCAAATCTGTTTCAATTTCAAACACCATCAGTGCGGCAACACTCCCAACTGGACTTTCCTAGAGCAGCTATAGCCTGCAGCAGCATACTGCAAAGGGTACTCCGCAATTTTGACTAACTCAATAAAATAGTTAAAATATTTCAAGGCAACATTAGCAGTAGTCCTGAGTGAAACACTCCATGATGCAATGGAGAGGGTAACATGCAGCAGAGCTGCGTTGCAGCCATCTTGCTGCTCTGCCCCCTATTCAGCACTGTGATAACAGCATAGTGACCTTGAGAGCGAAGCTCAAGAGGTACATGTTGTTATCTCACCTCCGAGATGGAAACACAAGGCAAGGCGTGTACAGTCACCCATATTTTATTTTTTATAGTATACGGTTTTGTAGCGGGAAATAGCGAGTGGGAGTGTCAAGCAGCACCGAGCACCAGTGCAGAGAGATGGAGCGCTCAGTGAAAGTGAGCCGCCAAGTGGGAGTCAGCACAAGCAAGGAGTGCTCAGTGAAAAAGAAAGCAGGCTGGCAAGTGGGAATCAGTGCGAGCAGGGGCACAGGTGCACTCGATGACAGAACGTGTGCAGCAGCATCTTTAGAACATACACAACTTTTCAAATGTGCACAATAACTTTTTAAGAGCCACTGAATTCCATACATAATAAGCCCTAACCATATGCTATAATGGAATTTAGTTGGTGGGGTCTAGTTTTTAATTTTTATGGTTTTATTTTATTATGTTTTATGTAATTATGCTGTATTTTATGTTTCTTTATTTTAAAATAGTAGTTAGGATAGCTACAGTATAGTAAGGTTTGTAGTTTATCACCTAAATCAGTACAGATGGCAGCTATGAAGTTTGCAATGTTACCCTGCGTCAGGTCCCATCATGACTAAAGATATCCCCATACTACTATCGTAACATCCTCAGTTGCAGTTCCGGCAGTCGCAATTCTTGGTGTCATTGTTCTTACATATTGCAAACATTTATTGTTGACTACAGGGCTGTTAAAAAGCTAGGAGGTGTTTTCTTAAATAAACAGTGCTGCATATGTGTGTACCTCCACAACCCCTTTAGCCTGAGGGCTCCAACGGGCAGCTGGTAAACTGCATGAAGACAGGCAACTGCAAGAAGACAGGCAAGTTTAACGTGATGTCCTTGACTACTGTCAATGGTCCTTCTTGCCAGACTGACGTGACTGGACATGAGGGATCCTGATGCTGGGCACCAGTGTATGTGGCTGTACCAAAAACTCCAAAAAGAACATCTAATTTGGCTTAAACACAGAGGGGAAATCACTGACTTGCCTGGTGAATTTCACTTGGACTGATTTTCATCTGCTGAAAAGGTACTTTTTTGTCAGGAAAAGACCTTTGCAATAAACATCATGAAAAATGAAGGGACTGAATGAACATTTGACTTTAAATAGTACTTTTTAAATGTACCTCAAAACACTTTACAAACAAGGAGTTTGATACTGGTTGTGAAACTGCATCTCAACCTGATTTATCTTATCTTTCGAGGATAAGTTAGCCAGGACACCAGAGGTAATCCCCCCCCACCAAAGTCTTTCTGGAAGTGTCATGGGATCGTTCACTTTCAACTGGACAACCACCTCAGTTAAATGTCTCATCTGAAGCATAGCACCTCCAGCAGGGCAACGTGCCCATAGTACTGCACTCAGTGTTCATTTTTTTTGGGGGGGGGATATTAAAAGCACAAATTCGAATGCGCATGCATTCAATTCATGATACCGCACAAGACCAGCATCTGGACATCACAAGAATGCAGAGTTATTAATAAAAGGAAGTAAGATTCAGGACAGGCCAAAGGCTCTGCACTACAGTATTAATGGCATTTTCCCACTACATTCACATTCAAGATAGTTGTAAAAGCCAATCACTTGTTTGTAACCTTATCCAGTTCACTTAGTAAAACTTCACAGCCCAAGTGTTGTAACTCGGCCTTGTTTGTCATTATGAATAGCACAGCACACTCTTACCAATACAGGATCCCATTTCTGTAATAGACTCGCTTTGCACTGGATTTCAGTGAGCCTGATGTAACTACAGTCGAGCTGTATTATGAGGAAAATGTTCCAAATGACTGTATTCTCCATGTAAACCTTGGGAAAGTTGGCATGCCCTGTCAACGTAGCCTCTTTCTTTTATTTTTTATTATTTATTTATTTATGGTCTAGGAATTACAACCCTTTGAGTCAGAGACTCATTTGCAAAAGCTCCACGTCTTACATCAAATAGATTGGAACACAGTGTAACATGGAATACACAATACAGACTACTTGGCTCCACAATGTTTTTACTTCAGCAGTGCCTTTGTACACTGTAATATGAGCCCAGATTTGCCACTGCTCTAGTTATCTGCCACAGTGCACACTAGTTCCTGGTGCCCCACTCAATAACAAAACTATATAATCTCACTATTTTCAACATAAACCTCTTAAAAGGAAGGAATTAAGCAGACCAAATGCAGCCCCTTGATTTTTATGGGAACCTCTTTACCATCATTGTCAGCTACAGAATGCTACTACTGTAAAGATATACTACCCTACATCACAATTTGCCTTGTTTTAGTTTTCTGCACACCATGATAGCCTCATGGAGGTGAATCACCTATTTTTGGAGAGGTCTCTGGAGCACGTGATAGCTGCAGAGCTGTTACAATTTCAAACAAATGGTTACAACCTTAAATTTTTTTATGTACAAGTTGCTAGTGCAGTATGCACACACAGACAATGATAGAGCAATAGAACATATTTTACTAAAGGAGAACTGCGCTGAATCTGTAAGTAATTTTTTCCTAATAGAAGCAGTTTTTCTTAAATACGGGTTCAAATTATATTATTGCTTTAGCTGGCTAAGCTTTTAAAATAATCCTAGTGGGTGTTTCTGGTTTACATGCTGCTGGTAAGACCCATTTTAGAATACTATGCTGTAGTTTATGTCCTGTTCTGCTCTTCTGTTGTTGGCACAATGCATCCGCATTCTACTATGGAACTCTGGGACTGAGAGGGACATTACCTATATCTTATAAAATGG
Source organism: Neoceratodus forsteri (assembly GCA_016271365.2). Classification (NCBI taxonomy): domain Eukaryota; kingdom Metazoa; phylum Chordata; order Ceratodontiformes; family Ceratodontidae; genus Neoceratodus; species Neoceratodus forsteri. The sequence goes on from CM057450.1 coordinate 1,224,257,221, forward strand.
GTCTAAAAATCAAAGAACTTTAACTGGTTAAAACCAGTCAGGTGACCGTTCAATATTTAAGCAATAAGGCACGACAGAGTGTGTGTTATTGTGTATTAACGTCACTCCTCGGGTGGGTTGAACCACGCGGCAAAGCCAAGTGCTTCCACCACCCGAGGTGTGACATTGATACACAACAACACACATCCCCGGAGTGCCTAGTGCTATTATAATAATGGCTTATTTAATTTAAAAAAAAAAAAAGACAAAATACTTTTTTTGTCCATTTTTTCTTTGATTTTCATGAGTGTAGGTGTATGTTTGAAAAAAAAAAAAAGTCCAATATTTCTTCCACCATGGGGTGGAGCTCTTGCCGGAATAATGCTGCCTGCTGAGTCCCAAAGCTTTTTTCTTGTGCTGCTGTGTGTTATTAGTCTCCCCTCTGACCTTCTCTGTTGTTGGCTCCACATTATAACGGATGGTGCTTGAAGGGGAGACTTTCTGATGTGTTTTTTTTTCTGCATTTTAAACTGAGTCTCTTAATGTTTGTGGCTGTGAAGCTGTTCGGGAACTGTGCAGCTTGTGAGTTCACACTGGCTACATGCTTGCATGAAGTCGGCAGCAACCGGGAGAAGGAAGAGCCGTTTCTTTCAAAATTGGCATGATTTTACTTAATAATTATATTTTTTGTAGTTTAAAATGATGTTCAGCCAATGGGGATCCGACATAACAGTCTGTGGTATATTATTACACCAGTATGTAGACATGAACAGTAGCATTTTGAGGTAGTACTTCATTTATACAGTTGCAGGCTTCGTTATTGTTACAACAAGAGCAGAATACAAGAAAACAAATGTAGGTTTTGTGTTTCAGGACAGTGTGTTATGAGGTGGGTGGGAGGTTTTATGTCGTAAGCCTACATCTTGGGTGCCGGGGGCTGCAGCTGTTTAGAGCAGCGGCAGTAAATTCTGCAGGAGAGACATGGTTTCATGGTGTGTCATGCAGTCATGTGTGTACCTGAACTTCATACAGTGATGTTATTGTGTAATATCATCACTATGCCAGGCACACACTGACCAATCAGAATAGAGGAATTTTCCTTGCCACTGTATAATAGAGCATATTGCATAGTTATCCTGGTCCTAAACCACATCACACAATGAGCAAATCAGTCCTCCTTCAACCAGAACTATCTTCCATCAGTCCCCCTACAACCAGAATTGATCTTCCACCACAAACATGGCTGCTACCTTTACACTGTAAAAAAAAACTTCAACTGGGCCCTAAAAATCAAACTATCTTAAATTAACAAAAAAACAAATTAAAAGTTATTTGCCTGATCATCACACACTACTTGCACACATAAAACAAATTAGAAACATTAAATATTGTTCATAGTTTTCATTACAACTGTTTCTTTGCTGACAATGAAAAATTCTCCTTCTGTCTTTAACTACTCATCAGCGAAATCTCTTCTGTTTTCCCTGACAGTGAGATAATTGAGTCTGTGGCGCTGCAAGAGGCCTTTTATTGATTTTATTTATTTATTTGGTTGTTTGGAATTACAATCCTTTGAGTCAAAGACTCCTTTACAAAGGCTCCACGTCAAATACAGTGAAAATACAGTACATATAACAGACAACCGAATACACGTGTTTAGGACAGGTACAGTTCATATACATAGTGAGCAAACTGTGTTACATTATATACAACATTATGGTCAAGAATCATAGCATTAGAGGCATTGCTAGGTACTATCTTAGGTTCAGAAATTGGGGGGGAGGGATGACAGGGCAAGAGGCAGGCCAAGGTAAAAGCCATGGCACCTAAGCTGAGATCAGGGATTGTATGGTGGCTTAAGGGAGACTAGGGGATAGGTAGGGGAAAAAAAATAGAGAGGATGGCACAGAGGTCGGGAGGAAGTCAGAGGCTGGACAGAGTCCATTGTCAGAAGGACAGGCAAGAAGAGAGAGCAGGGGGGAAGGAGGAGGGCTGGGCATCCATACTTCGGCCAGAGGGATAAGGCCGGAGGGTAGGACAGATGAAGTTGTCATGGGTAGAGAGAGTTAGAGACAGGTACAGGAATGTGAGGCTTGAAGGTGGGAGCACAGTAGGAATTTAAAGTGGCCAAGCTTGGGTTCCTCAGCAATGTGTGGTGGGAGTGAGTTAAGCCAAGCTGGGGCATGACAGAGAAAGGAGTGTTGTCCCAGGGAGGTTTTTTGCCTTGGCACCTGATAAGATGATGTGAGGGAGCTCCTGGTGTGCCTTGCATGTGGAGTCGGTTGCAGGAGTGCGGAGAGGCAAGGGGCTGTAAGCCCAGTGGAGATTTTTTTGGCTAATAGGCAGGTGTGGTATTGTAGTCTGTCATCAAAATCCAGCCAGTTTGTTTGGTTATAGAGGGAGCAGGTGCGGGTGGTACTGGGGCAGCCCAGCGAGAGACGGCAGGCTTTGCTGAGTGACACTTTGACCCTTTTTAGGGCGGTGTTGTCAGCCGCCCCATAGATGACAATGCCATAGTCAACCACCAATAGTACCGAGGAGGAGATGGCAAGTTGGAGGGCATCGAAGGGAAGGCATTGCCGAAGACGGTAGAGGAGTCCGATACGGGAGTTTAGATTGGAGCAGAGCTGATGTATATGGTCATGGAAAGTAAGGGCAGGGTCGAGAGTTATGCCGAGGTATTTGAACGAGTGGACCTGTTCAAGGGGTAGAGCGGTGGACATGCTGATTTTTAGTGGGGTGCACTTACGTTTGTTCTGGTGGTGGGCAAACAGCATAGTCTTTGATTTTTTTTTTGGTTAAGCACAAGTTTGCGTTTGGTGAACCAGGACTCTGCCTCTGTAAAGGAGGTTTGGAGGGAGAGTTCAGGTTGGGATGGGTTTGAGTGAGATACATAGAGAACGGTGTCGTCAGCGTACAGGAGGATCTTTCTGGTGCAGGTTTTGGGGAGAGAATTTAGGAAGAGGCTGAAAAAAGGGGACCTAATATGGAGCCTTGTGGTACTCCAGAGTGGACAAGAAGTGGGCTTGAGGTGGTGGAGTTGATTTAAACCTTTTGGGACTGGTCGGACAAGTAGTCAGTGAACCAATTTAGGGGGCCCTGGGCGAGGCCAACTTGAGACAGGGTGGAGAGGAGAAGAAGGTGATTAACGGTGTCAAAGGCCTTAGATAGGTCCAGGAAGACCACACTAGCCAGCATGTCCTTATCCAGAGCAGAATGTATGAAACTAGTGAAATAGAGGAGGGCTGTAGTTGTACTATGCCCTTTTCTGAAATTGTGTTGTTCAGGAGTCAGGAGTTTGTATTTGGATAGGTACTCTGTGAGTTGATCCACCACTATGCTCTTGAGGGCCTTGGAGAGAGGGGGAAAGATAGATATAGGGCGGTAGTTACTAGGGAAGAGACGGTCACCAGATTTGTGGATGGGGGTTATGAGAGCTGTCTTCCACAGAGAGGAGAACTTTCCTATGCAGAGAGAGCAAGAGGTTGAGCAGTTCGGTTAGCAGGGAGAGGACCTCGTCAGTGGTCAATTGCAGAATTCTAAGGTCAATCGTGTCAGTACTAAAACAGGTCTTCTTAAGGGCTTTGAGAAGGTAAGGTTTAGCGTCCTGAGGGGTGAGGGTGTGGAAGTAGAAGGGAGGAGCCGCTGGGATGGATGAGGGCAAGGGGGGGGGTTGACTGAAGAAGTTTGGTGGGAGAGTAGTGCAGAGATCTGAGAAGGTGGAGTTTAGTGCTTCTGCCACTAGGTGAGGGTTGTTTGAGATGGAGCTATTTATGTTGAGTTGATTTTGGGGGGGGGGGGTTCGACTTCCCACCTAGCGATTTCGGATTGCCCCAGAATTTGTGTCCATTTCCCTATGAGTTGGTTAGGGCAGCTTTGAAGTGGTCAGATTTAGCTTTTTTAATGGCCCATGTATAGCTGTTTCAAGCAGCATATTAGTGCTGTCTGTCTAGTGAGTTTCCAGAGTCTAGGGCTTTTTTCCGTAATTCATCCCGCCACCTCATGAGGTCGAGCAGGTGAGAGGTGATCCATAGGGTGTCATAGGCTCTTACTATCTTTTTTTTTTGAGGTGCAAATTTGTTGCAGGCTCTGTTGAACATGTCAATGAAGTAGCTAAGGGCTGCATCTAAGTTCTGACTGCAGTATACAGGAGACCAGTCAAGGTGCACTAGATTGGTTCTAAGATTCCTTAGACAGCTGGGCTTGAGAGGTCTAGAGAAAATTGTCTTGGGTGGTGGTTTGGGTGCATGACAGGATCACTTGAAAAGGATGAGAGAGTGGTTGCTGAGGGTGTTTGAGAGGACGGAGAGGTCAGAGATTTTATGGGGGTGGCTGGAGAGAACTAGGTCAAGTAAGGTGGCCGTACCGGTGTTGTAGTTTATGCATGTTGGGGTGGATACTAGTTGGGTGATGTCAAGGGTAGCGAGTGCATCCTTGAGGTGGGAGGTGGTGGGGGAGAGCCAGTTTAGGTTGAGGTTGCCGAGTGTGATTAGTTCAGTTTTTTTGAGGAGGGTGGTGAGATAGTCAAGGAGGGATTGGGAGGTGGGTTTCTGTTCATGGAGCGGGATGCACACTGCAGTGATGATCATAGGGGCTCTAGAGGGGACAGATATGATGCTAATGGATATGGCTTGTGCACCACTAGCCAGTTGGGGGGGGGCATGGGCCTGTAGGTGGTCATGGAAGTAGATTACGCAGCCCCCTCCACATTTCCCTACTCTGTCTAGGTAGTGTAGGGTGTAGCCGGGTAGGGATATATGAGCATCTGGTGTAGATTTTGACAACCAAGTTTCAACGAGGCGAGGATATCAAGTTGGTGCTGGGTGATCCAGACCTGGAGGTCATTGAGTTTCTTGGTAAGGCTACAGATGTTGATGGATGCGATGCACAAGCCAGGGGATTTCGCTTGTGCTTTGGCGAGTGAGGCGAGGGGGCCAGGGTTAGGGTGCATGTTTCCAGAGAGGAGTAGGAGGAGGGAAAGTGTCCTGAGCACTAACAGTTTGATTTTTTGGGGGGAAGATCTGCTGGGTCTTGATACAGTGTGTTGAGGTAGGAAGGAGGGAATGGGAAGAGTAAGGAGGGTATGGGCAACATGCATCAGGTGCTGGTACCTAGAGCTACAGTGTGGGCTTGTTGGGGGTGTTGGTGGGGGGTTGTTGGTGTAAGGTCTGGGAAGGAGTGACTATAGGATGTGGTGCTATGAGGGCAAGTGCAAGTTGCCTGGAAAATTGGGGGAGTGGAGGTGGCATGGGATGGGGTGGGTGCAGACGAGGGGTGTGGAGGTTGGCCATGCTGGTGGCAGGAAGGGTAGAAGAGAAAAAATAAGTGAGATTAAAAAAACACCTATCACTATGGCAGTTGGGATGGTGTAGAGGAAAGGTGCCTGCCTTTGGTGTGAGAGGTACAGGGTTCAAGTCCTGGGGGGAGAGAGAGTAAAGGAGCTAGAAATACAGTGATAAGAAGGGGGGAGAGTGGTTCTGGAGAGGGTTGGAAAGAAGAGCACAATACCGCCTCCTAGGAGCCAGAAGGGGCAATAGCTTATAGAAGGTTAGAAAGAGGGAGGGTGGAAGTGACGTGTGGAGAGTGACAGATATTAAAGTTAGGAGAGGAGGTGAGAGAGGACTATAGCGGCCACTAGTGGAGAGAGAGAGAGAGTATAAGCTGCTAATGGGAAAGTTTGCACTTTGTCATATGATTGGGGAGGTCCTATAAACCGAGGGCCGCCCTTAGGTGGAAGGGTGGGCAGTCGATGCACAGCGTCGATGGGCTAACACCTCTCCTGAAATCAGGCCAGAGTAGAGGTCGCTTGTAATTACCTCTTTGCCCTCTGGAGCCTTGTCTGGCATTCTGTGGCTGACTGCTGCATGCTGCTTCAGGCAGCAGGTGTGGACTGGGGTAGGGGGGCTTCAGAAGGGCCTCTCTGCCCTCCAGAGCCTTGTCTGGTGTTCTGTGGCCGACTGCTGCGTGCTGCTTCAGGCAGCAGGTGTGAGTGTACAATATGTTAGGGGAGAAATATTCTGCCAGTGGAACTGAGCAGAATTTTGAATCCCCGTAGTCCATGGTAAACATTTCATATTTTGAATATGGGGAAACACAGAGAAAGAAAAAACAGAATGAAGAAAGTAGGCAACAATATTTCATGAACAAAGGGAAAAGGTGGGAAAACACAGTTACATAGGCAGAGGCAGATCCAAACTGCTGAAATACCTTACTAAAGTTTATAAAAGCGCACACATTTGAATCATACATGGGTATTTTCGCGTAAAATCTACCCCCCACACTCCCATCAAAAAAAGGCAACCTGGCAGGTTTGAAGTTTTGAACGCATTTCCATTACGAAACAGTACTTGAACTGACTTAAAATGCAAGGTAACATTTTTGGTCTTATAAAAATGTGCGGCACAGACAGTTTTCATTATGTTTTATGTGTTTAGGTAACCCCACAGTTACCAGAATAGGGACTATTTTTTGTATTCAGAGTTAAAATGGAAGCATATTTCAACGTAAGGTCCATTTTTTTTTTCCTTTTTAAAATACTTTCTTCTTATTTTCATTTATTTGAAGTCATAAATTTAATTGACATTTTATCTCAGGTGCATTTAACGGGACTTGGCGGCACCTCGTGCCTAACAATGTACCTGAGACGTGCGATTATTTCACCATAATGCACACCCTGTCATGTCTTATTGCTTTCATACAGTTCTAAAATGGTACTTACCACCAGACAGTAAAGCAGAAACACCCACTTGAGGTTATTAAAAGGCTCATATATATAACAATAATGTAGTTTTAACAAGTACTTAGAAACAGGTTCTATTGGGAAAAAATTACTTACAAGTTCAGAGCGGTTCTCCTTTAATGTGTGGTTAGGAAGTAAAAAGTGAACTTTGTAGCTCTGTACAGATACTGTATAATATTGAAGGCACAGTTAGTAAAGGTTAAGAGCAGACACACAGACTGAGTAGGTGGTTGGGTGGTCATGGCCTGTTTGAGTTACTGTGTGTTTTTAGAGCCTATGATATTTACATTCCATGCTTTTTCTCCACAGCCCAGCACAGAAGTGTTTCCTAGTGAAATCAGCTGGACCATTACATGATCACTAGAGAAAACTAGGACCATAATGAAGAGGGAGGGACTGGTTCTCGGTAGCAGTGGGAGGCCCTAAGGGATCCAAAACTGCAACGGTTTTGCCTTGCACCTTCAAACTCTTCAACTGGCTAATTCTTGTTATTATTTGTCTTGCACCATGAGCAGTAATCAGCCAAGCAGAACGCATTATGCAGGATCAGACAGAAATACACAATCCACTAATAAGAAACTACTCAGGAGGCATTATTGATTTAAAGATCAGCCCAGATTATCACGGCTTGTTAGCTTTGAGGCATATATAGGGAACCAAGCTGCTAATAAAGCCTATCAGGCTTAACTTTATGTAAAAAATTATGTTTCAGAGAATACTGCCTAGACAGTCTCTTCAAGGAATGGGTAACAATAAGACAACTGCTACTGGCACTCTAAAAATCTGTGTCCTCTGCCAGCGCAGAGTGTAAACAAAACTATGATTTACCTATGCAACCTCATGCTTACATCTCCTTCCACAATCCTCTGAGGTCTCCTGGAGTGTGACAGCAAATAAGCATGAAGATGAGGGAACAAAAGAAGGGGAATAAAAAGGGAAAAATGGATGAACTTCTAGTTTCTGAGAAGTTCAGTCATGCAACACTGCACTCTGAAATGAGGGGAGTATAAAGAGAAGCTCGTGCACTCAAGAAATCCGTTACACTGACTGAAGTTAAATAAACTGTGTGCTCAGGTCCATGTCAGAAATAAAGTGCCAGCTAATTCCCACTGTCATGCACGATTTTAATTAATGACACTGAATATCAATTCAGGAGATTTTAATATGTGCCCAGCCAAGAGAAATGCCTGCACTGTAATTTAGTTTCCCTTCAAAAGTAGATATTAAAATGATAAATTAGACCAGCAGGGCTGATCTGCATGCACTTGATGTCCCTGTTACATGATGCAAGTTTAGGCAAAAAATGGGACACTAGATAGATTGTTTACTGCAAAGCTTATATCACTTTGTGTTAGTGTCAGGCGATTGAGGTTGGTGATAATGCCACCACTGAGTTTAATCGGAAGCCAGGCAATTTAAATGTATGAACTTCAGCTCCAGTACACATAGACTGCTAAGTTAATATGGGCGGGGGGATAAGTTAAAAATATTAACTGGGAAGAATGAGACCACATGAGAAAAGAAAAACTTCAGTGCTTACCATTATAAAGTAAGAAGAGAGAGTGGGCAATAGCTACATTTGTAAGTAAAACAGACCGCACCTGGAGTACTGTGTCCAGTTTTGGAGGCTGTACCTCAGAAAGGACAAAGACAGGGTGGAGGAAGTCAGAAGGACAAATAAAATGGTGCAGGGGTTGCACGAGAAGCCTTACGATGAGAGACTGAGGGATCTCAACATGTATAACCTGGAAGAGAGAAGAGTGAGAGGGGAAATGATAGAGACCTACAAGTATCTCACAGGGTGAAGAAAGTACAAGAAGGGAGTTTCTTTCAAGTGAGAAACAGTATTAGGACCAAGGGGTATGGGATGGTGTTGAGTGGGAGAGTTTAAGAGGGGGGTGAGAAGTGGTGGAGGTGAAAAAAGTGGGAGGCTTTAAGCATGAATGGGATAAACACAGGAGAATACTAGTAAACAGGCAGGAAGGAGCTGAGAGTCACCAAAGACCAGTTAGGGTCTGCTGAGACAGATTAGGCAGGGAAAATCTGGGCAGAACGGGTGGGCCAAGTGGTCATTTTTCTGCCGACAAATTCTATGTTTCTATGTTTTTATACAATTTAAGAAATTTGAACTGCTGGAGAATTTTCATTTGTATGGTATCACTTACTCTCAGAAAGTTTATTTTATATGTATTTAAACAGAACAAAGCTAGAAACAGGACTCACTCACTCACTGTTAAGTTGCCCTTTCAACAATAGTTTTAGTTTCTGCTTGGAGGTACTGGACAGGATTACAGCCTGTCTTTATACCAAAGACAGGGTGTAATCTTAAACTCTGAAGCAGAAATTAAAACTATTCTTGAAAGGGCATTTTAGGAGTTAGTGAGTCCTGTTTCCAACTTCAGTCTGCTTATATCCTGTGTCTGTATATCGCCTTGTTGGAATAGACTCTTCCTGTGTGGGTTTTACCTTTTCACAGTTAGAAGGGTCACACTGGCAATCTACATTTTGTTTTGAATTATTTATTTATTTTTTCAACTCTTCTACCTCTCCAGCCAGGGTGTGAATGTAACCCATATCAGCCCAGGACTTTCTTAATCCACCCGCTACACCTGCACTCCAGCTCCAACCCTCCCCCCCATTGCCCTGTTTTGGAGAACCCTGATTTGCAGGGTTCCCTGAACAGTAAAGATCTATATGACCCAGGGGTGCCAGCTGAGACTTACACCTTGGCACTGTTTTGGTGTACAGGCATCCGGTGGATTCCCAGTGTCATACGGCTACCTTGCTGAAGGTTTTTTACCATAGTAGTTCCGCCCAAAGCTCAGGCGTACAATGGCATCTGAAGCACACCATGCAAACTCCCATGTGTGACTGTGCTGATGCCCCAGACTCACATGTGAAGGAAGCATCAGGTGCACCTACAGTATTCCTGACCACTGCCATGTGTAAGATTTTTGTTTTTAATTTCATATTTATTAATTTTATAAGAAACATCTTTATAAATTTAATCCATGGCATGCATCTTGAATAACTGATTAATATCACATTCTTATTGTAGGATACATAAACATTGCAGCCCAGTATTAAACATATGGGGGTACTGCAGGCTAAAGGTAAACTTTGCAGATTTAACGAACATTAGACGGCATTACCATTATGGACCAAGACCATTTTCCAAAAGAAGTTGTACACAGAGTTGTAAACAGCTTCTAGTTACTGAAGGGGTCAATATTCCTGTAGTAGAACTTTGAAACACATGCTATGTCTTCACCTCAAATTCCTGCCAGAATTCCTAATCACAACCGAAAGTAAAGCACAAACAGTACTGGAGTAATATAACTTTGAACAAAGATATACCCCATGCTGACATGTTTTATGAGAGATACCATTAAATGACATTCACAATATTTGCCATAGAAAGATATAGGTACTGTATACATAAAACGAAGAGTCTTACTGATCTGAGCATGAGATAGTCCCCAACTTTGAGCTGAAAAATAGATCCAAATTATTAGTTTATTAATGAGTATTGCAGTGTGCATAGCGCCGTTACAATTATCAGTTCACTTGGGAGGTATTACAGTTCGGGGGACACCATATGGTTGACGCCATTTTAATTAAGGCAGTATAGCGCAGTGGTCTAAGGCTCTGAGCTGCAAATCTGGTGACGTCCAGCAGACCAGACCTGGGTTTGAATCCCTCAGCTTCCACTTGCATACTGTGTGACCCTGAGCAAGTCACTTAACCTCCATGTGCTCCCAGGTCGCTCCTGTAAAAAAGCTTTCAGCTTAGTGTGCTATACCTGGTTAAACAACTAAATAAATAAAAAACAAATAAAAATAAAATTACAACAAGCCCTTGCTGTTGATCCTGCCCAAGCATCACAACTTTAACCTTATCTAACAAACTTTACAATGTAGGAGTCAGACTGTTGCTGACCGCCTGTCCCCACCCACCCCGGAGGAGGAGAGCAGTCCACTGGATGTTCATCCTCCTCCCCCCAGATGACCCTCCAACGATCAGGGCTTGTTCCCAAACCTGAGTCATCGGCACTACAAGTGGTAGTGGTACCACTTGCACCAGCGAGATGGCCTTATCGAATTATTTATTTAGAAAATGTCAGGAGAAGCACACTAAACCAAGGCTTGTTTTCTGGTGCGACCTGGGGGAAGGGGGCATGGGTTAACAAATATAGAATCATTAACAATTCAGAGAAATGCAAGTACACATTTGGCAACAATCCAAACATCACTGTTTGATTGGGTGCCCTTTACATGCTGCCACATGTATTTCATGAGTAGCACTGTCCAGGAGGCATTGTAAGATGACAGCCTCCCCTTCCATACACAGATGTTTGTATGCCGGTATCCACAACATGTTCCTTCAAACCATCTCTGGTTGTTCCCTTTAGGAAAACCTACTTAACCCAAATATCATTTTCCTTTCAGACCATTACAATCTGAAACTTGCTGTCACTGAATCTGTTAGCATGTAAAACTACTGCTCATTTCAAATACTTACTCAGGCTATACTTTCTAACTCTATGCAGTTGCAAATGTTTTAATAATGGTGCCTAAACACTTTGGTCCTGTACAGACTACAAAAAATGTTTCTTAAACCAGGTCTGAGCACAGTGTTCAGATCCTTCAGACTGCTCTCCAAACTGGGATATTCAAGCAGAGTTCCCAGGCATCACTGCAGTACTGACACCAGGCACTGCAGGCACCAAACTGCATGCTGGGATACTCGAGATTGGGAGTATCTATGAAGATGTTGGGAAAAGTGGCCGATTAAAATGTAGCTCATTATGAGCTTGCCGATGTGTTTTGAACAATTTTTCATGGCTGTTTAAGACCACTTTTTAACATTAATATCTCAATCACTTTCCTTAATCCGAGTTAGAGAATAATGTCAGTCCAAACTGTTGCGTGCCCTAGTTAAAGACACCATGTTGATCTCGAATTGTGCTCTTGCCTACCTCTGAGCAGGGCTACAGCATGGTTTCGGAACATGGACTGCAGTATGGTTTTCACACTGCTATAGTCTGGATGCCAACCTTTAGAACCATTTTAACTCTGTTAAAAAGGATTAGAAGACACAGTGTAGACAGGGCCTGTGTATGACATATATAACATATTACACATCATTGAGACGACTGTATTCACTTTGAAGTTTTTTGCAACAAAAAAAAATGTTCTGCTGCCACCAGAGGAATTCATTCTTTAATGACTATTGCAAAGATTAGTTACAGCATGCTGTGTGCAAAAGAAATGGTCTGCACTTATAAGATGGTTGAAAGCGAGGGTCCCGTTTCTGAAGTGACTTTCAAACTGATCCCTGCTCTGTGTGTCCCTTATATTTCTTAATATCTCAGTCTTTTGTCCCTTGTGCCAAGAGCCCATGTCTATTTGCCACCATCAACCCCCCGCCCCGGATTCTATCATGCTCCCCTGCTAATGCCTTACTTAAAGGTTTGGCAAGTGCCACTAACACTCTTACTACTCTTATTTCAGTGAACCAAAAACACAAATGTATTTCCATGCTGAGACTCACATCTCTGTAAAAGCATCAAAAGAACAAAATATGTCTATGCTGTTTACCCAAGTACATGTTCAGAAAGCTTGTGCCCCTAAAGTATCTGTATGGTTTTACCAAGCCGCAGGGACAGCGGCTATGGAGACATCCCTGACAGCGACAGCCACATTGCCATGTGTCGGCAAAGCAGTGTCGGGGATGCCTCCATGTTTTCATCGGGGGGCTGCGCCTCCAAACCCCCACACCCCCCCCCGGTCCCTAGGATTCTAACTCCGAGTCGGAGGTGGACCGGGGGACACCCAGTGAGGCTGTCCCAATCGCTGCATGGACCACCACAGCGACAGGCGGATTTTGCCCGATTTCTGCCGCTGTGGTGGTCTTCGCAGTCAGGGATTCGCTGTGGTGACGGTATACGATCTCGACACACGTGACAGCTTGTCACATTTCTCCCCTTCTCTGAAAATTAAAAAGTCTTAGGTCTTATAACCAATGCATGTTTTCTTCTGCTCTATTTATGTACCCAGGGTCTGTCCCAGCTCCTGTTCTGTTTTGCAGGACAATTCATCTGCATTTGCATTCTCCTGTCCTGGGCACGCAGTGCCAAACTCCATCATAACAATCTGCCATGCTTAAACCTCATTTGACTGAGTCGCTTCGGAGAGTTCTGATCAGTGAAGACCTGGAAGAGACTTTCATACAGGTAGAGTTCTATTTTGTTAAGAGCCCACAGAGTGGCACATCCCTGTACTCATACAATCAGCTTTTGACTAAAATATGCAGTGGGATGCTCCTCCCTCTCACTTGCATGTTAGTTAAGTACTGTGCCTAAGCCTTTGCCTAATGCATCTGTGTGGACTATCAATTCCTTTCATAGTCTGGGCTAACAAGAACAGGGGCTTATATAAGGTGCTTTTGACCCTTTTGTTAAGTGCTCATTTGACTGTGAGGTCAGTTAGAGGCGCAGCCACATCACTAGAGTTTGGCACAAGCTTCTGATAACAGCCTGCTAACCCCAGGGAAACTCCCACCTTCCTTCTGGTGGTAGGTCTGCCCTAGACTTTGCTCATTCAGCATTGATGTGCTCACCCCCCTACACAGAGTACCAGACATGTCATTTTTGATATGCTTATATGACCCTTGTGAGCCTTGACTATTAGGCCTGCATTTTGCAGCCTGGTCAGTGCCTGCCTGACGTGCCCATGTGTTCTGCTCAGGGGTAGCTGCAGATGGCAGTATCATCCATGTACAGTATGCAACTATGAACTTCCCTGCCCTGTTCAATATTCTCATACCAAACAGCTGGCACCTCATAAAGGGGTGAGCTGGTCCTATCATGGTGGGCGACCACCCTCGTTTGGCTACAACACTGGGCAAGAATGCGGTGCACTCAATGAAGAATTAACAGTTGAAAATTAAGGATGAAAATTTATTGTGTATAAAACACAATGCAGGGACAGAACAAAAAGATCCCACCATGCAGGTGCCACGGTGCTTCGCTCAATACAGTTTCATCAGGGGGCAGCCGCTCCCGACAAAACTTGACCAAGCAAAGCACTGGGGCACCTGCACTATGGGTTCTCCTTGTCCTGTACCTGCATTGTGTTATATGCATAATTAATTTTCAGCCTCGATTTGCAACTGAGTGTTAGTTCTTCTTTGAGCACACCGCAGTCTTGCCTCCTGTTTAATATTCTGTCCACCAGCATTTGGAAAGCTGCTGGAGCATTTTTTATACAACAGGCATAACTAAGAACTTGTACCGTCCAAAGGGCGTACAGACAGACTGCTCCTGGGCCTCTTTGGTGAATGGCACCTGCCAGTATGATACAGTCAGATCTATGGCAGTGAGGTACTTGATGCTCCCTACAAGCCACTATCAAGCTCAAAGAATGAGTTACTGTCAACTCCCTTAAATCCTTGCTCAACAAGTTTTTCAAAGACACCTGCCACTGCCACAGTGGGTAGGTCAACCAGCCCCAACTGACCTTTTAGTTAGCACCCATCTCACCCCATTCCCTCCCACAGTATCCCCTCCTCGATCCAGCCATCAGTAACCACTTCTGCCACAGTCTCCCCTCAACTGCCAAGAGTATGCACCCTCAGCCTTTCCAACTCTCCCTGGCACCCAGTCCTACGACTTGTTTAGATTTGCCCCTATAATGAATTCCCTGGTTGAACCAGCGCAGGGTACAGCCTCTTATCTCACCATTGTATCCTGATGTACCTGTCTCCTATTGCTTGGTTGTAGATAACCCTTTGCTCCCCAAGTCCATGATATTGTCCTCTCATTACTGAAATTGCTATGTCAATATGTTGTACTGAAACTCTTGTCTCTTGTTATGTAAAATTCCTGCCTCTTGTTATGTGCTTACTCATTGTATTGTAAGGTACTGCTGTATTGCATTGTCCTAGCAGGATGGGTGTGCTCAATGGAGCTTTCCTGCAAATAAACCTGAACTTGAATCATTCCAATATTTTCTCAGTTCTAGGCACAATGTAAGCATGGGTCGTTGTAAAGGAATTCAGTTTGCAGTAATCCACCCAGAGCCCCGTAGGCCATTGCCTTTTAGGGATCAGAACTACTGATGAAACTCAAGGCTTTTAGATTCCTGTATCACCCCCAGTTGCCTCATTTCTGCTATCACATTACACATCTGGTCTCTGACACTAGCAGGGACCCTCTAATCACTTTCTCCAACAGGTACATTTGATATTGTCTTGACTTCATGCTCTGTCAGTTTTGTGTATCCTGGTTTGGAAGTGAACAAATCCTCAAATGTTTGTAGCACCTCTGTAATGTCCATCCCTGATCTGTGTTCAACTGTGTGGAAACCACGACTGCAACCATGGAGGTCTTTCCTCTGCTCTCTTCAAGCATTTGTAGGAGCCTCCATGTTCTCTGCTGGGGGACATACTGCAGCTAAAACCAGCTCCTCTCGCATATGGTATGGCTTAAAGGAGTAATACAGTCAGAATTTGCAAAAACACATGTTGTGCAAAGTGCTTTGATTTGTGTGTGTAGCCCTAGTGTGTCCTTCACCTTGTCTGCTATTAGGAGTTTTTTTCTAAATTAGCCTGCTAGTTGTATGGCCCATGGGGATCTCCACCTCAGCTTGGTTCATTGCTCTCTTTCTTTCTACAATGCCTCATGTCCCATGTGACAGTAATGTATCTGTGACCATGGATTCAGCAAGTACTGGTTTAGAGTCTGTTTTACAACAGCAGAGTTGTGATGTTAAGTAGCTGTCTTATTCAGTGAGCACTAATGGTTACATTTACAGCGTAGCAAATACTTGTGGGCTACTTGAGTGGGTTGCCCTGTGAGAAGATAGCTAGAGTCTTTACTAATTATAGCATTGATGGTCTGGGGTGATTTGTGTGCTTTTTATGGCTGTGTGTAGTTTGATGAAATGAAATATTTTAAAAGCAGAACATTTATACTTACTGGTTAGACCTGACACACACACAGAAAACAAAAATATTGAAATAGAGCTATATAGTGGAGGCCAGAACATCCGTCTGCTATCTCTAGTGCTTCCTGAATCAGTGGTCCTGAACACATCACCGTCACATGAGACAGAAGACACTGTAGGAAAAAGAACAGCAATAAACCATGCTAAGATGGAGATCCCCAGGGGCTGCAAAACTACCATATAACTAGCAGGCTAATTTAGAAAAAACTCTTAATAGCAAACAAAGGGGAAGGTCATTCCAGGACTACACTCACAAATCACAACCCTCTGCACAACACATGTTTTTGCTAATTTTGACTGTAGTGCTCCTCTAAGTACTGTAGAACAGGTTATATTCGATGTAAAATAATTATAGCTATCTTCGCCTAAGAGATAATTGCGCTAAAATAAAATGACGCTAATGCCAACATTATACATTTTCAGTGGGCATAAATTAGGAGCTAATTGCAGAGTGTGACATTAAATTGACGCAATTGTGGCCAATTAGCTCCATGCACTAAACATAACTTGCGCAACAATTAACAGTTCTAGAGTATATTAGCATGGTAGATTTGATGCTTGTGGGTTTGGTCTGTCAGTTCAAGCACATAGTTCACATCATTCAGTTTGTCATTTACAACAGAAAGATCTTCTTGGGCATCCTGTTTGCTGTGCTCACTAAAATCAGTGCCTTTACTCTCTTTTCAACCTGATTTGCCCAAGTCCTCACACCCTGACTGTACCATGTTTTCTGCTTTATGGTTGCTTGAGGTTCTCCTGAGCAAAGCCCATGTACTCTGTTAACTTCTTGTGGAACTTCTGTACATACTCTACCATATCTTCCTTGCTTGTGGGGACTTTCCAGTCCATTCCTCCCTGACCAAATCCAGAGGACCCATCACCCTATACAGATATATTAGCTTACAGGGCAAGAATCCTATGGATTCCTGAGGCATCTCTCTGAAGGCAAATAATATGTGAGGCAAATATTTGTCCCAATGTCTGGGGTGTTTGTCGGCAGAGTTGCAAAAGCATGTGTTTTAGAATATAGTTAACATGTTCATGTAAGCCATTGCCCTGTGGATGGTATGGCAGAGGTTTTAGCTGTCTCACCTTGCATTCTTCCCACAAGGTAAGTTATCAGTGTGAATCTGAAGTCTGTGCTCCTGTCTGATAACATTTTCCCAGGGAACCCCACTTGGCAGAAACTCCCCAGAGCCTCATCTGACACGTTTTCTACTTCCACAGAAGACATGGTAACTGTCTCAGTGTATCTAGCTGCAAAATCTACAAGCACCAAAATAAATATCTCCCTTGTCTGGCTGGAGTTACTTAAAGGCCCCCACAATATCAATAACCACCCTCTTAAATGTCTCATCTAGGACTGGAATGGCATAAGGATTGCTTTTTCCTTATCACTTGCTTTCCCTGTCTTCTGGTATGCTGAACAGGTTTGACACTCCTAGGCCACATCTGGGAAGATGGTAGTAACATGTATGCAAAAGTCTACTCCAGATCCTGATATCTCTGGGTGGCCAGCAGCTGAAATGTCATGAACTAACTCTGGCAGCTCTCCTGAATTCTTGGAGCACAGCTATCTGTTGGGATATTTTCCTCTTTCTTGCTCCTGGTTTTGCACACCACAGCCTCACAAACAACCTGTCCTATAGCTTAAAGAGGACAGGAAATCATTTCTAACTGGCAGATGTTTATAAATTTCTTATTTTCAGAAATGATATGCATTTATCTAAATTATCCACATTTAACTGTACCTGAATCAGAAGTGATATAAAAAGCTGTATTTTGCATTGTCTTGTTTTTATGAGCAGTATTATGTTACAGTTCTCATCACAGAACCAATAATTTGGAGTGTTAACTATGTCACGGTTTGTGCACAGAACTCTGAACAGGGTTCTGATAGGTCAGCAGCTCATAGTTACCATTCTGTGCACAGATCGTGACATAGTAAAAACTCCACATAAATGATTCCATAAAGTGAACGGTAACACAATACTGCCCTTAAAAACACAATGCAAACTAGTTTTACCCATCACTTTTTATTTAGGTACAGTTAAATTTTAGGAGAATGCATATCGTTTCTGAGAATAAGAACTTTATAAACCGCTGTTAGTTGGTACAGATTCCCTGTCCCATTTAAGGTATTCAGCTTGTGGTGATGTCTCACTACTATTGTGGACCATCTGCTAACTCTGTTTTTTCTCCCTCAGACTTGGATCATTCTGCTGAGCTTGTATTAGTACATATCTGAATACACTGCCCAAGCCCACCAGGTCTCTTTGTGCCTTCCTCTCTCGGAGGTGTCAGCCTGCAGAAATGTGAGAATATCTGTCACTACTGACTCTGTCTGTTGTGCTGTCAGTATTCCCAGCTGGTTGCTGTAGGGATGCTACCTCAGCCAATGGCCCTGCCTCTGAAGCATGAACTGTGCTTCCAGCTTGCATCTGTGGGGAAATTTTGGGTGCCCCGATTATTTTCCTAACACACCGGCTGCCCCCCTCACTTTCTAGCTCTGGATAAACTTTAGAATCGTTTTATTGTACCCTACCACACTTCCTTTTCTGTCACACTCAACAGACTTTTCTTGCTACAGACGAGTAACATCCTCACAGCTCAGCATCTCACTCTGCAGCAGTGAAGGACCCTTCTGGTACTCTGACCATGCATCCTTCTCAAAGAATGCAGGCTCACTCCGTAACTGTGAGGTAGTTTGGCGCTGCTCTGACTGCACATCCTTCTCACAGCCTGCATACTCACTCTGCTGCTGTGGGGTAGGCTTGTGCTGCCCTGACAACAGCACCTTCTCCTCACAGCCTGTAGGTTTGCTCTGCAGCAGAGACAGAACATTATGCACATTTGTCCGCCCTTCTTTCTTGCACTCCTGCACAGCGCAGGGCAGAACAAAAGGAATATGGGTGTGTGTAGTCTTCCCCTCATGTCACTCTCAGAGTTTGACTCCTTGTGGCAACACTGGCAATATTTCTGCAAATGTCAAGATCATCACCCAGAATGTCATCGAAAGGCAGGTCTACAAGCACTCCCATTTCTGGCAATCCCTCAATCCCATTCCATACTAGAGGAAACTTAGTAATGGGTACCACCATTCCAGCCCCTGTCTCCCCAGTCACAATTTGATCCTTCCACACTAGTAATTGCTTACCCAATGACAGGCTTGCTCTGGTATCATTATAAAAGGAGAATGCTGAGCACTCCCACATCTGAAGATGCTCTTGCTGCTGTAGTGTAGAACATACTTAAAGAGACAAAATACAAAAGCGGAGCACACACACCGGAGGAGCACAGATGTTGCTGCTCTGGTGTGCGCTCCATTTTTATGTTTGCTTGCATGCATGTGCAAGAAACATAGTGCCACCATACGAGGATTCGTAGGTGTGCCTCCCTACTTCCAATGCCCTGCTGTCTTTTGCAGACACGGCCCCACCGCGCCTATGAATGCAAGAGCTGTCCGCGACAGCGTTTGCAAAATGCAGCGGCATAGTTCAAAGAAAGAGATTGTAGTTGCAGTAGGCAATTTGCATACTGATCGCCGGCAGTATGCAAAGTGCTCACATTGGCACTTAGTGCAAGAGCTGTCATAGACAGCTCCTCTCCCCTCCCAAACAAGTAACATGCTGGGGGCCCACCCAGCATGCTCAACACTCCGCCCCACACACACAGTATGGCAGTGGGGTGCCCAATCCCCCCTGTCGGCTGCACTCCTCCAACAGAGAATATGTAAGCCAACAGGGTGCCCAATCCCTGTTGGCTCCACTAACCACCCCAAACAGCTTTACAGGTGCCACTGGGAGCCACCCAAGCGTGACAAACTTCCGTCTGCTGCCGCCTCAAAACACTTCCAGGTGCCCGCTGGGGCCCACCCCAGCATGGCAAACCTCTGTATGCCTAAGGAGCGCCTAATCCTGCTATTCATTGTCCCCCAAAACTTTCCAGCTGCCATGCTGGGAGCCCACCCCAGCATGGCAACATCCCTGGCCATCTTCCTAAAATAAAAAAAAATCTAGGAAGAAAAAATGTTCCCTCGATGTGTTCACCCCTTCCCCACCCCCCACCCTCTACGCACCCTGCCTCCCACACACACCCCTCACCCCATACTTACCTCTGGAGCTCACGCAATGATCTTGGTGGACTGGGAACACGTCTGCACTCTTCAAAGTCGACTGCGAACTGAGAAAATGCCGGTAAGCTGTATAATGGAATAAATAGTTTTTCAACTTTGATGCATATCTCAGGCATTTTGGGAATTTTCACCAAATTTTCAACATGGGATTTTGGGACCGCTCCTTATGAAATCTTGCACTGTTATTTTATTAGGTCCGAAGGTGATTTCCTTGATCCTCTGGCGAGAGCACCTTCGGGACCAATGTATCGAAAGCGACAGTGTCACAGTTCATAAGTGATAGGCCCCACAAAAACCTATGCTGGAAAATCTGGGGAAAAATTTACAAAATGACTGTTTTACGAAAGGCATTGCGCAGTTCCTACGACGCCGTAAGTTCACAAATTTTTATATTTGCACCCAGATTTTCAACATTGCCATTTTACCACACCTCCTTATGAGCAGTACAGCTGTCAGTTTTCACACCCGCCTAAAATGTGTTTCTCATGCATTTAGTGCACAATTATTTATTTATTTAGTTATTTTTGTTGACCAGGTAAGTGCACCAGACAAATTCTGCCTATTTTCAGGCAGACCCAGGAGGGATACAGATGAATGCCAACTGACCTTGAACCAGATTAAGCTGTTGGTGGTATTTTTAGTGAATGAGGGAAATTTGGCCAGGACACCGGAGAAATTTACCCTACTCTTTTCGATAAGTGCCATGGGATCTTTAACATCCACCTGAACTACCACCAATCCAGGCAGATGGGACCTCGGTTTAACGTCTCATCTGAAAGATGGCACCTCAGAATTGCAGCACCCCTCTCATGCTGCACTACAGTATCAGTACTGGGATATTAACCCAATGGCGCAGTCGGTGTGCGAAATCAATGTTTGGGACACACTAAGAAAATCACAGTGATACTGTTCATGAGCAGAGGTCTTAAAATGGCTATGTTGAAAATTTGGTGAAAACTTTCCCCAAAATGACTGTTTTTCGAGCGTGTGTTGCGCAGTTCATATGCATGCTCGTAAGTTCGCAAATTTTCAATATTTGTACTCCAGATTTTCAACATTGCCATTTTACCACACCTCCTTATGAGCAGCACAGCTGTCATTTTTCACATCTCCCCCAAAATGTGTTTCTGGACATGTAGCGCACAATGGCGCAGTCGGTGTGCAAAATCAATGTTTGGGACAGATTAAGAAAATCACAGTGACACTGTTCATGAGCAGAGGTCTTAAAATGGCTATGTTGAAAATTTGGTGACAAAAGTCCATAAAATTACTGTATTATGAGCGAGCACTGCGCTGTTTCCATGCACCCTCGTAAGTTCATGAATTTGTAATATTTTCAGTCCAGATTTTCACCACTGGCATTTTTTCACACTTCCTTACGAACACTACAACTGTCATTTTTCACAACATGGCCAAAATGTGTTTTCACACTTCCAGCGCAGAAATGTGTGGTCGCTGTGGGAAATCACTGTTCGGAACAGATTAAGAAAATGACAGTGACACTGTTCATGAGCGGAGGTCCCAAAATGCTTGTGTTGACAATCTGCTGTAAAAAATCCTCAAAGTAATTACATTAAGGGTCTGTGTTGTGCAGTTTCTTCGCACGCTCGTGACTTCACCAGTTTTTTTTTACTATTTTCACTGCAGATTTTGAACAATGTCATTTTTTACACTTCCCCATGAACAGTACAGCTGTCATTTTTCACATCCTGTTCAAAATGTGTTTTCACACCTGTGGTGCCAAATGCCATAGTCACTGTGCAAAATCAGCTTTTGGCTAACAAACTGATATTACCATTGCTCATAAGGTGGGGATAAAAAAAAAAACCCATGTTGAAAATTTGGAGTGAAAATACCGATGAACGCCTAAGGCGTTAGGGTTTCCAACCATAATGCCCCACCCTGCAGAGACTGACAGGCATCATGGGGGTGACTTGGGATTGTCACCTGTAATGCTCATACCATTCCACCCCCACCCACACCCTGTAGCCAGTGAGAGGCATCGAGGTGTGCCTTAGACTCGTCGGCCCCAAAGTTCACCCCATTCTCCTATACTGCACCCATCTCACCGTATTTCCTGATGGAATGGGGTAAGCATAAGGGCCAAAGACCCCAAGGCACATCGTAACACTTGTCGGTGTCTGCAGGGTAGGGTGTGGTGAAATGGCGTGGCCGTGATGCCTGACAACCCAAAAGGCACACCCCACCAATTCCAATGCCAGCAAGCAACAATTTGGCATTGACAAATGCTTGTTTTATTTTGTCTCTTGTTCTGGTATCATGAAGGCCTGAAGTTGAACTACCATTTACCAACACCTCATCCATATATGACACAGAATTGGGCGGCAGGCATCTGACTCCGCAGTTTGCTGATGCCCTTGGGTTGAGATCACTCAATGCCTCAGTGGACTCCCCAGCTGGAGCAAAGCGCTGGGTTTCACTGCCTGCACCACCAACTCAGTTTCTTCATTTAACCAAGATGTTTTTACTATGGTCTATATGAAAGAAAAGCCTTGTAGCTTATCTATCATAAGCCAAAAAGAACTAAAAATATCCAACTACAAGCTTGCATCCTGATGTACTATAGTTTCAGTGTACGTGTAAGTGTTGGAGACCTTGTCAACTCAAGTGAATGCAAATTAATTTGAGTCTAATTAAAGTACTTACTCGTAATTTGGGAGCTGATGCTGAGGTCTCTCTCCCAGCTTTAACCTGAACATTTTCAGCTTTTTAGCACTGCTTAGCCAAATTCCCTGATCTGTCACAGAGGAAGCATTTGTTTTATTATGTTGTTTGAGATGAACTTCAATTAGTTATTTATTGTTATTTTATTTGGGGTTGATGTGGTTAATTGCTTGTTGGTTTTACATTGTCTTTTATTGTAATGGTGCCCTGGGCCTCCGGGGAAGAGTGACATGAAGACTACTACTACTTTTCTGATTTCTTTCGGTCAGAACCATTTGGAGTAGTGGCATGAATGCATTGCTGGGTGCCTTTGGGATTACTGGTATGTGTACCAGTAGATCTTCTGGCTAGAGTCCCACAACATCTCAGTCTTTTAGTCTGAGACAGTGTTGGCACTAGACACCAAAAATATTTAATTTTTCTAGACCCAAATATTTTAGCCACAACCTTTTTTGTTTGAGCCATTTAAAAATATTAGCCATTTTTTATCTTTGCTTGCATGCATGTGCAAGAAACATAGTGCCACCATACGAGAATTCGTAGGTGTGCCTCCCTCACTTCCAATGCCCTGCTGCCTTTTGGAGGCGCGGCTGCACCCCGCCAATGAATGTCGGAGCTGTCTACAATAGCCCTTCAGATGCAGTGGCGTACAGTTGAAGGCAAGAAACCGCTGCAATCAGCGGTGGTAACATGTAGGCAATTTGCATACTGCCGCGTCAGCAGTATGCAAAGTGCCTACACGTTAGCACTGCACTGAATCAGCTGTCATAGACAGCTCCATCCTGTAACAAGTAGCATGCTGGGAGCCCACCCCAGCATGCTCATGCGCTCCCTCCCCCACACACACGCTTTATGGCAGCGACAGGGGTGACCAATCCCCGTCGGCCCGCCTTCCCCAACAGAGTAGGTGCCACACTGGGAGCCCACCCCAGCGTGGCAACAATTCCGTAAGGCCGACGGAGGTGCCTAATCCCCGTCGGCTCCACTGTATCCCCCCCAACAGACTTCCAGGTGCCATGCTGGGAGACCACCCCAGCGTGGCAACAGTCTGTATGGCCGACGGGGTGCCCAATCCCCCATCAGCTCCACTGCCCCCCCAAACAGCCTTCCAGCTGCCACGCTGGGAGCCCACCCCAGCGTGGCAAAAGTCACGCATCGTCTTTAAAAAAAAACATGCCCTGTAAGAAAAAACGGTCCCTCGCTGACTGTCTTGATCCCCCCACCCGTGCCTACCCTCTGTGCATCCTACCTCCCCACACCCCCACCTCACCTCATACTTACCTCTGGAGGCCGGCGCGATGATCTTTGGTGGACCGGGAACACGTCTGCACTCTTCAAAGCCGACTGCGAACTGAGGAAATGCCGGTAAGCTGTATAATGGAATAAATAGGGCTTTTTCAACTTTGATGCAAGTCTCAGGACTTTTTTTTGAATTTTGGCACTAAATTTCAACATGGGGTTTTTGGGACCCCTTCTCATGAATTCTGGCACTGTCATGGCGTTAATAGGGCCCGGAAAGGTGATTTAGCGGTCACTGTGTGGAACCACCTTTCAGGACCGATTTACGAAATGACAGTGTCAGAGTTCATGAAGGGGCCCAAAAACCTATGTTGAAAATTGGTGAAAAATTCCCAAAAATGACTGATTTAGGCGTGCTAAGCAGTTCCTACGCATGGTCGTAAGTTCATGAATGTATTATTTTCACCCAGATTGCAACATTGCCATTTTACCACACCTCCTTATAAGCAGTATAGCTATCATTTTTCACATCTCCCCCAAAATGTGTTTCCACGCATGTAGTGCACAGTGGCGCAGTCGATGTGCAAAATCAATGTTCGGGACAGATTAAGAAAATCACAGTGACACTGTTCATGAGCAGAGGTCTTAAAATGGCTATGTTAAAAATTTGGTGACAAAAGTCCATAAAATGATTGTGTTACGAGCGAGCATTGCACAGTTTCCACGCACCCTCGTACATTCATGAATTTGTAATATTTTCAGTCCAGATTTTCACCACTGGCATTTTTCCACACTTCCTTATGAACAGTACAGCTGTCATTTTTCATGCCATGGTCGAAATGTGTTTTCGCACTTCCAGCGCAGAAATGCATGGTCGCTGTGGGAAATCACTGTTCGGGACAGATTAAGAAAAGCACAGTGACGCTGTTCATGAGCGGCGGTCCAAAATGCCTATGTTGACAGTCTGCTGTAAAATATCCCCAAACTAATTACATTACTTGGTATTACTTACTGGGTATGAAAGAATAGAAGAAGGCCAGAGCCCATCGAGACTGTTCCTCACACTATGTGGGACATTATTTATCTATTATCCCTCAACCAAACATCTAATTTGTTTTTAAAGACAGTGGCACTAGTTGCCTCTACCAATTCTTGTGGCAAGGTGTCAGCGTGGCTCAGTTGATAGCACATCCGCCTCTGGACCAGAAGGTCATGGGTTCTTGTCCCACACCGGGATTGGACTTGCACCTAAAAATCGCTGCCATCCGAGTGCAGCATTGGGGGGTGCTGTACTGCTGGGGTGTGCCATCCTTCGGATGAGACGTTAAACCGAGGTTCCTTCTGCCCATCCTGGTGTTGTCCTGGTGGGTGTCCAGGTGGAAGTAAAAGAACCCAGGGCACTCTTCACAAAGAGTAGGGAACATTCCCAGTGTCCTGGCCAACATTCCCCTTCCCATAAACTGGTTCATGCAATTATCCAGGCTGTGTGTGGGTGATGATGTGCGATATGGCTGCCACCACACATTTAGTCACTTCACTACCAGTCTAGCATTGCTTGTAAAGCGCTTTGGATGTATGAAAAGCGCTATATAACTGCTGATTCTTCTTCTTCATACAATGGATGCTCTTATTGGAAAAAAGTTTCCCCTTTTGCTGGTTTTATAAGTTTTTACTTCAAGCTGTTTTATTATGCAGTCTCGGAACATGTCTCCTTTTGGAGAGTGTTAGACCACATTTTTCCATTAGATCTGGTGAATTTATTAAATTAAAAATCATAAGCATATCACCTCTTAATCTTCTAGTTTGAAGAGAGAAGAGACCAGTAGCTTTTAATCTGTTCTGATAATCCAAGTTTGTTAATCTTGGAATCATTCTAGTTACTCTCCTTTGAACCTGTTCAAGAATTGCTATGTCTTTTTTTTGGTTTGGATTCCAGAAAGGGGAGCCATAGTCAAGATACAGTCTAATGTATGCCCTATACAATGGAATAAGGCATTGTTCAGTGCGATTAACAAAAGTGCGTTTTATTTGCCTCAAAAGTCTGTTGGTCATGCAAGCAGTTCTAACACAGTGATCATTTGATGTAAGATTATTATTAACATATATCCCTAAACCTTTTTCACAATTTGATGAGTGAAGTGGTAGTCCGTTTATATGATATATCATTTTTGGATTACTTACACCGAAATGCACTACTAAACATTTATCTTGATTAAACTGCATATGATTTTCATTTGCCCAAAGTGTTAATTTTTCCAAATCCTTCTTTAATGCAGAAATATTTTCTTGATTATTAACCTTGCCCCCCCAATTTAGTATCATCGGCAAATTTAACCATGAAGTTATTTGGCCCTGTTTGTAAATCACTGATAAAGAGGTTAAACAATGTTGGTCCCAAGACCGACCCCTGTGGTACACCACTTGTCACACTACCCAAATCAGACAAGATATCATTAATTCTGACTCTCTGAGAACAATCTGTCATCCAGTTTAAATTCCAGTTGACAATATCAGGTGACAAACCTAGATTGTGCATTTTAGTAATGAGTTTTTCATGTGAGACTTTATCGAAAGCTCTACTGAAGTCCAAAAGAATTACATCAGTAGGGATACCCACATCTAGTAGAGTACTTCTATTATTGTAAAAAGATATCAGATTGGTGGTGCAGGAATACTTGGGAGTAAACCCATGCTGATTTGAATCATAAATTCCTAATTTTTTACAATCTTGATCTATTAGAGACTTCATTACTTGTTCCATTAATTTACCAGCCACTGAGGTCAGGCTAATTGGACGATAATTTTGCACAGAACCTCTATTGCCTTTTTTAAATATGGGAGTAACTATTGCTGAACGCCAATCATTTGGTACAATGCTTTCTTGTAAGGATTTATTGAAAATAAATGACAAAGGTATAGAAATATTTATAGAGGTTTTGATCAGAAACCATGGATGAATACTGTCTGGGCCCGGACTAGTAATTTTTTTTTAGTTTTTTGATAGCCTGTATAATGTCAGTTGGATAGAACCTATGATAATCTACGTGGTGAACTTTAAATGTTTTAATAGGTGATTTATGAGAGAAGACAGAACAAAAGTACTTATTAAAGAGATTCAAGGTTTCTATATCAGATAGAGAAGAGCCATTGGTTATAATGGGACCAATGGTCCTTGATACACCTTTTTTACTATTTATATAGGAGAAAAGACATTTGTGACAGTCTTTTATGTGAGCTAGTTTAAATTCTAGCTTATGTTTTTCCAATTTAATAGAATTTTTTAAGTTTTTCACAGATAGTCTGTATTTATGTAATAGAGTAGTTTTAAATGAAACAGAATTATTTTTAAGTTTCCTAAAAAGTTTTATTTTTATTTTAATCTGATTTTTAATTGTCTTGTTGAACCAAGGGGGAATTTTTCCTTTATTATTACATTTCCTCTTAGATGGAATAAAGGTATTTTCCAAATAATGTACAATGTTTTTAAAAAAGTCCCAAGCTTGTTGTGTTGTACAATTAAGAAGATTAGATTCCCAGTTTATGTTTTGTAAGTATTCATTGAGTTTAGAAAAATTTGCTTTGTTATAATTTTTCGTATAGTATAACTTCCTTTGTGTAGTTTTAAACTGTTGAATTTCAAAAAGAATAGATGAATGATCACTGGTCCCAAGTGGATCCCAAATTTGTAAACTGCTAATTTGTTGCTATATGTTAGTAAATAATAGATCCAAAATATTAGGACCTTGAGTGGGTTCAGTAACAAGTTGTTGTAATCCAGTACTAACTACCACATCTATTAGTCCTTTCTCATCATAGGACTGTCCGAGAATGAGTCCCAGTTAATATGAGAGAGGCTAAAGTCACCAAATATTACAGTATCTTGAGATTCTGAAAAATGTGTAATTTCTCTAAACATATCAGTTGCGTAATCTGAATTTGCAGATGGAGGTTGACAGATGTTACCAATAGTTATATAGGACTGCTCCTTCAATAAGATTTTAACCCATATACTTTCCAAAGGAAATGGAGAACACACTTCAAAAGAAGGAATATCATTTCGTATGTACATACAAACTCCACCGCCTTGCTTATCTAATCTGTTTTTATGATATAACTTATAACCTGGAATTTCTCTGGACCAAATTGAGGATCGTCCCACCAAGTTTCAGTTACTCCACCACACCTATATTTAAAGTTTTACATTTGGCTTTGAGTTCTGCTAATTTGAGTTGGTTTAAAGATCTTGCATTCAAAGCTAGGAATTTACATTTAGTTGTAATAATATTTTGGTAAGTATTCAGAGACTTGGGAATAGACCCATTCTCCCCATTGTTTTTAGTTTAAACAATGATTTATGATTTTAGTGATACTTTCCCCATAAGTGTACTACCCTCGACTGAGATGTAAACCGTCCCAGCAAAACAATGAAGAACGATCTGAAAATGATTCCCAGTGGGTAATACAGGGTATATCCTGCTTAAAACACCACTTTCTCAGCCATTCATTTAGGGCTTTGATTTTCTGCGTCATGGTAGATGTTGCTCTCAGGACAGGTAGAATTTCAGATATACATACACAGTATCCCCTATCAAGTAACAGGTTACATGATGCCACATAGTCCTGTTGTAACTGATTAAATGGGGTGTTGTTTATATCATTAACACCGGCATGTATGATAACCAGTGGATTTTCCCCCGCATTTTGTAAAATTTTAGGCATCATGGAGGTAATGTCAGATACCCTGGCCCCACGGAAGCTTGAACAAGTGCGGTTGCTCTTGTCACTATTGCATACCGCCCTGTCAATGTGATTAATGATTGAATCTCCCAGGACTAACACTTGGTTTGAGACAGTAGGGGTACAAGAATCAGAAACAGGTGATTGTTTAACACACTCTGGAGTGATTAACTTAATAGGTACTGACTTGGTAGCTTGAGACTTACTAGGACAAGTATTCATGGGCATTAACTCCTGACTGAAAAGTGTTTTTAAACCATTATTATCAACAGAGGGTGATGCACAGGATAAATCATGCAGCACTTCATTATTTGATATAGTCAATTGCTCAAACCTATTACAAGTTTCAATAGGGGCACTACAGTGTATTTGACCACCCCTCCTTTTTTTAAGAGGCTTTGTGACAATGGTCCAGTCATCATTATCATGAGAAGAGGGCGGATAATCATCCACCTTATAAGAGGGGGCAGAGGCAACAGGTATACTAGTACTAGTCGTTACAATTGTCTCCTCATCAGGAGGCATAGAAATGCTACCTAAATGTGAAGGAAATTGTTCATTAGAATGAAGTTGTTCATCCATAAGATCAATGTAACTTTCCAATTCCCTAATATCAGTAGAAACTGGTTTAATATTAAGCATAAACGCTATCTCTGTTTCAAGAGTAGTAATCAGATGGCAATTAGCACATACATATTCTCTCCCATACTTTCCCTCACCATACATCAAACATTACATACACTTACTAAGTTCTTTTTCCATTATTAAAGGTGTATATTTACTAAGTAGAGGATATGCTAAAATTATCTTATCCAAGTTTGTCTAATGCCAGCAGTTTCAGTGTTGCGGACACAGCGAACACATCGCATAAGCAAAAAGCAGCTTCTTTTAGTTAGCTGCTTTCTGATCTACAAGCAAGGCAAGCAACAGGAAGTTGTAATTTGAGTCACCTGCTTTTATAGTGTCTAAGCCACACCCCCAATTAAGCTCTCTCTCCTCCTACTGGTTTAGCAAAGTAATTTGATACAGTACTCTTCACAGCACAGAACACACACTGACTTTCTTTCTTTCTTTTCTTTTTTTTAACCCTAAATAAGACCCCTTCTACTTCTAATGAAGTATCTGTCTTGCTTAATCTCAACAGACACTGACTCCTGCTGAGATATAAGTGTTAAATGAATAAGAAAATGTAGCTTCTTTTAGTTAGCTGCTTTCTGCTCTACAAGCAAGGCTAGCAACAGGTTACGGGGGTGCATTGTGTAGTTTCTATGCACGCTCGTGACGTTACCATTTTTTTTTATATTTTCACTGCAGATTTTCAACATTGCCATTTTTTACACCTCCCAATGAACAGTACAGCTGTCATTTTTCACATCCTGTTTGAAATGTGTTTTCGCACCTGTGGTGCCAAATGGTGTAGTTGCTGTGCAAAATCAGCTTTTGGCTAACAAACTGATATTGCCACTGTTCATAAGGTGGGAGTCACAAAAAAACCATGTTGAAAATTTGGAATGAAGATACCAACAAACGCCTGAGGTGTTAGGATTTCTGACCATAACGCCCCACCCTGTAGAGACTGACAGGCATCAGGGGTGTGACTTGGGATTGTCGCTTGTAATGCTCATACCATTCCACCCTCACCCTCTCCCTGTAGCCAGTGAGAGGCATCGAGGTGTGCCTTGAACTCTTCGGCCCCAAAGTTCACCCCATTCTCCTATACTGCACCCATCTCACCTATTTCCTGATGGAATGGGGTGAACATAAGAGCCAAAGACCCCAAGGCACACCGTGACACTTGTCAGTGTCTGCAGGGTAGGGTGTGGTGAAATGGCGTGGCCGTTATGCCTGATGACCCAAAGGCACAACCCAATGCCTGTCAGTATCTGCAGGGTGGTGGTGGGGTTGGCTTCAGCTCAATACTTCACTGCCATTCCTATTATGCAGCACTCTAACTCCTACACTACCAATGCCAATGCCAGCAAGCAAACATTCAGCATTGTCAAATGCTTGTTTTTAATGGACACCTGCCATTATGGCATAAAAACTGCCAACAGTGGCTAATTAAAAATAAAATAGTAAAATTATTTAAAAAAAAGCCAAATGACCAATAGAAACATAGAAATGGACAGCAGATAAGGACCACCAGGCCCATCTAGCCTGCCCATTTTCCCTGCCTACTGTAAAAGCCACATACCTACTTGATCTCCAGCTTCACCTCCTTGTTCCTATTGCTAGGGTTCCCCTACGCCTCTCCCATGCATGCTTGAATCCCCCCACTGTGTTTGCCCCCACCACCTCTGCTGGGAGTCTATTCCATGCATCCACTGCCCTTTCTGTGAAGAAATACTTCCTCATGCTACCCCTTAGTCTACCCCCCTCCAACCTCATGTCATGCCCCCTCATTCCTGGACATCTCCTTTTCTGAAAGATGCTATCCTCTGGTACCCTATTTATGCCTTTTAGATATCTGTAGGTTTCTATCATATCTCCCTTGTCTCTCCTCTCCTCCAAGGTATTCATATTGAGGTCTCCCAGTCTCTCCTCCTATGACTTTTTGTGCAGGCCCTGCACCATCTTTGTTGCCTTTCTTTGAACTGCCTCCACCCTGTCTATGTCCTTACGAAGATGCGGCCTCTAGAATTGGACACCGTACTCCAAATGAGGCTTCACCAATGATCTGCACAGCAGCATCACCATCTTCTTCCTCCTGTTGGTGATACCTCTCCCTATGTACCCCAGCATCCTACTGGCTCTCCCCACAACCTGGCACATTGTTTGGCCACCTTTAGGTCATCAGATACTGTATGATTACCCCCAAATCCCTTCCCTGTTTGGTGATCATCAATTTCTCCCCCCCCCCATCATGTAACCTTCCCCTGGGTTCTTGCGCCCCAAATGCATGATTTAGCAATTTTTCCACATTAAATCTCAGCTGCCACACTCTGGACCATTCCTCCAGTTAACCTAGGTCCCTCGTCATTTTTTCCACCCCTCCCAGAGTGTCCACTCTGTTGTACATCTTAGTGTCATCTGTAAAGAGGCACACTTTCCCTTCCAGCCCCTCCGCAATGTCACTTATTAAGACATTAAACAGGACTGGGCCCAGGACTGATCCCTGTGGCACTCCACTGGTCACCATCCTTTCCTCAGATTCAGTACCATTTACCAAGACCCTCTGTCTTCCTTCACTCAACCAGTTACTAACCCAGTTTACCACCTTGTGACCCATTCCCTGGCTGCCCAGCTTGTTCACAAGTCTTCTATGTGGAACGGTATCAAAGGCCTTACTGAAATCCAGGTAGGCCACATCCACTGCCCCCCAATCCACAACCTTAGTCACCCAGTCAAAGAAATCCATTTTTTGACATGATCTTCCCACTGTGAATCCATGCTGTCTTGGATCCTGTGCTCTGCTAGATTCAAGGTGTTCCACAATCCTGTCTTTAATTAGTGATTCCATAATCTTCCCCACTATCGAGTTGAGGCTCACTGGTCTATAGTTTCCAGTCTCCTCCCTACTGCCACTTTTGTGAAGAGGGAGGCCTTCCTCCAGTCCTCTGGAACCACTGCCGTATCAAGTGACTCATTGAACAGGGCTGCCAGTGGTGCCACCAGCACCTCCCATAGTTCCCCATATATTCTAGGATGTATC
The DNA here is from genome assembly GCA_016271365.2 of Neoceratodus forsteri. NCBI lineage: Eukaryota > Metazoa > Chordata > Ceratodontiformes > Ceratodontidae > Neoceratodus > Neoceratodus forsteri. The sequence goes on from CM057450.1 coordinate 1,224,289,395, forward strand.
TCATCTGGTCCCATTGCCTCGTCCACTTTCAGTTCTGCGAGTGCTTTTAGGACATGCTCTTCTGTAAATGGACTGATGTCTATCTCCCTCCCATATCTGCTCATGTTGCCTAATGTGGTCTCTCACCTTCTTCTTCTGTGAATACAGAACAAAATATTTGTTCAGTATTGATGCTTTTTCCTGGTCCCCTTCCACATACTCTTCTTCTTCCCCTTTAAGCCTTACTATCCCACCCGTTTTTTTTCCTTTCACTAATGTACCTATTGAAATTATTGTCTCCGTTTTTTTTTTTATCTCCTGTGCTATTTTTTCCTCCATTTGTGCCTTTGCACTCCTGATTGCTTTTCCTACCTCTCTCTGTTTATCTAGGTGCACTACCTTGTCCTCCTCCTGCTCAGTGGCTGATACGCAGAGCCAGCAATTGTCTGTGGGCTCCCTGCCACATACCAATAAGCTGACTCTGCAGTGTGATTCATGGTTTTTGGTGACCTGTAATGCAGCCGGAACGTATGCTTCTCTGAGGTAAGTTTTAAAAACTGCTCCAGTTACATAGGCTCACAGTTTTCATAAGAATTCATCGTAGATCCTTCCACCCAACAATAAAAATACATGCATATTTTAACAGAAGGTTCAGTATAGCTAACAGTTCCTTGTCTTCCAGTATTTCACAGCACCTGCCTGTAATTCTGTGATGCCAATTGGTACCTTTTTAGAACAGCATTCTATAACAATTGATCATTTAGAGTCCTCATCACTTAACCTGGCATGGGCTTCTAACGCTTTACCTGTGAGCAAGGGCACAGGGTGAGTAGCTCAGGTGTCTTCTCCAAGTTTATTTTGCTTACACAACTTATCAACTTACCTTAGAAACATATCTATGTTATCATTTTCTTTAAGCACTGCTTGTAAACTATTTCTAAATTAAGTACAGACTAGACCTGAGGCTGACTCTTCTGTGCCACAACTCACTTGATCTGGCATCTTCAGCTTTGTAAGTGATGCTGTTGCTTGTCCCATTTTCTGCCAGTTCCAGTCACTTCATCTTTATCTCCATTTCCTTTTGCTGATTATCTCTTTCTATTTGCCCCCTTTCTCACTGCTCTCACTCTGTTTGTTGCTCCATCTTTTATCTTCTCCAGCTCCAAATGCTGTTGAATTTTAGCCGCTCCAGTTCCACTATCTCTGACATCTCATGATACAAACTTCCTCATGCTGTCTACCCTGCCTCTCCAGTACCCAACTGATGTAACCTCTCCTGGACCCTTCTCTGGGCCTGATGACTGACCATCCCTGTTTTGTTTTTTTTTTTAATTGTGGTATTTCTTCCGTGTCCTAGCCGGTTCCTACTACCTTCAACTGTCACCCCAGAACCGTCCCCCAAGGATCAGACCCCCTGCCTTGAGCTCCTACGACATACCCTTCATGGCAGGGTGGTGGGGAGCACTTCAACCCACCCGAAACGGATCCAGCCAGGGAGGTGCCTTCTTGGGGGCGCCGCTGTGGGGACAGCTTCATACTGCACGGCGAGGACTTTTTCCAGTTTTCTCCCTTGCGGAAGTGGGGTGTGCAATGACATCCGTGGAGAGAGCGCACATGCTTCCGCATGCGCTCCTCCAAACGTTTGCCCCATCTCCTTCCCTTTCTACACTGTCATGCACTGCCCCCTAGATGCTGCTGAGGGCCAGTCAAACACCGACTACTGGTGAGCCCCCTCCCCGGAGAAGGAGAGCAGTCCATCGGATGCTCAATCCTTCTCCTCCCCTGACGACCCCCGGCGGCCCGTGTTCATTTCTGAACACGGGTCACCAGCATAGTGCAATGTAAGGCATCCAGCACCACCAATGTATGATGACTGTGCAAACTCGTCAGTCTTTAAAAAAGAAAATTATGCTGCCACCACCACCTGACTTTACTAGGGGAACGACTCAATAGGCCCTCCTCTCTGGCCTGTTACTTATATGCCACCTTCTGTGCACAAGCTCAGGGGCATGGCTCACCTGCATTGAGGTTGTCTGATGCTGTCTCTCCTCTGGGTGTACCAGCCTGCTGTCAGTAATCATATTTTCAGAAAGTGGTTATCACTGCTGGGGGCAAGGAAGTCAGTTCACAGACAGAAAGTATTACAGGAAAACAATATCTCTTTATTGACTATTTACAGAGGTTGTTTCCAGCAAGTTGTCTGCAACAGAAATGTTCTGCCCCGATAAGATGGTTACATGGTTAAAAGTGGCCAGCCCATTGGTGCAGAGCTAGAGTTGTCGCTCATGGCACCAGCCATCATGGTTCAGGAGTGAGCGCTGATCGTAGGGAGCCTGCAGGGCGGAGGGGTACTGAGTTTCTCACAGGATTCTCTCCTCCTCCTCCTCCCAGGTGAGGAGGTCAGAAAACTCCACTGCATTACCACCATCTGGGTTACCACAGGTGGTGGTGCAAAAGAAGGAGCCTGAAGTTTGGGGTGCGAGAGAGCGGTGTGGGTTGTCGCATGAATTTCTACATGGATGACCACAATGAGGCCAACTTTGGGGATGGGGCAACACAAGGGTTAAACATCCCTCTACTGCACAACATGAAAGCCTGAGGCACCCACAGGCTTGGAACCTGCTCATCCAGGGAAAGCCTTTCCGACTTCACCTTGGCCTCCTCGCGGGATCATGGCTACAGTACCAGGGCCCCACCATTGTGGCAAGCCACTGAGTCCTTGGGGTGGCAGATAAGTCAATTAGATGGGGCTGGGGTGCCTCAGAACAGAGGTCAGATGGGGTATACCTATGAGCCAGCACAGGAGAAGAATGAGAGTTTGACAGAAAAAAGTAGGTTAGAAGTGCAGGGTCTTGTTTCTTAAACTAACTGTTCAAACTGAGTTCTACTGTGTTCCCTATTTTTCTCAGACCTTCATCTTTTTGCCCTTTTATGCCAGCCAATGTGTGAATCTACTACATGTCTTAGAACCAATTTGCCACCATAGGCAGCCCTCTTTTTCTGGGATTCTACCCTGCTCCCCCCCACACACCAATCAGTCTTCTTCCAAGGCTTGTACAAGAGTCATTAATGATACCCTTATCTCAGTGAACCAAAGAAACAAACAGTTACGTAAGAACTTACCATAACAGTAGATCTGCGAGGGGGTCTCAGTCATCAGGTCACACTGTAAGAACTTCACCATAAGTGAAGCAGGATCCACGTGGAAGATTTTCCAGCAGCACCACTAGGGTCGCCCATGCTGACATCACCTGCTGACATCATCAACCCTATAAAGGTGTGAGCAGGCCTGCTCCCTCCTCAGTCCTTTCCCCTAGAGACTAAGACAGCAAGCCCTTGCCATGGGGGACTGAGAAGAGAGTGGTGCCCAGGTCTAAATAAAAGGCTGGATACACCATATAGCCAGTATGAGCAAAGATACCCCCAAAGAAGATCAAATGTTTTCTTAAGCAGAGAACCACATGTGTTTGTAAAACTACCAAAAGAAGCAAGTTCTGGTCAGAGCCACGACAGCCCCTTGGGAGGTGCTGGGAAGAGGGACTATTGTGAATGTGGAAGGGGGCTGAGGGGGAACAGATCAAAGAGGTAGAAGAGTGAACCAGCAACAACAACAAAAAAATTAAAAAGAAGAATGATCCAATGCACACCAGGAAGGTAATCCGATCCCACTGTGTATGCCGAATGCAGTATGCATCAGTTCCACTTCTGCCCTCTCATTTTCTCTTCTTACTGCATTACTTAATGCATAGTTTCACAAAAAATGCCTGTGCTGTTTACCTAAGCTACATGCAAAGAAATCTTTGCACCTACAGTATCTCTACACGTGTTACAGCTTGCTGCTATCATACACGATAGTACCTCAATACTTTGCATGGCATGTATAAAGTATCATTTTTTTGCCTCCAGTTCACACGTGGGAATGGGCAGATGCTGTTTATGTGCCCCTTCCCCCAATTATTCAAACATTTAATAACTAAATAAGAAGAGGCACTATACATATGTACATACAATAAACATACAGAGTTACTGCATATATTGCTATATATATATATATAGGCATGGTAGCGCTAAGGCTGGGTTGTTGTTTATGTCAGTATTCCTATTTTTGTCATAGATACATAGACACTGTGAGCAGATAAGGGCCTATAGCCCACCCAGTCTGCCCATTTGAGCTTGTAAATTCCCTTTACGTTTTTCTAGAAGTCTGTTGCCCCTTACCCCTGACCTCCAGAATTCACTTATGTCTATCCCATGCATTCTTAAATACCATGATTGTTTCAGCCTGCACCACTTCCTCTGGCAGGGTGTTACACTTGTCCACCACCCTTTCTGTGAAGAAATTCTTCCTCACGTTTCCTCTGAATTTAGTAGTTACCTTTCGGGAAGGATGCAAAAAATCAAAGCCGATGGCACGTTCTCCTCCCCGCTACCAGTCACTAGAGGAGGCCCGCAAGGTTCCATCTTAGGCCCCATCCTTTTCTCGCTATATATTAATGACCTTGACCATCACATACCCAAATCAAAACTCCACTTCTTCGCCGATGATACAGTTCTTTATACATCCAACGCATCCCTATCATAGGTTAGAGATGTCCTCCAAGCTGACTTTGCCCAGCTTGAATCCAATCTCATTAACGCCAGATTTCTTCTAAATGCCAAGAAAACCAAAGCTATGATCTTTTCCTCCAATACATCTACCTCCCTGCTGAAGGATTTTATAGTTACCTCCCTAGGCGAGCCACTGAAAGTCACCCCGAAATTTAAATACCTTGGATTCTGGTTAGACAGCAAACTCACCTTTACGGAACACCTGGATGACCTTGCTAGAAGACCAAAGATACGGTTAGGCTTCCTGTTCTGCAACAGGTCACTTTTCCCACTTGAAATTAGAACTGGACTTGTACAGGCCACATTCCTCCTGCCACTAGACTACGGGGATCTAATTTATACCTCTTCTTCAACTTCTAATCTAAATAAACTGGACATCCTTTATCACTGTGCCATGTGCTTCATTATGAACTCCCCATTACGGACACATCACTACGACCTGTACTCAGCCGTAGGTTGAACGTCCCTCTCTACCAGACATATTCTCCACGCTGATACCTGGACCCTAAAGCTTCTACTTAACAAACTTCTTAGCTATCTAACTTCCTTTTCCACACCTGCCACAGTACTTACTCACACAGGAATTTAGACTTTATCTTCCTGTATGCCCCAAAGACTTGCATCTCTTTTGGCAAGCGCGCCTTCTCTGTTACCCTCCCTGCCATCTGGAATCAGCTACAATGGCCCCTGAAACTACTTAAAGTAGTCTCTGTTAACCTCTTTAAAAAGCTATCTAATGAAAAAATAAAAGACGTCTGTAGCTGTTGCTAAAACTTATTCTGCTAGGGCTTGTCATGCTTACTGGTCCATACAAACAGCTCCAGCACGTTACGTAAGAGTGTGATAACCTACTCCATGCGATATGTTGCACTACCTGAACACAAATATAGGTTTAGCACTTAATTTCTGTAGTGCACAATTTCTGTATGTAAATATTAGTCTTGTTAGAATGTATACACCAGGACCTCCTTGTGAATGAGCTTGCTCAATGGAGTGTTTTTCCTGCAATAAACTTGAACTTGAACTGCCCTCCCTCCAGCTTCATCCCATGCCCTCTAATCCTGGAGCATCTTAGCTCCTAAGCTGGCCATCTTGTGAGCTTGGGTTTACAAAATGAGTCCAGTACATGCTAATTTTCAAAACAATAGGTACAGTAGTTTTGTAAGTTACAGAATGTACAAATGACTTAAAATCTCTTGTTTAAATCCTTTTTTTATGCTTGGATAATAAAAAAAAATACACTGATAACTTCTAGCTTTGTTTGACATTAGAGGAAAAAACAGGGTTGCTCACAGCAGAAAAGCCACAACACAAAAAATCTTCATATCCACTTCTCTTATTGAGTACATCCTGACATTTCACCTTACAGCTTCTTCAGCAGACTCTCAAAAACAAAATAAAATAATAATTTGTAATTCTCCATTCATAATTTGCTTTTCCAAAAACTATGCTTGTGGGATCAAGTGACTGTTGCTACTTTTTCCTTTTCAAAGTAGCAACTTAATTAGTCTTCACTGTTTCTTAAATTTTCAATAACGTTGGCTATCTGCAATTAAATAATGCAATAATTAAATCCATTTATAGAATTATATAGATTTATAAAATGAGTCTAAAAATCAAAGAACTTTAATTGGGTAAAATCAGTCAGGTGACCATAGATTATTAGAGTTTATAAAATGGGTCAGGAGCTTTCTGTGTCCTGATTGGCTGAGAAGTGCCACTTGCCATGTCCTTATCAGCACATATTGTGCCAACTGGTACTTCTTATACCAACTAGGATGCAGCACAGAGATCCATGCCTGCCAGAAAATTTGTAATTTTCTAGCAGCCATGTTAGTACTGTAAAAACACAGGTTACTCACCTGTAACAGTAGTTCTAGGAGTGGTATATGCTATTCATCCACACTTGTTGGCATGTCCCTTTCCCTTTAAATCTTGCCGGATGGTCTAAAAGCTGGCTTCTCCTACCCACCCGGGTGGTATATGCCTCGGCTTCGACCCTTGACACCAGTTCTTGCCCGCTTGAAGCTAATTGATCACATCAAGTCGGGAGGTCAAGGGTCAGTGTGATGAACAACATACTGTATATCACTCCTAAAAGTACAGTTACATAAAACTTACCATAATAGTAGATCTTTGAGGGATGTCTCTTGCAGCAGGTAATACATTTGGGTTATCTCCAGAGGTTGCTGTGGTGCAAGACAGCTCATCTAGCACTCTTTCACCAGGGGCCGCCCACCGATGACATCATCATACTGCTTCCTATATAAGAGTGGGCAGTCACTAGTATCCTCAGTTCCCTGCCGGATTCAGAGATGAGATGGAGGATGCCCAGGAAGGTTGTGGGATCGTCCTCCGTTGAGAGATTCATGGAATCGTCATCACATAGACGCGAATTCAGGTCTGAATCCTCAGACTCCGAGTCTGAATACAGCGGCCGGCCACCAGAATCACTTTCAACCTGCCGCAGATGGTCGGGAGTAAGGGTGACAGACAGTCTGTGCAGGAGGCCCTGAACGGGCTGAGACTCCTTGATAGGAGCCCCTGAGGGAGGCTGCATAGGTGGTGACTCCACCAAGATAGGTGGAGGGGCCAGCTTCGGCTGAGCCGGGAGGGTCTTCACTGGCTCCACGGGCAGAGGGGCGGTGTCAACCGGCTCCGGAGGAGTCAGCGTCAGCCTAGAAGGTGACAACCAAGTGATCGCCGGAGTGGAAGCCGGAGTCGACTTCGGACCGGACAGCATAAGCTGTTGCCACATGAGGTCCTCTTAGCATTGACGCAACTTGTGTCGAAGCCTCTCAACATCTGAGGAGGATGAGGATGAATGGCAGCATCACGCTTCTTGGAACGCCGCTTGTGAGACTTCCTCAGACTATCGGTCAAGGGAATCTAAGACCTCGACCATCAGGGGGACCAACGGGAGCTCTTGGAAGGGGCCGGTGAGAACTGTGGCTCCTCCAGATCAGGGACATAGACCACGGGTGGAGCCCCAGCAAGCTGTGTCTCCTCCTCAGTGGCCTGTAGGACCGGGGTCCTAAATAAAGAATTGTTGGCCTCATCAGTCGACAACGGGTTGACGGGGTCGATTACAATTTCAACCTGGTCACTGTCCCGCGTCTGAGTCAGCTGGCCTGACAGGGGTACCGTGAAGTCAGTGGCCAAGGTCGAAATTTTGACTGAAGACAAGATGGGAGACTCCTGGAGCCGAGATCTCCCTCTGTCTCAAGAGTGCCATCAATGCGACAAATCTTCTCTCGATCCTTTGTCCTTCTTGCAGGACCAGGAGGTTTGCAAACTGGATGGGCCCTCTCCTTTTGTCGGGAAAGACTGGCACATCTTCTTGAAGGATTTGGAGAAGGAAGTGTCCAGTTTGAGCGGAACAAAGACCGAGACTGAAGAGGCTTGCTAGGCAGCGCAAGCCTCCTCCTCCTCGAAGGCCTTCACTTGCTCCAGTTGGTTGGTAGATCCTGCGACTGCAGAGACCACATGGCAGGCATCTTTGGATTTGACCAGTGGGTGCGGTTTTTACTGTTGTCCGTGTCGCAAACATGCGAGGCGATCGTCCAAAACTGCAGACTGAAAGGCGCTACAAAAATCGCAGGCCTGGGTATCATGCACGTGGCCCAGGCAGTAAACGCATGTGGCATGCGGGTCAGTACGGGACATCTTCTGCCCGCAGGGACACCAGGGGAACCCAGGTGAGAACTTGTCCTCCATCGCGGTCACTATCATGAATTTACATGGATAAACTCTAATGAGTTTGAGGTTCGGTAATTTATCCGAAGGATTAAGTGCCAGGGCCTACTCAGCACTGCAGCAGTAAAGAGGGGACCTGAATCTTCCAGCAGAAAGGAAGATGTGGTGTCAAGGGGCAGAGCTAAGGCATATACCACCTGGGTGGGTGGAAGGAGCCAGCTTTTAGACCATCTGGCAAGATTTAAAGGGAAATGGACATGCCAACAAGTGTGGATAAGAACAACATATCCACATCGCTAGAAACAGCACTTTCCCCAACAGAAAAAATATATATACTCCCAGTTCACAAACACTCCCAATAGCTGAAATAAATTAATACAGCCCCAGTTTCATGTTTCAGATAGTAGAAATTACGATCTGACATTTTTTCCATTTCTGTTCAACAAAGTTTGTTGAAGGCCGCTGATCCATGGCTCTCCCACTGAAAGGTACACGCTACAGCGCCACACCACTCCCAGTCCCCACTGCATTGCTGCCCATTTCTTTGGTGTGTAGTCTGTGGTTCTTGCTCCATTTCTCACCCCCCCTCATTGTGCCAGCTATGATTACAAGCCTTACTGCACTGTTGTCTGCTTCATTCCTCATTCCCCCACTCCCGTGTGCCGAGCATGACCAGGAGATGTTCTCCTTAACAGCGGCTTCTCCCATTTGAAACATCCGCTCTGAAGCCAGATGTGCTGTCCTGAACAATGTGCTCTTTTTGAAAGATGTGGTGAGATGCACTGAAAGGTAAAGTAACTCGTCTACGGCGGCTGGAAAGGGACACACTCACTCCCTGTGAAACTGGCACTCACACTCAGTTACAAGACATGCTTACACATAGACATAAAATTAAAACTACAAATCATATAGAGTATTGTGTTTATGTGTGCGTCGGTGTGCGTGTGGGGAGGGTTAGAACCAACCTGAGCATTATGTGCTCCCTACTGACAACATGTGTTTGACTACAATACATTTATAGGGGAACTATTTTTTTTTTTAATAATTTTAGGTATAAAATCTCTTTCTTTTTCCTTTTTTGAAATTTGACATATTTTATGCAATATATATATCTTATTTTAATACTGCTTAGGTGACCCATTTTATAAGAGGAATAAGTGTGTGGGAAACCATAAATAAAAACGTAGTTTTGAAAAGCCCCGATTCTGGCAACCATAGTAATCAGTCAAACAAATGTTGACTTTTTCAAATTCACTGCATTTCAGACTATGGCAGCCAGCAGAAATACAGGTTACCCACCTGTAACAGGAGTTCTAGGAGTGGTATATGTTGTTCATCCACACTGTCTGGCAGGTTCCTTGCTGCTTTAAGATGGGCCAGAAAATCTTCAAGCTGGCTCTCCACCCACCCGGTGGTAAAACCCTCGGCTCCGCCCATGGCCTTATTGAATCTGGCCGGCTGGAAGACAGGTTCTTGGCGTTGAAGCCAGAGAGGTTGGGTGAGTCGTGTGGATGGACAACATATACCACTCCTAGAACTCCTGTTACAGGTGAGTAACCTGTATTTCTAGGGATGTAGATATGTTGTTCAATCCACACTGTCTGGCAGACTCCTAGCAGTTCTCTGGGAGGAGGGAGGCAAGGCACGCACCCACCCACGATACTTACTTGGGGAATTAGGACTGGAGAACCGAGGTCCCAAAACCAGCATCCTGGCGCGACTCTAGGTCAATGTGGTAATGGGAAATAAAGGTGTGTGCTGACTTCCAGGTAGCAGCCCTGCAGATTTCCTGGATAGGGACATCCCTAAAAGCAGCCACTGACGCAGTGGTATGGCGGGATGAATGAGCTCTTATCCCTTTGTGTGGCTTCATGCCCACCAACCTATAGCAGAGATCTATGCAGGAGGTGACCCACCTGCTTATCGTCCACTTGGCTGCAGGTCTGCCAGGTGTGGCTTCAGCACAGGTGACAAACAGCTGAGAAACCTCTCCCTAAACTTCAGCTATCCGTTCCTCATAATAAGCGAGCGCTCTTCTAGGGTCCAGAGTATGGAGCCTATTCGACCTCCGAGGTGTGATTGGGGTAGAACACCGGCAGAGTCAACACCTGATTCAGGTGAAACTCCGACACCACCTTCGGAAGGAATATCAGGTGGGGGTGAAGGACAACCTTGTCCCTGTGGAAGACCAGATAAGGAGACTCAATGGAAAGCGCCTGAAGCTCTCCCATCCCTCTGGCTGACGTGATAGCCACCAAAAAAGGCGGTCTTCCACGACAGGTGGGAGATACCGCACCTGTGCAGTGGTTCAAATGGCTTGCCCATGAGCTTAGCCAGTATCAGCAGTAGATCCCACGGAGGTGGAGGTTCTCGCACTGGAGGGATATGTGATCAAGGCCTTTGAAAAAGCGCAGACCACCTTCTCCTGTGCCACTAACTGCTTGCCGGCCCGCGTCCGGTAGGCAGAGATGGCTGCCAGGTGCACCTTAAGGGTCGTCGACCGAAGCTCTAGCTGAGAAAGGGACCACAGGTAGTCCAAGATGCTAGCCAATGGACAGGAAGAGGGGTCCAACCCCTTGTCCTGACATCAAATGGTGAATCTCTTCCATTTAAAGGCATAGCATTTCCTAGTCGACTCCTTACGGGACGCCTCAACGACGTTGAGGACCTTGTCAGAAAGACGCAAGGCCTGGAACTCTAGCCATTCAGGGACCAGGCCATCAAGTGCAGGGATTGAAGGTCTGGATGGAGCACCTTTCCCCTTACTGACTGAGATCAGGTCTGGGTGGGCTGGAAGCCACCTCGGGAGCCTGGAGCTGAGGCTGAGGAGATCTGGGTACCAGAACTGGCAAGGCCAGTCTGGGGCTACCAGAATCACCTACACCTTGTCCCTCTTCACCTTGAGAAGCACCTTGTGGATCAAGGGAAATGGAGGGAAGAGGCCTGGGGTGCACGGCCTCGAGAAGGCATCCCCCTGCAGCGGGGGGCGGGCATGAAACAGCCTCAGCTCCATGTTCTCCTTGGAGGCGAACAGGTCCACCTGAGGGGTGCCCCAATAGGAGAACAGTTCTCGAACTACCTCTAGCAGGACAGACCACTCGTGAGATGCAGCGCCTATCCATCTGAGGGCATCAGCCAGACTGTTCGAGGCTCCTGCCACATGGATGGCTAGGAGATCCGCCTCCAGGCTGATCATGAGAGACTAAATGCGGAGAGCTTCCTTGCACAGAGGCAAGGAGTGCATCCCGCCCTGACGGTTGAGATAGTACATGGTCGTGGTGTTGTCCGTCTGGACCTGAACCACCTGACCCCGTACAAAAGGAGCGAAGGCGGTGAGGGCTTGCCATACCTCTCAAAGCTCCAGCAGGTTGATGTGGCATGGAGACTCCTGGGAGGACCAGAGGCCGTGGGCCCAGAGCTCCCCCAGATGGGCAAACCAACCCATCAAAGAGGCATCGGTCGTAAGTATGACCATCGGCTCGGGGTGGACAAATGGGATACCCTCCTGCAGATGAGCTGGGATGAGCCATCACTGCAGGACATTCCACATCTTCTGGGTCATGGTTACTGGCTGGTCCAAAGGACTGGAGCACTGAGACCACTGGCGGGCCAGCCCCATTGCAGGGGACACACATGTCAGCGGGCCCAACAGACCACGCTGGTGCAAGCTGCCATGAGACCCAGAAGGTGCAGGAAGTCCAGGGCAGGGTGCAGTTGCCCAACCTGAAATGACTGGGCAAAGGAGGAAAGGACCTTGGCCCTGTCTGCCAGGAGCGGGGCTCTGGCTTGATGAGAGTCGAGCTCTGCCCCAATGAACTGAATCACGAACGATGGTACGAGTTCCAATTTGGCCTCGTTGATCAGGAGACCAAATTGAGATCAGACCTGGAGGGCCAGATCTCTGGACCTCTCCACCTCCAACCTGAAGGGGGCTGCTATCAGCCAATCGTCCAGGTAAGGGTACACCCAGACCCCTCGATGTTGCAGGAATGCTGTCACCACTGCCATGCATTTGGTGAAGACCCTGGGAGCTGGAGAAAGACCGAAGGGCATGGCCCAGAACTTGCAGAGAGATCCCTCTGCTCTGAAGCAAAGGAATCGCCGATGTGATGGACGGATTGAGATGTGAAAGAACACGTCCTGGAGATCCAGAGAGCAAAACCACATGTCTAGTTCCAAGGATGGTATGATCTGAGCCAGAGTGACCATCTTGAAGGTGCGCGGCCTTAGGAACTTGTTCAGGTCATGCAGATCGAGAATGGGGCACCAGCCCCACGTCCATTTTGGGACCAGGAAGTACCTGGACACAAACCCTGGGTCTGGAGGAGGATCCGTCACCTTGCTGATCACCTCCTTTTGGAGGAGCAGAGCTATGTCAGCTTAACGAGTCGGCAGAGAGGCTGCGGAACTGGTAGCCTCCCAAGGGTCGATGGCTCGACAGGGAGGGGTCCGCTCGAATTCCAGAGGCAGACCCCTGCCAACCACTTCCAGCACCCAATGGTCCATGGTGATAGCTTACCAGACGGAAAGGAAGTGTTTGAGCCATCCACCCATGGGGGGAATAGGGGAGGAGGGACAAGGTTGGGGACGGCACCCCTCAACCTGTCACTGGGCAGGCTTGGAGGAAGGGCCGGCCGAGAAGCCGCCTGGACCTTTCCCTCCAGGCTTCCTGCTGGAGGAAGCAGCAGGCTTGGCTTTGGGGTGCCAAGCATGAGCCTGCTGGCCCTGCTGCTGGTGCTGCTGGGCCGGTCATGCTGCAGGGGCGGAAGGGCGCAAGGGCTTACACTGTTGCTGGCGGCCTTTGTCCTTCTGGGCAGATGTGACTGAGTCCAAGGTGGCGTTGGACTTCTTGATCCTCTGGAGATGGCCCTCCGCCCTGGGCCCTAACAAGTCGGTGCCCAAGAAGGGGACATCTGCCAGCTTGTGCTGGGTATCCGCCATGAAGGTGGAGATCTGCAACCAAGCTCTGCGGCGCATTGCTACTGCGGCTGCTACTGACCGGGCACAAGAGTCTCCAATGTCCAAGCAGTCTGGAGCTGTTGCTTGGCCACCACCCTTCCCTGATCCTGCACCTGCTTGACCGTCGTTTGAAGGTCAGCCGGGAGATGAGGAAGCACCTCATCCAGGGAGCCCATAAGGGCACGTGAAAAGTGTCCATCAGTAGAGCCAAGCTAGCCTGTCGAAGGCCTAGGCAGGAGGCAGCATAAACTTTGCGCCTGGAGTAGTTCAGCTTTCTGGACTCCTTGTCCGGGGATTTCTCTACGTCCCTAGCATTTCCAGAGCACCGAAAGACGCTATCGGTTACCAGCCCTTCAGCCGAGGGGTGCTCGGAAAAACCGGAGAGGGACCCAACCAGTGGTGACTGCGTACTTGCGGGCCATCCTGCCTGAAGGCAAAGGACAGGATGCAGGCCACTGCCACAACTCCAAGGCTGGACCAACAATGGCCTCAGCCACAGGGAAGGCCTCCTTGGGGGAATCCCCTTGGTCCAAAATCTCCATGAGGGGATAGCTGGCCCATTTCTACACAGGTTCGAGCTGCATCCCAGTAGACTCTGAGACGAGCTGAAGAATACCCAGGAACAAGGATGGGCTCTCGCCCACTGACAGACCCTCAGGATTCCAGGCTCGAGGGACCTGGAAATGGCAGGGAGTCGCCGGACTCGAGGAGTCCACTGGCTGCTGAGCACCTGAGCCACTCTCCACTTGCAGAGGCTGATCGGAGGTGAAGGTGACTGACAACCTGTGGGGGCAAGCCCTGACCTGACTGAGAATCCTTGGTCGGGGCCCCAGTCCTCGGTTGCGGGGGCGGAGGTTCCACCACAATGGGTGGAGCAGCCAGTTTCGGCCGTTCGGGCGACAGCCACTTAATTTCCGGGGAAAGCGATGAGGTTGGCTTGTTGCCGGCCAATAAGAGCTGCTGCCACATCATGTCCTCATAGTGCCGACACAACTTGCGCTGGAGCCTATCCTCCAAAGAGGACGATGAGGACGAGTGGCGATGCTGCTTTCCGTGATGCCAGGACCGAGACCGCTGATGTCGGTGGGACCTACCCGACGCGGAGGAGGACCGAAACCGAGACCGTCGGGGTCACCGATGATGAGCAGAATAGGGGGCGGGGGAAACCCGCTCTTCCCCCGGTTCAGGGTCCTTGACCGGGGACTTCGGCTCAGGAGGCCGAGGCAAGTCCTAGGTAACCACCGAGGGTACCGGTGAAAGAGGGTTATCGACTTCTACAGTCAGCAACCCATCCAAGGGGTCAAGAAAAATCTCGACTGCATCAATGGGTGTCTCGGCCAGCTGACCTGACGGGGACACCGAAAAGCCAGCGGCCTTAGCTGCAACCTCAACAGAAGTCGATAAAAGACACTCCAGGGAGCGAGATCTCTCCCGCTCCCACGAATGTCGATGATGGGACTTACCTTTCGGTTCCTTTTTCTTTGACCTACTGAAGGGAGTCCCTGAGGGCCCCTCTCCTCTGGTGGAGAGGGACTGACAAAGATCCCTAAAGGAAGCAGTATAGGAGGAGCCCAAGGAGAGCAGGATAAACGCGATGCCGAGGAAGATGAAGACGCAGCCTGGGCCACCTCCTCCTCCTCGAGGTGGTGCTTCTCCAGCAGCTCCGCGGACATCACCCAACAGGCCTCCTTTGACTTCACTGGCAGAAACCTTTTCCGGGGCGGCCCAGTTGAAGTCGGGCAGCGTGGTCTTCCAGAGCCAAAGCCGAAAAGGACTTGCTGAGATTGCAGGCCTGCGGATCATGGGCAAGCCCCAGGCAGTAGACGCACGTGGTGTGCGGGTCAGTCTGAGACATCTTCTGCCCACAAGGGCATCGACGGAAGCCAGGAGCAGATTTCGAATCCATCGCAGCTGCAAAGGAAGGAGAAGACTTAAGTCTCGTAAATTTTAAGACGAATTTCAGTAAAACTGAAGGTTTAGGATCCAGGCCTAAAGTCGCAAGAGCTCTAAGGCAATAACCTGAGCTTCCAAGTGGTAAGGAAGATCTGGCGCCATGGGGCGGAGCCGAGGGTTTTACCACCCGGGTGGGTGAAGCCAGCTTGAAGACTTTCCGGCTCATCTTAAAGCGGCAAGGAACCTGCCAGACAGTGTGGACTGAACAACATATCCACGTCCCTAGAAACATTCTTACTTTTGTGGAGGAGCCCTGGCAATTATGATCCCATTGTCAAGTCTGACCAGTACCATCAGAATGCCAGAACGCCAAAGAAAACAAAACTGCTGCCATGCAAGGTTCCGTGGGTGAAGTCAAGTTAGTCACATTTATGTTTCAACCAGAAGGTCATCATCAGAGCGTGAGGACTGCTCTGCATGTTACAGATTTAAAGGATCTTCCTTAAACATGCAGGATGTGCAACCAAAATGCAATTAAATAAATACATAAAAAATGTAATGATAGTAGTGCAAGATCCATGCAGTAAAGTGCCTCATAGGAGTGAAAAAAAAAGTAACTCTGCCAGCACTGGAAAAAGTAAAAACAAGTGCACAATACAAAGCATGGAAAAACAATCTGAAAATCACAACCAGAGCAATAGCACACAAGGAGGGGGGGACCTGAAGGTACAAACAGCGAGCGCCTGAAAGTCTAAATGCTGTAGGGGGTGAAATAACACAACAGCGGCAGGTAGAGCCGGCAAGGCTGCCTGCCAATACAGAGTAAAGGAATTAGTATCTCAAAATTTGTGGGCTAAGGTGTCAGGTAGAGCTGGAAAGTCATATCTGCTCACCTATAATGAACAAGAGTGTTCAAAATATTGGATAGGCAGGTACAGCTGACAAGTCTTTCCTGCCATTTCTAAGTACAAAAGTACTGGCATTAGCAAGATAGTTCAAGGTGGCAGGTACAGCCAGAAAGTCATATCTGCTCACCTGAAGAAACAGATGTTCGCAAGGTGCACAATAGAAAGTTCTGAAAACCTAAGTCATGGAAAGTGGATGTCAAGCAGAACCTGCAAATTGTGCCTGACATCAGATGTATTTTACAACAAAAGCCAGCCTGGCAGAGCTTCAGAGTCATGCAAAGGAGCTATATAAAATATATTTCTTCTCTTTTTCAATTTTTCTTTTCCTTCTTTTGCAAAAGCCCAACCAAAGTAGAAGGGACAGAGAGCAGGAAATATTTAAGACTCTTCTAAGTAACTGTAGAGAGGTGTTTTGTCATTGAGGCCATTTGGAACTAGGGTATTCAAAGTAAATATCCAATAGGCCTTTCTTTGGAGGAGTTTGTTCAAAATATTGCTTCCTCATGGGCCATCTTCCACTTTCTCTATTCCCACAAATCTCAGTGAGGCAGCCGACCCATGTTTAGCCTAGCTGTAATGCCTAGTTATGGCATAATCAAAATTATTATTCCTAATAGCGGCCTTATGCTCACCAATTCTAGTTTTAGTTTGTCCCACAGAGCACATACCACAAGGGCATGTGAGAAGGTAAACCATGCCTGTGGTACTGCAGTTAATCAAGCTGTTTATTTCAAACCTTGTTCCCATTCTCAGGTGGTTGATTGTGTGTTCACAGTATTAGTGGAGTGTAAACAATGTCCACAATGAAAACTCCCCTTTGGGGGTTTGGGGAGACAGTTTCTTGTATTATCTGCATGTGGCATGGTTGTAGTTTCTAGCTTATCTTTCAAAGTCTTTTCATATTGGAAAGTAATCCTTAGGATTTTATCCGAGAGGTGCTTCAGCCTGACATCTGATTTGAAGATGTCCCAGTGCTTACTTATGATTCCACCTATTGTAGGGCCCAATGGATCACAGTCAGTATCAAAAGTTGGTCTGTCTGTTTGTTCTATCTCCCTTGACCTGCCATAGAAGACACTAATGGGCAGACTACATGGGCCAAGCAGTCCTTATCTGCCGTCAAAGTCTATGTTTCTATGAACTGGCAAGTAATTCATGCCTGTTTGTCTCTCTGCTTGTTTGTAATGCTTCGTACAATAATGGGGCTTCATAGCCTCTATATACTGTAAAAATGAGCAGTCAAGTCCCTGCTAGCTGTGTTAAAATAGGTGTCTGTTGAACAAATACGTCTGGCATGAATATACTGTCCCTTTGGGATATTTTTTATAACAGACTGGGGATGACAACTGTCTCGTCTTAGGATGGTATTTCTAGCCAGGGGTTTTCGATAAAGGCTGGTCTGCAGAATATCATTCTCTTTTACAATTAGAATGTCCAAGAAAGGTATTTGGTGCAAATTTGCTTCAAATGCTAATTTCAAATTCACATCAGTTGAGTTTATATTGTCCATAAATATGGTTAAGCTTTCATAATCTTCTGCCCAAATTACTAATCAATCATCAATGTACCTTCTCCATATTTTTATTTTTGAAAAAAGGGGTTCTGTTGTTCGTTGTATATATACTTGGTTTCCCACTCACCCATGTATATATTTACCAGATTGGGGGCGAAAGTGGTCCCCATCGCAGTCCCCTTGTGCTGGACAAAATCTTGATTTTCAAAAAAGGAATAATTCGTCTCTAACACAAATTTCATCATTTCAAGGAGGTACTGAGTTGGTGGCAGGATAGCCCCTTAGATGTGAAAGCTGTTTCAAATACATACAAACCCCCTTCATGGGGTATATTAGAATACAGACTCTCAACATCTATAGTTACCAGCAAATCATCATCTTCTACACTGACATCTGTTAAAGCCTTCAAAGCATCATTTGTGTCTTTTATGTAGGATTTCAGGTTAGGGACAGGTTTTTTAATAAAAAGTCCACAAATCTAGAAAGTGGTTCAGTGATAAATCCAACTGAAGAAACAAAGGGCCATCCAAGTACTGGAGATGTATTTTTATGAATTTTAGGCAGTAGACACACTACAGGTTTTTGGGGGTGTTTCACCATAAAAAAATCTGCCTCTTTTTCTGTGATCCAATTGTGTTATCTCCCTTTTGCTATCAATTGGTTTGCTTTTTCATGCATCTCAGTAGTGGGATCAGTATCCAATATTTTGTAAAAGGTTTGATTACTCAACTGACATTGTACCTCCTCTAGGTAATCTTCTTTCCCCCAGAATACCAGTGTTCCCCGCTTCTTGGCCTGCTTTATCTTTTTATTTACTCTTTATGCCTCCTTACTCACCGCGCTAGATCCCTATCCTTGGGGAGCCCTAGGCTGTGCGTGCTCCTGTAATTCCTCCCCAGGTAACTCCATCTGGACTCTGGTAGACCAGTCCCCATCCTGCCACCATTTGCCCCCCAGGCAGGGAGGAGAGGGACACCCCTAAATCCCCCCTCCCAGTCAATGAGTGTGCATTGGGTGGTCTGCCCAGGCCCTTAGTGGAGCCTGGTTGTGGATTTCTTGGGCCAGCCGGGTCCTGTCTCCAGGCATCAGGTGCAGGGTTTTTCTGCCTTTCTGGTGCCATCCCATAGGACGCCAGTGCACTAGGAAAGCCTAGGAGTTGAGCATGTTGCACCGTGTTGTTGCTTCAGCTCCCAGCCGACATCCTCCCACCCGCTTCATGCTGTCCCACTGTACCTCCACCCGTGGTCACCCATGTGACGGTAGAGTGGCAGGACAGGCAACCCACCCTCCCCAGAGAAGGAGAGTAGCCAGTGGATGCCTGATCCTCCTCCCCCCAGCTGGCCCTCCAGCAACCCAAGTCCGTTCCCGAACCCGGGTCACTGGCGTTGCAAGTGGTAGTTCTACTGCTGTGCTGGTGGGATGGCTACTTTATCGGCCTGCTTAATGACAATTTCCTTATTCTCCTGAAGTTCTTTAATTGCCTTTCTTTCCTGAAAGGTTATGTTTTGTGGAAATTGTTTGCCTTTGCTTTGTTTCAAAAGGCTGTGTATATCTCTAGAGACCATTTTGTAAAAAGTTGTCAAGAGTTGGGTTATTTTGGGGTGGCAGAATGTTGAGGTTTTTTTGAAATTTGTCCCCTTTGTTGTTATTCTGTACAGAGGTTGTGATGATGGGACATTCATTGAAAAAATCTTTAAGCTGAAATCTTCTTAAAAAATTAAAAAGATCAACCTCGATTTGGAAGGCATCTGGTAAATTGAAGAGCAAGAAAGATAGTCCTTTTTGTAAAACTTTTATTTGGGACCTTGTTAACTCGCGTGCTGAGAGTTATGACCTCTAATTCTAATTCCTCTGTCTGGGAGATACCCACACTTGCCCCCTTTTCTGTCTCCCCCTTAAGCGTTGCCCTCTCCTGCCTCCACTGTAGCATCACCCTCTTCCTCTTGCCCAACCCCCTCCTGGTTCTCCTCCTGGTACATGTTCCCCTGGGTTCATATCTGACCTGTCCTGGCCCCTGCCTAAAAAAAGCCTACTACTGGACCTACTTCTTCCTTGGTCTTCTCTGCCATCGCTTTCTAGACCTGATGATATGTCAAAATCTTATTCACCAAAATCAGCAAATCTTGCCGCCTGCTGATTGGTGAGTCTTTTTGGCCCATGCCAATTGTAAATGGTAGCTGCTTGGTAGACCCCTTCGTCTCTTTTATATTTTTTCTGTTTTTATGCTATTATATCTGTTTGAAATTTGGATAATATAGTGTCTGATTTGGTTGTTTATCATAGTCGATTTGGGGGTATTTCTCTTTAAGTTTTGGTTCCATGAATTCAGTTTTGGCCTTTGTTTTCTTGGCTTCTTTTTCTGCCTTTTTTATTGTTAAAAGCATAAGATCTTGGCTACACTTATTTAGGACATGTTCCCAATTCTGCATGTATTCAGTGTCATCTGCCCCAAAAGAGGAAGGTTCTTCTATTCTCATCCCTTGGGGGATTCTTTTGTTCCTCCAATACTGGGACAACAATGCTGCATGCAGGTTGAAATAGATTTATTTTTTCTTTAAGTACTCCCAGTTTTTAAAGTCAGCAGTATCTCTGTTAGCATTTACAGCTGCTCCTGAAAACAATGCTTGTATCTGACCCTGTGGGAGGGCAATATCATTGCCCATCTGTTGTGTAAACAACAGAACTTC
Source organism: Neoceratodus forsteri (assembly GCA_016271365.2). Classification (NCBI taxonomy): domain Eukaryota; kingdom Metazoa; phylum Chordata; order Ceratodontiformes; family Ceratodontidae; genus Neoceratodus; species Neoceratodus forsteri. The sequence continues at coordinate 1,224,309,638 of CM057450.1, forward strand.
CACCATGGATGGATTCTGTGTGGCGTTTGACTCCATAATGCTTGCTTAATAAAGCAGTGGAGCTCTCCCTCTAGCAGAAACACTCCAAAAATTCTGCTGGAATACAGTAATGGAAGAAGAAGGGGCGTGAGGGGGCTCCCGCTGAAAACTTAGTTAGCGTGAAAAACCATGGAGTGTAAGTCACTGTTGCAGGAAAGGTTCTCTCACTGAATGTGAGAAGGTAAGCACCTCTATGAAAGAAAGGAACAGTGGACTAAAAGCTCACTGGAGAGTTAAGTTTTAATTGTGCAAACATTGCCAAAGTGCAAGTAACAAATTCCCAATTGTACATGTGCACGCTTCCCATATGTAAACATGTACAGTGAAGAGCACCAAATACACACAGACAACGAAACATTGAAATGCAGAAAAAAACGGCAGAGTAAAAAACGTCTACGGCAGTTTATAAATAACCTCTTAAACAGACTTACTGACATCAAGTCCTGTGTATTGAATCCTACACGTTTCCAAGCTTGGCTAAAAATAGACTCATGCAGAGTCTTTGCCACCAGCCAGTGAAACTGAATTCAATAATCAAGTGTATCTGTTGAGGATTTGGCTCACAAGGCTTTATAGATGTAGTGACTTGAATCACAGTATAGTATTCTGTGCCAACACATCAGAATGCCAGGATGCCAAAGAAAACAAAACTGCCACCATGCAAGATTTCGTGGGTGGAGTCAAGTTAGTCACGCTTACGTTTCAACCAGAAGGTCATCATCAGAGCGTGAGGACTGCTCTGCGTGTTACAGATTTAAAGGATCTCCCTTAAAGGTGCAGAATGTGCAACCAAAATGCAATTAAATAAATACATAAAAGATGTAAAGATGGGTGTACAAGATCCTTTAAATCTGTAACACACAGAGCAGTCCTAGATTCCCACCAGGGTAATGAAGTCCCAAACACTCTCTGCTCCACCATCCACTCTCTCATGACATGGACTCGGACCCACGGCAGCCACATAACTTGTCATCCTGCAGACTCACAGCTTCCCCATGGGGGCTTCTACTCTACACATGGCCACTGCCACATCTTCTCCCTGAATCCTCTGTCTTCCCCAACAGATTCTCCAGAATCTGATGCACCCAGAGGGCAATCCAACCTGCACTCCTCCAACACCACCAACTTCTTTCTGCCTGAGTGCTCCCAAGCCAGTCGAAAAGCCCACCCCCCAGGGTGCTCTTAATGCAGACAGCTCGCTGGAGGTGGAAAATCTAATCTTTTAAGGGCCTGGGCTGATATACCCCAAACAAACATCCAATGGTGTATGAATCAGCACACCGATTCTGGCACTCTAACCCTGGGGTTACAACTCTCCCTCCTTTAAATGCTCGGCACCCTTGATGAGCTCCGGAGTGCCACCAGCCACCCCTCCCAGGCCCAGACTGAAAAGGTATGTGCACCCCCCCTCAGCCAAACCCCTAAAGGGCTCAGGCTATCTCGTCATGGAGGTGGAAAAATTCTACCCTAACCAAAAAAGAAAAACTGGGGCCCCTAGAGCTCGACTCTCCAAAATGTGCTGGAGCTCACCCTAGCTATTCACCCTCCTGGACTCTTAGAGAGGATTGACTAAGCAGCCAGTGGGTGTCGTCCCAGGCCTAATACCTGTCTAACTGACTAACAGGGGTCCTGCCAGACTAGCTGCCTACCACTTAAACTGGACACTGCTCAAAAGTGCATCCCCCACACACTTCTCAACATTTATAAATGTACTGGAACCTACTTTTACCAGCAACAGTATCAATGGCCCAACCGTGGCCTAAACTCTCATGCAACACAGATGCTTATGCAATATAGCAACATTCTTACTCATAAAGCACAATGAACTTTCAGTGTCAAAAGTTACAGCAACACTATTAACAGCACAGGTTACATGGTGTCAAAACCCCCTCATTAAATGTCCCAACTAGTAAATGTCCCAATCCAATTAATATTAAAACTGTAAAGTTTCCAGATATTAGTCCATATGAACCATGGAAAGAGACATCAAAAAGGTTCAATCTCACACATCTGTAGTCTTCAGTTGGGGATGTCAGCACTCCAGGTTCCACCGAACTCTTGGGCCACAACAGCTTACTGCCTTGCAAAGTAGTAACAGAGGTCAGGTTTGGTACAACACCAACCAAAGGAATCACATGCCTCCACACAGTACCGGGATCATCCTCCATCCAGGTCCTGCAACAAAGCATAGTTCTTGGTTAAAGTCAATCCCTCATAGACACCTCGTTCACAGAGCCCAATCGCTATACGCTGGGCCTCTTTCAGTGCAGTGGTGGAACTCTGCACATCCAGACCGTGCTTGTGGTAGATCTTCCGAAGGATAGTTCTAAACACCTGTTCCTTCCTCTTGTCCTAGATGATGTCCCAAATACGTTCCAGCAAATAAGGGTACTCATACTGCAGGTACTCCTCTTGAACCTGCTTTCTGATGATGCACTCTGCCTGGGACAACTCTGGCAAACTCAGGATGGGTGTTCTGGGAGCCTGACCTTGCAGGAGCCATGTGCCTTCCTGATACTGCTGCTTCCAGCGCTCCTGCTCTCGAATCTGCCTGAATGTCTCTCTAGGCCCATTCCGGGGGGAGGCGCAAAATGGTGAGGTACCCCCTTTTGGAGATAAGATCACAGAGTGGTAAGCCACTGAGAAGTCCTTTTCTGACTCCTCCCCAAACATCTTCAATCTCGATATCTGGCTTCACCTGCAGACCCTCACTCTCTGGCTTACATAGGGGGGTCCTCCTTGGGCAGGTTCACTGGGGGTTCTGATGACTGGCAGTGACTCACTAATGGTGCAGCACCCAATATCTCTGAAGAGGGGCCTGAAGGAACTTGTTGCTGGCCTGAAGCAGTCTGAGAGGGCCTTACCGACTTCCATTTACTGAGCTGACTGGGTGCACGGAAATCCTCCAGAGTCACGAGCTTAAATGTAGAGTTGCTATCCGGTACTTGCTCCGATGGTTCAGGAGGCAAAACACCACTTTGGGGGGGGCGGGGTCATCTTTTCACTATAAACAGCAGTTTCTGACTCTCGCTGGAGGCCCATCTGTGCAAATAGTCTCTCCCATCCCTCTGCTATAGCCTCTTCAGACTCCAGAGAAGTGGTGGATTGGCTCGGCCATGATTGTGGGTATGGAGGGGATTGATACTCACAAAATCTTTGCCTGCTCTCACAATACTACTTACACACAGGCAGGGGCTCCACTTCTTGTCCTTTATAATGACAGAGGGCACATTCTTTCATGGTCATTTTACTGGCCACCAACTCCCACATCCATTTGAACATCTGGGGTGGCACCATTACATCCGATGCAGAGGGTCCTTATGCCATTTTGGATGGTACACTACCCTTGCACTGCAAATACAATTCAAATCTCTGTCACCGCTATGGGAGCCCAATACAAGTGCTGACACAGTGATCATAGAGATCCTCACCACCAAAACACAGTTGCACGTGGCAGGAAATAAGCAGCCCCACCCTAAGGGATGCCTAGTAAATCCAATCCGTACTCTGAGGCCCAGCCATTTGCATAGTCCTCATATGTACTAACCAGAAGCTATTCGGTGACAGCCTCCCAGGTGCCAAAATCCTCTGAAAGTGCAAAATTCCTCAACCCTCCAGCACCATATTGACCACCACATTTCACTTTGCTCAGTCCACAATAGTACATGGCCTCCCACCACACCGCTGGGCCACCTTAGTGCAGGAAAGGGGCCCCAGAACATCCCGGATGAGCCCCCATGTGTAGCCAACCCCCTCCCCGGTGTCTAGAGGTATGATGGTAGAACGTCCTTGGGAAGGGGTAGCCATAGTAGAAACCAGCTCAATGACTTACAGTGAGATCCAGGGGTTCAGCAACCTCTGTGGGCAAGCTAGAAAGCAAAACTTCATTACCAGCTCCAGTTAAGATTACAATAAAATGCAACACATATAAAACAACAAGCAAAGAATCCTTTAATAACAGTTAATAGCTCCCAGAGCTTTACAGGAAAACATCCCATGGGGGGTCTTGCAGCATAGGACAGGAGAGTCCGTTCAAAGTCCCAACTCTGTTCTCCAGTCCATACACAGTGTCTTACCAACAAACTATACAGAGGCAGCACCACCTCTCTCCTTCTGCTGGTGATACTCCTGCCTGTACATTCTAGCATTCCACCAGCCCTCCCAACTGCCTTGTCACACTGCCTGGCCACTTTTTGGTTACCAGATATGATTACACCCCAGTATCTCTCCTGCTTGGTGGCCGTCAATAACACTCCCCCCATTTTGTACTCCGCCCTGGGTTTCTGTGCCCTAAGTGCATTATTCTGCACTTTTTCACATTGAAGCTCAGCTGCCATGCCCCTGACCACTTTTCGAGTTTTCTCACGTCTCTGTTTGTCCTTTCCAATCCCCCCCCTTGGAGTGTCCACCCTAGTACAGATTTTGGTGTCATCTGCAAAGAGGCAGACCTTCCCTTTCAGCTCCTCTGCAATGTCACTTATAAAGACATTAAAGAGGACAGGTCCCAGCATTGATCCCTGAGGCACCCTGCTGGTCACCCTCCCCTCCATGGAGCGAACTCCATTTACCACCACCCTCTGTCTCCTCTCCCCTAACCAGTGTCTTACCCAGTTTATCACCTTTGGACCCACTCCTAAGTTACCCAGCTTGCTTTATAGCCTCCTATGTGGAACAATGTCAAAAGCCTAACTGAAATCTAGGTACACTATGTCCCCCACTCCATTTTGATCCAATTCCTTGGTCACCCAATCAAATAACTCTATCAGATTCATTTGACATGACCTCCCTTCCCCTTGTGAATCCCTGCTGCTTTGGGTCTTATAACCTACTGGATTCAAGATATTCCACTATCTTTTCCTTCAGCAGTGATTCCATTAACTTCCCCACCACTAATGTCAAGCTGACTGACCTATAAATGTCAGCCTCCTCCCTGCTACCACTTTTGTAAAATTGGACTACATCTAACATTCTCCAGTCCTCCAGAACCACTCCTGTTTCCAGTCAGCTGTTAAATAGGCCGGTCAGAGGTACAGCCAGTACCTCCCTGAGCTACCTCAATGCCCTGGATGCACCCTGTTTGGTCTCATTGCTTTGTCCACTTCCAGATTAGTGAATCCCTTCATGACTCTCTCCTCTGAAAATGACTAGTGACCACCTCCCTCCAAAGCTCTTGTTACTTTCATGTGCCCTTCCCCTTCTTTTTCCTCTGTGAACACAGAACAAAGGTATTTATTCATGATGTATGCTTTTTCCCGATTCCCCTCTGTACAGTGCCCCCTTCCCTTTTTAACCTTACAATCCCTCCCCTTGTTTCCCTCTTTTTAGTTACATACCTAAAAAATGTCTTGTACCCTTTCATTACCACTTGGGCTAGTCTCTCTTCACTTTGTGCCTTTGTGCTGCTTGCTGCTTTCCCTGCTTCTCTCTGTTTCCCCTGACACACTTCCCTATCCTCATCCCTCTGCATCTCCTTATGCCCTCTGAATGCTACCCTTTTATTTACTTATTTATTCTGGTAACTGAGTAGGGCGCACTAGGCCAAAGGCCTGTTTTCAGGGGCGACCAAGGAGCACTGGGGAGGTTGAGTGACTTACTCAGGGTCACACAGTACGCAAGTGGAGGCTGTGAGAATCAAACCCAGGTCTGTTGGATGTACCAACCTCATTCACAGCTCATTAGCATTTACTTTTCAAGAACCATAGCAGTCTCTTTTTCCTCTTGTTTTTGCTCACTTGCTTGATGTTGAGGTCTGTTGCCTTCACTATGTCCCCTTTTAGCTTTGCCCACTGTTCCTCCACTCCACCCAGGTCACCTGTCCTGCCAGGGCATACCTAAGGCATTCACCCCTCTTTATAAAATCTGCCCTCCCGAAGTCCAGGACCCTCACCCTTGTGTGGTTTGATTCTGTAGCATTACTTACTGCATACTGAACCACACTGTACAGTGATCATTGGTTCCCAGATGGCCTCCCACCTTGACATCTGCAACACTGTCCCTGTTAGTAAGTACCAGGTCCAGTACTGCCCCATCATGAGTGGGTTCACTGACTAGTTGTCTGAGGAACACCCCATACAGGGAGTCCAGGATGTTCCTGCTTTTAACTGAAACCACAACTGGGAGGCTCAAGTCTACATCTAGCAGACTGAAGTCCCCCACCAGTAACACCTTCCCCTTTTCTACCATCTTGTCAGTGGCTTCCACCAATACCTTATCTAACTCCTTCCCTTGGGCTGGAAGCCTGTAGATCACACCAGTGTGAATAGTGACTCCGTTCCCCTTCTCCAGGGTGATCTACACTACCTCTGCTCCCCTTGTATTACCTGTATCTCCACTGCATGTATGCTTTTCCTGACATAAAGTAGCATATCCTATCCTTTCCTTTCCTTCCCACCCTGTTCTTCCTGAACAGAGTATAGCTTGGTATGGCCATGTCCCAGTCATATGTTTTAGTGTACCATGATTCATTAATGGCCGCAATATCCATGCTGACTTCTGCCATTATGGCCTCTATGTCTGTAATCTTATTTTCTGGACTTCCTGAACTTGGACACATGATCTTCAAATTTTATTACCACTCGGTTTGTCATCCCTCTTTTTTTCTTTCTGCCCACCCTCCTTCCCCTCTCTTTTTAATCCTCCCATTCCCCTTCATTTTGATCACCCAGCTTCCTTTATTAGTTTGCACCCTAAGTATTCCTCTCCCCTTGGGTTCCCCCTACTTCCTACAGTAGCCTGTGTGTGGGGGGGAGGGGCACTTTCTCCTTCCCCGATTTCTTCTGCCACCCCTTGGCTACCATAAATCTTTATCAAAGTAATACTTAAACTGTCCTCTGCAGATTGTGGTTCCCTTTCTAGATGGATGCAGACAATCACCCCCGTATGGGCCCTTATCTGTTCAGGTGGGTCTCCAGTCCCCAATGTAGCTGAACCCCTCCTCTCTGCATCATTTCTTCAACCACGAGTTGCTCCTGGTGCGGAGATCCCTCTCCTTCCCCCTGTTGTAGACTGGCAGCACCTCAGCAAAAGCCACTGAATGTGCCATCTACCTAAGCCCACTCCCCAACTCCTTGAACTCCTCCTGCACTCTCTCAGCGCCATCCCTAGCCAGGTCATTAATCCCCATTAGCTAGCCTCAGGATCTACTTTCCATCTCTCTCTTGGTCGTGGTGCCATGTAGGCAGCTAACCTCCATTCCGCTCTTGCTATTTCTAAATCTATACCTCTCACAATTGAGTCCCCTACCAGAAATTGTTTTCTTCTTCTCTGGAGCCCTCTACCAAACTTCTTGGGGTCTCCACTACAGACGACCCTCACATCCTCCCTGGTCAATACTATGGGTGCCTCTTCCCAGCAGTCCCACCCTGCCAGAGCAGCATAGGAATTACACAGTGGTACCCATTGAGGAATGTGCCTCTGATCCACTGCCCCAACTCATCTAGAGACCACCACAGTCCAGCCTCTCAGGCATCCTCTGGGGTAATGGTGTCAGACATGGTGGCCCCTAGGTTGGGGGAAGAGGAAATATTGCATAGAGAAGAAATCTTCTCTAAATTCCAACTCCTTTGTAATTGAGAAAAGTGAATAACATCAGAAAGGCCAGTAGAATGTTTCGCCTGCTTAATGATGCCCTGACTTTTTAATTGGGATTCTGTACTGACTGGGAATTTCAATCCCATACTGCAGGAACTTGTTTAAGGAACAGCTAGTCTGATAGATCTGATTTGTTTTATGTTATATACAGCACCATACAATGGCACAAATATCAAGAATGGATCTGTCAGCTGGGAATTGTTTCCATCAGAAATCTTGGAAACCTCACAAGTTTCAGCTCAGTATGTTTGCTCTATTAGATGTCACTGCCATGATTACAGGTCAGCCAGTGTCAAGAGTCTTTACAACCTTTCAGAGACTCAAAGAACTCCCCAGAGGGCTGGCAATGCTCCTGATGTTTGCTTTTATTACTGCAAGTCCCATACAGTTCTACCGACAAATGGAAATAGTGCTGCGATGTCCTACCTTCCAACCTCAATGTCAAACAGAGACAGGTGCACCATATGCAGGTATGTATGCCATTCCACTGATAAACATATGACTGAGTTTTCTGTTTATCGAATGTGGAACAGCTGCATTTTTCAGTGATGAGCAGACTGTAAATAGAGATAAAACTACTGTGCTTAACATATGAGATTTAATAGAGCATCACGGAGCATTATCACTTTGTTTTGAAATATGTAATTTTCTGCAATGTGGAACATCACCACCTGCTACAGATGTGCTGATATCATCTGTTATGACATTAGTAGATGATGTTTTGGTAATGCTTTACAAGAACTGGCCCCTTCTGTATATGCTGTGAGGACTTGCTGCTGACTATTATATTACTTGGTATCATAGACATTGTGTGAGTAGAATTATGTAAGTTATGAATGTGTAAGCTTTTGGAATAATTGCTAGAAAAGCAATAAAATCAGGGAACATGGAAATTTAGTCTGTGACCTTTTCTAGAAAGGTTAAAGTCTGCAATCACTCCCTTGCAAAATATTACAATATGTGCAGAATCAAGGTATGAAGCTGCCAGGTATGCTACAGAAGTCATGAAAAAGTGGTAAAGATAATGGGGGCAATAAAAATGAGTGATGACTTTTACCCAATTTTCTAAAGGTTTACGAGCATCACAACTCCCAGGATTTCACTCAAGATGGCTGAAATTCAGTTCTGTGACACTGTTTGATGCACATGATTAATGGAGTGTTCTGTATGTTTGTTTCCAAATATTTAGATGAGGAAGGGTCTGTGAACACAAACAGGGTTTGCAGTGCTATTTGTAGTACTAGAATGCCGCAACCAAGGCTGAGCTAGGTGCATTAAAGAGCAGCTCCATACTTCGGATCCCCCAAACATATAAGAAAGCTTACCTGGCCCCAACTAGATTGCAACATAAATTTTAATGTATCTGTACTCTTATTCAAGGAGGGATGGGATCGTAGTTCTCTCCATGGAGCCCACTGGCAAAACCCTTGCTCTTCTGTACTCTGAGACACGCACCCCACACTAGCATGTTTTGTGATGTCTGTGAAAGAAGAGTGCGGGGGTGTGCTCCATACAGTACAATGGGGGCTAGTTTTTTCTATATATACTTTCTTTCCTTGTTCACCCCGGCAGCCCCTATACAATCACCCCCCTGCCACATCACTCAGCTCCTCCGGGACTTACATTTGACTGTGTCCTCTGCCACAGGACCGTGGCCATGCCCAGCTACTACTGCGGAGCCTGCAAAGGGGGGGTGGTCAGTCTTCATCCCACTGCCTAGGGAGTTTTTCCTTGTTTTCTTCCATTCGCTCCCCCTTGATGGGATGCGACACAGCAGTGTCCGTGTGTGGTGACGTGCGCATGCTGAGGAGTCCTGCAGCACCCTCCCTTCTTTGGTATCCCAGTCCCATCCTACCTCAGGCCTCCACCTGGGGGCAGTCATGCAGTGGGCCTGCATAACCACCCTCCCCAGGATCTTCTCCTTCCCCAATCAACCCATGGCAACCTGCTCGCACCATGAACACGGGTCACCGGCATGGCAGGAGGTAAGGCATGATGCCTCAGCCCTCCACGCCACTGGGCCCGGCTATGGGGACCTTTTTGTAACAGCTTTTTATTATACTGTAGAGGTCCAACAATAACAAATGGAGGCCACTGCTCAACTAACAAGGACCTTGCCCCCGCACTCTACTCCTACTGACATCACAAAATGTGCTAGCGCAGTGGCGTGTCTCAGAGTACAGAAGAGCAAGCATTTTGCTGGTGGGCTGCTTGGAGGTAAATATGATTCCTTCCCCTCTGTTTATAAGGCACAGATAAAATAAAATTTATATTGCAATCTAATCGGGGCCAGGTAGGCTTTGTTATATGTTTGAGTGTGTGTGTGTGGGGGGGGGGGCACAACTGCATTACTAAGAATCTGTTCTTTAGTGGTACTGTAGATGTATGTTATCATGTCTAACCATTTTATAGTGTATAGTAGAGTGTTGTTCTGTACAGAATCCCATTCCTTTCAAAATGCTGTTGTACCATAGTTCTAAGGTCATGGGAATGTGATTGTACCCTTCTGTGGCACACTAGCATTCTGAAACCTCTAGAGACTGCACAAGTCAGTTTCATTTGACAGCAAACATCTGCATATATTCTGCTCTCCCCAGCATTCAAAACACATCATCATGTTCCATTTCAGCCCTCTGTTGTCTAGGCTGCATAATCTCAATATGTCCAATCTCTCCTTGTAGCTCGTTTCCTAAACTACTAATCAGCTTTGTGGCCCCTTGCTGGACTACCTCAGTCACTTCAATGTCCTTTCTACACTGCAGAGATCAGAACTTTCTCCAGGTGTTCTAACCACAGCATTGCACAGGGGAGGACTGTCTTCCTTGACTGTGCATTACCCTCTCCTAATGCATCCCAATACTGTGTTTGTTCTCTTGTCTGTAGTAACATACTGCCTGCCTGGCTTGACCTTACTATACCCAACTACCCATAAATCCTTTTCTTCAGCTGTGCTGTTCACAGTTCCACCACACTGGGTGCATGTGCCTCCCGGATAACTCACTCCTAGATAACTGGTTGAAAATTAATACCCCATCTCTCTCCTTAGCACTCTGGTCAAAATACAAGGGAGGCTTGTTTACAACCAAATATAAGACTACCTAGAGCTGCAACTCCTAGTCCCGGACAGGCAGTAGGGTTTTCAAAAACAACGCGGTACTGATACTGCACTGAGTAAACTGACCTCTGTTGCACTGGGGGGGATGGACAAAGGGGGTTTTAACTGCAGCTGTCTTCATCAACCTCACAAAAGCATTTGACATAGTAGATCACAGTCTGCTCCTTTATAAGTTAAAATGCATGGCCTTTGACTGACTCTCAAGTCACTGGTTCATGCATTATCTGATCAGTAGGTATCAGGACATTAAATGGAAGGGTATCCTCTCCCATCTGAAGCCTATCACAGATGGAGTTCCCCAGGGATCTATCCTGGATCCCTTGCTATTCTCCACATTTCTCAATGACCAGCCTAAAAATTGTGGTGGCGGGAACTTACTGTACTTATCTATGCAAACAATCCGGTTCTGTGCAGAAGCTCCACTGATGAAAATATGCTTAATGCCCAGCTGGCCATCAATTTCTATACTTTAGAAACATGGTTCTACAACAATAAACTTGTCTTGAACAAAAAAAAAAAAAAAAAAAAAAACCAAGGTGGTACTCTTTGGCCCAAAAAAACTTGATACAGACAGACATCACCTGCTCTCACTAACCACCTCATCTGGCACACAAATTGAAGTGGTTGACAAGCTGAAGTACCCTGGGGTCTATCCTGAACAATAATTCACCTTTAGACTTCATGTAGATCACATCCCCAAATCCATACATCAAAAAATTGGACTACTATACTGCCTTGGTAATTTTTTTATCCCGAGTCGAGGCTTGCCATAGCAAGCAGTGTCCTGCTTCCCATGCTCCTGTATGGTGCCCCTACACTTCAATTCATTTTCCAGATTTTTGGCAGAGTCACTTTATACCTGCATACCTCATGAAGGTGCACTGGATGTCCTTGATTATTTTTGGAAAACCAAACCTGACGGTACCACTCCTCCAACTCCAGTTCTTTTGTAATCAGTGGAATTTGTCCTTAAATTCAATACCTTCATTTTCTGAGACATTTTGTACTTGCACATCAAGGGCACAGTGCTGGGGGTTAACATCTACCCCCTAACTAGTAAATCTGTATGTTGTAACATGGGAAATGCAATATGTTCAGCCTCCTGAAGAAACCCTACCTTGATAAATGTATATAATGGCATAGTTTATCGATGATGTGATGTGACGTAGTGACTTGAATAAACTACAGGATTTCACTAATTATTTACAATTTACTAATTCCAGCCTAACATTTTCTGTGTTTCCGATCCCAACACTATTACTTTTTTAGACCTTGAAATCAGCAGCAGTACAAACTGTACTGTTAACACCAATATTTATCAGAAATCAACAGATTGCAACACACTGTTGCTAGCTTCCAGTTGTTATCCATGCCAAATAGTCACCAATATACCTAATGTTTAGTTCCTCAGACTCAGACGGTGTTATTGTAGTACTGGGGAAGGATTTGAAGAAGGAGCTCAGGACCTGGGTTCTAGATTTAAAGAGTGAGGATACAGCAAACTGAAAATTGCACAGGAGTTTGCTAGGTGTCAGGATAGAGCAATGCTTTTAAAAGATAGACAAGATGTTAATACAGGACCTAAAATGTTTAATTGTGTGACAACCTTTTCAGCTCACACCAGCCAGGTTGAGAAAAAAACAACAATGGCATGTTCTTATGAGTGACAAGAGACCAGAGTGCATAGCTAGGGTACTTCTTAGAATGGCTTTTAGAAGGCCACAAATACTAAGGGACATTTTGGTACACAGTAAACAGCAACATACCGATACATGCACATGGTTCAACACTAATATTACAGAGTGCCAACCTTGTCGTATATGCTCAGTTTGCAGTCATCTCACCAAACACAACATTTCAGAACCCCTGCAAGAGCTAAATGTTTGATATCCAACATCAACGCATTGATTCCTGGTGGCAATTTTGGGTCAGGTTCTGCAATGGATGGTTCCGACACCATATGGCATCTACTGGACCCAATGAGTTAAGTGCAACGCCATGGGTATGATCTATTTAATTGTGTACCTGTGGTGTCTTGTCTTGGCAAAACTGTCCAGAAGCTATAGCTAGGGGGAATTTGGAGTATGCAGCTCAACATTGTTTATTATTATTTATTCATTTTAAAACAGGAAAGACATGCTGAGCTGGTAACAGCTCATTTCCAGAGGAGTCCTGTTGAAGGGGGAGAGGAAAGCAAGCAGCAGAGCAATGAGGTACAATATGTTCAAGAAAACACACATCTACAAATAATATGTATACTGTATAAGCTTTACAAAACTAAACAGTGCAAAGACAATAAATCTGTGTACGTAAATACACTACAATGAATAAAGTGCAGAAGAAGAACAATTTGTAGTGTGCAAAAGCGAATGCAAAGTCCAAGCGGGGGCAATGACCGTAAACTGGGAAGGGTGTAGGGGAAGCTGCACTATTGTGAGTGCAGGGCGATAGGTGAGCAGAGGGTTGGAGGGTGAAAGGCAACAGCCAGGGGCCCAGTATCAAGTTAGACTGCATGAGTGAGTAGTGTAGTCATGGAGGAGAGATTTAAATGAGTTGAGGGAGGCAGCAGAGCAGATGGTAAGGGGGAGAGAGCCCCAGAGACTGGGGAAGCAGAAGAAGGCAGCTTGACCAGCAGAACATTTCTTGGCGGGGGGGAGGGTAGTGTGAGACAGTGAGAGTCAGGGTTGTGAAGGAAGTATGAAGTATTGGGGAGGGGAATGAGGAGGAGAGAGGAAAGTAGGGAGGGACCAAGCCTCAACGTAAAGATAAAGGAAACACAATGGAAAAGGCAACTGGCATCAAGGGGGGGAGGGAGGAGGAAAAATACATGAAAAACAGCTACACATCATGCATTTGAGGGTACCATCAGATTATAGGTTTCAGTGCAGGGGTATCAATAGGGTATTTCCAAATCCTAAAGAGGGCAACCGCTATAATTTATTTTTACTCTGAGAAGCTTTTTGGATTTTCATTCTATGGGACAGAGAATGGTCTGAGCTCAATGGGAATTTTGATAATCGATAGTTCACATACTGTGGTTTGGTATACATTGATTCATGCCTGTTCTTAATCTCATATATTCTATCTCCCTACTGTATGCTTATTTTGCCCATGTGGGCTCCCAATTTGCAATTTGAGTGTTTTTTGCTCATGCAGCTGTGGAAAAGGAGTCCAGAGTCAAAAGAAGCAAGGAATTATTTCATCTAAACTGCTAAAATCTTTTTCATGTAGGTCATTTTTCATAATGAGTTAATCTGACCCAATCTTATGCCATGAGATGAATACACGATTTAAGATTGTGCTTTTAAAATGTTTTGTACATAGTTTTAGATGCGGTCTGAAGTTCAGCATGGTATGGTAAGGGCACCGTCTCTTTTACTGGAGCAGTTTAAAAGCACTGCCATAGCTCTAGGCGGGCACCTTTGATAAAGCATCAATCGATGTGAAAAGCGTCAGGTGACATACATGCCACTTTTGGGTCCTTTTTTTTTATTTATTATTATGGAGGTTTTTCAACAAACAGTACAGACAAGTACATGCACAGAACAAAAAAAAGGCTGGTGGGTTACATGATCTAGAACATAGCACTTTGCAGTGATATTAGAAAGATACGAAATGTTACAGTCAAGGTCCTTCACATGGGAGTAAATCAGGGACAAAATCTTGTTGAAGTTCTAATAAGTACTGAACCCATCTACTCCAAGTGGTCTCAAATTTAGGTAGTGTTTGATTTAATTTTAGGGAGGCAGTTTAGTGTAGTGGTTAAAGGCACTTAGCTGCAAACCTGGTAACCTGGGTTTGAATCCCATCAGCCCCCACTTGCATACTGTGTGACTCTCAGCAAGTCACTTAACTTCCTTGTGCCTCCAGGTCACACCTGGGAACAAGCTCCAGCTTACTGTGCATTTCCTGGTTAAACAACTTCCCCTTTCCCCTTAATTTAGCAGTCAATTTCCCCATAGAAACATAGACTTTGATGGCAGATAAGGACCTCTTGGCCCACCTAGTCTGCCCATTTCCCTACCTACTGGATAAGCTGCTGATCCTAGTTAACCAACAGCCTACTTCTTCCTAACCCCCAACAGAATTGCCTTATGTCTTTCTCATGCATTCTTGAATTCCCCCACTGTTTTTGACCCCACGACCTCCTCAGGAAGGCCATTCCTGGCATCCACCACCCTCTCTGTGAAACAAATACTTCCTCACATTGCCCCTGAGCTGTCCCCCTCTATTTTTAAATTGTGCCCCCTTGTTCTTGCACATCTTTTTCTGAAAGATGCTACCCTCTTGGACTTTCTCCAAGAGGGTAGTATACTGTCTCGTAGACAGTATATACAATATCCTACCACTGCTAGATATTGGGGATATTCTTAGTAAGCCACTTTTTTGGTATTGCTTTTTTTTTCTTGCAGCTATCAGACACACATAGAGGAGTTTTCGGGTACTGGGGCCTCTGAAGCCCTGCAGTAGATCAAGGAACAGAAAAGTATGGTCAATGTGTTGAAACTCCTCACAAAGAATCTCTCTGAGGGCTGTCAGGAGCTCATCCCAGAATGTCTGGAGCAATGGACATTGCCAAAATGTATGTCCATAGGTCACCTGTGATGATCCACATCCTCTCCAACAGTATGCTCCTTTGTCCTGTTGGAATTTTGCTTGAATCTGAGGGGTACAGAAAAAAATGAATCATCGATTTTCACGAAAATTTCTTCCATATATGTGAGATGGTCACTCTGTGTATGTTTGGTATCTGTTCCATTGTGATTGTTCTATCTGAATCTGCAAGTTGGCCTCCCATCTCCAATGCACTGGATCAGTCATCCAGTTTGTCAGCTTGAGGAGCACAATGTATAGATGAGAAATATGGGAGTGGAGTTGTTCACCCTGTAATATTCTAATGAATACTGAAGTAAGAATCGGGCCTCTAATTCCCACTTCCACTGTAACAGCCGAGACTTTATATAATTCACCACTTGGAGATATCTATAATGGCCTGCTGACCTCAGCCCATATTTGTTTTTTAGATCCTGGAAAGGAAGAAGAGCTCCACCTTGCAGGGACTGAAATAACATAAGAAGACCTAACCTCTCTTATCTGCGATATGTTGTCCAGCCTTGTCGAAGTAAATGAAGAATTATAGGGAAGAGGGGTCAACAGAAATCAGGCATACTGGGGATGTTTGTGACAAAGCATTCTATTCCAGAGTGACGGAGAGTTTCCCTGGTATAGGAATTATCCCTGAGGGTATGTGGTTAAGTGGGGGGTATGAGAATAGTAACTTGGGGACATTCTGTAAAACTGCCTCCTAGAGCTCAAAAGCTTTCCAATGTGCCCTGTACCCCGTGGAGCTCCAGTACAGAGCTGTATGTAGTTGGGCTGCCTCATGATATTTCTGAAGATTGGGGAGGGCCAGCCCACCATGGCTTTTAGGTGCTGTGAATCTGACTCTAGGTTTAGAGCCGTTCCATATGTAACAGGATATGGCTCTGTCCAGGTCAGTTTTAACCATTTTTTGTGACTGTGTCACACAAATAAAGAAGCTCACTTCTGCCCTCTAACTCTCGGAAGCAGCATCATCATATTGTGATGCTGAATGGCCAGATCTTTTGCTTTGATGAATTGTCTGTTTTTATTGTGAGCACCTGACTCCACCCTTGCTTTTACCTTCTGTTGACAACCTATACCTGGATTTTAGCAAGGCCTTCAATTTTGTGTGCCACAGAAGGCTAGTGAAAAAGTTGATGGACCTAGGGTTAGGTGAGGACATATAACTAGACAGACTTGGAACTGGCTGGGGGTAGTACCCAGAGAGTGGGGGTAAATAGGCAGCACTAGGAAGAGGGAAATCACTAGTAGTGCAACCCAGAGATAAGTTTTGAGTCCAGTCCTATTTAACCTGTTAGTCTGCAACATAGGTGAAAGGATGCTAGGCAAGAGTACCCTGTTTGCAGATGACACAAAGCTGTGTGGAAGGGTCAGCAGTGAGGAGGGGGTCAGCGACATTTAAAGAGATCTAGCAGGTAGACTAGAACACCTAGAGCAGTGGGGGCCAGGAGTGTGGCAGCTAAGAGACATTGCAAAACAATGCCAACTCATGCATATCAATAGAAACAATCCAAGAACCAAGTATTGGATGGGGTGTCAGAACTACCCAGATGTTACAGGAAAGAGATGTGGAAGTGACCACAACAGACAGCTTGAAAGTCTTGACTCAGTCCAATAAGACATATGGGAGAGCTAACAGAATGCTACTGTAGGTTGCATTGGAAAATTGGTTCTCCAGCAGGAACAAGAAGAGGATCCTGCCCCTGTACAGATGCCTGATGCAGTTGCACCTGGAGTACTGTACACAGTTTTGCAATCCACACTGGAAGAGATAAGGACAGGCTCAAAGTTGTCCTGCGAAAGGTGGGAAAGATGATTCAAGGGCAGCAGGGGAAGTCTTATGAGGAGCACCTGGTAAGCCTAAAATATGGGTTACTCACCTGTAAACTTAGTTTTACTAGTGGTATACTACAGCTCATATCCATAGTTTTGCAGTCTTCCCAGAAACAGCTGAGTCATCAGAGGTCTTCAGGTTAAGCTTCTCCCAACACCCGAGTAGTATCTTCTCAGGCTCTGCCCCCTGACATCAGTTCTTTGCATGTGGATCCGGGTGCCACTTGCCAGAGGAAGTTAGGTGGGTTGTGTGAACACGAACTGTATACCATTAGTAGAACTAGGCTTATAGGAGAGTAATTCAAGAACCACACAGTAGTCCCCTGGGTACCCTCCTCCTAATGTAGCAAAAGGTTCAAACAGTAAAGTTGGGGGCTGATATGGACTCTAGCTTGAGAAGAGATGTAGGAACTCAAAATAGATATATTTTGAGTAGTTTTTATAGATAAGTAACCCATAATTCTAACAATGTGGATACAGTTCCAATCCACACTCAGGCAGACTACAACCAGTTCTCTGAGTGAACAGAGACTGGAGGACCGAGGACCCCCACTTGACAAACAGATTGGAGAATCACAGACCCAGAAGCAGCATCCGATGGTGCCACCTCTTCTCCCATGACTGAAAGCTGAGAAGTTGACCTGGCAGCTGCCAATGCCTTTTTGTGCTCTTTTGTATACAACCAAGGAGCAACCGGGCCTTCTGGTCTTTGATGGGCTCTGGCAGCATGGCCTGGCACAAACCGCATCCCTCGATGTTTTGATGAACGCCCAGGCAGTACAGGCATGTATTGTCTGTGGCTGACATTTTCTACCTTTCTACCTGCACCAGATGCAGAACTTTAACCTGGGTGTTTTGCTCTCCATTGCTGATCACAAAGTGGAGCCAGAAGATTTGCAGAGCAACTTGTAGAGGAAATACTGACTTGAAAAGTCAAAGATTCACCAAAGAAGTGCTTGAACAACTCAAAATCCTTTAACACTGCAGAACTCTGAAGGAGAAGACCTGTCCCTTCCAACAGAAAGAATGATCTGGCATCACAGGGCACTGCTGGAAGATAAACCACATGGGTGGTGGCAGGAGCTTAGCCTGAAGACTTTTGATGACTCAGCTGTCTCCAGGAAGACTGCCAGAGTGTGGATCAGTGGCGGCTCTACACCAGGGCCCGCCAGGGCACGTGCCCTGGTAAAAAAATGCTGTGCCCCAGTTGGTGCCCCATATGGTGTAGAGCTTCCCCATAGTAACCATATATCAGTGCCCTGGCTGCCGTCTGTTGTGCCCCAGCTGTGCCCTGGTAACCATTTGTGGCTAGAGCCGCTAGTGGTGTGGATGTGAACTGTACCTATGTTGTTAGAATATGTATTCACTGGAGACTAGGAGGGAGCAAGGTGACATGATAGAAACATTCAAGTTTTTTCAGGGTAATTGACAGGGTTGAAATTCAGCAACTTTTCAAGCATTGCAAAGAGTCTGCCACAATAGGGTACAAGCTGATGGGGGAGTTCAGAAAAGATGTGCGGAAACATTTCTTCACAGAGAAGGTAGTGGACAAAAAACAGGTTGCCTAGGTATTGTAGGTGGTAGAAACGGAAACTTCAGAAGGCTTCAAGGGAGGGTGGGACAAACATAAGAGGCAGATAAGAATTAGAAAGCAGGCTGAACGGGAAGGGGAAGCTGTGCTACCACTGGGATCCCAGCAGTACATGCACAGTATTAGGCTGGTTGGAACACGAGTTACATAGACTAGATGGACTTTGGTCTTTTTCTGCTTGGAAAATGTGTGTGTGTGTGGCTGTCTGTCTGTCTCTGGTATTCAACAAAAGGACTGCGGAGATTCAAGATGACAAATATTTCAACAAAAGTTACTGTAGTTTGACAGTATTGCTGCTGAATGTAACAACTATAGGTAACCATGTGACTTTGTCAGTTTCGGGTTCAATAGCTCCTATATCCGCTCTTATTGATGTCCCAATGTAAGTTAATGCAAACCACACGTTTCCCACCAGTTTTATTTTCTACCCACCAAAGGCTGCATTTACAAGTCTCATTAGATAAACACACATGCTTCCTTTGGTCCAAAGCCATTTTACAGGACAGTTTGGTTGAAAAAAGATTTGATATAGCTAACACATTTCAAGTTACTATTTAAGTAATATACCCCAAGAAGGTGTGAGTGATGCCAGGATTCACCCATGCCTGGTGTGTTGTTTGGTTACGAAGCCGCAAACCGAGTGAGTAAACCACATCAGGCGTGTGTAAATCCTGGTATCACCCACACCCTCACGTGGGATATTGCAATTATACAATGTGTAATGAATAAAGAAATAAAGTGAAGACAGAATATTAAGTGCATTTTTTTATTAAAACATGAAAAATAGTGGAATTTATTACTACGCTTCATAAAATTGTCCCTTGTAAACAGTGAAAGTCTATGGCAGAAAAAAAGTTAACTTTGAACTTGAAATAGCCCACCTCATTTGCTTTAATGTGCTCTCCTCATTTCTATTAATTTCTAAGGTGTACAGAAGGTCTTCAGTTACATCACAGTGGTGTTTGTTTGTTTTTTGGGGCAGGATTGGCTGTCCTTATGCTGTTTGCTTGGGCTCCGGACATTAACTGAGGTGGAATCGGGGGAGACAGCGCTTGACTGGCAGCCTGTTTGATGTTCAGCTGCAGTGCTTGTTTGAGCAACGGAAGTGACAGCGTTGACTGCAGCCAGCGTCAATGGAGAAGACTGTCCGATGGTTATTTCAGGTGTGGTGTCTGGCAGTATATTTTAATTTATGTTGTTAAATATTCCATCTAGCTCGTCTGGCTCATGAGGCCAAACAAAGTGTTCATTTTACATATTTTGAAATTTGCACTTCTGGTACTATCGGGAATTGGGAAGTTAGTGGGAGAGGAAGATGGCAGGGAGTAAGTCTGATTTTGGTGGTCGGAGAGATACTGCTTTTGTGGGGTGCCAGGTGGGGCTGGCTGGCACCTTTTCCAGTTGGGTGATACTAGGATTTACAACTGGGAGAAGGTGCCAGCCAGCCAATCAGAAGGCTGCATTTTAAGACCCATTGTATAATATTTGATTTACTTTTACCCTTGGGGAAAGAGATGTGGGGTAATGGTATCAGAAGCACTAGCATCCAGGAAAATATGTTTGGAGAGGTCAGTGATCCACCAGGTGGGAAAAATTACAAGGGTATCAGGGAACCACAGGGTGGGGGTGGGGGGCTGTAGACACAACATGCCAGAGTCATGAACATCTGTTACAGTTAAAACACAATAATTCACTATTTATGGAGTATGGCACAGCACTACTATAAATAAGTTCTCTTTGTAAAAGCAACAGGTGTTCATGAGTCATACTGTCTTGATATCAAAGCTTTTTTGCATGTTGAGTAAACTTTAGCAACGCTGACTGCAGGATCCCTACAGTAGGCTGGTATTCAGGGCACTGTTGCTATATGTGTTTGCAGCAGATTTAACCTACTCCACCCTCTGGTTGTTTCTTTCCTCGCTACAGAAATGGAGTCGTTTACAGCTGTTCCCTAACAAGGAATAAAAACCAGTACATCTGCTACACAAAGATGTTTTCCCATTTTGTTCCTGTGTTGTAATTACTTAAATTTTATACAGTATGCCGCTTACAGTCTGAATACTCCTTCCCTCCCTCCCTCCTCCAGAATTATCTCTACAGCTCTGTGAGTAGTAAGAGATGGGGTGACGGGAGGCTGCTGTTCTGCGTCTGTTAAACACAGAGGGTGGGATATTCAAAGGGGTTGCGCATGGCCCAACCCACTGATGCACCCTGGCGTGATATTCAAAAGGGGATGTTGCACCACGCAGATCCCGATGTGCCAGGGTGCACCAGTAATGTATGCAGCGCAAGTGCAGGGGGCATGCCCAAGCATATTCCGCACATCCCGATATTCAGCCTGGGATGTGCGGCGCCTATGCTGGTGCATCCCCTACTTGCGCCGCACACTGGTGCTCAAAGTTGAGCCACAAAGAAATAGGAGCAAGGGCCGGCCACCCACAGGTGAGCTGCCATACTGCAGGGCGCAACACAGCAGCTGCCAGCTGTGGTTGGCCGCCTGAACTCCTGTGCCAGGGTCCGTCAGCATCGCGCCCCCCCACGCCCGATCGCGGGCATTGTACCAGTAACTAGATCCCTGGTGGTCCAGTGGATCGCTTCCAGACCGATCGTGGGCATTAGTATTAAATAAATAAAGTCCTATATCCCTGGTGGTCCAGTGGACCACTTCCAGCCCAATTGCAGGCATACATATACTAAAACAGTTTAAATTAACCCTGATGGTCAGCGGTAGCCCCTCCCCACCAATCCACTGGGCCCTGCTACCGCTCGCCCCCGGTCAGCAGGGGTTGGCAGTTCCCTACCAGCCAACCGACTGCGTACAGTATGGCTGTCGCCCATTGAATCCTGGCGTGGCCAATGGGCACGCCAGTATACCGTGCTACACGATCCATTGGAGAATAGATCCCATTCACATATCTGGACTGTGTAGTACAACCACAATCTGCATGCCCATTGGCCCACGCGGACCGAATGGGCAACAGCCGCACTGTGGCGCAGTCAGCTGGCGGGCAGCTGCGGGCTGGTGGTGGGGAGCCGCCACCTGCTGCTGACCGGGGAAGCGGGGTGGCGGGGCTCAGTGGGTGGGTGGAAGGTACCGCTGACCACCAGGGTTAATTTAAACTGTTTTAATATATGTATGCCCGCCGATCAGCTGGAAGCGTTCACTGAACCACCAGGTATATAGGATTTAATTTATTTAATACTAATGCCCGCGATCGGGCTGGAAGCAGTCCACTGGACCACCAGGTATATAGGACTAGGTTTATTTATTACATATGCCTGCGATCGGGCATTGTGGCACATTGCTGCACTGTGCAGGGGACATCGGTCCCTGATGGCTACAGCCTGGCAGGGCACCAGGCGCAAGTTGCTGGGGATCGGCACACATGCATGCAAATGAACATAGGAACATACGAAATTTGCCAGCAGATAAAGGCCTAGAGGTCTATCAAGTTTGCTCAAATGTGCAGCTAGCACCCCTTATTCTGCAGCTGCCCCTCCCTTCCTCCCTTCCCCTTCATTAACCCTCCTTGTCCTGTCCCATCCTCATTTGAAGCAGTCCACTGTTCTGCTGCATACCACTTCAGCAGGTAACGCATTCCACCCAGCCACCACTCTCTCTGTAAAAGTGTCTCCTCATCTCCTCCTGAACCTTCCCCGCTCCAGTCTCGTATCATGGCCCCTGGTGGCCCTCCCTCCTTACTTTGAACAGCCCCTCTGTACCCGTCTTGTTTATTCCTTTCATGTATTTAAAGGTTTCAATCATGTCACCCCTGTCTTTCCTCTCCTCCAGTGAGTACATGTTCAACTCCTTCAACCTCCTCTCGTATGATAAGTCCCCCAGCCCCTTGATCATCTTTGTCACTCTGCATGCATTATGGCTCCATTTGCATATCCACCACTGAATATCGTGGTTCCTGCGCCTAGCGCAACCTCACTTGCGCTGGCGCATCCCCCTGCTTCTCTCTTGCCACTTGCACTGGCACAGTGCCACTGTGCCATGCGCATTGCGGGAGGCCACATTGCCATATTCAGTGGTGCTGAGCCATGACGCAGCACCGTTGAATATCACCCAGCACACTCCCTGGTGCATCCCAGTTGTGCTGCGCCCAGCTTGCGTCCCCGCCTGGTGCATGTCTGAATATCCCACCCAGAAAGTATTCTGTCTATTCTCAGCTATTTATTCAGAAATTTAATTCAGAAGAAACAGTCAGTATTTCTGCCTGTCTTTCATGTGAGCAATGCTGTTGTGTGTACTGTATTTGTAGCAGAAAAAACAGCAAGTGGCTTCTTAACTTAACCCCTATGAATAAACAGAACACTTGCTGTGTTTAACAGATGCAGTACTGCAGCCTCCAGCCACTCGGTGTCCCACTAGTCACAGAGCTGTAGAGGTAATTTTGGAGAGCAAAGGAGAGTATTCAGATTGCAAAAGGCATACAGTTAAACAGAATGGCACACCAGGGTATGTGTCACGCTGGGATAACATCACACCTTGGGTGCATTGTGAGATACAAGGCCACGGGCTGAGTGCCTTCAACCTCAGCGGTAACGGTTTCCAAGTGATACCTGCCCTTAAGTGCCCTACTGCCATTATAAAATGGATCCATTTATGTGTTTAAGGTCATAATCAGGCTGTTTTGTGGACATTAGAAACACAGAAGCATAGAAGTTGACGGCAGATAAGGACCATGTGGCCCACCCAGTCTGCTCATATTGCCTACCTATTTCAAAACCACAGATCCTAGTTTCACCTGTGAGGTTGTTAAAGATGAAACCGGCCTTCCATCAATCATTTTTTTGCATTTTTTCTATGCATTTTATAATATAAATGTTAAGCAATTTATTTGCATATATTACTATCAAATGGGAACGGACCTGAGTAAAAACCATTTCAGTACATAAAATGCCATCTGCAGGACAAAATTGAATTCTGATCATCAATATGGACATAAATAGGATACCTATCCATACTAAGAAGATTATTTAAGTACCAGGCTATCGCAGCAGCATGGCCTAAGCTAGCACTGACAGCAATGTGCCCGCTGTTGACAAGCCCAAGGTGAGTCATGATCATTCATTTTCTATCTTCCATAAACAGATTTTGCAGTGTGTGTGTGTTGGGGGGAGGTGTAAACAGAAGTAGATTAGGAAGGGCAACTGTGTTGCTGGGATTTCAATGCAGACAATCTGTTTCCCAGAAAACGTTATTGACCAGATGCAAGCAGACTGTCACTTAAGTTAATGGTTATGTTGTGTGGTGCTGTTTTGAGCTCTGATGTTCAAAAAATAAAATGAACAATACGAGAAATAATGAGCAGTGATTCTGGTTAAAAGGGCTGCAAAAGCTGCTCAACACACACACACACACACACACACACACACACATTAAAATGTTTTAATAGCAGTTACAGTGCTGTGACATGAGGATGAAGGCGAGCACACGTTTCTAGTTTGTCTTTGCATCGGCACTCTAGGCTGTAACTTAAACCCCTTATTGTTTTCCTTATGTAATGGCTGCTGTACTTATCCCTGCTCCAAAAAGCATCAACGAGTTCTGCCACTGCATGTGGAAACCAAGATCTAAGTTAGAGTACAGGAGCCTGCAGCGCCTGCTGAAGAAAGTGACTGAGCGGTCAATCTGCGGCATGAAAACAAGGCAAAGATTAAATATTACTGCAATAATAATTATGTAATGGGAGTGCTGAGCTGGTGGCTTCTATGTATTGCAAAAAACATGAATGAGTGGAGGTGAGGGAAAAATGCAGCTGGAGTTTTGAGGATAACTATAACTGGGGCCAGAAAGTTAAAGGTAGACAATGGAGTTATAATTAGTTACGCAGAGCAGAAGAGATGATAGCATGGGTTTGCCTGTTGGGGTAAGGAACTTATCCAGGATATCTCTGCCTGTGGCCAGTGTGTTTCTTTAAAATAAAAAATTAAAAAAAAATTTCATTTTAATTAAAACTTGGGGTGAGGGGTACTGAAGTTGACAGTGTTTGAGAGAGATAATGTGTGTGTGTGTGTGCGTGCGTGTGTGTCCCTCGGTTACTTATTTAGGATCCCTTGTAGATGCGGCCTTTTTCTGCCCAATGGTCATTTTTAATTACTTAGCAGTTCCAGAACCCAGTGGCATTAGTTGATCAGAAGTCCTGAATGGAATGCTTAATTGCACACTTCCGCTCAACGGGTACTGGAACTCATAAG
Source organism: Neoceratodus forsteri (assembly GCA_016271365.2). NCBI lineage: Eukaryota > Metazoa > Chordata > Ceratodontiformes > Ceratodontidae > Neoceratodus > Neoceratodus forsteri. The sequence continues at coordinate 1,224,334,618 of CM057450.1, forward strand.
TGATTAAAAAGTGAATAATGAGCCTGAAAAAAGGCAGCAATAACAATGGACTCTAAATAAGGAATAAAAGGACTATTTCAAAAGAAACCCAAAAAACAATACACAAGAGTTATTAAACAGACTTCACATATGCTCAAATGTACAATAATATTAAAAAACATAAACAGCAGAGTGTATGTTCCCTTTAACAAATAGACATGGCTGGCCCATAAGTCTAGCAGTACCACTCATGACTCTGTTGACCGAGGTTCAGGAACAAACCGGGGTTGTTGGGCCTGGCTGGGGGGAGGGGGGATCAAGAGCCCCAGTGGATGCTCTCCTTCTCTGGGGAGGGACAGTCACTGCCTTCACTGCAATTCTGCCACCTAGGTGACCATGGGTGGAAGTGCCATGGAAGCAGAGTGGAAGGGTGGACATTGGTTAGGCTTGAGGATGCCACACCAGCCTCTCCATACTCCAGTCCTCATAAGCCCCTTGCATACCAACATCCTGCAGGGGCAGAAGCAACCAGGAAGAAGAGCACCCCAACCAAAAAGTATGAAGGGAGGCCCCATGGTAGGCTCAGCACTACCAACTATAGCACCCACCTCATGAAAGCTGGCTGATGTTGTCTTAAGGGGCCCTGGGGCAAGCCCTGATGACTTAGAGCCATGCTGTGGCGGATGGGGTAAGCTATTGGGGCTGAAGGAGGCTCAGGTAAATCCCAGAGAAGGTGGGTGATGACGCTGGGTGCAAGCAACTCAAAGAAGGCTCACAGAGTAGAAGGTGGCATAAAAAAATTGGGGCATAGGTGTATGGGTCAGTGTGGACACATACTTGCCAGAAATTGATATAATATTACAATTTTTAGAAAGGCGCGAAGGTCAGGTTACAGAAGTGGGATACTTTTCAAGCTGCAGATGGGACATGGTATTCCCCAAACTTGTGTCTGGCACCTGTGCAAGGTTGATACTTCCAACACTAGCCAGGATGGCCATCCCATCCAGGACCTTTCCCCTGACAAAAACGTAAAAAAACAAACAAAAAAAAAACTTATTTTTTATTATACCACAGGTACCTACTCTCAGCCAATCACAACACAGGAAAACTGAGAATTATTCTCCCACGAACTACCACCTACATACCCACAGTAGTTTATTCACGTATAGCCACGCGCACAGTAGTTTAATCGTCTTTCCACAGTAGTTTATTCATCTTAGCCACGCCCACAGTCATTTATCCAGATTCCCTTTCTCTCCGCTCACACTCCTACACACACACACACTGATTGCCACTGATAGACAATATCGCCCTGTCTAATTAATGTGAAAATGCTGACACAAACTGTCTTATCCCGCATCTGTAATATCTACAACCTCCATCTTATTTTATTCACTACTAAAAAATGTTACCACACACAAAAGTTAACCCCACACCATACACAATATAAGCCCATGCCCAGACGATATTGCAGTAGGAGCAAGTAGCTTGTTTAGAGCAGTGATACTTTGCACTTGTATGTCTCAAAATAAGAAGATTGGAAACTTACTGCCACATTATTTCAAAGTTGATCCAGGAAATGAGCGCCACAACACATTTTTTCTATTGTGAATGAACAGACTTCGAACATGCGACACCAACTTGAGCAATGCACATGTCCACAATCACGATTCGATTCAAGAAACAAAATAAAAGGATTTTAGTGCTCGGTTTTCCACAAGACAAACTTTTAAACGATGTATATAGCAGTAAGTGTCCAATATTACTATTTTCAGAAATACAACCGCAAAAGCATCACATACTAAACAGGCTTCTTACTTGCTCCCACAGTATTACGAGTCACCGACGCAGGGAACACATATTACGTGCGCTCCTTAATTTCTACTAAAAAATACTGTTTTACCACAAATTCTAGTGGTATAATAGTAATAACATTCAGTTTAGTGATGTATACTGGCAGTAACAGGCTTCTGTGAGATTAAACACCTCGGCCTTTAATCATCCACAGAAGCCAGTTATTGCTTCGTACATATCAGTAAACTGAATGTTATCACTTAATTAACTCATTTGATGGAGAGGGCCTTGATGTGGTGCCTCATCTTGCAACCAACATCTCTACCAATTAAAAACAATTTAATGTACTTTTTTCATATGCTGTGTGTGGGGATACATGTGTACATGCATGTGTGCACATTACCTTATTAGAACAGTGCTACATGACCAGCTTGGTTTCTCTCTTTTTGGAGCTCATATCTGTAGACAACACCATAGAAACTCCCACCACTGGGCCTTGGTCACGATGTGCTGGGGATGAGTTGGATACTTTTGGCAGTCTGGTGGTGCAGCCCCATTCAAGCTCCTGTCTCTAAAAAGCATTTCAAAAGTTAGACTCCTTTAGGTGTTTGTTACTACTGGCAACAGGCTCTTGGGGTATCTTGAACACCGTAAACCTGGCAGGTTATTTGGCAACACCTCTACAAATATATTAAATAAGATAAGTACCATCTTGTTCAATATATAGTCTTTCACAACTTCTATTTTGCTCCCAAGGAGTTACAAGATGGGGAAAGTGATTTCCCCAGTTTGTACCAGGTGTGGTTTGGCAGGGGGCACTATTAAACAGGTTTTTTATGGGATTGTGTGAAGGTAAGGGGTTCTTTAGACCATTTTGTTGGTCCTGATACCCTTTTCACCCCTGAAGTTTATTTAGCTTTTTTTTTTCCTCCACATGTCTTCGGTCCAAGGCTGGGTGATATGGTTTTGATCGCTCTCACAGCTAAACTGATACTACGCCATAGGTTTGATGATGCGATCCCTACTAGAAAGGAATGGCAGCAGGAAGTGCTACAGGCTCTGAATGGGGAATGGCAAATTGCTTATATGCATAACTGTCTCCAGGTATATTGGCTAAGATGGGAGTTGCTTCATGCTTTATTAGAGTCCGTAGCTTCCTGATGCATAACACAGGTGTCACCTTTCCTCTATCTTTTCTACTTTTTCTTTTCTTATTGTCCTTGTTGTTTTAACCACTATTTTTATTACCACAGGTGTCCTGGCAGCTTTTTGTCCTGATATGCCTGCACTCCAGGGGGGTGGAAGTTTGTAGTTTGAGATGGGATTGTGGGGGTTGGGTGGATTCTGTTTTGTTGTATGTAAATTATGGTTCAATGTGCTTACACAACTGGATGAGATGATGCTTGTGTAACTTGATTTGCTTTGTGGCTTTCTGCCTCTCTATCCATGGGATATACCACCCTATAGGGGCACGACGCAAGGAACCCTAGAGGAGGGTTCCCCCCCAGAGGTGCCACAGGAATGAATGCAACAGCTAAAGGTAGGTGAGGAAGAAGCTCAAGGGTAAGAAAGACGAGCCGCTGGAGGAGGAGGGGTGGATGATGGGCAACGAAAAAATGAATCCTGGTGAGGTCCAGGATGTGTGACCTTTTAAGCCCGATGGAGGAGTGATGTTGTTGCTCCGCCCAACAAACCTCAGGCTTAAAGCCCTCCCATTCAATGTGCTTATGCAACTGGATGAGATGAGATAATGCTTGTGTAACTTGATTTGCTTTGTGGCTTTCCACCTCTCTATCCATGGGATATACCACCCTGTAGGGGTACGACTCAAGGAACCCTAGAGGAGGGTTCCCCCCTACAGGTGCCGCAGGAATGAATGCGTTGGCTAAAGGTAGGTTAGAAAGAAGCCCAAAAAGAATACCCAAAGATGTCGAGCTTCAAAGAAGTGAGGATGATGAATGAATTCTGAGAAGATGATAAGGACTGATGGAGACAGGGGAAAGCCAGGGCCACCATCCGCCTCCATCCAACAGCGGAACCTAACTAACTAACCGAAGAAAGCACTAACTCTAACTAATATTATGACCATTGCACAGAACAGAGGAAAAAAAACGTTTGAGGAGGAAACCTCTGGGGATCCAAGGCCTAGTCACCTTCCCTCCAGGCTGACGACGTTTGAGTTGAGGACGTATGTCAGTAAAGAGAATGGTTCATTAACGAGGGATGTGAGATGGGAGGATGACGACGAGATGGGAAAAAAAACTCCAAAGAAGCACAGATTAAAACATGAGGCAGCAGGGACACGAGAAGGGTATGCTCGAGTAGTCGAAGGGAGGGAGTAGATCCATGTAGAAGTCAGAGGAGCAAGGGGTATCCAGATGTGCTCATGAGGAGACTCCAGATGTGCTCACGAGGAGACAGAGGATAATGCAGACTGGCTTGAATGATGCGATGCGAGTGACCAGACACTGAGGCTGATGAGGCATGCCTGATTATGTGATGTGAACGATTAGACCCTGAACGAGTAGACCCTGAGGTTGTAGTCGATGAGGTAGTATAGGATTCAATGATAGGAATGCTCGAGTAAGTGATGTAAATAGATAAAGCTTGAGGTAAAGATGAGTGAATGAAGACTGGAGTTATGAACCCGATACATGAGGCAGGATGGCCGCGGGTTGATGAGGTGGCACAGGAGTCATGACAGGTACGCCCAAAGAGAAATATCGATTGCAGGCCTTGATTGAAGTGAATCCTTGATGGCTGGTACGGAATGTGAAGAGGAGGAGACAGGAATGAACATGAAAATGAACTTGTACAAAGGTAGTAGGAGGAAGTAGGCTCCTCGAAAGGAGGTAGACTCTGAGGCCAAGAAGGCATGTCTGGAACCAGAGGGCACGTTCTGGAGAAGCATCAGAGGAGCAACTCAGGTTGAGTGATCGAGGAGCACAATTGGATGATGTATGATGAGGAGTGATGCTAAGAGTGGAGTGAAGCCATGATGGCTGGAACTAGAAAAGGCGCTAGGACAAGGAAGGTAAAATTAGGAAATGGATGAGGTACGATAATGGATTGAAGCCATGGAGGCTGGTACAGGAAAGTGAGGTATGAAAGGTCAAAGAACAGTAGGGAGGTCAATGGGGTACCATAGGACCCAGTCGATATGGGATGAGAACTGCAGTAGGGCGACCTGGATGATGTGGCACATGAGGCAGGATAGGTATGCCTGGATGATGGAATGACTAAATGAATATGCAATGTGAATGATGAAACCCTGAGGTCAGATTCGATGAGGTAGATACCCAAAGAAATAACAAGTGCAGGCCAGATGGAGGCGGCCAGAGACAGCCAAATGAAGGCTACTGGCTCAGATAACCGAAGACTCAGGCAGTCGTAAGCAGTGCGCAGCCACATGGACACACTCCATGAGATGCACAAAAATGGAACTGCAAGCAATGCCAGACTGTAGGAAAGAGAACACAGTAAGTGGTACTGTGACACACATGGCAAAGTGAAAAAGGAAATGATGGGGCATAGACAGGACGAGGAAAAGGGTGGGGTTCCACTGACACAGTCACTCTAGAAACAGAAAATGCTGGAAAGTATGGCGTTGGAAGACTGAACCTTCAAGAAGAGCAAGAGATGCGAAAACTAACAGCATGTCCCGGGCAGACACCTCCATGTCCCAATGAATCCCCTGAAGACATGACAGACAGTGAATCCCAAAGTGCTGTACAAGCAATGCTAGACTGGTAGGGGAAGTGGCAACAATAATGTGACCAAGCTGAAACTAACCAGTGACAGATGAATCGAATATATGGAAGCTGGCAGATGGCTTCCGTTTTGATGTCCCTCGAGCCTTGCGAATATATGAGCCCAGTATGCAGAAGGGATGCCCCTGCTGTCAGCAGCAGTCCAATGTTTGATAGAAGCGAAGCCGGGCCACTGCAGGGCAGGTTAAATACAGGTGATAGAGAATCAGAAATGGATGAGGAGCACTGAAACTGGTGAAGTGAGGGAAAATGGGGGCAGCGACGCATCCGGAGAGATCAGAGGAGGACGGGAAAGGCAGATGCAGGGGCGACGTCACACCATGCTGTGGGCACAGGAGTGGAGGTAAGGACCAGAGACAGGGCAGGAGGTCCCAGGCAGAATGGAACACCAGGCTAAGCAATCTGCCAATGGCACAGCGGGACACCGCAGGCAGGAGGAAGCTGCAGGAGGAAAGCAGGGTGTGAGCGCTGAAGCCCAGAATGCTCGACAGGAGCTGGGGGGAGGGAAGCAATAATGGAGGAAAAGGCAGGACGCTGCGGGCGCAGATGCCTGGAGAGTGGAGGCACAGGATGGCCACAGAAGCAGACAGGGGAAACAGGAGATGAGGTGGGGGATGGAGAGAGAGCCAGGAGCTGCACGAGGCAGCAAGGCAATGAGCTACCGGACGAGGAGCAGGGGAAACAGAGCAAGCTGGAGATGCTGCAAACTGTGGTGACAAACAAGAAGCTAGAGATATACAGGAGGAAGGAAGAGGAGCAGCGCCTCCGGCTGTAACAAAAAAATGAATTCTGGCGAGGCCCAGGATGTGTGACCTTTTAAGCCCGATGGGGGAGTGACATTGTTGCTCCGCCCATCGAACCTCAGGCTTAAAGCCCTCCCATTGACGTATTCACTGTTTCAGCTTTCTTTCAGCTTGGATGTTTGTTTGTATTTTGTTCTAGTATTGAATAATTTGAATAAAAGCATACTGTATTAAATTTAAAAAAAAAGGAAACCTCACCACACCCCACTGCTCCCTTACACATCCAGCCCTTCTATCTATCATCCATTTTAATTTTTTAAACCCAAATCACACCCATCTCAACCCTCCCACCCTCCCACACAGTCCTTATCATGCCCATCAGGTCACCCACTGTATAAGAAGATAGTACAGTTACATAGGAACTTATCATAACAGTAGATCTTTGAGGATATCTCTTTCATCAGGCAACAGCTTTGAAACATATAGCCATCAGGCAGTAGGACCACACAGAAACTTTTGCAAACAGTGTTGCCAGGGGCCACCCATGATGACATCAGGCATCAATGTGCTTTTAAGAGCGGGCAGCTCCTCCTCTCCTCAGTTCATAAAAACATAGATTTTGACGGCAGATATGGACCACTTGGTGCACCTAGTCTGCCCATTTCCCTATCTAACAGATAAGCTACAGATCCTAGTTAACCAACAGCCTACTTCCTCCTACCCCCAACTAGGACTGCCTAATGTCTGTCCCATGCATTCTTGAATTCCCCCACTGTTTTTACCTCCACAACCTCCTCAGGAAAGCTGTTCCATGCATCCACAACCCTCTCCGTGAAAAAATACGTCCTCACATTACCTATGAGCCATTCCACCTCTATCTTCAAATTGTGCCCCCTTGTTCTTGCACATCTCTTTTCCTGAAAGATGCTACTCTCTTGAACTTTGTTGATTCCCTTGAGGTACTTGAAAGTTTCTCTCATGTCCCCCCTCCTTTCCTCAAGGGTACATATATTAAGCTCCTTTAGTCTGTCTTCGTATGTCTTCTGGTGCAGACCCTGCACCATTTTAGTTGCCCACCTCTGGACAGCCTCCATCCTGTCTATGTCCTTGTGGAGATGGAGTCTCCAGAACTGCATGCAGTACTCCAGATGGGGTCTCACCAGCTGTCTGTACAGAGGGATAACAACTTCCTTACTGGTGATGCCTCTCCCTATGCATCCCAGTATCCCCCGGCCCTCCTTACTGCCTTCTCACATTGCTTGCCCACCTTTAGGTTATTTGATATGACTACCTCCAGGTGCATTTCCATTTTTTTTGTTGTTAGTATCCCACCCCCCATTGTGTACTCTTCCCCTGGGTTTTTGTTACCCAGGTGCATTACTTTTCACTTCTTTGCTTTGAATCTAAGCTGCCATACATTTGACCATTCATCCAACCTTGCCAAGTCCCTTCTCGTCCTTTCCACCTCACCTTGTGTATCAACCCTGTTGCAGATCTTTGTGTCATATGCAAAGAGATAAACTTTTCCTTCCAGTCCCTCCGCAATGTCACTTATAAAGATATTAAAGAGGATCGGTCCCAGTACTGAACCCTGCAGTACCCCGCTAGTAACCCCCCTTTCTTCAAAGTGGACTCCATTTACTATTACCCTCTGCATCCTGTTGTCCAGCCAATTTTTAACCCAGGCTACCACCTTGGGACCCACTGCAAGGCTGGCTAACTTGTTTATTGATCTCTTGTGTGGGACTGTGTCAAATGCCTTGCTAAAGTCTAGGCAGGCCATGTTCACAGCCCCTCCCTGGACTACTACTTTGGTCACAGAGTAAAAGAAATGTATTAGATTCATCTGAAATGACCTTCCCACTGTGAATCCATGCTGCCTTGGGTCCTGTGCCCCGCTGGCCTCTAGGTACTCAACAATTCTTTCCTTCAGAAGTGATTCCATCATTTTACCTACCACTGAGGTCAAACTAACAGGTCTATAGTTTCCTGCCTCTGTCTTGCTCCCACTTTTGTGAAGTGGAATCACATTTGCCCTCCTCCAGTCCTCAGGTACCACCACATCCTCCCATGATTTGTTAAAGAGGGTAGTCAGTGGTATCACTAGTTGTCCCCTTAGTTCTTTTAGAATTCTGGGGTGAATCCTGTCAGACCCCATTGCTTTGTACACCTTCAGTTTTAAGAGTTCTTTCAGAACCCTTTCTTCTGTGAATGGACTGGTATCAACCCCCTATCCAGAGTGTTTCTACTGTTTGGTTCCAGTGCCTCCCCTCCTCTTCTTTGTGAATACTGAGCAGAAGTATTCATTTCAGTATCCCTCGTTTTCACTGTCACCTCTACCCAATTCCCTCCCCTTTATTAAGCCTCAGTATCCCTCCTTTGGTCTTTCTTCACTCCCTAATGTACCTATAAAATGTTTTATTCCCCTTCTTAATCGAGTTGGCTATCTTTTCCTCAGTTTGGGCCTTTGCTATCCTGACTGCCTTCCCTGCCTCCTTCTGCTTTAACTGATATAGTTCTCTGTCCTGCTCCTTCTGTGTTTCCTTAATTTCCTGAATGCTATACTTTTCTCCTTAACCTTCCCTGCCACCTCTTTTGAGAACCATAGTGACTTTTTCCTTCATTTTGTTCTGTTGATCTGCTTTACACAAAGGATTGTTGCCTCTGTGATGGCAGTTTTGATTTTTCCCTATTGTTCTTCCACCCCTCCTTCCTGCCTGTTTGCGAGTGCTTTTTTTTTTCCTGAGGTACTCTCCCATTTTGCCAAAGTCAGTCCTCCTAAAGTCCAACACCCTTGCTTTTGTATGGCTTGACTCTACAGCTGTCTTTATTGTGAACCACACTGTTAGGTGGTCGCTTGTTCCCAGATGGCTACCCACTTCTAAATCTGAGATCTTCTCTCCAACCCCGTTTGAGAGCACCAGGTCTAAGACTGCTCCCTCCAGAGTGGGTTCCAACACTAGCTGTTTTGAGTCATGGCCCCTGTAGGGCATCGAGAATGACCCTGCTCTTGGATGTGGTTGCTGTAAAGGTGCTCCAGTTAACATATGGCATATTCAGGTCTCCTATCAACAATATCTCTCCTTTTTCTGCCATTCTAAGGATTCCTTCTATCATTTCCTTGTCTGTTGCCTCCTCTGAGATGGGGGTCTATAAACAACCCTGTGCAGACTGTGGTGTGATTTTCTGTCTCCAGTGTGACCCACAGTGCCTCCTCCCTTCCCTGTTTACCCTTTAGTACTGTTGCTTTGATTCCTTCCCTTATGTAGAGAGCTACTCCTCCTCCTCCTCCTGTCTTACCCTCCCTGTCCCTCCTGTAGATTGTGTACCCTGGTATCCTGACAACTCAGTTATGGTTCTCTGTGTGCCATGCTTCTGTGACTGCCACGATATCCAGGTGTCTCTCTTCCATCAAGGCCACTAGTTCAGGGAACTTGTTACACAGACTATGGGCATTGGTACTCATCGTCCTCCATTTTTTGATGGCCTTACTCCTTTTAGGCCCATCCTTGTCCTTATTGCCTTTTTCTAGATTTACCCCTTTCCAGCTCCCTATAGACTTCTCTACCTTTGTGTCTACTTCACTAACTACCCTGTTTGTGGGGGGGGGGCTGTGATTTCCCTGCTTCTCTTCAGTGCCTCCCCCTTGGCTAGTTTAAATGCTTGCCAATGAAGCATTTAAACCTATCACCTAGGATCCTGGTTCCCCTCCCGGACAGATGCAGACCATCATGCTAGTATAGACCTGCATCCCTCCAGGTGGAGCCCCAGTCCGCAATGAAGACAAATCCCTGAGCTCTGTGCCAGTTCTTCAACCAGTCATTGAATCCCGTGGTGCAGAGTACCCTAGCCTTACCCATGCTATAGACAGGCAGCACTTCCGAGAATGTTACCGTGTGTGCTACTTGTCTAATGCCCTTCCCCAACTCCACAAATTCCTGCTGTACTGCTCTGATCCCATTCCCAGCCAGGTCATTTGTTCCTAGGTGGGCAATGACATTCAACTCCCTCCCCTGGCGCCAGGCAGGCATTTTACCTCCCTCTACCTTCCCTCCCCCAGTTCTACCCTCCTAATAACTGAGTCCCCCACCATGAGATGTTTCCTTCCCCTGTGGGGTTCTGTGCCACCCTCCTGTGGGCTTCCTTTGTGGAGGTTCCCAGCATCCTCCTTGGTCTCCACTGTGGGTGCCTCCGTAGAGGAACCCCGCTCTGCCAGAATGGTGAATGAACTGTGGAGAGGCACAACTGGAGGGATGCACCTCTGTTCCACCACCCTCACCCTCCCTGAGTCCACCATGGTCCAACCACTCCTCTTTTATGGCAACCTCTGAGGCAGTGGTAGTGGCCTGCGTGGTCCCTGGGTGGGGGAGGAGGTTTCTCGAACCCTCGCCAGGTCAGCATGGAGACGGGCAACCTCCTTCCTCAGGCCAAAGAGATGCCTGCAAATAGGGCAGCAACGCAGCCTCCAGAACGTCTCCCACTCCAAAGCCAGTGCAATGCACCATTCCCCACATGTCTGTCTCCCTTGCTGTTTAAGATTTTGTTGTTGTTGTTTTTAGTGCATGTGATTGTGTTTACCCCCTATTCAGTGTGCTGTGCTGTTAAGGATATGAACAGGTGTATGTCCTTTGCACTTTTGGGGAAGTTTATACTTGGGGGACTGGCTTTGAGAGAACCAGGACAGAATGGAGTCCTCTGCGAGGCAGACAGCAGAAAAAGTTGTTATGGAGATAGCAGCAACATGATCCTTTAAAGCTGTGCCCTGAAGGGGGAAGGGGTAGGAGGGAGGGACGGTATGGCCTGATGAAAGAGATTCTCTCAAAGATCTACTATTATGGTAAGTTCCTATGTAACTGTACTATCTTCCTCGAGGACATCTCTTTCATCAGACCACACCTTTGGAACGAGTACCAAGCAGTACCAAACTGACAGGGGGTGGAATCAGGAGTGGAGATCTTGTAGGACTGCAAGTCCAAAGCCTGCACGTTTGTGAGAGTAGATGTCCAGACTGTAATGTCTGGTGAAGGTTGGACATTACTTCATGTGGCAGCTGTGCAAATGTCGGCAGAAGGCACATTGCAGAAACTAGTAGGAGAGGTGGCCATCCCCCTACTGGAGAGGCCACAACCAGATCAGAAAGCTCCTTGCCACACTTCTGGTAACAAAAAATGATACAATTTGCTAGCCACTTGGACAAGCATTGTTTAGACACGGGGCAGCCCCTTTCCCAGGGGCAAACAAAACAAAAAGCTGAGAGGGTTTTCTGAAGGCTTTGGTGTGAGTAAGGTAGTATCTCAGGATACTATGTACATCTAAAGTATGGAGCAATGCTTCTTCTGGACTGGCATGCTTTGGATAAAAGACTGGAAGGTGGATGGTTTGAATCAAATTAAACACCACCTTATGAAGAAACATAGGATTAGTATGCAAAAACATCTTGTCTTTGTGAAAACTCAAATGACGCTCACACATGAGAGCCAGCAGCTTTGAAATTTGAGCAGAAGTAATAGCAACTAAAAATAACGCTTTCCAAGATAGGCCACAGCTCACAGCAGGCTCAAAAGGAGCCAACATAAGCTTTTCCAGAACAAAATTAAGGTCCTATGGGAGCACTGGATTTCGTAGAGTGGCCCCAAGGATGAACCGGGAAACTACAGACCAGTGAGCCTCACATCCATGGTGGGTAAGCTAATGGAAAGTATCCTGAAGGAGAGGCTGGTGGCCCCTCCTAGAGGCCAAAGGACTACAGGACAGAAGACAGCATGGCTTCATATGTGGCAGATCCTGCCAAACCAACTTGGTCTAGTTCTATGACTGGGTAACTAGGCAACTGGACAGGGGCCATGCAGTGGATGTCCTGTATCTGGACTTCAGTAAGGCATTCAACTCAGTGCCACATGGAAGGCTGGGAAGGAAGTTAGTAGGCACAGGGGTGGATGCAGAGCTGGTGAGATGAGTAGGAAAGTGGCTGCAGGGAAGGCAACAGAGGGTGGTGGTGGGTGGGGAGCTCTCACACCCAAGGGCAGTGATGAGCGGTGTCCCACAGGGCTCAGTGTTGGGACCAGTGCTGTTTGGGATATTCATTGCAGACATATCATGGGACATCAAGAGCAAGATCAGTCTGTTTGCTGATGATACCAAGGTTGCGCGTGGTGGATGACCTAGGGGGATGGCAGGGGTTGCAGGATGATCTGGCAAAGCTTGAAACCTGGTCAGACACCTGGCAACTGGGCTTTAATGCCAAAAGTGCAAGGTGCTGCATTTTGGGATGAAGAACCCAAGGAGGTTACCAGCTAAGGGAGTGCAGCTAGCCCAGACAGAGGAGGAGAAGGATCTGGGTGTGCTCATTACAGGGTCAATGAACAACTCGACACAATGTAGGAAGGCAGCTGCAAAGGCCAACAAAATGCTGGACTGTATTGCAAGGGGTATATCCTCGAGGAGGGAGGAGGTGATTCTGCCACTGTATAAGTCATTAGTTAGACTACACCTGGAGTACTGCGTGCAGTACTGGCATCCGTATCTGAAGAGAGACATTAAGTTACTGGAGGGGTGAGAGCGCGGAGCGACAAAGATGATTAAGGGGCTGGGGACTTATCATAAGAGAGGAGGTTGAAGGAGTTGAACATGTACTCACTGGAGGAGAGGAGAGACAGGGTGACATGATTGAAACCTTTAAATACATGAAAGGAATAAACAAGACAGGTACAGAGGGCTGTTCAAAGTAAGGGAGGGCCACAGGGGCCATGATATGAGACTGGAGTGAGGAAGGTTCAGGAGGAGATGAGGAGACACTTTTTACAGAGGGTGGTGGCTGGGTGGAATGCGTTACCTGCTGAAGTGGTATGCAGTAGAACAGTGGACTGCTTCAAACGAGGATGGGACAGGACAAGGGAGGGTTAATGAAGGGGAAGGGTGGAAGGGAGGGGCAGCTGCAGAATAAGGGGTGCTAGCTGCACATTCAAGCAGACTTGATGGACCTCTAGGCCTTTATCTGCTGGCAAATTTCGTATGTTCGTATGGGGGCTTTAAGTGTAGAATGTCCCTGAGGAACATCTCGGCCACCTCCAATTGAGCCATCAGACGTCCATCAACAAGAGCATGAAAGGCTGATATAGCTGGTAGATGAGCCTTAAGGGTAGAGTATTGAAGGCCTGCATCCAATGGTACGAGCAGGCCTTCAAAATTTGATTAACTGGACATGTAAAAGGGTCCAGATGGTGAGAAGCAGCCCATATGGTAAACCACTTCCATTTAAGGGCATAGGTGTGTCTGGTGGAGGGTTTCTAGTGGCCCCAGAAAATTTGTTACCGATCGGGAGACTCCAAAGCGAGCAATGGCTATGTTTTCAGGAGCCAGGGGTGAAGATGAAGGGACTTCAGGTCAGGATAAATCAGAGTACCCTGATTTTGGGTCAGAAGATCACGTTGGAGTGGCAGTGGTATGGGGTGGATCCACTGCTGGTTATTGCAGGAGTGGGAAACAAATCTGCTGAATCCAGAATGGGGCTACGAGTATTAGTGTTGCACCCTCCTGTTTCAGTTTGAGGAGCACTTTCTGAATGAGAGAAAAGTGAGAGAAAGCATACAGAAACCTCCCTGTCCAGCAGAGGGACAATACATCTTGACAGAAAACTCCAGGCTCTGGCTTAAGCGAGCAGAAACTAGGCAGTTTTGCATTGTGCTGAAACGCAAAGAGGTCCAGGTCTAGTTGGCCCCACTTTGCGAAGAGGTCTTTTACCACGGAGGTCAGGAGTTCCCACTTGTGCATCACTGACTGGGATCTGCTGAGCTTGTTTGCCAATATATCTCAGATACTTGGAACATGAAGGGCTGAGAGGGTGAAGCCGTGTTCCAGAGCCCAATACCACAGTCACATGGCCTCTCTGCAGAGCAGGTAGGAATGAGCCCCCATGTTTGTTGATGTAATGCATCACAGTGGTGTTGTCTGTCTGTATTAACAGGGGACCTGGAGACAGATAAGGTAGGAATGCATGAAGGGCCTACAGGACAGCATGGAGTTCTAGCACATTGTTGTGCAAGGTGTGTTCTAGTGGGGTCCAGGTGCCCTGTGTTTCATAAGGGCCCAGGTGTGCACCCCAGTCCATGCCTGAGGTATCTGTAATTAGGATATGTGAAAGGGGAGGAGCGAGGAGGGAGGAAGGGCATGCCTTTATGATCCATCCACCATAACAATGTTTTGCGCAGAGGTTTCGTGACAAGGACTGTTTGGTCCAAGTAGTTCGTCAGTTGGCACCACTGGACCCTGAGGTCTACTGGGGGATGCACATGTGCAGCCTGGCTAATGGGACTGTGACACTGGATGCCGCCGGGTAACCTAGAAGGTGTAGGAATGACCTGACAGTAACATAACAACTGGTGTAAATCGAGTGGGCTTGAGCAATGAGGTGATTGGCCCAGTTCTCTGCTAGATAGGCCATTCCAAGGGAGGTACCCAACACCACCCCAATGTAGGAGGCATTGACAAGGTGTCAGTACCGATTTTGGGACATTGATTGTAATACCTAGGATGTTGAACATTTGCCAGGTTCGACCTAGGGTATGTAAGAGCTGATCCCTGGCACTGACTAACAGAAGCCAGTCGTCCAGGTAGAGAAACACATACAGGCCTTCTCTGTGAAGAGACACCGCCACTACAACAAAGCATTTGGTAAAAACATGTAGTGCCGAAGATAAGACAAAAGGCAATACCCTGAACTGACAATGGTTCCCTTGAAGGAGGAATCTCATATATTTTTGGTGAGATTTCCTGATTTTGATGAGACTGTACGCATCCTTCATATTTTTATTTATTTAAAAGTTTCACCAGGAAAGCATGCTGAGCAGACAGCTGCTCATTTCCAGATGCATCGGGGGGGGGGGGCATGGGAGAAGGAATACATTGTATACATAATGAGTACAGGCAAGTACAAATGTAGAGCAATAAGTACAAAGGTAGAGTTAGCACAGCAACTAGATAATACCCCGTAGAATTATTTACAGCAATTTGAAAGCACAACTGCATCACAGGGGAACATAGCCAGTCTCTTTGTTTCAGCAGTTGAAGAAGCCCCGGAGGGTGACTATCCTGAACTTTTTGTACTCTATGAAGCAACTAAGACCCCTGAGATCTAGTATGGAGTGTAGGTCACCAGGACACAGAAGTACCCGGAATAAAAGCCAGTGTTTCGTTGTTCTAGAGGAACCGATTGAATGGCATGCTTTTAGAGGGACTGAATTTCCTCAAGTAACATAGCAAGATATTCTGCTGAGTAATTTGTCTGAAGGGGTTGATGATCTGGAGGATTGTCTAAGAGTTCCAGAGCATGGCCTTTGTCTATAATTTCTAGAACCCAGGTATCTGAAGTAATCTCCTTCCATTGGGGTAAGCGAAACATTCGTAGAAACATAGAAGTTGTCAGCAGATAAGGACTTCTTGGCCCACCTAGTCTGTCCTGTATTCCCTACCTACTGTGCCACGGCAGACCCTACTCGATCTCCTGTCTTCTCCCCCCTTGCCTTACTTCTAAGGTTCCCTTGTCTGTATCCCATGCATGCTTTAATCCTGTTACCAGTTTAGCACCCACCATCTCTGCTGGGAGCCTGTTCCAGGCATCCTCCACCCTCTCTGTGAAGAAGTATTTCCTCACATCTCCTCTAAGCCTCCCCCCCTCCAGCTTCATAGCATGATCCCCTATCCTAAAGCATCTTCTTTTATGGAAAATACTACCTTCCTATACCTTATTAATACCAGTGAGGTATTTGAATGTATCCCTTCTTTCCTCTAGACAGTACATATTTAGTTCCTTGAGTCTTTCCTTGTAGGATTTTTGATGCTGGCCCTACACCATTTTGGTACCCTCCTTTGTACCGCCTCCACCCTATCCATGTCCTTCCAGAGGTGGGGCCTCCAGAACTGGACACAGTACTCGAGGTGAGGTCTTACCAGTAACCTATACATGGGTAATACTATCTCTCTCTCTCTTTCTGCCGGTGATGCCCCGCCAAGCACCTGAGCATCCTCCTTGCCTTCCCCACTACCTTATCACACTGCTTGGATACTTTCATGTCATCAGACATGATTACTCCTAGGTCTCTTTCCTGTGTTGTGGTTGCTAATACTCCCCCAACTGGTAGGTTGTCCGTGGGTTTCTGTGCCCCAAGTGCAAGATTTTCCACTTTTTTGCACTGAAACCCAGCTGCCATTCCCTTGACCACTTTTTCAGATTATCCCTTATTCTCCCCCCCCACCGTGTGTCCACTCTGTTGCAGATTTTTGTGTCATCAATGAACAGGCATACTTTTCCTTCCAGCCCTTCTGCAATGTCACTAATAAAGACACTGAAGAGGACCGGGCCTTGTACTGACACATGTGGCACCCCGCTGGTCATCTTTCCTTCTCCAGAGTGGACCCCATTTACCACCATCCTCTGACTCCTATTGCTAACCAACTTCTTGCCCACTTTACTACTTTTGGACCCACATCTAGGCTGCCGAGCTTGCTCACCACTCTTTTATGTGGTACTGTGTTGAAAGCCTTACTTAAATCCAGGTAGGCCACATCTACCCCTCCTCCTTGATCTACTTCCCTGGTCTCCTTGTCGAGGAACAAGATCAGGTTTGTCTGGCAAGACCTCTGCCCTATGAGATCATGTTGCCTTGGATCCTGTAATCCACTGGTTTATAAGTATCAGTTACAGCATTTATTGATCCGCTTATTAGGCCTTTACAAAACATTTTAAAAGAGGACAGCAATTTACAGATCTAAATATAAATATATATAAATATAAATACATAACTAACAGTAAATTTTAAAAAAGCAAACATATCATAACTCCCAAGCACAATCACCACTAAGACTTCAATTAATAAGTACATTTCCCTTACTTGTAAGCATGTAAATATTGTTTTAGAGGTACAATCATATCACTAGCCAATTCTTTAGTCTGAGGATGTATTAATAACCTCAATAATTCTTCCTTAGACATATCGACATAATAAGTATACTGTGCCAGTACGTGATCAGTGATATATTTATATTTGGGACAGTGAAGTATAATATGTATAAGTGAGTCAAATTCCGCTTGTCCACAATCACAATATAAATCTACACTTTGTCCTATAGGCTTTGAATAAATATAGTCTAAGTATTTAGATGGGCATAATTCCAATCGGAACTTTGTAAAGATATGTCTCTCCTGTTTATCATTTAAGGTTAGTAGATAGGGTTCTAATACATGATTTAATTTGTTTTCAGAGAACCACTTATGAAGATGAGAAGCTCTGACCTTATTCATCTCTTCATAATTGACAAAAGCTTCATTTTATTTTTTTTTCAAATTTAGAGTATTCTGCTGAAAATTTAACAGCATTAAGAGAGTCCCTCCATAGGTGGGTCGAGTTTGTTTTATTTAAAGTATTTAACAGGTCAGTTAACCAGAAGGATACAAACCACTTATTGTACCAATCCATTTTCTCTTTTAACACTGCACTGGTTAGTTTGTAATCATCCTGCGCTAACAACTTAATACAGTAGGTGACTTTAGCTGCCTTCACCAAATAATTCAACTGAATTCTGCCTAACTCAGCTCTTACCACACATGCTGTTGTACTTTTGGGCACCTGCAGGATGATAATAATAATAATAATAATACTTTATTTATAATGCGCCTTTCTAAAAATCAAGGCACCTTAACAGTAAAATAAAATGAAATAAAACAGGATGCAATAAAACAATAAAATACAGGGTTTCATGAAATTCAAAATATGGATACCGTCATACAGAGTAGGCTCAATGCCACAAATGGGTCTTTAGGGCCTGTTTAAATCCCTCCATGGTCACGCACTCCTGAAGCTGATGGGGTAGAGAATTCCAAAGGGCTGCGGCCGTATAAATAAATGCACAGGCCCCTGAAGATTTTAAAGAAATCTTTGGAATCTCTAGCAACCCCTCAACAGCCGAGCGGAGCAATCACCCCGGGCAATACAGAACCAGAAGCTTTCTCAGCTAGTCCAGGCCCAGTCCATGTAGGGATTTATAAGTCAGAAGTCCGACTTTAAAGGTGATCTGCCACTTCACCTGCAGCCAGTGCAGTTTACGCAGCACCGGAGAGATGTGACAAGTCTGGGAAGATAATTCTATATAGTAAAGAATCGTGTTTTTCTAAAGACTCAAGTCTATTAGAATACCAGACTTCAGTGCCATAAAGGGCAATGGGCATCATCTTTGCTTTAATGGCTCTTAGCATAGGAAGAACCATAGACCTCCCCAAACTTGAGAATTGAATCTCAATAAGGTGTTTCTAGAGTGGGTCAACTTTTTGTAAATATAAGATAAATGAAAGTTAACTTTCAAATTAAAGGAGAAATTATATCCCAAATAACAGAATGATTTCACAACTTCAATAACCTTATTGTCAATTTTCCATCATGTCTTATTTGTACATTTATCAACAATTCAAATTTCTGTTTTAGGAATATTAATCATGAGCTGATTTTGCACACAATACTTATACAAAATGTCTAGATATTTTTTAAGCTTACAGGTGAAATAGAAATTAGAGCTAAGTTGTCTGTGTATAACAAGGAGGGTACTAAAATACCCCTTATAGCTGGTGAATTTGAGCTTTCTATCAAGAGATGGTCTGGTAAGTCATTTATAAAAATATTAAATAATAAGGGCGCTAGAATACACCCGTTTCACCCCTTAGTTGGCCTTAAATGATTCTGTAAGGTTACCCTGAAGATTATATCTGACCTTTGTCCAATTTTCAGAATACAAACGTATTATAGTCCCTAAAATAGGGGATGCATATTCATGTTATATAATTGTCTCCACAATAAGTTCCTATTAATTTTATTGAAATTGCTTTTAAAATCAACAAAAGCAATATATACTGGAATCTTTTTCCTAATAAAATATTTTTAAAAAAAATGATGTAATAAAAATGTGATTCACCATGGAGAAGTCTTTTCTGAAACCAGCTTGAAACATATTAAAATGTCCTGTCTCATTTAACCATGTTAGTAATCTATATAAAATGATTTTTGTAAAAATTTTACTCAAGCAATCTGTTAAACTTATAGGTCTGTAATTTTGTGATGATGATAGGTTGCCCTTTTGATGCAATGATATAATAATATTACCCTTCCAACTTTCAGGAATAACATTTTCCATAATCATTTTGCTGAATAAAATAGCCAATAGATTACTCCATCACGTAATTTCAATTTTGTAAATACTTGATGGAATCATGTCTGGACCTGGGACTCTATTTGACTTCATACTCATTATTGCTACTTTGATTTCCATAGGTGTAATATTAATTGGGGGAAAAGACATTCTCTGAAAAAAAATTATCTCAACTTGTTCGCTTTCTATGCTAAAAAATATTTTTTTTTTCATAATAACCAACCCAATTCAGTGGAGAGACATGAGCTTCAACATTAAGACTGTAACCTCCCACTCCTCTAGCCACAAATTGCCAACATTTTTGTCATCCTTGGCTTTAATTACATTCAACATTTGTTCCCAGTTTTTTCAATTGAAAAACATATCGTTTATCTTTTGGAAATTTCCTGTATTTCATTCTTAAGTCTATTAATATTCCTATATCCTTCTGCAGATGGGTTGCCTTTCACTGCCCTAATAAATTTAAATAAATATGATTTATATGTTTTACAATCATTATCAAAACAAGTTTGGGTTGAGCTTGAACTTGTGTGTGGAACATAAATTAACAGAATAATTTTTGGCAAATTAGATACACCTTGTTACATATTTCCTTAGCATGTAGTTGTTGAGTTGTTAAAATGAGATTAAGTTGTGCCTCCAGGTTAAAGACATTTTCTTTTACCTTATCTTTAAGTGCAGTAGATAGCACAACTCTTTTATGATTTCTGAGTTCAATACTTGCTAAGTGAAATCATTTCTATTTCACATATTTTTAATACCTTAATATTTTTATTCAAAGAAAGCCTAACATGATAATAGTCACTCTCTGGTCTTAAAATAATATCAAATGATTTGCATAATAGTAAATGCCATGGAAAAATACATATATAATCAACAGTACTGGCTCCAAATCTAGAAGGCCAAATTTTTCTAACATATATAAAAAATATCTACCATGGATATTATAATTTTATCCATGGATTTTTGGATTATTACAAAGTCTTGGTCACCACTGGGTCTTGGTCACCACTGGGTCTCAAGTGACCAATACGGGCATTAAAATCACCTAATAAAATAATATCCCAAATAGGATTTTTACATAATGCATCCTCAATAAAGTCCTCTAAATCCTGCCAAACATCAGGGCTATAATAGTTAGAATTAGAAGGGGGGGATATAAGAAAAAATTACTCACCTTAGTAATGTTGTTTCTCCTAATGGAGTCTTGCTATATTCTGACATATGCAGTGAGTCCCAACCTTCGAACTTCTCCGGAGGTGAAAGATTTAACTTTCCATGCCAGGCATGGAACGCTGAGCTGGAGCTCGGTTGAAACTCTGCCTGTTGTTCTTCAAACTCAAACCGTCAGATCTTTACAAGCTAAACTCACTGAGGTCCTGTGTGGAAGCTGTAAACCTACACTAGCCAACTGGCTACTAAACATAAGAACACATTTTTTGGTCCCAAAACAAAGACTCAAGTCAGGAGACCCAAAAAATGAAAAACACAACACCACGTCACCCCAAGAAAGGAGGGGTGAAAAACAACAAGGTGGGCACCTACTAGTGCCAACACTGTACTGCCCACCCACATCCCAAAACAGAGGGTTCTGGAGGAGCAGGCGGGGAGGTCAGAATATAGCAAGACTCCATTAGAAGAAACAACATTACTAAGGTGAGTAATTTTTCTTCAAACAACATAATCTTGCTATATTCTGACATATCTGAATTCTAAAAGCAGTACCTCCATGGAGGAGGGACAGAACCTACTTAGGAAATAGGCTCTGAAGCACAGCTGTGCCAAACCGAGCATCACTCCTAGCCTGGATGTCCAGGGAGCAATGCTTGGTAAAAGTGTGAACTGTTTCCCAGGTAGCTGCTTGACATATCTCTAGAATAGGGATGTCCCTGGCAGCAGCCAGGGAAGCAGCTGTACCTCTGGTAGAGTGAGCCCTCAGGCCTGAGGGAGGAACCTTACCCAGTTTTTCATAGCAAAATTGGATACAAGAGACAATGCACCTCGCAATGGATCTTTTAGCAGCAGGTGTCCCTTTACCAACCTCACCATAAGTAAGGAACAGTTGGAGGGAGTCAAACCTGTGACCCTTGGTACGCTCTATGTAGTAACTAAGGGCTCTCTTCACATCAAAGCTGTGCAGCCTCCTCTCGCCAGAGGAGGAATGGCCAGTGAAGTACACTGGAAGAGATATAGATTGATTAAGGTGGAAATCTGAAACCACCTTAGGCAAGAACTTCCTGTTAGTCCTGAGGACCACCTTATCTCTATGAAAGGAGATAAAATCAGGCTCCACTGACAAAGCTTGTAATTCACTTATGCGTCAATCAGAAGTGATGGCTACCAGAAACACAGTCTTCCAAGTCAAGTACTTAAGCTCTGCTGAAGACAAAGGCTCAAAGGGGGGTTGCATAAGCTGAGCAATGCAAACATTAAGATCCCAGGCGGGGGCAGGGTCCCTGAATGGAGGGTTGGTGTGAAGCAATCCCTTGAAAAACTTTGAGAATACAGGGTGAGCTGAAAGAGAAGAGGGCTTACCTGCTGAAATAAAAGCAGACACAGCTGCCAGATGCACTTTTAGGGTAGCTGGTCTCAGCCCCAAGGTATTTAAGTGGACCATATAATCCAGGACTGTGGGTAAATCAGCAGATTCTGGGGAAATATGCTTTCCAGAGCACCATATGGAAAACCTTTTCCATTTGGAATTATAAGTAGCCCTGGTGGATGGTTTTCTAGAAGCCTTCAGGATATCCATTACACCTTGGGAGAGGTGTAAATCAGCAAATTCTAACTCTTCAAGAGCCAGGCCTTGAGACTGAGAGATTTGAGCACAGGTTAAGAGGCTATGATTCCTGGGAAGACACAGGGGAAGATGGACTGCTGAGGACAGTAGGAGTGGATACCAGGGCTGTCTGGCCCAATCTGGAGCAATCAGGATCATCTTGCAGGGTTGAGATCTGATTTGACTAGCACTTTGAACAGGAGAGAGGGAAGGGGGAAAGCACAGAGAAACTTCCTTCCCAATTGAGAATTAAGAGCATCCAGAGGGCTGAGCCCAACATTGGGGCCTGCAGCAAAAAGGGAAGTTGGCGTATTGTCTGGGGCTGCAAAAGATCTATCTGCGGGTGCCCCATCTGGCAAATATCACCTCAAGACCAGGGGTCCAGTGACCATTCGTGATGGCCCTGGGAAATCCTGCTGAGAGCATCTGCCAGGACATTGTCCTTGCCTGGGAGGTGAACTGCCGAAGGGAGTGTCAGGAGTAAGCCAGACCACAACTTCATTGTTTCGCACAAGGCCGAGACCGAGTGCCCCTTGCTTGTTGATGTACCACATTGTGGTGGTGTTGTCTGTTCTGACCTGAACAACTTTGTTCTGAACAGATTTGGAAAAAGCTTGAAGTGCTAGAAAAACTGCTCTGAGTTCCAACAGACTGATGTGGAGCAGAGATTCCTGAGGGGACTACAACCCCTGGGTAGTGAGGTCGCCCATGTGAGCTCCCCACCCCAAGAGGGATGCATCTGTAGTAAGGATTAAGGAGTGAGACTGAGTGACAAAAGGAACCCCTTGTCTCAGATTGCTCTGATCCTGCCACCACTGTAGGGCCTGGATCAGGGTTCGAGTCACTGGGATCAATTTGGTTAGAGGGTCTTTCCTTTGAGACCAAAAGGCTCTCAAATGGAACTGAATGTCCCTCATCTGAAACCTTGCTCCCTGCACTACTGCTGTAGAAGCAGCCATGTGCCCCAGGAGCTGAAGAAAATGCCTTGCTGGTCGAGACACCTGCAGGGTGAATGAGGAGGCCAGAGAGACCAGGGTCCTTGCCCTGTCCAAAGGGAGGAAGGCTCTGGCTTTCTCTGTGTTCAGCTCTGCGCCTATGAAGGTGAGGAGCTGGATAGGCTCTAGAACTGACTTTGAAAGATTCAGAAGGAAACCTAGAAAGGTGAGCAGTTGCTGAGTTATCTGTAGGTGTAACTTGACTTGGTCTGGGGACTGGCCTACTATGAGCCAGTCGTCCAGGTAAGGGAAGATGGCAATTTTTTGCCTTCTTAGATAAGCAACTGCTACTGCCAGGCATTTGTGAATACCCTTGGAGCAGAGGTGAGGCCAAAGGGCATTGCTCTGAACTGGTAATGGCCTGAGGGCAGCTCGAACCTGAGGTACTTTCATGGAGCTTCTGATGAGACTATGGAAGTAGGCATCCTTGAGGTCCAGGGATGCTAGCCAGTCCCCTGGCCTTAGAGAGGGTAGAATAATTCCCAGAGTCACCATTTTGAATTTTGGTTTTAAAAGGTGCTTGTTTAAGTATCTGAGATCCAGGATGGGCCACCATTCTCCTGTCTTTTTTGGGATAAGGAAGTACCTGGAGTACAACCCTTTGCCCTGGTGTAGGGGTGGAACCCTTTCCACAGCTCTGAGAGCCAGGAGGGAAGAGACCTCTGCCTCTAGGGCAAGTGCCTCTGGTGGATTTGCAGGTGGAAAGGATCTAGTTCTCATCTTTGGAAACTTTTTGAAGCTGAGAACCAGTCCCTGGCTTACTACTTCCAGGACCCACTTGTCTGATGTCAGAGACTCCCAGTCCTGCACAAAGTAAGCCAGCCTGCCCCCTACAGGTAGCTGAGAATCGGCCTGGCAGCCCCATCAGGGTGCCTGCTTGGCAGGGCTTTGGGCTGAGGGGGTGGAAGCAGGCCTGCTAGTACCCGTCTGCCTCTCCTCTAAAGAACCCCTCTGGCTAAGCAGAAGGGGAGGCCTGGGCTTGGTAAAAGGCCTATGAAAAGGCCTGCCCTGCCCCGAAGCTGCCTTTGAGGAGTGGCCTGCCTTTCCTTGGCCTGTACACTCCTATAGGTGGTCATATATTCACCCATTTTCTTCATGTAATTCTCTGTCTGCTCCCCAAACAGGGAATTACCCACAACAGGAAATCCATGGCCTTAGTCTGGGTATCCTGTGACAGGCTAGTACATCTGAGCCAAGCCATTCTGCAAGTGCCACAGATGTAGCCATGACTCTTGATGACACATCATTTGAGTCCACTGCAGCATGGAATTGCACTCTGGATGCCTCAATACCATCAGCAGCCACCTGCTCCAGCTCCTTGGCAAGCTGGCCAGGGACCTATTTTGCTAGAGCCATGACAGTATCCCATTTGGATTTCTGATATTTAGCAACATAAGCCACATAATTTGCCTGTCTGAGTCCCAAGGATGCTGCCATGTACTGTTTCTTTGCCATGGCATCAATCCTCCTGGAGTCCTTGTCCGGGAAGTGTGAAGCCAAGGGAATATTTGCCTTGTCACAGGCTGCAGCCTGCACTACCCCAACATGGCTGCATTGTTGTGTAAGGAACTCTGTATCAGAGCCTGACAATGTGTACCTCTTGTCCATTCTCTTATTTATTTGTTATTTAGTTGTTTAACCAGGTATAGCACACTAAGCTGAAAGCTTTTTTACAGGAGCGACCTGGGAGCACAATCTCCACAGGAGGTATAGTGTGAGGAGTTTTTAGAATTTTAAATGTCTGTTTCCCAAAAGATTTATGCAAGGGAATAGACAGCCTCCTAGACTCTGGGATATTCATCATTTCCACATAGTCAGGCTCCTCTTGATCATCCACAGCTTCCTCCATAGGGAGCTGGAGGGTTTCAGCCACTTTTTTATAAAACATAACATGAGAAGGGGACTCAGAAAGCCTAGGAGGAGACACTCCTGAAGGTCTGTCTGGGGAGATGTCCTGGTTAATGGGCACATCCAGACTTTCAAATCCACATTCACTCTCCTCATACTCCTCTTCCCCCTCCTCCGGTTCATAATTTTCCTCTAAATCATACTCTTGAACCAGTGGAACCGGCCGAACCGGGCGCTTACCTGATGGTGCTGGTTCGGTCGGAACCGGGGAAAGCGACTGGACAATTTTAATCATTTTGGCTATTTCTTCAGCGATTGGAGAGGAAAGTTTTGGCTTCACACCAGCTGATTTCCTAGTCCTTTTTGCTGGAACCGACTCCTCAGAGTTGGATCTCCTTTTGCCCGAAGAAGTCTCGCCCTGGTCAGAGGGCACTCCCTCTGGTTCGGTTGGAACCGAACCGGGCTGGCCATCTGGTTCAGTGGACTTTTTGGCCTCCCTTTCCCTGAGCATACCAACTCTCTTTCCCAGGGTAGCTGCAGGAAAATTTTTACATATCTGGCAGTCTGCATTGAGGTGGTCAAACCCCAGACAATAAACACAGGTGGTGTGGGGGTCAGCCTTGGCAAAGACTTCCCCATACACACTGCAGTGTTGAAACCCAGTGGGCCCTTTTCTTTTGGGTTTCTCAGACATAGTGCCAGTCCTAACCAAACTTACCCATTTATGGCAATCCGCCAGGTAAAACCCTCTTATCGGTTCCCCACCGTGTCACGGGTCGTGGAAAAAACCATAATAAAATCCGTTTTTTTTAGAACCGATAAGAACTGGTAACCACACTCTAAATCACAAATTAAGATATTTTAAACAACCTGATCGGTTCAAACTGAACCGATAAACCGTTTACAAGTTCCACACAGAAGAGAAATAATGTAAAACCTATCTAGTACTCACAAATACCACAGACAGAGCCTGAACTGACCGGTTGTGGTTTAAATTCGAAGAACGATTGCCGGGGAAACCAGGTCAGGAGACAAAAAACAAATGGAAGGAGGAGATAGGGACTTGTGAGGGGAGGCGAAGAAGTGGCAAAGTCATGGAGTGGAAAGGAGAGAACAGGTTACTATGAAGAGAGAGGGCGGGCATTTGTGAAGGGCCTTCAGAAAATAGTTGTGCACTGCTAGAGAGGAAGAAGGTGGAGGAGGAAATGATGAAATTAGAGGAATAATTGATAAATGCCTGGACCAAACTGGAGGGGGAAGTTCTGCTGGAAGAATTGCAACAGGGTAAAAGAAATAATGTGCAGGAGGAAAGGGGCTGGAAATGAGAGGAGATGAATGGAAGCAAGCAGGGAGTAAGAGGGTGGAATCTTAGTGCTGGGGACTCAATACTAAGAGGAGTTAGGTGGGGTAGCAAGAGGGAGAGGCATAGTCGCATTTGGGTGGAGGCCATGCCAGGAATGACAGCAGAAAGGGCGGGACAGTCTGTTCTGAAATATGCTAGAAAGGGTAGGGACAAGCCTCATTTAATTATACATCTTGGGACAAACGACCTGGCTGACAAGACAGTAGATATAGTCCAGAGGAGGTTTGAGGAACTAGCACAATTATGTGAGGGGCAGGAAGATCAGTAACGTTTTCCGAGATACTTCCAGTGCCAAAGGCAAGCATAACAAGAAAGCTGAGAATAGAGGAATTTAACGGATGGCTAAGAACCTGGTGTTGTGCTAAAGGGTATGTGCTGTTGGGGTGGGGAGGGACCTGGGAGGACAGTAGTCTCTATGCCAAGAACAGACTACACTTGAGTGAGGAGGAAAGAAAGTGTTGAAACAGAGGATGGAGGAGTACATAGAGGAAGTTGGGAATTTAAACTAGGAGTGGGGGGTGGCAGTTGGGGAAGAGATATGCAGAGACCACAGGTTGGGAAACCATATGAGCTTACCCCCCATAACAGTGACAAAGGACAAATGGCAAGTACTGTTGGTGATGCTAGGAAAGGAGGGCAGGATAGGAGGGGGGGAAAGGGTGGAAGGTGGTTACCCTTAATGCAAGGAGCCTTGGGAGGAAAACTGCAGAGTTACAGGTTCTCATGGCAGAGGGAGAGGTGGACATTGCAGCCATCACGGAAACATGGGCCACCCAATATAATGACTGGGACCTGTCTGTATCAGGGTACAGGTTATTTCGTAGGGACAGGGTGATTGGGAAAGGAGGGGAGGTGGCACTATATGTGAAGGAAGGACTGAAACGTGTAAGGGAGGAAGGGGAGGAGGGTAGTACGGAGTCACTTTGGGTGCAAATCCATGATTCCAAGAATAGGATTCTTAGAATGGGAGTGGTGTACAGGCCACCATCTCAGATGGAGGAGTTAGATAGGGAACTAGCGGGACAGATCAGGAGGACCTGCGAGAAGGGTAGTGTGGTGATTGTGGGGGACTTCAACATGCCAGGAGTGGACTGGAGCACCCCAACAACCAGGAACAGAAAGGAGCAGGTACTGCTGGATGCCTTCCAGGACAGCTTCCTGCTGCAAATGGTCAGTGAACCAACCAGGTTAGGGAATACCCTTGACGCTGTGATGGCAAATGGGGACTTTGTGAGAGAACTTACAGTGGAGGAACCGCTGTCAGGAGTGACCACCACTCAGTATGGCTCACATTGGATATGAGCAAGGAAGGTGGAATCTGGCACAAGAGTGCTGGACTTCAGGAGGGCCGACTTTGGGAGGATGGGGAAGTGGTAAAGGGTACCTGGCCAGAATTCAGTCTAGTATGGATACTAACCAGAGGTGGGAGCTCATAAAGCTGGGGATAGTGGAGGCAACAAAACCTGCTGCAAAGCCCAGAGCAAGAAGGCTGGGGCTTAGAAACCGAGCTGGTTGAGCAAGGAGCTCATGGAAAGGTAAGAAGGAAAAGAGCTGCCTTTAGGAAGTACAAGAAAACAGGGAGGGGAGGACAGAGAGGTGCTTGACAGAATCGAAGGAGGTGACAAGGGCAGTAAGGGGAGCCAAAGCATCTCACGGAACTCAGGCTGGCACAAGGCATTAAGAAGGGGAGAAGGACTTCTTTAAGTACATCAGGAGAAAAGGAGCTGTAAGGACCACATAGTAAGGATTAGAAAGGAGGGGGTTAGGTGGAAGCAGGGTACAATAAGGTGGAAGCACTAAATGAGTACTTCTGCTCAGTATTTACTAAAGAGAAGAGGGGGGGTGACACCCAAGGTGGGAGAAATGGCAGAAGCAGGGGGGGAAGTGGTGACAGATGGGGAAATCATGGAGGGCAGAGTTCGAGAGGGTTTGAAGGCACTAAGGGTGGACAAGGTGCCATGCCCAGATGGCATCCACCCCAGGGTACTGAAGGAGCTGGCAGAGGTCCTTGCAGGACCTTTGGCAGACCTATTTAATGCCTCACTACATTCGGGGTGTGTACCTCAGGACTGGAGGATGGCTCATGTGGTGCCCCTCCACAAGAGTGGCCCCAAGGATGAACCGGGAAACTACAGACCAGTGAGCCTCACATCCATCGTGGGTAAGCTAATGGAGACTATCCTGGAGGAGAGGCTGGTGACCCTCCTAGAGGTCAAAGGACTATAGGACAGCAGACAGCATGGCTTCATATGTGGCAGATCCTGCCAAACCAACCTGGTCAAGTTCTATGACTGGGTAACTAGGCAACTATACAGGGGCCATGCAGTGGATGTCCTGTATCTGGACTTCAGTAAGGCATTCGACTCGGTGCCACATGGAAGGCTGGGAAGGAAGTTAGTAGGCACAGGGGCGGGTGCAAAGCTGATGAGATGGGTAGGAAACTGGCTGCAGGGAAGGCAACAGAGGGTGGTGGTGGGTGGGGAGCTCTCACCCCAAGGGCAGTGTGGCGCAGTGTCCCACAGGGCTCGGTGTTGGGACCAATGTTGTTTGGGATATTCATTGCAGACATATCATGGGACATCAAGAGCAAGATCAGTCTGTTTACTGATGATACCAAGGTTGGCGCAGTGGTGGATGACCTAGGGGGATGGCAGAGGTTGCAGGATGATCTGGCAAAGCTTGAAACCTGGTCAGACACCTGGCAACTGGGCTTTAATGCCAAAAAGTGCAAGGTGCTGCATTTTGGGATGAAGAACCCAAGGAGGAGTTACGAGCTGGGGGGAGTGCAGCTAGCCCAGACAGAGGAGGAGAAGGATCTGGGTGTGCTCCTTACAGGGTCAATGAACAACTCGGCACAATGTAGGAAGGCAGCTGCAAAGGCCAACAAAATGCTGGGTTGTATTGCAAGGGTATATCCTCGAGGAGGGAGGAGGTGATTCTGCCACTGTAGGTCATTAGTTAGACCACACCTGGAGTACTGCATGCAGTACTGGCGTCCGTATCTGAAGAGGGACATTAAGTTACTGGAGGGTGCAGGCGCGAGGCGACAAAGATGATCAAGGGCTGGGGACTTATCATACGAGAGGAGGTTGAAGGAGTTGAACATGTACTCACTGGAGAGAGGAGAGACAGGGTGACATGTTGAAACCTTTAAATACATGAAAGGAATAAACAAGGCGGGTACAGAGGGCTGTTCAAAGTAAGGAGGAGGGCCACCAGGGCCATGATATGAGACTGGAGCGAGGAAGGTTCAGGAGGGAGATGAGAAACACTTTTTACAGAGAGGTGGTGGCTGGGTGGAATCGTTACCTGCAGAAGTGGTATGCAGTAGAACAGTGGACTGCTTCAAATGAGGATGGGACAGGACAAGGGGAAGGGTTAATGAAGGAGAAGGGTGGAAGGAAGGGGCAGCTGCAGAAAAAAGGGGTGCTAGCTGCACATTCGAGCAGACTTGATAGACCTCTAGGCCTTTATCTGCTGGCAAATTTCGTATGTTCGTAAATTCGGTCGAAAGCCAAGAAAAACAATACTTTAACTGACAAAATGAACCGAGCAGAAGGAGAAATCTCCGGAGCGACTGTTCAGTGAGGCGGAGTAAAGAATCTGACGGTTTGAGTTTGAAGAACAACAGACAGAGTTTCAACCGAGCTCGAGCTCAGCATTCCATGCCTGGCATGGAAAGTTAACTCTTTCACCTCCGGAGCAGTTTGAAGGTTGGGACTCACTGCATATGTCAGAATATAGCAAGACTTCATGTTGTTTGAACAGTTCAATAACAATATTAAATCAGCATGCCATCTAAAATTAACACATACAAAATAAGGGGATATTAAGGGTAAGTCTAATATATAAATATCTTTCCAACCTTTTATGAATGTTGCAATACCTCCCTGTGGTCTACCCATTTTTAAACATCTATTTGCAGGTGAAGAAAAACTGGTATACTCTTCTAGGCTTAGTTCATCTAATGCCTATGTTTCCTGTAGGCAAATAATATGTTGTAATAAAAAGGTCTTGACTTGGTTATCCACTATATTTTTAAAGAATCCTGCAATATCCCAAGAAATTATACAATCAGTCTGAAAAGCATTTATATTTACAGCATTTAAATGACATGAATCATTGTCTTTTATAGACTGTGTGGTCCCTAAATTAGATGAACATATACTAACATACATACTATTTGCCAGCAGATTAGGCCTTTCAGTATTTTCCAAAGGTGAGCTTAGTCACTCATTTACAGTATGTCAGTTAAACAATGAAATCTGTTTTGTATAGCAACATTTATAAGGGTAGTATTTACACGATTTTGTCTTTTACTCTGCAGAAAATACCACAACAACAATTTTTTTGTCAGAGACGTCAGATACAATAGATTTCTTAACATCCCCTTGTTCAATAAAAAAGGCCATTCACACAATAAAATACCTAATTCATCTAACCTGTAGGCTTCTTTCAAAATCCAACTATATAGAATACCATCTCTCACCTCAAAGAGTTATTTGGCCTTGATTATTAATATTGGCTTCTTGTTTGACCCAAATCACACCCTTAAAACCTTATTTCACTCCAACATAATTTTTATGTGTATAGCAAACTTGTTGGATTAAAGACTGATGTGTTTCACTTGGGGTTTGTTCCACACCATGTAGCGTAAGAAAAAATTACTCACCTTAGTAATGTTGTTTCTTCTAATGGAGTCTTGCTATATTATGACTATTGCAGTTTGTCCCAGCCTTAGAACTGCTCCGGAGGTGAAAGAGTTAACTTCCATGCAGAGCATGGAGCTTAGAGCGCGAGCTCGGTTCAGAAGCTCTCTTAGGCTGGTTTCAAACCGAAACCATCAGATCTTTACGAGCAAAAACTCACTAAGGTCCTGTGTGGAAGTTGTAACCTACACTAGCCAACTGGCCACTAATATATAAACACCTTCTTCCCGGTCCCAACACAAAGACTCAAGTCAGTGGACCAGAAAAATAAGATAAAATAACTAAATAAACACACCACCCAAACATGAAAGAGGGCATCGATAAATGCCAACAGAGGACTACCCACCCCATACCCAAAGTAGGAGTTCTGAGAGGGGCAGGCTGGGGGAGGTCATAATATAGCAAGACTCCATTAGAAGAAACAACATTACTAAGGTGAGTAATTTTTTCTTCAAACAACATGAAGTCTTGCTATATTATGACTATTGCAGACTACACAGCAGTACCTCCATGGAGGAGGGACAGAACCTACTTAGGAATAGGCTCTGAAGCACGGTGTAAAGCAACCGAGCACCCCTCCTGGCCTGAATATCCAGGGAGTAATGCTTGGTGAAAGTGTGTACTGTCTTCCAAGTAGCTGCCTGACATATCTCCAAGATAGGGATGTCTCTAGCAGCAGCTAGAGATGCAGCTGTACCTCTGGTAGAGTGAGCCCCTCAGGCCTGAGGGGGAACCTACCCAGCTTTTGATAGCAAAATTGATACAAGAAACGCATCCACCTGGCAATGGATCTCTTAGTGGCAGGTCTCCTTTCCCAACCTCACCATAAGTGAGAAACAGTTGGAGGAGTCAAACCTGTGACCCTTGAGTACGCTCTATGTAGTAACTTAGGGCCCTCTTAACATCTAAGCTGTGCAGCCTCCTCTCACCAGAGGAGAATGGTCAGTGAAGAACACTGGAAGTGAAATAGATTGGTTAAGGTGGAATCCGAAACCACCTTAGGCAAAAACTTCCTGTTAGTCCTGAGGACTACTTTATCCCTGTGAAAGGAAATAAAGTCAGTTTCTACTGATAAAGCCTGTAATTCACTTATACGCCTGGCAGAAGTGATGGCTACCAGAAATATAGTTTTCCAAGTCAAATACTTAAGCTCTGCCGAAGACAGAGGCTCAAAGGGGGGTTGCATTAGCTGAGCAATGCATACATTAAGATCCCAAGCCGGGGCAGGGTCCCTGAATGGAGGATTGGTGTGAAGCAATCCTTTAAAAACTTGGAAAATACAGGATGAGCAGAAGAGAAGAGGGCTTCCTGCTGAAATGAATGCAGAGACAGCAGCCAAGTGCACTTTCAGGGTGGCTGGTCTCAGTCCCAAAGAATTAAGATGGACCATGTAGTCCAATACAGTGGGTAGATCAGCAGATTCTGGGGAAACATGCTTCCCAGAACACCATATGGAAAACCTTTTCCACTTGGAGTTATAGGTAGCCCTGGTGGAAGGTTTCCTAGCAGCCTTCAGGATTTCGAGAACACTTTGAGAAAGTTGCAAATCAGCAAACTCTAACTGCTCAAGAGCCAAGCCTTGAGGTTGAGGGATTTGAGATTCGGATACCAAACTCTCCCCTGAGCACAGGTTAACAGATTGTGGTTCCTGGGGAAACACAGGGGAAGATGGACTGCTGAGGACAGAAGGAGTGGGTACCAGGGCTGCCTGGCCCAGTCTGGAGCAATCAGGATCATTTTGCAGGGCTGAGACCTGATTTTGACTAGTACTTTGAACAGGAGAGGGAAGGGGGGAAAGGCATAAAGAAACTTCCTTCCCAATCGAGGAGAAAGGCATCCAGGGAACTGAGGCCCAACACGGGGGCCTGCAACAAAACAGTGGAAGTTGATTGTCTGGGGCTGCAAAAGATCTATCTGAGAGTGCCCCATCTGGCAAACACTATCCCAGTACTAGAGGATCCAGTGACCATTCGTGATGGCCTGGGAAATCCTGCTGGAGCATCTGCCAGGACATTGTCCTTGCCTGGGAGGTGAACTGCTATGAGGGAAGTGTTCAGGGAGTAAGCCAGAGACCACAACTTCATCGCCTCGGTGCACAAGGCCGAAGACCGAGTGCCCCCTTGTTTGTTGATGTACCACATTGCAGTGGTGTTATCTGTTCTGACCTGTACCACCTTATTCTGAACAGATGCAGAAAACCTGAAGTACTAGAAAAACAGCTCTGAGTTCCAACAGATTGATGTGGAGCAGAGATTCCTGAGGGGACCATAATCCCTGGGTGGAGAGGTCGCCCATGTGAGCTCCCCATCCCAAGAGGGATGCATCTGTAGTAAGGGTCAAGGAATGGGACAGAGGGATGAAAGGCACCCCCTGTCTCAGATTGCTCTGATCCTGCCACCACTGAAGGGCCTGGATCAGAGTTCGAGTCACTGGGATTAACTTGGATAGAGGATCTCCTCTTTGAGACCAGAAAGCTCTCAAATGGAACTGAATGTCCCTCATCTGAAATCTTGCTCCTTGCATCACAGCTGAGGAGGCAGCCATGTGCCCTAGGAGCTGCAGGAAATGCCTTGCTGGTCGAGAGACCTGCAGAGTGAAGGAGGCGGCCAGGGCCACTAAGGTCCTTACCCTTTCCAAGGGAAGGAAGGCTCTGGCCTGCTTTGTGTCCAGTTCTGCGCGCCTATAAGGTGAGTACCTGGACAGGTTCCAAACTGACTTTGGAAGATTGAGAAGAAATCCCAGAGAGTAGCAGCTGCTGGGTAACTAGCAGGTGTGATCTGACCTGGTCTGGAGACTGACCACAATGAGCCAGTCGTCCAGGTAGGAAAAATGGCAATCTTTTGCCTTCTTAGGTGAGCGACTGCTACTGCCAGACATTTTGTGAACACCTTGGGCAGAAGTGAGGCCAAGGGCATTGCTCTGAACTGATAATGGCCTGAGGGCAGTTCGAATCTGAGGTACTTTCGATGGGAGCTTCTGATAAGAACATGGAAGTAGGCATCTTTGAGGTCCAGGGAGGCTAGCCAGTCCCTGGCCTTAGGGAGGAAAATCATTCCCAGTGTCACCATTTTGAACTTTGGCTTTAAAAGGTGCTTGTTTAGATATCTTAGATCCGGGATAGGCCGCCACTCTCCTGTCTTTTTTGGGGTAAGGAAGTACCTGGAGTACAGACCCTTGCCCTGGTGAAGGGGATAAACCTTTTCTACTGCTCTGAGAGCCAAGAGGGTTGAGACTTCTGTTTCCAAAGCAAGAGTCTCTAAAAGGTTTGTAGGTGGAAAAGATCTAGCTCTCATCTTTGGAAATTTCTTGAAGCTGATAACCAGACCCTGGCTCACTACTTCCAGGACCCACCTGTCTGAAGTTAAAGACTGCCAGTCCTGGACGAAGTGAGCCAACTTCCCCCCTACAGGTAGTGGAGAGCCGACCCTGGGCATCCCATTAGGGTGCCTGTTTGGCAGGTGCTTTAGGCTGAGGGGTGGGAGCAGGCCTGCTCGAACCCCATCTGCCTCTCCCTCTGAAGAACCCCCTCTGTACATAGGCTGAAGAGGCGGAGGCCTGGGTCTGGTAAAAAGGCCTGTGAAAAGGCCTACCCCTACCCCTGGGGGGCTGCCTCTGAGGAGTGGCTTGCCGTTCCTTGGCTTGTGCACTCCTGTAAGTGGTTCTATATTCATCCATTTTCTTCATATAATTCTCTGTCTGCTCCCCAAACAGAGAATTTCCCACCAGGAAAATCCATAGCCTTAGACTGGGTATCCTGTGACAAAGTAGTACACCTGAGCCAGGCCAATCTCGAAAAGCCACAGATGTAGCCATGACTCTAGAGGATACATCGTTGGAATCCACTGCAGCATGGAATTGCATTAGATGCCTCAATACCATCAAGGGCCACCTGCTCCAGCTCCTTTGCGAGCTGGCCAGGGACCTGTTTGGCTAAGCCATGACAGTATCCCATCTAGATTTCTGGTATCTTGCAACATAAGCCATATAGTTAGCTTGTCTGAGTCCCAAGGATGCTGCCATGTATTGTTTTTGGCCATGGCATCAATCTTCCTGGAATCCTTGTCAGGAGGATGTGAAGCCAGTGGAATATTAGCTTTATCACAGGCTGCAGCCTGAACTACTAACATGACTGCATTGCTGTGAAAGAAAATCTGTATCAGGACCTGACAAAGTGTACCTCCTGTCCATCCTTTTATCCACAGGAGGCACAGAATTAGAGCTTTTAAAATTTTTATTGTTTGTTTTCTAAAAGATTTATGTAAAGGTATGGACAACCTCCTGGACTCTGGGATATCCATCATCTCCACATAGTCAGGCTCCTCTTGCTCATCCAAAGCCTCCTCTAAGGGAAGCTGGAGGGTCTCAGCAACTTTTTTATAAAACAAAAATTGAGAAGGGGACTCAGAAAGCCTAGGGGGAGACTCACCTGAAGGTCTGTCTGGGGTGATGTCCGGTTCAATGGGCACATCCAGACTTTCAAACTCACATTCGCACTGATCATAATCCTCATCCCCCTCCTCTGGTTCATAGAACTCTTCTATATCATAATCCTGAACCACTGGAACCGACTGAACCGACCTTTTGCCAGACAGTGGCGGTTCGGAGGGAACCGGGGACAGGGACTGGACAATCTGTATTGCTCTGGCTATCTCTGCAGCAGTTGGAGAAGGAATTTTGGACTCCAAACCTGCTGTTTTTAGATTGCTTTGCTGGAACTGGCTCCTCAGTGCCAGCTTTTAGCATTTTCGAGATCTCGCCCTGGTCAGAGGGCACTCCCTCCGATTCGGTTGGCACCGAACCGGGCTGGCCATCCGGGTCAGCGGACGTTTTGGCCTCTCGTTCCCTGAGCCTGCCCACTCTCTTGTCCAGGGTGGCTGCAAGGAAATTTTTACAAATCTGGCAGTCTGAACTGAGGTGGTCAAACCCCAGACAATAGACACAAGTAGTGTGAGGGTCAGCCTTGGCAAAGGCTTCCCCACAGACACTACAGTGTTGAAACCCAGTGAGCCCGGTTTTTCTTTTGGGCTTCCCAGACATGATGCCAGCCTAACCAACAAACTTGCCCTTTTTATGGCAGTGCCAGGCAAGACACCCTTATCGGTTCCAAACCGTGTCATGGGTCGTGGGAAAAAAACGTAATGAAATCCAGTTTTTTTAGAACCGATAAGAACCGGGAACCGCACTCTAAGAAGCCTTAAAAGGCTTTAAACTTATATTTTAATACAATTCAATCGGTTCAACCGAACCGATAACACTTTTCAAGTTCCACACAGAAAAAACCCTATCTATTACTTACGATTACCATAGACAGAGCCTGAACCGATCGGTTTTGCGGTTAAAATAATTAAATTGCAGTTAAATTAAACCGAGAAATAGCGCTTTAAACCGAAGAAATGAACCGAGCAACAGGAGGAATCTCCAGAGCGACTGTTCAGTGAGGCGGAGTAAAGAATCTGACGGTTTCGGTTTGAAACCAGCCTAACAGAGCTTCTGAACCGAGCTTGCGCTCTAAGCTCCATGCTCTGCATGGAAGTTAACTCTTTCACCTCCGGAGCAGTTCTAAGGCTGGGACAAACTGCAATAGTCATAATATAGCAAGACTTCATGTTGTTTGAAGTAAATATTTTTTCATTTTTTGGCTCATGTACTCTATTGCCCTGGTCCTTATTAGACAAAGTAGTGACAACATCACTTTGTGGC
This sequence comes from Neoceratodus forsteri, assembly GCA_016271365.2. Classification (NCBI taxonomy): domain Eukaryota; kingdom Metazoa; phylum Chordata; order Ceratodontiformes; family Ceratodontidae; genus Neoceratodus; species Neoceratodus forsteri. The sequence continues at coordinate 1,224,371,489 of CM057450.1, forward strand.
TCCTGTACTCTATTACCCTGGTCCTTGTTAGACAAGACAGTATCAAGGAAATTTTTTTAAAAGAATTTTCCTTGTTCAAAATTCTTTTTTTTGAGTTCATTCATGTGTACTGGTAAGGTGATAGGAGGGTCAGCATAAACCCCTAGATGCAGGGCAATTATTATCTTTGTCCAAACCTCTTTAGCTAACTCCATGTCTGACAAAAAAAATCGAACTATCCGTTCTTCAGGACTACTATCTCTAAATAGACAGATTACATTATTCCTACTTCTACTAATACATAGGTCTGTCTCTAATAAATATTGCATCTTTAATAATAGGGCTTCATCTGTTTCAGCCTCAATCTGATTGACACCAACTACAGAGATAACAGCGTCATTCCCTGTTAACCAACATCCAAGTTCTGCTTCTTTCTCTTGAGTTGATGAATCAGAGCAGGGAACCAAACTCTCATATAATTAGAGCCTAACACCTTAGGGACTCTCCCAATGTGTGTATTATTAAGTTCCTAAGCAGTTTGTTCTTTTACCAGGGGGTTTTCACCCTTTTCATGTCAAATGGAATCTGGGCATGTCACTACTTTTAGCTCCTTATTAACAGTTTTATGATCCTTAATCATCTGATTTGAAACTGAGGATATCTTATTATGTTTGTTGACCTCACTGATTAAACTTCCTTCCCTTTCAATATTCTCTTTTTGCTTTTTTTTATTATTTCTTTTGTTATTTCTTTTCTTCTTTTCTTTAATCTTAGAACCTCATTGTGGTAAGTTCATTTCCTAGTTTGATAAGTTTACTCTGGCTGAACCAATAATGGGTTCTGAATAGTCTGGGTTCATGGAATCAAATCCATGCTTAATTCTGTCTTAGAAAATTCTATAAACAAATTTCTGATCAGATTTTCATGATATGCCACATTGGTTTTGATACCTGATAATTCATTCCTGATAATGCCTAACTGTTCAAATGTTGTAATAATATGTTGACCATATGGGGCTCACTAAGGGCATCTGTTAAACAAGGAGTAAATGGAGTAAGATAACATTTTACTCTTTCAGACCATTTATCGTGCATAATTTATTTTGTTCCAGACTCTAAAGTAATTGGATCCTGAACCAAGGATAAGTCCAGTGACTTTTCCAATGATTTCTCTGTTGAACTACCCAATGAGTTAAAATCAACATCAATTTTATTAACAGATTCTGGATATGGTCCTCATTCAAATTCAGTCGGGGTTGGTGGTGTTAACATTTTTTGTTTATTAGACTCAGGGGAGTAAGAAGACTGTTCGGCAATCCTCTATGCTAATGACCTGGTCATCTACACTAGTTCTTCTAGTATTGCCTGCATAAACTTAGTACTCAACTCTGACTTTAAGAAAGTTCTGGGCTGGCTACTGGACCACAAGCTAGTTCTCAACGAAAAGAAAACTAAGGCCATGCTCTTTGGATCTGCACTGAAGATGAAGGCCTGCTCCAATGTGCTGCAGGTTCTTCATCCAGGAGTAATTCCACTTGAAAATGTTACTTCTTTTAAGTACCTTGGGATACTGTTGGACCCATACCTGGACTTTAACCTTCATATTCAATCTTCCTGCAAATCTGTAAACTCGAAGTTAGGAGTGGCTTACAAAATGAGCTACATGCTTACACACTCGGCAAAACTAGCTATTGCCCATGGCATTCTGTTACCAACTCTTACTTACGGTGCCTCTATTCTCACCTCTGCCCATAAATCCTCCCTAGTGAGATGGGATGTCACATATAACAAGGTTTATCACTTTGCCTCCTCATCACCTCGACTCAAGCATCACTGCCTTCTCTATAAAAATCTTAAGTGGCTGTCACCCGCTGCCGGTAGACAATATTACCTGGGATCTCTCATGGACTTGATCATCCAGGATAAAACCCCATCCCTGCTGACTGAGCTTCTTGTTCCTCAACCTTCCTCCCATGGCCGGTGATCTGCTGAAAAATCCCTGCTCTTTGTCCAGAGATGTCGTACGGTGAAAGGCACCGAGGCCTTGCAAAGCACTGCTCCCCGAGTGTGGAATGCTCTTCCAACTCAACCTTCATCAGTCTCAGTCTCACCACAGTTTTAAAACTGAATATCAACGCTATCTACACCTTGCTGATACTTGCAGTTACTTTGACCCTACCTAGACTCCTTAGTCTCTCCTCTACTCTTTCTCTCCTCCAGGGTATGCCCTCTGTTTCTGCACTTATCATATACAATGCTGTCTCTGCTTATTTATTACTCTTATTGTCTTTATGCTACATTGTTGCCATTATGCTACATTGTCTGTTTTACTTCCTTAATGTGTACTCCAAATTAATGTATTTTTTGTAGCACTGCTGTACTGTTTTTCTATTTTTGTATGACTGTACTTCTGTATCACCACATTGTTTCTCGCTGTTGCATGTTGTACTCTCCTGGGTTGTGCCTGAAAATAGTCATTTTATGGCTATTGCACCTTCCTAGTAAACAAAAACTAAATAAATAAAATAAAAATTATTATTATGAACAATGAGACAGAGGATGTAGGGGCCTCTTTAGCTGTTATATGTTCCCTATCTATACTGAGGTATTATTCATTAAGACATAAGGGGTAGCAATATGAGGAAATCATTTTAATGTTGCTTGTTTATGAACCCTGTCTCCTTTACGTCCTTTTTGATCTTTTATTTTGTTTGAGACCTTGGGTCCCTTTAGATTTTGGGGGGTTGACTCCCCCCCCCCATATCCTCCCTTTTTCTTTGTTTGAGTTCTGTTTCTCCTTAACTGAGGGTAATTCCATGATTTGTTGACTTTGTGTAGTAACCCCTATTTGTAAAGTTTTTCTTAACTTAATATATGGCTCTAAGGCAATGAAATACTGAGAAGTTTCGAATAAAAAAGTTACTGTGCAACAATACTGGTGCAAGTACAGATACCACAACACATAATATAACACCCTATAGCAAACTGTACTGAGTAATAAAAATGTCCAGTTTCAAGGAAAACTCCTTATAATAAGTTCATAAGAAACAGATGGTGTCGTCACAAGGATATCATTTAAAGTGCAAAGCTTTCCATATCCTTTTAAGGTCCTCCAACTTCGGCTTTCATGGCAGGACTGGAATAATACTGTTAATGCCTCTATTGTAGATGTGGGTACATTCCAAATATCCACATGGCAGTGGCTACAAAACACATCTATTGACTAAAAAAATAAATAAATAAAAATATTTAAAATCCAAATATAGCTTTTAAAAAAAAGTAAGTAAATAGAAAAAACACCCTTAGCTGAAAATATATGTACACCACACGGGCTATTAAATCCAATTTGAAAGAATAGGAAATCAAATTAAATTGAGAAAAATTCGTAGCCGCTGTACAGAAAATGTGGTAAACAACGGAAAGAATCAAAAATACCCCCAAAGAAGAGATAAAACTTCCAAACTCCACCAATAGTGTTTTGTAAAACCCCAGAGCAAAATCTGAATAACCAGTCCTTAATGCAGAAGGTAAGTAGCATCTACAAAGAAAAAAAACAAACTGAAAAAAAGAAATGGTTGGAGGATCATAAAAACAAACTCCGTAAAACAATCTTATGTGACGAGCTTCAATTAATTAAGTAAAGAATCGTTACTTTTATTGAATCCCAACTGCCCATGGGCAGCCAGCAAAAATATTAACCAGAGCAAAGTGAGCTTAGGCCCTCTGGCATAGTGTGTATTCAGAGAAAATTGTGATTTCAGGTCGGGATGCTATGCATGTATATTTATCACAAAGTATACTACGTGACCACAAGGTCAGTATTTCAACTGGATGACTTAAAATTATAAAAATAAGATTTTAAAAAATAATGTTAAGTAAATATAAAAAAAAGGGGAGAAAAGGGGGAAAAAGTAAAAAGCTGTTGCAAATACCCTTCCCTTTCCCTGAATCTTTCTCTTTCTTTTTTCCTTTCCTTTTCACCTTTTCCTTCTTCACTCCTTTGTGTTCGTCTTGCTTAATTTTACCGTCCTTTACTGCCCTTTCAACATTCCTTCATCCTTTCAGCATAACATCGTCTCCAAGAATAAAGACTTTAAAATGATCCAGGGTGATCCGCTTTTACAGGGCCAGTCTCCACAGGCTTGAACCTTTCCAAAAGGTTCCTCTGTGTCACTGTCCAGCTACCACCAAAGCTTTCCTCCTAGGGGCCACAAGAGAACATCTGAAGAGAAATAGCCAACCCTGATGGAAGCACAAGGTATTCTGGAAAGATCTGCTTAGGCAACAGTGGTTTACCTTTTTTTAAAAGAAGAAACAAAAACATTAAGCAATCCTGCTTTCTCAGCTACTCCTCAGCTCAGCAGTGAGCAGCTTCCATCTGGGACCTCTCAGAGCACTCGTCTATGTTTATAAGGTATTTCACAATCCTTTCCTTCAGTAGTGATACCATTATTTTACCCACTACTGAAGTCAGGCTGACAGGTCTATAATTTCCTGCCTCCTCTCTATTTCCACTTTTGTGTAGTGGGACAACATCTGCCCTCCTCCAGTCCCCTGGTGCCTCCCATGTTTCTAGTAATAGGTTGAATAGAGTTGTCAGAGGTGCAGCCAGCACCTCCTTGAGCTCTGTCAGTATCCTAGGGTGCACCCCATCAGGTCCCATTGCCTTGTCTACTTTTAAATGTGCTAGTTCCTTGAGAACTTTCTCCACTGTAGAAGGATTAGTATCCACCTCCTTCCTTTAAAGCCTTTGTCCCTTATCTTTGTCCTGTCACCTACCTCCTCCTCTGTAAATACTGAGCAAAAGTAATTGTTCAATGTGTCTGCTTTTTTTTTTTGGTCCTCTTCCTCACAGACCCCTCCCTCCTCTTTTAGCCTTACTATCCCTCCTTTGGCCTGTCTCTTCTCGCTTATATATCTAAAGAATGTTTTATCCTCTTTTTTTACTGACTGGGCAATATTCTCCTCCTTTTGGGCCTCAGCATTCCTAACTGCTCTCCCTGCCTCTCTGTTTCTCCTGGTAACTCTCCCTAGCCTCCTTCTGAGTCCTCTTGCACCTTCTAAATGCTAGGTTTTTTTGCCCTTGATTTCTCTGCTACTTCTCTAGAGAACCATAGTGGCCTCTTTTTTCTCTTGCCCTTGTTAGTCTGTCTGACACAGACATTTGTTGCCTTTTCAATGCCTCCCTTTATTTTTGCCTGTTGTTCCTCGACCCCCACCCCCCCAGTTTCCCTATCCCTGCTAGAGTGTCCCCGAGGCATTCTCCTATTTTCTTAAAATTGGCCCTCCTGAAGTCCAGGACCCTCGTTTTAGTGCGGCTCAATTCTGACCCAGTTCTTATATTAAGCCACACAGTACGGTGATCACTGGTCCCCAGGTGGCCACCCATTGAGACATCAACAACACTGTCCCAGTTTGTAACAGGTCCAGTATTGCACCCCCCCAATGAGTGGGTTCATTAACCAGAGGCTTGAGGAATACTCCTTGCAGGGAGTCCAGGATGTCCCTACTTCTGACTGCTGCAAGTCCCCTACCTGCAACACCCTCCCTTTGCATGCCATCCTTTGGATTGCTTCCATCACATCTTTATCCACCTCTCCCACCCCTGTGCTGGAGGTCTGTAGATCACTCTTGTGCAAATAACAGTCCCCCCTCTGTGTCTCCAGGGCAACCCACAGTACCTCAGCTTCCTCCCTGCTCTCCCTGTAATTCCGTAGCTTTTATGTTGTCCCTGACATAAAGAGCCACTACTCCCTCTTTTTTTACCTACCCTGTCTTTTCTGAACAGAGTATACCCTGTTATGGGTACATCCCAGTCCTAGTTTTCATTGCACCAGGACTCGGTAATTGCTAGTATGTCCAGGTCCACATCTGCCATGGTGGCCTCTAAGTCTGCAATCTTATTGCCCAGACTTCAAGCATTTGCACACATGGCTCTACATACTGTTCTGCCACCCCCCCCCCGTCTTATTTTACATTTGCCCTTTCTTATATCCTCCCCTTTTTTCTTTTACTATCTCTCTTTCCTTTTACCCCTTGGATTCCTTTGTTATTTGTTTTCTTCTAGGATTTCACACCTTCAGGATTCCCATTGCTGACCTTGTGAGACTGTGTGTGTGTGTGTGTTGGAGAGGGCAGTTTATGTCTCTCTGCCTAATTCCGCCTCCCCCAAGGCTAGTTTAAATGCTCACCAGTGTAGCATTTAAACTGTTCACTGAGGTTCCCCTCTTGGATGGATACAGGCTGTCACCCCATACAGGCCCTTATCCATCCAGGTGGGTCCCAGTCCCCAATGAAGTCAAATCTCTCCTCTCTGCACCATTCCTTCAACATGCACTGAAGATCCTGGTGCAGAGAATTCTGTCCTTCTCCCTGTCATAGACTGAGAAGGTCACAGATCATGCTGCTTGCCTAAGACCCCTCCCCAATTCCCCAAACTCCTCAAGAACTACTGCTGGCTCATCCCTAGACAGGTCATTTGTCTCCAGATGGACAAAGATGGTCAGCTCTCCCTCCCTTCCTGCTGCCCCAGTGATCCTTTGGATCCTCTTTTCATCCCTATGAGCTGTGGTGCCGATAAGGCACCTAATCTCCTTCTCCTCATACTTACCTGCCCCCCTCTCACTACAGATTCCCCTACAAGGATTCACTTCCTCCTCCTTCTCTGGGGTCCTCTGTCACCCCCTTGGCGTCTCGACTATGGAGGACCTCCAAATCCACCTTGGTCACTACTCTGGGTGCCTCTGTGGGACATTCCTGCTCAGCCAGTGCAGCGTAGATGTTTCATAGTGGTACTGGATGGGGAATGTGCATGCACTCCACCACCCTAACCCTCTCCAAGCCCACTGTTGTCCAGCCACTCCTCATTCTAGGCAACCTCCAAGGTAGCGGTGGCAGACTAGGTGGTTCCTGGGTGGGGCAGTAGGTCCTTCAAACCCAAGACAACTCGGCCTTGAGTCTGGCAACCTCCTCCCTCAGCCCAGAGAGATGCATGCAGATGGGGCAGCAACGCAGTCTCCAGAAAGTCTCCCTGAAGAGTGCTGCTCCACAGCCACTGCACCACTCCCAGAATAATTACTGTATGTCCTCCCTTGTCTGTTTTAGTGTTTTGCCTCCTTCAGCCCTTTTTAACCCCTTGCCCACTATTGCTTCATCCTAAGCAACTTCTACCCTGCCCATCTTTGTTTTGTTCACTTCAAACCCTTAATTGCCCCTACTGTAGATAGTGTTTCATCTATACCCACACTGTTTCTAGACCCTAACATGCAACTACCCTCTTAGTTCTGTACCCTTCCTATTGCGTGTCCCGACCCTCCTTGCTCCCTTGCAATGGGTGTACAGTTACAGGAGTTTAAACAGGAAGCTTACTTCTGATGTCGGGTACACTGTCCTGATGTCCTGCTTCCTCCGGTCTTTTTTTTTTTTGTAAACTTTAAAGTATCAAGACAGCGCACACAATTGACAATCCATGCCTTGTATAGTCTTTTCATCTCCGGGAAAAGTAATTACAAAGGATAGTATAAAAAATCAAAAACTTTGGAATCAATCAAGTGAGGATTACAATGTAAGAGTCTGAGTCCAAAGCAGAGAGGCTATAATTTAAAAAAGAAAAGTGCTTATAGTGCATATAGTACATAGGGACAAATGGTATAAATCTTATTCTAAAGGGGCCCTCAATGTTTCCCTAGGTGGTTCAAAAACAGACAAGGTTGTTTTTTGTCACAGCATTTAAAATAAGGGAAACCAATCTTGTTTTCTAGCTTCCTCTAGTGGGGCCCATAGCTCCAGGTATCTCCCAAATTGACCCCTAACCGTATACTGAATTTTCTCAAATTTCATACAATTCATGAGGGAACTTATCCATTCTGCTACTATTGGGGCTACAGAGAGTCTCCAGTGAGTGGCCAATGTGCACAGTCCAATTACATTTCTCAATCTCCAGAGGCTAAAAGTGGGTTTCCGAAGTTCCCCACCCTTTCTCAGAGGCAGTCCCAACAATATTTCTGCCAGGTCTACTCAGAGGGGTGTACCAAGAATAGGGGCCATTAATTTGTGTATTCCCTCCAGAATGTCTGCACATAGTGACACTCCCACAACATGTAATAAAAAGTTCCCTCATGGATCTGACACTTAGGACACAACGAGGAAACATCAGGATCCAACCTATGAGCTAAAATGGGGGTATGATAAGCTCTCAGAAGAACACTGTATTGAATGGCTCTCACCCTATTGCTGACAGAATACCTGGTGGTATTTTTCATTATCACTACCAGTCCCCTCCTGTTAGTCCCTCCGAATAGAGATCCAGCTCTCACCTATCCCTTATCTTCTCGAAGGGGTCAAGAAGAGCACCCATCATAGACCCATAGCATCTTCTAAGGGGTGGAAAGGAAGGGTCCCCAAACTGTCCATAGAACAACTCCTCAAATGGGGAGCAGACGACTACCTGTCCCTTCCCTTCCTGTTTTTTTATTGTGGAGAACGAGTTCTTTAATCTCTCATTTAAGGGGAGGTGAGCCGGTTCAATATTGTATTCTTTGATTAATTCACTAAAGGGACGGACCTCCCCTTCCCTTACTAGATGTTGAATAAGATACACTCCCTTATGGAACCATCTCTGTAAAATGGGTCTCTCCCAGAGAGTCAACCTCCTCTCCCCCTCTAAGAGCCCCTGAAGAGAACTATCAGGGGAATCCCCTGCTTGTAGCCAATCATGTCATGAGCTAATTTCCATGCCTTAGTAGTTGCTCTGGTACAGGGGTTAACTATGCTAGCAAAAGCATTTATCCCTCCCACCGGGAGCAGGGCAGCATAGTATGAGACTATATAGGCTGTTTTCTCCAATTCCACCCAGGCGGGTCACTTATTGTCCTCTTGCATCATATCCCGCACATGGGATAATTGGGAAGCTATATAATAGTGCTTCACACTTGGTAATTCCAAACCCCCCTTCCCCTGGTTTAACCATAAAAGCGCTTTTTAATTCTGGGTCTTTTGTTGTTCCAAAGCAGTTGTGTAATAGCTTCCTCTAGGGCCTTAATATACTTTTGTATGATTCTCAAGGGGACCATTTGAAAAAAAAATAGAGAAATTGGGGGAGCACTTACATTTTTACCAAGTTCACTCTTCCTATACGAGTCAGTGACAAGGCCCTCCAAGACAGGCTGTCATCTTTAACTTTTGTTATAATTTCCGTCATATTGTTTTTTACTAATGTGGACAAATTAGCTGGGATTAGTATGCCCAAATACTTTAATTGGTTAACAGGAGTAATCTGAGACTGAGCAATGATGATATGGCATTTCCCCCCACCTAGTGGCATCCATTCGCTCTTCCCCCAGTTAATCTTATGGCCCAAAAGGGGACCATAAACTTCAAATATTTGTAACAGGGCTGGCAGTGATTCCCAGGGGGAATAGAGAAGCAGCAGAACATCGTCAGCAAAGAGGGATATCACATGACTGGTCCTCCTCCAATTGAACTCCTTTATGTATTTGTGTGACCGGATACTGTGCGCTAGCACCTCAATCGTGAGGACGTACAGTAATGGTGAGAGATGGCAGCCTTGTCTTGTCCCTCTTGACAGGGCAAAGGGAGGCAAAAGAACATTGTTAGTAAGGATTTTGACTTTTGGGGCTTTATACAGGGCACAAATCCATCTCATCATATGAAGCCCTAGGCCAAATTTCCTTAGAACCGCCATCATGAAGGGCCATTCAACCCTATCAAAGGCCTTTTCAGCATCTAACGCTAAGAGCCCCCCCTTCCATACCTTTAGGCCACTGATGAATGATGTTAATAGATTTTCTAATATTGTGCTTGGCTTTTCTTCCTTTAACAAAACGCCCCTGGTCAGGGTGAACCAGTTGGGGAGAAGCTTCTCCAATCTGGAAGCTAGGAATTTGGTCAGAATCTTATAGTTGGAGATTAAAAGGGATATGGGGCAGTAAGAGGAGCATTTAAGGGGGTCTTTTCCTGGTTTTGGGAGGACAGTTATGGTGGCTAAACACTGAGATGTGGGTAGAACACCAGCTTCCAGAGATTTCACCACCATTTGGAGCAGTGTAGGACCCACAATCTCCCTCATTAGTTTATAGAGCTCAGCTGGGGTCCCATCTGGACCTGGTGCTCTCCCTTTTTTGCACTCCACACCACTCTTTTTAGCTCCCCCAGTGTTATAGGGGAATCAAGGTCCACCCTATCTTGTGGTTCTGTGGATGGAAGGGAAACCCTGTCAAGAAATATGGCTGGGTCAGCTCCCACTGGGAATTCTGAAGTGTAAAGGTGGGAGTTGAAGGCTTTAAAAGAGTCATTTATTTTATTTTGGTCATAGGTTATTGTCCCCCCTCCCTCCTCTACTCCTGTAATGATGCACTCAGCCCTTTTCCTTTTTACTAACCCTGCCAACCACCTACCAGATTTGACCCCCTCAAAATAGGTGTTAGATTTTGTAATAATGAGATCCCTTTCTATTTTCCTAATTGAGAGCTGGTTTAATTTACTTTTTAATACTTTAAGTTCAACCATTCTTTTCATGCTGTGGGAGGCCATTGTCTCCCCTTTCAGCCTCTTGATTTGCCTTTCAAGGGAGGCCTCCTGTCTGGAGTTGGATTTTTTTTAAAGGAAGAGTAGGAGATCGCCTCCCCTTGAATGAAGGCCTTCAGGGTATCCCAGATCACACTGTTGTTGGTTTCCCTTGGGGGATTTAGGGCAATAAATCTGGCCACATGGTCCTTCAATTGTGTGAGAAATTGCTGGTCTACCAAAAGTTAGGGGTCCATGCACCACTGCTGCACAGGTATAGTCTCTCCCCTCCCTCAGTTACTACCCTGAGAGGGTCATGGTCGGATATTAGTAGAGGACCATACTTGGCCTCCTTGATACTGCCCAGCCTAGTTGATGGCAGAAAAATGTAGTCCAGTCTGGTGTATACTTTATGGGCATATGAATAAAAAGAAAATTCTTTGGAGGTAGGATGACAGAACCTCCATGCCTCCTGCAAGGCCCTTCCCTCCACCAAGTGGTGGAGAGCCATTACACTACGTGGCGTTGGGCCACGTCTTGTACCTGAATGATCCAATTTTGGGTCCCAGGAGGTGTTTAGGTAACCTCCCAGAATTATGTCATCAGGGTAAGGAGCAAGTGTAGTCTCTAAATGTGTAACTACTGCAATGACATGTCTCACCTGGAGGTCGGCCACCAAAGAGAGAACTCTAATGGAAAAACCAGGCCTAAACCAAATTGCCACCCCCTGTGCCTTAGAGGTGAAGGGAGCAGCCACCAGGGAACCTCCCCATGATGCTTTTAAATTATCTACTTCTTCCTTTGTTGAGTGGATTTCTTGCAAAAGGAATATGTCTCCTTTCATCTTTTTTATCTGGGACAAAATTCTTTTCCTTTTTACCACTAACCTTAACCCATTTATGTTCCACGTAATCAGCGTAACATTATCCATTGTTCCTAATACATCTAATAGACATGATGTTGTCTGTTCTTGGGATAGCATAGCACGTACTAAAGACTATGTTCCACCTTTCTTTAAACAAAAAACAAAGTATAACAACCTTCCCCAACATAAGTTTCTCTCCCCCCTCCCCCCTTCAACAAACAACAAAATTGTACCCTTCATTGTTTCCCTCCTCGTCCCCCAACTGTTAGCACCCCCAGTCAATACTAATACAGATTTTAACAGCACCCACCAAACAGTTACCCTCCCCACCCCCTTGACCTGAGGACCTAATATTAAGTCCATCCACTGCTTTTCATGGATTTAGCATCCCATCCCTTGCAATAGATAAGACAAACAAAAATACTGTAAATAAGTAGCAATGCCCCTCCTTCATATCTATACCTTTTGTGAGGGGGTGAGGGCGAGAAAGATTAACTTCACCTTCTCAGCCCTCCGCCCAGTCTCTTGTTCAGATCAAGATATGAGCACCCCAAGGAGGTCTCTGCACAGGGGACTGTCTCCTACTGAGGCCTGGAGACAATCCACCCCCTGCCCCAATGGTAGTTTCAGCTTAATCCAAATTGCTCTTCCATGCCTTATTTAGTACACGTGGACCCCCTGAATACGCCCCCTTAAACATGAATAGAAAAGTCACTTGGTACAATCCCCAAATGCAAGAAGAAAAACATGAAATAGCTGGAGCCAAACTTGTTAATTCACAACGGCTTGAATCAAGTCATATAGCCTTAAAAGGTTTAAACTTAAATTGGGTAATGAAATGCCAGCTAAAATCTGAAAAAGTCCACTCCTTCCAGTGGGAATGATTGAGAGTCCCAGCATACTAGGGAACTCCCCTCAGAGTATATTTCAACTGCAAGGTTTCCCTCCGGAAAGTTTCAGTTCTGCTGCATGGCACTGAAAAAGCATCCGATCTCAAAAAGTCATTTCCCCAACCATGGCGGCTTGCGGCCATTCACACCGACTTGTGTAATGGGGGAGGAGAAGGGGGAGTCTGCTAACCCAGCCTTGATAGGCCCCCAAAGGAGTTACAGATCGGGGAAAGAACATGTCCCCCAACCCCCCACTCCTGGAAATTTTAAGGCACAGTACCTGAGTACAGAATAGGGTCCATTCTGTTATTGTCAGGCTGACCCCTTTTCTGCCACTCCAACTCCTTGGCGAACTCCAGTGCTGCCTCCGGGTTGGTAAAGGCATTCTGGTTACTACCTGTGGGTCTGATTATCAGCTGGGCTGGATAGGCAAGGGTGAACAGGCAGGAGATTGAATGCAGAAGCCTTTTAACTTCAGCAAAGGCTTGCCTCTGAAGCTGCAGTTTACGCGAGTAGTTGGGAAATGAAAATTACGTACCTACCGTAATTCTTGATCTTCTTGGACGAGTCTCCACCACTCATTCACACTATTGGGATCTGCGCTGGAGGCACTAGGACCCATCGGGAGCAAACTTTTTGCTGGGGAGTCGACGCCAGAGATGGCGCCGCCGAGCTCAGCTCATGCTGCACGACTATCTCCCGCGCGACTCCCCAACCGCCTCAGTACCTTTTTACCAAGGAGGTGCAGTGTAACTAACCTAGAAGGGTAGCCTAACCTAAAAACCGGACATAAGATAGTCCAGACGACCCGTGTAAGACGGGTCAACAAAGAAGTCTTCAAGGCCTAAAGATTTGAGGGAGTGAAGACCAACAAGAGAGGTGAGCTCGGGAATGGAGGGTGGGCGTGTGAATGGTGGTGGAGACTGAGTCAAAGATCAAAATTACTGTTGGTCTTTTCATATCTTCCTGGACATAAGTCTCACCACTCGATCACACTATTGGGAGAGTGCCAGCTAATAATCCCCTGGAGGGCGGCAGGAGAAACCAAGAGCTCACGTGATCCTAAGACAGAAGTCCATTAAGGATGGCTCTGCCAAAGGAAGAATGTCGTCTGGCATGGACATCTAGTGCATAATGCTTACCGAAAGTATGCACTGAGCTCCAGGTGGCTGCATTGCAGATGTCTGCAATGGGCATGTTGCGAATTTCCGCCAGGGATGCCGCGACCGCTCTAGTAGAGTGAGCGTAAACTCTACCCTCCAACTTAACCTGCGCCATGGAATAGCAGTGGCGAAGGCATGCCACTAGCCATGCTGAGATACATCTAATGGCGACAGGCTGGCCCAGCAGGGTCTCACTGAAGGAAACGAATAGTTGCTGAGCTTTACGAAAATCCTTGGTTCTATCTAGATAGAAACGCAAGGCCCTCTTAACATCCAGAGAATGAAGAGAGCGTTCCCCTTCATTTTGGAAGTCCGCGAAATAAGAGAGAAGGACCAAAGGTTGGTTAAGATGAAATTCTGACACAGCCTTAGGAAGGAATTTAGGATGAGTATGAAGGACTACTTTGTCCTTATGAAACACAGTGTACGGAGGATCTGTGACCAGGGCATGTATCTCAGAGACCCTGCGGGCTGAGGTAATGGCCACTAGGAAGGCAGTCTTCCAGGTGAGGAACTTTAATTCACAGGTAGCTAGAGGCTCGAAAGGTTTCCGAGTGAGCATGTCTAGCACAAGATTAATGTCCCAGGCTGCAACTGGACATCTTGTAGGAGGTCTGGTGTGCAGAAGCCTTTAAGAAATCTCTTAACCATAGGTAACTGAGCCAGTGACAGGGAAAGAACCGGCTCATGGTATGCTGAAATAGCACTAAGGTGAACTTTAACTGTAGAGTACTGGAGATCTGAATTTGAGAGGTCCAAAAGGTACTCTAAAACTTTATCTGGTGGGCAGGAAAAGGGATTCAAAGAGGACTTTGCACACCAGAGCGAAAAATGCTTCCACTTAGCTGTGTAAGTTTTCTGAGTGGCTGGCTTTCGCGCAGCCAGAAGGATATCCGACACTCTTCGAGAGACATTGAACCGATGTACTTCTACCTCTTCAGGAGCCAAGCGTGAAGGTGAAGAGATCTCAGACTGGGATGGACCACCGGTCCCTGAGTTAAAAGGTTCATCTGTAGGGGAAGTGGTCTTGGAGGAACTGCCAACATAGTGTTGAGAAGTGGAAACCACAGTTGTCGAGGCCAAAAGGGAGCAATGAGAATCATCTTGTTCCCCTGAGACTCGAACTTGAGGAGTACCCTCTGAATTAGAGGAAGAGGCGAAAGGCGGAAAGAAAGCGTTTTGTCCACCGCAGCCTGAACGCATCCTGACAAAAAATGCCAGGCCCTGGATTTCTGGAGCAGAAGAGCGGCAGTTTTGCGTTGAGTGGGGACGCAAAAAGGTCCAGGTCCGGAGTTCCCCACTCTTCGAATAGTGACTGAACTATGGTTGAGTCGAGAGACCACTCGTGAGGATCTGTCTCTGTTCTGCTGAGACGGTCTGCCAAGTCGTTCTGTACACCTGGCAGGTAGATCGCTTGAATTAGAGCCTTGTGCTCCAAGCACCATTCCCAGACCCTCATCGCTTCTCTGCATAAGGGGTAAGAATGAGCACCGCCCTGCTTGTTGATGTAATACATCACTGCTTTGTTGTCCATTTGGAGGAGAATATTCTTGTGACAGAGAATGTCCTTCAAAGCTCAGACAGCATAAAGGACGGCTCTCATTTCTAGGACATTTATGTGAAGCTGGGACTCGAGTTGAGTCCACACACCCTGAGTGTGGAGAGCCTGACAGTGCGCTCCCCACCCCAGTAGTGAGGCGTCTGTGGTAATGGAGATCTGATGGTCCAGAGGGGCAAAGGGGTATCCTTGCAGGAGATTGTCCTCTTGAGACCACCAGGTGAGAGACCTCTTTAAGGGTTCTGTCACCTTGATGAGATAGGATTGCGGGTGAGTGGTCGGAGACCACTGAGTACTGAGCATCCACTGAGTGGTTCTCATGTGCAGACGGGCTAGAGGTACAGTGAACACTGAGGATGCCATGAGGCCTAGCATTCGTTGCATCGAGAGTGCTGTAACTGACCTGTTTTCTCCAATGTAACGGGCCATCTGAAGGATATCATTCCTCCTGTCCTCTGGAAGAAAAGCCTTCGCACAGGAAGTGTCTAGAAGGGTCCCTATGAAAAGGAGCCTCTGGGAGGGCTGCAGTTGCGATTTCTTGAGGTTTAGCAGAACTCCCATGGATGTAAGGCGGCGAGAGGCCGTCTCTACGGCATCCAGAGTCCCTTGCCTGGAAGGACTTGCCAGTAGCCAATCGTCCAGATAAGGGAACACCTGTATCCCGAGTTTTCTGAGGTGCGCTGTGAGAACTGCACAACACTTTGTAAAAACTTGCGGCGCCGAGGATAACCCAAAAGGCAGGACTCTGAACTGATAATGTTGTCCCAGAGCCACAAACCTGAGGAATTTGTGATGCCTCGGGTGAATGGGAATGTGCTGGTAAGCATCCTGCATGTCTAGGGAAGCTAGCCAGTCGTGCTGGTGAAGCAAGGGTAACAGGGTTCCCAGAGAAATCATTTTGAATTTCTCCTTGGGGAGAAATCTGTTTAGCTTTCTGAGATCTAGAATGGGGCGCATGCCCCCGGACTTCTTTGGAACCAGAAAGTAATGAGAGTAGAACCCCGTGTTCCGTTGATGCAGCGGCACCAGTTCTACTGCCCTGTTGTTTAGAAGGCCCTAAATCTCGGTGGTGAGAAGGTCTGACTGAAGGACAGACAGCCTGGGTTGCCATTTGGGAGGACGATCCGGAGGGGTTTCCACAAGATAGAGTGAATACCCCTCTCGGATTATCCAGAGACCCATTGTCTGAGGTTATGGACTTCCACTGGCTGTAGAAGTGCATCAGCCGACCTCCACGAGGAGGAAAAGTCCACCTCGGGCAGTTGAGGTGGGACTTGGGCGCGCAATTCATAAGGTAGCGCTGGGTGCCTTGGGCCTTTGCGCTTTCTGTTGCGCCTTCTTTTGAGGTTGGGCAGGTTGGTTCTTATGGAAACTTCCTCTGCCTCTGCCTCGAAAGGACTGAACGTTATGAAACTGACGTTTACTGGCGTGCCCTCGAGAGGGGGCAGGAGGGGGTCTAGCCAACTTAATGGCTGATCTAGTCTTTTGTGTAGCTTCTAGAGCTTGCTCGACTTGAGGACCAAAAAGATATGCACCATCAAAGGGCAATGCCATTACCTGTTGTTGCGCATCATTAGTGAAGCCTGAAGTGCGCAGCCAGGAATGGCGGCGGGTGCAAATACCAGCAGCTGCTGAACGGGAAGCAGAGTCGAAAGCGTCCATGGCTGCTTTAACCTGTTGGTTGTTAGATTCAATACCTCTGGTAATGGTCTGTAGAAGCTCTGGCTTTAAATCCGACTCCGGAAGAGCTTCAACCATTTGCTTGAGAGAGTGCCACAGGATATATTCGTACTGGGAAAAATAGCCTTGATAACTGGCAATACGCATACTTAGGGTAGAAGCAGCAAAGACTCTCTTACCTAAGGTGTCTGTCTTATGAGATTCCTTGTTAATAAGTCGAGCTGTAGTGGTTTGAGGAAGGACGACCTTATCATTCTCTGCCAGGACTACAATAGGATCCGCAAAGGCTTGAGATGCCAAAATGGGACCATCCTTGGGGGCTGAATATTTTCTGTCAATGGACTTAGCCACCGAAGAAGAAAGAGCAGGATTATTCCATACCATTTGAGACTGCGTCTCGAAGGAAGGCTGGATCGGAGTCAAATCCGTAGGGATCTCCAAGGCGTGAAGGTACTGGAGTCTTAACAATTTCCCAAGATCGATATCTGTAGTCTGGAGAGAAAGTGTGGAAATCATATTCTTCAGCAGAGACTTAAATGACAGGTCCTCGACCACAGGCTCAGCAGCAGTAAAAGATCCTGCTTCGTCCACCTCATCGCCCAGCCGGAGGTCTGGGTCAGGCTCAATGTCTCTCCTGACAGTCCAGGAGGGACTGCATGGACAGGAAAGGGATGAAAAACAGAAGAGGAAGGAGGAAAAGAGCCAAAAGAGAAGTCCCTGAGAGCCCCCCGAGATACCGCACGGCGCCGAGAACGACACCGAGGAATCAAGCGGCGCCGCACGGCACCGAGGACAGTGGCGACGATGCCGAGAAGACCAGCGACGCCGAGGATGGCGCCGCGAGGCCACACGACACCGAAGGCACTCCCAGAGACCGAAAAACAGGTTTTGAAGGAAAGAGAGCAGGAGATAAGGGCATCGGTGTGGCCCCCTGCGCCGAAGCCATGTGGGGGGGGAGGACATCTAAGCACGGAGTCGACGGCACCGAAGAAGGTGCCGCGTGACCAGGAAAGTCCAACCACTCTACCTGGTCGCCCAGAGAGCCCGAAGGCCCACGGGCGACCGGGCCAGGTAGCTGAACCAACCTCCGAGCCCATTGTTCCATAAGAGCGGCCCACTGATGAAACTGCTCATCTGAAGACCTACCTGTGGGCGGGGTAGGACTCCGATGTTGAAGACATCGGCTACCAGAAGCCGCTGTTGGCGACTCTGAAGGAGGAGACTGACAACTAGCCCCGATAACCGAACGTCTACGCGCAGACGTATCAGAGGGCGACCTCGAGTGATGCCTTCTCTTTTTAGACCTGCGGGCGAAGAAGAGCTCGAGGCGGTGTTGCCGAGAATCCGACCGTTTGGCTTTATGCTTCCGCAGGGACCGCCCATCCCCAGGCATTGGACTGACCGTTGTCAGACCCCCCTTCCTGAGAAGGCGGCGGACTGGACCCAGCCCGACTGGCTGAACAGCTTTCATTCGAAGTCTCCCTACCGTCACCTGACCTGCTCATGGTCGACTCCGTCAGTGTAGGCTGAGACTTCCTTATTGTTTTTGTTTAAAAATAAGAATAACTTAAGCGATACTGTATCGAGATAATACTACAAAATAATAAAAACTGAAAACTATGCTGCTAGTTTGAAGTTTGACTCCCAACAAGCTGACGCGTCGTTACTGAAGCGCTTTCGGCGTAGGGAAAAAAGGAACTGAGGCGGTTGAGGTCGGCGAGATAGTCGTGCCCAGCGAGCTGAGGCTCGTGACGCCCGTTCCTCACAGTGCCATCTCTGGCGTCAACTCCCAGCAAAAGTTTGCTCCCGATGGGTCCTAGTGCCTCCGGCGCAGATCCCAATAGTGTGAATGAGTGGTGGAGACTTATGTCCAGGAAGATACAGGTTATCCGATTGTGTTGTACCATAATTGCTCCATTTTTTCGTGCTGCATCCAAGACCTGCACTCGATCCCGATAGCAAAGGAATTTAATTATGATGCGTCTTGGCTTCTGGTCCGGAGCAGGCTTTGGTCAGTGGGACCAGTGAGCCCTCTGAATTTCAAGGGTGAAATCTTGTGGGAGCTGCAGGGTTTTCTTCAGCCATGCCTGCATATAGCTGGGAGAGTCTCTACCCTCCAGACCCTCAGGTAGGCCAATAACTCAAATGTCACAGCAGTGCTCATGATTCTCATGGTCGTCGATACTTTGATTTAAAAACTCAAGCTTTCTGAGCACCTTGGCTAGGCCCGCTGAATGTCTGTTCACTTTGTCCTCTTGGACTCCCAGCCAATTTTCCAGCTCCTCCAGATGAAGTTTGTGCATTTCCACTGTCTCTGTCATGGAGTTCACGGCCTGCTGTAGGTGCTGAATTTGGGCTGTCACATTATCAAAACCTGCCTCCATTCTTGTACCTAGGTCATATTTCAAATCTTTTATTAATCGCTCCAGGTTCTGATATACTTCAGCCATGGTTGCACAAGGATCGGGAACCAAAAGTTGTGGATATTGAGGGTCTGGGTATGCTTGCTTCTCTTGGGAGTCTGAGAGTCTCAGTGAAGTGCCTGCTTGCTAGCTGGGCTTAAGAAGGCCTCTTGCTTCTTCACTTTGTTGCGGTGCTTTGAAGGGGAGTTTAGCTTGTTTCTTCCCCGATTTCAAAGGAGCAGGCATTTAAGTGATTTTATCAATCAAATTTGACTGTTAATAGTCTGTTAAAGTTAGAGGAAAAGGATGATTACAAGGGATGATCTCGGAGCTCCACTCTCAAGCTGCCATCTCGCTCCTGTGCTGGGCCACACCCCCTGCTTCCTCCTGTCTTGCTCCTTTGTTGCTGCTACCCCAACAATTTGTTGAGGTTCAGAGTCCCTGACAGCCAGCTGCGTCATTGGGCTGACTCTGGTGGGAAGACTCCAACATCCTTGTTGCGTGGGTCCTTACCATTGAGGGACATAGCTTTGGGGGGGCACTTGATGGCCTATTCCTTTAGTAGTCTCCTGATCTTCCTTGTTTGCCAGTAGCAGCCTTCCAGTTGGCCGCCTAGCAGAGAGGGAGGCATGGTCGCGCTCCGATTGGCTGCTTTGCCAAGCCCTGTTCCGCAGTTCCCTGGCGGCTCCTTTTGTGTCCTGAGGGGCAGCAATTCAGTGGTGGAGGGGGCAAACCCTTCCCCGACCTGCCAACATGGTTTGCGCCATTCCTCTTTGTCTCCGAGGACTATTTAAAGCGCATGCTCCATCTGCTCTTCCCGGTTTGCCAGCAGAAGCCAGCAGTGGAGGGAACTGCAACCCCCTACAGCCACTCTTGGAGGTAAAAGTGGCTGGCGGAGGACTGGGGAGTCAGGCTGTTGCAGTGGGAGCTGCTCCCCTTGCTTCACCACCTCTAGGGGCTTTGAAGTGAGCAACTGGAGTTGGTAATGCTGCTCCTTTTCCTTCACCTTGCTGCCTAGAAGGGGGGCATTGACCTCTGAGCCCTGCAGGATGGTAGGAACCCGAAACTGACCACTAGACTGGGCATGGTAGAGAGAATGTACAGATTTTAAGGTTCTACCTGAAGCTTGTAGATCCCTTAAAGTGTACTGCACATCAGGGCCAAATAGTTTAGGGCCCTTAAAAGAAGCATTTAGTACAGCTTGCTGGACATCAGAGGCAAAACCTGCTACTCTGAGCCATGAGTAGCTTCTAAGGCAGATCCCTGAAGCAGCTGCTCAGGCAGAGGCATTTGAGATATCATAGGCTGCTCGAAGGAGATGTTTGCCCACATCAGCACCTACAGTGAGAAATTTAAGTAATTCTTGCTTCTCTTCACTGTCAAGTATGGCCTGGGCAGTAGTCTGGGCCTTACACCAGATGGAGTTTTTATATTTCATCATATGGGCCTGGTAGTTCACAATGTGTAGGCCCAAAGATACTGAGGCATATATACATTTGCCCAGGACATCCAGCTTCCGAGACTCCTTGTCAGGAGGGAGGGAGCTAAGGTGTTAGCATCCCCTAGACTTGTCATGTGCTACAGTAATAACTATTGAGTCCACCTCAGGCTGTGTGGCAAAAAATGATTTGCCTAATGAGACAAGATAAAATGTATTTGCCTTTATAGGGACTACATGGATGTTAGTGGGCCTGTGCCAAGCAGCATAAGTGGCATCCTCTAAAGCTAGTAAAAGAGGAGGCACAACTATACTTGGGAGTTCCAAGGAGCTCCAAAAAGTCCAGTAAATTATTTTTGGTGGTGTCCCTTCCTCCAGGGAAAAGCCCATAGCAGCCTTAAGTTTTTGCATCATACAAAGAAAGGAAGGGTCTTCTGGAGGTGACCTGGAAGTGCTAATGACAGAGTCCTCACTATAGGTTGATCTAGTAGAGCTGGTACCCTGCTCATAGGGTATCTCAGCTGGCTCCTCAAGGCCCTCCTCCTCCTGCATAATAAGCTCTGGATTATATTCACAGGCGTCATCAAGAGTGTCGATGGCAGGAGGAAGCAGGCCACCGACAGTGGCGGCTGCTATAAAGGAGGCTGCTGTGGCGAAGAGGGGCCTGGCATTATCGAGGGGGAGAGGCATCAGCATTCCCATCAACAGTGGGATAGTGCTAGGTAGACCAGGCAATAGGTGTCGTATCATGTGAGAAGAGCCGCCTGTGCATCGGCGCACAGTTGAGAGAGAGGGGCACGATGACAGGGGTCAACAGTGTAGGTTGTGAAATCACTTGACATCGGCAGCACACTGGGGGTTATCAAGCCAGTAGCATCTATGCCTAACCCCAACTGTTGTGTCAGGTTGACGGGCAGGGGGGCTGAAAGAGTCACCGTTGGAGTGGTCAATGGCAGCACAAAAACTACACCTGTAACAGGCCTGTGAGGGAGACCTGGAGCAAAGCAGGGACAATGTATTCTTGTCTCTTTGCTTGTGGCTAGATTTATCCTAGGATATGGATCACTTTGAAGTGGTCAAGGAGGCTGGCGATATGGACATCTCATGAGACTGCTTCGAAGCAGCATGTTCTGTAAGCTTCTTCTCCATGTTGGCTACTTGTTTCTCTAGTAAAAACTTTTCCAAGGTGCTTTTGTGGCATTGCCTCCTCACAGAGTTAAAGCCCTTACAGATCTGGCAGTTGCTGATGTAGTGGTCAGGGCCTAAACAGATTCATGACACCACAGTGGCAACCTTTTTCTGATGCAATACTACAGTGATGGATTTATGTTGACTGCAAGTTGCAGTTGGCATAAATCCTTTGGGAAACTGTTTTTTTCAGGGGGCTTTGCCCCCCCCCGACCCCTCCATGCAGGGGTCTCTGCCTCTTGCACCCCCCATAACTTAGGATTGTCAACTCCAAGTCGGAGTTGATTCGGGGAGGGGGAAAAAACCCAGAGGGCGCAGTGCTGGGGTCCCATGGGTAGATTACAGCGGCAACAGCGACTTGCCGCTGTAATGTACTTTGTTTTCAAAATGTCACTGCAGCATCAGCATATGGGCCTAAACAACAAATGGAGACAGCATGGAAGTCACTGGTGTATATTTTATCATTGCACCCACAGTAACAAGTAAAAAACTGATAGCTCCTTCATCGTCATATAGGTTGTCGACTAATCACCTGACACGCAATTACTGTGGTGAAAAGAAAGTAGTGTGGTAACTGAGTGCGCTTCCATATGGCATCCTACAAGTGGTAGCGACAGCGGAAAAAGAACTGCAGAGAGTAGGGGCTGCTTACTTCTGTTCACATGCTGATGCCTGACATCATTGTGGGTGGCTCCTGGTGGCACTGCTTGCAAAAGTTTCCGTGTGGTCCTACTGCCTGTCGGCTACATGTTCCAAAGGTGCAGCCTGATGAAAGAGATATCCTCAAAGAAGATATTGTTTTACATGTCTAATGCAGTGCAAAGGTCCTCATACACACTCGTACTACCAGGCCAAAATGCTAGTAAGATTGCTGGCATTGGGACCTGACACTGAGAATGATCTTCTTGCTGCAGTAACATACCCAAGAGGCAGTTTGCAAGAAGAGCCATGTGTAGGATCCATAAAAGGATGCTGTGAAAGATGAACTCTCGAGATTGGTTTCTGTGCATCTCTCCAAACCACATGCATACACGCTTAAACCTGAACCCTAGTACAAGGCACCATGGGTACATAAATCCCTGTGTAAGTCAGGGTGACAAGGCTTCAACAGAGTTGGACTACTCTTCAGGCTTTTATATCTGAACCAGCAAAAAACAAGGTGCTGTGTCAGCATGGGTGATACACATGTACATTAAAGGATTTTGTTGAGAAATGCAGTGTAAAGGTGACAACATATAAATATATATATATATATATATATATATATATATTTATAAGGCCCCTATTCATTCTGAATGATTGCTTCAGAGCTCTGTTGCTCCGATGACGGCATTGCGTTCTCACATACCAGCCATTTTAGGCATGTACTGGAGCAGGACATTTCAATACATAGTGCGGCTTGTGTATATAGTACAAACATGACAAAAAGATATAAAATACCCAATTTCAACAAAATGGACCACATGGTGCTGTAGGTAAGACTACAACCTACAGTTCTGTCACTTTACATTTCTCAAGCGTTACTTTGCAAATTCACCCTGTTTAGTTGTCCTTAAAAGTAATATATTATGGAATATCATTAACTTGCATAGTCTGAGAACAGAGAAAAGATTATGCATGTGATTACAGAAACATATATTATGGATATCATATTCCTTCAAGAGACATGCCTCTCAAATGTGAACCATAGAAAGATAAAGAGATTAAGATTCGCAAAGATTGATTATTTTAGCAAACAAAAAAAAAACACGGTAGGAGGAGCGGATTTGTTACAATGATGGTTTCTGATCTCAAATTTTAAATCAGAGGAGAAACAACTAGATACAGAAGGGGGATAAGTGATATTGAAGCACACAATGAGAGAAACCAAACTAACTTTATTGAACATGTGTACGGAAGTAGCATTTATTTATTTATGACTTTGTTAACCGGGTAGGTGCACTGATCCCAGGGATCATTTTCAGGCACAATCCAGGCCATGCAAGGTGGCACAGAGTATAAACAACATCCAAATAACAAGACCATAACATGAGCAGGTAATACATAGTGAAAGGTTGCAGTTGTTACATTTGGCAATACATGGTGGCAGTGGTTGAGGGACAACAAATAACAAAGCAAAGTACAGCTCATGGCGGTACAGTTTCAGTAAATAAGAGAACCTATTTGGCCCTACTCCTGGAACCTATTGGGGGGGCTAGTCCTTAAAGCAGTGGCAGGTGGATGCCAACAAGAGCCAGTCTTTGAGGTGAGTCTTGAACTGGCGGTGAGTGTTTATGGTGCGCAGTTCAGTGGGCAGCTTGTTCTATAGTGTGGGGGCTGCTACAGACAGGGCTCTAGCACTCATGTTCATGCTACCCTGGGGATTTTCAGAGAAGGGATACTGGAAGAGCGTAAGCAGCGGTGTGAGGTTTGGATGGTGAAAAGGGAGCAAGAGGGGATTTCTGGCCAATACAGATGGCAGAATCAATAAAACTGTACAGTGCAAGGTCAAAGCAGGCTTGCAGTGGGAGCCACCCCAGTGTAGTGTAGAGTGTACAGTGGTGTGTGGAGAAAGGGGCCAGCAGGGAGAAGCCAGCAGGCACTGTTGTATGCTACTGATAGTTTTGCCATGGTGGATGTGGGGGTCCTGGAGTACATAGAAGGGCAGTAGTCCAGGATAGGTAGCAGGTTTCCCTGGATGATGGCATGGTGTGCCTCAGGGGTGAGGTATTGCCGGTATCTGTAGGCAGACCCTAGTTTTTGGTGAAATCTTAAAACCAGGCAGTTTATGTGCTCTGTAAAGGAAAGGGAGGGGTCAAGCACGACTCCTAGATATTTGAATTGTTTGACGTCCTCTAGGGCATGGCCATCAGGGGACATGATGATTAGGGGTGGGTTATATTTGCATTTCATTACGAAGGACTTAGATCCGAACAATACTGTTTTGGTTTTTTTGGCATTGACCAGAAGGAGGTTGTCAGAGAACCAGTCATCCCATCTCCCTTCACACAGCTCCCCCAATATTTTGTTTTCAAATCCATCCTCAAGCCTCACCTGTTTCCCATAGTTTTCACTGTGGATTCCTGTCTAATAACTTGTACTGTCTGTTAAGTTTGCGTCTGACATTAACTAGCTAGTTCCTTCTTCTAGCTGTGCCTCTTTCTCACCCTACCTCTGCTTTTCATTTGATGCTACTCCCTTGCAGCTGCCTGCACTTCTCTTCAGTTGTTCCTCCATTACTTACTGCAAAGCATTCATTAGCACCAGCAACTATTTAGCATGCAATGTAAAATAAACTGCATTATATACTTTTGTAACTGGTACAAAAATATAGGCGCTCTTAATAAGTTGGGTTGCAGGTCACAAGGGTCCAAAACGGCTCACTGTAAAAGCTCCCTAGTCGTAATTTATTCAGTATGTATGCATGCTATAAATTTTATATTACATAAAGAAAAATATTAATAAAATTACATTCAGAGCACACTTACTGAATTAACTTATACCATGTTTTCTACTTTCATTAATAAGATTAACAAAGACTAATAGAACAGTATTTAAAGAACTGTGGAAAGTTAGAACATGACATTTATTTTTAAGGTGTCAAAACAGTTTTAAAGGAAAATTCCAGTTACTGCAAAATGATTATTCCGGTCACTGTTCCCTATTTCACAAAAATACCATACAGATGATTTTTCAAAGTTCTTATTTTATCAAAATGTAAACATTAGAATGGACTCCACGGGCAGCATTGCTAAGCCAGTGAGGCACAAGCAAGACTTAAGGTGGAATCAATTTTGTGAGGCAAAATTTATTTGAACTTTGTCTCACAGAATCAGTTTTACCTTAAGGTGCAATCCATGCCTTATTTTCCTATTACAAGCAGAGCTTGATACATGAATGGGAAAAACAAAGCCTTACATATGTTTAAATTTTTTTTTTTTGAGTGATCTTTTTCTCATCCCCCTACGTGCTCCTCGGCAGCCACTCCTTCAGGCTTGCCAAGGCAGTCCTATGATCCATCCATCCTCTGAGACTCCACCTGCCTCAGATTGCAGGTGATCCGGCGTAACCCTTTCACCAGATGGGTTCCCCTCCTCCGAGGGGGAAGGCACCAGCCAAGGGGCAGACCAGCGCTCCTATTTTTCTTTAGCCCCAGGGATGCTGCTGAGGTGGGGAGCTCAGTAGGACCTTTGATGGCCTCAGAGCGCCGGTCAGCCATCATCTGGCTACCGTGAAGCGGTATTTCTGCTTTTCTGGTTATTCCCTCCTCTTTCTTGTATGCATAAGCAGTGCTCCTGGTCTCCACCAGAGGCCACTGCAGTGCGACAAGACCCCACTACCAACCCCCAGGAGAGGAGAGGAGAGCAGTCTACGGACTCGATCTCTCCCCTCTCTCAGCCCCGATGACCTGAGTCCGTTCCCGAACCCGGGTCGCCGGCGTGGGATGAGGTAAGGCGCCAGCGCCTCAACCCTCTGCGCCACTGGGCCGGCATATGTTTAAATTTAACAGGGATGGGAACTTTAAAAAAATATTTGCATGCATGTTTTGGTACAACAGGATGATGACATGCAAAATAGCTATCTGCAATAACTGTTGTTTTCCTTAATACAGTTGGCATACATGCTAGCGTGGTGCACATAAAGCAATTTCAGAAATCACTGAGTAAAGAACATTTTGCGAACATGTCAAAAATAAGGATTTTCTATCATTTACTGAGGACAAAGGTCCCAGACACAAGTGGTGCCTTATAAATTGTCTATCATATCAGAGCAGAATCAGGATACTCAAGCTACGTGGCAGTTTCACTTATATAGACAGATTACACGTACAGCTGGAGAAATGGAAGACTAAGTGATTAGATATCTGAAATAACAGTTTACTGAACAGCACTTCTGAAAGACAAAAAGCATGAATTTAGTCTTTGACCAGTGCTATCCAAAGCAAAGGTCAAGTGTTTCAGCTTTCCTTTTGCCTGTATTGCACAGTTCCTCGAGAGGTGTGTAACTGCCATGTCTCAGAGGAATACAAATGATGTCCAGAATAAGCATGAATTTCCCAACCTTAAATATTTAGCCCAAAGACATTCACATGCACCTGTAGAACTGAATTCTTTGATTCACTAGGATATGCTGTGAGATGGATCACCTTGTATGAGGGCAGATTTTCCTTGCCACAATCACCAGGACAAACTAGAGGCACGATTTATGTGACCGGGGAAAGTCCTCAAATAGTGCCTAGTCCAATTACACTGTTTGTGACAGCCCTGTTAGTAGTCACATGGAAATAGTAGATGTGCAGTGAAATAAAACAAAATTGCTCACCTGTAGCTTTTGTTTTCCTACTAGTATCCCTTCTACAATCACACTGTTACAGTCATCTAAGCATGCACAACATCCTCCGAAAGCCCACTAGTTAGAACTGCTGCTTCTCCCCCTATTCTAGTGCCCTCACCCCTCAATGCTCCAGATCTTTTGATCAAACCACAGGAAAAGTAAGGAACTGTCCATCAGTTAGCCATAACTTGAGGTCTAGTTGCCAGGGGAAGCAGGGCGAGCCATGTAACTTTAGAAGGAGTACAAGTAGTGAAACAAGTGTAACCCCCCTACAAATGGGGGTCACTAAAAAGCCTTCCTTGGGTGAGCCTAAATGCTCTCTGCCCAGCTGGTGTCCTGTATTTCAGCCGATTTTTTAAATAATTTAGTGAGAGTGCCTGATGCCTCCATGTACTGTTGCTTTAAGAGCTGCCAAGCTGCAGTGGAATTAATTTGAACTGCGGGGACTGTGTGTTTCCCTGCTCGAGTCCCGCTTGGGCCACTGAGCAGATCGCTCCATTCTGCAGTCGCTATATGCGCAGGGGCAGCCCTTTCAAAAGATGGAATTATCTGCTGGTAATTTGTTAAAGTGATAATGACACTACAGTTTGTCTAACCTGCCTTTCTTGCAGCTAGGACTCTGTGTATT
Organism: Neoceratodus forsteri; assembly: GCA_016271365.2. NCBI lineage: Eukaryota > Metazoa > Chordata > Ceratodontiformes > Ceratodontidae > Neoceratodus > Neoceratodus forsteri. Next base: position 1,224,399,116 of record CM057450.1, read on the forward strand.
TTGCCCCTCCATTTCGGATCTGAACTGCTAAAGGGGTCCAATTAATGGGGAGGGGTTCCTTAAAATGGAGCCTGCTGGCAAATCAGAACTTGGACTCTCAAGTGGAGCCAGCCACAAGGGGCTCGTATGAAGAGGGCCTCTGGGAAATGTAGTTTGGACCGTGGTGCCTTTTTTCACCAATAGAGGGAGCCTGTTGTGACTGACAAGGAGGCTCAGCCAACTGAAACCTTTTGGACCTGGAGGAAATGCCTGGACTGCCTGCTAAGAAGTTCAGTCTGAGCATGGAGCTGGAAGAGTGAGCAGCTCATGGGGCTGCTGCCCTCGGGGCAGTGCGGGAAGCCTGAAAAAGGCCTGTCTATCATCAGCTCTCCTGAAGGGAGAGAAAAGGACTGTGTTTCTCGGATCAAGTATCCGAACATGTGTGGAAAAGGAAAGCAGTTGTTGTGGCCTAGATCATGGGCAACCAAGTGTGGAGAAGAGATTCTGAAGAGGAACCTTGATTTTTGGACAGAGATTCTGAAGAGGAACCTTGATTTTCGGACAGCGACTCGGAAAAGGAAGCAAATGCTGAATGCCCTGATGTTGGGGCAGAAGAGAACCGTGTTTGGAGTTGGAAGCTGAGGGGGAAACTGCCCTCTGTGTTCGTGCAGCCGTTGTGTGCAGTAGTTCGTTCGGGAAGCGCGTGTGAGGCCCCAAAGTCGGCCTGCATCCATTAGTAAGTGTAATTCGGACAGTGACTCCGAGCTTTCAGAGTGAAACAAGAAGCAGAAGTCATTTTTGGGACCAGACTTAACCTGAAGAAGACCTAAAGTGTGCAGAATTGCGATTGGCCTGTCAGGACTCTGTGGTCTGGTACAGTAAGTGACCTTTACATATAAATGTGTGGAGTGCTTGTGGGGATTGAGATTCGAGTAGCCCCCCCCCCCATGTTGTGAACTGTGTGCTGTGCTGGGAGTGTGATTCCCTAGCAGGGTTCGAATTGAATCCGCGTTTGAGTCAGAGAAGAATGCCTCGGTAGGCAGGCTCAATCTCCTGAAGTGACCAGCTGCTTGCCTGGTAGTGTTCTGTGTACATATAAAATGTGCAGTGAGCTGGAAGTCATAGCCAGCATCACTTGGACTGCATCTGCCTGCACTGAGTGCAAGTGAGCCCTGCCACAAGGGCTGGGCCAGCTATTCTGTTTCTCCTGGCAACCCAGGACAATCTGCATCCCATCCAGCTTTCAGCACTGAATCTGTGAGTACAAATCAAGGTAGCTCCATGCCATCTGTCTGTCTAATTGCAAGTGTTTCATCTGATTTCTTTTCTGCTTTTCTTCATGAACTGAGCCAACCGGCTCCGGATTACAGTTGAGTATTGTGCAAGTGTTTTTCCATCACAGGGCCCCAACCAGCTGAACCGATCCTGGATAGCCTCCCACCATCCTGGGTACCCAGTAAAGTGACATTTTGGGACTCTGAGCATGCGCACAGTACTGTGATTATTAATGTGTCTAATTTAATTAACCTGATTTCCCCCTGTCCCTGTTACAGCCCCTTAAACAAATCAGATCTGTTTGTTTCAGCAAAGTTACACTGACTGAGGTATTCGTTTATGTCAAAGTATTGTACTGTGGCTTTTGCACTGTATCATCTTGTTTTACAGGGGTTCCCCAGAGTCCAGTCGACAGAGCCAGTCCTGTGGGTAAGTGTACATTGTGAAGATATTCCTGATGCATTGTGTGGGCCACTAGTGGGAAGAAAGGGGGCTAACAGTGTCCCAGAGGGCTGTGACCAAGTTAGCTTAACTATTGCAAACCCTGACCTCTGAGTGGAGGCACCCGCCATAGAACCTAGGCCCCTCAACCTGTTAGCAGTTAGGCAGACAGGGGTAGTAGCCCTTGGGATAGCGCCACCTGGGGGTTACACAAGAGTTACAGGTAGGTAACTGTTCTAGCAGTCCTCCTTTACGTTCCTTTAGCTGAAGGGCCATAGTTTAAGGGTAACTGTGGGTAGCAGCATGGGTGGCAGTCAGCAGGAGATGCGGCACCCTTAGTGTGACACTTTTTTTTTTCTGCAGCATCACAATGCAGTAGTATTTGTCAATCTATTGCAAGTATGCATTATCTTCCCTGCATTTCCCATTTGTATTCCTCTATTAGCTAGGTGTACTGTATTTATATTATTAGTTTTTCTAGCCAGGCCTCTGCTGCAATGTTTGGGTTAATAATATTCCACAAACTGCTAATGTATTATGTGCTTCTAGTTTACAGTTCCAGATTCTGTTCTTCTGTACAACTGAATGTTTGATTGCAATCCTTAACACACTTGTTTTTGAAGGTATGTGTCATTTTCTGAACATCTACTTGAGATATGGAAGTCTGTGTTTAGTGCATACACCGGTCTCCTGTTTTGGTTTTTTTTGCCTCCCCACTTTAATTTTTGTTGTTTTTGACTGTTTTGTGAATCCCCTCCCCTTATTCATTTTATTTCTTTTATTTTTGTCTGCCTCCCTTTCAGGTCAGGCATCCGTCATCTCTTTGCCACCTTATCTGTCAGTCTGCCTCCCCATCTAGGTCTAGCTTACATTACCCTTACCTGATTACAGGCCTACTTTCCACACATTTCTGGTTAGGCCTTTATTCTTGTATATCCCCCTATTTTGGTCTAGCCCAGGGGTTCTCAAATGGTGAGGCCAGCCTCCTTGGGGAGGCCCCAACCTGTTCCAGGGGAGGCTCAAGCAAGTCTGAAAAAGTGCTGTATTTAAATTTTGGGTTTTATATATTTTGTGTGAAGAGATGAAGCAAACTGAAAGAGGATAATAATAGTAGGTGAATTTTATGTATTTATTTACTAATAGGTGACAAGGGAAGGTGAATGAGCCAAGGCTCATTTCAGGTGTACCCGGGAAGGGTAGGAGTGAATACATTTCAAAAGGTAACTGCAAAACAATCAAGAAATATACAGTGAGCAATAGTGCAAATAAATATGAACAATAAATTAATAATGAGTGGTGGTAATTGATCAATTTGTAAACTGATGGCAGAACAGCCCAAATACAAGGACTGAGCATATAAGTGCTAAGAGCAATAGCAGAAAGACAAAGTACTCCCGAGATGTTGCTTAGGAGCAGAGAAGGAGGGAGAGCAAAGCATGTAGGAAGGTTATTTCATATAGAGAGGAAACAGAGGAAGTAGTCTGACCCATGAAGGTACTGTAACAAGGGGCAACAATGGTTCAAGAATGAAAATAGCAGAGCAAGTAAGTTGGCCTGTGGGGGGGTTACAATAAGCTGAATAATAATATTTGTTTATTTATTTGTTATTCAGATAACACCTTTGAGCACAGGAGCTCTTTCAAAAGTTCCATGTCCATATAAGACAAAGAACTGAATGTGGGCCAAGTACTCAAAGGGGTTTCAGTTTATTCATGGCGTACTGCGCAAAGCACAGTACGTTATTTTTCTTTGGGGAGGCCCAAGATTATTTCAATTTTTGGGGGAGGCTCAAAATCTTTTCCATGGATTTGGGGAGGCTCATTGTGACAAAGTCTGAGAACTATTGGTCTAGCCTAATCCCTGTAAACTTGCTATTTTATTTTGAATTTTCCTTTAAATTTGTCAATAAAAACCTCAATTTCCATGAATTTTTGCACCTGACAGAGGCCTACCAGACTCACCTCCCTGACTTTATTCCACACCCTTGATGATGCTACGATTGATGATATATTTTTATGTACCCTGGGGTCTTGCTAAACTGACATCTTGTTTTCTCAGTGCATACTGACGCCATACACCATAAGCTCCTCCCCAAACTGTACAGGAATATCCTCCTCATACCCACCATTCCTCGCTCTACTCTGCCCTTTCACTCCCACCTCTTGATGCCAGGCACTCTTCCCATTGTGCTTCCAATAAATCCAGATTCTGATTTTGTTCTCTTCCATGCTACCTTACTTTCCTACTATCCTCTCCCCCACCTTCCTCTTAACCGCTCCACTTCCACTTCCCTCCGCTGTCTAACTGACTCCATACTGTCAGGTATGGATCAGTGACTAATCATCTCCGCTATATTTGTCAATCTTGCTGAAGATTTTGACACTGTTTGCACACCCCCACCTTCTTGACAAACTTAAAGCAGTGGGCCTCTCTGACTCCTCTATCAGCTGGTTTCACTGCTATCTTGATGGAAGGTCTCAAGCTGTGTAGATCAGAAGCGCCATTCCCTCCCCACCTGCAATCTGCCCAGGTGTCTCTCAAGGGTCTGTCCTGAGCTGTATTCTCTTTTCCATATTCTCAAATGACCTCCCCTCTGTTTGCTTCTCTGTGTCCATTCACATATATGTTGATCTTTTGCATCTGGCTCCTCTTCCCATGATCTTGCATTCCAGCTACAGATGGATTTTGACAATATTCAGCACTGGTTCCAGTCTAACCCACTGTTCCTCAATGCCAAAAAAACAGTTTCCATGCCCTTTGGCACCTGACAGAGGCATATCAGATTCACATCCCTCCCTTTACTTCACACCCTTGATGGTGTTACGATTGAGGATGTATCCTCCTTTAAATACCTTGGGGTCTGAGTAAACTGACATCTTGATTTCACGGTGCATATTGAGAGATTGCTTTAAAGACTATTCTCCTCATTTTTGATTATGGTGACATAGTCTAGGCTGGAGCTCCCAAATCCTTGCTTGCCAAACTGGGCCCCCTCTTTCATTCTTTTTTTTATCATTTTGCCATAGACTGTTCCCCTTGTACCCATCACTGCTCACTCTACTCTGCCCTTTCACTCCCATCTCTTGATGCCAGATGCCTTTCCCATTGTGCCTCCTTTATATCCAAATTCAGGTTTGGTTCCCTTGCCTCATACCTTACATCCCTACTATCCTCTCCCACTCCCTTCTCTTACCCTTTCTGCAGCAGTGCTTCTGATTCCCTTTATATTTCTTCTAGAAAATCTACTGTTGGTTAAGCTGCCTTCTCAGATTGCTTTCCTAAACTCTGCTTCACCCTTCCCCTGTCAATCCACTCTGCCTCTTCTCCCTTAAGTCTCTCCTTCATGACTTTACTACTCCCACCTGCAACTGTCCATGACCCCCTACCTCCTGACTTCCTTTCACCTCCGCTCAAACTGCCCTGGCCATAGTACTCCCCTTCTCTCCCTCCAGGCTCCCACTATACCTAAATGAGTAATTTTCCCTCTACATATTAAACGTCAATCGTTTTCTACTACATGTACCTGTTGCACTATATTGCCTTACAATGTTTATGATTATGCTCCTTCGGTATATTGTGTTCCTGTATATAACTTCTACTTTTGTAATGCTGTTAATTGTATTTATCTTTTTTTTCTCCTACTGAAGTATATCCCTTACCTCTCACCCCCAGAGTGCATCTGAAAACGAGCTGTTATCAGCTCAGTATGTCTTTCCTGGTGAAAACTTGAAATAAATAAATATTCAGTTATGACATGGTTGGTCTTCGTTTCTGTTGAATTGCACTTCTGCTAGACCAGTGGTCATCATGGGGCATCTATTATCACTTCTAATTATAGACTATTCATCTTTCTTCCTCTTTCTAGAACATAAGAACATAATGGCAGATGAGGACTGTGTGATCCATCTAGCCTGCCCGTTATTTGACCTACTCCCCCCAAGTATATTCCCTTATTTCAATATTCTGCTATGTCTGTCCCAAGATATTTTGAAATCCTTAACTACTTTGGCGTCCGTGACCTCCTGAGGCAGCCTGTTCCATGGCCCCAGCACCCTTTCATGAAGAAAAACTTGCTAATGTTGCTCTGAAGTCTCCCTCCTGTTAGACATCTGTTGTGGCTTCTAGTATGTGCCTCCTTATTTTCTTGGAAGAGGTTCTGATTCTGCACCGAGTTAATACCCTTTAGGTATTTAAAGGTTTCTATCACGTCTCCTCTGCTTCTCCTCTGTTCCAGAGAGTACATGTTTAATTCTTTAAGTCTTGTCTCATAGGGTTCGTGATGGAGGTCCTGAACCATCTTTGTGGCTCTTCTTTGCATAGTTTCCAGATGGTCTATATCCTTTTTACGGTAGGGGTCTCCAGAACTGGACACAGTATTCCAGGTGTGGCCTCACCAAGGATCTGTAAAGTGGGATTATCACTTCGCGCTTTCTGCTTGTGATCCCTCTTCTAATGCAACCAAGGATGTTACTGTCTTTCTGTGCCAACTTCTCACACTGTATCCCTACATTTAAGTTGATGGATACCATGATCCCTAGGACTCCTTCTAGGTTTGTGATAGCTAATTGTTTGCCCCTAGATAGTAATTTTTCCTGGGTTTCTTTTCCCTAGGTGCATAACCTTACACTTCTTGGTGCTGAACTTCAACTGCCAAGTTCTGGGCCATTCTTTCAGTTTTGTTAAGTCCGATTCCATTGCTATGGCCCCCTCCTGTGTCCACCCTGTTGCACAGCCTGGTGTCATCTGCAAACAGACATACTTTCCCCTCCAATCCATCTGCGATGTTGCTGATGAATATGTTGAAGAGGACTGGTCCAAGCACTGAACCCAGTGGAACCCCGCTAGTCACCATCCCCACTCTCAACAGGGTGCCATTCACTACAACATTCTGGGTCCTACCCTGAAGCCAGTTTCTCACCCAATTAACACTTTTCTCTCCTACACCTGCATTTCCCAGTTTGTTAATAAGTCTCCTGTGGGGGACAGAATCAAAAGCCTTACTAAAGTCTAGATAAACAACATTTACTACCCCACCTTGGTCTACTACTTCTGTCACCGTGTCAAAGAATTCTGTCATGTTTGTCTGGCATGACCTACCAGTTGTGAAGTAATGCTGTTTAGGGTCTAGCCTCCCACTGGTTTTCAGGTATGCAACTATCCTTTCCTTTAGTAACAATTTCATAATTTTCCCTACAACTGAAGTGAGGCTGACAGGGTGGTAGTTCCCTGCCTCTTCCTTGCTTCTGCTCTTGTGCAGGTGTACCACAGTGGCCTTTTTCCAGTCCTCTGGTTCCTGTCCACTCTCCAGTGATTTATTAAAGAGTTTGCCCAATGGAGCGACAAGTTCCTCCCTAAGTTCTTTCAATACCCGAGGATGAATTCCATCTGGTCCCATAGCTTTGTCTGTCTTCAATTTATTTAATTCTTCTAGGACCCTCTCTTTTGAAAAGGGGCTTGTGTCTGCTTCCTGGATGTGTAGACTCATAGCTAGTGCTGGACCATTACCATTCTGTTCTCTTGTAAAAATGGTGCAGAAGTATTCATTCAATACTTCTGCTTTCTGTACATCATCCTCCACCAGCTGTACTTCCTTGTTTCTTAGTCTGACTAGTCTCTCTCTAGTCTTACTTTTTGCCTCGGATATACCTGTAGAAGGTTTTGTCACCCCTTTTAATTTCTGCTGCAATTCTTTCTTCAGTTTATACTTTGGCTACCCTGATTGCCTTCCGGCCTCTTTGAGCTTGGTCTTGTATTCTTCCCTATCACAGTCTTTCTTTGTTTCTTTATACTGTCTGAAAGCTTTTTCTTTTATTTTCAATGCCACCTCTTTCATAAGCCAGAGGTGTTTTCTCCTTCTTTTGGTTTTATTGATTACCGTTGAGTGTTTTGCTGTGACAATGTTTAACGACGTCTTCTATGCTGTCCATCTCGCCTCGATGTTTCCAACTTTAATGTTTTCATACAGGCTTTAAAAGGCAGACTTCATCTTGCTGAACTCTGCATTTTTGAATTCTACTATAAAAGAATGCATGGTGACAAAATGTGAATACCAAATCTTTGTTGTGCTGTTTGATGCAATGTTATGTACTCTTCCTACCCTGTATGAGAAGTTGCTTGTACAATATTTCATGTGATTTGCTTGAAAATCATAAACACAATGTTAAAATAAAAAAAAATCAGGGAGGGCTGGACAAGGGGTACCCTCTCTAAGAGGTGCTCTGGAACCAACACAAGAAGATCACATCGATTATGGATTGAGTGACCATGACTGGCTGGGACAAGACCACTGCACCCTAGCTCCCACTGAAGGCTGCCGTGCAGTGTTGGGCCCATGGAGTAAAGAATGTCACTGATGCCATCAGCCTGAAAAGACAGAAAATCCTGTGCCACACATCTGCCCCAAATCGGGATGGGGTGGTCACATTCCAGCAGATCTAGAGCCTGTTGCAGCGGAAATAGAGTGTTATAAACTCTTAAGAGGATATTGCAACATTCAAAGAGGAGGATGGGTAGCACTATATGCAAGAAAAACCCTAAAGACATGGGAAGGTGAGCAAATAAAATTATTAGATGGTACTAGGGAGACTATAACAATAAAAGCAGAATATATGAGAGGAAGGACAATAACAACTGGCATGTGCTACAGACCACAAGCTAGTAAGTCTGGTAGGGATATCATACAGTTGTGTCTGACAGAATCAGACATAGTGTCACAGTGGATTACAGTTTCCTGCATAACAACAGCCATTGAACTGCACTCTTCATGTAGAAGTCTACAGAATTCTGCAGAATTCTGCAGGATGAAAAGAAAAAAAAGTCTGATTCTGTTGGAAGCCACTATAAACTTTTTAGACAAACTAGACAAGGTTTTAGAATATAGGGACACAGTTATCATGGGAAATTTCAATCGCAAAGGTGTTGACTGGAAAACAGGTACAGCCTCGGGAAACATGAGGGCACAATTTCTTGAAGTAATTAATGGCTGTAACTTGTATCAATATGTACTGTATATGAAAATACCAGAGAAGGGTCAGTGTTGGATTTGACTTTTAGTGACATGGGAAGAACTTAAAAGGGGGTCAAGCAAATGAACCCACTAGGTGGCAGTATTCTCAATATCATTAAATTCACTGTTAACAGAAATCTGGTATCAGACAGGAAGAGAAGAGTTTGTTACAACTATAAGCGACACAGCTACAAAAGCTTGGTTGAGACTTAAAATTTTGGGATTGGAAATAAAAAATGATAGTTAAGGGGCGGAGAGCCTTAAAAAGAAAATTAATGAATCTCAGGGATACATATATACCTAGGACACCTAAATATAACAAGAGAGGTACAAAACTAGTCTGACTAAACAAACATGATCTGGTCAAAGCCAAAATGACTCCCAATGCATTAACCTAATAGGGACATACTGTAGATACAAACACATACAATACATAGGCCCCCTCTTTCTACTGCCAGCTCCCCGTCCCCATTTGTATATCCTATACCCTTTCCCTGACTCATATATTCCACTTGCTGGTGAGACACCACCTGGAGCACTGTGTCCAGTTTTGTAGGCCGCAACTCAGAAAGGACACAGACAGGGTAGAGGCAGTCCAAAGGAGGGCAACAAAAATGGTGCTGGGGTTGCCCCAAAAGCCCTATGAGGAGAGACTGAGGGATCTCAACATGTACACCCTGTAACAGAGGAGTGTGAAAGGGGATATGATAAAGACCTACAAGTACCTCATGGGGGTAACCAGGGTGCAGAGGGAGGGTCTCCTTCAAATTAGAAGGAGTACCAAGAGGAATGCGATGAAGCTGGAGTGGGAAAGTGTCAGAGGGATATGAGGAAATACTGCTTCACTGAAAGAGTGATACCCACATGGAACAGACTGTCAGTGGAAGTGGTGGACGGGAACATGGTGGGGGGCTTTAAGCATGTGTAGGATAGACATAAGGGAGTATTAGTAAATAGACAGGGAAGAGAGGAGGGTCACTGGAAACCTGTTAGGGTCTCCGAAGACAGATTAAGCAGGGAACATCTGGGTGGATTGGGTTGGCCAAGTGGTCCTATTCGGCTGATAAATTCTGTTTCTTTCCCCTCTTCATTATCTGCCCCTCCCCAATACCCAATCCTCTACCACACCTCTGCTATTCAGCTCACTGCCCCTCTATTCCATAACTTGCTTTTTAGATACATCCCCTGCTTCTTTCCACATTACATGCCCCTTCCCAATTACCAACTCCCCTGCCAACTATTTTCTGACAACTCCCCTGTTCCTCCTCTCTCCCCTATAATGTGTGTCCCAACCCACTCACACAGGTTTAGCTACACCCCCTTCCTTCTTTTACCAGCTCCCCTAGCCCCACCACAACACCACATGTTAACCCCACAATAGCTGCTCGTAGCCCCTCTTTTCAGTCATTGCATCCAACTGCTGCCCCCTTCCTTGGTTTAATCTACTTTACCTGCTGCTGCAGAATCTGATGCTACACTGGTCGGGGGGGGGGGGAGGAGACACTAGATGCCAGGAATTACTTGAAACAGGAGTTGTGTGACCTGTGCTTTGACTCAGGAGGCCATCTTGACTGGAAAAGAGCTGATCAGAGTTTGTTTTTTTCACAACTTTATTTCCATTGTGCAAGGTCCCTGTTTTCTGCGGTTCTGTGGCATGTGGTGACTACCACAGAAATCAAGACCAGATACAGAATTTTTGGTTGACCACAGATTTTGGGTCTGGCAACTGAAATTATACAGAAAATGCCCTATTAAGTTAGACAGAGACTGTCCCCAATCCTTTCTATCAATTACTGTTCCTGTGTGTAGCTTTATAAGAATTAAAATTCATCCCATACCATCTCATCCCCTCAAATCTTCCCCACCCAGCCTTGAGAACCCATTTGAGTCACTCTATGTTTTATAACAGCACCATTTTCTGGTTGGAGGTAGCTTGATCATCCACTGCCTGTTCCTATTACTGCTAATGGGCCAGAATGCTTGTTCCTCATCTCAGTAGTGCTTTCTGGAGCCCACACAAAGCCATACTGGGCTTGAATCCAGCATTTGAGCCCAGTAGTAATAGGAAGCAATAGGAGATCATCCTACAGTGCTGAACCAAAAATGCAAGCCAATATAAAAAAAAATACAGAGGTGGACTTGCGGTGACGTCACCAACCTGAATGGCCGCTTCGTGGAGAGCACTTATCCTCGGATGCCAGAAACACAACGATCGTTCGCCATCCAAACAGGAAAAAAACAACTTCTATTCGAAATAGTGACTCTTTGGGCAGTGGGCAACATGGGGCATACGAAAAGAGCAAAATCACATGGCAGGCAAGCTGAACAGGGAGCAACACTGAGCGGAGGCCTAAGCCCTACATTATCTCGATCATCGCTGCTAACAGGATCAGGGGAAGTTGACGAGGATTCGAGTTCTGATTTGGCATCAGTTATGACTAAAGCTGACAGTCACAAAATTATTCAGATGTTACACAAAACAGATTTAAAGGTGACCGGTATCCACAACGATCTTAAAAAGTTGGAAACTCATACAACAACAATGGAAACTCATTTGGATACAATGCAGAATGAGCACATGGCTTTCAGTTGCTCACTATCATATCTTCATAAGAGAGAAAGAGATTTAACAATGAGAGACGAAGACGCAGAAGCGAGAGCAAGGAGAAATAATATCAGAATTTTTGGGGTGCTGGAGGGCGCAGAACAAGACAACATGGAAGGATTTATGGAATGCTAGCTGAGGACAGAATTGAACACAGACAAAAGCTTCCCAATAGAAACTGAACACACCCATCAGTCTGTTGCCCCTAAACCTAAAGTGGACGCTCCACCAAGATTTATTATTACAAAATTTCTTAAATACCCTACAAAACAAAAAATTCTCAGATTGGCGTAGGGTAAGAAGGATCTAAACTTGGATGGGCACAGGATATATGTAGATCAGGACCTTCCCCCAATGATGTTGGCAAAGAGGAAAAAAGTTATAGCAGCAGTAAAACAACTACGAGAGAAAGGTATCAAAGCCCAATTGAGCTATTCAGCAAAATTATGGGTACAAGATAAAGAGGGTGTAAAAATGTTTGACTCACTTAAATACAGTCCCTTACTTAGAGGCACAATGGATTAATATCCCTGACATTAAGGAGTACAGAGCTGAAAAGGAGATCGAGGACTTACTCTGGGCAGTGGCTCCGAGAGGCAGGAGAACCGACAAGAGAAGAGAAGATGCTTTGCTTCCCTGGCATTCAAATAAGGCACGCTGGATTGGGCCAAGAAAACCAACCTGAAGAGCCCCCACAGAAGATATGGTAAACTAAACAAAAAGCTCTTGCAGTTTAGGAAAAGGAACCCTTAATGGAGAATTTGTTTCCTGGAGGGACTTCCTTTCAGAAGAGACACATAGGGTGTTACTGGAACAAAAGCCCTGAGAAAAACGGCGAAGAAATGTGCACACAGATTTTAATTTCAAAGTAACTGAGTAAGCTACTTTTTTTTATTCTAAAACAGGCAACAGAGACTGGTGAGACTTAAAATGTATACTAAGAGTTTATTTGAATATACTTTTAAAGTATTTTGGAGAATCCAAGCAACCCGAAGATTTTTAATTTCTGTTCCAAAAGTGTAATACAATCTGGAAACCAGACAGACTTATAAGGAAGAATGGGACGCAGCTTTAATTTTAAGTATGAACCAGGCTGCTTTAAAAGTGGATGGCAAAGACTGTGGCAATTCAACTTCCACAAAGAGTTTGTTTGAATTTACTATGAACTTATTTTGAACATTTAAAGCAAACTGGAATAGTTCTAAGTTTAAGCCTGTTTATAAAGAGTAGATATAGGGAAAGGGGTTGTGTACAGTTCACCAACTGGATAGATTAAAATATATTTGAAGAGTGGGGGGGTGTTGTTTTGCACTTTCTCCGTTATTGTGATTCCCCTGATTGAGCATAATTCCTCACAGATATGTGGGCTAGTGGGGGAAAACATGTTAATAGATGGTGAATGAGGTTATTTTAAATTTGGCTGCCCAGGTTGGGTTATGAGTACTCTTTTTCTTTTGTTTTTAAAAAAGAAAGGGGGGAAAAAAGAAGAGGAAAAGGAGGTAGAAAAGAGGAATCTGGCACCCAGGATCATTGCCACAGAGTGACCACATTTTTGGAAGTCGCAAACACTTTTAGAGGGACAGGTTAGGCGAGACTAGTAGAGGCTACACTAACCAACCTTTATCACCAAATCAGGTTGGTATTTCCCCCTAGGGGCAGGACAAGCCCCACAGGTGTGTATTTAACACCTATTGATTGTGTCAGCTAACCACGTTGAAGGGTATAGCTTGACCTTACTATAGGCTAACAAAGTTGTAGGTTTGAATTGTTTTACTAAGTGTTCTGAGAGATGATAGTTTGTTACATAGAGATTGGATATTTGCTCCGTTTCATTTTCATGGATGTTAACTGGTGCAGACTCTGGAGGGGTGCAGGTGGGGGGTGGGGATCAGAGGGGGAGAGAAGAAAAAATTACTCACCACAGTAATGTCATTTCTTCTGATGGAGTCTTGCTGTATTCTGACTGTATGCAGTTAGCTCCAGCACTTGAACTGCTCCGGAGAGGAAAGGGTTAACTCTATGCCAAGGCATAGAACGTTGATCTGGAGTTCGGTTATCAGACCTCTGTCCGAGGTACTCTTCAGTGTAACCGGCAGATTCTTATGAGCATTATACTTAACTAACAACCCAGAAATTGTTTTAGAAATTTCATGCCAAAAGGCAATAACATAACTTCAGGGTCCAAAGACTCAGGTCGAGACCCCCAAAAAGAATCCAAGTAGGTAATAAGGTAAAGTTTTAAAAAGAACACAGGCCTGCACCCGGGGACCATGCTTGGCAACAACAAGTAGAAAATAAATAAGAAAAGCCAGCACAAGTCTTCCAGCAAATATCCTTCTTTTCAATCTGCACCAACAAGAATCGATGTCACACAAAGGAAGCGAGAAAAGTTTTTCTCAGGGTGCTAAATGTGCTTCATTTTATTCAGATAAATTCAGATGAATGCACCCTGCTTCCATTAAAAGCTGTTGCGTCACGGCAGCCACACTCTAGCGTGTTTCTTCAGGCTTAATCCATGGGACTATGATTAAGCACCAGGGGGCGTGATATGCGTTGGGAGTGCAGATTGAAAAGAAGGATATTTGCTGGAAGACTTGTGCTGGCTTTTCTTATTTATTTTTTAGGTAATAAGGTATATCAATAAAACATAAAAACAAAAGACCTCATAAGAGAAGAGGTAAACCAGGTACACCCCTGAGGTGCAATACTGCACCTGTCCACCCACATCCCAAAACAACTAGGTTCCAGGAAGGGAGGCAGGAAGGGAGGGAGGTCAGAATACAGCAAGACTCCATTAGAAGAAACAACATTACTACGGTGAGTAATTTTTTCTTCAAACAACATGAAGTCTTGCTGTATTCTGACTATATGCTGACTACCAAGCAGTACCCCCAAGGAGGGGGGGAACTACAGAACCTATTTTGGGAACTGACTCTGCAGTACTGCTGTGCCAAACCTAGCATCACTTCTTGACCGGATGTCGAGGGAGTACTGCTTGGTAAATGTGTGAACAGTCTTCCAGGTGGCTGCTTTACAGATTTCCACTAATGGTATATTTCAGGCAGCTGCGACCGAAGCAGCTGTACCTCTGGTGGAGTGAGCCCCTCAGGCTTGATGGAGGCTCTTTCCCCAATTTTGAATAGCAGAAATGTATGCAGGAGACAATCCACCTAGCAACAGTTCTCTTAGTGGCAGGCTTACCTTTACCCACCTCCCCATAGGAAAAAAACAGCTGGGAGCAGTCATCTCTATGGGATTTAGTGGATTCTATGTAGTAACTCAGAGCCCTCTTTACATCGAGACTGTGCAACCTCCTCTCTCCAGAGGAGGAGTAGTCAGTGAAGAATACAGGCGGTGTCATAGACAGGTTCAGATGAAAGTCTGATACCGTTCTGGGAAGGAACTTCCTATTTGTACGAGGGACCACCTTATCTCTGTGAAATTAAATGAAATCAGGTTACACTAATAAAGCCTGTAACTCACTGATTCTCCTGGCAGAGGTGAAAGCCACCAGGAACACAGTTTTCCAAGTCAGGTATTTGAACTCAGCTGTGCACAGGGTTCAAAGGGAGGCTGCATCAGCTGTGCAATGCAGATATTCAGGTGCCATAGAGGAGTGGAATCCCTAAAGGTAGGATTGATATGGGCCAAACCCTTGAAAAATTTCTTGAAAACTGGATGGGAGGCTAGAGAAGAGACCTTCCCAGCCGAAAGAAAGGCAGAAATAGCTGCCAAATGCACCTTGAGAGTGGCCGGCTGAAGGCCTAGACTGCTAAGATGCACCAAATAATCCAAAGCGGTGGCAATGTCAGCTGAACCTGGCTGAATGTGCCTCTGGGCACACCAGAACCCAAACCACTTCCATTTAGAATCATAGGTTTTTCTAGTGGAAAGCTTTCTGCTAGCCTTAAGGATATCCAGAGTTGATTGAGAAAGATTCAGGCCTGCATATTCTAGCTCTTCAAGAGACAGACCTTGAGTCTGAGTGTGTGAAGACTGGGGTGCAATATCCTCCCCTGAGATGAGGTTAGGAGATTGAACTGTCTGGGGAGGCACAGAGGAATTGTCACAGATAGTGACAACAGTAGAGGATACCAAGGCTGTCTGACCCAGTCTGGGGCCACCAGAATCACAGTGCAAATCTGGTCTTAACCAGAACTCTGAATATCAGAGGAAAAGGAGGAAAAGCATAGAGAAACATGCTGGTCCAATCCAGCAGGAGGGCATCTAGAGGAACAGAGCCCAGAAGAGCGGGTCTGCAGCAGAATAAAGAAAGCTGATGATCCTCCGGTGCTGCAGAGAGATCTATCTCTGGAGTGCCCCATTTCTTGAAAATGATCTGAAGAATGAGAGGATTCGGGGCCCATTCGTGGTGACCTTGTGAAATCTTGCTGAGAGCATCTGCAAGTACATTGTCCTTCCCTGGGAGATGCACAGCAATCCGAGAAACCTGCAGGGAATAAGCTAGTAACCATATTTTCATAGCCTCAGTGCACAAGGCCGAGGACTGAGTGCCTCCCTGCTTGTTGATGTACCACATGGTTGTGGTGTTGTCTGTTCTGATCTGCACCACTTTCCCCTGAATTATGTTTGAGAATGCCTGGAGTGCTAGAAAGACAGCCCTGAGTTTGAGAAGGTTTATGTGCAAAAGAGACTCCTGATGAGACCAAGTTCCCTGAGCAGTAAGCTGATCCAGATGGGCTCCCCATCCCAGCAGGGAAGCGTCTGTGGTGAGAATCACTGTGGGAACCTAACTGAGGAAGGGGACTCCTTGCCTCAGATTGTCCTCTTCCAACCACCACTGGAGAGCCTGAACCAAAGTTAGGAACACTGGAACCAACTTGGAGAGGGGATCTTTTTTCTGAGGCCAAAAGGTTCTTAGAGATGAAATTGAATATCTCTCATCTGAAACCTTGCCCCTTGCTCTACTGCAGTGCAGGCTGCCATGTGGCCTAGCAACTGTAAGAAGTGTCTGGCTGACTGAGACACTAGTGGATGAAAAGAGGAAGTCAGAGTGATGAGGGACTGAACCCTTGAGAGAGGAAGAAAGGCCTTGGCCTGAACAGTGTCCAGCTCTACCGCTATATATGTGTGAAGCAGGACTGGTTCCAGAACATACTTTTCCAGATTTAGGATAAATCCTAGAGAGTCTAGAAGTCTTTGGGTGACCCCTAGAGCTGACCTGACTTGGTCTGGGGACTGGCCTACTAAGAGCCAATTGTACAGATAAGGGAACAGTAAGATGCCTTGTGTCCTGAGGAAGGCTACCACTACTGCTAGATACTTGGTGAATACTCGGAGCAGATGTTAGGTCAAAAGGCATTGCTCTGAACTGATAATGGCCTGAGGGCAGCTCGAACCTGAGGTACTTTCTGTGGGACTGCCTGACTGGTATGTGGAAATAGGCATCCTTGAGATCCAAAGAGGCTAGCCAGTCTCCTGGTCTCAGAGCGGGAAGAATTATCCCCAGAGTCACCATCTTGAACTTTGGTTTTAAAATATGTGTGTTCAGGTATCGTAGATCTAGGATGGGTCGCCACTCCCCTGTCTTTTTTAGGGTAAGGAAGTACCGGGAGTACAGTCCCTTTCCCCTGTGAATGAGAAGTACATTTTCCACTGTTTGCAGAAGCAGTAGAGAGGAGACTTCTGCTTCTAAAGCCTGTGTTTCCTCTGGAGAGGGAGGACAGAAAGACTTTGTTCTCACCTTTGGGAAGCTACTGAAGCTGAGAGCAAGTCCCTGGCTCACTACTTCCAGGACCCA
Source organism: Neoceratodus forsteri (assembly GCA_016271365.2). Lineage (NCBI taxonomy): Eukaryota > Metazoa > Chordata > Ceratodontiformes > Ceratodontidae > Neoceratodus > Neoceratodus forsteri. The sequence goes on from CM057450.1 coordinate 1,224,416,183, forward strand.
CTTGTCTGAAGTGATAAGACTTCCAGGTCTGGAAAAAGTGAGCCAGTCTGCTCCCTACAGAGATTGGGGAGGCGACCCTGACTGACACATCAGGGTGTCTGTTTGGCAGGGGGCTTAGACTGAGAGGAGGATGCAGCCCTTGTCATCCCCCTTCTGCCTCTTCCCCTAAAGAACCCCCTCTGCTGAAAAGAAGAGGAGGTCTAGGTTTGTTAAAAAGGCCTGCCCCTGCCAGCCCCAGAATGCTGCCTTTGAGGAGTGGTCTGCTTTTCTTTGGCTGCAGCACTCCCATATGTGGTCCTGTATTCATCCATCTTTTTCATGCAAGTCTCTGTTTGCTCCCCAGACAGAGAGTTATTGGTGACAGGAAAATCCATGGCCTTGGTCTGGGTATTCTGAGATAAGTTGGTATGCCTGAGCCAGGCAAATCTCCTCATGGAAACAGATGTAGCCATGACCCTAGAATGAACATCATTTGAGCCCACAGCAGCATGAAACTGGACCTTTGAAGCTTCGATGCCATCCACAGCCACCTGCTCCAACGCCTTGGCCAGCTGGGGAGGGGTATTTTTAGCCAGCTCCAGAATTATATCCCACCTAGACTTCTGGTATCTGGCTGTATATGCCATGTAGCTGGATTGCCTGAGTCCCAAAGAGGATGTCAAGTACTGTTTTTTTGCCATGGCATCCACTTTTCTGGAATCCTTATCTGGGGGGTGAGATGCCAGGGGAATATTAGCCTTATCACAGGCTGCAGCTTGCACTACCCCAATATGGCTGCAATGACTGGTAAGGAATTCCGTTCCAGGACCTGACAGGTCATACCTCCTGTCCATCCTCTTATCCACAGGAGGTATGGATGTTGGAAAGTGTAATATTTTTTGGGTCTGTTTTCCCAGGGACTTGTGCAGAGGGATAGACACCCTTTTGGACTCTGGGACATCCATCATCTCAACGTAGTTAGGCTCCTTCTGATCCTGTTCAGTTTCTTCCACTGGAAGCTGAAGAGTCTCAGCCACCTTCTTGTAAAACAAGAAGTGGGAGGTGGACTCAGAAAGCCTGGGAGGAGACACATTAGAAGGCCTGTCTGGGAAGCTGTCAGGCTCGATAGGCTCATCTAGGTCTTCGTAATCTTCTTCATCATCTTCATCTCCTTCCCAGTCACCCTCATAACATGCCTCAGGGTCATATTCAGAAGCAGACAAGTCCGACCAAACAGATCATCTCTGAGTTGGTATCGGTTCGGTTGGAACTGGGTGAAGCGACTGAACAATAGCAATCCCTTTGGCTATCTCATCAGTGGTCGGAACATGGGAACCGGGATCCGAACCGGCTTACTTGCATTTTCTCTTTGCAGGAACTGATTCCACAGAATCGTCTCTCTCTTGCCTGAGGGCTTATCACCCAGGTCAGTGGGCACCCCCTCAGGTTTGGTCGGAACTGAACCGGGCTGGCCATCCGGGTCAGTGGATTTTTCGGCCTCTCTTTCCTTCAGTCTACTTAAACGTTTATCCAAAGTGGCTTTAGAAAAGTTTTTGCAGATCTGGCAGTCTTCTTTGAGGTGGTCAAACCCCAGACAATAAACACAGAAGAAGTGGGGATCAGCCTTGGCAAAGGCCTCCTCACACTCAGGGCAGTGTTGAAACCCAGTGGGCCCAGTTTTCTTTTTGGGTTTCTCAGACATGCCTCAGTAACACAAAGTTACCCTTACCAGCGTTCAAGCCAGGCAACTACAAAAACCTATCGGTTCTGACCGTGTCACGGGTCAGTGGAAAAAAACCGGAAAAATCGTTGTTTTTCTTCAGGAACCGATAGATACCAGATACCACACTAAAATTAGGAGAAAATTAAAGTAAACAGGTTATTTCAGTTCCCAACTGGACCGTCCGGAAAGAAACCGAAAAGGCAAAACAATTTCTTCACCAAAACACTACTACCTACCAATACATTTACTGTACCGGCACAGAGATGCAAACACCGAAAAATAAAGAAATGGTTTAAACAAACTGACCGATTTTACTGTGACCGAACTGAAGTGAAGGAAAGGATCTCCGGAGCAACTTCTCAGTTAGGCAGAGTAAAGAATCTGACAGTTTCACTGAGGAGTACCTGGGACAGATGTTTGAAAACCGAGCTCGAGATCAACGTTCTATGCCTTGGCATGGAGTTAATCCTTTCCTCTCCAGAGCAGTTCAAGTGCTGGGGGTAACTGCATATAGTCAGAATACAGCAAGACTTCATGTTGTTTGAATTATAATATTTTTGGCGGGACCATGGCTTCTTTAAAACTTGGTTCTGTTAATATAAAGAGGATTAATAATGTGGTAAAGAGGGCACAAATTTTACAAGAAATAAGCAGAGAAAAATGTGATATTGCTTGTCTGCTGGAGACTAAGTTATCAGTCAAAAAACATCTTAAATTGAGGAGAATGTGGATGGGCATGGTATATGCTGACACACACCCCAAGCAAACAAGGCTGGGGTAGCGATACTGATAAAACGGGGTCTGCCGATACAAATTAATAAGGTGACAACAGCAGGAACTGGACGGGTGGTTCTGATTTCTGGAATGTATAGTGGCAAGCCCATACACATTCTTTCAGTGTAACTGTATCTGTTGTCTGACCTATGTAACCCCAGGTCGCATCTGGAAACGAGCGGCCCCTGCCTAGAATGCTTATCTGGTAAATCTCTTAAATAAATAAATAAATGCCCCAACCCCCACCCCCACCCCACCAAGGAGAAGTTTTTCAGTTAATTTTTAACCTGATATCTGGACTCCCTGAAGGACAGTTGATCTGTGTAGGAGATTGGCACTGTGTAGTAAACCCAATATTAGACAGAAATCCCAGTGGCCTGAAAAAACAAAATGCCTGTTCTAGATTATTGAGAAATCTTTGCATGGAATCTGATTTGGTGGACCCATGGAGAGAGAGATGAACCCTAAAAAAATGAATTATACTTTTTATTCTGCTTCTACAAATTCAAATTCTAGAACAGATAGGTTCTACATGCAAAACAATTAACCCACACTTTTAAAGATGTGAAGATTCATCCTGTTACATTCTTGGACCATGCAACGATTACATCACTTATAAGTTGGGGTGAAGAAAAAGGAAAGGGTACTTGGAGATTTAATCCAGGAATATGAATTGACAAGGAGTACGTAGATTCCATTAAACAAATTACTAAGAATTATTTGAGAGAAAATACAGAGAAAAACTCCAAATTAAGATTTATATGGGATGGCCTAAAAGCAATATTAAGAGGACATACAATCTCATATTTGGCATATAAGAAAAAACAATACTAAAAGATAGTGGTAGATACTTTGACTCAAATCCAAACTTTGGAGGAACACCACAAGAGCTCCGGAGATCCAAAGATACTGATAGAACTCAAAGAACTTAAAAAGCAATATAATGAGCTGATGCTGAGAAAAACAGAAAATGCCTTGAGATACACTAGGCAAACCTACTATAAAAACAGAGATCGTGCAGACAGACTATTGGTCTTGAGGCTAAAAACCAGGAATTGGAGAGCTATGTTTCGGGGTCCACTTGGTGGATAACCAGAATATTAGCGTTACCCAAACAGCCCAGATTGTGAACGAATTTGCTAAATTCTATAAACAATTATATGGGAAGGGAGAAAGAAGCAGACCATGAACAGGAAATACAGACATTTTTAAATATGCTTGAACTACCCAGACTATCCAAAGACACAAAAAGAAACGATGGAAGCTCCTTTTTCAGAAACAGAGGTGTTGGCAGCCATTAAGTCTTTTAAAGTGGGAAAGGTGACTGGACCAGATGGTTATAATATTGAGTTTTATAAAGGATTTATAAATTAATTAACTCCAGTAATCACAAAGGTGTGTAACATAGCAAAAAAAGAAAATGCCTTGGAATGGAGCTTCGATTTCAGCACTATTAAAACCAGGGAAGGACTTATTGTCTTGTTCTAATTTCCGCCCTATATCACTTCTTAACCAGGATGCCAACATTTACACGAAGATTATTAGTTTAAGATTAAAAAAAATGATTCCTACATTAGTGCATACGGATCAAACAGGATTATCCCTGGGAGACATATCTGGGATAATATTAGACTCCTTCTGAACACATTAATAGCAACCCAGAAATTTCCCCCCAAAACATTACATGCAATTGTCTCATTGGACGCAGAGAGGGCGTTTGATCACCTAGATTGAAAATATCTAGAAAAACCCTGCAGAAATTGGGCTTCGGACAAAAATACTAAAATTGGTTAGGGAATATATATAGAAACCCATGGCCACAGGTTAAGGTCAATGGGACCATTTCTACACCTTTTGAAATACAACGTGGAACCAGGCAAGGATATCCCCTCTCCCCTTTACTCTTCCCCCTTAGTATGGAAGCCCTAGCAGCAATGATAAGACAGTCTGAGGAGATCCGAGGGGTGGGGGTGGTGGGGCAGGGAATGAAAATATCCCTGTAAGCAGATGACTTCAGTTTATATGTAGCAGACCCGATAAATTAAATTCCTATAATAAGAGATGCTGGAAAAAGTTGGTTCTTTTTCAGGTTTTAAAATAAATGAAGATAAAATTGAGATGTTTCCGATAGGCCCAGGTTTTGCTTTTCCCCTCAATAGGTAATTTTAAATGGGTTGGTTCGGGTATGAGATATCTAGGAATAAGCGTTACCAGATACTCTAAAAAAATATATAATGCTAATTATGAAAAACTATTTCAAAACATCCAGACTGCAATAGATGGAGGGAACTACCACTGTCTTTATCAGGTAGAACTGAGTGTATCCGAATGAATATACTCCCTCGCTTCCTATTTCTATTTTCTCTCTCCCTATGAGGCTACCTAAAACTTTCTGAACAATTCTCAAAAAAAAAACAATAGTTAAATTCATATGGGCAGAAAAGACACCCAAGAATACAGTGGAGTGTCTTAATGTCTCCCAAAAAGAAAGGAGGTTTGAGGTTGCCTGATTTTAGAAAATATTATTGGGCAGCACAACTACAGACACTTATTCCATTTATGATGGAGAATACACAACCCTTATGGGTGGACATCGAAAGAACCTCATGTAACATTAAAAAACAGGAGATCTAATATGAATGGCTTCAGAAGGGATAAAACAATACACACAAATAATACCTGGACACTGAATTTGCATACATGGAAAAGTATATGCTTAAAATGTAGGACACCATTAATAAAATCAATACAGACTCCTTTAAGAGCATGTTTGGATTTCCTACCTTCTAGACTGGACATAGGTTTTCAGGGTTGGGAGAAAAGGGGATTATGGTCAGTGGGACAGTTATATTATGATGGAGGGATAAAATCATTCTAACAACTTCTAAACTAATTTAAATTACTACCAAAAGACCTATTTCATTACTTCCAGATCAGACATCACTTATCAGAAGGTAATAGGGGACCACAGACTGCAGATAAGCTAAATCCCTTGCAAGAATTAATGCTGAGATTAGCTGCATCTGCGGTTTCCAGAGGGATGATATCCCAATTAGTGAACCTTATAGTAATGTTAGATTCAGATCAAGTAACTCATATAAAATCTATATGGGATAAAGAATCAGGGATAACGCTGGAGGATAAGCAGTGGGATAAGGTGTGGGAAAGCATATACTTAACAGCAACAAACATATGGAGAGAGTTCAGGTGGAAAGTTGTGGTTCGATTTTTTCACACCTCTGAAATAACAAAGCACTGTAACACTCAGACCTCTGGTAAGTACTGGAGATGCAGATTACATAAGGGAACACATACCCATATTTTTTGGGATTACTCCAGGCTGTTACCATTCTGGAAAGAGATAAATGGAAAAATTAACGGGATGATGGAAACAAATATATCATGCGAACCACAGTACTTGATGTTTGGACTCCCACCCCTCAGGAACTTTTAAGAAATAAGCTGTACCTGTACTATACACTGCTGGCTGCAGCATTAAAAGCAGTAATGAAATGCTGGCTAACAGAAATAACCCCAACAGCAGAATCCTGGTATGCAGTCTGCCTTCACATGCAGGAGATGGAAAGAATGACTGCCAAACTCAGATTGTGGATGGAAAAATTTAAAGAGAGGTGGCTGCCTTTCTTTCATTTTCAGGCAGATAAAGAAAATAAAAATATTTTAGAAATACAGACAGAACAAAACTAAGTGGTAAATACCTTGGTTTGATGGAAGAATGGGATGAGTATACCCAGTTAAAAGATCCCTTGGACCAAACAGTAAAGGGATTGATTCCTTGGTCCTTAGGATGTATTGGCTGGATTTTCCTTTCCTTCCATTTTAGATGGCCTCTTCTCGACCCCTGTCCCGAACCCATATAAGTATAGGCCAGTCCCCCACCGTCACTTTGGTGGGGGATGGAGGGGGCCAGTGCTAAGGATGAATCAGATGGATGTTGGTTAATTAACTGACTGGAGTTTATGGACCAGTTACTTGTTATAAAGTGTTATTTATTTTTATTTATTAATGTAAACATAGAGGGAGATTTGGAAATATTAAATCACAAGATGTAAATTGAACTAAACCCAAAAGCAAGTAGGAGAGCAAGTTTGCTTTTTTTTCTTTGTGTTTGTATAAAATATACGTATTTGTATTTTATACTGAAAAATGAAAAATCCTAATAAAAATGCTATTTCAAAAAAAAAAAAAACAGAGTGACTCAATGAGACTCTGGGTGGAGTAAGATGTGTGGCTAAGAAATGCAGGATACGTTTTTCTTGTTTGATGAGGGGGTAGAGTAATGTCTAAGAAGAGGCCTTACAATACTTTCAAGGGAGGAAGAGGCAGATGAGCGTTGTACAATGCTGGACTGGATGATGACAAATTTAAAACTACAAGGTCACTCAATGGAACTCTCAAGGATATTTAGGAAGGTGGTGGGGTTGAGATGGGCAGGGGTGGGTTTTATCTGTTGTAAAACCATCAGAGGGGAAAGTATTTGCTGGGGCAGAGGGCAATTTACAATTCTTTTGTGGTTAAGCACAAGAGGTAGCTGTGGATGGAGCTGGGAGGTTGTCAATCTGATGGGTCGGCTGTGGTACTTGGGGGAGAAAAATGTGAATTATAGAAAAAGAAAGCACAGGGACAGCTATGTAAACAATATTACTGAGGCAGGAAAAGAATCAGAGAATACTGAATAGACTGAAGAAATCAAATAGAAAACCAAAATAATGTAACCCGCCTGCCAAATGGGGGCTTACCTGCCACCATGCAGCCCTTGTTCCTCTTCTCTTCCCGGGTGCCTCCGGATTACAGCCTGTAATTTTTTGGTCCCCTTTTCTGCCCTTCTAGTGCCCCAGTTTTGCCCATGTGAAGACATCCAGCTCTCTGAAGTTAAAAAAAAAACAAACTGCGATCACCCGCATGTAGACTTGACCATGAGGCAGCAGGGATCGCACAGGCGCGAGTGGTGCCTTTGATTTCCGACTGCTCCAGATTGTGGTAAAAACGGAGAGTGTTCCGTTGTTCCCGGGATCCCCATCAGCTAAGTGGGACCCGGTGACCATGGACAGGCCCCTGAGCAGCCGCTCTCTGCTGAATTAAAGAAGATCCAACAAGAGAGTTTCGATCAGGGCTCATTAATATTTATGAGCCACAGCCCCGATCATTTAAATATTCATGAGAGTATGTCTGCCCTTGGGGCAATGTGATCTCGGCTGTGGCCAAAAGGGAAAAGAAACGTTAAAATAAATATTGTAACTTGAGATGTATGTTTGGGGAATTGTTTCAAGAGGGGAAAATGTTTAAAATAAATATTGCTCCACTCCTGGCTGCAACCAGACTAATTTTGGGACTCAAAATGTCAGCCTGTCTGCTGCTGCATGTCAGGGAGCTACAATGTCGGCAGCAGTGACAGGAAAACGGACTGAGCAAATTCCTTTCTCTGGGCAGCAACATCAAGTACACCTTCAGGGCTAATGGACTGTGGGGCATTAAGGCAAATATTTAACTATTTCTGGTTGCACCAGAACTGTGATTTGGGACTGCATCTAATCTGCTAGGACTGTGTATTTTAGCAGCCATTGTAAGCAGCCACAGCCAATTGGAAAGCCAGGACTTGTTGGACATTCACAAAAGCTCATGGGTAAATGCCAAGTGCTCACGAGGACTTACAGGGACCTAATTCTAGGCGCCAAAACAGCAAACCAACAGAGCATTGAGTGAGGTTCATGCATGATTCATTTCTGTGACTGACACGTCCTTCAGCCAGTTGGAGGCCTTGCAACCAAACATTTCAGTCAATCAGGAGCTTCAGGACAGCCCTATAAGAGACAGTGTTTGACAGCATTTTGCCAGATCCAGATTTGAGAGGGAGATTCGAGCAGCAGCTCCCCCCCGTCGGGGGTGAGGGCTTAGGCCCCAGCCATGCTGCCAAGCCTGGAGATCCAGTTAATCCTATGTAGCCTATAGCCTAGAGTCGGTTTGCCTTCTTTATTTAGCTAAAAGTTAAGTAAGCAATAATACCCGACAGGGTGAGTATTATTGGAAAATATCGGACCGCCCAGGGGCGTAATGAAGACTGCCACCACCGCAGAAGGAGGGCCTTATAGCTCCTGGAAGGTCCGGTATTTCCCAATAATGCCCACCCTGGAGGGTATTATTGCGCTTAGAAAATGGGCATCTTAGTAAATTTAAATTAAGTGGCAAATTAAGACAGGAAATAAGTTTCAAAAAATAATTTAAGTACTAGAACAAATATGTTTATTGAAGAAATAGTACAGATGTTTAATGGGTGTTCCAGTTGCTGTTGCTCCTCCCCACAGAGCTGTTCTAATCTGCTGAACCCCCCCCGACACACACACTCACACACACTGCCTAATCTGTTGACCCCCCCCCCCGACACACACTCTGCCACTTCAGGAAGAAATGTGCATCTCCTTTAATGCATGACTATTTTTTTTTTTGTAGCCCTCAGAAGATGCGTCAGTTAAGTGCGCATGCGTGAGTCTAACGGATAATGAGGAACAACCCTGATGTACATTCTTTGTTTCTTTTTCATTTTTATGAGGAGCTGGACTAAGTGTCGGGAGATTGTGGTATGAGGGAGTCGATTTCGGGTAGTTTTTAAAAGGCGCTTCCTACAATAAACTGAAATGGGAGACGGCTTTGTTTTTGTTTGCCGCCGTACTGCAACCGTGCAGTCGGGAGAGTGGTGCCGTTGCAAAAGAATGCGGCTCTGTGAAGTTTGTATTTCATCACTCTTCCCGACCAGGAATTATGCAGACTGTGGGCTATTTTTTTGTGTTCGCAGTGCAGTGAGATAAGGAGGTTTGTTGGGTAGTTTCCGCTAAGCGAGAGAAAAACATGGCGGCTATTTGAAATTTTACTGGGTGCTGTTATCCAATGAAAAAACAGGCTGGGCACCAGTATAGGAGGGTATCTGGTGAAGTGGCACTTCGACTGGTACTTATTTTTACCTGGGCATGTACTGAAAAATAAATGCCAAGGTTGGAGATGCTTTTGGCCAATGAGAATGGAAAATCCATTCTTACCATTTTCTAAAGTAATGTAGTTTGTTAAACTGCTAGCCTGGAGGATGCCGTTATGCCCCAGTAACTGTTCAAGTGAGAGAGAGCAAGCTTAATCAATCTGGGCTGCCTTCCCCAAAGTGACTGTTCGATATAAGTAGTTCTTCAGTTCGCACCTTGCCCTGCTGCCCTGTCTGACCCAGCATGGGTGGATCTCTGGAACTGTTTTTGCAGACTGTAGCTGTTGCTGAGAGCCCAAACAGCGTCTAACTAGTGGGGAACCCATTGGAGCCTAATAGTATCAGAAATGTGCTGAGATGCACCTGTGTCAGAAAAAAATCATATAAATGTGCTGAGATGCACCCATGCTAGTATCTAGTCAAGACTGTTCTTTGGAGCTGCCAGCCATAGCCAAATTAAGGGACTGAGACCTCGATGTCATTTAAGTCAGGCTTATGATATCTGGGAATAACAGCTTTCCACCCTTCTTAGAGATGTCTTGAGATATAAATGTTCTGGAGGTAATAATGTATTGGGATATAAATATACTAGATGTGACAACCATATAACTGTGCTGAATATTCAGGATTGCAAATCCAAGGTCTAACCAAGGTGACCCGGCTGGTTACTTCCTTCTGAATTGTTCAGTCTGCAAAAAGCAGGGCAACCCCTGCTCTTCTGCCAAAAGCAGGCCAACCCCTGCACCTCTGCCAGAGAAATTGAATGTTATTTGTCTTCCAAGTTGATCCTTTCCTCTTTGAATTAAAGCCGGCCAACTCCACCAGCTGCAACATCCACCAGGCCTGCAACCATGCAGGACTTTGGTGTCTCGGTACCCAGGGTACAGTGCGAGACTGCAGGGTTTCACACATGTTTAGGAATGGGCACCAGTGTGGGAAAATAGATGTGTAACATCTGATTAGTCAGCAGCTTAGATAGCCAGGGCTCTGGACATCTTTTGGATTGGTGAAATGTGATTTCTCTTTTCTGCTTAATTGGTAGTCATCCAGCTGGAGGGTTTCACCAGCACAAACAAAACTAATCGTTTATACATTTTGTAAATATAGAATCACTGCATAACCTCTATTCCTCCTGTTTCCCCAGCCTAACTCCTAAGTCCCCCAAATAAATACTATTGTTACTGTTTTTGAAACATGGTTGCTGTGAGCATATTACTAGAGACAGTCTTTAATTACAAAATGCTTGAAATGTGGGGAAATGATAATGGGTCATGTTTTGGGGTGGTGAAAGGTAATTGTGGGTGGTATGACATCTCAGGGGGTTTTACCAGGTAACAGCTAGCCCACATTAAAGGTAAACTCTGAGTGGTGACACTGCACAATTTAGAACCTAATGTAAGTCTGAGAACCCAAACCCCTCAGCCTATCTCATAGGTAGTAGACAGGGGTGTAACTCTAGGAGTAGCACAATCTAGGGGTTACAATAAGAAAAGTGAAAACCCAAAGCTAAAGATTGCTTATGCAGACTGTGGAAACTAAATAAAGGGAGAAACAGAGAAATAGAGAAAAAATCACAATGATTCTGGAGATGATCCATTTTTAAATGTTTATGTGTTACTTTAGAATGATATTTTGCTATTGGTACAAAATGGAAGGGTGGATGAGGGAGGTATGGGCAGGACTGATTTTAAGCTTTCTGCATCTCAACTAAAAATGTTGTTGCCAGCCCAGTGGTGCTGAGGGCTGAGGCGCTGGGTGCCTTACCTCACGCTATGCCGGGGACCCGTGTTTGGGGACGAGCATGGGTCATCGGGGGTTGGCAGTGTTGGAGAGGGATTGAGCGTCTGAGAGACTGCTCTCCCTCTCCAGGATGGGGGGTTTGCCAGTGATCGGTGTTGACTGGCTTCTAGCGGCGGCTGGGGGGGGCAGAGATGGGACTGACGTCTGGAGGCAGTACATGTGGATGTGTGCACACTCTCTCTGCTGACATCCTCCACGCCTCTCTCTGTAGGGGAGAAAATAGAGAAAATGGAGCCCTCACATGGATGACGATGGTCGTCCCCCCCCCCCACAGCGCCGCCGGAAGGCACCTCCCGAACTGGATCTGGACTGGTGTTAGTACTTCACCCCACCACGAGGTGAGTCGTGGGGGCTGAAGGAGAGGGGGTCTGATACCTGGTCGGCGCAGAGGGGGTTTGTCAGTGGGTTAAGACGAGCGGCTCTCAGAAACAGCACAAAAAAAAAAAATGTTGCTGAGGGACAAGTCAGTTTACTCAAAGAGCACCAATGCAGCTTTAAAGATTTAAAAAAAAAAACATACGTAGCTTGACTTTTCAGTGCAGTAGTCAAAGTAATCAAATATTTGAGGATGGGACTTACTTAAGTGAATGAATCAAATTTTGGCTCTACATAACTGACGGCCCTATCTCTTACACTTCCTTAATATGACGGCCAGCCCCAGTGTGTCAACGTGTGTCAGCATTCTATGAAGAAACTGTTTGGCGAGCATTGCAAATATATCCCTTTCCTTCCTGGGGTTGGTGGTGGGCCAGTGATGGGCAGGAGTGGGTTACAATGGATTTTAAAAACTGGGACCATGCAAAACTGTTGATGGGGGCAGGACCACATACGGGACTGGAGATTGAACCTTGCTGTCTAAAGGACCAAGTGAGAGTAGGTTGCAGACAGCAGTACAACCATTAAGGGAAGGCGGGGGGAAAGAGAGCATTGCTGCCATCAAGTCTGGGGGAAGAGAGGAGAGAGCACTGCTGCCATTATGTGGACTGGGGGAGGAGTGAGCCATTAGGTAGGTGGGGGATAGCAGAGGAGAAAGCTTTTCTTTTACTAAGTTGAGGAGAAGGGGGAGAAGAGACTAGACAGAATTTCAGCCTTTTGGTCTGGGATGGAGGAGAGAACTTTGCTGCCAGTGTTTCCTCTGGGGGAAGGGGAGTGTTGCCAGACTTACAAACATAGACAATCAGACTACAGAGACAAAACAGAAAGGTGAAAATAAAAAAGCTAGCTGCTCCACCGTGGCAGGATAAGCGGCAGCACATCAAGGTTCCATGATGGCAACCCAGGTTCAGGTGAGATATTGGGGTCACCTGGCCCACTCTAGAACAGCCCATGCTCAGTGGGCACTGCAGATGCTGGGTGTTTAGGGTAAGGCAGGGAGGTGCACACGAAAGAAAATAAAGAAAAGGTGACGTCAAGGTAAGGAAGATGACACCCAAGCTAAAGATTTGTTCAAAATGGGAAAACCAAACAAGGAATGTGTGAAACAAATGAAAAAAAGAATCACATTGGCACTGCAGATGCTTATTGCTTTATATTTTTAATTTATGGCAGTTTTTAGAGGTGGCAGTATGGGGAAACTCTGTGCCCCCCCAAAGCCTGCCACCCTCCAGCTGAAACTGTGTATGGGGCCCCTGATAAGTGTTCATGGAGAAGGGGAGTCTTGGGTGCTCCATGGCTAAGCTGCTTCAGGCTCCCCTTTGGGAAACTACTATTCAGCTGTGTGCTTGCTGCCAGCAGGATGGGAGGGGAGGTGCCTGCCAGTAGCCATTAATGTTGCATACAATTACACTAAGCCCTAAATAGAGTTCGATAAATACAATAAGGAGAGCCAGAACAGCTGTTGAAAAGCATACAGCTGGAAGTTTAAGGGAAATTATGTAACTTATATTAATGTGGTGGGTGTTAGGAGTCCTCCTAACAGGCAGTCCTTGCTGGGATTCCCCAAACTGTAATGTTGGCACTGTATTATTCATTTATTACTGTGCTGCAGAACTTTAAACCTTGCCGCAGAACTTTATCTAACAATTCCACAGAAGCTCAGCATCCCTACTGCAGAATTACGTCTACAGTGCCGCAGAGCATGGGGGCCTTGCGATTGTGCTTATGTCTGAATGATGCCATGCCTCAGCTCCCATCCAGAATCTCCTCCTAGTCACTTCAGTCCCTCCTGTAGCCACAGCTCCTTGCCCAGGATTACCCAGTTCCATCTGCCCCATTTTTCAGTGTACTCCAAGGCAGAGTAAAGTATTTCTGAAACATGGAAAATGGGAGGGCCACTCTGTTGAGTGCCTGGCAGACATGGCTGGAGGTAGGCCCTTCTGTCATTTTGCTCCTGGTGACTGTTTTCTCCAGTTTTATCTCCAATCACCTCCCTCTTCATAAGCGTATTTCTTTTTTCAGTAAGTCCAATGGACTTCTAGTGTCAGTTGCCATAATTCCTGAGTATCTCTCCATGCTGATGGCATTTGATTCAGAGGCCACCTTCTTCTCCTCAAGTCAAAAGTCTCAGTCTGGTCATGCGCACACGACTTCTATTTAGTGGCATTTCACCACAACGTAATGTGTAGCTGACTACCAGCATTTCTGATTCTGGGAGGACTTTGATGTCTTCTGGGTGGCTGGCCAAGTGGTGAGAGAAGGGTTTGTGCCAGTCAAAGTCCTTCTCTCCATCATAGTTCTTCTACCCTTTTGATGGGAAGCATGGAGGTAGGTGGGCTGGGTGTTGAGTGGGTTGTGGGGAGTTGTCATTTGTGTTCTTTTGGCAGGGCTGGTGGTGGAGGAAGTGGAATCTGGTGTTGCAGGGTGGGCGAGGGAAAGGATGTGTTATTGATTATTTTGCCAGGGCTGAGAGGAGGATGGAATTGTGTGCTTTTGAGTGGGTGGGGAAGGGGTTTCATCATGATAATGGTCAGGGCTTGGGGGGGGAGGCAGGGTGCTATCAGAGGGTGAGGGATGGGAACCTACTTCTTTACACCACTGTGCCTTTTTTAAAAACTTGCTTTATGCTGCAAATTGTTGGTGAAGTGCACGTGTAGTGCAGAGTTTAGCACTTAGCTAACAATTCACAGGAAAAGTAAAACTTCACAACACACCCAGCTGCATGTCTTCCTACTTCACTATTTGGAGTTCTTCTTAAGCATATCCAGACCTATTACTTCTGTAAGAAAAATGTAGCGAGGGACTTCAGCAAGTCACTTGAAGACGCAGCATTGGTATGTCAACCAGATTTGGCATGGACTAAGAGTATGTAAGCAAACTATCATTCTGGACTTGCAGCTTTAAAAAAACAAATTTCAACCCCTGAATACCAGGAATTCTAGTGACACACTAAACCACGAGAGTAAAGCACAGTTGGCCTATTTATATTTTGTGTAATATAAGTTCAATCACTGTTTTAAGTTTAAAATGTTATATGAATAAATGTGTTTTTCATGAATAGAATGAAAATCAAGCAGCAAGCATTGCTTATCTCTGGATGCTGAGGTGAAAAACAGCACTTACGAGGTTACATACAATGGTCAAGGCTACTGATTTACAGTGACTGAAGTAATGAACCTCTGTTTTAAAGATCTGACACTTAGGGATCGTACTGGTGGCTGCCAGTCTAATTTCCTGGTTTTACTGGGATTCTACTGCCAGTCTTTTGGTATGTGTATAATCACAATAAACATAAACCATATGACGGTCACTGAGTGCATCTGGGAGGATACCTGCATCCACAGTATGGTGGGTGTAAGAGGAGTGTATACAGTCCAGTGGAGTATGGTTTCAGGATTTATGATTAAGATGGGTGGAGTCTGAAATTAGTTGGGAAAGTTGGAGGAATTTAACATTCTGGCTAAGACTGTTCACAGAGGCGGAGAGCCTATTAATGTTAAAATCCCCAGGTATCAGCAACTCACCAGAGGAGGAGGAGTAGGGGCAGATGGAGAAGAGGAGTTCAGTGACTGAAGCAGGCAATAAGCCAGGGCAACAGTACACTCCTGCAACGAAAAGTGGGATTGTGTGGGGAGGTGGATTTTGAGGAGGAGCAGCTCATAGGCAGAGGGGAATGGACAGATGGTACAGGCACAAATTGGAAGCCAGAGGAGAGGCAGACTGCAACACTTCCACCTCTCTTGATATGATCCTGCCTAGCTATGGAGTGACCAGGTATGGATACTGCAAGTCTTGGACCTGTGAGAGAACCAAGACTCCAAGGTAATGAGAACATCTGGCTAGAGGTTGACTATAAGAAGCTGGACCAGATCCAGCTTCAGAACTGGGCAGACTAGGTGGGCCAAGCGATCCTTATCTCCCATCAAAGTCTATGTTTCTAAAAGGAGGCTGCGGATATTAAGGTGGGCAACTTGCAGTCCTTTGGGAAGCTGCATTGGTGAAGTGGGGGCTGGAACAGGATTAAGCTTATTGTCCACTGCCACCAGGAGTAGCAAGAGTACAAGACGTTTAATGGAGCCATGGAACTGCTTAGATGGAGGGGGCTCGGGGACAGTGAAGAGGAGATTGGGAGTGAGAGGTCAGGAGGCACCAAAGAGCAACCACGTGGAGCCAAGGAGCAGATAAAAGGCAGCACCTAGGGTGCTAGGGGGAAAGAGGAAGGGAGGGCAAGGATGAGGATGTGCAGGTGGGGGAGGGAGAGGGGTGGAGTAAATAGGAGAGAGGAAAGGAGAGGGCAGTAGAAGGAGATGAAGAGGGGAGGGGGAGGATAGGTAAGATGTGGAGCAACATGATAGATAAATATAACAGTGTGGAAAACACTGGGTGGGGGGGCAAAGAGGAGGACTAGTCTGACTAGAAAGAGACTCTAAGGGGAGTAGATACTTGTCCCATAAACGAAGGCAAGTGGCTTCATCTGAAATAGGGAGGAAGTCTGTCTAAACCAACTGGATGGGGGGGGGGGGTTGCGGGCTTCACCTAGATAATAATAAACAGTTTTTGTGGGAAAGCAGACTTCACCCAGGTAGGCTGGAAGCCTAAATGAACAATTTAAGAGGGATATGGGCTTCAGCCAGGTAGAGTGGAAAATAATAATTTGGGGGGTGATATGGGCTTCAGCCAGATAGGGTAGGAGTTTAAAGGAACAATTAGGACAGACACAGGCCTCACTGAGAAAGGTGGAAGCCTAAATGAACAATTTAGAGGAGCTGCAGGCTTCACCCAGATAGGGTGGAAACCACAATAATAATTTTAGTGGGGAGATGCAAAACCACAATAATAATTTTAGGGGGGAGATGCAGGCTTCATCGAAATAGGGTGTGAGCTTAAAGGAACAATTTTTTTTGGGGGGGAGAACGTGGGCTTTACCCAGATAATGTGGGAGCCTAATTAAACAATACAGGGGGATGCAGGTAACACCCAGATAATGTGGGAGCCTTATTAAACAATACGGGGGGATGCAGGCTACACCCAGATAATGTGGAAGCCTAATTAAACAATACAGGAGGATGCAGGCTACACCCAGATAATGTGGGAGCCTTATTAAACAGTACGGGGGGGATGCAGGCTACACCCAGATAATGTGGAAGCCTAATTAAACAATACAGGAGGATGCAGACTACACCCAGATAAGGCAGAAGCCTAAAAGAACGGTGTAGAGGGAATGCAGGTTTCATCCAGATATGGAGGAAGCCTAAATTGCATAAATGAGCGGAATGTGGGTTAACAACTAAAAATGTAGGACCGGGCAGTAATCACAGCAGGTGGAATTGGTACAAGAGTAATAGTCCTTACAAGCAGTATATGGCAGACAGCTATATCCTGTCTAGTAACATAGATAACTAGTAGTTATAGTTCCTGACAGAAAGGCAGAAGCAAGAGTTACAATCCATAGTAGCCCCTACTGGTCAGAATAAGGTGAGCAAAATAGAGCCCAGTTAGTTGCAGTAAACAATAGGCAGGTGCAGTTCCCTACTTAATAGCAAAAGTAACAAGTTATAGGTTACAATAGACACTGCACTGAAGGGTGGAAGTAGGGTACAGTCTCCTGTTGTCCTGGCGTCTCCTTCTTGTGACTCCCCTTGAGAACTCCCACTCATGCTGCGCCACTCACATGAGACCACTGTATGCTGAGTTTGCTAGGGTATGGCAGGCTTATCAACTGTGACAGGAACCCACTTCTCAACAGCGCCCAGTGTACTGGTTGGCTGCTGTAGGAGAGTTACTAAAAGCAGCTCATGCTGCTTTAAGAAGGCTATTGGGGGGGGTTACAAGTTCTGGAGAGCCCAGAGTGGACCGGGACTCTCGATCCCTGGTGCAGGATGGCAGTATCTGACCGCAAGGCTGGCTGGCATCCAACTGAAGAGCTGGCCCCAACTGGACGACCTGAGATACTGTGCTCCGATCAGCTGTGCTGGAGTCTTGCCTCTCAACAGCGTTCAGTGCACTGTTTGGCTGTTGCAGGACAGAATTAGTAAACGCAGCTACTGTTGATTCAGGAAGGCTGATGGGAGTGTACAAGTCCTGGGGAGCTCTGACTGGACCTGGCTCTCAATCCCATGTACAATAGGGTGGCATCTGACCACTAGGCTAGCTAGCATACTGAAGAGCTGGCCCTGAATGGGTGACCTGAGAGGCAATGCTCCGATCAGCTGTGCTGGGGTCCCACCTCATAACAGCGCTCGGTGCACTGACTGGCTGTTGCAGGACAGAGTTATTAAAAGCAGCTACTGCTGCTTCAAGATGTCCGGTGGGGATTTTCAAGACCTTGGGAGCCCTGACTGGACCTGGGCTCATGACCTCTGGTGCAAGATGGTGGTATCCAGCCACAAGGCTGGCTGGCATCCGATTGAAGAGCTGGCCCCAACTGGGTGACCTGAGATGCAACAAATTTGACCAGCTGTAATTCAGCCTTCCAAACAGTCCAAATGAAAGCAGGTATTGCCCCTGGGGATCTGCATGTTTAAATTTTTTATTGCTTTTCTTTTTCCTACAATGCCTCCTCTCCCATATGACAGTGATGCATCCATGACCATTAATTCGGCAAGTGAATTACATCCCCTTTCTCAAGGTGGACAACTCTCCTAACTCTGCCCTGCTGCAGTCGCCTCCTCTTTCAACTTCTTTTTCACCTCATGTGCCCTCTCCCTCATCTCTTCTTCTGCCTCCCCCTCCTCCTATCACCCTTCTCCCCAACCCCCCTACTTCCCCTCCATTTCTCCTTCTCTCCTACCACTTCGACTGCATCATTCAAGGCTGTCTTGGCTCTAAACCCCCACAAGGGTGTGAGCCCTGATGGTCCTGACCCCAAACTCCTGTACCTCTCCACTCATGCCACTGCTCTCCCTATCACCTACCTTCTCAATCTCTCCTTCTCCTTAGCCTCTGCCCGTGATTCAAGGAAACTGACTACAGTCATCCCACCACACCAAAAGGTCATGAAAATTGACTACAGTCATCCCCCACCCCAAAAGGGTGGTGACCCCTCCTCCTCTAGAAACTATCATCCTATCTCCTTCCTCCCCACCATTTAAAATCCAGGAACACCTTGTTCTCTCTCAACTCTCCCCCTTCCGGGACTCATCCTCCTTCTTTATTCCTTTCCAGTGTTTGTTTATTTATTTAGCTTTTGTTAAACAGGTAAGCACACTAGACAGTCAAGTGCCTATTTTCAGGTGCGACCCGGGAGGTTACAAGGTACAGGCAAAACAACACATGGTCTTGGCAGGATACAGAGGTAAAAACAGTCATAAAAGCAGACAGCAGCTCAACATATATAGTAGGGTGGCCTTAGGAAGCCCCACTCCATCCCACCTCTCTCCTCCCGCTCCACTGATTCCATCCTGTCTGACATGGATCTGGGGCTGGTCACCTCCACCATCTTTGTTGACCAGTCCAAAGCCTTTGACACTGTTGCCCACCCCATTCTCCTGGATATGCTTAAGGCAGCAGAGATCTCTGCCTCCTCAGTTTGGTGATTCTGCTCCTACCTTGAGGGCATGTTTAAAGCTATCCCAATTGAAGATTACCTGTCCTCTCAACACTAATGGTCTCAGGCATGCCCCAGGGGTCCTTTCTTTGCCCAATTATTTTCTAAATTTTTCTGAAATACTTCCCCAGTGCCTGCTCCTCTATATCCATTCATATGTATGCAGACAACAGAGTACTCTATGCCGTTGGTTTCTCTGCCCCGACCTCCTGGCCCAGCTCTAACTGGACTTTAGCAACATACAGCACTGGTTTCTGGCCAATTAGTTGTCCCTCAGTGCCAACAAAACAGTCTCTATGACCTTTGACACTAGACAGAGGCTTACAAGGTTCATCTTCCTCCCTCCCTCCTTTCATACCCTTGATGATGCAGTGATTGAAGATGTCATCTCAATTAAGTATCTCGGGGTCTGGCTGGACCATCACCCCAGTTTCTCTGTGTATGTGGATGACATCTACAAGGAGCTCCTCCCGAACTTGGTGCACTTTACAGGAAAATGGGAGTATCCCACTTCCTTCCTGCAGAGAGATCGTCTCAAAAATGATACTCCCCATCTTCGACTACAGTGAAATTGTTTATGGTACTGCTCCCCTGTCCACCGTAGTCAGACGGGATCTCCTTCACTACTTCTGCTGATTTGTCCTGAAAAGCCCCCCTCGCACTCACTACTGTTCACTGTAATCCTCCCTCTACTTCCCTTCCCCTGAAGCCAGGTGCCTTGCCCACTGTGCTTCCTTCATCTCCAAATTCTGTCTTGGCTCCCTCCCTCTTATCCTCAATTCCCCCCACCCACCCACCTCTTACCCCTTCATAACTCTGGCTATAGCTCTCTCACTCTCCCCAATGAAACCCTCTGCAGGTGAAGCTGCCTTCTCCCTTCGCTTCCATAAACTCTGGATCTCTCCCCTTCCATCTGTTCCTTCCTGTCACTCACTGAAACATCTCCTCCATGAGTTCGCTACTCACTCCTGCAGTTGTTCCTGACACTGGGCCCAGGGCTTTTATCCACTGCCCCCTGCTCCAACCCCTACTTCTCTCACCCTACACTTTCACTAGTACAGCCCCCCTTTCACCCCTCACCCACTTTTTAACCAGTTTCCCCCACCCCAAACTCAGTACTACATTGCTATGCACTGCATATTTGTTCTTTTTCTGCACTTTACTTTACTGTATGTTTACTACAGAGAGGAACACTGCTCAAAAAATGTTTATTATAGAAAAAGTGTTAGAGAAGTTAAGGAATTTAAATGTAGATGAATCAGCAGGTCCTGATTAAATGCTCCCAAAATTGTTAAAAGAACTAGTGAAAGAATCAGGGGAGCCAGTAACATATATTTTCAGAAATTCTCTTGCAGAGGCTGTGGTGCCAGGAGACTAGGAAGAGGCCTGTGTGGTTTCATTACACAAAAAGGGAAATTAGAATGATGTGTCCAGTTATAGACCCCACCACTCTGCTTGACATCAGTAGTTTGTAAAATGATGGAATAATTTCTATGAGAGGAAACTGAATCCAAATTAAACAAAACAGGCATAAGTGACAAGACACAGCATTGGTTTACTAAAAGAAGATTATGTATGGCCAACGTGCTTTGTTTTTACAAACCAGTTTATAAATACATGGACCAGGCAATCCCAATGGACACTGTATTCCTAGATTTCAGTAATTTATATATTTAGAACTTTTTGGGACTGGAAAATTCCGAAATTTTAGCAAAGCCTTATGATGAACCATAGAAACATACAAAAAGTGATGGCAGATGGGGATCACCTGATACATCAAGTCTGACCAATAAACTGCCCCCCTCCCTCCTTACTCTGCAGGACTTAGGATACTGTTGTGTTTATCCCATGCTCTCTTGAATGCACTGATCATTTTGACTTAAACGACCTCCTGGGGAGGCTGTTCCATGCATCCACCACCCTCTCTGTGAAGAAGAACTTCCTTGTGTTACCCCTGAACTTTCCCCCATAAGTCTCATGTCATGACCTCTCATCTTGCTATTATTTTTGAACTGAAAAGGGTTATTAATCTGCATATTCTAAAACCTCTGAGGTACTTGAGGTTTTATCATATTTCTCATTCGCTGTTTCCGAGAAGCTCCTCAGCCTTTCCTCATATGAATTGCTGACTAGATTTTGTTGGCCAAGGCACCTAGCTTCACCTGAGCTCTTTACTTCTAGGTTGCTTGAAAGTACAGAGCAAAGAACCTTACCAGAGCAAGGGAAAGGATTAAGACTTCTTTTGGCTAAGCAGATTTACTGTGTGTTGTTATTTTTATTTTGTACTCACAGGGATTGTTACTGTTTGTTGCCAACATTTTATTGCTTTATTTTTTTCTGATTCAAATTGTTGTTGCTGGGTATACCTTCTGCTGCATTATTACAAGGTGTGCCTACATGTGTGCTAACAGATTACTGCTGTAATCTTCTGATTCAAATTGTCTTTTGCAAGGTATATCTTCTGTTACTGCTTTATTTTTCTCTGTAGCAAAGTGTTTCTTACAGGGTATATCTTCTCTGAAATTATTACAGGTGGAGCTTACATTTTTGTGACTTTTTTATCATTGGGCTAAGCAAAATTACTGTTTGACACTGTTTTATTTTATTCTTGTTTTTTTTTTTGTTGAAAAGGTTTGTTGTCTCAGAGGTGTTTCAGTCTCCTTCTCACATTGAAGGAGCTAATTGCTTTCCTCCCACAGCTCTTCCAAAGGATTAGGTGTGTATGTGGGGTGGAGCTGGCAAACTGTCAGTAATTTCCAACAGAAAGAAGGGTTAAAAGGTCAGGTTAGTTGATATCTTGGAGGTAGAAGACTTGGTTTGCTGGCCAAGGCACCTAGCTTCACCTGAGCTCTTTCCTTCCAAGACTGCTTGAAAGGCAGAGTAGAGAACCTTACCAGAGCAAGGGGAAAAGGATTAAGACTTCTTTTGGCAAAGCAGATTTACTGTGTGGCGTTGTTTTTTTATTTTTTACTCACAGGGATTGCTACTGTTTGTTGCTAACATTTCATTGCTTTATTTTTCTCTGTAGCAAAGTGTTTCTTACAGGGTATATCTTATGTGAAATTATTACAGGTGGTGCTTACATTTGTGTGACTTTTTATCATTAGGCTAAGCAAAATTACTGTTTGCCACTATCTTATTTATTTATTTTTTTTCTGAAAAGGTCTTTGTCTCAGAGGTGTTGCAGTCTCCTTCTCACATTGAAGAAGCTAATTGCTTTCCTCCCACAGCTCTTCAAGGGGATTAGGTGTGTATCTTGGGGGTGGAGCTGAAATAACTGTCAGTAACTTCCAACAGAAAGAAGGGTTAAAAGGTCAGGTTAGTTGATATCTTGGAGGTGGAAGACTAGGTTTGCTGGCCAAGTCACCTAGCTTCACCTGAGCTCTTTCCTTCTAGGTTGCTTGAAAGGACAGAGCAAAGAACCTTACCAGA
The DNA here is from genome assembly GCA_016271365.2 of Neoceratodus forsteri. NCBI lineage: Eukaryota > Metazoa > Chordata > Ceratodontiformes > Ceratodontidae > Neoceratodus > Neoceratodus forsteri. The sequence goes on from CM057450.1 coordinate 1,224,438,800, forward strand.
GCAACGGAAAGGATAAAGACTTGTTTTGGCTAGGCAGATTTACTGTGTGTTGTTATTTCTATTTTGTACTCACAGGGATTGTTACTGTTTGTCGCTAACATTTTATTGCTTTATTTTTCTCTGATTTAAATTGTTGTTGCTGGGTATACCTTCTGCTGCATTATTACAAGGTGTGCCTACAGGTGTGTGTTAAGAGATTACTGCTGTAATCTTCTGATTCAAATTGTCTTTTGCAAGGTATATCTTCTGTTACTGCTTTATTTTTCTCTGTAGCAAAGTGTTTCTTACAGGGTTTATCTTCTGTGAAATTATTACAGGTGGTGCTTTACAGGTTTTATAGTTTTATCTGTTATTAGGATAAGCTTTCAGGGTAACTGCATTTGTTGCTGACTGACTGTTTCTGCTCTTACCTCCTTGTTTATTTTGCCCGAGGTTCTTCTTTTTTAGCAGGGGAAGGGCCCAGCCACCCACCCCATCCCCAACCACGCCACACTACACTCCTTTTATAGGGTAGCACACTCGTTACATTTCCTGTGGCACAGCAGGAAGGGGCGGAACAGTGGGGTATCCACACAGTGACCTCATTTACAGGGGCACTAGTAATTTAACTTGTTGTAACAAGTTATACAAAAACAAACAAAACAAAACACAAAATCAAACTTTTGCTTTCATTTTCTCCTTCTACTTACTCTGACCAGGTTATAAACCCAGCAACTTATTTGGAATGGTTATCATTAACTGCAGGTACTGTGGAACACTTTTCAGAAGGGCAGTTTTACAGGATTTAGGGCACTGTCCTACATGGTGGGCCATTGGAGATCTTACGGCTCAGCTCCAGGCAGCTTGGGCAGAGATTGTGCACCTCAAATTTCATATTCAAGGGAAAATATATTATAAGAACCACCCGCCATTTCCCCAACATCCAACAGAAGCACCTCGACCGCAGAGGGTAGTTGGTCCGGGAGGTTGGCAGGTGGTTAGGAGGGGAAAATCGGGTGCTCCATCACTCGGTGCTTTCCAACATATTACCTTCACAAACCATATAAAAACTGCAAACAGGTATCTGCCTCTGTCTCCGAAATCAAACAAAGGGGCAGAGGACACTGCAGAGCAGGACACTGCAGCACAGGAGCTAGCACAACAAAACTCACCCAAAACAAAAAAAGCAAAAAGGAAATCCAAAAACTTCTGATCATAGGAGACTCCATGATTCGGGGAGTTAATAACTATCTCCAGCCAGGGGTAATGATCAGAGGTCTCCCAGGTGCATCAGCGTGGAGAGACACTGACCACATTGCTAAAATTGTTCAGGAAGCAGGAGAAAACTTTGATGTCCTGGTATACATAAGGACCAATGATCTCGCCAGCCGGTCAGTTGTGGAGACCAAGAAACACCTGACCAGGCTGGGTAACAAACTATCATCCATTTCATCCGGCATCTCCTTTTCTGAGATCCTGCCTGTCTGTGAGAAGGGGGAAGATGGACGGAAGGTCAGAGAAGGGGAGATAGGGGAGCTAAACATGTGTCTCAAGGGTTGGAGCCAGAAAAAAGGACACAAATTTATAGGGAACTGGCAACAGTTTTGAGAGCGAAAGTTCTTTAAATTTGCTGGACTGCATCTGACTAAGGAGGGAGTCAGTGCATTGGGGCAGAAGTTTGACATCTTTGCAGAATATTTAAACTAGCAAATGGGGAGAGGGGTGCAGCACCCCATACGTTGAATGGGAAGAACACCCCTCCCCCCTCAGCTAGTGATCAAACAGGACTTCAGCATGTTTGCAGTTCATTTGCATCACCAGGTAAGAAAAAAGGTGCAGCTCCCCATACAACGCACAGAGGAAATGCCAGACCTCACCCAACAACTAACACACCGAAATCTGGCCAATGGAAAATCATGTAGACAAATGCTCGCAGTCTGGGAAGCAAGATCCCAGACCTGCAGACAACAATGACAGAGACTAAACTGGACATAGTAGCAATTAGCGAGACATGGTTTACCAGTAACCACACTTGGGAGACTTCGGTACCTGGCTATGTACTGTTCAGAAGAGACCGAGGTGCAAAAAGTGGGGATGGAGTGGCCCTGTATGTCTATGAAAATATCAAAGCTACATAAATTCAGAATACACATAAGGAGCCAGAAGAACTGTGGGTCACCCTGGAAACAGGAAATGGGACAGCCATAAGAACTGGGGTTGTCTACAGGCCCTCAGACCAGGTGGAGGACATAGACACATTACTGTTAGGAGATATACAAAACATAACCGCTAAAGGGGATGTTCTGGTAATGTGAGACTTCAACATGCCAGATACAGATTGGTCAATACCAGCAGGAACATCTGCCAGAACTAGACACGTGGTGGATTCCCTGCAAGGGGAAGGCCTCAAACGACTGGTACAACAACCCACAAGAGACACGGCTATCCTAGATCTAGTACTAAATAACAGGGAAAGGATCACAGATCTCTAGTTAGAAGGTCACCTGGGGGCCAATGACCATCACACGGTATGGTTCAATTTGACCAGTACAACTAAATCATCACATTCCAAGGCAAAAATATGGGACTTCAGAGGAGCTGACTTTAATAAGATGGCCAACAGAGTTAAACTAGCCTTGGCAAAAAGAAATACAGGTGAGGGGGTACAGGCAAAGTGAGCAAGCATTAAGGATGCAATACTTAAAGCAACATCCCATTGTGTCAGAGAGAAAAGGAAGTGCAAAAGAAGAAGGAAACCACTTTGGTTCTCAAAAACAGTAGCAGAAAAGGTCAGAGCCAAAACACTGGCCTTCAGGAAATATAAGGGAACACAGTGGGATGAAGATAGGGAGGCATACCAAACTTCACTAAGGGAAGCAGGGAAGGCAGTAAGGCAGGCAAAGGCCCAAACTGAGGAAACACTAGCACAGACTGTAAAAGAAGGTGACATGACTTTCTATAGATGCATTAGTGAAAGGAGAACGTCCAGAGGGGGTATTGCTAAGATCAAAGGAGATAATGGGGCGTGTGAGGAGGAGGACCATGTAAAAGCATCTATCCTAAATAGATACTTCTGCTCAGTATTTACTGAAGAGAAGGTAGGGCAGTGCCCACAGCTCAGCATCATGGACACAGGGGGGAAGGAGAGTAAGCACTAGTCCCTTCACAAAAGAAAGGGTCCTACAAGAGCTCGATAAGCTCAGGGTGGACAAGACAATGGGACCTGATGGCATACATCCCAGGGTACTAAAGGAGCTAAGGGTGGAACTACCAGAGCCATTATCAGAACTGTTTAGTGAGTCTCTGAGCATAGGAGAGGTCCCAGAAGACTGGAGAAGGGCTTATGTGATCCCGCTCCACAAGAGTGGTAGTAGGGAGAAGGCAGGGAACTACAGGCCAGTCAGTCTTACCTCAGTAGTGGGCAAGATTATGGAGGCACTCCTTAAGGAATGATAGTACAACACCTGGAATCCATAAGAGCACAGGATCCAAGACAGCATGGGTTTAGAAAAGCAAGGTCCTGTCAAACTAATCTCATAGATTTCTTTGACTGGGTAACCAGAATGGTGGACTAAGGGGGAGTAGTTGATGTCGCCTACCTTGATTTCAGCAAAGCTTTTGATACTGTTCCACACAGAAGATTGATTAATAAACTGGGTAGGCTCAGGGTGGGCCAGAAGTTATCAACTGAGTGGCAAACTGATTGACAGGCAGAAAACAGAGTGGTGGTAAACAGTATATAGTCAGAAGAGATGCAAGTCACAAATGGAATACCTCAGGGATCAGTCCTGGGGTCAGTCCTCTTCAATATCTTCATCAGTGACATTGCAGATGGACTGGAGGGTAAGGTTTTTCTGTTTGCAGATGACACCAAGATCTGCAACAGAGTAGATGATCCAGATAGGGGTGGGCAGAATGAGAAGAGATCTGGATAAACTAGCAAAATGGTCAGAAGAGTGGCAACTGGGGTTTAATGCAAAGAAGTGCAAGATCATGCATAGGGAAGAAACCTGAAGCCACCTATAGGCTGGGAGGGTTGCTGGCAGTCACAAGGGAAAAAAAGACTTGGGCATTATCATCACCGATGACCTGAAATCATCCAAGCAGACCACTAAAGCAGGTAAGGCTAGGGGATGTTAGGGTGTATTAGTAGGGGTATCTCAAGTCAGAAGAGGGGTGTAATACTCCCTCTTTACAAGACACTGGTTAGGCCCCATCTGGAGTACTGCGTGCAGTACTGGAGGCCACACCTTCACAAGGACATTAACCAAATTGATGCAGTCCAGAGAAGGGCAACCAAAATGGTGCAGAGACTGCATCAGAAAACATATGAGGACAAATTAATGGAGCTCAATATGTATACCCTAGAGCAAAGAAAGGAGAGAGGTGATATGATTGAAACATTCAAACACCTTAAGGGCATTAACAAGGTGAAAGTCTAACATGTTTCAATATAAGAAAAACTGCAGGACAAGAGGACACAGCAGGAGATTAGAGAGAGGCAGATTAAGGGGTAATGTGAGGAAGTTCTTTTTCACAGAAAGGGTGGGGGATGCATGGAATGGCCTACCTCAGGAAGTGGTGGATATGAATACAGTGCAGGGCTTCAGACAGACTTGGGATAGGTATAAGGGAGCAATACAGATGAGTATGAATAGATAGGCCATTGACATAGCAAAGGCCGATGGCACATTTATAAGGTAGAAAAAGAAATGGGCAGACTGGATGGGCATTGCGGTCCTTATCTGCCATCAACTTCTATGTTTCTATGTTTCTCATGCAGCCCCACTGACTATCTTTGTTGCTGTCCTATGAACCGTCTCTAGCCTGTTTATGTCATTTCTAAGGTGTGGCCTCCAGAACTGGACACAATACTCCAGATGCGGCCTTACCAAGGACCGATACAATGCCAATATGACCTCCCTCTTTCTGCTGGTGTTGCCTCTGCTTATGCACCCCAGCATGCCACTTGCCCTCGATGCAACTCTTTCACATTGCCTATTTACCTTCAGGTCCCTGCATATAATAACCCCTAGGTCCCTCTCCTGCTCTGAGGCAGACAGATTTTCTCCCCCTATGAAGTACTCCACCCCAGGATTTCTTCTACCCAAGTGCATGACTTTGCACTTCTTTAAATTGAATTTTAGCTGCCAGTCTTCCTGCTATTTCTCCAGCTTTCTGAGGTCCTCCTTCATTTGATTGTGCCTGATTAACTCATAAGTTGAAATGTATCGGGATGAATAACATTGTGATGGAATGGACTGCTGACTCATTGAGAGACAGAAAACCAAGAGTTAAGATAAATGGGTTTTCATCATATGTAGGGATGATGAGAAGTGGGATACCACAGGGTTCGGTGCTGGGCCCAATATTATTATCTTCATAAGCCTCTTTAGTGATGAAATGGAAAATTGGGTTATCACATTTGCAGATGATACAAAGTTTGGCAGGACAGTGGAAAGTCAAGATTAGGTTCATAGGCAACAAAGAGATCTGAACAGGTAAGCTACAGTAAATGACCAGAAACATGGGGTATGAAATTCAGTGTGGGGAAAATGTTTGGTCTTGCAGAAGGGTAGGAGGAATCATAGAACTAGCTATTACTTGAATGGAGAACTGCAAGCCACTCAGGATTATAGATTCTTACTATTCACTGCATAATTATCAGCCTTGATTTCAGACCATCTTTGCCCATACTCTTCGAGGCAGCCAGTTTTATTAGTTGCTCACAGACATCGCCTACAGTGATACTGCCAATGGTAAACTCGGAGCTTAAATTAATCGTGTTGTTTTGAACTGGGAATAGTATATTAAATTTGGATGTTTAAGAAGTAAGATTAGAAAATGTGGAACATATATTTTTGGGTTGTGAGAAGTCCAGATTTTCATACACAATTCTGGGAGTTTTTAGGTTTATTTAGAACAGGATTTATTGATGTAATAAGTGCAGTGAGATGTGTCTCTTATAGTATACTGTACAAAAGTCATCTCATGCACATTTGGGAATGAGAACTGCAAATTACTCAGCCTGGAAGATGGAAGGAAGTGACTGAGTCTTTCAGTATTTGGGTGGAAGGCATCTGAGTTTGTGATGTTACTGGGATATAGAGGCAGTGCGGTGTCCCCAGCTGCAGGGATCCTTCTGATAGAAGCTTTCACGGAATATTGGTTTGTGGCAGGGGTCCCAACCAGCTTGTAATACAGTGCCCTGTTTCAAACTATAACCAATGTATTTATTTTAAACTTTAATAAATTGGTTATTAATCTATACTGTATTTGCAATACAGTCAATATAATCCAGTACAATAACAAGCAATTGAGTCTGAAATATGGTGCAAACAATAATGGCCTTATTAGGTGAACAGGAACAGGCTTTAGGGAAAGGAAGGTTGAAGCGTGGTAAGGCAAATTCAACAATAGTAAAATGCAATCCTATACACAAGTATCTCTCCGGCAACCAGTATACCCACTAACCATCCTCCTTGTGCAACTGGTAATCCTACAGTCCCATATGGGAGCCCAGCAGCCTTATGTCACATAGTCTCACACAGCTGAGGCAAGTTGTAGGACTGATGTTACTGAGCCCTGGCCTGTGCCCGCCACTCTACATCTGCTGCTCCCCTTTCGCCCTGCATCCACATTAGTGCAGCTTCCTCTTTCAACTGCCTCGTTCACAACCTTGCTCCCGCCATAAATGATACAATGCATTCTGCTGTTTTCTCTCAGCACTTTCCACACAATGTGTATCTACTTTTGCATTTGTACAATTCTAATTGTTAATTTTGTATGCTTATTACTGTTCATGTGCACTATTTATTATATGTGTACTTCTGTATCTCCTTGTTCAGATTTTCCTTTAACCCATCCCCTAGGACACATCTGGAAATGAGCTGTTCCTAGATCAGTATATTTTTCCTGGTAAAACATTTGAAATAAATACATACATACATAAATAACTAGCTAAAGGAATGAATTAATTAATAATGTGGCATGGTGACATACCAATATGGGCTGGATAGTACTGTGGATCCCAGAAAAAACACTACAGACAAAAGATTTAGAATATTTTAGTCTTTGGTTCAAGTTAAATTTAAGGAGTCTGTTCTACTAGGTATATACTAATAGTTGTGCTGTCCTTGATCAGACCATTGACAAACTAGGCCCTAATGATCTAACCAAGTTGCAGGGTTTGGGGCCCTGGACTGTACTCATGACTGGCTTCAGGTAGCTGTTGCAGTCACTCAGGGGTATCCTCCTTGGTGATCCTCTCTCTTCAGTTTCAAGTGGACCAGCAGACCCAACATGCCTCTAGGGGTGAAGGATGTCAGCTGTGCAGTAATTCATCCAGCAAAACTCCTTCAGTGATCCTCTACCCCATGGGGGCTTTTCCTCACCTACTTACCAGTAGGCAATCACACAGGACTATGGTGTCAGGGCCCTCTACAGGGACGAATTCCTGCAGCAGGATCTGATGAGAGAAACAGCTAACTTCTCGAACAGAAACGTAGCCTAAGCAAGGCAACCCCTGCTCCAAGCACCATCCTAGCACAGGTTGTGCACAGGTCATAGTTCACCGACGGCCTTGTTGGGGTTCACACAGGTATTCCATTAGGCCTTTGATAATGGCCTATTTTTGGTGTCCACCTTTGTGGCTCTCACCAAGGCCTTTTATATGGTCTGTCATCAACTGCTTTTGACTACCCTGAGCAGACTTGGCTTGACAAGTGATGTGGTGGGGTGATGTCAGAACTATCTTCAGGGTGGCGCTCAACTAAAATTTCGAATTTGTTTTCCTCTCCTCCCCTGTTACTTTAGGAGTCCCCAGGGGTCCATTCTCAGCCCCTTTTTATTTAGTCTATTTTTAAACACTCTTCCTTTGGTTTGTAGTTGCACTACACAGTGTTTGTTTTCATGAGCTGACCAAGTTTACCTGATTTGTCAAAGTTAATTCAAATTGACTGTAAACAGTGGTTTCTGCACCATAAATTGGCCCTTAATGAGTCTAAAAACAAAACCATGGTGTTTCCATAATCCCAGAAAGAATATGTCAATTAATCCAATCATTTCTCTTAAAACACTCCAGGGCGCTGATACTAAACAGGTTTCAACATTTAAATACCTAGGTCTCACCCTAGGCAATTCCCTACTATATGTCAGTTAATCCAATTATTTCGTTTATAACACTCCAAGGTGCTGATACTGAACAGGTTTCAATACTTTAAATACTTAGGCCTCACCCTGGACAGTTCCCCTCTCTTCTACAGTCAACACAATGTATATCCACTATGATCAAAACTATTAATCAAAGACTGGGTGCACTTTATAGATCAAATCCTTTTTTAAATTCCCAGTACAGGAACATTGCTTTCTTAGTGTTTTTTTTACTTCCAGTACTTGATGGTATCATGATCTATTATTCTGCAGGACAGGGTTAATTGTCCAGAGTGAGGATCCTGTATAACCAAAACACTAGATGTCCTTCACAACTCCCATTATACACTCATCATTGTCATGTGTACAGTACTATGACTTGGCCTTCACTTGAACAAAGATACTGCAAACTGGAACACTGGTTAAAAAACTTTATCCTCGGTACAGTACCTAGTCTTTTTTCATTCTATTTTCTAGGAACAGAACAGTACGGCTCTTACACGATCAGTGTTGCATCATCATTTTTTTAGTCCCACAATGCGGACTTCTCTGGGGCAGAGAATCCTGCTTTACAAAGTTCTGTTACAACTTTTTACCTGTGTCTAATACAAAAACAAAGTTATCTATTTCCAGATTTAGGGGTGTGTTAAAATGGTTTATCCTGGCTGATCTACAATGTCATTGTACATAGCATACTTGTGCATACTTAAGATTGTGTTTATCAGATTTTGTTATATTTTCTGTATAGTTTTGATATTCTGGTTGCCCATGTAAATGGGCTTTTCAGCCAGTGGATTTAAAGAGGGGCTCTGGCCAAAAGTTCTATACTGCAGAATTAGAATCAGCATACCCTCAATAAATCTCATACCAAAAATTAGGTTAATTTAAAAGTCGAGAGCTATTTTGTAATCTTGATTTCACTCCTGGTTCAAAAAAAACTAGTTACTGTACATTGAAGAGCTAGTGAGGATGTCACAAACAGAACTCACAGCCTAGTCCTCCCTGTCAGCAATCTTGCAGGACCCATCTCTCCAAAGTTTAAGAAACTGTAGCTGTAGTAATCATTTAACAAAAAAAAACTGGCATAGGGTTGGCTCCAGTGCTTGCATTTCCAGAATGTTCAGATACATGGCACTGTACCTTTCACACATCAGAAGGTCGTTTTAGAATGCAGTACTGAACCAAGGTGTAGAATGTCAAGGTCATAGCCAGCCCGCCAGTGCAGCGGTTGGATTTCCACTTGCAACACTGGCAACTCAGGTTAGGAAACGGACTCAGGTCGTTGGAGGGCCGGCCAGGAGGAGATGGATTGAGCGCCCCACGGCTGCTCTCCTCTCCTTCTCTGGGGGAAGGGTGGTGGAGTGATCGGAGCTGTGGTGACACCCAGCAGAGGCTAGGTTGCACCACAAGCTCTGATGCCAAAGTAAGCTCAGGGCCGGGTGGATGCAGGTCATCATTGCATGTCCCACCCTCGCCTAAGGGGGAAAAACTATGCTGCTTGCTGCCAGGATGATGCCTGCTCCTCCGCTCTAATGAACTCTCAGGCTGGCTCCCGGACCTATCCCGTTGTCTGCAGCACTTGGGCTCGTGCCGCAGCCCGGCACTGGGGGGTAATCCAGGGGGTATCTGGGAGTAAGGGCTAAATATGGGAGTGGGAGCAGAGGGGGCCATGACCTGGGTGAACAGCTCGACAGCAAAGCAGCAGATAAATAAAGAATTAAAAAAAAAAAAGAATGTCAAGGTCATGCACACTTTTATGAGGTTTGGGAGGGACATGCAATCTCAGAATGTGGCAGGTATGCACCATCTTTGAAATGTGGTGGGACACAATCTCAGAATGTGACTAGGACACACAATGAGGAATCTGGCAGGGATTGGCAATTTTGGAATATGGTAGGGCTGCACACTGTCAGAATGTGACAAGGCACACCATTTTATTCTGAAATTGCTTGTCACTGCCACATTCCAGAACTGTATGTACCCACCATATTTCAAAATTGTGCACCATATCCTCACCACATTCCAACACTGTACGCTTGTATGTCCCAGCCACATTCTAAAATTATAGATCCCCCACCATGTTCCGAAATTGCACATCCCTGCCACATTCCAAAATAGCACATGCCCACCACATTCCAAAGCTGTGCTTCAATGCCACATTATAAAATTGTGTCACCACCAAATTCCAAAATTGTACATCACCCCCACATTCTGAAATTGTACGCCACCACTACATTCCAAAATTGTGCACCACCTCTACATTCCGAAATTGTGCACCACTGCCACATTCTTAAATTTACCACCATATTCTGAAACAGTGCGTCAGTGCCACATTCCAAAATTGTGTCACTTCCACATTACAAAATTGTGTCGCCACCACATTCTGAAACTGTCACCTCCACATTCCAAAGTTTTGTATCACTGCCACATTCCAAAACTGTGCATCACTGCCACATTCTGAAATTATGCATCACTGACACATTCCAAAATGGCATGCCCCCCGCATTCCTAAATTGTGTTTCAGTGCCACATTCTGAAATTGTGTCACCACCAAATTCCAAAATTGTCTGTCACTGCCACAGTCCAATATTGTCCATCACTGCCACATTCCAAAATTGCATGTCCCCTCCACATTCTGAAGTTGTGTTTCAATGCCACATTCTGAAATTGTCACCACCACATTCCAAAATTGTGCATCACCTCCACAGTCTGAAATTGTGCATCGCTGCTGCATCACTGCCACATTCCAAAACTGTGCGTTATCACAACATTCCAAAACTGTGCATCACTGCCACATTTGGAAACTGTGCATTACTACCGCATTTGGAAATTGTACGTCACTGCCACATTCTGAAATTGTGCATCACTACCACATTCCAAAATTCTGCATCACCACCACATTTCGAAACTGTGCGTCACTGCCACATTCAGAAATAGTGCGTCACTGCAACATTCCAAAATTGTGCGACACTGCCACATTCTGAAACTGTATGTCACCGCCACATTTGGAAATTGTGCATCACCTCCACATTCTGAAACTGTACGTCACTGCCACATTCCAAAACTGTGCGTCACTACCATATTCTGAAAGTGTGTGTCACTGCCACATTCTGAAACTGCATCACTGCCAGAGTCCATACTTGTGCATCACTGCCATATTCAGAAATTGTACATCACCTCCACATTCTGAAACTGTGTGTCACTGCCACATTCCAGAACTGTGCATCACCACATTTCAAAACTGTGTGTCACTGCCACATTCCAAAATTGTGCATCACCGCCACATTCTGAAACTGTACATCTCCACCACATTCTGAAACTGTGCACCACTGTATTCAAAAATTCTGCACTACTGCTACATTCCAAAGTTGTGCATCATCCCTATATCCTGAAACTGTGCATAATCCCAGCATTCCAAAATTGTGTATCATTGCCACATTCCAAAACTATACGTCACTGCCACAGTTCAAACTGCATCACTGCCACATTCTGAAACTGTACCTCATTGCTTTTTTCTAAAACTCTGCATTACTGCCACATTCTGAAACTGTGCGTCACTGCCACATTCCAAAATAGCATGTGTCCACCTCATTCTAAAACTGTACGTTCCTGCCACATTTCAAAATTGTGCATAAACTTCCACATTCTAAAATTGCCTGTCATTGTCTCAGTGTGAAAATGTGCATCCCTACCATATACCAAAATTGCACCACATTCTGAAAATGAGTGACTGCCACATTCCGACACTGCACGTCCAAGTCACATTCTAAAATTACGCATCCCTGCCTCATTCTGAAATTGCACATAACTACCAAATTCTGAAATTGTGTCACTCCACATTCTGAGATTCTGTGTCCATGCCACTTTTGAAATTGCATGTTGCCACCACAATCTGCATCCCAACCACCTTTTGAAATTGTGCATCACCACCACCACATGCCAAATTTATGCATGCACAACACATTACAAAATGACATAGCCCTGTCACCTTCCACAGCTATACTGTATGTCTCCCACATTTCCAAATTTTGAATCTCTGTCATTCTAAGAATATATAACACCACCACATTATGAATTTTAGCATCCCTGCCACGTTCCAAAATTGTGTGTCCCAGCTACTTTCTGAGATTGTGTCATTGCTGCATTCCACAATTGCAACCTAGTGGCATTTCAAAATCTCATCCCTGCAGTACTCTAAAAATTGCGTACAACTTTGCCATTCTAAAGCCATGTTTGCTGCTGCATTCCAACCCTCCATCACATTCTTAAATGCTGTATATTGCATCTGCACATTATGGTAAAATATGCGCTGACCTAATCAGTGTCAGCTTTCCTTTTTCAGATGCTTACTACAACTGCAGTTTTATGTGATGTGGAAGAAATAAATCCTATAAGGTTGCTTGCACTGAGAACTAGGCTGCAAGTTCTGGTTATGACGGCATCATCAGTAGCTCTTCCATGAAACTGGCTTTTTTGAACAGGCAATGAGTTACAAAATGACTTGTAACTTTTAAACAAAGTAACTTAGAAATCTCATTTTTGGCATGAGGCTGATGGGGATTTGCTGATCCAAATTCTGAATTTATTGATGTCAGAAATGTTGTCCGGACTCCCTCTTTAAAAGATTTTAAATAAATAAAACAAATCAACTCAAGTACTGAAGTCCAGGGCTGGCACTTCAGTTCCAAGACACTGAATATGCTTACTGTGAATCCCAAGCAGGGATTTCTGGCAGGAGCTCAACACAAGGGCTGAGCTACAGAGAAAAACATCTGCACTGTTTTCTGGATCAGGCATATCTGAAATGACAGGCTGAGCTGCCTGGGCACTCTGCAGACATCCAAACCCTCACGTTCCAGTGTCTACTAGTTAAGGTTGTCACAGGGAGATAAAGAAGCTCTCTCATCTAGTAATTTTTCACACCCTACCTTTACTGCATTCCAGTGTCCAACAGCCCTTCTTTCGGAGGGCATTTTCTTCTGATTAGTTTTAGCTATGGGGAGTTGTGTCTTGAGGCCTTAAGGACCTCCTGACTGGCTCACCACAGACAGTATGAGCAAAATGGCAACCTCTAGCCCCATACCACATTTCTAGGGGACCAGAAGAAAAACAAAGTCAGTGTCAGTGGCTCAGCAGGTTGCACACTCACCTCTGAGGCTGGAAGATCAGAAGGATGTGAGTTCTATCCCCACTCCAGGCACTTAGGTTAAATCCTAATACTGACACTGTAATGCAGCATGAGGGGGCTGCTGCACTCCTGAGGTGTCGTCTTTCGGATGAGACATTAAACCAAGGTCCTATCTGCCTGTTCTGGTGGTAGTTCAGGTGGATGTTACAGATCCCATGGCACTTCTCGAAAAGAGTAGGGGAATTTTTATTAGAAAGGTTGGACTTTGTACACACATAATTCAATAAATGGCATATTCACAGTATACACAGTATACAAATCCATAGACCAAAAAAAAATCACACAGCCAGAAACAAATATATACAATCTGTAAGTTGTTATACACATTATAGTCAGTGCTCACAATTAATCCATAAATGTGCCACCTTGTGCTGTGAAAAGTGCTCTGCATCAGACTGAGCTAGCTTTTGCAATGCTTTTGGAATGTTAGCTAATACTTCAGCTTGTGACACCCATTTCTGCTGTAGAACCCATTCACACCAAGTTTGCTAAATATATTACCTAATGATGGCAAGTACCACAAACAATGTGTCCATGTGATATTTCCCTTTCAACCCCAGATGCGTCCCATACATGATTTCTGTATAGGATAACTGAGAAAAAAGGGGTTCCTGCCATTCCTGAGCTAGATAAGGCCAAAATTGGCTCACATAGTCACAGTCCAAAAATAAATGTTGCGTTTCAAGTAACTGTAAGCAGGAATCCTTGGGACAATACCTATCCACCATTTGCTTGTGCTTATTGCTCCCTCGTACACTGAGCCTCGCATAATTCTCTAGCCACAGATAGTCCTATGCATATGGGGGCGATTCTGGGGTTTACTAGTTGTTTTAGCACCTGATTTATTTGCCCTATGGTACAAAAAAGGGAACTCTACTGGGGTTTGACATTCAAAAAGTAAGACAGAATTGTATACCAACTTTCTAAGGTTAGGAAGCTGGCTGAGCTGAGGTCCCATTTAACTGCCAATTTAAAACTTTCAATACCATAAAGGGGGAGACTTATAGCCCTACTCAGTAATCGGGTTTTATTCTGTTCCCAAGGGGGGAGGTTCAGAATCAACCATTCATTTATCAAAGGTTTCCATAACTTATGCCCGGGCTTAAGAGCCAAGCCCAAATTATAGCACATAAAAATGCTCATAAAAAACACCACTGGTTAATCATGCCCACTCCCCCTTCTGAGATGGGTCGATAAGTGTGTTCCCTTTTAATCAGATTCAAACGAGAGCCCCAAAATGCTTGGAAGAAGACACTGTATAATTGAGTTACTAGACTCATGGGGGGATATATGGCTTAAATACAAAAAAACAGGGATGAATAGAGACTTAATTAAACTTACCCTCTTTTTCTTAGCTATCTGCTTACCACTCCAGTCAGCAACCAGTCTATCAGCACGTGTAAGTCCTCTTTTCCAATTTACGGTTTGTGCATTCTGAGATTCAGAATCTATACCAAGTATTTTAGTGGGGTCTCTTGAGATTCTGATGCCTCCAATATTCCGAGATACCGGAAGAGGCGTAGCCCCCCAAAGGAGCCCCATGACTTTTATCCAGATTTATCCTCAATCCTGAGATGAGTAAAAAGTTGCACAAAACATCAAGCAAGGCGGCCTCATTAGTGTCTGTGCCAATGGTGAGTACCAGGTCATCTGCGTAGGTCAGAATTTTAAGGGGAGGAAAGTCAGGAGTAAACTCAATACATTTTACTTCCTAGGCTTGCAAAACAGGTCTAATAAGCATATCAATGCTAAAAACATATAAAAGGGGACTAAGGGGACATCCCTGATGCACCCCTCTATGGACTATAATCTTTTTTCCATACCACCCATTAATGTTAGGGATAAGGGCAGCATTATGGGACATTGCCCTCAGTCAGGCCACAAATTCAGGGGGTATTCCAAAAGCCAGCAACACTGTCAATAAATAATCATGTGACAGCCTATCAAATGCTTTTTCCTGGTCCACACCTATCACCCATCCTTGTATAGCATCAAGATCTCCTTGGAAAAAAGTTATCTCAAGATAATGAGGTTGTCGCATTGCTGTCTCCCTGGCACAGCACAAGTCTGCACTGGACTAATCAAATAAGTAGACACTTCAACAAGTCTAGCTAAAAGAATTTTAGCCAATAATTTAAGGTCTGTGTTTAAGAGACTGAGGGGTCTCCAATTATTGATATCTGAGATAGGACCTTTCTTATGAATCAATACCAAAACTACTTCTTGCAGAGAGGGGGCAAATTTTGCATCTTTTAACATGTGATTAAATAAAATTGCTAGAGTGGGAGCCAAATCAGTCCGGAATTGTTTATACAGTCCTGCCCCCAGACCATCTGACCCAGGGGCTGAGTCAGTTTTCAAATTTCTGATTGCCAGAAGGACTTCTGACTCAGTAATAGCCCAAGTTAATTCCGTTATATCTGTATGTGTGACCTGGGGTAAGTGTAAAGAATTCAGATAATTAGTAGCATCTGCACAAGAGGGTATTTCCCTAAAGATTTTGGTAACCTGGGTTTCCACAATTTTTAGGATGCCCTGTGATGTGGTAATTTTACTACCTAAAGGTGTGACTAATTCAGTTATAATTCTTTTATCAACTCTAGTTTTACATTTCTTATAGGGATCAAAATCCCCTTTAGTAACCTGAGTCCCAAAATGAGCTTCCTGTCCCAAGGATTTAGCATGGTTATATTGTATTTCCATCATCTGTTTTCTAATGTTATTAATCTGGTGGCCATAATCAAAAGATGATGTTTCAGCAAGGGGAAATTAAATGCTGCAGCTGCTGTGTTAAATGCAAATACTGTAGATAGACTTCATTGGAATCATAGTGAGATTTTCTTTGGAAAAGATCCCTCCATGATTTTTTTGTCATAACACTCTATAACAGATAGTTTGGCAGACCAATCCCATTGTCACATTTTCTGTACCTTAGGATCTAGTAAGAGAGTTTCATTTAATCTCCATTTGTTCTTCTTACATTGAGGTGCCTGATTCCATGATACTGTAGCTTTTAAAGCCACGTGGTCTATAAATTCATTTGCTTGTGTCATACTACTGAGGACATGCAAAACATTAGATACAAATATTAAAGTCTATCCAGGTCTTAATGGTCCCCCTGAAGTACATAAATACTGCAGAGGGGTGCAAACTGCAGTAAGCATCTTTAAAGCTTGCAGTGGAAAGGGGAATGGCCACAGAGTCACAAAATAATTTTGTGGATTGCAGTCCCCTGTCAGATTAATGGAGGCCACAATTAAAACCTCCCAACCAAATAACTAGGCTGGAGGTATGTAGACAGGGGTGAATGTCCCTAAATAAAGTAGCCCTAAGTGCCTTGGTTTGCAGGGTATATATTGCAATTAATTAAATCTTTCCATAAGGTAGGAAATATCTAATAACAAAGCTCTCCTGGGGTGGATATCAATCAGTCTAGCGACCTGTAATAGGGGGTTGGAAAGAAGGATATCTACCCCATCACAGGTGTCTAGCCCAGTGGACCAAAAGGATGGCCCAAGAGGCCATGCCTGGGAGGCCTGCTGGAGTTCTCTATTGGTTTTCAGCCTAGTATCCAGTAAACAAGTGATGTCACTGGCTTCCTCCTGTAGAGTGGGCATTGCTCTAACCAGCTTCCTTTCCCCTTTAATACTTTTAATGTTAATAGTTTTGAGAGATAGGTGATTCATAAGCTGGATATAGGGGGGAGGATCAGACCTATAAGCTATGCTAAGGCGTTTTAGACCTCTGTCTCTGCCTAGTATGTTTTGCAGTTGAGTCTATACCTCCCCTATCATGAGCGTTATTATGGACAGGACAGAGGAAGTGTCTGTGTCCTACTCCTCTGACTCTCTATATGTAGCTTCGGAGGAAAGAGTTGAAAACGTATTACCTGCTTTCTAGGATCCTGGGGATGGATCCTGCAAAACCTAAGTGCCTCCTACTTTCTCAGAGACCACCTTCCCTAACTTGGTTCATTTTGGGGAACTTTTTTTAATGGGGTTTTCCCAGGGGGGAGAGGGTGGCATATCTGAAACAGGCCTATCCCTGTTTTCTGGGGGGGGGGGGCATGCAAATCCTGAATTCTTCCTGAAGGCCTAGCTTCCTCCTGGGAGGGACTAGAACCTGTGGGCCTAAAGATGTCTGGACTACTTGGGATGGGTCCTGTCTTAATGATGCTATCCCAGCTCTTAGACTCTGTTCTGCTACTCTTTTGGCCTGTTGCCGTTGAGCCGTATTTATGATGCCCTCATGTGAGGGACAGTCCTCCCTGTTGTGAGAGGCCCATGGGCAACGGCCACATGCATGACCAGCATGTTCACACAGACTGCACTTAAAGAGGCTCAGGCGTTTCCCTGAGCTATGACCAAACTCTAAGCAATGGCTGCATTTGGCTGTGTCACTTGCAGAGCTCAAGTGGGCTCGGGAGCCATATTTGAAACATGATTTAAGCTGACCTGCATAAAATATCAACCCCCTATCTCTTCCCAAAAAAAAGGTGCTGGGGAGGTGAACTGGCTCTGTGTTAGTAGTGTAAAGTTTCACACGCACCCTCCACCCACCATCCCAGATCTGCTCACTGTCCAGGATGAGAGTGGGAGTACCCAAAACCTCGCAGCGTTGCCTAAACCAAAAATAATGTCCTCAATATTAACCCCCTAATTCTTAAACATGATGATAATGTTTTTAACTAAAGGTTTAGTCAAAGAGATGGCTTGGAAGGGGACTCAAACAGGATTATTTTTAAAAGTATTATATTGGGCCCAAAATCTATCCAAACTTGAAACATTTTTGAAGCTGACATCATAGTTTGTATGTCCCAAACTAATGCGGGCAAAGATTTCTGAGGAAAAAAACTTAATTGAGCCCTTTAGTAATGTCTTTGCAATGTAAATTCTATCTGGGGGTTCATCCAGACCTCCTTTATATAGTAGCCTGACCGCATTGCATCGAGGGCAGGTTCTCCCCATTCTGAAATAAGTCAGACATTTTAAATACTGAATCTAGTCTCCCCCACCCTCAGAGATATTCCTTATAACTGCTGGCATGAGGCCTAATCTGGCTGGGTTCTCATTATTACTAACATCATCATTATGTACAGTTTCAACCACTTGGAACATTGCTAGAAGGTTGTACAGGCAATAATACATTTTCAGTAGAAGAAAGATTAAGTTACCCTGGGGTGTGTTGGAGCTCACAGTCAAAGCAGAGTGTGCCACAGTAACAGAATTTGCAAGTAGCTGAATATATAAAGGATCCTCTGGGTCTGGTTTCCAAAGTCCATTCACAGTTTGTTCCCATCCAGTATCCTCTAGCACATGTATGGGAGACCAGTTCGGGTCCCCAATCTCCTTATTTTTTGGGGCCTCAATTTTAGGCACAAACCTTGCAGTAGTAGAAGCCTGTTGTAAATTTTCAGAATACTGAGGAGTTTTACTCCAATCGGGGTTAATTTGCACAGTAAGAAAGGTACAGTTAGATTCTTGGGGCTCTAACTGTGAATGTATAGAAGCCTCAAGATCTGCTGACACGACTTGAGATTGGCGACTTGCACCAAGCAGTTTCTTTTGAGTATCCTTCGACAAGTGAGGAGGCTTTTGGCACATAGGGATTGTCCTGTTAGAACAGCCAGCCTGCTCCTTGACAACACTGAAAGAGTTTACAGGCACGTTACTGTTGGACAACACGGCAGCAGCAGGTAGCTGGGCATTGCCTCTTTCAACATTCTGCATGTCAGCTCCTTGCTGACTCACTGAGGATCTGACAGGTTCCCCGCTTGGTTTGACAAGTGGGACCAATTCAGGCAAGGATGCAAGTTCCAACTCTAACTCTCTGGCTTTTTTCAAAAAGCTGTTCTTGCTCTGCAATCAATCGATTCTTATAGGCAACAGATTGTTTTTCCACGCAATGTACCTTAGCTGCATTGCACAAGGCAGTGCTATTCACCTCTTCTCCCAACTCCTCAGATGAAAGGAAGACATCGTCGACTGCTTCTTCTTCAGAAAAATCTGCAGCCACTAGCACTGCGTCAACGGCCTCTTGAGTAGTTATAACAGGGGAGGAGGCCTGCTCCCCTGCACTTTCAACGTCCATCTCTTCCAGAGTCTCCTCTGCACTGGCCATCCTGACACAGATGGCCAAGGGTTCCCCCTGCTGGATGAGTAGGGAATTTCCCGGTGACCTGGCCAAATTTCCCCATTCACTAAAATACCACCAACAGCTTAAAATCTGGTTCAATTTCAGTTGGCATCCATCTGCACCCCCGGATGAGGCTGAAAATAGGCAAAAATTGTCTAGTTCTCCTTCCCAGTCAACAAAAACTAAATAAACTGAAAAAAATAAATAAAATATGGCAGGGCCCATATCACCTGGTGCCTTTTTCTATGTTTTTATAATTGTTCCATTCCTTCATACAGCTTTTGGACATCTAAATGTGCCATGGGGCACTACAAAAACAAACTGACCAGTGCATAGTGGCGTCCGACCACCTGTGCTGTCTATCAGGGTTGGGCAAGTTAAAAGGAGCATCCATAAGCACCTCTGTGCATTCCATGGTGAGGTGCATTCATCCTATTCTCTGCTGGCTCTGTGGCAGGGAGCCAAACCCTCCCTTTTTTTATCTTTATTTTCAAAGTCTTTTTCTACATTGTGGCTTTCGCATGGCTCACATTTCTTGGCTGTGGCTCACAGCAGTGAAGTGCACCAAGCAGGCATACACAAAAGAAGAAAGACACTGCCTTGTGCTGCCCAATCCCCTATCTGCTGCTATCCTAGGGGACCAGGTGCAAGAAAGTTCATTGTGTGGTTGGTGCCATGAAGAGGCAAGCAGCTGCGGTGAGAAGAGCTGTTGCGGGCAGCTGGCTTGAGCTCCCTAGAGGTGTGCTCCCTGGTAGGGAGCTATAAGGTAATCCCCCCGGGGGGGGAGGGGGTTTACACTTTATTTTAATGTATTACTAAAATGTGCTGTTTTAAAATCAGTTTTATATTACCAATACAAGCGTGTATAATTATGTAACTTATGCAGCATACCGAAGCATATCCCAGTCTGAGAGGGATTTGGTGATCACATTGATGCAGATGTTGACAAGGAGAGTGACAGAGTGTAAGAAAAGTATCAAGTTCCCTCTAACTTGACTTATTTCTCTCTGGCTGCTTATATACAGTATGACACACATAATTAAATGCAGATGATAATACCTTAATCCATCAACCAACGTATTTGGTCAGAGGTTACTGTCAACCATACATTGCTTCTACCAGGACAGCTCAATTAAATTGGGATCAACAGTCAGAGATAAGACAAACTGTGCCAGACAAGAGAAACTAAACTGTTGATGGTTGATGGCATAATGTCAATTTTGCCTCAAGGCAGGTACATAATAATATTAAATCATACAAAACATTCACATTTGTGGGACCTTGCATGTAACACTACAATTTCCATTTTTTTTGTTACGAGGGAGGGAAGTAAAATGTCATAGGAACTAAAATGTAAAATACATTTCAAAATTTAATCTGGTAACCATTTGATAGTTTTATGCATGATTCTGTTGGCATAGCTCAGGAAGCATAGGCAGACCAGGAGAAGTTATAAAATTAACAAGTAGCATTTTATTATTATCAATACCAATGAAATAAAAAAATAAAATTGTACAGGATTAGCTCTTCATACTGGCAGTTCAAACAAAGTTCTACATCTACAGTACATCTGAGACTCTCTAAATCTCTATCTCTGAACAAAGCATTGCTCTCTTTTCATAAGGTGTCTCGTTCCAACAGTTTACTCTCTTCATCTAGTTGGTGTAAATTACTCTCCTGTTTCTCACAAAATTTCTCAGAACTTTGTCAGTTTCTTTCCTGAGGTCAGCCTGCTGCTGCAACAAAACAGAATATTCTGTTCCAGGGTGGGTTTCCTGTTGACAGTTCTGTTAAAATGTTCTGGAGGTCAAAATGCATCTAAAGGCTAAACCCGTGTTCTAGGTTATCTTTTCTAATAAACCCAAATAGCCTTCTGCAATCATTTCAACAATATAGTTATATACCTTTTCAAACCAAAGGATTCCAAAGCCACATAAAGATTCATACATATATATTTTTTAACCACAGAAAAGCAAGGGGAGAAAGAAAGAATGTAAACAGCAACTAAAGGAAGGGAGATGACGGAAAAACTGTGGGACCATCGGAGTGGCCAATTCCTAGGTGTTACAAGAAAATCTGACTGCATAATCAGATAGGCAAGAGAGAGACAAGTGGCAAAACAGGAGAGGACAAAACAGATCCTTGCTTCTAACTCTCTCTGCATAACAAATGGGACAGGGTCCTACCTAACCTGCCACATATGCCTGTTTCCAGACTTCAATTTGAAAACTTAGTTTTCCAAAAAGAAAGAAGGTACAATGCTACTCACCAGGATGAAATGCTCATATCACAATTTCTGCCTATGATGAGCCCTAGGTCCCTTTCCTCTGAAGTAATGGCCAGCTTAACCCCTCCAAATCCAGTAATCCTTGTTGGGGTTCTTGTTCCCCAGGTGCATCACTAGTCATTTTTGGCATTGAATTTCAACAGCCAGACCTCTCTAACCTTTGCAGGTCCCTCTGCAACCCCCTTACCCCCTCCTTGCTGTCTACCCTACCACAGAGCTGAGTGTCACCTGTGAAGAGACACATCTTTTCCTGTATTCCTTCTCCTATCTTGCTGAAGGGCATATTGAACAGGATTGGTCCCAGCTGGCCCACCGGTGCAGTGATAGCACTACTGCCTGCAGCGCTGAGACCCGTGTTCAGAAGCAAGCACAGTGCATCAGAGGGCCAGCCAGGGAAGGCTGAATGAGCATCCCAGGGACTGCTCTCCACCTCCAGGAGGGAGTGTTGTGGTCTCCCAGCAAACTAGTGACACCAAGTAGAGGCTGGGTTACCAGCAGCCGGGACCACCTGGCTCTGTGAAGTTGTCAGTGGACATCTGTGGGACAGGTGCTCTGACATCATTGCATGTCTAAACTCCTGGGAAAACCAAAGGGAAAAAAATCTGGTTCACTGAGCTCCATGAAGCCCCAGAACCACCTCCCCAATGATGCCCCAGGCGTAAGCTTCAGTTGGGGCCTCTGTTTGATCTCGGTCTCTCCCCCAACCACATGGGGGAGCCCTGCCATTGGGGCAAGCTACGGATCACCCAGCCAGCAGGCCTGGAGGAAGATGCCGGGAGTGCGGTCTGGGTGCTGACAAGGGGTCTATCCCCCGCCGTCCACCAGGTGATAAATAGAGATGAAAAGGATTGGTCCCAGAACTAACCCCCACGGTACCCCACTCATGACCTCCCTTCCCACAATTTGACCCCATTTACCATAACCCCCTCCTGTCTTTCCCCAACAGACTTTCCACCTATTTACAGTAACTAAGTCCTTTGTTGCTTCAAGATCCTCTAATTTCTTCAACTACCTTCTGTGTGGCACCGAGTCAAATGCCTTGCGTCGAAACAGAGTAAATCTACTGCTTGTTCCTTATCCACCACCCTTGTTACCAGGCTGGCAGTGTAGCCTACAGGTTAGAGTAATGAGCTGCAGTTGAGCTTGGTACATCCAGCAGACAGACCTCGGTTTGAGTCCCACAATCTCCACTTGCATACTGTGTGACTCTGAGCAAGTCACTTAACTTCCCCAGTGCTCCCGGATCTCCCCTGAAAACAGGCACATGTGCCTAGTGGGCCTTACCTGGTTACCAAAGAAAAAAAAAAATCAAAGAATACTGTCAGGTCTGTCTGACAAGATCTCCCTGCTACGAACAAATGTTGCTTACTGTCCTGGGGCCCATTTCTCTCCAGGTAGTCCACTAGGTCCTCTATGACTAGTGTCTCCATCAGTTTATCTGCAATGGACGAAAGACGGGCCTGTAACTTCCAGGTCCCTCCCTGTCCCCTCCATTGTGGAGCAGCACCACATCTGCTATCTTCCAGTTGATCAAAACCACCTCTGATTGTAGTGACCTACTGAATAGCCCTGCCAGGGGTTCAGGTAATTCTGATGCTAGTTCCTTGAACACCCTCAGGTACATGCCATTTGGCCTTAAAGCCTGGTCTATTTTCAGGGCTGCAAGCGCTTTTTTAACCCTTTCTCCTGTAATTACCACCTGTCCTATTTCTGGGATCCACCTTGCAATAGCCTTTATGCTGCTTTCTAACAGAGACCCACTATCTTCTACTGTGAATACTGGGCAGAAGTAGTCATTTAGAACAGCTGCCTTCTGCTTGTCCTCCTCTACTATCCTGTCTCCCTTCATCAGCCTAACAAATTACCCCCTCCATCTTCCTTTTTTCCATGATGTACCTGAAGAACTGTTTTTCCCCTCCCTTGGCCACTCTCTGCAATACACAACTCTGTGTCTGCCTTTGCATTCCTGACTGCCTTCTTGGCCTCCTTCATCTTTACCTGGTATTTGCTCCATTCTTTATCACCGTTTCTCCGTGTAGCCAGTGAAGGTCCTTTTTTTCACCCCCACTGCCTCCCTGAGCTTCTTAGAGAATCAGATTTGCATCTTGTGTCTATTACCCTTGGCAATCATACCCAAGTATTGTTTGGTTGCTTTGACATAGACATAGAATTTGACGGCAGATAAGGACCGCTTGGCCCACCTAGTCTGCCCATTTTCCTACCTAACAGATAAGCTGCAGATCCTAATTAACCAACAGCTTACTTCCTCCTACCCCCACTAGGACTGCCTTATGTCTGTCCCATGCATTCTTGAATTCCCCCACAGTTCTTGACTCCAGGACCTCCTCAGGGAGGCTGTTCCATGCATCCACAACCCTCTCTGTGAAAAAATACTTCATCACATTACCTCTGAGCCGTCCCCCCTCTATCATCA
The DNA here is from genome assembly GCA_016271365.2 of Neoceratodus forsteri. NCBI lineage: Eukaryota > Metazoa > Chordata > Ceratodontiformes > Ceratodontidae > Neoceratodus > Neoceratodus forsteri. Next base: position 1,224,462,974 of record CM057450.1, read on the forward strand.
AATTGTGCCCCCTTGTTCTTGCACATCTCTTTTTCTGAAAGATGCCACCCTCTTGGACTTTGTTGATTCCCTTGAGGTACTTGAAAGTTTCTATCATGTCTCCTCTCTCCCTCCTTTCCTCAAGGGTATACATATTAAGCTCCTTTAGTCTTTCTTCGTATGTCTTCTGGTGCAGACCCTGCACCATTTTGGTTGCCCTCCTCTGGACAGCCTCCACTCTGTCTATGAGAATGGTCCCTTTAATTTCTGGCCACCTCTCTTCCACCCCACTGATTTCGTCCACTCCAGCTAAGTTGCCTTGACTAATTCCCTCATCTGATCAAAATCTACTCATCTGAAATCCAGAATCATAGCTTTTGACAAGGGTATATTGATATCCATGGCCATATCAAACCATATGGAGTTCTGGTGACTGGACCCCAGTGGTTCCCCAATGTGCACTTCACCTAACATTTCTGAGTTGGTGAGTACCACGTTGAGAATGGCAGCCTGTCTTGTAGGTCCCCCTGACCAGCTGCGCCAGCAGGCAGCCCTGCATCATATCTTGCACAGCCTGACTTCTGGTCCTCTTAGCTGCTAGAATATCCCAATCTGTGTCAGGTAGATTGAAATCCCCCACAATCACTACCTCCCCTTAGCAGCCTCCTTTATGAATTTTTGCCCCTAATTTTGGATCCATCTCTTCTCTCTGTCCCAGTGATCTATACATCACCCACAAGTGTAAGTTATGTCCCAATGCTGTCATGTGTTGTGCTGTACCCACAGAGATTCTGTCTTTCCACTTCTTCCCCTTATGGATCCATTCTCTATTGCCCCCATGCCTTCCTTAACTTAGAGGGTTACCCCACCTCCTTCTCCCTTACCCCTGACTCTCCAATACATGGTATACCCCAGCAATGCCAGGTCTCAGTAGCTATTCCTGGTGGCCCATGTTTCTGGGATGGCTCTGAGGTTCAATCCCATATCAGCCGCCATCATTTGGAGCTCACTAATTTAGTTTCCTAGGCTTCTGGCATTAGGCACACTACCTTTCAGCTTGTACCTATATCAGTACCCCTCTCGTGAGCTCCTCTCCCTTTGTCCTCCCTCTACCACCTTAATGTCCTGGTTTCCTGCTCCCTCCTGACTTCATGAGCCCCCTCCCCTTGCACTATTACTTAACTGTTTATGAACCCCTGCTTTGCTGCTTTCATTCCCACTGCCCCTGTTTACTTGCTACTATTGTCTGCACCAATTCAATTCAATTAAACTACTATTTGGTCCAATCAGTTCTGTGGGTTGCCCTGTGTGAAGACTTTTCCGCCTTGCCCTTCCATTAATACCTATTGTTTCACCCAGGTTTTTCTTAGCTTTTACGCTACTAAGCTATTAAAAATTAACTATTACATAATGGCAGCAACTGTAGTATTTTGTTAGATAAGGTTTTACTTGTATGGTATGGGCTGTATTGTCTGTTTAAGAATTTCACCATTTTACATACACAAAGGATGTCCCCAATGTCCCTATCACCATCTGCAGGAAGAAGATACAGACTTGTACTTTGTAGGGCTCAGATGTCCTTTCCCATTATTCATTACTGCATGTGCTAGCAACAGTGTAGAAGACACTGAAGGCCAGAAGGTCCCCAAAATCTTGTGACTGACACAGAAACGTCACTTTCTTACAGAGACAAGCAGTCAGCAAAGCCATGATTGCCTCTATCTGTATAAATCATTTTTTTCTTGCAAACAGCGGCACAGTCATGGGGGTGGTCAGTCTCACCTTGTGTTTGTAGTGTTTATTTGCTAGGCCTAGAAGACCTTTTAAAAGTGCTCTGATTCCTGACTTTTTTATTTTATCCAGGACAGTCCAACTGAGTTGTAACATCTTGTTTCCAGTGGGGTCCTGCTTCTACCCATTTCCTCAGCCAGGTGGACTGGAGCACTGGGAGGGTAAGTGCCTTGCCAATGATCACACAGTGAGTACTCTGCTGTGCTAAGATCTGAACCTGTGCTCTCCAGTTTACAAGCCAGTGCTCAAACCATTACACCACACTGCCTTGATTGCCTGTTGGCCCCATTAAGGACAAACTAGGCCCTCAGTGGGGTAGCTGATAATACACCTATCCTGCAATATAACTATCAACAATCCCAGACCCTGACAGGGTCCCTAGCTACACTCCCAGTCCTAACTGATCAGCAAATACCCATCATGGCATTTGATCAGGCTGTTAATAATAATCCTAGTTTTTAAGAGAATCAGTTATAACACACTGACCTTATCAAGGCCGCTAATAACACTCCTGACCTCCAATCATCTTGGGTGGAGTGGATCATGGTACACTATGAACTGTAAGTTGGTAAATGATACATTGCCCAACTGCTTCAACCATAGGCAATACAAATGTTATTTTCCCTTCCCCTAGTCATATTTTTTTAGCCTTCAAAGTAGCATTTTTTTTCCTTTTAACTGTTTTCTCAGATACAGGTACCATAAAAAAACATTTGTTTTAATGGAAAAGTTGTGAACAATCCTTGTGTCAGCAAGGAGTAGGGCTATCCTTGACACCCTACTAGAGACCCTTTTCAGGCAGCCAATCAAAGAACAGACTAGGAACAGTGCAGTGCTGGACCTGGTGCTTAGAACCAGGGACAGCATTGCAGACATCACAGTAGGCAGTAATATATCCTAGGTACCATAAGCAGCAAGAGGGGTGGGGCTAGTAACTTACAAGCCTGCACTACCAATATTCAATCAGACTACTGCATCTGATTGCCAACCTTCCAACAAGATGTGCACCTAGCCAGGGGTGTATTTGCAAAGAACCATCTGCAAGGAGAGACTGACATCTTTCACAGACTGTGGTATTTGCAGTTCTTTTGGGTCTCTGGCAGGCAGGTGGCTCGGGGTGAACTGGTGAGCAGCAAAAAGGACAGGGCTAGTAACTTCAAAAGTCTGTGCCACCAATATTTAATCAGACTCCCATACCTGAGTGCCGGTGGTCTTCCAACAAGATGTGCACTGAGCCAGGAGTGTATATGCAAGAATCCATCTGCAGGGGGAGACTGCCATCATTCACTGACTGTGATATTTGTTGTTCTTTTGGGTCTCTGGCAGGCAGGGGCTCAGGGGTGAGCCAGCGGCCAGGCAACAGCAATAGGGGTGGGGCTAGTAACTTCAAAAGCCCGTGCTGCTAGTGTGATGTCCACATGAGTAGCATAAGTGACACTCAGCAGCAAAAAAAGATTCTGCATGCAGTGAAGTTCTGCAAGAGATATATTGGGGAGGTACGTTATAAATGTTAAAAGTCAAATTGCTGCTCAAATGGACTGACTATTCTAAATTATTTTATTTAGTTTGTTGGCACTTCCTGATGCTATTCTGGCATGTAGCTGTAGTATATAGCGCAGTCTGTATGTATCACTTAGTGCTTGGGGTTACCATTTACTTGGGGTTCATAGCACTGGGGCTGTGTATTTTTGCAGACACGATGTGTTAGTGCCTCAGGACAGTTGTAATCCCTTTTTCAAAATTTTATAGATAATTTTATGACTATTTTTGATGAACAGACTGTTTTTACTGATGGGTAGATCGTATTATTGCTCCATTTAATTTGGGACTGTTGCAGTCTCCCTTGCAAACTAACTTGAGGTATTTACAGATAATTTAATGACTGTTTTATTATTGGGTAGATTATATTTTCATTTTTTATTGGTTATACTGGAAAGGCATTTGAGCATTGCTGCCCGTTTACACAAGCATCCAGTTAAATACAATGATCATGAGACATGACATAGGTTAAAACATTTAACTAACAGCCAGGGTTAATAAAATAGTACATACAATTAGAATAATATAGACTAAAGGGATTATACTGTTGCTCCACTTAATTTAGGGCTGCTGCAATTATTTTATTAAACCAAACGTGAGCTATTTATAGAAAATTTTATGATTGCTTTTACGGATTAGCAGTCTGTATTGATGCCCATTTATTTTAACTTTAAGAACAGGATAGTCTCTGAGTGATTCACATAGTATTCAATTTAATTTCTGTTTATTGTTCGGTCGTAGACCATTACAATTAAAATTATATACAATTAAAAATCAGTCTTAATTATTACAAAATACAATTAACATACAATATTTACAAGGGAGATAACACTTTACATAATATGCAAGTGAGAATTAGAATATAAGTATCATGTGCAAAACTGCATTAGGCTTGTGACCACATCAATATCTTTAGTAATTTACAGCTGAAGACTACCTATAAATCATTCATTGCTTGTTATGTTTGTTATACATTCTAGTTATAGCTTCTAAGTAACTGGCAACATTCCTAATTATTAATTCATCATTGGTTGTGAATAGTGTACTAACAATCAAGTTGTCATCATCTGATTGCATGGAATTCATAATTGGACATTGCCATTTGATCTAGGTACACAGTACCAATAACAATTTAACATCCTAGACCCTTACAAGCACAATAACATGGCTGGGGATTTGGGCTATTGCTGTATCTAGCATTCAGTACATTGCTTGGAAATAGTTCCATACAATATTTAGTATATAACTTTCTTTGAGTACTGTCAGTTAGAACATCAAAGTAATATCTGTACTAATGAGCCACATCATTTTGTACTAACCAATGAGATATGTGCATCCTTCGAATACAGCTTAAATCATGCGCATCGGCCAGCCCCGAAATCTTCTGTTTAACATATTTTTGATATTTCGAGCTTATTCTGATGCCTTTATTTTGATAATTTAACAAAAAGTCAACGTTGCTTGCCTTAAGTATCTGAAAGTCTTTTTCAGCCAATCAGATTGCAATAATTTCTGTTGGTTCCAATGGCATTTTTCCATTAGATACATATAAGGGATGCAATTTCCATCAAGTTGTAGCAGTTTAATCCAGTAATTAATCTTCCTTACACAAACAAGTGCTGCAATACTCATAATGCCCAGTTCAGCCCTAACAACAGTGTTTGGTGCCGAAAATCCTAGTCCTAAACTTGTTTTTAGAAGTTTTATGAGTGGGATTTCGAGACAGGCAATATTTTTAAGATATCTCAGAATTATAAAGTAGCTGAGCATAATATTTGGCCTTACTTGCCAGTAACACAGATTTTATTGAATTATCACCATACTTTTTATTAAAAACGCCTAAGGAACTAGCTGTTTGTTTAAGCTTTGTTCTAAGAAAGTCTGCATGATTACGCCAGTTTCCATTTGATGAAAGAGTAAGTTCAAGATAGTTATATTGTTTGACTATTTTCAGTTTTTTGTTACCAATCTGCCACATTTTGGTGGTCTTTGATGATCCAATGACCATGATCTGACTTTTGGCCTCATTGATCCTTAGTTTGTATTTAGTGGCATACTTATCTAGGCTATCTAGTTTTTTAAGCAAGCCAGACTAAGAAAGTGACAGTATAACTAGATTGTCTGCATAGGCTAATGTAGCACAATCTTTAGTTAAGATTTTCAGAGAATCTGTACATACATGTTCCATCAAGATAAGTTATCTATTTATATACAGGCAGAATAAAGTCGGAGCTAAGACACACCCCTGCCTAACTCCTGTATTAGTAGCAAATTTTGGTGAAACATGACCATTATAATTTTACCTGACTTGAGACCAGGTCCCTGCATATAATTACTGTATGATATTTATTAAACCCTGCGAAATACCCCAATCTAACATTTCTTGCCACACAATTTGTTGTGATATAGTGTTGAAAGCTGAATTAAAGTCTATAAATGCTAAATATAACTTTTGTTTCCTCAACTGGACATATTTCTCAAACAAATGCCTCAGTATAAAACGATTATCTGTGGTGCTATACCAGCCCCAAAACCTGCTTGATATTCCGAGGGTCCACCCAATGCCGATATCTGATCTTTTAATCTTTCTGATATAATTTTTGAGAAAATCTTACCCATAACGTCCAGTAATGAAACTGGTCTATACACTGCTGGATTGTTCGTATCTCCTTTCTTGTATATTGATATTATAATTACTTCCTTTCAAGAAACTGCAAATTTTTGATGTGTGCAACAGAAGTTAAAGTAACTGGTGAGTATGATTGCCCACAGAGAAGGGACAGCTAAGTAAACTTCTGCCGGAATGTCATCTGGCCCTGGAGTTTTGTTTGGCTTTAGATTAGTAATTGCAAAATATGTTTCTACATTTGTTATTGGTTTAAATGTAGCCATAAAATCAATAATTCTATTGCAATTTTCAGTAATATTATTGTCATAAAATATCTTTTTCTAGTAATCAACCCAGTTAACCAGAGAAATAAAATAGTCAATTTCATATTTAAGATTGTTTGTCCCATTGGCTGCAAGCAGCTAATAGGACTTTGCTGATCCTTGTTGTTTATGACAGCAAGCATTTTAGCCCGCCTGCTGTAATATTCTTTTTGCTTTTCTGCAAGAAGCTTTTTATAATTCTCCCTTTCTTTGTTGATGATTTTACTAATTCCTTTTAGCTCTAAAGGTTTTATGGTTTTAATGAACTTATTTAAATTTTTCTTAGCTCGTTTACAATCTTGGTCGAACCAGGATTTAATTGATTTTCTCTGTATTATCTGTGATGGTGCAGTTTTTAATGTATGATTTATTTCCTGCAAGGAATCAGTAATTATATTATGCATAGTATCCTCTGTCTGATTATTTTTATTTTCTGTAAAAGAATATATACTAATTCTGTTTTTTTTTTCACACAGGACCTTTGCCAGCAGATTCTATTCGTACTTCTAAATTCCAAGTTAGGCTTTACAAAGCTTATTTTATTGATGCCCAAATGCATTTTAGGAGTAAGGGTAACCAGGAAATGATCACTGTCCATCCTTTTGCTAACTATACATTGTGCCCATAACCTCATGTCACCATTCCAAAAAACAAAGTCCAAAACAGAAGGGCCATGAGAACTAATATGAGTGAAGCTACCCGATAAATCGCCCTGAATTCTAACATTCGGGGGGCCCAAAAATGTGTATTTAAGATATTTATCAACTTATTAGCAGGTTTATTGATTCTTTTATCCATAGAAGTCCTGATAAAATAAGGGGAATCTCTGTGATACCAGTTATAGTACGTGCTATTAGTGTATCCATCAGACTCTCCTACCCTAGTATTAAAATCCCCACAAAGAAGAATATGTTCACACACATTACTGGCCCAAATTAAGTGAATCATCTCATCTAAAAAAATCCATAATCCTTCTGAATAAAACTTAGATGTAATCGGTGGAATATAAGTATTAATAACAATAAATTTAATCTGAAAATAATTAACAAGAAAGGCCTGCATATTTCTCATCAGTTGATATAAATTCTGCTTTTGATGACCCATCAATTTTAAACTATATAATCAAGCTCCCTACATTTCTACCTCACAGTGAATGTCTAGTACCTGGGATATGAAAGGTTTGATAAACATTTAAGGCTACATCACTATCCTTTGAGTACCACGTTTCCTGCAAGCATATTATGTAGAACTTTTTGATATAGCTTATCCACTCTTCACCCGGAAACTTGGTCATTATACCCAAAATATTCCATGCTACCAGAAATTGTTGACCTCCATTAACATCTTTGTTTTCATTATTTTCCTCATCTAATTGTCAATTAAATGAAGTTAGTGGATCAAATCTATTGTTAGTTGCAATACTCTAGACTGTATCTGCTGTTAAAACGTGTTTGCTGCTGCTAACTTGTTTGAAACCCAAACTATTGTCTTTTGCATAATCCACAGGCACTATACATAGTCCCAAGGAATCCAGTAACTCCATATTATCACACAGTAACTTTACTTGCATTTTTTTTAATACTAGTGAGGTGTATTAAATCTATTATGGCTGTTTTAATTCAAATTATAATATGGGGTATCTTGCTTATTTATGGTACTTGGGGTAAAGCTGAGTTTCACTGGGAAGGAGACAAATAAAGTGTCCCCTATTACCATACTGAGTATTTGAAGTACCCTTGGCAGAAAGCTATATTCCAACTGAATCTACCAGTAGAAGAAATTGCTTTACCCACAGATGAAACAAAAAATAACAGTGCGTCTCAAGAGACTGAGGTGGTGCAGCAAGGGCGGCCAGCCCAAGTCACTATAGTAGTACACAAATTGTATTTATTTGTTTATTTATTGAAATGTTTCACCAGGAAGGCACACTGAGCAACAAGCCGCTCATCTCTTGGTACGACCTGGGGGGAAGGGGTACAATAGGAGTGAGACATTAAACATTCAAGTTACAAGATCAACATTAACATACAATTGTAAGGCAGGTGTTACAAGCAGTGTTACAACAGTGTTGCACGTAATAGGTAGAAAGAGTGGACAACAATAAGTGTCGGGTTAATAAGTAAACAACTGCTTACATGAAAGAAAAAGGGGAAAGGAGAGGGAGGGTTAAGGTTGGGGGAGGGGGAAGAGTTGTGTTCAAGTTATATTCAGGTTACAAGATCAACATTAACAAACAATGTTAAAACAGTGTTGAGCATAATATGTAGAAAGAATGGACAATAATATAAGTGCCAGGTTAATAAGTAAACAAATGCTTACGTGAAAGAAAAGGGGAAAAGGAGTGGGAGGGGGTGAGGTGGGGGAAGGGGAAGAGTCATGTCCCTGGAGACCCCTTCAGGATGTGAGGAACCCTGCAAAGGGACTGCAGAGGCTAGGGGGACAGGTAGATGGGGAAGGGGGAAGGAGAAGAGACAAGCCTTGACACAGTAGGGCCCCAACAGGATGCTAAGAACCCTGCAAGAGGACTGCAAATCTAGGGAGACAGGAGGGATGGTAGGGGAAGGGAGTAGATGAGGGATACAAGCCCCTTGGGGGGGGTAGGAGAAGGACCCATGAGCATTCGGGGTCCCTTACATTCTGTGAGATATCAAGGGAGGCCAGTAAGGGGGATCAATTTGGGGGAAGGGGAGGACAGCTAGAAATTTTGGGGTGGGGATGCACAGGGTAAAATGAAGGTGACGGTAGAGGGGCAGGGTTTATCCAGGGCTTAGAGGAGGGAATTAGGGAGGGACATGGCAGGAGCAGCTAGGTGCAAGGTAATTATTGAGGGCAGAGCTGATGGAGTAGGCAGAGGATGAATGCCGGACTTGAGGGGGGAGGGAACTCCAAATTTTTGGGAGGCAGTGAGAGTAACCGGATTGGCTGATTAGGGTGGATCTGCAGGGGACTACCAGGGTGCAGGAGTCGGTTGATCTAAGGGAATAGGAGTATGGGAGGGTGTTATAAAGGAGGAGGTGAGGTACGAAGGGAACTCACCCAACCAGTGCTTGGAGGTGAATTTAGCACAGTGGGAGAGTCACCTATTTGGAAAAGAGGAGAAGGACAGGGCACGATAAAGACTGCAGTGGTGGGTGTGGGGGGGGCATCCAGGGCAAAGCGGCAGAAGGAATTGAAGAGGGTGCCCAGTCTGGCCAGGGAGGACTTGGGGTAGCACCACAGACTATGTCACAGTAGTCGAAAATGGGCAGTATCATCTTCTGAACAAGTTCACATCTAGCTGTAGGAGGGATGCAACTACGGTTCCTGAACAGAGCACCAAGATTGGGGCGCAGTTTGTTCTGGATGGCATCAGTATGTCCAGAGAAGTTTAGGTTTTGGTCCAACCAAACACCTAAGTACCTGAAGGAGGATGTATCCTCAAGTAAAGTCCCATCAAGGGTGTGGAAAGTGGGTAGGGAGGGAAACCTAGAGAGTCTCTGCCTTGTGCCAAAGGTCATGGAGACAGTCTTCTTGGTGTTGAGGAAAAGTGTATGGTTAGCAAACCAGAGCTGAACCTTGTCAAAGTCTTGCTATAAGCTGGTTGTAATCTCAGCAGGACAGGAGCCAGATGCATACAGGACTGTATGATTGGCATACATATGTATAGCAGAGAAGGGGAGACAACAGTGGGAAGGTTGTTTAAGAAGATGGAAAATTAAGAGGGGCCCTAATACAGAGCCCTGAGGGATGCCAGTGGTAATCAGGAGGGGAGGTGAAGTGGCATCCAAGATCTTAACTGATTGGGTTCTGCCAATAAGATAGGCCTTGAACCAGTTTGTGGTGGAGGGAGCTTGGCCAGCTGCTGAGAGTGATTCGAGGAGAAGGGCGTGAGAGACGGTGTTGAAGGCCATGGCCAGGTCGACAAAAATGGCAGCGGTAATTTGGCCATTGTCCATCCTGGTTAGGATGGAGTCTATGAACCTTAGGAGAGAGGTGGTGGTTAAGTGGTTTTTCCTGAAACCTGACTGGGAAGGGGTGAAAAAGGAGGTGTCAGATAGAAAAGAGGAGTACTGAGAGAGGACAATGTGTTCTTGAAGCTTGGCAATGGTAGGGAGGAGAGAAATGGGGCGATTGTTGCTAGGGGATGAGGAGTCACCCCCTTTGGGTAGAGGGAGGACCACTGCATGTTTCCATGAAGAGGGAACTGATGCAGTAGAGAATGAGAGATTTAGGATTATTGAGAGGGGGTAGGCAATGTCTGAAGAAGAGAGGGAGAGGAGTTTTGGGTCAAGGCTGTCAGGGGAGTCACCTTTAGAGGGGCTGATGGTGAGGAGGGCACTCAGGGCATCGTTTGGGGTTACAGTAGTGAAGGAGATGAGGAGGTGGGAGGGTGGTGGAGGGGGCACACCGGTACAGGGTGAAGAGGGTGATGAGTAGGAGGGGAGGGGTTTCAGTAGCTCAGTGGCGCAGGACGTGTAGTAGAAGTTAAATTCTACAGCTACAGCTGGTGGGTCGGAGACTAGTGAGTTATTTACTTTAAGTACCAAGGAGGGGGGTGAGATGAGGGAGTAAATAGTGCATGGACCACCTTCCAGAACTCTGAAGGGAAATTTATGTTGGTGGTGAAGGCAGATTTGAAATATTTGGACTGGCTAACCTTGTAGCCCTGGTGCACGTGTTTTGGAGCATGCGGTAGTTTGTGAGGTCACTAGGATGCTGGGTAGCTTTATGACACTTTCAGGCTTAATCTCTCACCCTGAGGCAGGCCAGAAGTTCAGGGGTTATCCAAGGTAAGTGGTTACCTTTGACTCTGGTTTGTTTGAGTTGGGGGAAAGGCGTTCCAGCTTACAAGAAAGATTTCTTTGAAGTAGGCAAGGGCCTTATCAACCGAGGGGAAGAAGGTTGGGGGGACCAGTCAGAAATGGCAAGGTTACTCAGGAGAGGTTCAAGGTCAAGAGACTTGAAAGAGAATAGTTATATGGTTTTGTGTGCTGATTTAGTTCTGTGGAATTTTCTAACCATGAACATTGGGTTATGGTCACTGAGAGCATCGGGGAGGATGCCAGAGGTGATAACGCGGTGGGGGTGGGAAGTAAAATCCCAGTCGAGTAGGGAGTGTTGTTGTGTCTTGTGGTTTGGGCAGGTGGGTTCGTAGATCAGTTGGGAGAGGTTTAGGGCTCCGATTTCATTTTCAGTTTTGGTAGTTTTAGGTAACAATCAATTTATATTTCATTTCATTTTTATTTGTTAACCGGGTTAGGACTCTGGGCCAAAGCCCTTTTTCAGGACTGACCCGGAACACAAAAACACAACAAACAACATTAAGACAACAATTATACAATTTTACAAATTACATGAACACTTAGACTGGGCTAACAAATAATTTTTAAACTTTACCTTAAAACTTGAGTAAGATTTAATTACCCTTAATGCAACTGGCAGCTTATTCCATAGTGAAGAGGCCTGATGCTCAAATGTTCTCGATCCATAATTGTTTGTTAACACCTTGTACTACCAATATAACCCCCGAGACATTCTCAAATTTGCCTGAAATTCCTGAACCTGAACCAAATCAAATAATGGAGACAAGCCATTTGAATAAATGGCCTGATGAACCAATTTTCCCAAAGCAAATTCAAATCTAAACTGAGGCGACAGCCACTTCAATGAAGAATACAAAACACAATGATGAGTCAAATAAGGAACATCCAAAACAAATCTGCATATACTGTTATAAACCACACTCAAAATCTGCTTCTCCTTAGTCCCCAATTTAACATATAAAGAAGAAACATAATCAACATATGGCATCAAAACACCATTTGCCAACTTAAGACGCGAATCATAAGACAAATAAGATTTAAGTTTATATAACTGGCCTAACCTACAATTTACTCTCTTTTTTACTGATTTTACCTGAGAAAGATAGGTCAACGAGGGGTCTAAAAGAACTCCCAAATATTTAAATTCTGACACTTGGTCAAGTAAGTTCCCCTGAACATCATGAATGATCATAGGAGGGCATTCGCCGAGTTTTACAGAACTTCCAAACAACATTGCCTTGGTTTTACGAATATTCAAAAGCATTAAATTGTTAGTAAGCCAATGACATAACTTCTTAAATTCATATTGAAGTCATCTAGGATGAATAATTTCCCTGAGCGAGCAAGGGAAGTGAGGGAGGTTAGGAGGTCTAGCACGACTGAAGGATGGACATTTGGGTGGCAGTAAATGCCAGCTATGAAGATTGGGAGAGCGAAGGGGAGGGTCACATGGATAGCTAGGACATCATGGGTCTCAGGATTGGAGGATGAGTAGATGAAGGAATGTTGGATGGAGGCTAGGAAATAAATGGCCATACCACCAGCCTGCCAGCATGGTCTTGCCTTAGCAGTGAGTAGCCAGGAATGGAGACCAGGTGGTCAGGGATAATGCTCTTTAGCCAAGTTTCTGAGATATATAGAATGTCTGGTTTTAGAGTGCACACCATGTTGTGAATCTGGTCTATTTTTTGCAACAAGTTGTGGGTGTTTAGATGAAGGATCTTTAAGCCCTTTTGGGAGGGCTGAGAGAAGAGAGTGGAGGGAGGTAGTGGAGGAGGAAGCACCAGAGAAGCTAGGGGCAAAAGGTCCTGGGCTAGGGTGGATAGCCCCGCTGGAGAGCAAGAGGAGAGTGAGTATGAGAAAGTGGAGCTTAGGTGAGTTTGAATGGATGAGTGAGGAAGAAGAAGGTGGAGAACTGCAGTGAAAGTGGACACCGTTATCAAAGCCTCACGAGGAATAGTGGTAGAGTGAGACCATATTTCAAATGGGGGGGAGTGATAGCATGGATGTGGGAAGGAGGCTGGAGATAGTAACTGATGGGGTTGGGAGAGTTATTAGGAATATATTAGTAGTGAGCAAGTGGAGGTGGTAAAGAGAGGGATATCAGCAGAACAAGGGGGAGAGAGGAGAGTAGGGGATGCATTGTTCATAAAGGCAGAGAACTTGGTGAACAATTAATTTAGGAACAGGAGGAATTTGTAAGCAGGGAGTGCGGAGGGGCTGGTCAGATGAAGGGGGTAGCTGTAGTTTAGGAAGGTATCTATATGAACAACAGGCAGGAATCACTTTAGATACAGATTGTGTCCCTCTAGTGGCAGTACTGTATTACTTGCTAATGGGGGAAAAAAAGCTATGCTGGAAGCGGTGATAGTTGAAAACTGGCTCAAGCAAAAGAATAGTGCTGGAAGATGCAGTCTGGCCGCAGCATCAGCAGCCAAAAACATAGAAAACAGCCAATCCTGGAGAAAGTTTGCAAGCACCAAGCTCAAATCTCAGATGCTTGTAGGAAGCCCGCACCTTGGTATGCTGGCTGCGGTGATAGTTGGACAGGGTGAGGTGGGCAAAAGCAAGCTGGTGAAATTGCTGCCCCGCTGGAAGCAGAGCACCCTTGTCAGAGAGTCTCTGATCTATGGGGGAAAAGAGAGGTTTAGCAATAGATATATCAAAGACGGTGGGGAGGCTGTTGGCCAGTGGAGAAGGCAGAGGCACAGCAGAGAGCCAGAGGAGGCAGTAAAAACAGTTTGGTCAGAGGGCAGAAATTAACACCAGAAGAAGAAGAAGAGAATCATAAGAAACCGGGGTGGGGTGGGATAGGGCAATGCCAGGTCTGAAGGGGAGTTTAGAGAGAGTGAGAGAAAAGAGACAGGAGAGCTAAATTAAAAAGGTAAATTATTAATTTCTGAGAATTTACAAAGAAGGACAAGTTAGAGACAAGGAAGGGTACAGTGCCGGTCAGTGCCAGGTTTGGGAAGGGGGGGTTATTAGAGAAAGTGAAAGAACACAGAGAGAAGGATTTAATTGTTAATTATTAACTTGGCACATTAATAAATTAGGCACGGTAACCAACTAAGCACAACACTAAAATTATCTAAGCACAGTACAATCAGCTAAGCAGTTTAGAACACATCTGTACATTGATAATAATGACAACAGTAGTAAACAAGGGTTCAGTTAATTTATTTTTAGTGGAAGTCAAATACTTCCATGAGTCAAAATCTGGAAGTCATTCCAATTTTTTGGAAGTCAAGATACATTCCAGATCCTCAAATTTTAAAACTAGTATTCTAGGAATGATCAACTTATGGATGTTAATACAAATATTAGTGGTAAAATACAATTTCTTTTAGAAAAAAAAATCCATCATTTCTTAGCTTTTGTGCCTTAAGTTTTGGAAGTCATCCAGTTCAGTGTTTTACATTTGGAAGTCAATGACTTCCTCCCCCTTTATTTTGGAAGTTTTTGCCTTATTTTTGGGAGTCAAATACTCCCAAAATGGAGTTAACTGAAGCCTTGGTAGTAAAAATCAGTTCAGAAAGCATGCTCAGACAAACTGGCTCAAGCAAAAGAATAGTGCTGGAAGATGCAGTCTGGCTGCAGTATCAGGAGCCAAAAACATGGAGAGAAAACAACCAATCCTGGAGAAAGCTTGCAAGCGCCAAACTCAAATCTCAGACACTTGACAAATAGCTGCACTCAGCACAAATTTAGCACACAAAAAGTAATGCAAGTAAAAGGGGTTTATACAACATGTGTGTGCCTCTTTTCAGGAAGATAAAAGAGAGATCTCACTGACCACATGTCAGATATCACTTCACAGTTGGATATGTCACAAAAGGTTTGGAACTCATTTAGAATGTTCGGCCTCAGTAACAGTAATAACCGTATTCAAATTCAAATGACATTAAAACGAAAAATGATAGCATTGTACTGTGAGCACGAAAGTTGTTAAGCACAAAAAGACCTACACAATGAGTGGTGTTTCATTTATTATAATTAATAAATAAATAGCAGAAAATGTATTTTCTATTCACTTTTCCAAGAAAGAAATGCAAATAACTTTAAAACAAAAAATGATAGCATGGTAACCTGAGCACAACATTTGTTCAGCACAAAAAGATCTACAAAATGAGTGGTTTTTTCATTTACAGATACCTTTTAGTTTTTTATAATTAGCAAAAAACAGCACAAAATAATTTGTTTCACTTTTTGCAACAAACAAATGCAAATAACTTTAAAACCGAAAAAAAGAGAGACCCACAATTGTATAAATCGAATAATGACATGGGTGGCAGTGAGATAGTAGAAATATCTCCACTCGCTGTCACTGAACTCTAGATATCCCAGTTGTGGCTTCGCCAGTCATGGGATATCAAGAGTTCAATGGCAGCTTGTGGAGATATTTCTGCTATCTCACTCTCACCCATGTCATATCCCATGTTTATTACAGCCCACAGATGAGGAAAAACCCCAGCACTTCACCAAACTGGTCTTCATCAGGGGGTTGAAGACCAATTTGGTGGTTGAGGTGCTGAGGTTTTTTCCTCATGTGGGGGCTGTATCAAACCCCTTTTACTTGCATTACTTTCTTGTGTGCTAAATTTGTGCTGAGTGTAGCTATTCGTTTACCCGTAGATGGAATCAATATGTTGGAATACATACAAATAAAGGAGAGAAAAAAGTAAGTGCCTCAGCTAGACCACTTGCCTTGGTGGTGCAGCTGGTAGTGCAACCGGCATGGTATTCCAGGTGGCCTGGGTTCATGTCCCAGCTCAGGCACTTACTTCTTTCTCTCCTTTGTTTGTATGTGTTCCATAAATATGCCTGCTGCACTCTCATTATTGAAAAAAATCAATATGTTGTAGATAGAAATCACAGTACCTTGTTAAACCTACCTAAATCTAAATGTCAAAAGTCTGCAACAAGTACCATCCCTTTAACACTGTTAGTTGTATTAGTGGGGGTGTACAGCTAAATCCTGAACCAGCCCAGGAGACTGAAGGGCTCTAAAATGGCTCATAATAATGCAAGGAGGTTTAGTTAAAAAAATGTATATGTTAAAATTGTGAGTGAGTAATGAAAAAGGGGTACATTATAGGTCTAACCGAGACACAGTTATCTGGTAAAATTTTAGACAATGAAATGACATTAAGAGATTATTACCACTTCAGGGCCAGGATTCACAAAGGGAGCACAAAATGGGCGCAAACATTTGCGCTGCACTTCCTGGCTACGCTGGTGGGTAACAGAGCTATTCACAGTCGGATAGCCCAGTGGGCTATCTGATTGTGAATAGGGGCTAACCAAGCAAAAGCAGTGGAATACCCAGTAGTGCTGCCCCCACAGCCATTAGCACTCAGGCGATAAACTGCTGTTCACCAACGAAGGGATGCAAAAGAGCCCACTGGGCATGAAAGGCGTCAGTGGCCATTAGCATGCCCATTATGGGCTCATTTGCATGCCATTAGTGTGACGGTGCATGGCCCCCCACACAAGCCCAGGCCCCATGCAGCTGCATAACCACATAATGTAGTTTGCTCCCCCACCTTGATCACGGACCTGACAGTAAAAGTAATATATTTCCATAGTGAAGGGTCCCACCCCAAATCCCCGATCACCCAATCACCCTCCTGTTATTAAAATAAAATAATGTCTATAGTGTAGTGGCCCCTCCCTGTCACCGATCACCTGATTACCCACCCGGTAATAAAATATGTTTTTCTACAGTGTAGTGGTCCCACCCCATCCCCAATAGCATGAAGTCCCACCCATTAAGTACAGTATTTATTTTCCATAGTGTAGTGGTCCCACCCCGTCTCCGATCACCTGAACACCCACCCGTTAATTACAGTATTTATTTTCCATAGTGTAGTGGTCCCTTCCCGTCCCCGATCACCCAAACACCCACCTAATTACAGTATTTATTGTCCATAGTGTAGTGGTCCCACCCCATCCCTGATCGCCTGAACACCTCCCGTTCTTAAAATAATTTCCGTAGTGTAGTGCCCTCCCCGGTCCCCAATCACCCACCCATTCTTAAAATACAGTCGTTTCCATAATGTGGTAGTCCCCACAACCTCCCACCCTCTCTGTTAAGCACATACCACCCCATTCCTCCTGCCCCAGCACAGCCGCCGGTCTGCAAGCAGCTCAGCTCTCCTCATACCTCTGTGGCTGCCCGCCGACTGAACTGTCAATGACAGCATATAGCATACACTACAAGCCCATTGGCTGACACAACCAATGGACTTGTAGCATACGACTGTATTTTAAGAACGGGTGGGTGATCAGAGCGATCGGGGATCAGGGAGGGCCACTACCCTATGGAAATGATTTTATATTAAGAACAGCTGGGTGTTCGCTGACACAAGCAATGGGCTTGGAGCATACGACTGTATTTTAAGAACGGGTGGGTGATCGGAGCGATCGGGGACAAGGTGGGACCACTACACTATGGAAAATAAATACAGTAATTAACAGGTGGGTATTCGGGCAATTGGGGTGAGGTGGGACCACTACACTATGGAAAATAAATACTGTAATTAATGGTGGGTGTTCAGGCAATCGGGGACAGGATGGGGCCACTACACTATGGAAAATAAATACTGTAAATAATGGGTGGGACTTCATGTAATCAGGGACCGGGGTGGGACCGATGCACTATAGAAGATATGTATTTATAGCAACAGGTGGGAGCCTCAGGGATCGGTGACCAGGAGGGGGTGGGGGCAACAGTACCTCTGCCAACCACTAGAGTTGTGCGGATTACTGCCAGGTTTTATTTAGGCGATAATTTGCTCTACATAAGGACCATATAGAGACCCTTTCATGGAGCAGTTCCTTTGTGAATGGGATTGCAGGCATATGCAGGTCCCTCCCCTCATTTGAACTGCACCTCTTACTGCTTTTGTTTGGTACAAACCCAGTTTGCAGGGCAAACTGGGCTTTGTGAATATCAGCTATTCACAAAGACTGGTTTGCCCTGGGCAAAGCTTTGTGAATGCTGCCCCAGATATGATCGACCCAAGCAGGGGGAAGGGTACTGCTATAGTTAAAACAAGATTTGGGACACTCAGAGTTATTATATTCAGGGGTAATTAGAAGTATCAAATTTCTATCAGTACTGTATACGTTGTGCATTTAAAGATATGCATTGGGATAATCTATTCCCCATTTAAAGTTAATGGGCTCGATCCTCAAAGATCAGTACAAGCTTGCTCTGATCCCCATTGCACCTGGCACCCTGTACCTAATTAACATACGAGAGGGGTCCCGATGCCAGACACCCACTGGTTATGGCAGACACTCCTGTGCACCACCCATCTGGTGCACAGGAGGAGTTTGGTGGAGGTGTGGCAGGGTGGCATGGATCACCAACCTCGCTGCACAGCACAGGGACAAGCAAAAGTCCCAGGGAGCAGACGCTGGCTGCAGTGCCAGATGAGGGACAGGTGATGGGGGGGGGGGGTAATGGGGCCATGCCCAAGACCTGCACAGTGCTGCCAACAGAGATGCCTGCTGCAGGTCCAGTAGGCAGGTGGAGTACATGTCAGGGGTGTGGGTGGCACCATTCATGTTGTAGTCTGCACCTGGCTGCATGGCTGTTATCCTCCACAGTGCTTATCACGTAGCCACCCACTTCTTCAGACACCAGGTTGGCCCCCTGCTCCTGCCCCGTACTGTCCACTGGTACAAGGGCCACTAGACCACCTGTTGGGTGGTCTAAGTCCTGGTGGGTCCCACTGACTGTCAGAATCCCATTTAAGGGGATGTTTTTATTTATTTAACAAATCGGAAAGACCTTTGAGCCAAGGGCTCTTTTACAGAGGTTCCACGTCAAAAGGCCAGCATCCACTGTAAGCCCTCTAGCACCTTGGCACACCTCCGAACTTGGCGCAAGCCTGGTGCATGGCTGGTCTGGCACAGGGGGGGTCCCAGGTTTGCCACAGCCCATCTTCCTGGATAGCAAACTCCACAAGTTTTGACACAAAGGTGCTCCTTGCGTCAGTTCTGTTTGATGCAAGCACCTTGTGTCATAATCAGAGTTTTCAAAATCGAGCCTAGTATGTCAAGTTTTGAAGCTCTGTTGACACCCATTTAAAAGGGAAATTGTTGGCTTCACTAGGAGACTTTAATGTAGCATGGGAGGGACCAAGAGGTGAGAAACTTGAATCAAGTTTAAGTCCTTTAGAACTTGGGTAGATTATTACTCAACCTACCAGGAAAAGTTCACTAAATGAGCAAAGGGAACTTGTTAGATCTGGTCTTTCTGATATCCAACCTGCATGAAATTGAGCATAACTGTATGTTATTCCATCTTAGGTTTTTCCCTATGTGTTTGTGTGTACTGTTCGTAATGTATAATATTTCCATCACTTATGTTGTACTGGATGGAAAGTTAAATAAAATGTCTACATACAAAAGAAATTGAGCATACAGTACTACTACCAAATCTGAGAGATCATAATTCAGTTTTTTTGTGAGCCAGAATTTATTAGACGCAAAAAACTAGAAACCCAATATTACATTCATAAATGTTTCAAAAATGTTGATTCTGGAGTATTCATAAAAGGTTTATATATGAAAGGTAGGATAGGCTGGCTCTAATCCTGGATCTGAAAACAGCAATTATGGAATTTACAAAAATGTTTCTTAATGCAGGCAATCAAAATGCCCCACGTAAAACTGAAAAACTGAGAAAAAAACATGCCATGGGTTACAGAAAGGATAAAAACAGTGATAAGAATTAAGGACCAGATGTGGAAAAAAGCTAATCATACTTTAAACCATAATGAATGGACTCATTTCAAAATGGGGAGAAACAAATGTAAAACATGTATCCGTAGGGCTAAGAAAATGTATTATAATAAAAAGACTGAAAGTACTGTACCACAAATCCAGCTTCATACTGGAATTTAATAAGAAACTATGACTCAATAAAAGATTCAAAAGCAGGAGTGAACTTTCTGAAAATGGGCTTAAAGAGCACCATTCTTGATATTTTTATATTCTGAAAACATCAAACAGTGAGCTCCCTTATCTCATCGGGAGCTCCTCCAGGCTGTTGTCACTTTTTTATGTAGCCCCCCCAAGGAATGTAATTTGCTCCCAAGGAGCTAGCTGCACAATCCCTTTCCACTTCCTGACTCTCTAATCCATCCCTGCACGCTAACGTTTTGTGATCTTTTTTCTTCTATATATATTTTGTAGGCTTTTTACCCTGTTGTACTCCCACCCCCATCTCTTGCAAGTGCGCGCATGTGGAGGCACACGCATGCCGTGCATCAAGACACCCTCCCTTTGTGCCACCCCATCCACTTGCGCCGACACCAGACCTCCACCTGGTGGTGGCGGGACTCCGGGGGGTGACCACCTCCCCCAGGAGAGGAGAGCTGCCATGAGGCTGCTCAATCCTGCTCCTCCTTCCCCCCCATGCAGGCTCCCTGATGACCTGAGGACATTCCCGAACCCGGGTCACCAGTGTAGCACGAGGTAGAGCATCCAGTGCCTCAGCCCTCTGCGCTACCAGGCCGACTTTTGTGATGTCTTTATAGGTCAAGCGGGGCGGGGGCCGCGCAACACTCATTTGAATGGAGCTTCTTTTTCAAATTGTGATTTCCCAATTTTAAATCGGGTTTTGGTACCCAATGATGCCAGGTTTCAACTAATAAGAGCCTTGTTAGCTGAAACCTGGCATTAATGGTACCAAAACTTGATGTAAAATCAGGAAATAACATTTAAAGATACTCCACTCAAGTGAATAGAGCGTGCCCCTGCCTCAATCTACAAAGCTGCTTACAAAATGGTTGGAGCGTGAGAAGGCTCAGAGAGTCAGGAAGGAAAGGATCATGCTGCCAGTCCTCAGGGCAAATTACGATGCCTTCCTCTCCTTTTAAGGCCTATATAAAAAAAGTGAAAACAGCCGGAAGTAGCTCCCGATGAGGTAAGGGAGCTCCCTGTTTGATGTTTTTAGAATTTTAAAATATCAGGAATGGTGCTCTTTAACTGCAGTAAGTCTCCTGGTTTAGGCCAAGTAGAAGCAAAATTCCTGAAAATGGCATCTCATATTATAGGTCCTACACTGACTAAATCATTTAACAGAAGAAACATGGAGGGTAAGTTCCTAGCACAGTGGAAGTGTGCTAGGGTGGTCCCTGTTTTCAAAGGAGGAGAGAGAAACTGCTGTCCATCCTCTCAAAACTGCTGGAGAGGATGGTCAGCAATCAGCAGATGTCATATCTGGAGAATAATACCTTGCTGGCAAGCCAACAATCAGGGTTCAGGGCTGGGAGATCAGCGGGCACTGCGCTCATGGAATTTACAAGTATTGTAGTGAGAGTGTTAGATGGAAGAGAGGCTGTGGGAGTGGTCTTCACTGACCTCTCTAAAACCTTTGACCTGGTGAACCATACTCTACTGATTTACAGAATGGAGTCTGTAGGTGTGGGATCAGAGCCTCTGATTTGGTTTAAGGATTATTTCGATAGAAGGTCACAAACTGTCATCCAGGATAAAGTGAAATCAAAAAAGGGCATGCTCTCAAGGGAGGTCCCACAGGGATCAATCTAGGGGCCATTAATGTTTTTAACATATATCAGTGGTCTTACCAAGATAATAAAAAACTCAGAAATTAGGTGATACACAGTTGATACTGCCTTTGCTGCATCAGCACAGGAGTATAATGAAATCAAAATTACAGGAAGATTTTTCCAAGTTGGAAGACTGGTTTAAGAAGTCGGGATTGGTACAGTGCTTCACCAGAAGACAATCCAGTCTGTGTTATTTACTATACTTCCGTATAGGATGAATAAGGAAAAAGGGCTGCATATCAGATTAACCAATGGAGAACAAATATAACCTGTGCACGAGTATAAAGATTTAGGAGTCTTAGTGGATGGTACATTAAAATTTGATAAATAATACTGTGAAAAAAGTAAATGGTAGACTTGGGGCACTTAGGAGAAATGCACATGCCATGACCAGAAAAGCAAGGCTCAATATTGCAATTCAGCTTATTTTACCAGTTATAGAATATGGAAGCTTGGTTTATAGGAATGCTCCTAAATGTTCTCTTGCTCAGTTAGATATAATTTATCACAAATTAGCCAAATCTTTTGTTTTAGTCTGTTAAAAATCCATCATAGCCAATTGTACGAAAAGCTGGCCTGGGAGTCCCTATTGATAAGAAGAGATAAATTAAAGATGGTTATGGTATTTAAAATAATAAATAACATAGTTTCAAAAGTAACATACAAGTGTTTTGAAAAGGAGCCCAAAAGTCACCAATTGAGAGATCTTAGCAATACAGGTCTCATTGTACTTCAAATTCAAACAAATTTATTTTTTTCATATCCAATTGTACAAGTCAAAGGAAAAGTGTGACTCCCACTGGGACTCAAACCCAGGATCTTGGCAATCAGTGCCATCACTCTTAATGAAATGCCAAGGTCCTGGGTTTGAGTTCCAGTGGAAGTCGCACTTTTTCTTTCATTTGTACCATTGGATTTTCAAACTTGCCTTGCAGTGGCTTAATTGCATTTGAGAGAAAGAAAGTGTAAGTAATTTGAGTCTTTTTTTCATATAGCTTTTTGCCCTCCACTGCCACCTTGCACCTTCTGTTGGGCCCATTCTTCAGGACCCCCAGTCCTGTCTTCCGCTCCCCCGCCATCTTATTCGGTGGGGATCTACACAGTGCAGGATCCGAGAGTGCCAAGGGACCACCATATACAGTGACGGCGGCACATAGTGTTTTTCCAGGTTTTCTCCCCTTACACCCTGGGGCCATGGCAAACACGGTCACGCATGCACATGGAGACACACATGCACTCCAGAACCAGTGACCCCGCTCCACCCATCTGACCTAGTTCCAGACCTTGTATGCCTCACATTACACTAAGCCTCCACGCGGTGGCAGCCAAGGGCCGGGAAGACTTTCTTCCTCAATCCAGTAGAAGAGAGTTGCCAAACGGCTACTTGATCCTCTCCCAGCTCTTCCTCCAGCTGACCCCCCAGTGGCCCAAGCTTCTTCCTGAACTCGGGCTGCCGGGATGGTAGAGGTAAGGTGCCTGAAGCACCTCAGCCCTCTGTCACTGGGCCAGCTATTTTAACAAATTTTGGTTTGCTTACTCTTGATTATATAGTTCCCCAAACCTGGAACCACGTATCCCTAGATATGAGGAAACTAACAAAACTAAATAGTTTTAAAGCGAAAATTAATGAGAACATGCAATATGAATGTGTTTGTTTTAGGTTATTGTGTCATTTGACTGACTGATTATGAAGATCTTGAAAACTTGTACTGTCCTATGTGTATGATCTTGTAACATGTGATATGTTGTTAAATAAGTATCATGTTATGTATTATTTGTATAGGGCAATTCTGTGTCATATTTTGTATTATATAACTATGTCATGCACTACCTACACAGGGCAACCTTGTAAATAGGGCCCCTGGGTCCTACGTGTTTCATCCTGTTTAAAAATAAAGATATTTACTACTACTACTACCAGTGATCACTGTACAGAGTGTTTTAACATAAAAAAAGGAGGGGCAAACCACACGATGACTAGGGTCCTGCATTTTAGCAGGGCAGATTTTAAAGAAATGGGAAACCGTCTCAGAAACTGCCTCATACAGGGGCTTACCAGGGAGAGGTAGAAGCACACTGGTGGAAAATAAGGAGGGCATAATTAAAGCAACCAGCCTATGCATGAAGAAATTGAGTAAAAGCAGAAGGAAAGAAGAGACTTTATGGTTTTCTCAGGAAGTAGCCAAGGTGATGAAGGAAAAAAGGATGGCATTCAGGAGATATAAGGAAACACAGTGGGAGGAGGACAGGGAGGTATACCAAGTAAAACAGAGGGAAGCAGGCAAGGAGGCGAGGGGAGCAAAGGCACAGACAGAGGAACAGATAGCCAAAGGGGTGCCAAATAGGAAAGCATGGAGATGGATAGTGAGGATTAGGAGGGTGGAAGGGGGAGATTGCACAGACGAGGACCAAGAAAAAGCTGCCATCCTGAACAGGTACTTTTCAGTCTTCACAGTGCCCCCCCTGATCTTGCAACTGGATGGACCACCACGGAATAACAGGATTTGGGGGGGGGGGGGTTGGACACAAGTTCATTTTCAGAGGAAAGAGTCCTAAAGGAACTTCCAGCTCAGAAGGGGGACAAGGCTGTGAGCCTGGATGGGATACACCCAAGGGTACTAAAGGAACACAGGGAGTTGCTAGGTGCCCCAGTGACAGTCTTATTCAACAGTTCATTGGTACCAGATGAGGTTCCAGAGGACTGGAGAAGAAGAGAACACAACGGCGGCAGCAGAGAGGAGGCTAGCAAAGATAGGCCAGTCAGTCTACTTCAGTGGTGGGGAAATTAAAGGAAATCTTGCTAAAGGAAAGACTGTCAGAATATCTTGAGTCCAGTGAGCTGTAAGACCACAGGCAGCATGGGTTCATGGGGGGATGTCATGCCAAACAAACCTGATTGATTTCTTTTACTGAGTAAGCAGGGGAAAAGATCAGGGGAGGGCAGTGGATGTGGCCAATCATTGTGCACGGGATGGCCATCCCACTGCCGTGTACAATGCACAGTGGTGGGCTGAGTAAGGAAGACCAGTGATAAATCTTATGACTCTGTGATAAACCATATCGAGTTTGGTTAGGGTACCTGCAAGTCCCCGACTATACAGAAAATCTGCGCAATCCAATAGGGAAAGAAAGGTAGTTTGAACCAGTTTCAGTTTAGTTTCTCTTATGAGGAGATTATTAATCCTAAAGACCAGACCAAGTCTTTGTCTAAGTTTCTTTGCCAGTTAAGCCTATGGTCTAACGAGACCCCCAGGTACTTGAACTTTGGTACGTAGTCCAACCACTCACCTAGAATGGTAGTGATCTGTGGGAGTGTCCCAGCAATTGCAGGATTTATTGCATTGTGAAGGGGCGAGAGGAACATTGCTTTGTTTCTTTTAGCGTTTAAGAGCAGTTTCTGGTTTATAAGCTGATGTTGCAGCAGATTAAATTCATTTTGAAGGGCTTTACAGGCTGCATCAGGGGTGGGGCTATTAGCATAGAGTACCGTATCATCCGCGAATAGGTGTATTTGTGCTTCTTTGATGGGGGCATCTACGTTGTTAATATAAATGGTGAAGAGCAAGGGACCAAGAATGGAGCCTTGCAGTATACCCCCTGCCTTTACTTGTTGAAGTCGTCCTGAGAGGTAGTTGGAGAACCATTTAAGGGATAGGGAATCCAAACGAATGTTCCGGAGGGACGACAGAAGCAGTCTGTGATCAACTGTATTGAACACCTTGCTTAGGTCCAAGAAAACTGTGCAAAGTTTTTTTTGTCTAATTCAAGCTGCCAGTCATTTGCCACCTTGGCTAGAGCTAAGATTATACTATGCTGTGCTCTAAAACTGGATTGTAATGGGTTGAGCAATTTTTCTGATTCCATGTACTTCTGAAGCTGGGAGTTCACTATTTTCTCCAGCATATTTGACAGGACTGGAAGTAGGGAGATGCGGTCTGTAGTTATTGAGGTCACTAGACTCTCCTGACTTAAACAAAGGGACCACAAATGCATTTTTCTAAATGGGCGGTAGGTCACCCTGAGACAAGGATAAGTTGAAAAGATGAGTAATTGGGACTATGAGGACATGGTAGCCAACCTTTAAGAAGTACAGGTCAATGAGGTCAGCCCCAGCAATTTTGCTAGTGTCCGACTGAAGAAGAAGATCTTTGACTTCTTTCAGGGAGGTAGGCTGCAGAGAGAAGCATGGACTGGGGATGGGTTTTTCTTGTGTATCCAATCCAAGTTGTTGGTGGAGAATATTTGTGGGAGAGGAGTCAAAGGCTAGCCCTGCAGTGGCAAAATGATTATTGAGAGTGTCGAGGATAGACGGTCTGTCGGAGATGACAGTATTGTCAATCAATAATTTAGTAGGTAGGGAATTAACAGTGGTGTGATCTTCAATGTCTTTGATCAACAAAAGGAAGAAATGGCAACAATTTATGAATTGTTAGCAAATTTAGGGTGTGGTGCATTGTAGGACTTGCTATTCTCTCCCAGTACTGTAAACATGCCTGTATATTATTCAGGCACGGTAGCACATCTATATTAGGGTTGCATTGGTGTTTCTTTAAAAATGGCCATCTTCAGATCCTTATACAGTATCTCAGCCATCTTATACCCTAGGACTGAGAAACTTGGTATGCAGCTTCTCAGTCCTAGGATCTCTTACACCCCCACCCCCAACAACAATTTTTTTTTAGAAGACTGCTTTTGTTTGTAGTTTTAACGACACATAGACTTTTCATGCTAAAGTTCAATGTGAACAAAAACTTTAAGGTAAGACAACTTTTCAATTTGGTAAATGTTAAGAGTGACAGTGTAGAGTTTGTGAGGTAGAGTTAGGACAAGTTACACAATGTATTTTTTAAACAATTAACAGTAATTAGTTACCTTTGAATGAAAATGAAAGTATTTAATCAAAGATAACTAATTACTGTTAATTAGTTGTTTTAAAAAATATTGAATTAGTCCTCTAGTGCAGGAAATATCATCTGTATGATTACAAGTGATATGATCTAGTAATATTCACAGGCTGACTACCCAACCTTTTTCTTTCCTCCTTTTCATTTTTTTCTTTTCGCATTTTCCTTTTTGCTTATTCATTTAGGCGGAGCAGACAGACACCCTTGGGGAGTTATAATTGAACTGTAAGACTACACTAGGCCTTACAGTTTGTTTTATGTGTCTGACTAGAGGCCTGTTACTGAATGCATTTGTTTCATTGTATGAAAAAATGCTATATCATTTTACATAATAAACCTGAGTTAAAAAAAAAAAAATTCCACCTCACTAAAAATGAAAGTCTTGGCAAAAAAAATCCATTTTAATTCTCTTTGATTAAAAATGAAAGTCTTCACAAAGGAATCCTTCACAAAGGTTTTTTTCTGCAAAATCCATGTGTAGCATGAATAATGAATACCAGTTTTTAAAATATTTGTGCTGAATGGCAGTCCGACTTTGTCCTGTGCGAAGATTTCCAAACTGATCATGAGGTTATAAAGTGTTTCCCATGATAGTCATACTGCACAATGATTTTTCTGCTTTGCAACAATTTATAAAATATATAATCTTGGTGCAGTAAAAAGTATTTGTGAAAAATATTCATGCTGCACAATGGTTTCATGTTTAAATGGTGAACTTTGCATGTTAATTAAGAAAGCACACATGCTTTGTGTACTAATTAATGTGTTTGAGTTTAGTGAATACTGTTACAAAATTTAATTTTTATGTTTAGAAAACTTGATTTTAATCTATCTCTTCAACCACAACGTCACACTTATATATATACTGCACTTTTAAGTTGCAGAATGTTTGAATAATTGATAGGATGACTAGTACTATGTTATATCATTTTGAAATAATACTTCAATAAAATAAAAAAAAACTCAAAGGGTGGAGGACTTATCCATAAATTAAAAAGATGGAGAAATTTTTAAGAAATATAAGTAACATATGTACATTTTTACCAAAATAATATTAAAAAAAGAAAAAAAAAATAGAGGGATGAATAATATAATAATAAAAAATAATAACTCTTTATTAAGCGCAATTCACAGTGCATCAAAGCGCTGTACAATAAATTAAATAAACCATTTAAAATCAATAAGAACTCTAAAATATAGAAACACTCCAATCTAATTAAAATCATAGCATATTACACTACCAATTTAAATACATTCAGAAAACACAAGCTCATAAAGATGTGTTTTGTTTTGTTTTTTTACAATTCTTTTTCTTACCTCTCTCCATCGGACTCTCTCTCCGGTGTGGGCACTCGGTCTGGGACTGTCTCCCATCTCCCTGAAGCTCCGTACATTCCTTTCTCTGGTGGCGGGACCCCCTCCTCAGGCTGCTAGCCCTTCCCCCTGGCTCTGAGTCCCACAGGGAGGGACCACTCTACTCCTCGGGCACTCTGTCTAAGTATTGTGGGCAGCAACACTTTCAGAGGGGAACGGATCAGGATGCTGGATGCCCAGCGGTGATGTGGGGTCCTGGCCCCATCATCACCTATCAATGGAGAGAGGGGTTTTTCCTTGAAGCTACACCCATTTCCCCTCCCTCCCATGCAGAGTTTGGATGTATAATGATGTCAGGGGATATCTGCTGCAACTCTGTATCCCTCTAATTGTGCCCAAAGCATTGCAGTGCCTACGGTCTACACCAGGGGCCGCTGCGATGCCGGGCAAACCCCTGGCTCACCCCCAAGAGAGGAAAGCAGTCCTCCAGATGCTTTCCTTTCTCTCGCCTGCTGACCCCCGGTGGCCCGGGCTCGTTCCTGAACCTGGGTCACCAGCGTGGAGCAAGGTGTGGCATCCAGCACCTCAGCCCGCAGCACCACCAGGCCGGCTATCAAGATGTGTTTTTAAAGTGGCTTTAAAACTCTCCACTGTCAGGCACTCTCATATCCGATAAGGTAGAGAATTCCACAGGGTGGGGGCAACAAATGCTAACACCCGAGCTCCACATGTTTTCAACCATACCCTGGGACTCTCCAGCAATCCCTCATCGGCTGAGTGGAGTGGTCGGAGGGAACAGTAGGAGTTCAGAAGATTTTGCAGGTGAGTAAATGAAGTTACTAGAAAACTTTCTTAGAAAATAAGGAAATTTATGGCAACAAAAGAACATTAGTAATCATTAAGGGTTGCTATCGCACAAGATGCAAACTGCACAAAGGTTGGAAATAAACTATTATGGTTGCAAACACAGTGCCCATAAAGTTTGGAAATATCCTATTAGGGTTCTTGTGTCTAACTCCCTCTCACCCTACCCCGTCCCCTACCCTAATGACCCAAGGACAGTTTACAAGCACAAAACCATACATCAATGGTATGATACCTCATACAGGGTCCACATATTAAAATTGGTATATAGCAACCTTAATCCCAAACCCTTACCCCTCTCATACCCTTGTAACCAGGGTGAGATGAATCAGTTAGTCATACTACACAACTGAGTACCTGGCTGTGAAGTGGTTTTTGAGCTGACAACTATGCAGTGTATATAGTACTTTCAAATTTGTAACAGTTCTGCTGCTTTATGGAGGATGTACCATACAGTGTGCCAAGTAAGGCATATGTAGACCTTCATAGGTATGTACCCAAAAATGTATTTAATTATAGATTTACAATGTGTATGAAATACCAGATGTGTGCCATGACTCCAGACATGTACTATGCACATGGTTCATGGGGGGGGGGGGGGGGATTAGTGTTGCTATATGTGATGCTTGGCCAGCTGGTTATGATTATTGTATGATATTGGTATTATAAATAAATGGTCAGTGTATGAAATATCACTCTGTGAGATTTGGCCCTTTAAATTACAAGGTGTCAGCAGCTGAAAACCAGGATGTAATTAAATAGACCAGAAGGAAACAGTTAATTGGAACATCCTTCTAGAGAGACAGTTTATGGCCCTCATCACCTGCTGCTGCTTTTGAAGTTAGAACTTAAATACAAATTTTATCACATCAGGAAAGGATGTCATTTAGCTGATTCCTGTTGGCTATCTCACACCTGGGTGATGGACTGCAGGGTAGTAAACCTCAAAGGAACTGGTTGATCAAAGACTCATAATTTGGTAAACGGGTTTTTGCTGATGTTCACATTATTTAAAATACCTCTAGTAGGAAATCATGTTTGTAATTTTATATTCTAAAAGGAGGAGCTAGATGACTCACAGAAGGGGTGTGGAGACACAGAGTTTAAACTGATACTTGTGTCCAAAATGTGGGTCATATCTTTTTGCGCTCTTAAGAAACAAAGAGCTCTCTAATTTAAAGGCACTGACAGAGGTAATACATTAGACAGAAAAGATCTAGATGTATTGTTGTAGGAGTTTTGTTCTGTAGTTTTCCTTTTGTTTTCTTTTATGTGATTGTGATGCTCTTTGACATTTGTTCTGTATTTTACCTTCCTGTTTTTATCCATTTTTAGTAAACATGATCTTTAAGATACTGCCTGGGTCTCCTCAGTCATTTTTTGCATATTATTGCTGAACAGATATTAAGTCTGACAACTGTTCAAGAGCTTGATGGTGTTACTAAGCTTGGTAAAAGGTAAGAATATACCTAAGGTCTCTTATAGAGTTTTAAGGGTTCATTTTGGATACCTGGTTTGGTGCCCTTAGGCGAAAGATATATTGCATCCCCCAAAGAGAATATTATCTGAGCCTGTACATTTGGGTACGCTAGCATAAGGTTCACAGTTTAAATTCCCCCAGAACTTGAGACTAAAGGTGATTCGGACCCAAAAGAAGACAGGAGGGTTTCCCTGTCTGTTACCTGTTTACGCTATTGCACTCTGAGGTTGGAACTGTGGGAAGAGAGGGCATGACCTGTGGAGTGCGTTTGTGATGCTATTCACCAATTTTAGTACGTGTATCCTGTATGAGCTACCATAGACATAAGAACCCAAACAGGACATTTCCAAACTTTGTTGGCATTGTGTTTGCAGCCCTAAAAATTTATTTCCAACCTTTGTGCAGTTTGCATTTTGTGCCGCAGCAACCCTAATGAGCAGTAACATTGTTTTTTGCCATCTATCTATCTATCTATATATATATATATATATATATATATATATAGTTATACTTTGTAACTACTGAAGAATAACATAATTTATTCTGGGGCCAAACATGGTTAAGTGAACTTCTAATAGTCATTGTTTGGCTAGTGTACTCACCCGGTTAACAAAAACTAAATAAATAAATTCATTTACAGAAACAAAATAAAAAAAAAAAATTTTCTTTGCTTGGTAAATTGCTAGGATTTTACCTTCATGTGAGTTCTTGTTTATCAATAAGCAAAGTGATTTATGGTCTCAACAGGATTCCGTGGAAGATATTGCAAGTACAGTACTTGCTAAATGCTGCATGGAAACACTGAATGTGTCAGCAGAAAAGGACCGGTAGGCCCATCTCATTTGCTATTTTCCCTGCCTATCACTACACCCTGGACTCTATTTGATGGCAGGTGTCCCTCCCTCCTCCCTTACCTGTATTTATTATATCCACGTCACTATCCCATGCATGCTTAAAACTCCCCATTGTCCTTGTCCCTACCACCGCTTCTGGCAGTCTGTTCCAGGCACCCACCATCATTTCTGTGAAGAAATAATTTCCTTACATCCCTCTTAAACTCCCCCCCCCAATCTTAATAGCACGCCTCCATGTTCTTTGTGCTCCTCCACTCCCCTCCCCTCCTACACCTTGTTCACTCCCATGAGTTGCTTATAGGTCTCAATCATGTCCCCTGTCGCTGTTCTCTCCTCCAGGGAGTACATGCTGAGCTCCCGCAGCCTCTCCCTGTATGGTTTCTCATGCAACCCCCGGCACCATTTTAGTAGCCTTCCTCTGGACTGCTTCCACCCTGTTAAGTCCTCGCAGAGTTGTGGTCTCCAGAACTGGACACATTACTCCAGGTGGGGTCTCACAAGTGAGCGATACAGAGGCAATGCCACCTCCCTTCTCCTGCTAAAAATTCCCCTCCCTATGCACCCCAGCATCCGACTTGCCTTGCCTACTGCCTCATCACACTGCCTTGTCACCTTGACACCATCAGATAGGATCACCCCACGAACCCTCTGTTGCTTGGTAACTGAAAGGACCTCTCCCCACCTTATACACAGCCCCAGGTTTACCCACCCCAGGGTGCATGACTTTGTACTTTTTAGCACTGAAACCCAGCTGCCACTCCCTGGACCACTCCTTTAGTTTCCCTAGATCCTTTTCCCATTCTCTCAACCCCCTGCTGGGTGTCCACCCTGTTGCAGATCTATGCATCATCTGCAAAGAGACACACCTTCCTCTCCAGTTCCTCAGCAACATCACTTATGAAGACAAGACCCAGTTCCAATCCCTGCGATATTCCACTGGTCATGTTCTTGTCCTCCGAGTGACTGCCATTTACCATTATCCTCCACGTCTTATCTTTCAACCAGTTAGATACCCAGCTCAGCACCTTTTCCCCCAACCCCAGACTGTTAAGTTTCTTTATTAGACTCCTGTGTGGTACAGTGTCAAAGACCTTATTGAAGTGTACCTATGTACCCTCTAGTTAGGCTCTATCTTACTGCTACCTCACTGTCAACCTCTGGCCAAGGCCTTTGTTGGGTTGCTTGCATTTGTTAGCTGAGCTAGTCCTCCACTTCCACTATAGTACAGTCAGAGCTAGCCAGTGCCTAATGTATGATGTTAACAGTTTGAGATTCTGCTATGGCAGCTACCAAACTCTACCTAACTATTTAAACTGTCTGTTGAAACATTGCTGTATGTAACTATAATCATGTGCTACAGTTATTATTATAATCTTGTGTCTGTAACCCTTTATTCCATCTCGCTGTTACTATGTATTCTGTATGTTCTGTTTTTTGTACTCTGACGCGGAGCCTTTGTAAATGAGTCTCTGACTCAAAGGTTGTAATCCTAAAGTGTGTTAAATAAATAAACAAGTCAAAACAGGCCACGTTCACTGCCCTCCCCGATCTACCTCCCTAGCTACTCAGTCAAAGAAATTTATGACATTATTTTGCTGTGTTCCCCTTCCCCGTGAAGCCATGCTGCCAGCTGTCCTGCAGCCCATTTGTCTCTGGGTACTCCATCAGTCTATCCTTCCACAGGGACTCCATTAATTTCCCCACCACTGATTTGAAACTGTCCGGTCTGTAATTGCAAGTCTCCTCCCTGCTGCTGCTCTTGTGCAGCGGGACCACATCGGCCCTCCTCCTGTTCTTGGAACCACCCCCTTCTCCAAAGAGGTGCTGGACAGTGTTGCCAGAGGGGTGGCTAACACCGCACTCAGTTCCTTTAGTAGCCTTGGATGGATCTCATCCGTCTCCATTGCCTTGATTTGCTTTAAGGCTTCCAACCCCCGGCAGACTCTGTCTTCCATAAACACACTTGTGTCCCCTCCCCCCTCTCCCAAATGCTTGTTAATGCATGTTGGTCCTTGTCCTCCCCCTTTCACTATGAACAGCGAGCAGAAGTATTCATTTAAAAGCTTAGCTTTTTCTTGGTCTTCCTCTACACAGTCCACCCTCCCACCCCCCGCTGGTCTTCTGATACTCACTATACCACCTCTTGCCTTTCTCTTTTTGTTTATGTACCTGAAGAAAGTTTTATCCCTATTTTTGACTTCCTAGGCAATCTTTTCCTCAGTCTGAGCCTTTGCTGTCCTTACCCTAATTCCTGCCTCTGTTTGGTTATCTAGATACACCTCTCTGTCTGCCTCCATTTGGGTCTCCTTGTACTTCTAGAAATATGTTTTTTCTCCCTTACCACTTTAGCCATTTCCTTTGAGAACCACAGTGGCGTCTTTCTCCCCGTTTCCTTGCTTACTACCTTTAAACTGCTTGCCATTACTTCAGTTAATCACTTCTTTATTCTTTTCCATTGTGCTGCCACGCCCCCTCCATGCTATCCCCCTCCCCCAAGGTGTTTCCTAAGGCGGTCTCCAATTTCTTTAAAATCCACTCTCCTGAAGTCCAGGACCCCCATCCTAGTGTGTTTTTTCTCCTACCCAATCCATATACCAAGCCACACCGTGTGATGATCGTTTGCACCCAGGGGTCTAATATCATATTATTTGAGATATTATAATGTTTATTGATATGGGATGAGGTTTTAAATGTTATGTAATGGTGCCCCGGGCCTTCGAGAAGGGGCACCACAAATAAATAAAAAATACTAGGGGACCTACCCTTTTTGGAATTTATATTAGTGATTTTCATATAGGGGTGTCAAACAATATATGTAAGTTTGCAGATGACACGAAAATATCTGCAGAGGTAGATACAGCAGATAACATTTTACAGTTTCAACAAGATTTGTTGACTATTGAAACTTGGGCATACGCTAACAGAATGTTCTTCAATACAGACAAATGTGCAGTAATCCATTTAGGAACCAAAAATGTTGTCATCAATTATAACCTAAATGGGTCATCTATTAAACAGGTCACTACAAAAAGGGATCCGAGTATCATTATTAGCGGCTCGTTTTCAGCAACTGACCATTGTAGAAAAGTTGCATGGACTGGAAATTACATTTTAACAGCAATTAAAAGGACATTCATCTGCAGGAATGAGCACTGTCTAATACCCCTCTATAAATCCTTCATTTGCCCCCATACTTATTATGCAGCCTCCTTTTGGGCTCCTTATCTCAAAAAGGATGAAAAACTAATTGAAAGTATGCAAAGAAAAACTACAAAACTAATACCCAGAGTTAGACATTTAACATACGAGGAAAGATTGAGTACACTAGGACTATATGACTTAAAACTAAGAGGAGACCGGGGTGGATTGCTGCTTTTGTACAATATACTAGGGGATAAAACACTTATGAAGGAGTCTAATATCGTAATGGCTGTAAAACCAAATACCTTGAGATGTCACAATAGACAAATCAGGATCCCAAAGCTTTTAACTAATAAGCAACAGCATTATTTCACAATAAGAACAACCACACTATGGAATTCCTTGCCCCATTATATTGTAAATATGGCTACTTTCAAATCCTTTAAAACAGAACTTGATAAATTTCTTTTGGGCTAGTTGAAAACTCACCCTACATTGTGTAGGGAAAGTGGTCTCGATGGGCCTAGAGCCTCCTTCCACCTTACAAATACTGAGTAATACTACTACTACTACTACCCACTGTAACATCTGCAATGCTGCCCTGTTCATAAGTACCAGATCCAGCACTGCTCCATCTCTAATCTGTAACCAGCTTCCTGAGAAATGCCCATTGCAGGGAGTCTAAGATAACTCTGATCTTACTTGTAGCTGCAACCAGGATGTTCCAGTCTACCTAGTCTCTCATACTTATTAATTCCCATTTGCTTGCCATTTTGCCTATGGCCTCCCCAAAAAACAATTCCTCCCCTGTGTTGGTAGCCTGTACACCACCCCCACACATATAAAGGCCCCAGATCCTGTCTCTAATCCAAGTCAAAGAGCCCCCAGACCCTCCTTTTCCCCAGAGTGTGTGTCCTCATATTTCCATGGCTTTTATATACCTTCCCTTACGTATAAAACAACTCCCACTTTCCTCCCTGCTCTATCCTTTTGAAACATGTTGTAGCTCGGTATGGCCACCTCCCAGCCATGGTTGTGGGTGCACCATGATTCTGTTATGGCCACCAGATCCATGTCTGCCTCTGCGATAGTAGCCTCAAGGTCAAGAATTTTGTTTCCTAAGCTCCTTGTGTCGGCACACATGGCTCGCCACTCCTTTTGTCTCTCCCTGACCCTACTTTTCCCTCTCTTATAGAGTCTATCCTTCACCCTTCTCTTTACTCTGGTACTGTCCTTCCCCTTTTTATTTTCCTTCTGTCCCCCCAAGTATTTTCTTAACTTCAGATCCACCTCTCAGCTCTGCCATCCCCCGCGCCACTGGGGAATTAATTTCCCATGGTCTTTTCTTCACTGCTGCTCCATTTTCTTGGGGGGGAGGCATTCACTCTTTCCCTCATTTCTTCTGCGTTCCAACCCCCAACCCCCCCAGCTAGTTTAAATGCTCACTGATGTAGCATTTAACCGTTGTCCCTCCCTGATGGATGGAGGCCATTTCCTTTGTAAAGGCCATTATCCCTCCAGGCAAGACTCCAGTCCTTGATGTAGCCAAATCCCTCCTCCTGCACCATGCCTTCAACTAGTCACTAAGGACCATGGTGTGGTGCGCCTTCCCCTCCTCCTACCCATGTACAGGTAGCACTATGGTAAAGGCCACCATGGCCATTGTGCATCAGGCCCCTCCACAGCTCCTTAAACCTATCCTGCACCGCCTCTGTTGTGTCCCCTGCAAGGTCATTTGTCCCCAGATGGCAGTCACATCCAGCTCCTTCTTCAGTGCTTTAAACTGTACCAGTGGTTATGCCTAATGATGATATGTATGATCTAACCATATTCTCACAACATTTGTACTCTGCTTTTAACAGCCATTTTTTAAAAACTAATATTTTATTACTTCAGTACATATTATTACAACACATATAGCAGTGTATGCAGTATCATGAGACACATTACATCGTAGAGAAGAATGAATAGATTAGCAACAGTATTCGCAACAACATACGTCTTGTGTTACAATCATATTACACCTGTGCTGCGTGGACTGCACTGGCTGCCTATTCAGTGGCGGATCACCTTTAAGATTGGCTTACCAACTTTTAAAGCCCTACACAAACAGGGATCCGGCTACCTGCAAGATCTCTTGATTCCCTACTGTCCCCTCTGTCCTCTCCAATCTGCCAACGAGGGATTGCTAGAGATTCCCAGGGTTTGTCTGAAAACATGTGGTACTCATGCATTTTCTTTTGCTGCACCCACCCTGTAGAATTCTCTACCTCATCGATTAAGAGAATGCCTGACCATCGACAGGTTTAAAGTGGAGCCGAAAACTTATCTTTTTAACTTAGCCTTTCCAGAATTTTAAAATACTGTTATATTTATTATTTTAATGAGATTTTATGTTAATATATTGTATTGCAAATGTAAAGCGCCTTGGTTTTGGAAAGGCGTTACATAAATAAAGATTTGCTTGCTTATAACACTAGGAGGAATGAGATCAATTAAGAACCATACTGGGTAGTACAAACTATGCCTGAGCCTATTCAATGGAGGTGGAAAACACTCACGGTGACTTCAGTTAGTTTACACAGGCAAACAGGCGTTACATCCACATACTCCCAATAAAATATCTCAATATTTGTTCAGCTTCATAGTGACCCCCCCTCTGACAGGGGACCATAATAAACCCAAAATGTATAACATTAGAAACAGTTGAAACTTTACATTGTTTAAATTTAAGTAACAAAATTAGCACACCGAGTTAATTGAGTCTCTCAAGTTCAGTTCTGCTGTGTACCTACACAGTTCAACCATCCAACTCCTTGTCGGCTTTTCCCTGTCCAGAGCCAAATTTTGCTTTCCTCTTCATAACCCATTTCCCAGCATCTTTTGGGTCCGCAAACCAAGAGACTTTCCCACCTTAAGCAGTGTGCAGCTGAGCTGGAGTGAGCAGGGAGTACGCAGTCCCCATTCATCGCAATTGCTCTTGGACCCCATCAAACTGCTCTCTCCTACAATGAGTCACATAGGAGAGATCCAGGAAAAATTGCACTGGGTAAGAGGCACATTCGAATGGCTGTATTGCCCATGTGGCTTGGATGACAGAGTCTTGTACCTCTCTGACGCTCCGGTGACCACAAGGATGGACCGTGGATTGTTGCTGGCTGCTGCTGCTGCTGTCCGGGAGTTCACCCGGTAAGTACACCACACAAAAAAGCTGCTCCATCTTCTGGCAGTTACAGAATTTCTGACATCCATCTCAGAACGAACTCCTTTGCACTGTCTCCCTCAGTGCCCTCTGAGAGACTCACCACATGGCCGTTCGCTGCTCTCTGCTCATTTTCCACTGCCCACAAATATCTGAGGTCTACATTTCCTTTCACTAGATTAGCTTAAGTTGACATTGCTTGAGAAGATCTGTCCTCCGCTGTTTGGCTGAGTCTACAGCTGCCGTTATTTTGCTGTTACACCCAAGCGGTGCAGGACTGCCTCCATTTTAGTGTCCATTGGTCCTACATCCACAACCACAGTCTCCCAAGGTGGCTTTGTAACTTTCTCCAGTACTTCAGCCTGACCCACAGGGTCCCCGGATGCAGAGGCAGTAGTGTCCACTTTTTTCTGCCCTCCTCCAGAAGCCACCTTGTTTGGGCACACTTTTTTTCGCCAGGTTGTAGTTAGCAAAGTTAGCTGTGAAAATGATATAAAATATTCCAAGTCTCAGTAAGTTCAAAGGTCGTTTCATAGGTTTTAATCACTCTCTCCAGTGGAGCTCACTGTAGAAGCGTCTTTCCTGGAATTGGCTCTCTAGCACCCCCTAACTGTTGTTTTTATCCTGTACCATGAATATTTGGTTCTGCTGTGTTACTCTTGCATTTTATTTATTTTGTTGCACTACACATAAGTTGTCTTTACACATGCCTTTTTTGTACTGTGTCTGGTTATGTATAGTCCTGTTTACAACTGCCGAAGTCTCTCATACTTCACTTATTTTTGTCATATTACATGTAATTTGACTTTACTCATGTCCTTTGTACTTTGCCCAGTTATGCACAATTATGTTTAATCTTGCTGTAATCTCCTGAGTGGTGCTGGAAAATAGGCAATTTCTGCCTAGCGCACTTACCCGGTAAACAAAAACGAACTAAAATAAAATAAAAAATAACTGAAAGCATTTCAGACACATTTCTTTGAAAAGTTTGTAACAGCACTGCAGCAGGATGTCATGCTGGCCTACCAGCACCCCTTCAGCCATTAACGGGCTTGGTGAAGTTCCCACATGTGTGCTTTCTCTAAGGCCAATGTCTACCTTCAGGAGCATTTAAAAGACATATTAACCCCCCCCCCAAAAAAAAATGCAACATGCATGAACGACATTCAAAACAGAAAACACAAGAAATGCACCTGCAGTGCTTTTGGGACCATGTGTCACTCTATTGTTAGCCATAACTGTTGATCTTCCAGAACATCTTCACCCCTGATTACCACTTACAGGTCTAGGTGAGAGGCACTAGGACTCTGCGGGAGCAAATCTTTGGCCAGCAACAACTACTAGGCATTGCACCCACAGGCCTTTCATGTGTTGCTATGTGCTAGCCAATAACCATTGCCAGATCCCTCACCAACCTCAGTTCTGTTCACCGGGAGAGGAACAAAAGTGGGGAAATAAAAGAGAGGGCTAAAGGAGTTACCTGGCACAAAGCGATAGGAAAAGGATATAGGAAAATAAATAAAAAATATAAAAATAAAACTGACTACCAACAACTAGACAGAGAGAAGAGTACACTAAGTACCCAAAAGAGGTAGTTGGGTATGGAGCCAGAACCTCAGTACCACTAGCCAGATAGCAGATGGGTAGTGATACTAAGGCAGCAGCCCTGAAGCAAGTTGCTGTGGCAGACAAACCAAGAGGGGTATGCCCAAAAGTTGGGACCCCCATGCAATCGAGATGGCACCAAAATGCCCAAAGCAGAAATGAACCATCCATAACTCCTAAAAGGCAACTCCATGACATCAGATGGAGAAACAATTGACAATCAGTGAAATTATGCCCCCTTTTTCCACTAAAGGAAAAGGGGAATGGATGCATGTGGAGTTGCAGAGCTGAACTGCCCAAGGGAGGCAAGATGTGTCCATCTCCCCAGTTATCCTTGAAGGTAGTGGGCTAATAGCATAGCAGGCACAGGAAGAGAAAAACACGTACTGACCAAGAGAGGAAGAACCAGGTATAGCCAGGAGAAAAAAAAAAACATCAGTAAGAAGGTGACCTGCTTCTCTGGCAATAATAGGGATACACCCTGTGTAAAGGCTGGTGTCGCTTGATCAAATCCAATGCACAGCACCCCTCCATAGATAGAACTGTTGTCAAGTAAAGGCTGTTTTGGATAGTGCCCAGAGGCACAGGTTGCATTTAGCAACTAAAAGGGATCTATCCAAGAGCAAGGGATATAACCCAGGCAAGGAGAAGGAAGATAAGGAAAAGAAAGAGGGAGCTGCCTCCCTTTTTTTGGATGGTATGAGGCCCTGAAAAGGACCCTCACCCCATATTTATTTTTGATGGGGTGGGAACCCAACAATGGGTCCCAAGCCACATCTTTTTTATTTTTTTTAACAATAAGCTACTTAACAGGGAGGGAAGCAAGTGGGGAGAGACCTGTGGCATTAGATGGTGCCAACCAGCACAAATAAGATGAGCTGCTCAAAGACCCTGGCTCTGGTAGAGTGGGAGACGTTGGGCGGGTGTCGTAATGAATTGTGAATCTATTCTGGAAGATCAACAGTTATACTAAGTACATAACTTTCATATCGTCCACTTCCAAGAATCAATCATCACCACTGATTCCCACTTATGGGTTAGAGTACCAAGCTTCACATTCATTTGAGGGAGGAGCTAGCTCACCCTGAGGGTAAGAGATACCCTCAGCCCTCTGCATTGGGGTGAACAGCTGATGGCAGGGGCTTCTCACAGGTCTGGTGAGACCTGAGACTAATCAGGGTGAGGCAAGGGCTCCTGCTGGCACAGGAGCTGGAGGGTTCCCCCACAGTTCCCAACTGACCCTATGGGTGAAGAAGTGAGCCCCTTGGAAGTGCAAGTCTGGAGGGGCTAAGGCATGCTGTCTGCCTGATGCAGACTGCAATTCCCACCAGCCTGTAGACCAACTCATTGGTATCGTAAAATGCCCTCGACTGGTGCCCTGATACCTCCAAACACCAGGCAGAAAGGTCAATGGTCTACCTGACTGTATCACTCTGCGACAGTGCATAGGAGTGTGTTCAGCTGTAACCAAAGGCAATGGTTATTTGGTCACATATATGCTTGGTGTATACATAAGGACATCAAGGCATGTGCTGAGGTAAATGTCTTCCTTCCAAGAGCATCCATCTGAGAGGAATCTACTTCTTGAGGTCGGTCACATGTCAGACACTGTGGCCCCAAGGGGGGTCTGCAGTACTTGAAGCCCCAAGGTGGCCTCCAGCAGATCTTGTGGGTGCATGATACCACATGAGGAGGTCCTTGGGGATGGCTGGATAGGATAGGGGATGCCTCCACACTGCCCTGGATGCCTTCTCCAAGGCTCTAGACCATGAAATAATGACTACACTGTGGATGATTGGAACCCCGAGGAGTCCCAATGGCACAGCTGCTCTACTGTGACTTGTAAAAGCTTGTAGAACAAGTGCCTGGAGCATTTCCCACATAAATAACTGGTACAAGGCATACTCAGCAGCAGAAGGAAGATGGATAGAAGATCTGGTGTTCTCTGAGTAAGACGTTGATGGAGACAAGTCACTGACTTCAGGTATAGCCAGTCCTGGGGAGAATGGTCTAAACTGGGCCCTTTCAGACGCCCTATGCCAGTTCTCTAAGGCACTGATAAATACCCTGCTTTCCTCCCATGTTAATGGGTCCTTGGGGCCTATGAACAAGGGCATCCTTCCAGGATATTGAGAGACCCATCTAGGGAAGGCTGAGACTCCTGATCTCAAGGGCTTCGGCCTAACATAGAAACACAGAACATAGACTTTGATGGCAGATAAGGACCGCCTGGCCCACCTAGTCTGCCCATGCCCTATGTATTGGATAAGCTGCAGATTCTAGTTGATCAACAGCCTACTTCCTCTTACCATTTACTATAATGGCCTTATGTCTGTCCCATGCATTCTTGAATTCCCCAACTGTTTTTGACCCCATGACCTCCTTAGAAAGGTGGTTCCATGTGTCCACCATCCTCTCTGTGAAAAAATACTTTCTGACATTGCCCCTGAGCCATCCCCCCTCTATCTTCAAACTGTGCCCCCTTGTTCTTGCACATCTCTTTCTCTCAAAGATGCTTCCATTTTGGACTTTGTTGATTCCCTTGAGGTACTTGAAAGTTTCTATCATGTTCCCCACTCCCTCCTTTCCTCGAGGGCTGCAGAACTGTGTAGAGGCTTCGCCCAAGGGAAGGGCCCAGCAGAATGGCCAGAAGGGAGTTCTCTTACGTCCAAGGAGTGACCTGATTGGTGCCCATGGTGGGAAACCCAAGTGAGGAGATTGTAGCTGTAGAGGTACCACAGGGTGAACCCGGTCCTCACTGGTGATGGTGATATCCAATGTCTCCAGACAGAATTCCATTTCAAGGCCATCATCCAACCCTGAGTTGGTGCTGCCTGTGGCATCAAGCACAGGATCAGCGGCATCCTCGCAGACAGGCCTTTCCCCGTCACCATGGTCGGCATCATCCTTGACCCCTCACTCAGTGTCGACTTCGACGTCATGCTTAGTGTTGTTAACCTCCTTAGTGTTGCAGGAGACACTAGAGTTGGGGACAATCTCCGAGACTGTACTGTCATCAACACCTCACTTGGACCCCATGTCCAGAGCCGTTATTCTCTTTGGTGTCACTAGTGACACCATGGATGGCGACAACATCTGAATCGGTGATGGAACAGGCAACACCCTTGTGCCAGTCCTGCTTCTGACAATGTGAATAGTGTCAGAAGGAGACCTGGTGGCATTCTCAGTGCCACCCGCTGCATCATCACTATGAGCGATAACAACAGCGCTGGCAGCACTAGAAGATGACGTTGA
The DNA here is from genome assembly GCA_016271365.2 of Neoceratodus forsteri. Classification (NCBI taxonomy): domain Eukaryota; kingdom Metazoa; phylum Chordata; order Ceratodontiformes; family Ceratodontidae; genus Neoceratodus; species Neoceratodus forsteri. The sequence continues at coordinate 1,224,505,221 of CM057450.1, forward strand.
GGTGTCCACTGGTGTAGACTGAATGCATAGCTGTGGTCTTGCCACTGGGGACATCTGCTAAACAAAGCAGGAAGACTGTGAAGCATTCACAATCAACAACCCAGAAGGAGTTGACTGTCCACCAGACCCATCCACTAGAGTTTCTGACACCTCTGCACAGTGAGGTTGAGGAGAACTCTGTACATCCACGGAACCAGAAGCCCCAGAAAGAGGCCGGGGTGAAAAGCCTAAGGACCTAGTCTTGGATGCATGCGTGTAAGGCATGCCTCTGAAGGTGGGGATCAGATGACCCCACCTTACAGTGTGATCCTCTAAGGTATGGCAGTCCATGGAGAAGCAGGCATTGCATGCATCCATACAGTACTCTGGTCCAAGGCAGGCCACACAGGATTGCTGCAAATCTGTCGTAGCCATAGGTTTCCCATAGGGGCAATGATGTATGACGGGTAGCTGTGTGACTTTTTTTTTCAATGCGGGCCGTTTCTTTTCCAGTTTTGGTATCATGGAAAAACAACTAAATGTTAGAAAACACCATGAAATAAAGAAAGAAATGATGGTGATGCAGACAGAAAAACTTTGTCTGCAATGAGGTGAACTGAGGCAACACTCCCACGGTATGCACTCAATGGCAGGAAGAACAGAAGTGAGGTTGGTGAGGGCACCAGAAACCTTTTTTTGGCTAGCACATGGCACCAAATGTGGGTTGCACAGGCACTGCATCCAGTAGCTGTTGCCTGCCCCCTGACCAAGAATATTTCCATGGGGTCCTAGTATCTCCAACCCAGACCCATAAGTGGCAATCAATGTTGAAGACTGATTCTTGAAAGACATTGCATGAAGGTAATATCTTATTTTTGACTGCCATTTCAGAAAAATGCAGTTTAGCATTTCAGTGTCTAGAATGGTGCCAGCCATTTGCTCCATTTTGGTAAATGTCTCCAGGTTCGCAGTTCAGAACTCTAAGCACTGATCCACACTGCCTTCTCAGTACTGTACCTCTCAAATCCTGACTTAGTGATCATGGAAACAAGGGGCAAACCCTTCAAAGATTTGGACTGCTTAGTACTGCTTAAGGTAAGTTAGCAGAAATATAACTGAGCTGCTTGGAAAGATGGTATTAAACTCCTTGGTAAGGACCTACCATAAGTATTAGTTTTTTTTATAATAACTGACTTTCCCTTTTTCCCATAGGGAAAACCATGGCTAATTTGCCATAATAAAGGAGTGCTTATTATGGCAAACATGCCCACAGTTTCCTTCATTCCGCACATGCGCCTGCTGTAGCTCTTCCTGTCCCACCGCTGACTGCCTTATCATTCTCCCGCAGACTAAACTGTCACTCGGTGGTAAGTGTTTTTTAGACAGAAAATCTAGCACAATAAAAAAAAAAAACTTAAGGCTACTGAATGAAACAAAGAAATACAAAAAATGACAACAGAATTATGCATTAAGCAGGTTAGCAAGGTGAAAAGGAAGAGGAGGCCATTATGGTTTTCCAAGGAGGTAGCAAAGAAAGTGAAAGCCAAAAAGATTGCAAGATTGCATTCAGGCAATACAAAAAGACACCGGCAGAAGGGGATAGGGAGAAATACCAGGAGAAGCAAAGGGAGGCAGGGAGGTCAGTAAGGGAAGCCAAAGCTCAGACAGAAGAGCACATTGCAAAATAAGTGGGTAGAGGGGACAAAACCTTTTACAGGTACATAAGTGAAAAAAGAAAGACAAAGGGAGGGATAGTGAGACTGAAGGGGGAGGATGGGGGCCACGTGGAGGATGACAAGAGTAAAGCTGACATATTGAACAGGTATTTCTGCTCAGTCTTTACTGAGGAAGAGGAGGGCAATGAGTCTGAAGGGAGTACAAGGGGTGGGAATGGTGCAGAAATGGACACAAGTCCCTTTTGCACGAGAAAGGGTCCTGAAGGAACTGGAAGTAATAAGAGTTGATAAAGCAATGAGGCCAGATGGGGCGCACCCCAGGGTCCTTAAAAAACTAAGAGAGGTGGTGGCTGAACCTCTGGCTATCCTGTTTAGCCAGTCACTGGAAACAGGGGAGGTACCCAAAGACTGGAGGACAGCAGATGTAGTCCCTTTATACAAAAGTGGGAACAAAGAGGAAGCGGGGAACTACAGACCAGTCAGCCTCACCTCGGTAGTAGGGAAGATCATGGGAGCACTACTGAAGGAGAGATTGGTGGAACATCTGGCTGTCAGGACCCAAGGCAGCATGGTTTCACCAGGGGGAGGTCATGTCAGACCAACCTAATTGAATTTTTTGACTGGGTGACTAGGGAGGTGAATCAGGGGAGGGAAGTGGACATGGCCCATCTGGACTTCAGCAAGGCCTCTGACACTGTGCCACATAGAAGACTATTACACAAACTGGGGAATATGGGTGTGCGCAGGACAATAGTGCAGTGGGTAGGTAACTGGATGGGCAGCAGGACACAGAGGGTAGTGGTAAATGGCTGTCACTCCACAGAGGGAAGAGTGACCAGTGGGGTACCACAGGGATCAGTGCTGGGTCCGGTCCTATTCAACATCTTCATCAGTGACATTCAGCAGGACCTAGAAGGCAGAATTTCATTGTTCGCTGATGACACAAAGCTCTGTAACAGAGTAGACACACCAGAGGGTGTAGACAGAATGAGAAAGTACCTGCAGAAACTTGAAGAATGGTCAGGGGTTTGGCAGTTGACATTCAATGAAAAGAAGTGCAAGATAATGCATATGGGGCACAAAAACCCTGGCACAATATATCAGTTGGGGGGTAAGGATATAGCATGCACCAAGCAGGAAAGGGATCTTGGGGTTATCATCTCTGATGACCTCAAGGTAGGGAAACAGTGTGACAAGGCAGCAGGTAAAGCAAATAGGATGCTGGGATGCATAGGCAGGGGCATCACCAGCAGGAAAAGGGAGGTCATAATTCCACTATACAAGACACTAGTGAGGCCCCACCTGGAGTACAGTGTACAGTTCTGGAGACCTTACTTACGTAAGGACATAGACAGGGTAAAGAAGGCTCAGAAGAGGGCAACAAAGATGGTACATGGATTGCATCATAAGTCCTATGAGGACAGGTTGAAGGAATTGAATATGTACTCCCTGGAGGAGAGGAGGGAGAGATGGGATATGATAGAGACATACAAGTATCTTACAGGGAGGAACAGGGTGCAGGAATACACTATTTTTAAGCGAAAAGATGTTCCAGGACTAGAGGGCATGGGATGAAGTTGGAGGGAGGATGAGTCAGAGGAAATGTGAGGAAGAATGTCTTCACAGAACAGGTGGTGGACAAGTGGAACACTCTGCCAGAGGAAGTGGTGGGGGCTGAAACAATCACGGGATTTAAGAATGCATGGGATAGACATAAAGGAATTCTGGAGGTCAGGGTTAAGGGGCAACAGACTTCTAGGAAAACATAAAGTAAACTTACAAGCTCAAATGGGCAGACTGGGTGGGCCATAGGTCCTTATCTGCTGACACTGTCTATGTATCTATGTAAATAAAAACTTAAGGGCGACAACGGTCAGCGCACTGAAACCGGACCGCAGCCGCACAGCAATGGCTTTTTATTTTACAGAACCGCTGTGGCAAAAAAGGAAAACCCAGCAATTATATAAAATAAAATATGGGGGGGTGGTGTGTTTAAACTCAAAGTTTACACACACTCTTAGTGTTAGATGCTTTCACAAACCCCTCAAGCATTTATGTAGCATCTAACACCTCAGATGTGTGTAAACTTCTCATTACACACACCACCCCATACTTTATTCTATATGTAAAATTTAAGTGTTTTGTGAAGAATTTAGCTATGCAGAGGAGATTCAAACTAGGTTTCATAACTTTTTTAGTAGAAGCTTCTCCAGCTATAGTCTATCCACCATAAATTGTCTAAAGCATTTATTTATTGCATTTTGATAAACGGGTTGGCCCACTGAGAGTCCCTTTTCAGTTGTGACCCAGAGTTAATTACAGAAAGTAGAAAATATAACATAAAATATATTGCATAGTGTCATATGTACCGTGATAGGAACAAAGCAACTGAGCAAGTGCAATGTGCAGCATAACTGTACCATACAATTACGTAGTTTATACAGACAGACCACCAGTGCTGAGTAAATAATCATGGCAAACAACACATTGGATGAATTTCTTTAGCAATTGCAGCTACAGAGACTACACGTGATATGATATGCTTTAAGAGAGGTTTTAAAGGTCAGGGCAGAGAAACAGTTTTGAGCCTCCGGGGAAGATTATTTCATAACCCAGGAACTGAGGAAGCAACATACCATCGAATGGAGCTTGTCTTAACCCTAGGAACAGTTAAAAGAATACTAGCTGAGGAACAGAGGAGTCTTCGCTGTTTTTTTCTCAAGAATGCCAAAGAGTCTAGGAGGAGTACAGCCATTATCTTGTATACTAGACAAAGTCGCAGATAACCCATCCTACCTTCCGCTGAGGGCCAATTCAGGGAGAAAAACAGCACAGTGATGCTTTTGGGGCACCAGCAGCAAAATGGCCATTCCTATTATACAAAATTTTTAATCAGTTTAGTTCTGTATCCTTTAATGAATACAAGACCGGGGCATAATACTACAGATTGGATTTAAGATGCAGTTAGAGATGGCTAGTTGCAACTCCTTTGGGAGGTAGTCCTTGAGAGTACAGATTAGGTCTGGTGCAGTATTTTGTCAGTCCACATGTGACCTAAAGGATAGCTTCTGATCCAGGTGGACTCCTCAGTACTTCAGTGAGCCAACCATGGAATGGGTATCACCAGCGGTGGTATTAACCTTCAGTAGGCTCGCCCTATCGACCCCAAGCTGCCTAGATCCAAATAGCATGGCCTTTGCCAATTTCGCATTGTGAATCAAATTATTTTTAAGGAGACATTCTTCAAAGTGCCTAAAATCTTCAGTAAGCCAGGTGTTAATATGGATTAAGTTATTATCACTCCGGTACCTTACTGTGTTATCAGCACATAGCTGAAGTTTGTGCCTCCCCTGCCACAGTTACCTGCTATTATGTTAGCAAAGAGGGAGAAAGACTTCTGGTGATGCCATGAAGCAGCTAGCAGGCTGAGTACAGAGCTCTGGTCTTCCCCCGAGCTAGAAAACCACTCCTTGTAAGTTAACAAAATAATATTGATCAGAATTCATGCCAAGCAAAGGAGTTGAAGACCACAGATCAACCAGAGCCAGGACAAAATTACAAAAAAATGCTCTTCAAGCTGTCAGAATGGCTGAACAAAGTGTGGAAGGGAGTCAGAGCCATTCTCACTCCAGTGCCAAAGGCCATGAGGAAGACACAGACACTGAAGCTGAACGTTTGACCAGAAATAAATTTGAGCAGATCCTACAGGAGATCAAGGCTTCTAGAAAAGAAAACAAGCAAGAATTTAAAAAACTGAACAGACAGATTGCTGGAGTGGAGGCCAGAATGGAGGAGGCCAAGCAGAGAGTATCGTATACGGAAGACAACGTGGTCCATCTAGGTGCTGCTGTACATGACCTACTTAACTATACACTCTACAACAGAAGTGCACAGACCTTAAAGCCCGATCCAGGACAGATAACCTTCGGCTGTCGGGGCTCCTGGAGGGTACTGAAACAGGCCACATGTGTGACTTCATTGCAGATCTCTTAAAATATGTTTTGGACCTGCCGGAAGATATAGATATCTGCCTGGAGAGAGCCCATCGCACCCTGCGCCCCCGTCCAATGGACCCAAAGGCCAGTCCCCAGCAGAGAATTATGAAGTTTTCAAGTTAAAGGATTTTTTTTTTCACTTTTTATTTATTCAATTATTTTTCCAGCAGTAAAAAAGAAAAGAGACTGCCATTTCACATTTGATACATCGATTAAGGAAACATCTTAATCCTACTTGAGTGACAATTATATATGTGAATATCCATTAATTATTGAAACATACATAAAAACTCTCTTACAACTACATTAATATAAACATAAAAAACAGATAACCATAAGGTTACGAGCGTTATAAGCTTAAAAGATGGAATCAGACTTTAAGTTGATCTATATTAAACATTCTGTCTTCTATATGTCTGAGAGATAAACATGTCAGGGTATCTCATTATAAATTTTTCATTAGGGCAACCCTACTAGCATCCCACCTAGTAGGTGCTGTGGGGTAACTCCTGTGGGGAGGTATACAGAGCCTCCCGCTACAGAGACATCTAATGATGAAGCAGTATATTGACTGCTGATCCCTTAAAGCTCAGTACCACCTTTTGTTTTATGGAACAAAGTCTGGTCGATGTGACATTATATATATCACCCAGCGTCTCCACTGGATCTCAAAATGTTCTGTTCTGTGATTCACCCTTTGATATTAAGCGTTCCATTTTAAAAATTTGTATTATTTGATCCTGTCATTCTCCTATGGTAGGTGCCGAAGTTGTTAGCCACCAACGTTTAATAGCCTTTTTTGAAGTAAGTAGACAAATACTGAGTCATTTCCTAGTGGATACATTTCTGAGACCTTTACTAATTATGGAAAACAAGAAACTGCTCAGGGTCAGCTGCATGGGATCAGCAAAAATCTCTGCTCGGGCTTCCTGCAGCACATCCAAAAAGGCGCGGAGCACTGGGCAGTTCCAAAGAATGTGGCCTTGTGTTGCAGAGGGGGATCCACATTCCCTCCAATGGTTAGCACCCCTGGTTAGCTGATATTTCGCCTGGACAACTGGCATCCTGAAGTAATGAAGTGTTACTTTTCAGGAAAATTCTTTCCACAAGTAAGAAGCCATGCCCAGGTGTAAAAAAACTCAAATGCCGATCCCAGTCAGCATTATTCAACTCCAACCCAAGATCCCTCTCCCAGGTCCTCTTCACCCTAGCTAAAGAGTCTCCCCTAAGCGGAAGAAGGGAAGTGTATATGTAGGAAATCATATGATTCAGGGAGCCATGATCCGCTAAAGCACTCATTAATATTTCCATCATTTTAGGTATTTGTGCCTCTGCTGTCTCCTGTGGGATAAGAGTTTTTATATAGTTAGTGGCTTGTAAGTAGCAATATCAATCCTGAGGTCTTAGTCCATAGCGGAAGGTGAGCTCCTCAAAAGATAGGAGTCTGTCATGTTGAAAACAGTGAAAAATATATATGAGGCCCAATCTCCCCCAGCCATGGAAGCCATGATCCATTTTTGCAGGTTGAAAGGATCGAAGGTAAAGGAGTGAACATATTAAGTGCCTGTATGGTGCCAATCCTTTAGAATTTAATAAGCATCTCCAGCATTGTATTGTGTTCCTGGTATAGGGATTATCTGTAATATCTGTAAGTGGTATATGGGGTTGTGATACTAGAATACGTGTCATGTATAAATCCTCCTCCCTCAATTCCACCTCCCGCCATCTAGACTCTTACTGTGGTTCCATAAGAGAACTGTAAGAATCTGGGTACCCTGTTTGTATTCCTCTAAAGTGTAAATGTTAAACTTTGACTTAATCCTGAAATTGCCCAAGGGCTAGGGAGGGTGGGGAGTGAGGCTCCATTTGGCATGGGCAACCTGAATCCCCAGGAAACAACCCCTTTCCTGGAGTGGTCTATTTGTCTCCTTCCCCCATCGCGCACCAAATCTCCGGTAATAACGCAGTCTCATACTCTTGTGGGGAGACATGGTTCCTCAATGGAACTGCAGATGCACAGTCTTCCAAACTAAAGAGAAACCAACCTCTGTCTGATAACTCAGTGCTCAGGTTTGCCATGCCTGACAGTCAACCCATTTTCGACTTCCTTTACCCTGTGAGATAGAAAAAAAAAAAATTTGAATCAGAGTTGTAGCCCAAACACATGTTGAGGAAAGGTGAAACGTGGCTGGTCAATGGCTCTTCCTAGTGGAGCCATGATCCTTGCAAGCTCAAGAACATGACTTGGACCTTCTTCTGAATAGGGGGCAACGAGAGCCCTTTTCAACTTGCAAACTGGCTTGGCCACATAATAGAGCCATTTCTGTTACTTCCCCCCCAGATAGGGGAAAAATAAGGCTTTGTGTGTTCAATCAGCAGGTTGGACAATCCCGCCAAACTACTTTTGGCTCCCTTTGATCACAATCTACAAAAACGTCTGTTGGAGCCGTGGCTCAACCACCTATTGAGGAAGAGGAAATGTGGCATCTTACTGACCGTTGGTTTAGGAGCCACGATCCTTACAAGTTGCCTAGTTTACTTCAAACTTTGCTTTGCATAGGGGGAAAGGACACTCCCTTCTGACTGATGAGCCATGGTCACAGAACTGAATCATCTGATTGTTGTCTCCCCAGACGGGGAGAGAGATGGCTCTGACTGATTTTCCTTTTCTCTCAAAGTATAGGTTTGACATTGCCACCAACCTGCACATTGTCAGCTCCTTTTTATCACAAGATGCAAACATTACCAGAGACATTACCCAACTGCCTTTGTGTGTGTGTGTGGGGGGGGGATGTGGTAACCTATGCATTGTTTGAATTTAAGCTGTGTTCTCAACAAAGAGGGAGAACAGTAAGGGTCCTAAGATAGATAACTGTGGAATACCATCAGTAATGTCCCATAAGGAGGAAAAGCCACACCTCCCTTTAATTTTCTGCTGGGGGCATGGCCAGCAGCCAACAGTAATGGATGCATTTTGGAGAGCACCAGAGCAGTGGTTCAGATTTAATAAATATTGTCCTTTGAACCAAGCCCACATCCAGAAAACCTGCATATATCAACAGAGCACTGGAAGTGGAGCATTTTGATATAAAAGTATCAGACTATATAGTAAGGAAATCTTGGCAGGTAACTTCAAAGGAGAGTGGGAAAGAGAAGAAAGCTGGAAAGCTATAGGAGTCTGCAACCAGGAGCGGAGCAAGCCACGAGGCAGTGGATGGAAGGGAACCTACCAACAAGGCCCTACTCAATGCAATCAGGGATCTCAATAAAAAAGCTGAGTCCCTTAACACAAAATTCAACTTGCTGGACAACAAAGTTAATGTTATTTTCACAGAGGCAACATCTGCAACTGAAACTGCACAAAAATCTGCCACTGCAGTTACTGGACTGATATCCGAAAATAGGCTGATGAGACTAAGACTGGAGCAACAAGAGAACACTGCTCTGATGGGGAACATTTGGATATTGGGTGTCCCAGAAGAATTAGCGAGGATGGATATACTTCCTTTTGTGAAAGACTTGAGCAATAGTCTGGACCTCTCATTCTCCACAGAAATAATCGAAGCATATAGAATCTCTCCCAGGCGCAGACCGATGAACGTGGAGCAGCCTTGGACCATATCAGTGGTCACTCTGGGTTCTCGCATCAGGGAATGGATTTTAGCAGCAGCTAAGCAAAAAGGTCAGATTTTCATGTTAGAAGGCATCCAAATACATTATTTTCTGGATCTGAGCTTTGCAATATAGATAGAAATCATCTTATACGATTTAATGAAATTGATGTACTGAGTGAGCTTCAAAAGCTCAAGACCAAAACTTCTCCAGGTCCGGATTATATTCATCCTCTACTCTTAAAAGAACTGGCCTCTGCCTTGGCTTTTCCCCTAACGATGCTCATAAATAAGTCCTTAGAGACCAGTCAAGTACCATCTGACTAGAGAAAAGCAGTGGTAATCGCAATTCATAAAAATGGAAATAAAAACAATGTAGCAAATTATTTTTTTTTTTTTAATTTAGTTGTTTAACCAGGTATAGCACACTAAGCTGAAGGCTTTTTTACAGGAGCGACCTGGGAGCACAAGGAGGTTAAGTGACTTGCTCAGGATCACACAGTATGCAAGTGGAAGCTGTGGGATTCAAACTCAGGTCTGGTCTGCTGGATGTCACCAAATTTGCAGCTCAGAGCCTTAGACCACTGCGCTATACTGCCTCCCAGGCCTTTAAATTTACAGGCACCCCTGTAAAACCCCAGGAAATTACAGGCCAATAAGTCTTACTTCAGTGTGCTGTAAGCTAATGGAGAGGCTTATTATTAAAAGGGAGAATGATCATGAAATTAAAACTCTTGGCCTTGAAGACCTAATGCAACATGGCTTTCGGAATGGTTTATCATGCTCAACCAACTTGGTTGCATTCTATAACTCTGCAAGTGATAGCATCGATAAGGGAAACCCAGCTGATGTTATACTATTGAACATAGGTAAGGCATTTGACTCTGTTCCCCATGACTTATTAATAAATAAATTAATAACACTACAGCTTAACACATTTCTAGTACGGTAGATACACAACTGGTTAGCCAATCAGACACAGTCAGTTAGGGTGAATGGTCATATCTCTGATGAGGAATGTGTCAGCAGTGGGGTCCCTCAGGGGTCTGTCCTTGGGCCAGTCTTGCTTGGCCTATACACTGGTGATATGGGCGCAGGAGTTAACAGCAAATTAGCTGATGACAGCAATATAGAGGGAGAAGTTGATACTAATAAAAATGATCTTGCCTTGTGTCAAGACTTACAGCAGATCGACAAATGGTCAAAAGCTAACAAAAGGGAATTTCATGCATCCAAATGCACAGTGTTACTTACACTTTGGGCACAAAAATAAAAAAAATTACTTATAAATTGGGTGGACAAGTACTAAAATCAACCTGTAGGGAAAGAGACCTAGGCATTCTGCTAAATAATGAACTCTCCTCATCTGCTCACTGCAGATATGTTGCACACATTGCTAATTGATTAATCCATTCAATAAAAAGATCATTCATATCCAGAGATAACCATTGTATCATGAAGTTGTGTAAGACCTATATTATTCCCCATCTGGATTTTGGCTCTCCTATCTGGAACCCTTATCTCAGATGTGACATTAACCTTCTGGAAAGAACCCAGAGAAAAATCACAAAACTAATAACTGGCCTGGAAACTTTGAGGTACAATGATAAAATCAAGTCTCTAAAATTATTCTCACTTGAGACCCGCAGGAAAAGAGGAGATCTCTTACTGATGTTTAGTATTTTACAAAATCAAGAACTTATGCCACAGTATATAACCCAAGGCAAAATAACCTTAGACTGCATAATAGGCTACTGATGGTACCCAAAACCAATACCGTTATGAGACACAATTATTATACAGTGAGAACAAGACTTTGGAACTCACTTCCTAGCTATCTGGTACACACAACATCTATCGACACTTTTACAAATGGGTTAGAGCTGGAGGGCCGGTAAGGGAGAGAAGGCTCGAGCATCTGCAGACTGCTCACCTCCTCTCGGCGAGAGGGTGGAGTATGGACCCAGCACTTGCTGACTTCTGGCGGAGGCCGGGAGTACAGCAATGCGCTGGGTCCCGAAGACCTAGAAGGGGCGTGGTGAATGTTGGCATATGCCTTGACGTTCATGGCACACCACGCCCCCAGGGAGCAAACAGGAAAAACTGCTCCATAGCTGGCTGGATGATGGCCACTGGCCTCCACTGTCATTGCGGCCTAAGTTCCACCTCAGCAGCACCCAGGGGGAAATGCAGGGTGTGCTGGCAGTCCCCAACCAGTGCCTATCTCCCTCACAGGAGGGGGACCCTTCTGGCAAAGGGACACACCGGATTACCCCGGGGGGCTGCAATGTGGGGTGGAGGTAGCTGGCATCAGGACAGGGGTGCCAGTGAGAGGCCTAGGTGGCCCGAAGGAGTGGCCGTCAAGGAGCAGGGGAAGGAGTCAAAAAATAAAAATGGACTTGATTTATTTTTCTCAGAAAATACCAACAAAAAATATACCCACTACTGAGTGGGAGACAAATGGACTTTTGGCCTACTTTGTCTTAAACCATCCAAGCATCCAAGTAACCCAGCAAAAAAGAAAATTCTTTGATACCAACTGTGTTAATCTGAGGACCTTGGAGTTTCACATACCCTCCTATTTCCTGCCTGTCTGAGGCTTACTTATGCAGGAACAGTCTACATCTACTCTGATCCTGTGGAGGCAGGAAAGAGACTAGACTCTATAAAACAGGACTTTCTGAGGCAGGAACAAGAAGAAGCTTCTGAGGGAGAGGATTGAGCTGAACTTATATCCCTCTTGAATATTAAAAAGAGGTACAAACTGTGTTTGAAAGAAATATGTTTATAGCATCTTTCAATACTCTTCTAAGCCTGTAGCATGTTTATTGATTATGTGTATATCGTAGATCTTAGAGGCAGAAGCCTGCTTTTTCTATTGCAATAAATACTTAATTGTCGTGCTCTACATGCAGGGCATTGAGAGTCACAAAATGGCTACCATCTCATGGTGTAGAACGTTGCATTATATAAGCACTAAGCAGGCTATCTAGCATGTAGCATTAAGGGTAAGGCTTAGATTAGACTGTACCAGATAGCCTTTTTACATGCTGCTTTCAGTTCAATATATCATTGTCCCCCATAATAGTACTGTTACTTTTTTGGGGAACACAGTTATACAGTAAATGCTTTAATTCTAACTTGCTGCAGTTATATTGCATATTTTACTATAGCCAGCGGTTTGGCATAGCTTTTGAAGTTCAGTCAGTTAAAAGTTTAATACTATATATTCCATGTTGAAACTATGTCTGCTATGTGGGGCTCCACAAAAGGCGTACTTAATAACTAGATGGCAGTGTAAGCTGTTTTTTCCCCTTCTATTTAGCAAGGACTTTTCCACCTTGAATGAGGGTGTATAAGGGTGCAAGAAGCATCTCACAAACTTGCCACATATCTCCTTATTAACTCATGGTCATTGCTGCAATGGCTAAAAGCTGGTGAAATTAATGGACTCTTACTTTAAACAGCCACTATGCTTACTAGTCCCTATATGTAGTAACTCAGGATGAAGAGTAAACTAATCATATGCATGAAATGTTGTTACTGTTCTCCTATACTTGGAACCAAGTTTTTTTTACATATACTATGTATATTTGAAAATTCTTAAAATGAAATAAAAAAAAACATTCTGCTTGCAGACTGATAGATTAGCCCTTAAACCAGTTACAAGAAAGATTGTCAAAGCCGGTATACCGTCGATACAACGACCCCCCCACCACAGTGACTCCATCACAATGACAACAACCAATTCAACACATCCACAGTGTCGAACGGGTTGTTGCAGTGATGGATGTTTACAGTGATGCCACTGTAAGCTGCTCTCCCCTGTAATCCGCACCCCACAGAGTTAACAATCATTAAGTCCAGGGGGAGTGGGGGTGCAGCCATCCCCCACATTGCCACACAAACTGTGTCGGTCTGTTCCCCATTGGTGTCAGGACATGGTGTGGTCGGGGATGTCAGCAACATTTTGTTGCTGTGGGGGATGTTGGTGAATTTACATTCACAGTGACATGGTGGAACCATCAAAGCCCCGCTAATTCAGTTTGACCAGTAGAATTTCATGGCTGACTAAATCAAATATGTTGGTAAGCTCAACAAAAATGGTACCCATCATGTGGCTAGAGACCCTGTCAGAAAGTAGATCTGTAGTCAGCTGTACTAAGGCAGTACCAGTGCCATGATTTTCCTGAAACCATGCTGAATGTCATTTACAATTTTGTGAGTCTCAAGGTACTTCTGGAGTTCGTTGCTAACCAGCCTCTCCTGAATCTTTGTTAGAGGACTAAGTAGGGAAATAGGGCAGTCATTTTTGACTGGTTCCTCAGATCCCCCTTTGTGCACCAGAAAAAGGGTAACTTAACATTTCTCTGGCACACAACCTTGTAGTAGGGATTTGTCGTAAAGGTAGCTAAGTGGGGTGGCAAGTACTAGGGCAACCAATTTGAGAAGCCATGGCTTCAGACTGTCATACATGGACAAACAGTCAACCTTCATTTGCAGTAGTTGGTTAAGGACTTCCCATCTTTGAGAATACCTACAGTGGAATTTTGATGGACAGTCAGGGCTGGGAGACTGAGCCATAGGGGGAAGGACTTGGAATTTGCCCAGTTAATGGGGACTTCAATTTGCCCAAGTCTGTGACAAAAATATCAAATGCATTAGCAGCTGATTCAGGGTCCCCGAACTGTTTCCCATCATACATATCTTTGTGAGTAGGGGTTCCAGACTGACCACTAAGGAGGCAATTAACTTGTGACCAGAAGCATTTGGGATCAGATAAATTCTTTCCCTGAAAACATTTTTACACACTATACCTTGTTCTTGCTTTTTAACATTTGATTTACAGTCATTACTACATTGTTTGTAGGACTGCCAGTTATATAGATGGCCAACATTATTCAAGTGGCCCCTGGCTTTATCCCTCAACTTCACAGACTTATGAAGGTTTCTATTCACCCATTCCAAGCAGAGGCCTTTTACTCATCTCTGCACTAAGGCAGCATGTTTACAAACAACAGTTAGAAAAAATATTATTAAAGAAATCAAGGACTAGGTCAACATTCTCAAGAAGATCCATGACTTCCCAGTGAACTAAGGCAAGACCTGTCACTGACATAGGACCCAAACAAGAAATGTGCTGATATGCTGTGCAAAATGCTACCCAATACAGTACAACAGTAAACAGAAAGTTAAAGGGGATGATTTTGTCTAGAGCTATGTGAACCTTTCAAAGTTGCATAGAAACATAGAATTTGTTGGCAGAAAAGGACTCCTTGGCTCACCCAGTCTGCCCAGATGTTTACTGTCTAGTCCATCTCCATAGACGTCCAGTGACCCTCCCTCCTCCCTGCCTATTTACTAATACCCCTCTATGTCTATCCCACACAAGTTTGAAGCCCTCCACACTGTTTTTCCCTCTACCATGTCTACTGCCAGTCTGTTCCCAGTGTCTGCCACCCTTTCAGTGAAGTAGTACTTCCTCATATCCCTCTTAAACTTCCAAATGTCCAGCTGCACAGCATGCCCCTAGTCTTGGTGCTCTTTCTCATTTGAAAGAAACTCCTCTCCTGCATCCTGTTCAACCTTGTGAGATAGTTGTGGTTCTCTATCATATCCCCTTTTGCTTTCCTCTCTTCCAGGGTGTACACGTTGATATTTCTCAGTCTCTCCTTGCAGGGCTTTTGGTGCAACCCCCTGCACCATTTTAGCTGCCCTCCTCTGAACTACCTCCACCCTGTCTTTGTCCTTTTTGAGGTGCGCCCTCCAGAACTGGACACAATACTCCAGGTGGGGTCTCTTACACAGATGATAAAAGTGGCAACACCACCTCTCACCTCCTACTGGAGATACCCCTCCCTATGAACTCCTGCATCCCACTAGCCCTACGCACTGCTCTGTCACACTGCCCTGCTACTTTGCGGTCATCAGTTATGATAACCCCCAGGCCCCTTTCCTACTTAGTGACTGTCAACACCTCCCCCCATCTTACACTTAACTCCTGGCTTGCTATGCTCTAGGTGCATGATTTTGCACGTTTTGGCTTTAAATCCCAATTGTCATGCTCTTAGTCACTTCTTGAGTTTCCCAAGATCACTAAAAGTCAGTCTTGTGAACCTCAAACTTCAAACTTGGCAAAGATCAACACAATGCAAATAAGTTTAGAGTCCAAAAGGCCAGAAACTAACAAAAAACAAACAAACTACCCCAGACCTCCTAAGGTGGCTAAGGCTAGTCCATTGGCCACCCCCTTCACACTACAGTCATTTCACTCTTCCAGCCTCCTTCCCTGTCTCACCACCCAACATACGCAATTAAAATAAAATGTGAATGTACCTGGCACTATGTCAGGAGGAAGCACCATTTGTTTCTAAACTAACCCCACTCCCTAGCTCACCCACCACAAGCTCCAAAATACAATTATTTACTGACTGCCTGCTCCGACTCCCGATCCATAATTTCAGGGGAAGCAACAGTACTCAAATGCCTGGCTTGTACAGTTATCCCACCCCTCCCCCTCTACCTTACTTCTGTACATTGTTTCATAAAAACTGCAGGAACCGACACATCCTGGTAATATCTGTCAGCCCCGAGGATGGGTGAAATATGTTATTGCAGCCACATCCTATACCAAAACGTCAGGTACTGCTTTCTAAATTAAAAGGGGCTTCCATTCAAGATCATTAGATCTAAGTGTGTGTTGATGGGAGATGTGTAACTATCGAAGGTCATGTTTATGGTAAGAAACAATCTAATTAATACACATACACAGGTCCCGCCATTCCTCAACTTAGTATTTGATAATATATTGGAGATCACAGACTGCCAGCTGATCAGTGAGGGGGATTTTAATTGTATGTGGTCTCCACAGTGGGACTGATGCTTGGGGACCAGTCAGACCAACAAGGAAGGAGCCAAAAAAACTCTGGGATCTATGCCCAGAGTTGGGATTAGTAGATATATAGAGGCAGAAACACCCACATAACAAGAATTATTTGTTTTATTTATATTCTCAACAAATCTGCTCCCACATTGATAGTGTTTTCTATGCGGAAATGGGACAGTTATAAAACTGATAGCCTTCATACCCACTTCCTATTGTGCCATTAGATGACATCCCCATTTCTATCACTACTCAACTAGCCATCCATGAGAAGGTTTCCCTTTAGAAGCTTAACACCTCACTGCTCAATATCCAAGCCTTTTTATGATGTCCCAAGTAGAGGATTATGACTTCCTGAATAGTGATCATGGGAGTGGTGTAGTATAATGGATGTGGTGCTCCAGTCTTTTGGGAAACCTTCTGGAAACTGAGGTACTGCCTCATCTGTACCTCTCTGGGTTGAAGGCACAGGTTGCTGGACTCTGGGCTGAACTGGCAAGGGTACAACAGATCTTCAGCCCCTCCCAGAGGCTATCAAGTCCACCGCTGCTCTGCCAGACGATGCCTAGACAGAGACAGAGTGGATAGACCCTAATGGGATCCAGGAGAGTGGGGGTGGAGATCCACTCTCCTCTACTGATACCACTGCAGAACACCTTCGCTGTATTGGAAAAATAAGGCAAAATAGATTAGGTTCTCATTGCAGTAGGAGGGGAGGAGGGAGGTTCTCACAACTGGAGGCCCCCAAGGAGGGAAAGAGAGTCCCCCAGTCCAAAAGGAAGTAACTGCTGGTGGGAGACTCTATGGTGAGGGGCAGTTGTTCCTTTTTTGCCCACAAAAGATTCTTAAGATCCTTAATGTTTAATGTATATTTTCCTCATTGGTGCAACTGCTTGCTGTTGTATGTAATCTCATCCTGTACTAAACCTGCCTCTGTAACTATAGTATGCAATCTCATCCTGTACTGAACCTGCCTGTGTAACTACTGTACATAATCTCTTCCTGTACTGAATCTGCCTCTGTAACTATTGTATGTAATCTCTTCCTGTACTGAATCTGCCTGAGTAACTATTGTACGTAATCTCATCCTGTACCGAACCTGCCTGGGTAACTATTGTACGTAATCTCATCCTGTACTGAATCTGCCTCTGTAACAAATGTACGTAATCTCTTCCTGTACAGAATATGCCTGGGTAACTATTGTACGTAATCTCATCCTGTACTGAACCTGCCTGGGTAACTATTGTATGTAATATCATCCTGTATTGAACCTGCCTGGGTAACTATTGTACGTAATCTCATCCTACTGAACCTGCCTGGGTAATGACTGTACGTAATCTCATCCTGTACTGAACCTGCCTGGGTAACTATTGCACGTAATCTCATCCTACTGAACCTGCCTGGGTAATGACTGTACGTAATCTCATCCTGTACTGAACCTGCCTGGGTAACTATTGCACGTAATCTCATCATGTACTGAACCTGCCTGAGTAACTATTGTATGTAATCTCATCCTGTACTGAATCTGCCTCTGTAACAAATGTATGTAATCTCTTCCTGTACTGAATATGCCTGGGTAACTATTGTACGTAATCTCATCCTGTACTGAACCTGCCTGGGTAACTATTGTATATAATCTCTTCCTGTACTGAACCTGCCTGGGTAACTACTGTATGTAATCTCATCCTGTACTGAACCTGCCTGGGTAACTATTGCACGTAATCTCATCATGTACTGAACCTGCCTGGGTAACTAAAGTACGTAATCTCATCATGTACTGAACTTGCCTGAGTAACTATTGTATGTAATCTCATCCTGTACTGAATCTGCCTCTGTAACAAATGTATGTAATTTCTTCCTGTACTGAATATGCCTGGGTAACTATTGTATGTAATCTCATCCTGTACTGAACCTGCCTGGGTAACTATTGTACGTAATCTCTTCCTGTACTGAACCTGCCTGGGTAACTACTGTATGTAATCTCATCCTGTACTGAACCTGCCTGGGTAACTATTGCATGTAATCTCATCATGTACTGAACCTGCCTGGGTAACTATTGTATGGAATCTCTTGCTGTACTGAACCTGCCTAGGTAACTCTCCCGAGTCATGCCTGAAAATAGGCAATGTTTGCCTAGTGCACATACCTGGTTAACAAAAACTAAATAAATAGAGTTGGGAGCTGGGACAGGGAAGGATAAGGAGGTGAGGTGCCTGAGGGGTGCATCAACTAGGAGGGACAGAGAGAGGATCCTGTGATCTGCTAGGGTGGTGTGAACTGGGAGGGAGCTGGAAGTCTTTGTCCAGCTTGGGACCAATATTCTAGCACAGGAGAAGGTAGGGGTACTTCAGGGAGCTGGAAAGGGGCCTCAAGCAGACAGCACACACAGTGACATTTTTCAAGGTGCTACCGATAAAGTACAGGGGACAGGCATGCGTACCCCACACCAGGACCTTTAATGACTGGCTGAAGGCATGGTGCATTGAGAAGGGCTTTGGCTACATTAGGGACTGGGGACCAACCTGAGAAGGTGTAGACCTCTATAAGGGAGACGGGCTGCATCCTTCTAGTAAGGGATCGTGGTCCTTGATTGGAAGTTTAGATACTACTTAGATGAGCATTTAAACTAGCTGGGAGGGGGGCAGAAAAACTGAGGGAGGCAACAATCCCCACCTATTTTAAAATGACAGGGAGAGAGGGCCCAAGGGGTGACAATACCTCCAAAAAGAGAATCAAGAAGTCAGGGACAGGACCAAGAAAAAAAGGAAAAGGGGATAAAGCATGGATAGGGCAAGACAGTGGATCAAAAGGGACTAGAAATGGAGAAAGCAAAAATAGAGGTGGGGCAGAGGTAGCTTCAGGTAACACCATAGGCAGGAAGGAGAGGAACACGCAGGCCATCAGGCATGGGGCAGAAGGTGTGGAGAGTCATGTGTGCTAATGTCAGGAGCCTCTGAAAAAAATCCCAGACTTAGAGGCTATCATAGCAGAGGTTAACCTTGATCTAGTGGCCATAACGGAATCATAGTGCACCAAGCACCATGAACGAGACATAGCCATACTGGGCTACTCTCTGTTTAGCAGAGAAAGGTAGGGATGAGGGGTGACTTTACAGTATATATGAGGGAGGGGATAAAGGCCACTGAGGTGCAGATGCATCAAGGTGAGGAGGGTCTAGAAGTACTGCAGGTAATTCTAGAGACAGGCTCTGGGACTGCTATCTGTACCAGGATAGTGTAGAGACCTCCACAACAAGGCACTGGGAGAGGCCATCATCAGGATAGCAGAAAAGGGGGAATTACCACTAACTGGAGATTTAAATCTGCCATATGTAGAACAGAACCTTCTGGCTACAGCTTCCACAAGAAACAGGGCAATCCTTGACTCCCTACAGACAACTTTTCTCAGGTAGCAAGTAAAAGAACCTACTAGGGACACGGCAGTATTATACTTATACTAATAAACAAGGACACCATTGCAGATGTCACAGTGGGGAGTCCCTTGGGTAGCAGTGATCACCATAGAAGTGTGGTCCAGCATAAGGAAAGGCGCAGAGGTGAATCACATGAGGACTAGGGTCCTGGACTCAAGGAGGGTGGATTTTAAAGCACCGGAGACTGCCTCAGAAAATTCATCAAAGAGGGGATTACCAGGAAGGAGTAGAAGCATGGAGGGAAGAATAAGAGATGGTATCATTAGGGCAATAAACCTCTGCATGAAAGAGGTAAGCAAAAGCAGAAGAAAAAAAACAGGTTACTTACCTGTAACAGTAGTTCTAGGAGTGGTATACGTTGTTCATCCACACTATTTGGCATGTCCTTTCCCTTTAAGAGTCTTGCCGGAAGGTCTTTAAGCTGGCTACTCCCACCGACCCGGGTGGTATATGCCTTGGCTCCACCCCTTGATGCCAGATATTGCCCACTGGAAACAGGTTGTGCGTCGAAGCCAGGGAGGTCGAGTGGGTTCGTGTGGATGAACAACATATACCACTCCTAGAACTACTGTTACAGGTGAGTAACCTGTTTTTCTAGGATCGTGGATATGCTGTTCTATCCACACTGTTTGGCAGACTTCAATCAGTTCTCTGGAAGGAGGGAAGAAAGGCGCACACCCCCTCTATACTTACTTGGGGAACTGAGACTGGAGAAGTGAGGCCCCAAAACCAGCATCCCGGCATGACTCTAGGTCGATGTGGTAGTGGGTAACAAAGGTGTTTGCTGTCTTCCAGGTAGCAGCCCTGAAGATTTCCTGGATAGGGATGTCCCTGGAAGCAGCCACAGAAGCAGCAGTATGGCGGGTGGAATGAGCTCTTATCCCTATGGGATGCTTCTTGCCCGCCAACCAGTAGCAGAGATCAATGCAGGATGTAATCCATCTGCCAATAGTCCGCTTTGCTGCAGGTCTGCCAGGTGTGGCTTCAGCGTAAGTGATGAACAGCTGGTGAACCTCTCCCCAAACTTCAGCCATCCGCTCTTTATAATAAGAGAGCGCTCGTCTCTGGTCCAGAGTATGGAGCCTGTACTCGGCCTCTGAGGAGTAGTTCAGCTAGAACACTGGCATAGTTAACACCTGGTTATGGTGAAACTCCAACACCACCTTCAGAAGGAACTTTGGGTGGGGGGCCGGACTACCTTTTTCCTGCAGAAGACCAGATAGGGAGACTCGACAGAGAGTGCCTGTAGTTCCCCAGTCCTTCTGGCTGATGTGATAGCCAGTAAGAAGGTGGTCTTCCACGACAAATGTGACATCTCACACTTGTGCATAGGTTCAAATGGCTTGCCCATGAGCTTTGCCAGTATCAGCAGTAGATCCCATAGAAGTGGAGGTTCATGCACCGGAGAGGATATGTGGTTGAGGCCTTTAAAGAAACACCAGACCACCCTCTCCTGTGCCACCATCTGCTGACTGGCCTGCGCCCGATAAGCACAGATGGCTGCCAGGTGCACCTTAAGGGTTGTGGACCAAAGAATGCATTTGGACAAGGACCAGAGGTAGTCGAGGATACTAGCCACTGGACAGGACAAAGTGTCCACGCCCTTGCCATGACACCAAATAGAAAACCTTTTCCAATTGAAGGCATAGCACCTCCTAGTCGACGCCTTCCTGAATGCTTCCACTACTGTGAGTACATCCTCAGAGAGACCCGGAGCCTAGTATCTAGTCGCTTCAGGAACCAGGCTGCCAGGTGCAGGGATTGAAGGTCTGGATGGAATACCTTCCCCTGACTGACTGATAACAGGTCCAGGAGTACTGGAAGATGTCTCGGAGGCCTGGAGTTGAGGTTGAGGAGATCTGGATACCAGGACTGGTGGGACCAGTCTGGGGCTACCAGGATCACTTGTGCCTTGTCCCTTCTGACCTTGAGGATCACCTTGTGAACCAAGGGAAGTGGAGGGATGGCACAGAAGAGGCCTGGGGTCCACGGCCTCGAGAAGGTATCCCCCTGCAGCAAGCCCTACTGAGGGGGGGTGAGCATGAAACAGCCTCAGCTTCACATTCTCCCTAGAGGTGAACAGATCCATCTGAGGTTTGCCCCAGTGAAAGAACAGGCTGTGAACAACCTCTGGATGGAGAGACCATTTGTGGGACGTCTCACCCACATGGCTGAGAGCGTCCACCAGTTGGTTTGAGGCTCCTGCCACATGGATGGCTAGGAGATCTGCCTCCAGTCAGCTCACGAGGGTCCAGATGCGGGAGCACTTCCCTGCACAGCAGCCGGGAGTGCATGCCACCCTGCTTGTTGAGATAGTACATGGTTGTGGTATTGTCCGTCTGGACTTGCACCACTTGACCCCAAAGGAGCGGAGTGAATGCTGATAGTGCCGGTTTGACTGCTCTGAGTGCCAGCAGGTTGATATGATATTGGAATTCCTCTGGGGTCCAGAACCCATGGGCTCTGTGATTCCCCAAGTGGGTACCCCAGCCCATGAGAGAGGCATTGGTTGTGAGAACGACTGTCAGCTTGGGACGGCAAATGGGATTCCTTCCTGCAAAAGTGCTAGGATGGTCCACCATTGGAGAGTGTCCCACATCTTCTGGGTCACTGTGACCAGCTGATCGAATTGACCAATATTCTGGGACCACTGACTGGCTAGCTCCCATTGAAGGGGGGTGCATATGCCACCGGGCCTATTGGACCACGATGGTGCAGGCTGCCATATACCCCAGAAGGTGCAGAAAGTCCCGGGCAGGGCACAAGTGCCCAACCAGAAATGATTGGGCAAAGAAGGAGAGAACCTCTGCCCTGTCCATCAGGAGCTGGGCTCTGGCTTGGCTAGAGTCAAGCTCTGCCCCAATGAAGCATATCACCTGCGAAGGTACGAGTTCTAACTTGGTCTCGTTGATCAGGAGACCAAGGTCAGTGCAGGTCTGAAGGGCCAGATCCCTGGACCTCTCCACCTCTTGTTTAGAGGAACCCGCTAAGAGCCAGTCATCAAGATAGGGGTAAACTCTGGCCCCTCGACGCTGAAGATGGGCCGCCACCACTGCAATGCATTTGGTGAAGACCTGTGGGGCTGCTGACAGGCCGAACGGCATGGCTCAGAACTCAAATAGGGCTCATTTTGCTCAGAAGCGAAGGAACCTTTGGTGAGACGGACTAATCAGGATGTGAAAGAATGCGTCCTGGAGATCCAGAGAGCAAAACCACATGTCCTGCTTGAGAGATGGGTATGATCTGGGATAGAGTTACCATCCTGAATGTGCATGGCCTGAGAAATTGGTTCAGGTCATGCAGATCTAGAATGGGGCACCAGCCCCCATCCACTTCGGACCAGGAAGTACCTGGAAACTAACCCTGGGTTGACAGGGGGGTCCGCGACTCTGGCCACCACCTCCTTGAGGAGGAGTTGGGCAATGTCATCTCGAATAGTCGACTGAGTGTGTATGGACACCATCTCCCCCCATGGGGTGCGGGCTCGGCTTGGTGGGTACTGCTCAAATTCCAGAGGCAGTCCCTGGCCAATCACTTCTACAACCCACTTGTCCATGGTAACACTGGACCAGGCAGAAAGGAAGTGGCAGAGTCAGCCCCCACGGGAGGACCCAGAGCTTGCATGACAAGCATGAGGGTTGCCACCCCATCCTGTCACTGAGCAGGCTTGGAGGAAGAGGATCCAGATTAGGGACCACCTGAGCCCCATCCTCCAGGTTTACGGGCTGCCAGAAGCCCGGACTTGGGCTAAGGGCAACAAGTTTGTGCTTGCTGTTGCTGCCCCGGTTGGAAATGAGGCTGCTTGGCCGCGGGGCAGAATGCTTAAAGGGCTTCTTCATCTTCTGCTTTTTGGAACCCTTGGATTCCTTCTGCACAGAGGTCACAGAGTCCAAGGTGGTATTGGACTTCTCGATGCGTTGGAGGTGATCATCCACACTTGGGTGAAAAGAGGCCAGTACCCACGAAAGGGATGTCTGTTAGCTTGTGTTGGGTGTCCGCCATGAAGGTGAAGACCCTTAACAAAACCCTGAAGTGCATGGCAACTGCGGTCACCAATGAGCGGGCACAAGAGTCCTCGAGATCCAGAGTTGTCTGGAGGTGCTGCTTTGCAACAGCTCGACCCTGGTCACGGACCTGCTTGACTGTGGTCTGGAGGTCTGCAGGGAGGTGAGGCACAACCTCATCCAGAGAGCCCAGGAGGGCATGAGAGAAATGCACCATGATGACGGCTGAGCTTTCCTGATGAAGGCCTAGTGAAGAGGCGGCAAAGACTTGCCAGACAGACTGGTCCAGTTTTTTGGACTCTTTTTCCGGGGGTCTATCAGTGTCTCTTGAGTTGCCCAAGTGCCTGAACACAGATTCGGTCAGCAAACTCTCTGCAGAGGGGTGCTCTGTGAATCCCGAAAGGGACCAGATGGGCACCACGTATTTGCAGGCCATACGGGCAGAAGGTGCCGGGCAGGAGGCAGGGTGCTGCCATAACTCCAAGGCCAGACCAACAATGGCCTCAGCCACTGGGAAGGCCTCTGTCGGGGAATCCCCTCATTTGAGAATGTCAGTGAAGGGATATTCGGCCCATTTCTGGATGGGCTCAAGGGGCATCCCCGTAGATTTGGAGATGAAACAGAGAATGCCCATAAAGGAAGAGGGACCTTCCTCCGTCCAGAGACTACTGACAAATTCCTCATCCAGGGGATGGGAGTGAAGGTTCGAAGAGTCCAGATAAGTCAGCCAGCCTCCAGAGTCTCCCTCCAGCCACCTAGGACAGTCTGAAGTGAGGGTGATGGAAAGCCTATTGGGGAGTCCCAGAACAGGCTGAGACTCTTTGACAGGAGTGCCTGAAGGGGGCTGTTTGGCTGGTGACTCCACCAAGATCGGTGGAGAGGTCAATTTTGGCTGAATTGGAATGGTCTTGACCAGCTCCGAATGTGGAGGAATGGTGCAGGCCAGCTCCTGAGGAGCTGGCGTCGGCCTAGGGGGCAACAGCCAAGCAATGGCCAGGGTAGAAGCCGGAACCAACTTCTGGAAGGACATAATCAGCTGCTGCCACTTTTAGTCTTCATAGCATCAACGGAGTTTCTGTCTAAGCCTCTCCTCATCCGAGGAGGATGAAGAAAAATGGTGCCGATGCTGCCACTTCTTTGAGTGTTTGTGCGCCTTCTTTGGCCTATCGGTCGAAGGGGTCCGAGACCTCGACATGGATCATCGGGGGACCGACGGGGTTGATCGGAAGGAGCCAGGGAGGACCACGGCTCCTCCAGGTCAGGGACCGGGTCTCCGATGGGATCCCCAGCAGGCTGGGTCTCCTCCTTGGTGACAGGCAGGACCGGAGACCTGAATAAGGAGTTGTCGGCCTCACTGAGCGACAACGGGTCGACTGGGTCAAGAATGAGCTCAACCGGATTGTCATCCAGCATCTGAGCCAGCTGGCCTGACGGGGGAACTGTGAAGCCAGCGGCTGAGGCAGCAACCTTGACGAAAGTTGAGACAGGTGATTCCTGGGACTGAGATCTTGCACGATACCAGGAACGTCGTCAGTGAGACAAAGTTTCTCTCGGTTTCTTGTCCTTTTTACAGGACTGAGAAACATGTGCGCTCGAGGGCACCTCACCCTCGGTGGGAAGGGATTGACACATCTCCCAAAAGGAACCAGAGAAAGTAGAGCCCAAGTTGAGTGATATGAAGATGGTCATCGAGGACCTATCTGCGGCCCAAGCCGCCTCTTCCTCAAAAGTCTTCATTTGTTCGAGCTGCTCAGTCGACCCCTTAGCAGCGGAGACCGCCCATCACGCTTCCTTAGATTTGACCGGCGGATTCCGTTTCTTCGATCAGCCCAGTTGGAGCCATGCGAGATGATCATCTAAGATGTTCTGGTGAAATGTGTGGCATATCTCACAGGCCTGAGTGTCATGGCCGACACCCAAGCAGTACACTCACGAGGCATGCAGGTCAGTGTGAGACATCTTTTGCCCACAAGGGCAGCAGCGGAAACCAGGTGAGGATTTATCCTCCATCGCAGTTGATATCACGAAGCGATTTGCTGCAACTCTAACAAGTCGAAGTTTAGCTAAATCCATGGATTTGAAAGCCAGGGCCTACAAAACATGTGAGAGGTAAGGAGAGAACCTGAATCTTCCAGTGGAAAGATAGATCTGGCATCAAGGGGTGAAGCTGAGGCATATACCAACCGAGTGGGTGGGAGAAGCCAGCTTAAAGACCTTCTGGCAAGATTCTTGAAGGGAAAGGACATGCCAAACAGTTTGGATAGAACAACATATCCACGATCCTAGAAGCGACCATTATGGTTCTCCAAAGAAATGGCATGGTTGGTGAAAAATAAAATGGTGGCATTCAAGAGGTACAAAGAAACACAGAGGGAGGAGGACGAGGAGGTGTACCAAGCAGGCAGAAGAAGTGGGTAGAGCAGTTAGCGGAGCAAAGGTACAGGCAGAGGAAAGGATTGCTAGAGGGGTGTCTAAAGGGGATAAAACTATTTTAGATAGGTAAACAAGAAAAAAACAAGGGAGGGACACTGTGGATTAGACAGGTGGAAGTGGGAGACTGTGCTGAAGGGGACCAAGAAAAAGTTGACTTTTTAAACAGGTACTTCTGCTAAGTCTTCAAATTGGAGGACAGGGGGACAGGCCACAGAAAAGAAGCAAAAATGGGGGTGGGAGAGGTGGACAGAAGTCTATTTTTAAAGGAAAGAGCCCTGAAAGGACTTGCATCTCTGAGGGTGGATATGACTGTGGGTCCAGAAGGGATACACCCCAAGGTACTAAAACAGCAGCTCAGGGAAGTGTTAGTTGCCACGCTGACAGCCATATTCAACAGCTCACTGGAAACAGGGGTGGATCCATAGGCCTGGAGAAGGGCTGATGTGGTGCCTCTACATAAGGGAGTCAGAGAAGAAGGTAGAAATTACAGACCAGTCAGACTAACTTTAAGAGGTGCAGAAACTAATGCAAACCCTACTGAAATAGAGGCTGATTGAGCATCTAGAATCCAATGGGCTGCAGGACCATAGAAAGCATGGATTCATGAAGGGGGGCTAGGGGAGATCATGCCAAACCTGATAGATTTCTTTGACCAGGTGACCAGGAAACCAGGTCAGGAAAGGGCACTGGATGGAGCCGATTTGGACTTCAGCAAGACCTTTAACACTGTCCACATAGAAGGCTGATTAGAAAGTTGACCAGCTTAGGAGTGGAGTTTAAACTGGTAGACTGAGTTCAAAACTGGGTAACTGATAGGAGATGGGGGGGGGGGGGTTAATGGCACACACTCAAAGGACAGGAGAGTGACCAGCATGGTACCACAGGGTTTTGTACTGGGACCACTCCTCTTCAGTATCTTCTCTGGGGATACTGCATAAGAACTGGAGGTAAAGCGATGCCTTTTTGCAGATGACACCAAGATCTGCAATAGGATGGATATGCAGGAGGGGTGGGGAAAATGTGCAAGGATCTGGGGAAACTGGAGGCATGGTGAAGTACATGGCAGTTGGGGTTTAATGCCAAAAGTGCAAAATCATGCAACTATGGGCATAGGAACCCTGGCACTGAGTATAGGATGGGGGAGGTACTGGCAGTCACTAGACAGGAAATTAACCTTGGGGTTATTATATCAGAGGACCTCAGGGTGTCAGCACAGTGTGATAAGACCATAGGCAGGGCTAGTGGGATGTTGGGAAGCATAGGGAGGCTTTTCACCAGCAGGAGGAGGTAGGTTGTACTGCCGCTGCATTGCTCTCTGGTATGCTCCTACCTAGAATACTGCATTCAGTTCAAGAGAAAGAATGTCAGAATGGACATAGAAAGGGTGGAGGTGGTCCAAAGGAGGACAACCAAAATGGTGCATGTGTTGCAAGGAAAGTCCTATGAGGAGAGACTGCGGGATCTCAACATGTATACCTGGAAGAAATGAGAGCAAGAAGTGACATGACCAAGACTTACAAGTACTTCATGGATGAACAGGGTGCAGTAGGGGAGCCTCTTCCAAATGAAGATGACCTCCAGGACTAGGGGGCATGCAATGAAGCTGGAAATGGAGGAGTTCAAGAGAGATGTGAGGAAACAGTCCTTCACTGAAAGGGTGGTAGATGCATGGAACTGACTACCAGCTGAACTTGTATAGGCTAGAACAGTGGAGGGCTTCAAGCATGCGTGGGATAAACACAGGGGCATAGTACAACAGAGCCAGGGAGGGGTAGGGTCGCCGAAGACCATTTAGGGTCTGTGAAGGCAGAATAGGCAAGGAATACTTGGGCAGACTGGGTTGGACAAGTGGTAATTTTCTGCCAACAGATTCTGTGTTTCACCTGTTTGTGATCTGACAGCATCTTATGAAAGAGAGGATAGTGATGTGTGGATTGTGTGGGTAAATTTACACTGATGGAATTAACTGTTTATTCTTATTTAGAATACAGAACCTGGCCAGATGAATAATCTTACATGTTTTTCTCTAACATACATTACAAACATGATGTCACTAGCACGCTCTGCTTCTAAAGAACAGAAAGGGAGAAACAATAAAAAAAATCTCACTCACACTGCCCCATCTTAAGTCTGAATAATGAAATTAAAAATTATTTATTACCAATATACAGTATGTAACAAAGAAAATATATAATATGCTGCCATTGATTTAAAGCAGGAAGAAGAGGCCCTATACTGTAAGTCTCCTAGAAAGCCTACTTTAGATTCTGTACAGCCTTGCAGTCTGAAAGCCACTGTGGGTAATTATGAAGAGCGGGGACATTAAGTAGAAAGCACTAAAACTCCAGCTGAAAACCCTGTTTGCTCTGCTGTACTCCACTATAATTCACTGTAAGTGCTGGGAGATCAACATCTTGTGTTCAGCACTTCTGAATGTCAGCTGTCTCCAGCTGTTTCTGTTAATGGGTCCTATACAAGAAATATAAAAAGGCTCTGAAGTATTGGTTTGCCAAAACATTATTTGCTTATTAGCAAGGTAGAAAGTTGACAAAAATGGATTTTAAAGTCCTAGGATATAAAATTTAGTGGATGATCGTCACTATTAAATGACAGTTTAATTTTTTTATCTACTTTAGTCCAGCTGAAATACAACAGCTCATTTGCAAGGGGGCTGTTTTTACTCTACCCAGTGTTATAGCTGGAAAGATGAAAGCATAGGAAAACCATATGAGCTGGTCAAGGTGGCACTTCCTTGAGTACAGTTTCATGTTCTAAATATTGTACCATACTGGCTTCCCTAATTAGAAATGGCAAGACATTTGAACACCTTGACAGTAGCAGTCACAAGGATATAAAAGGCTAGATTTGCAGTTGCTTTTAACAACCTTGGCAAAGCTCTCCAGTAATGAAGGGATGTGAACATCAAGACTAAAGCACCGTATGAACTGGCAACCTTGAAAAAGGAAATAACTTGGAGGAGAAGGACAGTTTTGACAGTAGGTACCTAAGAAACAACAGTGAGGCATTAATGGAGCACTGAGGACCAGACTATGGAGTTAGCATGGCGAGAATAGGTTTATGCTATTAAGCAGCCATTGGCCCAGTGCACCAGGGCACTCAGGAACTCGAACAGGATGCTGGGATGTATAAAGAGTGGGCTCTCCAGTAGGAGAGAGGAGGTACTGTTGCCCCCTATGGGTCCTTGGTGAGGCCACACCTGGAGTACTGTGTCTAGTTCTGGAGCACACACCAGAAAGGATAAAGACCAACAGAATTTGTCAAAAGGTGAGCTATAAAATGATACAGGGTCAGCAGATGAAAACCTATGAGGAGCGCCTAGTCAGTCTAAACACGTACTCACTGGAGGATAGGAGGGAAAGCTGGGACATGACAGAAATCGTTGAATAAGTGAGAAGAATAAACAGGGTACAATGTCCTGACCAGTACCAGCAATACAAGGCATCAACGATTAGCAGGAACAATCTGGCAGGGGGTAGATACAGAAAGGATGTGAGAAAATACTGTGTCATGAAATGAGTGGCAGACAGAGGACCAGCCTACCCACAGAATGTAAACACTGAGATGGTGAAAGGTTTCAAGAGGGTGTGGGATAGATGTAAGAGGTTAGTGAAAGTAAAGGCAGAGAATGGGGGATGAGGCAGGGGAGAAAGGGGCAGAACTGCCACTATGATGTTGATCAAGGCAGTCCAGTGATAGGTTGGAATGGTTCAGCAAGGAAAATGGGCAGACAGGATGAACTACCATACTTTTTCTTCTGGTAGCTTTCTATATTTTTGTGCTTTTATTCGATTGTTTTGGGGGAATCTACCACCAAAACACCATGCTTTTTACTGACATAGTTTAAGGTATGTGGGTGCTGAGGGTAGAGCTCCTCAACATAAACAAATGAAAAAAGGCTACTCTTACAACATAACCCTTTTCTCAGCAAGTTACAGGAGCATACTTAGTCTGGTCCTTAGTCCTCCAAAGTTTCTTGTCCCCTCCTCCTTTTCCTTATGGACCCTATTTTTTGTTTGCTTTTGTTTTCTTTATGACCCCCCACCCCCCAAACACACACACATTTTTTTTTTCATTTTCACTACCCCTCTACCCTTTTAGTCTCCCTTTTCGTCTCTGGTTATATTTAAAATACTTAAATGGTTCTAGTTGTTGTTAACTTTTTTGCATTGCTGTGCATGTAGCACTGGTCACTTCATAGCTTGCAAGTTGCTTTCACTCTTGTGTATATTATAAATTCTTTGCAAAAAAAACTATGTTAATGCATCAGTTAGGTTTGAGGATAAGGCAATAAAAATAGGGAAACCTGACAGTTTCCAACCCTAACACCCCCACTCTGCACACACCAACAGGCGTTGGAGGTGTGCCTTGGGGTCGTCAGCCATAACACTCGCCCCATTCACCTATACCGTACCCACCTCAGCTTATTTACTTATGGAATGGGGGGAGAGTTATTGCTGATGACCCCAAGGCACACCCCCAACGGCTGTTGGTGTGTGCAGGGCGGAGGTGGGATGTTAGGGTTGGAAATCCTAATATCATATTTCCCTACTTTTGTTGCTTTATCATCAACCCTAACCAATCCATTAACGTAGTTTTTCTAAAGAATTTCCTTACTTTTTGAGATAGTGTAATCATAGCCTTATTTGCCTGTGCTCCCACCCATCTATAGTTTTTGAGATAGAGTAATCATATCCTTATTTGCCTGTGGCTCCCATCCCTTCATAGATATGTATATGTACATCGCTGTGGAAGGGTCCTGCACTTCCATTTATAGGATCTCAGCGAAAAAATTGTCAGCATAGCCATCTTATTACCCCACCTCATGTACCCAGTGCAGAAAATTTTTGAATCCCAACCGAAACGTAATTATGCACAACTGCAATGCCATTCTACACCACAGGTGCAAAAACACATTTTGGCCAGGATTTGAAAAATGACACTGTGACATACATGAGGTGGGGTAATAAAATGTCTATGTTGAAAATTTGGTGTCAAAGTATTAAAAATTTGAAAAGTTACGAGCATGTGAAGTGAAATTGCAATGGTCATCATTTTGCAATTTTTACATATTTTGACCCCAAATTTTAAACATAGACTTCTTATGACCATGCCTCATGAACAAGGACAGGAAAAATGTTCAAATCCCACCTGAAAGGTGAATTTGTCAAGCGACTACAAAATCACCTTTCAGGCTGGAGTTGCACAATGACTGTCATATTGGTCATGAGGTGGGGTCCCCAAAAGGCCATGTTGAAAATCTGGTATCAAAAATGTCTGAGTTATGCATCAAAATTGAAAACTCCAACTGAAATACAGTACATTGAACCACATTTACCTTAGTTTCTCATATTGTAGACACCAGTTCCAGCAGCAAGACATGTCTTCAATCAGAGTGGCTCTTCATTCGGTAACCTGTTCAGGTGGGTGAGGGTGTGTACTAGGGGATGTGGGGTGGTAGGTGCTGAGTGTGAGGTCGGGGTATGCCTGCTCTGCTGAAAATTTTGGCAAGCTCTGCTGCAACTTTTGGGGCTGTAACAGTACACATTGGAACTGCTTCTGGGTATCGAGACGTATAGTCACATACTACCAGAATAAATCTATTACCCTCTTTACTTTTGTCTAAAGGACCAACCACATCCATTGCAATTCTCTCAAAAGACACATCTATTAAGGGTAGGGGCACCTTGTCTTTTCTAGTGACTGGGGCTACTTCCTGACACTCAGCACAGGAATTACAGTAGGTAGTAATGTCTTCATGAATTCCAGGCCAGTAAAATCTATACAGCAATCTAGCAAAGGTGTGATCCCTCCCTGAGTGACCAGCCATAGGACTATCATGTGCTATCTGTAATAACTCTGTTCTACACGTCTGTGGTATAACCAATTTTTCTGTCTGTTCCTGTGTCTGAGGGTTAACCCAAACTCTGTACAGTAACCCGTTACATTTTTTTAAACATTGGTCCACCCTGTTTTGGTTTCACCCCCAGCTGCTTAAAATAACCCTGGAGAGAAACATTGTTAGCTTGCTCTGAAAGAAAATCACAATTAGTTATCAATTTAGTTTCAGCATTGTCATATTTTAACCCTTCATATCAATCAGTCATTTGTTGCCACAGTTTCTTCAGGCATCGTCTTTCTTTCCTGGATTTTCGGATCTTGGAGCTGTGCTCAAACAAGTCTGAATCAAAATCTTTGAAAGGAAAAGTATCCCCACCATCTGAAATTTTCTTGCCTGAGCTCTTGTCACCACAGCTGCCGAAACATCAGGATTTACTCCCTCTTTGATTAACTCAGTAAACCCCGGAAAGTCATTTCCAATAATCACAGGTACAGGTAACTTAGGTACTACGTCCACTTTCATTTGGTGCGACACACCCTTAATGGTCAGAGTCACTGGAGTGATGGGATAGTATTGAGTGTCCTCGTGGATGCAAATGAAACCAGTACCTAGTCCCTCTGCACAGTGTTTTCCCAGCACTTTAACATGCACTAGGGTCTATCTTCTTCCTGAATCAATGAGTCCCTTCACAGTCTTATACCCCACCTTCACATCTGTTAAGTACTTGCCCCAATTTGCCAAGGACAAATCTGCTCCAGTGCCACTCTCCTTACTACGGCAGTTTCTTGCAAAATGGTCTGGCTTATTACAGTTATAGCAGATAACATCTTTAGGCATAGATTTGTTACCCCCACCAGAGTTCTTATTAGGCTTGGAATTTAAATGGGAAAAAGAATGTCTTACCAGTGCTTGGCTGTTATCTCACTGCTGTGGCGTCTGTCTGGCCATTTGGTAGTCCTCAGCCAAAGAAACAGCCTTTTCCCCACTCTCTGGTCAGTGTTCCTTTACCCACAGCTGCACATCTGTAGGCAAGATGTGGATGAATTGCTCCATGGCAAATGTGTGGATTATCTGTGGGACTGTTTTGCTCTCTGGTTGGATCCATTTTATCAGAAGTTCTCTGAGTCGGGTGAAGGCTTCTCGAGGATTGTCGACCGAGTTGTACCTCAGAGATCAAAATCTCTGCTTGTATGTCTCTCCAGCGATGTCATATCTTTTCAGGATTTCGCTTTTCACCAGGTCATAGTTTTCTGACTGTGCAGTGTCCATATTGCTGTAGGCAAGTTGGTCTTTCCCTGTCAAGCAGAGTACCAATCTGATTGTCCATTGCTGCTTTGGCCACTGGCAGGCTGTGGCAACTCTCTCAAATGTTGTCAGGTATGCCTCAATATCATCTGAGGGACATAATTTTGTAAGTTTAATGCTTTTAAGTTGCTTGCATTTTATTGTTCATTAGTACCTGTGCCGGATCCTCTGCCTTTGATAGCTTGCAAGGCATCCAGCCATCGCTGCTCCTGTCACTGTATCTCTTCTCTCCTCTGCTGCTCCTGATGCTGCATCTCTTCTCTCCTCTGTGCTTCTAAACAAATCTCTTGTTCTCTCTGCTTCTCAGTCTCTTTTTGTTGTACAGCCCACCATTTGAAAAAGTCTATCAGGCTTTTAGGTTCTGTCACTGCCCGTTCTTTTTTCCATAACTTGTGATGACTGTACAATCTCAGACTGGACTTCTGTCTTGGCTAGTTTGGCTGCCATTCTCCTGGTAACCACTCCTGGACTTGCTGCTGCAGAATCCATACCTTTCTCTATGCTTCCCTGGTACTAGATCCAGTACCCATGCACCAAACGCCTGTCTTAGGGTATGCACAGCATAAATCCCACTTCTTGCACCATCTGTCGTCGAGGCACAGGTCAGGAAGCACAGGGAAAACCAGGAGCAGTTGTAGAATTCACCAAAAATATTTATTTACAGTAGAAGTAACATAAAAAGAAATAAACTTGTACAGAGGAGAAATACAGTAGTTTTATTTCAGTCTCCATGTCCCTTTTTCTTCTTAAGCAGTTGTAGCTTAGATCCTTTGTAAGTCCTTTCAACTCCCCATTCTTAGCAAGCATCCTGTTTTTGTACACATCAGGCAGGAGCTGCTAGAACACAGTGTGCTTGCTGAGACACCTTTTACACAGCTTTTGCAAAAGGCTCAAAGATTTGCACTAAGGTAACCCCTTGAGTTTTCCATAGCTTTCTGCAATCATCTCAAAATATAATTATATACATTTCAATAGTAACACTATATGTTTTCTAAACAAAAGGGATCCCAATATCAGTTTCATTTCCACATAATGAATTGCACACATTTTTATATTAGCAGATATGCAAGGGAGGAAAAACAGACAGCAAGGAAAGGCTGAGAGACAGAAAGGTGCAAAGAATTGTGAGACTGTTCGGGACAATCAAGTCCGAAATCTCACAGAAAAATTTGGTTGCGCAACCAGACAGAGAACAGACAGAAAAGGAAGGATCCTTGCATTTAAACACTTTCTCCGTAACAACTGGGACAGGGTCCTATTCTACCCTGTCACAACACTCAAACAAAAACAGGTTTCCTGCCCTTTCCTTATTGCACCCAAAAAGACCCTTCTCTGTTCATAATCATAAACCATGATAAACGCCACAGTTTCCCTTTTTCCGCAGCTGTTTTAAATTATATGTTAGTGCAACACCTCCTCACCTGTGTCCGAAGTGTGTGCTCGATACTTTACTGCAGCTCGAAGTGTATCTCACACTGTCCGAACCTCTGCAGCCATGGAGCCACCACAGAAAGATGGTACCCTCCAGTGCACTATATCTCCAGTGATTAGTCAGCACTTTTCTGTTTCAGTAAGTAACAAGGGGCGAGGACAGACAGGCAGTGGTCTCGTGTCAAAAATGAGTAACTACCTTCAGTTCGAGACCCAGTGACTGGGATTAAAACTTTTTTCCCCAGACTTCCCGCTATTTGACGTGATGTCCTGTCCCCGATGTTTCTGACATGCGTACTTGGTCGGGCTCCTTGCCAGCAGCTTGGAACACTGGGAAACACAGTCTTTCAGCAAAATACAGAATAATAGTCATCCTGTATTGATTTAGTATGGTCAGGACAGACAGTTTTATTTTCCCTAAAAATACGAGAAGTCCTGTACCCTACTGCCAAGGTACGGCTGTGGGGAAGGGGGCAGGGGGCAGGGGGCATTTTTTCATTAAAAAAAAAACAACGGCTTGCAATGTGAGGCAGTTGCCCCTCCCCTAAATGGTGCCCCTGAGGAAGGTATTCACCAGGCAGCTCTGCAGAGCCATATGCTTCATTACTCCCATAAGGTACCATCATTCTAGAATGTTCTGAAGCAACAAAGAATATGCTTTGTTTAAATCTACTGCATGCTGGGTCCTTTATACGTTCTGGGTGCTTAAAACCCACACCGGCAGTCTAAGGCCTTAACTGCTGTTTAATTCTATGCACCCTTGGGTTGTACACTGCCCGTAAATTGTCTGAACATTTACTTCTGTGGGCAACAACCCCAGAATGTATTTGTTGTCTTAATTAATTGTTTTTTAAAATGTAAAAAAAATGCCATCTGCCTGTGGGCACTGTCAGGTTGCCTGTACAGAAAGACCTACTTGTTGCATTGTGGGCCAAGTCCACTGTCCAAGCACACTTCCATCCAACTCCAGTCCCGGACTCAGGGGCTTGCACACTGTACGGCTCATGCCAATACCCAGCAAAACCTTTTTTAATATTCTTTTCTGCTTCAATTTTTACAGGGAAAAAAAAATCACAATGTCTGCAGTATTTTAAGATTATTTTCAAAGTCCGTTTTTTGTCTTGTCAAGATTAAAACCCAAGCTAAACCAGCAATCAATAACAGAAAGCACTATCTGGCTACAGTACCTCTTAGCTTGATGCTTGTTGTACAAGTGAGCTGTTTCACTGCAGTAGAGTGCTCAGTTGACACCAAAATATGGCGAGTACCATGTGACTGCCTTTTACTCTGGCAATCATATGATCTCAAATGGTGCGTGAACTCAAGGACAGTTTGACTTGCCCACACTATTCAAACAAGTCAATCTAAAAGTTTGAGTTTTGGCCTAAACGTTCACAAGTGCCAAAGTTCAAGGTGTTCGATCCTCTGGTAGAACTGAATTTGTAGCTGTGTTAGAATGCTAGAAGCAAACCTGCAAAATTAAAAAAAGCTCTAAATGCAATAATGTCATACCTGAAAGGAGAACACTTTTATTGTTGAGGATCAGCCTTATGGAATGCTCTTCCAATGCAAATAAAATGTGCTGATTTTATTTATTTATTTATTTTTCGGTTATTTCTTTGTAGAACCTTCTTGGCTGAGGGGGTGTACTATGGTTCCCCCTATCCAGCATAATCTCCTCGGCCCCTGTCCCTGCCGCAGTCAGAACTCTAACCCTGTCACCCATCACCCCCAGGCTGCTTCACAGTGAGTACTTATCCTGCATGCTGCGGAGATATGTAGGCCAGGCTCAGGGGGAGCTGACTGGAGTGCGTCCATCATAGCGCCGTCAGAGACGGCCTTCATCAGCATGCCGGAGGATTGTTTCTCCCAAGATTACCTCCCCCCATGGCGTGGGCATGCACTGATGCCAGGGATGCTGCCGTGCATGCTTTGGTGTGCTGCATGTCTGATGTCGGCCCGCACCAATGCACACTGGACCCCGAGCATACACCAGCCCCCACGCACCGCCAGGAGCCAGTACCTCAGCGGTCGACCCTTCCCACCCTCCCTGGAGGAGGGGGAGGAGGAGAGCAGTTCATAGGATGCTTGATCCTCCTCCCCCTGTCCGACCCTCCAACAACCGAGGTCACCCCCGACCCCATGTCATCAGCGTGGTAAGAGGTAAGGCACCAGCACCTCAGCCCTCCACACCTCTGGGCCGGCAAGCTGATTTGACTTTAAAGTGGATGACATTACTTTAGACTCATTTCTTTAACCCAGCATTTCTCTGTAAGAAATATTGCACCCTCGCACCAGAATGGTTATGTCAAGGTAGTGGGAAGGAGCTTGGGTAAGGCAGCTTGGAGGAGAAACCAGGATGGGGAGATGTGCAACTGAATGTATCAGTGCTTCCTCTTCTTCTCCGATGGCATGGGGGCGTGGGGTTGTTGAGTGCAAGAGCTGTAATTAGCTCCTTAGCAGTCCAACTATAGGGCCGTTAGGTATTTTAATTTTTTTTATGCCACCTCTGGTATGGCCAGGAACAATATACAAACATATGAAGAAGCCAGCAGAAAAAGGCCATTTGGTCTATCAAGGCTACTCATATTGCAGGGTCCACAGTTTGAGCTATTGTCCCTGCCCTCCCTCCCCACTCCTCCCATCCTCCCTACCGATGATCCTTACCTTCCCCGTTATGCCTATCCCAGCCTCTCTTAAAGCTGCCCATTGTCTTCGACTAGATGACCTCTTCCGGCAGCACATTCCAAGCGTCCACCACCCTCTCTGTGAAGAAGTGCTTCCTGACATCCCTCCTAAACCTCCCACCGTCCAGTTTAAGACTGGGCCCCCTCATGTTATGGCTGCCACTCAGCTTAAAGAGACTCCACTTATCAACCTTATTTATCCCTTTCAAGTACCTGAAGGTCCCCATCATGTCCCCCCTTTCTCTCTCCTGTCTTCCAGGGAGTACACGTTCAGTGTCCTCAACCTCTCCTTGTATGCCTTACCCTACTGACCAACTATCATCTTTGTAGCCATCCTCTGGACCTTCTCCAGCAGGTTAATGTCCTTTTTGAGGTGTGGGCACTAGTACTGAACTCCATACTCTAGATGCAGCATTACCAGTGACCTGTACAAGGGCAGTATAACCTCCTCTCTCCTACTACTGACCCCCCTAGATATGCATCCCAGCATCTTGTTTGCCTTTGCTGTTGCTTTCCTACACTGTGTGGAGTGCTTCAGGTCACTAGTGATCATAACTCCCAGGTCCTTCTCATCCTCTGATGCAGATACTCAGACTCCACCCAGGTAGTACTCTATCCTAGGATTCTTGGCTCCAATATTTATAACTTTGCATTTCTTGGCACTGAAGCCAAGCTGCCAGATCCTGGACCAACTCCCTAACTTTTCCAGATCTTTCTGTAGGTCCTGTATCCCTTCAGCTGTGTCCACTCTCCCACAGAGCTTGGTGTCATCCACGAATAGGCACATTTTGCCTTTAATGCTATCCCCAATGTCACTGATGAAGACATTGAACAACACGGGCCCCAGCACCAAGCCCTGTGGGACCCCACTGGTTACCTCTCTGGTGCCAGATAACTCTCCCCCCAAAACCACCCTCTGGGTTCTGTCCCTCAGCCAGTTTTCCACCCATCTGGCCATCTTTTCCCCAACCCTGAGATCCACCTACTTCCTGACCAACCTTTTGTGGGGCACAGAGTCAAGGGCCTTGCTGAAATCAAGATAGAGGATGTCTACCGCTTGGCCCCTGTCTACTGTCTTAGTGACACAGTCAAAGAAGTCAATCAGATTTGTTTGACATGATCTCCCCCTCATGAACCCATGCTACATCGCATCCTAGAGACAATGAAACATGGAAACATAGAATGTGACGGCAGATAAGGACCGCTTGGCCCACCCAGTCTGCCCATTTCCCTACCTAATGGATAAGCTGCAGATCCTAGTTAACCAGCAGCCTACTTCTTTCTACTCCCCCCCCCCAAGAATTGCCTTATGACTGTCCCATGCACGCTTGAATTCAACCACTATTTTGACTCCACAACCTCCTCTGGAAGGCCGTTCCATGCATCCACAACCCTCTCTTTGAAAAAATACTTCCTTACATTACCTCTGAGCCGCCCCTCTTCTATCTTCAAATTGTTCCCCCTTGTTCTCGCACACCTCTTTTTTTGAAAGATGCTACCCTCTTGGACTTTGTCGATTCCCTTGAGGTACTTGAAAGTTTCTATCATGTCCCCCTCTCCCTTCTTTCCTCGAGGCTATACATATTAAGCTCCTTTAGTCTCTATTCATATGTCTTCTGGTGCAGACCCTGCACCATTGCAGGACCTACAGGAAGATCTAGAAAAGTTGGGGAGTTGGTCCAGGATCTGGCAGCTTGGCTTCAGTGCCAAGAAATGCAAAGTTATGCATATGCTCCTCTAGATATTCCACCAACCTTTCCTTTAGTATGGGCTCCATGAGCTTGCCCACAATGGAGGTCAGACTGACTGGTCTGTAATTCCCTGGATCATCCTTGGGACCGCTTTTGTGTAGGAGTACTACATGTACTGTTCTCCAGTCCTGTGGCACCATGCCTGACTCTAGTGAACTATTACATAGGTATGCTAGTGGCAATGCCAGCTCCTCAGCCAGTTCCTTTAGCACCCTTGGATGTACTCTGTCCGGGCCTGGTGATTTGTCCACCTTCAATGCCATTAGCCCCTCCCTCCCTCTATCCTCCTCTATCACTACATCTGTGTTCCCCTCCCCCCTGCTCCTCTTTTCTCTCCTGAAGGCACTGGTCCATCCTTCTCCCTGGTGAAGACGGAACTAGTATCTCTGCTTTTCCCCCATTATCCTCCACCCACTCCACCCCTTTCTTAAGCCTAACAATCCCTTCCTTCTTGTCCCTTTTCTCACTTATATAGCGAAAGAAAGCCTTCTCCCCTTCTTAATTCCTTCAGCAATCTGCAGCTTCTTCTGTGCCTTTGCTGGCCAAACTTTCTTACTTGCCTCACTAGCCAACTTTAGGTAATTTTCCCTATCCACCTCTCTCTTGGTCTTTCTAAATTTTCTATAGGCCAGTCTTTTTTCCCTTACTGCATGGGCAACCCCAGAACTGAATCAGCTGTGCACTTTGGCCCTTGTGTTCATCCCCCTTAGCCTAATGCATTCATCTGTTGCAACCAGTATTCCTTCCTTAATGATGGACCACCTTTGGTCCACCCCCATATCTGCTCTGATGCCCACCAGATGGCTCCTTAGCACTTCACCCATTTTCCTGAATGCTGCCCTCCTGAAATCCAAGATTTTGGTCTTAGTCGGGATGCTTTCCCTGCCCATATCCAACTGGAACCACACTGTGCAATGGTCACTTCCACCCAGTAGCTCCCTAACCATTAATTCCTGTACATGCTTCCCATTTGTGAACACCAGAGCAAGAATTGCTTCAGCTCTTGTTGGTTCAGTGACCAACAATTATATATATATATATATATATATATATATATATATATATATACTGTGTATATATATATATATATATATATATATATATATATGTTAATGGCTTTTTTTCTACAAGGAGGAAACTAAGTATCCCTTTACTACAGGTAATGGTATGATGTGGAGAGTAAACAAATTATATATGGATATTCTGGGTTTGACTTAGATAATCCACCAGGGTGGACAATAAACAATCTGCCCAAACCTAGTTAAAAGAGTAAGAATTGGAAAAAACAAATGTAAGCCCACTTGCGGGAGGGGCTTATGCTCCCATGTGGGAACCCCTTTCCTCCCCACCCCACCCTCCAGAGCTAGGGAATTTGTTAGTGCTGTGGGGGTTAATACCTGTTGGATGCCTCAAGGTGGCAGTAGACTGAAGGTTAGAGAGGGTATATAAGGCTAGAGACAGGAGGTTTTGGGGCCTTTTCCAGCATGGGCATTAGGTCTCAGGCTGGAGGGGGGCAGCTGGAGGAGCAGAGTAGTCAGTCAAGAAGGGAGCTCAGCAGTTTAGATGGGCCTGTGTGGGGTAAACCCCCCCACCGTGGCAGTTAGGGACAGCCTCTGCAGTGACGTGGCATCGAGGAGCTGGGAAGGAAGCTCTGTGGGGAGGATGGTCAGCCAGGTCCTGCGTCACCAGGGTAATGGAGGTGCAGGTGACAGCAGTAGGTCAGGATAAGCAAGAGCCCTTAGAGATCCTGTGAAATAGGGGGTGTATGTGACAGGGTGGAATAGGACCCTGTCCCATTTGTTATGGAGAAAGTGTTTAAATGCAAGGATCTTTCCTTTTCTGTCTCTTCTCTGTCTGGTTGCGCAACCAGATTTTCCTGTGAGACTTTGGATTTGATCAACCCGACAGGCTCGCAGTTTTTTTCCTCTGGCTGTCTCCCAGTTTTCTCTTGCTGTCTGTTTTTCTCCCTTGCATATCTAGATCTGCTGATATAAAAATATGTGCAAATCACTGTATGGAAATGTAACTGATATCGGGATAGAAGCATAGAAACATACAAGTTGACAGCAGATAAGGACCGCAAGGCCCATCCAGTCTGCCCATTTCATTTTCTACCTTATGAATGTGCCATCTGCCTTTGCTCTGTCAATGGCCTATCTATTCATCCTCATCTGTATTGCTGCCTTATGCCTATCCTATGCCTGTTTGAAGCACTGCACTGTATTCATATCCACCACTTCCTGAGGTGGGCCATTCCATGTATCCACCACCATTTCTGTAAAAAAAAGCTTCCTCGCA
Organism: Neoceratodus forsteri; assembly: GCA_016271365.2. Lineage (NCBI taxonomy): Eukaryota > Metazoa > Chordata > Ceratodontiformes > Ceratodontidae > Neoceratodus > Neoceratodus forsteri. Next base: position 1,224,546,567 of record CM057450.1, read on the forward strand.
TTACCCCTTAATCGGCCTCCCTCTAATCTCATGCTGTGTCCTCTTGTCCTGCTATTTTTCTTATACTGAAACATGTTAGACTCTTTCACCTTGTTAATGCCCTTAAGGTGTTTGAATGTTTCGATCATATCATCTCTCTCCCTCCTTTGCTCTAGGGTATACATATTGAGCTCCGTTAATCTGTCCTCATATGTTTTCTGATGCAGTCCCTTCACCATTTTGGTTACCCTTCTCTGGACTGCCTCAATTTGGTTAATATCCTTGTGAAGGTGTGGCCTCCAGTACTGCATGCAGTACTCCAGATGGGGCCTAACCAGTGTCTTGTAAAGATGGATTATTACCTCCCTCTTCCGACTTGTGATACCCCTACTACAGTAATACACCCCAAAATCCCCCTAGCCTTACCTACTGCTTTAGTGGTCTGCTTGGATGATTTCAGGCCACTGGTGATTATGATGCCCATGTCTCCTTCTTCCCTTGTGACTGCCAGCAACTCCCCTCCCAGCCTATAGGTGGCTTCAGGGTTTCTCTTCCGCTTGTGCATGATCTTGCACTTCTTTGCGTTAAACCCCAGTTGCCACTCTTCTGACCATTTTGCTAGTTTATCCAGATCTCTTCTCATTCTGCCCACCCCATCTGGATCATCTACTCTGTTGGAGATCTTGGTGTCATCTGCAAACAGACAAACCTTACCCTCTAGTCAATTTGCAATGTCACTGATGAAGATATGGAAGAGCACTGGCCCCAGGGCTGATCCCTGAGGTACCCCACTTGTGACTTGCATCTCTTCTGACTGTATACCATTTACCACCACTCTCTGTTTTCTGCCCGTCAACCAGTTTGCCACCCAGTTGATGAACGTCTGACCCACCCTGAGCCTACCCAGCTTCTTAATCAATCTTCTACGTGGAATAGTATCGAAAGCTTTGCTGAAGTCAAGATAGGCGACATCAACTGCTCCCCCTTGGTCCACCACTCTGGTTACCCAGTCAAAGAAATCTATGAGATTAGTTTGACAGGACCTTCCTTTTGTAAACACATGCTCTCTTGGATCCTGTGCTCCTATGGATTCCAGGTGTTGCACTATCCTTTCCTTAAGGAGTGCCTCCATAATCTTGTCCACTACTGAGGTAAGACTGACTGGTCAGTAATTCTCTGCCTCCTCCCTGCTACCACTCGTGTGGAGGGGGATCACACAAGCCCTTCTCCAGTCTTCTGGGACCTCTCCAGTGCTCAGAGGCTCACTAAATAGTTCTGATAATGGCTCTGCTAGTTCCACCTTTAGCTCCCTTAATACCCTGGGATGTATGCCATGAGGTCCCATTGCATGGTCCTCCTCCTCACATGCCCCCTTATCCCCTTTGATCTTAGCAATACCCTAACTGGACTTTCTCCTTTCACTAATGTATCTATAGAAAGTCTTGTCACCTTCTTTTACTGTTTGTGCTAGTGCTTCCTTGGTTTGGGCCTTTGCCTGCCTTACTGCCTTCCCTGCTTCCCTTAGGGAAGTTTGGTATACCTCCCTATCTTCATCCTGCTGCATTCCCATATATTTCCTGAAGGCCAGTCTTTTAGCTCTGACCTTTTCTGCTACTGTTTTTTTCAGAACCAAAGTGATTTCCGTCTTCTTTTGCACTTCCTTTTCTCTCTAACACAATGGGATGTTGCTTCAAGTACTGCATCCTTAATGCTTGCCCACTTTGCCTGTACCCCCTCACCTGTATTTCTTTTTGCCAGGGCTAACTTAACTCTGTTGGCCATCTTATCAAAGTCAGCTCCTCTGAAGTCCCATATTTTTGCCTTGGAATGGGATGATTTAGTTCTAGTGGCCAAATTGAACCATACCATGTGATTGTCACTGGCCCCCGGGTGACCTTCTACCCGGAGATCTGTGATCCTTTCCCTGTTAGTCAGTACTATCTCTAGGATAGCCCTGTCTCTTGTGGGTTGTTGTACCAGTTGTTTGAGGCCCTTCCCCCACAGGGAATCCACCATGTGTTTAGTTCTGGCAGATGTTCCTGCTGGTATTGACCAATCTGTATCTGGAATGTTGAAGTCTCCCATTATCAGAACCTCACCCTTAGCTGTCATGTTTTGTATATCTTCTAACAGTAATGTGTCTATGTCCTCCCCAGTATGGAGGCCTGTTCACAACCCCAGTTCGTATGGCTGTACAATTTCCTGTTTCCAGGGTGACCCACAGTTCTTCTGGCCTCTTATGTGTATTCTGAATTTCTGTAGCTTTGATATTTTCATTGACATAAAGGGCCACTCCACCCCCCCACCTTTTTTTTTGCACCTCAGTCTCTTCTGAACAGTACATAGCCAGGTACTGGAGTCTCTTAAGTGTGGTTACTGGTAAACCATATCTCGCTAATGGCTACTATGTCCAGTTTAGCCTCTGTCATTATTGTCTGCAGGTCTGGGATCTTGTTTCCCAGACTGCGAGCATCTGTGTACATGATTTTCCATTGGCCAGATTTTGGTGTGTTAGTTGCTGGGCGAGGTCTGGTGTTTCCCCCTGTGCATCGTATGGGGAGCTGGACCTTTTTCCATACCTGGTGATGCAAATGAACTACAAACATGGTGAACTCCTGTTTGACCACTAGCTGAGGGGGGAGGGGTGTTCTTCCCATTCGATGTATGGGGTGCTGCATCCCTCTCCCCATTTGCTAGTTTAAATATTCTGCAAAGACATCAAACTTCTGCCCCAATGCACTGACTCCCTCCTTGGTCAGATGCAGTTCATCAAATTTAAAGAGCTTTTGCTCCCAAAGCTGTTGCCAGTTCCCTACAAATTTGTGTCCTTTTTCCTGGAACCAGCCCTTGAGCCACATGTTTAGCTCCCCTATCTCCCCTTCTCTGACCTTCCATCCATCTGCCCCCCCTCTCCCAGACTAGTAGGATGTCAGAGAAAGAGATGCCAGATGAAATGGATGATAGTTTGTCACCCAACCTGGTCAGGTGTTCCTTGGTCTTCTCAATTGACTGGCTGGTGAGATCATTAGTCCATATGTGTACCAGGATGTCAATGTTTTCTCCTGCTTCCTGAACAACTTTAGCAATGTGGTCGGTGTCTCTCCACGCTGATGTACCTGGAAGACATTTGACCATTACCCCGGCTGGAGATAGGTATCAACTCCCTGAATCACGGAGTCTGCTATGATCAGAAGTTTTTTTGGATTTCTTTTTTGCTTTTTTTGTTTTGGTTCCTGTTTTGGGTGAGTTTTGTTGTGCTAGCTCCTGTACTGCAGTATCCTCTGCCCCTTTGTTTGATTTCAGAGATAGCGGCAGATACCTGTTTGTAGTTTTTATATGGTTTGTGGAGGTGATATGTTGGAGATCACTGAATGATTGGGCACCCGATTTGCCCCTCCTAACCACCTGTCAACCCCCCAGACCACTACCCTCTGCGGTCGAGCTGCTTCTGTTGGATGTTGGGGAAATGGCAGGCAGTTCTTGTAATATATTTCCTCTTGAATATGCAATTTGAGGTGCACAATCTCTGCCCATGCTGCCTGGAGCTGAGCCCTTAGATCTCCAATGGCCCTGCATGTAGGACAGTGTCCTAAATCCTGAAAAACTGCCCTTCTGAAAAGTGTTCTGTAGTACCTGCAATTAATGATATCCATTCCAGATAAGTTGCTGGGTTTATAACCTGGTCAGAGTAATTAGAAGGAAGAAAATGAAAGCAAAAGTTTGATTTTGTGTTTTTGTTTGTTGTTTTTTTATAACTTATTATAACAAGTTAAATTACTAGTGCCCCTGTAAATGAGGTCACTGTGTGGCTACCCCACTGATCCTCCCCTTCCTGCTTTGCTACAGGAAATGTTACGACTGTGCTACCCTATAAAAAGAGTGTAGTGTGGGGTGGTTGGGGATGGGGATGGAGATGGGGGTGGGGGTGGGTGGCTGGGCCCTTCCCCTGCCGAACAAGAAGAACCACGGACGAAAGAAACCAGGAGGTAAGAGCAGAAACAATCAGCCAGCAACAAATGCAGTAGCCCTAAAAGCTTATCCTAATGATAGATAAATCTGTAAAACCTGTAAAGCACCTCCTGTAATAATTTCACAGAAGATATACCCTATAAGAAACACTTTGCTACAGAGAAAAATAAAGCAGTAACAGAAACTATACCTTGCAAAAGACAATTTGAATCAGAAGAGTACAGCAGTAATCTGTAAGCACACACCTGTAGGCACACCCTGTAATAATGCAGCAGAAGGTATACCCAGCAACAACAATTTGAATCAGAGAAAAATAAAGCAATAAAATGTTAGCAACAAACAGAAACAACCCCTGTGAGTACAAAATAGAAATAACAACACACAGTAAATCTGCCCAGCCAAAAGAAGCCTTAATCCTTTTCCTTGCTCTAGTAAGGTTCTTTGCTCTGTCCTTTCAAGCAACCTAGAAGAAAAGAGCTCAGGTGAAGCTAGTGCCTTGGCCAGCAAACCAAGTCTTTCTAGATCCCTTTTGTTTGGGAAATGTATAGCATTACTGTTGAAATGTATATAATTGTATTTTGACACGACTAAAAAAAGCTATTGGGAACTTCAGAGATTACTAGAGTTCAAATTTTAGGCCTTTTTGCAAAAGCTGTGGAAATAGAGCCTCTCAGCTCGGGCACAATGTGTTCTAGCAGCTCCTGCCTGATATTTACAAGAACAGGATGTTTGTTTAGAATGGGGGTGGAAGGACTTATAAGTGAGCTGAGCTGCAACTGCTGGAAGAAGAAAAAGGGATACAGAGACTGAAAGAAAACAATATTTAATTTCTCTTCTGTACATAGTTATTATGAACAAGTTTATTTTTTTTATGTTACTGCTACTGTAATTAAATATTTTTTGGTGAATTCTACAACTGCTCCAGGTTTTCCCCTATTCTTCCTGACCTGTGCCTTGGCGACAACAGGGCAGTGACCAGTGCCAGACCAGACAGAGAATGTATAACCCAGAACAGAGAAAAAGAAAAAAAAAGATTTTGCTTACCAGCACCAGTGAGCCAGGAGTCTGGGGGTTTTCTAAGTAGAGAGGTTCCTTGGGTAAATCATCCAAGAGGTTGGAGGAATAAGCACTGCTTGTTCTACCTGTAAACCATTATTGCTGCCCAGAATGTCCAGCTTGGGAATTTTGTAAAAAGGTTCAGATAGCCCTATGGAGTTGCTTTATTTATTCAATGAAGGATGTGACCCTTACATTCCTGGAATCATTTGGGATGCAGGAGCTAAATAAAGAGGCTAGTTGGGAAGAAATTTCGCAATGATTGTTTCTTGAAGTTTGGAAGGGGGAGAAATGAAATGGAAAGCCCCCACATCCATCACACTGCATCAGGGGATCAAGAGGCTCTGGGGCTCAGAAGAGTCAGAAGCCTGCAGTTTGGAGATCCTGGTCCAGTGATCAGTGTTCAGGGGACAAACAGATCCAGAATTGGAGGCGAGATCAGATCAAGAGTGCCCCTGGAAATGAAGTCGACAAGTGGAAGGACAGATATTTTTTCCTATCTTATTTGGGTGCACTGGCTCGGGTTTGCGCTTGATGTAGTCCTCCCTTATACCCTCTGGAACAACTGCGATGATAATTTATGCCCCTAGATGAAGAGGTGGGGGGGGTTACACATATGTTGTGCAGAGTGCTTTGATGTGTGTGTGTAGTCCTAGTGTGTCCTTCCCTTTGTCTGTTGTTAGGAGTTTTTTTCTAAATTAGCTTGCTAGTTTTATAGTAGTTTCATGGCCCCAGGGTATCTCCAGTTTATCAAGGTTTATTGCTCTTCTTTTCCCTACAATGCCTCCTGCGCCATGTGACAGCGATGTATCTGTGACCACAGACTTAGCAAGTGCTGGTTTAGAGTCAATTTTACAACAGCAGAGCTGTGATATTAGGTAACTTTCCTTATGCAGTGAGCAGTAAATGTTACATTAACAGTTTAGCAAATAACTGAGGGCTAATTGAGTGGGTTATTCTGTAAGAAAAAAGCTAGAGTCTTTACTAATTATAGTATTGACGATCTGTGGTGATTTGTGTGCTTTTTATTGTTATGTAGTTTGATGCAATGAAAAGTGTTAAAAGCAAAACATTCACAACAGGACATTCACCTGACAGACCACCATCCTGACCACCGAAAGCCCGACACTACAATTTGCCAGACTTGGAGTTGATTATATTATTTTATGGGGGTGCAGGGGCGGAGCCCTTGCCAGCCCACAAACATGGCATAAGTCCAGTATTGGGCTTTCTGTGGTCGGGATGGTGGTCCATTGGGCAATAGCCGCATTGGGATGTCGGGCTTGGGATCCTGGGTGTTGGGATTCTCAGTGTCGGGCTTCTGTCATATATTTATTTATTTATTGAAACTGTTTCACCATGAAAGGCACACTGAGCAAGAAGATGCTCGTCTCCCGGTACGACCTGGGGGGAGGGGGTACAGTGGGAGATAACACACAGGTTATCAAGAGATTTACACTTAACAAGGTATACAGTAGACTGAGATTACAGTTATACAAGTACAGAGGTAAACAGGGATATGACATTTGTTACAGTTCAACTAGAAGCACAAGGAAAACATTGTTGACAGTTTAGTTATTGACAGCAACATTGGTTGCAGTTTAGCTTGTAGCACATAGAATACATTGGTTGCAGTTAGCTTGTAGCACATAGATTTAGATAACACTGAGGCGAAAAGATACAGTATCAAGTGCAATTTAGGATAGGACAAAAGAACACAAGCCAAGAAGTGCCGTAGTTGGTTTAGATAAGCCAGCTTCCATAGTGTATGCTAGGTGCCGCTGGTCTGGCAGTCGGGGGGCATTTGTAAGTATCAAGTGTAGGAGCAATTTATCATAAGGTAATTTGCCAGCACTGTAGATATGGAGTGGGAAGAGGAGGACTGGCAAATTTGTGGAGGGAGCTCATTCCAGAGTTTAGGGAAGCGATGTGAGAAGGCTCTGCACAACATCTTTTTGCAAATTTTGACTGTAGTACTCCTTTAAAACATTTCTTATAAGCTACATGTTTATCTCTGCTGAATTCCATTTGGCTGTCTTGATAGGTAACTTGTATCCAAGGAAAAAGAATGGTGTGTACATTAGTCGACCTCTGTTATATGCTGTGTGCAGGTGTCTGTTGACAGGCACCACTCCAATAGTGTGAAATCTGCTAACAAAAGCAATATGCACCAAGACTCTAAAAGTAAAAGATCCCAGATGAAGCGAGTTTGTCAATCAAGCAACAAAAGTTTTTCTCTAGCGCCTTTCCAGTTATGCTCAAAGTACTTCACGGTTAGGAAATTGTGAAACACAAGTAAAAATAGCATCAAATGCACCATAAAACATTAAATTAGATGTAGCAAAGCATATCAGAAAAAGCAAGAACGCTGCATCCAAACCCAAGAGCCGAAGAGATCAGGAGATAAAAGTCTTTAGTAATGTTTTAAGCAATGTCTTAAGCTTAGAAATCGAATCAGCACATGTACTGTATGTGCATCAGAACAGCAGTCCATGAAGCAGACTCTCAACAAGAAAATGGTCTCCATTTTAGCTACTATGTTCTAATCCCACAACAAAGCTGAAAATGTGTTTGAACGATACTGGATTGACTGTGTGCCTTCTTAACCTGGAATACATTATTATTTATTCACTAATGTAGCGCTTTCAAAATTGTCAAAGCACTGTATATAATTTACAGGCATCATATCCAGAACATACACATATCAAAACTGATATCTCATTAGTAACAAAGTCAATGCTGAGCAATCCTTAACTACTTAAAACTGTTAAAACGGTAAATGCTCGAAAACACAAACTGTGACTCAGTAAAATGATGAGTTTTCAAATAATATCTGAAGTCTACAGCTAAGGTAGCAGAGTAAATGGAAAATGGTAGATGATTTCACATGGGCTAAGGGCACAATTCATATAGAAAAGGTAATATGATGTGTATATATACATAGACAATGTATAAAACATAATGCAACTCTCATTTTTAGAAGGTATTATCCATATACTGTGGCCTGCACATGTGTACCATATTTCCCCCACTCTTTTATTTGTGTTAAATATATCAAAAGGTTTTTTTCTGTATAGTGAAATACATTTTTTGTTGTATGAAAAAATATTTTATTTCTCACGTGGGAATGTCTTGCACAACATAAATGACAGGGAATACATAGTAAGGCTGTACAAGTAATGACTATGAATTTCCAAATACAACCAATCCAGAGTATTTCTTATTTGTGGTACTCGTGTAACCCCCCACCGCACACGGAGGATCCAGAAGTTTGCATGACCAGGAATGCTTGAGGATGAGAAACATGAAAGCATTTAGCTTCTACTATAAGGGGGATTACTCCACACCATGGGAACCCCACAGGACACCTGTAGGTACAGAAGACAGGTGACAGAATATAAGAGGTCATGGGTACTGTAGCCCCTGTAGATCTTAGGGCTGGCACCCCGGGAGGGGCCATCTGTCTGCATAAGAGATGGGCATTGTATATACACCGTATACTGTCGACAAATATATATTTCTGCTTAAATATCTCATTCGTTGTTACATTGTAATCTAATTGTATGTTATCCATGCATTCTCTGTTTCGGACACTGGTGCCCTGTAACACTGCACTTTTACTGTTAACAGTGTTCCAATCTTGTAACGTATGTTATGTGTCTTTTGTTCATTTGACGTGAAACCTTTGTAAATGAGCTTCCAGCTCAAAGGTGTATTTCCAAGATCTCAATAAATAAATAAATAAAAATACCTCACTGTTGAGTGCCTGTATGCCAAGAGAGCGGCTGTGGGAGACTGCATAAGATGGAAATATTAGGGGCTGCCCACTGGCTCAGTGGAAGCACTCCGAACTTTCATACTGTTGACCCAGGTCTAGAAGTGAGCCTGGGTCTGCTGGGATTGGGTGGCCAGGCTGGGGAATGCTCCCAAAAGGAGCGTGAGCCAGTCAAGTAGGGAGAAAGTCTGACAAGACAGAACTGCAAAAACAAAGAAAGGTGGGTGCACAGACCGACAGGGGGGCTACCCCTACTCCAAGTCACCAATACCACCAATGTTGTGCACTTGCGTGGAAAGCAAAATCAGAGCTTCTTAAGGCTGTTTGGCTTCATGGATGCCTGTAAGGCAAAACTACAAAATGTTATGTATTTAAAAAAAAACTTACTCAGAGGGGCATGCTCCCTGAGGAGGGGTTTTCATGATCCGAAGTGCCGGGGATAGTGTGGTCTTTTGACTGTGTTGTTGGTTTAACTGCTTCTTATGTTTGTTAATTTTTGAATAAATACTTTACATTTTGCAGCTCTAGCTTACATCAAATTATTCATGTGAAAACTGGCATCCATGAAGTTGGACAGCCTTTCAAAGCTCTGATTTTACTTTCCACAGGAGTGCACAACATTGGTGTTGGTGTCAAGGAGGGAGATGGCCAGGCTCCGATGCAGCAGTGACCCCTTGTGTCAAAGCTTGCTCCCTTGTGAGGGGTGGCACATGCCATGGGCATGGACTGCACTTGCCATCATGGGGTGCTGGGAGGGATGCAAGAAAAACCAAAGGAGAAAAAAATGGAGCCTGGGCTACAAGACACCCTGCTCTCTCAAGGCACACCCACGCTGTCACCCTGGATGCCTCAGCAGAAGTTGGACCAGTTCCTGGGGGGAGGACGGCCATACCCTCTCCACCCTGCTACGGAGGGGTAATTTGTGAGGACCAAGCTGAGGTAGGTTCCAGGGGAAGATGGATACTGGTGGTGCCGGAGAGGGGCACAGGCTGAAGCAGTCACCCAATCATCCAAGGAGGACAAACAATAGATGGAAAAAAAGGGAAATGTTGGAAACCCACTTGTAATGTTGTGTACCATCTGCTTTTTGTGCAGGACTTATTGTAGTAAAGCTTCTATTTGCACACATACTTGGGCTGTTCATGTGTTTGTTTAAATTGCATGTGGGATGTGTGATTTGTGGTTCCAAAGGCAGTGGTACAAACCCCTGAAGAAACAAAGTCACTCAGTAGGCCATGAGTTATGCATGTCCTGGGGCAGTCATCAAATACTCCAGGTGGAGGCACAGAAAAGCTAAACCACTGTACTGGAACCCAGGTCAGCCTTCTCACTTCTATCAGATGACAGGCAGGCAGGCACCCTGAGGAACCTGGGTGGTGAAAAGCTGCACTATACTTGTATTCAAGAAAGAACAAAAAAAACTGCAAAAGTTTAAAAGAAACTTTTGCCCTCCCGAGGTGGGCAGGACGAGACCCTCTGCAAACCCCTTCCCAGTCCCAATCAATTTCTGCCCTCTATCCTCTCTCTTCACCCCATTCACAGATGTTCAAAAAAAACATACCAACCACTTGGCACTGTGGAGCTGATCATGTCTTACCAGATACCACCTACTAATTCCAGACATATAATTATTTCATTATGAACCTTCCTGTTTCCCATTCCATGAATGTGGTGTTAATAGGGTCCACAGTTCTGGCTAGCTTAGAACCCCTTCCCCCCGAACACTGCACACACAACCATTACTAGCACAGTCATCTGACTGTATTAGCAATCGGAGCATGTGACCAGGAATGATGGCAGTCAGCATCACTGATGACATTAGGCAGCCTGACCAATCAGGTGGGGAGGAGATCATCAAACACATAGTCTGGTGGGGTCAGTCTAGTGAGGAAGGGAGGCATGTGATGACTTTGGGCATGGGCCAATCGTGGGGTCCATCACATACCTACATTTTGAGGGGTCAGGCAAGTGTGAGAGGGAGATGTGTTTGAAAAGATGTGGGTGGCTCCTGGCACAGCACCATAACCAGTGTTTTTTATGGACTGTGTGGGAGAAGTCAGGGAGGGGGGCAGAGGGCTGGAAAAGCATGTGTGGGGCAAGCCAAGGGTCTAGCCCTAGCTACCTGAAAAGGAAAGGACTTCTTATTTTTTTTATTTTATTTTGCCCCTGAATACCAAAGTGCAAGCAATGAATACTGAGTATTTGGAGTGCTGAGTACAAATACTTACCAAGTATTTGGATAAAGGTACTCACACACACCTCTAATATGTAGTGATGTTCACCAGAGGTTATGAGAAGACAATCATAAAGAAGGCATAACACCTCTCCATTAGTGGGTCTTACATGTACTGTCATGCAGTGAATCCTTTTGTACTGTGAATATTTTAATGCTTCACACGATTTGGGGGGCTGTGGACTATCCACAGGGGCCATGGCTAAGCAAAGTTGAGTTATGATTTTTGTACCCCTTCTGTGCCAGTACTGGTTGTTAAACAAAAAGCATCAAATGGTTTTCGATGTGCCATCCCATTATTGCAGAGGGCTGAAGTGCTGGATGTCTTACCTCTCACCACGCCGGCGACCCATGTTCGGAAACAAGCACAGGTTGCTGTGGATCAGACTCGGGAGGGCTGGGACCGGATAGAGCGGCCACCAGGCAGCTTTCCTCTACCAGGTTGGGGAGCTTGTCACTGTGTGGAGACTCAATGGTAGCATTGAGCACTGCGGGGGGGGCTGGCTCTAGACCAGGTGGGTGGATTGGGGCTGTTGTCAGTGCCAGCGCACATGTGTGCCTCCATGCACATGCGTGACCATGAATGGCCAAGGTCCTGGGGAAACGTTAAAGGGAGAAAAATCGGCAGAAAATACTCCTGGAGGCAGGATGAAGACTGTCCACCCCCCACAGGCTCCGCAACATTGGCTGGGCACATGCCACAAGTCCTGTGGCAGAGGACGCCAATGTAAGGTAAGTCCCAAAGGAGCCGGGTGACAGGGCTGGGAGGGTTGGTTGAAAGGTGGCAGCAGGGAGAAGAAAAGCATAAAGCACAGGGAAAAAAAATGGTTTTCAATGTCGTAGCCCATGACAGAGACCAGTGCACATGACAGGAAGGAGATTTACATGAACTGTGGCCCTGACTGGCCAAACACTAGAACTTGCCTGCGCAAGACATGGGACAAAACACAAATAGACTTTCCAATGGTCAGGCTCATTAAAGAAGGCCTTTTGGGGCTGGCCCAGTGTTGCTGAGGGTTGAGGCCACACCTTTCTCCATGCCAGTGACCTGGGCTCGGGAATGGACTCGGGTCGGCTGGGAGGGAAGGGGAGGACTGAGCATCCGGAAGACTGCAATTCTCTCCTTGGAAGGGTTGGGATATGTGCCCGCCACACTAGCAACTCCAGTGAAGACTGGGGAAAGCAGTAGAAGTGGGCATCTAGTAACAAGGATTGGGTGGCAGCGGATGTCCTGCGGGTGAGCATGGGAGTGTGTTCGTCACATGCTGGACTTCACTGCATGTCTGCGCCCTAGGGACTCCAGATAGGAAAACACCTCATGATGTGCAGGATGATGCAGCCAATGGATGACCATCCCCCAGTCAAACAAAGCTCAAGGGTGATGTCGTCTCTTCTCCTGGTTCACTCCCCTGCCAGGAGGGGCCCCTCCATGGGGGGTAAGCCATGGTCCTCCCTGCTCTGTGATCGTGGTGGAGGTGGGCCGGTTGGATGTGGAGTGTCCATGTACATGGCAGAATGGGGTAAGTACACCCCTAGCCTTCACAGAGGAGATAAACAAAATTTACAAAAAAAAAATAAAGGACTTTTGATGATTGTGCCTTTAGAACAGATGGCCAACGCCATCTTCTGTACCTCTGATCCATGTCCGTTTGAGAATCAGAATCTGAGGCCAGTGATTGACCAATCAAACAACAGTCTACTGTAACAGTCATCTGAGAGCTCATGGTTTCCTGGAGGACTTCATTAATTTGCCTTAGTTTGAGGGACCCAATCTCCTTTTGAGGAGCCAATGAACCAGCCTTTTCCTGTGACTGACATCTGACCATGGACAATGGAGAGGTTGTCTGCTCAGGTTTTGCTACACAGAACCTACCAGCTTGAGGGAGTATGTTCCTGTCTGTCTGAGGTGGTAGACCTACCATCTGTAAGTGCAAGCCAGCACTACGCAGACAATGGTGAGAGGGAGAATAGTGCAGTCTCAGTCACTGAGGAGGAGTTACTTAATTTTTGACTGCTGCAACCCAACTGACTTACCCAGAATTGTTGAGAGAGAGAGAGAGAGAGAGAGAGAGAGAGAGAGAGAGAAATTGAAGACTTCACCCCACTCAGGTCAGAGCAGCCTACACAGCTACTGTGCCATCAAGGTTGCTCTCATGGCCTATCACCCACCCGACCACCCTGAGAGTGAGATCCTTGAGAGAGAGACAGCGCAGCTAATCAGTGAAGTCCTGGGAGCTGATGACTGAGAGGGAAGAGGAGTTGGTGTGAGACATTCTGCATACATGTGGAGTTGGGGCATCCAGCTAAGACTGCAGGGAGAGGAAGAAGGCTGCAGCTGCATAATGCAGGGTAACCATGAAAACTTGAAAAGGTCCCATGGATCTACAAGGCCCCTAGTTAATTAGAAATGTAAAAACAAATAATGACAACAGAAAAAGACCAATGGTACATCCAGTCTGCTCCATCAAACCCTGGACCTATTGTCTATAGAGGCCATACTAGCCTTCACTATCCCCCGTAATTCCACTGTGTACTACTACTGCTCAGTAGCCACTCTTCATAACTTGAGGCACTGTGCTCTGTAGGGGTCATAGAGTAAGCAAAGCTGAGTTCTGATTTCTTTTCGCTGGTAAATACTGGCTGCCTCACCTCCACGACCCCCTTTGTGACCACTTTGATGCCATTTTCTGGCAGAGGCTCGCTGTCTTCGCTTGTGACGACAGAGCAAAAGTAGTCAGTAAGGATGGCTACCTTTTGCACATCCTCCTCGGTTACTCTACCTTGCTCAGCCTAACTATTCCTCCTCCTTTTCTTCTTTTTTCCACAATACCTGAAGACCTGCTTCTCCCCACCCTTGATCCCCGCCACATTATGCAGCTCAATGTCTGCTTTTGCCTTCCTACCCACCCTTTTTGCTTCCTTATTTCATCTGGTATATAACCCATTTTCCCACCACATGCATTTCCTTATACCTGGTGAAGGACTGTTTTTTTGGGGCCCTCACTGCTATCCTGGCTCTTCCCAAGAACCATATTGATCTCTTGAAACTGTTTCTTTTGGTTACCTTTCTCATGCATAACTTACATTCCTCAAGAACGGTCCCATTTTCACATGCCCCCTCCATACTTTTGATGCTGTCTACCCCAACTAACTTGTCTCAGACCAGCTCCCTCATCCTGTTGAAATCCACCCTTCTGAAATTAAGGACCTCAGCCCTGAATTGAGACTTTAGGTCCCAAGGGCCAGCATGAACCACAAAGAGTTATGGTCTCTGGAACTTAGTGGCATCCTTACCTGCACACCTCCTACCCCTCCAAGTTTGTGAGCACCACATCAAGAATGGCAGCCTGCCAGGTGGGTTCCTTAACCAGCTGCATCAGCAGACAGTCCTGGAATATATCCAGCAAGGCCTGACTTCTGGTGCTCACTGCAGCTGTAATGTCCCAGTCAATATCTGGCAGGTTCAGTTCACCTTCCACCACCACCTCCCCCTTTGACACTCTCCTTTCGAGTCCTTCCCCAAGCTCCCTATCCCTCTCTTCCCCAGTCCTGGCTGTCTTTAGATTACCCCCAGTTATAGTTTCTTGCCTGAGGCCAAGATAAGCTGCACTTATAGTGACTATGTCTCACCATTACTTCTCCTGATGTATCCATCTTCCACAGCTTTAGTGCCTTCCCTGCAATACAGGGCTACACCCCCTTTACATTTTCTTCTGTCCCTCCTAAACATTTTGTAACCAGGGACTGTCACATCCGAGTCATTATTTTCTTAGGCCCAGGTTTCTGTGAGGGCTACAAAGTTCATCTCAGTGTCTGCCATCATTGCCTGGCGCATGCTGATTTTGTTACCCAGACCCCTCGCATTAAGAGAGAACCCCGTTCATCTAACTTCTTCTCCTCATTTGCTTTTTATTGGTATGTCTCTCATATTCTTCCCTAGTCTCCTTAACTTCTTCTTTTTCACTCTGCTTGAACAGTGGCTTTGTGAGCCCTCTCTCCATGGTCCTTTCCCTTAGCCCAGTTTGAACCTCACCCTTATTTTTTCCCACTGCACTGCTACAAGCCCCCAAATTAGTGGGAGTACTAGCTAGGTTTCTTTTCCTCTCTTCTACCACAGTGGTTCCATTAGCCTCAGTCTCCTCCCTACACAAAGATTCAGCAATTACATGTTACTTGTCTAGGCTATTCAGCCAGGTTGCAAATTTGGGGGTCTGGTAACAACTATTATTGTTTATTTCAGAGCACCAGTGATGGCCAACCATGTACAACTATGACAGGCTTGTACCAGGTCTATGACTGAGTTCCAGCCCTAAGAGATCCATTGAGACATAGGATATGCTGGTACCAGCATGGAATAGGTAGAGGCTTGAACTGTATAGTCAGGCAGTGGCACTGTATTGGCTGTGGGGTGGACTACCTGAAGGGCTCACCAATTGCTGGGGTACTGCCTGCATATCATTTTATTTGCTTTAACCCTTGCCTTTCCTTTCACTAGGACCTTGCTCCTGACCCCAATAAATACCAGTCAAACTTGTCTGAATTACAGATGCTAGCCTATTTGTAGAGTGTTAAGTTGCTGTCAGGACTAACTGCTATTGCATTGTGTGGGAAATGGGAGGGTTGTGCCAGTGGGGACCACAGTGGGTTTCTACTGTTCCCTGGCAGTTGGGAGGGGGGTTCTAGTTTGTGACCTAGTCTTCTTATCTTTTCTTGGGTGAAAGCACCACATAATTTATCTCAACTTGACATTTTTGGGTAACCAGTCCCCACAGGTGTTAACCAAAGTGCCTCAACCTTATATGAGCCCATAAGATAAGGGGTACCTGTAGCACACTGACATTCACTGCAACCCAGTGCACACAAAGATCCAGCAAAAAAGGATGGACAAAGGTTTCCCATGGCCTCAGGTGTTAAAAAGGATCCATAAATGAAGAGATAACTAGAGCCAGGCCCTAAATAAAGTAGTTATGCGATTAGAGTGTGGAAATAGTTAAGGATAGAAGCCCCACACACTGAATGAACTGTACAACCAGAGTGGTGGAAGCTGAATGACTGCTGTTGCTAGCACTGAATTATAGCAGTCAAACAGCTACTGTAGTTAAAAAGATGGTCTAAGGCAAGGCAATTTTATTTATATAGTGCACTATCCCAGAGGCTCAGAGTGCCTTACAAGAGACAGTTGACAAATCCATAATAAAATGCATAATAAATATTTAAATGAATACTGTATTTCATAAATGCACTGAACAACGCTGTAGGCCTGCTCAAACAAGCAAAATGTTAAAGCTACTGTACCTTAAAGGTCTCCACCATGTGAGCAGCATGAACATGGGGTGGGAGAGAGTTCCATAACATAGTTGCAGCCACCCTGAAGGCTGTGTCCCCAGAATTTTAGCTTTGAACAATGGCCTGCCAACAAGCCTGCCTCAGCGCAGCATAGAAGGACAGAAGATTTTCAGGTAGCCATGACCCAAACCGTATAGGTGTTGCAGCAATCAACTGGGCCACCACATTCTGGACCAGCAGCAGGCCTTGCATCAGAACCCCAGACAATCCTAGGTAGGAGGCCCTGCAGTAGTCCATTCTAGCTGTGACAAAGGCATGATCTACTGTAAACAGGAACCCTGCCACAAGATACAGATTAATCCCGGCAATATTACAAAGATGGAAAAAGCCACTACTGACCACAACCAACATTTGAAGTTCTAGTTTCAGCTTGCAATTTATAATAACCCCAGATTTCTAACTGTATCCACAGTTCAAAGTATGACACCATTAAAAGATGGCAAGATGGTAGCACTACCCATCATAGCCGAACCAAGAGAACCCAGTTCAATATGCATCACCTCTGTCTTGCATGGGTTACATCTCAGCTGACTGGAGGTCATCCGATCATTGACTGCACAAAAACAATGACCCAGCACAGAACCTGCATTAACTCAGTCAGGACAGGTATAGCTGGGTATCATCAGCATAGCAAAGAAACTCCAAGCCATACCGTCTTATTAGCTCACCCAGTGGCATAATGTAAATGGTAAACAACATGGGTATGAGGATCAGGCCTTGAGGGACTCCACTGCTGCACATAGCAGTCAGAGAGATGGAATTTTCCTGAACATCCAGCTGTGCCCTACCCACGAGGGAGGATGCAAGCCAGCACAACACCATGCTGGTCAATTTCACATTATCCCTCAAGCGGTCCAGCATCACCCCATAATCCATCACGTCAGGCACCAATGATAGATTAAGAAGGACCAAGATGGACTGGTACCCTATGTCCCTCACAGTGGAGAGATCAGAGAATACCTTGATGAGAGTAGTCTCCATGGTGTGGCGAGTCTACATCCCTGACTGGAGAATTTACAGATGTCAAATTTTTCCAGGTGAGACTCCAGTTGTGCTGCCGCCACCTTTTCAACAGTTCTCCCCAAAAAGAAAAGGTTTGATATAGGATTGTAATTTATAAGATTATCAGGGCTCAAAGATGGCTTCTTCAGGAGAGCTCTCACCATCACCTTTTTTTCAGGCATTGGACAAAGACCCTTCCTTCAGGGAACACCTCACAATCTCAGAGATAACCAGTCCCAGGGACTCTTGGTAGCCAAAAGGCAAACAGACAGGCCCTAGGTCGAACATACAGCAGGTGGGGTGTAGCCTCACGATCACCTGAAACACCACATCATCAACTGGGTGAAATTTTTCTCATACAATATATTGTACTTACAATGCATAAACTTTTAAATTTTCCTTTTCAATAATCTGAGTGAGAAACATAGTACTTTTAAATACTGAGGTACGGATGACACAGGGAACTAAGACATGGTTTTTATTCACAGGTCAGGTATGGTGCAGGCTTGCACATATAACATTAACTCTTGTCTCAAGAAAACACCTCTCCTGGGTGAAAAGGTAATTCCATCTTGGAGCTCATTCAATCCAGCGGCCACATTTCAGTCTTTTGACCACTGCGTTGATTCGTAATAAATTATCTATTGTAGTTTTCCTTTTGAGAATGAATGTCCAACAGGAATCAAGTAACACCGTAAACTCATTTTATTTGCAACTCATAATAATAATTGCAATTGCGTCGTGCCTAAAAATAGGCATTTTTGATGTCTAGTGCACTTACCTGGTAATCAAAAATAAATAAATAAAATAATACTGAGCACAGATCTTCCATAGCACAAAGCTAGATGTTAACCAGTACTCTCCTGAGCACCTGATATACAGTACATGGAACATCGATGCTGGGTCCCAACCCTACATTATGTGTTGGTGTGCAGGTTGGACCCGATAAGAACTTGTAGACACCCACCAACAACATAATACACAACTTGGATAAATCCAGGAGATGAATATCACCAGTGCAGAGGTGACTTTTACAGTGGCTCTGTCACAACAGAAAGCAAAACATCTAACTCTTTGGAGCCATACCCCCCAACCCCACAAACACAAATCCCCAAGATCAACTGTTCAAAGACAAAGTGTCCCAGTTCATAACGACACTCACCTTTCTCAAATCACTGTGAAGTTGTGGGGCCATAGCTCAGAATCTGTATCTTATCACAAGGCTGCAGTGATATGTACAAGTACAGAGGTGATTCACCAGGGAAGGCCAGCAGTTGCTGCAACAAGTGACTGTCTGTATGAGTGATTACATGCTGTTAGGGAATGACTTCTGGCCAACTACAACATTACCATTTTTGCAGCAATACTATAGTTGGCCAGCAGTAATTTCTGGATAACATACAATCACTCACACTGACAATCACCCTTTGTAGTAACTGCAGGTACTTGACTGTAGGCCTTCCCCTGCGATCATCTCAATACTTCAACATGCCGGCACAGCTAGGTGATGAGAAACAATTTATGAACTATAGCTCCACAACTTCAGGATAACTTCAGAAAGGGACTATCCTTCCCAAAACTGAAGTCCAGATACTAAATAACAACAAAGTGTGTAATTACTTTGCTTTTGAAGTCATGGAACTTTACAAGTCAGACTCCACTGCTAAATTTAAAGCAGTAGTCTAGATCAGTCTGGGGAGAGGGGTGTTAGAGGCCTTCTCATTACCATAGTGTGCTGGATACATTACAAGCTGAATTACTGATATTTTTATCTAGTTTTTGTTGAACAGTAAATGAGGGCTAGACAATACTGCCCATTCTCAGCATCACAGAGGGGGAGGGAGGAGAGAAACAGATGCAAGCAAAGTGAAACTGAACCAGATTAAGCTGTTGGTATTTTTACTGATTGAGGGAAATTTGGCCAGGAACCAGGGAAATTCCTCAATTTTTCTAGATAAGTGCCATGCGATCTTTAACATCCACCTGAACAACCAGGAGAAAAGGCAGACAAGATCTCAGGTTAATGTCTCATTTGAAGGACGGCACACTGCAACAGTACAGCATCCTCTTTGTACTGCACTCTGGTGCCAGCATTTATAGTAGGAGTCCAATTCTGGTGTGGGAATAGAACCCACGATCTTCTGGCCCAGAGGCAGATGTGTTAGCCACTGAGCCATGCTGAAACCACTTATGTTTATTGTTTTGTTTGTTTTGTTTATTTAAAATCTGGAAAAGTCTATGTGCCGAAGACCCGTTTACATGGGTGACCAGAACAAATAAAATATACACAATACATAAAATAGTTAACAAGAATAACATATACAAAGACAACAAATTAGTTAAACAGTTAAACATTCACAGCTATTGCTAGAAAGGAGATACTTTTTTAAGGCTGTTATGAAAGTAATGTGTGTAAAATATTGCAAACACTGGTTATACTTGATGGTAAAGCATTATAAACTGCAGGCAATAAATATAACAATGAGCTTTGACCAGTAGAAGTTTTCATCATAGGAACCATGAACCAAGTACACTGGGTTGATATAGTTTGAGTCATGGAAGTATGTTTTTTAAATAATACATGAAAGGAACTAGGTACCATGTCCAGGACAACTCTCCTGGCCAAGATACCAAGTTGAAACTGATACATCTGATCAAGCGGCAGCCAACCCAAATACTCATAAAGGTTACAGTGGTGACGTAATATATGGTAATTGTGAGGCAAATCTAGCAATCTGATTCAGTAACGTCTTAACCTTATTCATCAACCCCAAACTTGCTGAATGATAGAAAAAAGTCCATAGTCTATCAGAGGCAAAAGAAAGCTCTGAGACAACAACAACCTAGTAGGTGGAATAAGTAATGAGTTAAGTCTGCAACGAGAATCCAGTCTTTGATGTGTTTGTTTAATCATAGTATTAATGTGCTGTTCATAAGTTAAGGATTCATCTAAGAGGAGTCCTAAATATTTGAAGGTCTTAACCTGATCAATGTCATCACCCTTCAGCGTGTGCAATGAGAGAATAGGATCATCAGCCAATTTTTTTCTTTGGTTATAAAAAACATGGATTTTTTTTTTCATTCAATACCAATTTATTAAAACAAAACCATTTTTGAATAGCAACAAAATCACAAACCAAATCATTTTGTACTTCCAAAACATTGGGACCACTCGTGAGGATCACGAGCAGTCCCACGTTTATACTGGTCCTTCCCTGTAGAGCAGAAACTTAAATGGGGGGGTTGGGCACCAGCAAAAAAACAATATATATGGTTAGCACTTACAGAACTATGTTACACAATACCCCCCAGGAAAAAAACAAACAAGATGACATATGCCATTTTTTATTCCTTAGGGCATTTTCATGAAAACAGGGTCTTTGCTCCTTAGATATCATTCTGCTTCTGATGCTTATTCCCTGAGGTCATAAGGTCATAATTCCCTGCTTGTGGCAATGCAGTGTGTTGCTGTAGTGGTTACTGTAGCCTTAGCAAGGGAATAAGAATTAGGAGCAGGAGCCTGATTTTCAGAGGGCATAAAGCAGGTGGGGATATGCAACTCACTGGTGCAGAGATAATAGGGTATTCGCCATTGGTCTGCAGACAAACAGCTTTTTTCAGTAGCTGGTCTGCAGGGGCACCAAATGTTTCCACTCAGTGCCTGTGTTGCTCCTAGTCATACCAGGTGTAGCATGGATGCAGTAATGCAGAAACACAGAAGCTGTCGGCAGACAAAGGCCGCATAGCCCATCCAGTCTGCCCTTTTTTATTGCATTGCTTAAGCTGTAGACCTTTCCAGGTCTACGGCACTTTCTCTGCCACCCCCTTACATATCCATTATGACTCCCTTGTGCTTATCCAAGGCTTTTTGGAATCCCAACACTGTTTTCGCCCCCACAGCCTGCACTGGAAGAATGTTCAAGGCATCCACCACACTTTCTGTGAAGAAGTATTTCTACACATCTCTCCTAAACCTACTCCCCTCCAACTTCATATTGTGGCCCCTTGTTCTGGAGCACCCTTTCCTCTGAAAAATACCCCCCACCTGTGTGGGATATCTGAATACCTTATTCACCCCTGTAAGGTATTAAAAGGTCTCAATCCTATCCCCCCCCCCAGGCTGTTCATGTTTAATTTCTTTAACCTCTTCCCAAGGGACATTTGATGCAGACCCTGTACCACCTTGGTAGCGCTCCTTTGGATGGCCTCCAACCTGTCTATGTCCTTCCTGAGATGTGATATTCAAAACACAGTACTCCAGGTGGGGTCTTACTAAAGACCTATATAGTGGCAACACTACTTCCCTCTTGGTTTACTTGGTAATTTAGGGACAAAAGAAGGCCAAGGCCCATCGGGATTGTCCCCCACAATTTAATGTGGAACATTAATTTAATTCCAGCTTCACTTCCAGCCATTTATCTCATCTCTTTTTGAAAACAGGAATGGAAGGTGAATCCACAACTTCTTGTGTCAGTGTATTCCAAAGTCTGGGGGCTCTCAATGTAAAAACGTTTAGTCTGTACTGGCATTGGATACATTAATTTGCTTGTTATACAATCTGGGGACAATCCTTATATTACTAAAGTTTAATCTGAATTGCTTCATTAACTCTGGTGATTGCTGCACCTTGAAGAGAAGAAAGGAGATCCCCTTTAATTATTCTTTTCTGTAACGAGTGTAGCCTTGTAGCATGTAATCTTTCATCATAATTTTTAGATGCCAAGTAGGGTACTAGTCTGGTTGCTCTCCTTTGGATCTGTTCCAACCTTTGTATATCCTGGTCCAAATATGGGCTCCAAAGCGGGGAGCCATAGTCCGAGTAGGGCCTGAGATATGTTCTATACAAGGGGATGATACATTCCTCGGTTTTTGTAACAAAAGTGTGCTTTATGCACACAAGTAGTGCATTAGAAGTTTTGGCCACTTTAATGCACTGGTCTGTTTGGGAGAGTTTATTGTTGATCAATACTCCCAGATCTCTTTCACATACTGATTCTTTAGGGGGAATATTATTAAGGGTGTGTGTCGGTAGGGGGAATAGATTTGCCAAAGTGTAACACGGTACACTTGTCTATGTTGAGATGCATTTCACTTATTTGGACCCATGCTTTGATTTGTTTCAAGTCATGGATCATTGAGGATCTGTTTATGGGTGAATCAACCCTCCCCCAACCCGTGTCATCGGCAAATTTGGAAAGAGCGGTTTGCTGAGCTGATCTACATGTCCCCAATAAAAATATTGAATAATATGGGTTCAAACACAGACCACTGAGGGACCACGCTTGTTACTTGCCCCTCTTTGGATAAGGTGCCTTGATTCTAACTTGCTGGCTTCTGTTGGATAGCCATTTATTTATCCATCTGACCAAGATGGTACAGAAACCTGCCGATTGGAGTTTGGTAATAAGTTTGCTATGTGAAACCTTGTTGAATGCTCTACTGTAGTCCAGGAGGATCACAGCTAGGGAGCAACCAAGGTCTAGCCCCTGGCTTATATATTCATAGAAAGCTATTAGATTAGTGGTACAAGAGAGACCCTGTCTAAAGCCGTGTTGGGTTGGATCGCTGAGTTTTAGTGCATCCATTTCTCTTTCAAGAAGTGTTTTGATGAGTTTCTCCTTTAGCTTGGAAAGAACAGATGTTAAACTAATGGGTCTATAGTTTTCTGGTTTAGACCGGTTCCCTTTTTTGAAAATAGGTACTACTATGGCCTTTAGCCAGTGGTTGGGGACTACGCCTTCTTGGAGTGATTTATTAAATATGAGTGAGAAGGGAAGCGTTAGGGCATTAGATGCTGCATGTAGGAATCCGGGATTAATATTATCCGGTCTGGGGCTTGAAGTTTTACTTAGGGATTTGAGTACTGATAGAGTGTCTGCTTGGGTAATTATAGTTGCTGGGGACAGTGGTAGAGGCCAGAGTAGGTGTTTCTTTTACAGTAAATACAGAACAGAAATAGTTATTAAGGAATTTGCAATATCTTTACCCACTGTTAATGTAGAATTATCTACCATAAGTGGTCCGATTTGTCTTTTGGTGCCTTGTTATTGACGTATGAAAATAAAGATTTATGACCATCTTTGGAATGTGCTAATCTAAATTTCATGTTTCTTTTGGATTGTAATGTTAGATTTTTTAAGTCCCTAACTGCTTCTTTGTATTTAAGAGTGAGTCCTTCGTTATCCTTTTTATTACACTTCTTTAGATTTCTTAAGAGCCTTTCCTTCTTTTTTTTTTTTTTTGCGCCTCCTCTTCTCCCTGGCTGCCCACTCCTTCAGGTCTCTTAATGCCCCTCCCAACTGCCTGCCCCTACTCCCATACCGGCTATCACCTCATATGGTAGTCCCCCCGGCGTAACCCTTCGCCGGCGGGTCCCCTCCTGAGGGGAAGGGGCACCGTGGGGCTAGCACACTTTTTTCCATTGGCCCAGGGGTACTGCTGAGGCATGCCAGTCATGGGATCGGTGGCAGCGGAGGGCATAGAGACTGTCATCCAGCCAGCCAGGAAGCATTTTCCCTGGTTTTTCTGTGGGGAGTGACGTCCTGACATCAAGGCGTACGCCGACATCTGTCACTCCCCTTGAGCTTTGGACCAGGCGTCACTGCTGTGCTCCCAGCCTCCACCAGGAGTTAGCATGCGCCGGTGCGCATCCCAACCCTCCCCCCGGAGAAGGAGAGCTGTCCCCGGATGCTCCATCCTTCTCCCCCAGCCTGACCCTCCAGCGACCCAAATCCGTTCCCTGAACCCAGGTCGCCCGGCATGCAGGCGAAATCCAACCTGCTGCCAGTGACGGGCGGCATATTTCCTTCTTTTTAATCTGTTTTTTTATGTTTTTGTTGAACCAGAGGAATCTTACCTTTTGCATTTTATTTCTTTTTTGTTGGGACAAAAGTTTTTTCTAAATTTAGGATAGCAGATTTTACATAAGTCCAGGCTTCCTCAAGTGATAATGGTGATAATATTTTACCTGCTGGTAATGCCCCTACCTATACATCCCAGCATCCCACTAGCTCTCCCAATAGCTTTGTTGCATTGTCTGGCCACCTTCAGGTCATCCGATATGATTACCCCCCCAGTCTCTTTCCTGCTTGGTCGCTACTAGTAGGCAGTGTAGTGCAGCGGTGGAAACAGTATAGTGCACTGGTTTAGGGCTCTGAGCTGCAAACCTGGAGACCTGTGTTTGAAAACAACAGCCCCCACTTGCATACTGTGTGATCCTGAGCAAGTCACTTAACTCCCTTGTACTCCCAGGTCGCACCTGGAAACAAGCTTTGGTTTAGTATGCTTTTCCTGGTTAAATAATTTCCCCTTTCCCCTTAGTATTCCTCCCGCTATTTTGTACTGCACTGTGTCATAAGTGCATTGTTTTGCCCTTTTTTGCACTGAGCCTTAGTTGCCAAACTTCTGACCACTCCTCCAGTCACTTTGAGTCTTTTTGCAGCCTCTGCACCCCTCTCCAGAGTATCCACCCTGCTGCAGATCTTGGTGTCATCTGCAAATAGGCATAACGTCCCTTCCAGTTCCTCTGCTATGTCACTAATGAAGACATTAAAGAAGACTGGTCCCAGTACTGACTCCTGTGGTACCCTGCTAGTGACTCACTCCTTCTCAGAGTGAACTCCATTTGCCACCACACTCTACCTCCTATCTCCTAACCAGTTTCTTACCCAGGTTACCAATTTATTGCCTACCCCCATGCTACCCAACTTGTTTACCACCCTCCTATGTGGAATGTGTCAAAGGCCTTACTGAAGTCCAAGCAGGCCACGTCGACCCCCCCCGATCCAACATCCTGGTTACCCAGTCAAAAAAATCTATCAGATTTGTTTCGCATGACCTCCCCTCAGTAAAGCTATGCTGCCTCCATCCTGCAGTCCACTGGATTCCAGGTGTTTCACAATTCTTTCCTTTAATAGTGGTTCCATCAATTTCACTACTACATATGTAAAGCTGACAGGTCTGTAATTTCCAGCCTCTTCTTTGCTACCACTGTGAAGTGGGACTACGTCTTTCTTTCTCCTGTCCTCTGTGACCGTGCCAGTCTCCAGTGAACTGTTAAGCAAGTCTGTCAGTGGTACAGCTAACACCTCTCTGAGTTCCTTTAACACTCTTAGATATACTCCATCTGGCCCCATGGCTTTGTCCACCCTCAGATTAGCAAGTGCTTTCCTGACCCTTTCCTCAGAAAGGGACTGGTGTCCATCCCAAAAAAAAATCTCCTGCTGCTTATTTGTGGTCCTTCCCCTTCCACCTCAACTGTGAATACTGAGCGGAAATATTTATTTAAGATATTTGCCTTTTCTTCATCCTCCTCCATATAACCCCCTGCCTTCTTTATTACCCATGCAATCCCTCCCTTGGTCTTCCTTTTCTCTCTGGTATACCTGAAAAATGACTTGTCTCCCTTTGATACTGCCTGGGTTATTCTTTCCTCAGCTGGCACTTTTGTGCTGCTTCCTGCCTTTCCTGCCTCTCTCCATTTTCCCCGATACACTTCTCTGTCCTGCCTCTCTCCATTTTCTGAGATACACTTCTCTGTTCTCCTCTCTCTGGGTCTCCTTATACCTTCTGAATGCCACTGTTTTTGCTCTTACTTTTTCTGCCACTTCCCTCAAGAACCATAATGGTCTCCTCCTCCTTCTACTTTTGCTTATCAATTTGTAGCCTTTACCATGCTCCCTTTTATTCTGACACATTTTCCCTCCACCCCCCTTCTAGTCATCTCACCCCGCCAGGTCTTCTTGGATTAATTTCCCCCATCTTTGCAAAGTCAGTCCTTCTGAAATTCAGGACCCTCATCCCTGTGTGACTGGATTCCGCTGTTGTTCCTATATTAAAACATAATGTGTGATGGTCACTGGTCCCCAGATGACTCCCCACTCTGCCATCTGCCACACTGTCCCCGTTCGTAAGTACTAGGTCCAGTACTGCCCACCTGAGTTGGTTCACTAATCAGTTGCCTGACAAAGGCTCCCTGCAGGGAGTCCAAGATGTCATTGCTCCTAGCTGATGCTGCAGCAGGTATGCTCCACTCTGCATCTGGCAAATTAAAGTCCCCCACCAGCACCACCTCCCCCTTCTTAGCCATTCTGCCTATGTCTTCCAGCATCTCTTTGTCTATGTCCTCTCCCCGTGTCAGAGGCCTGTATACCACTCCCATGCAAATGGTGGCTCCATTTCCAGACTTGAGGTTGACCCATAACACCTTGACCCCCACCCTCCCTGTACTTCCATCGCTTTGATGTTTTCCTTAACATAAAGCACTACTCCCCCACCTTTGCTTCCTACCCTGTCCCTTTGAAACATCGTATAGCCAGGTTATGACCATTTCCAAGTCACGATTGTTTGTGCACCATGTTTTGGTAATGGCCACAATATCCAGGCCTCCCTAAGCCATGGTGGCCTCCAGGTCTGGTATCTTATTTCCCACACTTCTAGCAATGGCACACATGGCGTCCAGATTTTGTTAGTCTTACTCTTGTCCCTTCTCATGTTGTCTGGTTGTTCCCCCTTCTTCTCCTTTGCACACTGTCTGCTTCTCTTCCCCCCTTCCTCCCATGTTAATCCCTTGTACCCATGGTTGTCCTTCATTTTGGTGGGAATCCTTTCCCCCAGAAATTCTCTCCCTCCATCAAAGCCTGGGGGGAGCAGTTTCTGCCATCCCTGTGCCTTCTGCCACATCTCTTGGCTAGTTTAAATGCCCATCAAAGTAACATTTAAACCAGCTACTGAGGACTGCTGATCCCTTCCTGGATGGATGCAGACTCTCCCCCTGGTACAAGCTCTGATCCATCCAGGTGGAGTCCCAGTCCCTAATGTAGCCATATCCCTCCTCTCTGCACCATTCCTTCAACCATGAGTTCAAGGCCATAGTGTGGAGCTCCATTTCCTTCCCCTGTTGTAGACAGGCAGCGCTTCAGTAAAGGCTACAGTGAATGCTGCCTGCCTAAGACCATTCTCCACCTCCCTAAACTGCTCCTGCACTGCCACGTCCCTTCCAGAGCTAGGTCATTTGTCCCCAGGTGGACAATTCCATCCAGCTCCCCCTTCCTTCCTATAGCCCTTGCGATCTGCCAGATGTACTTTCCATCCCTCCGAGTAAATGCACCAGGTATGCACTTAACCTCCCTCCTTACTCCTTTCCTTCCCCAAACTTTATCCCCCTGACTATAGAGTCCCTCATTAGCAGTTGCTTCCTCCTTCTCTGTGGGTGTCCACCCCCCCTCCTGGGGACTCCATTTGGAGTTCTCCCGCATCCTCTCCGTCCACCACCTCAGGTGCCCCTTCATGGCAGACTTGCTCTGCCAGAATGGCGTAGGAGTTTCTTAGTGGCATTAGATGAGGAGTGTGCCTGTTACCTGTTCTCCCCCAGTCTTCTCGATCCTGCGACCCCTGCTCTCCTTGAGCCCACCTTAGTCCAACCTTCCTTCTGTACTTCTTCAGTAAAATGGTTGTTAAGCTGCTGTAAGGCAGGGAGAAGGTTACAAAATGGTAACCACTTTGAAAATCCTGGACATGGGGTAAGAACTGTGGGAGTGCAACAGGCTCCCATGATGAGCTACTTTTTCTGCTATATGTGTGGGATTTTCAGCCCTTTGAAAATTGAGCTCACGATGAACTCTAAGGGACATGACCTAAGCAGTAAGGCATGCCAGGGCATGTATTGTGCTGGGATAATATCACATCTCAGGTGCAATTTCAGGCATGAGGCCACAGGATGAATGCTTTCTAACATGTGAGAAGTGATGTTATTCCAACAACACATGCCATGAAGTGCATTACTGCAATTATAAAATGGATCCATTTATGTGTTTATGGTTATAAGTAGGTTGCATTATAGGAACTAGTTTCTCCCGTGAGGTTGTGCTGGGATAACGTATCTGGTACTGATACTGTGTGATCCTGAGCAAGTCACTTAACTTCCTTGTGCTCCCAGGTTGCATCTGAAAACAAGCTTGGGCTTAGAGTGCTACTCCTGGTTAAACAATGTTCCCTTCCCTGGTGAAACTGGCCCTCCACCAATCAGCATTTTTTCTATCCATTACATCATCTGTTTTCAAGAATACGTACAAGCAAATTCCTTTGAAGACTGTGTAATTGAGTTACAGTATACTGATGCAACTGGTATTTTTATTCCCTGGTGGCTCAAACACCCCCCCCCCCCCGCTTCACCACACACACTTTACATGTTACTGGACAAAGGCAGGGGGGTGATAGGGAATAAGCAAGTACAAGACTCCTCCTCATTGCTCATCCCTTTTGACCCTTCAGCAAATCTCTGCAAATCCAGTAAAAGCAGTATATGATGCCATGTCTGAAGACTTTTTTATGGAAGCAAGCATATCCAAACTATTAATGCTATTTTATTGGATTTTAGGGAATATTTTATATTGAGTTGTTTTATCTGCTCTTAGAGTATTTATTGTAATGTGCCTTGATATTTTTGAAAGGCACAATGTATTTTTAATTGCTGGATGCCATCCTCATATATTTCCATAGAGTCAAACAGATCTCCACTGCAACACGCACGATTGTGTGAAACATTACTGGACTGTGCGCTCCATGCTTGCTAAGACAGTACTGAGTAATGGCTGTCCATATAATCTGTCCTTGTGCTGTGCTTTAATATGGTATTCGGAAGTACAGTACATGAAACATCAGAGCAAATCCATTGCTAATAAGACAATACAAGCTGTATAATTTAGCAGTGAAATCATCTGAAATCTAGTCTGAATCGATTGTTAATTGCTACTAGGTTTAATTTAAGAAGCAAGACCAGCATTTTGTAGATACACTGTACTGTTTCATCATTTCCCTGCTGTTTATATTGCAGGTACAAATACAACAACACTGTAATTCTTATCAGCACATTAAAATGTTAAAGGTTATCTAAACACTGTTCTTACTGGGTGCACTGTTCCTTAAACCCTCCCGTGGAAGTATAGCAGAGAGGGCGAGGTGCTGAATAACATAAATAGGTACCTTAAAATCCAGAGTTTACTATATTTTGGGCAAGTTTTTTCATTTCACTCCAGTCAGGAAGCATTTGAAGAGCACCACGCTGATTGGAGCCTAAGGCTGCTGGGATTGTGCAACTCAATGATGTCATCTTAGCAAGACATCTCGTACCTAATATTGAAAGTTAATGTAGCCTTTTATATTATGTGTAAGATTAGTGTTATATGTGTACCTTAGCATCTTCATCGATATTTAACTTGTACTGTACATATCGATAAAGATGCTAAGGTACACATATAGCACCAATCTTACACACAATATATAAGGTTCCATAGGCATTCAGTATTAGGGAAGAGATGCCTCGCTAAGATGACATCATTGGGTTGCACATTCCTGATAGCCTTAGGCTTCAATCAGCGTGGTGCTCTTCAAATGCTTCCTGATTGCAACAAAATGAAAAACAAAATCACCAAAAATAAAGTAAACTCCTGATTTTAAGGTACCTGTTTATATTATTCAGCACCCTCTCCCTTTCTACTATACTTTCACGGGAGGATTTCAGGAACAGTGCACCCAGTAATAGAAGTGTTTAGATAGCCTTTAAAGCTGAACTGTGCTAGTTTGCAAAACTTAAGTGAAAAAATATGATTTTACAAGCTGAACTATCAAAGACTGCACTGATACAAGAAACCTTGCAAATGTAATGCAATGATAAACTTGTTAAGTTGCTGTTCTGAAAAGGATGTCCACCATCCCTCTAAACTGTCCCTGATTTTTCAGGAATGTCCTTGATTTTGCCTAAAATTGATTGTACTTCTGTCCCTCCTAAAATCTGTTTCCATGACTGAACAGTAAGAATTGTAAGAACAAAAGAATATCAGATACTGAAATTAGGGGCTTGTTTTTGTTGTTGAAAATGTATTATAGAATAAGTCCCATATTCTACTAGCTTCCTGAGTGGACATCGTCAATTTTTAAGATGTGTTCCTGATTTTGGTCCTTTACCCCTAAGTTATTTAAGCCTTGTCCCTGATTTCTGAGGCAGAAGATTGAGAGGTATGATGACCACATAATTATCTAGCAAACTGGTCTCAGAAAATGTTGATATGAATGGTCTGCAATCCCCACAACCACATTAATGAAAGAAAAGGCAAAGTTAAAGATAAAGGCCATACAGCAACACACAAGTACAGAGATGCCTGCCATTTCAAAAGCAGTCACAAATATAAATATGAAGTATACTGCCATGGAATATGTAGACATACTGGCAGCGAAGGCCACAGTTCTTTTTTTGGGGGGGATTTGAAATTTTTATTAATTTTTTAAAGAACAAGTGTAGAGATACAGTACAAAAGAAGCATTAGATATGGACAAAGGTACAAGTAGTCTGGAGATTCTACCCCTTTAATACATTCGAATAATTATGTTGCAATATAATTAAGTACTTGTTAATGAAACACTTAAAGTTTTAAAGTCAACAGGTGATTTGTCCCTTATCTATCAGGTTAACAATGGGCAACAATATTTCTCTGTAGCCTGGTTCAGGAGGCCATAGTTCTTATTCGGAGATGGTGACTTTAGAACCTACAACAAAATGCTTTTCATTTGACACAATTACTACAAAACTACTAACAACATTGTTAAAAGGCAATTTAATGAGCCGGCCCGGTGGTGTGGAGGACTGACGGACTGGTGCCTTACCTCCTGCCATACATAATGTCCTGACCAGTGGAAAACTTGCATAGGTTGTAGAAGATAACATTACAATGAACCTCTGTAATACAAGGTCAGTTGTAGTGGTGTACAAGTACTAAAGATGCCACTGTTGCCTTACATATGAAAATCCAGTAAAAACAGAGTAAAAAGCATCTCTCATGGCTTGTATATATCAGTGAAGCATAACAAAGCATAATAGAACACAGAATCTGATACTTATGTTTATATGATAAGTGTCTTCACCGTAAGGTTAGTACATATACTTACACGTATTCGCGATGCGAGCAGGTCGCCGGGGCTTGGCTAGGGAGGGAGAGGATCAAGCATCCAAAGGACAGCTCTTCTCTCCCGGGGAGGGTTGGGGATGGAGTCCATTGCTTGCCTGGCCCTTAGTGACAGCTGGGGATTAGCACAGTGGACCCACAGACAGAAGGGATGGACGCGGAGCAGATGCTCAGCGTGCAGTATGCGTGGCTCAGCCATTGGCGTCATTGCATGCTCCTGCGCTGCACTTGGGGAAGAAAAGGAGAGAAAATGGCAGCTGACTGGCAGGATGACATTGGTCCCCCACAGGCTCCACACCCAGCTAGTTGGGCACTTGGGAGGAGGAAGGGAGAAAGGAGAGGTGAGTCCCGGTGGACACCAGGGTGATGGGGCTGGAGAGACTGGTGGATGGGGGCCGGCCAACCAGGGGATAAATAAATAAAGTAAAAAAAAAAAAAGGCAATTTAACTGCAGAAAGGTATGGAGACACACATTTCTGAAGTTGACAGTATGTTAGCACTCATATTAACATTGTAATACAGTAAGTGGAACTCTACGAGCTCTTTAAGACAAAGTTATTTATTTGTAACTGTTGTTCTGCTAATGGTATACATTCTGGACCTCAGAAGGCTACTGAATGTGAATATGGCCTTGATCTATAATATTTAATTTCTACCCCCCAGCTCCATATGTAAGCCACCTAAATGGAAGAGTTAAAAGAGACAATCCAAGACAGGTCTCATCACAGGAGAAAGGGTGGAACTGCGTGGATGTGGAATGAACATAATTAGCAGTTGTGTATTAACTGAATTTGCATTATATATGGATTATTGTTTAATCATTGTTACATTTTTTTATATTGTACAGGACATTTGGTGAAACTAAGGCTTTTCCCTAACGATTTGTTCTTGTATAAAAATAAAAATGTCTATCTACCTATCTATTTATCTACAGTATCTATCTATCTACAGTACCTCTCTACTGCAATGCAGCTGTTACAAGTAAGTTCCTGTAACTTTCTCTTCTGCCCCCTCAAATTCATTCCACAACCACACTTTAGCAGCCTTCTACACTGTCTGGGAGGTGGGGGCTAGAGGTCATGAGGAAATAAGCTCTTGAAGACAGAGGATCCTAACTCAGTACTGCTGCAGCAGGATTGCACATTGATGGTGCAGGAGGACATTAAAATAGACGCAGAACATCAAGTAGCATCATATCCCTCCTATTGTCTCACACTAATAGGGACTCATTTCATGTTATTGCTTAGAAGCCCTATGTCCCACATGCAGATGTTATCCCACATTGCAAACTGGGGTTTTAGAACAGGAATTCATATAAATCTCACTAGTTCAGTAAACTTTATGAGCAAGAAAGTGTTTATTTCTCCAGAGTTTCCTGAATTTCTAGCTGCATAACAGATGGTTCTCCTCTTGAGACTGTCAGCAGTTTCAGACACCTTGGAGTATGGCTTGACCCCTCACTTGACTTCTCTTCCCATGTCTCCTCAGTCTGAAAACCTGTAAACACCAAGCAGGACATGGGCTTTAGGGTCAAACACTGCTTACCTCCTGCTGCCCGACAAGCCATTGCACAGGGTGTACTCCTGCAAGGTCTCACATATGGCCTTTTGGCCTACCTGGGTGCAAACATAACCTTCCTCTCTAAATGAGATGCAGCATACAATAATGTGTGTTGCTTTGCCCTGGACTCCCGAAATCCATGCATCACTGCCGCTACACTGGTCTGGGATGGCCTTCCTCTGCTGGCCAGCTATCTCTTGCTCTGGGCTGTCTGTGGATAAACTTCTGCGAACAGGCTCCCCATCTTCCCTAGCAAGTTATCTGCAGCACACATACTCACTGAGATCTGTGGGTCCCAGCCTCTCATTGAATGCTGACACTCCACAGGCCTACGGAAACTGGCTTTTGCAGTATATGCCCCCAGCTACTGGAATTCCCTCACCCCAAAACTCAGCCACTAAATTTTCTGTAAGGTACTAAAGGGGTCCTTGTGTCGTCCCGGCCTTTGTTTATGCAAGTAACTTGAGACTGGCTGCCCTGGCACTATTTGCACTTTCCTATCAGTTCTCTGATGTGTTGTATCCTTTTATACTGAATGTTGCTGCACATTGTATGTTTGTAAATCACTGTTTGCTGACTAGACTATTTTGTTGCACCACTGCCTTTTCCTTAATGTCTGTTAACTATGATGATGTTGCTCTAAAACTTTTGTTACTGTTTGCTATATGTCACTGTTCCTGTTTTCAGTCTGTAATTCTCTCAGGTCATACCTGAAATAGGCATATCTGTGCCTAGTGTGTCTTACCTGGTATAAACAAACAAATCAATAAATCCGATGATATTGGCCACCTTTATGGTCCAGTGGCAGCAGGTTGTGCTGCTGTGCCAATGACCTGGTTTGAAAGCCAACCCAGGAGGTCACTTCTGGAGACAGGTCAAGGCCATGACAGCTGCCGTTTGGCAGTGTGTCTTACCCAGGGAGGGTTGGTGGCGAGTTCTGCCATCACAGCAAGCCCTCCGCCTGGGCCAGGGATCTTCCCTTGCCGCATGGCAGACTGTGGCTGTGCGAGGCTGACAGCGGCATCACCTCCGCCAAGGGAAGAGGGAGTGAAAAAACAGAGAGAGAAAAACCTGGTAGCAATGTAAATGATGGCCGGGTTCAGCCTGATCAGGGTATGTCCCTGTGAACAGGGTATATACTGAAGACACGCTACCGGCCAGGGGGAAAAAAGCTATATGCAAGAAAATTTGCTATTACTTAGCCTCCTCTAAATACCCAATTGAGCCTTAAAGCCCCTATTGTAGCACAGCAAACCACTGATACTGTATATGCAATCTGTTCCATACAACTACCATCCTCAGTGTGTAAAAACCTGCCCTAGATCACTTCTAAACTGCTCCCCCATCAATTGCTTTGAATACCCTTTCGTTGTTTCTAATGTATACCTCTTTTTAACTGTATACTCTTCAGAAGTGTCCTATCCTCAGCTGCTTTGACTACATGGATCATATCAACAATGAGACTTTATCTCCAGGGAAAATGTCAGCCTACCTCCATAACTCAGCCCACCTACTGTACACCCTCTACCATCCTTATCACCCTTCTATGGACCCTTTCTGACCTTGATACACCACACCCATTTTGTGGGCCCCAGAAGTGCTCTAGATGTGGCCTCAGTAAGGAACAGCACAGATGCATTACGACCTCCCTATTCTGTTGACACAGCTTATTCAAACACTGGCCATAATTCTGTTACACTACTTATTGTACTCCTCACACTGTGCCTTGTGCTTAAAGAGCACCTTTCCTGGTGCTTCCCCCAACACAAACAAGGAAGCATATGTGGCCCGAAGTCTAGTGCACTATACATTTCAATGTATTGCTCCCAGTATTTGGGGAGGAAAGGGATCTTATTTTGGATCTGTGGAGCCGAGAGCCTGATTTCCTTTCACTTCCCTATTCAGAAACATGCCTCCGCGCTACCACCTTTTATGATGTCAGTATAGGGAGAGAGCGGGGGTGTGCACGATAGAGTATAACAGGGACTTTGTGAAGCATGCTTCTTTCTGATTTCTTTTCCCAATAAAAGGAAAAATAGAATTGGTTTTGTTTATTTAATTTATAGAATTACTGTAATTCTGTTTAAGAACAGCTGACACATTCCAGGGAAGGGAATTCATACCATGGAGCTGCCTTCCTGAGGAGTTAATTTAGTCATTAGCTGAATTTTTCAGTCCACGATTAAAAGAAAGACCTCATAATGCTCAGCTTGTAAGTTTTGTGAACGAGTTGAGTGGCCGAACAGTGCCGCAGCCCTGCCACTAAAAAATTTGTTTTTCTTAAAAGTTATGTTTACTGCTTTTTCACAGTAACCAGTACAATGAAAATTAATTCACTCAGTTTCAAGTACAGTAATCATTATCTGAGAAATCACATACCTAGAACTGAACACTCTGCATCCATTGTTACATTGTACAAGGGTCTCTTATATTATGATACAAATGTTCTCTAAAACTGTTACCTAAATAAGCCTGTGTAGCAGTGAAAACAAGCAATGCAGTAAAAATATATTCGAGTCTGAAAATAGAAATTCTTGTGCAAAATACAGCTAACACACCATACAGTACGGTGGTAAGGTCCATCTCTACCTGGAAGTTTAAATTCAGCTACTAACTGGTAGAGACTCCAAATCTCAAGGTCTGACTGACCCCAATATGCCCAAGTAATAGGAACTGTTTAAATATTTACAAATGTTTAAGCTTCAAACTGTATAAAAAGGTTATGATGTACAGTATATCACTCAATTTTCTTCATATACAGTATAACATAACTGATTAATATAATGTATGGGGAGCCCTTATTATTAACTGAAATCAAGCAGATTATAACCTTGTTATGCCATCGTTATAACATCACTCTGTTGTTAACCCTTCTTGAGTATGTCATATCAATGGTATAACAAAACGGAATGCTCACAACAATCAATGTTCCATAAAGTAATTCAGTCAAGTAATTCAATTTATGATTACACAATCTTGGTATCCCATACACTATAAAATATAATGTATGGTCTTTGGTTAATAACTGTGCTGAAAACACTTCTCAAGGTTGCCATGACATCTAAAAACCTCTCAAGCTGCGCTCTTGAGGTTTACAATGTTGTCACGGCAACCTCTCGAGGTGTTTACAGCGTGGTTATTTACCAAAGACCATACATTATCCTCTATATAATTACTGGCCACAATTTTTTTCCATAGAGAAAGCCAGTTATAATTTGCCGTTATAACCATAAACACGCGCCAGCTTTCTCTAGAGAAGCATGAGACATAAACACCTGCAGAGCAAACGAAAGAATTCAGCCACTCACGCTCTGTCAGCTGTTGGTGTTCTCTCAGTTCCGTTGTTGTTCTCCATGACACTAAACAAATACTCGCCTGCTAGAGATCTTCATGCTGTGGTGATCGTAGTTATCTGCTTCCTGTGGAGATCTGGGTGTCGCGTTGTCAGAGGACAGCATTAGGTTAGCATGGGTTAGGGAGCGTGTTAAATGTGTGGCAAAAAAATTCAGCCACTCACGCTCTGTCAGCTGCTGGTGTTCTCTCAGTTCCGTTGTTGTTCTCCATGACACTAAACAAATACTTGCCTGCTAGAGATCTTCGTGCTGTGGTGATCGTAGTTATCTGCTTCCTGTGGAGATCTGGGTGTCACAACTGTCAGAGGAGAGTGTTACGTTAGTGTGGGTTAGGGAGCGTGTTAAATGTGTGGCAAAAAAATTGCAACCAGCAATTATAAAAAATAAAGTAATGGGGAGGTGGTTATTTACTCGAATTTTACAAACACCCTTGGTGTGAGATGCCTAAATAAACCCCACGGGCTTCGCCCTCGGGGTTTATGTGGCATCCCACTCCTCGGGTGTGTGTAAAATTCTCATTGTAACCACCTCCCTACACATTATTCTCTATGTTAACCATAAAAGCAGAACTGCATTTTCTCTTATTGTTTTTATCTCCTTATCAACAGCTAATTATTTAGAAAAGCTTTCTGATGCAGTGAGATAGGGAACAGGACTGCAGGTGCTCTACATATGTATCAACAGGATTGGGGAGCTATCGAATGGTACATGTAGCATTTACACTGGCAGGTATACATGTAAGGGGGCTAATATAGAATATATATTACAGGCCCATACATGTATAACTGCAAGCAAAGACACCACATATAACTTTGGATAGCCCCCCCCCCCGATCCTATCGAGAGTATATATATATATATATTGCAGAAAACTTTATTAATGCATCCGTTAGGGTCAAAGTGACAAAAGTAGGGAAATGTGGCATTAGGGTTTCCAACTCTAACACCCCATTCCCACCCCGCACAGACCCACTGGCAGAGGGAGGGTCTGTCTTGGGGCCTGTCAGCCCTAACGTACACCCCATTCCAGTACAAAATTAGGTGACATATGTACTGCATAGCTGAATGGGGTGTGCGTTAGGGTTCACAGGCCCCAAGACAGACTCTTCCCCCCGCCAGTGGGTCTGCGCAGGGTGGGCAATGGGGTGTTAGGGATGGAAACTCTAATGCCACATTTCCTTACTTTTGTCACTTTGACCCTAACTGATGCATCAACAAAGTTTTTTGCAATTTACTTCCTTACTTTTTGAGATAGTATAATAGTATCCTTATTTAATGGCAGGAGCGTAGGGTCCTTTGGACCCTGCACTCCCATCCCTCCACTGACACAGTATAGCAGTATCCACATGTTACAATAGGAGCGCAAGGTCCTTTGGACCTTGCACTCCCATCCCTCCATCGAGATAGAACAACAGTATCCTTATTTGAGCCCAGATTTTCAACATAGCCTTTTTATGACCTCACCACATGTACTCAGCACAGAAAATTTCTGAAACCCTACCAAAACATAATTCTGCACAATTGCAATGCCAATCTCTGCCACAGGTTTGAAATCACATTTTGGACAGGATCTGACAAATGATAGCTGAGACACACATGAGGTGGGGTAATAAGAACAGTATGTTGAAAATATGGGTGAAAATATAGAAAATCTACTAAGTTACGAGCATGAGTAGCGAGATTGCACCAAATGCCCATAACACAGTGATTTTTCAAAATTGTGACCCCAAATTTTCAACATAGCTTTATTATGACCCCTTCTGATGAACAATGTTACTTTCATTACGCAAATCCCACCAGGAAGGTGATTTCGCCAACTGATCGTGAAATCACCTTTCCGGTGAGAGTTGCCTAATGACAGTCATATTGTTCAGGAGGTGGGGTCCCCAAAAGGCCATGTTGAAAATGTTGGGCCAAAATGTTAAAAAATGGCAGCGTTATGGCAGAAAGTTGAAATCCCCCCTTTAAAATACATAGCACCGCATTTACCTTAGCTCAGATTGCAATCGCTGGTTCCAGCAGCAAGACGTGTCTTCGATCATGGGAGCGGGTGTCGAACCAGGGACCTCCTCAGGTGAGTGGTGGTCTGGGATGATGTCAGGGGTGTGTGGGGAGGTGGATGCACAGTGGGGGGTCGGGTGGGGGTACGGGCATGATCGGTGATGGACAGTTTTCTTGTTTGCAGGGCAAATGGCCACAAAAGACAACGAGGGATGGTTTTCTGCATTTCAGCACAAAAAAAAGGGAAAAGAAAGGGATGGGACATACTGTCACCAATGATAATTGGGGCAATGGAGGGCAGGGGGTACCACTGGACACCAGGGAGATGTAGCAAGTAGCCACATACACTGAAATAAGTGGGGCAATGGATGGCAGAGGGTACCACTGGACACCAAGGAGATGTGGCAAGTAGCCACTAAAATTTAAAAAATATATAAAACCAAGTCATGGGTTTGGCTTAGGGGGACATCCTGTGCCACCCATGCCTTTCGTTTTTTTGTGTACTTTATGTAAAA
Source organism: Neoceratodus forsteri (assembly GCA_016271365.2). NCBI lineage: Eukaryota > Metazoa > Chordata > Ceratodontiformes > Ceratodontidae > Neoceratodus > Neoceratodus forsteri. Next base: position 1,224,585,313 of record CM057450.1, read on the forward strand.
AAAAAAATGATAATTTTAAAATGTAAAATCTTTCTTCGTGATCCCTTTTCACCAGCCGATCCTCAGGAAAAGGGATCGGCTGGTGAAAAAGGATTACGAACAGGGATTTTTCATTTTTAAAACTGTCATTTTTTTAAATAAATGAAAAAATTACTCACCTTAGTAATGTTGTTTCTTCTAATGGAGTCTTGTTATATTATGACAATTGCAGTTTGTCCCACCATTAGAACTGCTCCGGAGGTGAAAGAGTTAACTCCATTCCATGAATGGAACTTTGAGCACGAGCTCTAAAGAGAAGCTCTGTCTGGGTAGTTTCAAACCTAAACTGTCAGATCTTTACGAGCAAAAACTCACTAAGGTCTGTGTGGAAGCTGTAACCACCAGCCAACTGGCTACCTAAATATTAACACCCATTGCTGGTCCCAACACCAAAGACTCAAGTCAGGGGGTCATAATATAGTATAATTTAACAATATGAGAAGTAATATAAGGAAAAATGAAAAGTGAAAAAACACCACACCCCAAACCCCAAGAAGGGGGTGAAAACACATATAATGAGCATAAACTAGTGCCCACACTAGGCTGCCCACCCCATACCAAAGTAGAAGTTCTGAGAGGGGCAGGCTGGGGGGGGGAGGTCATAATATAGCAAGACTCCATTAGAAGAAACAACATTACTAAGGTGAGTAATTTTTTCTTCAAACAACATGAAGTCTTGCTATATTATGACAATTGCAGACTACACAGCAGTACCTCCATGGAGGAGGGACAGAACCTACTTAGGGAATAGGCTCTGAAGCACAGCTGTGCCAAACTGAGCATCTCTCCTAGCCTGGACATCCAGGGAGTAATGCTTGGTGAAAGTGTGTACCGTTTTCCAGGTAGCAGCTTGACATATCTCTAAGATAGGGATGTCTCTGACAGCAGCTAGAGAAGCGGCTGTACCTCTGGTAGAATGAGCCCTCAGGCCAGAGGGGGGATCTCTCCCCAGTTTCTGATAACAAAATTTTGATACAAGAAACAATCCACCTGGCAATTGATCTCTTAGTGGCAGGTTTCCCTTTTCCGACCTCACCATAAGTGAGAAAAAGTTGGAGGGATTCGAACCTGTGACCCTTGTGCGTTCTATATAGTAACTGGGCCCTCTTAATGTCCAAACTGTGCAATCTCCTCTCACCAGAAGAGGAATGTTCAGTGAAAAACACTGGAAGGAGATAGATTGGTTAAGATGGAAATCTGAAACCACCTTAGGCAAAACTTCCTGTTAGTCCTGAGGACTACCTTATCCCTGTGGAAAGAAATAAAGTCAGTTTCTACTGACAAGGCTTGCAACTCACTTATGCATCTAGCAGAAGTGATAGCCACTAGGAAAACAGTTTTCAAGTTAGATACTTAAGCTCTGCAGAAGACAGAGGTTTAAAGGGATTTGCATTAACTGGGCAATGCAAACATTAAGGTCCAGGCAGGGGCCGGATCCCAAAAAGGTGGATTAGTATGAAGTAATCCCTTAAAAAACTTGGAAAATACAGGGTGAGCGGAAAGAGAGGATGGCTTTCCTACTGAAACAAAAGCAGAGACAGCTGCCAAATGAACTTTCAGGGTAGCTGGTCTCAGACCCAAAGAATTAAGATGGACCATGTAGTCCAACACAATGGGCAAATCAGCAGATTCTGGGGAAATATGTTTCCCAGAACACCAAATGGAGAACCTTTTCCACTTAGAATTATAAGTAGCCCTAGTGGAAGGCTTCCTAGAAGCCTTTAGTTTCAAGAACACCCTGAGAAAGGTGTAGGTCAGCAAATTCTAACTCCTCAAGAGCCAGGCCTTGAGGTTGAGGGATTTGAGGTTCGGATACCAAACTCTCCCCTGGGCACAGGTTAACAGGTTGTGATTCCTGGGGAGACACAGGGGGAGATGGACTGTAAGGGACAGAAGGAGTGGGTACCAGGGCTGCCTGGCCCAATCTGGGGCAATCAGAATCACCCTGCAAGGCTGGGATCTGATTTTGACTAACACCTTGAATAGGAGAGGGAAGGGGGGAAAAGCATAAAGAAACTTCCCTTCCCAATCCAGGAGAAGGGCGTCCAGGGGGACTGAGCCCAACACTGGGGGCCTGCAACAGAACAGTGGAAGTTGGTGATTGTCTGGGGCTGCAAAAAGATCTATCTGAGGGGTGCCCCATCTGGCAAAAACTATCCCCAGTACCTGAGGATCCAGAGACCATTCGTGGATGGCCCTGAGAAATCCTGCTGAGAGCATCTGCTAGGACATTGTCCTTTCCTGGAAGGTGAACTGCTATGAGTGAAGTGTTCAGGAATAGGCCAGAGACCACAACTTCATTGCCTCGGTGCACAAGGCCGAAGACCGAGTGCCCCCCTGCTTGTTGATGTACCACATTGTTGTGGTGTTGTCTGTTCTGACTTGTACCACTTTGTTCTGAACAGAAGCAGAGAACGCTTGAAGTGCTAAAAAAACAGCTCTGAGTTCCAGAAAATTGATCTGGAGCAGAGATTCCTGGGGGGACCACACTCCCTGAGTGGAGAGGTTGCCCATGTGGGCTCCCCACCCGAGGAGAGAAGCATCCGTAGTGAGGGTCAAAGAGTGAGAAAGAGGAATGAAGGGAACCCCCAGTCTTAAATTGCTCTGATCCTGCCACCACTGGAGGGCCTGGATCAAGGTTCGGGTCACTGGGACCAACTTGGAAAGGGGTCTCTTCTCTGAGACCAATAGGCTCTCAGGTGAAACTGAATGTCCCTCATCTGAAATCTTGCTCCCTGCACTACAGCTGTGGGACGCAGCCATGTGCCCCAGGAGCTGTAAAAGTGTCTTGCTGGTCGAGAGACCTGCAGAGTGAAGGAGAGGCCAGAGCCACCAAGTTCCTTACCCTCTCTAAGGGAAGAAAGGCTCTGCCAGATTTGTGTCCAACTCTGCACCTATGAAGGTGAGCACCTGAACTGGTTCCAGAACCGACTTTGGTAGATTTAGCAAGAAGCCCAGGGAGGTGAGAAGCTGCTGGGTGACTTGCAGGTGAGATTTTACCTGTTCTGGGGACTGGCCTACAATGAGCCAGTCGTCCAGATAGGGAAAAACAGCAATCCTCTGCCTCCTTAAATGAGCAACTGCTACTGCCAGACATTTTGTGAATACCCTTGGGGCAGAGGTCAGGCCGAAGGGCATTGCTCTGAATTGGTAGTGACCTGAGGGCAGTTCGAATCTGAGGTACTTTCGGTGGGAGCTTCTGATTAGGACGTGAAAATAGGCATCCTTGAGGTCCAGGAAGCTAGCCAGTCCCTGGCCTTAGAGAGGGTAAAATCATTGCCAGAGTTACCATTCTGAACTTTGGTTTCAAAAGGTGTTTGTTCAGATATCTGAGGTCTAAAATGGGCCGCCATTCTCTTGTCTTTTTTGGGGTAAGGAAGTATCTGGAGTACAGACCCTTTCCCTGGTGTAGGGGAGAAACCCTCTCTACCGCTCTGAGAGCTAACAGGGTTGAGACCTCTGTTTCTAGAGTAAAGGTCTCTAAAGAGCTTGCAGGTGGAAAAGACCTGATTCTCATCTTTGGGAACTTTTTGAAGCTGAGAACCAGACCCTGGCTTACTACTTCCAGAACCCACTTGTCTGAAGTTAGAGACACCCAGTTCTGACTGAAGTAAGCCAACCTGCCCCCTACTGGTAAAGGAGAATCGGCCCTGGGCACCCCATCAGGGTGCCTGTTTGGCAGGTGCTTTAGGCTGAGGGGTGGGGGCAGGCCTGCCCACACCCCGTCTGCCTCTGCCTCTGAAGAACCCCCTCTGAGCATAAGCAGAGGAGGCCTGGGTTTGGTAAAAAGGCCTGTGAAAAGGCCTACCCCTACCCTTGGGGGTGTGCCTCTGAGGAGTGGCTTGCCGCTCCTTGGCCTGGGCACTCTTATAGGTAGTCCTATATTCATCCATCTTCTTCATATAATTCTCTGTCTGCTCCCAAACAGAGAATTTCCCACCAAAAAATCCATAGCCTTAGTCTGGGTATCCTGTGACAAGCTAGTACACCTGAGCCAGGCCAACCTACGAAAAGCTACAGATGTGGCCATGACTCTAGAGGAAACATCATTAAAATCCACAGCAGCATGAAACTGCACCTTAGAAGCCTCAATGCCATCGGCAGCCACCTGCTCCAGCTCATTAGCAAGCTGGCCAGAGGCCTGTTTGGCTAAACTCATAACAGTGTCCCATCTAGATTTTGATACCTTGCTACATAAGCCATATAATTTGCTTGCCTGAGTCCCAGGGCGCTGCCATGTACTGTTTTTTGCCATGGCATCAATCTTCCTGGAATCCTTGTCAGGAGGATGTGACCAGGGAATGTTAGCTTTATCACAGGCTGCAGCCTGAACTACCTAACATGACTGCATTGCTGAGAAAGGAATTCTGTATCAGGACCTCGACATGTGTACCTCCTGTCCATCTTTTTATCCACAGGAGGCACAGAATTAGGAGTTTTAAAATTTTATTGTTTGCTTCCTAAATGACTTATGCAAAGGAATAGACAATCTCTAGACTCTGGTATATCCATCATTTCTACAAAATCAGGCTCCTCTTGCTCATCCACAGCTTCCTCCAAAGGGAGCTGGAGGGTTCAACAACTTTTTGTAAAACATAAAATGAGAGGGGACTCAAGCATAGGGGAGATTCTAAAGGTCTGTCTGGGAGATGTCGGTTCAATGGGCACACCCAGACCCTCCAAGTCACATTCATACTGTTCATAATCATCCTCCCCTCCTCTGGTTCATAAAACTCCTCAACATCATATTCCTGAACCGATGGAACCGACCGAACCGACCTTTTACCAGATAGTGGCGGTTCGACGGAACCGGAGAAAGTGACTGGACAATCTGAATAGCTCTTGCTATCTCTGCAGCAGTTGGAGAAAGGATTTTGGTCTCCAAACCTGCTGACTTTCTATTTTCTTTACTGGAACTGGCTCATCGAGGCCATTTCATTGCCGAGGAAGTCTCGCCCTGGTCAGAGGCACGCCCTCGATTCGGTTGGCACCGAACCGGGCTGGCCATCCGGGTCAGCGGACTTTTTGGCCTCTCGTTCCCTGAGCCGGCCCAATCTCTTTTCCAGGGTGGCTGCAGGGAAATTTTTACAAATCTGGCAGTCTGAATTGAGGTGGTCAAACCCCAGACAATAAACACATGTGTGGTGTGTGGGTCAGCCTTGGCAAAGACTTCCCCACAGACATCACAGTGTTGAAACCCAGTGGGCCCGGTTTTTCTTTTGGGTTTCTCAGACACAATGCCAGCCTAACCAAAAAACTTGCCCTTTGAACGGCAGTGCCAGGCAAGACACCCTTATCGATTCCTAACCATGTCACGGGTATTGGAAAAAAACGTAATGAAATCCAGTTTTTTTAGAACCGATAAGAACCGGGAACCGGACTCTAAAATCTCAAGTTTAAATACTTCAAGTTTTAACACAAGCTGATCGGTTAAAAACCGAACCGATAAACCTTTACAAGTTCCACACAGAATTAAAACATGAATTACTTACGATACCACAGACAGAGCTTGAACCGATCAGTTTTGTGGTTAAAATAAAACTATTCTCGGTTAAATTGAACCGAGAAAACACTGTTTAAACCGAGAAATGAACCGAGCAGTAGGAGGAATCTCCGGAGCGACTGTTCAGTGAGGCGGAGTAAAGAATCTGACAGTTTAGGTTTGAAACTACCCAGACAGAGCTTCTCTTTAGAGCTCGTGCTCAAAGTTCCATTCATGGAATGGAGTTAACTCTTTCACCTCCGGAGCAGTTCTAATGGTGGGACAAACTGTAATTGTCATAATATAGCAAGACTTCATGTTGTTTGAAACACAAAATCAAAGGCATTAGCGGGCACAGGATGCCCCCCTAAGCCAAACCCATGCCTTGGTTTTCAAAACAAACATCCCTGGGGCAAGTTCCAAGATTTTGTTTTTCTCCTCCTCGCTAAGTGAGAAAACAAAATGGCAGTCAACGAACAGGGATTTGCTCACAAAAAGGGATCCTTTTTTTACAATTTCCTTTTTGCAAGCCATTCATGATTAGGAATCCTTGATCAAAACTGTTTATCTATCCCAAAGACTGAACTGAGCATGCTCAGATCTCGAATTTCTAAAATTTAATAACTTTGGAATGGATTAATATTGTTTTTTCACCAAACCAATGCTGGATTGTTCCTTAGGATAACCTCTTTCCACCCTGAAAAGTTCAGGTCAAAATTCCAAACGGTGTTGTCACAGTGTGATCAGGAAAAAACAGAAAGATTGGCAAAAAATACATTTTTTCACAATTTGCTGCACATAATCAAAAAATCTGATCAAAACATAACTTGGCAAATCAAAAGATCTACCACCCAACACCATTTATTCCAAATTTTGTGCAAATCCATTGAAGGGTTGCAAAGTTATTAACGTGCAGAATTTGGGGTTTAACATTAAAGTGCCTGATCAACCCTAACTATTGGGGTGCTACTGCGCCCCTATAATTAATATTTATATATATATATATATACACACACACACACACATACATACATATATATATATATACACATATACATACATACATACAAAAACATATATATATATATATATATACTGGATTATTCTTTCGGTAATAGGTAAGTCCCACTAAGTACAAGTGCTGGTTTTCAGGGGTGACCCAGGAGCAAATCAAAAAATTATTAAGGCATGTTCTTGTCTCAGTAAAAAATGGTGATTCAGATGCACAGCTGCAAGGGGCTGTCTCAAAACCATTGCAACAAAGATTTTTTGCCAGTCCCTTGACAAGAACCCCCTGAACTATCCTCATAGAGGGGGTAGAAACCTTTCCCAACATGGCTGCAAACTCCACTGTGGTCACACAGGGCAGTGTTCATAATGCAAATGCACCACCAGACCATGCTGAATACACGGCAAACCATGAAAGTACAGTCACATCTTTTTGTCAAAATATTTTTATTGAGAATTCATTACCATACAATCAATTGACAGGACCAACACCTTATTTTGCTTGTCTTATCAGATTACATGTATACAAGACAATGTACATGTGTTATCATCATTAGTGACACACTCTGCCTGTAGAAATACTATAGGCAGTTTGTAGGGGTGTCACTGAAGAGTGATGATATTGGACGGAGCTGGTGGGTGGCAGAGATCAACAACGTACCATGATGGCTGAAATGCATGTTGGCAAACAGAGCTATGGAGAGGGGAATACACTGGACTCCAGGGACTATTTTCAGGGCTGGTGTTAGGGAGGTGGGGGCCACTGGACCACCAGGAAGCACAGTGGACAATGGATGTGGGGAAGGCTTTACTGGACCAAAAGAAGGTAAGCGGGTACATGGGGGTGGATAAGGGGGATGACAAATACAGGCATACAAGTCTTTTGAACTGAATGATCATATTACCCCAATTCTAGGAGACCTTCATTAGTTGGCAGTAGAATTCCAAATTGATTTCAAGGTGCTTCTATTGATGCATAAGTGTCTTCATGATGGAGGTCCCAAATATCTCTTAGATTTGTTAACTGAATATTTTTTAGCAAGACCTATGAGATCTGCTAACTCAGAACTGCAACGCTTGTGACGTCAGCGACCTAGGTTTGGGAATGAGCCCGGGGTGCTGGAGGGCCAGCCGGGGGGAGTTGGATTGAGCATCCTATGGACTGCTCTCCTTCTCAAGGGGGAGGGTGTGGGTCACGCATGGCGCTCGATGGACCCCTAGCGGAAGTTGGGGGCTTGCGCAGCTACCAGCGCCAAACATCTGAGGGGCGGGGTGGATGCTGGATGTCCTTGAACGTCTCCGTCCCTGCCAAGCAAGAAAAACTCCTTGCAGCTGGCCGCGCTAGTGAAGCCTGCCCCAGGCTTCAATTAGCCTCCGGGATCCCCACTCTCCCCCAGGCAGTTACTAGTTATGCGGCACTCCGGTGCCGCATCCCTGCCCTCTGGAGGGTAAGCCAGGGGTACCGGGGGGGGCAAGAGCGTTAAGGGGGAACACTCAGCGGTGGAAGCTCAGGGGGTGCCATGACTAGGCTGATGTCCGGCAGCTGGCTGCTGGGGCAAAAGAAGGGAAAAAATAAAGAACTGCAAGTTGTTCCCATATCTCACCTACAAACTATAGGTGGAAGGGCTTTTGCTGTTAGAGGCCCATTATTTCCTCTTGAACTGCTTATTGCACTTGTAAGAGAAAATTACTCACCTTAGTAATTGCTTTTCTTCTCATGGAGTCTTGCTATATTAGGACTTAATGCAGTATGCCCTTGGCTTTGAACTGCCCCGGAGATGAAATAGTTAACTCCAGTGTAATCTGGAGTTCCACAGCGCGAGGGCGCTATCCAAAGCTCTATCTGGGGAGTTTGAACCTAAACTGTCAGGTTCTTTACGAAGCTAAACTAACATAGCAAGTCTGTGTGGAAAACCCTACACTAGCCATTGGCTACCTACTAGTAGTAGAACAACAGAACACAACAACAAACACATAATGAGAACAATATTACCTATTATTATTAGGATAACCCTGACAAGCACTAAAGGCCCCTCTCCCAAAAGACTCAAGTCCAGAGAGGGCCCATCTACCACTCAACAAAAAAGAATTATCTAGTTCCTTAACCCAAAAGAAGAAAGGGGAGGGAACTAGAAAGCTAAAATAGCATGACACAGTGCTTGCGTAAATTGTCAACCCCATACCCAAGTAGGAATTCTGAGAGGGGTAGGAGGGGTTGTCCTAATATAGCAAGACTCCATGAGAAGAAAAGCAATTACTAAGGTGAGTAATTTTTCTTCTTAAACACCATGAAGTCTTGCTTATATTGAGGACTTAATGCAGATTAACAGCAGTACCTCCATGGAGGAGGTCAGAACCTACTTAGGGAATAGGCTCTGAAGCACAGCTGTGCCAAACAGCGTCTCTCCTGGACTGGACGTCCAGAGAATAAGCTTAGTGAAAGTGTGGACTGTCTTCCAGGTAGCAGCTTGACAGATTTCCAAGATAGAATATCTCTAGCAGCCGCTAGAGATGCAGCTGTACCCCTGGTGGAATGAGCCCTCAGGCCTGAGGGAGGTTCCTTACCTAGTTTTTGGTAACAGAACTGGATACAAGAGACAATCCACCTAGCGATTGTCCTCCTAGTAGCAGGTCTCCCCTTACCCACTTCTCCATAGGTAAGGAAGAGCTGGAGGGATTCGAACCTATGACCCTTGGTACGTTCCAAATAGTAGCTAAGAGCTCTTTTAACGTCCAAACTGTGCAGCCTCCTCTCACCAGAGGAAGAGTGCTCGGTAAAAAATACTGGGACAGAGATGGATTGGTTAAGATGAAAATCTGAAACCACTTTAGGTAAAAACTTTCTGTTAGTCCTGAGGACCACTTTATCTCTGTGGAAGGAAATAAAATCCTTTTCCACTGACAAGGCTTGTAATTCACTTATACGCCTAGCAGAAGTGATAGCCACTAGAAAAACAGTTTTCCAAGTTAAAAACTTGAGGTCTGCTGAAACCAGAGGCTCAAGGGGGTTGCATTAGCTGGGCAATGCAAACATTCAGGTCCCATGCAGGAGCTGGTTCCCGAAAGGAGGGTTAGTATGAAGTAACCTTTGAAAAACTTGGAAACATGAGGGTGAGAGGAAAGGGAGACTGGTTCCTGCAGAAACAAAACAGAAACAGCTGCCAAATGAACCTTCAAGGTAGCTGGTTTGAGGCCTAAGAATTTAAGTGGACCAAATAGTCCAACAAAATAGACAGGTCAGCAGATTCTGGAGCAATCTGCCTCTCAGAACACCAAAATGAAAATCTCTTCCACTTAGAATTATAAGTGGCTCTAGTGGAAGGCTTCCTAGAAGCCTTCAAATATCAAGACACCTTGAGAAAGGTGTAAATCAGCAATTCTAACTCCTCAAGAACCAGGCCTTGAGGTGGAGGGAATTGAGGTCCGATACCACACTCTCCCCTGTGCACAGGTCAGCAGATCGTGGGTCCTGGGCAAGGTCAGGGAGGCGAAATGAGAGGGACAGGAGAAGAGGGTACCAGGCTGCCTGGCCCAGTCTGGAGCAATCAGAATCACTCTGCAGGGCTGAGTTCTGATTTTACCAGTACCCTGAAGAGGAGAGGGAGCGGAGGGAAAGCATAGAGAACTTTCCCTCCCAATTCAGCTGAAAGGCATCCAGAGGACTGATCCCAGAACTGGAGGCCTGCAACAAAACAGGGAAGTTGGTGGTTGTCTGGGGCTGTGAAGAGATCTATCTGAGGGTGCCCAACTGGCAAAGACCGACCCAGCACTTGAGGATTCAGAGCCCATTGTGATGGCCCTGAGAAATCCTGCTGAGGGCGGCCGCTGGACATTGTCCTTCCTGGGAGGTGAACTGCTATCAGAGAGGTGTTCAAGGAGTAGGCCAGAGACCACAACTTCATTGCTTCGGTGCACAAAGCTGAAGAGTGAGTGCCCTTGTTTGATGTACCACATTGTTGTGGTATTGTCTGTCCTGACTTGGACTACCTTGTTCTGGACAGCCTCGAAAAAACCTGGAGAGCTAAGAAGACAGCTCTGAGCTCCAGTAGGTTGATGTGAAGCAGAGATTCCTGAGGGACCACACTCCCTGAGTGGAAAGGTCGCCCAGGTGAACCCCCAACCCAGCAGGGAGGCGTCCGTGGTGAGGGTGAGGAATGAAGAACAGGTAAAATGGGACCCCTATAGACAGGTTGCTTTGATCCAGCCACCATTGTAGAGCTAGGATCAAGGTCTTGGTCACTGGGACCAATTTGGTAAGGGGTCCCTCCTTTGAGACCAATAGGACCTCAAGTGGAACTGAATGTCCCTCATCTGAAATCTTGCTCCTGGCACGACAGCTGTAGAAGCAGCCATGTGCCCTAGGAGTTGTAGAAAATGCCTTGCTGGTCGGGAGACCCACGAGGTGAAGGAAGATGCCAGGGCAATGATTCTGTCACTCTTTCGGAGGAGAAATGCCCTGGCTAACTTTGTGTTCAACTCTGCCCTATAAAAGTTAGTACCTGAACTGGTTACGAGAACTGACTTTGGAACATTCAACAGGAACCCAGAAAGGTGAGAAGTTCCTGGGTGATTTGCAAGTGGATTTTACCTGCTCTGGTGACTGACCCACAATAAGCCAGTCGTCCAAGTAGGAAACAGCTACCCTTGCCTTCTTAGATGGGCCACTACTACAGCTAGACATTTTGTGAAAACTCTTGGAGCAGAAGTGAGTCCGAAGGGCACTGCCCTGAACTGGTAGTGGCCAGAGGGCAGTTCGAACCTGAGGTACTTTCGGTGAGAGGCCCTGATTAGGATATGGAAATAGGCGTCCTTGAGGTCCAGGGAAGCTAACCAGTCCCCTGGTCTCAAGGATGGCAAAATCATTGCCAAAGTTAGCATTTTGAACTTTGGTTTTACAAGATGTTTGTTCAGAAATCTTAAATCCAAGATGGACCGCCAATCTCCTGTCTTTTTTGGGGCCAGGAAATACCTTGAGTACAGACCCTTGCCCTGATGGCAAGGGAGGACCCTTTCTACTGCTTTGCAGTCCAAAAGAGAAGAAACCTCTGCTTCTAGCGCAAGGGTTTCTGAAAGACTTGAAGGAGGAAAGTGTCTGGCTCTCATCTTGGGAAATTGTTTGAAGCTGAGAACCAGACCTTGGCTTACCACTTCCAGAACCCATTTGTCCGAGGTTAGGACAACCAGTTCTGGCCGAAACAAGCCAGTCTGCCCCCCACCGGTACAGGAGAGTTGGCCCCAGACACCCCGTCAGGGTGCCTGCTTGGCAGGAGCAGCTTTAGGCTGGGGAGAGGGAGAGGGCCTGCCTGTGCCCCGTCTTCCTCTGCCTCTGAAAAACCCCCTCTGCGCAAAAGCAGAGGATGCCTGAAATTGGTAAAAAGGCCTCTGGTAAGACCTGCCCCTACCCCTGGGGGCATGCCTTTGAGGAGTGGCATGCCTCTCCTTAGCTTGGGCACTTTTGTAAGTAGTTCTGTATTCATCCATTTTTTTCATGTAATTTTCTGTTTGTTCCCAAACAGAGAATTTCCTATGACAGGAAAATCTATAGCCTTTGACTGGGTATCTTGGGACAGATTAGTGCATCTGAGCCATGCCAACCTACGGAGAGCTACAGAAGTGGCCATGACCCTAGAGGAAACATCATTAACGTCAACAGCAGCATGAAATTGAACTTTAGAGGCTTCAATGCCATCAGCAGCCACCTGTTCCAACTCACTAGCCAGCTGGCCCTGAGCCTGCTTGGCCAACTGCAATATAGTGTCCCATCTAGATTTCTGATATCTAGCCACATAAGCCATATAATTAGCTTGTCTGAGTCCCAAAGAAGCTGCCACATACTGTTTTTTCGCCATGGCATCAATCTTCCTGGAATCTTTATCAGGAGGATGTGAGGCCAGGGAATATTGCTTGTCACAGGCTGCAGCTTGAACAACACCTACATGACTACACTGCTCAGTAAGAAGTCTGTATTAGGGCCTGACAAAGTATACCTTCTGTCCATTTTTTATCTACAGGAGGGACAGAAAAGGATTTTTTAAATCTTAATGGTTTGCCTCCTAAATGACTTATGCAAAGGAATAGACAACCTCCTAGATTCTGGAATATCCATCATTTCCACATAGTCAGGCTCCTCTTGCTGATCCACAGCCTCTTCTAAAGGGAGCTGGAGAGTTTGCTACCTTCTTATAAAACCTGAAATGTGAAGGGACTCAGACAACAAAGGGGAGACTCAAAGGGTCTGTCTGGAGAAATGTCGCGTTCTATGGGCACTTCAGACCTTCCCAATCACAATTACAATCATCAAAATCTTCCTCCCCTCCTGTGGTTCATAAAATCCTCAACATCATAATCCTGAACCACTGGACCTGGCAGAGACCCCTTTTACCAACCATAGGGGTTTCACAAGTCCCTGAGATAAAGACTGGACAATCTGAATGGCTTTAGCTATTTCTGCAGCAGAAGGAGAGACAAAACTGGACTCACACTAACTGATTTCTCTGTCTTTTTACTTTGACTGGTTCCTCAGGACCAGCCTTTCTTTGCCCGAGAAGTCTCGCCCTGGTCAGAGGGCACTCCTGTGGTCCAGACTGGACGGGCTGGCCATCCGGGTCAGCGGACTTTTTGGCCTCTCGTTCCCTGAGCCGGCCCAATCTCTTTTCCAGGGTGGCTGCAGGGAAATTCTTACACACCTGGCAGTCTGACAGGAGGTGGTCAGCCCCCAGACAATAGACACAAGTGGTGTGTGGGTCAGCCTTGGCAAAGGCTTCCCCACAGACATCACAGTGTTGAAACCCAGTGGGCCCGGTTTTCTTTGGGTTTCTCAGACATAATGCCAGCCTATCCAAACTTGCCCTTTTTTTCCGGCCTTGCCAGGACAAGACACCCTTATCGGTCCCTAACCGTGTCACGGGTATTGGAAAAAACCCCAGAAAATAAAAGGTTTTTTTAGGACCGATAAGAACCGGGTACCTCACTCTAAATGCAAAGAAAATGAGTTTTTAAGCAAACCGATCGGTTCAGAGTGAACCGATAATGAGTTTCCACACAGACTTAATTTTCTTGTACTTACGGTTACCAGATAGAGCTTCAGACCGAAACCGCGGTAATTTTAAAATACTTGCCGGTTCAATGAACCGATAAAACTTAATAAAACCGCAAAACGAACCGAGCTGAAGGAGCTGGTCTCCGGAGCGACTGTTCAGTGAAAGCGGAGTAAAGAATCTGACAGTTTAGGTTCAAACTCCCCAGATAGAGCTTTGGATAGCGCCCTTGCGCTGTGGAACTCCAGATTACACTGGAGTTAACTATTTCATCTCCGGGGCAGTTCAAAGCCAAGGGCATACTGCATTAAGTCCTAATATAAGCAAGACTTCATGGTGTTTGAATGTGTTTTTGTGGCTATGCATTTGAAGTGGTACCTTTGTATGAGCACTTGCGCTCAAAGGTACACTTTGAAGGCCGGCCCAGTGGCGCTGAGGGTTGAGGTGCTGGACGCCACACCTCGCTCCACGCCGGCGACCCGGGTTCGGGAGTGGACTCAGGTTGTCGGTGGGTCGGCCGGGGGGAGATAGGCTTGAGCGTCCAACGACAGCTCGCCTTCTCCGGGGAGGGACCTGGCCGATGCCCGACACTTGCATGACCCCGAGCGGAGGCTCGAGGAACTACAAGCTCCACTTGAGGAGATAGGCGGCCATTGAGCAGCACGGACGTCGGCGCATGCGTCATGACATCGGGGGAGGTTACTTGCTGCTCGGGGAGGGAGAAAATGCGGAAACAAGCCTGCCTCAGCCGGGAAGATGGGAGGACCATGGCCGTGCCCACGATTTGCCTGTGCCTGCCCAGCAGACCACAGACTGACGAAAATGTAAGTGTCAGGGTTTGACCCCTCACCTCGTCCCCGTCCGGGGGGTAATCCGCGGCTCCATGGGGCCTGTGGGTCTGTGTGGGTAGGGTTCCGGGCAGTGGGATGTCCAGTTGTCCCTCTGAAGGGTCGGAGGTGGCAGGCTGGGGAGGAGAAATAAACAGTAATTTCAAAATTAAAAAGGTACACTTTGAAGTTTTCAATAAATTATGGAATGTCATTCCTCATAAATTTAAACTAACTGATTCTCTAGAAGGTTTTGAGTCAGCTCTGAAAACATTTATGTTTGCAGAAGCTTTTAAGACCGCTTGAATCTAATATATTCAAATGGTGTGCCTAGCCTAGTCATTATTTTTAACATATTCGGTGTTTTAATGTATATTTATATCCATACTGTATTAGTGAGCAATTACTTGTAAATATTTTGTAACTGTTTATGGTTTTTATGCTGTACAGTGCTCAGAACATTTGGGATGACTGCTACATAAAAAGGTTGGACTGGATTGGGACGTAGAGACTAAAAATTAGGCCTGGTCAATCCAAGTTCATTTTGGTGAGTGTATCTAAGGTGCAACTTCACTTACAGATTTATCTAAGCAACAGAATTTAGCTTCAACCTACTGTAGGTTTACACATCAAATATTTAACTGGAGAAGAAAGAGTCAGCAAAGGTTGCATTCATTTAAATAGAATTTATTCCAAAAAGGGATTCTTGTGTTGGTGAGCTGTGTACACAATACCTATCCAAGCCAAAGAAACACAATCTGCCTACACAGTAGAGTTACTTGGATAGTGCCTTGACCACATCATGCATGCCTTGGTTCTGTGGGGTACATCCACTCTGGGTCAGATTTTCTGGATAATGTTTTCCATTCAATATAATGCATGCAGATATTTAAAAATTTCTTTGACAGTGTATTAAAAGTTCCAAGTTACAGCACTGTGCTACTGACTACAAGGCCAAATAAACCTGGATTACAGTCCTCATAAGATATTGAAATTATGGTTTCACGAACCAAAAGTAACAAGGGTAGTCTTGCACTTGAAACTCCATGCCTATAAAGCTGTGTTTGTGTCAAGGTGACTTAGCACCCTTTGGTAAAATTGTAAAGAAAAAGGTGACGCATTTGTATGTGTGGCACCATTAATTATGTCTTGGTGGTTATCAAAGTCCTACCTTTCCTCCTTCTTTGTTAGAGCTGGTCTGCATAAAAGACCAGTTCCTACTGTGACCAAAGTGAGGCAGTGTTTTATGGCTGTGAATGAGTGCCTGGTGTGCCTTGCTATTGCTCTTTGCAGCTGTCTGTAATGCTTTGCTAAGTTTCTGCTGGCTGCAAGGAGAAAAGTGCATGACAACCGGTTGAGCAAGTGGGAAATGTCTTGTGCATCTGCAGCTGACCTAGGTGATACATTGAAGCAGGGCCGGCATCAGGGGGGGTGCAAGGGATGCGACTGCACCAGGGCCCAGAGCACCAGGGGGCCCATTGCCCCCATCTGAACTTAGTCATCCAATCTTTTTTTTTTTTTTAACTGCTCACGCCGCACTGGAGAGAAGATCAGCGCCCCCCCCCCTCCCCTGAGAGGCTGAGAATTGGCTGCGTTGCGTGTGTGTGCTGCCGGAACCGGAACTGAGGTCTAGAGTCAGGTCGGCGGTCGGTGATACGTCCGTGACATTTAGAAAATTAAATCCCCTGCTCCCTGCACTGTAGGCTTGCATCCGATCCTCCTCGGATTCGGACATACCTGTGGGGAAGCTGCTCCGCCTCCTGATCCCACCGGCACCAACCATCACGCTTGTTGTCCTGCCTCAGTAGCTCCTCCTCCATGCTGGCAGTGGCAAGTGGCAATGCTGCTCCGTCACTCCTCCTGATGCTGTGCCTGCTAAGCTCATTGATTTGCCAAAGACTCGCTCACTCCTCCCTTACTCCTGCCTCCTCCCGGCCAGTCCCTCCCCGTGTCCCTCCTCTAGCCTCTCTGGTACTGTCTGATTTGCTGCCTGTGTGGCTGGGCTGGAGCGCTCATTCAAAAGACTGCTGCAAGTTCAACTCTCACAGGTAGGTCACAGAAAATGTCATTTGAATTATAATTATGTATTAAATATTCTGTTGTTGTGGGGGGGGCAGAACTGGGGAGGAGGCGGAGTGAGCATCTCGTCTCGTGAGAATCTGATCGTCTCACAGTCTGTGGCAGTTGGCGGGCAAACAGATGAATGAGTGGATGTGGAGCGGGATCGGATTGGGCAGAATTTGCAGCGCTGCAGTGTAGCAGCCCCTTTTTGAACTAACTAGTAAACTAGACACAGTACACGACATAAAAAGATACATATAGTTGTGGGGGAGGCAGCTAATAGAAATTACTCAACTCAGGAAAAAATAGCTAGCTGGCAGCAAGCAGCCACAGGAAGGAGCGAGTACTGTGGTTGCCTAGCCTAGGGCCCCAGCTGGTGGCGGTAGCGGCAGGCCTGGCCCGGGCCAATCAGTTTGAAGTCTTATTTGTCTCAAGAACTTAGAAGTCAAGAATTCTAAATATATAAAAAAAAATTCATATATAAACCCAGAGAGTTATTTTGAGTTGTGACACTGTGTCACTGATTGCTTGTGGGGCGGGGCTAGCAGGGCTACTACTCTACTGTCTGTGTTGTTGTGACTGACTGTATCATGATGACTACTTCTCCCTCAGACATAATGAAGAACTTTAGGCAGGCAGATTAAGCAGGGAGTCACTAGTCAGGGAGAACTGTCTTGGGGAAAAAAAGTAAAATAAAAGAAGATATTCAATCCTCTTATGCATAATGCTGCAGCAGTCTTGAATTTGTTTTATTTGTGAAGTTAACAAGAATTCTTCAGACAGGAGGATAGGATCAGTGTAGTGATTGATTGAGTCAGTAAGTCGTGACTCGTGAGTGAAGTTAGTGTGTGTCACTCAGTCTGGTCTGTACTGTCTGACCAAGAATATAATATATCAATTTCTTCTGAGTGAGTTACTGTATTGGCATTAAAATAACAAGATATTCTTGGCTCTGCTGTGCCTGCGGCCTGCCTAGTCTTCTTTGGAGTATGCCAGCAGCAAGCACTATAGCCAGCCTAGTACTCACTGTGTAGGAGTCCCTGTTTGGCATTAAAATAACAAGATATTCTCTGGCTCTGCTGTGCCTGCGGCCTGCCTAGTCTTCTTCGGAGTACGCCAGCAGCAAGCATTGTAGCCAGCCTAGTACTGACTGTGTAAGAGTTCCTGTTTGGCATTAAAATAACAAGATAGCCTTTAATTTTTTTTCTGACAAGAAAGAAAGACAACACATCCAGATTATAACTGCAAAAAATACTTTATTTTGCAGAATCAGTAAAGAACAGCAATACATTCTTTTCTTGACTGGCTCTGTTTTTCATGCTCACTGCTTCAAAGTTAGACTTAGACAGAGACTGCAAGCACAGGACTACTCCGGAGCAGCACATCTATACATTGTTCTACACAAATGAGCCTGCTCAGTGCTCTTGCGCCTGTTTGCTAGTGCCAAGTGAGCCACCCACGACCCATCTGCTGTAACTCATAGATATTATTGAACTTTAACTAAACTAGTCTAGTCAAAAGTACAGTTTGTATTCATAAAAATAAATAAATAAACATAGCTCGCCTTAGCTAGCAAGGTAAACCTTACATGACAGAAAGGAAAGAAAAAAAACTGATACGATGTTGAATCCTGTAGCACTACCAAAGTACAAGTCAGGTTCTGCAATACATACAGAACAAAAAAGACAGCTAGAGTTGACTCAAAAAGAAGCAGAAAATGCTAACAAAATATTTTGTAAATGGTTAAGTTGTCCGCTGGCAACAGTGTCCAAATCTGGTGAAAGCACAAGTGAGCAAAAACCATCAACCTCATCACATGAAACAGCTGTAGAGGCAGTAGTAGAGAGGGAGACGACTGGGGTGGAGTTGGGGAACCATGATGAATCGGACTCTGACTCAGAAAGAAATGTACAGCTAGACCTAGAAGAAATATATGATGAAAGAAATATACAGCAAGAAGAAATACAACAATGTATTGAACTGGAATCAGATTGTGACATAAACCCTGAACCCAGTAGTCAACCACCTTTCATGTATAATTTTTATGACCCAGCTACCTGGCCTGAAAGTTTTAGTTCAGAGTCAGAGCGCATCAGGGTTGAAATTGTGCAGCATAAACCCCTGCAGCTGAAGGAAACTGACATTGAGTTCCCTAAAACAGCTGGTCGCCGGTTTACTTCGGCAAACTATGAGTGTAAAGTGGGATCCTCAAAGATTCACAGGCCTTGGTTAGTTTACTCCAAGTCTGCTGATGCTGTATTTTGTTTCTGCTGTAAGCTTTTTGGTGAGGATAGGGGCGTGTTTACACAAGGTTTCTCCAACTGGCAAAAATTATCACAAAGGCTGAGTAAGCATTATGCTTACCCATCACACATTGAGAATTACTACAAATGGAAACATTTAGAATTAGGGTTAGAGAAATGTGCTACTATAGACAGGAGTTTGCAAGAAAAGCTGGATAAGGAAAAGGAACGATGGCATGCTGTGTTTTGTCAAATTTTGGACTGCGTTTTATATTTAGCAGGCCAAAACTTAGCCTTTAGGTGTCCAGTAGATCGTCTGTATGTGGACAACAATGGTAATTTTCTGAAATTGTTGGAACTGTTGTCCCGGTATGACCCTATTATGGCTGATCACTGCCAACGTGTTCAGTGTTCAGCGAGGAGCAAATGTTCATTATTTAAGCAAAGATAGCCAGAACAAATTTATGCAGATGTTATCTAAGGCTGTGACTAACAAGATTAGGAACAAGATATACACTGCTCGCTACTATAGTGTGCTGATGGACTGCACTCCAGATATTTCTCACAAGGAGCAGTTATCACTAATGATTCATTATGCTGAAATCAATGGTGATCAAGTTGAAATGTGGGAGAGCTTTCTGGAGTTTCTCCATGTTGAAAATACAACAGGAGAGGCTTTGGCTGAATTATTGCTAAATCGATTTACTGAACATGGCATTAACATTGAAGACTGCAGGGGCCAGTGTTACGATAATGGGGCTAACATGAGAGGTATCCATCGAGGAGTTCAAGCGAGAATATGACAGGTGAATGAACGTGCAGTATATGTTCACTGCTGTCCTCATAACTGGAACCTTGTGTTAGAACATGTAGCTGAATCATCCTTGGAAGCAAAGAATTTCTTTGGAGTACTACAGCGGGTTTACAGAATCTTCTCTGGGTCCACCAAACATTGGGACATCCTTGTCAAGCACATGAAATGATATACCCTCAAGCCACTTTCAGAGACTCGATGGAGTGCCCATGTTGATGCTGCAAAGGCAGTCTGTGAATAACTGCCTGAATTGTTGGATTCGTTGCTGGAAGTATCAGAAACTGAAAACTGTGACAGTGAAACACTGTCTGACATCACAGGCCTTGTGAAAACACTGGAATCATTTCCATTTATTGTATCTTTACTTGTGTGGAATGAAGTGCTTAGTGCCATCAATCGGGTGACAGTGATTTTACAGTCACCTGCTTTGAGTCTTCCAAATGCCATAGATGTAGTTTCCTCCATCAAGGAACAACTGTCTGATAATCGAAGACAGGGATTCAGCAGAGTGGTAGAGGAAGCAAAGCTGCTAGCCCAAACCATGGACATCGAACCGACTTTTCCAGAAAAACGCACCAGACGGCGAAAACGCATGCCAGGAGAGCTTGCAGCAGACAAACCCTTAACTGGCCAAGAAAGCTTTGAAGTAAATTTTTTCAATTGCCTATTGGATAAAGTACTGATGGAAATTGAGGAACGATTCCAATTTCTCCATGACTTTCAGTCACTTTTTGGTTTTCTGTTCAACATAAAATCATCTGGACATGACGAAAACCTAGAAGTAGCATGCAGAGAGTTGGCCCAATTTCTTGGGGATATAGATGGTTCGGACATGTCTAGAGAAATTACCTTGCTGGCTCGACTGTTACCTGATGATGTGAAATGTCCGTTTGAAGTGTTACAGTACCTGGTACAGAGACACCTGAGCAGAGGATTTCCAAACACCCAAATTGGACTGCAAGTACTGCTGACAATTCCAATTACAGTTGCCAGTGCTGAGCGTTCTTTCAGCAAACTGTCCTTGATAAAGAATTACCTGCATTCCACAATGTCACAGGAGAGACTGTCTGCATTGGGTGTACTTTCAAATGAAAACAGACTTGCAAGAGAAGTAAACTTTTCTGATGTGACTGAAACATTTGCTGCAGTAAAAGCCCGCTGTGTACACCTTTAACTTCACAAAATGGAATAACAGCAGCAATATTCTTTTGGTGGTGGTGGCATGGGAGGGCCCTCCTGAGGTGGGGGGGCGTGCTGCATGGACAGAGAGGGCCCACTACAAAGTCTTGCACCAGGGCCCAGTACATCCTAGAACCGGCCCTGCATTGAAGAAGACCTTAGATTGTTTAATTTAGCCCTCTTCCCACTGCGATGATCAGAATGTCAATGAATGGGCTCTGAAATGAAGTACTTATAAACTCTCAGTCTGTACAACTTTGTGAATGGAAAGTTAACCTTTAGTTTTTGAAAAAAAAATAAATCTCCTATACAAAACAGAGTTTTTGTGCTACTTAATTATTGCAATGCAAAATGAAAAAAAGAACAGAGTCGTGGCACCATTGTATACTTGGATGAACTAGGAATTATCTTTCCCAGACTCTTGGTATAATGAAAAAACAGCTGAGTTTCAAGCCAATCCAAGTAGCCTGGTCAAGGACTGGGAAAACAAAGGAGGGAAGATGAGTTGCCGGAGTAAGAGGAGACCAAGGAAAGGCAATTTGCAAAACAACACGTAGCCAATATAAAAACAGTTTACATTTTTTCACCAAGCTTACTTACTGGGGTATATTATTTCCAGCCTATTAAATCCCATGCATGTTCACACTACTATTACATTGAAAACTGCCAGGGCAAGATGACCTGTTGCCCAACCCAGAGCATCAGTGAATAAATAAAATCTGTCCTTCTTCCCTCAACTATCTGACAGGTCTGGTGCTTTACAAGGCACGGAGGTTAGATTCTGATAGTGCATGGACTGTAGAATACAACAGAATTTAGTTTGGAATCATGACTTTCATACTCACTGTATCCAAAAGCTGGTTTCTCGTTCCATTTCCCTAAACTCTGGAACTCTGTCACCCTTCCCTTTCACTCTGTTTCTTCCAAACACTAATGAAGAGACAAACTGTCTAATGCACCTTTCTTCTTTACTCAAATTCCCCTGATTATTCTCCCTTCTAGCGAGCATCATCTGGAATTCCCACTCACACAGCCGCTCAAAAGTTCCCATACTGCCAGTGTACGGTGGATTAAGGTGGAAGGAAGTCTAAAGACCCTGGTATCTACATCAAATTGCCCAAGTTTTTGTTTCTGTCCCAGCTCATGGACATTGCTATCTCTAGGTGTAGCTTCAATTGTATCTTGTACCCCATACTCCACAGAATTAGACACATAACTACCATCCCCCCATTTCATTATGTTTTGACCAGAATGCTTTTAAGTTCTGATTTCTAGTAAATCTTCTGAAATCAACAAATAAATCAAAAGGTGAAATCCTATTACTTGGAACAAAAGAAAGTCCTTTCTGTAATAGTGCAATTTCTGCCTCAGTCCGGTTCCTAGAAGAAAGGTTAATAATATGTATTTCTTCCTCTGCACTTTCCCCCCTGGCTTGAGATTCTGGCCTCTTGTGCTTTCTTTTGTTGCCCCCTCTCCTTGTTCTTTTGTTTCTGCTTGTTGTTGAAATGTTACTGCCCGTGTTACCTTTGGGGCAGTCTGTATTGCAGGGGTTGGGGGTGCCCTGTTGTACTGTCGTCATTTTTGGGGGTAGTGATGTCTCTGGGGATTCAAATCCTGGTGTTCCTCTAAATCTTCCTCCAAACACTCACTAACCTCACAACTCCGCACCCACACCACCCTTTCCTGTGGCTGTCCTAGTTACCAGGCCCATCTGATTCACTCATCTCCTTCTCACTGTATCCTAAAGCTGCTTTTCAGTTCCATTTTCCTAAACTTTGGAACTCTCTTCCCCTTCCCATCCACTCTGCTTCTCCCAAACATTCACTAACCTCACAACTTCACACCCATACCATCCCCTCCTGTGACTGTCCAGTTACCAGGCCCATTTGTTTCACTCAACTCCTTCCCCCTCATGGCCTCCACCTTCTCCTGTCTTTCCTATCCTCCTCACTCTCCCTCCTCTCCCCCCTCTCCTCACTCTCTCCTCTCCCCTCCCCCCTCCTCCTCTTTCCCCTTTTTCCTCATTTTCCACCCTTAGCTCTTCTCCCTTATCCCTCTCAATCCTCCCCTCTGTCCCTACTCCCGCTCATTCCCCTTCCACTTATCTCCTCTTCTCCCTACCCCCATGTCCTCCCTCCTTACCTGCCCCCTAATCCATCCCCTCCACTCCTGACCCCTGACCAAATCCTCTTATCAATCGCCCTGTGTTGGGCCTCTACTTCAACTACCCACGAGGACTCAGCTGCAGTATTTCCCTGTATCTCATCTGCATGTGAGTGTAAATGCTGTAAATAACTGTTTATTGTAACAAGTGAAACTATAGTTCACTTTATTGTACTGTATATATGCTGTTATTCTTGCATCAATCCCTTCCCCCTCCCCTCAAGATGCACCAGGAAATGAACTAATTCAAAGTTCAGTATGTCTTTCCTGGTAAAATGCTTTATTAAAGTGTTTTAAAAGGCACAGGAGTTAAATACTTTTATTTATTTATTGAGATCTTGGATTAACACCTTTGAGCAGAAAGCTCTTTCATAGGTTCCACGTACAGCAAGAAACAATTGAAAACTGTCTCCAGGCATAAATTCTAACAAAAGTTACACAATCTAAGCACGTACAGGGTGCAGAGTCAAAACAAAGGCTAACGTTTCACTAGGTAATGGTAACATAACATGAGGACACTTGTTTAAAAGGAGACTTGTACAACTAACAACATAGGCAGATAACTGGATTGTGCCTGAGTGAAAGAAAGAAGGAAGGTCTCGTACCAGTAGAGTGGGACAGGGAAGGGAGGAGGACAGTGCAGGGAGGGAGAAAGCAAGCAGAGGTGGGGGGGTAGGAAGGGGACAGATAGGAGGGAAAGGGAAGAACAGCTATGTAGTCAAAGTGGAATAAAGGGGAGGAGGGTGGGAGAAGGAGGGGTGGAGGAGAATAGGGAGGATGAGGTAGTGTAGGTAGTGGGGTGATGATGAAGCTGTATTAAAGGGGAACTGTCATCAACAGGACCCACCCCAATGTCTGAAAGACCACAAAAAGCCAACCTGACTGAACCACCATGTTGACCTGTGAATCTCACAGCCCAGAGCCACCCATATGCAAATCACCCTGCAGTCAAGGGCTGGTGGTAGACACACGCCCCCAGCTCCTGACAGGAAACAATGTCACCAAGGGCCTAGGTTCCTTCCCAACTGCATTCAATCCAACAGGCCAAACAGGAAACCTGGCAGCACAGGGAATGTAGAGTAGAACACAATAAAATTTCTAAGACCCAAACTGGCCCAAGAGAGAATAAAAGAAAATCTCCCCCCCTCCACGATCTGAGGGGTTCAGTGTCCAACCTGGCCTGTCACAGAATAAAAATAAACTCTGCCCCCCACTTTCACCCAGCTTCTTAAAAAGTCCAGGAACCAACCTGGCTCAACGGAAAAAAAAACATCTGTCCAGCTCCTCCAAACAACCTGATGGATCTAGTGTCTGATCCATCAAGGAATAAAAAAAGATCTAGCCCTCTCCCCAAACCACCTGACTGGTCCAGTACCCAACCCAACCAGAGAATAAAAAAGATATGTACCCTCCGCTGTCACACTGCTGCTGTTACTACTACTACCAGTGAGGTTGGCCCTCTTTATCACTTTCAGTCTGCAGAACATTAGTGAGGGAGACCAGACCGATGGAGACTGACAGAATGCACTTCTGAGACTGTAATCCCTAAAGCACGTGATACCGACTCTGCTGCTCGACTCTCCCTCTCTCGCTGTCCTTCCTTTTCTGGTACTCAGTCTCAGCTCTGCACTTTCCCTGACACGTACACAAGGTTCACATTGTCATGCATGCTTCAATCCAGCATGCTGAGCAGTGGAATACCTGCACCTGGGTCACCACCACTGGATGACAGCACCCATCAGAAGCAAAGTCTTTTGGAAAGGACAATGGATGTTGGCATCTTTAATACACCATCTTTCCCTCCCAGGCAATAACAAAACATCTGTGCCCTTCCCTCCCAACTACCTGATGGATGTGATGCCCAAACCAGCCTGTCAGGGGAAACAAATCTGTCTCTCACCCACCAACTATGAGAGGTCCAGTGCTTTACAAACCCCAGAAGTAAGATTCTGGTAGTGCAGGGACTGTAGAATACAATTTTACAATGTATGGTAGAACACTGTTAACCTTAGGAAATCATCATTTCCTAAGGTTCTTAACCCATCGTCTGTCCATTCCAATGTTGTTAACCTATTGATGCAAGGTTGTTAACCTATCGATGCTATGTCACATGGATGGGTTAACAACTGGAAATGGACTGCGCACGTGCATGCCTTTTTTTTTTCAGGAACCAATGGATGCATGCTGCGGTGAGGGAATGACTGAATGGCCACAGTGGTAACTATATTTTGAAAAGTTAGGAGCCGTTTTCATTTTTTCTTGGGACCATACACTATAAACAATAATGTATGGTACTTCTATTGTCAACTGGTTGCTGTTAACCGTCTCAAGGTTGCCATGGCGGAGTAAACCTCTCAAGCTTCGCTCTCGAGGTTTACATGGTCATCCTGGTGACCTCTCAATGGTTAACAGACCAGTTACTGATAGAGGACCATACATTATCCTGTATGTTTTATATAATGACTTTCATACATACTGCAACCCAAAGTGTTTACAGGGCACATGAGTTCCACACCGGTAGCGCAGGAAACAGAATATAATTTCCAGTGACCAAACTGGCCTAACTGGTAATAAAAAAATGGGCCCCTCTCCCAACTACCTGATTGGTCTGGTGACCAGCCTGGCTCATCAGGGAATAAAATAAAACAACTGTCCCCTTCCTCAATTACCTGATGGATGTGACGCCCAACCCAGCCTGTCAGGTTAATTAAAACAAAATCTGTCCCTTCCCCCCAACTAGGACCAGTCTGGTGCTTTACAAAGCACAGGAGTTAGATTCTGGTAGCACAGGGACTGCAGAAAATAATAAAGTTTGGTTTAAATAATGACTTTTATACCCACTGTATCCCAAAGTGCTTTACAAGGCACAGGAGTTCCATACTGCTAGTGCAGGGAACGTGGAATATAAAATGATTTCTGGTGCCCAACTTGGTCCGACAGGGAATTAAAAAAAAAAAATCTAGCCCCAACTCTCAACTACCTGATGGTCCAGTCAGCAGCCTGGTCCATCAGGGAATAAAAAAATCTGTCCCCTCTCCATAACTGGCTGATAGGCCCACTGCTCATGGAAAACAGGGAAATTAGGGCAAACTAGAGGGGTCTACCTTTTCTGCCAACACATTCTATGTTTCTATGCAACCCATCAGGGAATAAAAAAAAATGTGCCTCCTTCCCCAACAAGCTGACAGATACAGTGCCCAACCTGACCCATTAAGGAATATAAAAAGAAATGTGGTTCTCTCCCCCCCCCCCACCAACCATCTGACTGGTCTGACACCTAACCCAGCCCATCAGGGAAAAAATATGTCCCCCTCTCACAAACTACCTGAAGGGTCTGGTGTGTAACTCAGCCTGTCAGGGAATCATAAAACATGTCTCCTTCCACCCAACAATCTGACAGATCCAGTGCACAATGTGGTCCATCAACAAATGAAAAATGAAATACAAACAGGAAAATGCTGTGCCACACCTCTCCACGGTGATAAACACAATACTTAGTGAACAGTATTAAGTAAAATTATGAAATGGGCAAAGGATTTCAAGCAATCTGATTGGTTGTTAGCCGTGCATTAGATTTGATTAATGCACAGCTAAAACCAGAACCCCCATTTAGAATACACAGGCCCATTTAATAAGCCACTCTGGGGATATGCATTAGACAGTTCGGCCTGTGGCCTCATGCCTCACTACGTCCCCCTAGCCGTGCATTAGAACTGTCTAATGCACACCCCATTGTGTCTTATTGCTTACTTACAGTCTCATACCACAGTTTGTTTTTGTGAGGGAGGTGCCACTTGATTTATTTCACTGCCCTATTTTCCTTTACAGCAGCAGTATTCCTTAGTGAGCAGAACATTTCATTATACAATTTTTTTTAGCAAAAATGCATTTCTGACATCCTCAGTTTCCTCTTTAGTGTATTTTTAGTTTCCTGAGATATTTTAAAACAACTTCTTTTAGCTTATTTTCTAGTTAATGACTCATGTCATTAAAGATGGCAGCTCTCGCAATTTTTAAAAATCATTCCTCTTGATGTCACCTGTTGAATGTACATTGTAGATGCATATCATGTAACAGTACGTATTAAGATGTCACCTGTCGAATGTACACAGTAGATGCATATCATGTAACAGTACGTATTAAGATATCACCTGTTGAATGTGCACAGTAGATGCATATCATGTAACAGTACGTATTAAGATGTCATCTGTTGAATGTACACAGTAGATGCATATCATGTAACAGTACGTATTAAGATGGTGCTAACACATATTTCTGATAGTAAATAGCAGAACGCTGTACCAAGATATTTCATTTTTTCGTGGTGGGCATGGCACAAGAATGGAAAATTTTAAAAGCTTCAGAATCCCGTACCTTAGTTCAGGAATAAAAGAAAGCAAAAAGAAAAATGGTATATTGATATTTGTTGCCAGAAAAACATTATTGTTGAAAAGAAACTATAAGGTGACAAACAAATACTGCTGGTTTAAACAGTTTATTGTAGCATCAGGCATAAATAATGAACACATGATGACAAATTTACAAATGGACTTTGCAATGCTGTGCTCACGGTTTGATGAGTCTAAATTGGTTCTAAACAGTAACAAATCAAAAACAATGATGTTCAACGAACGTATATCTAAAAAAGAATGCCAGAGCCTGAAGACTGAAATTAAAACAATGGTGAGGTCCTTGCTCAGGTAACAGAGTACAAGTATCCTGGAGTTTGGATAGGTCAAAATTTAAAGTTTGATTATCACATTACTGAAATTACCAGATTAATAGAAGAATCGGAGCCCTCGGACGAACTGGGCGACGTATAAACAAACAAATGAGAACTACCATTGTAAATCAACCGCTGGTTCCAGTATTGGATCAGGGTAGCCATGTGTACAGCTTTACAAATAAAACATTGTTAAAAAAGGTGGCGACACTATATAATGTACGGGCAGCCCCCTATTACCAACTGAAAGTAAGCTATTTACAACCTTGTAATCCCACTGTCATGACGTCAGAACCTTATAAACCTCTCTCACCTATGTCATGGCAGTGGGTTTACAAAACGGAATGTCAGTGTTAGCATTATTAACACTCAGAATGTGATTGCTAGTGTCAGTACACAATTCAATCAACATTTCAATTGTCATAGTTTACTGAGTATAGCGATCGCCATGTCTGATAGAGATCTTAACTCCAGTGCTATTTCAGGCCGCCAGTATACTAGAGCAACAAAACCGGAGAAAAAAAATTAATCAGGCATTCTGTTATTTAAGTATTACCTGGCAGACATCCAGGAGTAGCAGGCCATTACCTAGATTCCAGTCATCGGATGTTTGGATCCAATTTGAGGACGCAGCATCCCTACCCAAGTTCTCCTCTACGCCTGTCAACGTGACCTCATCATTTCAACTGGATGTTTTTCTGGGCTGTGAACAGACTTTCTAATTTAAATAGATCAACCTGATTATTTTACTTGTTTTAGCTGCTCGCTAGTTACTGTCGGTCAGTCTGTGTATCTGAATAAAATGTTTTCATACACCTACATATGGCTGTGGTTCTTCTTCATTAATATGGTAAGGCATATTACTTGTATTCATGAGGGTGGGGGGAACTGCTCAAGTTGAGTCCCATACACTATAAACGACAATGTCTGATTTACAGTTGATAACCACGTATGCAATCACCTCTTGTGGCTGCTAGGGCGATGGTAAGCCTCTCGAGCTGCACTCTTGAGGTTTACTGATGCCCTAGCAACCACTCAAGGTGATTGCACAGTGGTTATCATCTGTACATCAGGCATTATCCTCTATATAACCAACTGACTAGATTCATTCTCTGTTATGATTACAGGACACACCACTGCAAATTATATGAAGACCTTGGATGGTTATAGCTTGAAAATAAAAGGAAGCTAATTTAGGCTAACCACATTTTCAGAGTACTAAATGGGTCTAAACCACTGTATCTGTTTGAAAAATTAGAAAAAAATTAACACAAATACTGTTTGAGGAAAAGCAGCATTAGATATTGCAAATTTCTAAGACCAAAGAATACATTTGGCGAAATTACTTTTCCCTATGTTGCTATAACCTTATGGAATAATGCAAGTGAACAAACTAAAATTTTTGCTAAAACCCCAAAAATGTTTGTAACAGCAATGAAACAAGAACTAGCTGCTATTCGTTACATGTGCAATGACTGAAAGTCATTAAAATAGGTCTTGCGATTACTTTGAACTTAACTATTATGTTTATTCATATGATCTGTGGTCTATGTGTAAGTTGTCTTGTTTTTATTGTTAGTTATCAGTCAGATAGGATAATAAGGCATGTATTCCTCATAATCTCCAGAATTAGAAACATTCATCAAATCCATTATTCTATGTCTGTTATGCACGATATTTAGGGCACGTCAGAAAGTATCTAGGAAACATTAGAAACGTCTTTGAATAATAATATTAAGCTGTTATTTGTTATGTTTGCTTACTAAACAAGTGTCCTAAGTGTAATTAGTCTTTTTTATAACTGTAAGGCAATTTAGCTAGGCCAAGGTAGTTAGACAGTTTTTAAATAGATCTAGCAATGTCCATGAACACAGCTATAAATGTCTGTTACGCTTACTAACGAAATAAGTATCCTAAGTGTAATCTGTTTCTTTTTTAAATTTTAGTGTAACCAAATTGTAAACAGGACCACCTTGAAAATAAGACTTCGGTCCTAATGGTGTGATTATATCATCTTATTCCTGTATAAAAATAACTGTTCTACTACTACTTTATTTAAGTTGGCGCTCCAGATGCAAAGTGTAAAGAATAGTGCAGCGAAGTGCACAGAACATTATAACAATGCAGCTCAGCTACATATGGGCTGAAAACAGCCTAACATTTCACCTGTGATTCAAATATCTTTCATCAGATGAGATTTCATAGTATGACCTGCAATTAGCAGAAGGAGGAGCTGGGGAATTGAAAAAAAAGGCTTGGAAAAAAAAAATATATATAAGCAATGTCATATAAACTATTACTGGCCCAGGAGTTGAGACATAAAGAAAAATTATAATCTAGATAGAACCAGGATTTGACCCTGGTAATTTCCATCCCTCTCTCACTGAGAAAAAGTGGCTAATAATAACACCTAAAAAGGTACAGCATTCTCCACGAATACAAACGGAATGTAAAAGTCTTGATGAAGGGGCACACCATGACTTCAAAACAACAGTAATTTAACACATTAAAAAGGAAAGCATCCATGTGCATAAGAAATGTAGTAAAGATAACAGCCCAGATGGTATTGGTTGCCCATCCAGAGGGTGATAGCTGAGCGAGAAAAGAAGTGCTGTTAAGATGCTAGACTACAGAAAGTGTAGTGTAGTGAGGGAGAGAGTGAAACAGAAGGAATTTTGAGAAAGTGAGTGGAAATAGTAAGTAGAAAAAAGACAAAAGGCATTACACATGAAGTCATGGATAATCAAGAGGCATTTAAATCAGTGAATATACAGCAGAGTGGGTTCTAGCAGGGGAAGATTGGAGGCAGAGATCAATGTGGAATTGAAGTGACTCCTAGAAAAATGAACTGGGAGGATGAGAATGGAAAGGGGTGGAGGGTCGTCTTCTCTATACTGCTTAAAAGCATGTTCTTATTTAGGTAAATGGAGAGGTGAGAAAAATGTGAGTTCTTGACCCTTTATAGTTAATTTTGCCCTTTGCATGGACATGCTTAGAATAGCATCACATTCAGACACGAACATGACAGTACACAAAATGGTAGTGGGTCTCTCGACTCTTGGTGATACAACATCTCCATTCCAGGCTCACAGCTAAGAGTAGTCTTTCCCTTTCTCTTTACTTCCTATGGCTTCTATCCTCTGTGTTTCCATTTGGCCCCCTTGACTGCTAAATTGCTTTTTTCTCCACTCATTTCTTGTTGAGATGCGAATCGATTTAACAATAAGAGATACATTTTCTGCTGGAAACCTGAACACAGTAACCATTAAATCCTGAATCATTTTAATCAACTGGGATTTTGCTTTGCCATCCTGGTAATTCCTAATATCCTAAAATTTCTATATTGAGGTGTACTGTATTTTCATAGTCCTCCAGTATCCTGGCCATTGCACCACTGTCTTAAGCAAAGCAGTAGTAAAGTACAGTTACGTAAGAACTTACCATAACAGTAGATCTTCTAGAGAGGCTCTTGCAGTCGGTAATTACAAATAGGACTGAAGCTGGCAGGCGTCAGGACCCCACGGAAAAATTTCTAGCTAGCAGTCTCTGGCGGGGGACTGCCCCTACATCAGGTGACCGACGTCAGTATAAAGGGGCGGTCCCCCATGCCCGCTTTCCAGTTCTTTCCGGCCAAAGGCCAAAAAGGCAAGACGATAGAGAAGCGGATGTTTCCTTCCCTGGAAAAGGAGCAGAAGCAAATGGGAGGAAGAAAACTACCCCAAGGTAGACCCACTGGCTGTGAAGGTCTTAGGAAAGCAGACCTTGCAGAACAGCCAACCCGAAGCCCGCTCTACGGTGAGAGGCAATGTCCAAACTGTAGTGTTTCATAAAGGTATGGACAGAAGTCCAGGTAGCAGCTGCACAGATATCTGCTGCTGACACATTCTTGAAACAAGCAGCAGAGGCAGCAACCCCTCTGGTGGAGCGGCCTCTGACTTTGCCCAGTAGGGTCCTGTTGTACTTGTCGTAACAGAAAGTGATACAATGAGCCAACCATTTAGATAGGCATTGCTTAGAAACAGCATTGCCTTCTCTTTGATGAGCAAAAGAGACAAACAGTTGATCAGACTTTCTGAGAACCTTCGTCCTGTTGGTGCAGTATCTCAGAATTCGGTGAACATCCAAAGTATGCAGGAGGTACTCCCCTTGATTGGAGTGCTGCGTAAAGAAAGCAGGCAGCTCTATGGATTGATTCAGCGTAGATTCCACTAACACCTTGGGGAGAAACTTAGGGTTGGTACACAGAGCCACACGTTCCTTGTGAAAAGTCAAATACGGGATATTGCACATCAGGGCCTGGAGCTCGGAAATCCTTCGAGCAGAAGTAATGGCCACTAGGAAGACAGTCTTCCATGAAAGGAACTTTAGGTCTGCTGAGGCTGCTGGCTCAAAAGGAGGCAGAGTAAGCTTCTCAAGGATAAAATTCAAATCCCAAGGAGAGGCAGGAACCCGGACTGGGGGTCTCAAGTGGAGGACCCCTCTAAGAAAAGTCTTGGAGACTTCCAGTTGCACAAAAGTCCTGTCGCCAAAAGGAACATGGTAAGCCGAGATGGCCGCCATGTGAACCTTCAGAGAGGAATGACTGAGACCCAGATCAAAGAGGTGTCGCAAGTAATCCAAAAGCCGCACAGTAGAGCATGAGAAAGGCTCAAAATCTTTGGAAGCGGCCCAAATAGAGAACCATTTCCATTTCATGGCATAGGTAGATCTAGTGGAGGACTTCCTGGCCTCCACCAGAATCTCAGCCACCAGCGGGGAAACCCCCAAATCGGGGCTGAGCTACATCCGCAGGAGCCATGCATGCAACTGAAGGGACTTGAGGCCTGGATGGACCAGGGTCCCCTGATCCTGGGTCAGCAAAAGACACGACAGAGGAAGAAGAAGAGGAGGTTCCTCTGACAACTGTTGCAGAAGACACAACCAAACTTGCCTGGGCCAGAAAGGAGTGATTAGGATCATGCGAGTGCCTTCTGAGCTGAGTTTCTAAAAGACCCTCGGAATCAAGGGGATCGGGGGGAAGGCACTGACGAATCTGCCCTTGCAGTCTAGAGACACAGTGTCTCTCAAAAAAATGTCACACCCTGGAGTGAGTGAGCAGAAGTCGGGAAGTTTTGCGTTGCGAGGAGATGCAAACAGGTCTACCTGTGGTGTTCCCCAACATAGGAAGATATCGTCTGCTACCCCCTGATCTAGTTCCCACTCGTGAGTGTGAGCAGACGACCGACTGAGGTGGTCTGCCAACGTGTTCTCAACCCCCAGGACGTGAATGGCCATGAGGTGAAGGTTGTGCTGCACTGCCCATTCCCAAACCCACATCGTCTCCCTGCAGAGAGGGTAGGAACGAGTTCCCCCCTGTTTGTTGATGTACCAAACTATGCACATGTTGTCCATCTGGACAGCCAGACGTCCAGGAAGCAAATAAAGATGCAGAGCCTGAAAAGCATAAAGCACGGCCTGAAGCTCGAGCATATTGATGTGGAGAGATTTTTCGAGCTTGGACCAGGAGCCCTGGGTCCTGTGAGGCCCGAGATGGGCTCCCCAACCCTCGCCCGAGGCATCTGTAGTCAGTGTCTGGGGAGGCAGAAGGGAACTCCCCGGCAAAATTTCTCCTGAATTGTCCACCATAGCAAGTCCTGAGCCATAGGATAAGAGACCAGAACTAGTTGATCTAGGTCATCTGCCAGCTGATCCCACTGAGGCCGAAGCGTCCACTGAGAGATTCTCATGTGGAGCTGAGCACGAGGGACTGTCGGAATAGCAGCC
This sequence comes from Neoceratodus forsteri, assembly GCA_016271365.2. NCBI lineage: Eukaryota > Metazoa > Chordata > Ceratodontiformes > Ceratodontidae > Neoceratodus > Neoceratodus forsteri. Next base: position 1,224,618,652 of record CM057450.1, read on the forward strand.
GCCATGAGCCGGAGGAGGCGAAGGACCGACCTGGCACTGACCCGCCTGCGGCTGGACAACAGGCTGACCTGAGCCTGGAGTGTGGCCGCCCTGTCCAGTGGCAGGAATGCCATGCCGGAGGCCGTGTCCAGGATCACCCTGATAAACTGGAACCTCTGGGATGGGATCAGGTGGGACTTGGCCTGGTTGACGGTAACACCCAGGCAGGCGAAAACCCGCAGGGTAAGGAAAAGGAAGCGCAGGAGTTCCTCCCTGGATGAGGCCGCCAGGAGTCAGTCGTCCAGGTATGGGAAAACCTGCACCCTCTGGGTGCACAGGTAGGCCGCTACCACCGAAAGGCATTTGGTGAATACTCAGGGCACAGAGGAAAGACCAAATGGGAGGGCCTTGAACTGGTAGTGGACCTCGGAATGCAAAACGCAGGTATTTGTGGTGGGAAGGGCAAATAGGGATATGCAGGTAAGCATCCTGCATGTCCAGAGAGCACAGCCCCTGTCCCGGACAAAGAAGGGGCAGAAGACTCTGCAGGAAGAGCATCCTGAACCTTTTGTACTCCACGAACAAGTTCAGGGAGCTGAGGTCGAGAATCGGTCTCACATCTTCTGACTTTTTTGGGACCAGGAAGAAATGGGAGTAGTAACCCGTCCCCCGAAGATGGGGAGGAATGGGTTCTATCGCCTCCTTCAGAAGAAGAGAGGATATTTCTTCCTGAAACAGAAGATGATGTTCTGGGGAGTAAGACGACCTTGGGGGGGGGGTTTCGAGGAGCTTTCTGAAGAAACTCTATTGAGTGTCCTTCTGCGATCAGCTGGAGCACCCAAGTGCCTGAAGTGATCCTCTCCCAACCCGGTAGATGGAGGGAGAATCTCCCTCCTACCAGTTCCTCTGGAAGGCCCAGAGGCTGTGGGATAGAAAAGGAGTCAGGAGGTGTGGGGAAGCATCACGGCTGAAGCCCCTGCTGCTTTTTTGGGTGGGGGGGCTTGGCAGCCAGAGAGGCCCGAGGTTTGTTGGCCCGCTTTCCCTGAGGTTTCGCCTTTTGCCGGGAACGCCTGTGAAAGGGACGATGCTGAGCCTCACAGAATCTGTACATGGAGTCAACAGACTTAAGTGCAGTACCCTTCTCCTGCAGATTGATGATGATGTCCTTGACATCGCCACCGAACAGCACTGAACCCCTGAAGGATGTGTCCTGGATAGCAGACTGCACCTCCGGGACCAAGCCTGACACCCGGAGCCAGGCATGATGCTGCAAACCCACAGCGAAAGCCGAGCTCCGACCAGCAGCATCCACTGCATCGTACGTGGCACGAAGGATGTGCCAGCTGGCTGAACGCGCAGACTGGACTAGACCCGCCACTTCCTGCTTCGTCTGAGACTCAGGAAGGGAGTCCAATTTAGCCTCCACCTCACTAAGGATCGCCTTCTGGTAATCCCCCATATGACCAATGTAATTCAGGGCTCTAATACCCAGAGTGGAAGAAGCGTAGACCTTCTTCCCGTACTGGTCCCAGAAGGCGGGATTCCTTGTCGGGTGGTGACAAGCTCAAGTGCTTGGGGTTAGCCGTCCGGCTGTGAGCGGCACTAATCACAACCAAATCAGCTCGAGGGTGTGAATTTAAAGAGTCAACACCCTCTGGAGCCTGATAAAGCCTGTCCGACTTCCTAGGAAGGGGGGCTAATGCCGACGGTTGCTTCCAAATGGTGGAAACAAGGTCGGCATGAGGCTCAGTCCAGGGTGGCACCAGGGTAGGAGCAGTCTCTGGCAGATTCAGGTGCGCAGTGAGTTTCTTACGCTGTGGATTTGGCTCCAAAGAATGCCACTGATGAACTGCCTGGATTTTGTGCAGCAACTCCATAAAGGAAGGATCCTCCAGAGGAGACTGCGGAGGAGTCCTTGGCCTGGGCTTGTCTGGAGTGCATGGCTCGTCGTCTGGGTCGGAACGACCATCGGAGTCATCTGAGGTCTCTGAGGATGATGAAGAAGAAGAAGACTCCTCCTCCTGGCGCGGGGGAGGAACGGACCCTTGGGAAGCCCTCGGAGAAGCATATCCTGCCCTGCCCTGGAACCGGAGGGCTCGCCTCTGGTATCCGGAGGTGGGGAGGGGGTCTCTCATCTCCGACGTAGGGGTCCGGAACCAGGACTGGCGTTGGAAGATGGCTCTCTACCTCCCTGGTGAGCTGAGCCTTGGCCTCAGCCCACCAGGTAGCCAGAGTCTCCTTCAAGTCCACCGGCGGCTGAGGGGGTGGTGGAGGAGGAGAAGGGGGATACGGATACTGAGGGTGTCCGTGAGGCGCATATCCATACCCCATTGGCGGGAAGCCGCGTCGGGTACTGGGGCACCGTGTACGCGGCATCAGTAAAGCCGCATCGGGTACTGGGGTGCCGATACTGCGGGCCTGGGTATGATGGCGCCGGATAGATGGGGTCAGATACCTCAGGTACCGGGGATCTGCAGGAGCAGAAGGCCCCGGAAATGGCCCAGCGGGCGGGCCTGGAACGGGAGGCCCGGCGTAGGGGCAGTGTCCGGCAATGGGATATTGTCAGGTGTCGGGTAAGCTGGCATCGGCGCCGGTGTCCGAGGATCCGGCGTAAGGTCATCTGGCCCAGCGGGAGGGAGACCCGATGGCAGCGTACCCACATCCTCTGTGTCACCCAGGGAAGAAGGGTTACCATCCCCAGGATCCACCAGAGGATGTTGAAGGAGTCGGTGTCCGACTTATCGGTCCCAGTGCCCGACGAAGGCCGCGAAGGAGGGGCAGCCTTGGCGGGTGCTTTGGAGGCCGTGCGCTGCCCCAGAGGGTCAGGCATCTTAGCGGCTCTCTTCCGGGCGGGCGCCGAGGAGCCGACGTCCGACTTATCGAGGCCAATCAAACCAGAAGCTCGCTGCACGGCGGCGACCTTTACGTGGAGCGGCTGCCTCCTTAGACCCGGGGGCTCCCGAGGGGCCCGAGCGCGAGCCCGACGGGAGGGTTGATGCTGTCTTGGAAGCCTCCAAGACGGCCGCCACAGAGCTGCCTCCCAGGGAGGCATTACCTGCAGCACCGTGACCCCAGCCGAGGCCGCAGCGACTGATGAGGAGTCCCGGTCCCAATGCTTCTTCTTGTGGTGGCCCTCTGGAGAAGTCGAAGCCTGCTGAAGTTTTTTCAGTTCCTTTTCCATGGAGGTCTTTTTTTGTTTTAGAACGGGGGCCTCCAGGGACTGCTGCCTCCGCTTACAGGTGGCCACGTTAAACTGCTGGCAAAGCTGGCACTTCTCGATGGGATGATCGGGGCCTAGACAAAAAAGGTACTGGGAATGTCCGTCCTTATGCAGGAGCTGGGCGCCGCAAGAATCGCACTTGTTATTGTGCTCAGAGGGAGTCGTGGACGACATACATGGCAGCTGTAGGTAAAGCTGATGAAAAACAGAAAAAATGAAGAAAACAGGCGGTAAAAATACCAACGACTGACTGTGAAGCAGTGAACTTAACCGTGAGGTGCTGCACGACCTAATGGCAGGAAAGAACTGGAAGGCGGGCATGGGGGACTGCCCCTTTATGCTGACGCCGGTCACCTGACTATGGGGCAGTCCCCCGCCAGAGATCAAGAAGTAGAAATTTTTCCGTAGTCCTGACGCCGGCTTCAGTCCTATTTGTAATTACCTACTGCAAGAGCCCTCTCGAAGTAAGATTGGCATTTACAGATTCTAATTTCACTGCATTGCTTCTAAACTGTAACTCAGATATTTTGTAGTCATGTTCCATTGTCTCCAGGCATCTCTCTGGTCCTGTTACCTCCAAGGAAATCTCATTAGGTTTATCGCCAGATTTCCCTGTTATGGATATTAATGTTCATTCCTCAACCCATTAGCTGTGTCTTGCTCTTGGCTCTGCCCTTCAGGAAGGTGGAATGTTATTCTGCATGGAAATTCATGCCTAAAATAGGGTGACAGTGTATGGTGGAACGTTGTTCTAGGCAGAACTCCATTCCTAGAAGAACACTGCTGTGCTGCAGTAGCTGCATCATTTTGCTGCTGTGCTGTACTAGCTATGTAGCTACTGCAGCACAACAACATGGAACATCTTCTCGGTCCGCCTTTATTCAAACCATAGCACCCAATGAAGTGGCCATGGCAATGAGAGAGGTGAATCCGGAAGTGAGCAGCGACCAAATGAACCGCTATGGTCCCCAGCCCCGCAGTGGTAAAGGAATTAGCAGAGCATGGTGGGATCTTTTTTCATATGTGCTGGGCACAGGCTTGAAAAAATGGTTGCCCATACACTATAAAAGATTATGTATGAGCAACCATACACATACAAGGCTGTGTTTCAATCTCAAGGTTTCCATGGTAACAGAAAACCTCTTGAGCTGCGCTCTTGAGGTCTTCTGTTACTATGTAAACCTCTCGATCGAAACTCAGCATTATTGTGTATGATTGCTCATACACAATCCTCTATATAATGGCCAGGGAGCATTTTTTCCCATAAGGAAAACCAGTTATAATTTGCCGTTATGACCAACTGGTTATAATGGCGAACATGTGCCATGTTTCCCTTGCTCCACGCATGTGCCAATTGCCGCCCCTATGGACAATTCCTCACCTCTGACCTCTTGCACTCAGTCTCCACAAACTACGGTACCAAAAAAAAAACAACAAAAAAAAACCCACTGTTTGGATACTTTTGGGAAGCACAGTTTTGGGAGGGAAAAAAAGCAAACGTGTAAACAGCCACTCCAACCCAACCACAGATCATGCCTGAACCCAACTGTGGCTGCACAGCAATGTGTTTTTATTTTATAAAATTTCTGTGGCAAAAAAATGCTCCCCCACAATTATATAAAATAAAACATGGCATGGTGTGTAAAACTCAAATTTCACTGACACCCTAGGTGCTGGATACTTAAATAAACCCCTTGAGCTTCGCCCTCTGGGTCTATGTAGCATCCGGCACCTCGGGTTTGTGTAAAATTCTTGTTAAACACACCACCCCATGTATTATTCTATATATAGTATATGATGGAAACCTGCTATGCATGGAATTACATGCCTGGAATATGCTTGTTGTGCTGCAGTAGTGATGTCACTACTGCAGCACAAACACTTAGAATGCTTTGTACACAGCTGTTTTCCTCTATTACTCCTGTCCTCCAGAAACTGCACTGGCTGCCAGTAACATGGAGGATTGCCTTCAAGGTCAGACTGCTGACCTATAAAGCCCTGTATGGAGTGGGATCAGACTACTCCTGGTTCCTCACTGCCAGTCTCATGCTCTCCATTCCTCCCGAGGGTTGCCTCCTTGTGGTTCCCAGAGCTAGGTTGTGGCATTCTTGGGACCGCACTTTCTCAGTTGCCGCACCAACCCTGTGGAACTCACTGCCAAGACATCTAAGGGAGGTACCCTTGGTGGAAACCTTTAAAAAAGGGCTGAAAACATTTCTATTCAACTAAGTGTATGACCTACATAATGTATTTTACGCAGAAGGTCATGTAGTGAACTGACTGTTGCTTTAAGTTTAAGTTATAGATCTATAGAGTGATTTTATTTTTATTTATTTATTTTAGTCTTTGGTGACCAGGTAAGGCCCAACAGGCACAAGTGCCCGTTTTCAGGGGTGACCTGGTAGCACAGGGCAGTTAAGTGACTTGCTCAGAGTCACACAGTATGTAAGTGGAGGTTGTGAGAATCAAACTCAGGTCTGGTCTGCTGGATATACCAAGCTCGTTCAGAGCTTGTTACTCTAACCGCTAGGCTATACTGCCAGCCCAGTGATTATGTTATATTTTAAACTCTGCATTGTGTATAAAAATTTGCATGGATTGTTTTTAAATGTTAAGTGCGCCGAGCCTCCGGGAAGGAGTGCTATATAAATAAAGTTTCTGTCTGTCTGTCTATCTATCTCTATCCAATCAAGCTGAAAGCTGTTGTTTTGTTACACTTGAACTTACAGAAAAAGCTGCAGCACACTGAATCAGTAATTTGAGCCTACCCTCAACCCCCAGTTCACTGAAAGGAAGTGAAGTGTCTGAAATAGGCATGGATGCCCATACACTATAAAAGATAATATAAGAGCATCCATGTACAAGCAAGCCTATGTGTTCATCTCAAGTTTTCTATGGCAACCAGTGAACCTCTCAAGCTTCACTCTTGAGGTTCTTGGTTGCCATAAAAATCTCTCGAAGCAAACACAGGCTTGTTTTGTATGGCTGCCCACACATTATCCTCTATGTTGTGGTGCGGTAGTGATGTCACTATTGAAGCACAACTTAGAATGCTGAAGCACAGTTGCTTTCTTCTAGCCAATTAAGCTGAAATTATTTTTTTCAATTGAACTTACAGAAACAGCTGTAGCCACTAGCTGCACACTGAGTCAGTAATTTCAGCCTGCCACCAACCCTCAAGTGCTTCCTCCCCAGCTACCAGCTCACTGAAAGTAAATGGAGTGTCTGAAATGGGCATGGATGCCAATACACTATAAAACAATGTATGGGCCTCCATACACAGACAAGCCTATGTCTTCATCTCAAGTTTTCTATAGCAACCAGGGAACCTCTCAAGCTTTACTCTTGAGGTTTCTGACTGCCATGGAAACCTCTCAATGCAGACACAGGCTTGTTGTTTAAAGCTGATACATTATCCTCTGTGCACTGTACTTACCCTTAAGCATCCACAGTGTTTATATTTGAGGGATAGGAGACAGATAATGACCCTGGAAAATGACTTACTTCTGAGTTGGACCATCCCATGGTTCCTTTAAAATGCTTGCAAATGGAGCTTTCACTTAAATTAACTTTCATGGTTAAACATATTTTTAATAAATAAAACTAGAGGCCTCTGTGCCTCTTTTCCTGGGAGATGCAAAAGGAGACCAGTACCTGGTCATGAAGCTAGGTTCTCCAGTACTCCAAGGAATGGAATCTAGGCTTATATTTGCACTTCTTAGAGATGGACTTAATTGGTAGTTGGAGGTCTCATCTAAACACCATCATTGAGCTCAGACTTGAGGAAGCGGAGTCTCAAACATCTGTGGGAGACCTGACTTGATGGCTGTGTCATGAAAAGTACAACTAGAATGATTAAGTACTAAGTTTGAGGGTCTCAAAAATCATGTGAGTCTTGGCCAGCAACGGAAATTAAGCCTAACAGTGGTTCTCAAGGAATACGGGGGAATCAGAGGCAGAATCAACAAGACTAATGGAAATAGTGTATCCACAGTTCAAGGCCCCCAGTAACTGGAAGGATCTGAAGCCCATGTCTGCCTATGAGGCCTGGCTTGAGTCAAGCTCTTCTTGGCAGGAAGAATCCAAATTTCCCTTGAAAGGATTAAGAATATTGATAGACAGCACTAAAACAGCTTCACGTCATGGTCAACACACAGGCGTATGAGACAGCAATCATGGCGCGTGTTCTAACAGGAATACATCTCATGAAACCTGCCTTCACTACCTGCAACATGCAATCAATGCCAAGCCAGGGAGAACAGGTAATCGCAGACCAAAAGAAGGGCTGAAAGAAATGATAAAAAGTTGTCTCATGGAATCTGTAAATTACAGCAAAACTATAGGAAATGTAGAAACAAACCATTTTAGTGGTAACATTTTTAAGTCAAATACGAGGCTGACAGGTCAAGGTACTAAACAGTTTAGGTGGAGGAGATCTAACAGGAGGTGTAAACATGAGGTTCTAGGTCAGGTTCATGTGACAGAGGTAAGTGATCTGAGGTCTGCACACACACATGGTCAAGGGTGCCAGAGTGTGAATGTGGTATAAATCAATGTGGGCAGAACAGTCATTACTCTTGTATTTACATGCACTTTCCTGCAGTCATGTCTTCCAGCTGGGATTTATGTAAAAACAAGAGCACAATTCATACTGCACAGAGCTGTAACAAGAACTTTCCTGTTCATCTCCAACCCCACTACAACCTGTATACACCCCTTCCTGCATAAACACCTCACTGCACAGAATGGAAATTGGTTTATCTGGTTAATTAATTACTTAATCAGCAGTAGAATATTACGTGCTCTAAAAATGTGCATATCTGCAGATTGTGGCAATCATTTACAGTGCACACCCTACAGTCTCATCCAGAAGCAGAAATATTAACCCAAGCTCTGTCTCTGAATGATATGATGACTTATAAGATATTGTCTGCAAATGTGAAGTACTGTATGCACTATAAGTTAGATAAAGAAATAGGGGCAGCAAGAGATAGATTTGCTGTTAAGGGAACCGGATTTGTCAAAACAGCTCAATGGGTCTCTCCAAGATCAACATTCTCTTTGTAAATATGTTCAAGTTTCGGGGACATAAGTGCTAAAAATGCATCTGACTTAAATTTCCATCAATCCTGTACTCACTGGAGCTTACAAAAACTCAGATGCCTTTCTTTTAGGGGGTGGGGCTGAAAAGGCTGGATGAAAAGAGCAGCAACGACATGCCTTGTAGATTACTTACATCTGCCCACAAAGTAATGCAAAAGACAAAAAATACAAGCGTGTAACTTCCAAACAATGTAACTGGTCACAAAAGTAGACCTTTTACCTGTGTCCATTGTCGTCTTTCTCTGTGACTGTTGAAGTTACCACTGCTACAGTAGTTCCATGAAGTAACCCATGAAAGAAGCAACCTAAAGTCTAACTGCTGTATGGGAATTGTTCAAGTCAAATCTTAAACTGTATTCATCAGATTTAAGCAAATATACTTTTTGTAATGGCTGCTCCTTACACTTGTCTGTACTCTTTAAGAAACTGTATTGCATGTAAACTGGAATGTATGCTTGCTTGCTGCCTACTTACTCCCTGGCCACCAATGTAAAAAGTACATTTTCCAATGACTTATTACCAGTAATCAAAATCTAAAATGCAGTAACTCGTTTTCCCACAATAAATAAATACAATTCAGTGTGATCAGTGGCTATATACAGTATAGTGCATATGCAAACATACATTTGGCTTTGCTCTCTTCAAGGACTTCCACCCTCAGTAGAGGTGCCAAGAGCAGAGAAAGGACATAAGTAATTATGATCAAAGGCCAGAGAAATGAAAGAGAGTGCTGAAAGAGGGGAGGATGTGGGGCCAAAGCAAACTAATACAGGGAGGTCTGGACAGAGCTGTCCTGTATAGCTGCAGGGAAGGAGTTAGCCAGCTGCCCCATTTAACCATAGGCAAACTTTTTTAACTATAAAAGCAAGCATTTGTCAATGCTGAGTGTTCGCCACGTGCATTGGTGTCATAGGGTGTGTGTGTGGTGCTGATACAACTGAAAGTGACATTAAAAACTGCTTTAGTGAGGGCCAGCCTATTGGCGCAGGGGTAGGATTTCCGCCTATCATGTTGGCGACCTGGGTTCGAATCTGGACTTGGGCTGTCAGAGGGCCAGCCAGGGAGGGAAGAGGATTGAGGGTCCCATGGACTGTTCTCCTCCTCCGGGGGAGGGTGTGTGTGTGTGTGTGTGTGTGTGTGTGTGTGTGTGACTGATTGTCCAGTGTAAAAGTGCAGACCCCTGGCGGAGGCTGGGGGATCCACTGCAACCGGCACCTGATATGTGACGAGGCAGGATGGACGTCGGGTTTGTCCCACTGACAACATTGCACATTCTGCCTCCTGAGGGGATTAGCATCCACTAAAAATGCTGCCTGTCCCAGGGATGATGCTGCCTCCTGGTACTGTGGCCCCCCCAAAGTACCCGATCCCAACCGAGACCATGTTCTGGTGGATGGCCCACCCCACTGGCCCCACCTGGGGGGGGGTAAGCCTAGGGAGCCCTGCCGGCCACCCTGATGTGACTGGTAACCTGGACCTGTCTCCGTGGGGTGGGGTCATCTCAGCAGCCCTGCCTTTGGGGGTAAGACAGAGCAAGTCGAGGACTGGTTGGGGAGCGCGGTGGGTCCGGGAGGTAGGGCTGATAATATGGGACAGGCAGCGCCAAAATAAAATTGCTTCAGTGAAGGAATCATTTATTAAGAGTTAAGAATGCAAAGTAGAAGTGATGATGTTGGGCAGTGTAACTCTTGTTTGTTAATATTTCTGCCCCAGATTTTCAACATACCCTTCATATGACCCCACCTCACAAACAAGTGCAGAGCAAATTTTCAACTCCTGGCCAAAAGGTGATTTTGTGCAGCGACTGCACAATCACCTTTCAAGATGTAAAAAAGAAAAATCATTTTGGCCAGGATCTGAAAAATGACAGCTGTCACATACATGAGGTGCTGTGAAGAAATGGCTACATAGAAAATTTGGGGTCAAAATATTGAAAATTGCCCAAGTTACGAGCCCGCGTTCGTAAATTTCAATGCAGGCTCATAACTTTGTTGTTTTTTAATAGTTTTACACCAAATTTTCAACATAGCCTTCTTATGACCCCACCTCATGAACAAAGGCAGAGAAAAAATCCAGCTCCTGCCCAAAAGGTGATTTCGTGCAGCAACTGCAAAAATCACCTTTCCAGATGCAAAAAAAAAAAATAACACATTTTGGCCAGGATCAGAAAAATGACAGCTGTCACATTCATGAGGTGCTGCACACCCTGTACACTTCCAATTCCTGCATATAACCTCTGGATTTTCTTTACTTTCACCACTTTGTTTTTCTTCGTAATCCTTGCTTATGATGTTCTGGGATGTCCTATTTACATGTATTGTGATACAGATGTATATTCATGTACTGTGTACATGCACTGTGTTTCAAATGTATATACTCTTATACTGATAGCTATTTATATTTGTATTTCTAGTAGTTTTTCGACTTCTTTGTCTATTACTGTGTGTAATAGGTGTCTTCTTGTATAATAATGTCCTTTTTTGTACATGTACTATTATTTTCTCTGAAAATGTTTTGATAACTGGACGTTTGTGAAAATGGCCATTTTTGCTCACATACCTTTCCAGTATAAAATAAAATAAACTTGATAAAATAAACCCCTGCAACACTGTTCTGCATTGGGCAGATAGTGTCACACCCCTCAAAGGGCACTCTCATACCAATGTGTTTGCTTGTGCATATGGTGAACACAAAAAGTAACCCCAAAGAATCCTGTGGGTTCCTAAATTCATTCAGATTGCCCGCTGCACATCAGGGGTTGAGGTTTGTGAGCTCTTGCTGGCATGTGCTCTTGTGTATGTTCAGGGGACTGGTGTGTTGTACAGTATACTAGGTTCAATACTAGGTAATTAAGACAAGCAGAACGCTCAAGGCCCATACTTCGTGTCTCCCGCATTAGCGGGGCATAGTTACCTTACTGGAAACAAATAAATGCTTGTCCAGTCTTTCCTTAAATATCTGGAAACTTCTGGCTTCGACCACCTCACTTGGAAAGCTATTCCACAGCGGGATTATTCCTTGAGTATAGTATGCTCTTCTCAAGTTTGTTCTGGAGTATGTGAGTTTCAGCTGTTTTTTATGACTCCTTAGGCCTTCTAACCCGATTGCTGGTACTAAGCCAAGACCGCTTGCAAGATCTGTGTCTTCAGATATTTTATACATTTGCAAAAGGTCTCCCCTAGTCCATCTTCACTCTAGGGGGTACAGAATCAATATCTGCAGTCTCATTTCATAGGTCTCACTACCTAGGCCTTCCACCATCTTAGTTATTCTCCCGTGTACCCCTGCGACACCACTGTCCCTCCTCAAATGGGGACTCCAAAGGGGGGGACAGTAATCCAGATATGGCCTAACAAAAGCTCTATACAGTGGCACTATACAGGCCCTACCGCTTGTCACAAATGCTTTTCTAATCATCCTATTATCTTATTTGCTTTGTTGGTAATTTCTTTGCAGTGCATGCTGAAAGACAGGTCATTGCTGACGTAAGCACCAAGGACTTTGTCTTTGTCAGTGACCCTCATATTAGGGTGTACACCTGTCGGCTGTTTGTTTTGCTGAAGTGCATCACCACACATTTGTCAGTGTTGAACTGCATACCATTTGGTTTTGCCCACACCTCTAATTTATCTAGGTCTTGCTGCATAGATATTACTTGGTCCTTATTCTCCACCTCTGCACCTAGTTTAGAGTCGTCGGCAAATCTGATACACCTATTCTTGACATCCTTGTTCATATCAGCTATGAAGGCTGTAAAAAGTACCGGCCCAAGGACTGACCCCTGGGGCACTCCGCTACTGACTCTATCGCTACCTGAGGTATATCCCCTTATTCAAACGTTCTGGGTTCTGTCCTGAAGCTACAATTCAATACCCTGTTTGTTCATTTTTTTGTACCAGGATGTCATGGGGTACTTCTTGAATGCCTTCTTGTAGTCAAGGTAGATCACGTCCACTGTTTTCCTTTTTTTTGTCCAAAAGATTACTAACTTTCTCATAAAAGACTGAAGTGTTGGTTGTACAGAATCTCTGTTTTCAAAAACCGTACTAGGTGTTATCTCTGTGATCTGCATTAAATAAACTGTTATAGCCTGAATTCTCTGAATGTACCTGACTGTACCTTGTTGTTTTGCTGTTACCATGCCTCTGTATTCTTATCGCCTGTACCTATGTAATTATCCTTGTCGCACCTGAAAATAGGCACTTGACTGTCCAGCATGCTTACCTGGTTAACAAAAGCTAAATAATAAATAAATCCTGTTCAGTCCTTTCCTTAATTATTGTCTCCAGTATCTTACCGATTATGGCAGTCAGGCTAATCGGTCTACAATTGGACATCTCTATTTTGTCACCCTTCTTGAATATAGGGACAATGGCCATCTTCCAATCACTTGGTATATCCCCAGTTTCTAGTGACTGGTTGAATAGTTTTAGTAGGGGTTTCACTAGCCATGGGCCGACTTCCTTAAGAAGCCTGGGGTGTAATTTATCTGGGCCTGCTGATTTAGTGGGATCAATGTTGTTTATTACAGATACAACTTCCTGCTCCGTTATTTTCATATATTTCCCCTTATTCTGCTCTATGGTCCTATTGGCCCAATCTCGGTTGGTCCCGTTCTTTTTATTATTTTCAACACATACAGAACAGAAATATTTATTAAATTTGGCTTCCGTTAATTCTCGGCTGTCACATTCTGTATTCCCTAGTTTGATAGGTCCTACTGATCTATCAGCCGTCTTGTTGTTTACATAGGCACAGAATGCATTGCAATTATCTCTGGTGTGGGGCAATCTAAATTCTACCATCCTCTTTGCCTGTCTAATGTTATACTTACACTTTTTTTAACCGTTGTTTATATTTGTCTCTGTTATAGCTTGTATTATCTCTCATCATAGCCCTGTGTGCCTGTTTCTGTGTATCAGGTGCTCAGGGGAACATCAGTGGTGCTTAGGGGAGCATCAGTCAGATTTAGATAGGTTCGCATTTTCATTCTTAAGGAGTTCAGAAGACAACTGCCTGCGCCAGCTGCAAGGAATGTGCACTGACCTCATTTCTCTCCTACTGCCTGATACTCTGTAAGCTTCAGAGAAGTCGTGGGGGCCATTGATTTTGTCCAGATATCAAGTGTCTGCCCTGTGGGGTTAATGGACCAGCCATGGCTGCAATCAGCTTAAATATTTTTTCTTTTTGGAGTCTGCCAGAATTGCTACTGCAACTATGGACTGCTTGTAATGTAAGGTTTTAAAGGAGACAGGAAATGGGTGCTAATTGGCAGCTGTTTATAAAGTTCTTATTCTCAAAAACGATATGCATTCTCCTAATGCATCCATATTTAACTGCACCTGAATAAAAAATGATCAGTAAAACTGCAGTTTACATTGTTGTGTTTTTATGGGCAGCATTCTGTTACAGTTCACTTCATGGAATCACTTATGTGGAGTTTTTATATATGATTTGTATACAGAATGCTAATTATGAGCTACTGACCTATCAGAACCCTGTTTAGATTTCTGTGCACAAATCACGACATAGTTAAAACTCCAAATTATTGATTCCATGAAGAGAACTGTAATAGAATGCTGCCCATAAAAACAAGTCAATGCAAAATACAGCTTTTTATATCACTTTTTATTCAAGTACAGGTAAATGTGGATAATTAAGGCTAATACATCTAATTTCTGAGAATAAGAACTTTATAAACAGCTGCCAGTTAGAAATTATTTCCTGTCCTCTTTTAAAAAATAATTTGCTGTTTACTTCTGTCATCGTCTATCAACTGAGATATAGGGTGACACCTTCATTGATGCTAGGTTAAAGCAAATGTTCTTCCTAAGTTTTTCCCCTTAAGAATTGGGGAACATCTATTGGTTTGTTGCTTTGGAACTAAGTTCCACTAGAATGGGAACCAAGTTAGTTTATTGACTCTGTAGCTATTGGAAACTGTTATTGTATTATCCTCACCAAGAACTGTAATATACATGTTTCGCTGTTTACCTCCAGCCTAAACTGTAGTTTTGATAGGTTGTGGTGAAGTGTTGTTGGTCAGCCTGTAGAGATCCGGGACCACTGGCATGGATGGTGTAAGGAGGGTTGCCTTGCTGCACAGCAGGGTCTGATGCTCGCTGTCTGGTTGCAGCTGTGCCCAATTATTCCATTCCACATGTGTGGGGATAGAGGATTTAGATGTTAAGTGTTGGTGTTCCAGTGAACCTGAACCATCCCTTGGCATGTTCACTGGCATGATGAAGTCATGCACTGCTTAAACCTAATTATCTCCGGTATGCAACTACTTTACTTACTAAAAACATAGTAAGATAGATATTGTTGGGTGATAAAGACCTTGGGGCACATCAAATGAGGTAAAAAAAAAGAAGTTGTGACTGCTAAACTCTACTCGTCATTATAATATGGCTATAAAAAATTCAATAATCTGATTGGCTGAGTAGTTCGGAACCTAGTGCTGATATCCCATGATGACAGAACTGGAAGAAGGTACAGTAGCCTCTTCACAATAAAATCAATAGTACTAGCCATTCCTGACTGCCATCACAAATGTGACTGCCACCTTTACTTACTAAAAACCTTCAACTAGGCCCTGAAAATAAAACTGTCTTAAATTTATAAACACAAGAATTAAATGTTATTTGCCCTCATACTACTCTTGTTACACACATATACAGTGGCGTGAAAAAGTATTTGCCCCCTTCCTGATTTTCTCTATTATTGCATATTTGTCACACTGGATGTTTTCAGGTCTTTAGACAAAATATAATATTAGATAAAGGGAACCTAAGTGAACAAATAACACTTTTTTTTTTTACTTATTTCATTTATTTAATGAAAAAAGTTAACCAACACCAACTGGCACTGTGTGAAAAAGTAATTGCCCCTTAGTTAAATCAACCCAATTAAAGGGATAATTAGAGTCAGCTGATTGAACACAGCCAGGCTTGATTACAGCCAGCCCTGCTCAATATAAACCTCACTTATTTTGGCCCTTACCATCAGAGTCACGTTGCCAGCACAAAGATTCAACAAGCACATTATGCCATGATCAAAGGAAGTTCCTGAAAAGATCAGAAAAATTTATTGCCCTCTATCAGTCTGGAAAGGGTTACAAAGCTATTTCTAAGGCTCTGGGACTCATCGAACCACAGTGAGAGCCATAATTTCCAAATGGAGAACACTTGGAACAGTAGTGAACCTTCCCAGGAGTGGGCGGCCTGCCAAAATTACTCCAAGGCGCAGTGTAAAATCATCCAAGAAGTCTCAAAGGATCCTAAAACAACATCCAAAGAACTGCAGGCTTCTCTTGCCTCAGCTAAGGTCAGTGTTCATGACTCCACAATCAGAAAGAGACTGGGCAAAATGGGCTTCATGTGAGAGTAGCATGAAACCACTGCTAAACAAGAAGAACATAAATGCTCATCTCTCATTTGCCAAGAAGCACCTGGATGATCCACAAGCCTTTTGGGAAAATGTTCTATGGACAGATGAGTCCAAAGTGGAACTTTTGGACAACATGGATCCCATAATGTCTCGTGTAAAGCAAACACAGCATTCCACAGTAAGAACACCATACCAACAGTCAAACATGGTGGTAGTGTGATGGTGTGGGATGCTTTGCTGCCTAAGGACCTGGATGACTTGCCATAATTAAAGGAACCATGAATTCTGCTCTGTACCGGAAAATTCTTAGGAGAATGTCCAGTCATCCTTCCGTCAGCTGAAGCTGAAGCGTAGTTGGGTCATGCAGCAAGACAATGATCCAAAACACAAAAGCAAGTCCACATCAGAATGGCTAAAAGAAGTAAAATTAAAGTTTTGGAGTGGCTCTAGTCAAAGTCCAGACTTAAACCCAATAGAGATGCTGTGGCAGGACCTGAAACGAGCAGTTCATGCTCGAAAACCTACCAAATGTTACTGAATTAAAGCAGTTCTGAGAGGAAGAGTGGTTAAAATTCCTCCACAGCGATGTGAAAGACTGATATTGAATTATAGGAAGTGTTTGGTTGCAGTCATTGCAGCTAAATGTGGCATAACCAGTTATTAAGTGTAAGGGGTAATTACTTTTTCACACAGTGCCAGTTGGTGTTGGTTAACTTTTTTCATTAAATAAGTGAAATTAAAAAAAAAAAAAGTGTTATTTGTTCACTCAGGTTCCCTTTATCTAATATTACATTTTCTCTAAAGACCTGAAAACATCCAGTGTGACAAATATGCAATAATAGAGAAAATCAGGAAGGGGGCAAATACTTTTTCACGCCACTGTACATAACTTAAAAATGAAGTACTACAGTACTTAGAATGGTAATTTATGGTGTTTCTTTTTTGACCATTAAAAATCCTCCTACTATCCTCACCTGCTTACTAGAGAAATCTGTTGTTTAAGCTGTTAAAGATAAAACAGAAGCCCTGGTTCCATCTGAGGCTTTCTGTTGTGTGCTAGTGGGAGTAAACATTCTGTCAGCGAACTGAACAGAGGTTTGAATTCTTGCATTCTATCTGTAGTGAACATTCCATCTCTTAAATGTTGGCAAGACAGAAAATAAGCAAGACAGAGAAAAGGGAGGGAATATTATAAAGAAGAAGAAGAAAGAAAGGTGAGGGAAATGGGTAAAAGGGGGTGGGTTGGGGGAAACTGGAGGGTTTAAGAGCCAATTAAAATTACATGAATTCTGCTGTACAAAATATTTAAACCTGAGATGGCATGTCAGTGCTGGGACTGTTTTAAAAATTCATAAAAATATTTCTTTTTTGATTTGGTGCATTTCTTCGCCCCACCCCACCCCCAGACAAAAACATCCTGGACCCATTTTATAATCACAGTAAGACACTCCAGGTTGTACACTGTGGTGGGGTAATGGCACTTCTTGGGTGGCTGAAGTGAAGGCACTCAGCGATGTCAAGAGGCCCTCATGCCACAATTTGAGGTGTGCCACTCATCCAGTCATCCTATGCATACCCCTGGTCATGCCTTATTGCTTAATTGTTTTTTTATGTTTGTTAAGACAGTCTTCACTCCTGTTAAAAAAAAAAAAAAAAAAAACAAGGAAGCAAGAAAATAACCATATGGATGCTTCTGCCACAGCACGATTGATCTCTACAGGGACACTAAATGGGACTGTCAATATTAATGTGTTCAGTTCTACAAAGTGAGAAATCAGATAAAAGCAGGGGTATAAAAAATATTAAGCTCAAAGTAATAAAATCGACTATAAAAACTTCAGTGTAAGCAATATGGAGGGATGCAGTAAAGCTCTTGAAGGGACTATTTTATCTCTATTGTATGTCTAAATTAATTATAATAAAGTTATAACTTCTGATTTGTTTCTTATGTTTATTATTTCACCATTAAAGTCTTGTTGGATCTTTTATAGCCATATTATAATTGCAATAAGGCACTCCAGGGTGTGTGTTGTCCCTGAATAACATCACACCTAGGGTGGTGGAAGCACTCCGCCTGTGGTCTCGTGCTTCAACCCACCCTAGGTGTGACGTTATTCAGCAACGACGCACACCCTGTTATGCCTTATTGCTTAAGTTGTATGGTGCCCAAACACCAAAGGTGCGGACTATGTCAAAAGTTGTCACGTGAAATGTCATGAGAGAGATCCGAACAACTTGCACAGTATTTT
Organism: Neoceratodus forsteri; assembly: GCA_016271365.2. Taxonomy (NCBI): domain Eukaryota; kingdom Metazoa; phylum Chordata; order Ceratodontiformes; family Ceratodontidae; genus Neoceratodus; species Neoceratodus forsteri. The sequence continues at coordinate 1,224,636,592 of CM057450.1, forward strand.
CCCTTACAGGTAGCAACTTGCATGCCAGTTATGTAGACATATGTACCTTCCCAGAACTGTAACTTAACTGAAAAGAGTGTGAGATTTTGTCATCTGAAGCTCTTAAGTTGGATTCAAATGTCCACTGTGTTTTCCATCAGCCAATGCCCTACAATTCTCTAAAAATACTACCAACAGCTTGACAACCTCGTTTATTATGTCAGTTTCCTGGCTGGCTTCCTGCTTGCTAATCCTTTCCTCTCCAAATTCTATAGTTCATAAAATTCCTAACTTCCTGAATAATGCAATTCCTACCCCCCCATTCTATTCATATCCCTCTCTCTACCACCTCCACTTGCTTACTACTCGCCAATACCAAATAACTTTCCTTCCCCCTCCAATTACTATCTCCAATCCCTACTACATTCATGCTATTACCCCCCCCCCCACTTAAACTGTGGTCCCACTCTACTACTATTCCTCATGCGGCTTTACTAACAGTTTCCATATTCACTGCTGTTCTCCACCTTCTGCTTCCTCACTCTTCTGCTCCCTTCTCCTCCAAATTCCTAACTTCCTCACCAGTCCCTTCCAAAGGAGGCAGTATAGCGCAGTGGTTTAAGGCTCTGAGATGCAAATCTGGTGACGCCCAGCAGACCAGATCTGGGTTTGAATCCCACAGCTTCCATTTGCATACTGTGTGACCCTGAGCAAGTCACTTAACTTCCCTGTGCTCCCAGGTTGCACCTGTAAAAAAGCTTTCAACTTAGTGTGCTACTCCTGGTTAAACAACTTAAAAAAAAAAAAAAAAAAAGTTCCCTAAGCTCCTCATCCTCACTCTACTCTTGCTCACAGCTAGGAAATCCACCCCAATCCTGGCCCCACTGCCCCCTGCTCCTCTGGTGCTTCCTCCTCTACCACCACCCCCTCCACTACTCTCTCAGTCTTCCCAAAGGGTTTCAAGATAATACACCTAAACATCCGTTTCTTGTTGCAAAAAATAGACCACCTTCAAATCATGGTGTGCACTCCAAATCCTGACATTCTAATCATTACAGAAACCTGATTTAAGAGCACGATTCCTGATCACTCGGTCTCCATTCCTGGCTATTTCCTTCTAAGGCAAGACTGTGCTGGCAGGGGAGGTGGTGTGGCCATATAATCAATCAATGCTTTATTTATAAAGCGTCTTTCGAGATCAAGATGCCGCACACAACATAGGCACAAAATTAAAAATGAGCAGCAGAATAAAATTATTTAAAATTAGTCTGGAAAAGCCAGAAAAAATAAATAAGTTTTCAGCATAGTTTTAAAACTACTGACAGTCAGGCATTCTCTTAACTGATGAGGTAGAGAATTCCACAGGGTTGGTGCTGCAAATGAAAAAGCGTGAGCTCCAGAAGTGTTTAAACAAACCCTGGGAATCTCTAGCAATCCCTTATTGGTGGATCGGAGAGGACGATTAGAGGAGTAGGGAGTCAGGAGATCTTTCAGGTAGTCAGGTCCCTGTTCATGTAGGGCTTTAAAGGTAAGCAAGCCTACCTTGTAGGTGATCCGCCATTGAACTGGCAGCCAGTGCAGCTCGCGTAGCACAAGTGTAATGTGACTGGTCCTAGAAGTACCAGCCAGCAGCCTGGCTGCAGCATTCTGCACTAGCTGCAAGTGGCGGACATCAACCCCAGACAGCCCTAGGTAGAGGGCATTACTGTAGTCAAGATGGGTAGCAATGAAGGCATGGACCAATGTTGGAAGGTCACCCGGTGGAACCAGGTGATTCACCCGGGTGATAGTTCTCAAATGGCAAAATGAGGATTTAACCACAGCTGACACTTGAGATTTCAGGGTCAAGCCGTCATCAAAAATAACGCCCAGGTTACACACCTGATCTGAGATAGCGAGCTGGACACCATCAAGCCATAGGCCCGACACGTGCCCAGTCCCAAAACCTGCCCCAGGTGACCTGAGTCCCCACCCAATACCTCAGTCTTATCCGGATTCAGTCTCGGCCAACTCCAGCTCATCCAGTCTTTGATCTCGGAGAGGCAGCTATTTAGCATAGAGATTGCATCAACCTGTCTGGGCAGTAAGGACAAATACAGCTGAGTATCGTCTGCATAGCAGTGAAAACTCAAGCCGGATCGCCTGATGATATCTCCCAATGGCAGCATATACACTGCGAACAATATGGGTGCCAAAATGGAGCTCCGCGGCACTTCACAAGACAGGGGGAGGACATCAGAGGAATAAATTCCAGTGACCACCCTCTGAGATCTGCCTACGAGGAACGATTGAAACCATTTAAGTACTGTACCTAACAGTCCACAAAGGAATCGCAGGGTCTCCAAAAGCACCTTGTGGTCCACAGTGTCAAAAGCTGCTGAGAGATCAAGAAGGACCAAGATGGTACGAGCCTTTCGATCTCTCACCATTAGGAGATCGTTGAGTACCCGAACAAGGGCAGTCTCTGTTCTATGCCTCTTCCTGAAATCAGACTAAAGAGCTTCATAGACATTATGAGTTACAAGATGATCGTTCAGTTGCAACGCAACAATTTTCTCAATAACCTTCCCCACAAAGGGAAGGTTAGAGACAAGTCGGTAGTTAGCTGGATTGTCGGGATACAAGGATGTTTTTTTAAGGAGTGGTCAAATGATCGCCTCCTTTAGGGCATCTGGAAAGACTCCCCTCTCCAAGGATCGCCATACAATTTCAGCTCAGATCGGCAGATAACATCGACACACCCCACTAAAGGGGGGTAGGGCTCGAATCCAAACTACAACAGGTTGGGTGCAGAGTCTGGGCAATCTTCACAATGTCCATGGATTCTGGCCAGCTGAAATCCGTCCAGACAGACCGGGGGCTCACTACCTCCCATCGACCTCCGCAACCCCTCTTAGACAGAGCTGGGCTGATTCCAGCCCTGATGTTGGCAACCTTATCTGCGAAGAACCGAGCTAGCTCAGCACACTTAATTTGTGAAAAAGATCTTCCGGACTGGAGACAGATTGGACTGCACAATCTGTCAACAGTTCAGAAAAGTTGAGCTGGTCGATTCTGTGCAGCAGAAATCTCCCTAGACAGGAACTCTGCCTTCTTATGGGTGAGTTCTGATTGATAGCCCTCATAGTGTTCCATCAAGCTAAGCCTGTCAGCATCAAGGCTGGACTTCCACCAAACTCTCTCCAGCCTTCGACCAACCTGCCTCAACACCTTCAAGGACCCATTACATCAAGGGGCCCTTGGGCGAAGAGTGAGTGGTCGGACACGAACAGGAGCAATCAAGTCCAAGGAATCTTCCACTGCCTTATTATAGGCTAGTATAAGGTCTCCTAGACTTGTGCTTTCACCCAGCAATCCCGATAGGTCCAGAACCGCTGATAGACCATCTGGGGCAACTCTCCTTAAGGGACAGTACCGGACCATCTCCGAAGGGGTAGGTCCATTTGGGGGCGGCCTTGAAACTGAACCCTACGGTGTGATGGTCAGACCATCTGACTGGTTCCACCCCCAAGACAGAGATCTCCATCCCCAGGAGAAACAGCAGATCCAATGAGTGACCACCTATATGGGTAGAGGAGGTAACTACCTGTGTAAGGCCCAGCATTGTCATTAGCTGGAGGAGATTTTGTCCGAACTGCAAGAGTTCATCATCGACCCAGGCATTGAAGTCCCCCAGAATAATCCATCTGGGAGACTCCAATACCATGTTGACAATGAAATCCACAATCTCCTGTAGGAATAAACCCCCATCACCTGGTGGACAGTAAATGAGGAGTATCCTGCAACTTACACCCTCTCCCATGATACACTCAAAGGATCTGGTGGTCCCCACTGGAACATCCACAAGGCCCAGTTCGGTCTTAAAAAAGATTGCTACACCCCCACGCCTATGATCCAACCTCGAGCGGTGAATCACTAAGAACCCAGCTGAAACTACAGAAGCCAAAATTGGGCCTACATTTTCATCCAGCCAGGTCTCGGTGATGCATGCCAGACCCACCATTTCAACAAGATCAGCTATAATAGCTGTCTTGTTTTTGATTGACCTGGCATTACATAACACCACCCAGGTTGGATGAGATGCTGAGGAAGACCTTGACTCCTGTCCAGCACTAACTGCTGGGCCTTTGGGTATGAGAACAAGACAGGGACAACCCCTGTCCTGGCACCATTACGCCCCAGGGTATTGCCTGGTCCCTACCACCCCAATTCGATTCCCTCTTTCCATTCCCCCACCAGGCCCAGTTCCCCGCCCCTTCCTGCGCCTCCTGGCAATCCTGAGGGTTTGACAGCATTTATAAGTCTCCACTGAAAGATAACGGCAGTCAAAAGGGCGCATTTGTCCTTGCCTCCATCCAATATTTCAACATCTACTCTTCCTCCAATCCTGAGACCCATGATATCCTAGCTACTCAAGTGATCCCGCCCTTTACTCTCCCTATCTTTGTAGCCAGCATTTACTGCCACCTAAATGCCCAGCCTTCAGTCACGCTAGACCTCCGAATCTCCATCACCACCCTTTCTTGCTCTGGGGAACTATTCATCCTTGGAGACTTCAATTTAAATTGGTTTTCACCTAAAACTAACAAATCAAAAAAATGAAATCAGAGCCTTAAATCTCTCCCAACTGATCTTGGAACCCACCTAACCTAACCATAAGACACAACAACACTCCCTACTTGACTGGGCCCTTACTCCCTCTCCCCATTGTGTTATCTCCTCGGGTATCCTCCCCAATGCTCTCAGCGACCACAACTCAATATTCTTAGTCAGGAAAGTCCACAGACCTAAATCACAACACAAAATCATGCAACTACACTCTTTCAAGTCTCTCAATCTTGAACCTCTCCTGAGTAACCTTGCCCTTGCAAATTGGTCCCTCCTAACTTTCTTCCCCTCGGTCAATAAGGCCCTTACTTTAAAGAAATACTTCTCGTGAATTGGAATACCTTTGCCCCAGTTAAACAAACCAAAGTCAGGGGTAACCACCTACCGTGGATTACATCTGAACATCTAGCCTGCCGCACAGCTAGAGATCATGCCTGGAAGCGTCATAAAGCAACCCAACTTCCTAGTGACCTCATAAACTACTGCAAGCTCTGAAATACTTGCACCAGAGCTACAAGGTCAGCCAAATAGGAATACTTTAATTCAGCCTTCACCACGAACATAAATTTCCCCTCCAAGTTCTGGAAGGTGGTCCATGTCCTCTTCACCCCCCATCCCGATGCTTAAGGTAAATGGCTCCCTAGTGACCAACTCGCCTGCCGTAGCTGCAGAATTTAACTGCTATTATACCTCCTGTGCCACTGAGCTACTGAAGTCCCTCCCTCCCTTCCTAACCTCCTCTCCACCTTCTAACAAAGCATCCCCCTGCCATCCTCCACCCCGTTCTCCTTTGCTACTGTAACCCCAAATGATGCCCTAAGAAACCTCCTCGCCATCAACCTCTCTAAAGGTGTCTCCGGATGGCCTCGACCCAAAACTCCTCTCTCTCTCTCTCTCTCACCACCACGCCATCGCCACCCCTCTCTATAATCCAAATCTCTTCTCAAATGCCCCTGTTCCCTTTCCATGGAAACATACAGTGGTCCTCCCTCTACCTAAAGGGGGTGACCCCTCATCCCCTGGTAACTATTGCCCCATCTCTCTCTCCTCCCTACCCTAGCCAAACTACAGGAACATATAGTCCTCTTCCAGCTTACCACATTTCTATCCACTCCTATTCAAGCAATTATCAAACATTGGGCTCTCCAATGAAGCGTTGCTCTGGTTTTCAAGCTACCTTGGGGAGAGGGTCCAGCGGGTTAGGATTGGCGGTGTCACCTCAGAAGAAAAGCCAGTCCTTTCAGGGGTCCCACAGGGGTCCATCCTGGGGCCACTACTCTTCAGCCTCTTCCTCAATGACCTTACCAGTGTCTGCCACCAGAAATTACTGCTCTGCGCCGATGACGCATTCATGTTCACCAACCATCAAAATGCAGAGCTCCTCGAGAAACAATTACAGCTTGAATTCATGCGCATCGAAGAATGGTTCAAGTCACACAAACTGGTCATGAACTACAGCAAAACAAAGGTTATGACGTTCTACAACGCCAGGAGCATGTACAAATCCCATGACCTCACCATCCTAAACCAAACAGGGACCTTACTTGAACACGTTCCTGATTTTAAATACCTAGGTGTCACATTGGACAGCTCACTCTCCTACCATCAGCACACAGATTCTGTCGCCAAAGCCACCAACATCCGTATAGGCCTGCTCTACAGGCACAAATACTGCATGACTCCTGACACTCTCCGGTTGGCTATCAACAGCTCTGTCACCTCCATCATCGATTATGGGCTAGCAATTTATGGCTCTGCCTCTGCCTCTGCCCTCTGCAGAATTACAGTTGCACTCAACAAAGCATGCAGGCTGCTAACTGGGGCTGACCAACTTACACACTTGTGACCTGTACACTCAGGCAGGATGGCTTCCTTTCATCAGCGGATACAGTATCAAACCTGCCTCTTAGCAAAAAGTCCTCCTCGGGTCATGCCCCAGGCATTGAAAAGCTCCTCATTGACCACCACAGCACCCAGCAAACTAGAAGTTCACAACAACTAACCTTCCTTGTCCCCAGATGCGGGCTACCATGGGCAGAGGGCCTTTGCCCACAGAGCACCACAGTGGTACAATACTCTCAACAAAGAAACTCTTACTGCTGCTCTTGGCCCTTTAAGAGACAACTCTGACTTCATCTCATTTCAACTAGTCGTTGTGACTGCCTCGCCTAATCAGGGGCCAATGCTCACTGCCCTCCACTTCAGTCTTCACAGCTATCTCTCCCCGCCTTGCCCCCTTCTACCTGCCTACCCCCTTGCCCCCTCTCCCTTTCCTCCCCTCGGGGCATTTTCTGACTTTTATCCCTCACCTCCCTCCCCTTTGGAGCTCTTACCTCACCTCTACCTCCGACAATGGCCTTCCTGCCTGCACATACCCCTTCCTCTCACCTGCAGTGCTTATTTCTTTCGCCCTTGGCTGGTATGTCATGCTACCTAATATTTGGTACATTTTTGGATTACTGGAATTTCCTAAGCCTCAGTCTCTTACTTCTTTTTATTGTGTAACTATGTATTATGTTGACCTTTGTATGTATGTATACCCCCATTCCTTCGACGTGGAACCTTTGTAAATGAGCAGTTCCTGCTCAAAGGTATTTGTAATCCTAGATTTCAATAAAAAAAAAAAATCTGACACCTCCTTCTTCACCCCTTTCCAATCTGGATTCAAGAAAAACCACTCAACCACCACCATCTCTCTCCTGTGGCTTACTGACTCCATCCTAACCGGGATAGGCAAGGGCCAAATCACCTCTGTCATTTTTGACGACCAGGCCGAGGCCTTCAACACCATCTTCCACTCCCTTCTACTAGCTGGTATGTCTCCCTCTGCCACTAACTGGTTCAAGGCCTACCTAACTGACCAAACTCAATCAGTTAAGATCCTGGACGTCATTTCTCCTCCCCTCCCGATTAGCACTGGTGCCCTCCAGGGCTCTGTACTTCAGCCCCTTCTATTCTCCATCTTCCTTAATGACCTTCCCTCTGTCTGTTACCCCTTCTCCACCATACATATGTATGCCGATGATATGGTCCTGTATGCATCTGGCTTCGGTCCAACTGAGGTTACAACCAGCTTGCAGCAAGAGTTCAGCAAGGTTTAGCTCTGGTTTGCTAGCCATCAACTTTTTCTCAGCTCCAAGAAGACCATCTCCATGACCTTTGGCACAAGGCGAGACTCTCTAGGCTTCCCTCGCTGCCCACTTTTCACACCCTTAATGGGACTTTACCTGAGGACACTTCCACTTTCAGGTATCTAGGTGTTTGGTTGGACCATCAGCTATACTTCTCTGGACATATTGATGCCATCCAGAAAAAACTACTCCAAGCTTGGTGCCCTGCTCAGGAACCATAGTTGCATCCCTCCTACAGCTAGGTGTGAACTTGTTCAGGAGATGATCCTGCCCATTTTTGACTACTGCAATATAGTCTACGGTGCCGCTCCCAAATCCTCCCTGGCCAGATTGGATACCCTCTTCAATTCCTTTTACTGCTTTGCCCTTGATGCTCCCTCTCGCACCCACCACTGCAATCTTTATCATGACCTATCCTTCCCCTCTCTTACAAATAGGTGACTCTCCCACTGTGCTTAATTCTCCTCCAAGCACTGGTTGGGTGAACTCCCTTCCTGCCTTTCCTCCTCATTTATAACACCCCCCCACCCTCTCACTTTCTTAGATCCACCGACTCCTGTACACTGGTTGTCCCCCTCAGATCCACCCTTAATGGCCAATCTGGATACTCACCACCTCCCTAAAATTTGGAATCTCTCCAAATTCATCACTCATCCTCCTACTACTCCATCAGCTGTGCCCTCAAAAACTATCTTGCACATACCTGTACCTGCCATGATCCCCCAACTCATCCCTCTAAGCCTGTGCCAACCCTTTCCCCTTTCCAAACCCACATATTGCCCTAGCTGCTCCCCCACCTCCCTCCCCACCCAAATCCCAGCAGTCCTTCCCTTGTCCCTACTTCCTCCCTTCCTGGCCTCCCCTTGCACTCTTCTATGATTCTCAGTATCCAAAGCTGTATGAATGACTTGTCCCTACTCCTCCCTACACCCTACTTCCCCCCCCCCATGTCTCCTGCCATCCCAGTCCCCTTGCAGGGTTCTCTGAATCCTGAAGGGCTAACTTCTGGGATTTGGCCTCTCTTCTTTCTCATGTTTGCCCTCTCTTTTCTGGCTCCCTCAACCTCACCGGGCTATCAGCATCCTGCAGCATACTCCCCCTTACTGCCTACAACCTGCTACCCTCTCATCATGCTCCACCTCTGCCTTGTGCAGGCAGGGTTCTCTCTCACCTTAACCCTCTCTTCTGGCCTTCCTCAAACCTTTTTGGACTACCAGCAACCTGTAACTTGCTCCCCCTCACTGCCTACAACCAGCTCCCCTCCTATCATGTTCAACCTCTACCTTGTGCAGGCAGGGTACTCAACATAATGGAGGGCTCAAGCCCCTCCTTCATCTTCCTTCCCCTCCTCCTCCATTGCCTGCTTCGACCCCTGATGGGGGTTCTCAGCTCCCCCAGGGTTTTAGCTCTTTGAAAGCCCCACCCTCCCCTTTCTTATTACTCCTTTCCTACTTCCTCCAGTACTACACTCTAAAGCTAGCCTTGCACCATCCCCTGGCAGGGTTCCCCAATCCTCCTTCCTTCCACCCCTCTCTACCCTGCTCCCTTTACCTCCCTTACTCTGCCCATAATATTCCCCTGGTTGGGTTCTTATTATCCTAAATGATTGTATCTGGATACACCACTTACCTCCCTCTCCCTGCCTCACCTCCCTCTCCTCCTCTCTTCCCCTCCTTCCACCACTCTCTACTCATTGAATCTGGATATACCTCTCACCTCCCTCTCCCCCATTGTTAGCCTTAGTTCTGGCTAACCCTAATCTACTGCACTTGTAGTCAAACTTTGCACTTCTGTTATACCTTAGCTAATTCGAGCTGTCTGTGTTACCCCCCACCTAGCCTTCCCTAGATCATAGTTATGTGCCACCTAGAGTTTACCTTTAAATGTTAGATGTGCAATTATATTTATCTAGTTCTAAACTATTATCACTGTACGTGTCTAGTTCAAAACTGTTAGCATTCCGCTATTTCATTGCTTCTTTTCAGTTTACTCACTTTTATTTGAATGTAGTCAAATGTATATCTTTGTTAGTGTTTCAGATCTCTGTATACGATCCTCATGTTCCCCTACCTCCCAGGTTGCACCGGGATATGAGCAACCTGTTGCTCAGTGTGCCTTCCTGGTGAAACATTTCAATAAATAAATAAATCAAATTTGCTTCTGTATCATCCCCTCCCCAATCCCTGGGACCAGGCTGAAAATAAGCAGAACTGCCTAGCCCTCCTTTCCCGTAAACAAAAACAAAAATAAAAAAAAAATACCTGTCTGTGTGTGACTAAAGGAACATCTTAAGTTTGTGACCATTAGACCAAAATGATGAAATTATTAAAAATAGAATTCACATGTACTAAATATTCATCTGTATATCTGAATGCATTATTTACCCCTTCATTACATGAAAATATATTTAAAATTTGGTATCAGAAGGGTCTAAGAGAAAGTGACCAACTTATGGACCAAGGTGATTTAATGGAATATAGCCAAATTAAACAACATTTGATTTATCCCACCAACATTTGGGGGAGGGGTATCTACAGATACATAACTACATAAATAAAAATATGGCATCTTTAAAAAATAAAAACTTGGATGATTTGGTGAACATATTAGCTAATGGCAGCAATATAAAATACATTTCAAATATTTAAAACTTCATTTCTAATCAAGTGGGACTTAGCCTTATACAACTTAAACATACAGCAAGTGGGAAACAAAACTGAAAATTTCTATAAGTTATAAAAGATGGGCATGGACGGTGAATTCATATAAAACTGGTATACAATCAGCTACAATTCAACAAATTTATTTTAATATTTTACATCAGGCATATTATACACCCCACAGATTAAATTTATTCAATCCCAACTGTCCAAATAAATGCCCCAGATGCCCTAATCAAAGGGCAACATTAGAACATATATGATGGTCCCATGCCCTGATCTTAATGATTGGTGGAGGAAAGTCCTATTAACTTTATCAAAGAAAGGTGGGGTCACCATGGTAAAAGATATTTCATGGATGATGTTGTGTAATGGGAGTCCCTTGAATAATATTTCCCTGATAAAACAAAAATGTATTAGGCTGAACTTACTAACAACATTTAAAAATATTTTGACTAAATGGAAAGATCCAGTTCCACCAGATTACAATCTATGGATCAATAGTATGATATCTAGTCACCGTCTGGAGAAAGTCCACTATTGATTAAATAATAAAAGTAAACAATACCAAATAATGTGGGCCCCCTTTACACAATTCATAAAATCCAATAAACTTTGGACACTTACCACTATATAAATAGTATAGAATGTATTATTTAATTACATCACTCTTGGAGCTCAAATATAGCTTGTAATGTAACCCAAGACTACAGTCTGGTTATAATAGCGAATGATGTAACACCCTGAGGAGAAAAACTTGCTGAAAGACATATAAGCACTTTTTATATATTCTTTACTGAGGAGAATATGAAATATTGTATTGCACTGAATGTTGTAATGTAATAATAATAATAAATAATAAAACATTATTTAATAAGCGCCTTTCAAGCACCAAGGCACAGTACAGATAAATGATAAAATCAGAAAATACACATATAAAATCAAAGTAATCACAACAGCCTCAAGCCATAAAAGCCTAGCTCCACAAATGGGTCTTGAGTTCCCGCTTAAAAGACTCCACGGTCGTGCATTCCCGAAGCCGGCAAGGCAGAGAATTCCAGAGGGTTGGGGCTATAAATACAAAAGCCCAAGCCCCAGAAGATTTTAAAATAGCCCTCGGAACCTCCAGTAACCCTTCATCAGCCGAACGGAGCTGTTGTACAGGGCTATAAGGAATCAGAAGCTCTTTCAGGTAGTCGGGGCCAAGTCCGTGCAGGGCTTTGAAGGTCAAAAGACCTACTTTAAAGGTGATCCGCCATTGTATAGGCAGCCAGTGCAGATCGCGCAGCACAGGGGTAATGTGTGCCCTTCTGGATGCCCCTGTCAACAATCTCGCAGCAGCATTCATAATAATAATAAAAAAAAGTTTGGAACCATTACTGCAACTAATGGTGCACAATTCCTCATTGGTTCCAGTTCCCCAGATCCAGTATTCCATCTTTTTTTATTTTCAAACTCTATTTATTGCTTTACTGGAATGCAGTACAGAATATATGCCAGATGCAGGCATACCTCATTTGATATAGTGTGAATTGATCAGACAACATTATTACAGTAAAGATATGGTTGTATCCCTACCCTTGGTACCTCATTATAGGGGTTATCCAGATTATACAGAGTTTCTTATCATAAGGTTTATTATGATACTTATAAACTGCCATGAGGAGGGAATACCAGTTACAGTATGTAGATCATCGAGCACCCTAAGAGAACAGAAGGGTAAATTATCCCTATACACAGTAAAGATGAGTTACAATAAATGCAACTGGCTGAAATATCTGAAGATCAAACTCTAAATATGAAAATATTGTACCTGTTACATTTCAAATTTCAAGGCGGCTTAAATCATGCCACTGTATGTGACATCATACAAAATCCCTATAGGGAATAAACTTTTTCACATCTCCACCATAATTAAGTGGAATTAATGAATATCAGTTCAACTCAACATTTGCTGGACAACAATACATGCTTAGTAGTAACAATAATTGTAGGCTGATACGATATGTTGTTTAAGTCCAATTAACCTGTTAGAAAAAGCAATAACAGCTAATGTTTTTAAAGCTCACATTCAAATTGTAACTCAGTTCTCATGGCTGTTGGCGATAGAGTTGTAAACCCAGATCTACTGATGGAGACATGCAACTGTGTAACACTCCTAGTGGCACCAAACCAGCCCAGGGAAAAGAACAAGCTGTATAACAATGTCTGATCGATACCACGAGGCACCACCATTTTGCCTGTAGCAGAGCAAGGGTCTCATTCAATATACTGGTAGTAACCCACCCAATCTGACAAGGTTCATTATTGTCCCCAGCTTGTGATGTAGCTAAACAGGTGTATGCAATTATTATCTATCCCAAAATGTTAAAATAGTTCCCATGTCCTACTGAGTCCTTGCATGCTGAGTAATTACCTGAAGTCAAATCTTGTCAGTGTCAGTCTCCAAGTCCCGGTCCCAAGTTCAGAACTGCTTCTCAGTTTTATCCAGCAATTTCGAGACTTCTTTGGCATCTGAAAATTGGTATGCCTTGTCACTTCGTACTGTCTTTAGGCTGGCAGGCATGAGCAGAATATGATGCACTCCTAATGCCGTAATCTTGTTCTTACCCCATCAAAGTTCTTCCTCCGTTGTTGGGTTTTATGGCAGAGATCGGGGAAGATGTGTATTCTATTGTCTCTCCATTCTAGTGGTCCTTTCTGTTTAGCCTTAAGTAGGATGTCATCCCTTTCAAGTACTGACCTAAGAGCTAGAAGAATTGTTTGAGGGTGAGACTTGCTGGTGGGTAAGCAGCTCTGCCCCCCCGCCACTGTTAGGGCACTGGGGGAGCTAGAGAGAGGGACTGCAGGACCATCATGGTAGCTCAGGCCAGGTGGTTTGTCTGCCTGGAGCATGGGTTGAATAAATGCTATCTAGGGCAAAGCAAAACAGCTGGGGGTAAGGGAAGACAGTCAACATCCACAACATAGGGAACACTAGACCAGAAGACATGAGGAAGTCCTTCATGGAACTAATGATGTTTCTGAAACAAATGGTACCCAGGGCAATCTTTTCCAAGATACTCTCTGTCCTGGGGGCTAATGAGGGGCAGCAGCAGTGGACCATTACACAAGCTAATGCTTAGCTAAGCATCTAGTGTAAATGGCAAGGTTTTCTTTTACTGGCCAGCTGAAGGGCCTTCTGAAGCAAAGGATGCCAGGTTGGGTTGTACCTATGCCAGGAGGGCATGGGGGTTCTGGCTGTGAGAATGGGAAGGACAGTCAAGGGAGGATCTCAACAAGTTGCTGGGGAGGGCACAGTACATGGAATCACCTATGGTAGGAAAAGATGCAGGGGGATCACTTAGGGAAGGAGAGCTGAGCAGGGGAGCAACATGCCATGAGATCTGAGAAGAGGTGGAGAGAATAAGCACAGAGGTGCAAGTATCCATACTTACAAGCAGGCCAATAAGAGGAGCACACCCAGCCAGATGCCCTCAACGGATAGGATTTAGTAACTCACAGATACCTGATGGAAGCTGGAAAATTACTGGGACACTAGAATAGATGGATATAGACTATCATGATGAGAAAGGCCTGAGAGGAAAGGGGCTGGATGGCTATATTTGCAAGGGAGGTAATCACTATGGTAGACAAGGAGGATATCAGGGTGGCTAGCAGTCCTACAGACTTCATCTTGGTTGAGTTATGGAAAAGGGATGGCAAAAGAATCGCACTGAGGGTGTGCTACAGGCCCCCCAATCTGCTCAGTACAGCATGATGCCCAGCTTATCAGGGAAATTATGAGAGCAGCCAAATTGGATGCAATGATGGTTTTGGGGGAATTCAACATATTTTCTTTATGCATTTTAATTCCCATGGCTTTAGAGTTTCAGCTTCATTTGGTTACTGCCAGTCCCATCTTCTCAACCTTCTAAGCTCCTCCTTGCCCCTGTGCCCAGGACCCCAGGGCACCAGTGAGACATCACTGCCTGCTGGTGACCCTCCAGTTGGGACCCGCTGCCCTGCCTGCTCCACAGCAGCTAATCAGATTCATCACTAAACCATCCACTCATGGCAGAGGTCACCCCAGGGTCATTCTGGAGGAAGGAGCCTGGAGCAGTGGTGGGAGGCAGGCAGAATGCTACCTGCCAAGTTGGTGACTTTTTCCCAACTTTTCTCTCTTCCACTGACAGCACGCAAGTGTCATTGGGTGCCAACAGGCATGACACTTTGACACCTGCTCTCTCTCCTCCCTCATGCATGCACAAGCTCCCTAAGCTACACCACTACCCATGGTCCTCCAGGTGGCAGAAATGCAGGCTCCCTCCCCAAAGAAAAAGAGTGTTCATCGAGATGTTCAATCCTCCTCCCCAGTCAGCCCCAATGACTCATTCCCAAATCCAGGTTACCGGCATCATGGGTGGTAGAGCTGCTGCTGTGCCAATGGGATGGTTCTGGGAATTCAGTCACCGGATAATAGACTGCTGCCTTTAGAGGGCTAACAGCAGAGCTGTGACAAGAGTTTCTGTTCACCTTCAAGGGACTGTTTGTGTCCAGTGGAAAGCAGTGATCACAACTGGGTAACCTTCCTAGAGGCAGGGACAACTAGCTGGGCCTCAGCCACTAGGACCTGGAACTTCAGCAAGGTAGACTTTGTCAAATGAAGGACCTGGTCAACATGGAGCTGGAGCAGTTGCATAAAGGGGGCAATGTATACAACATGTGGGATTTGTTACATAATGTGCAAAAACAGCTGTGGAGGTCTTTATATATGTAAGCAATAGAGGAAAACATTGCCAAGAAATGTTCCCCTGCAATCCTCTGCAATCACAGAAATTCCTTGTCTGCTTGCAGTACCACTGTAGGGCCACCAGAGAGAATCTCTTTAGAAATATTTTGAAATATATGACCATGCCAATTGCTACAACTGTAGGTCATTCCAGACAGGTGTCATGCAGGAGAACAGAAAAGTGACCAGTATTGTCCCTATCTCCAAGAAGGGGGCAAGATCAGACATGGGCAACTAAAGGTTGATTTGTTAAAGTCCCACTATATATTATCAAGGGCAAATAAATGGAGCACTAGGGTCAGACCAAGGCTTTAACCCCCTCTGTGTGGCTGTATGATGGGCAGATCATAACAAACTGACCAGACTCCCTTTTCTAAGCAGGTGAGCTGGGAGGTGGATAGGGGCAGGGCTATAGATTTAATCTATCTGGACTTCATCAAAGCCTTTGATACTGTGATGTATGACATGCTACTTGGCAACGTTACACCAGGGCGGTATATATGAGGCATGCATAAGTACTACTAACTGACTTGGGGGAAGACAGCAAAGGATTGTGGTGGATGGGCACTACTTTGAGTGGAGAGGGGTACTTAGTAGCATCCTGCAGGGATCGGTGCTGGGGTCAATGATGTTCAACATTTTCAGAGAGGATCTGGAAATTGGTAATCCTGCAGACTGCTCAAGTATGCCGATGACACTAAGCTGGCCACAGCGGTGGACTTCCTTGAGGATGGGGCACAACGTCTGGATGACCTGAGCAAGCAGGGTGATTGGTTCGTTTCCTGGAAACTCAGATTCAATGTTACCATTGAAAGACACCACACTTAGGGAGGACAAAACAAAGGTAGGACTTACACATGGAGGGGGCTCCTCTTGTTGCAGTAGAGGAGGAAAAATAACCTGGGGGTCATGATAAACAAGGGGCTGAAGCATGACAAGCAGTGTACAGCCGCTGTCAAGAGGCTAACAAAATGCTAGAAGTGCATTACGGGGTGACTAGTGGAGCAGGAGAAGTAATCGCCACTTTACAAGGCCCTTGGTCAGGCCCCACCCAGAGTACTGTGTAAAGTCCCCCTCCCCACACACACACACACTACAAAATGACATTAAGGCAGTCAAGAGGGTGCAATGTAGGGCCACCAAGAGGTCAGGGGTATAGAGGACAAAAGCTATGAGGATAGGCTACTGGCATTTAACATGCTCACCTTGGAGAATTCAAGGCTCAGAGGGAACATAATCTCAGTCTTCTGTGGGCAAGATCAAAAAATACAGAAATGTTTGATCTGCTGAACTCCAGCAGGCCACAGGGACCTGCCCTGATGTTCACATGTGCAGAATTCAGGGTTAACGTAAGAAGGCACTTCTCCTGGAAACTGATGGACATATGGAACAGGCTACCAGTGAAGACAGTTGATAGGAAAAGAGTGTAGGCCTTCAGGGTAAGCCTGGAAACATTTCTGCCTACCATGAAAATAACGGGGCACCCTGCATAGCAGAGTGGGCAGTGAAGCTCCATAAATGAGTACACATTGCACAGCATACTAATTCATCCCTGCTTATGAACTACAGGTGGACCTGATGGACTGTCCCGTCGAACCTTAAATTATTATATTACTGTGCAACTTAGCACCAATAATGTACAACTAGTCTGCCATTCTCTACCAGTATTGTATATTTGTGTCAATGGTATCCAATGTACTGAAGTAAGCAACAAAACACTCACATAATTAAAAATTTGCAGTCAGTAGGATTTACTACAAAAATGGAAAGAGCAGGATATACTTCTCATATAGGCAGTAAGAAATGTGATGACATTGATTTTGAATAAAACTTGCTAATGATATTAAAAAAAAATGTTAAAGAGGTTTTACAAGTTAATTATAGATTCTCTACAACTACTTTTTTTATGTGTCTAAATCATTTTTGTTGCAAGCATAAACGCTGACCTGGAAGAGATTAGTCTTATGAATTAAACCAAATGACTTATGCAGAATCTTTCATACTTATTTCAGTACTACAACAGTCACATTAATGTTTAATTACAGTAGCTGCCCATTTTGAAAACCTAATGAAAAAGACTGTACTGTTAACTGTATTAAATGTAATTCTTACTTTTGCTAACTTTGGAATGTAGTGCTGGTTCATCTTCGCCACGAACTGAAGTGCCCCCCCACACACACACACACATACACACACTGATGGTTACCCAGGTTTTGGAATCAGCCAAGGACGTTAGGGGCCATTTGAGGTAAGGAAGACTGATCTTCGAGGAGGGGGGTCATCTGTCTCCACCATGCCAGCACCATTTGGAAGACCACAGCGTGTAATGCATCCAATGGAGTGGCTGGGAATGGGGACACCAGCCAATTCCACACGAGCACTCTTGCATTGCAGCTCTAGCCCTCAATGGCCCTTAGGGAGGGTAAAAGAAAAGTCAGGAAAACCATAGCCCAATAGGATGTAGCAGCCAGTACTCTCAGGCCTTTGCCCCATGGAGGTATTGTATGCTGAAGGGGATGCCACCCTGAATGCCCTGCCATGGGGAGCATGCCATGGAGATCCAGAGCTTCAGGCCTACCATGACAGGCTAGGGGCATATAAGGATGAGAACCGATGAATCTGCAAGGCTTACTCCCTGCATTGTAAACCTCATGAGAGGAACAATGGAAAATATTTTAGGATTGTAATTTTTTCACAAGGCGTAAGCTTTTGTGCAAATGGCTATTACAGTAAATATTTTCCTGTGGGTGATGAACTGTATCACCCCTAAAAATCTTTACTGCACAGTTATTACAGCAAATATTTTCCTATGGGTGAATAATTTTATTGCCCCAAAAAACTTTCTGTAGAGAATCTTTTGGGAGTTATATTTCCTTCATCAGGTCAGTGGAAGTAGAGCTGAATTTTAAATCAGGTATACAGGTTACATGTTGATTTAAGTCAAGCACAGAGTAGCCTTTATTCCAACAAACTGTTATCTGGTGTATTTATTTAGAACTGTTTGTTGACCAGGAAATGCACACTGAGCCAGGCCAGTCTCCGTGCTGGTCACAGAGGGAATGGGATGAACCATAAATAAATGAGAATAACTGATAAGTTTGTGTCTATTACCAGGGAGTAATAGGATCGAGAGGTTCTGGACACATGAACCTCGAGAGCGAAGCTCGAGAGGTTCCAATGTGTCCAGAACTTCGAGATGCTAATACTCCCTGGTAATAGACAAACAAACCTATCGGGTATTTTTTTTTAATATATGGATGCGACGTTTGTTTCAAATGGGTGGTAGACCGTTTCAATGAACTGACTTTCTACTGGTTGACCGCTGCAGTGTCCTACGCTGTGGATTCAGCTGTGTGCTCGCTCGTGACGGTTCCCACCCCTGTCTGTTTTTTTTACAATTTTTGACATCCTACCTGCTCTTCAGGACTGCAATGGCAGGATCAACCATATATTTTTATTTCCTGAGTGAAAACCATAAAATAAAAACGAGAAGCGCGATGACCGAGTTCGCTCTTGGTAAGCGAGAGAACCGCTGCCATCTTTTTTCAACTGTTCTGCCCGCCCACACAGGAAAACTGGCCAATGAGGAGGCACGCTTACGACATGGGGGCAGGAGGTTTCTTTTTGGAAGCTTGGAAAGATACTATTATCAGCTCAAAAGTATAGTATTAGCAGTGATTGACAATACTATTATCACTGAACCTTTCAGGCTATTACCAGAATTTTTTTTGTATGCTTTACAGACCTATTAAATTGAAGATCCTTATATTAAAACATAGTATATGGACACAGTCACTCAAGAATACAGTGGTAAAAATTTGCAGTACTGTAATTTTGTGAGTGAGGTACAGTAGTGCAAGATGCAGCTATAGTTAATATAAATTGGTAAAAACAACTGTATGTTACTGCATGTATTAGGGTTGAAGCATAAAGCACACAAAAACAGAAATGAAAAATGAGGGTAAAAAGTCCCTGGAACCTTGGCGAATTGGAGATGTGGCGTGTCTTGTGGTTTGGAATGATCATGCAACACAGTGCTGGCATCACCTTATCAGCACCCTCTATGCAAGCATTGCTGTTGCAGTATTTTACTTTGTCTAACAAGACAATGCCAATATAAGGCTAATACCGACACTGTGTCGCTCGATCCTTCAAACCCTTAACTCATTGCCTCCACAGGAGCTCTCTGAAGTTGCACCACTTATCTCCTGTGTACTGTTAACAGTAAATCCTGGGCCTTTCTGAGCAAAATCAAGCTATAGTCAGCATGCCACAAACAAATCCTAATAGCTCAAGAACTGTAAGTGCTAGACACAAAGTATGAGTGGCAAAGTTAATTTTGTTTTTTTTCTGTGCTGGTTGAAACAGCAAAAAATATATTTTTTTCACTAAAACAGGCAACATAAGCCATACTATACCATAAACAAATGCGAATAACTCCTAAAGTATACATGATATACACAAAATATCAGTGGCAAAGTTATTCAGCACAAAATTACCTTTCCAATGGAGGTATGCAAATAATAATAAGTAATTTTGTTTTTTTTTTCCTATGCTGGTTGAAACAGCAAAAAAACAATTTTTTTTCACTAAAACAGGCAACATAAGCCATATACACCATACCATAAACAAATGCGAATAACTCCTAAAGTATACATGATATACACAAAATATCAGTGGCAAAGTTGTTCAGCATAAAATTACCTTTCCAGCGGTGCTATGCAGTCAAATATATATTATATTCTGTTATACTATATATTAAAATATATAAGTGACTTCTCCAGACGTTGCAAGGGCACACTGGGAGTCAGTAGCTGACTTCTACAGGCGTCCTCAGGACACACCAGTGTATTTTACTGACGACTACAGGCGTCTGCTAGGAGACAATGAGTTAAGAAAGCCACACCATCAATTTGCCAAGGTTCCCATGACTTTTCACTCTAATTTTTCAGTTCCCTACTTTTTACTCTTTGTGCTTCAACCCTAATAGATGCCTTAACATAATTTTTTGCAATTTATTACCTTACTTTTTGGTGCACAGAATTGTTTGTAGCCATACTGGTCCCTGTACAAACAGATGAACAATGTAGGTGATTTTATGCTCTTTTTTTGCTGCCGGCCCAATAAAATGTAACAAATCATATTCTTTGTTCATGTCACTTTTGGAAAAACACATAACAACTGATACTTTTAGCTTTACCTTTTCTTCCAATGCATGACAAACACTGCATAGTGATGCTCACTGCACCAGATCAACAGCTTGTCAGGGCCACTCACAAAGCAGCTGCGTAGTGATGTGCACTGCACCAGACCTGTAGCTTGCTTTGCCCAGGGCCCTACAGGCCACTCACGAAGCAGTTTTATAATTATACTCACTAGGCAAAAACCTACAGCTGCTTCATGAGTGGTCCTGCAGGCAACTCAAGAAGCAGCTCCATTAAGTAGTGAACCTTACCTGCACGTTCACATACATGGCCATACAAATCCATCTAGATATTGGTTGTTTTTAGACTGTCACTAAGATGAGGTGGCACCTCACAAAAGTGGTTTCTGAGTCACAAAAGCATGTTCATGGGGAAGAAAAGCAGGGAATGGTTTTGTGATGCACTTCAGCCTTATTTCATAACAATTTTAAAATGTACTGGTATTTACTAAAAAAAAAAAAAAAATAATAATAACTGAAGAATCAGCCTTTCACCCTATACTGCCTACAGCACATGTTTTAGACTTAACCTCCAACAGATGTTCTTGTTTTTGATGTAAGAAGTTTTTTTGTTCTGTTCCCCACTTTTGTGACCATTAAGACTCACAAAAGGGGGTCCGGTGGTAGCGCTATTGTCCACAATGCTGGCAACCCAGGTTTTGGAATGGGCCTGGATTGTTGGTGGGTCAGCTGGGGGGCGGTGAGCAGAGCACCCGCACGGATGCTCTCCACCTTGGGGAGGGAGGTAGTATGGCTGCTGCTGCTCTACCACCTCCTGGGTGACCACAGGGGGAGGTGCAGTCAGCTCTGTTGGATTATGGAGGGGGGAATGTCAGCTTCAGCCGACTTGTGCACATGCCTCCACATGCATGTGCGTGATGTACTGTGGATGGGGAGAACATGAAGAACACCGGAATGTGCAGGATGGCGTTCTTCTTGCTCCATTCCAACCACGCAGCTAAATCATGGCCCTCCCCCAGACACTGAGCTAAAGGATAGACAGGGAAGCTGGGACCCAGAGACTCCACCCTGGGGGTACTACAGGGAGGAACATCAGGCAGAGGATGTCCCAGAGAAGGTGAGTGATGGTGATGGAAGCAGGAGTGAGCTGATGGGGGCCCATTCTGAGAAGGAGGGAAAAAAGCACAGTAAATTAAGAAAAAAGGACTCAAAAAAGTGGGTTTGTGAGTCACAAAAGTAGGTTTACAAGTCAGAAAAGAAGGTTCAGGAATCACAAAAGCAGGGCCAGGTTTTGTGAGACAGCCTAATTTCATTAATATTTTAAAAATATTGGTTAACAAAAAAAACACTTGAAGAATCAACCTTCCATTCTATACTATCAACCACATACATTTTAGACTTAATTTCCAACACATTTCCTTGGTTTTGAGACGCAAAATAATTCTTTTGTTTTTCATATTTTGTGATCACCAAGACTCACAAAACCAGGGGCTAGATTCACAAAAAGTCGCAAAGCACAGTGCAAAAGTTTGCTTTGCGATTGCCCAGGTGTCAAATGTTGCTGTTCACCATTATCTGACTGTCAACAGGGCAAGGTTAAGACAGTGGTAAACACAATACCATTAGTGCTAACCCCACTAGTGCTGCTCCGACATGCAGCCAGGAGTATGTCTCCGCAATGAATAGCACAGGTATTCTATTTGGAATTCACAATAGCAGCCATGATAATGAGCCCACTGGGCATGCAAGGTGCTATGTGGCTATTTGCATGCTCATTATGGGCCCATTTACTTAGGCCATATGGAGTTTAGCGCAAGCCCCCTCACCCCAGCCCCTGCCCCAGAGGCAGCCCTGTGTCACTGGTGCCTAGTCCCCTCCCCCCACACAAAGTAGAAATACATATTATTCCCTGGTGCTACTGGTCTCCCCTGCCAATTGCCGTCCTGATCACACACACAAATATTATACGTGTGTGTGTGTGTGTGTGTGTATATATATATATATATATATATATATATATATATATATATATATATACACACACACACATATCTATATATTATAGTGGCATGGCAGTGCCACTGTAGTTAGGGTTGAGTACCCTATTTAAGGTTAAAGTGTGACATTTTGCAGCTTAATAACTTTGCCACCGTATGACAGATTTGCCTGAAATTTGGCAGGCAAGGAGCAGTACTATATATCTCTAGATCTGCCAAGTCTCATAATGGTTGGATGTACAGTTACGGAGCTATAAAGTGCAATAGAAAGTCACATTTATGCTTTTTTGCCCATTCTTTGCTCGCACCTACAGGTCGTACAGTTTGCGCAACCAGTCCAAGCCTTCAGGGAACATGCAGCCAGGGTCCTCAATGTGCCTTTCGAAGATTTTGTGAAAAAATATTAAACGGTTCAAAAGTTATTCAAAAAACAAGTTTCCCATTATAGCCAATGGGAAAAGTTAACAAAATATTCAACAGTGTCGCAAATGCAGTTTTTAGTGTTGCAAATGTTGGTAGGAGCGGGGTGGAGGTGGGGTGCAAGGGGTGGTGGGAACCCTACCATCAAATTTCCTCACTTTTGTCGCTGTGGAACAACCCTAACTGATGCATTAAACTAAGTTTTTTGCCATGAAAATATATATATATATATATATATAGAGAGAGAGAGAGAGAGAGAATAATGTATGGTCATCGATGGTTAACCGGTTTGTTAACCATCGAGAGGTTGCCAGGGCGACCATGTAAACCTCAACAGCGAAGCTCGAGAGGTTTAGGTCGCCATGGCAACCTCGAGATGAGTTAAAAAAAGGTTACCCATCAATGTACCATACATTATATTTTATAGTGTATGGTACAATTTAGTTTTTTTCACAAAAGAAAGCAGTTCCTTACTGTATTTTTTTTATGTTGCCGCTGCTCTGTCCTCACTGCCGCGGCCGTTTCAATCCTTTCCATTTGCACGCATGCCCAGACTGTTCCCAGTTGTTAAACCATCGATGTGACGTACCATCGATGGGTTAACAACATCGTGACGTCACATCGATGGTAAAACGTTGTTATAAAAAGGTAGATTTATACCTATAACAACGTTCTACCATACACACACACACACACACACATATATATATATATATATATATATATATATACAGTATACACACACACAACATATGTTTTGGGATAAATACACAGATAAAAATTAATATCCCAGTCAGGCAGTGGAGATATCACTGATACCTCCATGTTCCTACACATCATGGTGATATCTTCTATGTTCCTATATGTCATAGAATGGAAAGTGAAAGTATTTAACTTTCCATTAAGCGGCTCTATCTCTAGGACCTGCAGCCACACACACACACACACACACACACACACACACACACACACACACATGCCCCTGTATCTGTTTAATCCTGCTGTTATTTTTATATAAAAATTCATTTAAAAATGTATCTGGTTGATCCTGCCATTGTGACCTTTGGTAATAACACTTTCACTTTCCTCCTGTAAAGTAGCGTGACCGAGCAGTAGCAACACAGACCCACTAGGTGATCCAGTCCTTCAAAAGTAAAGCAGTTTGTATAACGCTGGTTAGAAAAACTCTGCACTTTTGCTAAAGCAACAGTTTCTTTAAAATAGATGCGACTGTGCTGAGGGAGGGGAGCAGCGGTCGGCAGCTTCAGAACAGCAGAAGGAAGTGTGAGCATGCATTGCTATAGCAACAAACGCTCGCGCATCCTCTTGCTGTTCTGAAGCTGCCGACTCGCTGGCTCTCCTCTTGTTACAGTCGACAGCTTCTTTTAAAGAAATCAAGTTAAGCTTAGCAAAAGTGCAGATTTTTCCAAACTAGCGTGATACAGACTGCTTTAGGCCCCGTCCACACTGCACCGCTCAGACCCCGTAAAGGATAGAAACCGTTACAACCAGGGAGTGGTGCAGTGTATCCACACTGCTGCTGTGTCCGTTACAGGACCCGGCACCGCCAGTCCCACCGCCCGGGGGCAGGCGAGCATTACGACACTCGATCCCACAATGCTGCTCGCGCTGTGCTAGGGGACCGGTGCCATGCGTCCACACTATGCCTGGTAACGTTATCGAGGCATAATCGGTTTCATAACTGTTGCTGAAACCACCTCATATGTGGTTTCAACAATGGTTACAAAAACGCCTTCTGTAACGTTACAGGTGTAAACGCAAACCATTGCGGTAACGGTTTGGGCACTCTGCAACATTACAGAGGGGTAGTGTGGACAGGGCCTTACTTTGAAGGACTGGGATCGCCTAACGAGTCTGTGTTGCTACCGCTCCGTCACGTTATTTTCCAGGGGGAAAGTGAAACTATTATGATTACCAAATGTCACAGTGGCAGGATCAACCAGATACGTTTTGAAATAAATTTTTACATGTGGCATGTGACCCAAAACATATGTTGTATACACAGAACCTGACATGGCCTGACTGAAGATATCATATTTATCTTCACCCGAGACCAATGAAATCAAGATATCTTCCTTGTGCCTTCACCACTAATGAGGTATCATTGGCCTCTTGTGAAGCTACATATATCTTCAGTAAGGATATATATATATATATATATATATATATATATCTGATATGGCATGACTGAAGATATGATATTTATCTTTATGAGAGGCCAATGATATCATGAGATCTCATGAGTGGCAAAGTCACTCGTGAGATATCTTGATGTCATTGGCCTCGAGTGAAGATAAATATATCTTCAGTCAGGCCATGTCATGTTCTGTTTATACAACATGTTTTTGGGGATTTAAAAAATTTGTGTGATTGATACTGTCATTTTTAGACTGCTATTTAGTTTAACTACTTTCACTTTTGTTCTTTAAAAATGTAGCGTGACCGAGTATTAGTACTGGTTACTGAGCTGCTGGCATACATTTAAAATAAGACACAATTTGTGCAAATAATGGGAAAATGTATTTTTTCTTTTATGTTGAAACTTATCTGGTTGATCCTGCCATGTACATTCTGGCCCCAATCATTCTGACGACTTCAATCATTCTGTCCAAAAAGTTCCACTACTGTATATATTGTAGTGTGACCGAGCGCTGTGACAGTCCTGACACAAATTCAAAATAAAATCCGGCATATCATGTTTACATACTCTAAAAAGTCTCTCCCTTATCTTTTTAGTGTATCCTTAGTTTGCTTGTAAGAAAAGGAGACAGCATGCACCGTGCAGAGGGAGTAAATGAGCAGTTTCTGAAGTAGACGCGAGCCTGAGAGAGCATTGCTATAGCAACACACGCTCATGCTTGCATCCTCTTATGAAACTGCTCACTCACTCACTCCCTCCGCACAGCGCACACTCTCCTTTTCTTACAAGCAAACTAAGGATACACTAAAAAGATAAGGGAGAGACTTTTTATAGTATGTAAACATGATATGCCGGATTTTATTTTGAATTTGTGTCAGGACTGTCACAGCGCTCGGTCACGCTACAATAGACACAGTAGTGGAGCTTTCTGCGCAGAATAATTGAAGTTGGCAGAATGACTTGGGGCAGAATAAACACGGAAGAATCAAGCAGCTAAATGTTAAGATTCAAAAAGAGATTTTCTTATTATTTAGACAAATTGTACTTGTTTTAAACGTATGACAGCACGTTAATAAACTGTACTAATAGGGTGCGGTCACGGTGCATTAGAGTACAAAAGTGAAAGTTGTTTATCAGAATGGCAGTGTAAAACTGGCAGTATTAATTTCAGTATGGCGTATCGGAGTGTGGAGATATCACAATGACATATAGGAACAAAGAGATATGAACGATATCTTCACTGGCTGATTCAGATATCACTTTTTATTCTTGCATTCATCCCAAAACACATGTTGCATATATATATATATATATATATATATATATATATATACACATACACACACACACACACATATATATCTCCACGATAACGCCCCTATAGTTAGGGTTAAGTATCATGTTTATGTTAAACCTCAAATGTTGCACTTTAATAACTTTGCAACTGATCAATAGATTTATTCAAACTTTGGTATGTGCTGTCCCATGGGGTAGATCTCTTGATGTGGCAAGCTTCATTCTGGTTGGATGTGCAGATTCTGAGATCCAGACAATGTAAAAAGTCATAAAGGCGCCACTTTTTGCAGATTTTTCCTCATCACCCTACGTCCAGATGGTGTGGAATTTTGGTGTGATGTTTTATGGTAGAACCACCTTTGGTAACAGAACAGGCATACTTTGTTTTGTCAAAAAATATTAATCTGTCAAAAAGTTATAACATTTCTCATTTCCTATTGTTTTCAATGGGAAGATCACTTTTCAGTATAGATAGATAAAGTGCGACCAAGGATTTGTTCTCATGAAAAAGTATTCACTCTTGTGAGACCCGTTCCTTTTTCATGAGAATTAAATCCTTTTTCATGATAGAAAAATACTTTTTCACGAGCCACCATCTTGTTTCAGTTTTTTCTTAAATTATTTGTTTTTCAAAAGCCACAAAAAATGACATCCTGGAGAGAGGCCACCACACATAGCTGGCTCATCAGGACCACATTAGATGCAATCTGCACTTCAAAGTTAGAACTATGCCCCTGAAATGTGTTTTTTTAATATAATGAATCCTTTTTCGTGACCACGTGAGATGAAAAAAGAATCCTTTTTCATATCACGAGTCATGAAAAAGGATCTTTTTTCATCACTTGAGAATCCTTGCTTGTCCCTTCCACTGCCCTACCTAGTACTTAATGTTTTTCCCTGGTGTCTAGTGGCCGCCCCATTCTCCAGTACCCTTGCCCCTACATTTCCCTGATGTCTAGTGGCACCCCCCACCATCTGATTGCTGTCCCTGTAGTATTAATAATTTCCCTGGTGCCTAGTGGCACCACCACCCTCTGATCGCCGTACCCTTAATAAAATCTATTTTCCTGGTGTCTAGTGGCACTCATCACCCTCCGATCACTGTTCCTGATGTGTCATTGTTGTCTAGTGGCACCCCCCACCCTCCGATGGGTGTTACCGATTTTCTGTTTCCCTGACACTGGGATGCCCACTCCTGGTGTTGGATGCCCCCTTCCCACCCCGGCAGCCCCCAGTTTTCTTTATTCACCAACATCGGGATGCCCAATCCCCAAGTCAGCATTTAGAGACCCCCCCCACCCCCAGCAGTGTGGGACACTGGGGTGCCCACTCCCAGTGTCCCCAAAAATGTATTTAATCATACACTGAAAAAAGAAAACTGTCCCATCTTTTTTTTTACCTGAAAGTAAGAAAACAGTTTCTCATCATCCCCGCCATCCCCCCCATCCTGACCCTCCCACTGAGCACACACCACCCGAAACACCCCCCAATTACCCTATACTAATCTTTTACCTAAATTTGCCTTTACCTTGTTCCTACTATTTACAATCTCTGTGATCTCTATTGATTAGTAAAATGTTATGCTTTATGTCCATTTCTTGGGCCCCCGGTCAAGTTACCACTTTCATGGGCTTTCTACCCATGCCTAAATTATTTTCCCTCCTACCTCCCTCCACCTCCTTTTCCCTTTTTTGCCCCTCCGTCATTCCATACCTCTTTCCTCCCTACCACCTTAATTACGTCTTCCACCCCACTACCTACACCACCTCTTCCTCCCTACTCTCCTCCACCCTTCCTTCCCCCACCCTCCTCCCCCTTTATTCCACTTTGACTAGATAGCTATTCTTCCCTTTCCTCTCCTATCTATCCACATCCTACCCCCATCTCTGCTTGCCTTCTCCTCTCTACTGGTACAAGACCTTCCTTCTTCTTTGACTCAGGCACAATCCAATTATCTGCCTATATTGTTAGTTGTACAATTCTCCTTTTTAAACAAGCGTCCTCATGTTATGTTACCGTTACCTAGTGAAACGTTAGCCTTTGTTTTGACTCTGCACCATGTACGTGCTTAGATTGTGTAATTATTGTTAGAATGTATGCCTGGAGACAGTTTTCAATTGTTTCTTGCCTATGAAAGAGCTTTCTCTGCTCAAAGGTGTTAATCCAAGATCTCAATAAACTTACCACAGAGGTCCTGGACTGTCATCTTCTGTGGACCGGGACACGTCTGCACTCTTCAAAACTGAACCGTGAACTGAAGAATCAAGGTAAGTGCCAAATAATGTATTTCAATGGCGTTTTGAACTTATGTTCATAACTTTGCCATTTTGGGGAATTTTTCACCAAATTTTCAACATGGCCTTTTTGGAACCCCACCTCATGAACACTGCAAATGTTGTTCCATTAATTTGGTCCGGAAGGTGATTTTGTGGTCGCTGCGTGAAATCACCTTCAAGCCCGAATAATGAAATTTTACCACCAGTGTTCATGAGGTGGGGTCCCAAAAAGGCCATGTTGAAAGTTTGGTGAAAACATTCCTAAAAATGCCCGAGTTACGTGCATTTGTGGTAATTTTCAATATTTTGACTCTAAATTTTCAACATAGTCATTTTTTCACACCACCTCATGAACAGTACAGCTGTCATTTTTCACATCCTATCCAAAATGTGTGTTCGCACCTGTGGCACAGAATGGTGTTTTGGCATAGATTTTAAAATTTTCACCTATGGGGTTTATGAGGAGGGGTCATAAGAAGACTACATTGAAAATTTGGGGTCACAACATGAAAATGCCAGTTATTACCATTCATTACAATTTCACTATGCCTGCTTGTAACTTCAGAAATGTTATGTATTTTTACCCCAGCATTTCAACAAAGCCTTCTTATTACCCCACCTCATGTATGTCACAGCTGCCATTTTTCAAATCCTGTCCAAAAATGCATTTTCATAACTGTGGAGCGGAATGACGTTCCAGTTGTGCAGAATTACGTTTTGGCAGGGCTTCTAAAATCTTCTGTACTGGGTACATGAGGTGGGGTAATAAGATGGCTATGCTGACAATTTGGTTACTGATGCCATTTAAATGGAAGTGCAGGGCCTGGAAGTCCCTGTACTTCCATAGCTACATTCATATACGTATCTTTCGAGGGATGGGAGCCCAGGGTCCCTACAATAAAAAAAGTATACTAGTATACTATCTCAAAAAGTAAGGAAAAAAGTTGCAAAAAAACTTAATTAATGCTCCAGTTAGGGTCAAAGCAACAACAATTGGGAAATAAGGCATCAGGGTTTCCCTAATACCCCACCCTCCCAAACCAGACAGGAGAGCAGGTGTGAGTGTGCCTTGGGCTTCTCAAGACTAACGCTCACCCCATTCTCACAAAGTCTACACATCTGACCTCATTTACAGATGGAATGGAGTGAGCGTTAGGCTTGAGAAGCACAAGGCACACCCCACACCTGCCCAGTTTGGGAGGGTGGAATGTTAGGGAAACCCTAACACCTCATTTCCCAACTTTTGTCACTTTGACCCTAACTGGAGCATTAATGCAGTATATATAGCACCACTATAGTTAGAGTTGAGTAGTTGAGTAAGGAGTTAAATGTTAAACCCCAAATTTTGCACTTTAATAACTTTGCAACCGTTCAACGGATTTGCACGTAGTTTGGTATGCTCCATCCCATGGCTTGGGTCTCTTGATTTGCCAAGTTTCGTTTAGATCGGATGTGTGTATTTGGTGCAGCACATAGTGAAAAAAGTGTGTTTTTTACTTTTTTCACCCATTTTTGCTGATTTTTCCTCATTGCACTGCGGCCACACCATTTGGAATTTTGGCCTAAAATTTTCAAGGTAGAAAGAACGTGCCCCAAAGAACAAGCCACCAGTGTTGGTTTGGTGAAAAAATATTAATCCATTCCAAAGTTATTCAATTTTAAAATTTTGGGTTCTGAGCATGCTCAGTTCAGTCTTTTGGATAGCTGTACAGCCTTGAACAAGGATTTGGCCTCACGCATGGGATTTTGACAGCTCATGAACAGGGATTCATTAAATCCCTAGTAGTAAGAAAAAAATCCCTGTTTGCGAGCCGCCATTTTGTTTTGATTTTTTGCAAAAAACAAAATGTTGTTACTTGCCCTCGGATATCTTCTGTGAAGACTGAAGTATGGATTTTGTTCAGGATGATGCCCTCTACAAACCCATGGCTTTGGTCCTGTTTACTCTTCTCAAAAAATGCCTGTTTTTTATTTAAAAAATCCTTCTTCGTGACTCACTTTCGATCCTTGTTTGTGAGGTGTCAGAATCCCTGTTCGGGGGCAGATCCTTGTTCATGAGCTGACAAACTCCTTGTTCGTGAGATGACGACCAGATGGCCCTATCTCATGAACAGGGATTTCTCACAAACTAGGATTTTGACACCTCACGAACAAGGATTCGGCTTGCAAACAGGGATTTTGACACCTCACGAACAGGGATTATAAAAAAAAAATATCCTTTTTTGAGAGGTGTCAAAATCCCTGTTCGTGAGGTGTCAAAATCCTTGTTTGTGAGAAATCCTTGTTAATGAGCTGACAAAATACCTGTTTGAGAGATAATGATCAGATGGCCCTAAAAATCCCTGTTTGTGAGGTGTCAAAATCCCTGTTTGTGAGCTGTCAAAATCCTTGTTCATGAACGGAAGACCAGATGGCCCTACCTCGTGAACAGGGATTGGCTCATGAACAGGGATTCTGATACCTCATGAACAGGTATTCAGCTCAGGAACAAGGATTTTGACTGCTCATGAGCAGGGATTTTTAAAGGTTGCTGTTTCTTTGCCACTTCACTGCAAAGAAACGGTTAGGACTTTTGCCTTGAAAGTTGCAGGGCACAAAACATTTGCATTGGTTATATAGTTATGGCATTCCAAAGTTGAGAAATTTCCCATAGGATAACACTGTGATGAACACAGTGCCTTTCAGTGCCTAGATCTCGAAAACGGTTCGAAATATGGATTTGTTGCTAAACGCAGCTTAGTACACCATAATTACAGATGCAGCAGAATTTTTCCAAGGTTACTATGGTTACTCAGATATTGTGCCATTTGCAGCACAAGGGTTACTTGGAATGTGTCTAGTCCTGTGCTGTATCTCTACAATTATAGGTAGGTGGGAGAGCAGGGCCCCCCGACATATGGATACCAGGGATTTGGATACTTCGCTAACAGGGATTTTGACACCTCACGAAAAAGGATTTTTTTTTATAATCCCTGTTTGTGATGTGTCAAAATCCCTGTTCGTGAGGTGTCAAAATCCTTGTTCATGAGAAATCCCTGTGAGATAGAGTCATCTGGTCATCATCTCATGAACAAGGATTTTGTCAGCTCATGAACAAGGACTGGCTTGCAAACAGGGATTTTGACACCTCACGAACACGGATGGGAAGCGATTCACAAACAAGGACTTTCGAAATAAAAAAGCTGTTTTTTTAGAAAAGTAAACAGGACCAAAGCCATGGGTTTGTAGAGGGTATCACCTTGAACAAAACCCATACTTCAATCTCCACAGAAGGCATCCATGGGGCACGTTACAACATTTTGTTTTTTGCAAAAAATGAAAACAAGAGGGTGGCTCGTGAACAGGGATTTTTTTCATACGACTAGGGATTTAATGAATCCCTGTTTGTGAGCTGTCAAAATACCCATTCATGAGACCAAATCCTTGTTCGAGGTGGTGCAGCTATCCAAAAGACCGAACTGAGCATGATCAGAACCCGAAATGTCAAAATTGAATAACTTTGGAATGGATTAATATTTTTTCACCAAATCAATGCTGGCAGCGTGTTCTTTGTGGCAAACTTTTTCTACCCTGAAAATTTCAGGTCACAATTCCAAACAGTGTGGCTGCAGCATGATAAATAAAAATCAACAAAAATGGGTGAAAAAAGCAAAAAAACCACAGTTTTTTCACTATGCGCTGTGCAAAATTCACACATCCGATCAAAGCAAAACTTGGCATGTCAAGAGATCTACCCCACGGGACAGTGCATACCACATTTCGTGTGCATCCATTGAACAGTTGCAAAGTTATTAAAGTGCAAAATTTGGGGTTTAACATTAAACTGCTTACTCAACCCTAACTATAGTGGCGTTTATAACTTGGTGGTTAGTGGTCCCTCCCCCCAACTGATCCTTATATAGTACATAGCCTGAACAATCCAGTGGCTGAAGCAAAACTAAGAATGGCTACCAGGCTTAGGCACCCCAAATAAAGTAGAGGGAACACAATAGCTTGAGGGAGATCCCTAAGGGCCACCAGGCTTGGTCCCTTAGTGGCCAAACAAAGAATGGGGTGGAGGGTTGTTTTCATACTACGAGTCATGGAAATCATAGACAATAATATGCCAAAGAGGGGTTTCCAGCACTTAAGCACAACATGGAGAATAATGTATGGGCAGACATACACAACAAGGCTGTGTTTCCATCAAGGGGCTAAGATGACAGCATATAGACCTCGAAAGCATAGTAATATAGTATATGGTTGGCCTTTGTTCTGTATAAAAATAAGCCTGCTTAGAAACCTTGTTGTGCACATTCTAAATTGTTGTGTGCATTCCAAGGTACTGTTGTGCGCATTCCGAATGGTTGTTCAATACAGTTCAAAGTCATAAAATTTTTAAATTCCTCAATCACTCAGCATCTAGCTGATTATAAACCACCCAGTGCCCAGATTTGTATCTCTTAACTTGTAAAAGTCTATAAATGTAATATTGATCATAAAACAGAGCAAAGAAATGGCAAGGTTTATTTTGTTTTGTTTTTATTTAGGGAGGTTAACACTTCTGTGATTTCTGTGTACAAAACTATAAACCATATAAATTAAAACATGGGCAACCACACACAACTCGGCAGGTGTTTCCATCTCAGCAGCAAGATGACAGCATGGACCTCTCGAGCTTCTCTCTCGAGGTCCATATGCTGTCATCTCAACCCCTTGATAGAAACACAGCCTTGTTGGGTATGCTTGCCCATACGTTATTCTCTGTATTAAGGTCAACTGGACCTCTTGTATATGATATTAACCTTAAGCAGTCAGGCATTTTGTGGCATATTTATATGGTATGAAAACCAAAGGAACACATTTACAGTAACAGAGAACTTTCTTTAGGCAATCTCCTGAGGAAAGTCCTTGCTAGTTGAGTGTTGGCCTTTCTTTCTCAAATTCGACTCCTTATAGTATAAAAACAGCTAGAAAAAATGACCCCGATTGTAGTCTATGGAGTGTGCCCTAGCACTATTCTTGTACTGTCATCACGAAATGTGCAAGCGTGGGGGCGCTGCTCCAGGTAGGAAAATGTTAGCGTTTTGGCTACCAGCTCCACTAAGCTTTTTATATGAGTGATTTTGTAAGAAAAGCAGCCAGAAAAAAATGTTACTTTATGGATAAATGTCTTAACTGGAGAGTAAGCTGTCCTATATGTTGGGAGGGCAATTATTATTAAAAACCTGCTCTTTAAGATTGAGTTTATCATACTATCTTGGATTATTCCCCAAGTTTTCTTTTCATTTATTGGTCCATGTCAATGCTGGAATTCAAACGGGGTGGTAATCTGAAGAGTGATAAAAATGAATCCCATATACTAACTGCTGTAGTACAACCTAATGAAATATATTTATATTGGGGGAAGATGAAGAAATAAAAATTTTTTTTAGTAGGGGTGGGATTCGAACCTACATAACCGTTAATGTTAAACCTTTTTACTCTTCCACCCAGTAACCAGCAGACTTTATTGCAGAGAATGTGCTGAGAATCAAAGCATCAGGCCAAGAAAAATATGTATTATATATATTTTTTGAACATCTCTGATTATATTTTTTACTGCTGTTATTTGGCCTGGACACCTGACTTTTTGAATTGTTTTTGCCAGATGCTGTTTAATTGGAATGGTTGCCCCCCTCTCACATAAGCACAGGAGTGTTTGAGGGTCTGTTCTTGTGGGCTGATGTTTAGGTGGTGATGTTAGCAGAGGCACGAGCATGAGGATCCCGTCTCCTGATCTGCTCACCTTATAAATAGGCAACAGTTGTTGCAGCATTTTCTGTCTTTCACTTTGGAAGTCAATCCAGAGTGGGCACCACTTCATTAGCAAGCAGAAGTATTTGTTTATTTTTACATGCTGCTTTTGATGTTAAACACTATTTTTGATTAACTGGTATACTTGTTTAAACTTTGAATTTTGGCAAGAGAGAGCAAATTCCATGTTTTATATTTCCTGTAGGCAGGAGACAGTTTTCAAGCATTAAAGCTAAAAGAACATATATTCTATCAGCGAGAGATACGTATCCTAATAAATGAAGCAATTAAAATCTTAAAAGAAAAAATATAAAATATTTAAAACTACCCATATATATTTTAGGCACCTTGGAACAGTAATTTAAACAGTGCCAGTTACACTAGGATTTGGGCAAAACGAATTACATTTAAGTGGTTTTAAAGTGACAGTGTCTTTGAAATTCAAAAAAACATACAATGGTGAAATGTTAAAATATCTTATAAAATGAGGGACTTATGTTTTACGTATTATTTTTTTCAGGATGTAATTTGATTCATTTTTGCATTACTAATCTGCAATATCAGTAAGTACATATAATGACTTCTGTACTTTTTGCACCTTTGCCTATGTGTACTTGCCTTTTTTAATATGGTTCAATATTTTATATTGCCATGATTTCTATGTCAGTTAAACGGGTGGTTTTGGGACACTGGAAAGATCAAGAATTAATTACATTTCAAGAATGGCTTAACGAATTTCTATCTAATTTACGAATGGAAAGAATGATTGCTAGCGTTCATGATAGATTTGTCACTTATACCGAGCGATGGGCTAGACTACTGTATATACTATATTTACTATCTAATGCACTTGGTCTGGGCCCCTTCTTTTACTTTTGTTTTTACTTTTTCACTAAATGTAATACCTTTTTGTGATACTTGTTGGTATGATGTGGTCGTATAACTTTTGGTTATTAGTTCCTTATACTTTTGCTCTACTCCGTATAGGGAAGGGGGATTAGGGAGGGGTAGGGGTTATCTTTGTTTTGTTCCTCATTTTTCTTTCTTTTTAGTATGTTATCATGTTGTTAAGTAGTTGATTGTTCTTTTGAAAACCAATAAATAATTAAAATTAAAAAAAGATATGGTTCAATATGGTCTGAATTAATATACATCTATGTACTCTTTTATATATGCCAGTTCCCTGAGGAAGATTTATTTCTCTGAAATGTTGGATTTATCTGGTTTTGTTGTGTATTGCATGGAATAAAGAATTCAACTAATATTTGCGGTGAGGGGGCTATTTGCCTCAATCTCTTTTTGTTGTACTATTTAGCTTCTATTGGAATTGGCCTTTCCCCTTAATTCATTTTTTTATCTTTTCTTGGAAGTTGGCTGAGCTAGGGTTTGTTTCTTGTCCAACAGTGAAACACTTTAAACTTTGATTCATAAGTTTATGGTTAAGATTTTGACCCCAGATTTTCAATGTCATCTTCTTTTTACCCCACCTCATGAACCTCACAGTTGACGTTGTTAAAATCCCACCTGAAACATTGTTTCATGATTGTTCTGTGAGAAGATGTTTTTCAGGGGATTTGAAAAATGGCACCTGTCACATTCACAAGGTGTGGTGAAAAAAAAAAAAACTATGTTGAAAATGGGTGAAAATCTAAAATAAACCATGACATTAGGGGTGTCACAGCTCCTTCAAGTACTACATTTCTTGCTTCATGGACAGCTTAAATGGTCCTTCATGAAATCAAGTTAGAACCTATGGCTCTGCATGAAGCAAATTAGGACTTACTTCCTGATTTGTGTAGGTCCCAAAGGGCCCTGCGTAAAGCAAGTTAGAACTTATCTCCCACAGGGCACTACATGAAGCAACTTCAGACTTGATCTTATCATTTGTGGAGTTCTGCCATGTTGCACAGGGCCTGCAGTGCCCTGCCCAATACATCCACCATGGTACTATGGCCATCTAAAAAAGACAGGAAATTCATGGCAAAGACTATGTTAATGAATCAGTTATGTTTTTTGAAACATCAACAGCAGGGAATGCCCATCCCGATGCACTACCCCTGTGAATGCCACCAAACTGAATGACAAAGCATAATCCAGATCCCAGTCCTGAAGGACCCTCTGTGAAGAAAGTCAGAAGTCAAGTCCTGTTTAACACAGAGCCTGAAGGTTTCTGCATATCTTGTTTTCCAAACCTGCATGAAGCAAGTTAGGACTCAGGTCCTGCATGAAGGAAATTACAACTCTACTTTTTCAAACATTAAAGGGGAAGTGTCATCACAGAAGGCTCCACACTTGAGTGTAGGGCTAGTCCCAATGTGAACTTCGTCTGTAAAAAAACTTTTGGTTTACAGTACCTACTGATTGCTGTAGTATAGTAGATTATATCACACTAGTTTTGTTTACTTCTAGGCTGACATCTTCTATTACTACAAATCCCAGTATCCCTTGCTGCTGAGAGCAGTAGGCAGCAGTGGAAGATTTACTAACCTGCAATGCATGTTAAGAGATTGTATAATCTCCTATCACATGTTTTCCGGTTCTGCTTTTCTCAAGGGGCTAAGTACAATTGATATCCATAAAACACTTTTAAAGCCAATTTAACTATAAAGCTTACAAAGAATTTACGACAATACAGAGATAAGAGGGGCTTTAATTAGTGTTGTATGCAAGAAACAAGAATGGAGGTTGTGGGAATCAAATCCAGGTCTTCTGGATGTACCAAGCTCATTCACAGCTCGTTACTATAACCTTTAGGCTATATTGCCAGCCCCAATTACAGTATACATGTGGTACATGAAGAAATGTACCCATCAAGGGGGCTAATCAGATAATAAGGCAATAACCCCAAAGGTGGAGTGGCTTTATTACGTGAATAGCCCGCTTGATGGGCATATTGCTGAGTATGTCACAACTACCCATCATGTATAATACTTGTGAATGGTTAATATTTTTACCTTATGATGTAGTCAGGATTGTATTCGTCTGTGGCTGGGTTGCTTGTGATTGGTGCCATTTTTGGGTTTGAGTTTAGAGTTATGGTTCCCCAGAGCTTTCATATATGTGAGGTGTTTCGGTTCTGGGGACTCATTTAGCCCTTGTTTGTTTCCGTAGGGTAGGGTTCCCCAATATAAGGGGGCTTGGTCTGTGGCTGGTTGTCCCTTAGTTTGTTGGTGGCATCATGGACCGAAGCTGTAGTCAGAAGTGCAGGAAGGTTTCATCAGTCAAAAGAGTGATCTGCGGTCAGGTGGAACATAGAAACATAGAAGACTTTGACGGCAGATAAGGACCGCTTGGCCCACCTAGTCTGCCCATTTCCCTATCTATTGGATAAGCTGCAGATCCTAGTTAACCAAGAGCCTGCTTCTTCCTACCCCACACCAGAAGTGCCTTATGTCTGTTCCATGCATTCTTGAATTCCCCCAATGTTTTTGATCCCATGACCTCCTCAGGAAGGCCATTCCATGCGTCCACCACCCTCTCTGTGAAAAAATACTTCCTCACGTGGCCCCTGAGCCGTCCCCCCTCTAGCTTCAAATTGTGTCCCCTTGTTCTTACACATTTATTTTTCTGAAAGATGCTACCCTCTTGGACTTTGTTGATTCCCTTGAGGTACTTGAAAGTTTCTACCATGTCCTCCCTCTCCCTCCTTTCCTCAAGTGTATACATATTAAGCACCATTAGTTTTTCTTCGTATGGCTTCTGTTGCAGACCCTGCACCATTTTAGTTTCCTCTCTGGACTGCCTCCATCTGGTCTATGTCCTTGCAGAGATGGGGTCTCCAGAACTGCATGCTGTACTCCAGATGGGGTCTAACCAACTGTCTGTACAGAGGGATAACAACTTCCTGTTTCCTACTGGTGATGCCTCTCCCTATACATCCCAGTATACCCCCAGCCTTCCTTACTGCCTTCTCACATTGCTTGCTTACCTTTAGGGCATCTGATACGACTACCCCCAGGTCGCTTTCAATTTTTGTTGTTGTTAATACCTCCCCACATTGTGTACTCTTCCCCTGGGTTTTTGTTTCTCAGGCGCATTACTTTGCACTTCTTTGCATTGAATATAAGCTGCCATACGTTTGACCATTCCTCCAACCTTGCCAAGTCCCTTCTCATCCTTTCCACCTCCATTGTGTATCGACCCTGTTGCAGATCTTTCTATCGTCTGCAAAGAGGCATACTTTTCCTTCCAATCCCTCTGCAATGTCACTTATAAAGACATTAAAAAGGACAGAACCCAGTACTGAATCCTGCAGTACCCCACTAGTAATCCCCCTTTCTTCGGAGTGGATGCCGTTTACTATTACCCTCTGTGTCCAGTTGTCCAGCCAATTTTTTACCCAGGCTTCCACCCTGGGACCCACTCCTAGGCTGGCTAATTTGTTTATTAATCTTTTGTATGGGACTGTGTCAAATGCCTCTCTAAAGTCTAGGTAGGCCATGTCCACAGTCCCTGGTCTACTACTTTGGTCACCCAGTCAAAGAAATCTATCAGGTTCATCTGACATGACCTTCCTGCTGTGAATCCATGCTGCCTTGGGCCCTGTGCCCCGCTGGTCTCTAGGTACTCAACAATTCTTTCCTTCAGAAGTGATTCCATCATTTTTCTCTACCACTGAGGTCACGCTAACAGGTCTGTAGTTTCCTGCCTCTGCCTTGCTCCCACTTTTGTGAAGGGGAATCACAACCGCCCTTCTCCAGTCCTAAGGTACCACACCATCCTCTCATGATTTGTTAAAAAGGGTAGTCAGTGGTGTCACTAGTTCTCCCCTTGGTTCTTTTAGAATTTTGGGGTAAATCCCATCAGGCCCCATTGCTTTGTCCACCTTAAGTTTTAGGGGTTCTTTCAGAAACCTTTCTTCTGTGAAAGGACTAGTATCAACTCCCCTATCCAGAGTGGTTCTATTGACTGGATTAGGTACCTCTCCCTCCTCCTCATTTGTGAATACTGAGAGAAGCATTCATTCAGTATCCCTGCTTTTTCACTGTCCCTCTCTGCCCACCCACCCTCTCCTTTATTAAGCCTCACTATCCCTTCCTTTGTCTTTCTTCGCTCCCTAATGCACCTATAAAAGGTTTTATCCCCCTTCTTAACTGAGTTGGCTATCTTTTCCTTGGTTTGGGTCTTTGCTATTCTGACTGCCTTCCCTGCTTCCTTCTGCTTTAACTGGTACAGTTCTCTGTCCTGCCCCTTATGTGCTTCCTTATACTTCTTGAATGCTATCTTTCCCCCCTAACCTACCCCACCACCACTTTCAAGAACCACAGTGTTTTTTTCTTTCGTTTTGATTTGTTTATTTGCTTCACACAAAGGCTTGCTGCCTCTGTGTTGGCAGTTTTGATGTTTCCCCATTGTTCCTCAACCCCTCCTTCTTGCCTGTTTGCTAGTGTTTTTCTGAGGCACTCTCCCATTTTGACAAAGTCAGCCCTCCTAAAGTCCAGTACCCTCACTTTTGTATGACTTGACTCTGTGGCTGTGTTTATCGTGAACCACACTATTTGGTGGTCACTTGTTCCCAGATGGCTACACACTTCTAGATCTGAGATCCTCTCTCTGTCCCCATTTAAGAGTACCAGGTCTAAGATTGCTCCCTCCCAAGTCAGTTCCAGCACTAGCTGCTTGAGGCATGCCCTCTGTAGGGCATCAAGAAATACCCTGCTGTTAGATGTGGCTGCAGCAAAGGTGCTTCAGTTAGCATCTGGTATATTCAGGTCCCCCATCAACAATATCTCCCCTTTTTTCTGCTATCCTAAGGATGC
The DNA here is from genome assembly GCA_016271365.2 of Neoceratodus forsteri. Lineage (NCBI taxonomy): Eukaryota > Metazoa > Chordata > Ceratodontiformes > Ceratodontidae > Neoceratodus > Neoceratodus forsteri. The sequence continues at coordinate 1,224,676,589 of CM057450.1, forward strand.
CTTCTATCATTTCCTTGTCCAGTTCCATCCCTGATATGGGGGTCTGAATACAACCCCTTGTGGATTGTGGTGCCATTTCCAGTCTCCAGGGTGACCCACAGTGCCTCCTCTCCTCCCTGTTTACCCTTTAGTTCTGGTGCTTTGATCCCTTCCCTTACGCAGAGAGCTACTCCTCCTCCGCTTCTACCCTCCCTGTCCCACCTGTAGATTGTATACCCTGGTATGTTGACATCCCAGTCATGGTTCTCTGTGTACCATGTTTCGGTGACTGCCACAATATCCAGGCATCCCTCTTCCATCAAGGCCACCAGTTCAGGGAGCTTGTTACCTATACTACGGTCACTGGTACTCATTACCCTCCATTTTTTGATGGCCTTACCCCTTTTGGCCCTATCCCTGTCCTTACTGCTTTTGCCTTTTTCTCCATTTACCCCGCCCTTCTCCCTTTCAACTTCTTTATCTTGGTGTTTACCTGACTAACTACCCTAATTTTTTTGGGGAGTTGGATTTCTGCTCCTTTTCAGTGCCTCCTCCTTGGCTAGTTTAAATGCTTGCCAATGAAGCATTTAAACCTATCACCTAGGATCCTGGTTTCCCTCCTGGACAGATGCAGACCATCATGCCAGTATAGGCCTGCATCCCTCCAGGTGGACCCCCAGTCCCCAGTGAAGCCAAAACCCTGAGCTCTGCACCAGTTTTTCAGCCATTGATTAAATCCCATGGTGCGGAGCACCCTAACTTCACCCATGCCATAGACAGGCAGCACCGCTGAGAAGGTTACTGTGCGTGCTACTTGTCTAAGGCCCCTCTCCATCTCCACAAACTCCTCCTGCACTGCTCTGATCCATTTCCCAGCCAGGTCATTTCTCTCTAGGTGGACAATGACATCCAGCTCCCTCTCCTGTGCAGCTGCTCCCGTGATCCTGAGGATTCGCTTCCTGTCCTTCCAAGCCATGGCATCAGGCAGGCACTTTACCTCCCTCTCCCTCCCTTCCCCAGTTCTACCCTCCTAACAATGGAGTCCCCCACCAGGAGTTGCTTCCTTCCCCTGTGGGGTCCCATGCCACCCTCCTGTGAGTCTCCTTTGTGGAAGTTCCCAGCATCCTCCTTGGTCTCCACCACAGGTGCCTCCATAGAGGAACCACACTCTGCCAGAACAGCATATGAATTGTGGAGAGGTACAACTAGAGGGATGTGCTCTGTTCCACCACTCTCACCCTTCCTGAGCCCACTGTAATCCAACCACTCCTCTTTCTTAGCAACCTCTGAGGCAGCAGCAGTGGACCTGGTGGTCCCTGGGTGGGAGAGGAGGTCCCCTGAATCCTGGTCAACTCAGCCTGGAGACAAGCAACCTCTTCCCTCAGCCCAGAGAGGTGCCTACAGATAGGGCAACACTGCATCCTCCAGAAAGGTGTGGCTAGTAGCATTAGTAATGCATGGACTGTGCAGTTGGGAGTGTCTTTCACTGGTGAAACTGGTATATTGATGTCTGAGGCAGCGCGGAGGGCTGGGATGATGGCAGCAGCAGCATGAACTTGTATCTGCAGCCAGAACAGTGTGTGCATGTCTTACAGTGTGCATGACTACCTGTGGGTGGCAAAGCACTGCTCCCACAGGGGCCTGCACTTCTGCAGACAGAAATACTGTAGCGATTTTAGTGTCATGGATTTCTATATGCAGCTGTGGAAGTGCAGGCCTCATAGAGGCATGTACTTCTGCAGACAGAAATCAGTACATACAGTATGTCTTACACCTGCAGCTGCAGAAGCGCATGCCCCTTAGGGGCCTGCACTTCTGCAGACAGACGCTGTGTTGCAATTTGAATTTCATGGATTTTGTGGGGCCTGTGCTTCTGCAGACAAAGGTTGGCATGTAGAGGTCGGTGTGTATGTCTTACACCTACAACTGCAGAAGTACAGGCCCCTCAGGAGCCTCTGCTTCTGCAGCCATAACTGTGAGTATGCCTTATAGTGTGCATGTGTATCTGTGGCTACAGAAGTGCTTGCCCCATAGGGGCCTGTGCTTCAGCATACAAAAGAACTTTCGCAATTTGAGTATCATGGATTTGTATCGATGGATGCAGGGCCTTTGGTTTTGCAGACAGAAGTAGTGCTGTGATTCGATTATTGTGGATCCCTGTCTGCAATCAGAAGTAAGTGTGCATACCACAGATACAAATCCATTAAGCTATCACATCAGTGCTACTGCATTTGTGTCATCTGGAAACAGTTGTATGTTGTTCCTCTTTACTGATGAAGGCTGTCTGTTGTTGCTTGCATGGTCTTGTCCTTTTGCTGCTTGGGGGGATAGTTAGTACTGGAAAATATTTTGCTGCATGGTAAGGAAGTTAGGGTTGGAAACCCTAACATCACATTTCCCTACTTTCGTTGCATGAAGTTGAACCATAACTGGAGCATTAACACAGCAAAGAACAAACTATATCTCATTTCAGGAACTGGGAACCTGGTAAGGCATAATATTGTTTGGGACTTGTTAGGAAGGTGAGCTACACTTTCTACTGAAAGTTTTATTTTTGCTTATTGGCATTAAGAAGAGAATTGCAGGATTCCTTTAAAGTGTAGTAATTTTATAACCAGAGGGAGTGAAATACAATTGAATTTGCTTGATTCCTGTGGTTTGAGACCTAGGATTTGGAAGAATATTTTTGCAACATTTTAGAAGTGTCCTGCTGGCTGAGGAGCAAGTTCATTTTTATCCCTGGACTCAGTAGCGTGGTTTGGGTAGGAACAGTGGTCTAGCAAATTGTGGTGTTGGTTGAATTACTGAAGAAGGGGCAGTACTCACCAGGTGGTGGAGCAGTGGTGTTTGATTGTTTCTAACAGTCACTGGTGGTTGTGAACTGCCCACCCACCCTTCCCTCACCCCACCCACCCCAGGCGTGGCATTTCCTTTATAGCCAAAGTTCTGACATCATTTCCTCTACAGGTCTTGGGACAGAAATGACATATTCTTAATAACCCAGCAAGTACATAAAGGGTAAGTACACACACACACAAAAAAAATATATATATATATATATATTACATATTGTAAGGGAGAGAGACATGTGGGGAGTGGTGCAATGCACTGGCTGTAGGGCAGCGGTTTTCCGGGAGACATTCTGGAAACTGCATTGCTGTCCTATTTGCAGGCAACTATCAGCTCTGAGGGAGGAGGCTGCCCATCTCCAGGTTCAACTGGCAAGAACTATGGAGGCCTCCCCCACCCAAAGAGCACCTGTGCCACAACCACTGCCTCAGAGGTTGCCAAGTATGAGGGGCAGTTGGACCACAGTGGGTTCTGGGAGGGTGAGGGTGGTGGAACAGAGGCGAATCCCTCTAGCTGTACCTCTACACAAATCATATGCCAGTATGGCAGAGCAAGGTTCCTCTATGATGACACCCTCAGTGGAGACCAAGAAGAATGCTGGGGACATCCACAAGGGAGACCCACAAAAGGGTGGCAAGGGACACCACAGGGGAAGGAAACAGCTTCTGGTAGGGGACTCAGTTGTTAGGGGGGTAGAACTGGAGAAGGGAGGGGAGAGGGAAGTAAGGTGTCTGCCTGACGCCATGGCTTGGAGAGACAGAAAGTGAATCCTCAGTATTGCAGAAGCAGCATCACAAGAGAGGGAACTAGATATCATTGTCCACCTTGGGACAATAACCTAGCTAGGCATGAGATCAGTGCAGTGCAGGATGAGTTTGTGGAGTTGGGGAGGGGCCTCAGACAGGTAGCGAGCATGGTAACCTTCTCAGAGGTGCTGCCAGTCTATGGCAGGGGTGAGGCTAGGGTACTGCATACCATGCAGTTTAATGAATGGTTGCAAAACTGGTGCAGAGCACAGGGCTTTGGCTTCATTGGGGACTGGGGGTCCACCTGGAGAGATGAAGGTCTATACTGGCACAATGGTCTGCATCTGTCCAGGAAGGGAACCAAGCTCCTAGGTGATAGGTGTAAATGCTTCCTTGGCAAGCTTTTAAACTAGCCAGGAAGGGAGGTGCTGATAGGAAGCAGGACATTTCAAGCCTCCCCCAACAAAACATGGCAGGTAGTAAGGTAAACACTGAGGTACAGAGGTTGACAGAGGGCTGGACAGGGGTAAATGGAGAAGTGGACAAAGGCAATAAGAGCAGGGATAGGGGAAAAAAGGATAAAGCCAACATTAAATGGAGGGCAATGAGTACCAATGCCCGTAGTCTGGGAAACAAGCTTCCTGAGCTAGTAGCCCTGATGGAAGAGGAACACTTGGATATTGTGGCAGTCACGGAAACATGGTACACGGAGAACCATGACTGGGATGTCAACATACCAAGGTACACAATCTACAGAAGGGACAGGGAGGGTAAAAGAGGAGGTGAAGTAGCTCTCTACATAAGGGAAGGGGTCAAAGCTACAGTACTAAAAAGTAAAGGGGGAGGACAAGAGGCACTGTGGGTTACCTTGGAAACAGGGAATGGCATCACAATCCGCACAGGGGTTGTATACAGACCCCCATCTCAAGGGGAGGAAACGGACAAGAAAATGATAGAGGACATTCTCAAAATGGCTGAAAAAGGGGAGATACTGTTGATGGGGGACCTGACTATGCCAGATGTTAATTGGACAACATGTACTGCAGCCACATCCAAGAGCAGGGTCATTCTCAATGCCCTACAGGGGGCATGCCTTAGACAACATTCAGTAAAAATACCACCAACAGCTTAATCTCTTTCAAGGGCAGTTGCATTCATCTGTATCCCCCTCCCCTGGGTCGTGCCTGAAAATAGGCAGGATTTGTCCAGTGCACTTACCTGGTCAACAAAAGCTAAATAAATAAATAAAATAAATAAACTAGTGTTGGAACTCACTCGGGAGGGAGCAATATTAGACCTGGTACTCTCAAATGGAGAGAGGATCACAGATTTAAAAGTCAGTAGACATCTGGGAACAAGCGACCACTGCACAGTGTGCTTCACAATAAGCACAACCATGGAGACAAGCCATACAAAAACAAGGATATTGGACTTTACAAAGGCTGACTTTGGCAAAATGGGTGAATACATGAGGAATGCACTAGCAAATGGCCAGAAAGGAGGGGTGGAAGAACAACGGAGAAAAATCAAAACTGCCATCATAGAGGCAACACGCCTATGTGTGAAACAAATAAAGAAAACAAAGCGGAGTAAAAAACCACTATGGTTCTCAAAAGAGGTGGCAGGGAAGGTTAAGGGGAAAAAGGCTGCATTCAAAAAGTATAAGGAATCACAGAAGGAGCATGACAGTGAACTGTATCAATTAAAGCAGAAAGAAGTGGGTAAGGCAGTCAGAATAGCAAAGGCCCAAACCGAGGAAAAGATAGCCAACTCAGTTAAGGAGGGGGATAAAACCTTTTACAGGTACATTAGGGAGCATAGAAAGGTTACGGGACGGATAGTGAAGATTAATAAAGGACAGGGGAGGTAGGCAGAGGGAGACAGTGAAAAGGCAGAGAAACTGAATGAATATTTTTGCTCAGTATTTACAAAAGAAGAAGAGGAGGAGTTACCTAAACCAAACAATAGAAGTACTCTGGGTAGGGGGGTTGACACCAGTCCATTTACAGAAGAAAGAGTCCTGAAAGAACTCCTAAAACTCAAGGTGGACTAAGCAATGGGGCCTGACGGGATTCACCCCAGAATCCTAAAAGAACTAAGGGGGGACCTAGTGACACCACTGACCACACTTTTTAACAAATCATGGGAGGATGGGGTGATATCTGAGGACTGGAGGAGGGCAGATGTGATTCCTTCACAAAAGTGGGAGCAAGGCAGAAGCAGGAAACTACAGACCTGCTAGTTTAACCTCAGTGGTAGGGAAAATGATGGAATCACTTGAAACATAGAATTTGACGGCAGATAAGGACCGCTTGGCCCACCCAGTCTGCCCATTTCTTACCTAATGGCTAAGCTGCAGATCCTAGTTAACCAGCAGCCTACTTCTTCCTACCCCCACCCCTAGAATTGCCTTATGACTGTCCCATGCATGCTTGAATTCCACCACTGTTTCTGACTCCACAACCTCCTCCGAAGGCTGTTCCATGCATCCACAATCTCTCTGTGAAAAAATACTCCTTAAATTACCTCTGAGCCGCCCCCATCTTCAAATTGTGCCTCTTGTTCTTGCACACCTCTTTTTGAAAGATGCTACCCTCTTGGACTTTGTTGATTCCCTTGAGGTACTTGAAAGTTTCTATCATGTCCCCCTCCTCCTTTCCTCGAGGCTATACATATTAAGCTCCTAAGTCTCTTCATATGTCTTCTAGTGCAGACCCTGCACCATTTTAGTTGCTCCTCTGGACAGCTTCCATCCTGTCTATGTCTTTTCCGGAGATTGGTCTCCAGAACTGCACGTAGTATTCCAGATGGGGTCTGACCAGCTGTCTGTACAGAGGTATAATAACTTCCTGTTTTCTACTGGTGATGCCTCTCCCTATGCATCCCAGTATCCCCCCAGCCCTCCTTGCTGCCCTCTCACATTGCTTGCCCACCTTTAGGTCATCTGATATGACTACCCCCAGGTCCCTTTCCATTTTTGTTATTGTTAGTATCTCACCCCCCATTGTGTACTCTTCCCCTGGGTTTTTGTTTCCCAGGTGCATTACCCTGCAGTTCTTAGCATTGAATCTAATCTGCCATACATTTGACCATTCCTCTAACCTTGCCAAGTCCTTTCTCATCCTTTCCACCCCACCTTGTGCATCAACTCTGTTGCAGATCTTTGTGTCATCTGCAAAGAGACATACTTTTCCTTCCAGTCCCTCTGCAATGTCGCTTATAAAGACATTGAAGAGGACCAGTCCTAATACTGAACCCTGCGGTACCCCACTAGTAACCCCCCTTTCTTCAGAGTGGACTCCATTTACTATTACTCTCTGTGTCCTATTCTCCAGCCAATTTTTTACCCAGGCTGTCATCTTGGGACCCACTCCCAGCCTGGCTAACTTGTATATTAATCTTTTGTGTGGGACTGTGTCAAATGCCTTGCTAAAGTCTAGGTAGGCCATGTCCACAGCCCCTCCCTGATCAACTACTTTGGTCACCCAGTCAAAGAAATCTATCAGATTTGTCTGGCATGACCTTCCCGCTGTGAATCCATGTTGCCTTGGGTCCTGTGCCCCTCTAGCCTCTAGACACTCGACAATTCTTTCCTTCAGAAGTGATTCCATCATTTTCCCTAGCACTGAGGTTAAACTAACAGGTCTGTAGTTTCCTGCTTCTGCCTTGCTCCCACTTTTGTCCAGGGGAATCACATCTGCCCTCCTTCAGTCCTCGGGTACCACCCCATCCTCCCATGATTTGTTAAAGAGGGTGGTCAGTGGTGTCACTAGTTCTACCCTTAGTTCTTTTAGAAAGAAAGAACTGTTGAGTAACTAGAGGCCAGCGTGGCACAGGACCCAAAGCAGCATGGATTCACAGCAGGAAGGTCATGTCAGACGAATCTAATTGATTTTTTTGGCTGGGTGACCAAAGTAATAGGCCAGGGCGGGGCTGTGGATATGGCCTACCTAGACTTTAGCAAGGCATTTGACACAGTCCCACACAAAAGATTAATAATCAAGTTAGCCAGCCTGGGAGTGGGTCCCAGGGTGGTAGTCTGGGTAGCAAACTGGCTGCACAACAGGACACAGAAGGTAATAGTGAATGGAACTCATTCTGAAGAAAGGGGGTTACTAGTGGAGTACCTCAGGGCTTAGTACTGGATCCAGTCCTCTTTAACGTCTTTATAGGTGACATTGCAGAGGGTCTGGAAGGAAAGGTATGCCTCTTTGCAGATGACACAAAGATCTGTAACAGAGTTGATACACAAGGAGGGGTAGAAAGGATGAGAAGGGACTTGGCAAAGTTGGAGGAATGGTCAGACATATGGCAAATTAGATTCAATGCAAAGAAGTGCACAGTAATGCACCTGGGAAACAAAAACCCAGGAGAAGAGTACACAATGGCAGGGGAGGTACTAACAATAACAATAATGGAAAGGGATCTGGGGTAGTCATATCAGATGACCTAAAGGTGGGTAAGCAATGTGAAAAGTCAGTAAGGAGAGCCGGGGGATATTGGGATGCATAGGGAGGGGCATCACAAGTAGAAAAAGGGAAGTGGTTATCCCTCTGTACAGACAGTTGGTGAGACCCCATCTGGAGTACTGCATGCAGTTTTGGAGACCCCATCTACGCAAGGACATAGACATGATGGAAGCAGTCCAGAGGAGGGCAACTAAAATGGTACAGGTCTGCATCAGAAACCATATGAAGAGAGACTTAATATGTATACCCTTGATGAAAGGAGGGACGGGGGGACATGATAGAAACTTTCAAATACCTCAAGGGAATCAACAAAGTCCAGGAGGGTAGCATCTTTCAGAAAAAAAGAGATGTGCAAGAACAAGGGGGCACAATTTAAAGATAGAGGGGGGACAACTCAGGGGTAATGTGAGGAAATTATTTTTCACAGAGAGAGTGGTGGACGCATGGAACTGCCTTCCTGGGGAGGTTGTGGGGTCTAAAACAGTGGGGGAATTCAAACATGTATGGGACAGACATAAGGCAATTATAGTGTGGGGTTGCAGGAAGTAGGCTGTTGGTTAACCAGATCTGCAACTTATCCAATAGATAGGAAAATGGGCAGACTGGGTGGGCCAAGTGGTCCTTATCTGCCGTCAAAGTCTATGTTTTTATGTAAATGAATTATATATACTGTTGTCGTCAAGGCACAGGTTAGGAAGCATAGGAAAACCAGGAGCAGTTGTAGAATTCATCAAAAATATTTATTTACAGTAGCAGTAACAACAAAAAAATAAACTTGTTCAGTATAACTATTTACAAAGGCAAAATAGAATAGTGTTTTCTTTCAGTCTCTGTGTCCCTTTTTCTTTGCAATTGCAGCTCAGCTCTCTTATAAGTCCTTCCAACCCCCATTCTTTGCAAGCATCTTGTTCTTTGTAAATATCAGGCAGGGCTGCTAGAATACAGTGTGCCTGAGCTGAGAGGCCCCATTTCCACAGCTGTTGCAAAAGGCTTAAAAATTGAACTCAGGTAACCTCTAGTTTCCAACAGCTTTTTGCAATAATCTCAACCACAATTATATGCATTTCAACAGTAACACTATATGTTTTCTAAACAAAAGGGATCCCAATATCAGTTACATTTCCATACAATGATTTGCACATAGTTTTATATTAGCCACTATACAAGGGAGGAAAAGATAGACAGCAAGAGAGGGCTAAGAGATAGTGAGAGGCAAAGAACTACAGGATTGTCAGGTTGATCAAGTCCAAGGTCTCACACAAAAAATGGCTGCACAACCGGAGAGACAAATAGACAGGAAAGGAAACAACAGAATAGATCCTTGCATTTAAACACTTTCTCCATAACAACTGGGACAGGGTCCTATTCCACCCTGTCACAACTGTATGATAGGTAACTGTAGTATATGAGGGAATGTATTCATTGAGGGGGCTACCAAGATCATAAAGGCCACAAGCCCAAAGACTATAGTAGCAGTTAACTTTATTTGATTGACCAGTCATTACAGAGTACTTTACATACATAAAACAGTTAAAGTCTCTAGACATCCAAATTATATAGAGATATGTTAAAACATTAGAAAGTGTACATTTCACATTGCTGTATATAGAAAAAACGAATGTTTTATGAAAATGGGGACTGGGTAGAGAGAGAGAACATTAGCAAATGTTGCTAAAAATAGCAGCATGTAAACAGGCAGTCATACCTACACCTGAGGCTCAGGTCTGGATACCTACACTCCTGTCTGTGTTTGGCTAACTCCTACAAGATCTAGCCAGAGCCAATATGGCTGCGGCGAGCTAGTAAAAGTGCCGGGGAATGAGCACCGCCAAATGCCATTACAAAGATGGCAGTGTCGACAGAACTACACACGTGTGGCACTCGAGCATGCTTAGTTCTGTCGAATGGCAAAATGCCATTCCCAAGATGGCGATGCTGATGGAGCTGAGCATGCATGATGAGTGTACATGCGCAGATCTGCTTTAGAATGTGGACAGTGAACCATAGCAGATTGCCCCCCGCCCACGACAGCGAAACTTGAAAAAGGACCATTGCAGCGGCAGTCGCTGCAATGGTCTGGGTTTCACTGACACGGTTTCTCCTGGTGTACTGCCCCCTCCCCCAAAACAACTCCAACCTGGAGTTGATTATATTTAAATTCGAGGAGTGCGGGGGGCAGAGCCTCACTTGTTTTCTGAGCAACTGTAAAATGGCTGCGGGCTCTGACCACGCCACCATAATAATTGTAAATCCCTTCAGGGAAAGACTGTACAAAACACTTGAAACATTGATGGCATTATGCCATCGCTGTGAGAGATGTCAGTGGAACGTCTGTCAACATTCTGTGCTGCTTCCGAATGCGGAAGTGGTGGATGGCACAAGAAATAGTGCCACTGTGCCTGCATTGCGAGTGGCCGTGGTGGACTACTTCTTGTTTTGGGGTTTCGGAAGGATCAATCTGAACTCCAAAAAGGAAGTGTGCCATGGTCACTCGTTTTCTGAGCAACCATAAAACGGCTACAGGCACCGGCCATGCAGCCGTAATGATTGTAAATCCCTTCAGGGTAAGACTGTACATGACAAAAAATGTATTTCTTCTCAGTCAGACATTCAATACAATCTAAAAACGATTATACAGTACAGTGTCACCTGACAACACCTCTTTCTCAAACAATAGCTACACATGTCCTGATTTCCAATGGGGTCGTTGTAGTTTTAAAAGCCTATCATCCGAAAGAGCACTAGTTCTATATAAATTACCAAACCCACTGTCATCGATTCAAGAACAATAACCTAAAAATCAGTTGCTTTACAGTTAGTTGTAAGTTAACAGGGCCTCCGAAAGGATGTTTCTTACTGAGGAAGAGGAGGGTAATGGGTCTGAAGGGAGAACAAGGGGTGCGAATGGTGCAGAAATGGACACAAGTCCCTTTACACGAGAAAGGGTCCTGAAGGAACTGGAAGTACTAAGAGTTGATAAAGCAATGGGGCCAGATGGGGTGCACCCCAGGGTCCTTAAAGAACTAAGAGATGTGGTGGCTGAACCTCTGGCAATCCTGTTTAGCTGATCACTGGAAACAGGGGAGGTACCCAAAGACTGGAGGACAGCAGATGTAGTCCCCTTATACAAAAGTGGGAACAAAGAGGAAGTGGGGAACTACAGACCAGTCAGCCTAACCTCGATAGTGGGGAAGATCATGGAAGCACTACTGAAGGAGAGATTGGTGGAACATCTGGTTATCAATGGACTACAGGACCCAAGGCAGCATGGCTTCACCAGGGGGAGGTCATGTCAGACCAACCTCATTGAATTTTTCGACTGGGTGACTAGGGAGGTGGATCAGGGGAGGGCAGTGGACATGGCCTATCTGGACTTCATCAAGGCCTTTGACACTGTGCCACATAGAAGACTATTACACAAACTGGGGAATATGGGTGTGGGTAGGACAGTAGTGTGGTGGGTAGGTAACTGGCTGGGCGGCAGGACACAGAGGGTGGTGGTAAATGGCTGTCACTCCACAGAGGGAAGAGTGACCAGTGGGGTACCACAGGGATCAGTGCTGGGACCGGTCCTATTAACATCTTCATCGGTGACATTGCGCATGACCTAGAAGGCAGAATTTCCCTGTTCGCTGATGACACAAAGCTCTGTAACAGAGTAGACACACCAGAGGGTGTAGACAGAATAAGGGACCTGCAGAAACTTGAAGAATGGTCAGGGGTTTGGCAGCTGAAATTCAATGCAAAGAAGTGCAAGATAATGCATATGGGGCACAAAAACCTGGCACAATATATCAGTTGGGGGATGAGGATATAGCATGCACCAAGCAGGAAAGGATCTTGGGGTTATCATCTCTGATGACCTCAAGGTAGGGACTAGTCGGACAAGGCAGCAGGTAACATAAATAGGATGCTGGTGGCGTGGCAGGGCAGGGGCATCACCAGCAGGAAAAGGGAGGCCGCATCCACTATACAAGACACTAGTGAGGCCCCACCTGGAGTACAGTGTACAGTTCTGGAGCCCTTACCTACGTAAGGACATAGACAGGGTAGAGAAGGTTCAGAGGAGGGCAACAAAGATGATACATGGATTGCATCACAAGTCCTATGAGGACAGGTTGAAGGACTTAAATATGTACTCCCTGGAGGAGAGGAGGGAGAGAGGGGATATGATAGAGACATACAAGTATCTTACAGGGAGGAATAGGGTGCAGGAATACACTATTTTTAAGCGAAAAAGATGTTCAAGGACTAGAGGGCATGGGATGAAGTTGGAGGGAGGACGATTCAAAGGAAACATGAGGAAGAATTTCTTCACAGAACAGGTGGTGGACAAGTGGAACACCCTGCCAGAGGAAGTGGTGGGGCTGAAACAACCACAGGATTTAAGAATGCATGGGATAGACATAAAGGAATTCTGGAGGTCAGGGGTAAGGAGAAACAGACTTTTAGGAAAACATAAAGTGAACTTACAAGCTCAAATGGGCCAACTGGTTGGGCTGTAGGCCCTTATCTGCTGACACTGCCTATGTATCTATGTATCTATGATATGAGATACACTGATCCTGAGGTTTGGATGAGAGAACCACCAAGCGGAGATGAGCAGTTCTGTCTGCCCAAACCTCAGGAGAGTCTGTTATACAAAAGGTACATCTCTCAGTGGTCCTGTTAACTTATTATAAATCACTCAAGTTTAGTTTGAGTAATTTACAAGTTTAACTTTTTTTATTTTATTTTATTGTGCAGTCCCCCCCCTTCCCTAGGCTCTAGTTGAGTGTGCTCTCGTAATGTTCCAACAAGAGAGCACACTGTACAATGGATAAGAGGTACAGTAGCGCTACGTGCTGATTGGCTGAAATTAAATTAGTGATTTAAGATAGTTAAAACTATTCTCTGTCTCTTGGTTTTGATTAGTTCCAAAAATGTGAACAAATCTGTATATGAAGATGGAGCAAACCTACAAGGGGTGGTAACAAAGAGTTTTTGAACTTATCATACTGAAGACTGTGAGATGAGGAAGTTCTCCAATGACTTCTGTATTCCTGCACATGACGCAGAAAGTGAAGTACCATGCCTGCCTGCCAATGCCTTGTTGGAGGGCTGGGGGCATTTGCTAAGGGTGGGGGAGTTCAGACTCAAAATGGTCTTAAAGTGCCATGGTGTGGAAAGGAATGTGCAGCCCTTACACCCAGGGTCCCTCTGACATAGTTTACATGCTGTTCTGTCCAGCTGCATAGCACATAACTCATGATAGAAATCCTCATGGAGGGGGCCACATCACTCTCATGGCCCCCATCCCAACTGTCCAGGTAACTCGGCAGACTGGGGTTTTACTCTGCCCCTGAACAACTGTTTGATGTGGATTCGATAGGCATTTATTCATCAGGACTGCTTGATGTACCCACTTAGGCGTGTGTGTAGGGCTATGTGAATCAAGCACTAAAACCCCTTGATAAGGTTAAATCCCTGCTAAACAGAAAAATATTTTACTGGTTCTGTGGTTCTGCAAGTGAGAGAGAGAGAGAAGAAAGGGAAAGGGAAAGAGAGGGAGAGTTCTGATACAAAATCAAGGCAGTTGAAAGGCATGCAGTCCATTTTGACAATGTCTTGGTCCATCTCCTTTCATGTTAATTTCTTTATTTTTCGAAAGATTTTGGTGAACAGCACAATATGCCAATAGAAACAGACCTGCCATTTTCAAAATCGAAGTTGTTACTCCAACTGTCCATTCTATAGATTTGACTTTATTTCTGGCAGCTTGTTAGGACTTTTCTAAAATCTAAACAAAACACTGCAGCTGTGTAATTAAATTACTAGTTTTGTTAACAGTAAGCAAATGTACCACCCAAACATGCACAACCCCCCCACACACACACAAATACACAGCTTTGTTGCTGCATACTTAGAGGGTATTGTCACAAACAATTCAAGAAGTGAGATCACTGCCACAAGGTAACTCTAAAAAAAAAAAATTAAAAAAATAATTGATGAGAAAACAATGTGGTAATAAAAAAAGATTTGCAAGTCAGCAGCAGTATTACTTTGAACAGCAAAAGGGTGACTGCTCACCATCTGGGCTGCAAACAGAATAAAAGGGTTACTGAGTTAGAAACGGTGCTCTGATAATTAGCCCTTCTTTGTTATTGATTGTGTAAAGAAAAATAACAAGAGGAACTACTGTAAGTGTAAGAGAAGACTAAAAAAGAACAATAAGGTTTTGGTTCCACGTAGTGTCTTTTATACACTATGTATATCAAAGCACTTTACAGTCCGACAGAACAGTTATGTAAGAACCTACTGTAACAGTAGATGTTCGAGAGAATCTCTTGCATCAGGCTAGAAGAAGAAGAAGAATCAACATTTATATAGCGCTTTTCATACACAGTATCCCAAAGCACTTTACAAGCAATGCTAGACTGGTAGTGAAGTGACTGAATGTGTGGTGGCGGCCATATCGCACATCATTGCCCACACACAGCCTGGATAATTGCATGAACCGGTTTATGGGAAGGGGAATGTTGGCCAGGACACCGGGAATGTTCCCTGCTCTTTACAAAGAGTACCCTGAGTTCTTTTACTTCACCTGGACACCCACCAGGACAACACCAGGATGGGCAGAAGGGACCTCGGTTTTACGTCTCATCCGAAGGACGGCACACCCCAGCAGTACAGCACCCCCAAAACTGCACTCGGATGCCAGTGATTTTTAGGTGCAAGTCCATCCCGGTGTGGGACGAGAACCCACAACCTTCTGGTCCAGAGGCAGATGTGCTACCAACTGAGCCATGCTGACACCTATGGAACTATAGCCATCAGGCACTAGAACCACATAGAATTTTTCTAGCTAGTAGTCTACAAGGGGGCCACTGTCAATGACACCATATGCTGGAGACATCTCTGTCATATAAGCATGGGTGGTCCTGCGCCCCCCTTCTTTTCCCGGGGCAGACTAGATGGACCATTGGTCTCCTTCTGCTGTCACTTTCTACTTCCACTTACAGAGGATCTCAAGCCTGTAAACTGAGGGGGGCCAGAGTTTCCTGCCAGAAAGAGAGTGAGACTGAAGGTGGTAACCATCCTGGAGAAAGACAGACAGACACAGAAAGCCCTAAGGCCAAGGGGGATGGAGGGTGGGAGGGCATGGCCTGACGCAAGAGATCCTCTTGAACATCTAACTTTTTCGAGGATATCTCTTTCATCAGGTCACACGTATGGAACAAGTCTCAAGCAGTATAGACAGAGAGACAGTTTGGGTGTCTAGAGCCTATAGGCCTAAAATAGGAGGCCTTGAAACACAGGCAGGCCGAAGTCTGCCCTTCTCCTAAAGGCAATGTCCAGACTGTGGTGTTTAGAGAAAGTGTGGATAGTACTCCAAGAAGCAGCAACATAGATGCCAGTGGCTGACACACTCCTGAAACAGGCAACAGAGGTGGCCATGCCTCTGGCGGAGCAGCCACACCCAACCCCAGGAAGTTCCTAACCAGACTTCCTATAACAAAAGGTAATACAGTTGGCCAACCATTAGGCCAGGCACTGTTTAAAACTGGTAAGTCCTCTTTCCCAGCAGCATATCAAACCAACAGCTGCAAGGACTTCCTATAGTCCTGCACATGGAGTGCACAGTAATGCAAACGTCTATGCACTTCTCAAGTAGGTAGTGAAGTTTCCCCTAGGAAGGCATGCTCCAGACAATAGACAGGTAGGTGGGTGGGTTGATTTAAGATAAACTCAGACATGGCCTTTGGAAGAAACTTAGAATTAGTATGCCAAGAAACCCTGTCTTGGGGAAGAATCACATAAGAGGGGCTCACAGATAAGAGCCCGAAGCTCGGAAATCCATTAAGCGGAAGTAACAGCAGCTTAAAAATAACACTTTCCACAACAGAAAGCGTAGCTTGCATGACATGGCCGGCCCAAAAGGAGCCTCAAGTCCCAAGGCATTACTGAATTGCCAAGGAGAGGTTTCGGATGAAGAACAACTCACAAGAATGTATGGGATACTTCCAGTCCTGCCACCGTACGGCCATCAACTGCCACATGGAATGCCCAAAAGACTGACAAGTGCACTTCAATAAAGGAGTATTGCAGGCCAGAATCTGAGAGGGACAGCAAATACTCCAAAAGCTAATTCACTAGATAAGTGAAAGGGTTCCCATAGTGGGAAGCCACCCACAGAACAAAGTGCTTCCACTTCATGAAATAAGCGGCCCTGGTGGAGGGCTTCCAAGCAGCCACCAGGACATAAGCCACTTTTAGGGATACCCCAAACCTAGCTATGGCTACATCCTCAGGAGCTAGGCATGGAGATGCGGACTTAAGATCTGAAAGGATCTTGGTGCCCTGTTCCTGGAAGAGCAAGCCTTGCACAGGGGGCAGGGATACTGGAGGTTCCACTGCCAGCAGCTGCAGTAATGGGAACCAGATTGGACGAGACCAGAAGGGGCAACAAGGATCATAGTGGCCCCTTCCATCTGCAGCTCGATGAGCATCCTGTGAATCAGAGGAAGATGCAGAAAGGCAGAAAGGAACCTCCCTTTCCAAGACAGGGAAACGCATCTCACCAGAGGACTCCAGGCCCTGGAGTGAGCAAGCAGAAACGTGAAAGTGTTGAGTTAGGATGCAAAAAGGTCCAAGCCCAGGCTACCCCACCTGTGGAACATGTCTTTCTATGGCTGAGGTCAACCGCTCCCACTGGTGTGTCTGAGACTGCAACCCACTGAGACTGTCTGCCAAGGTGTTTTGGACACCTGGAAGAAGGACAGGTGACAGTGCTAGACTGCGTTCTAGAGCCCAGAACCAGACACACATAGCGTCCTGACAAAGAGGGACAAATGTGTCCCCCCTTGTTCGCTGATACAGTTGTCCATCTGCACCAGCAGATAGCTCTGGGACAGCAAGAGGATCCTCCTCCTCCAGCTCAATCCCACAGCATCCATGAGGAGGATCTGATGAGGAGGAGGAAAGAGGAAAGGAACCCCTGTCAAGAGGTTGCTGGATTCCCTTCAGCATAGTAGCACCATTTGTGACCAGAGAGTAGGCTAGAACTTGCCGTTCTAGGTCGGTGGTGCTTTGGTCCCCTGGGAACCCCAGTGTCCATAGGGGGATCCGCATGTGCAGTCTGGCTAAAAGTACCATGACCTGGGCTGCAACCAGCAGCCCAGTAGCCTCAAGAAGGATCTGGCTGTGACATATTTGTTCTTGTAAAGCAGCTGGGCCTGAATTATCAGGATGTCCACCCCATCCTGAGGCAGGAAATGCAAAACCCTGAGCTGTGTCCAGGACCACCCTGATGTGCTGGAGGCACTGGCCAGGGTTCAAGATTGACTTGGGCAGACTGACTGTGATTCCCAGGGCATGGAACAACTGCCTTTTACATTCCAGGGTCTGGAGTAGTTGCTCTCTGGACTGTGTCGTGAGCAACCAGTCATCCAGGTGAGGGAAGACATACAGCCCTTCCCTCCAGAGGGCAGCTGCTACCACCGCCAGTCATTTGGTAATGACCCAAGGCACAGAGGACAAGCCAAAGGGCAATGCTCTAAACTGATAGTGCTTCCCCTGGAACCAAAACCGGAAGTACAGTCTGAGGGAAGCACACATCTAGATATGCAGGTATGCATCCTGAATGTCAAGGGAGCATATCCAGTCTGCCTGGTGCAGCAGTGGCAGCAGGCCATGTAGTGTCACCATCCTGAACTTCTTGTACTGGATATAGAAAGTCAGGTTCCTCAGATCTAGGATGGTCCACAAATCCCCTTTGGATCTGAGGACCAGAAAGAAGTGAAACCAGAACCCCCTGATTACCTGATCCGCGGGGACAGGTTCTATGGCTCTTTTTTTGCAGTCATCTGTGAATGTCTCCTGCAGAACTGGAACTTGGTCAAGAGGATAGTTTGAGAGAACTGAAGGTAGATCTGGAGGACATCCAGAAGTTCTAGAGTGTGGCCTCGCACTATGATCTGAAGGGCCCATGCATCAGCAGACAGTTCCCGCCACTTGTCCAGGTGAAGGGAGAAGACAACCACCACCACCACCACCTGAAGTGCTGGAGGGAGGGGCTCAGACAAGGAGTCATGCTGAAGTAGCACCTGCAGCCAGGGCTGCACCACCTCACCTGGGGAAATATGCAGTGGTGGATGTAGGGGAGGCAGGGCTGTTGCTGCCCAAAAATCGCCCTGTGACTTGGCGCCCATGTAGGCTTGTGTCAGGCCTGGCAAAAGGGCACCTCCTGGCCACTTCTTGGCTGGGTGTGGTATAAAGAGAAGACTGACCACAGAGTCCTACCCAGGGCCTTCAGGTCAGCAAGTATGTCTTGCACATCCACCCCAAAGAGCTAGTAGCCCTGAAGGGGGCATTCAGGATGGACTGTTGTACATCAGTGGTAAACCCAGACAGCCTGAGCCAAAAATGCCTTCTGCAGTCCTAGAGGGGCCTGCAGAAAGAAAGGGGTCCCTCTGAGGGTCTCGTTACCATATGTCCACCTTTCTGGCATGTCAGGAAGCAAGCTTGATTGGTGCCATTCAGCTGGGGTCCAGCCCATAGAGGAGGAAACGTGCAAGGCAAAGAGACTGGGAGATGTGGGAAGGTCTCCCAGGGTCACTGAGAAACACATACTGTAGCTCCCAAGTATCAAACCTCCCTGCAGTTTGAAGCTGCACCTCCTTAGAGATGAAGGACAAGTGCACAGGAAGGGACCCCGGAATATCCGGGGGGGGGGGGATATCCACATTCTGGGTGAAAAATTGGTATACCCCAGCCCCAGATGACAGGCCCTGTGGGCAACAAGTTGGGGAAATTGGACTGGGATGCCCTGAGGAAGGAAGGGCACAGCAGCACAGGCGATGATGCAGCGCTCGGGATAGAGGCCCTGTCTTTGACTCACCTAGTGTGTAAGGGATGGGATTAACTCCCCAAGGGAGTAGAGCATCTTGTAAGCATCGATGGTGGTGCCATCCTAGCAGCAGTGCCTGTGTGGCATTGGTGGGTGGGGGGACCAGAGCCTCTATGTCAATGAACTGCCACTAGCCACGGTGAGGTCAGTGCGATACCTGGCCCAGGTTAACCTGCTACAGGTTCTGAGACCCATCAGGGGCCTCCTAATACTGTCGACCCAAAGTGTGATGGGATCAGAGCAGCAGGATGCATGGAGTGGGGCCCACATGGCAGTGGGACACCATGTGGCGATGACATGGGGGGGAATAAGCCCAAGTGTCGATGAGCCTAAGCTGGCATTGAGGACTAGTGGAATGCACAGCCTGCCACAGCCCCACGAGAAGGAAGGTACATGCAGTGGGGAAAGATGGCAGCAGCCTCCATGTACAGGAGACACCATGCAGTGTTGATGGGGAATACTGGAGCCCCGACATCGATGAGCTAATGCCACTGCAGGGAGCCAGCAGAGCACGACACCCAATGCCGACTCCACTGGGAAGGAGCTTTAGGCTGCGCAGGGGGGGCAAGGCCCACAACAGCGATGAGGGGGGCAAGCCTCTGGCATTGATGGGTAGGCATAGACTGAGAGAGGACCGGTGAAAGTCACTGCGGAAGCTGACCTGTGAGAGAAAGGTCTGAGCTGCAGGACAAACAACATCATTTGTAGCCCCACTATCAGAGGGCCATCGTCAGTCGCAAGCAAACCAGTGGAGAGACACTGCCAGAGCCGTAGCTTGTAGGGAAGAAGGTGTTGGATGGCAAGAAACATCACTACAGGAGCAGATGACACCATAGGCATGGTCGGCACCAAGAGGAGCGACCAACAGGAGGGTCATCACCGGTCACAAGCGAGCCGGCAGTAAACACTGCCCGAGCAGTACCTTGTGGGGAAGAAGGTGTTGGATGGCAGGAAACATTGCAGCAGACAATGCAAAAATCGCGGTCAGCACCCCGAGGACCAGTGACCATGGAGAGTCCCAGAAAGTGGGGTGTTTCCCACCTGGGAATAGAAGGCTCAAAGCTGGTCTGATGGGTCCCAAGGACATGGAGAAATCTGGCAACACAGAGGAGCTTCTTCCCTGAGGTCTGCTCTGCTGGAACATGACCCACTAGCCTGGGCTCTGCAGGGCACAGGGCTAGTCAAAGAAGATGCCTGAAAACTTGAGAGAAGATCACGTGGAGATGGCGGGCCTAACAGTTAGAGGCCCAGGGATTGGCCACAGACAAAGAAACAGCAGCTCCAGTTGACGTGCACACAATACCAAAAGCGAAAGGAAAATAAGAATAATGAAGAAAACAAAGAAGTGATTTTGAGAAAAGAAAATAAAGAAGTAAACAAAATGTGGTGGTTGACTGAAGTGTAGAAATGTCTCTGTGGAGTCTGATATGTGATGGTCGACAGTGGGAAAAGAACTTAAGGGGTGCAGGGTCACCCACACTTATGTGGCAGGAACGTCACCAGCATATGACATTGTCCTGGGCGGCCCCTTGTAGACTGCTAGCTAGAAAAGTTTTGGTGTGGGCCTAGCGCCTGACGGCTATAGTTCCACAGATGTGGCCTAATGCAAGAGATAACCTCGAAGAAGATAAGTTAGATACTGGTTGTGAAAAACTAAGACAGTTGGAACTAAATGCACTTTCACCCACAGTTTTAAATGTAGTAGTTATTATTTTCCAACCAGGCAAGCAGCCCAGCC
This sequence comes from Neoceratodus forsteri, assembly GCA_016271365.2. NCBI lineage: Eukaryota > Metazoa > Chordata > Ceratodontiformes > Ceratodontidae > Neoceratodus > Neoceratodus forsteri. The sequence continues at coordinate 1,224,697,259 of CM057450.1, forward strand.
TGTGCAACCACCAACTTTTTGAAGCAAATGCACTGCTTCTTCAGGATGATCAAGAACTTAAAAAATATGAATACAGAATCAAAACATTATTCCTGTAACCTAGTCTAAAAGTAAAAACAAGAAATGTGAAAACTTTGGGTGAGTGAGCCTTTGGATCCATTTCTCTTAGTTTGATGGTGCCTCTGTGTCCCTGTGGAACAGATGCCTCCCTTAAATTTATTTTACAGATAGTGAGGACCATACTGGGACTTTCTTTTTCTTCTTAGATACTGGTAATGAACTAACTGTAAGTAGATTAAAGGTGACCTGCAAAGAAACGCTGCAGCCCACTCCCGTCCCTATATACCTTTCAATGGTGCTGCGGGAGTCAGGGGCTGCTATGATGAACATTTTAAGAACAATATTTATATTTTAAAACTGCAAAACTTAGCGCTGAACCCAGAAGCACCGCATGGGTCCCGATTGAGCGCATGCAAGTTTTCATGGGTATTCCATCCATTTAGTGATGTGGATAACACCACAGCTCTGAATGTAGCAGCAGTGGCTGGAGCTTAATATACTTATTTAATTTTCTTCCACTGGGGTCTTGATACCTAAAATAATACTTACGGCAATGGCCTGTCCAGGTGTTTATTATTATTTTGCAGGTCACCTTTAACGAATCAGCATTTAGGCTTTCAACAACATCCAAGACCCAATCATGGAAACAGGCATTTGAACCTGTTGTATCTTCTGAGTTCATGCTGGCCAGGTTACTGAGTAATTCCCTAATCTTCTGAAAAGGGTCATGGGACCAGTAAGCTCCAGCTAGACAGTCACTGGAAAAGGGCATATAGACCTCAGTTCAATTAATATTTCATCTGAAGGATGGCATCTCCATCAGGGTTGCACCCCTAAAGTGTTGCACTGTGTTAGCATTCATTATGAACCCTGTTTCCTTGTGTGGGACTCCAATACATGACCTTCTGGGCTAGAGGTGACAGTGCTAGCCTATGCACCCTGATAACCAAACTTATACATTTTCCATGGCAGTGCATCCCTGAAAAACACCTCATGGCTGAAGAAGTAATTTCTAAATGTATTTCTTTATTTTGTTAACTGCGTGAGCTCACCGGAACATACTCCCTATTACAGTAGTGACCGAGACACAGGCACAACAAAAATTAGAGTAACATAAGCAAAGTACTGTACAAAGGCTTGTGCGGTATATGGAATATCAGAGACGAACAGTGCAACAAGAAAGGGCGACACACTCGAGGCTTGGTGAGTCAGATTTACTGGTGCAAAATATGCAGACAGTGCATTACAATGCAAAACAACCGGGTCACTGCAGATGGTGGTCCATGGACTTGCAGCCAGCCAAACTTCCCAAACAGTGTTTGCAGAGAGATATTCCTTGAGACTCACTTTGAAGGCAACATGGAAATTCGTAGACGAAATGTGAGACTGTAAGGAATTCCAGATTTTAGAGACCCAAAGCCGAAAGCTTTTTGCCCCACAGTAATCTTTACCAGAGGAACACCCAGATTTTTTTTTTGCCCAGGAAAGACACACTAAGCCAAGGCTCGTTCCCAGGTGCATCCTGGGAGCATAGGGAAGTTAAGGGACCTTCTCATGGTCACAGAGTATGCAGAGTGGTGGCTGTGGATTCAAAGCCTGTTCTCCAGGTTTGCAGCTCAGTGCTCTTAATCACTGCAAACTACTGCCTCCCTTGTATCTGTGGAGTGAAGAATAGGAGATTCTAATACACACACTATACAGTATATAATAAAAAAAGTGAATTTCCATACATAATCAGTATTATATAAGGTGAAAATGGGCCTTTGGATCATTGTGTTTTACCTGATAATCAATCCGTCAGTCAGTCAGTAATTAAGTAGATTGCTTTACTGTTACAGCAGCAACACTGGGTCACACCATGACCCCAAACTAACTTTTGATTATAATATTAGGGCTTCACACACACAGTAGGCCATGCCAATACATATAACATACAAAGTAAAAAAGATTCCACATTTTTATAAATTGCTCTATATATAGAGAACCTACACATACCCATGCAACTCTCCAAAAACATTAGGTGATGGCAGCAGAGCTGGGCCTTTGGCCAGTACTAACAAGCATTTGTCAATGCCGAATGTTTGCTTGCTGGCATTGGCATTGGTAGTGTAGGAGTTACAGAGCTGCATAATAGGAAAGGCAGTGAAGTATTGAACTGAAGCCAACCCCACCAGCACCCTGCAGAGACTGACAGGCATTGGGGTGTGCCTTTGGGTCGTCAGGCATAACGGCCACGCCATTTCACCACACCCTACCCTGCAGACACGGACAAGTGTCATGGTGTGCCTTGGGGTCTTTGGCCCTTATGCACACCCCATTCCATCAGGAAATATAGTGAGATAGGTGCGGTATAGGAGAATGGGGTGAACTTTGGGGCCGAAGAGTCCAAGGCACACCTCGATGCCTCTCAGTAGCTGCAGGGTGTGGGTGGGGGTGGAATGGTATGAGCACTGCAGGTGACAATCCCAAGTCACAGCACTGATGCCTGTCATTCTTTACAGGGTGGGGCGTTATGGTCGGAAACCCTAACGCCTCAGGCATTCGTTGGTATTTTCACTCCAAATTTTCAACATGTTTTTTTGTGACCCCCACCTCATGAACAGTGGCAATATCAGTTTGTTAGCTGAAAGTTGCTTTTGCACAGTGACTACGGCATTTGTCACCACAGGTGCAAAAACACATTCTGAACAGGATGTAAAAAATGACAGCTGTACTGTTCATGGGAAGGTGTAAAGAATGGCAATGTTGAAAATCTGCAGTGAAAATATTAAAAAACCTGGGGAAGTCACAAGCGTGCGTAGAAACTGTGCAACACACACCCGTAATGTAATTAGTTTGGGGATTTCTTACAGCAGATTGTCAACACATGAACAGTGTCACTGCGATTTTCTTTATCTGTCCCAAACAATGATTTCCCTCAGCGACCACGCATTTCTGTGCTGAAAGTGTGAAAACGCATTTCGGCCATGTTGTGAAAAATGACAGCTGTACTGTTCATAAGGAAGTGTGGAAAAATGCCACTGGTGAAGGTCTGGACTGAAAATATTACAAATTCATGAACTTAAGAGGGTGCGTGGAAACTGTGCAATGCTCACTCGTAACACAGTCATTTTATGGACTTTTATCACCAAATTTTCAACATAGCCATTTTAAGACCTCGGCTCATGAACAGTGTCACTGTGATTTTCTAAATGTGTCCCATACATTGATTTCGCACACCAACTGTGCCATTGTGCGCTACATGCACGGAAACACATTTTGGGTGACATGTGAAAAATGACAGCTGTACTGCTCATAAGGAGGTGTGATAAAATGGCAATGTTGAAATCCGAATAAATATTAAAATTCGCGAACTTACGGTGTGCGTGGGAACATATAGCATCTCGTAAAACAGTCATTTTTAGGAATTTTTTTCACCAAATTTGCAACATAGGCTTTTTGAGATCTCACCTTATGAACACTGGCACTGTCATTTCGTTACTCGAGCCCAAAAGGTGATTTCACGCAGTGACCACGAAATCACCCTTCAGGCCTGATTAATGCCATGATAGTGACAGAATTCATGAGGAGGGGTCCCAAAAACCCCATGTTGAAAATTTGGTGCCAAAATTCCAAACAATGCCTGAGATATGCAGCAAAGTTGAAAAAAACCTATTTATTACATTATACCGCATATCGGCATTTCCTCAGTTTGCGGTCGGCTTTGAAGAGTGCAGACGTGTTCCTGGTCCACCGAAGATCATCGTGCCAAGCTCCGGAGGTAAGTATGGGGTAAGGTGGGGTGTGGGAGGCAGAGTGCACAGAGGGTGGGCGCTGTGGGCAGGGAGACCGCCAAGGACGTTTTCTTGTTTACAGGTTTTTGTTTTATTTTAGGAAGGCGGCGGGGCGTTTGCCATGCTGGGGTGGGGTCCCAGCATGGCACCTGAAAAACTGTTTGAGATTACTGGAGCCGACGGGGATTGGGCACCACCGTCGGCCATAACGTTCTGCCCGCGATGGGGTGGGCTCCCAGCGTGGCACCTGAAACTTTTTGGGGGCATGAAGCCAATGGGGATTGAATAATCTCTGCTGGCCATACAGTGTGCGTGGAGGGGGAGAGTGCTTGCATATGTCTGTGTTGGGGGAGCGAGTCACTGAAGCAGAGCTCTCCTCAACTGTACGGGACTCGCGTTTGGATCATCGCACTATGTTTCTTGCACATGCATGCAAGCAAACATATAAAGGGTTATTTTAAATATATGCTTAATAGAAAAACATGCTAGATGTGTCTAAAGCTTTTGAGCTTGTTCTTTTATGAATTACTATTCCTCATATTAGAAGATCAGTCATTTGGACTCACCTCCCTTAGCTGGTTACAGGACTACCTAACAAATCGCACTCATGTTGTTACATTTCAAGGTACGCTATCCCCCACTGTACTGTTAAACCTGTGTCCCAAGGATCGGTCTTAAGCCTAATACTCTTTTCTCTGTTTATTAAAGCATTAACCACTATCTGTAAATACTCAAGCCTCCTGCTGTATGCTGATGATGTGATATATATTCCAAGTCCAGCAAAATTGATGACATTCATTCTGGCCTGAGTTTCAACCTACATCTCCTACAGGCCTGACACCAAGCAAGTCATTAGGCTAAAGCTTAATAAAAGTAAAACTAAACCATGTATTTTGGCTATAGGCCTAGAGTACTCAAGTACAAAAATGATCTCACTCTGGTTACTGATGACAGCACCCAAACAGTATGTGTGGATAGTTTTAAATGCTGGAGGGAGTCCCTTGATTCCTACCTAGCCTATGCTGAACGCTTTACAGTTACTATGAAAACATTTTTCTGAGGAACTTGGCATGCTTTACTGAATTAATTACAGTCCGACTCCTGAAGCCAGGCTTAGCATAGCACAACAGATACTGCTGCCTGTTACTGAATGTGGGTCCTTGGTATGTGAACTGGCTCCAGCCTCTGAGCTCCACAGGAAGGCGGTGTTATATAATCGTATTGCAAGGTTTGCCCTCATGAATGACCAATGAACTAGGAATGTCATGGTATTTAATTTTGTCAGTATGATAACCATGACATGTAATACTGTGGTTATCGCGACTATGGTGGTGTTACAGTGTTAGTCATTTCCGTACAAAAAATGAATCCTTGAACCTTTCTATCAGGGAGGGTCAGTGAAAAATGAACATTTGCTCCTAAAAGCACTCCCAAAAATTAGTTGAATGGCCTGAAAACCATGGTAAACCATGAACCCCGGTTAGTACGGCATCAGATATCAGCCATGGTATCAACACATTGACATCTAATACCTTGATTCTCTGGAATCGCTACATGACATCTGTAGTATGAACACACCACTGCCAACTATACTCCAGTCTCAATTGGTTCTCACTGGACAACAAATACATTCTCACTGTAGATTCCCCAGCTCAAAAGAAAAATGTCATTTGGGTCCCCGATCTATCTTGCCTCCCAGCTGGTACCCCCCATTGGAATCACTTTTTCATTATATATGATTTCTCTGGCAGATGGGAGATGGGAGATCCTGGGGGTTGGTCTTTAACAGATATAGCATTGATACCACACTGAAGGTCTTTCAATGTGTTGTGTGCATCACAGTGATTGGCATAAAAGTCTGCTGTAGCCTTTCATGTGATTGTGACAGCTTTGATCCTTAGTAACCTATAATGCTCCCAACTGCAGTCTCAGCATGATGTTTTGTACTTTGCCCAGGCTCTGCTTCATTGGGGGTGGCAAACTTAGAAGTATGGGGAGATCCTTTCTTATTAGTGCCCTATTGATATAGCATGCAGTGCCACCACCCCTTTCTGAGGGCCTATCCTGTCGGATGACTGTGTATTCATGCAGTAGAGGCTCTGAGTTCCAAATGTTGGGGTGGAAGCAGGTCTCAGTGATTGCAAAGACAACCAGTTTGGATTGTGCTGCCAAGTTCTTAGGAGGTTCACCTACAGCAGTAGACTGCTGAGATTGAGACCCATAATATTTAATCCTCTGCTGTTGACTAGTGACATGGATAGTGAGCAGGATAATAATAATAAATAATAAAAATAATAATAATAAAACTTTATTTATTTAGTGCCTTTCAAGCACCAAGGCGCTGTACAGATGAATCATAAAATCAAAATATACATATAAAATCAACAATTCATAGCAGCATCAATCCACAAAAGCCTTGCTCCACAACAAAGTCTTAAAATCCCGCTTAAAGGCTTCCACGGTCGTGCATTCTCTGAGCCGGCGAGGCAGACAGTTCCAGAGGGTTGGGGCCGCGAACCCAAAGGCCCTAGCCCAAGAAGACTTCAATATAACCCTCGGAACCTCTAGCAACCCCTCGTTGGCTGAACGGAGCTGTCGCACGGGGCGGTAAGGAATCAGAAGCTCTTTCAAGTAGTCAGGGCCGAGTTCGTGCAGGGCTTTGAAGGTCAAAAGACCTACTTTAAAGGTGATCCGCCACTGTATAGGCAGCTAGTGCAGATCGCGTAGCACAGGGGTAATATATGTCCTTCTAGTCACCCCTGTCATTAACCTTGCAGCAGCGTTCTGCACTAGCTGCAAGCGGCGGGTATCAACCCCAAGAAGCCCCAAGTAAAGGGAGTTGCAATAGTCAAGGCGAGATGTCACAAAAGCATGGACCAACACGGGTAAATCGCTGGACGGAACAAGGTGTTTCACCCTGGCAATGTTCCTGAGATGGTAGAATGCGGACTTAACGACTGCTGACACCTGACGACGAAGAGTCAGCCCGTCATCAAGTACCACTCCCAGGTTACGCACCCGTTCAGAGGTAAGGATCAGATCCCCCCCCCCCAGCAATACGCCAGAGGGCTGACCAGACCCCAACCCCTGTCCCACGACCCGGTCCACGACCATAACCTCAGTCTTACCGGCGTTCAACTTTAACCAGCTCACATTCTTCCAGGCCTGGATTTCAGCGAGGCAGCTATTAACTACCGAGACAGCACTAACCTGGTCGTGGGCAAAAGACAGGTAGAGCTGGGTATCATCAGCATAGCAGTGAAACTTCAGCCCATACCTTCTTACAATGTCTCCGAGGGGGCAGCATATACACTGCAAACAACATAGGGGAAGCACCGAGCCCTGGGGGACACCACACTGCAGAGGGAAAGGGTCAGAGGAAAAAATCCCCGACACAACTCTCTGCATTCTCCCAGACAGAAAAGATGAAAACCATCTGAGCACTGTACAAGACAGTCCACAGATGGACTCCAGACGTTCGAGCAAAACCCCATGGTCTACAGTGTCAAAGGCTGAAGAGAGATCAAGGAGGACCAAGATAGAGCGGTTCCTCTGATCTCTCGTCATCAAGAGATCATTGAGCACCCGAACCAGAGCAGTCTTGGTACTATGACTCTTACGAAAACCAGACTGGAGAGGTTCATAGATATTATGGATGGTCAAATGGTCCTCCAGCTGGTTTGCCACAACCTTCTCAATAACCTTCCCAATAAAGGGAAGGTTAGAGATCGGTCTGTAGTTGGAGAAAACATCTGGGTCCAAAGAAGCCTTCTTCAAAAGGGGAGTCACCACAGCTTCCTTTAGGGAGCTAGGAAACTCACCCAATTCTAGGGAGCACCAGATTATTTGAACCAGAAACGGGCCAACGATCTCAACACAACCCAAGATTAGGGAGGTAGGGCCCAGATCTAAACTACAGCAAGTAGGGCGCATCCCCTGGATGATCCGTATAATATTACTGAACGTCGGCAGGTCAAAGGAACACCAGGAGACAGAGGATTCCGTGACCAAACGCCGACCAAAAGCTTCCCCCTCAGAGTGTGTTGGGCGGATCTCGGATTTGATGTCAGCAACCTTATTCGCAAAGAATTGAGCGATCTCATCACACTCCTGTAGTGAAAAGGCTCAACGGAGCTGGAGACAAGCTGGGTTGCACAGCCTGTCCACAGTTCTGAAGAGCTGAGCTGGTCGATTCTGAGCAACAGAGATCTCCCTGGACAGGAATTCTGCCTTCTTATGGGAGATCTCTGATTGGTAGACCCGATAATGCTCCTCCAAACTAAGGCGGTCGGCATCCAGAGCAGATTTCCTCCAACGACGCTCTAACCGTTGTGTCTAAAACGTCGCAACTCCCTCAAGGACCCATCGAACCATGGGGCCGAGGGCAAAGAGAGAGGGGACGAACACAGACGGGAGCAATTGAATCCAGGGCCAAGGAAATGGCCTGGTTATAAGCCAAGACCATAGCCTCTGGACCCAAGCTGGCAGTTGGAAATGCTATATGAGGATAATGCTATATGACCAAGATTGTTCTCTATGGGCCAGATATTAAAACTGCGCTATTTTGTGGAGCAAGCCCTTGCACTGCACAAAATAGTTGCGCAGGGGTGTGTCCAGAGCGATATTCAAAGGAGTTGCGCCCTTGAGCAACTCCTTTGAATATCACCCCCCGGCCACAGCCACTGTGCATGGCGCAGTGGAACTTGCGCCACCGCAAGTTGTCAGAGTGGAGCATTCAACTTGCAGTGGCGCAGTACCATTGCGCCTACGCCAAAATCCCCATATTCAAAAGGTGACATGCAAATGGGGCCATAATTCATGCAAGGCGCGGGGGGGAGGCATTTGCTTCTGATTATGGCCCCATTTGCGTTCCATTAGCATGCAGGTGCGCCGATCCCCGAGGACTTGCGCCTGGCACCCTTGCCAGGCAGCAGCCGCCGGGGACTGATGCCCCCTGCAGCCTGATCGTGTGTAAAACAGTGTAGAATCCCCCACCACCACTCCCCACTAGCCCGATCGCGGGCATAGTTTACCCTCCCCCACCAGCCCGATCGCAGGCAGCAATGTGCCCCGAACGTATCCCTGGTGGTCCAGTGACCGTAAACTCGATCGCGGGATGGTAGAAGAAACCCCCTGAACACATCCTGGTGGTCCAGTGGACCAAAAGCCTGATCATGGGCAGAGTGGTTTAAAACAACCCCTCCTCCCGATCATCCCTGGTGGTCAGTGGCAAATCCCGATCGCGGGATGTAAAGTTGAACAAACCCCCCAACATAGCCCTGGTGGCTAGTGTCCCCACCCCACCCACCCACGAAGCCCCACCACCCTGCCCTCGCAGCATCCCACCTCACTGCCGCCTCGCTTGCTCGGGTAGGTTGCACGCTTATTGCAGAGCAGAGCCACGAAGGCAGCCCATATCAGACATGACAGTTCAGATTTGTGAATGAATACATTCATTCATTCACAAAACTGGACTGTCTTTACGGGACAGTGGGCTGCACGCCCATTGGCTCCTGCTCTGCACCAATGGTGTGCAGCCCCACCGACAGTCAGTCGGTCGGGTGGCAGGCGTGGGGATGCTGCCGCTCCCGGGGAGCGGGTGGTGGGGCTTCGTGGGTGGGTGGAGGGGAGGACACCTAGCCACCAGGGCTATGTTCGGGGGGCTTTGTTCAACTTTTACATCCCACGATCGGGATTTGCCACTGGACCACCAGGGATGTATTTAGGAGGAGGGGGGGTTTGTTTTAAACCACTACTGCCCGCGATCGGGCTTTTCGTCCACTGACCACCAGGGATGTGTCTGGGGTTGTTTTAAACCACTACTGCCCATGATCGGGATTTACAGTCCACTGACCACCAGGGATATGTCCGGGGGCTACATTGCTGCCCAAGATCGGGCTGGTGGGGATTAAACTATGCCCGCGATCGGCCAGTGGGGTGGTGGTGGGGATTTACAGTCGCCTGCCGCGATCGGGCTGCAGGGGGCACAGGAGTGGGTTAGCCAGCCACAGGTGGCAGCTGCTGTGTTGCCCTGCAATGCAGCAGCTCACCTGTGGGTGGCCCTCGACTTGCCTTTTTTTTTTGGCTCAAAGTTGTGCAGGCACAGGTTGGGGGTTGCGCCTGCACAACTCTGCACAGCTCGGCTGAATATCGGGCTGTGCAGTTTATGCATGGTTCCTCCCCCTCCAGTTCAGCATGCATTCATTTGCATTGCGCTGTTGCTCAGCATGTTTTCTGTGGTGCAACTGCCTCCTGCTGAATATCGCAGAATGGAGCAAGTTCGGACTTGTGCAGGCGCAACCCTTTTGAATATCTGGCCCCATGTCTTCGATCAAAGAGATGAGGACAACCCAGAAAATTAAGTCTGGGTTGCCCTTAATGGGGTAGGGATTTGCTAAATTCCAGAACTGGAATTTCCAGAACCAGTAAAGAACTGCTATTCCAGCTAGAACTGGTGCAAACTGCACTACGCTCTCTGTTACGGCCAGAACATCCATTCTGGATTTTACAGGTTTCAGCCATTTCGATTCCAGTGATCTGGATTTTATCAGATTCCAGGAGGCTTCTCAGTACAAACAAACAAACTGAAAGCAAAATCTGGAATGCTGCAACCTGAATGTCTGGAACTGGTAAAATCCAAGAATGATTGTTCTGTCCAGAACAGAGAAAACAGTGTGATTTGTGCATATTCCAGATGTTCTGGTTTTGACAGGTTCTGACACCCAGTGCAGTACCTATCAATACCTAGCCCATGAGGGTGGACTGAAGTCTGGTGTTTTCTTCTTCCAGCAGAGAGACCAATAAAAGATAGCGCCATATAGATTCAATTTGTAGGACTACTGTGGAAGAGGAATTCTAGAGTTAAGCAATGATGCTGCTTTAGTGTGGCGGGGCAGTAAGCCACACCTCTCTTTTGGTGAGTTTTCCAGGCTGGATTCAAGTAAATCAACAGGTGTTGAGGGGAACGAAAAAGGCAGAACAGTGTAGATCATTTACTTCTATGGCAGTTTTTGGTCCAGCTTAACAAAAACAAAGGTGATGTCACTAATGACATCTTATATCAAGCATGGGGAAGGGCTCCAGGGCAATTGAAGAGGGGAAATGAACCCGAAGTGGTATGTTTAATTGAAATTCTCCAAATGAGGATTTCTTCGGCATTGCCTAAGTTCTGCAGCAGGGCTCAAGTTATGCAGCCATTCCTACGCCGCAGAATTCTGTGAGTCTTCAGAATGTGTGTGTACACGTGTGTGTGTGTGTGTGTGTGTGTGTACACATGTGTGTGTGTGTAAAAGAGCATCTGGGTGTCTGAATGCACATTACTCTTCAATAGAAAACAAAATAATACTTAGAGCCAACCTCTGCTGTAACACACCAACTCTGTGGATCCGTACTATTAACTTTTGATGCTTCTGCTAGTAACGGCTGTGAGAGCAAAGAAGATAAGGGGTAACCAGAAAGGAAATGGACATGTTCACAGTGCAGTTAAGGGTGCAAGATGAATTCACAGTGGGATGCAAATTATTACCAAAATTCTGCAAAAGTAAATGAAAAAATATAACTTTTTAAAACTATTGTGCCATTTCATGTATTGATGCAAAAAATGCATTGCTACAAGATGTGTGCTTGTGCATGCATCACTGAGCTGGTGTCACGGGGGGAGCTAGAAAATATTGAAAACAGCCCCGGCCACTGTAGATGATGGATCCCAGTACATCCATGCCTCCATGCTGCAACTGTCCAGCACCTGATGGGTAACTGCTGTCAAGGTTATGTCCCTGCACCCTGACCCTACCTGGGGTAGACCAATGCTCTACAGAGGTTCAATTGTATTGGTGGCAGGCGTGTAGGGTGTAAGGTATATCTAGGGGCTTCCTCCAGAAGGAGCTGGCCACGTGGGCTGGCATGAGGACAAACACTGCTGATTCAAAAGAAAGAAATTAACTGTTTTCTTCTTTAATTTTTGAAAAGACTTATTTTTGACCCTTTTTTAAATTATGCTTAGATCTACAGTCGATGTTTCAGCATATAAAGCAGTAGAAACGTGTTACTTTCAATGTATTGTATACTGGAAAAACTAATAAATAAATAAAAAGTAAAACAAAAATGCTTCTCTGCAGCAGACGACTCCTCATCTCTCCAAATACTTCATGGCCTGTACAGAACATGTACCAATTACAAGCTCTCCATGTCGCTTCTGATTAACAGGACCAGTACCCTTACCAAACTTAAGTTGCAAATCCTACTACTCATTTCTGGTGATGTGAAATCTAACCCTGACCCTGTTAACTGTAGAGTGTGTCCCCTCAGATCCTAACTGAGCTAGCACAAAGGGCCTTAAATTTAAATTGGTACACATGAATACCAGTAGCCTTAGGCCCAAGTTTCATGAGCTTGAACACCCCTGATATCATTGGTATTTCTGAAACCTGGCTTAAACCAAAGGTCTAAACCCATGGAACTGAGCTACAATGTTAGTGTCTTAAGGAAAGATAGGGAAAGCAAGATAGGTGTTGGGGTCATGTTATACGAACGATCCTCCATTGACGCTATAGTCAACACATTGACAGACCTCATAGACTCCTCCTATGAATCCATATTTGTTCATTTGCTGCATGGGGTGTAAAATCTCTCTGTGTGGGTTGTATATATAACCCCCCAAGGTAAACAAATCTGCCCTAGCCTCCTCACTAGCCACCTTCCCACAATGTCCCTTGGTAAAGTCATACTTCTTGGTGATTTCAAACTTAACTGACTTGGCAGTGGTGTGAACAGTTATAAGTCTGCATTGTCAGATGGCCACCTTACCCAGATGATCAGTGTACCCACGAAGCTGAACACTAAATCCGGCAAACATACTCTCCTCAATTAGGTCCTAGCTAACTGGCCTGAAAGATTCAAAGATAATGGCTCACTTCCCGACTCCCTTGCTGGCCATTCCCCAGTCTTCTGCATATGGAAGAACAATGTCCCAAAGCCCCCCTCCAACCCATCACAGCCAGAGACCTTTCTAACTTCGATGAATCCTCCTTCCTACACAGCCTTGCTGGCATTCACTGGAAGCCCATAACTGACCTCTCCAGTATTGACATTGCCCTAGATTACTTCATCAACAATTTTCTTAGTGTGCTCAATAAACACTCCCCCGCTCAAACAGCGCAGGGTAAAAGGTACCTACTCAAAATGGCTGAGCAGAGACTTATGGAAGGACTTGACACTAAGAGACAAAGCATGAGGTCAGGATAAGCTCACTGGCCAGGTAACTAACATTATAAGCATTTCAGAAACCACTGTAAATCAAGCCTAACACCTGCTAAGAAAACCTACCTAAAGGGTCTCCAGCTTCAAAACTTCTCATACCAGCCGGCCCGGTGGTGCTGGAGGTTGAGGCGCTGGACAACACATTTTGCACCACGCCGATGACCCTGTTTCGGGAACAAGCCCGGGCCATTGGGGGTTGGCATGGGCAAAAGAGGATCGAGCGTCCTGGAGAACTGCTCTCCTCTCTCGGGGAGGGAGGGATTGTTATCCTGCCTGCTGATCGTCCTCTGTGGGGGCTTCGGGGTGATACAGGATGAGAGGCATTTAGCCAGCGGGTGTGGTGTGAGGGTGCCCCCACACACGTGCGCTTATGCCAGATGCCAGAGGGAGACAAGAAAAGTGGAAAATGGCAGACAGGGGCTCCATGATGCCCTGACCCCATGTCTCACCGATCCTCCACCACCACCTGCCCTGGATTTGGATTTGTGCTTCAGGAGGTGGGGAGACCTCCCTCTCCAGCCCTGCCATGGGGGGCAATCCATAGGGGGGTCTCAGCGTGGGGCCGGGTGGCGGTTGGGCTTGTAGGCCGGTGGTACAGGGTCAAGATACTTCCCCTGGCCATCTGGAGGAGGATAAAATACATATAGAGAAAAAAAAGAAACTTCTCACTCTAAAAATGTTTGGACCCAGGTTAACTGTCTCCTAAAAGGGCATTCTGCAGCCACCATTCATACCATTACTGCTGAAGGCTTGGCAATCTCTGACCCCCCTACTCCTTGGCATATATATTCAATAGCTTCTTTACAGACCTTTATTGCACCCCAGAGTGGTGTTTTAACTGACCCTCCTGACCTGGTCCCATCTGACACGATTTCACTTTCACCTCATCACTAGGAAGGAGGTTCTTGAGCAAGTTAGGAAAATCAGGGCTGATGGAACCCCTGGCTATGACAATCTGGAACCTAAATTCCTTAAAATTGCTACTTCAGTTATTGCCATTCCCCTGAGAAACCTTTTCAGCAAGTCTTTTCTCCTGGGCACTGTCCCTGACAAGTGGAAAATTGCCACTGTTGTCCCAATACACAAAAGTGGACACAAAGACCTCATGGGGAAATATCAGCCATCTTCCTTCTCTACTCCCTCACCAAGGTGCTTGAGAGGCTGGTTTATAACCAGCTTCAAGAGTGCCTAGAAAGCCAACACAACCTATCTGACACCCAACACAGCTTGAGAACAAACCACAGCACTAACACTGTCCTGGTTGAACTGTCTTCTGACATTCTTGGGGCAGCAGACCACAGTTTCTCCGCAGGTGCTGTTTTTGTGGACATTACCAAAGCATGTGGCCTGGTAAATTATGACCTCCTGCTGACTAATCTAAGAAGTGTAGAACTGGACAGGCTGGCTTGCTGCTGGGGTCAAGCATTATTTGTCAAACAGGAAACAACTTGGTAAGTGGCAGTGTTGCTTATCTGAACTAAGAGGCATAACTGTTGGTGTGCATCAAGGTTCCATTTTTGGTCTGCTGCTCTTCTTGCTTTACATCAATAACCAGGTTTATGTGATAACGGTGAATGCCTAAAGGCGATTACCATTGTCACTCAGAGTGCCGAAAACATTTTCGGCACTCTGACAACCCCAGTGCCTCAGGACAACGGCGCTAGGACACAATTTTACTGCTTTTTGTGGGAGGGCTGTGCCCCCAACCCCTCCCCACATAAGGATTCTCAGCTCAGGGGTGCATGTCGGGGGTGAAAGAGGAAAAAAGGTTCGGGCGGGCGCACAAAATTGCACCAGCGCCCAGACCAACCTGGTACCTCTCCTACCACATCCACCGCCAACCCCTGACAGCACGACGCAGCTCGGACAGCCACTGCAGTGCCACCCCTACAGCCTCTCCACCTCTCCCAGCCCACGCCGCCATGCTCGCCTCGCCAGACGATATGAAGCGACATCCAGTCACCCAATTCACCCACAGCCTCATCCGTTGCCTACCTTCCATCACCGTGAGGGGTTGTGCCGGGAAGGAGTCGCCAAAACGGACGGCACCCTTCCTCATGCGCCCACCTCACGGGTTACCTCAATAACCTGCCTGATAACAGTGGTGTGTCCAAGCTGCAGTTTTACCCAGATGATGCCATCCTTTACAGAAGCTCATCCAACTTCCCTTGAATCAATTGTGACCTTGATGCTGTTCTCAAGCTCCTTGAATCCTGGTTAGTCAATAATAAACTTGGGCTAAATGCTACTGTTAACCACAGGCACATAGGCACTGACAGACAAGACTTACTCAAGTTATCCACCCTATCTAGGTTAAAGGTGGAAGTGGTTAACTCTATGAAATACCAAGGGGCTCATCCAGACCAGGACCTCACCCTCAAACCACATGCTGATGCAGTCGCTAGGTCTGTCCACCAAAAGACTGGTCTGCTGTATAGACTCAATGCCCATCTCTCCAAGGAGGCACAACTGGCTATTGCCACCACTAATATCTTGCCTGCCCTAATGTATGGTACTCCCTTACTATACTCCCGGTGAGAAATACAGCTCAGCAGGTTAAGCATCCTGTACAACAGTGTCACTCGGTTTGTGGCCAGTGCCCACCCCAGGGACCAAAACTGCACAGTTCTCTCGAATCTGAAGTAGCCATTCCTAAAGGGTAGACTGGCTTACACATTACTTTTCCTTGCCTACAAACTCGCAATGCATACTCCCACACAGTCATAAGGGGCTTCTAAATCTTGTGCCCCAAAGACGGTTCCTCTTCTCTTCAAGCTGTCCCCTGATCAATGTCCCTAGATCCAGGTCATGTTCCGGAGTGAGATCATTCGCAGTCTCACCCTGTCTGCCTGGAACAAACTTCCACTTGATGTTCAGAACAGCTCCTCCCTGGCTATGTTGAAGTCTAACCTCAAGGTCTACCTGCTTACAGACTCTTGGTGTGTCTGCGGTCGGTGACCTGACCACTGCCCTCTTGACTCCCTTGGCTCATGTGTCCACTAGATTAGCTGTGCCCCTATCACTGCCATTGCTCCTATCCTGAGGTGTATAATTTGTGTCTTTTCCCCTCTGTGGGATCCTTTGTAATGTTACTAACCTTACTGTTGCTTGTACCAATATTTATACTGCTGCCTGTAATTCCACATACTGTAAATATCTGTCTTTATGTAGTTCTATTTTTTTGGTGTCTTAATTTATGTACTGTCTAACTGTATGTAATCCAGCTTTATACTATTCTCCATCTCTACATTAGTTTACTTGTTTGTAACAGTTGTCATTCCGGCTCCTTTACCTGAATGTAATTAATCGTGGGTCACCCCTGAAAAAGGCGCTCTTGGTCTCAGGTTTGTAAGGTACTTGAAGGTCTCAGTCAACCCAGTTACCAAAATTCAAATAAATACACAAATAAATAAAAATGATTCTTCTACTGACAGTCTGCTCACATTAATTATTTTAAGCATACAAACATAAGAATATACCAGCAGATAAAGGCCTTATGGTCTATCAAGTCTGCTCGATTGTGCAGTTCCCAAAGTGTTTACAGAGGGAACTGCACCCCTTCCCCATTTCACTCCAGATCTCCCTGACCTACCACCCCCACTCATCCCCCTCTACCTGCCACTTTCCCCTTCACCCTATCCCATTCCCTCTTAAAACTGTCCACCGTTTTTAGGGATGCAACCTCCTCTGGCAGCTCATTCCACCTGGCCACCACCCTCTCGGTAAAAAAGTGCCTCCTCATCTCCTTCCTGAACCTTCCCCCCACCAGCATGAGGCTGTGTCCCTTAGTAATCTTGCTCCCACTAAGGCTGAAGAGGCTCTCAATGCTAACCCTGTTTATACCTTTGAGGTACTTGAAGGTCTCAATCATGCCCCCCCTTTCCCAAATCAAATCTTTCCAAACAAATCATTATTAATGACATTTGTCAACCCTCCCCACAGTTCAAATAAAAGCCGCTTGCCAATTCTGCCTCTCATGCAAATATGTTCCATTGTGGCAGTAAGGCAGTTATAGTGCCAAACGCAGGCATGGAGTTCTGTACTGCAGAGGGGGTCAACATCAGGGAAAACATTTCTTCCTGTATATTAGGGAAAAAGGACGACACGGTGGGGTATCATTAGGCTATCGGGGGGGAGGGGGTATGGTGATAGAGGAGGCTGGGCAAAAGGCTGCCATCCTAAATGATTACTCAGTATTCATTAGGAAAGACAGTGGGCTTTTGCAAAACAATGGCATCAGAGTGTCCACAAAGGGGGTCCTGAAGATGAGGCAGCCAGTATTTACAATTAAAAGGTTCTGGAAAGAGCTAGCTGCCTTAAAGATAGATAAGACTCTGGGACCGGATGGGATGCACACAAGGGCAATAAGGTAACTGGCAGAGGAACTGGCTGAACCCTGCTAGGGCTATTCAATAGCTCATTATATATGGGGGTAGCAAAAGAACTGGAGGGTGGTGGACATAGATCTGCTCCATGGGGGGGGAGATGGGGGGAGGGGCAAGGAACAGGGAAGGAAGTACAGACCTGTCAGTCTTATATCAGTTGTAGGGAAGCTCATGGAGTCACTGGTTAAAGTGAACCTTGTGGACTACCTGGAGAACAATGGTCTCCAGGATAGTAAACAGTACAGGTTTGTGGTAGGAAGTCATGTCAAACTAACCTGGTAGTTTTCTTTGACTGGGTGACAAGGGTATTGGATAGGGGCCATGCCGTGGATTTACTCTACTTCAGCTTCAGAAAGGCTTTCAACTCAGTGCCTCACAGATGCTTGCTGATGAAGATGGAGGATCAGGGAGTGGTTAGGGACATAATAAGATGGGTAGGTGACTGGCTAAGCGGGAGGCAGCAGAGTGTTGTGGAAAATGGGGTCAGGTCAGTAGAGACGGAGGTCATGAGTAGGGGTACCACAGAGATCTGTCCTGGGCCCAGTCCTATGTTCATCAGTGACATTGGAGAGAGAATCCAGGGCAGGCTGTGCCTTTTTGCAGATTACACTAAGCTTTGTAGGAGGATGGATAGCGATGAGGGAATCAGGGATACTCACAGTGACCTGCATAGGCTAAAAAATGTGGTCACGGTGATGCACCTAGGGAACAAGAACCCAACAGAGCACTGCATTGGTGCAGTAAGACTCAGCACTATGACTGAGAACAGGACCGGGGAGTTATTATCAGTGACACTCTCAAACAATCAAGTTAGTATAACAAGGCACAGTAAGGCAAACAGGATGCTAGCGTGTAGCGGGAGTATTGAAGCAGAAGGAAAGAGGCAATTCTACCCCTTTATAGATCTTTGGTGAGGCCTCACCTGGAGTACTATGCCCAGTTCTGGAGTTCTCACCTTAGAAAAGATAAGGACAGGATGGAGATGGTGCAGCAAAGAGTGAATAGATGATACAGGGTCAACAGGGCAGGTCTTATAAGGAGGGCCTGATGGCACTGAACATGTACTCACTGGAGACCAGAAGGGAGAGGGGTGAAATGATCGAGACCTTCAAGTTCCTGAAAGAAATAGACAAGGTAGACTATGGGGAATTATTTAGTGTGAGTAACAGTTCCAGGTCACAAGGGCACAAGTGGAAACTGACAGGAGGGAGGTTTAGGACAGATATGAAGTATTAATCTACAGAAAGGGTGGTGGAACTATGGAGCAGTTTACCAGCTGAGATGGTGGGTGCCAAAACCATTAATGGTTTCAAGCACGGCTGGAGGAGAGTGAAGGGTATAGTGGTTGCTCAGGACAACATAAACTGGGAGGCGCTTGACCCTGGATGGACAATAGGTCCTGGGGTTAGGTAGGGCACCACGAGCAGACTGGATGGACCTTTTTCTTCCTTCCATCATTGTCTATGTTTCTACATTTCTATTTCCTGCGCAATCATCAGATATAGTACTTGCAATAATGTGGCAATGCAGTTACATATTCCCTCCATCTCTCCCACACACTTGCCAGCCATGAATTAAAAGTTGCCATTTGGCCCACAACTCCCACTTCCACCCATCTGCCATTAACTGTAAAGAATAGCCACTTTGCAACATACCCATCTCTGCTGCAACTCACCAAGTCTCTCACACAAAACACGTGCTCATGCACAGCACCAGGTGCCCCCACAGAAAACACAGAGTTAGTGCAATTCCCAGCTGTCAGCAATAGCCATCATGTGATTTACCTATTTTGAAGGGATACAAGGCACAGGGACTCCAGGCCTCTACTCAAAAATTCCAAGTCTACCACAATGGCAACAGGAAAACAAATGAACTAGCAAACAAAGTAAGTAAATGACACTGCAGCTATCCTCACTACAGGACCACTTACTTGCCACAGAACATATCAGCACACTTAAATGCACACCTACTCATAGAAAAAAAAATTACAAAAATATGTAAAAAAAAAACATTAAAAATGTTTAATTAATAAAGAAAGGATCCACTGCATAATTGTAGTAATGCACTCCAGGGTGTGGGATATGATGGAATATCGTCACTTCTCGGGCACATAAGGCTCATGACTTGTGGCATTACCTCAAGCTCAAGGTGTGGCGACCATCCCACCACACATCCCATTTTGTTTTGTTTGTTTTGTTTTTTACCAGGAGGTGGTCTGGGCACAGTCCTTTTTCAGCCACGCCTGACACGAAACATTACAATACAATACAACACAATAAATAACTTTCAGCATATAACAACACCTTTACAGACATTGACACTTACTAACAGAACTAAGAGATTTAAATAACAAACGTTTAAAATTAGTTACCTTGTTTGCTTCAGTAACCAAGTCTGCAAACTCATTTAAAATAGATTGTCCAAACCATGAGAACGCCTTCTTGCACATGTGTAGTTTATGAGGGGATTAAAGATAGAGACATTACACTATTTCTGGTTTTTCGACACATTGTCAATGGCTTAAGTGCATCTGAAAGTGATTTTGGATCCAATTTTGTTGCCATTCTGTAAGCAAAGATAGCTGCATTAAATTTAATCTTAAGCAAAGGGGGCAAGACATCCAGTTTTTGATACAGTACACAGTGATGTGTCCAATAAGGAGTTTTTTAGGGCGAATCGATAAATAATATTAAAAATAACTTTATATTTATTTCCAAAACACTGTTCTGGTGAGCAAACAATATAGCACCATAATCTAGTGTTGGTATAAGTAGCTGCTTAACTATAAATAAGTGTGTTTTGTCTGTTAAAGAACCCACGTTTCGATACAAAAACCCCAGTTTTTGATTCACTTTCTTGCCCACCCTATCAATATGAGGGACCAAACTTTAGCTGGGATCTAATAAGACACCCAAGCATTAAAAATCTGATCCCAATGGGAGACACTTCCCAGTTCTCCCATATATCTGCAGGTGGTTCTTTTCCCTTGATAATCTTTGAGTAGAACTGAACATCATTGTTTTGGTCTTAGCCTCATTTAAAATCAGCTTGTTCGATTCAAACCACCGGGCCATGGTATCATACTTAATCTGTAAAGATGGCTGTAGTTCTACAGTATAGTAGATGATGCAGAATCCCATATAACTATATCATCTGCATTTAATAAGCTATTACTCCCAGAGAAAGGGCTGGGCAGATCATTCACAAATATTAAAAATAGTAAACGGGGCTCAGTGGCGCAGAAGGCTGAGATGCTGGCGCCTTACCTCGCACCATGCTGGCGACCCAGGTTCGGGAACTGACTCGGGCGCCAGAGGGTTGGCAGGGGAAGGAATAGGATTGAGCGTCCGGAGGGCTGCTCTCCTCTCCTGGGGTGGGTTGGGGAATGGCGTCGCTCTGTAGCGGCCCCAGGTGGAGACCAGGGGAAGCTCAGTTGCAACGCAAATAGGTGAATCAGAGGAAAAACTAGAAAATGGTGTCTCCTCCTACAGGATGACGGCCGCCCGGACCGGTGCCTCCCCGAGCTCTGTGACAGCCAACCTGGCCGCAGCAGCACCCAGGGCCAATGCCTTGGCTGATAGGCTGTTTCTCCTCAGAAGAGGAGAACCCACCAGATGAAGGGTCACATCGGGTTACCCTGAGGTGGCTGCGATGTGGGGTCAAAATCGGTGGCGGTGTCAGGAGAGGTGAAAGTCCTTGTGGCAATTGGCCTGATGGAGAGGTAGGTGAGGGTTGCACGGGTAATAAAGAGATAAAGCAAAAAAAAAAATAGTAAAGGGCCCAGCACTGATCCCTGGGGTACCCCAGCCTTTACTATCATGGTCTTAGAAAGCTTATTTCCAATCTCAACTCTTTGTACATGGTTCCTTAAACAACTGTTAAACCAATCCAAACCTGTCCCTTGAACCTCCATTTTTCCTAACTCATCTAATAATAATCTATGATCCACTGTGTTGAAGGTGTCAGCCAGGTCTATGAATACTACATCGGTGGCCAACCCCCTCTCACAGGCCCCAAGCCCAGCATCTGCAAACCCAGCCAATGCCGCCACGGTAGATTGCCCTTTTCTGAACCAATGTTGCTGATCTACTAACAGACTGTGTTTCTCCAGATGTGCCATCAGCTGGCGGAACACACATCTCTCCAGCAACTTACTCAGTACTGACAGTAATGAAACCGGCCTATATTTCGTCATACTAAGTTTATCCCCTCCCTTGTGTATGGAGATTACCCTAAATTCTTTCCATTTTGATGGTACCTGCCCCTTTTTCAGTGAAAGATTAAATATAGCTGTTACGGGTCCCACAATCCTGGCATCTGCTAACTTTAGTAACCTAGGGCGGAGCTCATCAGTCCTACCACTCTTCCCCCTCCATTAGGCCTCCGAATAATTTCAAAACTTCATTTTCCTCTATCTTAACAAAAGTAAAGATTGGGACATTGTGCTCCAAACTCACATAGTTATTTAGTTGATGATCTTTGCTGCCTTGGTTGCAGCCTTTCACCCTGCCCCTGGATAGTTTAGAGACAAAATACTTATTAAATTGATCTATAATTTCCTTTACATCTTGAATTATATTTTTCCCTTCTTTTATATATTTAAATCCAAGTCTATTTTGTGGATTACAGATTTGCTTAAATGAGGCCCAGAATTTTTTCGGATCCCTCAAGCTGTTTGTCTGAACTTGACAATAGTATTCTGATTCAGCCTTAACTATCTTAGCCTTAGTTCTGTTTCTCAATGTTTTATATTGTGTCAAATTATCTGTATCTTTTCTAATTAAATACAAATTCCTCTGCTTAGCCCATTTCTTTATAAGATCTCCAATATTTTTATTTAACCAGGGATAGTATATTCCTTTAACTCTTTGCTTTATGATAGGAGTGTTTTTTTCTTCAAATGCCCTGATAAGATGGTTAGTTAACTGTTCCACTAATAAATCTATGATAGCAATATTCACATCTTGCTCCCAATGTATTTGATCTAAATCTTAAAAAAAACAACAACAAAAAAAAAACACTACATCTAATCTATTAATACTCCTCTTGTTAATTATCCTGGGTTAAACTGGGTCCTTCTTCAACTTTCTGATACAAAAATAGGGCAGTGATCTGAAACAGAATCGGACAGTATGCAATATTTTAACATATTACCTGGTCTATTAGTAATGAGCCAATCAATATTTGTATGGTTATTAGTTTTTTAATTATAGTGAGTCAGAGAGTCAATCAACTGTACAAAATGACAAGCATCCACATCCTGCATTATTTTATCAAATTCACAACCCTTCCCCCAATCAGTATTAGCATCTCCCAACATGATATGTTCCCTTCTCTTTTTATGTATTCTAGTCCAAGACTCAAATATCTGATAATCCCATATATTTTACTTTGGTGGACAGTAAAACATGTTACGTATAGGTGTTACAGTACAGTATAGTATAGTATAGTATAGTATAGTATAGTATAGTATAGTAAAGTATAGGTGTACAGTTAGTTGCACCCAACATAATTCTAATTATAAGATAATCAATCTGTGCCTCAAGGGATTCCTTTTCAACTTCCTGGACTACTATTATATCCCTTATGTAGAACACTACCCCTCCCCCTTTCCTATTCCCTATCCTATCCTGCCTATATGTACTGTAGTAAACCCATCCAATCCCATGTGTTACTTGCACTGCATTGTTAACATACTTAATACCCTGGGCAAAAGGGCTGAAGGCTACAGGACCACCAGAAACACAGCTTTACGGGGGGAGGTCATGTCAAACTAATCTCACAGATTTCTTTAACTGGGTTACCAAGGAGGTGGATCAAGGGAGAGCAGCGGATGTCGCCTATCTGGACTTCAGTAAGGCTTTTGACACTGTGCCACACAGGATCCTAGTTAAGAAAGTAAACAGCCTAGAGGTGGGAGAGAAAGTGACAAGCTGTGTATCAAATTGGTAAAGGGATAGGAGGCAAAGTGTGGTGCTAAATGGTAGCCACTCAGGTTATAGGAGAGTGACTAGGGTGCCACAGGGTTCAGTGCTGGGGGACTGGTCCTCTTCAATGTCTTCAAGGGTGACATTGTGAAACAGTTTGAGGGAAATGTGTCTCTTTGAGGATGATACAAAAATCTGCAACAGGGTTGACGCTCATGAAGGGGTGAAGAGAATGCAAAGGGATCTGAGGAAACTAGAGGAATGGTCTAGGGGTGGCAGCAGGGTTGTAATGTTAAAAAATGCAAGGTTATGCACTTAGGGCTGCAGAACCCAGGGCTGTGTATAAGTTGGGGGAGTGGAGCTTACAGTCACCAAGCAAGAAAGAGATCTAGGGGTCATCATATCTGATGGCCTCAAGGTGGCTGGACAGTGTGACAAAGCAGTGGGAAAGGCTAGCAGGATGCTGGGGTGCTTTGGCAGAGGGGATTTCTAGCAGGAGGGAGATGCTGCTGCCATCGTATTGATAATTGGTGAGGCCCCATCTGGAATACTGTGTCCATTTCTGGAGGTCACACCTTCGCAAGGACATCGAATGGGTGGAAGCAGTATAGAGGAGGGCAACCAAAATGGTGAGGGGGCTGCACAAGAAGTCATATGAAGAAAGGCTGCTGAAACTCAACATGTACTCTCTGGAAGAGAGGAGAGTGAGAGGGACATGACTAAAACCTACAAGTACCTCACAGAAGTGAACAAAGCGCAAGTGGAGGGTTTATTTCAGAGAAAGGAAAGCACTAGAGCAAGAAGGCATGCAATGAAGCTATGGAAGGGAAGTTTCGGAGAGACGTGCAGAAATACTTCTTCATGGAAAGGGTGGTGGATGACTGGAACAGCTTGCCAGAGGAGGTAGTGGAGGAAAAGACTGTGGGGAGCTTCAGGCATGCATGTGATAGGCACAGGGGCATAGCAGGCAGAGGAACGGGAAGGGGGAAGCCAACACCTATGACCAACTAGGGTCAGTAGTGATGGAATAGGTAAGGACAAGAGGCAGACTGGATGGGTCTAAAGGTCCTTTTCTGCCAACAAAATCTATGTTTCTGTATGTATTGCCTTGTTCATCATCCTGCTGTATGTGTAACCCCCTGGGTCATGCCTGAAAATAGGCATCTGATTGCCTAGTGTACTTAACTGGTTAACAAAAACTAAATAAATAATAAATATCCCACACCCCATCTTGCATTATAGCTTAATTATAAAGCAATGGCTGCATATGGATCATTCTGATTGGCTCAGAGCACTTTAAACAGTTAAGTTAATTGTACCTATTAATTGTATTATTGAACCTCATTGTTCTGTTCTGACTTCTCCCCCTCCCACTCTCCCTCTCCCCAGAATGCATCTGGAAACAAGCTATTACCAGCTCAATATGCCTTTCCACTTAAAACCTTTGAATAAAATAATGAATTAATCAATCAATAAATAAATAAATGGAGACCCTCGTATACAATAGAACAGTTAGAATTTTATCTATAAAAACATTAATTTTAAACAAAGAAAAAATTTTAGTTTAATAATAGCACTAAGACACTCTAGATGTTGGATTACCTTTGTTAATACAATGCTTGGGGCATAAGACCCTCAGCTGTGGCTCATATCTCATGACACCCAGGGTTAGAGACCCACGTGGAATATTGTGTCTTGTGAGACCCCCGACCTGGAGTACTGTGTCCAGTTCTGAAGGCCGCATGTCAGAAAGGATGCTGACAGGATAGAGGCAACACATAGGAGAGCAATTAAAATGGTGTAGGGGTTGCACCCAAGACCAAAGGCCCTTCAAGAAAAGACTGAGAGATCTCAACATGTACACACTGGAAGAGAGGTGAGCGAGAGGAGACATAATAGAGAGCTATAAATACCTCACAGGGGTGAACAGGGTGCTAAAGGGGAGTATCTTTCAAATGAAAAAGAGCACCAGGACCAGGGAGCTTGCTATGAACCTGGAGGGTGGGAAGTTTAATGTGAGGAAGTATTACTTCACTGAAAGGGTGGTAGATACCAGGAACAGATTGTGGTATGCCAGCCCCTGGCTACCTCTGGCTGCATTCTGTATGTTTTTAGAGCTTTCTTAATAAAAAGAGGAACTTCAGCACCGTTTTGAACCAGCTGAAGACCGTTTATGGCAAGGTCATGATTTCCTGTTTTTTCATGTGCTGCAGGAGGGGAATCTCTTCCAAATGAGAAAAAGTACCAGGACTAGAGGGCATACCTTGACATTGGGGAGAGAAGAGTTTAAGAGGGCTGTGAGGAAGTACTGCTTCACTGAAAGAGTGGTATGCCAGGAACAAACTGCAAGCAGAAGGGGTGGAGGTGAAAACAGTAGGGATCTTCAAGTATGTTTGTGACAGACATAGGGGGACATTAGTAAACAGGCAGAGGGGATGGAGGGTCACCAGAGACCAGTTAGGGTCTGTGGAGACAAACTAGGCAGGGACCACTGGGCAGGCTGGGCCACGCAGTCCTTTACTGCCGAAAAATACTAACTTTTCATGTTAGAAACTGACAGCCTAACACCTCATTATGTCTTAATGCTTAATTACTGCAGACACCTGCATAAAAGCAGCTAGGGTTCTCTACCACGTGGAAAATGTATCAATTAGCCACCTATTAGCTGAAGTCAATGTGTTGTGGCCCTGGGACCACTTCCTCAGGGCCAGCAGTGGTCCTCCAAGTAATACATACAATGCAAAATAAAAAAATCAATAAACACATAAGTTATATTCCCATCGTGTAACCTTATGAAACCAACACCACTGAGGCAGCTCATAAAAACGTTATGTGAATATTTACAAATAATTCTAAATGACTGTTTACCATTGTTAAATAAATATTGTACCGCAGCCTCTTACATCTTATTTAATTTCATTTCCCCTCGCTATCTAGCTTCATCGTCCACAGTTTATCTGTGTGACAAACATTTATATTAGCTTAAATATTATATATTATTCATTCTGCTAATGTAACACTATATTTAAGCTCTGTGTTGGGAGGCCCAGTGATGTTCAAAAAAGCACTTACTGACATCATACTCATATTAAGTCACAACCTTCCAGGGTACAGTATCTTTTATTAAACTTTAGAAAAACTCCTGGTCTCTGAATGGACCAAAGCCAGTCAGGTGACATACAAGGTTTTTGAACTGTTGCCCAGTTTAAAACAAAGAATCAGACAATAGTTCATTAGAACCAAGCAACAGTTAATCAGAACTGGGCAACAGTATTTTCAACTATTGCCCATTCTACTCCTCGTAACTTTGCACAAGGTTTAATAAAACAGATATTGAGCAAACATTCAAATGCCCCTCAGCACAGCTTCTGGACATTCTCTGGTGCCTCAGGGTACAAAACACAAAAATGTGACACAGTTTGATATCCAAGCCACATTCTGGTGCCCATGGGGCAGGAAAAGTGTGTCTGTGAGTACTCCACTGTGCACTGCTCATGGTGCAACTGCATTCAGGCTCCTTGTTGGCTGCTGGCAGGGAGCCAGTCTAACCTTGTGTATTCCAATCCCAATCCCACATCACAGGTAAGAGGCCTGGTCTTGGACCCCCATCGGCAGCATGGTGTTTGTGGTCAACATGTTAGACTCCAGGCACAGGAAGAAACAAAAGAAGCTGCTTCCTTTGGTGTGCTGCTTAGTTCATGTTGCAATCCATCAGGATCGCGAACAGAAGGTTTTGTGTGGCTGGCTGCTGTGAAGGTGCAGTGGGCAGGTGACTGGCTAGGGTTCTTGGATGGGAAGCGAGGTAAGCCTTCATGGGAAGGGGCTACATAAACTAAAGTGCGTCTACTTATTATATTTTTCCCAAATTTTTCTTTTCAGGAATGTAGAGTAAGAGGTAAAACTGCCCTTAAAAAGATTTAACCCAGTTTGCTTCTTGCAGAAGCATCAATCACAAAACTGCCTGAATTTTGCAATAATTCAGACATCTCAGTTGTGTGGCAGGCTCTTCATTGAGCATATACAGGTCTGAAACATCACACTGGTAGTCCCAGTAGGTGTTCTCTACAGGTTGGGACTAAAGGCAAGGGAAGAGGAGTCTTACACTGTTTCAATGATGAGTTGCATCTGCTCCACAAGCTAAGCAAATTACAAATGCTCCATCTTCCTGCCCTGTTGTCACTGGAACCATAACAAACGTTTAACAAAGGCAAACTGGAAACAGCCTAATCTATTGCACTTTTTTACAGCACTCAAGTCTGAACAAGCGGGTTATTCAGCTATCTCTTCATAGGCTGATGGAGAAAAACTTCTGAATCCGATCTGTCTCCTCCCTCTTTGCTCACATGTTCCTGTTGTTTTTGTGTACCTCATCAGGCTGGTCGCATTTTAACTTGGCTCTGTGCCAGCTGCATATAAGGTAAGAGCTATTATTTACGTTTTCTGCGATTTACCGCCTTATTTTTAACCACTAACACAGCTGGCTACAGCATCACCCAGACCGCCTTGCTTGGTGCCCCCAGCTAATTTTTTTAAACAAGTTTAATCCAGCAAGTTTTGCTCATCGATGGCGTCAGGCATAGAGAGGAAAATATTTTAACAATGGCTATAAATAAACACACACTTCCTCTCTGTTTACCTTGCTCTGCTGAGGGTTGCAAGAACAATGAAGGCACATGGAAGGCCACCATGGAATCGCACACCCCACAGCTTACCTTGATCAGCCAGGGAATCAGTGCTCAAACAAAAGACTAGCTTTGAATGGATGGGCACAGCCACAGCACCTCCCAGCTCATCTTGTTCAGCCAAGGGCTGTGCTTCAATGTGGCAGGGTTTTATGTCAGGAGGACTACTCTTAATCATTCCACAAACTTTATTTTTTATTTTATTTTATTTTAGTCTTTGGTACCTGGGTAAGGCCCACTAGGCACAAGTGCCTGTTTTCAGGGGTGACCAGGGAGCAGTGGGCAGTTAAGTGACTTGCTCGGAGTCACACAGCATGCAAGTGGAGGTTGTGAGAATCAAACTCAGGTCTGGTCTGCTGGATGTACCAAGCTCGTTCACACCTCGTTCCTCTAACCTCTAGGCTATACTGCCAGCCCAACTTCCTGGGACTCACAGACACTGATCCCCACCCACCCTAACTCTGGCTTACCTAGATCAGCTATGGAGAGGGTTGGAGTGAATGGCAATCACTTGCAGCCCTGCCATGGTTCTCCTCACTAAGACACTGCACAGTACTGGGTACAATGGTCAGGCCATGCCAGGGTAGCTTGTTGGATGACTCCCTGTCTATTCCACTCTGCCAAATACAGGATAGATGACCCATTGGCACGGTCACTCCCCCCCCCCACCGAGTCCTTTGTTTAGAATTTTGTGCCGTGAGGTCTCCTCCATTCTGGTGATTGGTGTGGCCATTTTACTCCCAGCGTCCCTTTACTCTCACGTGGAGTGAAAGAAAATGCATCTAATGGTGACAATACCCCTCTACAGCGGCCATGCGGATGTCGCATAATAAAGAGACCCTTGCCCTGCATTACAGCTATGCCACTCACAAGATGATGGCTATATCCCTGGTCGGTGGCCATAGGGAGGTTGCCTAGTTCTCCAAGCCACAATATACAATACCACACATAAGATGGCAGCTATGTCACCTGCCGGTGGCCATATTGAGGTCGCTGAGACTTCAGCAAGATCGCCATGACGTAAAAGTTTAAAGGTGCATACCCCAAGCACATTTGAAAGGAAATGACATACAGGGGGAATCGCTCAAACAGCACAGGGGCAACTGCCTGCTACTGGCAGATTATTTCTTGGTGAAGTGTCAAGGGCCCCAGAAAAGCTATGATAACACAAGAGAAGAAAAAAAAAGGAAAAATTTAAGATGGTAACCACATACCCTAACACATTTCCGGCCCTGTCTCCTAGGGCACAACATGGGCAAGTCACACAGAACGTGCTGAAAATGCCCCAGCCTGTTGCTGACCGAGGCACAGAAGACCTCTGCTCACTGCACATGGTGGACGCAGAGCCTCAGGCAAGCACACAAGCATCGGGGTCCATAGAGGATGATGCAATGGATGACAGCATTTCCATCATCTCACAAAACGTCATGGTGGATTTGTTTCAAAAGCTGCTGAACAAAATAGATTCACTGGGAGATAACAAGCACCCCAGAGAGCCTGGCAACGGGGCTCCTAAACCTAAGAAGTCAAGGGGTTCTGATAACCCAGACCAAGACTCTCTGACTCCTCAGAATCTGAGGATGAAGGGCATTCTGAGGAGGATGAAGAACTAAGGGAAGATACATCAGCAAGGCTATGCCCATTTGACCTTATCCCTGAGGTCATTAGGGTAGTCTGTGAAACATTATGCATTGATGAGCCCAGTGAACAGCCAGACAGCAGGCTGGATCCCCTGGTACAGGAACAGAAGAAGTCCACCACCTTCTTTCCCATCTGTAAAGCACTGAAAAGTATTCTAGTAAAAGAGTGGGAAGCAACTGACTCTATCAAAACATGAGAAGGGGATCTCTGAAAGATGGTAGCCCCTGACACAAGAAAAAGAAAAAGTCTGGGCAACACTGCCCAAAGTCAATTCCGATGTATCCTCTCTCAGCAACAAGACGGCGCTACCGTCAGAGTCCTCATCAGCTTTGAGAGACCGGATGGACAGAAAAGTGGATGACATTATCAGAAAGGTACATGAAATGTTGACAATGTCCATGAGAGCCTCCACAACGGCTATTTACTCTTCCCGGGTGGTGCTTCAGTGACTGAAGACTGCACGGCAAGACATCTCTACAACAAGCTCACATGGCGCTACAATGGACTATGCCATACAGGCCATAAAATACATAGCCAATGCCACAATTGACAACTTTAAGATGGCATCCCGGTCCACAGCATCGATCAACAGAGCCCAAGGCACATCTGGCTAAGGTTATGGCATGCGGACCAAGAATCAAAAAGTAGGGCAATGAAGTTGAATTTCTCAGCAGACAGGGTATTTGGACCAGGCATCGAGGAGTTCACAATAAAACACGGGGACGACAAGGACAATCAAGGGAAACAGGCAACCTTGCCTTTCAGAGTAACCGGGTCCAGAACTATGCAAACAAGAATAAGAGAGGTTAAAGTCAACAAGGCCCAGATAGACGCACATTTGGTTTCTAGCCAAATTATTTCAACCATGAACAGAACTACCACAATAACAGTGAACGGGATGGCCGCTATAATGAAAAACTGGGCTACAGACCCAATGCAACCAACAAGGGCTACCACCAATGAGAAGACCCAGACCCAGGATGTAGTGAATGCAGTGGGGGGAAGACTCCAGCATTTTGAAGCAACCTCGGCTGCGTCAATCTCAGACAGGTGGGTCAAGGAGATCGTATCTCAAGGCTACGCAACAGAATTCAACTCCACGCCAAGGAGAGAAAGATTTGTAAAGTCTCATATTTCAACAGTCACAAGGACTATATACCAGGTCAGGTCCAGTCTCAATCAACTGGTCCACAGCAGAGCCATGATACCAGTCCCAGAAGAAAAAGGACTCTCAGGCATATACTCCATCTTCTTTTTGGTCTCAAAAAAGACAGGAGACCAAAGATCCATTCTGGATCTGAAATTCATTAACAAGTTCATCCATTACGAAAAGATCAAAATGCATTTGACCATTGCGTCCAGTCCACGGGGGATTCGCCCATTCATAGACCTCAAAGATGCGCACTTCCATGTCCCCATCCAACCTAGTCACCAGAAATTCCTCTGATTCTGTCTCCAGGGCTACCACTTCCAATATTAGTGCCTACCATTCGGCCTAGCATCAGTCCCATGTGTGTTCACGTAGGTGATGGCACCTCTGGCTGCCTCCTTACAGACAGAAGGAGTGCATGTGATACCATATCTGGACGACTGGCTAATCAGAGTCAGGTTAATCGAAGAGGTGCAGAAAAGCACCAAACGGGTGCAAGAGTTGCTGACAGAGCACAGATGGATCATCAACAAGGCACAGAGTCACCTATCACCGACTACGACAATTGAAAATTTGGGAGCAATATTCGACACAAAAATGAGAACTGTCAGACCATCAGAGACTCGAATACTGAACCTGGTCACACACTGCAAACAAATGCTGTAACACAGAACTGCTACCGTCTGGCAGCTAATGCAACTCTTCGGCCTAATGGCTGCATGCATCGACCTACACAACTGAGCAAGAGCTCACATGAGACAGCTACAGCATCTACTTCTAGACAATTGGGATTATGACACCCAAAACTACAGTACAAGGGTAATCATCTCACCAATGGTCAAAAGGTCTCTGAAATGGTGGGCAGACCAACACAACTTACATCAAGGGGCCACACTAGAAAAGCATGTTTCAAGAACGTTAGAGACCGAAGCCAGCTTACTCAGCTGAGGCACAATCTTGGACAAGCAGTCTGTTCAAGGGAAGTGGTCCCAAGCAGAGACACACCTCCCAAACAACATTCTAGAAACCAGAGATATATGCTTGGCACTCAGGCATTTCAAGACACGGATCAGGAAATGACATGACATGTGAAAGTACACACTGACAGCAGAGTAGCAATGGCATGCATCAACAAACAAAGAGGAACAAAAAGCAGGTCAATGGCTCAAGAAACAGAGAACCTAATGATATGGGCAGAAAGACACTTGCTCAGCCTTGGGGGCTGTACACCTCACCAGAAATCTCAACATAAAAGCAGACTGGCTCAGCAGACAGTCTCTTCAGCCGGGAGAGTTGCCACTAAATCCCAAGGTGTTCCAGATGATCCAGAGGAAATGGGGTCCTTTTCAGATAGACCTGATGGCTTCGGCAAGGAACACTCAATTACCAATGTTCCTATCCAGATACAGGTAGAAGGGAGCGGCAGGGGTGGATGCCATGTCCACCCCTCGGCACTTTCAGAAAACCTATGTGTTTCCACGACTAATAATGATAGGGCAAGTGCTACAGAAGATTCAGAACACCAGCAGCACTGTCCTACTGATTGCACTAGACTGGTCAAGGCAGACATGGTATGCTCTCATCAGGAGAATGTTAATAGACAGTCCAATGACATTAACCCCACATCCAGATCTTCTGATGCAAGGTCCCATTTGTCACGAGGATCCACGATAACTACAACTGACAGCTTGGCCGCTCAAAGGTCTAGACTGTTGAACTTGGGTGTCTCCAATAAGGTAGCTGATACAATGCTAAAGGATCCGAGACTCTCCACCAACAAAACGTACAGCAGACGTTGGTTTGTTTTTTCCACATGGTTTTCCACATCTTAGATTTTTTACAAGATAGATTAGACAAAGGTCTAGCTTCGGCATCCCTCCAGCTACAAGCGGCAGCAATTGGAGCAGTCCAAGGTGAGACAGATGGACACTTACCAGGAACACACCCTTTGGTCCAGACATTCTTGAAGGCCGCCGCCAACATCAAGAACTGCCCGAGACCCACGACGGCTCCATGGCACCTCAACTTGGTGCTAGACACCATAACCAAACCATCCTTTAAACCACTGGACACCCTAGCCTTGCCAATACTCACACTGAAAACTGAGTTCTTGGTTGGTATATCCTCAGCTTGGAGGACCAGTGAAATTCAGGTCCTTTCATGTAGAGAGCCCTTTATGACTTTCTATCCTGACAGGGTCATCCTCAGGATGGTACCCTCCTTTATCCCCAAGGTAGCTACTCATTTTCATCTCTCACAAGAGGTTTCGGTCCCTACATTTAATCCAGGGGAAGACAATTCCCACATGGATACGTTCACCCTACTAGTCCCAGGACGGGTTCTTAAGGCCTATCTTGAACAAGCAGCCAGGATCAGATGTTCAGACAGACTATTCCTTATCCCACAAGGCCTGAAACAGGGCCTCCCTGCATCCAAGTCCACCATAATGAGGTGGCTATGATCCACTATCTCTATGGCCTACAGAGCAGTTGTCCATAAACCGCACACATTATGGCCAACTCTACCAGAGCATTGACCACTTCCTGAGCAGAATGCAGCTCAGTGTTCATAGCTGAAATCTGCTAGGCGGCTACTTGGACCTCACCCCATACCTTCACCAGATTCTACAGATTAGATGCCAGCCTGACCAACAAATCAGAGTCTGACCGAAAGGTGTTACAAGCTGTGTTCAGTCCTCTTCCTCCTCCCACCTATTAGAGGTTGGATACTGCTGTACAATCACCCATTTGTTGAGACTCAGAGTGCTGTAAAAAGGTGCTATAATGGCAGTTTACTTATCTGGTAAAGGTGATTATGGGAGCACCTTTTTACAGCACTCCGCATCCCGCCCACTGAGGAGCAAAGACGAGAGAGAGAATGTCTCATGCAGTGTGTGTTTTCAGTCTTTTTAGAAAATATTTACTCTGCATGCACTATCTGTATACCTCAATTTAATTTTTATCCTATCTTATTTATTTATTGAAATGTTTCACCAGGAAGGCACACTGAACAACAAGTCGCTCGTCTACCGGTGCGACCGGGGGAGTACAAGTGGATAAAAAACAGTGATTATACATACAGTCTCAGTAACATACAATGGGGATTAGGTACAGAGAACAAAACAGCAATATTGCCACCACATTGGTGGACTGGCATAAAAATTAATCACCAGTAAAACAGTAAATTAGACAAATTTAAACAGTTGAAGTGCTAATGGGGGGGAGGGAAAGGAGGGTCTAGCTGGATGACAGTGAGGCAAAGAATGCAGAGGGTGCTAGAACAATATCCAGTGACCGGTACTAAGCACAGAAGAATTAGGTAGGTAAAACCAATCAAGGGTGGGATGAATTCGTAGGACAGAGCGGCAATAGTCTGGCACGGCCAGGAGGGGGCAGGTAAATAAATGCAATGGGTACAAAGGCAAAATGAGAGGGACAGGGGGAGAGGTGAAGTCAGGAGAAGGAGAAGGAGAGAGTTTAAGCCTAGGTCTGGCTCCTCCAGGATGCTGAAGAACCCTACCAGGAGCAGAACCAGGTAAGGGTGTTAAGGTGTGAAGGAAATAGGAAGGCGATGAGGGAGAGAGGGACAAGTTGTGCCTATGTTTAACCCCTCCAGGATGTTGAGAATCCCTGCCAGGAGATGAACTGGGCAAGATGAATAAGGGTGAGAAGGAAGGGGGGCAGGGGAGTGATAGAGGAATACAGGAGGAGAAAGTAGGTAGTTGGGGGGGGAGCCATGCTAGAACTAGCCCCTCCAGGGTGCTGAGATCCCTGCAAGGGGAAAGCACTTTAGCAAGGATGATTAGTCAGAAAAGATGGGGGGAGGGGTGCAGGGGAAAAGGCAAGGGGGACATCAAGGGTGGGGATTGGATATGGACCTGGGGAACAAACACTTGGGAGGGAACTTAAGGAGGATTGAAGCAGGAGCAGCTAGAGGAGAGGTGGTTATGTAAGGCAGAGGAAGGGGAGGGAGGAGTGTCAAATTTTGTGGGGTAGGGAATTCCAGAGATATGGGAAGCGATAGGAGAAACCAGTCTGTCCTATCCGAGTGGAGCGGTGGGGGACCAGTAAGGTTTGAATATCAGTGGACTGGAGGGAGTGAGAGGGGGTAGGAGGAGGAGGTGGTGGGGGGAGAGGGAGCATGAGAGGTAAGTGGGGAGTTCACGTAGCCAAAATTTTGAATTGAGCTTAGCACAGTGGGCAGTGCACCTGTTTGCAAGCGGTGGGAAGGACAGGGCATGGTAGAGGTCGCAGTGATGAGAACGAGGAGGGGCATCCAAGGCGAAACGACAGAAGAAGCTAAAGACAGAGTCCAATCTGGTCAGGGAGGATTTGGGAGCGGCACCATAGACTATGTCACAGTAGTCGAAAATGGGAAGAATCATTTTCTGGACCAGTTTGCGCCACACCTTAGGAGGGATGCAACTACAGTTCCTGTACAGGGCACCAAGCTTGGGGCACAGTTTTCTCAGGATGCCGTCAATGTGGCCAGCGAAGTTGAGGTGCTGGTCCAACCAGACCCCAAGGTATCTGAATGAAGAGGAGTCCTCGAGGCTGGTCCCATTAAAGGTGTGGAAGGAAGGTAAAGGAAGAAGCCTAGAGAGTCTCTGCCTAAAGGACGTAATTCATCCTTCATGTCATAGTTACATTTCATTAAATTCTTAAAAAACAATATATCATTCTGTCAAGTGGTTCGTTCACTGCAGCGCCTCACACAAGGCTGTTAGGTTGTTTCTGGTAACAATTAATTTTTCAGGACTAACCTAAGCTATGGAAGATGTCATACTAAGAAATGTGTGAGTGAAGAGGGAGGAGACAGATCGGATTTCTAATTCAGAAGTTTTTGTGCATCAGCCTATGAGGAGATAGCTGAATAACCCATATTCTGAGACTCGGAGTGCTGTAAATAAGGTGCTCCTATAATCATCTTTACCAGGTGAGTAAACTTCCTTTCTTGCAGAGCCCTAGCTCCTCAGCTGATAAGTGACAGCTGCTTAAAAGATGCAGATATTTTATAAATATTATCTAATTAATGCAGTATTTCAGATACCTCTGCTAAAACTGTTACTAATAATAATTTGGCTACTAACAAGTAACAACATACTGGGCCAGATCTCCAAAAGACATCTGACTTTTTTGTGTATCCAATAAGCAATCCATTTGCATTTGTGCCTGCATGTTCACCCCTCATACATCAGTTGGGGGTAGTGAAGGTGGGTGCCCCACACCCATTTCCAATATTCAACACCGATAGACAAGTGCAGGCCTGATGTTTGGGATTGTCCAGGAATTGTACTGCCATTTTAGAGTGGAACTGATGCAAAAGGAATAAAACAGGCAGTGATACCTTTTTATCTGACTAACAGAAACTTAAAATACAAGCTTTCGCAGGCACACAGGCTTCTTCTTCAAGCACTGTGATAAAACAGTTACAAGGAGAGGAGAACTCAGCACTGATTAAAATCATAAATTGAAGCAGTCAGATGTAAATAGGCAGTTCTGTTGAAGAGGAAGTATCACAGGAAGAATACTGTAAGTAACTGGATGTTTACACAGACAAAAAGAACAATCTTGAATACAGAGTTGTAAAACAGCTTTGAGATAAAGACCATTTTCCAGGGTTGTGACAGTCATGCTTACTTTAAGGTCTTTTGTGCAAAACTTCTATACTACCACCATTTTGGGAAATTACCAAGGGCCCAGTTTAACGGGCTTTCCTCTCTGGCTTGTTGACAGTATGCCACCTTCAGTGTGTAACCTCAGGGCTATAACTCAACCGAGTTAAGGTTACCCGATGTTGCCCCAGAACTTCACTCTTCTAGATGCAGCAGCCTGTCTTTGGTAGTTGTGGTTTTGGTGGGAAGTATTTACTGCCTGGAGTATGGAATTCAGACCAGGTACATAGGCTGTTACAGCAAAATAATATAGAGGATCAACCAAAACAAGAAGTCCAGCACTCACCATCGCAAACTTATAAAGAGACGTAGCAGTCCAAAGAAAAATAAAGTGCCCAATATTTATTAAAGTTCCACACAAAATGCCTTGACGCATTTCGAATACAAAATTCTTTATCAAAAGGCATCTATGGGTCACCATCAGTAACAAGCGTGTGTACCCATCAAGAGGCTGCCATGGTGACTGTTTAAACCTCGAGAGGTTTCATTTGTCTTGGCAACATCGAGATGGCAACACACACTTTGTTGCCGACAGTGGACTATACATTAACTTTCATAGTCTGTGGTCCACATAAAGATTGTAAGAGAGACAGGATAATACTTTAAAGTTTTTTTTTAGTTACCGCTCTCTTCTTGGTCCAGCTCACACGCCACTGCCAGTTGAGAACGACCTGATGTTTGCATAACCATACGCGTGAACTGACGTTTATGTTGTTGTATTTTATCAATGTGTGATGTACCCACAATGGTATAACAACATTGTGACATCACATCGAGGGTACAACAACATTATAAAATGATAGATATTTAGGCACAACAACATTCTACCATACATTCAGTGGCCTACGCAGCCAGTATGATGTTATGCTTGTGCAACTGTGTTACTTGGTTTTGGCCATTCACACTCTATTCCAGAGGAATTACCACCCTGCAGGGGTACCAAAGGCAAGGAACCCTCAAAGAGGGTTCCACCCCTAGAGGTGCCGCAGGACGCTTCCCTTGGCTAAAAGTACCTTGGGAAGGATTCCCAAAAATAAATGCAGTAGTATGAAGCATGTTAGCAATCAGTAGCCGTGAGGTATAGTAGTAGATAAGGCAACAGGCAGCTTGATAATGTAATGATATGTGCAGATTAGCAATGGCATGAGTACAATGGGTTGTGCTGGAGATAGAGGGGACCTCCTAAGGAGAGCGGGAATGGCAAGTAGAGACATCATCCACCTCCATCCAACTGCGGAACCTACCTAAAGGAACTAGGGAACACTAACTATGGCTAACTAACGGTTATGACCTGAGGCAAGGAGGAGAGAAAAAAAAACCTTTGAGGAGGAAATCTCTGAGGATCCAAGGCCTAGGTCACTTTCCCTCCAGGCTTGGGATGTTTATTTTGTGATGGCTCTGCTGCTGCAATTTAGAAACCCAATAAAAAGGGGGGAGGAAAATATTTCAGTTTAGAGGAAAGCTCTTGCTCAATCACTCTAACGGGCACGCTGTGGAAAGTTGTGAGAGTGCTCTGCAACATCAGGGGCAACCAAGGCGGGAGGAGGAGAGCAACGACTGCTGAGGCACTCACCTGACCTACTCACCATAAACACAAACCAGGTGAACCAGAGGCAATTGTAGGGAGAATGCAGTGACGGTGCCTTGCTAGTAGAATACTAGAGCCAAAGGAGATTGCTGTAACCACCCTTCACGGCTTAAATTCTACATCAGGAGCTGCCATCGAGTCTCGAACAGCTAAAGCCAGGCCTGGAGTGAGGACATTCCCAGCTATGGGCCAGGTGAGAAGGACCCCCGCCCCAAATCAGGCATGCTCAAGATGTGGACTTTATAAATGCAGAATGAGAATGTCAGTTGCAGGGAGGCCCTGCATCAGGAATGGTATGGCTGGTGTGCCCCAGAAAACTGAAGAGGAGCTGAATGAGCATTGATAGCTGGGACCTCATGGAGGTCAGATGGTAGTAGCGAGCACTGAGCAATGATTGCCTAAGCAATGAGCGGACCTGCATGTAGGTCAGTGAACAAAGTAGCAACGAGCGGAGCTGCACGTAGGTCAGTAAGCAGGGTAGCAATGGTCGGACCTGCACATAGGTCTGTAAAACAGATTTACAATGGTTGGATCTGCACGTAGATTGGAGGAGCAGCAAATATGGATAGTGGGGCAAGCCAGCCAGTCATTCAAGGAAACCAATGAAGGTGACAAATACTCTGAGGATTTTAGGTGGAGGAGGCAGGATTAGAACAAAAAGTAAGTATGCCACAAGGGGCCACAACTCCTCCGACACCTCCAAGTCCCCCACCATAGGAAAAACAAGAAAGGGATGGACGGCGCCGAGACCCACATGCAGATATTAAAACTAGTTTACAGCATCAGAGGTAGCTTAGCTGACCTCCAGAGTATAAAAACAGTGTAAAAAACACAGAGAGCAGCATCTGTATTGAGTAACTATGAGTTGTAGGAGAAGCAATTTAATGAACATAGACTTGAAGGAGGTAATGCTCTGAAAGCAGCAATTGCTAGGCAGTGCAGTAAAAACAACAGCAATGAGGTACGTGGTATGAGTTGAGGAAGCAGGAGTGAGCTGCATGGGCTAGGGTTCAGAGTGAGCCTGAACCAGGTGAAAATAATTAAGGTGCATAGCATGAACAGCAGCAATGTAGTATGAGTTAAAACACACAGATAATTATTGCAGTTGCAGTGTGAGTAAATGGGAGCAAGTAGCATGAGCGCTGGATTAGCAGTATATAAGGAGTTTAGAAACAGAACCCCTCCCAAAAAAAGAAAGCAAAACAAAAGACACACAAACACAGAAGAACAGGGGACAAGCAATAAAAAGAAGCACACAGCCGCAGGCAAAATACAGACCAAAGCAGGAGAAAGACAACATAGTCCAGCAGAAACAAGCAGAAGCCAAAACAGCAAGGGGGGGTAGGCCCCAGTCAGCAGCAAAGGACAGACCGACAGAGCTTCCAGCCGCAAAGAAAAAGTGCTTGAGAGAGACTCAGAGGAACTGCCTATACAGGACAGGAAGTGGGAGTGGCTAACTGCTTGTCCACGGAACTACAGGCATAGCCTTCCAATTACGTATAGGATAAAGTATGAGGTACAGTGTGTTACAAGAATTTAACACACATCTGAGTTGTTGGATGGCACGTAAACCCCGAGGGCAAAGTCCGAGGGGTTTATGGCAGCCATCCAACAACGAGGGTGTGTGTTAAATTCGAGTTAAACACACTGCACCCCATATTTTGTTTTATATAATTACTGCGTTGTGTTTTTATGGAGCCTAGAGTAGTCTGGATTGCCGGATGTAACATTGCAGAGGATCTATATTATGCACCACTCAATGCCATAATACCTACTCAGGTATTATGGTATTTAATACACGGCTTTTTCAATGGAAAAAAAAACACAACCCAGTAATTATACATGTTTATTGATTATTTACATAGGCTGGTTCCAGCAAGATGTATTCAAAATAAATGATCTGTATTAAAAAATAATGGTGTTAAGAGTACACGGTTCTGTGTCTTAAGTGACAGATACTCTCTCTCAGTATCTGAGAGTCTGAATTTCTGACTCTGCCTTTCTTATGAACCTTTTTTTGCCAGCAGAGGTCAAACCAAAGGCTTCATTCCCCCAACTAGTTTTGCCCTGACCATTTTGCTCTGCTCACGCCCAGGCTGCACCTGTATGAGTAGTTTCCCCTGCCTATCAAAACTCAGTTATTATTGAGTATATCTATCTATGTATGTACTGAGTTGCCTTATGATTATGCTACTCTGATACACTGTATTGCTGTATATGAGTTCTATTTTTGTATAAATGAACTGTCATTCACAAAGCTGTGAATGGAACCTTACAGTACACACTGCAAGCCCATTGGTCGACAGGGTCTACTAATGGGCTTCCAGGTGTACAGTAGTTGTCATTCACAGAGAGCACAGTCGGCAGGCAGCTGTGACGGCATGTGGGAGGGATTTGCTGCCTGCCGGCG
The DNA here is from genome assembly GCA_016271365.2 of Neoceratodus forsteri. NCBI lineage: Eukaryota > Metazoa > Chordata > Ceratodontiformes > Ceratodontidae > Neoceratodus > Neoceratodus forsteri. The sequence continues at coordinate 1,224,737,807 of CM057450.1, forward strand.
TTCGGCACTTGCTGGGATGGGGGTGGCAGGGTGGGAGGGGTGCCTGAGTGGGTGGGGGGGTCCACTGGACCACCAAGGATAACTCTATTTCCATAATGAGGTGAAATCAGGTTGGGTCAGGGTGGAGAGGGTTCCATTAGACTACCAGGGATGTCTGGTGTAATATACGGCATTACAGGGATTCGGGCGGGGGGGGACACACTCGGCAACCAGGGATGCCTGGGCAACTTTATGGCATTACAGGATATGGGCAGGGACTGGGAAACACACTCAGAAACCAGGGATGACTGAGCAACTTTATGGCATTACGGGATATGGGCAGGGACTGGACACAAACCAGGGATGACTGGGCAACTTTATGGCATTACGGGATATGGGCGGGGGGGCGCTGGGCTGTCAGATGTCCGTGTTTGGCACTACTGATCACAGCCCTTGCAGGGGGCCCAGCGCATTCCGCCGGGCACATCCCTGCAGGCTGCATGCAAATGGCCCCATTGCGCTTTGCATGCCTAATGGCCCAATTTGCGTGTTTGTGGCTGTGAATGGCAACTGTGGGCACAGCGCATCTTGAGATGTGCTACTCCACTGGTTTCTCAGCCCGACCAGGGGGTTGTGCTGGCACATCTCAGGCTGGGCACAACTGTGGTATTCACAGAGGAGATGTGCCGGTAGCATCCCCGGCACAACTTCTGTGAATACCACGGTTCAGGTACAGTGCATCTCATTTGCGCTGGGGCAGCTGAGATGCATCGTATGCAAACGCTTTGAGAATCCTGCCCTTATTTTTGAAGGTATATGTAATATATATTTCAGTCATATTTATAAACTATAAAACATGCTTATTTGCTATGTAAAACATGTATTTAAAATGTATTATATATATATGCATAATAAATACAGTGGGCACCACTTATATCGGGCACATATATCCATGGACAATTTGCCCGCTATACAGAGTGGTCACTATAACGTTATGGAGGTTTTTTTTTCTTTAGTTACTATTTTCTCCCCCTTGGAGTCTTCTGCTGCCCCTCTGATGTCCCCTGCCTCACATGGACACCAGGTATGAGGCCTCCTCCCCTGAACCCCACGAATTACCCTTCATGGCAGGGGGTGGGGAGCGACTCGACCCACCAGACCGGATGAGTATTAGGGGAGGCACCTTCCCAGGCCGTGGCAGTGGGGGGGACCATCGTCATCCTGCAGAGGACTCCCATTTTCCACTTTTTCTGGTTTCCCCCAAGGACTGTGGCATGCAATGGCATCAGTGGTGACAATGAGCATGCTCCTGTGCACACCTTCACTAAGTGCCTGCCGAAGTCGCTGCCCTCAGTTTCTAGCGCTGAAGTACCCCCTCCCAGCCTCCGCTAGGGGGCAGGCACTCGCCGAGCGCTGCTAACCTTCCTCCTCAGTGAAGAAGAGCAGTCCTGAGGACGCTTAATCCTTCTCCCCCCTGCCAACCCCCGGCGGCCAATGCTCGTTCCCGAACATGAGTCACTGGCATGACGCGAGGTGAGGCGCACAGCACCTCAGCCCTCAGCACCACTGGGCCAGCATTATGGAGGTTTTTAAGACAAAAAAATGTGGACGTTTTGCTTGTGAATTCATTTTTTTTTTTACTGTGACTGCTTAAGATCACCCCCCCACACACACACACACACACACACACACACACACAAAACATGAACATTTCAGCCCAGTACAGAACTGTGGCATTATGTCAGCAGCAAGTTAGCCAGTTGCCAAACCTTTTCAGCTGTGGCAAGTGCATTCCATTCTGGCATCATAGTCAAGTGCTGCTCTATCACCCAACGTAGAGTTACAGTACCAGTGCACCTCTAACATTTGCTGCCAAAACCCTTTCTTCTTTGCTGCAGTCGGCATCCATAGTTTCATCTTCTTCCTTGGAATTCTCCTTCTCGTCCTGACCACGCATTCCTTCCACCACCTGGTCTAAGTCATCCAATGGAGGGGGTGCTTCTTCATCACCAAGGTGACTGATTTAGTTGTAGCACTAGATCGCGCTGGCTTAGCTTCAGCAATTCATCCATCTTTTTGAGCAACTCTAGTGAAAGAACTTTTCTTTTAGGTGCCAGTGTAATGCCAAACAGATCAGCCTGAGGTGCGAACAACACTTCGGCAGCAGAAACACACAAAAAAAAAGCAGGTGACAGCTCGCACCAGCTTAAATCACGTACGCGCTTAAATGAGGTATTTATTGTAAGCGCTTACAATCAGACACTTGACTTGCCTTACCACTTGGACAAGTGCCCCGGGCAGTGATTGTTATATGCAGTGGCTCAATACAGTGATTCTATGACACGTGACAAATGGTAATCAGATCTTGCCCGCTTAAAACGATCACCTGTTATAGCCATGGGCGATAAAAGAGGAGTGCACTGTAATACATATATTATAGATACTTTCCAGATGTACATCAGGCCAAACCTATTTTAACATATATGAAATATATCTCAGAATATACATATCTAATATATTGAAAATACATGTTTTCTAACATACACTTATTATAGAAATTACAGGGTAAAATTATGTTTGCATAAAACTATAATGATTTTTCATTAGAGAGTCCATAAAAACATTAAAAAGTAAAACAAAGTATTTTCTTTGCTAGAATAACAAAACATATACATTTAGTTTCTCAATACCAAGTATAAGACATATCTCATTGAATTCTGCAAATATCTAAAGTAAAAGCATAACTGGAAAAATGCACAGATATCAAAAATGTGTGACGTATTTAGGCATATTCAAATATACTCTAGATATTAACAGAATACAGTATAGTTCTTTTCCATATGGGTATAATTTAAAACTATGTTATTTATATATATATAGCTTCTTACAAGGGAACCCAAAAATGAAAAAGTATAAGTAACTCAGACTATACATGTTGGATATGTGTTTACCTAAAATGCAAAATATGTAGAAATTGTGATAATGTGTATACACAAATAAGCATTTTTGAGTTTATTCAAGGATATAACATTGAAAGAACAAAAAACTTTAATTTTTAAATAGTACAGCAAAAATATATTTCAAATATATACATCAAAGATGTATCCTAAGTATGATACATCTTCAATCATTCTGTGAATATCTAGAATATATCTCGAAATATATCTGAAAAGTGTAAATGTATCTGACATGTATTTGAAACATATTTGGGTATAGAAGGATATATTTCAGATATTAAAAAATATAGATCTTTTCCATATGAGTAATGTCCGCTGACCATAAACACGTGGCTGGTCCCCTTAGAGATGGGTTGCCATTTGCAGAAAGAGATTTAAGATGTTAGTAAAGGGTAAAAGACACGCTTGCCTATCTAAATAGTGCTAGGGTAGCCATTATTGACAGTCTCTCACCTTCTGTGGAAAGGTTATTTGTTGCTGGCTTTGTAAAGCTGTATAGCTTAGGAGTGTGATCCAGTGTGTGTAGGCTGGTCAGATGCACATGAATAACTGACCACAGATGGACAGAGGAGGGGTACTACAGGGAGAAGGACTTCTTTGGAAGTCACATGTGCATCTAGAGCTTATCAGGCGATGTGGTGACCCAATATGTAAGGTATGGAGTGCCTCAGAGAATTCGCCCCACAATGTATCATGAGAAAATTCCAAAACATGGACAGTTGGTCAGGGAAGAAAGGTTCAATTTTTTCATCAAAGAAATTGATGGATGTTTAGTATCTAATGTGTGAAAAAGAGGTGATGAGGAATTCCATATAGTAGACACAAAGTAACTAATAAAGTGTGTGGACAGTATGATCTTCACTCGTGAAGTTTCAAGTCTATGGAGGTGTGCATAGTGCAAGGAAGGATGAGTCTTTCTAACCAAAATCCGTTCTGTCAAACAATCTGGGACCTGTCCCTACCACACTTGTCAGAAAAAAAGCAACTTATCTGTCATCCTTGGCTACCCATGGTTTATTTTATACGCTCCCTGCATTATAAAACTAATTTCTACACAGCTCAGGTGATTTCATTTGTTCCAACATTTTCAACATTCCGTAATGAATACTGTCCACATGCACTTTTGAAATAGCTTTCTTTTTCTAACCCATTGCTGCAGTTCTTCCATTTTTTAATGGCTTCTCTGCTCAAGTTTAACTGGTAGAGTGACTTAATTTCTATTTATGCCACCATAAAATGAAACTATTTTAAAATGTGAAGAGTTCATATGATAATTTTTGTCTGCACAAGGAATTAATTTCCTTGTGTTAACCTTATTTCCTCTTCATACATTTCATCAACTGAGACGGTTTATATCAGTGGAAGTGTTAAATTCTGCATTCTGATTTGCAAATAAAGTATTTAAATCTAGTTGCCATCCCATGCTCTTGTGGCCTTTATGTTTATGCTCCTTTTATGTACTGTACTGCTGTATATGACTAGTTTTGAAATGCTGTTTATAACTATTTTTTTCTCCTTTTGTACTATCTTCCATACCACCCACTCACTCACTCACTCACCTGTAGGATGCATCTGGAAACAAGCTGTTATTACCTCAGTATGTCTTTCCTTGTAAAACATCTGAAATAAATAAACAATAAATATCTCCTCACTGGAGGCCTCCTCCCTGGCTTTTTATGAGCTTGGATAAATAATGTGCTTCCCTAAGACTATTTATTTTTTTGGAATGTATCCCTTTTTACTATGATGTTTATTTATTTTGATTATTCATGTTTTATGTGAAGAGCTTTGAGACTTCAGGATAAGGTGCTATATAGTTAAATTATTGCCCGATTGAAAGACTGATGTTTAGCCAAGAAAGCATGGACAACTGGAGAACAGTTCCTTGTAGCCAGGATAGAGAGAATGTATTCCAAATCTGAAATGCACAAGCATTCAATCATCATTCCATACCACATCTGTACTCACTGCCCCAGCTACTTCAATACAAACATACTCAGTACCTAGTATCATAATTAGTTATCCTACCAATCATTCTAACTACGTTTCTTACCCATCCCTTCTATACAACAGTCACCTGGTGTATCAGTGAACAGTAAGTTACTAAAATTCCTTAACTACAACTCAAATTGCTGGGTCTTTTCTGAATTACAGGGTTCTAAATTATGTTTGCAGCCATTAGTGTGAAGGGCTATTGCTTAGGAAAAAGCCAGTTGCTCCACTGATATTTCACTGGCCCAATTGGTGTACTTTTTTTTTTTAACTTACAGTATGTTTTATGACTCTGGCATGACTTTGCCCACAGTCAGACCTGGTCCTGGCCTCCTGCCCACCACGAACCTGTGGGAACTTTCAAACCCATAAGCCTACCCCTTTATGGCAGGTGCTGGCTGAGCCAGACTCCAAAACCCCACTCTGTCTGGCTATGGAGCAGAGGTTCCAGGGGTGTCCCCACCTCTGTGGCCTGGGACGGGGTCTGAGTGCTCAGGGGGTCCTGAGACACAGAGGGTTTTTCTCTTGGGTGGTAAGTTTCCCCCAAGAGGTGTGACATGTAATGACACCAAGACATGGGGGCACGCTCCCATGAACCATGTGTCTGTGTCCACCCACTGCTCCAGCTAACGCTACACAGCCCTGAATTCTGTCCCCTGGCATACCACTAGGGACCAAGGGACACCAGCTGTGACCACTGCTTCGTCGGGCTGGCCACCAGCTAGTGTACTTAATGAAATATTGCCTCCAGAATGACAAATCAGCAAGGCAAGGAATGAAAAAAAAAACTTGACTGGCCCTATACAAAATCTCTCTTCTGTTCTACGCCATTCTACTTCAGGACATTCATGGAATTGAGACTTGTTTTCTCAATGCACTATAATCTTGGGAAATATTTTAATATAAAAAATACATGGGGGGCTGGTGAGCAGCCGAAGGGAATTGTCAAAAGGTGCCGTTCTCCTAAGAAAACATCCCTAATTTTAATTAAAAGTGACAGCTTCAGCGCTTTTGTGGCTTCACCACATATTCAAATATTGTGATTGCAAATAGTCTCAGAACAAAATGGACTGAATTAGAGGAACAGGTCTTTTATCTGACTTTTTTAAACCAAAGGCTGCTCCAGGAGAGCAAGATAAATCGAGTGAGACCCTGCTTCCCCAAAGACTCTAGTGGTGAGAGCACCCAATACGTTTCTCTTCTTACAGAGAAACAGACTCTACAGCATCTCTGCAAATCTAGAAAAAATGTTATAAACACTCGACACTGTGAATGGTAGAAGAACCCGTGTTGGGAGGGGAAGTAGCAGGGGGTCTGAGATGAGATGTGAACCAACAGAAAAGGATTAAGGAGACGTGACTGTACACAAAATCTACAGTTCTTCAGAAGGAACAAAATGGCTGTATGCTCACCATGTCAGGATAATTTTTGTTTCTTTTATACATTATAATTTGGCCAGTAAAGTGTGGCTGGCACATCATGGTCACCCGCCACTTTATCCAGGTGGTGGTCTGTACTTAAAGACTCACATCCTCATGTAGTGTTTCAAACTCAGTACCTTCCAGTTTTCTAAAAAGTAAAATCTCAGAAATGTGGTGCATACACCTGCTGAGTAGCTTGGAACCACGGCAGAGGGGACTACACTCCCAGGTGTCAGTGAGAATGTGTATGAAATGTTCTTGTTGCCATACCATGGGGGTTTGGGGAGAGTCTTCTTGGAAGTTAATCAGTTTTATACAGGGCTCGAAAGTACAGTATTGTGTGACTCATGTGAAGCCAATCTGACCCGGATAGCCTGCATAATGTAAGACTTTTAGCAACACTACTGGGTAATGTAGGACTTTTATGGACTTTATGATAGCAACACTACTGGCTACAAAGAAAATCCATGGTGCTTATTGTCAACTCTACATATATCACCCACAGTTAATGCAGGTGATCGCATATAACGGGCAAAATGCACCTGACATTTACCATTCCCATTAGCTTTAATGTTGTCCCCCGTCATATATAGTGATTGCTGCCCGCCATGTATTTCAGGCAATTCAGCCAGCTCTGCAATTAGTTTAGTGCACTGTTAGCAGCTGTCCAGTTTCGTTGCAGTTCTACACTTGTCACTTATTTCCTAATTAATGGCGATTAGTACAGTACCGATTGGTGCATAAAAGATGTTAACTCCCACACAAAGTGTTTTTGACATGCAGCACATTCATTCTGTCATTTACAAGTTAGCTGTGGAGTAAGTGCTTAATGGAATGTTACAAAAACAGAAAGCCCTAAGTCTGAATGAGAAAATAGAAATGCTTCAAACACTGGACGACTTACCAAAGCTGAGTCAGAGGGACTTAATCCAATTAAACCTTCCAAAGTCCACCACCGTCGACTTGCAGAAGCAGAGGGAGAAGCTTCTGCAGGAGTGGCATGAAAATAGCAATCTCGAGTGCAAAAGAAAGCATGAGGGCAAAGACAAGGAGGTGGAAGATGCTTCACTGCGCTGGTTCCATAATGCCCGAGGGCATGATGCCCTCATAAGTGGTCTGTTGTTGTCCCAAAAAGCACAAAAAAAAAATCACTGAGGCTTTAGGTAGGCCAGATTTCAATCCATCAGAGGGCTGGCTTCAGGGTATAGAAAAAAACAGCACAACATTGGCTTCAAACGTGCACATGGTGAGAAGGGACACACAGACACGCCAACTGAAAAACAATGGATTTCTGAAGTTCTGCCTGGGCTGTTGGATGGGTACCCCACAAAAGACATCTTTAATTGTGATGAGACAGGCCTTTTTTCGCTTTGTAGGGTATAGAACATTGGTCTTTAAAAATGAAGCCCTGCTATGTCAGAAAAAAGCAAAACAGCAGATTTCAGTTCTAGCATGTTGTAATATGGATGGGACTGAAAAGTCTGAGTTCCTTGTTGTGGACAAATCTGTGACACCTAGGTGCTTTAGGGGCATAAACCACCTACCAGTCATCTACAGATCTAACAGATCCACCTGGGTAACAGGTGAAATTTTTACTGAATGGGCTCAGACATGGGATCGGAGTTTGTGAGGGTGCAAAGTTGCCTTGCTTCTTGATAACTTTTTGGGGCACCCACCGATCCAGGGGTTGAGAAACATTAAATTGATTTTTCTACCACCAAACACTTCCTGCGTAATTCAACCCCTGGATCAGGGCATCATCTATGCAATGAAGCAACATTACGTACATGCCATGAGGCAACGTGTCATTGAGGAGCCGGATTCTGATGCTGACCTTACTGCTTCAACAGGCATGGTACTCTGTTGCACAAAAACACCACCTACCAGTGTTTTATCAATGTAGGTTTTCTTCAGGTTAGTGACTTGGGGGAAGGCACATCTAATTCTCAGCCACTGTTTGATGAAGATGCCGGTTACAACGAGGAAACCCAAGTAGCCCAAGGGTTAACTGAGGATAAATTCTCCAAGTTACATCACACAAGAGATGAGGATGTAGTCAAGACTACATTGGATAACACAGCCCAGGCAGTATAGCACATCAGAAGCCAGGATACTCCATCAGAAGAGGAAGAAGACAACGCTCAAAGTGCCGACAGCAGAGAGGAAGCCAAAGTGAAACCAGACAATGTGAGGTCCACAATTCTCATTCTGAGATGTGCCATGGAGCAACAACTGGAAATGTCACAGAACTGGGGTGCTCTTGTGGTTGCAGAAAGGGTTTGGGAACCGTATAGCAAGAAGACAGTCATGCAGGCGAAAATTACAGGATACCTGACCTGACGTAAAGTATTGAACTGCTCCGATATGCACTGACTAGTGCTGATTTGTTTGCTGTTTTTTTTTTCCTTCTTTTTGTTTGGTGCTGCATTTACTTTATTTTTTAGTTCTCACTTGTTGTTTTTGTACTGTATGTACCTTTCTCTGGGGCTGATGGAATTTGACCGAAGTTGTGAGCACAAGTAAACACTGAGATTGCAATGTAGAGCTGTTTTTTTCCGATGTTAACGTTGCACTGACCACTTCCTATAACGGTCAGGTTAGGTTTTCACAAACGTGCCCATTGTAAGTGGTGGGGACTGTACGAACCAATCTGAATCTTATGCACATTCTAGTTTACTTGGACACCCCTTCTGCTGTAACCCATAGGGAGACTATCTAATGTACTGTAGATATCATGTGAAAGATTCTGTGTTATAAAACTCAAACTCTGTCCCTCTGTGGGATTCTTGTATTTGCTATTATTACAAAACCCAATAAACTATTACACAAATAAAAAAAAATAAAATACAGTATATATATATATATATATATATATATACACAAAAGCATATACTTACTGTATATAGTTACATATGACTATATAATAACAGAAAGGTACCAGTATTATGTTCATTATATTATATTTTGAAAATTGCATATGTATTCACAGCATAAAAATATCTACTACTAACCAATTTCATAAGCACACCACTGTATTAGCATAAAGCTCTAAAAGCCTGCAAAGGTGGAACGAAGTGCCATCACTTGAGCTGAGATTTGAAGTGCAACATAAATTTCCACATCTTGGCACATCAGGGAGAAAGGCAGCTGCCCTCTGTGGAGAGAAGAAAACTGGAAGGAGCCTACCAGTGCTTCAGAGTCATTGTCATATGTCACTGGCAGTACAGATGACAAGGGGGACACACTGCTGGGGAAAGCTTGCTGCAGATTTGCAGTCCTGTAGCTCGCAGCTGATTTAGTTGTCAGTGTATGGATTGGGAATGAGCAAACCAATTATAATGAAAACAAATAAATATTCTTTGGCATACTATATGTTTGTGGCCTTCGTGAACATCTTTGGGATTAACAAAAAGATAGGACTGCATAAAAAGAAAGGGTAGCACCACAGAACAACGCTGCTTACACTGGAACCACTTTATAGCCTTTGATAAGACAACAAATAAAAGGACCATGTGGGACCAGAAGGCAGTGTGGGCTTGCGGTCAGAACCCCGGCCTGGGAATGAGAAGATCACAGATTCAAACCCCATTACTGTCAAATACTCCCAGCATGACCTTGGGCAAATCACTTAACCTCCCAGTGCTCCAGTCCACTCATCTTCGGAGAGAGGAAGGAGCAGGACCACACTGGAAAAGAGACCTTACATCTCAGCTGGTTCATCCTGTGTAAATAAATTGTAACTCAACAAAATAAAAAGTCTAGCACATTGCCTTATGGTGTGTTTATAAAGCAGGTGTCTGGGTGTTAATGAATACTATATCAATAAGGCACCATGATTTGTAATCAATTAATACTTTAATTGATGTCTTGATTTCATTGATTTTAGGGACTACTCTCTCCATAAATGTAGTAGAAATATGAATGTCCATTTTGTTTGTAAGGTAAGCTCAACGTCTCTGAAAATATTCCTGTTCTACATCTTCTATATTGCTGCATGTTTCATTTATTTTCTCCCTGTCTGTAGCTGCACACTGACACATCCACTGGGAAATCACTCTCTGCTTTGTTTCTTCTGTCAAACAAAGCACGGATGCTTTCATTTCAGTCTCAGAAGCATACGATCTTATTAAAACAAGGCTGCTGCAGAGCACAACATACCAAAAGGCATCTGCAGACATGATGCTTGGGGAGGCCTTGAAGTGATCGTCTCAAAACAATAACTCTCCCCCAGCACACAGTTTAAACATAGAAACACATATTCTGACAGCAGAAAAGGATTGCTTAGTCAACCTAGTCTGTCAAAATGTATTATATATATATATATATACACATATACATTTATTTTTAAATTTCTTTTATTGAAAACTGGGTGCAACTGACTGAGACAGCATGTCCAGGATTTGACCATGTCCTGGGGAAAAAGAATACAGGTAACAAGCATTACAAAATGATTACAGAATCACATTTACAGTATTAAGTTTAGGTGCAAAAATATCCAGGAGCAATGAAATCCCTTAGCTCATTCTTATAAGTCATGAAGATTTTCAAGTTTCTCAGAGGGGAAGAAAGTCTGTTCCATTATAAAAGCATTATAAAAGTAGACAGTGGAAAATGGTTCCTGTCCCCCCAAACTAACATAAAGATCTGCATTTTTCAAGGGTCTTCATAACAAATGGGAGCAGTAATAACTGTACCTACAGCATTCCCTAATTTAAGGAATGTCTCAGAGTTGCTCCAAACATTTCCTCCAGCCCTCCTGAAATTGGTGTTTCCAGCACTGCAGACTTTGGTCCACAGGCTGTAATGTAAAACATTTGCGATGCAGACTAGTGTAGCTCTCCTTTAAAAAAAAATGTACATTATGCCACTTATGCCGACAGCTTTATAAGTTTATATGACCAGTTTATCCGATGCTGTCCCTGATTTTGGCCATTTACCCCTGATTTGTTTAAGCCTTCTCCCTAATGTTTTTATCGGAGTTTACTGTATGTCTGACCTTTCAAGCAATAATCAGAACCCCCCCCCCCGGCCAAGTAGGAGCTTGTTCATATAACATTTAAGATCCGGACTGCCTGAACTCATAATTTTGGCTCTGAAAGGCTTGGCCACCTTGAAGCTGAAATGAGCTCAAAGGATTAACTGCTGAAGCACTCTTCATGTAGAACAAACAAGGAAGAGCACGCTGATTAAGGGATATGCAGAAATGGGTTTGTAACCCCATGAACAATGGCATAAGGATAATGAATGGATACTTAAAGTGGAGTGCTTACTTTTTGATCGGATAGTGAGAGTGTATATTTACATATTTTTTGCATTTCTCTTTTCCTTGTCCTTTAATACTAGGTTAATTTGCATAGGAACAGAAATCCACTCCTGCTGAAAGCACAGGAGTCAGTGGCTCCACAAGATTTACTTTAAACTACAGAAAACCTTGAGACAGTAACAAAAAAATAATTGTAGAGAGGAATCGGGAGGGTCTTACAAGCTACGTCATCCACTGCAGGTATAAACCAGGAGCAGAACTATAGAAAGAGATGACGCCGCAGCCCTCTCTAGTATTGGAAAAGGTTAGAGGAATCCCCCACTTGCAAACAGAAAGTGGCATGTACTATGGGAATGTTGGCATTTTGGTGATGATGGATAAAAGAATTAAAATAAATCCAACTTCTAAGGCATGGATCTTCAGCCTCTTTTCGTCTCTGGAATACTGCATTTGCCGCCACAGGAGCTCCTTCAACTTACCTACTTTGTCACTGCCATAGAGTATTGGGTAACTTAGGACACTGCACTAGCAGTACCAACTAAATCCTTGTCCCATGGAATTCCTCTGATTCTGCTCCTTAACTTCTTGCTGACATCATAATTCTCTGTTTGCAGCATCACAATTTGTTGCTGTACAAATGACTGTGATCGACAAGAAAACTGCGACTTCAGCAAATAGCAAGAGCAGATCAACTCTTGTGGACAAGGATCCTGTTTCCATGTAAATGAACCTAGGCATGAAGACTAAAAGGAATAAAAGTACAGAAAATATATAAACAATAAGCTTATTTGTGCTGTTGGCCTGGTGGTGCTGAGGGTTGAGGTGCTGGACGCCACACCTCACGCCATGCTGGTGACCCAGGTTTGGGAATGAGCCTGGGTTGTTGGGGTCAGCAGGGGCAGTAGAGGATTGAGCGTTCAGAGGACTCCTCTCCCAGGGGAGGGATCCAGGGAGCTCCTGGCCCTAGAGTGGCCTCTAGTGGAGACCAGTGGCAACACAAGCATACGGGGCATAGCAGAGGGGATTGATGTTGGCAGGCTACTGCAGCAGAGGCGTGGATGACAGCCGCGCTGGAGCCATTGCACGCCGCATCCTAAATGGCAACATGGAAATGGAAAATTCCCCTCCCAACATCCATAGTGATGCCCATGATGGGGACCTCCTGAGCAAGCCCAACAAAGCCCGGAGTAAGTCAGGGTGGGGGTCAAAGGGTGATGCGATCACTCTTCCCGGTTAGGGCCACCCGGGGGGGGCCCTCCATGGGGGGGAAGTCACGGTCCTTCCCACTATGCTTCTGAGGTGAAGGCTGGCTTGCAGAAGGAGTTGAGCTCGCGCGTACAGGGTGGACTGGGGGCAGTGGCTAAGCCCCACCGTTTAGAGGTGTAACCCCCGTTACCCGGGGTTACTAGAATCCCAGTAAGACCTAGTGGTAGGCAGGGAAGGCAGCTTGTGAAACTCCAGTTAAATGGATTTCACACTGTCTCACTCTGTTCTCAGTATCAGCTGAGACTGAGGGATGACATCACCATAGAACTATCGCAGCTGCATGAGCCACATTGGAATCTGCAGTTGGGAGTTAGGTTAGAATGTTGGGAGTTTTTGAACAGTGAGTAGCAGCAGCTGTGTGTGAGCAGCAGCAGTTGTGTGTGAGCAGTCTTGAAGGGAGGAGCACAGCAGTCTGTGCACAGGTTCTTGGAGTCTAAAGCTCTGATATAGAACTACTTTAGGGAAGGTGTGTGTTTCCGCCAAAAGAGGAACACAGTAAGCTGTTCGTGAAGTGGTGGAGACCGCTGTTACTGGTCTCTGTGCCCCATCCCTGAGGGGATGAGGGGGGTAAAAGGTTTGCCTGTTATTCCAGGGGCAACCTCCCAAGTTGTGCTGCGGCACCAGAAGTTGTCAAGAATCGCCTGTGGGGCACCTGCAACCAAAGGGTGAGTTCTGCTCTTACATGGGGCCTATGTTTCACCTGAACTGTTGTAAAGTGGGGATTGGACTACTTAATCAGTGAGAGGCCTAGAGGAATAGGCTAAGCCAAAGTAAAAGTATGTTCAAGTCTAGTACAAGGGGAAAGCCAAGACATGTAGAGGAAATGTGCTATGCATTTACCCTTTAATCTACATTGCCAAGCTTTTCAGAAAGAGTTGTTTAAATATGTTTGAGTCTAGTACAAGGGGAAAGTCAAGACATGTAGAGGAAATGTATTATGCATTTACTCTTTAATCTACATTGCCAAGGTTTTCAGAAAGAGTTGTTTAATGTCCAGAGAAATGGCCGGGTATGGATTGTGGAAGCTAGTGGTGGGAGACCCCCCATCATTAGTAACCAGGTTCACCTCTACGGATTTGCTCTGTGGATCTTTTATTTTGCCTCAGGCACTTGGCCAGTGCTGAGGGAAGTACCCAGGTGTGGGATTGAAAGCAAATTTCCCTTATGGAGTCGAAGGCTCTAAGGTGGTTTAGGGAGCCACCAGAAAATGTGTCCATGTCACATGAAAGGTGTTCAAGTGGCCGGCAGGGGAGCCGAGCCAGGGAAAATCCAAATAGTGTACAAGTTGGGCTGTGTACCCAAAGCAGCGTGCAAGTCCAGGCTGTGTGCCTGGTGGGTCCAGAGCCTGAGGGCTGAAGTGTTGAGGAAGTGTTCTGTTTCTCTTATCTGCATTACCAGGAATGTAGCCCCGTGGGGGTTCATCTATGCTTTGTTTGTTCAGTCTGGATGTGAATAAAAGCCACACTTTAGAATCCCATCCCTGGTATTGGACATTACAATTATTGCTTCATGTGTTCAGATTTACTTGGGTGCCCCTGTGCAGAGTAGCCAAACCCAGCCCTTGTGCCGAGTAACCTAGTCCTCCCCGAACCCAGTCCCCACCTGGTACTGCTGTCAGCTTCAACAGCATGCCACCTGTCGTTTGCAAAAAGACAGGGGTGAGGGGCTTACAAGAGGTCTACAAAAAATAGTTCACAATAAGCTCATTTGTATCTAAATATGTTTTTCAAGGTTTTCCCAAAGGTCACAAATACTTTGTAAAGCAGACCCTCTGCACAAAAGTCTTGAATGAGGGGAAGTAATACGAATGTTGAAAATGTTCCCATCTTCCAATGCCAGCAACCCAGGTTCATGACCTAGGTCAGGACATCAGGAGTTAACTGGTAGAGGCAGAGGGGGTTCTGGTGACCATCCTAAATGCCTCCTGCCTTGGGGAAGGTTTGGGGGTTCATTTTGATGCACCTCTGGCCTAACGCGGCCCAGGGGGTAGGGGAGCAATGTTGGAAGGAATTTTGCAGCTCTTAGGGGGAACCTCAAGTGGGAACATGCCCACTTGACAGATGCACAACGTAGAGGCATTGTACATACAGAGTGGGACCAGCAGGGAAATGTCTCTCCCTCCCTCCATCACCCCCAATACACATCCTGCCTGGTTCTTTCATCAAGCTGTGCCTCCAGTGAGAAAGCTCAGGAAGGCATTGGGTAAAAAAAACAAAAACAAACAAACAAAGATAAAGTCTCTTTCACCCCCGAGCCACATGTTTACAGAGGCCTTCCCAGGCTCTGCCCCTACTAGTCCAATCCTCCCACTTAGGTTCCACCATCAAATCAATATGTGTTCCTGGGGAGCTGGCCCCTCTGGGTTCCACCCATGGGGGATAAGTCACGGTTAACATAGAACTAGGGCTCTGGGGGTGTAACAAAGGTTGCTAGGATGGCAGTATTCCTGAAGGCTGCTGAAGTAGGACAGCAGGGCTTGGAAGATGGAAGTAAGACTTTGGGGCAGGCCTGAAAAAAACAGAAGGTAATAACTAATACTATAAGAAAAAAGTAAACACTCCCATATATGCTTATTGCTAATTAAAATTAATTTTCCTGATTCCCCACCATTATAAAATGCATTAGAAATGTCATGCTTCCTGATTGGCCAAACAAGTTCTGAGACCCATACGAACATACAAAATTTGCCAACAGGTAAAGGCCTCGAGGTCTATCAAGTCTGCTCGAACGTGCAGCTAGCACCCCTTATTCTGCAGCTGCCCCTCACTCCCACCCTTCCCTTCCCCCTTGCCCTGTCCCAGCCCCGTCTGAAGTAGTCCACTGTTCTACTGGATACCACTTCTGCCGGTAACACATTCCACCCAGCTACCACCCTCTCCATAAAAAAGTGTCTCCTCATCTCCCTCCTGAACCTTCCTCCCTCCAGTCTCATATCATGGCCCCGGGTGTCTCTCCCTTCCCTTACTTTGAACAGCCTCTCCGTACCTGTCTTATTTATTCCTTTCATGTACTTGAAGGTTTCAATCATATCCCCCCGGCCCTCCTCTACTCCAGCGAGTAGATGTTCAACTTCCTCAGCCTCCTCTCGTATGGTAAGTTCCACAGCCCCTTGATCATCTTTGTCACCCTGCTCTGCACCCCCTCCAGTAACCTAATGTCCCTGTTCAGATACAGGTGCCAGTACTGCATGCAGTACTCCAGGTGCGGTCTAACTAATGATCTATACAGTAGCAGAATCACCTCCCTCCTCCTTGAGGAGATACCCCTTGCAATGCAACCCAGCATTATGTTGGCCTTTGCAGCTGCCTTCCTACATTGTGCCGAGTTGTTCATTGACCCCGTAATGAGCACCCCCAGATCCTTCTCCTCTGTCTCGGCTAGCTGCACTCCCCTCAGCTGGTAACTCCTCCCTGGTTTTTCATCCCAAAATGCAGCACCTTGCACTTTTTGGCATTGAACCCCAGTTGCTAGGTGTCTGACCAGGTTTCCAGCTTTGCCAGATCATCCTGCAACTCCTGCCATCCCCCTATGTCGTCCACCACCGCTCCCATCTTGGTGTCATCAGCAAACAGGCTGGTTTTGCTCTTGATGCCCAATGATATGTCTACAATGAATATCCCAAACAACATTCGTCACTACTCTTGGAAATGAGAGCTCCCCACCCATCACCCTCTGTTTCATTCCCTGAAGCCAGTTCCCTACCCATCTCACCAGCGTTGCACCCGCCCCTGTGCCTTCTAACTTACTTCCCAGCCTCTCATGTGGCACAGAGTCGAATGCCTTACTGAAGAAGAGGTACAGGATATCCACTGCATGGCCCCCATCCAATTGCCTAGTTACCCAGTCATAGAACTCCACCAGATTGGTTTGGCAGGATCTTAGGAAGCCATGCTGTCTGCGGTCCTGTAGCCCATTGGCCTCCAGGATGGCCACCAGCCTCTCCTTCAGGATAGTCTCCATCTACCCACGATGGATGTAAGGCTCACCGGTCTGTAGTTCCCTGGTTCATCCTTGGGGATGCTCTTGTGGAGGGGCATCACATGAGCCATCCTCCAATCCTAAGGTACATATCCTGAGTGTAGTGAGGCATTAAATAGGTCTGCCAAGACCTTGGCCAGCTCCTTCATTACCCCCGGGGTGGATGCCATCTGGGCCTGGTGCCTTGTCCACCCTCAGTGCCCTCAAACCCTTCAGAACCCTGCTCTCCATGATTTCCCTGTCTGTCACCACCTCCCCATCTGTTTCTGCCCTCCCTCCCCATTGGGTATCACCCACCTCTTCTCCTTAGTAAATACCAAGCAGAAGTAATAATTTAGTGCTTCTGCCTTATCATCCCCTGCTTCCACCCAACCCCCCTCCTTCCTAATCCTTACTATATGGTCCTTACAGTTCCTTTTCTCCCTGATGTACCTGAAGAAATCCTTCTCCCCCCTTCTTAATGCCCTGTGCCAGCCTGAGCTCTGCAGACGCCTTGGCTGCCCTTACTGCCCTTGTCACCTCCTTTGATTCCTTCAGGTACTCCTCCCTGCCCTCCCCCTCCCTGTTTTGTACCTCCTAAAGGCAGCTGTTTTCCTCCTTACCTTTTCCATGACCTTCTTGCTTACCCAGCTAGGTTTCTTTGCCCTAGCCTTCTTGCTCTGGGTCTTGCGCAGGTTCTGGTTGCCTCCACTATCCCCAGCTTTATGAGCTCCCACCTCTGGTTAGTGCCCATACTAGGTTAAATTCTGGCCAGGTACCCTTTTACCACTTCCCCCATCATCCTGAAGTTAGCCCTCCTAAAGTCCAGCACCCTTGTGCCAGATTCCACTCCTTCCTTACCCATATCCAATGTGATCCATACTGAGTGGTGGTCACTCCCCGCCAGCGGTTCTTCCACCCTAAGTTCCCTCACAAACTCCCCATTTACCAGCATGAGGTCAAGGGTATTCCCTAACCTGGTTGGTTTGCTGACCATTTGCATCAGGAAGCTGTCCTGGAAGGCATCCAGCAGTACCTGCTCCCTTCTATTCCTGGTTGTTGGGGTACTCCAATCCACTCCTGGAATGTTGAAGTCCCCCACAATCACCACACTACCCTTTTTGCAGGTCCTCTGGATCTGCCCTGCTAGTTCCCTGTCTAACTCCTCTGTCTGAGAGGGTGGCCTGTGCACCACTCCCATTCTGAGAGTCCTATTCTTGGAATCCTGGATTTACTACCCTCCTCCCCTTCCTCCCATACACATTTCAGTCCTTCCCTCACATATAGTGCCACCCCCTCCTTTCCCAATCACTCTATCCCCTATGAAATAACCTGTACCCTGGTATCGACAGGTCCCAGTCATTGTATTGAGTGGCCCATGTTTCGGAGATGGCTGCAATGTCCACTTCCCCCTCTGCCATGAGAGTCTGTAGCTCTGCAGTTTCTTTCCCAAGGCTCCTAGCATTCAGGGTTATCACCGTCCACCCCTGCCTCCCCATCCTGCCGTACTTTACTAGCATCACCACTAGTACTTGCCCTCTGTCACTGTTATGGGGGGGTAAGCTCATATGGCTTCCCAACCTGTGGTCTCTGCACGTCCCTTGCCCATTTGCCACCCCCACTCCTAGTTTAAATTCCCAACTTCCTCTATGTACTCCTCCATCTTCTGTTTCAATACTTTCTTTCCCTCCTTGCTCAAGTGTAGTCTATCCTTGGCATAGAGACTACTGTCCTCCCAGGTCCCTGCCCACCAGCCCATACCCTTTAGCATGACACCAGGTTCTTAGTCATCCGTTAAATTCCTCTATTCTCAGCTTTCTTGCTGTGCTTACCATGGGTACTGGAAGTATCTCTGAGAAAGTTATTGATCTGCCTGCCCCCTCACATAATTGTCCTAGTTCCTCAAACCTCCTCTGGACTATATCTACTGTCCTGTCAGCCAGGTCATTCATTCCCAAATGTATAATTAAATGAGGCTTGTCCCTACCCCTTCTAGCATATTTAGAACAGATTGTCCCACCCTTTCTGCTGGCATTCCTGGCATGGCCTGCACCCAAATGCCTCTCTCCTTTGCTACCCCGCCTGACTCCTCTTTGTATTGAGTCCCCTAGCACTAAGATTCCACCCCTCTTATGAACTGCTTGCATCCCTTCTTCCCCACCTCTCGCTCCCGGCTCCTCTTCCTCCTGCACAGTAGTTCCCCCTTCTGCCCCTGTTGTAATTCTCACAGCAGAACTTCCCCCCACTCCAGTTTCATCCGGACTTCTATCAGTTACTCCTCCAATTTCATCACCTAACTCCTCCTCCTTCCCCTCTAGTACTGCAAAACAATTTTCTGAAGACCCCTCTCCAGTGCCCGCTCTCCTCATAGTAGCCTGTTCCCTCCTTTTGACTCCATGGCAGTTGCCACTTCTCTTCCTTCCTGTTCTCTTTTTCCCCCTTGACCTGGTTTCCCCCAACACCATTCTTCTTGGCCTGGGACCGGGCCCCCCTGCTTCTGACCCTCTCCTCCTCCCTGTTGGCCCAAACTGCACTCCCTCCTTATCTCCCCTCCTCCCTCCCTCCAGTGCTGTGCTATAACCTCCTCCAGTCTGTCTTGCCTGTCTTAGCAAGTCCTGCAGACCCTTGATCTCCTTTTTAAGTTTCTCTGTTTGGTTGCACACAAAACATTCCCCCACCCTCCACGTTATTTTTAGAAAGATTTGCGCACCGCAGTTGTTGCAGCCTACCACTCTACCCATTGCTCTCGTTGCCCACCAGCAACCCCCACCTTTCCAGATGAAGGATACCCAATGCTCCCTCAAGTTTCTCCTCTCCCCTTCTGTCATTGTAAAACATTCATCTCCTTTTCTCAATTTCACTTACCCCCTTTGTCATACACTTTAGATAGACTGAGCAGCTGCGTTTTAAGTTCCTATCCCTCCTGTCCATACCCAAAAAGAAACTGTAAGCAACTATTGCACAGCCTCCTTCTAACTCCTACCCCTCCTTTCCACAATGCAAACAGGCAAAAATGAAAGCTCCTTGTGTTGCAGTTGCTTCCCTTCCATGGAGATAGCAGTCACCTCTTCACTCACTGTTGTTCCTTTCCTGGACGTCTGCTTCTGCTATACTGTACTGTAACTCGGATCCACGACAGAATGGCGGCAACACAGACTGCGAAGTCTTCCACAGCGACACCCGCATTGTGCAGAGCACAAGGCCACCATGACAATGCAGTGCGGACACAGACAGCGACAGCATGATCGGCAAATGGCCAGTGGCTGCAGGGAATGGGTTCTGCTCAGCACAGGCACCCTGCATGGGAACCACAGGGCATGGGCACATGGGACAACAGCACACCCGGGCATGTGGCACCCACCCACCAACAGCCTGACTGCCAACGCACGCAACACAGGGCAGCCGGGTCCAGCAATCCTACCACCCCAATGTACGGGATGCACAAACATCACTGGAGGATGGAGCCACCCGACTGCAAGGGGCAGAGCAGGGAATAGCCCTCGGCCCACCCAGCATTGCTCCGCCGGACACAGATGGGTCAGACCCACACAGGGTGGCTGGGTGCTGTGACGGCCTCAGGGGACAACGCATGGCACAGGGGACCACGGGGCAGCACAAGTGCCACTGGGACACTGCTGCAGCGGTGCAGGGGCCCAACGGCAGCACACAGACAGCCACAGGACAAGGCGCACAACCTACACCTTACAGATAGCAGACAGCGCCGTGCGTATGGCCCTATAGGCAAGGGCATCCACAGCAGTGCCAGCGGGACACCCCCACCAAAGAACAGCTGCTCACTGCACTTTTCTCAAGGAGTGCTGTGGTCAGACACAGGACAGTCACAGCCATGTTTGAGAACAAACGTGTTTATTGCACATGTACACCAAGACCCAGTGCCACACACCAGTACCCGTGCCTAGAACACACCCCAACACCAGCTTTTCACCATTAGTCCCACACGGAACAGTCCACAGCTACAAAGGTGCTCAGACCTGGAGACGGACATTTAGGGCAATGCCCAGGAGGTACTCCCTCAATGGCCATGTCTCGTATTGTTCAATGATTTGCAGTATATGTTCCATGGCATCCCGGGCCCTCCTGCGGCTGCTGGACACCTCATTGCCGCATAGCAGCTGCTGATGCCCCTCAGCTCTGTCAGGCGCTGTTGCCCACAGAGAACCCTGATGAAGTGCCAGATGGTTGGATGCGCTGCGCCCATCAGGGCATTGAAGCCACTGTGCCATCCCTCCAGCGCATTGGTGGTCCTGGGCAGGCCATCGTGGACAGAGACATACAAGTTTCAGAACTTCAGTGGATAGGTTGCCCAGTGTGTCACACCACTGCGAACAGAGCGACCTAGCCATGTCTCCTTGAAGTAATCAAGGTAGGAGCCCAGGGTGTCCTCAAATGACTCG
Source organism: Neoceratodus forsteri (assembly GCA_016271365.2). Classification (NCBI taxonomy): domain Eukaryota; kingdom Metazoa; phylum Chordata; order Ceratodontiformes; family Ceratodontidae; genus Neoceratodus; species Neoceratodus forsteri. The sequence continues at coordinate 1,224,759,057 of CM057450.1, forward strand.
AAGAAAGGCCAGGCTCGTAGCTCCTCATAGGTGCTGACAACGTCCCCTTGTGGCACAAAGGTGAGTGCTGCCAACATCTGAATGTGAAGGGTGAACTCGTCGTTGGTTACATAGAGTTGTGCCAAGTCCCCATACTGCTGTAGCTTCCTCCACAGGCACCGCGTAAAATGGAAAAAGCAGCCCCGGCGACATGCCTGTGGTTATACTGTGCGCAGTGCCCTGAAGGCAGTAGGCTCGAAGTCGTTCATAATTGACATTGGGCTTAGGTCTGGGCACAGCTCCTGCAGCTTACGGAGCATGGCAGTGTAGCAGGCTATGGTTCTGCTCCCCATCAGAGCGTACACCACTGGCAGCACGGTCTCTGTCTCTAGACCATGTAGGCTGTACATTTGTTGGAATAGCCTTGGGCTGGTTCTAAATGTTCCATCAGCATACCAAGCAGCACAGCAGGATAGGTACTGGAGGTTCCACTGTGTGCTGAAGATTAGGAAGTGACCGATGGTGCCCCCGGATTCATGGAGCAGTAACTGCTCGCCTGCATCAGACAGCTGATACTCTGCCAGGATAGTGAGTGCCGCAAGTGAGCTGGGCTCACCGGCGCTCTCTACACCCATCACCGTGCCCGCTGCACCATCTGCTTGAGGTGTGCGGCCGTAGGTAGTTGCCCTCTGACCGCATCAGGTAGCCCACTACAGCAAGCCATGATGACCTGCTGATTGCTCTCTGTCCATGTTACTGCCCGCTGCCTCACATCCGCCTGGACCTGCTGTACCGCTGCCTCTGCACCATCTGGCACATGGTTGTGCCAGCCCGTGAGACACATCATCCATGCCGTCTGCAGTTCAGGCTCATCCACGGCACTGGTCCGCATGGTACTGGACACACTTCCAGTACATCACCGGTCCATGTGTCCTCGCCCACTGGTACAGGAAGCCACAAAATGACAGGACGTTGTTTCCCTGGGTGCTCTACATGAATTGCAGCAGCATGTCTCCTTCCATCCCCTGTGGACACATATGTGGAGCTCCCCCCCCGGCGGGGCTTTATGATGTGGCACTGTGTGCGCCTGCCCACCTGGCCCTCCCGCCATTCGCTGTGCCATCCCTGTCAGCCTGCCTGTGTGCTTGGTGCTGTTTCTGTGTGCCGATGGGCCTCCTGTTCGCTGTCATTGCCGGTGCTGTGGGGTGGTGCAGCCTTGTGGCCTGGGTCCCCCTGCCCGACGTCCGGCACATCGACATGCAGCACTGTGCAGCACCTGCCTTTTCGAGGGTTGCGTGGTCACCCTGCAGCACGTCGCTGTAGGTGCCCTGTTGCTCTGGTCGGGTTTGTAGTGCTGCTATTGCCGTGTGTGGTTCGCAGTCGGGGTGTCGAGGTGAGAAGTGCGTACCCTGTAACTCCACAATTGCACTGGTTGGAAAATGTTTGGCAGTGTGAGTTAGAATTTGGGCAACTCACACATACAATTCATAAGCCACTTCACTCATTCCTGATTACCTACACAAACATAGCTGCCACCTTTACTCATATACAGTATGTAAACCTTCAAATAGGCCCTAAAAAATTAAACTCCCTCAAATGAAATAAAATAAGTAAATATTTGAATGTTACATGGCACATATAATTTGTTGGCAGGTAAGGATAATTTGGCCCACCTAGTCTGCTCCTGTTTTCCTATCTATTCTGCCACAGCAGACCCTACCTGTTGTCCGGCCACTCCCCCCCCATACCAATTTTCCTTTGTACCAATCCCATGCATGCTTGAAGGCCACCACTGTTTTCGTCCCTGCCACCCGTGCTGGAAGATTGTTCTAAGCATCTATCACCCGCTCAGTGAAGAAATACTTCTTCATCTCCCTTCTAAACTTCCCCCTCCAGTTTCATTACATGCCCCCTAGTTCTTGCAAACCTTCTTTTCTGAAAAACGGTCCCTTCCTGTACCTTATTCACCCCTGTGAGGTATTTAAAGTTCTCAATCATGTCTCCCCCTCCTCTCTTCCAGGGTGCACATATTGAGATCCCTCAGTTTCTCCTCATAGGACATTTGATGCAGCCCCTGTACCATTTTTGTTGGTCTTCTTTGTATGGTCTCTACCCTGCCTGTGTCCATTCTGAGCCGTGGTCTCCAGAATTGGACACAGTACTCCAGGTGTGGTCTCATCAATGACCAATACAGTGACAACACCACCTCCCTCCTTCTGCTGGTGATACCCATCACTATGCACCCCAGCATCTCACTGGCTTTCTCTACTGTTCTGTTGCATTACCTTGCCACCTTATGGTCATCTGTTATGATTACCCCTAGGCCCCTTTCCTGTTTAGTGACTGTCAATGCCTCCACCCATTATATACTCTGCCTTTAGGTTTCTACTCCCAAGGTGCATGATTTTGCACATTTTTGCATTAAAACCCAGCTGCTGAACCAGTCCGGTGGTACTGAGGGCTGAGGCGATGGACGCCACACCTCATGCCACGCCAGCGACCCAAGTTTGGGAATGAGCCTGGGAAGCTGGAGGTTGGCAAGAGAGGGAAGAGATCAAGCATCTGCAGGACAGTTCTCTCTTCCCTGAGGAGGGCTCTGGGGATGCACCACTCCATAGCGGCACCTGGCGGTGGCAAGGATACTGCACGCATAGCAATGCCAACATAGCAAGGGGTTGGAGTTCGGCAGGCAGTGGCACGTCGTGCCCAGCTGCCACTGCACATCTGAACTCCACGGGGTGAACAAGGAAAATCCCTTCCCTGAGGGGATAGGTGAAAGCGCTTCCTTCCAGACCACACTCCCAATGCTGGTCGCTCTCTCCTCGCTCCTACCGGTGGCTCCCCAACCCGGTACTCTACACTGTAGATAGAGCGCCCTGGGCAGATAGGGCAGCCCTTCCCTGTGGGGGTTCAGATACAGGGTTTCACTTGGGTCGGGGAGAGGGGTTACAGGAGTGAGCTTCACAGCAGGAGGTAGAGACCAGACAAGGAATTCGCCGGAAAGAGTTCCCCTTGGTGGAGGTATAAGAAATAAAGCATACAAAAAAAAAAACAGCTGCCATACGCTTGATTATTCCTCAAGCTTCTTCAGGTATCTATTCATTCTCATCATCCCCTCAGGAATGTCCACCTCCTTGTTGCAGATCTTGGTAGTATCCAATCATTAGCCCCTTCTTACAAACACAGAGTTTCCATTTCTGGTGTTTCTTTGATAACCAAGAAGAACCCCCCTCCTAGCCTTAACAGTTTGCCAATGAACTATCTTCTGCGTACCCTGCAACAGATGAAACTGAGGTTCCTGTTCTGCCCTTGTATGCTATTGTACCTCATACAATTTGTCTTAACTATGTTATGAGTTAATTTCTCTGCAATGCACTATGTACTACTGTAAGTAATGTATTATTCCAACCCCTTGTAAATGACAGCTTGCTTTGTACTTGTACATGTGTGTATATATATGCCTGTAATTAATTCCAGGCAACCCCTGAAAAAGGGACCTCTGGTCTCAGTGGGCCTACCTGGACACACAAATTCAATAAATATAGAGGATTAGTAGGAGCAGTCATACACACAATTGATATTCTTTAACAGAGCCCTGCATGATGACCTCCGAGAGTAGCTCGAGAGGTGCTCTGTTACCAAGATAACGTCAAGATACGAGAATATCCTTGTTTGTGTATGACTGCTCCTACACAATCTTTTATAGCGTATGGGGAGTCACAGCATAGAAAATCACACAAAACCAGCTAGAGAAGACAACGGAGATTAGAAATGTTAACATTTTCTGTTGTTTTTTTTTTTAACTGATACAGTGTGCTGTACATGTTTCTTCAAGTTTAATAATAAAAAAAAACAACTTCCAGCTTAACTCGATAGAAGAAAGCAACTATGTGGCAGCATTCCAAGTTGTTCTGCTGCAGCAGAACAACATAATGATGTCACTAGTGCAGTAGAACAAGCATATTCCTGGCACGGAATTTCATGCATAACAGCACTCCACCATATGAGTGGCTGGGGAATAGCAACAGGCTATTCTTTCGCTTTGTCGGCACTTTTGCGACGAGGGATTACCCAGAGCCGCAGCTCGAGAAGTAATCCGTCGCCATAGTGCCAACGAGGTGAAAGATTAGCCCTGTTGTTAACTGTTCCCCATGCACTTTTCTTTATAGTGTATAGTGAAACGTCGTTCTCCATCAGAAAAAAAAAGTCACTACAGCATCTTTCAGTTTAAAATCATTTTTACTGAGGTCGTAGAAGTGAAAAGAAAGGAAAATTACGTACTTACCGTAATTCTTGATCTTCTCTTGTATCTTCACCATTCATTACTTCCTGGGTGTAAGCCGGAGGCGCAACCCCACACGGAGCTTTTTTTTTTTTTTAAAATAGCCCAACGGCTCACCGGAGCGACGCCACACATGCGCGAGGGGCGGCTGCTAGTAGCGATCGACTCCTCCTCCAACTCAGTTCTGTGAGCCGGAGAGGCAAAATGAAAGCAGAAAATATAGATAGCGAGGCAAGATAGCCGAGGATAGCAAAAGCAAGGAAGAATGAACTGAAAAGGAATAAGCCGATGGAGGAAGGACAGAGGAGATAAGAACATCCCTAGCCTAGGAGTGCAGGGCCTCCTTACCTGGGCGACTCTAGGAGGAGAGATGAGTAAGGAAATGAGAAAATAGAAGAAGAAGAAAGAGAAGAGAGAGATGGGATGTTGAAGGGACCAGAAGGCCCAACGAGCATAGTTAGCTTGTAGCTGAAGGCTCTACTAAAGGGAAGCAAGAACTCGGAGATAGAGCTGAAGAGAAGGTTCACCAACCCGCTAGACAGACTCAGGAGGGCATAGTCCTCATCTTCAACATGCCATTGCTTGACACCCACTGGCTCCTGGCCGGAGGGCCTTTAAGTGGAGGACAGTCGAGGTGGAAGAATAAAACCTCAGCAGCATGAGAGCTGCTCAGGGTTTAGAAATAGAAAATGTAACCCTTTCAGGCGTTTCAAGATAGAAATGGGACTCAGACTGACTGGCTAAGGCCGGGCAAGGCTTAGGCTGGCTAAAATTGGATATGGTCAGCAGAGCTCTACTGTAAAAATTGTCCAGGAGGACACTTAAAGGGAGAAACCACTAGCAAAACAGCGAGAGGGATAGCCTACCTTCTCATTTGCTTTCTTGTTTGATTTCTCCATTTTTTTTTTTTTTCACAGATAAAAAATATATATATATTTTTTTTTTAGTAGATGCATGACCCAGATACCAAGATGCCTATAGCAGTCGGAGAGAGTTCCCTCAGCATTTTTTTTTTTTTTTAAAAGAAAGGAACAGACGTACTCGTTCCTCTGCTCTGCAAGATAAGAATAGAGGGGGGAATCAGATTTCAGGGCAACTATCTGAACACGGGATTGCAGGATCAAAACTGAATAGCCTGAGCCAGGCCAAAAAACCCCAGAGGTATCTTGCCATAAGAATAGCAAGAGATAGTTGTGCAGTCTGATCGCCAATGCAATCCACGAGATGGCCCATGAATCTTAGAGTAAGTAATTTTTCTGGATTTTAGAACCCCCCCAAAAAAGATATATATTTTTTTTTTTTTTTACTTTGTCTTTTTTTTTTTTTTTGGAAAATTTAAGGAAATTTTCCTATATTTTATATAAATGCAGAGAGAGGAAGGAGACGGAGGTGGAGAAGCCACAGGAAGAGGCACTGAGGGGATGGTGGGTGAGGTAGAATGAGGAAGATACAAGAGAAGATCAAGAATTACGGTAGTACGTAATTTTCCTATCTTCCTTGTCAATCTTCACCATTCATTACTTCCTGGTGAGTATAGCCTCTCTTCCTGGAGGGGAAGAGGCCATACCCTGAGGGAACAAGACCCCAGCCTTCTGCTGGTGAGAAACAGAAGGAGAAGACCCTGGCTTATTCAGAAAGCCTAAGAGGGAGAAGAGCTAGGAGGTGCCTCCCGAGGACGAGGAGACGAGGGAGCCCTGTAAAAGTCTCCTAGCTCTGAAGAGAAAAGACGGGTCCCCTGAAGGCGGAGCGAATCACCCTACCGGGCCAGGTGACAACCTGAAAGACGGCCATGCCGGCCCCGCCTGATGCAGATCGCTGTCCCCGCAAGCCTGAAGCCACCCATTGGCGCCAGAAGATGCCCTTGCTTGGTGTCTTGCCAGCTCCAGGCCCAGCGAGAGGGCAACGGCTTGTCTGGTTTGCTCCGTGATCAGGCATAGATGCCAGCAGCTGGGACATCATCCCACCACAGATGCCGGTTGTAGGCAGCGTGGTGAGCCTGATGTGATGCAATACAAGCACTGCACGAGCAGAAGAGAACACTCTTCGCCTCCCAACGGCCTAACTGGAGAGAGTCCGAATCCGTGGGGTCGGCGCCAGGCAACGGGCGCCTAGAAGGAGTATCCAGGTATACCAAACCTGAGGACGGGCTGGAAGGGAACCTAGAGACTCAGAGGGGGAACGATACCCACGGTGGCAGTCCGCCGGGCTGGGAAGAAGCGAGGACTGCCATGACCGGATAGACGCCCTGGAAGGGATAGGCCAGGAAGGTACCACCAGATGCTGGGCACTGAACTCACCAAGGAATTCACGCGCCTGCTCGTATTGCTCTTCGAACGAGGGAAACGAGATCCCTCACCATCCTCAAGAGGAAACGCTGATATTCTGTGAAATCAGCATCGGAGGACAGATGAGCAGGGGTTCCTCTCCCTCGGAGGAGGGAGACGAGGATGATGGGGAACTGGAATGCCCAGAGGATTCCTGCGTGTGGGAGAGTCGAAGACCCGCCATGCATGTACCTAACGATGAGGGAAGGCCGCAGAACCCCTGAACTGCTCCCAGGATAACGGACCTGAGGGGCCGACATGGCCTGGGAGTGGGGGTGGTGAAGGCAGAGAGATGGGAGAGGGCACCTCCGCTGAGGCAACTGTCTTCGCGAGGGCTCTGAATCCGGGAAAGGAGCCCTGGAAAGGGGATCCGGATATCAGACCAGGCCGCAGAACGGAACTCTGGGGAAGCGGAGCCTGAAGAGCCCTGGGGAGAACCTCCCTGTGACGACGCCGGACTGTATGGATCCAGAAGGGCAGTCCGCACAAACGCCGCCGGGACACCCTAGAACCCTGGAGGAGGGGCGAGGCTCTGCACTCTCCCTGGCCACCCCCGAGGTGGCTGGGAAGACCGAGCAGCAGACCCCTGCCCTCGACCCTCGACTCAGAGAGGGCCCTCCTCCTCACCACAGCGCCCCCATGTCCTTAGAGAGAGTGACAGCACCTCGTGGTAGCTGTCACTGGCCTCTAGAGAGGGAGCTCTCCCTGCGCCCGCCCCTGCCCCTCAGGGGGCTCCCTGCCACCCCAGCCGGGAACCCTCAGGAGGACGAGTGGGACAGAGGGAGGGCCTGCCGCGCCTGGCACCTTCTAGCCACCGGGACCCAGACTCAAGAGTGGGGTGCCAGGATGGGTCCACGCCTGAATCATCGCCTCCGAGGAGGACGAGACCAGCAGGACCTCAATGCTGGCCACCCCAGGGTCCTCGACTACGGGCTGCGAACGCCCCTGCATTATGGAGGCGCCGCGCCCTCACGCCTGTAGCAGCACAGGCTTAGCTCCACATTCTAACGGCGCGCGGGCGAGGCCGGCACCGCCTGGAGGTAGGACTACAGGCCCACGGCGGGCGCTGCCGGAAGGCGCAGGCGGCATCGCCGACGGCCCGCTTTGTCTATCGACGCCGCAACGGCGCTAAGGCCTGGGCGCGTACTGCCAACGGCGCCGCTTCTATCACCGCGCCGCTGAATGGCGCCGACTCAAAACGGCGTTGAAATGGCGCTGCCTCGATCACCGCACCGCGAACGGCGCCAGGATCCGGAACGGCGCCGAAGGCGGCTGAGGGTCCACCCGGCTAGCCCAAAAGACGCAGGGCCTCGCCACGGGGAGCCTGCACTCAAGAGGTGACTGCCGAGGCGGTGTCGGCGCGCGCCCCGGAAGGGACCACGACGCCCCAACACCGCAGAAGGGGCCCTCCTCGGCAAGAAAAGACGAGGAGACCCTCCTCCTCAGATCAGAGTAGCCCGGAGGGACCCGGGAAGGGCCTAGAGACCTTACCTGAGAATCCCTTGAGCCACGCCGCCCCTCAAGGTCGGCGGGCTTTGCCGAGCTTGAACGCTGGACTTCAAGACACGGCGTCCATGGAGAAACAGGCGCCGCACGAATCCATGTCATGGTTGGGTCCCAGGCAACGAAGACAAACGCTATGCCGGTCTGAGACGGAGAAATGCCGCCACAGTAACACCGACGATAGGGCGCCTGCCTTCAAACACGCTAGCTCCGGACCCGGACATAACGCCGAAATCAACAAGAAAATAGAGGAAAACACACCGCGCCGCTTTAAAAAGAAAAAGAACGGTCTTACCGATCGGTGTCGAGTGTGGAAAAGAGGAGTCGCTGACGCAGTGGAGAATGGACGCCGAAACAGGTGCTGCCCTCGACGGGCGGAGAAACAGAACTGAGTTGGGAGGAGGAGTCGGTCACACAACGGGCCGCGCATGACGCCGCCTCGAGGGCGGGCCGTTAGACAACCCTAAAAAAAAAAAAAAAGCTCCCGTGACGGGTGCGCGCCTCCGGCTTACACCCAAGAAGTAATGAATGGTGAAGATTGACAAGGGAAGATCTACAAGCGTTTAATATTTTTAGTGTTTAAAAACTCACATACAGCAGCACCTGGAACAGCAATTCATGTATTGTCCTGTGCTCGTCCTTGTCTCTCAGGAAACTATGTAATTGCCCTATGTCATTCTCCGTTTTTTTTTTTTTTTTTTCTGTTTTCTAATCCAGGATGAATCTATCCCGTTTGGATAGTGGCTTTGACAGTACTGCCGCCGGTATTGCTACTTCGAGCGTGTGTCCTGTCAATAGAGTGAGCTCTAACTGTCAGATGCTGCTCGAGGACACAGTGTGTGACGTACGCAGTGCAGCAGAACAAAAGTCGCTCTGCTGCACTGTGGACATCACTAGCGCAGCAGAATAACATTTCGAAAGAGATGGATTTCAATGGAGAACGACGTTCCACTATACACTATAAATAAATAACTACTTGAGGCCTATGTGTGGATTTGTGTGCGTATTTATTTATTTAGTGATTTGGAAAAGACCTTTGAGTGCAAGCTCTTTTACAAAGGTTCCACAGCATAGATTGTAAAACAAAGTACAATAGGAGAAAGCAAAGGTACATCACAGTGAACGATACAGCTTGGATTCAGAACTTAAAAAATAACTCAAAATATAGGTACAAGTTAAAATAACAAGAAAAACACTTTATGAAGGTGGGGGGGATAAGCAGCCACAAAGTGCCTTGTCAGTAGTTCAGAGGGACGGTGATAGCTGGCAGTGGGGTGAAGAAAGGAGGGACGAGAGAGAGGTAGGTACTGTGGTGGAGGTGAAGGGTGGGGGAAGAAGGGCGATAAGGTATAGGGAGAAATGGGGAATGAGGGAGGCTGAGCGGAGAAGACTTGCTAGAGTAAATGGTGGGATGTAAGGGGGCATGGTCAGGCAGCTTGTATTAGTAGTGACTGTTAGGGAAACTCATGGGACTGGGAGTTGGGGGAGGGGGAAAGGTGGGGTAGCGGTAACGAAGGAGTATGACGCAAACTGATTGCTGAGGCAAGTCATGAGATGGGACGGGGGTAACTGAGGCCTGCCTAGTGCTTGCTGGGAAGCAGGGAGAGCGGGTTTGGCTGGACTTAGGGGCAGGTGCACTTAGAGAGTGTTATTAGGTGCTGTTTGAGGTCAGTTTTGAATTGGGCCAGACAACTGGTGGCCAAGATGTGCCTGGGGAGTTCATTCATCTACAGGGGAGGCCTGGTAGGCAAATGCACATTGCCCAAGCGAGGTACAACAGAAGGGGATAGCCAAAGCCCCTTTAGTCCTCCTCCTGGTGACCTGTAACGAGTTGGCTGCCTTGATCAAACTGCCTACACAAGGCAGTGTTTTATCCAATACAGCCTTCTTCCCTAGGATGCAAGTCTGGAATTTGACCCTGTTTCTTAATGACAGCCAATCTGCACGTTAGTACAGAGTACAGGTGTGCGTGCTACGCTCAGCATCCAGGGTGAGTCTGCAGGCTTTGTTGAGCGCAGTCTGAATCTTCTTGAGCGCTGTATCCATTGCCGCCCTGTAGACCACTAGTCCATAGTCAACAGTAGATATGGTGGAACTGTGGACTGAGAGCCGGATAGCCCCTGGAGAGAGGTACTGCCTGTGCCTGTACAGGACACCAATCTTGGTACTGACTGTCTTGACCAGAGAGTCCAGATGGTGCGCAAATATGAGGATATCATCTATTATGACCCCCAGGTACTTGAACTAGTGGACTTGTTCCAGCGGCTCACTGCATGAGTTGGAGATGATGAAGGGGTGGTGCTTATTTTTGTAGTGGGTGCTGGACGTAAGCATGGCCTTGGTCTTCTTGTAGTTTAGTAGCAGCTTATGACTACAGAACCAGTCCTCGAGTTTGGAGAAGGAGTTCTGCAGCTCAGATTGTAGGGCAGCCTGAGACGTGCTGCTGCTCAGGAGCACAGCATCGTCTGCATATAGTATGAGTTTGGTGTTGCAGGCTGTGGAAGGTCAGTTAAGAAGAGGCTGAAGAGTAGGGGCCCCAGTATTGATACCTGGGGTACCCCTAATGATACCTCTCTTGCACTGGATACTATTTGCCCAATTTTGACACACTGATTTCTCCGTATCAGGTAGTTTTGGAACCAGCAAAGGGCACTGGGCACCACACCCATGTTTCACAGCTGGGTCAGTAACAGGGGGTGGTTGACTGTAACGAAGGCTTTGGTGAGGTCAATAAAGACAGACCACACCAGTTTGCCTTCATCCAGGGCCTTATGTGCATAGTTTGTGTAGTCCAGTAGGGCAGTGGTGGTACTGTGATTTTGTCTGAAGCCATGCTGGTTGGAGCATAGTAGATTATACTTATTGAGGTAGTCGATGAGTTGACCCGCCACACTCTTTTCCAGTGTCTTGGACAGGGGGGAGAGGATCGAGTTGGGTCTGAAGTTGACTACCAGAGTTGTCGCCTGCTTATGCACTGGCGTAACTAGTTCCTGTTTCCAAACCACCGGGAATTGGGCCAGGGCTAGGGACTTATTGTACAGCGTGGTAATGGGCACTATAAGAACATCCAGGGTGAGGGATAGAAGTTTCATGCCTATCCCATCACTGCCCAGTCTGGTCTTACCTAGTACTTTCTTGACCATAGTTAGGGCCTCCTTCACCGTCACCCTTTTGAAGTAGAAGGTCAGGTGAGAACACTCTGTAGATACATTGTTGGAATGGTTCAAACCAGGTTGAAAATAGACAGGTGGTAGCACTGGGGTAAGATCGGTGAAGGCCTTATTGAAGGCTTCCACAACAGCTAGAGAGTCTGTAGTGGGGGTGTTACTGATACTGAGCAGCTGAGGGTGCTTCTTGTCCTCCTTTCCAAGGATGCTTTTGATGTTATCCCAGAATCTTCTCCCATCACCCCAAGAATTGCAAAGCTGGGCTTTATGATAGTTGGCTTTGGTGAGCCGGATTAACTTGGTGCAGTGGTTCCTGGCCGTTCTGTAACTCTGGTAGTCATGCTTGCTACCTGTGTTTCTGGCCTTCTCTCAGAGTATGTCCCTTGCTTTCAGGTGGGAGAGGAGCTCCCCATCAATCCAGCCATTTGCCTGCCCCCAAATTTTTCTTTTCGTGAGCGGGGCATAGATGTCACAGATGGAGCTAAAGCCCTTAATGAAGTAACTGAGGGTCTGATTAAGGATAGGCACCAGGTCGATAGAAGTCCAGCCATGTAGGGCAAGGGCTGATTGGAGGGCTCCATGTTTACCCTGCCTCAAGACCCTGCTTTCAATGAGGATGGGTGGACTTTTAGTAAATTTATTAGACCACAGGAAGGTGATTGGGGAGTGGTCATTTAGCGTGTCCGGAAGAACCTTGATCTCAGAGATCCGGGATGGTGAGCTTGCTAGGACCCAATCTAGGAGGGTACTGTTTCCTGTCTTATAGTTCTGCCTGGTGCAGCAGGTGACAAGTTGTGTCAGGTTGGAGGTGGCTATCAGATCCCTGGAATAGGCAGCCTCCTTTCCATCCCAGTTTATGTTAAAGTCCCCAGTAATGATGAGCTCCATCCCCTTTGGAAGGGTGCTGATAACGTCCATAATTGTGGGAAGGCCTGCTGTGGCTTTCTTGGGTGGTGGGTAGATCATGACAAGGATGAGCATTTTGCCATTCTGACCGACTTGTGCCTTTATCACTATTATCTCATGGTCCCCAGCCACTCTGGTTCCAGGGAGGACGGAGCACTGCAGAGAGTCTCTGGCATAGATGAGGCATCCCTTACCTCTCTTGCCTATTCTATCAATCCTGTATGCTTGGAAGCCTTTGAGGGTAACTTCGCTATCTTTAATCCTACTGGTCAACCAGGTCTCCATTAGGCAGAGGATGTCAGGGGTATGGAGGGCCATCCATGCCTGTAGTTGGTCAAATTTTGCGGTTAAACTGCGGATGTTCAGGGAGGCTATTTTTAGGCTTTAACCTTATGAATACCAGGGCCTGTTGAAGTGAGTGGGCCTGGGTTTGAGTGAATGTTGCCAGAGAGGAGCAGGAGCGTAAGGATGACCTTTCTGGCAGAAAGGTTTATGCTAAATTTGGCTCGGACCTTCCACCACCGAGGCTGCAGGTGATTCAGGTGGTTGGACAACGGTTTAATTATTAGGGTATAGCAAACCGTTACTACACCTATGCTAGGGGAGGGCATATGGCCAACCGTGTTTGTAGGGTAAGGCCGAGTGAGTCGCTGCCCACAGCCAAGTGAGGCAGTTTCCGATGGTGCATTTGACAGCCATGCACTACCCAGTAGTGGTTCAGAGGGCGGGTAGCAGCAGCCCAGCTCGGTATCTGGTGCTGGCTGTACCAAGCCAGGTAGCAAAGAGCAGAAGGGGAAAGCACCCCTTGATAGGGGACATGGCAGCTTGATTCAGTCATCAAGCCTGACACACTGGTGCCAAAGTGAGGCTGTACAGTTAACCACTATAATTGGTGGGTAACGAACAGGCAGTACAGCTTTAAGAAGCTGTTGGCAGTTTGTAGCTGAAGTGGGTGGAATTAGCAAGCGTGGGCATGGCTACTGTGAATCTAACAGAGGCTGGGTTCAGGGCGGGCAGTGTGGGACAAAATTCTGTTTAACTATAAAATGAAAATAGCAAGCTCTGGTTCCCAACAGAGAAAGCGCCAGGGAGAGCAAGGCAGGGAAGCAGATCTAGAAAAAGAGGTCAGCAAAGACACAGCAGAACTAGCTGTGTAGAGTAGGGGCAACTGAGATCCAAGAAGGAGAGAAAGACAGGTGCGTCCTGACTGATACAGCACCAGAAGGAAGCTGATGTTTAGTAGCTGCTTGCCTACAGGATAGGTTGTAGGAAGCCAATAAAAAACAAAAGGAACACAAGGGCGTGGCCTATTGTGTATTTAATAGAGGCCGGGGTCAGGGCGGGCAGGAAGTAAAATACAGATGTCCATGAAAAGCCGTAAAAGCTGGCAAGCAGAAAGTCGAAGAAGCCCAATATGCAGGTATATTAATGGTATTTTAGAAATTAGGCATCTGCTTGACACTAGTCAGGGAGAAAATGGAGGGGAGAGAACAGAGCTAGAGGGAGGAAGAATCCTAGCTGGGAGAATACGCTTGTCAGGAAACAAAGGAGCTGGAAACTTTGAGTTTGGGTGGCAGGCAGGCAGTGAGAAATAGGTGGACAGATCAAGTTGGGGGAGCAGTACAAGATGGGAATGCACTTGGCTAGTGATAAGGGTAGCTGTCACTTTGACTTAGAGAAGCAGAAAGGCAGAGAAAGAGTGTGGAGAGATAAGAGAGCTAGAAGGTGGAGTTACACTAGATAGGGAACGTGCTTTGCAAGAGACAGTGTTGCTGTCACTTTAAGTTTGAGCAGCTGGTTGGCAATAGCTTGCAGGAGTGAGCTAGTAAGCCGGGGCAGGGTTTAAGTGTATTTAAACAGGACCGGAAGTGGGGGTGGGTGGCAGGGCGGAAAAAATCAGGCTCCTAGGGTTCCCTTCCTGGAGGTAATCAGTCCCCGAGGGCAAGTCCGTACCTGGGCTTCTGTGAGGGGCTGGTGGCTTCAGACCCGGACCACGAATCGCAGTCTGGCAGGTCAGGTTCATCAGAGAACCACAGCTGTGGCCCTTGGACTACCTGAAAAGAGAAGGACAGAGGGAAATTAAATAAGAGAGGCAGGGGGTGGGGCTGTTTGTGGAGCTAAAAAGAAATGCAAAATGGCTTCAACAGGGGGGGTGTTGCAGGCCAAAATGTTAGGCAAGGTGCCACAAGGTCCGAGAGGGCAAGAACAGGGCTAATTAAAACACATCAGAATAAAAAGGTGAAGGGGGGGTTCAAGACCTGAGCTGAGATCGCTGCCGGGTCTTAAGAGGTAACACTCTACAGGCACTTAGATTAAATCAGTAAAACTTGAACTCTAAAATGCTAGCAATACAATATTAACAGAAATCAAAATCCAGTAAAATACAATTCAAGCATTAACAGGGCAGAGCTATACGGAGCCAATTTGAGTGCTCCTGGGGCTAAATGCAGCTAATGGGTCCCAGCAGTAATAGATGCCAGATTTAAACCCAGAAACAACTGTCCTCATGTAAAAAAGAAAAATTAGCTCCTAGGCTCCCTTCCTGGAGGTAATCAGTCCCCAAGGGCAAGTCTGTACCTGGGCTTCTGTGAGGGGCTGGTGGCTTCAGACCCGGACTGTGGATGGCAGTCTGAGAGGTCAGGTTTGTCGGAGAAGAAAAAATTACTCACCTTAGTAATTATATTTCTTCTAATGGAGTCTTGCTGTATTCTGACAATTGCAGTGATTCCCAACCTTTGAACTGCCATGGAGAACTAAGAGTTAACTTTCCATGCTGGGCATGGAACGCTGAGCTCGAGCTCGGTTGAAGTCTCTGTCTGGAGTGTTTTGAACCTAAACCGTCAGATTCTTACAAGCCCAACTAAACAAAAAATTCTATGTGGAAATTGTAAACATTCTACTAGCCAACTGGCTGAAAAGTTTCAGATTCCCAAGGAAGATTCAAGTCAGGAAACCCAAAACTAAACCCAATGTACTTAAAAAAATAACAATAATAAATAAGCACCGAAAGAAAAAGGGGGAGAGGGTGCCAGCAAATACACCCCTGGGGTGCAACACTGCACCTGCCCACCCACTTCTCAAAAACAGGTTCTGAGAGGGGAGGCAGGGAGGGAGGTCAGAATACAGCAAGACTCCATTAGAAGAAAGATAATTGCTAAGGTGAGTAATTTTTTCTTCAGACAACATGAAGTCTAGCTGTATTCTGACAATTGCAGACTACCAAGCAGTACCTCCAAGGAGGAGGGACATAACCTACTTTGGGAATAGGCTCTAAAGTACTGCTGTGTCAAACCGAGCATCACTCCTAGCCTGGATATCCAGAGAGTAATGCTTGGTAAAGGTATGGACTGTTTTTCAGGTGGGTGCTTGACAAATTTCTAGGAGAGGAATATCCCTGGCTGCAGCCAGGAAGCAGCTGTACCTCTTGTGGAATCAGCCTCAGGCCTGAGGGTGAGTTTTTCCAGTTTTCATAGCAGAATTGTATACAAAACACAATCCACCTGGCAATAGATCTTTTGGTGGCAGGTTTGCTCGTTCCCACTTCTCCATTAAGTGAGGAACAGCTGGAGGGAGTCAAGCCTGTGACCCTTGGTACACTCTATGTAGTAACTAAGGGCTCTTTTAACATCTAAACTGTGTAGCCTCCTCTCTCCTGAGGAAGAATGCTCAGTGAAGAAAACAGGGAGAGACACAGACTGGTTTAAATGAAAGTCTGAAACCACTTTGGGCAAGAACCTTCTATTTGTTCTAAGGACCACTTCATCCCTATGAAAGGAGATAAAATCAGGTTCCACTGACAGGGCTTGCATTTCTCTGATATGCCTGGCAGAGGTAATGGCTACCAAGAACACAGTTTTCCAAGTCAAGTACTTAAGCTCTGCTGAAGACATAGGCTCAGGGCAATGAGCTGAGCAATGCAAACATTCAAATCCCAGGCAGGGGCAGGATCTCTAAAGGGGAGATTGGTGTGAAACAATCCTTTAAAAAATTTACAGAACACAGGATGGGATGATAGTGAGGAAGGCTTCCCCACAGACAAAAATGCAGAAATAGCTGACAAATGTACCTTGAGAGTAGCTGGTCTGAGGCCTAGGTCATTAAGATGGACCATATAATCCAGAACCGTAGGCAATTCAGAAGTGTCTGGAGAAATATTCTTCTGAGAACACCAAATGCTGAATCTTTTCCATTTGGAGTTCTAAGTCTTTCTGGTGGAGGGCTTTCGAGAAGCCTTGAGGATGTCCAGAACCCCTTGGGAAAGATGCAGTTCTGCAAACTCCAACTCTTCAAGAGCCATGTCTTGAGATTGAGGGAATGAAGATTGGGGTACCAAATCCTCCCTTAAGAGGATGTTAACAGGTTGTAATTCCTGGGAAGAGACAGGGGGAGATGGACTGACAGGGACAGCAACAGAGGGTACCAGGGCTGTCTAGCCCAATCTGGAGCAACCAGAATCACCTTGCAAGGTTGAGACCTTATTTTGACTAAAACTTTGAACAGGAGTGGGAAGGGGGAAAGGCATACATAAACTTCCCTTCCCAATTCAGAATCGGGGCATCCAGGGGGACTGAGCCCAAGACTGGAGGTCTGCAACAAAAGAGAGGGAGTTGGTGATTGTCTGGAGCTGTAAACAGATCTATCTCTGGAGTGCCCCACCTTGAAAAAATCACTTTCAACACCTGAGGGTCCAGGGACCATTCGTGATGGCCCTGAGAAATCCTGCTCAGTGCATCTGCTTGCACATTGTCCTTGCCTGGAAGATGAACTGCTACAAGAGACGCTTGCAGGAAATAAGCCAGGGACCACAACTTCATAGCTTCTGTGCACAAGGCCGTGGACCGAGAACCTCCCTGCTTGTTGATGTACCACATGGTGGTAGTGTTGTCTGTTCTGACCTGAACCACCTTGTTCTGAACTGACTATGAGAACACTTTTAGAGCTACAAAAACTGCCCTGAGCTCTAGAAGATTGATGTGGAGAAGGGATTCTTGGGGGGACCACAGGCCCTGGGCAGTGAGGGACCCCAGGCGGGCTCCCCAGCCCAGAAGAGAAGCATCCGTGGTAAGGACCACTGAACAAGGCTGAGCAACAAAAGGAACACCGTGCCTTAAATTGTCCTGATCCTGCCACCATTGGAGGGCCTGGATCAAGGTCAGAGTCACTGGAATCAGCTTGGTAAGGGAGTCCTTTCTCTGAGACCAGTAAGCTCTCAGGTGGAACTGAATATCCCTCATCTGGAATCTTACCCTTTGGACCACTGCTGTTGAAGCTGCCATGTGGCCCAAGAGCTGAAGGAAATGCCTTGCTGGTTGAGATACCTGAAAGCTGAAGGAATAAGCTAGTCCATAAGAGCCCTTGCCCTTTCTAGAGGAAGAAAGGCTCTTGCTCTGAGTGAGTCCAGTTCTGCCTCTATAAAGGTAAGGAGCTGAATTGGTTTGAGAACTGATTTGGGGAGGTTGAGAAGAAAACCCAGAGAAGTGAGCACTTGCTGAGTCACTTGCAGGTCTGACTTGACTTGGTCTGCAGACTGACCCACTATGAGTCAATCGTCCAGGTATGGAAAAATGGAAATCTTTTGCCTTCTTAGCAAGGCAACTGCTATTGCCGGGCACTTTGTGAAAACCCTTGAAGCTGAGGTTAGGCCAAAGGGCATTGCTCTGAACTGATAATGGCCTGAGGGCAACTCGAACCTGAGGTACTTTCTGTGGGAGCACCTGATGGGAATGTGAAAGTAGGCATCTTTGAGGTCCAGGGAGGCTAACCAATCCCCTGGCCTTAGAGAGGGAAGGATTATTCCCAGAGTTACCATCTTGAACTTTGGTTTTAAAAAATGTTTGTTCAGATATCTGAGGTCTAGGATGGGTCGCCACTCCCCTGTCATTTTGGGGGTCAGGAAGTACCTGGAGTACAGTCCTTTGCCCCAGTGTAGGGTAGGTACTCTCTCTATAGCTCTTAAAGCTAGGAGAGAAGAAACCTCTGCCTCTAGGGCAAGGGTCTCCGAAAGATTTGCAGGTGGAAAAGATCTGGCTCTCATCATTGGAAATTTTTTGAAGCTGAGAACCAGTCCCTGGCTTACTACTTCCAGGACCCACTTGTCTGTTGTAATAGACGTCCAGTCCTGGACAAAGTAAGCCAGCCTTCCCCCTACTGGAATAGGAGAGTCGACCCGGGCAGACCCATCAGGGTGTCTGCTTGGCAGGGGCTTTAGGTTGAGGGGTGGATGCAGGCCTGCTCATCCCCCTTCTGCCTCTCCCTCTGAAGAACCCCCTCTGCAAAAAGGAAGAAGAGTACTGTGCTTGGTAAAAAGGCCTTTGAAAAGGCTTGCCCCTGCCCCTAGACTGCTGCCTTTGAGGAGTTGCCTGCCTTTCCTTGGCCTGAGCACTCCTGTAAGTGGTCCTGTACTCGTCCATTTTCTTCATGTAATTCTCTGTCTGCTCCCCAAACACAGAATTACCCACTACAGGAAAATCCATAGCCTTAGCCTGGGTGTCCTGCAAGAGGCTAGTACATCTGAGCCAAGCCATCCTCCGAAGAGCCACAGATGTAGCCATAACTCTTGATGAAACATCATTAGAGTCCACAGCAGCATGAAATTGCACTTTAGATGCCTCAATCCCATCTGCAGCCACCGCCTCCAGCTCCTTGGCTAGCTGGGGGGAGGCCTGTTTAGCCAGTGTCAGTACAGTGTCCCACCTGGACTTCTGGTACCTGGCTGTATAGGCCATGTAATTCACCTGCCTGACTCCCACAGAAGATGCCATGTACTGCTTCTTTGCCATGGCATCAATCTTCCTGGAGTCCTTGTCGGGGGGGGTGTGAAGCCAAGGGAATATTTGCCTTGTCACAGACAGCAGCCTGCACTACCCCAACATGGCTGCATTGCTGATATAAGAACTCTGTGTCTCAGCCTGAAAGTGTATACCTCTTGTCCATTCTTTTATCCACAGGAGGTATAGCGTAGGAGACTTTAAGATTTTTTGTGTCTGTTTCCCAAAAGATTTATGGAGGGGAATAGACAGTCTCCTGGATTCTGGGATATCCATCATTTCTACACAATCAGGCTCTTCTTGATCTTCCACAGCCTCTTTCATAGGAAGCTGGAGGGTTTCAGCCACTTTCCTGTAAAACATAAAATGGGAAAGGGACTCAGAAAGCCTAGGAGGGGAAACACCTGATGGTCTGTCTGGGGAGATGTCCGGTTCCACAGGCACATCCAGACCTTCACTTGCATCATAATCCTCAAATTCCCCTTCCTCTTCAAACTCCGGTTCATAAAATTCTTCAAGGGCATACTCTTGAACCGGGGAAACCAACCAAACCAAACCCCTGCCAGAAGGAGGCGGATCGGTCGGAACCAGACGGAGCGATTCCACAATTTGAATCGCCCTGGCTATCTCTTCGGCGGTCGGAACATGAACCTCTGGATCCAAACCGGTTGATTTATCTTTGCGCTTTCTTTTTGTCGGAACCAATCCCTCAGAATCGGCTCTCCTTTTGCCCAAAGAAGTATCGCCCTGGTCAGAGGACACACCTTCTGGTTCGGTCGAAACCGAACCAGGCTGGCCATCCGGGTCAGCGGACTTCTCGGCCTCCTTTTCCCTCAGTCTACCTAATCTCTTCTCGAGGGTAGATTTTGGAAAATTTTTACTTATTTGGCAGTCTGAATCGAGGTGGTCAAACCCCAGACAATAAACCCGGGTGGTGTGGGGATCGGCCTTGGCAAAGACCTCCCCACACTCACTGCAGTGTTGAAACCCAGTGGGCCCGTTTTTTTTCTTGGGTTTCTCAGACATGGCCAACCTAACCAAACTTACCCTTTTTTCGGCAACCGCCAGGCAAGACTCCCTTATCGGTTCCTAACCGTGTCACGGGTATTGCAAAAAACCGGTTAAAACACATTTTTTTTAGAACTGATAAGAACCGGTAACCACACACTAAATATAGCAAAAATCACAATCAAATGGTTGGTTCAGCCGAACCGACTGGACTTTTACAAGTTCCATGCAGAAAAGAATAACAATTCCTATCTAGTACTCACGGCACCACAGACAGAGACTGAACCGACTATGCGGATCCTTTTTTTTTTCGGTTTAAACCGACGAAAAACTGAAAACTTTAACCTTCTTCTAACCGAGCTGAAGGAGAAATCTCCGGAGCGACCATTCAGTGAGGCGGAGTAAAGAATCTGACGGTTTAGGCTCAAAACACTCCAGACAGAGACTTCAACCGAGTTCGAGCTCAGCGTTCCATGCCCTGCATGGAAAGTTAACCCTTAGTTCTCCGGGGCAGTTCAAAGGTTGGGAATCACTGCAATTGTCAGAATACAGCAAGATTTCATGTTGTTTGAACCACAGCGATGGCTCTGGGACTACCTGGGCTTCTGTGAGGGACTGGTGGCTTCAGACCCAGACTGTGGATGGCAATCTGGCAGGTCAGGTTCATCAGAGAACCACTGCTGTGGCTCTCAGACTACCTGGGCTTCTGTGAGGAGCCGGTGGCTTCAAACCCGGACCGCGGATGGCAGTCTGGCAGGTCAGGTTCAGCAGAGAACCACAGCTGTGGCTCTTGGACTACCTGGGCTTCTATGAGGGGCTGGTGGCTTCAGACCTGGACCACGGATGGGAGTCTGGCAGGTTGGGTTCATCAGAGAACCATGGCTGTGGTGTATGGCACTGGAATTCTGTAGAATTCATGTATTCCATATCACCATTCCATTTGCATGTGTGTGGGGGAGAAAAAAGAGCATTCTATCAGAGGATTTTTTTTCTGCATAATTTTGAATTCTTGCACTCCATGGTAAAGAAACAAAACATGTGTTGGACGTTTAGAAAGACAGATGGCTGACAAGTGAAAACTATGTGGGGAGGATTATTTTAAATTTTTTAGCAATATTTTTATATTTTTTTGTCTTTTTAAACTTTTTGAGTGTTTCTTTTTTAAAAGTTGCCTATGGACCTATTTTATGAGTGCAGTAAGACACGTCGGGACATTGGCTGTGCTGATTTTCCCACGCTCCCAAGGCAGAAGATACTTGGCCTGCAGCCTCATGCCTCATTATGCCCCTAGGCATGTGACAAAATCAGCACAGCATAAGCCCCATCATGTCTCATTGCTTACTTAATTCAAGAGCATTCAATTATTTGATTTTAAAAAAGGAATACAGTAGAAGCAGCCTAGTCCTCTCTGCCAGAATCTGAAGGTGAGGGACATAACTGAGGAGTGTGGCATGGATGTACAACTCAGAATTACGGCTGCACACTTTTGGAATGTGACAGAGACAGTTTTCTGAATGTAAAATGCTCTGTGGTGCACAGTTTCAGAATGAGAGGCACAGAAGTGGTATGGGCACACAATTTTAGAATGTGGCGAGAATGTACAATTTTGGAATGTGATAGGGATACACAATCTCAAAAAGTGGTGGGATTACACAATTTCAGAATGTGGTGGGGAGGAACAATTTAGGAATGTGGCAGAAATGCACAATTTCAAAATAGGGAGGTGTGCACAATTTCTGATTTGCTAGGGTTCTGCAATTTCAGAATATGAATGGAATGCACAATTTCAGTATGTCATGGGGGTGCATAATTTTGGAATGTGCCATGGACACTCAATTTCCAAATGTGATGTGGACATTCAATTTCAGAATGTGCTGGGGATGCAGAACTCTGGAAAGTGGCAGAGAAGTGCAGCTCTGGGAAGTGGTGCAGATGTGTAATTCTGTACTGTGGTGGCAATGCACAATTTCACATTGTGCTGACTTGTAATTTAAGAATGTGGTGGGAGCATGGTATTTCAGAATGGGGAGGGGTACACAATTTCAGAATATGTCAATTATGTGCAATTTCAGACTGTGGCAAGATCAGCTAGTTTGGAATGTGGCAAGAATATGCTAAAAATAATACAGACAATGTTTGTAACCCCCAACCCATTTGCAAAATACAGTACTACTACAATTGCTTTGCTTAGTACTGTAATCCCATATCTTCCTTGATTTTGCAGGCTTTGCATGTGAAAAATTCAGAAGATAATAAACAGGGCAAATTATCAACACAGCACAAACAAAAGAATTCAAACAATATAACAAAATATAATCAGGGTACCCATGGTACTGAGCGATAGGAGCGTATGGATGTGTCATTGTTTACAGTGAAAGACAAACGTATAGTACATGCTAAACAATCTACACACAGATGCTGCACAGTACAGACACATACATGCATGAAAGCACACCCATACACCTCACAGAATAAACAAACATACCCCGCACAATAAACAATAACTTTTAAACTGATCAGTTCCTATACTAGGGCCTCTGGAGTCAGCATTATCTTTTGTAAAAGAAAAAAGGTCTCATGAGCTGTGACTGTTGAGTCTCCACTACTACCTTGTGTGATTGATTAATCTTGATAGAGTGAAACTGTTATGTTTTTCATGTTCTTCATTCCTAAGTCACTAATAGGTCCAAGGTTTGAAAACCCACTCCAAGATCTGAAACCCTTATCACCGATATCAGCAATAATATCTAACACTTTCTCTCACATACAATAGATAAATCCAAACATACATTGTAGCGAGAAGAAAATATGTGCAGCACTGGGAACTAAAACAAGGACCACTCCCATGTACTGTCCTGGTGCTGTGCCAATATGCTGTCATGCCACATGGTGGAAAAAAGGTTTCTAGACAGAGATGCATGCTAACAACATAAACTGCAGTGAGAAAAAAAATGTTCAGCACTGGGAATCAAATGCAGACCCCCCCCAAAAAAAAACAACTACTGTCCTGGTGCTCTGACACTGTGATATAGTTTCACAGGTAGGAGTGAACATTTCTAGTCAGAGATGCATGTTAATAACAAATTGCAGCGAGAAAGAAAGAATGTTTCGCACTGTGAATTGAATCCAGGACCCTCCCAACTACCGTCCTAGCGCTCTGCCACTATGCTATCATTCCACATGGTGGGAGTGTAGCTATCTAGACAGAGATGCATGCTAACAAAACAGACTGCAGTAAGAAATAAAACATTTTCAGCACTGGGAATCGAATCCAGGCACCCTTCCAACTGTCCCAGTGGTCTGCCCCTCTGCTTTCATTCCACATGGTAGAACTGAAGGTTTCTAGACAGAGATGCATGCTAACAACATAATATGCAGCTAGAAAGGAACTGCAATGAGAAATAAAAAAATGTTCAGCTCTGGGACTCAAACCCAAGCCCTCTCCCAACTACTGTCCTTGTGCTCTGCCACTGTACTATCATTCCACACAGTGTAGCTGAAGGCTTCTAGATGGATGTGTGCTAACAACATAAATTGCAATGATGAAGAAAAATATGTTCAGCACTGGCAATCAAACCCAGGATCTTCTCTGACTACTACTCTTGTGCCACACCACTGTACTATTACTCCACATGGCAGGACCAAACATTTCTAGACAGAGATGCATGCTAACAATGTAAATTGAAGTGAGAAAGAAAAAAATTATCAATATTGGGAATTGAACCCAGACCCTCTACCAACAACTGTCCTGCTGCTCTGCCACTGTGCTATTATATACGGTGAGAAAGAAGGTTTCTAGACAGAGATGCATGCCAACAACATAAATTGTAGTGAGCAAGAAAAAAATGATTAGCACTCAGATACATCCTGGCTCCTTCCCCACTACTGTCTCGGTGCTGTGCCACTGTGCTATAATTCATGTGGTGGGACTATAGGTTTGTAGACAGAGATGCAGACTAACAGTATACATTCTAGTGAGAAATAAAGAATTATCAGCACTGGAAACCAAACTCAGGCCCCCTGCCAACTACTACATGCTCTGCCACTGTGCTATCATTCCACACTGTGGGAATGAAGGTTTCTTGATAGAGAGGCATGCTAACGACATAAACTGCAGTGAGGAAGAAAGAATTCTCTGCACTGCGAATCAAAACCAGGACCCTCCCTACTACTGTCCTGGTGCTCAACCAGTGAACTACCATTTCACATGATGGAACTGACAGCATCAAGACAGAGATGCATGCTAACAGCATAGATTGCAGTAAGAAAGAAAAAAATGTTAAACAATGGAAACTAGATCAAGGCCCCCTCCCAAGGACTGTCCCAGTAGTTTACCACCATGCTTTCGTTCCACATGGTAGGACCAAAAGCTTTTAGGTGGTAATGCATGCTAACAACATAAATTGCAGTGAAAAGTTAAAAATGTTCAAGACTGGGAATTAAACTCATGCCTTCTCCCAACTACTGTCCTGGTGCTCTGCCGCTGTGGCATCATTCCACATAGTGGAGCTGAAGGTTTCTAGACAGAGATACAGGCTAAAAACAGAAATTGTGAGAAAGAAAAAATGCTCAGCATTCAGAATCAGACCCAGGTTTCCTCCCAACTACTGTCCTGGTGCTCGGCCAGTGAACTATCATTTCATATGATGGAACTGAAGGCTTCTAGACAGAGATGTAGGCTACAACATTACTTGCAGTGAGAAAGAAAGAAATGTTTAGCACTGGGACTCAGATGCAGGCTCCCTCCCAAGTTCTGTCCTGGTGTCCTGCCACTGTGATGTCATCCTAGAAACTGAGAAAAAAAGGTTATTTGACAGGGATGCATGCTAACAACATAAATTTCAATGAGAAAGAAGAAATGTTCAGCACTGGGAAGCAAACCCAGGTTCTCTCCCAACTACTGTCTTGGAGCTCAACCACAGTGTTACTGGCTCACATGGTGGAAACAAAGATTTCTAATCAGGGATACATGCTAACAGCATAAACTGTAGTGAGAAAGACAAAACGTCTAGCACTGTCAAATGAACCCATGCCCCCTACTACTAAATACTGTCCTAATACGGCCACACTGTGGGACTAAAAGTTTCTTGATGGAGTTGCATGCTAACAAAATAAATTGTAGTGAGAAAGAAAAAAAGATTAGCAATGGGAATCTAACCAAGGCCTCTTCTTGACTACTGTCCTGGTGCTCTGCACTATGCTATCATTTGACACAGTGGGACCAAATGTTTCTAGACAGCGATGCATGCTAACAACATGAACTGCAGTGAGAAAGAAAACAAATCTTCAGTACTAGGAACTGAACCCAGGCCCTTTATCAGCTACAGATGAAAGCAAAAAACATGTGCTACATGGAAATGAGTGCTGCTGTATGAAATGGCTGAGAACTGGAAGAAACCACTACCAACTAATGTCCTGGTGTTCTGCCACTGTGCTTTGTTCCATATGATGGGACAGAAGATTTCTAAACACAGCTGCAAGCTAAGCACATAAGTTACCGTGAGAATGAAAAAAAGGCTCAGCACAAAGAATGAAGCCCAGCCCGTCTCCCCACTACTGTCCTGAGGCTCTGCCACTATGCTACTGTTCCACAGGTGGAACCAAAGGTTTCCAGGCAGAGATGCATGCTAACAGCATAAACTGCTGTGAGGAAGAAAAAAATGTCAACACTTGGAATCAAACCCAGGCCCTATCCCACCTACTGTCCCGGTGCTCTGCTGCTGGACTTTTGTCCCACTGGGTGGGACAGAAGGTTTCTAGAGAAAGATGCATGCTAAGAACATAATTTATAATGAGAAAGAAAACATTTTCAGCACTGGGAATTTAACCCAGGCCCCATACATCTACTGTCCTGGTGCTCTGCCATTATGCTATTATTTCACATGCTGCAACCAAAGGCATCTAGACAGAGGTGCATGTAACAAAGTACAGTTATGTAAGATCTTACTGTAACAGTAGATCTTTGAGAGAAGCTCTTGCAACAGGTATTTACATGAAGGACTGACACCACCTGTCGGCAGATCATGGCAAAACTCTTCTAGCAGTACCTAGGGGACCACCCTCCTTACGTCAGCTCCACCCCCGACATCCCATCCAGTATATAGGAGGCAACAGTCCCCATGTGCTCCGGCTCTTGGATGCCAGAAAACAGCAGATCTTGCATGAGGCTGCAGGAAAAAAGGAAAGAAAAAACGGTCCGCACTCCCCTCGCCAAACAAAAAGGAGTCAGCATGGTCAATGCAGGAAGAGTCTAATCCTCGGTGGTGGAGAGAGGGAAAGTTATACCTGCTGCAAGAGCTTCTCTCTAAGATCTACTGTTATGGTAAGTTCTTACGTAACTGTACTATCTTACTTCGAGAGGAAGCTCTTGTAGCAAGTAATTACACGTAGGACTGATTTCCAAGCAGTATAAAACTAAAGACAACTACTTGGGAGGAGGAAAGGGAGAGGCAAGGAACAGAATACCAGGGAGAAGCCCTCAGGAGATCAAGCCCTGCCAGACCGCAAGGCCAAAACCAGCTCTGTGTCTGGAGACTATATCCAGACTGTAATGCTTGATGAACCGTGTGCCAGGTAGCTGCAGCACAGACGTCTGCTGCCGATACCTTCTTGAGAGCTGTGAATGACATCGCTACTGCTCTAGTGGAGTGAGCCTTGACTGGGCCCAAAAGGGTTTGCCATGTTTCTGGTAACAGAAACTGATGCAATTCACCAACCAAAGAAAAAGCGTCTGTTTTGTGACTGGGCAGCCTAAGGACCTGGAAGCGAAAGACAAAAATAACTGGTTGGATTTCCTGACCTCCTTGGTCCTGGACAAATAAAATCCCAGAGCTCTATGAACATCCAGGGTGCAGAGAAGAGCCTCCCCTTTATTAGAATGATTCGGGTAGTACACAGGGAGCTGAACCGCCTGGTTCAATGTGAGCTCCGACACCACCTTAGGTAAGAACTTAGGATTAGTGCGCAGGTCTACCCTATCCTTGTGAAAAATCAGGTAAAGTTCGTTACACATGAGCGCTTGAAGCTCGGAAATCCTCCGAGCAGAAGTAACAACAACTAAAAACGTTTTCCAAGAGAGAAAATGCAGCTCACAATCCATGGCTGTTTCAAAAGGAGGGAGTGTCAGCTCCTACAACACAAAGAGCAGGTCCCAAGGAGGAACAGGGTCCCGGATAGGGGGTCTGATGTGCAAGATGCCTCTGAGCAAGGCTTTGTACACCTCCAACTGAGCCACTGATCTGCCCTGGACAGGGGTGTGGTAGGCAGAAAGAGCGGCCAGGTGTACCTTAATGGAGGCGTAACTTAAACCTGACTCCGATAAGGAAAGCAGGTACTCCAGAATTGTGTTGATCAGACAGACCAATGGATCCAAATGTCTCGCTGTGGCCCATAGACAGAAATGTTTCCATTTCATTGCGTAAGTAGCTCTCATAGAGGGCTTCCTCGCTGCCACCAGGATTTGCGCTACCTTATCAGAGACTCCAAACCTAAGCCTGAGGAGCCAGGCATGCAGGTAGAGGGAACACAGGTTCGGGTGAACCAGGGACCTGTTGTCCTGAGAGAGAAGATGCATTGAGACTGGCAAGGGTACAGGAGTTCCACAGAAAGTCACTGTAGCAAAGGGAAACACTTCTGATGAGGCCACAGTGGAGTGATCAGGATCACAGTAGTCCCTTCTGATTGCGCTTGGAGGAGGACCCTCTGCAGAAGTGGAAAGGGAAGGAAGGCATAAAGGAACCTCCCTTTCCAAGAGAGGGGCAATGCGTCTCACAAAAAACGCCATATCCTGGATTTAGCAAGCAGAAACTGGGCAGTTTTGTGTTGGCTAGAGATGTGAAAAGATCCAGATCTGGAGTCCCCCACCTGGTGAACAGATCGTCAGCCACGGTTTGAAGGAGGGACCATTCATGGGCCTGTGACCTTGACCTGCTGAGATCATCCACTAATTTGTTCTGGATCCTCGGAACGTGAATAGCGGAAATGGTCAATTGATGAGTGATGGCCCAATCCCAAACTCTCATGGCCTCTCGACAGAGAAGGTAAGAGTGGGTACCTCCTTGTTTGTTGATGTAAAAGACCACTGATGTGTTGTCCATCTGGACAATAAAGTAACCCGGAAAGATTACTGAGTCCAGCACCTGCAGCCCATAAATGACCGCTCTCAACTCGAGGACATTTATGTGTAGACTCTCCTCTGACGGGGACCAGGAACCTTGAGTCCTGTGATCCCCTAAGTGTGCGCCCCATCCCATATTTGAAGCGTCCATCTACATTGTCTGCGAAGGCGCTCCGGGCTGAAATGGAACTCCCTCCAGGAGCTTGGAGGATGACATCCACCAGCAAAGTTCCCTGTGGACTGGCTCCGTGACTTACCTGCGCACTGAGGTCATCCCGATTCTGGTCCCACTGGACCTTGAGGGTCCACTGAATTGTTCTCATCCGCAATTTGTGAAGGGAACTGAGACTGTGGCTGCTGCTATGTGGCCTACTAACCTGAGCAGTAGTCTGGCGGGTACTATAGAGGCTGAAAAGATGAGGCCGGCTACAGCCCCAATGCACTCTACCTGGTCTACTGGCAGGAACACTTTCCCTTGAACAGTGTTCAATATGAACTGCAGGTTTTGAGTGGGAATCAGAAATGACTTGTCGGGATTTATCGTGATGCCCAGATGCCGACACAGGGCGAGGGTGTCCTGAATCATTTCTTGAAGGTGGTCCCTGGAGGGAGCCAGCAGGAGCCTATCATCCAGGTAGGGGGACACAAAGTGGCCCGTCCTGTGCAGTGCTGCAGCGACCACCGTCATGCACTTCATGAAGACTCTTGGGGCCGAGGAGAGACCAAAGAGAAGGACTTGAAACTGGAAGTGTCTTCCTTCGAATCTGAACCTCAGGAACATTCTGTGTCCCTTGGCAATATGGATACGCAAATACGTATCTCACATGTCCATAGACGCCAACCAGTCTTCTTCGGAGATCATGGGAAGGAAACTGGGGAGGGAGACCATCCTGAATCTTTTGTAGGAAAGCCACAGATTCAGATTGCTGAGATCCAAGATGGGTCGAAAGCCCCGTCTTCTCTGGAACCAGGAAGAAGTGGGAATAAAAACCTGAGTCTCTCTCTGCCGGAGGGACGGGTTCTATGGCCCTTTTGGCTAGCAGAGCCCAAATCTCCTGTCATATTTGATCTCGGTGTCCCCTTGGATGGCAGGGGAAGTTCTTCGAACTCGATGGACTGCCCGAATTCCACAAGCTCATGGACCCACTGGTTGGAGGTCACTTCTCTCCATGCTTCTGTGTGCAGAGAAAAGTGGCCTCCCACCTGTGCTCCTGACGGGATGTCGAGGAGAGGAGGGTTGCCTGAACAGTCAGGCATTTGGGGGAGGGGGAAAGGCGGCTGAGGCTGGTTTAGCCTGCTGAGAGGTGGAGGCTGAGGAGCCCTTGGCTCCACCTCTTCGACCAAAGCCTCCCCGCTGAGGCTGTGGCTGGAAGTGGGGTTGCTGAGGCTGGTGTTCCCCTCGGCCATGAAAACGGGACCGAAGAAACTGTCCCTGTTTCGGGCGGTACATAGACTATATAGTATGGACAGCCTTACCGGAGTCTTGTAATTTGGAAATGATCTTCTCCAACTTTTCCTGAAGAGAATGGAGCCTTTAAGGGGGGGGGGTCCAGAATGTTTGACTGAACATCTGGCATGAACCCCAAAACCCGGAGCCAGGAGTGACACTGGAGACAAATGCCTGTGGCAGCCACTTTTGCAGATGTGTCCGCAGACCTCAAGATGTGTGTACCAACATCTGAGCCCGTCTGCAGCAATTTTGTAAGCTCTGCCTTTTTCGGGCAGTCAGGCATGCCTTGCAGGATGTCCAGCCCTTGTTCCCATAGGGCATTCTGGAACTGGACCATATGGGTCAGGAAGCTGAGACTCCTGATGCTGCAAGTGGCAGATGTGTACACCTTTCTGCCCAATGAATCCAGCTGCTTAGACTCCCTGTCAGGCAGCTGGGTGCTCAGGTGTTTGGGCCTCTGTGAATGGTTGTGAGCCACCAAAATCACCACCAAATCTGCGGCTGGTTGATCAGCCAGAAAGGGAGTGTCCTTAAGCACCCGGTAAAGACGGTGTGCTTTCTTGGGAACTGCAAGGAGGAATGTGGATGCCTCCAGGTAGCTTGGGTAACATCCTGGAAGGTGTCCACCATAGCTGGGATGACCACTGGCTGGGGGTCCTTTTAGTGCAGATATTTCACCAGCATCAAGCGCTTCGGGTCAAGGACCTCTGTGTCCCATCCCATGTTCTCTTGTATGTGGTGCATGACCTCCATAAAACTGGGGTCATCTGGCGGAGGTTTGAGTTGATCCTCCGTATCTCCAGGCAGAGACTCAACATCGGAAGTGGGAGAAGAGGAGTCTGAGTCAACATACATGTCTGAAGAAAAGGGGGAAGGAGAGTGTCGTCTTCTTCGCTTGTACCTTCAGTCGGGCAAGGCAGAATGGGAGGAGCTCCTAGAGTGAGACCGTCTGTGCCTATGCTTGTCTGGATGCTTTCTAGGACTGCAAGGTGAACAGGGTCTCCGAGTATCATCACTGGGAGACTATGGGGTCTTTTTATCCTTTGGCAGACATTTGGGGACCGAACCAGGCTGAGGAGTGGGAGCCGGGCCCGGTTTGGGGAGCAGGTCCAGTTTCACGGTCTCCCACCAGTGGGGAAAAAAGCTCCTTAACCTGGGACATATTTAGCCTGGGGAAACAAGGGAGCTGGGTCAGGCGTCAGTGTTCCAGTACCAGTGCCACTGCAGGCCGGTCGCGGCGCCGGTGGGCGGCGATGGTGGGGCCTGGTCTTCAAGGCCATCATCAGATTCTGATGGCTGATGGGCCGGCGTCCGCTCCTCAGAGAATGGAGTGAAGTCGGAGCTGACGTCAGGTTTGGTGTCACTGGCGTCGGGGTAACCTTAGCCAGCGGCGGCGGTATGGCAGCCAGAGGACCGATGACAGGGCAGTGGTCCAAGGCCAGCTTGTGCGTCTTGTCCAACGGACGCCCTTCTGAAGTCGGAGGCTCAGGGTGGTCGAAGGATTTGTGAGTCTTGTCCAATGGATGCTGTTCTGATGCCAGAGGCTGACAGCAGTCGGAAGACTTCGATTTTGGAGGCAAAGAGGAAGCCCAACCAGAAGAATGTTTGGATGACTTTTTCACTTCCCGGGAGTCGACACCGGAGATGGAGGCCGAGCAGGAGGGGGTCTTATCTGAGTCTGCGGATCTCCCTGATGAAGCCGGGTGGAGGATGGACCTTGATCAGCTGAAGAAAAGCCGAAGAGCCAGTGAACTTGGGGAGAGAGGCCGACCCAGTCACGGGAACAGCTGGCTTCAGGGTCATCAGGTGGGACTCATGGCCCGAAGAGCCTGATCTGGAGGCTGTGTGCAATCTGGAGGACCAGAACCTCGAGTGGGATCTCTCCC
The DNA here is from genome assembly GCA_016271365.2 of Neoceratodus forsteri. Classification (NCBI taxonomy): domain Eukaryota; kingdom Metazoa; phylum Chordata; order Ceratodontiformes; family Ceratodontidae; genus Neoceratodus; species Neoceratodus forsteri. Next base: position 1,224,790,445 of record CM057450.1, read on the forward strand.
GATCCTTGCACTTCTCCTTATGGTGCTTCTTCCTAGTGGGCGAGCGATCTTGGGAATCCCCTCCGGATGAAGAGTCTCACTGCATGGCAGCCAACTGCTGTTGCGCAAAGAAGGCTTGGAGTGATTTATGGCGCCTTATGCGGGTCTTGCTGTTAAAGGCCTGGCAGTGGGAGCAGGTGCCGGTGTCGTGGTCTGGGCCCAAGCAGAAGAAACAGGCAGAGTGATCATCCTTGGAGGGGTCTGATGCCCACAGGAGCACTTGTTGGTGTGCCCCGTCGGTGGAGTGGACATACAGAAGATTTAATCAAACTTTTCACGAAAACAGTAAACTGAGGTAAGCTGTGGTTGGTACTGATGAAGAGCTAACCAAGAGCCAACTAACGCATGCAACGGCAGGAAAGAACTGGAGCATGTGGGGACTGTCACCTCCTATATACTGGATGGGACATCAGGGTGGAGCCGATGTAAGAAGGGCGGTCCCCTAGGTACTGCTAGAAGAGTTGTGCCATGATCTGTCACCAGGTGGCATCAGTCCTACATGTAATTACCTGCTGCAAGAGCTTCCTCTCGAAGTAAGATCATAAATTGCTGTGAGAAAGAAAAACATTTTCTGCACTGTGAGTCAAACCTAGACCCCCAACCAACTCTGCCACTGTGCTATTGTTCTACATGGTGGGATGGAAGGTATCTAGACATCAATTTATGCTCAGAACATAGTTTGCAGTAGGAAAGAAAAAATGTTCAACACCAGGAATCAAATTCAAGCCCCCACCCAACTACTGCCCCGGTGATCTGCCACTGTGCTTTTATTCCACATGGCAGGAGCAAAGGTTTCTAGACAGAGATATATGCTAACAACATAAACTACAATGAGAAAGAAACTGCAATGAGGAAGAAAACATTTTTAGGACTGGGAATGAGACACAGACCCTCTCCCAACTACTGTCCTGGTACACTGTTAGTAGACTATTGTTCCACAAAGTGGAACTGACGGTTTCAAGACAGAGCTGCATGCTAAGAAACAACAGTTATATACTTACCATAATAGTAGTCTTTGTGAGAATGTCTTCCGTTAAGCCACACCTTTGAAACTATATACCGTGGCAACACTAGGACCTCATGGAAACTTTTTATAGCTGGATATCATTGTCTGTATAAATGTGGGTGGCCCCATCACTCCTTAGTTCCCTGCCAGAGATTAGACACAGATGACCTCCACCCGAGAGGATCCCGGAGATCAGATCAGCACCAAGCATACAAGGCAAGACATGGTGCTGGGTATAACAGCCATGGATTAGGATAATGTACAATATCTGATGTAACCCTCGCTGAAGCAGAAGGGAGACAGAGAGAGGGATGGCATGGCCTAATGGAAGAGATTCTCTTGGACATCTACTGTTAGGGTAAGTACGTAGCTGTCATATCTTCTTCAAGGATATCTCTTCCATTAGGCCACACCTTTGGGATGAGTCCCAATAGGCACACTAGAAGGCTGGTACAGTCTGATATACATTCACGACAGTAGACCTTGCAGTACAGCAAGCCCAAAGTCAGCCCATTTGTGAGAGACTATATCCAGACTTTAAGGTGGGGACAGTGCTCCATGTGGTTGCAGTACAAGTGTCAGCAACAGAAACATTTCTGAAAAAAGCAACAGAAGTGGGCATTTTCCACATGAAGTGACCACGAAGCACACCAGAAAGGTACTTAACGGACTTCCTACAGCAGAACATAATAGAATGCATCAGCCACTTGGATAAGCACTGTTTAGACACAGAGCACTCTCTTTCTCAGGGGCAAATTAAATAAAAAGCTGAGAGGACTTTCTACAGTCCTTGGTGTGATTCACATAGCATCTTAGTATTCTATGTACATCCAAAGTATGGAGCAGTGACCCCCCTTAATTGGCATGCTCAGTGTAGCAAACAGGAAGGGGTATTGTTTAATTCACCATCTTTGTGAAAAATCAAATAAGGAGGCTCACACATTAGAGCCTGCAGCTCTAAAATCATTTGAGCAGAAGTGACTAAAATAAATGTCTTCCATGACAGAAACATAAACCACAAACTGCGGATGGCTCAAATGGAGTCCACATGAGTTTCTCAACCCAAAGAGGGACTGCATTGTGAAAAGTAGTTTTTTATATGCGGAATACCTTTCAGAAAAGTATGGGACACCTCCAGGTATAGCCTAGAGGTTAGAGTAATGAGCTGTGAATGAGCTTGATACATCCAACAGACCAGATCTGGGTTTGATTCTCACAACCTCCACTTGCATACTGTGTGACTCTGAGCAAGTCACTTAACCGCCCAGTGCTCCCAGGTTGCCCCTGAAAACAGACACTAGTGCCTAGTGGGCCTTACCTGGTTACCAAAGACTAAAAAAAAAAATAAAAACATACGCCCATCAAAAAGGGCAAGGAAAGCTGATACAGTGGACAAATGCACCTTAAGTGAGGAATACTGTAGGCCAGAGTCTGACAGGGACAGGAAGTATTCCAGCACTGCATTTACAGAACATGAAAATGGGTCCCAATTCTTAGAAGCAGTCCATAGAATGAACCACTTCCACTTCAGGGAATAAGTGTCTGGCAGAAGGCTTTCTGTCTGCAACAAGAACATCAGCAACTTTAGGGGATACCCAAAAATGTGCTATAGCTATGTTTTCTGGAGCCATGCATGCAGATGTAGGGACTTCAGGTCCGGATGAACCAGGGACCCCTTGTCCTGTGATGACAGATCCAGACACAATGGCAAAGTTACTGGAGGTTCCATTATCAGTTGTTGCAGGAGTGGAAACCATATCTCCGAGGCCATAATGCAGCTATGAGGATGAGGGTGGCACCTTTCATCCTCAATTTGAGGAACTGTGGGAAATGTGTACAGGAATTTTCATTTCCAAGAGAGGGACAACATGTCTCACCAGAAAGCTTCAGGCCCTGGAGCAAGCAAGCAGAAACACAGCAGTTTTGCACTGTATGGGAATGAAAACAGGTCCAACCCTAAATGACTCCATCTTGTGATGAGGTTGTCTACCACAGAAGTCAGCAGTTCCCATTGATGCATATTGGACTGTTACCTGCTTAGCCTGTCTGCTAAGACATTTTGAGAACCTGGGAGATGTACAGCTGACAGTTGTAGGCCGTGGGATAGAGTCCAGTACCACACTATCGCTGCTTCCCTGTATAGAAAATAGAAATGTGTCCCCTTGTTTGCTGATGTAATGCATCACAGTGGCGTTATCTATCTAGATTAACAGAGGACCCAAATTTAAATGCTCCTGAAATGCCTGGAGACTGTACAGCACAGCTCCCATATTCAGGATACTGTTATGTAATCTGGTCTTCACTTGGGACCATAATCTCTGTGACTGCTAGGTGCCCAGATGAGCACCCCATCTGGAGCCTGAGGCATCCATGGTAAGGATCAGTACAGAAGCAGATACAAGGAATTGAATGCCCTGTAAAAGGTTGTTTTGATCCATCCACCATAGCAACACTCTGCATTACAGGGACGTGACGAGGACCATTTTGTCCAGCTCGATGGTCATCTACTCCCACTGGACCCTGAATGTTCACAGTGGTATCCTCATGTGTAAGCATGCCAGTGGTACTGTTACAATGGCTGCAGCCATTAGATTCAGAAAACATAACACTGTCCTTGCAAGGACATAGTGACTGCTGTATTGCTTTGTCGTGTTGCAGGGAAGCACATCTCCGCTCTGCATCCAGACTGCTCCTATGTACTGCAGTCTTTGCCAGGGAATCATGACAGACTTGGGCACATTCACTGTGATCCCTAAGTGGTCAAACAAGTGACTTGTCTGCAACAGGATATGTAGTAAAGCTTCCCTGCAGCTGGCCTGCAGAAGCCAGTTATCCAGGTAGGGGACCACATGCAGGCCTTCCCTGTGAAGGGCTGCTGTCACTACTGCTAAGCACTTGGAAAGAACCTGTGGCACAGAAGACCAGCCAAAGGGCATTACTCTGAACTGACAGTGCTTCCCTTCCAGAATGAAATGTAGATAATGCTAATGGGCCTTTCTGATCTTGACAGGAAGGTATACATCCGTCATGTCTAGGGAGGGCAGCCAGTTCCTTTTTGCAAAAGGGGACTCAGAGCTTGCAGGGATACCATGCAAATTGTTTTATATTCTATGTAAAAGTTGAGATCCCTGAGGTCCAGTACAGGATTTAGATCCACTGTCCATTTTAGGACCAGCAAGTATATGGAATAGAGCCCTTTGCTTCTCTGTTTTGGAGGAACTGGTTCTATAGCACGTTTTTGGAATAATGACTGCACTCCTACCTTCAGAAGGGACAAATAGCCGGAAGATAACAGGATGGAGGCAGAAAATGATCTGGAGGTGTTTCCAGTAGCTCTAGAGCATGTCCTTGTGATGTTATCTCCAGGACTCACTTGTCCATTATAATCTCCTGCCATTGTTCCAGATGCAGGGAGATTCTGCCCCCAACAACCATCCCTAGAGGTAATAGTGGAGGTGGGTTTGTAGTATGAAGACAGTCATGCAGAGCAGAGCCACCGGCATAGACTGCTTTGGATGCTTTTGAATGGGCACCTGGGGAGGGATCCTGGCAAAGGGACACCTCCCCTGCCTCAGCCTTGTTGATGGTAGGCACGATCACTTTTGGCAACAGGCAGACAAAAGGATCACCTCCAATGTCCCCTAGAAGGAGTGAGATAAAGTGACTTAATGGATTTGAGGATCATTTTTGATTCCGAAGGCCCCTGAACACCTCTTCAACATCCTAATCAAACAGTTTTGCTCCTCAAAAGGGGGCATTCAGAACTGCTTGCTATACATCAGTAACAAAATCTGCAACTCTAGCCAAGAATCCCCGACAAACACATATGTGTAGTTTATTAATGACCTCTTTGCCTGTTTAAAGTAATGCTTCTCACCAGGCTGTATTCAGCCATAGACAAGTCACAGCTAGAACTAATTATGTTGACTGCAACATACTGCTGAACTAACAGTTCAATGTTCTGAAAGTCTGCTTCTTACTGTAGCAGAAAGCTGGCTAGCATGTCTGAGCGTGTTTGATTACTTAGCAACCAGCATGCATGGGTGATGTCACAAGCTACCCGATGTCACAGCACCTCTCGAGCTCAGGAGAAGCTTGGGAGCAGTCAGTTGCTCCTTGCCAGCATAGAGTAAGGTTGTTACAATCATGGTAAAGGAGGTTTCTCCCATTTAATTTAGGCATCTAAAACGAACAGCCTTTAAAGAAAGCAAATCTAAGGTATTTTATTTCTTAATAGGAAATCGAGCATATAAGGCTGTGAGAAAAAGAATCCTAGAATATTTTTGGTTCAAAAACTCTTAAACAATACCCTCTCAGTTGACAGATACTTTAGCAATGACTACTCCTAGTCAAGCGAAAAAGATATAAAATGACAGCCGATGATACATTCTAGCACTGGGTATTAGTGGTGGCACAGTGTGTGAACAAAATACAATATGAAGACATAAGCTTTCAGGAAGATTTAAGTTTATAAATTATTATCATTTTCACAGGCAAAGAAAGAGTTTAAAAATGGAAAAAAAAAACAATGAGCTTAGTCACGGGGCCCGATATTCAAACATGCACCTGGCAATGGCGTGAGTGGGTGCGCAGTGCAACTCTGTTGTGCTGATGAGACCCAGGGATATATTCAAAGGAGATGAGCAATGGTGCATCCACTCTGAATATATCAGGTAATGCGCACTGTGCAAATATCATGCACTGGTGCATCCAACCCAGACAGGGCTGAATACTAGGAATGGGACCTACGCCAAAGCAACAGTTACACTGTGTGCAAATTCCTGATATTTACGGCACAAATGGGGCCATTAGTATGTCATTATGGCTTTATTTGCATGAGTTGTGCAGGACTGGTCAAGGAACTGTGCATGGCACCCTGCACAGCATGTGGTGCCCCTGGAGGGGGTCTAGTGGCAGCCTCCACCCCGCTTGTAGCCACAATCACCCCGAAGATACCATGTAACATATGCTCTGGTAGTCTAGTGGCACCCCTCCTCCCTCCCTCCCTCCCTGTAGCCATGATAGCCCATGAAATATTGTTCACACTCTTCCCTGCTAGTCTAGTGGTACCCCTTCCCTCCCTGTAATGCGATCACCTAAAAGATGGGTACACCATATCCCTGGCAGTCCAGTTGTACCTCCAACCCTCCTGATGCTGCGTTCCCCATACATGTACAACCCTGTACATCCCTGGTAGTCTAGTAGTCCCTCCACCCCTCCCATTACCCCGATTGCCGATCATATGGCACGTTTCAACAGGGTGGATACTCCAGAAGGGGTGCAGAAAATGAAGATGGAGCTGGAGAAGCTTGAAAGATGGTCAAAGGTGTGGCAACTGAGGTTCAGTGCCAGAAAGTGCAAGATAATGTACCTGGGTAGGGGGAACCCTGGGGAGAGCTACAGGATGGGGGGAGGTGCTGACCATCACCAAAGAGGAGAGGGACCTAGGGGTCAACATATCTGATGACCTTAAGGTATCAAAGCAGTGGGTGCATAGGCAGAGGTATTACTAGTAGGAGGCGGGAAGTGGTGATGCCATTGCATAAAATACTGGTAAGGTCTCACCTGGAGTACTGCGTGCAGTACTGGAGATCACACATGCATAAGGACATAAAGTGGAGGCTGTACAGAGAAGGGCGACAAAGCTGGCGCATGGTTTGCATGACAAAACATATGAGGGGAGACTAAGAGACCTCAATATGTACTCACTAAAGATGGTGCATGGTTTGCATGACAAAACATATGAGGAGAGACTAAGAGACCTCAATATGTACTCACTGGAGGAGAGGAGAGAAAGGGGTGACATGATCGAAACTTTTAAGTATCTCAAGGGCATAAACAAGATGCAAGTTGGAGAGCTTTTCCCTTGTAGAAAAGATACCAGAACGAAGGGGCACAATATGAAATTGGAGGGGGGAGATTAAGAGGTAAAAGTGAGGAAGTTTTTCTACTCAGAGAGGGTGGTGAACGCTTGGAATAGTCTCCCACAAGAGATGGTAGGGGCAAGCACAGTGGAGTGGTTTAAACATTCCTGGGACAAGCACAGGGGAACCTTGGGCATGAAGGGGACTGATGAAAAGCCATTGACCACTTAGGGTGAGTGGATGCATACATGCCTAGGGTCTACGGGCAGACTGGATGGGACTAGCAGTCCTTATCTGCCTACAGTTTCTATGTTTCTATGATATGCTCCTGCTATTAACTGAATCCTGAATGATCCCTTCAAGAAGTGAATGTAATATAACTGCTAATTTCTTGACAAACCCAGGGTATAGCAGCACATACTTTATGGCCATGCAGTGTGGATAACAACTGACAAACTGTGAATAGTGACTTACTGATGGCCTCATCCTCATGTTCACCGTGTATAAATCTACTTTCTTTTGTAAACACTAATGAAAAACACTCATTCAGACACTCTGTCCTAGTGATGCCTAGTCAGATGTTCCCCACAGTTTTACAATTCTAAGTGACCCTCCATCATTTGCACCCACCTTCTAATATATACCTGAACGTGTTTATGACTTATCTCAGCAACAGTAACCTCATTTTTCAGTTTTGCATAGCTGAACCATTTTTTTGCATTGCTTGCACTTCTCTTGATAATTCTACACCCTCAGCTGTTGTTAGTTTTTATGTCCTTGAATGCTTTCTTCTTTTAAAGTGACTCTTGACACTTTTTCCAAACCCCTATTGTTTCTTATTTCCACTGCTGCACTTTTTTACCTGTGATAGACAGACCACCTGAGAATGAAGAGCTATTTTCTTGAGTGATTCCATTTTCCTTGTGGTTAACCACCTCTTAAACTCTCCTGAATGATATTATTTTGGGAAGTGGTTGAACAAGGAGCCTCTTTCCTTGCATCCTGAAATTGCATCACCCTCAAACTGTGACTGTGTATAGGACCCCAAATTGTGTACTATTGTCAGGGAGCAAAGTTTATACTTCACTAGATGTTTCATCTTTATGCAGAAAAAAATGAATAAAAGGAGAGCAGAAAGAACCACCGCTGTACCTCCTTTCAAGAGACCTATATTAATCAATAGTGTGACAGAGATGGCACGGCACTTGCTACGGCTATATTCTTTGCATTACATAAATGTGTCAAATGATTTATGTAATCAACAGCACATCATTCAACCAGCAACATTAGTCTGAACAGAACTGCTTTAGATTTATAATCACAGCGCTGTAAGCAGCATTTAAAAATCAATACCCTGATAGGAACAGTCGAATGATGAACTTTCTGTAAGAGAAGCACAAAAGACAGATAAAAGAAAAAATGATAAGGCATGGCATAATAACAAGTGAAAAAAGTCTGAAGCTTACCCCATTTCTAAAAACATCAGTGTTACTGGGACAGGATTTCATGGACCATTCCTCTTTGCTTCTAATTAAACAATATTTCCATAGTTTACCTCCTCCCTATAGGAGAGGTTCCAAATTTTAGCCGCAACACACTGCTGATAAATTTTCATAAACATGGAAAAAGTAAGACCTTGTATACTTGTTCCACCAGCTGAAGAGGGAGAGCTTTCAAAATGGTAAAAGTCAATAATTTGTACAGGTGAGACAGGCATAGATGTTTGTAGAAATGTTACTACTATATTGGTTTACATGTTAACAGTGGACAGGCCAGCCTGTCTCAGTGCAGTGGTAGGGCTACTGCTCTTGACCTTTGTCAGCTGGGCTTGAGAACAAACTCAGATTGCTGGGGCCTGGCTGGGAGGGCAGGGGGGACTGAGCTTCACAGGAAACACTCTCCTCCTCCAGTTGGCCTCGAGTGCTACCTGGGAGTGCCCATACAGAATAAACCTGGTGATGATGGCAGTGGGAAGGGAGACACAGGGGTGCTTAGTGGTGTGCACTTCTCTTGTGTGCCTAGCTACATATATGTAGCTCAGGATCTTGGGGAGGGATGAATCAGGGTCAGAAATATCCTCTTAGCTTAGCAGGATGACACCAGCACACTCCAGCCCCCTCACTTCCCATTGTTAATCATGGAAGAACACTGCTGTCACCAGATTCAGTTCTGTGGTAACGGCATCACTGCCTACCCCCCTACCATCACCACCGCATTACCATGGGTGAGTTACCCCACAGGGCAACTAAGTGGGCCTCTCTGGGGTCTGGGTTTAGTGACGGGGCTGCACGATTGCCAAGCAGAGGGCAGCCAGATTGGGGTATGGAGAAATACTCATTAATAAAAAAAGACATCAACAGTGGACACAAACGAAAAAGCAATAATTCTTTCATTAGTGAAGTCACAGAAATGATGATAAAGAAATTCATATGGTATGTGAGTCCCAATACACAGTCGCAAATTGAGGGGGAGTAAAACAGTGAGCAAGTAACCTATACTTTGGCAATATACACAAAAGGACCCTGTAGCTGCATGGGGAGTCCCCCTTCCAGACTATGTCTCAGTGCACATGTGGCCACCACATGTTAGTGGGGACAAACCAGTCTGCACCCACTGACATGCTGCTTTGCTGGGAGTCACATGATGCAGCTTTTTCAGCCCACTCCAATTTCAACTGACCCATACCCCCAGCAACAGAACTACCAAGCTACATACAAATACCATACATCCCCACCCATGCCTTCCAATGCTAGAAACTGTGGTAGGTGACCCTCAATAACACAGCTCCAGTCACTCAGGGAACACAAATGCACCCCCAGCTCCAGCCTGTGGCAAGAGGCCTAGAGGCATGGAATAATATGGACAGATTTTGTGCAAAGCTCCTTACTGTCTGCCTAGTACTCACCAAACTCGATTCTAAATTTACTTCCTTTGAACGAGACATGATCATCATCTGTTGGCATGTTGGAGATGTGGAGGTGAGAATCAGCAGTGCAGAGGACTAGGTAAAACAGGATGTGAAGAAATTGGTCTCACTCTGACAGGGAGTCTCTCAGTTGAAATACAAAGCCAATAATTCTGAGAACCACATCGAGAGAACAGCAACTTGTGGCTGGTCAGGGAAGCAGAAGGGGTGGAGGATAACAATCTGAGCAAATTCTTTAGATGCCAGTCAGGGAACTGGTTAATTGGCCCACCAGGATACCTGGAAATTTTCAGGTGGGCCGTCTCTGCTGGGTACCTGGTGACCTTCTAAACTCCAAAAATGTTTCCATTCATTACCTATTTTCTGATTAAATACACTATTTTTGCCACTGCAAGCAAATTAAATAGGAAAACACAGTTAGTGTATCAAATTTAAGTGGAATACTAACATGCTTATGTCACCCTGGGCCATCCCCATTGGTTTTCCAGCTGGGTCCCTGTACCTATTTTTTAGGTGGGCCCTCACTACCCCAGTCCAACCCTACAAATCCAAGGCAGTGATAGGAAGATGAGGAGCAGAAAACAGAAAGAAGGTTTTTCAAAGGATAGGACAGTAGGAGGAGAAGACAGACTGTCCAAATGAAGTTTTCCATCTAGAAATAGAGAAGAAGCAGAGGAAGTAGGATGAGTAGAGGGATGGTGAAAGCTGACATGGAAGGGAGCTCAACCAGAACATGTAGCTGAAAGTGGCACAGTGAAGGTAATGTTGGAGTTTGAGGAAGGAGAAGGAGAGGGTAGACCAGAGGGAGCAATGGTGCATTCGAGTTGGATAGCTGAGAGTGATATAACAGAAACAGCAGAAAAGTGAAGGATTACAGTTGCTGACACTAGACAGTTTCAAACTGTGTTAACATTAGCCATGATAAGGCAGCATTAAAGTTATGGTTGAAATTAGTTGACCTACCTGATCCTACAATACCTCTCAGCCACTTGCAAAATTTAACTTTTCTGCTGTCAGAAAGGCTGATGTTTACAGACTGCTTTCCAAGCTAAATGCTAGCAAGGGCCCTTAACCTGATAAATTACACACGGAAATCAGAAAACTGCTATGCAGGTATATGAGCCTTGTTAAATGCATAGCCTAAATGCAGGTCAAATGTATTCATTTATCAGGATTATTCTTTTGCCAAATATTCATTTCAAAGGACTTCATAAAACTATTATATTGACCAAAACTGGTACACAAAAATATTATTCATTCAGTTCTTCTAACAGATCTGAAAACCATACTATTCTACCTTCTTGGACATACTGTAGCGCTTTCATTCTTTAACAGGCTTATTTCTTTATTAGATACTCATTTTAGAGGACATCTCTCTACCTAAAAACCCAGATGGATTTGAGTACCTAAAATATTCCTTTCTTTAGCAGGCCTATTTTGCTATTAGGTGTTCATTTATTTTGGCTCTACATTATTATCTAAACCAATGGCTTACTTATTTAACCTGTCACTAAGTAGTAGTGGTAGTAACATATTTATTAATATGAACAAAAAATAAACTCAGTTGAGCTGAAGCTCATTTCTAATGAGGTCCCGCTACATCAAACAATAATACAAGTAAAATAGACAATATTATACAAAAGTCACAAAAAGTATAAACAACTAGTGCTAATAGACACTTTCAGGACAGCAAAAATACTTCACATAACAATGTTTTGTACTCAGCAATTTTTAGTACAATATACTTATTTAGATTCACGTATGACCCCCCTGAATACTACTAGAGTAATAAGGTTATATACCCAGATTAGCACTTGAAATTTTGATTATCTTGTGTTCATAATGTAACAACATGACAGTGGTTTAGCAGTAGGTCAGCATCCATTTTTTTATTTTACCCAAGCTTATGCCTCCAATGGCAGGTCTCAGAGAACGAGGAACAGAGTTCCACAGGACTGGATCTTTATAGTACAAAGAGGACCTATCCACTCTAGTATTCTGGATGGAACAATAAGCTTTGACCCTGTAGCTACTTTCAGGCATTCTTTTACTTTTCTTCTGTTAAAATGTTCCTGAATTTACTCTGGTAATAGACCCTTAAAACATTTATACGGAAATGTCAGAGTGGGACGGCAAAGTGAAGAGAGGAGTCTGACCGGAGTCAGACCGGGGACGGACTGGGCTACTAGAGTTTGTAATATCTTGCTTAGAGTTAATCATTTCTTTTGGGTTTGTACCTATAGATTAGTTATGATTAACAGAGGGATATTGTTGTGTGTAGCCTATACACTTTGTGTTTTGTGTACTGATGGGTTATTTTGTTCTATGTGTGTTAATAATGACTTTAGAACGTATGAAAATAATCAGATTCTGGAGTTCCAGACTCAACTGTTTATTCCTAATTATAGTCATTTATTTGGTGTAAAGGTTAAATACATGTGTTATAATTTGGGTTACAGTGTTAGGAAATATAAGACACGAAATGTAGTTCTGCCTGTTTGCATAAGAACCTGGTTACATTGCTTTCTCTTGCTAATTCGATCTGGCAATGTTGAAAGCAACCCTGGTCCTTTAGCAAACGATATGGCAGATAGTGATTTTTTGCAGCATTCATATGGCCTCAAAATTATGCATTTTAATGTATTAAGCTTAACATCTAAATTTCATGAGGTGGAGTCATGGATTAGTTTATATAATCCGGATGTTCTGGCACTGACTGAAACCTGGTTAACCTTACCTGTTCTTGATACTGAACTTTGTATACCTGCTTATAAACTTTTTAGAAAGGATCGTGTCACTGGTAGAGGGGTTGGGGTTTTGTTTTATGTTAAGGAATATTTATAATGGTAAATGAGACCACTATATTTAACAGTAATTTGGAATATTGTGAACTTATTACTATTCAGTTATTGTTGGGATTCGTCAAAAAATTAACTATTTGTTGTGTATATCTTCCACCTAATGGTAGCAAATCAGGCTTACAAGAACTTGTAAATGCTTTGAATACTGGGGTTTCTACAGAGTTAATACTACTGGGGGATTTTAATTTAAATTGGATGGGTTCAGATATAACAAAGTTAAATACGGTTTTGTCTCAGTCTGGTTTACAACAAATTATTACTTTGCCCACTCGACACAATAATAGATCAGGAAATCACACATTGCTGGACTGGATATTAACAAATAGACCAATTAATATGATAAAATGTGGTTTGACCTCTGATTCGTTATGATCATCATCCAGTCTTCTGTATTTGGAAACATGGGGGACTGAAGAAGTCTAAGCCAATTATAAGGATTTCGAGATCTTTTTCTAAATCTGATGTACATTCTTTTTGTACAGAGTTGGGTAAAATAGATTGGTCTTTTTTATATTCTATCCCTGATGTGGATTCTGCATTGCATTTTTTCATTACTGAGTTTACACATGTTTTGGACCAGTTAGCTCCCCTTGTTAAAAGAAGGGTCCGAGGGAAAACTTATGGGTGGTTAACACCTCCTTTGATTAAACTCATGAGACAACGAGACAAGGCCTGGAAATGTATAAAATGAACCATTCTGCTTCTGGTTATCATGCGATAGGACTTTAAGGAACCAATGTAAGGCTAAGATAAGGAAGGCTAAAACAGACTATATTCGTCATAAACAATGTGAAGGGTTATCTAATGCTACTACTTTTGGAAAACAATTAACAATTTTATAAGACCTAATGTTTGTCAACCAGGTTCAATGAGGTTGAACGGTGACTTGTTGTCTTGTCCATTGAAGATAGCTAACGAGTTTAATTTGAAATTTACTGCATTGCCTGCTTCCTTTAGTGACCAGTCCAAGGTGAACTACTTGCATTGACTGAAGATTTTACAGTTACTCCAAACTGTACTTAAGGACTACTACTCCGAAGGAGGTAGAGAGGTTGTTGCGTTGTATTAAGAGGGACAGCTCAGCTGGTTCTGATGGCTTATGTCCTAGTTTATTGGCGGATGCTGCCTTAGTTATAGCACTTCCAGTTAGTATTATTTTCAATTTGTCTTTGTTACAGGTACTATACCTAATATATGGAAACATACTTTGGTCACTCCTATATTTAAATCTGGTTCACAACATGAGTTTTGTAACTACAGACCTATTTCTATCTTGTCTGCTTTAGCTAAAGTTCAGGAAAGAATAGTTTATAATCAGTTGATTGGGTATGTGGATCGCTTTGGATTATTGTCTCAGAACCAACATGGTTTTAGAAAGGAAGGAGTACAGAGACTGCCTTGGTGAGTTCATGACGCGGTACTTAATGGCATGGATAAAGGGTGTCTGGCCAGGTGCCGTGTTCGTGGACTTGACAAGGCATTAATCAATTGATCACCAATTGTTGATTTCTAGACATGAGTCATTGGGAGTTGGTGAGTCTTTCTTGGACTGGACGAGGATTATTTAACAAATAGGTTTCAAAGGGTTAAATATAGGGTGCTGTATCAGACTCTGTAATGGTTAATGTGGGGTTCCACAAGGTTCTATTTTGGGCCACTTTTGTTTCTTTGTTTTTGATCAACTAGAAGTGTGTGATTAATAATGCTTTCTAACACTTTATGCTGACGATGCAGTAATTTATACGCAGGGTTTGTCAGTTGGAGATCTAGGTGTTTCTTTAACAGAGGAAATGTGCAATTTTCAGTCTTCACTTATGGCCTGTAAATTACTCTTAAACAAATCTAAGACAAAGGTGATGGTTTTTGGTACCCACCTAGACTGAGATCTGAGGTTGGTACTTTGGAAGTTAAATCTCTTGATGGATTACTGTTTGACTATGTTGATACATTTCAATATCTTGGGGTATTACTAGATTCTCATCTAAGTTATGAATCTCATTTTTGAGGGTTACCTCAAGAATACATTGTAGATTAGGGTTCTTTGTACAGAACTGTCTCATTTCTTATTCCTGAGTCTAGGTTGGTTATTTCAAATTGCTGCTTACTTCCTATTGTGAACTATGCAGCTATGATTACTGACACTGTTTCTATGACAGTGATTTCAAAGAAATCCACTTTACTTCACTTGATAGCTAAGTTTGCTTTAAATTGTTCTAAGTCATCTCATCATTGTGTGATTTTGAAAGAAATGGGCTGGTTACGGTTTCATTAAATTTCTAATACTGTGTGGCCAAGTTCATATATAAAGTTATGGACTCTGGATTCCATAGTATTTCAAAGTTTTGAGACCATATATTGATGGTCATTATTCTAGACATAGGTCAGACAGTAGGTTTCTCGAGATTCCTTTATGAAATCTAAAAGTGGACAAAGATCCTTTGCTTATATTGCTCCATTTATTTGGAATGAAATTCTCAAGATATTAGGTGGTTGTGTTCTGTCAAAAGTTTGCCGATGCATTAAGGATGTATTTCGAATCTCAATTTAATTGTAACTGTTTTTTATGAATTTTTTTTTATGAATTTTATACGTAACAAAGACATTTTTGTCTGCAATTTGCTGCATTGTATATGTGTGTTTGATTATGTATTGTCTGTATGCAATATATGTGGGTCGCACCTGTAAAAGGAACTTGTTTCCAGTGTGCTTACCCGTTATGCGAATAAACAAACAAACTTACTTTGCTAAACCAGTAGGAGGAGAGAGAGCTTAATTGGGGACGTGGCTTAGACACTATAAAAGCAGGTGACTCAAATTACAACTTCCTGTTGCTAGACTTGCTTGTAGAGCAGAAATCAGCTAACTAAAAGAAGCTACATTTTCTTATTAATTTAACACTTATATCTCAGCAGGAGTCAGTTTCTGTTGAGATTAAGCAAGACATATACTTTATTAGAAGTAGAAGGGATCTTATTTAGGGTTAAAAAAAGAAAGAAAAGAAACTCAGTGTGTGTTCTGTGCTGTGAAGGGTACTGTATCAACTTATTTTGCTAAACCAGTAGGAGGAGGGAGCTTAATTGGGGGTGTGGCTTAGACACTATAAAAGCAGGTGATTCATATTACAACTTCCTGCTGCTTGCCTTGCTTGTAGATCAGAAAGCAGCTAACTAAAAGAAGCTACATTTGCGTTTGCGTGTTTCTGCTGTGTCCGCTGGGCATGCTGAAACTGCTGGCATTAGACAAACTTGGATAAGATAATTTTAGCATATCCTCTACTTAGTAAATATACACCTTTAATAATGGAAAAAGAACTTAGTAAGCGTATGCAATGTTTAATGTACAGTGAGGGAAATTATGGGAGCGAGTATGTATGTGCTAATTGCCATCTGATTACTACTCTTGAAGCAGAGATAGTGTTTCTGCTTAATATTAAACCAGTTTTTACTGATATTAGGGAATTGGAAAGTTACATTGATCTTATGGATGAACAACTTCATTCTAATGAACAATTTCCTTCACATTTAGATAGCATTTCTATGCCTCCTGATGAGGAGACAATTGTAATGGCTAGTACTAGTATACCTATTGCCTCTGCCCCCTCTTATAAGGTGGATGATAATCCATCTTCTCATGATAATGATGACTGGACCATTGTCACAAAGCCTCTTAAAAAAAAGGAGGGGTGGTCAAATACACAATAGTGCCCCTATTGAAACTCATAATAGGTTTGAGCAATTGACTGTATCAAATAAAGAAGTGCTACATAATTTATCCTGTGCATCACCCTCTGTTGATAATAATGGTTTAAAAATACTTTTCAATCAGGAGTTAATGCCCATGAATACTTGTCCTAGTAAGTCTCAAGCTACCAAATCAATACCTATTAAGTTAATCACTCCAGAGTGTGTTAAACAATCACATGTTTCTGATTTTTGTACCCCTACTGTCTCAAAACAAGTGTTAGTCCTGGGAGACTCAATCATTAAGCACATTGACAGGGCGGTATGCAATAGTGACAAGAGCAACCGCACTTGTTCTAGCTTCCGTGGGGCCAGGGTATCTGACATTACCTCCATGATGTGTAAAATTTTACAAAATGCGGGGGAAAATCCACTGGTTATCATACATGCCGGTGTTAATGATATAAACAACACCCCATTTAATCAGTTACAACAGGACTATGTGGCGTCATGTAACCTGTTACTTGATAGGGGATGCTGTGTATGTATATCTGACATTCTACCTGTCCCAACAGCAACATCTACCATGATGCAGAAAATCAAAGCCCTAAATGAACGGCTGAGAAAGTGGTGTTTTAAGCAGGATATACCCTGTATTACCCATTGGGAATCATTTTCAGATCGTTCTTCCTTGTTTTGCTGGGACAGTTTACATCTCAGTCGTAGGGGTAGTACACTTATGGGGAAAAGTATCACTAAAATCATAAATCATTGTTTAAACTAAAAGCTATGGGGGAGAATGGGTCTATTCCCAAGACTCTGAATACTTACCAAAATATTATTACAACTAAATGTAAATTCCTAGCTTTGAATGCAAGATCTTTAAACCAACTCAAATTAGCAGAACTCAAAGCCAAATGTAAAACTTTAAATATAGGTGTGGTGGGAGTAACTGAAACTTGGTGGGATGCATCCTCAATTTGGTCCAGAGAAATTCCAGGTTATAAGTTATATCATAAAAACAGATTAGATAAGCAAGGCGGTGGAGTTTGTATGTACATACAAAATTATATTCCTTCTTTTGAAGTGTGTTCTCTCTTTCCTTTGGAAAGTATATGTGTTAAAATCTTATTGAAGGAGCAGTCCTATATAACTATTGGTAACATCCATCGACCTCATCTGCAAATTCAGATTACACAACTGATGTATTTAAAGAAATTACACATTTTTCAGAATCTCAAGATACTGTAATATTTGGCAACTTTAACCTCCCTCATATTAACTGCGACTCATTCTCAGGACAGTCCTATGATGAGAAAGGACTAATAGATGTGGTAGTTAGTACTGGATTACAACAACTTGTTACTGAACCCACTCAAGGTCCTAATATTTTGGATCTATTATTTACTAACATATAGCAACAAATTAGCAATTTACAAATTTGGGATTCACTTGGGACCAGTGATCATTCATCTATTCTTTTTGAAATTCAACAGTTTAAAACTACACAAAGGAAGTTATACTATACAAAAAATTATAACAAAGCAAATTTTTCTAAAATCAATGAATACTTACAAAACATAAACTGGGAATCTAATCTTCTTAACTGTACAACACAACGAGCTAGGGACTTTTTAAAAAACATTGCACATTATTTGGAAAATACCTTTATTCCATCTAAGGGGAAATTTAATAATAAAGGAAAAATTCCCCCTTAGTTCAACAAGATAATTAAAAATCAGATTAAAATAAAAATTAAACTTTTTAGGAAACGTAAGAGTAGTTCTGTTCCATTTAAAACTACTCTATTACATAAATACAGACTATCTGTGAAAAACTTAAAAACATCTATTAAATTGGCAAAAAAATAAGCTAGAATTTACACTAGCTCACACAAAAGACTGTCGCAAATCTCTTTTCTCCTATATAAATAGTAAAAAAGGTGTATCAAGGACCATTGGTCCCATTATAACCAATGGCTCTTTTCTATCTGATATAGAAACCTTGAATCTCTTTAATAAGTACTTTTGTTCTGTCTTCTCTCAAAAATTACCTATTAGTACATTTAAAGTTCACCACATAGATTATCATAGGTTCTATCCAACTGACATCATACAGGCTATCAAAAAACTAAAAAAAAAATACTAGTCTGGGCCCAGACGGTATTCATTCATGGTTTCTGATTGAAACCTCTATAAATATTTCTATACCTTTGTCAATTATTTTCAATAAATCCTTACAAGAAAGCATTGTACCAAATGATTGGTGTTCAGCAATAGTTACTCCCATATTTAAAAAAGGCAACAGAGATTCTGTGCAAAATTATCATCCAATTAGCCTGACTTCAGTGGCTGGTAAATTAATGGAACGAATAATGAAGTCTCTAATAGATCAAGATTGTAAAAACTTAGGAATTTATTATTCTAATCAGCATGGGTTTACTCCCATGTATTCCTGCACCATCAATCTGATATCTTTTTACAATAATATAAGTACTCTACTAGATGTGAGTATCCCTACTGATGTAATTCTTTTGGACTTTAGTAGAGCTTCGATAAAGTCTCACGTGAAAAACTCATTACTAAAATGCACAATCTAGGCTTGTCACCTGATACTGTCAACTGGACTTTAAGCTGGTTGACAAATCATTCTCAGAGAGTCAGAATTAATGATATCTTGTCTGATTCAGGTAGTGTGACAAGTGGTGTACCACAGAGGTCGGTCTTGGGACCAACATTGTTTAACCTCATTATCAGTGATTTACAAACAGGGCCAAATAACTTCATGGTTAAATTTGCAGATGATACTAAATTGGGGGGCAAGGTTAATAATCAAGAAAATATTTCTGCATTAAGGAAGGATTTGGAGAAATTAACACTTAGGGCAAATGAAAATCATATGCAGTTTAATCAAGACAAATGTTTAGTAGTGCTTTTTGGTGTAAATAATCCAAAAACGATATATCATATAAACGGACTACCACTTCACTCATCAAATTGTGAAAAAGATTTAGGGATACATGTTAATAATAAACTTACATCAAATGATCACTGTGTTAGAACTGCTTGCATGACCAACAGACTTTTGAGGCAAATAAAACACACTTTTGTTAATTGCAATGAACAATGCCTTATTCCATTGTATAGGGCATACATTAGACCATATCTATACTATGGCTCCCCTTTCTGGAATCCAAATCAAAAAAAAGACATAGCAATTCTTGAACAGGTTCAAAGGAGAGTAACTGGAGTGATTCCAAGATTAACAAACTTGGATTTTCAGAACAGATTAAAAGCTACTGGTCTCTTCTCTCTTCAAACTAGAAGATTAGGAGGTGATATGCTTATGGTTTTTAATTTAATAAATTCACCAGATCTAATGGAAAAATGTGGTCTAACACTTTCCAAAAGGAGACATGTTTTGAGACTGCATAATAAACAGCTTGAAGTAAAAACTTATAAAACCAGCAAAAGGGGAAACTTTTTTCCAATAAGAGCATCCAATGTATGGAACACCTTGCCACAAGAATTGGTACAGGCAACTAGTGCCACTGTCTTTAAAAACAAATTAGATGTTTAGTTGAGGGATAATAGATAAATAATGTCCCACATAGTGTGGGGAACAGTCTCGATGGGCTCTGGCCTTCTTCTGTTCTTTCATACCAAGGAATACCTGCTAACATAAAATATGTGCAAATCAGTGCATGAAATGAAGCTGATATTGGGATCACTTTTGTTTAGAAAATTGTGTTACTGTTGAAATGTATATATTTAAAATTTGAGATAACTGTAAAAAGCTAGAGGTTACTTGGGTGCAAATGCCTGAGTCTTTTGCAGTTGCTGTGGGGACCTCAGGAAGTTCTCAATGTTCTAGCAGCTCCTGAAATTTACAAAGGACAGGATGCTTGCAAAGGATGGTGGTTGAAAAGAGTTATAAAACAGCTAAGCTGAGCTGCAGGGAGAGATTATTACAAGATATTTTATTTTCCTTCTGTACGTAGTTATTTTGAACAGGTTTATTTTATTTTATGTTACTGCATCTACAAATAAACAGTTTTATGGAATTTTACAACTGCTCCTGGGTTCTCCCTATGCTTCCTAACCTGTGCCTCAATGACACAGCCAAGCCAAGAGCAAGAGTGAGCTGTTGTTTTGTTTTGTTTAAAGACCACTTGTGCTTTTTTTTGTGAGTCACCCACTGTGACTAGCAGGGGAAAGAAGAGGGAGCATGAATCGCCATGCACTAGGTCCAACCATGGCAATGGGGCAGCTGAAGGATTCGGACTAGGGATCATACTAAGGAGGAATAGGAGTGATAAGGCTTTTGCACCCATGTTGCTCCAGTTAAGTGTAATAAGTTAATGTACCACCATTCATCAGAAAGTGATCTAGTTTGTTATTGGATTCCGTCTTCCTTTTAATAATTATTATATCCACTGGTAGAGAGTCCCATGGGTTAATAACATGATCAGTAAAAGAATACTTTATTTTTATTGTTTTAAAGATTTGTTCAGTAAACTGAAGTAGATGCCCTCTTGTGTTTTTGCTTGTTTAAACTTGAGGTTTATTTGTAAGATCTGGGTCATGCATTATTTCATATAGTGCTAATTAGTCACCACTTAAACATCATTGTTCTAATGACATTAGATTTAGATGGGCAAGTCTGCTTTCATATGGTGCCTGCTGTCAATCACTCTCCTCACACTGACTGAGAGAGTCAACATCTCTAAGTTATCATTGTGACTGGCACTGCTGAGCAATGTGTTTGTGTGGAGAGGGAGGCTCTCTAAACTAAGTAAACTTTTGTGGTTAGCAGTAGAAGATCATGTGACTGCTAAGAAGTCAATTTTGGGTGGCTAATCAGGACAGCAGGTTTTTTGTTGTTTTGCTGTTAACAGCATATGCCAATTGGGTAACAATATGTGATGGATGCTGTTTAGCAGCAATCGGATCCCAGCATTGAGGATGGAGGTGGAGCCTTGATAAGAGATGTGACAGCGCACAGGTCACTGGTGCAGTTCATACAGTATATAGCTCTCATGGAAAAGTGTGTGAAAGAGGATGGGGTAATCTGTCACAGATGTCCTTAATGTTCTTAGTGGTTAATTACGCAGATAAAGTCAAGTGTTAGAAGCCGAGTACTGCAATTTTTGATATTTTTCTGTCTCCTTAGTTTCATTTCAATTTTATAATTTTTTTGACCAGTGCAGGTAACTTGTCTCTAGCACATGTAACTTTCTGGCTACATGCACTGTGGTGCAAGTACTAAAAAAAGTTAATTTCTACCCCTGAAGTCCTTTTACACGGGAAAGGGTCCTAAAGGAACTGGAAGGAATAAGAGTCGATAAAGCAACGGGGCCAGATGGGGTGCACCCCAGGGTCCTAAAGGAACTAAGAGAAGTGGTGATTTAACCTCTGGCAATCCTGTTTAGCTGATCACTGGAAACAGGGGAGGTACACATAGACTGGAGAACAGAAGATATAGTCCCCTTATACAAAAGTGGGAACAAAGAGGAAGCAAGGAATTACAGACCAGTCAGCCTGACTTTGGCAGTGGGGAAGATCATAGAAGCACTACTGAAGGAGAGATTGGTGGAACATATGGTTGCCAACGGACTTCTGGACCCAAGATAGCATGGTTTCACTGGGAGGAGGTCATGCCAGACCAACCTCACTTAATTTTTCAACTGAGTGACAAGGGAGGTGGATCAGGGAAGGGCAGTGGACATGGCCTATCTGGACTTCAGCAAGGCCTTTGACACTGTGCCATGTAGAAGACTATTAAATGAACTGGGGAATATGGGAGTGGGGCAGGACAGTAGTCTGGTGGGTGGGTAATTGGCTGGGCGGCAGGACAGAGAGGGTAGTGGTAAATGGCTGTCACTCCAGAGGGAAGAGTGACCAGTGGGGTATCACAGGGATCAGTGCTGGGACCGGTCCTATTCAACGTCTTCATCAGTGACATTATGCAGGACCTAGAAGGCAGAATTTCCCTGTTCGCTGATGACACGAAGCTCTGTAACAGAGTGGACATGCCAGAGGGTGTAAACAGAATGAGGAGAGACGTACGGAAGCTTGAAGAATGGTAAATGGTTTGGCAGTTGAAATTCAATGCAAAGAAGTGCAAGATAATGTATATGGGGCACAAAAACCCTGGCCAACATATTAGTTGGGGGTGAGGATATAGCATGCACCAAGCAGGAAAGGGACTTTGGGGTTATCTCTGATGACCTCAAGGTAGGGAACTAGTGTGAAAAGGCAGCAAGTAAAGCAAATAGGATGCCAGGATGCATAGGGAGGGGCATCACCAGCAAGAAAATGGAGGTCATAATTCCACTATACAAGACACATAGTGAGGCCCCACCAGGGGGCACAGTGTACAGTTCTGGAGACCTTATCTATGTAAGGGCATAGACAGGGTAGAGAAGGTTCAGAGGAGGGCAACAAAGATGGTGTAGGGATTGCACCACAAGTCTTATGAGGACAGGCTGAAGGACTTGAATATGTACTCCCTGGTGTAGAGGAGGGAGAGAAGGGATATGATATAGACATACAAATACCTTACAGGGAGGAACAGGGTACAGGAATACACTATTTTCCAGTGAAAAAGATGTTCCAGGACTAGAGGGCATGGGATGAAGTTGGAGGGAAGGCAATTCAGAGGAAAAGTGAGGAAGAATTTCTTCACAGAAAGGGTGGTAGACAAGTGGAACACCCTGCCAGAGGAAGTGGTGGGGGCTGAAACAATTACGGGATTTAAGGACGCATGGGATAGACATAAGGGAATTCTGAAGGTCAGGGGTAAGGGGCAACAGACTTCTAGAAAAACATAAAGGGAACTTACAAGCTGAAATGGGCAGACTGGGTGGGCCATAGGCCCTTATCTGCCAACAGTGTCTATGTATCTATGCCCCTTCATTCTTGTACTCCTTCTATATTGGAAGATGCCCCCCCCCGCACCTTATTAGTGCCCTTAAGGTACTTGAATGTTTCTATCATGACCCCCATCCTCCAGTGAGTACTTATTGAGGTCCTTTTATCTCTCCTCATAAGTCTTGTGGTGCAAGCCCTGTACCATCTTAGTTGCCCTTCTCTGGTCTGCCTCTTTTCTGTCAATGTCATTATGAAGGTGCAGCTTCCAGAACTGTACACAGTCCTCCAGGTGAGGCCTCACCAGTGTTTTATACAATGCCATCACCACCTCCCTCCTTCTTCTAGTGATATCTCTGCCTATGCAGCCCAGCATGCCACTGGCCCTCCCTGCAGCCTTTGTACTCTGCTTAGACATCTTCGGGTCATCTGAAATAATAACACCCAGGTCGCTTTCTTCCTTGGTCATTGTCAGCAACCCCCCCCCACCCCCATCCTGTAGCTCTCCCCAGGGTTCCTTCGTCCCAGGTACATAATTTTGCAGTTCTTTGAATTAAGCCTCAGTTGCCACATCTCAGACCATTTCTCAAGCTTCCCCAGGTCCCTCCTCATTTTCTCCACCTGCTCTGGAGTATCCACCCTGTTGCAGATCTTAGTGTCATCCACAAACAGGCAGACCTTTCCTTCCAGCCCTTCCGCAATGCCACTAATGAAAACATTGAATAGGACTGGCCCAAGGACTGATCCCTGAGGAACCCCACTGGTCACCCCATCTCCCCGAATTGAATCCCATTTACCACCATCCTCTGCCTCCTGTTAGCCAGTTCTGAACCAAGTTTACCACCTTGTGTCCCATGCCCAGACTACCCATCTTACTATCCAGCCTTTTATGTGGCACAGTGTCGAAGGACTTGCTGAAATTGAGGCGTTGTCACCCCCCCCTCCCCGACTTACTTCCTCCATCACCCAGTCAAAGAAATCTATCAGATTCGTTTGAAATACCCTACCAGCTATGAATCCATGCTGCCTTGGATCCTGGGCACTGCTGGATTCCAGTTGTATCACTGTTCTTTCTTTGAACAATGCCTCCATGATCTTCCCCATTGCCGTGCCAAAGTGCTGCAGTTGGACAAATCCAAAAATACTGCACTTTAGAGTCTGTTTCCCGATGTCAGCCATATCACCAACATACAATGCCTAGTGAAAAATATAGCCAGTAGAATCCTTAACACATTGTACCATCTTCTTTCAGTGCTCCACCCTACCCATCCTGATTACTGCCTTGACCCCTGCCTGCCAATGCACACGTGGTTTTATGAGATGTGCACCAAGCTCATAATGTGTTTTTTCCTGTCATAGTTCACTCCCATGGTACACTGGTGGAAGTGACAGTTATCAAGCTGCACATCAGCTGGAGTACGCACAGCTAGCAGTCTGCAGATGAGTTTTCTTTGTCATGTCAATGGTACTAAAGCCTGCTTGCACTTGCTCAGAAGTAGACAGAACCATCCAACCTCATCAATTCCCTGCCTTATCTGCACACTCTATCTGTGGTCCTGATGCTGCAAAACACATGATGGGAACCAAGTTAGTCTTCTGGCCATAAATTATAGCAGAAATAACTCTAGTATACTGATTGACTGGCATAAGCAGCAGCTAACAGCAGCTTAGTTAGCATAAAATATGGCCAGCACAATCCTTGCTTATCAAATCAGGAAAGAGGACTCACAAATTATGTTAGCAAGGTTAGGATCTTCCATTCTTTACTAAAAAGGCACTTTTGGGTTGTTTGTCAGAAATGTAGCTTTAAAGTAAAGCTTTCTGCTTGCATTCTGCTACTAAGGACATCAGACTAAAATCTTTTAAGAAGTCACTGCACTGAAAAAATATAGATACTGCCTAGCTTGTGACCACAGGGCACACTACTACATAGTGTACAATAACCTGAAATGGCTACCTATTATATGCAGAAAATAGCATAGGCCCACCTTTCTGCACAAATGTACGCAAGGGAACACTGTTGAGTAACTGTGGAACCACCAAACACCTGTTAGTCACAACTATTATCTTTACCTGTGGTCGCCTCCCCCCAGTTAAGTATATCTAGGATAAAATAACACTATATGAGGGAGATGTGCTTCTTTCCTTTCACTTTATCAGTGGAACTAACTTCCCAATCACCTGAAACCCCATCCTGGAATTTATAACTACAAAAAACAAGTTTCCTCACTCCTAAACATACCTTGCCAATGCTAACCTCTTTAGCAAAGCCATTTCATTTATGATTCTTAAATTATTGCTGTGTAGTGTGGTAGCCAGAAATATGTCTCAGTAAATCTTTAGATCTAGCTCAATATATAACAGTAAATCTCGTTGAAATTAATGGTGATTTCCTGTGAAATATCCAGATATATTGTATGGTTGACCCCTACTATCCATTAATTTTCAGCTGCTGGGAAATCCTACTAGGTCACTATGTCGTACACTCTACAGCGCATGACAAAACCGCGAGGTAGGAACAGCACAATAGGGAAGAGCGAGAGGGTACAAAACCATGAAAGGAAGTATATACAGTAGTGCACCCTCTCACTCTTCCCAGTGAAGGATAAGAATCCTGCTGGGACAGGGGTCCGCCGAGCAGCTGCCATGGCTCAACAGCATGAGCCACTGGCAGCAAGGGAGGAAGGTAATGTGTTTGGGACTGGGTTTCGATTCCCAGTCCCAGATGCATGGAACTTTTCTTTTTTTACGCACTTTGTGTGATTTTTACTGATAACCGCCCCCTCCCCACCTGAGCTAGATAATTTAGTTGGGGGGGTTCAGGGGTACAGCCCCCCACAACTGGGGGTGTGGGGGCAGAGCCCCCAGCAAAAACAAGACTTGTGTCGTTTGCAGTATATCACACTGTATTGGCAGCGTGGTATAATGCTGCGGCATAATGTCTTGAGACATTATGACGCCATGCCCTGGGAAATGCCATTTTCTGCTGCTAGCAGTAAATAACAGAGTGTGAATGACATCTCAAAGCATATGAACTACTTTTTACACTGCAAGCAGCAGATGACAGCACTTAGTGCAAAAAATTAAAGAGGAAGCGGGGAACTACAGACCAGTCAGCCTCACCTCGGTAGTGGGGAAGATCATGGAAGCACTACTGAAGGAGAGATTGGTGGAACATCTGGTTGTCAATGAACTACAGGACCCAAGGCAGCATGGTTTCACCAGGGGAAGGTCATGTCAGACCAACCTCATTGAATTTTTTGACTGGGTGACTAGGGAGGTGGATCAGGGGAAGGCAGTGGACATGGTCTATCTGGACTTCAGCAAGGCCTTTTGACACTGTGCCACATAGAAGACTATTGCACAAACTGGGGAATATGGGTGTAGGCAGGACACTAGTGCGGTGGGTAGGTAACTGGCTGGGCAGCAGGACACAGAGGGTGGTGGTAAATGGCTGTCACTCCACAGAGGGAAGAATGACCAGTGGGGTACCACAGGGACTCAGTGCTGGGACCGGTACTATTCAATATCTTCACCAGTGACATTGCGAGGACCTAGAAGGCAGAATTTCACTGTTCGCTGATGACACAAAGCTCTGTAACAGAGTAGACACACCAGAGGGTGTAGACAGAGTGAGAAGGGACCTGCAGAAACTTGAAGAATGGTCAGGGGTTTGCAGTTGAAATTCAATGCAAGGAAGTGCAAGATAATGCATATAGGGGCAAAACCTGGCACAATATATCAGTTGGGGGTGAGGGATATAGCATGCACCAAGCAGGAAAGGGATCTTGGAGTTATCATCTCTGATGACCTCAAGGCAGGGAAACAGTGTGACAAGGCAGCAGGTAAAGCAATAGGATGCTGGGATGCATAGGCAGGGGCATCACCAGCAGGAAAAGGGAGGTCATAATTCCACTATACAAGACACTAGTGAGGCCGCACCTGGAGTACACTGTGCAGTTCTGGAGACCTTACCACGTAAGGACATAGACAGGGTAGAGAAGGTTCAGAGGAGGGCAACAAAGATGGTGCATGGATTGCATCACAAGTCCTATGAGGACAGGTTGAAGGCACTGAACATGTACTCCTGGAGGAGAGGAGGAGAGGGATATGATAGAGACATACAAGTATCTTACAGGGAGGAACAGGGTGCAGGAATGCACTATTTTTAAGCGAAAATATGTTCCAGGACTAGAGGGCATGGGATGAAGTTGGAGGAGGACTATCTAGAGGAAACGGAGGAAGAATTTTCACAGAACGGTGGTGGACAAGTGAACACCCTGCCAGAGGAAGTGGTGGGGGCTGAAACAATCACGGATTTAAGAATGCATGGATAGACATAAAGGAATTCTGGCGGTCAGGGTAAGGGGCAACAGACTTCCTGGAAAACATAAACTGAACTTACAAACTTAAATGGGCAGACTGGGTGGGCCATAGGCCCTTATCTGCCGACACTGTCTATGTATCTATGTAACCGTACCACTCACACTTCTACCACTAGGGAACACCTCAATTGCTCCCAGATACCACTCACAAATATGGGTTAGCAAGTCAGTGCAGTGGTAGCGCTATTGCTTGCGAAGCCGGTTACCTGCATTCATGAACAAGCCTGCATTATCAGGGGCTGGCCGGGGGAGGAGGACCGAGTGCCCCAGCAGACCGTCCCCTCCTCCAGGGAGGGATGATAGCTAGCTCCACTGTTACAGTGCCACTTGAGTGACCATGGCTGGCAGTGTAGTGGAACAGCTTTAGATGGAAGGGATGCTGGTTGTGACACACTTCACAAAATATCTCATTCGGCAGTGTTTCACAGTGACATGAGCGATCATGGAATTGTTGCTTGCATAAGATCTCAAATTAAGGCCCGGCCGCAACCCATCTTTATAATAAAAAGATCCTTTTGCAAATTCAGTGCAGTAAACTTCCTATCTGACCTGAGCATGATCAGATGGCAAGATCTCTACCTAGCCAAAGATGTCAACAAGGCAGCTTACATCCTTAATGACAAACTCACTACAATAATAAATAAGCATGCCCTTTCATCAAAGTAAGTGTATGGAACAATTCCAACCCCTGGTTCACCTCGATCTCAAGGCAGCCCTTATAGCTCGACATAAGCTCTGGCAAAGTTAGACATTCCAAAGAATCTTCAGATTGGCAGACCTTTAGAACAGCCAGGAATAACTGTGTGAAAAACTTTGCTCTGCTAAAGCTAACTATTATATTTCTACTCTCAAGAAGCCAAAGGTAACCCTCATAAAATATGGAAGACTATCAAAGTTATAGAAGGGCTGCCCATGGCCCCTCTGTCCCAACAAAGATAGTTGCAAGTGGCAAGATTGTGGAAAACAAGTCCCTAATCCTGGAGGAACTTAACTCCCACTTTGCCACAGCTGGATTAGCTTTTGACTCGTCACCTTATGCTGGTGCTGCGTGAGCCAGCATACCCTCCCCCACATCTAGTCCTGCACCAGCCCCTTCCAACTGCGCGAGATAACTTATAAAGAAGTAGAAGATTCTCTCTTAACTTAGACACCAAAAAAAGGCAGGGGACGATGGCTTGGAACCCTTTTTCCTAAGGTCAGGCTACGCCCATCTCACTGGCCCAATTCTCCACATCTTCAATATTTCCATTACATCTGCTACTGTGCCATCCTGCTGGAAATCAGCACATATCCTCCCTCTATTTAAATCTGGTGACCCACGCGATGTAAACAACTATAGGCCTGTCTCCATATTGCCTATCCTTTCTAAAGTTCTCAAAAAACTGATCCATATTCAGTTAAAATCTCACTTGGAAACCTTCTCTCTCATTAACCCAGCTTAATCCAGCTTCTAGGCTAATCATTGCACTAGCAAAAGTAACCAATGATTGGATCTCTGCTATAGATGCTAAGAAGGTAACTGGCGCAGTCTTTTTGGACCTTAGCAAAGCTTTTGATACTGTTGATCACAAACTATTAGTCAATTGCCTTGCAAAGTTGGGTGCCACATACCATACCACCCAGTGGTTCTCTAGCTACCTAACTGGAAGATTCCAAAAGTAAAGGGAAGGCTTTTTTCTGCTGCCTTGCCAGTTGCAAGAGGAGTCCCCAGGATCCATCTTAGGCCCTATCTTGTTTTCTTTGTACATTAATGACTTAGATGCTAACATATCTACGTCCAATCTGCACTTTTTTGTGGATGATACTGTGTTGTATACTTCTGGCTCATCGTTATCTGAAGTCAAGGGAGTGCTTCAAGCAGACTTTGCACAACTTGAGCATAATCTAATAAAGGCAAAGCTTCTGCTCAATGCTAAGAAGACTAAAGCAATGACATTCTCCCACAGTGCTGTCACAGGCCCCCCAATACCCTTGCCCAAGACTTCATTGTCACCACGCTAAACAAGCCTCTGGAAGTTGTAACCAAATTTAAATATCTGGGTCTCTGGATCGACAATAAATTATCTTTCAATGACCACGTCGAAGATGTTCTAGAAGGTTAAAAGCAAGGTTAGGTTTCTTCTACAGAAATAGGCCCTTTTCCCTTTGAAACCTCAAACAAGCTTGTACAGGCCACTTTTCTTCCCTACTCGACTATGGCGATGTAATCTATTCCTCCACCACTTTGCAAATCTAAGTAAACTGACATCCTTTATCACTGTCGTTACGGTTCATTACCAACTCCCTCACTGCTCGACATCACTGTGACTTATATGCAGCTGTTGGTTGGACATCCCTTACTACTAGATGCCTGCTCCATGCTGGGCTATGGACTCTTAAACTGCTCCTGCAGAAATTGCCAAGCTATCTCTCTTCCCTATTAGTATCTCACAAAGTGCATACTCGTTATTAAGAAAATCTGACTTTATTATGCTTGACATACCAAGGATGCGGACCTCCTTTGGTAAACGTATATTGCATATGCCCTTCCCTCCATTTGGAACCAATTACAAACTGTACTGAAACTAACTAGCACAGTTTCAATAAACTTCTACAAATCGCTATGTTCAGCCAAAATAAAAGACACCTGTAACTATCATTAAGTCTCTTCCTTCCCCATGTGTGCCATATTTATCCACTGGTAAGGTATAATTGCTTTGTCATATTAACTGCTTTCCCTTCCCCTTCTACTCCTGGCTTTATCTATGCTTACGCTCCACTGCTAATGTATCAAATCACTCCTCCCCCCCATATCAGTTGTAGTCTGTTGTTTGTTCTAGCTGCCAAAATATATGTATTGCACACACCAGTCATCATGTTTCATTTATCAGTATGCAACCTGTAAGTCGCTTCCCTGTCTCATATTAATGTTTACCACCTGCGGTCACCCTATGTGGTACCCTTGTATGTATATCCAGCCTGTGTCATGTAACGTGAATTTCATGTATATACTGTTATTACCTATCTATGTTTGTACTTTAAGTGTTTATGTCACAGGACCGCCTTGTGAATGAGCTTGCTTAATGGAGTTTTCCTGCAATAAACTTGAACTTGAACTTGAAATTGTGTAGGAGCTTGCACATACTTTATGTTGGCATGCCTCGGACTAAAAAGAAAGTGTAAATGCCTGGCCCTGGTGGATGACAGGTCCCCCCCAATCCCCCTCCTGGCCCTGCACTGGCAATGACGCCCTCCTTCAGATTTGGATCCTATCTGTGGCGGGGTGTTGATGGGACCAACACCACCCTTGCCACAGGGGGTAAGCTGTGGGGAAGACACAGTACAGCTAAGCACACAAGAGGCTGGGTGAAGGAGCTGGGGGGGTGGGGGATGCAGAAGTCGTTAGGACTGACAGCTAGGGAATAAAAAGATTAACTGCAAAAAATTAAAAATAAATAAAAAATACTCCCATATGGAAATGTTGCATAATTACAAACCCAGTTCTTTATAGTGGAATGTAATAAATTACAAATAGTGTAGATGCCTATGAAGAACTCAGTGGCAATTTCATCTCATAAACCCTAGGGCAGTGGAAGCCCCTTGCCAACATACTGTATCCTGCCCCCAGCTTCACTTGATGAAATTACCACTTTTTTCTTCACAGATACCTATGCATAATTCTGTATACATCTAGATATACTGGGGCATATTGCTTGCTACCACTGTACTTTTATGTGTTCATTATGCTCGATGTAATGAGAGAGTGTTCCTGCTATTATTCCCAGGACCTTAATGAAAACACGAGGCTGCATCTTATGAAGCTACCCTAGAGGCCAAAATTTTACAATAAATAAAATAAAGATTATGACTGCAATATCTAAAGCAAATAATGATGCACTTAAAGATTTTTTCCTGAAAGAAGCAACTGAAATATGTTTGACAACTATAACCTTTCTCCCTTTTTCAGAAGTCCATGTTTGTCTGTATGCATATTAGCTGACTAAGTGTAATACAGTACTTCTCAGTGTTTGATACTGCATCCTGTGTATGTTCAGTCTTTGTGTGGCTATTATTTTAGTGTCCTTAACTGATGTTTGTTTAAAGAGTGCATGGCAGTTTGGTGATTGTTGAACAAACTAAACTACAGATGTGGTAAGTTAGTACAACTGCTTTTGCATACCTTTGAATTTAGAGAGGGGGTAGCTAAGCAGTTGTTGAGTCTACAGTGCCTCTCCCAAATCCATCTTTGTTAGGCTGGACACCCTCTTTCACTTCTTCTGCTGATTTGTTCTATCCTTCCCCCCATCCCCACCCCCAGGACTCACCACTGTGATCTTAATAAAGTCCCTCTCCTTCCCTTCTCTTAAATCCAGAAGACTCATCCACTCTGTTACTTTCATGGCCAAATTATGTCCTTGGTAAGCCCCCTGTCCATAATAAATATTTTCTACCCCCCCAACACTACTAATTATCTTCATCATGTCACAGTATTTACTGTGTTTGCTGTGTGTCCAGAACACATGCTGTATCCAATGGATAATGTCTAGTTGGTGTCCATATTGTGACGATTGATACTTTAACCTGTGCCATGTTGTATCTCTTGTAAACATTGTACTATAAGTTTTTAACACTGTAGTTACTGCTATCAATGTGAACTGCTCTCCCCTTCTTCTTTCCCCGAGGATGCATCTGGAAATGAGCTATATTGCTCAGTATGCCTTCCTGGTGAAACAAATAATTAAATAAAATTTATTAGAGAACTTTTATTTTAAGTGGGTTGCTGTATCAAAGCTAATTGCAGAAGGAGTTAATTCAACTGCATTTCACAAGACTACAATATCATTTTAGGTCCTCTGAATAAACCTTCACTAAGTTCTGCAACAAGCTGTGTAGGTGTTGGTGATCTGGGGACGCAAGTATACACTTATTGCAGTACTACTTACTTTAAGGAAGCAGGCTGAGTTTACCTGCTTCCAAGAAGAAGGACTACAAGCAAAAGGGGATCTGGGAGTATCTTGAGTCTTTTTTTATTATATTTTGAGACAGAAAAGTTAGGAGTCAAGTGGGGTGTAAGTATGAATTGATTTCCTTTTTACCAGGTTGTAACTGTGGCATGCTTGGTGAGGAAGTGGCACAGTGAGAAAGTAGCCAGACAGTAGTCTGGTCAGTTATGAAATAAGGTACTTAAAACCCTGGCACAGAAAGTGAGACATGATAAATGGTAGGGTACCCATGTAATGAGGTGTGAGTGAACAAGGACACCATAGAGTGGCATTAGATGTGGAAGATTCTGATTTTGATAGCACTGAGACCAATTACCTGGTGTGGACAATTAGCTAAAAAGGTAGTCTTGTGATGTTAAATTTAACACAAGCTGTTGATAACCTGCATAGTAATTCACTGAACTGGTGCTGAGAATGTCATTAAAGTCCAAGAGGGTAGCATCTTTCAGAAAAAGAGATGTACAAGAACAAGGGGACACAATTTGATGATAGAAGGGGGACATCTCAGGGACAATGTGAGGAAGTATTTTTTCACAGAGAGGGTGGTGGATGCATTGAATAGCCTTCCTGAGGAGGTTGTGGGGTCTAAAACTGTGACAGAATTCAAGAATGCGTTGGAAAGACATAATTCGATTCTTGTGAGGGGGTAGAAAGAAATAGGCTGTTGGTTAACTAGGATCTGCAGCTTATCCTGAGGTAGGGAAATGAGCAGACTAAGTGGGCCAAGTGGTCCTTATCTGCCGTCAAAGTCTATGTTTCTGTGTTTCTATATTCCTATGTGATAATCTAACAAATGACTAAGTATACAGTACAAGAAAGGACAGAAGCTGTAGGTGCTGTATGTACTGCTTCTGTGACTTGATAATTATCTGCTGCTCAAGACAGGATTCAAGAGTGAGGAAATTCCTTTAAAAGATTCAAGTCTACCTAACATGCTTCAGAGACATGACAGACAAGAAAAAATTACTCACCTTAGTAATTGCTTTTCTTCTCATGGAGTCTTGCTATATTATGACCAATGCAGTTAGCCACTGCACTTGAACTGCCCCGGAGAGGAAAGAGTTAACTCCAGGGAGTCTGGAGTTCTACAGCGTGAGAGCGCTATGCCAAAGCTCTATCTGGGCAGTTTCAAATGAAACTGTCAGGTCTTTACGAAGCTAATACTAAGCAACAAGTCTGTGTGGAAAGCTCTACACTAGCCAAATGGCTACCTACTAGTAGAAAAAACAGCAATATAAACAACAATAATAACAATGAATAATAGTATTATTAGTTACCCCCCTGACAAGCACCATTAGGACCCCCCTTCCCCAAAGACTCAAGTCCAGGAAAAGGCCAATATATACCTAAATAAATAACCTAGTTCCTAACCCTAAATAAAAGAAGGTAAGGAAAAAACTACAATGGCATGACACAGTACTTGCACTAATTTGCCACCCCTACCCAAGTAGAAGTTCTGAGAGGGCAGGAGGAGGGTGGTCTTAATATAGCAAGATTCCATGAGAAGAAAAGCAATTAGTAAGGTGAGTAATTTTTTCTTCAAACACCATGAAGTCTTGCTATATTATGACTATATGCAGATTACACAGCAGTACCTCCATGGAGGAGTGTCAGAACCTACTTAGGAAATAGGCTCTGAAGCACAGTTGTGCCAAAACGAGCATCTCTCCTGGACTGAATATCCAGGGAATAATGCTTGGTAAAAGTGTGAACTGTTTTCCAAGTAGCAGCTTGACAGATTTCAGAATGGGAATATCTCTCAGCAGCCGCTAGAGATGCAGCTGTACCCTGGTGGAGTGAGCCTCAGTCCTGAGGGGTTCTCTACCTAGTTTTTGATAACAAAATTGGATACAAGAGACAATCCACCTGCAATTGTCCTCTTAGTGGCAGGTTTCCTTGCCAACCTCGCCATAGGTAAGGAAGAGTTGGAGGATTTGAACCTGTGACCCTTGGTGCGTTCCAAATAGTAGCTTAAGGCTCTTTTGATCCAAGCTGTGCAGTCTCCTCTCACCTGAGGAAGAATGCTCAGTGAAAATACTGAAGAGATATGGATTGGTTCAGGTGGAAATCTGAAACCACTTTAGGCAAAACTTTCTGTTAGTCCTGAGGACTACTCTTATCTCTGTGGAAAGAGATAAAATCTTCTTCCACTGACAGGGCCTGTAGTTCACTAAGCGCCTGGCAGAAGTGATAGCCACTAGGAAAACAGTTTTCCAAGTTAGAAACTTGAGCTCTGCTGAGGACAGAGGCTCAAAGGGAGGTTGCATTAACTGAGCAATGCAAACATTCAGGTCCCAGGCGGAGCTGGTTCTCGAAAAAGGAGGGTTAGTGTGAAGTAACCCTTAAAAACTTGGAAAACACAGGATGAGAAGAAAGGGAAGCAGGCTTCCTGCTGACACAAAACAGAGACAGCTGCCAGATGAACCTTTAAGGTAGCTGGCCTAAGGCCTAAGGAATTTAAATGGACCAAATAGTCCAGTAAATGGGCAGATCAGCAGATTCTGGGACAATCTACTTCTCAGAGCACCAGATGGAAAACCTTTCCACTTAGAATTGTAAGTGGCCTAGTGGAAGGTTTCCTGAAGCCTTTAAAATATCCAGAACACCTTGAGAAAGGTGTAAGTCAGCAATTCTAACTCCTCAAGAGCCATGCCTTGAGATGGAGGGATTTGAGGTCCAGATACCACACTCTCCCCTGTGCACAGGCCAGCAAGTCATGGACTCTGGGCAAGCTCAGGGCAGGGTGGACTGTCAAGGACAGAAGCAGTGGGTACCAGGGCTGTCTGGCCCAATCTGGGGCAATCAGAATCACTTTGCAGGGCTGAGATCTGATTTTTACTAGTACCCTGAAAAGAAGAGGAAAGGGGGAAAGGCATACAGAACTTCCTTTCCAATCCAACTGAAAGGCGCCCAGGGGAATGAGCCCAGCACTGGAGGCCTGCAACAAAACAGAGGAAGTTGGTGGTGTCTGGGGCTGCTAAAAGATCTATCTGAGGGGTGCCCCATCTGGCAAAGACCGACCTCAGCACCTGAGGATTCAGAGCCCATTCTGTGATGGCCCTGAGAAATCCTGCTGAGGGCATCCGCCAGGACATTGTCCTTCTCTGGAAGGTGAACTGCTATC
Organism: Neoceratodus forsteri; assembly: GCA_016271365.2. Classification (NCBI taxonomy): domain Eukaryota; kingdom Metazoa; phylum Chordata; order Ceratodontiformes; family Ceratodontidae; genus Neoceratodus; species Neoceratodus forsteri. Next base: position 1,224,826,181 of record CM057450.1, read on the forward strand.
AGGGAGGTGTTCAGGGGTAAGCCAGAGACCACAACTTCATTGCTTTGGTGCACAAGGCTGAAGACCGAGTGCCCTTGCTTGTTGATGTACCACATTGTTGTGGTGTTGTCTGTCCTGACTTGAACTACTTTGTTCTGGACAGAAGCTGAAATGCCTGAAGAGCTAGAAAGACAGCTCTGAGTTCCAAAAGGTTGATGTGGAGCAGAGATTCCTGAGGAGACCACACTCCCTGAGTGGACAGGTCGCCTAGTGAGCTCCCACCCTAACAGGGAGGCATCCGTGGTGAGGGTGAGGGAGTGGAGACGGAATGAAAGGAACCCTTGTTTTAGATTGCTTTGATCCTGCCACCAGTGTAGAGCCAGGATCAGAGTTTGGGTCACTGGCCAATTTGGAAAGGGGGTCCCTCCTTTGAGACCAATAGGCCCTCAAATGGAACTGAATGTCCCTCATCTGGAATCTTGCTCCTTGCACTACCGCTGTGGAAGCAGCCATGTGCCCTAGGAGTTGCAGAAAATGCCTTGCTGGTCGAGAAACCCGCAGGGTAAAGGAGGATGCCAGGGCAATGAGCCTGTCTACCCTTTCCGAGGGAAGAAATGCCCTGGCTAACTTTGTGTTCAATTCTGCACCTATGAAAGTTAGTACCTGAACTGGTTCCAGAACTGTCTTTGGTAAATTCATCAGGAATCCCAGGGAAGTGAGAAGCTGCTGGGTGACTTGCAAGTGGGATTTTACCTGATCTGGGGACTGATCCACTATGAGCCAGTCGTCCAGGTAGGGAAACACAGCAATCCCTTGCCTTCTTAAATGAGCCACTACCACAGCTAGACATTTTGTGAATACCCTTGGCGCAGAGGTAAGGCCGAAGGGCATTGCCCTGAACTGGTAGTGGCCTGAGGGCAGTTCGAACCCGAGGTACTTTCAGTGAGAAGGCCTGATCAGAACATGAAAATAGGCATCCTTGAGGTCCAGGGAAGCCAGCCAGTCCCCTGGCCTCAGGGAAGGCAAAATCATTGCCAGAGTTAACATTTTGAACTTTGGTTTCAAAAGATGCTTGTTCAGGTACCTTAAATCTAGGATGGGCCGCCATTCTCCTGTCTTTTTTGGGGTAAGAAAGTATCTTGAGTACAGCCCCTTGCCCTGATGGCAAGGAGGGACCCTTTCTACTGCTTTGCAGTCCAGAAGAGAAGAAACCTCTGCTTCCAAAGCAAGGGCTTCTGTAGGATTTGCAGGTGGAAAATGTCTGGCTCTCATCTTTGGAAACTGTTTGAAGCTGAGAACCAGACCCTGGCTTATTACCTCCAGAACCCATCTGTCCAGTTAGGGACACCCAGTTCTGGCTGAAATAAACCAACCTGCCCCACTAGTACACAGGAGACCGCCCTGGGCACCCCATCAGGGTGCCTGCTTGGCAGTAGCCTTAGGCTGAGGGAGGGGATGGTTTACTTGTGCCCCGCCTACCTCTGCCTCTGAAGAAACCCTCTGTGCAAACACAGAGGAGGCCTGAGATTGGTAAAAGGCCTGTGGAAAGGCCTGCCCCTACCTCTGGGAGTGTGCCTCTGTGGAGTGGCATGCCCTCCTTAGCCTGGGCACTTTTGTAGGTAGTTCTGTATTCATCCATCTTTTCATATAGTTTTCTGTTTGTTCCCAAACAGAGAATTACCCACTACAGGAAAATCCATAGCCTTTGACTGAGTATCTTGGGACAGATTAGTGCATCTGAGCCATGCCAACCACGGAAAGCTACAGAAGTGGCCATGACCCTAGAGGAAACATCATTAACATCAACAGCAGTATGAAATTGAACTTTAGAGGCTTCAATGCCATCAGCAGCCACCTGTTCCAACTCACTAGCCAGCTGGCCATGGGCCTGCTTGCTAACTGCAATACTGTGTCCCATCTAGATTTCTGATATCTAGCTACATAACCATATAATTTGCCTGCCTGAGTCCCAAAGAAGCTGCCATATACTGTTTTTTTCGCCATGGCATCAATCTTCCTGGAATCCTTATCAGGAGGATGTGAGGCCAGGGAATATTAGCCTTGTCACAGGCTGCAGCTTGAACCACACCTACATGACTACACTGCTCAGTGAGGAAGTCTGTATCAGAGCCTGACAAAGTATACCTTCTGTCCATTTTTTTATCTACAGGAGGGACAGAATGAGGATTTTTCAAAATCTTTGTTGTTTGCTTCCTAAATGACTTATGCAAAGGAATAGACAACCTCCTAGACTCTGGTATATCCATCATTTCTACATAATCAGGCTCCTCTTGCTCATCCACAGCCTCCTCTAAAGGAAGCTGGAGGGTTTCTGCAACCTTTTGTAAAACATAAAATGAGAAGGGACTCAGACAGAATAGGAGGAGATTCTAAAGGTCTGTCTGGAGAAATGTCCGTTCAATGGGCACGCCCAGACCCTCCCAGCCACATATATATTGATCAAATTCCTCCTCCCTCCTGTGGTTCATAAAATTCCTCAACATCATACTCCTGAACCACTGGAACTGAAACGAACCAACCCTTTACCAACTGTTGGTGGTCTGACAGGACCCTGAGACAGTGACTGGACAATCTGTATGGCTTTAGCTATTTCTGCAGCAGTTGGAGAGACAATTTTGGACTCCAAACCTACTGATTTCTTTGTCTTTTCACTGGGACTGGTTCCTCTGAACCAGCCTTCCTTTGCCCGAGGAAGTCTCGCCCTGGTCAGAGGGCACTCTCTGGTCCAGTGGGTGCTGGACCGGCTGGCCATCCGGTCAGCGGACTTTTTCTTCTCGCCCCTGAGCCGCCCAATCTCTTTCCAGGGTGGCTGCAGGAAATTTTTACACACCTGGCAGTCTGACAGGAGGTGGTCAGCCCTCAGACAATAATCACAGTGGTGTGTGGGTCAGCCTTGGCAAAGGCTTCCCCACAGACATCACAGTGTTGAAACCCAGTGGGCCCGGTTTTTCTTTTGGGTTTCTCAGACATAATGCCAGCCTAACCAAAAACTTGCCCTTTTGATGGCAGTGCCAGGCAAGACACCCTTATCGGTTCCTAACCGTGTCACGGGTATTTGAAAAAACCTAATTTCAAAGCAAGGTTTTTTTAGAACCGATAAGAACCGGGAACCGCACTCTAAAAGCCCAACCAACACTTTAAAACGTTAATTTCAGCAAACCGATCAGTTCAAAACCGAACCGATAATTGAATTTCCACACAGACTTTAATTTTTGTACTTACGGTTTACCAGATAGAGCTTTTAACCGAAATGCGGTAAAATAAATACTTTTTGCCGGTTCAAATGAACCGAAAATACTCGCTTGAACCGAGAAATGAACCGAGCTGAAGGAGCTGATCTCCGGAGCGACTGTTCAGTGAAGCGGAGTAAAGAATCTGACAGTTTCATTTGAAACTGCCCAGATAGAGCTTTGGCATAGCGCTCTCGCGCTGTAGAACTCCAGACTCCCTGGAGTTAACTCTTTCCTCTCCGGGGCAGTTCGAGTGCAGTGGCTAACTGCATTAGTCATAATATAGCAAGACTTCATGGTGTTTGAAAGCAAACTTCCATGCTTGCCGTCACATGCTCACGATCAGATAAAGTTGAAGAGCAGGGCAGAGATTCTACCTGTAAGACCGTGTAGTATAATTGGTAACCTTATCAACAAACTAACAGAACTGCAGAACAAGCTCACAATTACTCCTAAGCAGCATGAAGACCATAACAGTAGACAGAGAACACCAGAAATATAAACAATGAGGGATGTGGCAGCAGTCAAGATGAACCAGGAGGTTTCAAAGGAAAGGGCAGTCAAAGAAGAATATTAAGCAGTTCAACATGGAAGCAGATCAATATGAGAAACAATCAAGAGAAGGATTCAAATCGGTAATGTCACCGATAGTCTACCACCACCCACTGAGAACAGATTTGACCACTGCAAGAGCAGGGGCATGAAGAAGTCCATGACATGTTAGATGAGGTAAACCCAACACTGACAAGCAGGACTACCCCCAGGAAAGCAATGGCTGTGGCTGACTCAGTCCCGAGGATACAGATGGCTAAGTGTGCTAAAAGTACAAAGTAGGCAGTGGATTCTGCTGTCTGCCACAAGAAAGCATTAAAGTGATATTCCAGTTTTCTGCAAAGCACTGACAGTTCACTTCAGCAGGACTTACATCTCATAAAATACAAAACATTTTCAGTTTCCGGACATTCCATTCTTCATTACTAAAGACATCTGCAGGAAATCGGACTATCTGCCCCTCATACTTCCTCTGTTCCTGCTGCTTTTCCTACCTTGAAGTCATAACCATCTGCTGCGACATCACAGTCTGATGTGACTCACTGATCACTTCACAAGGGCTGGCTTCACCTATTCCAAATCACCTGTGCTGGTTTTTGCCATCATTATTTCCCACACATAGGCAAACAGAAAAGTGCACTATAGTTCACAGCTTATGTCTCTGGTCCTCCTTGACTGTTGCTGAGCTCATCTGAATCTTTGTGACCTGAATAAATCTATAAAACACATTTCTAGTGAGTGGGTCATTTATTACATGGGTGGTAGCATTTGCCCAAGATAACACAGCTGAGATGTCATATCTTCTTTTCAGTAGGATCCTGATTTTACCTATTTTACACAGCATTTTCTGAGCATAGCTAAACCAAGATGCCCTATCTTGTTTCCAGTGGGGTCCTGCCTTTATTAACACTGGTAAATGCCGTGCTGTACTGGTCAAAACGTGGATCCACTATAATGAAAGGCTGAGCAGACAAACCAAACAAAAACATAAAGCGATCACATGAAAGCTCCAAAATATTTTAACTTTTATTCAGACAAACGAGTTCCCCAGTGCTTCAAGGAATAACCCTCTTCATCAGGTGGGTGAAGCCATATAATTACACCTTCTATTAAACACACACAGAGTATGTGACATTTTTCAAAAAATCTTCAGTGACACCAATCCAGTGCAAGAATCAATAGAACCTTACTGCATCTCAATATCAAGAATAAAAGACAGAAATGTGAAGACATAAAAAACAAACCTTTAACCTGGTGTAAGTTACGGAAGTTTTGTTATTTAGCTGATATAATGCCCAGTGTACAAGCATATGATTATTATTTTAGTTGCATTTGGGATATTTTGTAACTCATAAATGATCCCAAACACTTATGGGCATGTACAAATGCAAAGGCTGGTGGATCCGCCATTTTGGCAATCATGCCTTTAATTACTCTAAAAAGTTTACAAATTCTATTTATAATTTCATTCTATGCATCGCACCTCACTAGTGCTATATGATTGCACACTGAAATTACACTTATAGCAACACTGAAATCATTCTTATTGCACTTTATGACACTTAGGAAAATTTCCATTGAGGAAAGACATCTTGGAAAAGACAGGCATAAACAATTTCATTCGCTTGGCTAAGTTACTGTTTTGAATACAAAGAAATAAGGTTAAAAGCTCTACTATACACAATTAGTCCTCATTTTTCTAGCAATTTCTACAACTATATTTAAAAAATTTAAAGGTATACACTCAAGTCTAGTTCTCTGTTTAGACCATTTGGCATTAATGTTTTCAGCATATACATCTATCTGGATTCTTTTTGTAACAACAGTGTCTTTCTGTATCCCCTTCTTAATAATTGCTTGATGTATTCCAGAATAGTACATTTTAGGGAACTTGCATCACTGTTATGTGCATTATAAAAATGCATAGCTAGTGATGAGTTCAAATTTTGGTTTCTAATATCCCTTAGGTGTTCTAATACTCTTCCCTTTGCTGGACGAATAGTTTTCCTTATGTACTGTAATTTACAACATGCCACATAAACTACAAAATGTGTTGAGCAATTAATGAAATCTCGCATTTCTGCTGTTACGTCTTTAGTAGGATGTCTCTATGCCTTTTCTTGTTGGATAAACTTACTGGCACTACAGTGGCCACATCTGTAACACCCTGTTGGCCTATTTGGCAGCCAAGCTGTCTTGTTTGTTTTATCTGGAATATAGTGACTGTTTCTCATATGGTCACCTAGATTTTTACCTTTGCTATAGGTGACTCTTGGTTTTGCAGAAAAGATATCGGTCACCCCACTCAATCCAACATATTCCAACGTTTTACTTTTTTTTTTTTACTTTTGGAGCCATAAAATTATATTCTAACACAAAATTCATGATGTCATCATTTTCATTCTTTGTTTTTTGTTTTGGCACCAACAGTAAATGCCTGTCCTGTGTCGATGCCTTTTGTAAGGCATCATCTAATACCCCTAAGTCATAATCCTTTTCTGCAAACCTTCTGTGCATATCTAATGCTTGGGTCTCAAATTCAATTTTTGCTGAGCAGCTTCTTTTCAAACAAAGAAACTGCTCATATGGAATAGACCTGATTAATGTGGGTGGGTGTGCACTTTTAGCATGTAAGACAGTATTACCAGCTGACTTTTTTCTGTAATTTAACACTTTCCATCTGTCTATTTGGATGTGCAATCAAGGTTAAATCTAAAAGGTCAAATTGTGTCTTACTGATGTTAAGTGTGAATTTTAAATTCCAATTATTGTTGTCCAAGCACTCCACAAATCTCTGAGCTTCTGATTCAAGGCCTTGCCAGATTATTAGTATGCCATCGATAAAATGACTCCAGTGTTTAATGTACAGTGCAAATTCATTTTCCCCATTAAAAATTACTGTTGCCCTACACCAGCCTAAAAAAAGGTTGAGTATAGCCACTGTATTCTATTGCAGTGCCTTTGTTTCTGTAGGTAAATTTTGTTATTGAAAAGAAAATAATTATGTGTCAGAATATGCTTCAAGGAATTCAGAAAGAAGTCGGGGGCATTAACTAGTGTCATGTTGGTCCTGCCCTTACTCATTTTTCCACTGTAACGTCAATATCCCAGCTGCGCTGTACTATCTTCAGAGAGGTCCTGCTTTTACCCATTTTTCCACTGTATTAAGTTACCAAAGATAGCCCAGCCCAGCTGAGATGCAATACGACAACTCATTTTCAGTGGGGCTCTACTGTTTAACATTTTTACAGTGTACTCACCCAAGGTAGATCTGCTGTGCTGCAATAGCTCACATCTTGTTTTTAGTGGGGTCTGGATTAGACCAACTTTTACATTGCATTCACCCAAGATAACCTGAGTGAGAGGGAACATCTAATTTTGAGTGGGGTCCTGCTTTCACCCATGTTTTTATACTTTCTCTTTAGACCCCATTTCTCCACACCAGCTTTCAGGTCCTTCTTCCACCTGCCCAAGTCCTTCATCATGCCATAAGAGACTGCCAGGAGTCCAACCCGCCACCAGCATATGCTCAGCAACTGCACTGTGGACTCCCGACCCTAACCCATAGCTTGTTTCCTACAGTGGGACCCCTGAGTTTCCAAACCCTTCATGAGAATGTGCATTTCATGGTTGGGATCTGGGACTAGGAGTCAGCGAGGTGCAGGAGTCAGCTGAGCTTTACTGTGGTTGGGGGGGAGAGGCAATTTCAGCTGCCTGGGGCTGCTTGGGTATTTTATCCAACTTAAGCCCTCCCTTATAGATCCACAGGGCATGATCCTCAGGAACAACCAAGCAATGTGCCTATCAGGGCCATCAGAATGGTGGGTGATCTTCACTCTACCTTTTGAACTCCCCTGCTGAATCTACTCTGGTCATGTAACACCTCCACATCGTTTGCCAGGTGAGCAGGGGTCTGCTAATGTAAGGCCACTCCAGAGGGACCACATATTCCTTCTAGCACTGCAGGCCTTCCACAGGCCACAGGGGCAGATATTCAGCAGAAGGAGGTACCCTCCCTCCCCGAGGCAGGAGATGCCAAAGGCAAAGGTCAGACTTCCGCCTCACCAGTTGGCACCAGACATACCAGGCTTGGGGTAGAAACCTGAGTTGCCTAGATGGCAAGCTGCTACCACAGTGCCACCTGACTGCCTTTCACCCATGTTTACACTGTATTTACCCAGATTGCCCTGCCCAAGTGAGAGACAATGTCTCTTTTTTAGTGGGTTCTTGCTTCTGCCAATTTTCACACTGTATTTATCTAGGATTGCTCAGCTGAGGTGCACTATATCCCATTTCCGGTCTGGATTTTACCAGCTTTTACAAGCATTTACATGGGACAGCCCACGTGAGATATAACATCTTATTTTCAATGGGGTCCTGCTTTCACCAGTTTATATGCTGTATTTACCAAGGACTGCCCAGGAGAGATGAAATATCTTGATTATAGTGGAGTCCTGCTTGTGCATTTTCACAATGATTGCCCAACCCTGGTGAAATTTAATATCTGATTTTCATTAGGGTCCTGCATTCACTCGTATCTATAATGTATATACCCAAGACAGCTCAGCTGAAATGCCACATCTTGTGTTCAGAAAGGTTCTAATTTTACTTATTGTTACAATGCATTTACTCAGGACAGCCTAACTAAGACATACTCTCTTATTTTCAGTAGGGCCTGCTTTTTCAAATTTTACCATGTAAACTGGGTAGGATGCAATGACTTTTTTCAGTAGTTTACTGAGCTAATTCTTTTTTAAGCTGCATTTACTCTGGATGGCCCATCTGAGATGCAACATCTTGTTTTCAATGGGGTCCTGCTTTTACTCATTTTGTTTATTCATGGTAACTGAGCAGGGATGCCATATAATTTTTTAATTAACATTTGTTGACCAGAAACAGCACACCGGGCCAGCATCCATTTCTAGGTGCGACCTGGGGATGGGACAGTAGGATAGGTGTCAAGGCTAGGTATACACCAGCAAACAGAAACAGAAATACAGTTATAGGAAACTGAAACAGTATACAAATCACTCAAAATGTACTAAAGTATTTACTGTGGATAGTCAAGCTGAGATATGAGATCTTATTTCAGTGAAGTACTGTTTCTACCCATTTTGAACTGTATAATACTGTGGCTAGCCCAAATGACAGATACAATATCTTGGTTTCTGTAGGGTACTGCTTTTTCCCATTATTAGACTGCATTTACCCAGGATAACCCAGCCTGTGTGAGCTAGATACACAGATACATAGAATTTGCTGGCAGAAAAGAAAAAAATTACTCACCTTAGTAATGTTGTTTCTTCTAATGGAGTCTTGCTATATTATGACAGATGCAGTTTGTCCCACCATTAGAACTGCTCTGGAGGTGAAAGAGTTAACTTCCATGCAGAGCATGGAACTTAGAGCGCGAGCTCGGTTAAAGAGGCTCTGTTAGGGTGGTTTCAAGCCGAAACGTCAGATCTTCTGAGCAAAACTCACTAAGGCTCTGTGTGGAAGCTGTAACCTACACTAGCCAACTGGCTACTAAAATATTCACACATTTTCCTGGTCCCAACACCAAGACTCAAGTCAGGGGACCAGAAAAAATAGATAAAATAACTAAATAAAACACAACACCCAAACATAAAAGGGGGCATCAATAAGTGCCAACAGTGGACTGCCCACCCCATACCCAAAGTAGAAGTTCTGAGAGGGGCAGGCTGGGGGGGAGGTCATAATATAGCAAGACTCCATTAGAAGAAACAACATTACTAAGGTGAGTAATTTTTTCTTCAAACAACATGAAGTCTTGCTATATTATGACAGATGCAGACTACATAGCAGTACCTCCATGGAGGAGGGACAGAACCTACTTAGGAATAGGCTCTTGAAGCACGGTTGTACATACCGAGAGCATCCTCCTGGCCTGGATATCCAGGGAGTAATGCTTGGTGAAAGTTGTACTGTTTTCCAAGTAGCTGCTTGACATATCTCCAAGATAGGGATGTCTCTAGCAGCAGCTAGAGATGCAGCTGTGCCTCTGGTAGAGTGAGCCCTCAGGCCTGAGGGGAACCTACCCAGTTTTGATAGCAAATTGGATACAAAGAGCGATCCACTGGCAATGGATCTCTTAGTGGCAGGTCTCCCTTTCCCAACCTCACCATAAGTGAGAAATAGTTGGAGGGAGTCAAACCTGTCACCCTTGCTCTATGTAGTAACTTAGGGCCCTCTTAACATCTAAGCTGTGCAGCCTCCTCTCACCAGAGGAGGAATGGTCAGTGAAGAACACTGGAAGTGAAATAGATTGGTTAAGGTGGAAATCCGAAACCACCTTAGGCAAAAACTTCCTGTTAGTCCTGAGGACTACCTTATCCCTGTGAAAGGAAATAAAGTCAGTCTCCACTGATAAAGCTGTAACTCACTTATGCGCCTGGCAGAAGTGATGGCTACTAGAAATACAGTTTTCCAAGTCAAATACCTAAGCTCTGCCAAGACAGAGGCTCAAAGGGGTTGCATCAGCTGAGCAATGCAAACATTAAGATCCCAAGCAGGGCAGGGGCCTGAATGGAGGATTGGTATGAAGCAATCCCTTAAAAAATTGGAAAATACAGGGTAAGCAGAAAGAGAAGAGGGCTTCCCTGCTGAAATGAAAGCAGAGACAGCTGCCAAGTGCACTTTCAGGGTAGCTGGTCTCAGTCCCAAAGAATTAAGATGGACCATATAATCCAATACAGTGGGTAAATCAGCAGATTCCGGGGGAAATAGGCTTCCCAGAACACCATATGGAAAACCTTTTAGAAACATAGAAACATAGAAGTTGACGGCAGATAAGGACCGCAAGGCCCATCCAGTCTGCCCATTTCTTTTTCTACCTTATAAATGTGCCTTCGGCCTTTGCTCTGTCAGTGACCTATCTATTCATAGTCATTTGTATTGTTCCCTTATGCCTATCCCATGCCTGTTTGAAGCCCTGCACTGTATTCATAGCCACCACTTCTTGTGGTAAGACATTCCATGCATCCACCACCCTTTCTGTGAAAAAAAGAATTTCCTCACATTCCCCCTTAATCGGCCTCCCTCTAATCTCATGCTGTGTCCTCTTGTCCTGCTATTTTTCTTATATTTAAACATGTTAGACTCTTTCACCTTGTTTATGCCCTTAAGGTGTTTGAATGCCTCGATCATATCACCTCTCTCCCTCCTTTGCTCAAGGGTATACATATTGAGCTCCGTTAATCTGTTCTCATATGTCTTCTGATGCAGTCCCTGCACCATTTTGGTTGCCCTTCTCTGGACTGCCTCAATTTGGTTAATGTCCTTGTGAAGGTGTGGCCTCCAGTACTGCACGTAGTACTCCAGATGGAGCCTAACCAGTGTCTTGTACAGAGGATTATTACCTCCCTCTTACGACTTGTGATACCCCTACTAATACACTAACACCCCTAGCCTTACCTACTGCTTTAGAGGTCTGCTTGGATGATTTTAGGTCATCAGTGATGATGATGCCCAAGTCTCTTTCTTCCTTGTGACTGCTAGCAACTCCCCTCCCAGCCTATAGGTGGCTTCAGGGTTTCTCTTCCCTATGTGCATGATTTTGCACTTCTTTGCATTAAATCCCAGTTGCCACTCTTCTGACCATTCTGCTAGTTTATCCAGATCTCTTCTCATTCTGCCCACCCCATCTGGATCATCTACTCTGTTGCAGATCTTGGTGTCATCTGCAAACAGACAAGCCTTACCTCTAGTCCATCTGCAAGGTCACTAATGAAGATGTTGAAGAGGACTGCCCCAGGACTGATCCCTGAGGTACCCACTTGTGACTTGCATCCTTCTGACTGTATACCATTTACCACCACTCTCTGTTTTCTGCCCGTCAACCAGTTTGCCACCCAGTTGACCAACTTCTGACCCACCCGAGCCTACCCAGCTTATTTATCAATCTTCTATGTGGAACAGTGTCAAAAGCTTTGCTGAAGTCAAGGTAGGCGACATCAACTGCTCCCCTGGTCCACCACTCTGGTTACCCAGTCAAAGAAATCTATGAGATTAGTTTGACAGGACCTTCCTTTGTAAACCCATGCTGTCTTGGATCCTGTGCCCCTATGGATTCCAGGTGTTGCACTATCCTTTCCTTAAGGAGTGCCTCCATAATCTTGCCCACTACTGAGGTAAGACTGACTGGTCTGTAGTTCCCGCCTCCTCCCTGCTACCACTCTTGTGGAGGCGGGATCACATGAGCCCTTCTCCAGTCTTCTGGGACCTCTCCTGTGCTCAGAGGCGCACTAAACAATTCTGCTAATGGCTCTGCTAGTTCCTCCTTTAGCTCCTTAAGTACCCTGGGATGTATGCCATCAGGTCCCATTGCCTTATCCACCCTGAGCTTAGTAAGCTCTTGTAGGACCCTTTCTTTTATGAAGGGAGTAGTGCTCACCTCCTCCCCTGTGTCCATGATGCTGAGCTGTGGGCCCTGTCCTACCTTCTCTTCAGTAAATACTGAGCAAAGTATCTATTTAGGATAGATGCCTTTACAGGGTCCTCCTCCTCACATGCTCCCTTTCTCCATTAAGCTTAGCAATACCCCTCTGGACTTTCTCCTTTCACTAATGTATCTACAGAAAGTCTTGTCACCTTCTTTTACTGTTAGGTGCTAGTGTTTCCTCAGTTTGGGACTTTGCCTGCCTTACTGCCTTACCTGCTTCCCTTAGGGCAGTTTGGTATGCCTCCCTATCTTCATCCCGCTGTGTTCCCTTATATTTCCTGAAGGCCAGCCTTTTGGCTCTGACCTTTTCTGCTACTCTATTTGAGAACCAAAGTGGTTTCCTTCTTCTTTTGCACTTCCTTTTCTGTCTAACACAATGGGATGTTGCTTCAAGTATTGCATCCTTAATGCTTGCCCACTTTGCCTGTACCCCCTCACCTGTGTTTCTTTTTGCCAGGGCTAGCTTAACTCTGTAGGCCATCTTATCAAAGTCAGCTCCTCTGAAGTCCCATATTTTTGCCTTGGAATGGGATGATTTAGATGTAGTAGCCAAACTGAACCATACCATGTGATGGTCACTGGCCCCAGGTGACCTTCTACCTGGAGATCTGTGATCCCTTCTTTGTTAGTCAGTACTAGATCAAGGATAGCCCTGTCTCTTGTGGGTTGCTGTACCAGTTGTTTGAGGCCCTCCCCTGCAGGAATCCACTATGAGTCTAGTTCTGGCAGATGTTCCTGCTGGTATTGACCAATCTGTATCTGGCATGTTGAAGTCTCCATTATCAGAACCTCCCTTTAGCTGTCATGTTTTGTATATCTTCTAACAGTAATGTATCTATGTCCTCCCTCTGGTCTGGGGGCCTGTAGACAACCCCAGTTCTTATGGCTGTCCCATTTCCTGTTTCAGGGTGACCCACAGTTCTTCTGGCTCCTTATGTGTATTCTGAATTTCTGTAGCTTTGATATTTTCATTAACATACAGGCCCTCCTCCCCCCTTTTTGCACCTCGGTCTCTTCTGAACAATACATAGCCAGGTACTGAAGTCTCCCAAGTGTGGTTACTGGTAAACCACGTCTCACTAATTGCTACTATGTCCAGTTTAGCCTCTGACATTATTGCCTGCAGGTCTGGGATCTTATTTCCCAGGCTGTGAGCATTTGTGTACATGATTTTCCATTGGACAGATTTTGGTGTGTTAGTTGTTGGGTGAAGTTTGGCATTACCCCTGTGCATCGTATGGGGAGACAAACCTTTTTTCTTACCTGGTGATGCAAATGAGCGGCAAACACGCTGAATTCCTGTTTGACCACTAGCTGAGGGGGGAGGGGTGTTCTTCCCATTCCACGTATGGGGTGCTGCACCCCTCTCCCCATTTGCTAGTTTAAATATTCTGCAAAGACGTCAAACTTCTGCCCCAATGCACTGACTCCCTCTTTAGTCTTTTCCACTTGGAGTTATAGGCAGCCCTGGTGGAAGGCTTCCTAGCAGCTTTCAAGATTTCGAGAACACTTCGAGAAAGTTGCAGATCAGCAAACTCTAACTGCTCAAGAGCCAGGCCTTGAGGTTGAGGGATTTGAGATTCGGATACCAAACTCTCCCCTGACCACAGGTTAACAGATTGTGGTTCCTGGGGAGACACAGGGGAAGATGGACTGCTAAGGACAGAAGGAGTGGGTACCAGGGCTGCCTAGCCCAGTCTGGAGCAATCAGGATCATCTTGCAGGGCTGAGACCTGATTTTGACTAGTACCTTGAACAGGAGAGGGAGGGGGAGGCATAGAGGAACTTCCCTTCCCAATCGAGGAGAAAGGCATCCAGGGGGACTGAGCCCAACACTGGGGGCCTGCAACAAAAAAGTGGAAGTTGATGATTGTCTGGGGCTGCAAAAAGATCTATCTGAGGGTGCCCCATCTGGCAAAAACTATCCCCAGTACTAGGGGATCCAGTGACCATTCGTGATGGCCCTGGGAAATCCTGCTGAGAGCATCTGCCAGGACATTGTCCTTGCCTGGGAGGTGAACTGCTATGAGGGAAGTGTTCAGGGAATAAGCCAGAGACCACAACTTCATCGCCTCGGTGCACAAGGCCGAAGACCGAGTGCCCCCTTGTTTGTTGATGTACCACATTGTAGTGGTGTTGGCTGTTCTGACCTTCTGAACAGATGCAGAAAAAACCTGAAGTGCTAGAAAGACAGCTCTGAGTTCCAACAGACTGATGTGGAGCAGAGATTCCTGAGGGGACCATAACCCCTGGGTGGAGAGGTCGCCCATGTGAGCTCCCCATCCCAAGAGGGACGCATCTGTAGTAAGGGTCAAGGAGTGGGACAGAGGGATGAAAGGCACCCTTGTCTCAGATTGCTCTGATCCTGCCACCACTGAAGGGCCTGGATCAGGATTCGAGTCACTGGGATTAACTTGGATAGGGGATCTCTTCTTTGAGACCAGAAAGCTCTCAAATGGAACTGAATGTCCCTCATCTGAAATCTTGCTCCTTGCACTACAGCTGTGGAAGCAGCCATGTGTCCTAGGAGCTGCAGGAAATGCCTTGCAGGTCGAGAGACCTGCAGAGTGAAGGACGAGGCCAGGGCCACCAAGGTCCTTACCCTTTCCAGGGGAAGGAAGGCTCTGGCCTGCTTTGTGTCCAGTTCTGCGCCTATAAAGGTGAGTACCTGGACAGGTTCCAAAACTGACTTTGGAAGATTGAGAAGAAAGCCCAGAGAGGTAAGCAGCTGCTGGGTAACTAGCAGGTGTGATTTGACCTGGTCTGGAGACTGACCCACAATGAGCCAGTCGTCCAGGTAGGGAAAAATGGCAATCTTTTGCCTTCTTAGATGAGCAACTGCTACTGCCAGACATTTTGTGAACACCCTTGGGGCAGAGGTAAGGCCGAAGGGCATTGCTCTGAACTGATAATGGCCTGAGGCAGTTCGAATCTGAGGTACTTTCGATGGGAGCTTCTGATAAGAACATGGAAGTAGGCATCCTTGAGGTCCAGGAGTTAGCCAGTCCCTGGCCTTGGGAGGGTAAAATCATTCCCAGAGTCACCATTTTGAATTTTGGTTTTAAAAGGTGCTTGTTCAGATATCTTAGATCCAGGATAGGCTGCCACTCTCCTGTCTTTTTGGGTAAGGAAGTACCTGGAGTACAGACCCTTGCCCTGGTGTGGGAGAAACCCTTTCTACAGCTCTGAGAGCCAGGAGGGTTGAGACTTCTGTTCCAAAGCAAGAGTCTCTAAAGGGTTTCAGGTGGAAAAGATCTGGCTCTCATCTTTGGAAATTTTTGAAGCTGAGAACCAGACCCTGGCTCACTACTTCCAGGACCCACCTGTCTGATGTTAAAGACTCCCAGTCCTGGATGAAGTAAGCCAGCCTGCCCCCTACAGGTAATGGAGAGGACCCTGGGCATCCCATCAGGGTGCCTGTTTGGCAGGGGCTTTAGGCTGAGGGGTGGGAGCAGGCCTGCCTGCACTTGCCTGCCTCTCCCTCTGAAGAACCCCTCTGAGCATAGGCTGAAGAGGAGGCCTGGGTCTGGTAAAAAGGCCTGTGAAAAGGCCTGCCCTACCCCTGGGGGGCTGCCTCTGAGGAGTGGCTTGCCGTTCCTTGGCTTGTGCACTCCTATAAGTGGTTCTATATTCATCCATTTTCTTCATATAATTCTCTGTCTGTTCCCCAAACAGAGAATTTCCCTACAAGGAAAATCCATAGCCTTAGACTGGGTATCCTGTGACAAAGTAGTACACCTGAGCCAGGCCAATCTACGAAAAGCCACAGATGTCGCCATGACTCTAGAGGATACATCATTAGAATCCACTGCAGCATGGAATTGCACCTTAGATGCCTCAATACCATCAAGAGCCACCTGCTCCAGCTCCTTTGCAAGCTGGCCAGGGACCTGTTTGGCTAAGGCCATGACAGTATCCCATCTAGATTTCTGGTATCTCGCAACATAAGCCATATAGTTTGCTTGTCTGAGTCCCAAAGATGCTGCCATGTATTGTTTTTTGGCCATGGTGTCAATCTTCCCGGAGTCCTTGTCAGGAGGATGTGAAGCCAGGGGAGTATTAGCTTTATCAACTACCCCAACATGACTGCATTGCTGTGAAAGAAAATCTGTATCAGGACCTGACAAAGCGTACCTCCTGTCCATCTTTTTATCTACAGGAGGCACAGAATTAGGAGCTTTTAAAATTTTTATTATTTGTTTCCTAAAAGATTTATGTAAAGGCATGGACAACTTCCTGGACTCTGGGATATCCATCATCTCTACATAGTCAGGCTCCTCTTGCTCATCCAAAGCCTCCTCTAAAGGAAGCTGGAGGGTCTCAGCAACTTTTTTATAAAACAAAAAATGAGAAGGGGACTCAGAAAGCCTAGGGGGAGATTCACCTAACGGTCTGTCTGGGGAGATGTCCGGTTCAATGGGCACATCCAGACTTTCAAAGTCACATTCACACTGATCATAATCATCCTCCCCCTCCTCTGGTTCATAAAACTCTTCTATATCATATTCTTGAACCGGTGGAACCGACCGAACCGACCTTTTGCCAGATAGTGGCGGTTCGGAGGGAACCGGGGACAGTGACTGGACAATCTGTATTGCCCTGGCTATCTCTGCAGCAGTTGGAGAAGGAATTTTGGACTCCACACCTGCTGACTTTCTAGTTCTCTTTGCTGGAACTGGCTCCTCAGAGTCAGCTTTATGTTTGCCCGAGGAAGTCTGGCCCTGGTCAGAGGGCACTCCCTCCGCTTCGGCTGGCCCCGAACTGGGCTGGCCATCCGGGTCAGCGGACTTTTTGGCCTCTCGTTCCCTGAGCCTACCAACTCTCTTATCTAGGGTGGCTGCAGGGAAATTCTTGCAAATCTGGCAATCTGCATTGAGGTGGTCAAACCCCAGACAATAAACACATGCGGTGTGTGGGTCAGCCTTGGCAAAGGCTTCCCCATAGACACCACAGTGTTGAAACCCAGTGGGCCCGGTTTTTCTTTTGGGTTTCTCAGACATAATGCCAGCCTAACCAAAAACTTGCCCTTTTGATGGCAGTGCCAGGCAAGACACCCTTATCGGTTCCCAACCGTGTCACGGGTCGTGGAAAAACGTAGTGAAACTGGGAACCGCACTCTAACAAGCCTTAAAAGGCTTCAAAACCAAGTTTAAATACAATTCGATCGGTTCAAACCGAACCGATAAACATTTACAAGTTCCACACAGAAAACCTATCTATTACTTACAATACCATAGACAGAGCTTGAACCGATCGGTTTGCGGTTAAAATAAATAATATCACGGTTAAATTCAACCGAGAAAAGATGCTTTAAACCGAGGAAATGAACCGAGCAGCAGAAGGAATCTCCGGAGCGACTGTTCAGTGAGGCGGAGTAAAGAATCTGACGGTTTCGGTTTGAAACCACCCTAACAGAGCTTCTTTAACTGAGCTCGCGCTCTAAGTTCCATGCTCTGCATGGAAGTTAACTCTTTCACCTCCGGAGCAGTTCTAATGGTGGGACAAACTGCATCTGTCATAATATAGCAAGACTTCATGTTGTTTGAAACCCAGTGGCCTATCCAGCCTAACTGTACACCTACCTATAGTCATGTCCAGCCTACAATGATCTGGTGTTATAATCCAACAGCCTCAGTAGCTTTTCAGCACCCCTTCCGCAGACTATCCTGTCCCCTTTTCCCACTGTTTGTACTCTTCCCCTGTGTATGTCCCACCCATCTTTGAACTCAGTGTGGACTTTCAGTGGACCACCTCATCAGGCAATCTATTGCACTCGTCCACCACCCTTCACATAAAGAAAAACATCCTTAGGTCCTTCGTAAGCCTTCCCTATTCATTTCCATATGTGATTTCTCATCATAGTGCTCTGTTTCCTCATGAACAGTTCACTACAATCCACACTGCTGATATCCCACGTGTACTTAATGTCTCTATCATGTTCCCCCTTTTACCTTCTGGCCACCAGTGTGTACATGTTGAAGCTCACCAACCTCTCCTCATATGATTTTCCCTGCTGCCCTTTAGGTGCAGAATCCAGAATTGTGCACATTATTCCAGATGTGGTCTAACCAGAGGTTTATAAATAATATATTGTGCAGTCGCAGGTTTTAACAACAAATGTACCCAGGATAACATAGCAGAGATGTGACAGCTTGTTCTTCAGTGGGGTGCTGCTTCTACATTTTTGTAATTTATTCACCCTGGATAGCTAAGCAAAAAAGAAATGAAAATTATATACTCACTGTAATCCTTGATCTTCCAGAATGTTTTCACCATTTATTCAAACTTGGGGGTCTATACCAGGGGCACTAGGACCCCGTGGGAGCAAAGTTCTTTACAGTCTGCAGCTTAGGGGAACGACATCGGTGCCGGCGCAATCCACAAGGCAGACATAATGATTTGGTGCCCACAGGTTGGCCAGGAACTAGTACTGGCATCCCACTTTCCTCATTTCTGTTAGCCAGAAGAGAAACTAGTGGGAGAGAGAAAAAGACAGAGAGAGAGAGAGAGAGAGAGAGAGAGACAGAGAGAGAGAGACAGAGAGAGAGAGAGAGAGAGAGAGATAAGGAATAAAAAGTCATAGCTCAAAGGGATAGCAAAAGGATACAGGATATAAAATCATAAAAGCAATAAAACCTGACTATCAGCTTAGAGAAAAACTAAGGTGTGGGTCTAAGGGGCACGGGGTAGTGGGTAAAAGGGAGCCAAAGCCTACTAGTCACCTAGACAGGAAGGTGGAGAAAGGCAGCAGCCCTGGTATGGGGCTCTGGGTAAAATGGAGAGACCAAAGGCACCCCCCCTAAGAAAAGCCTTTTGAAAGGAAAGGCCTCATACAGCTAGTACAATGACAGGGATTGGGAGAGACAGGATAAAGGGCAGAGGTATCTTCTTGCCACTCCACCAGGGAAAAGAGGACGGAAAAGCAAAGGAACAAGGGAAAACTCCGTGTGATGTCCTCCCCTGCAGGACAAAGCTGGTGACACCGACAGGAGGCTGAACTGCAGATGGCAGAGCTTCAGCATGTAAAAGCAGGACACATTTAGGCTGCCAGTGCCACCAGAGGGATGAAGAGCAGCTAGCCGAGCCTGCCCACGTGTCAAACAGTAACACAGCCTTGAGTGAGAGAACAAATGGTGAAATGAAGCAGGAGGAACAAAGGGAATAGAAGGGAAGGAATGAACATTTCCTAAAAGAGAAATATATATATATATATTTTTGGAAGGTATACAGACCCAAAAATGGGGTCATTCTCCCTTTATCCCCAATTTTTTTAAAGGGAACAGTGGTAGAAGAGGAAAAAAGAAAAGGGTGGGTCCCTGTTGTCAAGAGAGCAAGGAAGCCCCCAAGAAAATTATAAGAAAGTGGCAAGAGCATAAGAATGAAGAAAGAAAGACACAAGGTGATCTGCCCAGAGGCAGATAATTACAGTGAGTACATAATTTTCATATCTTTCAAGAATCAATCTTCACTGCTTATTCCCACTTATCGGTCAGAGTTCCAAGCTTTCCACCAAAAAGGGAGGAGTTAGCTCACCCTGACGGAACTGGTTGTTCCCTTAGCCTTCTGTGGGGGACAACCACAGAAGGGCAGGGATGCTCACAGGTCTGGTAAGACCCAAGGTTGGTCAGGGGCAGGAGAAGCTCCCTTGGCCTGGGCACAGGAGGGCGCCACAACAACTCACGCCTGACCCTGCAGGAGAAAAAGTGAGTCACCTGGTAATGCAAGTGTAGCAACCTATGCCAGGTCAGGGGTACCAACCATGAGAGGTGAACCCATGTCATCTGCCGAATGCAGACTGCAGTTTCCACCAGCCTAGAAACTACCTCGCTGGCATCATAAGATGCCCTCACTTGGTGCCTTGCCAGTTCCAGGACATAAGCAGAAAGGCAAATGGCCTGCCTGGTTGTCTCGCTTCTGGCTTGGACACTAACAGCTGACTCAGCATTGCCCACAGGTGAGTACCATAAACCTTCTGGTGTGCATGATGTGCAGAAATGCACAGCATGGTGCATGCCACTGCAAAACTCTGTCTGCCCGAGACATCAGACTCTGCAGAGTCAGTGTCAAGGGGGCAGTCATGCATCGGGCACCTAGGCTCACAGGGGTCTGCAGTACCAGGACTGCAGAAGATGGATGAGGCATGGACCCTGCAGACCTCACAGGAGTGCAATGTCTGTGCTGGACATCCCTTGGGGCAGGAGAGGGGGCAGAGGGCCACAGCCAGACACCACGAATACCTCTGTGAAAAGTTGAGGCCACAGAGGGATAACAGTAGTGTCTTTGCTGTATTCCCCGAGGAATGACAGCACCAAGGTAACAGCATTGTGACCAGAGAAATGCTGAACACTAGGAATTGCTGGTACCAGGTGTACTCAGCATCACAGGAGATGTGGGCAGAGGTATCTTGTTACTCAGAGAAGAAAGTGGGGAGAGGAGGAGGAGCTACAGTCAGGAAGCAGAGGCACAGGAACTTCACTTCTAAAGATGGCCTGTTCAGCAATGAGGTAGTATTGAGAAAACACAGCAGTCACAGTCCTGAACTGATCCCAGGTCATAGGCCCAAGATGATGAAAAATGTCTGGGAGAAGAGGAAGTGGTGGCTGGGGAAGGGGGGGGGTCATGAGAAACAAGGTTCTCTGTCAGAGCTTTGAGAGTGCTCAGGGAATCTCTCCCAGGGGGATGGCCCAGGAAACTCACCCATCTGCAAGCAATTAACAACAGTGGACGATCAAGATGGTGACCATGAAGGGAAGCCCTTGGGGGGGGCAGAGCTGTATACATCGCATGGGGGGGGGGGCTGTGATTTCTACCAGTGACAGGGCCAGTTGGTTCTGAACCAGTGCTGCAACTTCTGCCAGAACCACCACTAGCCCTAGGCATGGAGTGAGATGCAGGTCCAGACTCCAAGATCTCCTTACCAGAGTCAACCCTGCCCCTTGGGCCAAGCCCAGGCTGTAAGCCAGAGCCTCTGGGGGAGTGAGTCTTAGAACCAGCACTGTGAATAGCGCTGGTTCTGTCCCTCGTGCTGTGGATGGTGCCAGAAACAGGGGTGGCACTGGGACCTGAACCAGCACTGCAAAATGTGGCAGAAGGGGCCCCAGCATGGTTGCCAGCATCACCCACAGGGACCAGTCCCCCAGAAGCCCATGGCCCCATGCCCAACTCAGAACTTGACCCAGAAAGGCTCCCATCCCTCACCAGCTCCCTCTACAGACCCAAGGTCACTACCAAGGTCCTGTTCTGGGTTATCTGATCAATCAGGAGAAGAAATGACAACTACGTCAAGGGCCCGAGAAGGACCAGCTCCAGAGGCCTTGCCTCTCCCTGCACCATGAATAGTGCTGGATAGGGGCCTGATCTTGCATTCAGCCCTGCCTCACTCACTGTTACTGGCCCCTGAACCAGGAGCCAAGGCAGCTCCAAGCTGCAACACCAAGGTACTCACTGGTGTAAGCCCACTATATAGCTTCGTCCTCACCACCGGGGGCATCCGCTGCCTTGAAGGGCCAATGAACTGGGAGGATTGCTCAGTTGGTATCTCCAGGAGAGACCAAATGTCCAACAGACCCCTCCCCACTGTCCTCAGATGTCTTGGTGGGTGAAAGTGAGGTGAGGCCTGGTTCTCCTAAGTATGTATAGTACTGGGAAGGGGATCAGAGGAAGAGCCCAGGGACCTTACCTTAGCATCTTTGGTGTGGCGGACATGCCATCACCACAGCAAAAACATTACAGCAATGTCATTGACAGCGACAACAATGACAGATCGCTGTAAAGTCCGCTCGGGACCCCGGCACAGCTTCCCTGGGTGTTGTGCCCCTTCCCCAAGTCAGCTCCAACCTGCAGTTGACAATAATAAAATGCAGGGGGTGTGCACAGCCCACCACAAAAAAACACATTACTTTTCCAATGGCACAATGGCGACCACAATTGTAGTCGACATAGTGCTGTCGCTGTAATGGCGGTCTGCAGATTTTCTGTCGAACTGGCATGATAGAACCGGTGTGATGCCTGCCTAAGAAAGTGGGGGGCATGCGACTCCACTTCAAGGTGTGGATTTCTAAAGTGCGGTAGTCCATCAAGAAGCAGGCATCACACCTTCCCATTTCATGGCGCAGAGGCAGGTCCAACTCATATTATGCTATTCCTGAATAGTAATATGACCCCCACAGGAGCACTGATGCATGGGGAGCCACCATGTTGCTTCTTCTTCTTCTTGCAGGACTTCTTTCCCTTGCACACCTCAGAACCGGATAGGGAGCTGTGAGCAAAAAAACAAACAGGACAGAAAAGATTCGGCACTGCACTATTTTGTAAAAATAAGAAAGATGGCACCAAAATACATCTGTGGCAAGGGGTACAGTGTCAAAAAAGTGATGACAAACTAAGGAAGGAGTTGTGATGAACTTACAATGACCAGTGCTCCTATGGTGTGCACTTGACGATGGGGAAAAACAGAACTGAGGAAGGTAGGGGTGGCGTCAGTCACTGTACAGACCTCAACCACCACATCTGTCCCCTAAGCTGTAGACTGCAAAAGACTTTGCTCCCATGGGGTCCTGGTAGTACCTCTGGCACAGACCCATAAGTGGGAATAAAGAGCGAAGACTGATTCTTGGAAGATATGGCTTTTCTACAACGGGGTCCTGCTTTTAAGCATATCGCACTGTATTTACTAAGGACAGCTCAACTTTGATGCTATATCTACAGTAGAAGTGCCACTTCTGCCCCCTGATGATTGTGAAAGAAGCAAGATTCTAGTCTAGTCCATGCTTATTACTGGCAGCATATACAGTGGCAAGGGGGACTGCGGCACTACAGGCATTGTTTACTCCGAAATTAAACTGTGATTTCAATATTTTGGTGTCCCAATATATTAAAATTCTACTGAGAGATTATGCATACTGGCACAGACTACAAACAGTTGTGTCCTGCAAAGTTGATTGTACCCCTTTGCACACATCAGCAGGACAAAATACTTGAAACGTTTACATTTAAGTGCTTACTACTATTGTGCTCAATTTACACAACACAACACACAGTATGTACTATTAGGATTCCCAGGTGCAGACAGAGTGAGATCTTACCTTTTAGTGGTTAATCACAGGTACTTTCCCAGTACATTTTATAGTAAATTGCCCTACATTGGCTAGTATTTGCTCAAAATGGATTGAACCTTTACTGTACAATAAACCTTGAAAATCAGAGGTGGAAAAACTTCTGTTTCTGTTACTATCTGCTAGAGAGCCTGTGATATTCAGCATGGCCTCATCAGTACTGTATTCTTCGAGGAAAAGTTTTAAATGACTGTAAAACTTGTCCTTGCTAATTGTATGTGTAAGTGCTTATTTCCATGTTACTTTAATGCGAATTACGTGTTTACATATCTTTTTATATGTATTCTTTCACACATGCTTGGCATGACACATACGAGTTAGGTTTTTTTTGCACCTTTAGAATTCAGCTTCAACTTTATTGTTTCAAACTCAGTGTTACTACTGACATCACAGAACTTAGCACCTCCAGGTTTTCACAGTCACAATCAAGAGATCAACTGTGCACATTTCATATAGACGACGACCATAAAGGAGTACACAGATTATCATATTAACCGTACACCTGCCTCACAGAACATACTACGGCTTTTTCCTTACAGGCAAAGCGTGTTGTGTTGTGTTGTGAATGTGTCGTCATTCGCTTTACCACTAGGCTTTTCCAGCCAACCCTGTTACTTAATGCTACTCCCTACAGGGGTAGTTACTGCCAGAACAAGTAAGGGTTCTCCAATTTTTCCTCCGATTCCTTTTCTCCCTATGCCTTCCCATTTAAACGCTTTTACCCCCTTCAAACCATTATCACAGGAAAAAGAAAAAAACCCTTTCAAACATTTTACTCTTCAGTTCAGTATTCCTTGTCACTTTGTTCTATACATTTCTCTGCACCTTGTACAGAGTTAATGTGGGCTCTTCTGAGCATAGAGACCACACCAGTCCATAAGGGAAGGGGACATTTTCCACTTATTTCCTGTCAGACCCATACACACTGCGACCAAACAGCTATGCCAAGCAGCCTTAAAAACAGTAGTGGGTGGGGGAGGGAGGGAGGTGGGGTCAGACCTCCATGTGAAATTATTAAGAAAAAGAATAGAAGTGGCAGTTTCAAAATACAAATAGCAGCCTGTTTGGGGGCTGCATGTGAAACGATTAACAAGAAGAATAAGAGCAGGAGAGTCAAAATTAAAGTACTGACTGTTCTAAAAGACTTCAAGCTTTTCCAAACATAAGCAGGACCGCACTGAAAATGAGATGTAGCATCTCAACCTGACTATCATGTGTACATACAGTGCTTGCAAAACACCTAAGCGCGTAGTGTATAGAAAGAAATACATCATTTAAAAGTCTTTCTTTTCCTGCACTCCAGAGGATATTGAGCAAAATGTTTGTTTTATCACTGTATTACAGCCAGTTCCAGAGGGTCAAGACAGTGGTGCACACAACGAACTCGCTCCTTCAGCAAAATGGCTAGTCCAGTATGGACCAATCTAATTATGTAAACCCCATTACAGTCTGAAGTAGCATACTAATGGGCAGCTTGAAACAAGTGTGTGTGATGTATAACCAACACAATAAGATACGCAATTTCCAATTTGTTTAATTTTCCTAAACATCTCCAAGTCAGATACATTCATTCTAAAGCCAAAAACCCAGTACTAAACATTGCTACCCCTGTATAATGTTGTCATTGTAATACTGTGTAACAAATGTAACTAATGTAACTACTGTATATAACTGTTTCTAAATGTCCTTTTCTGTAACTAACTCCGGGTCGCTCCTGAAAAAGGGACCATTGGTCTCAGTGAGCTTACCTGGTAAACAAAATCTAAATAAATAAATAATAAATAAATCATGGGTATTCATGTTCTGGGGGGTGCAACTGCAAGTGGCCCACTACGTGATCTTACCTTTTGCCTCTCCTTTACTTCTCCTCAACGACAACTACAACTCTCCGGTACCAACGGAGGCGGGTTCCTCAAGTCTGATTGCCTAGCACTTACTGTATTTACCAATGCACTTATTTGCGTGCTACTGCACTGTTAGTTACTTGTAATAAATATGCCTATTTTGTATTTAGTTGTAATAAATCTTGGTATGCACAGTTCTGACCTCTGCACTTGTTAAAGTCTATTTTAATTAGATGTAACATATCTCACTCAATGTCCCATGCCCTGTCCCCCTGTCCCCTTTCCCCAAGCTGTGTACCTTTTGTTACTTGCGTTCATCTACGTAACTTCCTGTTGTACTTATCAAAACTGGACGCTTGTGAAAATGGGCAATTTTGCCCACATGCTTTTCCAGTATAATAAATAAACTGAACTGAACTTAGTAAATTCAAAAGGAAATGTCTCAGCTGGTACAACATTCTGCTTACCATGTCGCTACTCAGGTCTCACTACAGTCGAATCATGCACCCTAAGTGTAATCTTAATCTTTCTAAAATGCACAAAATAGCATGCACGACAACACCAGGCTTTTCAACAGGCTTGCAAGCTTCACTGGAAGCCTAAAAAGTTCAGTCTGCTAGGTGGGGGTGAGGGGATGTTCCAAGTAAAACAATTAACAAGAAGACATGAAGAGCAGTGTCAAAATAAATTAGCTGAAAACTACTACTTAGTATATATGAAAGTCAAAGTCAAGTTTATTTATAGAGCACTTTTCTGTAACCAAAGCGCTGATACAATATAAAACATCAAATTTAAACAATATCCTTAGCATATACATACAGATTAAAATAACCATAAAATAAACCACAGCAATTCCGGGGCTAGCCATATTCCCCAAAGGCCTTTTTGAATAAGTAGGTATTCAGGAGTGATTTAAAAGCCTCGATGGACAGGTACTCTCTAATCCGACGAGGTAGAATATTTCAAAGGGTTGAGGCTACAAAAGAAAAAGCCCTAGCTCCAGATATCTGCAAACGGACCCTTGGAACCTCTAGCAATCCCTCGTCAGTGGAACGGAGGGGGTAGTAGGGCCGAAGGAGGTCTTGCAGATAACTCAGTCCCTGTCCGTGTAAGGTCTTATAGGTCAGCAACGCAACCTTGAAGATGATCCTCCATCACATTGGGAGCCAGTGCAGCTCACGTAGTACAGGTGTGACATGGCTAGATCTTGACAACCCTGTCATCAACCTGACCGCTGTGTTCTGCACCAGCTGCAGGCGATGGAGGTCCACCCCCGGTAACCCTAGGTACAAGGCATTGCAGTAGTCCAGACAAGAGGACACAAAGGCGTAAATCAATGTAGGCAGGTCCTCAGGCGGAACTAGGTGTTTTATATGGGCGATGTTCCTCAGATGATAAAATAAGGAATTAACAACTGATGCCACCTGCACTTTCAATGTCAATTTGTTGTCAAGTACAACGCCCAGATTCCGCACCTGTTCAGAAGATCTCAACAGGTTACCACCTAGCTCAAGGCCAGATGGTTGGCCAGGAGTCAACTTCTCTACCCGCTGACTTGGATCCATCACCTATACCTCAGTGTTATCCGGATTTAGTTGCAACCAGTTAGCACTCGTTCAGTCTTGGATTTCAGCGAGGCAGTTGTTAAAGACCAATATCGCACTATCCTGTAAATGCATTTCCACTGCACCACCCACTGCTTATAAGGGGGAATAATACTTCTTATTGGGACGTAGTTTAAAGGTACTGTAGCAGTACTATCCTCATACATTTTTAGTAGTTTTAAGCTGATTAGCCACACTGCTGATGGTGCATTGAGTTCTGTAGGAAACAACTTTCCCAGTTACAGGCCAGTTGTGTTTCTACCCTTTGTCTCTAGCACCAGTTTATACAATGGCATCCAGATTTGCTACCCACGCAAATACAGAATGCTTAACATGTATTTGGTCCTACCTACAATGCTGGACAGAAGCACACACAGAAAAGTAGTCTATTGTTCACTAGGTAATTTTTCTCCTTCCTTCCTACAGAGCTACTCCACAGTGCCCACAAAAAGCCTGCCGTCTACACCAAGCCTTAAAAATGGAAGTAGTCTAGACATTAGAATGCCAAAATTTTCAGCAGCTGAGTTCTGCTGATGCCAGCTATGATTGTTTTGCAAGAAATAAGAAAGCCACTTAAAAGAGACACTGTCTCAAAGTGTCCCTAATTTACAAAGCACATAGTATGATTGCTCACATTCTGTAGAATTTGCTAATGTGGTTGGTAGTTTGATTCTGATTCCTTTTTTTTTTTAAAGAGAAAAACAGACTGCCCACCATACTGGTGTTACCACACAAAAATGTGTTTACTGTCCTTGATCAACTCCTACTGCATCTTTTCTGGACTTAGGAGCACCCTGCAACACAGTCTAGTCACTCATGCTGCAGTGGGAGGAGAAGAGAATATTGCAACATGAATGGCTGCATTGTTCAGGGATGTTTGTAATGTTTAGAAAGTATGCAATAAGAGTAGATGAAGGATTTGAAACGAAACAAGGCTCTGTATCACTACACTATTACCATGCATTTCAGTCCTACTGAGAAAGGAAACGGATAAAATAATCAACAGCATCAATGACTCTCAGAGAAGGTAAGCAGTCATAAAATGTGCATTTCCAACTAAAAACAATATGATGCAAAAGGTGACAGTGTCCGCTTAAGCATGTTACTGAAAAAAATTGACAGATTCCTGCAGCCCCTTAGAGCTTAACCCCTGGTAGTTATACACATTGGAAGACACACCAGTAGCAAGGAGGGAAAAAATCATGAGAGATTTCATGAACTTAAGACAGAAAATGACAGAGAAGAAAACAGAAGCCATCTTTACTAAATGCACTTGCAGTGCTGTACAGAAAGACTAAAGGATCCCAATATGTATTCCCTGAAAGAGAGAAGAGAGTGGGGGGCTATGATAGAGATGTTCAAGTACCTCAGGGGTATAAACAAGGTACAGGAGGGTAGCAACTTTCAGAAAAGAAGGTGTACAAGAACAAGGGGACATGATATGAGGCTAGAGAGGGGCAAGCTCAGGGGCAACGTGAGGAAGTACTTTGTCACAAGAAGAGTAGTGAATACTTGGAACAGCCTCCCTGTGGAAGTGGTGGGGTCAAAAACAGTAGGGGAATTCAAGAGTGCATGGAATAGACATAAGAGTACTCTCACAATAGGGAAGAGAGGGTAAACCGCAGATCAGGTAGGGTCTGTGGTATTGCATTAGGTAGGGAAAAGGGGAAGACTAGGTGACCACACGGTCTTTATCTGCTGACACCTTCTATGTTTCTGTGTTTCTGTGCTTCTATCTTCTCAGAGAGAACACCACTTCTGTTTTAAGATGGTAAATGTAATAAAGGCCTGATGGAATGCACCCAGAAATCCAGAGGGAATTATAAAAGGAACTGCAGTATCTAGCTGCTTGTTAATAATATTTGATGAGTCACTGAGAACTGTATATGTGCCTGATGACTGGAGGGTGGCCCATGTAGTATTAATAGTCAATCAAGCATTGGTCCGTTCCAGTGATGTTTGATTGCATTTTTCTTATAAAACAAATATAGCATGAAAAAGGAGATAGATGAAATGAGGGTCTGAATGGTCCTTTATGCTGCAGGAGTAGTTGTGCCAGCTGGTCCTGTTGTTTAATTACTACAGTTAAATGGACAGGTGGGAGGGGGGAAGAGAGCCAGAAGAGTGCCTCAGAGTGCGGCTTTTATATGTGTAACCCCCCTACAAATGGGGGTTCCTGAAAAGTCTTCCTCGCGCTTGTCTAAATGCTCACTGCCAGGCTGGTGTCCTGCGTTTTAGCAGTTTAAATGTGCTTGCCAGAGACTGCCTGTACAGCCTCTGTGTACTGCCTCTTTAAAAGCTGCCTGGATTGCAGTCGTAAGTAATCTGAGAGGGAGCTCTGTTGAAAGATGTTAACTATTTGCTGAAAATCATTTAGAGTGATAATGATAATGTATTTTATCTAACCTGCCTTCTTTGCAGCAAAGACTGTTTTATTTATCTCCACTATCTTGGTCCTGGACTGCGAGTTGGACCGATCAGTGCTGGTAGGACCTAAAATGGAGCTGTCTGGGAGTCAAAATCTGTAAGAATTGTAGTTTGGGGCCTTTTGCGCCTTTTTGCACTTGAAGGGGGAGCCTTTGTTGTGACTGACAGGAAGATCAGCCAACCGAACCTTTTGGATCTTGGGGAATTTCCCAGGCTGCTGCAGCTAGTTTCAGTTTTGAGCTGATAAGTGAAGAAGTAACAGCTCAAGTGATTTTAAGCAGCAGTTCTGTGTAGTTTTGCATGGGAGAACTGTGAAAGGGCTGAGTTTTGGCCTGCCTGTCTGCCTGCTGTCCCTGAGAGGGAAAACAGTTTATTCGGACTGAATTTGAGTTGTGAGGACTATTTAAGCCACTGGACTGTGACCAGGCTTTAACCTGAAGAAGACAGAAGATTTGCTGAATGCGATCAGCCTGTCAGGATTTCCAGCTGCTTTTGAATACCTGGTTTGTGCAGAGACTTTGCGATCGTGACCGGAGAGCGGTTTGCCTGGTACAGTAGAATTTCCTTACATGTAAATGTGTTGTGTACTGAAAGTGGGTCGTGATTTGGTTCTCCACTGTATGAACTGTCTTCTGCTTGCTGGTACCATAGAATCCTTTACATGTAAATGTGTTGTGTATTGAAAGTTGGTCGTGATTTGGTTCTCCACTGTGTGAACTGTGTTCTACTTGCTGGAAGCTTTATACAGCCTAATCAGACTGAATCTGCATTCATCTCCATTTGGCATGGGCCATGCCACGCTGGCCTTGCCAGGCTACCCCCCCTGCACAGAGAAAGCCACCGATGAGAGACCTGCCTGAGGATCAGCCCCCTGCGCCATGCTTGAACAGGAACGACACCTTGGCGAATCGTGTGGGCCCTGCTTCTCCTGGCACTCCAGATTAACCACCTGCTGTCTCGATTTTCGTCCAGTCTGTGTCCAGTCTTGGGTATCATGAGTAATCATCAGGGTAGCTCCCTGCAACAATAGCCTAATCTAAAAGTGTGTCATCTGATTGTCTTGTTGTTTTCTTTTCACAAACTGAGCCCTCCGGCTCTGGATTACAAATAATGTGTGTGGTGCATGTTGTTTTCTTCCATCACAGCGCCCCAACCAGCTGCAACCTTCCTGGCTAGCCCACCATTCTCCATCTGGGTACCCAGAGTGTGTGACTGTTTATGAACCCTGAAGTGCATGCAAAACTGTTTGACTGATAGAGCCTTTAAGCAAATTAACCTGATTACAACCCCCCCCCTTGTTCAAGCCCCTTAAATAAATCAGATCTAACTCTTTTTTTGCATTTACCCTAACTGTGGTTCCAGTTTGTGCAAGAGTACTGTACTGCTATTTGCTGAGTATAACCTTGTTCTACAGGGGGACCCCAGGGCTGGGCCAGAGGAAAGCCCTGGTGGTAAGTGCAAACAGTGTGGGTACTTGTGTGGTGCATCAGGGGTATTGTGAACGTGATTACTGTGTATTGTTCCGGCTACTAGTAAGGAAAGAGGGGGGGTTACAGTGTCCTGGAGGGCTGTGCCCAGGTTAGCTTGACCACTACCAACCCTGACCTCCAGGCCCCTTAACCTGCTACTAGCCAAGCAGGCAGGGGTAGTAGCCCTTGGGATAGTGCCACCTAGGGGTTACATATAAATAATATTTATCAATAATATTTTTTATATGAATGCCCCCCTCACCGGGCTGGATTGCCACTGAGCATAGCTCCAATATGGATGTCCCCCTTCTCTGGGGGGGGGGGCAGGCTAGATCACCTCTTTCATACTTACTCTCACCTGGGGGGGCAGGCAGGATTGCCACTGGCTGCAGCTCCTCTAAATATACCCTACTCCTGAGGAGAAGCAGACTGGGTTGCTGTTGACCATGGCTGTTGTCACTGTTCCTGCGAGAGGGGATCAGGATTACTTGCCTTGGTGACTGGCAACCGGTTGGGTTCCTGCCACTTCTACAGGAGGACTGGCATGGCCTGCCTCGGTGGCCAGCAGCTGGTTGGGTACAGCCACCAGCCTCTGTCCCTCAATGCCGTCTCCTCTATGTCCCTTGATGCACTGCTCCTCTGATGGCATTGAATGAATAGGACCTATTTATTTCAATGGGCCATCCTTTTCAATGGGCTTTTAATTAACTAGTTATTAATAAACAGTAATCTATCAACATGGAAACAAGTGACCAGTGGAGGTCTGTATGATCCTGTACTGGGGTTAACGCTGTTCAGTATAGTTATAAGTGATCTGGAGGTGGGTGGCAATAGCTGATGACACCAAAATTGGAAGGGTACTTGCATCTCAGCAGGAGGCTGATGAAATGCAGAGGGCTCTAGATGTGCTCAGGAAATAGGCAGAATATGACAAATGAATGTTAACACTGAAATACAACGTGTGACATACAAGTGAGAAAAATTGAAAAGCAAAATATTCCTTTAACAACACAGATTACTGAAACGCAGCAGGAAAAGGAACATGGAGGTAATGATCATCAATAGCTTTAAATGGAGAAACAGTGTGGGGCAGCAGCAAGCAAGGCAAAAAAATAAATAAATAAAATCAGAAACTTCACAAGCAGGTCAAGGAATATTATAATTCCCCAGTATAGTTCACTGGTCTAACTCCATCTTGAGTATAGTGTATAGTTCTGGCTCTGATAGCTGAGGAAAGATAGCTGAAAGATTGAGAAGGTGCTGCGTAGAGGGACCAAGATGGCCGAAGGTTTGGCAAACATGGGCTATGAGGACCGACTGGCAGAACTGGGAATGTTATCTATGGACACAGGTGACATGATTACTGTTTTCAAATATCTGAAAGGGATAATGTCACCAGACCAAATGCAGCTCTTCAGGATGTAGAAGAATCATAGGACAAGGCAGGTAGGTTTAAGGGAAATACTGTACCAGGAAGAACTACTTCCCAGACTGAGTGGTGGACACTTTGAACAGACAGTGGCCAGGTTGCTGATGGGCCTGTCTAGGTCATGTCAGGCCCCTGGCGGAGGAGCGAAGGGCACAGGCCTGAGTGGCAGGAGTAAGGAGATCAGCCAGGTAACCTAGGCCCGATCCATACAGAGCCTTGTAGGTGAGAAAGCTCACCTTGAAGATGATCCTCCACCGGACAGGCAGCCAGTGCAGATCTCACAAAATAGAGGTCACATGACATGACCTAGACAGACCCGTCAGCAACCTGGCCACTGTGTCCTGCACCAGCTGCAACCGGCGGAGGGTCCCTCCACAGACCCCGAAGTATAGAGCATTACAGCAGTCAAGCCTGGAAGTAACAAAGGTGTGTACTAGTGATGGCAGATCTTTGGGCGGAACTAGGGATTTAATCCTGGTGATATTCCTTAAGTGGTAGAACCCACTTTGGGCAACAGATGACACCTAAGCATCAAGTGTCAATCTATCAACCAGGAAAACGCCCATATTTTTCACCCTAGGGTAAGCCATCAATGGAGTGGTTCCCAGGACCAATCCTGTCACCACTCCTGAGGCACTCCCATCACGCCCATGATCAGGCTCAATCACCAGGACCTCCGTCTTGTCTGGGTTTAGCCTCAGCCAGTTGGAGGCCATCCAGTCCTGAATTTCAGGCAGGCAACTGTTAAGCACTTCCACAGCGTCATTTGTTCCAGGTGCAAAGAACATGTACAGCTGGGTATCATTTGCATAGCAGTGAAAACCCAGACTGTACCGTCTAATGAGCTCTCCCAGGAGTAGCATATACACTGCGAACAGCACTGGCAACAGGATCGACCCTTGAGGCACTCCACAAAGCAGGAGCTTTGGGGAGGAGGAGGAGAAATTCCCCATCACCACCTGTTGCTTCCTGCTCAAGAGATAGGGCTCAAACCAGTTGATGACAGTACCAGCAAGTCTATAGTATTCTCTAAGGTGATACTAAATCACCAATGTGGTCCACAGTGTCACATACTGAGGAGAGATCGAGAAGAACGAGCATTGAACTGGTCTCCTCTATCTCGCCCTGAGGAGGTCATTTTGCACCCTGACCAATGCCGTTTCCATGCTATGCCTGGCCCTGAAATTGGACTGGAATGGCTCATGGATGTCATAGGCCATGAGGCAGTACCACTATTTTCTTGACAATCTTCCCTAGAAATGGGAGGTTGGAGATAGGTCAATAATTTGTCAGGACATCAGGGTCAAGAGATGGTTTCTTTAGGAGGAGTCTCACCAACACATCTATCAAGGCATAGGGGAAAATCTCCTCCATAAGTGAACATTGTACTATGCTGGTGAACACTGGACCAATGACCTTGACGCACCCCACTAGGAGATGGGTCAGGGCTGGGTCCGGTTCACAAAAAGTGGACCGCAGCTCCGGAATCACCTCAACAACCTCAGCCACCTCCACTGGCCTAAATTCCTCCCAGACAGCTGGAGTGCCTATGCTCCCACCAGGCCAGCCACCACGGGCCAGTCCTTGCCCCACTGGGGAGGTCCCAGACCAGATAGAGGACACCCTGTCAGAGAAGAATTGAGTAAACTCATTGCATATTGTGACTGAAAATGCTTTTTTTGGCTGCAGACAGATCAGATGAAGTAGTCTGTCTACAGTCCGAAAGAGCTAAGCCAGTCTGTTTCTCCCTGCAGCAGTCTCTCTGGACAGGAACTCTGCCTTCTGATGGTCGATTGCCCCTTGGTACTCATGATAGTGAGCTCGCAAGGCCAGTTTGTCAACCTTGGAGTGTGTCCTCCACCAGCAATGCTACAACTTCCAACCCTTGGTCTCCATCTCCTTGAGAGCCCCATCAAACCAGGGGGGTCTCAAATGAGAGGATATAGGTTGTGTACGGACCAGTGCAATGGCATCGAGTGCTGTGGAGATGGCCATATTATAGGCAGCCACCACCTCATTGGCGCCAATCGCACATGCAGTACTCACACCAGATAGGTCTACTACCACCGAAAATTCCTCTGGGGACAATCCCCTCAAAGGTTGATAGCTGATCATCTCAACAGGGGAGGGCCCCCAAACGAGAACTCTACCGTGCAATGATCGGACCAAGCAACCCAATCAGTCTTGAGGTTGATGACCTCAAGCCCCAGTGAAAACACCAAGTCCAGAGTGTGGCCGTGATGATGGGTCACATAGGAGACTGCTTGTGACAGGCCCAGTGATGTCATCAACTAGAGGAAATCACATCTAAAATGTGAGGATTCATCATCCACCCAAGCATTGAAGTCCCCCAGAATTAGCCTCTGGGGACTCCAACACCCTGTCGATGATGAAATCCATGACCTCCTGCAGGAAACTCTCTCCTGCCCCCAGATGGTGGTAACCTTAGAGAATCCTGCAACCTGCACCTGGACCCCCACGCACTGCCACACATTCAAAGGGCAGGGTGGAACCCAGTGGGCGCACAGCAAAGTTCAAGCTATATCAAAAGCAGATGGTCACACCTCCACCCCTTGCGTTCTCGCCTCGGGCAGTGCACCACAGAGTGCACCCGGCAGGGACAGCTACCTCCAAAACTAACATACATTTAAAGGGCATAAGCGGCAACCTGCCCAGAAATTACCTCCCTTCAGAGTGATGCAGCTCCTCTATAAAAAATATCTGAAGGAGGGAAAAGTGAACTTTCACCCAGTAGGTTCCTGTTTTGCACCACATTTTTACACCAGAACAAGAGTCCAGTTTGCCCTAGTTGTAAACCCCTCAGCACTGTCACTGCTTTAACTCCTTTCTTACAGCACCTAAAACAACTATTTCCAATTTCCTGTTGCTACTCAATTTAACAAACTGCATTCTTCTCAGTGAGTTTTGTTTATTTTTAAGACAAACAAAATCCTACAGCCAAAAAGCTGATAATCGTTGCCTTATTTTGCTACACAAATTCCAGGAATTTGCTGTATGTCAATCTCTAATTTACCTTCGGGAATGTAAGGGACTATAGACATGACTATTTTGTCAAGGGATTGCCAAGATAATTAGTAAATGTTATCAGTAAAACAATGAAAAATACATTTTAGGGATACAGAGGCATTAATTTTTTTTGACAGGAAGGGTGTTGTGACAATGTCACAGCCTCCCTAATCTTTACAGTGCTGTAAGGCAGGTGGGATTAGATTGCTTACGCCAACTGAGACCCTATTAACTTGCAGTAACAGTATTATAATGACAAGAGTTAGGGTCCAAACTTATCCGCCCCTCCTGAAGCATAGCAGTGGCTATGCAAAATTTGATTATAGATGCACACATGTGCAGCCCACCCCCTCTCTGATGTCTAAGGGTATGTTGCTGGTAACTGTCCATGCATAGGAGGGACCACAGCAGAAACTGCAACTAGATGGCCTTCGCTTACCAGGTTTCTGGGTGAAGGGTGCTCACGACTCACTTGGGTGCTGGGCTAGGAGAAAACTGATAGTTAATGGCAACAGCAATCTTTTAAAGAACTGAGGCAACACTTCACCCAAATAAAACAGCGGGCTCCCATTTAATAAAATATTGGGCAACTCCATGGAGCAGATGAGTTAATACAGTTCAAACGGGGAGCATGTCACACACACAGACCTCTAAGCTCACATCAATTTATGAGTCCAAAATGTCCATAAACTGTGGCACTCTCCAAAACTCAGTCCATAATCCACACTGAGGGGCGTGATACAGACAACCCCTTAAACTTCAGGCAGCAGCTCAAACACTAGGCAGCATCAACAATAATCCCACGGGGCTATATTTTCCATTAGCCCACCACAAGACTCAACACTACTTGTCCCTTGGCATTTGCTAGCCTCCCAACTCGGGGCAGCCAGTTCTTTACTCACTGATGCTCCAATCCCATGGATCCCTTCTGGGTGACTGTCCCCTAGAACTACGGGCAACATATCCCCATGGAGGCTCCAGTTCGAACTCTCCTTCACAGCCATCATATACATACAGCGCTGTCTCCCCAGGCTCTACTTCAGGCCTCAGACATAGGCTTATCACACTTGCTGGGGCTCTCATCTCACCAGTTGCTGGCTGCTGGACACAACTCTCCCCTCCTGGGGAGATCACTAAAGATGGCTGCCGCCACATCAAAAGCCAGACCTCTCATTTCCTCTCTTTCCCAGAAAATCGTCCACAAGCACACCAAGTAGGCAATCGCCCCATGCCTCCATACCAAAATCCAGTTTCCCACAGGCATGCTCCCACACCCACGAGCAAGGCATGCCTCCAAGGTACTTCCATGCTATGGCAATTTCCAGAGCGACAAAATCTTAACCCTCTGTGGGCCTGGGTTGAAATAACCCAACTACATCCTTACGGTGAACAACCTGCACACCGACGGGCACCCCCACTCGGGGTTACACATGTTTTACAAGGAGAATACGGAACTAGTTTCAGCTTTTCTCCAGATGCATCCTGTGGGGAAGGGAATGGGGATTAATACAAAGCTAAGGATCTTACTGATGACAATGGATACAGTGCAGTATAACACAGGCCTGTAATACAACAGAAAAGAAACAGAGCAATATAATACAGGATCCAAATAAAAAATACAAAGGATAAGTGCAATATAATACAGGATCATAAAGTAAAATACATACATGAACAACATGAGGTGCACAAGGTGGGCACATCCCAGCCTAACAGCCAGAACGTTATCCCTACTCATGTTGTGGAGACCTCGGTGCCATTCTCCGTAAAGAATCTGCTTACTTCTGCTATGACAGTCAGAACAGTGCTACCTTCCACAACCTCCCTGGATAGGTTATTTCACATGGTATCCACCCTTTGCATGATGTTATACTTTCTAATGTTCCCCTTATTCCCCCCCTCCCCCAGCAGTCTAAGGGCATGCCCTGCAGTGCTGCATGCACTCACTAGCTCAAATAAATGTATATACTCAGCCCAGGCTATACCCTTTAGCATTCAGAAAACAGTGAAAATCACGCTCCCTCACAGCTTTCTCTTTTTTTAGAGTAAATAATTTGAGTATGCCTATTCTCTCCTCAAGGTTCTTGCCTCAAAGACACTAATCAGCTTGGTGACCCAGTGCTGAATCCTCCCGGTTTCTTCAATGTCCTTTCCGTACTGCAGTGACATGAACTGGGCATAGTACTCCAGGTGTGGTCGAACCAAGGCCTTGTACTAGGAGACAATCGCTTCCCTTGACCAACTCCTTAGGCCCCTATGCATCCCAGCATTGCATTTGCTAGGAAATCACATAAGTTAAATAACATATTGTACATTTAAACACAATTTTGATGTGAGCTTACACAGAAAAAAACAATACTTTCATCAATAGCTTTAACCATGAGGCACAGACTCTGTGCAAAAATCTATCAAGTTCATTACTCAGTACTGGGCGGAATAACACTGGCTAAGGACAGCACACAGAGGAAACAATTTATTTTCTTGAATACTGCTGAGGCGTTGGTGGCAGCACTGGTTGCCTCACCCAAGACCTCACTGCAGGCTTACACATAAATTATGTTGAGATAAATTATACACCTGCCACCATTTGACCAACAAATGGCCTTAGAAAATTATTACCTCCCTCTGCTGTGTTAGCTGACAGTATTAAATCATTGCTAATGGAGCCAAGTGCAACAAAACCACAAGGCATTCCCATACATAACAACATATTTTCCATATGTAAACATAACTTTAGTAATACAGGGGAAAATAATGGACACAAGACAATCATAAAATAAAAGGAATTAAAATGTGTTCCACTATTGTACTCAAGTAGAACTAAAGATATTAAACACATTTTTGAAATGATAGGAACATACAAAGTACGAGCAGCTTTCTACAGTATACGCATGGGTAAAATATATGTTTTAATATATAGAAAATACATGTGATTACATGTATGACTTTTTCATATATTATTTTTACATAGACAGATTGTTTTTAAAATAAATAAAACATAACACACATGTACTGGTGGTCAGCCTGTGACCCAGTGCTCAGCCAGAGGGGGAGGGTAGGGGCATTGCACACCCCTACACGCTTTTATAAGAGTAGGGTCTTGAAACACAGAAATACAGAATTTGACGGCAGACAAGGACCACTTGGTCCACCTAGCCTGCCCATTTTCCTACCTGATGGATAAGCTGCAGATCCTAGTTAACCAACAGCCTACTTCCTCCTACCCACCACTAGGACTGCCTTATGTCTGTCCTATGCATTCTTGAATTCCCCACTGTTCTTGACTCCACCTCCTCAGGAAGGCTGTTCCATGCATCCACAACCTCTCCATGAAAAAATACTTCCTCACATTACCTCTGGAGCCATCCCTCTATCTTCAAATTGTGCCCCTTGTTCTTGCACATCTCTTTTCTGAAAGATACTACCCTCTTGGACTTTGTTGATTCCTTGAGATACTTGAAAGTTTCTATCATGCCCCCCTCCCTTCTTTCCTCAAGGGTATACATATTAAGCTCCTTTAGTCTCTCTTTATAAGTCTTCTGGTGCAGACCCTGCACCATTTTGGTTGCCCTCCTCTGGACAGCCTCCACTCTGTCTATGTCTTTGCAGAGATGGGGTCTCCAGAAATGCACACAGTACTCCAGATGGGGTCTCACCAACTGTCTGTACAGAGAGACAACAACTTCTTGTTTTCTACTGTTGATGCCTCTCCCTATGCATCACAGTATCCATCCAGCCTTCCTTACTGCCTTCTCACACTGCTTGCCCACCTTTAGGTCATCTGATATAATTAGCCCCAGGTCCCTTTCCATTTTTGTTGTTGTCAGTATCTCACCACCCAGTGCGTACTCTTCCCCTGGGTTTTTGTTTCCCAGGTGCATTACCTTGCACTTCTTTGTGTTGAATCTAAGCTGCCATACATCTGACCATTCCTCCAACCTTGCCAAGTCCCTTCTCATCCTTTCCACTCCATCTCTGTGTCATCTGCAAAGAGACATACTTTTTCTTCCAGTTCCTCTGCAAAGTCACTTATAAAGACATTAAAAAGGACCAGTCCCAGTACTGAACCCTGTGGTACCCCGCTAGTAACCCTCCTTTCTTCACTGTGGACTCTGTTTACTACTACCCTTTGCATCCTGTTGTCCAGCTAATTTTTTATCCAGGCTACCACCGTGGGACCAACTCCAAGGTTGGCTAACTTGTATATTAATCTTTTGTGTGGGACTGTATCAAATGCCTTGCTAAAATCTAGGTAGGCCATGTCCACAGCCCCTCCCTGGTCTACTACTTTGGTCACTCAGTCAAAGAAATCTATTAGATTCGTCTGACATGACCTTACCGCTGTGAATCCATGTTGCCTTGGGTCCTGTGCCCCACTGGCCGCTAGGTACTCAACAATTCTTTCCTTCAGAAGTGAGTCCATCATTTTCCCTACCACTGAGGTCAAACTAACTGGTCTGTAGTTTCCTGCCTCTGCCCTGCTCCCACATTTGTGAAGAGGAATCACATCCGCCCTCCTCCAGTCCTCAGGTACCACCCCATCCTCCCATGATTTGTTAAAGAGAGTAGTCAGTGATGTCACTAGTTCAATCCTTAGTTTTTTTAGAATTCTTGGGTGAATCCCATCAGGCCCTATTGCTTTGTCCACCTTCAATTTTACTAGTTCTTTCAGAACCCTTTCTTCTGTGAATGGACTGGTATCAACCCCCGTATCCAGAGTGTTTCTCTTGTTTGGGTTAGGTACCTCCCCTCCTCTTCCTTTGTGAATACTGAGCAGAAATATTTGTTCAGTATCCCTGTTTTTTCACTGTCACCCTCTGCCCACATTCCCTCCCCTTTATTAAGCCTCAGTATCCCTCCCTTGGTCTTTCTTCGCTCCCTAA
Source organism: Neoceratodus forsteri (assembly GCA_016271365.2). Lineage (NCBI taxonomy): Eukaryota > Metazoa > Chordata > Ceratodontiformes > Ceratodontidae > Neoceratodus > Neoceratodus forsteri. The sequence goes on from CM057450.1 coordinate 1,224,866,218, forward strand.
TGTACCCATAAAAGGTCTTATCCCCCTTCTTAACAGAGTTGGCTATCCTTTCCTCGGTTTGGGCCTTTGCTATTCTGACTGCCTTCCCTGCCTCTTTCTGCTTTAACTGATAAAGTTCTTTGTCCTGCTCCTTCTGTGTTTCCTTATATTTCCTGAATGCTATCCTTTTCTCCTTAACCTTCCTTGCCACCTCTTTTGAGAACCATAGCGTTTTTTTCCTTCGTTGTGTTTTCCTGATTTGCTTCACACAAAGGCTTGTTGCCTCTGTGATGGCTGTTTTGATTACTCCCCATTGTTCCTCCATCCTTCCTTCTTGCCTGTTTGCTAGTGCTTTTCTGAGGCACTCTCTCATTTTCCCAAAGTCAGCCCTCCTAAAGTCCAATACTCTTGCTTTTGTATGGCTTGACTCTATAGCTGTGTTTATCGTGAACCACACTGTTTGGTGGTCGCTTGTTCCCAGATGGCTACCCACTTCTAAATCCGAGATTCTTTCTCCGTCCCAGTTTGAGAGTACCAGGTCTAAGATTGCTCCCTCCCGAGTGGGTTCCAATACTAGCTGTCTGAGGCATGCCCCTTGTAGGGCATCAAGAATGACCCTGCTTTTGGATGTGCCTGCAGCAAAGGTGCTCCAGTTAACATCTGGCATATTCAGGTCCCCCATCAACAATATCTCCCCTTTTTCTGCCATTCTAAGGATGCCTTCTATCATTTCCTTATCCATTCCTTCCCCCTGAGATGGGGGTCTGTATACAACCCCCATGTGGATTTTGGTGCCATTTCCTGTCTCCAGGGTGACCCAGAGTGCCTCATCTGCTCCCTGTTTACTCTTTAGTTCTGTTGCTTTGATCCCTTCCCTTACATAGAGAGCTACTCCTCTTCCTGTTTTACCCTCCCTGTCCCTCCTGTAGATTGTGTATCCTGGTATGTTGATATCCCAGTCATGGTTCTCTGTGTACCATGTTTCTGTGACTGCCACAATATCCAGGCATCCCTCTTCCATCAAGGCCACTAGTTCAGGGAGCTTGTTACCCAGAGGGCATTGGTACTCATCACCCTCCATTCTTTGATGGCCTTACCCCTTTTAGCCCCTTCCCTGTCCTTACTGTCTTTGCCTTTTTTTGCATTTAACTCTGTCCTGCTCCCTAATGACTTCCCTACCTTGGTGTTTACCTCACTAATTACCGTGTTTTATGGGGGGAGGCTGGGATTTCCCTGCTCCTTTTCATTGCCTCCCCCCTTGGCTAGTTTAAATGCTTGCCAATGAAGCATTTAAACCTATCACCTAGGATCCTGGTCCCCCCCGGACAGATGCAGACCATCGCGCCAGTATAGGTTTGCATCCCTCCAGGTGGCTCCCCAGTCCCCAGTGAAGCCAAAACCCAGAGCTCCACACCAGTTTTTCAACCATTCATTGAATTCCATGGTGTGGAGTACCCTAGCAGCACCCTTGCCATAGACAGGCAGCACCTCCAAGAAGGTTACCATATGCGCTACTTGTCTAAGGCTCCTCCCCAACTCTACAGTCTCCCCTTGCACTGCTCTGATCCCATTCTGAGCCAGGTCATTTGTCCCTAGGTGGACAATGACATCCAGCTCCCTCCCTCGTGCAGCTGCTCCCATGATCCTAAGGATTCGCTTCCTGTCCCTCCAAGCCGTGGCACCAGGCAGGCACCTTACCTCCCTCTCCCCTTCCTCCCCCACTTCTATCCCCTAATTGATTGAGTCCCCCACCAGGAGTTGTTTCCATCCCCTGTGGGGTCCCGTGCCTCTCTCTCCTGTGGGTCTCCTTTGTGGAGGTTCCCAGCATCCTCCTTGGTCTCCACTGCAGGTGCCTCCATAGAGGAACCACTACCCGCCAGAACAGCGTATGAACTGTGGAGAGGTACAGCTGGAGGGATGCACCTCTGTTCCACCATCCTCTCCCTCCCTGAGCCCACCTTGTTCCAGCCGTTCCTCTTTCTTGGCAACCTCTGAGGTAGCGGCGGTGGCCCTGGTGGTCCCTGGGTAGGGGAGGAGGTTTCATGAATCCTAGCCAGGTCAGCCTGGAGTCGGGCAACCTCCTCCCTCAGACCAGAGAGGTGCCTGCAAATAGGGCAGCATCGCAGCCTCCAGAATGTCTCCCGGAACACTGCCGTCCCACAGCCATTGCACTGCACCGCTCTCTCATGTCTTATTTTGTGTCTCCTCTCCTGTTGCTCTGTATGCTTACTCTCTCCTCTCCTTACAACTCTCGCCCTTCCTGTTCTGGGACAGCAACTTCCTGTATTCTTCAGTAGTCTCCTTCTTCCCTGCTCAGAGTCAGACCTCCAGCAGCTAGGGGGAGAAAGAGCTACTTTTTTCCTTCAGGGTTGACAAAACTAATGTTTCTCTATTATCCTTTCCTTCCTACTGCCAAACAGGAAGTTCCTGTTGTCAGTCAAATCCAGTGGCTATAAAAGTAGAACTGGCTTAGGGTGGAGGGGTGAGATGGAGGGCAATTAGTAAGAAAAACGGTAGCTTTTTTAGTCTGCTGCTTTCTGATCTAAAAGCAAGATTTCTGTCTTCCAAAAGCTAGCAGCAGGAAGTTGTAATTGCAGTCACCTGCTTTTCTACTGCCTAAGGCACACCCCCAATTAACCTCTCTCCCCTCCTACTGATTTAGCAAACTAAGTTGATATAGTACCCTTCCCCAACACAGAAACACACACTGACTTTTTTTTTAACCCTAAATGAGACTCCCTCTACTTCTTATAAAGTATCTGTTTGCTTAATCCCAACAGGCACTGACTCCTGCTGAGATAGAAGTGTTAAATTAGTAAGAAAAATGGTAGCTTTACACAGTGCCGTGACAAGGACTAAGTGCTTTCAAAATCTCTAATTGTACCACAGTGCCCTATATACAGGAAAGTGCTCTCATTTGCATGGGTGTAGAGATATATTCTGTGCATACACACTGTCAGCCTAATACATTACACTGGAGGCCACTGAATATGGACCCAGCCTTGTCTGACTGAAAAATCTGGTTATTGCATTGCTTACATGTTTAGCGACATGCTAACCTTCAAAAAGGTAGGCCCCTGTCCCTGTGCTCTAGGTGAAATTGAAACATTACCTGCTGCGTTGTCCCTTATATTCTGAAATCACAATTAAATGTTTGGGCCTAATAATGGCCAATGTGCACATACAGCAGATTCAGTTTCTTTGATATCACACAAGCTGATTAACTCTTATACTGTCGACAGAATTAGAAAGCATAGTAATTCTGAACTGATATATCAGTCTACGGCACAGCAAGGGTTAAGTGCTAAGGACCCAAATCTTACAGAGTACATGGCCCAGTTTGCTCATAAAGTTGGCAACATAACCTTGTGGAGTTCTATGACTGGGTGACGAGTGCCTTGGACCTGGGTAGACCAGCGGACGTCCTCTTTCTAGACTTCAGCAAGGCATTTGACTCTGTTCCTCACATGGGCCTGTTGGATAAGCTGGGAGAAATGGGGGTGGGGAACCAGATGATCAGATGGATAGGCAATTGGCTCTAGGACCGGACTCAGAGGGTCGTAGATGGTGGGATAGTCTCATCCCCAAGGAGGGTCATTAGTGGGGTCCCACAGGGATCAGTCCTTAGGCCCCTCCTGTTCAACACCTACGTCTCTGACATAAGGATAGGTATCAGGAGTGAGATAAGTCTCTTTGGGATGACTCAAAACTGGGGGTGGTGGTGGATGGGGAGGAGGGGAGGATGGCTCACAGGGGGACCTGAGGCTCTGGAAAGATGGTCTAGAAAGTGGAAGCTGAGGTTCAATGCAGGGAAATGCAAGGTACTGCACCTGGGGCCAGAAACCCGGGCCAAGTGTACACCCTGGGGGGGGGGCAAATGCTACAAGTCTCGATGGCTGAGAAGGACCTGGGGGTGGTGGTGGATGTCAAGATGAACAACTCTGAGACTTGTAGGAGGGCAGCAGCCAAGGCCAACAGCATGCTGGGATGCATCGCTAGAAGGGGGATCACCTCCAGAAGGACAGAAGTGATACTCCTTCTGTATAACTGCTTGGTGAGGCCGCACCTCGAGTACTGCGTGCAGTTTTGGAGGCCACACTTAAAGAGGGACATTAAACTCCTGGAGAGGGTCCAGAGGAGGGCAACCAAAATGATTTGGGGCTTGGGGGACAGGACCTATGAGGAGAGGCTCGAAGAGCTAAATATGTACACATTGGAAGAGAGAAGGGACCGGGGGGACATGATAGAGGTCTTCAGGTACATGAAGGGGGTAAATAGGGGAGGAGCAGTCAGGGTGCTTCAAGGAAGGAGGAGGGGCCACTAGAGGGCATGGGTGGAAGCTGGAGGGGGAAGAGTCAGGGGAGAAAGGAGGAGGAGGTGCTACTTCACTGAGAGGGTGGTGGAGCCATGGAATGTGCTGCCTAGGGGGCTGGTGGAGGCAGAGACGGTGGAGGGGTTCAAGAGGGGGTGGGACAGGTACAGGGGAAGGGTTCTGGAAGCAAAATCCAATGCAGCAAGAATATCTGGAACTGGGAAGGGAGAAGCCAGAGAAGGTGAGGGGGGCAGCAAGGTCAGCTCCCAGGGTGGGGGCTGACCAAACGAGCAGACGCGAGAGACCGTTAGGCCTATTCTGCTGGCATTTTAGTATGTTAGTAAAATTAAGAAAATAACACAGGTATTTTAAATGCAGAAGCTTTGTTCTTGGTTATCAGTAATTACCGATTGAAGGTTTTGAAATTACACATAGTTCCTATGTTGGAAACCTGTGAGAACATTAGTTAAAGCTGCACATACCAGAATCTAGCAGCCTCTAAACTATTAGGGTGTATGCAGAGCTTATGACTCCTGGGTTTATGACTGAGTGTGGAGTTTTAAATTATTGCCACTGATTTTACTTTTCTTTCTGTTTACTGAATATAATATTTTGAGGCTTTTAAATGAGTATGCTATTGCATGTTCTACTATTCAACTACATGTTGTAATACAGTAAGCCTCACAGATATATTCCTGTACCAAGACAAAGTTTTTTAACATAATTGGAATATTCAGTACTGTATAAAGTGTTGTACTGTTTTTTATGTATGTAGAGTATCTCTGACTATTTACCGTATTTAAGATAAAAGTTGAATACCAAATAATCTCGACTTGAATCTATCATAACCAACCATCATATTAAGATTAACAAGACTAGGGGACAACCTTGGTACCCTGATCAAAATTCCATCTCTAGGGGGCAAGCCAGGGTGCCTGGGAGTCAAGGTTGGTCAGGGATGATGGGGGGTGGGCGCAGGGAACAGGACTGAAGCATCATCATACAGACAGAGTACTCAAAAAAAGCATACTAAATATAAACACAAATTCCATCTCTTCATCAGTAACAAGGTAAAGAAAGGGTGAAAAGGACTTTGGTTTTGCATAGCACCATTTACAGGGCATGAAATATAGTTTTGTGCCTGAAGAGGATATCCCCCTAGGGTCTTACAGATGGGGATCAATAACATTTAGGCGGTAATCAACAACATTTAGGGGAAAATCCTAAAAATGATTACAAGCCTGGTGGTTTTACATAGAAACATAGAATTTGACGGCAGATAAGGACCGCTTGGCCCACCTAGTCTGCCCATTTCCCTACTTATAGGATAAGCTGCAGATCCTATTTAACCAACAGCCTATTTCTTTTTAACATGTTAACTTAAATAATTGATGTCAGGACCCCAATGCCATTTTTATGTTTGCCTGCATGCACAGCACACAAGAAACATATTGAGACAGTACAGCATCACAGAGGTGTATCCATGTTGTGGCCAATGCAGTGGATACTCTAATGGGCGCGGCCCTCGGCCACCAATCAACCGGGAAGCTGCCGATGATGGCAGTTTCAGAGTGAGAGCCGCACTTGAAAGAAATCTGCCGCTGCAATCAGGAACAGTTTCGTCATTGCAGTGGCAGCTCCCTCCTCCCTCCAACCAGGCACACAGACATCCAGCTGACAAGAATCTGGCCATGCGCATTACAGTGCACAGTAATGTGCATGGGCAGAGCTTCAGTTCTTGTCGACTTCTGTCCCCAATTTATTCAGTGTGCCTTACCTGGTAAAACAGTTAAATAAATAAATGAGCCATGGCACAGCTTACCACATTGGCGGCTCCGGCCGCTCCCCACCCATATACTCTCTGGAAAGCCGACATTGGGGTGCCCAATCCCCATGTCAGCATGTATCCCCCCTCCCCCCATTAATGTGGCACAATGGGAGCCCACCCCAGTGTGCCAAAATGCTTCTTTACGTTTCCAACACCGGAATACCCACTCCTGGTGTCAGATGTGCCAGATCCCCCCACCACACCCCTATTTTCTCAGCCGACTTCGGGCTGCCCATTCCCTGGGCCAGCATTGACCCCCCTCCACTAGTCTGGCACACTGGGAGCCCACCCCAGTGTGCTGAAATCTGTTTTAATAATATTTCACCTATAAAGAAGACTGTCCCCCAAGGTCTTTTTTTTTTAAACCTGAAAAAAAAAGGTCCCTCGACATCCTCACCCCCCCTCCCCCATCCTGACCTCCCTCCGCGGACCCTCCTCCACGCACCCCCTCACCCCATACTTAACTGCAGAGGTCAGAAGCGGTGATCTTCAGTGAACCAGGAACAAGTCTACACTCTTCAAAGCCAGACTGGGAACTGAAGAAATCACGATAAGCCCTATAATGGCAGTCAATGCGGGGTTTCAACTTAGGTTGATATCTCAGTCAGTTTTTGGAGTTTTGGTCCCAAATTTTCAACATGGGATTCTTGGGACCCCACCTCAAGAACACTGGCACTGTCAGTGAGTAACTCAGTCCCGAAAGGTGATTTCGCGGTTGCTGCCCGGAATCACCTTTCGGGTCAGATTAACGAAATGACAATGCCGCTGTTCATGAGGTGGGGTCCCAAAAAGCCAATACTGCAAATCTGGTGAAACCCCCCCCAAAAAATGATGGTGTTATGAGCATGTGTTGTGCAGTTTCTATACACGCTTCTAACTTCATCAATTTTTAATATTTTCACTCCAAATTCCAACACTGCCATTTTCCACACACCGTTATGAACAGTACAACTATCATTTTTGCATCCTGCCCGAAATGTGTTTCAGCACCTGTGGTGCAGAATGGCGCGGTCGCTGTGCAAAATCAACTTTCGGGACAGACTAACAAAATCACAGTGTCACTGTTCATGAGGGGAGGTTCCAAAAAGGCCATGTTGAACATTTGGTGAAAACATCCCAAAAAATGACTGAGTTACAAGTGTGCGTTGCACAGTTTATACACACGCTCGTAACTTCGCCAGTTTTTCATATTTTCACTCCAGATTTTTAACATTGCCATTTTTTCACACCTCCTCATGAACAGTATAGCTTTTCATTTTTCACATCCTGCCTGAAATGTGTTTTCGCATCTGTGGCACCAAATGGCGCAGTCACTGTGCAAAATCACCTTTCGGGATTGAGTAATGAAATAATAGTGTCACAGTTCATGAAGTGGGATCCCAAAAAGCCCATGTTGAAAATCTGGAGTGAAAATACCAACAAATGCCCGGGCGTTAGGGTTACCAACCGTAACGACCACCCGGTACAGACTGACAGGCGTTGGGGTGTGACTTGGGGTCGTTGGACGTAATACTCGTGCCATTCAACCCCCACCCCCACCCTGCAGCCAGTGACAGGCATCAAGGTGTGCGTTGGGGTCTTTGGCCCTAACATTTACCCCATTCTCCTATACTGTGCCCATCTCAACTTATTCCTTATGGAATGGGGTGAGCATAAGGACTGAAAATCCCAAGGCCCACCGCGACACCTGTTGGTGTCTGTAGGGTGGGGTGAGGAAGAATGGCGTGAGTGTTATGGCCGACGACCCAAAGACACACCTCCAACACCTGTCAGTCTCTACAGGGTGGGGGTGGGGGTTGGCATTACTTCAATACTTCACTTCCATTCCTATTATGCATCTCTCTAACTCCTGCACTACCAATGCCAATACTGGCAAGCAAACATTCGGCATTAACAAATGCTTGTTTTTCTTTTGTCATGCTTCTTGTGTTTCAGCCTCCGTCACCCCCCTTAGCTTTATGCAGTGGCTGGCATGTACTATTTATTTTTTGACTTACTCACCAGGATTTATGTAGCTCAGTGGAGTTTTCTCCATTTTATTCAGGCCATGCTTCCTACTGCAGTCTACTTTTTCCTGCCTGAATCACTGTTGCGAACACTGTGACAGCTATATGACTCATGACATTGTTGTAAATAAAAAAATATTTTTTTTTCTTTTCTGGATTCCTGTTCTGTCTTGTTGCCTCTCTGATGCCAAGTCTGGTTAAACAGCCATCAACTGCCAGGTTGCAAACAGGTTGAGGCTCCTTGCTGTCCAGTCACATGGTTACAGTCTCAAGTGGAATGAGTTGTGCGAGCCCGATGCCGGACTAGGAAAAAACTCTCTTTTCAGACACATGGCTGCCCGAACTAGAAGAATAGAAACTATAGTCTGGTTCTGCATTACTTTCTATGTGATTTTTTTGCATCCAATGCAAAAAAGTACACAGAAAGCAGCACAGCATTTTATGTGGGACTGTCCTGCATGGGGATGGCCAAATTAGTGGAAGATTTCAAAACAGTGCAAAATGCACTACCGGCCTCACCTCTCGAATTTCAAGCCCTGATTTATGTGCACTGAATCCCCCAAAAATGTAAACTTCATGAACATTTTGCAACAATCATTAGGCCTGCATGCTAGACGACATCCTTAAATTCATCATACATGCATTTTTAATTCTCTTACATAGTTTTTTAAAATGGACTTTATGCAGTACTTTTGCAATTAATGACTCAAGTCAACAAATGTGGCCACCACTAGCACTTTTACAATAATCTCTTCAGTTGGGGTTAACTTTTTGACAGTGAAAAAACTAGCTTCATTCTGTGGATATGTTAGGATAGTGCTAGACACATGTTTCTGATGATAAACGCACCACACCCAAACATTTTGTTTTATCATGGTGGGCATGGCAAGAGCAGGAACTTTTATAAACTTCAATGCCACATATACTGTATTAGTTCAGGAAATAAAAATAATTTAAAAAATAACTGAGTATATTAATGATTTTCCAGAAATACACTAATACTAAAAATGATGAATTTCCTGAACAACCAGCACTGCTGCTTTAAAGAGCAGCTGACACCTCCAGAACAACTTTGAGAAACATAATATTTAAACACAGTTCAGCTTGTATGTCATATTAGCTCTATATTTCTCCTCCCAATTATTTATTTCTGAAGTAATGTGCATGAAAACAGGATATCTGTGTCACAACCGCACTCCGCAGGTCAGGCCCTCTGCTCCCACATTGCTAACCTCGAAGTGCAATAGTGTGAACAGGTAACAGACTGGGCAACCCTCCTGTCTGTTTTAGGTCTGAATCACCTATTAGCCTCGAGTTTTGGAGGGATTCAAACTGTGAACCTTATGCTAGCATACCCAATTAATAGGTTTAGATAATATTCTCTTCGGGGGGATGCAATATAATCTTTTGCTGAAGGGCACCAAGCCAGGTATCCAAACTGAACCCTTACAACTCTATATGAGACCTAGGTATATTCTTACCTTTTACAAGCTTAGTAACACCATGCAAGCCCTTAATAGCTGTCAGACTTAAACACAGATTCAGTAATCACATGTAAAATAACAGAAAAGAGCACAGGCAGTATTTTAAAGAAAAATGTTGTTTACTAAAATTTTAAAACAGGTAAAATCAAACACAGAACAATTATATCATGAACTAACAATTAAATAAAAAATTGGGAAGTTACAGAACACAAACTCTACCACAAATTTAAGTTCTTTCCTATCTAGCTGTTATCATAAGTGCTTTCAAGTCCAGAGAACTGTGTCTCTCTTGAGTCCAAAATAATATATCACTGTTTCCCTCCTATGGCTGTTCATTTGAAACTCCATCTCCCTGCCCCTTTTGTGAGGTCACCATTAGATCCTCCCTTAGTTTTAATTCTTAACGTAATTATCTACAAGGATGTATTTTATTAATGTGAACATCAGCAACTAGCCATTTCCCAAATATGATAGTCTTTGATCAAACATCTCTCTTTGAACTGCCTACTGGTTCCTGTTTCCCAAGGAAGGTCTAAGGTTTACGACTTATAACACGGCCCTGCTATCAAATTGGCCTTTCCTGCAAGAACCATAAAAGTTTATGAGGCCTATATCCTGGCAGATGGCCAGAAACTTTAATTAAAGACAGAACAGGAAACTCTTGATTAGGTTTCTCTTCACTAGTCAATTTAACACATCCTGTAGCTTCTACACTGACACCTGAGGTCAAAGGTCACTTGTCACTGCAGCAGTCGGGATGGTTTTGTGCATAAACAGACATTCACATTTGTTTATAATACAAATATTGTACAATAATAATATTAGAGGGTTTATCACGTCACAATTTGCTCCTTAACAGTCCATCTGCTGCTGTTGCTTATTCCCTACCTCAGGTAACAAGGCTCTGCTCGTGACATCACAGCCAATCTAATGCAATTGACTGTGATGTCGCAATATAGGATTATGACTTCAAGTGGGGAATGAGATGCTAGGATAAAGTAACTCATGGGTATTTAAGATCCTGGGTCGGATTGGACAGATATTTTTGGCACCCATGTGGAAAATCATGCGGGTCAGCAAGGTTTTTCCACATACATCGTGTTTTCAATCGCAGAGCCTTTTGCGATCAGCTCTGTGATTTATGGTGGCTTGCTGCCATTTTATTGGGCATAGTTGTGCTAAAATGTCATGCTGCTTGGAGTAGGTGTAACATCCTCTGCAGCTGCACCTGCTGCCATGTGACAATTAAGACTTGGCACCAGTCAGCAATTGTTTTTTCCCACACTAGCAGCCGTGGAGTGGGACTTACACCCAAAACAGCTAAAAATCTGGCCCTGTTTTTGTGCAAATTTCTTCTGTAATAAATAACGGGGAGGAAAAAAAGACTATAGAAGATATATAAGATAAAAGCTACATTGTATCTACATATTATGATTTTCAAAGTTTTCCTCCTTGGGTCACAGGGCCGGCCTTAATCATTTTGGGCCCCTGTGCAGCCCCCTGCTGGGCCCCACCACTCCATTCCCTGTGGGCCCCCCCCCCACATCCAACATTTACACCTAACTAACCCTCCTGTCCTGTATTAATACAACAGTACCAGGTCTACTAGTTTAACCAGCATCTTTTAATTAGTGCCATTGACTGCACTGAACTATTTGACATTGCCACTGGAAATTAATCTGACTGAGTTTGGAACAAGAATTTAAGTAAGTACAGTACTACTACTATATTCATTTCTGTAAGGACAGGGACATCATCACTGGACACTCACACCTCCGATAATCTGATCTGCAAACAAGTTAAACAGCTTAATTTTTCTGGAGGTGTGAGTGAGAGAGAGACTGAAGAGGATTATCAAGGGGCATCAGTAAGGTGGCCACCTGTCAGTTTTTTTACTTGGTGATCAGGTTTTCACAGTCCCTATCAGGAAATCTGGTTTTGCCCTGTGGCTGGCCAGGTTTTTGAGCCATTTTGAGTGCTCACATACTTTTGAAACACATTTTGTCATATCATTCATTGTTTCAGCTACATGTCCAGGTTACAGACAAGCTCTCTTGTCAATATATAATTTTGTTTGTGAGAGCAGTCAACCTGGGAGGTGTAAAGTATGGCCATTAACACCATTAACACTTGCTTAACCTAATCTTTTCCACTGCAGCAAAGCTGCCCTCACCTTTTGCAACAGGAACAGAGCCAGTTGTCTTCCACTTTCATTTGCTGGTAAACATTTTCATTTCTAACAAAATATAGGCATTTTTAAATGTTGTAAATTTTTTTTCCTCAAGAAAAAAGTATGGGCCCCCAAGGTGCAGGGGCACTATTTGCACCTAGCTAAGGCCGGCCCTGTTGGGTCAGCAACTCTTTAAACTCATGTTCATTTTGAAAAAAAATAATCCTGTTTCATTTCATCTGTAGTTGAAGCATCTGACTGAAAATGCCAACACTGACAGTGAGATTCATAACATTACAAAAAAACATTAGTCACAGGTATGAGGACACCATGTATCCGCATTAAATTAGAGCTCTATTAACATATCTCACATACATTAAACAGCATATTTAAGATAAGTGTCTCAAACCCACACATAAGAACCTTCAGACACCCAAAGGGGTACTTGCTGTTTTTCGCTGCCATCACTTAGCTGACTATTAGGGTATCTCTATCTGGTCCGTGCCCCACTGCAGGAAACTGCTAACCCAGTGCAAGACCTTTACTTTAGGCACAAAGTCATCCCTTTAAGTCATGCTCTTTGGTAGAGGATACCTGGATTGCTCAATAAAAGTAGATTTTACCTGGACTATAAAACACTGTGCAGTCACAGAGAATAGTAAATATATAAATATTAATATATTACATTTCCCATTCACCCTCTCACCTTTTTCTTTTGCTCCCCAGCCAGTTCCCTTGGCTGCAGCAGAGGGTTGAGAGGGTGAGGTAGCCAGCACTCCCTATGCTACTGAGGACAACTCCTGGACCCCCCAGGTACAGCAGTCACCAGCAGTGTTTCCCTGTTCTTGGCGTGCAGCCCTGCACATATACTACCCACCCACCGCGTACTACCCACTGACCCGCCTACCCACCCATAGAAGGTATCCAAATTTTATAGCTCCATGTTTACAGCTGAGCCAATCTGCTCACTCCCGCCAAGCTCATTCCCTGGAATCTCTCACCTGGCCACAATACAGCCACACTGCAATCAATTGCCTCTTTACTGTCAACTTAGCGTGACCTAATCCTCCCAGATGATTGCCTCCAAGCTGTCAACTCAACCTCAATCCTCTGGTTCCTCTTGCCCCCAGTAATGCCACTAGAGATTTTTAACTATGGCTGCCATTGGCTACTGGCCCCTGCACCACCTTCTATTCTCTATTGCCATATACTCAAACCCTGTTTCACTGCTCAACTCAGGGTCGCCGTGGACCCCAAACCCCGTCAACATCAGACCTGCCCCCTCCCTCTCTCTGAGTTGCCACACAGGTGGACATTCCTCAAAACCTTTTCTTTCTTCCTGGGTCTCCTGCTCTCTTTCTACCTGGCCTACATCAGTCATGGTTATGCTCGGGTTATTTCTTGGACTCTTACTTTTAAGGACCTCCAATACAGGCCCATGCAGCTTAGCTAAACTGACTCCCCAAATGAACCCCGTAGTGCCTTAGTCACGATTCTCACTCACCTCAAGCTCACCCTCCCTGGTACCGCAAGTCTCCCACTTGGTCCCTCCCATCTTAATTGGCAGCTTTCTCAGTTCTGCACACCAGCCCACTGCTCCTCCATCTGCTCATACCGGTTTTATTAACTTTTTAAGTTCCCAGCAAACCCCTTACTACCTAAACAAGGGCCTTTTTTTCTCCACCAACAAACATGCTGCCCCCAGGTTTGCTAGATTTCTGCACCTTCCCCACAGAAGGCACAAAAGACTCCTCATGCTCCTCTGTCTCCTTTCTGGCTCAGTTCACCCCAATCCCACCCCCCAGGAATTTCAAATTCAGGACCCTCCCCATAACAAAACAATATGCTTATAACTGCCAACCTCAACATTCAGAGCCTAATGGCAAAAAAAAAAAAAAAAAAAACTCTTGTATTCCTGGGTCTCCACCCACAAGTTTGACATCATAGCTCTGTGAGAGACATGACTTACTGATAAAAAACCTATACCAGTGAAATTCTTATTGATGGTTTCTCCGCGATCAGAAGGGACAGAGTAGGGAATGGGGAGGGGGGAGGCTGCCTCCTCCTTATCTTGGAACACTTGTCTTTCTCCAAGCGCAGCCTCTATCTGAGTACATCCACACTGGAATTTATCTTGGTAAATCTGATTCTTGGCAGCAATAAAACCATCACCTTAAGTGCTGCCTATCTCCCCCTGGGCACCCCTAACTATGAGCTCAACTCCCTTCTCAATCTTAAAAAATATTTTCCACACAACAGGAATGGATTATCGTGGGTGACTTTAACCAGAACTGGCTCTCCTGTCAGGCTGACATGGCCAGAGAGTCCATCACTGGGTCAGGCATGCACCAGATCATCACGGAATCTACCCGCACTAACAATAAAACCAGTTATGAATCCGCTCTGGACTGTATCATCATCTCCAATTCTGACCATGTGACTGAGTCCAGAGTCCTCCCAGATTCCCATAGCTACCACATTTCTGTTTTCTGTTTCTGGTCTGTTAAGGGCATAAAAAGGGACCAAAAATACATCTACACTGAGCAACTGAGAAAGCTCAACCTGAGCTATTTCTCCAGTGCCATCTCTTTCATCGACAAGTCCTTTGCCAGTAGTATTGTGAATATTGATGATGCCTTGGACAAACTAAGCACAACCCTCACATGCAACTGTGACTCATTCATCCCTCGGAAAAAATTCAGGGTCAAAGGCCAAAAAAAGTACTGGATCACCCCAGACCTCATTACACTTATATGGCAGAGAGACATCACCCGGGCTAAATTCAAGAAACTTAAACATCCTGATCTCTAGCAGTTCTACAAAACTCTTCACAGTAAATGCAAATCTTCAGTCCGTACCTCCAAAATCAACAACTTGATGCCCAGGGTAACTCTAAACACACCTGGAGAACCCTAAATGAGTTAGTTGGCAGGCATAACAACAATGAGCACATCACCCTTTCCACAGAGGGCAGGCCCATCAGTGAGCCTCTCCAGGTTGCCAACCTGTTCAATGCCTTTTTAGCAACCTTGACAAGTACAAGCCAACTGTCTCCCAGCCAGCAGGGACCTGCTCGTGTGACTCTCCCAAGCCCTCCCTTTACATTCAGGACTCCTCCAGTTCCCACCCTAAATTTTATTTCTGTATCCTTACTCCTTCCGAGGTCATCAGTTATATCAAACACAATAGCCCTAGGCCCAATCCTGGCACTGATAGTATCGATTTCCGCATCCTGAAGCTGGTCTGTGAACCATTGGCTATCCCTCTTACTAACATCCTCAACCACTCCCTGCACACTGGGGTCTTTCCCAGTAAGTGGAAGAGTGCTACCATCAGGCCACCCCACAAGTCAGGTCCCAAAAAAGAGGTCTGCAACTACAGACCAACCACTTTGCTAACCCCCCTTTCCAAAATCCTTGAAAAGATTGTCTTTGATCAAGCCACTGCTTTCTTGGATAATCACAGCTTGCTTATGGAATCCCAACACGGCTTCAGGGCCCACCACAACACTGAAACTGAACTGGTGAGGCTCATAAACTTCATCGAAATGGCCAGTGATGAAGGTCTTCACACAGGGTCAGTTTTTATTGACCTCACAAAGGCATTCGACCTTGTTGACCATGAAGTGCTCCTCAGCTCGCTTTGCCAACTACACTTCTCCAAAGATGTCCTTAAATGGATAGGTAACTACCTATGCAGAAGATTACACAAAACAATAATCGATGGGTCTCTCTCTGATGCCTGTCCCATCAAATACAGGGTCCCTCAGGGCTCTATCCTTGGGCCCCCACTTTTCTCACTGAAGACCAATTCCCTACCAGAGATCTGCCATCACACTGAACTAATGCGCTACGCCACAACCTGGGCATCTTCCTTGACTCTCATCTCATATATGACTATCACATCTTCCAGCTCATCAAAAAGGTTCACCAGAGACTAGGCCTGCTGTTCTGAATCAAACAGTTCCTTATCCAGAAACCAGGACCCTCCTCCCCAACAATTTTCTGCTACCACTAATAGGCTACGGCTTCCTGGCCTACTCTACCTCCCTCTCCAAAAAAACTCTCAGGAAGCTAAGGGCCACCTACCATAGCATCATCTGGTTCAGCACTAACCTCCCTAGGAGCACACATCATTGTGCCCTTTAGAAATCACTAGACTGGCTCTTGCTCAATGATAGGCTGGACTTTAAAATCCTTACTTTCTTTCACAAGTTCACTGGGGCCATCTGCCTGCAAGCATCACCTCCCTGTACTGGCGCCCCTTAAACTCCAGAGTCATCACACATTGCCGTCACCATCCCTTGTTGCCACTCCTCCAGAGCTCAGCATTCCCTCACCTACAAAGGTCCTAAGCTCTATAACAGCCTCCCCTCTCACTTGGCTCATTGTCCTTCCCCTTTTGTCTTCAAAAACCACTTCAGGCAATTTCTCCTAGACAGATATGTTTGCAACCTCCCCTGATGCCCTACTGCTTGAGACTCCCCTTCTCTTAGCAGTCTCAGTTTTCAGTTCCCTCTCTTTCCCTCACCTTGGGTTTCTCCCCTCT
This sequence comes from Neoceratodus forsteri, assembly GCA_016271365.2. Classification (NCBI taxonomy): domain Eukaryota; kingdom Metazoa; phylum Chordata; order Ceratodontiformes; family Ceratodontidae; genus Neoceratodus; species Neoceratodus forsteri. The sequence continues at coordinate 1,224,882,545 of CM057450.1, forward strand.
TCCCTAAAAAGGCACTTGTCACATTCCTGTGTTATTCACTACTCTTGCCGTCTTAACTGCACCTGTTCTCATCTCTCTTTTTTACTCCCTCATGACCATGTACTGTTGTTTGCACTGTACTGCATAATACCTTTTCCTCCACAGTTGCAAATGTACCTTTCCCTATTGTAATTCAATTTGCACTTATCCACTTCCATTGTGTGTACTTATATTATCCTCTCTATGTACTGCTCTGCATCATATTGCATCCATGAATAATGACGCACCTGTACCCTCCCCCCTGTACTTTATCTGCACCCCACATTCACCATTGTTTGTATATTACTTTGTTTCATATTTCTTACTGTTTGCAAATGTTGGCAGGGGCGTAGCTACAAGGGTGCAGGGGGTGCAATCGCACCCAGGCCCATGAGGTTTGAGGGGCCCAAATCAAAATTTTGATGTCTATTCAAAACCAGGGGGGCCCTATAACATACCCTTGCACCTAGGCCCTCTGGGAATTTGCTATGCTACTGAATGTTGGTCTCACTTCAAAAAAGGGCAGCAATGCTCAATGTGCTCTCCAGGGTAAACAACAGTAACAAAAGAAATAGTTAATATTTACATTATAAAATTACGGAATATACAGTACAATACAAACCGAATAAAACACCCTCAGGAATGCAAAATAACAAAAAACTATTTAAACAGACAGTTCATATAAAGAAAAATCTCTATAGTCTCACATTAAGACCTACATCTCCTTACCCACTCACAGAATTTTAAGTTATATGCACAGAGGGTAAGATTTTGGCACAGGATTCCTTTATTCAGTTGGTCTCTGACATCCTCCTGTGCCTAATGAAATCTCTCTCTTCTGGACTGGGGGGGGGGGGTCACAAGCTATCCCTCTCTGAGCCTGTCTATCATTACACATCATTATGTCAATCACAAGGGTCAGTCCTTTGTACCCTTGATCAAGAAGCGGGTCAGACTGGTTTTCAGACTGGTAAGCATAATCCCAGATAATGGTTCTGTATTCAAGGCTATGCACAGCAACCCCAGCTGCCTCTATCTTCTGAAAAAGGCACCAAAACTACACTGGGGCCCAGAAGCATGTTTTTTTTCTGCAGACAGTCCCTTTCACATGATAAGGAGGAGCTCTCAGGCTACTAATCAAAGTTAATCCTGTGCTCACACCCAAAGAGAACCCCCCCCCCCCCACAGGGGCCTTTGTACATACAAATCTGCCAGCAGAAACAGGCCTTATGGTCTATCAAGTTAGTCTGCTCGAATGCACAGCTAGCACCCTTATATTGCAGCTGCTCCACCCTCCTCTAGTTAATAGTAAATAATCTGAATGCATATGTCCTTTTGAAATTGACTACAGCCTGAGACCCTCCTTAACCAGCCTTATTCAGCCTTTAGAGGGCTATGTCCTAGTAGGAATACTTTTCTAACCACCTGACAGGAATTTGCCCCAAATATTTTACAACTATGTCACAGGTATAACCAATGAACAATATATCACATCTATGTTACAGTAAGCATATTCATAAAGATGTAAACCTCATCGGAGCAGCGGTTGGATTTCCGTTTGCGATGCCAGTGACCCGGGTTCGGGAACGGACCCGAGTCATCGGAGGGCTGGCCGGGGGAGAAGGATCGAGCTTCCTAGAGACAGCTCTCCTTCTCCGGGGGGAGGGCATGGTGTAGGTCCGGTGCTTGACGGACCCCTAGCGGAGGCCGGGGGTACCACAGCAACCAACATCTGAACGCAGTCGGAGGGGCAGGACAGACGCTTGACGTCATTGCACGTTCCCGCCCCCCCATGTACAGCACCAAAAAAAACACTTCCTGCCTGCGGCCCTAGATGAAGCCTGCCCTGGCCTTCATCAGCCTCCAGGACCAACACTCGGACCTAGTCCCATTGTGCAGCACCATTAAGGGGGTTGATGCAGCACCCCACCCTGGGGAGCAAGCCAGTGGGTATCCGAGGGGTAGGGTCTAATGTGGAGGTTAGGGTCCACGACCAGGCTGACGTGCCGGGTCACAGGTAGTGGGAGGAAAAAGCATGATGAATAAAAAAAAAAAAAAAAAAGATGTAAACCTATTTCTTTGCTTACTATATTTTTGAGATTTTTGTCCATTAAAAAATGTCTATTTAAAAAATGTCCCCGAGCCACAAAACACACTGATGCCATTCATTTAATTCTGTGAAACATTACTAATCTTCTTGCTTGCTAAAAGTTTATCCAGATGTTAATCACAAACTGTAAAGATGGAATTTGAATGACATTTGCACATATTAGCAATGTCAGTGTCTCAGTACGTTGCAAGTTTGCCTCTGGGGCTGGAAGATTGGAAGGTCGTGGATACCAGTACCACAGCAGGAACTTGGGTATAATACCAAATACTGAAACTGTAGTGCAGCATTAGGGTGGTTCTGCACTGTTGAGGTGCCAGCAAATTAAAAAAAGTTACAAACCAGACATAGACAGCAGTCTTACTATACAGCCAGAGAGTGAAATGGGAAATCCTGGGATAGGGATGGTACAGGTTTGGGGTGGCTGGTCCAGAGTACAGTAGAAAGTCACTATAACTGCACTCCTGACGCAATCCGTGCACAAAGACTCTTTTTCAAGTTTTAAAGCTTTAATGGCAGAATAACAATTAGAGAGTGTGCAGAGACATTATCCACTGCCAGGCTTCATCAGACTCCCAATAAAGCTTGAGTGTTGCACTGCCTTGCAAGCACACTGCTGGTCAGATAGACCCGTTCCCCAGTGGCACCAGCCAGCAGCTTCTTCCATTCCCTGTGGGACTTCAAAGAGGGACCAGAGCGGGCCTGGTGGCACTGAGGGTTAAAGCGCTGGATGCCACACCTCATGCCAAGCCGGCGACCCGGGTTCAGGAACAAACTCGGGTCATTCGGAGGTCAGCCGGGGAAGTAAGGATTGAGCATTCAGATTGAGCATACCTCCTCGGGGTGGGGGGTTTGTGCTGCATGCGTCAGCACAACAAGAGGGGTTCAGCCCATGCCCAGAATGCTTGACTGCCTCTGTGGAGATGGAGACAGCTGATGCACCTATTGCACGGGCGAGGGCGCGGGGGAGAAAATGGAGGAAAAATACCGGGACCTGGCAGGACCCATGATGTCCCAGATGGGTCGAAGGACGTACTCCTCTATGGGGTCAACCCCTGCCAGGTCCGGAGGTGGTACAAATAATGTTGTGATAAAAAAAAAAAAGGAGCAGGACATCACAGCACAGTGGCTTTTTCTTCACGCAGCACTAGGCAGAGGGCAATGCTGCCAATGAGCCGCCGATGGACATAATTCAGAGACTTGCTGCCAGCTTTGTTTTGCTCTGGCCCTGTGGACTGTAGGGAAGAGGCCAGATGTTACAAATGGAGCCAGAAAATGAGCTGACAATTCAGAGGCAGGAAAAGACTCTTCAGCCAGACAATGGGGGCACAGCAAGTGTGGGCAATGAAACCAAATGTCTTATTCTGGAAACTATGGACAAAAGCCAAAGCCTGCAAGTGTAACATCCAGTCTGCAGGCAGGACAACAAGTAAGTGCTCCCCAACTTATGCACCAGCCAGCAAGAAGCTGAGAGTGTGACTGTGAGGAGCACAGGAGAGCTGATCACAGCCAGTGATACCAGCAACAGAAAAGTTCAGTCAGGGTTTTTCTCCAGTAATGAGGCTTGTTTGTCTTATATGTTTTGTGTGTGTGTGTGTGTGGTGGGGGGAGGTGTAAGATAATAACTAAATAGAGAAAAACTGTCTGTACCTCAGTTTTGTTTTTTTGGGGAGCAGATTTTCTTGCTCAACCCACCCTGCCCAATGAAACTATAATCACAACCACTAACTTCTACCTCTTCTCCGCCTGTGTGCTTAGCATCACTGGATTTCTCACCTAGGTACATTGTTAGCTATACAATCTGAAGCAGAACCGTCTTGAGCTGCTCCTCCCAACTGCTGTCCTTGCCCCACTTTGAAGCCCCTTGTTATCCCCTTTCTGAGGCAACACTGCCCAGATATGACGTGGGTAGATAGGGCTGGCGATTCCCCAGCTACCCCACACTTCACATTTTTTTAATTTAACTTATCATTTTCCCGTCGGAAGCAGCTGAAATGCAGCCCCCACTTCACTTTTATTTCAAAAGCTGGCTGATCCTTTCTTCTCTCAAAAAGAAGGCCACCGAGCTGGGTATGCATGTTGGAAAGCAGCAGTAGATAATCTCCAGTTTATGTGCTTTTAATGTGTTTTGCAAGGTTTTGGGGGGAGTTTTAATATAAAATAAATGATAGGATTAAAGGATTAGCTACATAGGAACTTACAGTGAGGTAGACAGAAAGAACTGAGCATCGTCGGGAGCAAAATACACCCGAGTGTATACAAGGGCAGTAGGTCCTGCCCTGAGGATGCCCAGACTGTGGGGTGCTAGGAGAGCCAAGTAGCTGCAGGATCCCTTCCTCAGTATTATTATTACAAACTTGACCTCCGTTACTTTGCCTGCAATTTCCTGGAGGAACCTCTGAAACCTTTTGGAAGGAGGTGGATTGGAGGAGAGAGGAGCAATGTGGAGTATAGTGGAGCTGGAGTTGTGGTTGTGGAATTTCGTGGAGTCTGAGCTGGGGTCGGGGAGAAAGAAACCCCTGAAGCAGTTCAGAGAGAGAGGCAGTGGAACAACTAAGTTGGATGCGGTAGCCGGCGGGGATGAGAGATCAGCCAGACTGGAGAGAGGAAGTGAGTCGACCCGTTACTTGAGTGGACTGGCTGGAGGGAGGAGACGCGGAGAGCATCCAGGAGTAATCAGAGCTCATGGCTATCAGGAAGGCCTCTGAGGAGTGGAGAGGTGGGGTGGGAACCCACTGACTGGACGAAGGGACGGTCGCTGCCGTCACCAGAGGGTGAGGCAGGAATCTGTTCCTTAGGTGGAGCGGGGCGGGTTTCCGGAGGGGGGGACCCACTTGAGCTGCCGAGGTGAAGGTGTGAGGGGACCCTTCCTAACCAAGAGGAAGCCTTCTGAAGTATCTGCCACCCGGTGCACTCTCCAGGAACCCCCCGGCGCTCACTAATGCCGCAGAGCGGCTTCTTCTTAATGCAGCTTCCTTGCTGCTTCTCTGCTGCCTCCTCTTAAGCCCTGCAGGGCATAAGTAATTAAAAAGTGGCAATTGGGAAGGTGGAGGGGAGGCACTTCACTACTGCCTCCTCCACCTTCTGCTGCTTCACTTTCTGCCCCCCGACTCCCACCCATGTGGAGTAGGCTGCAACCTGCGCTCAATGCAGGCTGGGAGTTCTACAGTGCCTGGAGGCATTCTCTGTAGTGTGATCGCAGTAACGGCAGGCTGCCTCTTGCAGCCCAACTTGCTCCTCTGCTGCCACCGCCCACAAAGTGCTCACAGCATAAAAAAGGCTCTGGGAAGCCCCACCAAACCCCAGGGAGGATTTAAAATGTATTTTAAACAAATGCTGGCATCCTGCACCTCGGGAGCCACTAGACCACCAAGGCATATTATTTTAACAGGCCCCACAAAACCCTCACTAGCCAGCTGGGCTATTTTTATGTAACAAAAGGGCTACTAGCCCCCACTAGCCCACTTGGACTATGAACTATATTACTGGCCACGCAGCCACCACTAGGCAAAAAGGGTTTTGCTGAGCCCCCCAAACCTCACTCTCTTACCTCTATTTCTGTTTTTTTTTTTTTACTGTTTCCTTTTCCCCCTAACCACTTTTCTCTTTTGTTCCACAGGTATAACAGGACAAGGACTCCTACCTATCAGATAAGTATTACTTTTATTTCTATCCTGCCCATTCCACCTGGCTGGACCCCGTAAAGAGCTTCAGATCCTTTCTGGCCCCTTTTCTATCTTTTTTTCTTACAGGTACCTTGGTGTCACTCCTCTGAACTCCTACCCTGGCACCCTGTGGCAGGTAAGTCCCTCTATTTTACATATTATCTTGGTGGGTTGACTGTAATGGGTGGCCACATCTGTTACAACCTGGCCATGTCAGGGAAGGGGTAGCTGAGCTGGCCGTGTCCAGGAGGTTGGACCTGGACTTGTTGGGGAGGAGGGGGAACAAATAAATTGTAGTGTGTTTGTCTGTTGTGTCTAGCAGATACATGAATACAGAGCTGGCTGTCTCAGTTTCAGGGGGTAGTTGAGTAGCTGATGGGAAAATGGCATTGATGGGGCATCAGAGGCAGGGCAGCTGGCAGGGTAACTGGTATTGTTGGGCACAGAACTGGGTAACTTGTGGGGATCTGTTTACAGTGACACTTGTGTGAGTTGGCCGAACTGGGAGTGAGACATGTGTGGAGGGGTTGGGAATGCTGTGTGTGTGTGTGTGTGTGTGTGTGTGTGTGTGTGTCTGTGTGTCTGTGTTGGTGCTATAGTAGCGGACCTAGCTGCATCCTCTTGGGTTTCGGTGTTTCCAAATGGGGTGGGGGGATGGTCAGTGTTTCTGCTGCAGGCATCTGTGCTGGGGTCAGGGGTAGGAGAACTGGCTGTTTGCTTTGGTAGTCTGCAGGGACTGGCAGTGTTTGCACAGGGGCCATCTGTGTTGGGTTGACAGCGGGGGAGCTGGCTGTATTTACTAAGATGGGGGTGATGGCAGTGTTTTCAGTCTGTGTTGGGGCCTGGCTGGGTTGAGGTGGGGACTGGCAGTATTTCTGTAGGGGCTGTCTGATGCATGGATAGTCTGTGTTGGGGGGGGCAACGGGCAGAGTTTCAGCAGGGGCAACAGGTTGAGAGGCTGCAGGATGGCTGGTACATGCATGATACAAATTATGATGTCAGACTGCTAAGTTTGCATACAGTGTCATATTGCACTGGGTGGAGGGGGCTATGTGTGTGTTTGTGTTGTGGGGGGTGAGTTTACCATATGTGTGTGTGTGTGCTGTCTGTGGCTTGTGTCCTGCTGAAGTGTGCAAGTCTAGCAGTGAGTTTATAAAGCAGCTACTTTTCTGCCACAGGCAAAGGAGGCTGGAGGGAAGACTGCAGTAGCTTGGTAAGAGCTGGAATGGGTGCTGGCAGAGAGAAAGAGAAAGGAGCCAGGATGGCCTCTCCCAGGGGGTAATAGGAGGGAGCATCAGGAGAAGGACATTAGGTGGAGGGAGGGGACAGGGAGGGAGTGCAGGTTCACATCTGATAGGGGTTCAAGCATTGAAGGCAGGTCAAGGGACGGGGGAAGAGTCCAACGCAGGACAATACAGTGGTGGCAGGCAACAGGCTTGCAGTGCTGGAAACAATAGTGAAAGAGGGTGTGTTAGGGGAGCACCTGGAGAGGGAGACAGGGGGAAGGGGAATGAAGGGCATAGGGGTCAGGCAGTTGGAGGAGGGTAGCTGGGAGTAGGGGGAGAGAGGCACAGCAGAAAAGGAAAGAGTCAGCAGCAGGGGTGTGGTTGAGAGGGGCAGTGCTGATGGTCAGACAAAGGGTGCATAGCTAAAGGGGAACAGGGGCCAAGGGGGATGAGGGAAGGTGGATGACAGCATGGGACCGAGGGGGCAGGGAACACAGGTCAGGAGGGGGGGTCATAGGAGAGAGGCGTAGTGAAATAAATGGGCAAGGAAGGGCAGACGTTAGTAATGGACAAGAAGGTAAAGGGAGGAGTAGAATGGAGCAGGGGGAGGGGGTGTGCTAGTGGTGGGGGACTCCATACTGAAAGGAATCAGATGGGACAGTAAGGGAGAAAGACATAGTCTAATATGAGTTGAGTCTATTCCCAAGTTGACGGCAGGCCAGGTAGGGCAGGCCATTCTCCAGTGCACAGGGAGACGATGGAGGATACCACATGTTGTGGTACACATGGGTACGAACAACCTATCAGGGGAGACGGTGGAGGTAGTAAAGGGGAGATCGAAAAATTGGGGAAGCTGTGCGAGGAGGTGGGAAAATCGGTGGCCTTCTCGTAGGTGCCTCCAGTACCCTGTGCAAGTACTGTTAGGAAGGGAAGGATAGGGGAGTTCAACACCTAGCTGAGGGAATGGTGTCATACAAAGGGGTATGGGATAGCAGGGGGCTGGGGCAGAACCTAGGATGATGATAACCTGTATGCAGGGGACAGGCTACACTTGAGCAGGAAGGGGAAGGGAGTATTGAAGCAGGGAATGGAGGGGTACATAGCAACAAGGGTAGCTTTAAACTAGGAAAGGGGGTGGCAAGTGGGAAGCTGGTAGGCAGGGTTTCCAAAGAGGGGAGACAGACGAGCCTACCCCCCAAGCTACGGGAAGGGCAACAGGGTAGGAGCAATGGGGGGTAAACTGGGGTGGGGAAGGGATAGGAGAAGGATGGAGGGCAGTGCCACTAAACGCAAGGAGCCTGGGAAACAAATTAGCTGAGTTGCAGGCTCTCTTGGCCGTGGGGCAGGTGGACATTGCAGCCATAACAGAAACTTGGGCCGCCCAGTACCAGGACTGGGATATGATGATACCTGGATACAAGCTATTCAGGAAGGACAGGGCAGACAGGAAAGGTGGGGGTGGTGGTGATCAATGTAAGGAAAGGAATAAGGTGCATAAGGGAAGAGGCGGAGGAAGACAGGACAGAGGTCTTGTGGATGCAGTTTCAGGATCCAAAGGGCACGGTACTAAGGATAGGGGTGGTGTGCAGGGCACCATCTCAAGGGGAGGAGCTGGACAGGGAGTTGGCAGATCAAATTAGGAGGGTTGCAGGAAGGGAAACACAGTGGTGGTAGGGGACTTCAACCTACCTGGGGTGGACTGGAGCACACCAACCATCGCATGTGCTAGGGAGCAGGTTATACTGGGGGCATTCCAGGATAGCTTCCTGTTGCAGTTGGTGTGCAAGCCAACTAGGTTGGGAAGGACTCTGGACCTATTACTATCAAACGGGGAGGCCGTAAGAGGCCTGGAGGTTGAGGATCCACTGACAGGGGGCGATCACCACTCATTGTGGTTCACAGTCAGAGTGGGGAAGCAAACTGGAGGTTCAGGTACCAGGGAGAGATGGGGAAATCCTAATACAGCATCTGGAGGGAATCCAACCCACCATGGATGCCAATCAAAAATGAGGTATTATTAAGACAGGGCTGGCAGAGGCTACTGAGGCATATACTAGGGTACAGAGCAAGAAGGGAAGGGAAAAGAAGCCCAGCTGGCTGACCAAGGAGGTAATGAAGGGGGTGAGAGCCAAGGGGAGAGCTTTCCAAAGGTTCAAGAGATCAGGGAGGGGGCAGATGGGGAGGAGTATACAAAGAAGTCCAGGGAGGTTACAAGACTAGTTAGAGCCACCAAGGCATCCAGAGAGCTGAGGCTGGCACAGGGCATTAAGGACAGAGAGAAGGACTTCTTCAGATACACTGGGAAGAGAGAAGAACAGGGGCCAGAGAGTGAGAATTAAGAAGGATGGGGGGGTGTAGAGAAGAGGGAGGAGCAGGCAGAGGCACTGAGTGAGTAGTTCTGCTCTGTATTCATGGTGGGGGGGGGACAGATCCCTCATAGGGGCAGGGAAGGGCATGACAAATGGAGAAATTATGAAGGGCAGAATATTGGAAGGGCTGAGGGCACTGCAGAGGAACAAGGCACCGGGACCAGACAGCCTTCACCCTAGGGTACTCAAGGACCTGGCAGGGAACCTGGCAGGACCACTGGCTGACCTGTTCAATACCTCTCTGCACACAGGACTGGAGGTTAACCCATGTGGTGCCCATTCACAAAGGTGGCCCAAGGGATGATCCAAGTAACTACAGACTGGTGAGCCCCACATCAATTGTGGGTAAGCTCATGGAGACAATCCTTAAGGAGAGACGGGTGACTTTTTTGGAGGACAATGGGATCCAGGACAGGCAGCAGCATGGGTTTATCTTGGACAGGTCCTGCCAGACAAACCTGATTGAGTACTATGATTGGGTAACCAGGGAGCTGGATGGGGGCCATGCTGTGGTTGTCCTATACTTGGACGTAGGCAAGGCCTTCAATTCAGTGCCCCATGGGAGGCTAGGAGGGAAGCCAGAAGATGCAGGGGTGGGTACTAGGATGGTCAGATGAATCAAAAACTGGCTGAAGGGCAGGCAGAAAATGGTGGTGGTGGAGGGGAAACTGTCATTGCCAAGAGCAGTAACAAGTGGAGTGCCACAGGGATCAGTACTGGGGCCAATGCTGTTTTTTTTTAGTTGTCTAACCAGGAATAATACACTAAGCTGAAAGCTTTTTTACAGGAGCGACCTAGGATATTCATAGCAGATATCTCACACGGGACCCAGAGTAAGATCAGTCTGGTGCATAAGAGCCATGGTTGAATTCAGTACAATTAATGGACCATTAAAATACATGGGTCATACCGGCATTGTGTGCGATTAATGGGACCATTAAAATGCAGAAATATCATTAAAAGGAAACTGGACATTAAAAGGGTGATACCAATTTAATGGTGCCATTATTCATGTACCGATTGAGGGGACAGTAATGGTTTTATTTAATGGGTTAGAGACCATTAATTCAACCATTAATATATCAGTACAGTTTAATGGCCATTAATACAGTGATTCAAAATCTAGATTACATTACTGGCAGTTTTAATAGACAAATTAATGAAGCTTCTAATGGCGATTAGTTTACTGTAATGGCCAGCACAATTAATGGTTGAAGGACAATTAAAATAATGCCCATTAAAATATATTAATGGCAACAGAATTTAATGGATACTGGACCATTAAATTAATGGCACTTAACATCAATTAATGGCCATCCCATTCATGGCCACATGACCATTAAATTACCACTTAAATTTGATGCCCATTAACAATTTAATGGCACAATTATACTGGAATAACACATTACATTTAATGGCATTTTAATGCTTTGGTAGAACTTACACCATTAACTGGGCCATTATTTATGTACCGATTAATGGGAATTTAATAGGAAAAGTTAATGAAAATGTAATGAATTTGTAATGGTTTTTTAATGCCACTTTAATGGTGTTCAATGCAGTAGTGTGTGTGTGTATGTGTGTGTGCGTGCAACTTACTGTGATGGTCTTTCTTTGGTACGTGAAACTGTGATGATCTTTTTTTTATAGCTGATTCCTCCAGTGTTGTACCTCTTAACTCACCCTGATTATGAAGGACATTCCTCATGTTACCCCTCAAATTGTTCTTTCCTTCATCTACCCCTCATACAAAAGGTGCTCCCTACACAAAGAATGTGCTGTAAATTCAGACTTTAAAGTAAAAGTTAATAAAACAAACTTTGCACAAGTAAACCCAATGGTATCCACAGTGTTCTGAGTTTGTATGTTTGTGGCTGAATTCCTCATTATGGGGCTCACAGTCCCACACTGTCCCTCATTTTGAGTGTCTGTGTCCCACATTTCAGTGTCAAAAGGTCAAGAGGTATGACTCCACTAGCTATTTTTGAAGTTAAAGAAGTACAACTTCTGTCACTCCCCATGGAAAACAGTGGAGTGACTTAAGGATCTTATAACAGCTCTGGTCAGAGCCAACAAGGCTGCTTCAGAGCGGCGAGTCCGAGTTAAAAGCACTCGGCGCTCCAGCCATGCCCAAGATGGCTACTGAGACAGAAGTGCTCATGCGCCATACTCGTGCACGCACAATGACCTCATGGTGGCCATCTTGGGCATAGCGGCCTCTTTTGGTTTCTCCAGCAACTGTGGAAGTGATGAGTAGAAACAGAGCATTAGAGCTTCCCGGGGGTTGTATGGCCCATGAAGGGAAGGAGCAGTGGAAAATCAATGCTGTGGACATGACCACAGCACTGTGGAAGCACGCAGGAGAGGTATCCAGTCACATGCTTCCCCAGTCCCGTCTCTCTCCCCTACTTCACAGCACTACGACAGCATGGCTCTGCCCATGCAGCCATAAAAATGAGACTTGAATGGGGTTTGCCATAGGATCCTCCTGACCAATGCAGTTTGCTTTCCTGAAATGTGTCTCTAGTAGATCAAACAGCTGTTGGTTCACTTACTGTGATCCTCCACAGTGATGTGGCAAAAAAGTCCCTAGCATTCTCAAGTGTCCCAAACACTGGAGTTATAAAGAGAACTCGGGCAGCAAACATATACCCCACTCATTATTTTATGTTTTAATTCACAGCTCATCACCCTACATCTTGGCTTGATCACACTTGCTGCTCTATAGCCAGGTGTGGGGGGGATTCTTCTACCCACACCATCCAGCATACGCAGAATGCCCTTGCTTGCCACATCAAGTGGCAACAAGATTAGTAACCAGACCCTAGTAAGCAGTCCTAGACTGTCTAGCACTTGCCTTGGCTGCTTGTCATCCTGCAGTTCCTGCATTATGAGCTTAAGCTGTAACCCCCACATCGAGCTATACTTCTTTGCTGTACAGGTCAACCTCACCTTCTAGTGCATCCAGGAGACTGACCTCATCCTGCTGTACAGATCTGCTCTCACCTTTACCGCCTGAAGCCACACGGCACTGTTGGGTGTTGTACGGACCCCAAGAATAGTGGGCGTGTGTTGGGCACCACCATCAGACTACCTAGTGCTGGAACAGAATGGCATGCTGAGGGTGGGTGGCCTGTGTCTGGTGCAACTCAGGTCCCTGGGCTATCTGTGGCAGTATCCCACTGGGCTTTTCATCAGCCACAACAGAGGTCAATTTTGTGCAGAGAAAATAAACACTTATAGAAATCCAAAGGGGGGAGGCATTTGGAGCTGTACAGCAGAAAAAAAGTCATATTCCTAGTGTGCACCATATTTTTATCAGTGCTGGTTGGTTTGTTGGTGCTACCCCACTCCTATAGTCTATTCGTTCATATTAGGACTCCAATTCTAAACCCCCCCCAACACACACACTGATCTACCGTCTGAGTTTCATCTAATTTATAAACTCCTGGTTATTTTTAATTTCAGAAACTTTTATAGTCTTGAGTCTTGGAATAATTTGTTTTTATTTTGTTAGAGACCATTCAAATTTTATTCATTAAGATCTTAGCAAGAGTAAAAATAACAATAACTCACACTTTGGGAATAACAATTTAATTAAATTAATTAAAAACTTAATGAACACCAGTAATTAACCACATTCACAATAAGATATAATAGGCACCACCGTGCATATCCCATTGAGGAGTTTTTCAACTTCTGTTGTCTTAAAAATATTTCCACCTGTCTTTGTTATACACTCCTGATTTAGAAATATATTTAATGAGGAAATATATAGTACACTGAATAGCCAATGTCAAGTTACATCAACACAGGCAAGGAATAAAGCCTGCACTGCAGTATCCGTAGAAAGATGGACAATGTCGGCAGAAAAAGACCATCGGCCCATCCAGTCTGCCCTGTTATACCTTATACTACCCCAGGACTTTATGTCCAGGTGAGGTTTATGCTCTAACTTCCCCTCTTATCCCCTGCCTTACTGCTACTCCCTGAGTAACTATTAATCCCCCCCACAAAAAAAAACATCTATTTGTCATCTTGACTATTCTTAGTTGCAGGATATGCAATACTAGTGAAAGTAGGTGTGTTTGGGAACCCCAGGTCCAACCATGTGAGCCTGTAGCTCAGTGATTAGAGCTCCAGAATGGTATTTCAGGTGCCTGGGTTCAGTTCCCAGCAGGTCACATTATTTCTGTTTCATTACAATTTGTGATTTAAATTGTTTAGTAGTTGGTAATATGCACCATGAAACATTTAATTTAATCCCTTAACTCTGTCCCAGCTCTGTCTGAAACCACTGCTTGTTTTTGCACCTATTACTTTTGCTGGTAGGCTGTTTCACGGCTCAACCACCCCCTCTGTAACGAAAAACTTTTCCACGTCTCTCATAAACTCCCCCCATAAACTCCCCCCATCGCTATCAGCTTACACTCCCATCCCCATGTAACTGATTCATTACTCAACAAGGTACTGCAGCATAAAGAGGAAAATGAGGGGATGGAATTACTATGGGGCACTCTAGAGGCAGGCTCTGAGTTAATTATACAGGATGCACTGGAATAGTGTACAGAACTCCAGCACAAGGTGAGGAGATGGTTATAGCCCTTGGGGAAGCCTGGTGATTTCAGTCACTTGTATGGAGTTGGGCCTTCCAACTGCAGCTTTGGCAAGGAGTGGGCCAGCTCTAGCAAGCAGCAGGCCAGCTTTGGTAAGGAGCAGGGCCAGCTTTGACAAGGAGCAGGGCCAGCTTTGGTAAGGAGCAGGGCCAGCTTTGGCAAGGAGCAGGGCCAGCTTTGGCAAGGAGCAGGTCAACTTTGGTAAGGAGCAGGGCCAGCTTTGGTAAGGAGCAGGGCCAGCTTTGGCAAGGAGCAGGACCAACTTTGGTAAGGAGCAGGGCCAGCTTTGGTAAGGAGCAGGGCCATCCTTGACTCCTTGCAATGGACTTTTCTCTGACAGTTAGTCAAAGAACTCACTAGGGATAGGGCAGTGCTGGACCTGGTGCTTACAAACAGGGACAGCATTGAAGACGTTACAGTGGGTGGTCCCATTGGTACAAGTGATCACCGTACAGTGTGATTCAATATAAAGACAGGTTCACAAGAGAACCATGACGACAAGGCTTCTGGACTTTAAGACAGCAGATTTTAAAGAAATGGGTGACTGCCTCAGGAAATGCTTAACAGAGATGGAGGAGTGCTGGGTAGGAGTAGAGGTACTGTGGGGGAGAATTAGGGAGGGCATAACTAAAGCAACCAACCTATGTGTGAAGGAAGTAAGCAAAAGCAGAAGGAAAAAGAGACCACTATGGTATTCAAAGGAAGTAGCAAGGGTGGTAAAAGAAAAAAGTGTGACATTCAACAGGTATAAGGAGAGAGAGAGAGACAGGAGGACAGGGAGGTACACCTAGAAAAGCAGAAGGAAGTAGGTAAGGCAATGAGGGGAGCAAAGGAACAAACAGAAGAAAAGATTGCCAAAGGGGTTGCTACAGGGGATAAGACTTTCTTTGGGCACATAAGGGAGAAGAGGAAAACAACGGTAGGGATAGTTAAAATTAGAAGGGTGGAAGGGGAAAACTGTGCAGAAGGAGACCAAGGAAAAGCTAACATTTGAAAAAGGTACTTCTGCTCAGTCTTCATTGGAAGGTGGAGGGGACAGACAGCAGTAAGAAGCACGGATAGTGTGGGGAAGGTGGTGGACTCAGGTCCATTTTTAGAGGAAAGCACACTGAAAGAACTTGCAGCCCTGATGGTGGACAAAGTTTTAAGACCAGATGGGATTCACCCTAGGGTACTAGAAGTACTGCCCCACTGACAGCCATGTTCAACAACTCACTAGAAACAAGAGTGATTCCAGAGGACTGGAGAAAGGCTGAAATTGTCCCTCTACGCAAGAGTGGCAGCAAGGAGAAGGCTAGTAACTATAGGCCAGTCAGTCTCACTTCAGTGGTGGGGAAATCGATGGAAACGGTGGCAGGAAAATTAATGGAAACACTACTGAATGAAAGGATGATTGACTATCTGGCATACAATGGGCTGCCAAAATCACGAATAACACAGATTCAAAGGGGAGTGGTCATGCCAAACGTATCTAATAGATTTCTAACCCCACATCTCCCACCATTGCCTGGAAAAAAATGATAAATTAATATTGATATAGTGTATGTTTATCCGTACATTTGGAATTCATCTTGTTAGCAACCTTTTATATACGGTATTCTTTGCAAAAACTCCGTTAATCTAACATTTAGGGTTGAGGCGACAGCGGAAAAAAGTAGAGAAATGTGGTTTTAGGGTTTCTAACCCTAAAGCCTCCCCCCCAAAACAAATCAGGGGTTCGGTCTACCTTGACGTTGTCAACCCTAAAGCTAACCCTATTAGGTGTGCATGTTTGTGGACTGTATAGAATGGGGTGAGCTTTAGGGTTGACAACACCAAGGAAGACTAAACCCCTGATTTGTTTTAGAGGTGGGTGTGACAGGGAGCTTCTGCCACTCTTAAGGACCAATCTTTTCTTAAATCTGCTGCAACAGTTCTTCTATTTCTTAGTCTATTCTATCCTTTCCAATTTCTAGTCCATAAGGTTGGCCACCTTTCTTGACTATGCTATAGTGTCTCCGCTTTAATTTTCCTTTTCCCTCTCAGGTCCTTGTACAGGGAGGTTATTGTTGTGACCTCCAAGTGTATGCAAAACAGGTTGTGTTTATCATTGTTGGATTTAGTATGTAATAGCACTATGTCATAATATATGTTATGTTTATGAAACCTGTAAATATTGAAAATACCATGGCACTAGGTGTTTTTGATAATGGTTAAAAGTACTAGGTGACTATTATAGAAATTAAGTTAGTTGAGCTATTTAAAATGCATGTAAATTGCTGTAAACTGAATAAGTCTGAAATTTCATGGTGATTTGCATATATCCCATGAGGTTTTACATTATGGAAGTATGTATGATGTTGCATTTCTTTGAAACTTGGTTTGTTGCCAATGCCCTTTGGGGTAACCCTTTTTTCAGTGTTTCTGCATTGGGGTTCTTTGGTTTTTAGCTTGTTTTTTTTTTTTTTTGAGCCCCCACTACCCAAGCAAACGGGACCCACATAGGGATGAAGCAGGAATTTATTTAACTCTAAAAATTGATTAGCGTTTTGCACATAAAAGTGCTAAATCTTTGTGAAAATGCACAGCTCTTGCCTTACTGTGTTTAACAAACAAAGCACTTCTAGAAAATCTATATAAATACTTTCTGTACAGTTAGTATAATCCCAAGAAAAAAACTGCTAATCAATTATTTAAAACCCTGTGATGGATTTTCACTTAAAAGTGGTTAGATCAGAGATCATTGTCAGTAGGTGCTGGCTAAGTGCAGAAGGACATTCATAGTCTGTTGCTGCAAACTGATGTACTGAAGAAGGAATATGGCATTGCGGAAGCTTATTTCCTGTGTTTTGAATAAACATCACACAGAGATTGTGTGTTGAACCTGAAGTTCGGTGTCTGGTCCATCTGTTTTCCCACAACTCCTCCACAGACTTGGTGTGAGAAGTGGGATAACTTGCTGGAAGTTTCTGGACTGGCCGAAGAGGGACGTTTTCTGGTGGATATCACCCAGATATCCCAGGTGGACCGATGCACCAGGAGTTGCCAGAGAAGAAAGTCTGTGGAGTTCTGGCCAAAACCATGACTGACGGACAGAGAGAAGCTGCTGCCTGGACTGGACCTAGGAGCTCAGAGGAAGGCCAAGCCTGAAGACAACGAAGAGATGCAGGTCGAGGCAGACTGGAGGTGCAAGAGAAAACACCCCAAAGGTGGAGACCCTGATGAGGATGATCCACTGAACAAGTGGGCAGTGGCTGGAGGCAGACCGACTACACAAAGAGGTGGAACACTGGTGCCAGGCGCTCAAGAGGTTCCTGCTGGAGAGCTTGGACAAAGAGTCGGAGGAGGATTTATCATGGGCTCAGTTTGAGGAGGACCCCCTGACTGAGCAGGATGTTCCTTTGTTTTCTGTGTTCCCAGGATGTTACCTGTTGGAGGTCAGAGATGCAAGTAGGGAACTTGAATGTGAGGCCCCAGGTAAGACTTTGCCTAGTAAGATTGTGCTGTGGTTGAAGACTCCAAGCAGACAAAAAGAAGCCTATGAGGCTGAAGGAATTTTTTCTTGTATTGATGCAGCTAAATCTTTTAAAAGTATTGACTGGGGGTACACTGCAGGCTAAAGATGCTAATATTGCCAGAATGTTACAATATGTTAAGATCAAGGAGACGGTACATATGTTTTATTTATTTGTTGAAAAACCTACAAAGGAGGAGGTGGATGGAAAATGGATTGGAACCTGTGTTTGGGTAACACCAAAAGAGTGTTTACCCTCAGGTGTTTGTATCTGTAGCAAATGAATGAATCAAGAGACATAGTGTGTTTATATAGAGCAGTTGAACCTAGGACTGGGCCCCTGCTTAAAACTGACGTGTCTGGTGGGGTTGGAGCAGGTAATTACTCACCCCAGAGAAAGCCTTTCTATGGTACTGGACTTTATAGCCGTCCAGATTTTTGGTTAAGAAATATGACAGGATTTCCCCTAAAAGGAGATGGGAAGGTAGCGTTAGTCTCTACTGAGAAATGTGTTAATGCCTCAGGGTAAAGAATGATGATTTCCACTATGTTTAAGATGGAATGTTTATCGTTAATAGGAACCCTGAGACGTAGCTTCTGAAGATGGATGGGTGGAAGCTTCATCCCTTCCTGGGACAGGAAGGTGGTAAGCAGTCTGCAATAACTGCTTCCCTCTTAAGGTGGGGGATATATGACAGGGGAGCTCCTGCCACTCTTGAAGACCGACCTTTTCTTAAATCTGTTGCAACAGGTCTTCTATTTCTTAGTCTATTCTATCCTTTACAATTTCTAGTCCATAAGGTTGGTCACCTATGGGCACCCCCTTCCCCTTTCTTGACTATGCTATAGTGTCCTCTTTAATTTTCTTTTTCCTTCTCAGGTCCTCGTACAGGGAGGTTATTGTTGTGACCTCCAAGGGTATGTAAAACAGGCTGTGTTTATCGTTGTTGGATTTAGTATGTAATAGCACTATGTCGTAATATACGCTATGTTTATGAAATTGGTAAATGTTAAAAAAATACCATGGCACTAGGTGTTTTTGATAATGGTAAAAAGTACTAGGTGACTATTATAGAAATTAAGTTAGTTGAGCTATTTAAAATGCATGTAAATTGCTGTAAACTGAACAAGTCTGAAATTTCATGGTGATTTGCATATATCCCATGATGCTTTACATTATGGAAGTATGTATGATGTTGTACTTCTTTGAAACTTGATTTGATGTCAATGCCCTTTGGGGTAACCCTTTTTCCAGCGTTTCTGCACTGAGGTTCTTTGTTTTTAGCTTGTTTTTTTTTCTTTTTGAGCCCCTACTACCCAAGCAAACAGGGCCCACATAGGGATGAAGGGTTTTCACTGAAAAGAGGTGAGATCAGTGTCAGTAGGTGCTGGCTAAGTGCAGAGAAAGGACATTCATAGTCTGTTGCTGCAAACTGATGTACTGAAAAAGGAATATGGCATACCTCAGTGGAATCAACAAAGTCCAAGAGGGTAGCATCTTTCAGAAAAAGAGACGTGCAAGAACAAGGGGACACAATTTAAAGATAGAAGGGAGGCGGTTCAGGAGCAATGTGAGGAAGTACTATTTTACAGAGAGGGTAGTGGATGCATGGAACAGCCTTCCTGAGGAGTTTGTGGGGTCTAAAACTGTGGGAGAATTCAAGAATGCATGGGACAGACATAAGGCAATTCTTGTGGGGGGTAGGAAGAAATAGGCTGTTGGTTAACTAGGATCTGCGGCCTATCCTGTAGGTAGGGAAATGGGCAGACTAGACGGGCCAAGCGGTCCTTATCTGCCATCAAAGTCTATGTTTCTATGGCATTGCAGAAGCTTATTTCCTGTATTTTGAATAAACATCACACAGAGATTATGTGTTGAACCTGAAGTTTGGTGTCTGGTCCATCTGTTATCCCACAACCCCTCCACAGTGGGAGTGAGGCTTTAGGGTTGGAAACCCTAAAACCATATTTCCCTACTTTTTTTCACTGCAGCCTCAATCCTAAATGTTGCAATAACAGAGTTTTTTGCAGAGAATTTCCTTTAATTTTTGAGACAGTATAATTGTATCTATTTGTAATTTTTCACATAGCTTGATCGTATCCTTCTTTGCCTGTCCAATCCCTCCTTAGGTACGTACATATATGTTGCTGTGGAAGCACAGGGCCTCTGAGCCCTGCACTTCCATTTGTGAGACAAGAAGAACCAAATTATCAGCACAGCCTTGTTATTACTCCACCTCATGTACACAGTAGTGAATATTTCAAAATCCACTTCAAAATGTGACTCTGCGCCCCCACAATGTCACTTCACACCAGATGTGCGAAAAGACAGGTTTGGGCAGGATTTGAATAATGACAGCTGCACATTCATGAGGTGGTGTAATAAAAAGGTTATGCTGAAAGTTTGGGGTCAAAATACTTACCATTATCCAAGTTACGAACATGCATAGAGAAATGTCAATGTATGCATATAAGTTTGCCATTTTTGCATATTTTGAGCCACAATATTCAAAATACCCTTCTTATGACCCCACCTAATGAACAAGAGTGGTGACATTTTTCAAATTACGAACGAAAGGTGATTTCACCAAGCGACCATTAAATCACATTTCGGACCAGATTTGCATAATTCCATTGACAGTGTTTTTGAGGTGGGATGTCAAAAAGCACATGTTGAAAAACTGGGGTCAAAATTTGCAAAAATAACAAAGTTATGCATCAAAGTTGAAAACCCTGCTGAAATACACTGAACCGCACTTACTTTAGTTTCTCATATATAAGTCAGCAGTTCTAGCAGCAAGACATGTCTTTGATGGGAGAGTGCGTCTTCACCCTGTGACCTGTTCAGGTGAGTGAGGGTGTGTGGTGGAGTGCGGTATGGTGGATGCTCAGTGGAAGGTCGGGGTGGAGGGTGGGGCAGATTGGCGAGGGACCTTTTTTTTACAACTTAAAAAAAATTGAGGGACCGTTTTCTTTTATTACAGGTGTCACATTCATTACAGGGGATTGGAGGGTGAGGGAGTGCCATTGGACACCAGGGAGAAGAAAAGGATATGATGAGGATGGTGATCAGCGGGTAGGGGGTGCCATTGGACACCAGGGATTAAAAAAATACAATGGGAACAGCGATGGGAGGGTGGGGGGAGGCCACCAGACACCAGGAAAAAGAAAGAAATAACAGGGGCATAGTGATCAGAGGGTGGAGGGTACCTCTAGATACCAGGGAAATGACAATGAAATACGGGTGCAGCGATCGGACAATGGGGACAGCCACTAGACACCGGGGAGAAATATGAAGTATTTCAAGTTTAAAACAAAAAAAGAACTATGGGGAGGGCAATCAGAGGGTGGGGGAGGGGGCGCCACTAAACACCAGGGAGAAATAGTCTTGTAAGGGGTAGGCGATCTGAGGGTGGGGAGTGCCACTAGACACCAGAGAAAAGATGCGGTCAAAGAAAAAAAGGATTTCTGCCTCACGAAAGAGGATGTCTATTTTGTCACTCATGATATGAAAAAATATTCTTTTTTCATATCATGTGATGGAGAAAAAAGATTAAGCATGTGGAAAAAAAAATGTCAGGGCCATTTCTCAAACACTTAACTGCAGAATCCAGCGAAGTTGGTCCCGATAAGCAAGCAAGGTTTTAAATAATTGATTAGCATTTTTTTTCTGGGACAATACTAACTGTACAGAACATATTTATATAGATTTTTTAGAAGTGTTATGTTTGTTAAACACAATGAGGCAAATGCTGTGCATTTTTACTATGTTTTAGCACTTTTATGAGCAAAACGCTAATCAATTTTTAGAGTTAAATAAATCCCTGAGCAAGGTACGTCTTGGTCACTCTCCAGAGTGCCATTTATATGGGTTTTGAAGTTTTAATTTTTAGGAAAAAATAGAAAACAAGATGGTGGCCAAATGATAAAGGATTTTCCCCTCAGGAAAAAGGATGACATCATCATGGAGAAAGATTATTTTTTCATCTCATACAGCTATTTTGAGGCGCTGACTGAGCATGCTCAGAACCAATTTATAAAGATTTTAAAATTAAATAACTTTTGAACGGATTAATATATTCTCACCAAATCAATTAAAGGCATATCTGTGGACCAGCCCCTTTCTACCCTGAAAATGTTAGGCCAAAATTCGAAACGGTGTGGGAGCTACAGGTGTCAGACGAAAACCCATTAAAACCAACGGGGGAAACCTGTACGAAAATTTACTTGCTGCGCTACCGAGAACCTGGAATCCACACATCCAACCAGAACCAAACTTGGCACATTTAGATATCTACCCCCCTCCCCCCCAACGAGACTGCGCATCCGAAATTTCATGCAAATCTGTTGAATAGTTGCAAAGTTATTAAGGTACAAAAATTGGGGTGCAACCCTAAATATAGGGGTGCTCCCTGTAAAATATACTGGCATTAACATTTAATAATGCACCTTGAACTCAGGCATACAGTTCACACATTTATGCTTGCACATAGGACTTACTTCACAATCCCATAAAAAGTGGTCCAAGGGCCAGTTATACACTGGTGTGCTTCACTGGAAATAATGACTTCAACAAAAATGGTCAGGCACAATGGCAGAGAGCCAGAAATTTCTATGTTGGCTAGCAGTGTGCAGCAATGCACGGCCGTGCAGGGGATGATGATGTTCACATCTTTCAAACTGCTCTTCTTGCTGCAAATCATTGTGATACTATAAGCATACCAAAAAGAACAAAAAGGGTGGACGTGTAAAAGGCCATCATGGATGACCAGAGAGGTGACTACAAAATCAAGGCAAACAGAGGATGTTTAAGTTATGCCTAAGCCAAGCAGACAACCAGGTAGGAAACAACAAACTGTACTCAATGAGAAAGAGGGAGTGCAAAACTGATATCAAGGAAACATGTGAAGAGGAATGCAGATGTCAAAACAACAGCAAAAGGTTTTTAAAGTACATTAGTGAAAAGAAAATGGTTAAGGCGAAGGTGGGACCACGAAACATAGGTACAGGTGGGATTCTGTTGCAGGGTAGGGGGTAATAGCAGAAAAGCTATAGTGGACCTTGCCAGGATGCAACACAGCATTACAGATTCCTGCAAGACAGAAAGGACTAACTGCCCCTGAATTTGCCTTGTTTCCTGCAGTAAGTCTGCTGCAGGGTGCTTATGTAGGGAAGTCAGCCTCAGCATCTGTGATAGGCAACTACTGTAGATGAGTAGCCCCAAGGGCAATAGGTGGATCATGAATCTAGAAGGGAGGAAAATACAGGTCTACGACATTTCACTCCCACCACTTTCACTCCCGTCATTTCACTCCCGCATTATTTCGCCCCATGCACATTCACTCCTAGGTATTTCAATCCCACTTTTCAAACTGCAGCATCCTCGACAGCCCATTTAATGAGCAGTACATTTGGCAAACAAAAGGCTGTTAAGCAATTACACTTGACTTCATAAATATAATGCTGTGAGAACAAATAATTTCTTTAACAAGTCAGATCCAAAAGTAAAATAAGAGGACATGTTGATGCTAGATAAGTAAAGTACAGTTATGTAAGAACTTACCGTAACAATAGATCTTCGAGAGAGGCTCATGCAGTAGCTAATTACATATAGGACTGAAGCTGGCAGACATCAGGACCTCATGGAAACATTTCTAGCCAGCAGTCTGTGGCAGGGGACCGCCCCCACGTCAGGTGACCAACATCATGCGATGTCAGTATAAAGGGACAGTCCCCCACACCTGCCTTCCCGTTCTTTCCTGCCAAGGGCCAAAAAGGCAAGACGAGAGAGAAGCGGATATTTCCCTTCCTGGAAAAGGAGCTGAAAAAACTAAGGGGGATGGAGGGCAGGAAGGTATTACCTACTGCAAGAGCCTCTCTCGAAGATCTACTGTTACGGTAAGTTCTTACATAACTATACTATCTTACTTTGAGAGGACTCTTGCAGTAGGTAATTACATATAGGACTGAGTCCCATGCAGTCTGGAACAAGGAGAAGTACGCAGGAGGAGGAAAACTACCCAACCATAGAACCTCCGGCTGTGAGGGTCTCAAGAAAGGAGACCTTGCAAAACAGCCAACCCGAAGCCTGCTCTACGGTGAGAGGCAATGTCCAAACTGTAGTGTTTCGTAAAGGTATGGACAGAAGCTAAGTTGCAGCTGGCAGATGTCAGCCGCAGACACATTCTTAAAACAAGCCACAGAGGCAGCAACACCCCCTAGTGAAGTGGCCCCTGACTTGAACAGGCAGGGTCTTGTGATACTTGTCATAACAGAAAGTGATACAATGAGCCAACCATTTAAATAGGCATTGCTTGGAAACAGCATTGCCTTCTCGTTTGTGAGCAAAAGAGACAAACAACTGATCAGACTTTCTGAGATCCTTTGTCCTGGTAGTCTAGTATCTCAGAATTCAGTGAACATCCAAAGTATGCAAGAGGTACTCTCCTTGATTGGAGTGTTGCGTAAAGAAAGCAGGTAGCTCCATGGATTGATTTAGCATAGAGTCCGCTACCACCTTAGGGAGAAACTCTGGGTTGGTACGCAGAGCCACATGCTCCTTGTGAAAAATCAAATACGGAATTTTGCACATCAAGGCCTGAAGCTTGGAAATCTGTCGGGCTGAAGTAATGGCCATGAGGAAGAGAGTCTTCCAGGAAAGGAACTTTAGGTCTGCTGAGGCTGCCGGCTTGAAAGAAGGCAGGGTGAGCTTCTCAAGAATGAAAGTCAGATCCCAAGGAGGGGCAGGAACGCGAATAGGGGGTCACAAGTGGAGAACCCCTCTAAGAAAAGTCTTAGAGACTTCCAATCACGTGAAAGTTCTGTCCCCATAAGGAACATGGTAAGCGGAGAAGGCCGTCATGTGAACTTTCCGAGAGGAATGACTGAGACCCAGATCAAAAAGATGATGCATGTAGTCCAGAAGTCTCCGGAAAGGGCATGAAAAAGGCTCGAAATTTTTGGAAGAGGCCCTAGAGAACTGTTTCCATTTCACGGTATAGGTAGATCTAGTGGAGAGCTTTCTGGCCTCCACCAGAATCTCAGCCACAAGGGAGGAACCCTGAATCGGGCTTGAGCTACGTCTGCAGGAGCCACGCATGCAACTGAAGAGATCTGAGGCCTGGATGAACCAGAGTCCCCTGATCCTGGGTCAGTAAAAGTTGTGACATAGGAAGAGGAAGAGGAGGTTCCTCTGAACACTGTTGCAGAAGAGAGAACCAAACTTGCCTGGGCCAGAAAGGAGCGATTAGGATCATGCGAGCTCCTTCTGAGCTGAGTTTGTGTGAGACCCTCAGAATTAAGGGAATCGGGGTGAAGGCATAGACGAATCTGCCCTTCCAGTCTAGAGACAGAGCGTCTCTCCAAAAATGCCTCGCCCCTGGAGCGAAGCAGCAGAAGGCGGAAGTTTGGCGTTGAGAGGAGACGCAAACAGGTATACCTGAGGTGTTCCCCAATGTAGGAAGATATTGTCTGCTACCCCCTGATCCAGTTCCCACTCGTGCCTGGGCAGACAATCAACTGAGGTGGTCTGCCAATGTATTTTTGACCCTTGGAACATGAACTGCAGTAAGGTGAAGATTGTGTTGCACTGCCCAATCCCAAACCCACATCGCCTCCCTGCAAAGAGGTTAAGAACAAGTTCCTCCCTGTTTGTTGATGTACCAGACTACGCACATGTTGTCCGTATGGACAGCCACATGACCGGGAAGCAGATACAGATGCAGACCTTGTAGAGCATACAGCATGGCCCTGAGCTCGAGCACGTTTATGTAAAGAATCTGTTCGAGCTTGGACCAGAAGCCCTGGGTCCTGTGAGACCCCAGGTGGGCTCTCCAACCCTCTCCCGAGGCATCTACTGTCAATGTTTTGGGAGGGGGGGAAAGAGGCAGAAGGGAACTCCCTGACAAAGGTTCTCCTGAACCATCCACCAATGCAAGTCCCGAACCATATGATTGGAGACCAGGACTTCTTGATCTAGGTCATCCACTAATTGATCCCACTGAGATCGAAGCATCAACTGAGAGATCCTCATGTGGAGCCGAGCACGAGGTACTGTCGGAATAGCAGCCGCCATGAGCCTGAGGAGGCAAAGGACTGACCTGGCGCTGACCCACCTGCGACTGGACAACAGGCTTACGTGAGCCTAGAGGGTGGCCACCCTGTCCAGAGGCAGGAAAGCCACGCCAGAGGTCGTGTCCAGGATCGCCCCAATGAGCTGGAGCCTCTGGGATGGGATCATATGGGACTTGGCCTGGTTGATGGTAATGCCCAGGCTGGTAAAAACCTGCAAGGTAAGGAAAAGGGGCCACAGGAGCTCCTCCCCAGATGTGGCCGCCAGGAGGCAATTGTCTAAGTAAGGGAAAACCTGTACTCCCTGGATACGCAGGTGGGCCGCTACCACAGAAAGGCATTTGGTGAACACTTGGAGCACCGAGGAAAGACCAAATAGGAGGGCCTTGAACTGGTAGTGGTCCCCCCTGAAATGAAAAATGAAGGTATTTGTGGTGGGAAGGGCGAATAGGGATATGCGGGTAGGCATCCAGCATATCCAGAGTGCACAGCCACTGTCCTGGCTGAAGAAGGTGCAGAAGACTCTGATAAGAGAGCATTCTGAACCTTTTGTACTCCACAAACAGGTTCAGGGAGCTGAGGTCTAGGACAGGCCTCATGTCTCCTGATTTCTTTGGAACCAGGAAGAAATGGGAGTAGTAACCTGTCCCCTGAAGATGGGATGGGACAGGCTCTATCGCTGCCTTCAGCAGAAGGGAGAATAATTCTTCCCGAACCAGAAAAAGATGTTCTGGGGAGTAGGATGACTTGAGGGGGGGGGAGGGTTCTGGGTGGTTTCTGTAGAAACTTGATTGAGTGTCCTTCTGCTATCAGCTGGAGCACCCAAGTATCTGAAGTGATCCTATCCCAACCCGGTAGATGGAAGGAGACCCTCCCTCCTACTGGTTCCTCTGGAAGGTCCAGAGGCTGTGGGAGAGGAAAGGAGTCAGCAGGTGTGGGGCAGTGCTGCGGCTGAAGCTCCCGCCGCTTTTCTGGGTGGGGGGGCTTAGCAGCCGGGGGGGCCCAACGTTTGTTGGCCCGCTTGCCCTGAGGTTTCGCTTTGGGCCGAGAACGTCTGCAAAAAGGGCGACACTGACCTTGAGGGGGCCTGTACATAGAGTCGACAGACTTTAGAGCAGTACCCTTCTCTTGCAGATTGCTGATAATGTCCTTGAAATCCCCACCGAACAGCACTGAACCCCTGAAGGGCGTATCCTGGATAGCACATGGAGCCAGGTATGATGCTGCAAACCCACGGCGAAAGCCGAGCTGCGACCAGCAGCATCCACTGCATCGTACGTGGCACAAAGCATGTGCCGACTGGCCAAACGAGCAGACCGGACCAGATCTGCCGCTTTCTGCTTAGTCTGATACTCAGGAAGGGAGTCCAATTTCGCTTCCACCTCACTAAGGGTCACCTTCTGGTAATCCCCATATGAGCAACATAGCTAAGGGCCCTTATACCCAGAGTGGAAGAAGCACAGACCTTCTTCCCATACTGGTCCAGAAGACGGGATTCCTTCTCAGGTGGGGATGAGCTCAGATGCTTAGAGTTAGCCGCACGGCCGTGAGCCACGCTAATCACAACTGAATTGGCTTTGGGGTGTGTATTCATGGAATCGACACCCTCTGGAGCCTGGTAGAGCCTGTCCACCGTCCTTGGAAGGGGGGGGCTAATGCCAACAGTTATTTCCAAATGGTGGAAACAAGGTCCGCATGAGGCTCGATCCAGGGTGGAATCAGCGTTGGAGCAGTCTCGGGCAGCTCCAGAGGAGCAGCAAGTTTTTTTCCACTGTGGATCAGGCTCCAAAGATTGCCACTGGTGAACCATCTGGATCTTACGCAGCAGCTCCAGAAATGAAGGATCTTCCGGAGGGGACTTTGGAGGAGTCCTGGGCCTGGGCTTGTCTGGAGTGCGTGGCTCGTCCTGATCGGTGCACCCATCGGAATCATCTGAAGTCTCCGAAGAGGAAGAAGAAGAGAAGGAAGACCCTTCCCAGCGTGGGGGAGGAATGGACCCCTTAAGCAACCCACGGGGAAGCATGTCCTCCCCTGTCCTGGTACCGGAGGGCTAGTCTCTACTGTCAGGCGGGGGGAGGGAGTCTCTCGCCTTCGACTAAGGGAGTCTGGAACCGGGTCTGGCGTCAGAAGATGGCTCTCCACTTCCCTGGTGAGCTGAGCCTTGGCCTCAGCCCACCAGGAAGCCAGAGTCTCCTTCAGGTCCACTGGCAGCTGAGGGGGCGGTGGTGGAGGATGAAGAGGAGGAGTATATGGATACTGAGCGTATCCGTACGGCACGTATCCGTAGCCCGACGGCGGGTACTGAGGCACTGGGTACTGTGGCATTGGGTAGGCCAGCATCGGGTACTGTGGCGCTGGATACTGTGGCCCCGGGTAGGATGGCGTCGGATAAGACAGGGTCAGATACCCAGGCACCAGGGGCTCTGACGGAGCAGACAGCCCTGGGAGAGGCCCAGCAGGTGGACCAGGGATACGAGGCCTGGCGGGCACCAGGTCCGGTGTAGGGATGGCGTCCGGCAAGGGAATGTCATTCGGCGTCGGAAGGGCCGGCATCGGGGCCGTCATTGAAGGTCCGACATCAGGTCATCTGGCCCTGCGGGAGGGAGACCTGACAGGAGCGTGCCTGCGTCCTCAGTGTCACCTGGGGAAGGGGGACTAAAATCCCTGGGGTCCAAACGGGGAGACGCGGGGACCTTGGACTGCAGTGGCAAGCGCTGCAGTGAGTCGGGGACGGCAGACTGGTCCGTTGGGTCCGGCATCGGCTCTAACGCTGTGCGTCCGTCGGAGGAGCCAATGTCCACCTTACCGGCGGGGTCCAGGTGGGCGTCGGAGGAGCCGGTATCCGACTTATCGGAACTGACGCCCGATGAAGGCCGCGAGGGAGAAGCGGTCTTGGCAGGCGTTTTGGAGGCCGTGCACTGCCCTGAAGGGTTGGGTGACTTAGCGGCCTTGTCCGAGCGGGCGTCAGTGGCCCTGACATCTGGCTTACCAGAGCTGCTCGAACCAGAAGGCCACACGGTGGCGGTCTTGCCAGGAGCGGATGCCTCCTTTGACCCAGGGGCTCCCGATGGGCCAAGTTGCGGTGGCCGTGGAAGAGGAGTCCCAGTCCCGGTGCTTCTCCTTCTTTTTGCGGTGACCCTCAGGGGAAGTAGAGGCCTGACAAAGCTTCTTCAGCTCCTTCTCCATGGAGGACATCTTCTTTTTTAGAATGTGGGCCTTCAGGGACTGCTGCCTCCACTTGCGGGTGGCGGCGCTGAATTTCAGGCAGTACTGGCACTTCTCCACGGGGTGATCCGGGCCCAGGCAGAAGAGGCACTGGGAGTGTCCATCCTTGTGCGGGAGCTGGGTGCCGCAGGAATCGCACTTGTTTCTGTGCTTGGATGGAGTAGGGGATGACATACATGGCAGCAGAAGAAAAACTGATGAAAATTCGAATGAAATTTAATATATATAAAATAGCGTTAAAAATACCAATGATTGACTGACAAAGCAATGAACTTAACCACGAGGCGCTTTCATGAGCTAACGGTGGGAAAGAACTGCAATGCAGGCGAGGGGGACCGCCCCTTTATACTGATGTCGCATGACATTGGTCACCTGACATGGAGGCAGTCCCCTGCCAGAGACTGCTGGCTAGAAATTTTTCCTTGGGGTCCTGACGCCTGCCGGCTTCAGTCCTATATGTAATTACCTACTGCAAGAACCCTCTCAAAGTAACATCATCATTTACAACTGTACTACTAGTAATCTTTTCACTGCTAGGGCAAGAGTTTACTGAGTTATATCACACTTTAAGAATTAAACAATCAGTTGAATTTAATGTTAAAAGACTTCGCTGCAACAGCTCCAAGCCATCATTAACTTAAGGTTCATGTGGACTTTTTCTTTTATGAGTCCAAGCTTTATGTGACAGAGAATTTATTTCATTACAGCGCTATCACCATTAGACCCACGGCATAGCACAAATAGAGTGTTGAGGTCGAGGGGATAACAAAATTGAGCCAACCTGCCTTTCTATGGCACACGCTAACCCACCACCACTGGCTACTATTTGCTGCTGATAGCTGTTGCAGTCACTGACGAGAAAATATTTTAAAAAAATTGTATCTTAACCATGCTCCCCTGACCATTACGGAAAGAGAAGACAAAACAAACCCTGGTGTTTCCGCACTCTGCTCAGTGTTTGCTCCGACAACCACTATGGGGAAAAAAAAACCTCAGGGCTTTAATAGTCGTTTTATCGTTGGTGCATGGGGGGGTTTCTGGGTCATGCTAGCCCTCAAAGACCCTGCTAAGAGTGTTGGCAGCACAACGTTGGATCAAGGAGCCTTGCAATGAGCTGCAGGGAAAAGGAAAAGTAGTGGAGGGTTAAATAGTGAGAGGGAGTAGGGCAGTAGAAACGTGAGCGCTAAGGAGTGGAGTAGAGATATCGGGAGGGTACTACAACAGTTGCTGAGAGGCAGGGAACACTGCAATGAACTTGCTGTATTCAATGGAAATTGAGAAGCAGGAGCATAATGACTGGGAGTGAAATGACATGGGGTGAATTTGAATGGGAGTGAGATGTAGGAAGCGAAATGACAGGAGCGTAATGTCGCATTCCCAGGGGGATATGAGCAGCAGAGGGAGAACAGGGAGAGGAGGAGGCCTGGTACAGTGCAATGCCTGTGGAGCTGTCATCTGCAGGGCAGCCCTCTGGAGGCAACTGTGCAGGACTGTAACACTTTCCTCTTTCCCAAAGGATATCTAGGGTCTAGCTAGTGGGTATACTGTAGTTGGAAGGGAACAGAAGGGAGAAGACAAGCAGAAAGATAAGAGCACACCAGCTAAGGTCACTAGGCAGGAAGAAATACCAGTACATCCATGACTTGAAAATGCAGTAGATAATTTAATAATCAATAGATAAGTCTGACAAACCTGACCTCCTGATGAACATCCACCTGAGTAAAGTGTCAGGGCACACGGACCATGTGGAACTGTCATTCACCAAGTGCATTTTGGCTTAGGTATCGTTTCAAGCCTGTCAGATTTGCCAACAGATAATAAAATCACAGAAAAACAGAAACGTAGAATTTGTCTTCAGAAAAGGACCACTTGGCTCACCCAGTCTGCCTACATGTTCCCTGCTAATTCTGTCTCTGTAGACACTACTTGGTCTCTGGCGACCCTCCCCCATTCCTGCCTATTTCACCTACTCTGATTCCATGCATGACTGAAGCCCCGCACTGTTTTTATCCCCGCTGCTTTTGCTGACAGACTGTTCCAGGCATTTACCATTCTTTCAGCGAAGTAGTACTGTATCTCTTCACATCCCTCCTAACTTACCACCTTCTAGCTTCATTGCATGCCCTCTTGCCCTGATGCACTTCCTCATTTGAAAAAAGACTCCCTTCCTGTACCCTGTATATCTCCATGAGGTGCTTGTAGGGCCCTATCATACCGTGCCCCCCCAGGTGTACATGCTGAGATCCCTTTGTTTCTCCTCATATGGCTTCTTGTGCAAGTCTGGCACCATTTTAGTTGCTTTCATCTGGACCGCCTTCACCTTGTCTATGTCTTTTCTGAGATGTGACCTGCAGAACTGGACACAGTACTCCAGATGGGATCTCACCACGGACCTATGCAGTGGTAACACCACCTCCTTCCTCCCCAGCATCCCACTGGCCCCATCTACTGCCTTGTCACACTGCCTCACCACTTTGAGATAATCAAATAATATAACCACATGGTCTCTTTCCTGCTCAGTGACCGTCAGTCCCCCCACCCACCATTTCATACTCTGCTTCTGGGTTTCTATGCTCTAGGTGAATGATTCTGTACTTTTTGGCACTGGACCCCAGTCGACAAACCCCTGACCACTGTTCTAGTTTTCTAAGGTCCCTACTCATTCTCTCTACCCTCTTCTGAGTATCCACTCTATTACAGATTTTGCTGCCTCTACAAAAAGGGATACCTTCCCTTACAGCTCTTCTGCTATGTTGCTATGAAGACATTGACGAGGACTAGTCTTAGTACTGAGCCCTGCGGCACCCCAACTGTCACTCTCCCCTGATTAGAGTGAGAACCAGTTACCACCAAACTCTGCCATCTATCCATTAACCAGTATTTTACCCAGTTTATCATTTTGGCTCCCACCCCCAGACTGTCCAATTTCCTTATCAGTCTTCTATGTAGCACAGTGTCAAAGGCCCTGCTGATGTCCGAGTATAGGCCACGTCCACTGCCCTTCGTTGATCTATTTCGCTGGTCACTCAGTTAAACAGATGGATCAAATTAATCTGGCATGACCCCCCACCCCACCCCCATGAATCCATGCTGCCATATTATCTACTACATTATTCATCCTACAAATACCTGTGAATTTTATGCTTATTGTCCACATTTGGTTTTATTGTATATTTTAACTGATGTTAGTTAGCTGTTAATAGTGTATGGTACAATGTAGTTCAGCATGGATTTCCATGCTGTGTAAAAAGTTGTTCTGCTGCACTAGTGACATCTGTACTGAAGCAGAATGAAAGGACGTCATCAGACAATGCTCACAAACCGTTTGTGACTCACGGTAAGGAAGTGGCGACAGACTGAGCAGAGAGACACAGGATCCAAAAGACACCAGAAAAAAGGCAGGATCAACCAGATAAGTAAAATTTACTGTTACCGTGCTGCAGGATCAACCAGATTTTTTAAAAATGTCAACACCCAGTCCTCAGAATGAATGTCCTCTCGCTAAGCGAGAGGAGCAGACCCCATTTTTTTTACTTCAAAACCCTGCCCAAAACGAAAGTCAACCATTGAAAATGTGCCAGGTCCCTAAAAACCACGCAGCATGCCCTAGCAGCCAGGTCTAACTCTCAGCAGTAAACATGGAGATGTCTGCTTAGGAAAAAACAAACATTAAAGTGCCAAACTATATTTTTAATTTGTTTTTGGAGGTCACCATACACTATATAGAACAGTGTATGGCTCACTATACACAACATGGCTCTTCTCACCCTCGTGGTTACTATGCCGACTGAGAGACTTCTTGAGACATCCAGTTGGCATAGTAACCACTTGGTTGAGAATAGCCTTGTTGTGTATAGTGATCCATACACTATCCTATATGTGATGTGAATTTGTATTCTACGTATGCAGTAGGTGAGTGATAAAGCATTTTATTTTTGTAATGTCACCCTGGGCCTCCGGGGAAGGGCCCTAGAAATAAATAAAACTACTTGTAACCCCTAGGTGGTGCTACCCCAAGGGTTACTACCCCTGCCTGCGCGGCTAGTAGCAGGTTAAGGGGCCTGAGTTCGGAAACGGGTGCCTCCACCTGGAGGTCAGGGTTGGTAGTGGTCAAACTAACCTGGGCACAGCCCTCCAGGGCACTGTAACCCCCCTCTTTCCCTTCTAGTGGCCTGAGCAATAATGATAATCACTTTCACAGTAACCCTTGTACACCATACCAGTACCCACACTGTTTGCACTTACCACCAGGGCTGGTTCCTTTGGCTCGACTCTGGAGACCCCGTGTAAAACAAGCTTATGCACAGTAAATAGCAACAGTACAGTACTCTTGGCCCAAACTGGAACCACAGTCAGGTTAAATGCAGCAAAAAACAGTCAGATCTGATTTATTCAGGGGACTTGAACAAGGAAGGGGTGTAATCAGGTTGATCGGCTTAAAGGCTATATTGATCAAACAATTATGCATGCACTTTAAGTCCCCACAAAGTCACACACTTTGTGTGCCCAGGTAGGAAAATGGTGGGCTAGCCAGGAACGTTGCAGCTGGCTGAGGTCCTGTAATGGAAGAAAGCAACATGTACAACACACATTACTTGTAATCCAGAGCCGGGGTGCTCAGTTCATGAAAGAAAAAGGAACAAGACAATCAGATGACAACACTTAACATTTAGCTGTTGTTGCAGGGAGCTACCCTGATGTTTACTCATGATACCCAATACTGGACATAGGCAGGATGAAATCGAGACTGCAGGTTGTTGAGCTGGAGTGCCCGGAGAAGCGGTGCCCACACGAATCACCGAGGCGTCATTCCTGCTCAAGTGTTGAGCAGGGGGCTAATCCCCAGGCAGGTCTCTCGTTGATGGCATTCTCTGTGCAGCGGGTAGTCGGGCTGGGCAAGTGTGGCAAGGCCCAAGCCCAATGGAGATGATTTTGGATTCAGTCCGTCGGGCTGGATGCGGCTTTCAGCAAGCAGAATACAGTTCAAACCACAGTGGGGAACCAAATCGCGACCCACTAGCAGCACACAGCACATTTACATGCATGAAAATTCCTCTGTACCAGTCAAAAGGCTCTCTGGTCACAATTACAGAGTCTCTGCACAATCTGGGAGTTCAGAGGTGGCTGAAAGTCCAGACAGGTCGATCGCATTCAGCAAATCTTCAGTCTTCTTCAGGTAGGAGCCTGGTCACAATTCAGTGGCTTACTGCGCTCTCCAAGTTCGGATTCGGTCCGAAAAAGGCACAAGTTCCCTCTCAAGGACAGCAAACAGGAATGCAGGCCAAAACTCAGGCCTTTACACAGTTCTCCTGCGTGAATCCACTATGGATTGCTGCTTGAACTACTTCGAGCTGTTAATTCTTCACTTCCCAACTTAGATCTAACTGAAACTGCAAGCAGTTTGGGACTTCCCCAAGATACAAAAAGTTTAGTTCTATCTGTAAATCACAACAAGGGATCTCCCTCCAGGTTATTTTAGGCACAAAAAGCCCAAAACTACAATTCCTGCAAGTTTTGACCCCACCAAGCCCCTGTAGGCAGGCTTCATTTTAGAGTCCCAAATGTACTGATTTATTTCAGCAGTCCAGGTCCAAGATGATGGAAACAAACAGAACTGTACATGCTGCAAAGAAGGCAGGTTAGAACAAACTGCATTATTACTACTACTACTCTAACAAATGATCAGCAAACAAGCACATCTTCTAACAGAGCTCTGTTTTAGATTAATTATGACTGCAATCCAGGCAGCTCTTAAAGAGACAGTACACAGAGGCTATAGAGGCACTCTCTGGCAATCACATTTAAACTGCAAAAATGCAAGACACCAGCCTGGTAGTGAGCATTTACACAAGCTCAAGGTAGACTTTTCGGGAACCCTCATTCGTAGGGGGGTTTACATACTAATAATACTACTCCTCCTCCTCCTCCTACTGCTTCAATTCAGGGCTTTGCTGCTATTTCTTCCTGCCTAGGGACCTCAGCTGGTGGACACTTATCTTCCTGCTTGTCTGCTTTCCCTGGGGCCTGGTCAGTCTGGAAGCACACCCAGTCCTGCACCACTGTAGCACATACTCCTCCTAGAACAGGGAGGAAGAAGAAGGGTTCACTCAGGTAGGGTAAGACCACTGGGATGATTACAGAAAACCAGTTTGCACTCCTGTGCATCCCAGTAGATCCAGTCTTCCCAAAATGTAGACAAGAACTTGTTGACTCCCAAACCAGCAGGTTTGTCTCTAGGGAGACATCTGAGATGAGCTTGGAGTCCCAAGGGAAGGAGAGAGATAAAAATATTAGTACTAGGGGACTTCATCAATAGGGGAAAGGAAGAGGTAGTAGGTGTGGCAGACCAGGGAAGTGGGATGGTCAGATGCTTTTCAGGGGGCGATAGCAGGAAGGGATGCACACATGGCAGAAAACTGTCAGAGGCTTGGAGGGAGGAGGGAAGGGCTTGATGCTATTCTCCATCTAGAGACTAATGACATGGCTGGCAAGTCCTTAGGGTATGTTAAAGATTGCTTTAGGAAACTCAGAAGAAGGCTCAGGCTGACAGCAATCAGTATAGTTCTCAGAGCTCCTGCTAGTTCGGACTAAGGGAGAGGGGAGACATCTCCTGATCACGCACTTCAATGCCTTGCTGAAGGAGTGGCACAGGGACGAGGGCTTTGGGTAAGTGGGAGACTGGGGGCACTACTGGAGGGATAAAAGACTATACAAATAGGATGGCCTGCATCCCTCCAAGTATGGGACCAGGATGCTAGGGTGTGCAAGTTTACAGAACACATCAATACACTTTTAAACTAACAGGGAAAGGAGCTAGCTCAGCTACTTATAGGTGCAACTACTTTAAAGTGGGAGGCCTGGATGACATCCTCCCAGTGCTAGTAGAAAAGGGGGAGGGGGCAAAAGGAAATAGAATGGAGACAATGAAATAACAGAAGAAAATAAAGTTCACGAGCTGGGGGTTATCCAGGAGAGAGATGGGCAGGGGCAGTAGGAGAGGAGCCAAAATGAAGGCAGGGGAGACAATGGAGAAAATAGACAGGGAGTTAGAAGGAGGAGGAAAGCAAGAGTCATGGAGGGCTATGTGTGCTAATGCCAGGAGCTGGAGAACAAAAGAAGCAGATACAGGCAATGGTGGCAGAAGTATGCTTGGTCCTGGTGGAGATCAAATAGACATGGGCCACACAGTACCACAACTGGGATCTGGCCATCCTAGGATTTACACTGCTTAGGAAGAATAGGAAGCAAAGAAAGGTGACGGGGTATCACTGTGCTTAAGGGAGGGTATAAAAACCATGCAGGTTAGGAACAGTAAGAATGGCAAGTGCACAAAGACAGTGTTGCTACAAATAATTACAAAGAGGGGGAGGAACATCAGGATAGGAGTGGTATATAGATCTCTGTCACAAAAAGCGGTAGCAGATGAGGAACATGGGGATAAAATTATAGGTACAGCAAAGCAGGGGGATATGCTAATAGGTGGCTTCAACATGTCATAAGTGAACTGGAGGATCTTTCTAGCACCAAGTGGCAGGAATCAACTGCTGGTATAGGTGTTCCAGTGGGTATTCCTAACCCAAATGGGTTGAGGTGTCTACAAGGAAGGGTCCAAACTGTGTAAAAACAACGATCGGCATTTAATATATACTACTGATAATATTTCCATACATGGGGTTACCCATAAGGCAAAGGCAATGACGCATCATCATCATCTCGCTTTATTACTAGTGAGAACAGGAGTGGACTGGGGTGCCATAATTGAAAATGCTGGCTGCAACAGGGGCTTCCCTGAATTTTACGAGCGGTCAGGTAAATAAACTATTCATTTTACAGAGTGACTGCAGAGGGAGTTTGTACAGTGAAGCCCCAATCTGTGAAGCAGTCAGGGCTTCACTTTAGCCAGTAGAACGCCTTTAAAAGAAAACCTAGCAGTTATTCTTGAACTCAGCAGGTTACAAGACCCAAGGCAGCAAGGATTCACAGCAGGGAGGTCATGTCAGACAAACCTGATTGATTTCTTTGACTGGGTGGCCAGGGAAATACAGTAGGTCAGGGTGGGACAGAGATATGGCTTATTTAGACTTCAGGAGGGCCTTCAACACCATACCACACAGAAGGCTTATAAGGAAACTGGGAAGTTTGGGGGTGGGACCGAAGGTGACAAACCAGGTATGGAACTGGTTGATGGATAGGTGACAGAAGGTGGTGGTAAATGGCACTCACTCTGTAGTGGGGAGAGTGACAAGTGGGATACCTCAGGGCTCATTACTGGGTCCTGTCCTCGTCAACGTTTTTATAAGTGACATTGCAGAAGAGCTGGAAGGGAAGGTATACCTCTTTGCAAATGACATCAAAATCTGCAATTGTGTAGATACTCCAAAGTGGGTGGAGAGAACGAGTAGTGACTTGAGAAAACTCAAGGAGTGTTCAAGGATATGGCAGCTGGCTTTCATGCAAAAAAGTGCGCCTAGTGCATAGAAACCCAGGGGCGGTGTATAACAACAGTCACTAAACAAGAAAGGGACCTTGGGGTTATCATATCTGATGACTGACGGTGGCAAGGCAGTGGACAGGGCCAGCTGGATGCTGGGATGCACAGGGAGAGGAATCTCTAGCAGAAGGAGAGGTGGTGTTACCACTGTATTGATCACCGGGAAGACCACACATGGAGTATTGTGTCCAATTCTGAAGACCACATCTCAGGAAGAATGTAGCCAGGGTAGAGGCTGTCCAGAGGACAGCAACTAAAATGGTGCAAGGGCTGCATCAGAAGACCATTCAGGAAAGACCTGTGGGATCTCAATATGTTCACCATGGAAGACAGTAGGGAGAGGGGGGACATGATAAAGGCCTATAAGTACCTTTCGAGGGTGAATACAGTACAGGAGGGGAGTATTTTTCAGAAGTGAAGACACACAAGCACAAGAGGGCATGCAATAAAGCTGGAAGCAGGGAAATTTAGGAAGGATGTGAGGAAGTGTTTCTTCACTGAGAGAGTGGTGCATGCCTGGCACCATCTTCCATCAGAGTTGGTGGGGGTAAAAGCAGCAGTCATGCATGGGATAGGCACAAATGAATCTTGGTAGGAAGGTGGGGGGGAGGGGCAGGGAGTAGCCAGAGGTGAGATAAGGTCTGTAGTGACAATAAAGGCAGGGAAAAATGGGCAGACTGGGTGGATCAAGTGGTCCTTTCTGCCAACAAATTATTTGTTTCTATGTTTTTATGTAAACAGTAAGAGTTGCAAATCTTTTTCATAACTCTTGTCCACCTGGATCATTTTAGTAGCACTGTGCAGCAGTGTCTCCCCTTTATTTCCTCAATAATTTTATTGTACTGAGGAGATCAGAACTAAACTCAGTACTCCAAATGAGGCCTTTTGAAGTACAGTACTTCATTTAGTTCTGTTCTGTTCTGTTCTGTTCAGGACATCGCAGAACTGGGAAAAGGGAGAATGATAGGAACAATTAAAGGTAGAGAAGAGCTGGAATATGAACAGAAATTACTTGAGCTAATTCTCTTTTCTCTGAAGGGGACATGGATGAGGGGGCTACAATTCAACTATTTACATCCATGAAAGCTATTTAGACGATATACTCGGGGTGATCTTGGAGATGTTCATCTACGACGACATGGTTTACAGTACTGCCCCAAACCTGCTCTGACCAGACTGGAACTCCTTTCCAACTCCTTTTGCCACTTCCCTCTAGACACACCACCTCTTACCCACTACTGCTCTCTTTACCTGAAACTGGTTCCCTCAAGCTCCTCTTCTTGCCAAACACTGGCTCTCCTCCTCCTTCCCCTCCTCACTATATGCTCTCCTCACCCCCTCTATTTCTCTTTCCTCATATTATCTCCATTTCTGCGATGCCAACTTTTTCTTTATCTCTTACTCCAAAATTTCCGAGTCAGTCTGCCTTCTCTGTCCGTCTCCCAAACCTCTGAAATGGTCCTCCTCTCCCAAGGTCTATCCTCTCCTCTATTCCCTTCCTCATGCCTGTTCTAAATGCTCATTTCACACACTCCTGTTCTTGCAACCAGCCTCCTCTCGCACCTGTTACCCATCTGTTCCATACCCATGCATTCCTCTAATCACCACTCCTCCTGATTTTTCTCTTCTGCCTTTTGCTCTATTGTTACCATCCCTGTCGCCATCTTTTTGCCAGCATATTTTCTCTTTCACCTCTGACTGCCAGTGCCATTGTCTCAATAAGGTCTCGGATTTTTCTTGTACTGCATCTACCGTAGAATTTCATGTCAGCTCCAGCTCCTACAGACAGTCCCAATTTCTTTCTATTTTTTTTTTAAGCTGCATTTTTCTGCCCACCTACCTGACCCCTGCTCCACTCCATGGACTTACCTTGGTTCCCCTGCAGATACACCCAGCCCCCCCAGGGTGGGGCTAAGGCACCGGACCAACCCGTCTAGGACAGAAGAAGGTGTCAGAGGGGAGCGCCCTCCGACAGTACCTCCCTGGCATACCCCCCAGGGTGAGGATTGAGGCTGGCCAGGCCACAAGCGCCGGAATAGGTCAACGGGGAAGAGCTGGAGGAGCAATCGGAGCTGGGAGCCAGATGTGGCCATCATGCGGCGGTCTGCAATTTTTTATGCTTTTTACCCCGGGGTGGGGATGTGCAATGATGTTCAGCGTCCGCCCCGCCCCTCCCCCAGAAGTGATAGCACCGGCTCAGCAGTACCCCCAGCCTCCGTCAGGGGTCCGCATTGAGTTGGACACTCTGCCTCCTTCCCCCCTGGAGAAGGAGAACAGTCCCTAGGACACTCCATCCTTCTATCCCGGCCAGCCCTCCGATGTTCCGGGTCCATTCCCAAACCTGGGTTGTCAGCATCGCAGACGGACGCCCTGCTGCTGTGCCAGCTGCCCGGCCGACAGTCCCAATTTCAATACTTCCGTTGAACTGTCAACTTTTTTATATGGATCCTGAAATTCATAACAACTATGTACTTTGTGTTACGGGTTTAGCTATGTAATAATGCATGTTATATGTATTCTGTTGCTGTGTAATACGGCACTTATATATTTTGCATTTCACTCCACTCGTATTCCCTTCCCCAGGTTGCAACTGCACACAAACCTTGGCTCAATATGCCTAGCCAGGTCACTAAATTTTAAATAAATAAAAATGGGTAAGAAATAGAACAGCTTTAATCTAGCACAACTTCACTCGGAGTGTGGCAGCATTGTAGGGCAGTGATGTAGAAGGTAATCAAATTAAATTCAGTTAAGTTCTTTAAGCAATAACTGGATGAGTCCCTGCAGAAGAATAACATCACAAATGCCAGGACATATGGTGAAAGTCTTAAAGTACCAGTGGTCTTCATCTGTGCCATAAAATGTCTGTAACTACTGTAGAAGTCAGCACAAAAAAAATGCTACTGCAGATCACCAGGGAAGAGTAAGAACTCACATTATACATGTATGGCTCCACATACTGTGCGGTTTCAGTCATAATCACCTAGGAGAGATCTCATCGTCTAGAGCCATTCCAGGGAAATGTTAAGTTCATATGACTACAATGTGGTCGTCAAATCTGCATCTGTAGCATTGTAGTCGTCAGTGTGCTGTTCTAGCCAGGCACTTCCACTACTCTCCACTTTAGTGTTATGGCAGGGTCTGCTGCATCTCTGCAGAGACAATCAGTTCTAATGCTGAGGTGAAGGTACTCACTTAGTCCTCATAAGGCAAAACTACATACTATTGTGCCACCAGTGATCAGTCCATTAATCTAATCCTGCCAGCAGATCACAGCATAAGCCTTTGTGTTTGCATGATCTGTCACTTGCAACAAAATAGTTTTCACTTCCAGTAATCTGACAGATAAACCCATCGTAGGAGCTCACACATACTATGTTTCAAGAGAGGGTGGGATGGTCACATGGGTAAGGTGAAAATGACAGGAGGGAGGTAGGTCTAGTAAGGTTAATTCAATTAACAAAAGCAGAGCTAAAAGCTGGGAGCACTCTGTAGGCCCTACCAGTACTAGCTAGGTGGGCACTAAGACAGGGACTGGGCACACTTACTTGGCTAGGGGTCTTTTTCTGCTCATTAAATTCTGTGTCTCTATCTTTTTTTATATTTCCCAAGGTGTATACTGTAGCTAGTAGTTTATTAAGCAGTTAAGGTGCACTTGCTGAAAGTTAAATTACAGAAGGCTAACTCAGAAGACTGTGCGGTAATTTTGCAAGTGCTAAGCACATTGCGGGGCTACTAGCCTGTTAGTAAGCTCTGTATTATAGATTGTATATGGGAGAGGGGGAAAAGCTCCACGTAACTGTGCATGACTTTATTGTATAACTGTATTACTGTTTTGTTCTGCATGGTTATATTGTATTGCTGTTGACTGTATGTATACTCCCCCTGTACCCTTCCCCCCAGGATGCACCATGAGACGAGCAACTTGTTGTTCAGTGTGTCCTTCCTGGTGAAACATTTCAATAAATACATAAATAAATAAAATAAAGCAATCAGAGAGAAGCAGCAGCTATTGCCCATCACTAGCTGCAGCAGTTACTGTTACAGTCACCTTCTCAGCAGGTTAAGTACATAGGAAGTGTTCTGTGATAGGCCAGGATTCTCAAATAAGGCAATAGAGCATGCTGACATGAAATCACTATCTGTGCTGAGCCCAGAGGTCAGTATATAGAGTTTCCATGAATTGTATTGCCATGCCTTTCTGTCTCTGTCTCGCTTGCTCTCTGATTTAAAATGTTCTTGCAGATCATTCCATCATGACCGCCATATTGTGTCTGAGTGTTTTTTTATTCTTCTCATTATTTAGTGCATCACAGCACATTGGCATCCTCCTTAACTCCAGTGGAGTCTCTTTTCCCTCCTTCCCCGAGGTGGACAGTGTGCTCTTGGATACTCAGCTCACCTCCACCAGCTGGCCCTCCCACAACTCTGGCTCGCTCCCGAACCTGGACCTTCAGCATTGTGAGCGGTAGCACAGAAAGGCCAGCTACTTCCTAGTTTAAGACTAAATGCCTTGTAGCAGTCATAGCAGCCTTACACTCTGTTTACACATCCGTTTTCACTCCTGCTGCGATCTGTGTCAGCACTGCTTCCACTTCCTGAGGCGACTACCTTGTGAATTTACACAGCCCCTCACAGCACCAATGCAAGATGCGCTGGAGAGGAGCTGTCAGTCTGGGGTGGATGGCTGTTTGGCGACATCAGCAGTGATGCATCAGATGATGTGTGGACTGCTGACATCACTCCTCTCGCGTTGCCATAAAAAGTGGTCTGGGAGCCTTATGTGGTGGCACATTCCAAACCACCTAGAAAGGTACTGTTCTTTTCCGTTTCCCCTTGCCAACCCCACTATGCACATAACAGGTAAAGCCAGCCACCACAAGATCTCTGGTCCGTGACTTAATGGGAAGGTTGACACTTTGGGTGGGTGGTCCGATTTCACAAGTTCAAGCTTTACAGATATCTTTTGCATCTAGTTCCAGGAGGCTCACTGCAACAGTATCTCTTTTCTCCATTGTTCCTTCCTGTTTGCAATAGGGCACTGTAGGAAAGGAGCACACTGCAGCGATGTGAGCAGCGCAGCCAGTCCACATGGCAGCACATACCATTCACATCACTGTGCATTCTCAACTCAGCTGAGGCATCGGAAGCAAATTAAGGAGCGACTTACCATGATCAGGTAAATGTCTACACTGCCACATCTGCACTGCAGCACCACAGGTGCTTGGGTTGCTGCGATGCAAATGTGGTAGTGTAAACAGGCCTTAGACACTTTTTTTCGTCCGCTGTGTTCCTGTTGCCCTTACCCCCAAAAGTCAGGATCATCAATGCTGTAATGTTTTGCAGGCTGGTAGGCAGGTGAATGGCTGCCTTCTCAGCCAGAACTAATGCCACTCCATGGTCAACCAACAGAGGTGGTCTTAATGCTGAGTGGTGCACATTCCACCCCCCGGAGCTGAGCTCCTCTCCTCCATGAGTTCAATCCAGTTAGTGTTGCTCAGCTAGTCAGATACCACCGACTGTCTCAGATTCCATTGGTATCTGACTGCTGGGTTATCATCTAGGATCCAACTGGATACCAACTATCCAATGTGACTATCAGTGATCTGAGGCAGAAATCTGATCTTGGATCCCACTAGCTGACTTCAGATCCTACTGTCTCACCATGGATCTGAAATCTGATTGGGGTTTGATAGGATCTTGTACCCAGAGTCAGATAGATGGACTATCCACTGGACGCCATTTGGGTAGCCAAAGCACTACTGGAGCAACAGTTGTTCCTGTGTGGGACTCTGATACTTGCATATGAGCCTCGATCCCCTACATGACTGCATAATGCCCTGCTGCCTCACCACTGGGCCAGGCCAGCATTCCTTATTTTTTAATGGTAAGTACAGTAGATATTTAACTAAAAAGGTTGCACTGTCCATATTAATAAGTATCATATTCTATACCATAGGAACGTGCTACATTGCGTTACTGTGCTTCTGCCTCTTGTGTTGGTATTGATTTATTTATTACACAACATTTCAAAAGGGTATTCCAATTAAGCTTGATGGGTTCTTTACATTGGTTCTCGGCTTACTGGCAGGTCATAAACACTTCTCATTACACCAGAGAGGGCAACACACACTCACTGTCCAATATATGGAAACATAAACACACACACACAATTTATACTGCTAGCTTATAAAACAAATTGCTGGCTTTACTGTATGCAGTGGAAGATTCAGCTTCACGTTCAAAGATCGAGACAGCAGGTGATGTGCAAACCTTTCAGGTAGAGAGTTAC
Organism: Neoceratodus forsteri; assembly: GCA_016271365.2. NCBI lineage: Eukaryota > Metazoa > Chordata > Ceratodontiformes > Ceratodontidae > Neoceratodus > Neoceratodus forsteri. The sequence continues at coordinate 1,224,926,117 of CM057450.1, forward strand.
ATGGCAAGCTGTGCTTTAAGAAAGAGTTGTCAATGTATTAGATTTAGAAATTATCAAGGTTCATTTGGCTTTTTTTTTTATATGATCCCATGAATGGAGTTCAGTGGCTAGAATTTATCTGTGGGATTGTCAGGGGCTATATTAGTTGTACTTTTGTAGGTTGTTGCTAAATCATTTCTTTTTGATAGATAAATGGAGTGGGTTTAGCCTTGCAAGGGTAACTTTTGAAGAAGTTAATGCATTGCAGTTTTATTTTTTTATAGCACCTGTCATGCTAAGTATAACAAATTCCTGCAGAGTGAGCGAAGGGCAGTAAGGGGAAACAACTCCTCTTACATTTACAGGTTTGTTAAAGACTGTGATACCTTTCATTGGATGAAACAACATCTAAATTGTGCAAAGATATGGTATAGTACAGAAGCTTTCAGGGCCATACAGATCTCTTTATCAAATGTTTCAGCAGTCTGACTCTCAGAATTAAAGACTGTTACAAGTATGCATTGCAGAACTGATTGCTTAAGAATTTCACCAAATCATTTACAATTACAAAAATGTGGGGGAATCATTGCTACTACAGCTGTTTTTCTTGCTTAGGAGGCTCGTTACATGGCACAGGGTAAGCTGTAAGCTGGTTCCAAGGCACAACCATTGAGGTGCCCACTGATACTCTGGCAAATCAGTGTCTGAACCAATGCTCTCCTCCTAGGGGAAGGATTTGGCACACAGCTCTTAGAGAGGCTCCTGGGGGAGGCACTGCAGAGTTGCACTTGACAACGTGGCTGACTGCATGCTGCCGTGCACCTCTCTACTTAAAGGAAAACTGTGTCGAACCTTAAAGTAATTTTTCCTAGCAAACGCGGTTTGTTAAATGCTGGTTCCAGTTCTGGTATTGTTCCATCTTTACAAGCCTATTAGTAACCTCCATTAGTGTTTCTGATTTACACTATGGTGTTAAGTACTATTTTAGAACTGTATGATGTAGTTTATGTCTCTCTCCACCACAGAGTTATATAATAGAACAAGAATGCATTGCAAGGAGCATAAACTACATCATACAGTTTTACAATGGTACTTATCAGCAGTGTACAGTTCACAAATGTCCACGAGGATATTTAAAACAAACTATGGAGACTGAACAGTAACATAACTACCACGAGTATTTCAAAAGAAGAAATTACTCACCATAGGTACCCCCCCCTTCTTTTGTGAATAGAGCAGAAGTATTTGTTCAGTATCACTGCCAGCCTCTGCCCACCCCACCCCCTTCCCTTTATTAAGCCTCACTATTAGGGTTGCCACCACACCCCCAAACTCCACCCCTAACCCCACCCCTTTTATGACTAATGAGGGCATCGCTTGGATTCTGATTCACCTGATTTATTCAGAATTGCTGCTGATATAACATTGTGTACAACTTCTTTAAATTACATCATGATTATTATTTTTGGTTTGTTTGATTTAGATTCAAATATTTTAAATTTCAGTGTGTGTTAACATGTGATTGGGTTAGAGAGGGGGTTCAGGGGACTTTCCATCCTGTGTACACAGCTTAGCTGACAAATCGAGTGACTACAAGGACACCTCTGACAACTGGCTAGTTTGGAGCAGGTGGCCTTTTCTGGTAAAACTCTTTCAATAAATAAACTACACCAGTAATGGTGGACGAGCTGTAATTACAAATATCATCTGCCATTTTAAGATGTCCTACTGTCCCTCCCATTGCTCCTACTCTAAAGTTATTTGTAATGTCACAGAAGTTTTTAAAAGTGGTAGGAACTATTCTATGCTGTTAAATACCCTATTTGTTTCCCATGTCAGTCATACATGGCAGATAGCATGATATGTGATATGTAGTGTGGAGGCAGTATAGCGCAGTGGTTTAAAGCTCTGAGCTGCAATTCTGGAGACCAGGGTTTGAATATCACAGCCCAAACGTGCATACTTTGTGACCCTACACAAATCACTTAATTCCCTTGTGCTCTCAGGTTGCACCTGTAAACAAGCTTTAGTTTAGTGTGTCTCTTCTGGTAAAAAAAAATAATAATGTTTTGAAAAATTTTTGATAAATTGCCTAAATTTGCAGTGCCATCAAATCTAGATTGTGTTCCTGTCATCTCATCAGCTACTGCTCTCTCTTCCTTTTCTCATTTCTGTAGCTCAGCATGACATTAGCCACATTATTCTGTGCTGTTCATCTGAAAGGCCTGGATTGGTCTTCCTGGAATATCCAAGTAGTATGAAAATTGACAACAATAACTACTGAGGAGAGAGACAGGCATAGTATTGCTAGAAATGAAATAAAATATTAGATTATTAATTTAACAAAAGGGGTAACAAATATTAAAATATAGGACAGACCCTAAAAGAAAAAATGGTGAACATTTAAAGGTATAAAAGTATTCCTTATCACAGCAGTCAAAGACCATACTCACAATGCAGCCTGGAAAGGATTAGTGTGATTTGCTGCGAATGGTCTTAATAGCCCTACTTTACACCTCTCAGAGTGACTGGTATACAAACAAAGGTCTGCATGACATCAGAATCTGTTTGTAATCTGACCATGCAAGTAAAATGGTGAAGGATTTAACAGGATCTGTTTTACAAGCATGTGAGCATTTAAAATGACTGAAAAAGTACTACCTCTGAATAAAACTGGATTAGCAGGTAAAGTTTCTGAAACACACTGTACAGTCCATACTGGGACAGAAAGCTACCCTAATGTGGTGCCTGTCTGGTTTCAGAAAAATGAAGGTGTTGATTAAGGTGGTATTGTTTACTCTTCCCATGAATAATCTTCCAATTTGCTGGTGTGAAGTTAGAGGTGACAACTGAGCAGACAGGGACACATTTTGCTCTTTAAGTGCCCTGCTCTTGAAGGCACTTCCTGATTCGCATGCACTGCCGGCAAGCAAGCACACTGAAATGTCAGACACTTGCTTACAGTCAGATGAGAAGAAAATGAAACAGTTAGTGGGGAATCTAACAGGTGCTGCTTGACCCACCATAAAAACCCAATTTGCAATGGTGAAAACAGGAGGACCGAATTTGGACCTAGAAAACCGAATCATTCGGTCAAAAACCGAGTAGGTGGTAACCTTACTCACTATCCCTCCCTTGGTCTTTCTTCACTCCCTAATGTACATATTTATTTATTTATTTATTAAATTTTGCTGACCGGGTAGGCCCACTGAGCCCCGAAGGTCCCTTTTTCAGGGGCGACCCGGATATAAAAGGTTTTATCCCCCTTCTTAACTCATTTGCTCCCAGTGGCCATTTTGGGTCTGCACCGGAAGACATATGAAGAGAGACTTAAGGAGCTTAATATGTATAGCCTCGAGGAAAGGAGGGAGAGGGGGGACATGATAGAAACTTTCAAGTACCTCAAGGGAATCAAAAAAGTCCAAGAGGGTAGCATCTTTCAAAAAAAGAGGTGTGCAAGAACAAGGCACAATTTGAAGATAGAAGGGGGCTCCAGAGGTAATTTAAGGAAGTATTTTTCACAGAGAGGGTTGTGGATGTATGGAACAGCCTCCAGAGGAGGTTGTGGAGTCAAAACAGTGGTGGAATTCTAAGCATGCATGGGACAGTCATAAGGCAATTCTAAGGGGTGGGGGTAGGAAGAAGTAGGCTGCTGGTTAACTAGGATCTGCAGCTTATCCATCAGGTAGGGAAATGGGCAGACTGGGTGGGCCAAGCGGTCCTTATCTGCCATCAAATTCTATGTTTCTATGTTTCTATCCAGTTCTAACCCCAGGAATCACTCATTATGATTAAACTTAATGCAGCCTACCAAGCAGTACCTTTGGAGGTTGGGCAGAGAACCTATTTCAGAAACAGGATCTGCAGTACTGCTGTACCAAACCTAGCATCACCTCTGGATTGCAAGTCCAGGCTGTAATGCTTTGTGAAGGTGTGTACTGTTTTCCATGTAGCTGCTTTACAGATTTCCAGTAGCGGAATTTCTCTTGAAGCTGCCACTGAAGCAGCTGTGCCCCTGGTGGAGTGTGTTCTCAGGCCCAGAGGTACTTGTTTACCCACCTTACTATGACAAAACTGTATACATGCCACTACCCAGCGAGCAACTGTACATTTTGTTGCAGCTCTGCCCTTACCAACTTCACCATACGTATAAAAGAGCTGTGACTGACTTGTCCTGTAAGACTTGGTTCTGTCAAGGTAGTGGCTAAGAGCCCTTTTGACATCAAGGGAGTGAAGTCTCCTTTCTGGAGAACTGGAGTAGTCTGTAAAGAAGACAGGTAGAGTGATAGACTGATTCAAGTGAAAATCAGATACCACCTTGGGAAGGAATTTTCTATTAGTCCTAAGGACCACCTTGTCCCTGTGGAATGAGATGCAGTCCACATCTGTGCATAGGGCTTGTAATTCACTGATCCTTCTGGCTGAAGTAATGGCAACCAGGAAAACAGTTTTCCAAGTGACATACTTCAAATCTGCGGTTGCCATAGGTTTGAATGGTGCATCCATGAGTTTAGCAATTCAAATATTTAGATTCCAGGCCGGAACCGGTTCCCTTAGGGGGAGGGTGCAGAAGATTAAGGCCTTTAAATATTTTCTAAATATATGGATGAGAAGCCGTAGACCTCTCCTTACCAACTGACAGGTTAGCAGAGACTGAAGCTAAGTGAACCTTGAGGGTGGAAGGCTTCAGACCTAAGGAATGTAAATGTGTAAGGTAATCTAGAAGAATAGCCAAATCAGCCCGGAAAGGGCTCAAAACCTTTTACCTGTATACCATATTGTAAATCTTTTCCACTTAGAGGCATATGTCTTCTTAGTAGAAGGCTTCCTGGAACCCCTAAGCACTGTCAACACCTGTTCTGATAGATTAAGGTTAGCAAACTCTAAGTCCTCAAGAGCCACGCCTTGAGTCTCAGTGATTTGAGATTGGGGTACAGGATCCTGCCCTGAGAGGAGGTTAACAGGTTGTGCCTCCTGGGCAGATGGATTGGGGAAACCACTGTCAGAGACAGCAGAAGAGAGTACCAGTGCTGTCTCGCTCAATCTGGAGCCACCAGTATCATTTTTGCTGGTTGGGACCTCAATTTCAGTAGGGTCCTGAATATCATAGGAAAAGGAGGGAATGCATACAGAAATTTCCCTGTCCAATCCAGGGCCAAGGCATCCAGGGGGATTGTGCCCCTTAGAGGAGGCCTGCAACAGTACATTGGAAGCTGGTGGTTTTCTGGGGAGGCAAAGAGATCCACCTCTGGAGTGCCCCATTTTCTGAAAATTGTACTGAGTACCTGAGTATTCAGGCACCACTCATGGTGGTCCTGACTTATCCTGCTTAGAGAGTCTGCCAGCACATTGTCCTTCCCTGGAAGGTGTATGGCTGACGGGGATACTCCCATGGAGTATACCAGGGACCACAGTCTCATTGCTTCTGTGCACAGTAGATGTGACCTGGTACCTCCTTGCTTGTTGATGTAATACATGATTGTGGTGTTGTCTGTTCTGACTTGCACCACCCTGTTTTGCAGGTAAGGAGCGAATGTTTTCAAAGCCAGGTAAACAGCCCTGAGCTCCAAGATATTTATGTGCAACAGAGACTCTTGGGGGGATCATGTGCCACTTGCTGTGTGCTCTAACATTTGTGCCCCCCCAGCCTAGAAGAGCGGCATCTGTTGTGAGGATTATTGAAGGTTGTTCCCTTATAAAAGGCACACCCACCCTGAGGTTGTTCTCGTCCAGCCACCATTGTAAGGCCTGGACTAAACTTTCTGTGACTGGAACCAGTTTGGACACAGGATCCGTCCTTTGAGACCAATACTGTCTGAGATGAAACTGACTATCTCTCATTTGAAACCTAGAGCCCATTACCACTGCCGTGGCAGATGCCATGTGGCCTAGTAGCCTGAGAAATTCTCTGGCTGTTCTGGACCTCCCAGACACAAAGGATTTTGCAATCTGCAGAATGCTTGTCACCCTGTCCTGTGGCAGGAGGGCTCTGCCCTGCCAGGTGTTTAGTTCTGCTCCAATAAACTCCAGCACCTGGAGTAGTACCTGTTGAGATTTTTCTTCGTTTATCAGAAATCCCAGGGACTCTAGTGTGGATTTTGTGAGCGTCAGTGACTGTACTGCATGCTGCAGAGACTGTCCTACTCTTAACCAGTCATCCAGGTAGGGGAAGACTGTTATACCTTGTTTTCTCAAGAACTCTACCACCACTGATAAGCACTTTGTAAAAACCCTTGGTGCTGAAGTTAGCCCAAAAGGGAGTGCTGCAAACTGATAATGGCCTGAAGCCAGCCTGAATCTCAAAAATTTTCTGTGAGATGGTCTGATGGGAATATGGAAATAAGTATCCCTTGGCTTACACCTAGGGAGGCTAGCCAGTCTCTCTTTTGCAATGAAGGAACAATTATGGCAAGAGTGACCATTTTGAACTTTGGTTTCAAAATGTGCTTGTTCAGAAGTCTTAGATCCAAAATAGGCCGCCAATGAGGAAGTACTGAAATAAAAACCCTTTCCCCTGCTTATTAGAGGCACTACCTCTACTGCTTTGATTGCTAGCAGATGTTTTACCTCTGCTTCCAACAGAATCCTGTGTGCAGTTGTTACCGGAGCAAAGGTTCTTGTTCTCAGCTTTGGGAATGATTTGAAACTGAGTGCCAAGCCCTGGCTCACTACCTCCAGCACCCACTTGTCTGTGGTGATGGACTGCCAAGCGTGAAGGTACTGAGCCAGTCTGCCACCTACTGGTGGAACTGTAATAGGGGATGCGACCTGCACTAGCCCATCAGGGATTCTGTGCGGGCTGTGCCTGAACCTGTGGTGCAGGAGCCGCTCTTCTCATGGCTCTCCTACCCCTTCCTCTAAAATAACCTCTAGCTTGCTGCTGAGGCTGGGAGGCTTGTGCCTGAAAGAAAGGTCTGGGGTAAAAAACCCTGACCCTACCTCCCCTACTCTGGGATCTATAAGAGGTGAAGGGCCTATCCTTGGAATTGCTCCGATAGGTGGATGTATATTCCTCCATCTTCTTCATGTATGCCTCAGTTTTATCCCCAAACAAGGAGTTGTTCTCCAGGGGGAAATCCATTGCTTTGGCTTGGGTGTCTAAAGTTAGGTTGGTGGCTCTAAGCCATGCAAACCTCCTGAGTGAAACTGACAAAGCCATTAACTTGGATGCAGTATCATTGGCATCCACTGCCATATGAAATTGGTACCTGGTAGCATCAAGTGCAGCCCTTGCTGTATCTTGCAAGTCTAAAGCCACTTCCACTGGGACCCTTTCAGCCAAAGCTAGAACAGTGTTCCATAGAGCTTTTTGGTACTGCACTGAATATGCCACGTAATTGGCCTGCCTAACTAATAAAGAGGCAGCCATGTACCCTTTCTTTCCCATGGCATCCATTTTTCTTGAATATTTGTCTGGTGGATGGGTAGCCAATGGGATCCTGGCCTTGTCACAGGCAGCAGCTTGGACTACTCCCTCAGGATCAGGATGCGTAAATAGAAAATCAGCTGTAGTTCTGTCCAGCTGGTATTTCTTGTCAGCTTTCTTATCCACACCAGGGATAGAGGTTGGAGTTTTAAAAATCTGCACTGCAGCCTTCTTTAAAGATTTATGCATGGGCAGAAGTAGACGTTTCGTGGTGGTTAACCCCATCATTTCTAGAAAGTCTGCCTCCTCCATATCCTCCTCTGTTTCCTGAAGAGGAAGGTTCAGGGTTTCCACCATGTTCTTAACAAAAGCATAGTGGGAGGAGTATTCCTCAGGACCCCTAGGAGAGGTCCAAACTCTTGCTCAGGAGAGACCTCTGGATCTATAGGATCCCCTTCAAAATCCTCCTCCTCCTCCTCCTCACCAAACAATTCCAGCACTTCTTGCCTTGCTGGGGCTGTAGGAGGAACCGGGGCAGTCGGTGTAGGAACCAGGATTGCACCATGTAGGGCTTGTAACACTTGTAGTGCCTTAGCAATGTCCTCAGCCGAGGGCATGATATGCTTGTCTGCTGGGAGTTCCTTAGCCTTCTCGGCCGGAGGCGCAGTGACATGTTTTTCTTTACACTTTTTCTTTAATGGAACAGGTTCAGTGCCTGTTCCCACAGCCATTTTTGTTTTACCTTGTTCAGATTTATCTGAACTCCTGCCAGGATCCTTGGCTTTACCTCCATCCTTTTTGTGGGAGGAGGAAGAAGCAGAATTATCCCCAGAAGCAGAAGCCATCTCTTCCAAAATTTTAGACCTTTTCTTTAATGTTTTTGGGCAAAAGGTCTTACAAATATCACAACTGGCAAATATGTGACTTATACCCAAACAAGAAATACAGAGAGAATGTCTATCTGCTTTGCTACAAGTTACCCACAAGACTCACAACATTTAAAACCTGTGGGTCCTGTGCATTTTTTAGGTTTATCCAAATGGACCTCTGACATTTAAGCTAGCAAAAACAAAAAGATTACTTCAAAAAAACGTTATTTAAAGTAACTCGGAACCAGAGATTACTTTAAAATAACTACCGCTAGCGGTTCCTGAAGAAGAAGGAACTGAGAAAATTACTAAATTTAGACAAAACTAAAGCGGTTTAAGGAACTGACTACTAAATATCTCTAAATAATAATAAATTGAGATAAAAACCTTTAAAATAGACGCAGAACCCTTGGTTCCAAGGAACCGTGAGGGAACCGCGAATATAAATAAAAAACTACTAAAACACTAATTTACTATACTAAACAATGTTTCTAAGACAGCAATTTAAAATTAAACTGAAAATGAGTACTTATCTACAGATAAACTTTAGTCAGAGACAGTTCAAGGAGAGCTCTCTGGGACGTCCTTACTAGGCAGGCGGAGTAAAGAATCTGAAGCACTCAGAGTGCAGCAGTTGCTAGGGCAGCAGCTTGAAAGTGGCATGAGCCAACTGAGAGTTCCATAATTTGCATAAAATTCCATCTCTCTCCGGGCAGTTCAACACAGGAGGCTGACTGCATTAAGTTTAATTATAATGAGTGATTCCTGGGGTTAGAATCAGCTTCTACTGGGGAAAATGACTTACAGATTCAGTGCAGTTCTCCTTGGATTAACCATGATTTTCAAGCACATATAAGAGACCGGTACAAATAGGGCAGTGAGGAAATGGAAAATGGCCACTGGAGTACACCGAGTGATAGCTCAACATGTCCCCCTCAAGCCAGTTGACTCACCAAGTGCACCAGTCTCACCCACCTCCAGCCATCCATCCAGACACTGAAAGCCACTCCCCTCTCTGGAGGTGGCAGTGAGGTCTGCAATCAGGAATGAGCTTGAAGAAATGGAGGGCTAGAGAGCACAAGGATCTTGGAGGTGAGAACTGACAGCAAAGGTGAATCTGGCAGGCAGCAGGGGCACTTGAAGGATCTAAACAAGTAAACTGTCTGGGGAGACATGGAGGAGGAAAAAAAACAATGTGTTCTATATGTTGTTCTCCACAAGTGGAACATGTGAGCAATAAGACACGACGGGGTGTGCACTGAGCAGATATTACTGCACGCCCAGGGGTGTAATGAGGTATTAGGCCACAGGCTGAGTACCTTCACCCCGCGAAAGTGTGGTAACATCTGTTCAATTCACACCACGGAGTGTTTTATTGCACTTATAAAACAGGCTTCATTTATTAAATACATTTCTAGAATTACAGAAATATGTTTATCTATGAAAGAAGCTATAATTTGTGAATTTATGATAACAATTGTCATCCCACCTGGTTTGCTGTGGGACTTTGGTCCTTTTGCACAATCCGTAGTTGTAGTTTTTTCCTGTATGATTATGTAACTGATCACCCCCCAAACACATAGATATGTTCATATATGCTTGATATATATGCTGGACTCAAAGCAGCATGGATTCACAGCAGGAAGGTCATGTCAGACAAATCTAATCGATTTCTTTGACTGGGTGACCAAAGTAATAGACCAGTGAGGGGCTGTGGATATGGCCTACCTAGACTTTAGCAAGGCATTTGACACAGTCTCGCACAAAAGATTAATAATCAAGTTAGCCAGCCTGGGAGTGGGTCCCAGGGTGGTAGCCTGGGTAGAAAACTGGCTGCACAACAGGACACAGAAGGTAATAGTGAATGGAACACATTCTGAAGAAAGGGGGGTTACTAGTGGAGTACCTCAGGGCTCAGTACTGGGTCCAGTCCTCTTTAACGTCTTTATAGGTGACATTGCAGAGGGTCTGAAGGAAAGGTATGCCCTTTATGATGACACAAAGATCTGTAACAGAGTTGATACACAAGGGGGGTAGAAAGGATGAGAAGGACTTGGCAAGGTTGGAGGAATGGTCAGACATATGGCAACTTAGATTCAATGCAAAGAAGTGCAAAGTAATGCACCTGGGAAATAAAAATCCAGAGAAGAGTACACAATAGCAGGGGAGGTACTAACAACAACAATAATGGAAAGGGATCTGGGTGTAGTCATATCAGATGACCTAAAGGTGGGTATGCAATGTGAGAAGTCAGTAGGAAAGCCAGGGGATACTGGGATGCATAGGGAGGGCATCACAAGTAGAAAAAGGGAAGTGGTTATCCTCTATACAGACAGTTGGTGAGACCCCATCTGGAGTACTGCATGCAGTTTTGGAGACCTCATCTACGCAAGGACATAGACAGGATGGAAGCAGTCCAGAGGAGGGCAACTAAATGGTGCAGAGTCTACATCAGAAACCATATGAAGAGAGACTGAGAGGCTTAATATGTATACCCTTGATGAAAGGAGGGACAGGGGGACATGATAGAAACTTTTAAGTACCTCAAGGGAATCAACAAAGTGTAGGAGGGTAGCATCTTTCAGAAAAAGAGATGTGTAAGAACAAGGGGGCACAATTTAAAGTTAGAGGGGGGACGGGTCAGGGGTAATGTGAGGAAATTCTTTTTCACGGAGAGAGTGGTGGACGTATGGAACTGCCTTCCTGGAGAGGTTGTGGGGTCTAAAACAGTGGAGGAATTCAAACATGCATGGGACAGACATAAGGCAATTATAGTGGGGGGTTGCAGGAAATAGGCTGTTGGTTAACTAGAATCTGCAGCTTATCCAGTAGGTAGGGAAATGGGCAGACTGGGTGGGCCAAGTGGTCCTTATCTGCCGTCAAAGTCTATGTTTCTATGTTTCTATCACAAAAGTGTAATTTACTGTGAGGCTCGCTTTTTTTGGTGTACTTTTGATTGTGACTCCTTTGCTGTTTAACTTTGTGACACATGGGGAGAATGAGGTTACGTGCATGGGGAGAGACAGCGTGAGTACGGAGGTTTTCTGTTCATAACTCTAGTTTTCTGTATGAGGGCGTGATCAGCGTCAGCATGTGAGCTGCTGTACTTTTCTTCACCTACTGTTATATATACGAGGACCTGCCAGGAGGGTATGAAAATTTTAAACACAATAATTGTGCTTTACTTGTGTGTGACAAGGAGATGATGCCACTCTTGAGGACCTACCTTTTCTTAAATCTGTTGCAGTGGTTCTTCTATTTCTTAGCCTAATCTATCCTTTACAATTTCTAGTCCATAACGTTGGCCACCTATGGGCGCCCCCTCTCCTTTCTTGACTATGCTATAGTGTCCTCTTTAATTTTCCTTTTCCCTCTCAGGTCCTCCTACAGGGAGGTAACTGTGGTGACCTCTGAGCTGATGTAAAACAACAGGCTGTGTACCTTGTTGTTGGATTTAGTATGCAATAGCACTATGTCATAAAATATCTTATGTGTATGAAACCTGTAAATGTTGAAAATACCACAGCACTAGGTGTTTTTGATAAATGTAAAAAGTTACTAGGGGACTGTATTATAAAAATTAAGTTACCGGGGTAGAAATATCAGAAACCCTCCATTGTGTTATTTAAAATGCATGTAAATTACAGATTATACAATGGGGTATGAAAATTCTGTAACCTCATTGGTCAAAACACATCACATGACCGTGATAAATCCTCCAGTATACCCACTGTAAACGTTTTATATCACTATAAAACCAAAAAACAAGTTGAACATTGTATAATAGCAATATACCATGACAAGAGAGTGGGTATATCGGTGGATTTACCACTTCTGGTGTGGTAAATCCACCAATATACCCACTCTGTCATGCTATAACATAGAAACATAGAATTTGACGGCAGATAAGGACCGCTTGGCCCACCCAGTCTGCCCATTTCCCTACCTAATGGATAAGCTGTAGATCCTAGTCAACCAGCAGCCTACTTCTTTCTACCCCAACCCCTAGAATTGCCTTATGGCTGTCCCATGCATGCTTGAATTCAATCACTGTTTTTGACTCCACAACTTCCTCCGGAAGGCCGTTCCATGCATCCACAACCCTCTCTGTGAAAAATACTTCACATTACCTCTGAGCCACCTCCCATATCTTCAAATTGTGCCTCTTGTTCTTGCACACCTCTTTTTGAAAGATGCTACCTCTTGGACTTTGTTGATTCCCTTGAGGTACTTGAATGTTTCTATCATGTCCCCTCTCCTCCTTTCTCGAGGCTATACATATTATGCTCCTTTAGTCTCTTCTTCATATGTCTTCTGGTGCAGACCCTGCACCATTTTAGTTGCCCTCCTCTGGACAGCTTCCATCTTGTCTATGTCCATGCGGAGACTGGGTCTCCAGAACTGCACACAGTACTCCAGATGGGGTCTCACCAGCTGTCTGTAAAGAGGGATAACAACTTCTTGTTTTCTACTGGTGAGCCTCTCCCTATGCATCCCAATATCCCCCCAGCCCTCCTTACTGCCCTCTCACATTGCTTGCCCACCTTTAAGTCATCTGATATGACTACCCCCAGGTCCCTTTCCATTTTTGTTGTTGTTAGTATCTCACCCCCCCCATTGTGTACTCTTCCCTTGGGTTTTTGTTTCCCAGGTGCATTACCTTGCACTTCTTAGCATTAAATCTAAGCTGCCATACATTTGGCCATTCCTCTAATATTGCCAAGTCCCTTCTCATCCTTTCCACCCCACCTTGTGCATCAACTCTGTTGTAGATCTTTGTGTCATCTGCAAAGAGACATACTTTTCCTTCCAGCCCCTCTGCAATGTCGCTTACAAAGATATTGAAGAGGACCAGTCCTAATACTGAACCCTGCGGCACCCCACTAGTAACCCCCCTTTCTTCAGAGTGGACTCCATTTACTATTACCCTCTGTGTCCTATTCTCCAGCCAAATCTTTACCCAGGCTATCATCTTGGGACCCACTCCCAGGCTGGCTAACTTGTAAATTAATCTTTTGTGTGGGACTGAGACAAATGCCTTGCTAAAGTCTAGGTAGACCATGTCCACAGCCCCTCCCTGATCTACTACTTTGGTCACCCAGTCAAAGAAATCTATTAGATTCGTCTGGCATGACCTTCCTGCTGTGAATCCATGCTGCCTTGGGTCCTGTGCCCCTCTGGCCTCTAGGTACTCGACAATTCTTTCCTTCAGAAGTGATTCCATCATTTTCCCTAACACTGAGGTTAAACTAACTGGTCTATAGTTTCCTGCTTCTGCCCTGTTCCCACTTTTGTGAAAGGGAATCACATCGGCCCTCCTCCAGTCCTCAGGTACCACCCCATCCTCCCATGATTTGTTAAAGAGGGTAGTCAGTGGTGTCACTAGTTCTACCCTTAGTTCTTTTAGAATTCTGGGATGAATCCCATCAGGCCCCATTGCTTTGTCCACCTTCAGTTTTAAGAGTTCTTTCAGAACCCTTTCTTCTGTAAATGGGCTGGTATCAACTTCTGTATCCAGAGGGTTTCTATTGTTTGTTTTAGGTACCTCACCCTCTTCATTTGTAAATACTGAGCAAAAATATTTGTTTAGTATCTCTGCCTTTTCACATTCACCCTCTGCCCACCCCTCCCTTTACTAAGCCTCACTATATTGCTTAATTGTTTGAGAGGCCGTTTGGCATCATGCATTCCTGCTTTAAACTGAACCAGCCTAAAACTTCATGGTGATTTGCATATACTTCCCATGGTGCTTTGGATTAGAAACATACATAAAAACTGTTGGCAGATAGGGACCGCCAGGCCCATCCACTCTACCCACAGGCCCTATACATTGTATGTGGCCACTGACCCTATGTGAGCAATGGCTTTTCATCACTCCCTCCCCTCTCAAGCTTCCCTTGTGCTTGTCCCAGGCATGCTTAAACCCCTCCACTGTGCTTGCCCCCACTACCTCCTGTGGCAGACTATTCCAAGTGTCAACTACCCTTTCTATGTGGAAAAACTTCCTCACATTACCTCTTAATCTACCCCCTTCCAATTTCATATTGTGCCCCCTTGTTCTAGTACTTTTTCTACATTGGAAAAGGTCCCCCACCTGCACCTTGTTTATACCCTTGAGGTACTTGAAAATTTAAATCATGTCCCCCCGCTCTCTCCTCTCCTCCAGTGAGTATATACTGAGGTCCCTTAGTCTCTCCTCATATGTTTTGTGGTGCAAGCCCTGCACCATCTTTGTCGCCCTTCTCTGGATTGTCTCCACCTTGTTTATGTCCTTGCACAGGTGTGGCCTCCAGAACTGCATGCAGTACTCCAGGTGAGGCTTTACCAATGTTTTATACAATGGCATCACCACCTCCTTCCTCCTGCTAGTGCTGCCTCTGCCATGCACCCCAACATGCCACTGGCCCTCCCCACGGCCTTTGTGCACTGCTTTGCTCATTATGGGGGTTTGTGTGATGTTGTGTTTCTTTGAAACTTGGCTTAATTGCCAATGCCCTTTGGGGTAACCCTTGTATCAGTGCTTCCGCACTGAGGTTCTTTGTCTTTAGCTTTGTTTTGGGGTTTTCTTTTTTTTTGAGCTCCCCATTACCCAAACACACAAGACCAATATAGGTGATAGTTCATTTCCACAGGAAAGATAGATCAGTAGATCAGTGAGTCAGCAGGTGCTGACTAAGTGCAGAGGAAGAACATGCATAGTCTGTTGCTGCAAACTGATGTATTGAAGAAGGGATATGCCATTGCTTAAGGTTGTCCCCTGTGTTTTAAATAAACATCCCACAGAGTCTGTGTGTTGAACCTGAAGTTCTGTGTCTGGTCCATCTGTTATCCCACAACCTCTCCATATTGTGCATATACATGCACAGACAGGAGTGCAATTGGCAGTGAAGACACCCAAGGCGGAGATGTGCCGCGGGACCAGCAGCGTGATCACTGGCTGTAAAACCAGCACATTCAGTTTGTGAATACATTTTTTTATTTAGTTTTACTTTTAAATGGGAGATATTTTAAAAAAATTGAGGCAACAGTTTTTTTTTTTGTTTAAACCACAGGACCGGCAGCACGATGGCCACAGCAGGAGCGGGTGTGAATGAGGAAGGCAGAGAAAGAAATCAGACTGTAAAAAAAACAAAAGCAGTTTCTATTCAGTTTTAAAGGTAACATTTCTGCATGGGGTTTATCAGCGATTAAAAGTTGGCAACTATGGTTCTCAAACGAGGTGGTGGGGAAGGTTAGGGAGAAAAAGGCGGCATTCAGGAAGAAGCAAACATAGACGGAGCAGGACAGAGAACTGTACTAATTAAAGCAGAAGGAAGCGGGGAAGGCAGTCATAATAGCAAAGGCCCACACTGAGGAAAAGATAGCCAACTCAGTTAATCTCTTTTGTTCCCATAGATGCCATATGGCGTCAGAACCATTCATTGCTGGATCCGACCCAAAATGGCCACCGGGAGCAGATGAGTTAAGAAGGGGGATAAAACCTTTTATAGGTACATTAGGGAGTGAAGAAAGACCAAGGGAGGGATAGTGAGGTTTAATAAAGGGAGGGGGGGGGGCAGAGGCTGGCAGTGATACTGAACTAATACTTCTGCTCTATTCACAAAAGAAGAGGAGGGGGAGGTATCTAAACCAAAGAATAGAAAAACTCTGTACAGTGGGGTCAATCAATCAATCAAAATCTTTATTTACCCAGGCGATCACCATTGAGCAAACTCATTTACAAGTGGACCTGCAGCTTGCAAAGACGAGGGTATAGAATAGAGTACAAGTAAAATATACATAAAACAACAGTAGCAAGACGTATACAACAAAATATATACAGTGTAGAAATAAAGGTAAATAATATATATACAGAGATGCCTTTATAATCCTATCCATCAAGAACATGTTCATAGCCTGTAAAGGAGTCCCTGGGATATGGAAAAGCGCACGTGTAGGAGGCAGGGATGCTGGCAGAAAGATTTTGGGATACTAAGCTGGTGGTATCAGGGCATAAGAGTGGGCGATGGGGGGGTGTTGCAGTGAGTATGTAGTACCGGTGGGACTGGAATGGACTGAGGTGAACCAGTAGTACTGGTGGGACTAGAATGGACTGAGGGAGGGGGGAGTAATCTTAGTAAGGGAATACTTAGTTTGAATGGGAAGGACTTAGATTGAGCAGAAACGTCAGCTGGACAACTAGGAACGGTGGAAACAGTTCAATACAAGATACAAGAAAGGGTTCTGAAAGAACTCCTAAAACTGAAGGTGGACAAAGCAATGGGGCCTGACAGGATTCACCCCAGAATTCTAAAAGAACTAAGGAGAGAACTAGTGAACCACTGACTACCCTTTTTAACAAATCATGGGAGGATGGTGTGGTACCTGAGGACTGGACGAGGGCAGATGTGATTCCCCTTCACAAAAGTAGGAGCAAGACAGAAGCAGGAAACTACAGACCTATTAGTTTGACCTCAGTGGTAGGGACAATGATGGAATCATTTCTGAAGGAAAGAATTCTTGAGCACCTAGAGGCCAGTGGGGCACAGGACCCAAGGCAGCATCGATTCACAACGGGAAGGTCATGTCAGATGAATCTAATTGATTTCTTTGACTGGGTGACCAAAGCAGTAGACCTGGGAGGGGCTATGGACATGGCCTACCTAGACTTTAGCAAGGCATTTGACACAGTCCCAAACAAAAGATTAATAAACAAGTTAGTCAGCCTGGGAGAGGGACTCAGGATTGTAGCCTGGGTAAAACACTGGCTGGAAAACAGGACACAGAGGGTAATAGTAAATGGAGTCCACTCTGAACAAGGGGGGGTTACTAGTGGGGTACTGCAGGGTTCAGTACTGGGACTGGTCCTCTTTAATATCTTTATAGGTGACATTGCAGAGGGATTGGAAGGGAAAGTATGGCTCTTTGCAGGCGACACAAAGATCTGCAGCAGGGTTGATACACAAGGGGAGGGTGGAAAGGATGAGAAGGAACTTGGCAAGGTTGGAAGAATGGTCAAAAGTATGGCAGCTTAGATTCAATGCAAAGAAGTGCAAAGTAATGCACCTGGGAAACAAAAACCCAGGGAAGGAGTACAGAATGGGGGAAGGGTAACTAACTACAACAAAATGGAAAGGGACCTGGGGTTAGTTATATCAGATGACCTAAAGGTGGGCAAGAAAAGTGAGAAGGCAGTAAGGAGAGCTGGGGGATACTGGGATGCATAGGGAGAGGCATCACCAGTACAAAACAGGAAGTTGTTATCCTTCTGTACAGACAGTTGATGAGACCCCATCTGGAATGCTGTGTGCAGTTCTGGAGACCACATCTCAGCAAGGACATAGACAGGATGGAGGCAATCCAGAGGAGGGCAACTAAAACGGTACAGGGTCTGCACCAGAAACCATACGAAGAGAGACTAAAGGAGCTTAATATGTATATCCTCGAGGAAAAGAGGGAGAGGGGGGACATGATAGAAGCATTTAAGTACCTCAAGGGCAGCAACAAAGTCCATGAGGGTAGCATCTTTCAGAAAAAGAGAAGTGCAAGAACAAGGAGGCACAATATGAAGATGGAGGAAGTATTTTTTCGCGAAGAGGGTGGTGGATGCATGGAATGGCCTTCCTGAGGAGGTTATGGGGTCAAAAACAGGGGGGAATTCAAGAATACATGGGACAGACAAAGCAATTCTAGTGTGGGGTAGGAGGAAGTAGGCTGTTGGTTAACTAGGATCTGCAGCTTACCCAATAAGTAGGGAAATGGGCAGACTGGGTGGGCCAAGCGGTCCTTGTCGAAGGGTGTGGGATTTCAAGAATGTCAGACACAGGCAAACAACTTTTAGGTGCATAAAAAACACTTGAGAGTGTTTGTCATTTTATTTTCTGAATAGCAGACTATGAAATGAACAGAAAGTCAAAAGTAAACTGGTTAGTCAAAACATATCCAACAACTGTTTTCATCACAGTTTCTGCATCTCTGCCATCCTTTAAAATGAACCGTGTGCAAGCACACACCATCAGGCACGCCCACCTCAGTCATCCTCCAGCTGACCACCCTATCTGATTCAATGCCTCTAGTGGCAGTGTTTTATACAGTTTGATGAAGTCACCTGACCTGGCCCTTAACTCATAATACAGAAAAGAAACCCTCTTGGTTAGTCATCTAGCTTCATTTTGTGACTCACCATACGTGTACCTTTTGACACCCCACGTCCTTCTAAACCTTTTATTTCCTATAAGTTAAACATAAGGCTACTAAAGCTTAAAATAGAGTTAATTACAAAGCAACCAAAAAAGAACCCTCCTTAGTTACTCTTGATTGACAGGTGGAGTGGTATAGGAAGGGGACAGTAGAGGGCGCTGCTCCCTTAAGAAAATTCCACATGCATTCCTGCAGTCAGGTAAGACACTAGACTAGGCCTTTGTGGTTTCCTTCCTGGGTCAGTTACAGTTTAGCAGCAAAACCTACACAGAAGGACCCTCGAAACAAAAGGTACTAACCTCTCACTTGTTTTAATAGGAAGGGCTAAGCTGCTTATGTCTATCTCTGCAGCTTTCAGCAATTTATTTGTAAAACAGCCCTTTATGTTTGTTTGTTTGCAATAAACAGCCCTCCAAACACTTCTTACAGGGCTTAATGCAAAGGGAAGGGCACCTTGGAGACTTTACTTATATTTATATTAGTATCTCTACTTATATTTTATAACCTCAAAACATGTATTATTCGTTTAGAAACCACACAGCCCAAAAGCCCTATCTCAAATAGCAAGCCCTAATATTTCTTCTGTGCTGCTATACAGAAAAGCTGCAGGGCACAACTACTGTATTCTTAAGTGCAGCTTTATCTGATCGAAGGCTGAAATGTCGGCCCGTGAGCTTCCCTTTGGCCCATTTTTCTTTGGGGCTTTTATTAGCCCTATACTTTTTCCTCAAATCCCCAAAACACTTTATTTTGAAAGGAGACCCCTGCTTTAGGGCTTTCTTGTTCTAGCACCTTTTCTTTCATTTTTCACAGGACTATCGGGGGCCTTTTATTTGACCAATGTACTCAATTCCACTATCCTCTCCCTGTTCAGGAGCCAGCGCCACAATGTGCGCATATACCTCCTGGTTGGGAGCGTGTTGCAGCTCCGAACCACCAGTGCTCATTTAAAATATTTCTTTATCCTGCATCAGAGCACCTTTTGCTCCAATGCTGCATGGACACACACACACCGAGATTTTGGTGCTAGACTCACTCCAGAAAACAGCTGACCCGCTTATCTAAGCAGCCATAGCAGTGGCAAAGGGAAAACGGGGCCAGCTGGAGCAAGAAGGAGCTTCCTGGATATCTGCAACCAGTGGCAATAACTACCAGGGGAAAGCCGCACAAAGCAGTAACACATTCTAGGACGGATCCTCTTTATTATTAACGTAGCCCCAGTCACACCATTCTGGGGCTGCAATCCTAACACCAGACATACTTTATATTTTATAATCACTACGGGACTTATCTATTCCTGCCTGTAGTGTCTCACCTGTCGATATTGTTTATACTCTTAAGCCGCATCCTGTGGCAGTCCAGGGGCTTCGGCGCAAACCTGCCTCACAGAAGGCTCTATTCTTTTTTCTTTTTACTGACCCCATAGGGTCTTACACACAAAGGGGTACCAGGAGTATCTATCGAGACAGAGCAGCTAAAATGAACTAAAACATCCAGACCGCTGCACCATGCTCATATCCTACTTTGAACTGGGATTCAGACCCGACTCCCACTCAGCCTAAGTTGGCTGAACACTTCCTCGGCTCCTAAATGGCTCAGCTGGCAAACCTATTTCACATTATACCCCACTGCCAGCAGCCGGGAGCCTTACTCTTTACAGAACAGCTGTAAGGGGAGGGTTTTTTTTGGATTCTTGTACCGAGCAGCAGAAAATGAAGTAGGCATTGCCGCTCAGTACTAAACAATTCCTGCTTCGATGCAGGCTACAGAACAGCCGCATAAACAGCTAAACTCTGCACAGGCAATTTAATGAGCCATTTCTTACTGCAAGAAGTGCCTCAAGTTCTCAACACTTCCTTTATTATTCTTAAAATGCACATTCTTTGTATCTTAGCAGCTTTGTTCAGGCTTCTAAACCTTTGGTACATTGAGGGGAGGTGTTGGAAATTTACAAGGGTCAATCTCATGATAGGGGACACCCTGTCACAGTCCTTATCTGCCATCAAAGTCTATGTTTCTATGTTCATCGGAGGGCTTCCCTGTTAGTTTAAAATGACAATGTCATCCATAATGCTTGAAAAAAATGGTGGCATTTCAAAACCTGAATGTTCTAATGACACAAAGATATTCTTTTTTTTTTTCTTTATTGTACTGCGGACCTGCTTTTCAGTACTTGTTTTCACCTGTGCAGCGAACGGATTTGATGCACAGGTAACAACCAATCAAAATGCAGGATTTTCTCTCCCCATTTTATAAATGACTTTGGTGTCTCAAACAGGCATGAAAGGGGTTTTACCAAACCATGGTCCTGGCTCAATGGATAGCACTCTTGCCTCTGGATGCGCTCCTGAGTGAAGAGGAATAACACAACAGGATACAACTGCTCGTGGAGCAGAGGGATTGACTTGTAGGACCATTGATCTTTTTTTCATTCAAGCCATCTAGTTCCCATGTGACCTAAATTGTTGACCAGACCCACCAATCACCATTAAAACATATACTGAATCCTCACCAACAATTTCAAATTACCCAGGGGTTGCTTTTATTTATTTCTTTAGTTATTTGAAAGGTTTACCAGGAAGGGCCTGCTGAGCTGAAAAACTACTATCAAGTACCTCGGCACATGGCTGGACCAGTCACTGGGCTCCTCTACCCACACAGACTCCATTTCCTCCAAGGTTCTCCCTTAGCTCAACGCTCCTCACAGGAGCAAAGCTTTCCTGGCTACTGCAGCCAGACAAGAGATCATCCCAAAAATTAATATCCCTGTCTTCAGCTATGGGGGTATTGATTGTGGTGCTCCCTCCATGAACCAGTTAGGTAGACTGACCCCCATACCATGCTTTCTGCTGCTGCCCTCAGATGCTCCTCCTCACACTCACCACTCTGACCTCTACCCCTCCCTGAGCTGGCCTTCCCTCCACCTTCACCTGCACTGTATTGAACTTTAGGCACTGGTCAGACATCTTCACCAACAACCATTACTCTTTGCTGACTCCTGCTCCACCCTCACACCATCTCCTCAGGCACTGTAACCCTTGCTCCTACAGTACCTCACCTCTAGATGCTGCAGTTCCCTTAAAAAAAGGGTCTTTCTCTTGGAGGCTCCATGCCCTACGGAACTCCTTTTCTCCCCTCCTTCAGTCCTCCCCTCCTCCTCATGGTGGTTGCTGAAGCGACATGTAAGGGAGGTGCTCCCCGCATCCCTGTCTGCTCCTCCTCCTCGGTTCCTTTATCTGGCCACTTGGCTTCTGCTCCCATTACAGCTGCAAAGGTTCTCTCTATCTTGGCCTAATGTTGTCCTCAACTTTGGCCTCAATGCCAATTTTTAGATTACTGTTATTGTTCATAATAATGTATTTATCTCACTGTATCCATCTCATTGTACCCTCTTCCCCAAGGACGCACCTGAAAAAGTACAGTTATGTAAGAACTTAACGTAACAGTAGATCTTCGAGAGGAGCTCTTGCAGTGGGATACACCATAAGGACTATACCTCCAGGTACTAGGACCCCCATGGAAAAATTCTTAGCTAGCAGTACCCAGCAGGGACCACCCCTTTATGTCGGACCGCCTCCGACATCCACCAACAGTATAAAGGGGGTGGTCCCCAACCACTTCCCAGTTCTTCCGCCGGAGACCCAGTTGACAAATCATAGAGAACCGAGGTTAGTGGAAAACCCTGCCAAGGGTAAGCAAATAAAGGAGAAAAGGACCAGGGGGAAAGAGGGTGGGAAATAACGCCTTCTGCAAGAGCTCCTCTCAAAGATCTACTGTTACGGTAAGTTCTTACGTAACTATACTATTTTACTTTGAGCAGGAGCTCTTGCAGCAGGCTACACCATAATGATTGAGTACCAAGCAGTACCAAAATGATCCCAAATGGGCTGGGAGGTGGAAGAAACTGAGGAGCGGGATAAGCTTCAGGACAACAGGCCTTGAAGCACTGCCAATTCAAACCCAGCTCTCCTACGGGAAGCAATGTCCAGATTGTAGTGCTTCACAAAAGTGTGCACTGAACTCCAAGTAGCTGCTGTGCAGATATCTGCTGCAGAGACGTTACGGAATGCTGCAAAAGAGGCAGAAACACCCCTGGTGGAATGACCCTTAACCAAACCCAGTAAGGGTTTGTTGTACTTACTGTAACAGGTGATACAATGGATAAGCCATCTGGATAGAGTCTGCTTTGCCACTGGTGCTCCCAGAGTTCTCTGGGCAAAGGAAACAAAAAGTTGGTCAGATTTTCTCAATGTCTAGGTATGTTGATGTAGTATCTGAACACTGTGAACTTCCAGAGTATGAAGTAGAGCCTCCCCACGATTGGTATGCTCCAGGTAATAATCCGGAAGGTTGATGTCCTGATTAAAGGTAAACTGTGACACCACCTTAGGCAGGAATTTAGGATTAGTCCTCAAGGACACCCTGTCCTTGTGGAAAACTAAATACAGCTTTTTTGCCATCAGAGCCTGAAGCTCGGAAATCCTCTGAGCAGAAGTAACAGCAACTGAAAAGAATCCTTTCCACGACAGAAAACGTAACTTGCAATTCACAGCTGGTTCGAAGGGAGGCAACGTGAGTTTTTCTAACAAAAACAAAAGATCCCAAGGAGGGATGGGGTCCCTGATGGGAGGTTAGAGATGAAGCATTCCCCTCAAAAATGTTCGGGCCAGATGCATCTGGGCAACATATTTGTAATCCACCAGTACATGATAGGCAGAAATTGCAGAAAGGTGTACCTTGCTGGAGGAATACCAAAGGTCCGAGTCTGACAGGGAGAGGAGATACTCAAGGACAGCATTCATAGGGCACAGAAGGAGGTCCAGACCCCACGTGGTGGCCCACAAACAAAAGTGCTTCCACTTCGTGGAGTAGGTAGCTCTAATGGAAGGTTTTCTAACTGCAACCAAGACCTCGGCCACTCTGGGAGATACCCCATAATGTACCGTGGCTACGTCTGCAGGTGCCAGGCATGCAGGTGTATTGACCGGAGGTCTGGGTGAACCAGCCTACCTTGCTCTT
Source organism: Neoceratodus forsteri (assembly GCA_016271365.2). NCBI lineage: Eukaryota > Metazoa > Chordata > Ceratodontiformes > Ceratodontidae > Neoceratodus > Neoceratodus forsteri. The sequence goes on from CM057450.1 coordinate 1,224,949,529, forward strand.
GTGACAGTAATCGGGAGGACAAGGGCAGAGGGATCAGGGGTTCCACTGCCAGCTGCTGCAGTAAAGGGAACCATATCTGCTGAGGCCAAAGCAGAGCTACAAGGATCATTTCCGCTCCTTCCACTTGGAGCTTGAGCAGAGCTCTCTGCAGAAGAGGAAAGGCATACAGAAACCTCCCTGTTCAACAGAGGGACAATGCATCTTACTAGAAAGCACCAGGCCCGTGATCTAGCGAGCAGAAACTGGGCAGTTTTGCATTGCACTAGGACGCAAAGAGGTCCAGGTCTGGACCGTCCCATTTTTGGAAGAGGTCATCCACTACCAACTGCAGGAGTTCCCATTCATGAGTCCTTGATCAAGACTGGCTTAGGGCGTCGGCCAAGATGTTTTAAACCCCTGGAACATGCACTGCAGTGAGCAATAGGCCATGATCCAGAGCCCAGAATCACATTCTCATAGCCTCCCAACAAAGAGGATAGGAGTGAGTTCCTCCCTGTTTTTGATGTAGTAAACAACCAACATGTTGTCCATCTGCACCAACAGGGGACCTGGACAAAGATCCAGAAGAAATGCCTGTACAGAGTACAGAACTGCCATCATCTCCAGAATATTGATGTGTAATGACAGTTTTAGAGAAGACCATGTAGCCTGAGTCTGATGGTTCTGAAAATGGGCTCCCCAACCTAGGCCTGAGGCATCAGTTGTGAGAACCTGTAATGGAGGGTCTCCTGAAAGGAGACTCTGGACTCCAGATTCTGTGTAGAGATCCACCAAGACAGAGTCTGTACCACTGCATTGGAGATCGAGACTGGTTGGTCGAGATTGTCCTCCCTCTGATCCCACTGCACTCTGAGGGTCCACTGAGGAACTCTCATAAAGAGACATGCTGAGGGAACAGTCACTATGACTGCAGCCATATGGCCTAAGAGCTGGAGCATGGTTCGAGCTGGGACCTGGCGAGCAGCTGAAATTTTATGGGCCAAAGAGCAAAGTCGTATTACCCTGTCTGGCAGGAGGAAGGCCTTCCCTTGCTCGTGTCCAGGATTGCCCCTATGCATTGAAGCCTCTGACAATGTGTCAGGAATGATTTGGCTATGTTGGCAGTGTCAGTGGCTCAGCAGGTGGCACACTCACCTCTGAGGCTGGGAGATCAGAAGGCTGTGGGTTCTATCCCCACACCAGGCACTTGGGTTAATATCCCAATACTGACACTGTAGTGCAGCATGAGGGGGATGCTGTACTCCTGAGGTGCCGTCTTTCGCATGAGACATTAAACTGAGGTCTCATCTGCCTGTTCTGGTGGTAGTTCAGGTGGATGTTAAAGATCCCTGGCACTTCTCGAAAAGAGTAGGGGAATTTCCCCAGTGCACTGGCCAAATTTCCCCCCATTCACTAAAATACCACCAACAGCTTAATCTGGTTCAAAGTCAGTTGGCATTCATCTGTATCCCCTTCCCCTGGGTCGTGCCTGAAAATAGGCAGAATTTGTCTAGTGCACTTACCTGGTCAACAAAAACTAAATAAATAAATGTTTAGGGTGATTCCCAGGGAGCTGAACAGGCTGAAGGTGTCCTCTAAAGTTGCCAGAAGCTGATCCCTCATTGCAGTAGTCAGAAGTCAATCATCGAGATAGCGATAAACAAAGTGTCCCTGGCTTCTTAAAGCTGCTACCACTACCGCTAGGCACTTTGTGAACATGTGAGGTGCCGAGGAAAGGCCCAAAACTGGAAGTGCCTTCCCTGAAAGTAAAACCTCCGGAACCACCTGTGGGCTGGAAACACCAGAATATGGAGGTAGGCAACTTGCAGGTCCAGGGAGCAAAGCCAGTCCCCTTGATGCAACATGGGAAGAATGACGGCAAGGTGATGACATCCAGAACCTCTTGTACTCTATGTAATTGTTCAAGAGGCTCAGGTCCAGAATCGGGTGAAGATCCCCTGTCTTCTTGGGAACCAGGAAGAAGCGGGAGTAGAACCCTTTCCCCCACTGTGGGGCTGGAACAGGTTCTTTTTTTGTTTTGTACTTTGTATTTATTGATTTTGCATGTAAATCAAGTATCATTATACAATACGTCTTGGAAACAACAAAAGATATACAGTCAGAATGGAAAATACATTCCAATTATATCCAGGATTACAGTATCTCCAAGCAAGTCCTGTAATTTGGGTGAGAAATCAATAATCAGTTCCACACTAAAAGTCCAAAGTTCTGTGTAGCTGTAACCCAAGAGCAGATGGACAAAACCTCAAAACTGGTCCTAAAGTAATTTCAAAACTGCCTTACTCACAGAGCCTGGAGTCCATCATTCTACCTTAAGATAATAACTGTTAGGAGGGAGAAAAATATCAACCCCCTAGAAGGACCTTAAGACGCAGAGAAAAACATCAACCTACATCCACAATGTTGCCTAAAACTATAGTAAGGTTTTGGGGGAACACAGCTAAATTCACCCAGGTCCTTAAAAAACATTCTATATCAACTAAAGACTAAGACCTGGGGGTGGTGGTGGATGTCAAGATGAACAACTCTGAGACTTGTAGGAGGGCAGCAGCCAAGGCCAACAGCATGCTGGGATGCATCGCTAGGGGGATCACCTCCAGAAGGAGGGAAGTGATACTCCCTCTGTATAACTGCTTGGTGAGGCCGCACCTGGAGTACTGCATGCAGTTTTGGAGGCCACACTTAAAGAGGGACATTAACCTCCTGGAGAGGATCCAGAGGAGGGCAACCAAAATGATTTGGGGCTTGGGGACAGGACCTATGAGGAGAGGCTCGAAGAGCTAAATATGTACACACTGGAAGAGAGAGGACCAGGGTACATGATAGAGGTCTTCAGGTACATGAAGAGGGTAAATGGGGAGGAACAGTCAGGGTGCTTGAAGGAAGAGGGAGGGGCCACTAGAGGGCATGGGTGGAAGCTGGAGGGGAAGATTCAGGGGAGAAAGAAGGAGGTGCTACTTCACTGAGAGGGTGGTGGAGCCATGGAATGCACTACCTAGGGGCTGGTGGAGGCAGAGACAGTGGAGGGTTCAAGAGGGGTGGGACAGGTACAGGGAAGGGTTCTGGAAGCAAATTCCAATGCAGCAAGAATATCCGGAACTGGGAAGGGAGAAGCCAGAGAAGGCGAGGGGGACAGCAAGGTCAGCACCCAGGGTGGGGGCTGACCAAACGAGCAGACACGAAAGACCGTTAGGCCTATTCTGCTGGCATTTTAGTATGTTAGTATGTTAGTAATAGGGCACAATAGCCACATATGCAAAATGGTAAAGTAGCTGATATTCATAGATCATAGACTCTAAACAGCTGAGCCTCTAAACTTGTGAGTTAGAAAAACAGCACAGGGCTTAGAAAAAGATCCATCTTTAAGCCATAAACAGCCTCTAAAGATCAGGCAAGTAGTTCAATTGCTTATCACCGCTTAGGTTTTTTCTGAAGACTCGTTATCTGATTGCTGTTTCCGATCGTTTTTTCGCTGAGCTCCTAAACGAGAGGCCCATTTTCCAGCATCATTCGGATCAGTAAATACAAACACTTTATCCTGGAAGACGATGCACAACTTAGCTGGAAAAAGAACCGCATGAGGAATTTCAAGATCAAGATTTCGTCAAACGCCGTCAAATGTTTTCCGGCACTGTCAAGTGGAAAAAGACAGATCTGGAAATAAGCACACCGTGTGGTCTTCTACACTTAGCGGACCCAGACATTTAGCTAATCGCAGGATACATTCCCTTGTGCTCATACTGTCAGTTACTATTATTAGCACACGGGGGGGCTGCCTCCATCTGTCTGCCACGTGGACGAATTCTATAGGCCTTAATGAAGCGCCACTCAGAGAGATCTCCATGTCCTGCAAACTGCTCCTTAATCCAATCTTTGAAGAAAAGGAAGGGATGATTCCCTTCCATCCCCTTCGGTAAGCTGATCATTCGGATATTGGCACTCCTTACTTGATTTTCAAGGAGCTCCAATCAATTATTCCAGTGCTGCGTTTCTCTCAGGTGACCCACATTAATAGCATTGCATTTAGTTGCCTGTTGCTGCAGTCCATCGACCGTGCTATTTAATCGCTCCACAGATGTTTCCACCAACGTAATCCGTTCAGCTAGGCCATCTAATTTTGTATTCATTGCTGATACAGAGGAAATCAGAGTTTTTAGTTTGTGGCCCAAGGACTGTAGGGTTTCTTCTCCTTCGGTGCTAGTTGAAGGTGTCTGCCCTGTCGATCTTGTAGCCGGTGCACTAGCTGCTGTTTGACCATGATCTTTCTTTTTCGGATTGCCCATCTTGATCCTGGATAATTCAGCACAACTGAATACTTTTATTTCTATTTAGTTTGAATTCTGAAGTATGATTTTGTCTTTTGAAGTTTTATCAGATGTAGAGCTGCGTCTCTAGCGTCTATCTAGCTCAGGCACCACAGCGTCCCCTCAGGGCTGGAACGGGTTCTACTGGTTTCTTGTCTAGAAGTGACTGTACTGCCTCCCAAATGAGCTCAGAATGGGAGTAAGTCGCTTGGACCGGGGGGACTGTCTGGGGTTCATCTGAAGAAATTCCAGTGCATGACCCCACTTTAGCAACTGGAGGACCCACGCATCGTTGGTGATTGAGATCCACCCGTCAAGGTAAAGCGAGAACCGACCCCTATTACCTCTGCCCCGGACTTGGCAGGTGGCATGGGGTTGGGCCGGGAGTCAGGCATGGGAGCCCGGGGTGGGCAGGGGGACCTGAGATGGCTTGGTGTTCTTAGGTCCCTGTGCTCCACCTGGATGAGAGGGAGCTTTACGTCAAAAGTTGCCTCTCTGCTGCTGTTCTTTAGGCTCCTACTTTCCTTGATGACAAAACTGACGATGTTTGCCAGGGGTCTGATCAGACCTGTACAATTGATGTACAGACTGAATAGCCTTACCCGAGTCCTGGAGGTCCGAGATAATTTTCTTGATGTCTGGACCAAAGAGCATGGACCCATGGAATGGCTCATCAATGATGGCATCCTGGAGGTCCTGCCTAAATTCAGAGACTCGGAGCCCGCAGTATGTCCGCATACAAACCCCTGTGGCTGCTGTCCTGGCTGCCATGTCCACTGAATCATAAGATGATCTCAGGACATGTTTTCCTATGTCCAGACCAGACTGTAGTACATCCAAGAGCTCAGTTTTGTGCTCTGAATCATGCTGCTTTTTGGTGAGCACAATTGCTTTGTTCCAGAGAGATTTCTGGTACTGTACCATGTGTGCCAAAAAGTTAAACGAATGTATGGTGCAGGTAGCTGAGGAGTAAACCTTCCTGCTGAACTGGTCCAGGCGTTTGGATTTTTTGTCCCGTGGCTGGGAGCTCATGTGCTGGGGCTGTTTGGTTCTGCCATGAGCAGCCATCAGAATGACTGAGTTGGCCTTGGGCTGTTCTCCGAGGAATGGCTCACTCATCGGGGTGCAGTACAGCTGGTCTGCTTTCTTTGGTATAGCGGGGGCTGTCAAAGTGTGCCTCCAGGCCAGCCTGGAAGCATCCTGAAATGGGGCTACCAAGGGTGGAACCACTAAGGGTTTGGGCCCATTCATACCCAGGAAATGAGCCAGTCTCTTTCCTTCTGGATCAAGATCCTCAGTTTCACACTGATTTAAAAACTGGATGTGACACATCACGTCCAAGAAGGTGGGATCATCTGGGAAGGAATGGGGGAGTCCCCTGGAGGATCAGGGTGGTGAGGCGGAGAGAAAAACTCTCCTGAGGATCTGGAGGAGGCAGAAGACCTTGAGTCAGATGACCCCGAGGAAGATCTGGAGTGAGAATGCCCATGCCTTCTCCTGTAATGCCTGGAGGATGACCTGGAATGGTGACTACTCCATTCCGGAGATCTGTCGACAGACAAAGCAGGCAATTTGCCCCGGGGTGGTGGCAACTGTGGTGCTTGCGGGGGCTGTGGGGGTTCTACTGGGTTAGGTTGCGGTAGGGGGAGCCTCTGGTTCCTTAGGGAGGCTGTCCTTCCTGACCGTGCCCCACCAGGAACTGAAAAGGTCCTTAACCTCGGTTATTGAGACCATAGCAGGAGCCGATGGACCCAGCGTCTCAGATCTGTTGTCAGGTTCCTCTGGCGGCAGACCTGATGGCTTGTCAGGGACCGGAGTATGCTCCGGAGATTTTGGTTTCTCTGGAGTCTGGTTAGGTGGTGTCAGAGCTGACGGCTGGTCTACTGGCGTCTGCTCATCCGTTGCCAGCGGGTCAGGCGTTGGGTTTGGCCTTTCCTTTGCCGGCGGCTGCGCCCCTTCCAACAGCCGTTTAGGAGGTGCATGCAGTGTGGAGGACCCCAAGGTTGAAGAGGTAGAAGACGTTGGGGTGGTACGCTGGGAGTCTGACGCCCGATGTTTCGGAGAGCTGGTGTCGAGGTGGGACACCGTTTCCAGATGTCGCTCTCTGTTGTCGGTCCCAGCCGGATGATCCAACGAGGTAGAGTAAGCCTTTGCCAGGGGGTGGGCATCAGGCTGGAAGTTGCCCGCCTCCTTAACGGTGGAATCCTTGGTCTTAGACCTGGAGGCATGGCTGTAGGGCCTAAGACTAAGGGAGGTGGCCGAAGGCCCTTGCCCAGATGAAACACCACCAGACATTCGTGACGATGTTGGGCTTTTCAAGGCCCACAACCTGGGAGGTGCTTGGGTTGACGGGGGGGGGGGGGCAGAGTCTGATATCAGACTAGATCTGGCCGTCTTCCAATGCAGAGACATGGCTCGGGATTCTGAGCGGTCCTTCTCATGGTGATGGTGCTTTTCACTGGATTTTTTCTCCTTTTTTTGAGAACTCCCCGACCCCGAAGAAGGAAAGGATCCTAGGCCTGACAGGGTCTTTTGCATGGTGGCCAGCTGTTGTTCCAGAAGGAAAGTCTTCAGAGTCTCCAGATGACGGATGCGCATTCGCCGACTGAACTTCTTACAGTGTGGGCAGGATTCGGGATTGTGACCAGTCCCCAGGCGGAGGAGGCAGGCAGAATGAACATTGCGGGCTGGAATCTGCTTCCCACATGCGCACTTAGATTTCGGGTCTTGGGCAGACGATGACGGTGAAGACATGCACCAAAATTCGCATAAACGATTAAACTATTATAATTCTTTTCAAAAATGGTGATTGACTGTTAGCATGCAGGCATCCGTGGAGCTGATGTGAACGGGTCGACAGCGGGTAAAGAACTGGGGAATGGCTGGGGACCGCCCCCTTTATACTACTGGCAGATGTCAGAGGTGGTCCAACGTAAGGGGGTGGTCCCTGCAGGGTACTGCTAGCTAAGAATTTTTCCGTGGGGTCCTAGTGCTTGGCGGCATAGTCCTTATGGTGTAGCCTACAGCAAGAGCTCCAACTCGAAGTAAGATCGGGCTGTACAGCTCAGAATGCCTTTCCTGGTTAATTCTTATGAATAAATAAGTAACTAAATAAATAAAAGAAACGTTTGTTTCTAGAGACATCCTGCAGAAGGGTACATGGAGTAGCAAACATGTAGTAACAACACAGTAGCAAAAAGTACAGGAGCAATTACAGTAAGCAAGGTGGTCATAAAACATACAGAGCAATAAATACACAATGCAATAAACTATGAATCAAACTCTGTGTGTAAAACCAGTATCTATAGGTATAGATGTATAGGTAGCACAGGGATGTACAGAAATGTACATTGGGCAATTGTAATCATTTTCAGGTGCTGATTTGTTGACACTGCCTCTAGGACAGAAGTCAAGCTGGAGGTGAGTAAGCATAAGTGACCAAGGACATGACACGAGGGGGAGGGTCTCAGGTGCGGCAGGAGACCCTGGTGATGTGGGCCAGGCATAGTGCTTTCAGGAAAAAGGAGGAGCAATACGAATGGATGGAGGGGAGTAAGTCAGACTACAGACAAAGTCTATAAGAAAAGACAGTCTTATCTGCAGAGGTTTCGGCCTGAGGGATAGTAAAAAAGTAAGAGGGATTTTTGTGGAGGGGGCAAATAGCAGAAAAACAAACAAATCTGTCATTTTGGGACTGGCCCTTCCATTTTTCTGTAATGGAGGCCAATAATTAGTGTTTTTGTATTTCTACCATTTGTACTTCTACCTACAAACTGACCTTGGGTGACCCTTGGCTGTTTCGAGTTGTGTTTTGTACTGCACTACTCACAGTATATGGCCAACCCTTCTTTGTAGATTTTCTATCCAGTAACACTTTTCTCCCTACATGCCTCAGTTTTCCTTTAGAAAGTAATGGGGATGCTAACACATAAATGTCATGTAAAGAGTATTCACATCAAATCCATTTGTTTCTCTTTTACTCTCTTGTGCATAAAGTGATTGCTGGTGTCACTCTGATCATCTTATCTTCAGTCAGGCCATTGCATATTTGGTTTATACAACATCAGTTTACTAGTTATAATTTAAATCAGCAGCTTCCGTGAAGATCTAGTAGCTCACCGTAAGAGGCAGTGTGGTCTTGTGGTTTGAGCACCAGCTTGGGAAGCGAGAGATCGCAAGTTACACCTGTGGTATGAATTTTGTTCATACAACACCAGTGGTGATAAATTTGTCCAGATATAATATTTGTTTATATGATGCATGTGTCACAAAAAACACAAGGACAGAAACACAGAAATTAACAACAGAAAAAGACACAAGATCCATCCAGTGTGCCCCATTTTTCAAACTATTCCCCACTGACCAACTGTCAAATAAGGTTAATACTCTGAGATCTGACCCTCAAACTCCTTAGCCGACCCCCCTTCACTATCTACCTCCTTACTCCTAACCCCCCCCTTCAGTGCTACCCGCTCTCTATATTTGTCTCACCCAACCTTAAAACCACTTATAGACTCCGCCTCAACCATCTTCTTTGACAGTCTATTCCATTGTTCCATCACCCTTTTGGTGCAGAAGAACTTCCTAATGTCACTCCCACATTTCCCCCAATTAGTATCCACCCATGCCCTCTTACCACTGCCTTTCCATGACTGGTGAAGAGGTTCACCTGTCAGCTTTGTTTATCCCCTTCAAGAACTTGTAACTCTCAACTGTAACCCCTCTCTCCCCTCCTGGCCTCCAGTGTGTCCACATTCAGGGCTGCCAGCCTTTCCTCATATGACCTGCCCTGCTGACCCTGGATCATTTGGGTGACCCTGCACTGTACTGTCTTTAGCCTGCCCCTGTCCTTCCTCAGATGTGGGCTCCAGAACTGAGCACAGTTTTCCAGGCGGTACCTCACCAGGTACCTGTATAGGGGCAATAACACCTCCCTCCTCCTGCTAACAAATTCCCACCACTCTGCATCACTTTGCATATTTGAGCACTGAAATACAACTGCCAGAGTTTGGACCAACACCTTCCACTTTCTCAGCTCCCTCTATAAATCCCTGACCTCTCTTCACTGATCACCCAGCCACAGAGTTTCATGCCATCTCCAGAGAGACATTTCTTGCCCTAAATACCCTTCCTGATGTCACTGATGAACATATTGAACAGGGCTGACCCCTACGGCACTCCACTTGTGACCTCCTTGTCCACAGATTTAATTATGTTCACTACCACCCTCGGCTTCCTTCCGCCCAACCAGTTCCCAATCCAAGATAGCACACATGTTGTATAAAGAAATATATCTGGGCTTGGCCACTTGTGAGTTACGGTCCTGCCCCCTTACTCATGAAGATAAATGGCATATTTGGAGTCAGACCACTGCGTATCCCTAATTACATTGTGTCAATCGAGTTCCATTAGCTGTGGCTCATAGTCCGGTTAATCCAGACACCTGCCCTTATGGGTTTTCTGTAAAGAAAGGAACTGCAGACACAAAAGAGCAATCTGCACACACACACAGAGACAATTTAATTTGTCCTCAATCTTCACATGACAAGAGGTGGAAGGCACATTACTGGCAGTCTGCTTCCAAATTGGTTTAACTTTTCAATACATAAACACAGCTGTCATAAACAAGCAAGGACAGAAAGGAGACTTTTTTACAGCTCTTTTCCTATAGCACTATTTCAGAAGTGTCACTAGGTTTCTTCAGTTTATCACACTTAAGGGACCCCAAAATATTCGCACTTGTTCACTTAACATACTTCTCCATCCCTTCTTATGAAGCAGGAGAGGTGATATGATGAAAGTAGAGCTTCTTTGTACATTAAAATTAGTATGTTATGATGTCACTCTGAGGAAGAAAGTATTTTGCAAGTCTTAATGTTCCACAGCATATTAAAGTTACACACGTTACTGTAACTGTTGATCTTCCAGAATATCTTCCCCACTGATTACCACTTGTGGGTTTGGAGCTGCAGGCACTAGGACCCCGTTGGAGCAAAGCCTTTACCAGGCAGCCAGCCACAGCTGCTGAGTGTGGTGCCGGCACACTCCCACATGGGGCCGTGTGTCAGCCAACAATCATTACAGGCTCCCTCACTAACCACAGTTCTGTCCATCAGGAGAGAAACAAAATGAGGATAAAATGACAGCGGGCTGTGAGTTTTCCTGCCCAAAGGGTAGGGGAAAGTATATAGGAAATATAACTGAACAACAAAATACAACCCAACTACCGACATTTAAATTTATTTTTATTTATTTAGTTTTTGTTAACCAGGTTAGGTGCACTAGCCAAAGTTGACTATTTTCAGGCACGACCCGGGAGAATACATACATAAAATGAGATGACATTATACAATACATAGTATATAGTACAGGTACATAGTATATAGTACAGGCAGGTTAGAATACAGATCAGGTCAGACAGTACTCGAGATAATACATATAGCTATGCAGAGATGACAAAAGTGACATTAGTACATGCAAATAACTGAAGAAGTGGGCTAAGTGGCAGCTATAAAGACATTTTATAGCAAAGCTTGTTTAGAAGTGCAACAGTGTCTTGAGGAAATAGGGTGGTTAGCTGTGAAGCATTAAGTGGGATCAAAGCATGTGCAGGGGTCCCGGGACAGGTGGTGATATAGTTCTTTTTGAAGATTGGGTGGGAGTTAGCCTGCCTCAGGGCAGGAGGAGGGAGTTCAGGTGGCTGGGGCGGTGCAGTGAAATGCTCTAGAGCCTTTTGAAGTAAGACATCTGGGTATGGTGAGTAGAAATTTGTTTGCCGAGCGTAGACCATGGGCAGGTGTCTGTGGTACAAGTAGAGCTGCAAGGGAGGTGGGGGTTTGGTTACGGATTACAGAGTCTGTGAGGGTCCCTAGGGAATACAGTCAGTAGGCAGTTGGGGAGAGCTAGCCTAGGTTGCTATAGAGTGTGCAGTGGTGCTTGAGGCGATGGGAAGAGGAGGCATACCGACATATGTTGTTATACGCGACATCCCATTTATGGAGAGCAGTCTTATGGGCATTAGCAAAAGTGGAGACACCATATGTCAGCGCTGGAAGCAGAATACCCTTGCCAATTTGGCAGATGGTGTTAGCAGGTGACAAGTCTTATAGGCGATTCCAAGCTTGGCATTTGTTGCTTTACAGGTTGACTGGATGTGCAGACTGAAATCAAGGGATTTATCAAGGAGGACTCCCAGGTATTTGAAGGATGTGACACAGTCGATGAGAGACCCCCCAGAGTCATGGACTAGGAGGGGTTCCTTACAGGCCCTGAGTTTGGGGGCAGTGCGAAATAGCATGGCTTGAGTCTTTTTTGTGTTGAGGATGAGCTTATTAGCATTTAGCCATGTTTGCACATTCCTGAAATCCGAGGAGAGGTTTTTGTTAATGATGTTAACTTTGTCAGCGCTGTAGTAGAGGACAAGATCATCAGCGTATAAGATAGCTGAGCAGGAGAGTATGGCATAATCTATGTTATTGATGTATAGCGAGAAAAGAAGGGTCCCAGGATGGAGCCCTGGGGTACTCAATGTCAATGCTGGTCACATCCGAGAGAGCGGAGCTGAATTTAACAAGTTGTAATCTGTTTGACAGGTAGTTGTTAAACCAGTCAACTACTGAGAATGAGAAGTTAAGTCTGTGCAGGGTTGAGAGAAGCAGGGGATGATCAACAAGATCGAAAACTTTGGTAAGATCGATAAATACTGCTCCAGTGAGTAGGCCTTTGTCCAAGTTGCAGAATACATCAGTGGAGAATTTGAGAACAGCGGTTGAGGTACTGTGCCCTTTTCTGAAACCATGCTGAGTGTCTGAGAGAAGGTTGTTCTTTGTGAGATAGTCAATGGTTTGGGTTGCAACAAGCTTCCCCAGTAGCTTGCTTAGCACAGAGAGGATGGCTATGGGCCTGTAGCTGTTGATATCCTTTGGGTCTCCTTTTTTAAGGATAGACGTAACTCGGGCAATCTTCCAGAGGTCTGGGACAATGCCAAGAGAGAGAGACAGAGTGAAAATCTTGGCCAGTGGTGAGGCAATCAATGGTGCTGCTAGCTTTAGGAGTCGTGGCTCAAGTGAATCTGAGCCGGGGCTAGTGTTGTCGGATATGTTTTGCAATAGCCTTTGGACCTCGGATGTAGATATAGCTTTAAAGTGGAAAGGGGGGGTAGTAGTTAGTTGGCAGTGGTCAGCACCAGATGCAGTTCTCTGGGGTGTGCAGTAAGGCTGAGATGCTGTGGTGAGCGAAGGATGAGGTGTACTGAGACAGGTCCATGAATAATCTGTTAAAGGCATTCAGCTATAGTGTTTAAGTCGTTATAATGTACACCATTTAGGATCATATCCCTTGGGGTTGATGTCTGGGTAGCCCCAAGAAAAGTCTTGATGTGTGTCCAGAATTTTCTAGGGTCACCAGCAGAGTTTGTGAGCAGTTCCTTGCAGTAAATGCTCTTTGCTGTTCTGATTTGCTTTTTACAGGCGCTCCGAGAGGCCCTGTAGGTATTGTAATCCTCTGGTAGTCTGGACACTTTATACTTCTTCCAAAGTTTGTCCCATGTGCGCAGGTTAGCCAGCAGGTCCTTGTGTAGCCATCGTGTTTGTTTACCCCTGACCCTTCTGGTGACCTTCGCGGTAAGTTTATCCTGAAGTGCTGTGAAATTATCAATGAAGATATCAAGGGCTATTTGAACATCATGGGAGTAATAGATATCAGACCAGTTGATACAGGATACATCATAGAGGAAAGCTTCCACGTCCAGTTTGGCAAGTTGGTAATTGTGATGTAGCGTGGAGGGGATGGGGGAGCAGTCTCCGGGCTCCATACACAGAAAGTGGGGGAGTGGTCTGTGATAGCATCTGCCAAGATGCCTGCAGTTTGCACATGGTCAAGGCGATTCACCAGTACCCAGTCTATGAGGTTGGAGGTAGTTAGAAAAGGGGTGGTTCTAGTGGGTTCAGTTAAGTCAAGTCAAGTCAAGTCAAATTTATTTAAAAAGACGCCCAATCCCAAAGGCTCTGGGCACTGCACAAAAACTTTACAGCATCTCATACCGTATAAATTATAAATTAAAATTACTACATACATATAATCAAACATTAATCCCCATAAGCCTGCAAAAATAGGAAGGTCTTCAGGCGAACCTTAAAGGCAATTATGGTGGGGGCCTCCCTAACTACAGAAGGCAGGGAATTCCAAAAAGCGGGAGCGGCGACACCAAAGGCTCGGTCCCCCACAGACTTTAGTCTCGCTCTTGGGACAGATAGGAGGCCACCGCTAGAAGAGCAGAGATTACGGACAGAGGTGGAAGGTACCAGGAGATCAGACAGGTAATCAGGGCCCTGCCCATGTAGGGCCTTATAGGTGAGAAAACCCACCTTGAAGAGTACTCTCCATCTGACAGGCAGCCAGTGCAATTCGCGCAGTATAGGAGTAATATGGCAAAATTTGCTTTGCCCGGACAAAAGCCGGGCAGCAGCGTTTTGCACTAGCTGTAGTCTATGAAGAGAACCTCCAGAGATCCCGAGATAGAGGACATTACAGTAGTCAAGCCTAGAAGATTAAGTTAAGATCTGGTGCAGGTTATAGCTCTGCGTTAGTGTCAGCAGTGTGCTGTGAGTTGGTCCCAGCCAGTTTAGGTTAAAGTCACCTAAGATTATGACCTCATTTTGCTTGGCGTTTATGATGGTTTGATTAAATGAATCCTGAAGACCTGTGATACCTCCAGTGGGTGGGTTGTAGGTGCAGATAATGTGGAGTTTTTTTTGCACCAAGGGCAATGGTTGTGTGTAGGGACTCACAGACTGAGGGTGAGCAAGTGGGTGGGCAGACCGTAACATCAAGATGGTTTTCATAGAGGATGGCGACCCCTCCTGCACGTTTTGGGGAAGGCCTATCTCTCCGTATCAAGGAATAATTGGGCAAGGAACATAAGGAGTTTGGAATGTGAGGCTTGAGCCATGTTTCAGATAGGCACAGTAGGTCAGGATTGTACACTTTCATCCATGCCTCGAGATCAGCAAAGTGCCTGGTAATGCTCCTAATATTCATATGGGCAATGAGACTCCCTTTCCTGGAGATAGTCCGATAGGTCAGTGGGAGAGTAGTGGACAGAGGGGCCAGGGTAAGTTCTACGTCCCCTGACAACAGGATGATGAGGAGTAGGAGAAACCACAGTTTAATAGTGTGGAATGGGAGATGAACCAGTTGTGTCATTTTGTATTTTCTGAGCATAAGAAATGAGTTGTAGGTACAACCCTTCAGAAGGATAAGGGTGGTGTAGATACGCACATGTTGTGTTTGCGCACTTGGTTGGAGAAAGTAGCATTGTGTTGTGAGGTATTCTCTCCACAGTAGTTGTTGATTGGAACAGAAGTAGATACCCCATGTAAGCATAATAGCAGTATCAGAAGCAGGATTCGTCCTCCCAATCTATGAGTTGCCAGTTTTGGTAGGAGACTGCAAATGTTTACTGTAGCAAGGGTGAGTGTTCCTGAGTGACTCATGGTGAGCTACTGTGGACCAGAAAACTGATTGTTACTGTAGATCAAAGACCCAGAAAGTGTTAAATTCCTGAAGGTGATGAACATTAGCCTAGGGCATATGCAGGATGTAAAAATCCTTTGTTAGAATCTTCCCGTTGTTCTCCAAAACAGTTGTGAATAGACCTCAGAGATAAGCACACATCCTTTAAGAAAGTCAGACGGAAATGTGGATTCAATGCAGCACTCCACAACCCAGAAACTTGTATAAAAGATTTACTGACCTCACTTTTGCTTTTTGATGTCTTCCAAAAAAGCTGATTTATGATGAGAATGCCTACACCTGGTGGTGATGTTTTGTAGTTTCTTAGTCCAGGAAATGTTCATAGATGTTATGTCCAAGAATGGTCCAGTTCCTCCAAGAAGAAACGGACGAAAAACCACAAAAACTAAACTACTGACAGAGACAAATACAAACATCCAGCCACACTGCTTAGTTGATAAGAATGGGAAACAGGGCACACTAGGTGGCAGAAAGGAGGTGGTTGGGTACAGAACCAGAGATTCACACCACGAGTCAGACAGACAATTGATTGTGATCTTAATGCAGCAGCCATGAGGCATATGGCTCTGGCAAAAAAGGCAACAGGGGGATGCACAGATTTGGAACCCCTTGCAAATGAGATGGCATAGTGTACCAAACAGGAATGAATATAGACCCCTGGAAAAAAAACAATCTCTTGCTACCAGATAGAAGATTGACTGGATAGTCAATTAAATATGTCCCTCTTTTTCCCAGCTGTGAAGAAAAAAGGGGCCTCAGATGCATGAGGAGTTAAGGCTGAACAGTCCAAAGGAGTCAACAATGTATATCTCCCCAACACCCCTAAGGGAGTGACTAATAGCTAGCTGGCATAAGGGAAACAAAAGGGGCTTACAAACCCAAAAATAGTCAGATATAGCCAGGAAAAAATCTTCAGAGAATGACCTGCTTCTCCTGTGGCCACAAGGATGTACGCTGTGCAAGAGCTAATGTACCTGATCCAATGCAGGGCTCAGCACCCCTGCACTGGAGTTGGACTGGTTAGTGCACTGAGGCTCTGATTACATTCAGTAACTAATAAGAATAAATCCCAAGAAGGGATAATAACCCAAGCAGGGTGAAGGAGGACAAGGGGAGGAAGGAAGCTGCCTTCCTCTTACTGGAGAGATGCCCTGGCACTAAGAGGTGCCAGCTAGCATTGTCAGGGTGAGCTGCAAAGAGGCCTTGGCTGTGCCGGGGGTGTGTCGGGGTGGGGTGGGGGGCAGGTGTGGAAATCAGTGGTGAAAATATTCTGGAAGATCAACAGTTATGGTAATTATGTAACTTTCATAGCTTCCACAAATCAGTCTTCACCACTGATTCCCACATATGGGTCAGAGTACCAAGTTTTCCCTTCTTCTGAGGGAGGTACTGGCTCATTGTGAGGGTAACAGATACCTTCAGCCCTGTGTGTGGAGGAGAATGCCTGAGGGCAGGGGCTCCTTGTCATCGTGGCACAGATCAGGAAGCATAGGAAAACCGGGAGCAGTTATAAAATTCACAAGTAACGTTTTATTATTACAAATAACAGTAACATAAAAAATAAAAATTGTTCAGTATAACTAGTTACAAAGGCAGTACAAACAGAGAAAAAACAAAGTCCTTCGTCTGAGAGTATCTCTAATTCCAAAGTTTCAGTCTCTCCTCAGCAAAAACATTGCTGCTCTTTTTATATGTGTTTGCCCGGAAACTCATTAAGGAGACATCCTATTTTTCACAAAATGTTCTTGCCAGTTTCTTTGCAGAGCAGGCTTGCAAATAGAATAAATGCATGAGTCCAGACAATCTTGTGCTAGCCTATAATAAGGCTGAGGGAGATGCTCTGGACAAGACTGCTCCTGTTCGTGTTCGGCCTCTCACCCTTCGTTCAAGGAGCACTTGGTTTGATGGCTCCTTGAAGGAGTTAAGGCGAGTTGGACAAAGGTTGGAGAGAGCCTGGCGGAGGTCCGGCCATGATGCTGACAGGCTTAGGTTGATGGCACATTATGACGGCTATCAATCAGAAATCACCCATAAGGAGGCAGAATTCCTGTCCAGGGAGATTTCTGCTGCACAGAATCGACTGGCTCAGCTTTTCCAGACCGTTGACAGATTGTGCAATCCAATCTGTCTCCAGCCCGGAGAAGCTTTTTCTCAGCTGAGACGTGAGGAGTTTGTTCTGTTTTTTGCAGATAAGGTTGCCAGCATCGGGTCTGGCATCGGTCCGACCTCTCCTATGAGGGATTGCAGTGGTTGACAGGAAGTGGCATGCACTCAGTCTGTCTGGTCAGATTTTCGCCAGCTGGAGTTAACTGACATTGTGAAGATCATCCAAACACTGCGATCAACCAGTTGTAGTTTAGATCCGGGTCCTACACCCCTTCTAGTTGGATGTGTAGAAGTCATCTGCCTGATCCTTGCTGACTTTGTCTGGAAGTCTTTGGAGAAGGGGGTCTTTCCTGCCCCCCCCCCCAAGGAGGCGGTCATTCGACCACTCCTTAAAAAACCCTCCTTGGACCCAGATTGTCTAGCCAACTACCGGCCTATCTCTAACCTGCCTTTTGTTGGTAAGGTTATTGAAAAGGCGGTTATGTTGCAATTGGATGATCATCTTACAACTCATAATGTCTATGATACTCTCCAGTCTGGTTTAGGAAGAAGCATAGCACGGAGACTGCCCTTGTCCAGGTACTGAATGATTTCCTAATGGCTAGAGATCGAAAGGCACGTACCATTCTGGTCCTTCTCGATCTCTCTGCTGCATTTGACACTGTAGACCATGGTGTGCTGATGGAAAGCCTGCAGTTCTTTTGTGGGCTATCTGGTACAGTCCTCAAATGGTTCCATTCTTACCTCACGGACAGGTCTCAGAGAGTTGCCACTGGAATTTATTCCTCTGGCGCTCACTCCCTGCCTTGTGGGGTACCACAGGGTTCAATTCTAGCCCCCATGCTGTTTGCAGTGTATATGCTGCCATTGGGAGATATCATTAGGCGATACAGTCTGGGTTTTCACTGCTATGCAGATGATACTCAGCTGTATTTGTCCTTCCTGCCCGAGCAAGATGATGCACTCTCCGTGCTAAATTGCCTTGCTGAAATCAGACTTTGGATGAGTTCCAGCTGGCTAAGACTGAATCCAGATAAGACTGAGGTGCTGGTAGTGGACCCAGGTCGTCCGGGGGTGGGTTTGGGGGCTGGACAACCATCAGGCTTATTACTGGGTGGTATTTCACTCACTACTTCTGATCAGGTGCATAACCTGGTTGTTATTTTTGATGATGGTTTGACCTTAAAATCTCAGGTATCAGCTGTCATCAAATCCTCTTTTTACCATCTGAGGAATATCGCCTGGGTGAAGCACCTGGTTCCTCCGGGTGATCTTCCAACATTGGTCCATGCCTTTGTCACTACCCGTCTTGATTACTGCAATTCCCTCTACCTAGGGCTACCTGAGGTTGATATCCGCCGCCTGCAGCTGGTGCAGAATGCGGCAGCCAGGCTTTTGACTGGGACTTCTAGAACCAGTAATATTACACCTGTGCTCCACGAACTGCACTGGCTGCCTGTTTGGTGACGGATCACCTTTAAGGTGGGTTTACTAACCTTTAAAGCCCTACACGATCAGGGACCTGGTTACCTGAAAGATCTCCTGGTACCCTATTGCCCCCTCCGTCCTCTCCATTCTGCCAATGAGGGATTGCTGGAGATTCCCAGGGTTCGATTAAAGACATCAGGATCTCGTGCCTTTGCTTTTTCAGCACCAACCCTGTGGAATTCTCTACCTCGTTGGTTGAGAGAATGCCCAATCGTCGATAGATTTAAAATGGAGTTAAAGACTTATTTATTTAGTTTAGCTTTTCCTAGCCACGGATGATTTGTTTTATGCTTGTTTTTAAATTTTATCTTTATGTATATGGTTTTTATGTACAGCGCCTTGGTTTTGAAAGGTGCTATAAAAATAAAGATGATTTGATTTGATTTAGAACAGGGTCCCAAGCTGGTGTCCTGCTGATGGCTCTGCAAAAGAGTTTGCAAACAAGCCTGAGAGGAGCTCAAACTGCATCTCAGGTTAACCCCCTGAATTCCAAACAGCTTTTTGCAATCATTTCAACAATATAACTACGTACAGTTTCAAACAAAGGGATTCCAGTTTCACATAAAGACTCACATATATTTTATAACTGCAGATATGCAAGGGGGAAGAAAGGACAGAAACAGTAAGTGAAGGCAGAGAGAGATAGCGAGAGGCAGAGAATCGCAAGACCATCAGAGTGATCAGTTCCTAGGTCTCACGAGAACATTTGGTTGTACAACAGACAGACGAGACAGAAGAGGAGAGGATAGTACAGATCCTTGCATTTAACTCTCCCTGCATAAAAAAAAGGGACAGGGCCTTATTTAATCCTGCCACACTCCTTGCAAGTCTGGTGAGACCTGAGATTGCTCAGGGCCAGGTGGGGACTCCTGTGGCACAGAAAATACAGGTTACTCACCTGTAACAGGAGTTCTAGAAGTGGTATATGTTGTTCATCCACACTTGTTGGCAGGTTCCTTGCCGCTTTAAATGTTGCCGGAAGGTCTTCAAGCTGGCTTCTCCCACCCACCTGGGTGGTAAAACCCGGCTCTGCCCATGAGCGCCAGATCTAGTCGCTGGAAGCCAGGTGCATCGAGCCGGAGGTCAGGGTCGGTGGATGAACAACACATACCACTCCTAGAACTCCTGTTACAGGTGAGTAACCTGTATTTCTAAGGACGTGGATATGTTGTTCAATCCACACTTGTTGGCAGACTCCTAGCAGTTCTCCGGGAGGAGGGAGGCAAGGCGCGCACCCACTACTTAGGGAATAAGGACTGGACCAGAAGCCCTCTCCTCCAGATGAGGGGAGTAGCCTTCAAACCCAAGGGGGGAAGGGGGGAACAGACTGGGGGAGGAGGTTTCAGGAGGAGCAGAGGGAGGATGGAAGTATAAGGAACCTGGGTGGAGTTTGACAAAGGGATCAGGGCTAAGGGATGGGGGTGGTGATAGTAAATGCCAGAAGCTTGGGAAACAAGTTGCCAGAGTTCCAGGCCATGCTGTTCGGGGTGGATGTGGCAGTCACGGAAATGTGGGCCAACAAAAACCATGACTGGGACCTAAACATGCGGGTACACTATGCTTAGGAAGGACAGAAAGGCGGGCAGAGCGGGTGGAGTGGCTACGTTCATTAGAGATGACACAGAAATTGCTAGGGTAGAAGAGGCAGAGGAAACGTGGAGGCCTTATGGGTCACCTTACGAACCCCAGCAGGAGGTAAGGTCAAGCTGGGTGTAGTATATAGGCCCCCCGGGATGGGTGATGTTCTGGAGGACGGTTTGCTGGACAACATTATTGCCCAGTGTGGACCAAAAGGGGAAGCAGTGGTGTTGATGGGGGACCTTAATATGCCAGGTACAAACTGGGGAACCATGTCCTCTAAGGTGGCCAAGAAGCAGAGGCTACTGGACGGCTTCCAGGATGTGTTCTTAACACAGCATTTGATGGAGCCCACAAGGGAGGGGCATGTCCTGGATGTGGTTCTGGCAGATGGGGATCTGGTAAGGGACCTGGTTGTAGAGGATCCCCTGACTGGGAGTGACCACAGTACTGTCTGGTTTCAAATAAGCATGGGGGGAGGTGGGGAGAGATCTAGGACACTGGCAGTGGACTTCAGGGAGCAGACTTTGTGGACATGGGAAATATTCTCAGGATCACTTGAAGGGATTACATCAATGACAAATGTGGAAAAGAAATGGAGGTCATAAAACAGGGACTTCATGAGGCAGTCAGGACCCGCGCTAAGGTGAAACGTAAGGGAGCAAGGTCACAAAAACCATGCTGGTGGTCCAGTGAGGTTCAGGTAGCGGTCAGAGAAAAGAAGGCAGCCTACAAAAAATATAAAACAACAAGAGGCGATAGGGAAAAGGAAATGTACCATCTTGCATCTAGAAACATCACCCGGATGGTGAGGGGGGCGAAGTCCAGTAAAGCGCAGCAGCTGACACAGGGGATACATGGAGGGGAAAAGGGGTTCTTCCAGTACATTGGGGAGTGGAGAAAAACTAAGGGCCATCTCCGCAGATTGAGATCAGAAGGAGGGTGGGTGGAAGAGGCAAGGGACCAGGCAGAGGTATTAAACGAGTACTTCGCCTCTGTGTTCACTAGGAAGGGGAATGGGATATCTACTAAGCAAGGTGCAATGGGGATAGAAGCGGTAGTGAGTGGGATCAGGGGAGCAACAGAAATTGAGCAAGAGGGAAGGAGAGGAACCCCAGGGGTGTCACATCAGGATAAGGATAAAAAGGCCAGTAAGGTGGAGGGACGGATGATGCTATCTCCACCGAAAGGGTGTGGTTAGCCCTCAAGGCCCTAAAGAAAGATAAATCTCCTGGGCCGGATGGCATTCATCCGAGAGTACTATGGGAACTGGTGGAAATACTGGCTGTACCCCTGGTGGAGCTCTTCAACAGGTCGCTTGAGACAGGGAGGGTACCTAGGGATTGGTGAGAGGCACATGTGGTGCCAATCCATAAAGAGGGGTTGAGGGAAGTACCAGGTAACTATAGACCAATCAGTTTGACCTCGGTGGTGGGAAAATTAATGGAGAGTATACTAAAGGAACGATTGGAGGTGTACTTGGAGGAGGTAGGAGGTCTGGATAGTCAGCAACATGGGTTTGTGCCAGGTAGATCACGTCAAACCAATCTTGTGGAGTTCTACGAATGGGTAACATCAGAACTGGACAGGGGAAAGCCTATAGATGTATTATTCTTGGACTTCAGCAAGGCGTTTGACTCTGTCCCACACAATGGTCTGGTGGAGAAACTGACGGGGTTGGGAGTAGGCCCTTTGATGGTCAGATGGATTGAAAACTGGCTAGCTGGATGCACCCAGAGAGTAGTGGTCGGTGGGGAGCTCTCGAACCCTAGAGAGGTCAGTAGTGGGGTACCGCAGGGCTCGGTCCTGGGTCCGATCCTGTTTAATGCATACATATCAGACATCAGGGAGGGTATAGGGTGTGAAATGAGTCTCTTTGCTGATGACTCCAAGATGGAAGCAGTAGTTGAGGGGGAAGAGGAGAGGCTGGCAGTGCAAGGGGACCTGGACACCCTGGAAAGCTGAGCACACACATGGAAATTAAATTTCAATATCACCAAGTGCAAGGTGTTACATCTTGGGTGGGGAAACCCTAAACACAGGTACACCTTGGAAGGGGAGGCGCTGGAGGCCTCAACAGGGAAAAAGACCTAGGGGTCATGGTGGATGCATGTATGAATAACTCTGAGCAGTGCAGGAGAGCGGCTAGCAAGGCAAACAGGATGTTGGGATGCATCGTAAGGGGGATCGCCTCTAGGAGCAGGGAAGTGATTCTGCTGCTGTACAATGGACTGGTCAGACCACACCTTGAGTACTGTGTACAGTACTGGAGACCACACTTGAAGAGGGACATACAGCTCCTGGAGAGGGTACAGAGGAGGGCAACTAAGATGATATGAGGACTAGGGGATTTGACGTGTGAGGACAGACTTGAGGAGCTCTGCCTGTTTTCATTGGAGGAGAGGAGAGACAGGGGGGACATGACTGAGGTCTTCAAGTACCTCAAGGGAATAAATAGGGTAAACATGGAGGGGATCTTTAGACTAAAGCAGGGAAGTATCACCAGAGGGCATGGTTTGAAGTTGGAAGGTGGAAGGGTGAGGGGGGGGAAAGGAGGAGATTTTTCACTGAGAGGGTGGTGGACCCTTGAAATGCGCTGCCTGGTGAGCTGATTCAGAGATCCACAGTGAAGGGCTTCAAGAGAGGGTGGGACAGACACAGAAAGCGGATGTATCAGATGATGGCCTGGCCCAGAGGGGTGGAGATGGGTGATAGGAGTTTCTGGAACACAAGACGGACGGAGGGCGTCGGCACCCAACTAGGGATCTGAGGTTCGAGCAGACTCGATAGACCGTAAGGTGTAATCTGCTGGCAATTAGTATGTTAGAACCGAGGTCCCAAAACCAGCATCCCAGCATGACTCTAGGTCAATGTGGTAATGGGAAATGAAGGTGTGTGCTGACTTCCAGGTAGCAGCCCTGCAGATTTCCTGGACAGAAACGTCCCTAGAAGCAGCCATCAAAGCAGCGGTATGGTGGGTAGAATGAGCTCTTATCCCTTTGGGAGGCTCCATGCCCACCAACCTATAGCAGAGATCTACGCAGGTGGTGACCCACCTGCCTATCGTCTGCCTGGCTGCAGGTCTGCCAGGTGCGGCTTCAGCATAGCTGACAAAGAGCTGGCGAACCTCTCCTCGAACTTCAGCCATTCGCTCCTTATAATAAGAGAGCGCTCTTCTAGGGTCCAAAGTATGGAGCCTATATTCAGCATCCGAGGTGTGATTGGGGTTGAACACTGGCAGAGTCAACACCTGGTTAAGGTGAAACTCCGACACCACCTTCGGAAGGAGTTTCGGGTGGGGATGAAGGACAACCTTGTGCCTGTGGAAGACCAGATAAGGAGACTCAGTGGAAAGCGCCTGAAGCTCACCCATCCTTCTGGCTGACGTGATAGCCAACAAGAAGGCGGTCTTCCACGACAGGTGAGAGATGTCACACCTGTGCATCGGTTCGAATGGCTTGCCCATAAGCTTAGCCAATACCAGCAGTAGATCCCACAGAGGTGGAGGTTCTCGCACTGGAGGAGATATGTGATCTAGGCCTTTGAAAAAGCACCCGACCACCTTCTCCTGCACCACAGACGGCTTGCCGGCCTGCGCCCGGTAAGCAGAGATGGCTGCCAGGTGCACCTTAATGGTTGTCGACCGAAGCCCTAGCTGAGAAAGGAACCACAGGTAGTCCAGAATGCTAGCCAAGGAACAGGAAGAAGGGTCCAACCCTTGTCCTGATACCAAATGGAGAATCTCTGCCATTTGAAGGCATAGCATTTCTGGTCAACTCATACTGATGGACGCCTCAGCGGCGTTGAGGACCTGGTCAGAAAGACCCAAGGCCTGGAACTCTAGCCACTCAGGAACCAGGCCGTCAGGTGCAGGGATTGAAGGTCCGGGTGGAGAACCTTCCCCTAGTCGACTGAGAGCAGGTCCGGGCAGGCTGGAACCTGCCTCGGGAGCCTGGAGCTGAGGCTGAGGAGATCTGAATACCAGAACTGGTGGGGACAGTCTGGGGCTACCAGAATCACCTGCGCCTTGTCCCTCTTCACCTTGAGAAGCACCTTGTGGATCAAGGGAAATGGAGGGAAGGCACAGAAGAGACCCAGGGTCCACGGCCTTGAGAAGGCATCTCCCTGCAGCGAGCTCTGCTGAGGGCGGGCATCAAACAGTCTCAGCTTCACATTCTCCCTGGAGGCAAACAGGTCCACCTGAGGGTAGCCCCAATGGGAGAACAGGTCTTGTACTACCTCTGGCAGGAGAGATCACTTGTGAGAAGCAGCGCCTATCCAGCTGAGGGCATCGGTCAGACTGTTGGAGGCTTCTGCCACATGGATGGCTAGGAGATCCGCCTCTAGGCTGATCACAAGAGACCAGAGGCAAGGAGTGCGTCCCGCCCTGATGGCTGAGATAGCACATGGTCGTGGTGTTGTCTGTCTGGACCTGAACCACCTGACCCCGTACAAACGGAGTGAAGGCGGTGAGGACTAGTCGAACCGCTCGAAGCTCCAGCAGGTTGATGTGGCATCGAGACTCCTGGAGGGGACCAGAGGTCGGGGGCTCTGTGCTCCCCCAGATAGGCACCCCAACCCATCAGAGAGGCATCGGTCGTTAGAGTGACCATCAGCTCGGGGCAGACGAATGAGATACCCTCCTGCAGGTGAGCTGGGACGAGCTACCACTGCAGGCTGTCCCACATCTCCTGGGTCACTGTCACCGGCTGGTCCAGAGGAACGGAGCGCTGTGACCACTGGCTAGCCAGCCCCCATTGCAGGGGATGCACATGCCAGCGGGCCCAACGGACCACGCTGGTGCAGGCCGCCATGAGGCCCAGGAGGCGCAGGAGGTCCCAGGCAGGGCGCAATTGCCCAACCAGAAATGATTGGGTAAAGGAGGAAAGGACCTCGGCCCTGTCTGCCAGGAGCCGGGCTCTGGCTCGAAGAGAGTCGAGCTCTGCCCCAATGAACTGAATCACCTGCGATGGCACGAGTTCTGATTTGGCCTCGTTGATGAGGAGGCCAATCTGAGAGCAGACCTGAAGGGCCAGATCCCTGGACTACTCCACCTCCAACCTGGAGGGGGCTGCAATCATCCAGTCACCCAGGTAAGGGTACACCCGGACCCCTCAGCACCGCAGAAATGCTGTCACCACTGCCATGCATTTGGTGAAGACCCTGGGAGCTGGAGAGAGAGGCCGAAGGGCATGGCCCGGAACTCGTAGAGAGATCCCTCTGCTCAGAAGCGGAGGAATCGCTGATGAGCCGGATGGATTGGGACGTGAAAGAATGCATCCAGAAGGTCCAGAGAACAGAACCACATGCCTGGTTCCAAGGATGGAATGATCTGAGCCAGAGTGACCATCCTGAAGGTACAAGGCCTTAATAACTTGTTTAGGTCTTGCAGGTCTAGAATGGGGCACCAGCCCCCCCGTCCGTTTTGGGACCAGGAAGTACCTGGACACAAACCCTAGGTCTGGAGTGGGGTCTGCCACTTCGCTGATCACCTCCTTCTGGAGGAGCAAGGCAATGTCGGCTCGATGAGCTGAGACAGAGGCTGTGGAACCCGTAGCCCCCCGTGGGGTGCCAGCTCAATGGGGGGGAACTGCTTGAATTTCAGAGGCAGACCCCTGCCGACCATTTCTAGCACCCAGCAGTCTGTGATGATAGCGGACCAGGCGGAAAAGAAGTGGCGGAGCCGTCCCCCCATGGGGGGAACCCGGGGAGGAGGGACAAGGTTGGAGGCGATACCCCTCAACCCGTCACTGGGCAGGCTTGGAGGAAGAGCCCGCTGAGGAACCTCCTGGACCCTTGCTTCCAGGCTTCCTACTAGAGGAACTGGCAGACTTGGCCTTAGGGCACCAAGTGTGAGCCTGCTGGCCCTGATGCTGGTGTTGCTGGGCCGGACGTGCCGCAGGAGTGGAAGGGTGAAACAGCTTAGACGCTGCTGTGGGCGGCCTTTGTCCTTCTGTGCAGACGTGACCGAGTCCAAGGTGGCACTGGACTTCTCGATCCTCTGGAGATGGCCTTCCACTCCGGGCCCGAACACATTGGTGCTCAGGAAGGGAACGTCTGCCAGCTTGTGCTGGGTGTCTGCCGTGAAGATGGAGATCCACAGCCAAGCTCTGTGGCGCATGGCAACTGTGGCCGCTACTGACCAGGCACAAGAGTCACCAGTGTCCAAAGAAATTTGGAGCTGTTGTTTAGCCACCACCCTTCCCTGATCCTGCGCCTGCTTGACCGTCATCTGAAGGTCAGCCAGGAGATGAGGAATCACCTCATCCATGGAGTCCATAAGGGCGTGTGAGAAATGTGCCATAAGAATGGCCGAGCTAGCCTGACGAAGGCCTTGGGAGGACGCAGCGTAAACCTTCCATCCTGAGTAATCCAGCTTTTAGGATTCCTTATCGGGTGGTTTGTCCATGTCCCGAGCATTCCCGGAATGCCGGAAAATGCTATCAGTCACTAACCTCTCCGCAGAGGGGTGCTCCGAGAAACCGGAGAGTGGACCGTTGGGGACTGCGTACTTTCGAGCCATCCTGGCTGAAGGCGCGGGACAAGATGCTGGCCACTGCCACAACTCCAGGGCCGGCCCACAATGGCTTCGGCCACCGGAAAGGCCTCTGTAGGGGAATCCCCTAGATCCAGTATCTCCGAAAGGGGATACTTGGCCCATTTTGAGATGAGTCAAAGTATACACAGAAACAAGAATGGGTTCTCGTCCACCGACTGGCCTCCTATGGATTCCAGGTCAATCAGCCTGGAGAACTGGGAGGAGTCATCATCAGACTCAGAGGAGTCTGCGAACAGCTGCTGAGTGCCTGAGCCACCTCCACCTGCAGTCGGCCGGGGTGGTGACCGACAACCATGGGCAAGCCCTGACCTGACCGAGAATCCTTGGTCGGGCCCTCAGTCTTCAGTTGTGGAGGCGGGGTTGCACCACAATGGTGTGGAGTACGGTTTTGCCGAATAACTGGGCGCCGGGGCGGCTCCCGACCACCACGAGGTTGTTTGCCGCCCGGTGACAGCCACTTAATGGCCGGAGAAGGTGATGGAGTCAGCTCGCTACCGGTCAGTAAAAGCTGCTGCCACATCAAGTCCTCATAGAGCCGACGCAATTTGCGCTGGAGCCTATCCTCCGAAGAGGACAAAGAGGATGAGCGGCGATGCCACTTTCCATGGTGCTGAGACTGAGACCGCCGACGTCGGCGGGACTGGTTGGACCTGGAAGAGGACCGAGACTGAGACCTTCGGGGATTCCAAGGATGGGTCACAGAGGGAACGGGGGAAACCCACCCCTCCTTCGGAGCAGGGACCTTAACCAGAGACTTCGGCAAAGGAGGCACAGGCAAGTCCTTGGTAATCATCGGGGGAACCGGTGAAGAAGGGTTGTCGGCATCTCCAGTCGACAAACCGTCCGACGGGTCGAGAAAAATCTCAACTGCATCGATAGATGTCTTGGCCGGCTGACCTGACGGGGACATCATGAAGGCAGCGGCCACAGCCGCACTCTTGACCAAAGTCGAGAGTCGACAGTCCGGTGAAGGGGATCTCTCCCACTCCCATGAACGTCGACGGTGGGACTTACCTTTAGAGTCCTTCTTTCTGGATCAACTGGAATGTCCCAATGGCCCTTCTCCCTTTGTGGAGAGGGATTGACAAAGCTCCTTAAAAGAAGCAGCGTACGAGGAGCCCAAGGAGAGTGGGATAAATGCCACGGCAAGAGGAAGAAGAAGCGACCTGGGCCGCCCTCCTCCTCGAGGGGGGATCATCTCATTCACAACTGCTCCTTGGAGCCATACACTGCAGACACCAGCTGAGGGCCTCCTTAGACTTGGACTGCAGGTACCATTTCTGGGTGCCCAAGAAGTAGTCTGCAGCGCAGTCCTCCAAGACCAAAGGCCCAAGAAGACTGCACAACTGTGAGGCCTGCTAATCGTGTCCAAGCCCTAGGCAGTAGACGCACATGGAGTGTGGATCGGTCCAAGACATCTTCTGCCCGCAAGGGCACTGACGGAAGCTGGGAGTCAATTTGTCCATCGCAGCCACGAGGGAAGACGAAGACCGTAGTCTTGTAAATTTTAAAATTAGTTTTGGAAATTCCAAAGAGTGTGGATCCAGGCCTAAAACGCAGAGTGCAACGGAGGGAACCTGAGCTTCCAAAGCGGTAAGGAAGCTCTGGCATCATGGGGCAGAGCCGAGGGTTTTACCACCCGGGTGGGTGGGAGGAGCCAGCTTGAAGACCTTCCGGCAACATTTAAAGTGGCAAGGAACCTGCCACCAAGTGGCTGAACAGCATATCCACATTCCTAGAACAGGAGAATTTTGAGTTATACTGCGCAGACCCTTGTGAGAAGGGTCTGCAGGAACAAGGAATGATAGTAGGACTCTTAGAATGGCAAAAAGGAGATATTGTTGATAGGGAACCTGAATATGCCAGATGTTAACTGGAGCACCTTTACTGCAGCCACATCCAAGAGCAGGGTCATTCTCAATGCCCTCCAGGGGGCATGCCTCAGACAGCTAGTGTTGGAACCCACTCAGGAGGGAGCAATCTTAAACCTGGTACTCTCAAACGGGGATGGAGAGAGGATCTCAGATTTAGAAGCTGGTAGCCATCTGGGAACAAGCGACCACCAAACAGTGTGGTTCACAATAAACACAGCTGTAGAGTCAAGCCATACAAAAGCAAGTGTGTTGGACTTTAGGAGGGCTGACTTTGGCAAAATAGGAGAGTGCCTCAGAAAAGCACTAGCAAACAGGCAAGAAGGAGGGGTGGAAGAACAATGGGGAAAAATCGAAACTGCCATCACAGAGGCAACAAGCCTTTGTGTGAAGCAAATCAACAGGGCATTTGACACAGTCCCACACAAAAGATTAATATACAAGTTAGCCAGTCTTGGAGTGGGTCCCAAAGTGGTAGCCTAGGTAAAAAACTGGCTGGACAACAGGACGCAGAGTGTAATAGTAAATGGAGTCCACTCAGAAGAAGGGGGGGTTACTAGTGGGGTACCGCAGGGTTCAGTACTGGGACCGGTCCTTTTTAATGTCTTTATAAGTGACATTGCAGATGGACTGGAAGGAAAAGTATGTCTCTTTGCAGATGACACAAAGATCTGCAACAGGGTTGATACACAAGGTGGGGTGGAAAGGATGAGAAGGGACTTGGCAAGCTTGGATGAATTGTCAAACATATGGCAGCTTAGTTAGATCATTTATTTATTTATTTAATGATGATTCAGAAAGACCTTTGCGTCAAGGACTCATTTACAAAGGTTCTACATCAGACATATAGAGTACAGAGACAACAGAATTACAGCTTAAAACATTGGTACAGGCATATTACAGCTTAAAACATTGGTACAGGCCTAGGGGTACACAGGAGACTATTAAGTGGGTACAACATGACATAACAGGAGTTTCAGTACTTTGGTACAGCCATAGCGTAGCAGTTGGTTCTTCAGTAGGCTGATGGTCAAATTTGGAGGCAGTTTCGGAGCCTTCAGGTGAGAACAGCCTAAATAGAAGAGATTCAGTTTAAAGCAAAATAAAACAGTCAACTAGGGGTTGTGCTGATGAGGGGAAAAGTGAAGGGGGGAAGGGAAACAAGCTGGGACATAGCCAGAGGGGAGCACAGAAGGTGTCAGGTAGGCAATCGCATGGGTTGGAGGTCTGAAGGTGCTCCCTTAGCTGGGATTTAAAGGGGCCAAACCTTCTTTCATGAGTTATATGGCTAGGGAGCGAGTTCATCCAGGAAGGGGCCTTGTAACGGAAAGTTCTTTGGAAAGGAGAGGTCCGGCCATGGGGTACTCGGTACAATGCCTTGCCAGTGCTATGGGTGGATATGACTGCTGATGTAGGGTGCATAAGGGAGAAGAGCAGCGGGAGAGAGAGAGACCTAGTCCAATCTTTTTGGCCATTAGACAGGTGTGGTACCTGATCCTGTTGTCTAGGTTCAGCCAGTCTGTGGCCCTGTAGCGGGAGCAGGTGTGGGTGTAACGATCACAGCCAAGCATGAGGCGGCAAGCTTTGTTAAGTGCAAGCCGGAGTCTGCTGAGGGCAGAGGTGGATGCAGCGCTGTATACTAGAATACCATAGTCCAGGAGGGAGAGGGCTGAGAAGGAGACGGTGAGCCGAAGGGCGTCAGGTGAGAGGCAATGTTTGCACTGATAGAGCACACCTATTCTAGAGTTAAGGGCAGCGGAGAGATGATGATTATGTTGATGGTAGTTGAAGGCTGAATCTAGTATAATACCTAGGTATTTAAAGGTGTTCACCTACAGCGGGGACTGGTTGGCATCAAGAATTAGGGGACAGAGGTTCCTAAGGGAGTTCTGAGGGTGTGAAAAAAACATGACTTTTGTCTTCTTATAGTTGATAATTAGGCATTGGGTAGTGAACCATTTTTCAGCTTCACTGAAAGAGTGTTGGAGGGCTTGGTGGAGTTTAAGGGGGTCTAGAGAGGAGGCGTACAGGACAGCGTCATCCACATATAGGAGCAGGTTGCCGGGGCAAGCCAACGGGAGTGAGTTCAGATACAGACTAAATAACAGAAGGCCGAGAATGGAGCCCTGTGGGACACCAGAACGGACTGGAAGACTGGTGGACAGCGTGGTGCCAATCTTGACCTGTTGTGTTCTTTCAGACAGGTAGTCAGAGAACCAGCTTACGGCATCACTGGAGAAGCCAATGGAGGAGAGAGAGAAATAAGCAGTAGGGCATGGTTTACGGTATCAAATGCCTTAGAGAGATTCACAAAGACAGCACCTAAGATGTGGCCACTATCTAAGGCGGAGTGGATGTTCGAGGTAAACTCAAAGAGGGCTGTGGTAGTACTATGTCCCTTACAGAAGCCATGTTGCTGTTGACATAGGAGGTTATATTTCGTTAGGTGGTCAGTGAATTGATCAGAGACAATACGCTCCAATGCTTTAGATGGAGGGGGAAGAACAGGGATTGGGCGATAGTTGCTGGGGGAGGTGCAGTCCCTGTTTTTGTAGATGGGGGTAATGGAGGCCGATTTCCAGTGGGTGGGGAATTTCCCCTGGCAGAGGGAGCAATTAAGAATATGAGTGAGTGGAATAAGGACTTCCCAGAGAGTGAGGCAGAGAAGTCTCAGGTCAAGAGAATCACTGCCACAGTGGGAGTGGCTTAGGGCTCTGACAAGGTAGGGTATGGCTTCTTCTGGGGTAATAAAGCGTAGATGAAAGGGTGGAGCCTGGGGGTGAGGAGTGGGGTCAGGCCGGGGGTCAAGAAATTAGGGAGAGGACATGACTGAGATCTGAGAAGGTGGACTTAAGGGCTGAGGCTATACTGGGGATCAGAAATAGGGTTGCTGTCTATAACCAACAGATCCGGGGAGGGGTTGGGATCTTGCCACAGAGTTCCTTTATATTATTCCAAATTTATGCCCACAGCCCCAGGTAGAGGTTAAAGATGCTTTGTAGTACATCAGCTTTGGCTTTGCGTAAGGAACATGTGCACTTATTACGGCCTATCTGTTTGTCGATTGGTCTCATTTGCAAGGTGACAAAGGGAGTCACGATATTTCAGTTGATCCAGGAGGTTGCCAGTGAACCAAGGGGCATGGTTACCTTTGGACATTCTCTTAATAAGGGGCACGAATTTGTCACAGGCTGAGTTAAAGGTAGTGATAAAAAAAGTCAAGGGCATGATCTGGGTCAGCGTGTTAGCTAGGGGGTCAGTCCCAGGTTCTGAGGTGGACTTTAAGTTTGGAGAGTTAACCAGGACCAAGTTTATGATGAAAGGTAATTTTTTTTGGGGGGGGGGGGTTAGGGGCTTTGCAGGACCAGGTACAGAGTATAGGAGAAAGGTCGCTTAAAGCATTAGGGAGTACTGAAATGTTAGTGATTCTGTGAGGGCGATTAGTGAAGACCAGGTCCAAGAGGGAGGAGGTACCTGTACTGATGTTAAGCCGGTTGGGGGTGGTGACTACCTGGGTGAGATCCAGCACGGTGGCATCATCAATGTAGGAGGCGGCTGTCTTGGCCAGCCAATTTACGTTAAAATCACCCATGACAATTTTTTCATGTTGTGGAGGTAGGGTGGAGAGATAGGACATGATGGCATGAAAGGCCAGTTTCTGGTCCCTGTGGGGAGGTATAGATGGTGGTGAGTAGGAGGGAGGTAGTGGTTCTGCCTAGTGTTAGTTTTAGCACGAGTGCCTGGGCCCCCTGGACCACTTGAGGTGTAGGGAGCAACGGACCAGAAAGCGAGTCCTTAAAGTAGAGGGTGCAGCCACCCCCATGCTTACCCACCCTATCAGTGTGAAAGAGTTCACAGCCAGGAAGGTTAATGGCGAGGCAGGGATAGAGGAGAGAGCCAAGTTTACCCAAGGCAATGATAGTCAGGGTGGTGTTGGGGAACCCACCCCTGGAATGTATCCCATTTTTTTAGTGGATTGCAGATAGTGATTAAGGTGATGCGCAGCCCACTGTCAGACGAGGGGCAGGACCGGGGAGCAGCCTGAGGGCCAGGGTTGGGGTGGATGTTACCAGACAGGAGAAGGAAGAGGAGAAGCGACCTAAGCAGTATGCTTCTGGGCACTTTTTTTAGCTGAAGAGCTTCATGTAGTGCAGACCCATGAGTGGGAGAGAAAGTGGGTATTGGGAGTTTGAGGGTGCTGTGAGCTGCCAATAAGAGGAGAAAGTGGAGACTGGGGAATGGGTGCGGAGGTAGGGATTCAATAGGTGGCTGACGAGAGGAGGATGGAATACAAAGACTAGTGTGTCCTGGAAGTTGACATGGAGTATAAATGGGGTAGATTAAGGTTATGTTCTTAGTGTGGTGCAGGGTGGGTGGTGGTAAAGGGGTGCCTTCTGTCCCTAGTAGATGTGTGTGGTTCAGGTGAGGCCAGGTGGGAAGGCCGCGAGGTGATGACAGCCAGACTGGGTGGATGTAAGCTGCAAGAATGCGGTTCTGTTCTCCAAGAGCAGTAGGAGGAGGGAGAGACAGCAGAGGGGACAGCAGGGAGATAATGAAGAAAGAAGGTAGAAGCTTGATGGAGTTATTGAGAATGCCTTTGTCTTTGACCTAGAGGACTAGACAAGGGAAATGAATTAGGGCCTCTAGTGGTGGGCAAGTATAAGCTGCAGATGGGAGAGTTGACCGATAGGTTAAACTTTGAAGGGGCGTGGTCCACCTACACTATATAATGGAGTGTTCAGCAAGGGTGGTGGTGTGGGCGGTGGGGAGCCGACACTCTGCATCGGCAGGGTCCACAGAGAGAGAGAGATCCTCATGGTGCTGCAAGACTTCTAGTACCTGCTGGTTTTGTGGGGGGTGGGGGAGGGCTACCCTGGTAGTCCCTCTCGACCTCCGGGGTGATCGTCTGCTGCTGCTGTGGAGAAACAAGGAAGGAGGTAGGTAACTTTATAGAATGGGAATGCTGGGTGAGCTATAAGGTGGCTAATTGGTCTGGCTCTGATTTGGGGGGGATGGTGGCAGGAGTCCTGATGTTGTTTGTGGGCTTGAGTACCAGACACCAGTCGCAAAGAAGCACAAAGTAATGCACCTGGGAAACAAAAACCCAGGGGAAGAGTACACAATGGGCAATGAGATACTGACAACAACAAAAATGGAAAGGGATCTGGGGTGGAGTCATAGCAGATGACTTAAAGGTGGGCAAGCAATGTGAGAAAGCAGTAAGGAGGGCTGGGGGAATACTGGGATGCACAGGGAGAGACATCACCAGTAGAAAACAGGAAGTTGTTATCCTTCCGTACAGACAGTTGATGAGACCCCACCTGGAGTACTGCGTGCAGTTCTGGAGACCCCATCTCCACAAGGACATAGACAGGATGGAGGCTACCCAGAGGAGGGCAACTAAAATGGTACAGGGTCTGCACCAGAAAACATACGAAGAGAGACTAAAGGAGCTTAATATGTATACCCTTGAGGAAAGGAGGGGGTAGGACATGATAGAAACTTTCAAGTAGCTCAAGGGTATCAACAAAGTCCAAGAGGGTAGCATCTTTCAGAAAAAGAGATGTGCAAGAACAAGGGGACACAATCTGAAGATAGAGAGAGGTGCTGTGCTCACATGGTATGCACGTAATGGCATGAAGAAAAGAACTGAGGTTACTGAGGGAGCTGACAATGGTCATTGGCTGGCACATGGCACTATGTGGAAATGCGTAGAAGCTGTGATCAGTAGTTGTGAATGGCTCCCAGACAAAACCTTTGCTCCCGCATGGTCCTAGTGCCTCTGGCCCAGACCTATTAGTGGAAACCAGTGGTGAATATTGAGTCTTAGAGGAGCTAACAACTTAAGACATGTGTTTCTCAAAGCTTAGCCACCACTCTGTGACTACGTCTATAAATACTATAGTTTAGGCACTGAAACTGGGATAACAGGCTAATAGTCTGGAATGCTATTCACAAAAGGCATGTCATATGTTTAAAGATAAAAATATCTTAGCAGACAATTTTGCAACAGGGACCAAGGAAAACATTTTGAAAATGGTTTAATGATTTCACATTAAAAAGGAGCATTAAATTTACTCATAGTTACGGACCTCGGATTATACTGTACATCTGTGATAAGGGTTATTATGGGGTTATTACGGTATCTACCATACATGAACTATCCAAAACAACAACAAATCAGTGAGTTAGATATGGATAGTACAGAAGCTGTGTGCAAACAAGCAGTCATTAAGTCCACAAGAATAACCACACAGTCAACGACAGTTATAGTGGAATACAGCATAATCTGGATTATCCAAACTGCTTGAATGACATAAAATTAGTCTGGCTAATCAAGAACTTGTATAACTGGGACTAGATCATTCCTTGTTAAATAGGGATGTTTGTACAATGGTGGTTCATTAGGTTAACATTGTACTGTAACCAGAAGAGAGGATGTTGGCCTGGACACAACGGGGGAGGAGGGGTTGACTACTTTTTCAAATTGTACCATGGACTCTTACTTTCACCTGGACAACCACTAGAGTCAGGCAGAGAAGACCTCAGCATAACAAATCATCTAAATGATAGTTAATTCACCCCCTTAATACTGCATTTTAGTAACAGCATTGGGTATTACAGATAGTACACACTGGTCCGGTAAAACCAGCCACCGACCCCAGATACCAGGACAGTCAACAGACCTTGATGAAAATGAACTCTAAGATGGCATTCTGGGTCTCCTAATTTAGTACAGTTTTCCCTACATAACTCCCCTAGCTGCAGAAAGCTACCTGCTGTCCCTCTAAACCCCAAAGTACCTCAAAAATTGGCCATCAAAAGGACACTTTTTTAAACTCTGCTTTATTTAAAAAACATTTTCAACAAGTTCTGCAGCACAGTACACTAATGAGATTACAATTTAAAATTAGTTATACTATCACATGTGTGTTTTCTGACATTGTAGACCGCATACTATTACTTACAGAGACTACCTCAGCTATGAACTTGAACTGTAAAAACTAGAACGACAACAAAGAGCCACAAAGATGGTCTGTGGCTTGCAGGGCAAGCCATATGATGAGAGAACTTTCAGCATGTATTCACTGGGGAACAGAAGAGAGAGAGGGGGCATGACAGAGGCTTTCAAAGTTGTCACTGTTTTCAACACTCATTTCACCTCTTATGCCCTCCCTGCTCCTCTCTCTCCTATTTTCGTATCTACTGCTACTTCCTCCCCCTCCCCTTCTTTGTTTACTTTCTCTCCAGTCTCCGCTTCTGATGTCTTGTCCACTCGTTTTGTTCTTAATCCTTCCAAAAAACTAGAACAACAACATACTTTGCAAGACTTGCATCACCAACTATAAATACATATGTTAAAAGTGCTTTATAGTGTCTATTTTGTGGATTTTTACCACACATATAACAGTAGCTAAAAATTGAGGGTACTGTACTGAGGTTAGATTACACCCAGTCAATACTTAACCACCAGGGTTCAATACACCACCCAGATTTGATCAAAATTATCATATGACTCTCCTGTCTATGCTGGTAAACTGGATACATAAGCCTCCCAGATCTTGCAAGTATAAAAATGTTTCTCTAGTAAGACTCTAATCAGCTGTAAATTTTTCTGTGTTGTGGGCTGCTTTCATTCTGTATATCCACATTTGTAGCAATGGAGTCATATTTGAAAACCAGTTCACAGTAATGCCCTTAACTGTCACAGTGCACATAAAGCGGAAAGGCTCCTGTGACTTCCTAGAGGAGATATCCAGAAGTGGCAGAGCTAACATGAGATGTATGAACTGTAAAGGTACAGGTCTGTGTTAAATCTTGGACAATTTCCCCCTCTGTTAGTTGCCAACATAACTGGATAGTCGTCTTTCCACTGCACAAAGAAGGAGACACCTGTATCCTTGGGAACAATCACCCTATTTCTCTCCTCCTCTCACTGGCTAAACTCCAGGAAAAGCTGGGTTTTTTTTTCCTAACTCTCAGACTTTCTCAACTCCTCCTTCTTCCTGTTTCCTGTCCAGTCTAGTTTGTGGAAAGGCCATTCTTCAGTCTCCTCCCTCCTGCATGTCACTGACATTATCCTGTTCGCGATGAATACAGGTTATGTATCTGATGCCATCTTTATTGTCCTGGCTAAGGCTTTTGATTCTGTTGCCCATCCTCTTCTCCTTGATATGTTGTGGTCTGCTGGGCTCTCAGCACTGGCAGTACACTGGTTCTGTTCCTACCTCTCTGGTCACAGCCAGTCTGTCCAGGTCAGGGAACCCGTATTTGCTTCCCTCCCCATAACCTCCACAGTGCCCCAAGGCTAAATTCTGAGTCCTATCCTCTTCTCTGTCTTCTGAATGACTCCTTTCAGCATGTGTCCAGCTAACATACACATGTAAGCTAATGACACTGTCCTTTATGCCTCAAGAACTACCACCCCCAAGTTGGAACAGATGGAACAGTCCATACAGTGTGACTTTGATAATGTCCAGCACTGGTTCTCCACCAATCAGATCTCGCTGAATGCCAAAAAACTGGTGCTATGCTGTTTTGTTCACACCATCAGCTTAGTAGACTTGGCCAGACCCCTGTCTCTTCTCTACCCTTGATGGCACTCCCATTGAGCCAGTCCCTGTTTCAAAATCCTTGGGGTATGACTTGATAGGCATCTTGACTTGTTAGTCCTCCCTGATGCATTCCTTAAGAAATTATGCCCCAAACTACGTGCCCTTTACAGGAACAAATCCCACTCCCAGATTGGTGTGAGATTATTCCTACAATGATTCTTCCGCTGTCCAACTATGTGGATGTGGTCTCTGCTGCCGCCTCCATAGCTACCCTAACCAGGCTGGATCCTATTTTTTAGTTGCTGAAATTGGTTGCAGTAAAAAAAATAAATCTGAGGCAAACAAACATTTGCTGGAAGTGTTCTATTACACTCCAAAAATAGTGTAGTGCAATTCCAAAATACAAGAAACTGCAATTGGTGAGGCTCGGGACACTACACTAGGTGCCCTAGCACTTCACTCGTTAGAGCTTTGATAGGGGGCGGGTAACTGGAGCAAATGACACCCTTTTAAACTGAGCTCTTATTCACATGACAGATTAGCTTTCAAAATAAACCTAGTCGTTAGCTCAAGGGTATCACAAAATTGTTTGCAATGGAGCAAAATAAATAGAGCTTGCAAAATGACTGTTTGAGAAGTTGATTCATTTCCATTACAAAATAAATTCAAAGAGCATGATTTGCTCATAAATGGCCCGACATACTAGCTGTGACCGAAACATGGTTCAAGCCTCAGATCCTCCCCATGAAGTGGACCTAGCCAGCTACCAGGCCTTTAGAAAGGACAGAGTGGGAAAAAAAGGAGGCGGGGTTCTCATCTATGTCAGCTCAACCTTGAATGCTTCACAGACGGATCTCCCCTCTCTCTGCGGACTGCAGAGTGAGACCCTATTTGTCAAAGTGCTACTCGGAGACACCAAGCCCCTCTACATTGGGTGTGCCTACCTCCCGCCTCAATCTGCTGCCTCCTCCTTAGAATCCCTAACCAATGCCCTGCTGGAGAACCCCCTGGGTGAGATCATCCTCCTTGGGGACTTCAACCTAAACTGGCTTGCCCTAGGGTCCTCTACATTCAAGAACTCAATACTAGACTCCGCACTCACCCAAGTCATCAATCTGCCTACTAGGCACAATTCCAAGTCCGGCAACCACTCCCTACTTGACTGGGCACTAGTCTCCTGCCCAGACCGGGTAATCACCACTGGGATCATGTCTGACTCCCTGAGTGACCACTCACCCATCTTCTGTGCCTGGTCCAATAAACCCCCTAATATTGCTCACAGGGTCTTAGAAGCCAGGAACTTCAGCCGGTTTATACCAGCCGACCTTTGCGCTGACCTGGGGACAATTGACTGGGACCCCATTGTATCCCTCCCCTCACTCGATGAGGCGCTTGACTATTTTTCTAACTCATTTCTGTCCCTAGCCAACCTGCATGCCCCGCATGAGAAACTCAGGGTACAGGGAAAATGCCACAAATGGCTGAGCCCTAGCCTAAAGCAGTCTATGCTTCTCCTCGACAGGGCCTGGGGACTCTACAAAACCACACGCACTACACATGACTGGGAGAAATACAGGGAACTGAGGAACCTATGCAAAAAAAACTCCAAACAGGCCAAGTCCAAGTACCTAAGAGACCTCCAAACTACCACCTACGCGACCCAAAGAAATTCTGGGGCCACATAAACTCCCTTCTCAAAGGTACTGCAAACGCACAAGACAACTCAATCCTGGTTGGGGATACCCTGACCAATGACCCTACCACAGTTCCGGATGCCTTCTGTACCTCCTTCTCCAACCCCAATGGACCCCCCACCCAGGACTCCCTATCGCTCAACTGCAGACTGGGTGCCCCCTCGTCCTCAATTCCACCTGAAACTGGTTAAATCGTCCGCTGTACTCCCTCTCTTACTCAAAATAAACCCAAACTCTTCCCCAGGAAACGACCTGCTAGAACCTCGGTTGCTGAGGGCCGCTGCCCCTGCTCTCGCCTACCTGTCACCCTGCTCATTAACAGATCCCTCCTCGAAGGAACAGTCCCAAGTAAGTGGAAGGTATCAACTATTGTCCCCATCCACAAAAAAGGACCCCGGGATAGAGTCGGAAGGTTAAGGAGAAAAGCATAGCATTCGGGAAATATAAGGAAACACAGAAGGAGTAAAACAGAGAGCTATATCAGTTAAAGCAGAAGAAGGCAGGGAAGATGGTCAGAATAGCAAAGGCCCAAACTAAGGAAAAGACAGCCAACTCTGTGAAGAAGGGGGTTAAAACTTTTTATAGGTACATTAGGGAGTGAAGAAAGACCAAGGGAAGGATACTGAGGTTTAATAAAGGGGGGTAATGTGGGTAGAGGGTGACAGTGAAAAAGCTGGGACACTGAACAAATACGTCTGTTCAATATTCACAAAAGAAGAGGAGGGGGAGGTACCTACATCAAACAATAGAAACACTCTGGATAGGGGGGTTGATACCAGTCCATTCACAGAAGAAAGGGTTCTGAAAGAACTCTTAAAACTGAAGGTGGACAATGCAATGGAGCCTGATGGGATTCACCCCAGAATTCTAAAAGAACTAAGGGGGGGAACTAGTGACACCACTGACTACCGACTTTAACAAATCATGGAAGCATGGGGTGGTACCTGAGGACTGGAGGAAGGTGGATGTGATTCCACTTCACAAATGTGGGAGCATGGCAGAGGTAGGTAAAATTATGGAATCACTCCTGAAGGAAAAAATTGTTGAGTACATAGAGGCCAGCGGGGAATAGGACCCAAGGCAGCATGGATTCACAGCAGGAAGGTCATGTCAGACGAATCTATTAGATTTCTTTGACTGGGTGACCAAAATAATAGACCAGGGAGGGGTTGTGGACATGGCCTACCTAGACTTTAGCAAGGCATTTGACACAGTACCACACAAAAGATTAATAAACAAGTTTGCCAGTCTTGGAGTGGGTCCCAACATGGTAGCCTGCAGATCCTGCTAACCTGAAGACCACCTCGTAGGCATCGTAAGGTGCCCTCAAATGGTGATAATCTACCTCCAGGTTCCAAACAGAAAGGTCAATCGTCTGACTGTCTGACTCACTCTGTGGAGTTGTAACACAGAATATAGACAATAATGACAGAAAAAGATCATTGATCCATCCAGTCTTCCCACAAAACCCTAACAAACCCAGGACTTACTGTCCATACAGGGTTCTAACCCATACTATCCACCCCATGCTCCCCTCCATACCGCTATCACCTTGTGCAACCATTAAGCTCTTCACAATGTCCCAGCCTTGTTTGAAACCACTGATAGTTTAGGCACCCACCACATCAGCTGGCAGACTGTTCCATGGCTCCACCACCCTTTCTGTAAAATACAACTTTCTCACTTCTTTCTTGAACTCCCGTCAGTTTCCACTCATGCCCCTGTGTTCTTGATCCGCTACTTATGCAAAATAATTCCTCACAGTTTACCTTGTTCATTCCTTTAAGGAACTTGATGATCTCTATCATATCTCCCCTCTCTCATCTGGTCTCCAGCAAGTACATGTTCATTGCCTTGAGCCGATCCACATAAGACCTGCCCTGCTGGCCCTGAATCATTTTGGTCATACAAACATACATATGATTCTGCCAGCAGAAAAAGACCACTGGGGTCTATCATGTCTGCTCGAGTTTTCAGATCCGTCAGTATCTACTGGTGGATCTGCCCCCAGCATTATCCACTCATCCCTCCCCATCGATGCACTCCAGCTTCCCCAATTCCCCCTACAAGCAACTTTCCCCTTTACTCTGTCAGCCTCTACTAAGCAGTCGACAGTCTTCAGGGAGACAGCTTCCTTTGGTGACTCATTCCATTTTGTCATTGCCCTTGCCATGAAAAAGTGTTTCCTCATTTTCCTCTTGAATCTTCCACCTACCAGCTTGAGGCAGGGTCCCCTAGTAGTCCTGTACCCATTAATATTGAAGAGATCCTCAGAGTTCACTTTCCTGAAACATTTAAGGTATCTGAAGGTTTCGATCCTGTTACCCCTCTCTCTTCTATCCTTCAGGGAGTACATATTGAGATCTCTGACTCTCCCCCTCGTATGGCCTGCCTTGCTGTCCCTGGATTATCTTGGCTGCTCGTTTCTGGACCACCTCCAGCAGGCTGATATCTTTCTTTAGGGAAGGGCTCCTATACTGCACACTGTACACAAGATGTGGCTGAACCAGTGATCTCTACAGTGGCAGAATGACTTCCACTCTTCTGGTGGTTATCCACCTGGCTATACAGCCCAGCATTCAATTTGCTTTGGCTTCTGCTCTCCTGCAGTGTGCTGAGTGCTTTAGGTCACTTGTGATGACCACACCTAAGTCCTTCTCTTATGACTTGGTAGCTTGCACACCTCCCAGACCTTTGCAGATTGCATTGTGAGGCCTTCTGGCACCACACAATTTTGCTTAAAGTTGAGCCAGTCCAAATTAATTAATGGGCATTTGCATATGCTTCCCATGATGCTTTGCATTACTGGGGTATGTGCAATTTGTGTTTTCTTTAAAATTTGGCCATTGTGTTCTTCGCCCCAAGTGCATTACCTTATACATTTTGGCTTTGAATCCCAGTTACCAAATATCTGATGGCCTCCCCAGTTTGGCTATGTCTTTCCTAAGGCCTTGTCTCCCTTCTTCAATGTTCACTCTCCCACAGGGCTGGTCACTCTACACTGCACTGTCTCTAGCCTGTCCTTATCTTTTCTTAGGTGAGTACTCTAGTACTGAGTACAGTCCTCCAGGTGGGGCCTCACCAGTGATCTATAGAGAGGTCATAATATCTCCTTCCTTCTGCTGTCAGTACTCTTTTCTGTACACCACAGCATCCTGTTTGCCTTACTTTAGATCTTGGTAAGCCAGCTTGATTGTTTAAGGGAGTCAATATTGATGACTCCTGGTCTCTTTCCTCAGAAATCCTGCTCAGCTTTACATCACCCCATCCAGTACTCTGTCCTGGGGTTCTTGTTCCCTATTAGCATCACCTTGCACTTTTTGCATTGAATTTCAACTGCCAAACCTCTGACCACCTGTCCAGTCATTGCACGTCTCTCTGCATCGCCCTAACCTGTTCCTCATTGGCTGTTTACCCTGCCTGAGACATATCATGCCCTGGATTCCTTCTCCCATGTGACTGATGAACATATTAAAAAGGACTGGACCCTAGACTAATCTTTGTGGCACCCTACTGATGACCTCCCTCTTTTCTGATTTAACTCTGTTAACCACAGCCCTCAGCCGTTTCCCTTCCAACCAGTTTCTTACCCATCTAACTGTGTCCTTCACTGCACCCAGATCCTTTAGCTTCTTCAGCAACCTTCTGTGAGGCACAGAGTCGAAAGCCTTGCTGAAATCAAAGTACAGTAAATCTATA
Source organism: Neoceratodus forsteri (assembly GCA_016271365.2). Lineage (NCBI taxonomy): Eukaryota > Metazoa > Chordata > Ceratodontiformes > Ceratodontidae > Neoceratodus > Neoceratodus forsteri. Next base: position 1,224,991,916 of record CM057450.1, read on the forward strand.
GTGTGGCTCTTATCCACTAACCTCGTAGCTCAGTCAAAGATTACTATCAGGTTGATCTGACAAGACATCCCTGTCACGAACCTGTGCTGTTTACTATCCTGGGGTCTACTGCTCTCCTGGTAATCCACAAACTCCTCTCTGACTAGTGTTGCCATCGGTCTACCCACAACAGAGGTATGACTGGCAGGTCTGTAGTTACCCAGTTGCTCCCCGTCTCCCCCTTATTAAATGGGACTATGCTGCTACCCTCCAGTCCTCTGGAACTACCCCTGTCTGAACTGAGCTACTGAACAGCCTTACCAGAGGTTCAGTTAATTCCATTCCCAATTCCTTGAGCACCCTCAGATGCATCCCATCTGGCCCTGGGGCCTTCTCTATTTTAGGGCTGCTAGCCCTTTCTGAACTCATTCACTGGTAAATAATGCTGCATCTTCTCAGGGACCCCCTTACAGCCACCTTAGTGCCACTCTCTGGCAGAGGCCCTCTGTCTCCCCTTGTGAATACAGAGCAGACGTCATTAAGAGTGGCTGCTTTCTGCTCAGTCTCCTCAATTACCCCTATCTTCCTCTATTAGCCCAACAATTCCTCCGACCTTCTTTGTTTTTTTCCTAAATATATCTTAATATCTGTTTTCCCTACCTTAAACCCCTCTGCAGTACGCAGCTCTGTGTCTGCCTTTGCTTCTCTGACCACCTTCTTGGTTTCACGTGTTCTCATTTGGTACTCTGCCCATTCTTCCTTCCCTTATTTTTCTTTGTACCTGGTGAAGGCCTTCTTTTTGGCTCTCACTGCTTCCCTGACCTTTCCTGAGATCTTTACCGGTCTCTAGTACCTGATTACCATTCTCATGCAAGAGTTTGTTGCCTTGAGAATGATCCTCCTGATTGCTTCCCCGCCCATCATTTTCAACATCCCCTGATGCCATCCACTCCATCTAACTTGCCACGGACCAGATCCCTCATCAGGGTGAAGTCTGCCCTTCTGAAATCTAGGACTTCAGCCTCTGACGAGGACTTACTTGTTCCAAGGGCCAAGTCAAACCATACACGGTTATGGTCGCTGGACCTCAGCGGCTCCCCTACTCTCACTCTTCCTACTACTTCGGAGTTAGTGAGCACCACATCGAAAACAGCAGCCTGCCTACTGGATTCCTTAACAAGATTCATCAGCAGGTAGTCCTGCAATACATCCATCAGGGCCTGACTTCTGAAATACCTGGTTGCTGGAATGACCTAATCAATATCTGACAGGTTTAGATCTCCCACCACCACCTCCCCTTTGCCACCCCCTTTTAGTTCTGCCCCTAGCTCCTTATCTCTATCTTCCCCCTGTCCTGGACATCTATAGATCACACCCATCCATAGTTTCTTGTCTGAGGAGGCCATGAGCTGAACTGACAGCGATACTGTTTCCCTATTACCTCACCTGATGTTTCCATCCTCCACTGCCTCTATACCTTCCCTAACATATAGTGCTATGCCTCCTCTTTTACCTTTTCCTCTATCATGTCTAAACATGATGCAGCCTGAGACTGTCAGGTCCCATTTGTTACTGTCTGTGGCCCAAGTTTCTATGATGACCACCAGGTCCATTGTACTGTAGCTAAGAGCTGGCTTAGCTGTAACCACAGATGATGGTTGTAGGTCACCATATTTGTCTAGTGTGCAGAGATGCACATGAGGGTGTGCGATAAGGGGAAAGTCTTCCTGCCAAGGGCATCTGTCTGAGTGGAATCTGCCTCTGGATGTTGGTCTATTGAGAGATGCTGAGGACTCAACTGGATCTGCAGTACCACAAGCCCCAAAAAGGCATTTAGTAACTCACCTGCAGGCACTTTGAGTGCACGACACCGTATGAGAAGGTCACCAAGGATGGCTGGATTAGGGAAAGGACACCTCCACGATGTCCTGGATGGATGCCTCCTTGAAGACTCTAGGCTAAAGGAAAAACAGACGAGTCAATAATAGGAACTTCAAGGAGTCCCAACAGCAGGGTTGCAGGATCATGGTTTGTAAATGCATTCAAGCTGAGCACCTGCAGCATCTCTACCATGAATCTCTGGTACAGTGAGCAGCGGCTAAAGGCAGGTGGATAGAAAACTCATTGTCTTCTGAGGAGGTCATCGATGGAGACAAGGTGTCAACTCCGGGGAGTATTGGTGCCGGGAAGAAGGACCTGAACTGGACCCTATCAGACTCCTTACGAAAACTCTCTCAGACACCAGGAATTCCCTATGCTGGTCCCACATTAGTGGCCCCTTAGGGCCTATGAATGAGGGCAATGTCTCAAGGAAGTGGTGTGACCCTGCTAGAAGGGAACAAAACTCATGGCCTCAAGGGCTTGGACCTGGGCTGCGGCACTGTGTAATAAGGGGCCTAATCTAAGAGAAAGGCCTAGCAACTTGACCTTAGATACATGCAAGAGATTCCTGCCTCTGAAAGTGGAGATCGGATGATCTCACCTCAACGCACGATTCTCTAGGGTGTGGTGGTCTATTGAGAATCAGGTGTTGTACACATCCCTGTCATGCTCTGGTTCAAGGCAGGCTATGCAGGACTGATGCCAGTCCAGAGCAGACATAGGATTCCAACAGAGGCAAAGACACGATATGGGTGTATTTTGAAATGTTTTTGATGGTTTTGCCCCTTTCTTGTTAGACTTTTGGCCTTGCAGAAAAATAACAAACACAAATGGCACTGCAAAAGGTAGAGAACAGTAGTGACTCAGTAATAAAAGTAGTGATGAGTCGAACTGAGGCGCTGTGCTCCCACGGTGTGGACGTAATGGAATAAAGAAAAGAACTGAGGTTACTGAGGGAGCTGACAATGGTCATTGGCTGGCGCATGGCACTATGTGGAAATGCGCAGAAGCCGTGATCAGTAATTGTGAATGGCTCCCAAACAAAAGCTTTGCTCCCGCATGGTCCTAGTGCCTCTAGCCCAGACCTGTTAGCGGAAACCAGTGGTGAATACTGAGTCTTAGAGGAGCTAACAACTTAAAACATGTGTTTCTCAAAGCTTAACCACCACTCTGTGACTACGTCTATAAATACTATAGTTTAGGTACTGAAACTGGGATAACAGGCTAATAGTCTGGAATGCTATTCACAAAAGGCATGTCATATGTTTAAAGATAAAAATATCTTAGCAGACAATTTTACAACAGGGGCCAAGGACAACATTTTGAAAATGGTTTAACGATTTCACACTGAAAAGGAGCATTAAATTTACTCATAGTGTACGACCTCGGATTATACTGTACATCTGTGATAAGGGTTATTATGGGGTTATTACGGTATCTACCATACATGAACTATGCCAAAACAACAACAAATCAGTGAGTTAGATATGGATAGTACAGAAGCTGTGTGCAGACAAGCAGTCATTAAGTCTTCAAGAATAACCACACAGTCAAAGACAGTTATAGTGGAATACAGCATAATCTGGATTATCCAAACTGCTTGAATGACATAAAATTAGTCTGGCTAATCAAGAACTTGCATAACTGGGACTAGATCATTCCTTGTTAAATAGGGATGTTTGTACAATGGTGGTTCATTAGATTAACATTGTACTGTAACCAGAAGAGAGGATGTTGGCCTGGACACAACGGGGGAGGAGGGGTTGACTACTTTTTCAAATTGTACCATGGACTCTTACTTTCACCTGGACAACCACAAGAGTCAGGCAGAGAAGACCTCAGCATAACAAATCATCTAAATGATAGTTAATTCACCCCCTTAATACTGCATTTTAGTAACAGCATTGGGTATTACAGATAGTACACACTGGTCCGGTAAAACCAGCCAACGACCCCAGATACCGGGACAGTCAGCAGACTTTGATGAAAATGAACTCTAAAATGGCATTCTGGGTCTCCTAATTTAGTACAGTTTTCCCTACATAACTCCCCTAGCTGCAGAAACCTACCTGCTATCCCTCTAAACCCCAAAGTACCTCAAAAATTGGCCGTCAAAAGGACACTTTTTTAAACTCTGCTTTATTTAAAAAACATTTTCAACAAGTTCTGCAGCGCATTACACTAATGAGATCACAATTTAAAATTAGTTATACTATCACATGTATGATTTTTTACATTCTAGACTGCATATTATTACTTACAGAGACTACCTCAGCTATGAACTTGAACTGCAAAAACTAGAATAACAACATACTCTGCAAGACTTGCATCACTAACTATAAATACATATGTTAAAAGTGCTTTATAGTGTCTATTTTGTGGATTTTTACCACACATATAACAGTAGCTAAAAATTGAGGGTACTGTACTGAGGTTAGATTACACCCAGTCAATACTTAACCACCAGGGTTCAATACACCACCCAGATTTGATCAAAATTATCATACGACTCTCCTGTCTATGCCGGTAAACTGGATACATAAGCCTCCCAGATCTTGCAAGTATAAAAATGTTTCTCTAATAAGACTCTGATCAGCTGTAAATTTTTCTATGTTGTGGGCTGCTTTCATTCTATATATCCACATTTGTAGTAGTGGAGTCATACTTGATAACCAGTTCACAGTAATACCCTTAACTGTCACAGTGCACATAAAGTGGAAAGGCTCCTGTGACTTCCTAGAGGAGATATCCAAAAGTCGCAGAGCTACCACGAGAAGTATGAACTGTATAGGTACAGGTCTCTGTTAAATCTTGGACAATTTCCCCATCTGTTAGTTGCCAACATAACTGGATAGTCGTCCAGGCCCAAAATACAAAAATATGGATGCCCCTTCCTCTACATGCCCTCCAACAAATGTCTGAGCCACCTGGATGAAATGTTTAGTGATTGTGGGAATACGGACTATTAGAGACAGTGCAACAAAGAGCCACAAAGATGGTCTGTGGCTTGCAGGGCAAGCCATATGATGAGAGGCAGAAAACTTTCAGCATGTATTCACTGGGGAACAGAAAAGAGACGGGGCATGACAGATGCTTTCAAAGTTGTCACTGTTTTCAACACTCATTTCACCTCTTATGCCCTCCCTGCTCCTCTCTCTCCTATTTTCGTATCTACTGCTACTTCCTCCCCTTCCCCTTCTTTGTTTACTTTCTCTCCAGTCTCCACTTCTGATGTCTTGTCCACTCGTTTTGTTCTTAATCCTTCCATAGGCCTCCATCTTGATGGTATGGATCCTAAACTTCCTTACCTTTCTGCCCCTGCCATGGCTGCTCCCCTTCTGCACTGTTTAATCTCTTATTTCAGTTTTGCTCTGTTCCTGCTTAATAGAAACAGGCAAGAGTCCTTCCACTCCACAAAGAGGGAGACATCTGCATCCTTGGGAACAATCATCCTATTTCTCTCTTCCCCTCACTGGCTAAACTCCAGGAAAAGCTGTTTTTTTTTTTCCTAGCTCTCAGACTTTCTCAACTCCTCCTTCCTCCTGTTTCCTGTCCAGTCTAGTTTGTGGAAAGGCCATTCTTCAGTCTCCTCCTTTCTGCGTGTCACTGACATTATCCTGTTCGGGATGAATACAGGTTATGTATCTGATACCATCTTTATTGTCCTGGCTAAGGCTTTTGATTTTGTTGCCCATCCTCTTCTCCTTGATATGTTGTGGTGTGCTGGGCTCTCAGCATTGGCAGTACACTGGTTCTGTTCCTACCTCTCTGGTCACAGCCAGTCTGTCCAGGTCAGGGAACCGATGTTTGCTTCCCTCTCCATAACCTCCAGAGTGCCCCAAGGCTAAATTCTGAGTCCTATCCTCTTCTCTGTCTTCTGAAGACTCCTTTCAGCATGTGTCTCAGCTAACATACACATGTATGCTAATGACACTGTCCTTTATGCCTCAAGAACTACCACCCCCAAGTTGGAACAAATGGAACAGTCCCTACAGTGTGACTTTGATAGTGTCCAGCACTGGTTCTCCACCAATCAGATCTCGCTGAATGCCAAAAAACTGGTGCTATGCTGTTTTGTTCACACCATCAGCTTAGTAGACTTGGCCAGACCCCTGTCTCTTCTCTACCCTTGATGGCACTCCCATTGAGCCAGTCCCTGTTTCAAAATCCTTTGGGTGTGGCTTGACAGGCATCTTGACTTGTCAGTCCTCCCTGATGCATTCCTTAAGAAATTATGCCCCAAACTACATTCCCTTTACAGGAACAAATCCCACTCCCAGATTGGTGTGAGATTATTCTCACAGTGATTCTTCCGCTGTCTAACTATGTGGATGTGGTCTCTGCTGACGCCTCCATAGCTACCCTAATCAGGCTGGATCCTATTTTTTAGTTGCTGAAATTGGTTGCAGTAAAAAAAATAAATCTGAGGCAAACAAACGTTTGCTGGAAGTGTTCTATTACACTCCAAAAATCGTGTAGTGCAATTCCAAAATACAAGAAACTGCAATTGGTGAGGCTCGGGACACTACACTAGGTACCCTGGCACTTCTCTCGTTAGAGCTTTGATAGGTTGCGGGTAACTGGAGCAAATGACACCCTTTTAAACTGAGCTCTTATTCACATGACAGATTAGCTTTCAAAACAAACCTAGTCGTTAGCTCAAGGGTATCACAAAATTGTTTGCAATGGAGCAAAATAAATAGAGCTTGCAAAATGACTGTTTGAGAAGTTGATTCATTTCCATTACAAAATAAATTCAAAGAGCATGATTTGCTCATAAATGGCCCTGGGACACGCCGAAAAAAGGCATACAAATATTGAAGAACAAGGTACGTCAAAGTACAAAATGCATACACGTACATACACACATCATATAAACCAAGTAAAGGGAAAAATATACTTAGCAGGCTGCTTAAACAATTTCATGTGGTGGGTGAGGTTTGGAGAGTGCAGCATTACCATTTCAACTCCACGTCTCTGACTGGCACATGTAACTGGGCAATATGGGGCTCAGCTCCCAACTCTACCACTTTCATTTCCACTTATTCTCTCTTGTTCTCACTCTACTTCTGAAGCTTGCTCTCAAATACTGGTTGGCATTTATCTAGCTTTAAATTTAACCCATGTTTTGACAACTACCGACCCCTTAACACACAGTGGTCTGTATTAGAATGACCAGTATAGACACACTGTAACATTACCTGTCTCCACTTGTATAGTGGATCTGTGCCGCAACATAGTGAGTGCTTGCTTAAAACGTGTTCCCTGTCTTCCTTGGTTCACCGGCTTCTGTTGCATTTTCACTTGGCATGTAGCCATGCCGTGACTATCATTATGGTACCACTCCTATTGAAATACATGTGCTGCTGCTGTGCCAGTATGCTTCGGTAAAAGCAGGAAGGGCACACGCACCGAAACATGCTGTGTGTGTAAAAAGAAAAGATGAACACAGCACATGGAACAGAACAAACCCCTAACAGAACATAGGTCGAAAAGTAAGCAGCGTGTAAAGGTGCCTTTAGTTACACAGTCCAAATGTTTAGCTTTATATACTTTTTATACGCACTAGGCAGGCAGGTCATATCAAGGTCCAGAGCTCTAGGAGCTCACTGGGAGTCAGGGAGCAAGTTCCCACAGCAGGAATGTCTGTGGGGCCCAGAAGGCAGGTCATGGAAGCAAGGCCCTGATGCTAAGCAGGTGGACCTTTGAGAAGTGAGGTCAAGGGTTTAGAATGCCTCAGGGGAAGCCAGGTAGCCAGGGCCCAAAGGCAAGGTCCAATATCAGTGGCACACAGCAGGGCTCAGACTGACCTAGGGAACAAGGTGCCAAAGCAGGAATAGCTGCATGGTCCAAGAGGCAGGTAGTGGAGTAAGCAGAAAGGCTTTGGAGGAGTGAGGTTTGGAGCTGTAGGACTTCACTTGAAGCCAGTGAGCATGGCCCCAGTGATGTGCAGGCTGGCTACTGCAGAGCAAGGTCCAAGAGATAGAAAGCTGGAATTAGTTCAGTATGATGGTAGGAGGGATGATGCATACCAAATTCTCAGAGTCTCAGGACAAAGTCCGAGAGTCATAGGGGTGTGGTCCTGGTTGTAGTGGGATGACAGTCCAGTTGGTCAAGAGTGGGAGCCCAGTACTCTAGGGACGATGAAACATACTGGGCCCTTGAGAAGTGATGCAGGGCCGATGCCCAGGTAAAGGACAAAGAAGATACAAAAAACACAGAAGGTAGAGCACTGCCAATGGAACACAGAGGACAGAGAAGCAGACAAGCAGTGAGAAGCCAGCCCCAGCATAGCCATCGAAGGAAAGGACAGCACACACAGAACAGCCTCCAAAGGCAGCAGAAGCCCATGCAGGGAGGCACAGGTGGGGCAAGCAGCAGAGCCAAGACACCCCCAGCACATCCTGAGACAAGCAGAAGCAACAAGCAGAGGGCCACCAAGGGCAGAACCAAGGAGCCAGCAGGCAAGGGTGGAGGGAAAGCCTCACCAGGAGGAACAGCAAAGGCAGGCAGAACCCGAAGGCACCCAAGAGACCAAGAAGCGTGGCTATCAGGGGATGAAACAGGCCAAGCAACAGCAGGGCAGGCAAGAAAGAAGCCAGAAGGGACAGCAGTGGCGGGCCAGACTGCAGAAGGAGAGGGTGCAAGAATGCCCATCAACAGAGAGGCAACAGAACAGTGATGCTGCAGTCACGTGGCAGAGGTAAGAGGAGGGTGAACATGAACAGGGCAGCAGCCACGTGGCACCAACAAGGAAACGAACATTCAGAGGACATTTGAAAAAGACATGCTCTTTTAGTGCTCGATGGTGGGGGGGTGACGTTGTCTACCACCCCACTGAACCTCAGGCAATCAGACTGGAAGTGGGGAGAGTGGAAGGGGTATCTGGGAGGGAGGACAGAGACTAAGGAATTTTGGCCCAGACTAGGTGGACTGTTCAGGTCTTTTTCTGTGTTGTTACTACAGCTGCATCTGGATAGGCTTGGGACATAAAAGGTAAGTGGAAAATTAATGTTAATACTGAAAACTATAAGGTGAGGAGTTTAGGAATTACAAAATTAAAGGAAGATACTACTTAAATAGAGATTGCTGAAATGAAATAGGGAAAAAAACTGCAAGCACTGAGGAGTAGCAATCTTAAATTGGAGAAGCAATGTCCTGCAGCAGCTAACGAGACAAAATCATGGCATAAATTAACAGAAACTTTACAAACAGGTGAAAAGACATTATACAATAGCAAGAACAAATTCAAGATAGCGGATTGGCTGCTGCTCCTCCCGAGACAGTGATGTTACCGAAACAATACCATTATTGTATCTAGGGCAGACACAAACATGACTGCAACACACTGAAAAATATCCCTCCGTGCTCGAATACCTCAAAGCTGAGATGGCCTCACATTCCCCTGCTAGACAGAAAGTTAATAAATGATCACTTCCACCATTTCAACAGTATAAGCATGGGGCCGCATAACATTCTCCATTCCTGCCAACAGAAAATTCTTTCATTAAAAGAAAGCTGTTAGCTGAAACAGCATTTCAGTATCTCGGCTGTAACACATGCACTCCATTCAACACTCAGGTCCTGAAAGAAGTAGCCGCGTGGCTTACAGCCATGTTAACAAAACAAAAAAATTAAAAACTGAAAGAAGGCACACACGGAAGAACAGTGTCACATAACATAAAGTAACTTTCTTTTCAGCACTACTTACATCACTTCCGAAGCATCAGAAGTAGCATCCCTCCTCTTTCAGTGCTATTATCTATGATCATGGCTTGGGAACTCTGTAGACACTCTCTGTTTACCAGTACAAACATTTTACTACACCTGGAAAACAGACCCACCTGCTGACTTAGAGAGTCGAGCAGCCAGACAAAAAGCACACAGAGTGGACCATGATCCAAAAATGAAACTTGCTTTGGGGGGGTTAACCACATTTCTAAGAGGACTGACAAAAGACACACACAATCGCTCTACCTACTGGAGAAAGAGAAAAAGGAACTATTTTTTTTATTAAAGAGAAACATCTACCTACTATCGGGCCCCAACTCAGTGTGAAGCAAGGCCCCATTGGCACTTTAACAAACTGTTGTAATTTTTAACTTACTGTGCCATCCATAATTTAAAATTTTATCTGGTTGGTCCCGCCCCCTCCCCGCCAGCATTTTTCGACTGAGAGCACTTGCCAGCATGCCCACAACCACCTGTGGCGGTCCCCAGAGTGAGGTGTCATGCAGGGAGCAGCCAGGGTGCAGCCATAGGAGTACTGTACTGTCAGAGCTTTTAATAGCTCCGGTCTGGAACCTGCGGGTCTCTGTGCTGTACTGAGCCCAGGTATAGACTAGCAGGTGACTGGGGGAACAGGTGATGCTCCTCCCTGAGGCCACAGGCCCCCAGCAGGAATAAATCGGCCTTGAGGAGTCAATGGACCAACTGGAAGTAAGGATGGTCCCTGGTGGCAATGAATCTGGAAGCAGTTAGGGTGGCTGTGTGGGCCTGTAGGAGAGGAGTGCCATTGGGGCTGGAGTAAAGATGTAAAATAAATAAATACATACATACATAAGTAAATAACAGACAGGAAGTCAAGCTTCCTTCATACCCTTGTCTGTTTATTTTCTACTATTTCACTGCAAGAGGCAATACTGTTTTTTTTCAGGGTTAAATAAAATAAGGGATAAAGTGATTTGTGGAAGTTTCCCAAATGCCCTTTTTATATAATATGCCATTGCCAACCATGCTTCAGATGTTGAAGCTGCAATTTGTTTTGTGAAAAAATCTGTCATAGTCATTTTTTTTTAATGTTTTATCATCATTTTGTTTCTGCCCGCCTTCTAGTTTTCTGTGTGCGGGCACACCCCCAGAATGATGTCATGCAAGGGAGCTGTCAATGTTTTACATAATGCAACGGAGAATTCTGAGTAAATTGTAAAGTTGACTTAAACGTTCCTTACTCAGAGGTGCAGTCGCCTTTTTTGGTAGTGGTTGTCACAAACGCACTCAGCAGGTCAGGCTCTCTGCTCCCACAGTGCCAACCTCCAAGCGCAATAGTGTGAACAGGTAACAGACAGGGTAACCCTCCTGTCTGTTTTTGGGTCCGAATCACCTTTAGTCTCAAATTCTGGGGGGGGGATTCAAACTGTGAACCTTATGCTAACGTACCCAATGTACAGGCTCAGATACGTATCCTCTTCGGGGACTGCGGTACAATCTTTCACCAGGGACACCAAGCCAGGCTTCCAAAATGAACCCTTAGAACTCCATAAAAGACTTAAGGTATATTCTTACCTTTTCCCAGTTTAGTAACACCATCAAGCTGTTGAACAATGTTGTCAGTCTTAACCCTCTATACATCACATGCAAAAAGAACTGGCAGACACCCAGGCAGTCTTTCAAATGATAGGTACTTTACTAAAAAATGATAAAAATATGAAAAATGTAAACACAGAACAATATATCAAAGAGCATATGATCACTTAAAAGAACAAGGGCAAAGTACAAAACAAAAACTCCTACCAGCATACAGTTAGATATTTTCTATCTAATGTATTACCTTTATAAGTGCCTTGAAAGTTAGATCAGAGAGCTGTTCTTTGAGTCCCCAAAATAATATGTCATATTCCACAGTTACAAGGATACATTTCAACCCCAACACCCCACCTCCTTGGTGAATCATCTAGCTCCTCCTTTTAGAATATAAAACAAATATAAACATGATGTCCTATCAGGAGGTATATTAAATAAGGTGACATCAGCAAAAACTCATTTCCCAAATTATGAGTCTTTGATCCCCCAGTTCCTTTTGAGGTTTACAACCCTGCAATCCATCACCTAAGTGTGATATAGCCAACAGGAATCAGCTAAATTATGTCCCATCCTGTAATAAAATGTATATTTAGCTTCCCAACTTCAAAGCAGCAACAGGTTATAAAAAAGGCCATAAAATGCAATTTCTCAAGGAAGTTAATTACATTACACAGTTCTCCTGGTCAGTGTAATATATCCTGTAGCTTCACACAAACCTGGGGGCAGGCACCTTGAAGCACAGGATGTCTTATGTGAGACAATCACATACTATATTTTATATTACATATACCATACAACAGTCATAACTAGCTGGCCAAGCGTCACAGTGGTGACTGCAGTATAGCACCTATTATGTAGAAGTACATAGCAAGGCATCGTGGGTACAATCAGAAGATGTTTTCCAATTTCATTGCTGTGAGGTGCAGTCGCATATTTCTGTAGTGGCTTCATCATCATCACATCATTTTACTGCATAGCAAATTGAGAGACAGTCTCTCGTTTACAATTGCATCCAAATATAAATAAAAACAGTAAAAGATTACATCTAGTACCATGTCACAATAAAAACAGTCAATAAAAATCCATGTCATCACACAAATTAAATATATCTAATCATCCAAAGCAGTTAGTGTTTGTGAATTAAACCGGCAAGAAAGGCCCTAAAACGTGCAACTGGCAACAGTACACATACTGTATGTCTAACTTCTTTTGTATTATGTAATGCCCCAAAGTTGGGGCACCACAGAAACAGAATGCAATAAAACAAAAATAAAGGTTTACAGGTGCCCAGGGTGCCTGCTGTAGGTGTGGGCTGCTGGGTACACGTACATAGGGGCCCTTGTAAGTTAATTCCCCTTGCTATAGTGAGGAAAACAATGGTAAAATAATTGAGAAAAGGAGCCCAGTGCACATTACACTGTCAAAAAGCAGAATTAATTGCAGCACACATAACAATGGCTTGAATGGAATGCTGTGCTGAGCTGCTCATGCACAGCATTCCAGTCCAAACACTCTAAAACCAGGAGGTTTATCTTCAAAATTAAACTGTTTTTGTGGTCAGTTCCTGCTAGCTGTGGAGAGGAGAGGACACAGAAAGTTAAGGGGAACCAGGAAGGCTTACCTGGAGGGTTGAAGCCATTCCCCGAGGGCTGTTCTGTGTGCCTGCTCCGGCTCCAGCTAGTGAAGCCATCGAGAAGCTGCTGGTCTGCCCAGAACCTGTGTATTGCGGTCGGTGGTGCCATCAGGGCACCACGAAGAAAGTAACGTCCAGTTCGGCCATTTTGGGCTAAGAGCCCCATTCGTTTTATTGTTTTATTTATTTTTAAAGCTTTCCCCGGTCCCACATCGACGGCTTTACCAGAGCCACATTGCCTAGTAATTGTTGGCCTTCCAGAGGCCCCTGGATGTCCATCGCTCTGCCTTGAGTTCCCTCCCACTGCCATAGCACCTCCCGCCTTCTTCCACGACCTCCCGGTGGTGTGGTGAGTTGGCAGCAGCACGCTGCTTTGTGCTGTCCGCCCATCAAGAAGAGAGACTGTGGGTTTTTTTAATTTATTTTAAGCAGTGCGCAGTAGGCACAAAGGAAAGCGGCTGAGCGCCGCGGGGAGGCTCGGGTCAGAAGGACCCATTTCATTATTCAGGAGGGGAAGGGAGGTAGCAACGCCCACGGGAAGGGGCCAGGACAGCAAGGCCAGTGAAGAGGTCTATGAATATTCATGAGAGGGCAGGATTAGGGAGGCGACCCAGGACAGGAGTGACAGCAGGCTCAGAGAGCCTTAAGAATTTAAAGGGGCCACAGAATTAAAGGGGCAATGCTCAGCCCCAAGTAAATTAGGGCAGTCAGGCCCAATAAACGGGGGGGGGGCGCTACCAGGCCCAGTGGAAGAGAGGGGCTACAAGGCCCAAAGTAAAGAGGGCATTTCAGGACCACCATTAGAAGGGCAGCATAGGCCCTGGTGTATAAAAGGGCAATTCCAGCCCAATAGTAGAAGGGGAAGCAAGGGCCCCTGTACTAAAAGAGTGCTGCATTGTACCTACGTTTTAAAGGGTGCTCTGCCAGTGAAGCCCAGCAGTTAAAGGGGAAAGAGGGGCCAGAGTGAAAAGGGCACTGGCACAAGAGTGTGAGGGGGTAGTCAGATCCTAAGAAGAAAGACCCTACTGGAAAAAGGGGTCCAGCCTATTGGTGCTTAGTACACGACTATGATTAGTGACTGTTCTATACTACAAATGTGTACCTGAACTGTTGTGTTCATTGCACTAGTACTAAGACTGTATTCCTAGGATTGTGGTCAATTACCTCTGAAGAGAACATTTGCCCTAAGACTGTGGTTATTTGCCCTTGGTATCTGAACAATTGCCCCTGGTATCTGAACAATTGCCCTGTGCATCTGAACAGTTGCCCTGTGCATCTTAACAATTGCCCCCAAGCAAATAATTGCCCCAAAATTGATAATTTGCCCTTTCTCCTAGCAAATTATCTGGTCATCACGCAGTTCTCTTGATACTGTGAGAAGGTGTGCCTATTAGCTACAGTATTGCCAGCATATGGGAACAGACTCAATCTCCCGCCACATTGATGTTCCCACCTTTAACATCCTTCAGATTTAGCTGGATGTAACTTTACCCTGTTGTTATATTTGCTTCCTTGTATGCATCAAATATTGTGATATTACTATGTCAGTCTTCATATGAGCACTTATCTCCATTTGTATAATTCATACCTTTACGTGCCTTGTACCAATATTTGTCTAAATCTTGTCTCACTCTCTTGGTGTGATGTATTGCATATCTCCTGACACTGTATGCTATGTAATTTGTATCTCTCTGTGTTGTTAAACTCCCGGGTCGTGCCTGAAAATAGTCACTTTTGTGTCTAGTGCACCTACCCGGTTATCAAAAAATAAATAAATAAATAAATGGTGTGGTCTGCTGTTCTACGTATCCAGAATCAATCTCTACCCAGAGGAAGATGGCTTCATCATCATCCTTCACCAGAAAGTGTCCGACCATCAGATCATCTACTCCATCTGTGTCGTTCGCCGAAGTCGAGTTTGTCGCATTTTGTACAAGTCGCACCTGCCGTGTCCTCTGTCCTACAGTTCGAAGTTATGTTCGCCGAAGTTCAAGCACATCACGACCGCCGTGTCAGTGTCATTTCATTTGGTTCCTTATCCGGATGTCCCAAAGTTGGTTGCCCTCTGCAGAAGAGTGTGCACATCCTGGAAGAGCCTGGTCTACGTCCTAGTGGAATTCGCCCGCAAAGTCGAGTCATTGAAGAGTGCGGGGCCGTCTGCCCATTGTTTTGTTCTAGTTCCTTGTGACGTTCCTTTAGAATCAACCTTCTTCACTTCAGAGCCTTCTGGTTCCTGGTCACATCGGAGATCCATCTTCACCTCAGATCCTTCAAAGTCTTGCTGGCCCTTGGAGTGCTGCAGCATCGTCCAGGTCATGGTAGTCCTCCAGTGGATTCGTCACCACGCATCTCCTGGTTCCTCTTCATCCTTGATGGCCCTAGAAGTGGGGTTTGGACGAGGAATTCTTTGCAAAGAGTGTTGAATCCGAGAGCCCAAAAGTGGGTTCATTCCAGGAACCAGCTTCTCTGGTTCTTTCTTGCCGGCAGCCTTGGAGAGAGTGGGTTTTGCCGAGAAACCTATGGTCTGTTTACCAAACCTCTCATCACCCTAGTGGCCTTAACTAGGTCCGTGCTGGGATTTGTGTCCAAGTGTTCCACAGTTCTGTTCTACTTATCTTGTAGCTACCAATGGAGATCGACAGTGCGCATGAAGATTTCAGACAGTTGGACTTTGTTACAATTCTATGGTCATAGTAAATCTAGATACTTTGGGTAGTGAATAGAACCTGATTTCTGTATCGTACTAGTATTACGTACAGTTAACTGCTAAGAAATCTTAAGAGTATAGTGGCAATAGGCCATGGTGCATCCATAGAAAAGAATAACAGAGTTTATACATTTTAGAGTTTAGTTGTTACTGTTTAGATATCCATAATGCTGTCCATACTCCCTACTGTTTTTGTAGTTGGTATGTTTCTGTACGACCATGTCCTCCTTCCCCTCCTGTCTAATAAACATCTTTGCTTCATCCGACCTCTGTGTACAACTCCTGCCTCTCCTTGTCGGGTGATTCCACCAGCCCAACCCCATTTGGACCTTAAGCGGCCCCTCGCCATCCCACCTGCTGAGGGTGTCATTGGTGCTGCTGGTAGTAAGACAGTTCCCTTCACCACTCAGAGTGAAGAACCCCAAGGTCTACCAGTTCAGCGACCATCACAATTAGTTCCCAGGTGCATGGTACAGCAACAGCTAATGTCATTTCTCCATACTTTGATTTATATCTAGGGATTGGGAATAACTGCCAGGTTGTGGATCTTAGACTGTACTAAGAGGATGTTTTCGGTTGTAATATTTTTAGCAAAAACGAAGGTAATACCTTCAAAATGAACTTATATACAAACAAGTTCCAATGCAGTTCTCTGTGATCTATTAAAGAGGTGCACCCCACACTACTGTACAAAGTACATCGGTGAGTTTTATATGATAAGCCTGTGATAATTCTTAATGCACTATTATGTAATGGATCTACACTAGTGCACCAAGTACATTACTAGTTGAGTTCTTGTAAATAAAATCTCTATACTCTATGATAGGTAGAAATGAAGATGTAACCAGCAATTTCCTGAGTGAAAAGTCAAAGTGGGTTCTGCTTTTGTAAAAGAAGCCTAGTAAATGTTTTAATTTTACAGATACATTTCTTATGTGCAAATTAAAGGTTAAATGACTATCAAGAGTCAATACTAGGTGCTTATAAAAATGTAGCCTAGTAATGTTAGTACCGGAAATAGATTTAATAGACCAGTTAGCTTCTGCCATTGTTTTATTTTGTTGTTTTTTTTTAGCAAAAAGTATCCACTGGGTCTTCTTTTCATTCAAAAGGAGTCTCAAATCTAACAGGGCCCTTTGAATATTTATGAAATCCTTTTATAATATGTCTAAGGCCGAGTTTAAGTAATTCAGTTGTGTATACAATTCAACAATGTATTTTCAAAACAAGGCATTGTGCAAACAGTATCTAGCTGACAAGATTTCTTTACTGAGAGATGTAGTCTCCTATTTCTGCAGTGAGTACAGACATACAATAGCCTATATACTAATTTACATAGTGAGGCATTGTGGGTAGAGTAAATAGCTGATTTTTCCAGCTCCCTAATCAAAGTGCAGTCCATTATTTCAGTAGTGTTTACGTCAGTAGAAAAGATTCTGGAAAAATATTTTTGTGATGCAGGTAGGCCAAAAAGATCATTTGCCATTCTATATAGATGTTTCACTTTTACTGACTGCTGGTGAAGTGACAGCTCCCGTTAGAATGGAGCACGATAATACTTTTCTATGTTTATGTTATAGGGCCTGCCTGAATGACAGTAAGTACATGTAGTTTACGAGTGTAATTATGGGTCAATGATTACATGTCTCTGAGCTGCTTTCAATAATGCTAGATACAGCTGCTTGCAAACAATGCAAAGAGTCAGCTAAAAACTGGCAAAATCCTTTTAAAAACTTTGTTTCCCTTGCACGGTGTCATGGTTGGGGCTAGCAGCACTGAGAAAAAAAGGGGCAGGGATTTGCAAATGAAGCAGAGCACAGAAATAAAAGCATTTTTCCACGGAAAACAGCACTTTTTGGCTGTTTGAATGGTAGGAGACGGATTCACAACTCCCACAGGTTACTGCTCCCATTTGCTATGGCAATCTTCCATTAATCACTTCAAAACAAAAGCCTTTCTTTTGTGACCTTTAAAAATATCCCAGAACACCTAATGTAAACATGACTTAATAAGAAAAGAGAAAGAAAAGGAAATCAAGAGACAGAACAAGTATCAGAAGCACAAAAGAAATGCATTAAAAACATACGTATCTGAAGTAAACAAAATAACAAATAAAGTTAAAACAAAATCAGAGCCCATGTGGTAAGACAGCACCCACAGATATCAAGAGTTTAAAGTAGAGCTTCTCAGTCATGCTGTGACTACATTCAGTAGCTGCTTGCCATGTCATCAACACAGGTTCATGCTCCAAACCCAATATGCCTGGAGCCAACCAGCCAAGGCAGGGTGTGTGGGTGTGTGTGTGTGTGTGTGTGTGTGTGTGTGTGTGTGTGTGTGTGTGTCAGCTTTGGATGCCTCCTTTCTCAAGGAGGGAAAGTAACTCCTTTTGCTGTACAACTGTCTCCTCATGACCCAGGGGACAGCTGTCACGTGGGAAGGAATCCAAGACACAAGCATTTATCAACGCTGAATGTTCGCCGCTGGCATTGCTGTTGTACTGGGTCTTGCTTGTCCATATGTTTACTATATGTTTACCCCGGATAGAGCAGATGAGATGCAGTGTCTCATTTTCAGTGGTGTCCTGCTTTTACCCAGGATAGGGCGTCTGAGAGGCAATATCAACCTTTAAGTGGGCTCTCAAATTTTGACCTAAAATGTCCAACAGTCTTTTTATAATCGAACGTTATGATCAAGGCAGGAGAAATTTTTTAAATCCCATCTGAAAGGTGATTTCACTGTGTGACTGCGGAAACAAACTTCAGAGGGGATTTGAAAAATGACACCTGCCATGCTCAGGAGCTGGGGTAACACAAGGGATATGTTGAACATTAGGGGCCACAATCTGCAAAAAAATAAAGTTATGAGCAAATGTCGAAACAATTCATTTCCTTATAAATTAGTTGATTTTTCACCTTTTTACCCCAAATTTTCAAAATAATCTTTTTTTTGACCACCCCTTCTGAGCATAACAATAAAACAATGACTGAAACATCTTTTTTGAAATGACAGCTGTCACATTCATGAGGTGGTGTGAAAAAAATAGCTATGCTGAAAAGTTGGGGAGCTGGGGTCAAAATATTGAAAATTACCATTTAGGAGCGTGCATTGAAATATTGCAACACAGACTCACAACATTGCTGTTTTCTCATATTTTTACCCCAAATATTCAACATAGCCTTCTTATGACCCCACACAGATTTCTTATGAGCCCACCTCATGAATAAGGGCAGAGAAAATGTTCAAATCCTGCCCAAAAGGTGATTTCACACCACAAGTGTGAAAACACATTTTGGCCAGAATTTAAAAAATGACAGCTGTCACATTCATGAGGTGCTGTGAAGAAATGGCTACGTTGAAAATTAGGGGACAAAACATTGAAAATAACCAAAGTTACAAGCCAGCATTTGAAATTTTTAAACTCCTGCCCAAAAGGTGATTTCATGCAGCAACTGAGAAATCACCTTCCGGAATAGAGTTGCCTAATTTCACTGCCATTGTTCATGAGATGGGGTCCCAAAAAAGGCATGTTGTAAATTTGGGGCAAAATATTCAAAAATGACTGAGTTACACTAGTAAGTTCAAAACCCCATTGACATACATTGAGCCGCATACCTGATTTCCTCAGTTTGTGGTCATTATTGAAGAGTGAAGATGTGTCTGCAATCCAGAGAGGATTATGACATTGAACCCCTGGTGGGTAAGTAAAAGCCTGGGGTGGGGGAGGTGCTGAGTAAGAAGGTCGGATGGGGAGACAGTAATGGTGGCAACAGCCATCAATGGATGTTTTTGTTTTTTACAGGGTTTATTCGACGAGGGATGATTTTCTTTATTTCAGGTGGCGACACTTGGGGACTGGGCACCTCAGTGTCAGTGTTATGCCTGGCAGCATGGGGGCTCCCGGGCTGCAAAAGTAAAATGGGCAGGGTGGGTGGGGGTATCAGCTGGCACAGAGTTGGGCACCCCAGTGCCAGAATACTAATATGAGTTGGGTGGGTGGGGGCAGCAACAGACATCGATGGACAGTTTTTCTTTTGCAGGATGTATTTGGAAAAAATCTATGACAGGCGGTTTTCTTTATTTCAGGTGGCAACACGGGGTGGCACCCCAGCCTCGGTGTCATGTTTGGAAGCATCAGGGATGGGCTCCTGGTGCTGCAGAAATAAAACTGGCAGGGGTGGGGGTAGCAGCTGGCATGAGGATTGGGCACCCCCCATGGGATATTAATATGGGTTGGGCTGGGGGGCAGAGAGGGCAGTGGCAGCAAACCGACATCGATGGACAGTTTCCTGTTTTACAGGTGTCGGAAGGTTTTGAGCAGGGTGATCATGACAGATCAGCTGTGCTTGATGGGCGGCATTATGTAGATCAAAGGAAAGAGCCAACCTATGATTGGGTTGGCTCTCTTCTTTGAACTACACAAAGTTTCTAACCAGTAAGCCAGAACAATGTCGTGGCCAGACTGGTTGATGATTGGTGTGACACTGAGGAGTCCCTTGCAGACCACTCTGCATTGGACTGACAGTGTCACACCTCTCAAACGCCAGTCTCGTAGCAAGATGTTTGCTGTGTGTGCACACATGGTGAATATAAAAATGGTGCTTCACAGGGCACACACTTATTACTAGGTAGGACGAAACACGTGTCTATGTCATCTGTTAGCACCCTTTGCAAACTGTGTGAGAGGCCTTTTGGCACAATGCAATTCTGCTTAAAGTTGAACCAGCATAATATTCTGTGGTGATTTGCATATGCAGCCCATGATGCTTTGCATTGTGTGGGCATGTGTGATTTTGTATTTTCTTGAAACTTGGCTTCCCAGCCAAATGCCCTTTGGGGTAACCCTTGCCTCAGTGTTTGCGCACAGAGGTTCTTTGTCTTTTAAATAGTTTTTATTTTAATGGGTTCACCACAACATAACCCAGACAGACCGTCTTAGGGTATCTGGTTCATTCCACTGGGGTGTCAAACAGACAAGGCATACCGATGAGTCCTGGTAGGACGAAACATGTGTCTATGTCATCTGTTAGCACCCTTTGCAAACTGTGTGAGAGGCCTTTCGGCACCATGCAATTCTGCTTAAAGTTGAACCAGCATAATATTCTGTGGTGATTTGCATATACAGCCCATGATGCATTGCATTGTGTGGGTATGTGTGATTTTGTATTCACTTGCTTAGCTGATGCATGATACAGAGGTATGCATGTGTCCTAGATTGAAGCCAGTCAGGGAGTTCTGGAGGATGATGAAGTCTCCTAACCTCTGATCTCCATGACTGTTATCCTATTGGGTGCCCTTTACAAGCCATGCCCCTGAGGAAAGGACTTAGGGAGAAGATTCCAGAGGGGACCTTAGGCAGATGAAGGTGCCTTGCCCACTTCACTGATGGAGGGTTCATCAGGTTCTGCCACTACTTGCCAGTTCCTCCAACGCAGCTCTGCCAGTAGTAAAACTGATGCTGGGGAAGCTGTCGCCCCTGGGGTCCCATCCAACAGGTAATAGCCACTGGTTACAACAGAGCTATGACTACAGTAGTGCAGCAAGGGCTGAATCGGGTTGGATCACAGAGGGCTCATGGAGCAGGATAAGGGTCTGGGTACATGGAAAAATAATTTATATCTGGTCTAGAGGTAAAAATGAACAGAAAAAAACTAAATGTACATCAGCTACAGAATATAAATGCATGATTTGCAAAGATCTATGACACATCTATAATTCTTGGGAGAAATTATCAATGCTTGGGTTTTTTTTTTTCTGACAGTCAGACCACAAAACAAATATTGTGAGTCACAGTTATCCAATAGTTACACAGCTAGTGCCCCTGTTATAGGAAATCTACTACATGCTGAGGCTACCATTAGGGAGCTTTATTTACAGTGGTTATGACTCTTGCGCAAATTTTTTCAGAGAGGACTGTAAAAGCCTGCAGCATTTCCCAGTTAATCTGCACATAAATCCCTTTCAGCTGGCTCTGGATACATTTGCTAGGTCAACATTTTGCTAATGTACCTGTCTTATTATACCTCTTAAATGGAAATATAGCAGCTGAAAAGTTTAATGCCCATTTCTGACTTTGCAAGTTTATCTTTTTTTCATCTCTGAATCTGTCAGGGGCTGTCTTTTGCATGGGTAGGTACTGTGTATTTATAGGGTTACAGACTGTTAACTGCTTTGCAGCAAAGCTTGTAGAACTGTGATGAGCAAGCTGATTGTTGGGTCGGACTCATGAAATGTTCCACGCAGTACTGAGTATTTGAGAGGAATGCACCTCATTGTGCTAGAAACCAACTGAATGGCTGCTTTGGCCTTACTGTTTGTGCTTTAGTGACTCTGCACACAGTTGTTTTTTGCATCAGGTTGCAGTGTACTGCAAAGGAGCAAGAACTCCCATTCTGCTTCTGGTGATATTAACTTTAGTCTCCAATCTTGTGCTGTGCTGTTTTTATCCATGTGTACAGCTGGGAGGGCTTGAGCAAAGAGAGGTCAAATGACTTGCGTATGGTGACAGAATGAATCAGTGGAGGCATGAGATTTGAACCCATATTCTTCTGTTTCAAAGTTTAATGCTCTAGTGAAGATTTTTAGCCATCTGTATAAAGTCTTCCATTCCTACATCAACATGACTTCTACAGAGATTTCTTAAGTATCCTTCCTCCTGTCCTCCCAGTTCCTCAGACCATCAGAAAAGGAAAAATAACACTATCCAGCTAGAATTTTGGCCACATGTTTAAGTGCACTCCACAACAGACTGCGAATAAGCATAACTCTCTCCTCCTATCCTGCCGACAGTTTCTAACCCTTTGTATTACTTGTCTAGATATACTATACCTAGGTTTTCTGTTTTGCAATCAAGCCTTTTATCATATGCTTTACTGATGTCCAGGTACATAACATTTATTTTGCCAGTTCTGTTGAGACTTTATTGAGTTGCACTGCAGCTGCATTTCTTTTCTGAGAAGGGAGCCCTCCAGGCTGTAAGGCACTGTACGCACTGTGCCTCTTGAAATGCTTTAACTCGTTTAAAATGTTTTAAGAGAGTTGTGTTCAGATTGTAGCATGGTACAAACTATGCTACAATCCGTGTTCTAAAACCGGACTCAAACCTTGCTCAGAGCAAGCCTTGAGCATGGTCTTAGATCAACACAGTTCCCTTAATTCGTGTTAACTGCAGTGTGAATATGCATTGTGCTGTAAGTAAGCAATAAGACATGGCTGGGTGTTGGTAGTACTGAGATAGTCGCACACCCAGGGTTGTAGTGAGGCATGAGACCACAGGCCAAGTGTCTTCAGCCCTTGGATATGCCAGTATCTCAATACTACAAACACCCAGTCATGTCTCACTGTGCTTATAAGATGGGCTCTTACATTTAAAGTAGGTATAATTATTAGAAAACACATTTTTATAAGACAAAAGTTGTAATTAATATGTGCTTTTTAGCTGCCGTAATCATTCCACCTACTGGGACTACATTTGATTTATAGCTTTGCTTTAGGTCTTTTGACCTAATGGAGATTCCATAGTTGTAGTTTTTTAGTGACGGAATGGGCTCTGCTCCCCCCGCCAACACACACACAATACAACTGCAAATCCAGCCATGAAACAGGTACTGAACAATTATTAAAAATAGACAGGAGCTTCGATGTTTTCCTCTAGCTTCCATTTTTTTTTTTTTTTTTCATATTTTGGTTGATTTGGGAACATGTTCAGTAATTTGATTTGTGAATATGTTCTTTTTCGGAAATATTGCCAGTACCTAGGGCCTCAGTGGAGAACAAAAAGAAGATCACAGAGGTTAATGGCTGGCTCAGGAAGTGGGGTGAAGAAAGTGGGGCGGTGGTGTTAGGGAACTGGGAGGGAATTTGGGAGGATAAAGGACTGTATGCCAAGGACAGGCTTCATCTTACCATGTTAGGGAAGAAAGTCTTTAAACAGGGGGTGGCAGACTACATTCATGAAAGGTGGGCTTTAAACTTGTGAGGGGAGGGAGGGATAGGGAGGGGCTGGCCAAGCCCTCTCCTTGAGATGAGGGATAGCCTTCAAACCCAAGGGGGAGAGGGAAACAGACTGGGGAGGAGGTTTCAGGAGGAGCTGAGGAGGATGGAAGCATAAGGAACCCTGGCATGGTTCGATAAAGGGAAGCAGGATAAGGGGTGGGGATGGTGTCAGTAAATGCCAGGAGCTAGGGAAACAAGTTGCCAGAGTTCCAGGCCATGCTGTACGGGGGGGGGGGTGGATGTGGTGGTGGTTATGGAAACGTGGGCCAACAAGAACCATGATTGGGACCTAAACGTGAGGGGGTACACTATGCTTAGGAAGGATAGAAAGGAGGGCGGAGGGGGAGAAGTGGCTATGTTCATTAAAGATGGCATAGAAATTGCTAGGGTAGAAGAGGCAGAGGGAAATGTGGAGGCCTTATGGGTCACCTTATGAACCCCAACAGGAGGTAAGGTCAAGCTGGGTGTAGTATATAGGCCCCCCGGGATAGGTGATGTTCTGGAGGATGGTTTGCTGGACAGCATTATTGCCCAGTATGGACCTAAAGGGAAGGGAGTGGTGGTGGTGGGGGACCTTAATATGCCAGGTACAAACTGGGGAACCATGTTCTTTAAGGTGGCCAAGGAGCAGAGGCTGCTGGACGGCTTCTAGGATGTGTTCTTAACACAGCATGTGATGGAACCCATGAGGGAGGGGCATGTCTTGAATACGGTTCTGGCGGATGGGGATCTGGTAAGGGACCTGGTTGTAGAGGATCCCCTGACTGGGAGTGACCACGATACTGTCTGGTTTCAAATAAGCATGGGGGGAGGGGGGAGAGAACTAGGACACTGGCCGTGGACTTCGGGGGGGCAGACTTTATGGGCATGGAAAATATTCTCAAGGATCACTTGAAGGGGATTACAGCAATGACATATGTGGAAAAGAGATGGGAGATCATAAAATGGGGATTTCATGAGGCAGTCAGGACCTGCGCTAAGGTGAAGTGTAAGGCAGCAAGGTCACATAAAGCGTGCTGGTGGTCCAGTGAAGTTCAGGTAGCGGTCAGAGAAAAAAAGGCTACCTACAAAAGATACAAAACAACGAGAGGGTATAGGGAAATGGAAATGTACCGTCTTGCATCTAGAAAAGTTACCTGGTTGGTGCGGGGGGCAAAGTCCAGTAAAAAGCGGCGGCTGGCACAGGGGATATGGGGAAGGGAGAAGGGATTCTTCTGGTACATTGGGGAGCTGAGAAAAACCAAGGGCCAGTTCGGCAGATTGAGATCAGAAGATGGGAGGGTGGAAGAGGCGAGGGACCAGGCGGAGTATTAAACGAGTACTTTGCCTCGGTGTTCACTAGGGAGGGGGATGAGATATTTACAAAGCAAGACATGATGGGGATAGAAGCGGTGGTGTGTGGGATTGGGGGAGAAACAGAAATGGAGCATGGGGGAGGGAGAGGTACCCCAGGGGTGTCACATCAGGATAAGGATAAAAAGGCCAGTAAGGTGGGGGGCATGGATGATGCTATCTCCACCAAACAGGTGTGGCAAGCCCTAAAGGCCATAAAGAAAGATAGATTTCCGGGTCCAGATGTCATTCATCCGAGAGTACTACGGGAATTGGCAGACGTACTGGCTGCAACCCTGGCGGAGCTATTCAACAGGTCGCTTGAGACAGGGAGTGTACCTAAGGATTGGTGGGAGGCACATGTGGTGCCAATCCATAAAGGGAGTTCAAGGGATGCACCAGGTAACTATAGACCCATCAGTTTGACTTCGGTGGTGGGAAAATTAATGGAGAGTATACTGAAGGAACGATTGGGGGTGTTCTTGGAGGAGGTGGGAGGTCTGGATAGTCGGTAACATAGGTTTGTGACAGGTAGATCATGTCAAACCAACCTTGTGGAGTTCTACGAATGGGTAACATCAGAACTGGACAGGGGAAAGCCTGTGGATGTACTATACTTGGACTTCAGCAAGGAGTTTGACTCAGTCCCCCACAATGGTCTGGTGGAGAAACTGATGGGGATGGGTGTGGGCCCATTGATGGTTAGATGGATAGGAAACTGGCTAGATGGACGCACGTAGAGAGTAGTGGCCGGTGGGGAGCTCTCGAACTCTAGAGGGGTAGGTAGTGGGGTACCGCAGGGTTTGGTCCTGGGTCCGATCCTGTTTAATGCATACATATCTGACATCAGAGTGGGTATAGGGTGTGAAATTAGTCTCTTCGCTGACGACTCCAAGTTGGGAGCAGTAGTAAAGGGGGGGAAGAGGAGAGTCTGGCCCTGCAAGGGGACCTGGACACCCTGAAAAAGTGGTCTCACACCTGGAATATAAATTTCAATACGACCACATGCAAGGTGTTACATCTTGGGCAGGGGAACCCTAAACACGGATACACCTTGGGAGGGGAGGAGCTGGAGGCCTCAACAGGGGAAAAAGACCTAGGGGCCATGGTGGACGCATGTATGAATAACTCTGAGCAGTGCAGGAGAGCGGCTAGCAAAGCAAACAGGATGTTGGGATGCATCGTAAGGGGGATCACCTCTAGGAGCAATGAAGTGGTACTGCTGCTGTACAATGGACTGGTTAGACCACACCTTGAGTACTGTGTACAGTACTGGAGACCACATTTGAAGAGGGACATACAGCTCCTGGAGAGGGTACAGAGGAGGGCTACCAAGACGATACAAGGTCTGGGGGATTTGACTTATGAGGACAGACTTGAGGAGCTTGGCCTGTTTTCATTTGATGAGAGGAAAGACAGGGGGGACATGATTGAGGTCTTTAAGTACCTCAAGGGAATAAATCGGGTAAACACGGAGGGAATCTTTAAACTAAAGGAGGAAGGTACCACCAGAGGACATGGTTTGAAATTGGAAGGTGGAAGGATGAGGGGGGAAAGAGGACGAGATTTTTCACTGAGAGGGTGGTGGATCCTTGGAACGCTTTGTCTAGAGAGCTGGTTCAGATTTCCACAGTGGAGGGCTTCAAAAGAGGGTGGGACAGATACAGAAAAGGGATGTATCAGATGAGGGCCTGGCCCAGAGGGGTGGGGAGGGATGACAGGGGTCTCTGGTACACAAGGGGGGGGGGAGGGCCCCAGTTCCCAACATGGGATCTGAGGTTCAAGCAGACTCGATAGACCATAAGGCCTAATCTGCTGGCAGTTAGTATGTTGGTATGTTAGTATGTAAGTTTTGCAGTGTGAGAAATGATGAGTGGAGTGGTAGAGAGTCAGATGTGGTGCCATCAGAACAAGGAGTGAAGGATAGAGCGGGTGAGTGATTGCCAGCTTTCAGGGGATGCAGGTATTAAAAATTATGAAATAAAGAGAAAGACACAATGTTATCTGAGGGAGCCACATGGACGTTGGTGACACACATGGCGCTGACAGTTCAAATAAACGGGCTGTGCTACACTGTAGAGTGATTGGAGTGGACTACTGTGCTGAATAAGTGGGACTGGACTGATTCAGGAGGAGTTTAATAGGGACTGCTGTTGAGCCAGTCACTTGCGTCAGCCCCCCTCTCCAAGCGACCATCTTTTATTATCCCTTCATGCTTGTTTGTACCAGACACCTGCTCACTCCCTCCTGTAAGTTACATGGAGCAGTTAGAAGGACGGAGTGGAACTGGGTGGCATCTTTAAACACCAGGAAATTATTTTTACAAAATACAGTGCTTTGTTTATAGGAAAAACTACCTTCTAAGTAGAAGCTTGAGTGTGTATGTGTCTGTGTGTGTGTGTTAGGGGGGGTACATGTAATGCTGTACTAAATGGACAGACAAGCCGGAGTTCGGATGAGCAGATAAAGGAAAAAAAAACTATATACAAAATAAAAAACCTGGAAAATCTGAAACAAATAAGAACGTATAGATGTCTTTTGTATGGCTGTGTTTGTGCTGAGAACTGGGAGAGGGAAGACATGGGTGGTGATTTTTTCCATTAGTCTGCTTAATAGTTTAGGGTGTGTGTATGTTGAGTATGTGAGCCAAAAATGGCTGCCAAACATTGTTAAAATTCTATGTTTGTGTTTGGGATGAGGCAAAATACCAGGACGACTATGGGTAGTACTGCATTTCTGCACAGTCAGGTGACTGGCTCTAGCCAATCAGGATTTGAGGATTTCTGTGCCCATTTCATAACATGGGTTAAGGCAACCCACCCTTAAACATAAAACTCCTTTGTCTACCCTGTAGGCATGTAAAAAAGTACAAGTCTCACATGAATGAGTTCCCAGTGAGCTTCTGAATCCAGCAATTTATTTTTTAGCACAATCTGTTACCACACCCAATGATGAGTATCCCATCAGGCACTGCCGCACCCGAAATGCTTTGTGTTGGTGATGCAATCATGCCTGGGAACTCGCTTGGGCAACCACGGTGCCACAGTGCTGTGTGGATGCTCTGACAACTGTGCTAGGAATTGGATTCCAAAACGTTTTTTACATTTTTGGAATCTCTTCCAGTGTGTATAGAGTCTAAAACTCCACTGACTACGGAAGGATGGCACCCACTATACTTGGTGGCCACTAAGATTATGTCAGTGTTCATAACCCCACTAGGCTTTGGGTACCTGCACTGTACAACTTCAATAAATGCCCACCATTACAGGACATTTGGCCACTAAACATTTTGGTTTGATGGTCATGTGGCCACCTCACTGTATGTGAGAAAGATTTTATACTACCTTCAATACTCAGATGCTATTGTTTGTTCCAATAATGTAAACGCAGTCTAGAATCTAATAAAATTCAAAATTAGAGTCTGCTATCCTGGTGCTCAGTGGACCCAAAGCTTCATTACAGCCTACCCATGTAACTCCCTTACTGACCTTTATTTATATTAAAGGTCTAAAGTACCGGGTTTGCATAATAAGCTATGTACAACTAATGGCCCTCAGGCTCCCTAAACCTTCAAAAATAATGATTTTATTATAATAAAGGTACAGTACTACAAAGAAATGTTTGCGGTTCTTAACACTCTCATACAGCTCAGTTTGATGATTTAATGCCCAGTTCCTATTATTAGCCCTGAGTATGTGCCTTTGGTATTACTGTAGATTTTAACACTCATTCAAAGTGTTTCAAGGGACAGGAAATGTGTGCTGATTGGCAGCAGTTAGTAATGTTCCTACTTACAGAAATGAAATTCATATCTCCAAATGATGCATACACTGTATAACTGCACCTGAATAAACACCGATGTGAAAAACTGTGTGTTTAGTTGTTTCATTTTTATGGGTAACATGCTGAACAGGTCTGGTCATGGAACCAGTACTTTGGAGTTTTTTCTATATCACTGTTCGTGTACAGAATATAAGCGTAAGCTGCTGACCAATCAGAACCGTGCTCAGGATTCTGTGCACAACCTGTGACATAGCAAAAATTCCAGATTACTGGTTCCATGAAGAGAACTGTAACCAAATGCTGCCCATAAAAACAAAACAATGCAAAATACAGGTTTCCCGCATCACTATTTATTCAGGTACAGTTAAACATGGATCATTTAGGAGTGTGGATACCATTTCTGAAAATAGGTGCATTGTAAACAACTACCAATTTAGGCAACTGGAAACAATGTCCTGTCCTCTTTAATCTGTTTCATAATCATTAGTGTTTCTTTTGATGATGGAAACTCCCAGTAATGGATCCTACTACGTTGTATAAATAGTACAAATGGGATCATCAGACCGCAGAATGATTACTGAGCTCTTTCCTTTTTTTCATATAAATCACCCTAATTTTGCTTTTCATAGCAAGTAATTAGGCTTCAGGTAAAACAAGAAATGAACTCAAAAACTTTGACACGTGAAAGTACTGAATGCAGTAATTTTATTGACGTACCTAATAGCAACATAGCCCTGCAGACAATCTCTCTCTTTCTCACTCAAACTTCAGTTTATACTAATCTTATCCAAGTTCATTTTGATTAAAACCAGAGGCTGATACCTCTCAATTGGTATTGTATGCATTATCCTTGACGACTGCTTCATATTGGGATCACTATCTAGATGCCTAGGCTTTGGTACTTTCTGTGGGAAACAGTAAACTCTGCAGTTGTTCTAAAGAGTCACTCGTTTATGATCGGGCAACTAAGAATCTGTTAGATGCTTGTGCACCGTACATGGGATGCTTGATCTGTGGCTCTGCATCCTGATGCAAAGTAGATTTTTTTTTTTCAGCTTTATTTTCCTCCTGTCACGACTAGGGGAAACTCTCTCAGGCATCCTCCCCCTGTACCTGCCCACCTGAGATCCGCTGTAGGTCTATGCCCCTTCTCTTTCCACCCCTTCCACTGCCAGCACCCCTGGTTTAACCTGCCCAGGGAGGGTAGCCGACCACTTACTTAGGCTCCTTGAAAGACAGACTCTGGCACAGAAGGGGGCAGGCTGAGGAGCGATGAGGGCCGGCCCCAGTCAGATCCAGTGCTGGGCATGGAGGAGATGTGCCGTCGCCTATCCCCACTTGCCGGGTTTTTCTGTTTTCTTCCCCACCTTCCCATGCGTGTGCACCTCCCGACACTTGGCGCACGGCAACCCTTCCTGCGTCGGGCATGCTGTAACGTGCTTGCCCATGCATCTGCTACACCCTGGTCTCCACCAGGTGTCGCCAGAGCTCCAGACGAACCCAAGCCCCCCCCCGGGACAGGAGAGCAGCCAGCTGGGCGCTCGATCCGATCCCGCACCTGCCGACCCCCGGCACCCAAGCTCGTTCCCGAACTCGGGTCGCCGGTGTGGCGTCCAGCATCTCAACCCTCAGCGCCACCAGGCCGGCTTATGCAACATAGATTTGACTGTTCACTTGTTTTTGTTTCCTGGACAGGAACTACCACCCTTTCAAGGTACCACAGAACTAATTTCTGTGAGCATTCCACTCGCAGAGATG
This sequence comes from Neoceratodus forsteri, assembly GCA_016271365.2. NCBI lineage: Eukaryota > Metazoa > Chordata > Ceratodontiformes > Ceratodontidae > Neoceratodus > Neoceratodus forsteri. Next base: position 1,225,022,284 of record CM057450.1, read on the forward strand.
CCACAGGGAGCAGATCCCCTTAGACTAAAGGCACCTTAGGGAAGTACTGACTGACTGCTTGCTTGCTTGATTTTTCACAGTTAGTTTACCCAGGATAACCCCAGCTGAGATGCAACATCTGGTTCCCAGTGAGGTCCTGCTGCCACCCACTTCCACAGCTGGGTGGACTGAAACACCGACAGGTTAAGTGACTTCCCCAAGGCCACACAGTTAGTATTTATTTTTTTATTTATTGAGATATTCAGATAAACCTTTGAGTCAAAGACTCATTTACAAAGGTTCCACGTCATACATAGGACAGAAACAGGGACAATATTTTTACAGGTTGCTGTACATTACATTATCTTACAATTCTTTAACATGGTTTACCCATTTGTTCAGTGAGTGCATTACTCATCCATGATAACATGATTTACAAGTGATTAGCGCAGCCATATGGTAGCAGAGAGGTTCTGACGGGGCTGCTTGTCCAGAAAAAGGTTAGCTCGTAGAGGCCATTTGCATGGAGGACTCAAAGATGCTCTGGGTCATCTGCAGTCACAAAGGTTGGAGGCCTGTAGGTGATTTCTTAATCTGGTTTTGAAAGGGCCCAGCCTAGCTTCATCAGTTATTAGGCTGGGGAGCGCGTTAGTCCAGGAAGGGGCTCTGTAACTGAAAGTTCGCTGGAATTGGGATGTCCGGCCACGGGATGCCCATAATAAAGCCCAGAAATTAATTTAGTACATCAGCAGAAATAACTTAAAGGGGAGTTTAAAGTAGCAGCTGGGAAGCAGAGTCTACTACAGTTATGCTGCAGCTAAGATAACTTGAAACAAAAACCATCTCCACTATTGCGCCGATACATTTAAATTTAAAGTCTTAGAAAAAGGCGCCAAGAGCTGAAGGTTTGGCAGCGGTTCCAGGAAATGGTCGCGATCAGGGAAGCTGCTCCTGCTGCGTTTGTAAGTAACTGCCATGAGGATTTGGCGTTCCGGTTTCCGTGGGGTGGGGGAGAGCTGGCTGTAGCCCTCGCAACCTCCTTGCTTGCTCCGGAGGGGTCTGCCACGAGGATTGGATGCTCCGGTTTCCGTGGGGTAGGGGAGAGCTGGCTGTAGCCCTCATGACCTCCTTGCTTGCTCCAGAGGGGTCTGCCACGAGGATTCGGCGCTCCGGTTTCCGTGGGGTGGGGAAGAGCTGGCTGTAGCCCTCGCAACCTCCTTGCTTGCTCCGGTGGGATCTGTGGAGGGATTTACTGTAGCTCTGCTTAAATGTGACCCTGTGATTTCCCAGTTCCCAAGTCAGTGCTCTAGCCACTAGACCACAGCCTAATTTCCCATATGGAAACAGGAGAAGCAGACGGAGAAAGAGGGGGGAAATAGTAGAGCATGGAAAACAAGCATCTGAAGGGGGCTTGCAGCATGTGCTTTAAATAGTCCTCATTGGTGGCAAGATGAAAGTCACTCACTGAGCCCACTGAACCAAGGGAATAGCCATTTTAATTCACTAGTTTAGTGGGCAACTACTGTAAGTGTAAGATGATGGTAGGTTATTTGATATGTGGATTAAGGGTTTATGTAGTGTAGAGTTAGCCTTTCACTCTCTTTAGCTGCAGGATAGGGACCACTAACCTTTCAAGTTCCCACAGAGCTTGATCTTGAGGACAAAGCACCCCTCTAGAGGAGGGTTCTGCCCTTAGAGGTGCCACAGGGACAAGGTCCCTTTAGCCTAAAGTTATCTTACGGAAGTATGGAGGAATTTCCCATACGTAGAGAAAGGACAACATGCTGGCAACAGACAAAGACACCACCCAGCCCAAACTCATGGCGCAAGTTGATAACATTTTGCACATAGATAAAAAACTCTGTGGAGGAAGCCTCTCGATATCCAAGACTTTAGGTCATCATGTTGCCAGGAGAGTTTTCTTTCATATGCAAACCCAGTTATAATTTGCTGTTATAACTGCAAACACATGCTGGGTTTCCCTCACTCCGCGCATGTGCACACTACCTACCTCACGTGCACACACACACACTTCCAATTCGGCAGCTCAAAACTCATAGTAAATGGGGTAAGTTTCACACACTTTGTGAGTTACACCCATTTTCCCTACCAAGAGAGTTGATGTTCAGTTGGGGTTTATGTCTGCTTGATCACTCACAAAAAGAAAAGAAAAGTAAAAGTTTAAACCACGCTTCAGCCCGACTGTGGCTACCAGAACTATTGCCCATACTGTTTTCTATAGTTGCTGGCTAGTGTTTTCAAGGCAAGAAGACACTACCCATCAGCTGTATAAAACAAAACATGGGGATGTGTGTAAAACTTAAGTTTTACATACATCCTTGGCGTGGGATGCTTTTATAACCTTCTCAAGCTTTACTCTCTGGGTTTACGTAGCATCCCACACCTTAGGTGTGTGAAAAATTTCCATTATACACACCTCACCATTATTATTCTATATATTATTATTTAATTCCCCCACAACAGTCATGCCAGAGGCACTGCACAGCTCAAACGAGGAAACAAAGGAACATCCCAAAAAACAACCGTGCTGTGATTCTACAGATCTCAGTGAAAAAGAATCAAGCATGAAATACTGTATAACAGTGTAACTCGGGTGTCAAAATGGCTTACCAGGACACCAGAAATTACTAACATACTAAAATTCCAGCAGAATAGGCCTAACGGTCTTTCGTGTCTGCTCGTTTGGTCAGCCCCCACCCTGGGAGCTGACCTTGCTGATGACGTGTTACATTGGGGCTACGCTATATGGCCTAGAAAATAAGATACTGTGCCTGTGTGATTAATGCACCTAATGAGGTAATCCTAGCCCAGACATCATAGGTTCTGAAATGTTAACCATCTGCATTCTGTTTACTTCATGTTACTGCTTGGTGACTGTGAGTGGGATTTTCAAACACCCATGTCCATTTTCCAGATGCGGTTGCGTGAAATCTGCCTGGACTGTTAGACCACCTACAGGTGGTCTATCTTCCAAGCATGGTTGCTGTGACTTGCACTCCAAAAATGCATATGTCAAAATTTTGATACATGCAGCATGTTTTTGCCGTAAAGCACATAAAATGTAGTAAATGCAGCAGAACATTTGAAAATAGGATGCTGGCATCCTGACGCATTTCCCTGGATGCTGCATGCATCAGAAATATGGAAGCAAGTGCTGTGTCCACAGTGTTGAAAAGCCCAGCTAGTATGTCTAGTTGCCAGCTACTCCTGCAATTGCCTGTTAGCTGGGAGTGTTGCCCTGATCTTTCTAGTTTCAGAAATGCCAGCGATCTGCATCCTGTTTGTTCAAACATGTCCCTGCTTGGTGACTGCATGTCTAGTTGCCAGCTGCGTCTGCAACTGCTTATTAGCCAGGAAGGTTCCAGGGCATTTTCCCACCTGCTAGGGACATATAAATAGGGTCTCTGGCCCACCAAACGTAGCTCTGGTTTCAGTATTCCAGTTTGGGGTAACAGTGTGTTTACTAGCTTTAGCAGATTTGGGTATGCTTCTCCATCTGCAACAGGCCATAGGGGAACTGAGGGTTCAGGAATGATGGCAGGGTTCCTGAGTCCAAGTGGCACTGGCTCCCTCCAGTGCAGGTCTCCAGAGGCTTGGGTCCTAAGTGGGGGTCTGAGATCGAGGACGGCGGAGGCCTGTTGGAGCTCCACCCTCAACAAGGCCCTCACGATTGTTTCTGCACCATCTGTCCCAGGTGCTTTGAAATGGTGGAGAAGTTATGGACAAGAAACTTGAACTGGCAGAATGGGGCCTGTGACTGAAAAGAACAGGTTACTCACCTGTAACAGTAGTTCTAGGAGTGGTATATGTTGTTCATCCACGGCAGTCCCCTCTTTTGGCTGTGGCAGGGAGTCACATGCAGCTGGGTCCCCCTCCACAGAGGGGGACCCTGCCACCCATCGTAGGCTCTCTCATGGGCTGGGGAGCCCACATGGGGGACAACAGGGCCCACAGGTTCTGGACCCCCGAGGTGTCCCGATGCCACATCAACTTGTTGGAGCTCAGGGCAATCAGACTGGCACTGTCAGCTTTCACTCCTCAGCTCTGGGTTCAAGTGGTTCAAGTCCAGATGGACAGTACCATGACCATGTACTACCTCAACAAACAGGGTGGCTCGCACTCCCATTTGCTGTGCAAGGAGGTGCTCTGCATCTGGACCCTCATAAGCTGGTTGGAGGCAGATCTTCTAGCCATCCATGTGGCAGGAGCCTCGAACAAGCTGGCGGATGCTCTCAGCCACATAGGCCAGACATCCCATGAGTGGTTTCTCCATCCAGAGGTAGCTTACAGCCTGTTCTCCCGTTGGGGCAAACCGATGGTGGACCTGTTTGCCTCCAAGAAAAACACCAAGCTGAGGCTGTATCATGCCCACCCCCCTCAGCTGGGTTCACTGCAGGGGGATGCCTTCTCAAGGCCGTGGACCCCAGGCCCCCTCTACACCTTCCCTCCATTTCCCTTGATCCACAAGGTGTTACTGAAGGTGTGGAGGGACAAGGCGAAGGTGATTCTGGTAGCCCCAGACTGGCCGTGCCAGTTCTGGTATCCAGATGTCCTCAGCCTCAGCTGCAGGCCCCCGGAGCAGCTTTGCACACGCCCGGACCTGATATCTCTCAACCAGGGGAAGGTCTTCCATCTGGACCTTCAGTCCCTGCACCACACAGCGTGGTACCTGAGCGGCTAGAGTTCCAGGCTTTGGGTCTTTCCGAAGATGTCTTCAATGTGGTGAAGGCATCTAGAAAGGAATCGACCAGGAAATGTTATGCCTTCAAATGGAAAAGATTTTCCACTTGGTGCCAGGGTAAGGGTCTGGACCCCTTATCCTGCTCTGTGGCTAACATTCTCGACCACCTTTGGTGTCTCTCCAAAGGGGGTCTCCGGTCATCGACCCTTACGGTGCACCTGGCAGCCATTTCTGCTTACCGGGCACGGTCCGGTCAGCCAACATTGGCGCAGGAGACAGTGGTCGGGCGTGTTTTCAAAGGCCTGGATCACATATCCCCTCTGGTGCATGAACCTCCACCTCCGTGGGATCTGCTGCTGGTTTTAGCAAAGCTCATGGGCAAGTCATTCGAACCCATGCACAAGTATGAGCTGTCATACTTGTCGTGGAAGATGGCCTTCCTGGTGGCTATCACGTCAGCCAGAAGGACAGGGGAGCTCCAGGCACTTTCGGTGGACTCCCCTTATCTGATCTTTCACAGGGACAAAGTTGTTCTGTGCCCCCACCTGAGATTCCTTCCGAAGGTGGTGTCAGAGTATCACCTTAACCAGGTGTCGACTGCCAATATATTACCCTAATTACACCTCGGATGCCGAGTACAGGCTCCATACTTTGGACCTAAGACGTGCTCTCTACGCTGAAGCCACTTCTGGCAGACCTGGACCAAATGGACCATTGCAAGATGGATTACATCATGCATAGGTCTGTGCTATCAGTTGGCGGGCAAGGAGCCTCCCAGAGGGATAACAGCTCATTCTACCAACCATACTGCTGCATCGGTGGCTGCTTCCAGGGACGCCCCTATCCAGGAAATCTGTTGGGCTGCTACCTGGAAGTCAGCAAACACCTTTACCACTCACTACCACATTGACCTTGAGTTAGGCCAGGATGCTGGTTTTGGGACCTCGGCTCTCCTATCTCTGTTCCCTAAGTAGGGGGTGTGCGCCTTGCCTCCCTCCTCCTGGAGAACTACTAGGAATCTGCCAATGAGTGTGGATGAACAACATATTCATGCTCCTAGAACAGGTTACTCACCTGTAACAGTAGTTCTAGGAGTGGTATATGTTGTTCATCTACATAGACCCACCCGACCTCCCCGGGCTAAGATCTGGCGTCATGGGGCGGAGCCGAGGTATATACCGCCCGGGTGGATGGGAGGAGCCAGCTTGAAGACTTCTGGCAGATTTAAAGAGGAAAGGGACAATGCCAATGAGTGTGGATGAACAACATAACCATGCTCCTAGAAAGCTAATATTCTAAGGAGATCTGCATAGAGGATCAATGACTTGAAACCCCAAGTGCAACGGCTGGACCCTACATCCAGCAAAGGTTAAGCTGCTATGGTCTGTCACTGATTAGGTGCTGACTCCAACCCCCATGGAGGCACAGAGCAAGGGGAATGCTGACAGAGGTAGCAAATATCTACCCCATTTTTTCTAAAGTTGATGTTTTGGAAGGGTGCACCCCTTCCTTTGATTTCTGCCAGAGGTACTATATTGCTCTTTTCTGTGCCATTCAGGGTTGGGTACAACTCAATGCTCTCACCCACCTTGCAGCCAAAAGAGGACTGCAACTGGAAAGAGAATTCCTGTGTTAATATCCCCTAAGTAAACTGGAGAAGAGTATCACCAATGTCTAACTGAAGCTATGGACAGGAGTGTAATGGGGACTGAACTGTAAATATGCTGAAAGCAATTAAGCTGCTGTTGGGAATCGAACCCGTGACCTGCTGGTCATTGACCTGTACAGGACTGTATTGTGCTGACCATAACAACTGACTGAGATTGCAGAATTAAATCTAGTCTCAGAAATGGTATCTGTGGCTTCTGACTCACCACTACCCCACTGTGTGTGCATAAGCCTGTAAATAAATGTTACAGTTCTTGCATGAAGTTTGTTTATTTTGTTTTTGTTGACTGGGAAAGGAGGGCTAGGGTTTTCAGCCTCGCCCGAGGGGGGGGGGGAGGAGGGAGGGAAATACAGATGGTAACCAACTGAAATTGAACCAGATTAAGCTCTTGGTGATATTTTTTTAGTGAATGGAGAAAATCTGTCCAGTACACCAAGGAAATTCCCCTACTCTAGTAAAGAAGTACCATGGGGTCTGTAAGTTCACTCTGAACTACCACCAGAACAGGCACATGGGACCTCGGTTTAATGCCTCATCCAAAAGACAGTACCTCAGGAGTGCAGCACCATCCTCCTGCTACACTGCAGTGTCAAAACTGGGACTGTACCTCAAGTGCTTGAAACATAGACCATAGAAACATAGACTTTGACAGCAGATAAGGACCGCTTGGCCCACCTAGTCTGCCCATTTCCCTACCTACAGGATAAGCTGCAGAGCCTAGTTAACCAACAGTCTATTCTTCCTACCTCCCACAAGAATTGCCATATGTCTGTCCCATGCATTCTTGAATTCTCCACAGTTTTAGATCCCACAAACTCTTCAGGAAGGCGTTTCCACATGTCCACCACCTTCTCTGTGAAAAAATACTTCCTCACATTGCCCCTGAGCCGTCCCCCCTCTATCTTCAAATTGTGTCCCCTTGTTCTTGCACATCTCTTTTTCTGAAAGATGCTACCCTCTTGGACTTTGTTGATTCCACTGAGGTACTTAAGAGTTTCTATCATGTCCCCCCCTCCCTTCTTTCCTCAAAGGTATACATATTAAGCTCCTTTAGTCTCTCCTCGTATGGCTTAGTGTGAGGCAAGAACCCATAATCTTTTACTCTTCTGGTCTCAGAGGTGAGTGTGCAACCCGCTGAGCCACTGGTCATGCTCAAGGTTTGTGCTATGTGTCCATTGATTTACTATAGGTACAGAATTTGAGAAACTATAATTGCAGCAGCTAATGAAAACCAGATTTGGTTATAGATTACAGTTTAGCTACAGTAAGATAAGACCAGCCTTGATGACCTCAACGTGACAGGACAGTGTGGCCGGCATTGTGGGATGCCAGAATGCATAGGGAAAGGTATTACCAGAAGCAGGGAGGTGGTGTTACCACTGTATAGGTCATTGGTGAGATCCTATCTGGAGTGCTGTATTCAGTTCTGGAGGCCACATCTCAGAAACAATATAGACAGGGTGGAGGCTGCTGGCCGACTGGTGCAGTGGTAGTGTTGCTGCCTATGACACCGATGACCCAAGTTCGATATTGAGCTCGGGAGTCAGAGGTATGGCCAGGGCAGGAGGATCAAGTGTCAAAGGGACTGCTCTCCTCCTCTGGAGGTTGGGGGTGTCACAAACACACTCAGCAGGTTAGGTCCTCTGCTCCCACAGTGCCAACCTCAGAGCGCAATAATGTGAACAGGTAACAGACAGGGTAACCGTCCTGTCTGCTTTTGGGTCCAAATCACCCTTAGTCTCACGTTCTGGGGGGATTCAAACTGTGAACCTTATGCTAGTGTACCCAATGTACAGGCTCAGATACGTACCCTCTTCGGGGATTGCGGTACAATCTCACGCCAGGGGCACCCAGCCAGGCTTCCAAAAATGAACCCTTAAAACTCTATAAGAGACCTTAGGTATATTCTTACCTTTTCCCAGTTTAGTAACACCGTGAAGCTGTTGAACAATTGTCAGACTTAACCCTCTATACGTCACATTCAAAAAAGAACTGGCAGACACCCAGGCAGTCTTTCAAAAAATAGGTATTTTACTAAAAGATGATAAAAATGTGAAAGACGTACAGTAAACACAGAACAATATATCAAAGCACTCACAATCACATAAAAGAACCTCTGTAGTGCTTACAGTTAGATCAGAGAGCTCTGTCTTTGAGTCCCAAATGAATATGTCATATTCCCCAGTTACAAGGATACATTTCAACCCCCATCTCCCCACCCCCTTGGTGAGTCATCTAGCTCCTCATTTTTAGAATTAAAAAAATACAAACATGATGTCCTATCAGGAGGTATATTTTAAATAATGTGACTTCAGAAGTAAAAAGACATTTCCTAAATTATGACAGTCTGTAATCAAGCCTTTTCCTTTGAACTGGTGGCCGATTCCTGTTCCCAAGGCATATCAAAGGGTTTTACAACTTTTAACACCAGGTTGGTATAAAATGTTCTTCCTATAGGAATCATAAAACTTTACGAGCGCTATATCCTGGCAGCTGGGTCAGTTCTAATTAAGACAGAAAAACAGGAGACCCTTAATTAAGTCTCTCTGGTCTTTTAATTACCTCCTGGTTTCAGCTCACTTGTCACTGTAGCTTCACTGAAACCTGGGGGGGGGACACCCATAAGCACAGGCTGTCTTATGTGAGACAATCACCTAGTATATCTTTTTATATTACAAATGTCATACAACAATCATAACCAGCTGGCCAAGCGTCACGGGGGGACACAGATCTCAGCGCTCAACTGACACCTAGTGGAGACCAGGGCTGGGCACACCGAGCTGTCAAGATGTACGGTAGGTGCAGTGGCCATCAACACACGTCATGTGGGAGCGTGCTGTGTGTGTCATGACGGCATTGCATGGTTGCTCCTCCCAAGGGGCAATGAAAATGGGAAAATGGCACTGACCAGTAGGATGAAACTGATCTCTTGCAGTCCCTGCACCTGGCTATTTTTGGGACCCTGCTGATCTGCCAAGGGAGGTTGTCAAGACCGGGAGGAACAGCTGGACGAGGTAAGTCCTAGAGGACAGCCAGTGATGGGACTGAGGAGACCAGAGGATGGAGGATGGTCAGCACAAGGAGGATAAACAAATAAAAAACAAAAAACAAGCCAGCCCGGTGGTGTTGAGGGTTGAGGCACTGGACACCACACCTCATACAATGCCGGCGACCTGGGTTTGAGAACAGACTTGGGTCATTGGGGTACTGGCATGGGAGGGGAAGGGTGGGAGCTGGATTGAGCGTTGGCCCTTCTTTCCTGTGTGGGTGGGTCACCTGTTTGTAGTCCCCATCACTGGATGGAGGTCTGGTAGCAGGCGAGGCAGCAACAGAGCAACTGGCAGGGTGGGGAGTCCCGTAGGGTGTGACATGCGAGGTTCTCACACCCGCAAGTAATAGGGTTGAGAACAATGGAATTGGGACTGAGGAGAAAACCAACAAAAAGCAAAAGTACTTAAAAAAAAAGACAGGTTGGGGCAGTCCAGAGGAGGACAAATACAATGATGCAGGGGTTGCATAAGAAACCATAGGAGGAGAGACTGAGGGATCTTAACCTGCACACCCTGGAGGAAAGGAGGGAGAGGGGAACATGATACAGACCTGCAAGTACCTCACAGGAGTGAACAGAGTGCAGAATAGGAGTCCGTTTCAAATGAGGAAATGCACCAGAACAAGACATGCAGTGAAGCTGGGAGGGAGGAAGTTTAGGAGGGATGTGAGGAAATAACTGCATCACTGAAAAAGTGATGGATGCCTGAAACAGTCTGACAGCCAAGACAGTGGGGGTGAAAACAGTGGGGGGCTTCAAACATGCATGGGATTGGCACAGGGGAATGCTGGTAAATAAGCAGGGAGGTTCACCAATGACCAATTAGGGTCTGCAGAGACGGAACAACCAGGGAACATCTAGGCAGACTGGGTGAACCAAGCGGTCCTTTTCTGCCAACAAAGTCTATGTTTCTATGTTACCCCAAGATGATATACATGGGCAGTGACTGTGTATAGTGTAAATGCAATCAAAATCTATTTTTGACTAACAAATGTGGCTCTGTTTACCACCAGAGCCAAAGAGATGAAGAATGTGATAGAGATATGATGAGAGGCGGGCACCGTGGACACCTTAAACATGCAAGAGGTCAGGGGAGAGGAAGTGGAATCCTTATCAGTACACTGTGGAGGAGAAAAGGTAGACTATCTTTCCTGGAGGGGCACAGATAGCTGTGGCCAAGGCACTTCTAGCAGGGACACAAGGAGACTTTTATAGCAGTGCCTCAATGAGCCAGAACTCCAGGAATGTGGGACAAAAACAGACCTGGGAATTGTACAACTCAACGCGTGACTCCTGGTGAGAACTTTTCATTTAAAATACCCCGAGACATGGAAGTCACCCCTAAGGTTATTGTCTATCCCCCTTCTCATCAAGACTAACAACCTTGACATCCCCACAGAGCTGGTAAGTGTGACTGACCAGCCCAAACCTCAGTGAATACCCTACCACTGGAGGTATCAACAGGTCAGCCCATAAATGCGAAAGGTGCTACAGGAATACTGAACCAGAGAGAGAGATAGAGAGCACAAACAGCTAATGAATGGTGCAAGTGCCTGGCCTCTGGTCCACAAGAAAACCTGACCTATGCAGGGTGCCCCAGAGCTAGTCAGTATAACTAAAGGAACCTTCAAACTCAAGGAGAGTTCCTCCCCCCTAAAGAAAGGAAAGGTATGGCCTATCTAAGGGAGAGGGGAGCAGGTTAAGTTCAAGGAAGCATCACTGAGTGTCTGGTGGGAGATTTCAAGGACATCAAAGCTATAACTGAGCTATGAGCATGAGTGGACTATAGGCATATATGACTACAGCAAGGTACTATGAGCATGCATCGATTATAAACATGTGCAGACCACAGAAAGGTACTATCAGCTCAGACAACACAGGCATATGACCACAAGAAAGTGCTTTAAGTTTGCATGGACTACAGGCAAGGATGGATTACAGGAAAGTGATATCAGCAGTATCAACTACAGCAATGGATGGACTACAGGAATGTGCCATGGGCATGCAGCAGCTAAAGGCACATATGGACTACTGAAAGGTGCTACAAGATTGGACTACAGGCACATATGGACTACAGGAAGGTGCAACAAGCACATATAGACTACAGGCTTGAATGCAGATGTATCTCATGTGCAGGGAGTGATGTCTGTGTGGTTTCTTGGGTGCAAAGCCTTGAAGTAAGCTGTGCACAGAGTCCAGTAATTTGCAGGGCACAGAGCCCATGCTATTCTTGGTGTGTTGAGGCCTTGCCATTCATGAGGCATGGAGACCTTGTCATACAAGAGGCACAGAGTGCTTGCTGTTCATATGGGGTATGCAGCCCTTGTCATTTGTGAGACACAGAGCCCTAGTCATTTATGGGTCAGAGGCATCAGTGCCCTTGCTCTATCCAGGATGTGGAACACTTGTCAAGGCCCAGCAGAGTCCTAGTGAAGAAGAAGCCCCCAAAACACAAGGAGTCAGAGCTTAAGCAGGAATGCTAGTAGTACAGCAGAGGCAGCAAGGGGCAACAAAGCAAGTAAAGCCACAGGATAAGCTATGGGATGCAATGGAGAAGCAGAAAGAGGAGGTAAGGCAAAATCAGTTTTAAAAAGAGCAGAAGGCATCTACTACCAGAGAGCAGCAGCACAACTGGTTGGCCCACAGAAAATGAAGAAGCAACGCAACAAGCCAAAGAGAAAGTACCATCGGGGGAACAGAGCCCGTGGAAGACACAGGGAGAGGACTGGATATGTGCAGTGCCACAGAGGTAAAAAATTGGCAAAAAAAACAGAAAAGGCAGAAGGGAGCACAGCTTAAGATAAATGACACAAGCTAAGGTAAGATGGAGGGGCACAATTGGTTGTAATTAGCTGCTATTGTTCTATTAACTAATTCTCTGCATTTGTATGTATTTCCACTGCCCCCCACCCCCACCCCGGTCGCATCTAGAATCGAGCCTCAACTCAGCATGCCTTTCCCGGTTACCAAATGTTTAAATAAAATAAATAAAAAAGGCAATGGAGGGTGGTAGCAGCAACTGCACAAGGCTAGAACCCAGGCCAGCAGTTAGTACATAGACAACAATACAGCGGAAAGGAGGGGAGTAAGGGACCACTCCGGGATCTGGTACCTAGAGTTGAAAAAAGGTTGAGTATAGACTTAACAACGCACAAGGACCTCCAATGTGGCCTCTGGTACTGAAAGCAAGTTCTGGTCAGATCCATCACAGCTGCATAATGAAGTTAGTGAATTTGTGTGAAATTGTTAAGGAGGTATGGAAAAACAACACAATGATTTGTAAGTAGTAAGATTTGTTTTGGTTTCTGTTCTAAGGAAGGCATACACACATTATTAGGAAAAAGTACATTTTAATGGAAGGAATCGGAAGCTTATAAAAGAACCCCAGAGCAAATGCCACTGATGTATGTGTTATCCCAGATGATCGTGTACGGCAGTAATGTCCCCGGACAAATCGTCGCGGATATAATATTGCAGTGTAACTGCCGTCTGGACAAAATAACACGGATAGCTAAGTCGCTGCCGGCGCTGGTCGCGGGTCGTAAATGCCGCAATTACTAATATGTTGCCGGACAAATAGTCGAACGCAAAGTGCAAAGTTACTTCAGTCCAAAAGGGCAAAGTGCAATAGAAACTGCTGTTTGGGAAGGCAATAGAAATGGAAAGTAATGTGAAAAGTCACAGTCCCAAACTAATTAACTGCTGTTTGGAAGGCAAAGTGCAATTAATTAATTGACTGACAAATGAATAAATTTACTGTGAAACAGAAAGTAACGTGAAAAGTAATTCTTTATTAAAACACTTCACAGTCCCAAACGAATTAACTGCTGTTTGGAAGTGCAGTAGAAAGGCAAAGTGTAATGCTGTAGTACATAATTTAAAATTACCGGTACTTCAAAGGCCCAGATGAATTAATTGCTGTTTGGCTGTGCAATAAAAAGGGAAAGTGCAATGCTTTAGTACATAATTTTAAATCAACGCTACTTCAAAGTCCCAAACAAATTAATTTGTGTTCGGCAGTGCAATACAAATGGAAAGTGCAATGCTTTAGTACATAATTTTAAATCGCTGCTTCACAGTCCCAAACGAATTAATTTGTGTTCAGCAGTGCAATACAAATGGAAAGTGCAACGCTTTAGTACATAATTTAAAATCAACATTACTTAACTGATTCAGAACGAATTAAGAGACTGATTGTATGGCAACAAAAAGGGAAAGTGTTATGCTTTAGTACATAATTTAAATATCAAATAATTTAAAATCAACATTACTTCACAGTTTAAAAACGAATTAAGAGAATGCTTTAGTACATATTTTAAAATCTACGGAAAGTACCAAAGGAAAGTGCAACAGTGCTTTAATCAGACAACATTAATTTCAATGACTGTTGCTATGTCCATTATGTACTGCTTTGGCTCTCGAGAAGCAAAATCACTGCAAATGGACTTAAAAACTTTATTGACACGTGTATATTTTGCATGCTTTCTCGGTGGTTGTTGCCCGAGAGTTATCTGTCTCCGCTGCGATGCTACTCATGTTGCTCCTGCCTTAATTTCCGTGCTAGGCAGCCATGAGTAGGGTGGCTGATGGCTACTGTGTGGAATACTGATTCCAAAACACTATTGGAAACCTTGGCATTCGCCTTTTTTTGCGATTCCTTGTTAGTCGCCCAACGTAATTGTCCTCGAAATAATCCAGTAAGCATACAATATCCTCAAAATTGGTGTCTTCCTGGAGCATTTCAAAGCTCTGTTCAATGAAGTCTGCAGGTACAAAGGCAAGTGCCAATATGCATCACACTTTGTGTGCAAACTCCTCATCATGAATATATCTTTGCTGCAAACTTTCTTGCTGTACTCTACGCCATAATGCCTGTCCCAGATAGAAGTTGCAGCCTCTGCGAGCTCAGTAATGGCATTAATTTCCTTTAAAACATTTTTGCCGCCATCTCAAAGTCAGTCATGACACTGGTGCAATTAACTCACCACCAAGCAAGTTTTGAAGGTGTAAAAAAACCTTGCGATAAATTGCCTCACTGCGACCGGGAAGGACTGCATAGACAGAGGGTCTATTGACACCATTTACCAGTACATGCACTGTGTACATTTGATCGTCTTCATGAGGGGCAACTGAAAATGTTCCATCGTAGAACCAATGCTCACTGTCATTAAGGACTTTAAGGTCTGAATTACTGGTGAATACTAATAAATCACTTTCGTTTATTCTTAAAAAGATTTCCCCATCGACAGTATTGGAATAAAGATTTATATCACTATCGTTTGGGCCACCATGCTGCCTGTGGTGACGCACATCTCACCTCAGGATTTCCTGTGATGGTAGCAGGTGAGCATGCCTAACGGATACTTCTTGCAGCCCGGTATGTACAACATTTCTTGTCAGCTCTTCAGACTCCTCGCATGCTCTCTGTCACATATGGGCACGGGCAGTAAGAACCTCAATCCTACCATGTGTCGGTGCATGGTTGTGCACAGTAGGGGGAACAACAATGGAGTCCCCCTTAGTGTGTGAGCGTGCTCTGCTTGTTCGGTTCTCATATCGCCAAATTATCTTTTGAACAGCACCATCTTTTTCTTTCGTGTACAAAAAATTACCCATTGCAAGCTTCTGCATGCCCTTCTGTGTCGGTACGACTCCATTGAGGCAGAAATGAAATGTCGTTAGAAAAGCTTGCTTAAATACCCCCGTAAGTGCTCAGGTAAATTTCTGTTATACTCACCTGCAAATAATAAAGCTATGCCTAGTTCGAACACCAGAGGTCAGTAGAGAAACAGGTAAACATGGTCGCCGTACATTGCAGGACAGAATGTTGCGGAGATATAGTTGTGGCAGCTGTTTAGTGTCCACGACTTATTGTAACATTAAATATCGACGCAGTGACTGTAACTAATTGACCGCGACATTTAAAACCGTGACAAATCGACCGTATGCCCAGATGATATAGGCCAGACAAAAGAAAACACAATTGCACATATCCCAATAATGCAAAGCATCAAGGGAAACATATGCAAATCCCCATGATGATACAGAAGGTGGCAGTACATGAAAAAGTAATGGCTGGCATATATTCAGCCTTGGGATTATTTACACATTTGTTTTTATGTTTTTTTTTAAGAGAAACAGGGTTTTTGTCCATGAGGTGATGTAAGTTATATTTAATCAATGTGTTGATGTCAGGAAGTCAGGTGTAATGATGATGGACTGTTAAGAGAAAATGTGATATTAACTTTTAGAGGGGGGCGCTTTTGATAAGGGCAAGGTAGTTATGCATGTGATAATGGGAATATTAGGAAAGTATGAGGTCTATACATAAGTGAAGTACAAATATGCACAGTTTCATAAGTATGTGCTCAGATTGCAAGTAAATGGGATATGCAGGTTTGTTTTAGAAACAGGTAAAAATAGCGATACGTTCAATTAATAGAAAGATAGATAATTACATAGACATATAGATAGAGAGAGAGACACACACACAGACAGACAGGCAGAATAGGAATGGCAGTGAAGTACTGAAATGACACCAACCCCACCCCCACCCTGCAGACATGGACAGGCACTGGGGTGTGCCTTTGGGTCACTGGTCATAACACTCATGCCATTTCACCTCACCCTACCCTACAGACACAGACAAGAGTCAAGGTGTGCCCTGGGGTTTTCAAACTTTACACTCACCCCATTCCATACAGCAATATGCCGAAATAGGTACAGCATGAGAGAATGGAGTTAACTTTGGAGCTGAAGAGTCAAAGGCACACCTCGATACCTATCACTGGCTGCTGGGTGGGGGTGGGAGTGGAAAGGCATGAGCATTACTGTTGACAATCCCTAGTCACACCCTGATGCCTGTCAGTTCCTACAGTGCAGGGTGTTATGGTCAGAAACCCTAATGCCCTGGGTGTTTCTTGGTATTTTCACTCCAAGTTTTCAGCATGGGCTTTTTGTGACCCCACCACAGGAACAGTGACACTATCAGTTCATTAGCTGAAAGGAGATTTTGCTGGCTGACTGTGCCATTTAGACCACAGGTGCAAAAACACATTTTGAGCAGGATGTAAAAAATGACAGCTATACATTTCTTGCTTCAGTAACTGCACAGCACATCTGTTGATGACCTGCTTATTGACATTTTATATCTGCTATGCAATGTACTGCTGCTATGGCTGTATGGCTGAGAGGGACCTGGGGGTGGTGGTGGATGTCAAGATGAACAATTCAGAGACTTGTAGGAGGGCAGCAGCTAAGGCGATGCTGGGATGCATCACTAGGGGGATCACTCCAGAAGGAGGGAAGTGATACTCCCTCTGTATAACTGCTTGGTGAGGCCATACCTTGAGTACTGCATACAGCTTTGGAAGCCACACTTAAAGAGAGACATTGAACTCCTGGACAGGGTCCAGAGAAAGGCAACCAAAATTATCTGGGGCTTGGGGGAAAGGACCTAAAGGGAGAGGCTCGAAGAGCTGAATATATACATGTTGGAAGAGAGAAGGGATGGGGGACATGATAGATGTCTTCAAGTACAAGAAGGGGGTAAACAAGGGTGGCAAAGTCATGGTGCTCTGAAGGAAGGAGGGGGCAACTAGAGTGCATGGGTGGAAGCTGGAGGGGGGATACTCAGGGGAGAAAGAAGGAGATGCTACTTCAGTGAGAGGGTGGTAGAACCACAGAATGTGCTGCCCGGGGGACTGGTGGAGGCAGAGACTGTGGAGAGGTTCAAGAGGGGGTAGAACAGGTACAGGGACGGGTTGTGGAAACAAAGTCCAAAGAAGTGGGAATTCCCTAGACTGGAAACGGAGAAGCCCGAGAGGGTGGGAGGGATGCAGCAATGTCAGCTCCCAGGGTGGGGACTGACCAAACGAGCAGACACGAAAGCCCACTATTCATACTCTGCTGGCATTTTTGTATGTTAGTATGTTGGTATGCTTACTACACCAACATCATGAACCATAAAACAGATGACTGCCGTAACTAGGGAGGCAGTATAGTGCTGTGGTTTAAGGTTCTTAAAGGAGTAGTCCACCCAGAATTTGCAAAAAAACATATGTTATGCAGAGTGTTTCGATATGTATGTTAAATCCTAGTGTGTCCTTCCCTCTGTCTGCTATTAGAAGTTTTTGCTAAATTAGCCTGCTAGCTGTATGGTAGTTTTTCGACCCCTGGGGATCTCCATCACAATCAGGTTTATTGGCTTTCTTTTTCCTACGGTGTACCCTGTCTCATGTGCCAGTGATGTAGCCAGGCCCTTAGATTTAGCATGTGCACAGAAAACAGCTGCTAAATAGCTCTAATTCATTATTTGTATTTTTGGTGTGTGTCAGGTCTAGCTAGCAGTAGTAAGTGTTTTCATTTTAAAATGTTATTTTATCAAACTACACATAACAATAAAAAGCACAGAAATTGCCCTAGATTATCAATGCAATAATTAGTAAAGACTATAGCTGTTTTCTTACAGAACATCCACTTAGCTCTCAAGTATTTGCTAAACTGTAAATGTAGGTATCATCATTCTACTAGAAGGAACTAGGAGTTAGGGCTGATTTTGCTCTGTGACATGACTTTCATTTATTTTTTTGTTTGTTTTTTGTTACAAATGTGAAGTGTCTTTTTAATGAAGTATAAAAACATGTATGTGTGAGTTATTTCAGTTTGGAGAATATTTGTTTTATTATTTGAAAAAGTGTGATACACTAAATGTGTAGTGCGTGAACCATTGTAAAATTGAATCAAATGTGTAGCTGGGATAGTCACTGTCATCCTATTGCTTTCATGCCATACCACAGGCAGGAGAAAAGCTGACTTTAAAGTATTTTGCTGTTTCTAGGCTGCAGCTTCCTACCATACACTTCATTTGTGAATAAAAGAAACCGATCTTGTCACAGACCACAATCAGCACTAACTACTAACAGAATGCTGATACCTACATTTACAATTTAGCAAATACTTGAAATCTAACTGAGTGGGGTTTCTGTAAGAAAACAGCTAGAGTCTTGAAAATGAGCTTGTTCAATGGTGTGTATGCCTGGTTAAATAAAGTGATTGATTGATTATAACATTTTATAGCATTGATGCTCTGGGCAGTTTCTGTGCTTTTATGGTTATGTATAGTTTGACAACATTTAAAATTGTAAAATTAAAATACTTCTGCTAGCTAGACCTGATGCACATTGAAAACAAAAACAGTGAATTAGAGCTATTTACAGTAGCAGCTGTTTCAAAGAAACCCCAGTTAGCTTGCTCCCTGGATAAGAACACAAAGCTCTGCTGTTGTGATCTGATTTGAAACTGATTTTAAAGTAGTGCACATGCTACATCTAAGGGCCTGGCTACATCATTGTCACATGAGACAGGGTGCATCGTAGGAGAGAGAAAGCCAATAAACCTATTTGTGATGGAGATCCCCAGGGGTCGTAAAACTACCATACAGCTAGCAGGCTAATTTAGGAAAAACTCCTAATAGCAGACGGGGGGAAGGACACATTAGGACTTAACATACATATCAAAACATTCTGCATAACATATGCTTTTTGCAAATTCTGGGTGGACTACTCCTTTAATTGCAAATCTGGAGATCTGGGTTTGAATCCCACAGCCCCCACAAAAAAAATGAAAATGTTCTTACAGAGCTAATTAGCACCAACTGCTTATAGAATGCCGATACCTACATTTACAGCTTAGCAAATACTTGAAATCTAACTGAGTGGGATTTCTGTAAGAAAACAGCTAGAGTTTGTATTAATTATAGCACTGATGATCTGGGCAGTTTCTGTGCTTTTATGGTTGCGTATAGTTTGATAAAATTAAGTTTTAAAATTGAAACACTCCTGCTAGCTAGACCCGACACACACACAGAAAATAAAAATAGTGAATTAGAGCTATTTAGTAGCTGTGGTCTTACAGAAACCCCAGTTAGCTAGCTCTCCCTGGACTGGGAAGGGAGAAGCCTGAGAGGGTGGGGGGGCAGCAAAGTCAGCTCCCAGGTTGGGGACTGGCCAAAGGAGCAGACACGAAAGCCTGCTAGGCCTATTCTGCTGCCATTTTAGTACGTTAGTATGCTTACTACACCAACATCGTGAACCATAAAACAGATGACTGCCATAACTAGGGAGGCAGTATAGCACAGTGGTTTAAGGCTCTTCTCTGCAAATCTGGAGATTTAGGTTTGAATCCCACAGCCCCCACACAAATGTGGAGTATCTTTTTAAGAAAGTATAAAATACTGTGAAATGATTTTAAAGCAGTGCACATGCTAAATCCTACTACCACATTCAAGACATCATACCCTACCTACCTACCACATATAAACTCAACTATATTAAAAAAATTATTCTAGGCACTTTTTTTTTTTTACCACGAGAGACGCACTAAGCTGAAAGTTGGTTTACAGGTGTAACCTGGGAGCACAAGGAAATTAAGTGATTTGTGCAGGGTCACACAGTATGCAAGGAGGGGGGCTGTGGGAGTCAAACCCAGGTCTCCAGGTTTGTAGCTCAGAACCTTAAACCACTGCCTACTTAACCATTTACAACACTGTTACACTTATATATAATACATACTTCTCAAACTTGAAAGAAAAAATACACTTTATCATCAAAGGCTGTGTTTACCAAGTATTGTGCCCATGTTTAAAATAATTTGAACCCCCCAAAAATGTGCCCTGACATGAAATTGCATGTTTAACTGTAAAGACAATTAAAAATTGTATTTCTAAATTCATTACTAACACCAATGCTTCATAATTAAAACAATTTCAACCCCTCCCCCGTGACAGATTTCATTCTGCGAAGATTGCTTTGGCAAAATGCTATAAAAAAACCTGAAAAACAGGTTTAATGGAGTGAATGATGACATCCTATTTCTAGTGTCCATGATAAAATAAAAAAATAGTTAAGATTTTTTTTTATGTCAGCTCTGATCAGAATAGCTTTTAAAATCACCAATTGTTTTCTTGTTCAATGTTTTCTAATATATCTCAAACTTAAAAGAAAAAACACACTTTATCATAAAAGTCTGTTTTCAGCTTCCTACCATACACTTCATTTGTAAAAAAAAAAAATGATCTTGTCACAAACCACAATCAGCACTAACTACTAACAGAATGCTGATACCTACTGTGCATTTACAATTTAGAAAATACTTGACATCTAACTGAGTGGGGTTTCTGTAAGAAAACAGCTAGAGTCTGTTAATTGTAGCATTTTATACCATTGATGATTTGGGCAGTTAGATCTGGGTTTGAATCCCACAGCCCCCATAAAAAAAATGAAAATTTTCTAACAGAGCTAATTAGCACTCATTGCTTATAGAATGCTGATACCTACATTTACAGCTTAGCAGATAAACATGAAATCTGAGTGGGATTTCTGTAAGAGAACAGCTAGAGTTTGTATTAATTATAGCATTGATGATCTTGGCAGTTTCTGTGCTTTTATGCTTGTGTATAGTTTGATAAAATTAAAGGTTTTAAAATTGAAACACTCCTGCTAGCTAGACCTGACACACACAAAAAATAAAAATAGTGAATTAGAGCTATTTAGTAGCTGTTCTCTTACAGAAACCCCAGCTAGCTAACTCTCCCCTGGACTGGGAAGGGAGAAGCCCGAGAGGGTGGGGGAAGGGCAGCAAGGTCAGCTCTCAGGGTGGGGACTGACCAAAGGAGTAGATATGAAAGCCTGCTAGGCCTATTCTGCTGGCATTTTTTTATGTTAGTATGCTTACTACATCAACACCATGAACCATAAACAGATGACTGCCATAACTAGGGAGTCAGTATAGCACAGTGGTTTAAGGCTCTTCTCTGCAACTCTGGAGATCTAGGTTTGAATCCCAAAGCCCCCACACAAATGAGGAGTATCTTTTTAAGAAAGTATAAAATACTGTGAAATGATTTTAAAGTAGTGCACATGCTAAATCCTACTGCCACATTCAAAACATCATACCCTACCTACTTACCACATTTAAACTCAACTATATTAAAAAAATAATTTTAGGCACTTTCTTTTTTTTTTTTACCAGGAGAGACACACTAAGCTGAAAGCTTTTTTACAGGTGTGACCTGTGAGCACAAGGAAGTTAAGTAATTTGTGCAGGGTCACACAGTATGCAAGTGGGGGCTGTGGGAGTCAAACCCAGGTCTCCAGGTTTGTAGCTCAGAGCCTTAAACCACTGCCTACTTAACCATTTACAACACAGTTACACTTCTATATAATACATCCTTCTCAAACTTGAAAGAAAAAATACACTTTATCATCAAAGGCTGTATTTACCAAGTACTATGCCCATGTTTAAAATAATTTGAACTCCCCCCAAAACTGCACCCTGACATGAACCTGCATGTTTAACTGTAAAGACAATTAAAATTGTATTTCTAAATGCATTACTAACATCGGTGGTCTCAAAGTTTTGAAACTACTAATGACAAATGATATATAAACTATACATATATATATATAATGTTTAAGAAAAACATGTGGCTCTTACTGTAAATTAGAATGTGTGTCTAGGTCTCCTTCTGAGGCCCCAGGTGGCCCTGATAATCATTTGTTCCAAAGGATTTTTAAGTCAGTTTGAAGGCATTAAATATCTTCTGTGCTATTTTACACTGCACAGGCATGTCTGTTGGCTGATAAGGTCCCAAACTAGTGTATCTTGTTATAGCATGATAGAGCTATCTCATGCCCCTCCCACATGAATCAGAAAAAAGTCTGGGGTGGAGGCGGAGGTGGATCTTACTCCAAAAAAAAAAAACCTAATGCTGCCTCCCACTACTCAGGTTCCAGTTCTTGTACCACCCATTTAAGAAAGAAAATAGTACCCTGCAACCATTGACTAATATGAAAGTGTATTTATTGGAGGGCAGAAAACATTGCTTGAGTGAGGGTAAGGTGGAAGAGACTATTTACACCTTCAGTCAGTTCCATGGACAGAAAACATGACATCACTACTTTTGTACTTGTAAAACATCTGCAGGATCCGCCCACAGCTGTAAAAATGAGGAAAACAGCAATAGGAGTCCAATAAAGACTACACTTAAAATCCCTGCTTATTGAAAACAGGGCCTCAGTCACAATATGGCTAGATATAATTAGTATTTCTATTGAGATGCAGTGAGATTAATTATACATCATTTACATGAATTCCAAAGTACCTCTTGCCCAGCATACAATATTCTCTTATGCAGTAATATTAAGAGTGGAGCATTCCACTTTAGAGCCAAGTGGAGTACGCTGAGATTAAAATGTAAACTATAAAAAAGGCTTCCTTAAAACTTATTTTTGTATTTATTTTTTATTTATTCAAGTCTCGAATTACAGACCTTTGAGAGCTGGGAGCTCATTTGCAAAGGTACAATGTCAAACAGTAAGCAAACAAATAGGTACATACAGGTTACATAATAAGTATCTTTGGTAGTGCTAATGTGAATATGTTATTCACGGAAAACATTTGGTACATACAGGTTACCATCAAAGTTACTCAAACAAGTTACATAGTTGGTTCAAGCTTGATAATGAGATTCAGACATGGCTTTAGGTTGTAAATGGTTATATAGAAAATCAAGTAAGATTGCTTCACTACACAGAAGGCTGATGGACTTCCAGTGGAAGGTAATAGGCAGTGGTTGGGGGAAGTGGGAACCAGGCAGGACTGAGCCCCAGTGTCAAGGTGAGGTAGTCGGGGGGGTAGTATGGGAGAGGAAAGTGTAGGACCAGAGTGGGGGGGATGAGGCAGGTGCAAGGGAGTGGAGATAGGATAGGAGTAAAGAGGAGAGGGAGAGAGAGGAGAGGGGACAAGAAGAAGAGGGGAGGATTATGAAGGAGAGGGGGATAGGGAGAAGTGGAGGGATGATGGTAGACAAGGTAAGAGCAGGTAAGAGAGACTGGGGGGAGGACAGAGTGGTTGGTAGGCATCTGGGGTAGGTAACGGTATCTGATTGGACAGAGATAAGTGCTGGGGCACATGGGTAGGTAAGAAGTGCAGAGGAATGACCGGAGATGACCGGGTAGGCTCCTGATGGAAAACTTGAAACTGGAGTTATAGAGGGCAGGTGCACCTCATGCAGCTAGTATGTGGAGCATCGACTTGAACAGCCCAATTTTGGATTCAGCAATTAGCCCGCTCAGAAGGGAGTTTAGCAGGTGAGGGGCTTGGTATACAAAAAACCTTTGGACTAAGGAGGTGTGGTGGAATGGCACCCTGAAGTTGTTAGTAAGTGTACCTCATGTCGGACGAGATGGTGCAGAAGGTGTAATCATGTTCTGGTGGGGTCACGCCAAGGGTAGCCTTTTTAGCCAGGAGACTGAGCTGGTAACTAATTCTGTTGTCCACGTCAAGCCAACCCGTACGTGAGTATAGGTCGCATGTGTGGGTAAGGCATATAATAAACCATTCTAACTAATGTGATTTATACTTAGTCACTAAGTTAAAATGTCCTCCATGGGGTGTCTCTTATGGGATAAGAGAGTCCTTGTGTGAGGTTTGGGCAGATTGTAACATAAATTCCATATGAACTGCCAATGTTTCCCTAAATTCTTCTTCTGAGGGTGGTAGAATATATCAGTCTCACAATGTGCTGTTCCTCTGTACTCTAGTATCCAGTTCTAGTCTCATTTCATTGAAAGAGAGTGATCTCAAAATGAAACCTCACAATGCATGGTCACATGTTGCCAAGAAATTATTAAATTCAATCGTTTTAGTACAATGGCTTCAAAGCACCAGGCTATTGTAAATACTTGGAGCCAATTACAGGCTGAAGCCAGCAAGGACATGGTGGGATGGAAGGCAGGGAGGGAGGCAGGCAGCAACAAAAGAGCAGGCAGGACAGCTGCAGTGCAGCAAAGCAAACCCAAACACAACAGCTGGAGAGAGCGGGAAGAGAGGCGGGTGGGGAGAATGGTAGGAACACCTCCACACCATGGAAAACAAGCTTCTAAAGGATGCTTGGGCCTGTGCTTTAAATAATGCTCTATGGGGGGTGACTGGGTGAGGGTGAGTTGCACGCTGCCCAACTAAACCACAGGCACAGCCCTTTTAATTTGTTAATAACTGCATGAGCATATACTGTAACTAAGGCCATTTTAATCATAAATAAGACTCGTAGAAAAGAGCATAAAATCCATAACATCCCTAAAGATATACTGTATATATATATAAATATAAATATATGTATATACATACACACACACATATATACTATAACACTACTAATATGATATTAATTTAACCCTTAGTCTGCTGACATAATTAGAACATATTGGAATTGTGGACAGATCTATCAGTCCATGATACAAGCAGCAGTATTAGTCGGCAAAAATTTCATTATAAAGTAGTTTTTCGCTTTTTTGCAAAAATGTATTTCTGACAGCCTTAGATTCATCGTCAGTATATTTTTAATCTCATCAATTAGTTTTAATACAACTTTTATAACTAATTGTGTAATTACTGACTTTGGTCAGTGAAGATGGCTACCACCATGCGCAATGTTTAACACTCTTTTTCATTAACTTTACATTTTGAATACACATTCTAGGTTTATATTGCAGATGTATTAGAATGGTGCTGCCATATGTTTCTGGTAGTAAACACTATATAGCATTACATCAAGCTATTTAATTTTTTAATGGTGGGTGTGGCAAGAATGCAGGCCCTTTTAAAACGTCAAAATCCCATATCTCAGTTCAGGAATGAAAGTTAATTTAAAGAAAAAATGAATATATTGATATTTGTGCCAGAAATACATTATTGCTGAAAAAAATGACATGGTGACTAACAAACACTGCTGCTTTAAAATACATTCAGAAAGGAAGCAATTTATCCATTAAATAACTGTACTGCACACCCATTAAACTGTCTTTGTACCTAATGTCTGTAGCATTTGCAGTTTATAATTAGGGAATTCTGCTGCGAGCTTGGTTATGGCTCATGCCTAATGGATAACAGTACTGTTCAATCTGTCTAGATTTGCACCCTTAAGTATATTAGTGGATTAGAGGAAGAATCTTTCTTTTACAGTATATCACTGTAATATGGGCAGTGAAACAAAACTTGGATCAGAGGTGTGCATGGGGGGAGGGGGATCCTGATCACTGCAAAATTTCTTAATTTGCACCATCACACCAATGCACCTTGGTGCAGCTATTCTGTGCAGTCTATGCCTTTGATGCCTGCATGATTGCCTAGAGATCCCCAAAACACACACACACACACACACACACACACACACACACACTACTGGACAGCTGTCACAGTACGAGTCACAACACTGATCTGATGACCTGCGGATCGGGTAAGAGTTCGCTGCTGCTTTTACATATGAACATATGAAGAAGCCAGCAGAAGAATGCCATTTGGTCTATCAATTCTGCTCGGATTGCAGGGTCCACAGCTTGAGCTAATGTTCCTGCCCTCCCTCTCCACTCCTCCCTACCCATGATCCTTACCTTTCCCCTATGCCTGTCTCAGCCTCTCCTAAAGCTGCCCACTGTCTTCAGCGAGATGACCTCTTCCAGCAGTGCATTCCAAGTGTCCACCACCCTCTCTGTGAAGAAGTGCTTCCTGACTTCCCTCCTAAACCTCCCACCCTCCAGCTTAAGACTGTGCCCCCTCATGTTATGATTGCCACTCAGCTTAAAGAGATTCTCCTTATCAACCTTATTTGTCCCTTTCAAGTACCTGAAAGTCCCAATCATGTCCCCTCTCTCTCTCTCTCTCCTGTCTTCCAGAGAGTACATGTTCAGTGCCCTCAACCTTTCTCATATGCCTTACCCTGCTGACCCACTATCATCTTTGTAGCCCTCCTCTGGACCTTCTCCAGCAGGTTAATGTCCTTTTTGAGGTGTGGGCACCAGTATTTAACTCCATATTCTAGATGCAGCCTTACCAGTTACCTGTACAAGGGCAGTATAATCTCCTTTCTCCTATTGCTGATCCCCCTAGATATGCATCCCAGCATCTTGTTTACCTTTGCTGTTGCTTTCTTGCACTGCGTGGAGTGCTGCAGGTCACTAGTGATCATCACTCCCAGGTCCTTTTCCTCCTCTGATGCACATACTCGGACTCCACCAAGGTAGTACTCTGTCATGGGATTCTTGGCTCCAATATGCATAACTTTGCATTTTTTGGCATTGAAGCCAAGCTGCCAGATCCTGGACCACCTCCCCAGCTCTTCCAGATCTTCCTTTAGGTCATGTATCCTTTCAGCTGTGTCCACTCTCCCGCAGAGCTTGGTGTCCTCCGTGAGAAGGCACATTTTGCTCTTAATGCCATCCCCAATGTCACTGATGAAGACACTGAACAACACCGGCCCTAGCACCGAGCCCTGCGGGACCCCACTGGTTACCTCTTTGGTGCCAGATAACTCCCCCCCCCCCACCAACCATCCTCTGGGTTTTGTCCCTCAGCCAGTTTTCCACCCACCTGACCATCTTTTCCTCAACCCTGAGATCCACCAACTTTCTGATCAACCTTTTGTGAGGCACAGAGTCAAAGGCCTTGCTAAAATCACGATAGAGGATGTCTACCGCTTGGCCCCGTCTACTGTCTTAGTGACACAGTCAAAGAAGTCAATCAGATTTGGTTGACACGATCCCCCCCCATGAACCCATGCTGCCTAGCATCCTGGAGACCATGTTCCTCGAGATATTCCACTAACCTTTCCTTTAGTATGGTCTCCATGAGCTTGCCCACAATGGAGGTCAGACTGACTGGTCTGTAATTCCCTGGGTCATCCTTGGGACCACTTTTGTGGAGGGGCACTACATGAGCTGTTCTCCAGTCCTGCGGTACCATGCCTGACTTTAGTGAACTATTAAATAGGTCTGCCAGTGGCCCTGCCAGCTCCTCAGCCAGTTCCTTTAGTACCCTTGGATGTACTCTGTCTGAGCCTCGTGATTTGTCCACCTTCAATGCTAGCAGCCCCTTCTTCACTCTATCCTCCTCTATCATTACATCTGTGTTCCCCTCCTTCCCTCTCCTCTTTTCCCTCCTGAAGGCACTGGTCCGTCCTTCTCCCTGGTGAAGATGGAACAGAAGTATTCATTTAGTATCTCTACTTTTCCCCCATTATCCTCCACCCACTCCATCCCTTTCTTAAGCTTAACAAATCCCTTCCTTCTTGTCCCTTTTCTCACTTACATAACAAAAGAAAGCCTTCTCCCCTTCTTAATTCCTTCAGCTATCTGCAGCTCCTTCTGTGCCTTTACTCACTGGACTTTCTTACTTGCCTCACTAGCCAACCTTAGGTAATTTTCCCTATCCACCTCTCTCTTGGTCTTCCTGAATTTTCTATAGGCCAACCTCTTTCCCCCTACTGCCTGGGCAACCCCAGAATTGAACCAGCTGGGCGAATTGGCCCTTGTGTTCTTCCCCCTGAGCCTAACGCACTCATCTGTGGCAACCAGTATTCCTTCTTTAATGATGGACCACCTTTGGTCCACCCCATATCTGCTCTAATGCTCGTCAGATGACTCCTTAGCACTTCGCCCATTTTCCTGAAGTCCGCCCTCCTGAAATCCAAGATTTTGGTCTTAGCCGGGATGATTTCCCTGTCCATATCCAACTGGAACCACACTGTGCAATGGTCACTTCCACCCAGTGGCTCCCTTACCATTATTTCCTGTATATGCTCCCCATTTGTGAGCACCAGATCAAGAATTGCCTTAGCTCTAGTAGGTTCAGTGATGCCCTGAGTCAGGAACCCAATCTGCAATCATTCCAGGATCACCTGACTCCTAGCACATGCTGTGGAGGGTATGCTCCAGTCCACCTTGGGCAGGTTGAAGTCCCCCACAATTACCACCTCTCCTTTACCCACAGCTTCCAATATTTGTGAGCTCAGTTCCCTGCCCCTCTCCTCATCCTGATTGGGTGGTCTGTAAACCACCCCCAACCTCATCTTTCTCTCTCTGTTGCATCTTAACTGAACCCATAATGCCTCCACCTCCACCTCCCCTTTCTCTGACTCCTCCCTCATGCAAGTTATTCCCTCCCTGATATAAACTGCCACCCCTCCCTCCTTCCCTGTCCTTCCTGTATAGTTCATATCTAGGGACTGCAAGGTCCCAGTCATGGTGTGATGTTGCCCAAGTCTCGGTTACTGCAGCTATGTCCACCCTCCTGTCTGCTAATAGTGTCACAGTCAGCTCAGTTGTCCATCCATGCTGAAGGTGTGCTGTGGTGTGGATGGTGTGAAGTCCAGGTCCCAGTATGCTTGTTTGTGCCTGCCCCCCTACTCCCTCCTGAGTCCCAAGCTGAAATTCCTGTCTATCTGTTCTTTCATTTGACAGTCAGTGCAGTGCTGTTGAGAGAGGCACAGGAGGATTAACATGCCTGCTGACACCCACTGGGTGTCAGGGTGAAAAGAAGACAGTACAGGATGAAAGGGAGACTCAACTGGAGGGAGATTGGAAGTACGGGACAGGGTTGGGCCCAGGACTGACTGGCTTGTGGTGCAGGGAGGGAATTATCTAATCTTACTTGTCCAGGTCGGGTGCTGCTAGCTGGGTGGGTGGTCTGGTCGGCTGAGCGAGGTGCTAGTCTTGGCGCTGAGTAGAGTGTGCAGCCAGACAGCAACAAGAGGAGAAGAATACATTTAAAAACAATAGAAGGATTAAGCTGCCTGCCGGGTGTCAAGGTGAAGAGAGTATGGGATGGGAGGGAGACAGAACTGGAGGGAGGCCATGAGTATGGGATGGGGTTGGGAAGTGATTGGCCGGTGACAGCTAGGTAGGAATAATGTTATCTTACTGGGTTGGGTGCTGCTAGCTGGGTGAGTGGTCTGATTGGCTGAGTGAGGCTTTAGTCTGGGCACTGAGCAGTGCATGCTGCCAGCTGGCAACAAGGGGAGAATAAAAATGGAAACAATAATTGAACACAAAGCAATAACTTGACTGAGAGAGACAGTGTTGTAACAAGTATGTTAGTGTGTTGGGCAGTTGTCACAACACTAATACACTATTTACAAACAAAACCCAGTCTACCCCAGTCTATTTTGTTGTTGCCATTGCCAGCTGCTTTGCTTTGCCATATTTTCATACGAACATACGAAGAAGCCAGCAGAAGAAGGCCACTTGGTATATCAAGTCTGCTCGTATTGCAGGGTCCACAGCTTGAGCTACTCTCCCTGCCCTCCCTCCCCACTCCTCCCATCCTCCCTACCCATGATCCTTACCTTCCCCCTATGTCTATCCCAGTCTCCCTTAAAGCTGCCCACTGTCTTCAATGAGATGACCTCTTCTGGCAGCGCATTCCAAGTGTCCACCACCCCCTCTGTGAACAAAATGCTTCCTGACCTCCCTCCTAAACCTCCCACCCTGCAGCTTAAGACTATGCCCCCTCATGTTATGGTTACCACTCAGCTTAAAGAGATTCTCCTTATCAACCTTATTTATCCCTTTCAAGTACTTGAAGGTCCCAATCATATTCTCATTCTCTGTCTCTCTCTTCCTGCCTCCCCCCCTGCATCTCTCTCCAGCAGTCAAGTAAACCACATAGCCAGTCAATTTAACTGGGGGGGGGGGGTTTGTGCTGCCCTCGGGGATAGAAGGTCAGCACTGTCTCACTACACCCTTTGTGTCTGCGCCAGAACAGTTTGCCTCTACAACACAACTCACTGCAGCTCACAGTGGTCCTGCTTGCTCGAGAGCTCATGCATATCTAGCTGGGTTCTGAACATCCACTGCTGTTCACTGGGGAATTAGCAGCTTCAGTTGGTTAATTGGGCTATCAGTCAATCTAGGCAGGTTCTAGAGGTCTGTAACTTTACAAACTATTGGCGACTGGAAAGGCCCCTAAAGTAATAAGGTCCATCATAAGTCCAATAACCTTTGTGGCTCTCTCCTAAGGCATCATTACCTGATTGGGTGGTCAGTCACACTCTGACCTTGTCACCATAGCATAGCTGTTCCATCTTGGTCCTCCTTGATCTCTCTGATGCACTTGACACTGTGGACCATGGGGTGTTGCTGGAGCGCCTGCAGATCTGCTGTGGTCTTTCTGGTACAGTTCTCAGGTGGTATAATTGTTCTTCACTGGCAGGACTCAGACAGTGGTGTTAGGGATTTATTCCTCGGCCCATCTCCCCATCATGTGGGGTTCTACAGGGCTCCGTGCTGTACCCCATGCTCTTTGCAGTGTATATTTGCTGTTGGGAGACATTATAAGGTGGTATGAGCTGAGTTTTCACTGCTATGCAGATGGCACTCAGCTCTACATGTCCTTTGTGCTCAAGCAGAGTGGGGTGGTCTCAGTTTTTAATAGCTGCCTCTCTGAGATCCAGGGTTGGATGAGTGCCAGTTAGCTGAAGCTGAACTAGGGCAAGACTGAGGTGTTGGTGGTGGATCCAGGTCACCAAGGCATGGAGTTGCTGGCTGGTCAACCATCTGGGCTTTGGCTCAGGGGGAATCAGCTGCTTACCTTAGACTGGGCGCAAAATCTGGGCATTGTGTTTAATAGCAGCCTGACATTAAAATCTCAGGTGTCTGCTGTTGTTAAAACCTTTTTCTACCATTTGAGGAACATCGCCTGGATTAAGCACCTGGTCCTGCCTGGCGATCTCTCTATGTTAGTCCAAGCCTTTATGGCCACTCAGCTTGATTACTGCAATGCCCTTTACCTAGAACTACCGGAGGTTGATATCTGTCGACTGCAGCTAGTGCAGAATGTGGTGGCCAGGTTGTTGACTGGCTTATCAAGACCATGCCATGTCAGTCCCGTACTCCGCGATCTGCACTGGCTGCCTGTTCATTGGCAGATCACCTTCACATTTGGGTTACTGACCTATAAAGCCCTACACAGCCAGGGACCGTGCTACTTGCAAGATCTTCTTCACCCTTATCGCCCCCTCCGCTCACTCCATTCCTCTGACGAGGGATTGCTAGAGGTTCCCAGGGTCTGACTAAAAACCTCCGAGGCCCATTCTTTTGCTTTTGTGGCCCCCATCCTGTGGAATTCTCTACCTCGTCAGATCAGAGAGTGCCTAACCGTTGAGAGCTTTAAGGTTGCCTTAAAAACTCACCTGTTTTGTCTGGCATTTCCTGGTTTGAGCACTTAGTGCTTCTCTATTGTTATTTATGAACTGTTTTAAATTCCGATTGTAAATTTCAATTGTTTTCCAGATTTTCTGTATTGTTGTACAGCACATTGATCTTTTTGGAAATGCGCGTATAAATAAAGATGATATATGATATGATATTTTGTTTTATTTGTTATACTTGAAGGCTGGATGAGCAAAGCTGCCCTTTTTCGCCAGCAACAAGTTAAGACACTTACAAATAACAAGAACAACAGTAAATACAATAACTACAAGAAATACAAAATACAAGTATACAAGATACAAATAAAGCACGAGCAAATGAAGATGAGCATGTGCAGGCAACATTGTCCATCAACCAGTGCTTTAACCTTGTTTTAAACGACCAGACTATTTTGATTTCAGCAATATCAGTTGGCAGAGTTTTAAAAAATAGAGGCGTCCTATATAATATAAATAACTGCATCATCTGCATATAATATCATGGTAGATCAGGAACAGACAGACAGAAGGGGCAGCATTCATGTGCAAAGAAAAAAAAAGGGGACCAAGAATTGACCCTTGAGGTACTCCACATTTGATGGGGCTCAGGAGGGAAACACTATTACCAATTCTAGTACAGTGAGATCTGTTAGTAAGATAGTCATGAAACCAATTAATAACATCACCAGAGAAATGAAAACTTGAAAGAACACTGTCAAGCAGACATTGTTCAACCAGGTCAAAGGCCTTGCTGA
This sequence comes from Neoceratodus forsteri, assembly GCA_016271365.2. NCBI lineage: Eukaryota > Metazoa > Chordata > Ceratodontiformes > Ceratodontidae > Neoceratodus > Neoceratodus forsteri. The sequence continues at coordinate 1,225,054,459 of CM057450.1, forward strand.
GGTCCACAAACAGTGCCACAACAGTTTACCCTTTATCAAGGTCTCCCTGAATGGCACCCGTGAACCCCACCAAGGCCATCTCAGTATTGGAAAGTGGCTTAAATCCATTTTGACAATCCGTGAACAGGCAATATTTTCCTAGGTGTTCAAGAGTTTGATCCATTATGATGCTCTCCAACATTTTAGAGAGATGATAGTAGATAAATAGGGCAATATGATATATGATATAGCAAAGCGGGTCACAGGTGATGAAAACAGCTGCAAAGTAACAGTCCAAAGGCAGTTTCCCAAAAAAGGTTCCCATTCTCACAGAGCGACTTGTACTTACTGTAATTTTACACTCGAAATTGGTCCTGTATGAGTGCAAGCTCACATCCATTTCAGCTGGGTAAAGAGTGGGGAGATTCCTGGTCCAGAGAGAAACCTTGCTTTTTTTATTGCAGACAAGTAGAAACCTGTACTTGTTGTCTGCTAGGAATCAGGTCATCCAAAATCCTAAAAGACCCTGTTGCAATGGATTTTGGCAAAACAGTCCTGTAATTGGCAATTTGTCTGGCATATAGCAAACAGTCACTGGAAAGGCCAGCATTTGTTAATCTTAAAAGAAACGAAGACTGTAAGTTATATTTCAGGGACTTTGCAGGATGCTGGGCCGGGGACTGAGCATCTGAGAAGACAGCTATTTTGCAAACCTTAGGAAGATAAAGTCTTTCTGCTTTTGTTTTCTAAAGATTGGCAGAATGTGGTGGCTGCCCTAAATACAATTTTACTTTCAGTTGATTTCAATTTTAACCCACTTAATTAAGGCACATCAAGATAAAAAAAAAAAAGCTTTCCCAACACATCATGCTGTTAACTATTATCTCAGTTTTGAAACGTTAACTCCCAGATGGCTGCCTGAGCCAACTTTATCACAACCCTTAATATTCCAGTTTTAATCTCTGTTTATAGTAAGCCTACTTACTGCAAGAGGATTCAGCAGGAGAAATAATAAAGCTCTATAGTCATTTAAAACTAATCTTCAGATGATAATCCTGTAAATTCTGTTTCATTCTTTTTACAAGTGTTTTCTTTTTCCACCACTTCCATGAGAGGATGCACATATAATGAATCTCAAACCATAAAAACATGAAAGCTTATAAAGGACATTCAACAGCCCCTTCCCCCATCCCTAGTTCCACTGACAAAATTCATTTGACTACCCCACAAGCCAAATAAGGGCTTCAAAATGTAATTAAAAAAACTAGTTAAATCAGTCCATAGCCACGATAAGTATAATAATAAAGGGATACTACAGTGCTCATTCCTGCTTTAAGCACAGACTGATCCAGGGTCAGATGTGCGGCACTACTGTAATTACCAAACGACCTGGGTGGGCAGTCCTTCAACCACTCAGGACGTGAATTTATTACAGCACTGATGTACACCTAGGGTGGATTATTACATTTATAACATTCGTTAAAAAGTTAAAAGTGTTAAAAGAGCTCCCAATGAGGGTTATTATATATACTGTAGGTGCCACTACACTATACTGCAAACTCAGGATTACATGTAGTGTAGCCGACAGTTGCCACAAAAAGTACAGTACAAGTCAATTTATAGAAAAAAAATCAAAGGCTAGCTTAATTTTTCACTTTTTCAAGGTTCACATTCATACATGATTTCAAGTGGAATCCTGTTTGATCTTTTTCTGTTTCTTTTATTGATTGGTTGATTTAAAATGTTGTAACTGGGAGAGTCAAGGATTGTTTCCGGGCGTGACCCTGGGATAAAGGGGAATGGGAGTACAGACATAAGGGTAGTGTACACGTTCGAAGTGCCAAAGTACAAAGTATATGTATTTATTTAAAATTTTAACCAGGAAATACACACTGAACTTCTAACATCTCTTTTTCAGATGTGTCCTGGGGGAAGAGGGGAGAAGGAAACAGCTAAAATATATAATTATTAAAATACGAGAAGACAAATACGAAGATATAGAATTACAAGCAGAATCCTAAATATTACAGGCAATTTAGTAATGAATACAATTAGCAAATATAACACTCTGTTATATATAAAGAAGGGAAAAACAGAAAGAATAGGGCAAAAATTGAGAAGGTGAGTAAGAAGAGGACAACCAGAACAAGTACTGAGGGAGTAAAAGAGGAAAGGGTCATAGACAGTTGCAGGAAGGATAAAAAAGTTATGCAGACGAGACTTTAGAGAGGAACGAGCAGAGGCAGAATGAACAGAAAGGGGAAGAGAGAACCAAAGTTTAGGAAAGCGGTAAGAAAAGGCAGACTTGAGCAATAGTAGATTTTCTAGAAGGAAGAGAGAGAGAGAGTATGGGAAGTAGTGTTGCAGACTGGGTAAGAGAAAGAAGGAGGAGAAGGGATCTGAGATATGTGGGAAGGGTGCAGAACCAGAATTTGGATATAAAAGAGAGACAATGGGAAAGGTGCCTAGCATCATGAGAGGGGAGAGAAATGGCTGAGTAAAGAGAACAGTAGTGAGTACGAGGGGGGCAATCTAAAGCAAAATGACAGAAAGAATGAAAAAGGGGGTCCAGTCTGGCAAAGGAGTATTTAGGGGCACAACTGTAGATTAAGTTACCATAGTTAGAAACACACTGACTATGATTCTGCTTGCAAACCTGTATCAATATGAACAAACACAAGTGACAAATGAAGTCAGCTGATAAAACTTTTCAGAAATACTTGGCAGCGGTTTGGGGGATGCATGTCAGCTACATGTAAGCTCTGTAGTGTAGCATGTTGTAACATAGCATGGTGTCAACCACATGTGAACTCCTTCAACAAGAAACCCCACTGGAAGGCTACTGTGTGCCGTATCAGTGAGGAAGAGCTTCAATGATCCAAGCTCACAGAGTCAGACAATGCAATAGAATGTGAAACAATGGGTAAGGCTGAGGATTAATGTCAGTGCAATGATTTAAAACTCAGGACGGCTAAATAGTGGTTGAACACCAAGGCAGTGAAGATTTTGCTGAAAATGTTGTAAAAAAAGTTCAGGCAGCACAACATTTCATTCAACTAAAATGAAATTTACCTTATTTTGCTATAAATACAGTGATATTCGGGGGGGGGGGCGGCGGAGCATGCACCACCATGGCAATATACATTAACCTCAAGCTCCAAGACCCCAACTAAAACTAAAGTCAAAATTGCAATTTAACTTTGTTGGAATGCATTAAAACTTACATATATCAGGAGCAATAGGATATGCAACAATACAGAGAATAGAATATGTAACAATGCAGTCTGTATATATTTACAGCTGTGAGGTCTGTTGTGTTATGTTTCAATATGATGCCGTGTTATGCAGATGTATCACTTGTCCCTCCTTTGGTGTGTTTCATTAGGACTGTTTCTGTATGTTCAGTACAGTAACAGTAACTGCATATTGTCGTACACTACAACTAATTGCTGTGCATTTGTTTGTTTGTTTGTATTTGTTGACCGGTAAGCCCACTGGGCCTAGAAGTCCCTTTTCAGGGGCAAACGCGGGGGAGACAGATGGTAAGCAACTCAACCAGATTAAGCAGTTGATGATATTTTTAATGAATGAGGAAATTTGGCCAGGACACCGGGAAATTCCCTACTCTTTTCATTAAATGCCATGGGATCTTTAACATCCACCTGAACCACCACCAACCCAGGCAGATGGGACCTCAGTTTAACATCTCATCCAAAAGACAGCATCTCAGAAGTGCAGCACCCCCCTCATGCTGCACTACAGTGTCAGTATTGGGATATTAACCCAAGTGCCAGATGTGGGACCTGAACCCACAGCCCTCTGATCTCCCGGCCTCAGAGGTGAGTGTGCTACCTACTGAGCAACAGACACTGAATACAATTTACAATATTAATAAAGAAGTAAACACACCCCACCTGGTGCCACATCACTTTCAGACCCAGCTGTCCCCCTATGCCATCTCCTATGCCTCTTCTGTCCCTCCCTCCTGGCAAGAGTTCCACCCCAACCATCCCAGCCCCTCTAGTGTTGTGCCGGGTAGATTCCTGCAGCAATTCCCGCAGGTGTGTCAACTGTTTGGTGCAACTGTTGGCTTGCAGCAAACCTGGGGAGTTTAGTGCTAGAATCCTGCTTCTTCTAAAATCAGGTGTAGGGTCCCTGAAGCACCCAGAGTTTGACACAGTCCTTACAGTAATGCAACATGCATCGCTCTAAGGGTTCTTTGAAAATAGTCCCATCGTGTTCTCATATGCTAATGCAGCTTTCATGGACAGTGAGATTTCAACAACCATAAAATGGAGACCCCCCAGGATAGTTACAGAAGACTAGCATGAACAGTGAAAACAAAGTAAAGCAAACACGCATATCCCCAACAGTTACAGGAAAAGAGTTGTCTGCTGACATGGAAACAAATACAATTTAAAGCTATGAAGAAGTAGTTTCCGTTTATCTTTTTTCCAAATACTAATCTGATCAGACAAAAACAAAATTAAATTTGAATAATTATTTTACAGTACTAAACATCTATGGATTTTTAAAAGATACCCATATGCCTATTAAAAAAAATCAATACTGGCATTTTTATTAAAAAACAGAAATCAATAGGGCAACCACATTAAAAAGCTACTGAGGTAATTAAGTTTTCAATTTTCTAAAATCTTGTTTTCCTTAGATATTGTGAAGCAAACCCACTTTAATGTAATATGGGGTCATATTCAATTAATCCCCATTAGATTTCTGTCAAGAATGAAAAGCACAGATAACTGGAATAGATGAGCCTCAGTGAAAGAATGTGCATTTAATGTGCTACAAATGGAAAGGATAAAATAATGTCTAACAATGGGAATGTGATGCACTGATGTTACACTAATTGCACCTAGTTCGCACCTGCATGATGTTCCAGAAGGTTAGGAACATTAAAGATTGCCATTTGCACTTTGTCTCACACCCACTGACCTCCCAATGTCAGATTTTTCTATCTACAGAAGAGACATCTTCAGAAGGCTGCTCCCTCAGAAACATATACAAGGCCCCTAGAATTCTGCGGTTGCGGAATTTGCCGCAGAATTTGCATCATGCCGCAGAATATATATAGTGCCGCTGAATTAATTGTTTTTGGTGAATTTTCATATAAATATACTGTTTTTCCGTAGTGTCAGGCTTTCTTTCCCAACTCGTTTATCCTGAAGCTCCTCCTCTATGCTCAGCATATGGTGTCATCGATGACATCACATCATATTTAGCCAATGACACGACTGCATTCTGCCAGAGAAATGAATAAATCATGCCTCAGAAATCAGAAAATGCTGCCGCAGAAGTCAAAGAGCTGTGCCGCAGAAATAAGAAAATTCTGCCGCAGAACACCAGGGGCCCTGAACATATCTAAGTTCACAGTTTTCTGGCTAAAAGTTATCATTTGATTTTTGATAAATTATTGGTTCATGTACAGTTTGGGGGTATTTTCATATTTCTGCTGTCAATTCCAGGGAACCATGGTAGTGTTTTTTTTTCATCCTCAGCATTTAAAAAAATGTTTTTGTTTACAATTTAACACTGTGGTTGTTTGTGGTTAGTCAGGCTGTTAAAATTACTTTCTCCTCTCACTGTTTTTACGGCTGCAGTGGGTGGAGCCTGCAGACGTTTTGCATGTACAAAAGGGATGATGTCCTGTTTTCTGTCCGTGGAACTCACTGAAGGTGTAAATAGTCTCCTCCGCCTTACCCTCCTCCAAGAAATGTTTTCCGCCCTCAAATAAATACACTTTTATGTTAGTCAATGGTTGCACGGCACTATTTTCTTTCTTAAATGGGAGGTACAAGAACTGAAACCTGACTAGTGGGAGGCAGCATTAGATTTTTGGGAGGAGTAAGATCCACCCCCACCTCCGCCCGAGAAGCTCCTAAAGATCCACCTCCACCTTTTTTTGGTTCATGTGGGAGGGGCATGAGGTGGATCTATCATGTTGGAACACCTGACTATCAGAGCTACAGGGGAAAGTAATTACGGAGTGCCTGAAACGGCATCTAGGCATATCACCACCACCCCCCCCACACACACACACAAATAGACATCATGATTTTTATATATTTTTTTTACTCTAAGCATATCAATATTTGACTCTAACAGTATGGGCAAGTTGGGCATAAAAATAAAACAGAAAAAAAAAGGATCAAGCAGGAGCCTTGTCCTTTGTCAGATACATGCAGACAGAAGGTCACAAATCCTGTCTGACAAGTTCATTATATGGATGTTTTCCATGTAAAACAAAAATTTTGCTATTGTCATGTCTGTAACATCGTTTGTAGCCAGTAAACTATTATTTACGTAGGTACTGTAAACAACTGGTTTTAATTTAGAAATCCAGTCTTGATAAATTAGTTTTTTAGCAGTTCTGTAAGATGTATGTCTCTCTGATGTTAAGAGTGCATAGCACAGAAATGAAAGGGTTTGCCTAATTGATTGCTGTTTGCATGAGAAGTGGGCGTGACAGTGGCATGCAAGAGTGAAGTCTAACAATTGTTTCTTGGCTATTCTGGGACCTGAAGTTTCACAGTAATGTGTGAAGAGAATAAAGTCTTGTCTTTTGTGCATTTGAATAGGTTTAGTGCTTTGTGAAGTTAAAATATATATATATATATATATATAATAGTGTCATGGGCACCTGAAAAGGAAGGAGATATCAATGAAATATGAAAATGTTTTTCTGATGATTTATTTATGTGTAGGATTTTAAGTGTAGTTCTGCCTAGGTCACAGACACATAAGCTATAAAAAGTGCATTTAAGGGCGGATGTATATTAGTCAAAGCTTGTAGTAGCAAAATAAAGCAAGAAAAATAATATATTGTGTTTGTTTTTTCTTTTACTTGTTTAACCCGGAGTGGCACACTAAGCTGAAAGCTTGTTTACAGGGACGACCTGAGAGCACATGGAAGTTAAGTGACTTGCTCAGGGTCCTCCAGTATGCAAGTGGGGGCTGTGGGATTCAAATCCAAATCTCCAGATTTGCAGAGAAGAGCCTTAAACCACTATGCTATACTGCCTCCCTAGTTATGGCAGTCATCTGTTTTATGGTTCATGATGTTGGTGTAGTAAGCAGCAGCAGCACGTTGCATAGCTGCAGATATAAAATGTCAATAAATAGGTCATGCAATAGATGTGCTGTGCAGTTTCTGAAGCAAGAAATGTATTTAGGATAGTAAAATATTCCTGTTAGAAAACTGATAAATGAGTGACATTTGCATCTCAATTTCAAGGAGGTCCCTTACGGGATGTCAATGTACAATATAAAGTAGCTATAGTTTTCAAGTTGCCTAAGTAATTGCTTTGTACTACCACTGTTACTAAATTTTAATTATTCTATGAAGGAAATTAAGTTTATGCAACTGACTGTAAATATATTAAAAACATTTACCCGTCCTTATAATGAAGTACTGCCACCTTCTGTACCATCATTGGGATTTGCATAGGTTTCCCATGATGCTTTGCATTATTTGGGGTATGTGCAATTGTGTTTCTTTAAAATGTGACTGTCCGACCAATATCATCCAGGATAACACATACATCAGTGGCATTTGCTCCAGGGTTCTTTTGTAAACCTATATTGCTTCCTATTCCTTCCATTAAAATGTACACCTCCATATATTTTCCTAATAATGTGTATGCCTTCCTTAGAACAGAAACTAAAACAAAGCTTACTACTTACAAATCATTGTGTTGTTTCTCCATACTGCCTTAACAATTCCACACAACTTCACTAACTTCATTATGAAGCTGTGGTGGATCTGACCAGAATTTGTTTAAATTGGGCAGTAACTTATGTCAGACAGAGTGAAAAAGGGAACAGGGTCTAGAGGGTTTAAACACTGCATCTCCTGTGGTGGTTGTTGGGTGGCCAAGGCTTTTGGACACTCCCAGAGTTTTAATTGTTTAGGCCTTATTCATCAAACTGACACCTGTGAACACTGTAATGTTTTTGACCCAAAAAACGAAGAGAAGGGAGAGTGAAAAAACTATCTGTTCCTGCTTCCACCTCCTAACTGTTGAAGAGGTCTCCTCCTGCCAGGCAGATAAGTCAGGTGCTGAAGAAAACTGAGAAGGAACCAGTTAGTCACACTTGTTATCCAGAGCAGCAAACTTAATCCCAAAACCCTCGACATGCTAAAGCTTGTGGGGGAATCTATTGGCAAAGGACACAGGTGTAAGAAGCCTGCTGAAGAAAATCCAGAGGAATCATAAAGAGTATCAGAGTACCAATGGTACTGAGCAGTGCCAAGGTTTCTAGGGCAGTATAGATACATACTGTATGTATATAAACAAATACACACACACACACCACAGCATCAAAAGTAGTGACAGGCTCCAAAGGAGGTGGTTCGTGTCATAAATTAAACAGGTCTGACTTGCTTTGCTTTATAATATACAGTCAGTACATGAAGCACAGGAGATGTCTCTTGGCTAACAGAGTGTCTCCTCGTGACTTCTTAGGTTTTCAGAACCCTAAAAAGTTACAGTGGGATGCTCTTAATTTACCAAGAGACATTTCTGGAGCCCCATTTACTTTAAAGTATTTTTTTTTTTTTCCCCCTAGCTAAAACTGAATTCCAGTGGGAAACACAGCCATTCTGGAGTAGTGAGAAATGTGATAATCTAAACATGACTAAGATTTAAAAACAGAACATACAATAGAATAATAGATAAGTGTGTATTACAATGTAGTAATACCATCAAGAGGTTTTGGGGACTTGGAACCTTATTTTTTGTAATTTATGGATCCAAGGCAGTTTTTTTTCTTACCTTGTGTTGCTGGGTGCATCTGGGACAGTTTCAGAGTACCTGTGAGTGGCGAGCTGGCTTTCTGTCAGGAAACAGTTTGAGTGAAAAGCTGGCTCGTGCTCAGCGCACGCTGGTAGCTGCTGTTGTGCTGCTGAAGTTCATTGATAACACTGCAGTTGAGGATGACCTTTGAACTGTAGTATTATCAACAAAAATTATAGTATTATCACTTCTCAGGATAGTATTATTGAGAGAGCATTATTGCATGACCGGGGAATTTTTGCATGATTTAATATACTATTATTGAGGCTTATCCATACAATACAATATACTGTAGCATGTATTTTTGCTAAAAAAATAATATCATAGGATCTCACAGCATTTAAATAATACATCTACTTTCGCTATTATATTTAGAGAGATTTATACAACTCCACCCATTTCAAAGTTTTACCTGTTCTCTCCAATAATGACTGCACACCAGATATAGGAAGCTGGAGCTAGTATTATAATAATATATTTGGGGAATACTTTTGAAAGCTGCTGAGGGACCGTGATGGCAAAATGATCATACATCTATACATGCACCAATCAAAGTTGGGAACACTGAGCACGATACTGTGGCACCAATCAAGTAATCTGACAAACGGTGAGCTCCCAGTTTACTCAAACAGAAAGACTCTCTTCTCATAGTTAATGCCCCCAGGTTGCCTCCACGTGGACCCAACCTGACCTTCTCTATTGCAGAAAAACTAAAGACACTGCCACTCATTTGATCAGAATTCAGTATATGCTTTGCCAATGCATTATTCTGGTCCCTATTTCTAACTGCCTTAAAATGTTCCCTAACGCATACATTAAACACCCTGTTTGTTTTCCCTACAGAAAATACGAGGCATGCACAGGTTGAGAGATAAATGGTGTGTTCACTGCAGAAATTCAGCTATGAATTTCACATATGTTTGTAGTGTTGACTGAACTAAACGTTTCAGTTTTCCTGATGCTGGGGCAAAACTTTGCAGTGTCCACATACAAGGTAACCTACTGGCGGATCCGGTAGCCATTTTGGTCTAGTTTCTTGTACTACTGGCTGGAACTAGGCACCATGCACAAGTCAGTCAGCAAGATTTCTACCTCTTCTGAATATAATTCTAGGGTGATTTTGAACTACATTCTCCACTGTAGAACCTATACTTAGGCTATGCTAATTGTGTGACAATACCAATTTTAATTTCTTCAAACCTAGGTGTATACGAGGTGATAAAACTAAGTTGTTGATCACCATCAGCAGTTCTATCTCTGTAGCAAAGTCACTCCTCTCCATTATATCCGCAGTCCTTTTGGCACCTGACACAACAGACGGGCCGTACATCTTTGTTCTGTCTCAAAAGCCCTTCTTTAATAATCACCTTCAGCTGAACAGTTTCTTTTAATGTGCATAAACTGGGACTCAGATATATTCTTGATGGTGTGGCGGGGTTAGAAACTACTAGCATGGAGGAGTGTATTGAGGTCGATAGATTTCCTGAATACGTCAGTAACCACAGAACTGCTGTCTTATTTCTTGATTTCTAGGTCCACAAATGAAGTTCTGATTGATAATGTGCCTTTTTGCCATTTCAGATTTGGATTTGCCAATTCCAAAAACAACTCGAACTCACATTAACTCAACCAAGCTAACCTGCCACACCATCAGGACACTATCAATAAAGCACCTCCACAGATGTATTAAAAACAAACCTGGCATTCCTATTAAAGACGATGTCTGCTTCCCACCTACCAAGTTACTGATCTGTATAATTGGGTGCAAAACTTGCACCCATAGATGTACCCTTAATTTGGTGAAAGAAGCTACTCTGGAATAAAAATGCATGTTTCTCATAGGCAGATCTTGCTAAACCAGTGAGAAATTTAATCTGAGTGTTATTCAAATAATTATCCCTTCTTAACCAATACTGCAATGCCTCAAGGTTACCATCATGAGGAATATTATTATAGGGACTTGATATCCATGAATACGAGATGCCAATCTACCACCAAAACCATCTCCTCCAAGACACGGAGAATTTCAGCAGTGTCCCTCAAGTATTTAAAATCAATTAGACATAACGACCATAATAACACATTGGTAAAGCATACACAATTTTGATAATATAATGACCATGTTTTTAGTTTACAGAAGATTAAATTGGGTCCACAAGGAGGAAATTTGAAGACATTAACAATGAGAAGACAGTCTTCCTGGATGTTTAAACTGGGAGCTCTTAGCTCTACAGAATTGTCACATTTCTGAGCAACCATTAGGCCTTTTCATTAATGCTCTTTGGCCCTTATGCAGGAACTGATGGAGTGGCTCTGCACCATGTATCTGCAGCGCAGAGCCACTCCGTGCCCAATGCACCCCCTGCGTAGGTTGCACTAAGGAGTGCGCAGCCCCTATGCACCCGATCCCCTGGCTGTGCAGACAGCAACGTGCCTGGGGCAGGCAGGGGGGGGGCATGGTGGCACCACGCAGCAGTCACTACAGCATGTAATGCTGTCTGCAGGGGTGTGGCACACAGTGCAGGCTACAGCAGGGGGGACCCTGCCATAACGGCCATATGCGGCCATGGATGCACACCCACAGGGTCCCCCCTGGCTCAACTGGTCCAGAGTCCTCTCCCCCCAGCAGACGGAGTCCTTCCCCCTGCACACATATGCCCTGTCCCCTGTGCAGGTAGTGTAGGTGGTGTGTGATGGGCATTGCTATCGGCTGTCCATGGCAGCTGCACCTCCTGCCAGGTCTGAGGGACGGGGGTGAAGTGGACAATGCAGCGGAGGGGGGTGTTTCGGTCGTTCGTGTGGTGGTACAGCAGTCCCATGGCCAGTGCCCCCCTGTGTTCTGGGGGAGGAGGGATTCCATCGACAGTGACCACCTGCGCAGTGCGCGGGTGCCGATGCACAACCCCCATCTTGCACTGTCCTGGGTGGGGGATCCACTCTGGCTCCCAGGCAGGCCATTCAATTGGCCGTTCACCTGGGACCACAACTCCACCCCCATCCATCCCATGCAAACCCGTGCACCCGGGGGTGGTGGTGCCCCAAACAGGTAACTGGCAATCATGAATGCCACCAGTGTGCCCCAGTCCACAGGTACGGAGCTCTGCGGGTGGGATACATCCTCTGGCACGTAATTCCCACCCCTATGTGCACAGGGGCTTTTGTTAGGGTGGCTGTCGGTGCTTTTACAATATATGAGCTATTTTTTATCAGTCAATCAATAATACTTCATGGACAGTAACATTAAGCTTTGGTTTTTGGTTGCCCCCTTGTGCTTGGAACCTTGTTTCCTTAACTATGTAAGTTTCACAGCTCCAGATCAAGCAAGAGAAATTCAGATTGAGATGGTTCCACTTCACACATATTGTGTGAGAGATGGAGGGTATATCGGTGTTAGACCAATTGGCAGATTGGGACAGAGGGTGACGACCCCAGGAGGGCACAGTGGTTCCTGTTTAGAAAAGTTAATAATGTTCATATTTTTTGGTATTAATTTGTTCTTTTGTAATTGTTTTTCTTAAAACCATAAACAATAGAAAATAAATAGTTGAAAATCTGTCTTTGAGTATAACATTCTCAGGTGCTGTAAGAAGATCATTCTTGTTTAGATTACTAGGGGTAATTGTTTAATCAGGAAAGGTACACCAAGCTGAAGATTGTTTCCAGGTGTGACTTGGAAGCACAAGGAAGTTAAGTGATTTGCTCAGGGTCACACAGTATGCAAGTGGGGGCTGATGAGATTCAAAGTTAGGTCTCCAGGGGCAGGATTCTCAAAGATCGTGAAATACCCATAGCTGCGGGTAAACCACGGCGCAAGTGAGTTGCCACTTGTGGATCCACAGGTTATCCGCAACAGCGGGTATTCACAAAGGTGGAGCCAGATCACGACCAACTCCACGATTTACAGCCGCTTGCAGGAGGTGTGGCCTGGGAGAACTCCGCAGCTGCGGCAAGATGCTTCGGCTGGTGGGAGCAGCCGTAACATCCTCCACAACTGCTGGCTGAGAATTGCAACCAGTGAGGCTGCGGGCCATTTAAGCCTGCAACTGTAGGTGCGGAGTGGGACTTTGGTCCCAAAAGTTTTGAGAATCCTGCCCCAGGTCTGCAGCTCAGTGCCCTTAACCACTACACTATGCCGCCTCCTTCTGCCTGTTGAGTAAACAGCAAAAAAGAATGCAACATTAGATAGCTGATACACCTGAACAGCAGGATCACACACACTGATTACCTTAGTGCCTGGGGTTCATTCTGTGTCAACATTTTAGCCATTTTTATTAAGCATGCTATCTTTTGTCTTTTAAAAAGACTTGCAACATTTTAAGTTTCTAATCACGTCAGTAAAACACCCAAACCTTGCAATAAACACGCACTGAAGGTGAAGGCGCACATATTCAGATTCAGACATGGACATCTGCGCTGTGTAAAACATAGTGACACACTTATAACTGTGTTCGGTTGTCAGGAAGGCATATTCAAATGGCAGCTAGTTCCGTTCGGTGCGTGCTGCCTGTACAAAGAGCTGTCTCATATGCCCTCCCAAACATTTGGAACCAACTACAAGCCATGCTGAAGTTAACCAGCATTGTATCAATCCTACAAAACACTAGCTATTTCTAAATTAAAAGACATATGTAGGTGCTACTAGGCCTCCAACGCCAAATCAACTTCCTAGGCACCAACTGCCTCTACTTATTAAGCTGAAATGTGTTGCATAATTTAGGGCAAGGTTAAAGCTGGAATGTACCGCATATATAGCATAAGGACTTCTATTGTGTATACCTCTTGTATTATATATTTTTTCTTTGTTGTTCTACATTTTATATCTCCTGTCTATGTAATTGCGAACTGTATATGTATGTGCCTCAGGACCTCCTTGTGAATGAGCTTGCTCAACGGAGTCTTTCCTGCAATAAACTTGAACTTGAACAAACACTGGGCTGTGGTAGTGCCACACAAAGTGTATATGTGTGGTTCATCACAGCCCCCTGCTGGCACAGGCACCCAGGAAATGGAGTTACTGCTTTGCTGCGGGAGCCATATTCAGAGGCCTGCATGGGTAATGACCATGGGTGTCGTGCAAGGTGCTAAGGGGACATTTGCATGGAATTACGTGGCCTCCATGCGTATGTATGTGCTTAGGCATTATGCAAAGCTTCAGGCATTGCGTTCACCCAGTCCCCATACACTAACGCAGAAATCCCTAGCAGTCTAGAGGTACCCCCATGCTCCCTGATCCCCACTGTCAAATGAAATTACCCAGGTAATCCAGTGGTACTCCTCCCCGAAGACTCTAAACCTAGCTCTGGAGCACCAGACACAGAACACGGACAAAAACTGTCCAAGCAGCAAACCCTGCAGCTTGCAGACTGGTGCAGCAGCATGCCCCCCAACCTCAGGCTTGAATGTTTTGTACAAATATGCACTCCTAGCACGGTCCCTCTTGTGAAATGAAATTACTCCGGCAGTCCAGTGATACTCTCCTGCCGCCCCAGTCCCAGCTGTGAAAAGAAATTACCCTGATAGTTCCTTAGCACCTCCCACCCAAATCACCTCTGTGAAAAGAAAAGTATCTTGGTAGTCTGAATTTACTGCTCCCACTTCCCGATCCCCTTGTAAAATGACATCCCCCTTCTTGGCCCGGTCCATCGACTATGCACCCACCTTCCTCTACCTGCCGTGCAACACCTGACTCAACCTAAAAAGCCTGTGGACATGGTGGGTAAAACAGTGGATGGCAACCAGCAAAGATCCTCCTCTAACCACCTCAGCGGGCAGCCATCTAAATGATAGGGACCAAGTGTACATGTACTGTGTTCACAAGCCATACGTGCTTGGTCCCAGTCATTCGGGAGACACTGTTGTACAATGGAGCCGGGGGTGGGGGCGCTTAGACTACCAGTGTACTTCAATTTCACAATAAGGATCTGGTTGGGAGGGGGATACCACTGGAATACCAGGGCAATTTCATTTCAAAATATGGATAATTTTTGAAATGCTAAAAATCTAAAGAAATTGATTGAAGTGCATCCACTTGTTCAAGTAGTTCATGTTGTTTTAATAGTTTTTACTTTTTTAAACTACTGAACTGTTAAAGGAAAATACAAAGATTCTGCCTGTTGTCACAGTTCTCATTTTTAAGCATATATTTCTGTACCTGGCCCACGTGTGAGTTTCTCTGTACAGTCTTTATAAATTACCCTAGTGTCCCAATCAGGAGGGAATCTTAAATTTGACCAAAGAGACAGCCAGACAGCTTTTAGTATATCTTAAACCCACCACTTGACTAACAAGGCCCTTGTTAGTCAAGCAGTGTGTTTAAGATACACTAAAGCTGCCATAAAGAGAAACACAGGATTTGACAGCAGATAAGGGCCACTTGACCCACCCAGTCTGCTAAGTTTTCCCTATCTACAGTACATTATCATCACAGACCATACTTGATCTACTGTACATCTCATTCTGCCTCCCCCTCTTCCTTTCTGCTATGATTCCCTTGTGCCTATCCCATGCATTCTTGAACCTCACCACTGTCTTCACCCCCACCATCTCTGCTGGAAGGCTGTTCCAGGAATTAACCACTCCTTCTGTGAAGAAGTACTTCCTCACATCTCTCCTTAATCTACCCCCCTCCAGCTTCATAGCATGTCCCAGTGTTCTTGAACACCTTTTTTCCTGAAAAGAAAAACCTTCCCTCCTGTACCTTATTTGCCCCCGAGAGGTATTTAACGGTCTTTATCATGCCCCCCCATGTCTCTTTCCTGCTTGGAAGTCATCAATACCACTCCACCCATTCAGTACGCTGCCCCTGGGTTTCTGTGCCATCCTAAGTGCACTCATTATTCTGCATTTTCTTGCATCAAAATCCAGCTGCCGTACCCTTGACCACTCCCCTAGTTTTCAAAGGTCTCTGATCATTCTTTCCACCCCCACTGGGGTGTCCACCCTATTTCAGATTTTGGCATCATCCACAAAGAAGCAGACCTTCCCTTCCAGCTCCTCTGCAATGTCACTTATACAAAGGTTTATAAAAAGAAAGGTAGGAGCTATTAGGCTTACAGCCCATTTTGCTCCATTAGTTCTCATAATGTAATGTATAATCTTGACCAAGTATCTGTCTATTCTATTTTTGAACTCTGATTTATTTTTACTTATAATTACCTCTATTGGTAGAGAGTTCCACAGGTTCACTATTCATTGGGAAAAAACATTGTCTTTTTCTTGAGTTAAACCTTTTACTGTAGATTTGTCATGGATGCCCTCTGGTGTCATTTGTACTTTTAAATTCAAGGTTCATCTCTTTGAGCAAATATTAGTCTTTTATTACATCAAACATAAGTAAAAAATCACCCCAAGGCTTTTGTTGTTCCAGTGACATAAGGTTTCATTTTGTCAGTCTACTCTGATATGTAATACTAGTTAATTTATTAAAGGTTTTGGTTGCACGTCTCTGTATCCTCTCCATTTCCAGAATGTCTCTTTTTTTATATCGCACCAAAACTGTGTAGCGTAGTCAAGGTGAGGGTGAACATATGCACAATATAAAAGGAGCATCACTTGTATGTCTTGGATTTGTTGTTTCTTCATATTGCCCATAATATGCTATTTGCTCTAGAAATTGCGATGATACATTGAGATCTGCTTTCTAGGTCCTGTGACAGTGTAACTTCTACGTCTTTTTCATTAGTTGTGGTTGTTAATGTAATATTGCCAACTTTATACATTTGGCATGGGATGTTTCTTCCCATGTGCATAACCCTGCACTTATCTGTATTGAATTGTATCAACCAGCTTGTAGCCCAGAGATGTTCCTTGGTTACATGTGGTCAACCGAGCTTTGTGTCGTCCACGTATTTTGTTGACCAATTTTTTAGACATGCCGTTAGGTCAGAAATGAATATCTGGAATATTAGTGGGCCAAGTACGGATCCCTGGGGAACTCCACTACTAACTGACCCTGAGTCATATTGGAAACGATTTATCACTACCCTCCGAGTTCTGTTCCTCGGCAACTTGTTTGTCCAGTTAACCAGTCTTATGTCAACTCCCATAGCCTTAAGCTTTTTAACACTTGCCCAGTGAGGCACTAAATCAAAGGCCTTTTTAAAATCAAGGTATATATCATATGCAATTTTTTCTTCTAGTAGTTTACTAAATGTCTCATAAACACAAAGACATTAAAGAGAACCGGACTAAGTATTGATCCCTGAGGCACCCCACTGGTCACCCTCCCTTCCTCAGAGTGAATCCTGTTTACCACCACCCTCGGTCGCCTATCCCTTAAAAAATTTCTTATCTAGCTTACTACCTTTGGACCCACTCCTAAGCTACTCAGCTTGCTTACTAGTCTCCTATGTGGAACAGTGTTGAATGCCTTACTGAACTCTAGGAAGACAACGTCCACCACTCCACCCTGATCTTATTCCTTTGTCACCCAGTCAAAGAAATCTATCAGATTCATTTGACATGACCCCCCCCCCACCCCCCAACATGAA
Source organism: Neoceratodus forsteri (assembly GCA_016271365.2). Classification (NCBI taxonomy): domain Eukaryota; kingdom Metazoa; phylum Chordata; order Ceratodontiformes; family Ceratodontidae; genus Neoceratodus; species Neoceratodus forsteri. Next base: position 1,225,071,740 of record CM057450.1, read on the forward strand.
CCCTCAGGTCTTGTAACCCACTGCATTCAAGGTATTTCACGATCCTTTCCTTCAGCAGTGATTCCATTAACTTTCCCACCACTGATGTCAGGCTGACTGGCCTGTAATAGCCAGCCTCTTCCCTGCTACCACTTTTGTGAAGTGGGACTACATCTGCCATTCTCCAGAACCACTCCTATTTCCAGTGAGTTGTTAAACAGGACTATTTCAGGTGGAACCAGTACCTATCTGAGCTCCCTCAATACGCTCGAAGAACCCTGTCTGGCTCCATTGCTTTGTCTACCTTAAGGGCGTAGGCACTGATACGCCAGGTAAGCAATGGCGTACAACTGAGTGCCAACCAGGGCAACAGCCATGAGGCTCCCACCCGCTGTTTAAAATCCATAAAAATCCATTAAACTGCTGCCCTACGCTAGCAGCCATGGTGCTAAACAGCTGATCACACGCCCTCTATGCAAACCAAAAATACAACAATCGGGTCATACTAGCATAATTTTTCTCTTCCTCGGGTTTTCAGCAGCTGTCGGTCATATTGGTTCTATGATACCTTCAGTCCACTTAGTTTTTTTTTAAATTAAGTGCACTGAAACCCACAACCCTTTCTGAGTCCCCCTCATCATACCAGTGACTGTACGTGCTGATTCTTCAGACTCCACATTTTTTTCTGGCGCAGTCTCCATGCTCAGTGACAACAGAGTAAGCACATATCAGCCGATGGGAAGCAAACTCAGATTTTGACCTACCGCATGGTTCTTTATTCTGGTTCCTGCTGCATCAGTTTGGGCAATGTGAGCCGCAGCACTGATTGGATTGGTGTCTGATGTCAGAACCAGGCAGGAGATCAGCTAAGCAGAGTACTGAAATGGGCCAATAACCACTGCCCATTCAGGAAGTACTGCACCAGTCAGAGGGCAATGTTGGGAAGCCAATCAGTAGTGCTGATGACAGCTAATCAAGGAAGGAAGCCAGCAGCGGGAAAGACAAACAAAGAAGGGCACCCCCTGTTGTTGGCCATGAATTCAGAGTTCCAGCCAGTATGCCTTCTGCATTCTAGAAGAACTGGAGGACCTGCAGCAATCACAGAGAGCGAGAAGAAGACAGATGGGAGAAAGAGTACCTGACAGCAATTGGGGAAAGAAAGCAACACAGCTCAGAGGTGAGAGGGAGGGCCAGCAGAAGACAACATCCAACATTTCCATTTAGTGAACAGCTGCTAAACAACAACACAACACTGAGCCTTGAATAAGTCACCTCACTTTCATATCACAGGCTTCGTGTAGCATTTCTCAACAAATAGTTGTGGTACTTTGTCATAGTTTTTTAAGGTGGGGACACTATTTTCATTATGGCATTAATGTTTTTCTGTGTACTGTGCTTTTTTTGAAATTGCATTAAAATTTTAAATAGTTCCCCACCCCCCAAAAAAAGGAATCTGTTCCAACTGGTACAAAAACACATTTTCCTCTTACAGTTATTTTAACAGGAGTCGAAACAGCCACCAGCCCACTAACCAAATGTTGGTAGGTATCAGGCTAGTAAAAAAAGGTAAAGTAGCCCTGTGGCTTGTCCTGGAGAAGGTAATATTTCAATAAGTACACTAGCTGGGCCAGTAGAAACGTCTGTGGGGCTAGTGTATTTTCCCAGTCACTAGCCCTGCTGACTAATGACTGCAAAACTGAATTTCGACACCTGGATTTAACTATGAAAAAGCAAAATGTGGTGGTGACTCTGGTTTAGTTTGCATCTGCAACCTCCCAGCTCTAGCCTGTGCTTAAACCGCTAGACCACACCGCCCCCAGTGCCTGACTTGTTGTTTTCTAAATATTCAAAGAAGTGCTAAGAATGGAGAGGGCACTGTGTTATTTTTTGATTATACAATTTAGTTACTCTGGATAGTGCAACATCTCATTTCCAGTGGTGTCCTGCTTTGCCTTAGTGCTGAAGCTGGGTGGACTGGAGCCAAGTAGGCCAGATGACTTACGCAAATACACAGAGTAAGACTGGAGCGGGTTTGCACTGCTTCATCTTGCCATTTTTGTTATTGGGTAGAGATGAATTGAAAAGTCTTAGTTTTCTCATTTTTGTTTTGGCGGGATCCAATTATAAAAAAAACAAAAAAAAACAAAAAAAACAAACGCATTCCTCTTGTCTTAGTCCTGTCTGTTTCTGGGGGTTGATTGCAAAATCTATTTAGTTGTGTCAGTTTTGTTTAGAGGGGGTCAGTTGTGAAAAACAACCATTGCTCTTGTCTTAGTCTTGTCATTTTTGTTTTGTGTGGGGGGCTCCATTGTTAAGAAAAGAAAAGAGAAAGATTAGGGTTTCTACTCCACTGAACTGGGGAAGGGATAGTATGTGAAAGTATGATTTTACTGGTGTCAATAAGTGTAAGTGTGTGTGTGTCTATATCAGTAAAATGTGCCAGTACAAGTCAGAAGAAACTATTGTGTTTGCTAGTTTATTTATCACTTTGCAGCATATGATACACAAAATCTAACACTTCAAGTTATACTATCCATGCACTGCTACACAGTACCAGCTGAGAATCCCTATGGGAATCACTCACATTTGTTGGTGGGGGGGGCAAAAGATTGGCCAGTTGGTGTACAATTTGAAACTAGCTAGCTACACCACTGGTCCACCTTCAGATTACTGAGTCCATTCGGGGCTCTCTCCTCAGAAAAAGGACTAGTATCCACCTCCCTCCCTCCCTCCAAAGCTTCTGTTACTTTTTTTGTGGCCCCTCCCTCTATCTTTCTTCTGTGAACACTGAACAAAAGTATTTCTAACATGGCAAGAAATGTCAGAGCTGAGTACAAGAACTACACTGGTGGAAAGACAACACATGGTACAATCTGAAGTGGCGATTACTTCCTAGTAATGCCCGCTTCAGAATGTAGCAGTGTTTGGAGCCACTACGGGAGCGCGCAACAGAAACAATTAGACCATAGTCGGCGGTGTAAGCACGCTACAGAAATCCTGGTCGCACTCACCATCCAAGCATAGGAAAGACATGCACACCGTACTGGAGACCGAGGTACCTATGAGTAGCGTTAGGTGACACTCAGGAAAGTAATCATATATGTCCGTACAGCTTTATTTTTCTAACCAACAACTGGCCACTGTTCACGGAATGAAGCAGTCAGCGTACATTACTCTCCAGACAAATAATTATTAGTGTTGCCGCATGTAATGCCACAGAAATATGTAAATGTACACTTGCCCCAGAATACACTTGAATAATCCATCAGCGCGAGCTAAGAACAAAGTGCAAAACAGTGAAACTGTCGTTAAGAAGTTAAAAATCTTCATGACGTGCTGTGTTTGAGAGTGTACTGTGATGATCGTATGTGTGCTAAATTTGCGGTCACTACATAAATGTATGTCAACTGTGCAACATGCACGCTCATGTTATCACATCCACAGAGTGTGTAAACAGGACGAATGTGCAGCATAGTTTCTGAAGCAGAAGTAGTGGTTTTCCGACTTGTTATGTACTCTTCAGTGAAACAGTATTCTCACTATACTTAAATTGCACTTGCCATGTTACAAGCACATTAATCCACTCCAAAGTCGGGCTCTGCTAGGGAATTAATGCCTGGCTGGTGGTTGGAGGCACTCGGCCACCCAATCCCCCCCCCAACCAGGCATTAATTCCCTAGTAGAGCCCTCCTTTGTCATGGATTAATGCTTACTTGTTCAGGATGTCTACCTTTTCCTGGTCCCCCTCTGCACAGTTCCCCTCTTCCCTTTTTAACCTTACAATCCCACTCCTGGTCTCTTTTCTATTTCTTTTTTATTTCCTTATATGCCACTTCTCTTCAGTCCCTCTGTACTCTCAGGACCTGCCAACCATCTAACGATCTCCCTGCCTTCCCCATTAATGGTCACCTACCTCCATAGAGCCTTGGATGTACCCCCCCCCCACAGGGTTGGGGTGGAAGGGATGTGCCCCCGAACTTTGGTGTGTTTATCAGATGGTGCCATTTGCTGGCGAGGTGGGGACCCAGGATGTACCGAGACCATCATCGTGGAGGTGCTGGAGCCATTTTCCTTGTTCTCCCACCCTCTGGGGACGCCACATACATGGGCATTAAGGCACGCCCGCACACACTGTGCGTATGTCTGCCTGCTAACGTCAGTGATGTCCCAACCCTCCCCTTGGCCCTCCAGGTACTCTGCCACTTGCAGCCATCCAGGTGGCGGTATTATGGCGGGGGACGGAACCCTCCCTCCTTGGAGGAGGAAAGTGTCCTCTAGGATGCTCAATCCTCCTCCCCCTGGCTGGCCTCCCAGGACCCAAGCTTGTTCCCAAACTTGGGTCAGTGGCATGGTGAGCTATGGCACTACCGGTGTGCCAACAGACCAGCTCAGTCTTCCTTTTTTCACTTACATACCTAAAAAATGTCTGCTCCCCTTTCATTACCTCCTGGGCTAGTCTCTCTTCAGTTTGCACCTTTGCACTCCTTACTGCTTTCCCTGCTTCCCTCTGTTTCCCCTGATATACCTCCTTATCCTCCTCCCTCTGCATCTCCTTACACCTTCTGAATGCTAGCCTTTTAACTTTTACCTTTTCAGCCACCTCTTTCAAGCACCATAGCAGTCACATTTTTGTCTTGCGTTTGCTCAATTGTTTGACACAGAGGTTTGTTGCCTTTATTATGCTCCCTTTATGCTTCGCCCACTGTTCCTGTACCACACCCAGGCCATCCCCCCTGCCAGGTCACCCCTGAGGTCTTCACTCGTCTTTATAAAATCTGCCCTCCTGAAGTCTAGGACCCTTGCCCTTGTGTGGGTCAATTCCACAGCCATCCTTATACCGAAACACACTGTACCGTGATCACTGGTCCCCAGCTGGCCTCACACCTTGATGTCTGCAACACTGTCCCTGTTAGTGAGTACCAGGTCCAGTTTTGCTCCGTCATGAGTGGGTTCGCTGACTACTGTAGTTGCCTGAGGAACATCCCCTGCAGAGAGTCCAGGATCTCCTTGCTTCTAGTGAAGCCAGCAGCACCTCCTCCTTTTCTGCCATCTTGCCAGTGGCTTCCACCGGTACTTTATCTAATTCCTCCCCTTGTGCTGGAGGACTGTGGATCACTCCAGTGCAAATAGTGGCTCCATTCCCCCTTTCCAAGGTGACCCATATTACCTCTGCCTCCCTATTTATTCCCTGTATCTCTGTCACTTTTATGTTTTCACTTACATAAAGCACAACACTCCCTCCTTTCCTTCCCACCCTGTCCTTCGTGAACCAAGTATAACCATGTCCCAGTCATGGTTTTTAGTGCACCATGACTCTGTAATGGCCACAGTATCCAGGATGGCTTCTGCCACGATGGCCTCCAGGTCCAGAATCTCATTTGCCAGACTTCTATTGCTTGCACACATGGCCTCCAGATTTTGTTTCCACACTGCTTGTTATCACGTTTGCCTTCCCTCCTCCCCCTCTTTTTTTAATGCTCCTGCTCCATTCCCTCTTTGTCTCTTCCACTCTGCTTCCTTTATTAATTTACGAACACAAGAACATACAAAATTTGTCAGCAGATAAAGGCCTAAAGGTCTATCAAGTCTGCTTGAATGTGCAGCTAGCACCCCTTATTCTGCAGCTGCCCCTCCCTTCACCCTTCCCCTCCATTGTCCCTCCCCCTTGCCCTGTCCCAGCCCCTTCTGAAGCAGTTCACTGTTCTACTGGACACCACCTCTGCCAGTAGCGCATTCCACCCAGCTACCACCCTGTCTGTAAAAAAGTGTCTCCTCATCTCCCTCCCTCCCGAACCTTCCTCCCTCCAGTCTCATATCATGGCCTCAGGTGTCCCTCCCCTCCCTTACTTTGAACAGCCTCTCTGTAACTGTCTTATTTATTCCTTTCATGTACTTAAAGGTTTCAATCATGTCCCCCCCGTCCCTCCTCTCCTCCAGTGAGTACATGTTCAACTCCCTCAGCCTCCTCTCGTATGATAAGTCCCCCAGCCCCTTGATCATCTTTGCCGCCCTGCGCTGCACCCCCCTCCAGTAACTTAATGTCCCTCTTCAGATACGGGCGCCAGTACTGCATGCAATCTAACTAATGACCTATACAGTGGCAGAATCACCTCCTCCCTCCTCAAGGATATATCCCTTGCAATGCAACCCAGCATTTTGTTGGCCTTTGCAGCTGCCTTCCTACATTGTGCCGAGTTGTTCATTGACCCTGTAATGAGCACCCCCAGATCCTTCTCCTTCTCTGTCTGGGCTAGCTGCACTCCCCCCAGCTGGTAACTCCTCCTTGGGTTCTTCACCCCAAAATGCAGCACTTTGCACTTTTTGGCATTAAACCCCAGTTGCCAGGTGTCTGACCAGGTTTCCAGCTTTGCTAGATCATCCTGCAACCCCCTGCCACCCCCCTAGGTCATCTACCACCGCTCCCATCTTGGTATCATCAGCAAACAGACTGATCTTACTCTTGATGTCCAATGATATGTCTGCAATGAATATCCCAAACAACACTGGTCCCAACACCGAGCATTGTGGAACACCACTTGTCACTACCCTTGGGAATGAGAGCTCCCCACCCACCATCACCCTCTGTTGCGTTCCCTGAAGCTGGTTCCCTACCCATCTTACCAGCTTTGCACCTGCCCCTGTGCCTTCTAACTTAATTCCCAGCCTCCCATGTGGCACCGAGTCGAATGCCTTACTGAAGTCCAGATACAGGACATCCACTGCATGGCCCCTGTCCAATTGCCTAGTTACCCAGTCATAGACCTCCACCAGGTTGGTTGGGCAGGATCTGCCATGTATGAAACCATGCTGTCTGCTGTCCTGTAGTCCTTTGGCCTCCTGGAGGGCCAGCAGCCTCTCCTTCAGGATAGTCCCCATCAGCTTACCCACGATGGATATGAGGCTCACCGGTCTGTAGTTCCCCGGTTCATCCTTGGGGTCACTCTTCTGGAGGAGCACCACATGAGCCATCCTAAATCCTGAGGTACAAACCCTGAGTGTAGTGAGGCATTAAATAGGTCTGCTAAAGGTCCCACAAGGACCTCTGCTAGTTCCTTCAGTACCTTGGGGTGGATGCCATCTGGGCCTGGCGCCTTGTCCACCCTCAGTGCCTTCAAACCCTCCAACACTCTGCCCTCCATGATTTCTCCGTCCGTCACCCCCTCCCCCCTATTTCTGCCATTCCTCTGCTCTTGGTATCACCCCTCTTCTCCTTAGTAAATACTGAGCAGAAATAATCATTTAGCGCTTCTGCCTTATCGCACCCTGCTTCCACCCAACCCCCCCCCTTCTAATCCTTACTATGTGGTCCTTACAGCTCCTTTTCTCCCTGATGTACATAAAGAAGTCCTTCTCCCTCTTCTTAATGCCTTGTGCCAGCCTGAGCTCCATAGATGCCTTTGCTCTCCTTACTGCCCTTGTCACCTCCTTTGATTCATTCAGGTACTCCTCCCTGTCCTTGTGTACCTCCTAAAGGCAGCTCTTTTCCTCCTTACCTTTTGCATGACCTCCTTGCTCACCCAGCTCGGTTTCTTATCCCTAGTCTTCTTGCTCTGGGCCTTGCTGTAGGTTCTGGTTGCCTCCATTATCCCCAGCTTTATGAGCTCCCACCTCTGGTTAGTGTCCATACTAGGCTGAATTCTGGCCAGGTACCCTTTTACCAATTCCTCCACCCTCCAAAAGTTGGCCCTCCTAAAGTCCAGCACTCTTGTGCCAGATTCCACTCTTTCCTTGCCCATATCCAGTGTGAGCCATACTGAGTGGTGGTCGCCCCCTGACAGTGGTTCTTCCACCATAATTTTCCTCACAAACCCCCCATTTGCCAGCACAAGGTCAAGGGTATTCCCTAACCTGGCTGGTTCACTGACCATTTGCATCAGGAAGCTGTCCTGGAAGGCATCCAGCAGTACCTGCTCCCTTCTATTCCTGGTTGTTGGGGTACTCCAGTCCACTCCTGGCATGTTGAAGTCCCCTACAATCACCACATTACCCTTCTCACAGGTCCTCCTGATCTGTCCCGCTAGTTCCCTGTCTAACTCCTCCATCTGAGAGGATGGCCTGTATACCACTCCCATTCTGAGAGTCCTATTCTTGGAATCCTGGATTTGCATCCAAAGTGGCTCCGTACTACCTTCCTCCCTTACACACTTCAGTCCTTCCTTCACATATAGTGCCACCCCCTCCTTTCCCAATCACCCTTTCCCTACCAAATAACCTGTACCCTGGTACAGACAGGTCCCAGTCATTGTATTGGGTGGCCCATGTTTCTGTGATGGCTGCAATGTCCACCTCTCCCTCTGCCATGAATGCCTGTAACTCTGCAGTTTTCCTCCCAAGGCTCCTAGCATTAAGGGTGACCACCTTCCACCCCTCCCCCCATCCTGACCACCTTTACTAGCATCACCAATAGTACTTGCCATTTGTCCTTTGTCACTGTTATGGGGAGTAAGCTCATCTGGCTTCCCAACCTGTGGTCTCTGCATGTCTCTTGTCCACTTGCCACCCCCATTCCTAGTTTAAATTCCCAGCTTCCTCTATGTACTCCTCCATCCTTTGTTTCAACTCTTTCATTCCCTCCTCACTCAAGTGTAGTCTGTCCTTGGCATAGAGACTACTGTTCTCTCAGGTCCCTCCCCACCCCCACCAGCCCATACCCTTTAGCATGACACCAGGTTCTTAGCCATCTGTTCAATTCCTCTATTCTCAGCTTTCTTGTTGTGCTTGCCTTGGGCACTGGAAGTATCTCTGAAAAAGTTACTGGTCTTCCTGCCCCCTCACATAATTGTCTTAGTTCCTCAAACCTCCTCTGGACTATATCTACCGTCATGTCAGCCAGGTTATTCATATCAAGATGTATAATTAAATGAGACTTGTCCCTACCCCTTCTAGCATATTTCAAAACAGATTGTCCCACCCTTTCCACTGTCATTCCTGGCATGGCCTCCACCCAAATGCGACTATGCCTCTCCCCTTTGCTACCCCACCTGACTCCTCTTAGTATTGAGTCCCCAGCACTAAGATTCCACCCCTCTTACTCCCTGCCTACTTCCATTCCTCTCCATCTTTCATTCCCGGCTCCTCCTCTTCCTTCTCCCGCACAGTATTTCCCCCTTCTGCCCCTGTTGTAATTTCCCCAGTAGAACTCCAACCCCGCTCCAGTTTGGTCCAGCCATTTATCAGTTACTCCTCCAATATCATCACCTCCCTCCACCTTCCCCTCTAGCACTGCAAAACAATTTTCTGAAGACCCTTCACCAATGCCCGCTTCCTCTCTCCTCGTAGTAACCTGTTCCCTCCTTTCCACTCCATGACTGTTGCCACTTCTCCTCCTCCACTCACAAGTCCCTGTCTCCTCCTTCCCTTTGTCTTTTGTCTCCTGACCTGGTTTTCCCAGAGACCATTCTTCCTGGCCTAGGCCCCTTTGTCTCCGCTTCCCTTCTTCTGACCCTCTCCTCACCACTGTTGGCTCAAATTGCCCTTCCTCATCTCTCCTCCCCCTCGAGTATTGGGCTTTAACCACCTCCAGTCTGCCTTGCCTGTCTTAGTTCCTCCTGCAGAACCTCGATCTCCTTTCTAAGTTTGTCTATGTGGTTGCACACTAAACATCCCCCCACCCTCCAGGCAATTTTTAGAAAGATTGGTGCACCGCAGTTGTTACAGCCTACCACCCTACCCATTGCTCTCGTTGCCCACCAGTGACCACCCCATCCTTCCAGATGAAGGATACCAAACACTCCCTCAAGTCTCCCTTCCCCCCATCAGTGCAAAACATTATTCTCCTTTTCTTAATTTCCCTTACCTCCTTTGTCGTACACTTCTAGACAGATTGAGCAACTGCTTTTTACATTCCTATCCCTCCTGTCCACACCCAAAGAGAGACTTTAAGCAACTATTACACAGCCTTCTTCAAACTCCTATCCCTCCTTTCCACAGTGCAAATACCAATGCAAACAAGTAACAATGAAAGCTCCTTGTTTTGCAGTTACTTCCCTTCCACTGAGATAGCAGTCACCTCTTCACTCACTGATGTTCCTTTCCTAGATGTCTGCTTCTGTTATGACAGGTGCATGTCCTTTGCCCTTTTGGGGAAGTGACGTCAGAACCCCCAGTCTAAAGGAAATCACAGACCTCGGGCGGGCGGGGTGAGAGGCAGGGAGAGTGGGACCAGCCCGTGCCTTCCAGAAACAAACAGGTAGCTGAGGCCCCTGGTCAGACCATTAGCACCCTTTCCCCACTATGCACTAAACTTTGCAGCTAGTGAAGCCAGCAAAAAACAATCACAATTCCACTCAAAGCACAAAAAAATAGGTTTGATACCAAAAGAAACAGGTCTCCAATTCAAACAGCCTCCCCAACAACACACCAAAATAGACTTGAAATTAGAAGATATAGACTTCCAATTCAAAGAAACAGCCCCAATAAAAATCACACCAAATAGATTTGAAATCAGAAGAAATAGGCCTCCAATGTAAAAGGAATGATAGCCCCCACTCAAAGCACATCAAAATAGATTTCAAAGTTTCAACAGATCCAAAATAGTTCCCAGCTAGCCCCTCTTAAGAAGTAAGACAAACTCAGCATGCTACACAGTGAAACATCAAAACAAATGCGTCCACTTAGAGCACCAAAATAGGTTTCAAAATTCCAACAGCCCCAAAACAATACCCTGCTAGCCCCTTAGAAGTAGTAAGAAAGAAAAAAAAAATAACCTTCTACCAAGTAATATCCACAACAACAATGTAAAAGCAGCAAGGAGAAGCTACTGTACTGGAACTGATCTGATCCCTTCCCCGTGGCACCCTAAGGGACTCCTAATTTTGTTTGACTGCCTGTACCCCTATATCAGTCTTATCACTAACATCAGCAACTGAATCACTCAGAGTGAATATAGCACTGATCTTTAGCAAATGCAGAAAAGAGTACACATGACTACAATAGGTGCTATAAGTTACACTTGTTGGTACCTAAAAATGTAACAAAACAGACTGTGCCTCCTATTATGACTGTTCCAAAAGAGTAATTCAGGACTCACAACAATGATATACCTTTTCATGAGGACTTTTTTATACTTAAATTTGTATTCATGTTTCATTCATTTACATTTGTACATTTTGTTTTTGGCAATAATATATAGTTTAACATGTACTAGAAAAAAAATGAAATCAAAACAATTAAATATATTGATAGGCTTGCCCTCTAGATGTGAGGAGTCAGTATGACAAACAAGGCTTTCATAAAATAGTGGCATTCTAATATTTGGTTGTGTAGCACCGCAAGCTTAGAAATAAAATTGCAGTAGATCAATTATATATTCTCATTTAGTCCATAAGAGTGTCAGCAAAAATAATTTACTCTATAATTACTACTGTCAAAAGAGAAACAAAAAATATATCAGTGTATGTATTAATTTATAACTATTACTCAACTGATGTAATTTCTTGTCTTAGTTGAAGCTGAGATACCTATGCAATACTTTAATTATCATAAACAATTACTCAAATGCTAAATTAAAATGTAATTATAAGGACAACATTAGTATATTATAGTATACTATAAAAAGCAGTTGGAGTCCAATATATTTAATATTTAAATTATAATCTTTAGCTAATTATGTCTCCATCTCATTTTCATTATCTTTCATAGTTCATGAATCCATTTTTTCGGAGTTTTGTAAATCTATTTCTGATTTGTCAGATGAGACAGATTTTCTTTCTGAATCTTGTTCTTTTTCCTTCCTTTGATCTTTAATGAACTGAGCAATATGTTGGAGGGTTTTAAACAAATGTGGCAGATGTGGCACACCATGAGTTAGTCTGAAGTGAATAAACCTGCCTTGGCTCTTCTCCAGTGTTTTGGGGATGAGGCTGAGTATTACATGCAGGAGGAGGATGAAATTACAATTGATGAGACTGGGGATGAAGAGACTGGACAGCCCCTTCAAAAGATGTTAGAGGATTATTCCTCATGCCTCTTTTTAAGGAGAATGTCTGAGAGTTTGAGCACTCAGGGCTCATATTCTGAAGTCAATGCACCTGCATGTGAATTTCTGGGCATGTTAGGATTAATGTTAACTAGCAGAGTGTGTACTGCAGTACGTGAATCTTTAAGAGACTGACAAATAGGGCTGGCCAGGTCATGTAGCAGTATTACACTGGCTCACTATCCTGGTGACCTGGGTGAAGGAACAGACTCCGGTTGCTCGGGGCCATCCTGGGAAGGTAGGGTGAGTGATTCTTTGAAAAGCTCTCCTCCTTAAGATAGGGGCAATTTCCTCCTTCGCTTTCACCCACCTGGTGGAAGCTGAGTGGGCATGTAGCAGAAGTATGCAAAAGGAGGAAATGCCACCAAACACTGATATGTGTTGCTTGCCGCTGCATGCACGCGTACATTAGTGCATGTTTGGCGACCCTAAATTCAAAATGGTAGAATACTCCCAACCAGCACAATAATGCCAGGCCCTTGCAGGCCCCACACCATTAGCTAGGCACCCAAATCCAACAGAATCCTGATCCAATCCTGATCCAATCATATCGATTTGCAGACCCCCTCAGTGTCCACTCCTCCTCCCTCCCTGCTGATGTCCTTCCTTCCCCAACTCCCTCTCCACTACCTGTACATGCAACTTTCACCTTTACTCTGTCCCATCCTCTCTTGAAGCTGTCCATTGTTCTCAGGGAGATTACTTCCTCTGGCAACTCATTCCACTTAGCCACCACCCTCTCCATGAAAAAGTGCCTCCTAATTGCTCTCTGCAGCATTTCCCCCACCAGCTTGAGGCAGGGCCCCTAATGGTCCTGTTTCCACTAAGGTTGCAGAGATCCTGAGAGCTCACCCTCTTGAAACCTTTAAGGTACTTGAAAGTTTCAATCATGCCACCCCCTCCCTTTTATGCTCCAGGGAGCATATGTTGAGATCTTTGAGTCTCTCCTCGTATGTCCTGCCTTGCTGTCCCTGGATCATTTTGGATACTCTTCTCTGGACTGATTCCAACAGGTTGATGTCCTTCTTAAGGTAAAGGCACCAATATTCCTCATTGTACTCCAGGTGTGACTGAACTAGGGATCTGTTCAGTGGCAGAATGACTTCTGCTTTCCTGCTGGTTATACCCTTGGATATGCAGCCCAGTATCTGATTTTGCTATGGCTGCTGCTTTCCTGCAGTGTGCTGAGTGCATCAGATAACTCGGGATGATCACTCCCAAGTCCTTCTCCTCTTCTGACCTGGTAACCTGGACACCATTCAGACAATATTATTTCTCCAGGAGCTTCACCCCCAAGTGCATTACCTTACACTTTTTGGTGTTGAATCCCTGTTGCCAAATACCTGACCATTTCTCTCCAGCTTAGCCAAGTCCTCCCTGAGGTCCTGTATCTCTTTCCATCCATGTCTACTCTCCCACAGAGATTTGTGGCATCTGCAAACAGGCATATTTTAACCTTTATCCTGTCTTCAATATCACTGGTGAAAGTGTTAAACAACACTAGACATAGCACAAAGCTCTGTGGGACCCCACTAGTGACTGGTCTAGCCTCAGAGAACTCACTCCTTACCGCCACTCTCTGACTTGTATCCTACAGCCAGTATCTTAACCCACATAGCCAATTTCTCTACCCTAAGGTCCTCCAGCTTCCTGATTAATCTTCTGTGGGGAACAGAGTCAAAAGCCTTACTGAAATTCAGATACAGGACGTCCACTGCCTGGCTCCTGTCCACTGTCACGGTCACTCAGACAAAGAAATCAATCAGGTTAGTCTGGCAGGACCACCCTAACACAAGCCCATGCTTTGTCTTGTCCTGGAGCCCATTATCTTCCAGAAAGCTTTCCAGTCTTTCTTTCAGTATGGTTTCCATGAGTTTCTCCACTATCAAGGTCAGACTGACCAGTCGGTAGTAACCAGGGTCATCCCTCGGCCTGCAGTTGTGTAGCAGAACAACATGTGATGTCCTCCAGTCCAGTGGTAATTACTCTGACTCCAGTGAGGTGTTAAACAGGTGTCCCAGGGGACCTGCCAGCACATCCGCCAACTTTTTTCTGCCCACTCCTCCTCCTCTGACATACTGGACCATCTTTCTCCTTAGTGAAGATGGAACAGAAGTTATTTGTTAAGTACTTCTGCTTTCTCCTCACTTCTCACCACCCACTCACTCACTTTTCCACTTGACAATCCCACCCTTCATGTTCCTCTTTTCGCTGATATACTGAAATAAAGCCTTCTCCCATTTTCAACCCCTCTGCCAGCTACTGTTCTCTCTTGGGCTTGGCCAACCAGACTGAGTTTGGCACACATATTACTGGCTACAAACAGCCCCTGCTTGATTATAGCCCATTTCTCGTCCACCTCCATCTTCTTACTGATTCCACCAAGATACCCTCCCAGAGTCTCTTCCATCCTACTATAGTCTGCCCTCATGAAGTCTAGAACTTTTGTTTTTGTTTTAGTTTTCTCCCTGCCCATGTCCAAGTGGAACCACAAAGCATGGTGGTCACTATCTGCAAGCGGCGCCTCCACATTTGCTTCTTGGACATGCACACTGTTAGACAGGATCAGGTTCAGTATGGTCCTCTCCCTGGTGGGCTCCCAGGACACACTGTGTCAGGAACCCACTCTGGAATGCATCCAGCAGCACCTGACTTCTGGTACAGGTGGTAGCCAGGATCTTCCAATCTACAAAGCAAACAAAAATTGCTGTACACACCATAGCTGGAGTACTTCAGCTATTTTATTTCATGCAGCAATTCTTCACTATCAAACATCCCTACATAGTGCCTCTAACAGGCTTCATCAGGGGACACCACCTTCCACCATGACTTGAGTCTCCCTCCCCCATGGGCCTGCCTGCTCCCCCCCCCCACTCCCACTTGTCCATTCCCATCCCTCTGCCTCTCATCTGAACCCCCATCCTTCTGCTCTGATTAGGGGGAAGCCTCCTCCAACCATACGACTAAGGGTCCTGTGACCCCTGCTGACCCCCATTAGTTTAAATTAAGCTCTTTACCCATATAGTCCCCAAATCTGTCTTTCAGCACCCTAGTGCCCTCTTTAATAAGATGCAGCCCATTCAGTGCAGAAAGGGCCTTATTCTCACAGGTACTCCTCCAGCGTCCAACCAGCCTATAGCTCTACTCCCCGCACCATCCCCCGAGCCAGACATTAAATTTCTTGATCTGTTTCTTTCGTGCAGTGCTAGCCTTTGGTATTGGAAGCACCTCCGACAAGGCTACCAACCTTCTTACGCCTCTTCTTTGCTTCTTCACCTCCCTGAATCTCTCCTGAACCACCACTACCTCACATTCGGCCAAGTCGTTTCTTCCTAGATAAACAATGATATGAGGTTCCTACCTCCTTTCTTGTTTTCTGGGCTGTTTGTGGGCCCACCATCCCTGTGGTCATCCCTGGTATACACTGCACCCTTCTGCAGTTTGCCTTAGCTCTCGTGCCCCCCCATCTCACTCCCTTAGCTATAGAGTCTCCCAAGATCACTACTCTCTATCAATCAGGGGATTCTGCCCCCAAGAGGACCACCACATCAGGGAGGGGCAAATAATGGAGGAACAGGAGACTGGGGTAAGTACCAGGAGAAGGTAGGTGATTCAGCTGATGGGCCGGTGAGATGCGAGCTGGTCAGAGACTAGGGAGATAACACAGAATTGAAAAAAAAAATAACTGTGAACAAAAAAAAATTAAAACTTACAGGTTCTACACAAGCCATAGATAAAACAGAATATATATATGAGAGATCAGCCTATTTTTTTTTAGTCACCCTTCCCCAGAGGGCAAGCAGAAACAGAAAAAAAAAAACAGCGTACAGCAAGCGCCAGGGCATTTGGCTAGTTACCATTTTGTATGTACACTGATTTGTGAATAAACAACTTTTTTAATCCTTGCTGTGTGCTATTTTTTATGTTCGCCTTACGCATATGCAGGCAGTAAATGTACTGGTACAGTAGTGCCTTTTGACGAGTGTGACACTGTCCATCCAATACAGAGCAGTGTTTTAGGGGTGATTCAGAGTCACATCAATCATGAGCAAGGCTTAGTATGACAGAGTTTTGGCTTGCTGGGTGGAGCCAGCATGAACTTGAAAAGAAATAGCTGATCCAATTAGAGGTCAGCTATTCCCTTTGATCTGGGCCTCCCAGCAAGCCAAGCTGATCTGTCAATGAGCCTGCGTTCGCAAAATTCAGCATAGGCTCCTAACTTTGGTCATTGTTATGGTTGTTAAGGTTATGTTGAAAATTTGGTTTACAAGTATTATAAAACAACAAAGTTATGAGCCTATGCTGAATTTTGCGAACGCAGGCTCATAACTTTGGTAATTTTCAACATAGCCATTTCTTTACAGCATCTCATGAATGTGAGAGCTTCCATTTTTCAAATCCTGTCCAAAATGTGTTTTTGCATCCCAAAAGGTGATTTCGCAGTTCCTGTGTGAAATCACCTTTCAGACAGGAGTTGAAAATTTTCTCTGCACTCGGCATTCGGCAGGAGATGTCGGACACCCAATTTGTGTGGTCTGACTTCAGCCTTCCCACAATCAGTGACATTGTGATGGTCATCCAATCATTGCATCTGACCAACTGTGGTTTGGACCTGGGCCCCACACGTCTCCTAGTGGGCTGTGTGGATCAAATCGGTCTGGTCCTTGCTGAGATAGTCTGGAGGTCTTTGGAGAGGGGGATTTTTCCAAATCCTCTGAAGGAGGCTGTGGTTCAGCCCCTTCTTAAGAAGTCCTCCTTGGACCCAGATTGTCTGGCTAACTACAGGCCTGTCTCTAACCTGCCCTTCGTGGGTAAGGTTATTGAGAAGGTGGTCGCATCGCAGCTGGATGATCATTTGACCAGCCACAATGTCTATGATTCTCTCCAGTCCGGATTTAGGAAGAGACATAGTACCGAGACAGCTCTTGTCCGGGTACTAAATGACCTCTTAATAGTGAGAGATCAAGGACTCATTCCATCTTGGTCCTTCTTGATCTCTCTGCAGCATTTGACACCGTGGACCATAGTGTGCTATTGGAGCGCTTGTGGTTTATCTGTGGGCTTTCTGGTACAGTCCTCAGTTGGTTTCGATCATTCCTCGAGGGTAGGACTCAGAGGGTGGTGTCTGGGATTTTTTCCTTGGCATCATTCCCCCTATCCTGTGAGGTGTGCAGGGCTCCATTTTGGCACCCATGTTGTTTGCGGTGTACATGCTGCCATTAGGAGCGATTATCAGGTGGTACAGCTTGAGTTTTCACTGCTATGCAGATGATACTGAACTGTACATGTCCTTTGTGCCTGGCCAAGATGCTGCCTTTTCAGTCTTTAACAACTGTCAGGCCGAAATCCAGGACTGGATGAATGTGAATTGGCTGCGGTTGAATCCAGAGAAAACTGAAGTGTTGGTTGTGGACCTAGGTCATCGGGAGGCAGGTTTGTTGGTGGGATCACCTTCAGGTTTATGGCTTGGGGGTGTTCAGCTAACTACCTCAGACTGGGTGCGGAACCTGGGCGTTGTGTTTGATGACTGTTTGACACTTAAATCTCAGGTGTCCGCAGTTGTCAAAGCCTCTTTTTACCATGTAAGGAACATCGCCTGGGTGAAGCACCTGGTTATTCCTGTCGATCTTCCTACTTTGGTCCACACCTTCATTACCTCCCGCCTTGACTACTGCAACGCCCTTTATCTTGGGCTACCGGGGGTTGATATTTGCCGCTTGCAGCTAGTGCAGAATGCGGCAGCCAGGCTATTGACTGGTTCCTCTAGGTCCAGTCATATAACGCTTGTGCTCCGTGGACTGCACTGGCTGCCAATATGCTGGCGAATCACCTTCATGGTCGGTTTGCTGACCTATAAGGCCCTACACGATCAGGGACCTGGCTACCTGAAAGATCTCCTTTGTCCCTACTGTCTCTCCGCTCTCTCCGATCCACTGTGTTGCTAGAATTCCCAGGTTAGCCAAAAACCTCTGGGGCCAGATCTTTTAGTTTTATGGCCCCAACCTGTGGAATTCTCTACTTCGTCAGGTGTGGGATTGCCCAATTGTCCAAAGCTTTAATGGGGCATTAAAAACACATCTTTTTAGCCTTGCATACAATGATTTTTAAATGCTGCTGCCTTAGATTAATTTTAACATTGTTTTAATTATTTATTGATTTTATTATGTTATGTACAGGCGCCTTAGTTTTGGAAAGGCGCCTTTTATAAATAAAGTTTGATTTGATTTGATTTGATTCATGAGGTGGGATCATAAGAAGGCTTACTCTGAGATCTGGCACACATATTCATGGCCTCATTCAGCCCCTTCCTAATGACTGCCACTTCTGTTCAGTATCCATCACTGGGTTAATTCTAGCTAAATACCCCTCTTGGATGCTGCCCATTCTGGCAAAATCTGCCTTCCTGAAGTCCAACACTCCTGTCCTGGTCTTAGCCGACTCCCTTCCTGTGTTGAGGAGGAACCACACTGAGTGGTGGTCGCTTCCTGCTAGAGGGCCCTGGACTTGATCACCATTTGTTAGCACCAAATCCAGTAGGTTCCCCTCTCTAGTAGGTTCCATCATCCCTTGCACTAGATAGCTATCTTGGATAGCCTCCAGCAGCAACTGTTCCTTGAGCCAGGCAATGGCACACTATAACTGTATTTCCCTTGCCACTGACCTTCCTGATTTGCTCCCCCAGCTTCCTATCCACCTCCTTGCTCTGTGAGGGTGGACTGCACATCACCCCCATCCTGAGCTTCTTATCTTTAGGGCTTTGGAACAATACCCATATAACTTCTGGCCTCCCCTCATCCCCCTCCTCCCTGGTACACTGTATCCCCTCCCTGACATAAATAGCCACCCCTCCAGCTATTCCCCTCCCTCCCGGTCCCTGTGGAACGTCTTGTAACCCGGGATTGTAAGATCCCAGTCATGGTATTGGGTGGCCCAGGTCTCTGAGATGACGGCAATATCTACCTCTCCCTCTACCATAGTTGCCTGGAACTCTGCCACCTTGTTTCCTAAGCTCCTTGCATTTAAGGATACTACAGTCCAGCTTGTGCCCTGCCCCTCCTCTTCCTGTCTCCCTCCCTTCCATTTTTGTCTTGGTAACCTCGCTTCATTCTCCTCCTCTTTCTCTCAGGAGAGAGGCCTTCCAGTCACTCCTGGAAGATGCCTCCTCCCTGCTATCCAACTCAGCCCTCCTCCCTCCTCAGTTTAAATCTATGTTGTTTTTGATGTACTTCTCCAGCCCCTGTCCCAATGCCCTTGTACCCTCGATGCTGAGATGCAGCCTATCCTTGGCATAAAGCCCCTTATTGTTCCATTTCGTCCCACTCTCCTCTGCCCCATGCTCCATTTCTGCACACTCCCTTCAGCCGACCCATTAAACTGCTCCATCTCAGAACATGCAGTTGCAGCTGCTGCTAAAGTGTAAAAAAAAAAATCCCTGACAACGCCTCCCTGAGCTGCTCTCCCCTCCTTTCCTCTCTCTCCTTCCCTTCCTCACTTCCTCCCTGTCCCCCCTTTCTGCTTTCCCAACCCTACTCCTCTCTTCCCCATCCTCCTACCTCTCTCCCCACTAACCCTAATATTAGCTTTAATAGCTTATTTACTCCACATATGTATTGAAGCGAACTGTAACCTTGAATGATACTTACTTTGAACTGTATTATCTGTTGTCTCCTGTGCTACTGTCTGTGTCCTCTATGTGACGAGGTACCTTTGTAAATGAGCCCCTGGCTCAAAGGTTGTTAACTGATGTTTAAATAAATAAATAAATAAACTCCTGTATTCTTAGCTTCCTCACTGTGCTTGCCCTAGGTACTGGGAGTACCACGGAGAATATCACTGAGCTTCCCACATGACTGCAGATACCCCCACTTCTCTGAACCTCTCCTGTACTTCTTCCACTGTACTGTCCTCTAGGTCATTTGTTCCTAGGTGCACAATGATATGAGGCTTCGCTCCCACCTTCTTCACACATTTCTGAATGCACTGTGCTACTCTCCCTGCCGTCATACCTGGCATACACTCCACCCAGGTTCAGCTCTTCCTTGCTCCCTCACTTCCACAGCTCACCCCCTGAGAATAGAATCCCCTAATACAAGTACTCACTCCCCCATCCCTTGCACTTCCCCATGGTTTACCCTCCTATGAGCCCCTTTTCCTCAGTGTCTTCTCCTTCCATACACTGCCTTTTCCCCCTTCCTTCTTCTTCAATTGCACCTCCACCTGCTCTCCTCCTCCTCCTCTGTCCCTTCTGTGCTTGCTCCCTTCCACAACCTCTCCACTACATGTACCTCCTCCCACTGACCCCTGCATTGTGATTCCCCCTCCCCCTCAACATGTTTTGACCTTCCTCCCCCTTTATTTAGTGTGCTCGTGCCAACTCAACCTGTTTCCCTGCCACTCTCCATTTCTACTCCACAGTCTTCCCTCTCACCTTGTATCCTGTATTTACCCCTTCCCTCCTGGTCCCCTGACTCTTGTTCTATGGTGCCTTCCCCAACCCCCTGTTCTGTTTCATCAGCCAGTACTGCGTACCTGTTTGTTGTCTCCCAACCTCCTGCCCAAGCCCTCCTGTGTAATCCCTCCCTGCCTCTGCTTACCTTGAACCTCTTTTCTACTTCATTGCTGTCTGCCCATGTTCTCTACCACCTGCCAACACCTCCTTTTGGTGCTCCCAGGATCCTGTGGACTTGGTCCCCCTGGTCAAGTGCCCCCTTCTGGCCCTTGGCAGCCTGGTCTATCCTGCCATGGAGCCCTCCCTGCCCCTCTGCCCCATCTCCTCCTCACCCTTTCATTCCTGTCCCCTCCCCCAGTTCCCATCTCACGCTCTCTATCTCCAGCGTAAGCTGTCTGAACAACCTGCACACTGGACATACCCCCCACCTTCCACCAGGTTAACAGAAGCAGTGCTGCCCCACACCCACTGCAGCTCACAACCCTCCCAGCCTCCCAGTGCCCCCAACCCCAGTCATCCCTACCCCTCCACTCTACCCTCCCATTCATCCTGCTGCCTCCTTGCCCTGGCCTCCACATCTTCCCTGTATGTCCTAGGCTCTAAATATTTCACAGATCTTTACAATTGCATCTGTATTACTTAAGAACTGTAAATCTGCATTTCTGTCAAAACACTGTCCCCAGAATAGCCCTTACCTCAAAAAGAAAAATGCAGAACCATTACATTTGCATCAGTATTTCTTTAAGACTTTAAACCAGATTTCACCCCCTTTAAATTACTCCGCCTCCTGCCCCTTCCTAATAGGTGGAACCATTACTGGGAGTGGTCCATTTGCCTATTTGATAGTGGTGGCTGGTGGGAGAAAACAGGCCACAAGTCCTCCTCCCAGTACAAGCTATTTATTTATTTAGTTTTTGTTGACCGGGTAAGTGCACTAGACAAATTTTGCTTATTTTCAGGCACGACTCGGGGGAGGGGGATACAGATGAATGCCAGCTGACCTTGCACAAGATTAAGCTGTTGGTGGTATTTTTAATGAATGGGAGGAATTTGACCAGGGCACTGGGGAAATTCCCCTACTCTGCCTGCAGGGGGCCTTGCTTCCTGTAAGCAGAGGGGACCACTTTGTCTGCGGTACAAAGATGGCGTCCGGGAGTACTACTAAGCAACTAAGCAGGAGGAAGTAATGGAGATTGAAGAACAAAATGAAGAAATGGGAACTTCTAAAGGGAAGATGAATTTAAAGGATGCAAAGAATGCCACAGAACAAACAAATAATCCAGGTGATCTTAATAGTTCTTGTAATGACTCAGATATTTCTGACAATGATACTGAAACACAAGACAAACAAGATGTCAGAACTGAAGAGGAATGGATCCTGGAAAAACAAATACAGTCACAGTTGGATGATAAGGAAAGCGATTTGCCATTACAAAGATGAAATTAAAGCAGAGACTGCAACAGATACGCACTGACAGGGACAAGAAAGCTGTCAACCAGACCCAGCTGAAGCCTGATGACACAGTAGCATCAAAGGAGCCGACAGTTAGCTGGTACAATTTCTGATATTTCCAAAAGCGGGAGTAATGTCTGGAATGACACTAACAAACTCCATGGAGATTGGCCTAGGACAACCCGAGACTGTGTGTCAGGCCACAAAAAACTGGTCTGTACAAAATGCTTTACTTGCAGCAGGTTGGGAAAAAGATTCTGATACTGGTAACTGGAAATCTGGACCTTCCCCGATAGAAATGCTGAGTATGCCACAAAGAAAGAATAAAAATTCCCAACTAGAAGTTTCCCCAGAATTTTGTCTTACACAAAACCCAAGCCTTCATTTTAAAGGAAATACAGTACCCCAGCAACCTGATAAAAATGTAGAAAATGCAACCATAGAAAAAGAGGCCTCTGCTAATTTAGGCCCTACACTAATTGATCCACAGACGCAGAGAAAACAATTTGACTCTTTATTCAAATTACCTATAATGCCTGCAAAGAGACATAATGCGGTAAGGCTTCTGTATGTGGGGGGGGTTGACTGAAATGCCAAATACAGTAGGCAGTATGTGGCAAGAAATCTACTGAAAGACTTTAAAATTCTTTGTAAATGAGATCTATGCTCTCATACACGTGTCTGGAGAGACATTTGATATAAGCTTTAAAACGGCATCCAGCCTGGACAGATTCTGGAGTCAGTATAATAGTTTAAAAAACACTCCCCTATGGACACCATTTGTAGCGATACCATTAACCAAACCAGCCCAAAAATGGATCACAGTCCTATTCCGTAATGAAGGAATGAGCATGCATGATCTTATCCATTGGCTGAAGCAGAGATGTACAATTTAAAAAAATCCTGAGGCAATCATAGACTCTGAGAACATCTGGACGAGGGGATGGAAGGTTTTAGTCTTGCTTAAACTGAATGACACAGGAGTATCACACCTACAGGGGTTGAAATTAAGTTTCTTGGCAGCCAGCAGGGCTAGTGACTGGGAAAATCCACTGGCCCCACAGACATTTCCACTTGCCCAGTTGGTGTACATACTGAAGTGTTGCCTTCTCCAGTACAAGACTGCAGGGCTAATTAAATGAAAATCTTAATAGCCTGATACAAAATCTACCAGCATTTGGCTAGTGGGCTGGTGCCAATTTCGACCCCTGCGTCTACCAAATTCTTTTTTCATAGGGAGAGACACAGGAGTATTATTTTATCAGGGGCAACCTCGAGCATGCTACAGGTGTGGATTAGTGTCACACCTGAGTAGTGTGTGTGATCAGGTAAAGTGTAACCTCTGTGGAGAAATGGGACATTCGGAAAATCATTGTAATAATGAATTCAGATGTAATTTATGTGACACGGTGGGCCATACCTTTCAGAACTGCCAATGGGCAGCCCATAATGTGCCAGAAACAGCAGATGGGGACTTACAAAGGGACTGTATTTATCAAGCTCAAAAAGACAAAATCCAAAAACAGAGAGAAAACCTACAGAACTACACGAACCCCCTCCAGTAAATCCCCCACCTGTGACAGATACCCAGACCAAAGGGGACTGAGCAAACACGAGCTCCCCCTTCCCAAAAACAACAGGAAATACAAAATGTTAATTTTCAACCTACCAAAGAGAAACTAAGTGGTGGAGAACAAATGATGAGGACTGATCTGGTGGTGAACATGCCTCCCCCAGCCCCCAGAACTAGAGAAAAGTAAAACAAGATTTCGGGGAAAACATGAACCCTCGAAGGCAGAAGTAGCTATGGCTAATAAATTTGACATCCTACAGGACATTTCCAGAGGAAATGGAGAAGATTCTGACTCCTCCACAGTAACCTCCACAGTGGAGCAGGTGGTGTCTGCAAGTGATGAAACTCCCATAAAAGGAATAGGGAGGAAAAGAAAGGCAAAACCAAAAAACATACAAAAAGTGATGGGGTTAAGGAGAGGGAAGTACAAATAAATACCTGAATGTCCTTCTTAGTGCACCTATATATAGTGAATGTCAACAGTATTTTGAAAATGGAGAAATGTAAAAATGTTTTTTCTGTATTAATGTCTATGCTGGGAGGGATCGTCTTTTTACATTTGTACATTTTCATACATTGTCAGAGGTAAGGGCTGAGCAGAAAAATTGGTTTAAAGGTTCTTCTTTTTGGTCTATCGGACTGGAAACCTGTCCTGGAGTGGGCATACTTTTTAATGTACCTGACACCTCAGTATTAAAAATATATGACCTATGTCTGGGGACAGTATGAATTATGGATGTTGTAATTAGCAGTACCCAGTACAGACTAATAAATGTATATGCTCCCCAATGTAAAACAGCTAGAATAGATTTGTTTAACATAGAACTTGCTGGCAGATAAGGACCGCTTGGCCCACCTAGTCTGCCCATTTCCCTTCCTAACGGATAAGCTGCAGATCCTAGTTAACCAACAGCCTACTTCCTCCTACCCCCCCACTAGAACTGCCTTATGTCAGTCCCTTTCTTGCACACATCTATGACAGTCCTGATGGCAGGGGATTTTAATTGTGCTGTATCTTTGTTAGATAAAGGTAAATGTGCAAAAACAAAAAAACTCTACTGTGATTCAAATTTTTTATTAACTATGGTACAAACAGCACAAGTAATAGACTCTTATGTAGATAAAACTAAGACACATACCCCAACCTTTTATAAGGGAAAGCTAGCTACCAGGGTCGATTACATATTTGTATCAGCACATACTAATATTGACTCTGTCTCCATAGAGCCATTTTCAGATCACGCCTTTTTATCAACAATAATTGGACATACACAACATTTTAAGAAAGGCCCTGGCTTCTGGAAATGCAATATATCCATACTGCAACACATGGGCATGGGGGAGGAATTAAAACCGTTTTTTCTAGCTAGAAAGTCAGATTTTATTACATTTGAGAACCCAGCACAATGGTGGGAAGATACAAAAACTGACCTGAGATATCTATTAATATGAATGAGCAAACAAAATAGTAATCAAGCGTATCTAACATACCTACAAAACAGACAAAAATTTCAACATTTATTATCTTTAGCTTATAACAACATTCAAAATGTATCCAATGAAATAGATTCGGTCCAACAAGATTTAATGGTCTTTCATAAACAAAAAGCTGATACTTTCAACTGATACAGTTTGCCCCTTTGAAACATGTAGCAAGAAAATCTCTAAAACAGAAATATCCAAATTACAGGATAAGAAGGGAACACTAAAAACCAATAAATCCTCAATATTACACATAGTCTCACAGTATACATCACAAATGTTTGCTTCACTTCCTAGAGACACTGCAACAATACGTTCATATCTAGGAGAACTAGATATTCCAGATTTGCCACAAAATGTCTTAAGGAATCTTAGCAAACGAATTAGCATACAAGAAGTAACAGATGCCATACAAGCTTTAAATTCAGGGAAAACACCAGGAATGGATGGTATTCCCAATGAGATCTACAAAATATGAAAATTACGTACCTACCGTAATTGTTGATCTTCTCTTGTTTCTTCACCATTCATTACTGCTGGGTGTAAGCCGGAGGCGCACACCTGCCACGGGAGTTTTTTTTTTTTTAGGACTCGGCATCGTCGGCGCCGCCCCCGAGAGTGACGCACTGCGTGATGCATGAGGGGTGGCTGTTAGGTGCCGCAGACTCCTCCTCCATCCCAGTTCTGTTAGCCGGAGAGGCAAAATAAGGATAAGAAAAAGAGAGCGAGGCAAGAGAGCCGAGGGATAAAAAAAAGGAAAGGATATAAACTGAAAAAGGCATAAGCTGGAAGAGGACAGAAAAGAAGAAAATGCTTACCCTAAGGGACCACAGGGCCTCACTTCTGGGGTGGCTCCAAGGGAGGAACAGATGAAGAAAAGGAGAAGAAGAAGAGAGGGAGAGAACAAGGGATGTTGGGAGGGGAGAATACTGCCCACTGATATATCGGTTTAAGGCTTGTAAGTTCGGAGCAAAACAAGGGAGCAAGGATCCCACTTGATAGGACTGAAAGAAGGTTCCACCAAACTGTTTTCACAGACTGGACACAAAGGGCAGATTCTCTAACCTCCCGTCATCCAAACCTCTTAAACTCTAGCTGAGAGCTCACAGACTGCCGAGGCAGAAATTCTGTTCTGGAAAGAGAGCGCCCAACTAGGAAGAGGTCCTTTAGTACCTTGTTAATACGAATACAGATGCGTGTGTGGAGGGGGTGAGCTCTACAGAGGGCACCCCTTTATGAAAGGATAGAGTGGGAACTCAATCGGACTCCCTGAAGGCCAGGCAACAGTATCAGCTGAAGGTAAATGAAGTGCTAGGAAGCACCAACCAGAAGAACTGATACAAAAGAAGATTATGACCTGCCAGAGGGACCAGGACAAAAAGGACCGAGCCATAGAGGGATGGTCCTTTAACCATGAATTGAACCACATGGTTAAGAAAACCAAGAGGTCACCCCTAAGGGCAATCAGAAAGAGTTCCCTCAGGATAGAATAAATTCCACTCATTCCCCCTTTACCTTGAGGAAAATAGGATCCATTCAGAAAAGAGCGGAAAAATCAAGATGATTTTTTGGGGCTTAAAGAAGCGAAG
Source organism: Neoceratodus forsteri (assembly GCA_016271365.2). Taxonomy (NCBI): domain Eukaryota; kingdom Metazoa; phylum Chordata; order Ceratodontiformes; family Ceratodontidae; genus Neoceratodus; species Neoceratodus forsteri. The sequence continues at coordinate 1,225,098,242 of CM057450.1, forward strand.
AAGTAGGAGGAGCAGGCAGGAGGGAGGCATGAGAAGGAGGCCCTTGAGGGGAGGTGGGCAGGAATCAGTAATGAATGGTGAAGATACAAGAGAAGATCAAGAATTACGGTAGGTATGTAATTTTCATATCTTCCGTTGTCAATCTTCACCATTCATTACTGATGGGTGAGTACCAAGCTCCCCCCGAAGGGGGGTCTGAGTAGACCCTGAGGGAACAGATCCCTCAGCCTCCTACTGGTGAAAAGTATGGAGGGGGAGACCCTAACCACTAGACCAGGAAGTCTAAGGAGGGTGAGGGGAAGAAGGCGTCCCCCGAGGGCTGGGAGAGGGAGGTTGCCCATGAAGAAGCCTCCTCGCCCTGTGGGAAAAAAGGCGGGTCCGTCGGAAGGCAGAGTTAGCCACCCTACACCAGGCAATGGGTGACAGTCTGGAGAGATGAAGCCATGCCATCCGCCTAATGCAGATCGCTGTCCCTACTAGTCTGGACACCACCTCGTTGGCATCATAGGATGCCCTTGCTTGGTGCCTTGCAAGCTCCAGACCCTGCACAGAGAGGGAAATGGCCTGTCTAGACTGCTCTGAGTCAGGCAAAGAGGCTAAGACCTGAGCCAGCATTGACCACAGATGCCCGTTGTAAGCAGTGTGGTGAGTCTGATACAATGAGATGCATAACAACGCACAACCGGAAGAGAAAGCTCTTCGTCCCCACTGGTCGAATTCAGCAGAATCCGAATCCGGAGGCCTGTCATGCACCAGGTGTCGAGGCCCGGAAGGAGTGTCCAGGGACATCAAACCCGAAGGTGGATGAGGCAGAGAACCTAGAGACTCGTGGGGGGCACAATACCGTCTCCTGCAGTCTCCCAGGACTGGAGAAGGAGTGGCTGGAGACTGCCTGGTGCGGATAGATGCCTCCTGGAAGGGGATCAGCCAGGAAGGCACCACCAGATGGCGAGCGCTGAATTCACTAAGGAAAGCACGCATCTGCCGCTTGGTATTATCCATACGGATGTAAGCAATACGAAGCTCCGACACCATCCTCGAAAGGAAACACTGATAGTCAGTGAAATCAGTGTCAGAGGAAAGGTGGACAGGAAGTTCCTCTTCCTCAGAGGAGGAAGACGAGGAGGAGGAAGTGGAGCTCGAATGCTCAGAAGACTCCTGCGGGGGGGGGGGACAGGCGGAAAACCTGTTCATCCATGGCCCTGACATAGGATGGGAAGGCCGCCGCAGTAGCTGTGAACATCTCCCAATTTAATGGCCCAGTGGGCCCCACATGGCCTGGGAGAGAGGGAGGTGGTTGCAGAGGGATGGGTGATGGGCACCTAATAGCACGTGCTCGACCTCTGCCAAGGCTTTGGGATCAAGGTAGCGACGCCGCCAGGACTGGGGACCCTGAGATCGTGCCAGGTTGCATAGTACAATGGGAAAGAGGCAACTCCAGAAAGAGCCCTGAAGGGGAATCTCCCCTGTGACGCACCTGGGATTGCATGAGTCCAGAAGGGCAACCCTCAGAACTGCCACCAGAAGGCGCTTTAGAGACCTTAACAGAAAGGTGAGGATCAGCATTACGACTCCTCCCCACACCCTGCAGGGCGGTGGGGGCTCATCGCCGCTCCTGACCTCTACCCCTCAATCCTTCGGACTCTGAAGCAGCCCTCTTCCTCGTGACCAGTGGTATAGGTCCCTGCTGAGCAAGACCCCGAAGGGAATTCGCCGAGGCAGAGTCCTCCTTCCTCTGCTGAAGGACCCAAGCAGCACCAGGAACAGCAGCTGCCCGGGACCTCCGAGAAGAGGGTATCCTCTCTGGAATACCTAAAGGATCCACCATGGAAGACTCCAGGCCACCCCTAACCATGGAATTATCCGGGTTAACCAGCTCCAGGGACTCTGGGAGAGGAAGACTGGAACGTCTAGCCCTGCGGCCTACAGGAGGTTCTGAGCCCGAAGACTCTAGCCGTGGGTCTGGGTCCTCACCTGAATCATCCTCCTCCTCCAAGGAGGGGTCGACAAGGGAAGGCTCCATCGCAACAGCCGCAGGAACCTGCCCAGAGGTGGCACCAGGCCTGGTACCGCCGTAGGCCACAATACCAACCATGTCCGCAGAGTCATCCACACGTTCGGCGGCGCCAGGAACCCGGGCTGCACTGCGAACGGCGCCGCCAAGTCCCCAGTACTGCCATGAACAGTGCGAGACCCAGTGCCACCACCAACGGTGCTGCCAAGTCCCCGTGCCATGGAGATCGTGCAGAGGTCCAGTGCAACACCGCGAACGGCGCCGCCCGAGTCCCCAGCACCGTTCGGCCCAAGACGGCACCACTGACAGCGCTGCCCGAGTCCCCGGCACCGTGGACAGTGCTGAGACTCAGAATGGCACTGCCGATGATGCCGTCTGAGTCCCCAGCACCACGAACGGCACCCGAGACCCAGAAGAGCACTGCTGACAGCTCCGGCCGAGTCACTGGCACTGCAAGCTGCGCCAGACTCTGCGACGACAAGGGCAGATGAAAATGAGGGTCCACCAGAGCCGGGCCCCACAACCAGGGGCCGCGACACCGGGGGAGTCTGCACCTCCATGGAGGTGACTGGTGCCGACCGCGCCAACGGCGCAACCCCGAGGGATCACATCATTCCTCCAGCGCCGAAGAAGAAACCTCCTCCTTGACAAGGCTGGAAGTGGAGGAGGTTTCCTCCTCGCCAGGCTGTATAGAACTGGGAGGGGAACCGGAGGAAGGGTCAAGAGATCTGGCCTGGGAAGCCCTCGGGCGACGTCATCCTCCAAAAGTCGGTGGAGCTCGTCCGACTTTAAACACGCGGACTTCCAACACACGGCGATCCATGGAGAAGCAGGCATCACAATGCTCCATAACATGGTAGGGTCCCAGGCACCGGAGACAAACATCATGACGGTCTGTGATGGAAAACTGCTGGCCACAAGGGCACAGACGCATAGGGGCACAGCCCGCTGTAGACTTGCGTTTTACCCCTGAACCTGACATGATGCAAAACAATTAAGGAAAAACACAGAAAAGCTCTCGGCATCTTCGAATAAGATAGAAAAACAGAACGGTTTTACCGGTCAACGACGTTGAGAAACACGGGATGAAGGAGCTTGACGGCTTCGAGTAGGATATGGCCTATGACGCAGTACTGAATTCGGCTCCGCGCAGCAGGTGCAACCTTGACAGCAGGAAAAACAGAACTGGGATGGAGGAGACGTCTGCGGCACCTAACGGCCACCCCTCGTGCATCACGCAGTGCGTCACTCTCGGGGGCGGCACCATCAGCGCCGACTGCTAAAAAAAAAAAAATCCTGGGCGGGTGCGCACCTCTGGCTTACACCCAGCAGTAATGAATGGTGAAGACTGACAAGGGAAGATCTTAATACAATACTAAGGGGAGCTCCCCCTTCATGTGAACATGGGAGCATTGAACTACATTTTTAAAAAAGGGGACAAGATGAATATAGAAAATTGGAGACCCATATGCCTCCTAAATTCAGACATAAAAATCTTAACTAAAATCATAGCTAAAAGACTATCAGTAACACAATATATCATCTCGGAAGCCCAGACATGTTCAGTACCAAACAGGCATATTCAGGATCATCTCGTCACCTTAAGGGAGATAATAGAAAAAGGAAAGCTTGGGATGTTAGATAGCTATATGGTCTCACTAGATCAACAGAAACCATTCGATTCAATAAGCCATGACTTTCTGTGGGAATGCTTAAAATATCATATCCCGACAGAAGTAGTGTCCTGGATCAAAGGACTGTATAAAAATGCAACAGTGATACCCTGGACAAATGGTTGGAAAGACCAATTATACCTTTAAAGAGAGGAGTTCACCAGGGTTGCCCTTTAAGCCCGGTTTTGTATATATTTTTTATAGACCCATTACTGAGACACATCAATAAGGCAGCTCAGGTCAAACTCCTAGAACTAGGAATAGAACTGACGCCCCCCACACACACACACCTTAGAATAATGGCATACGCAGATGATATGATGCTTTTAGTGGCAGACACACAATCGATAGCAGAAACAATTTCTCTATGTTCAAAATTCGAAAACATCTCAGGGGCCTCTTTAAATCTGGCTAAATGTGCAGGACAATGCCTGAATTACACCCTAGATTATAAAGCCAAATTCATGGAATCAATATACAAACCACTCCGCTGACCATCCTGGGTATTCAATTTGGAAATGGCAACCTTAGTGAAATGAACTGGTCCCAGAAATTCCAGATAGGAAGCCAAAAAGTAGCAAATTGGAACAGATGGAAAATTGGCAAAAAGAAAAGGATATATTTAATAAAAACCTATTTAATACTGGTATTTTTATACATAAGCTACTTATTTCCTCCCCCTAGAAAAATAGAAGCATCCTTACTGAGTTTATTCTTTCAAGCTGTATGGGGCAGCAGGCTAAATCCCATAAAACGTAACATACTATACCTGCCCCAGAGACAAGGAGGGTTGGATATGGTAAACCCGATTCTTTTTTTTTAATAGTATGTTTCTGACGACAAATATTAAACCACTGCTCACACCAGTAGACAAAATTTGGGAATCATCATTATTTTCGACATGCCAGTCGTGGCTCTGGCTGTGGGAAACAAACTCACTAGAGGCTATTAAAAAGTCTTCGATAGTCCCAGATTATTTATCAGATATATTTCTCAGAATTAAACAATAGGGCCTGTCTTGTCAACACCTAAGAGTGATGCAGAGAAAACAACTTTATAAGCACTTAGCGACTTCTGTCTGCTCAGTGGATTGTGTTTTGGAAAAATGCCCTCCAGATATGGTAATGGACCTTAAATATTGTTTGAATAACCAAAGGACCCCACAAGAGATATGGGACATGCACTGGTTAAGCTGCCATGAAAAATCAAACATCAAGGGAAACCACAAGCATAAACAGATCTCAGAGAGATATTGTAGTACACTGGGCTGTAGCCAGCAGATAGAGACAATAGATCACCTATTGTTTCAGTGTAGCTTTATTAAAGGCTTTTGGTTATACTTATCACAAAAATGGAATGAACCAGTTTTTAATGCAATGTCTTATAGTATTTTAATGTATGTTGTATTTCCATCTCGATGGAGAAAATGGCATAAAGGAACTTTGCAAGTGGTTCTCGCTATTATAAAGTGGCATATCTGGATGGCCCATTCTTTATTCACTCTGCAACAAAAAGCATGTATGTATTTGGAAATGGCACAAAACATCAGATGTGATGTTAAAAGAATATACGAGAAAGAATCCAAGTGGGGGAATGTGGAGGATGTACGAAGGATATGGATAAACATGCCCTGAATTACAATGATTTTCCAATCACTTAAATAAAGGGGAAATAGATAAAGAAGGAAATGATGTTTAGTATATTTCTATCAATTGAAAAATAGAATGTAGATTTTCTTTTGTGTTTTTTGTTGTTATTTGATTCTTGGTTTTTGTTTCTTTTTCCCTAAGTTCCTTTTTGTTTTCTCTTACTGTGGATATTATGACTTGATGTATTGAAAGTTTGTATTTCTTTATTTTGGCAATAAAAATTTCCCCAACTCTTTTTTCAAGAAGTGCCATGGGATCTTTAACATCCACCTGACCTACCACCAGAGCGGACAGATGGGACCTCCGTTTAATGTCTCATCTGAAAGACGGCACCTCAGGAGTGCAGCACCCCTTCCCCCCATGCTGCACTACAGTGTCAGTATTGGAATTTAACCCAAGTGCATGGTGACCAGACCAATCTACAAGCTAACCAAATTACAAGAATAAATACTTCCCTTTAGTCCCCAGGAACACACATTGCAGCTCCTGCTTCTTCCAGCTCCCAATGCAAAGTGAAGCAATTAACTAAAATGGCCCTTGGCTACCTGCCCCACCCCCAAGTCTAAATCTGTTTGCAGTTTGATTTTGTAACTGCCACAGACAGAATTCAAAACAAGTCCTGCTTAAAGAGCTAGTGTACTGCCTAAAACTAATATTAGATTTTAAAGGCAGACAATCATTACCTTTTATATTTGAGGTACTTTTCCCTTTGTTTAATTAGATGATTGTTTATCTGATGTTAGTAGGTGTAATGTGTGTAACAGCTCTTAGCCTGGCAGCTGGCATATCTTGCTCTATTGCCCCACACTACATCATCAGCATTGTGATCTCATTGACAGTGACCTCACTGCTACTTAGAAACAGCAAGTGGGTGACAGCCAGGTCGTTCACCTGTGATGTCACATACAGTGAAATATCAATGCTGATGATGTAGTGTGGGGCAGTAGAGCTAGATATGTCGGCTGCCAGACTAAGAGCTGTTTTACACATCCAGCACAACAGTACCACATAGAGGACTTTCTGATGAGCAAAAGGAAAAATACTTCAAAAATAATGTTTCAACTGGCTACTACTTACAGTTTGTATTATTTTCCTCTCTGCCTGTTTTGACTCCACTAGCTCTTAAAAAAGAAAAATCATTTGTTTGAGTATAGAGGGTGCCGCTATGGGTGCACTTGTCAGCCCCAAGCACAAAGCAAGAAGCTTTATATCAAATTTATTCTGCTGAGAACTGTGTTGCAGGCAGTTGCGTAGACAGGGCGGCCATAGTCAACTAGTTACGGTACTGAGCTTGCCACTATGAGGCATCTAGTATCAGCAGTGAGGTTGACCCTGTTATGATGCAAGGCTCCCAAACTTCTGTTTACCGTAGGTGGGCAACATGGGGAGCAAAAGATAAGGTATCGTCCAGGATCACCCCAAAAGTATTTAAAGATTTCCTCCCATTCAAGTGTATGCCACAGGTTACTGTGGATGACAGGTGGGTACCTTTTTCTTCATTTGTGGGCTTGTGAAGAGCACTGGTTTGTGTTTCTTCTAATTAAGAACCAGTTTGGTATGTACAGAAATCAGAACATAGTTTGTTATATACAGAAATATACAGCAATCAACATGTATGTCCATGGATACATTATTTGGTTAGGATTTTAAGATCGGTGTTGAAATTACACTTCATGAGCTTTGGAAGCTTAAAGGGAGTCTGAGAGGATTTGTTTTTAAACTGAGCCCCACTTCCATTCATAAGTCAATGGTAGAGATTTGTGAGCTACAGGGGCTCCCTACAGAGCTGGGGGGGGGGCTGAGCCCTGACAAGCCCCCCGTAATTCCAACACTGGTATAGTTTAGATGGTTATAGTTCCTCTAGATACAACAGAATAGTCTCAATATTAAATACAAAGTGGTAATCAAGCAGTAATTGTTCGATACAGCATGATAGAAAGATTTGGAAGAATTACATAACCCCCGACATACCCCTTGGTTATCGTTATTATTCGCGGTGTATATGCTACCCATCAGAGACATTGTAAGAAGGTATGGTCTGAGATTTCACTGTTACACAGATGATACTCAGCTATACCTGTCTTTTGCACCCGACCAGGATGGAGCTCTCTCGGTATTTAACAACTGTCTGAAAGAAATCCAGGAGTGGATGGATTCTAGCTGGCTGAAGTTGAACTCGGAAAAGACAGAGATAATGACTGTGGACCCAGGTCACCAGATAGGGGTGTCGGATGTTGGTGCGCCTTCTGGAATTATTCTTGGCGGCGTTCCTCTCCCGACATATGAACAGGTGCGTAACCTGGGGGTGGTTCTTGATGATAGACTGACACTGCAGTCGCAGGTGTCAGCTGTCATCAAGACCTCCTTTTACCATCTTAGGAACATCGCCAGGATTAAGCATCTGGTTCCATCTGTCGACCTTCCAACTTTGGTCCATGCTTTTGTGTCCTCGCGCCTGGACTACTACAACTCCCTCTATCTAGGGTTTTCAGGGGTTGAAATCCGTCGCCTGCAGCTAGTGCAGAATGCTGCAGCTCAGCTTTTGGCGGGCTTGAGTAGATCCTGCCATATTACTCCGGTGCTGCGCGAACTGCACTGGCTGCCAATATGGTGTCGGATCACCTTTAAAGTCGGTTTACTGACTTTCATAGCCCTACAAGATCAGGGTCCGGTCTATCTGAATGAACTTCTGGTACCCTACTGCCCCGTAGTGATCGCTCCGCTCAGCTGACGAGGGGTTTCCAGAGATTCCAAGGGTATATCTGAAATCATCTGGTGTTAGAGCTTTTTCTTATGCTGCTCCCACCCTTTGGAACTCTCTACCCCATCGGTCACGAGAGTGCACTTCTGTGGAGGAATTTAAGAATGGTTTGAAAACTTTTCTTTGGCAAAAAGCTTTCCTGGAGATTTGAACTGTTTAATTGATACAACCTTCTGACTGTATCAAGTATTATTGGATTTTATAATGGTTGTTTTAATTGTTTTAAACTGTATGGCACCTTGAAAATAGAAAGGCACCATATAATAAAAATTATTATTATTATTATTATCTAAAAGCTCACATAGACTAGTCTAGGGGAAGGATAGGAATCTCCGGATCAGCAGCTTCAACAAGCAGTACTCTGAGCTCCCGCCATGGTTGATGCTGTACTTGTGGTACTCACACATGTGCAGTAACCAATAATTGCGCATGCATGAGAAAAAGCCCGCCGTGCCCAAGATGGCCACTGTGACAACAGTGCACATGCGCAATTACCGCCTATACTCACACATCCGCAGTGAGCTCATGGCAATCATCTTGGGCATAGCGGGCTCTTGTGGAACTGACAAATGTCCAAAAAACAGTGCACCCACTGAGAGGAGGGACTAGTGCAGCTGCAGAGGGGAGAGACGGTGGAGAAACAATGCTACAGCACTGACCGCAGCCCTGTGGCAGGCCACAGTGCCTGAAACCGGTCACGTGCTTCCAAAGTCCCTTTTCTCCTCTCCTAACAAAACATCTACAGGGCTCTGTCCATGCAGCCATAAGATGAAAAAGAGCAATCCAGCAATCCTGAGTTGAACTATGCAATTCATTTTGAAGAATCAGTGTGTTTCTAACTAAGCTGTTGGACTTAGATTGAGCCCTAACACTTCGAGGTATTAAAAACCTCTTCATCGGGAGCATGGTGTGCCAGTGTTCACTACATCTACTTTTGATGTGGACATTTATTTGTCAATCTTACTAAAAACAGAAACAACAGGCAGACCCACACATACCTTTATCCTAGGCCATCTTTGCACTGGATCAGAAAATTGAAATCCCCACACCTTTACAAAAGGGAAAAGGATCTTATTATCCTGCAGAGTCATGCCATGCTCAACAGTGACCATCTGCATAGGGGGACGCATCCTTGGTCAGAACGGTCAATGAGCAAAGGAGTCACATGCCAAGAACACCACTGAAAATGAGCTTTGCTCAATGGACAGTCCATATTCGTAACATGAATAAAATACATTACCACTACATTTACTGGTCTTTGCTCACACTTCACAAACACATGTTTGGGGAGGGGGCAAACATGACTGGAAAAAAATCAAATGGCAATAGAAACAATCCAGGCCTGGCAGCAGTGACCCAACTTATCTGAACAGGCTTTTGGCATTAAAAGTTAACATCACCTGCAGAAACAAAAGGCCTGACCTGATGGGCTGGTTTATTTTGTCTTGAAATTGGGTGCTCCTGTGCTCGTGCAAAGTCAAGATACCCTTGACTGCTAGCATAACAGATAAGGAATTTTATTCCTCACCCATTACACAAATATCAGTAATTCTAAAATAACTAAAATTAAGTACCAGTAATTCTAAAATAGCTAAAATGGTCATCCTTCCATATGAGGCATTCTTTGTACTATCTTCCTGTCTGAAAAATTACACTTTAATGTTGATGTTTTTCAGGATTTTGAATATGTCCCAATATTGATTCTATAAATACATCAAACAAACGGGTACTGCACTTATTCCTCAGTGTACTACAAAGAACACCTGGTGTATATTACTGTGACCATGGAAGCCACTCTAATGGTTGTAAGAGTGATCTCATGGCATTCTTAGAGTACGAGAACCACAAACCAAAGGTGAGTTTTTTTGGTGCACTAGGAATGTAAGACAGCTCATACAACTGAAGGAGTGGCCTCTGTGGTCATAGTAATACAGTATAATTTCCGCTCTAGGTCAAGTAATAATATATTTAAAAACTAGCCTCCCCAAACATCCCTGTTTCCAGGGCTTAGGAAGAAAGAGGACAGCAATACGCTCTCCAAGACCTGCTGCAAAACGTTTTTATTAACCCCACAAGGTGAAGAGTGACAAAACCATCTAATGAGCCCCAAAACCGATGGGTATACCACTGTAACTTGGGCACACCTATGGTTCCAATGCACTTGCACATGAGACACTCTGTACAGAATGAGCATCTCCTGCACAGAGAAAAAGAGCGCTCTGATTGTTCAAAAGCACTCCCTCAATCTATACTGATCAACAAACGGCTTCACAAGCCCTGTCTGTGAAATCAGTCTGTCTGCACAGTGACGAAGAAGTCAGAAAATCCTCATTACAAATGTCATACAGCTATCATTCCTTATCGAGGGAAACGTACTGTAAACACTGGAAATACAACAAACTTCAAACAACACAGAGTTCTTTGGAAAGCTGTACATACTAAGGCTTTATAAATGCACATATTTTCAAACCAACCAGCTGTTAAACACTAATTTTGGCAGAGATTCTGTGTCATCTCGCAAATCTCTTATGAGGCATGCACTCTCAAGTTCAGATTACCTTGCACAAAGATCCTGTTCCAGTAGATCCACCCTATGTTGTTTCCTCCAAGAAACACAAGATTGGATAATATCAACATGGCGGTCGAGAAAGATGCCAGAACTGCATGGCCTCGGCGTTGCATTTTCGGGGACATGGACTGCTCCTAAGGAAGGAAAGCTTAATGTTAACACCAAGGTACAATTCATTCTTTTAGAGCTTTCCCATTGATTTTTCACCCTCCCATGCAATACAACCGCACAGAATGTGACAAATGAAGACAATATTACCACTGACAGGTAGAACATGGTTATATGGCAGTCCAACAGGAGTTCCTTGTAATCCGTATTCAGTCAATGAACTGAAGAGGACAATAATTTCATCTTTAAAGAGTGCCCATCTCACCATTAAAGAGCTAGTCTACTGCCTGAAATTAATATTAACTTTTAAAAGTAAGGGACTGTTGCTCCTTATGTCTAAAGTGTTTTTTTTTTCTTTTCCCTTTTGTTAAGTAGAAGGTTTTCCACCTGACAATACCTGGTCTGATGTGTGTAACAGTATTCTACCTTGATGCTTACATAGCTAGTTCTACTCCTCCTCATACACCATCAGCCCTCTGACCTCACTTTCTGTGACATCACAAATTACAAAGAAGAGCCAGTCACCTGCTGCCAGATTAGTCTTTCGTAATGTCACAGTCAGTGAGTTCACAATGCTGATGACGTATAATGAGTACAACAAGACATGTCAGCTCCCAGTTATAGTACTTCTCTACATAGCACATCTTATACTATCAGGGCAAAAACCTAAAGAGCAAATAGAAAACTCTTTAAAAATAAAATGTAACTGCTGACTACTATTAAAAATTAACTTTTTTTTGCCAGTTGTTTTTGGTGCTACTTGCTGTTTAAGAACCACAGTAACATGGGGCCTGATTTTCAAAGATCATATTGTGCCGCAAGTCCTGAGTGACTCAGATATATGCTGCACAGGACCTGTAGCAAAGCAATGGGGTTTTCCATCTGTGCATCATTGTGCCACCCACTAATGCCACATTTCTGTATTCTAGTGTATGTCAATGCTGGGGCCTCTTGTGTACCTCTTGTAGCAGACTGCAGCTAACCATAGTCGCAAGTTGCTGCAAAGCAGGTCCAAGGGCTGTTAATGTGTCCGATATTAGAAACTCGGGTGCAGTTGTGGTATTTGGCCATGGTGCAAACTCTGCCAAAAAGTGAGGATACAGGAACTGATGAAGGCACTGCACCTGCTTTTGGAAGTCAGGCCCATACTGTCAATCTGAGTTTAAAATATAATACCACATTCTGAACAGCACTGCATTTTAGTTTGTAAAGAAAGAAAGAACAAACCATACCATCTTGGTTGCCTGAATTAAAGTGCAGAACAGTGCTTCAGGCATTTTAATTAAAATTGTAATTAGGTTAAAGCAGTTTTATTTCACTTACAAGACAATGTAATTATGTTTAAAAATGCCAGTAGCTGGTATGAACCATGAGTGCCTTTATTATTAGTTATTCTCCTTATAATGCTTAATTTACAGTGAAAGTAGAAATGAACAAATCAACCTTCTCACTAGGGAAAGGTGTCCAGTTGCAAAGTCCTAATTGTTTCATCACTGCAGCATAGGCAAAAGCTGGCAGTCAGTTTCTACATAAATAAATCTGGATCCAGCACAGCCAACCTCAGAAAAAAGGAATAAAGATACTCATCAGGAAGAGGCCCATACTAATCTTATAAGCATTATTACAATTTATACAGTGGCCACATGGAAAGTTTCCTTTTACTTCATTCAAATTTAAAAAATGTTGTGCTCCAGTTTCTGGAATGTTATGCTCAGTTCTCATTAGTCTGTTACTATGGCTGTTTAATGGTGTATACAAATAATATGCACATAGGTGAGCATTTCAACCCCTGTGTATTCTATATTAGATATTTCGAATTCTGATAACAAGTGATCTTAATTAAATGTTATTATTTATTTATTTTTTTTTTTATACTTTCTTTTTCTCCCTCCTGGTTTCCTACCCTCTTGGTCCTACTCCTTCGGGCCTCTCAATGCTCTGAGCCGTTCCTGGATCTGCCCCTAGAGTGCCTCCTCTCCTCCTTCCTGCACAGTGGGGTCTTGTCTAGTATGGCGGTCTGAGCGGAGAGGCTGTCATCCAGGACCCCAAGGGTGATTTTTCCCCTTGTCTTCATTTTTTTGGCCCCATCCCCTGGGGACGCCGGCACTTGGGACTAAGTCCCGAGAGGTAACGTGCTGACACACGTCTAGCCTCTCATGCGCCGTGCGACGTCCCCCCTCCCCGACCCCTAAGTTGGAGTCGCCCATCCCTTCAAGAATTGGTGCTTCCACCGAATCCTTTTATGGGAATGACGGACGCTTGCGCGTCCCGGGTATCCCACCCCTGAGGAAGGAGAGCATCCGTAGGGACGCTCGATCCTCCCTTCCCCCCCGCCAGCCCCCGGCTCCCCAGGTCTGTTACCAAACCCAGGTCGCCGGCGTAGCGTGAGGTGTGGCATCCAGGGCCTCAACCCTCAGCACCACCGGGCCAATTAAATGTTATTATTGATGTAGATGCAGTCTGAACACTGAAGAAGGATTATTTCTGAAACGTTTGTTTTTTGGGATTGTATCTTGATATTAAAAAGTTTAAAAAACATTTTACGGGTGAGTGGGCCCTTTGTACCAATTTAGTTCTTCAGTCAGTTTCTACAGAAACCACCAGTTGCCACATGTAGTGACAGTATGATCCAGTTAGGTCTGTGCTAGCGTGGCACATTGTACCACTCAAACCTAAATTTCCTTTTTAAAAACTGATTTTCCAAGGATAGCAAAACCAAGATGTACCATCTTCTGTTCAGTAAGGTACTTGCATGCAATTTTTGTTTGCTCAAAATGGCACCCAAAATTTTGTGCATGATTTTGATGTCATACTTTGAAAAACGCTTATTTTTTTAATAGATTAATATTGTAAGTATTTTTTTAGTTTTGATATTAAAATAAAATGGAATGAGTGGGCAGCACCCCCATGACTATGTATAAATGCTACCAGGAAATCTTTAAAATCATGCATAAAATATTGGGCACCATGTTTGTACAGTAAACAATTCTGTTTAGAATATTACAATGCCAGTGCATATAAAAAAAATCGCAAATAAATGCATTAATTTTCATGGGCAGGGGAGCTGAAGTGAAAACAAATCATTTATTTCCATTCCAGCTTAGTGAACAATGGATATTTCCTCTCCAGCTCCCTAATGGTCTGAGCAGAATTATTCCTTGTACCTAACATTTTGTCCAGGCCTGCAGGTACTACATTAGAACCCCTCGCTTGTCAATCTACTTGGCATCGTATAAATCGTACATGCCATGGGCAGCATGAAAATAAATGATTCATTTTGAACAGCTGGGTATGACCTCTATAGACCTCACTCGTGAAGTCAATAGCGGTCATAACCAATCATTAAGAATAAATCATTTACAACTCACTTAAGCAATCGAGTCAGTGCAACAAAGCATATAGCAAGGCTAACAGGATGCTGGGATGTATCGGGAGGGGTACTGACAGCGGAAGAAAAGAAGTAGTACTTCCCCTCTACAGATCCCTGGTGTGGCCTCACCTAGAGTACTGCGCCCAGTTCTGGAGACCTCACCTCAGAAAGGATAAGGATAAGTTAAAGACAGTGCAGCACAGAGTAACTAAAATTATTCAGGGCTAGCAGGGTAGATCTTATGAGGAGCACTCACAGCACTAAATATGAACTCAGTGGAGACCAGAAGGGAGAGGGGAGATATGACAGAGGCCTTCAAGTTCCTTAAAGGAATTAACAAAGCGAACTACGGGGAACTATTCAGCCTGAAGAATACCAATTTGCGGTGATGTGGACATGAATGGAAATTAACAGGAGATAGGTTCAGGAGGGATGTGAGGAAGTAGTACTTTACATAAAGGGTGATGGAACCTTGGAGCAGTCTGTTGGCTGAGGTGGTGGGTGTGAAAACAGTCAGGGGATTCGAGCAGGGCTGGGACACAATAAAGGAAATAGTGGTGACCGGGGAGACAGGACCAAGGAAGAGAATAGACAAAGGACGGCGAGGGTTAGTACCTTGGAGGAACAGTAGGTTCCAGGGATTACAGGAACTTGGGCAGACTGGATGGACCTTTGGTCTTTTTCTGCCATCACTGTCTATGTTTATATTCATGCAGCCCATGGCACACCCCATATTTATATACTGAAGAATACCTTACATACTAGTCTAGCACAAGAGAGGTGTTTGCCCTCACTACTTTCTCGGATTGTTTCTCTTAACTTTTCTTATTTACTATTTTATCTCCATGCCACCATGGATCACCACTCTAATGCCACTTCAGCTGTAAAACAAATGCTTGAAAAAAATGTATAAGACCCTGCCGGAATTGTTCTCTGGATGAAAATACAAAAATATGCTCTTCCTATCTAGATTCAAACCCATGGTCTCTTGTTTCTGAGCCTGGTGGTATTTCTGTTGCATCTCCAAGCTGCACTTTAGTGAACGGCAGCTCCTGTAGTCTACAAGTCAAGTCACATACCTATTACCCACGCACACTAGACTACCTAGGCTTGAATTCAGAGCAGGTCCTTTCATGTAAAATATAAGAAAAACAGTTTACATGGGCAACACCAATGTCAGAAATATACCATATGCACTTTTTACTAATGCACTTCCTTCAAAACAGACAGCTGTTTATCAGGACTCTTGCTAATGCATTCTTCACTTTCCGAAGACACTGAGACAGTCTACAATAAGGCAATTGTAACAAATATTTCAGATTAAGCCTTGATGTCTCAAAGGGTGGTCATATTAGCAGCCAAAGCAGGTGACAGACTTTAGCAATATTCCTAAGGTTGTGGAAACTATTGACTACAGCGGACACGTGAAACTCAAGTATCATGTTGTAGTGAAGAACACCTGCAGGCTGCCCTGATGGCCCAGCAGTATTGTGCTGCACTGAAGTGTGGATGACCTGGGTTCAGAAGCAAGCCCGGGAAGCTCCATCAGGAGGCACGTCAATGCAGAGTCAGCTGACACTCGGCAGAGCATCCCAGCCGGGGAGGGATAGCAGCAGTTCCCACTACCACAGCGACCCCTGCAGCTGGGCCAGGAAGAGTGCTCATGCTGCAGAGCGAGCTGTGTCTGTTGCACTACTTCTTGCTAGCAGAAGAAAATGGAGGACAAAAACATGGGGACCATCTAAATGAGAGCCTGGCTCAGCCTGATCAGGGTATATCCCTGTAAGCAGGTCACATCCCTATGACACTCTACCAGTCACAGAAAGAAAAAGCTGTATGAAAAAAAAGAAACACCTTCCAAATGTCTTACCACTTCCGAGGCACTCGGGCTTTCCCCATTCATTTTTTAGTTCCTCCAGCTCTTTCAATCAACTGATTCACAGTAGCTCTATTTTGTCTGGATTGTTTGAGCCCTGAGCCACAGGAGTGGGTCAAGTCATAAATGGCAATTCAGTAAATTTAATTCAAATGTTTTTTATTAAAACAAAATAATGTACATACTGAGATACTGTAAAACTGTCAATTTGTACATCAAGTGAATTTCGCTGATCGGGATTCTCTACACATTATGCGCAAATGTAAGTTCGCGATCCCAGGGCTCCTGGTGCCACTTTTCAGTAGCGGCTAGCATTATTTACTTCCTTAAGTTGGAAGGTTGTCATTTATTTCTTAATTGGCATTCCATCACTGGGTGTGTGTCAGAGCAAAAGCACTGCAGAACAAATTAATATGTAAGTCTGCGATCGTGGTCAGCTGTTCAATAGCTGCTGCTTAATTCACTGCTGCTTTCTGTGAGTCCAGTCAGTCTGCTAAGCTCCTACTTAAACACAGCAAACTACAGTACTAATTCTCTGCTGCTGGGTGAGAGTCCAGGGATTACTGTCAGCCTTGTTGTGTTTATCCCCCTATGTTGGTATGTGGGTTCAATTAGACTAGAAACTGGTACTGTATTGCATACAGTAATTAGTCACTTAATTAGGATGCAGCTGTAAGAGGCAGGTAATCAGCCAGTATTGCTACAAAAAATGGTCCTTCTGTTGTTCGGTCAGTTGTGTTTTGTGTGTTTTTTGGAGCAAATGTCTGTCATTCAGTGGCTGCAGCATGGTAGACTGACAAAAAGGAACTATGCAGTGCAAGCGGAGCTAACCGCATGTGGTTACCACCAACAAAAGAGAACAAAGCATTTTTAAAGTTGTTTTTCACTGACTTTATAGAGAAAAAAAGAAAGAAACAAAGACAGATTACTGCACAGAAAGAGCTGATCTCACTGAAGTTACTTAATCAGTTTTCATGATGCTGCTGTCTGGACAGAAATGATTAGCTGCCATTCTCCGAATAAATAATACTATTAAGATTACTGTATTAATTGATTTATAGTTGCTTTTGTAGTTGATTAAAAGTCACTTAGGAAAGGATACTGTATTAGCTTTTTTAGTTGATTAAAAGTTGCTTAGGACAGGATACTGTATTAGCTTTTGTAGTTGCTCTCACTCTCTCTCTCTCTCTGCCTGGGTAGTGCCTGAAAACAGTCCATTGGATCAGAGCACTCGCCGAACAATCAATTACATACATACATAAATAAATGGATGAAAGGCACAGCATCCTTTCTGAGCAGAGAAGTTATGCAGTTGTGCTCTAAGTGAAATACACACTAAACTTTATTCAGAAGTAAAGAGTGATCGCTGTAAAGATATGACCGCAATATGCAAGCACCTGTGGCAAATACACAATTCCTAAAAACATACAACAACTGGGAAATTCTAATATAAGACAGAAAATGCACTCATTTCATTTGAACCTGATAAGCAAATACTTATCAACTCATGGTAGTCCTCAATTTTGGAGACACACATTGGCAAAAATTGAAAATTTGTTTTGTTCTCTTTGTTCCACTGGCACCCCTTTCCTTCGTGCCCCTAGTGCCACATCTTATACCCGTCAGACTCACCCTGCGATGACACTCTGTTGGGGCACACATCCATTCCAGGTCTCTGATCACCTGGGGGATGACTCGTCCTTGCCGTGGGCCTCCCCAGTCATAGTCAAAGAACGTCACCCAAGAGCTCCTTACTATCCCGCTCCACTGGCTGATCTGTCACTGCTGGGGGCCACACCATAGCCGAGTGGGGGAGCATCACTGTGGTGCCCAGAAGGGCATGCCTGTTCAGTGTATCAGGAAGGGTCCAGGCATAGGGGGTGGGCAGAGAGGCCATCATCCAGTGTACCAGCATGGCTGTTTTTCCTGTGTTCTTGTCCTTCCCACTCTCCTCCCTACTGGTTGCGTGCATGCACAGTTGGCCTGGGGATCTTTGCTTGATTGTATATAGTCACCCATGCCAGCACCTCCACCAGCTACCACCAGGAGCTGCTACAGCACAGTGCTGCAAGCCTCCCCGGCCCCCCGGAGGAAAGCATCCATCAGACGCTGTTCACCCTCTGAGTCAGCCTCCACTCCTGACGTCCCGGGCACGGAGTGTAAACCTGGGTCACCTGTATGCCACAGATCCCCCATCACTCGGAACCATGGAGCTGGAGGAAAATTGGCAATTCTTATTCCATATTTTAAGGATTTAACAGCAATTTGGTTAAACAAATATGAAGGAGATTTATCTGATTTAGCATTAATGGCAAGGGAACAAAATTGCAGCAAACTGCACACTCCTTAACAAAATAGCCAATTCCTCTATAGATAGAACATAGCAATGTTAGATGGAAAAAAGATCACTGTCCCACTGCGTTCATTGCTTGCCATCCATCCAGCTGTTAATTCAGTTTAGAAAATATTAAAATCTGTCTATAGGATGATCTCAAGCTTGATTAGAGAAGGGTCATTAGCATATCATACTGCATAATATGACACGCAAACTGATGGCTGAGAGAGGCCAGCTAGGCTGTTTATGAGGGGATAATATAATTAACCAAAAGTTAAATTCAGCGCCGGTTCAGGGGTATTTTATTAACAAAAAACTAAACAACAAAAACAGCAGTAATAAAAAAAGAAATATTGGCAGTTCAAAACATAATCTACCCATATCTCTGCAGCAGAGTGTCAGGCTTCCCAGCTCTCCTTTCTCTCTCCTCTGTCCTCCCCGAGATCGGTTCTGGCCACAATTATCCATTCAACATTATTCAATATTCCAGTGAGGTACGTTATCAATGACCTCTTAACTCATTTCTCAATGAAGTAACTAGCCCCTTAATCTTAAATAAATAATAATAATAATAAAGTATTGAACCTTGTGGCATACCCCTATAAAGAAGGCAGGCTTTGAACTTGTCCCATTGATAGCCACTGCCTACAGTGGTACCCACTGTCAGGTTCTCTCATATCAATCAGTATCTTAGGTGAAGAACTGTTGAGAATACTCATGTGCTTTCAGTTTGCACTTGCATGTCATCCTGTAGTTGACCTGCTGCTCCCTACACCCCACAATCTAAAGGGCTTGTGGAGGCATACACATGTAAGTAAGTAAAAGTTTATTTGTTGAGCGCCCAATCCTGGAGGATCTGGCTGCTGTACAAGTAGGTAGGACACAAGTATATCAGTAAATGAACATAAAACATAGAAACACAGAAATCTGTCGGCAGAAAAGGACCCCATGGCCCATCTAGTCTGAAGTAATTACTCCCTCTAGGAAGGCTTCCTCTTCCATTCACTGTTGCTTAGGCCCATGTAGGTATCCCAAGCTTTTTTAAATTTGTTCACTGAATCCACCCCAGCAACCCATTCCAGCAGTCTATTCTGTGGCCTCACAACCTTCTCAGTAAAGAACTTACTCCTGACATCACCCCTAAAGCTACCCCCTTCCAGTCTGAGTGCATACCCACTAGTGGATTTGTTCACACTCCTTCTGAAGATGCTGTCAAACCTCACCCTGTTTATGCCCTTCAAGTACTTGAAGATTTCAACCATATCCCCCCTTTCCCTCCTCTTTTATAGTGTGTACAGGCCAAGCTCCCCCAGCCTCTCTCATATGATTTCTCGTGCAGCCCTGCCACCATTTTGGTTGCTCTTCTCTGGACCCTCTCCATCCTGTCCTTGTCCCCTTGCAAGTATGGCCTTCAGAACTGGACCCCATATTCCAGGTGTGGTATGACCATGGTTTTGTATAGCCGCATAACCACCTCCCTTTTCCTGCTTATAAAGCCCCTATCTATGCATGCCAACATTCTAACTACCTTCCCTGCTGCCCTGTTGCACAGATTCCGAACTTTCAGGTTGTCAGTAATTGTGATCCTCAGGTCCTTTCCTGATCTGTTACCCCAGTTCCCCCAAAGCCAGTATTGTGCCCTTGGATTTTTGTGCCCTATGTGCATAATTCTGCATTTTTAGCATTGAATTGTAGCTGCCACTTTTCTGACCACTCCTCCAGCCTGACCAGATCCTCCCTCATACATTCAACACACCCCGGTGCATCAACCCTATTATAGATCTTCATGTCATCTGCAAATAGGCACACCTTCCCACGTAGACCCTCTGAAATGTCCCCAATATAAATGTTAAAAAGTATGGGTCCCAGCACGGACCCCTGTGGAACCCCACTCATCACCCCTATCTTCTTTTGAGTGCTCCCCATTTATCACAACCCTCTGTGTCCTCTCTTCTAACCAATGTTTTACCCAGTTTGTGAGCTTGCTCCCCACTTCCATGCTGCCCAGTTTGCCTACCAGCTTCCTGTGTGGGATGGTGTCAAAGGCCTTCCTGAAGTCCAGGTAGGCCACATCCACCGCCCCGCCCTGGTCCCATATCTCTGTAACTCTGTCAAATAATTCAATCAGGTTGGTCTGACATGACCTTCCATCTGTGAATCCATGCTGGTTGTCATCCAGGAGGCCCTCCTCCTCCAGATATTTTACTAGCCTTTTCTTTATAAGTATCTCCATTAGCTTCCCTACAACAGAGGTAAGGCTAACATGGCAGTAGTTTCCTGGCTCCTCCCTGCTTCCCCCTTTATGTAATTGCATCACATTGGCCCTTTTCCAGTCCCCAGGAACCCTCCCCTTGTCAAGCAACAGATTTAATAACCTCGTGAGGGGTCCCAACAACTCTTGTTTTAACTCCTTGAGCACCCTTGGGTGAATCCCATCCTTATCCTTTCGCAGCCTTCCTAGTTCTTCCAATATCCTATCATCCATGAAGCGACTTGAGTTAATTTCTCTGCCTTCCCTTTCCCTACTATTCAGCTCCAGCCCTTCCCCCTCCTCTGCTGTGAAAACTGACGTGAAGTTGTCATTCAGAATATTTGCCTTCTCCACATCCCCCTCTACCAGTACTCCCCCTTAAGCTTCATAATCCCCAGCTTCCCTTCCTTCCGTCATTCACATATCTTAAAACTTCTTATCCCCCTTTTGCCTTGCTATATCTTCGTTTTTTCTGCCTTCGCCCTTCTGATTATTTTTCCTGCCTCCCTCAGCTTCTCCTTATAAACCTCCCTGTCTGTCTCCCTCCGAGAGATTTTATATACCTCGAATGTCCTCCTTTTCTCTCTAACTGCTTTTCTCACTGCTGTTGAGAACCAAAGTGGTTTCTTTGCCCTTTTATTCTCACTCATCGCCCTAACGCATAGCTCTGCCGCCTTTAATATTCCTCTTTTAATTTCCCCCCACCGCTCCTCTACGTCATCCAAGTTTTCCTTCCCTTCTAACTCTTTTCGCACTATTTCTTTCATCCTCCTAAAATCTGCCTTTCTAAAGTCTAGCACCTTAGTGGCGGATCTGCTCTTTACTGGCCCCATTCTAAGTCTAAATCGTATTGTCCTATGGTCACTGTCGCCCAAGCTTTCCCCAAACTCCACCTCATCGACTCTGTCCCCATTTGACATAACCAGGTCTAGTATGGCTCTCCTCCCCCTAGTTGGTTCTGTGACAAGCTGGTGTATGAACGTTTCCTGCATGGCTTCTAACAGCTCCCTACTCCTTTCTGTGGATGCTGTCGGGACTTCCCATTCCACGTCTGGAAAATTTAGATTGCCCAACACCACGATTTCCCCTTTGCTGGCCATCCCCTGTATTTCCTTAACCATCTTTCTATCCACTTCCTCCCCCTGATTTGGTGGTCTGTAGACCACCCCTCCCCTTACTGCCTCCTCGCCCTCTCTGCTTAAGGTGACCCATAGGGTCTCCACTGATCCTTGCCTGCTCTTGCTCAGTGATGCCCAAATCCCCTCCTTTACATAAAGGGCCACCACTCACCTCCCCTTTTTCCTGTCCTGTCCCGCCTGTAAAGTCCATACCCAGGTATTTCCACCTTCCGCTGTGGTTGTCTGCCCACCAAGTCTCCATTACTGCAATGAGGTCTAGGTCATCTGCCACCATCACCGCCTGCAGGTCTCCCATCCTATTTTCTAGACTCCTGACATTTGCTAGCAATCCCTTCCACAAGCCCTGTTAGCAATCCCTTCCACCAGCCCTGCCTTCCTGTGTTCTCACCCCCCCCCCCACCAAAGACAAATAATACAAATAAAACAGGTTAAAATCCAGCTTACATAAAATATTACTAAAAATGTTGCAGCAGTTTACAGATTTGTTTATGGACATTCTATGAATGCTTGTCTAAAGAGATGCACCTTTAGGCCTCGCTTATACCACCAATGGGGCCTACCTCAAGGATCTTAATAATAATAATAAACATTATTTTTAATGCGCCTTTCAGATATCAAGGCGCAGTACATGTTAAAACAGTTTAAAACCAATGCTACAATCACAATAAAATATACAGTACAGTTAGAATCTGTCATCCTCATTACCATATGCCCTGTTCCATAAATGCATCTTTAATACCTGTTTAAATCCTCCCATGGTCATGCACTCCCTAATCCGACAGGGTAGAGAATTCCAGAGGGTTGGGGCCATGAACAAAAATGCCCGGGCCTCGGACGATTTTAAAAACACCCTCGGAATCTCCAGAAACCCCTTGTCGGCCGAGCAGAGCAGTCGCTCAGGGTGGTAAGCAACCAGAAGCTCTTTCAGGTAGTCAGGACCCAGTCCGTGTAGGGCTTTATATGTCAGTAATCTGAATTTGAAGGTGATCCGCCACTGAACTGGCAGCCAGTACAGTTCCCGCAGCACTGGTGTGATGTGGGAAGATCGAGGAATCCCCATCAACAACCGGGCCACGGAATTCTGCACCAGCTGCAGGCGGCGGATATCAACCCCCAGCAGCCCAAAGTAAAGGGAGTTGCAATAATCCAGACGCGAGGTCACAGAGGCATGGATCAATGTAAGAAGGCCACTGGATTGAACAAGGTGCTTGATCCTAGCAATGTTCCTCAGATGATAAAAGGATAACTTAATGATAGCCGACACCTGCGATCAAAGTGTCAACCCATCGTCAAGCATCACCCCTAGGTCTCGCACCTGTTCAGAGATAGGAAGCTTGGAGTTCCCAAGGAATAGTCCTGTGAGTTGACCTGTCCCCAACCCCCCATCCGGTGACTTGGATCCATAACCATCACCTCCGTCTTCCCAGGGTTCAACTTCAACCAGCTGGACTTCATCCAATCCTGGATTTCAGCAAGGCAGTCGTTAAATACCAAGAGTGCTCCATCCTGGTCGGGTTCAAAAGACAGGTAGAGCATAGCAATGAAACCTCAGCCCATACCATCTTACAATGTCTCCGAGGGGAAGCATGTACACTGCAAACAACATGGAGGACAGCACTGAGCCCTGAGGAACCCCACAAGACAGAGAGATAGGGTCGGAGGAAAAAAACCCCGACACCACCCTCTGAGTTCTACCGGTGAGAAATGATGTAAACCATCTGAGGACTGGACCAGAAAGCTCACAGATGAATCTCAAGAGCTCAAGCAGTACCCCATGGTCAATGGTGTCAAAAGCTGATGACAGATCAAGAAGTACCAAAATGGACCATTTTTTCTGGTCTCTCACTATCGGGAGATCATTGAGCACCCGAACCAGCACAGTCTCAGTACTGTGCCTCTTTCGGAAACCAGATTGGAGAGGTTCATAGATGCTATGGATGGTCAAATGGTTCTCCAGCTGTGCAGCCACTACTTTCTCAATCACCTTCCCCACAAAGGGAATGTTAGAGAGAGGCCTGTAGTTTTCGAGAGAGTCTGGGCCCAATGAAGCCTTCTTCAACAAAGTTGTCACCATTGCTTCCTTCAGGGAGCAGGGGTACTCACCAGAGTCAAGGGAGCACCAGACTATCTGCACCAGAACCGGGCCGATAGCATCACCATAGCCCATTATCAGGGATGTAGGACCCGGATCTAAACTACAGCATGTAGGGCGCATACCCTGGACAATCCGCATAACATCCACGATTTCCAGCCGGTTGAAGGAACTCCAAGAAAAAGGAGGGATAGTGGCCAAGCATCGATCATCAACAACTCCCACAGAGTGTGCCGCTCAGGTCTCCAACCTGATGTCGGCCACCTTATCAGCAAAGAACCGAGCAAGCTCTTCACACTGCAATTGTGAAAATGCTCTTCGAACTTGCAAACAGGCTGGTCTGCACAGCCTGTCCACTGTTCGAAAGAGTTGAGCTGGTTGGTTCTGAGCGGCAGTAATTTCCCTGGACAGGAACTCTGCCTTCTTACGGGAGATTTCTGACTGATAGAGTCGATAATGCTCTAGCAATCTAAGATGGTCGGCATCTAAGCTGGATTTCCGCCAGCACCACTCTAACCTTCGTCCTAGTCACCACAACTCCCTCAAGGCCCCATCAAACCACGGAGACCGAGGGCGAAGGGAGAGACTGGAGCAATGGAATCCAGCGCTGAAGTAATGGCCTTATTATAGGCCACAACCAAAACCTCCGAATCCATGCTTGCCACAAGAAATTCTGACAGATCAAGCACCACAGCTAGACCATCAGGCATCATATCCCGTATAGGGCAGTACTTGACCATCTCCACAGGGGTTGGCCTACAAGAAGGGGTGCAAAAATTAAATCGCACAGTGTAGTGATCGGACCATCTGACGGGTTCCACCCCCACGTCATAGGCCTCAGTCCCCAGGAGGAAAACCAGGTCAAGAGAATGGCCATGTTTATGGGTAGCAGATGTAACCACCTGTGTGAGGCCCAGTGAATGCATCAACTGGAGGAAGTGCTGTCCAAATTGCGAGAGTTTGTCATCAATCCAGGCATTGAAGTCACCCAGGACCATCAGCCTGGGTGACTCAAATGCCAGTTCGACCACGAAGTCCGCCACTTCCTTAAGGAATAGCTTCCCATCCCCGGGTGGACGGTAGATGAGAGCCATTCTATAGCCCACACCTGCTACTATGGCACATTCAAATGATCTGGCCTCCTCAACTTTTACACTTGTGAGGTCCAATTTGGTCTTAAAACAGACTGCAACCCCCCCTCCCCTGCGGTCCAATCTCGGGCGGTGTATCATTGAATACCCAGCCGGAATTGCAGCCTCAGATATGGGGCCTGCATTACCATCCAGCCAGGTTTCGGTGATGTTCGTCAGATCTGTTCTCCCGACAAGATCTACAATAATTGCAGTCTTGTTCTTAACAGATCTGACATTGCATAACACCACCCGAGCTGGACAGGACTCCTGGGCTGCCCCGACCTCCTGCCCACCACCAATGGTGGTGCCCTTGGCTATGGTGAGTAGACAAGATGGCCCATGTTCTAGACTCCATTTCGCCCCAGGGTGTCTTCTGGGCTTAACGACCCCGATGTGAGTGCTTCGCTCTTTCACCCTCCGCTGTTCACATCCCCCACCCCGCCCCCTCCTACGAGCAATACCCAAAGCCCGACAATGTTGATAGGTGGAAAAAAGCAATGGTGGGGGTAAAAAGGGGCGGAGGGCATGAAGAGTGGAGGCGGAATAGCGCATGACCCGGGGGGTAGAACAATGACATATATTCCAGGCCTAAAACATGGCACCAGGAGAACCAATACAATCTTAGTAGCAAGTTCCTTAGTACCGGACCTGCATCTCAAATGATCGATCACCAGAGGTCTTAAGGCGGTGTCTGGGAACCACTAGGAGGCTCTCGATAGAGAAAAGAAGTGAGCACACTGGACAGGCAGTAGTCAGGAGGTCATTCAGGTAGCCAGGGTCCAATCTATGTCGGGTCATACAGGTGAGCAAGCCCACCTTGAAGTTTATTCGCCACCTAACCAGCAACCAGTGCAATTCACGCAAAACTGGGGTCACATAACAGCACCTCGGAAGGCCTGTCAGTAACCTCGCTACCACATTCTGCACCAGCTGCAGTCACGGAAAAACCCCTCCAGTGACCCTAAGGTACAGAGCATTGCAGTAATTGAGCCGCAATGTCACAAATGCATGTACCAGTGAAGGCAGATCGTCAGCTGGAATCAAGGCTTTGATCCGGGCAACATTCCTCAAGTGGCAGAAACCACTTCTGACAACAGATGACACCTGAGCCTCAAGTGTCATCCCATTATCAAAGATGATGCCCAGATTTTGCACCTTGTGTCCACATCCCACTGACTATCAGGGCCAGTCACTAGCACCTCTGTCTTGTCAGGATTGAGTCTTAGCCAGCTAGAGGACAACCAGTCCTGGATCTCGGCCAGACATTTATTTGGCACCTCCACGGCGTCACCTGTCCCAGGTAAAAATGACATATATAGCTGGGTATCATATGCATAGCAGTGGAACCCCAAGCTTATCATCTAACGATATCAACTAGGGGAAGCATGTACATTGTGAACAATGCAGGTGACAGGATTGACCCCTGGGGAACTCCACAAGGCAGGAGCTTCGGGCAGGATGAGAAATGTCCCATCACCACCTTCTGCACCCTGCCTGTAAGAAAGGACTCAAACCAGCTGATGATAGTACTGGTGAGTCCACAAAGCTTCCTAAGGCAATCCAGCAGAACTGCATAGTCCACAGTGTCAAATGCTGAGAAAAGATCGAGAAGAACGAGGATCGCTCCCCTCTATCTCTCGCCTTGAAGAGATAATTATGCACTCTGACCAGCACCATTTCACTGTTATGTCTTGACCTAAATCCCAACTGGAAGGGCTCATAGATGGCATGGTCTGTGAGGTGTGCTTTGAGCTGCAGTGCCATCACTTTCTCAATAACCTTACCCAAACACGGGAGGTTAGGGATAAGTCTGAAGTTTGTTAAGATGTCAGGGTTGAGAGATGGTTTCTTAAGGAGGGTCTCACCTGCACCTCTCTTTAAGGGCACCGGGAAAACATCCTTCTGAAAGTAAACACTGCACAATCTTATCAACCACTGGCCCAACAGACTCAACACATCCCATTAAGAGATGAATTTGGCCTGGGTCCAGTTTGCAGTATGTGGGCTGCAGCTTCTAAATCAATGGAAAGCAGCAAGAAACCGCACCACTCAGAGTAACTTTAAAATAGCAGCTTTAATCAAAAAAGTTTAAAGCACCGCCATAAGTGCCTCCTGATTACGCATGTTTGAATGCGAAACCGTTAGAGGGTTGTAGCTGTGTCCCTGATGCAGTTTGCACTTATGGCAGTGTTTTAAACTTTTTTCATTAAAGCTGCAATTTTTAAGTTTCTCCGAGTGATGCGGTTTCTTGCTGCTTTCCACTGACCTTTTTTGTTGCTGCACACTCTGCACCCTGTTGAGATGTTTTGCTTTGCTGTGAGCTTCTAAATCACCTCGCAAACCTTTGTAGTGCCCCAAAGTATGGGACCCAACAAAAATAAAGAAATAAATCAATAAATAAATAGATTGGGTGCCCCTAAGAGCCATAGGGCTATGTGGGCAGTGTCTGCGGGTCCCTCTACAGTGAATCCCTTGCCCAGCAGACACGGCAGCAGGGCAGAGCATTTGTTTTTTTTTTTCAAAAGTTTATTTTTCTTTCCTGGCTGCCTGCTCTGTCTTGGAACCTCCCCCCTGTCCCCCGAGCAGGCAGCATGTGCTGCAGCTACCCACGCGCTGGGACTGCTGTCCATGCCCAGTCCATGGTGTTTGGTTTCAAAAAAATTAACCAGTGGGGTGGCACAAGCTCGGGGTTCCAGAATCAAAATCTTGAGTGTGACTTTGGAAAAAATGATCTCTTTTTTAGAAGAGTTGCAGCTGGACTGGGAGGAGTGAGGATGCAGAAAGCGGGTGGGGACACGTGTGGTTACCTGGCCGGTTGAAGCCATCCCATGGGCTTGTCTGTGCACCTCAGCTCCCCAGTCAGCAGTCTCTGGTCTGTGCCCATGTTTGTGTGGCAGCTTCTGTGTGGCGGAGGGTCTCCAGAAGAGAAGCAGCATCCCCGATCATGGTGTGGGCCCTGTATAGCCCCATTAATTATTTTATTTAAAAAGTAAAGTCGGTCCCACGTCGGCAGCGCCCAGCAGCAGGGCCGCATCCTGTGAGTGTCAGGTGGACTGCCCCGAAGTTGAAAGGCCCCACAAGGACCTGGAGTTGCATTCCCACTTGCCTCCATGAAGTCTCTCCTTCTGCCCATGCCTCCCAGTCTCCCTTCTCTGTTGTCTTCAACCCAGGCTGGGGCGGTGAGTCGGCAGCAGCACCACTATTCAGGAGAAGACTGCCTTAAGTTTAGAAAAGAAAATTATAAATTGTTAATAAGCGACAGACGGCCGCAGCAATTTGTGGGGCTAGGGCAAGGCCCTGTTTCTAAGGACCACCTGTGGGTGGGCATAGTCAAATTTATTTAAATCAGGCTCCATTAAAGAGCAAAGAGTTGGGCGGCACTATTCAAATGAAGTGGCTCCCAGAGGCGGTGCATGGGCAGAGTCAAGGGTAAGCCAGCCTGATTATATTAAAATATTAATATTCAGCTAGGCAATCCAGGGAGATATAACTAAGGGCAACAGGCCCTATTGTAAGGGTGTTAATATTTATAAGTGAAACTCCTGGAGGCAGAGCAGAGGTGGGGCTAGGAGCAGTTAGCCCTGCTGTAAGAAAAAAAACAGTATTTATTAGCAGTTTCCAAGTGTGTAATAGAGGAGCAGGGCCAGCCCCATTCATAAAGAGGGGCAAGTTTAACAATTGTTTTACCCTCTCTGTTTTGCTAAACTGAATGCAGGGCAGTGTGCATGTCACATAGATCACATTGGTGGGAGGTATTTTATAGGTTCCCCCCACCGCTGGTCCGCACAGAGGCAGCCAAACATTAGGGTAGGCTAGTAAGCCCCACACAAGGGCTAGTAGTAAGAAGATGGTTAATCAGGGCTATCATCAGGACAATTTAGAGTGGCAAGAAGTGTGATACTGTGTCTGATCTGTTAAACTGCTGCAATTGCCCTGAACTGTGTGTTTTGGCCCCTGAAACTTGCAATTCCCCCAGAACTGGTTACCTGCCCTCTACTACTTGCAATTGCCCTTACTACTTGTAATTGCCCCTGTACTGGTTATTTGTCATCTGCTTCTGTCAACTGCCCCCTGAACTGGTTACTTGCTCCTGCAACTGGCAGTTGGCCCCGATCTGGTTATTTGCCCTCTGCTACTGGCAATTGCCTCATAACTGGTTATCTGCCCTCTGCTACTGGCAATTGCCCCCAAACTGATTATTTTCCCTCTGCTAATGGCAACTGCCCCCAGAACTGGTTATTTGCCCTCTGCTGCTGGCAATTATCCCAAACTGGTTATTTGCCCTCTGCTACTGGCAATTGCCCTCAAACAGTTTGCCCTCTGCTACTGGCAATTGCCCCTGAACTGGTTATTTGCCCTCCACTACTGTTAGTAGCCCCAAGAACAGGTTGTTTGCCCTCTGCAACTGGCAACTGTCCCTTGAACTGGTTACTTGCCCTCCACTACTGGCAATTGCCCCTGAACTGGTTATGTGCTCCTGCACCTGGCAATTGACCTCCTGAATTGTGTGCTACCTACCACAACCTGGTTCCACATCTCAATTTGTCAGCATGTACTGCAAGTGCATCTTCCCTGCTTGGGCACCTCTTTGATGCGCCACAATGTACTGGCCCCTAGTTAGCACTACCGCGAGCAAGTAAAGGCCCACCTTCTGTCCTGAATCCTCCTTGTCCCTTTCCTGTTAAGGTGCTTAGTAAGTACAGGAGCTGCACTGGCTCACTAGTAAGGGACCATCCCATCCAGCTCCAAACAGATTCAACACCCATTTGTTATTTTACTTTTCTTTAGGCACCATTTGGCATAGTTGTTCAGCGGCCAGCATCTGGAATCGGTGTCCGAAGACTTTCAGTGTGGGTTCCCATTTGAAGACCTGCATCATCCTGGTTGCATCTTTGCTTCAGCTTGCAGTATCTTTTTTAGTTCATCTTGTTCTGGCAATCCATTGGAGGGTTTCTGCCGAAGTCTCCTCTTCAGTTCCTCTCATCCTGGCAACCCACTGTAGGGTTTGTGCCGAAGTAGCCTCTTCAGTTCCTCTTTTGTCCTGGAGGCCCATCAGAGGGTTTGTGCCTAAGCATCCTCTTCCATTCATTTCATCCTGGCAGCCCACTGGAGAGTTTGTGCCTAAGCATCCTCTTCCATTCCTTTCATCCTGACAGCCCACTGGAGGGTTTGTGCTGAGGTATCCTCTTCAGTTCATCTCATCCTGGCAGCCCACTAGAGGGTTTGTGCCAAAGTATCCTCTTCAGTTCATCTCATCCTGGCAGCCCACTGGAGGGTTTGTGCCTAAGCATCCTCTTCCATTCCTTTCATCCTGGCAGCCCACTGGAGGGTTTGTGCCTAAGCATCCTCCTCCATTCCTTTCATCCTGACAGCCCACTGGAGGGTTTGTGCTGAGGTATCCTCTTCAGTTCATCTCATCCTGGCAGCCCACTGGAGGGTTTGTGCCAAAGTATCCTCTTCAGTTCATCTCATCCTGGCAGCCCACTGGAGGGTTTGTGCCAAAGTATCCTCTTCAGTTTGTCTTGTCCCGGCAGCCCATTGGAGGGTATGTGCCAGAACGTTTTCCATTCAGCTCTTTTGTCCTGGCAGCCCAAGGAGAGGGGTGTTTGCCAATGAACTCATGGCCTGTATACCAGATCTCTCATAAGTCCCAGTGGCCTCACCTAGGCCCACACTGAAATGACAGTTCAAAGTTACAACCAAGATCCTTTGTGTCTAGCTATCCTCCTTCCCTTTCACCAAAAAGTCTGTGCGCACGAAGATAACTGCCAAAAGTGAACTCCAAAGTAGACTGTATTCTTGAACTCATTGCAGCATTTCAGTGTTCTGTACTATTAAAAGAGCTCTCAGTACCAGTGGTTGACCAGTTGTTGCTGATTTAGAGTACTCAGTTTAACTTAGAAATGTAGACGTTTTAGGCCACAGTGCACCTTTTAGAGCTTAAGTTAGTTATTTATGTGCCATTACTGTTCAAATAATAATAATAATGCTGTCCATTCTTCCTGTCATTATAATTATTGGTGTTTTCCTCTGTGATTATGCCCTCCTTCCCCTCCTGTCAAATAAACATCTTTGTTTCATCGGACCTCTGTGTACGACTCCTGCCTCTCCTTGTTGGGTGCCTCCATCCACCCACCTAGGAACCTGTAGTGTCACCCGCCACAACACCTGGTGGGGAGTGACACTGATGCTGGTAGTAAGACAGTCACATCCACATCTCAGAGTGAAGAACCATGAAAACTACCAGAGCACCACACCTTAGCCACCCCAACCAGACTAAACTTGCTCCAACCAATAGGAGTGCCTCTGGACCCACACAACTCACCATTATGAGCCTGCAAGCGCCCCAGTGGGGAGGTCCCAGCCCTGATGGAGGACACCCTGTCAGAGAAGAACAGAGCAACCTCCTCGCACTGGGTGATTGAAGATGCTTTTTTCTGCCGTAGACAGGTGGGATGGAGAAGCCTGTCCACAGTTCGAAAAA
The DNA here is from genome assembly GCA_016271365.2 of Neoceratodus forsteri. NCBI lineage: Eukaryota > Metazoa > Chordata > Ceratodontiformes > Ceratodontidae > Neoceratodus > Neoceratodus forsteri. The sequence goes on from CM057450.1 coordinate 1,225,129,696, forward strand.
GCAGAGGTGGTCTGTTTCTCCCTGCAGCAATCTCCCTGGACAGGAACTCTACCTTCTTCTGGTTGATTGCCCCTTGATATTCACCACAGTGAAATCTCAAAGCCAGTTTATCCCCATCAGACTGAGTCCTCCTGCAAAGATGCTACAACCTTAGGCCCATGATCTTCACCTCCTTGAAAGCTGCATCAAACCAAGGGAGTCCCAAGCAAGAAGAGCTGGGTCGTACACAGACCAGAGCAGCAGAGTCGAGTGCCTTGATAACAGCCTTATTATAAGCTGCAACTGCACCACCCACACATACTGCACAAACAAAACTCACACCAGATAGATGTGCAGCCATATTTCTGTATAATGTCACCTGCCGACTCTCGACAACTCTGCAAATGATGATGTATATTCATGGCATATAAAACCAATGACAGCCATTAAAACTAGCTGTGACTGAGAACACTGTGACAGTAGCATACCGAGCTCTTCAGTCATAATGGAACCTGATGCTGTGCATCACTGTATTTTGTGGCATACCGACAGAAACCCACTCTAAAGCTGGACCACTGAAACTAAAATGTCTCAATTTATTCTTCAAGGCCGTATGGTCTACACTGTGTTTTTCAAGTCAATAAGGATGCCAACTGTGTGATGGCTTTTACCAGCAGCTAAACAAACATTGTTCAAAACACTGGAAAGTGCAGTTGTGGTATTATGGAACAGTCTACAACTAAACTGCTGAGGTACGAACAAGTTATTTTGAGATGCACAGTGCATTACCTGTGATACAACTATTTTTTTCCAACACTTTTGAAACAAGAGGCAGTAGTACATGGGGCAATACTGTAGCTTCCTACTTCAGAATCAGATCCAGATATACATATTGGTGTTACTTTAGCCTGGTTTCAGTTTTCAGGACATAGCCTGGTCTCTGTGCGATTTGTTCCCTTCAACCACAGGTCTACAATCCTGGCTATTTTCATGCCACCTGTATATTTAGTCATACCGCTCATAATCCCCATGTCTAAACCTTTCATACAAACATTAAAAAGGCATTAGAAAATGAAGCCACAAGGAGCATGACTAAATCTGCGAGTAACACCTAAATAGTGTGGTGACACACACATTGTGGAGGGAGGAAACTTTAGTCTACAAATAATTAACCCAGGAAAGCCCAGCAGAGATACAGCATCTCGTTTTCAGTGGGATCCTGCTTCCACCCACTTCCACAGCTGTGTGAATTGAAGCACTGAGAAGGGATGTTAAATGATGTTATAAATTAATGGCAATTAGTAAAATCTGAACAAGCGATCTTCTGGTTTACAAGCCGGGGCTCTAACCACTAGACCACACTATATCTATTGGCTGTGAAAAGTGGTATAAGCAATGTATCCCACCTCAAATCCCCTGTACCTCTTTGGCTTTATTGATGGTGTGCATGCTAGTATTCATGTTTGGACAATACCCCTACACTCCCAGAAAAGGAAGGAACAGGGTACACCAACAACAGACCCCAAAGGGATGACTTTAGAAGGGTGAAAACTCAGCTCAGGGGTACACAATATACCAAAAGCCACATCAGACCCAAACACAGATTAGATGGCAGGATTCACAGCTCTGCCATTTGATCAGCAGATCACTGGCATGGGCATAAGAGGATACAACTTTGCAAAAAATGGTTGCAGACTTACCTTTTCCTATTTTTTTAGGAAGGCAGAACTGCAGGAAAAAATCATTGAGGACAACAGCAACCGCTCACAGTGACAGTAGGCACCATCCTCAGCACCGACATCAGCACCAAGCTGGCTCTAAGGTCAGCACTGAAAATAGCACTGAAGCTGGCCAGTGGTCACCAGCCCCAGCAGTAAGGTCAGGACAAATATCAAAATTAAGTCAATATTATCCCATCCCTAAAGCAGCACCAAAAATACCACAGTGCCAACTCCAAACCAGAGCCACAGCACATCTGGGAGCACTGCCTTTGATAAGTCTAGGAAAAAAGACTTGGCCAAGGGGAAAGGTGCTATTTTACAGAGAAAGATGTGTCTAAGGACCTGAAAACAAATCCAAATCCCACATGAGAACCCCTCCAGGGCACAGAAAAGGGAGTGGGCTACTTGGCAAACACCCAGAGGGACCACTATCTTGACCTAAAAACCAATGCTCAGCCACTCACCTCTGACATCCAGAGAGGCAGGTGGATACTGGAGACTGAGGTGCCAGCCCATATGCCAAGGGAAAGCGACAGTGGCTTCTCAACCACAGGAACATCGTTGATCATCCCCAAGCAGAGGCAGCAGCTTGAGAAGAAGAAACCCAGGAAAGCTCTGCACTCTAAGTGCAAATGAACCACCAACCTGTAGTTTGAATTCAAAGGTTTTTAATTTTCCTACGTAGGTTCAAAACAACAAGGCATGCTGCTCCTTACAAATCAGGTGTGCCAACCAACAAACTCACTCCCCAGCGCCTCGACCAGGGGTGTGGTCTTTCTCAGGGGGAAGAAGAAGGACTGGTCTAGACTTAGTGCAAGACTGCTGGGGTTCTGGTCAAGTGGGTCCAATTAGGAGCATGAGCAGGATCAGGACCTGTTTACCACACTGTGAGGACTGCCTATCCTCTCAGGTGTGAGACTGTCCACTAACAGACACTAGCTCAGAGATGAGTGGTGGTCTGAGACAGCACTGCTGCCAAAGCGGCAAAGGTAGGATCCTGCCTTACAGATGACCATTGATTGGCCACTGAACAGTAAACAAACTACTGAAGAAAATAAATAATAAATGAAATGTCTTAAAGGTAAGGCATACCTGAAAGAAAAAAGAAAAAATGAAATTATTTCTAAGCTTATGTGGGTGAAACCCAAAGCTCTGATGATCCCCAATGAAACAGCACTCTTGACGGCAACAAAAAAGAAACTGAAGGCAGTTGGAGCCAGTTGAACTATTTATGATATCAGACTGCACAGCACCAGCTCACAGTCACCATGCATAGTGCCTCTGGCTGCAAAAGTTCTGCTCCTGCAGGGTCCTAGCATCTCGGTTCTAATACCAGAAAGTGTGGCTCTATGGAGCAGATTATTGGGAGATCCGTGGGCGATGGCAGGTGTGTTTGCATTTGAAGCTATGTTCAACCAGGCCTGTGTAGGAGAGGAAGGGAGTAACCACTGGTAAACAAATGGTGCATTTTTTTTAGCTCAAAATTCTAGTCATGCCCCTAGATGTGCGTGTTACGTAGGCAGGCTGGCATTGGTACTTTTTTTATCTGACATTATCCTGAGGAAAATGTATGGGTGTCACTCTGAGTTGGCTAATCAGCAGCCATTTATTTCGAGTAAGCAATAAGACACAACAGAGTATTAGTTATCTGCAGTTAATGAACATACACATGTATAGTGAGTCACAACATGCACGTACTGAGTGCTTTCAGCACCTGGAAGTGCACTGACACCAGACAACCAAGGACTTGGAGTGTATTATTTCATTTATTAAATGAGTAAACAAAGAATCAATTTACAAAACAAAAAAATAGCAACTTTAATTAAAAACGGGTATTTTCTGTTGTTAAAAGTAACTAGTAGACTGTGGACCCACCCCACCTGTCAATCATCTGTCTTCCCACACATTCATTAGATGGAATTTTTTTTATCATGAAATCAGGAATTAAACTTTTACAGAACTCCTCTAACAGAGTGTTCACTCACCACCCCCCACCCCCAAATATAAACTTGAAATTTGTCAGCAGAAAAGGACTGCTTAACCCACCCAGTCTGCCCAGACAGTCCCAGCCTTGTCTGATTCCACAGATCTTAACTGGTCTCCGATGATCCTCCCTCCTCTCTGCCTATCTACTAAAATTCTCCTAGGATTATCCCACACATGCTTGAAATCCCCTATTGTTTTCATTTCTACCATTTCCATTGGCAGTCTATTCTAGGCATCTACCACTGTTTCACTGAAGAAGTACTTCCTCACACCCCTCTTTAACTCCTCCCTCCAGCTTCATTTTATGCCCTCCGGTCATGGTGATCATCCTCATTTGAAAGAAACTACTGTCCTGCACTCTCTTCACCCTTGTGAGGTACATGTAGGTCTCTACCAGGTCCCCTCTCACACTCCTCTCTTCCAGGGCATCCATGTTGAGATACCTCAGTCTGTCTTCATAGGACTTTTGATGCAACCCCTGCACCCTTTTAGTTACCCTCCTCTGTACTGCCCCCACCCTGTCTATGTCCTTTATAACATAAGGCCTTATATGAAGCAAAAGTCTGTTTTACTTCTGGCAGGGAAAGCAGCTCAGAATGCCCTGGAAAGTACAAGGGTGACAATGGTTCCTAATGGTATAAAGAACTTTTTAAAAGTTTGCCACTGCATGCCGCCCTGGTGGCACAGACTGCATGGGCCCATATGCCTCACATGCCATCATGTCGGTGGCCTGGGTTGGGGAACAACCCTGGGCCGCTCAGGGATTGACCCGGGGGGGGGGGGGAGGACTGAGCATCCCAGTGGATGCACTCCTCCTACGGGGAGGCAGAGAGGGTAGACTGAGCCACCACAACATCACCACCTTGGTAACCCTGGGTGGTGATGTGGTCTGGAGTGGCAGTTCTGGGTGGGGGACGCTCCCTGGCGGAAGATGTAGGCACGTCCTCAGACATGCACACATCCAGCTGTCACCTCTGCAGAGTGTCCATGTGTCAGGACTCAAGAACATGGCAAAATCACGACTGGTGGCAGGATGCCACCCCACAGAGCCTCACAGACCCTACACCGCCTATAGGGGATGGGGACCATTGATCTGAGCATGGCACAGGAAGGGGACTTGGGGGACTCCCTGATGGCCCCGCCACAGGGTGCAATCTGTGGAACACTCGGTGGCCCTGATGTAAGACCAAAGGGGGCACGCTGGGGGGGGTTGCCATTGCATGACAATCACCATTTTAGGAGTTTGCTATATGATTATAGATTGGGCAGGTAGAAAGAGTGATCCATTTAGCGGATCCAGCAACGCGGATCTGTCACAATGCATGCCATACATCTGATGTCATCCCCGTCTGCTCAATTTGACACAAGGGTTCTAAAGGGTTTAAAAGGAGCAAGACAGTGTTTTTGATAGTGTTTTTGACATGCTAGCTACCATTACAAGGGCAGAATCTGAAAAGAGGTGAGTGCTGAATGCTAATAACTGAAGCTGTGAGACATTTAACTAAACAAGCATTTATCAATGCCGAATGTTTGATGCATTGGAAGATGTCTGCCCCTGCACCTTGTTTATGGCCTTGAGGTACTTGAATGTATGTATCATGTTCCCCCACTTCCTCCTTTCCTCCAATGAGTACATACTGAGGTCCTGTAATCTCTCCTGATATGTTCTGTATTGTAAGCCATGTACCATCTTGGTTGACTTTCTGTGGCGTGCCTCCACCTTGTCAATGTCCGTGTGCAGTTGTGGCCTCCAGAGCTGCACACAGTAATGTAGGATAGGGCTCACTAGTGCATTATGCAATGACATCATCACCTCACACCTTTTGCTAATGGTACATTTCCCTATGCACCCCAGCAAGTCACTGGCCCTCCTTGCAACATTTGCGCTCTGTTTTGACACCTTAAGGTCATCAGAACTGATAACTCCTAGGTGCTTTTCTTCCTTGGTGATCATTAGCACCTCCCCCCCCCATCCTGTAACTCTCCCCAGGTTTTCCTCTTCCCAGGTGCATTATTTGCGCTTCTTTGCATTGAACCTCAGTTGCCACTCCTCAGACCATTTTTCAAGCCTCTACATGTCTCTGCTCATTTTCTCCACCCCTTCTGGAGTATTTATTCTGTTAGACATGTTGTTGTCATCTGCAAATAGGCAGACACATACCTCTCAACCTTTTGTCCCCCAAATGTGGAACATTGCCTGTCAAAATGCGGAACAAATGGGCAAAATGTGGAACACTTAATCAAATCTTTACCTAAGAAGCTCAAAACACTGTTAAAATGTTGCATTTATGTTCAGAAAGTCTGTTATTAATTGAATAATATATTTTTTGCATCATTTACTATGGATTTTTGCTTTAAAATGTTGACTTTGTGAAGTAAAATGAGGAACATTCCTCATAATGTGGTACAGTTGAGAGGTATGGGCAGACAGACCTTTCCTTCTAGCCCTTCTGCAATGTCTTTAATGACGGCACTGAATAGGACTGGTCCCAGGACTGATCCCTGAGGCACCCTGGTGGTCATCACCCTCTCCCTGGATTGGTTCCTATTATCACCACCCTTTGCCTACTGTCCATCAGCCAGTTTCTAACCCAGTGTATCAGTTTGTGCCCTGTGGCCAGACTACCCATCTTGTCAATCAGACTTCTATGCTAGTCGGTGTCGAAGGCTTTCCTGAAATCAAGGTAGGTGACATCTAGTGCCCCTCCCTGATTTACTTCCTTACTGAGGCATTAGGGTTTCCAACCCTAATGCCAACCCCCACTCTGCAGAGACTGACAGGCATTAGGGGTGTGCCTTTGGGTCACTGTCCGTAACGCTCATGCTATTCCACCTCACAGCACCCAGCAGACATCGACAGGTGTTGTGGTGTGCTTTGAGGTCTTCGGGCCTTACACTCACCCCTTTTCATAAGGAAATAAGCTGAAATGGGTGCACTATAGGAGAATGGGGTGAATGTTAGGGCCGAAGAACTCAAGGTACACCTCGATGCCTGTCACTGGCAGCAGGGTGGGGGTGGAATGGCATGAACATTATGGCCAATGACCCCAAGTCACCCCCTGACACCTGTCAGTCACTATAGGGTGAGGGGGTGGGGCATTACACTTGGAAACCCTAACGCCCCAGGCATTTGTTGGTATTTTCAGTCCAAATTTTCAACATGGGCTTTTTGGGACCCTGCCTCATGAACAGTGACACTAGCATTTTGTTACTCAATCCCGAAAGGTGATTTTGTGCTGCTACTGCTCCATTCAGCACCACAGGTCCGAAAACACATTTCAGGCAGGATGTGAAAAATGACGTTATACTGTTCATGAGGTGGTGTGAAAAACTGGCAGTGTTGAATATTTGGAGTGAAAACATAAAAATTTGCCAAAAACACATGCATGCATAGCAAAATTTCAACGACTGCAATTAACTCAGGCATTTTGGGGTATTTTTGTACCAAATTTTTAACATGGTGTTTTTGGGACCCCACCTTATGAACATTGACACTGTGAGTTTGTTAATCCATCCTGAAAGTTGATTTCACACAGTGACCGCACCATTCTGCGATACGGGTGTGAAAACATGTTTGAGGCAGGATGTGAAAAATAACAGCTGTTCAGTTCATAAGGAGGTGTGAAAAAATGGCAATGTTGAAAATATGGAGTGGAAACATTAAAAATTGGTGAAGTTACGACCATGTGTAGAAGCTGCGTAATGCAGTCATTTTTTTGAATGTTTTTGCCAAATTTGCTACATGGGTTTTAAGGGACCCCACCTCATGAACAGTGGCACTGTTGTTTTCTTACTCAGTCCCAAAAGATGATTCCGTGCATTGATCGCAAAATCACCTTTCAGGACCCAGTAACAAAATGACAGAGACAGTATTCATGAGGTGGGTCCCAAGAACCCCATGTTAAAAATTTGGGGCCAAAATTCCAAACAATGGCTGAGATATCAACCTAAGTTGAACCCCCCCATTGACTGCCATTATACGGTGCTTACCTTTGATTTCTCAGTTTGCCAGTCGGCTGTGAAGAGTGCAGACGTGTTCCCAGTCCAGAAAAGATTGCTGCTCCTGACCTCCAGAGGTAAGTAAGGGGAGAGGGGGGTGCAGGGAGGTGGGGTGCACAGAGAGAGGAGGGTGGGGATGGGGATGGGAGACTGGGGAGGCGACTAGGGACTGTTTAACAGGTAAAATAATTGCGGGGAATGGTTTTCTTTCTTTTACAGATTAAAAAACAACAACATTTAGGCACATTAGGTGGGTTCCCAGTGTGCCACAATACAGTGTGTGCCCGAAGCTGACATAGCATTGGGCACCACTGTTGGCTACAGGAAACAGGTTGGGGGCGCATCTAACACCGGGAATGGGCATCCCGGTGTCGGTAACAAAATAAACAAAGTACAACAAATTATTTTGGCATACTGAGGTGGGCTCCCAGTCTGCCACATTAATATGGGAGTGGAAGACGTGCTGACACGAGGACTGTGCACACCGATGTCGGTTGTAACAACAAGCCACAGGCCTCTAATACTAAGGCGGGCAGGGGGGCAAGAAGTCAGCACCACGGCAACAGTTGAAGCTTTGGGGGGGGTTCAGAGGACCGAGGACAGAGACGGAGACAGAATACAAGGGCCATAACTCCTGCCATGCACATTAGTGTGCACTCTAATGCGCATGGCAGGAGTTCAGGCTACAAATGAAGAGCTCCCATTAGAGCGGTTCAATTGTTTCAAGTCCATGGCGGCCAGATCAGCAGAGCTGAACTGCTGTCACGACCAGAGTGGCTGGTCATTGGTGTACACTGTCACACCTATTGCAAATGCAGCTGTAATTGGTGTGGCAGCGACACACTTCTCATTTCCCATTACTGTCCCAAAGCTTTTGGTTCGCATGCACATCAAACGCAAGAAAAAAGGGTAACAGTTCTTTCTTCCAAAATGCTACAGACAAAGAGAAGCAAAAGCAAAAGTGAACAGATGGAACTAAAAGAGAAGAGCCCTCATAAGAGTTAAGGTGGAATGTCAAAAACAATTTTCTATTAAAGTGAATAGATTAACAATGAGAGAAATAACGGTATAAAAGACTAAAGCGCACACCTATGTATATTTATTGCAGATAAACTAAGGAGACAGCAAAGAAAATTCACATTTAAAGTTGACAGGGCATTTTGGTTCTTTAAAGAGATAATCAGTTCAGAGAAAAAAGCTTGCCCAGTATTTCAGCAGACATCACCAGAATTGATGGTACAGTATTTATAACTAACTGGTGTTGCAAGTTCAAGTACTGAAGAGAGCACTCACCACCCCTCATTTGTAGGAACATAAGCACAACACTTTAAAGTTGAAAAACTCGTAGTTTTATTTCATAGCCACAAAGTGCAGCATGCAGTTAGACAAGGTGGTGGTACCATTGCTTCTGGCTTGTTTTGTGTTTATGTTCCTACAAGCAAGGAATGAGTGCTCTCTTCAGTACTTGAACTTACAATATATATTAACAGATTCACCTCCGTTCCATGTGCTCACCTTTATCTGTGTACAGCACTCGTGTTGCCCCTAGAAATTTGAGGTAGGCTTTTTCAGCAAAAAAGAAAAGTGATTTGTAAGATGATGTAACAATTAAACTGCATGTGTTAATGTTTTGGATAACCAGCCCTCCATCAGCATTTCCTGCTAACATTTATCATCACACAGGCTTTCCCTGAAATACACACATTCCAGGGTGGCAAAATTTTGCAGTGCAAAGTGGCACTCTATTCCACCACCCCCAACAACTGCCATACACAAAGCCTAGATATAACTCTTAGGGGTGATGTCTACCCCAGAGGCTTAGTCACAATGAAAATGATAGTCACCAGATGACTGTTGTTAAAAACAGGGCACACTGAGAATAGGTTTCGAATAATCACAATATGTAAGATGTGACAGCCAATCAGAATTGATCTTCAGATTTGTGCAGATGGAGGAACATGAAAGTAGGAAACCAGTGAGGGAAGCAATGGTGCAGAAAGAGGAAAGGATAGCCAGAGGGGTTGCTAAAGGGGATAAGACTTTCTTCAGGTACATTCGTGAGAAGATGAAAACAAGGAGACAATTAGTGAGGATAAGCAGGGTGACAGGGTGAGACTGTGTAGAACAGGATCAAGAAAAAGCAGACATTTGAGATAATTTATCTTTGAGGTGGTTCACAGACTACCCGTCAAACAGGTCTCAATTTGTAAAATGGAAGGGTGACTGTCCGATATGCACCAATCTGGGATGGTGTCCCCCAAGGGTCTATACTGGGTCCGCTCCTATTTTCACTTTATATTAATGAAATGTCAACAAATTGTGGCAGGATAAAAGTATTAGTTTACACTGATGATGCAGTACTATACCGCAGCTCTAATAATAGCACTGAAATTAATAATCTGCTTACTTCTGATATACACTCACTAGAGAACGGGCTCTTAGCAAACAAGTTTTTTATTTATTTAGTTTTTGTTGACCGGGTAAGTGCGCTAGCCAACAAGTGACTATTTTCAGGCACGACCCGGGAGGTACAGTTACAGAACACAGTGATACATAAGAGATTACACAAAGCAGGATACATTTGCAGGATACATAAGAAATTACACAGAGCAGGATACATTTGCAAAGGACAAAGTCACACAGTGTAGTCAAGCATAGCAATAAGGATAAAATTACATGTATTCAGTTGTTGAGAACTAGGGGGAGAGGTGGTAGGGGACAGGTGTAAGGGTAGGGCAGGAGAGACGGAGACAGAGGTGGTAGGCTTAATAGCAAAAGGGAGGACAGGAGGGAGGTTAAGGCGCCAAGTGCGGCATTAGCTGGAGAAGGTTACCACCTGTGGCGGGACGGTGGAACGGGAGTCGGCAAGAGAGCGGAGAGGTCAGGAACAGGACAGTGAAGCTATGGGTGCAAAAAAGAGAGGGAGAGAGTGATGTGCAGGGAGGGCAGTGGGGGACTAGGTGCAAGGGTGAGGAGGTTTGAACTAAAGGAATGGGGAGGGAAGGGTAGGGTGGGAAGGGCAGGGTATGGGGGAAAGGGATGAAGGACACGGAACAGATAGGGAAATGAGTGGGGGTAGAGAGATGAGTGCACCTAAGTAAGCGCAGCGAACAGAAGAAGGAGGAGGACAAGAGGCGAGGCGGTGAAAACGACATTGGCGGGTGAGAGAGAACCTGCGGCCGAGCCGTGGAACTACGAGACGGCAGGGAGAGAGGGGAGTCACGCAAACTGGTGGGAGGCGGGATAAAATAGGAGAGGGAGGGTGAGGACTGAGCATAGGGAGAAGAGGAAGAATAAAGAAGGAGGAAAGCTGGCAGGAAGGGGCAGAAAGGTGAAAGAAAAGGTAGGAAGGGTGGCGGCAAGTTACGGCATTAGCGCACAAGGTAGCAACCTGTTACGGCCGGTGGAACCGAAGATGGCAGAGAGGGAGTGGAGGGCGGTTAGAGGGGGAGGAGGCAAAGAGCAGGAGAGGGCAGGAAAAGGGAGGGGGTAATGACAGGAGGTACTGGAGAAATGGCTAGTGGGAAGGGAAGAGAGCGGGCTGAGAAAGTAAGTGTTACAGGAACAGAGGGTGCAGGATAAGGAATGAAGGTGGGGGAAAACAGCTCAGGAGCGAGGGCAAGCTAAGTGACTAGGCAGTAATTAGAGAGCTTTACAATTGGCATCAGAACAACAATGTTATACAGTATCAACAAACATGAAACATAAAAGCAAAAAACAACCAAGAATAAAAAAGCGCAAGTGCCTATAATACATAATAGGGAAGGGGAGGAGAACAGGTTAGGAGCATGGGATTCAAGAGGGATCAAAACAAACACATTTGTCCATCGAGGTAAGGAAAGCTCCTGAGATTGTGCTTAAATGCATCGTGAGAAGGGAGCATTTTAGTCCCTGGGCAGCAAGTTCCAAAAAGTGAGGCGTATAACTGAAGGCCCCGGTTCTTTTTCGCGCGGGCAGAGAGAATATTCAATAAGGACTTGTCAGAGGATCTAAGGTCCCGTGAAGGTATAACCGGTTGGAGTAGTTTTGAGAGCTCAGCTGGCTTTGATGCTCTGATGATGGTGTCCAAAGGTTGCAGAGGTAATATTGCCTGGTGGAGGAGGGAGATAGCCAGCCCAGGTCTTTGTATAGCTGACAATGGTGCTTCAGGCACGGTGCTTTAGCCGCATACCTGCAAACATTGTTGAAGGTGGTGTCCCATTGGTGCAGAGCAGTTTTGCTGGCCATGGTTAGGATGGGAGCACCGTAGGTGAGGGTTGGTAACAGGATTCCTCTAGCAATTGCCAGTTTAGCGGCAGGGGTAAGCAGGTAGTTAGTCCTGTAAGCAGCCCCTAGCTTACAACTGACAGATTTACAAGTTTCCTGGATGTGCAGCTTTAGGTCAAGATTTTGGTCAAGGTGAATGCCCAAGTAGCGTAAAAGAGCTAACAGACTCAGAGGGTTAACATTAATGTCAGGCACAGAGAGAAGAAGAGCAGGTTCTTAATTTGTGTGGGATCCAAATAGCATGGCTTTAGTTTTATTGGAGTTAAGGACAAGGCGCATGTGTAGCCAGCGCTGCACCAAGTGGAAGTCTGTGGTAAGGCAAGGCATTCAGGTTGGTGATATTGTCAGAGTGGGCATAGATGACCAGGTCATCAGCATAAAGCAGTGAGTGGCCAGAGGTTACCACATCAGGGAGATTGTTTACAAATAGTGAGAAGAGGAGAGGACCGAGAATGGAGCCCTGAGGACGCCAATATTGATAAACGCACTGTCAGAGATCCGAGTTGAATTTCACTGCTTGAGTCCTGTTGGCAAGGTAGCTGCTGAACCAGGTAGTGATAGGTAGGAGAAGCCCAGATTTCTGAGGGAGGCAAGTAGTAAAGGATGGTCAACAAGGTCGAACGCTTTAGTGAGGTCGATGAAAACAGCCCCTGTTAGCTTCCCTTTGTCCATGTTGGTAAGAATGTCAGAGGAGAATTTTGCTAGTGCAGTCATGGTGCTGTGGTGTTTTCTAAAGCCGTGCTGTGCTGTCTTGAGTAAGTTGGTTCTTACTAGTAAAAAGACCAAGTCCTGTCTTTTTTGACCGAAGAACTTAGGCCCCCAAAGTGTAACCTGCTCACCTTCTTGCTCTCAAATGGAACAAACATCGAGACGTTGACTCCCTCAACTATCTAAGTGTTCGTTTTGACCAGGATGTCACCTTTAAAGCACATATTGAATATCTCACAAAAATGCTTCACCAAAAAGTTGGACTGCTATACTGCTTGAGCCCCTACCTCTCTAAAGGCTCCTGCCTATGTATAGCCACCTCAGCTCTTCTACCAAACTTCTTCTATGGCTCTCCTGTGATACTCTTGGTCAGATGCTCTGAAACAGAAAAAGTAAAATCCTTATATCACACAATAGCCCGCTTTGCTGCTGGTGCCTCCGTCTCAGGGACTGTCACTGTACCATTCTAGATTCCCTACAATGGCCCTCACTCCCTGGCAGGCTTGAATACACAGTGCAGTGCTTGGCCTTTAAGCTTATAGGCCCATATGCATCCCCTGACTTACATGGTCTGTTATGGTATAAACCCAAGTGATGCCCCCGCAGATCCTCTAGTAGAAAGTTTCTTCTGGTCGCTAAAGCTAAACTGCTGCTGGGAGTAGATCTTTTGCAAAAGCTATCCCTACTATCTGGAATTCCCTTCTAAATGCACTGCAGGAACTCTCTTCTTTGGGGGGGGGGGTTAAGAAGAGCTTAGAAACCAGTTTCTTAGAAATAAATCAATGCAACTGTTATCACTGATTAATCTGTTACCTATGCCCTAAATATGGGGATTGCTTGGTATTGACAGCACTGCAGTTTGTCCTAGTCTGCTTTAACTTTACTGTACTTGTATGTAAATTTGTATATAAACTGATGAGAATTCATACTGCAGTCTAAATGTATGTCTACTACTGACCAATAAGTTAATACGTTATCTTTGTCAAGTAATCTGCTCTAAATTGTACTACCCACTGTTTGTATTATATAATTAATGTAATTAATCCCAGGTTGCCCCTGAAAAAGAGGCTCTCTGAGGCCCAGTGGGTTTACCCGGGCAACAAAATTAAATAAATAAATAAACATCCTGAACAGATAGGTCTACTCAGTCTTCAAGGTGGTGGTGGTGGGGGGCAATCAGGAAGAAGAAGGAACGTGGGGGGTGGGTGAAAAGAGTCCTGAAGGGACTTGCAGCTCTGAAAGAGGACAAGGCTATGGGACCAGACAGGATATACCCATGAGTACTAAAGAACTCAGGGAGTTGTCAGCTTCCCACTGATCCAGTGGGCTACAAGACAAATGACAGCATGAATTCATGGGGGGTCAAAGCAGACAAATTTGAATGATTTGACTGGGTGAGCTGGAAAACAAATCAGGGAGGCAGTGGATGTGGCCTATCTGGACTTTAGTAAGACCATAGGCACTGTGTCACACAGGAAACTGATAAAGAAATTGAGCAGCCTAGGGGTGGGATACAATGTGGTGAATTGGGTAAGGAACTGGTTAATGGCTAGGTGACAGAAGGTGTTTATTAATGGCACTCACTCTAATGTGGGAAGAGTGACCAGCAGGGTGCCACAGGGCTCACTACTGGGACTGGTCCTCTTCAATGTCTTCATAAGTGACATGGCAGAAGAACTAAAGTGTATCTTTTTTGCAGATGACACCAAAGTCTGTAATAGGGTGGACACTCAGGAGGGGGTGGAAAGAATGTCTAGGGACATGGGGAAACTTGAGGAATGGTCAAGAGGATGGCAGTTGGGGTTCAATGTCACAAACTGCAGAATCATGCACCTAGGGCATAGGACGTCAGAAGCTGAGTACAGGATGGGGGAGGTACTGTCAATTACTAAGCATGAAAGGACCTTGGGTTTATCATATCTGATGTTCAAAATTGCAGGGCAACGTGACAAAGCAGTGGGAATAGTAGGGCCAGTGGGATGCACAGGGAGCGGTATCTCCAGCAGGATGAGGGAGGTGGTGTTGCAACTGTATCGCTCGCTTGTGATACCCCACCTGGAGTGTTTCGCCCAGTTCTGAAGGCTGCATCTCAGAAAGGACATAGACAGGTGGAGGCAGTTCAGACACGGGCAGGTGCAGGGATTGCATCAAAAACCCTATTACAAGAGACACTAAGGGATCTCAATATGTACACACTGGAAGAGAGCAGAGTGGGGGGGTCAAGACAGAGACCTACTACAAGTACCTCATGGGGGTGAGCAGGGTGCAGGAGGGGTGTCTCTTTCAAATGAGAAAGAGCACCAAGACCAGAAGGCATGTGATGAAGTGGGGGGGGTGAGGATGTACTATTTCACTGAAAGAGTGGTGGACACCTAGAACAGACTGCCAGTGGAAGCAGTGGAGGTGAAAATAGTTGGGGTCTTCATGCATGCGTGGGATAGACACAGGGGAATATTAGTAAACAGGCAGGGAGAAGGGAGGGTCATTGGGACCATTTGAGCAAACTGGGTGGGCCAAGCAATCCTTTTCTGCTGACAAATTCTGTGCTCCTATGTTTCTGTGTGAGACTAGCTCAGATTTGCCTCAGAGAGAGAGAAGGAAACAGATGTGTGTGTTTCAGCATTCAGCAATCTAGTTGAACAAAGCCTGTTCCAAAATCCCTGCACAGGGACTTCTCTTCACAAAGTGAACAACAGGAAAGTGCCTTTGTGGGGCTTTGGTACAGAGGAAGAGGGGCTGCCTTCGTTTGTCTCTAGACCTGGTAGACTAGTAAACTGCTTCTCTTTCAAGTTGCTGTCAGGACGTGTTCTGACTCAGGGTCTAAATGTCAGAGACCCTGAGTGACTACCTGCCTTTAATGGTAGGTAAAACCAAGTTCCTCCTGTGTGGTGAAGTAGACCAGAACATTGAAGACATTGGAGATCAGTGCAACCCATACTCCCTCTCCACCTGAAAGTGCACTGGGTTTGCCGCACCTCACCTTTAGTTAGCCTGCATCTGCCGAACTGACAGGGAGACAATCTATCAGAACCAGCTTGTTGCAGACTGTAAAAGGCTGGAAGTACAGGGTCAATGTCTCAATATATTGTGTATAGTTAGGGATAGCTGGGTAATAATCTGGGCATTTTTGTGTGATGAAGACACCACCCAAAAAGAGACTAAAGCACCAGGACCAACTAGTTTATCTGATGTCATTATAAACAATATTTCATTTGGAATTCCCAACACGAGTCTCCATATGATACCACACTGAGGTACATCACTGGGCTTGCAACTGCCGACTGTGTGCATGCAAACCTAGACTGTGTGACAGCCTCTAAGAGTCTGTGGGTCAACTGGCCCCCCAGTAGGGGGAGCAATAGACATTGTGTGGACTCACCTCAGGGTGATGAGAAACTTTGGTGAGTGCTGTAATTATTGTTTGCCTCTGCAATTAACCCACTGTTTTCCTCATCCAGAGCATGTTCCTAGCTCCCAATAAATCTCTTGTGTTAGCGGATTATATTTACTGTGTCCTTGACATTAGTGTGTTCTTATTTATTGGCTTGCTTAGAGTAATGGGGAGGGGTGTACATATTAATTGAGGTCCCCATAACTAAGAGCTGGAGTTGCATAATTCCTGTGGGGCAGCACTCTGGCAGTATTTTGTCAGAAGGATCCCCATAAGGCACTATGCCACATTCTAAATACCTCCAAACCATCCAAACCCAGGCATAATTCTTCTGAAGGCCTATAAGACTTTGCCCAGAGACAGGCTTAATCTCAAAGCTCTTGAGTGGGGTTACAGGTACACTGCCAGACAGCAAAAGCACCACGGGTGCAGACAGATGAGCAGACAGCTGAAGAGGAGCAAGAAGAGAGAGAAATTCTGGACACAGGCACTAGGTGAAAGGGGGCAATAGGCAAGAGTGGGTAGGGTAGGGTAGGGAGGAGGAGGGGGCAGGGACAGTGATCTCTAGTGATAGAGATAGAGGATGGAGCTGAGCAGAGAAGGGAAGTATCAGGCATGATTATAAAGTAGCGCCATCACCAGTTGTCACCAGCAACAGGTAATAGCATGTAGGTGGCCAGATTGAGGGGGTCAACAGGCAACTGGGCTGGTGGGGGATCAAGGAAAAAAGAAAGGGCTAGGTGGACTGCCAGAAAGGTAGTTGTTACACTGCCTCCCATGCTCAGAGCATGGCTAGTGATAATAGGAGCACCTCTTCTTTATAAAATATTCAGTTATCTGTGCTCCTCTAGCCTTCTGGAGCACAATAGGGGGGCAGTTCCTGACAGTGGGACAGTAATGAGGGACTCTAGAAGGGCATTGGAATACAACTCAGGATTTTCCTGGCAGTGGGACAGTAATGAGGGGAGTCCAGAAGGGGCACCTTGAATACGAATCAGGATTTTTTATTAATTGGGTGGAGTTCAAAGTTAGATCAGGAAGTGACAGGGCGAGCAGATAGCTGCTACTTCAATAGGTGGGTCGACAGGGATCAAGTGTGTGGGCAGCCAGCAAGTTAGTGTGCACTTTGACATACTGGCAAGGAACACGCATACTGGTGGCCAGCACAGGTTCGTGGGTGAGTTGGTAGGCAGGCAGGGAAAGAGCATGGCAACTGTAAGACTAATGTGCACATGGGCAGGCAGGGAGGGATAGAGCATGCGTACTTTAGTGCAAGTTTATGGCCGGGTGGCAAACAAAAGTGTGGAAGAATGACAGGGAGGGAAGGAGTGTATCGTCCACATGTGAATTAAAAGTAGGGAACAAGCAAAGAAGGAAAGCTAACATATTTTAAATTCATAGAAAAAAGAAAGGGGGGAGTTGAAACAAGGACAAAAGGAACTGTGGCCAGAGGAAGATGAAATAATGAAAGGAAAGATGAGGCAGAAAGACCAGATTAAGAAGCAAAACAGGAAGGAAAGGGCAAAGATCACACAGAGGGATAAAAATGAAAATTAAAGACAAATCACTGAGACAGGTAAGCCAAAAGAAGTAGCAAGACAGTGAGACCAACAGTCATGGTGTTCTGCATGTATCAGGGGAAGCCTGATGGGTAATTCCATTTTTTTGTTGTTTTTTGTTTAATAAAGTTACCAATTTTCAACAGGTTGTCTTTGGAACATATACAAAAAAAATAAAACTACTGTTTAAATGATCTTTAACTGATGTATGTTTTTGCTGGAAATTGTTAGGTGAAACTGAAAGATTAGTCCATGATATGTAAGGGGAATTGCTCTGTTTACCTCCATGTACACAACGCAAGTCTATGGACACAATTTTCCTGTAGACTACTCCATAATTTACCTTAAAAATACAAGAATATGTGTAGATCTGGGAGCCTTGCTGGAATCACTTCTGAATGCAGTTGGCCAGCACACAGGATAAAGTGGTGCAGGGGTCCAAGATCTAAATGGATCTCTGTACTGTACAGGAAAATGTACTACAGCAGTATACAGGAAATTGTTCTAGATCTAGACTTGCATTGGTTACGTGGAAAAGCACAGCAATTCAGGAAAAATCATCCCACAGTTATAGGGAGGGAAATATTAAACTGGTATGGGAGCCCAGGTGGTGTGTTCTGGACAGGTGGCTGTGGACTACGAGCCAGAGACAGGTGCAGAATTCAGTGGTATGTGTGTCTGTCTGTGGGGGGCCATGGTTCTTGGAGATGTGATGTGTAGCAGTGATTGGGTGGGTGCCTTTTCAGTACTTGATGGCATTAGTAACATACACTAAGGCATCACATTGCCATGTGCTCAGATCTTAGTAACACCTAACAAATGGGCAACAAAATTATTATTGTACGTGAATTACTCACAACCTTTAGTAAAAGCAAGAAATTGTTAATGAACTAGTAAATGTAAAAGAAGATAGGTAGGTGCACAGCCAAGGTCTAAAGAAGCACATGCTTTAGGGTACAATTTAGAGTTTCTGTGCTCCTCTCTTTTGGAGGAGCACACCGTGCTAAATCCTTCACACCACCCCTGCACTGCCTATGTGGGCTTTACCTTCAAGGCTCTCTGCAAGGTTCCATACCACCTTAGCTTACAGGCCTCTTAAGCTGTCTGCCAGAGTTTCTCTTCTCTCCAGCTTCACACCGAATACCATGGCTCACTCACTCCCCCCCCCCCCCCGGTTCTTTCACTCCATTTAACAATCCCATTGTAATCCACTCCTTCAAATAGCACTTGACCCACAAGCCTTCCCTTCCAGTCCCTCAAACAGCAGCCAGTTTTTGTTTAAATTAAAGCACCAGCAGCCTGCACCCTTCTCACTATAACCCCACACCATGGCAACAGCCTCTGGTACCAAAATCAATCAGCATGGCTCATGACTCAGCCTCCTGGTATAATAAAATGGCTGTCGACCTTTACATTTTTCTTAAATTACCCAAAATTAGAAAATCACCACTACTCACTGAAATACCAAACACAACTTCTCCTCCTCTCTGACCTACTTTATCAAGCAGCCCGTAACACACACCTGTGTCTCCTGATTCACCACTTACACTGACAGTAACTTGCAACCTCCCTTCCACGATCATAAACACACAACTACAGTACTACTTTTATCAGACACCATATGCACAGAAACTATGTAAAGGGAACGACTAGATGGGACGGAGTGGTCCTTTCCAGCCATCAGGCTTCAATAAGTCTATTATTCTATGTTGTGGCTTAATCAAAATAATAAGAAAGGTATTTACTTAATAAAAGAGGAGCATTCATGGGATCTCTTAACATCCCCTTCTGGAAAAAAAAACTACGCAGAGGGACTACATTAAAGATTACCATAACAAAAATATTTTTAAAAATGTTTTTTTTTTTTCATTTTTTATAGTATTTAATTTTGTAGCCCATTTTATAAATGTAGTAAGACACTTCAAGTTGGTGTCTGTCATGGGAAACACACTATTCCAGGTGTTCAAGGCTCTTGAGCAAGCATCTCAGGTCTCACAATGCATCGGAGTGGGTGTTTATTTAAGCAATATACCATGACACAGAAACACAGAATGTGACAGCAGATAAGGACCGCTTGGCCCACCTGGTCTGCCCATTTTCCTACCTAACAGATAAGCTGCAGATCCTAGTTAACCAAAAGCTTACTTCTTCCTACCCCCCCTCCCCACTAGGACTGCCTTATGTCTGTCCCATGCATTCTTGAATTCTCCCACTGTTCTGATCCACAACCTCCCCTCAGGAGGAAGGCTGTTCCATGCATCCACAACCTCACAATGAAAAATACTTCCTCCACATTACCCCGAGCTGTCCCCTCTGTCTTCAGGTGCCCCTTGATATCGCAAATCTCTTTTTCTGAAAGATGCTACCTCTTGGACGTTAGTTGACCCTGAAAGTACTGGTAAACAGAAATATGTGAGCACAAGTAGAAAGTCACCCTATCATGGGAAACACCACTATTCCAGGTGTGACAGGAGTTTGACCAATGGTTACTGGATTTTCATACCCCATTGTATAATTCATGATAACCACCTCCCTGTTGTGTTTAATCACCATGCATCTGGATTTATGTTTTTTTTTTCCTTTTGCTCATAACGTGGCTATTTAAGGCCCATTATTTTCAGGGTGCCCAAATAGCCCCCCAACCTCACTCCATTAAAATGACATAAAAGACACCCTATAAATCTGCCCTGGAATGTCTTTTTGGGGGTTGACCCCCAAAAACACATTTCAGGTTAAATTTACAAGGTGCATCATATTAGGCCATAAGGTAGGATGGCAACTTGAGCATCTTAAAAATCTGGGTCCAAAATTAAACATAAAACAAAGACTAAGTCTAGACACGTGCAATTCCCACATTTTGGGACAGTTTCTTTTTTAGTTTTATTTGTTTAGTAGATGTTAGCCATCTAAGGTACAGGAAGGGTTGTACCAGTTGTCTAATGCTGGATTTTACTTAGAAGATGGGTGCTGGTTTGGGGAAGATGGTGAGCATAGGTGCGAAGTGTGTTGGGGCTGGGGTTATTTTTTACTTGCATTCAGGAAGAAAGACTGACATGGGTGCTGGGCATCCAGTGTCAGGAAATCAAAACAGGGGAGCTGCTTCTTGACACTTGTGGTCTGGAGCACTGTGTGTCACCAAGCAGTTGCTTCATATGTAGCCAGTAGGGCCACTCATGAAGCAAGCCAAAGGTGTGGCACAGTGAGTGTTACTATGCAGTGTTCACCATAGGGTGCAAGGCAGATATAATGTAAAGGTGTCCATTAAATCATCTATTAGGGTCACAATGTCATAAGTCAGGAAATGAAAAAATGAAGGTCAACATCTGTGGAACTTTGGCTAATCAGTAGTGTTGTGTTCCTCAGTGGTTAAAGGATCATGTAATGAAGGGCTGTCAGTACCCTAATATCGGCCTTGTCTTGTCACCCAGAATAAATGGGACAGCAGTACAGTACTTGCATAGAGTGCCAATTTAGGGTAATGCCAACCCTGCATCGCATGATCCTTTACACCTGAAAAAACACCTCATTACTGACTTAACAAGGCTCCAAAGACTTTAAACCAATTTTTACAATTCTTGACTTTTGACACTGTAACCCTAATAGATGCTTTAACGTACAGATTACAATGATTAATTTGTTCGATAACTATGTACAGCAAGGCTGTGATTCCATAATAATTTATTGATAACTATGTACAACAAGGCTGTGATTCCATAATAATTTATTGATAATTATGTACAACAAGGCTGAGATTCCATAATAATTTGATAACTATGTACAACAAGGCTGAGATTCCATAATAGTTTATTGATTATGTACAAGGCTGTGATTCCATAATAATTTATTGATAACTATGTACAACAAGGCTGTAATTCCATACTAATTCATTGATAACTATGTACAACAAGGATGTGATTCCATAATAATTTATTGATAACTATGTACAACAAGGCTGTGATTCCATAATCATTTATTGATTATGTACAACAAAGCTGTGACTCCAGTGAAGGATTCTGATGGCATTCTAAACCATGAGAGTGAAGCACAAGTGGTTTGCATGTCATGACAATCCATAGATGGGATCACATGTCTTGTACTTGGTTAGCCACAGTATGTGCTACATATTATTTTTCATAGTATATTGTTTTGGGGGTAAATATGATTTTGACCTCCCAAAATCTAATGGAATCTGCTATTTTTAAATTGAAAAAGCCCAGCTGGCTCTATGCTGTGGAGTGTTGAGAGACCACTCTGGCACACTGGTGACCTGGGTTTGTGCTCCATGTCCAGGAAATTAGAAGTACAAGCTAGCAGGGATGGCTAGAAAATATGTGTGGATGCTTGCTTTCCAGGGTGAGATGGGACCAAAGTGACACCCTTATAGGGACGCCTAGTGGGGGCCCTGTGGAGGTACCATTGGCAGAACAGGTGATTTTGTGCTGCCTAGTACCCACTCCTATATGACAGTAGTAGTGTGCACTCACAACTGATTGGGGGGGGGCTCAAAAAACTGAGAAAAAGCCCTCTGGTTGGTGAAATGTAATGGTCAGCCAATCACCACCCATACCCACTGGTACTTTGAAAGGCCGGCCCCTTGCCCAGCACCATTACTGCAGAACACACACTCTACTCTGCCAGTTTGGATGTAGCCGCACCAAAATCCAACTGCAGCAGACTACCATGGCCATCTGGAGGGTTGGGATGGTTAGGGATGGAGGAGGTCTGACAGGACTAGATGTTCAGTGAAGGGCCCCTGAGAAGCAGAGACCAGATGGAAGAATGGCTATGAGGTAATAAACAGAATAATAAACAAAGAAAACTAAAAAAAAAACACCCCATACCCAGCTGCTAAATAACCCATCCACCTGATGCCCTGAATAACCCTGATCAGTATTTACATTCTGACTGTAACATCTAACAGTGTGCAATGACACTTCACTTGGTTAGTGTTTCAGCCTGACTGAACACTGCCAGTTTATGCTGTGGCAGTGCTCAGTCAGATGGAAACTTTGACAGAGTGAGGCGTGATTATGCAGTTCTGGATGTTAAAATCAAGTAACCAAATCAAAATGTAAATACTAACCATGATTCTGGTTGAGTGGCAGCTGTGTAATGGTATGTATAGCTTAATCTTGTATGTATAGCTTAATCTTATCCCTGTGTGGGCACCTGCTTATTGCTGTCTTGTACTGATTGTATGCTACCTATTACTGTCTGGTTGACTGTATTAAGTAATCTCCCGGGTCGTGTCTGAAAATGGGCAGGGTTATTGCCTAGTTTACTTACCCAGTCATCAAAAGCAAATAAATAAATGTTAAGAAGGCATATTCAGTTAGGCTGGGGAACTCAAGGTACTTCTGCTTACTATTGTACCTTTGTTCTGACATCAAAGCAATGGAGCAACATTGTGAGAACAATGGTACAATAGCATTTCAGCTACTGTGGATTTCCGTATAAAATAAAGGCTAAACATTTACTATAGCACAGAAGTCATATGATGGTTTTCTTTCATCGTCATAACTGTCGGCAATCAAAGTCTAACAAAACACACCAAGCCCTGCATGGAAAGACAAACAAAAAGTTGGGTGAACAGACAAACTTTATTAAGTGTTTCATTGGCCCACCCATGTTATGAATGGTACCTAGTGTTTCGAAGGTGTCAGTGGATCTTCAACCCCATTTAATTCTGAATCTTTCAACTAGTTCTCAGTCTAAAATCATGGAACATACTTAGCTTTGTACTCAGAAAGAATTCAGTTGTGCTGGCCAGCTAGCACAGTGGCACCGTTTGCCATCCAGACAACCTGGGTTTGTGCCCCAAGCCCAGGACATTTGGTGTTGACTAACGAGGCAGGATTCTGGCACCTGTCTCAGATGTCTCCTGCCTCAGAGACAGAGGGCACCTCCTTTCACTGCATGACTGCCCCCTGGTGGCCTAGGGGAGGACATGTATGGGAAGGAATTTGTGGCCCCTCTGGAACAGCTTTATGTCAACATGAACACACTGACCTGATGAGTGACAAACATACATCAGTGCCCCAGAATTGGGACTGGCAGAGAAGTTTTAAAGACTGGGCACGGTTCATCAACCCTTTCAAATGCCATGATAGGTAATTTCCCAGGATGCCCTTCAGGGTCCATGCTTGAGGAGGGATAAGGTAGGGCATAGTGGGGAAAAACAAACAAACTGTAGCATACCCAGCCAGATGAAATTGCCCTGCCCACCAGTGCCATAGTACAGCCCTACTGACTCCTGTGCCTCACCAGCTCCTCCATCTGGACCTCGATGATCAAGTGAAGTGTTCTCTTCCTGACCTGGAGAACTGGGTGGTTCCACTGCAGGGGACAAGCTGTGGGTTAGGATATGAATTTCAGAGAGGACATCGAGCAGAGGCTAGTGGAAGATTGGACCATCAGAGGGCTCCTATAGCAAACAGAAGGGCTAAGGCAGGCGGAAAGAGGACCTAGCAGCTGGTAAGAAGAAATGGGGCAATAAAATGAAAAATAGAAAAAATAAATTTGTCTAACTTGTACTGTAAAAAAAAGCTTTTTTTAAGAAACTGATGATCAAGGCCTTACTACTAGGAGAAAGCTTCTGCCCATTTAAAAAAAAACAGCACAACAGAGGATTACAGTAACATCGCTAAATGCTAGCTAATGAAGATTTGTGAATCTGGGACCATATGGTTCAGATGTATAAGTGGATAAATTATTCATTAGCAATAGTGTGATTTTTCTTTTAAGCGCCGTACGCTAAAAACACTGCCTCCAGATAATCTCCAGTGGCACCTGAGTGACTCCATTTTAATTTGATAGTATATTACTGGCATTTGCCTCTGCAGCTTTCACTCCTCATAGAAGTGAAGGTTCTGATAATAAAACACTGTGTTAAAGGCATAATTAAATTTTCCTGACTGGTGTGTACAACTGTGAACTGCACATCCACATACGATTGATTTGACTGGTTTCTTCAAAATTTGGTAAGCCCATGGACTGAAAAGACCATTTACATGGGCAACCAGAACAACAAAATCATGCACAACATTAATAAACAATATGTACACTTTCACAGCACATATGTATACTATGTACAATGATACTGAGAATCAACCAGAAGAAACCTGTTCAAGTCTGTTTGTTCTTCTAATAGAAACCTTTCACTTCTGGGGTACTGATACAGTAGCAGTATCTTTCAAGAAAGGGTGAACATCTGTTGCAGTGAAGGAAGCAGAAGAGAGGTCACAGTACCTTAATAAAAGCAGCAACAAAAGAGACGCCCCACAGCTTCTCTAAATCTGATAATGTTAAAGAGCTGGTGACACGTTCAAGAGGACTTTAAAAAAACTAATATTTAGACACAGTCCAGCTTGTATTTCCCATTAGTGCTGTATTCCTCCTCCCCATTATTTATTACTAAGGTCATCTGTATGAAAACAGGATCTTTGCTCCTAAAGAGTTTGTCCAGTCCTGCTGCTTTCTCCCTACAGTACCTGAAGTCATAATGCACTGCTTGAGACATCAGAGTTACTCCCTTGGCAACAGACTGTGATGTCACAACAGAGGATTATGACTTGAAGTAGGGAGTAAGCTAGAGAGGCAGATGGACTCTGAAGGAACTCTAAGGGATAAAGATCATATATTCATGTAAATGTCCTTAGTAATAAATAATGTGGAGGAGAAATATATAAAATATAAATGGAATGCAGGCAGAACTGTACCTACTTATGTTTTTTAAAGTTTTCTTTGAGGTGTCAGGAGCTCTTTAAGGATGCTTCAGTAGCAGTACAACACAAATCAAATGACGTACCATTTGTTCAGAAACTGACACTCCTCATGAGTCACCTCAAACATAGTAAAATGGTGACAGCAAAAGCCCCTTCATAGTTATGTGTGAATCTTCAGACAGTCAGCTTTGAGGGATATTTTGATTTGGTGGCACAGAATTCAGATTCTGATTTTTTAATTCTGCTGTAAACTGTGTTTTTCAGCAGATGGGGCACTAAACACAGTTTACACCTGAATGCTGGTGTCCTCAACCACTTGGAAGGCAGAATGAAAAGACACAGACTCCCACTCAGACTACATAACTAAAAAAACCCAACAAATTACATACATACATGTCCCCGCAGCCCGCAATGCTGGTTATAAATGATACATTATACCCCCCCTTCCCCTCACCCAACCTGTAGCACCCTTATTCTATCCTCACCGCAAAAGTGAAAAATTGAAGTATTCCTCACCCTTCTTAGGACCCTCTCCCACCCACATCCCATCCCCCAGGTGCACTTAGCACCCAAACCTGCAGCAACCAGCACAGCCCTCCATACACTACCTCTATCGGCTGCCACTGACTGAATAAGAGAGTAGACTTGCACTGCAATAGAGTGAGAACACCTCTTTTCACCTGCTGTCAAGACCCCTCCCACTACACTCCAGCATCCTATTTACCTTACTGTAGCCCTTGTTACACTGGCTAGATTGTTTAAGAAAGTCCCTATGATGATTCCTAAGTGTCTTTCCTCAGAAGTGGTGTCCAGCTTAACTCCTCCAATCAAACACTCCATTCTGGCATTCTTGTTTCCTATGTGCATCACCTTGCTCTTTTTGGCATTGGATTTCATCTGCCAAACCTGGACCACCTCTTCAGCCTTTGCAGGTCCCTCTTCATTTCCCTTACATCCTCCTCACTGTCTACCCTACCATAGAGCTTAGTGTCATCTGCAAAGAGATATATCTTGCCCTGTATCCTGTATTTCTTCTCCTATGTCACTGGTGAACATATTGAAAAGGACTGGACCCCGCACTGATCCCAGTGGCCCTCCACTGGTGACCTTTCTCTCCTCAGATCTGACTCCATTTATCACTACCCTCTGCAGTCTCCCTTCCAACTAACTTCCCACCCATCTATGTTCTTTGCTGCACCCAGATCCTCCAGTTTTTTCATCAACCTTCTGTGTGGCACCGAGTCAGATGCCTTATCGATGTCGAAGTACAGTAAATCCACTGCACAACCCTTGTCCACTGTTCTAGTTACCTAGTCAAACAGTACTATCAGGTTGGTCTGACAAGACCTCCCAGCCACGAACACATGCTGCTTACTATCCTGATTCCATTTTTCTACAGGCAGTCCACTAGATCCCCTTTGCCTAGTGTCTCCATCAGTTTACTCACAATGTAGGTAAGACTGACAGGTCTGTAGTTATGTGGCTGCTCTTTGTCCCCATTCTTGTAATAATTTCGTGAGCACCTCTGGGTGCATCCCATATGGCCCTGGGACCTTATCCATCATGAGGACTGCTAGCCCTTTTCTGACACTTTCATTAGTAAATACCTTCCGTCTCATTTCTGGGACCTCTCTTTCAGCAGTCATTATGCCACTCTGGATGCTGTTTATTGCTTTCCTAGGGAATGCCAGTAGACTGCTAGGCCTATGCAGGCTGCCATGGTAGCATCCTCTTAAGCAAGATTGACAGGAGGGATGACCACAAATGAGGAAGCTGGGACTTTCAAGAATTCATATAAATTATTTTTAGTGGAGTCCTCTTCCCCAGTGGAAAACAGATGCTTTCACTGCATGAGACTCATCAGAGTTTGAAATCATGCATGCTCAGGAGGAGACCTGGGGTTATAAACCAGTGTCATCATTACCAGAGGAGACAGTAGAATTGGAGTAAAACCCATAATTGATGGGAGTTTCATTATCCTCATCCCCTTCCTCCAGCAGGTTGAGATTATATTCAACCATTTCCTTCCCATAGATGGAGGAGGTTGCAGGGGAACCAGAGGAGCCACATTCTGGGACACCAGCAGCTGTGGAGGAATAGGGGCCCTATTTCCAGATGGCACTGACTGAAGTGACAACATGGGATGCATTTGTAACCCCTAGATGGCGCTATCCCAGGGGCTACTACCCCTGCCTGATTTGCCACTAACAGGTTGAGGGGCCTGGATCCAATGGCGGGTGCCTCCACCCAGAGGTCAGGGTTTGCAATAGTTAAACTAACTTGGTCACAGCCCTCTGGGACACTGCAACCCCCCTTTCTTCCCACTAGTGGCCCACACAATATATCAGAATTACCTTCACAGTATACACTTACCCCCAGGACTGGTTCCGGCACTGGGACCTCCTGTGAAATGAGATACAGTGCAACAATCACAGTACAGTACTTTAACATAGACAAATACCTCAGGCAGTATAACTTTGCTGAAACAAGCAGCCCTGATTTATTTAGGGGGATATAACAAGGATAGGGGGAAATCAGGTTAATTAGCTTATCACTCTAATAATCTACCTATGGCTCTGTGCACAGGCCTATCCCTATCAGTTACTGTCCCTGGGTACCCAAGCCCTAGTGGCTAGTCCAAACCGTGGCAGCTGGTAGGGCCCTTTCACACAGAGGAAAGGAGAATTAAACAGTCAGCAGTACAGTAATTCCATTTGGATTTAATGTGGCAATTCAACAGGGGCGACCCTGAATTAGTACTCACGACACTCCAAATAAGATAGGGTCCTTCAATGTCAGCAGGGCTCACTTGAGGTACACAAACCTCTTCACATCCATATAAAAGAAAGCACTATACCAGGCAGGCTGCATCTGTATCCCGATCGCAATTACTGCACAATACCGGGAGAACACACAGCAGATTCAGTTCCTGACAGACCGAGTGTAATTTTCAGCAATTCTTCCAGTCTTCTACAGGGTGAGCCTGGTTCTCTCTTCAGAGATCCTTTGATTCTTTTCACAGGACGGATTCAGTCCTAACAAGCTGCAGACCGGAACTCTGGGCCTTACACACGCTTTTTTGACTAAAACTGCACACTGAAAAGCACAGGGCTCCTTCCTTCTTCACTGCCAAAGCTCAACTGAAACTCCAACCGACAAAACGGGCACTTCCTTTGAGTTCCTCCCAGTTCTTGACTGGATTGGCTGTCACTCACAATAGACTGCTGCTGTTGGTCCAAAAGGCACTGAAGTCTAAACTACATCTCCCAGAGTCACTGCCCATACAATCCTCTTGTGGCTGGCTCAGATTATGAGTCAAGTTCTGATTCGTCCAAGGCACCATTTTAGAGCTAGCTTACCCACACTGATTGGTCCAGTTCAGCAGTTCAAACTAGAATGGGAACTAGCAGACACAGTTCTGACTGCAAAGAAAGCAGGTTAGACAAACTGTAATTTCATTATTACTCTAAACAATTTCTGGCAAACAGTTACATCTTTCAGATAGGTTCCTTTGCACTCCTAGTGACTGCAAAATGAAGTGAATTGGCAGCAGCTTGAGTGGTACTCAATCAAAGAAACACACAGTCCCCCTTACAAACTAATTATGTCTGCAAGCAGACAGCTCTTAAAGAGACAGTACCAGAGGTTCTAAAAACACTCACTGATAAATGGCTTAATCGCCAAACACCATTCAGGCTTGGAGCATTCAAGCAAGCTCCTGGAAGTCTTTTGGAACCCCCATTTGCAGGGGTTACACCCTTCCTGGCCTGGGAAAGCTTGACGTCGCGTCAAGCAAGTACCCATAAGTTTCAACTGCAACCATATACATTTGCATTAGGCTCGCACATGTAATCATCAGTCAATATATCATTTTACCAAGAACACATTTCTGAAACATTGCAGTACGTCTCTTTACACAGTATTACATACACATTGTACCATAACCTGTCTATTACTCTTGTACATGAAACCTGAAGAGAGGGCCCTTCCTATCAGTTACCTTGGGGCTGGATGGGCAAGGGCACCATACTAGAGGGCAACACAAGTAACTTGAGTTAGCACTGATGCTCAGTTTGGGCAATGAGCTCGGGACACATACACCTTTATGGACAACATTGAGAGGCAAGTCCACAGGCCTCCCAAGTGAATCATAACTGAGGTGCACCACAGGCTTTACAGCTCGACCAGTCTTTCTAGGGGAACTGTTATAGTCTCTGCACTTGAGCCTCATTTTCAGCATTGTCCTCACTTGTCAGGGGAGTCTCCATGGGGTAGAGAGGTAGAACTTGGGGCACTTTCAGCTCCAGGAGTTACAGTTTCTGAGTCTACAACATTTGGCTCGCATGGAGAGCTTTCGGACACTGGCAGTGGACTGTCAGGGCACTCAAAATACTCTTCTTGTTCGGTGTATCACCAGTCTGCCCAATCTATCATTTTCTCCCTGAAAGCTCAAACAGTTCAACCATGCACAATGATTCCATTTCATCTGATCTGATGCTTTGCACTTCACTTTCTGGGAGCATTGGCTCCAGGGATGAAGCTGGGGGCTTAGACAGTCCAGAAGGCCCAGCTTCATCTCCAGTATTGACTAGGGATTGCCCCAAACAATTGACTCAGTTCGAAGAAGGATAGTATTCAAAGTCACTCTCACTTTCTTCCGATATGGACTGACAGTCATGCCTCAACTGGGACTTGTGGAGGGAACACTTTAACTTTGCTTCTGTAGGTGCAGACTTTCTTGATCTTTTCTTAGCAGCAGCTCTAGTCACTGGTCCAGAGGGGGCATCTTCTAGGGCTCAGACTCAATTAAGATTTGTCCAATGGGCAGTAAATGATTTCTATGCATTGTTTTTACATCTTTGAATTATTCTCAGGCCTTACTTTTGTACACTGGCAGATCATCTAGTTTGCCCACTACAATGTGAGGAGATGGTGCCATCTGTCAGCAATCTTGTGCTTGCCATGCAGTCCCAGATTTCTTAGCAATACCCGATCTCCCTCCTGGAGTTCCTGTGCTTTCACCTTTTATCATACCTTTCTTTGTTGGCCAGATTTTTTTGGCAGCCATAGTTTGAGCCAGTTGAGGTAGCATGAGTTAGCTGGGCCTTTAACTTTGCACATACTGTAAATAGTTGTCAGCTTGAACCCCATCAGAGAGAGACCCCAAAACACATCTACTGGTAGTCGAGCTTCTCTTCCAAACATCAGGCTGTAGGGGAGAATCCAGTGGCATCACTTTTGGTGCAGTTATAAGCATGTACCAGGGTGCTAATTTGTTGGCTCCATCTAGGCTTGTCCTTTGGGTGCAGGTGCCTAGCATATCTAGCAAAGTGCGGTTGAAGCGTTCAGGCTGTGGGGTCCCCTGGGGGTGGTAAGGGGTGGTTCTGGACTTCGCACTCCCCACAGAGAAAGCATCTCTTTGATCAGGCGACTCTCAAAGTCTCTCCCTTGATCAGAATGGATTCTTTGTGGAGCCCATAGTGAACAAAAAGTTTTCTAAAGTACTTTGGCCACAGTGGATGCTTTCTGGTCTTTGGTGGGAAAGCTTGGGCATATCTCGTGAAATGGTCAGTGACCACCAGTACATTACTATATTTCTTTGATCTGACTCAAACTCAGAAAATCAATACAGACCAGCTCCATGGGTGCACTGGTGGTGATGTTAAGGGGGCAGCCCTCTGGGGCAAAAGCTTTCCTCTGTAAGCAGACTACAAGTTCGAATGTGTTGCTCCACATCAGCCCCATCTTAGGCCAATAGAATCTGGATCTCACCAAGTCAAGTGTTCTGTCTATACCAAGGTGCCCCATGTGGTTGTGCAAGGACCTCAGTACTGAGTCTCGAAGGCAGTGGGCAGCACTGGTTGTTGTTTGTCTACTTGTCCCCTCTGTCTACTGTTTCTCTGTATAACAGTTTATTGATCAGTTTCAACTTAGGACCTTCTTTGTATAACAGTGCAGTTCTCAAATCAGTGGAGCGTAATTTGGACACATCTTTTCCTGCATAGAGGGCTTCTAAAGCTGCTTTGATCATGGGATCGCGGGATTGAGCCCTGCCGATACTGTCATTGTCCAGCTGAGGCAGTGCACCAATGTCTATTGCAGAAAAGTGGCAATAAGCAGCAGGTATGCAATTCTCTGAGGCTCCCAAGCAATCCACCATGCAGTCCACTGCGTCTGTGGACATTTGTTCCTCCCTGTCAAACTTCGAGAGTGCCGAATGTCAGGTTCTGCCAATCGGACCCAATCATTCTGGGGAACAGGCCTCCGGGAGAGAGCATCAGCATCTATGTGGTTCAGACCTGCTCGGTATTCGAGACATAGTCATATGTAGATAATGCAGAAAGCCACCTATGGCCAGTGGCATCCAACTTAGCTGAGGTCTGCATATAGGTCAAAGGATTATTGTCAGTTTTACTAGTATTTTAGCCCCATACTAGTACTCATGGAATGTCAACAATAGCCCACTTCAAAGCTAGGAACTCTAACTTATGTACAGGATAGTTCTTTTCGGATGGGGTCAGGCTTCTACTGGCAAAGGCCACTGGTCTCAGGGCCATTCTCGTGCTCTTGGTACAACACAGCCCCCAACCCTTGCAAGCTAGCATCAGTGTGCAGGACGTAAGGTTTCTTGGATCGGCATAGGCCAGCACTGGAGCATGGGTAAGTTGATATATGATCTCATGAAAAGCAGTCTCACAATCAGAGTCCAGCGGCCCCAAATACTTCACTCGGATGAAAATACACTCTTTCAGTCTTGAGGGACGCTGACTTTTGGTATTTTTGTGGGTTGGGGATACCCTTGAGTAAGGTTAAGTAAAGGAAGCGGATCACTCTTGAATAGTCCTTGATGCATAGCGATAATAACCACAGAATCCCAGGAATCTTTGCAGTTCTTTTAGATTTTTGCTGTGGCCAGGTGGTCAAGGCCTCAACTTTCATTTGGTCGGTCTCTATTCCCTCGGTGGATACTATGTGTCCACATACTTTACTGATGTTTGAAAGAATTGACACTTATCAATGGACAGTTTAAGGCCAAAGTCCTCCAGTCGGTCCAATACCTTAAATAATCTGCTCATGTTCCTCCAGTGAGCTGCCAAACACAATAACATCATCTAGGTATACCAGGCACTCTAGTAAGTTCATGTCCCCACTGCACGCTCCATCAATCGTTGAAAAGTGGCTGGGGCACCTGAAATCCCTTGAGGCATCCTCATGAATTCATAGAAGCCAAGCGGACAGATAAAGGCCGTCTTCTCACGGTCCTCTGGGGCCATCGGGATCTGGTAGTACCCACTGCGGAGATCCAGCACAGAGAACCACTTGCTCCCGTTTAGGCAGTCCAAAGCATCCTGAATGCGGGGCATTGTGTACTGATCAGGGATAGTCCGTCGGTTTAAGGTGCGATAATCCACACATCCTTACTGTTCCATTCTTTTCCTCACTACCACAATGGGGAAGCATAAGGGCTTCTGGATTCTTGTATTACACCAGCAGCTAACATCTCTTGCAGATGCCGTCTCACATCATCTATGTCAGCAGGTGCCAGGCGTCGAGACCTCTCACGAAATGGTCTTTCGTCATGCAGCCGGATATTGTGCTCAGCTCCTTGCACGCATCCTACATCCCATTCCTTTAAAGAAACCTCCTGGTCTCTCTGGGCAAGCTTCTCACTGATCCTCACTTTCCATTCAGCTGGCAGCGGGGAGTCGCCGAAATCAAACAAGTCAGGCGTTACTCTGTCATTCTTCCTTGAACTCTTGCTGCTGGGTAGCACTGCAGTGTCTGCACAATGCACATTAGCCAGGATGCAACCTCTGTTTACTCGAATGTCTCTTTCAGACACATTATGAACTTGGACCATTACCCTTCTGGCATAAGCATGGGCTCTAGCGGGCAAAATACTAGGCTTGACCAGCAGTCCCTCTGGCAATTTTCCATCGCCTGGTGCATCCAACATTAATATTTTATTCTTAACATCCTTTCTGATCTGGACCTCTCCCTGTAAGGTACACTGGGCATTTGGTGCCAGGATCAGAGACTCAGGATCCTTCTTCCATACAATCTCGACCGGTTCCTCTGGTTCTGTTTTTCAGCATCTCTCTGTGCCTCATAGGCCTTCTTAATTAAAGCCGAACTCTTAAAGCTCTACTAGTCTTTGACCCCTGTTTTTCATAACATAACTGTGCCAGCCTTCCGAACATATGAGCATTTGTTCCAATCAACAAAGGACACCATCATACAGTCCAGTGGGGAACACACTAAGGCTAGGGTCTCTACTTGTTCGGCCACTCCAGCCACGGAGGTGGGGAAAGACAGCCAAATTCGGATATACCGGAATAGGGGTAGGCCTTCTCACTTAATCCCCACACATGCAGTCCTTCTAATGGTTGTAAGGGCCGTCTGACAAATGCTTCTGATACCAATCCTGGAACATAATTGTCACTTGGGAGCCACTGTCTAATACAGCTCTTGTAGACACTCCATTCACCTTTACAGTGGTCTCCATGGAGGGACCCACTATTCTGGACCAGTCTGAGAGGCGGTAGTGGGGCCTGGGCAACTGACCTTGCCACAAAGGACGTGAATTAGCATTTTGGTGCCCTCACTGGGATCATGTCGTGCACCTCTTAACCACTGATTTCTTCTCCGAAGCTCTCCTTGTAGCCTATATGCAACTTTGTCAGTGTCTTTTGGGGACTGGCATTCCCTTCATGTGCCCATCTTTCCTAATTATAGCAAAACATACTTTCTGGGTTTGAGCTGGCGAGGTGCCACACTGGGAGCCAGGCGGGTATTACTAACTGGAAACCTGGATGCCATCTCTGTCTGCTGATGATAAGCATTTGGAGACATCTCGTCCAGTTTCTCCACTTCCATGGTCAAGGATTTGAGTTTGGAGCTGTTATCAGCAGGAGATACATGGTGGGTACCCCACCCCATAGCAGATGCAGTCGGATATAGGTCAGGGCCCGTACTTGCAGGCGTGGCCTTCATAAAGGGACTGTTTTTGAATTCCCGGATCTCTCTCAACAGTTCGCCCCATTGTGGCATATCTTTTTCCTTGTCAGAGCACTCATTGACTGTCAACCTCTGCCCCTGAACTTCACTTGATAGGTCACCCTCAGTCACTCGGGTCGTAGCCACAGCTGTTGGTGCAGGTCCCTCCCGAGGTCGCCTTTTCTCAACTCCTCGAATTTCTCTCATTAACTCATCATAGGAGGGTGGGGATTCCAGTCGATTTGCCAGGCGTAACTGGAAGCAACAGCAGTTCTGAGAAGGGGGCAGACTTAAGGATTCTGTCCAGTCTGGTTCGGTCCAGTTCAATCGCTGGCAAACTACCCTTTCTGAGGCATTCTTGCAACAATTTTTCCAGCCGAGACATCACACAGACAACAACTCCCTTGGTACTGTTGTGCATTTCTTACTCTCCACCATAGGTCCCTCATCAGAATCTGGGCTCCCATACACATTCTCAAGACCTCAAGATAGGCCTGTGCAGTCGCTTCAGGGTTACTGGCCCGTTGCTTACGGATGGTAGCCAGGGCAGGACCTCGGAGGCTCTCACTAACCCTCTTTCGCTTAGCCTTCCGAGCATTGCCATTCTAGCACTTGGGGCAACATAGTCTATCCAGGTCTCCCAGTCATCCTCCCCTTGGGGTGGGAGGGTGCTAGAGAAGATCCTCAACCTTCGTAAGAGTCGTGACTAATGGCAGGTGCAGAAATAGGAGTCTGCATTGGTTCAGCCACCATTACAGGCACTGGAGCAGGAGAGGTGTTGGGGAGGAACACCCCCAGGTGGCAAGAATAGTTTCTTCAAGTCCTCCACAGTTTTCCCTCTCCCAGCAACCATTCAGCAAATTTCTCCTCAAAGTTTCAGATAGTGGTGGGGCTGATTCCCCGGTCTTTACTGTCCTTAGTTATCACTCTCCAAGCAGTGAGGGCTCCTCTGGGTAATGGTCTGTGGCACTTTGGAGCTATCTATGGGATCCTTAAACTCTACTAGGGCCAGGAAAGTGTGGGTGAGCAGATTAGCATGCCGACCCACCACCACAGGGTTTTGTAAACCTTCCACCTTGGAAAGTACTCCTGCACAATGTCCGTATTGATACCCAGGGGATGTCCAGGATAAGCATAGCATTTTGGAGGTCGATCTCCTCTCTAGTACACCACTCCACCAGCCGGTGCACAGCCACTTCTGTCGGGGTACCCATTTTTTCTTAACAGTGGTTCGTAAATATGGCCACTAGAGGACACACAATCCCAGCGGTGAGCCTCCAAGATGTAACCCCTAGAGATGGCGCTATCCCAGGGGCTACTACCCTGCCTGATTTGCCACTAACAGGTTGAGGGCCTGGATCCAATGGCGGGTGCCTCCACCCAGAGGTCAGGGTTTGCAATAGTTAAACTAACTTGGTCACAGCCCTCTGGGACACTGCAACCCCCTTTCTTCCCACTAGTGGCCCACACAATATATCAGAATTACCTTCACAGTATACACTTACCCCAGGACTGGTTCCGGCACTGGGACCTCCTGTGAAATGAGATACAGTGCAACAATCACAGTACAGTACTTTAACATAGACAAATACTCAGGCAGTATAACTTTGCTGAAACAAGCAGCTCTGATTTATTTAGGGGATATAACAAGGATAGGGAAATCAGGTTAATTAGCTTATCACTCTAATAATCTACCTATGGCTCTGTGCACAGGCCTATCCCTATCAGTTACTGTCCCTGGGTGCCCAAGCCTAGTGGCTAGTCCAAACCGTGGCAGCTGGTAGGGGCCCTTTCACACAGAGAAAAGGAGAATTAAACAGTCAGCAGTACAGTAATTCCATTTGGATTTAATGTGGCAATTCAACAAGGAGCGACCCTGAATTAGTACTCACGACCTCCAAATAAGATAGGGTCCTTCAATGTCAGCAGGGCTCACTTGAGGTACACAAACCTCTTCACACATCCATATAAAAGAAAGCACTATACCAGGCAGGCTGCATCTGTATCCCGATCGCAATTACTGCACAATACCGGGAGAACACACAGCAGATTCAGTTCCTGACAGACCGAGTGCAATTTTCAGCAATTCTTCCAGTCTTCTACAGGGTGAGCCTGGTTTCTACTCTTCAGAGATCCTTTGATTCTTTTCAGGACTGATTCAGTCCTAACAAGCTGCAGACCGGAACTCTGGCCTTACACACGTTTTTGGACTAAAACTGCACACTGAAAAAGCACAGGGCTCCTTCCTTCTTCACTGCCAAAGCTCAACTGAAACTCCAACCGACAAAACCGGCACTTCCTTTGAGTTCCTCCCAGTTCTTGACTGGATTGGCTGTCACTCACAATAGACTGCTGCTGTTGGTCCAAAAGGCACTGAAGTCTAAACTACATCTCCCAGAGTCACTGCCCATACAATCCTCTTGTGGCTGGCTCAGATTATGAGTCCAAGTTCTGATTCGTCAAGGCACCATTTTAGAGCTAGCTTACCCCCACACTGATTGGTCCAGTTCAGCAGTTCAAAACTAGAATGGGGAACTAGCAGACACAGTTCTGACTGCAAAGAAAGCAGGTTAGACAAACTGTAATTTCATTATTACTCTAAAGAATTTCTGGCAAACAGTTACATCTTTCAGATAGGTTCCCTTTGCACTCCTAGTGACTGCAAAAATGAAGTGAATTGGCAGCAGCTTGAGTGGTACTCAATCAAAGAAACACACAGTCCCCCATACAAACTAATTATGTCTGCAAGCAGACAGCTCTTAAAGAGACAGTACCAGAGGTTCTAAAAACACTCACTGATAAATGGCTTAAATGCCAAACACCATTCAGGCTTGGAGCATTCAAGCAAGCTCCTGGAAGTCTTTTGGGAACCCCCATTTGCAGGGGGGTTACACATTGATAACAATATCCTCAAAGGCATGGAAGGCAATAATCTCTTAAAGAGCAGCTGACGACTTCAGGAGAACTTTCCAAAACAATGTTTAGACTCAGTTCTGCTTGTATTCCACATTAGTTCTGTATTTCTCCTCTCCATTAATTATCACTGAGGTAATTTACATGAAAACATGATCATTGCCCCTGAAGAGTTCATCTGTTCCCACCTTCTCCCTACCTGAGGTCATAATGCAGTGTTTGTGACAACACAGTTACTCCTATGGCAACAGACTGTGATGTAACAGCACAGGATTATGACTTGAGGTAGGGAGTAAGTTATAGAGGCAGTTGAACTCTACAGGATCAAAATCATGATTTCATGGAAATTTCTTTGGTAATAAATAATGGCAAGGAGAAATTTATAGAATATATATGGAATGCAAGCTGAAATGTACCTAATTATTATGTTTTTCAAAGTTTTCTTTGAAGTGTCAGCAGCTCTTTAAACAATTCTCGAGAATATAGCCAAACTGTGGCATCAGCTTCGATGATGCTGGCTGATGAAGCTCTCTATTGGGTGAAGCACAGGGGCGTTAGGCTTCCTGTTAGTGACTCGTAATCTAGACAGTTGGTTATAATTTTGGTTTTTTCTGCATTTAAAATGGCTACATGTAAAGAGTGAGCCAAGTTGTGGCTTTAAATTAAACAGTGTACATCATAAC
Source organism: Neoceratodus forsteri (assembly GCA_016271365.2). Taxonomy (NCBI): domain Eukaryota; kingdom Metazoa; phylum Chordata; order Ceratodontiformes; family Ceratodontidae; genus Neoceratodus; species Neoceratodus forsteri. Next base: position 1,225,167,622 of record CM057450.1, read on the forward strand.
AACTGTGCGGAGTGTTCTGTTTTCACTGACAGCAGGTTCAACCTTTCTGGAGTTTTTAACTAAAATGCAACTGCAATGTATGGGTTCTGGTATTGAAAAGAGTAGTATAGGTGGAGTAATGCCCATCAACAATGTGCCAGCAGTAAGCTACGGGGTCACTACAGGACCCAGGCTTGAGCCTGCACCTGACCTTAATGCCTCAGTGACAGTTGGGCCAACAATGGAGGCTTATGTAGTCGCCTTAGGCTTACCCTGTTGCTGCTTCAACAGAGACCTGGATCTGAAAGGAGAAGCACGGAAGCAATGCTCTGTCCAAAAGCACTTTTTTATCTCATCATAGACAATGGATATCCTTCGACAAATGAGGCAGCTACCTAAGATGAAAGAGCATCACTGAGCAGTGAGGAGAGTGAGGCGGGTCTGATTGAGCCTGTTCTTTAGAATGTTGCGGGGGGCGGCCCTGTCATAGACCCGGAAGCTGCACTTTTGGCAATTTCCATTTTCAGTAGAAAGTTCTTTAGTGACTTTTAGTGGTGTCTCCTTGTAGCCTGGTTGAAACCATGGCAGACAGAACAGGACTTCACATCATGCGAAAGGCCCAGGCAGTGAATGTGCAACTCATGAGTATCGTCATGGAACAGCTTAACCCTTAGGCTGCCAAGAGAATTAGAATGTATAGGAATTCTGGACTGATATATCAGTCCGCGGCACAGCAAGGGTTAATATTGCACAGGCAGAGGCAAAAAAGGAAAGACATCTGCAAAGACACCAGCAACAGCGTGTGCGTGTGTGTGTGTGTGTGTGTTGTTTTGAATGATGGCATGTGTATATGTGACTGTATGGTACTTGCATGAGTTGTGTATACAGTAGTTTGAATGTGGCTGGCTGGTTTGGTGAATTACATTTTATGATATGTTTTGCTTAATTAAAAATTCTTTGTATTAATTTAGGGTGAATTAGGTGACTGTGTGAAGGGATGTGTCAAACATGACACCTGCCTATGCAGAGGGATCTGAAAATGTTATGGAATACTATAATAGTGCTCTTATTTCTGTCATAGCTTCCTTAGCAACTTACCATGTTCGTCCCATGATATACCGTCACAGTTCTCCGTGGTACTGTAATGAGTTACCTCGATTGAAGACAAAGGGACAGAAAAACAGGTTACTCACCTGTAGCAGTAGTTCTAGGAGTGGTATATGATGTTCACTTACACTTCTGGAAATGTTCCGTTCCCCTTTAAGGCTTGCTGGAACATCTAAAGGGGCTCCTCCCACCTACCCGGGTGGTAACTCCCTCATCACTATTCCGTGACATCAGATCTTGCCCACTGGAAGTAAAATCAGTGTGCCACTCCACTTGCCAGGGGAAGTCATGTGTGTCAGCACGGATGACCATCATATACCACTCCTAGAACTATTATTACAGGTGAGTAACCTGTGTTTCTAGGGAGGAGGATATGATGTTCTCTCCACACTTCTGGAAGACTCCTAGCAGTTCTTCGGGAGGAGGGAGGCAAGGCGCACACCCCCTACTTAGGGAAGAGAGAATGGAGAACTGAGGCCCTAAAACCAGCATCCCGGCATGACTCAAGGTTGATGTGGTAGTGGGAAATGAAGGTGTGTGCTGACTTCTAGGTAGCAGCCCTGAAGATTGCCTGGATAGGAACGTCCCTGAGAGCAGCCACCAAGGCAGCAGTATGATGGGTGGGATGAGCGCTTAACCCTATGGGGGGCTCCCTAACTGCTAACCTGTAGCAGAGGTCGATGCAGGATAAAATCCACCTACCAATCGTCCCTTTAGCCGCTGGTCTGCCAGGTGTGGCTTCAGCATAGGTGACAAATAACTAGCGAACCTCTCCCCGAACATGAGCCATGCACTCCTCATGACAGGCTAACACTCACCCCATGTCCAATGTATCGAGCCTGTGCTCGGCCTCCGTGGTGTTTTTAGTGAAGTACACCAGGAGATTAATCACCTGGTTAAGGTGAAAATCTGACACAACCTTCAGGAGGAACATCGGACTGGGGCAAAGGACAACCTTGCCACTGTGGAAGACCAAGTAAAGAGACTCCACCGAGAGCACTTGGAGTTCACTGATCCTTCTGCCTGACGTGATAGCCACCAGGAAGGAGGTCCATGACAGATGTGACATCTCACATCTGTGCACTAGTTCAAATGGCTTGCCCATGAGTTTTGCCAACACCAGCAACAAGTCCCAGGGTGGTGGTGGTTTGCGCACCAGAGAAGAAATGTGGTCAAGGCCCTTGAAAAAGAGCCAGACTACCTTTTCCTATGCCAATAACTGCATACCAGCCCATGCCTGGTAAACAGAGATGACTGCCAGGTACACTTTAAGGGTCTTCGACTGAAGGCCTGACTGAGAGAGGGGCTAATGGTAGTCGAGAAAGCTAGCCACCGGGCAAGATAAGGGGTCCAACCCCTTGCCCCTGCACCAGACGGAGAATATCTTCCTTTTGAAGGTATAGCATTTCTGGGTTGACTCCTTCCAAGAAGCCTTGACCACAGTGAGGACATCTTTGGAGAGACCCAAAGCCTTGAATTCTAGCCATTCAGGAACCAGGCTGTCAGATGCAGGGATTGAAGGTCTGGGTAGAGTACCTTCCCTGATGGATCGACAGCAGGTCTGGGCACAGAGGAGGATGCCTCGGGAGCCTGCTACTGAGACTGAGGAGATCAGGGTACCAGAACTTGCGAGGCCTGTCTGGAGTCACCAGGATCATCCATGCCATGTCCTTCCTGGCCTTGAGCAACACTTTGTGGATCAAGGGGAATGTAGGGAAGGCATAAAGAAGACCCCGGGGTCCAGGACCTGGAAAAAGCACCCCCTGCAGCATTGCCTGCTGAGGAGAAGCAGGCATAGTACAGTCTCAGTTTTGTGTTCTCCCTGGAGGCAAACAGGTCCACCTGAGGGGTTCCTCACTTGGAGAACAGGCTGCCTACCACCTCCGGGTGGAGAGACCACTCATGGAACGCCTCACCCACACGGCTGAGAGCATATGCCAGCTGCTTGGAGACACCGGCCACATGGATGGCCAGGAGATCGGCCTCCAGGCTGTGCATGAGGGTCCAAATGTGGAGAACTTCCCTGCACAAGGGAAGGGAATGTGTGCCACCTTATTTGTTGTGGTAGTACATGGTTGTGGTGTTGTCCATCTGGACCTGAATGACCTAACCCTGAAAATGTGGAGCAAAGGCAGTTAACACCAGTTGCACTGCCTGCAGTTCCAGCAGGGTGATATGGCATCTGGAATCCTCGTGGGTCCGGAGTCTGTGCACCCTGCGTTCCCCCAGGTGGACACTCCAGCCCACGACAGAGGCATCGGTCATCAGGATGACTGTCGGCACTGGGCGGCTAAATGGGATACCTTCCTGCAGATGTTCCGGGACTGACCAGCACTGGAGGGTTTCCCACATCAGCTGGGTCACAGTGACTGGCTGGCCAAAGTGGCCCTTGCACTGAGACCACTGGTGGGCCAACTCCCGTTGCAGAGAGCACATTCTCCAGTGGGCCCAACGGACCATGCTGGTGCAAGCCACCATGTATCCCAGGAGGCACAGAAAAACCCGAGCAGGGTGCAACTGCCCAACCCGAAATGAACAGGCAAAGGAGGAGAGAGTCTCCACCCTGTCCACTAGGAATCGAGCCCTGGCTCTGCAAGAGTCGAGCTCTGCCCTAATGAAGTTGATCACCTGTGAAGGTACAAGTTCCAACTTGGCCTCATTGACCAGGAGGCCAAGAAAGACGCAGATCTGGAGGGGACCAGTTTCCTAGACCACTCCACATCCTGCCTGGAGGGACCTAAAATCTGCCAGTCATCCAGACAGGAGTGAACCCGAACTCCTCGACACCTCAAGTAGGCTGCCACCACTGCAAAGCATTTGGTGAAGACCCTGGGGCATGGTATGGCCTGGAACTCATAGAGGATCCCCTCCATTCAGAACCGAAGGAACTGACGGTGGGACAGACAGATTGGGATGTGAAAGAACATGTCCTGAAGATCCCGAGAGCAAAACCACGTTTTGTTCAAGAAATGGTATGATCTGAGACACAGTGACCATCCTGAAGGTGCATGGCCTGATGAACTTGTTCAGGTCATGCAGATCCAAGATGGAGCGCCAGACCCCCATCCATTTTGGCACCAGGAAGTACCTGGAGACAAACTCTGGGCATTTCGGAGGGTCCGCGACAGAAGCCACAACCTCCTTGCGGAGGAGCTGGGTGATGTCCCAAAGGGCCAACAGGATGTCTGCGGACACGATGCCCTCCTGTGGGGCACAGGCTTGGCAAGGCGGATACTATTCAAATTCCAGAGGCAGACCCTGGCCAACCATTTTGAGAACTCACCTGTCCGTGGTGACAGCAGACCAGGCGGAAAGGAAGTGGTGGAGCCGAACCTCCATGGGAGGACCCAGGGGAGTCAGGATGGACACGAGTGAGGCACCCCCCATCCCGTCATTGGGCAGGCTTGGAGGCCACAGAGGGACTCACAGAGGGGCTGCTAGAACCTCGGCCTCCTGGCCTATGGATGACTGTGGCCACAGACTTCAGTCAAGGTCGCCAGGCCTGTGCCTGCTAGCCAGCCTGAGGCTGGACTGGTTTTGTCATGGGGACAGAGAGGGTCCAGAAGGGCTTCATCTTCTGTATATTCCTCAGCCTAGTAATCCCCTGACTTGCCCTTCTCCTCTCCCTCATATATCTGAAAAAGGTTTTATCCCTCCTTTTGGCCTTTTTTGCTTTTTTCTCCTTAGTATCTGCTTTTGCCCTTCTGATCATCTTCCCTGCCATACTCCTCTTTTCCATATACTCTTCCTTATCTTCCAGCAGACAGCATGGCTTCATGAAGGGGAAGTCTTGCCATACAAAACAAATTCAGTTTTTTAATTGGGTGACTCAGGTGAGTGGGGGGGTGGTGGACGTGGCCTATCTGGACTTCGGTAAGGCCTTTGACACTGTCCTCCATAGGAGGCTGGCGAGCAAGATGGAATTGCTGAGGGTTTGACGGGGAGGGTGAGCCTTTTTGCTGATGATAGGAAAACATGCACTATAGTGGACACTCCGGGGGGGGGGGTGGAGGTCATAAGGGAGGACTTAAAGATGCTTGAAAAATGGTCTGGGATGTGGCAGCTGAAATTTAATGCCAAGAAGTGCGCTGTGATGCTGGGTGGAGGCCTGGCTGTCAGGAAGAACTCAGAGGGTGGTGTTAAATGGGGGTGCACCCCGGGACAGTGAGGGTAAAGAGTGGAATGCCACAGGGGTCAATTTTGGGTCTGCTTCTCTTCAACATCTACATCAGTGATATTGCTGAGGGTTTGAGGGGGAGGGTGTGTCACAAACTCGCTCAGCCGGTCAGCCCTCTACTCCCAAAGTGCCAACCTTTGAGCGTATGATTTGTGTACAGTGATCAGAACAAGGTAACCCTCTTGTCTGTTTTGTGGGTTCAAGTCGCCTTAGTCTCAAGCTCTGGAGGGATTCAAACTGATAAGCTCTTGTTAGCGTACCCAATTATCAGGCTCAGATAATTCTGTCTTCAGGGGGCCAGATATCTTTGCCTATGGGCACCCAACCAGGTCTTTCAAATGAACCCTTAGAACTCTATGCAAGACTTTAGAGAACTCTATCTGTTTCCCAGTTTGGTATATCAATAAGCTTAAAATACAGTGTCACTTATAACCATTCTAAGCTCTACTTAAATAAAATGAAGTGTCAAGGCACTCCAAGCAGTTTCCGTTGTAAAATATATCTTTACTTTAAAATATCAAAACAGAACAATAAGTACAGAACAAATATATCCCAAACACATACAATCTTAAAAACAAAACAGTTTTTTAAAGGTACAAACTAAGCTCTCTTATCCACATAATGCTTCTCTCCTACAGTGCTGATGTTGTCCTTCTTCTCTCAGTCAGAAATATTGTCTTGTGTGTCTCTGTCAAGGTTCTCTCAGCAATTAAACACAGTTCTGAGCCTGGCTCTTCTGAGGTCACCAAACCCGCTTGTGTAACAAAATCTATATTTTATATAACACAGGATGTCTAAATAAAATATTTAAAAAAATAATAGGTGACCTCACTGACTTTCCTCTCCTCAGGTTAACCAGACAAAACTGGTTTGTGCTCTGCTACACATACATCTCAAAAGTATCTTTGATCTAAGTCACTGTATTCAAAGCAAAAGTGTATTTGCGTCTTTAATCCTGTCTGGGCCTTGGAATCTACACCTCAAAGGTCTCTTTGATGTAACTCAAGGGTTCCCCGGAATGTATATTTGGCCTTCCAAATTCGTCTGGGTCCTGTTTGGCCTAGCCATCAACCTCTCTGATGAAATGAGCTGGTTCCTGGAAGGTTATTCATAACCCATGCATGCCCTTTCCATATGACACCTAGAACAAATCAAAGGATTCCTCTGGGGATGCCATGAATAGCTAATTTCATTTCCTGGGATCAAAGCAAATTTAACATGCTAATTGAACCTCAGATCTCTATAGTTTAAATACCTCCTGTCCTTTGAACTTATCCTTGGAGTTTTTTGGATGTGTCAGTTCAGCAAGACTGTGGGTCTTCTGACTGCTCATCCCATCACATATTTTATATGTAATAAAAAAAATTAGATACAGCACTCAGAGCTGGCTGTCTACATCACAGGGTGTGCCTATTTGCTGATGATACGAAAATATGCAATAGGGTGGATACCCTGGGGGGGGGGTGGAGGACATGAGGGAGGACTTAAAGATGCTCAAAAAATGGTCTGGGATGAGGCAGCTGAAATTTAATGCCAAGAAGTGTGCTGTGATGCACTTGGGAAGTAGGAACAGAAGAGCAGGGTACACCCTAGATGGGGAGGAAATTAAAGTAACAGAGCAGGAGAGGGATCTGGGGATCATAGTCTCCTCAAACCTTAAGGTAGGAATACAATGTAGCAGGGCGGCAGGAAAGGCCAATGGAATATTGGCATGCATAGGCAGGGGCATTACTAGCAGAAGGAGGGAGGTAATAATGCCCCTTTACAAAGCCATGGTGAGACCACACCTGGAGTATTGGGTTTAGTTTTGGAGGCCACATCTCTGCAAGGATATAGATGCGTTGGAGAGGGTTCAGAGAAGGGCAACCAAGATGAGGCAGCATATGCAGGGAAAGTCATATGAGCAGAGGTTTAAGGAGCTGGATCTGTACATGCTGGAGACAAGGAGGGAAAGAGGAGACAAAATTGAAACTTTTAAATATGTAAAGGGGCTCAATAAAATGGGAGAAGAGGGTTTCCTTAAGAGGAAGGAGGAGGTCAAAACTAGAGGGCACAGCCTCAGACTACAAGGAAAAAGATACAGGGGGCATTTCTTCATGGAGAGGGTTATGGAGCCCTGGAACAGACTACCAGACAGAGTGGTGGGGGCTAAATCGGTGGAAGAATTCAAGAGGGCATGGGAAAAGCATATGGGCTGAGTATCGGGGGAAGGGACGGAGGCTGGTGGGAGGGGGAGTGGGGAGGCAGACTAGACAGGCAGTATGGTTCTTTTTCTGACGTCAAGGTTCTATGATTCTATGATATGATATGCTATGCTATGATATGATATGATATGATATGATATGATATGATATGATTCTGCTGCTCAGAGCCCTTGGGATCTCTCTGAGCGGATGTCACAGAGTCCAAGGTAGCGCTGGACTTTTCAGTGCGTGTAAGGTGCCCTTCAACCTTCAACCCAAACAAGCCAGTGCTGCCCAAGAAGAGAACATCCACCAGCTTGAGCTGGGTGTCTGCCGTAAAGTCCTCAGCCAGGCTCTGTGTCGCACAGCCACCACAGCTGTCACGGACCGAGTGCAAGAGTTGCCGACATCCATGGCCATCTGGAGCTGTTGCTTGGCTACTGCTCTGCCTTGATCCTGGACCTGTTTGACCATGGTCTGCTGGTCCACTGGGAGATAAGGAAGCACCTCATCACGCGAGTCCAGGACGGCATGTGAGAAGTGGGCATCAAAAGGGCCGGACTCACTTGCTGAAGGCCGAGAGAGGAGGAAGCATACACCTTTTTGGACATATGATCCAATTTCTTGGACTCCTTATCAGGTGGCTTGTCAATGTCACCCACGCTGCCAGAGCGACTGAAAATAGTCGGCCATGAGCCCCTCAGCCAAGGTACAGTATGCTCCGTGAATCCCAAAAGGAAGCCAGTCGGGACTGCATACTTGAGGGCAATCTGGGCTGATGGCACAGGGCAAGAGGATGGGTGCTGCCACAGATCCAAGGCAGGACCAAGAATGGCATCTGCCACTGGCAAGGCTTCTCCAGGGGACTCTCCTCGGTGAAGGATCCCGGTAAGCAGGTGCTGAGCCCACTTCTGAAAGGGCTACAACAGGAGATCTGTAGATTCAGAGATGATACAAAGAAGACCCATAAAAGACATAGGGCCCTGCTTTGTCAACAGATCCTCAGCCAACGCCAAGTCCACCGGATGGGAGTGCAAAGAGGAATCATCCTGCAGGAAGTCGCGGACTTCATCATTGGGCTGGTATTGGAGTCTCCCAGATGGATTATCCTGGGGGACTTCAATGCCTGGGTCAATGATGAACTTTCGCAGTTTGGTCAAGACTTCCTTCAACTAATGTGTTCTCTGGGCCTTACACAGGTTTTTACCTCTGCAACCCATACTCATGGCCATTCCTTGGCCCTCATCTTCCAGCTGGGAATGGAGGTCTTTGACCTTATGGTTGATCTGGTCGTTTGGTCTGATCACCATACTGCAAGGTTCTTATTCGAGGCCCCCCACAAAATAGATCCTCCCCTACAGAGATGGTCCAGTACCACACTTTAAGGGGTTTGATCCCATAGGGTCTGATGGCGGTGCTGGATTTATCAGGTTTGATGACTGCATGCGAGGAACTGGGGGAGATGGTTCTGACCCATAATAGGGTCATTACCAAGGTTCTCGACTCCAGCACACCTCTCCATGTGTGACCCCTCACCTCATGCCAGAGATCCCCTTGGTTCAATTGGAGTCTCAGGGAGATGAGGATGAAGGATCAAGGTTGAAGCAGTGCTGGCGGAGGACTGATTTGGAGTAGGACAAGCTTATATTGGTGGCTCATTTTAGGAGCCATCAGTCGGCAATCTCCTGTAACAAAGGTAGAGTTCCTGTTCAAGGAGATTGCTGCAGCGACTAACTGACTGGCTCAGCTCATGGACAGGTTGTGTAATCTAGCCTGTCTTCAGTCCAGAGGAGTTTTTCACAGTTGAGGTGTGAGGAGTTCACTCTGTTTTTTGCTGATAAGGCTGCCACTATCAGATCAGAAATCCAGTCATCCCTCTCTAGTGGGCCTTGCGGTAATGAGCCCGAGGTTGCAAGCAGTCAGTTTGTCTGGTCCAACTTCAACCAGTTGGCTGTCATAGATGTCGTGAAAGTCATCCAGGGGCTATGGCCAACATGCATTAGTTTGGATCCGGGACCAACACGCCACCTTGTGGGGTGTGTTGATGTCATCGGCCCAGTCCTAGCCAGGATAGTCCATGGTTCTCAGTGACGGGGTCTTTCTTGGGCGCAGAAGGAGGCAGTCATGAGGCCGCTCCTGCAAAAATCTTCACCAGACCTGGACTGCCTGGCAAACTACAGACTTGTCTCTAATCTACCTTTTTCAGGTAAGGCTATTGAGAAGGTGGTGGCCTTGCAACTGGAGACCCATTTAACATCTCGCGACATCTATGATCTTCTCCAGTCAGGTTTCAGGAAAAGGCACAGTACTGAGACTGCCCTGGTTTGAGTGTTGAATGATCTCCTGGTGGAGAGAGACCGGAGTAGATGTTCTATCTTGATTCTCCTCGATCTCTCTGCAGCATTTGACACTGTGCATCATGCGTTGCTGATAGAGTGCCTGTGGGTTTGTTGTGGACTGGCTGGTACAAGCCTCAGCTGTTTTAAATCTTTCCTCACTGGCAAGTTGCAATGGGTGGTGTCAGGGACTCTTTCCTTTGCACCTGTGCCCTTGCTCTGTGGGGTCCCGCAAGGCTCTGTTTTGTCCCCCATGTTGTGTGCAGTGTATATGCTACTGCTAGGGGACATTATAAGATGGCACGGGCTGAGTTTTTATCACTATGCAGATGATACTCAACTATACCTGTGTTTTGCGCCCAAGCAGCAGGAGACGGTCTCAGTATTTAACAAATGCCTGGCCGAGATCCAAGACTGGATGAGGGCCAACTGGTTGAAGTTGAATCTGAACAAGACTGAAGTACTGGTGCTGGAATCTGGTCACGGGGGGAGGAGGTGCAGTCTGGGCAAGTCTCAGGGCTTAGGCCTGGGGACTCCCAGCTGCTTACCTCCAATCGGGTGAAGAATCTTAGCATGGTTTTGGACTGCGGCTTGACACTTAAGTCACAGGTTTCTGCCGTGGTCCAGATCTCTTTTTACCATCTGAGAAACATTGCCAGGATCAAGCACTTGGTAGCCCTTGGCGATCTGCCAGCACTGGTCCACGCTTTTATGACCTCGTATCTTGATTACTGCAATGCCCTATACCTAGGGCTACTGGGGGTAGATCTGCGCCACCAGCAGCTGGTGCAGAATACGGTGGCCATGTTGTTGACTGGTCTGCCTAGGTTGTGTCATATTACACCTGTGCTGCACTATCTGCACTGGCTGCTGGTCAGGTGGCAGATCTCCTTCAAGGTGAGTTTGCTGACATATAAGGCCCTACACGATCAGGGGCCTAGCTACCTGCAAGACCTCTTGTGTCCCTACTGCCCTGCCCACTCTCTTCGCTTTGCAGAAGTGGGACTGTTCCACATCTGTTCTGAGGTTTTCTTTAAGGACATCAGGTGCTCGAGCTTTTTCTTATGCAGCACCCATCCTCTGGAATTCTCTGCCTCGATATATTCAAGACAGTCTTACAATAGTTGTTTTTAAATAGGAACTAAAAACTTTTTTATTCAGACAAGCCTTTTTGGATGTTGACTAATGTTTTAGATTGATGAATTGATATTTTTTTAATTATGTGTTTGTGTTGTGTGTATACTTTTTATGTAATACTGTTTAATTTGAGCAGTGCATTAATTCATAACGACAGTTGTGCTATATTGATTAAAACCTCCAGTTCTGAGGATTCATGGAAAAGAAGTTGACCGCCAGAGTCCCTGCTGACCCTCTGCGGACAGTGAGGGGTAAAGGTAACCAACAGCTGATGGGGATGACCCGAGGCCAGGCAGGCCTCCTTAGAGTGCTGGACTTCAGCTGTTTTGGTGGTGGCTCCACCAAAATCGGTGAAGAGGCCGGGGGGGGGGGCAGAGCCAGGACCAGATGGGTCAGCTCCTGCCGAGACAGAGATGGCTGCGGCATCTGTGGTGAAAGCAAAGTGATGGCTGGGCTCGAAGCTGGAATGGGCTTTACCCTGGTGAAGAGTAGCTGTTGCCACATCAAGTCCTTGCAGCACCGAAGTAGCTTGCACCAGAGCATCTCCTTGCCTGAGGATGGTAACGAATAGCAGTGGCATCGTTTACCCGAGCGTTGAGAGCGCAAGTGTCACTGTCACTGTGGGCTACTCAACTCGGGGCTCTGAGAGCGGGACCGCGACCTCAACCATCAGGGCTGCTGACAGTGAGCCTCAGAGGGGGCCAGCGAGAGCCAGGTCCCCTCCTGGTCTGAAGGCTCTGGATTGAGAGGTGGTGGATCAGCAGACTGGTTTCTCCCTCCATGAGTGAGCGGTAGGATGGGGTCCTAGAAAGGGAGGTGTTGGCCTCTTCCGGTGACAGTGGGTTGACCAGCTCATGAAAAATCTTGGCCAGAAATCGACCTGCACCTCGACCAACTGGCTCGACAGGGAGTCCATGGGTTCAGCAGCCTGGGCCGAAGAACCGACCAAAGTCGGAACCTCTGGAGAAGCACAGGAATCAGTCCTAAGAGCGCTCCCGATCCACGAATGATGGAGAGACCATTTCTTGGTCTCTTTTTTAGGCTTGTATTTAGACTTAGTGCCCGAGGGACCCTGCACATGGGTGGGAAGGGCCTAGCACAAATCTATGAATGTCCCTGTGAAGGAGGCACCCAAGGAGAGCAGCAAAAGGCCAAAGTCAAGGAAGCATGTGCCTCAGCTTCCTCAAATGCCGCAAACTGTTCGGCAGACCCCACTGCTGCGGAGACCATCCGACGGGCATCCTTTGATTTAACGGGTAGATCCCAATCATCCGGACTACCCAGAAGTAGGCCAGTATGGCGATCCTCCAACATAAACAGATGGAAAGTGCAGCACAGGCCACATGCCTGGGGATTGTGCTTGTGGCCCAGGAAGTAGACGATCATGGTGTGTAGATCCGTCCGAGACATCTTCTGCCCACAGGCACATTTTTGAAATCCGGGCGCCAACTTCCCATTGTCTAGATCAGAGAATAGAAGGAGTAGCCTGAAGACAAATTGTTTTTGAAGATTTGTGAAGTTTAATAAGCAAAGGACCTTCTCAGCATGAGAGCAGTAAGGAGGGAACCTTCTTCTTCCAGCGGAAAGGAAGATCTGATGTCATGGGGTCGTGCCGAGGGAGTTACCACCCAGGAGGGTGGGAGGTGCCAGCCTGAAGACATTCCAGCAAGCCTTAAAGAGCACCTTTCCCACATGTTTCCTACCTCATGCATAAAATCATTCTTGCTGCATAATGTTTCCCTATGTATTTCATTTTGCTGGTACATTGTTCCTTTTTGCATATTTTAAAACTGAAAAACTGCATTTGTTTGTTTTCTGTGTCTGTTGCATCTGACGTCATAGTATGGAGTCGGCTGGAGGGCCAGATGCATAATATTGTGACTGCAGACTGAAAAGCAATACTGTCCTCAGCAGGGAGCACTCCTTCAGGTTGTCAGCTGTACAGCCCATGACATTTGCAGCAATTAAAACAAGCACAAACATGCAGAGGACACTAAGTACTAAGCAATATTTATTGTATGGTTTTTATTTTTCACTGTAGAACCAGGAAAACAACCGGCACAAAATGAACAGTATACAACACTTTTTAGTTCAAGAGCCTGAGCAGTAACTAACAAACAGGACAACATCACGATCAGGTAAAAAAAAAAAAAAATAAAAATCATGAGATCAGACTGAATCAGCAGACATAAAAGAAAAACACACTGAATATCAACAAGAAGAAGCAACCTTGTCCTTCTCAACATTCCCCCCCCCCCTCAGTCCCAGCGCGTCTGGGGCTTTACCAATCAGGTTGGCCACTGGCATTGGCAACAAACAACCTTACTCCTCCCCCACCCAGCTATGGTATACATTTGGCTGTCATTTTGAGCAGCAGATACTGTGATAGTGTGACTGAGCAATGCAGCATTGGTCTCTGGATTTTTGAACTTACCGAATTAACTGGGGCTGTAGTCGGCTAGCACACTGTTGTCCTCTTCCTCTGCAATCATCCACTGGCGGCTCACCCTTCCACTCACTTGTCAGTGTTGACTGACGCTGTAACCACACACACGCACACCTCCCTCAGTCCTAGACAGTCCAGTTGGGGCGTTGAGTGGATCTCGAGACCACTGGGTGGGTTAATAGATGATTCGATACTTGAGGCTACTGCAGACTTCACTTGATACTTGATTGTGTGACAGTCACACTACTGTCACACAGGCAGGGGTCTGGCAGTGGGACTCTCAGGAAGGGATCAGATGGGGATGACAACTGGGTGACAGAAGTGCCAGTGGCTGGTGGACGGAGTCCTGAGACAGACTGTGCTGCAGGCAGTTCAACTCTCCTCAATGACCTCCCGGTAAGGATCAGGATGGGTTACCGTAACTGACATGACCACTGTCAGGTCAGGATGACTGAGGGGGACTCACAAATGATTTCTAATATTTACAAGCAGAATAAAACATCCAGCACCAAGCAGTGATCACAAAACACACTTTATTGTAAAAGGCATTTATTGACACAGTTAAAAGACAAATCATTAAGAAGCAGTACTCCTACAGAAGGAGTGCTGACTGTGATACAGGCAGACACACTAGGAAGCTACAGAGTGCTCCATATAATGTCGTCAATGGAGTGCTCTGAGGGAATGTAAACAGACTGAAAGTTGGCCGGCTGAGACTCAAGCGTGGTAAAAAACTAAAATGCTAACCAACTCAGAAACGGGACACACTTTTCAAAAATGAACACATGCACTTCGGTTTGGACACCAGTACATACAATAAGATACGTTTTCAGGGTGGTATTTGCCAACTGGGAAAGATGTTCTCTAAAGGGGAAAGGAATACTGCCAGAAGTGTGGAGTGAACATCATATCCACGTCCCTAGAATTAGAGCATGACGTAGATCCTAATCTGTGGATAACAGATTGGCATTGAAGACTCACTGCAATGAGTATCAACAAGCAAGCGCCCTGAAAAAGGCAGATTTCTTGCTGGGGACGATTGTAGCAGGAAGAAACTGGCCAGCTCAGGCTGATTGCTCCATCCTGCCTGTGGTCTGCTCAAACTTTTTCCACTGAAAAATGTGAGGAGTTCAGTAATTTCTTTTCGACGAGCTGTCCACCATCAGTTCAAATATCTCTTCAAGCAGCCTGTTACGGGCTGGTGATGGTCAGGCTTGGGGTGGCAGTGTCAATGTGCCTGCCTTGGGTAAATTCCAGCCTGTTGTTGAGCAAGAGGTGCTTCGGGTGATTGGATCCTGGGCCTACCTGGCTGCTTTTAGGCTGCAGGGAGTCCTTGGGTCCAATTATTTCCTAGATCATTGGGTGTTCCTTGAGGGAGGGTGTCTTTCCTTCTGCCTTTAAGAAGGCAGTGGTTAGGCCCCTTCTGGAAAAGCCATCCTTTGACCTTGACGTTATGAGGAATTACAGACCTGTCTCTAATTTCTCCTTTTTGGGGAAGATTACTGAGAAGGTGGTGGTGGAGCAACTTGTTAAACCCCTGGATAGTTTTAATTTAACATCTACAACCCTCTCCAGTTGGATTTCTGACTCCATCACAGCATGGAGACTGCCCTTATCATAGTGACTAATGATCTCCTCATGGCGAGGTACTGAGGACATCATTCCATCTTGTTCCTTTTAGATCTCTCATCGGCATTTGATACTGTAGACCACAGGGTGCTTTTGGATCCCGTGAGGAATTACATAGGTCTCAGTGGCACTGTACTGAAGTGCTCTGAGTCCTACATAACCTGGAGAATGCAGAAAATGGCTCTTGGTAATTGCATCTTTGGAGCATCTGTGCTCTCCTGTGGGGTTCCTCAAGGCTCGATCCTTGCCCCCGTGTTGTTTTCAGTGTACATGTTGCCATTAGAAGATATTATTAGAAGGTATGGGGTTGAGTTTCACTGCTATGCAGATGATACCCAGCTATACCTGTTTGGCACTTCTGATGGGTCTCAAGCAGTTTCTGTGTTACGGAGGTGTCTGAAATCAATGACTGGATGGCCTCCAACTGACTATGTCTTAATCTGGGCATGCCAGAGATTATGACTGTTCAGACAGGTAGGCAGGGCGCAGCTGTGATGGGTGGTTTGGCAAATCTTCCTTGGCTGGGTGGTTAACCACTCAGAATTGTATATGTGTATGTGACAGGGTTGAATAAGACCCTGCCCCATTTGTTATGCAGAAAGGTTTAAATGCAAGGGTCTGTTCTAGCCTCTCCTTTTCTGTCTGGTTGCACAACCAAATTTTCTTGCGAGACCTAGGAACTGATCACTCTGACGGTTTTGCATATCTCTGCCCCTCGCTATCTCTCTGCCTTCACTTGCTGTGCTGTCTTTTCTTCCCCCTTGCATATCTGCAGTTATAAAAAATATATACGTGAATCTTTGTGTAAAACTGTATATGAAACTCGGATCCCTTTGTTTGAAACTGTATATAGTTACACTGTTGAAATGATTACAAAGTTATTTGGAACTTAAGGAGTTAACCTGAGATGCAGTTTTTAAGCCCATTACATAGTTGTAAATAACAGGTCAGTTCTGGGTCACTATGTTCTTTTTGCTGCACTTGCATCAAAACTGACTAGAACATTCTACGAGAAGCAGGCTCTCTTAACAAGTTCCCAAAGACTTATAAAAAGATCAGCAATGCTTTTGCTAGAAAGACAAGGAGAGTGAGAGACTGAAACTAGGAATTAGAGATATCCTCAGATGAAGGACTTTGTTTTCTGTGTGTGTAATGCTTTTGTAAATAGTTATACTGAAAAATGTATTTTTATGTTGGCGCGTTTGCGCAGCCAACATCTTGCGGCAGTGGGGATTTGGAGGCACGGTCGCTGTTTGGCGAATGCAGGGCACGCACCCTCATTCCCCAATCAGCCTGCATGCCGGCGCCACACCATGCATAGTAATATGGTGAGCACATCTAAGGAAAGGTCCGCTGCAATGCGAGCAAAGCTCGTCACATGCAGCAGACCCTTCCTACGTGCTCGCAAGCTACTAACATGGTGGCTAAACTGCCGGAAAAAAACGGGATGCCCAATCCCCGGTTGGCTTACCCTGCAAAGTATGTGCCAACAGGGGGCCCACTCCCCACGTCGGCAGAATGCGTCTGTCTCCCCAGTTTCATTGTTTGCCGACGGGTGCCCAATCCTCGTCGCATCCGTCTCCCCCTTTCCCTCTGTAATGTGCTGATGGGGAGTCCACTCCCGTCCGCATGATGTCCACCTTCTTCTGTGCAAACAGGGGTGCCCAATCCCCCGTCGGCTACTGTACCCCCCCAAAAAAGAAACCACCTGTAAAAAAGAAAACCATCCGCAATGTGTTTTGTTTACTACCTGGCAAACAGAAAACAGTCCCTCGTAGTCTCCCTACCCACCACCTGCACCCATCCACTGCGCACCCTGCCTCCCCACACCCCCCTCACCCCTTACTTACCTCTGGAGCTCGACGTGACAATCTTCGGTGGACCAGGAACACATCTTTACTCTTCAAAGCCGACCGCGAACTGAGGAAATGTCGGTAAGCTGTATAATGGGATAACTATGGTTTTTCCAAATTTGATGCATATCTCGGGCATTGCTTGGAATTTTTGCACCAAATTTTCAACATGGGGTTTTTGGGACCCCTACTCATGAATTCTGTCACAGTTATGACGTTAATTGGTCCCGAAAGGTGATTTCATAGTCACTGCGCAGAATCACCTTTTGGGACCGAGTAATGCAAGGACAGTGGCAGTGTTCAAGAGGTGGGCTCTCAAAAAGGCTATGTTGCAAAAGTGGTGGAAAAAAATCAAAAAAATGGCTGTTTTACAAGCATGTGTTGCCCAGTTGCTACGCACGCTCGTAACTTCACAAATTCACAATATTTTCATGCCAGACTTTCAACATTGTAATTTTTCTACACCTCCTTGTGAACAGTGCAGCTGTCATTTTTCACTTCCTGGCCAAAATGTGTTTCTGCACTTCCGGCGCACAATACCGTGGTCACTGTGGGAATTCAGTGTTCAGGGCAGATTATGAAAATTACAGTGACATTGTTCATGAGCAGAGGTCCTAAAATGCCTATGTTGAAGATTTGGTGCCGATACTCCATAAAATGACTGTGTTACGAGCATGCGTTGCGCAGTTTGCACACAGGCTCGTAACGTTATGCATTTGTAATATTGTCACTCTGGATTTTCACCATTGTCATTTTTACACACCTCTTGATGAACAGTATAGCTGTCATTTTACATATTCTGCCTGAAATGTGTTTTCGCACGTCCGGCACAGAACTGCGCAGTCGCTGTGCAAAATCACTTTTTGGGACAGTTTGAGGAAATGACAGTGACAATGCACATGAGCATCGGTGCTGAAATGCCTATGTTGAAAATTTGGTGCCGGAACTCCATAAAATGACTGTGTTTCAAGTATGCATTGCGCATTTCCCACACACCCTTGTAACTTCGCACATTTGCAATACTTACATGCCACATTTTCACCACTGCCATTTTTTTACACCTCCTTATGAATAGTACAGCTGTCATTTTTTCACATCCTGCCAAAAATGTGTTTCCACACTGCACTACCAAAGCCAATGCCAGCGCGACAACATTCAGCATTGACAAATGCTTGTTTATTTTACTGTTATTGAAAAAAATAAAACGTTATTTGCGAAATTTGAAACTGCTCCTGGTTTTCCTATACTTCCTGACCTGTGCCTCGACAACAGATGGTGTCAGAGTGGGATTTACACAGTGCATACTCTAAGCCAGGAGTTTAAAGCGTGGGTACTAGACCTGGTACCAGGGAAGCACAGAAGAAAGGTATGGATTCTGCAGCAGCAAGTCCAGGAGTGATTACCAGAACAATAGCAGCCAAACTAGACGCAGAAACAAAAATCCTATGGCTGGTTACTCGGGGAGGGATCGTACACTTGCCAGATTGCTGTACAGATTTTACTGCCCTGGAATGAAAGAAGATGTTGCTACTTATTGCTGTTCTTGTGCCGAGTCTCAAAAAGTAGCCCCAGTGTCTAAAGAAAACAAGGTGCCCCTGGTGCCCTTACTCTTGGTAGATGTGCCTTTTGAGAGAATTGCAATGGATGTGGCTGGCCCCTTAGACAAAAGTAAAAAGAGTAATCGATTCATTTTGGTAGTATGTGACTATGCTACTTGATACCCAGAAGCAGTTCCAATGCGTACTGTCACAGCCCCAAAAGTGGCAGCAGAGCTTTTCAAAATTTTCAGCATGGTGGGCAAACCTAAAGAGATTATTACTGATCAGGGTAGTAATTTTGGTGCTGAATTACTGAAGGAGCTGTACCGACTACTAGGTATCACTGCCATATGAACCTCCCCTTACCACCCTCAGACAGATGGTCTTGTTGAACGTTTTAATCAAACCCTAAAACACATTTTAAAAAGGTTTGTAAAAGGGGAAGTGAAAGACTGGGACCAACACTTACCTTACCTGCTTTTTGCTTTCAGAGAAGTGCCACAGGCACCAACAAGCTTTTCACCATTTGAAACGCTGTATGGTAGACAACCTAGAGGGACACTAGATGTAATAAAAGAAATATGGGAAGATAAACCCCATCAAAAGTAATCTAGTACATTTTATATATGGGCCTGAGAAAGAAACTGGCAAAATATGTTGAAATTGCCCACAGTTATCAGGAAGAGGCCCAAAACCAGCAGAAGGTGTATTATGACCATGGGGTAAAAGAAAAAGTCTTTGAGCCAGGTGAAAAGGTCTTGCTACTGTTACCCACTACAGAAAATAAACTGTTAATGAAGTGGCAAAGGCCTTATAAAGTGCTTAGATATACTGGCACAGTTAACTATGAGATTGAGACCCCTGATAGAGAAAATCCTACTAAAATATACCACACTAACCTCCTCAAGAAATGGGTTGGAAAAATGCCAAAAGCTGTTTTTTTTTTATTATTATTTGAATCTAGGATTACAAGTACCTTTGAGCCAAGGTTCTTTTACAAAGGTTCCACGTCAGTTGAGATACAATTCAAACAAGACATAGTATAACATTAGGTTACAGGGTTACATACAGTTTTATACATTCAATACAGTGGCAAAAATGCCAGATGGAGGTATGGTAACAGGGCTGACACGGTATGGAGGAGAGACACACTAGTGGGCATTTGTCAAATATCAATTAAAGTGCTACGGGGGGTGTGGGAGGAGGGGAGTGGAGGATGAATGGGTGTATAGAAGAGGGAGTTGATGGGGAAGAGGGTTAAGTGCTAGGTGGAAAGAGCAAAGAGGAGAGGGAAGGGGAGAACAATTAGGAAGGACAGTCACAGGAGCTAGATGCAGACAGGATGTGACACACTGGATTTGAACGGTTTTGATGGTTTTACCAGAAACTGATAAAGCTATTGATATTGATATGATATGATAGCTTATGACAGACTGGAACAAACTGTAACTGCTGATGCTGTAAAGGTGAATGCTTCCTTAACCTCCGACCAAACCACAGAAATTTGTAACTTGCTAAAGACATTTAACACTACTTTTACCACAGTGCCAGGCCAAGCAAAAGGGGTAGAGCACGTAATAGTGACAAGGAATGCTTGCCCTATTAGACAGAAGACATACAGATTACCATAGCGGTTAAGAGCAGATGTGGTTAAGGAAATAAAAAAAAAAATGACAGAACTGGGTATCATAGAAGAGTCGAGAAGTACTTGGTCATCACTAATGGTGACTGTAAACAAAAAAGAAGGGTGCCTTGATTTTAGGAAACTTAATCAAGTGTGAGAATTTGACAGTTATCCTATGGCAGAATAGATGATTTGGTGGACAGACTGGGGAGTGCCAAGTTTATACGGCGTACCCACTGCATTCCAGTGGTACATGGATGTAATTTTATTCCCTCACACTGGTTATTGTGCTGCATACCTGGATGATGTCATGGTGTACAGTTCAGACTGGAAAAGCCACCGGAAACACCTACGAACACTTATCCAATCAATCAAAAAAACAGGTCTGACAATTAATCCTACCAAGTATGCACTGGGCATGCAGGAAACCAGATATTTGACTAGGTTCTGGGAAATGGATCAGTCAAGCCAGAGGTTTCCAAGATAGAATCTGTAGCTAACAGCCTTGTCCCCAAAACCAAGAAACATGTCAGGTCATTTTTAGAGCTGTCTGGTTATTATCGGAGATTTGTTCCCAACTTTGCCAAGTTAGCTACTCCCCTCACTGAACTCACAAAGAAATGGTTCCCGAATAATGTGCAATGGACCCCAAAGTGTGATAAGGCTTTTCAGGCCATTAAGGTTGCATGATGTTCAGCCCCCCACTTTTTTTTTTATAGAGTTGTTTGGTCCCCGTCGCATCCTCCCACCAACTGGCAATGGGGACATAGTATTTTTTTTTTTTAGAGGTTTTGTCCCCTGAATTCCCCCACGAGGCCCCAGCACATGGCCAAAAGAAGCGTGTGGAGGCATGCTAAACACTGTGTGGTGTCAGCTCAGCCCTTCCACCTCTCATAGCTGTTTGCTGCCCTTCTCCACCTACGCTACCCACTGGACCTCCACCTGGTGGGAGCGGAACTATTGGGAGGGCGTCAACCCACCCTCACCACCCTCTGGAGAGGACAGCTGCCCATCAACATGCTCAATCCTGCTCCGCCCTCCCACCCACACTGGCACCCCGATGACCCAAGGTCATTCCTGAACCCAGGTCATCAGTGTAGCGTGAGGTGTGGCATCCAGTGCCTCAACTGTCAGTGCTACTGGGCCAGCATTCAGCCCCTTTTTTAAAGAGCCCAGACTTTAAGAAACAGTTTTTGTTGCAGACAGACACATCAGAGGCAGGCCTAGGTGCAATCTTGAGTCAACATATAGATGGGAAGGAACATCCTATTCTATACTTAGTAGGAAATTGCATGACAGAGAGAAAAGGTACTCCACCATTGAAAAGGAATGCCTTGTGGCAAAGTGGGCCATGGAGTCCCTTAAGTTTTACTTACTATGAGCTGATTTTGTACTTGTAATAGATCACAATCCTCTCTGTTGGCTTAACCAAATGAAGGATAAACATTCTAGAATCACATGGTGGTACCTGGCACTACAGCCATTTAAATTTTGAGTGATGCACAAATCTGGGAAAGAGAATGTCAGTGCTGATTTTCTGTCAAGATATGGATCAGGAATCAAGAATTCCGAAGGTTGAAAAAATGTGAGTTGAAACTTCTCTGTTTGCTATGCTGCATATGCACTGAACTGTAAAGGTTATAAGCCAATGTTAGACAGGAATTTAATACAACATTTTGGAAACCTGTTTTTGTAAAACAGGTTACCTCTTAAAGAGTATGCGGGGGGTATGTGACAGGGTTCAATAAGGCCCTGCCCTATTTGATATGCAGAAAGAGTTTAAATGCGAGGGTCTGTTCTATCCTCTCCTTTTCTGTCTCATCTCTGTCTGGTTACGCAACCACATTTTCTTGCGAGTCCTAGGAACTGATCACTACAACAGTTTTGCAAATCTCTGCCCCTCGCTATCTCTCTGCCTTCACTTGCTGTGCTGTCTTTTCTTCCCCTTTGCGTATCTGCAGTTATAAAAAAATACATGTGAATCTTTGTGTAAAACTGTATGTGAAAATGGTATCCCTTTATTTGAAACTGTATATAGTTATACTGGTGAAATGACTGCAAAGCTATTTGAAACTCAAAGGGTTAACCTGAGATGCAGTTTTTAAGCCTTTTGCAGAGTTGTAAACAAGAGGTGAGTTCTGGGTCACTATGTTCTTTTTGCTGCACCTGCATTGAAACTGCCAAGAACATTCTGAAACATAGAAACATAGACTTTGTCGGCAGATAAGGATTGCTTGGCCCATCTAGTCTGCCCATTTCCCTACCTACAGGATAGGCCGCAGATCCTAGTTAACCAACAGCCTATTTCTTCCTACCCCCCCCACAAGAATTGCCTTATGTCTGTCCCATGCATTCTTGAATTCTCCCACAGTTTTAGACCCCACAACCTCCTCAGGAAGGCTGTTCCATGCATCCACTACCCTCTCTGTGAAATAATACTTCTCACATTGCCCTGAACCGCCCTCTATCTTTAAATTGTGTCCCTTGTTCTTGCACGCCTCTTTTCTGAAAGATGCTACCCTCTTGGACTTTGTTGATTCCACTGAGGTACTTAAAGTTTCTATCATGTCCCCCCTCCCTTCTTTCCTCAAGGGTATACATATTAAGCTCCTAAGTCTCTCCTCATACTGTTTCTCTTGCAGACCCTGAACCATTTTAGTTGCCTCCTCTGGACTGCCTCTATCCTGTCTATGTCCTTGCGGAGGTGGGGCTCCAGAACTGGATGCAGTACTCAGATGGGGTCTCACCAACTGTCTGTACAGAAGGATAACAAATTCCTGTTTCTGCTGCTGATGCCTCTCCCTATGCATCCCAGTATACCCCAGCCCTCCTACTGCCTTCTCATGTTGCTTGCTAACCTTAAGGTCATCTGATATGATTACCCCAGGTCTCTTTCCTTTTGTTGTTGTTACTACCTCCCCCATTGTGTATTCTTCCCTGGTTCTTGTTTCCCAGGTGCATTATTTTGCACTTCTTTGCATTGAATCCTAGCTGCCATACTTCAGCCATTCCTCCAACCTTGCCAAGTCCTTCTCATCCTTTCCACACCTCTTGTGTATCAACCCCATTGCAGAATCATTGTGTCATCTGCAAAGAGGATACTTTTCCTTCCAGTCCTCTGCAATGTCACTTATGAAGACATTAAAAGGACTGGACCCAATACTGAACCCTGCGGTACTCCACTAGTAACCCTCTTTCTTCAGAGTGGACTCATTTACAATTACCTTCTGTGTCCTGTTGTCCAGCCAGTGTTTTGCAGGCTACCACCCTGGGACCCACTCCCAGGCTGGTTAATTTGACTATTATCTTTGTGGGACTGTGTCAGATGCCTTGCTAAAGTCTAGGTAGGCCATGTCCACAGCCCCTCCCTGGTCTACTACTTTGGTCACCCAGTCAAAGAAATCTATTAGATTTGTCTGACATGACCTTCCCACTGTGAACCCATGCTGCCTTGGGTCCTGTGCCCCACTGACCTCTAGGTACTCAACTATTCTTTCCTTCAGAAGTGACTCCATCACTTTCCCTACCACAGAGCTCAAACTGACAGGTCTGTAGTTTCCTGCCTCTGTCTTGGTTTCACATTTGTGAAGGGAATCACATCCGCCTTCCTCTAGTCCTCGGTACCACACCATCCTCCCATGATTTATTAAAAGAGTAGCCAGTGGTTTCGCTTAGTCTCCCTTAATTCTTTTTAGAATTCTGGGGTGAATTCCATCAGGCCCCATTGCTTTGTCCACCTTCAGTTTTAGGAGTTCTTGCAGAACCCTTTCTTCTGTGAAAGGACTGGGATCGACCCCTATCAAGAGTGCTTCTGTTAATTGGATTAGGCACGCCCCTCCTCTTTTGTGAATACTGAGCAGAAATATTCGCTCAGTATCCCTGCTTTTCACTGTCCCCTGCCCACCCACCATTCATTCTATTCAGCCTCACTATCCCTCCTTTGTCTTTCTACGCCGCTGATGTACCTATAAAGGTTTTATTCCCTTCTTAACTGAGTTGGCTATCATTTCCTCAGTTTGGGCCTTTGCTATTCTGACTTCCCTCCCTGCTTCCTTCTGCCTTAACTGGTACAGCTCTCTGTCCTGCTCCTTCTGTGTTTCCTTATACTTCCGGAATACTATCTTTTTCTTCCTGACTTTCACAGCCACCTCTTTTGAGAACCATAGTGGCTTTTTCTTTCATTTTGATTTGTTTATTTGCTTCACACAAAGGCTTGTTGCCTCTGTGATGGCAGTTTTGATGATTCCCCATTGTTGCTCCACACCTCCTTCTAGCCTGTTTGCTAGTGCTTTTCTGAGGCACTCTCCCATCTTGCCAAAGTCAGCCCTCCTGAAGTCCAGTACCCTCACTTTTGTATGGCTTGACTCTGTAAACTTACAAGAACATTCTGTGAGAAGCTGGCTCTCTGAACGAGTTCCCAGACAAAAAGTTACAAAAAGAGCAGCAATGCTTTTGCTAGAAAGACAAAGAGAGTGACAGAGTGAAACTTGGAATTAGAGATATCCTCAGATGAAAGACTTTGTTTTCTGTGTTTGTACTGCCTTTGTAAACAGTTATACTGAAAAAAAAAATTATTTTACTGTTTTTGAAAAAAATAAAACGCTATTTGTGAATTTTGAAACTGCTCCTGGTTTTCCTGTGCTTCCTGACCTGTGCCTTGATGACAATGTAGTTACGAATCTTGGGTTCATATGGGACTGCAGGCTGACATTCGAACAACAGGTGTCGGCCACAGTCCTTGGTGGCTTTTACATCTCTGTAACATTGCCAGGACCAACAACATCTAGCCCCTCCTGATCTAGCTGTGATAGTCCACACATGTGTTACCTCTAGACTTGACCATTGCACTGCTTTATACTTAGGGTTATCTAGAGGTTTATTGCAATGCCTACAGCTGGCCCAGAATGCTGCAGTCCAGTTGATTGGGGGGACCCTCTCATAGGGACCATTTCACACCAGTTCTGCGCATGCTGCCTACGGAGTCATGCATAACCTTCAAGATATGCTTGATAACACTCAAAGCCCTACACAGTTTTGGACCAGACTAATTAAAAGAACTCCTGGTTCCTTACCATCCAACTCACACTCTCCACTCTTCTGATGTGGGTCATCTGTCTGTCCCTACATCTCATCTCCGACAAGGGGACTATGGAATGCATTACCAACTAATGCCAGATCTGCCCACATGGTAGAAACCTTGAAGACCTCTTTAAAACATTTATTTTAGCAAGCATTCCCAGATTGTTTATAAATATTTATATATTCTGAAATGTAACAGTTTTAAGCTGTTTTATTTATTTTGTTTAAATAGTTACTATTTTTTTTATGAAATGCCTGGAGTCTTTGAGGAAGGGTATTTTATAAACAGAGTTGCCTTGCCTCACCATAACAACATTAATGTAAGTAGCAAAATAACAAAGTAGAACTTTTCTTTTCTTTTTAACTTTATGTTTATTGTTTTAAGCAACATACTACACAGTTAAAGACTGTAAGCCAAGGAGATTACAATAAGGACGTAATACACTGAGGGCGCCACTCCTCTTAATACTCACAAGTTAGCTATCCTAAGCTTCATGATATGTCAGCGGGGGGGGGGACAAAAGGGTATTTCATATTAAAATACAAAATAAGCTGCATTGTGATTGGTTGACCAGCCATGGCACTCCAGTCCTTACATCATGGGTTAGGAAGTAATACACTGAGGGTGCCACTCCTCTTAATACTCACAAGTTAGCTATCCTAAGCTTCATGATACGTCAGCGGGGGACAAAAGGGTATTTCATATTAAAATACAAAATAAGCTGCATTGTGATTGGTTGACCAGCCATGGCACTCCAGTCCTTACGTCATGGGTTAGGAAGTAATACACTGAGGGCGCCACTCCTCTTAATACTCACAAGTTAGCTATCCTAAGCTTCATGATATGTCAGTGGGGGGGGGACAAAAGGGTATTTCATATTAAAATACAAAATAAGCTGCATAGTGATTGGTTGACCAGCCATGGCACTCCAGTCCTTACGTCATGGGTTAGGAAGTAATACACTGAGGGCGCCACTCCTCTTAATACTCACAAGTTAGCTATCCTAAGCGTCATATGTCAGCGGGGGACAAAAGGTATTTCATATTAAAATACAAAATAAGCTGCATTGTGATTGGTTGACCAGCCATGGCACTCCAGTCCTTATGTCATGGGTTAGGAAGTAATACACTGAGGGTGCCACTCCTCTTAATACTCACAAGTTAGCTATCCTAAGCTTCATGATACGTCAGCGGGGGGGGGGGACAAAGGGTATTTCATATTAAAATACAAAATAAGCTGCATTGTGATTGGTTGACCAGCCATGGCACTCCAGTCCTTACGTCATGGGTTAGGAAGTAATACACTGAGGCGCCACTCCTCTTAATACTCACAAGTTAGCTATCCTAAGCTTCATGATATGTCATGGGGGACAAAAGGGTATTTCATATTAAAATACAAAATAAGCTGCATTGTGATTGGTTGACCAGCCATGGCACTCCAGTCCTTACGTCATGGGTTAGGAAGTAATACACTGAGGGTGCCACCTTCTAATACTACAAGTTAGCTATCCTAAGCTTCATGATACGCCAGCGGGGGACAAAGGGTATTTCATATTAAAATACAAAATAAGCTGCATTGTGATTGGTTGACCAGCCATGGCACTCCAGTCCTTACGTCATGGGTTGGGAGGTAATACACTGAGGGTGCCACCTCTTAATACTCACAAGTTAGCTATCCTAAGCTTCATGATATGTCACGCGGGGACAAAGGGTATTTCATATTAAAATACAAAATAAGCTGCATTGTCAACCCATGAGTGGCATGGTTATTAATATACAAAGTCTGAAGATAAAAGCCCAAAGAGTTTCCACCTGCAAAATAAGGAAATTAATGCAGCATGCAATTCCACAATTATATACGTTATGTGCAAATAGTTACAAGATTGTGCAGCTGACAGCATATGAATAGAAAAATAACACAGAACCATTACTGAATTGGCACTGAAAATAACAAGGTGGTGACTGCCATGTAATGTCAAACAACATTAAAAGGGAACTGCTCCTGTTAAAAACTGGAACAAAACACAACATATTAAAGCTGAATAAGAACTAACAGGAGTACAAATTGCTACAATACAGGAACAAAAGGCAGTAAAACCACCTCAAACGATTAGCAGGCATGGAAATCCGCAAAGACAAAGAGGGCGGAAAACCTCTGGATCGGGTGGAACACTGCCCCAGGACTAATATGAAATATATAATTCCATTTGTGCAATAAGGGCCAGTCTTACCTGGGGACAGTCAAACTACCCACCCACAAGAAGGAGATAAGTCAGTGCAATCCAAACTCAGGTAGCATCATCCTCAGAGGAGTTTTCGGCTGAGGTAGCAGCACGAGTTGCTGAAGCTGCATGCTTCTGGTTCCACTTCAGGGCATCAGAGGGATCAGCAAATAGGTATATTTTCACCTGGTAGGCAATCCACAGTCGGGCTGGAAAGATCAGGCCATGAGGGATACGAGCCTCCCGGAGCATAGCATGAACACCGTCCAATTCCCTGTGCTTTTACCTTGTGGCAAAACAAATATCAGGGAACAGACAAACTTGTTGCCCATCCTGGAGGAGAGTTCCTTTTTGTCTCGCCATGGCCAGCAAAAAATCATGGGTGCCTATGCTGTCCATTACCATTACAATAGTACAAGGGGTGTCTTGATTACCTGGCGTCCTCGTGGGGTGATCTTGTAAGCTTTTAGCAGCCGTTGAACTTTATGGGACACCTCCTCTCCCAGTTGTTGCACTAACCAGTCCTGAAGAAACATCAATAGGTGGTCCCCGTCACAGCCTTCGGGTATTCCTAAATTTTGAATATTGGCTGCACAAATTTGATTTTCAAGAGTATCTACATGAGATTTTAAGTGTGTGCTTTTCAGGATCACATGGAGACCGCACTCATGGCAGCATCAGATTGCTGAAAGCAGAACATTTCAACAATTAAAACTGACAAAAGAGTTTCTTCAGTCCAGTAAGAGTGGTCAACGGTGGAAGACCAGA
This sequence comes from Neoceratodus forsteri, assembly GCA_016271365.2. Taxonomy (NCBI): domain Eukaryota; kingdom Metazoa; phylum Chordata; order Ceratodontiformes; family Ceratodontidae; genus Neoceratodus; species Neoceratodus forsteri. The sequence goes on from CM057450.1 coordinate 1,225,195,700, forward strand.
CACTGAGGAGCTATGGGGATACCCATGTTATATACAGTAGGTGCCAGCAATGTAAGTCATCATATGCGGCCCCAGTTAGGCAAAGGTTCAAGGGTAGATTAAGGCATAGGCCAACATGGCCCAGGTCTAGGACCCCTGCCTGGCTAAGGGACCCCCAACCCTGAGTGGATCATCCTGGCTACAGTCAATTTCAGCCAGTCTAACTTGTAATCATTCCTGTCTGAGGCACTTCAGCCTAATCTCTGTAACAAAGTGCTTCTTTTTCTGCACGTATTAACACCACATTAACCAATTAACACCTCTGAGCTACATACCTGATCATCTGACCAACCTGGAAAGGAAATCTGATTTGTCTGCAGTTGCTGTAGCACCAGATTCAACACAATTAACTTTTTAGCATTCTTAAAAGATTTATTTAAGCTTTTAACCAGGAAGGCACATTGAGCAGGCTACTGCTCGATTCCAGATGCATCATGGGGGGGGGGGGGGACATAGACAACAGTTGAAGACAGCTTTATACAAGTGAGTATATAGTGGAGAACCACTAACATTTGATCCTGGTAGCTAGACATAGTGGGTCGAGAAAACAGTAGATAGACAGCAGTTGAAGACAGCATAATACAAGTAATTACATAGTGGGGAACTCTAAAAATTGGTCCTGGTAAAAGACAAAGTGGAGCGAGAGAACAATAGTTACAGGCACAGATTAATTGCATTACTAAGTGCGGACATACTCAGTCATACCACTCAGTGAACTGAGAAACTGCCTAGACATATGAGCAGGAAGGGGCAAAATGAGCTTGGAGCAAGGAGTTAAGGTGTTGGGGGGGGGGGAGAAGTGCCGAACGTTTGCTGGGAGGGAGTTCCACAACATTGGTATGCGGTAGCTGAATGCTGCCTGACCGACAGTAGTGGATCTATGTGGGACAGCTAGGGACCAAGAGTCCAAGTTTCTGAGAGAGTATCCTAGGGTGCAGGGGTTGGCTAGGGCAGTGGTGAGGTAGGAGGGGGAGTAGCTGGGACCAAATCTTGGCTGGGATCTTGGTGCAGTGGGACTGTCTATGATTATCTAGAGAGGTGAGATTCATAGATTGGTATAGGGCACAACGGTGTGTGGAATAAGGACAGTTCAGGACAAAGCGACAGAAAGAATGGAAAAGAGGGTCCAAAAGTGTCCATAGTAGCAGCAGCCTCTCTCATGGAGACATCAGCACTGCTGAAGCTTCTTTCCTGTATTAATTGATTTTTTACTTGCTGTTGTCTGCCCAGAGCTGAACTTAAGCACCCCCCAAGTCCTAGAACCTGCTGCAGCCCCAAACTCCAAGGACTCCCAATGTGGCCCAGTGCATGTATCAGTGAAGATTTAAATGTTTCTTGATTATTTATGGCTTACTGTGCCCTGCTGAAACAACACACAAGGGGAATGAATAAGCTGGGCAGACGCTTTCAAAAGGCACCATAATGACATGAAAATACTTGCCACAGTAGAGGGGTAGAGGCTCTCGTGATGAACCTTGCTGCGGGGCCCTAAAACATAAGCCACCTCTGTGTCTGCCCACTTCAATTTGAGGTCCACCGTGCTGGATACCTTTTCCTTTAGTAAGTTGCAAGGAGTTATTTATTAACATTTTAGGTTTATGTAGGGAATATACATGGTTCATAATATGTTATCCTACTGAAAGATAAAGCTTTCTAAGCCTGATGTTGATCAAATCATGAATTTAAGAGACTGAAAAATCTGGAAGCTAAGCTGGTGCCATTTTTGTTGCAAAAAATAGTTGAACCGCATGCTGTTTTAACTTTATATGTTTATTTTTACTATACTGTATGGCTTTGTACTTAAGTTTTTGTTTACAGAAAACTAGCCTGTGTTGCTTAAAAAATTACTTGTTGGTCTACACAGGCTACACAAGGTTTGCTTGGCTTGAAAGCCTCCAGTGCCCCCTGTTCCATGATGAAAACAAGTAACTATGCTGTTGAAGGAATGAGCCAGGACTGGAATGGACTGACTGGGATAAAGGATGGGGGAGATTACAATATGGGTGAGTTGGTGGATCCCTGACTTCGCATGGAGCAGTTCAGAGCTGCCTTATCCCTGCTTGGGCTGTACATCATTTACATCTGGCACTGGCTTGTACTGGTATGGCTCCTAGCCCACCATTGAGGCTCTAAGGGCTGATAAAGGGGGTTCGACTGGGCCCCGAGGATGCTATAGTGGTCATGCGGGGGGCCGGAGAGTCGCTAATGCTGCTCTTTACGTAGCATAGCCTCCACACCCTCCACTGGCCCTATGCACCAAAGATCTTGTCCATGAATGAGGCACATGCATACTCCTTTGTCCACCCTTTCACAAATACCCACATAGCCCCACATGTGACTAGGGATCAGGTGCAGACAGGGACCACAACCATTTACATGGATACCATGGAACGTTCCACAGGTATACATCATGTGTGAAGAGGGCATGTTGCAGCTTTTCATGACCCTCTGAACATGCGGAATGGCTGGGAGAATTTTGTGAATTTTAAACTAAGGGGCATGACCTGGTGTGTGGGGTCCCCAGATTTGTCTTCGGCCTAGGGTCCCTGATAATCTGAATCTGGCCATGCCAAGGTTTCTGAGTACTGTCCAAAATCATGGAGCTAAGGGCAGACAAGTTACTAGGCCAACGAGCAGGACACATACAACTATACTGGAAGCTCTAGATTTGCTTCACCAGTTGCAGACTACTACAGTGAATCTATGGCCACACATGTAGAGCCACAGGGATGTACAGCCAATATGATTCCAGTATTCTGGAAGGGGACCTAAGGAAACAAGGGGAACAGCAGGCCTAGTAATCTTATTTGCACACCAGGGGTAATACTGGACTCATAGTGGAGCATCTAGACTGGAACAAACTGATCTAAGTGTGAGTCAGTAGGGCGGCTTCGCAAAGGGACACTGCCAGAAAATCCTTTTCAATTACTTGGGCATAATACCAAACAAACTAAATTTTGGGGACTACACAGAAAACGGAAATGCACTTCACAGGATCCAAAAAGGCTGCTTCTGAAGTGCTAATCACAAGAGTAAAAGGAAAAATGAGGACACACTGACAAAACACTGGTGAATGCTCGTTTTAATATGTCTTGAAAATGTGGGAAAAAAGCTACATCATGTGCAGGCAAAGACTCAGCTACTGGAAGGCCAATATTCTGCATCACTTTGATGCTTCCACTGGGGGGAGTCCATCCTCAGTGCTGCTTCTATTATACAGGACAGCAGACAGCAGCTTTGGAGTCCTTATAACACCTCAAGGAAAAAAGCTTTCACTTTGCACCATAAGCTTTCCTGCTGGGAGGATTGCAGACTGCCAGATGGACTTGAAATACCTGTTGGGAAGCAGCCAATAGGGCACTAAGCAAAGACAGGGTACCACTGATTTATGACAAAAGACAGAATACCACTGATTTATGACAAAAGAGTACAGCCAAAGGGTACTGAAGGGTTGTATTTACTAAAACCATCTCACCTAGTTTTGGAGGGATAAAAATACTATCCATAGATGTTAGCGGGTTTTTGAGATGTACTGAACAAGGAGCATGTAGTGCTGTGTCGCCACCACTAGTTATAACTAAGCAGTGCAGCACCATAAAGAATTATTTAGTAAATTTGAATCATACACAACCTAAATCATCTGAAAGTGATTTCTCCTTGGCCCACTACCTGTGGTCAAATTCCCATGTGGTGGTTGTGCCCGGTGTGGGAACACTTACAGGCTAACTTGAGATTTCCAACAAATTTCACAATGAAGTTGACCAAATTAGGCAGAGAATCTCTTGCACTTCTACAAGGTACATCTGTAGCGTATATCATCAAATGTCCTTGCAACAACACTAATATTGGTATAACAAACGTAAAAAAAAAAAAAAACACTTCAGAGGAGCATGAATCCTCTATTAGAAGAGAAGACAAAAAAAACAAGCATAGTAAGGCATTTTAAACTGACGGGTCATTCTGTCACTTTGCTGAGGTTTTCTGGGCGAGAGACAGTAAATATGTCCAAAAGACGAGTACACTGGAAACAACTTCTCCTTACCAGAGAAGCTTACTGGATACATTAAAACCAGAATGAGGTCGAAATGAAGAAACTGAATAGGCATTTATACTGTAAGTCCCCATCCACTCTATGCTAAAAGGATTTACATTTGTGATAACAACAACTACATTTTAGGATTTTTTGGTCCTTTTATTTCCTTTGGTTGTATTTTACATTGTGAGGTTGGATGTGTTTGGTGCTGGCAATCTAGTGGTGCTTGCCTTAACCATTTATTTGTTTATTATTTATTAAGTTCTCGGATTTACAATGCCTCTGAGTCAGGTGATTCTTTTACAAAGGTTCCGAGTCAAGGAATACAAGCAGCAGATGATATAAACAACACAGTACATAACAGTACATAGCAAGCAAGGTGAACAAGGCTACTCGAGTAAACAAGGTAGCATTTCATCACAAGGATACTAGACACCTGGTAGTTGAGGGTTACCATTGATGTAAGGAGGGTTGGGATGAGGGTGCTGTCAGAAGGTGACACTGTCAATACAGAGAATGGGAAGATAGACTGAGAGTGGTCCAAACTGGAAAGCAGGGGTCACTAAGACCCACTGAAATGAAGTGGAAATACTGTAGTCTGGGTAAATCTACTGCAGTTGTAAGGGGGTAACAGAGAGCAGGAAATTGAGCAACAGCAGGCAGGAGTTGACTTTGTCAAATGTAATCACTAAGGAAGAGGGCAGGAGGGGAGGTAAATAAGAGGTGGGACATGTGGAGGTAGGAGGGGGGCAGTTGGATGGGGAAGCAGGACAATTAAAGGACAGGATAAGAGGGGACAGGAAGGAGTGGGGTAGAGGGAGAATAGAAGGAGAGGGGGTGAGGGGTGGGGGTACAAGGCAGGAGGAGGGAGGAGAACAGTAGGGCTATGGGCAGTCACAATATTGGCTATTGAAAGGCAGAAGGAGGGAGGAGAACAGCAGGGCTAAGGGCCGTCGCAACTACTGACCGCTAGTAAGTGTTGCAGAAGTTTAGATTTGAAAGGACCTAGCTTGTGTTCGGCAAGGACATCGGGGGGGTCGTTAAGCCAGGTAGGTGCCCTGTACGTAAAAGCATGGTGGGCTTGTACCGTCTGACAGAACAGGACTTGGTAGGAGACCTTAGTTGCACTCCTAGTTTCACGAGGGTTAGGGGCCCTTATGAGAAGTTTGTGTGCAGAGTGAGGGGAAAGCCCAAGGCAGATCTTTTTTGCCAACATGAAAAAAACAAAACCGGCACCAGAGATAAGGTGAAGAATAAAAGGATTTTAATCCAAGGTAGCCAACAGCTCGGGTAGATACAGTTTCTCTACCGGTTTCACTCAGCAGAACGTCATCAAGACCCTCCCCAACAAAGGTCTTGACCTCCGCGTCACTCCTCCATCCAAGCCATGCGCGACAGGATACAAAACCGTGTGCAACATCTGTGCCTTGTAGGGGTTTGTACCCTATCACGCTAGTACACTGTGCTATATGTTCCACGCGGTATTCCATGCGCGGTTCTGTATTCGACATATTGACCCAGTAGGCAGCCTCACAATGGGGTACAGTGAAGACTGTAGCTGCCATGGGTCCCAACAGGTATCCAGTGATAAGGGCTTTTGGGAGACGGTGAACTGCATAAGGGCGAGTACTAAACGGCAATTAGCAAAAGGGAGACAGGTACAGTAGGGCACATGTAACATGCGCCCGTGCTCAGGTCAGCTTAGGCACAACTGCAACTGTAAGAGGTCACCTGTCATAATAGCGACTGTCACCTGGGCGACTAGACATCTGGGGGACAGTAACAAGGGCGAATAGCCCAAAATGGCGATTCCCGTGCGCATGTGCCCGTACACCTACACCACAAATGTGGCCGCCCGACCACAGAGGTAGACAGTGTGCGGTGCCACACCTGCACCCACTAGGCAGGACAGCAGGGTGCGCGCTCCCCCTGCCCCAGCGGCCGCCCATGTGGACGGCCGCACCACAATACAGGCTCTCGTCCACCACAACCTCCTTAACAACACATGCCGGCAGTGGCCTCCCATGGCCCTCGATACATACTCCCATACTCCGGCCCACAAACAGATATGATAGTGCATGATGGCAGTGCTGCAGCCAAGCCACCATCATAGCAGGGTCAGTGTTCCTGGTTCGAATCCCAGGAGCTGCAAATCCAAAGAAACACCACAGCACACGGCAGCATGGAAACGCCGACAGTACATGGCCATGGGAGTGCAGGAAAACATTAGTAGGCAGGGCTGAAAAACTCTCGTCGTCGCGCAGGACTGCTAACCCTGTGCTACGGCCGCATGCATTTGCCACACCATTGCTCTGGATGCGTATGGGATGGCAGCCACGCACACACAACATTTTATGCCGCATGCATGGGAGGGGGGCCAACAGCACGCAGGAACGCACACAGGTATAACACCACCTGACCCCAGCGGCATCATTAAAGGGCCACGATGCAGAAGTACAGGCACTCATACCCAAGAATGACTGTTAAGATGGACTAGTCAGAAGGGAAAGACTCTCCTTGCCTACCAGGGTCATGTGTACCGCCGGGACAAGGAGGTGAAATTGAAGGTGTACTGGAGGTGCATGCAAGACCATAGGCACTACTGTCCTGCACACCTACACACAGTGGCAGACCATGTGGTCTTCACTGGGAGGGAGCACAACCAGGTACCCAATGTGGGCGAGATGGGGGTACGTGGTGTGCTGGGCGACGTCTGGGAGAGGATGCGCAGCAGTGTTGACAGCACATCCCAAGTGCTCGCACACTGTACCACTGGGGAGCCAGATGCTGTGGCCGGCAGGCTGCCAGCCCTGCCGCTCATGAAGCGCACTGTGCAGCGGGTGAGATAGGCTGCCAGGGGATTCCCTGTCATGCCCGCAATGCTCAGGGACCTTGTCATCACTCCAGAATACACAGTCACCGGGGAGAGGACACCTTCCTACAGCATGACAGTGGCCCAGGCGAGGAACGCCACCTCCTGTTTGTCACACATCAGTCCCTCCAATTCCTGGCAGGGTCCAAGGACTGGTTCCTGGCTGGGACCTTCTGCTGTTCACCACCACTTTCTGGACAGCTGTACACGGTACAAGGTATGTGCGAGGGTGTAGTTGTGCAGTCGGTGTACATGCATATGTTGTCGTGGACTGAACGTGCATACAGCCAGTTGTTTGGGGAGGTGCACAGGCTCATGGGCTGTGTCCAGCCTAAATCAACTTTGCTGGATTTTGAACATGCTACCTGATGTGGCTGCAGCAACACGTTTGAGGGAGCGGACCTCAGGGGTTGTTTTTTTCCACTTTTGCCAAGCGGTCTAGCGAAGGTGCAGCAGACCCCCGAGGTTCATGCCAGGTATGCATGGGAGGAGGAGTTTGTGCTGCAGATTAGGATGCTCCTCGCTCTAGCAATCGTGCCTGTGGATGCTGTGGAGACGGCATATGGTGAGCTCCTTGACCTGCCATTCTACAGGACACATGAGGAGATCCTTCACTCAGTCCTCGAGTACCTGGAGGCAACCTGGATTTGCCGGTCAGTGGATAGGATGGCCAGCAGGCATCCTATGTTCCCTGTGTGCACATGGAACATGTACCAGCCCACAGTTGCCAGACTGGCATGGACAAACAATTGTGTGGAGGGCTGGCACTGTGGGTTCAGCACACGGCTCGGTGCTAGTCACCCCCAACATTTGGCACTTTCTTGACTACCTCTGGGAAGACCAGCATCTATGTGAGGTCCGAATGGAGCAGTTGCTGCCCAGAGCTGCCCTCTCTGCCTAGAAGTGGACATACCGTGATCTCACTAGGCGCACTGAGGCCATTGTGGCCGAATATGGTAAGCGCTCCACACCCGACTACCTGCAAGGCCTTGCCTATATTTTCCAGCTGCAGGTACAGTTGGGTCTGTTGCTGGTCGGGTGAAAGCCTCCGCACTGCTGCAACTCTTGTGGACCGTCCCACCATGTGAACACCACTGCTGATGCAGGACTGTGTGCTATCTGCCTGCACCTCCTGGCCAGCCACCAGACACCCTGTTGGACCTTGTGTCCCTGCCGCACATTTGTCAACTGTGTGTGGCCCTGCACTGTGTGTCCATGATGGGCTTGTCTGCGGTCATTCCATTCTTCCACTCCTCCTCCACCTTGTGCATTTTGGTTCCCCCATGTCTGTGTGCTGCCCCCTCATCCCTGCGTATGGTATTGCCCCCCCTCATCGTCCTCCGTCTCCCTGCATTAGTAGTGGTGTCAGCATTTTTCTTTCTTTTTTTTTTTTTTAAACGCCCACCATTCGACATTCTGATGGTCGCCACATTCGGGATGCACCGCGCACATTTTCCCTGTTGTCCTTTCGCCATTCCATGGGTCACCCTTCTGCATTCACCCTCATCACACAGAACCATCTCAACACTCTCTGCATGGTGTACACTGTCACCCTGAGTGTGTTATCTGACAGAGCAGGCCATGTGCATTATTGATTCCACCCTGTCCTCTCACAGGAAGGACCTTGCCTAAGTGGAATTCAGGACTGCACTTATAAACTGTAGCTTTTAAAAAGGAATCAGCTGTGATTCTGGAGAGTTCGAATGACTCCCATGGATGTCAGCAATCTGCATGGCAAGGTCACTGTCATCTCTAATGCTTAGTTGGGCTTTGAATGAGCCAATCATTCAGGTAAGGGAAGATTTGCATTCCCTTCTTTCTGAGGTGTGCCACTGGGACTGTGAAGCACTTGGTGAAGAAATGTAGAATTAATACATGCCCAAAGGCCCATGTGAACTGACAATGTTCAAGACGTACAGTGCACAAAAATGGAGGTATCTGTGGTGACCGGCTGTGACAGAAGTAGAGTATACATCCTGCATATCTAGGGACACCAACCAAGTCAGGAGTCCTACAGTACACATCATAGAAGAGACCCCAGTGATACTATCCTGAATTACTTGAGTTAATAGGCTGGGGGCCTGGGGTTTGGTGGGGTAGCAGGAGGCCCCCACCACAGCCCCAGCAAAGCTTCATAAACACGAATGCCCATGCATCCTTCAGATCTTTCTTCACAGTAACCATGTGGCTGCTGGCTTCCTGCTTACCATCCCTGCTTTTTTTCTGGCTGTGTGGCCGCTACTTTGGGCATCCCTGCCCCTCCTCCCTGGGCTTGTCCTGCTGGTTCCCTCATTGCTGTGGCTGTACCCACTTCTGGGCTTCTGTCTCCTTCTCTTCTGGCCTTTTGTTTAGTCTGCTTGCCCAGTCCTTCTGCCTATGCAGCAGCAGACAGCTCTCCTGGCCTTTGCTGTGCCCCAGTACTTTAGGGCAGCGGTCTCACTCAGAGCACAGGACGCCCACTTGCATGCCCACTTGCCCAGTTCTCAGCCGCATGACTTCTGGGTTTGCAGTAACACCACTTCATAGTCAGTGCACCTTCTCCTGCTCAATAGCAACTGGACAGCATGTTCAGTTCAGTGAAGCAGCACCTCAGTCCCATGCCACCTCCAACTTCTCCACTATGCACAGCTCCCTGATTCCTCAATGCAGTTCACCCAGGAGGCTCAGCTGCAGTCAGAGCAGGTTTCCTTCCATACACAGCCCTGTTTCTAATCTCCTGCCTACCTTGCCTGCATGTCCTCTGCTCACTGTCACCCCAGGCGTTCCTTGAGCCCACGCTCTGCAGCTCCCACCAACCTGCCCACGTAGTTGTCTAGTTCTCTCTTTGTGGCTCGCCTTTACCCTTACCATCTCCTATTCCTACTCTACTTACTACTTTTAGGCAAATGCCTCACCAACTAACAACGGGCACATGCCCTCATGACATTTGGGCACATGCCCTCTTACAACTGGGCACATGCCCACTCTCTGCCCCTCAAGGGCCCAGTATGCCATTGCCTCTCTGGCTTCATACTACAACACTCAGCATGCTTATGCCTCTCTGGCTTCCTACTGCACCACCCGACCCCCTCAACTGATTGGGTTTCTATACCTCTGAGCCCTTCAGGAGCATTCTGGGCTGCCAGGCCTGAAGCAGCTATCTGCAGTCATCTCCTTTTGCTTGTGGCATTCGAACCCCAGTGTTCCTTGACATAGTTTTCGCTGTGCCCCCAAACAGTAAGCCTCCTGCTCCTCTGTGGTGAAAGGCCCCCCATCAGAAGAAGCCTACTGTGCTTAGCATGGACTAGTGATCGTCATGTACTAGTGATCGTCATGTACTTGTTCAGTGATCTGAGATCTAAGATCAGGTGCATGCTGTCAGTCATTTTCAGAATGAGGAAGTACCTGTAGTAGAAGTCATTGTCTCCATCTGACTTCAGTGCTTTCTCTCCTGCCCTATTTTGAAGGAGTCTCTTTATTTTCAGGAAAAGGAGGTCTGAAATTGGGCCTTTCGGCTGGGGGTGGTCTGGAGGGTGCTCTATCAGTTCCTGGGAGTAACCATCTCAAATAATCTTAAAGATCCAAGTGTACATGATAGTTTTTCCCATTACTAATAGAAGAGAGCTAGCCACCCCACAACTGGTGAAGAATGATCTACCTTGGTAGCTGAGGTGAACGTAGGACTAGCATCCCTTCAGTTGGCTGCACTGGGTGTCTTCGCTGCTTGAGCCACCCGCTGTGGCTTTTGTCCCTGCTGCTGATGAAAAGGCTTAAGCTTGAACTGCTGGTGGAAGCCTCACTGAGTTGGCTTGCCACAAAATGACTGTTACCAGAAGAAGGAGCAGGGTCATGGATGTTCTTCATATCCTTAACCCATTATCTATGATATCTTCATATGAAGCATGAGCCATCTATTGCTAAACCTGATACAAATTGGTCACCCAGGTGAAAATAAGTTAAGGATGATTTTCTTCTCATTTGACTCTTTAGGGCCTCCTCCACAAGTTGCCAAGTGATAACTTCCATTAAATGGAACACTCATGATGTTCTGATGGGTGTCACAGGTGAACTGTGCCACTGTCAGCCAGAATTGCCGCTGAGCACAAATGCCAGCATGAGCCACTGCATCAAAGGCACATAGAGCAGCTTTTAATTGGTGGCTATTAGATTCAAAATCTTGTGTAATAACCACCAAAATGTCCTGCTCCAGTCTGGTTGCACACAGTTGTGCTAAAGTGTCCAAAAGGGCCAGGGGGTCACCATTGGTTGTGAGCACGCTCGCTCACACCGTCATCACTGGCAAGTAGCCATTTTGATGAAACAGTGATGCTGCCACCACAGAAGACCCCAGGCTTCCTCCTCACACCCCCCTCTGGCACGCACAACAGTAAGAGACCAGCTTGCTGGCCATCAGGAACAATAGAGCAGGCGGATGGTGCTGTGGTTTGGGCTCCGTGCAGCCTTTCAGGTAAGCCCCACATGGGGCAGATTACACTCTCCCCTAGCCGAACGCTTGACGTCTGTGTCAAGTCTAATCCAACAAAGTCCAGCTGAGAAACAAACACAACAATACACACTCCTGTCTACACAAATGCTTCGTAACTAAGCATTATTCAATGACAAAAGTAACAAACTCTCTAGACAATTGAATCCTAGCTAGCAAAGGTTAACTATCATCACATCTTATCTGAGACACAGGAATCTGCCGAACTGTTGCAGATCTCACAAGTTCCGAGGTCTAGACTAGGTGGTGTCCATTTTAATACTTCTTCCAAACATAGTATGTCCTACATATTTACCAGAACTGTGGAAAAATTGGTATTTCTCAATTACAGGTTGATTGAGCCTAAACTCCTCTAGATGAGCAACAATCTTGAATAAGGGTGTTTGAGACTCTTCCAGGATCTCCCTAAATATGATCACATCATCAAAATAGATGAAGCATTCCATTAAGTTCATATCCTACCAGCATCTTCAATTAGGGGTTGAAGCTGGCCTGGGTGCCAGATATACACTGTGGCACCAGTAGGGCATTCATAGAATCCTAGAGGGCAGATGTGAATATGGGTCCCTCTAGAGAAGACTGCCTTGTCTTCTCTAGAGGGCCCCATATTCAGAGCCGGCCGGATGCGGCGCATAACGGTGCGCTGCCCAAATAAGTTGGCCCAGCTGGCTCTGGTGCAATATTCAAACAGAATGCGCAATCGGAACAGACCACACAGTCTGTTTGAATATTGGACCCTGGATGCATGGCACACAGCAAGCGGCCACCATATATGGCGCCGTGCATCCAGGGTGTGGGGCTGAAGACCGTCCATAGAGGAATGCGTGGTGCATACCTATATGTGCCGCAGCCCCCATGGGCGATATTCAACCCACATATCCAGATGAGCCCATTGGGCATGCACGGCGCAATGGGGCCATTTGCATGCCCATTATGGGCTCATCTGCATGGCTGTATCGCTATGATGTGCACTGGGCCAGCCCACCACAGCCCCGATCACAGTAAACCAAAGAGAAATCCCTAGCCCCATTTCCATAGTGTAGTGTCCCTCCTCCCCGGCCCTGACTGCCATAAAATAAAAAGTATGCTTTAGCTCCTTTTCTATAGTGTAGTGTCCCCCTCCCCAGTCCAGCCCCGATCACTGTAGAATAAAAAGTATGCTTTAGCCTCTTTTCCAAAGTGTAGTGTCCCCCCTCCCCAGTCCAGCCCCGATCACTGTAGAATAAAAAGTATGCTTTAGCCTCTTTTCCAAAGTGTAATGTCTCCCCTCCCCAGCCCAGCGCTGATCGCCGTAAAATAAAAAGTATGCTTTAGCCCCTTTTTCCATAATGTAGTGTCCCCCCTCCCCAGCCCCGATTGCCGTAAAATAAAATGTATGCTTTAGCCCCTTTTCCATAGTGTAGTGTCCCCCCTCCCTGCCCTGATCACTGGAACAATACGCATAACCTGACCCTGTTCCCTGGTGGCTAGTAGTCCCCCCACCCCAGTAGGCAGTGCCCCTCCACACCGCATCCCCCATCCTGACCCATGCTGGCAAATGGCACAGCCCTCCGCACCCTGCCACGGCCAGCTGCTGACTGAACTGCACCAGAGCACGTACAGTAAATAGTACACGCACATTGGTCAGGTTGGTATAAGGTGTTTCTAGTTTTTTTCCCCATCTGTTGTTTATTTCCCATGAACACCTACTCTAGATAAGATGTTGCTCCTATTTCCTGTTATGGCCTACCTTTTTACGTTTTACCTTTATGATATAAATTAATACCTTTAAAATATTAAAACTAAAATGTACTGTGGTCAAGGGTGGCACACCAGAGGTATAGCATCTCCTACCGACTTAAGACCGCTGCGGAGGATCGCTAGGCCGAAGCCTTGAAATACAGTAATCTAACCCTGTCCACACAAGCCCAACACACTCCTTAGGGGAGCTCAGAAGGGAAGAAGGAGGAGAAATCACAAAATCAGGAACCCTGCTTCCAATGGCAGGCTCAGGACAGCTGTTGTTTTAGTCTCTGCTGTTATTCCAGCTCTGGATAGAACCCTCCAAGCCCCGACTCACTCTGTCCTTATGCTGCCGTTTTGTAGCTTTCAAACACCACTTTGTTCTGTTCTAGCCTCAGCCACACAAGCTCAGCAGGCTCCGGATTGGGACTCATAAGGGGAGATGGAGGAGAAACCACAGAATCAGGAATCCTGCTTCCAATGGCAATGTCGAGCTCAGGACAGTTGTTATTTAAGTGCCTGCTGTTATTCCAGCTCTGGATAGAGCTCTCCAAACCCCAACTCACACTGTCTTTCTGCTGCTGTTTTGCAGCTTTCAAACGTGGCTTGGTTTTGTTCTAGCCCCACATACACAAGCTTAGCATGCTCCCAACTGGCACTCAGAAGGGGAGAGGGATTAGAAACCAGAGTCACGAAGCCTGCTAACAATGGCAATGTCAGACTCAGGACAGCTGTTGTTTAAGTCTGCTGTTATCCTAGCTCTGGACAGAGCTCTCCAAACTCGGACCCACACTGTCTTTATGCTGCTGTTTTGCAGCTTTGGAAGACCTCTTGGTCCCATTCTAGCCTTACCCACACAAACTCACCATGCTCCCGACTGCAGCTCAGAAGGGGAAAGTGACGAGAAACCACAAAGTCAGGAAGCCTGCTAACAATGGCAATGTCAATCTCAGGACAGTTGTCCCTGCTGCTGTCTCAGCTCTGGATAGAACTCTCCAAGCCCTAACTCACACTGCCTTTCAGGTATGCACATCCCTAGTAAATAATGCTTTACACAGGATTGCTAGAATGTTGACTCTTAAGTGACATCACATTGACAGCCATTTTATGTTTTCTTAGAGAAAGCCTTTTGAACAGGAGAAGCTTTTTGTACATTTTTAAATGCTACAAAATGGCATTATTCTTCATTAAATAAATACAGTTTCAGCACTGCTGTAAAAACAACCTTTCCTTTGCACAGTAATGCTGCCACTTTTTAAAAACAACTCTCTGACAGAGGCACTCAGTATCATATATTATGGAAATGGTCAGATATAAAGAACAAGATTGTTACTAAACTACATTTATGACAAGCATGTAATTTGAAAGGCTGTATTCTTGGAATCTATAGAAATTGACTAAATAGTTCAGATAAAGCCATGATGGCTCTCATTGCAATGACTACAAAACAATTAAGCAATAATGCCCGATAGGGTGTGTGTCGTGCTGGGATAATGTCATGCCTCAGGTGGTTGGGCACGGGGTTGCAGGCCGAGTGCATCTAATAACTGAGGCGTGACGTTATCCCAAATGACACACATCCTGGAGGGTATTACTGCTATTATACAATGGCTCGTTGTTATACAGAATAAAAATAATCATTTTAAAGATGTTTTTGTGTGGAGAAATATTTTTGTTTTTTAAGAGAAGATGAAACAATCAAGGAGGTGCTCAAGCAAATGATCATCTACAGGTTCACAGTGAGGCTGGGACTAGATCTGTGACGTTGTGCTGGGATAACATCATGGGTCCAGCCCAAGACTGACCAATCAGAGTCCAGGATTTTTTCTTGCCATTGTATAATTAATCTTCAGACACTGGTTAGATAAGGATACCACTTTTACAGAGTGGAAATTAACAATTCTTCACAACTTACAATTAGGGAAATTAATTGCCAGTATTAATAATAGGTCTCACAGATTCCAGCAACAGTTGGAGAAACTATATAGCTTAATAGTCATTCCTTGGGAATGACTCCCCCTTTCCTACAGTTGATTTTGCCTTTCTACATTAGCTCTTGGGTTTGTTAGCTCTCTTCACCTTTGTCCATAGATAATTATCGTTTTTATATGTCATTATTTCTCTATTAGTTTCCATCTCAAAAGAGTCCCTACCTTTGCTGATTCTAAAGTATTATGAGCTGAAACGCTTCTATATCTATACACTTTTTTATTCATATTTCCTGTTTACTGGGATAATAAAGGAATAATGCATGACAGGGTGTGTGTCGTGCTGGGATAACGCCACGCCTGGGGGGGGGGGTTGAGCATGAGGCCGCAGGCCAAGTGCGTCCAATGCCCCAGGCGTGGCGTTAACTCAAACGACACACACCCTGGAGTGCATTATTCCTATTATACAATGGCTTGTTGTTATACAGAATAAAAATAATCATTTTAAAGATGTTTTTGTGTGGAAAAATATTTTTGTTTTTTAAGAGAAGATGAAACAATCAATCAAAGGCTCCATAAAACAATCCATCAAAGGCTCAATAAAATGCTCATCTACAGGTTCACAGTGTTGAGACTAGACCTGTGGCGTCATGCTGGGATAACGCCATGGGTCCAGCCCCAAACTAACCAATCACAGTCCAAGATTCATTCTTGCCATTGTATAATTTTTAATAATTCTTTTTGTCTTCATTTATTTACAGGTAATTATGTCCTTAAAGCACCCCATATGCAACTTATATATGTCTTAAGATCTTATTTACAGTTTTGGCCTTTGGGGTGTTGGGGGGGGGGATTTACTTTATCGTTGGCATAGGCTTAGTTTTGCATTTGTTTTCTTTTGTTGTGGATGTTTTACTCATCGAATTTTCATTTATAACTGTTGCCATTCCCATGTTGAAAGTTTTTAATTCCTTTTGAAGTATTACTCTCTGAAAATTAATGAAGAATAAAAAAAAATAAAAACAACTCATGTCAAATTAGACGGTTTAGATAGCCTGTAAGGTTTAGAAAACCTCACTGCCAGCCCTCCTTTAGGCCTTACAAAGCACGTAAACACTAAATTCTGATAAAAGGCAGAAGTTGTTTTTGCATATCGGCCAAATATATACTTATTACAGAGCGGTTCTCCACCTTTATTACGTTGACTTGCAAAGCAAGTGTACACATTGGTAGCGGTCTGAAATGTGAGAGGGTCCCTCCTCCACCTGTCATAACTTCAGGATACCTAATCTCCTCCCTGATTCTGCCAACTCTCCCTCCTGCTCCTCCTTTTTGTCTGGAAAATGCAAGCTGCAAGATTTTCTTGGGTAACTCCTAGTTCCTGTGCTTGAAATCTGTCTTGTGCTTTTGGTTCCATTGCTCTGCTTTTACACTGGGGCACTGTGATAGAGGGTTCTATGTCAAAACAGCAACTTAAACATAGCGCCGACAAATCACAGCACATACAAAACAGCCCAAATCAAAGAAAAAGAGGAGCACTACAGCGTGCTTCAAAATCAGCAATAATACACTTACATTTTACTTGTTCTATGAGGGGCTTTGCACCCCCCCCCCCCCATCATTTATATAACTAACTCCTGGGGTGGGCGACTGACATTGGGGAAAGTTAAAACTTCGGGACAACGAATAAAAATAAAAAATAAAAGCATTTCTACCAGAAGCCAGTCCCAAGCCCAGGTCTCTCACACATACAGACAGTGACAGTAACCGCTACACTACGCGGCCAGCTCGGAACTGGCCCGACAAACAAGTAGCTACATCCTCAACATCTGTGGATCCCTGCTACAACAAAAGTGCTTCACTACTCACACCGACACCAAAACGCTTATAGCCATGAACTCACAGTTGCTCATTTCCTAATCGCTTTTTCACCTTGCTCAAATTTCCTTGCTTCAACTGCCTCGCTATATCCACGGGCTACCATGCTAGAGTAGCAAACTGGCAGCTGCTAAGGGAACACTCACAAAGAGAACATTCCAGACACCAGTTTAAATGAAATGAAAACGGCTTTATTTTGGGGACCATATAAAAAATCAAGAGCTTTTATGTAGCTTTAAAAAGAGGTTCCAGCAGTTCATTCAATCTCTGGTTGTCTGCCCGTAACAGAAAACAAAAAGTACAGTTACATAAGAACTTACTGTAACAGTAGATCTTTGAGAGAGGTTCCTGCAGTAGGTCATAACATATAGAACTGTGCCCCCTGGCATCAGGACCGCACACCAAACTTTTGCTAGCAATGTCTGGCGAGGGACCACCCACCCGATGTCACATGATGGACGTCAGTGTGACCCTATATAGTGGGCGGTCCCCACGCCCGCCTTCCAGTTCTCCCCCCGGAGACCCAAAAGGGTATGACAGGAGAAAGGATGGAAATCCTGGAGCCCCATCCAGAACAGCCTGTAAAAAAAAATACAGAAAGCGGGGGGAAGGATGGAGGGAAAATGTAACCTACTGCAGGAACCTCTCTTGAAGATCCAAAGTTATGGTAAGTTCTTACATAACTGTACTATCTTACTTCGAGAGGGTTCCTGCAGTAGGTCATAACATATAGGACTGAATCCCAAGCAGTCACCAACAGAGAGACCCACTGAAACAAGGGAGGAGGAAGGATAAATGACTGACCAGAGCAGGTCGAAGACAGCAGGCCCTGCAGAATGGCTAGGCCAAAATCGGCCCTACGCCTAGATGCAATGTCCAAACTGTAATGCTTCGTGAAGGTGTGTACTGAACTCCAGGTCGCTGCAGCGCAAATCTCAGCTGCTGAAACATTTTTTAGGAAGGCTGTAGAAGTAGACATTCCCCTAGTGGAGTGACCTCTGACCTCCCCCGGAAGAGGTTTCTCGTACTTCTGATAACAGAAATGGATGCAGTTAGCCAACCATTTGGACAAACACTGCTTAGAAATTGCCGGCCCCAGGGTTCTGGGGGCAAAGGAGACAAACGACTGATCTGCTTTGTGGACATCTTTCGTCCTGTGGATGTAGTAAGGCAAAATCCTACGTACATCCAATGTATGCAGAACAGCCTCACCCGTATTCGAATGAATAGGGTAGTACACAGGTAGCTCAAAAGTCTGGTTCAAGGTGAACTCAGAAACCGCCATGGGAAGAAACTTAGGATTTGTTCGCAGGACCGCCCGGTCTCTGTGAAAAATTAAATAAGGCTCCTTACACATCAGGGCCTGAAGCTCAGAAGTCCTTTGAGCAGAAGTAACAGCAACTAAAAAGAGCACTTTCCAAGACAGGTAGCACATGCATGTAGCTTACTGCCAGTTCAAAAGGAGGCAATGTAAGCTTTTCTAAAATAAAATTCAAATCCCAAGGCAGGGTAGGGTTATGGATAGGGGGCTTCAAGTGGAGGATCCCTTTCAAAAAGATTTTGGAGATCTCCAGTTGTGCAACAGTTTTCCTGTCCACCAATGTATGATAGGCTGAAATAGCAGACAGGTGGACTTTGAGAGAGGAATAGCTTAGACCAGAGTCAGACAGGTGTAAAAGGTACTAAATTATCTGAGGCACCGAGCAGGAAAAGGGATCCCAACTTTTGGCAGCCACCCAAATGGAAAAGCACTTCCATTTCATAGCATAGGTAGACCTAGTGGAAGGCTTTCTAGCCTCCGCTAAGACTTGAGTGACCCTCTGGGAGACTCCAAAACATGATACAATTATGTCTGAAGGAGCCACGCAAGAAGATGCAGGGACCTGAGTCCTGGGTGCACTAGTCTGCCCTGTTCCTGCGTCAACAGATCGTGTTGAAGTGGGAGGGGTACTGGGGGTTCCACGGCCAGCTGCTGTAGGAGTGGAAACCAAATCTGCCTGGGCCAGAGGGGAGCTATCAGAAGCATCTGCGTGCCCTCTGCCTGAAGCTTCAGTAGGACACACTGTAGAATGGGAAAGGGAGGGGAAAACATACAAGTACTTCCCTGTCCAGCAGAGAGACAACGCGTCTTGCCAGATAACACCAGGCCCTTGAACGAGTGAGCAAAACCTGGGTAGTTTTGCGTTGGATGGGGAGACGAAGAGATCTATTTCTGGTCATCCCCAAAGGAACAGAAGTTCTGCTCATCCTTCTGAAGTTCCCATTTGTGAGCTAGTGTTGTTGTTTGGCTGAGGCTGTCCACCAGGATGATGTGGATGCCTGGGATACGTACGGCCGTGAGAAACAGGTCGTGCTGGACTGCCCAGTACCACACCCGCATTGCCTCCCTGCAAAGGGGGTACCACCGGGTGCCTTCCTGTTTGTTGATGTATCAGACCACTGACATGTTGTCTGTCTGTACTAGCAGTGTTCCCGCTGACAGGAGGGGCTGAAAGGCCTAGAGGGCATAAAGAACCACCCTCATCTCCAGGATGTTTATATGGAGAGATGCTTCCAGGTGGGACCACGTCCCTTATGTCTGATGACTCCCCAGGTGGGCCCCCCAACCCAGACCCGAGACGTCTGTGGTGAGGGTCCAAGAGGTAGGGGGGTGTCCTGAAAGGCAACCCCCGAGACAGGTTTTGAGAATCCTGCCACCATAAGAGGTCTTTCTTGAGTGCGCTGGACACCATGACAGGATGATTTAGGTTGTCCGAACGCTGATCCCATTGGACTGTTAAAGTCCATTGGGCGACTCTCATGTGTAGCCTGGCCAAGGGGAACGTAGAAATGGTCACTACCATGAGGCCAAGAAGGCGTAAGAATGTCCTGGCAGGAGTATGCCTGGAGGAGACTTACAGACTGGCTTGCTCCCACAGAGTATGCTCTGTCCAAGGGCAAGAAGGCCCTGCATTGGACTGTGTCCAGTACTGCCCTAATGAATTGGAGTCGTTGGGAGGGAACCAGGGATGACTTGGGGTAGTTGACAGTAATCTCCAGTTGAGCAAAAAGATCCAGGGTGAAGGACAAGGACAAGCATCATTGTCAGTCACTTGGTGAAGACCCTGGGTGCCAAGGAAAGGCCAAAGCGGAGGACTTTGAATTGAAAGTGCTCCCTCTGGAAAAGGAAATGCAGGAAACGGCGGTGGTCAGGGAACACTAGTATGTGCAGGTAGGCATCCTGCATGTCCAGTGCGCAGAGCCAATGGTCTTTCTGCAGCATGGGCAGAAGACCCTGTACTGTCAGCATGTGGAACCTTTTGTATTCTACAAAATGGTTCAGTTGGCTGAGGTCCAGGATGGGTCAGAGGTCGCCCGTCTTTTTGGGGACAAGGAAGAAATGGGAGTAAAACCCTTTGCCCCTTTGTGCCCAAGGGACTGGCTCTATGGCTAACTTTTGAAGTAGGGCCAGTATCTCTTCCTTGACCAGAGATGCCTGGTTTGGGGAATAGTGGGATCGACCTGGAGATGAGTCTGGCGGAATCCCCAGAAACTTGATGGTGTGGCCTCTTGACACTAGTTGCAAGACCCATGAATCTGACGTGACACCCTGCCATTCCTCTAAGTGAAAGACAAACCTTCTTCCCACCGGCTCCATAGTGCTGGGAGGTGGAGGAGGGGGAGGTCTGAATGAGCCAGGAGGCAGAGGGATGGGAGGGAAGGGATCCCCAGCTGTCCTCTGGGTTTTGGAGGCAGGGGGATAGGTGACAGCTGACCCTGATGCTCTCCTCTTGTTTTGACGTCTGGCAAAGGGTTGCTTACCTTGCCACTTGTTCTGGTGCTGAAAGGGCTGTTTTGGTTTAAAGCCCACCTTGTACAAGGATTTTACGGATCTTAGGGCTTGCCCACTGTCCTGAAGACCCATAATAATGTCCTTTGTGTCCCCTCTAAAGAGGACTGAACCTCAAAAAGGGGCGTCCTGGATGGCTGCCTGTACATCTGGGGAAAGCCCGGAGATGCTCAGCCAAGCATGGCGCCGGAGGCATACGGCTGTGGCAGAGGAACGAGCCACTGCATCCACTGAGTCATAAGTGGCTGTACGCGCATGCCTGCAAGATATTTTGGACAGACCCAGGTCCTTAGTAAGTTCCGCCTTGAGGTCCGAGTCCTGTGCATTCTGAAGACAAGCTTCCAGTTTAGTCATTGTGGCCTTCTGGAAGGAAACCATGTGTGTTATATAGTTGAGCGAATGAAGAGCACAGGTGGAGGAGGCGTAGAGATTTCACCCAAACTGGTCTAGCTGCCTAGATTCTTAATCAGGGGAGAGATACTCATGTGTTTTGATTTGGCAGTACGATTGTGAGCTGCAGCTATCATGACAGAATCTGCCTTGGGTTGGGAATCCAGAAAAGAAACGCCCTCCGGTGTATGGTAAATCCAGTCTGCCTTTTTTGGGATGGCCAGAACAGAATGAGGCAACTGCCAAATAGTGGGAGTGAGATCCTCATGGGAGTGGTCCAAGGAGGAATGGGAATTGGAGATACTGCTTCTAGTTCTAGGTGTTCAGCTAGATGCTTACGTTTGGGATCTTGTTCTTCTGCATTCCATCCATTAGCATGTTGGATGATGCAGAGAAGTTCTGTAAAGGAGGGGTCTTTGGGAGGCGATTTTGGTGACTCCTTGCCCTTAGCTCCTATGGTTCCAGACAGTCCAGAAGAAGAGTCAGAGGAATCCTCCTCCGAGTCTGAAGACTCATCTCTATCAGAGGTCCTAACACCTGGTAAGATGACCTCCTGCGTGGCTCCTCCGGAAATGTGCGCGCCATGGTAGACTGAAAAGAACCCACGGGTGACAAGGAGTGGGGAGTGGGTGTAGCCATCGGTGCCAGCATCCTTTTCTCCAGGTTGGAAACCAGCTGGAATCTGGCTTCCTGCCACCAGGACTGAATCATGGACTGAAAGTCCTGTTGTAGTGGAGGAGGCGGCTGCTGAGGAGGAGGCTGGTAGTAGTGGGTGCCCATCCCCAGGTACTGAGGGGTTGGGTATCCAGGTGGTTGGTAAAAAAGGTGGGGTATAGCCGTGATATCCAAGATAATACCCCTGAGAAAGAGGGGCCATCGTTTGGGCCCGACAGCGGAACACCGGGCATCAGAAAACCCAGAAAAGAGCGGTAGCCTGACAGATGGCCTTGATCCCCAGAAGGTCTTGAAGGGTCTGGGAGATGATCTGGTGCTGGGAAAATCGATGCCAGACACTGCTAGCAAACGTTTGCTGTTCGGTCCTGACACCAGGGGGCACAGTCCTATATGTTATGACCTACCGCAGGAACCTTCTCGAAGTAAGATCCTGTTTTTCACCCTTGTTCACCCTCTCCCTTTATTGCGCTCAGGTGTTACTTGTTAACCCTCCCCCGGAGGGATAGCCAACAAGTAGTGCAGTGCAATGAGGACCTACAGGACCAACTTTACAGCAAGAGGCGTTTGGTACAAATCCCCCCCAACAGCTCCGGTGGAAAACCTGTGCTGCCTGTGTTGCAGGGTTGTGAAAGGGTTTACGGGTGAAAGGAGCATGACGGACATACACTCCATCACATGCACTGTCAGCTTTCAGCATTTATTTCTGGTTCTGTCGGACCAGTGTGCCTGTCAAAGACTACATGCTTGCTGACTGTATCTATGCTGCCCATTTTGCCTTATTCATTGGCTTATTGTTATTTTTCAGTCAAAATGTGATTTTACACTGCAGTAGAGATGGTGTGAAGTTTTAGTTCAGTGGCAAAGTTGGTACAAATTCCCCAAAATTTGCAATTCATGAAGCTTCATGGATTTCCTGGGGGGTGGACCAACTTCAACAGTGAATTTATCTATTTATTTTTTTAAACTCCCAAATTGCATACAATACCCCCACCCACCCAATGTGGTGTAATTCCCCCAACTCCCAGACACTTTGAAATCTTATAACCCTCTCCCATCCCCCACTAGCATCTTCCTCTCCCTTGCCCTGACAAATGTATGCATAACAGTAAGTAACATCACATCATCCCCAATACTTCAGTTATATACAGATATACCCTTCCCCCACCCACACACCAAACACACTCCCCCCACCCAACCAGACCCTATTTTACATGTAGCTTCCCCAACTCCCACCACCCTACTCCTCCCACCAGCACTCAGAAAATGTTGTTTAATGTAATACTGTAATAAAACAGTCCCCCGGTGCAGAGCGTCTGCTCTGTTCAGTGTCTCTCTTGATATGGTATGGCTGCATGCATGAATGAGACATCTTTGTTGCTATTAAAAGCTAACTGGCTGAATTTTCAGCCAATCAAGCTTTACTAGGAGTAAAAACATCACCATTTAACATTCATGCATGTGACCGAGGCACACGTTAGCCACATTTCCCATTTTTGCAGATCTATGCTGCAAACCTGTTGCCTAGACAAAGTTTTCTTTCCAATAATATGTAAGTTCCACATTTTTGTATGTATAAGGCATGTTAGTTTAATTCTTGCATTATTATTCTGGTAAACCTTAACATCACGGCATGCAAAGGGATGTACTAAAGTCAATGTTCACATACTTACAACTATGCTAACATAAAATCAGCTTCTGTGCAGGCATGAGATAGCACTTATTTATACACACTGATCCAAACCAAAGATGTGATACTTACAATGATGCCCCATATAGATGGGATAGAAAGCACTCGCTTCACTCCATTTTCTATAATGATGCCCAACCAGTTGAGCACTGCCCAGTTGAGAAGATATCCATGGCCACCATGCCAGAAGCACACAAATCCAAAAGCCATAGCTGTCGAAAACATCATTCCTAGCAAACCACACTGGGACCCTCCCAATGGAATGTAAATATACCTAAAGAAACAATAAAAAAAAAACTCTCTTCAATTGGACCTTAAAAATGCCCCAGAAATATGAGTATTTTACCGAACACCAATTATTAAGTTAACAAATAAACCTACAGTGTATGTAACATTACTTCAAATGATACTAATGTTAAAAACAGATAACATTACCAGTGACAGTCTAGCCTGCTGTACTACTGTATGTAAAAACATGCAAAGAAGAGCAGATGCTTCTACCACTGGCAATGTTTCTCTCTTCAGTATCCATGAAATGTCCATGGAATCATCTGGAGTGGCATAACTTCGGTAAAACATTGCCTATAACAATTTATCATAGCATTACGCCATTCTTTTCCAGAAGTGCCATGGGATCGTTAATGTCTACCTGAACAACTACCAGAAAAGGCAGACAGGAGGACCATGGTTTAATGTCTCATCCAAAAGACAGTACACCCACATAGTACAACATCCCCCTAGTACTGCACTGGACTGCCATGAGGCCAATCCCAGTGTGGAACTAGAACCTATGACCTTCCGTCCCAAAGGTGGATGTGCTCCCGAATGAGTCATGCAGACACAGAGAGTACCTCTCAAGAGTCCCTAATTTCCAGAGATATCCTCAATTTTGCCTGATATATTTCCTCAGTCCCTCCTAAATTAGGCATTTCTGCCACTGAAGAATAGGGGTCTGTATCATAAAATAATGCCAGGCACTAACAGTATAGTATAGGTCGCATTCACAAAATGGTTTTCACAGTAGGCAACATACAGAACTTGTAACAGCCTCTTGGGCTGCTATTACATATAGAAATAGAAAATAATGTGTTTATTTTTAAGACAGCACAACCACTGGTATCTTCTGACCATTTCCAAAAATAATCTTTCATTCTATTTTATAATGCTTGAATTTATATTTAGAAAGTTGTAACATTTGAACGGTTAATCACAAAATCGCAAGTTTTTTAAAATGAAAGATTAGTGTCTGCTCAACATGTATAGACCATAACGATGCAGTTCTTCTGTGTTGCTACATATCTATTTGTGATGATATACAGCACGTTGTTAAAAATGACAGGACTATAAAAATTTAGTGAACCATTTTATATTTTTTTGTATCAATATCAACTTTTTTTTTATATCTATATATGGTTGCTGTAGTAATATCTTATAGATATATCTACTTAGCTGACTCAAAGCTTTCATATAAAAAATTCTCTAGCCCTAAAAGTTCCAAAGTTATCACATTTTAATTACATTATCTTTTAAAAGGTCTAACTTTGGAAATGTTGGAGCTAGAAACTTTTTTTAATACAAGCTTGGAGTCCTGCCATTAAGAATTAGCTTTGTTTTTAATGTGTTGACGCTATTCTATATTCATCGATAGCATTTGAATCAGCTTTTCAGTACATTATGAATACATGTTTTTTAGTTGTGACACAGGCAAAAAACGGCCAATTAATTGTGTCTATGCTATTTTTTGAAATGATAGTCTGTATCAATGCTATTTGTTTTGTGTTGATCCATAAAATTACATGACAGTTTAAAACTTTTTTTTAACAGAAATTATTTTTTTAATTTTGTCTGAATTTTGGTAATACTACACATTTTTTTAACTTATATTTTATTGTTTTTCATAAAAACAACAACATAAGATACACTCATGCAAGAGATCACAGTGAATAAGAAGACATCCAATGTAGCAGAATTATGTTAGTCTATACATTCTTTTGTTCGAATAAGGGGGTATTCCATACATTATATAATTATACATTTGTAGCAATCTAAGGATAGCTGCACCCCACAGGACTTTGGGTGGTCACCTAAAGAAAAAAAACTTATTATTCCAAACATATTTAATTCAACCATAAAGTTGATATGACCCTCATCTTTCATGTAACCCATAACATGTAAAGCATTACTAAGGGAGACTCTGTCAAAAAAAAAAAAACAACAACAGTTTTGAATCCCAACACTTAACACCCACATTAAAATATAGAATATCGGAGAACAATATCAAGGTGAGATTTAAGGAACTACTCCCCACAGGATATGATCAGGTGGCTCATCAATGTAGGACTTAGAATAGTAAAAAGGAAAATTAGCACAGAGCTATGCCAGTCATAAGAGACAGTTAGTTAAAGTAAAGTTCAAAGTCCACCGCATTGTTAACTTCTGATAAAATGTCCCTCAATAAGCAGTGTGCTCTGTTCAATAAATAGGTAGCTTTATATTTGTAAGAACCATGCAGTTTCACAATCGACTGGGAACCTTACCGTAATTAGAAAGTACATGCCCACTGGTTCCCTTCAGGTTTCCTCCTCATCCGATGACTCCCAATCACCAGCTACCTCAAATTCTTTGGCTATCTACACATTATTTAATTAGTAACTGTGTAGTTTGAACTAAATTTTCTTTCATCTTATGACCCATCGCTTTTCGAATATTTCAGTCTCCTCTGCCCTGCAGTACTAAATCTACCTTGCTGGGAGATAATAATGCATGGAGTGGTGTGCATAACAATAATTTTATACACACTTGAGCTGTGTGATGCTACATAAACCTGGAAAGTGAAGCTTGAGGGGTTTATTAAAGCATAACACACCAAGGGTGTTATAAAATTCAAGTTATCCACACTACCCCATGTCTTATTTTCTATAACTGCTGGTACCAAAATCCAGAATTCCAAACAAAAATTTTGCCCCCCCCCAGCCTCCTTCTGCCCCAGGCTTATATACTGAGCCATCATTTTATTTCAAAAATTAGATAACATAGGCCAGGAGGTTGTCAAACTGACATAGTGGTAACTCCATGACATTTTTCACTGTTTTTTGTAGACTGTAACTGCTTTTCAACTGCAATGTAGTTGCATGCAACAAACATGTAACTACAGTGTAATTACCCTGTTACATGAAATTAATTAGCTACATTGAAATAGAGACTTAATGTGTAACTGTTTTTTTAGTGGTGTTGCAGTTTTCTTATTCTGATGCAAAATGTTGCTGTTGAGGTATCTCACAGAAACTAAAATGTGAACTCATCATTTTTACAACCTTCAGCGTGGATGTCAGCAAACAGAGAAAGAGCACAGTACTGTGTTAAAGGTAGCTCACTAGTTTTCAGTTCTCTTACTTCAATTGCTTTCCTCTAACTAGTATTCCTGGAGCACATTTAATTTTAAGGTTAGGTTTCTGTCAGTTAAGGATGCGAAGAGAGAGCACGAAAGTGCCATCTTGAGACAGCCCAGGAGACAGCATAGCACACTGATTTTGGCACACAATCAATGTTATAAATGGCTGGTTATACAGGAAGTAACAACCTGCTTTTTACTAAGAAAAAATACACGACCAATTATTGTAGTGTTTCAAGATGTGCCCTTGATTTTGTTCATTTTATACTGATTTGTCTAAACCTTAGCCCTGATTTATGAGGCATAGAATTGTAAGGTATGATATTAAAGAAACAGCCAGTAATGACATAATCTTTTTATCTTAATTTTTTCTGGCATTTTCTATTTCTCTCCCCCTGACTGAACCCATATATTGCACTTTCACCTGCCATACACAAAGTGGTCAGATCCCACCATAGGTCAGATTGGCTGTGAGTCCCATGTTCCAGGTGAGCAGGGAGCCAGGGCCTAGTGTCGGTATCATCATACCATCCCATCAGTGGGCCCATGAAGCTGTCCACACTGGAAGACACCAGCGAAACCAA
Source organism: Neoceratodus forsteri (assembly GCA_016271365.2). Lineage (NCBI taxonomy): Eukaryota > Metazoa > Chordata > Ceratodontiformes > Ceratodontidae > Neoceratodus > Neoceratodus forsteri. The sequence continues at coordinate 1,225,223,211 of CM057450.1, forward strand.
TGACTTCCTTGCAGAATGGCTTCCCTCCTCCTGGACCATCGGGAGGCAACCATTCCTGGAGCAGTATAGGACTCCAGTTCTGGAGGACAGAGCATATTCTTATGACTGGCTCTCTTCCTCCTGCCACAGCCAGCTGAGAATACGGGTTGAGGACACAAACCGATGTCCCCAAAGCAGAAGGTAAATGCCTTAACTACATGGCCACAATAGCAGATACCTTTGTCATGGGGCGCTTCCACAAACTGTGACAAGTCCTATGGGGCAGATATCTGGGTTGGCGATGTTCTCCTATTGCAGACTGGAATACAGATAGATTGGAGTAGCATAGTATATGTATCTGAATGCTTTCTACATGGTGGTTACCATGGCAGTTTGCCTGGTAGTAATATTTTCCCAAAACATTAATGACTTAAATAACCCAATGAAATGCACTGAACTCTACCATTACCTATGCCAATACAGCTGCTGATGTTATCTACTTGCAGGAAATGTACCTGACCCCTGCAAAACACCTTAAACTCTCTATTGGGGTGCCATTACCTGGTTCGTGCCTCCTCATACCCGCCAGGGAAGTGACGTGGGATGGCTATTCTCCTCCCCACTCCAATTCCCTTCACCCTGCAGCAGAATTTCTAGATCCCTATAGCTGCTATGTCATTTTGATGGGCTGCCTCTGTAATACCGAAGTGACCCTAGACAATGTCTATTTCCCCCTCATTCTGACACTCCAATGTTTAAACGGTTTATTGGTAAATTGCTAGATCTACTACAAGGCCAACTTCTTCTTGGTGGAGGTGGAGACTTTAATATCACAGTGTTCCCTGACCTTGATTCCTCACAACCTGCACACCACAGAGCTTCCCCTGCACAGAAATACCTGCGGACTCAGCTACGCCAGCTGAGATTTGTGGCTGTTTGGTGGCATTTCTTTCCCATCTCTAGGGTTTACACCTTTTTTTTACCCCGCTATGGTAGCTATTTCCATCTGGATTATTTTTCACTGCATGTTAACATTTTGATAATATTCAAGTAAGCATTAAGCCACTCGAAAGGAGGCTTCTACTAGGGAATTAATGCATGGTTTTGGGGGGTGTTGGAGCACGAGACTGCAGGCAGAGTGCCCCAACCACCCAAACATGCATTAATTCCCTAGTAGAAGCCTCCTTTTGAGTGGATTAATGCATTTTGTAACATGGCAAAAGCTGGTTAGGGAATATTGCCATGTTACACAGATATAATAAGAAAACACAGACAGTTGTTCAGGTTTTGTACATTTTTATGTACAATTCAGAAAGCAGAGGTACAGTTTTAAGGTGTTGAACTGTGCTCCTTGCACAGGCTGCATAGAAAAGGAACTGTATGCATGCACATTGCAGAGTGCATATACATTAAGGTGGTGAGTGCACTGGTAAAATACGTTGCAGCATTACATCACAAAGAATTAGAAAAATAACAGGAAAACAGCTATACCTCTGGTGATAGAAATTCATATTTCTTTCATGATGGTCTCCTTTCATACTTGCTGTTCAGGTATCCGCAATAATGCATTATGGGCGAACATTTGTACATTTGCATATGTACACAACTATAACAAGATTTATAAGTAAAACATTTGAAAACATTTTTAAATATTTTCTAATATTGTGCAGAAGTCAAATATATATTGGTAATTCTAGTATTGTGATAACTGTGTGCTAAAGATGACAGTATCTGTGTTCTACGATGGATACGTGATTTGAGGTGCCCGCATGTGTTGCACAATGCTAGGCAGGAGCAAACATCTGATGATGGAAATATGGGGATGTGTGCACTTCCAGTAGGTACATTAATACTACTTCAGCAGGGTAAAGTAATGCTTCTGACCCCCAACCTACTCAAGGCTTCGCTCCGATTGCTAAGTAACTCTCAGTACCAGAGCGAGTATAGTGACCGCTCAAGTCTCCGAGGTCTGCGGAGTGGGTGGGTGGGAAGAAAAAATTACTCACCTTAGTAATGTTGTTTCTTCTAATGGAGTCTTGCTATATTATGACAGTAGCAGTTTGATCCAGCTCTAGAACTGCTCCGGAGGTGAAATGGTTAATACCATTCCAAAACAGAACTTTGAGCACGAGCTCTAAGAAGCAGCTCTATCTGTGTAATTTCAAACCTGAACTGTCAGATCTTTACGAGCAAAACTCACTAAGGTCTGTGTGGAAGCTGTAACCTACACTAGCCAAATGGCTACCTAAATACCAACAACCATTGCTGGTCCCAACACCCAAGACTCAAGTCAGGGGACCAGAACTACTAATACAATTCTAACAACATGAGAATAAAACAACAGTATAATAAACACACCCCAAACCCCAAAGGGGAGAATGCTAAAAGGGCACAAAATAGTGCCCACACTAGGTTGCCCGCACCCCACCCAAGTAGAAGTTCTGAGAGGGGCAGGCTGGGGGGGAGGTCATAATATAGCAAGACTCCATTAGAAGAAACAACATTACTAAGGTGAGTAATTTTTTCTTCAAACAACATGAAGTCTTGCTATATTATGACAGTAGCAGACTACACAGCAGTACCTCCATGGAGGAGGGGCAGAACCTACTTAGGGAATAGGCTCTGAAGAACAGCTGTGCCAAACCGAGCATCTCTCCTGGCCTGGACATCCAGGGAGTAATGCTTGGTGAAAGTGTGTACCGTTTTCCAAGTAGCAGCCTGGCATATCTCTAATATAGGGATGTCTCTGGCAGCAGCTACAGATGCAGCTGTACCCCTGGTAGAGTGAGCCCTTAAGCCAGAGGGGGGATCTCTGCCCAGTTTCTGATAACAAAATTGGATACAAGAGACAATCCACCTGGCAATTGATCTCTTTGTGGCAGGTTTGCCTTTCCCAACTTCACCATAGGTAAGGAAAAGTTGGAGGGATTCGAACCTGTGACCTTTGGTACGCTCTATATAGTAACTAAGAGCTCTCTTAACATCCAGGCTGTGCAACCTCCTCTCACCAGAAGAGGAGTGATCAGTGAAAAATACTGGAAGGGAGATAGATTGGTTAAGATGGAAATCTGAAACCACCTTAGGTAAAAACTTCCTATTAGTCCTAAGGACTACCTTATCCCTGTGGAAAGAAATAAAGTCAGTTTCTACTGACAAGGCTTGCAACTCACTTATGCGTCTAGCAGAAGTGATAGCCACCAGAAAAACAGTTTTCCAAGTTAGATACTTAAGCTCTGCAGAAAACAGAGGTTCAAAAGGGGGTTGCATTAACTGGGCAATACAAACATTAAGGTCCCAGGCAGGGGCCGGTTCCTGAAAGGGTGGATTAGTATGGAGTAATCCCTTAAAAAACTTGGAAAACACAGGGTGAGTGGAAAGAGGGGATGACTTTCCTGCTGAAACAAAAGCAGATACAGCTGCCAAATGGACTCTCAGGGTAGCTGGTCTGAGACCCAAGGAATTAAGATGGACCATGTAATCTAATACAATGGGCAAATCAGCAGATTCTGGGGAAACATTTTTCCCAGCACACCAAATGGAAAACCTTTTCCATTTAGAACTATAAGTAGTCTCTAGTGGAAGGCTTTCTGAAGCCTTTAGGATTTCAAGAACACCCTGAGAGAGGTGTAAATCAGCAAACTCTAACTCCTCAAGAGCCAGGCCTTGAGGTTGAGGGATTTGAGGTCCGGATACCAAACCCTTCCCTGGGCACAAGTTAATAGGTTGTGATTCCTGGGGAGGCAAAGGGGAAGATGGATTGTCAGTGACAGAAGGAGTGGGTACCAGGGCTGCCTGGCCCAATCCGGGGCAATCAGAATCACCCTGCAAGGCTGAGATCTGATTTTGACTAATACTTTGAATAGGAGAGGGAAGGGGGGAAAGCATAAAGAAACTTCCCCGCCCAATCCAGGAGAAGGGCATCCAGGGGGACTGAGCCCAGCACTGGAGGCCTGCAACAGAACAGAGGAAGTTGGTGATTGTCTGGGGCTGCAAAAAGATCTATCTGAGGGGTGCCCCATCTGGCAAAGACTATCCCCAGCACTTGAGGATCCAGGGACCATTCGTGATGGCCCTGGGAAATCCTGCTGACAGCATCTGCTAGGACATTGTCCTTCCCTGGAAGATGAACTGCTATGAGGGAAGTGTTCAGGGAATAGGCCAGACCACAACTTCATTGCCTTGGTGCACAAGGTCAAGACCGAGTGCCCCCTGCTTGTTGATGTACCACATTGTTGTGGTGTTGTCTGTTCTGACTTGTATCACCTTGTTGTGGACAGATGCAGAAAATGCTTGAAGAGCTAAAAAGACAGCTCTGAGTTCCAGCAAATTGATGTGGAGCAGAGATTCCTGGGGACCACACTCCTGAGTGGAAAGGTCACCATGTGGCTCCCAACCCAGAAGGAAGCATCTGTAGTGAGAGTCAAATTGTGAGCAGGGGAAATGAAGGGGACCCCCAATCTTAAATTGCTCTGATCCTGCCACCACTGGAGGGCCTGGATCAAGGTTCGAGTCACTGGGACCAACTTGGAAAGGGGGTCTCTCCTCTGAGACCAATAGGTTCTCAAGTGAAACTGAATGTCTCTCATCTGAAATCTTGCTCCCTGCACAACAGCTGTGGATGCAGCCATGTGCCCCAGGAGCTGCAGAAAGTGTCTTGCTGGTCGAGAGACCTGCAGAGTGAAGGAGGAGGCCAGAGCCACTAAATTCGCCACCCTTTCTAAGGAAGAAAGCTCTGGCTAGCTTTGTGTCCAACTCTGCCCCTATAAAGGTGAGTACCTGGACTGGTTCCAGAACCGACTTTGCAGATTTAGCAGAAAGCCTAGGGAGGTGAGAAGCTGCTGGGTGACTTGCAGGTGAGATTTTACCTGTTCTGGGGACTGGCCTACAATGAGCCAATCGTCTAGATAGGGAAAACAGCAATCCTTTGCTCTCCTTAAGTGGGCCACTGCCACTGCCAGACACTTTGTGAATACCCTTGGGGCAGAGGTGAGGTCAAGGGCATTGCTCTGAACTGGTAATGACCTGAGGGTAGTTCTAATCTGAGATACTGGCGGGAGCTTCTGATTAGGACGTGGAAATAGGGCATCCTTGAGGTCCAGGGAGGCTAACCAGTCCCCTGGCCTTAGGGAGGGTAAAATCATTGCCAGAGTTACCATTTTGAACTTTGGTTTCAAAAGATGCTTGTTCAGATATCTGAGGTCTAATATGGGCGCCATTCTCCTGTCTTTTGGGGTAAGGAAGTATCTGAATACAGACCCCTGCCCTGGTGCAGGGAGGAACCCTTCACTGCTCTGACAGCCAACAGGGTTGAGACCTCTGCTTCTACAGCAAGGGTCTCTGAAGCACTTGTAGGTAGAAAAATCTGGTTCTCAACTTGGGAAACTTTTTGAAGCTGAGAACCAGACCCTGGCTTACTACTTCCAGAACCCACTTGTCTGAGGTTAAAGAAGCCCAGTTCTGACTGAAGTAAGCCAGCCTGCCCCTACCGGTAAAGAAGATCGGCCCTGGGCACCCCATCAGGGTGCCTGCTTAGCAGGTGCTTTAGGCTGAGGGGTGGGAGCAGGCCTGCCCACCCCTCGTCTGCCTCTGCCTCTGAAGAAGCCCCTCTGAGCATAGGCAGAGGAGGCCTGAGTCTGATAAAAAGGCCTGTGAAAAGGCCTACTCCTACCCCTACCCCTGGGGGTATGCCTCTGGGGAGTGGCTTGCCGCTCCTTAGCTTGGGCACTTTTGTAAGTATTATATTCCTATATTCATATTATATCCTATATTCATCCATCTTTTTCATGTAATTCTCTGTCTGCTCCCCAAACAGAGAATTTCCCACCACAGGAAAATCCATAGCCTTAGTCTGGGTATCCTGTGACAGGCTAGTACACCTGAGCCAGGCCAACCTACAAAAAGCTACAGATGTGGCCATGACCCTAGAGGAAACATCATTAACATCCACAGCAGCATGAAACTGTACCTTAGAAGCCTCAATGCCATCAGCAGCCACCTGTTCTAGTTCGCTAGCCAGCTGGCCATGGGCTTGCTTTGCTAATTCCATAACAGTATCCCATCTAGATTTCTGATACCTAGCTACATAAGCCATATAATTTGCTCTTGCCTGAGTCCCAGAGAGGCTGCCATATACTGTTTTTTCACCATGGCATCAATCTTCCTGGAATCCTTGTCAGGAGGATGTGAAGCCAGGGAATATTAGCTTTATCACAGGCTGCAGCCTGAACTACCCCAACATGACTGCATTGCTGAGAAAGGAATTCTGTATCAGGACCTGACAATGTGTACCTTCTGTCCATCTTTTTATCTACAGGAGGCACAGAATTAGGAGCTTTTAAAATTTTTATTGTTTGCTTCCTAAAAGACTTATGCAAAGGAATAGACAATCTCCTAGACTCTGAATATCCATCATTTCTACAAAATCAGGCTCCTCTTGCTCATCCACAGCTTCTTCCAAGGGAAGCTGGAGGGTTTCAGCAACTTTTTTGTAAAACATAAAATGAGATGGGGACTCAGATAGCATAGGGGGAGATTCTAAAGGTCTGTCTGGGGAAATGTCCGGTTCAATGGGCAAACCCAGACCTTCCCAGCCACATTCATACTGTTCATAATCATCCTCCCCCTCCTCTGGTTAATAAAACTCCTCAACATCATATTCCTGAACCACTGGAACCGGACGAACCGACCTTTTGCCAGACAGTGGCGGTTCGTACGGAACCTGAGGCAGTGACTGGACAATTTGTATGGCTTTTGCTATCTCTGCAGCAGTTGGAGAAGGGATTTTGGACCCAAACCTGCTGACTTTCTTGTTTTCTTTACTGGAACTGGTTCCTTAGAACCAGCTTTTCTTTGCCGAGAAGTCTCGCTCTGGTCAGAGGGCACTCCCTCGATTCGGTTGGCACGAACGGGCACGCCATCCGGTCAGCGGACTTTTTCTCTCGTTCCTGAGCCTGCCCAATCTCTTTTCCAGGGTGGCTGCAGGGAAATCTCATATATCTGGCAGTCTGACTGAGGTGGTCAAACCCCAGACAATAGACACAGGGTGTGTGGGTCAGCTCTGGCAAAGGCTTCCCCACAGACATCACAGTGTTGAAACCCAGTGGGCCCAGTTTTCTTTTGTTTCTCAGACATAATGCCAGCCTAACCAGAAAATCTGCCTTTAAATGGCAGTGCCAGGCAAGACACCCTTATCGGTTCCCTAACCGTATCATTGAGATTGGAAAAAAACGCAATAAAATCCGTTTTTTTTAGAACTGATAAGAACCGGGAACCGCACTCTAAAATGTTAAACTTTAAAATTAATGAGTTTTAAACCCAGCTGATCGGTTCAAAACCGAACCGATAAACTTACAAGGTCCACACAGACAAAACCTTTTAATTACTTACGATTACCACAGACAGAGCTTGAACCGAACGGTTTTGCGGTTAAAATAAAACTATTCTCGGTTGAATCGGACTGAGAAAACACTGTTTAAACTGAGAAATGAACCGAGCAGTAGGAGAAATCTCCGGAGCGACTGTTCACTGAGGCGGAGTAAAGAATCTGACAGTTCAGGTTTGAAATTACACAGATAGAGCTGCTTCTTAGAGCTCGTGCTCAAAGTTCTATTTCACCTCCGGAGCAGTTCTAGAGCTGGATCAAACTGCTACTGTCATAATATAGCAAGACTTCATGTTGTTTGAAAGAATGTTGCACAGAAGACAGCAAAGAAAACAGACATAAGTTTTGTGAACTTTCTGTCTTTAAAAACAGACAATGCTTCTACCTATTTTCTATGTCTATCAGCAGAGAGGCCAAACAAAACACACACCACTTGTGCCAAGTTTGTGTTGACGCACTGTGCGGTACAGAGAATGCCTGTTGTGTGTGTCTCTGTGTGTGTGTCTCTCTCTCTCTCCGACTAACTCTAAGTGTGCTTCTGATGGCAACCATGGATTAACACAGTAGCAAGCAGGCACTACTAGGGAATTAATCCATAGTTGCTCTTTGGTCACTTGCTGCCGTTCCTCCAATGAAAATTCTTTATTTAAGTGCAATATTTATTACCATGTTACAAGGCTTACAATAAGGCCCATACAGTCTCTCAAATCATAATCCCCTTAGATCGAAAGGGAATTTAGGAAAATCACATAAATCAACATTCCGGAGGTTTAGTACCTCCCATTCTTAAAGATGGTTCCTTTCACTCTCAGATTTCTGACCGCATTAAGCAAGTTTTGGCAGATACTTTTTAAGCGAATACTGCATATCCCATTTTATGGAACACACTGAAAACTGTTATTAGAGGCAACATTATAGCCTTTGCCTATAAAAAAAAGTGTCTCCATGAACCACAGTATGAGAAAGTGACCGCAGAATTGTTTGCTTGTTTACTCTGCAACAGCCATATTTGTCAGGTGACAAAGTGATCGCGACTCGTATCAAGAAGTTGAAAATGAAAATACAGGCCATAATGGGTACTCATCTCCAGCAGGCCTTGACTTATCTTTGGCATACTTACTATGCAGTAGACAGGAGACAGTGTAGTGCTGTGGTTTAGGGTTCTGAGCTGCAATCCTGGAGACCTGGGTTTCAATCCCACAGCCCCCACTTGCATACTGTATGACCCTGCGCAAGTCACTGAACTTCCTTGTGCTCCTAGGTGGCACCTGGAAACAAGCATCGGTTTAGTGTGCCTTTCTGGATTAAACAATTTCCCTTTTCCTTTCCTTACGAAGGCAAAGCTAGCGGCATGAGGCGTTTAGCTTGTAGACTCCATCCACAAAAAAAGGCTGCATGTGTACTTCAGCTTAGATACCCACACACTGGGCACCAGCTACATGATGCCCAAGGGATTCTGAAATTTTTTAGGGACTATTACCCGACCCTGTACACTGAAATGTCTCCCTCATCCCCTCTTGTATTAGGTATTTCCTCTCTAGTCTTCTTCCTTCCCTGTCGGCACTGCAGCAGGAATCTCTTCTTGCCCCAAAACAGCTAGAGGATATTCAGTCATCTTTACGGAAGACAAAGACTCTTAAATGTGCTGGTCTGGATGGATACCAGGTTGAGTGGTATAAGTCATTTTCAAATATATTGCTCCTGCATCTCCTCTCTATGTTACAGACAGTTCAAAAGGGTAATCCACTGCCTCCATTTTGGTCACATGGGACTAAAGCGATGATATTCTCCCGTAGTGCTGGCACAGGCACCCCCCAATACCCCTGCTCAAGATTTCATTGTTACCACACTAAATGAGCCTCTGGAAGTTGTAACCAAATTTAAATACCTGGGTATCTGGATCGACAATAAACTATCTTTCAATGACCACGTCAAAGATGTCTCTAGAAGGCTAACAGCCAGGTTAGGTTTCTTCTATAGAAATAGGCCCCTCTTCCCCCTTGAAACTCGAAATATGCTTGACCAGGCCACTTTTCTCCCCCTACTTGACTATGGCGATGTAATCTATTCCTCCACCACTCTTGCAAATCTAAGTAAACTGGACATCCTTTATCACCGTGTGTTACGGTTCATTACCAACTCCCCTTACTGTTCGCATCACTGTGACTTATATGCAGCTGTTGGTTGGACATCCCTTACTACTAGACGCCTGCTCCATGCTGGGCTATGGACTTTAAACTGCTCCTGCAGAAATTACCAAGCTATCTCTCATCCCTCATTAGTATTTCACATAGTGCATACTCATTAAGAAAATCTGACTTTATTATGCTTAATATACCGAGGACGCGGACCTCCTTTGGTAAACGTGCTATTGCACATGCCCTTCCCTCTATTTGGAACAAATTACAAACCATACTGAAACTAACTAGCACAGTTTCAATAAACTCTTACAAATTGCTAAGCTCAGCTAAAATAAAAGACACCTGTAACTGTCATTAAGCCTCTTCCTTCCCCATGTGTGCCATGTGCATCCATTGGTAAGACATAATTGCTTTGTTCATATTAACTACTTATTGCTTGCACTTTCATTTATATCAAGATATTATCCCACTATCTGGCACCTGGCTTATATCTGCTACCTTGCTGCAGCTACCCAACTACTGCTTTCCCTTTCCCTTCTACTCCTGGCTTTATCTATGTATACGCTCCACTGATCACACTATCAAATCATTCCGACCCTCCTTATCCGTTATATTCTGTTGTTTGTTCCATCTGCCAAAATGTATGTATTGCACACACCAGTCACCATGTTTCAATTATCAGTATGCAATCTGTAAGTCGCTTCCCTGTGTTACATTAGCTGACTACCACCTGCGGTCATCCTATGTGGTGTCCTTGTATGTATATCTTGCCTGTATTATGTTATGTGTGCTTTATGTATATACTGTTTACTATCTATTTATGTATGTACATTGTGTAAGTCTATATGTCACAGGACCTCCTTGTGAATGAGCTTGCTCAATGGAGTTTTCCTGCAATAAACTTGAACTTGAACATGTTATACCTTCCTCCATTCTGAAGCCTGGGAAAAAAAAAAACACCTGTCCTGCTTCATACTGCCCTATTTCCATTTTAAACATTGATTATAAGGTATGCACGTCTCTTTGGGACAAAAGGTTAGACCATCTTCTTCCTTCCCTTATCCATCCAGACCAATCTGGTTTTATCCATCGTAGACAAACAACGGATAATATCCACTGTACCCTGCTGCTCACAGAACACATAAAGCAATGCTCCATCCCTGCCACCTTTATTAGTTTAGACGCTAAGAAAGTGGTTTCACCCTCAGAACATGCCAGCATTAGGGTGCTGAAGAGTTGTTTGTGTGTGCGAGGTGCTGCTAAGTTAATTTAAATGTAGTTACTTAGTCAACATTGTTAATTTTAGAAACAAGGCAAGAGTGTTCCTTGCAAAATTTTAACATCTGGAACAAAGCGCGGGGTGGGGGGATGACAGAGACAGAGAGTGCACTGATTCATGCATGCTTATTATGTGCTTCTACTCCACTCTCCACAGAACATTTGTTATGCATTCGGTATCTGGTCACACCCTTCCAGAGCCCGCTTTGCTCTCTCTGCTCATCTGTCAGCAAAGCATCAGACAGGCCCATTCATTTAAATGGCTTTTTTATGGCTGCTCAGCGAGAGCTATGCTGAAATATTACTAAGATTTTGAATGGCCAGAATGGCCAATATGTCACAGAGTGTTCAGCCTGGACTGGGGTCCACCATACAAACTCACGGCAGTGATGTACTGCTGCCCATACAACCCTTAGAACTACTAGAAAGAAGTAGCCTCAGTTGCATGAACAATTCTCCTAACTCTCCATAAACAAGCAGAAAGAAGGAGCCAGTACCACAAAGAGGCAGCAGTGAGCAAACCATAGGTAGGTAGAGAAATGACAGGTGCGATCCAATCTTCATCCTTCCCAGGTGATTAGATAATGGCAGTGGTGGAGGATTATTCCGCCTGGCAGTCGATAAAAGCCACACCTTATTTCTTTTTAAATATCCTCATCTGGTTGACGATGCCCAGTCAATGTCCTTCTGCACCTTACCTTGGGAGGTGGTTTGCAGAGTAAGGACACTTTTTGTCTTTTCCCTCGATGTTCTCCAGCCCTATTTCAGTGGCGGACCTGGAGGGGGGAATGGGGCCACCACAACCCCCCATTGTAACTTGCTTGCTTGCTGCTGCTGTTTCTCTTTGTTGAAGAAAATATACATTCAAAAAGAACACTTACGTAAGAACTTACTGTATCTGTAGATCTTCGAGGGAATCTTTTTCATCAGGTCACACCTATGGAACTACCACCATAGGCACCACGATCACACAGAAGTTTTTTCTGTAGCAGTCCTGCTCCCTCTTCGGTTCTTTCCACGCCAGGGACCAAACAAGCTAGGCCTCCCAGTAGGGAACCAGGGAGACAGAAAACGTGTTCAGCTGCAAAGAGGGCTGGAGCAACCAGACAGCCAGTCCAGAAACAAAAATAGAAGGCGGATGGAGGGAAGGATGGCATGACCTGATGAAAGAGATTCCCTCGAAGAGCTACTGTTACAGTAAATTCTTACATAACTGTTCTATCTTCTTCTGAGATATCATCAGGTCACACCTATGGAATGAGTCCCAAGCAGTTCTGACAGCGAGACAGTCTGGGTGGCAGGAGATCTAAAGCCTAATAAAGAAGGCCTTGTAGCACAGCTAATCCACATCCTGCCCGCCTTCTAGAGGCAATGTCCAGACTGTAGTGCTTTGTGAAAGTGTGGACAGTACTCCAAGTAGAAGCAGCACAGATTTCTGAGGCTGATAAATTTCTGAAACAGGCCACCGAAATGGCCATGCCTCTGGTTGAGTGGCCATGAACAACTCCAGGAAGATTCTCACCATACTTCCTGTAACAGAAAGTAATACAATTGTCCAACTTTTTTGACAGGCACAGTTTAGAAACTGGAACACCCTCTTTCCCAGGGGCGAAACCCCTTTAGGAAACTGGGAAGGGGTCTCAAGCAAGTAGCTACTTCTGTCACTTTCTCAGAAGTACTACCTGTGAGAGGCAAGGGAGAGCATAGGAGTGCATGCACCAGGAACTTTAACTCATGGTTGAAGAACTGGTGCTGTGAGGAAGGGTTTGGATTCATTGGTGACTGGGGACCCACCTGGAGGGATGGAGGTTTGTTCAAGCCTGACGGCCTGCATCCATCCTGGAGGGGAATCCAAGCACTCAATGATAAGTTTAAATGCTACATTGACAAGTATTTAAACTAGCAAAGGGGGGTGGCAGGCCAGCAAGGAGGGTACTCACTTGCTCACCCCCACAGCTAGCAGTGGAACCAGTGAACCAGAGGAGGCTATCTCTGCAAAGCAGTGCAAAAGATGGAGATTAGTGTCCAAAGGTGGATAAGCAGAAAAGGGCAAAATTCAGCAGAAGGGCAGACAGCAAGGAGAACCAGGGATAAATGACAACCAAGAAAGGGCTGGAGTAGAACAGTGAAGCAGGCTAGGAGGTCAAATCATGGAAAGCCATGTGCAAATACCAGGAGCCTTAGCAACAAGATGGAAGATCTGAGGCTGTCATTGTACAGTCAGACCTGGACATTGTGGCCATCACTGAAACCTGGTGTGATGATAACCATGACTGGGAGATGGCCATACCTGGCTACAACATATTCAGAAGAGACAGAGGAGGCAGGAAGGAGGAGGAGTGGCACTGTATGAAAATGACATAAGGGCCACAGAGATCCAGGAGGAACAAATGGGGAGAGATACTGTGGTTAAGCTGGAAAGGAAAATGGGAACAGCCATCCGACAGGTGTGGTCTATAGACCACCAGCCCAGGAGGAAGAAACAGATAGGAGTTGATGCTAGCCATCCAATGGATGGCAGACAAGGGTGAGGTAGTACTGGTTGGAGACTTCAATATTCCAGATGTGGACTGGAGCATCCCAGCAGCAGCATCAACTAGGAGCAGATTTATCCTGGACTCCCTTCAGGGTGCCTTCCTCAAGCAACTGGTCATGGAACCAACTCGCAGAACGCAATACTGACCTTGTGCTCACAAACAGGGACAGTGTGATGGGGGTAACAGTGGGGAGCACCTGGGTAACAGTGACCACCAGTCATTGTGGTTTGAAATCACAGAAAGAGCAGAACCAAACCACACAAAACACGTATCCTGGATTTTAGGGGCAGACTTTGGGAAAATGGGGAGATACTTGAAAGAAGCATTAAGGAATGGGACAGGAATCAGGGGTTGAGGAACAGTGGGCAGTATTTAAAATGGGGATTATAAGAACAACAGAATTATGCATTAAGCAGGTTAGCAAGAGGAAAAGGAAGAGGAGACCATTATGGTTTTCCAAAGAAGTAGCAAAGAAAGTGAAAGCCAAAAAGATTGCATTCAGGCAATACAAAAAGACACAGGCAGAAGGGGATAGGGAGAAGTACCAGGAGAAACAAAGGGAGGCAGGGAAGTCAGTAAGGGAAGCCAAAGCTCAGACAGAAGAACACATTGCAAAATCAGTGGTTAAAGGGACAAAACCTTTACAGGTACATAAGTGAAAAAGAAAGACAAAGGAGGGATAGTGAGACTGAAGGGGAGGATGGGAGTCGTGGAGGATGACAACAGTAAAGCTGACATATTGAACAGGTATTTCTGCTCAGTCTTTACTGAGAAGAGGGGTAATGGGTCTGAAGGGAGTACAAGGTGAGAATGGTGCAGAATGGACACAAGTCCCTTTTACGAGAAAGGGTCCTGAAGGAACTGGAAGTAATAAGAGTTGACAAAGCAATGGGGCCAGATGGAGTGCACCCCAGGGTCCTTAAAGAACTAAGAGAGGTGGTGGCTGAACCTCTGGCTATCCTGTTTAGCCAATCACTGGAAATAGGGAGGTACCCAAAGACTGGAGGACAGCAGATGTAGTCCCCTTATACAAAAGTGGGAACAAAGAGGAAGCAGGAACTACAGACCAGTCAGCCTCACCTCGTAGTGGGAAAGATCAAGGAAGCACTACTGAAGGAGAGATTGGTGGAACATCTGGTTGTCAATGGACCACAGGACCCAAGGCAGCATGGTTTCACCAGGGAGGTCATGTCAGACCAACCTCATTGAATTTTTTGACTGGGTGACTAGGGAGGTGGATCAGGGAGGGCAGTGGACATGGCCTATCTGGACTTCAGCAAGGCCTTTGACACTGTGCCACATAGAAGACTATTACACAAACTGGGGAATATGGGTGGGCAGGACAGTAGTGTGGTGGGTAGGTAACTGGCTGGGTGGCAGGACACAGAGGGTGGTGGTAAATGGCTGTCACCCACAGAGGGAAGAGTGACCAGTGGGGTACCACAGGATCAGTGCTGGGACCGGTCCTATTCAATATCTTCATCAGTGACATTGCACAGGATCTAGAAGGCAGAATTTCACTGTTCGCTGATGACACAAAGCTCTGTAACAGAGTAGACACACCAGAGGGTGTAGACAGAATGAGAAGGGACCTGCAGAAACTTGAAGAATGGTCAAGGGTTTGGCAGTTGAAATTCAATGCAAAGAAGTGCAAGATAATGCATATGGGGCACAAAACCCTGGCACAGTATATCAGTTGGGGGTGAGGATATAGCATGCACCAAGCAGGAAAGGATCTTGGGGTTGTCATCTCTGATGACCTCAAGGCAGGAAACAGTGTGACAAGGCAGCAGGTAAAAGCAAATAGGATGCTGGGATGTATAGGCAGGGCATCACCAGCAGGGAAAAGGAGGTCATAATTCCGCTATACAAGACACTAGTGAGGCCCCACCTGAGTACAGTGTACAGTTCTGAGACCATACCTACGTAAGGACATAGACAGGGTAGAGAAGGTTCAGAGGAGGGTAACAAAGATGGTGCATGGATTGCATCACAAGTCCTATGAAGACAGGTTGAAGGAACCGAACATGTACTCCCTGGAGGAGAGGAGGAGAGAGGGATATGATAGAGACATACAAGTATCTTACAGGGAGAAACAGGGTGCAGGAAAACACTATTTTTAAGCTAAAAGATGTTCCAGGACTAGAGGCATGGGATGAAGTTGGAGGAGGACGATTCAGAGGAAACATGAGAAAGAATTTCTTCACAGAACGGGTGGTGGACAAGTGGAACACCCTGCCAGAGGAAGTGGTGGGGGCTGAAACAATCACGGGATTTAAGAATGCATGGGATAGACATAAAGGAATTCTAGAGGTCAGGGGTAAGGGGAAACAGACTTCTAGGAAAACAAACTGAACTTACAAGCTGAAATGGGTAGACTGGGTGGGCCATAGGCCCTTATCTGCCAACACTGTCTATGTATCTATGTATCTATGACAGAAACAAACAACTGGGATGACTTATTGCAGTCCTTTGTGTAGTGTGTATAGTACCTGAGAATTCTATGCACATCTAAAGTATGGAGCAATGCTTTCCCTGGATTGGTGATTTAAAGTATACTGAGACAACACCTTCAGAAAAAACTTTGGGTTGGTATGCAAAGACACCCTGTCTTTGTGGAAAATCAAATAAGTCTGCTCACACGAGAGCCTGTAGCTCAGAAATCCTTCAAGCAGAAGTAATAGCAACTAAAAACAATGTTTTCCACAACAGAAAAGGTAGCTCGCAAGACACGGCTGGCTCATAAGGAGGCAGTGTCAATTTCTCTAGTACAAAATTCAGGTTCCAAACTGAGATCAGGTTTCAAATAGGAGGCATCAGATGAAGAATGCCTCACAAAAAAGTACAGGTCACCTCCAGCTGGGCCAAGGTGCACCCTTCAATGGGCTCATGGAAGGCTGAAATGGCAGACAGGTGCACCTTAATAGAGGAGTATTGTCGACCCGCCTCTGACATTGACAGGATGCACTCCAGAACCTGGTTAACTGGAAAGGAAAAAAGGTCCAGATGATGGGAAGTATCCCAGATAGCAATTCTCTTCCATTTCATCGAGTAAGTGGATGGTTTCCTAGCAGCCACCAGGACGTCTACCACCTTCTGGGAGACCCCAACTCGGGCAATGGCTATGTCTTCATGAGCCATGCATGCAACCGGAGGGACCTGAGGTCTGGATGTCAACAGGTCCTGGCAAGGGAACTGGAGGTGCCACAGCCAATTGTTGCAGCAATGGAAACCATATCTGATATGGCCAGAATGGCATCACCAGAATCAGAGTGGCCCCTTCCATCTGGAGCTTGGTGAGCACCCTCTGAATCAGAGAAAAGGGGAGGAAGGCATAGAGATACCTCCCTTTCCAGGAGAGGGACAATGCGTCTTGCCAGAAAACTCCAGGCCCTGGATCTAACAAGCAGAAATGCAGCAGTTTTGCACTGAGCAGGGATGCCATAAGGTCCAACTCTGGACGATGCCATCTGCCAAACACATCTTCCATGACCAAGGACAACAGTTCTCACTCATGTGTTCTGGACAGCGATTGACTGAAGCTGTCCGCCAAGGCATACTGGTTGCCTGGAACATGGATGGCTGACAGTTCTAGACCGTGATCTAGAGCCCAGTACAGACTCTCATTGCCTCCAGATACAGAGGGTACGAACGAGTCTCTCCTTCTTTGCTTTTTTTTTTTGGTGCCTGCCCTTGATCCTCCATTCAAAGGTCAGCCCTGCTCTGCCCGCCATCCCCCATGCCCAGGCTTGCACCCCCTCCCAATGGGCACTGCAGGCAAGCTCTGGCTTACCCCTGGGTCAGGGCCATGGGAGTGGAACCCCCCGACTGACATTAGTGGCAGTGGGGATGGTGGAGGTGTAGAGCGTCATACCAAGGGACCAGCTTTTTTGTGAATGCTGGATCCTGGGGTTGGGGACATACAATGACATCCAGTGTCTGTTCTGCACCCCTTAAGTAACGGTGCTGGCTGCAACGTTACCCCCAGCCTCCACCAGGGGTCTGTAAAGCACCAGGCACTCTTCCTCCTTCCCCCCAGAGAAGGGGAGTGGTCCACAAGATGCTCGATCCTTCTTTCCCTGGCCAGTCCTATGACTCTCGAGTCCATCACTGAACCTGGGATGTCGGCATTGCATGCGAATGCCTTGCCTCTGCACCAGTGGGCTGGCCGTCTCCCCTTGCTTGCTGATGTAATAGACCACACTGAGGTTGTCCGACTGCAACAGTAGGGGACCCTGAGAGAGATGGTCCTGGAAGGCCTGAAGGGCGCCTAGGACTGCCTGCATCTCTAGAATGTTTATATGGAGGTAAGTCTCCAGCATGGAATAGGTCCTCTGGGTTCAAAAAGGACCCAAGTGCACTCCCCAACCAAGGCCGGAAGCATCCATGGTGAGGATCTGCTGGGGAGATGGAATAAGGAAGGGAACCCCTTTTAGGAGGTTGCTGGGTTCCCTCCACCATTGAAGCACCCTGTGCACTAGGGAAGAGGCCAGGACTTGCTGATCCAAGTCATCGGTGCATTTGTCCCACTGGACCCTCAATATCCATTGTGGAACCCGCATATGCAGTCTGGCCAGAGGTATGATCACAAAGGTGGCTGCCATTAGGCCCAACAGCCTTAGAAATTCTCTGGCCGTAACATAACAGTTCTGGGCCACCAACTGGGCCTGAGCCATTAAACAGTCCACCCTGTCTTGAGGAGGAAAGCCTTTCCCTGAGAATTTATCCAGAACTGCACCTATGTATTGCAGTCACTGGGACAGAACCAGTACAGACTTGGGCAAGTTGACAGTTATCCCTAGGGACTGGAACAACTGAAGGGTATGCTCCAGGGTCAGCAGTAGCATGTTCCAGAACTGAGGTTTCCACAGCCAGTCATCCAGGTATGGAAAGAGGTGCTGGTCAGCATGTTTGAGTGCCGCAACTACTGCCGCTAAGCATTTGGTAAAGGCCCGTGGCGCAGAGGATAAGCCAAAGGGCAAAACCCTGAACTGGTAGTGTTCCCCCTGGAACAGGAACGTGAGGAGCATCCTGTGCGGGGGGCAGACCTTGATATGCAGATAGGCATCCTGCATATCCAGGGAGCATAACCAATCTCTCTGTTTCAACAGAGAGAGAAGGCCTGATAGGGTGACCATTTGGAACTTTTTGTACTGGATGTAACAATTTATCTCTTTGAGATCTATAACAGGCAACAAATCCCCAGTGTGCTTGGGAACCAGGAAGAACTGGGAGTAGAACCCTTTGTTCCATTGCTGCCTGGGTACTGGTTCTATAGCCCTTTTTCTCAACAATGCAGTGACCTCCGCCCAGAGCACTGAAAGGTGATTTGAGGGAGGGGTGCAAGGAGCAGGAGGAACAACCAGAGGCTGTTCCAAAAGTTCTCGAGTGAGACCCTGTTGAATTATCTGCAGGATCCAAGCATCTGTAGTAATGGCCCTCCACTGATTCAGGTGAAGGGAAAGATGACCCCTGACCATCACCTCCTGGCTTGGAACAGGAGAGAGGGGGTCCGGTCAGGAGTCAGGCTGAAGAGGAGCCCATAGCAAGGGCCACATCTCCACCTCTGGGGCATTTGGCTGGAATACCAGTGCTGGGGGGGGGTAGGCAAGACAGAACTGGCCATGCGTTTACCCTGTAGTCTGGTCCCTGATCCAGACTTGTTAGAGACCTTATGAAAGGAGGGTCTTGGCTGACTCCTTTGCTGTGTGTGATACAGCAAGTGAACAGACTTAATGGCCCTGCCTGAGGCCTGCAGGACATTCATTATATCCTGCACATCAGGACCAAAGAGCTTGGAGCCCACAAAAGGGGCATTTAGAACTTTCTGCTGGACATCAGCAGCAAAGCCTGAGACTCTCAGCCAGGAGTGCCTTCCAAGGCAAATGCCAGTGGCATCAATCTCTGATCCCCCTGTGATGTACTAGGTATGAAACTGGTCAGGGTTCTTACCAGTGATGGCCTGCTTTGTGCAATTACAGTATGTGGTGGTATGTTAGTATTTCTGTACTTGAATAAAGCCTTTTTGTAGCATTAAGAGGAGTGCGGATATTGCCTCTTCACCGTAATTGAGTAATTGCATGGGATGTATTTTTGCTCTCTATGAGACGTGCAGTCTCAATATTTGGTGCTCTTGCTCCCTCACACTCTCCTTGTACATGTGGCACTGCCAATCCCCGCACTCACTCTGTCTCTCACTCTTGCACACCAAACACACACCCATTCCCTGTCAAGCAAAGGCTGCAGATACTGTTTTATATTATTAGCCTGTGAGGCTTCCTTGGGTCACAGAACATCATCCCTAATATAATACATGTTTATGTCACTGTTTCATAGTTAATCTGCTTTTATTCCTTCTCTGTGGCCAGTGCAGGCTATCCTTCTCACTGACCCCCCCAAGCCCCATCATCCGGCACCTCAGTGGCTTACCTCAATCATGGTGCTTCCTCTATGGCTTACCCCCTGTGGCATGGGTTGGTTGTGGACTACTGATTGAATGGATTCAGTTCTGGAGAGGGCCCTGTAGCCCAGTGCGGAGCCTACGTGGGGTGGTGTCATCTTGCACTGCACCCAGCCATTTCCTCCACTGTTTCTCCCCTGGAGGAACAAACATGCAATGCCGTCCAGACATACCCATGCATGGGATGTTGTTGGCTGCTGTTCCTCCATTCCCCAGGTTGCGGTCTCTGGCTGACTGATCCACAGCCTCCTCTAGAGGCCAGACGTGTGCCAAGATCCATATCCCCCTCCCTCCCTGGAGGAGGCGAGCAGTCCACTGGATGCTCAATCCTCCTCTCCCTGGCCAACCCCCAGCGACCTGAGTCAGTTCCTAAACCCAGGTTGCCAGTGGGGCGGCAGGTGAGGCACAGTGCCTCAGCCTTCCATGCCACTGGGCCAGCTATTTTACTGTTTTAAATGTAGTTACTAATTCTCTGCTTTTACTTTCCAAAGGGGTAGGTTTACTTCTGCACTATTTTAATACAGTCTTTCACAGGCAACAGTTGATTTGCTCTGTATGCATGGCACTGCTGAGACTCTGCACTCACGCTCTCTCACTCTCGCACGCATGTGTGCACTTACACCCACCTCCCCGCGCCACAAGCGCACACACACACATATACATAAATATATATATATATATTCTTTGCAAAAAAACCTATGTTAATGCATCAGTCAGGGTTAATGTTAAAGCAAAAAAAAGTAGGGAAATATGATGTTAGGCTTTCCAGCTCTAAAACACCTGTCCCACCCCTGAAGCAAATGAGGGGTGGAGTCTCCCTTGGGGTTGTCAACCCTAACACTTACCCCACTGCAGTAATAAAAAAGCTAAGATGTGATGGAGACAGGTGTGTACGTTTCATGACTGTATACAACGGGGTGAGCGTTAGGGTTGACAACCCCAAGGAAGACTCCACCCCTCATTCGCTTCAGGGGTGGGGAATGGGTTTTCAGGTTGGAAACCCTAATGTCATATTTCCCTACTTTTTTCACTTTATCATCAATCCTAACTTATGCATTAACATAGTTTTTTGTAAATAATTTCCTTACTTTTTGAGACAGTGTAATCGGAGCCTCTTCGGATCTCTATCAGCTCAGTATGCGCAGTAAGCTCTATGAGCGCAGTTAGCTCCGTGACTTTGGTTTAACATTATGGTTTCACTTAGATGCCCAAAAATAATGCCCTTGAAATTTATTATACTGGCAAGTTCAAGTTTATTACAGAAAATACTCCGTTGAGCAAGCTCATTCACAAGGAGGACCTGATGACAGTGACAATACAAGCAATACATACATAGCAGTGCAATGTTTTATACAGTAATTGATACATTCATGATACAAGGTACAATGCAATCAAGAAAGATGCAGTTGGATACAGAGCAACAATCTGATGTACACTTGAACAAAAAAGGAAAAAACATGCAGAGCATTCCTAGGCAATAACGATATATAGCAAACAAAAGCAGTCAGGAAACATGACAATTTATGTCAGGAGGACAATCTGGCCATACCCTTGAATGTAAAAAATAATGCAGGGCATTCATAGACAATGACAATATGTAACAAACAAGATCAGGCAGGAGAACATAACAAATTATGTCAGGATCAACACTGTAGTGCCAAACCAGCGCCAGAGGAAGAGGATACTGAACTTGGGAGGGGGCACAGGGAGATGAGAGGTACACGTGCTAGGTAATCAAATGCAAAGTTACAAGGAGAATACTATCCCTTTTGACAGTGGCAGGCCTCCTTGAGATATTTTTTGGCCAAGGTTATAAAAACATTCTCGGAAACAAGGTCAGGGAGTCTGAGCACTGACTGCACATTGTTCCATACTGCAGGAATAACATAGCTGATAGCACCCCTACCGTGTAATGTGCGTACTCTATGTATGTCCAACAAAATGTAGGCAGACTTTCTTACGGCGTAAGAGCTGTGATTTATGGATAAGGGAAAAGATGTAAAATGGGAGCTTGTTCAATAGAATTTTTAGTGACCAAGTACCTATGTGGACGAGCCGTCTTGAGGAGAGCAATGTCCAGCCTACCATCTGATAAAGGTCACAGTGGTGTGTCCTGAAACGTGCATTAGTGATAAAGTGCAAGGCAAAGTGAAACAGTATGTCGAGCTTATGCAGGTTGGTACCTGTGCTACAATTGTAAATTATGTTCCCATAGTCTAACAGTGAAAGGAAGGTGGACTGTACCTAGCTATGTCTTACATCCAAGGGGAAAAGTGATCTATTCCTAAAGAAGAACTCTTGCCTCGCTTTTAACTTTTTGGAAATACATTCTATATGGGTGCCAAACGTCAGCATGCTGTCAGTCCAAATACCCAGGTACCTGAAATTGTCCACAACCTCCAAGGGTTCCCCTACAATGGTTGTGATGGGAATTGGCACCACTTGATGCGAAGGGTGACTGAATTGAAAGTAGGGGTGAAGAACATCACCTTTGTTTTTTGGCATTTAGTAGTAGTAGTAGTAGTCTGGAGCTGATTAGGTTGTGCTCTAATTGAGGGAAGTCAGATTGGAGTTCAGCACACACTTCAGCCATGGTAGATTTGGATGTGTATAGCACAGTATCATCCGCCAAAAAGGGTGGCTTAGACCTGTGGATATTAGTGCCCAAGGAGTTAATGTATATGGAGAATAGCAGAGGTTCAAGTATAGAACCCTGGGGAACGCCGCTTCTGACTGGCAGCGGATCAGATAGGAGCACATCTGCTTTAATTTGTTGAAGTCTTCCTGTAAGGTAGCTGGCAAATCATTTTACAGAGGGGCAGTCTGTACCTAGGTTTGTAAGGCAAAGAAAGAGAAGGTTGTGATCAACAGTGTCAAATGCCTTGCTTAAATCAAGGAACCTGTGGTTTGCTTGGTATCAAGTGCAAGAAACCAGTCATTGGTTACTTTAGCCACAGCAGAGACAGTACTGTGATTCTGTCTGAAACCTGATTGCAGTGGGTTAAATATATTGGAGTTTTCTAGATATTCTTTTAGTTGGTTATTTACTATTTTTTCAGGCAGTTTGGACAGTGCATGGAGGTGATGATCAGGTTTGAGAGACACACATTTATTTAGGAGCGAACCCCTCTTAATATTGAAATTCAAGGGCATTAGGTTTTAAACTAATGTGCCTAAGAGGAAAAGTTTCAAGCAACTGTTAAAATGTACAGTACCTTATAAATGGGAAGTCCACCAACTAGCTCCTTATGATGGAAGTCGCCATGGCAACCAAGTTGTACAGGTGGTGATTGAATCAATGTAGCTTATAATAAATGGGTTATGAAGGATAACAATGAAGTGACAGTTCGAACCTCTTTGTGTCATATGCCATAATTACAAACTTACTTTCAAGTGTTGATATATAAAGACTGATAGAGGGAAGTCCCTTCTGTTTTCCCCTTCCCCCACATATTTTCTAATTTTTTTCTAATTTATGTAACTATAAAAAAAAAGAAAAAAAAAAAAAACACTGCCACAACCCATGAATCCCACACACATCCACCAACTTTTAATTATGTCTAATGCAATAAAGATTAGTCACGCATACCGCTGCTGCTTGCACTTACAGATTGGCATATTTTGTTTTTTTGGATTAAGAGAAAGCAGAGCTGGAGTGCACCATGACAAGTGCTTAGTTGGTGTATACCATAAAATGGCTTCGATTGTATGAAGCATATCAGTCATACTGAGCCCGTTATGTGACTTTTTAAAAACTGGACATAGGAGCCACCTGTCAAAAGCAGCAAGGGTACACGAAAGTGAAAAAATACCGCTCAAAACGAAATTGCAAATTTTAATTTTTCTTTGTTTGTGGAAGCTGCATTTTTACCAGAAATAACACCAGAGCAAGGGTACATAACATAAGATTAGCCACACACTTGGGTAAATCCCGGTCTGTTAATAAAGGTGGTAGAATTGTAAGCATAGTCAGTATTTCTGCATTGCACTTTCACCATTATTTAAGGCACAACACAGGGTAAAAAGCAAGGAAAGTAC
Source organism: Neoceratodus forsteri (assembly GCA_016271365.2). Lineage (NCBI taxonomy): Eukaryota > Metazoa > Chordata > Ceratodontiformes > Ceratodontidae > Neoceratodus > Neoceratodus forsteri. Next base: position 1,225,247,025 of record CM057450.1, read on the forward strand.
TGAGTAATGCACTTACCCGGTAAACAAAAACTAACAAAAGCCGATAAATAAATAATTGAGTCCAGTTACCGGGACAGCATGCTTCAGGTTTCAGTGGCAACCACCATGAATGTGGTGGCTCCAAACACAATTACAGAGGCATAGTAATGTTTTAAAAATGCACTTTGGTTTAACATTATGGTTCAACTTAGATGACAAAAAGTTACTGCCCTTAATATTAATTATACTGGGAATGCATTGAGGTGGTGATCAGGTTTGAGAGACACACAATTAATTTAGGAGCTAACGCCTCTTAATATTGAAATTCAAGGGCATTAGGTTTTAAACTAATGTGCCTGTGAGGAAACTTTTCAAGCAACAGCTAAATTGTTTGCTATAAATGGGAAGTCCACCAAATAGCTCCTTATGATGGAAGTCGCCATGGCAACCAGGTTGTACAGGTAGTGACTGAATCAATTTAACTTATAATAAATGGGTTATGAAGAAAGGATAACAACGATGTGACAACCTCTACTTGATTCAAACTCCTGTTCTCACAAAAAAATCTCCAGTACCCCTGATTGTAGCCACACTTGTTAAAAACTGCCACTTCAGCAGTATTACATAGCTCCACCCGCTCACTCACTGCCCTGTTCTCGCTCTTACCGAAAAATGAATAACTATTGTGGAACACAAGACCGATGATGAACATTTTTAAAGATCATGTGTGATGAAATTTACAGAAATTAAAATGTCAGCATCATTCATTAAATATTGTTATAATGACAGTGTCTGCCTAGTGTTTTATATGCAAATCTACCATTTCATACCATTTATAGCTATTTATTGTGTGGTCTGCTTCAGCAGCACTGCTAGATGCTGAGACTTTTTGTTTCCTGTGGTAATAGGCGTGTCTCCACCCTAGTAATGTCATTTGGGGGTGCTGTTCTCTTTCTTCAATACATAAGCTAGGGAGACTGTCACATTGCTGAGGTCTGTAAAGACTTCTTATTTCCTTACTGTGCCTGTTGCAAGAATGTGAAAATGGTTTAATTGTGGTTGTGTCATGCTCAATGTCAGTAATGCACAATAACAGTTTAAATTTAATATTTTATCCTGTGCAGAAGTCAGGGAGAGTAGCACACTGATGTTAAAGTGATATTGGAAGGTTCCCCAAATGCCTTTTTCACATAGTATGCCATTGCCAGCCATGCTTCAGATGTTGAAGCTTCAATTTGTTTTGTAAAATAAGCTGTCATAGTCATTTTATTGTTATGTTTTATCAGCGGTTTGTTTCAGGCTGCCTTCCAGTTTAGGGTTACCACCTTTGTATGAGGTAAAAACTGGATCCGAAACCACACCCCAAACTCCACCTCTGGCTCCACCCCCTTTTTTATGACTGGCGAGTATATCACTCCTCCTCCTCCAAAGCCATTTGTAATGTTGGAATAGACATTACTAGTGATAGGAAATAATTTTTAAGGGCATGGCTACATCAGTGTCACATACGACAGGGTGCATCGTAGGAGAAAGAAAGCTAATAAATCTATTTGTAATGGAGATCCCAAGGGGTCATAAAACTACCATACAGCTAGCAGTCTAATTTAGGAAAAACTCCTAATAGCAGACAGAGGGAAGGGCATACTAGGACTTAACATACATATCAAAACACTCTACATAATATATGTCTTTTGCAAAATTCTGGGTGGACTTTTCCTTTAACAATTAACTGTTCAGTTCTCAATTACCTGCCTGTCTAGCCGCAATCACAAAAACCATTAAAAATTTAAAAATGGTGAGATATCGTTTCACTAAACTATCCAAAGGCACACCCCTTGGCACAGACTCCATCATCCCTGAAAATTTCAGGAAAAAAATTAATTTAGTCTCGGCTATAGATGAGAGCAAAAAATCCCACGTTAAGTACAGGAAAAAAAGGGGCAACTTTTCACTTTTTTACCACTCCATATCTCAGAAACCATACAAGATGCTGTTAGAAACTTTCCACGTTTTGAGACACTGGCAAAATGACTGCATGCCAAATGTTGAAATATTTCATCAAAGAATGCCAACGCTATTAAGGTGCAAAAACTGAAGTTTAACATAGAAGTCCTGCTACAACTCTAACCATAGGGGGGACATATATATATATATATATATATACACTCCCAGATCTACAGGGATTCCTGTATTTTACAGGGAAAAGGAGCCATCTACAAGGAAATTGTTCCCATAGACAAACTGATTATGTAGGAAAATACAGCAATTCAAGTTCCATACGAAATAATATAATCTAATGGAAAATTGCCTTGTAGCTACAGGGAAAATGCAAAATCAATCTGGGAGCACTAGTCAAACACACAATGCACATACACACCTTTCCCTGTGAAGCAAATGCTGCAATTTCTACTTTATATTACTAGCCTGCGTGGCTTTCTCAGGTCGCAGAATATCATCCCTGGTGCTTTACACCTTTATTCCACGGTTTTAAATGTAGTTACTAGTTCTCTGTTTTTACTTTCTAAAGTGGTATGTTTACTTCCTCACAATTTTAATTTACTACAATCTTTCACAGGTAACAGCTGATGTCAGTCTTGAGACACTCCTTCCTTGGCAGTTATGCATAAAATCCTAAATTTTGTCAGGTTTCAAACCAAGAATTTAGCTGGGGGAGGCAGTTCAATATGTGGTTAAGCGCTGAGCTGGAGACTAATGACCAAGGCTCAAATCCCACCAGAGCCACAGGCCGAGAGATGCTGAGCAAGTGATTGACCTCCCTATCCATCAGTTCTCACAGCTGTAACACTGTGTGGAAGCAGTAGGAACCCTCTGACAGTCAGATGCAGGTCAATATCCTGAGACAACAACAAATACACAAATATCTATAACTAAATGTAAAGTTCATGACTGGCTCTGTGATGCAATACTATGCCAAACTGGGCTCTGTCTTAGATCCTGACTTCTGGCTCTACCTGTGGATGGCGGGATATATTCTTACTTTGTATAGCACGCCTTTCTTCAGTTCCGAGCACTGTGCAGATAATATAATGAACAGAAAGAAGCACAGATAAGCAGCATAAGAAACTATAAATACGGTAGAATCTTGATTATCCAGACTGCTTGGGAGACATGAAATCAGTTCAGACTACAGGAAGTCGGTAAAACTGGGCTTAAAACATTCAGAGTATATTCACTTAGGAGATATGCTACCAGTTCATTAGACAGGGATGTCCATATAATGGGGGTTCATTAGCTCGAGACTGCACTGTACTACCACAGTCAAGCAACACTCAGCAGTCAGCAATTGTCTGCTCAGACTGTGTGATGGTGTAGGCAGGGTCAATGACTGGCCCAGCACTGCAGCACCTCCTATCACATCTCTAAAGACACACCTTTGGCACACCACCAGACCAGGATGCTCGGCTCGGTAACCGAATCCTGGTCCCATGTGGCAAGGGAGCTATATATTTTCAATCAATAAAGACTACGAAACTTAGAATCGTCAATCTAAACTTCATTTATTTTCTAATTACAAAGTCTAAAATGAAGGCATTACTGCTTAGAAAAGTTGTTCCAAGCTTGTAATTATAAGCATACATCAGTACAAGGAGATAAACATACTAAATGCAAACCAGTTTTCATAAAATGTACCGGTGCCTGTAATGTGGTGCGAATCAAACGAGCTCCACCAGACATGCAGTAATCATGTGAGCACAGTGCAGTATGGTGACAGGTCCTTGCAGTCCACCTATGACTAACAGAGAACTGGTGGAAATTGTAGTCCTGCTACATACTATATACAGCTCTCGGCTCCCCTTTTATTGTCAGACTGCCTCACACTTTCGTCCTTTCAATAGTTGAGACAGGCAACACTGTGCAAACGGAATATACAATGTTCTGATTCCAGAATAGTTTAGTACTGGGTAGCTTGCTATAGCTTGAGGTTGTGTTACATGCTCTTGCCTCCTGTATTTTAATAGCTGCAAAGTGAGAACTATGCTGACATATTGCTGCTGGAGGAGGAGAGAGAAAAGGGGGCTCTGGACGGGCATGACCGGATAATGAATTCATCACAAACGTTTGCTTCATGGAGAGTGCAATTGAAGCACATAATGCATACACATGAATCAGTGCACTTCTTCCCCTTCTTCCTTAGTCTGTCTGTGCCTTTCTGTAAAACACCCTGCCTACCACAAAAATGTACTTCTTCTGCTTACCTGCTTTAAGCTGAGTGGCAACCATAACACAAGGGGCACAGTCTTAAACTGGAGGGTGGGAGGTTTAGGAGGGAGGTCAGGAAACACTTCTTCACAGAGAGGGTGGTAGACACTTGGAATGCGCTGCTGAAAGAGGTCACCTCGTTGAAGACAGTGGGCAGCTTTAAGAGAAGCTGGAATAAGCATAGGAGGAAGGTAAGGATCATGGGTAGGAAGGATGGGAGGAGTGGGGAGGGAGGGCAGGGACAGTAGCTCAAGCTGTAAACCCTGCAATACAAGCAGACTTGATAGACCAAATGGGCTTCTTCTGCTAACTTCTTCGAATGTTCGTATGTACCTTCTCTTTTCTGTTACTCAGTTCTCTTTGAAGCTGAAATGCTAATTGCTGCTGAAGCAGAAATCCAAAACCAACTTGAAAGGTTTATTATTCCCCATAATGGCCTTCTCTTGTTATTTCCCCAACCTTAGGAGTTATCTTGCTGCTTGTGACTGGCTTTAACTGCTCATTTCTAGTGACACCAAGAACTACAAACACATCCTGGGTCATCTCTGAATATAGGTAGTAGTACTGAGAGGATTTACCTTGGTAACAAAAATAAGCAATCCCTATTCACCAGACACAGTCTCTGGTGTCATCATGCATATGTACTTACAATCACATTTGCAGCAATCGTGGCTCTCACCAGAATTTGTTACTAACTCTATACTGTATTGAAGATTTTGGACTATGTACTCCTGTATTCGTTTATGGCTCGGACAACAGCATTTTCCTTTTGGTTGGGGGGGTTGCTTCCTTGGGCTTAACAATTTCTCAGTGAATGTAGTTTGGGTTTATTTCAATTTAGTGGCTACAGCTCTAATTTACTGCTCTGTGGGGATCCTATCTGTTTCAGTACTGACCTTAAGTCTATATCACATCAGTTACAGATGGCGGTTTCCTATAACCAGATCTTTCATTGGTATAGAATTGTTTCCAAGGTCATAGCGCTGCAAGAAATTTCATTGCCCTAGTAAGTATGCCTTTTGTTATGATTTCCCCATACCGTACTGTAGTAACAAATAAATTCAGAACTTGTATTACGGTCAATTAAATACATTTTTTATGCTCCATCAACAAGCTATGGTACCACACGAAAACATTTTATTTGAAGTTGAGATATTTTTAGAAATGCAATGCCAGTATTACTATGTACTGTAGGCTATCAAGCCATTTGGAATTCTATTCTGTGTGCACTCACACCCAAACCAAAAGCATGGACTGGGTGCATAAAGATAAATGTTTGCTCCTGGATAAGCCCTTTTGAAAATACCTAGGGCCCCAAACACAGCTGCAATCATCTGCACCAAGTGTCATAACGAATGCTTGACACCAGTATTTTTTTTGCGCCCCACTGTTATGTACAGCTACAGGGCCACAAGTGGTTGCCAGGGTGAATGCTGAATCAACTGTGACTGCATGTAGAGATGGGCATTGGCTGCCAAAGTAATAAGAGATTTGGTATGCTAACAATGTCCTGAGTGACTTCTGGTGATGTCATGCTTCTGGGTGCACAGTAGTTGAAGAAGATCCCGTCGTGATCGGCAATTAAACCTTCACAACTGCAGCTATTTTCAAAAAATCTTGAGAAACATCAACCTAGAAGGTGACACTATGCCCCGCGGGGAAGAAAGCACACTAACTTCATGCCCTCCAATGCTCTTGATGCTGAAGGATTTACAGACCATGACTCGGAGAGCGAAAGCTCGCAGGCTTCGGCGCCCTTGAGGCGCGGCCAACCCAGATGAGCACAACCAGAATATGCCTCTCTTCAATGCCAGATGGCCCAAATGTTGGCGGAATTGCGGGACTTCCACAAAGAAATGCAATCTACATTTACAGCAATCTGGATGGACATCAGCAAACTTGAGAACCGCTAGGACAAAACAGAGGCCCAGGCTACTGACACAAACAAGCGGGTGGACTATACTGAGTGGGCTATGCTACAGTTAAATCAGAATGTCAGAATCCTTCAAGACAGGGCGTAGGATGCTGAAAGTAGAAATCAAAGGACAACATTAGGATCTCCAGGCTCCCGGGAGGGGTCCGAAGGTCCTGACATAATTGCCTACATTCAGCAAATACTACAGGCAGTATGGACATTCCCAGAGACTATGACATTTGAGATGGAGCGGCCACATCAGACTCTCGGCCCGAGGCTTTCTATCGGAGCCAGGACATGCACTATACTGGTCCGCTTCCTCTGTTTTCAAGAGAAGGAAACTGTGCTACATGCGGCCTGGCAGAAGGGGATAGTGTCATATCAGGAACACCGTCTTTACTTTGAGAACAACTATGCCCCTGAAGTGATGGCTAGACGGAAAGCATACATACCCATCATGAGAACCATGAAAACTGCAGGTCTGCGTTTTCGAACACCATACTTAGCCAGAATTACAGAGTTCTTCCCAGAAGAGACCCTAACCTTCGAATCTGCAGCAGCGGTAATGGATGAATTGAAGAAGTGGAACAAAGAGGTACCCCAACACCAGGCTGCTGCCATGACCTCCCTTGCGTCCAAGCTCTCTCAGCATGTATGGATGACAGGCCAATGAGAGGGGTGGTGTTGATAAGGCACTGAGGTGATCCAGCACATTACTGAAGCTCTGAGGAACCAGCAGTCACCCTCTCCACCAGTTTCCCAGCAGCTTCAGGCCCCTCCCCACTGATCAGACATTGTGAGACCTGCATTTCTTCCTTTTTTTTTTAAACATCCTTTATTCAAATTTTCAAATTTCCAAAAGAAACAACAAAAATTACAAAATACAAGAAACAAGAACAACAAACAAAAAAAGACAACATTTAGCAAGAAAAAACAATACATCCCAACCCCCACCCCCTCTATCCCATACCACCACCCCCATGCCCCAAGGGTCCCGGGTAAATAATGTTATAATGGGTAAGAAGAGAAAACTCCCCACAGTAGGATAGGGTCCAAGGATACATAACACAGTACGTAGTAATGAGACCTGCATTTCATCGGATAGACCTACTCCTCTAGCACTAGATGCTGACCCTTTGGACATTGGGACTATGGGGTGGAGTGGGGCTAAGAACGTTCCTTTGCTGTATCAGAACAAGGCTTGATTATACTCTAAAGTAGGAACCATGGGGTGCACTGACTTACTGGACCTAAGATATAAACTCTCTTCCAGGCACAACACAGCTCTAGAATGGTTGGAGATAAGTGTCTGTGTCTACTTTACCCTCTTATTTCTTTCTTTCTCTCCTTCCTTTTTTGTCTCTGCTTTTGGCTATTTCATCCAGCATACTCAGACTAGGCATACACACTTGGTAACACGTTGTCTCCTTCTGTCCATTTTCTCTGTTGCAGGGCTATGTACTGGAAGAACCTGCCCTTCTACTTCTCAACCAGCTGAGACAATCTAGGTAAGGAGGCTTCTTTATCCTGGACACTCTAAAACTGTTAATTAAATTAAAGTTTGATTTGGGGTGGGTCTGCGGGGGAGAGCTATGAAATACCTAAAGTTGCAAAGGCCCGCGCTACTGAGGCTGGGGACCTGAATGACTACCGGGCTCGACAGTTGCCCGCCAGCCTGGGCTGGGGGGGGGATGTGAGGCTTAAGCCTGCAACTATCTCTATATAGCCCAGTAATCTACAGATTTGCTGCAGGTGTGACTCAGCGTGAGAAGGAATTCATTTTTGGCCTCCTCAAACAGTGGCATCCAAGCTACAGTATGTCTCTGGAAATGCACGCTGATAACGAGCCCTCCCTTATACTGTAATTAGAGCCAGAACTTTATCACTGCAGCACCCCCTCTGAGAGGTGAGAGCTCTCTTCCTCAGCTGCATTCAGGGCTTTAGAATATATAGTGTAAAGTTAACTATATAGCGAGGATACAACACTACAGTTTGCCAGATACCCTGATTACTGTTTAAATATAATCTACTCATTGTTATGGTATTTTTTACATTTGTTCTAGAACTCACCTGTCAGCAAGGCATGAACCCCCTCATTGGAGACCAGCTGTGAGGACATACTCACGCAAGGGGGCTGAGCAATAGAAACAAGCTAAACTGCAGGCAGGAGGGCAGTTGGTGATCCCAGCTGACAGGTAACAGGGTGAAGATCTTGATTTGGTGGTGCTGTTCTCTCCGAGGCTGGGGGAGACTGCTGGGGATGGTGGAGTGATGTATCACAATATAATGTTTTTGTAGCGGTTACTGAATACGCCTCCTCTGTGTTGGGGGCGGCATACAACAGCAGAAGTGAAGCTTAGCTGCAGAGCAGCCTCCTCGCCATACATAGATACAATAGACAGTGTCGGAAGATAAGGGCCTGTGGCCCACCCAGTCTGACCATTTGAGCTTGTAAATCAGTTTATGTTTTCCTAGAAGTCTGTTGCCCCTTACCCTGACCTCCAGAATTCCTTTATGTCTATCCCATGCATTCTTAAATCCGTGATTGTCTCAGCCCCCACCGCTTCCTCTGGCAGGGTGTTCCACTTGTCCACCACCTGCTCTGTGAAGAAATTCTTCCTCATGTTTCCTCTGAAACGCCCTCCCTCCAACTTCATCCCATGCCCTAGTCCTGGAACATCTTTTTTTAAAAATAGTGTATTCCTGCACCCTGTTCCTCCTGTGAGATACTTTTATGTCTCTATCATATCCCCTCTCTCCTCCAGGAGTACATGTTCGGTTCCTTCAACCTGTCTTCATAGGACTTGTGACGCAATCCATGCACCATCTTTGTTGCCCTCCTCTGAACCTTCTCTACCATGTCTATGTCCTTACGTAGGTATGGTCTCCAGAACTGTACACTGTACTCCAGGTGGGGCCTCACTAGTGTCTTGTATAGCGGAATTATGACCTCCCTTTTCCTGCTGGTGATGCCCCTGCCTATACATCCCAACATCCTATTTGCTTTACCTGCTGCCTTGTCACACTGTTTCCCTACCTTGAGGTCATCAGAGATGATAACCCCAAGATCCCTTTCCTGCTTGGTGCACGCTATATCCTCACCCCGAACTGATATATTGTGCCAGGGTTTTTGTGCCCCATATGCATTATCTTGCACTTCTTTGCATTGAATTTCAACTGCCAAACCCCTGACCATTCTTCAAGTTTCTGCAGGTCCCTTCTCATTCTGTCTACACCCTCTGGTGTGTCTACTCTGTTACAGAGCTTTGTGTCATCAGCGAACAGTGAAATTCTGCCTTCTAGGTCCTGTGCAATGTCACTGATGAAGATGTTGAATAGGACCGGTCCCAGCACTGATCTCTGTGGTACCCCACTGGTCACTCTTCCCTCTGTGGAGTGACAGCCATTTACCACCACCTCTGTGTCCTGCCACCCAGCCAGTTACCTACCCACCACACTACTGTCCTGCCCACACCCATATTCCCCAGTTTGTGTAATAGTCTTCTATGTGGCACAGTGTCAAAGACCTTGCTGAAGTCCAGATAGGCCATGTCCACTGCCCTCCCCTGATCCACCTATCTAGTCACCCAGTCAAAAAATTCAACGAGGTTGGTCTGACATGAATTCCCCCTGGTGAAACCATGCTGCCTTGGGTCCTGTAGTCCATTGACAACCAGATGTTCCACCAATCTCTCCTTCAGTAGTGCTTCCATGATCTTCCCCACTACCGAGGTGAGGCTGACTGGTCTGTAGTTCCCTGCTTCCTCTTTGTTCCCGCTTTTGTATAAGGGGACTACATCTGCAGTCCTCCAGTCTTTGGGCACCTCCCCTGTTTCCAGGGATCGGCTAAACAGGATAGCAAGAGGTTCAGCCACCACCTCTTAGTTCTTTAAGGACCCTGGGTGCACCTCATCTGGCCCCATTGCTTTATCAACTCTTATTACTTCCAGTTCCTTCAGGACTCTTCTTGTGTAAAGGGACTTGTGTCCATTTCTGCACCATTCTCACCCCTTGTACTCCCTTCAGACCCATTACCCTCCTCTTCCTCAGTAAAGACTGAGCAGAAATACCTGTTCAATATGTCAGCTTTACTGTTGTCATCCTCCACATGGCCCCCATCCTCCCCTTCAGTCTCACTATCCCTCCCTTTGTCTTTCTTTTTTCACTTATGTACCTGTAAAAGGTTTTGTCCCCTCTACCCACTGATTTTGCAATGTGTCTTCTGTCTGAGTTTTGGCTTCCCTTACTGACCTCCCTGCCTCCCTTTGCTTCTCCTGGTACTTCTCCCTATCCCCTTCTGCCTGTGTCTTTTTGTATTGCCTGAATGCAATCTTTTTGGCTTTCACTTTCTTCGCTACCTCTTTGGAAAACCATAATGGTCTCCTCTTCCTTTTCCTTTTGCTAACCTGCTTAATGCATAATTCTGTTGTTCTTGTAATCACCATTTTAAATACTGCCCACTGTTCCTCAACCCCTGATTCCTGTCCCATTCCCCTTAATGCCTCTTTCAAGTATCTCCCCATTTTCCCAAAGTCTGCCCCCCTAAAATCCAGGATACGTGTTTTTGTGTGGTTTGGTTCTGCTCTTTCTGTGATTTCAAACCACAATGACTGGTGGTCACTGTTCCCCAGGTGCTCCCCCACTGTTACCCCCATCACACTGTCCCTGTTTGTGAGCACAAGGTCCAGTATTGCGTTCTGCCGAGTTGGTTCCATGACCAGTTGCTTGAGGAAGGCACCCTGAAGGGGAGTCCAGGATAAATCTGCTCCAAGTTGATGCTGCTGCTGGGATGCTCCAGTCCACGTCTGGAATATTGAAGTCTCCAACCAGTACAACCTCACCCTTGTCTGCCATCCTTTGGATGGCTAGCATAAGCTCCCTATCTGATTCTTCCTCCTGGGCTGGTGGTCTATAGACCACACCTGTGCGGATGGCTGTTCCCATTTTCCTTTCCAGTTTAATCCACAGTATCTCTCCCCCATTTTGTTCCTACTGGATCTCTGTGGCCCTTATGTCATTTTTCACATACAGTGCCACTCTCCTCCTCCCTTCCTGCCTGCTCTGTCTCTTCTGAATATGTTGTAGCTAGGTATGGACATCTCCCAGTCGTGGTTATCATTACACCAGGTTTCAGTGATGGCCACAATGTCCAGGTCTGACTGCACCATGACAGCCTCCAGATCTTCTATCTTGTTGCTAAGGCTCCTGGCATTTGCACACATGGCTTTCCATGATTTGACCTCCTAGACTGTTTCACTGTTCTACTCCAGCCCCTTCCTTGGTTGTCCTTTATCCCTGGTTCTCCTTGCTGTCTGCCCTTCTGCTGAATTTTGCCCTCTTCTGCCTATCCACCTCTTGGGCACTAATCTCCATCTTTGCACACTGCTTTGCAGAGATAGCCACCTCTGGTTCACTGGTTCCACTGCTAGCTGTGGGGGGTGAGCAAGTAGGTACCCTCCTTGCTGGCCTGCCACCCCCCTTTGCTAGTTTAAATGCTTGTCAATGTAGCATTTAAACTTATCATTGAGTGCTTGGATTCCCCTCCAGGATGGATGCAGGCCGTCAGGCTTGAACAAACCTCTATCCCTCCAGGTGGGTCCCCAGTCACCAATGAATCCAAACCCTTCCTCACTGCACCAGTTCTTCAACCATGAGTTAAAGTTCCTGGTGCATGCACTCCTATGCTCTCCCTTGCCTCTCGTAGGTAGTACTTCTGAGAAAGTGACAGAAGTAGCTACTTGTTTGAGACCCCTCCCCAATTTCCTAAATTCTTCCTGAACTTCCTTTGGCTCCCCATTTGCCAGGTCATTAGTACCTAGGTGGATAATGACATCCAGCTCACCCTCCTGTCTTGCCTTCCCAGTGATCCCCAGGATCTTCCTTCCATCCCTCCATGCTGTGGCACCTGGTAGGCACCTCACCTCCCTGTCCTCCCTCCTGTGTTCCTAGCTGATCCCTCTATGATGGAGTCCCCACCAGGATTCGCTTCCTCCTCCTCTGGGGTCCACTGCTTTCCCGCTGAGGTCACCTCCTTGGCTAACCTCCACATCCTTTCCTTCCACTTCTCTGGGTACTTATTTGTTGTCCTCATTTGCCAGTGTGGCATATGAGTTCTTGAGTGGAATAGGATCTGGGATGTGCCTCTGCCTGACCGCTCTAACCCTCCCTGAGCCCACTGTCATCCAAGTGCTCCTCGTTCTCGGCATCCTTTGAGGCAGTTGCATTGGACTGGGTGGTCTCTGGATAGGGTTGATGGTACTCCTGACCCAGTTTACTTCCGCTCTGAGTCTGGCTACCTCATCCCGGCAGTCCAGAGAGATGCATGCAGATAGGGCAGCATCTCAGTGTCCAGAAGGTCTGCCTGAATATGGCTGCCCCACAGCCACTGCATTGCACCACTCCCCACATTATACTGCAATTTCACTACTTGTCTGCTACTGAAGCTCTCCTAGTTCCTTTTTATTACTTTACTGTCCTAAAAATCCTGCCACTGATCCTCAGATAATTTTCTTAAAAAATACCCCTACTGACTGGCTGGTTCTCCCTAGCCCTCAGGAGCAGATCATGAACACTGGTTCACCCCCTGGCCACCTCTGAACTGGATGGGGTGGACACATAGCCAGGTACAAATAAGTACATGAGGGTACGGGGGGGACACCTCAGCTACAGACTTCTTTCCCAAGCAGATGCAGTGATGTCTTCTGCTGATCCTGGGGCTGCCTATGACGTCCCAAAGCCATTTTCCCTTTCCACTAGGCACTGTAAGTGTCAGGAGGACCCTCAGCTGAGACGGTCTCTCCAAGTGGGGTGCTAGCCCTACGCACAGGACATAGATATGATCCTACCCATTGGAAGTGTTAGTTATTCATTAATAGTTCAAATAGCCCAGTTGGCTACTTTATCCACACCTTGGACAATTCCCAAGTTAATCTGTAACCCTATACAACCCTCTACCACTCTTAAGTTCCAAAAGGTGGTTCTACATGTTGTTTATTCAGCTATTTTCTATATGTATGTATTTTTTTTCCTATCATTATTTAAAGGTCAACAGATGCTACAAAGGGTCACTTGGGAGCTATGGGAGGGGGTCGATCCAGGAGAGTGCCTCGGGGGGGGGGTCCTAGGGCAGAGAGCAGCACTAGATCCTGATCGCCATGTCAGATCCACCACCACAACTGCTCTCCTTGAACATGAATGGCCTGACTTCACTGATTAAGAGGTCTCGTATTATCTCCTACCTTAAGAAAACTAGGTCGGACCTTATTTACCTTCAGGAGCAGCACTTAACCAAGACAGAACACACTAAACTGGCTAGATTTGGCTGTGGTGAGATATACTTCTCTTCTAGTCAGGCTGGGAGGAATAGAAGGGTGGCCATTCTGATCTCTTTGCACATCCATTTCCAACCAGGACTGACTTGGTCGGACCCGGATGACCACATCATTCTTATTCAGGGCACCCTTAAAGGGGACAGGAAATCTGTGCTAATTGGCAGCAGTTAGTAATGTTCCTAGCAAGAGAAATGAAAGACTTGTCTCCAAATGAACCATATTTAACTGTACCTTAATAAATACTGATGTGAAAAAACGTGCTTCAGCAGTTTTCTTTTTATGAACAATATTCCGAACAGTTGTCTTCATGGAACCAGGTATTTGGAGTGTTTACTATGTCATGGTTTGAGTATAGAATGCTAAACATAAGCTACTGTCCTATCAGAACCATGCATAGAGTTCTTTGCTCAAACCATGGCATAGTTAAAACTCCAGATCACTGGTTCCATAAAGAGAACTGCAACAGAACGCTGCCGATGATAACAAAACAATGCAACATACAGTTTTTCATATCACTTTTTATTGAGGTACAGTTACATATGGATGATTTAAGCTTATGGATATCATTTCTGTAAATGGGAACATTATAAACAGCTACCAATCAGAAATCATTTCCTGTCCTCTTTAACGGCCAAGAGGTTACACTAGCCAATGCATATTTTCCACCAGGATTAGCGACCCACAGATTAGGACACTGTTGGACAAAGTAGTATAAATGACTAGGGGAGTGCTATTACTAGCCGGGAATTTTACCATTCTCCAAGACCCCCATCTGGACTCCTCCAACCCTAGACCTCCACGACAAACTGCGGCCCACTAATTATTTAGAAAACTCCTCGGGGATGTGAGCTGGAGGCATATATACCCCCTCTCTAAAAACTATTCCCACTGCTTGGCAGTCCATCAGACTTACTCCCACATAGACTACTGCTACACCCAAGCTGAAAACCTGGAGCATCTGGTGGACTCCCGACTGGGGGACATAGTACACTCGGACCATGCCCCTTTGATCACTCTCTGGAGTATGGGGATGCAAAGGTGACACACACTCTGGTGACTTATTCCCTACTACCTTAGATTGCAACAATTTCGGGAATTTCTTGTTGAGAAGGTGGGGGAGATCCTGACTGACAACCCTCCTACAGAGTCCAGCCCAGCAGTCCAATGGGACACTATTAAAGCTGTCCTGAGGGGGCACATTATTCAATACACAGCCACCCAAACTAGACAATGCCGGGAGCCCAAGCCACAATTAGAAGACACCCTGAACTTTTTGCAAATGGTCCATAAACAGAGGGACAGGTCTGTGCTACCACAACTGCAGCACACCAAAGCTGAGTTGGATAAATTGTGTCTGCAGGAAACTGAAATTGCCCTCACCTTTCTGTGGCAGAGATTTTATGACGTAGGGCCGCCAGCCACTCGGCTACTAACATACCAGCTACACCGACAAAAGAAGGCCTCTACAATCACCTCTATTTGCCACCTGGCAGATGGCAGGCTACTCACCAGGCTGCATGACATCACAGAGAGATTTACCTCCTTCTACTCCTCCCTGTATACTACTGAGAAATTAGTACCCCCTGAAGAGATAGCAAGGTATCTACAATCTCTCACCATGCCTAGACTTTCCCACGAGCAGGGAGAAGAGTTATTACAACCAATTACGGAAATGGAGCTAATGACTGCCATCTCCTGGGCTAAATCACTAAAATCCCCAGGCCCAGATGGATATGGCGCAGAATTCTATAAAGCTACCAGGGAGCACATACTCCCAAGCCTACTCTCCACCTTTAACTCAGTCCTGGAGGGTGAGCTCCCTCCTCCTTCATGGGAGTACACCGCCATATCAGTGATAGCGAAGCACGGTAAGAACCCTCGACTGTGTGGCTCTTACCGACTGATCTCAGTCCTCAATACAGACTACAAACTGTTTATGGGCACTGTAGCACACAGAATAGACAGCTTCCTCCATTTAATAGGGAGAGACCAGACAGGCTTTGTCCAGGCTCACTCCGCCACGGACAACATTAAGCACACTCTCCACCTCACACATGAGATGCAATCCTGGAACAGACCCTTCACATTAATTAGTCTCGATGCTGAAAAAGCATTTGACTGGGTGTACTGACCCCTTCTTTATACAGTAATGGGGAAACTGGGAATACCCTGGGCTCTGATCCAGGTGATCCGGAACATCTATGCAGCCCTCAAGGCCTGCATTAAAGTTGGTGGACATCATTCCTCATACTTCCTCCTATACAGAGGCACCAGACACGGCTGTCCTCTCTCCCCTCTGCTATTCACAGTTTTTATTGAGCCACTTGCACAAAGAATCCAGGACTCGGAGGAATTCACTGGGACATCGATGGGTGGCATAGAACACAGAACTGTCCTATATGCAGATGACATACTGCTATATCTGGGAGACTCAGAGAGGACCCTCCCCATAGTAAAACAAATCCTTTTATTTATTTATTATTTATTAGAGTCTCGGATTACAACCTTTGAGCTAAAAGCTCATTTACAAAGGTTCCATGTCGATTAAAACACAAGACAAGTAAGAACAGTCATAAACATTATAGGGTACATCAATTAGAAGGCAAGTATCGTAGCTGCAATAGGTACACTATATCAAGTTAAACATGGCTAGCAAATTAGTACAACCAATGTATTGGGCTGCAAATACATAAACAGTGATATGTAAACAGATTTAACATTAGGATTGCAAACAATTTGTAGGTGGTAGTAGTAGTAGCAGTATTGTTTTGAGGTAGGGATCGAGAGGGGGAAAATTGAGAAGGTTTAGTAGTGTGTGAGGAGGATAAGGAAGGTTCGGAGCCACTGGCTATGGAACTACTATTTCAGGGCTGAGGAACTGCCATTCCTATTGTCATGGGGGGGAGAAAGGGAGTGGGTACTGAAATGTAGTCGAGAGGGTAGGGGTGATGGAAGGGAGAGCAGTGTGAGGTATGAGAGTACAGAAATGTAGTCAATGGGGAAGGGGTGATGGAAGGGAGGGGGTGTGTGGGATAAGGTGGGAGAAGAGGGGTGAACGGGATGGAGAGATGGGCAAGAGAGATATATGGTGAGTAAAATGGGGAGGGAAGAGAGGATGATGGCAGGGGGCAAGTAGGGGAGGAAAGTGTAGGATATCTGGGGTGGGGCAGGGATAGAGGGCATTGTAGATATCAGAGTGATGCAACCGGGGCAGAGTAGGGAAAAGTGGGATATAGCTAGGGAAGATTGGGGGGGGAGGGCAGGAAGATATCAAGGAGAGCCAGATACCTGCCCAAACTCATCTAGGAAATCTTACATGAGTTTGGGCAGGTATCTGGCTACAAATTCAATGTTACTAAAATGGAGGTGTTAGCCCTTAATTACAGCCCCTCCCCTGCTATCAGGGCTATGTTTCCATACAACTGGGACTTGACTAAGCTAAAGTATCTGGGGATATACTCATCACGATATCCCACATCTGCCTTTAAAGACAATTTCTCACCTTTTACTGCGCAGCTAAAAAGCGACTTAACAAGCTGGAATACACTACCTCTGAGTCTCATCCAGTGAACAGAGGTTATACGGATGGTAATTCTTCCCAGGACCCTCTATTTATTTCAGAACATCCCCATTCCCTTGACACAACAGATGTTCTGGAGATGGAACCAAACCATCTCTAGATTTATCTGGGCAGGACAGAGGCCAAGGATTCGCCTTAAAGTTCTGTTCCTGCCAAAAACACTGGGCAGACTCGCCCTACCTGACCTGCAGTCCTACTACTGCGTAGCACAGCTTACACACCTTATAGCCAGACAAATTGCCACTCCAGTCACACATTGTTCGGAAATAGAGTGAGCCACTATCCCCGATGCGGAGTACTATCAGATCCTCTACCAGCCTGGGCCAGACCCCACAAGAGCACTACCCAACAACCCTTCAATAAGGCACTATATGACCATGTGGGCCTCCATTAAAAAGGCCCTACACCTTACCCCCCTTTCTATACCTCTTGGGCCCAATCTCCAACCTAGTTGATTTCCTGCCGGGAAGACTGGATCATGGGTTCCAAACAGGGGAGAGATATGGATTAAAATATCTAGCCCAGAAGACTTAAGACCTTTGAGCACCTGCAGAGGGCATTCGGACTCCCCCGTAGGGATTTTTACAGGTACTTGCAGCGCAGACATTACTATATAACCTCCCTAGATCAGCATCCGCCACTGTTCACTAAGCTACTCAGCCGAATTCCATCTTAAATCAGAAGCACCTAATACCTGCCATATATCAGTCGCTCATTCCAGTCCCAGGAAAACCACATAGAAAGTATTCATTTACAGTGGCAGGAAGAACTTGGGATAACCATCATTAAGATGGATTGGCAACTAGCCTGCCAACATGTAGCAAAGGTCGCTAGCTCCCACCAGTGGCGAGAGTATGCATGGAAGAACTTACTTAGATACTTCAGAACACCAGTGATTACTCAACATTACTCTCCCCGAGAGACAGCTGACTACTGGTGCAACTGTGGGCAGTACAAGCCAAACTTCAAGATCTGTTTGGGAGGCAGATACCACTGACCGAGAAACTATACATTTTACTGCATTACCCAAACGGGTTTAGAGACCCTAATTCCAGATACTTACTAGCACAGCTGCTAAGAAAGCTATCACTAAAGCTTGGCTCACACCAAGAGTCCCCTCCCTACAGGACTGGTGGGTGGTGGTTAAACAGATCTACCAGATGGAAACAATCACTCACAGGCTCAATGATTAGGAGGAGAGGTGTAGCTCTAGGTGGAATAAATGGCTGCTATACAAAAATGATACCTTTATCCCCTGAGCAGGATTCTCTCTCTCCCTGGCTAACTGCAGCAAGAGGTGAGGCTTGATAACTAAGGTGCTGCCTGTGGCTTGAGACCTGGCCCAGGGGTACTCCATTCACTTCCTCACTCCCCTGTGGACTGGCCCCTACGACCCCACTTCTGCCTGACATGGGAACCAAAGCTATAAAAGCCAATAGGTGAACACAAAATAAGTCCTTCTCATAGAAACATAGAAACATAGAATTTGACGGCAGATAAGGACCGCTTGGCCCACCCAGTCTGCCCATTTCCCTACCTGATGGATAAGCTGCAGATCCTAGTTAACCAGCAGCCTACTTCTTCCTACCCCCACCCCCTAGAATTGCCTTATGACTGTCCCATGCATGCTTGAATTCCACCACTGTTTTTGACTCCACAACCTCCTCTGGAAGGCTGTTCCATACATCCACAACCCTCTCTGTGAAAAAATACTTCCTTAAATTACCTCTGAGCCGCCCCTTCTATCTTCAAATTGTGCCCCCTTGTTCTTGCACACCTCTTTTTGAAAGATGCTACCCTCTTGACTTTGTTGATTCCTTGAGGTACTTGAAAGTTTCTATCATGTCCCCTCTCCTCTCCTTTCCTCGAGGCTATACATATTAAGCTCCTTAAGTCTCTCTTCATATGTCTTCTGGTGCAGACCCTGCACCATTTAGTTGCCCTCCTCTGACAGCTTCCATCCTGTCCATGTCTTTGGAGATTGGGTCTCCAGAACTGCACGCAGTACTCCAGATGTGGTCTCACCAGCTGTATGTACAGAGGGATAATAACTTCTTGTTTTCTACTGGTGATGCCTCTCCCTATGCATCCCAGTATCCCCCCAGCCCTCCTTGCTGCCCTCTCACATTGCTTGCCCACCTTTAGGTCATCTGATATGACTACCCCAGGTCCCTTTCCATTTTTGTTGTTGTTAGTATCTCACCCCCCATTGTGTACTCTTCCCTGGTTTTTGTTTCCCAGGTGCATTACCTTGCACTTCTTAGCACTGAATTTAAGCTGCCATACATTTGACCATTCCTCTAACCTTGCCAAGTCCCTTCTCATCCTTTCCACCCCACCTTGTGCATCAACTCTGTTGCAGATATTTGTGTCATCTGCAAAGAGGCATACTCTTCCTTCCAGTCCCTCTGCAATGTCGCTTATAAAGACATTGAAGAGGACCGGTCCTAATACTGAACCCTGTGGTACCCCACTGCTAACTCCCCTTTTTTCAGAGTGGACTCCATTTACTATTACTCTCTGTGTCCTATTCTCCAGCCAATTCTTTACCCAGGCTGTCATCTTGGGACCCACTCCCAGGCTGGCTAACTTGTATATTAATCTTTTGTGTGGGACTGTGTCAAATGCCTTGCTAAAGTCTAGGTAGGCCATGTCCACAGCCCCTCCCTGATCAACTACTTTGGTCACCCAGTCAAAGAAATCTATCAGATTTGTCTGGCATGACCTTCCCGCAGAATCCATGCTGCCTTGGGTCCTGTGCCCTCTGGCCTCTAGATACTAACAATTCTTTCCTTCAGAAGTGATTCCATCATTTTCCCTACCACTGAGGTTAAACTAACAGGTCTGTAGTTTCCTGCTTCTGCCTTGCTCCCACTTTTGTGAAGGGAATCACATCTGCCCTCCTCCAGTCCTCAGGTACCACCCCATCCTCCCATGATTTGTTAAAGAGGGTAGTCAGTGGTGTCACTAGTTCTATCCTTAGTTCTTTTAGAATTCTGGAATGAATCCATCCGGCCCCATTGCTTTGTCCACCTTCAGTTTTAAGAGCTCTTTCAGAACTCTTTCTTCTGTAAATGGGCTGGTATCAACTTCTGTATCCAGAGTGTTTCTACTGTTTGTTTTAGGTACCTCCCTCTTCCTTTGTAAATACTGAGCAAAAATATTTGTTTAGTATCTCTGCCTTTCACAGTCACCCTCTGCCCACCCTCCCTCCCCTTTATTAAGCCTCACTATCCCTCCCTTGGTCTTCCTTTGCTCCTGATGTACCTATAAAAGGTTTTATCCCCTTCTTAACTGAGTTGGCTATCTTTTCCTCGGTTTGGGCCTCTGCTGTTCTGACTGCCTTCCAGCTTCCTTTTGCTTTAACTGATACAGTTCTCTGTCCTGTTCCTTCTGTGATTCCTTGTACTTCCTGAATGCTTTTTTCTTGAACCTTCACTGCCACTTCCTTTGAGAACCATAGTGGTTTCTTACCCGCTTTGTTTTGTTTATTTGCTTTACACAAAGGCTTGTTACCTCTGTGATGGCAGTTTTATTATTCCCCATTGTTCTTCCACCCTCCTTCCTGCCCATTTGCTAGTGCATTCCTTAGGCACTCACCCATTTTGGCAAAGTCAGCCCTCCTAAAATCCAGTACCTTTGTCTTTGTATGGCTTGACTCTATTGCTGTGTTTATTGTGAACCATACTGTTCGGATGGTCGCTAGTTCCCAGATGGCTACCCACTTTACATCTGTGATCCTCTTCATCTCCATTTGAGAGAACCAGGTCTAAGATTGCTCCCTCTCGAGTGGGCTCCAATACTAGTTGTCTAAGGTATGCCCCTGTAGGGCATCTAGAATAACCCCACTCTTAGAAGTGGCTGCTGCAACTGCACCCAGTTAACATCTGGCATATTCAGATCACCCATCAGCAATATCTCCCTTTATCTGCCATTCTAAGTATACTTTCTATCATTTCTTATCCATTTCCTCCCCGAGAGGTCTGTATCAACCCCTGTGCGGATTGTGGTGCCATTGCCTGCCTCCAAATTGACCCACAGTGCTTCTTCTCCTCCTGTTTACCCTTTTGTTCTGTTGCTTTGATTTCTTCTCTTATGTAGAGAGCTACTTCTCCTCCTCTTTTACCCTCCCTGTCCCTCCTGTAGATAGTGTATCCTGGTATGTTTACATCCCAGTCATGGTTCTGTGTGTACCATGTTTCTGTGACTGCCACAATATCCAGATCTTCCTCCTCCATCAAGGCCACTAATTCAGGAAGCTTGTTACCCAGACTACGGGCATTGGTACTCATTGCTCTCCATTTTTTGATGGCTTTACCTTCTGTAGCGGCAACCCCCACTGACCTTTCTACCTTGGTCTTTTTCTCATTTAGTACCCTGTTTTGTAGGGGGAGGCTGGGATTTTCCTTCTGCTTATCAGTGCCTCCCCCCTTGACTAGTTTAAAGGCTTGCCAATGCTATGTTATTGTAATGTATGTACACACGTTTTCCCTTGAATTTATACCAAATAAGTGCAGCAACAGTATGGCTTTTTGAAGTGTTCCATATCATTAAGCTTTACATCCTTGGATCCTGTTGCACCAGGTATCTCCTAAGCAAGCTTATCAGATGTGCTAATATGATATTGTGTAGTACTGTTGACCACCTGTCCTACTTTAAAAACAATAAAGATTATATTAAAAAAAAAATGTCCTTGTGACAGGGTTGAATATGGCCCTGTCCCAGTTATTATGGAACAAGAGTTTAAATGCAAGGATCTGGTCTATTCTTGCCTTTTCTGTCTCTTCTCTGTCTGGTTGTACAACCAGATTTTCTCGTGAGACCAAGGACTTGATCACCCCAACGGTCTTGCAATTCTCTGCCTCTCGCTATCTCTCTACTCTCCCTTGCTGTTCTGTCTTTTCTCCCCCCTTGCATATCTGCTGGTATAAAAATATATGTGAATCATTTTGTGGAAATGTAATTGATACTGGGGTCCCTTTGTTTAAAACTGTATATAGTTATGTTGAAATGATTGCAAAAAACTATTTGGAACTCAAGGGGTTAACATGAAATGCAGTTTTTAAGCCTTTTTGCAGAGATGTAAACAAGAGGCCAGTTCCGAGTCACAACGTTCTTTCTGCTGCACTTGCTGAAACTGACAAGAACATTGTGTAAGATGCATGTTGTTTTCTTAATGAGCTCTTGCAAAGACTTACAAAAAAAGAGCTGCAATATTTTGCAAAAGACAGCGACAGACTGAGATTTGAAATTAAGAAAAAGGACTTTGCTTTCTATGTTTGTACTGTCATTGTAAATAGTTATTCTGAACAATTTTTTATTTTTATTTTACTGTTATTAATAATAAAACACTTGTTGCAAATTTTACAACTGCTCCTGGTTTTCCTGTGCTTCCTGATCTGTGCCTCGATGACAGATGGTGTCAGATTAAGTGGGATTTATGCCGTGCATACTCTAAGCCAGGAGTTTTGTGCGTGGGTACTAGACCTGGTACCAGGGAAGCATAGAAGAAAGGTATGGATTCTGCAGCAGCAAGCTCAGGAGTGGTTACTGGGAGAATGGCAGCCAAACTAGCAGAGACAGAAGTCCAAGCTGAGACTGTACACCTAGCACCAGTTATAGAAAAAGAACAGGCAGTGACAGAACCTGAAAGCCTGACTGCCTTTTTCGAATGGTGGGCTATACAATAAACAGAGATGGAGAAACAGAGAAGATGCAGCAGAGAGAAAAAGAGATTCAACGTTTAGAGGCACAGAGAAAAGAGGAGATGCAGCAGAGAGAAAAAGAAATCCAACATTTAGAAGCACAGAGAAAAGAAGAAATGCAGCAACTCGAGAAGCAGAGAAAAGAAGAGATGAAGCAACAGAAGCGGCAAAGAAGAGAAGAGATGCAGCGACAGATAGATGCCTTGCAAGTTATCAAACCTGGAAGATATGGCACTGATCCAGCAGAGCAACAAGACACAAACAACTTAAAATACATTAAACTTACAAAGTTGTGTCCATCGGATGATACTGAAGCATACCTGACAACTTTTGAAAGGGTTGCTGCAGCCTGCCAGTGGCCAAAGCAGCAATGGGCAATCAGACTGGTACCTTACTTGAAACAACAGAGCAAAAAGGTGCTCAAAAAGACAAGTACTCACAGCCAAATAAATGCTCAAGTGGTCTTTATTGTGCCAGACTCCACAAAACAAGTGCAACAAAGCCTTTGTTTGGCTCAATAAAGACCACCTGAGCATTTATTTGGCTGTGAGTACTTGTCTTTTTGCGCACATTTTTGCTCTGTTGTTTCTGAATCTTTTTTGGTGCAGCATTTTTACCTGAGTGCTTGAAATTTTGCTTTTTCTGTGGTACCTTACCTGACAGGGAAAGCCCAACTTGCCTACAGCAATGTGGACACTGCACAGTCAGAAAAATATGACCTGGTGAAAGTGAAATCCTGAAAAGGTATGACATCTCAGGAGAGACCTACAGGCAGAGATTTCAGTTTCTGAAGTACAACTCAGTCGACAATCCTCGAGAAGCCTTCACCTGACTCAGAGAACTCCTGATAAAATGGCTCCAACCAGAGGGCAAACCAGTCCCACAGATCATCGACACATTTGCAATGCAGCAATTCATCAATATCCTGCCTACAGATGTGAAGCTTTGGGTGAAAACACTGACCAGAAAGTGGGGAAAAGGCTGTTTCTTTGGCCGAAGACTACCACATGGCCAGACAGTCGCCACAGCAGCAAGGTAACAGCCAAGCACCAGTAGGACACTCTTTTTCCATTTAAACTCCAAGTCTGATAAGAACTCTGGTGGGGGTAACACATCTGTGCCCAAAGACTTTATTTGCTGTAACTGTAATAAGTCAGGTCATACTGCAAGAAACTGCTGTAGTAAGAAGAGTGACACTGGAGCAGATTTGTCCTTAGCAAATTGGGCCAAGTACTTAACAGATGTGAAGGCGGGAAATAAGACTGTGAAGGGACTTATAGATTCCGGAAGCACACAGACCCTAGTGCATAGTGAAGTGTTGGGAAAACAATGTCCAAAAGGACCAGGTACTGGTGTCATCAGCACCCATGGGGACACTCGATAGTATCCCACCAGGCGAGTGACTCTGACTATTAATGGGGTGTCGCACCAAATGAAAGTGGGGATAGTACCTAAGTTACCTGTACCTGTGATTATTGGAAATGACTTTCCAGGATTTACTGAGTTAATCAAAGAGGGAGTAAATCCTGATGTTTCAGCAGCTATGGTAACAACAGCTCAGTCAAAGAAACTCTCAGATGGTGGGGACTCTTTTCCTTTCGCTGATTTTGATTCAGACTTGCTTGGGCACAGCTTCAAGATCCAGAAGTCCAGGAAAGAAAGACGATGCCTGAAGAAACAGTGGCAACAAAAGACTGATGGACATAAGGGGTTAACATATGAAAATGCTGAAACTAAACAGATCACTGAGTGTGATTTTCTTTCAGAACAAGCTAACAATATTTCTCTCCAGGGTTATTTTAAGCAGCTGGGGGTGAAACCAAAACAGGGTGAACCTATGTTTAAAAAATGTAATGGGCTACTGCACAGAGTTTGGGTTAAACCTCAGACACAGGACCAGATAGAACAATTGGTTATACCACAAAAGTATAGATCTGAGTTGTTACAAATAGCACATCATTAGTCCTATGGCTGGT
This sequence comes from Neoceratodus forsteri, assembly GCA_016271365.2. Taxonomy (NCBI): domain Eukaryota; kingdom Metazoa; phylum Chordata; order Ceratodontiformes; family Ceratodontidae; genus Neoceratodus; species Neoceratodus forsteri. The sequence continues at coordinate 1,225,271,732 of CM057450.1, forward strand.
CACTCGCGGAGGGATTGCACCCTTGCTAGACTGCTATATAGATTTTACTGGCCTGGAATTCATGAAGATGTTGCCATCTATTGCAGTTCTTGTGCTGAGTATCAGAAAGTAGCCCCAGTGACTAAAAAAGACAAGGTGCCCCTGATGCCCTCACTCTTGACAGATGTGCCTTTTGAGAGAATTGAGATGGATGTGGTTGGCCCCTTAGACAAAAGTAAATAGGGTAATCGATTCAGTTTGGTAGTATGTGACTATGCTACTCGATACCCAGAGGCAGTTCCAATGCATAGTGTTACAGTCCTGAGCTATGTAATGTTGTTCACTGTGCCCCACACCCCAGTCACAGGCCATAGGGACAGTCTGCTTTACTGAAATGTTACAGTTGGTTTTACATGGGGTTGCAGGCTTGCAAAATGGAAAAAACAATCTCCAACAAGCGAAGGGATTCAGTGATGCACAGCACCGCTGGTGTTAGACATAAAACCACAGAGCTAGGGAGGGGAAACCACAGGATGTCAAGGAATATTAATAAATGCTGGAGTGCTTGAGGGGGAGGGGCACTGGACTACCAAGGGCACCTGTGGAAGACACATCAGCTCACAAGTGGACCGTAATGTAAGGGTCGGATGGGTGGGGGGATGACGGTGGTGTTATAGCCATGTTCACAGGTTCTTGTGCAAAGCCCAGTGCCATGAGACTGGTAATATGCTGTACACAGATCCTCCAGCAGCCATAGACCAGCATGTCAGCAAGGCACAAACCCCATTTACACCCACTAAAATACGGATCAGCTCATTTAAAGCAACAGTATTAGTTAGTCAGCAGAAAGATTTATCCTACCTTTTTTTAAAGTTTTTTTTGTGTGTACCTCTTTCTTTAACCTCCTGCATTGCTTCTCTTAAGGTCTACAGTCAGCTGCTCCTGCCTCTGCCCTTCCACACACCTTTCTGTGGCATGGACTTCCCTTTGAGATTCCATCATCCTACTGAGAAAACCCCCTGGGGATAACCCCCCCCCCAAAAAAAATGAACTGCGGCTGACTTTATTTTTGGCTAGATGGAGTCGGGAGAGGGGAGTCAGGACAAGGCTGTAGTGATATGGGCACTAGGAGTGAGGTCATGCCCTGTGTAAACCCTACCACCTCCCTCAGCTGGTCAACCCACACAGCGCTGAACCTCAAGTGGAGGACAAGAGTTGTGTGGTCACACAGACAACATCAGGACCCACCACTAAGCCCACCAGAGGAGACGCTAGTATTGCAGGGTGGATGGATCCCTCCTTCTGAGGTCTAGGCATGCTGTCCCTGCAGTGCTTCTGTGATTTCATCTGTCCGGTAGTGGGAGTTGGGCTCACACTGCAAACCAGGGTCTCCTGCATGGGAGTGCAATGCACATTTCTATTGCCATTCTGTTGAATACCAGATGACCATTTAAATTTATCTGTTCTCTTCAGTTTAACTAAAAAACACACACACATTCAGGCCCTCACAGCATTAATCAAAGATAAAATGTAGTATGAACTCCCATCTCCGCCTTTTTAATAATGCCTTGATCCACCATCAAGGGGTAAGGTAGCAAGCAAACATGCTTTGTCCAAGGAATGTTGTCAGGCCTTTGTCAGTGCATGAAGAGTGTGCCGTTTTGTTTTCAGTACTGCATTTTATATTTCAGTTTTGTATAGATGCAGGAATAGGAAGCAAGATACAATACTAGATTCGGGATCTGCACTGTAGTGTTTACGTAATTTGGGAGTGCTAACTGTAGTAGTTGTGCTCTGTGTCCAATCCATTATTTTAACAAGTATTTATGTGTGGTTCATAGCTCAATGCTTGTGCTACGTACTGTAACTGAATGTAGGTTTGTGCTTGGATACAGAGGCCAGACCAATCAGTAGAATGATGCTTCCAAGGTTTTCGTTGTATGGAATGATTAGTGCTTAGGAACTTTAGCATAGACATGAGTAAGTCAGTGATTATGGTTTATGATGAACTGGATGGTATATACCAGTGCGTAGATGCTTGAACTGATAAGTAACTTACGACTTGATGTTTTGGCCTTTCTCTGTATCCCACCATAGGAAAGATGGTTAGTCGAGTAGAATGAGACCCCAAAGAAATAATGAGTATCGTACGATTATCTCCTCCAACTCCGGAGAGTGTGGTCAGTAACACGCAGGAGAGGAAAACCCACCTTGGGGGAAACCTCTGAGGACCCATGGCTACTGACCTGCCCATCCTTCTGGGCATACTACAGGAGAATAATCCTAATGTAACAATGTAATGATATCAGCTAATCCGAGTTCCAGAGGTGCAGATACCAATCCAGCATTTTTTTAATGTCTTTATAAGTGACATTGCAGAGGAACTGGAAGGAAAAGTATGTCTCTTTGCAGATGACACAAAGATCTGCAACAGGGTTGATACACAAGATGGAGTGGAAAGGATGAGAAGGGACTTGGCAAGGTTGGAGGAATGGTCAAATGTATGGCAGCTCAGATTCAATGCAAAGAAGTGCAAGGTAATGCACATGGGGAACAAAATCCTAGGGGAAGCGTACACAATGGGGAGTGAGATACTGACAACAGTAAAAATAGAAAGGGACCTGGGGATAATTATATCAGATGACCTAAAGGTGGGCAAGCAATGTGAGAAGGCAGTAAGGAAGGCTGGGGGGATACTGGGATGTATAGGAAGAGGCATCAATAGTAGAAAACAGGAAGTTGTTATCCCTCTGTACAGACAGTTGGTGAGACCCCATCTGGAGTACTGTGTGCAGTTCTGGAGACCCCATCTCCGCAAAGACATAGACAGAGTGGAGGCTGTCCAGAGGAGGGTAACCAAAATGGTGCAGGGTCTGCACCAGAAGACATATGAAGAAAGACTAAAGGAGCTTAATATGTATACCCTTGAGGAAAAAGGAGAGAGGGGACATGATAGAAACTTTCAAGTACCTCAAGGGAATTAACAAAGTCCAAGAGGGTAGCATCTTCCAGAAAAAGAGATGTGCAAGAACAAGGGGGCACAATTTGAAGATAGAAGGGGATGGCTCAGAGGTAATGTGGAGGAAGTATTTTTCACTGAGAGGGTTGTGGATGATGGAACAGCCTCCTGAAAGAGGTGGGGTCAAGAACAGTGGGGACTTCAAGAATGCATGGGACAGGCATAGGGCAGTCCTAGTGGGGGGTAGGAGGAATTAAGCTGTTGGTTAACTAGGATCTGCAGCTTATCTGTTAGGTAGGAAAATGGGCAGACTAGGTGGGCCAAGCGGTCCTTATCTGCCGTCAAATTCTGTGTTTCTATATTTCTATGTTTCAGCAAAGCTTGAAGCTGAATTGAAGTACTGAAGTTTAGAGTGTCGGGTGACGATGGCAGAACATAATTTTAGTGAATACCAAGTCCAGAAATTATGTAATGAGCATAATGAGTCAAAGCGTTGACAGTAGCATTAGTCGAGCAATCCAAGGGTGAGGATGTCTTCTCCTAGGACATGCATCCCAATGACTAGAACTCTAGGCCCAGAACATGAAAGTTGGTAGTTGCTGATCTGATGGCAAGCTTTGCAAAGGAAGGCTGCGGTGAAGAAGCACAGAAGCTGGATGCAAGCTGCATGATCTGGAAAGGGTGTAGTGGAAACCTCTGATCTGGCATGGGTGAAGGAGGTGAAGTGAAGTAGCAATAGAGTTCCGCCCTATAGGTAAACATGAGGTATGATGGATCTCCAGGCCAGATGGGCGAAGCAGGTTCTAGAAATAGGCGAGAGTCTATGAAATACCTCCAAATCTTGTAACTGAGAAGCAGGTAAATGTGTGCAGATGAAGTATCCAAGTGAACCTGCACGGAGGTTAGCATGTAGTATCGATCTGCAGGATGCAGACGTAGCACAAGGATTAAGAGCTGAAAAGCTAGTGAACATAATGAGCATGGCGTGCTGAGATCGCAGTGATCATTGAGTGCTGAGACTTATGCAAGGTCAAACAGACTTGAGTGCTGAAGAATTCCAGAGGCTGAAGCCAAGGGATGGCCATAGGCAGTAAGCAATGGTTTGCGTAAGCAAGAAGCAAAAATTACATATGCAAGTGTGAGCAAAGCATCCTAGATCGATGGCGAATGTCCAAATAATTCAGATGTAGGTCCATAGGGGACGAGAAGCTCTGGAATGTTAGCAGATGACAGGCAGGCAGGCTGAGAGTAGAATATGGTATGTCCAGGCCCCAAGCTGGGCAAGGCAGGTGAGCAGGAGATGTAGTCGAGCCTCTAGGCTCCGATGTCAGGAGCAGGATTGGAGTGGTAGTAGATCTGAATAAATGAAGCATGTCGGTAGGAAGCATCCAAGTGAGTGAAAGGGAGCTAAGTCCAAATGAGGTAAGGATATGCGGCTGGACCACACATAGGTCAGCCGATGGAACGTAGGAGGTGTAGGATTTACGGTTGACCACATGTAGGTCAGCTGGTAAGTGAATGAAGAGTGGCAGCTAGACCCCACAAAGGCTAGCATGCGCAGCTGGACCACACGTAGGTGAGCTGGTAAGGTGAGTAGAAAATGGCAGCTAAACCTGATGAAGGCTAGCATGCACAGCTGGACCACACATAGGTCAGCTGGTAAGGTAAGTAGAGAGCAGCAGCTAAGCCCCACGAAAGCTAGCATGCACGGCCGGACCACACGTAGGCCAGTCGGAAAGAGGTAGGAGCAATAATGCAAACGAAGCAAAGCAGCATGGGATGTTGATGTAAAATCCGAAGACAGTGTCTGGTAGGTAATCTGCAATGGAGCACAGATGGGTCCTGGATGGATGGATGGTGCGGAAAGGCAAAGAGAGAGCTGCAGCATCCAGAACTTGATCAGAATAATTAAAAGCAAGACATCCTGGAGTGTTCAATTTTTCATGGAGAAGCACAGATGATGGTCCGCAGGCAGAATCCAGAGCAGGGTGCTAAATGCAATGATGGGGCACATGGCAGAGTGCATGGCAGGAGTCCAGAGGCTGAAGGAAGGAAGAGCTAGGCCCATACGTGGGTGGGATGAGCAGCTAGACCACACATAGGTCAGCCGAGGAAGGAGTAAAGAGCGGCAGCTAGGCCCCACTAAGGCTAGTGGCTGAAGAACCCTCACGTAGGGCAATAAGGAGCAGAAAGGCATGCCAGACGGCCCCCGCGTGGCCGCCAGTACGGCCTGACTCCAAGTAGGTAGGCGGAAGGAGAGCGAGACAAGCTAGACCCTACATAGGCTAGCATGAAGGGGGTGCCACCACGGAGGGCTATCCAGCTGGACGGTAGTCCCAGGCTGCAGCAGCATGGAAGTTAGTTGAGTTTATAGAGTACGTAACAAGGAAATGAAGCCGACTGCCTCTGAGCACTTCCATGTTGAAACGAAAATATGATTATATAGTGGGCCTCATAACGTTGTAGCACAGTGTCCGTGTAAACTGAATATAATCTAGTTATTTGATTCAGCTTGAACATAGTCTGTATGCCCAGCCTCATGCCAGTAATGGCAGATAATGACTAATCTTCCCTGAGTAGCAGCTGAAGGACAGGCTTCACATTAAAGTACTTCTGCTATGTAAGCATGTCGAGTATGCTTGTAACGTGAGAAATAAGATGAGGTACCTGGTAGTTGCACTGCAATATATAGTTGCTTTCATATCCATCATGGCTATAATCATGAGGACAGTACGCATGTAGGAAGTGCAACTATATGGCAATTACTAATTCTGAGAAAAGTGCCAGCAGTGCTTTGCATAAATGCCCTGTATTTATTTATTTATTTATTTATTTATTTGCTTTTGTTTACCGGTAAGTCACACTAGACATCCAAGTGCCTATTTTCAGGTGCGACCCTGTAGAAATGCTGGAACCTAAAACTGAGAGATATGCAGCGACTGAGGTTTTTGGAAGGATAGTGGAGTTACAAACAGCTGAGGTGAGGTAAATGGTCCCATGTCCATGACAGAAGGTAGGCAGTCCGAGCTGACATGCAGACGCAGGCGAAGGGAAGGGTGAGGTAGTGCAGAGTCCACTGCATAGCAAAGCATGGAGCAGAGCATGCAGAGGTGGCATTCAGCCGCAGCGGTGAAATGCAGGAGGTCCGAAGCCCTGAGGTAAGGGCAACAGCGCAGGCACAGGAACGACGGTAGCACAGGTAGTGGCTGCTCAGGAAAGGCAGAGGCAGCAAGGACTTAGGTAGGGAGGAAGTAGCAGGCGAAGAAGATGCCCAAAAGAACAGGGCGAAAGAAAACAAACAGCAACAACAACAAAGGAGTGTTGGGGGGGGGGCAAAAGAAACAAACAACAATGGACAATGATCAGAGAAGGCAGGGGGAAGATTAAGGGGGGGGACAAGAAAGAGCAGCCGAGCACCGGCAGTACCACTAGTGAGTGTGACTCGCTCTAAGCAGAGCGGTAGTTGCCTGCTCGTTTATGCAGGATGTGGGGGAGGAGCTCTTCCCCTACATAACTAGAGGCATAGCCTTTCAATTGTCAATGCCGCACGTTCGCCGTTGTTATTGGTGTTTGAAACACACACACACATCACAAGACGCTTATATATATATATATATATATATATATATATATATATATATATATATTTCAAGTTTAAATCTAAAACAAATACATATTTCGATGGGCCTGGATTGGTTGGGTCACATTTTAATTTTCACAGATAGAGCCAGCTTCCCCCGGCTGGCCAGACAGCTAACCATCCAGAGATGCAAGATGATTCTCAGCACAAACAAGCCACAAACCCACACCACAGTCCACAAACAGAGAACTAACACAGCCAGCAGAACTACATACATCGGGGACCTCCTGGGCCCGTGAGACAGGTTTATGCAGCAGGCTAGCAGCACTGCAGCACCAGGTCATCAACATTCTGTAGAAATAAAATAATTGGACATGGGAGAGCTGCAACTGCCGACTCACTCATGTGCTTGCAGCCTCCTCTCTCTCTCTCTCTGGTATCTCTGGACTGTTGGTTCCGAACAGACTGGACTAATGTGGTCTGGGCTCTGGGGGACTTGACTGAGCAGATAAGCATGCTCTTGATCTGGCACATGACCTGAAGCCACAGTCTCCTCCCCCTCAACTAAGAGCAGGTGAGCAGTAGGCTAGGCTCATGAATATGTATGCTGCCTGTTGCATACAATACCTAATCAGCAGCTGCCACTTGCATTCATTTTTTATGACTGAGCTGGCAAGGGCAGGGGGCTGGTTCCAGAGAAATTAATAGTGTATGCCCACCCACTCCCACCCCAGGGCTCTAGAGAGTACAAAAATCCATGCCAAGTTGCCCGAAAAAAAAGGCAAGTCTGGATAAAGAAAAATGCCAGCTCCTGAGCTCAGGGCCCGGGACAAAAGTCCCACTTGTCCACCCATGATAGCGGCCCTGCTGCAGGGCACGAGCTGAAACAGTTGGGCAGCAGAGAAAATGAAGCAGATGGAGGGAGAAATGCGGGAGTGTCTGTCGGGGTTTGCTTGCAGCCGGGGTCCGCACTAGTCAGAGTCCACTCTGCCAATCTTGACCACCAGGGACAATATGTAATATATATATAAGCAGGAAAGGAGGGCAAGATGAGGTATGGGGATGGAAACTTCAGGTAGAGGGGATGGAAGGCAGCAATCGAGGTTTACCTGTGTGACCGCCAAAAGCGGTGGGAGAGGTGGCTGAAACTCAGTACAGACCACTAACGCTGTAAACATTCGTAGAGCAGCAAGCACTAAGGGTTAATTGCTGCTAGGGGAGGTGAAGCAGTGCCCAGGAAGTGCTTTATAAGATCTGTAGTCCCTAGGTGTTTGTGGTTTGAACTACAAGTAGGAGCGCTAGAAAGAGTTTTTAGATTTAGCTCTTTTAAGGGCTCAGTTTTTAAGACTGAATATTGTGCTGCAGTTAGAAGCAAGTAAATTAAAGAAATAATGAGTGCAAGGGAACAGTAGGCAGACCGCGAGTGACCTGTACTTCCGGGTCACGGCCGAAGTTAAATTCGAGGGCTAGAGCGAGTGGCTGCATAAGAGTCAAGGTGTACCTGTGTGACCACCAAAAGCGGTGGGACAGGTGGCTGAAACTCAGTGCAGACCGCTAATGCTGTAAACACTCGTAGAGCAAACACTAAGGGTTAATTTCTGCTAGGGGAGGTGAAGCAGTGCCCAGGAAGTGCTTTATATGATCTGTAGTCCCTAGGTGCTTGTGGTATGAACTACAAGTAAGAGTGCTAGAAAGAGTTTTTAGATTTAGCTCTTTTAAGGGCTCAGTTTTTAAGACTGAATATTGTGCTGCAGTTAGAAGCAAGTAAATTAAAGAAATAATGAGTGCAAGGGAACAGTAGGCAGACCGCGAGTGACCTGTACTTCGGTCCTGACGAGTTAAATTCAAGGGTTAGAGCGAAAGGGCGCGGGCGTTGGAGATGCGCCAAGACACATGCGTTTTGCACGTGACTGGCATGTCCAGAGTGCAAGGAGCAAAAGGAAGAAAAATACTGAATAAAAGGAGACAACGAGGCAGGTAGAAGAGCAGTGTTTGTATGTACATATAGGACAGAGGAATTGAAGGATCCTCGGGATGTAATATAATAGGAATTGGGCAGTGTGAAATAGATGTTTTGAACCAAGATAGTATTTAAAATAGTAAGCAGCAAAACAGTGGAGGTGCAGGTGGTAGCAGTTTACATAAGTAAATGCTGATTAATCAGATAAGAGTTAATTAGTAGTATTTAGTTGCAGTACAGATTGTGTGGTTACATAGGAGGTTAACAAATAAGTTACTATAGAGTGTCATCTATCTGGAAGGTGTTGTTCAGAAGGAATTATTAGAATTGGACTGTAGAATTTACAATATAATAGGTGAGTGAAATCCGGTGTAAACCAGTTAAGTAGCAAGGTTTGGGGATTTCAAACATTACATTGAGTATAGACACTGAATAGGAATACCGCAAAAAAAAAAATGGATACCAATATGGTTAGATTGGAAGGGGGAGAATTAGGGTTAAGATGTTTGATATGTAAGAAAATATCAACAGAAGTGGTAAATGAAGTGCTAGTGTACACTTGTCAGGAGTGCATACTAATTAAAGAATTGAGGCAACTTAATTTGGACTTGGAAATGAAATTAGTTTCATTACAGCAGCAGAGCATAATACAACACTTACAAGAACAGTGTCATGAGCAGGATAATTGGGCAGGAAATAATGAACCCCTTAAAAAATGCAATATGAAAAGAGTGAGAGATACTGATGGTGAAGGGTGGGAGACGGAAAACAGAAAATATAAGACAGGAAGAAGAGCTATGAGATTTACATTGGAGACAAATAATAAATATGAGCAATTGATTAATTTGGACGATGGTCAATCACAAGAGGAAATTGATGAAACACATACAGAATCTGAATTAGGTTGTAATGGAAAAAATCACAGAGAAGCAGAAAAAAAGATACAAACTAACAGATATAAGAAAAGGAATATTGATTATCAGGAAAATAATGATGAAAGAACAAGGGAAGGAGTAGAGAATGACAGGACTGAGGATGATGATGATAGTAGAAAAAGGAAAACTGGAAATAATAGGGATTTAGAGGACAATTGGCAAAATATAGGAATTATTCAGCAAATAGACAAAATGTATTACAGGAAAATGCAAAGCTGAGAGGGGAAGAGGAATCTCAAGCAGCAGAAACGGTAGAGACAGAACTACAAGGGGAAGGAGAAATGATAATAGATCCAAATAAACAAATTAATGCTTATGTTTTAGGTGACTCAATAGTCAAATACACAGATAGGTATACTTCATGGAATAAAGAATATATAGCAACTAGCTACTTCTCGGGAGCAAAAATTAGAGATGTGCAAGAAATGTTACCTAATATTGTAAAAAATGAAACAGGAGAAAATTTATTAATTTTACACTTGGGAGTAAATAACATTAAACACCAAAATATAAGTAGTATTAAGCAAGAATTTATGAATATAAGAGAAAAAGCAAATAGATTAGGATGTAAAGTGTATTTTTCAGCGATACTCTCAGTGCCAAGAAAAAAATCAGGATGTTCAGAGTAAGATAAGAGAAGTAAATAATTGGATGAGATTGTGGACACTGAAGGAGGGGATAGGTTATTTGACTCATTGGGAACAATTTATAAATGAACCAAGTTATTTCTGTAGGGATGGTTTGCATTTATCAAAAAAAGGAAGTAGAAAACTGTGATTAGAATTAAAGAAGGTTTTGTATACTCATTTAAACTAATAATACCAGGGAGAGGGGTAAGAAAATCGAGGATTGTATCAGTGGATACATCTAAAAAAAATAATGATCAACAGAAAGATATAGAAAATAGAAAGATAAATAGTACGATATATAATGGCCTGAAGGTATGGTCTCAGAATGCGAGACGTTTAAATCTAATAAAGAAAGCTGAATTGGAAGTAAGACTCAAGACAGAGTCAATAGACATATGTAGTATAACAGAAACATGGTGGGAGAAGGATACAAAGTAGAATCGTGAAATAGAAGGATATGAAATGTATTCAAAGGAAAGAGGAAATAAGAAAGGAGGAGGTATTGCTATTTATGTGAGGCAGGGAATTATGAGTACTTTGTACAACAAATATGATCAACAGGATGAAATAGAATCATTATGGGTAGCAATACAACAAGCACAAACACAAAAGAAATTATTGTTAGGCTTTTTTACAGGCCACCAAATTCTAGTAGAATACTTAATGACTATATAGGCAAAGAGATCAGACAGATAGCAATGCAGGGAGATGTAATCATTTTGGGGGACTTCAACTTACCGGATATAAATTAGGATAATAAAACTGCAAAAAATGATGTGCATAAAAGATATTTAGAAATGATGGATGAAGTAGGACTAACTCAACTGGTTTATAAGCCAACAAGAGGAGGTAGTATTTTGGATTGGATTATAACCAATTGTGAGGAATTAATAACTAAAATAAATATTATAGAAAATTTAAGTAACAACGACCATGGGGTAGTTCAATTTTACATAAAAAATTATAGAAAATTGACCTTAAAAGGTAGTACAATAATACAAAATTATAAAAAAGGCCAAATTTCATATGATAAAAATGAAGTTGGAAAAATGTGACTGGAAGAGTTCATTTAAGGATAGAACAGTGGAAGAAATGTGGGAGATACTAAAAAGTAAAATACAAAAGTTGGAAGATAAATATGTCCCTAAAAACAAATTATACACTAAAAAGGGAAAAAAAAAAACCTATGTGGTGTACAAAGGCAATAATAAAGCTATGTAAAGACAAAAAAAAAGGCTTATGACAACATGAAAAAATTAGGGACAGAAGATGCTATTAAGGAATAGAAAGTATTATTGAAGATGTTAAAATCCAAAATAAAAGAAGAAAGGAAAAGATTAGAAATATATTTAGTATATAGGAAGGATAATGGAAAGGGATTATATTCTTATATAAATAATAGTAAGAAAATGTCAGGACAATTAGGATCCTTGCATATAGATGGTAGTGAAGTTACTGAAGTAAAGAAAATGGTAGAACATCTAAACCAATATTTTTGTACAGTATATGATGACAAAGAAAAGGAAGAGATTAAAGTCAATACTAATATAAAAAAAAATTAAGGATGGAAGTAACAACAGATGAAATTCAAAACATTTTGAGAGAGTTAAAACCATACAAATCGGCAGGTCTAGATCTATTGCATCCAAGGCTGTTAAAAGAAATTACTGCACAGATAGCACCCCCTGTAGCAAATTTAATAAATAGGTCATTTATTACCGGGGAGATACCTGCTGATTGGAGAACTGCAACAGTGATACTGATTTACAAATAAAGGGAATAAATACCTCTATGACAAACTATAGACCAGTAAGCCTAACAGCAGTTCTGTGTAAAGTGGCAGAAGGCATTCTGAGAGACAAGCTAGAGGAAGATCTAAAGGTTTTAAAAGTGAATGATGAAAAGCAACACGGGTTCAAAAAGAATAGGTCATGTTTATCAAATCAACTTATATTTTACAAATACATCAATAAAACAACATCTAAAAATAACCCAGTGGATATTTTCTTCCTTGATTTTCAGAAAGCTTTTGATAAAGTACCACATAATCAACTTTTTTACAAAAATGGTAAAAATGGGTGTGGATAGTAGGTTGATTAGAAGGGTACAGAGCTGCCTGAGAGATAGAAAACAGGCAGTAAGGAAGGATAAGAGGTGTTATGTCAGGTCTAGAGGAAGTTACGAGTGGAGTTCCACAGGGGTCGGTGTTAGGTCCTACATTATTTTCATTATACATAGGAGATATACAGTATGGTATCCAGAACCTTATGGTGAAATTTGCAGATGATGTAAAACTGGGAGGAAAGGTGGGCTCAATGGAAGAAATTAAACAAATGGAGACTGATCTAAAACAAATAGAGAAATGGGCAAGAGACAATATAATGACTTTAAGTATGGAAAAGTGTAGAGTTAAGCATGTGGGGAAAAATAACCTAAACATATGTATTACTTAAATGGAAATAAAATGGAAGTGACAAACAAAGAAAAGGACTGTGGAATAATAGTTGATGACGGAATGACATTCAAGGCACAAAGGTCAGAAGTTATTAGAAGAACGAACTATATGATAAAAAATATAAGAAAAAGTTTTATAAATAGAACTAAACAATGCCTTGTACCGTTGTACAGGGCATATATAAGGCCTTATTATTTAGATTATGGAACACCAGTATGGAGCCCATATATGAAAGGTGAAAAAAATAGATTGGAAAAAGTCCAAAGAACACATACTAGGATGATATAGACAGAAAAAGGTAGAGGGTACGAGGAAAGACTAGATAGGTTAAAGATGTTTGCATTGGAAGACAGAAGAAAAAGAGGGGGACTTATTACAATTATTTAAGATCATGAAGGACCCAGAATTAATGGAAGGTTTGGGGATAGAAATAGTGGATAAACCAGAAGGTTTAAGAAATCACAAGTATCAAATAAAAATAGAGATGGTAAGAAGGAATTCCAGATATTATTCTTATGTACAGAGAACAGCTGGAATGTGGAATGCACTGCCAGATTATATTGTAAATAGTAAAAACTTTGAACAATTTAAAAAGAGAAATAGATAAGCTAATATGCTTTAGGAATTAAATTGTGTCCGCTTTGTGGGGAATGGTATAATGGGCCATGGTGCCCTCTTCCATTCTATCACCCAGTATAAGACCCAGTGTAATCAGCTGTTTGCTGAGCGGTGTCGCACTTCAAAAGAAAAAGCCGCCATATGATTGGTTCGACTTTTTCTTTAGAAGTAGACGCACAGGAAACAAAAACAGCACCACTATCAGCCTTCCTGATCATTGGTGTGGCACTGCCAAACTCCTTGCAGACCACTCTGCATTGGACAGACAGTGTCGCCCCCCCCAAAATTAACTCATTGCAAGACGTTCACTGCACGTGCATGCACAGCGAACTTAAAAAGGGCCTTGTGGCAGTAATGAAAGGGGACAGAGCTAACTGGGCTATGCTGTCAGCAAGCAGGAAAGATGTTTCTCTGTGTAGTATCTTCTACTGAACATGATACCTTTACGTAGTAAGCCATGAATAAGTTATTTGTTGTTCTGTTAGAGACAAATTATAGTACGTTGGATTGCTTGCATGTCATTTAAATATCGGTCTTTCGTGGATCCTGCAAAGCAAAGACTGCACATCTGCTTTAGTTCAACTAGCAAGGGGGCATGCCAGTTCTCTTCCAGTTTTTTTATAGTTAGCCAATTCCCTGCCCCTTCCGTCCAATCTTCCACCTTCTTGTTTTCAGCTCTCAAGTTGTATCTGCAATTTATATCATAGAAACATAGACTTTCACGGCAGATAAGGACCGCTTGGCCCACCTAGTCTGCCCATTTCCCTACCTACAGGATAGGACACAGATCCTAGTTAACCAACAGCCTATTTCTTCCTACCCCCCACAAGAATTGCCTTATGTCTGTTTCATGCATTCTTGAATTCTCCCACAGTTTTAGACCCCACAACCTCCTCAGGAAGGCTGTTCCATGCATCCACTACCCTCTCTGTGAAAAATACTTCTCACATTGCCCGGAACCGCCCCCATCTTTAAATTGTGTCCCCTTGTTCTTACCGTCTCTTTTCTGAAAGATGCTACCCTCTTGGACTTTGTTGATTCCACTGAGGTACTTAAAGTTTCTATCATGTCCCCCTCTCCCTTCTTTCCTTAAGGGTATACATATTAAGCTCCTTTAGTCTCTCCTTGTCTGGCTTCTCTTGCAGACCCCACCACTTTAGTTGCCCTCCTCTGGACTGCCTCTATCCTGTCTATGTCCTTGCGGAGATGGGGTCTCCAGAACTGGATGCAATACTCAGATGGGGTCTCACCAACTGTCTGTACAGAGGATAACAACTTCCTGTTTTCTCCTGGTGATGCCTCTCCCTATGCATCCCAGTATACCCCAGCCCTCCCTACTGCCTTTTCACATTGCTTGCTAACCTTAAGGTCATCTGATATGATTACCCCGGGTCCCTTTCCTTTTTGATGTTGTTACTACCTCCCCCATTGTGTAATCTTCCCTGGGTTCTTGTTTCCCAGGTGCATTATTTTGCACTTCTTTCACGTTGAATCAGCTGCCATACTGACCATTTCTCCAACCTTGCCAAGTCCCTTCTCATCCTTTCCATGCCTCCTTGTGTATCAACTCTGTTGCAGATCTTTGTGTCATCTGCAAAGAGGCTTACTTTTCCTTCCAGTCCCTCTGCAATGTCACTTATAAAGACATTAAAAAGGACTGGACCCAGTACTGAACCCTGCAGTACCCCACTAGTAACCCCTCTTTCTTCAGAGTGGACTCCATTTACAATTACCTTCTGTGTCCTGTTGTCCAGCCAATGTTTTACATTAGCATTAACTAAGCTGCTAAGGAGTGCAAGGTAATGCACCTGGGAAACAAAAACCCAGGGGAAGAGTTCACAATGGGGGGTGAGATACTAACAATAACAAAAATGGAAAGGGACTTGGGGTAGTCATATCAGATGACTTAAAGGTGGGCAAGCAATGTGAGAGGGCAGTAAGGAGGGCTGGGGGGATACTGGGATACATAGGGAGAGGCATCACCAGTAGAAAACAGGAAGTTGTTATCCCTCTGTACAGACAGCTGGTGAGACCCCATCTGGAGTACTGCGTGCAGTTCTGGAGACCCAGTCTCCGAAAGGACATAGACAAGATGGAAGCTGTCCAGAGGAGAGCAACTAAAAGAGCTCTCTGTCTTGCTCCTTCTATGTTTCCTTATACTTCCTGAATGCTATCTTTTTCTCCCTGACTTTCCCAGCCACCTCTTTTGAGAACCATAGTGGCTTTTTCTTTCATTTTGATTTGTTTATTTGCTTCACACAAAGGCTTGTTGCCTCTGTGATGGCAATTTTGATGATTCCCCATTGTTGCTCCACCCCTCCTTCTAGCCTGTTTGCTAGTGCTTTTCTGAGGCGCTCTCCCATCTTACCAAAGTCAGCCCTCCTGAAGTCCAGTACCCTCACTTTTGTATGGCTTGACTCTGTAGCTGAGTTTAACGTGAACCACACTGTTTGATGGTCACTTGTTCCTAGATGGCAACCCACTTCTAGATCTGAGATCCTCTCACTGCCCCCATTTGAGAGTACTAGGTCTAAGATTGCTCCCTCATGAGTGGATTCCAAAACTAGCTGTCTGAGGCCTGCCACCTGTAGGGCATCGAGAAAGGCCCTGCTCTTGGATGTGGCTGCAGCAAATGTGCTCCAGTTAATATCTGGCATATTCAGGTCTCCCATCAACAGTATATTCCCTTTCTCTGCCATCCTAAGAATGCCTTCTATCATATCCTTGTCCATTCCTTCCCCCTGACATGGGGGTCTGTACACAACCCCTGTGCGGATTGTGGTGCCCTTTCCAGTCTCCAAGGTGACCCACAGTGCCTCCTCTCCTCCCAGTTTACTCTTTTGTTCAGTTGCTTTTATCCCTTCCTTTACATAGAGAGCTACCCCCCCCTTCTCCCCTGCCTGTCTCTCCTGTAGGTTAGGTACCCTGGTATGTTAACATCCCAGTCATGGTTCTCTGTGTACCATGTTTCTGTGACTGCTACGATATCCAGGCATCCCTCTTCCATCAAGGCCACCAGCTCAGGGAGCTTGTTGCCCAGACTATGGGCATTGGTACTCATTACCCTCCATTTCCTGATGGCCTTACTCCTTTTTGCCCCATCCCTGTCCTTCTTGCCTTTTTCACTTTCCCCATTTACCCTTGACCTTCTCCCTATCGCCACCTCTATGTTGGTGTTTACTGCACTTACTACCGTGATTTTTGAGGGGCTAGGATTTCCCTGCTCCTTTCCAGTGCCTCCCCCTTGGCTAGTTTAAATGCTTGCCAATGAAGCATTTAAACCTATCACCTAGGACCCTGGTTCCCCTCCTGGACAGATGCAGCCCATCATGCCAGTATAGGCTTGCATCATTCCAGGTGGATCCCCAGTCCCCAATGAAGCCAAATCCCTGAGCTCTGCATCAGTTTTTCAACCACTGATTGAACCCCATGGTGTGGAACACCCTAGCCTCTCCTACACCATAGATGGGCAGCACCTCCGAGAAGGTTACCGTGCATGCTACTTGTCTAAGGCCCTTCCCCAATTCCACAAACTCTTCCTGCACTGCTCTAATCCCTTTCTTAGCCAGGTCATTTGTCCCTAGGTGGACAATGACATCCAGCTCCCTCCCCTGTGCAGCTGCTCTGACAATCCTGAGGATTCACTCCCTGTCCCTCCAAGCTATGGGGCCAGGCAGGCACCTTACCTCCCTCTCCCCTTCCTCCCCCCAGTTCTACCTGACTAACAATGGAGTCCCCCACCAGGAGTTGTTTTCTTCCCTTGTGAGGTCCCATGCCACCCTCCTGTGGGTCTCCTTTGTGGAGGTTTCCAGCATCCTCCTTGGTCTCCACTGCAGGTGCCTCCATAGAGGAACCACACTTTGCCAGAACAGCATAGGAATTGTGGAGAGGTACAACTGGAGGGATGCGCCTCTGTTCCACCACCCTCACCCTCCCTGAGCCCACTGTGGTCCAACCGCTCCTCTTTCTTGGCAACCTCTGAGGCAACGGCAGTGGCACTGGTGGTCCCTGGATGGAAGAGGAGGTTCCACAAATCCTGGCCAACTCAGCCTGGAGATGAGCAACCTCCTCCCTCAGCCCAGAGAGGTGCCTGCAGATGGGACAACACCACATCCTCCAGAACATCTCCCGGAAGACTGCTGTTCCACAGCCACTGCACTGCACCACTCCGATCATGTCTTATTTCTGGCCCCTTAACTGTTGTTTGGAATCCTTACTCTTTCCTCTGTTTTTTTTTTCTTTCTCTTCTCTCTCTACTTACTTTCTGCCTATGTGCCCTTTAAGCTCCTGATTGTCCTGTTCTGAGACAAGAATATCCTATATTTCTCAGTAGATCCCTTACTTGCTCAGAGGCAGGCCTCCAGCAGCTAGAGGGGGGCCAGAAAGCTACTCTTGCCCTACTAGGATGGTGGGTCTTTGGTGGCTCTGTGATCACTCACTTCCTGCTCCCAAACAGGAAGTTCCTGTTGTCAGTCAAATCCTGTGCCTATAAAAGTAGAACTAGCTTTGGGTGGGAAGGAGGGCAATATAGTCCCAGTAGAGAAGTCCAGTCACACAACACTCCTTCCTCCTGGTGTCTTCTGCCAAGCTGCTAACAGAATCTTTCTAAGGCAGTCTTTAAATTTAGCTTCCTTCTAGCTAAACCACTCTCTCCCTACTTACTAGATCTTTCTACAAGTAATTTAAACTGCACTGCTATCAAGCCCTTTCAATCACCTGAGATTTACACCTAGATAACTGTTCAGATAACCATTCAGTTCAGTTAACTCAGACAAACACACTAATTTTTTTTTTGTTTTGTTTGTTAGTTTGTTTTTTTACCCTAAATTAAAGGACCAAGTACAAGAGTTCTACTTCTTTAGTCCCAGTAGAGAAGTCCAGTCACACAGCACTCCTTCCTCCTGGTGTCTTCTGCCAAGCCATTCATTTTTATTTTATTTTTAAACTTTTTGCTGCTGCTGCCAGTTACTTAACAGAGTAGCATTTTACAGAGAAAAAGATTCTCAAGGACGCAGGGCCATGATTTGAAGTTTGAGGGGGGGGGCTCAGAGGGTATGTAAGGAAGTACTTCTTCACGGAAAGGGTGGTGGATGTCTGGAACAAACTCTCAGCAGAGGTGGTGGGTACCAAAATGGTAACAGGATTCAAACATGCATGGGATACACACAAGGGAACATTAATAACAGGGCAAGGGGGAGTAGTCCGCAGATCGAGTAGGATCTGTGGTAACACAGGAGGTAGGCAATTTTAGGGCATCCTAGCTGGGCAAAGGTGTCCTTTTCTGCCAACATTTTCTATATTTCTATGTTACATTAGCCAGTGATTTTGCACTATTTACCTTGTACTTTTTATGACAGTAGTTTATACTTATCATGTTGATTTGAACCATTTGATTCACTGTATCTGTATATATTGACCTCTGTTATGTTTTGCTTATCAGTAATGTTTGCCTAATCCCTCCGACTTGTGACCCTTCCCCCAAACCTTGCCTGGAAATTAGCTTCGACTCAGTGTGTCTTCTTACCCCGTCACAAAATCTGACATAACATGTACTTTCAATTTGGGTGGCAAGCAGGAAGTCCACATTGCAGAACTGTAATTGCATCCTGACTACACAAGGTCTTGTCACAGCTGCGCCTCTGTGCAGTCTACAGCCCTGTAGCATTAACAGATGAAGGTTTCAGGAAACGATCATCAAGAGCTTGCCTACACTAACCAGGCCAAATCACAAACAAGCTTCCTTAGCAGTGATACATTATAAGGTTGCCCTAATCACTGGGTTCCAAAGCTTAGCAAGTCTGCTATGTTCAAACGATATAAGGCACGCTAAATCAAAGTCAGATTTGAACTGAACTGAAGGAGGTTTGATGACCAAGCAGGCAACAAAGTCTGTCTGTTTGTTTGTTTTTTAAATAATTTATTTTACTAGGTTAATACTACTGAGATATGACTTCTGCTCCTACCCAACATTACAGCTGGGTGGACTGGAGCACCAGGAGGTGCCTCTAAGATTGCCCTGCAGTTAGTTTTTGGCCAGGGAGCAACCTTGCTATCACAGCAAGGCCAACAAGGCAGCTGACTAAGGCCCCGTCCACACTACACCGCTCAGACCCCGTAACGGACAGAAACCGTTACAGCCGGGGAGCGGTACAGTGTGTCTACACTGCAGCGGTGACTGGTAGGAGACCGGTACCACCAGTTCACACCTCGGAAACTGGGCGACCATTAGCGCGGTGCCCAACCCCACAATGCAGCTCGCGCTGCACTACGGGCCCTGCAGAGGACCATTATCGTCCGTCTACACTACCGCTGGTAATGTTACCGAGGTGGGACCGGTTTCATAACCACTGCTGAAACTACCTCATATGTGGTTTCAACAACGGTTATGAAAACACCTTCTGTAACGTTACAGGTGTAAACGCAAACCGTTGTGGTAATGGTTTGGGCACTTTGTAACGTTATAGAGGCGAAGTGTGGACAGGACCTAAGGAAGCTAGAACCTTTCTGCTAGGACACCTCTGACTAGGGGGAAGCAGATAGATACTTTATTAGAAGTGTAGGGTCTGCAAGGTAAATTGGAACCTTCAATTAGGGTAAAAAAAAATACAAGAGTTAGTGTGCTAGTCTGAGTTGGGGCAGGGAACTGTTATCATCTTTGCAGTTAGCTAGGTGAGGAGGAGAGCTGTAAATTGGGGTGTGTGACTTATGCAGAAGTATACCAGGTATGTGGTTTAAAAAAAAAAAAGGTAGTAGCATACAAATTAACAGTAGAAGAGCAACAAATAAGACATGATGGGAGTGGTGCAGTGAAGTGGCTGTGGGGCGGCAGTATTCCGGGAGATGTTCTGGAGGCTGCGGTGCTGTCCCATCTGCAGGTACCTCTCTGGGCTGAGGATGGAGGTTGCTCATCTCCAGGCCAAGTTGGCTAGGATTCAGGGGACCTCCTCCTCCGCCCAGGGACCACCAAGTCCAACCCTGTTGCATCAAAGGTTGCCAAGGAAAAGGAGGGGCTGGACTGCGGTGGTCTCAGGAAGAGTGAGGGCGGTGGGGCAGAGGCACATCCCTCCTATGGTTTCACTCCACAACTCCTATGCCACGCCGGTAGGGCATCATTCTGCCAAGGAGGCACCAGCAGTGGAGACCAAAGAGGATGTGGGGGCCCTCCAAGGAGCAGACCCAAGGGGGGGGAGGCAGAGGACCCCAGAGGAGGAGGAAGAAGCAACCCCTGGTGGGGGATTCTGTTGTTGGGGGGGTAGACTTGGGAGCAGCCGGAGTGGGAGTGAGGGAGGTCAGGTGCCTACCTGGCATCATGGCTTGGAGGGATGGAGAGCGCATTCAAAAGATCACTGGTGCAGCAGGACAGGAGGGCGAGCTGACATCAGTGTCCACCTGCGGACAAATGATCTGACTGGTGATGACGTTAGGGTAGCGCAGTAGGACTTCAGGAAGCTAGGGAGGGGTCTTAGACAGGTAGCACACACTGCACCATTTTCGGAGAAGCTACAAGGTGGAGGACAGGGCACTCTGCACCACGATATTCAACGCATGGTTGAAGGACTGGCGCAGCAGAGGGATTCGGCTTTACTGGGGACTGGGGTCCCACCTGGAGGGACGTAGGCCTATACAAGTGGGCTGGACTGCATCTATCTGGGGAAGACTAGGATCCTCAGTGAGATGTTTAAATACTTCATTGGCAAGCATTTAAACTAGCCAAGGGGGGAGGTGAAAGTAGGCAGGGAGAATCTAACTGCCCCCACCCACAGGATGAAGCAGTCAGTAGGGAGGACCCTAGGGCTGGGAAATCACCAATAAAACCTATAACCAATATAGGTAGAATGACAGCGATAAGAAAGAGTGGAAGTAAACTGGAGAGTAAGAAACGGAAACTTAGACTTTGATGGCAGAAGGACTGCTTGGCCCACCCAGTCTGCCCATTTCCCTACCTATTGGATAAGCTGCAGATCCTTGGTTTTTTTTATACTTCTTTATTGGTTTCATTTCCACAAAACAAACTTCTTCATACAGAAGTATCAAGGTTACAGCTGATATATAATAATTGTAAGCATAACTGTCCAGATTTAAAGTATGTTCATACAACATTATACTGTTGTTCATATATTGAAGTTAATCTAAAACATCTCTCTGATCAGAACACTTCATTTAAATACATGTAAGTATTTCCAATAGTTATATGAACACAAAAAATAAAAGAAGACAAAAACACTAAGAGTAAAGGACTAACTGGGAATAAAGTCAGGGTCTCAGTATCCTGTTACTGTTCCATACAGTTGTACCAAATAATTTTTAATTTCTTCCCTTATTTAAAGACTATGGGGTCCACACACTGGCTACACTTGGTTTGTTCTCTTTCGTTAAATTATGAGGCACACCTGAATACCCCTCGGGGTCCAGCACTCAGCTTTGCCAAACCTGGGGCCACACAACAGTCTTTAAATTTGGAGAATGGGAGGGGCTGCAAGAAGAGGAGAGGAGAGGAGAGGAGCCCAGTTCTACCTAAAGATCTACTACTGGCTATCCTGTCCCAAACAAATCGTCCATCGAGTCCAACAGTTCGAGTAGGCCGGGGATCTCTGCTGTAACCTAAATGTCAGTTCCTCTAACTGTTGGATCTGCGCCACCGCTGCTATCCAATGCTGCTTTATTGGAGTAGATGGTTGTAATCAATGTCTAGTTATTGTTTTTAAGGCTGCCACAAGCAGGATCTGCCACAGATATATAGTTTCCAACCCACGAATCTCCCCCGGCAAGCCACCCAAAATAAGACATTCTGGTTCCAGTTGATTTTGGATCTGAAATATTTGCCTCAAGGAAGTAACTATTGTTATCCAAAAATCTGAAATAATTGGGCATGTCCAAAATATATGAACATGAGTGGCTCTGCCTTCTCCACAATTTCTCCAACATTCAGAGGATGTACCCACCCGTTGTTTGGAGACCACCAATGGTACCTTAAAATATCTAATCCTCATTTTCCATAGGAACTCCCTCCAAGAAGGGGAAGAAGATACCCCCCAGATAATACTCCAACCCTTTTCCCATACCCCATCTGGAATAGAAACATTGAACTCATGTTCCCAGACCTGTATAATGTACTGCATATTTGAATTGATCCATTGCACACCTCTCTTATATAGTTGGGAGATAGCACCAGATGCATGTTCTGACTTCCACAGCTGTTCAAAGGTCTGCTCTATAACCCCCCTGGGATCCTGTACGCTGTTCCAGTTTAATTTTTTTTATTAATGTAGCTACAGATTTGTAAGTATCGCATTCTATTGGCCGGGGAGAGGCCAAAAATCTCTGAGCCACTTCAAAAGACAACAGTTCTCCATCCTCTAACAGCTGCCATGGTGCTTGTAACCCTTTTCTAGCTCTCACCTGGAACCAAGGGTCCAATGAAGCTGGGCCAAAGGTAGGGTCAAATATCCACCACCCATACCTCCAATATCCTCCATATCTCATCTCCCTCAAAGTCCCCCTTCTCCAACCCTCCAGTGTGGTGCAGGTAGCAGAGAGCATCCTTCCCCAGGTTCTCGAATGATCTTTTGTCTGAAACAACACTGCTGGCAAGGGAGGAGATGTGCATGTTCCCATCTCAATCTCCTTCCAAGTAGCCCTGTATGTTGGGTGCCCCCAGAGCAGAGCAATTCTCAACTGAGAAGCCACCCAGTAACCCTCAAGCCATGGTACCCAGAGTCCACCGTGTTCTTTGGGTAGAAACAAGGTTTGTTGCCTTACTCTAGGCCTTTTGTTTGCCCAAATAAAATTCATAAGCATTCTCTGCCAGGTTTCCAAATCTTTCCTAAAGACTACACATGGAGTACCTTAAAAAAGGTATAGATACCGGAGGAGGACATTCATCTTCGCTGCTTGTATTCGACTATGTAGCGAGAGTGGCATTACGTTCCATCTATTAAAATCTCTAATTGTTGTACCATAGGTACAAAATTCAACTTATATTGTTGTGAGGAAGTTACTTATATTTATCTCTAAATATCTAATTTGTGCTAGATCCCATCTCATAGGGTAAGTCTCTCTTAATTCCGGAGAGGGGGCAGATCCTTGTTAACCAACAGCCTACTTCCTCCTACCCCCCCAACTAGAATTGCTTTATGTCTGTCCCATGCATTCTTGAATTCCCCCATGGTTTTTGACCCCGTGACCTCCTCAGGAAGGCCGTTCCAATTGTTCACCACCCTCTCCGTAAAAAAATACTTATTCACATTGCTCCTGAGCCATCCTCCCCTCTGTCTTCAAATTGTGCCCCCTTGTTCTTGCACATCTCTTTTTCTGAAAGATGCTACCCTCTTGGACTTTGTTGATTCATTGAGGTACTTAAATGTTTCTATCATGTCCCCCCTCCCTCCTTTCCTCGAAGGTATACACATTAAGCTCATTCAGTCTCTCTTCATATGGCTTCTGGTGCAGACCCTGCACCATTTTAGTTTCCCTCCTCTGGACTGCCTCCATCTTGCCTATGTCCTTGCAGAGATGGGGTCTCCAGAACTGCATGCAGTATTCCAGATGGGGTCTCACCAACTGTCTGTACAGAGGGATAACAACTTCCTGTTTTCTACTGATGATGCCTCTCCCTATGCATCCCAGTATCCCCCCAGCCCTTCTTACTGCCTTCTCTCATTGCTTGCCTGCCTTTAGGTCATCTGATATAATTACCCCCAGGTCCCTTTCCATTTTTGTTGTTGTTAGTACCTCCCCCCACATTGTGTACTCTCCCCCTGGATTTTTGTTTCCCAAGTGCATTACTTTGCACTTCTTTGCATTTAATCTAAGCTGCCATACTTCTGACCATTCCTCCAACCTTGCCAAGTCCCTTCTCATCCTTTCCACCCCCTCCCTTGTATATCAACCCTGTTGTAGATCTTTGTGTCATCCACAAAGATGCATACTTTCCCTTCCAGTCCCTCTGCAATGTCGCCTATAAAGACATTAAAGAGGACTGGTCCCAGTACTGAATCCTGCGGTACCCCACTAGTAACCTCCTTCCTACGGAGTGGACTCCGTTTACAATTACCCTCTGTGTCCTGTTGTCCAGTCAATGTTTTACCCAGGCTGCAACTCTGGGACCCACTACCAGGCTGGCTAACTTGTTTATTAATCTTTTGAGTGGGACTGTGTCAAATACCTTACTAAAGTCTAGGTAGGTCATGTCCACAGCCCCTCCCTTGTCTACTACTTTGGTAATCCAGTCAAAGAAATCTATTAGATTCATCTGACATGACCTTCCCGCTGTGAATCCATGCTGCATTGGGTCCTGTGCCCCACTGGCCTCTAGGTACTCAATAAGTCTCTTCTTCAGAAGTGATTCCATCATTTTGCTTACCACTGAGGTCAAACTGACAGGTCTGCAGTTTCCTGCCTTTGTCTTGCTCCTACTTTTGTGAAGGGGAATCACATCCGTCCTCCTCCAGTCCTCAGGTACCACACCATCCTCCCATGATTTGTTAAAAAGGGTAGTCAGTGGTGTCACTAGTTCTTCCCTTAGTTCTTTCAGAATTCTGGGGTGAATCCCGTCAGGCCCACTGCTTTGTCCACCTTCAGTCTTAGGAGCTCTTTCAGGACCCTTTCTTCTGTGAATGGACTGGTATCGACCACCCTATCCAGAGTGCTTCTACTGACTGGATTAGGTACCTCCCTTTCCTCTACTTTTGTGAATACTGAGCAGAAGTATTCGTTCAGTATCCCTGCTTTTTCACTGTCACCCTATGCCCATCCACCTTCCTTTATTAAGCCTCACTATCCCTCCCTTGGTCTTTCTTTGCTCCCTAATGTACTGTACCTATAAAAGGTTTTATCCCCTTCTTAACTGAGTTGGCTATCTTTTCCTCAGTTTGGGCCTTTGCTATTCTGACTGCCTTCCCCACTTCCTTCTGCTTTAACTGGTACAGTTCTCTGTCCTGCTCCTTCTGTGTTTCCTTATACTTCCTGAATGCTACCTTTTTCTCCCCAACCTTCCCCGCCACCTCTTTTGAGAACCACAGTGTTTTTTTCCTTCATTTTGTTTTGTTGATTTGCTTCACATAAAGACTTGTTGCCTCCATGATGGCTGTTTTGATTTTTCCCCATTGTTCATCCACCCCTCCTTCTTGCCCATTTGCTAGTGCTTTTCTGAGGCACTCTTCCATTTTGCCAGTCAGCCCTCCTAAAGTCCAAATACCCTTCCTTTTGTATGGCTTGACTGTATGGCTGTCTTTATCGTGAACCACACTGTTTGGTGGTCGCTTGTTCCCATATGGCTACCCACTTCTAAATACGAGATCCTCTCTCCATCCCCATTTCAGAGTATGAAGTCTAAGATTGCTCCCTCCCGAGTGGGTTCCAACACTAGCTGTCTGAGGCATGTATCGAGAATGACCCTGCTCTTGGATGTGGCTGCAGCAAAGGTGCTCCAGTTAGCTTATGGCATGTTCAGGTGCCCATCAACAATATCTCCCCTTTTTCTGCTATTCTAAGGATGCCTTCTATCATTTCCTTGTCCATTGCCTCCCCCTGAAATGGGGGTCTGTATACAACCCCATGCGGATTGTGGTGCCATTTCCTATCTCCAGGGTGACCCACAGTGCCTCCTCTCCTCCCTGTTTACCCTTTAGTTTCATTGCTTTGATCCCTTCCCTTACGTAAAGAGCTACTCCTCCTCTTCTTTTACCCTCCCTGTTCCTACAGTAGATTGTGTACCCTGGTATGTTGACATCCCAGTCATGGTTCTCTGTGTACCATGTTTCTGTGACTGCCATGATATCCAGGCATCCCTCTTCCATCAAGGCCACTAATTCAGGGTGCTTGTTACCCAGAGGGCATCGGTACTCATCACCCTCCATTTTTTGATGGCCTGACCCCTTTTAGCCCCATCCCTGTCCTTCCTGCTTTTGCCTTTTTCTCTATGTACCCCTGTCCTGCTCCCTATTGACTTCTCTACCTTGGTGTTTACCTCACTAACTACCCTGTTCTGTGGGGGGAGACTGGAATTTCCCTGCTCCTTTTCAGTGCCTCTCCCCTTGACTAGTTTAAATGCTTGCCAATGAAGCATTTAAACCTATCACCTAGGATCTTGGTTCCCCTCCCAGACAGATGCAGCCCATCGCACCAGTATAGGCGTGTATCCCTCCAGGTGGACCCCCAGTCCCCAATGAAGCCAAAACCCTGAGCTCTGCACCAGCTTTTGAACCATTTACTGAATGCCATGGTACAGAATACCCTAGCCTCACCCATGCCATAGACAGGCAGCACCTCCGACAAGGTTACCATACGTGCTACTTGTCTAAGGCCCCTCCCCAACTCCACAAACTCCTCTTGCACTGCTCTGATCCCATTCCCAGCCAGGTCACTTGTCCCTAGGTGGACAGTGACATCCAGCTCCCTCCCTCGTGCAGCTGCTCCCACGATCCTGAGGATTCCCTCCCTGTCCCTCCAAGCCATGGCACCAGGAAGGTACCTTACTTCCCTCTCCTCTCCCTCCACCAGTTCTACCCCCCTGTAATGACCAAGTCCCCCACAAGGAGTTGTTTTCTTCCCCTGTGGGGTCCCGTGCTACTCTCCTGTGGCCCTCCTTTCTGGAGGTTCCCAGCATCCTCCTTGGTATCCACTACAGGTGCCTCCATAGAGGAACCACTCCCTGCCAGAATGGCATATGAATTGTGGAGAGGTACAACTGGAGGGATGCACCTCTATTCCACCACCCTCACCCTCCCTGAGCCCACTTTGGTCCAAATGTTCCTCTTTCTTGGCAAACTCTAAGGCAGTGGTGGCAGCCCTGGTAGTCCCTGGGTGGGGGAGAAGGTTTCATGAATCCTAACCTGGTCAGCCTGGAGACGGGCAACCTCGTCCTTCAGACCAGAGAGGTGCCTGCAAATAGGGCAGCAGCAGCATCACAGCCTCCAGAATGTCTCCCAGAAGACTGCCGCCCCACAGCCACTGCAATACACCACTCCCACCATGTCTTATACTGTGGCCCCTCTCCTGTTGCTTTGTACGCTTACTCTCTCCTCTCTCTATTTATTTGTCCACCTACTTTCCTACTGCCTGTGTGCCTTTACAGCTCTTGCCCTTCCTGTTCTGGGACAGGAACTTCCTGTATTCTTCAGTAGTCTCCTTCTTCCCTGCTCAGAGTCAGACCTCCAGCAGCTAGGAGGGAGGGAGAGCTACTCTTTTCATTCAAGGATGGCAAAACTTATGTATCTCAGTGATCCTTCCCTTCCTACTGCCAAACAGGAAGTTCCTGTTGTCAGTCAAACCCAGTGCCTATAAAAGTGAAAGGGCAATTAGTAAGAAAAGTTCTAGCTCTTTAGTCAGCTGCTCCTTGCTTTGAAAGCAAGATTGCTGTCTGCCAAAAGCAAGCAGCAAGGAACTGTAATCGGAGACACCTGGTTTTCTGCTGCCTAAGCCACCCCCCCGAATTAACTACTCTCCTCCTGACTTAGCAAACTGAGAAGCTCATACAGTCCCCTTCCCCAACACAGAAAAACACACTGACTCTCTTCTCTCTTTTTATTACCCTAAGTGAGGCCCCACACTTCTAATAAAGTATCTGTTTGCATAATCCCAATAGGCTCTGACTCCTGCTGAGTTAGAAGTGAGGAAGATATGGAGATAGGAGGGGAGCTATTGGGAGGGGAGGTTGCAAGACTTACAAGGCCAAGAGCATGAATGCCTGCAGCCTGGGAAAACAAAATCCTGGACCTAGTGGCCTGGCCTTGATGGCAGAGATGGACCTGGACATTGTCGCTGTTATCGAGACATGTTACATAGGAACCATGACTGAGATATAGCCATACCAGGTCACACTCTATTCAGGAAAGTTAGACAGGGTGGGAAAAAAGTGAGGAGGAGTGGCTATCTATGTCAGTGAGGGAAGTAAAGCAACTGAGGTTCAGGGAATGCAGGAGATCAAAGCACTGTGGGTCACCCTGGAGACAAGAAATGGCACCCGCCATTCGCACTGGAGTGATCTACAGGCCTCCAGCACAAGGGAAGGAGATGGACAGAGTACTAGTGGAAGCCATTCACAAAATGACAGCTAAAGGTGAAGTGCTACTGGTGGGAGACTTCAGTTTGCCTGATGTGGATTGGAGCACTCAGGCTATAGCCACAGCCAAGAGCAGGGGCATCCCGGACATCCTGCAGGGGGAAGAGCCTCGCACAGCTTGTGGCTGAACCCACCCATGAGGGAGCAATATTGGACCTGGCACTCACCAATGGGGACAGAGTCACAGATGTAATGGTAGGTAGCCACCTGGGGTCCAGTGATCACTGCACAGTGTGGTTCAATGTGAGAACAGTGGAGGAGTCAAACCACACGGAAACAAGGGTCATGGATTTCAGATGGTCCGACTTTGCAAAAATGGGCGAATGTCTCAGGAAAGCCCTGGCAGGGGAGGAAGAAGGGGGAGATGTAGAAAAGCAATGGGCTAACCTTAAGGGAGCCATAGCAGAGGCAACACACTTTTGTGTTAGGCAACTAAGCAAAAGAAAGAGAAAGAAACACTATGGTTCTCAAAGGAAGTGGCCGGGAAGATTAGAGAGAAAAGGCTAGCTTTTAAGAGTTACAAGGAAACACAGAGGGCGGAGGACAGGGAATTGTATCTCGAAAAGCAGAGGGAGATGGGGAAAGCAGCCAGGAATGCAAAGGCACAACAGAGGAAAAAATAGCTCAGGCAATTAAGAAAGGAGACAAGACCTTTTTCAGGTACATTAATGAAAGAAAAAAGACCAGGGGTGAGATTGTGAGGTTAAAAAGGGAGGGTGTGTACGGAGGGGGACCTAGAAAAAGCAACAATCCTGAACAAATATTTTGGTTCAGTATTCACAGAAGAAGGGGAAGGAAAAGGTCCACAGATAGGTGATAGGAGTGCCAATAGAAGGGAGGTGAACTCCAGTCCATTTACAGAGGAGAGAGTCCTAAGGGAACTTGAGAATCTGAAAGTGGACAAGACTATGGGGATGGATGGGATACATTCTGGAATACTAAAAGAGCTTAGAGAGGTGCTTGCAGCTCCACAAACAGCCCTGTTCAACAAATTGTTAGAGACAGGGGTGGTTCCAGAGTTCTGCAGGAAGGCAAATGTAATCCCTCTCCACAAAAGTGAGAACAGGGAGGAGGCTGGCAATTACAGGCCAGCCAACCTGAACTTGGTGGTAGGGAAATTAATGGAGTCACTGCTAAAGGAAAGGATTGTGATATTTCTTGAACACAGCAGAGCACAGGATCCGAGACAGCATGGATTCACAGTGGGAAGGTCTTGTCAAATAAATCTGATAGATTTCTTTGACTGGGTACCAAGGAGGTAGATCAGAGAGGGGCGATGGATGTGGCCTACCTAGATTTCAGCAAGGCCTTCAACACCGTCCCACACAGGAGGTTGGTAGCAAGTTGGGCAGCCTGGGAGTGGGTTCCATGGTGGTAAACTGGGTCAGAAATTGAGTTAAGTGATAGGACACAGAGTGTGGTGGTAAATGGAGTTCAATCGGAGAGAGGGGGTAACCAATAGGGTGCCACAGGGATCAGTGCTGTCCTCTTGAATGTCAGGACCAGTCCTCTTTAATGTCTTCATAAGCGACGCAGTAGAGGGGCTGGAGGGGAAGGTGTACCTCTTTGTATACGACACTAAGAGCTACAACAGGGTAGACACTCTGGGGGGGATTGGTGGAGAAAATAAGAAGGGACTAAAGCATGCTTGAGGAGTGGTCGAGAGTATGCCAGCTAAGATTCAATGCAAAGAAGTGCAAAATCATGAACTTGGGGTATAGAAATCTAAGGGAGGTGTACAAGATGGGGAAGGTGCTGATGGTCACAAATCAAGAAAGGGACCTGGGGTAATCATAGCTGATGACCTAAAGGTAACCAAACAATGTGAGAATGCAGTGGGGAGAGCCAGTGGGATGCTGGGGTGCATAGGGAGGGGTATCACCAGCAGAAAGAAGGAGGTGGTTATGCCACTGTACAGATCACTGCTGAGACTTCATATGGAGTACTGTGTCCAGTTCTAGAGGCCGCACCTCCAGAAGGACATAGACAGGCTAAGGAGATAAGGGTAAAAAATGGTGCAAGGACTGTACCAGAAGTCATATGAGGAAAGACTAGAGGACCTCAATATGAATCCCCAAGAGATAAGGAGGAGAGGGGGGATATGATAGAGATGTTCATGGTATTGCATTAGGTAGGGAAAATGGGCAGATTAGGTGGACCAAGCA
The DNA here is from genome assembly GCA_016271365.2 of Neoceratodus forsteri. NCBI lineage: Eukaryota > Metazoa > Chordata > Ceratodontiformes > Ceratodontidae > Neoceratodus > Neoceratodus forsteri. The sequence goes on from CM057450.1 coordinate 1,225,302,073, forward strand.
TCCTTATCTGCTGTCAAATTCTATGTTTCTATGTGCTTCTATGAGGTCAAGTGACTTGCTCAAAATCACAGTGTGAAAGTTGATCTGGAGGGAGTTGAAACCGGGTCTCCTGGTTACTAAACCTAGAACCTCGACAGTCACTGTCCAGGTGGAATTTAAGAGCCCAAGGCACTTATCAATGAAGAGTAGGGGGATTTTTATTGAAAAACAGAGTATTTAACCATAAGACAGCTGGTCATGGCCATCATCTTATAAAAGTAACCACATATTCGAAACTGATGGAAAAGGAAAAAAAGAACAAAGTAATAACAAATGAAAGATAGCAAGCTAAAGGATAGAAAATCAAGTTTTCAAGAACAAAAGAAACACATGAATCTTTACAAACGAGACAAAAAAGGAATAAGAACTAATAACCATCCAAACAAAACTGCAATAAGTCACAAAATCCATGGTGTGGAAAGGAGAAGTACACTGAATGATATATGGACCATAGGGAATCCAGTACTATATTAGCCAATTTCATTTGTGTTACCAACTTCTTATGATGTTCTAGTGATGTGGACTTCTAATGATAAAGCATAAGGGAGTTTCCACAGTGTCCTGGCCAACATTCCCCATCAATAAAAGAGGTCCATGCAACCAACTCCCAGGATGCACCTGTAAACAAGCTATCATAGCTTATTCTGCCTTCCCATGTCTGAAATTACAACACAAAAAATTAATAAACCTATGCTCTAACTGTGACAGTAAGGTTAGCCTTCTGTTATGTGCCTTTCTTGCAGTTTGACAGTATACAACCTGACTGATGTGATCCCTGAGCTAATTTAGGTCAGGTCATGATCATGTCAACGGGTTGCAATCACTGCTGGAACTACATTTTATGAGCTTGGGGAGCTGGGGGGGGGGCCATAAGGGCACTATCTTTAAATTGAGCCCCCCTTCCCATTATAAGTCAATGACAATGATGCCTGAGCTACCAGGGCTCACTTCAGAGAGAGGGGGGCCCGAGCCCTGGCAAGCCCCCCTGTAATTACAATACTGCAAAATAATCACACCTCTAAATGTTACATTTAGTTCACTTGGGGGTAGCGTACTAGAAAGGCAGTGTGGAAGAAGAGCAGTGTGCAGCATCTGTAACGGATACAAGGAGAGAACAAATAACCAGATGATTTGTATTTTGTGTCTCTCTCAACCACACTCTTACACTCTACAGTCTCATATCCAGCATCAATGGTGTGTCACTGTGTGTGTGTGTGTGTGTGTGTGTGTGTGTGTGTGTGTGTAGAGCATGCTGACAAGGCTTTACGAGAACAAAAGCTGCCTTTTTTTATTTTATTTTACCATTTTTATCCAGGATAGCCCCTGGCATGAATGGTAACAGATACTACCTTTTACTAACATATGACCAAAAATAACAAACTCGTTCATAAACAAGTTTACCTGCGGCTCGACACCGTTCTAGCTTGTGTACACACCCATGGACATTTCTCTTGGGATGGCTAAAATATAGTTTTTACACAAATTATAAATATCTTACACTGGTGTGCAAATCTCTTGCCATCTATGTTTTTCACATTGCTAGTGCTTCCTTCAAACACAGGCATTACAGATGCTTTAAAATTGGGCACAAAAGTTGACAGTGTCCCTTTAAAAACGGCAAAAAACACACCTAAAGTATCCAGACTGATTGTGGCCCAACCTGGAGGTTTGAGTCCAAGCAGCAAACACTCGTATGAAACTGAAACTACTGACTTCCAATTACGTCACCAACCTGATGGCAGCCTAAGCTAAGAGCTCTTCACCGGTTGGCAAACAATCTATTTGCATCCTGCTATTTTAGATCGCCATCCTGCTCTGAAACAGAAAAATAACAGAGTTCATCATGACTACTAAACATCAGGTGAAAGATAATCCACCAGGTTCAGCAGCAAAACCTTCAAAACATAAGTTAGATACCATGCTGCAGGCCGTACCACAGGCCCTGGCTTCTCCTTCAGCGTCCTCTCCGCCAGCCAGTGACTTAGATGAGGCGGACTGCACGTTCATGTCTAAGAAACTCTGCAAAGCCTGAAACAAATCCATGAGACACTGCAACATCTAGAAACTAAAGTTTCTTTTTTCTTTTAATTTTGAGTTTATATAAAATAAACCAGACAGAAGCATAAAATCGTCATGCTTGACAGACAGTACAGTTAACAGTAGAATAGGTATTTATGACTTCTCAGTTATACTTGATGAGGGTATCCTACTCTTGGCAAAGCACCAAGAGCTAAAAAGATATTTGTAACATTTATGCCAAATGTATCAATGGAGCTAAGCCCTTTAAGACTAGAATATGTATAGTGACTTGTCAATGACTCCTCAGTCAGTCTGGCCATAAACAGTAGGTTAAATATACTTCTATAAAGAGTTATTTTCCTGCCACAAATGATTGTAAAGCTAAGTAGAACATTCTACTTTGAACAGGCATTCACTTTTGACTAAAATGTGTCACCAACTATCAAAATTGAGCTCAAGATGAACACAATCCTTAAGATTAGATCACAGTAACTTGAGGGAGACTGAGAATTTTCCTACCACACATTCAGGAATGGCTGTGCAGTCGCACCTCCCAACATAAATATAAACATGAGGGGCGAAAGCCCAACCCCCCCTCTCCATGGCAGGAAACCCGACTATTTTAACTTCAATTGGTGTGTCGCAGTAGGTTTTAGTTATCATAAGCATTTACATTCACAAAATGTTTATCTATTGCATAAATTAACTTTAACAACCATGTTTCGTTTAAGTCACCAGAAAACCAGTGTCAATACCTCCCTGAAACCAATGTCTTGAGACCAAGAGCTGGGTAAAGAGAGTGGCAGCGCAAAACAGCGACTCAAGTCTCTGCAAATGATTCTGAGAGAGCCTGCTCCTCCAGGGCCTCAGCTACCTGTATCTTTTCAATTAGTTTCAGTACATCTTTTGGATCAGTGTAGATATAGGTATGTCCTTCAAATTGAACCTGTAGCTTTGCTGGGTACACTGTGCTAAACGGTATCTCTAGATCGCAGAGCTGTCTTTTGGGGCCATCAAAACTTTTCTGATACTGTCTAGTCAAGAAACTCAAGACCAGAAAAAACATTATTCTAGCCCCATTCACCTCCACCTCTCTGGTTCTTTTGGCTGCTCGTAAGATTGAATCTCGCCATCCGGTAGAGCCCATTTTTTGCAGCAGAGTACATGAGTCTGATTTCATTCTCCTTCAGGGTGTAATCTGGTATTTTTGATCGACCGTCAAGTTGGTGGTGTCTAGCCCGAGAGTCTTCAGAGATCCAGGTTAGTACAGTGTTGGCAGGGTGGTCTGACCGCTCGAATCCCTCTGGAAGTCCAATGATTCTAACGTGGGTTTCTCTGAGCTGATTCTCGGCATGCTCCAGCTGGAGTTTTAATACGGTACTTTCTTTGATTATGTTTGCCATAGCTGTGCGCGCCTTGCCTGTTTAAGTCGCCACCTCCACGGCTTCCTCCCAGCTGGTTTCAGCCTTTGTTTCCATGGACTGCAATCTTGAAGTGAACAGCTTGAATTTGCCAGCCATTAGCTGTAAAGAGGCATTCATGTGGGTCATGATGGTATACAAGGTTTGCAGAGTGATTTCTTTGGTCCTGGTAGCAGCCTGGTCGTTATTGGCTGATTTTTTCATAGCTCCCTGCTTAGGTTTGAAGAAATCTTGTGGCCCACCAGCCGTTCCACGAGGTTTCCCCATCTTGGTTCAGAGCTAGCTTTCCTCCGCATAAGTTGGGCTATTTTGACCAACATTTTTTCTGGTTATACCACCTTCCAAATACTGTGGGTATAGGTATCCTCCATGTTATTTGTGCAGCTGCAAAAGTTAGTTTTAATGGAAAATAGCCTGCACAGTGGCAGGAGCAATCAAAAATCTGTCTGCACGCTCTGGATGCTGACTCTGCCCCACTAGAAACTAAAGTTTCTGAAGATCGAAGAGATCTGACTATTAGAGAACCACACTGCACAGCTTGAACATATTCTCACAGACTACATGGAGACTGTGGATCTACATAACACAGCTCTTCTGGACCTCCATCACAGAGAACAATGCCCGGGCCCAACAAATAGAGGAGATGGAGAATCAAAATAGGAGGAATAGCTTGTCTGCACGGTGTGCTGGAGGGCACTGAATCTGGCAACATGATTAGTTTCATGGACAGTTTTTTAAAAGAGATTTTGAGCTTACCAGCAAAGAAGTACTTGGGGGCCATCTGTGCCCACCGGTCCCTGGTTCCACGTCCAAGGGACCCGAAAGCCCGCCCTAGATCTATTGTGATGGCCTTTTCAAATTTTAGGGTGAAGGAGAAACTCTTGCAAACTGCCTGGGCCAAAAAAGAGATCCATTTTAGTGATGTGTGGATCTTTTTGATCAAGATTATACTCTGCAGACTTTACAGTGCTGCCAGAAGGTTTTCCAGATAATAAGGGCACTCACAACAAAAGGGGCATCAGGCATTTGTAGAGTATCCGGTGAAACCGAGGGTTCAAATGGAGGGCGGGCCGAGGTGCTTCCTGGATTTGCAGGTGGTGGCATCCTTTTTGGCTAAGTTGGGGATCTCGGTGCCAGAAGATTCAGCGCAATCCAGGAAGAGAGTACAGCAGGACCAAGCCTGGATGAAAACTGGAACTAAAGAAACAAGGAAACGGGATGAAGTTGGCACTTCCTCCCTGTGGGACACTGTTACTGCTAAGTCATCCCTATGGGAACCAACTGTTGCCTATTCTCTAGACTCGGGGAGACTCCAGTACAGAGGATTCCACATCTGCTGGTTCCTGATGGACGCCTTCTCCAGTTCGTCGAACTGCACATGGTAATGTACTTTCTCTATTCAAGGGACTTTTTTTTAAGGTGATATTTAATTGGGCTACTTGTTAAATAAAGGTTAAGTGGTCCCTGTGAGCCCGGGTGGAACTGATGTGAGGAGTGTAGTCATCGCCATAACTGGAGGTAGGCCTCCTCTTCATTCACCAATGGGCAGGACTGGAGAGATAGTATGACTGTAGTATGTTCTGTTGCACTAAGCATGTTATAAATGTTATTATCTATCATGGTCGATTGGCTTTGGGGGAGTTGTTTTTTTGGGGGGGGCACCCTCCAAGTGGGGTTCCGAGGTTGGAGTGAGGGGGAGTGCTATGTAGACTGGTGGGATCACCATGCTGGGGCTCAGAACTCTCTATTTCACTAGGGCTTACTCAACCTCAAAGCTAGTTTTTGGTTTCCATGTTTCCACACATTAGAAATGTTGTACATACTTTTAAGTGTTGCTTGGATTTTACCGGTATTTCCAATGGTTATAATGTTGTAAATGGGTGAACACCCCGTTACTTCTATAGGTTTTTTTTCTTGGATAGTACTCAGATGGCAGACCTACAGATTGCGTCTTTTAATGTAAGGGCATAAATAGTCCCATTAAGCAGGCCTGTGTCCTTTAGGCTCTGCAGCGACAACATGCCATGATAGCCTTTCTCCAGGAAACTCAGCTGACCCAGCAGGAACATCTTAAATTGAGGAGGGGGAGGCGTACATCTCTCACTATGAGGAGCACCCCCATCGTAGGAGTGTGGCCATCCTGGTGTGTCGTAATACTCCCCTGCATGTCTCTTAGGTGGATACTGACCCAGAGGGCAGATTTATTCGCCTTCATGGGGAGTATAGAGGGAAGCGGTATCTGCTTCTGAATCTGTTTGCTCCTAATGAGGAGTCAGATAGAATATCTTTTCTCACTAAAGTACTTACTGATACAGTAGTGGACTCCCAGGGCCTCATTATAGTGGGTGGTTATTCCAACGAAGTTACCGATTTGGCTTTGGACCGCATAGACTCGTGATCTACCGGCTTGTCTAAGATGGGAAAGGAAAGGTACTTTCTAGACTTTGTACAGAACTGGCGCTGGTAGATGGGTTGCACTTCTTAAACCCCAAAGGACAGGACAATACATACTGTTCCCCAAAGTATAATATGCATTCCCGGATTGATTTTTTCTTGATCTCGACCAGTTGGGTTCCCACGTTATGTGGCGCCTCGACTGGCACAATTTCTTTGTCAGATCATGCCCCTGTACAGATCCAATTGGATACAGCTCCTAGACCTTCTGAAACTCTTTGGAGGTTAAATGTAAGTTTATTATCTCAGCCTGAACTTGTTAAGTTGGTTAGGGAGGCCACTAAAACATTTCTACACACTAACCCTCCAGAGTATATGGGTGCTGGGATCCACTGGGATGCCTAAAGTGTTATTTGTGAGGGGGGATCATAAAGTATGTAGCTCGGTTGAAGAAGGTTTGTATCCAGCAATGTTTAGATTCAGAACAGAGAACTGCCGATTTACAATCTCAACATCAGCTTACATTAGATGTCTTCCTAAAATCTCAGCTGTAACAAGAGAATCCTAAGCTGAACAAATTATTGGATGTTCAAATCGAAGGCCATCTGAGGTATTATAGACAAAAGTATTTTGAGCACGGTAACAGAGCCGGTAAACTCTTAACCTGGCAGCTTAGAAAAGATTTAGCTAACAGGGCAGTACTTCGGTTACGGTACCCCATGGGGGGAGGTCTACTGTATCTCCATCTGAGATTTCACACTTTTTTGCCAAATTTTACAAATCTCTTTACATAGCCGAATGGGGGGGCCTGATCACCTTGCAAAATCCCTGGAATATCTTAGTACTCTACAACTTCCATCCCTTATGGTGGAACAGAGGCTTTCCCACTATGCTCCCATCACAATTATGGAAATTCTTGGCAAGATCAAAGTTAAAAAATGGAAAGTCACCTGGTACAGATGGTTTTTCATCCAAATTCTATAAACATTTTGCCCCTGACCTCGTGGAACCCCTTTTGGAGGTATTTAAGGAGGTGATGGAGGGGAAGGGGGAGGAGGGAGTCCCTGCTTCCTGGAACCTGGCCCAGATCTCCATAATCTTAAAGCCAGACAAAGATACAGAGGACTGCAGATCTTACCATCCTGTCTTCCTCTTACCGGTAGATCTTAAGATTTTCACTGGTATCTTGATAGACTGCCTACAATCTGTCATTTCCTCAATAATTCATTGAGACCAAACAAGTTTGATCACAGGGTGGTTCCTCCAGGACAACATTTGAAGATTTCTTAACATCATCACTGCCCAAAGGCATAACAACTCCTTCCAACTAGCCATAAGCATAGATGCTGAAAAAGCATTCAACAGGGCGGACTGGTCCTTCATGTTGGCTACACTGCAGAGGTTCAGGCTGGAGGACAAGTTCATTACAGCTGTTAACTCTCTTTATACAACTCCTGAAGCAAGGGTTAAAGTTAACAGATTTTTTCAGAATGGTTTTCTTTACAAAGAGGCACCAGACAGGGTTGCCCCCTCTCTCCCTTACTATTTCCTCTTTCTTTGGAACTTCTGGCTGTCTCCATTAGGGCTAACCCACGAGTTAAGGGGGTAATAGCGGGAGGCTCAGAGCAAAAGATGGCATTGTATGCAGACGATTCTCTCTCTCTTTTTTTTTTTAAAATCAGACCCACCTGCATCTCTCCCTTACTTACTGCAGTAATTCAGTGCACCTGTAGGGTATAAAATTAAGCTCCAAAAATCAGAGGCTTTGATCCTAAGTGGTTCTCCCACACCGGCGTTTAAGGGTTCCTTCCCATTTGTTTGGGCACCTAAGAATACTTTTCACTACCTAGGTATTAGAATCTCAGTAGACATATTACTTAAAGCTATTCCAAGATATTCAGGCAGATTTTGCTAGATGAAATTTATTACCACTCACGTTATATGGCAGAATTCAAACTATTAAAATTAATGTTTTTCCCTGTTTATTACTTTTATTTCAAACATTACCCATCCCTATTCCAAAGTTTTATTGGAATAAGCTGAATAAAGAAACCCAGCATTTTATTTGGTCTAACACTAGCCCCTGTCTTGCAAGGATGGTGCTTCAAGCATCCCGAGCTGATGGTGGGCTGGCCCTCCCGAATTACCATCATTATTATTTGGTGGTTCAAGGTGCACAACTTTATACCTGGGCCAAGAGATGCATTGAATCAGGCTGGTATCAAATTGAGGAGGCCTCCTTGCCTGATTGGGCTCTATGGTCTCTAGCTACGAATACAATACCATCCCAGGTATGGATGAGTACGGACAACCCATGGGTCAAACATTTAGTGTACCCTTTTATGCCTTAGGAAGCTCACAGCCACTACAAATGGTCTGGGTCCCCTGTCTCTCATCTGATATAGGCAGTCCTTTTTATCGCCCAGAGCAGACTCTGGTTATCTTTACTGGGCAGACCACAAACTTCTGACTTTCATGCAATGTGCGGATGACGGGGGTGATTGTCGTGCGCTCAACTGCGGACTACGTTTGCACTGTGGAAGGAAGACCACTACAGATATCTACACATCCGACATTTCTTCTGGATGTCCAGTATCCCATCTCAGATACGTAGAAAGCATACGGATTTAGAATCTTTTTTTTTTTTTTTTTTTTTACTTTGCCATCACTCTTAAAGCTAATTTTCATTATGTCTCAGAGCTTTATTTAATATTAATGTGCTCCCGGGTTCCTCCCTTGGAGATGCAGCACAGGAGGTTGGAACAGGAGGAGGGCTCCCAGACTGACCTGGAACAATGGGCCAAGAGAGAGTGATGTAGCTGGCAGGTAATATCATCCCCCTCCTGGTGGGAATTTAATTGGAAGGTCCTGGCCCACTTTTTTTGTACGCCCACAATTACCAAGCATTTTAGCACCACCTCTATGGACCTCTGTTGGAGGAATTGTAGGGCTAAAGGTACTCACCACCATATATTTTGGGCTTGTCCCAAACTCTCTGGGTTTTGGCAGGGGGTCGGTTCAGAGCTTCAAAATATAACAGACATCCAACTCTCCCTTACTTTCATGGATCTGATCTTAGGATTCTCGACTCTCCTGGCTGCCCCCAAGAACATTAGATGCCTAGGCCAAATTTTGTGAGTTGCTGCCCTTAAGTGTATCACCTCAAGGTAGCTGTCCCCTGTCCCGCCCACCTTGGCATGTTGGAGAGCTAGGGTGGCAGAGATTGAACGGATGGATAGTATCACTAATCAGCTTAGGTTGCGATGGGAGAAATTCCTGGAGTTATGGCACCCTTGGCATCGGATCTTAGTATCCACAGATCCCATTTAAACATTTGTTCTCAAATACGGTCTATGGATGTGTTGAATTGGGGGGGAGATACACGCACCCTTCTGTTTCTTTCCCTTTCTTTGTTCATCTTATTATTGCATCATATGGGTTAAATGAGGATAGTTTTTCTCTTTGTAAAGTATCTAATGACATCATCTGTCTTGGGGATTTCAACCTGGACTGGCTTGGCCCGAATGCCTCTCACCTAGCATCAACCCTTAGTAAAGCTAACTTGACTCAACTTATCACATCTCCTACCAGAATTTCTCCCAATGGTTCGAGCTGCATGCTCATCGACTGAATACTTACCAACAGAATGGACCGGATTAACTCTTCGGGTGTCCTAGCGGACTCTATCAGTGACCACTGTCCTATATACTGTGCGTGGGATGCCTCTCCCCCAACTTATCCCCCTGAAGTACTATCTTTCTCTAATTTTGCCCTCCTGGACACAGCAGCCTTTCTTCAGGACCTCAGTCTGGTTGACTGGTCCTCTATTTTCACCAGTAATGATGTCAACACAGCTACTGAATACTTCACCAACTCCTTATTCTCCCTACAGAGGAGACATATCCCCCTCTTTACCCGTAGGATTAAGGGCAAACCCACTAAGTGGCTTAGGCACCCTATACTCCAACGCCTAAAACTAAGGGATAAGCTATGGGTGAAATGAAAATCCTCCTCCCTGCCCTCGGCCTATGAGGAATATCGCGCCTTAAGAAATACCTGCAAGAAGGAGATTCGGTTAGTCAAAAGTATCTACTACCATGAGCTACTTCGCTATTCCACATCCAATCCAAAGCGATATTGGTCACAAATTAATGAAATCCTTGGGAACGACAGGCCGCAGACTCTGAGGGAAATGATGGCAAATGATGTCAGCTGTAACCACCCCTCTACTATTGCCAAAGCCTTTAACTCTATCTTCACAATGCTTCCCAACTTCCCTCAGGCCTCTCCTTATGGCCCTCCTACATCCCTCCAGGATACTTTTGATGCCCCAGCACCTCTGATGCTTGCCCCTGTCACTAGATTTGAAATCCTAAAACTTCTCAGATCTATTTCTCCCCATGGAAGTGCGGGTACTGATGGTCTTGAGCCTAGGATCCTTCGTTTGTCGGCCTCCCTCTTAGCAGCCCCTGTAACTAGACTATTCAACCTCTCTATTTCTACCTCTACTGTTCCCCTTATATGGAAATTGGCCAGGATTATTCCAGTGTTCAAAAAAGGTGACCCTAACATATAAACAAACTATAGGCCCATTGCTATACTGCCCACCCTTAGCAAACTGCTGGAAAAATTAATCCATGGCCAGATCATCTCTCATCTAACTGAATTCAGTCTTCAGTCTCCTATCCAGCATGGTTTTAGGCCTGGACACAGCACTGCCACGGCTCTTACCCTGTTCACCAGTGAGGTTAAGACAAACATGGATAATGGACAACTCACTGGGGCTGTATTCATTGACTTTACTAAAGCATTCAACCTGGTTAACCATCCCCTGCAACTACGCAAACTGCAGTGCCTTGGTGCTACTGGCCCCACCTTATCCTGGTTCAAAAGCTATCTCGACTGTCATTCGCAAGCTGCTTCCTTCTATAAAGTACACTCATCCTCCTCTGCAATCTCCTGCGGTGTCACTCTGGGCTCTACACTGGGCCCGCTGCTCTTTTCCATTTTTGTTAATAATATTCCGGTCTCCACTACCCACTGTAAATCTATCATGTATGCTGATGACCTGCTCCTCTATACTACTTCCACATCTGTCAGTGACATCAATGTGCACCTATCATCCTCTTTCCTGCAGATCCAATCCTGGCTTTCCTCTAACCATTTCATTCTTAATTTATCCAAGACCCAGGCCATGCTCTTTGGGTCCTTAAGAAAATCAGTACCAAATCCCCTCATCTGCGGGTCCTATGCCCTGATGGATCTACAATAACCAAAACAAAATCATTTAAATATTTGGGGGTGACTCTTGACCCCCAACTCCACTTCACCTTGCATATTAATGAGGTCTGTAGACACATCAACTCGAGGATTGGAGCCACTTACAGGGTACTCCCTCACTACTTCAGCCAGGGTCTCTGTAGCCCATGGGGTCCTGCTCCCTGGGCTGAAACATGTTCTTCCTGTCTTCTATCATGCCAAGGTTGCTGTTCTACATAAATGGGACACCACATACAACAACATCTGCAGATTTGCCCTGTCGGCCCCCCGTTGCACCCATCACTGTCTGCTCTACTCAGCATTGAACTGGCTGTCTCCCTACAGCCTGCGCTCCTACACTCTGGGAAGCCTTATTGATTCCTTATCCCATCCACCCCGTCCCGACGCGCTTGCAGCTACGCCTAACCCTGTTACCAAAGCTCATCCTCTAAGGTCTTCTGCTTCTCCCCTGCTCACCGTTCCTCTTTGCTCTACTAAGATGGGTGAGCAAGCTTTCTCCCACTTTGCTCCCAAATTCTGGAACTCCCTTCCCACCATCAAGCTTTCTCCTTCTCACTATTCTTTCAAAAAAGCACTTTTCTCTTACTTGAACACGCTTGGTGTTTGCAATTGCCCCTAATTCCCACTCTGGTTTCTCCTGCTCACTCCATGTCTGACAATGTCTATAGTCATACTGATGCTCTGTATATTGCTTGGCTGGTTTGTTGTTACCCACTTGTACATGGGTGTTTTCTTATCTGTAACCTTGTTTGACCTCTCTGCATGAGGTCCTGTGTTTATTTTGGTTATATCTGTCTTGTCCTCAGTAACAATGGTCTCCTTTATTGTTGTACATTCCCGGGTTGTGCTTGAAAATAGGCAGGTCTTTTGCCTAATGCACTTACCTGGTTAACAAAAGCTAATAAAATACATAATAACATATAAAATGCACAGTATGGCCATAGTCAGGTCTTGTGATAATTGTTAGTTAATAGTTCTCCAATCTCATGTCTGTCTTTACTTTGGCTTAACAATAACAAGATGCATTTCATTAGAAGTTTTGCTATGTAGTCAGTTAATAAGGAACTACACTGACCCAAGTTGGGTCCGTTTTATGCTGCGAGTCCTGAAGCAATAAACTTTTAATTATTGACTACTAGTTGGACTGTTTATGGGCCATTCAGAGACTCTCTGAGCACTGAACTTTTTTTTTATCCAGCTATTTGTCCCCCCCATCACCACCTCCCACCTACTTGGCAACGGGGGGGTACATGGTAGAGCTGGAAGGCGGCACTGTCTCCCCCCCCACCAGAGGGGCTTATTCTCCGGACCTCCGCATTTCCAACCCCCGTCCCAAGGTGAAGGGTGTCAACTTTCCCTCCCCGGACACCAACATCTAGGCGGGGGCCAGAGTGAGGTCCTGCGGGGCTGTCATTGAGAAGGTCAGCTCCAATTTTTTTTTTTTTTAATATTTTCTCCCTGCCCCTTGCCACGGCTGCCCACATGCGTATGGAGGCATGTGCATGCAGTGACCTGTGGCACCTACCCTACTCTAGTCACCCCTGACTGCACTACTTCCAGGCCTCCAGCCGGGGGCAGCCTTGCAGTGGACGCAGCTGGATCCCCACCCGGGAGGGGAGAGCTGCCTTACGGCTGCTCAGTCCATCTCCTGGCCTCCCCCCCAGCTGACCTGGGCTCGTTCCCGAACCAGGGTCGACGGTATGGTGTGAGGTGTGGCATCCAGCACCTCAACCCTCAGCGTCAGCGGGCCGGCTGAGCACTGGACTTTCATGGGACTTGAGTCATATGGACCTTGTTTAAGTTTACCTTTATAATAAGTACCCATTATGGTGTTGTATTATTATTTTTATTTTTTTTTTTTGGGTGGGGGTCAATATGTGCTTTGAATTGTGAGTTGGCTATGTTAAAAGATGTTATTGCTGTACTGTGTCATACACTGATTGTTTCAATAAACTTTTCCTTGAAGTAAAAAACAGGAAAAAAAATAAAAAACTAAAACTACTACTGGCTTCCAACATCATAGGGCCAAAAAATCCCCAAAACTGACTGCATAGGGGCAATAATCCTTATAAAGGTGTTCCTACAATACTATCACACTCCAGACATGGGCAAACCTTTCCTCAAGGCCTTCATGCCTGTGGGAAGCCTTGACCCCAATCATCCGTGGATGCTCATCCAGAGCACATCGGCACATCCCACATCTATGGCTGAAGTCGTTTCGTGACCAGGAGCTCTAGTGCCTTGGTCCTATGTTCTGAGAGACATCCAGGCAAATCCAGGGGAACCACAAAAAAGGAGAGAATTAACTGATATTTCCCTTTCCTAGAGGAACTACGTAAAGTGGCAGGGCTCACCTTCTACTGCCTTATCTTCATAAGTGCTGCATATATATATATATATATATATATATACACACAGTATATATAATGGAATAGCAGGCTCCATTCCTGGCCCTGTTAAAGTGAATCCTTCTCAGACCCTATTGAGCCATATAGGGATCCAAGAAAAAATTACTCACCTTAGTAATGTTGTTTCTTCTAATGGAGTCTTGCTATATTATGACATATGCAGTGAGTCCCAACCTTCGAACTGCTCCGGAGGTGAAAGAGTTAACTTTCCATGCCAGGCATGGAACGCTGAGCTCGAGCTCGGTTGAAACTCTGTCTGTTGTTCTTCAAACGCAAACCGTCAGATCTTTACGAGCAAACTCACTGAGGTCCTGTGTGGTAGCTGTAAACCTACACTAGCCAACTGGCTACTAACCATAAGAACACATTTTTTGGTCCCAAAACAAAGACTCAAGTCAGGAGACCCAAAAAATGAAAAACACAACACCAAGTCACCCAAAAAAAGGAGGGGTGAAAATAACAAGGTGGGCATCTACTAAGTGCCAACACTGCATTGCCCACCCACATCCCAAAACAGAGGTTCTGAGAGGGCAGGCGGGGGAGGTCATAATAGCAAGACTCCATTAGAAGAAACAACATTACTAAGGTGAGTAATTTTTCTTCAAACAACATGAAGTCTTGCTATATTATGACTATATACAAACTACACAGCAGTACCTGATGGAGGAAGGGACAGGAACCTACTTAGGAAATAGGCCTACAAAGCTTTGCCAAACCGAGCATCACTCCTAGCCTGGATGTCCAGGAGCAATGCTTGTAAAAGTGTGAACTGTTTTCAAGGTAGCTGCTTGACAAATCTCTAGAATAGGGATGTCCCTGGCAGCAGCCAGGGAAGCAGCTGTACCTCTGGTAGAGTGAGCCCTCAGGCCTGAGGGAGGAACCTTACCTAGCTTTTCATAACAGAATTGGATACAAGAGACAATCCACCTGGCAATGGATCTTTTAGTGGCAGATTTCCCTTTACCAACCTCACCAGAAGTGAGGAACAGTTGGAGGGAGTCAAACCTGTGACCCTTGGTACGCTCTATGTAGTAACTAAGGGCTCTCTTCACATCTAAGCTGTGCAGCATCCTCTCGCCAGAGGAGGAATGGTCAGTGAAGTACACTGGAAGAGATACAGATTGATTAAGGTGGAAATCTGAAACCACCTTAGGCAAGAACTTCCTGTTAGTCCTGAGGACCACCTTATCTCTATGAAAGGAGATAAAATCAGGCTCCAGTGACACAGCTTGTAATTCACTTATGTGTCTGGCAGAAGTGATGGCTACCAGAAACACAGTCTTCCAAGTCAAGTACTTAAGCTCTGCTGAAGACAAGGGCTCAAAAGGAGGTTGCATAAGCTGAGCAATGCAAACATTAAGATCCCAGGCAGGGGCAGGGGCCCTGAATGGAGGGTTGGTGTAAAGCAATCCCTTAAAAAACTAGGAGAATACAGGATAAGCTGAAAGAGAAGAGGGTTTACCTGCTGAAATAAAAGCAGACACAGCTGCCAAATGTACTTTTAGGGTATCTGGTCTCAGCCCCAAAGTATTTAAATGGACCATATAATCCAGGACTGTGGGTAAATCAGCAGATTCTGGGGAAATATGCTTCCCAGAGCACCATATGGAAAACCTCTTCCATTTGGAATTGTAAGTAGCCCTGGTGGAAGGTTTCCTAGAAGCCTTCAGTATATCCATTACACCTTGGGAGAGGTGTAGATCAGCAAACTCTAACTCTTCAAGAGCCAGGCCTTGAGATTGAGAGAAACATAGAAACATAGAATTTGACGGCAGATAAGGACCGCTTGGCCCACCCAGTCTGCCCATTTCCCTACCTGATGGATAAGCTGCAGATCCTAGTTAACCAGCAGCCTACTTCTTCCTACCCACCCCCTAGAATTGCCTGATGACTGTCCCATGCATGCTTGAATTCCACCACTGTTTTGACTCACAACTTCCTCTGGAAGACTGTTCATCATCCACAACCCTCTCTGTGAAAAATACTTCCTTAAATTACCTCTGAGCCGCCCCCTTCTATCTTCAAATTGGCCTTTGTTTCTTGCACCTCTTTTTTGAAATATGCTACCCTCTTGGACTTTGTTGATTCCTTGAGGTACTTGAAAGTTTCTATCATGTCCCCCTCTCCTCGAGGCTATACATATTAAGCTCTTTAAGTCTCACTTCATGTCTTCTGGTGCAGACCCTGCACCATTTTAGTTGCCCTCCTCTGGACAGCTTCCTTCCTGTCTATGTCTTCGGAGATTGGGTCTCCAGAACTGCCGCTGTACTCAGATGTTGTCTCACCAGCTGTCTGTGTACAGAGGATAATAACTTCTTGTTTTCTGCTGGTGATGCCTCTCCTATGCATCCCAGTATCTCCCCAGCCCTCCTTGCTGCCTCTCACATTGCTTGCCCACCTTTAGGTCATCTGATATGACTACACCCAGGTCCCTTTCCATTTTGTTGTTGTTAGTATCTCACCCCCATTGTGTACTCTTCCCTGGGTTTTGTTTCCTAGGTGCATTACCTTGCACTTCTTAGCATTGAATCTAAGCTGCCATACATTTGACCATTCTCTAACTTGCCAAGTCCTTCTCATCCTATCCACCCCAC
Organism: Neoceratodus forsteri; assembly: GCA_016271365.2. Taxonomy (NCBI): domain Eukaryota; kingdom Metazoa; phylum Chordata; order Ceratodontiformes; family Ceratodontidae; genus Neoceratodus; species Neoceratodus forsteri. Next base: position 1,225,318,228 of record CM057450.1, read on the forward strand.
CTTGTGCATCAACTCTGTTGCAGATCTTTGTGTCATCTGCAAAGAGACATACTTTCCTTCCAGTCCCTCTGCAATGTAACCATAAAGACATTGAAGGACAGATCTAATACTGAACCCTGTGGTACCCCACTACTAACCCCTTTTTTCAGAGTGGACTCCATTTTACTATTACTCTCTGTGTCTTCTCCAGCCAATTCTTTACCCAGGCTGTCATCTTGGGACCCACTCCCAGGCTGGCTAACTTGTATATTAATCTTTTGTGTGGGACTGTGTCAAATGCCTTGCTAAAGTCTAGGTAGGCCATGTCCACAGCTCCTCCCTGATCTACTACTTTGGTCACCCAGTCAAAGAAATCTATCAGATTTGTCTGGCATGACCTTCCACTGTGAATCCATGCTGCCTTGGGTCCTGTGCCCTCTGGCCTCTAGATACGCAAAATTCTTTCCTTCAGAAGTGATTCCATCATTTTCCTACCACCAAGGTTAAACTAACAGGTCTGTAGTTTCCTGCTTCTGCCTTGCTCCCACTTTTGTGAAGGGAATCACATCTGCCCTCCTCCAGTCCTCAGGTACCACCCCATCCTCCCATGATTTGTTAAAGGGGGTAGTCAGTGGTGTCACTAGTTCTATCCTTAGTTCTTTTAGAATTCTGGGATGAATCCCATCAGGCCCCATTGCTTTGTCCACCTTCAGTTTTAAGAGCTCTTTCAGAACTCTTTCTTCTGTAAATGGGCTGGTATCAACTTCTGTATCCAGAGTGTTTCTACTGTTGTTTTAGGTACCTCCCCTCTTCCTTTGTAAATACTGAGCAAAATATTTGTTTAGTATCTCTGCCTTTTCACAGTCACCCTCTGCCCACCCTCCCTCCCTTTATTAAGCCTCACTATCCTCCCTTGGTCTTCCTTTGCTCTGATGTACCTATAAAGGTTTTATCCCCCTTCTTAACTGAGTTGGCTATCTTTTCCTCGGTTTGGGCCTTTGCTGTTCTGACTGCCTTTCCAGCTTCCTTTGCTTTAACTATACAGTTCTCTGTCCTGTTCCTTCTGTGATTCCTTGTACTTCCTGAATGCTTTCTTTTCTCTTGAACCTTCACTGCCACTTCCTTTGAGAACCATAGTGGTTTCTTACCTCATTTCATTTTGTTTATTTGCTTTACACAAAACTTGTTACCTCTGTGATGGCAGTTTTATTATTCCCCATTGTTCTTCCCACCCCTTCCTGCCCATTTGCTAGTGCATTCCTTAGGCACTCACCCATTTTGGCAAAGTCAGCCTCCTAAAATCCAGTACCTTTGTCTTTGTATGGCTTGGACTCTATTGCTGTGTTTATTGTGAACCATACTGTTCGATGGTCGCTAGTTCCCAGATGGCTACCACTTCACATCTGTGATCCTCTCATCTCCGTTTGAGAGAACCAGGTCTAAGATTGCTCCCTCTCGGTGGGCTCCAATACTAGTTGTCTAGAGGCATGCCCCTGTAGGGCATCCAGAATAACCCACTCTTAGAAGTGGCTGCTGCAACTGCACTCCAGTTAACATCTGGCATATTCAGATCACCCATCAGCAATATCTCCCTTATCTGCCATTCTAAGTATACTTTCTATCATTTCCTTGTCCATTTCCTCCCCTGAGAGAGGGTCTGTATACAACCCTGATAGGATTGTGGTGCCATTGCCTCGCCTCCAAATTGACCCACAGTGCTTCTTCTCCTCCCTGTTTACCCTTTTGTTCTGTTGCTTTGATTTCTTCTCTTATGAGAACTACTCCTCCTCCTCTTTTACCCTCCCTGTCCCTCCTGTAGATAGTGTATCCTGGTATGTTCAGTCCCAGTCATGGTTCTGTGTACCATGTTTCTGTGACTCCACAATATCCAGATCTTCCTCCTCCATCAAGGCCACTAATTCAGGAAGCTTGTTACCAGACTACGGACATTGGTACTCATTGCTCTCCATTTTTGATGGCTTTACCTTCTGTAGAGGCAACCCCCACTGACCTTTCTACCTTGGCTTTTTCTCATTTAGTACCCTGTTTGTAGAGGCTGGAGTTTTCCTTCTGCTTATCAGTGCCTCCCTTGACTAGTTTAAAGGCTTGCCAATGAAGCATTTAAACCGATTGCCCAAAGACTTGTTCCTTCCTGGACAGATGCAGACCATCTCCTGCCAGTATAGGTTGGTGTCCTCCCAGGTGGAACCCCAGTCCCCAATGAAGCCAAACCCTGTGCTCCACACCATTTTTTAACCATTTGTTAAACTGCATGGTGCAAAGTACCCTGCCTCACTCATGCCACTGACAGGCAGCACCTCTGAGAGGATACTGTGTGTGCTACTTGTCTTAAGCCCTTCCAACTCTACAAAGTCCTTTTGCACTGCTCTAATCTCATGATGAGCCAAGTCATTAGTCCCTAGGTGGACAATGATGTCCAGCTCAGAACTCCCGATGCAACTGTTCTCGTGATCCTAAGGATGACTTCCTGTCCCTCAAGCCATGGCACCAGGCAGGCACCTACTTCAGTTTTCCCTGCTCCCCCCAGTTCTATCCCCCTAATAATTGAGTCCCCCACCAGGAGCTGCTTTCTTTCCCCGTGGTGCCCTCTGCCTCCTTCCTGAGGGCCTCCCTTGTGACAGTTGTCTGTACCCTCCTTAGTCTCCTCTGCGGGTGCATCCATAGGGGAACTATGCTCCCCCAGAATGGTGTATGGATTGTGGAGTGTAACAACTGACTGGGTGTGCCTCTATTCCACCACCCTTACCCTTCCTGAGCCCACTGTGGTCCAACTGCTGTGCTTTCTTCACAACCTCTGAGGTAGCGGTGGTGGCTGTGGTGCTCCCTGGATGTGAGGGTTCCCTTGCCACTGTCTAGTGCTTGCCTGAAGATGGGCAATTTCCTCCCTCAGGGCAGATAGTTGTCTGCAAACAGGGCAGCATCTCAGCCTCACAGAAAGACTCCCGGAAGACTGCCCTTACAAGCCATTACATTGTACTACTCCCCACATAACTGTCTACCTTGTTTAGTTTTTTTTTTGTGTGTGTGTGTGATTGGTGTGTTATATGAGAAATATATGTATTTATATAATGTGTATACTTATATTGTCAGTGCAGTGTGCTAGACAGGATATGACAGTGATGTGTACCTTGCCCTCTTGAGAAATGATGCCCAGAACCCCAGGTATAAATAAACTATTTCCAGGGGTGGGTGGGGTGAGGGGTGGGAAGGGGTTGGGCCTAAACTGTGCTGTCACGAAACAATCAGCTAAACGCTCTGACCTACCGATGCGATGAGTGCCTTCCTGTCAGCAAGATGCCATACACGACAATTTGTAACACTACTTCAAACCAATTTGACAGAGAAAATACCCTGCTAATCAAACAGAGAAAAATCCAAACATCCAAGTCAGACACAGGTAAACCTCCCCAGCCCCAAAAGAGCCTGGTGACTTGTGCTCTGAAAACAGTCAGCCCCAAAACACGTCAGCTGTGCAGAAGGGCAGACATAGAAAACAATATTTAGCCTATGTGGGTTTAAACTCTTCCTGCACTGAAAACCTTAACACTTGTAACACAAGTAAAGCAAACTCCACCTCCCTCTGTTGATTGAAAGACTGCCTTTTCTGATAATTCTAAGTTGCTTATTTCACCTTCAGTTAGAAGTATCCTCCACCTGAAGAATATTAACTTTCTAAGGAATCTGCTTCAAACCAAAGACAATTGTAAATTGTAAAGTTCACCTCCCTCTGTTGTGAGCAGACTCACTTTCTTGCAAATCTTAAGTCCAGTGTTGCAGCTTGCAGCCAGAGGTAGCTTCACCTGAAGACTATGAGGTTATCTGATGAGCCTGCTAAAATTAGTACTTTTATCAAGGTCTGTAAGATTCTTCCAGAGCTATTGGCTGTTAAGTAGCTGTGATGTAAGCACTTCCTGACACAGTCTGGCTTGGCTTTATAAGGCACACTGAGGTAAACAAATAAAAACCAGTTTCCACCCCCTAGGGACTGTCTGGGTCCAATACACAGCCTGTAACCTGCTCTCAATTCAGGGCTTATGATAAATTCTTAGCCCAGTGAATACTCACAGTATTACAAATATTGCAATGCAAACAGTCAATCACTACCTCCAATCAAGTCAGAAGGGCAGAAACACAGAAAACAGTAAAATCTTAACAATTGTAACAAGTAAAGCAAACTCCACCTTCCTCTGTTGATTGAAAGACTGCCTTTTCTGATAATTCTAAGTTGCTTATTTCACCCTTCAGTTAGAAGTATCCTCCACCTGAAGAATATTGACTTTCCTAAGGAATCTGCTTCAAACCAAAGACAATTGTAAATTGTAAAGTTCACCTCCCTCTGTTGTGAGCACTACTCACTTTCTTGCAAATCTTAAGTCCAGTGTTGCAGCTTGCAGCCAGAGGTAGCTTCACCTGAAAACTATGAGATTTGAAGTTCGGGTACCAAACCCTTCCCTGAGCACAGGTTAACAGGTTGTGATTCCTGGGAAGACTCAGGGGAAGATGGACTGCTAAGGACAGTAGGAGTGGATACCAGGGTTGTCTGGCCCAGTCTGGAGCAATCAGAATCATCTGGCAGGATTGAGATCTGATTTTGACTAACACTTTGAACAGGAGAGGGAAGAGGGGAAAAGCATAGAGAAACTTCCCTTCTCAATTGAGAACTAAGGCATCGAGGGACTGAGCCCAACACTGGGGCCTGCAGCAAAAGGGAAGTTGGTGTTGGGGCTGCAAAAGATCTATCTGTGGTGCTCCATCTAGCAAATACTACCTCCAGGACCAGGGGGTCCAGTGACCATTCATGATGGCCCTGGGAAATCCTGCTGAGAGCATCTGCCAGGACATTGTCCTTGCCTGGGAGGTGAACTGCCGTAAGGGAGGTGTTCAGGGAGTAAGCCAGAGACCACAACTTCATTGCTTCGGTGCACAAGGCCATAGACTGAGTGCCTCCTTGCTTGTTGATGTACCACATTGTGGTGGTGTTGTCTGTTCTGACCTGTACAACTTTGTTCTGAACAGATGTGGAAAAAACCTGAAGTGCTAGAAAAACTGCTCTGAGTTCCAACAGATTGATGTGGAGCAGAGATTCCTGAGGGGACCACAATCCCTGGATAGTGAGGTCGCCCATGTGAGCTCCCAACCCCAAGAGGAATGCATCTGTAGTAAGGATTAAGGAGTGAGACTGAGTGACAAAGGGAACCCCTTGTCTCAGATTGCTCTGATCCTGTCACCACTGTAAGGCTTGGATCAGAGTTCGAGTTACTGGGATCAATTTGGGTAGAGGGTCTTTCCTTTGAAACCAAAGGCTCTCAAATGGAACTGGATGTCCCTCATCTGAAATCTTGCTCCCTGCACTACTACTGTAGAAGCAGCCATGTGCCCCAGGAGCTGTAGAAAATGCCTTGCTGGTCGAGAGACCTGCAGGGTGAATGAGAGGCCAGAGGACCAGGGTCCTTGCCCTGTCCAAGGAAGGAGGCTCTGACTTTCTCTGTGTTCAGCTCTACGCCTATGAGGTGAGGAGCTGGACAGGCTCTAGAACTGACTTTGAAAGACTGAGAAGGAAACCTAGAGAGGTAAGCAGTTGCTGAGTTATCTGTAGATGTAACTTGGCTTGGTCTGGAGACTGGCCTACTATGAGCCAGTCGTCCAGGTAAGGGAAGATGGCAATTTTTTTCCTTCTTAGGGAGGCAACTGCTACTGCCAGGCATTTTGTGAACACCCTTGGAGCAGAGGTGAGGCCAAAGGACATTGCTCTGAACTGGTAATGGCCTGAGGGCAGCTCAACCTGAGGTACTTTCGATGGGAGCTTCTGATGAGAATATGGAAGTAGGCATCCTTGAGGTCCAGGGCGCCTAGCCAGTCCCTGGCCCTGAGAGAGGTAGAATAATTCCCAGAGTCACCATTTTGAATTTTGGTTTTAAAAGGTGCTTGTTTAAGTATCTGAGATCAGGATGGGCCGCCATTCTCCTGTCTTTTTGAGGTAAGGAAGTACCTGAGTACAATCCTTTGCCCTGGTGTGAGGTGTAACCCTTTCCACAGCTCTGAGAGCCAGGAGGGAAGAGACTTCTGCCTCTAGGGCAAGTGCCTCTGGTAGATTTGCAGGTGGAAAGGATCTGGTTCTCATCTTTGGAAAGTCTGAAGCTGAGAACCAGTCCCAATTACAACTTCCAGGACCCACTTGTCTGATGTCAGAGACTTCCAGTCCTGGACAAAGTAAGCCAGCCTGCCCCTACAGGTAGGTGAGAATCGGCCGGGCAACCCCATTAGGGTGCCTGCTTGGCAGGGGCTTTGGGCTGAGGGGTGGAAGCAGGCCTGCTTGTACCCGTCTGCCTCTCCCTCTAGAACCCCTCTGGGCGTAAGCAGAAGGAGGCCTGGGCTTGGTAAAAGGCCCATGAAAGGCCTGCCCTGACCCTGGAAGGCTGCCTTTGAGGAATGGCCTGCCTTTCCTTGGCCTGTGCACTCCTATAGGTGGTCCTATACTCATCCATTTTCTTCATGTAATTCTCTGTCTGCTCCCAAACAGAGAATTACCCACAACAGGAAAATCCATGGCCTTAGTCTGGGTATCCTGTGACAGGCTAGTACATCTGAGCCAAGCCATTCTGCAAGTGCTACAGATGTAGCCACTCTTGATGACACATCATTAGAGTCGACTGCAGCATGAGTTGCACCTTGGATGCCTCAATACATCAGCAGCCACCTGCTCCAGCTCCTTGGCAAGCTGGCCAGGGACCTGTTTTGCTAGAGCCATAACAGTATCCCATCTGGATTTCTGATATCTAGCAACATAAGCCATATAATTTGCCTGTCTGAGTCCCAAGGATGCTGCCATGTACTGTTTCTTTGCCATGGCATCAATCCTCCTGGAGTCCCTGTCAGGGGGGTGTGAAGCCAAGGGAATATTTGCCTTGTGACAGGCTGCAGCCTGCACTACTCCAACATGGCTGCATTGTTGAATAAGGAACTCCGTATCAGAGCCTGACAATGTGTACCTCTTGTCCATTCTCTTATCTACAGGAGGTATAGTGTGAGGAGTTTTTAGAATTTTTACTGTCTGTTTCCCAAAAGATTTATGCAAAGGAATAGACAGTCTCCTAGACTCTGGGATATCCATCATTTCCACATAGTCAGGCTCCTCTTGATCATCCACAGCTTCCTCCATAGGGAGCTGGAGGTTCAACCACTTTTTATAAAACATAAAATGAGAAGGGACTCAGAAAGCCTAGGAGGACACTCCTGAAGGTCTGTCTGGGAGATGTCTGGTTCAATAGGCACATCCAGACTTTCAAATCCATTCACTCTCCTCATACTCCTCTTCCCCTCCTCCGGTTCATAAAATTCCTCTAAATCGTACTCTTGAACCGGTGGAAAACTGGCCAACCGTCGCTTACCTGATGGTGCCGGTTCGGTTGGAACCGGGGAAAGCGACTGGACAATTTTAATCGCTTTGGCTATTTCTTCAGCGGTTGGAGAGGAACGTTTTGGCTCCACACCAGCTGATTTCCTAGTCCTTGTTGCTGGAAGCAACTCCTCAGAGTCGGCTCTCCTTTTCCCCGAGGAAGTCTCGCCCTGGTCGGAGGGCACTCCCTCCGGTTCGGTTCGAAACGAACGGGCTGGCCATCCGGTTCAGCTGACTTTTTGGCCTCTCTTTCCCTGAGCCTACCAACTCTCTTTTCCAGGGTAGCTGCAGGAAAATTTTTGCAAATCTGGCAGTCTGCATTGAGGTGGTCAAACCCCAGACAATAAACACAGGTGGTGTAGGGGTCAGCCTTGGCAAAGACTTCCCCACAGACACTGCAGTGTTGAAACCCAGTGGGCGGTTTTCTTTTGGGTTTCTCCAGACATAACCAGCCTAACCAAAACTTACCCGTTATGGCAAATCTGCCAGGTAAGACCCTCTTATCGGTTCCCAACAAGTGTCTGAGCCATGGAAAAAACGTAATAAAATCCGTTTTTTTTAGAACCGGTAAGAACCAGTAACCACACTCTAAATGACAGATTAATATATTTTAAACAACCTGATCAGTTCAAACCGAACCGATAAACCGTTTACAAGTTCCACACAGAATAGAAATTAATGTAAAACCTATCTAGTACTCACAATACCACAGACAGAGTCTGAACCAACCGGTTGCGGTTTAAATTTGGTCGAAAACCGAGAAAAACAATACTTTAACTGACAAAATGAACCGAGCAGAAGGAGAAATCTCCGGAGTGACTGTTCAGTGAGGCGGAGTAAAGAATCTGACGGTTTGAGTTTGAAGAACAACAGACAGAGTTTCAACCGAGCTCGAGCTCAGCGTTCCATGCCTGGCATGGAAAGTTAACTCTTTCACTTCCAGAGCAGTTCGAAGGTTGGGACTCACTGCATATGTCATAATATAGCAAGACTTCATGCTGTTTGAACCACTCTTTCAGTAAAGATACCCATAGTGTCACTGCATTCACGAAAACCTTACTAAAATTAAAAAAGAAAACACACTGGAAAAGAATGATACCAGTTTATTATCCCTAGCGCCTCACTATTTTGCATTAGCAAATATGTTATCCTCATTTTAATTGGGTTCAGATGGCTCCCCCAGGTTAACGAAAACAAAGACTAAATAATTTGGCTTTGAGTTTGGGGGGGGGGTAACATCACTGAATCTGGGTAATAGTATGGCCTTGACCAAACAATCCTTTTCTTATTGGACATTTTCAATGAGTTCCATTGGGAGACCAAGCTCCCCGCTGCAGCAAGCCGCAATTCCCAATTCTGCAGTGCCATGCTGTCTGAAACAAAATGTAACCCTAATATTCCAATCTCAGTACCTGAAATAAGTATCCCAGTAATATGTGTATTAGTGTTTCTAAAAGCACCAATACCAGCACCCCTTACTCTTCCCTAAATTAATATGGGAGCCAGATGCATTAGAAAAGGCCTGGAGAGTTTCTACCATAAAATGACTTGTTGCAGATCTTTGTGTATTCTGCAGAGAGGTATACTTTTCCTTCCAGTCCCTCTGCAATGTCACTTATAAAGACGTTAAAAAGGACTGGACCCAGTACTGAACCCTGCAGTACCCCACTAGTAACCCCTCTTTCTTCAGAGTGGGCTCCATTTACAATTACCTTCTGTGTCCTGTTGTCCAGCCAATGTTTTACCCAGGCTACCACCCTGGGACCCACTCCCAGGCTGGTTAGTTTGACTATTAATCTTGTGTGTGGGACTGTGTCAAATGCCTTGCTAAAGTCTAGGTAGGCCATGTCCACAGCCCCTCTCTGGTCTACTACTTTGGTCACCCAGTCAAAGAAATCAATTAGATTCGTCTGACATGACCTTCCCACTGTGAACCCATGCTGCTTTGGGTCCTGTGCCCCACTGGCCTCTAGGTACTCAACAATTCTTTCCTTCAGAAGTGATTCCATCACTTTCCCTACCAAAGAGGTCAAACTGCCAAGTCTGTAGTTTTCTGCCTCTGTCTTGGTCATACTTTTGTGAAGGGGAATCACTTCCGCCTTCCTCCAGTCCTCAGGTGCCACACCATCCTTCCAATATTTGTTAAAAAGGGTAGTCAGTGGTTTCACTAGTTCTCCCCTTAATTCTTTTAGAATTCTGAGGTGAATTCCGTCAGACCCCATTGCTTTGTCCACCTTCAGTTTTAGGAGTTCTTTCAGAACCCTTTCTTCTGTAAAAGGACTGGGATCGACCCCCATCAACAGTGCTTCTGTTAATTGGATTAGGCACCTCCTCCTCCTCCTCTTTTGTGAATACTGGGCAGAAATATTCGTTCAGTATCCCTGCTTTTTCACTGTCCCTCTCTGCCCACCCACTGTCCATTCTATTCAGCCTCACTATCCCTCCCTTTTTCTTTCTATGCTCCCTGATGTACCTATAAAAGGTTTTATCCCCCTTCTTAACCGAGTTAGCTATCTTTTCCTCAGTTTGGGCCCTTGCTATTCTGACTTCCTTCCCTGCTTCCTTCTGCTTTAACTGGTACAGCTCTCTGTCCTGCTCCTTCTGTGTTTCCTTGTACTTTCTGAATGCTATCTTTTTCTCCCTGACTTTCCCTGCCACCTCTTTTGAGAACCATAGTGGCTTTTTCTTTCATTTTAATTTGTTTATTTGCTTGACACAAAGGCTTGTTACCTCTGTGATGGCAGTTTTGATGTTTCCCCATTGTTGCTCCACCCCTCCTTCTAGCCTGTTTGCTAGTGCTTTGCTAAGGCACTCTCCCATCTTGCCAAAGTCAGCCCTCCTGAAGTCCAGTATCCTCACTTTTGTATGGCTTGACTCTGTAGCTGAATTTCGTGAACCACACTATTTGATGGTCACTTGTTCCCAGATGGCAACCCACTTCTAGATCTGAGATCCTCTCACTGTCCCCATTTGAGAGTAAGAGGTCTGAGATTGCTCCCTCATGAGTGGGTTCCAAAACTAGCTGTCTGAGGTATGCCACTGTAGGGCATTGAGAATGGCCCTGCTCTTGGATGTGGCTGCAGAAAATGTGCTCCAGTTAACATCTGGCATATTCAGGTCTCCCATCAACAGTATCTCACCTTTCTCTGCCATCCTAAGAATGCCTTCTATCATATCCTTGTCCATTCCCTCCCCTGACAAGGGGGTCTGCATACAACCCCTGTGTGGATTATGGTGCCATTTCCAGTCTCTAAGGTGACCCACAGTGCCTCCTCTCCTCCCTGTTTACATTTTTGTTTAGCTGCTTTTATCCCTTCCTTTACATAGAGAGCTACTCCTCCCCCTCTTCTCTCCTCCCTGTCTTTCCTGTAGGTTAGATACCCTGGTATGTTAACATCTCAGTCATGGTTCTCTGTGTACCATGTTTCTGTGACTGCTACAATATCCAGGCATCCCTCTTCCATCAAGGCCACCAGTTCAGGGAGCTTGTTGCCCAGACTACGGGCATTGGTATTCATTACCCTCCATTTCCTGATGGCCTTACTCCTTTTTGCCCCACCCCTGTCCTTATTGCCTTTGTCACTTTCTCCATTTACCCCATACCTTCTACCTATCGATATCTCTGTCTTGGTGTTTACCTCACTTACTACCCTGACTTTTGGGAGGGGATGGGGCTAGGATTTCCCTGCTCCTTTCCAGTGCCTCCCCCCCAGCTAGTTTAAATGTTTGCCAATGAAGCATTTAAACCTATCACCTAGATTTCTGGTTCCCCTCCTGGGCAGATGCAGCCCATCATGCCAGTATAGGCCTGCATCATTCCAGGTGGACCCCCAGTCCCCAGTGAAGCCAAATCCCTGAGCTCTGCACCAGTTTTTCAACCACTGATTGAATCCCATGGTGTGGAGCACCCTAGCCTCACCTACGCCATAGACAGGCAGCACCTCCGAGAAGGTTACCATGCGTGCTACTTGTCTAAGGCCTCTCTCAAATCCACAAACTCTTTCTGCACTGCTCACCAGTCCCTTTCTTAGCCAGGTCATTTGTCCCTAGGTGGACAATGACATCCAGCTCCTCCCCCTGTGCAGCTGCTTTGGCAATCCTGAGGATCAGCTCCCTGTCCCTCCAAGCCATGGCACCAGGCAGGCACCTTGCCTCCTCTCCCTTCCTCCCCAGTTTTACCTTCCTAACAATGGAGTCCCCACCAGGAGTTGTTTCCTTCCCTGTGGGGTCCCGCCACCACCCTCCTGTGGGTCTCCCTTGTGTAGGGGTTTCCAGCATCCTCCTTGGTCTCCACTGCGGGTGCCTCCATAGAGGAACCACACTTTGCCAGAACGGCATAGTAATTGTCGAGAGGTACAACTGGAGAGATGCGCCTCTGTTCCACCACTCTCACCCTCCCTGAGCCCACTGTGGTCCTACTGTTCCTCTTTCTTGGCAACCTCTGATGCAATGGCAGTGGCCCTGGTGGTCCCTGGATGAAAGAGGAGGTCACACAAATCCTGACCAACTCAGCTTGGAGATGAGCAACATCCTCCCTCAGCCCAGAGAGGTGCCTGCAGATGGGACAACACCACATCCTCCAGAACATCTCCCGGAAGACTGCTGCTCTACAGCCACTGCACTACACCACTCCCATCATGTCTTATTTCTGGCCCCTTCACTGTTGTTTGGAATCTGTACTCTTTCCTCTGTTTCTTTTTTCTTCTCTTCCTACATACTTACTGCCTCTGTGCCCTTTAGGCTCCTGATCGTCCTGTTCTGAGACAAGAAGATCCTATATTTCTCAGTAGACCCCTTACTTGCTCAGAAGCAGACCTCCAGCAGCTAAGGGGGGGGGATGGAGAGCTACTCTTGCCCTTCTAGGATGGTGAATCTTTGGTGGCTCTTTGATCACTCACTTCCTCCTCCCAAACAGGAAGTTCCTGTTGTAAGTCAAATATTTTTTTTTTTAAATTCAATATGCTTTATTTGTTTTACTCAACCTTACATATTAACACAAGGCATAGAAAAACTGGTGCATATATATGAACACAAAGTAAGGCCTTGGGGTTACATTGGCCCACAAATGCAAACTAATTTTAATTATAACTAAACCTTAAAAGATTCCTAATTATTACCCTAAAGTTCCCTTATGCCCCCTTCCCTCCCTAGATACAAGTCCACTGGTATTCATCTAAATGGGAGAACATCACCTGTGTAGATAACTGTGACTATCCAATATTTTAGTTAGTAATTAGGGCCAACATATATACCTTATTCCATTTCTTGTCAAAGCTAGCGGGGCAATGTCCAAGACTTGCTATGATTTTCTCTATTCTCAAATTGTATAAGAATTTGTTTAGCCATTCTGAAAAGGGAATAAGTTGGTGATCTTTCCAATACCTTAGTACCAATTGTTTTACTGTGTGAGAAATTAGAGCCATCTTCGCTTTAGAATTGGAATTCGAGAATACTCCCCCAAAAGGCAAATTTTGAGTTCAAAAAATGGCTCCAATCCAAGAAGGGGATCAAGTTTATTCTTGATCGTAGTCCATAGGGGTTTAATTGAAGGGCAGTCCCATACCATATGGAAAATAGTGCCGTCATTCAAACCGTACCTAACACATTTGGGATCTTGGAATTAGCCCATGGCATGTAGTTTTGCTGGTGTGAAATACATGTTGTGCATAATATAAAATTGTATAAGGCACAGTTTATCATTGGAAGTATAGGAGTATATGGCTTGCCAGATTTTGTCCCAGAAGAATTGCTTATCTGGAAATTGGGTTGACCAATAAGTTGGAGTTCTTTGGATATCTGGATAAATAAGTGGATATAGTTCTGGAGACTGCATGTAGACCCCATGCTAACATATAAAACATAATAAGAAGGTCTTTTTGGTCAGTATCCCAGATATTAGCCTCCATCTGAGTTATTAGAAGGTGTCTAACTTTGAAGCCTTTAAATATCTGGCTAGGAGGAAGATGCAAGGCTTTATGGAGTTCAGGTGAGGGCTTAATTCTGCCCTGTTCCAGTAAATCTGAAATCCTTACTTCCTGTTCAGTAGTATCCTCACTGGGTTTTATATACTGTTTGTCAATTGTAAAATTTGGATTCAGGTATATAGGTTGGGAGATATCCTTGGTGTTAATATGTTTAAGGACTTTACATAGTTGGACATGTACTTTCAGAGGCATACATATTAACTCATTTTGCAGTACTTTCTTACCCAACTTGGGAGAAATATGTAGTACACTGGTAGGGGAAATACCACTGTTTTTGATAATTAGGCATTCAATTTGTAACCATGATGGGTCACCATTCTGTGCCGCCCCAGTAGAAGTTGGAGGGAACCACCGGAAATACTTAGCTGTGTGGCTTGCTAAGCAGTAATGAAAAGAAAAATAGCAAATTAATACCTCCTCTTTGTTTAGGAGCACCCAATTTGGCATAAGACCTTCTTGGTGGCTTAGATTTCCAGAGAAACCTGGAGATAATCTGTTGAATCTTTTTGAACCAGGATTTCGGAAGGCAAAAATTCAACATATTCAGGGGATAGAACAGCCTCGGAAGTATATTCATTTTGATAATATTAATTCTTCCCTGTAAGGAAAGATATATGTGAGCCCATCTGTCAAGATCATGCCGTATTATTTCTAATTTAGCATCTAAATTCAGTTTCTTAATTTGTATCAAATTAGGGGTTGTTGTAAGTCCCAAATATTGAATCTGGGTCACCCAGTTTAATTGAAGATCCTCCACTTGAGATCAGTAAGTGTGTGAATTTAATGGCATGATTGTTGATTTGGATACGTTCAATTTGTAATTAGATAGGGCTCCATATGATTCTACAAGGGATATTATTACTGGCATGGATGTCATGGGGTTAGTAATATGTAACATAATATCATCCGCATATACTGACAAGCGGAGGTCCCATTCCCCAAGCCGAATACCCTGTACTCCGGGGGAATGCTGAAGACGATGTAATAGTGGTTCTAGATATAAGTTAAACAGTAAAGGTGAAAGAGGGCACCCATGGTGCATTCCCGAGTATAAGGGGAACAATTCTGAGAAGATGCCGTTGCAGGAAATTTTTGCTGTGGGGCATGCATACAATAACTGTACCCACTGGATATATTTATGGGGAAAACCACATTTTTTAAGTACTTCAAACAGAAAGGTCCAATTTACCCTGTTGAATGCCTTCTCCACATCCAGAGACACCAGTGACATTGGGTAAGGTGCAACTCTGGATGCGGAGATAACATGGAACAGCTTCCTAAGGTGGTCAGCAGAAGAGCGGGCAGTTACAAATCCCACTTGCTCAGGACTAAGTAGTGGGGTCCAAACTCGGGCCATTCTGGTAGCTAAAATCTTGGCAAAGAGTTTTATGTCATAATTCATCAGAGATATTGGTCTGTAGTTAGTGATCAGATGAGGAGATTTGTTCAGCTTAGGGAGCACTATTATAATGGCTCCTAACAGGGAAGAGTCAGTGAGTTACAGAAATAATGAACATGCTCAGTAATAAGGGTGAAAGTTGTTCTTTAAATACTTTATAAAATTGTGGGGGGAAGCCATCTGGGCCTGGTGCCTTATCATCAGGTAATGAGTCGATAGCGTCCCATAATTCTTGTTGAGTCATCTCCCTTTCAAGGGTTTGTGATTGTGATTGTTGGAGAGAAGGGAGCGGAAGCTCATTAAGATAATTCTGTATATCTATGACGGAGGGAGAAGGAGTTGGTGGAGAATATAGTGATCTGTAGTAGGCCTCAAACTCCCCAACAATTTCTTTAGGAGTGGTAAGTAGGGAGTTCTCCTTAAGGGAATTGAGAGCTACCACAACCCTAGACTCCTCGTTTCCTGAGTCAGAGGGCTAATAAATGGCTAGCTTTGTCACCCTGTTCAATATATTGAACATGGGTTTTGTAGGAATATACTGAGCCTGTTCCCTTAGAGATTCAGAATATTGGTTCTTTAATTTAGCTAAGTGCTCCAAGGTCTCTTCGTCCAGTTGACTAAGTTGCTGATTTTCTAAAATTTGGATCTGCGATAACAATGATGATGCCATTACTTCCCTCTTTTTCTTTCGAAAGCTGATAATTGGATACACTACCCCCTAACCACACATTTCAGGGCACACCAGAGTTTATCTGTATTTGGTATGGCTCCTTGGTTGTGTAGTAGAAATTGGTCAATAACTTCTTTAAGGGACTGCAGGGCTTTCTCATCTTGGAGAAGCTGTGTGTTTAGTTTCCATATGCCATTGTTGGTTATTTGGTGCAGTAAAGTGCTTTCGACCCATACAGGTGCATGGTCAGAAATGACTCTCGGGGACATGCCACTACCCGTTATGACCTCTAAAATTGGATTACTGACTAAAAAATAATCAATTCGGGACAACGATTTATGTATCAGCAAATAGTAAGTATATCCCCTGGCCTTGGGATTTCATAGTCTTCATGGGTCATTCAGACTAGAGGTTGATAGAAATTCCATTAGGGCTCTCTGTGCTGGAGTGAGACTAACCCCTTTACAGGTTGACCTATCTAATGCTGGTGTCAGAACCAAATTCCAATCTCCAGAAATTATTGTTGTTAACCACAGAAATGAGTTTAGGATATTTATTAGTGCTGTAACAAATTCGGATGAGTCAACATTGGGCCCATATACGGAACCTAAAATGAATTCGGTATGGTTTAAGATGCCTTTAAGAAAGATATATCTCCCCTGTTTATCACTTTGAGTTTGCTGTAATGTAAATTGTGTGCCCCTGGTAATGAGAATAGCTACCCCTTTGTGCCATTGCACTGCCTGCTGCAAATACCTGTCCTATCTGTCTCCTCCTAAATAGGTTGCCTTCCGTATCTAATAGGTGTGTTTCCTGCAATAGGGCAATATTACACTGCAGTGTCTCCAGATGCCTAAGAATTTGACGGCATTTGATTCCGGAACGAGCCCCTTTAACGTTCCAAGATATAAATCTCAATGTCATGAGACGTCAAAACTATGGACTAAGGCAGGAGATATCCCCTTTAAAAAACCTGAGTAACAATGGTAGTTGAAACACATAGGAATGAAGTAATTGGGAATTACTAACAGAAAACTTTTGGTCATTTCGTAACAGTACTCCCCCCCCATAGCTTAATCAGATTGTAAATTGTATCTAGAACTTCTCTATAAAGATCAACAAGTATTGTAAAACTGCTTCTGCTAACCCCCCTCAAAAGTAATCCTATCCCAACTAAAATAACAAACCCCCCAGTCCTTGCAACCGTACTCCCTTCGATCATTCGGTTGCAATCATACCCCACTGCCAAACAGACATTCTCTCTCACCCCAGGCCCCCCCCATAAGACAAGTATCTGAAAGCTTGGTATCAAATCTCCCTACTTTCTTTTCTGACTAAATCGAGATATACACATATAAGCTCGTAGATTCTACATAACCACAGCAAACAAGGCTTATTACAGGCTACAAGTAGACATGTATAATTAGCAGTATTGTGCAACAAACCTTAAGAATGAGATAACTTAAAAAATAAAGTAAGTCTCTGGTAACTATAAATAATCAGATAGGCTTTTAGACCTTCCGACTTGTTCAACTTAAGGCTTAATCTGGCGTCCATTGCTTCAGGGATCGTAGACCAACATAAAACAGATCAAACGAGAGATATTTAGGACACCTCCTTAAAGTTATTAGTAGTCCTTCATGATCTTTCTCCTCGTAAAACTACACAGGATACAGTTCAAAATGCTGGTGAGCTGTAACATAATATTATAGTTTCCTAGGACTTATCATTAGTCCTGCTCTTGAAGTCAAATGTCAACACTGAGGTACATACCGAGTTTTAATTAAAGCGACTAGTTCCCCTGATCACCGGAAAAGATCTGGAAATAATTTCTTGAGCTCTGTAGTGGCTTTGGTTACAGTGTCAAAAGAGATCCATTGTCCCTCTTTGTTTATTTGCAACATCGCTGGGTACCGCATGCAAAATCTTACCTCTGCAGCAATAAGTTTGACCACGATGGGATGCATCTCTGTGTGTTTTTGCCTGACAGATAGTGGCAAGTCTTGAGTTGCACGTATTGTTGCATTTTCCCATTGTACCTCTCTAACATCTTTGAGTTTTTCCAATATTATCTGCTTGTCCAGGTAGTTTAATAGCCTGAATATTAGAGGCCGAGGAGGGGAGCCAGCTGGAGGTGTGGGCCTTAATGCCCGGTGTGCTCTCTCAACAATGTACGTCGGGCCATTGGGGAAGGGCCCTGCTAACTTGGTACACATTTTTTGCACAAAAGAAATAGGGTTCACTCCTTCCTCCCCTTCTGGAAGCCCTAGGATAACCAAGTTGTTCCATCTGGAGTGACCCTCGAGGTCTTCCAGCTTGTCCTCAGTCTTTTGGGGACGCTGTCTTAGTGAGACTATCCCCGGATCAATCTGCACCCTCCAATCATCCAGCGAGGAGATACGTGCTTCGTTGTCAGTAGTACGAATCGTTAATCGGTCCATAGAGCTTTTAAGTGATTGCAGGTCATTAACTACCACATGTAGGGATTCTTTAATCGGCGCCAATCCTTCGAAGAAAGTCTCCTCCGTCAGCAGCTGTGGAGTAGAGGATATTGCGGTACCGCCCACTTTAGATCGCTTTGCCGGTAAGCCCTTCTCAGGAGACAGCGGGGGCGTGTGTTTGGGCCTCTGAGGCTTCATTGTTATTTTTTGGATATTCCGTTGGTTTAGATGCCCCAATTTAGTGTCAGTGTAGTCTTTGATTAATAAGACAGGATTCCACCAATTAATCCAGCAATTGGTGGAAGAACGATGTGGGTTTTGTGCTGAGGTTCGGCGGAGCGATGCAGAGCGTGCCTATATGGTGGCCATCCAACCGGAAGTCCCCGTTGTCAGTCAAATCCTGTGCCTATAAAAGTAGAACTAGCTTTGGGTGGGAGGGTGGAGGGGAGGGAAGGAGGTAAAACCCTGTTCCTCATTGTTCCGGGGGCACCAGCTCAATGGCCTTCTTTTGAAGTACAGCCTGGATTTCCTCTGCTGTGAGACTGCTGTGGACCTGAGAGTACTGAGACAGTACTGGAGGGTTGTCTGGAGGAACCTCCATGAATTCAATAGTGTGTTTTCTCTCAATGAGTTGCAGGACCCAGTGGTCTGATGTTATCTGACACCACCCTTCGGTGTGTAAGGAGAACCAACCCCCCACCACTTCCCCCGCAGACTCTGCTGAAGGAGGAGGGTCAGGCAGTGAGTCAGGAGAAGGAGTCGGAGAAGAGAAGCACAGGCTGAGATGTTCTGGTGGCCCATGGGGCAGAACCTCTGGTTGCAGGGGTAGTGGACTTACATTTGAAGCCAGCCTGCTGCTGCTGGTGCTTACCTCGAAATTGCTGTCATCCAGTCTTATGAAAGGACTGTTTTGGTTGTTGTTTGGGTCTGTACATAGTCTGCACTGACCAAACTGCTTTCCCTGCCTCCTGTAAATGGGTAATGATGTTTTCAGTATCTTCTCTGAATAGAACTGGCCCTCTGAAGGGGGCATCCATAATCTTGGACTGGATGTCCTGGGCGAACCCGGAGACTCTCAGCCAAGATTATTGGTCAATACAAACTGCAGAAGCTGCAGCTCAACCTGTTGAATCTATGGTATCATATAAAGCCCGCAGGATGTGGTTACTGATGTCTGTAATAGGGTGGGCTAAAACAGAAACAAAGGAGAGCAATGCATAAAATAAACGCATACGTGCGTTTATAATTTTTATTTCAATCAAAGTCAATATTTACAGAAATCAAAAATAGAAAAAAATGATGTAGTCATCACACCTAAATCAAAAGAAATGTCCAGCTTTTTGCAGCTCACTCTTTTCTTAGTGACTTAATAACTGCTGGTGTGTACTCTTGCATACCTCCTTTTCCCCTGGGACCAGCAACCTATTGGCCTACTTCTCTCTCTGTGTCTCTAGGTGCTGCTTTTTTATCCCTACCACAACATGACATCATGATCATGTCACTAGGGCGAAATACACAATTAAGCCTATTTAGTTTGGAAAATGATAACAGACAGGATGTAATATGCTTTATCTAAAAGGTACAATGTTACTCTTTTTACCTGCTAGGGTCTATTCGGTAAAATAGAGCCTTTTTCTCATATATAAACCCAATGTAGGCTAAACAAGCCTCATTAAAAATATTAGCTCTGCTTAAAGACAATCATTCTGAGGCCAGCCTGCTCTATAGAGCATGGTGAAGTCTACAGCAAGGTAATTACCCTCTTTCTACATTTTCTTGGTCTCTGAAAAACAGACTGTAAGCATGTCCTTGAAATAGACATGTGTTTGGGCAACCTAGACCAAAAGGGATTGAGGGTGCGCTCCTCATTTCTATGGTCTGTTTGCTCAGAACATATTTGTCTAGCAACCTAGTAAAGGTTGAACATTCATTCTAGCATAACTATTGTTTTGAAAACCTTTATTATTGTTTCATTATTAAACCTTGTGCAGTGCCTCATGTTTCTGCACAGCCCTTCGTCTCCTATGATTTGAATTATCGATGCCGACGGCTGAAATTTCAGCCATCGGCTTAACATTTCATTAGGGCTCTATCTATTTTTGGACAGCCCAGTTACAACAAATCGGGGCTTGTCCTAGGCAGAAAATACACACTTCTCCTGGTGCAGGACACACTAGGGGACGTTTATTTATTTTCTGCCCCATGTGTCCTAGCAGCAGGCATTAATTTTCATTTCACCGCTTCTCTTCGGCATTTCCTACTTGAGGAGCTGTCAAAGCGCTCTGCTACATTCTACTCCACACTAGGAGCCTGCCGTTGGGGGGGGGGGATTTCTAGCATCTCACACTTCGGGGCATCATTCTGCTCTAAAGTACCCAGGGGTTTTCTATTTTATTGTGCACCTTTCTCCACCGCACCAGAGCATTAAGAAGGGATTTGTGGCTGAAAGGAGCGCTCCATGTAAGCAGCACTAACAGGCACTCCAGTATTTAACTACTTTCCTGCGGGGAAGAACTCAATTTGTGGGCACCTTTGGCACTTAGCAACACGGGATTACTTATTAACAACTCAGTACCAGTTGTGCTGCACGGCAATGCTACCACCTCTGTTGCCAGGAAATGCAGGTTACTCACCTGTAACAGGAGTTCTAGGAATGGTATATGTTGTTCATCCACACTCATTGGCAGGTATCCTTGCCGCTTTAAATCTTGCCGGAAGGTCTTCAAGCTTGCTCCTCCCACCCACCCGGGTGGTATAACTCTCGGCTCCGCCCCATGACGCCAGATCTGGCCCGCTGGAAGCTCAGGCTGTGCGTCGTCGAGGTCAGGATGAACAATATATACCATTCCTAGAACTCCTGTTACAGGTGAGTAACCTGTATTTCTAGGACATGGATATGTTGTTCATCCACACTCATTGGCAGACTCTAGCAGTTCTCCGGGAGGAGGGAGGCAAGACGACACCCCAATACTTACTTGGGAAAGAGAGACTGAGAACCGAGGCCCCAAAACCAGCATCCCGGCGTGACTCAAGGTCGATGTGGTAATGGGTAATAAAGGTGTTTGCTGACTTCCAGGTAGCAGCCCTGCAGATTTCCTGGATAGGGACGTCCCTGAAGCAGCCACGCTGCAGCAGTATGGCGGTAGAATGAGCTCTTATCCTCTGGGAGGCTCCATGCCCGCCAACTTATAGCAGAGATCTATGCAGGAGGTTACCACCTGCTTATCGTCCGCTGGCTGCAGGTCTGCCAGATGCGGCTTCAGCGTAGATGACAAACAGCTGGCGAACCTCTCCCCGAATTTCAGCCGTGCGCTCCTTATAATAAGCGAGCGCCCTTCTAGGGTCCAGAGAATGGAGCCTATATTCGGCCTCCGAGGTGTGATTGGGGTAGAACACCGGCAGAGTCAACACCTGGTTAAGGTGAAACTCCGACACCACCTTCGGAAGGAATTTCGGGTGGGGGCGCAGGACAACCTTGTCCCTGTGGAAGACCAGGTAAGGAGACTGATGGAAAGCGCCTGGAGCTCTCCCATCCTTCTGGCTGACGTGATAGCCACCAAGAAGGCGGTCTTCCACGACAGGTGAGAGAGAGCACACTGTGCATAGGTTGAATGGCTTGCCCATGAGCTTTGCCAGTACCTGCAGTAGATCCCAGAGGTGAGGGCTTCCGACTGAGGAAATGCGATCAAGGCCTTGAAAAGCGCCAGACCACCTTCTCCCTGCGCCACCGACTGCTTCCCTGCCCGCGCCCTGCAAGCAGAGATGGCTGCCAGGTGCACCCTTTAGGTCAGACCTAAGCCCTTGACTAGAAAGGGACCATAAATAGTCCAAGATGCTTGCCAAGGAACAGGAGGAAGGGTCCAAGCCCTTGCCCTGACACCAAATGGAAAACCTTTTCCATTTGAAGGCATAGCATTTTCTGGTCGACTCCTTACGGGACGCCTCAACACATTGAGGACCTCGTCGGAAAGACCCAAGGCCTGGAACTCTAGCCGCTCAGGAACCAGGCCGTCAGGTGCAGGGATTGAAGGTCCGGATGGAACACCTTCCCTGATTGACTGAGAGCAGGTCCGGCGGGCTGGAAGCTGCCAGGAGTCCTGGAGCTGAGACTGAGGAGATCTGGTACCAGAACTGGCGAGGCCAGTCTGGGGCTATCAGAATCACCTGCGCCTTTGTCCCTCCTCGCCTTGAGAAGCACCTTGTGGATCAAGGGAAATGGGGAAAGGCGAAGAGGCCCGGGGTCCATTGCCTCGAAGGCATCCCCTGCAGCGAGCCCTGCTGGGGGCGGGCATGGAACAGACTCAGCCTCGCTGCTCCCTGGAGGCAAACAGGTCCACCTGAGGTGTGCCCCAAAGGGAGAACAGATGCTGTACTACCTCCGCAGGAGAGACCACTGGGATGCAGCCCTATCCGCCCAGGGCATCGGCCAGGGTGTTGGAGGCCCTGCCACGTGAATGGCTAGGAGATCCGCTCCAGGCTGCGCAGACGAGTGACCAAATGCGGAGAGCTTCCTTGCATAGAAGCATGGAGCTGGCCCCGCCTCCCCTGGCGTTTAGATAGTACATGGTCGTGGGTATTGTCCGCCTGACTCGGACCACTTGACCCCTCGGAGGAACGGAGCAAAGGCGGTGAGAGCTAGGCGGACCGCCTGGAGCTCCAGCAGGTTGATGTGGCATCGGACTCCAGCTGGGACCAGAGGCCATGAGCCCGGTGTTCCCCAGATGGGCACCCCAACCCATCAAGAGGCATCGGTCGACAGAGAGACCGTCGACCGGCGCGGACGAACGGGATGCCCTCCTGCAAATGATCTGGAACGGTCCACCACTGGAGAGCTGCCCCACATCCCTGTGTCACCGGCTACAAGCTGGTCCAAGGGATCGCAGGCGCTTGACCACTGGCTGGCCAGTCCCCACTGAAGGGACGATGTTCCAGCGGGCCCAACGGACCACGCTGGTGCAGGCCGCCATGAGACCCAGGAGGCGAGGAAGTCCCGGCAGGCGCACTGCCCAACCAGAAATGATCGGGCAAAGGAGGAAAGAACCTCGGCCCTGTCCGCCGGGAGCCGCGCCTGGCTCGAAGAGAGTCGAGCTGCGCCCATGAATAGAATCACCTGCTTCGCTCGAGTTCCGACTTGGCCTGCTGGATAAGGAGGCCCAGTTGAGAGCAGACCTGGAGCCAGATCTCTGACCACTCCGCCTCCTTCCTGGAGGGAGCTGCTATCAGCCAGTCGTCCAGGTAAGGGTACACCTGACCCTCGGCGCCAAGAGGAATGCTGTCACCACAGCCATGCATTTGGTGAAGACCCTGGAGCTGGAGACAAGCCAAGGGCATGGCTTGAACTGAAGAGGATCCTTCCGCTGGAGCGTAAGGAATCTCTGGTGAGACGGACGGATAGGGACGTGAAAAAACGCATCCTGCAAGTCCAGAGAGCAGAACCACACGCCGCGTTCCAAGGATGGTATTATCTGAGCCAGAGTGACCATCCTGAAGGTTCGAGACCTTAGGAACTTGTTTAGGTCGTGTAGGTCGAGAATGGGGCGCCAGCCCCCGTCTGCTTCGGAACCAGGAAGTACCTGGACAAACCCTGGGTCTGAAGGAGGGTCCACCACCTCTCTACCACCTCCTTCTGAGGAGGAGAGCGAAGGCATGCTCGGACGAGCCGCCAGTGAGGCTGGGATCCCAGTCTCCCGAGGGCGACGGCCTGAAGGGTGGTGCCTGCTCAATTCCAGAGGCAGACCTCTTCCCACCACCTCCAAGACCCACCTGTCCGTGGTAACAGCGGACCAGGCGGAACAGAAGTGTGGGAGCGTCCCCCATGGGGGACCCAGGGTAAGGTGACGGGAATGGGGCACACCTCAGCCCGTTACTGGGCAGGCTTGGAGGAGGGACGCGAGGGACCTCCTGGGCCCTTTCCTCCTGCCTCCTGTTAGAGGAAGCCCGGCTTGGGTTTGGGATGCCAAGGCCGAGCCTGCTGGCCCCACGACGTTGCTGGGCCATGCCAACAAGGCCAGAAGGACTAAAGGGCTTAGGCTGTGGTTCTGGCGCTTTGTCCTTCTGAGCGGAAGAGACCGAGTCCAGGTGGCATTGGACTTCGATCCTCTGCAGGTGACCTTCCACCCCAGGGTCGAAGAGTCAGTCCCAAAAGGGAACATCCGCCAACTTGTGCTGGGTATCCAGGTAAAGGTGGATATCTCAGCCAAGCTCCGACGAGATAGCCACTGCCGCCACCGATCTGCACATGAGTCCCCATATCCAAAGCAGTCTGGAGCTGCTGTTTGGCCACTGCCCTGCCCTGGTCCCGCACCTGCTTAACCGTAGTCTGCAGATCGAAGGGAAGATGAGGATGACCTCATCCAGGGAGCCCAACAGGGCATGAGAAAAATGTGCCATGAGGACGGCCGAACTGGCCTGACGAAGGCCGAGAGAGAGACAGAGCGTAGACTTTTCACCGACATAGTCCAATTTCTGGACTCCTTGTCAGGAGGTTTGTCCACATCCTGGCGCAGCCGGGCTACCGAAAACGCTAGTCGGTGACCAACCCCTCAGCAGAGGGGTGTTCCAAAACCGACAAGGAACCGTAGGGGACCGTGATACTTCCTGGCCATCCTGGTCAAGGCGCAGGGCAGGAAGCAGGGCGCCTGCCAAAGCTCCAGTGCCGGACCCACTATGGCCTCGCCACCGGAAAGGCCTCCGTCGGAGAATCCCTCTGTCCAGAATCTCCGTGAGGGGATACCTGGCCCGCTTGGAACGGGTTCGAGCTCCATCCCGTAGACTCCGAGATGAGCCAAGCAGTCCTAGGGAAGGACGACGGCTATCGTCCATTGACTGACCTTCCGAAGACTCCAAGTCCAGTCGCTTGGAGAAAAAGGAGGAATCATCTTCGACTCGGAAGAGTCCTCAAGAGCTGCTCTGGCCTGAGCCACCCTTCACCTGCCGAGGTCGGTCGGAGTGAGGGTAACTGACAGCCGATGGGGTAGACCCTTAGCCGACCGAGAATCCTTGGTCGGAGCCCCAATTGGTGGCTGTGGAGGCGGAGGTTCCACCAGAATCGTGGAGCAGCTGGTTTTGGCCAACAACCGCCTGTATAAGCCCTCGGATAAGTCGAGGGGTTGAAGCCAGCTGCCCGTGACAGCACTTAATGGCCGGGAAGGCGACGAGTCGGCTTATTCTCCGCCAGGAGGAGCTGTTGCAACATAAGGTCTCGCACTCTCGACGACTTACGCCAAGCCTCCTCATCTGAGGAGGGAGGACGAGCGGCGACGCCCGCCATCGCGGTGCCGAGACCCAGACCGCCTATGACGGTGGATCGGCTGGACCGCCAAGAGGTCCGAGACCGAGACCGAGTCCCGGAATTTCCGAGGTCGGTGCGGGAGGTGTCGGCCGGAACCGCACCCTTCGGCTCGGATGGTCCATCCGAGGCTCCGGAACCGGAGGCACAGGCGAGCCCACCGGATCTCACCCCTCCCGGGGAACCGGGAGAGGGAATCGGCTGCTAAAGTTATGACAGCTCGTTCAATGGGTCGAGAAAATTCGACTTCATCGGTGGGAGTCTCGGTCAACTGACCTGACGGGACACCGTGAGGCCAGTGGTCGGCCGAAGCGGCCGACCGGCCGACGGGTCGACGGCCCGGGAGAGGGACCTTCCGCCTCCCAAGAGCGCCGACGAGGGACTTACCCCTGTCCCTCTTTTTGGACCGAATAAGGTCCAGTAGACGCAGGCCCTTCTTCCCTTTAGTGGAGAGGGACAGACAAAGCTCCTTAAAAGAAGCCGCAGGAAGAACCCAGAGAGAGCGGATAAATGCCGCGCCGAGGAAGATACGCTCATACCGCCTCCTCTTCGAGGGCGACCATCCGCCGAGCTGATCCGCCGAGCCATTGCCGGACACCGCCAACCGGGCCTCCTTGACTTCACCGAGGGAAAGCCGATCGCTGCCAGTTGCAATCGGGCAGCACGGTCTTCGAGGACGAGGCCGAGAAAGATGAGCACAGGTCGCAAGCCCGCGGGTCAGGCTCAAGGCCTAGGTAGACACACGTGGAGTGTGGATCCGTCTTGAGACATCTTTCACCCGCATGGGCATCTCCCAAACTGGAGTCGATTTATCCATCGAGCTGCTGTAGGGATAGAAGATCAAAGTCTTTTTGCAAAATTTATTTTAAACCGCAAACGGAGAAATAGGAACTAGTCACAACGCAGAGCGTTAAGGAGGGAACCTGAGCTTCCAAGCGGTAAGGAAGATCTGGCGTCATGGGGCGGAGCCGAGAGTTATACCACCCGGGTGGGTGGGAGGAGCAAGCTTGAAGACCTTCCGGCAAGATTTAAAGCGGCAAGGATACCTGCCAATGAGTGTGGATGAACAACATATCCATGTCCCTAGAAACAGAGATACAGAAAGTAAAGAGGCATAAAGGGATAGCACAAAAAAGACTGAGATTGTCAGGTTGGCTACCCTGACAAAGCGAAGAGAAGGGATAGTTAAGAAGGAAACCAAAGAAGATAGTACAGAGTGAAATGAAAAAGAAAAAAAACGGGGGGTCACCTTATCATATTATAATAACAGGTCAGGACTACAACATCCAAGACAGATTTCATGATGGCCATGAGCTACGCTCATCCGGGTGAGTCTGGCATGGTCTGAACAATTTCCAGCGCCTTGTCCAACAAGACATTCTGGAACTGGACAATATTGGCAAGGAAATTCTGTGACCAGATGGCACAATTAGTGGAGGAAAAAACTTTTCTGGCCAGATGATCGAACTGCTTAGAGTCCTAATCTGGAGGTTATGTACTGAGGTGCCATGGATGTCTGGACCTGTCATGGGCAGCATTCAGCACCACTGAGTCTGCCTCCTATTGTTCCCCATAGAATGGTATACAACCAGTCTGGGGTCGAGAAAAGACACTTCCATGCCAGCTTGTTAGCATCCTTGTACAAATCGACCACTGGGGGAACTACCATGGGAAGGGCGTTCTTCTTCTGAAGGAAGGCAGCCAACCTCTTCCATTCTGGGCTGAGGTCTTCAGAGTCCCAGCCATTCAACTGTTGGATGTGATGCATCACATCCATAAACCAAGGGTCGTCAGGCGGGGAGCACGAGGCGTCCTTGTTGATGTCAGGGTCGGACGGAGGATCTGAGTCCCCATGGCTGGAGGAAGAGTAGGAATCCGCTTCCAAGTCCTCCAAATTCGGAGAGGGGGAAGGTGACCTTAGGGACTTGTATGGTCATTCCTTTGGAGAAGGAAGGTCCTTGTCAGGCGTCCGCCTCCTAGGAGGTGGAGTAGAAGAGAGGCCCGAGGGCCCAACTGGAGAAGGCCCCTGAGGAGCCAGCATAACAGGAGTCGAGGGGACCTCTTCATCTTTGAAATAGGCCCAAGCAGCATAAAGCTCATTTAGACCCTGCGGGGTGTTCTGTGGCACAGCTGAATATCTGGTGGTAGGGCAGGGAGCAGGCGCGGATGGCCCTGTCATCAGGTTGTCCAGTTGGGGTAACCCCAGCATCAGGGTAGTCTGATCCTGGTCATCCAGCATTGGGACCAAAGGAGTACCCTCAGGCGTCAGCGCTGTCAGATCCTATGTCTGACCATCGGGTGTCAGCCTACTGGGGTGTCAGAGACTGTCAGCATCTGCGAAGGCAATGGATTTTGCCAAGGAGAAGGCAGAGAGGCCGGTGTACATGTGACCAGTGTAGGTGGAGGCCAAGCTGGGGAACTAGCTGATGGATGCCTAGGTAGAGTAGACTGTGAAGGAGGTGTCGCTCCTGATAGGGACATATGTCCATTGCTCCCAGAGGAAAAGGACGACTGTCCCGGGTGCCACTTACTAGCATCAGCTCCGGACATCAGGGTGGACTCGGCAGACACCCTGGCTGTGAGAGTGACAGACAGTGGTCTGCCACCTGATGGACCACTGACCGAGCCACTAGGCTTAGAGCCCCCAGGGGTAATGGGCTTAAGCTTGAGTGGCTGACACGTGTGGGAGGACTTCCCATGCCCCGAAGAGCCTTCGCCCATAACAGAGATGAGGGAGGCTTTGAGCTCAAAGGCAAGCCTGGAGGAGGAGAGGGTCACTGACTTTGTCGGGGACTGAGAGCAGTCTTCTACCCAGGATCTCTCCTTGTCCTAGGTTTGTGCATGCCACTCGATTTCTTCTCTTTATGAGAAGATGACGAAGATGACAAAGAGGGAGAGGATGAAGAGCTCTTGCGGTGAAGTTCCTTCTCCATGGCAGACATCTGATTTTTAAGCAGAAAGGCTTCGAGGGTCTTCTGGCACTGGAGCCGCATGAGCTGGTTGAAATCACAGCAGTGCTGGCAGGCCTCGATGTTATGGTCTGGGCCCAGTCAGAACAGGCAGGCTGAATGGCTGTCTTTTATGTGGGATCTGCTTGCCACATGCCCACTTGGAAGGGCGTCTCTCGATCGACGATGTGGGAGAAGAAGATGACATGCACAAATTCGTCAAAGTACTGTAGAAAAAGAAACTAAAAAAGCATTGAAAACACATTCAAGACGGCAGTCAACTAGCTGAGGGCATCCATGAAGGTCTGACTTGCACAGTTGACATCAGAAAAAAAAACTGGGGATGGGCTGGAGACCACCCCTTTTATACCATGCGTGACGTGGGGGGTGGGCCGACGTCAGGGCGGTCCCTCGCTGGGTACTGCTAGCTAAAATGTTTCTGTGGGGTCCTGGCGCTTGTCGGCTTCAGTCCTAAAGGTGTTACCTGCTGCAAGAGCAAATCTCAAAGTAAGATCAGCTTAAATCCAGAGGTGCTGAGATTTAATTACTTTTGGCTTTCTATTGTGAACCCTGTTTTTACGCAGTACCAGAAACATGTTATTGTCCCTAGAAGGGGGGAGGAAGTGGCAACCAAAGACTGATGGGGTGCTGCAGCTACAGGCTACTATCTGAAACAGGACTCCTGTCAACCCGATCCCTTGGGAACATCACCACAGGAACCACTGGAGCATCCTCAATTGTGCTCATTTTTAGCCAGAATTTCTACAGGCGTTATGGGCTCAGGATTTGCCGACATGTTCAATTCCTCTGATACCACAGAAAGGGCAGAACCAGGAGCCAAACCAAGTAGAGGTCTGCCTAAGAAATGAGACCCATGTTCAGCAGGCCTCTGTGGAGGCAAAGCCTGCTGAACTTTGTCGATCAGACAGTCTTGATCACAGCTGTCCTCCCTTACTGTGGTGGCCCTGGGGCAGTTCCAAAAACCATGACGGTGTTCCTCACAGAGGCTGCAATAAAACAGATTTGGAAAGGCACTAGTACTATGTCCACAGACTGGAGAAAGCCCAAACCTCTGTTTGTTACATGCTAAGCTAAAATTGGGCCACTGAGCCACACTTAACACAAGCCCATAGCTACCCTTGATAAAAACATATCCCCCGTTCCTTCCTCAAACACAAACTGTTAGCCAAAATGAATAAGCCCAGTACCACCATATTTAAGCTGTACATAAAACTTCAAACCCTCCCCCCGTCCATACTTTGTCACCATCCAAAATGTATTTATTTTATTTATTTATTGAAATGTTTCACCAGGAAAGGCACACCGAGCAACAAGATGCTCATCTCACGGTGCAACCGGGGAGGGCAATAATGAGAGCTTATACAGGCAGTTTGACATCTGTTACTAGGTACAGTTTACAGGAATTACAACAACATTAGATATACAGGAATTACAACAACATTAGATATACAGGAATTACAACAACAATGGATAAGGAGGTTACATACAAGTATTCAGGAATTACAACATTGACTAAGGAGGATACATACATTAGGGTTACTTTAACATGTTTGTAAACATGGATTAGATGGAACATGGATTAGATTCGACAATGGGAGGGCTTTAAGTCCAAGGTTTGATGTGCGGAGCAACAACATCATTCCCCCATCGAGCCTAAAAGGTCTCAACATCCTGGGCCTCGACAGGATTCTGTTTCATTGCAGCCGGAGGCCATACTCGCTGCCTAGTCAACAGCCCCTTCTCCTTCTTCATTCTCAGCTGCATGGCCTCTGGCTGCTCTGCTCACCTCCACGGCTCCTTAGTCTCTCCTCTTTTCCTGGGACCCCCCAGTGTTTGATTCTCGGCCTGTGCTCCCTCCACCTTGCCATATGTGCAGCAGGGCAGATGGTCTGTTCTGCCCGTCAGTCCGTTACTGCCTTCTGTGTTTTGGCTGTGTTCTCCATTGGCAGCAAGCCTCCACTTCTCTGCTCTTGCTACTCCCGCACCATCTTTCTGGATCCCTTTGATGGCCAACCTGTATTCAGGGATTGCAGGACTTCACCATTATTTGCAGTGCTCTCAGTGCTGCCAGCACTGGGGCAGTTTGAACTATTCTGGTGCAGCTTGCAATTTGGCAAGGGTTTGATGTTTTTACAACCTCATTGTCTCACTGATTTGTTTATCTCACAGCTCAGTTTCCATTATTCATGGCTGCCTGTTGTAGCATATAGGGTGTTCTGTGGGCTGTTTTGCTATTTCCATAGGACCTCCCTGCCTTATCCCTATGTTCTGCTCACAGCATTCTGCTGCCATCTGTATACTGCTCCATTGCAATGCTTTATTCTTCCATCTGTGTGGGGAATCAAGATTTTTTATTTTACTTGGTCATTTCACAGGCTTGCACATCTCGCCTATGTGTTGGTTTCCTGTGTATTCCTTTCTGCAAACTACATAAGCCTCGGCCATGCTATGAGTGTCATGGGGTGATGTATTTGTTCTGTGGTTGTGTTTTCCTCCTGTTTCCATACTAAATATATATATATATATATATATATATATATATATATATATATATATATATATGTACTCTTCTACTCACCCTAGCCCCGCTTGTTCTGCTGTCCACTTCCTTTGGCTGTTTATAGCAAACACGTCTAGCTGCACTCAATCTTTCTTTTGAGGCATACCCATCATGCCTCATATACCGCCCTCATCCAACTTGCCCTACTACCTATCATGGTTCATATGCCACCTAATTTGACTCACCCTACTGCAGTTCTCATCCCATACTGGCTGGGTCCTTTGCTATCCTATTGACCTCCCTACCATCCTTTGTCCTTTCATACCTCGCTTTCCAGTACCAGCCTTCATGGCATCAATCCATCATCGTACCTCATCTGTTCCTATGTTCCCTTCCTCAGCTGCTGTCATTCTTTCTTTTGGGCATCCCTCTCATGAATCCGATGCCCTCTCATTGCACCGCAGCATTCCTGCTGCATCTATTCAGGTTCCTGTCTGCTGTCTTCTCACCAGTTTTCAAGGATTCCCTCCAATCTAGGCCTACCATCGATATTTAACCATTCTGGCCTTCATGGCTTCTCTCCATCATCATCCATCATCCACTTTGCTCCCATCATTCACTCAAACCGTCTCTTCTATCCTGCATACTTGTTGTTAGGTCCTCTTCTTGGCTGCTTGCTACGCCATCCACATCATTTGGCCATCTCTGGCTGCCTCCATCTGGCCTTCACACGAGTCTGGCCTGCTATCAATATTCTTTTGGGCATACCTATCATGAATCATATATGCTCAGGTTCATGACTTCGGTCATCTTTCACCATGCCTTATCTCGCACTAGCCATCCAGGATTCTCTCCGATCAAGGCTTCCGGCCATCGTCAGCCATCAAGGATTCCCTCCAATCATGGCTTCTATCTCTCATCATGCCTTCTTATTGTCCCACTGCACTTCTGCGGCATTCATCATCATCAGTCATTCCATACCAGCCATCAAGGATTTACTCCAATGGCCTCGGAGTCTACCTCCTTTTGAGGAGCCTACTTATTCCTACTGCCTTCGTACAAGTTCATTTTCAAGTTAATTCCTGTCTCTTCCTCTTCACATTCCATACCAGCTATCAAAAATTCTCTCCAATCGAGGCCTGCAATCGATTTTCTTTTGGGCGTACCTATCATGGCTCCTATGCTACCTCATCGACCTGCAACCATCCTAATGCATGTCAGTTCATAACTCCAGTCATCATTTGCTCAACCTTACCTCAAGATTTATCTATTTACATTGCTTACTTGAGCATTCCTATCACTGAATCCTATGCTACCTCATTGACTACAACCTCAGGGTCTAATCATTCAGGGTCTAATCATTCACATTGCATAATCATCAACAATAGTGTCTGCTCACTTGCATCACTCAATCAGGCTAATCTGCATCATCCTTGTCTCCTAGTGAGCACATCTGGAATCTCCTGAGCACATCTGGATACTCTTTGCTCCTTTGACTTCTACATGGATCTACTCCATCCTATCGACTACTCGAACATACCCTTCTTGGGTCCCTGCTGCCTCATGTTCATTCTTTAATCTGTGCTTTGGAGTTGTTTCCTATCTCTGTCATCCTCATCCTACTTATATCCCTCATTAATGAACCATTCTCTTTACTGACATATGTCCTCAAATCAACGTCGTCAGCCTGGAGGGAAAGCAGACCTAGGCCTTGGATCCCTAGATGGTTTCCTCCTTAAAGGGTTTTTTTTCCTCTCCTCCATGCCAATGGTCATAATATTAGTTAGAGTTAGTGCTTTCTTTAGGTTAGTTAGTTAGGTTCCACTGCTGGATGGAGGCAGATGGTGGCTCCGGCTTTCCCCTCTCTCCTTAGGAAGTCAGCACTTATCTTCTCAGAATTCTTTCATCGTCCTTGCCTCTTCGATGCTCGACATCTTTGGGTATTCTTTTTGAGCTTCTTTCTAACCTACCTTTAGCTGACGCAATCATTCTCACAGCACCTGTTGGGGGAACCCTCCTCTAGGGTTCCTTGCGTCGTACTCCTACAGGGTGGTATATCTCATGAATAGAGAGGTGGAAAGCCACAAAGCAAATCAAGTTACACAAGCATCATCTCATATTATCTCATCCAGTTGCATAAGCACATCGAATGGGAGGGCTTTAAGCCCAAGGTTCGATGGGCGGAACAACAACGTCACTCCCCCATCGAGCTTAAAAGGTCTCAATATTCTGGGCCTCAGCAGGATTCTGTTTCATTGCCACCATCACCCCTTCTCCTCCAATGGCTCGTCTCTGTTACCCGTGGGCTTCTTCCTAATCTACCTTTAGCCAACGCAATCATTCCCACGGCACCTGTAGGGGGGAACCCTCCTCTAGGGTTCCTTGCATCGTACCCCTACAGGGTGGTATATCCCACAGATAGACATGTGGAAAGCCACAAAGCAAATCAAGTTACACAAGCATCATCTCATATCATCTCATCCATTTGTGGAAGCACATTGAAGTTGAATTTAGCAGTCCTAGTACACTTGGGAAGACATGAACAACTGACAGGGGCACAAACTTATAAGAGCAAACAGGGGGCTAGTGCAGGTGTTGGTAGTATACACCAGCATTTATAGTAAAGCTAACACCACTGGTCAGGCTAAATGGGGTAGGAGGGAGGGATAGGTAGGCCACAATGGTAGGTGGGAGGCATTAGTGGGGGAGTCATGGAGGGAGGAGGAGGTGAAAAAGGGGGATGAGGTGGAGGGGAATGGTATCAGGCACAGGAGCAATTTACCATGTAGAAGTTTGACAAGGCAGCAGATAGCGAGTGCATAGAAGAGAAGTGGCAATTTTGGGCCAGGAGGACATTCCAGAGTTTAAGGAGGAAGTTTGGGGTGAAGGGACATTCAAAACTTCACACCTCTGCCTAAGACAGTTAGAAATGTCAGTGATATTTACCCCATCATTCCAAACAGTATATTAACAACCTTCACCGATGGCTTAGTCAAAGGTATAGCAATAAAAGGTGCCCAAAGCAGAGTATCTCTCAAAGATTCATACTGAGCTCAAAATCCAAGGACTTTGCAGATTTAAAGCTAACATCGTACAATTCCTCATCTGCTACATGAATAAATGCATACAGCTCAAATGACACAAAACCCATAGAGTCCTTAATTAGCGATCTAATTATGTAAGTCCTGGCTGGAGGGAATTCCTCACCTTCCACATATCTTAAAACCATGGCATTCCATTTCTGAGCCAGTTCAACAGTGGGCAAAAGAAGGTTAGAAAACTAGCTGAATGCTGGTACCCGCACCTGCATCCAGCACATATCTGCCAGAATCGGTACCTGAACTACATGAAGCAGCCGGAGGAGAACCTTCCCAACTTTCCTCCCACCCTCCACAGGTGACAAGACTGCTGAGACTGAAACAGGGGTACAAGGCGAGCCTCGACAACAGTCTTCCTGAGAGAGGCAGTTCTGTCAAGTCCAGAATCTTTATCACTTGAGTTAACCACTGGAGGGGCTGCAGAAACAGGTACTGCATTGGAAAGACCCCTAGCATTCCCAACTACCTGGGGCTGACTGTCCAGGTGATACCCAACATCCTGCTTTTCAGAGGGAGGGGCTCCCATTGTAGCACTCGGGGCAGAAGGTGTCACTAGTACAGAAACACGGCAAGAGTCATGCTCCTGGGCACTTTCAATATTCAAAGCAGTCACCACTTTTGCTTTATAGTTCTGTGGCCAGAGCCACAGCAGCAGAATATACAGGCACAGTCTTAACAGCACATAAGGCACTCTCACTCCTGGAACCAGACTCATCCACCTCCAAGACATTCTGTTTAAAAGCCAAGGAATTTCCAGTGGGAACAGCACCAGTTCCAAAAGAGAGATGGTGCATTTGCACTTTGTGCTGATAGCACTGAGTCTCTCTGCAAACCGCCAACAGTCCTAGGGATCACCTAGCAATGGCGTCACCTCCCGGCCTGGATATAGTGTCTTTTTCAGTAGTATGGCTTACCTCCTGGCAGACCTTTTTTCCAAGACTCAAGAAGTCTGCTGCAGACGGGGGACCACCCAGGAGCCACTTCAGAAGATTGGGTCCAACCTGCCCCAAAAGCGCCAGTTCAATAGAGTCAGTTGTCTCGGTGGGCAATCCTGGTGCAGGCCGGTTTGTGTGTACAAGAATCAGAACTGCCCTTACCGCAGGCCCCTCTGCCCAGCACTCTGACACTGAAAGCCCTTCACCTGTCAGGGACTGCTGCATTACTAGGGCTGCAGGAACAGCATTGTGCAATGGAACAATGCCTTCAGAGAAAGCACCAGCTGCTGACAGCACCACATCTTTATCAGCCAGGACCTGGAGCTGCAAAGCCCTTCGTTCTGTGATGCCTGCGGTCAAAGCAGCATTCGCATCCTGTAAATCATCCAAGGTCTGGGAAAACTCCACCTCTTTACCCTACTGGGTCACTGCAACAGTTTCCTCACAGACAGGTACTTCTGACATTTTCACTGGAACATGCTGAGCTCCATGCTGAGCTACTGGTACTGTACTTAACGCATCTCCAAAAATTGTTTCACACTGATGTTCATAGGGACAGGTCTCACAGGAAGAGCCACAGGTGTACCTCCTCCTCCCCCCGCGGTGTACTTCCTCCTACACCTCCTCCAGGGTTGGCCATCTTACCTGCCAGCAAGACAGCCACAGCGCCCCCCTCTGAAGAGTAGGGGAATTTTAATAAAATAATCATACAGACAAAACAAAAAATACATACATATCATAATATTCATAACTAATAAGATAACTTGGTGTAAAACATAAGAATACTATATCATAATAAAACACAAAAACAAATAACTTTTTATGAAAACAAGAAAACAAGATACGAAAGAAACCAACGATTAACAACCAATTTGAAACACATCAAGCAGCAACATTCCTGCATATTGCTTATAGAAACATAGAAATCTGTCGGCAGAAAAAGATCACTTGGTTCATCTAGACTGCCCATTTTCCTTCCCATGGTTCTTTTGTCCTACTGACCACATTCCCTTCTTTCTTTCGTACCCTTGCCCCTCGTGTTCAGTCCCATATTGGTATCCCATGCCCTCTTGAATTCCCCCACTGATTTCGCTCCCACCACCCACTCCGGTAGCCCATTCCAGAGACCATCACCCTCTCAGTGAAGTACTGACCCCTTACATTTCCTCTGAAACTGCCTCCCTCAAGTTTTAAGCTGTTCCCTCTTGTTGCCATGTTATCACTTATTTTGAAAATGCTCCCTTCTCTTACCTGTTTATTCCCTTCAAATATTTAAAAGTTTCTCTCATGTACCCCCTCTCCCTTCTCATTTCCAGTGCATACAGGCCAAGCTCCTCCAGCCGTTTCTCATATGATCTCTTGTGTAGGCCCTGCACTATTTTGGCAGGCCTTCTCTGGACCCGCTCCACTCTATCTTTGTCCCCTTGCAGGTGCAGTCCCAGAACTGTACCCCATATTCCAGGTGTGGCCTAACCATGGACCTGTACAGCGACATGATCACCTCCCTCCTCCTGCTTGTGATACCCCTCCCTATGCATGCCAGCATTTCGTTTGCCTTCCCCACCGCCCTGTTGCACTGATTTGCCACCTTTAAGTTATCTGAAATGATGATCCCCAGATCTCTTTACTGTTTTGTTGTTTCAATTTCCTCTCCTCCTTGCCTTCAGCTCTCCTGTGGATTTTTGCACCCGATGTGCATAATTTTGCACTTCTTTATACTGAATTTCAATTGCCAGCTCTCTAACCACTCTTCTGGCCTACCCCGATCCTCCTTCATTTTTTCTACACCCCGTGTATCCACCTATTACATATATTTGTGTCGTCTGCAAATAGACACACCTTCCCATGCAGACCCTCCATAATATCCCCAATAAAGATGTTAAACAGTACTGGGCCAAATACTGACTCCTGGGGCACCCCGCTTGTCACTTTTTCCTCCCTGGAGTGAGCACCATTGACGACCACCCTTTGTGTTCTGCCCTCTAGCCAGTTTTCCACCCAGTGGAGTGCATTTAAATCCACAGGCATATGCACAAAAAAAACACCCTTCCCTTATAATATAACACCCACTGAAAACTGAGAACAACAATCATCTCTCTGGTGATCAGATATGTGCCTGGCAGCTCCATTCTCTCCTATGACTACCTCGTCAGACTGGTATCTGTTGTATTTGGTGGCCGAAAATAAGTACCTTAAACACACAAGGGTACTGTTAGTAAGAAAATCATGCCACACTGAAATCTAGGCCTTCTCTTTTACTTTAATTCAGCAGCACATACAAGAGGAGACTGGGCTCAGGAACAGGCACTCTTACAGCAAGTGCACATTCTCGTAAAGCTGTACTGTCTCTAACATTTCTTAAAGCTATACTACACATAACAATCCCTCCTGACGTAGCTAGGAAGTGCTTAAATCAATAATTCAGAAGTAATATGAAACTATTACAGTTATTACTGCAATGTCCCTTTTAGTTAGTCTATGTCATTAGGCTAGATCTCTACAAGTCCATTCTCTTTGGTGGACAGCTTATACGCCCTGACTGATATAGTAGGACTTGAGGCTGTTGCAAACACTGTGGTTCCACTGTCTCTTCCTGTTCTTGTTCTGGAACAAATAATGCTGGATAACTACCCCGACTCTGGGTATCCCTTTCTTGTTCTGTCTCAATTTTAGTACGTAACTGGTCCACATGTTTTTTTCAATCTCCTCTGGTTAGTCAGTCGAACACTACAGACAACATTTCTAAACTTTTTTTCCACCACACCTTCTATCCATCTCTTCGGGCCTGCATACATCCTGACACACACAAGATCATTGGGTTTGAAGGATCTGGTCTAAGAAAGCATTTCAGTTATTGACTTATAGCCTAGAGGGTGAAGAAGATCCAACTGAGTTAGAATCTGATGTCCAAACAACAATTCTGCAGGGGATATTCCCGCGTGACATAATGTGGCAATGTTCGATACATCACAAGAAAGTCCAAAAGGGCTATTTGCATTGCCGTAGGTGTAGTAGGATTAGCTTTGTCCATACTCTTTTTAAAAGACTGAACCAGGCGTTCCGCTTTGCCATTTTAACTTGAATGGTAGGGAGGTGAGAAAATATGGCGGATACCACGTTGCTGGCAAAACGCTTGAAATTCAACAGACATGAACTGTGGTCTGTTATCCTAAACAATCACTTGTGGGAAACCATGATTAGCAAAGATAGATTTCAACACTTTGATGGTACTCTCAGTAGTTGTCAATGACATTTGATGAATTTCTGGCCATTTACTATAAGCATCAGTTAAGACTAACTACATGGAATTTAAATAGGGTCCCGCAAAATCAATATGCAACCTTGCCAGGGTTTTTTCAGGTCGTTCCCAATGGTGAACTGGAGCTCTTGCTGGATTTCCCATCGATACATCACAACCTTCGCATCTTTGCACAACCTGGTATATGTCTTTGTCAATGGAAGGCCACCATATTGAAATCCGGCCAGGGATTTCATTTTATTAATGCCTGGATGGCCTGCATGCAAAAGAGTCAACACATTTGAGTGATAACATTGGGGTACTATGACATGCAATCTCCATAGAAGACACCCCTCAGCAATGGACAACTGCTGCCTCTTTGTATAGTAGGGTTGTAGTGCAGCCGAACAAGTAGTGCCTTGCTGTCTACCCTCAAGCGTATACTGACACACTTGTTTCAAAATTACATCTTGACTAGTCGCTTTTGCAATGTTCATGGCTAGTACTGGAAGCTGATCTAACTGTTGTAGCTCCATTGCACACACAACAGTAGAGCCCTCCTTATCTCTGAATTGCACTGGAAAACTATCTGGCCCCACCTGGCATACTAATGGCTCCTCTTTAAGTTCCACATCGAACTTCATTTCTCTGGATATTGATAACCTCGACAAGGCATCCACATTTCCACGCTGGTCCGTTGGTTGGTATGTAACCTCGAAATTATAGGCAGACAAAATTAATGCCCATCATTGAAGTCTGCTAGTGGCTATCTCTGGAATTCCTTTTTCTGAACTGAAAATTGTCACTAGTGGCTTGTGATCCGTCTTCAGGTGAAACTTGTGACCTAGCAAGTATTGGCGAAATTTCTGGACTTCGAACACAATTGCTAATGCCTCTCTCTGAATTTGGGCATAATTCCATTCAGCTGCAGTGAGTCTGCATGAAGCATGGGCTATCGGCTTCTCCACTCCTTCTGGATCTGTACGGAAACGGACAGCTGCCAATGTGATAGGTAAGTTAGGGTCATAATGAGTTAAATTATTCACATCGATTAGAGAGAGCTTGATGGCTTGAACTGCCTTACCATGGCCCTTGGTCCACTTCCATGGAGTACCCTTATGTAACAGTTCATTTAGGATAGCACATTTAATGGCTAAGTCAGGTATGAAACGGTCATAGTAGCGCACCATACCCAAGAATGAGCGCAACTCTGAAACATTCTGCGGTTCAGGCATGTGCACAATGGCTTCCACTTTTCATCATTCAGATGAATTTGGTCTTTGTCAATAGTGTGACCTAAGTATGTGACACTTGGTTGACAAAATTGGCATTTTTCTCTCCTAAGTCTGAATCCACTCTGTTGCAATCTTGCTAAAGTATTTTGTAAGTTAAGTAAATGTTCTGCTTCTGTCTTGCTTGTGACAATGATGTCATCCAAATAACAAGCAACACCTGGTATATCACCCACCGTTTGCTCAATCACTTTTTGAAAAATAGCAGGTGCGGAACTAAGACCAAACCATAACCGTTTGTACTTGTACAGCCCTTGGTGTGCATTAATCACTACCAATTTCTGAGAGCCTGTATCCAACTCCACTTGAAGGTATGCATCAGCGAAGTCCAGTTTAGAGAACCCCACACCACCATTCAGTCTATGAAAAAGTTCCTCTGGTAAGGGTAAAGGAAATGCTATGCTAAGTACTGAATTAAGTGTCACCTTAAAATCTCCACATATTCAAACCTTACCACCTGGTTTAGATACCACCACAAATGGAGTGGCCCTATCTGAACCTGAAACCTTTTCCAGCACACCTGCTTTTTCCAGTCTGTCCAATTCTGCCCCAACGACCGGTTTAAAGGCAAAAGGGAGTTTCCGTGGTTTACAAAACTTAGGGACTGCATTAGGCTTTGTAACTAGCTTGGCTTTAGCTGTTGTGCAGCATCCCAGGCCTTTCCACAACTCTGGATACATGTCTAAAATCTCCCCAAGCTTGGGCGGATTACTGCTTTGTGGTACCTGGACAGCAGCAAGTAGGCCAAAATGTGCTGGCTCAGCATGAATGTTTAGAACAACCTGGGTGTCTCTGCCCAAAATGTTGACACCCTTTTTTGAAACCAGAAAAGTTAAAGGTGTACCAGGAGAATCAGTCCTGCATACCGTGGTAAACGAGCCTAATGGCCGAATTGGTTGCCCTTCAAATGTACGCAGCAACTTATTACAAGGAGACAATGGTGGCTTATCCAGATCAGACCACGTTTGATGGTTAATAAAAGTAATTAGAGAAGCAGAGTCTACCATTAAACACAACTGATGCCTCAGTT
Source organism: Neoceratodus forsteri (assembly GCA_016271365.2). NCBI lineage: Eukaryota > Metazoa > Chordata > Ceratodontiformes > Ceratodontidae > Neoceratodus > Neoceratodus forsteri. Next base: position 1,225,358,468 of record CM057450.1, read on the forward strand.
GTGGCAACTTAAGTAATACATAGAAAGGAGGAACATCTTTAGCCTGCATTTGTGGTGCAAGAGAAACCACCGCACTGTCTGGGCTCTCCAAGATGGCTACCGTGGTTCTCCTGCTCCTGCAAACCTTACCAATATGCCCCTGATGTTTACATGCATGACACTGAACTTCTCTGAATTTTCACTGGTCCCTGCTATGCTGGTATCTGTTGTATTTGGTGGCCGAAAATAAGTACCTTAAACACACAAGGGTACTGGCAGTAAGAAAAGCACGCCACACTGAAATCTAGGTCTTCTATTTTACTTCCATTCAGCAGCACATGCAAGAGGAGACTGGGCTCAAAAACAGGCACTCTTACAGGAAATGCACATTCTCTTAAAGCTGTACTGTCTTTAACATTTCTTAAAGCTATACTACACAAAACAGTATCCACCTAACATTTTTCCATAAGGATATGAAAGAAGGGGGATCTAAAAACTCCTTTTCCTTGTTATATGCTTTCAGCAGGGAGTGGTACACCATATCTACTATTACTGAGACCTCCAAATACTTTTGTTGCATCATCAAGGCACACCTCGCTTGCCACAAATAACATCTGCAGTATGCAAAATACAGCTGTAAAGTGGACTTGTGAATCCTTCACTAAAATATTTCATACAGTCCCAATGTTACTATCTGGTAGTCTATGTCCCAGAACAATGGCTCACTCCATTTCTGCTCAAATGAGCCCAGAATGTAGTGGCAAAAGGGCAGTTTATTAGGAAGTGACACTGAGTCACCAAGCAAGCCCACAAGGAACCCTGGGGCAACACCTTTCTTCATTTTATTATGTTTCAACAAGTCTTTCACAGCCATTCTTCTATGAATACTGAGCCATGTATTATTCCACATTTGTCGTGGGATCCTCTTGTTCACAAGATGTTCTACTGCCTCTGTTTTCCTACCTGCTGGGCACAACTTCAGGGTTAGGGGCATTATGAAGCTTGACTATATTATATATGGCAACAGATCTGCATGCTAGTGGATGAAGCAAGGAATCCTGGCTGTAAATGCCACAATTTTACTTTTATTATTATTGTTTGGAATATATACTGTCGAATAACACACAAATTGTCCTTAAACCTTCTGATCTACTTACTGCTAAGCTATTCTGGAAGCAAAGGCAGAAACTCAGTCTTCCACTAACGGAACCCATGGCTTGTTCACCCCTTTGAACACAGATGTGATATTGTAATATAAAAAAACTACAGGGTTCACCATTATAACTCCGCCCTCCCTACTATCCTTATATGTCACCTCTTTCCTAATGGGGTTTAGCCTACTCCCCCAGAGGCCCTGGAAACAAAGGCTATACTCTTGTCTCCAGTTCCAGTGGGAGAGGGTAGACTGTGCTATTATATAAAAAAAATCAGGGTAGTAGAAGCGTTTTAATTAAGAAGACTCATTTTTGTTTAGACAATAGTCTGTTGCTCCTATGGGACAATTTCAATTCTGTTTTCATAATACAGTTCATTAAGTTTTCCACAACCAGATTCCCAGGCCCAAATTTCACACCCCAAATTCTGATTGGGCCTTTAGATACTGTTATAGTTGCAACTGACAAATTATCTGTAACTGAATCTGGACTTCTATTTGGGATACCAGAATGTTGCTGTAATAATTAGTGTTTGCACCGGCTAACCTAGAAAAGATGACTTGATTCTGTTGCACATGTGTAATCGAATCCTGATCATGGAGGATGACACACAAGTCATCCACATATGCCACTGTCTTCACTTCCTCAACATCAGGTGCCATCTGTATACCTTGTATATTGGGGGTCATACTGATCATTTGGATGAGACGGTCCAGTGAAAAGATTTACAGCAGGGGGCTCAAAGGGCACCCCTGCCACACGCCCTTCTGGTATCAGAGGACCTATCATAGAGTTCACCTGGGGTACATAACTGCACCCTTATATAATACCATGATCCAGTTACTAAAGCTCTCCGAGATGTCATGCAAGTTTAATACTTTTTCTACATACATGCGAGGAACTCAATCAAAGGTTTTCTCCTGATCTATACCCAGTAAAAATCTTTTAACAAACCCTTTCTCTACCCTCTCCAATAAATCTCTTAAGAGAATCAGATTGTCAGAAATGCTCCTTTACACTACGGCACATGTCTGAGACTTGACAAGGACTATCAGGGCAACCTTGGACAGTCTAAATGTTAAGATTCCAGATAAAATCTTTTGGTCAGTGTTAAAGGAGAACTGCGTTGAACCTGTAAGTCACTTTTCCCAGTAGAGGATGATTTGTAAGTACTGGTTCAAATTCTGTTATTGTTCCACCTACATAGGCCTTTTAGCAACCTCAAAGGTTGTTTCTGCTTTGCACTCTGTTGGTAAGTACAATTTTAGAACTGTATGATGTAGTTTATGTCCCAAAGAACCACAGAGTTCTGAAACAGAACATAGGTACATTGTGCCAACAATACAAGAGTAGAACAGGACATAAACTACATCATACAGTTCTAAAATGGCTTTAACCCATATAAATCAGAACCAATCGCTAGGATAACTAAAAAGCCTGTATAGCTAGAGAAAAACTGAATTTGAATCAGTATTTAAACAGCAGTGTCTACTGTGAAAAACTACTTACAGATTCAGCGCAGTTCTCCTTTAAGCAATATAATGGTCTCCAGTTCCTCATGGCTGTCCTATCACCAACTTTAAAGATAAATGTAAGTAGAGCAGTCCACATTGATGCTGGCAGGGAATCTGATTCCAAAAGAGAATTCAGTAACAATTTTAACACTGTGCCTAAGATTAGCAGGAAGGTCTTGTAAACTTCAGCAGGAAGACCGTTGCTGCCTGGAGCTGTGTTGTTTCCTGTTTCACCACATAGTCTAACTCCACAAGAGTGAATGGCTGAGTGAGATGTTTACAATCCAGCTCAGTCAAGCATGGGATACCCAGGCTGGAAACAACCGTTTCTTCCCATACAGAATCCGCAGGAGTCGCAAAGGTATCCACAGTATGCTTGTGAATAACCTCAATGCTTTCTGTGGTGGTGGAGGATACCACCAACGGTTGTTGTGAATTCCTTAGATCCATCATTGCCCTGTGCTTCACTTTGTTCTGACATCTCCTGTATCTAGCCAAGTGCTCAGAATGACCTTGCATCCCATACTTCAACTTTTGCTCCAGAGAAGTGGCTCTTTCATACTGACAGGACTTCATGTCCTTTCTCACCTTCTGAATTTGTACTTATGTCTATACTGTCCTCATGCATTCAATATATTAATCTGTGCAGCTGTGCTTGTAAGCCTAAATATCTGAGGTATTTTTCAGTGTTTTATGATGCCCAACATGCTGGAATAGTTCCTCAAAGTCTGTTTTAGAATCATCCCACCACTGTGCAATAGCATCATACGTCACAATGACGGTACACCTAGCCTGAAGTAAATCCATCCACTTAGCCTAACATCCTCACATTCTAACATAATAGAGTCAAGCCTCCATATCTTATTTCTAGATGGGGGAGACACACAACACCGTCACACAACTACCATGTGGTCTGAGGTTTCAACCTCAATAGTTCGTGCCGAGTCAATTTTCAACGTCTCTGAGATAAAAAAGAAATCAATCCTTGTTGCAAGGGTGTCCTGATTAAATGTAGGATTTGCTTGTCTATGAAATTAGAAAACCCTACACATAGCCCAACAGTTGTTTCAATTTCAGTCAAGACCACAGAGTCTTAGATTAAATGCTAATCTTGGGCCATTGCCTTATCAGCTTTTGACATTTATTAGTGTCACAATACAGTTTTTCATACTGCTACCCCATCATTCAAGGACAATCCAAAATTAATATCTCCCCCAAACACCACTAACCTACTAGTGTGGCGGTATGGTCTTATTTCCTGAAATAAGTATGCTGTTGCTGCCTTGGTTTGAGGGTCATACACATAATCAGTCACAGGTTCCTATACCCCCCAAACTATGTCAAGTAAAAAGTACCCTTCCTGGCTCTGTCTCAATCAGTTTTTGTACAGTAACTGTAGGGTCCCTTAATAGTATGCCAATCCCCATCACAACTTTCTATACCTTGAGACCAGTAAGAAGGCCCATATGATCATAATCTTTTACTGGCTAATACCTAAAATAAGGTCTTAATATGGGTGTCTCATACGAAAATGATGTTACCCGGGATAGACCCCAAGATTGCTCCTGTAGTCAATCATTTTTTAATAGGACTTTATACTGTTCACATTTAACATGGCAGGGGAGATACACATGATCAAGCATTAGTGGGTGAACTGCTGCTACAGCTCTGGTCTGAGATTTTGTCCTCTTCCTGTTTTTTTGGCCACCATGGAAACCGAGAGAGACTTGTCCCAGTCTGAGGACAGATCTCCTACAGAGGACATAATCGAGGAAGTGTCAAGAGTCACCCTCCTCCTCTTCAGAATCCCCCCACTATTTAGTGGAGGAGAGAACAGTGTACTTGTTTGATATGGGGGTGACTGATAGCTTTATATCTTTAGATCCTGCCTTTATATGCCTCCCTCTTTTCTTACATGTGACAATCTCCATATCTATCTCTGGAGGAGCGGGAGGCATGTCAGGTTGACTTGTCACCTGCTGTGCAGGTGGGGAGAAGGGAGACTGAGCAGGGCTTATGACACTACTATCTTAAATACCAGCAGATAGGAATGAAGGGGCACACTCTCCTCTTGTTCTTGACCTGGATTAAGTGCCACACTTCCAAGTGATGTATCCTCAGTGGAGGTTGATGATTTCTCAATGGGATGTAGTGGTACTTCCAGTGCTTGGACCTCTGGATGATCTTTGGGAGAATCCAAACAGGCTGGGTCTGCAAAGCTCTTCACCGAAGCCCTGGCAAACCCCTGAGTCTTCCCCTTTGGAACCAAAGATTCCTGGGGGGGGGGGGGGCATGGCCTGGCTCTGGAAGAAAATGGAGGCCTAAGAATGTTCTATCTGCTATAATTCCTGGCATCCACCTTCATCTACAAACATCTAAGTCAAGAAATGTAAGACCTGGATAAATTCTAATGTAGTTTTTGCTACTGCATTCATCTATACAATTTTCTTGCTTTAATTCTCCTTTTTCAGGGAATATCTGCACACTTATTGCTCCTCTTGATCTGCAACCACTTAAACTACAAGCATGGCTGAAGCTACTCAACATACTACATTTTGGAAAAAGATAGAAGCTATGTTTGAAAAATTAATACAGGACATGAATGAATTAAAATTAACAACCAAGCAAAATACACATACTCTCCAAGCCATAGATCTGCGTTTGCCTGCTACAGAAAATAAAACGCAGCAAAACGAATACTCGGTGCATGATCTGCAGGCCACTATTAGAGAACAAGACCGTAGCATAAGAGAGCTCCAAAACAAGCTGGATGATATAGAGAATCGTAGTCGTAGGAATAACCTATGATTTTTTGGGGTTCCCCGAAGAAACCAAACTTAGTAACACCACCGACTTCCTATTACACGTCCTGCCCACAATGCTAAAACTCCCACCAGACCATGGCCTTACTATAGAATGGTCTCATCACTCCCTAGGCACCAAGCCTGCACCAAATCAAAGACCCAGACCTATCCTAGCTAGGTTCTTGAACTATGCTCACACAGAAACAATTCTACAGAAAGCAAGAGAAATTGGAACTACTACCTGGCAGGGCCATCGTATTTTCATTTATAGAGACTTCTCAAAGGAGGTTTCAATGATGCAACGAGCATTCATCCCTGCCAGACGCATACTCCACCAACTAAATATCAATTTCTCTATGAGATACCCCACAACTATGCAAATATACTTAGACAATGCCCACAAGGACTTCAGTTCTCCGGAGGCCCTGGTTATATTTTTAAACAATATAGCTCCGACCCCACTACCAGAATCCACTTCTAATTCAGTCCCCACTGGAAATGCAAACTTGGTCCCTCTAAATGCTAACAAGAGCACTCCACCAACCTCTGCCACCGGAATGGGGACCAGCTTGATTTCTCCCGAGCACTCCGAGTCTCCAGGTCCCAGACAATCAACCCGGCTCCAACTGAAGATTTCCACAGGCAGTACTGCTATTAGAAATAGATGCTGCAGCCCTGAGAACGTGCGCAAACCCACAAAGTCTGTGACCCTCTCGCCAGAATTTACTACGCCTATCCAGATCAGCAACAAATATGCACCACTACAACATATCTCGTCATCACCACAGGAAGACTTAATACAAGACTGCTCACCTAACAAGGACAACTTGGCTATTCTCCCACAAAATGACTGTAATTCAGCTGAGTCCTCCTGGGCAGAAACAGTGGCCAGTACTTCTTTAAAAAATATGGAACCCCCAAGAAAAAAAGACGTAGTAAGACTAAAAGTAAATCAGATCAGTTTACTGGTAAACACTCATAGGAGAATGTTCTGCATATCTCAAGCACTTGATCTGACTACTTTATTCTGTCAAGTATTTGAGTGGCTACCTAGCTGTTCTCTGCCAATAATAACAACAACTTAAAACTCTCTCAACAATTCACAGCATAAGTTGTCGAACATGACCAATTTGGGATTATTGGCGGATATCTCATACAGCTGACTGCTAGTTGTGATAGCGCCATTGCTGATAGAATACGGGCAGTCAGAACTTGCTGAGGGACACCTATAAACATTACAACTTTCAGTTTATACATGAACCGATCACACAGACCTGGGATATGATGTCTGTACCTGGCAAGGGAACAACTCTACAGTAATGGAAACTGGGATAGAACCTATAATGCCTGTATAATATTTGGACACTTCAAAGAGCTTTCATCTAGAAGGGGCTGTTTTGGACCCCCCTCAAAGGTCATGACCTCCTGTCTGTTTAACTGGCAATGCCAGAGGTATACTGGGTTCTAGGAAGGTGTAAACTGGACATATATGCATGTATATGTGTGTGTGTGTGTGTGTGTGGGGGGGGGCAGAACACTGAAGAGCATTTCTAAAGGTTATCATCACAATACATCTGTCATCATGTCTCCTTTGCTCACCCCTGTTCTTGACAGCAACAGTTGCTGAGCACTTGAAAGACTCTGCTCCGGAACAAAGAATTGTTCCCCACAAAAGACCTTTAGTGGTTTTGTATATTGCACATCTTATTTATAACTATGCAGTACCAACTATATGCATTTACAGCCAGCACGTCAGTTTCTTTTATATTTTGCCATTTCTGCCAATTCATAGGCTCTTCCCTAATTGATGCAATTTATAAGGCTGTATATCAAGATGGCTTTACAGGTTATACCTGAACATATATGCTGGCCATGTTTCTGGGTGTTCAGGTGACCCTCTTAAGAATGTTGTCAGTGATCTCTATTAGATGCATGTTTTAAGCTGTGCCCTCTTACACATATTCAGTTTGCCCTTGATATTTGACAACATCACTCTTAAATTCTATCACTGTCTCTAATACCTCGGACTCTATTACATAGTCTCTGATACTCGTATACCTAATACTAAATACTAACATTTTTTCAAATAATAAGGTAGTATCCTCATATTGGGAGGGAGGGGTTGTGTATAGCGCTAGTGGAAGTTTTCTATGCAAGTGCGGCTGCGATGCTAGAAGGCTACTGTAGTAAACAGTTAACTTTGTGAGACTAAAATTTACATAAGATAGATGCTCTGTGGTCTACTTGTTGCAGTTCTCAGGAATCTATCTATTCTTGTCTCCATTTAGGCGATGTTCGAGCACTTATGGCACGTAATGATATTATTATAAACTCCACTGCACCAGAACTTGCCCTCCACATGATATCTACATAAGGTTTGAAGCCAGGTAGATCTACTTAATTTATGCAACAATAAATTTCAAGGTATTTGGATAACATAAATAACTTTTTACTTTTCAATAGGACAGAGCAAACTGACTCAGTAGTGGGCCTCCTGCTACATACACTATATAGAGCTTGGTTGCTTCGGAAATGAGGGATAAACAATGATATTAGTTTTATTTACCCCAAGTTTAAAACATTTTTTTTGCATACATATTAAACAGTATATGCCCCAATTGTTTTTAAAGGTTTAACTAAATATTACCCCCCATACTCAGGGTACTCATTCATTTAAGGTTATATCCTATGAATGCAAGAATCAGTACATTTTTGTTTTAATGCTCTGGTGTTTATTACATTAAGATGGTAGTAGGATCCTTGGAATCGAATAATTTACTTATTTAAGACTTCTAAGAGTTACTCTTTATATTACATACTAACGAGTTCTAAGGAGTGGTGGATTCTGTTATATCTACGCTCCTAAGCTCTATCTACATGCCCTGACGTGTTAAGAAAGAGTCTTGGTTTAGTACTCCTTAACCGACCCTCACTTCTTTACATGTCCAAAATGTTTTTAGTTCCGATGTTATTGATTATATATAGGTATTTTATAATATTTAGATTGTTAAACTTGTTATTGTTTCTGTTGGTTCTTTCTATTGCAAGGAGGCTCCAAATGTGGAGACTTATAGCCCTCTCAGACTATCTTTACTGTTTGGTTTTTGGATACAGATATTCCCTTTCTCTTCCTGCTTACGGACTTATTTTTACTATTAATTCTGTCATTAGGCCTGTTTATGCCTATTATTCAAGTAGCTGGGCACTTTTGTTCCCTTACATCTCTACAAGTTCTAAACTAACTGAATTTTATTTAATGCCCCATGGCTGACACATTATTATACACATGGAATGTTAAGGGACTCAATGTACCTTGCAAATGAACTCAAGTCTTAAAACATCTTAAGAAGCATAAAGCACAAATTGCATTTTACAAGAAACCAAATTATTAGCTTAAGATAATGACAGATTAAAACAGGATTGGGTTGGTCAGGTTTATGTGGCTTCAGCTTCTTCAAAAAAACTTGGGGTAGCTATTTAATACATAAAAACCTCAAATGTACACCATCTAATAATATTAGAGATACTGACGGCAGATGGGTTATCACTTTTTTTTGATACAGCATCGGGGCCCCTAACTTTAATTAATATCTATGTTCCAAACTCAGACTGACCAGACTTCTTTCACAACACAGCTCTCCAATTAACCACTTCTAACTTATTTAATTCTCCTATATTAATTGGTGGTGATCTTAACCTTACACTCGATGCCTTACTAGATAGAAGTAACTCCACCGCTGATACTCACCCAAGGAGTATAGCAGCTGTCTCATTATTAATGAAGGACTATGGGCTATCAGATGTTTGGAGACTATTTCACCCTAGAGAACGTGAATATACTATCTACTCTCCTCTTCACCACTCTTACAGTAGGATTGACTATTGTCTCTCCTCCCCTAAAGTTACTGAAAATATACTTTATTCTAATATTGTACCCCTACTTATCTCTGATCACTCTTCTGTTAAGTTACACCTCACATGGGGAATCCCACCTCTTAAATCCCCTTCATGGCACTTAGATCCACTATTATTTAAAGATCCCAAATTTTTACCCTGGATTAAAGCACAAATACAAGATTTTTTACTCTATAATGACCCATCAGATACCACTATGGGCACAACATGGGAAGCACTCAAAGCAACAGTACATGGTAAAATTATTAGCTTTGCTGCTCATAGGAAAAAGATGCGAGAACAGCAACTTTACAAATTGGAGAAACAACTAAAAGCTAAAGAAACTCAATATTTTGCTGCTTCATACCCAAACTCTCCCCTTCATCTGGAATTATTACAATTACGTATGCAAATTAACAAACTTATTTCTCATAAAACTGAAATTGCTTTGTTAAGAATCAAACATAAATATTGGGAATATGGCAAAAAAGGCAGCAAAATACTAGCCCATAGACTCAGATCTCAACCGATGAAATGTTTTACAAATGGCCTGAAGAATTCCTATGGCAAAATGCATACAGATAGTTCCTCTATAAATAAAATCATGACAAATTTTTATAAAAAAATTATATTCTCCTCCTTCCTTAGTACAATCTGCTCCCATCAAAAACTTTTTGGAGAAATGAATCCTTCCTCAACTTCCTAAAGAGCTAGCCGAATCACTAGATAAACCATTTTCAACAGACAAGATTCAACAAGCCCTCTCAGTTCTTAAGTTCGGAAAGACCCCTGGAGGTGATGGTTTCCTGTAGAATTTTATAAATCTTTATCCGACCTTCTCTGTCCCTAATTATGTAAGGTATACTATGAATCCACTCATCTTGGTAAGCTTCCTTCAGCTATGATTGAGGCAATCATTACTGTGCTGCCTAAAAAGGACAAAGATATCTCTCTTTCATCCAATTAGCGTCCTATTTCCTTACTCAATACTAATGGTAAAATATTCACTAAAATCTTAGCAATGCGTTTAGAACCCCTTATTCACCAGTTAGTACATTGCTCACAAGTAGGTTTTGTCAAGGAGAAAGTTGGCTCAGACCATTTATGTTCCTTACTTAATCTTATGCACAAAGCCAAGTTTCTTAAGTCTCCTGCAGCAGCTATAGCTGTAGATTTTGAAAAAGCTTTTGATTCTTTAAATTGGAATTTTCTAGATATTGTATTACTCCATCTGGGTTTTAGTGATTGCTTTTGTTCATAGATTAAACTACTTTACACTTTTCCCTCAGCCAGAGTACTTACAAACTCCATGCTATCTTACCCCTTCTCTCTAGCCAAAGGCACAAGATAAAGATGCCCTCTATCACCATCTCTCTTTATTTTAGCCCTTGAACCTCTGATGACTGCCCTTCAGCAAACCAATGAAATAAAGGGTATCTCTATCGGCAACTCACAATACACCTCACTGGCTTATGCGGATGACTTCTTAATTTTAGTAGAAAATTTAGAATCTGCCACCCAACCGCTTATCAAATTACTCAACACAGTTACTGAACTTTCCAGTTTAGCACTGAACTACAACAAGTCAGAGGTGTTGACTTTAAATAACCTTTGTAAATTACATTTGAACACTCCACTTGTATTTAGTTGGGAACCCCAAGGCATTACATATTTGGGGATCAAGATCCTACCAAATCTCAATAAGATCTGGGAAGCGAACCTTTCCCTTTTACTCACTGAAATTAATACAATACTAGATAAGTGGAGAACTCTCAGTCTCTCCTTTTCTGGTAGAAGTACAGCTATCAAAATGTCCATAACTCCGAAGATACTGTATCTGTTCTCTAACATCTCATTAACTTTACTCCCTTGATTCTTATCTAAAATAGACATGCCCACTGGAGAGTCGGGCATGGTGTTACTATGGTCCTCCAAAGGATCCTGAGGCAAGGGGGATGGGGGGGTCACAAGGGTGTCCCACTCACTTCCTTGGAGTAGGCAGTGAGTCTCTCTGAACCAGACCAGAGCATACTGTTTCTGTCCCCACCACCTGTCCACCCCCTCACTCCCCAGATTAAGACTGTGGAAGATCTGTTGGACAGCAGATTCACTTGGTAAGGTCTTGGGTTCAGTCACTTTTGGCCCAACTGGAACTGTTTCCTTGACTTCAGCTCTCGCTCCACTCACACCTTACTGGTACTCACAGTTACTGAAGCTGGTTGATCCACCTTGAAGCTCATTGTGTTCCCCAGGTGCCAGGACACAGTGTCTGGAGCACGGATCCAGCCTGCTGCCTCCAGGGCAGATTCCACTAATCACTCACTATCTCTAGATTTATCAAGATGAGCAGGGAGCTTCATATAGTGCTCGGGCCTTGGACCAAGCCACAAGGACTTTTTTCCTCTTGCTGCATGCGTAGGACACTCTGCTTCTTGATGTTGATGGTCCTTCATCGTTTTTACATGGCAGCCTCCAACACCACTAGAAATGCTGGGGCAGTGAGTGACATGCTGGTTCTTGCTGTGCGCAACTACTTAGTGTGGCTCTGCTATCAGTTAGTGCCTCTGACTGTGGTTATGGTACACCCAGTAACTTCAGGTTGGCAGCGCCAGACCAGGCAGGTTTTGCTTTGTGTAAGTCAATACTTGGGACATTACTGTGCTTGTCTGTGACCTTTGGAGCATCAGTTGGATCTTCAGTCAAACCGTAAAACAGTGTGACAGAATCACTGTCAAGTGGTGTCTTTGATGCTTCCACATTAGCGGGCGGATCGGGCACCAAGTGCTCAGAACTAACAGGTGCACTCGAACTTCTTCACAAGGACTCCAGACAGCTGCCGACAGCTTCTCTTTCTCCATCTGGAATGGTGCCTTTTCTTCAGCTACAAGAGAAAGTAAGTGTCTTTTCTGCATGTCCAGGGCTTGTCTTAAAGGGAACATCCACCTCTAATCGGGCCATGCCTCACATACCATTTTCGCAAAGTGATATAATTTTTTTAACTTACAGCCTGTCGAGTAATGTATATTTCAGCTGGTTGATCCTGCAGTCCCCCCCCCCAGCATTCTGAACTGAAGTGCCCCAGGCAGTGCACCCACAACCTCCCATGACTGTCCCGACAATGACGTATGAGATGGGGACTGTCAACTGCCAGACTATACCTGGTCTAGGTATAGCACAGAGACATGTAAATTGCAAATCAGAGCTATTAGTAGCTCCACCTATACAGGACATCTATGCACACTCCCTCGGATGCCTCCAGCTTATATATCATTCTTGGGACAGCCACAGGAGGTTGTGGGTGCACCATTAGGGACGCTTCTGTCCAAAATACCTTTGGGAGGGACGGCAGGATCAAACAGATAAAATATACATTACTCAACAAGCTGCAAGTAAAAAATTATATCTCTGTGAAAATGCTAATTAGGCCAAGCCTCACATTGAAGCACTGCCCGACTACAGGTGGATGTTTGTATTTCCCTTTAACTTTTCCTCTTCCTCCCAGAGTTTCTGTTTCTATAGCTTTGCTTGTTCCAGTAAGTCCAGATTCTCCATTGAGGAGGCATTATCAATGTCATAGCCATCATCAGGGTCAGTAATCATGGTAGTAGCAGTACGGACCTCTGCAGAAGAGGTGATAGGGAAGGAGGTCCACTCAATGCACCAAAAAAAAGGACAGCACTGTACCACCACTGATATTAAGAGGCCACTGGTTGGGCTTACTGGTGTCTCCGCTTGGCACTAATGTGAGTTTGTGTCACTTTTTCATACTATTAATATTGTGTGCAGTTAACATCAGTTGTGGTACAGTGCTGTCCTTTTTATGTTTGCCGTGCGTGCTAGCGCAAGTCAAATATTTTGCTATGTACATGGCTTTGAGAGGTGTATCACGATAGTCCAATTCAGAAGACTCTACGAGAGGCTTGACCAATAATCTGCAAGCTTCATTATGACACTATTTACGCATGAAAGTGCGAGGACTTCAAAACAATGTGCCAACAGACACATTCATAAATCAGCTCTTTCAGCAAGCACATCTAATCTTATCATGTGCTCTTAGCCTGCCTGCCTGCCTGCACGCTTTCTCCTCGGCATTACAGCAATGGAAACTGAAACAGCTTAGTTAAATATTGGTTGCCTATTAAACTAGAGATTATAAGTTTAACCCCTTCAAAATGCATCAACTTGCATGTTTAAATACTTGGCATTTAAACATTTTCTTGCTATTAGCTTCAGTTGGGCAGGTATTCTCTTTCAAAAAAGATTCATACCTCATAAATGTCATCCTTTCCCAGTAAGGACTCTCCTAAGATTTACACTGTTTTTTTGAACCTCTTAAGACACTACTGATAAGCACCGTCTCAGACACAGTTTACTATAGCAGAAGACATCTGTAAAGAACTGTTATCTTTTGTTTCTAATTTTACTATGCTTTTTGGGAAAAATATTTCTATTGAGCTACAGCAAACACACACACACACACACGCTGTACATACCATCCTCATGGCCACAATATTTGAAATAAATACCTCAATCTAATATGTTATAAAACAATAAAGAAACTGTTTATGTCAGTCTTGGACGGTTATGTGGAACACAGCGAAGTTCAGTTTACAGTAGATTTCCTTTGAATATTTCTTATCCTATATTTTATATCCTGGATGGCACAGGGGAGATGCTACATCTCACTCTCATAGGGATCTTCATTTGACACATTTTTGCACTGTATTTACTCAGGACATCCCAGATTAGTTGCAATATCTAGTTTTCAGTGGGATCATGATTTTAGCATTTTTATAATGTATTTATTTAGGTAGCCTAGTCCAGATGTAAAATATTGTTTTCAGCATGTTCTGATTTTACGCAATGCAGCATATTGTGTAGATGTAGAGCCCCACTGAAAATAAGATGCCACATCTTCTGTGAACTATCCAGGCTAAATATATAGCAATCAGCAGGCGTATTCTATTCTAGGAAACCGCATTGTAAAAATGTGTAAAAGGATGACCACACTGAACCTGCCTCTCAGCAGCTCTACACTGTGTAAATTCATTAGAAATAATGGGTAAAAGCATGACCACACTGTAAGTGATATTTTACAGGATATGCCAGTTGAGATTCGATATATCATACATTGAATCTCAACTGGCATATCCTGTAAATATTCAGTATTTAAAATGGTTTAAATGCTTTACCCAAATGAAATAAATATTTTAAATATTGACTTGGCTAGTCTTTCCTCATGGGTCTTATTCCACATGCCCCGCGCCATTGTAGTTGCCCTATACTGTACCACCTCCACCTTGTATATGTTTTTTTCTCAGATGAGGCCTCCAGAACTGGATGCAGTATTCCAGGTGCGATCTCATGAGTGTCTCATATAGGGGCAAGATCACCTTCCTCTTTATACTCCTGTTACCCCTCCCTGTGCATCCAAGCATCTGGCTAGCCTTTCCAGCCACCTTATCACACTGCCTAGTTTCTCTTAGGTCCTGCGAGATAATAACTCCCAAGTCCCTTTCCTGCTTTGTGACTGTCAGTACCTCACCACATAGTTTATTCTTTTCCCCTGGGTTCTTGTGCCCTATATGCATGACCCTGCACTTCGTTGCATTGAATCCCAGCTGCCATTCTTCAGACCATTTCTTCAGGTTTTTTTATTGTGTTGATGCCCCCGTTTTCCAGCCATTTTCCCCCAACTACCTGTGCTGCAGCCATGCATTCACCTGTGGAGGCACATGCATGCTGTGATTCTGCAGAGCCTTCCCTCTGCTTGCCATCTGTCTGCCTGTGCTACCCTCAGGCCTCCACCTGGGGGCAGTTGGACTGCAGTGAGTGACAGGGTCCCTCCCTGGGGCAGGGGAGCTACCTTGTGGCTGCTCAGTCCTGCCCCCTCCCTCTCCCCTAGCTGGCTTTCGATGACCTGAAGTTGCTCCCGAACCTGGGTCACTGGCGTAGCGTGAGGTGTTACATCCAGTGGCTCAACCCTCAGTGCCACTGGGCTGGCTCTCCAGGTTTTTTAAAGTCTTCCATCATTCTTTCAAACCCCCCTGGCATATCCATCCTATTGCATACCTTGGTATCCACTGTGAAGAGAAATGCCTTCCCCTCCAGTCCCTCTGCAATGTCCCCAACAAAGACATTGAAGAGGCCCAGCCCAAACACCAATCCCTGTGGCACCCTGCTTGTCACCTCTCCCTCTCCAGAGTACTCCCTGTTTACCACAACCCTCTGACTCCTATCATTCAGCCAGCTCTCCACCCACAGAACTATTTTAGGATCCACCAGTTTGTTAATCAGTCTTCTATGGGGGATGGTATCAAAGACCTTTTCTGAAGTCCAGATAGGCCACATCCACCACACCTCCCTGGTCCTACTTTAGTTACCCAGTCATGCAGTAGATTAGTACAATGAGTTAGTTCAAAACACAGTGCTTATCCAAAATACAGTAAAACAGGCTCAGATGTATAAGTAAATAAATGCCATATGATGACCCCACCAAGCCACAGCAACAGAAATTTCACTGCAATCCTTCACAATGACGCAATCCCACTGACATCGCCGACACATTCCAACAATGATACGCAACATGCCGACACCAACCACCACACTTAACAGTATCGAGTGTGTGTATGTGTGTCAATGCTCTATGTGTGCAGACAGTTAGTGCAGTTAGGATGCCCTTTGGTTAGTGCAAAAAGTGGTAGTCTACATTTCCCCACTATCTAGATCAGTTTC
This sequence comes from Neoceratodus forsteri, assembly GCA_016271365.2. NCBI lineage: Eukaryota > Metazoa > Chordata > Ceratodontiformes > Ceratodontidae > Neoceratodus > Neoceratodus forsteri. The sequence goes on from CM057450.1 coordinate 1,225,374,548, forward strand.
AGCCTTCTGCATGCCATTGCTTATTTAACTAAGGTGTCTAGTGGCAACTCCCCACCCTCTGATGTCTCTCAGAGCTTGAAAAGAAGAAAACAGCTCCTTGCTGTATCTTCTTTTAATCTGCAAACATGTGTGTAGATGGTGCACTGCTATGTTATACTCACTGGAATATATATGCACATATGTGTATATGTATTAGTCAGTGTATGTGTATCACAGCAATTAGAAAGTGAAGTTAAGTGGCTCAGTGGTTAGTGCAAAAATTGCTAGTCTACATTCCCACGCTATCTAGATCAGTTTCAGCCTTATGCGTGTCATTTCTGATTTAAATGAGAGTCTGCTGCTTCCCAGCCGTAACTGTCCCCCCTCCTCAAGCCCAGCCCATATTAGTCTTCTGGCATGGGGATCTGCTCCTAGACCTAGTACAACATTAATACCTGTGGTGAATATCTGGCATTAACAAATGCTTGTTTCTTGTGCACTGGTCAAATTCTCTGGACTCTGCATGTTTATATGATGGAGTGGCTTTCTGTGTCTGTTCGGAGAGGTCTGTTCCCCTACACCTGCTGCATACTCACCATCACAAACCAGGTTGGCCTTCTTAGTAGACAAACAGATGGCCAGAGGTTCCCTCTACAGGACAGTAGAGGAATTTCCCTGGTGTTCTGGCCAAATTTCCCCATTCACTAAAAAATACCACCAACAGCTTAGCCTGATTCAAGATGTCAGTTTGCATCTGTACCTCCCTCCCCACGATGAGGCTGAAAACAGGCAGACTTGCCTATCCCTCCTTTCCCACTCAACAAAAAGAAAATAAAAATAATAAATAATTACAGTGCTAGTCTTGTCAATGGTCGGTCATAACTGATGTGTGCAGTCTCACGAGTCCCTTACCCTTCATGAAGTGGGAGGTGTCACTGTCATGAATAACACTAAGAACTTGGCATGAGTGCATAGAGACTGACTGAAGGTAATGACAGTTCTGAAAGCTCAACAAACTGCAATAATGTCTCTCTTGCTCCATAGGGTTCATAGACCACACGGTAGGAGAGAGAGAGAGAGAGAGAGAGAGAGAGAGAGAGCAACATCAGTCATGAAGAGCTTCAGTCTGTTTTACTGAGCAAAGGAACTATATCCAGAGCAAAACAGTAACCCCTATTCTTGAAAACAACTGCAATGGGAATTTAACTTGACCCAGACAACAACCAGAAGTGGGCAGAAGGGACTCTGATTTAACATCTTCTCATTTGAAAAATTGCATTCCTGACAGTGCAGAAACACCCCACTCCCAGCCATCACTTTTGCACTTATGTAAGCATTTGGTAAAAGCAAGGCCTCCACAACAGGGACTGACTCCAACATCTTCTTACCCAGAAACGGGAGTGCTACCAACTGAGCCCCACCGACACTACAACTACATGCAGATTTTACAATGGACAGAAACAATGCTGAAAACTGATTGGTGGAGAGACATATTAACTCACGATGTTATCCCAGCTCAACCTCACAGGTGAAACTAGTGCCCACAGTGCAGACTAATTACAACTGTAAATGGATCCATTTTAATAATCACAATAAGGCACTAAAGGGCATGTGTCATCGGGATAAAGCAACTTCTTAGGTGGTTGAAGGAACTCGGTCTACATTATTGAAGTATGATGCACACCCTGGTGTGCCTTTTTGCTCAATTTTATGTAAATTACTCATTTGAAATGGGTCAAGATCTACAACAGAACCTCTTTGAGCTTATTCCTGTTTAACCTAAACAAGACATGGTTCACTCAAGCCTAGTAAAATACTTGTAAAAGGGTGGACAAGGCAATGGGACCTGATGGCATACATCCCAGGGTACTAAAGGAGCCAAGGGTGGAACTAGCAGAGCCATTATCAGAACTGTTTAGTAAGTCTCTGAGCACAGGAGAGGTCCCAGAAGACTGGCGAAGGGCTCATGGGATCCCGCTCCACAAGAGTGATAGCAGCGAGGAGGCAGGGAACTACAAACCAGTCAGTCTTACCTCAGTAGTGGGCAAGATTATGGAGGCACTCCTTAAGGAAAGGATAGTGCAACACCTGGAATCCATAGGAGCACAGGATCCAAGACAACATGGGCTAACAAAAGGAAGGTCCTGTCCAACTAATCTCATAGATTTCTTTGACTGGGTAACCAGAGTGGTGGACCAAGGGAGAGCAGTTGATGTCGTCTACCTTGGCTTCAGCAAAGCTTTTGATACTGTTCCACATAGAGATTGATTAATAAGCTGGGTAGGCTCAGGGTGGGTCAGAAGTTGGTAAACTGGGTGGCAAACTGGTTGATGGGCAGAAAACAGAGTGTAGTGGTAAACGGTATACAGTCAGAAGAGATGCAAGTCACAAGTGGGGTACCTCAGGGATCAGTCTTCTTCAATATCTTCATCAGTGACATTGCAGATGGACTGGAGGGTAAGGTTTGTCTGTTTGCAGATGACACCAAGATCTGCAACAGAGTAGATGATCCAGATGGGGTGGGCAGAATGAGAAGATATCTGGATAAACCAGCAAAATGGCCGGAAGAGTGAAACTGGGGTTTAATGCAAAGAAGTGCAAGATCATGCACATAGGAAAGATAAGCCCTGAAGCCACCTATAGGCTGGGAGGGGAGTTGCTGGCAGTCACAAGGGAAGAAAGAGACTTGAGCATCATCATCACCGATGACCTGAAATCATCCAAGCAGACCACTAACGCAGTAGGTAAGTCTAGGGGGATGTTGGGGTGTATTAGTAGGGGTATCACAAGTCAGAAGAGGGAGGTAATAATCCCTCTTTACAAGACACCGGTAAGGCCCCATCTGGAGTACTGCGTGCAGTACTGGAGGCCACACCTTCACAAGGACATTAACCAAACTGTGGCAGTCCAGAGAAGGGCAACCAAAATGGTGCAGGGACTGCATCAGAAAACATACGAGGACAGATTAATGTAGCTCAATATGTATACCCTACAGCAAAGGAGAGAGAGAGAGGTGATATGATCAAAACATTCAAACACCTTAAGGGCATTAACAAGGTGAAAGAGTCTAACTTGTTTCAATATAAGAAAAATTGCAGGACAAGAGGACACAGCATGAGATTAGAGGTAGGCCGATTAAGGAGTAATGTGAGGAAGTTCTTTTTCACAGAAAGGGTGGTGGATGCATGGAACAGCCTACCTCAGGAAGTGGTGGATATGAATACAGTGCAGGACTTCAAACAGGCATGGGAGAGGCATAAGGGAGCAATACAGATGAGTATGAATAGATAGGCCACTGACAGAGCAAAGGCCGATGGCACATTTATAAGGTAGAAAAAGAAATGGGCACACTGGATGGGCCTTGCGGTCCTTATTTGCCGTCAACTTCTATGTTTCAATGTTTCACTGGCCATCTGGTCACTGGAATTTGAAATCCCTGACTTTACTGAACATTTATAAACTGCAGCCTTCTCATAGTAAGCATGCCATTCATATTAGCACAGCTGTCCTTTTATTTGCTTTAGCCTCCTTTGCATTCAGCAGTGTTTCATGACTAAGACCTTTTGTCACATACTGATGCGAAAAAAGTCATTAGCAACAATTCAGATCTTGGTGGGTACATGAGACAGAATGAAAAATGAAAACACAGACACTGCCTATTAAAGCCAATCAAAAGCATTTCAAGCTTTGCTTCAGGCCTGTCAAAAACTTTGATTGAGTCCCCTGAGCAACTCTGCAGAATGACTCAGTGCTGCGATTAGCTTCAAACAGTGAGGCACATGCATAGCTCTTCTGTGTCAAGTGCTGAGGGACATTAGGCAGTCCATGTGAATGATTTGTTTTCTCACGTAACTGTCAGTGTTCTGTTTCTTTATTACTCCCAACTAAAATAAAGTATCTTTTATTCACAGTGATGCAGTGATCTTTCTTTCAGGTGAAATTCAACTTTCATAGATCTCTCTTTTTTTCTTCGCGGAGCCAGATTTTTGAAGTTACCTGTGATTTGAAGCTGAAACACATAATTCAGTTATCTACACTAAATTAGCCACACGTCTACCATTTTATTTCTCACCAGTCCTTCACTGAAAATAGAAAAAGTACGTGCTCGTTGAGAATATATTGAATTGTTAAAACATTTCTTTGCCCATTGTTTGTTCAGTATTCCTTACAAATGAACATTTTTACAGTAAATGTCCTGTGTACTGTAAGCACTGCTAGTCATCCAGGCTAGTTACTTCACATGACTAGAATGATTCACTTGGCTAAAGTGAATCTCTGGCTTTTGAGAAAAAAATTGAAAAATATAATACCTAGCCATGATTGATTATATTTTATAGATGCTCTGTATTTCTATTCCTTTTATTAATTAGTGGGTTCATTTACATAGGAAAAGGATTGTTGCTGCCCACAGCTGATTTGCTCCTGTTGTTTAATCCTTTCCTGAAGTCACAATCCAGTTTATGACATCATTATTTATTTTAGATTTTACTGACCGGGTAAGTGCACTAGACAAATTCTTGCCTATTTTCAAGCATGACCCGGGGGCAGTAATCTGTGATGTCACAAACCGAGAACTATGACAGCAGCAAGGGATTAAGCAAATGACCTTCAGAGGACAAAATTCCTGTTTACATGCAAATTACCCTAGCCAGGAGACATGAAGAGAAGATGAATACAGACATACATAATATATCGACTAAACTGTCTAAATGCTATATTTTTCAACGTTTTCTCAAAACTGGAAACCTCACTGTAACCAGACATTGCTCAAATGTTAGCTGCATGGATCTCCAAACTTGTTACAGTACCTTCACTGCAGATTAAGTATGGATTGCAGTGAGTTACTCATACCTCTCGGCATGGGGACATGTTGTCACATACAAAAACAGTGCAGCACTATACTGCGCTGTTGAAACAGTGACCATAAAAGGAATACAGTGAAATAATTGTTTGCCTCCCCTTTACAGAGGGCAGCTCCCCGACCCCTCCCCCCATTGAGATAACCTCTGGGGGGGGGTCGGGGAATGGATACTCGCACTGTTCCTGCTGTGCGGTTTTGCCCTGCAGCATTGTGTCAGCAATAACATGACCCGGTACGATACCTCTCCAACCTGCACACCACACAGTAAGGCTATGAAAAATAATAAGGTTTTGCTAGATAATACTGGCAGTTTTTGGAGGAGTACATGCACTTTCAAATATTCCATTTAAGAACTTTCCACAAGCTAACAAAGAAACCCATTTAAAACGAGTCTCAGCTCAACTGGGCAATTCTTGTTCATATATTCCCCTAGGTCACACCTAGAAACGAGCCTCGGCTCAGTATGCATTTCCCGGTTACCAACTTTTAAAATAAATAAATGCATACCTACAGAAAAAAAACGATACAACACTTGGAAACTTGTGAAGTAGCTTTATAATATAATTCTTTCTTCTCACATTATAGAGCAATGGGAGTGCCAGGGCCAGATTAAGGCATAGGCAATATAGGCACAGGCCCAGGGCCCCTGCCTGCCAGGGGGCCCCAGCATATATTTACTATATATCCTGTTCTTTCTGCCTGAGCTGCATTTTTTTTTGTAAAGAACTCAACCACTGAGTAATCTGAGCAAGGCAGGGGCTGAAGTGTGACATAACTCTCACCTCTCTGATCAGGTGTTAAGTGCAGCTGATAGCTTCAGGGGGGGCCCCAGCCAGGTTGACCTTTAAGGAGTGAACAGGTCCTTTGCTTTGTCTCCTTCCCTCATTTAGAATCCTCACTTAGAATAAAGTCTTATTCTTAAATATAAAAGATATGCATTATATTTAATCTCACTCTTAAAATTAAGAAATCCACACTGCAATTCAATGGTACAATTAAAATCATAATCTTTTTTTTTATTTCCTCATCTTACTCATATTGAAGTTCTGGCCTTAATATAGCTCCACTTTCAGGCTGAACGAATGAAAATATTTCCAGATTCCCATCAGTGAATCTTGCCATTTATTGCCCCTGGCTTACTTATCAATAACAGAAATGTTTGATCCTGGGAATGACGTCTTCCAACCATCCCTCGCTTTGCAGTATAATCTCTAAAATGCATGACTCTAGCAAACCACTAGCTTAACTCGTATACCACTCAGAATCTAGCCTCTTTTAGAGACCGTCCCTACCCTACCCAACAAAACTCCCACATCCTGGTTCATGCTGCCTGACAGGACAAAATGATAACACACAGACTGCAAGCTCACACCTCTGTGTTTGGGGGGGGGGCCTCTGGAGAAGTGCAGATCATGACATTTCACACCCCCAAAAATATTTTTTACTAGATCAATTAGTAATTATTTTCTCTAAATGATCAAAACTCAGACTATTATTATTTTTCCATACTGATATTATTAATTTCAATAATTTTGAAGCATTTTGGTTAGGCTATTTATGTTTATTCCACTTTTTAGGGACAGTAAGTACATTTTTTTTTCAGGTTTTAGCAACTGATATGCACTGGCCATGAAGTGCGGTCATGGCAAAGGGGCATGACTGCGGTGGGGGTGGGGGGCAGATTTCTCTTGGCCCTAGGTTGCCTTAATCTGGCCCTGGGGAGCAAGCCTTTTCTCTGTATGTAAGACACTCTTATTCCATCAAGAGTGTCTCATGCACAACTGCCTCGGAAACTGCATTCGGGGCAAGTTTTTTTTTTTATATTTAATAATTGATCAATTTCGATCAATAAATATATTAATAATGCTGCTGAGGCCAACTGTTGTAAGAGTGGTCTCACTTACATCCTTCGGGTATGAGAACAGCTCACCTTCAGTTTGTGGTTCTCATACCCTAAGAATGTGTGAGAGACCATTGAGGCAGTTTTAACATGCATTATATATTTGAGCAGCCTAGAATTTCAGTTCTACTATATATTGAAAAAAACAATGCACTGTCACCCTTCTGGAACATATGAAGTCTCTGGAGTTTGGTAAGGAGCAGTCTAACTCTTCGCCTGCTGCCTATATTCTGAGATGCAGCATGCCAATAAAAATCGAAACCATACAGTAAATTACCTTAAAGAGCAGCTGCCACGCATTGGGCAGGCAACTCATGACAAGGAGCTGCCTCCCTGAGGAGTTAAATAAACCATGAATTACAGTTTATTTTGCATGAATTCTTTAGCTATATGCCTGAAAGCTGCTACTATCCCACTTCTGAAAGTGCACCAAGCTGCCAAGGACCGCCACAGCTCCATCACCAAAATCTGCCTTTTCCTGACACAAAGTAGGGAACGGGGCTGAATTCCATAAAATAGAGTGCAAGCCTGAACTGTGGCAGTGCCTGTCTCTACATCTGTCTTTAACATTCCACACAACTGTACATGTTAAGGGGGGTATATAAATGTTTTGCCCCCCCTTAACATGTATATTCTGTGCAACGCAGACCCATCTCCTACTGTGCATCATGAAAATGTGGATTATGAGGGCAGGGCTGCAGTGATCCTCGGCTGCTCTGCATGGCCTCAGAAGTGAGACTGTAGCAGCTTTCAGGTATATAACCAAAAAATTCCTGGAACAGAAATTTTTTAACTTCTTGGGTAAATAGCTCCTTGGCAGGTGTTGCCCGCCTCAAGATCCATCTCGTGGCAGCTGCTCTTTAAGGCAGCATTGCAAGTTAATGTGAAACTGTTGTTCCTATAACTTTGCATTCTATTTTAGATTGCCCTTTTCTGCCTGCCTTGTAAGGTGGTCATAGTTATTTATTTATTTCCATTTGTGGCAGGATGAGTCCCATGAGAGAAAAGTCTTATTCTCTTGGGGCTATTTTAAGGGTGGCCGGGATAGCTGCCTTGTGTCATTCCCTCAAATATGATGCTGCCACAGGAACCACTCAGTGCGCAGTGCTGTAGAAAACCAAAAAGAATACATTTAAGCCAGGGGTAAGCACTCATTGCTGTAGGGTAGTTTCTGGCAGACAGTTGGCCAGGTGGGAAAAACCTGACTATACTGATGTGAGGTGAGGATTTCCCTGTCCCACTGAGGTCTTCCTCAGCTGTGGGCAGGAAGGCAGAGAAAGACTGAAATACAGGTAATGAGGATGAAAAAACACTTCTGTTTTCCTTTCAAATTCAAAAACAACAAGGTTTGGGAGGGCATAAGGGACATTCTACCCTTCAGTGGGTTACTATTGTGGGGTGGCACAGCTCACTGGAGGTAGAGGAGGGATTATTTTTGGAGTGGGGGGCAAGGAGAGGGATTATTTTTGGAGTGGGGGCAAGGAGAGGGATTATTTTTGGAGTGGGGAGGCAAGGATTTTTATTTAGTTTGTTTTTATTCAGTAGGTAAGTACACTAGGCATACAGATGTCAATTTTCAGTTGGAACCTTAATTTAGAAAGAAACAATTAAACATTAATGTTAAAAATGTGTTCAAAAAATCATTTTCCCATATACATCTTTATTCCTCGGGTCGTCACTGAAAAAGGGACTTTGTCTCAGTTGACCTATCCGGTCATCAAAATTCAAATAAATAAATAAATACAAATTGGGACACATTTTATAATTACAATACAACATGGGGTCATAGTGGGATTTGGCCACTTCTGATGTGGTTTAAGACACTTGGCTTTGCCTCATGCCATACTACAAGAGGCATGGCTGAATTCCACAATAATCCATGTCCATCTGTGTCTTATGGCTCACTCTCCTGAAAGTAACCAGTTCCCATTTTATTTCATAGGCTGGCCAGAGGTAGGGAAAAGTTCAGTCAAAAATGTTTGTATAGCAATTGCTGTCACATTAAGTAGCAGTTGGAAAATACATGAAGCGCTTTGCATATAACCTTGTATGAAACAGCTACAGTATTTCACCATGACTGGGTTAAACTGGATGTCTAGTAAATAGCTACTGTACCTTAACAATTCAGTTTACCACAGATGAAAACTGTATCGTTTTCTGCTGCACTATACAAAGTAAAATGTTACATGGACTGAAGCATCAAGCCACAACATAGCACTGTAGTAAAACAAAAAAATTTTGACAAAAACATGGGGCTCTGAATCCAGAGGTCTGATGTTCTCTCTCACACCACCCAAAAAAGGAGCAATGAGCTGGTGCAGCACAGCATGGGATGGTCATAGAGTGTCTGTCTGTGTCTCACAGTGGTGGCGACAGACACCGGACGTGGTGCTGGGATTCAGTGGCGCTCATTCACACTGCACAGTGGCAGCAGCTCTTCAAGAGCTGTTACTATGTGTGTCACTAGAATCTCTTTAAGACTGTACCCTCACCTTGGGCTGCCATAAGTGACAACCTTAAAACACTGCTTAATGCAATAATGCATTTGGGAAAGCCAGCAAGATGCAGGGATGCATGGTCAGGGCCTTCTCTTTCTTAACCTGTAATTTTTACCCTGCTCCTCTGTCCCCCATGCCTGTCTCCCTCAGAAACCCCAAGACACTTCATGAGCCCCCTCTCAAACCCTCCCCCCACCCCACCACTACTTGCCCACCTCCATTCTGCTGCTGGAAAGCCCCTCAGGTGGGTTTGGGGATATACCCATCACTAGGTGTGGGTATCTAAAAACAACTCCGACCACTCAGGTAGAGTGCAACACATGCAAAGAATGTGAATTCTATTTACAAAGCCCAGCAAGTGGTAGTGTAGGAGGCAAAAATCCAGTATTTACACTATTTACACAAGTGGAAGAACTACCTGTAATTAATTGCCTCAACAAACCATGTGCATGCTATGGCTGACCTCCAGTTCTATAAATGACTGCTCTCATTCATTGTGAACACTCTGCATGTATTTTGTAGTCTGTAATTGGACGCAATTATAAAAGAATATTTCTCTCAACTTGCCTACTAATAAATCTGAAGATGATGATGATGGAAGAAGGCTGGAGCATCACCCTGAGGATGCAGCCTTCAGAAAAACTATTTCCCCAATTCTTGCCAGCAAGATGATTTAACACAGCACCAAAATTACAGCACTTTAGGTTCAGGAACTCTTCTGATCTTACAACCAGCCTGAAGACAAAACAGTGAACCTTTCCTGTTGACATCAGGAGCTCAGCTCAATTAACAGGAGTTTGAACAGGGCGTTTGTAGCATGTTCTGTGCTCCTGTCTCATTTACAATTAGGGCATGTAGTTTGAATTTAACAAGCTGTCTGTCATTCTGATACACTGCACAGAATTCACTGGAGGCCAAGGTATTTTAATGACTTTTGTTATAAGCATACACTTTAAATACATATTCTTTTTAGAAAGCAAATAAGGTGTGTGACAGCATCATAGTTGCTAGCTCCTCCCCGACTGCATCGTGGCCTCACAGCCCATAGTACTATAAATTACTGCCCCCTTGGGCTGCCGCCTCTCTATAGTGGGTCCAACAAGCCATAGAGCAAAACAGGGCAAAACAAAAGGCAAGCAAGGTAAAATATCATCCTAACTGCCTTTACCCATGATTTCAACTACTGCTCATACTACCCTTAATGTTTTGCCACGCCTAACTCATCCCTGTGTAGATGGTACTGCTTGATATATAGAACCGTCTATCTCTGCGAGGATACAGTATCTGTTGTAAGACATTTTTTTTTCTTAAGACTGTATCTATGTACCTGAATTCTGTTTGTAATTACTGTATTCCTGTACTCTCCTGGGTCGTGTCTGAAAATAGGCAGGTTTATTGCCTAATGCACTTACCTAGTCATCAAAAGCTAAATAAATACATATAAATAAAGAAGCAGGAGGTTCAGGGACATAACCTCATAACGCAGGACATCCAAATAAAAGGAAAACATAATCAAACAGCTGCCTTGATTGCTCTCACAATCACTGCAACATAGAATAGAAGAACTAGTGCCACTGGGCAGAACTAAAAATATTGTGGGGGAAGGGGATGAATATGGTATCATGAAGAAACCTGCCTTACAGAAGACAGAATGAAATAGGGAGAAGTAGAGGACAGACCCCAGTGGCAAGCAGCCACTCCTGCCAGAGGTTAGAAAGGGCAGAGAGCTAAAGCTAAAGAATTTAAGATAGAAGAGATGGCTGTGGCTCAACAGACTTAGAGCAGACTTCCATAACTGCCGAGTTACATGTGTTTTTACTAGCCCATTGTCACATATACGAGGGCCATGTCACCATCCTGGTGGCCCTACAACAATCCCCAACAGTGGTTCATAGGGTGGTGGGCGGTGGAGGCACACAGCCCGGATTTACAAGGGTCCATTATCAGAGGCAGGGGGAGCCATTTTTCCTCCTTGTTTCAGCCCCTCCCACTAGGATGCTCCTTGGCACCAAGCATAGGCATGCATGCTGAATGTGTAGCTGCACGCATCGGCCCACATCCCACCTCCCCAATGGTGCGCCCTTGCCTGTAACACCACCTGTAGTCACCCAGGTGGCACTATAGTGACAACATTACACAGTTTCCGGCCCCAGAGAGGCAGAGCGTCCTCTGGGATGCTTGACCCCTCACCCCCCTCCCAGCCAGCCCACTCCAGAACCCAGGTCACTGGTGATATGAATGGTATCACAGCGCTGATGCGCCAGCATATGGCAGGGGCCTTCTCTAGCAGAAATAAAGAAGTAATCTTGCCCCTCTTCATGTCATTAGTGAGGACACACTTTCACCTTAAGAAGGACAGGGATTGCCTGGAATCCATCCAGAGGAAAGCAAACAAAGTGATACATAAGCAATGGGGAGGATCTATGAGGAAATACTGTCTGACCTGAGCACGTACTCCCTGGAGGCCAGAAGCAAAAGGGTAGACACGTGATTAAAACATTCAAATACCTGAGTGCTGAACTGCTAGCAATTCTTCAGGTAATGCAATGGGCTGGTGACAAGAGGACACATCCTTAAGTTGAAAACACTTCTTAATGAGTGGGTGACGGGCAAGTGGAATCATCTAGATGCTTAACATTGGGGGCTGCAGTGTCTCATCAGAGACACCGACTATCCTTGTGCCTGCTGGGTGCAGGCTTCCTGGTGCTGACTCTGCTCATTGCTGTACTTAGCCAACAGGAAGCATCTTTGGGAGGAGGAGGCGTGTCATATCCATAGTTTAAGGGTCCATTTCCCATGCGGTCCTCCGCTGCAGTCCTCTCTAAAGGGCCATAGCTTAAGGGCATCATACTGCTGGCATCAGCATGGGGCGGCAGTTGTCAGGAGACTCTGCACCTCAGAAAGGTAATTAGTTCATATATCAGTCATTAATATGGGGGATATTCATTGTACAATATATTAAGGTGTTTCTGCAAGGTGTCAGTGTGCACTGGTTACAACTGTATGTTCAAGACGGCAAAACTCTTAGTGTAAGTTGTGTTTGGATTGCATAATAGTGAATATGGTAAAGTATAGCTATACTGTCCTGTAGATTAACTGTAACGTTCTAAGGTACTAAACTATTCTTATAGCATTAGTATTATTATCTAGGGCATTGCAGGTTATGTGGTTTAATAGTTAATGTTCATACCTAGGGGTGGTCTTCTGTAGGTTGAATAAACAGGACTCTGTAATATAATAAGAGGATTAAGTAAAGCCAGCAAGGGAGTATGTGGGAGCAAAGGAACTGGCATAGGCATCAAGACAGGTGGAGCGGACTCGGAACTAGCATGATGCAGGGGGGGAGCAGGGAGGGTGGTCAACTGTAATGGGTGTGGGGCCACTATCATTCTAGGTATAATGTGGACAGCAGGAGGTTGTCAAGTGTGTAGACAGCTTGGGCGGATAAGGGACGAGTTATGGAGGTTGAGATGGGAAGTGGGAAGGGGAGGGATGGGCTGGGGGGAGTCTCACATGTGGAATGGTCAGGGGGTGCCATCCTCTAACAACATGGTAGGTACTGTCAGGGTGTAACCAAAGAGAAAAACACATGGATTGGGGGCATTCTCACCAAATGTTCAGAAAAGAAACAGGAAGGATACCCCTGGCATGAAGTGAAGGGTAGAAGAACAGGAGGAGAGGATTCAGGGCAAGGATGGTGGAGAAGGGATAATGGAGGGAAATCACAAGTTGGACTTGTCAAGGGGGAGTGTTCCTCAAAGAGGTTGCAGGCTGTCAGTGAAGAGAGCTGTGTTGAGAGGCTCTCTCTCCCACCCCTAGGCCGAAGGAGCAGCAGCAGGCCTGCAGGACACAGCAGGTCCCGCTGCTGCTAGTGAGGCAGCTGCCCCACCCACACCCTCTCGGCAGGCACTTCTTTTATAGTGTCATAGACTCACATGACTCTATCTCCCCAACATCCCAGTAGCAGCTTATACTGGTAGACCACTTGAGGAAGCTGCTGCACCTCTATACAACCACTTAAGGTCCTAATATAAATTAATTGTCTTAGCCTAAGGCACACTGCAGGACACAGGATTTACCACCCCCTACATTACTCTAGTAATCAGCCTCCCATTCTCATATCCTAGCTATTTAGCTCTTACTCCAGCAGAGCCTCTTCTAGTGGGATTCGATCCTCAGCAGCGACAGTAGCCTGGCTCATTCATAGCCTGCTGCTCTTCCCACTAGGCCATATTGCCTGTAATTGTTTTCGGCTGCAGTATTTCACTTGTACCTCAAACCCCCCCCCCCATTCTGGGTACGCTCCTCTGTAAAAGGTGCATTAACACCTCCTTAGTAGGATTTTGAATCTCTATGCTTTGAACTGCTCTAGTTCAATACATGTTAGATAAGAAAAGGCTTTGGTATGTCCTGTTTTTTCAGGAGACCAAACTCACACACAAAGATCCGACTATGATGGTAAAGGACTGGGTGGAACAGGAGGTGCCTGCAGGTGCACCCACTAGAAAGAGGGGGGTGATGATACTAATTCACAGATCACTTCAATGGGGTCTTGAGTCCACTGCTGTGGATCCAGAAGGGAGGTGGTTGTTAGCTAGATATTCAACCCCTCAGTGGCCGATTGCTTTCTGTAATGTCTACGCTCCAAATCACGATGACCCTGTCTTTTTTTCATACTCTCTCTCTGGGGCTACAAGATCTTTTAGTACACCTTTATGTCCTCTCATTGTGGGGGGAAATTTCAACTTGGTTCTAGCCCCTAGCATAGACAGGAATGACACCAGCCAGGAAACATATGCTAGGGGATCAAGGGCTCTACACCAACTCATTCTGTACATATTGTCTGTCTGATGCATGGCGCTACTTTCATCCCCGAGTTCGGGATTATATGTTTCACTCTGAAGCCCATGCATCACACAGCAGAACTGACTTCTGGCTGACATCCCACATGGTCACTGGATCACAAACCTGGAGACTAGACCCTACCTTGACGCGAGACCCAGATTTTGTCCCTTGGATTAAAGAGAAAGCACAGCAATATCTGGCACATAATCCTATTTCTCACACCTCAGCTCAGATCACCTGGGAGGCTTTTAAAGCCACACTCAGGGGGGAGGTGACGGGATATGCCTCCAGGAAATGTAAAGAAAGAGAGCATCAATTAGCCAGGCTAGAGAAGAGGCTGACGCAAGTGGAAACAGAGTACAAAGCACTTTCCCGTCCTGCACCCCACTCACAACTGGCTAAGAAGATCCTGGCCTTGAGATGGGAAATCAATCAGTTACTGACTAGGAAGGCTGAGGTAGCCATTCTCAGGCTTCATCATAGATATTGGGAGGGGTCAGATAAAAGTGGTAAAGTGCTTGCCTATTAGCTCAGAAAACAACAGGAAGCGCGGCACATACCTGTGCTTATAGACAGTCAGTGGGGTACGGTAACTTCACAAGAGGGGATTAGCACCATAATGGCCTCATTTTACTCTGCCCTGTACACGGCAAAACACAATGTACCCACCCATGCTATTCAATCCTTTCTTGACACCCTCACCCTCCCCAAACTCACCCCCCAAGATGCACTTCTTCTTGAAGCACCCATTGAGGAAAAAGAGGTCCGAGAGGCCAACATGGGTCTACAGACTGGGAAATCCCCAGAGGAGATGGCTTTACAGTGGATTTTTATCGGGCTGTAGTACATCAGATTGCACCCCTTTTGATGGAGGCACATAGGGAGGCAGGTGTAACTGGCTTCTTTCCGCCCACCATGAGAGAAGCAGTTATAACCATCATTCCTAAAAAGGGTAAGAACCCCTTGCTGCCAGGTAGCTATAGGCCCATCTCACTAATAAACATGGACAGAAAGATTTATGCCAAACTACTAGCAAATCAGCTTAGTCCCCTACATACCTGCCTCTCCCAGGTGGGATTTGTCCCTGGCAGGCACAGTACTGACCATGTCCGCTCATTCCTTAACATTATTCACACCTTAAAAGACCTTAAACACCCCTGCTGCAGCAGTGGTGGTAGATTTTGAAAAGGCATTTGACTCCCTGGAATGGGAGTACCTCCAGGCAGTGTTGGCTCATCTGGGGGTGGGAGAACGCTTTAGAACCTGTGTCCAGATGATTTATACTAAACCCTTGCCCAGAGACCTTACAAACAGACTTTTATCTGACCCTTTCCCACTCGAAAGGGGAAACCGTCAGGGTTGCCCTTTATCCCCCCTCTTGTTTGTGCTAGCTGTGGAGCCTCTAGCCACATCTATCCGACAACACCCAGGCATCAATGGGATATCAGTGGGGCAGGAGGCCTACTCCACCCTCATGTATGTGGATGACCTTCTTATCCCACTGGATAATGCCCCAATCTCCCTCCCTTCTCTCCTTGAACTTTTGGATAGGTTTGCACTTCTCTCAGGTCTTTGGCTCAATCAGTCTAAGACAGAGGTAATGCCCCTTAACTCACAATGCCGGCAGGCTGATATTGAAAATCTAGGACTCCTTTGGGCACAACATGGACTCACATACCTGGGGATTAGGGCCACCCCTGAGCTGGCAGGCTTGTGGAAAGCCAACCTACAGCCATTAATTCAAACCACTAAGGCCGAGTTTGACAGATGGAATTTTCTCAGGCTCACCCTGGCCGGGAAAATCGCAGCCATCAAAATGGTGACAGCCCCAAAATGTTTTTACATTCTCTCTCATATTCCCCTTGATTTACCCAAGCAATGGACTCAAGCTAGAGATAGATTAATTGGTGACTTCTTAAGGGAAGGGACTAAACCTCACTTTAGTAGAGCCAAGCTTAGGGCTCACTGGTCTACGGGTGGGTGGGGACTACCCTGGTTTGAGGGCTGTAAATGGGCTTTTCAAGCAGCACAAATGGTTCACGGGTTTGTTCCCCTACTGACCTCTCCTCACAGTGGGTGGGTATGGAAAAGTCAGTTGCCAAAGTAGCACAAGCTGCTGCCCTCCTACACCATAGAAAAAAATGTAATCAGTTCCCCCACTCCATAATCGATTCTTCAGTGGCAAACTGGTATCGACGCCACAAGGAACTTGGGCTCTTTGCACTGCCGGCACAAATCAACACCCTCTGGCAGAATCCAAACATCTTAACTGATGGCAATGTTGTCTTCTGGCCCCACTGGCTTGCTAAGGGCATAGCCAGGATTGATGACATCCTAGAGCCCTCTCTTGCCAGAGATGCCCCCTTTGTAGAGCTCCAGTTGAGGGATACCCTCCATCCCATACTGAAAACTTACTCTGGTCCCAAGCTACCATCTGACATATACAGCTGGATCTCTCAATTTAAGGGATTGGCAGGCAAAGTGTATGCCAAGCTGAGAGATACACTTCCTCATCAGTCAGATGCATCTTGAATTGCTTGGGAAAAAATGACAGGCAGCACTATTACATCAATGGACCCAAGCATGGAAAGATGCTCATGCATGGTTCAGAGATGCCCGTAGTTGCCTCATACAGAACAGAATATCCCATGCTGAAAACTGACAAGGCACCAGGACCGGATGGGCTGCATCCAAGGGTACTGAAGGAGCTGGCGGACGAACTAGCAGCTCCGCTAGCTGGGCTGTTCAACGCTTCTCTCCAGACACGAAGAGTGCCCCAGGATTGTAGGGTGGCTCACGTAGTGCCCATCCACAAAGGGGGGACTAGGGAGGAGATGGGAAATTACAGGCCTGTCAGCTTAACGTCAGTGGTAGGCAAACTAATGGAGGGCTTCATCAAAGGGATGCTTGGGAGGCAACTGGATAGGCTGGGACACTTGGATGACAAGCAGTATGGTTTCATCCCAGGGAGATCATGCCAGACCAGCCTCAAATATTTCTATGACTGGGTGACAGGGAACCTGGACAGACAGAGTCCAGTGGATGTCTTACATCTGGATTTTAGTAAGGCGCTCGACTCGGTACCCCACTCCAGGTTGTTGGCAAAATTGGGGGAGATGGGGGTGGGAAGACAGTTGCTTAAATGGGTGGGAAACTGGCTTACAGATAGAACACAGAGGGTGGTAGTGAGAGGGACTATCTTCTCCCCTAGTAAGGTCGTCAGTGGGGTGCCCCAGGGGTCGGTACTGGGGCCACTCCTGTTCAACGCCTATGTCTCAGATATAGGGACAGGAGTTCGGAGTAGGATGAGCCTCTTCGTGGACTACTCTAAGCTGGGAGCATTGGCTGATGGGGAGGAAGCAAGGGTGACAGTCCAGAGGGATCTGGACACCCTGGAGGGCTGGGCAAGGAGGTGGGGGCTGAGGTTTAACCTGGAGAAGTGTAGGGTGTTGCATCTGGGGGTCAGAAACCCAGGACATGTTTATACCTTGGGAGGGGTTCCACTGCAAGCCACTTCGAGTGAAAGGGACCTCGGGGTGGTGGTAGAAACCAAAATGAACAACAGTGAGAACTGCAGAAGAACGGCGGCAAAGGCAAACAGGTTACTGGGCTGCATAGCCCGGGGAATAACGTCCAGGAGGAGTGAGGTGATCCTACCTCTGTACAATGCCTTGGTTAGGCCGTACCTTGAGTATTGCATGCAGTTCTGGAGGCTGCACCTTAAGAAGGACATAGTACTGTTAGAGAGGGCCAGAGGAGGGCAACCAGGATGATCCGGGGCATGGGGGATAGGACCTATGAGGACAGGCTGCAAGCCTTTGGGCTGTACTCAATGGAGGAGAGGAGAGATGGGGGGACATGATTGAGGTTTTCAAATATGTGAAAGGGATTAACAGTGGTGGAGCCAAAGAAATGTCCAGGCTAAAGCAAAGGGGCAAAACCAGAGGGCATAAGTGGAAACTGGAGGGAGGAACCTATAGGAGAGAACGTAGAAGGCATTACTTCACAGAGACGGTGGTAGAGCCATGGAATACATTACCCGGGAGCCTAGTGGAGCAAGACACTGTGGAGGGCTTCAAGAGGGGGTGGGACAGATGCATGGGGGTACTGAAGCCAAGACTGACCCTCACGGGGACAAGGGGGGGGAAGCGCCCGCTAAGGACTGCATACCGAGCAGACTCGAAAGACCGACAGGCCTATTCTGCTGGCTTTTAGTATGTTAGTATGTCTGCTATAGAACACTGGTCATACTCCACAGAGCTAAAATCCTAGATAATGATAAGAGTTGGATGTGCAACAGCCCAGGGGGAGATTTATACAGTATCACATACTTTGGACCTGTCCCCTTATCCAAGACCTGTGGAGACAGGTCATACGGATTGCTGTTAGGGTTCTCAGATAGCAGGTACCTTTTTCCCCCCCCTTTCTTCCTTCTGGGAATAAAGGCACTCTTAACACGTCTTAAACCCCTTGAGTATAGATGGCTCGCACTCTTTGCCTTACAGACCAAGACAGCCATCCTGTGTAAATGGCGAACCATACAGGTCCCCACCACTGCAAAGATTCTAACCTTCCTTACTGCATTAGCAGGGCTTGACAGACTTTCTCACATGCAACATAATACAATGTTAAAATTTCTGCTATGCTGGGCACCATACATGGCCTATATGAGCCCTCCTGCTGGCATAGGCTGACTCCACACAGTAGACCTGATGGAAATTTGGTCACTGATATTATACTCTCTTACCTGTTCCCTTAACAGTCCATACTGACAGTCCCATCCCTGGTATGGCTGCCACTCATTGGACGATTGGTCCACTTGAGTTGGCAACACCAAGGTATGACTATGGCACACCATTTCTCTTCTTTTTCCTGTTTAGCTGGTATACTGATATAAAGATTATGTTGTTTCAGAGCACATGTTCTTTGTGTGTTTTATGTTTTTTCTTGTAGGGGGCCCCCTATTATGACATGGAGACCTACCCTTATAAACAGAGATCCTACATGATGTCCTGACACTACCCCCAGGATCCAGCTGGAGTCTGACACTGAGAGACCCCTTTTACCTACAGGGCAGTACTGCAATCTCTCTTTTATTGTCGGAACCAGACACCGACCTAACACTGGGTTCATGTCTCTTTGTTAGTGGTAAGCTCTGTGTAGATGATATAACCTCCTGCCCCCTCATAGAGTAGTGAGTTGGGCAATTTAAGGTAGATCATTACATGAGTATAACTCTATGTTTTATAAGGGTAGATGGTACAGTATTGGTTATTTTCTTTTATCACATGGCTAATAGCTGGATCTGTTATTAAGAGTCTGCACTCTGTAACCGCCACAGATGTTGTTGTGAGTTCTGAACGTATGTTAACTTCAGGAAAATCAATAAAAAATCTTTAAAAAAAAAAAAGAAATGAGGAGGCCTTTTTTCACAGAAAGGGTGGTGTAAAAGGGGAATGAACTGCCTGAGGAGATGGTATCTTTGGAAACAGTGGGAAGTTTTAAGGGGGGGTAGGAGAGGGTAAAAATGAGAGTGGCAACAGAAGGGAGGAGGGAGATGGGGGAATGGGGGAGAATTGCTCTTGGAGGCAAGAAGACAGTGGGGCAGTTTCAGTAAAATAGACTGAGCTGCACAATGGAGCAGACTTGATAGACCACTAAGGCCCTTTTCTGCTGGCAATTTTTATATGTTTGTATGTTCATATGATTGAAGATTTCAAGAGGGGGACAAACACATAGGTCTGAAGAAAACAACAGAGCATGGAAGGGGTCAGAAGGGTTTACTCAACGAACAAGGCAGAGCTTCCAGCAGGGAACACTGTACAGGCCCTCCCAGTGCCAGACTGGTGGGACTAGGTCGGGACTGGGCAGCCTTGATGGACTGCAGGTCTTTTCCTGCCTGTATAATTCAATGTCTCTATTATAGAATCAGAGCTAGCAACAGTTTCACTACGTGTCAAGAACACTGGCTGATGGTGATGGAAAAGCTTCAATTCTGGGTTTTTAATGTGGGACTAAGGGATGCTTAACATAGAAGAACAAATGCCTAAAGCCATGTTTACACTGCAGATGTGAACTGAGCACTGCGCTGCTCCGAGTGTGCCACACTGTCTTTCCACAGGCACAATCTGTGTTTACACAGCCCCCTATGCTCCACACATGAAGTTGCACCGGGCGGCTATGGGGGGTGACTGATGGAGAGTGCATGGTCTCAGACGAGTGCCAACGCCTCTCCTCGCTGAAACGCAGCGGATGGAGCGCACAATCGAAGCTTACACACCAGGTTAATCCGCTGGAGTCGCATGTACCCTCTCCTACTGCGTTCCAAAAAATTGCTCCGAAGGCATCCTGAGGCGAAACGGTGAGTGTTCACACAGTGACATCTGCAGCGAATTAACCCATGCACAGAGGTTAATGTGTTGCAGATGCGGTGGAGTAAACAGGGCTTTACTGTAGTAATGTTGTTTCTTCCAAGGGATCCCTCACTGGGCTTAACAACTGCATCATTCCCCTGGAATGAGCTGCCCTGGAACTTACAATTTTATGCTAATTATGAAATTTGGAATGAAATTCAGACTCTGCTATGCGGTCATGCTCACCCTCACATTCAAGTGGCAGATTTATTTCGAAAGCGAGGTTGAACAATGACCACTAAACTAGCTAAATGGCTACCAAAAATACTTTCAAATGTTATGAAGAATTTAAGAGGCTCAGATCACTGATTAACAGTTGTAAAGGTACTGTAACAAGTAGTGCCAGACATAAAGAACTGATTCTTGTGCAAACCTCTTCTCAGGTCCTGGAAGGGGAAGTAGGGATTGCGATTGTTTTTTGTTAACTTTATTTTTATTGTTTTTCAAGCCAGAAAAACAACAAACAAAGCATAAGTCATGCCAGACATCACAATTTAATGGGATCCATCCAGTGGATAAGATAATAGTAATCTAAGCAATCTTATATATGGATTAGGGAGTACAGAGTTATAAACATGCTCCTAAAAAAATGGAGAAGCAAAATACACTTTACGAATAGCTGCACCCTGCAAGAATTTGGAGAAAATAACACAGTAAAGTCAATAATTCCAAACAGGTAAAACCTCAGCATATAAGCTGAAATAGCCCCCTTCCAAATATTAAACTATCCCGAACATGTGAAACACATTCCCCCTACCCTCCCCCCAGAACAGCAGCTGAATTATCCAATCAAACAGTGATAGGCAATCTAGAAAATGGAAAAGTATAACAGCGATTCCTGTAATATAATCATCCAACACTATACAGTAGCTAGAAAGTCCCAAAAAGTTGAATAAACATGAATCAGTCCATAATAGCATTAAACAGAGTCCCTTAAAGTGTGCAGAAAGTGGGAAACTTAACCCTCAAACCCTCAAACAGAAATCCATTTAGCAGAAAACAATCATAAAAATAAACCAGAAAGTTCAAGTGTCCTCTGATTCAGGAAAAACACCCTCCTCCTTAGCTGCAGCAAAATCTTTTTCAATGAGAGCCACACATTTCCCAGCCTCTGCAGGATCGGTGAACTGAAAAGTATGGCCACCATAGAAAATTCTCAGCCTCGCTGGCATCAGTAGTTAATGGATGATCCGTAGACTCCAGAGCTTCATCCTTATTCCATCAAACTTCTTCCGATGGGCCCTGGTGGCAAATGACAAGTCGGGGAACAAATGTAAAGTTTTACTTTCATAGTGTAGAGAGTCTGAGTGCCGAGCTGCTTTAACTAAAATATCCCATGTCAGGACGCTGTCAGTGACAAGTAACACAATCCTTGGGAGTTCTCTCTGAGCTTCTACTGAATGAGGAGCAATCCAGTAAGCTTTAATAAAATGTTCAGCAATACTGTGCTCCAATTGAAGTACACCAGGTAGCTACGATTTCAGAAATTGTAAAAGATCAGGGCCCTCCTGCCCCTCCATAAGACCCACAAGACGAACATGGGAGGCCCACTGAGCATTTTCTAATGCTTCTAATCAATAGCATAACTGGGTATTCTCTTGTACCAGTTTTGCTGAAGTGGCCAGAGACTTTGTTGCTTGATTCTCTGCAACAGTTGTGGATTTAACAGCCATTTCGATCTTGAGATCCTGTTCCCCCAATCTCTGTAGGATTGTGGAAATTTTTCTGTTGATTGCTTGCATAGAGATCTGCAGTGATTTCCATGGTGGCTCCATATCCGTTGCAGCTGATGGGGCAGTCGCGTCCTGTGAGGTTGTCAGTGGCTGCGGCTTAGGGCCATCTGTGGCTCCCTTTTGCTGCCTTTCCACTATGCCAAACATATAAAATCCGATGCAGCCCGATAAGCAGAAGCTAGTGCCAGCTATTAGAACAGTCAGAAAAGGGATTGCAAACCAAATTTTGTACTAAATATTGTGCCTGAAGTCAAGAACAGACAAAGGTACGTCCGTTCAGCAGGTGTGCTCCACAGCGCCCTCGGACTGAGATTGTTAAAGTATAGTGAGGGATTCCTTGGAAGAAACGAACTTTACCACAGTGAGTAATTTTTTCTTCAAAGTCCAGGAATCCCTCACTTATGCTTAACAACTGCAGACTCGCTAGCAGTACTTTGGGAGACTGGGCACAGAACCTATTTAGAGAAAAGGTTCTGCAAGACAGAAGTGCCAAACTGACATCCCTTCTGGACTGTGTGTCCAGACAGTAGTGATCTGTTAAAGTGTGTACTATTTTCCAGCTAGCTGCTTACAGGTTTACTGCAGGGAAACACTTCTTGATGCTGCCATAGAGCCCTAAGGCTTTCAGGTGACAACCTGCTGGCTTTGCTATAAAAGAACTGCATGTAGGAAACTATCCAATGAGAAATGGTTCTCTTGGAAGCTAGTTTACTTGTCCCCACTGCACTATAGGTGATGAATAAAAGTATTAGTGGACCTCACATGCTTGGTGTGGTTCAAGTAGTACCTCAGAGCTTCCTTAATATACAGACTGTGGAGCTGTTGCTCTCCTAAGCTGGATTTTGCTGTAAAGAAAACTGGAAGTGTAACAAATTGATTCAGATGAAATTCAGACACCACTTCAGGGAGGAATTTTCTGTTAGCCCTTATGACTACCTTGTCCCTACAAAATATGATACAGTTAGGTTCTGTGTAGAGAACTTGCAACTCACAAACCTTTCTGGCAGATGTTAGTGCCACCAGCAAAACTGCTTTCCAAGTGACACACTTCAAAGCAGCAGTTGCCACAGGCTAGAAAGGAGCCTCTGTCAGCCGGGAAATACACAGATTCAGGTCCCATGAGGGGACAGGATCCCTACTGGAAGGTACCAATGATTAAGGCCTTTAAAGAACCATTTGAAAATGGGTTTGTAGGCCACTGTCCTGTCTTTGCCAGCTGATGTATAAGCTGATACTGCTGCCAAACGCACCTTTAGAGTCGAAGGCCTTTTCCCCAAGGACTGGAGGTGGACTAGGTAGTCCAGGATTGTGGACAGAGCTGCCCAGAGGGGGTGATCTGTTTAGGACCATAAGGAAAAATATTTCCCCATTTTGGAACATAACATTTCATTGTTGCTGGTTTCCTGGAAACTGTAAGTACTTCCATACTTTCTCAGAAAGATTCAGCTCAGAGAACTCTAACCTCTCGAGAACCATGCCCTGAGGTGTAGAGATCTCAGATCTGGAAATGTTACCCTGCCATGGGACATTGTTAACAGGTTGTGTCTCAGGGGCAGGTTGACAGACTGTCTGCCGGAGAGGGACAGGGTCATGGAGAACCATGTCTGTCTGGCTCAAGCATACAACAATTAGAATCATTGTTGGTAATTCCCTTCTCAGTTTTACTGGTGTAACCCCCCTGCAAATGGGGGTTCCCAAAAGACTTCCAGGAGCTTGCTTGAATGCTCCAAGCCTGAATGGTGTTTGACGTTTAAACCATTTATCAGTGAGTGTTTTTAGAGCCTCTGGCACTGTCTCTTTAAGAGCTGTCTGATTGCAGACATAACTAGTTTGTATGGGGGGGGACTGTGTGCTTCTCTGCTTGAGTACCACTCGAACTGCTGCCAATTCACTCCATTTTTGCAGTCACTAGGAGTGCAAAGGGAACCTATCTGAAAGATGTAACTGTTTGCCAGAAATCATTTAGAGTAATAATGAAAATACAGTTTGTCTAACCTGCTTTCTTTGCAGTCAGAACTGTGTTTGCCTAGTTCCCCATTCTAGTTTTGAACTGCTGAACTGGACCAATCAGTGTGGGATAAGGTAGCTCTAAAATGGTGCCTTGGACAAATCAGAACTTGGACTCGTAATCTGAGCCAGCCACAAGAGGATTGTATGGGCAGTGACTCTGGGAGATGTAGTTTAGACTTCGGCGCCTTTTTGGACCAACAAGGGCAGTCTATTGTGAGTGACAGCCAATCCAGCCAAGAACTGGGAGAAACTCAAAGGAAGTGCCCGGTTTTGTCTGCTGGAGTTTCAGTTGAGCTCTGGCAGTGAAGAAGGAAGGAGCCCTGTGCTTTTTCGGTGTGCAGTTTTAGTCGGGAAACGTGTGTAAGGCCCTGAGTTCCGGTCTGCAGCTTGTGTAACTGCTTGTTAGGACTGAATCCGTCTTGTGAAAAGAATCAAAGGATATCTGAAGAGTAGAAACCAGGCTTACCCTGTAGAAGACTGGAGAAATTGCTGAATTGCACTCGGTCTGTCAGGAACTGAATCTGCTGTGTGTTCTCCCGGGTATTGTGCAGTAATTGCGATCGGGATAGAGAAGCAGCCTGCCTGGTATAGTATTTTCTTTTTACCATATAAATGTGTGAAGAGGCTTGTGTAGCTCAAGTGAATCCTGCTGCCATTAAAGGACTTTTGCCTGTGACTGTTTACCATATAAATGTGTGAGGAGCCTCGTGGAGCTCAAGAGTAGCCCTGCTGACATTGAAGGACCCTATCTTGTTTGGGGGTCATGAGTACTAATTCAGGGTCGCTCCCTGTTGAATTGCCACATTAAATCCAAATGGAATTACTGTACTGCTGACTGTTTAATTTTTCTTTCTCTGTGTGAAAGGGCCCTACCAGCTGCCACGGTTTGGACTAGCCGCTAGGGCTTGGGCACTCTAGGGACAGTAACTGGTAGGATAGGCCTGTGCACTGAGCCTTACAGGTAGATGAGATAAAGTAATAAGCTAATTAACCTGATTTCCCCTGTCCTTGTTATATTCCCCAAATAAATCAGAGCTGCTTGTTTCAGCAAAGTTATACTGCCTGAGGTATTTGTCTATGTTAAAGTATTGTACTGTGATTGTTGCACTGTATCTTATTTTACAGGAGGTCCCAGTGCCTGAACCAGTCCTGGGGTAAGTGTATACTGTGAAGGTAATTCTGATATATTGTGTGGGCCACTAGTGGGAAGAAAGGGGTTGCAGTGTCCCAGAGGGCTGTGACCAAGTTAGTTTAACTATTGCAAACCCTGACCTCTGGGTGGAGGCACCCACATCGGATCCAGGCCCCTCAACCTGTTAGTGGCAAATCAGGCAGGGTAGTAGCCCCTGGGATAGCGCCATCTAGGGTTACATCTTGGAGGCTCACCGCTGGGATTGTGTGTCCTCTAGTGGCCATATTATGAACCACTGCTAAGAAAAATGGGTACCCGACAGAAGTGGCTGTGCACCCGGCTGGTGGAGTGGTGTACTGGGGAGGAGATCGACCCCCAAATGCTATGCTTATACTGGACATCCCTGTGTATCAATACAGACACTGTACAGGGAGTACTTTCCAAGGTGGAAGGTTTACAAAACCCTGTGGTGGTGGATTGGCATGCTAATCTGCTCACCCACACTTTTCTGGCCCTAGTAGAGTTTAAGGATCCCATAGATGGCTCCAAAGTGCCACAGACCATTACCCCAGAGGAGCCCTCACTGCTTGGAGAGTGATAACTAAGGACAGTAAAGACCGGGGGAATGAGCCCCACCACTATCTGAAACTTTTGAGGAGAAATTTGCTAAATGGTTGCTGGGAGAAGGAAAACTGTGGAGGACTTGAAGAAACTATTCTTGCCACCTGGGGTGTTCTCCCCAACACCTCTCCCGCTCCAGTGCCCGTAATGGTGGCTGAACCAATGCAGACTCCTATTTCTGCACCTGCCAGTCATGACCTTACGAAGGTTGAGGATCATCTCTGGCACCCTCCCCACCCCAAGGGGAGGATGACTGGGAGACCTGGATAGACTAAGTTGCCCCAAAGTGCTACAATGGCAATGCTCGGAGCCCGGCGAAAGATGGTTAGTGAGAGCCTCCGGTCCTGCCCTGGCTACCATCCGTGCTAAGCGGGCCAGTAACCCTGAAGCGACTGCACAGGCCTATCTTGAGGCCCTGGAGAATGTGTATGGAGCCCAGATTCTGATGAGGACCTATGGTGGAGAGTAAGAGATGCACAACAGTACCAAGGGGAGTTGTTGTCTGTGTATGTATCTCGGCTGGAAAAATTGCTGCAAGAATGCCTCAGAAGGTAGTTTGCCAGCGATTGAACTGGACCGAACCAGGCTGGACAGGATCCTTAAGTCTGCCCCTTCTCAGAACTGCTGTTGCTTCAGTTACGCCTGGGAAATCGACTGGAATCCCACCCTCCTATGATGAGTTAATGAGAGAAATTCGAGGAGTTGAGAAAAGCGACCTCGGAGGGACCTGCACCAATAGCTGCGGCTACGACCGAGTGACTGAGGGTGACCCATCAAGTGAAGTTCAGGGCAGAGGTTGACAGTCAATGAGTGCTCTGACAAGGAAAAGATATGCCACAATGGGGCGAACTGTTGAGAGAGATCCGGGAATTCAAAAACAGTCCCTTTATGAAGGCCACGCCTGTGCACGGGCCCTGACCTATATCGGACTGCATCTGCTATGGGGTTGGGGGTACCCACCCATGTATCTCCTGCTGATAACAGCTCCGAACTCAATTTCTTGACCATGGAAGTGGAGAAACTGATGAGATGTCTCCAAATGCTTATCACGCCGCAGACAAAGATGGCACCAAGGTTTCCAGTTAGTAATACCCCCGCCCTGGCTCCCAGTGTGGCGCCTCGGCCAGCTCAAACTCCAGAAAGTATGTTTTGCTATAATTGTGGGAAGGACGGGCACATGAAAAGGGAATGCCGGTCCCCAAAAGACACTGACAAAGTTGCATATAGGCTACAAGGAGAGCTTCGGAGAACAAATCAGTGGTTAAGAGGTGCACGAAACGATCCCAGTGAGGGCACCAAAATGCTAACTCATGTCCTTTGTGGCAAGGTCAGTTGCCCAGGCCCCCACTACAGCCTCTCCAGACTGGTCCAGAATAGTGGGTCCTCCATGGAGACCAACTGTAAAGGTGAATGGAGTGTCTACAAGAGCTGTATTAGACAGTGGCTCCCAAGTGACAATTATGTTCCAAGATTGGTATCAGAAGCATTTGTCAGACGTACCCTTACAACCATTAGAAGGACTGCATGTATGGGGTTAAGTGAAGGCCTACCCTATTCGGGTATATCCGAATTTGGCTGTCTTTCCCCACCTCCGTGGCTGGAGGGCCGAACAAGTAGAGACCCTAGCCTTAGTGTGTCCCCCCACTGGACTGTATGATGGTGTCCCTTTGTTGACTGGAACAAATGCTCATATGTTCGGAAGGCTGGCACAGTTGTGTTATGAAAAACAGGGGTCAAAGACTAGTAGAGCTTTAAGAGTTCGGCTTTAATTAAGAAGGCCTATGAGGCACAGAGAGATGCTGAAAAATAGAACCAGAGGAACCGGTCGGAATTGTATGGAAGAAGGATCCTGAGTCTCTGATCCTGGCGCCAAATGCCCAGTGTACCTTACAGGAGAGGTCCGTATCAGAAAGGATGTTAAGAATAAAATATTAATGTTGGATGCACCAGGCGATGGAAAATTGCCAGAGGGACTCGTGGTCAAGTCTGGTATTTTGCCCGCTAGAGTCCATGCTTATGCCAGAAGGGTAATGGTTCAAGTTCATAATGTGTCTGAAAGAGACATTCGAGTAAATAGAGGCTGCATCCTGGCTAATGTGCATTGTGCAGACACTGCAGTGCTACCAGCAGCAAGAGTTCAAGGAAGAATGACAGAGTAGCAGCCTGACTTGTTTGATTTCGGTGACTCCCGCTGCCAGCTGAATGGAAAGTGAGGATCAGTGAGAAGCTAGCCCAGAGAGACCAGGTGTTTTCTTTAAAGGAATGGGGCCGTAGGATGCGTGCAAGGAGCTGAGCACAATATCCGGCTGCATGACGAAAGACCATTTCGTGAGAGGTCTCGGCGCCTGACACCTGCTGACATAGATGATGTGAGACGGCATCTGCAAGAGATGTTAGTGCTGGTGTAATACAAGACTCCAGAAGCCCTTATGTTCCCCATTGTGGTAGTGAGGAAAAAGAATGGGACAGTAAGGATGTGCGTGGATTATCGCACCTTAAACCGGCGGACTATCCCTGATCAGTACACAATGCCCCACATTCAGGATGCTTTGGACTGCCTAAACGGGAGCAAGTGGCCCTCTGTGTTGGATCTCCGCAGTGGGTACTACCAGATCCCGATGGCCCCAGAGGACCGTGAGAAGACAGCCTTTATCTGTCCGCTCGGCTTCTATGAATTCATGAGGATGCCTCAAGGGATTTCAGGTGCCCCAGTCACTTTTCAACGATTGATGGAGCGTGCAGTGGGGGACACGAACTTACTAGAGTGCCTGGTATACCTAGATGATGTTATTGTGTTGGCAGCTCACTGGAGGAACATGACAGCAGATTATTTGAAGGTATTGGACCGACTGGAGGACTTTGGCCTTAAACTGTCCATTGATAAGTGTCAATTCTTTCAAACATCAGTAAAGTATGTGGGACACATAGTATCCACCAAGGAACAGAGACCGACCCAAGTAAAGTTGAGGCCTTGACCACCTGGCCACAGCCCAAAATCTAAAGAACTGCAAAGATTCCTGGGATTCTGTGGTTATTATCGGCGTTTCATCAAGGACTATTCAAGAGTGATCCGCCCTTTACTTAACCTTACTCAAGGGTATCCCCCAACCCACAAAAAATACCAAAAGTCAGCGTCCCTCAAGACTGAAAGAGTGTATTTTCGTCCGAGTGAAGTATTTGGGGCCCGCTGGACTCCTGATTGTGAGACTGCTTTTCATGAGATCATATATCAACTTACCCATGCTCCAGTGCTGGCCTATGCTGATCCAAGAAAACCTTACGTCCTGCACACTGATGCTAGCTTGCAAGGGTTGGGGGCTGTGTTGTACCAAGAGCACGAGAATGGCCTGAGACCAGTGGCCTTTGCCAGTACAAGTCTGACCCCATCCGAAAAGAACTATCCTGTACATAAGTTAGAGTTCCTAGCTTTGAAGTGGGCTATTGTTGACCAATTCCATGAGTACTTGTATGGGGCTAAAATACTAGTAAAACTGACAATAATCCTTTGACCTATGTGCAGACCTCAGCTAAGTTGGAGCCACTGGCCATAGGTGGCTTTCTGCATTATCTACATATGACTATGCTCGAATACCGAGCAGGTCTGAACCACATAGATGCTGATGCTCTTCTCCGGAAGCCTGTTCCCCAGAATGATTGGGTCCGATTGGCAGAACCTGACATTTGGGCACTCTGCCGGAAGTTTGACAGGGAGGAACAAATGTCCACGGACGCAGTGGACTGCATGGTGGATTGCTTGGGACCCTCTGAGAATTGCATACCTGCTGCTTATTGCCACTTTTCTGCAATAGACATTGGTGCACTGCCTCAGCTGGACAATGACAGTATTCGGCGGGCTCAATCCCGCGATCCCATGATCAAATCAGTTTTAGAAGCCCTCTATGCGGGAAAAGATGTGTCCAAATTACGCTCCACTGATTTGAGAACTGCACTGTTATACAAAGAAGGTCCTAAGTTGAAACTGATCGATAAACTGTTATACAGAGAAACAGTAGATAGAGGGGGACAAGTAGACAAACAACAACTAGTGCTGCCCACTGCCTTTCGAGACTCAGTACTGAGGTCCTTGCACAACCACATGGGGCACCTTGGTATAGACAGAACACTTGACTTGGTGAGATCCAGATTCTATTGGCCTAAGATGGGGCTGATGTGGAGCAACACATTCGAACTTGTAGTCGCTGCTTACAGAGGAAAGCTTTGCCCCAGAGGGCTGCCCCTTTGTTAACATCACCACCAGTGCACCCATGGAGCTGGTCTGTATTGATTTTCTGAGTTTGGAGTCAGATCAAAGAAATATCAGTAATGTGCTGGTGGTCACTGACCATTTCACGAGATATGCCCAAGCTTTCCCCACCAAAGACCAGAAAGCATCCACTGTGGCCAAAGTACTTGTAGAAAACTTTTGTTCACTATGGGGCTCACAAAGAATCCATTCTGATCAAGGGAGACTTTGAGTGCGTCTCATCAAAGAGATGCTTTCTCTGTGAAGTCATGAAGTCCAGAACCCTCCTTACCACCCCAAGGGGACCAGCCTGAACGTTTCAACACGCACTTTGCTAGATATGCTAGGCACCCTGCACCCAAAGGACAAGCCTAGATGGAGCCAACAAATTAGCACCCTGGTACATGCTTATAACTGCACCAAAAGTGATGCCACTGGGTTCTCCCCTACCGCCTGATGTTTGGAAGAAAGCTTCGACTACCGGTAGATGTGTGTTTGGGGTCTCTCTGATGGGGTTCAAGCTGACAACTATTTAGAGTATGTGCAAAGTTAAAGGCCCAGCTAACTCATGCGTACTAACTGGCTCAACCATGGCTGCCAAAAGAAATTTGGCCAACAAAGAAAGGTATGATAAAAGGTGAAAGCACAGGAACTCCAGGAGGGAGATCGGGTATTGCTAAGAAATCTGGGACTGCATGGCAAACACAAGATTGCTGACAGATGGCACCATCTCCTCACATTGTAGTGGGCAAACTAGATGATCTGCCAGTGTACAAAGTAAGGCTTGAGAATAATTCAAAGATGTAAAAACAATGCATAGAAATCATGTACTGCCATTGGACAAATCTTGATTGAGTCTGAGCCCTAGAAGATGCCCCTCTGGACCAGTGACTAGAGCTGCTGCTAAGAAAAGATCAGAAAGTCTGCACCTACAGAAGCAGAGTTAAGTGTTCCCTCCACAATTCCCAGTTGAGCATGACTGTCAGTCCATATCAGAAGAAAGTGAGAGTGACTTTGAATACTATCCTTCTTACGAACTGAGTCAATTGTTTCGGGGCAATCCCCTAGTCAATACTGGAGATGAAGCTGGGCCTTCTGGACTGTCTAAGCCCCCAGAAAGTGAAGTGCAAAGCATCAGATCAGATGAAATTGAATCATTGTGCATGGTTGAACTGTTTGAGCTTTCAGGGGAGGAAAATGATGTTTTGGGTCAGACTGGTGATACACCAGAACAAGAAGAGTATTTTGAATGCCCTGAAAGTCCACTGCCAGTGTCCGAAAGCTCTCCATGCGAGCCGAATGTTGTGGACTCAGAAACTGTAACTCCTGGAGCTGAAAGTGCCCCAAGTTCTAGCCTCTCTACCCCCATGGAGACTCCCCTGACAAGTGAGGACAATGCTGAAAATGAGGCTCAGAGTGCAGAGACTGTAACAGTTCCCCCTAGAAAGACTGGTCGAGCTGTAAAGCCTGTGGTGCACTTCAGTTATGATTCACTTGGGAGGCCTGTGGACTTGCCTCTCAATGTTGTCCATAAAGGAGTGTATGTGTCCCCGAGCTCATTGCCCAAACTGAGCGTCAGTGCTAACTCCAAGTTACTTGTGTTGCCCTCTAAATATGGTGCCCTTGCCCCGTCCAGCCCCAAGGTAACTGATAGGGAAGGGCCCCCTCTCTTCAGGTTTCATGTACAAGAGGTAATAACTTGAGTTATGGTACAATGTGTGTGTAATACTGTGTAAAGAGTGACGTACTACAATGTTTCAGAATTGTGTTCTTGGTAAAATGATGTATTGACTGATGATTACATGTGTGAGCCTAATGCAAATGTATATGGTTGCAGTTAAAACTTATGGGGGTACTTGCTTGACGCGGACGTCAAGCTTTCCCTGGCCAGGAAGGGTGTAACCCCTGCAAATGGGGGTTCCCAAAAGACTTCCAGGAGCTTGCTTGAATGCTCCAAGCCTGAATGGTGTTTGGCGTTTAAGCCATTTATCAGTGAGTGTTTTTAGAGCCTCTGGTACTGTCTCTTTAGAGCTGTCTGCTTGCAGACATAATTAGTTATATGGGGGACTGTGTGCTTCTCTGCTTGAGTACCACTCGAACTGCCAATTCACTCCATTTTGCAGTCACTAGGAGTGCAAAGGAACCTATCGAAAGATGTAACTGTTTGTCAGAAATCATTTAGAGTAATAATGAAAATACAGTTTGTCTAACCTGCTTTCTTTGCATTCAGAACTGTGTTTGCCTAGTTCCCCATTCTAGTTTTGAACTGCTGAACTGGACCAATCAGTGTGGGATAAGGTAGCTCTAAAATGGTGCCTTGGACGAATCAGAACTTGGACTCGTAATCTGAGCCAGCCACAAGAGGATTGTATGGGCAGTGACTCTGGGAGATGTAGTTTAGACTTCGGCCCCTTTTTGGACCAACAAGGGCAGTCTATTGTGAGTAACAGCCAATCCAGCCAAGAACTGGGAGGAACTCAAAGGAAGTGCCCGGTTTTGTCTGCTGGAGTTTCAGTTGAGCTCTGGCAGTGAAGAAGGAAGGAGCCCTGTGCTTTTTCTGTGTGCAGTTTTAGTCGGGAAACGTGTGTAAGGCCCTGAGTTCCGGTCTGCAGCTTGTGTAACTGCTTGTTAGGACTGAATCCATCCTAGAAAAGAATCAAAGGATATCTGAAGAGTAGAAACCAGGCTCACACTGTAGAAGACTGGAGAAATTGCTGAATTGCACTCGGTCTGTCAGGAACTGAATCTGCTGTGTGTTCTCCCGGGTATTGTGCAGTAATTGCGATTGGGATAGAGAAGCAGCCTGCCTGGTATAGTACTTTCTTTTTACCATATAAATGTGTGAAGAGGCTTATGTAGCTCAAGTGAATCCTGCTGCCATTAAAGGACTTTTGCCTGTGACTGTTTACCATATAAATGTGTGAGGAGCCTCGTGGAGCTCAAGAGTAGCCCTGCTGACACTGAAGGACCCTATCTTGTTTGGAGGTCGTGAGTACTAATTCAGGGTCGCTCCCTGTTGAATTGCCACATTAAATCCAAATGGAATTACTGTACTGCTGACTGTTTAATTTTTCTTTTCTCTGTGTGAAAGGGCCCCTACCAGCTGCCACGGTTTGGACTAGCCGCTAGGGCTTGGGTACCCAGGCACAGTAACTGGTAGGGATAGGCCTGTGCACAGAGCCATAGGTAGATGAGTAAAGTAATAAGCTAATTAACCTGATTTCCCCCTGTCCTTGTTATATTCCCCCTAAATAAATCAGAGCTGCTTGTTTCAGCAAAGTTATACTGCCTGAGGTATTTGTCTATGTTAAAGTATTGTACTGTGATTGTTGCACTGTATCTTATTTTACAGGAGGTCCCAGTGCCTGAACCAGTCCTGGGGGTAAGTGTATACTGTGAAGGTAATTCTGATATATTGTGTGGGCCACTAGTGGGAAGAAAGGGGGGTTGCAGTGTCCCAGAGGGCTGTGACCAAGTTAGTTTAGCTATTGCAAACCCTGACCTCTGGGTGGAGGCACCCGCCATCGGATCCAGGCCCCTCAACCTGTTAGTGGCAAATCAGTCAGGGGTAGTAGCCCCTGGGATAGCGCTATCTAGGGGTTACACTAGTACTCTCAGTAAAAGTGGGAAGGAAGGGAAGGTGCAAAGAAACTTCTCTAACCAGCCAAGGACTAGAGCATCCTCTGGGATTGAACCCACTACACGGGGTCTGCAACAAAAAAGTAGGAGCTGATTGTTCTCCCAGGGGGTGAACAGATCTATTTCTGGTGTACCCCACCATCTGAACACTGATGCCAGCACTTGCTGATTTAGGGCCCATTCTTGATTTCTGTGGTAGGTGTACTATGGATAGCTGCACCTCCAGAGAATATTCCAGGTTACAGATCTTCATGGCGTCTGTGCACAACTTGGACGATTTTGTTCCTCCCTGTTTGTCTGTGCAGTACATAACTGTGGTATTGTCTGCTCTGATCTGGACAGACTGATGACTGATCTGGGAAGAAAAGCTTGCACTGCCAGGTGAAATGCCTTGAGTTCCAGGAGATTTATGCTTTCCTGCATCTCTTGTCGAAGGGAATCTCCTCTCTGAGGTTGCATTCCTCCTTCCACCAATCCAGTGCCTTAAACAAGGTTCTTGTGAGAGGTACCAGTTTAGATAGGGTGTCCCACCTCTGAGACCAAAGGCCACCTAACAGATACTGAATATCTCTCATTTGGAATCTGGCCCCTAGTACCACTGCTGTGGAGGAGGCCATGTGACCCAGTAGCCTTAGAAAATCCCCTGCAGGCCTTGGCTGGTCTATTTTGAAGGATTCTACAGTTGAAATTAGATTTGTTACCCTTGTTAGAGTAAGGAATGCCTTCCCTTGCAGAGTAGCCAGCTCTGCACCGGTAAAGTCTAGAACTTGAGCTGGTTCTGTTTGGGACTTTGAAAGTACGAGTAAGACCAATCCCTCCAAAGTGTTTAGAGTAAGCAAAATGGAGGGATTTGCTTCCTGCTGTGTTTTTTCCGAAATCAGCCTACTGTCCAAGTAAAGAAAAAACTCCACCCCTCTTTCTCAAAAGTACTGGCAACACAGCCACAGCTAGTCACTATGTGAATACACTTGGAGCTTAAGGTAAGGCCAAAGACAGGTGCTGTGAATTTTTTTTTTTTTTCACAATTGTTTAACCAGGTGAGACACACTAAGCTGAAAGCTTGTTTACAGGTGCAACCTGGGAGCACAGGGAAGTTAAGTGACTTGCTCAGGGTCACACAGTATGCAAGCGGGGCTGTGAGATTCAAACCCAGGTCTCCAAATTTGCAGCTCAGAACCTTAAACCACTGCACTATACTGTCTCCCTTTGGTAGTGGCAGTCCCTTTACCTGAACCCGATGTATTTTCCTCCGGCCTCTTACATATTTTTCTTTAGGGTTACAAGTATCTGGAGTAATGTCCCTTGCCCTGTTGTGCAGATGGCACTTTTTCCAGTGTATGTGTTTGTAGCAATTTCTTCATCCTCAACTCCAGCAGGATTTTTCCTGCTGCTGTGTGAGGTTGGAAGACTTTCAGGTCCTGCAGTTTTGGAAGTCTTCTGAATTGCAGAGACAAACCCTGGCTCACTACCCTAAGTATGGGAGTAGTGCACCAGTCTTCCTTCCACTTGCAATGGTTGGGCAGTCTGGACAGACTTGTGAGGGGTTCTGCTTTGCCTGGGTTTGGGTGCTGGTGCTCAACAGCACAAATCTTTCCCCTTCTACCTCTGCCCATACAACAGGCCCTTTGTGGAGGGTATTCATAGGGGGAATTTGCATGAGGGTAGTATCCCCTGCCCTCTTGTAAGCAGTTTTATACTCATTCACCTTTTCCATGTAAGTTTCTGTCTTGTCACCAAACTGGAAATTTGCTTCAGAAGAAAAATCAATAGCTTTTGTTTAAGAGTTCTGTGTCGGATTTGAAGTGCTAAGATAAATCTTCTTAGGGACACTGCATGGGCCATAACCCTGGAAGCAGTGTCATTACTAGCCACTGCCCTAAGAAACTGATATTTTGTGGCATCTATGGCTGATCGTGCTGTGCCAGTCATATCCTGTGCTGAGTCTCCTGTAGCCTTTTTACTCAGTCCCAGAATGGAGTTCCATAAAGCTCTCTGGTACTGTGCTATGTAAGCCCGATAGGCTTTCTTGCTTCTAAGGCAGGTAGCTTAAGTACACACTTTTTTGTTCTCCCTGGAATCCAGTTTCCTGGGAGGAAAAGGGCACTTTGGTCTTGTCACAGGCAGCAGTCTGAATCACTCCCTCATGATCCGGGTGGGACTACAGGTACCCAGAACCCTGTTTGCCAACCTATATTTATTTATCGAGTGATTCCTTCCTTCCTTCATTTTTTTATTTTTTTAACTATGCCAGTAGCTGAGTTGGACGCTGGCATGGTTTTAAAAGTGACTTTTCTGAGGAATTTAGGGATGTGAAGAACTGACCTCTTAGAGTGTGATTTGTTCCCATAGCGCGTATCTCGGGGCAGTAGCACCTCCTCCAGCTTACTTCTATTGGTGGATTTCACCCACTTGCAGTGCTGCCCCTGGGGCAGCACCCTCGTGCTCCGCCTCCCACCTATCTCTGTCGGTGGATTTCGTCCCCTGCCCCCAGGGCAGCAACCTGTAGCTGTTACTTCCCACAAATCTGATTGTTGCAAGTCTGAGGAATTGAGGGTTTTAAGTGTAAATGAGAATGTTATGGAAATGCTCCCCCCAGCAATGTGCACTGCTTGTCTTTGAATTTTGGTGGCTCACAATGTATGTCCGTCTGCATCCAAAAGCGCCAGACTTCAAGGGTTCAAATCTTAACCAGGGACATTTTTTTGTGCTTTGTGTCAAACTCAGTTGTGAGCATTTAATCATACAAGTGTCACAAATCATTACCTCTTTTAATATTGCTAAATTAAGACAGACGTAAGTGAGAGAATAAATTTTATTTATAAATTGTAATGAATGGGGCAGTGCCATGATGAGTGGTTACTGGCGCTGCCCTGGGGTAGTGCCATGATGAGTGGTTTCTGTTGGCTGCCCCTGGGGCAGTGCTCTTACTGCCCCTGGGGCAATGCCTGTGTAATTGGTTCCTGTGGGCTGCCACTGGGGCAGTGTCCTCGCTGCCCCTGGGGCAGCGCCTGTGTCCTTGGTTCCTGTGGCGTGCCCCATGGGGCAGTGCCTGAGTAATTGGTTCTTGTGGACTGTCCATGGGGCACTGCCTGTGTAACTGGCTCCTGTGGGCTGTCCCTGGGGCAGTGCCTGTGTAACTGGTTCCTGTGGGCTGTCCCTGGGGCAGTGTCATTGCTGCTCCTGGGGCAGTGCCTGTGTAATTGGCTCCCATGAGCTGCCCCTGGGGCAGTGCCTGTGTAATTGGTTACTGTGGGCTGCCCCTGGGGCAGCAGCTGTGTAGTTGGTTCCTTCTGGCTGCCCCAGGGCCAGTGTTTGGGTATTTGTTCCAGTGCACTGCCCCAGGGGCAGGCAGCAGGCACCAACTACACAGGCACTGCCCCAGGGGCACCCCATGGGAACCAGTTACACATGCATTGCCCCAGGGGTAGCCCACGGGAATAAATTACACAGGCACTGTCCCAGGCCAGGGAGGACACTGCTTCAGGAGCAGTCCATGGGAACCAATTACACAAGCGCTGCCCCAGGGGCAGCAAGGGCACTGCCCCGGGGTAGCCAACAGAAACCAACCATCATGGCACTGCCCCAGGGCAGTGCCAGTAACCAATCATCATGGCACTGTACTATTTATTACAATTTATAAATAAAATATATTCTCTTGTTTACGTCCGTCTTAATTTAGCAATATTAAAAAAAAGGTAATGATTTGTGACACTTGTATGATTAAATGCTCACAACTGAGTTTGACACAAAACACAAAAAAATTTCCCTGGTTAAGATTTGAACCCTTGAAGTCTGGCTATTTTGGATAGTTATGATACAAAGCAGAACGATGTTAAAGGATACAAAGGGAATAGTAGCACAAATGTATGCTCTATTGTGCCAAGGAGAAGGCAGGGTTTATAGAGAAAATATACAAGTAAAATGGGAAAAGGAGATAGGGTATAACATCCAACCGACAAGATGGGGGCCGGGGGATCTGGGAGGGTATACAGAAAACTAGCAGTCTACAAAATTGGAGAGAATTTAGATGGAAAGTGGGCATCAGATTTTTTAAGGTCCAAACGATAACCAAGCACTATGGTGAAGAGCATTCAGACAAATGTTGGAGAGGTTGTGGGGGAGTGGGCTCGCACTGCCATATTTTTTGGGGATGTCCAATATTAACTAAGTACTGGGCCAACTTGAAAGAAACTATAATGAAAATGTTTGAGTTGCACCTTCTTCCTCAGTTTGAAAATCTGGTCTTGGGCCTCCCCCCAGTAGATTTGATAAGGAAAGATTACAGATACTTATTTTATATCTGTGTGGTGGCAACAAAGCAATTACACAGAAGTGGCTTACACGGACTTCACCCTCAGTAGGGATCTGGGAACATAATATGGAAAGAATCAAGCAGTTAGAAAGCATAGTAGCAAAAGTTCAGTTAAGGATAGAAAGGTTTAATGCTAGATGGCTACCCTATTACAAATACATCCAAGAAAAAACACAAACTTCGATACTGGACCAATACTTAACGTGGAAGGGGGAAGACAGATAGTGATGGGAGGAAACAAGATTATAAAACAGAAAGAGGGAGAGTAAGATGTGAATGGTGGGGGTCAAAAAGACAGGGGGTATTTCGAAGGTTGATTGGAGAGGAGAGAATCGCTTGTGGGCACATCCTGCTGAAGGTTACAAAGTTACAAAGTAAATAGTAGTGTATTAGATAAAATGGTAATTACTAATATACTTATGTTAGAATATAAGATGTATAGACATAGTACAAAGAAAAATGAGATTCCTAGAGATCCAGAGGCAGAGTAGAGAGATAGAAGGAGGAGGTTAGATAATGAAGGAAAGAAAGAAAAGATAATGGGTTAAAGTGAAGGGAAGGGAAGTAAAACCCTGGACTTTAAGGACACCATTGAATTGAGTTAGAAATGATTTAGACAGGAAGAAGGTAAATAAATTAATATGATCTGGAAATGATATAAGAAGATTGTAATGATTATAAGGATGATTTTAGACTTCACTTTCTTATTGGTTTACGAATGAAAGATGTACCTACCTGTAACTAACAGACTATGTACCATGCTTGTGATCTTTTAAATAAAAAGACAAGTTACAAAAAAACCAAAAAATAACTAAACATTATACTGTGGAAAAGTGTTGCAAAATAATAAACCAAAAACCAGTATGAAGTTGAAGTTAAGACTTTGGGGGCAACTGCTTCTTCAGGCAGAGAAATAAATCTGCAGTTACAATGTGAGGGTGAGCATGACCACACAGCAAAATTTGAATTTCATTCCACATTCCATAATTAGCGTAAATTTCTAAGCTCCAGGGCAGTTCATAAGTGTAAGTGAGGGATTTACGGGGTTTGAAACATAGGTGGTAAGGGCAAAAAAAGACAAAGTTCATTCAGTCTGCCCTGGAAACCCTACCTAGACTTACTCTGAGACAGCACTTCCAAAAAACCCTCCCACCTTTCTCCCTGTCCCTCTCCGCCCTCCTCTGATTTATAATACCCTTGAAGCCACTGCAGCCAGTCCCAGTTGTGACTGAAAATGGTCCTTAGGATCAGTGCACCTACCCAGTTACCAAATAAATAAATAAAAAAAGAAATAAATAAATGCAGCAATGGATTTTGCATTGACTACATCACAGGGTAGACTATTCCATGTGACCACCAACAACCCATGAGAAAATAAACACTTCCTAACATTCTTTCTGAACTTCCCTCTATCAGCTGGAACGTGTGTCCCTTAGTGGCTGACCTTTTTACAACCTGACAGGTACGTAAAGCCCACTCTGTTATACCACTGAATGTATTTGTATGTCTCTTTCGTATCACCCCGTGTCCTCCTGACCACCCGGGAATATACACAGTGGCTCACCAATCTTTTCTAGCAAGTCTTTTCTTGTTGGCACTAGCATTTGTTTGCTCCCTCTTTATAGTCTCCAAGTTATCCCTGTCCTTCTTTAGATGTGGATCTACAAACTTGCTATGATTCCCTCACTAAGATGATTCTCCCCATTTTCAACCACAGTATGGTGACATTGTGACAGTGCTGCTCCAAAGAGCACTTTAGTTAGACTGGACCTCCTCTTTCATGCCTTCTGTCGATTTGCCTTTGACATGCTCGTGCATACCCACCACTGTTCTTTGTATACCTCTCTCTCCCCTCTCGAGGCCAGGCACCTTACCCAATTTGCCTCCCAAATCTCCGAATTTTGGTTTGGCTCCCTCCCTGCATATCTAGCTTCTCTCCTCTCTTTCTCCCCTTCTACTCCTTACTCCCTTTGCAATGCTTGCATTCGCTCTCTTGCACTCTTATCAACTAAATCTACTGCTGGCCAAGCTGCCTTCAAGTTCAGCTTCCCTAAACTATGGGTCTCTCTTCCCCTTTCCAATTTGCTCTGTTCCTTCCCATCTCCCTCTGAAATTTCTCCTCCATGGCTTCTCTATTCACTCCTGCAGTTGCTTCTGATGTTAGAGTGGACTTCTGTCAGCTGCCTTCCACCCTACACTGATACTAGAACAGCCCCAGTCATCAGCCATTACTCCCTACTGCTCATATTATTGTTTTGTTGTTCACTGTTTAATGTCCTTTTGCTTGTTCTGCAAGTTACAGTTTAGCAATACTATTTTCAAAGTATTCTCTTGTAATTTGTTTGTTTTGTTATATGTATTGTATTTCCATATCATTGTATTATTTTTGGTATTTTCTACTTTGTTCTGTTCCCTACTCCTCCCCCTCCCCCAGGATGCATCTGGAAATGAGCTGA
Organism: Neoceratodus forsteri; assembly: GCA_016271365.2. Lineage (NCBI taxonomy): Eukaryota > Metazoa > Chordata > Ceratodontiformes > Ceratodontidae > Neoceratodus > Neoceratodus forsteri. The sequence continues at coordinate 1,225,415,190 of CM057450.1, forward strand.
TACCAGCCCAGTATGAGTTCCTTGGTAAAAGTTTTGAAATAAATAAATAATACATACATAAATTAATACATACATACATACATACATAAAGTAATACATACATACATACATAAACTGCACACAGTAGTCTAGGTGTGGCCTCACTAGTGTTCTGTACAGAAGCTGTAGAACCTCTTTCCTGTGGTCAGTAAAGGCCCACTCGATGCAACCCAGCATATAATCTGCCTTTTCAGATGCCCTGCGGCATTGAGATGAGGGCATCATAAACATCATACTATCACTAATTATTATCCCCAAATCCCTTTCTTCCCTTGAGTGCTCTATCTTTATCCCATTAATTCAGTATTCTGATCATGGGTTCTTGCAGCTATATGCATTACTTGCATTGTTTGGCACTGAACTTCAGCTACCAAATGCTAGACCATTTTTCTAGCTTTTCAACATCCCCCTTCATCTTATTAACACCAGTCACACCACAATTGCTCCTACAGAGTTCAGTGTCAGCAGCACAGAAACACACTTTCCCTGTAACTCCCACATTGCTTATATACATATTGAAGAGGGCTGGACCAAGTATAGACCCTTACAAGACCCCACTGGTTAATTCCTTTATCCCAGAGAATTTGCCATTCACGACAACTCTTTGGATCCTACCCTCTATCCAGTTCTCAATCCATTTAGTTAGCCCTTCCTCAAACCTTAGGTTACCCACCTTTTCACTAACCTCTTATGTAGTACTGAATCAAAGGCCTTGATAAAATCCAGGTAGTGATGTCCACATCCTGACCCTTGTCCACCGCATGTGTCACTGAGCAAGTCACAATGACTCAATCAACCCTTGAAAAGCCCATGCTGTGTCTTATCCTATAGTCCTTTATCCTCTTCCTTTTGACTGCTGTGGCTTTGCCTTTGCCTAAAAAACTCTATGGTTGCTTTGGACTGGTATTATTGTCTTTATATAAAATGAGCAAGGAAATCCCAGTGTCCTGATTGGCTGAGACTTGCTTCTAGCCATGGCAGTAAGAGGGTATCACCAATGGCCAAAAACAAGTCCCTGCCAATCAGGTCAAGTCACATAATTCATAAGACACTTAATTCCTAATTTCCATCACAAACATGGCTGCAGCCTTTACTCATATATAAAAAAAAAAAACACAGTTAGGCCCTAAAAAGGAGGCAAATGGACATCCCAGGGCTGTTCAAGAAAGAATGCCCTGAAGCACAGCAAGGCTGAAATTGGCCCTATGCCTGGAAGCAATGTCCAAGCTGTAGTGGCGGACAAAGGTGTGAACCAAACTCCAAGTGGCAGCTGCACAGATGTCCGCAGCAGACACATTCCTGAAGGAGGCAGCAGAGATGGCCATACCCCCTGGTGGAGTGACCCTTGAGTGCCTCAGGCAAGGGCCTGTCGTACTTGCGGTAACAGTACACAATGCAATTTGCCAACCATTTAGACAAACACTGTTTCAAAACAGGAACCCCTTCTCTCTTGGGGCTGAACGAAACAAACAACTGATCAGTCTTACGAACTGGTTGAGTACAATTTATGTAACAGCGCAGCACCCTATGAACATCCAAAATATGCAACAAGTTCTCCTCCTGATTGGAATTTTCAGGGGAAATAAACAGGAAGGTGGATGGATTGGTTCAGTGTAAACTCAGACACCACCTTAGGAAGAAATTTAGGATTAGTCCGCAAAGACACCCTGTCTCTGTGAAAAGCTAAATAAGGCTCTTTACACATCAGAGCCTGAAGCCCAGAAATCCTCCAAGCTGAGGTAACAGCAACTAAAAATAATGCTTTCCACAACAGAAAGTGCAGCTCACAACTCGCAGTCGGCTTGAAAGGAGGCAGAGTGAGCTTCTCCAACATAAAAAGAAGGTCCCATGGAGGGATAGGGTCCTAAATGGGAGGCTTCAAATGCAAGATACCCCACAAGAATGTGCAGGATACCTCCAGCTGGGCAACAGTTTTGCCCTCAACTGCAGCACGGTATGCAGAGATGGTGGAAAGGTGCACCTTAAGTGAAGAGTACCCCAGACCAGAGTCTGAGAGAGAAAGGCGGTACTCCAAAATCAGATTCACTGGGCAGGTGAAGGGACCCAGGTGATGGGCAGTGGCCTATATGGAGAAGCGCTTCCACTTCATGGCATAGCTGGCTCTCGTGGAGGGTTTCCTGGCAGCCACCAAGACATCAGCGACCCTGGAAGAAACTCCAAAGCGGGTGATAGCTAAGTCTGCAGGAGCCACACATGGAGATGTAGAAACTTGAGGTCGGGTCAGTTTTGTGTTGAGTGGGGACACAAAAAGGTCCAACTCTGGGCATCCCCATCTGTTGATGATATCTTTGACTAGTGAAGACAGAAGTTTCCACTTGTACATCCTTGACCTGGACCAACTTAGGCTGTCGGCCAGGACATTTTGGACGCCTGGAACACGGACGGCTGACAGTTCCAGGCTGTGCTTGATGGCCCAATTCCAGATCCTCATTGCATCCCAACAAAGGGGGTAAGAGTGAGTGCTCACCTGTTTGTTGATATAGAAGACTATGGACATGTTGTCCATCTGTGCCAGTAGCGGGCTGGGAAGAATGTAAGTCTGGAAGGCCTGCAGGGCATGTAGAACTGCCCTCATCTCCAGCACACTGATGTGGAGATGCTGCTCCAACTCGGACCAACTGCCCTGGGTTTGATGACTGGCTAAATGAGCTCCCCAGCCCAGGCCTGAGGCATCTGTGGTGAGGATCTGTTAAGGAGAAACAACATGAAGAGGGACCCTCTGCAGAAGATTGGAAGGGTTCTGCTGCCACTACAAGATCCTTTTCACAGGAGCTGATACCAGTACTAGCTGATCCAAGTCATCGGTACGCTGATCCCATTGGATTCACGGAATCCATTGGAGAACTCTCATATGGAGGTGGGCTAGGGGAAAAGTGGTTATAACTGCCGCCATGTGCCCCAGCAGGTGAAGAAATGTTCTGGCTGTAACCTGACAACTGGAGGAAACCAGGTGTGCCTGTGCAATTAGTTGTTCTGTCCTGTCCTCCGCAGGAAAGGCCTTGCCCTGAGAGGAGTCCAGGACTGCTCCTATGTATTGGAGACATTGGCACAGAGACAGAAAAGATTTTGGCAGATTGATCATGATCTTTAAAGTGTGGAACAGCCAAAAGGTGCCTTCCAGGGACTGCAACAAAGAGTCTGGAAGAGTCAAAAGGTGCCTTCCAGGAACTGCAACAAGAGATTCCTGGAGGGAGTTGTGAGCAGCCAGTTGTCCAGATAGGGGAACACATAAAAGCCTTCCTTCCTCAGAGCCACATCTACCACTACCAGGCACTTGGAAAACACCAGAGGAGCCAGGCAAAGGCCAAAAGGGAGGGCCTGGAACTGAAAGTGATCTTCCTGAAAACAGAAACGGAGGAAGCGACGATGGGCAGGAAAAACTAGGATATGGAGGTAGCCATCCTGCATATCAAGAGAACAGAGCCAGTCCCCTGGTGAAGGAGGGCAATAGACCCTGACGAATCACCATCCTGAACTGCTTGTACTCTGTAGAGATTCAGGTGACTGAGATCTAAGATTGGTCTCAATTCCCCTGTCTTCTTGTGGACTAGGAAGAAGTGGGAGTAGAACCCTTTCCCTCTCGACGGGCTCTATGGCCCTTTTGTGTAGGACAGCCTGGATCTCTTCTCAGATGAGGACAATGTGGTCCCGAGGGTTATGGGAGGCCAAGGGAGGGTTTTCTGGAGGGGTCTCTAGAAACTCTAGGGTATGACCCAGTTCTATGATCTGGAGTACTCATTGGTCTGTGGTCACTGCATGACAACCATCCAAGTATAGGGAAAACTGACGCATGAACACCTCCCCTAATGTTTCTGCTGGTGGGGAAGGTCGGGCAAGAAGGCAGGCAGAAGCACCAGGGGTGGGCAGAGCAGTCATGGGTGCTCTGGTGGCCCTAGGGGCAGATCCTCCAGCTGGAGGAGTATTGGCTTTTCGCTTGAAGGGACTTTTGGACTGCTGGACCATGGGAGGCTGTTGAGAGGACCAGCGAAAGGGCTGATGTTGGGGAGGCTATGACTGGGAGCGGTACATCGAATGGACCAACCCAGAGCCTTGCCAGATTCCTGTAGGCAACAGATTATATCCTTGGCATCCACACCAACAAAATGAAACTCCAGAAAGGGGCATCCATAATTTTGGCCTTTACACTGAGTGCAAAACCGGACAAGGTGAGCCACGAATGGCGGTGAATGCAGATGCCTGCCACTGCCCCATGTCCCGAGGCATGGACAGCGTCATATGCTGCCCTCAGCACATGACTGCCCATGTCCAAACTGGACTTTAAAAGATGGACTAGCTGCATTTTAGTGGCAACCTCGGGCAGGGACTGAACCAGATCCCTGGCCTGGTCCCAAATGGCATTCTGATATTGCACCATATGGACTAGATAGTTCTGAGCCCAGATGGCCAAAGTGGCAGAGAAATACACCCGTTTGCCCAACTGGTCAAGTTGACAGGATTCCCTGTCTGGAGGGTGGGTGGTACTTGGGTTTCTTAGTATGGTCGTGAGCCACATATATGACCATCAAATCCACTAGGGGGTGTTCACCCAAAAAGTCTTTGCCCAGTGGTGCATGGTAAAGGTTATCCACCTTTTTGACTAAGTTTGGGATGGTTAAGGGGTGAGCCCACGCAGCCTTGGTCACATCGTCATATGAGTCAATGAGTGGTGGGACCACCAAAAGGAGGTTCTCCTTTTTCCAGAGGTAAATAGACAGGCATCAGCCCTCCGGGTCAAGTTCCTCAGTCCCCCACCCCATCAGGGATTGAATGTGATGCATCACATCTAGGAAAGAGGGATCATCAGGGAGAGATTTGGGGGTCTCCTTAATAGGTTCATTGTCCAAAGAGGAACCTCGGGAGTCCTCTGATGAATTGGAAGAAGAAGAGGAGAACTCGTCCCCCAACAGCTCACTGTCAGGCACCGACGTCAGGAAGGGCAGCAGTCTCCCTTGAAAGGGTCAGGAGACCCCTTATGACCCCCAGAGGACCCTGTGGCACAAGGGTTACTGGGACCTGCCTGGGTCCAGATCCCTAGGAGGGGGATCCTGGAAAGGAGGAGTAGTAGAAGGGTGCCTAGGTGCATCCTTATCCTTCATGAAGGTCCACCAGGCCATGAATAAGGCATTATAGTCCAGTGGTGGGGCTGGATTGTAAGGCGGCTAAGGGTATTGGGGAGAAGGGTACTTGTACATCGGTGGAAGAGATGGCATAGGGTACCCTGGCATTGGCCCAGCAGGAGTCAGCTGGGGGGGGGGCATGAAGGGGCCAGAAGGTGTTGGTTGCGGTGCAGGCTGAGACAGAGGCAATGACAGCTGAGGTGTCACCGATGGGGGCATTGGCGGAACTGGCACCGGCTTGGTAGGCGAAGGCTGGCGTCAGTCAGTAGAGACAGTCAAAATAGGCCCCTGAGGTGAGGATGGTGTCTGCAGGGGGAATCCCCCGAAGGCACGGGCAGAGGTGTCGCCTGAGTCGAGGAAGAGGCGAGTGCTTGTTTTCAGTGATGCCTGGAAGAGGTAGCGTCAGCCCCAGAGTCAGGGACCAATGACATCAATGCCTTGACCCTGGGGGCGATGGGTGTAGACCCACCACCAGAAGAAGCAACCCCAGTCGAGCCACATGGCTGAGAACCCATGGGAACTAAGGGCCTGAGCATCAGGGACTGGAAAGCAGGGGATGACATCTGCTGCCCAGAAGAGCCGCCGCCTGTGATAGCTGTGAAGGCAGGTGGCAGAACCACCGGCTACCTGGAGGAAGACAGGGCTGCTGCGGAAGGAGGGGCCGACCCCCCTCGGGAGGAATACCTGGGGCAGAAGTCAATCTATATGGCGACCGTGAGCGACAGACTGACTGGGGACAGTCCCAGTTCTTGTGCTTCATGCCAGATCTCTTCTCCTTCTGGGAGGAGGAAGAAGGGGAAGATGCCCCAGAGACAGGGGAAGCTGAAGAACTTTTACTCTGAAGCTCCTTCTCCATAGCGGCTAATTTCTGCTGCAGTAAGTGACTCTGGAAAGTCTTCAAGCGGCATCTCCGTGTGGCCTGGTTGAAGTCCTGGCAGTGCTTGCAGGCCTCGGTGTCATGACTGGGGCCTAAGCAGATCAGACAAGAAGAGTGGCAGTCTTTGGCAGGAATCTGCTTGCTACAGGCACACTCAGTTGGCCAGTCAGAAGACGAGGCTGGAGAAAAAGACAAACTCAAAAGGCAAAAACACTGAAAATCGATGTTAATACTTTTGAAAAATAAAGGAAATAAATTGTGGGTAAATGCAGGTAGTAGTAATGGCAGTCGACTTAAGCAGGCATTCGTGGAGGCAAGACAAGTGCTTGTCGATGGCGGGGGAAAAAAACTGAGGTAGGTCTGGGGGACTACTCCTTTCATACCATATGCGGACATCAGCATACTGACATCGGTGAATGTGGTCCCCCTCTGTATACTGCCAGCTAGAGGTTTTCTGTGGGGTCTTGGCAAATGGCGGGTTCAGTCCTACTGATGTTGCCTGCTGCAAGAACCCACTGGAAATAAGATCAAATGTTCACACATTTTAAGGAGAGAGGGTACACCACTGAAGATTTGGACCAGGCACCTGCCAAGGCAAGGAGCCGAAACAGAGAAAAACTTCTAGTACTAAAAACAACAGAAACTGGTACTAAGAAACATAGACTTTTACGGCAGATAAGGACCGCTTGGCCCACCTAGTCTGCCCATTTCCCTACCTACAGAATAAGCTGCAGATCCTAGTTAACCAACAGCCTATTTCTTCTTACCCCTCACAAGAATTGCCTTATGTCTGTCCCATGTATTCTTGAATTCTCCATAGTTTTAGACCCACAACCTTCTCAGGAAGGCTGTTCCATGCATCCACCACCCTCTCTGTGAAAAAAGTACTTCCTCACGTTGCCCTGAACCGCCCCCCATCTTTAAATTGTGTCCCCTTGTCCTTGCACATCTCTTTTTCTGAAAGATGCTATCCTCTTGGACTTTGTTGATTCCACTGAGGTACTTTTTTTTTTATTTTATTTAGCTGTTTAACCAGGAGTAGCACACTAAGCTGAAAGTTTACTTAAAAGTTTCTATCATGTCCCTCCTTCCTCAAGGATATACATATTAAGCTCCTTTAGTCTCTCCTTGTATGGCTTCTCTTGCAGACCCTGCACCATTTTAGTTTCCCTCCTCTGGACTGCCTCTATCCTGTCTATGTCCTTGCGGAGATGGGGTCTCCAGAACTGGATGCAGTACTCCAGATGGGGTCTCACCAACTGTCTGTACAGAGGGATAACAACTTCCTGTTTTCCGCTGGTGATGCCTCTCCCTATACATCCCAGTATACCCACAGCCCTCCCTACTGTCTTCTCACATTGCTTGCTAACCTTAAGGTCATCTGATATGATTACCCCCAGGTCCCTTTCCATTTTTGTTGTTATTACTACCCCCCCCCCCCACACCCAATGTGTAATCTCCCCCTGGGTTTTTGTTTCCCAGGTGCATTATTTTGCACTTGTTTGCACTGAATCCAAACTGCCATACTTCTGGCCATTCCTCCAACCTTGCCAAGTCCCTTCTCATCCTTTCCATGCCTCCTTGTGTATCAACCCTGTTGCAGATCTTTGTGTCATCTGCAAAGAGGCATACTTTTCCTTCCAGTCCCTCTGCAATGTCACTTATAAAGACATTAAAAAAGGACTGGACCCAGTACTGAACCCTGCGGTACCTCACTAGTAACCCCTCTTTCTTCAGAGTGGACTCCATTTATAATTACCTTCTGTGTCCTGTTGTCCAGACATTGTTTTACCCAGGCTACCAGCCTGGGACCCACTCCCAGGCTGGTTAATTTGACTATTAATCTTTATGTCGGACTGTGTCAAATGCTTTGCTAAAAGTCTAGGTAGACCATGTCCACAGCCCCTCCCTGGTCTACTACTTTGGTCACCCAGTCAAAGAAATCAATTAGATTCATCTGACATGACCTTCCCGCTGTGACCCCATGCTGCCTTGGGTCTTGTGCCCCACTGGCCTTTAGGTACTCAACAATTCTTTCCTTCAAAAGTGATTCCATCACTTTCTTACCACAGAGATCAAACTGACAGGTCTGTAGTTTCCTGCCTGTGTCTTGGTCCCACTTTTGTGAAGGGGAATCACATCCACCTTCCTCCAGTCCTCAGGTACCACACCATCCTCCCATGACTTGTTAAAAATGGTAGTCAATGGTTTCACTAGTTCTCCCCTTAATTCTTTTAGAATTATGGGGTGAATTCCATCAGGCCCCATTGCTTTGCCCACCTTCAGTTTTAGGAGTTCTTTCAGAACCCTTTCTTCCGTGAAAGGACTGGGATCAACCCCCCCTATCAAGAGTGCTTCTGTTAATTGGATTAGGCACCTCCCCCTCCTCCTCTTTTGTGAATACTGAGCAGACATATTCATTCAGTATCCCTGCTTTTTCACCATCCCTCTCTGCCCCACCCACTGTCCATCTATTCAGCCTCACTATCCCTCCCTTTGTCTTTCTACGCTCCCTGATATACCTATAAAAGGTTTTATCCTTCTTAACTGAGATGGCTATCTTTTCCTCAGTTTGGGCCTTTGCTATCCTGACTTCCCTCCCTGGTTCCTTCTACCTTAACTGGTACAGCTATCTGTCCTGCTCCTTCTGTGTTTCCTTATACTTCCTGAATGCTATCTTTTTCTCCCTGACTTTCCCCGCAACCTCTTTTGAGAACCATAGTAGCGTTTTCTTACATTTTGATTTGTTTATTTGCTTGACACAAAGGCTTGTTGCCTCTGTGATGGCAGTTTTGATGTTTCCCCATTGTTGCTCCACCCCTCCTTCTAGCCTGTTAGTGCTTTTCTAAGGCACTCTCCCATCTTGCCAAAGTCAGCCCTCCTGAAGTCCAGTAACCTCACTTTTGTATGGCTTGATTCTGTAGCTGAGTTTATCGTGAACCACACTGTTTGATGGTCACTTGTTCCTAGACGGCAACCCACTTCTACATCTGAGATCCTCTCACTGTCCCCATTTGAGAGTACGAGGTCTAAGATTGCTCCCTCACGAGTGGGTTCTGAAACTAGCTGTCTGAGGCATGCCAATGAGGGCATCGAGAATGGCCCTGCTCTGGATGTGGCTGCAGCAAATGTGCTCCAGTTAACATCTGGCATATTCAGGTCTCCCATCAACAGTATCTCCCTTCTCTGCCATCCTAAGAATGCCTTCTATCATATCCTTGTCCATTCCTCCCCTGACATGGGGGTCTGTATACAACCCTTGTGCAGATTGTGGTGCCATTTCCAGTCTCTAGGTGACCCACAGTGCCTCCTCTCCTCCCTGTTTACTCTTTTGTCCAGTTGCTTTTATCCTTCCTTTACATAGAGAGCTACTCCTCCCCTTTCTCCCCTCCTGTCTCTCCTGTAGGTTATGTACCCTGGTATATTAACATCCCAGTCATGGTTCTCTGTGTACCGTGTTTCTGTGACTGCTCGATATCCAGGCATCCCTCTTCCATCAAGGCCACCAGTTCAGGGAGCTTGTTGCCCAGACTATGGGCATTGGTACTCATTACCTCCATTTCCTGATGGCCTTACTCCTTTTTCCCCATCCCTGTCCTTATTGCCTTTGTCACTTTCTCCATTTACCCCTGCCTTCTCCCTATCAACATCTCTATCTTGGTGTTTACCTCACTTACTACCCTGACTTTTTTGGGGGCTAAGATTTCCTCCTTTCCAGTGCCTCTCCTTGGGTAGTTTAAATGCTTGCCAATGAAGCATTTAAACCTATCACCTAGATCCTGGTAATTCTCCTGGACAGATGCAGCCCATCATGCCAGTATAGGTCTGTATCCCTCCAGGTGGACCCCAGTCCCCAGTGAAGCCAAATCCCTGAGCTCTGCACCAGTTTTTCAACCACTGATTGAATTCCATGGTGTGGAGCACCCTAGCATCACCTATGCCATAGACAGGCAGCACCTCCGAGAAGGTTACTCTGTGTGCTACTTGTCTAAGGCCCCTCCCCAACTCCACAAACTCTTCCTGCACTGCTCTGATCCCTTTCTTAGCCAGGTCATTTGTCCCTAGGTGGACAATGACATCCAGCTCCTCCCTGTGCAGCTGTTCCCGTGTAATTCTGAGGATTCACTCCCTGTCCTCCAAGTCATGGCACCAGGCAGGCACCTCACCTCCCTCTCCCTTCCTCCCCAATTCTACCTTTCCTAACAATGGAGTCCCCACCCAGGAGTTGTTTCCTTCCCCTGTGGGGTCCCATGCCACCCTCCTGTGGGTCTCCCTTGTGGAGGTTCCCAGCATCCTCCTTGGTCTCCACTGCAGGTGCCTCCATAGAGGAACCACACTTTGCCAGAATGACATAGGAATTGTGAGAGGTACAACTGGAGTGATGCTGCTCTGTTCAGCCACCCTCACCCTCCCTGAGCCCACTGTTGTCCAACCTCCTCTTTCTTGGCAACCTCTGAGGCAACGCAGTGGCTCCTGGTGGTCCCTGGATGGAAGAGGAGGTCTCACAAATCCTGGCCAACTCAGCCTGGAGATGAGCAACCTCCTCCCTCAGCCCAGAGAGGTGCCTGCAGAAAGGACAACACTGCATCCTCCAGAACGTCTCCCGGAAGACTGCTGCTCCACAGTCACTGCACTGCACTGCACCACTTCCATCATGTCTTATTTCTGACCCCTTCACTGTTGTTTGGAATCCTTACTCTTTCCACTGTTTTTTTTTTTCCTTCTCTTCTTACTTACTTACTGCCTTTGTGCCCTTTAAGCTCCTGATTGTCCTGTTCTGAGACAAGAAGATCCTATATTTCTCAGTAGACCCCTTACTTGCTCAGAGGCAGACCTCCAGCAGCTGGGGGGGGGGCGGAGAGCTACTCTTGCCCTTCTAGGATGGTGGGTGAATCTTTGGTGATTCTGTGATCACTCACTTCCTGCTCCCAAACAGGACATTCCTGTTGTCAGTCAAATCCTGTGCCTATAAAAGTAGAACTAGCTTTGGGTGGGAGGGGAAGGGAAGGAAGGCAATATTTTTGTGTGTACTGCAATTTATACGATCATACGAAACTGTCAGCAGATACAGGCCATATGGTCTATCAAGTCTGCTCGAGTGTGCAGCTAGCAATCCCTTATATTGCAGCTGCCCCTCCCTCCCCCCATCATGGCGACCCTCCCCTCACTTTGTCCCATCCCCTTTTAAAACTGCCCACCAACGTACAGGACACCACCTCTTTGGGCAGCGTATTCCATACATACACCACCCTTTCCATGAAAAAGTGCCTCATTTCTCTTCTAAATTTTCCTCTCTCCAGTCTCAGACCATGCCCTCTCATGTCCCCCCCCCAATTAACAATCCCCTCTGTACCAGTCTTATTTATACCCTTCATGTATTTAAAGATCTCAATCATATCTCTCCTGTTCTTCCTGTCCTCCAGGGAGTACATGTTAAGCTCCCTCAGCCTCCCCCTCATAGGGTTTGTCTTCTAATCCCATGATCATCCTTGTTGCTCTGTACTGGACCCCTTCCAGTAATCTAACAACTTTCTTTAAGTATGGGAGCCAACACTGCATGCACTAGTCTAGGAGCAACCTCACCAACGATCTGAACAGAGACAGCACCACCTCCCTCCTCCTGGAGGGGATTCCTCTAGCAATACACCCAGCATCTTGTTGGCTTTAGCTGCTGCCTTCCTGCACAGTGACGAGTGGTTCATCTGCCCTGTTATTATAACCCAAGATCCTTCTCCTCCTCTGTAGCAGCTATCTGCAACCCTCTCTGCTGATAACACCTCCTTGGATGCCTTGCTCCCAAGGGTATGACTTTGCACTTCTTAGCATTGAACCCCAGTTGCCATGTGTCTGACCAGTGCTCAAATTTTGTTACATCATCCTGCAACCTCTGCCCACCCCCCACTGTGTAATCCACCACCACACCGATCTTGGCTCAACTTAATGAAGCAGCTCCAAGAATTAGGGTGATCATTCTGAAGAACTGGTCACTACTGCAACACTGCAGTTTCCCAGATCTATTTTCAGACCCACCCAGAGTCACATACAGCTGTGGAAAAAATCTGAAAGATTTAGTCAATCACAGTCATTTTCTTCCAAAAAATTATACCAGACCTATATGCCTACCACCAAAACCTGCAAGATTTTTTCCCCCTGTGGCCACATCATGGTATGTATCATAACTGGGAAGGAACTGGATTACCCAGAAGTCCATATTCATGTCAAAATAAACAACTAGAATTCTTCTCACGAACCCACTCCTGGGGGTCAGGCCCACCCTTAAGTGCAATCCATGACATGGGGGGAACAGGGATGCCCTCCTTGTGCTTTTAGAATGCTCGCTGAGGTCACGACTGCACCTCTGCCACAAGTATCCAGGGCATCCCCCTAACTCTGAATAATGGCACAATACCAGTCTTGAGTCTTGTGGCCAATTAAGCTTTTTCTTGGCTATTACACAAAGGAGGAAGACCCAGGTGTTACACTCTCTTCAGGGTAACAGCGTAACACCTGATCTGGCCTTCTCCATACAGGTCATGCAACAGCCTGGTTCAAAATCTTTGTAGACTCTGGTATTCTCCCTGTCCTTACAGATGTCCCTTACAGACCCTTTTCACAATTTGTTTGCTTACAGTGACCCCTCTGGCAATTAACAGTTGTCACAGATTATTAATAAACCTTCTACAGTCACACATACAATATAAGAACTCTCACGCAGGCAGAATTTCTTTAGAAAAGCAATGTTTTTACTAAAATACTTAAACAAATACTGTTACAGCTAAAAGAGAATATTAATTTGAGTTACAGTATGCAGAAGCAAATGTGAAAATGTATACATTAAAAAAGCACTAAGACTTGTTAGCTAAGTCTCTACCTTAGGTATGGAGATTTCAAAGTCCAGAGAATTGCTGGTTGGCAAAAATATTTCAGTCTTTCTGTAGCAGCCTTTGGTTCTTAGGCAGTCTCTGTGCTGGCAGATGTTCTCTGTGGTCAGGAGAGGGTCCAAGCAAAATGGCTCTGAGTGTCTGTGCTAGACAGTTTATATAGAAGATGACCCCAACCCCCCAAGTCTGTGAATAAAGACTGGCCCTTCCAGGTCAGTGAATAGAGGTTGGCCTTTCTCTTTAGGCCACTAGGTGTCACTCTTGTGCTTCCCAAAAATCTTATTTTCCCGATATCCTTTGATGTGTCAGATTCTCATAGTTAATCTAGGTTTTACAATCTCACACAGGTATGCTATAAGGATGTGTTTCCTTTTTTATTACCTCACACAGGCCTGTTATAAGGACCTTTCCTAGCTAAAACATCCTGGGCTTTGAAGTGGCTTAATTTAATTAGTTATAAGGAAGATCCTGTAAGTTTTATGATTATATAGCTGATTTTATTACGTCTGGCTCCCTTGGTCAGTTCCTATTGGGAATGCCCATTTGATCATGCATCCACAAGTTTTTTTTTTGACAAGAACTTGTCAGATTCCTGCAAGCAGCTGGTCTCTCAGGTCAGAAGAAGGTCAAACCCCCTTTTTTTTTTACTTCCTTTTTATCCCTCCTGACCCGCCCTCGTCGTTCTGCTCCTTCGGGCCTCTCATACCATCCCCTGCCTCAGTCTTGGAGTCTGCCCCTAGAGTGCCCCCGGCTACTCCACTGGTCCCATCAAATGCCCGGATACCCCCCCCCAGGTGGGGTGAGGAAGGACCTACCTTCCTCCTCCTCAGTGGAGCGCCTTCACACAGCGGGGTCTGTCCATAGATCATGTGGCTGGATGGCTCGGAGTGGCCATTATGTAGGACCTCCAAGGGGTATTTTCCGCTTTTCTTAGTGGTCCCCTTCCATCCCCGGAGGACGCCGGCTTGGGCGGGTTACGTGCTGATGCACTACGCCCACCAAGTGCCTGACAGTGTCCTCCCCTCCCCAACTCCAACGCCATAGCAGCCGCCGCCAATACCCCTGAAAGTCAGCGCTCCCACCAACCCTCAAGGACGTCGGGTGCCTGAAGCACCACTGGTAACCCACCCCAAAGGAGGAGAGCATCCATTGGGGCGCTCGATCCTCCTTCCCCCTGCCAACCCCCGATGACCCAGGCTCATTCCCAAACCCAGGTCGCTGGCGTGAAGTGAGGTGTGGCATCCAGTGCCTCAACCCTTAGCACCACTGGGCCATCCCCCGTCAAACCCCTTTTTAAAAACAAAATCCAGTTTTTTCTCTGTGTGCCTTTGCTGACACTGGCATGTACATAGAATTACAATGAAAAACATATATACAACAGAAGAAAAAGTTACTCACCATAGTAATCTTCTTTCTTCCAAGCGGTCTTTTAACATCAGTAACTACTGCAGTGAGCTGACTAGGTAGTACTGCCCTGGAGGTGGAATGTATGATAATGAGTTTTATGAATTAGCCAATCAGAGAGAAGCTTGTAGGTGTGCTGAGCAGAGTCTGTGAGGAAGGATTCAGAATTTGTTTGAAACTAGAATGGGCATTTGCCCCATTAGGTATGAACCAACAGGATTTAAAAACATACAACTACAAATCCAGAACAACATGAAAGCTTTGCTCCAAAAAATGATTCAAAGTTTGGAATAATCAAATAGGTAGAAGGCCAAAGCAGAGCCCCCTTCTGAGAGGTTATCAGGCAACGAGGGTACGAGCTTACTGATGCTAAAGGACCCCTTGGAAGAAAGAAGATTACTACGGTGAGTAATTTTTTTTTTCTCACCCCAGAAGTCCTTTAGCATCAGTAACTACTGCAGACTATAAAGCTGTGCAGTTGTGAGGTGGGCAGAGAACCTACTTAGGAAAGAAGCTCTGCAGAAATGCAATGCCAAACTTTGCAACAGATCTAGACTGTATATCCAGGCAGTAGTGCTTCATGAATATGTGCACAGTCTTCCAAGTAGCTGCCCTACAGACATCCAGTAAGGGCATGTCTCTTGCAGATGCCACCAAGGCTGCAATGCCCCTAGTAGAGTGGGTCCTGAGACCCTCTGGGGGCTGTTTACCAGTCTTTTCATAACAAAACCAAATGCATGAGACTATCCAATGAAAAATTGTTCTTTTAGTAGCTGGTTTACCTCTACCTACCCCCCCATAGGTGAGGAACAGCTGTGTGGATAAACCCCTAAACTGCTTGGTGTGTTCCAAGTAGTAGAGAAGGGACCTCTTGACAACCAGGTAGTGGAACGTTTGCTCCCCTGGAGTGGATTTCTCAGTAAAGAACACAGGTAGGATGATGGACTGATTGAGGTGGAACTCTGAGACAGGAATTTTCTATTCCTTCTGAGCTTAATCCTATCCCTATGAGGGATTATGTAGTTGGGCTCTATACAAAGTACCTGCAACTCTGAAATCCTTATTGCTGAAGTAATAGCAACTAGGAACATAGTTTTCCAAGTGACATACTTGAGGCGGGCCGTAGCCATTGCTGCAAATGGTGGCTCCATGAGCTTGACAATACAGAGATTCAGACTCCATGAGGGACAGGTTCCCTGACTGGAGGCTGGGTATGTAGGAGACCACTAAAAAACTGTTTAAACACTGGTTGGGAGAAAACACATTTACTCTTTCCAAGTGAAAGATAGGCCGAGACTGCAGTTGGATGCAGCTTCAGGGAGGAAGGCCTCAAGCCTGAAACCTGTAAATGCACCAAATAATCCAAGAGATTAGGAATTGGCGCCTTGGGGTTAATTTGATTCCTTTTACACCAGAGAGAAAACCTCTTCCATTTGGCTGCATAGGTCTTTTTTGTGCTGGGCTTTTTGGCCATTCTCAGAATCTTCAGGACTTGTTCAGAATACTGGGTGGCAG
This sequence comes from Neoceratodus forsteri, assembly GCA_016271365.2. Taxonomy (NCBI): domain Eukaryota; kingdom Metazoa; phylum Chordata; order Ceratodontiformes; family Ceratodontidae; genus Neoceratodus; species Neoceratodus forsteri. The sequence continues at coordinate 1,225,431,044 of CM057450.1, forward strand.
GGAACTGTAACTCCTCAAGTACCAGGCCTTGAGGTGAAGAGACTTCAAGTCTGGATATGTTACCCCTATCTGAGGGAGAGTCAGAAAGGAGTGACTGGGTGGGAGGCGAATGGGTTTGCTGCAAGACAGGGCTAGCAGGAGGGGATACCAGGCCTACCTCGGCCAGTTCGGCGCCACTAAAATCATTGTTGCAGCTGGGTCCTGAGTTTTAGCAATACTCTGAAAATCAGAGGGAAGGGAAGGCATAAAGGAACTTCCCTGATCAGTCCAGGGTAAGGGCATCCGTTGGGAGAGTTCCTACCACTGGAGGCCTACAGCAATACAGAGGAAGTTGATGGTTGAGGTGGGAGGCAAAAAGATCTACTTCTGGAGTGCCCCACTTCTGAACACTGTGGCCAGCACTTACTTATTCAGACACCACTCGCTGTGCCCTTGGTTGATGCAACTGAGGGCATCTACCAATGTGTTGTCCTTGCCTGGGAGGTGTATGGCCGAAAGGCTGACATTAAGGGAGCAGGCCAACTCCCAAATCCTCATGGCTTCCAGACACAGGACGCTGGACCTTGTGCCACCCTGCTTGTTTATGTAAAACATTGCAGTGGTGTTGTCTGTCCTGATCTGCACTGTGTGACCCTTTATTTGTGAGGCAAAGACCTTTAGTATGAAGTGAATGTCCCTGAGTTCTGGTAGATTGATGTGAGCCTGTGACTCCTTTGTAGTCCAGGAGCTACTGACAGAAGTACTGTCCAAATGAGCTACCCATCCGGGCAGAGAGGCATCTGTAGTGATGACTTTTGTGGGAGAAGGTGCTTAAGGGAATTCCTACCGAAAGGTTGGTTGATTCCTTCCACCAGAGTACAGCCTAAAGGAATGACTTTGTGACTGGAACCAGCTTGGATAGTGAATTGCTCCTTTGGGACCAGTGAGACCGCGGGTGATGCTGTATGTCCCTCATTCTGAATCTGACCCCTGGGACTATGGCTGTCATGGATGCCATGCATCCTAGGAGCCTTAACAAGTTTCTGGCTGGCCTTGGCTGGCCCAGGACAAAAAAGTTTGCTACTGACAAGAAGTTTTGGATTCTTTCCGAAGGAAGAAAAGCCTTGCTTTGCAACGTGTTCAACTGTGTTCCTATGAAAGTAAAGAGTTGGGTTGGTTCTCGGTGGGATTTCTTTTGATTTGTGGTAAGCCCCAGGGAGTGCAGAGTGTTTCTTGTCAGGGAGAGGGCTTCTTCCACTTGTAGAGGGGTTCTCTACACTATGAGCGAGTCGTCCAGGTACAGACAGACTGAGATTCCCTTTTTTCTCAGATGTGCTGCCACTACAGCCAGGCATTTGGTGAATACTCTTGGTACAGATGTCAAGCCGAAGGTCATGGCTGCAAACTGGTAGTGTCCTGATGGAAGTTTAAACCTCAGGAATTTTCCATGGGACTGCCTGACTGGAATGTGAAAGTATGCGTCCTTGAGGTCTAGGGAGGTTAGCCAGTCTCCCTGCTGAAGAGAATGTATTACCATTTTTAGGGTGACCATTTTGAATTTGTGTTTTAGCAGATGCTTGTTTAAGTATCTGAGGTCCAAGACAGGTTGCCACTCCCATTTTTATGTTGGCGCACTTGCACAGCCAACATCTTGTGGCAGTGGAGATGTGGAGACGTGGTCGCTGTTGGGCGAATGCAGGGCACGCACCGGTAGGTGCGTCCCACATTCCCCAATCAGCCAGCAGCAGGGGCCGACACCCTGCCTGGCTAATGAGGCGAAGAGATCTGACAAAAGGTCCACTGCAATGAGAGCGAAGCTCTCATACAGCGTGACCACAACACGCCTCTCCCTACGTACAGGCAACATGGCGGCAGTGACTGCCGCTGTTGCCTGTCAACCCCCCTTCCTTATTGTGTGCCGACGGTCAGTGCCCAATCCCATCGGCATCATGCACCCCCAACAGTTTCTCTTTGCCGATGGGGGTGCCTGATCCCCGTCGGCATGTATCCTCCTCCCTCCCTCCCTTGAATTTTGCCGATGGGGAGCCTCCCCCGTCGGCATAATGTGGTCCCCTTCCATTTTCTGATTGCCTAGGGTGCGTAATCCCCTCGCTCCTGCTCCCTTCCTTGTTTGCCGACGGGGTGCCTAATCCCTTCAGCTAAAGCACCCACACATCACAGGTGGCACGCTAGGAGCCCACCCCAGCATGCCAAAGCTCTATTAAAAATAAAACGGTCCCCAATGTCTTTTTTTTTTTCCCTGTAAAGAAGGAAACGGTCTCTGCGGTCTCCTGGCCCCATTCCCTACCAATCGCACCCACCCACTGCGCACCCTGCTTCTCCACACCCCCCCTCACCCCATACTTACCTCCGGAGTCCAGTGCGACAATCTTCTGTGGACCGGGAACACGTCTGCACTCTTCAAAGCCAACCGCAAACTGAGGAAATGCCGGTAAGCTGTATAATGGAATGAATAGGGTTTTTTCAACTTTGCTGCATATCTCGGCATTTTTGGAATTTTGGCACCAAATTTTCAACATGGGGTTTTGGGACCCTCCTCATGAATTCTATCACTGTCATGGCATTAATCAGCCTCAAAGGTGATTTCGCAGTCACTGCATGGAATCACCTTTTGGGACTGATTAAGCAAACGACAGTGCCAGTGTTCATGAGGCGTGTCTCAAAAGCCTATGTTGCAAAATTGGTGAAAAATCCAAATGACTGCTTTACGAAAGCGTCGCTGGTGCAGTTGCTATGCAGGCTCATAACTTCGCTAATTCGCAATATTTTCACGCCAAATTTCAACATTGTCATTTTGTACACCTCCTTATGAACAGTACAGCTGTCATTTTCCACATCCTGCCCAAATGTGTTTCCGCACTTCTCCGCAATAGCACGGCCGCTGTGGGAAATCAGTGTTTGGCCAGATTATGAAAATGACAGTGACACAGTTCATGAGCAGAGGTCCTAAAATGCCTATGTTGAAAATTTGGTGACGATACTCCATAAAATGACTGTATTCTGACGTCTGTCAGATTGCATGCGCTTTCGTAACGTTGCGCATTGTAATATTTTCACTCTGGATTTTCACCATTGGCATTTTTCCACACTCTTGATGAACAGTACAGCTGTCATTTCATATCCTGCCCAAATGTGTTTTCGCCCATCGCAGAATAGCGTGGTCGCCAGCTAATCACTTTTGGACAGTTTGAGGAAATAACAGTGACACTGTACATGAGCAGAGGTGCTAAAATGCCTATGTTGAAAATTTGATGTCAACTACCATAAAATGACTGTGTTCCAAGCGCATGCTGCACATTTCCCACGCACTTTGTACTGTAACTTTTGCAAATTTGCTATATTTACATGCCACATTTTCAACACTGGCATTTTTTTACACCTCCTTATGAACTGTACAGCTGTCATTTTTCACATCCTGGCCAAAATGTTTTCCGGCACTACACTACCAAAGCCAATGCCAGCGCGACAACATTCGGCATTGACAAATGCTTGTTCTTTTGTGTCAGGAAGTATCTGGAGTAGAGGCCTTTGCCCTGTTGATTGGCAGGTACTCTCTCTACCACCCTTGCTTCCAAAAGATGTTTGACCTCTAACTTCAACAGTAGCCTTTCTGTTGGGGCTAGGGACTTGGTTAGCCGGGTGCCCCTGAGAGCTGGCATCTTTCTGAACTGAAGTGGCAGGCCCTTTTCCACTACCAGGACCAACCTGTCTGATGTGATAAAGGTCCAGAACTGGAGGTAGTGGGACAGCTTGCCCCCTACAGGCAGAGGGGAGGTGACTTGTACTGGGAAATCAGGGCTTCTGCTGAGTTGCAGGAGCAGGGGTAGCGGTAGTTCTCCTCTGAAGTAACCTCTCATTTGAGAGTAACCAAACTGCAGAGGAAGGGAAACAATAGGGCCTAGGAAAGTATCCCCTGCCTCTGTTTCCCTTAGGTTGCAGTTTCTGGGAAAGAGAGAACTTTGCTTTTGCCATATTACTTTGATAGTTTGTTTTATATTCATCAACCTTCTTCATATACTCTTCAGGTCTGGAGTCAAACAGAACATTCTGATCGCAGGGGAAATCCATCGCTCTGGACTGAGTGTCCTGCATCAGGTTAGTTGTCCACAGTCATGCAAAGCGCCTAAGGAAGATAGCCTGAGCCATCACCCTAGAGGCTGCATCATTATTATCATCTGCCATGTGGAACTGGTACTTCATGGCTTCCAGGGCAGTTTTGGCTGTCTCAACCAGGTCCTTAGCCATAGAGTGAGAACCCTGCTTAACTATGGCCAGAACTGAATTCCAGAGAGCCTTCTGGTACCTGGCTGTGTAAGCCGCGTAAGAAGAGAAGCTGAAGTATAAGTTTTCCTTGCCATGAAGTCCAACCTCCTGGAATCCTTCTCAGGGGGCTGGGAGGATAGAGGGACTCCTGCTTTATCACATGATGCCTGCTGTACCACTCCTTTATGACTGAGGTACACAGACAGGAAAGCAGTGTCAGTTCTGGACAAGAACAGGTTACTCACCTGAAATAGTAGTTCTAGAAGTGGTATATGTTGTTCATCCACACTCCTTGGCATGTCCCTTTCCCCTTTAAATCTTGCCGGAAGTCTTCAAGCTGGCTCCTCCCACCCACCCGGGTAGTAAATACTTTGGCTCCACCCCATGATGCCAGATCTTAGCCTGCTGGAAGCAAGGTTGTGCGCCTAAAGCCGGGGAGGTCGGGTGGGTGCGTGTGAATGAACAACATATACCACTCCTAGAACTACTGTTACAGATGAGTAACCTGTTCTTCTAGGAGCGTGGATATGTTGTTCATCCACACTTCTTGGCAGACTCCAAGCAGTTCTCTGGGAGGAGGAGGCAAGGTGCACACCCCCTACTTGGGAAATAAAGATTGGAGAACCGAGGCCCCAAAACCAGCATCCCGGTGAGACTCAAGGTCGATGTGGTAGTGGATAATGAAGGTGTTTGCTGACTTCCAGGTAGCAGCCTGACAGATTTCCTAGATAGGGATGTCCCTGGAAGCAGCCACCGATGCAGCAGTATGGCGGGTAGAATGAGCTCTTATCCCTCTGAGAGGCTCCTTGTCCGCCAATTCATAGCACAGACCTATGCATGATGGTGCGACGGGTGTAGGGGTGGCAACCCCCAACCCGCCACTGAGCAGGCTTAGAGGAGGAGGAGGCTCCTGGACCTGTGCCTCGGCCTCCTTTACGGGGCTGTTGTGGACCCTGCTTGGGCCTTGGGCGCCAAGCTTGAGTCTGCTGTTGCTGCTGGCTTCCTTGATAGGAGGGTTGCCTGACTGCAGGGGAAGAATGCCGAAAAGGCTTCTTCATTCGCTTATGCTGGTTCTTGCCCAAAGAACCTTTCACAGAAGTAGCATCCAAGGTGGTATTGGACTGCTCTATGCGCTGAAGGTGACTGGCCACTCCTGGACCGAACAGGTCGGTGCCGAGGAAGGGCACGTCAGCTAACTTGTGCTGAGTATCCACCGGGAAGGAGGAAAGCCTCAGCCAAGCCCTGCGGCGAGTGGCCACTGCGGCTGCTAAAGAGCGGGCACAAGAATCCTTTATGTCCATGGCTGTCTGGAGCTGCTGTTTTGCACGGCCCTGATCACGGACTTGCTTCACTGTGGTCTGCATGTCCGCCAGGAGATGAGGGAGGACTTCGTCTAATTACCCTAGGAGGGCATGAGAAAAGTGTGCCATTATAACAGCTGAGCTGGCCTGATGAAGGCCTAAGGAAAAGGCCACATAGACCTTATGGGCGGAATGGTCCATATTTTTGGACTCCTTGTCTGGGGGTCGGTCAGCGTCGGCTGAGCTACCAGTACACCTAAACACAGAAGCGGTCACCAGGCTCTCGGCCGAAGGATGTTCTGTGAACCCCACCAAGGACCCCATGGGCACCGCGTACTTGCGGACCATGCGGGCAGACGGTGCTGGGCAGGAAGCTGGGCACTGCCAAAGCTCAAGGGCCTGGGCCAACAATGGCTTTGGCCACTGGAAAGACCTCCGTCGGGGCATCCCCCTTTTGAGGATATCTGTAAGGGGGTACTCCGACGCCTTCTGGATGGACTCCAGGGGCATTCCCGGTGGTTTCGGAGATCAGGCAGAGAATGCCCTGAAAAGAGGAAGGGCCTTCCTCCAAACCCGCCACGGACGACTCATCAGCCCCAGGATGGGAGTGCAATCTGGTGACGTCCGAGTCTGAAGAGTCGGGATACAACGGCCTCCCACCTAGGTCTCCCTCGATACATCGAGGGCAATTGGGGACGACCATTATAGACAGACGTCAGGGATGCCCGGTGTCTGTTCGGTCCTCTTTTGAGGGAGCCCCTCCCTGAGGCTGCTTAGGTGGTGGCTCCATCAAAATCGATGGAGAGACACCTAGGCAGGCCAAACCGGGATACGGGCCAGCCCCATGGGCGGGGGAACCAAAGACATCAGTTCCGGAGGGGTTGGCGTCGGCCTAGGAGGCGGAAGCCAAGTGATGGCCGGGGTGGCCGGCTTCTGCCTGGACAAAATCAGCTGTTGCCACATGAGATCTTCATAGCGTCGACGGAGTTTCCGCCAAAGCCTCTCCTCGTCCGAGGAGGATGAAGATCTGTACTGAAAACCTCTTCTTAGAGTGTTTATGACTCTTTTTCGGCCGTTTGGCCGAAGGGGTTCTGGACCTCGATCGAAATTGAGGAAGTCGACCTGTTCAATCGGGAGACACCGGTGTCAGTGAAAACCGAGGGTCTGGAACCGTTTCCTCGATGGGAACACCAGCGGGCTGGGTCTCCTCATCCGGAAAAACAAGGACTGGAGTCCTTTCCAAGGAGTCACCGACTAGGGTCGGCGACAGAGGGTCGATTGGGTTGAGAGTAATCTCAGCCTCATCGGCCATTTCCTCGGTCCCCTGGCCAGATGGGAGGTCCGAAAAGCCGGCAGCCGAGGATGCGATCTCGTCCGGAGCCAAGACCGCGTGCTCTTGGACTCGGACCTTTCTCTGTCCCAAGAACGTCTTCGCGTGGACGAAAATTTCGGGTCCTTATCCCTCTTGCGAGGGTGGGAGGAGGCGAGCCCGAGGGTGCCTCATCCCTGGTGGGGAGAGACTGGCACAACTCCTTGAAGGATCCCATAAAGGTGGAGCGTAACAAAAAAGCTTCGATTGGCTGAAGCTTGAGCTGCTTCCTCCTCGAATGCCTTCATTTGCTCCAGCTGCTCGGTGGATCCCGTGGCCGCGGAAACCACCCACCTCGCCTCCTTCGATTTCACCGGTGGGTTACTTTTCTCCAGTCTTCCCAGTTTTAGGCGTGCCTTGCGGTCGTCCAGGATGTAGGGATGGAAGGCCAGGCAGAAAGTGCAAGATGAGGTGTCATGTCCGACACCTAGGCAATAAACGCACGTTAGGTGGGGATTGGTGCGTGACATCTTCTGGCCGCAGGGTACACTGGCGAAATCCGGGGACAATTTATCCTCTTACAACCGATGCGCCATAATCGGAATCGCTAACTGAATCTAGGTTTTAAGGTTAGTTTCGTTAAAAACTGACGCTTTGAATCCAGGGCCTACAAATTGCTGTGAGAGCATGAGGGAACCTGTATCTTCCAGCGGAAAGGAAGATCTGGAGTCATGGGGCGGAGCCGAGGTATTTACCACCCAGGTGGGTGGGAGGAGCCAGCTTGAAGACTTCTGGCAAGATTTAAAGGGGAAAGGGACATGCCAAGAAGTGTGGATGAACAACATATCCACGCTCCTAGAACTGATATTTCTTGTCAATCCTCTTCTCCACTCTCGGTAAGGATATAGGGGTTTGGAAAAGCTCCATGGTGTTTTTCTTGAAAGCTTTGTAAATAGGAAGCACCAGCTTTTAGGAGGAAGGATACATTTCATCTCTCTATAATCCTGGCCTTCTTTTTCTTCCTGGGTGGACTCCTGAGAAGTGAGGTCCAGGGTGTCCACCATGTGTTGAATAAAAGTTAGCATGGAGGAGGTATCCTCCTCATCTGTAGGAGATACAGCAAAATTTGGGTCAGGGGACATGTCAGGCTCTGGGACCTTGCCCTCTGAAACATCATCTGGAGCATCATAAAAATCATCATCATCAAAATCATCTTAATCACCATTTCCCTCATAAGATCCTGCATCAGAAGGAGCTGCAGAAGGGACTTTCCTGGGAAAAGCATTGGTACTGAACAAGGATCCCATACCCTGTAAAGTCTGAAAAATATGCCAGTCTTTAGCCTTGTCCTCCATGGAAGGTAACTCCCCTTGTGTATCTTGGGGGTTACTATCCTGGGGTTCAGTGTGTTTGGATTTATCTTTGTGTTTTTTACCCACTGCTCTCTCACCTTTAGCACCGCTGGGAGGGGCAGTGGTCTGTTCATCTTTACAAGGCTTCTTAGCAGCCACCTCATCGGTGACTTGGTCAGGTTTTCTTTTTGAACCAGGCACCTCAACAGCACCCTTAGAATGTTTTGGTTTAGGAGGAGCCACATCAGTCCCTTTTGAAGCCTTAGGTTTAACAGGCACCTGTAGAAGCATTTTTTCCTTTTGTAGGCACTTCATCAGCACCTTTTATAGGCTTAGATTTAACAGATGCCTCATTAGCACCCTGATTAGAATTTTTATTTTTAGAAGGTCTCTCATCAGCAGCCTTGGATCTTTGTTTAGGGACAGAGGAAGACCCTTCTTCAGCCATCATTCTAAGCCTTTTAGCTCTATTTCTTAAGGTCAAAATTTAGAGCAGAGAGAACAGTAGTGATCTGGACCTAAACACTTTAAACACAGGTCGTGGGTATCAGCTTTAGCCACTATTCTGTGGCACTTTAAACAGTTTTTAAAACCTATGGGTCCAGTCCTCTTTTGGGGGATTTCTGACATGCCAGGACTCAGAAAACCCTCCAGAAATTCAAATCCCAATAGGGTTCTATAGAGAGTAACGGTCAGTTCCCTCACGGTAGGAACCGCAACTTTCTGAGGTAAAAATATAGCCCAAAATAAAGGAACTGTCGGTTCCCACCTAAGAAAGGGAACCGCAGTAAAAATAAACAAGGGAACCATCTAAAACTACTATACGCAGTTACTATAAAGTTTAAAATAAAGAAAAAGGGAACCACGGAACCGGGTGAAATTCACGGTTCCTGGGAACAGAGGGGAACCATGAGAAACAGAAAAAGCTACCCAGCACACTAAAATAAAAGAAAAATAAATTTTATAGCTACCAGTAACTGAAATACATTTCCTTTGGCCGAGAGAGAGAGAGAGAGAGAGAGAGAGAGAGAGAGGCATCTCAGAGGCAGTGTTGCTTAGTCAGGCAGAGAAACAATTCTGCAGCCTTCCTCACAGCCTCTGCTCAGCACACCCACAAGCTTCTCTCTGATTGGCTAATTCATAAAACTCATTACCATACATTCCACCTCCGGAGCAGTACTGCCTAGCCAGCTCACTGCAATTGTTACTGATGCTAAAAGACTCCTAGGGTGAGAATAATATCTACAAATAAGGGCTAGCAGTGGGTAGCTCACCACAGTACTCACCAACCAATTTTTGTCATCTAAATCTTGATCTGTCCTTGCTCACGAATATACATTAAACAGACAATATGCCCTGTAAAAGAGTGTATTCTGAAGCATATAAGGGGAATTAGGTATGGGAACTGTGGTACAGCAGTAGGTAGGCATTTTTTGGAGACTCATGAGGAAAACTCAGACATGGCAACATTTACAGTGACTGTAGTAGTCCCTGCTAGATAAAAAGGAGGAGACAGAAATGAGGGCTATTCCTCTGTAATCGTAGTTCTAGGAGTGGTATATGGTGCACATCCACACTTAGACAGTCTTCCTTTCCCTATAAATCTTGCCAGAAGGTCTTCAAGCAAAGTTCCTCCCACCCACCCAAGTGGTACCCTCCTTGGCTCTGCCCCATGATGTTAGATCTTGCACGCTGGAAGCAAGGATACCATGCACCACCTACCATGACTCACGAGAGATCGGGTGGTTTGTGTGGATGTGCACCATGTACCACTCCTTGAACTATGGTTACAGGTGAGTAACTCTCATTTCTAGGGGCATGGATACAGTGCACTATCCACATGTAGGCAGACTCCTAGTAGTTCTGTGGGAGAAGGGAGCAAAGTGCACACCCCTACTTAGGAAACATGGAGTAGAGAACTGAGACCCTAAAACCAGCATCCTGGGCCGGCCTGGTGGCGCTGACAGTTGAGGTGCTGGATGCCACACTGGCGACCCGGGTTCGGGAATGGACTCGGGTCATCGAGGGTTGCCAGGGAAGGGAAGGGATTGAGCGTACAGAGAATTGCTCTCCCTTCCTGGGGTGGGTACTGGGGTAAGCCTCACTCCATAGTGGCACCTGGTGGAGACCAGGTGACCCTGCGGGTAGCGAGGCTCAACGGAATGCTGGGGGATGGAGTGGCGGCGGACGTCTGACCACTAGGTGCACTGACATCATGACATGTCCACACTCCTGGGGAGCAACACACACAGAAAAACCCTGGCAGCCAGTGGAGGCGAAGGGGGCCCCAGTGATGTGCCCACATCCCGTTGCCGGACCTGCCTCAATGGATCTCCCGACCCTCACCCCGGTGCCGCGGCAGTCCCTCTAATTCCAGGGAGATGGCTGCCAGGTGCACTTTGAAGGTCATTGACCTCATGCCTGACTGAGGAAGGGACCACAAGTAGTCCAGGATGATAGCCACGGGGAAGAACAGGGGGACTAGCTCTCTGTCCTGGCACCAAATGGAAAAACGCTTCCAACTGAAGGCACAGCACTGGTGAATCTGCTCCTTCTGAGATGCCCTTACAACATAGATGACCTCATCAGAGAGACCCAAAGCCTGAAACTCTAGCTGCTAGCTGCTAACTGTTTACTGTCCTTATGTTCTCCCATTCTCTGCCCCAACCGTCTACCAGTATTTCTGTCCCTCATTTGTTTCTGCTTACTAGTCTAAGTCTCCTCTTTTCACCCTGCATCCCTCGCTGGTAACCCCTTCACTGACTTCGTGATCTTGAATTCCTTTTCTTCTTTCATGCTTGAAGCAATGATGTGTAGGAAAATAATTGGGTAATTTTATAAAACAAGGTTTTTAACTTAGCAATTAATGAGATATGTCAAAAATACAAATCCACCTTAGCCTGATGATAGTGCCTTCTGCTGACTGGTGCATTTGAAGAATAATTAATATAATAATAATTAGGGATGGGCGGATAATCGTTCCAATAAATAAATCCGATCGGATAGCTTGTTTTTTCATGCAAACCGATCCGATCGGATTTTTTTTCCCATGTCAGCACGGAACAACGCTTTCTACATTTAATACTTAATGTCCTAATTTCAAGTTCTGTTTTTGGCCAATTAACAACAGATGCAAGTTGCAAGGCATATAGGTGCAAAGTGATTAACCTGTTAACAATGCATTAACTTATCTCATTAAGCACGTGTGTACCTGTTTGTTTCATCTCAAAATGATCTCAACAAGTAATAGACCAACAGTGCACGCAGATGCAAGGTGATAGTTGTGGTGTGTGAGTCTCCAAATTGTGATCGCGTTGCCAGCTATCAAAAAATGTCACACAAAAGTTTGGTATGGGCATATTTTACATTGGACGGAGACTCTAACTTGAAGGCTAAGTGTACTCTGTGCCACAATCCCACGTTCAAGCAGGGGGTCTTCAGTCCATAGCTTCGGGACTTCAGGACTCTTAAATCATTTGAGAAACAAGCACAGGTCCGAGTATGCTGACCTGCAAGGGGAAAAAGCTTGTAACGAATTAGCGAGGCAAGCTGACTCTCTTCAGGAGCCACCATCAAAAAAGATAAAACGGGAGAGCCAGACTATTGAATCCTGTCTTGCTCGTGCTAACCCATTCAGCAGTGACCACCCACAGGCAACTGAAATCACAAATTCAGTTGCAGAGATGATTGCAGCTGATGAACAACCTTTTTCTGTGGTTGAAAATGTAGGGTTCAAGCAGCTGTTATCAGTATTGGAGCCAATATATATTTTACCGTCAAGAAGTCACTTTGCCAAGGTAACAATCCCCTCTATGTACCACAAGATATGGTCCAGAATGCAAGATGAGTTGGCAAATATTGAGCATTTTTCATTTACCACAGATACCTGGATAACTGCCTGCTCAATCGTGTCCTGTCTACCAGTGACAGCACACTGGATAGATGAATCCTTTAACAGACGGTACGCACTTTTGTTCTTAAAGCACCTCGCTGACAGACATACAGGGGAAAACCTTTCAAAAGATTTTTTACATATTCTCGACACATGGGGGATAAAGAGTGGTCAAAGGCATCTAGTTGTAAGGGATTAATGGCTAAAGCAATGAAACTCAGTGATGTGCAAAGTGTTGGTAGTTTAACGCACACATTACAGCTCATTATTCATGATTCCGTTTTTAAACATCGTTCAGTAGAAGAATTACTAGCCATGGGGAGAGCAATTGTGGGACACTTAAAGCACTCTGCCTCTGCATCTGAAAAGATTAAAGAGCTGCAAAAGACCTTACAGTTACCAGAGCACCGTTTAGTGCAGGACATGCCCACAAGATGGAACAGCTCTTTTTACATGCTAGAACGCTTATTAGAGCAACGGAGAGCGTCAACTTTATGCTGCTGAATGTGAGACCAGAACATTTACTACTTCACAGTGGTCTCTTGCAGGGAATGTCTGCACTTTATTAAGGCCATTTGAGATTGAAACCAGACTGCTAAGTTCTGATTGTGCCTGTGTTTCTGACATTATTCCTACTTCCACAGTGCTGTTTCACTCAATTGAGGGAATAAAAGTACCGGGACTGCAAGCAATGAAAATGGCAATGCTTGAATCCATTAGCAATCGATTAGTGCAATATGAGTCCATGAGGGAGATTGCCGTGGCTACAGTCACAGATGCAAGATACAAGCTTCACTTTTTCAGGACTGAGTGTGGGAAATCATTTGCTAAAGCTGTCATTAAACAACTTGTTGAGGAGCACTGTGAGGAGTCTGATGTGAGCAACTTAGTACAGTACAGAAGCAACTCAATGAAAAAAACATTGAGCAGGACTGTGACACAGATGACCCAGGGGGCGTCTTCTCACAGAACAACTCGCTACCAGAAGACAGTAAGTAAAAAAATATTTACAAATTGCAGTCAGTAGCAAATTCTGTTTTAATATATTCCATAAAGGGCGTAGCACTAGCAGGCTTTTATTTATTTTTCAGCTTCAGTTTTTGATGGTGTGTCCAGTCGCAATCAGGAGCTTGACATTTACCTAGCAGAAAATCTGGTGCACAAAAAAGATACACCTGATGCTCCTACTTTCTGGAAAATGCAAGGACACAGGTTTCCAGCGCTGAACAAAATTGCAATGCGGTACCTGTCCGCTCCACCCACCAGTGTGCCCAGCGAGAGAATTTTTAGTGTAGCTGGTGATATAATAACAGAGAAGTGCTCCCAACTCACACCTGAAAATGCGAACATGTAGCTTTTTATAAAACAGAATATGGACAATTTTTATAAAAATTAAGTGTCTCTGTATTCATTTTTGATTTCTTAACAGTGCTTCATTGCAGTGATTATTCTGTCAGATTCAGTCATTGTGTGTTTTTTGGAGCAAACTATTTATTAGTCCACTGTTTCTCTCCATCAGTATATCCGACCCGATAAATATCCTGAACCGGTCGGATATATTGATGGATAAATCTGAATCCGATATCTGGTGGAATAATGCTATCCGCCCATAATAATAATGTGATTGCATTGTGGCAGATCATACAAGCTGTCAATCTTACAACAGAAGACCAAGAACAGCAGAACAGTATGTAAGGTACGTCATCACTACACTGACGGACCCATGCCCCCTGATGAAGAGGAAGTGAGCCTCAGAGCACTGGGGCAGAATTGGTAAATGTTTATTGTTTGTGCACTTGATTACCGGTAAATAAATTTGAGAATTTTTGCAGTAAACTGTGTGCGATGAACTCTTTCTCCAGTGTGGGCTGGCAGTACAGCCTGGAAGTTAGAGTAACAAGCTGTGAATAAGCTTGGTGCATCCAGCAGACCTGGGTTGGATTCTCACAACCTCCCTCCACTTGCATACTGGGTGACCCTGTCAAGTCACTTAACTGCTCTGTGCTCCCAGGACACACCTGAAAATTATCCTTTTATTCACATGAATAAAAATAAATTATTATAATTATTATTATGTGCTCCTTTACTATAGTATCTTCCAAGATGCAAGCCAGGCTCATCAGCTTATAGTTCCCTATACCCACTTTTCTGGAGCATCACTACATGTCCAACTCTCAAATCCATTGGCACTTTACCCATTTCAAGCGACATCTTGAACAGGTAAACCATGGGTGCCACAAGGACCTGTCCAGTCTCCCTCAGCATCCTTGGATGCATCCCATCCTGGCCTTTTCCACATTTCAAAATGAAGTCACAGAGTGATTTTTGCACAAAACAGACTGAGAAAGGGGCCAATCCAGTGGTATGTTGGTAAAGCTACTGTCCGCCATGTTGGCAACCTAGGTTTGGGACCGGATCAGTGTTGTCTGGGGTTTGGCCAGCAGGGAGAAGACCGAATGTCAGATGGACTGCTCTCCCATACTGGGAAGGGAAGGGATCGCCACGCCACAACTGACTGCCACCAGGTAGAGGCCTGATGGTAGAGCAGAATGGAGGATGAGAACAAGGAGGGCTGCCATTGTGATGCAGCATGTGTGTGCCTCCACTTGTCACACACTGACATCAGTGCTGCAGCAAGGGGGCGGAATGAGTAAAACAGCTTAATAAAGCCCAGCCTGCTTTAAGTCCATTCAACACCAGTCAATTAGTTTCATCCCCCCAACACGAAAAGTACAGTTACGCAAGAACTTACCATAACAGTAGATCTTCAAGAGGATCTCTTCCAGCAGGCCACACTTATAAAACTAAAGCTGCCAGGTACTAGGACCACCAGGAAACTTTTCTAGCTAGCAGTCTACTAGGGGGGTTGCTCATGTTGATGTCACATACTGACAACATCCTTACCATATAAACGTGGGTAGCCCCGCACCCTCCTCAGTGCTCCCGTCGAAGACTATCAGCAGAAAATATCCAGCTGGCAAACTGAGGAGAAGTCAGAGGTTCCTGCCAACAGAAATGAAACGGAAGATTCACAAACAGGCAGAAAGGAAGACAAGCAAAGAGAGCTCCCCCAGGTGAAGGGGGAAGGAGGGAGGGATGACATGGCGTGGCCTGCTGCAAGTGATCATCTTGAAGATCTACTGGTACAGTAAATTCTTACATAACTGTATTATCTTCATGGAGGGTATCTCTTGCAACAGGCCACACCTATAGAACGAGTCCCAAACAGGTTTGACAGCAAAAGAACCAGTCTGGGCGGCTGGAGACCACAAGCCTAAGAAAGAAGGTCCTGAAGCACAGCTAGGCCAAAACCTGCTTGACGTCTCGAGGCAATATTCAGACTATAGTGCTTGGTAAAGGTGTGGACAGTACTCCAGGTGGCAGCAGCACAGAACTCAGCGGCTGACAAGTTCCTGAAACAGGCAACAGAGGTAGCCATGCCCCTAGTGGAATGGCCAAAAACAGGTCCAGGAAGTTCCTTACTGTACTTCCTATAACAAAAAACAATACAGTTAGCCAACCATTTAGACAAGTACTGTTTAGAAACAGGTATGCCTTCTTTCCCAGGGGTGAAAGAAACAAACAGCCGTGAGGACTTCCTGCAGTCCTTTGTGCAACGAACATAATATCCAGGTATTCTATGTACATCCAAATTATGGGAGAAAGAGCTTCTCAGAGATGCAGCTCCATATAAAAAGGAAGAAAAATCACTTTGGGAACAAAGTGATTTCAGAAGCAAGGAAGCGAAAAATAGAAATAAGAAAACAACAGAAAAGGTGGTTGACAGAATCTGCTGATATCTTTCGTGAAGTCCGACGTGCGATGGTCGAGGGTGGGAAAAGAACTGAGGAGGGCACAGGGCCGCCCACATTTATATGGTAAAGAGGTCATCAGCATGTGATGTTGACATGGGTGCCCCACCACGGTAAACTGCTAGGTAGAAAAGTTTCAGTGTGGTCCTAGTGCCTGGTGACTGTAGTTCTATAGGTGTGGCCTGCTGCAAGAGATATCCTTGATGAAGATCTCACTTATAGCCCTCCCTTCATATCACAATTTTTTTTTACCTCTAATGGTCTGGATTGTACACTGGCTCAGTCAGGTAGTTGGGGATGGGAGAGTGCCAGATATTTTTTTTTATTTCCTGATGGGCCGGGTTGGGTACCAGATGTGCAAGTAATTAGGGGGAGAGTGCCAGAGTTTTTTTATACCATGATGGGCCATGTTGGGCATCAGACACATAAGGTAGTTTGGGGGAAGGAGATGGACTGTTTTTATTCCTTGACAGGCCAAGCTGGGCTTGGGATTCATCAGGTTGTTGATGGAGAGGCACAGCTTTTTTTTCATTCCCTGACAGCCCGGGTTATGCCCTGGACTCATCAGGTAGTTAAGTGGAAGAGGAGGAAGAGGGAAAGAGTTCTGTATTCCCTAACAGATCATGTTGGGCACTGGATACATTAAGTAGTTGGGGGGTTGGGGAGCCAGATATTGGTTATCCACTGATGGGCCAGGTTGGGCGCTGGACGTTTTGCTGCACAGCATGCTGGGTTGTAACATGCATGGCAGTGTGCTCCTTATGTGTATGTTGGGAAAAGTGTAGAGCTAAGATTGACTACTGAGAGAAGGAAAGAACGAGAAAAAGAGAGTCAGGTGGCAGAGCCAGGATCACGAACATTTGGAGTTACAGTGTCAGAAGTGTGTGCCATCGGCCCCCTTCAGTCCAGTCTCCCATGCTAGTGCACTGCCGGCTAGAGGATGGGAGATGACAGAACAGGCTGGTAGCAGCAGTAGTGTGATAGCAGCCCCAAGCCTCTTGTGCAGTATTTGAGCCTCTTCCTGTGATATGAATGGATGAGCATGGGGAAAGCAGTGTTTTAATAGCTTGCCTGACCTACCTTCTCTTCACCGCTTTGCTGCTTCTCCTCTTTATCTTCATTGGCTTAATACACAGGCTAGGTTGGACTTCAAATCTGGGCTCAAGAGTCATCAGGTAGTTGGAGGGAGGGGGGTAGATCTTCTCTATTCCCCGATGGGCCAGGTGGGGCACCAGACTGGAATGATAGTTGGGGGAAGACGACTATTTTTTAAATTCCCTGACAGGTAGGGGTGGGCACCAGACATGTCAGGTTGTTTGTCATTTTTTTTAATTCCCTGATGGGCCGGGTTGAACACCAGACCTGTCGGGTTCTTAGGGAAGGGGGAAGGTTTCTTCTATTCCCCAAAGGGCGGAGCGGGGGGGCACTGGACCTGTCAGGCACTTTGGGGAAGGGGGACAGATTTTTTTTATTCTATGATGTACTACATTGGGCACTGATCCATCAGGTTGTTGAAGGAAGGGAAATTTTTTTGTTTGTTTATTTCCTGACAGTCTGGGTTGCATATCAGACCCATCAGGTAGTTTGTCAGAGGGGGCCCCCAATGCATTTTAATGGGACAGCTACAAAACATGTCCTATATTTGATTGGTGAGACCCCATCTGGAGTACTGCATCCAGTTCTGGATACCCCATCTCCGTAAGGACATAGACAGGATGAAGGCAGTCCAGAGGAGGGTAACTTCAATGGTGCAGGGTCTGCAACAGAAGCTATACGAGTAGAGACTAAAGGAGCTTAATATGTATACCCTTGAGGAAAGGAGGGAGAGGGGGGGACATGATAGAAACTTTTCAGTACATCAAGGGAATCAACAAAGTCCAAGAGGGTAACATCTTTCGGAAAAAGAGAAGTGCAAGAACAAGTGGACACAATTTGAAGATAGAGGGGGGCCGGCTCAGGGGCAATGTGGGGAAGTATTTTTTGACAGAGAGGGTAGTGGACACATGGACCGGCCTTCCTGAGGAGGTTGTGGGGTCAAAAACAGTGGGGAAATTCAAGAATGCATGGGACAGACATAAGGCAAATCTAGTGGGAGGTAGGAAGAAATAGGCTGTTGGTTAACTAGGATCTGCAGCTTATCCAGTAGGTAGGGGAAATGGGCAGACTAGGTGGGCCAAGCGGTCCTTATCTGCTGTCAAAGTCTATGTTTCTATGACTGCACTAGGAACTGGTCTGCTATGCAGACCAGCCCTAAAAAGAATTTTAAGAAATGTGATTAAAACTTAGTGGATGAGCCAGGGTTGAGCTTGCTATGTTCTTAATTACCAGATGATCAGAAGAGGTGTGACCATCTCCTACTGGCATGCTCCCACTGGCCACTTGCAATCCCCTTATGAACCAGCACAGTATAAAAAATGAAGCCAGAGAGTGATTTTTTACGTATGACAGACAGAGAAAGCAGCAGAATCATAGCTCATATTGGCATATTAAAATTGAAAGAGCAGGCACTTGACCTATGAGGTGGTGTTACTTTGCCGTTGGTGATCAGGCCCAATCATCTAGCTATCTATTATGAAAATTCACCAACTTAGGCTGTGGGTTTCCCAAAGGTTTTTTTGCCCAGTCAGTATCTCTGACTGTGGAGTCCTAGAGGTCTCGAGCTTCACTTCTATTTTTCATGTTCAGTGTGCACAGCAGCAAGAGCCCCAGCCACCTGCTATCATACCTTTACAACAGCTTCAGACAGTTATTTAAAAAGTATGTCTCTGGGGGCCTGAACCTGGCGACTTGGTGTCTGAGGAAAATCAACATTTCATACAACCTCCTATTCGGTGGCATACTGGATTGCTTGTTCTAGCCTGACAGTTTCTGTAGGCATAGCTGGAAACAGAGCTCCCCACTTTCTGCATAAGCAATGAAATGGTCTCGGGCCAGCAGGTCTTGGGTGGTTCAGCAAACATCTGGAAAGGTCTCGACTACCAGGTGCTGCAGGGCTCTTCCAGAGTCTCAAGCAG
The DNA here is from genome assembly GCA_016271365.2 of Neoceratodus forsteri. Taxonomy (NCBI): domain Eukaryota; kingdom Metazoa; phylum Chordata; order Ceratodontiformes; family Ceratodontidae; genus Neoceratodus; species Neoceratodus forsteri. The sequence continues at coordinate 1,225,449,987 of CM057450.1, forward strand.
ATTCCCTCTTTTCTATTCTTCTATTGAAAAAGACAGCTGTTTCTCAATCAGCACATTTGGGAGGCTCAAGGGACTGTTTCATGGTCAATAGCAGTGCAGTATAATTTTGTTTGGTGCCAGACTCTAGTCCTCAATACACGTCACAGGATTTTCCCCTGAAACAAAAGTCCCATACATTTTTGCTTGGCTGCTGTAGCCCATTTGGTCAACTCAGCTGCAAGCTCACATTGCTCCAACCAATCCGTCCACTCACAGTTCTCTCCATTGAAGGAATCAGGCATGAAGGCAGGTCGTCTCACACCTCCCCCTGCCCGGGTACTTGTGGTCCAGCAGATCCCCCTGGTTGTGACAACTTTAATTTCAGCTGCAACACAAAATCACACTTTACACAGTAACAGTTTCTCTTTTACCCAGCAAACTTGTGTGTCCTGAATCCCACCACTATCACCAGTCTGTGACGGACCCTGTGACATGGCATGACTGGGCCGTACACATGGTGCTGCCACCACCTTTTGTAAACTGGTGTAGCTCGATAAATTGTGGTTCAGGGACAAGTGCTGGAGACACTCCAATCTACCAAGTCACAAGGGTATCGAGTCTTGGTGGGTTCATTAAAGAAACCACTAATTTCTCTACACCATGGGGAGTCAATAACCAGCCCAAGTTTAACAGAATAACACAGATTTATTAACAACCAACCACTTGCAAGAAGGAGGGTTAGTGTAAATGTAAATTTTAAACACAGCCTTCTTAGGTGCCATCCTAGGCAGGCCAGAACTGCCCCTTCCCACCTAGTACCAGGTTTTAAACAGACCCAAATGGGAGCTCCCTTAACTCAGTCCCTGGGCACTGCAGCTGTAGAATCATTGCAGACCTGTAGATGGTGCCATGGGTTGGCTGGCATTAGTGCCTTTTAAACAGAGCAACATGCCCAATTCCCTAAACTCCAAATGCCATGCAATTGTTTAAATAGCAGAAACCCCCTTCACAAGGGGTATTAGCAATCTAAATTGTGAAACATTGAGAAACAACAGGTGCCGTCTCTTGAAACAATGCCACACTATAACGTACTCACGGTTCCCAGACACAGATGGCTCCTCTTAATGCAGCAGGCCACTGGATCTTTGCTCTCAGAGGGTGTCTACAATGCAGGTAGACATCTTCCTCTACTCTGCTCTGTGCTGAACCGGCTATCTTAGGCACTGGCTGCAAGCTCTTCCGACCTCCTTTCACTCATTCCAGACTGCTGAGGACCCCATCTGACTTCACACATCCTGACTTACAAACTCCTAGGTCAGAGGCAGTCCGGCACCATGCTACAGTGCCTGATACCGGACCTGGATCAGCAGCCCTTGGTCTTATTCTCCATGTTTAAATCTTCAGCATCACTGATGTGCTGGCTTGCATCCGGCTGTCACTCTCATCCTCTCTGAACTCAGCAACTGTGTTCACAGTTTGCTCTCTACTTTTGAGGCCTGAAATGGCACAACTTGCACCCACACCAAGCCCTACAGACCTTTCCACCACGAGATCTCCACCAGATCTGCCTTCCTCCAGCATAGTCCAGCTTTTATAGGCCCTGCTCACAGTCTGTCTTAATGTGTGGCTGGGGTTGTCACTCCAGGAAGTTGACAGCCCAGAGGACACAAAAAAGGCACCAGAACCTGATGCCCCTCTCTCCCTCAGAAACCTCCCAGAGTCCCTTCCACTGTGAGGTTTCTGAGCACGGGAGCAGGCCCGTTCAAGCAGATCCATTACAGAATGAAGAAAGAGGGTAGAAAATACAATAATTTTAAAACAATTTACAGGCTCCTTTTAGACACATGTGGGAGGTTACTTGAATACGTTTGGTTCATATTTCAGTTTCCATACCCAGTGTGATTTCCATGATTCTGGGGATTTGGTCAGTCAGGTTTGCTAATTTCAGTATCTTTTATTTGCAGACACTGTAACCAGTGTAGTCAATGGATCCATGAGATGAAGCAAGGTTTTCATAATGCGGGTTTGCTTGGGGGTGGGGGACTATGTTTCCATTGCCTGACTAGAACCTAGATGATTTGATTTCTAATCTGAAGATAGACTGTGATGTTTTATTAAATGTGCTGCATCTTACTGCCCTGTATTGCTGTAGCAAACAAGGCCTCAGTATATTTGTCACTATAATTGACTGAGTTTCAATGATTATTAACTGTAGATGCTCTATAAAGGTTGGTTCTAAAGTTGACCAAGGAGAATGAAACCCAGCCAGATCTCATTAAAATGACTCCTTGACTGTAACAAGTCTTTTATTCAGACAGATATGATGTTCTTTTCCTGAGTCATGCACTGGCAGGATTAGTAGTGATGCAGCATCAGGTCAACATCACGGCAAGCCACAGCACACAAGCTACCCGACCACAATGTCCCCGTTTTAAACAGAAAGGCTGATTATCTGTAGGACAATGACAAATTATTAGCAGAGTCGCACATAGTGATAATTCACATTCAAGAATTCTGTGGTATGGCAACACAAAATGAGATTGCAAGGGTCCTGTTTTCTGACATTCCACTTGTCATATCACGAGTCACTTAAGAGACAGGAAAAAGAAGTTCTGCTTGGGAGATGGGGGTGACTTTGATGAGAAAGACTGATGTAGTCTGCTAAACATCACGTAAATAGACTTGTAATTTTATATATCATAGCAGACTTTGCCCACTCCATACAAATAGCAATATCTGAGCAGCCAGATAGTATCAGGTAATGTACTTTCCTGTCACAAACTATTTGGTGCAATCTGATCAAACTGGATGGGACCTAAATGATCCATTTTCTACTACTATCCCCCCAGAAGCAGGCCAAAAGCTAGCTAATGACCATAAAATCTCAAAGAAGGAGTAACTGTGAGATCTGCCCCCAATTTAACGCTGGGAACTTTAAGTAACCAAACTGCCCCAGTGGTGGGCCAATGGTAGGAGCTGCCAACTCTCAGTCACAACACAGCATTTGTTTCTCCTCCCGTTCTTCATCTCCACAAGTGACACGATCAGTCATCATGAGTCCAAGTCTCATTTTTCATGTGGCTGGCGACAGCCCACCATTAAAAGCATTAGACTTTAGTTTAGGGGTCAGAGAACAGACATGGAGACCCAGGTTTGAATCCCACCTTCACAACTTACTGTGTAACCTTGAGCAAATCACGTAACCTCCCTAAGCATAACCTTTATTTATTTATTTATTTAGTTAAACATCAGTTTAGAAACCTTTGAGCCAGAGGCTCATTTACAAAGGTACCTCGTCACAAAGAGGACATCAGAACAGTAGTACAAGGGACACAGTACTTACAAACAAAAAAGTTACAGTTCAATTACAATTTTGTTACAATAGAATACAATCTCCAATGAAGCAAAAGATAACAATAGGTGCAAAACTTATGGTCGGGGGAGAGCTGGTGGGAGTAGAAGAGAGGGAGATAGGGGAGGAGGAATTAGTACGGAAAGGGGGGGGGGGAGCCGCTCAGTGAGCATTGTCAAACAGAGTATATATTGTTTTTTTTTTTTACACTAGGCTAGCGGCAGTTGCATTTGCGAGAGCTAAGCAGGAAGTTTCTGAGCCTGGGCTTAAAGCAAGCTAAGGTTAGTGAGTTTGAGACACTGGCAGGAGGGAGTTATACCAGTGGGGCGACGGTGAGAATGCCCTCTGACCTTGAGAAGTCCTGGCTCTCGGGAATAACTAGGGGCTCTTGAGCTGCGCATGATCGGGGAGGTCGGTGCAGTGCAGCGATGGAGTTGGATAGGCCTATGGGATCAGGGCCACGTAGGGCTTTAAAGGTGAGCTGGCATGTCTGAGACATGAGTCGCTCTTCCAGGTTGAGTAGGGTAGCTGAATGTACAGCTCACATGTGAGTGAGTCTGGGAGCACCAGTGATAAGTCTGCAGGCCTTATTAACTGTGAGGCGAACCTTGTTGAGGGCAGTCTGATCTGCTGGAGCCATAGACCGGAAGGCCATAGTCAATGAGAGACATGACAGAGGAGGTGACAGCCAGGCGGAGGGCATCAGGAGGAGGCATTTCTTGTGCGGTAAAGAATGCCTACCTGTGAGTTGGCGACAGAATTTAGGGCAGATATATGTCCATGGAATGAAAGTGCAGGGTCAAAGGTTATACCAAGATATTTATAGGACTGCACCTGGTCAATGACGAGATTGGGTGTGGAGTGGACAGCTAAGGAAACTTGCTGTACTTATTTTGGGGTGGGAGAAGAGCATCGTTTTGTTTTCTTAAGGTTGATAACAAGTCGGTGCTCAGTGAACCAGGTAGCTGCAGAGTCAAAGACTAGTTGGAGGGAGTTCTGTAGCAGCATGGGGTCATTGTGGGAGGCAACGAGAACAGCATCATCAGCATAGAGAAGCATCTTACCCGTACAACTGCTGGGTAGGGAGTTAAGAAGAGTGAGAATAGTAGGGTCCAAGAATTGAGCCCTCGGCACCCCCAAGCGAATGGGCATGTTTCAGAGAGAGTACCGCTGAATTTCACACATTGGGAGTGGGCGGAGAGATAGCTGGTGCACCAGGAACAGGTCCTGAGGCAAAGCCTATTAGGTCGAGGGTGGACAGCAAAGAGGATGCTAAACGGTATCGAATGCTTTAGACAGGTCAATGAATATAGCACCAGCCAGGGCACCAGAGTCCAAGGAGGCATGGAGGAAGTTGAAAATTCCAGGAGTGTGTATTGGTACTATGACCTGCTCTGAACCCGTGTTGTTCAGGGCAGAGCATTGTACTTACAGAGGTAGTCAGAGACTTGGGACACACAATTTTCTCTAACGCCTTAGAGAGGGAGAGGATTGAGATGGGTCGGTAGTCACCGGAAGAGTCCTGTCACCACCTTATGGACAGGGTAACTGTGGCAATCTTCCAGGCAGAGGGATGTCGAGACAGAGTGATTTGTTGAAAATGCACATAATAGGTGAGAGGACCTGATCCAGGACCTGGACGTAAAGGCAGGGATCAAATGAGTCATTACCGATGGTGTTACCTTTTAGAGCTTTTAGCAAGTAAGGCCTAGCTTCCTGCATGGTGACACGACGCAGGTGGAAAGAGGGGCGGGCAATGGGTGGTGGTACAGATGGAGGAGGTGGACTGAAAAAGTTACCAGGAAGTACTGAGCTAAAGTCGGTAAAGGAGTTATTGAGGTGGGTGGCAATGAGGGCAGGGTCAGAGGAGATGGTACCACTGATGTTGAGAAGAGAAGGAGAGGGGGACTGGGAGTGACCATTCAGTTGCTTGATGTTGTCCCAGAAGCACCTGGGGTTCCCCCAGGAGGAAGAGGTAAGAGAGGCTTGGTAGTATTCCGCCTTTGCTTTGCGGATGGCCCAGGTGCACTGGTTGCGGGCGGCAGCATAGGACTGCCTGTCAGCTGAACGGCCAGTAGCAACAGCAAGGTGCCAAAGATTGTCGCGTGCTAGTTGCCACAGTAGGGCAGGGTGATCCAAGGGCATGTTTCACTTTGGACCTCCTAGCAGTTATGGGAGCAAAGATATCACAGGCAAAGTTGAAAGTGCTTACAAAGAAGGCCAGGGCCAAGTCAATATTGGTTGCCCCGCCAGAGGGGACCAATCAGTGTGGGCAAGGAAGCCGCTTAAGGCTTAATGAGTCCCCAGGCCTAAGCCGCCTCTCGAGAGGTGGTTTTGACCGGGATGAGGGCCGAGGGGTTTCCCAGTTGAAAAGCACAGGGGAGTGGTCACTGAGGCAGTCAAGGAGGATTTGGATGTTGTGGATGCGGATTGGCCTGTTGGTGAGGACCACATCCAGGAGGGTGCTTGTCCCCCCCCCCAGGGTTTTTTCTAGTAGGCTGTGTGACCAGTTGAGTTAGGTCAATTGAATCGAAAGCCTCACGGTGGAAGGAGGACGAGGGGCAGAGCCAGTTTATATTCAAGTCGCCCACCAAGATTTGGTCCGACGAGTTGGGTAGGGAGGTGAGGTAGTCAATTAGTGGGCCCAGGGCCTGGGATTGGTTCTTGGGGGGTATGTAGGGCTACGGTTAGGAATAATGGGCCTCTAGCTGGGTCAGGGGACAGCTTTAGAGTAAGTGCCTGGGCCTTATGGTCGAGGTCAGGCGGGGGGAGTGGTAGCCCCATGAGAGAATCCTTCAAATAAAAGACACAGCCCCCACCTCTCCTGCCGACACAGTCCAACCGATGGAGAGTGTAGCCGGGGAGAGAGACATGAGAGTTAGGAGTGGAGGGAGACAGCCAGGTTTCAACCAGGGCAACAACATCAGGTTTATGAAGCGTCACCCAGCAGTGTAGAGAGTCCAGTTTTTTCAGGAGGCTACAGATGTTCATAGAAGCAATGCGCAGCCCAGGAGATTTCAGGGGGAGGATCAGTGCTGCCAGGCCCGGGATTGGGGTGGACATTGCCTGACAGGAGCAGGAGGAGGAGGGCTGATCTGGGGAGTGCACAATGGCGGGATATCTTTCGACGATTGGAGAGGAGGTGATGAGGGAGTGATGAGGGGGTGATCACCAAGTGAAAACAGCTACTAGAGAGCAGTAAAATGTGACAAGTGAGGTACTGGGAGCAAATTGTTCAAACTTAATCAGGCTCCCTCTAGTGGCAAAACAATATAAGGAGCTAATGGAGAAGATCAAGGTAGAAATTACCTGGTGTGTCTCGTGTGCAGTGACTCTCAGTTTTTAAATACAGTTACAGGCAAATGCAAATAGTTTTAGCTGGTTCAAATGGGCTGTGGGCTATCAGGTACTATTGTGATTCAAAAAAGAAGGTGATTACTAGCAGGGCAAACTGAAATTCTGCACACTGGAAATGCACTTAGAAGTTAAACAGTCCCCAAATGAGTTTTTCACAGGGGTAATTCAGTTACAACTGGAAATGCACTTTACAAATTAACAAACAGTCCCCAGTGAGATTTGCACAGGGGGGGATTTCAGATAGAACACAGGTCCTGGGCTTGCAGTGACTCTAAGCTTTTAAATACAGTTACAGGCAAATGCAAATAGTTTTAGCTGGTTCGTTTTAAAAGTTTCAAAATCAGGCACAAAAGTAACAGTTCTGCTCCGTTTGAGCATGGGCAGCAACTCGAGGTGCTACTCTGGCCGGGATTCATGCGCTGAGCAGGGTAGCTTGTGGCCGTTTCAGTAAAGGCACCAGGTGGCCAACGATGGTGGCAGCAGCCTGGATCAAGGTAGAAATTACCTGGTGTGTCTGGGTTCGGGGCTTCTGCGGGCAGGAGGGCTCAGAGCAGGCCCTCGCGACCTCCAGTCTCTCCTCAGGGAGGGGTGGTCTCTGGTGTGTCTCGGGTTCGGGGCTTCTGCGGGCAGGGAGGGCTTCAGAGCAGGCCCTCGCGACCTCCGGTCTCCTCAGGGAAGGGGGGTGGTCTCTGGTGTGTCTCGGGTTCGGGGCTTCTGCGGGCAGGGAGGGCTTCAGAGCAGGCCCTCACGACCTCCGGTCTCCTCAGGGGGGGTGGTCTCTGGTGTGTCTCGGGTTCAGGCTTCTGCGGGCAGGGAGGGCTTCAGAGCAGGCCCTCGCGACCTCCAGTCTCCCTCAGGGAGGGGTGGTCTCTGGTGTGTCTCGGGTTCGGGGCTTCTGCGGGCAGGGAGGGCTTCAGAGCAGGCCCTCGCAACCTCCGGTCTCCTCAGGGGAGGGGGTGGTCTCTGGTGTGTCTCGGGTTGGGGCTTCTGCGGGCAGGGAGGGCTTCAGAGCAGGCCCTCGCGACCTCCGGTCTCCTCAGGGAGGGTGGTCTCTGGTTGAGGCTTCTGCGGGCAGGGAGGCTGAGCAGGCCTCGCGACCTCCAGTCTCCTCAGGGAGGGGTGGTCTCTGTGTGTCTCGGGTTGGGGCTTCTGCGGGCAGGGAGGGCTTCAGAGCAGGCCCTCGCGACCTCCGGTCTCCTCAGGGAAGGGGGGTGGTCTCAGGGGGGGTTTGTCTTTCCTTCTCTCTCTGTTTGTGCTTAATCTCCCTGAGCATTCTTTGACCGCCCTAAATTCCTGTGCTTGTCTACTGGAATGGCTGATGCAACTGTTATGACTTGTACAAGGCTTCAGGATACAGAGTATATGAAAGGCAATTTCTTTTCTCTCTCTGTAATGAACAGGTATCTACTAAAAGAAAAAACCTAGGACTGGATTTTTAAATACAGAGATCCAGGCAACATACTTGATTTCCTTAACACCCTGTGTCTATCCCCAAGTAACCGATCCCCTGAATGCTAATTACTACAGGCCTGCCTATACAAGGCGGGGGAGGGTAATCAGGGTTCTAGATGTGTCCAGGCACTGGAGGCTTGCTGGGGGGAGGTGCCTTAAAGCTATTGATACTGTAACTGCATTACCTAATCATACTATGATATGTCAATGTCCACTCTGGGGAAGTAGAGTCAAGCACATACAACATTTATTGGGCAATACATACATGCAGTCAGTCACTCTGCAAACACCTATTATACACAGAAGCACAAAATATATAGGGCACTTTTCAGACATATAACTGCCATCTATATAGAAACATAGAAGTTGTCAACAGATGGGGACCATATGATCCATCAAGTCTGCCCTTGGTTTCCAACCCTTCCCCCCCTTACTTAGCTGCCTGCTTGAGTATCCCACATTGTCTGTCCCATGCCCTTGAATTCCCTCACCGTCTTGGCCCCCTCCAGGCTATTCCATGGTTCCACAATGTGCTCTGTGAAGAAGAATTTCCTCATATTGCTCCTGAACTTTCCTCCCTTAAGTCTAAGGTCATGCCCTCTACTCCTGTTGTAGTCTTTTAACTGAAAGAGGTTCTGCACATGCACCCTGTTGTTGCCTTTAAGGTATTTAAATGTTTCGATCATGTCCCCACAATTCCTGCATTCCTCTAGGGAGTATAATTTGAGGTCATCTAGTCTTGCCTTGTACGGTTTCTGATGCAAGCCCTGCACCATCTTTGTTGCTCTTCTCTGTACCATCTCCAGCCTATCTATGTCCTTCCTGAGGTGTGCCCTCCAGAACTGGACACAGTACTCCAGGTGAGGCCTTATCAGGGACTCATACAGGGGCATGATTACTTCATGCCTTCTGCTTGTGATGCCCCACCCCATGCATCCCAGGATGCCACTAGCTTTTAGTGCTGCCTTTTCACATTGTTTACCGACCTTGAGGTCATCTGATATGATCACGCCCAGGTCTCGCTCCTGCCTAGTAGCCACCAGCTGCTCTCCTCCCACTGAGTACAGTTTCCCTGGGTTACGTTTTCCCAGGTGCATGACCTTGCATTTTTTTTTTAAATTCAAGTTTATTATTAACCAGCAGGTACAATTGATACAAGCAAGTCAGACAATTTCCATTCTTGTACAATGAATTAATATAGTTCGAATGAGACAATCAACATCTTTCTCCTCACTCCGGCATTCATATCTAGTTAATCAACCGGTTATTAGGAGGTGAGTATAAGTATACATTTCAAACTAGCAGCCCCAGTTTATTATCTTAGGTGCACCCACTTCTCTTTCACTTTCCTTCCTCCCCAATGACCCTCTACAGGGCGGCAGCCACATTTAGCCCCTCAGCCATTTCAAGACCACATTAATGCTTTGAGAAATGGGCCCTCGCTCCCCTGCTCTTCCTCCAGCCCAAATGGGGGGAAGAGCCTCTACAGCAGTTGGAGTGTGTTTCTGCTGCACTCTCTTCCTTCCATATTTCCCATCTGGCCCATCTCCGGGTATACAGCGGGATTCTACGATTTATTTTGTACGTCAACTCCTCCATGCCAGCAATTCCTTGGACTATATGAGAGTCCAGGTGGCTACCGTGGGGGCGTCAGGCTTTAGCCACAGTTTAGTGATAGCCTTATGTGCTGCCGCCAGTAGGAGGGACCACAGATATAGTGAGTCTGCTCCCGTCAGGCCCTGGGGTGGCTCTCCCAAAATGAGACATGGCCAGTCTAAAACAGGTTCCAGTCCAAATACTGTAGTGAGCACTTTGGTGATCCCCCTCCAATAAGTACCCAAATGTGGGCATGTCCACATAATGTGTAAATAGCCTGCTTTCACCTCTCCACACCCCCTCCAACATGATGCATCCCTGTCAGGGCTTCTCCGGCTCAGTGAGAGTGGGGAGAGGAAATATCGTACCCTGATCTTCCAGCTAAACTCCTGCCAGAAGGGGGAATTAGTCGTTTCAGTGGCCAATTTAAAGACCAGATCCCAATTAATCTCTCTGAGGCCGGCACCTCCTTCCTCTCTCCACTTACTCCTGACCCTTTCCAGATAGTCCTTTTTTAGTTCTGCCAAAGCTCTATATATGGTGGAGATAAGGCCCCGGGCTTTCCTGAGGTCAACATCATGGAGAAAGTCTCCACAAAGGGAGGCATCTCTCAGTGGAGGGCGCGCTCTCGACAGTGGTGGATGTAATCCTGATTTGGAGATAGGAAAAAGTCCTCTCTTAGCAACCATAATTAGTCACCAGGGTCTGAAAACCCGTTACCTGCACACCTGTCATAAATTGTTTAATGTGTATCAGCCCCAATCTCTCCCATATTTTGAAGGTGTGGTCAAGTCGTACTGGTGCAAAGTTAACATCCCAGGAGGGCCTGTAAAGAGGCCAGAGGAATACTTTATTTATTACTTCCCCAGGCTCTGTGTGCACGCCTCAAGGTGTCTCGTGCACGATCCCAGGAGCGGGGGGTAAGCCCTAAAGGTCTCAATTTGAATAGCACAGACTCCCAATGGAGGCCTACGCCCCTCCTCCTCCAATTCCTCCATATCTTTCCAGTTAGCAGAGTATGTGGGGGTGGCCCACTGAAGAACCCACTTTATCTGTGTAGCCAGATAGTAATCTTCTAAATCTGGAAGCGATCTGCCCCCATTCGCCCTATTCATCTGAAGTACTCTAGCCCCTATTCTGGGTTTCTTGTTGTTCCAGATAAACTTTAGTATTATTCTGTGCCAATCCCGGAATTGGGTTTTAGGGATATAAGTCGGGAGGCATTGAAATAGAAATAGATATTTAGGGAGGATGTTCAATGTTACTGTCTGGAGCCTGGCATACATTGGGAGGTTTATGAGTGACCATCCGCTCATATCCCTCTCCATTTGTTTTAAAAGTGGAGTGTAGTTGGCTTTAAACAGTCGAGAGCTGTGTCTGGTCAGCCAGACTCCCAGGTATGCCATTTTGGGTGTGGACCACTCCAGAGGAAGGGATTCTCTCACCTCCCGAGAAGGGGTATAATTAAATGTTAGCACTTCGGTTTTAGTTTTATTCAGTGTGTAACCTGAGTGCTTGCCAAATTCTTCCAGAATTGACCACAGCCCTGGTATTGACCTCTCAGGGTGAGACAAACAAAGTAACACATCATCTGCATAAAGCAAGATTCTCCGCTGTTGTCCCCCAACTTCTATACCATGAACCTTCTGGGAGGTGCGAACCGCCTCAGCCAATGGTTCTATATAAAGAGCAAATAATAGGGGTGATAGAGGACAGTCCTGTCGAGTGCCCCTACCCAAATTAAATCTTCCAGTAAGTCCTCCGTTTACCCTAATATAAGCTTGTGGGCCAGTGTATATCGTTTTGATGCAGTCTATGAAGGGATGTGGGAACCCCATTCGCTCCAGAACTAAGAACAGAAATGACCATGAGACTTTATCGAAAGCCTTTTCGGTGTCTAAACTCACGAGGCAGGCCGGCAAGTGAGTACGCTGCATAACATCAGCTATGATAACAGCTGAGCGGACACTATCTGGGGCCTGTCTGCCCATCACAAAGCCCGATTGGTCTGGGTTAATTAGTTCTGGAAGAATAGGGTTCAGTCTGGCTGCTAGGATAGATGTAAAGATCTTATAATCTGAGTTTAAGAGGGAGATTGGGCGATATGATTCACATTTTGCAGGGTCTTTGTTCTCTTTCGGTATAAGCGAGATCGTGGCATATTGCCATGAAGGGGGGACAGGATTCATCTCCTCCCAAACCTCTGAGAAAACTCCCTCCAGTAGTGGGGTCAACTCCGTGGCAAATGCTTTATAAAATTCGGCACCGAACCCATCTGGGCCAGGACACTTCCCTCCTTTCAAGTTCTTAATAGTCTTAAAAATTTCAAGTTGTGAAATTGGCTTAATTAATATTTGGGCTTTTTCTTGGGAGAGCATAGTGAGGGGCAAGGCCTCCAAATATTCTACAGTTCCCTGTACTGGCCCTTTCTTCTGAGGCATATACAGTTTATGATAGTAGGACACAAAGGCCTCTGCTATCTGCTCTGGTTCACGTGTTATTTGTCCAGTAGCTGGGGAAACAATTTTGGTTATTGTGGCTCTGGCTTTAAATTGTCTCAAGCGGGCCGCTAGTAATTTGGTGCCTCTTGGACCCCCTTCATAAAATTTTTGTTTAAGATAGTATAAGTTTTTCTCTATCTCCTCCTGTTGGAGCTTTTGAATCTCTGCCTTCAACAGTCTAAGTTCCCCCTCTCTTTGCCTATCCCATTTTAATTTCTGTGAGGTTTCCATTTCTATTAGTTTTTCGTGTAAATTTTGTTGTTTTAATAAGCGATCCTTTTTCTTTCTGGAGGCTATGGATATTAATTGTCCTCGGATTGTTGTTTTAAGTGTATCTCACACAATCTGTGGGGTTATCCCCGGTGTGGAGTTCTCTGCCAAGAACTCTACTATATGTTTTTTTAATTTTGTCCACTACCTCCTTATCTTGGAGCAATGACGTGTTCAGTCTCCAGTGGGTCACTTTCCTAGGGAGTGTAATGGCTACCTCAAGAAAAATTGAGCTGTGATCTGATATGGTGGATACTCCCACCCACATCGAAGGGAAGGCAGAAATATTGTCCTTAAATGTGAAGAAAGTGTCTAATCGGGAGTATACTTTGAACCTGTGTGAATAACACGTGTATTCTTTTGATTTGGGGTATTTTCCCTCAGATATCAGTCAATCCCATCTGGTTCAGAGCCGGGCCACCAATCTCGATTTTGGTGATCCGGGCCCTGAATGTCGAAGTAGTGTCCATCTTTCTGTCCCAAATTAAGTTCCAGTCCCCGCCCATAATGAGGAGGCCCTTAGATCTTTCCATAATCAGCTGGGCAAGGGAGGTATAAAATTGCACCGGGGAGACCGGGGGCGGGGCATAAACATTAACTAATGTAACTGGGGTGTCCTGAACCCTCTCCATCAGCATAAGATATCTGGCCCCATTGTCCACCACAGTGTCCTCTAGCTCGAATGGGAAGGACGCAGACAGCAATATGGCAACCCCTCTCTTACGACCTGTCTCCAGAGAGGCAGAGAACAGCCTTGGGTGGGACTTATTTTCAACTTTAAGACCTCGTGAGAGAGGTGGGTCTCTTGTAGAAGTTCACCTCACACCCTGTTTAGCAATGTATTTCTGTATTTGCTTTCTTTTCACGGATTAGAGCAACCATTAATATTATAGGACAGAATCTTTATGTTGTGTCGTGCCACTGATATATCACATATCGGTTTTGTCCAATAACATGAGGAATAGTTAAAAGCCTGATCTTGCCTGAAACTAATAACAGCTTAATAACCCAAAAGTACCCAAATGTCTGAACTGTCAACACAAGTTCATAACTATTGAACATAACTAGCGTGTACCTGATCAGAGATCAGGAGTTTTGCTCAGGACTAACCTCCCTCGGGGCCTGGGCCAGAAAGGTTAGGGCAGAGCAGCACTCTTGTGCCCTGTCCACTTTGTTAAAACAGAGTGCGGGTTGGCTTCCTAGGGAAGGCTGAGGATGGCATTCCAGCCTTAAGGCAGGTGAGCGTGCACCATCTAGAAGGGAGCTCCACTTTAGTGGAGGATCTGTCTTCTCTCCCATGGGGGGATCCCCAATTTGGGTTGCCTTGTAGTCAGGGAGAAGCATGCATAAGCCAGAAACTCCCCCCCCCAAAGTTTGTCTTTTAATACAATTACTTCACCTAAAATAGATCCACCAAGTAGATCAAACCAAACAGCCTGTGAAAGAAAGAAGAAAAGCAAATGCTATTCTCCACTTAGCCATATTGGTTTCTAAACTATAGTTTTAACATTTCAACATGACTAATTAAACATTTAAGCAGGTTTCAACTTGCAGTCCACTCCTTATCAGTTCAGACTCACCATGTCAGCGTCACTTCCTCTCGTCTGGTAAGAAACAGTTCTGGTAGCCCATCGTGGTATTTCTGGTTATTCCCCTGTGTCCAGAGATTAATTGACCAAAAGGGTTCTGCACAGGTTGTCCATAAGGTATTTCCTCCGCTAAAGTCGAGGTCTCGTTCGGCAGAGTTTCCCCTCAAGAAGTCCTGCATAAATTGGTTAGAGAGCGTCTTCAAATTACCAGACGGCTAGGCACAGAATGTTCCTCCAGGACGCAATAAAAACAAATGGCCGTCTGTCCAGTTGACGAACAGGAGTGACAAGTGCAAGTCAGAGTGGGGGAGACAAACTCTAGGATGTCCGGTGAGACATCAGGGAAGGTAGCCCTTTCCCTTACCGACCTTGTTCAGGTTGTGCCTCTGGGCTCAGTACTCTCCGGGGGTTCCAGTTCCTCTTCTTCCATTTGAAGATGCACAGCGTTCTTGTTTATATTCGCTGAGTCCCCGAGCTGGGTTACCAGGGTGGAGATGTCTGCTCGAAGATTCATTTTTTATTTATTTATTTAGTTTTTGTTAACCGGGTAAGTGCGCTAGTCAGCAAGTGACTGTTTTCAGGCACGACCCGGGAGGTACAATTACAATACACAAAGAGTACAGCCAGATTATTAAGACAACGAGTACAAAAAATGCAGAGAGAAATACATATGGCAATGTAACATACATTAGTAAACAAAATATACTTTAGCACTTGATCATGGAACATACTCAAAAATGTGAATAGTAGAAGGCAGAAAATAAGAGAGGATAGGCATCAGTAGAAAAGACACAAGGAAGGAAAACTGGCAAAAGGATGGGAGGGAGAGATTAAGTGGAAAGGAGGTGCGTCGAATCGGCAACAGCGGAGGTGAGGTACCAACCTGCGGCCGGGCTATGGAGCCGAAAGAGCGGCAGGCTAAGAGGTGGTAGGGGGGAGCGCAGCAGACGGCAACAGCGTAGGAGGTAGGAAAATACAGCCAGTCTGGTGGAACCGACAGATGGGCAGGGCCAGAGGAGATGCCGGGTGAGAGGGGGATAGAGGCGGAGGAGCGCTGCAATAGCGGCAAAAGTGTCAAAGTCAAGCCGAGCCAGTGGAACCAAGAGACAGCAGGGCAGGGAAGGGGGCCGGTAGACGGTGGGAGTAGGCGGTAGAGGTGAGAGAGGTGACTAAGCACAGCCAGGAGGGTGGGGACTAAGGAGGGCATGGATGAGGTAAGAACAGGTAAAGGTGAGTTTGGTGGGGAGTGGCAAAAAGGGGGGAAGAGGATATAACAGAAGAAGGGGGGGGAAGACAGCAGCAGTGGGATTAAGTGAGGAGAGGCTGTGAAGTGAAGATAAGAATCTCATGGAGTAGAATAGCAACTTACAATTGTCAACAGCTAACATTAGGCTTATAAAGAAACAGGTTAAGGCAACATTAATTACAAGGCACAAAATAAAACATTAATTACAAGGCACAGTATAGAACACCCATTTGGACAGGCAAAAGTGCTAGCAATGAGGAAACAGAACAAATGCAGCGGATCAGGTAGAGTCAAAGCAAACACATTTGTCCATAGTAGTGAGGAAAGTCCTGAGTTTGCTCTTAAAAGTCACATGAGTGGAGACATCTCTTAGATCCTGAGGTAGTAGGTTCCATAGGTGGGGGCAGCATGATGGAAGGGCCCATGCCCTTTTTAGTCCGACAAAGGGGATGGATAGTAAGGTCTGATCAGCCGATCTAAGATTCCTTGTGGGAATGGCGGCCTGAGGAGATCAGACAGGATAGCAGGCTTGGACGTCCTTAGGATGGAATCAACTAAATTGTACAAGTAGTACTGCCTGGTAGAGGAAGAGAGAGAGCCAACCAAGGTCCTGATATAAGAGACAATGATGCTGCAGCAGAGGTGCTTTGGTTGCATACCTGCACATTATTGAAGGTAGTATCCCATAGTTGCAGTGAAGATTTGGTGGCCAAGGACAGGATGGGACACCCATATGTAAGGGTTGGCAATAGAATGCCTCTGGCTATCGCCAGTTTAGCAGCAGGGTGAGCAGGTATTTGGTTCTATAGGCAGCCTCCAATTTGCAGTTAATTGACTTGCAGGTTTCGGTATATGTGCTTTCAGGTCCAAGGTTTGATCCAGGTGGATGCCAAGGTAACGAAGGAAGTGACAGTTTCTATAGGGTCCCCATCGATATCAGAGACAGAATGGTCAGAGGACAGGATCTAAGCTTGTGATTGAGCCAAACATCATAACTTTTGTTTTATTTGTATTTAAAACCAGGCGTTGAGAGTTCAACCAGTGTTGTACAAGCACGAAAATCTGCAGTGAGGGCAGCATTTAGATCCAGGACCTTATCAGAGTGATAATAAATTACCAGGTCATCCGCATAAAGAAGTGAGTGACCTGTGGTGACCAGCTCAGGAAGTTTATTGACGAATAATGAGAACAGAAGAGGGCCAAGTATAGACCCCTGAGGGACCCCAATATTGATAACAGCACTGTCTGACATGGATGAATTAAACTTAACAGCTTGTGTTCTGTTGGAGAGGTAGCTTTTGAACCAGGTATTGACTGGGAGAGAAGCCCAAGGTACTGAGGCGGATAGTAGCGAGAGAATGGTCAACCAGATCGAAAGCTTTGGTTAAGTCAATGAAGACTGCCCTGTTAACTTTCCTCTATCCATATTGGTACCGATATCTGAAGTGAATTTTGCAAGTGCTGTCATGGTGCTGTGATGCTTTCTAAAACCATGTTGTGCTGAGCTTAGTAAATTGAATTTCTCAAGGTATTCAGTGATTTGCATGGATACTACTTTTCCAGGATTTTATTCAGAACAGACAAAATAGCAATAGGCCGGTAATTTGATATGTCATTTTACTGCCTTTCTTAAATACAGGAGTGACTCTGGCTGCCTTCCAGACTTCAGGGACAATGCCATTGAGAGAGATAGGGTGAAGATGTGTGCCAGGGGCCAGAGATGTAGTAAGAAGCCATTTTAGTAGTCTTGGTTCTAGGCCATCTGAGCCAGTACTGGTGTTTTCAGAGAGTGACCTGAGCAGCTTTGGGACCTGATGCCTAGACACTTCCCTGACATAGAAGGGGTTGGTTAAGTTTGGGGGTCCTTCAGATGCTGTGGGGTTAAACTGTGAAGCAGAGGATTGTGATGGGAGGGAAGCTGTGTAGGCAGATAAGTCAGAAAATTGTTGGTTAAAAGCATTTGCAATTGTAGTAGAATCATTACAGTGTACACCATGTAGGACCATATCTGAGGGAGTGACATCTTTAGCAGAACCCAAGAAGGACTTAATGTGACCCCAAAACTTGCGAGGGTCATTGGAAGAATTAATCAGCAGGTTTTGGCAGTATTTACTTTGGCCTGCCTGATGCATCTTTACAGTCATTTCTGTATTGTTTATACAGAATGAGATCTGACTGCAGTCCAGTTTGTTTGTACTTTTTCCATTGATTGTCTCTAACTTTTAACTTTGGCAGGGTCTTTTTCAGCCACCTCGAATGCTGGCCCCTTACCCTCCTTTTGACTGTAGGGAGGTGCTTCTTTTGGATGTTGCCAAATTCAGTCAGAAATGAATTGAGGGCAGTATCAACATTGGTTGCGGTATAAATGTTAGACCAGTCAACACAAGAGAGGTCAAATAGGAAGGCTTGTTTGTCCAGGGCAGCATAGTTTGAAAACCTAATCAGACGTGGTGGAGGAGGAGGTGGACAGGATCGTCATCGACAAAGTGTGGGGGAATGATCAGTGATTGAGTCAGCAAGCACTGTGGCATCTAGTACTTGATCAGGTCTGGTGGTGAGGATCCAATCAAGTAGGGACCCTGAGTGCTGAGTAGTAGTTCTGGTAAAGCCTGTGATAGTTTGGTGTAGATTGTGCTTCTGTATTAGAGATTCAAGGATGCTGTGCTGTGGACCCAGCCAGTTAAGGTTCAGGTCCCAAGAGTAGAGCCTCATTTGATTTTACATTCTGGGAGACATATTGTAGCAAATTCTGGAGACCACTCATCCGCTTGTAGGTGGATTGTAGACACAAATGATGTGCAGCAGTTTTGAACCCAGTGCCAGGGAGCGTGCAGAGTTTCACAAGGTGTTAGGGAATCAGTGCAGGGTAGGATGTTCAGGGATAGATGATTTTTGTACATATCGTAACCCCCCGACCCAACACGGTCTTTCCTTAGAATGCTATAACCAGGCACAAGACAAGTGGCATCAGGCACCCAAGGCTTCAGCCAAGTCTCTGATAGGCATAAAATGTCAGGGTTAATCAGTTTAGCCCAGGCTTGAGCTCAGCCAGGTGACTTGTGAGACTCGGATATTCATGTGGGCTATAACAGACCCTTTTGTTGCAGCCATTGCAGGGGTGAAGCGCAAACCACAGGGCCGGATTGGGTTCAATATCTCCGCAAGCATAAGGAGCCGCAAGGTGAGAAAGTAGGTTGGCAGAGAGAGTGCCTAGCTGGCATTTGGGTCTATGATAGTTCAAGAGATAGGAGTGGATAGACAGATAGATACAGCCCTTTTTGATGAGGATAGAGTGAGCAGGGGTAAAATTCTAGTAATAGTACAGCAGGATGTTAGAAAACCTGAAGTCACTATCATTGTTAGCGCAGGGATAAGTAGCAAGAGATGTACAAGTTGTTAGCCAGCTTAGACATAACAGGAGAGACAGGAGTATAAGTGGTGAAGTTTTAGAGGTGAGAGGAGGGTTCATTAGGGGGAGACTGGGGTGCAGCACCATATCTGAAGTGACCAGTTTCACAGAAGAAACTATGTTGCTATCTGAATACCCTGATCACGTAAATGACCTAACCTAAAAGTTAAACTTCAGCATGATTTGTGTAATTTATCGACTTCCAAAACGTAATATTAAAACTATGATGCCGACGAATATTTAATTCCAACGTTCCTGCCAGCCCCTCCTGTGCTCTGCATGGCGGGGTCGTCGTGAATTTAATAGTTTCAGGATACTGCTTAACAGTCAATAACAGAATAAATTATTTAACAAAGCTGTAGTAATGACATTTTGAGAGTGCTGAGGTGGCCCTGCTTATATACACACACTGAAAACTAAATGGCAATTAATGCTCTAATGCTTTAAAACAGTTATGAACAATCTTATTTGCTAATATTAAGATTTTCCAGAATTAAACAGTAGAATTTTGAATGAGAGAAGTTCAGACTGTAGAGCCAATGCATTTCAAAAGAAACTGGCCAATAGGAGCACACAGTCAGGGAGACCAACCAATCAGGTTGCAGAAGTAAGAAAGCACTGCTTTCCGGCTGGTCAAAAAGCTACCGTACCTGTCATTGTTGCTGAGCTCTCTGAGTCGCCCTCCGACGTGAAGGACCCCTTTGAGCCACCGACCAGGCCGACGAGATGAGATCCTTCTCCAGTCTTTCCTTTAGGAGAGGAGGGACCGATATGCCAAGGGTCTCTAGAAAGGGTGCAGCAGACAACAAATCAGGGTAAACTTTTGGACCTTTGTCTGAGACTATTTTCAGCTTGGAAGGATACAAAATTTACGCTTTTACATTTCGAGCACGCAGCTGTTTCATAATTGGCCAAAGTGTTTTCCTAGCCTCCTGGACCATGCTCGTGTAATCGTTATCTATGAATATACTATGTTCTTTATACATTAGAGAGCCATGTTTCCAGGCCTGCCTCAAAAGTTCTTCCTTCGCTTGGTAGTTAATTAGTTTGGTTACGATGGATCTGGGCCTGGCATCTGGATTCTTTGGGCGGGGTATTAAAGATCTATGTGCCCGGTCCATTGCAAGATCTAGATCATGAGGCAGAGGGAGGATTTGTTTCAGCATGTCTTGCAAAACAGGATTGTATTCTGATATGTACTTTCCGACCCTCTGGGATCATATAGTCTTATGTTATGCCTCCTGTTTCTGCTTTCGAGATCATCAAGCTTCCGAGTTATTCACGGTCTCTGGCAAGCAGGTAAAGCATTAGTTCTGCTCTGTCGGGTCCGATTGTTCCACAAGCTGATTAGAACAGAGTTCAAGTTGCTCTGTTTTATGGTCCACCTTGGCCAACCATTTAAATTGCTCAGAGTTTTGTCGCATTTTAGCCACTGTACGTGCAGTTTGCATTATTGTCTCTCTCAGGGTGGTTGGAATCTCCCCTAAAGGGTCCCCAGTCCGTAGGCCCTCCGTCGTCTCCCTCTCTTGCATTTCCAATCGGCCCTCCTCTTGCATCATGTCTCTCAATTTTTGCGTCGGAGTCGATGGTAGTTTCCCTGCTTTGCTTCTTTTGCTTTTTGCCGGTGAAGCCATGTCTTTAAACGGGTGATTTAAGTCGATTATGTTCAGGGGAGAGACAGAGCCGCAAGACTACGCTGCCATTAGCTCTCCGACATCACCGGAAGTCACCTTGCATTTTTTGACACTGACTTTCAACTGCCAGGTCCTGAACCACTCCTCCAGTTTTCAGAGATCAACGTCCATGCTTGCTGTTCCTCTGGTGTGTCCACCCTGTTGCCGATTTTGGTGTCATCTGCAAACAGGCACACTTTTCCTTTCAGCCCATCTGCAATGTCGCTGATGAATATGTTGAAAAGGATCAGCCCCAGAACCGAGCCCTGTGGGACCCCGCTAGTCACCCTCCCCTCTTCTGACAGAGTGCCATTCAGTAATACTCTCTGAGTTCTCCCACTTAACCAGTTTCTGACCCAATTCATTACCTCGGGCCTGACTCCCATGTTCTCTAATTTTTTGACTAGTCTCCTGTGTGAAACAGAATCAAAAACTTTGCTGAAGTCCAGGTAAACCACATCCACTGTCCCACCCTGATCCACTGTTTTGGTGACTCAATTGAAAAAATCAACCAGGTCTGTCTGGCAGGATCTCCCTGCTGTGAAACCATACTGATTTTTGTCGAGCTGACCAGTTTGCTCCAAAAAAGCTACAATTCCTTCCTTCAGCAAGGAATCCATCAGTTTTCCCATGACTGACGTTAGAGTAACCGGACAGTGGTTTCCTGGCTGTTCCTTGCTTCCACTCTTGTGGAGTGGTACTACTGTTGCTCTCTTCCAATCCTCCTGCACCTCCCCACTCCTCAACGATTTGTTGAAGAGCACTGCCAAGGGGGCTGCCAGTTCTCTCCCAAGTTCTTTAAGTATTCTTGGGTGTATCCCATCTGGCCCCATAGCTTTATCTACCTTTAACTTGTCTATTTCCTCTAGGACCCTTTCCTCTGTGAAGGGACAATCTGTAAGTATTTGCATAGGACTATATAGAGTCTGTGGTAAAGGGGTCCAATACACATACCCATAGCCCTCTTTGGCGACATGCGGCCCAGCAGATATCATTGATGTTCACACCCAGTGGAAGGCATTGTGCTATAGTGTTACAACAACCCACTCTCTGGTGCAGTTGGGGTCTGCAACATTACACTGTCTCCTTTGTCAAACCAGCTTTACTCTGGTACCTCTCCCCAGGCTTCCTGCAACCTACCCTCAGCTCCAGTGCACTGTAGGGTGAGCTTTCTTCAGACATCTTGGGGCACAAACACAAACCTTGGTAAGCCACACTCGGCACACATGTGACCCCTGCAGTTGGAGTGGTCTTGACGACTGCATCCAGAGGATTTCTCCTAGTCTCTCACATGACTCCACATGTATGACCCGAGGCTGCCATCCTCCACCACCTCAAAACCTGTAGCAGGTTCTCATGGACCTTCAAGTGACTCCCTTGAGGGGTAAACTCCACTTCTACACTACCTTCACCTTCTGGTGAAAATGTAGACCCTGTGGGCTCTCATTTCTTGTTGCTCTGTTTTTTTATAGTTTTTCTCTGATCTCTGTTTCAGCTCTGTCTCTCTCTCTTCTCCCCCCCTCTCTCCCTCCTCCCTTCTAACTTGCTGCCGCTGGTCATCCATACCTTTTCCCAACCTCATGTGGAGGAGAAGGGACTAACCTCTAAGTCTGATGTCTCTTCTCTCAGGCCAGCATTTACACTCATCTGAGCTGAGGCTCAAAGCTCTGCTCATGCAAGACTGAGTTAGTTCATTAGTTCATGCACCCTGTTAGGAGTGGGAGGCCACCAGTACCCAACAACAGACCAGCTACTGAGCACGTGCATAGGGCATTCACAATGATTAGTCAGCATGGCACTGCTGGAGGAAGGGAGCCTGGAATATTCCAGAACTTTAAGGCCTCTGTACACATTAACCATTTAGTAACCAGGCTCAAAGAGGCAGAGGGTGAGAGCCTGGTTTCACCTGCTTAGATGCACTGAATGCTATTTTCAAAGCTGCAGCTGATTTACAATAATCAGATGCAATTTTCAGTAGCATTCTTCCAATAGCAGATGCACCTGCCGCTTTTTCCTAACTCCACTTAGACAACAAAAGTTGATCAAAGTAGAATTAAGAAATGGTCACAGGCATCCAGTTCTGAACACATAAATGACTGCACCCAGCACCCCTTGCCTGCCTGATTACAGGGACACGGGGCTGACAAAGCCTCTTTGAAAATAGGAGAACAGAATGGCTTAGGGGCTTTGAAAATTCAGCCCTTAATGTCATTGGGCCGTATGCACAATGCAAACATGCCCGTGGAAACAGTGCGCATTGGCATACCTACGCATGAATGCCACGTAGCGGGGGTCCTGCAGATTCCCGGTGACATTTACCAAATGGTCGCAGGCCAGGTGCGCAGCCAATCTCCCGGACATCCATGCAGTTACACACTGGGGCGGTTTGGGGACAAAGATGGGGGCATGCCCACACTACATGCCATGCACCAAGGCACATAGTGAAATGCACAGGGGACCGTAGGCAGGCACAGGGTACAGCTGGGTGGGCCCTGCCGCAACTGCCACACATGCCGGGTGGACAGAGAACCCCCCCGCCCAGTTCCATAGGCAGTAGCCCTCCCCCCAGCAACAGAACCCCCATCCCTGTCCTGTGTGCCGTCCCACCACCCCATGCACAGCAGTACCCCATCCCCATGCATTCCAGGCAGTAACTCCCATACACACAGCAGTGCCCCGGGCACATAAATGGCAACCCCCTAACACACTGGAGCCCAGTCCCTGTATATTCATGTGAGTTACCCCTCATACACACATAGCAGCCGCATCCCCATACATTCATGTGAGTCCCCCCTCTAGCTCACATGGCAGCCCATCCATGTACATTCATGTGAGTAGCCCCTGCACACATGGCAGCCCCATCCCTGTACAGTCATATTAGTACCCCCCTGCACACATGGCAGCCCTGTCCCCATGCATTCCAGCGAGCCCCTCCCACTCACAGCAGCCCTCTCCCTGTGCATTACAGTGAGTCACTCCCCACTAACAGCAGCCCCGTCCCAGTAAGACACCCCCCCAACACACTGATGCCCCAGCCCCATTGAGGAATATGTCAACCCTCCAACACATGGGCACCCTGATCCCACTGCAGAAAATGTCAGCCCCCCACCACCACACACAAACACATGGGTGCCCCGTTCCTTGTCCACATGTGTAACAACCCGCTGACCTCAATCCCAGCACCCCTGCCCATCACTGGTGGCCAATGGCCCTCAAACCCCCTGTGGCATCAACAGTACCACCCCCCATCCCCATTACCTGAATGTCAGTGCTGCAGTGATGGATGGCAAGTGGCACAGCACTACGCATACCTCCTTGACCGCCCGCCATCCAAGTGATGCTGGAAGCACGCCACTATAAATAGGCAGCATGCTCCTGGCATCAGTTGGATGGCAGGCAGCCGAGGAGGTGTGCGGAGGGCTGTGCTGCTCACTGTCCATTGCTGTAGCACTGACATTCAGGTACAGGGGATGGGGGTGGTGGTGTTGGTGCCACCGGGGTTTGGGGGGCCACTGGCCACCACTGGCGGGGCAGGGGTGCTGGGATCAGGGTCAGCAGGTTTACACATGTGGACAGGGAACGGGGCACCGGTGTGCGTGTGTGTGTGTGTGTGGTTGACATTTGCTGCAACGGGGACGGGGTTCCCGTGTGTTGGGGGGGTTGACATATTCCACAACGGGGCCGGGGCTCAAGTGTGTTGGATGGGGGTGTCTTACTGAATGGGGACGGGCTGCTGTGAGTGGGGGGCTCATCGAAATGCACAGGATAGGGCTGCGAGGAGGGAATTCACTGGAAATGCATGGGGACATAGCTGCCGTGTTTATGGGGAGAGGGTACTCACATGAATGTATGGGGATGGGGGTGCCGTGTGTGCTGGGAGGGGGCTGGCATCCAGGCCTGGGGCTGGGGTGCTGTTGGCAGGGGGTCATCTGTGTGCCAGGTAGGTGCAGTGCCACAGGGGTGGGTAACAGGCAGGGGGGACCAGACCTTGCCGCGCATGCCCGGGTGCCTGACTATGCTATTCACACATCTGAACCCACGCCTTCACATGCAGGGGATCCACTCTGTGACCAAGGATGGGCTTAGAAACACAGAAAGTGACAGCAGAAGGGGACTGCAAGGTCCATCTAATCTGCCCAAGAAACTACCTGGTGCTTCCCCCCCCTTTACCCTTCTGTATGCTACCTTTATGTCAGTTTGGGCTGGCAGTATAACCCAGAGGTTAGAGTAACGAGCTGTGACTGCGCTTGCTACATCCAGCAGACCTGGGTTTGATTCCCACAACCTCCACTTGCATACTGTGTGAATGAGCAAGTCACTTAACCCCCCAGTGCTCCCAGGGCACCCATGAAAACAGACATTTGTGCCTAGTGGGTCTTACCCAGTTACCAAAGACTTAATTTAATTAAAAATGTCTATCCCATGCGTTCTTGAACGCGCTTACCGTTTTGGCCCCCACTACCTCCTTGGGTAGGCTATTCCATGGGTCCACCACCCTCTCTGTAAAGAACTTCATTGTATTACTCCTGAACTTCCCTCCCTTCAGCCTCATGTCATGCCCTCTCATTCTCCTGCTCTCCTACACAAACAGCCTGCCGTCTCTCCCCCTCCAGCTAGCACCCTATCTACACTCTCCAGGACAGCAAAAGCAGATAGCAGGAATCATGAAACCCTTTCCGACTCTGCAGATGACCAACGCAAAGGAAAGGGAGGAAAGAAAAACATAAAAAAAAAGGCAAAGGGACAAACAGTAAGATTAAGGGGGGCATGACAAACAAAGTGACACATCAAGAACAGTCAGCGCTATGCCTCAATGCACACAGTCTGGCTAACAAGATGACTGACCTCACTGCCACAATAACTGAGACAACCCTCTCTGGGTTGCAGTGACCAAAACATGGTTCACAAACAATCACGGTTGGGAGGTGACTATCCCGGGGCATAACTTGTTCAGGAGAGACAGGACTGGGAAAAAGGGAGGGGGGTAGCTATTTATGTTAAGGATCCCATCAATGCTACAGAAATGCAGCAGGCACAAGGGGAAACAAAGGACCTATGGATCACAATCGGGGCCGGAAGCCGGAAACCCATTCGGGTAGGAATAATCTACAGACCCCCAAATCAGTATGAAGCTAGGGATAAGGAAATACTGGAAACCATCCTCCAGATGTCAGGCAAAGGGGACGTGGTGCTGGTGGGGGATTTCAATCTGCCGGATATAGATTGGAGTACCCACACAAAGGCATCACAAAAAAGCAGGGAATTCCTATTAGGGTTGGGCGGACCCGAAAAGGTCCTGACCCTTATTATCAGGATCAGGATCCAGACCAAAGTCCTGATAAGTTCTGATTCGAATCAGAACCTTTTGTAAAATGTGACAAAAACTGCAAATCTACTATATAATTGCATAAAACGACACTGACATTTGTGACACACACATAAAATTGTAGTCAGCATTTCAGGATATGAAAACTGTGAGTTTATAGCACTGATGTGCTGGTCAGTTGAATATGGCAGTCATGCAGTTGACCTCTGTCTGTCCCCTGCCTCAGAGTCAGTAGTACTAGTGCTGCAGCTGTAAACTGATAACTGACCTGTCTGACCTCAGAGGAGAAATCCCATTCCCATTTAGTAGCACACACTATACAACAGACATATCATAGAAACACAGAAGCATATAATTTGACGGCAGATAAGGACTGCTTGGCCCACCCAATCTGCCCATTTCCCTACCTATTGGATAAGCTGATGGTTTTAGCTAACCAACAGTTACTTCCTCCTAAGAGATATCAGTTTGATATTGTTGTTTCAGTTCCTTCTCTGCTTCACTGAGAGTCATGCAGTTATTTTCTATGGCATGGGGTCCCTCCACCCACCCACCCAACCAAAATTATGACACATTTAGGGGACCCCTACCAAAAAAATAACTGCATGTCCTTAGGAATCCAGAGACCTAGCTACTGTGTGGAAAGGGGGAGTATGGCTGTGAGGTTGAGCCTGTACTGAGTGGGCAGAGACCTACATTCAGGTAATCAAAAAATGCAAAAATTAGACAAGTCCACTAGTACACACTGAAAAACATGTGCCTTCATGTTCAGGCAATCCAGAAATTAGGACATACTGAAAACATTCTGCCATCAGTCTCAACTACAGGCAGTCCAGAAATTACACAAGTCCACGAGGACATGCTGTGAAAAGTGTGCCATCTGGTTCAGGCAGTCCAAAAATTCTTCAAGTCCATGAGGACATGCTGCGAAAAGTGTGCCATTTGGTTTAGGCAGTCCAAAAATTATTCAAGTCCATGAGGACATGCTGTGAAAAGTGTGCCATCAGGTTCAAGCAGTCCAAAAATTACACAAGTCCAGGAGAACATGCTGTGAAAAGTGTGCCATCTGGTTCAGGCAGTCCAAAAATTATTCAAGTCCACGAGGACATGCTGCGAAAAGTATGCCATCTGGTTCAGGCAGTCCAAAAATTACACAAGTCCATGAGGACATGCTGCAAAAAGTGTGCCATCTGGTTCAGGCAATCCAATAATTATGCAAGTCCTTGAGGACATGCTGTGAAAAATGTGCCATCAGGTTCCAGCAGTCCAAAAATTATTCAAGTCCATGAGGACATGCTGTGAAAAGTGTGCCATCAGGTTCCAGCAGTCCAAAAATTACACAAGTCCATGAGGACATGCTGTGAAAAGTGTGCCATCCGGTTCAGGCAGTCCAAAAATTACACAAGTCCATGAGGACATGCTGCGAAAAGTGTGCCATTTGGTTCAGGCAATCCAAAAATTATTCAAGTCCATAAGGACATGCTGCGAAAAGTGTGCCATCAGGTTCAAGCAGTCCAAAAATTACACAAGTCCATGAGGACATGCTGTGAAAAGTGTGCTATCTGGTTCAGGCAGTCCAAAAATTATTCAAGTCCATGAGGACATGCTGTGAAAAGTGTACCATCAGGTTCAGGCAGTCCAAAAATTATTCAAGTCCATGAGGACATGCTGTGAAAAGTGTACCATCAGGTTCAGGCAGTCCAAAAATTACACAAGTCCATGAGGACATGCTGCGAAAAGTGTGCCATTTGGTTCAGGCAGTCCAAAAATTATTCAAGTCCATGAGGACATGCTGCGAAAAGTGTGCCATCAGGTTCAAGCAGTCCAAAAATTACACAAGTCCATGAGGACATGCTGTGAAAAGTGTGCCATCTGGTTCAGGCAGTCCAAAAATTATTCAAGTCCATGAGGACATGCTGCAAAAAGTATGCCATCTGTTTCAGGCAGTCCAAAAATTATTCAAGTCCATGAGGACATGCTGTGAAAAGTGTACCATCAGGTTCAGGCAGTCCAAAAATTACACAAGTCCATGAGGACATGCTGCAAAAAGTGTGCCATCGGGTTCAGGCAATCCAATAATTAGCAAAGCACGAGAGGAAGACATGCTGAAAACATTGTGCCATAAGTCCCAACTTCAGGTGGTCCAAAAATTAAAGAAATCTATTAGGACAAAATGCAAAATGTGTGCCATCAGGTTCAGGCAATCCAAAAATTAGCAAAGTCTGTTAGAACATGCTGAAAACATTGTGCCATCAGGTACAAAAATTGTGCAGGCCACATATGGGCTTACTTGAGTATTAATTTTTCTGAAGAAACGGTGATCTTTCTACTCTTCCAAGTAGTCATCTTTGAGGTCACTGTGAAATGTATTTGCTGCCTCTGGGTCATAGCTGTAACCCGTCAATGGAAGGTTTACTTTTAAGAATGTTAACTTCTCAATATTTTCTGGTAGTAGCCTAGATCGTGTATCTGTTACCACATTTCCTGCACAGCTACAGTCACTCTGAAAATACACTGGTTGAGGGACAGACCATATACTTCAAGGCTACCTGCACAAGTGCAGGCCATACAGGCTCCTTGCTTTGCCAGTACTTAATGGGATCTTCATTCCATTCAATACCTTTTTCTGCTAAATAACAGTCAACCATGGCCTGGGCAGAAGCAGTGGCATATGGAGAAGGAAGGGCTGATTTTTCCAGGATGACAGCATCCAAGTGACCCCAAAGATGACTGCTGGGTGTAGAATGAATGGCAGCAGCTGACCGTTTTGTAGCCTGACTGAGAAGACAGAGCTGTGAAGGTGCAGGAGGAATGGATGAGGGGGCTGCATCTATTGTCATGTTTTTTTTTCAAAAGCAAATCTACTGCGTCAATGATTATCTTTCTGCAGTTTTGGAACACATTTGGGTCATACTGTGAGAGGTGTTTCATCTTGTACTGTGGGTCTAGTACTGTTGCAAATAATGTAATGTTCTGCCGTGAGCATTTCACCAAGTTTCTCATAATTTCTGACTTTTTTAATCATTCTATGTACTATGTATTTTTTTATTCTGGGTGGCAAGTCCCTTTCAGTTGCACTAGACTCTCCCATCTGAAACTGGCTTGTTGTACCTTCCAACTCATCCCTGACTGCATTCAGCTGAAATCTAAGAATCTTGATCAATGGGATATTTGGCTGAGTGTGGCACTGTTGGAATTCACTTCCCTAGTAATTTCCTCAAAGGGTTGCAGGATCTTGATGAGAAGTTCTAAAACAGCCCACTGCTGAGGATTAATGTACACATCAGCATCCCCTATGTTGTTCTCTAGTGTATACTGACTTACAGCCTTTTTTTGCTCCAGCAGTCATTGGAAAATGTAAAAGGTAGAGTTCCACCTTGTTGCAACATCCTGGATGAGTGTATTAGGAGGCAGTCCATGCTCTTCTTGTATGGCCTGAAGACATTGGCATGCTTTGCAGGAATGGCTGAAATGTGTGCATATTCGTTTTGCCACATATGTGAGAGCCTTTATATCTCTGTTCTCTTCCATAAATGCATGCACAATCACATTTAGACAGTGTGCAGGACAAAGCCTACATCGAATGTGGACAAAGCCACCATCAGACAATGCTTTCTTTATGTTTGAACCATTTGTCAGACACAATAAAACCTACAGAAAGCCCTTGTGATGTCAGCCAGTGCTGTATCTCTCTATTGAGCTCATCCAGGATGTTTGAAGCTGTGTGATGCTGCGGGATATACTGGATGTAAAGGGGAGCCAGTTTCAGAGGGGAATTGTCAGTGTCACTACAGGGAGTAAATGGCACCCCATGCGCAGTCAGTGGCGTAAATGGTTCTGTCAGGCAGCTTGTCCATATATCAGTAGTCGGATGGACAACCCCAGCAACTGCATCTTTTAAAGCATGTTTCAGTTTAGCACTTACTAAATCAGACATCCGCGGTATTGCAACAGTCGAGAAATATTTCCTGGATGGTATACTGTATCGTGGTGACAGGTGATTCAAAAGCCTTTTGAATCCTACATGGTCCACAATTCTGTGAGGCTGTAAGTCCAGTGCTGTTGTCTCTGAAATGAGTTTTGTTACAGCAGTTGCCTCAGGATGAGTACGCTGGTACTTAGCTTTACATTCAATTGTTTCTGAAATTGTGAGCTGTCTTCTAGCTGTTGAAGTTTTCAGATGGCCAACATTAGGAGTGCTGGATGATGATAAAGGCAAAAGGGGACTGTTTGTAGTACTTATTCGAGAAGAAGACTGAGAAAGAACTGACAGTACAAATGAAGCAGCAGGGCTGCTGCTGTCACTTGATATAACAGGTGCAGGTGTAGCCTAACTTAACTCTGCCTGCATGTTGTCTTCTTTCTCTCTGACCAAAAAATCATGCCTGAGACGTAATGGGTGACATCTCTCTAAATGTCTTTTTAATGCTGAGGTACCCAAAGCACCTTTTTTGCTCCCTCTGCTGATGGTCTTTTTACATATAGAGCACACTGTTCGTAACTCATTATTGGCAGCCAGAGAAAAGTAAGACCACACATAAGAGGTCACCTTTTTTGTTTTATTACCAGGCATACTATACTGTCCTCCTTTGTCACCTCCACTGTGTTGTTGTTGTTTCACAACACTGGGATACTGCTCATCATGGAATTTTTCTGTCTCACCATTATCATCATCCAACAGCTCCTCCAAGCCAGTAACAGAAACTAAATCTGAATGCACTGCCCCCTCATCCTGTTTCTCTTGCACCTGCACCACACTGTTCGTGCCCAAATTGCCGAAGTCATCCAAGTACATATCATCACATTCATCCTGCGTCTGTGCAACTGCCACCTCTACCTCATTCTGGCTTTCCATTTGTTTCTGCTTTTCTCCCTCCTTGTCTACGTCCTCCATTTCATAATCATTACTCTTATCAGAGATAGATTTCTCCACCTCTGTTTCATTGAAATCTGTACTGGTACTACGGTGCACATAGGTACCATATCTTGGCTTGCCACTCCTTGTGGTGCAGATTACTCCTTTAGTTGTAATTAAGATAGTTTTGGCCTTTCCTGTCTGTTTGGACAGCACTGTAAAAGAACCACTACTGCTACCGGATGAGGTCCCAGCAACTGGTCTTTTACCAGTTAGACTGTGCAGTGTTGTTTGTGCCATACGTTTCCCCATACCTTTCCCCATTTTGGCCGACGCCTCGCCCTGTCTGGTGAACATTTCCAGTTTTTTTTTATTATACACAAAAATGCTTTTGCCAGTATGTGTTTTCTTTTTAGGCCTCTCAGTTGTTCCCAAGTTCCTCAACCCACTAATACAGACTCAGCCTTATAGCCAGTGTCCCCCTTCTACCACAATAGCTAGGTTTATTTTTTTTAATGGCACACACAACTGTTTTGCCTGTAGATATTATCTTTTTATTTAGTCCTTTCAGTTGTTTCCACTCTGTGCAGGTTCGGCCTCACAGCCGCGTGCCCCCTTCCAGCACAATAGCTAGTTTTTTGTATTTTTTTATTAGAGGAAATATTTCTCAACTGTTGCAATACCGCAGATGTATGTAGTTCTCTCAGTTGTTCCCAAGTACCTCTACCCACTCAGTACAGGCTCGGCCTCACAGCCACAGAACCACACTCCCCCTTCCACAATTGTAGATAGATTTTTTATTTTTTTGCATGTTTATACCGCCTCCCCATGCCTCACTGGCCCCCACTCCTTCAGGCTCCACAAGTTCCCCCCGACCCCACTGACCTTTAGCCAGCCCTCCTCAGGTCCTCAAATCGCAGCCGATCCCCGGGATAGCCCAGCATATCCCTATCGCCGGGCGGGTCCTTCTCCTCCGAGGGGGAAGGGCACCGGGGTGGTAGGGGAAGACCCCGGCACACACTTCATTAGGGCCCGGGGATGCTGCTGGGGAACAGGAGGCCCTGGACAGGTACTGGAGGTGCTCGGGGAACGGGGAGCCGTCATCTAGGCAGCCAGCGAGCAGTTTTCCAGTTTTCTGTGGGGCAGCGTGGTGGCGTCATATCGCAGCGTCAGCTCCTCCCCAGTTAACTTTTGGGCCGTACACCCTGCGATGTTCCCAGCCTCTGCTGAGAGCCAGCAGGCACGGACTAACCTGCCCTCCCCAGAGGGGAGGAGGAAGCTGTGTGGGCGCTCAATCCTTCTCCCCAACCGACCCTCTCCAGTGACCGGGCTGCGTTCCGGACAGATGGCTGGTGTCATGCACAGAGAAATCCAACCGTTGGCCGGCGGGCCGGCCGACAGATTTTTTTTTAATGAGAAAAAAATGTTTTTTCCTTCACGTATTTTTTTTTAATTTGACAATGAGCCTGCAGCAATGGTATGAGCAGTAAACCGTGTAATATATTCACACACACCAGCGAGTGGTAGTGGTCTTACACAGGCAAACTGGCAAGTGTGAGATGCAACTACTGTACAGTATACACTACAGAAAAGTTTTTTGGTTTTTTTTATAAATGCCTCCTAGGCAAGACAAAGTACAGTACTCCAATCACTTCAGACACACAGGAGAATGGGGGGGGGGGGGACTAAACTAACTGATTTGGACTGTTCTTTTTTTTTTTAATTAAGGCACCTGATCTGCTGCAGTTTTTAGAATTTAAATGAAGCAAAAAGCAATGCAACTTGAAAAGAAACACAGGAGAGACAGACTCATGCACTGAGTGAGCAGCAATGAGCTTACAACCTGCCAGGTTGATGGTGACTTGGTGGGCCAAGCAGTCCTTATCTGCCGTCAAAGTCTATGTTTCTATGTAATTAGCTGCTTTTTTTCTCTCTCCTATTCCCCGTTTGTTCTTTTCTAGTTAGCCTGCTTGTTGTTTTATTTAATACAATTCTGGCACTTGCACTAGTTTGTAGACTTTAAGACAAGTTGACAATCGCAGAAAAAGCAGAGCAGACAAGGCTTGATATTGATAACCACGAGGAGATAAGCGTAAGTGACAAGCACTCAAAGCTTCCCAGGCACCAACGGGCAGGTTGATCATTTTTTTTTTGTGTGTGTGTGTATCTTTTATATCCCCTTTTTTTCCTTTTAGTTATTATGCAGTGTTTTATTTTTTAAACAAAAGTCACTCGCTGGATGCCTTTGCTGAAGGTAAACTGAGACCTGATAATACAAAATAAAGAAAGCTCAAAGCTCCGTCTCTAAGTCTGAATATCTTTCATACGCAGTCAGCCATGTAATGAGTAATTCATGCCACACGCAGCCTTATATACCTCTATGCCACCTGACCAACATACAGTTAATCAGGTGGCAGAGGTATGTCACTGTCATGTGAGTCTGTGTGTGGCGCAAGCGCAACCACTTTAAAGGAGATGGTTTTTAAACCCATGCATGCATTGCATTTGGAACAAAGTCCCATTTAGAGAAATAAAACACTTTTGGTGCTTGTTGACAGTTAACTAGGTAGATGTTCTGCTTGTTAATTAATATAGGTTCTGGTCAGTTTTTTTTTTTTTTTTTTTTTTCACCATCAGCGTTTTCCATTCACCTGTTGTGATTTGCAACAGTGATCTTACTTCTGTTGAACAGCGGTAGCAATTTACCAAACGTTTGCAATGCCAGAGGTTTTTTTTTCTGATTATACAGAATTTCAATGTGAAACCTTATGTTTTTGCCCTGGTGTCTACTGTCTAGTGGCCCCACCCACGGACGATCGCTGGTCCAGAATAAAGAATCTCCCCCCAAAACTCTCAGCAATATTCCCAGTCCCCAAATATATAAAAATAATTCCCTAATTTCCCTGGTGTCTAGTGGACCTGCTCCCCAGCCCGATTGTGGGCTTCATTAAAATAAAATATTCCCTGGTGGTCCAGTGGATCTGCACCCCAGCCCGATCGTGGGCTTCATTAAAATAAAATATTCCCAGGTGATCCAGTGGACCTGCTCCCCAGCCTGATCGCGGGCTTCATTACAATAAAATATTCTCGGGTGGTCCAGCGGACCTGCTCCCCAGCCCGACTGCAGGCTTCATTAAAATAAAATGTTCCCTGGTGGTCCAGCGGACCTGCTCCCCAGCCCGATCGCGGGCTTCATTAAAATCAAATATTCCCTGGTGGCCCAGTGGTCTCCCTGGTGGTCTAGTGGACCTGATCCCCAACCCAATCACGGGCTTCATTAAAATAAAACATTCCCTGGTGGTCCAGTGGATCGAATCCTAGCCCAATCGTGGGCTCTGAAACAAAAATATAATCCCTGGTGGTCTAGCGGTACCCCCTCCCCACCCGCCACTCAGACCCACCACAGCAGCTCCCCACAACCCGGTCAGCAGAGGCAGCCGCTCCCACCCATAGCTGCCTGGCCGCCTTGACAGCGTACAGTATGGCTGTCGCCCACTCAATCCCTGCATGGGCCAATGGGCGTGCAGACCGTACTATACTACCTGTCTAAATTGTGAATGAACCATTCACAATTCAGGACTGTGTAGTACAGTCGGTCTGCATGCCATTAATATGCGAGACAATCAAGCGTACGGTCGTACTAGCAGCACCATCGTCAGCGGCGGGCAGCTGCGTTGGGGGCTTCTGCCCTCCGCTGACGGGGGGTGGGCTGGTGGGTCCTGAGGTGGGCAGGTGGGGGTTGGTGCAGCTGGACCGCAGGGTTGTTTCCCCGTTCACGAGAACCCGCGATCGGGCTAGATGACCTGGACCACCAGGAACGTTAACGTCCACAGTGAAACCTGCAATCGGGCTGAGAGCTGGTCACTGGACCGCCAAAGAATATTTTATTTTAATGAAGCCCACGATTGGGCTGGGGAGCCGGTCCACTGGACCACCAGGGAATAATTTATTGTAATGAAGCCCGCGATCGGGCTGGGGAGCATGTCCACTGGACCACCAGGGAATAATTTATTTTAATGAAGCCTGGGATCGGGCTGGGGAGCCAGTCCTCTGGACCACCAGGGAATATTTTATTTTAATGAAGCCTGCGATCGGGCTGGAGAACCGGTCCACTGGACCACCATGGAATATTTTATTTTAATGAAGCCCGTGATCAGGCTGGGGAGCAGGTCCACTGGACCACCAGGGAATATTTGATTTTAATGAAGCCCGCGATGGGGAAGGGTAAGCCAGTCCACTGGACCACCAGGGAATAATTTATTGTAATGAAGCCCGCGATCGGGCTGTGGAGCAGGTCCACTGGACCACCAGGGAATAATTTATTTTAATGAAGCCCGCGATCGGGCTGGGGAGCAGGTCCACTGGACCACCAGGGAATATTTTATTTTAATGAAGCCCGTGATCGGGCTGGGGAGCAGGTCCACTGGACCACCAAGGAATATTTCATTTTACTGAAGCCCGTGATCGCCCTCAGTGCCAGGCTTGTGCCCCAGCCGGGTGCAGTTTGAATGTCCCACCCACTGCGTGCAGATTGAACTCAACAGCCTTAACGTCATGAAATGATGTGCATGAAAATATAGTGACTCAAGACTACAGAATGATGAGACCTGCCTTTCTTCACTCAAGGTGCTTTGACAGCCCCACAGCTCTGCCTTCAGGATACCAGCTCTCCTCTTGCAACGGTCGGCATTTTACTTTTTATGCTGCATTCATTGCCTTGCTGTATTTAATTGTACTGTGCTCTTTTATTTTTTTTGTAAAATAGCCAATTGCAGCAGATGGACTGGAC
Source organism: Neoceratodus forsteri (assembly GCA_016271365.2). Classification (NCBI taxonomy): domain Eukaryota; kingdom Metazoa; phylum Chordata; order Ceratodontiformes; family Ceratodontidae; genus Neoceratodus; species Neoceratodus forsteri. The sequence continues at coordinate 1,225,485,381 of CM057450.1, forward strand.
TAGGTACAATTAAGAAGTTAGCCCTTATTGATCCGGATCCGTCGGACCGCATTGGATCTGGGGCGCTTCTGATTTTCCACGGGTCGGTCCGCACATCCCTAATTCTTATTCACACTACAGGAAGCAGGCCTAAGTCAACTAGTGATATCACCCACAAGGGGTAACGCGATTCTAGATCTGATATTCACAAATAGTGATAGGGTTCTGGGTGTCCAAGTAGGCAACCACCTGGGCAACAGTGACCATAACACAGTATGGTTCAGGGTAAAAAGGACAGAAGACTCCACACACTCAAAACTGAAGGTCCTTGACTTCAGGAGGGCAGACTTCACAAAAATGAAGGCCTGACTGAGGGACAACCTCAGTAACACAACAGAAGGGAGTGTTGAGGAATGTTGGACAAGGTTGAAGGATTCAATAACCATGGTCACAACACAGTGTGCCCGTCGGGTTAGTAAGAACAAAAGGAGGAAAAACCCACTATGGTTTTCCAAGGAGGTGGTAGCCATGGTGAAAGAGAAACGAATAGCCTTCAGAAAGTACAAGGAGTCAGGGAACCAGGCAGACAAAACAGAATACAAACAGAAACTAAAAGAGACAGGAAAAATGCTAAGAAATTGCAAAGGCTCAGACATAGGTTAGGATAGCTCAGGAAGTTAAAAAGGGTAACAAAACCTTTTACAGGTACATACAAGAAAAAAGGAAAACCAAAGGGGGCATCGTTAGAATCACAAAAAAGGATGAATAACCCACAGAACAAGACGGGGAGAAGGCAGAGGCACTCGGTGAGTGCTTCTAGTCAGTCTTCACACAGGAAGTAGAAGATAACGGACCAACAACAGGCATAAAGAAGTGTCCAATTGAAGGAACAGACACAGGTCCCTTCACAGAGGAAAGGTTCCTAGAGGAAAGAGACAAGTTAAAGGTAGATAAAGCTATGGGGCCAGATGGGATACACTATAGCACAATGCCTGCCACTGGGTGTGAACGTCAATGATATCTGCAGGGCCGCATGTCGACAAAGAGGGCTATGGGTATGTGTATTGAACCCCTTTACCACACACTCTATATAGGCCTATACAAATACTTACAGATTGTCCCTTCACAGGTCCCTTCACAGAGGAAAGGGTCCTAGAGGAAATAGACAAGTTAAAGGTAGATAAAGCTATGGGGCCAGATGGGATACACCCAAGAATACTTAAAGAACTTGGGAGAAAACTGGCATCCCGCTTGGCAATGCTCTTCAACAAATCATTGAGGAGTGGGGAGGTGCCGGAGGATTGGAAGAGAGCGACAGTAGTACCACTCCACAAGAGTGGAAGCAAGGAATAGCCAGGAAACTACCATCCGGTTAGTCTAACGTCAGTCGTGGGATAACTGATGGATTCCCTGCTGAAGGAAAGAATTGTAGCAAACTGGTCAGCTCGACAAAAATCAACATGGTTTCACAGCAGGGAGGTCCTGCCAGACAAACCTGGTTGATTTTTTCAATTGGGTCACCAAAACAGTGGATCAGGGTGGGGCAGTGGATGTGGTTTACCTGGACTTCAGCAAAGCTTTTGACTCTGTTCCGCTCAGGAGAATAATCAAAAAACTGGAGAACATGGGAGTCGGGCCTGAGGTAATGAACTGGGTCAGAAACTGGTTACGTGGAAGAACCCAGAGACTACTAGTGAATGGCACTCTGTTAAAAGAGAGGAGGGTGACTAGCGGGATCCCGCAGGACTCAGTTCTGCAGCCGATCCTTTTTAACATATTCATCAGCGACATTGCAGATGAACTGAAGGGAAAGGCGTGCCTGTTTGCAGATGACACCAAAATCGGCAATAGGGTGGACACACCAGCGGGACAGCATAGCATGGAAGCTGATTTCCGAAAACTGGAGGAGTGGTCCAGGACCTGGCAATTGAAATTCAATGCCAAAAAATGCAAGGTCATGCTCCTGGGAAAACATAACCTAGGGAAACTGTACTCAGTGGGAGGAGATCAGCTGGTGGCTACTAGGCAGGAGCGAAGCCTGGGGGTGATTATATCAGATGACCTCAAGGTCAGTACACAATGTGAAAAGGCAGCAATAAAAGCTAGTGGCATCCTGGGATGCATAGAGAGGGCATCACAAGCAGAAGACATGAAGAAATCATGCCCCTGTATCAGTCCCTGGTGGTCTTACCTGGAGTACTGTGTCCAGTTCTGGGGGCCACACCTCAGGAAGGACATAGATAGGCTGGAGACGGTACAGAGAAGAGCAACAAAGATGGTGCAGAGCTTGCATCAGAAATCGTACAAGGCAAGACTAGATTACCTCAAATTATACTCCCTAGAGCAATGCAGGAATTGTGGGGACATGATTGAGACATTTAAATACCTTAAAGGCAACAACAGGGTGCAAGTGCAGAACTACTTTCAGTTAAAAGACTACAACAGGACTAGAGGGCATGACTTTAGACTTAAGGGAGGAAAGTTCAGGAGCAATATGAGGAAATTCTTCTTCACAGAATGCGTTGTGGGACCATGGAACAGCCTGCCAGAGAGGGTGGTGGGAGCCAAGATGGTGAAGGAATTCAACTGGCATGGGACAGACAATGTGGGATACTCAAGCAGGCAGCTAAGTAAGAGGGGAAGGGGTTGGAAATCAAGGGCAGACTTGATGGATCATACGGTCCCCATCTGCCGACAACTTCTATGTTTCTCTTTTAATTGGAAAAGCTCCTGAACGTTAACCTTATTTATACCCCTCATATATTTAAAAGTCTCAATCATGTTGCCCTTCTCCCTCTTCTGTTCCAGGGAGTACATGTTGAGTTCCCTCAGCCTGTCCTGGTATGCCATATGGTGCAGTCCCTGAATCATTTTCGTGGCCCTCCTCTGCACCATCTTGATTCTGTCTATGTCCCTTTTGAGGTGTGGTCTCCAGTACTGTACACAGTACTCCAAGAGGGGGCGCACCTGCGCCTTATAGAGTGGTAACACCATTTCCCTCCTGCAACTCAGGATTCCCTTCCCGATGCAGCCTAGCATGCCACTTGCCTTTAGTGCTGCCTTTTTCACACTAGTTATCCACTTTCAAGTCTTTTGATATAATGACCCCTAGGTCCCTCTCCTGGCTGGTAGAGGCTAGCTTCTCTCCTCCCAGGTAGTAATCCTCTTTGGGACTGTTTCTGCCTAAGTGCATGACTTTGCACTTTTTGGTGATGATTTTCACCTACCATGTTTCCGACCACTCCTCCAGTTTCTTCAAGTCTGAAGTCATACTCCTCACACCCTCAGGAGAGTCCACTCTGTTGCAAATCATGGTGTCATCAGCAAATAGACACACTTTACCTTCCAGGCCCATTTGCAATGTCTGCTATGAACACACTGAAGAGTAGGGGACCCAGTACCGAACCCTGTGGTACCCCGCTAGACACCTCCCTCTCAGCTGAAAATGCCTCATTTACCTGAACCCTCTCTGTTCTTCCTCTCAGTCAGCTACACAACCACCTCCCTTCCCACCCCCATGTGGTCCAGCTTCCTTACCAGCCTTCTGTGTGGAACAGAGTCGAAGGCTTTACTAAAGTCCAGATAGATGACATCTACCGCCGCTCCCTGATCTACTATTCTTGTAACCCAGTAGAAGAAGTCGACCAGATTAGTCTGGCAAGACCAACCTGCCATGAACCCATGCCGTTTGTCTTGCTGCCCACTGGATTCCAGATACATTATGATTCTCTGTTTGAGTAGTGCCTCCATCAACTTCCTACCACCAACATGAGGAACTACTGGGCCTGTAAATGCCAGCCTCCTCCCTGCTCCCTGATTTATGGAGCGGGACCACTGTTGCCCTTCTCCAGTCCTCTGGTATGGTCCCACTCTCTAGTGATTTGGTGAATAATGCTGCTAGTACACTACCCAGCTCCTTGAGAACTAAGAACAAGGGCGGTGATCCTACCACTTCTGCAAGCTATCATTCCATCTCCCTTCTACCTACTCTTGCTAACTGTCTTCTTATCTCTCTGACACTAACTTTTTCACTTTATTCCTATCTGGGTTCTGGAAGAATCACTCCACTACCACCTCCCTGATTAGGCTCACTGATACCACCCTCTCAGGGATGGACAGTGGTCAAATAACATCTGCTATTTTTGTCGAACTAGCAAAGGCCTTCAACACCGTCTCCCACACCCTACTACTAAACAGTTTCTCTTCGTCAGGATTAACTGATTCTGCCACACCAACTGGTTCAGAGCCTACCTCGTAGGTAGGACCCAGTCAGTCAAAATAGCTGACTCCACTTCCCCTCCACTCCCTATTAATACTGGCATCCCTCAAGGATCTGTGTTGGGCCCTATTTTATTCTCCATATTTCTCAATGACCTACCCTCAGTCAGCTCATCCACCTCAATCCATATGTACGTTGATGACATGGTCCTCTTCACCTCAGGCCAGTCCCCAGATGATGTAGCAACCAGACTTCCGCATGAGTTCAATAAAGTTCAGCACTGGTTTTGCTCCCATCAGTTCTCCCTTAATGCCAAGAAGACAGTCTCAATGATCTTTGGCACTAGGTAGAGTCTCTCTAGGCTCCCCTCCATCCCCTCCTTCCATACTCCAGATGGGACAGTCCTTGAAGACTCCGTATCCTTTAGGTACCTTGGGGTTTGGCTTGACCAACACCTCACTTCTCTGGTCATGTGGATGCCATCCTGAAAAAACTGCGCCCCAATTTCGGTGCACTATACAGGAACCGTCGCTGCCTCCCGCTATCGGATAGACACGAATTTGTCCAGAAAATGATACTACCTATCTTCCACTACTGTGATGTAGTCTACAGTGCCGCTCCCAAGTGTTCCATAACCAGACTGGACATCCTTTTTAACTCCTTCTGTTGCTTTGCTATGGATCCCCCCCCCCACCAAATCACTGCAATCTTTACCACTCAATGGCTTTTTCCTCACTTGAAAACAGGCGCCACCTCCACTGCACTACATTTGTAACTAAATTTTGGTTTGGTACATTCCCCCCATCTTACATCTGCACTATCCATCCTACCTCCTCCTGCCCATTCCCTTAGATCATACAACTCCCGCTTAATGGTAGTCCCTCATTGGTCAACCATTGCAGGTCAGTTGGCCTTCTCGTATTGCTTCCCTAAACTTTGGAATGCACTCCCGCACCAGATTCGCCACTCTTCCTCCCCTCACTCCATATCTTCTGCTCTACTTAACTTCCTCTCGATAAACTGTACATGTGTCTAGACCCTCCTGTTTCTCCCTCGTCTTCTCCTACCCTGTCAACCATGAACACCAATATCTGATCCTCCCTGATCCTTCTATTTCCCATCCATACTCTATCCCAACCCCCCACCACCAATACCTTGGGTTCATTTCTCTTCCCCTGCTCACCCTTCTTGTTGGTTCAATGTCACCGATATCAACTGGGTAAATACTTTTCTCTAGAAATTACACCTGGTCTGTTCCCATACGCTTTTTGTATGTATTGTCCATTAGAGCACTTATTTTTGTTCATTACTTAGCATCTTCTGTACCATATACACTGTTATGTAACAACATATGACTTGCATTAATGTCAACTGTATTTATGGATGTTCTCCTGATACCCGCTCCACCAGGACGCACCATGAGACGAACAACTTGTTGTTCAGTGTGCCTTTCCTGGTGAAACAATTCAATAACTAAATAAAAAAACTCTAGGGTGAATCCCATCATGATCCGGTCTCTAGTATGAATCCCATCCAGACCCATGGCTCTGCTACTCCACCCCCGCCTGCCCTCCATACACCTGCATGCTGGGATGGGGGGGGGGCTGCGGACAGGTTGCCAGCATTTGTACATACCGGCCTGTGTGCACCTGTCTGTGGGGGCGCAGCTATGCAGGCGGGGTACATGCCTCTGGCGTGTACTTCCTGCCTGTTCATGCATTGGGCCCATTATGCTCATCAGAGTTCATGTAACTTCTGTGTTTTCTAGCTTATTGATTTTACCACATTAGTGGCTGACTAAAAAATTGTTTTTTCAGTTTTATTTATGCTCCCACCTGGTCCAGGCAGGGCTTCCTTCAGCCTCTGCAGCGCCTCCTCCTGAAATCCTCCTGTTTGGTTTCCTGGCACCGAAGGCCACTCGTGACACACCATGATCATGGCCTCCCAAATTGCTCCCCAGGATGGGGTTACCTTCTTTGCCGTGGTAATTCCCCTACACGATCTGATTGAGCCTGATGGAGGTGAAGCTCTGGGTGGTCCTGCAGCAGGCAGGCTGGATTCAGAGACAACATGAGAGGCTGGTAGTGGGTCATCTCCCTGTAAATGGGTTGTAGCTTTTGGCTTTTCTGGTTCCCCTGGTGATGCCAACATGCAATGATGTCTGAGCAGTGCCAGGCATGCTCCCACACATTATGTGCTGATGTCCAGCGCTCCATGAATCCCTGCATCTGTGTCGATCCCCCACGCACCAACCCCCAATCATCGCTAATGGTCAGACTGTTGTTGGGCTTTGAAAGCCTCCCTTCCTGGAGGAGGGAAACTGTCCATAGGATGCTCAATCCTTCTTCCCCCACGGACCATCCAACAACCCAGTTTCCAGGAGCGAACACAGGTTGCCGGCGTCACGAGCAGTAGCTCTAAAGCTGCACCAACAGGTCAGCCTTAGCTGTCTAAATATTTTCACACAGCACTTATTTCTCAGTTTATTAAAAAAAAATCTGTGTATATGTTTCCACTGTTTGCTGTCATATAAAGCACTACAGTGTTTTTTATTTTATTAGCATCTCAGATTAACACCTTTGAGCTGAAAGCTTGTTTACAGAGGTTCCACGTCATACGAGGACAAAACATACAGCAAAGAACAGAAGAGACATTACAATGCTTCATACAAAGATAAATACAGTTCATTCCAGTATACAAATGAGGTGTATTTAGTAGCCTTTTTTCATATACCTTGGTAACAGGAAGAGCAAAAGAGGTGTGGAGGGTATTTTTATTTATTTGAAAGTCGGATTTACAACCTTTGAGTCGTGGACTCATTTACAAAGGCACCCCGTCGCAGGGAGGGGAGACATGAATACAGTGTGAGGTACAACAGTGGTAACATACAGGTGCAATACATAAAACAATGAAAACACATTTACAGCAGAGGTTTACAGATAAATAAATGGGAAGGGGATGAGGATGTGTCAGGACAGGAATTGAATAGTAAGATAGTTACAGGTAGGTAGGAATTTAGACTTGGAAAGGAGGGGTAAGGAAGTTAGGAGGAATGTAGCAGAGCAGCCCGTAAGGGACTTGTCAAAAACAATGTGGATTAAGGAAGTGGACCCAGCGAGTAGGCAAAAAAAGGGCAGCTTTAGTAAGTGTTAGAGAATACCTCTGATGGAGGGTGGAATGGCAGAAAATCTAAGAGAGTGTAGAGGGAGAGGCAGGGAGGTGTCGGTGAAGGGGGGAGGTAAGAGGTGGAAAGTGAGGGTAGGGAGAAGGGAAGAAATTAAGTGCTGTTATAGAGAGTTCTCCCAGAGGAGAGGAGAGTAGCCGTTAGATGTTACAGTCACACACATTGGCAGTGGCAAGGTGAGCACGAAGTTCTGTTTTGAAAGGGCCAAGTGGTGTCAAAAAGAAGTGCACTGTAAAGTCAGACAAATCTTCATTAAAGATTTATATACAGATTTCATGGATAAGCTCACAAAATGTACTGCAAACCCAAGGAACAGCTGTAAATGAAAATTTTGTTTTCTAGTACGTTGTAGCTGAATAAATTATGTTTACAAGCCCCCTCTCCACGGCCAAAGTAGATATCTTCTCTGATAAGCTGTTCAGGGGTCACCAAGCCCCCACTTCTACCACCATCCCTATTCTGTTCTGAACACTGGTGAGATAGGATGGTTTACTGACTTGATGATCCACAGTGCTCCACATTGGGGCTGCATATGTTCTAGAGAATCTAGACAATCACAGGCAGGGCTGCTGCAAGGGCATGCTTTGCAGCTGAACATCCCTGTAGTAGATGTGGATTGCTCAGTTCCACTGTTTCCACTCCTGTTTTGTGTGGCGGGGGTGGGCGGATTAGATGTTGGGAAGGGGGTTGTTAAGTATCCCTTTAAGAACCACAAGGAGTGGATAGTAAACATACCCAGCAGAACATATACAGCATACTTATTTAATTCCTATTTGTGATAAGGGTGTGGACGTAATAGGCCCCGAGTCCATTCTGGCCTTGAATCAGTATGATATTATGTTGCAATGTATGTTGCAGAGCTGGAGGCCATTTTAGATTACCCATCTGAGCAAATACAGTACTAACTACACATCCTGTTCTGGAGCTCAGTCAGGTTTCCTTGGGTAAACAAATGAAAAAAGCAACATGACCTTTGAATTTTTGCTTGTGGCCTCTGCAGGGGAAAGGAGAGATGCATATGACCAACTTTATTTAATTTATTTATTGAAATGATTCACCCAGACGGCACACTGAGCGACAAGTCACTCATCTCCTGGTGCAACCTGGGGGGAAGGGGTACAATAGGAGTGAGACATTAAACATTCAAGTTACAAGATCAACACTAACATACAGTTCTAAGGCAGGTGTTACAAGCAGTGTTACAACAGTATTGCACATAATAGGTAGAAAGAGTGGACAATAATAAGTGCCGGGTTAATAAATAAACAAGTGCTTACATGAAAGAAAAGGGGGAAAGGAGAAGGAGGGGTGAGGTGGGGAAGGGGGAAGAGTCATGTTCAGGTTACATTCAAGTTACAAGATCAACATTAACATATAGTTGTAAGGCACGTGTTACAAACAATGTTAAAACAGTGTTGCACATAATATGTACAAAGAGTGGACAATAACAAGTACCGGATTAATAAGTAAACAAGTGCTTACGTGAAAGAAAAGGAGAGGAAAGAGTGAGGTGGAGGGAAGGGGGAAGTTCAAGTTCAAGTTTATTGCAGGAAAACTCCATTGAGCAAGCTCATTCACAAGGAGGTCCTGTGACATAAACACTAAAAGTACAAACACAGATAGGTAATAACAGTATATACATGAAATGACGTTACATGATACAGGCTGGATATACATACAAGGGTACCACATAGGGTGACCTCAGGTGGTAAACATTGATATGAGACAGGAAGCGACTTACAGGTTGCATACTGATAAATGAAACATGATGACTGGTGTGCAATACATATATTTTAGCAGCTAGAACAAACAACAGACTACAACTGATATCGGGGGGAGGAGTGATTTGATAGAGTAGCAGTGGAGCGTAAGCATAGATAAAGCCAGAAGCAGAAGGGGAAGGGAAAGCAGTTAATATGACAAATCAATTATATCTTACCAGTGGATAAATATGGCACACATGGGGAAGGAAGAGACTTAATGACAGTTACAGGTGTCTTTTATTTTGGCTGAACTTAGCGATTTGTAGAAGTTTATTGAAACTGCTAGTTAGTTTCAGTACGGTTTGTAATTGGTTCCAAATGGAGGGAAGGGCATATGCAATAGCACGTTTACCAAAGGAAGTCCGCGTCCTTGGTATGTCAAGCATAATAAAGTCAGATTTTCTTAACGAGTATGCACTATGTGAGATACTAATAAGAGAAGAGAGATAGCTTGGCAATTTCTGCAGGAGCAGTTTAAGAGTCCATAGCCCAGCATGGAGCAGGCGTCTAGTAGTGAGGATGTCCAACCAACAGCTGCATATAAGTTACAGTGGTGTGACGGTGAGGAGTTGGTAATGAACCATAGCATGCGGTGATAAAGGATGTCCAGTTTACTTAGATTTGCAAGAGTGGTGGAGGAATAGATTACACGCCATAGCCGAGTAGGGGAGAAAAGTGGCCTGTACAAGCTTGTTTCGAGTTTCAGGAAGCGCCTATTTCTGTAGAAGAAACCTAACCTTGCTTTTAACCTTCTAGAGACATCTTCGACGTGGTAATTGAAAGATAATTTATCGTCGATCCAGATACCCAGATATTTAAATTTGGTTACAACTTCCAGAGGCTCGTTTAGCATGGTGACAATGAAGTCTTGGGCAAGGGTATTGGGGGCCTGTGACAGCACTCTGAGAGAATATCATCGCTTAGTCTTCTTAGCATTAAGCAGAAGCTTGCCTTTATTAGATTATGCTCAAGTTGTGCGAAGTCCGCTTGAAGCACTCCTTGACTTCAGATAACGATGAGCCAAGTATACAACACAGTATCATCTGCAAAAAGTGCAGATTGGACGTAGATATGTTAGCATCTAAGTCATTAATGTACAAAGAAAACAAGATAGGGCCTAAGATGGATCCTTGGGGGACTCCTCTTGCAACTGGCAAGGCAGCAGAAAAAAAGCCTTCCGCCTTTACTTTTTGGAATCTTCCAGTTAGGTAGCTAGAGAACCACTGGGTGGTATGGTATGCGGCACCCAACTTTGCAAGGCAATTGACTAATAGTTTGTGATCAACAATATCAAAAGCTTTGCTGAGGTCCAAAAAGACTGCACCAGTTACCTTCTTAGCATCTATAGCAGAGATCCAATCATTGGTTACTTTTGCTAGTGCAGTGATTGTGCTATGATTAGCCCGGAAGCCAGATTGAGCTGGGTTAATGAGAGACAAAGTTTCCAAGTGAGATTTTAACTGAATATGGATCAGTTTTTCGAGAACTTTAGAAAGGATAGGCAATATGGAGATAGGCTTATAGTTGTTTACATCGCATGGGTCACCAGATTTAAATAGAGGGAGGATATGTGCTATTTCCAGAAGGATGGCACAGTAGCAGATGTAATGGAAAGATTGAAGATGTGGAGAATTGGGGCAGTGAGATGGGTGTTGCCTGACCTTAGGAAAAAGGGTTCCAAGCCATCGTCCCCTGTGTTTTTTTTGGTGTCTAAGTTAAGAAGAGAATCTTCTACTTCTTTATAAGTTATCTCGCGCAGTTGGAAGGGGCTGGGTGCAGGACTAGATGTAGGGGGAGGGGTATGCTGGCTCACCGCAGCACCAGCATAAGGTGACGAGTCAAAAGTTAATCCAGCTGTGGCAAAGTGGGAGTTAAGTTCCTCCAGGATTAGGGACTTGTTTTCCACAATCTTGCCACTTGCAACTATCTTTGTTGGGACAGAGGGGGCCATGGGCCATCCTTCTATAGCTTTGATAGTCTTCCATATTTTATGAGGGTTACCTTTAGCTTGTTCAAGTAGAAATATAATAGTTAGCTTTAGCAGAGCAAGTTTTTCACACAGTTATTCCTGGCTGTTCTAAAGGCCTGCCAATCCAAGATTTTTGGAATGTCTAGCTTTAGCCCAGAGCTTATGTTGAGCTATAAGGGCTGCCTTGAGATCTGAGGTGAACCAGGGGTTGGAATTGTTCCGTACCCTTACTTTTGATGAAAGGGGCATGCTTATTTATTATTGTAGTGAGTTTGCCATTAAGGATGTAAGCTGCCTTGTTGACATCTTTGGCTAGGTAGAGATCTTGCCATCTGACCATGCTCAGGTCGGATAGCAAGTTTACTGCACTGAATTTGCGAAAGGATCTTTTTGTTATAAAGATGGGTTGTGGCCGGGCCTTAATTTGAGATCTAATGCAAGTTACAATTCCTATGATTGCTCATGTCATTAGAAACACTGCCGAATGAGATATTTTGTGTGAATGGGTGGTTAGTACCACATCTAGAATTGAACTGTTGGCAGTATTTAGAGTGTTGTTCCTAGTGGGTTCACTGACTAATTGCCCAAACACAGCTCGCCACAAAGGATTTGAGGCCGTGTGATTTAGGTGACAGCCAGTCCATATTTAGATCTCCTAGAACTATTGTTTCAGTTTTGCATCTACAAACATGGATTTCAAAAAGATTAAGGACTTCATCACCACCAGACGGGGGTCTATAGCCACCTAGGATAGTGATACATTCCGAGGAGGGGAGATGAAGGCTCAGCGAAACTAACTCAAATTCCTGGGCTAGAGATTTGCAACTAATATTGGTGACCAAGTACTTAGATTTGGCATAGATAACCACACCCCCGCCTCTAGACTCTCTATCTGCTCTAAATAAATTGTAGCCCTGCAGTGATATTTGTTGATCAGTGTTTGTTTTTTTAACCACGACTCAGTAATTATGATAAGGTCAGGGTTAACGTGTGCAGCCCAGGCTTGCAGCTGTACAAGTTTTTTAGGCAGGCTTAAAATGTTGACCATCATCATTTTGAGACCTGTGGCCTCAACAAAATAGATAGTTGAGTAAGTTGTAAGGGGCCAGGGTTGAGCTCACATTTCCTGAGCAGAGAAGAAGCAGAAGTATAACTTTCTTTAAGGAGCTTATAAGAATGGAGACTGCTTTTATTTCTTCGCTGCAACCCATATCGACATGCACAAGAGGCGGCACCACTGTAATGACAGTTGATCGTGATCAATGTAAGTGCTTGAGTAGACATAGGTGAGGACAGTAGCAAGGGGGTGTAGGCTAACCGGGGGGAATAGGCTAAAAGGGGAGAGGAGAATGACAGAGTGTCTGCATGGTAGACCGTTATAACATTACGTATTGCTAAGGTACATTGGAGAACTGAATTGCATTGAGGTACTTCAAATTGCACTGTATTGCTGAAAACTCTGCACCTTAGGAGCAATAAAAACACAATAAGGACAGCCATGGTCCCAGACTGAGTGGTCTCGTGATTTGTATTAGTGCAATATTTTCTAGGCAAGTAATTTGCCCACCTAGGTACTCACTTAAAACCTAGATGAGAAAATACAGCAGAAAGAGGAACAAGGAGAGTAGGAGCATCTTAGTTAGTGGCGGGGCTCAAGAGATATTCACACAGGGCAGTCTTATTGGCCACACTCAGATACCAATCATAGGTTGGCAGCAGTCGAAACTAGGCCAATGAAGAGTCGTGTCCCTGGAGACCCCTTCAGGATGCAAGGAACCCTGCTAGGGGACTGGGGGAACCAGAGAGAAGGGGATAGGTAGTGTCCCAGAGAGACCCCTTCAGGATGTGGGGAACCCTGCAAGGGGGCTACGGGGCTAGACAAATGGTAAACTTCAAGACATGTATTCCCCAGAATAAGAATTTAGGTAAAAGGATGACCAGGAGTGTGGACACAGAGTTGAGCCAAAAGATGTGTGTGACTTGTATTCCTACCAGATTCTGGAATTTACAAATGGCAAAACAACAAAGTTACCATAGGTACCTGTTATAATTGCTACTTGTAATGTCTTCAGAGTTGCTCTTCAAAACTGGATTTACTCCCAGTGTGCTCACCCAGTAATCAAAAACAAAATATATTTGCTGGACAGCATTATTAACGGTACTCCACACTGCCTGCTGAAATAAAATACTTTGTGCTCCTTTAATAAATTCTTTATGATCTGACCCGAATAAAATACACATTGCGTGCCTCAACCCACATAAAAACATTAACAAAAATACAAAATTTATGGAGCTCTCTTTTATACATGTTATGCAACACTCCATAGTCCCTATGGTTATATTGCAAATACTTTACAGTAATGCTCAGAATGGCGTCCCAGTATGCAATAAATATATTAATAGTACATCAAGTTTTCATGAAATGTTTATAATTGTTAAAGTCTTACCAGTGTAAATGTAAACTAAGAACAACACTCTATCTAGACAGGGGAGGCATGTAATTAAATCAGAGCAGTTCTTCTGGAAAGACAGCCGAACGAAACATGTAGTTAATCAGATAAAGTACTCCAATGAAACTGCCACGTCTTTCTCAAGTGAAATTGCTTTCAAAATGGAATTTATTGTCGCTTATGTGGACTCATCATAAAATGCTCTTTCTTGCACAAGCAGCCATGCTGAAGCATGCCACTGTGCTGCATTTTGTCACTGCTGCCTCTTTTCTAAATTCTTGTAACATCACCCTCCTCGCCAGCAGTTGGGGAGCTTACTCTCGTTTCCTGTGACAGGGCCAGCTTGTACTTTCCAGAAATTAAATGGTTAAACTGTGCCACTCTGTGCATGTATAATAATGCTGTTTACTGTTCTGTGAGATCCTGTTCTAGGAAATTTTTTAACTTTTAGGTACAGCTTGTGTTTAGTGGTCTTGTAAACAACAAGTTCCTTCCTGTGTGGGTTGCCCTATCCTAAGTGGTATAAATCTGGACCCCTGCCACTGCAAAGGAATTTGATCGATCCAGAGAGATCTACATGGAAGAAATGGGGTTCAACCCACCACTGTTCCAGCTGCGACTGGTTAGAGTGTACTAGCCAGGCTCAAGAGGTGGTACTAGATCCCAAGTCTGGTGGTGGCGCTTGTCCTCTCCAGGATAAGTCTCTGGAGGCCTGTATCCAGAACACAGATTTCAGTGGTATGGTGGAGGCCTGCTGGTGGTTACTCTTCAAGGGGCTCTGCCTGATGGTGTCCACCAATAGTGTCCATCTGCACCACAGAAGAGGTATCAGCCAGCAGCAGAGACCAATGGAGCAGAGTGCATGCTTCAGCCAGAATATCAAGGGTAGGAGCCAGCCTGCCGGTGCAGCAGTAGTGCTACCACCTGCAACACCAGCAACCCAGGTTCAGGAATGAGCCTGGGCTGCAGGAGGGCCAGCCAGGGAGGACGGTTCAGTGTCCCATGGACACTTGCCTCCTTGGGGGTGTGCAGGATTCTGGTCTGCACCGCACATGGCCACCTGGGTGACCACAGGTGGTAGTGCTGTGGAGCCAGTGCTCGCAGGGAGGGTGGTGCTGGTGTTCTGATGTCTTGGCGTCAGACACAATATCCTTGCAATGCTCAGGAGATAGGGAAGAAAAACAGAAAATCCCTGACTGTGCAGGATGCTGCCACCACTCTGCCGCAGGTCCAGCACCGCTAACAGACTTTCTTCCCTTAATTGACACTTCAGTTCATTCAGGGGTAAAAGGTGGCCCCTGGGCAACCCTCCCCATTGGGGGGTTATCCACGGGGGAACACAGGAGAGAGGCAAGTCCTAGAGAAGATGGGTGACAGGGCTGGGCAGGGCAGAGGGACTGCAGGGGGCTGGTCAGTGTCAGGCAAAGTACAGTAAATTGAAACAAAAAATATGAATACCAATGGTATTCTGTTTTGCTGCTGTCTCCTGAGTCAGGGAGTGGATAAAAGGTACTAACAGCTATCTAAATCACTTGATGTAAACAGATGGTTACTGTGGAAATGTAAGTTAAACTACAAAAGATACTGCTTTAGGGCACCGAAATCCTAATTATCCAGGGCACCTGGTAGCCACTCTGCGGCTGCAGGTGGATTATTGTTTATAACACCGAATGTGACCAAGTCGTCCACAGACATCAGATTTCTAGTGATCATGGGTACATGTGTGTGGAATACTGTTTACAGTACTGATATGAAGAAAAACATACTCAGCACTCATAGAACAAGGTTAATCCAGTTGCTTAGTGCAAATTTATTGTGGCAAACTTGCCCGAACAATGATACTACAGCCCCAGCGCTTCAACCCTTCTCTGGGTCTTCCTCAGGGGGTGGATCTGAGGCATCAACAAACATGCCAAACATTTATACAATATCATTTAAAGTGATACACACCCTTAGTGTTAAAAGTAAAAAACAAGTTATCAAAAGCATACAAAACTTTACTTTGTGGATAATGGGATGGACAATTCTTAAACTCAATGATTCAATTACCACAGTATACAATAAATACAACTTATTATCTTTACAATAACTTCAAATCTTAAGCCTAGATCGCAAGGATTTTTTTCAGAAGGAGAATGCAAAAATAACAAGTAAAAGGCAAACAATAGTTGGGAAGTATTAAAATATGAGGGGAGGGTGGGTGGGTGGGGAACAAACCAAAATCAGCAAGCTGCTTTTTATAGTCTTTAAGTCACTAACTTAATATTTACATCATATTCCTTCTTAGTCAGATGACTTATCACTGGAGTTAGGCACTGTATGTACACAGATGTCGCAGGTGGTGGTCCATTAGTTAATTTACCATTTCAGATGCACAATATCTACAAGGATCTAGAACTAAAACTTATTAGAGACTAGACATCTTAAAACTTCTCCTTCACCACCAAAAATGTGGTGATGTTATGAACTCTGCCCTGCATGAAGAACTCGCAAAAAGGCCCCACTTTACCAGATTTGTGATGCATTGCATGAGGTGCTTCACTGCTGAAATAAACATAACTATGCAATGGGTGAATAGCTTGCAGGTCACATGTTGTACAAAAAGCTGATCACGAGTACACTGCTGCTGGAGGTACAATTATGTAACCATCAGATCCCCCCTCACAGTGCACAGTCCTAGCAGGTTAGGGGAAGGATTAGAAACAGAGAGTTTGACGGCAGATAAGGACCGCTTGGCCCACCCAGTCTGCCCATTTCCCTACCTAATGGATAAGCTGCAGATCCTAGTTATCCAACAGCCTACTTCCTCCTACACCCCACTAGAATTGCCTTATGACTGTCCCATGCATGCTTGAATTACACCACTGTTTTTGACTTCACAACCTCCTCCTGTAGGCTGTTCCATGCATCCATAACCCTCTCTGTGAAAAAATACTTCCTTACATTACCTCTGAGCCACCCCCCCATCTTCAAATTGTGCCCCCTTGTTCTTGCACACCTCTTTTTTTGAAAGATGCTACCCTCTTGGACTTTGTTGATTCCCTTGAGGTACCTTGAAAGTTTCTATCATGTCCCCCTCCTCCTTTCCTCGAGGCTACATATTAAGCTCCTTTAGTCTCTCTTCATATGTCTTCTGTGCAGACCCTGCACCATTTTAGTTGCCCTCCTCTGGACAGCTTCCATCTTGTCTATGTCCTTATGGAGACTGGGTCTCCAGAACTGCACACAGTACTCCAGATGGGGTCTCACCAGCTGTCTGTACAGAGGGATAACAACTTCCTGTTTTCTGCTGGTGATGCCTCTCCCTATGTATCCCAGTATCTCCCCTGCCCTCCTTACTACCCTCTCACATTGCTTGCCCACCTTTAGGTCATCTGATATGACTACCCCCAGGTCCCTTTCCATTTTTGTTGTTGTCAGTATCTCACCCCCCATTGTGTACTCTTCCCCTGGGTTTTTGTTTCCCAGGTGCATTACCTTGCACTTCTTAGCATTGAATCTAAGCTGCCATACATTTGACCATTCCTCCAGCCTTGCCAAGTCCCTTCTCATCCTTTCCACCCCACCTTGTGTATCAACCCTTTTGCAAATCTTTGTGTCATCTAAAAAGAGACATACTTTTCCTTCCAGTCCCTCTGCAATGTAGCATATAAAGACATTGAAGAGGACCAGTCCTAATACTGAACCCAGCGGTACCCCACTAGTAACCCCCCTTTCTTCAGAATGGACTCCATTTACTATTACCCTCTGTGTCCTGTTCTCCAGCCACTTCTTTACCCAGGCTACGATCTTGGGACCCACTCCCAGGCTGGCTAACTTGTATATTAATCTTTTGTGTGGGACTGTGTCAAATGCCTTGCTAAAGTCTAGGTAGGCCATGTCCACAGCCCCTCCCTGATCTACTACTTTGGTCACCCAGTCAAAGAAATCGATTGGATTCGTCTGACATGACCTTCCCGCTGTGAATCCATGGTGCCTTGGGTCCTGTGCCCCTCTGGCCTCTAGGTACTCGACAGTTCTTTCCTTCAGAAGTGATTCCATCATTTTCCCTATCACTGAGGTTAAACTAACAGGTCTGTATTTGCCTGCTTCTGCCCTGCTCCCACTTTTGTGAAGTGGAATCACATCTGCTCTCCTCCAGTCCTCAGGTACACCCCATCCTCCCATGATTTAGAGACATAGATACATAGAATTTGACGGCAGATAAGGACCGCTGGCCTACCCAGTCTGTCCATTTCCCTACCTAATGGATAAGCTGCAGATCCTAGTTAACCAGCAGCCTACTTTTTACCCCACCCCTAGAATTGCCTTATGACTGTCCCATGCATGCTTGAATTCAACCACTGTTTTTGACTTCACAACCTCCTCCGGAAGGCCGCTCCATGCATCCACAACCTCTCTGTGAAAAAGACTTCCTTACATTACCTTTGAGCTGCCCCCCATCTTCAAATTGTGCCCCTTGTTCTGCACACCTCTTTTTGAAAGATGCTACCCTCTTGGACTTTGTTGATTCCTTGAGGTACTTGAAAGTTCCTATCATGTCCCCCTCCTCCTTTCCTCGAGGCTATACATATTAAGCTCCTTTAGTCTCTCTTCATATGTCTTCTGGTGCAGACCCTGCACCATTTTAGTTGCCCTCCTCTGGACAGCTTCCATCTTGTCTATGTCCTTGCGGAGACTGGGTCTCCAGAACTGCACACAGTACTCCAGATGGGGTCTCACCAGCTGTCTGTACAGAGGGATAACAACTTCCTGTTTTCTACTGGTGATGCCTCTCCCTATGCATCCCAGTATCCTCCCAGCCCTCCTTACTGCCCTCTTACATTGCTTGCCAACCTTTAAGTCATCTGATATGACTACCTCCAGGTCCCTTTCCATTTTTGTTGTTGTTAGTATCTCACCCCCCATTGTGTACTCTTCCCCTGGGTTTTTGTTTCCCAGGTGCATTACCTTGCACTTCTTAGCACTGAATCTAAGCTGCCATACATTTGACCATTCCTCTAACCTTGCCAAGTCCCTTCTCATCCTTTTTGCCCCACCTTGTGCATCAACTCTGTTGCAGATCTTTGTGTCATTTGGTAAAGAGACATACTTTCCTTCCAGTCCCTCTGCAATGTCGCTATAAAGACATTGAAGAGAACCAGTCCTAATACTGAACCCTGCAGTACCCCACTAGTAAGCCCCTTTCTTCAGAGTGGACTCCATTTACTATTACCTCTGTGTCCTGTTCTCCAGCCAATTCTTTACCCAGGCTATCATCTTGGGACCCACTCCCAGGCTGGCTAACTTGTATATTAATCTTTTGTGGGACTGTGTCAAATGCCTTGTTAAAGTCTAGGTAGGCCATGTCCACAGCCCCTCCCTGATCTACTACTTTGGTCACCCAGTCAAAGAAATCGATTGATTCGTCTGACATGACCTTCCCGGTAGAATCCATGGTGCCTTGGGTCCTGCGCCCTCTGGCCTCTAGGTACTGACAGTTCTTCCTTCAGAAGTGATTCCATCATTTTCCCTATCACTGAGGTTAAACTAACAGGTCTGTATTTGCCTGCTTCTGCCCTGCTCCCACTTTTGTGAAGTGGAATCACATCTGCTCTCCTCCAGTCCTCAGGTACACCCCATCCTCCCATGATTTAGAGACATAGATACATAGAATTTGACGGCAGATAAGGACCGCTTGGCCTACCCAGTCTGTCCATTTCCCTACCTAATGGATAAGCTGCAGATCCTAGTTAACCAGCAGCCTACTTCTTTCTACCCCCACCCCCTAGAATTGCCTTATGACTGTCCCATGCATGCTTGAATTCAACCACTGTTTTTGACTTCA
This sequence comes from Neoceratodus forsteri, assembly GCA_016271365.2. Lineage (NCBI taxonomy): Eukaryota > Metazoa > Chordata > Ceratodontiformes > Ceratodontidae > Neoceratodus > Neoceratodus forsteri. The sequence goes on from CM057450.1 coordinate 1,225,504,772, forward strand.
CAACCTCCTCCGGAAGGCCGTTCCATGCATCCACAACCCTCTCTGTGAAAAAAAAAGACTTACATTACCTTGAGCTGCCCTCCCCATCTTCAAATTGTGCCCCTTGTTCTTGCACACCTCTTTTTGAAAGATGCTACCTCTTGACTTTGTTGATTCCCTTGAGGTACTTGAAAGTTCCTATCATGTCCCCTCTCCTCCTTTCCTCGAGGCTATACATATTAAGCTCCTTTAGTCTCTCTTCATATGTCTTCCGGTGCAGACCCTGCACCATTTTAGTTGCCCTCCTCTGGACAGCTTCCATCTTGTCTATGTCCCTGTGGAGACTGGGTCTCCAGAACTGCACACAGTACTCCAGATGGGGTCTCACCAGCTGTCTGTACAGAGGGATAATAACTTCCTGTTTTCTACTGGTGATGCCTCTCCCTATGCATCCCAGTATCCTCCCAGCCCTCCTTACTGCCCTCTTACATTGCTTGCCAACCTTTAAGTCATCTGATATGACTACCTCCAGGTCCCTTTCCATTTTTGTTGTTGTTAGTATCTCACCCCCCATTGTGTACTCTTCCCCTGGGTTTTTGTTTCCCAGGTGCATTACCTTGCACTTCTTAGCACTGAATCTAAGCTGCCATACATTTGACCATTCCTCTAACCTTGCCAAGTCCCTTCTCATCCTTTTTGCCCCACCTTGTGCATCAACTCTGTTGCAGATCTTTGTGTCATTTGCAAAGAGACATACTTCTCCTTCCAGTCCCTCTGCAATGTCGCTTATAAAGACATTGAAGAGGACCGGTCCTAATACTGAACCCTGCGGTACCCCACTAGTAAGCCCCTTCTTCAGAGTGGACTCCATTTACTATCCTCTGTGTCCTATTCTCCGGCAATTCTTTACCCCAGGCTATCATCTTGGGACCCACTTCCAGGCTGGCTAACTTGTATATTAATCTTTTGTGTGGGACTGAGTCAAATGCCTTGCTAAAGTCTAGGTAGGCCATGTCCACAGCCCCTCCCTGATTTACTACTTTGGTCACCCAATCAAAGAAATCTATTAGATTCGTCTGGCATGACCTTCCCGCTGTGAATCCATGCTGCCTTGGGTCCTGTGCCCCTCTGGCCTCTAGGTACTCGAAAATTCTTTCTTTCAGAAGTGATTCCATCATTTTCCCTATCACTGAGGTTAAACTAACAGGTCTGTAGTTTCCTGCTTCTGCCCTGCTCCCACTTGTGTGAAGGGGAATCACATCTGCCCTCCTCCAGTTCTCAGGTACCACCCCATCCTCCCATGATTTGTTAAAGAGTGTAGTCAGTGGTGTCACTAGTTCTACCCTTAGTTCTTTTAGAATTCTGGGATGAATCCCATGAGACCCCATTGCTTTGTCCACCTTCAGTTTTAAGAGTTCTTTCAGAACCCTTTCTTCTGTAAATGGGCTGGTATCAACTTCTGTATCCAGAGTGTTTCTATTGTTTGTTTTAGGTACCTCCCCCTCTTCATTTGTAAATACTGAGCAAAAATATTTGTTTAGTATCTCTGCCTTTTCACCGTCACCCTCTGCCCACCCCTCCCCTTTATTAAGCCTCACTATCCCTCCCTTAGTCTTCCTTCGCTCCCTGATGTACCTAAAAAAGGTTTTATCCCCCTTCTTAACTGAGTTGGCTATCTTTTCCCGGTTCGGGCCTTTGCTGTTCTGACTGCTTTCCCAGCTTCCTTTTGCTTTAACTGATACAATTCTCTGTCCTGCTCCTTCTGTGATTCCTTGTACTTTCTGAATGCTTTCTTTTTCTCTTGAACCTTCACTGCCACTTCCTTTGAGAACCATAGTGGTGTCTTACATCATTTGTTTTGTTTATTTGCTTCACACAAAGGCGTGTTACCTCTATGATGGCAGTTTTGATTATTCCGCATTGTTCTTCCACCCCTCCTTCCTGCCCATTTGCTAGTGCATTCCTTAGGCACTCACCAATTTTGGCGCAGTCAGCCCTCCTGAAGCCCAGTACTTTTGCCTTTGTATGGCTTGACTCTATTGCTGTGTTTATCGTGAACCATACTGTTCGATGGTCACTAGTTCCCAGACGGCTACCCACTTCTACATCTGTGATCCTCTCTTCATCTCCATTTGAGAGAACCAGGTCTAAGATTGCTCCCTCTCGAGTGGGTTCCAATACTAGTTGTCTAAAGCATGCCCCCACAGGTCATCTAGAATAACTCCACTCTTAGAAGTGGCTGCTGCAACTGCACTCCAGTTAACATCTGGCATATTCAGATCACCCATCAGCAATATCTCCCCTTTATCTGCCATTCTAAGTATACTTTCTATCATTTTCTTGTCCATTTCCTCCCCCTGAGAAGGCGGTCTGTATACAACCCCTGTGCGGATTGTGGTGCCATTACCTGCCTCCAAATTGACCCACAGTGCTTCTTCTCCTCCCTGTTTACCCTTTTGTTCTGTTGCTTTGATTCCTTCCCTTATGTAAAGAGCTACTCCTCCTCCTCTTTTACCCTCCCTGACCCTCCTGTAGCTAGTGTATCCTGGTATGTTTACATCCCAGTCATGGTTCTGTGTGTACCATGTTTCTGTGACTGCCATGATATCCAGATGTTCCTCCTCCATCAAGGTCACTAATTCAGGAAGCTTGTTACCCAGACTACGGGCATTGGTACTCATTGCTCTCCATTTTTTGATGGCTTTACCTTCTGTAGCAGCATCCCCCTTGACCTTTCTACCTTGGTCTTTTTTAAAGAGGGTAGTCAGTGGTGTCACTAGTTCTACCCTTAGTTCTTTTAGAATTCTGGGATGAATCCCATGAGGCTCCATTGCTTTGTCCACCTTCAGTTTTAAGAGTTCTTTCAGAACCCTTTCTTCTGTAAATAGGCTGGTATCAACTTCTGTATCCAGAGTGTTTCTATTGTTTGGTTTAGGTACCTCACCCTCTTCATTTGTTAAAGCTACTAACTTTCTGAGGGTGAAAACTGGGACGGTCCATCCTGCACATGACCCTCCCCCACCGTGTCACTCCCATGGGCACCACCGCAGACAACGCTGCACACAATCAATTAAATTTTGCTGTTTGCTCTGGCCATGCTGCCCCACAGTAACACCAGCAATAAACATCCAGATTAAAACAATACATCATTCTGCTGCAGCAAGTTCCAAATCATGATGTACAGAAAGTTCATTAGAAGCAAATTTGTGTTTACGATCAGACATTCGAGCTGCATGTATTGCTCCTCCTGACAGTCCCATCCAACCCATTTACACTCACCTCATTTGCTGAGCAAACTTCACTTCAGTGACTCCCACCACCACACCAGATTGTTTTCACACACTTCCCTACAACTGGTCAGGTTTGGGTAATTTAGTTTACTGCTGCCGGTCTCTTCTCTGTCTGGAGTCCCTCTCAGCTGCTGGCAGGCAGATGTCCACATGCGCTTGCTTGCACTACTACTCAGTCTAATCTAACAGGAAGGAACATGCTTTACTGTGCCCCCACTGACATGCTTGCAGTGCAATACAGGCTCAGGGGTTGAAGTTGCAAACTGCTGTCCAGCCCGAGCAGCGCCACAGTGCTGCTGAAATAACTGTCACTCATGGATTAGCAGTCAGCCAAAAAAAAGGGACAAAACTGGGACAAGTAAGCAAAAACCAGGACAAAAGTGACATTCTGCAAAACTTATGGGGACACCGGGACATGCTGCCTAAAATAGGGACTGTCCTGGGAAAATAGGGACTGTTGGTAGCTTTATCATTTGTGAATACTGAGTAAAAATATTTGTTTAGTATCTCTGCCTTTTCACAGTCACCCTCTGCCCACCCCTTCCCCTTTATTAAGCCTCACTATCCCTCCCTTGGTCTTCCTTCACTCCCTGATGTACCTATAAAAGGTTTTATCCCCCTTCCTAACTGTGTTGGCTATCTTTTCCTCGGTTTGGGCCTTTGCTGTTCTGACTACCTTCCCAGCTTCCTTTTCCTTTAACTGATACAGTTCTCTGTCCTGCTCCTTCTGTGATTCCTCGTACTTCCTGAATGCTTTCTTTTTCTCTCTAACCTTCCCTGACACCTACTTTGAGAACCATAGTGGTTTCTTACATTGATTAGGACGTGTTGTGAAGAAAACACAGAAGCGGTTACAAAAACAAGGTTTCGTGCTGCTACTTTTTCATAGTTAGTGTTTATAGCATTGCTAGTTGTAACTGGAATTTTGAAGTGAGATTTTCTTTTCGAAGTTGTTCATCACCACTATCCAGTCAATGTCAGTGGCTCAGCAGGTTGCACACTCACCTCTAAGGCTAGAAGACCGGAAGGTTGTGGGTTCTAACCCCACACCAGGAACTTGGGGTAAAACCCATTGCTGACACTATAGTGTAGCATGCGGGGGATGCTGTACTCCTGAGGTGCCGTCTTTCAGACGAGATGTTATACTGAGGTCCCGTCTGCTTATCCTGGTGGTTGTTCAGGTGAACGTTAAAGATCTCATGGCACTTCTCGAAAACAGGAGGAGAATTTTATTAAGAAAAATCAAAATATACAGAAAAAGCAAATCATACTAACAATACAAAATATAAATTCAAGACACAGCATATCAAAAATTGTGTATACAGAACTAACAATGAACAAAAAAGGGCAACAGAAAAAGTTAGGCAGGTAGGTAAAACTTTATTTTTATACAGGAATACATGTTGTTTGGAGTTTTACAGTCCAATTTACAAGACAGTCCCATGTTCAAATATCAAAAAGTTGCACATGAAATAACATTACAAATACAAAATGTACTACAAATTGATACAATACATAAAATACAATATTAAAACACAGCATTTACAAGACGCAGAAGTGCTAAGTACATTGACAAGAGAAGGAAAAGAGGTCCTTAATTGCCATGATGAAAGCCCTGTGTGCAGTTTCAGCACATATAGTTGGTGGTAATTTATTCCAATATACCGTGGCTCGAGAGGTCAAAGTTTGATCCCCGTATTTATTGTTACGGTTTCCTTGATAAATTTTGTTTCAATGGACAGACCTAAGTTTAAGTGATAATACTTTCTGGGATATAAAAAAAAAGAAAAAATATAAGAACCCTAAACAAAATAACTACTATCGACTTGTTTCTTTTACAATGTCAACCTTAAGATATTCAGGATATTCCTTTCCAGGGGGCCTGAAGTTATTCCTCACCGTAACAGTAGTTTTCTTTAGCAAAGGCAGGACCCCAAAAAGACTCCTACATTTTAATACTCGAAGAATAGTGGACCTAAGCTGCTGTAGCACAAACTGGCACCTTGCTTGCCACAGACAGTATTTCAGGCAGGCAGAAGTAACCGTCAGATTGCTCGAGTTATAGTTCCGTAACTGTATAGGGAAATCACCAAAGATCAGACAATTGTAAGTAAGTCTCTCCAGGCATGAGACTTTCCAGCAGGTAGCCAATGCCAACCAGAACCCTCTGACAAAAGCACACTCCAGGAAAAAATGGTCCATTGTTTCAGTCTGATCACCACATTCTCAATACAGATAAATACGTTCCTCAACTGATTCATGCTTGCTATTGCCATGAACTCCCAATCTTCGTAACAGCATAACCTGAGAACATCCCACATATATATTGAACTCTACTGTCTGTCAACTATCTAAGTCCTAAGGCTCTTTTGTGCGGCGAGCAGTGTTTAAAATTAGGTTCCTGGATACACACTTTTGCCATTACATTACTGTATAACTTCTTCCAGGATAAGGTAATAACTTGATTCAAAATTTTCCACCATGAAAATACAAAGTCTGGAAAAAGACCATAGGATGTAACATACTGAAATCCCCCCCTTGTTTTTGGCAGGTACCTGAAATCTCTCAGCACAGGGTTAAGTCAACTGTCCTACAGCATCTGAAAAAAAATACTAAAAACCTTTGGCTCTAAATTAAGCAGATGAGGAGGAGAAATATAGCTCTAATGTAGCAAGATGGGAAGCAGAAATTGCCAGACTATATGCACTCTCTTCATTTTGGATAGCCTCCATGATTTCCATCTGTTCACTTTAGATTCACAGAGGGCCAAACCTTAATTCCATGGCTACATCTCTTTTCCCAAATTTAATCCCCAAAATAGAGAAGGGACCATCCACCAGTCTAATACCTGCAATGGATGAGGGCTGGGAGAAGCCACCACACAGCTGCATCCCAATGCTCTTTTGAATATTAAGCTGAGATCTCGACAGTTCTGAAAAGGAGGGTACCACTTCCACTACAGCCTGTCCAGAAGGTACATCTGTCACAAATAAGCACACATTATCAACGCATGCCGTAATTTTTAGGGGAGCCCCCCCCCAAAGGAGGGGGAATTTCTCAGACTGCAGACTCAGCGGGATCCCCCTGCTGTACTCCCACTGACCTGGATTGACTGACCCCTCAATTGAGGAGCAAAGGCCTTTAGGGCAAGAAGGACTGCTTTCAACTCTATGAGGCTGATATGCAACTTGGAAGGATGACCAAAATGTCCCTGTAAAAAGGGGACCGCTGATGTGGGGGTATAGGAAGTGCATGGCCATGCCACAAAATGCTCAGATATTCCATAAGAAAAACAATCTTCACAGTAATATTGTTTCTTCCAAGGGATCTCCCAGTACGATTAGACATATGTAGTCAGCTCTGAATCTCTGATTGCCCTGGAGCTGTAGTGATGTCATAGGGAATGTATGCAAATAATGGAACTGTTTATTTACTTATTTACCGGGTGGGTACACTGATCCCAGGGACCATTTTCAGGCATGACCCAGGCCAAATCAGATGGCACATCCATGACAAAACAGAGTTACAATACAATCACAGTGGAGAAGGAGAAACATCAAGTATACAATATAGTAATAGCAATAAAGTGGAAGGATGGTGTGCATACACTAATTAGAATGCTACATTCAAACTGCTGCCTCAAGGTGGACTGTGTTCCATATAATAGATTCATTTTTGTAGCTGAAAAAAGACTAGACTATCAGAATTATGTAATTCTAACCCAAACAACAACAGTAATAATAATAATACCCACCCCCTGGTGAAGAGGACAGGCTTCCAATAGGATAAAAAACACACAAAGGAAGTGCTATGACCCCCTAGTCATCTCTGTGTGCATCAAAAACAACAAATTAAGCCAATGATTAATGACAACAATAAGAACTCCTTTGAAAGTATTGCTGAACCTGATACAGGTTATATAAGGGAAGGTAGGGTGGGAGGTCTAATCATACTGGGAGATCCTGTGGAAGAAACAATATTATTGTGGTAAGTAATTTTTTCTTCAAACCCCAGCATTCTCCCAGTATGATTAGACATATACAGACTACCAAGCAGTGTCTTGGGAGGAGGGTACAGAATCTACTTAGGAAAAAGGTTCTGCAATACTAAACCTTACATCATTTCTGGACTGGATGTCCAGGCAATAGTGCGATGTGAAGGTGTGGACTGTACTCCAGCTAGCTGCTTTACAGATTTCCAACAAGGAGCTGTCCCTTGCAGCTGCGACAGAGACAGCAGTTCCACAAGTGGAATGTGCCCTGAGGTACTGTGGTGGCTGTATCTCAGCCTTACGGTAATAGAATTGGATGCAGGATATTATCCAACAGGCAAATGACCTCTCTGAGGCAGGCCTGCCTTTCCCCACGTCACCATAGTTAATGAATAGCTGTGAGTGTGAGTCCCTGAGGTCCTTAGTATGAGAGATGGCATAACTGAGAGACGTTTTTACATTCAAGCTATGAAGCTTCAATTCCCCTGAACTGGACTTAGCTGTGAAAAATACAGGCAGGGCAATAGACTTGTTCAAGTGAAACTCAGGTACCACCTTTGGGAGAAATTTCCTGTTCATCCTAAGGACCATCTTGTCTTTATAGAAGATAATGTAATTAGGATCAGTGCAGAGAGTTTGGAGCTCACATATTCTTCTTGCTGAAGTAATTGCCACCAGGGAAACAGTTTACCAGGTTTCAGATCAGCCATAGCCACTGGCTCAAAGGGAGTTTCCATGAGTTTGGCTATGCACAAATTTAGGTCTCAAGGTGGAACTGATTCCCTAACAGGAGGAAATAGATGTGCCAAACCTTGGAAAAACTTTCTAAAAATAGGTTGTAAAGCTATTGTTCTCTGAGCACCTGCAGACAAGGAAGCAGATACTGCTGTTAAATGAACCCTGAGGGTTGCAGACCTCAGGCCCAAGGCCTGTAGGTGTACAAGGTAGTCAAGCAATGTAGGTGTGCTTGCCTTAAGAGGACTGATGTGCTTAGACTTGCACCAGAGGAAAAATCTTTTCCATTCCGAAGCATGAGTCTTTCTGGTTTAAAGTTTCCTGGAAACTTTCAGGACCTTAAGGACGTCTTCTGACAGTTTTAATTCAGAAAATTCTAGCTCCTCAAGAACCAGGACTTCATGTGAAGAGGCTTGAGGTTTGGGAATACTACCTGACCCTGAACGGCTGTTAGGAGATTGTATCTCTGGGTAAGCCGGATGGGTTACTTGGTGGACAGGGTGAGTAGTAGAGTGTACCATGGCTGCCTTGCCCAGTCTGAAACAACCTGAATTAATGTTGCAGACTGACTCCTGAGTTTCAGAAGAACTCTCAACAGCAGTGGAAATGGAGGAAAAGCATACAAGAATTTCCCTGTCCAATCCAGGGCTAACACCTCCATGGGCAATGTGCCCAATATGGGGGCAGCAGCAATAAAGAGGAAGCTGATGGTTTTCTTTTGAGGCGAACAGATATGTTTCTGGAGTGCCCCAACGTCCAAAACTGTGTCCAATACTTGCTTGTTTAAAGTCCATTTGTGATGATCATGATGATCCTGATTGATTCTGCTGAGTAAATCTGCCAGTGTATTGTCCTTCCCTGGAAGATAAATGATGGACAGATGCACCTCCAGGGAATATGTTAGGGACCAGATTTTCATGGCCTGACTTCCGGTTACATCATGCCCCTGAAAGCTGGTTGAGCCTTCATCTCGGTCCCCATCAAGGCCAAAAAAACAACTTAATTCAACGCTTGATACTCCAAACCGGGTGATAATAAATTGATACTCATGGGGGAAGATGCTGAACTGCAAACCAGACAAACCGAAGCTCCTGGGCTCCGCGGAGCTTGATGGCAATGGCTCCGATAATGATGGCTCGCAAGTTTCGGCGCGAAGTGACATTGCGAGTGCTATCGCGGCCGAACCCCGAATATCTCCAGACAGATGGGTCTGGTGTTGAGAGAGCTGAGGGATTTCAGGAGGGAGACCCGCTTAACATTTGCAGCCCTCAGAACGGATGTGGGGGAAAATTGAAAAACGGATGGATGAACTAGAGGAACAAGTGACAGTTCAGACTCCCGAGTGGATGAAGCAGAAACCGCCATCCTGCAACTATACCGCGAGGTCCAGGGCCTACGAGAGAAGGCAGAGGATGCAGAAGCTCATAGCAGGAGGAACAACCTCCGCATTTCAGGCTTCCTGGAGGGAGCGGAGGGCAATGATCTGATCCAGTTCATGCAACAATTTTAAAAAAAGCACTAAACCTACCAGAGGATTGCCTGCTGGAGATGGATCGCGTACATCGCACGTTGGGCCCCCAGATACCCAATCGCCCACGTGCAATCCTTATCAGATTCCTGCGATACCAGGAGAAAGAGCTGATCCTCCACAAATCATGGTAGAAAGGGGAGTTGAAATACCAGGAACAGAGAATTTATGTGGATAACGATAACCCCACTGCCATTGCTGCCAGGTGTCGTGCATATGCTCCTCTCCTAAGTAAGCTCAAAGAAGCAAAAATCAAGTTCCGGACCCCCATCCAGCTAAGCTTGTTGTACAGCTTGGAGATGGCCCCAAAGTATTCGACAGTGCAGAGGAGGCGGCTCAGGGACTCGCAAAAGAAGGTATCAAGGTTACCCTAGAACAGAAGCCTCCGAACAAGACATTGGCTGCCAAATTAGCAATGAGGGCCTGGAATCGAGTCCCGCAAAAGGAACAGCACCAGAGGAAGGGCACCTCGGCCTTACAGCAGATCGTAGCCAGACTCCGCAAGCAGGCCTCAACCGAGTGTAACTCGGACTCAGCACCACCAGCAGTGAAATGAACTGCCTTCCAGCAATAAATGAACAGTGATGCCGAGCCAGAATTGAGCAGGTAGGCCGAATAAGCTGCCCTCTAAAACTGTATCACCCTGTGATTTGCGGCCCTCTGCTCTCCCCCAGTGTTCCCCTTCTGTCCCCCTTCCCTCTCCCCCCCCCCGTTGCACTGCCTTTGCCTCAGTCTGGAGTAAAATGGACTGACCCATCTCGCTAGTGGCAAGATGTTGGGACACCCATAAAGAACAGGTCCAGCTGGATGGGGTCATGGAGGTGACCTGTTTCCCAGGTGGATAATATACTGTCCGCAAGAGGTGGGCGCCGGGATGGGTGCTGTCTTAGGGAAGGGGAGGTCTGAGGGGAGGGCGCTGGGTGTGGGGGTGGGGTGGGCAGATCATGGGGGCAGTGGCAAGCCTGGCCTGGGAGCCCTCTTGAGGCTCCCATATTTACCTGTTCTCCCTTCATTTGTTCTCCTTCTCTCCTGTCCTTTCAGAGTTTGGGGGCAGGAGAGGAGCGGGAGCATTGGTATGAGACAGTAGGTCCTTGAGAGGACCCTGGGGTGAATACTCTGGTGTTCATCTCTAATAGAAATAAATTAATTAAAAGAGGTTAACTTGATGTGCTTAGGGGTGTTACCCCAAGGGAAGAATGCTCGACAGGTTCTCTTGGGATAAGGGGGGTGAATGTTACTTACTAGTTCCCCCTTTCCCCCTTTTCTCTTTGGATCATCTAATTGAATTGGTTGCCGGAGGTGATGGGGATAACTAACAGCCTTGGGTTGGGTGGGGGCTGGGCTGGGCTGGGGCCCAACCTCTCGCGCGCCTTCAACGCTGTGACGGAGGCACTGAGTGGGGGGAGAGCTGCGGGGCTCATGCCGCCTCATACCTTACTGTGGATCTGTGCAGCAAGTGGAGTGAATTAAACTTCCCCTGAAGACTGGCACCCAAGGGTTCACCTCCCAGTTACAGAATGACCTAAAAGAAACTACTAGTTGAAATTAATAAAAGGCATTGACTACTGATATCACACGTCTGGATGGGAACATGGGCATGACTACCCCCCCCCCCCATAAGAGATGTTTTACATTGAGTCCTCCCTGAGAGGCGGACTAAGCCAAAAATTGGCACTCTTAGTACTGGGAGTTTAGCAACCCCCAGAACTATGGAAGCCACCAATAGTTTGGCAGTCCAATCCCAGCTGGATTGGAACTACATCAGTTTGTTCTTTATGACTACTCTGAGAGTCAGTTCTTTCTTTATATTGTTCAAGAATTTATTGTTGGAGGGTGATACTTTCCCCTCACCAGTTCATAGGCGATCACATTCTAATGTGGCAAATACAGTTGCAGGCAGATTCTTAGGCGAGGGGACCATCATGGGACTTAGCATAACTCCTATAAACCCAGAGGAAATATGAATGGCTAATCAATCATTACAAATCCTGTCCCTTAATGTGAATGGGCTGGGTAACCCCGTTAAACGCACAAGAATGCTTACAATGTTAAAGAAGAGTCAAGCAGGAATTGTTTATATACAGGAAATGCATACGACTGAAACAGAACACAAAAAATTAGCTACACGCGGTTTCACGCAGGTTTCTTCATCCTCATTCCATGGCGGCAGAAGGGGGGGGTCGCCATACTGATTCCCAGCTGGACACCTTTCCAGATTACCAGGGAGTGGGCAGATGCGGAAGGCCGATTGGTGATAGTCCAGGGATTGCTCTGGGATAGGGAAGTAACCCTGGCGAACGCTTATTTTCCTCCGGGCTCCTCTTCCCAGACAATTGGTTACCTACTAAGGAAAATATTAGAATTGTCTAGGGGAATCTTAATCCTGGCAGGGGGCTTTAATATAGCCCAGAATCCATCATTGGACACTACCAACATAAACAAGAATAGGCAACCTGCCCCACACAAATTTTTTAAAAGATTCATTCAGGAGGTGGGCTGGGTGGATGTATGGCACACCCTCCATCCCAGAGACAGACGCTACTCATTTTACTCAACTGCCCACGGAACTTATACAAGGATCGACCACTGTTACACTCAAAAAGAACATCTGGGGGTACTTGAGGATGCTGCTATGGGGGATACTGCCCACTCTGACCACGCCCCGGTGATAACACACTGGGGCTTGGGCCTGGATAAACGGAACACCCTTTGGAGACTTAACCCAATACATCTCAAAAGTGAGTCCTTCCGAGAGTATGTAATAGACAAAATGCAGGAGATCCTGGTGGACAATAATAGACAAGACACTAGTTCAGCAATTAGATGGGATGCACTGAAGGCAGTTCTGAGGGGCCACTTAATACAGTATACCTCTGCCCTGGCAAGGCAACACCATGAGAGACAGTCACAGCTAGAACAGACACTGGGTTTTCTTCCGGAGGCCCCCAACAGGGGGATCTCTCAGTGGAGGCCCAGTTGAAGCAAACTAAACAGGAACTTGACAAGTTGTGCATGCAGTGTACTGAAATAGCATTGGCGTTCCTTCATCAAAGATATTGGGAGGTGGGACCCAGGGCTTCCCTCTTGCTAGCCTTCCAACTAAGACGACAGAGACGCCTTTCTACCATAGCGTCTATCAGGGACCTGGCTACTGGTACAATTCATACAAGGTTGAGACAGGTGACAACTGCATTCTGTGATTACTATAAGAAGTTATACACTCCAGATCACCTAAGTGAGCAGGGCATGGTTGAAGCCTTTCTCTCTCCCCTGGACCTTCCCAAACTCGGCAGAGAGCAACAAAAAAACCTTATGGTCCCCATAACCCCCATTGAATTCAGAGCAGCCATTTCAAATCTTAAGACCATGAAGGCCCCAGGTCCGGATGGGAATGGGCCAGAATTTTACAAACGGATGGAGGCACAAGTGGGTCCCTTCATGTTACAGGTTTACAATGAAATACTGTTAGGACAGTGCGCCCAACCCCCCAGCTGGTCATATGCTACTGTTTCGGTTATTCCAAAACCGGACAAAGACCCACGATTATGTAGTTCATATCGCCCTATATCAGTGCTGAATGTGGACTACAAGATCCTAATGTCCATTTTAGCTAAATGCCTAGATGCGGTCCTTCCATACCTGATTGTACTAGATCAAACGGGTTTTGTAAGCTCGAGATCAACCACTGACAACACCTGGAGGGCCTTACATCTGGTCCAGGAGATGCAATTGCTCACAACCCCCCTCAGTCCTTCTCAGCCTTGATGCTGAGAAGGCATTTGACAGGGTCTCTTGGCCCTTCCTGTTCGCCACGATGCTAAGAATGGGAATCCCCCCCCACATTCATCTCTATGCTCAGGGCTCTCTATTCCTCCCCAAGGACGTGTGTGAAGGTGTCCGGTCACTACTCCGACTACTTCCCTCTTTACAGGGGCACCCGTCACGACTGCCCCCTGTCACCCGGATTGTTTGCCATTTTTATCGAACCCTTGGTCCAAACAATCAGGCAATCACCCCACATTTCCGGACTGCTGAGGGAGGGGAATGAACACCGTATCGCCCTATATGCAGATGATGTGTTGTTGTTCCTTACAGATCCCCTGCACTCAGTCTCTGCTGTTATTCAGACCCTCGAGGAGTACGGGAAGGTCTCAGGGTACAAGCTGAACACCTCCAAAACTGATGCCCTAACATTCCACTTTGAACCTCCCTTAACTTTTAAAAATTCCTACCCATTTCAATGGGATCTTGATAAATTAAAATACCTGGGCATCTACCTCTCCCGTTCAGTTGGACAGACGACTCGGTGTAACTATGACTCCTTCAGCTCCCAGCTTCAGGATGACCTTGCTAAGTGGGCTGTTCTCCCCCTTAATCTAATCCAACGAGTGGAGGTTATCCGGATGGTTGTCCTCCCCCAGGCTTTACATCTATTCCAAAATGTCCCAATAAATGTACCCTCGAAAATGATTCAAGTCTGGAATAAGGCAATACTAAAATTTGTATGGGCAGGCAAACGCCCCAGAGTGTGCCATCAGGTACTCTGTCTTCCCCGACAGAATGGCGGGTTGGCCTTGCCAAACTTAAAAGTATATAATTGGGCCTCCCACCTCTCCTTCCTTGCAATCCGTTTTGCACGCAGCCACCCTGCTAAATAGAGGGACATAGAAGAAGGCTTATTTCCATTCAAAGACCTGGTGAGAGCCACTCTCCATAGACCCTCACCACAGCCGCCCATGATGAACTCAGATCCATGGATAGCACACCAACTTAAAACTTGGGGGGCAGTTCGGAGACAACTAGACCTCACACCCTTCCTAATTTACATGTGTCCCCTAGCTATGTTGGAGGACTTTGCCCCAGCCCACCATGACCATACATTCCAACAGTGGGACAGACTTCGAATCTACTCCCTTTCTCAGTTACTAAATGGTAACGAGTTTAAATCCTTCCAGGAAGTTCAGCAGACCTATGGCCTACAACAAGTGGACTTTTACAGGTTTTTACAACTTAAGCATTACTTTTACTCTCTTCCCGAGGAACACTGTAGACCCTCAGACATCTCCCCAATAATACACCTACTTCAATCCACACTAACATCAAGCAAGATCCCCCATGCTATCTCCACTTTTTATAAGGCATTTAATAATACTAACTTAACCGGCACCAACGAGGTACTCGAGAGATAGAGGGGAGAGAGATAGGCCAGGATTTAATGGCAGCACAGTGGGACAGGGGCTGGCTTATTTCAGCAAACCTTACTTGCTCCCACACATGGAGGTTGTTCTCCTGGCAATTAATGATTAGATAGGGCTGTTATGGCTGGGGTATGGAAATATCTAATCATTAATTGCCAGGAGAACAACCATTTCGGCCTGGACAGAAACAGTGAATCAAATATATAGGTCGGAGAGAATCACCTACCAGTTAAATGATAAAGCAGAACTATGCACTTTGAAATGGACACGAAGGATCCTTTACATTATGACTTGGGATCCTGATTTTATACCCTGGGTTAAACTAATTACGGAGGTGAATGGGGAGGGCTGTGGTGAACAGAATATAGTGGGGCACTGCGGGAGGGAATGGGTGGAGATGGGATGGAAAGATAAAATGTGTCTGGGTACCATGACTACGAATATGAATAATTTGTATAAAGACCCATTGTGCATATAAACCACTAGTAGAAAGACGAACTGTACTCTAGTTGATCCTCACTATGTCTCTTCTGCTCTGTATAAGATTGAATGTATGAAATATGTAAAACATGTGACTGCTGATACCCCCCTCCCCTTGGAATTGTAAAAAAAAAGAAAAAACCTGTTAATAAAAACTATATTAACAAAAAAAAGATTTTCATGGCCTCTGTGCACAGCCTTGAGGATTTTACCCCCCCTTGCTTGTTGATGTACCACAAGGTGTCTATACTTACCCGGACTGACTGACCCCTCAATTGAGGAGCAAAGGCCTTTAGGTAAGAAAGGCCGCTCTCAACTCTATGAGGCTGATATGCAACTTGGACTCCTGAGAGGGCCAAGTTCCACTGATAGTGAGGTCGCCTGTGTGTGCCCCCCCCCCTCCACTCTAGGAAGAAGGCATATATTGTTAGAACCACAGTGTGGTGCAGTTGCTGAAAAGGAATGCCCTGCCTGAGGCTGTCCCTTTCTTTCCACCACTGCAGAGCCAGTAGCAAAATACAGGTTACTCATCTGTAACAGGAGTTCTAGGAGTGGTATATGTTGTTCATCCACACTTACTGGCAGATTCCTTGCCGCTTTAAATGTTGCCGGAAGGTCTTCAAGCTGGCTCCTCCCACCCATCCGGGTGGTAGAACTCTTGGCTCTGCCCCATGACACCAGATCTAGCCCGCTGGAAGCCAGGTTGCGCATCGAAGCCAGGGAGGTCGAGTGGGTTGTGTGGATAAACAACATATACCACTCCTAGAACTCCTGTTACAGGTGAGTAACCTGTATTTCTAGGGACATGGATATGTTGTTCAATCCACACTTATTGGCAGACTCCTAGCAGTTCTCCAGGAGGGGGGAGGGAGGCAAGGCGCGCACCCCTTACTTAGGGAATAAGGACTGGAGAACCGAAGTCCCAAAACCAGCATCCCGGCGTGACTCTAGGTCGATGTGGTAATGGGTAATGAAGGTGTGTAGAACATTGGCAGATTCAACACCTGATTAAGGTGAAACTCCGACACCACCTTCGGAAGGAATTTCGGGTGGGGGCGCAGGACAACCTTGTCCCTGTGGAAGACCAGATAAGGAAACTCGATGGAAAGCGCCTGGAGCTCTCCCATCCTTCTGGTTGACGTTATAGCCACCAAGAAGGTGGTCTTCCACGACAGGTGACAGATGTCACACCTGTGCATCGGTTCGAATGGCTTGCCCATGAACTTAGCCAATACCAGCAGTAGATCCCACGGAGGTGGAGGTCCTCGCACCGGAGGGGATATGTGATCAAGGCCTTTGAAAAAGTGCCCGACCACCTTCTCCTGCGCCACCGACTGCTTTCCGGCCTGCGCCTGGTAAGCAGAGATGGCTGCCAGGTGCACCTTAAGGGTCGTCGACTGAAGCCCTAGCTGAGAAAGGGACCATAGGTAGTCCGGAATGCTGGCCAAGGAACAGAAGGAAGGGTCCAACCCCTTATCCTGACACCAAATGGAGAATCTCTTCCATTTGAAGGCATAGCATATTCTGGTCGACTCCTTACGGGATGCCTCAACAACGCTGAGGACCTCGTCGGAAAGACCCAAGGCCTGAAACTCTAGCCGCTCAGGAACCAGGTCGTCAGGTGCAGGGATTGAAGGTCCAGGTGGAATACCTTCCCCTGGTTGACTGAGACCAGGTCCGGATGGACTGGAAGCAGTCTCGGGAGCCTGGAGCTGAGGCTGAGGAGATCTGGATACCAGAACTGACGGGGCCAGTCTGGGGCTACCAGAATCACCTGCGCCTTGTCCCTCCTCGCCTTGAGAAGCACCTTGTGGATGAAGGGAAATGGGGGAAAGGCGTAGAAGAGGCCTGGGGTCCACGGCCTCGAGAAGGCATCCCCCTGCAGCGAGCCCTGCTGAGGGGGGCGGGCATGAAACAGCCTCAGTTTCGCATTCTCCCTGGAGGCAAACAGGTCCACCTGAATTGTGCCCCAGTGGGAGAACAGATTGTGTACTACCTCCGGCAGAAGAAACCACTCGTGAGATGCAGCACCTATCCGGCTTAGGGCATCAGCCAGAGTGTTGGAGGCTCCCGCCACATGAATGGCTAGGAGATCCGCCTCCAGTCTGCCCACGAGAGACCAAGTGTGGAGAGCTTCCTTGCACAGAGGCAAGGAGCACGTCCCACCCTGGCGGTTTAGGTAGTACATGGTTGTGGTGTTGTCCATCTGGACCTGGACCACTTCACCTCGTACAAACAGAGCGAAGGCGGTGAGGGCTAGTCGGACCACTCGAAGCTCCAGCAGGTTGATGTGGCATCGAGACTCCTGGAGGGACCAGAGGCCATGCGCTCCGAGCTCCCCCAGATGAGCACCCCAACTCATCAGAGAGGCGTTGGTCATTAGAGTGAACATCGGCTCTGGGTGGACAAACGGGATACCCTCCTGCAGATGAGCGGGAATGATCCACCACTGGAGAGCATTCCCCATCTCCTGGGTCACTATCACTGGCTGGTCCAGAGGACTGGAGCGCTGTGACCATTGGCAGGCCAGTCCCCATTGTAGGGGATGCATGTGCCAGTGGGCCCAATAGACCACGCTGGTGCAGGCCGCCATGAGGCCCAGGAGGCGCAGGAAGTCCCAGGCAGGGTGCAACTGCCCAGCCAGAAATGACTGGGCAAAGGAGGAAAGAACCTCGGCTTGTCCGCCGGGAGCTGTGCTCTGGCTCGAAGAGAGTCGAGCTCTGCCCCAATGAATTGAATCACCTGCGTTGGCCCGAGTTCTGATTTGGCCTCGTTGATGAGGGGGCCAATCTGAGAGCAGACCTGGAGGGCCAGATCCCTGGACCGCTCCACCTCTGACTTGGAGGAGGCTGCAATCAGCCAGTCGTCCAGGTAAGGGTACACCTGGACCCTTCGGTGCCGCAGGAATGCTGTCACCACTGCCATGCATTTGGTGAAGACCCTGGGAGCTGGAGAGAGGCCGTAGGGCATGGCCCGGAATCAGAAGGATCCCTCTGCTCTGAAGCGGAGGAATCGCTGGTGGGACGGATGGATTGGAACGTGAAAGAACGCGTCCTGAAGGTCCAGAGAACAGAACCACATGCCTCACTCCAAGGATGGGATGATCTGAGCCAGAGTGACCATCCTGAAGGTTCGAGACCTTAGGAACTTGTTCAGGTCGTGGAGGTCTAGAATGGGGCACCAGCCCCCCGTCCGTTTTGGGACCAGGAAGTACCTGGACACAAACCCTGGGTCTGAAAGAGGGTCCACCACCTCCCTGATCACCTCCTTCTGGAGGAGCAGGGCAATGTCGGCTTGACAGGCTGACAGAGAGGCTGCAGACCCCGTAGCCCCCCATGGGGGCGACAGCTCAATAGGGTGGGGACTGCTCGAATTCCAGCGGCAGACCCTTTCCTACAACTTCCAACACCCAGCGGTCCATGGTGATATTGGACCAGGCAGAAATGAAGTGACGGAGCTGTCCCCCCATGGAGGAAACCCAGGGAGGAGTGACAAGGTTGGGGGTGACACCCCATAACCCGTCACTGGGCAGGCTTGGAGGAAGGACCGGCTGAGGAGCCTCTCAGACCTTTCCCTCCTGGCTTCCTGTTGGAGGAAGCAGCAGGCTTGGCTTTGGGGTGCCAAGTGCGAGCCTGCTGGCCCTGATGCTGGTGTTGCTGGGCCGGACGTGCCGCAGAGGCTGAAGGAGGAAAGGGCTTATGCTGCTGCTGGCGGCCTTTGTCCTTCTGGGCAGACGTGACCGAGTCCAAGGTGGTGTTGGACTTCTCGATCCGTTGAAGATGCCCCTCAACCCCGGGACCGAACAAATCGGTACCCAGGAAGGGAACGTCTGCCAGCTTGTGCTGGGTATCTGCCGTGAAAGTGGAGATCCGCAGCCAAGCTCTGCGGCGCATGGCCACTGCGGCTGCTACTGACCAGGCACACGAATCAGCGATGTCCAGGGAGGTCTGGAGCTGCTGTTTGGCCACCGCCTTTCCCTGATCCCACACCTGCTTGACTGTAGTTTTGAGGTCAGTTGGGAGATGAGGAATCACCTCATCCAGGGAGCCCAAAAGGGCGTGTGAAAAGTGTGCTATCAGGACGGCCGAGCTGGCCTGATGAAAGCCTAGGGAGGAAGCGGCGTAAACTTTCCGCCCAGAGTAGTCCAGCTTCTTGGACTCCTTGTTGGAAGGCTTGTCCATGTCTGTAGCGTTCTCGGAATGCTGGAAAACGCTATCGGTCACGAGCCCCTCCGCAGAAGGGTGCTCCGAGAAACCGAAGAGTGAACCAGTGGGGACAGCATACTTCCAAGCCATCCTGGCCAAACGTGCTGAACAAGAAGCTGGACACTGCCATAGCTCCAGGGCCGGGCCAACAATGGCTTCGGCCACCAGTAAGGCCTCCATGGGGGAATCCCCTCGGTCCAGTATCTCCGTGAGGGGATACTTGGCCCGTTCTGAAATGGGTTCGAGCTTCATCAGAGTGGACTCTGAGATGAGCCGAAGCATTACCAAAAATGAGGATGGGCTCTCGTCCACTGACTGACCCCCAGTGGACTCCAAGTCAAGCGGCCTGGAGAACAAGGAGTCATCATTATCAGACTCCGAGGAGTCGGCAAACAGCTGCTAAGCGCCTGAGCCACCCTCCACCTGCCGAGGCCGATCGGGAGTGAAGGTGACCAACAACCTATGGGGCAAGCCCTGACCTGACCGAGAATCCTTGGTCGGGGCCCTAAATTTAGGTTGTAGAGGCGGGGGGTCCACCACAATGGGTGGCGCGGCCGGTTTCGGCCGAACAACTGGTGCAGCTTCGGCTCCTCGACCACTGCGAGGGTTGTTTCGGCCGCTCCGGTGACAGCCACTTAATGGCTGGGGAAGACGATGAAGTCAGCCTATTCCCGGTCAAAAGGGGCTGCTGCCACATTAGCTCCTCGTAGCGCCGACGCAATCTGCGCTGGAGCCTATCCTCCGAAGAGGACAAAGATGAGGATGAGCGGCGCTGCCGCTTTCCATGGTGCCAAGACCGAGATCGCCGATGTCAGCGGGATCGGCTGGACCGATAAGAGGTCCGAGACCGAGACCTTCGTTGTTTCCGAGGGTGGGTCTGAGAGGGGTTGGGGGAAACCCATTCCTCCCTCGGTTCAGGGACCTTAACTGGGGACTCCGGCACAGGAGGCACAGGCAAGTCCTTGGGTTTCCACTGGGGGAAACCGGTGAAGAAGGGTTGTCGGCTTCTCCAGTCGACAGACCGTCTGACGGGTCGAGAAAAATCTTGACCATGTTGACAGGTGTCTCGGCCGGCTGACCTGACCCACAGGGGCACTGACGAAATCCGGGAGTCGATTTGTCCATCACAGCTGCGAGGGAAGATACAGACCGAAGTCTTGTAAATCTTAAAATAAGTTTTGGATTAACTGAAGAGTGTGAATCCAGCCTAAAACGCAGAGCGCTAAGGAGGGAACCTGAGCTTCCAAGTGGTAAGGAAGATCAGGCGTCATGGGGTGGAGACGAGAGTTTTACCACCCGGGTGGGTGGGAGGAGCCAGCTTGAAGACCTTCCAGCAACATTTAAAGCGGCAAGGAACCTGCCAATAAGTGTGGATTGAACAACATATCCACATCCCTAGAAGTTCTTGTTACTGGCACAAGCTTTGAAATGGGATCCCTTCTTTGGGACTAATGGGATTGGGATCTCAAGTGGTACTGAATATCCCTCACCTGAAACCTGGCACCTGAGACTACTGCACTAGTTGATGCCATGTGTCCCAGCAATGCTAGGAACTGCCTTGCAGCCCTGGGCCTTGCCCTGGACTGCATCCAGTTCTGCTCCAATGAATTCCAGTGACTGGTTCCCTTTGAGACTTTTGAGTTTTGATGAGGAAGCTCCGAGACTCCAGGGTACTTTGGGTGACCCTGATGGAGTCTTTCACATGTTGGTGTGATTCCCCTATGACTAGCCAGTCATCCAGGTGAGGGAACACTATGATTCCATGCCCCCAGAGATAAGCTGCCACCACAGCTAGGTACTTTGTGAATACTCTTGGGGCAGAAGTGAGCCCAAAGGGGAGTGCTGAGAACTGGTAGTACCCTGAGGGCAGAGTGAACCTTAGGTATTTTCTGTGGCAACGTCTGGTTGGGATGTGAAAAGTATGCATCTTTTAGGTCCAGAGATGCTAGCCAGTTTCCTTTCCTTTGAGAAGGGATAACAATGGCAAGGGTTACCATTTTGAACTTGAGCTTTGCCAAGTGTTTGTTCAGGGATCTGAGGTTTAGGATTGGCTGCCATTCCCCATTGTTCTTCTTTGTCAGGAAGTATCTGGAGTGCATGCCCTTCCCCTTTTGGGAGAGAGGGACTGGCTCTATTGCTGTTGCTTGTAGAAGCTTTTTTACCATCAATTCCAGCAGAATTGTCACTGCAGGGGTTGAAGGCCAGAAAAAATTCTGCGGCCCTGTAGTTTTGGAAAATGCCTGAACTGAGGTCTGGAATCAGCCAGCCAAGAAGGCCTCCTACCCCCGGCCCTGTAGTAACTTCTAGTCTGAGTATAATCTACAGGCATGCAGACTGGGTCATAACCTCTGAGGTAATACCCCCTACCCCCTACCTCCCCTCTTCTTCCCATGGATCTAAAAGAAGTGGAGGCTCTTTCTCTTGTAGAATTGCTTCTATAGGTGGTTTTGTACTCTTCCACCTTTTTCATGTATGTCTCAGTCTTGTCACCAAAAACAGAATTGTTTTCACAAAGAACATCCATGGCTTTTAACTGTGTGTCTTAGGTAAGACTGGTTGGTCTGAGCAAGGAAGCCTCCTCAACTGATAGGGCCAACAACCTGGATGCAGTGTCATTTGCATCCACAGCCATGTGAAATTGATATTTGGTGGCATCCAACGTTGTCCTGGCAGTGTCAGCCGGATCATGTGCCACATCACCTATCACTCTGTCAGTTATTGCCAGTACAGAGTTCTAACGGGAATTCTGATATTGTGAAGCATATGCCATATAAGCTGCCTGTTTGAGGAGAAGGGAGGAGGCTAAGTAACCCTTCTTTCCCATGGTGTCAATTTTCCTTGACTCTTTATCAGGGGGATAACATGAGAGAGGGACTTTAGCTTTATCACAGGCAGCAGGCTATGCCATGCCCTCATGGTCTGGGTGAGAATACAAATACTCAGCAGTAGATCTAGCAACTTGATTTTTTTTTACCTTCTAGTTCACCCCAGGGACAGAGGATGGTGTTTGTAGAATTTATAGGGTGACTTTCTTATGAGAATTGTGGATAGGGAGGAACAATCTCTTAGAGGGAACCAGACCCATTATATCCAGAATTTCTGCCTCCTCCTCATCTTCCATAGACTCTTGGGAGGGGTGGCCTAAAGTGTCGGCCATTTGTCTGACAAAAGAAAAATGGGATGAAAAATCATCCTGTCCACGAGGAGGGGTACCAAAATCTTGGGGGATACCTCAGTCCTCCTCGAAATAAACTTCACGACCCTAGTCTGTGGGAACCGGTGGTGGGACTGGAATTGGTGAATCCAGATAGAACTTGCAGTCTGGATGGCCTGAATGACCTGCAGGGCTTTAGCAATGTCCTTAGCAGAGGGCATTTTGTTTTTGTCCACTGGGAGCTCTGTGCTTCTTCAGCAGGAGGCACAGCAAGATATTTTTTTTTTGTGGGAACCGTGATGGGATTAGAAACGGTGAACCCAGGATAGAACCTGCAGTTTAAATAGCCTGAATCCCTGCAGGGCTTTAGCAATGTTCTCAGCAGAGGGCATTTTGTTTTTGTCTACTGGGAGCTCCTTTGCTTCTTCAGCAGGAGGTGCAGCGACGTGTCTTTCTTCATCATTTTTTTTTAGCAGGTACAGACTCTGAAGCCTGCTCAGTGGGTCTTTTGTGTTTACTGTGCTCAGATCCCTCATCAGACATTTTAGGGTCTGAGGAATCTTTTGCATATGTCTAATCTTTTCTCACAATTAGAAAAAAATATGACTAGGTTGCAGGCACTCCAAACACAAATTGTGGTGATCAGCCATGGCAAAGATTTGGAAACGCTGTAAACAGTTTTTTAAAACCTGTAGGTCCGGTCCTCTTTTTTGGTCTTACTGACATGCCAGTTTTCAGCAGACTAAAAGAAAACCCCAGGAAAGGGGAAAAATTAAAAACTGCGGTCAGTTCCCTGAGGAGAAAAGGAACCATGATTAAATAAATACTTATTTTATATTTGTAAAAATGCAGTTGGTTCCTGAGAGAAAAGAAACCGAGCACAAAATGGGGAAATCGCTCCTAAAATAAATAAAAATAAGGAGCTTTAAGTTAAATTCACCAAGTTAAACAGCTGTTAGGAACTGCTAAAACAGGAATGAAACTGAGAAGACATTGGTTCCTGGGAACTGCAAAAGAGTCATCAGGGACTGAGACCCCCCCCACAAAAAAAACAAAAAAACACTCTAAATATCTAAAAATACTAACTAGTGGCAAAGAAATGACAAAATAGTAAAATTACAACTTTTTTGAAAGAAATAAACTTGCAGTGAAGATGCATAGGAAAGCTCTTCAGGGCATCTAGTTGTAGGAGTGGAGAAAATGAATCTGACTGTTAGATGGAACACAGTCCACCTAGAGGCCGCAGTTTGAATGTAGCATTCTAGTTCCATTATTTGCATACATTCCACATTACACCACTACAGCTCCAGGGCAGTCCGATATTCTGAGCCGATTGCATATGTCTAATCATACTGGGAGATTCCTGGGATTTGAAAGGGACAGTACCAAAAAGAGGTATTCATGTGGGACTTCATCAACAGCTTTTGTTTGATCCAAAAAGAACAGGAAACCAGGTATGCTATGGGAAGTACAGTGCTGAATGACATATATGAATGAATAATACTTGTAACTTACTTGTAACAAGTCAATAAACTGTGTACTAGAATAATTTATTTAGATTGGTTAAACTGCCACTCATGACCAAAACTCAACCATGCATTAATTCCGTAGTAATGCTTGGTTGCTCCTGTTGTACCTTTGTGAACCAGAGTAAATTCTTTCTTCAAGTGCAGTCCCCATGGCAACCCAACAGATCGCTGTAAAACAGTGCTGTGCTGCTAGCATTGTTTCACAGCCATCTGTTGGCCTGCCAAGGGAACTGCAGGAACAAAACATGAAGATCTACCCTAGCATTGTCCCATCATGCAGTGCAACCCATATCTTGTAATACATGCAGACAAAAATCGAAGTATGTAGCACCAATCCTGACAATAAATTAGGAGTAAAAGTACCATACAGCATTAGTAAATGTAAAGCTAATATGTATAGAATTACTGGCTGAAAATCGCTCCGTTTCTACTCATGATATTACACTTATCAGCAATCACAGTCATCTGTTGGCCTGCCAAGGGAACTGCAGGAACAAAACATGAAGCTGTACCCTAGCACTGTCCCATCATGCAGTGCAACTCATATCTCGTAATATACACTGATGAAAATCAAAGTATCTAGCACAGATCAACAGTAAAGTAAGTTAGGAGAAAAGGTATCATAATAATAATAACAATTATAAAAGTATATTTGGCAATAATAACACTATGCACTTAAATCAAAATGTTGTAAAATAATGCCTTCCTACACCAACAATATATGTAAGGCAGGCTACATTCAGCAGAATGTGTACTATCAATAAAGAGTTAAAGATAAGAAATAAAATAATTGTGTGTCTTTTTTTTGCATTGCAAGTAAGTATTACAAATAATAAATCTGCTTATTTCTGGAAATACTTGCAATGTTACAAGCATATTACGTCACTTGAAAGGAGGCTTCTACTAGGGAATTAATGAATGGCTGGTGGTTGGGGCACTCAGCCTTCGGCCTCATGCTCCCAACTCGCCCCCACCCCTCCACACCAAAACTATGCATTAGTTCCCTAGTAGAAGCCTCCTTTCTCGTGGCTTAATGCTTACATAAGGCAGGAATGGAACACACATGTGCTGGTTCAAGCAACGTATTTGCAACTTGCAACAGTCTAGTACTGAGTAATTTGGCCATAATTTTAAAATCCTAATTTAATAGATAAATCAGCCTCTAACTGAATATCCAGTTTATCAGCTTTTGATTTAATAAGTATATGAGAATTCCCATATTAAAATAAGAGATTATTACACCACACTGCAATCTATAATTAAAGGTACAGAGTAAAGAAATACAGGTTACTCACCTGTAACAGTAGTTCTAGGAGTGGTAAATGTTGTTCATCCACACTTACTGGCAAGTTCCTTGCCGCTTTAAATCTTGCCGGAAGGTCTTCAAGCTGGCTCCTCCCACCCACCCGGGTGGTTAAAACTCGGCTCCACCCATGGCGCCAGATCTAGCCCGCTGGAAACCAGGTTGCTAGCTCGAGCCGGGAGGTTGGGGGTTATGCGGATGAACAACATATACCACTCCTAGAACTCCTGTTACAGGTGAGTAACCTGTATTTCTACGGACATGGATATGTTGTTAAATCCACACTAACTGGCAGAATCCAAGCAGTTCTCTGGGAGGAGGGAAGCAAGGCGCGCACCCCCTACTTGGGAAATAAGGACTGGAGAACCGAGGTCCCAAAACCAGCATCCCAGCGTCACTCAGGGTTGATGTGGTAGTGGGTAATGAAGGTGTGTGCTGACTTCCAGGTAGCAGCCCTGCAGATTTCCTGGATAGGGACATCCCTGGAAGCAGCCACCGATGCAGCGGTATGGTGGGTAGAATGAGCTCTTATCCCTTTGGGAGGCTCCATGCCCGCCAACCTATAGCAGAGATCTATGCAGGAGGTGACCCACCTGCCTATCGTCTGCTTGGCTGCAGGTCTGCCAGGTGCGGCTTCAGCGTAGGTGACAAACAGCTGGCGAACCTCTCCCCAAACTTCAGCTGTCTGCTCCTTATAATAACAGAGCGCTCTTCTAGGGTCCAGAGTATGGAGCCTATATTTGGTCTCCGACACCACCTTCGGAAGGAATTTCAGGTGGGGGCGCAGGACAACCTTGTCCCTGTGGAAGACCAGATAAGGAGACTCGATGGAAAGCGCCTGGAGCTCTCCCATCCTTCTGGCTGAAGTGATAGTCACCAAGAAGGCAGTCTTCCACGACAGGTGAGAGAGATATCACACTTGTGCATCGGTTCGAATGGCTTGCCCATGAGCTTAGCCAATACCAGCAGTAGATCCCACGGAGGTGGAGGTTTTCGCACCGAAGGGGATATGTGATCAAGACCTTTGAAAAAGCGCCCGACCACCTTCTCCTGCGCCACCGACTGTTTCCTGGCCCATGCCCGGTAAGCAGAGATGGCTGCCAGGTGCACCTTAAGGGTCGTCGACCAAAGCCCTAGCTGAGAAAGGGACCACAGGTAGTCCAGAATGCTAGCCAAAGAACAGGAGGACGGGTCCAACCCCTTATCCTGACACCAAATGGAGAATCTCTTCCATTTGAAGGCATAGCATTTTCTGGTCGACTAATTACGGGATGCCTCAACAACGTTGAGCACCTCGTCGGAAAGACCCAAGGCCTGGAACTCTAGCCGCTCAGGAACCAGGCCATCAAGTGCAGGGATTGAAGGTCCGGGTGGAGTACCTTTCCCTTGTTGACCGAGATCAGGTCCGGGTGGGCTGGAAGCTGCCTCGGGAGCCTGGAGCTGAGGATGAGGAGATCTGGATACTAGAACTGGTGGGGCCAGTCTGGGGCTACCAGAATCACCTGCACCTTGTCCCTCTTCGCCTTGAGAAGCACCTTGTGGATCAAGGGAAATGGAGGGAAGGTGTAGAAGAGGCCCGGGGTCCATGGCCTCGAGAAGGCATCCCCCTGCAGCGAGCCCTGCTGAGAGGGGAGGGCATGAAACAGCCTCAGCTTCGCATTCTCCCTGGAGGCAAACAGGTCCACCTGAGGAGTGCCCCAGTGGGAGAACAGATCTTGTACCACCTCTGGCAGCAGAGACCACTCGTGAGATGCAGCTCCTATCCGACTGAGGGCATTGGCCAGACTGTTGGAGGATCCTGCCACATGGATGGCTAGGAGTTCCGCCTCCAGGCTGATCACGAGAGACCAAGTGTGGACAGCCTCCTTGCACAGAGGCAAGGAGTGTGTCCTGCCCTGTCGGTTTAGGTAGTACATAGTCGTGGTGTTGTCCGTCTGGACCTGAACCACTTGACCCCGTACAAATGGAGCGAAGGCGGTGAGGGCTAGTCGGACCGCTCGAAGCTCCAGCAGGTTGATGTGGCATCGAGACTCCTGAGGGGACCAGAGGCCGTGAGCTCTGAGCTCCCCCAAATGGGCACCCCAATCCATCAGAGAGGCAATGGTCGTCAGAGTGACCATCGGCTCAGGGCGGAAAAATGGGATACCCTCCTGCAGATGAGCTGGAACGAGCCACCACTGGAGGCCGTTTCACATCTCCTGGGTCACTGTCACTAGCTGGTCCAGAGGACCAGAGCACTGTGACCATTGGCAGGCCAGCCCTCATTGCAGAGGATGCATACGCCAGCGGGCCCAATGGACCACGCTGGTGCAGGCCGCCATGAGGCCCAGAAGGCGCAGGAAGTCCTGGGCAGGGGGCAATTGCCCAACCAGAAATGATTGGGCAAAGGAGGAAAGGACCTCGGCCCTGTCTGCTGGGAGCCGTGCTCTGGCTCAAAGAGAGTCGAGTTCTGCCCTGATTAACTGAATCACCTGCAATGGCACGAGTTCCGATTTGGCCTCGTTGATGAGGAGGCCATTCTGAGAGCAGACCTGGACGGCCAGATCTCTGGACCGCTCCACCTCCAACCTGGAGGGGGCTGCAATCAGCCAGTTGTCCAGGTAAGGCTACACTCAGACCTTCCGGCGCCACAGGAATACTGTCACCACTGCCATGCATTTGGTTAAGACCCTGGGAGCTGGAGAGAGGCCGAAAGGCATGGCCTGGAAGTCGTAAAGGGATCCCTGTGCCTTGAAGTGGAGGAATCGCTGGTGAGACGGATGGATTGGGATGTGAAAGAACACGTCCTGAAGGTCCAGAGAACAGAACCACATGCCTCGTTCCAAGGATGGAATGATCTGAGCCAGAGTGACCATCCTGAAGGTGCGAGACCTTAGGAACTTGTTCAGGTCGTGTAGGTCGAGAATGGGGCGCCAGCTCCCCATCCGTTTTGGGATGAGGAAGTACCTTGACACAAACCATGGGTATGGAGGAGGGTCCACCACCTCCCTGATCACTTCCTTCTGGAGAAGCAGGGCAATGTCGGCTCAATGAGCCGACAGAGAGGCTGTGGAACCCGTAGCCCCCATGGGGCGACGGCTCGATAGGGTGGGGACTGCTTGAATTCCAGAGGCATACCCCTGCCTACCACTTCCAACACCCAGTGGTCTGTGGTGATAACAGACCAGGCGGAAAGGAAGTGGTGGAGCCGTCCCCCCATGGGGGGAACCCGGGGAGGAGTGACATGGTTGGGGGCGACACCCCTCAACCCATCACTGGGCAGGCTTGGAGGAAGAGCCGGCCGTGGAGCCGCCTGGACCTTTCCCTCCTGGCTTCCTGCTGGAGGAAACAGCAGGCTTGGCTTTGGGGTGCCAAGTGCGAGCCTGCTGGCCCTGATGCTGGTGTTGCTGGGCTGGATGTGCCACAGGGGCTGAAGGATGAAAGGGCCTATATTGCTGTTGGCGGCCTTTGTCCTTCTGGGCAGATGTGACCGAGTCCAAGGTGGTGTTGGACTTCTCGATCCACTGGAGATGACCCTCCACTCCGGGGACCGAACAAGTCAGTACCCAGGAAGGGAACGTCTGCCAGCTTGTGCTGGGTATCCACCGTAAAGGTGGAGATCCACAGCCAAGCTCTGCGGCGCATGGCCACTGCAGCCGCTACTGACCGGGCACATGAGTCAGCGATGTCCAAAGAAGTTTGGAGCTGCTGTTTGGCTACCGCCCTTCCCTGATCCCACACCTGCTTGACTGTCATTTGAAGGTCAGCCGGGAGATGAGGAATCATCTCATCCAGGGAGCCCAAAAGGGCATGTGAAAAGTGTGCCATCAGGACAGTCGAGCTAGCCTAACGAAGCCCTAGGGAGGAAGCAGCATAGACTTTCCGCCTGGAGTAGTCCAATTTCTTGGACTCCTTATCGGGTGGCTTGTCCACATCCCAAGCGCTCCCAGAACGCCGGAAAACGCTGTTGGTCACTAACCCCACCACAGAGGAGTGCTCCGAGAAACCGGAGAGTGAACCGGTAGGGACAGCATACGCTGCCACAGCTCCAGGGCCGGGCCAACAATGGCTTCGGCCACCGGGAAGGCCTCCGTAAGTGAATCCCCTCGGTCCAGTATCTCTGTGAGGGGATACTTGGCCCGTTTTGAAATGGGTTCGAGCTTCATCCCAGTAGATTCTGAGATGTCGTAGCATTCCGAGGAACGAGGATGGGCTCTCGTCCACCGACTGACCCCTAGTGGACTCCAAGTTAAGTGGCCTGGAGAACAAGAAGGAATCATCGTCAGACTCCGAGGAGTCTGCGAACAGCTGCTGAGCGCTTGAGCCACCCTCCACATGCCAAGGTTGATAGGAAGTGAGGGTGACCGACAACCTATGGGGCAAACCCTGACCCGACCGAGAATCCTTGGTGAGGGCCCCAGTTGTGGGATTGCAACAGGCGGAGGTTCCCATCACAATGGGTGGCGCAGCCGGTTTCAGCCGAACAACCGGTGCCGGCTTCGGCTCCTCGACCACTACAAGGGGTAGCTTCGGCCCGCTCCGGTGACAACCACTTAATGGCCAGAGAAGGCAACGGAGTCGGCTTATTCCCAGACAACAAGAGCTGCTGCCACATTAAATCCTCATAGCGCCAACGCAACTTGTGTCGGAGCCTATCCTCCGAAGAGGATAACGAGGATGAGCTGTGCCGCTGCTTTCCATGGTGCTGAGACCGAGACCGCCGATGTCGTCGGGACCGGCTGGACCTGGAAGAGGTCCGAGACTGAGACCTTCAGGGATTCCGAGGGTGGGTCAGAGTGGGGGTAGGGGAAACCCGCTCCTCCCTCGGTTCAGGGACCTTAACCGGGCACTCTGGCACAGGCAAGTCCTCGGTTTCCACCGGGGGGACCGGTGAAGAAGGGTTGTTGGCTTCTCAAAACAACAAACCATCCAACAGGTTGAGAAAAATCTCAACCACATCGACGGTTGTCTCGGCCGGCTGACCTGACGGGGACACCGTGAAGGCAGCGGCCTTAGCCGCAACCTCAACCGAAGTTGACTGCTGACTATTCAGGGAAGGGGACCTCTCCCGCTACCACGAACGTCGACGGTGGGACTTACCTTTGCAGTCCTTCATTTTGGACCAAGAGGAATGTCCCAATGGCTCTTCTCCCTTGGTGGAGAGGGACTGGCAAAGCTCCTTAAAAGAAGCTGTATAGGAAGAGCCCAAGGAGAGTGGGATAAATGCCACGACCGAGGATGATGATGATGCGGCCTGGGCCGCCTCCTCCTCGAGGGCGATCATCTGCTCCAGCTGTTCTGACGAGCCTGCTGCCCCGGACACTGCCCAACGGGTCTCCTTCGACTTGACAGGAGGATAACGTTTTTCAGGTCACCCCAAGAGCAATCGGGCAGCGCGGTCCTCCAAGACCGAAGTCGAAAAGGAGTTGCATAACTCACAAGCCTGTGAGTCATGGCCGAGTCCAAGGCAGTTAACGCACGTGGAGTGTGGATCAGTCCAGGACATCTTCTGCTCACAGGGGCACCAACGAAATCTGGAAGTCGATTTGTCCATCGCAGCCATGAGGGAAAAGGAAAACCGAAGTATTTTAAACTTTAGAATGAGTTTCGGTTTAACTGAAGAGTGTGGATCTGGCCTAAAACGCAGAGCGCTAAGGAGGGAACCTGAGCTTCCAAGTGGTAAGGAAAATCTGGTGTCATGGGGTGGAGCCAAGAGTTTTACCACCTGGGTGGGTGAGAGGAGCCAGTTTGAAGACCTTCCGGCAAGATTTAAAGTGGCAAGGAACTTGCCAGTAAGTGTGGATTGAACAACATATCCACGTCCCTAGAATCAGCATTTTCGTTTGAGACTTGCTGATAAAACTCATTTAAAATTCCATCTTTCCCCAGGGACACCCATGTTTAAGGTCTGCAAAGGCTGACAGAATCTCCACTTTTGTGACTGGGGAGCTTAAGGCTACTTTATCTTCTGTTGTAACATCACGCAAGGGACTGTCCAAAAATTCCTGTAGGTTTACTGATGTTTGAGGTGCGGTACCAAACGTTTTCTGGGTATGTTGTTTAATGGTGCGGAACAGGTCTGGTAACTGAGTAGTGGTTCCACTGCCATCTTGAAGGGCCATAATAGTAAAATAGAAACATAGTTATTGATGGCAGATAAGGACTGCTAGGCCTATCCAGTCTGCCCATTTTCCCTTTCTACCGTAAAAGCCGCAGATCCTACTTGATCTCCAGCTTTACCTCCTCATTTCTACTGCTAGGGTTTCTTCACAGAACGGGTGGTGGACAAGAAAAAATTACTCACCTTAGTAATATTGTTTCTTCTA
Source organism: Neoceratodus forsteri (assembly GCA_016271365.2). Taxonomy (NCBI): domain Eukaryota; kingdom Metazoa; phylum Chordata; order Ceratodontiformes; family Ceratodontidae; genus Neoceratodus; species Neoceratodus forsteri. Next base: position 1,225,536,469 of record CM057450.1, read on the forward strand.
ATGGAGTCTTGCTATATTACGACTGATGCAGTTTGTCCCACCATTAGAACTGCTCCGGAGGTGAAAGAGTTAACTTCCATGCAGTGCATGGAACTTAGAGCGCGAGCTCGGTTAGAGAAGCTCTGTCAGGGTAATTTCAAACCGAAACCATCAGATCTTTACGAGCAAAACTCACTAAGGCTCTGTGTGGAAGCTGTAACCTACACTAGCCAACTGGCTACTAAAATATTCATTATTTCCTGGTCCCAACACCAAGACTCAAGTCAGGGACCAGAAACAATAAGATAAAATAAATAAAACACAACACCCAAACACCCCAACAAGAAGGGGTGGAAAACATAAAAGGGGCATCAATAAGTGCCAACAGTGGACTGCCCACCCCATACCCAAAGTAGAAGTTCTGAGAGGGGCAGGCTGGGGGGGAGGTCATAATATAGCAAGACTCCATTAGAAGAAACAATAGTACTAAGGTGAGTAATTTTTTCTTCAAACAACATGAAGTCTTGCTATATTATGACTGATGCAGACTACACAGCAGTACCTCCATGGAGGAGGGACAGAACCTACTTAGGGAATAGGCTCTGAAGCACGGCTGTGCCAAACCGAGCATCCCTCCTGGCCTGGATATCCAGGGAGTAATGCTTGGTGAAAGTGTGTACTGTTTTCCAAGTAGCTGCTTGACATATCTCCAAGATAGGAATGTCTCTGGCAGCAGCTAGAGACGCAGCTGTACCTCTGATAGAGTGAGCCCTCAGACCTGAAGGGGGGACCTTACCCTGTTTTTGATAGCAAAATTGGATACAAGAGACAATCCACCTGGCAATGGATCTCTTAGTGGCAGGTTTCCCTTTCCCAACCTCACCATAAGTAAGAAATAGTTGGAGGGAGTCAAACCTGTGACCCTTGGTACGCCTATGTAGTAACTTAGGGCCCTCTTAACATCTGTTGTGCAGCCTCCTCTCACCAGAGGAGGAATGGTCAGTGAAGAACACTGGAAGTGAAATAGATTGATTAAGGTGGAAATCCGAAACCACCTTAGGCAAAAACTTCCTGTTAGTCCTGAGGACTACCTTATCCCTGTGAAAGGAAATAAAGTCAGTCTCCACTGATAAAGCCTGTAACTCACTTATGCGCCTGGCAGAAGTGATGGCTACTAAAAAATATAGTTTTCCAAGTCAAATACTTAAGCTCTGCCGAAGACAGAGGCTCAAAGGGGGGTTGCATCAGCTGAGCAATGCAAACATTAAGATCCCAAGCAGGGGCAGGGTCCCTGAATGGAGGATTGGTATGAAGCAATCCCTTAAAAAACTTGGAAAATACAGGGTGAGCAGAAAGAGAAGAGGGCTTCCCTGCTGAAATGAAAGCAGAGACAGCTGTCAAATGCACTTTCAGGGTAGCTGGTCTCAGTCCCAAAGAATTAAGATGGACCATATAGTCCAAAACAGTGGGTAAATCAGCAGATTCCGGGGAAATATGCTTCCCAGAACACCATATGGAAAACCTTTTCCACTTGGAGTTATAGGCAGCCCTGGTGGAAGGCTTCCTAGAAGCTTTCAAGATTTTGAGAACACCCTGAGAAAGTTGTAGATCAGCAAACTCTAACTCCTCAAGAGCCAGGCCTTGAGGTTGAGGGATTTTAGATTCGGATACCAGATTCTCCCCTGAGCACAGGTTAACAGATTGTGGTTCCTGGGGAGACACAGGGGAAGATGGACTGCTAAGGACAGAAGGAGTGGGTACCAGGGCTGCCTGGCCCAGTCTGGAGCAATCAGAATCATCTTGCAGGGCTGAGACCTGATTTTGACTAGCACCTTGAACAGGAGAGGGAAGGGGAAGGCATAGAGAAACTTCCCTTCCCAATCGAGGAGAAAGGAATCAGGGACTGATCCCAACACTGGGGCCTGCAACAAAAAGTGGAAGTTGATGATTGTCTGGGGCTGCAAAAGATCTATCTGAGGAGTGCCCCATCTGACAAAAACTATCCCAGTACTAGGGGATCCAGTGACCATTTGTGATGGCCCTGGGAAATCCTGCTGGAGAGCATCTGCCAGGACATTGTCCTTGCCTGGGAGGTGAACTGCTATGAGGGAAGTGTTCTAGGAATAAGCCAGAGACCACAACTTATCGCCTCGTGCACAAGGTCAAGACCGAGTGCCCCTTGTTTGTTGATGTACCACATTGTAGTGGTGCTGTCTGTTCTGACCTGTACCACCTTGTTCTGAACAGATGCAGAAAAACCTGAAGTGCTAGAAAATAGCTCTGAGTTCCAACAGATTGATGTGAAGCAGAGATTCCTGAGGGGACCATAACCCTGGGTGGAGAGGTCGCCATGTGAGCTCCCCATCCCAAGAGGGACGATCTGTAGTAAGGGTCAAGGAGTGGGATAGAGGATGAAGGGCACCCTTGTCTCAGATTGCTCTGATCCTGCCACCACTGAAGGGCCTGGATCAGGGTTTGAGTCACTGGGATTAACTTGGATAGGGGATCTCTTCTTTGAGACCAGAAGGCTCTCAAATGGAACTGAATGTCCCTCATCTGAAATCTTGCTCCTTGTACTACAGCTGTGGAAGCAGCCATGTGTCCTAGGAGCTGCAGGAAATGCCTTGCTGGTCGAGAGACCTGCAGAGTGAAGGACGAGGCCAGGGCTACCAAGATCCTTACCCTTTCTAGGGGAAGGAAGGCTCTAGCCTGCTTTGTGTCCAGTTCTGCGCCTATAAAGGTTAGTACCTGGACAGGTTCCAGAACTGACTTTGGAAGATTGAGAAGAAAGCCCAGAGAGGTAAGCAGCTGCTGGGTAACTTGCAGGTGTGATTTGACCTGGTCTGGAGACTGACCCACAATGAGCCAGTCGTCCAGGTAGGGAAAGATGGCAATCCTTTCCCTTCTTAGATGAGCAACTGCTACTGCCAGACATTTTGTGAATACCCTTGGGGCAGAGGTAAGGCCGAAGGGCATTGCTCTGAACTGATAATGGCCTGAGGGCAGTTCGAATCTGAGGTACTTTCAGTGGGAGCTTCTGATAAGAACATGGAAGTAAGCATCCTTGAGGTCCAGGGAAGCTAGCCAGTCCCCTGGCCTTAGGGAGGGTAAAATCATTCCCAGAGTCACCATTTTGAATTTTGGTTTTAAAAGGTGCTTGTTCAGATATCTTAGGTCCAGGATGGGCCGCCACTCTCCTGTCTTTTTTGGGGTAAGGAAGTACCTGGAGTACAGACCCTTGCCCTGGTGTAGGGGAGAAACCATTTCTACAGCTCAGAGAGCCAGGAGGGTTGAGACTTCTGTTTCCAAGGCAAGAGTCTCTAAAGGGTTTGCAGGTGGAAAGGATCTGATTCTCATCTTTGGAAATTTTTTGAAGCTGAGAACCAGACCCTGGCTCACTACTTCCAGGACCCACCTGTCTGATGTTAAAGACGCCCAGTCCTGGACGAAGTAAGCCAGCCTGCCCCCTACAGGTAATGGAGAGCCGACCCTGGGCATCCCATTAGGGTGCCTGTTTGGCAGGGGCTTCAGGCTGAGGGGTGAGAGCAGGCCTGCTCGTACCCCGTCTGCCTTTCCCTCTGAAGAACCCCCTCTGAACATAAGCTGAAGAGGAGGCCTGGGTCTGGTAAAAAGGCCTGTGAAAAGGCCTGCCCCTACCCCCTGGGTGGCTGCCTCTGAGGAGTGGCTTGCCGTTCCTTGGCTTGTGCACTCCTATAAGTGGTTCTATATTCATCCATTTTCTTCATATAATTCTCTGTCTGCTCCCCAAACAGAGAATTTCCCACCACAGGAAAATCCATAGCCTTAGACTGGGTATCCTGTGACAAAGTAGTACACCTGAGCTAGGCCAATCTACGAAAAGCCACGGATGTAGCCATGACTCTAGAGGATACATCATTAGAATCCACTGCAGCATGGAACTGCACCTTAGATGCCTCGATACCATCAACAGCCACCTGCTCCAGCTCCTTTGCAAGCTGGCCAGGGACCTGTTTGGCTAAGGCCATGACAGTATCCCATCTAGATTTTTGGTATCTCGCAACATAAGCCATATAGTTTGCTTGTCTGAGTCCCAAAGACGCTGCCATGTATTGTTTTTTGGCCATGGCATCAATCTTCCTGGAGTCCTTGTCAGGAGGATGTGAAGCCAGGGGAATATTAGCTTTATCACAGGCTGCAGCCTGAACTACCCCAACATGACTGCATTGCTGTGAAACAAAATCTGTATCAGGACCTGACAAAGTGTACCTCCTGTCCATCTTTTTATCCACAGGAGGCACAGAATTAGGAGCTTTTAAAATTTTTATTGTTTGTTTCCTAAAAGATTTATGTAAAGGGACAGACAATCTCCTGGACTCTGGGATATCCATCATCTCTACAAAATCAGGCTCCTCTTGCTTATCCAAAGCCTCCTCTAAAGGAAGCTGAAGGGTTTCAGCAACTTTTTTATAAAACAGAAAATGAGAAGGGGACTCAGCAAGCCTAGGGGGAGATTCACCTAAAGGTCTGTCTGGGGAGATGTCCAGTTCAATGGGCACATCCAGACTTTCAAAGTCACATTCACACTGATCATAATCATCCTCCCCCTCCTCTGGTTCATAAAACTCCTCTATATCATATTCTTGAACTGGTGGAACCGACCGAACCGACCTTTTGCCAGATAGTGGAGGTTCGGAGGGAACCGGGGAAAGTGACTGGACAATCTGTATTGCCCTGGCTATCTCTGCAGCAGTTGGAGAAGGGATTTTGGGCTCCACACCTGCTGACTTTCTAGTTCTCTTTGCTGGAACTGGCTCCTCAGAGTCAGCTTTACGTTTGCCTGAGGAAGTCTGGCCCTGGTCAGAGGGCACTCCCTCAGGTTCGTTGGCACCCGAACCGGGCTGGCCATCCGGTCAGCGGATTTTGACCTCTCGCCCCTGAGCCTACCAACTCTTTATCTAGGGTAGCTGCAGGGAAATTCTTGCAAATCTGGCAGTCTGCATTGAGGTGGTCAAACCTCAGACAATAAACACAGTGTGTGTGGGTCAGCCTTGGCAAAGGCTTCCCCACAGACACTACAGTGCTGAAACCCAGTGGGCCCAGTTTTTCTTTTGGGTTTCTCAGACATAATGCCAGCCTAACCAAAAAACTTGCCCTTTTGATGGCAGTGCCAGGCAAGACACCCTTATCGGTTCCCAACCGTGTCACGGGTCGTGGAAAAAACCGTAATGAAATCCGTTTTTTTTAGAACCGATAAGAACCGGGAACCGCACTCTAACAACCTTAAAAAGCTTCAGAATGAAGTTTAAATGCAATTTGATCGGTTCAAACCGAACCGATAAACATTTACAAGTTCCACACAGAAAACCTATCTATTACTTACAATACCATAGACAGAGCTTGAACCGATCGGTTTGCAGTTAAAATAAAGAATATCGCGGTTGAATTTAACCGAGAAAAAACACTTTAAACCGAGAAAATGAACCGAGCAACAGGAGGAATCTCCAGAGCGACTGTTCAGTGAGGCGGAGTAAAGAATCTGACGGTTTCGGTTTGAAATTACCCTGACAGAGCTTCTCTAACCGAGCTCACGCTCTAAGTTCCATGCACTGCATGGAAGTTAACTCTTTCACCTCCGGAGCAGTTCTAATGGTGGGACAAACTGCATCAGTCATAATATAGCAAGACTTCATGTTGTTTGAAGTGGAACACCCTGCCAGAGGAAGTGTTGGGGGTTGAAACATTCACGGGATTTAAGAATACATGGGATAGACATAAAGGAATTCTGGAGGTCAGGGATAAGGGGCAACAGACTTCTAGGAAAACATAAACTGAACTTACAAGCTCAAATGGGCAGACTGGGTGGGCCATAGACCCTTATCTGCTGACACTGTCTATGTATCTATGGCTGTCCCATACATGCTTGATGCCCCCCACTGTGTTTGCCCCCACCACCTCTGCTGGGAGTCTAATCCATGTGTAACCCCTAGGTGACGCTATCCCAAGGGCTACTACTCCTGCCTACTTGGCTAGCAGCAGATTAAGGGGCCTGAGCTCTGAAACGCGTGCCTCCACCCGGAGGTCAGGGTTGGTAGTGGTCAAGCTAACCTGGGCACAGCCCTCTGGGACACTGTAACCCCCCTCTTTCCTTACTAGTGGCCAGAACAATACACAATAATGACTTTCACAATACCCCGATACACCACACAAGTACCCACACTTTTTGCACTTACCACCAGGGCTTTCCTCTGGCTCGGCCCTGGGGACCCCCTGTAAAACAAGGTTATACACAGCAAATAACAGCAGTACAGTACTTTTACACAAACTGGAACCACAGTCAGGGTAACTGCAAAAAACAGTTAGATCTGATTTATTTAAGGGGCTTGAACAAGGAGGGGACGTAATCATGTTAATTTGCTTAAAGGCTCTTTCAATCAAACAGTTATGCATGCACTTCAGGGTCCATAAACAGTAACACACTCTGGGTAGCCAGATGGAGAATAGTGGGCTAGCCAGGAACGTTGCAGCTGGCTGAGGCCCTGTGATGGAAAAAAACAACATGCACAACATACACTATTTGTAATCCCGAGCCGGAGGGCTTAGTTCGTGAAAAGAAAAACAACAAGACAATCAGATGACACACTTTTATATGAGGCTGTTGTTGCAGGGAGCTACCCTCATGATTACTCATGATATCCAAGACTGGACACAGGCTGGACGAAAATCAAGACAGCAGGTGGTTAATCTGGAGTGCCAGAAGAAGCAGGGCCCACACGATTCGCCAAGGCATCGTTCCTGTACAAGAGTGGAGCAGGGGCTAATCCGCAGGCAGGTCTCTCGTTGGTGGTTTTCTCTGTGCAGTTAGTCTGGCAGGACCAGCATGGCATAGCCCGGGCCGAATGGAGATAAAAACACGGATTCAGTCCGATTAGGCTGGATCAAGCTTCCAGCAAGCAGAACACAGTTCACACAGTGGGGAACCAAATCACGACCCACTTTCAATACACAGCACATTTACATGCAAGGAAATTCTACTATACCAGGTAAACTGCTCCCGCCACGTTCGCAGTCTCTGCACAAACCAGGGATTCAAAAGCAGCTGGAAATCCTGACAGGCCGATCGCATTCAGCAAATCTTTAGTCTTCTTCAGGTTAAAGCCTGGTCACAGTCCAGTGGCTTAAATAGTCCTCACAACTCGGATTCAGTCCAAATAAATTCTATTTCCCCTCTCTGGGACAGCAGGCAGGCCAAAACTCAGCCCTGTCGCACTTCTCCCATACAAAACTACACAGAACTGCTGCTCAGCTGTCTCAAGCATGTTGCTTTTTCAGCTGCCAACTTAGATCTGACTCAAACTGCAGCAAGCCTGGGAATTTCCCCAAGATCCAAAAGATTTGGTTGGCTAATCTTTCTGTCAGTCACAACAAAGGCTCCCCCTTCAGGTGCAAAAAGGCGCCAAAAGCCCCAAACTACAATTCCTACAGATTTTGACTCCAGACAGCTCCCGTAGTCCACCTTCATTTCGCCACCCTGACAACCTCTGCGCACAGAGGAACAGCGCCAGAGACTCAATGGATTTGCTTTCTGTGGGGGGGCTCATCCCCGCACCCTACTTAAGGAATGTCAACTCCAGGGGGTGCATGTCGAGGGGGCAAAAGCAAAAAACAAACGACAAGTTTTGGGCGGGTGCAACAAAAACGATGTAGCGCCGGACCCGAACCCACGCACTGCAAGCAGAGGGCAACCCCGATGCCACAGCGCGGGTGGGCAGCGGTCTGGCGCTACACCTACATCCCTCCGCCCCTCCCAAGCCACACTCGTCCATGCTCGCTCCCCGCCCCCAAGCACGTGTATATACAGCAACATCCTGTCGCTAGGGTCGCCCACCCCACCACATCTGGTCGCCCTCCCTGCCCCCTCTCCTTTTGAGCTTTCGCCCACATCGCATCACTGTTTCAGACGGCACCCTGATTCAGGCGCCCATGTCTCAGGCTACCCTTCATGATAGGGCATCAGCATCAATATGGTTCAGGCCCGGTCTGTATTCAACAGCATAGTCATAGGTTGATAATGCAGAATGCCACCGGTGCCCAGTGGTGTCTAACTTAGCTGAAGTCTGTACATAGGTCAATAGGTTATCGTCAGTCTTCACCAATATCTTTGCCCCACAGAGGTATTCATGAAACAGGTCAACGATGGCCCATTTTAGCACAAGGAACTCCAACTTATGCACAGGGTAGTTTAGTTCGGATGGGGTCAAGCTCCTACTGGCAAAAGCTACTGGTCTCAGGCCATCCTCATGGTCTCGATACAGCACCGCTCCTAGACCCTGCAGACTAGCATCCGTATGCAGCACATAGGGTTTGGTGGGGTCAGCATAGGCGAGGATGGAGGCGTGGGTGAGCTGGTATATGATCTCATGGAAGGCTGCTTCACAGTCGGGCGGTAAGCAAGGCCCGAAGAGTTCACTTGGGTAGAAGTATACTTTGTCTGGTTCTTTAACTGACCCTTTTTTGTATTTACGATTGGTAGGAGGGTAACCCTGGGTAAGGTTCAAGAGTGGGCAAATCACCTTGGAATAGTCTTTTATGAACCTGCGGTACTAGCCACAGAACCCCAGGAAACGTTGTAGTTCTTTCAGATTATGGGGCTGGGGCAAAGTAGTCAGTGCTTCAACCTTACTGGGATCAGTCTTTATCCCTTTTGTAGATATTATGTGCCCCACATACTGCACGGAGGTTTGGAAAAACTGTCACGTGTAAATGGACAGCTTGAGGCCGAAGTCTTCCAGTCTGTCTAGGACTTTAAACAGTCGGTTCTCATGCTCCTCTAAGGTGCTCCCAAACACAATGACATCGTCCAGGTACACCAGGCATTCCAGCAAATTCATACCTCCCACTGCACGTTCCATCGGTCGCTGAAAGGTGACCGGGGCACTCGATATCCCCTGTGGCATCCTCAGAAACTCGTAGAACCCCAATGGACAGATGAAGGCTGTTTTCTCATGGTATTCCAGGGCCATCAGAATCTGGTAGTATCCGCTGCGAAGCTCCAACACCGAGAACCATTTGCTCCCATTCAAGCAGTCCAGGGCATCTTGTATACGAGGCATAGTGTATTGGTCTGGGACGGTCCACCGGTTCAGGGTTTGATAATCAATACACATCCTCTCAGGCCCATTCTTCTTACGCACAACCACAATGGGAGAGGTGTATGGGCTCCTGGATTCTTGTATCACGCCAGCAGCAAGCATTTCCTGCAGGTGTCTTCTCACATCCTCTGTCTGCTGGGGCTAGGCATCTGGACCTCTCTTGAAATGGCTGTTCACCATGCAGGCATATGTGATGCTCTGTACCCTGGAAACATCCCACATCCCATTACTTCAATGAAAACAGTTGGTCTCTCTGGGCAAGTCTCCTGCTAATGCTAGCCTTCCCTTCAGCTGGCAACGGTGAGTCACCAAAGTAAAACAAGTCTGGGGTCACTCTCTCCTTCTCACCAGGGTGCTTGTTGCAGGGCAATACTGCAGTGTCTGCACAGTGTACCATAGCTAGGGTGTACCCTCTGTTCACCCAGATCTCCTGATCTGACACACTGTGAATCTGGACCATCACTCATCGTGCATAAGCATGGGCACGAGCAGGCAAGATGCTGGGCTTGACCAATAATCCTTCTGGCAATTTTCCATCGCCTATCGCATCCAACATTAGTATTTTCTTATTGACATCTTTCTGGAGGCAGACCTTCCCTTGAATGGTACACTGGGGATTAGGGGCCAGTACCATTGAATCGGGATCCTTCTTCCACACAATCCCCACCGGTTCATTCTGGTCTACTTCCTCGGGTTTCTGTTGCAAATCATAGGCCCTCTTGATCAGAGCCAGAATTCTCAGGGCTCTCACAGTCCACTGCCCTTGTTTCTTGTGACAGAGTTGTGCCAATCTCCCAGACATACTGGCGTTTGTCCCAATTAACAGGAGGACCCCATCATACAGTCCAGTAGGGGGGGGGACACACTAGGGCCAGTGTCTCTACTTGCTCCTCTATGCCAGTGACAGTTGCGGGAAAAGACAACCAGAGGCAGGCTTATGCTAGATATGGATAAGACTTGTCACTCAGCCCCCACCATGTAGGCCTTCCAGGGATTGTAAGGGCGCATCAGATAAGTATTTGTCATACCAGTCCTGAAACACAGTGGTCACTTGCAACCCACTGTCAAGATCAGCCCAAGTAGGAATACCATTCACAGCCACATTAGTCTCCATTGAAGGACCCACTATCTTGGACCAGTCTGGAGGGACAACTGCAGGGTCCTGGACAAACAATTTAGCCACAGAGCGGTATGAGTTAGGATGGCCGAAGCTTTTACTGCAGTTATTTCATGCACCCCTTGACCACTGGCTCGTTTTCCGAAGCTCTCCTTGAAGCGGGTTCACCACTCTCTCTCTAAGTCCCTCTGAGAACAGCATTCCCTCTTCATGTGACCATCCTTGCCGCAACTGTGACAAATGACAGGCTTTTGGGGCATCCTTGGAGAGAACATTGCAGGGGATGCTGTAGCACCGATGGGAGATTGTGATCTGGCTCCTGCTGATAGTGTGCAATGTCTCAAAAGTTCCTTAAGGGTGGCAGCCAATTCCTTGAGCTCAGTCAAAAAGCACCCTCAGTAGCGGATGCACCCCCACCCCCATGGTAGTCACATCCTGACAGGGGTCAGGGTCTTTTTCAACAGGGGATACCTCAGTGAGAACATCGGGTTGTACCTTTCTGATCTCCTTCAGCAACTCCTCTCCCCACCATTTAGCCCATGGCAGGACACCCTCAGTGGTCTCCATTTTGGAAGGGCCTTCCGGTGCCATGATCACTTGAGCTGCACTCACCCCATAATTACAATCTCCCTCTTCCCCTTCAACCTCCCGGAGTTCTTTTATCAAGTCACGGTAGTCAGGTGAGTTACCTCTCCTATCCTGGAGTCTTGACTGGAGGATCTTCAATTTAGAATGCTTTGCATGTTGCAGTATGTGCCCCAATCTCACACGGTTCAAGTCACTGACGGCTACCCCACCTTTCCGGTAAGCTTTCAGCAAAGCTCTTTCTAGACGAGTAACATACGTAGACAAACTTTCCCCTTTCCATTGTTAAGTACCTTGGAATTTCCACATAAAATTTTCCCCTGACTCAATGCTACCAAAACTGCATTTGAGTGCAGATAGGTACTTCTGAGCAGATGCATCAGGGTTTGTTTACCTCAAAGATTTAATGGCTTTGAGGGCAGGACCCCTCAAACTTTCTATGATTCTTTTCCACTTCTCAGCCTCCGCAGACTGCCACTCGGGTACCAAGGGGGCAACATAGTCTGTCCAGGTCTCCCAGTCATCCTCCCCCTGGGGGGTGGGGAGGGTGCCCGAGAAGATTCTCAGCCTTCGGTAGGAGTCGTGACCAATGGCGGGTACAGATATAGGGGCCAGCATTGGCATAGGAACAGAAGGCGGAGCAGTAACAGGTGCTGGACTGGGAGGGGGTGTTGGGGAAGGAACACCCCCAAGCGGCAGGAGTCGTTTTTTAAAGTCCTCTACAGTTTTCCCTTCCTCCAGCAGCAACTTAGCAAATTTCTCCTCAAAAGTCTCAGATAATGGTGGGAGCTCATCCTCCCCGGGGTCTTTATTGTCTTTTGTTATCACTCTCCAGGCAGCTGGAACCCCTTCTGGGGCAATAGTCTGTGGCATTTTACAACTGTCCACAAGGTCACGACACTCTACCAAGGCTATGAAGGATTGGACGATCAAACCAGCCTGTCGACCCACCACCACAGGGTTTTTTAAACATTCAACTTTGGAGAGTGCTTCCTCTACAGTGTCTTTACTAGTACCCGGGAAATATCCAGTATAAGTACAGCATTTTGGGGGTCGATCTCCTGCCCAGTACACCACCCCACCAACTGGTGTACAGCCATTTCTACCGGGGTAGCCATTAATCTTGAACAATAATTCATAATTGTTGGCCACTAGAAGGCACAAAATCCCAGTGGTGAGCCTCCAAAATGTAACCCCTAGGTGGTGGTATCCCATGGGCTACTACCCCTGCCTGCTTGGCTAGTAGCAGGTTAAGGGGCCTGAGTTCTGAAAAGGGTGCCTCACTCGGAAGTCAGGGTTGGTAGTGGTCAAGCTAACCTGGGCACAGCCCTCCAGGACACTGTAAGCCCCCTTTTTCCTTATTAGTGGCCAGAACAATACACATTATACCATGGACATAAGTGAACAGCCAATGAAATGGTCAGACTGGCAGTTTACCACCGGTGTAAATCCTCTGATAATCACTGGCTGATAGGCAAATATAAAAGCTCATCCACATCCTAATCATCTGCAACCCAGGAATAAACAGAATAAAAATAAAAACACAAAGCAACCTCTTTAATATTTATATTTTATTACAGTCAAAAAATTAACCTTGGTATAATTGCAATGAGCCACTCGGAGGATGTGGGTTATCGGGGGATTTACCACGGCTGGCAAGGATTTACCCAGTCGGCCACTCCAGCCATGGCAAATCCCCCGATAACCCACACCCCCTCATGGCTTATTGCTTAAATAATCACTTTCACAATACCCCTGATACAACACATAAGTAACCACACTGTTTGCACTTACCACCAGGGCTTTCCTCTGGCTCAGCCCTGGGGACCCCTGTAAAACAAGGTCACACACAGCAAATAACAGCAGTACAGTACTCTTGCACAAACTGGAACCACAGTCAGGGTAACTGCAAAAAAAGAGTTGGATCTGATTTATTTAAGAGACTTGAACAAGGGAGGGGCATAATCAGGTTAATTTGCTCAAAGGATCTATTAGTCAAACAGTTATGCATGCACTTCAGGGTCCATAAACAGTAACACACTCTGGGTAACCAGATGGAGAATGGTGGGCTAGACAGGAAGGTTGCAGCTGGTTGGGGCCCTGTGATAGAAGAAAACAACATGCATAACACACTATATGTAATCCGGAGCTGGAGGGCTCAGTTCGTGAAAAAAACACAAGAAGACAATCAGATGACACACTTTTGGATTAGGCTGTTGTTGCAGGGAGCTACCCTGATGATTACTCACGATACCCAAGACTGGACACAGGCTGTATGAAAATTGAGACAGCAGGGTTAATCTGGAGTGTCAGGAGAAGTAGGGCCCACACGATTCGCCGAGGCGTCATTCCTGTTCAAGCATGGAGCAGAGGGCTGGTCCCCAGGCAGGTCTCTCATTGGTGGCTTTCTCTGTGCAGTGGAGTAGTCTGGCAGGGCCAGCGTGACATGGCCCAGGCCGAATGGAGATTAACGCGGATTCAGTCCGATTAGGCTGGATAAAGCTTCCAGCAAGCAGAACACAGTTCGCACAGTGGGGAACCAAATCACGACCCACTTTCAATACACAGCACATTTACATGCAAGGAAGTTCTACTATACCAGGCAAACTGCTTTCCGGCCATGATCGCAAAGTGTCTGCGCAAACCGGGGATTCAAAAGCAGCTGGAAATCCTGACAGGCCGATCGCATTCAGCAAATCTTCGGTCTTCTTCAGGTTAAAGCCTGGTCACAGTCCAGTGGCTGAAATGGTCCTAACAACTCATATTCAGTCCTTTTAAACTCTATTTTCCCTCTCAGGGACAGCAGGCCAAAACTCAGCTCTTTCACAGTTCTCCCACGCAAAACTACACAGAACTGCTGCTCAACTGTCTCCAGCATGTTGCTTTTTCAGCTCCCAACTTAGATCTGACTCAAACTGCAACAAGTCTGGGAATTTCCCCAAGATCCAAAAGGTTTGGCTGGCTGATCTGTCTGTCAGTCACAACAAAGGCTCCCCCTTCAGGTGCAAAAAGGCACCAAAAGCCCCAAACTACAACTCCTACAGATTTTGACTCCAGACAGCTCCTGTAGTTCACCTCCAGTTTAGGTCCCACCAGTACCAATTGGTCCAATTCAGCAGTCCAGGACAAGATAGTGGAGATAAATAAAACAGTCCTTGCTGCAAAGGCAGGTTAGACAAACCACATTATCATTATCACTCTAAATGATTTTCAGCTAGTAGTTACATCTTTCAACAGAGCTCCCTCTCAGATTACTTATGACTGCAATCCAGGCAGCTCTTAAAGAGACAGTACACAGAGGCTATACAGGCACTCTCTGGCAATCACTTTTAAACTGCTAAAACGCAGGACACCAGCCTGGCAGTAAGTATTTAGGCAAGCTCAAGGAAGACTTTTCGGGAACCCCCGTTTGAAGGGGGGGTTGCACATGCATCCACCACCCTTTCTGTGAAGAAATATTTCCTCACACTACTACCCCTTAGTCTACCTCCTTTCAAACTCATGTCATGCCCCCCTTGTTCATGGATACCTCCTTTTCTGCAAGATGCTACCCTCCGTTACCCTATTTATGCCTTTTAGATATTTGTAAGTTTCTATCATACCTCCCCTGTCTCTTCTCTCCTCCAGGGTATACGTATTGAGGTGTCCCAGTCTCTCCTCATATGACTTTCGGTGCAGGCCCTGCACCATCTTTGTTGTCCTTCTTTGAACTGCCTCCACCCTGTTTATGTCCTTACGGAGATGCGGCCTCCAGAACTGGACACCGTATTCCAAATGAGGCCTCACTAATGATCTGTAGAGTGGCATCACCACCTCTTTCCTTTTGCTGGTGATAACTCTCCCTATGCACCACAGCATCCCACTGGCTCTCCCTACAGCCTTGGCACATTGTTTGGCCACCATTAGGTCATGAGATATGATTACCCCAGGTTCCTTTCCTGTTTGGTGACCATCAGTTCCCCCCCCCCAAATCATGTAATCCTTCCCTGGGTCCTTCTGCCCCAAATGCATGATTTTGCACTTTTTCGCATTAAATCTCAGCTGCCACACTCTGGACCATTCCTCCAGTTTATCTAGGTCCCTCCTCATTTTTTTCCATCCGTCCTGTAGTGTCCACCCTGTTGAAGATCTTAGTGTCCTCCGCAAAGAGGCACACCTTCCCCTCCAGCCCCTCCGCAATGTCACTTATGAAGACATTAAACAGGACTGGGCCCAGGACTGATCCCTGTGGCACCCTGCTGATCACCCACTCTCTCCAGATTGAGCACTATTTACCATGACCCTCTGTCTTCTATCACTCAGCCAGTTCCTAACCCAGTTTACCATCTTGTGACCCAACCCCAGGCTGTCCAGCTTGTTCACAAGTCTTATATGTAGAATGGTATCGAAGGCCTTACTGAAATCAAGGTAGGCGACATCCATCGCTCACCCCCGATCCACGACCTTAGTCACCCAGTCAAAGAACTCAATTAGATTTGTTTGACATGACCTTCCCACTGTGAATCCATGCTGTCTCAGATGCTGTGCTCTGCTGGATTCAAGGTGTTCCACGATCTTTTGTTTAAGTATTCCATAATCTTCCCCACTATTGAGGTGAGGCTGGCTGGTCTATAGTTTCCAGCCTCCTTCCTACTGCCACTTTTGTGAAGAGGGATTACATCTGCCCTCCTCCAGTCCTCCGGAACCACTCCCGTATCGAGTGACTCATTGAACAGTGCTGCTAGTGGTGGCGCCAGCACCTCCCATAGTTCCCTTAATATTCTAGGATGTATCCCATCCGGTCCCAGTGCCTTGTCCACTCTCAGTTTTGTGAGTTCCTTTAGGACTCTCTCTTCTGTAATGGACAGGTGTTCATCTCCCTCCCATATCTGTTCACGTTGCCCAACTGGGGTCCCTTACCACCTTCTTCTGTGAATGCAAGCCAAAAATATTGGTTCAGTATTGATGCTTTTTCCAGGTCCTCTTCCACATACTCTCCGTCTTCCCCTTTAATCCCTACTGTCCCACCCCTGGTTTTTCTTCTTTCACTAATGTACCTATAGAAAGTCTCGTCTCCTTTCTTTACCTCCTGGGCTACTTCTCCTCTGTTCGTGCCTTTCCACTCCTTACTGCTGTCCCTGCCTCCCTCTGTTTATCCAGATACACTACCCTGTCCTCCTCCTGCTGTGTTTCCTTATATTTTCGTAATGTCCTGTCCTTGCAGGTACTAAAGGGGTCACTATGAGGACATTTTTGTGAGCCATATTTCAATTCTGCCACCAGGGAAGCTGCTCTGTTATATTGGCAATGTCTCATTTCTAATTTTAAATGCTGAATCTTGTTAGAGAAATCCCCGGTGCTTGTACTAACTAGAGTTAGGACTCTATGTTAATCCCTCAGTTTTAGATACTGAAAATACACCTGCCACTGTTTATGTTTCCTGTATTTCTGGAAACACTGCAGTAAGTCCTGCTTTGCATCCTCCCACTATGCTAGGGTATCATCATAACAAGCAAAAACTGTCTCTCTAGCTCCTAGCAACTGTTGAACTTCAGCCTGTACTTCAGGGATGTAATGAAGGGGAGGAGTTCAGTTTCCAGCTGCTAGTCCGAAGGGGTGGTGGGGCACCAAACCTTACTGAAATGTTTATTTGTTTATTTACCGGGTAGGTGAACTGATCCAAAGGACTGTTCTCAGACATGACCCAGGCTATAGAGATGGCACGTGAATAGTACAGACAAGGGTAAATACAGACAATTCAGATTACATCCTGGAATAGTAAACAAAAGTGATGACATTGGGTTACATTGGAAGCAACAGTTGAAGTACAAAGTACAAATAAAGTGTAAGGGTACATTGGTAGAAAACAAATGACATATAAAGTGCAGAGTTCAGTAACAACTTGTTACGACAAGCATTCAAAAGATAGCACATAGAGGTACTTGGGACAGTCCTGACTTTTGGTCAGCAAAGAAGAGAGGACTCACACGAGGGTCACCTGGGCAGGCACTAACAATTGGATACAGCCAGGATCCAGGTTTTGAAGTGGGCTTTAAAGGAGGTATGCGAGTCCAGGGAGTGGACGGAGGCAGGGAGTTTGTTCCATAGGGTGGGGGCAGCAATGGAAAAGGCATTGCTATCCAGGTAGGTGGAAACCCTGGGAAATACCAGTAGTGGGACAGAGGAATGCGAGAGTGGGTGAGAGGTGAATTTGCACTTAAGCTGGGAGTAGTAAGGGGACGGGTTGCCACACCTGGTGGCATTGTCTACTAAGCATCCTAGTGCGTCATTGTACCTGGCTTGTAGAGGGAGTCAGCCCTGGGACTTGTACAAAGTGCAGTGGTTAGTGGAGTAGGGAGCAAGTAATGCAATCCTACAGATGCTGTTGTAGGCAGTACTGAGTCTTGTGAGCTAGTTAGCAGATGTTTGCAAATAGATAAATATGAAGTAGTTAGGCCGGCCCATCAGTACAGCAATAGTGTTATCGCTTGTGGAGTTGATGACTCAAGTACAGGAACAAACTTGAGTCGTTAGAGGGCCAGCCAGGGAAGAGGATCGAGTTTTCAAGGGACTGCTCTCCTCTGCTGAAGGAGTGCCATGGTGCCCGGAGCTTGACTCTTACCTAGTGGAGGTTGGGGGACAGTACACCAGGCACAGGAGGAGTGGCAAGTGTCTGGCATGCCACACACGGGAATATGTGTGGTGCCGCCACTGATGCCATCACATGCACGCTTCTCCATATCACGGGGGGGGGGGGAGAGAAGGCAAAAAATGAGAAAAAAATATCCCAGATGGCAGGATGATCATTGCCCCTTGCAGGCCCCGCACATGGAGACTCAGGCATGGCTGCTGGATCCTTGACCCAATGTGCTACCTGCCACCCCACCACAGGCGTAAGCTCTAGGAACCTGGCCTGGTAAGTCCTCAAGGAAGCTAGGGTGACTGGGCGGGCAGTCAGCAGGATGGGGCCATTTAACTGAAAAGGAAATATGAAGTAACTGATGGTCCGAAAATTCTACTGGCATCAAAGAGAACTGTCGGATGATGGTTCCTGGGAAAGAAAAAGTAATCTATATGGGTAGCCAATTGGTTCCTGTAATAAATTGTTCTACCAGAAGGATGAAGGAATCTAAAACCATCAATTAAGCCAGCAGCAGTTGTTACTTATTGCAACGCAATCACAGTATATCTTTTTACCATCCTCCCATCTAATCGCTACATCAAAAATGCAGTTAAAGTTGCCTCCTAAAATAACAGTCCTAGCTATATGTAGATAGGGATGAACCAGTTCAAAAAGTTCTACCTTTTTAGCTTTTGTCTAGGGAGGATAAATAATTAATGCACTATATGTCCTGACCATGCTATTTGACGTCCAAGAAGAGTGACCTCTCAGGGCAGATATCAACTAATCTTTCCACAGTAAAATTAATGCCATAAAACAGAAAGACCACCCCATCCACTCTGTCATCCCCGAAGGAACAGAAAGAGAGCTCCCAAACTCAGTCGTTTTTCAACTTGGCTAAATCAAAGGTAGACACCATCCATGTTTCTTGGAGGTAAATTATTTGAAAGAGAGAGAGAGAGAGAGAGAGAAAAAAACTGGCCTATTTTGACATCTGTTTATGCTGTAAACATGAAAGGAGGCAACTCAAGAAAACCCAAGCCATGCTCTGTGGTTCCCTGAACAAAACTAAATCCTGCCCTGCACCCCTACAAATCTATGGGGCTGATGGCTCTCCCCTGCAGACGGTGGTTGCTGTCAAGTACCTGGGCGTCACTCTGGACCCGCAGCTGGACCTTACCCTACACATCCGGAACATCTGCAAGGTTACGAATGGTAAGCTTGGTCTCACCTACAGAGCCAAAAACTCCTTGACTCCGGCTGCTCGTAGGGCCCTAGCCAGCGGGGTCCTCCTCCCTTCTCTCTGCTACGGGCTAGTAACCTTTGCCCTGTGCCTAAATCCAGCCTATTGAAATGGGACATGGCCTACAACAACATCTGCCGCTTTGCGCTTTCTGCCCTTCCCCTAACGTGTAGCTGTGACCTCTACACGCGCCTAGAGTGGCTCCCTCCTGAGAAGCACCGCACCTTCGTCATTGGGAACTTCATCGACAACATTGTCAGATCGGCCACCCCTGCTGCCCTCGCCCTTCCCCTCAACCCTGACACCCCTTCCTACCAGCTTAGGTCGAGGGCGACGCTTGATCGCCCGGTCCCTAGAACTCGCACTCTTGCGGGCGATCGGGCCTTCGCCACCTATGCCCCAAAAGAAAAAATTACTCACCTTAGTAATGTTGTTTCTTCTAATGGAGTCTTGCTATATTATGACAATTGCAGTTTGTCCCACCATTAGAACTTCTCCAGAGGTGAAAGAGTTAACTTTCATGCCAGGCATGGAACTTAAGAGTGCGAGCTCAGTTAGAAAAGCTCTGTCTGGAATATTTCAAACTGAAACTGTCAGATTCTTTACTCCGCCTCACTGAACAGTCGCTCCGGAGATTCCTCCTACTGCTCGGTTCATTTCTCGGTTTAAAGAGTTTTTTCTCGGTTAAATTCAACCGCGATTATTATTATTTTAACCGCAAACCGATCGGTTCAAGCTCTGTCTGTGGTATTGTAGGTAATAGACAGGTTTATTTCTGTGTGGAACTTAGAATGTTTATCGGTTCGGTTTGAACCGATCAGGTTGTTTTAAAACTTTATTCTGAAGCATTTAAAAGCTTTGTAGAGGCGGTTCTGTTCTTATCGGTTCTAAAAAACGGATTTCATTACTTTTTTTCCATGACCTGTGACACGGTTGGGAACCGATATGGGTGTTCGCCTGGCACTGCCGGAAAAGGGCAAGTTTTTGGTTAGGCTGGCATTATGTCTGAGAAACCCAAAAGAAAACCGCCCACTGGGTTTCAACACTGTAGTGTCTGTGGGGAAGCCTTTGCCAAGGCTGACCCACACACCACATATGTTTATTGTCTGGGGTTTGACCACCTCAATGCAGACTGCCAGATTTGCAAGAATTTCCCTGCAGCTACCCTAGATAAGAGAGTTGGTAGGCTCAGGGAACGAGAGGCCAAAAAGTCCGCTGACCCGGATGGCCAGCCCGGTTCGGTGCCAACCGAACTAGAGGGAGTGCCCTCTGACCAGGGCCAGACTTCCTCAGGCAAACGTAAAGCTGACTCAGAGGAGCTAGTTCCATCACAGAGAACTAGAAAATCAGCAGGTGTGGAGTCAAAAATTCCTTCTCCAACTGCTGCAGAGATAGCCAGAGCAATCCAAATTGTCCAGTCACTTTCCCCGGTTCCATCCGAACCGCCACTATCTGGCAAAAGGTCGGTTCGGCCAGTTCCACTGGTTCAAGAATATGATATAGAGGAGTTTTATGAACCAGAGGAGGGGGAGGATGATTATGAACAGTGTGAATATGACTTTGAAAGTCTGAATGTGCCCATTGAACCGGACAGCTCCCCAGACAGACCTTTAGGAGAATCTCCTAGGCTTTCTGAGTCCCTTCTCATTTTTGTTTTATAAAAAAGTTGCTGAAACCCTTTGGAGGAAGCTGTGGATGAGCAAGAGGAGTCTGACTTTGTAGAGATGATGGATATCCCAGAGTCCAGGAGATTGTCTATTCCTTTACATAAATCCTTTAGGAAACAAACAATAAAAATTTTAAAAGCTCCTAATTCTGTGCCTCCTGTGGATAAAAAGATGGACAGGAGGTACACTTTGTCAGGTCCTGATACAGAATTTCTTTCACAGCAATGCAGCCATGGGTAGTTCAGGCTGCAGTCTGTGATAAGGCTAATATTCCTGGCTCACATCCTCCTGACAAGGACTCCAGGAAGATTGATGCCATGGCTAAAAAACAATACATGGCAGCATCCTTGGGACTCAGACAAGCAAATTATGGCTTATGTTGCAAGATACCAGAAATCTAGATGGGATACTGTCATGGCTTTAGCCAAACAGGCCCCTGGCCAGCTTGCCAAGGAGCTGGAGCAGGTGGCTGCTGATGGTATTGAGGCATCTAAGGTGCAATTCCATGCTGCAGTGGATTCTAATGATGTATCCTCTAGAGTCATGGCTACATCTGTGGCTTTTCGTAGATTGGCTTGGCTCAGGTGTACTACTTTGTCACAGGATACCCAGGCTAAGGCTATGGATTTTCCTGTGGTGGGAAATTCTCTGTTTGGGGAGCAGACAGAGAATTATATGAAGAAAATGGATGAATATAGAACCACTTATAGGAGTGCACAAGCCAAGGAAAGGCAAGCCACCCTCAGAGGCAGCCCCAGGGTAGAGGCAGGCCTTTTACCAAACCCAGGCCTCCTCTTCAGCTTATGTTCAGAGGGGGTTCTTCAGAGGGAGAGGCAGACGGGCTACAAGCAGGCCTGCTCCTACCCCTCAGCCTAAAGCCCCTGCCAAACAGGCACCCTGACAGGATGCCCAGGGCCGGTTCTCCATTACCTGTAGGGGGCAGGCTGGCTTACTTCGTCCAGGACTGGGAGTCTTTAACATCAGACAAGTGGGTCCTGGAAGTAGTAAGCCAGGGTCTGGTTCTCAGCTTCAAAAAATTTCCAAAGATGAGAATCAGATCTTTTCCACCTGCAAACCCTTTAGAGACTCTTGCTTTGGAAACAGAAGTCTCAACCCTCCTGGCTCTCAGAGCTGTAGAAAGGGTTTCTCCCTACACCAGGGCAAGGGTCTGTACTCGGGTACTTCCTTACCCCAAAAAGACAGGAGATTGGGCTCATCCTGGACGTAAGATATCTGAACAAGCACCTCTTAAAACCAAAATTCAAAATGGTGACTCTGGGAATGATTTACCTCCCTAAGGCCAGGGACTGGCTAGCTTCCCTGGACCTCAAGGATGCCTACTTCATGTTCTTATCAGAAGCTCCCACGAAACTACCTCAGATTCAACTGCTCAGGCCATTACTGTCCAGAGCAATGCCCCTCGCCTACTCTGCCCCAATGGTATTCACAAAATGCCTGGCAGTAGCAGTTGCTCATTTAAAGAGGCAAAAGATTGCCATCTTTCCCTACCTAGATGACTGGCTCATTGTGGGTCAGTCTCCAGACCAGTTCAAATCTCACCTGCAAGTTACCCAGCAGCTGCTTACCTCTCTGGGCTTTCTTCTCAATCTTCCAAAGTCAGTTCTGGAACCTGTACAGGTACTCACCTTTATAGATGCAGAACTGGACACAAAGCAGGCCAGAGCCTTCCTTCCCCTAGAAAGGGTAAGGACCCTGGTGGCCCTGGCCTCCTCCTTCACTCTGCAGGTCTCTCGACCAGCAAGGCATTTCCTACAGCTCCTAGGACACATGGCTGCTTCCACAGCTGTAGTGTAAGGAGCAAGATTTCAGATGAGGGACATTCAGTTCCATTTGAGAGCCTTTTGGTCTCAGAGAAGAGATTCCCTATCCAAGTTGATCCCAGTGACTCAAACCCTGATCCAGGCCCTTCAGTGGTGGCAGGATCAGAGCAATCTGAGACAAGGAGTTCCCTTCATCCCTCTATCTCACTCCTTGACCCTTACTACAGATGCGTCCCGTTTGGGATGGGGAGCTCACATGGGCGACCTCTCCACCAAGGGATTGTGATCCCCTCAGGAATCTCTGCTCCACATCTGTTGGAACTCAGAGCTGTTTTTCTAGCACTTCAGGTTTTTTCTGCATCTGTTCAGAACAAAGTGGTACAGGTCAGAACAGACAACACCACTACAATGTGGTACATCAACAAACAAGGGGGCACTCGGTCTTCGGCCTTGTGCACCGAGGCGATGAAGTTGTGGTCTCTGGCTTATTCCCTGAACACTTCCCTCATAGCAGTTCACCTCCCAGGCAAGGACAATGTCCTGGCAGATGCTCTCAGCAGGATTTCCCAGGGCCATCACGTAATGGTCACTGGATCCCCAGTACTGGGGATAGTTTTGCCAGATGGGGCACCCTCAGATAGATCTTTTGCAGCCCCAGACAATCATCAACTTCCACTTTTTTGTTGCAGTCCCCCAGTGTTGGGCTCAGACCCCCTGGATGCTTTTCTCCTCGATTGGGAAGGGAAGTTTCTCTATGCCTTCCCCCTTCCCTCTCCTGTTCAAGGTGCTAGTCAAAATCAGATCTCAGCCCTGCAAGATGATTCTGATTGCTCCAGACTGGGCCAGGCAGCCCTGGTACCCACTCCTTCTGTCCTTAGCAGTCCATCGTCCCCTGTGTCTCCCCAGGAACCACAATCTGTTAACCTGTGCCCAGGGGAGAGTTTGGTATCCGAATCTCAAATCCCTCAACCTCAAGGCCTGGCTCTTGAGGAGTTAGAGTTTGCTGACCTACACCTTTCTCAAGGTGTTCTCGAAATCTTGAAAGCTTCTAGGAAGCCTTCCACTAGGGCTACATATAACTCCAAATGGAAAAGGTTTTCCATATGGTGTTCTGGGAAGCATATTTCCCCGGAATCTGCTGATTTGCCCACTGTTTTGGACTATATGGTCCATCTTAATTTTTTGGACTGAGACCAGCTACCCTGAAAGTGCATTTGGCAGCTGTCTCTG
Organism: Neoceratodus forsteri; assembly: GCA_016271365.2. Classification (NCBI taxonomy): domain Eukaryota; kingdom Metazoa; phylum Chordata; order Ceratodontiformes; family Ceratodontidae; genus Neoceratodus; species Neoceratodus forsteri. The sequence goes on from CM057450.1 coordinate 1,225,559,803, forward strand.
CTTTTATTTCAGCAAGGAAGCCCTTCTCTTTCTGCTCACCCTGTATTTTCCAAGTTTTCAGGGTATTGCTTCATACCAATCCACCATTCAGGGACCCTGCCCCTGCCTGGGATCTTAATGTTTGCATTGCTCAGCTGATGCAACCCCCCTTTGAACCTCTGTCTTCGGCAGAGCTTAAGTACTTGACTTGGAAAACTGTGTTTCTAGTAGCCACCAGTTCTGCCAGGCGCATAAGTGAGTTACAAGCTTTGTCAGTGGAGACTGACTTTATTTCCTTTCACAGGGATAAGGTAGTCCTTAGGACTAACAGGAAGTTTTTGCCTAAGGTGGTTTCAGATTTCCACCTTAATCAATCTATTTCTCTTCCAGTGTTCTTCACTGACCATTCCTCCTCTGGTGAGAGGAGGTTGCACAGCTTAGATGTTAAGAGGGCCCTAAGTTACTACATAGAGCGTACCAAGGGTCACAGGTTTGACTCCCTCCAACTAGTTCTCACTTATGGTGAGGTTGGGAAAGGGAAACCTGCCACTAAGAGATCCATTGCCAGGTGGATTGTCTCTTGTATCCAATTTTGCTATCAAAAATTGGGTAAGGTTCCCCCTTCAGGCCTGAGGGCTCACTCTACCAGAGGTACAGCTGCTCTCTGCTGCCAGAGACATCCTATCTTAGAGATATGTCAGCAGCTACTTGGAAAACAGTACACACTTTCACCAAGCATTACTCCCTGGATATCCAGGCCAGGAGGGATGCTCGGTTTGGCACAGCCGTGCTTCAGAGCCTATTCCCTAAGTAGGTTCTGTCCCTCCTCCATGGAGGTACTGCTGTGTAGTCTGCAATTGTCATAATATAGCAAGACTTCATGTTGTTTGGAACTACCTGAAAGGATCCTCCACTTGTCCATGTACCTCGTAGCACACCAGAACCAGGTATGCTGGGGGGTCTCTGTGCCCTCAGCGTCCACTGCACTTACCCTGCACTTATCCTCCTGTCAGCTGGTCGAGTAACTATTAAATGCTCCAATCTTACTCCCTGCCCTCCTTCCCTAACAGTTCACACTGCCCTCTGTGCCCCTTCCCCTGATTGCTCCCTCCTCAGTGTAACCCCCCCAGTGCCCCCACCCTATTTGCTGGCACTTACTTCTGTTTGCAATTGACTGAACCTGTTTTTATGTAATTTTGCTGTTCTCTGCCGAAATCACCAAGTATGTACCGTACTGTATATAGCTTGTGCTAATTGTCTCTAAGGCTGTTAGTTACCTATTCAAACCCTGTATAAGCTTGTCATTTCCCTGGATGTCAAATTTTGTTATTGCCTGTTATCTCATTGTATGTTAAGTATGCCTCTAGTTTGTAACCCTCCCGGGTCGCAACTGAAAATAGGCACTTGGCTGTCTAGTGTGCCTTACCCGGTTAACAAAAGCAAATAAATAAATAAACTGTGACATTAAAGACAGTAGAGGAATTTAGCCACCATTAACTTAGCGGACATATCCAGTGTTGCTCATTTTTTTCTTTTGCTTGTCTCCGCTAGATATGCCTCCTGTCTGGGTCTGAAGCAGGTTTGAACTGAGAGGAATGTGGATGAGCAGTCCGAATCCATATCACCCAGGTCGGAATCTCTCCAGTTTTATCTTGGACTATCTCAACCTTATTAGACAGCTGGACTGGAGCAGATACTGGGACTGTTTCACCAACATGGAACATCCCTGAAGGACTGCCATCATCCCTTCCATGAGAGGAGGCATCTGTGTCACTTCAGCAGCAGATTCCGATGGTTCCATACCTACTGGAAGTGTGGGTGTGGCATTAGGTACCACTGTTTTTTTGGGTCAGGTTGAGTACTAGTTTCACTAGCTGTGTCCCTGATAGCTTCAGACGTGGCATCCTGGATGCTTATCAGAGGGTGTGTGGGTTCTGTCCTGTGCTAGTCTCCTGGTCTCCCTGAGAAGTGAGAAATGACATTCTCTGATGGAGGGGGTGGTGCGTTAGCACTGTGTAATGAGGCACCTGCTTGTTGGGCACTCCTTAAAATGCTGTCCTTTCCAAAACCATCTGACCCATTTTGGGCTGCCCTCACGCAGTGCTGAAAAGAGTGTCCTTTCTCTTCAAAGAGATTACATTGAAACCAGTTTCTGCATGTTAAGCCCACATGTCCGAATTCCCCACATAACCCACACTTCAGTTAGTCACATGCACTCAATAAATGTGTCCGGACACCATATTTGTAGCAGACCTTGGGCTGGCCTGTATAAAAGCAGGGCCCCCTGTCCCTCCCCACGAAAAAAACATTTGAGAGATGTATCACTCCATCTTCTGAAAACCGTAATCTGATACAAAAGCTTCATCCACTAGTCCATATTCATTCCGAGTTAAGAATAGGTTTGGGCGCTCTCAGGACCTCACAACTTAGCTTCATCCAGTAGTGTATGTCCCCAGTATTCGCCCCTTCATTCCAGATCATTACTGTCACAGTCTTAATAACAGTTTTGTCAGGGGAATCACTATGAAGGGGTCCACAGAGGTGTAGACTTTACCTGGTTATACTTCAGTCAGAATCGTTGAAGGCTTTAAGGGAACCTGAAGCTGAGATTGAAACTGTCCCAGCTGGATACATGTTTTCAGTACATCAATTTCTGAGGCCAAGAAATGTAATGACTTTAACAGCTGTTTGGTTACTTCACCTTGTCAGCACACACCGACATTCCACCACTGATCAGAAGCGCACTGCATTTCTCCTTTGTCACCCAGTCACAGAACTCCACAAGACTGGTCTGACACGATCTGCCCTGAACAAAGCCATGCTGGTGATCATCCAGATAACCCCGAGCCCCCAGGAACTCCTCCAGCCTCTCCTTCAGGATGGCCTCCAACATTTTGGCCACCATGGATGTCAGGCTTACAGGCCTGTAGTTCCCCGGCTCCTCGCATGAGCCACCCTTGTGAATAGGCGCGATGTGGGCCATCCTCCAGCCATGAGGTACCCACCCGGTCCTAAGGGAGAAGTTAAAAAGGTCCGCCAGAGGTGCAGCAAGGACCTCTGCCATCTCCTTTAGCACACTGGGATGGATACAATCCGGACCTGGTGCCGTCTCAATTTTTAGGACCCTGATGACCTCCCTCACCCACTGACAGGAATTTCCAATCCAGAACCCCCTTTTGCCTTTTAACCTATCTCCCCAGAATTTCTCATCTACACTTGTGAAGACCAAGGCAAAGTAGCTGTTTAATACCCTCCGCTTGCTACCCGGCCTCCTTCGCCCATCCGCTTCCAGACCGTAGTCTACTAATCTGCCCCTTCATTTTCCTTTTCTCCCTGATATCCCTAAACAACCCCTTATCTCCCCTCCTGATCCTCTGGGCCAACCTCAGCTCCATCCTAGCCTTGGCCGACCTCACAACCCTGGCTACCTTCCTAGAGATCACATCATACTCCACTTTGTCCATCACCCCATGTGAGCGCTTGCATTGTCCATAAGCAGCTCTTTTCTCCCTCACCGCGTCCTGGACTTCCTTAGTCCACCAGCTTGGCTTACCGCACTTGCATCAGGCCTTTGTACAGGCCTTGGCAGCTTCCAGGAGCCCCCTTTTAATAACTTCCCACCTGCCCTCAGTGTTCATTTCTGGTCTGATCTCATCCAAGTGTCCCTTATGGACCTGCTCCATACCCTTGAAGTCCGCACCCCTAAAATCCACTACCACTGTTTTTGTATGATCCTCCCACCCCACCCCCCAGGACTAGGGAAATCAGACTGTGGCATGATCGCTCCCTGCCAGTGGATCCCCTACTCCAGGTTCCTAACCAGATCACTATCTGATAGGACCACATCCAGGACGTGAATGTCCCTCGTTGGGTTCGCCACTAGCTGAGAAAGGAATACATCCTGGAAGACATCCAGCAGGCACTGATCCCTAGTTTCCCAGTCAGCCACAAGCATGTTGAGGTCCCCCAGAACCACTGTTCTACTCTCCTCCTGTCCACAATGATTCCTGAGATATGCCACAAGTCCTTCCTCCAGATCATCCGCCTGCATGGGAAGCATATAAACTACCCCTATGTTAACGCTCTTGCCCCCAGGTGCCTGTAGGGTGATCCATAAAGCCTCTACGTCACCTTCTGCCCCCTCCACCTTGCATATCCCAATGCTGTTTCTAATGATTAGTGCCACCCCACCACCCCAGCCCACTGCCCTGTCCTTTCTAAACACCGTGTATCCTGACAGATTGAGGTCCCAGTCATGCCTAGTAGTGGCCCAAGTTTCAGTGACAGCTGCCACATCCACTTCCCCATCCTCTAGCATTGCCTGCAGCTCGGGCATCTTGTTCCCCATGTTTCCGGCATTAATCAGGACTACCCTCCATCCCTTCCCCATACCCTCGAGCATCCCCCCAACCTGAGAATTTCCACACTGCTGCCTGATTGAGATCCCTCGTGCCCCATCAGATGCTCCCATTTTGCCCCCTTCCCTCATCTTGATGTACATGCTAGCGTTAGTGTCGAGCCCCTCCTCCCCCCTCACAAGTTTAAAGCTCATCTAGCTTGGATGAAGCTGGTCAGTTTTTGTTTCAAGGCCTCATTCCAAGTCAAACTGAAGTGGAGCCTATCCCTGGCGTGAAGCCCCTTGTCCTCCCAGGTCACACCCCAGTCCCCCAACAACCCATACCCCCTAGTCTCACACCACTCTCCTAACCATTCATTCCTCTCCCTAATTTTCTGCTTGTTTCCCACATTGGCTCTAGGCACTGGTAAGATTTCCGAGAAAGAGACTGAGCACCCCATGGCATGACACACCCGGGCCAGCTCCCGGAACCTTGTCTGACTCTCCAGCACACCATTCCCCTCGATGTCATTGGTATCCAAGTGCACTAGTATAACCGAGGATCTTCCACATTCCCTCACTACCACATAGCTCAAGTGTTCGGCCTCATGCACAGTCAAGCCAGATATATTCTTAAACCTGATGGCACTGGATTTATACCCCCACATACCCCTAATTATGGAATCCCTCAGCAGGAGCATTTTAACCTTCTCCCCTCCTCTGATCCTGCCCCCTCTGCTCACCACTGCTATCTCATCGTTAACCCTGGCTACCCCCTCCGTATGAGTGGCATCGGCTGCCCTAACCCCCGTTCCAGCTCTTTCTCTGAACTGACCCGTCGACCATCTGCCCCCTCCCCCTGCCATGACTTGTCCCCCCAGTACTCCCAGGGATCTGTGGCTCTTCCTTACCTTCAGCGGAGGTCCTGACTCTCCTTCCACCCTCTAACTCCCTGCTGTCCCCTACACTGGATCCCTACAGTTCCCTATCCTCCTGGTCTCCCTCATCCTCCCTTCCCAGGCACCCCCTATTTTCAACTCCCTGTCCTGTACCATCTGTCGCTCCTCCATTTGTCCCAGTGTCCTTGCCCCACCCAGTCTCTGTGGAAAATTAAATAAGGCTCTCTACAAACTAAAGCCTGAAGCTCTGAAACTCTTCAAGCTGAAGTGATTGCAACTAAAAAGAGTGTTTTCCACACTAAAAAAATACATATCATAGCTTGCTGCCGGTTCAGAAGGGGGCAAAGTAAGCTTTTCTAACATAAAGTTAAGATCCCGGGGGGAAAAGAATTCTGGACCAGAGGTTTGATGTGAAGGATCCCCTTCAAAAAAGTTCTGGAGAACTCTAGTTGTGCTAGGGTCTTGCCCTCCACCAGGAGGTGGTAGGCCGAAACCGCAGAGAGCCGGACCTTCAGGGAGGAATAACTGAGACCCAACTCCGACAGATGCATGAGGTACTCTAAAACCTGGGAGGCTGAACAGGAAAAGAGATCTAGACCTTTAGCCGATGCCCAGATGGAAAATCTCTTGCACATCATAGCATAAGTGGATCCGGTGGAGGGTTTCCTGGCCTCCACTACAACCTGAACGACTCCAGAAGAGACGCCATAGCGAGAAAATGCTAAGTCCACAGGTGTCACGCATGAAGATGAAGAGACCTGAGGCTCAGATGTACCAGAAGGGACAGAAGGTCATGAGAGAGAGAGGAAGAGGTACTGGGGGTTCCAGTGCCAACTGCAGTAGCAACGGGAACCAAATCTGCCGACGCCAGAAGGGGCAATTAGAATCATGTGCGCCCCCTCTGCCTGAAGCTTCAGCAAAACCCTATGAAGAATAGGAAAGGGAGGAAAAGCATATAGAAATCTCCCTGTCCAAGAAAGAGACAGTGCATCTCACCAAAAGCACCACGCCTGGGAACGAGCAAGCAAAAGCTGAGTAGTTTTGCGTTGGATGGGGAGGCGAAGAGATCTAAGTCTGTCCGATCCCATTGAAGAAACAGATCTTCTACTACTGCCTGCTTTAGTTCCCACTCATGAGCCCTGGCTACTGATCAGCTGAGACTGTCCGCCAGAATGTTGTGAACACCTGGTACGTGAACTGCTGTCAAGGATAGGCCATGCTGCACTGTCCAGTACCACACCCGCATTGCCTCCCTACATAGGGGGTACGACTGGGTGCCTCCCTGTTTGTTTAAGTGCCAGACAGTGGCCATGTTATCTGTCTGGATAAGAAGTGTTCCTGGAGTCAAAAGCGACTGGAAGGCCTGGAGAGCATAGAGCACTGCTCTCATCTCCAGGGTGTTGATGTGAAGGTCCTCTTCCATGGGCGACCAAGAGCCTTGGGTCCGATGGTCTCCCAGATGTGCTTCCCATCCCAAGTTCAAGACATCCGAGGTGAGAATCATGGAGGGAGATGGAGGGTGGAAGGGAACCCCCACTGAAAGTTTGGCTGGGTACTGCCATCAAAGGAGATCCTTTTGCAGGTTGCTGGAGACTAGGATTCTCTGGTCCATGTTGTCCAGGTGTTGGTCCCACTGGACTCGAAGAGACCACTGGGTAACCCTCATGTGCAGTCTGGCCAGAGGGACTGTGGGGATGGTGGCCGCCATCAACCCTAGAAGCTGAAGGACTGAACGTGCCATGGTCCACCAGGATGAAGCCATGGGTGCCACTTGAGAGATTAAGGTCTATTCTCGGTTGGTCGAAAGAAAGGCCTTGCTCTGGACCATATCCAGAACACCCAAGTCTCTGTCCGAGACTCGGCTAGAAGGTGCGGGGCTACCTGGTAACACTCTGTGAGGTGGGGTGGCCCTGACCACAAATTTGAGGTTGGCCCAACTCTTGGGAGTAGTTGGGACTTGGCATCCTTTCACCATGCAGGAATGGCCTCCTGATCTGACTGCAGTGGTGGAGGGGGTGGAGGATAACATGGGTACCTCACAAGATAAGAAGGGTAGCTAGGTGCTTGGTACCAATAAGAGTACTGGTAACCCTGGTAGCGAATAGCTTGTCCCAGCATAGGGTAACCCAGCATCAGAGAAGAGTATCCCGGCGACAGACCCCCTTACTGCGGATATTGTGGCATACATCCAGGATAGTACCCAGTCGGGCCCGACGGTGGAATGTAGGGCCCTACCGGAGATGGCTATGAAGAATCACTAGGTGGCGGGTCCGACGGCGGAGTAGGATGGGGATCCCTGAAGGTCCTGAGGGAGTAGGGTCTGTACCACCTCCGAAAGTGTCCCACGAGGGATCTGGTGACAGATGAGGATCTGTTGGCGGAAGAGAACCCGCGAAGGGGGGGAGTTCAGGAAGATTCCCTGTTGACAGGTCCTGTATGGTATCCGATGGAAGAGGGTCCTGGAGATCAGGCCCAAAAAGGTCAGAGAAGGACAGCGAATCCCTTGAGGGAGAACCCTGGTGGGATGAAAAGGGACCTACAAGCTCTCTCTGCCTGGTGTCAGGGTCCACAAGGGAGCCCGACAGGACAGTAGACATTACGTGGGCGCCAGGTGGTCCGGCATCCGACTTAGGGGTAATGGCCTGGTGATCGACAGAGGAGCGGTCAACTGACTTACAGGCTGCAGCCAGGCTGACAGAAGCCAGAAGGCTATAGTCAGGCTGATCGGCCTGGGCCAGGCACCCAGCGGTGGAGCTGGAGGGCAACTTAGCAGCAGGGCTCGATGCAGATACCTTAGATGGATCCTCCAAACAGGATACCCCGACTGCCCACTGACCTCGGCGGGGGGGGAGAGGACGTCCGGTCCACTGGGGCTGAGGAAGGCCCTAGAGGTGGGGTACTCATGGAGGTGGAAGGCCCAATTGAGATGGTGTCGGCTGTCTGGCTCGATATTCCCTGAGGAGAATGGCTCCGCTCCTGGCGTCTCTCCTTGTCCTTCTTTTTCTCCGAGGCCGGCGACGACAATCTTTCCCTCAGCTCCTTGAGCTCTTTTTCCATCGATGCCAATCTCTGTATCAACAAATGGACATCAAGGGTCCTCTTGCGATGTGTGTGCATGGCCTGGTTGAAGCCCTGGCAGATGGAACAGTCAGCGGTGCTATGCTTAGGTCCCAGGCAGAGGACACATCGGGAATGGTCGTCCCCATGTGGAATCTGCATGCCGCACTTGGAGCCCTTCTTCTTGGGCTGACGAGATGACATACTCTGCTATGTTAAGGAAAAAAGGAAATAAAGATGCAAGAAATACACTATGAAAAATGGCGGGTGACTGAAAGCTGTTCTACTGCGTTAGGTCAGATGACACAGGTCGATGGCGGGAAAGAAATGGTGGGCGGGTGGGGGACCGCCCCTTTTATAGTCATGCTGACGTCCGTCACCTGACGCCGGGGGCAGTTCCCGCCGATGATTGCTAGTTACAAGTTTGCCGTGTGGTCCTGATGCCAGGGGACACAGTCTCATATGTGAAGACCTACTGCAGGAATCCTCTCGAAATAAGACTGCAGGGTTCTCCACCTAGGGCTTAGAAACGCTGGGTACGAGTACCTTTTTGGGGCGAGATACTGCAGGTTTCTGATGGGGAAAAGAAACTTGGCATTGTTGTGGATACCAGAATGAATCACTCTAAACAGTGTAGAAGGGCTGCAGCCAAAGCCAATAAAATGCTGGGGTGCATAGCCAGAGGAATAACCTCAAGAAGAAGGGAGGTGGTTCTCCCTCTGTATAACTGCCTGGTTAGACCACACTTTTAATACTTGTGTGCAGTTTTGGCACCCATGCTTGAAAAAGGATATCATTCTTCTGGAGAGGGTCCAGAGGAGATCATCCAGGATGATAAAGGGGCTGGGGGACAGGTCCTGTGGGGAGTAACTGGAGGAGCTGAAAGTGTACTCCCTGGAGGTGAGGAGGGACAGAGGAGATATGACTGAAGTCTTCAAATACCTTAAGGGGGTGAATAGGGTTAGTCTGGATAGGGTGTTCAAACTGAGGGGAAGGGGGTCACCAGAGGACACGCAATGAGGCTGGTGGGCACGAGGCTAAGGGGGAGACAAGAAGAAGATATTTTACTGAGAGGGTGGTGGAGCTCTGGAATTCACTTCCTGTGGAGCTGGTGGTTGTAGATATGGTGGTGGGGTTCAAGAGGGGATGGGACAGGTATAGGGTGAAGGTGAAACTGAGTAATGCCAAAATTAGAGGTGTAGATCGGTCTGGGGTTGGGGGTGAAAGGGTTATCGGGGGATGGGGAAGGTGGTGGCAGTGCCCTGTACTGATGCTGACCCTCGAGCAGACTTGATAGACCACATGGCCTACTCTGCTGGCATCTTAGTAAGTCAGTATATTAGTATATCTTGAGGATAGCAATCCAAACCTTATAGTTACCATGCAGTGTAATGCCAGTTCTGTCTCCTTTGACCTCATGATACACAAAAATATAGATGGTACATTAAGAACAGATCTTTATAGGAAGGAGACAGACAGAAATTCACTTTTGTTGGTCTCAAGCTGCCACCCTCACCATTTGATAAGAAAAATTCCCAAAGCACAAATGCTCAGAGTGCATAGAAATTGTAGCAAGAATGTGGACTTTATTGTTACTGAAGCACTCCACGCAGTGCAAGAAAGCAGCAGCAAAGACAAACAAGATGCTTCAACTGCAAGCTGTGTGAGAAATTCTGTATTGCACTTGATAACTGCAACAAACATGCACTTTTGCTTAATTCTGTGGGAGGTGAAACTAACCACCCTTGGTAATTGCTTTTTATTCACATTTATTTAGTGTTTAACCAAGAAGGGGCTTGTAAACTCTGTTTATCTTATTAGTAACTTCAGAAGGATTTAAATACTGCATTTGGGTAGGTCCTTGGAGGTGGCTAGATTGTCTACTAGGATTTGCTGACAGTTAAACTATTTTTAAATGAATTACAGTTGGCTGAGGAGTTGAAAAAGAAACTTGCAAACTCTGCTTATCTTGGAAGTAACCTCATAAGTGTTTGAATACTGCATTCTGGTTGTCCCTTGGGAGTAGCTGGATTGACTACTAGGATTTTGGGAGAGAAACTATTTTTTAATAATTTACTGGTGCATAGGAGTTTGTGATAGTTAAACTCTTTTTAACAGAGTTACTGGGGTTAAGGAGTGGTCACAGAAAAACCTGCAGTGTGAATTGAAACACAGACAGCCTTAGTGGGCAGGACATTGTTTTCAGACCAAACAGATTGTATTGGAACAGGAAGATTTACATATAACCATTGGCAACAAATTGCCCTGGGTGGAGATATCCAGACTAGATCAGATTACTATAAGTACTACTGGCTGCAATTTTCAAAACCACAAAACACATTTTCTGGAGCTGGAAGGACACTACTTTCTTCAACTGCGAGCTGTGTGAGAAATTCTGTATTGCACTTGATATCTGCAACAAACGTGCACTTTTGCTTAATTCTGTGGAAGGTGAAACTAACCACCCTTGGTAATTGCTTTTTATTCACATTTATTTAGTGTTTAACCAAGAAGGGGCTTGTAAACTCTGTTTATTTTGTTAGTAACTTCAGAAGGATTTAAATACTGCATTTGGATAGGTCCTTGGAGGTAGCTAGATTGTCTACTAGGATTTGCTGACAGTTAAACTATTTTTAAATGAATTACAGTTGGCTGAGGAGTTGAAAAAGAAACTTGCAAACTCTGCTTATCTTGGAAGTAACCTCATAAGTGTTTGAATACTGCATTCTGGTTATTCCTTGGGGGTAGCTGGATTGACTACTAGGATTTTGGGAGAAACTATTTTTAAATAATTTACTGGTGCGAGGGAGTTTGTGATAGTTAAACTCTTTTAACAGAGTTACTGGGGTTAAGGAGTGGTCACAGAAAAACCTGCAGTGTGAAACAGGAAAAGACAGTCTTTCAAGCAACAGAGGGTGGTGGCTCTAGGTTTACGCTTGTTTGTTACAATTCTTAAGATTTTCAGTGCAGGAAGAATTTAAAGCACAGCTGACTTATTTTGGGGCTGACAGCCTCGGAGCACAAGCCACCAGGCCTGTTTTGGGGCTGGGAAGGTTTACCTGTGTCTGACTTGGATGTGTGGATTTTTCTGTTTGATTAGCAGGGTATTTCTCTATCAAATTGTTGTGTAGGCATCTTGCTGACAGGAAGGCACTCATTGCAGCAGTGGGTCAGAGCTTTTAGCTGATTGTTTTACGAGGGACAGTTTAGGCCCAACCCCTTCCCCACCCTCACCCCACCCACCCCTGGAAATAGTTCCTTTATACCTGGGGTTCTGACATCATTTCCTCAAGAGGTCAAGGTGCATGTCACTGTCATATCCTCTAGCACACTGCACTGACAATATAAGCATGCACATTGTATATTATAAATATATATTTTATATTACAAACCAATCACACACACAAAAAAAACAAATGTGGGGAGAGAAATGTAATGGCTGGGGCAGCAGTCTTCCGGGAGTCTTTCTGGAGGCTGAGATGCTGCCCTCATTTGCAGACAACCTCTTCCCTGAGGGAGGAAGTTGCCTGCCTTCAGGCCACACTGGACAGTAGTACGGGACCTTCCCCAGGCCACACTGGACAGTAGGAAGGAACCTCCCCATCCAGGAGCACCACAGCCACCACCACTACCTCAGAGATTGCGAAGAAAACACAGCAGTTGGACCACAGTGGGCTCAGGAAGGGGTGAGGATGGTGGAACTGAGGCACACCCAGTCAGTTGTTCCACTCCACAATCCATACACCATTCTGGGGAGCATAGCCCCCATGGATGCACTCACAGAGGAGACTAAGGAGGCTGAGAACAGCTGTCACAAGGAGGCCCACAGGAAGGAGGCAGAGGACACCACAAGGAAAGGAAGCAGCTCCTGGTGGGGGACCCAATTATTAGGGGGATAGAACTGGGAGGAGCTGGGAAAACTGAAGTAAGGTGCCTGCCTGGTGCCATGGCTTGGAGGGACAGGAAGCGCATCCTCAGGATCACAACAACAGCTGCAAGGGATTCTGAGCTGGACGTAACTGTCCACCTAGGGACAAATGACTTGGCTCATCATGAGGTTAGAGCAGTGCAGGAGGACATTGCAGAGTTGGGGAGGTGCCTAAGACAAGTAGCATACACAGTATCCTTCTCAGAGGTGCTGCCTGTCAAAGGCATGGGTGAGGCGAGGGTAATTGGCACCATGCAGCTTAATGAATGGTTGAAAAATGGTGCGGAGCACAGGGTTTGGCTTCATTGGGGACTGGGTTCTACCTGAGGGACAACAGCCTATACTGGCAGGATGGTCTACATCTGTCCAGGAAGGAACAAGTCTTTGAGCAATCGGTTTAAATGCTTCATTGGCAAGCTTTTAAACTAGTCAAAGGGGGAGGCACTGACAAGCAGCAGAAAAATCCCAGCCTCTCCCTACAAAATAGGGTACTAAATGAGAAAAAGACCAAGGTAGAACGGTCAGTGGGGGATGCTGCAACAGAAGGTAAAGCCATCAAAAACTGGAGAGCAATGGGTACCAATGCCCATAGTCTAGGTAACAAGCTTCCTGAATTAGTGGCCTTGATGGAGGAGGAACATCTGGATATCGTGGCAGTCACAGAAACATGGTACACACAAAACCATGACTGGGACGTAAACATACCAGGATACACTATCTACAAGAGGGACAGGGAGGGTAAAAGAGGAGGAGGAGTAGTTCTTTACATAAAGGAAGGAATAAAAGCAACAGAACAAAAGGGTAAACAGGGAGGAGAAGAAGCACTGTGGGTAAATTTGAAACAGGCAATGGCACCACAATCCGCACAGGAGTTGTATACAGACCCCCTTCTCAGGGGGAGGAAATGGACAAGGAAATGATAGAAAGTATACTTAGAATGGCAGGAAAAGGGGAGATACTGCTGATGGGTGATCTGAATATGCCAGATGTTAACTGGAGTGCAGTTGCAGCTGCCACTTCGAAGAGTGCAGTTATTCTAGATGCCCTACAGGGGGCATGCCTTAGACAACTAGTACTGGAGCCCACTCGAGAGGGAGCAATATTATACTTGATACTCTCAAATGGAGATGGAGAGAGGATCACAGATGTAGAAGTGGGTAGCCATCTGGGAACTAGCGACCATCGAACAGTATGGTTCACACTAAACACAGTAACAGAGTCAAGCCATACAAAGACAAAAGTACTGGACTTTAGGAGGGCTGACTTTGTTATAATGGGTGAGTGCCTAAGGAATGCACTAGCAAATGGGCAGGAAGGAGGGTGAAGAACAATGGGGAATAATAAAAACTGCCATCACAGAGGTAACAAGCCTTTGTGTGAAGCAAATAAACAAAACAAGATGATGTAAGAAACCACTATGGTTCTCAAAGGAAGTGGCAGCGAAGGTTCAAGAGAAAAAGAAAGCATTCAGGAAGTACAAGGAATCGCAGAAGGAGCAGGACAGAGAACTGTATCAGTTAAAGCAAAAGGAGGCTGGGAAGGCAGTCAGAACAGCAAAGGCCCAAACCGAGGAAAAGATAGCCAACTCAGTTAAGAAGGGGGATAAAACCTTTTATAGGTACATCAGGAGCCAAGAAAGACCAAGGGAGTGATAGTGAGGCTTAATAAAGGGAGGGAGGGGGCAGAGGGAGACTATGAAAAGGCAGAGATACTAAACAAATATTTTTGCTCAGTATTTACGAAGGAAGAGGGGAGGTACATAAAACAAACAGTAGTAACACTCTGGATACAGAAGTTGATACCGCCCATTTACAGAAGAAAGGGTTCTGAAAGAACTCTAAAACTGAAGGTGGACAAAGCAAGGGGCCTGATGGGATTCATCCCAGAATTTTAAAAGAACTAAGGGTAGAACTAGTGACACCACTGACTACCCTTTTAACAAATCATGGGAGGATGGGTGGTACCGAGGACTGGAAGAGGGCAGATGTGATTCCCTCTCACAAAGTGGGAGCAAGGCAGAAGCAGGAAACTATAGACCTGTTAGTTTAACCTCAGTGATAGGGAAAATGATGGAATCACTTCTAAAGGAAAGAATTGTCGAGTATCTAGAGGCCAGAGGGCACAGGACCCTAGGCAGCATGGATTCACAGCGGGAAGGTCATGCCAGATGAATCTGATAGATTTCTTTGACTGGGTGACCAAAGTAGTAGATCAGGGAGGGGCTGTGGATATGGCCTACCTAGACTTTAGCAAGGAATTTGACACAGTCCCACACAAAAGATTAATATACAAGTTAGCCAGCCTGGGAGTGGGTCCCAAGATGACAGCCTGGGTAAAGAATTGGCTGGAGAATAGGACACAGAGAGTTATAGTAAATGGAGTCCACTCAGAAGAAAGGAGGGTTACTAGTGGGTACTGCAGGGTTCAGTATTAGGACCGGTCCTCTTCAATGTCTTTATGCTTACATTGCAGAAGGACTGAAGGAAAGTATGTCTCTTGCAGATGACACTAAGATCTGCAACAGAGTTGATGCACAGGGTGGGGTGGAAAGGATGAGAAGGGACTTGGCAAGGTTAGAGGAATGGTCAAATGTATGGCAGCTTAGATTCAATGCTAAGAAGTGCAAGGTAATGCACCTGGGAAACAAAACCCAGGGAAGAGTACACAATGGGGGTGAGATACTAACAACAACAAAATGGAAAGGGACCTGGGGTAGTCATATCAGATGACCTAAAGATGGGCAAGCAATGTGAAAGGGCAGCAAGGAGGGTTGGGGGATACTGGGATGCATAGGAGAGGCATCACCAGTAGAAAACAGGAAGTTATTATCCCTCTGTACAGACAGCTAGTGAGACCCCATCTGGAGTACTGAGTGCAGTTCTGAAGACCCAATCTCCGCAAAGACATAGACAGGATGGAAGCTGTCCAGAGGAGGGCAACTAAAATGGTGCAGGGTCTGCACTGGAAGTCATATGAAGAGAGACTTAAGGAGCTTAATATGTATAGCCTCGAGGAAAGGAGGGGGGGACATGATAGAAACTTTCAAGTACCTCAAGGGAATCAACAAAGTCCAAGAGGGTAGCATCTTTCAAAAAAAGAGGTGTGCAAGAACAAGAGGGCACAATTTGAAGATAGAGGGGCGGCTCAGAGGTAATTTAAGGAAGTATTCTTCACGAGAGGGTTGTGGATGCATGGAATGGCCTTCCGGAGGAGGTTGTGGAGTCAAAATCAGTGGGGGAATTCAAGCATGCATGGGATAGTCATAAGGCAATTCTGGGGGTGGGGGTAGGAAGAAGTAGGCTGCTGGTTAACTAGGATCTGCAGCTTATCCAGTAGGTAGGGAAATGGGCAGACTGGGTGGGCCAAGCGGTCCTTATCTGCCGTCAAATTCTATGTTTCTATGCTGTGATGCATATCTAGGGTGATCAGTAGTAGTAGAGAGGAAGTTATACTGCCTTTCTACAGGTCCCTGGTAAGGCCGCATCTAGAGTATGGAGTTCAGTACTCGTACCCACACCTCAAAAAGGACATTAACCTGCTGGAGAAGGTCCAGAGGAGGGCTACAAAGATGATAGCAGGTCATCAGGGTAAGGCATACGAGGAGAGAGTGACGACACTGAACATGTACACCCGGAAAAGACAGGAGAGAGAGAGGGGACATGACTGGGACTTTCAAGTACTTGAAAGGAATAAATAAGGTTGATAAGGAGAGTCTCTTTAAGCTGACTGGCAACCATAACACGAGGGGGCACAGTCTTAAGCTGGAGGGTGGGAGGTTTAGGAGGGAGGTCAGGAAGCACTTCTTCACAGAGAGGGTGGTGGACACTTGGAATGCACTGCCAGAAGAGGTCATCTCATTGAAGACAGTGGGCAGCTTTAAGAAAGACTGGGCTAGGCATAGGCAGAAGGTAAGGATCATGGGTAGAGAGGATGGGAGGAGTGGGGAGGGAGGGCAGGGACAGTAGCTCAAGCTGTGGACCCTACAACACGAGCAGACTTGATAGACTGAATGACCTTCTTCTGCTGGCTTCTTTGTATGTTCGTATGTTAATGGCACTTAGATGAGAACCAGGTTTTTAGAACTTGGCTATCCACAGAACATCGTGGATGAAGCCTTTGAAATGGCATTGGACACAGATGAATCCACCTTGTTAACTGGTAGGGAAACAGTCACACAGGAACTCAGAGTTAACTTTGTGACAAAATATTCAAGATACAGTAAAGCAATACAGAGTAGCATTAAGACAAACTGGAACATACTGGAAAGGGAGCCACTTCTTAGAGATGTTATAAAAAACAGACCAAGAATGGTCTATAAGAGGGGCAAACATTTGAGGGACTGACTAGTACTCAGTTACCAACATATGGGGGCGGTATAACAACAGAACAAGAGGGAGGAACAAGGAATGTCTTGCTACCAGGCACCCACCCATGTGGTAACTGTACATTTTGTAGCTCCATCTTGAAATGCAATACTTTCACCAGTAGTAATAGTAATAAGGATTTTGAGACTTGTGATTTTATTGTGTGTCAGAGAATGTTGTCTGTCTGGTAACGTTCCAATGAGGTTCTTTTTATGTGGATAAGATCACTAGGGCGTTCAAACTTCATATTGGAGAACACCTGCGGTCTGTCTCCAATAAATGACACCAGGAGTGCTTTGGCAATCCACTGTAGAAATACCAGGGAGAGAGATGAGAACCACATTTTTAAATGATGTGGCCTTGAAAAGGTTAAACTGGGACCTAGGGGAGAAAACATTCAGGATAAATTGCCTGAAAGAGAATCCTACTGGATATTCACACTGGGGGCACTTATGCCACCTGATGTTAATGACAAAATAGACCTGCTCCCATGTATTAGTAAGTAACTGTTCACTACAGTATTTCTAGTAATAGAGCAAGATAAGGAGTTAGGGCAAGTATGCGGTGATGTTTATTAAATCAGTTTGTATGATTTCACTTAGGGACACTTTAACTGCCTAGCATAAATCCCATAATATATTTGTACCCATTCATTTGGAAGTTATTTTTACTATATTCAGTAAGATAAACTAGTTTCCCCATTTTGGGCAACACTTAGGGCTGCCTTATATGGTCCAGGATGTATGTTAAACCTGTACTATACTAGATGCATTTGTAATGAATTTAAAAAAAATGTTTCAGGACTGGATGGAATTGCTTTGACTACCACCAGTATCCACCTCTGAAATATGGCACTACAGAACAGTGAGATAATGCTAAAATTTCATTACAATAATTGCGCTATACAAATAATTTTGTCCTGCTGCTTTAAAAATACTATTTTTAATATGTGTCTTCCTCATTATGTTGGCTGTTATGTAATTATGAGCTATTTATTACAGCAACATACTTAGGTGTTGTTAGGTGTTGTGAATAACGAATAATAATGTATTCATCTTTTTGCACTTACATTGAGCACTATAGCACTTTATACACCTAATGCACATGTAGGTACTGTCACTTTAAATGCACCTCTTTATAAGCCTAGCAGCTGATGTGAAGTACCACCCCCTGAAGACGTACTATGTACAAAACTGGTCAGCGCACTTGTGAGTCCCAGTATGTGTTTGTCCTTGGCAGTATGTTTTATCTTGTTTAAATAAAGTACAGTCGTCCCTCAATATAACGAATGATTTGGGAACCAATCTATGCGTTCGTTATAGTAACAACGTTCGTTACATCGAGGGATGCCAAAATGCAAGCGGACTGAACCCAAAACTCATAAATGTGTAAATGTCACAGACTATAACACAGTATATTGGCTGTTTAGTTCAGTAATGTATTTTATTTGTTTATTTAATCATTGCTTTGTCATTAAAAACATCAATAAGAAAAGCATAAAATAGACCTTAATAAACCAAAAATCAACCAAGCCAAAACCAAAAAAGCTGGTCACTGTGTCACACTATGTTAGTTAAGAAATCTAGACACAGCAATGCAAAAATCAGGACTGTAATTAATCCAAACCAGGAGCTAGAAAAAAAACAAAAATACAGTAGTTACTGCTGTGGTTTAAAAAAATCTGTGGTTTTCAGCTATGTTGATGCTTTTTGAGCATGTAAGTCTCTGGCATAGGATTAAATTTGCCATAGTTGGATCAATTTCATCAGGTCTGCTTTCTCACATTCTAGCCAGACGAGAGCAGTCTCCAAACCACGAACTGCCTCCCCTGTTGTCGGCTTCTCCACGGAATCTTCCTTGTCATTCTGCTCCTCTTTGGACTCTTGAGGTTCAGGTATTTTACCGTCTGCTGAAACACAGGACACAATCTCAGCATCAGATGTTTGGTCAACTGAGGGCACCGTCTCATCATTTGTAATCCAACCATCTATGATGTCAGATGCTTCATTTTTGTTTTCAATTAAGTTTAGGTTTGTTGCCAGCTGTGCTATTTCTAAGGTGTCATCAACATGAGCATCGTTGTCAATGTCAGTAGCTGGCATGCTGAATTCGGGGGGAAAGAAGGACCCAGTGTTGCGACCCAGCAGTGGTGTACGGTGGTCACCGAAACATTCTCCCAGGTTTCACATGCAAGGTGTATGCTGTACTGGACATTCTTCTTTCTTAGCACCTCCTGCACCCCCATTTGAGCATCAGGTAGCCCATCACCAGCTGAGACAATCTCACTTAGGAGCTGCTTTCGATAATGTTTTTTGAAAGTGGCGATTATTCCGCCGTCCGGGGGCTGAATCTTAAATGTGGTGTTCTTGGGTAGAAAGACGGTGCGAATTTTGCCATCTCTGGACCTTAACTCTGCCTCGGGAGGGTGGGCAGGGCACTGGTCCAGCAGCAAGATCGCCTTTGAAGGCAACTTCATTCTCCTAAGATGCTGCCTCATGGATGGCACAAAGAAGTAAAAAAAACACCTTCTAAAAATGTCACAAGCCATCCATGTGTTCTTGCTGCTCTTGTAAATGACTGGCAGCACACTCCTGTGAGCGTGGTGCAGACAACGGAGGTTTTTAAATGTACTAATGCACAGTGGGTGAAGTTTATGATTGCCCATCGCATTAGTACAGAAGTGGAATGTCAGACGGTCTTTGCTGGTTTTAAAACCTTTGCTGGCATTTACCTCGGACTTTGCAGCCAATGTGACATCTTGGAGACAGCACCAAAAAAGACCTGTCTCATCCCCGTTATACACTTATTCGGAGGAGTACCCAGACAACAGGTCATCCAGTTTAGGAATAAGAGCTTCTGCTGCTGAATTATAACAGGAGCGAGCCTCTCCGGTGATCGCAATACGCAGGATACCATGGCATCTCTGGAACCTCCAGAGCCAGCCTGTGGAGGACTTAAAGCAGTTATCATCACTGTGAATGTCACGGGCAAACTGACTTGCTTTCTCAAGGAGGATAGAACCGGAGATTGGAACTACACTTGCGCGCTGCTGTGTAAACTACAGCTGGGTAGCAGAATTGATTTCAAGCTTGTCAGCCTTACAAAGCTCCTTACGCTGCAGCCCCTCAATATCAATGCACTCAACAACAAAGGCATGGAGAAAAGCTTCTTCTTTGCACCAGGTGCATACTACAGACTTTGAAAAGTCGATCTCCTGTGAAAATCTGGCTAGACTCTCCAGCCTTCGGCCTATCTAAGATCTTAAGTTTTGTGTCCACAGAATATCCAGAGCGTTTCATTTTTCCAGTGGTCCCAGAGCATGATGCTGCAGTAAACAGGTACATGGTGAAAATAACTGTCTACAGGTGAGGGTTTTTTATACTGCTCGCAGTACCGCAAACTGAAGAAATTGTCAAATTTCTTAAATCGGCACACCTGATTGCAATTAGATAAGCTCATGACAGGATCCAACACCTCAGTTCGTTATAAGAAATCATTCATAATAATGGGGTTCGTTATAGCGAGGGACGACTGTACAAGCTTTCTGCTATCACCAGCACAGGAGTGCACTCATTTGCTTGATTATATGACTGTTTCTTGGCTCACACCCTACTTGGAGCAGTGGAGCGGTTTTGCTGTTTTTCAAAAAGTTATCAGGCATGGGAGCTGTGCAGTGTAATGGGTGTGAGGCAGCAAACTTCAGAGACACATTCTGGAGACTGAGGTGTTGCTCCATATGCAGGCACCCCTCTAAGCTGGGAGAAGAGGTTCCTGGACTCAGGACCAAACTCATACAAGTACAGGGCACCATCAGACTCATCCAGGGGCCACCAAGATTGACCCCACTCTCTCAAAGGATGCCAGCAAAGAGGCACAGTGCTTGACCTGGGTAACACGGTGACTGCCATGTTTAGTGGTATTTTGTTGGAATGTGTCACTTAAAGCCACCCCCTATGTATTGTACTTTTCTCAGGTCTGGAATTTCCCCAAGCCCCTTGAGATGTGGCCTGCTGAGGCACTGCTATAAAAGTCACTGCAGGAAAACTACCTTAGCCATGTTACATGTGCCTCTTCGGGGGAGCCCACCCACCTTATTCTACAGCATTGTACTGAAAAGGACTCCACTTCACCCTCACATTCCACTCCATCATCTTCCTTGTCCCTTTGGCTCCAGGAGTAAACAGTCCAGGGCCTTTGGCAAAAAACAGATTTAAGCCAGCACTGAACCATACACAGTTATTGTCACTGCATTGCAATTTGGGGTAGGCCTTAACTTTTAAACTGTAAATCGATAACTTAATTCAGTTGCATTACTTTATTGCAACTGCATTCTCCAGCGCTGTGCCCTAAATCACTCCGACACAAGGTACAACAATTCAGACCTGACTTTTTGTAAAACTCCAACAGTTTCTTTAAAGAAGCAGTGCTTGAGGCAGGCAGTGGCAAGTCTGCAGCCGCAGTTCCCTATCTGGGCCTAGAACAATCAGCAGTAATCACGGTCATCACAATTTGGTGTAATCAACACTAGCAATAGTTACTTTTACTGTACATTTACCAGGCGCATGTTCTTTTTTGTTTGTTTGTTTTATATAAAGGTTTCTAAAAGGGATACATATAAAGAGACACATTCTCCTTTTACACAATGTCAGAGATGTCATAAAAACACAGAGAACATGCTTTATTTTATTTTATCTGCTTCTTTTAGAATTCGTTTCTCAGGACATTCTGTGTTGTGACTCCATCCTCCTGCAACTGTTATGCTTGAGTTACAGAAAGTTAGAATCAAGTATTCAATACTTTTCCTGACTTCTTATATTGGGACCCATCTGAATCTGCATATTTCTATCTTATGGATTGCTTGATAGTTCTGTTTATTATGCAAATTAGGAGTTGATATGTGCTGTTTGGTATGCATACGGCCCATTGTAGTCATCTGAATGGAACTGATATGTGCTAATGAATTCTGATCTGCTGGTGAAATTGCTCTTTCTGTTTCCCTGTTTGGAGGACCCATTTTGTATTTTTTTCTCCCTTAGTAAACCAAAGGACAAATGCTCACATGTCCATACCAAGCGGCAGATATGATAACCTAATATGGATGCAGGCATCTTATTTCTAGACCACTAATGACTTTTGTAGGTAAGAGCATATATACAGTCTGGTTGCTTGGATCACGCTCAGCCTCATCCATACAATAAGTAACAAGGTTTCTCTTTTCACAGCGCCAACACATTTGCAATACACAGCACAGTATAAAATTCATTTCCGCTGCTCATCACTGAATGCAAAAACAATGCATTACGCACATTCCTTTTAAAATACATTAGCACAATAATAAGGCGTAATAAATCACCCTGCCTTACACAGGCAACTGTTTCACTTAGCATGTATCAATATGTTTTACTGCTGTACCTATCACATGGCATTACGCAGCTTCCTCTTTCTCAAGCCTAATAATTTATGAAAAAAAAGCAAAGCTGCAAGTTAGGTACAGGCTGGAAATTGGCCAGGATAGCACAGCAAAAATGGTATGCAAATGAAAAGCAGTGCTAACTATTTCCTGAAAAGCAAAGCAGTGGAATGCAAAATATGTTTGTTAGTGTGCTCATGGGAAGGAAGCCTAATTAAATTAAATGCATGTATTTTCAGTGTTTCTCACATTGCTATCCACTTGATAACTGCTACGTATTTTCACAAGTGATTAACAGTGTAGCACACAACAGTACTTAACTATTTTTTTCAACTTAAATTCCCAGTTTTCACCCTGTGGTTATGATGGGCATCCTTTAAGAATGGAACAGCATCAGTGCTGCATAAAAACCCAGCATGCATTTCATTTTGAATACAGAAATTTTAAACTACAGAAAATCTCACTGGTTATACATTTTAATATTTAAGTGCAGTTTATAATCCAGACCTTTGTTTAAAAAATTGTCAAGGAGATCTGTGAATGAGTTTTAGAAAACACTGCCACGCTACTAAGTATACCTTGAATTTAATGTTGACCGTGACCATGACTCTCTTGCTTTTATTGGGACCTGTATCTACTACTATATGCTTCAATTAATGGCTTACCCAGGTCATCTCAAGCCAGCACTTAAAGAGCCATGACTCACAACCTCTGCAGCTAGCATTCTCTAACCTATACCACTGTAAATCTTTTATCCTGACTACAAAGTTGCTGTTTTTTTATTACATTCTTTATTAAAACTAAAAAAAGAAGGCAAGATATAAGGAACATAAAAAAATACAAATGTCCAAGAAAGAGGTAATTTATTTAACTCAACAGTCTAGCAACCCAATTAGAGCTACCCATTTCGCCTATCTTCCAATCAACAACTCCATTTGTGTTAAAACTCTATTTGAGTTATGGATCTGTTACGTCCCTTTTCAGTATTTGTATTGTATAGTACCCCTCAGCTAAGTCTGTAAATGTATTTTTTCTTTTATGATACTTAGGGAAAATTAATTTCTATCAGTACAAACCTGCATAAAGGTAGGTAAATAGTGCGAAGATGAACATTTCTTTAAACTATGCAGTTTAGCTTTTTTGCACCAGTATACTTCAGTCATGCCTATTGCTCATTTTACAGCTTTTATTAGACATAGGGAACAAATTATTTTAGTACACAAATGTGTAAATTTGCATGTATGGCAATATTACGTTGAATATTGAAACTATTACCTTACACAGTTGATTGTATACAATAAAATGGTACAGAAAAGTTATGAAACAGTGACGAAGGCTGAATATTTTGAGTAACACAACAAAGTAACAGGAAATCTTAACTTGAGACACAGTACAATTGGGCCTAGGGGGGTTGTGCTGAATTGGTCAGATGTGTTAACTAGGAGGAATATGTGCAATATTTTTCTGGAATGTGTTTAAATATACAGTTTATTTCTTACTGATGATATGGATTCTAATACTGGCAGGCGAACTTTAGGATTTTTTATGAGGACGATAATATTATATTCTCCATTCTTGGTTACTCTTCTCCCATTTCCCTTTCAGCAGATTACTTTTTGTTCTAAAATGGAGCTATGGCTTAGATATACTGATGATGTTCTCAGGGTGTGGAGGGGACAGTGAAGCAGTTAACCAATTTAAAAACTTTCTGGGAAAGAGTAATCCACATGCAAAGTTTTTTTGTGAACTGTAGTGACTACACTGTAAATTTCTTGGACTTGCAGATCTATATAAACAATGAGAACGGAGCAGAGACGGGTCTTTATACGAAAGTCACTAATTACAACTAACTTCTAGAATTAAGCAGTCGCCACCTGCCACATGGATGACAACATACAAACCAGTCAGTTTCTTTGTGCTAGATGATATAGAAGAAAAAAGCAAAACAAAATATGTTGCACATGTCTGTGCGTTATATGTGCTCTCACTTTAAGAAGGAACTATATGCCCCCACTAGGGGCAGGAACCTTTGACAGACCACAGCAAGGCTGTGTGAAATGTTGGGTGGCTTAGGCAGGGGCCCTGGTATGCAATACCTTTCATTGGACTAATAACATTTTATTTATTTATTTATTTAAATCTAGGATTACAAGTACCTTAATTATTTCTGAGACTAGCTTTTAAGAGATAATAGTCTCTTCCTCAGGTGAGAGTAATTTTGTTAGTCCAATAAAAAGTATCACCTGCAACATATATATATATATATATTTTTTCTTCTACATCACTGACTGGACTAGCATAGCTACCACATTTCTTTGTGCTAAACAAAACTGTAGCAGGGAATCAGATTTTAAGTGGGCAGATGAACTAGAGAACAGATTGTTAGAGGTTTCTCTGGGGAATCTATAAATAGAGCTAGACAATGTACTGCTAACACACACAGGCAACAATTGTAGATTACAAACCAGAACAAGGAACAACCAAGGATGCAACTCCTTAACTTTGTGACAACATATTCCATCCAGTCAGGCAACTTGACTCTAAACATGAATCATTTTGGACACATACCCTAGGAGGTCAGCATCCACCAGCATTGAATAACAGATTCAAACTGAAGCCCTTCATAGTTTAAGATTCCTTTACTCAAGCATTAATTCTCCACGAACACAGCCCAGTGATATATTCTTGATTATATTTGACTACTGTATGTTGCATTTTCTTCCACAGGTACACATTGATGCAATTTCCATTACTACAAGAAAATAAGATTGACAATCCATGCAACCAAAAATTTGATCAGTTGTTTGAAATACAAATTGGAAATCAGATCTGAATATTTTTTATTTGATCTTTTCAAAACTCGAAACATCTGGATATGACTTTATAATGGGTGACTGAGAAATTATATTTTAGCAACTGTTGGAACATCATTTGTTTTTAATGTTTAGACTGCTTTTTGTAAGTAGTGGGTGTAAAACTGTTTGACATTAACTTTTTACACTTGATTGCCGTTCTGTGTGTTATCTGTGCTACCACTTTAAGTAGGAACTATATGCCCCCACTGGGGGCAGGCACCCTTGACAGAGTACACCAAGGCTGCGTGACATGTTGGGTGGCTTAGATGAGATGGCTCTGGTATGCACTTTTTTCTTTAATAAAATAATTTATATATGTACTAGTTTAAGTTCTGTAATTTTGTGATGAGCGTTTGTGCCGAGTTTTTTTTTTTTTTAAGTCCAATTTCCCCTTTGGGAAATGTGAGGCAACAAGGGAGAACTGAAAAAACATACACATGAAATGAGAACTGGACAATCCTGTCTTCTGAAGGGCAATGTAACCGGAGGCAAGCTGTGGATGTTTGCGGATGATGAAGGGGTGTCACCTGAAAGCACAATAGCTACAGAGATAGGTCCAGGTATGGAGAAAGCTACCAAAAAGAGATGGGGGAAGGGGAATCTAGAAGTGAGAAATAACAATAGAGAGTAAACTGAACAATAATGGTGTAATCTGGATACAAGAAGCTTAGAAGATCGTAAGCAAAAGCTGCACATGGTTTGGGATTAGAAGAAAAGACTAGGATGGCTGAAGTAGTAATGATGAAAATAAGCTGGGTGAATGTGGGTTCACATGCACCTTCAGCAAAGCGCATTTCAAGCTAAAATAAAAAAAAAAATGCTAACTGCTGGGGGTGTGCATGTCGTTTTTTTTGTTTGCTTAGTTCTGGCATCTCAGGCCAGTCAAATCATAACGAGAACCAGAAATTTAATTTATAGTAAAAATAAATGAGGCAATCAGTTCAAAAATATACAGTAATATTACACAGGAGGCCTGGATCTGTTGCACTAAAAAGGTCAGTGTAAACAAATGGCTTTATATTTCTTTGATCGGTTCCATCCCACCCACCCTGCTCCACTGGTACATTCACAAAGGTGTAATAGTTTGATCTGATCAGTGCAACAAAATGAATTCTTGTAAAGGAAGAATGGAAAACATGGATAAAGCAGATACAGGCAGTATGGTACTGTACTGTATGTCTCTTGCAAAATAACCCACAGGCAACTCTTGCATCTCCTACCTAATTGGTATGGGGTATGTTTTTCAGTGATGGTGGCAGTGGTGTGGGGCCTTAGGCATTGCAGTGTCACTAACAGATTCATGAAGAAGAAGAAGATGGCAAGTGGAGTCACATAGGGACGAATGGAATATGAACAGTTCACACACAACAAAACCAACAGAATGATAACAAAGGGAATTTGATTTAGTTACCTGGGTCACAGAACCAGTACAGCTTTCAGTTATACTCAGTGATAGTTTAGCACAGAATCATGATGAACTCAGCAGCAGTAGAGGGTCAGATAGTGGATATGGTACATGATGTCCTGTGCTTACCCCCAGTCCAGAATGAGAGGTAAGGAACCATGGATTTATTTATTCATTATCTTTATTCTATTATTACTGTTGACATCTAACTCACTGACATTGTGCTGTACATACTGCAGGTCATAAAGTACAGTTACGTAAGAACTTACCGTAACAGTAGATCTTCGAGAAAGGCTCTTACAGTAGGTATTTATATATAGGACTGACATCGGCAGGCGGCAGGACCCCACGGAAAAATTTCTAGCTAGCAGTCTCTGGTGAGGGACCACCCCCACGTCAGGTGACTGGCGTCAGGAGACATCGGTATAAAGGAGCGGTCCCTCACGCCCGCCTTCCAGTTCTTTCCCGCCACAGGCCACAAGAGGCATGGACGAGAGAGAAGCAGATATTTCCCTCACTGGAAAAGGAGCTGAAAAAGCTTAGGGGGATGGAATGCGGGAAGGTATTACTTACTGCAAGAGCCTCTCTCGAAGATCTACTGTTACGGTAGGTTCTTACATAACTGTACTATCTTACTTCGAGAGGGCTCTTGCAGTAGGTAATTACATATAGGACTGAGTCCCAAGCAGTCTGGAATAAGAAGAAGCACACGGGAGGAGGAAAGCTACTCAAGTAGATCCTCTAGCTGTAAGGGCCTTAAGAAAGGAGGCCTTGCAGAACAGCAAGCCCAAAGCCTGCTCTTCGGCGAGAGGCAATATCCAAACTGTAGTGTTTAGTAAATGTGTGGAAAGAAGTCCAAGTGGCAGCAGCACAGATGTCTGCCACTGACACATTCTTGAAACATGCCACTGAGGCAGCGACTCCTCTGGTGGAGTGTCCTCTTACATGACCCGGAAGAGTCTTGTTGTACTTGTCATAACAGAAAGTGATGCAATGAGCCAACCATTTAGACAGGCATTGCTTGGAAACAGCACTGCCTTCTCTTTTGGGTGCAAAAGAGACAAACAGTTGATCGGTCTTTCTGAGATCCTTTGTTCTGTTAGAGTAGTATCTCAGAATCCGGTGGACATCCACAGTATGAAGTAGATACTCCCCTTGACTGGAGTACTGCATAAAGAAAGCGGGTAACTCTATGGACTGGTTCAATGTAGATTCCGCTACCACCCTGGGGAGAAACTTAGGATTGGTACGCAGAGCCACATGTTCCTTGTGAAAAATCAAGTACGGGATTTTACACATCAGGGCCTGGAGCTCGGAAATCCTCCAAGCAGAGGTAATGGCCACGAGGAAGAGCGTCTTCCATGGCAGGAGCTTCATGTCTGCTGAGGCCACTGGTTCAAAAGGAGGCAAAGTAAGTTTCTTAAGAACAAAGTTCAAATCCCAAGGAGGGGCGGGAACTCGGATAGGGGGTCTCAAGTGAAGAACTCCTCTGAGGATAGTCTTAGAGACTTCCAGTTGAGCAAAAGTCCCATCTGCGAAGGGAATGTGGTAGGCCAAAATGGACGCCATGTGTACCTTCAGAGACGAGTGACTAAGACCCAGGTCGTAGAGATGGCGCAGGTACTCCAGCAGTCACCCAACTGAGCAGGAGAAAGGCTCGAAGCCTTTTGAAGAGGCCCAGATTGAGAACCATTTCCACTTCATGGCATAAGTAGACCTAGTGGAGGGGTTCCTAGCCTCCACCAAGATCTCAGCCACCTGGGGAGAAACCCCGAAGCGGCTTGAGCTATGTCTGCAGAAGTGACGCATGCAGTTGAAGGGACTTGAGACCTGGATGGACCTGATCCTGGGTCAATAAAATTTGTGACAGTGGAAGAGGAAGAGGAGGTTCCTCTGAGTATTGCTGCAGAAGAGAGAACCAAACTTGCCTGGGCCAGAAAGAAGTGATCAGAATCATCCGTGCCCCTTCTGAGCCGAGTTTCTGCAAGACACGCGGGATCAGAGGAATCGGGGGGAAGGCACAGACGAATGTGTCCCTCCAATCTAGAGACAGAGCGTCTCTCCAGAAAATGCTTCACTCTTGAACGAGCGAGCAGAAGTTGGGAAGCTTTGCGTTTAGAGATGAAGCAAACAGGTCCCCCTGAGGTGTTCCCCAACGTAGGAAGATATCATCTAGGACCCCCTGATCCAGTTCCCACTCATGAGCTTGAGCAGACGAGCGACTTAGTTTGTCTGTTAAGGAGTTCTCAACCCCCGGGACATGAACTGCCGTGAGGTGAAGGCCATGTTGTGCTGCCAAATCCCAGACTCTAATCGCTTCCCTGCAAAGAGGGTAGGACCGAGTCCCGCCCTGTTTGTTGATGTACCATACCACACACATATTGTCCGACTGGACGGCTAGGTGGCCTGGAAGAAGATGCAGGTGGAGAGCTTGGAGAGCGTAGAGCACCGCCCGAAGCTCGAGCACATGGATGTGCAGGGATTGTTTGAGCTTGGACCAAGAGCCCGGGGTCCGATGTGGACCGAGATGGGCTCCCCAACCTTCGCCCGAGGCATCTGTGGTCAGAGTCTGGGAGGGAGGAGGAAGGAAGAATGGAGCTCCCTGAAGAAGGTTCTCTCGAACCATCCACCACTGCAAGTCTCGAATCATGGGAGAGGAGACTAGGACCAATTGGTCCCAGTCATCTACCAACTGATCCCATTGAGAGTGAAGCATCCACTGAGAGACCCTCATGTGGAGCCGAGCGCGCGAGGGACTGTTGAGATAGCAGCCACCATAAGCCCGAGGAGGCAAAGAACTGACCTTGCACTGACCCGCCTGCAGCCGGACAACAGGCTTATCTGAGTCTGGAGTGTGGCCACCCTGTCCGGTGGCAGGAAGGCCCTGCCTAGGGTCGTGTCCAGTATCGCCCCAATAAACTGGAGCCTCTGGGATGGGATCAAGTGAGACTTGGAATGGTTGATGGTAATACCCAGACAGGCAAAGACCTGCTGGGTAAGGGAGAGGCAATGCAGGAGTTCCTCCCTGGATGAGGCTGTCAAGAGCCAATCTTCCAGGTACAGGAAAACCTGTACCCCCTGGGTACGCAGGTAGGCCGCCACCACCGCAAGGCATTTGGTAAATACTTGAGGGGCCGAGGAGAGGCCAAATGGAAGTGCCCTGAACTGGTAGTGGTCCCCCTGGAAAGCAAAATGGAGATATCTGTGGTGAGATGGGCAGGTAGATATGTGCAGGTAAGCATCCTGAATATCCGGAGCGCACAGCCACTGGCCTGAGCAGAGGAGGGGCAGAAGGCTCTGCAGTGAGAGCATCCTGAACCTCTTGTACTCCATGAAAATGTTCAGGGAACTGAGATCTAGAATAGGTCTTACATCTCCTGTCTTCTTCGGGACCAGGAAGAAGTGGGAATAGTAACCTGTTCCTTGCAGGGAAAGAGGGACAGGTTCTATCGCCTCTTTCAGCAAAAGTGCCAAAATTTCTTCCTGGACCAGAAGAAGATGTTCCCAAGAGTACAGTGACCTTGACCTTGTGGGAGGGTGACGAAGTGGTTTCTGCAGAAACTCTATTGAGTGTCCTTCTGCGATTAGCTGGAGCACCCATGATTCTGATGTTATCCTCTCCCAGCCTGGAAGGTGGAGGGAAAACCTCCCTCCTACCAGTTCCTCCAGGAAGCCCGGAAGTAGTGGGAGAGGGAAGGAGTCAGATGGTGTGGGGCAGCGCCGCAGCTGAAGCTCCCGCTGCTTTTTTGGGTGGGGGGGGGCTTGGCAGCTGGGGGGGGCCCGACGTTTAGTGGCCCTTTTTCCCTGTGGTCTTGCTTTGGGCCAATTCCGTCTGCGAAAGGGATGGTGCTGCGATTGATGGGGATGATACACAGAGTTCACAGACTTTAGTGCCATCCCCTTCTCCTGCAGGTCTGTGATGATGTCCTTGACATCACCCCCGAACAGCACCGAACCCCAGAATGGCGCTTCCTGGATGGCGGACTGCACTTCCCGGACCAACCCTGACACTTGGAGCCAAGCGTGACACCGTAGACCTATGGCGAAAGCTGAGCTCCTACCAGCAGTGTCCACTGCATCGTAGGTCGCACGAAGAATGTGCCGACTAGCCGAATGTGTAGAGCAGACAAGGTCAGCCACTTCCTGCTTGATCTGGAAGTCCGGAAGGGAGTCCAATTTAGATTCCACCTCACTAAGTATTGCCTTCTGGCAATCCCCCATGTGGCTGACGTAGTTCAGGGCCCTAATACCCAGTGTGGAAGAAGCCAAAATCTTCTTGCCATACTGGTCTAGAAGGCAGGATTCCTTGTCAGGTGGAGAAGAGCTAAGGTGTTTGGGTTGAGCTGACTGGCCATGAGTGGCGCTAATCACAACCGAGTCAGCTCGAGGGTGGGAGTCTAAAAAGTCAACACCCTTGTCAGCCTGGTATAGCCTGTTCGACTTCTTGGGAAGTGGGGGTAAGGCCGACGGTTGTTTCCATATGGTGGTAATAAGGTCGGCATGAGGCTCAATCCAGGGTGGTACCAAAGTGGGAGCTGTCATGGGCAGATCCAGATGCTCAACGAGTTTTTTACGCTGGGGGTCTGGCTCCAAGGATTGCCACTTATGTACTTTCTGGATCTTCCGTAGCAACTCCATGAAGGAAGGATCCTCCGGAGGAAACTTCGGAGGAGTCCTTGGCTGGGGCTTGGACGGAGAGCGTGGCTCGTCGTCTTGCTCGGAACATCCATCGGAAGGATCCGAGGTGTCCGAGGAAGAAGAAGAAGATGAGGAAGAGGTAGACTCCCTCTCCCGACAAGGGGAAGGAAGGGACCCCTTGGGAATCCCTCGGGGAAGCGTGTCCTGCCCCTCTCTGGACCGAGAGGGTTCAGCCCTGGTGTCTGAAGGTGGGGAGGGAGAATGTCGTCTTGGACGTACGGGAACCGGCACCGTCGTCGGAAGACGACTCTCCACCTCTCTGGTGAGCTGAGCCTTGGCCTCAGCCCAGCAGGAGGCCAGAGTCTCCTGCAAGTCCACCGGCAGCTGAGGGGGATACAGGTATGGACTATACCCAAAAGACGCATATCCATAACCCAACGGCAGGAAGCGCGTCGTCGGATATTGAGGAGCCGGGTACTGCGGTGTCGAATATGTTGGCACCGGGTATTGAGGTGCCAGATACTGCGGTCCCGGGTATGGCAGCATCGGATACGATGGGGTCGGGTACCCGGGAGCCAGAGGAGCTGCCAGAGCAGATCTCCCAGCTGGAGGCCTCACAGGCGGTTCTGGAGCGGAAGGCCCGGGGGGACGGCGGGCCCGGCGTTGGGGCGACATCGGGGGGTGGGATGTCGTCTGGCATCAGCAATACTGGCATCGGAGCTGGCGGCCAAGGAGCCAGCGCGGAGCCGGCGTCCAGAGAACCGACGTCAGATCAATCAGACCAGAAGGTGGACGGTCTGACGGAGGTGGAACAGGAACCACAACGTCGCCCACGGATGGGGGGAGAAATCCTCAGGGTCAGGCTGAGGAGACTCAGGGTCCCCGGAGGGCAGCAAAGGCTGTGGGGAGCCGGGAACGACGGATGTGGGGGGTGGTCCGGCGTCAGCTCATCCGCTGTGCGGATGTCAGGTGAACCGACGTTCGGCTTAGCAGCGGGATCTGGGTGGGCGCCGGAGGGGCCGGCGTCCGACTTAATGGACCCTTCGCTGGAGGCAGGCTGCGATGGAGGGGCAGCCTGGTCGGGCGGAATGGGGGCCGCGCGCCGCCTCGGAGGGTCGGACGACTTACTGACCTTCTCCATGCGGGTGCTGGAGGAGCCGATGTCCGGCTTATTGGAGCCGCTCACACCAGTAGGCCATGAAACCACGGCTTTACTGGGAGCGGAGGCCTCCACAAGCCCGGAGGTGCCTGAAGGACCAGAGCGCAAGCCAGACGGGCAGGCCGACGCCACCTTAGAAGCCTCTAAGGCAGCCGTTGTGGAGCGGTCCCCCGGGACGTTACCTGTTTCACGGCGACTCCCAAGGAAGACACGGTGGGAGAGGAGCCTTTGTCCCGGTGCCTTTCTTTATCCTTTTCTTGCGATGGCCTTCAGGGGAAGTCGACGCCTGCCGAAGCTTTTTCAGTTCTTTCTCCATGGAGCTCATTTTCTTTTCCAAAATGTTGGCTTCAAGGGACTGCTGCCGCCTTCTCTGGGTGGGCGTGTTAAAGCTGAGGCAGTGCTGGCACTTCTCTACCGGATGGTCGGGGCCTAGGCAAAAAGGGCACAGGGAATGGCCGTCCTTGTGCGGTAGCTGGGTGCCGCACGAGTCGCACTTGTTTTTGTGCTCGGAGGGGTGTAGAGGATGACATACACCGATGAATACCTGACGAAGGATAAGAAAAAATCAAAAATATTCAGTTAAAAAAATGACGAAGGAGCCTGACGAGCAGGGAACTTTTCCGCGAGGCGCTGGCATAAGCTAACGGCGGGAAAGAACTGGAAGGTGGATGTGAGGGACTGCCCCTCTATACCGACGTCTCCTGATGCTGGTCACCTGACGTGGGGGTGGTCCCTCGCCAGAGACTGCTAGCTAGAAATTTTTCCGTGGGCTCCTGCCGCCTGCTGATGTTAGTCCTATATGTAATTATCTACTGCAAGAGACCTCTCGAAGTAAGATCTGCAATTCAGAGTGGGCAGAGTGCGTAAGTTTACTTTTATTAATTTGTTTTTTGTTTACTGGGTAGGTACACTAGACAAGAGTATTGCCTATATTCAGGCATGACTCAGGAGAGTACAATCAGGAAAAGGTACAAACATCAGTGACAATTGTTCATGGTGCAGCATGAAGTGGGAACAAACAAAAGCAAGACATATTTCTGTGGAAACAGAGAAAACAAATACCCTTACATTAACTACTTGCACTGGATAATACAACAATAATAATTAAGGATACATGACAAATAACAGTTTTAACTGATGATTTTGTGGAGGGAGTGGGAACATGCAGATTTTATACAGTGGAGGGAAACAGTAATGCCACGTAGGTAAGGAATGCTACTGGGAGTCAGTCTCAAGTTACAGCACAGAAGCAGCCATCAGAGTCAGTCAGGTGGGCACAGAAACCCTGTTTAAAGGCTAGGTGGGATTTAGAGTGTTTAATGTGAGGGGGGAGGGAGTTCCAGATGCTGGGAGCCGATATAGCGAAGGATAGTTCCCCCTTTTTTGTGAGGTATCTGGGAATTTCTAGTTGGGTTTGTACGGATGCCCTAAAGAGATATGCTTGGGAGGGATGAGATAGCAGCCTTGAGAGATACTCAGGTGTCCCCATTCTGACGATATTGTCAATCAAGCATCCAGTGGAATAGAGTCTGTGTGAAGTCGGGGAGGGCCAATTTAGTTTGGAGTAGAATTCACAGCGACGAGTCAGTCTGTGTGCGGAGAGGGCGAATCGGCATATGCTGTTATAACAGGTGCTCCATTTATGGAGGGATCCTTTGTTGGCATTAAGGTATACCTGTAAGCAGTATGTAAGGGAGGGAAGGAGGAAACCTTGTGCAGTAGCAAGCCGGGCAGCATCATTCAGGGAGGACCTAATACTATAGACAGTACCCAGTTTGGAGTTAACTGCCTTGCAAGTAACCGTAACATGGAGGTTGAAATGCAGAGATGGATCAAGTGTGACTCCTAGGTACCTAAAGGAGTTAATAGATTCCAACGGGGAGCCATCAAGACATAGTACTGAAAGATCCAGAGCACAGGATTTGATTCTAGAGGGGAGCCAAAAAGCATAGCCACAGTTTTCTTAGCATTAAGTATGAGTTTGTTTTGTAGAAGCCAGAATTGTAAGCAGTCAAAGTCAGCTTGAATATTCACCTTTACTGATGTGGGGTCTTTACCACAAGCGAGAAGCACCATGTCGTCGGCATAAAGAATCAGCGAGGACAGACAGTGAGGGAGATTGTTAATAAAGAGAGAGAAAAGGAGAGGACCAGGTATAGATCCTTGGGGAACTCCAACAGAGGTTGGGGAGGGGTCAGAGATAACAGTTGCAATCTGAACAAATTGCCTCCTCCCAGTGAGGCAGCTATCAAACCAAGAAATGGCAGACTGGGAAAAACCCAGGAAGGACAGTTTGGAGAGTAGAAGTGGGTGTTTCACAAGATCAAACTCCCTCCACCCTCCAAGGTTCAACCTGGACCCAGCTCTCCCCTGCCATTCCCATCCTTCGCACTTTATCTATCCCATGCACCCTGATTGTAAAGTCCTCAGCTGGGTGTCGACCCACGGGTCTCCATCGCCACCGGCCACTAACCAGAATAATTACACTGCTATTATTATTATCTGGTAATGTACACCCAAACCCAGGACCTATGGCTTCCAGCCCTTCTAAACCCTGTACTGCAACTGGCCTTCACTTTGCATCCTTAAACATTTGCAGTCTCCTAAAGAAATCTGGTGCCCTCCAGGGCTGGGTCGTTCAACATCAACATGACATAAATGCACTGGTAGAGACTTGGCTCTCCAAATCCACCCCTGACTCTGCCATCACCCTCCCTGGATATACCATCTACAGGAAAGACCGAGTAGGCAAACATGGTGGTGGTTGCACACTACTCGTACAGGACTCCCTTATAGGTCAGGCACTCCAAGCTCCTAAACTTGATTATGGAGTCCAAGCCCTCACCTTAAAAATCACACCTGACCCCGC
This sequence comes from Neoceratodus forsteri, assembly GCA_016271365.2. Lineage (NCBI taxonomy): Eukaryota > Metazoa > Chordata > Ceratodontiformes > Ceratodontidae > Neoceratodus > Neoceratodus forsteri. The sequence continues at coordinate 1,225,594,702 of CM057450.1, forward strand.
CCGAGGCCCTCTCTTCCTCACGGTCTCCTACGTACTCCTGAGGAATCAAAACCAAGCGGTCCAGTCCCTCATTGACTACCTCACATCTCTCCCTCACAAAGTGGAGCAAGTCATCCTCGGTGATCTCAGTGTTAACTGGCTTGCCTCCACTGCCTCCCATATAAGGGACTCCTTTGCAGCCCTGGATATGTCCCAGTTAGTCACCCAGCCCACCAGATTCAACCACTCTACTGGCACCAGCACTCTCCTAGATTTTGTTATATCTAACTGCCCCTACAAAATCTGGGATGTCACTGTCCTCCCCGACTCTCTTAGCAATCACTCCTCAGTCCTCTGTCTCTGGTCATCCTCCACTCTGAAGCCAGTGTCCCAGGCCACTCTACGCCACTGTTTACGCCCCGTCGGCCTCAGAAAATTAAAACAATACCTAGCCCAGCTAGACTGGTCCCCTATCCAGCGCACCCCTGACACTGACTCAGCTCTTGACCCCTTCACAAATGCCTTCTGTAAGGCTTGTGACCTTTTCGCCCCCCTCGCCAGGATCTGCTCCAAAAAATGTAACGCCCCATGGATCCCCCCACCCCTCCTCCAGAGACTCAAAAACAGAGATAATCTCTGGCACATTGCTGTAGAATCTGGAAGGGCATCTGATAGACAGGCCTACAACTCAGAATGCAATAAGTGCACTTAGGCCATTAGGCGGGCCAAGGCAGAGCACCACCAGACCACCCTCGCTTCCACTTGGGGTTAAGCCTGGACCTTCTGGGATAATATGAAAGAGCTAAATGGGAAGTCCCACTCCCCCCCACCATCTCAGCTGTCCATCAATGGCACCCCCACCACAGATCCACTCCTTATAGCCGATTGCCTTAACACTGCCTTCTCTGACCTAAGCTCGGTCCTCCCCAACAGCTTCGCTGACCCAGTCCCCACCTCTCTCTCCCTCCAGTCCTGCATCACCCACCATTCTACCTGCACACCCTATCCCCCCCAAGAAGCCAGGCCGCATCTGCTAAAAGCCTTAAGCAGCAATAACCCCAGCAGTGTCCCCCTCGACTCCTGGATCCTCCGTATAGTCTTGGGCCAGAGTCCCTGGTCCCCTGACTGACCTTTCAACCGGTCTCTATGCCTGGCTGCTCAAGTGCTTGGAAAACTGTTAAAATCACACCCATACATAAGAGTGGGGACCGGTCCACCCCCAACAATTACCGCCCATCTCCATCCTCCCCCCACTCTCTAAAGCCCTTGAAAAAGTGGTGTTGATCCAGCTCTCTGAATACCTAACCAGGTACGACATTATGTGCCCAGAGCAGCACAGTTTCCACCCAGGACACAGTACAACCACGGCTCTCCTGGAATTCTCCCAACACCTGCATGCTGCTCTTGACTCTGGCAGCCTTGCAGGAGCAGTGTTCATTGATCTTTCCAAGGCCTTTTACACTGTCTGTAATCCCCTTCTACTCGACTCTCTCTCTCCACCAACTTGGCTTCTCTTGCGGTCCCATTTCCTGGTTCTCTAGCTACCTCTCTGCTAGATCCCAGCATGTCAAGATCAGCGGTTCCCTCTCCAGCACTCTTCCCATTCGTTCCGGGGTCCCTCAAGGCTCCATCCTGGGTCCAATACTTTTTAGTCTCTACCTCAACACCCTCCTCAGCTCATGCACTGGTAAAATGCTCCTCTACGCCGATGATGCAGTCCTCATTGTCTCACATCCCAATCCCACCTCCCTCCAATTATCCCTCCAGCAAGCTTACAACCAAGCTGAAAGGTGGTTTGGCAACCGCAGACTGGTCATTAACCTAAAGAAAACCAAAATCAATGCTCTTCTTCCACCACCAAAATAAAGCTAAAAATAGCCCCCTCTTGATTATCCCCAGCATTCTGGACCCACTAGAACAAGTGACCACATACAAGTACCTAGGCATCACGTTTGATACTGCCGTCTCCTTCCACACCCACATTAATGCCCTGTCAGCCACCATTAACTCTCGGATTGGCCTGCTATACCGGCACAGGGACTGCCTGCCTCAGGTTGTCCTTAGGCTGGCCATCACCTCCTCCGTCTTGTCCCTCGTGGAGTATGGTTTTCCCATCTACGCTGCAACTGACAACACTGCCCTCTCCAAAATCCAACTCTCCATCAATAAGGCCTGTAGGCTCCTGACCGGTGCATCCAGCCGCACTTACACCTGCCTTCTCTATACTACCACCAATCTGCTCAACTTTGAGGAGCGACTGCTCTACCAGACCTGCCTTGTTACTAAGAAATCACTGCTAGGACTCTCCCCCCCCCCCGGGGGGTCTCCACCTCCCTACAGCAGTCATCATCGTCCGTCACCACCCATAGCTCTGTTAAGGCTACTTTCAAGGTGCCCAGAACCAAGACCTCTCTTGCCCAGGGATCCTTCCTCTACCAAGCCCCCACCTGGTTCAACTCCCTCCCTAGCTGCATCTCCAACTTGCCAAAAATTGGCTCCTTCAGAACCATATCTTTAATACCCACTGTTGTAGGTGCAACTAACCCCCTGTTGTAACCTGTGGTACCCGCCCACCTTTTCCCCTGGTTTGACAACATCCACTGTACAGCCTCTCCCTCCCCCAGACCCACTCCTTCCCTACTAGGTCCAAACAGGGATGTAACCCGCTGTCTTCTCTGAGGACCTACTACATCCATGAGTGTAACTCACAATTTTGTAACACTATATAGCCTAAGTAACATACAAACTACTACATTATGTAACCTAAGTGTATCTATGTTAAATGTTCCTTTTACTGCACCTGTAATGTTATCCTCTGTTTTAATCTGCACTGTAATAACTGTCTTGATGTCTGCCCCCCCCCCACGACGAGGTGCCTTTGTAAATGAGTCTCTGACTCAAAGGTTGTAAACCCGATTTGTAATGAATAAATAGTGAGGTCAATAAATATGGCCCCCGTGAGCAGGCCCCCATGAGCAGGCCTCTATCCACTGCTGTGAGGACTTCGTTTGATACCTGAAGTAGTGCAGCTGTGGTGCTGTGCCCCATTCGGAATCCATGTTGAGCAGGGGATAGAAGGTTGTGAAGGTGCAGACATTCTGAGACCTGGGTGGCAATAGCCTTCTCAAGTAGTTTATTTAAGGTAGAGAGAATGGCAATCGGTCTGTAGTTAGCCATGCTTTTGGTGTCCCCTTTTTTGTGTACAGGGAAAACTTGAGCAGTTTTCCATAGTGTAGGCACTGTCTGGGTTAGTATAGATAGGTTGAAAATTCTTGCAATAGGGGCAGCAAGAGCTGGAGCTGCCATTTTGATGAAATAGGGCAGTAATCCATCTGGACCGGCAGATCCATGAGGGGAGATTTAAGAAGAAGCAGCACCTCGGTAGTGGAGAGTGATCTGAGCAGAAAAGAGGGTCCTGAAGGATGGTGGATATCAGGAGGGGGTGCAGGGGACTGGTTAAATCTTGCAAGGTATCGAGAGAGATCAGAGAATTGGGCATTCAGAGTATTTGCAGTCATAAGTAGATTGTTACAGTTGGCGTCATTTAGTGTCATTTCAGTTGTGGACGTCTTGGGCCTTTGGCCTATAACATTTTTGATGTGGTTCCAAAAACCCTGGGAGTCACCCACTGAAGACTGGAGAAGCTTAAGGCAATAGTTCCTTTTGGCCCTCCGAATATCTTTTTTGCAGGCATTCCTCATTTTTCTATAATTAGCCCAGTCATCTGTCCGTTGGGATTTCTTGACCAAGGCCCAGGCCTTATCCCTTTTTCTCATAGTCCGAAAGAGGTCTTTATGTAGCCATCTGTTTGCAGAGCCCCTAAGACACCTTTTTTTCAATGGGATGTGCAGATCCTGTGGGACTAGTAGCTGAGAATTTAGGTAGTCAAGTGCTGTATTTACATTCTCAGTGATATAGATAGGCCACCAGTCGATGTTATTAATATCATCAAGGAGTGCTCTTGGATTCAGTTTGGCAAAATCCCGAAACTGAATCATTCTGGGCGGAGGATGGGGGCAGTGACCATTCTAAATGCAGAAGGTAGGTAGGTGATCACTGATAGAATCAGAAAAGGTGCAGGCAGCAATAATTTTATTTGCTTTGTTTGTGGCTATCCAGTCCAGGAGAGACTGATGCTCGCTATTTGTTGAGATTCGAGTAGGGCTAGTAATTAGTTGCGATAGGTGAAGTCAGGCAAGAGCCTCCGTGTACGAACCAGAGTGGGTACCTGATAGGTCAAAGTTGAAGTCACCCATTAATATTACTTCAGATTTACCCTTTAGAGTAGAGAGATAGTTCAAGAGCCCATTTAGGCCAGGGAGCGCTCCCTTTGGAGGATTATAAGCACATACCAGGTTTAGCCTTTTTTCTCCGCCTAAGAGCAGAACAGTATGCAGAGTTTCACAGATACTTAATAACCCTAAGTGCTGGACAGAGATATTGAGATATTCTTTATAACAGAGAGCAACTCCTCCACCCCTCTGTTTAGAGGGGAGATCAAATCTCATAAGGTGGTAGCCATTTATTTTGTATACTATGTCAGGTATGTCTGGCCTAAGCCAAGTTTCAGTCAATCCTAGAATATCCAGGCCATAGTGGGCTACCCAGGCTTCCAGTTCAGGGAAATTAGCAGATACACTTCTAATATTTATATGAGCTACTTTGATGCCCTTTGCGAAGAACCAGGATAAGTCATTTGTTGATCTAGCATTGTGGGGGAGCAGGATTTGATTCAATATCCCCAGATAGGAATAAATGCAGGAGAGTCCCCAAGTTTCTCTGGTGAGGCGATGGATATGTTTGAGGCATCTGGGCATGACCGGGGAGTGACAGAGAAGAAAATGACCTAGTTTGGCAGGACATGTTAGATATAGGGCCAGGTTAAGGAAAGGATGTGAGTTCCTATAGGGAAGCAAATTCGAGTAGACAAAAGAGTTTTCTTCATGTGAGTGGAACCCAGAGTCACCAGCAGTTATATTAAGCGAGAGGTGGGAGAGAGAAATTAGAGAGAGTACCAGTCCTGCAACAGTCAGAAGTGCCCTAGGCCTCATAAGAGTAAACATCTTGTAATGGGAGGGAGAAAGAGCACTTCAAACAATCAACCCAGCAGGAGTGGGAAGTGGAAGTTAGTAAAAATATTTGGGGGTCCCAAACTATGAAGAGGAGGAGGGGGAAACCCCTAAGTCCAAAGAGCTAGAATCCAAGGCAGAAACGGTGCCTTTTTAATAGTGCCTATCATTAACATCGGGGCAGTTGAAAAGTACTTAAGATATCCACTGACTAAAAGTAAAAAGAAAAAAAAAACAAATTAAGGGACTGACTGGACAAGTGGGAAAGTATGTTTTTAAAATAATTATGAGAGAGTAGAAGAAATGCAGAGTCTTGGTTCGAGTTCAACCTAGGAATAGGGAGGGAAACAAGAAACATCCTTTTGAAATTAGATTATGGAATGAGTTTTGTGCAGTTTTAAAATCAGAGGCATATAGGTTTGAGTGGTGAGAGAAGTGGCAGGTTTGCCTAGCCCGATAAATATCAGGCAGACAGCAGCAGAAGGCGGAGACAGAATGTGCACTGGCAGGGAGCCACAATGGGCGGAGTCAGATGGTGCATTTAATACTGTGAGGGGGTAGGGGGTTGGCGAAAAGATGACCAGTGTTTAACACGTTCGGATAGAAGCTTGGCTTGGAGATACCAGGTCTAGCTTCTCACTATAGCTTTTCTCCCCCATACCCCTGATCATTTTGGTGGTCCTATGTTGAACACTCTTGACTGTTCCTTTTGTATTGAGGTGCTCAGAACTGCGTGCAGTTGAGCCCCCAAAACACATTTCAGGTTGGATTTACAAGGTGCCACTTAATATGGTTGTGAGGTTGGATAGTGAGTTTGTTGCCCTGATAACTGGGGCTCAAAATGGTCAAAACTGGCCAAAACATGATTAAAAGTAAAATAAACAACACATCCTCAGAAAAAACTAAAAATCGGCATGAATAATGTTCTAAGTTCTGAAATGTGTGTGTGGTGCATTGGCCTGGACTTAGTCATTTTTTAAGTCCTGAAATGTACAAAATTAACCAATGTGGCAATCAGCAGTGGCATAGGAAATGTCAGTCAGTGTCCAAGCCACAGGCAACAAAATGACATGTTCTAGGTAACTGGCATGGAAGGGCTGTCGGTTCAAGCTAACAAGAAAAGGAGCTGGAGACAGAAATTGCCACCGGCAACCATGAATGACTGAAACATAAGTCAGCTTTATGTAAGTCTATGGTAGCAGAGGTGATATGGCAGAGATGCACTGGAGGCCTTGAGACAGCAGGCACAGTGCACAAAACATGAGGCACTGTACATGTATCAAAAGCAGCCATGAAAGCCACTGAATCAGACTGAAGCAGGACAGAGGCAGAAGAGACAGGACATTACAAATCCACCAACCCTGGAATCACTGGCTAGATATCAGGCACTGCCAAGTGGCGTGGTCAATGAAGGGCATCCGCAGGAAGGGAGCAGGAAACAGAAACCACTGCAGCCTCAGATTCCCCCCCCAAAAAAATAAAACAGTGGGGCCAGAGTCAGACCCACAAGTAACTGGAGAGTCGCCCTACAATGTCCAGCCAACCACATGGGGAGGAGGAGCAGCCACATTCATTTACATATTTATTGGTAACATTCGGCCACCAGGGTAGTCCTTTAAGACACAGCATCTAAATGACAAGGAGGTCCCAACGGACAGTAGCTGGTTGACACAGATAGTGCAATACAGATAGATAATACAATTCACAATGCATAAACCTAAGTACAGAAACTACAGTATACAGTACAGTATGAAGTTATTTTTTAAGGAGTACTATACAGAGTGCAGTGAAGCAACATAAGGATGCAGACATACATTTTAACATTATGCATGTCACTTAATGTACATAATAACATATAAATATACAGTGCATTATTAAGAACATTCAGGCTAGTTTGCACACGGTTAATTACAATGGTGGTTTGTTTACTGTATCCTCATAGGCACTGTGGTCTAGCGCTAAGAGCCAAAAGAGTAAATCTGGAGAGTCTTGTTCAAATCACACTGCAGTCTCTTGCTCACGGTGTGACCCACAGAGTGGAATAAAAGAGGGAACATATGCCTTGTTTACATGGCAAATTCTGCTGCGTTATTGGAGGTGCACAGCAGCAAGATCGTTGCCACTGTGCACGTCTGAATGCTGTAGTTTGGCAGTTTGGGGTTCCATTTGGTCGTGAACCCTCTTTTCGTGGGATTGTGTAGTGGTGCAAAAGTTTTGCAGCATTTTATTTGGCCGTATGAACTACCCACACTACCAACAATGCTATGACATGCTTGTTCCAGCCTGCACCTGTGGTTGCCAAGGTAGCCTAAATGCTGCATTTACCAATTTTTTCAGACTTGAGTTCAACAAACCTTTTTGTGCCTGTCAATAAAGTTGAACTGGGAAGTGTTTTTATTCTAAATCATGGGCTAATAGTTGTTGTTTCACGGGCTCGGAGTTGAACCATGACAACGGACATGTGCTTATGCATGTGCATAAGCGTATGCCCAGTGTCATGGCTCAACTCTGAGCCTGTGTTTCATTCACTATTTAGCCCACAGTTTAGAATAAAAAACACTTCCTTGAGTTCAGCTTTATTGACAGGCACAGAAAAAAAGTTTAGCTGAACTCAGGTTGGAAAACCAATCCCCGATCCTTGTCCTTTGTTATTGGGAGCCTGACCCACAACCACGCCCCATCCAGGCTGGAACACTCCTAAAACCGCCAGAACTTTGATGGGAGCCTATACAGCACTCCCCTGGCCATGCCATCTGAATGCTGATCTACAGTGTTCCAGCAAGCATGGCCATATCGATCTACACTGCGCCGATGCCGTGTGAAAACGGCTATAGTCAGCCCTTGTACTTCAGGAACTGACATGCAGTGGAATCAAGCGAGATGCATCTGGAGGCAGAGAAATGACTTGAAAGTCACAGAGAAGCGGTAGCAGCCTGTAGAGGTAACACATTTCACAAACATTTCCGACCCCTCCCAGAAATTCTTATGTTTCTTAAAGAACTAATGCATTGATTTGGTTGTTGTTAGCTCTTTTTTTCATATGTTTAGCACTTTTAATTATGTTTTCTAATGACTATATGCAGAGTACTTCTTTTATTTTTATGTTTTCCAGTGTTTTGTACAGAGCGGAAGACCCAAGAGACATGCAGCGCCATAAATCAAAATCAAAACCAGAAATGATGCTGAGAGGGGGAAGATGTGCTATTCTTTGTTATAGAGCTACTGCTGCAGTGTTCACAGTCACACTGTCACTCTTATCATGTGCTGTAGCTTGCCAATAAAAATTACTTCTTGTATAGAGGTCATCATAGGGCAGCACTGTATTTGTCATCATACAGTATGCAAGTGAAGTACAGTTATGTGTCTATCTGCTTACCAATTTTTTTTAAATCAGAAAGGTGTCTTAGTACAACACTAGTTGATATTGTCAAGGCAATCATAGCAGGTGGTTGTAATACTTCTGTGGTTTGACATATTTATTTTATTTTATTTATTTTATTTTAGCTTTTGTTGACCGGGTAAGTACACTAGACAAGTAATATGCCTATTTTCAGGAACGACCCGGGAGAGCACAACATAGAGATACAGACATTGTTTACAGTAGCGAGTGAGTACAGCTTAACAACATGTGGGAGATAGTAACATTGTCCCGGTGGTATGAACGGTCATTGCTACACTCTGTTACTAATACTGTATGTATCTGATTGCATTATTAAATTAAACAACACTGAACTAATGAATACAAAATTAGAAAAGAAAAGCTACTACTAAAAGCAATGGAACCAGACAGGGTGCATCCTACGGTACTCAGGGAGATACTGGCTGCACCTGTGACAGTCCCATTTAACAGATCACTAGAAACGGGTGTGATTTCAGAGGACTGGAGGAGGGCAGATGTAGTCCCTGAAAAGTGGTAGCAGGGAGGAGGCTGGAAATTGTAGGCTTATCAATCTGACCTTGGTGGTGGGAAAATTCATGGAATAGAAACATAGATTTTGATGGCAGATAAGGACCGCTTGGCCCACCCAGTCTGCCCATTTCCCTACCTACTGGATAAGCTGCAGATCCTAGTTAACCAGCAGCCTACTTCTTCCTACCCCAACCCCCTAGAATTGCCTTATGACTGTCCCATGCATGCTTGAATTCCACCACTGTTTTTGACTCCACAACCTCCTCCGTAAGGCCGCTCCATGCATCCACAACCTCTCTGTGAAAAAATACTTCCTTAAATTACCTCTGAGCCGCCTCTTCTATCTTCAAATTGTGCCCCTTGTTCTGCACATCTCTCTTTTTGAAAGATGCTACCCTTTGGACTTTGTTGATTCCCTTGAGATACTTGAGAGTTTCTATGTCCCCTCCCCTTTCTTGAGGCTATACATATTCAGCTCCTTAAGTCTCTTCATAGGTCTTCTGGTGCAGACTCTGCACCATTTTAGTTGCCCCCTGGACAGCCTCCATCCTGTCTATGTCCTTATGGAGATTGGTCTCCAGAACTGCACGCAGTACTCCAGATGGGGTCTCACCAACTGTCTGTACAGAGGGATAATAACTTCCTGTTTTCTACTGGTGATGCCTCTCCCTATGCATCCCAGTATCCCCCCAGCCCTCCTTGCTGCCCTCTGACATTGCTTGCCCACCTTTAGGTCATCTGATATGACTACCCCCAGGTCCCTTTCCATTTTTGTTGTTGTTAGTATCTCACCCCCCATTGTGTACTCTTCCCTGGGTTTTTGTTTCCAGGTGCATTACCTTGCACTTTAGCATTGAATCTAAGCTGCCATACATTGGACCATTCCTCTAACCTTGCCAGAGTCCCTTCTCATCCTTTCCACCCCACCTTGTGCATCAACTCTATTGCAGATCTTTGTGTCATCTGCAAAGAGACATACTTTCCTTCCAGTCCCTCTGCAATGTCGCTTATAAAGACATTGAAGGGACCGATCTAATACTGAACCCTGCGGTACCCACTAGTAACCCCCTTTCTTCAGAGTGGACTCCATTTACTATTACCTCTCGTGTCCTATTCTCCAGCCAATTCTTTACCCAGGCTGTCATCTTGGGACCCACCTCAGGCTGGCTAACTTGTATATTAATCTTTGTGTGGGATCTGTCAAATTCCTTGCTAAAGTCTAGGTAGGCCATGTCCACAGCCCCTCCCTGATCTACTACTTTGGTCACCCAGTCAAAGAAATCTATCACATTCCCGCTGTGAATCCATGCTGCCTTGGGTCCTGAGCCCCTCTGGCCTCTAGATACTCAACAATTCTTTCCTTCAGAAGTGATTCCATCATTTTCCCTACCACTGAGGTTAAACTAACAGGTCTGTAATTTTCTGCTTCTGCCTTGCTCCCACTTTTGTGAAGGGGAATCACATCTGCCCTTCTCCAGTCCTCGGGTACCACCCCATCCTCCCATGATTTGTTAAAGAGGGTAGTCAGTGGTGTCACTAGTTCTACCCTTAGTTCTTTTAGAATTCTGGGATGAATCCCATCAGGCCCCATTGCTTTGTCCACCTTCAGTTTTAAGAGTTCTTTCAGAACCCTTTCTTCTGTAAATGGGCTGGTATCAACTTCTGTATCCAGAGTGTTTCTACTGTTTGTTTTAAGTACCTCCCAAAATATTTGTTTAGTATCTCTGCCTTTTCACAGTCACCCTCTGCCCACCCTCCTCTTCTTTATTAAGCCTCACTAGCCCTCCCTTGGTCTTCCTCTTCGCTCCCTGATGTACCTATAAAAGGTTCTATCCCTTCTTAACTGAGTTGGCTATCTTTTCCTCGGTTTGGGCCTTTGCTGTTCTGACTGCCTTCCCAGCTTCCTTTTGCTTTTAACTGATACAGTTCCTGTCCTGCTCCTTCTGTGATTCCCTGTACTTCCTGAATTTCTTTTCTCTTGAACCTTCACTGCCACTTCCTTTGAGAACCACAGTGGTTTCTTACATCGTTCGTTTTGTTAATTTGCTTCACACAAAGGCTTGTTACCTCTGTGATGGCAGTTTTATTATTCCCCATTGTTCTTCCACCCTCCTTCCTGCCCATTTGCTAGTGCATTCCTTAGGCACTCACCTATTTTGGCAAAGTCAGCCCTCCTAAAGTCCAGTACTTTTGCCTTTGTATGGCTTGACTCTATTGCTGTGTTTATTGTGAACCATACTGTTCGATGGTCGCTAGTTCCCAGATGGCTACCCACTTCTGCATCTGTGATCCTCTCTTCATCTCCATTTGAGAAAACCAGGTCTAAGATTGCTCCCTCTCGAGTCGATGTTGAAGGACAGAATAGTGGATTATCTTGAATCAAATGGGTTGCAAGATCAGAGACAGGAAACAACAAAGTTATGTAACCACGCTCAGAAAAAGGGGGGGGGGGTGCAGAATCAGGGGCAGCTAACCCCCACACTTCAAAATAACAAACGTACCAGCACTCCAATGGTATGCATTGCACAAGAAATGACACTAAACTCCTTCTTAGGCTGCTAAATATTTATTGTAAATACAAAACAAATTTGCTGTTTCTCAAGGCAGGCCAGTCGCCTGGTCGTCCAGGGCCCCCTCACAAAGCCTTATTGGAGAAGTGCTGGGATTGATCCTCCCGGGTAAATGGCCCACCATAAAAAAAAAAAAAAGGACAGAGCATTTAGAATAACTAATTCTAAAGATAATAATAAATCCTTGTTCGCCTATATCAATAACAAAAAAATACATCTAGAACCATTAGGCCACTGGTACATGAAAGAAAAACCATTGAGGCCCACGTAGAAAGAGCCAACCTTTTTAATTCTTATTTATGTTCAGTGTTCTCAAAAAAAGAGAGGGGCAAACAAATCCCTAAATGGAACCCTGTCCAATAACTTCCATTTCTTACAAAAGGATGTTCTATTGGCATTAGGTGGTACAAAAAATAACACTAGCACAGGTCCTGATGGTATCCATCCATGATTCCGCAAGGAAATGGCACCTTCTCTGTATCATCGACTTTCAGTAATCTTCAACAGATCTCTGGATCAAGAGGTAGTACTGGCAGACTGGCGTACAGCTGTAGTAATACCCATGTTCAAGAAGGGTAGTAGGAGAGTGTAGAAAATTACAGACCAATTAGTCTTACTTCTCTGTGTTGTGAGATAATGGAAAAACTTATCAAACTATTCTTAGAAACTGAGATAATTGCTCTTGGGCTGACAGACCATAGCCAGCATGGATTCAAAAATGTTTTTTCATGTACCTCAAACTTGGTTTCCTTCTATGACCATATCAGTCATGGCCTGGATAATCGTACCCCAACTGATATATTGTTAGATTTCAGCAAGGCATTTGACACTGTCCCCCACTGCACCCAGATAAATAAATTACTCTACATCAGGGGTTCTCAAATGGTGAGGCCAGCCTCCCTGGGGAGGCCCCAACCTGTTCCAGGGGAGGCTCAAGCAAGTCTGAAAAATTATTGTATTTAAATTTTGGGTTTTATATATTTTGTGTGAAGAGATGAAGCAAACTGAAAGAGGATAATAACAGTAGGTGAATTTTATGTATTTATTTACTAATAGGTGACAAGGAAGGTGAATGAGCCAAGGCTCATTTCAGGTGCACCCAGGGAAGGGTAGGGAGTGAATACATTTCAGAAGATAACTGCAAAACAATCAAGAAATACACAATGAGCAATAGTGCAAAATAAATCTGAATAACAAGTGGTGATAACTGATCAATTTGTAAACTGATGGCGGAACAGCTCAAGTACAAGGATTGAGCATAGAAGTGCTAAGAGCAATAGTAGGAAGGAGCAACATAATCCCCGAGATGTTTAGGAGCAGAGAAGGAGGAGGAGAGGTAAAGTATGTAGGAAGGTTATTTCATATAGAGAGGAAACAGGGGAAGTAGTCTGACCCATGAAGGTACTGCAACAAGGGGTAACAATGGTTCAAGAATGAAAATAGCAGAGCAAGTAGGTTGGCCTGTGGGGTTGGGGAGGTTACAATAAGCTGAATACATAGATACATAGACAGTGTCGGCAGATAAGGGCCTATGGCCCACCCAGTCTGCCCATTTGAGCTTGTAAGTTCAGTTTGTTTTCCTAGAAGTCTGTTGCACCTTACCCCTGAATAATATGTGTTTATTTTATTTATTTGTTATACAGATAATACCTTGGAGCACAGGAGCTTTTTTTCTAAAGTTCCAAGTCAGTGTAAGACAAATAACTGAAAGTGAGCCAAGTACTCAGAGGGGTTTCAGTTTATTCATGCTGTACTGCGCAAAGTACAGTATGTTATTTTTCTTTGGGGAGGCCCAAGATTATTTCAATGTTTGGGGGAGGCTCAAAATCTTTTCCACGGATTTGGGGAGGCTCACTGTGACAAACTCTGAGAAGTATTGCTCTACATGAGTACCCCCCCCCCAAGAGTCTGATCAGATGAGTTAAAAGTTGGTTACCAAACAGAGTACAGCATGTGAGGATCAATGGATCTCTATCAGGAGAGGGAAGTGTGTGTAGTGGGGTGCCTTAGGGCTCTGTTCTGGGCACAATCTTATTTGGCACTTATGTCAGTGACATGAAGACTAATACGGATAATTTCCTCATAAAATTTGCTGACGACACAAAACTGGGAGGAGAGGTTGATGCTCTTAAATACCAGTCACTCACTAATGAGCTTTACACCACTGAAAAGTGGGCTTCTGCAAATGGTATGTCCTTCAACACAAATACGTGTGTCATCATGCATTTCGGCAAAAAAAATCCCAAACATCAACACTTTTTAAATAATACACAAATTCAACCATCAGAGATGGAACATGACCTTGGCATAACAATAAATAGCAAACTTACTGTCTCAGACCACTGTATAAAAATTTCAAGATTAGCCAATGGTATGATAAATTGAATCCAGCGTACCTTCCTCTCTAGAACTGAACAGTGCTTGATCCCTCTATATAGGTCCTACGTAAGGCCCTATCTGGATTACAGGTCCCATTTTGGAGTCCTTATTTAAAGGGTGATACCAAGTTGATCGAAAGAGTACAAAGGCATGTCACAAAAACGATACCTAGATTATCAAAGAAATCATATCCTGAAAGACTGAGAGACACTGGATTATTCTCATTACAGACCAGAAGGCATGGGGGGATTTAGTGTTTTTATACAAAATACACCAGTCCCCTGAATTAATGATTCAGTGTGGCTTGGAATTTAGTACCAGAAATGCCACTTTAAGATCCTATAATATGGAGATGGTAGTTCCTTGGGCTAACACAGCCAAAAGACATAACTTTTTTATGGTCCAATCTGTAAAGGTTAGGTACAGGTTACCTCAGGAATTAGTCAATCAAAATAGTTTATGTGGTTTTAAAAAGGGCCTTGACAACCCTCTGTAATCTAAACCAATGTCGGTATAATTGCCCACATAGCATGGGGACAATCTCGATGTGCCGCAAATGTCCTCTTTTGTCCTTTCCAACCTAGTAAACCTAGAAGTTGGCCCCATTAAGCCATACCATCCATCAGGGTTACGGTTAGTGGTTCATAGTTCAGTAGTTCAAGTTATTCAAGTGTTTCAGGATAACTATGGCAAGATATTTCAATTTCGTCCCTCTCCACTGTAGTGGAAGAGACCTTTGCAGAGAAGAAGAGAGAGAGTAATTGAGCAAAAGAATTTCAGTTTTCCAAAGACTGAGGGAAAAGTCTGATAGAGTATCAAACCTATTAAAGACTGACCAGGCTGTAGGAATTGATTCTTCTGGATTTAGCAATGTCAGTAGGACATTGTCCACGTACAAAGTGGCTCTGTACTCCATACCTCCGATTGGGACCCCCTCAACTGCCAGGGCCACACAAAGAGCCGCTGCCAGCAGCTCAATATAGAGCTTGAATAGCAGCAGAGAAAGACAGCATCCCTGCCAAGAACCCCTCTGTAATGAGATTGGAGGGAGTGTGAGCTATTAATTTGAATGTACCCATTAGGGCCTGCATAAACTTTTTGAATCCAGGTTACAAAAGAATCCAGGAAGACGAAAGCCGACAGGGTGCCCCAGAGAAAGCTACAGGACACCTTGTCAAACACCTTTTTGGCCTCCAGACTCAATAAGGCTGTGGGTAAATGGCAGCGTTATATGGATGCTGTCCATGGTTTGTCTCTGACATATAAAGACATTCTGAGTGTCTAACAGCAGGTAGGATGTGTTTCAGCCTATGGGCCCAAATAGCTATGAAGAACTTATAGTCTATATTCAAAACTGAAATAGGATAGCCAGCCCGGTAGAGCGGAGGGTTGAAGCGCTGGATGCCACACCTCATACAGACGCCGGCGACCCAGGTTCGGGAAGGAGCCAGGGCCGCCAGGGGTCAGCAGGGGCGAGAGAGGATTGAGCATCTGGAGGACTGCTCTACTCTCTCAGGGGAGAGAGGGACTGTCGTCCCGCCCACCGATTGCCCTCTAGTGATGGCTGGAGGATGAAATGGGTCAGATGGCAAGTCGCCGATGCCGTCGGATGGGGAGGAGGGAATGGGCATGAAAACTTGAAAACGGAGCTGGCAGGCTCCATGATGGCCCCAACTGCACCTGTGCCGAGCCCCGGGGTCTGGATGTTGGCTACCCGGGGGAGCGGAGAACTCCAGCACTCCTCGCCCCCTGCCCTGTTACGGGAGGGGTAACCCATTGGGATTTCTGGGAGGTTCGAAGGAAAGATGAGCTCTCCCAAGGGGGGAGCCATAGCTGCCTGCCGGCTCCGCCAGAAAAAAATTGGAATAGGATGATAGGAAGATGATAGGAGAGGGTCCTTCCCCAGTTTGGAGTAGCTGATATGACTGTAGAAGTCCAAGTAGGGAGGCTAGCTCATCACCCCGAAACGCCACAAAAAAATTAAGCCCATCTGGGGATAGGAAGTCAGAGAATGCCTTGTACAATTAGGTCTGATAGCTATCCAAGCCAGGGTACTTATTCCAGGAGCAAGGTGCAGTTCATAGAAACATAGAAAAATTGACAGCAGAAGGAGACCAAGGATCCATCTAGCCAGCTCAGAGTTTCCCCAGTTCATCTCATCTAACTGGAGCTGTAAGCACAGCTATCTGAGCATCAGTACGAGAGGGAAGCAAGAGTGTCTCTAGGTAAGAAGCAATGTCTCACATTGAAGGAGAGAGCGTTTCCGTACAGAGATCCTGATAATATTCCCAGAATGTATCTAAAATATGGTCAGAATCATATGTAACCCGGCCTAACTGCAGGTCATGAACCAGCATTACACAAGCTGCCTGCCTTAGTGCATGCAAGTGACGAGCAAGTAACTGTGTGCCTCTGGTCCCCCCCTTCATAATAGGAATGTTTAAGGAACAAGAAGCTTCATGCACTTAAGCATCAATAATAGCTTGTAGCTCCTATTTCAGTGTTTTAATTTTCTGTATGATTATCACATCCCGTTAAGCATATAGAGATTGGGATGTGTGCAGATAGTCAGTGAGGTTAAGGCAGTGTTCCTGCTGCTATTTTTCTTACAAGCAGCATAGGATATTATGTCCCTGCGCAAGACTATCTTCAGTGTGTCCCACAGTATATGGGCTGAGACTTGGGCAGAAGAATTATCCGCCACTATTTGTTGGACCCAGTCTTACACTGTCTGTCAGACTCCTCATCCTTAAGTAAGGCAACATTAAAACTCCAGAAAGAGGATCTCACCTGTTTTCCAAGATCCAATTTAAGGGTGAGAGAGCTGGGATCTGATAGAAGTCTGGAACTAAATGATAAGATGTATATCTACTGATCTTTTCCTAAAGCTGCAAGGGGGGGGGGGGGGTAGCCAGCACAAGGAATCAGTGATTCTCTTAACATAATAGGATATAATTGGCTTTGGCCTGCTTGTGTGGGCTTGCATATGGGACAATCGTTTTTGCCCCACTCACAACTAAGTCTTAGCTCGAGTTTACAGTTTAGACCTACTGAAGGGGGATCTGGTTGAGATGCCTGCTGGTGGTTTAGCCTTCGATGTCCACATTGACTGACCGGTTCCTGGTGGTTATGGTCAAAGAATGAGATTAAGTGTCACTGATTCATAAGATGTGTAAATGGTCTGCAAGTTGTCACAGTAAGTGCTCCTTTAAGCAGTTTGTCAATCTAGCCCCCTTCTGTTAGTCTCCCCCCACCGAGCCTCCATTCTCTCAGCTGTTTTGCAGGGATAGGTGGTGAGGGCTAAAGAGAGGTGTTGGCTCATCGGAGGTGGGCTCTCAGAGGAGAAAGGGCTCACAGTTTAACCTAAGGCAGCACAACTACCACTGCAGTGTGTTAACTGTTATGTTTGGGCCACGACATAAAACAATTGTTATTTTATAGTTTTTGGTTTTTTTTATTATTTATTTAAAGGCTCCCCCTGCTTCTGCTACACCTCTATGTAGCACCTACTCGGAGCAGATATCACCTATGAGCAAGTGACAAATATCCAGCCACCTTGCCCTGTTACTGTCAAGTTCTTTGTAAGGTGGGAAAGCCTCGGTGCTGCTGTTCTGCAAAGCTCAGAGGCAACTGCCATCCCACAGAAAATCTGGGCTCAAAACCCACTAGGAGTGTCCACTACCCTCGACCCTCCCACTGACAAGTCTATCACCTAAATTCCTTCCCTCCTTCGCAGCTCCTAGGAGCCCAAAAGGAAGAGGAAGGCGACCGTTCAAGAGATTTGTGCAGGGCTATGCATATGATATTGACCTAAAAAAAGAAAAAAAGCTACGGGGATGACCTGCAGAAATGGGAGGGGGTACATCTGGCATTTAATACATAGATAAGTAGTATTTACTTACATTTCAATTACCATTAAGCAGCGTTTATACACCAAGCAATTGGTTGATTTCTGGAGTCCGTTCCCTATTGGAATTTAGGTAGTCTGCTATGAAGTGCTACATCTGTCATTCTCAGCTCACAGCATCAGCTATTCCTGGTCCCAGTTGGCTTGGGCTGCTTCAGCCCAGGATGTAACGGTGACTCCCAATGCTGTGGGCCCCCTTGCAAGTCCCTCTGGAGTGATGAGATGATGCTGTTGAGGCAAAAGACTGTGGAAAGCTGATCTGTCTGGTGAAGAATCGGTGGTAGAAGAATCATTCACTGACGCTCAGGACCCATGATTTCTGCTGCTGTGCTCAGAGTCCCTGGAGGCATGCAGGTTTGGAGGACCCAAATGCCTTCGGTACTTTTCCAATGTCACCCCCTTGGTTTCTGCCACTGGTCTGAAAGAGCAGACCTGGTGGATGGCACCAGGGAGTATGGAATGGTATTTATCTGGAAGTGCTCTGGGAATATTTTGTTCATGTTGGTCTTCTAGGTGTCCTTGACATTTATTTTCTGGTGTACGGAGGACAAAATCAGCAGCTTCTTCAGATTAATTGAAATTGTGAAATATACTGTTCCTCTCAATTTTAAAAGTGGTTGGATAGGCCATTCTGTATTGCACCCTGATCTGCTGCAGAGAGTGCCTTACTTCAGTAAAAGCTGATCATTTTTTACTACTTTTTGCTGAACAACCTTGGTATAACTATATTCAATGGCTATGACAACTTTATTTATTTATTTTAACAAATCGGAGAGACCTTTGAGCCAAGGGCTCTTTTACAGAGGTTCCACATCAAGTCACAAGAATATCAAATTACAATGGTTTCAGTAAGTAGTACAACATGAGGAAAGTAATTACATAAACAAAAGAACAATATGGCAAGATCAATATTGTGTCAAGTGCAGCCAGTGGCCTTGTCTGAAGAGGGGTGAAAGGGATTACAAGGAGAGAAAGTACAGGGGGTGAATAAGGGGGTGGAAGGAGCAAAATAAGAGCAAGGAGGGAGAGTCCACAATGTAACTTAAGCAGGAAAGACCCACGGGGAAGGGGGTAGAGGGAGAGAACAAGGTGAGGAAACAGAGGAGAGAGGGAGGAAGTGGGAGTGGAGTGGTAAAGGAAGGGGGGGATGAGGTAGGATGAAAAGAGAGCAGGAATGGGAAAGGGATAAGGGAGGAAATGCTGCGAGTGGAATGGTCCAGCAACAGGATAGGACTATACAGGACAAATGGTAAAAGAGGGAGGTCCCAGTGCATTTAGCTGTCAGCAGAGATTAGGTATAGCAGTCACAAGATGCTCTGGAAACTAGGAATTGATGCAGCTTCCGCTTAAATGGTCCCAAGGTTGCAGTCGTCGCAATCTCAGGAGGATGGGAATTAAATAAATTAGCAGCTCTAACTGCAATGGATCACTGTCGGAGCAAGGTTCGAGAGCATGGGACAGTAAAAGTTTGGCTTATAGAACTTTGTGTACTCCAAGTGCCCCGGAAGGTATTGAAAAGCTGAAGGGAACCAGGTGGTAGGAGACCGAGATCTGCCTTCTTTGCCAGAAGGCAGGCTTGATATTCAATGTGAGCCTGGAGTTGAAGCCAGTTTGCTTGTTCATAAAGGTCACAAGTGTGAGTACGATACGCTGCACCAGTTAGTAGATGGCATGCCTTATTCAGAGCTATGGTGAGCCAACATAGGGTTGTGTTTGTGGCGGAACCATAAATGACTAAACCATAGTCAATAATAGACACAACTGAACTTTGGATAGCCAATCTGAGGGCTTCGGTAGTAAGGCAGTGTTTATGCCTGTGTAGAAGGCCTAGGCGAATGTTAACTGCCTTGGCAACATTTTCAACATGGTTGGAATAGGAAAACGTACTATCCAGAGTAACTCCTAGGTATTTAAAAGAGTAAGTCTGATCAAGGATAACATCCGCACTGTTTTTAATCACCAATTGTTTGGCTTTGTACTTGCTGTGGGTACCATGGAAGAGCATGACCTTAGTTTTTTGCAATTAAGCACCAACATATGAGAGATGAACCAGGACTCAGCTTCAGTAAAACTTTTCTGAAATTGGGCCTGAAGAAGGGTAGGGTCAGCAGTCTTTGAGAAAATGACCGTATCATCTGTGTAGAGGAGTACTGGTTCGGAACAAGATTGTGGAAGATTACTGAGGAAGGTGCTAAATAAAAGGGTCCCAGTATCGATCCTTGAGGAACCCCAGAGCAGACAGGCAGTTTAGCAGAAAGGGCAGACCCTGTTCTCACCTACTGTGTGCGGTTTGCTAGACAGCTGGTAAACCACTTTAGGGCTTCTGAAGATACATCAGTCCCGGCAAGCTGATGTGCCAGCAAATGGTGATTGACTGTGTCAAATGCTTTAGACAGGCCAATAAAGGCTGCACCAACAAGCTGACCCTGATCAAGAGTATGGTGAATGAAACCTGTGAATTCTAGTAGGGCCGTAGATGTGCTGTGCCCTTTCCGAAAACCATGTTGTTGGACACATTGAAGGTTGTATTTTTCCAGGTACTCCACAAACTGGTCAGCAACAATCCTTTCAAGTGCTTTGGACAATGAGGGAAGAACAGATATTTGCCTATAATTCCCAGGTAGTAATCTGTCCCCACTCTTAAAAACTGGTGCAACCAGAGCAGATTTCCAGATCTGGGGGAATTGTGAACGTATGAGGGAGCGATTGAGAAGCTTGGTGAGGGGGGATAGGTCTTCATCTAGAGTTAGTGTAAGAAATTTTAGGTCGAGGGAATCACTGCTTGTCCTAGTTCCTTCTAGAACCTTACGTAGGTATTTCTTGGTCTCACTTCCAAGATAGCTTTAAAGTAGAAACATGGGTGGGTAGAGGCCTCTTCTGATTTGGTGGACATAGGAGCTGTGCTGGGTGGTTCAAAGAAATTTGGGGGCAGAGTTTGGCTAAGGTCTGTGAAGGATGAATTAAATGTGTTGGCAATTAACACGGGGTCATGGGTGATAGACCCATCAACATTTAACATAGTTGGAGCCTGTACGGATGCTTTCCCAGTGATTTCTGAAATGTTTTCCCCCAATTTTTTCCCACCATCCCAAGTCTTGGCAAGGATGTCCTTATAGTAACGCGCTTTGTGCTTATGGATAGCCTTGATACATGCGTTCCTGGCCTTCTTATAGCCCTGTATGTCAGGTTGACTGCCAGAGGTCCTGGCCCTATGCCAGAAGTGGTCACAATCTTTCATTTGAGCCAGAAGGCTAAAAGAGATCCAGGGATTATCAAGTCCCCTGATCTACGTGTCCTAAAAGGGGCGTGGATGTCACAGGCTTCACTGAAACGTTCAATGAAGTATTGCAGAGCTGAGTCAATATCAGATGCGATTTCAATGTAAGACCAGTCTTGATGTCAGAGGAGAGACTTTATTGGCTGCAGGTGGCCACGGAAGAGCACTCTACTTGTGATTGTTCTGGCAGGGGGCTTGATAAATTTGTTAGACCAATAACACTTGGTAGGAGAGTGATCACTGATAGTGTCGGGCAATACTTCAGAATGGGAAATATGTGTTGGACGATTCGTTAGGACCCAGTCCAGGAGTGTGCTAGTCCCAGTCTAACAGTTTATCCTGGTTGGAGTTATTAACTGGGTAAAGTTCAGGCCTGTTAACTTATCCCTATGCCTTCTGGCACCTGACGAGAGCCAGTTGACATTAAAATCACCTAACAGGATGGTTTCTGGGTTTTGTTTTAGACTCATGACGCAGTTTATTGGGGGTTTTAAGCCCTGTTCGGCAAGGTCTAGGGGAATATAGACTGAGCCAATGTTGAGGACCTTATTGTGTGGACCAAGCATAACCTTAACAGCAAGGATCTGAATATCCATAGCTAGCTCAGGGAGGAAAAGTGGATAGAACAACAATGACTCTTTTAGGTATATGGCACAGCCACCCCTCTTCTAGATAGTCTGTCCTGTCTGAAAAGTGAGTAGCCTGGTAGGATAATGGCCAAGTCAGGGGTAGATGGTGACAATTATGTTTCGACGACTGGCAGGATGTCGGGATCATGTACTACAACCCAAGCAGTGAGGGAATCAAATTTTTTTTAACAGACTGCAGATGTTCATACTGGCCAAGACAAGGGTACCCTGTTTTTTGTTGCCACTGACTCCATATGAAGGAGGACCTGGATTAGGATGTACACTTCCAGAGATAAGGAGAAGAAGATTAATTAAGAGGTCCTTCTCCCTGGCTAGCTGCAGCAATCTTTCTTTAGTGGAGAAGGGAAGAAAAAGAGCCAAGAGGGGGGTCAGGATTTGTCCCCTTTTCAGCGGTGCAAGGGAACAGTGGGATCTTTGTATCTTGAGGGAGTAGTTCTGCAGATGGAAGAGCTCTGGCAACAGATTTTGTAGAAATTCTTCAACATTATTTCCTCTGCCCCCGTGGGACTTCAACAATCCTCAAATTATTTTGCCTTCCTCAACACTCGAGGTCATCCAGCTTGTCCCATAAGAGGGCAATTTCCAGTTTCAGGAGATCCAGTTCTGTGTCCCTCTTTCCGCCCTGGTTGTCAATATGCTGGAGGTTCCCTTCTGCATCAATCACCCTCACTGTCAGGTTCTCCATTCTATCTTCAAGTGAAGAGATAGAGCGTTTATCTCCAGAGACTTCTTGTAAGATTTTCT
Source organism: Neoceratodus forsteri (assembly GCA_016271365.2). Taxonomy (NCBI): domain Eukaryota; kingdom Metazoa; phylum Chordata; order Ceratodontiformes; family Ceratodontidae; genus Neoceratodus; species Neoceratodus forsteri. Next base: position 1,225,617,187 of record CM057450.1, read on the forward strand.
CGAACATGGCTTTTATCATCAGGTCTACTGCCACTGCCACAGCCTCACACTCAGGAGTCCCGCTTGCTGCCTGGCTGGCCGTAGCTGGAGTGCTAATTTTTCAAGGTTGATTTTTGAGAGAAAAATTTGGTCTGGATCCTTTGATCTTCTGATTTTTCGTTTCAGGAGAACAAACAGAAACAAAATCTGGTGGTGCTACTGTAATCAAAGCGCTTTTAGAAATTTTAATAAAAAAAAAAAAAGCCAGAGGTGGAAAGTCAATGCTCTAAGCAGCCATCTTGTAAATGGCATATCCCCTTGTTCTTGAGCACCTTTTTTCTGAAAAATATCTCCCTTCTGCACCTTATTAATCTCTGTGAGGTATTTAAAGGTCTCTATCACATCCCCCCTCTTCCTCATCTCTTCCAGGGTGTACATATTGAGGTCCTTTAGTCTCTCCTCATAGGGCGTCTGATACAGAATCTGCACCATTATAATTGCCCTCCTCTGTATTGCCTCCATTCTGTCTACATCTTTTCAGAGATGTGGTCTCCAGAACTGGATACTGTACTCTAGGTAGGGTCTTACTAGTGATCTATACAGAGGCAACACCACCTTCCTCTTTCTGCTGGTGATACTTTCCCTATGTAGTCCAGTATCCAACTAGCCCTCCCAACTGCCTTACTGCACTGCCTGGCCACCTTTAGGTCATCCGATATGATTACCCCCAGCTCTGTTTCCTGCTTAGTGGTTATCAGTACCACTCCTCCCATTCTGTACTCTGCCACTGGGTTTCTGTGCCTTAAGTGTATTACTTTGTACTTTTTCACACTGAAACATAGAATCTAATGGCAGATAAGGTCCGCTTGGCCCATACAATCTTCCTTTTTGTTTCCTTTCATTTTTTCCTGCTGCTCTAGTAGTATTTCCTGCTACTCTCCTTGGCTTCCTAGTTGCAGTCTCCTATCATCTTCTTGACTTCATCTTGAAACTCTCAAATCCATCCTTCCCTCCTACCATGTAAATTCCTGTTCTTCCTTCTCATTCTCTCACTCCACCCCCAAGAAGTGTCTCTTAGGTTCTCTAAAGCTCACTGTCTCATTGCTGCTTTTACTTGCAAGTAACATTGAGCTCAGCCTTGGCCCTTCCCAATTTTCTACACTCCCCAAAGGTTTGAAAGAGGCCCATGTCAATATCCGCAGCCTCCTCCCTAATACTGACCCATTACAGCCACTTATGATTGTGACATAGACAGCCAGCTCTGAGTGCTATATCATTTTTTATTTCTTAAAAATAACAAAAATGTGGTATTGAATTTGTCTGCTGGAAATGCCAGTGCACTTGGAGTGACCTCCCTCACTCACACATCCTCCCCCCCCAATCTCAGTATGTGAGATGACCACATACACAGGAACTTAGATAAAAAAAAATCTAACACCTGCAAGGCCAAGATAATTGCAGGGCTAAAAAGTACCTAAAATCAGGAACATCCTGTTTAGCTAGTTCTATTTTCAGTAGCCTAGTTGGCAGGAAAGAACATATCCATTTTACAACATTTACAGGAAAGGAAAGCAGGGTATGACACTTCTTTGTGAAATTAAAAAGGTTTTGATATCTGTGAAGATCCGGAAGACCCTTTTTCATCAAAGTGGTGTCATTTGAGAATTGATGTTATGCTGAGAAAAACAGGATCTTACTGCCTTATAATGATCCTGTTTCCTGTAGAGATATATTTTTAGTAAAAATATCCTGATAGGAAGGAAGTACAGTGACCTCATCCAGGGGGCTGGAGAAAGCATCTTTTAAAACTATGATTCTGGTTTCACAGAATGACTTCTTTACCTGACTTTGAAGCAGCAACATCAAGCCTTTAGAAGATAAGTATTTTGTGTGGATAGGAAATATAGTTGCACTTTTACACCTTTTTGTTTAATGACCTGTATGTTTTTGTGATAAGAGTTCTGTATATTACTGTTTACTATTTTACATTTTGTTTAGTAAAGACATATTTTAAAAACAGAAACTGCCTGGTGTGCCTTGAAACATTTCTTTGGTTTTAAGTGAAGTTAGATGGTTTTAAAGCTGACATGATGCATGAGTTTATGGGTGTACCAAACTGGGAAACAGTTTAAGAGTTTCTCTGGGTCTTGTATAGAGTTCTAAAAGGGTTCATTTTGTAATACCTGGTTGGGTGCCCATAGACAAAGATATCTGGCCCCCCAAAGACAGAATTATCTGAGCCTGACAACTGGGTATGCTAACAAGAGGTTAACAAGTTTGAATCCCTCCAGAACTTGGGACTAAGGTGACTCAAATCCACAAAACAGACAAGAGGGCTGCCTTGTTCTGTTCAATGTTCACAAGACTCCGCTCAGAGGTTGGCAGTTTGGGAGTAGAGGGCTGACCTGCTGAGTGGGGTTGTGACAATGATTACCCTTAAGCCTGCTGTATTGGTGATCTCGGAATCCTGGCTCTCCCCTAAGGTCCCCGATTCCTCTGTTGCAATCCCAGGTTTCACTACTATTCAGCAGGACTGAGCAAAGAGGGGTGGTGGAGTGGCCACTTACCTCTCCTCAAACATTCAGTTTGAGCCTGTGATCTCCATCTCTATTCCCTCAGCCTATGAGATGCTTCTTTTTAAACTCTCCCTCCCCTTCTCTTCACCTATATTTATTTCTGGTGTCTATTGCTATCCTGGTTTAGTAACTGACCTACTCGCCCCCATCTCCTCCTAGGCATCCTCTGGTAAGTTACTTATAGTAGGTGATTTAAATTGTTTAAATTGTATCTCCCCCTCTCTTAATAACTTTTCCCTTAATGTGAAATCCCTTCTTTAACTCAGCTGATTTCTGTCCCAACTGTCTATACTCTAAATTACTGCCTCTTGGACTGGGTCCTGTCCTCCCATCCCCATAATATTATGGATGCTAACATTCTCCCTGACGCCCTCCATGACCAAAATATGGTCTACTGTGTGCACAAAATTCACTACCCAAGAGCTCCCCCAAATTCATTCAGATCTGGTCTTTCTGATGGCTGGACTTGTCATGTCTCCATGCTGATCTGTTAGGTTCCGACTGGTCCTCTTATTTCTACAGCTGGTAATGTGAATGATGCCCTCAAATTATTCACTTCTAAATTTATATCTGTCTGGAATCATCATGCTCTACTAAGAAGAACCAGGGTCCAAGGTTCACACCTCCCATGAATCCCAGCTGAGTTACTGGCATGTCTCTGTGCACGTGACCTCGCCTGGAGGTTCTATAAATCCTCTTGTCCAGTTTAGACCTTGCTAATTACTGGCTCTTTTGCAATGCTTGTACTAAAGCTACTGGGCTTGTTAAGTCTGAATATTTTGCATCCATGTTCTAGAACAACATTAACTACCCCTCTGAGTTCTGGAAGGCTATTCATTCACCTTTCTCTCCTCCAACTCAGTTCCTTTTGCCTATTCTCAAGACAGGTGATACTACTATCTCTGATCCTGCTGCAGTTGCCTCTTCTTTCAATTCATTCTTCACTTCTAGCACACATTCACTCTTCTCCTCCTTATCCTCCTCCTCCTCCTCCTCTTTCTCTCTCTCTTTTCTCTTCTCTTCCCTCTTGCTCTATCACTCTCTATCACTCAAACGCTCCCTGTTCTTCACCTCCCTTTTTTCTTTTTCTCCCATTTCCCCTGCTGTTGCTCTTAAGGTCCTTTTGGCTCTTAAAGGAAAACTACACCCTCATATCTTCTAAATCTGATCTGTTTCCATGTCAACAGACAACTCTTTTCATGTAGATTCTAGAGATGCATGAAACTGCCTTAGTCTGTTTTCACACTTCATACTATGCCCTGTAACTGTCCTGGGAGGCTCCATTTGGTGGTTGTTGAAATCTCAGTGTCCCTGAAGGCTGCATTAGCATATGAGAACATGATGAGTAACCAACCTTTAAACCCCCTAGTAGGCCTGTCTGCTTAATTAGTCTTCAAAGAAACAAGTTGCAAGAAGATATGAAATACCACTTTTACCTTCAGTGAGCTTTGCAAACTATCTGAGTTGTAATGCACGTTTTTTCCCTTTAAATGTCATTAAGTTTATGTGTTTCCAGAAGGACTTTGCAGCTATTTATTCTTTCATCATAGAGATACATGATACAAATGGTTGATCTGACATCATGTTCTCATATGCTAATGCAGTTCTCATGGACAATGAGATTTCAACAACCATGAAATGGAGAACCCCAGGGCAGTCACAGGGGCTACCATGAGCAGTGAAAACAAACTAAAGGTAACACATATAGTCTTAACAGCTACAGGAAAGGAGTTGTCTGTTGGCATGGAAACTAATAACATTTAAATGATATGATAATGTAGTTTTCCTTTAATCCTCACAAGTGTGTAAGCCCCAATGGTCCTGACCCTAGACTACTATTTCTCTCTGCTTATGCCATCGCCCTTCCTATTTCCAATCTCCTTAACCTCTCTTTCACCATATCCTGTGTCCCAGACTCTTCAAAGCTGGCTACTGTCATTCCCCTTCCCAAAAGAGGCAATCTCTTTTCCCCTAGTAACTTACAACCTATCTTTTTTTATTAAAACTTATATTTATTGAGTTTATATTTCAATCACTACAATCATAGCCTGAAGGACAGTGTATAGTAATATTATATTCAACACTTTGATAGCACAGTATCATTAGCACTCCCCTACTGATACATCATGGGAGAGTTATCTTTACAATATTTTCAGTTCCTATAAGGTACTACATAGGCTACTGCTGCCATGAGTGGGGAATATCCAGATAGGATCATAAACATTACACATAAAACACCCCTTTAATAGGTAAAACATCCCCAACTTCCTGTTATAGGATAATAAAATGAAATGATCTGAGCTTTCTTCTAACTTCACTGCCTCTTACACCTTATTCCTTATGTTGGCTACACAAATCTTTCTCACTAAAGTTGAATACATCAATACTATGAACTGTTAACTAAAGAAATAACACCATATGAATGAGCAAAACACTTACAACAGATGTGGAAATTGCTCGAAAATTAAACAGAAAGCGGAGCCAAGGTGAACAGGAGCCATACGATCTTTTGTTAAAGTGCGTCATTCAAGATGCTCAGGCCATTACTCCCCTTATACAGGGACATAATGAAAAGCAAAATATTACCATATAATATTTCATACATCAAGTCCTTTTAGCTAGTGTCCCATTTATAAGAAAATGCCACAACCTTGAGGAGAGAAAATACAGGTTACTCACCTGTAACAGGAGTTCTAGGAATGGTATATGTTGTTCATCCACACTGTCTGGCAGGCTCCTTGCCGCTTTAAATCTTGCCAGAAGGTCTTCAAGCTGGCTCCTCCCACCCACCCGGGTGGTAAAACTCTCGGCTCTGCCCCATGACGCCAGATCTGGCCCGCTGGAAGCTCAGGTTGTGCGTCGAAGCCGGGGAGGTCGGGTGGGTCGTGTGGATGAACAACATATACCATTCCTAGAACTCCTGTTACAGGTGAGTAACCTGTATTTAGGGACATGGATATGTTTTCATCCACACTGTCTGCTAGACTCTAGCAGTTCTCCGGGAGGAGGAGGCAAGGCGACACCCCTACTTAGGGAATAGAGACTGAGAACCGAGGCCCCAAAACCAGCATCCTGGCTTGACTCAAGGTCGATGTGGTAATGGGTGATGAAGGTGTGCTGACTTCCAGGTAGCAGCCTGCAGATATCCTGATAGGGACGTCCCTGGAAGCAGCCACCGATGCAGCAGTATGACGGTAGAATGAGCTCTTATCCCTCTGGGAGGCTCCATGCCCGCCAACTTGTAGCAGAGATCTATGCAGGAGGTGACCCACCTGTTATCGTCGCTTGGCTGCAGGTCTGCCAGGTGCGGCTTCAGCGTAGGTGACAAACAGCTGGCGAACCTCTCCCCAAATTTCAGCCGTGCGCTCCTTATAATAAGCGAGCGCCCTTCTAGGGTCCAAAGTATGGAGTCTGTATTCGGCCTCCGAGGTGTGACTGGGGTAGAACACCGGCAGAGTCAACACCTGGTTAAGGTGAAACTCCAACACCACCTTCGGAAGGAATTTCGGGTGGGGGCGCAGGACAACCTAGTCCCTGTGGAAGACCAGGTAAGGAGACTCAATGCAGAGCGCCTGGAGTTCTCCCATCCTTCTGGCTGACGTGATAGCCACCAAGAAGGCGGTCTTCCATGACAGGTGAGAGAGTTCACACCTGTGCATTGGTTCGAATGGCTTGCCCATGAGCTTAGCCAGTACCAGCAGTATATCCCACGGAGGTGGAGGTTCTCGCACCGGAGGGGAAATGTGATCAAGGTCTTTGAAAAAGCGCCAGACCACCTTCTCCTGCGCCACCGACTGCTCCCCGGCCCACGCCCGGTAAGCAGAGATGGCTGCCAGGTGCACCTCTTAGGGTCGCCAACCTAAGCCCTGACTAGAAAGGGACCATAAATAGTCCAAGATGCTTGCCAAAGGACAGGAGGAAGGGTCCAAGCCCTCTCTGACACCAAATGGAAAATCTCTTCCATTTGAAGGCATAGCATTTCTGGTCAACCTCACGGGACGCCTAACAACATTGAGGACCTCGTGAAAGACCCAAGGCCTGGAACTCTAGCCGCTCAGGAACCAGGCCATCAGGTGCAGGGATTGAAGGTCCGGATGGAACACCTTCCCCTGATTGACTGAGAGCAGGTCCGGGTGAGCTGGAAGCTGCCTCGGGAGCCTGGAGCTGAGGCTGAGGAGATCTGGGTACCAGAACTGGTGGGGCCAGTCTGGGGCTATCAGGATCACCTGCGCCTTGTCCCTCCTTGCTTTGAGAAGCACCTTGTGAATCAACAGAAATGGGGAAAGGCGTAGAAGAGGCCCGGGGTCCACAGCCTCGAGAAGGCATCCCCCTGCAGCGAGCCCTGCTGAGGGGGGCGGGCATGAAACAGCCTCAGCTTCGCGTTCTCCCTGGAGGCAAACAGGTCCACCTGAGGTGTGCCCCAGTGGGAGAACAGATCTTGTACTACCTCCGGCAGGAGAGACCACTCGTGAGATGCAGCCCCTATCCGGCTCAGGGCATCGGCCAGGGTGTTGGAGGCTCCTGCCACATGAATGGCTAGGAGATCCGCCTCCAGGCTGCGCACGAGTGACCAAATGCTGAGAGCTTCCTTGCATAGAAGCATGGAGCGCGTCCCGCCCTGGCGGTTTAGGTAGTACATGGTCGTGGTATTGTCCGTCTGGACTCGGACCACTTGACCCCGGAGAAATGGAGCAAAGGCGGTGAGAGCTAGGCGGACCGCCCGGAGCTCCAGCAGGTTGATGTGGCATCGGGACTCCCGCGGGGACCAGAGGCCGTGCGCTCGGTGTTCCCCCAGATGGGCACCCCAACCCATCAGAGAGGCATCGGTCGATAGAGAGACCGTCGGCTCGGGCCGGACAAACGGGATGCCCTCCTGCAGATGAGATGGAACAGTCCACCACCGGAGAGCATTCCACATCTCCTGGGTCACCATCACTAGCTGGTCCAATGGATCGCAGCGTTGTGACCACTGGCTGGCCAGTCCCCACTGAAGGGGGCGCATGTGCCAGTGTGCCCAACGGACCACGCTGGTACAGGCCGCCATGAGACCCAGGAGGCGAGGAAGTCCTGGTAGGATGCAATTGCTCAACCAGAAATGATTGGGCAAAGGAGGTAAGAACCTCGGCCCTGTCCGCCGGAGCCGTGCTTTGGCTCGAAGAGAGTCGAGCTCTGCCCCGATAAACAGAATCACCTGCTTCGGCTCGAGTTCCGACTTGGCCTCCTTGATGAGAAGGCCGACTTGAGAGCAAACCTGGAGGACCAGATCTCTGGACCGCTCCACCTCCTGTCTGAAGGGGGCTGCTATCAGCCAATCGTCCAGGTAAGGGTACACCCGAACCCCTCGGCGCCGAAGGAAAGCTGTCACCACTGCAATGCATTTGGTGAAGACCCTGGGAGCTGGAGATAGGCCAAAGGGCATGGCTCGAATCTGAAGAGGGATCCTCTGCTCGAAAGTTAAGGAATCTCTGATGACGGACGGATAGAGACGGAAAGAACGCGGCCCTGCAGGTCCAGAGAGCAGAACCACTCGCCGTGTTCCAGGGATGGTATTATCTGAGCCAGAGTGACCATCCTGAAGGTTCGAGACCTTAGGAACTTGTTCAGGTCGTGTAGGTCGAGAATGGGGCGCCAGCCCCCCGTCCGTTTCGGAACCAGGAAGTACCTGGACACAAACCCCGGGTCTGAGGGAGGATCTGCTACCTCCCTGATCACCTCCTTTTGGAGGAGGACAGCGATGTCGGCCCAACGAGCCGACAGTGAGGCTGCGGACCCTGAGGCCCCCCGAGGTGCGACGGCTCTGAAGGGCGGAGCCTGCTCGAATTCTAGAGGCAGGCCTTTTCCCACCACCTCCAGTACCCACCTGTCCGTGGTAATAACGGACCAGGCGGAAAGGAAGTGCCGGAGCCGTCCCCCCATGGGGGGAACCTGGGATGAGGTGACGGGGTTGGGGGCGACACCCCTCAGCCCGTCACTGGGCAGGCTTGGAGGAGGGACCGGCCGAGGGACCTCCTGGGCCTTTACCTCCCTGCTTCCTGTTGGAGGAAGCCCCGCTTGGGTTTGGGATGCCAAGCCCGAGCCTGCTGGCCCTGACGTTGCTGGGCCGGGCGCGCCGGGCGCAGAAGGACGAAAGGGCTTAGGCTGTGGTTTGCGGCCTTTGTCCTTCTGAGCGGAAGAGACCGAGTCCAAGGTAGCATTGGACTTTTCGATCCTCTGCAGGTGACCTTCCACCCCAGGGTCGAAGAGGTCAGTCCCCAAAAAGGGAACATCCGCCAACTTGTGCTGGGTATCCGAAGTAAAGGTGGATATCCTCAGCCAAGCCCGCCGACACATAGCCACTGCGGCCGCCACAGACCTGGCACATGAGTCCCCAATGTCTAAAGCAGTCTGGAGCTGCTGTTTGGCCACTGTCCTGCCCTGGTCCCGCACCTGCCTGACCGTAGTCTGCAGATCCGCGGGAAGATGAGGGACGACCTCATCCAGGGAGCCCAACAGGGCATGAGAAAAATGTGCCATGAGGATGGCCGAACTAGCCTGGCGAAGGCCGAGAGAGGACGCAGCATAGACTTTTCGCCCGGCATAGTCCAATTTCTTGGACTCCTTGTCAGGAGGTTTGTCCACATCCCTAGCGTTCCCGGCATGCCAGAAAACGCTGTCGGTAACCAACCCCTCAGCCGAGGGGTGTTCCGAAAAACCGGACAGGGAACCGGTAGGGACCGCATACTTCCTGGCCATCCTGGCCGAAGGCGCAGGACAGGAAGCGAGGCGCTGGCTGCCAGAGCTCCAAGGCCGGACCCACTATGGCCTCGGCCACCGGAAAGGCCTCCATAGGGGAATCCCCTCGGTCCAGAATCTCCGTGAGGGGATACCTGGCCCGTTTAGAAACGGGTTCGAGCTTCATCCTGGTGGACTCCGAGATGAGCCGAAGCAATCCTAGGAAGGACGAAGGGCTATCGTCCACCGACTGTCCTCCTGAGGACTCCAAGTCCATTCGCTTGGAGAGAAGGGAGGAATCATCCTAACTCGGAAGAGTCCTCAAAGAGCTGTCTCGGGCCTGAGCCACCCTCCACCTGCCGAGGTCTATCGGGAGTGAGGGTGACAGACAGCCTATGGGGCAGTCCCTGAGCCGACCGAGAATTTTTGGTCGGAGCCCCAACTAACGGCTGTGGAGGCGGAGGTTCCACCGAATCGGTGGGGCAGCTGGAACTGGCCGAACAACCGGCCTGGGAACAGGCTCCTCGGCTAAAACGAGGGGTTGTTTCAGCCGCCCGAGACAGCCACTTAATGGCCGGGAAGACGACGGCGCCGGCTTATTCCCGGTCAGAAGGAGCTGTTGCCACATGAGTTCCTCATACCTCCGACGCAACTTGCGCCAAAGCCTCCCCTCGTCTGAGGAGGAGGAAGAGGAAGAGCGGCGGCGCCGCTTGCCGCAGAGCCGAGACCGCTTATGACGGCGGGATCGGCTGGACCGCGAAGATGTCCGAGACCGAGACCGAGAACCTCGGCTAGGCCGAGGACGGTGCAGGGAGGTGTCGCGGGGAATCGGCACTCCCCTCGGTTCGGACGATTCCACCGAAGGCTCCGGAACCGGAGGCACAGACGAGCCGACGGGATCCTCAACTCCCACCGGGGAGAGGGGATTCTCAGCTTCTCCAGCCGACAACCCGTCCAACGGGTCGAGAAAAATCTCGACCGCGTCGACGGGAGTCTCGTCAACTGGCCTGACGGGACACCGTGAAACCAGTGGCCGAAGCTGAGGGGTCGCCCGAAGTCGACGGCCGGCAACTAGGGGAGAGGGATCTTTCCCGCTCCCAAGAGCGTCGACGGTGAGACTTACTCTTGTCTCTCTTTTTGGACCGAGAAAACGGTCCAGAAGAAGTTGGACCCTCACCTTTTGTCGAGACGGTCAGACAAAGCTCCTTAAAAGAAGCCGAATAAGAGGCACCGAGAGATAGCGGGACAAATGCCGCAGCTGAGGTAGAAGCGGCCCGCGCCGCCTCCTCTTCGAGGGTGATCATTTGCTCGAGCTGATCTGCCGAGCCCGCCGCGGACACCGCCGATCGGGCCTCTTTTGACTTAACCGGAGGAAATTTTCTCGACACCCCAGTTGTAAACGGGCAGCACGGTTCGAGGACGAGGTCAAAAGGAAGAGCACATCGCAGGCCTGCGGGTCGTGCTCAAGGCCCAAACAGTAAACGCACGTGGAGTGCGGATCCGTCCGAGACATCTTCTGCCCGCAAGGGCATCTCCGCAAACCGGGAGTCGATTTGTCCATCGCAGCCGCGAGGGAGAGAAGACCGAAGTCTTTTTAGCAAAAATTTTTAATTTCGAAAATTCGAAGAATTAGGAACCAGTCTTATACGCAGAGCGTTAAGGAGGGAACCTGATCTTCCAAGCGGTAAGGAAGATCTAGCGTCATGGGGCGGAGTCGAGAGTTTTACCACCCGGGTGGGTGGGAGGAGCCAGCTTGAAGACCTTCCGGCAAGATTTAAAGCGGCAAGGAACCTGCCAGACAGTGTGGATGAACAACATATCCATGTCCCTAGAATCAACATTTTAATTGACCAAGTCCCTTTTTATTCAGCAATGCCCAAAGGTCTTAGCACACACAACTAAAAACTGGGACGCCACAAACTTGTAAGTGTTATGCAAGCAAATATTTAATTACATACCCGATGGACAACATCTCGCCTGACATGTTTCGAAATAAACAGCTCTTTATCAAAGGCTTAGATGCACATAAAACAGGAGAGTATATACAGGTTAAAAAAACACATGTGATTCATGACACCTTATGACACCTCTTATGACACTCCTATGATGCTTTAAAGTTCAAAGGTTAAAATCAGTAACTTTAATCGATCATGATTTAAAAACTGTGACAAAAAGTGCAACAGTGTTATTATCTAAAGTGATATTTTGAAAACAGTCATCCTCAAATTCAAGTAATCAGCTCAATTTATTAACACAACATAGAAAACAGACCCAAGTAAACATTAATATAAGAAGATAGGGAAAGGAACAGGGTGGGGGAGGGAGGAATGATAAAAGACACACCACAAGAAAGAAGGAGAAAAAGGGAGATGGTACACAAAGAATAATACAAAAGGGTGGGGAAAGGGAGGAAGGGGAAGAGTAAAAAGGAAGAGAGAGAAAAGAAAAAAAACAAGTATATAGAATAGTATAGTATATAAAATGCCAAGCCAGATTTTTGCAGGCTTATTGTAATAATTTTATAATGCTTAGTCACAAGGTAGTTAAAGTACCACTAGTTTAAAAGTGAGATTGGTAATGGGATAATCCATACTGGAATTACAATACTTAGATATACATTTTTTTTCCAGTATCACCATCGCTATACATGAATATTTAATTATTTCTCTTTTTCAGATGTGGATGTATGTCCAAATGAGTGTTTAGACCAGGTTCCTCAGTTGCATTTAGTGTAATGATCCAGAAATTTTCTCTCAGCAATATAAGATGCCAAAATCACCCCCCACTCAGATTTCTGTACACTTAGTCTGGGATATTCAAAGGGGTTGTGTCTTGCGCAACCAACCAATGCACCCGATGCGATATTCAAAGGGGAATGTGGTGCAGCGCAACATCCAATGCACCAGGGCGCATCGTGAATGTATGTGGCGCAGATGCAGGGGGCATGCCCATGCATATGCGGCACATCCCGATATTCAGCCCAGGATGTGCGGCTCATATGTTGGCGCAGCCCCAACATGCGCTGCACACTGGTGCACAAAGCTGAGCCGAAAATAACAGGCTCAAATGCTGGCCACCCACAGGTGGGCGGTTGTATTGCTAGGTGCAACACACCAGCTGCCAGCCATGGGTGGCCACCAGCCTAGCAGGACCATCATCCACAAGCACCCTCTTCCCCTGTATTCCAGTGCTCCCCCACCCCACATGCCCGATCGCAGCAGTTGTAATACAAATGTAATCCTGGTGGTCTAGCAGTCCCCGCCTATGCCTGATTGTGGGCAGGTGCAATAATAAAATAAGCCTGGTGGTCTAGCGGTCCCCTCCTACGCCCGATCACGGGCTGCTGTAAAGAAGAAGACATCCTGGTGGTCTAGCAGTACCCCCTATGCCTGATTGCAGGCTGTCGTATAGACTAGACGTACCTGGTGGTCCAGTGGTACCCCTCCCACCCACCCACCCACGCAGGGCCCCAGCCACCCAGCACCCCTCGTCATTGTCGGGCGGCAGCACCCCACCCACCTACTGCCCGGCTGCCCACCGAATTACAGCGTAAAGTATGTTCTGTACACCCACTGGACCACCAGGTACATCTAGTCTATACAACAGCCCGCAATCGGGCGTGGGGGGGGGGGACCGCTAGACCACCAGGCTTATATTATTATTACAACTGCCCAAAATCAGGTGTATGGGAGCAGAGGGGCTGCAACAGCCCACCAGGGTGCCAACCCCCGACGGCAGCAGCTTAGCAGGGCACCAGGCGCAATTCACCGGGACCCAGCACATCGCATGCAAATGGGGCCATAATGACATGCAAATGGCCCCATGTGCGCCTTGCATATATTATGCCCTCATTTGCATGCCCCCAGCTGAATATCGTGGATGATGCACCTAGCACAACTGCACTTGCGCTGGCGCATCCCCGTGCTCCCTCTCTGTGTCTTGCACTGGCGCAGCCATGCGCAGTGTGTGCACCCTCTGTGCCATATTCAATGGTGCTGATCCATGGTGCATCACTGCTGAATATCGCCTGGTCCTTACCCTGACACAGCCCAGCTGTGCTGCGCTTAGGCTTGCGCCACTGCCCGGCACAGTCTGAATATCCGGCCCCTTATCTATAGCACTAAAGCTGAAAGTGTGAGGCTGGCCATCTTCCCCTTTGACTACATGGCATGCTGTGGCATACGTAATGTCTGCTTTTTGTACAGCTCTGACATCATCTGCCACCCTGGTCCTAAGGTTTCATTTAGTTTTTCCAACATAGAACACACTGCAAGAGCAAGTAGCTAAATAAATTACTCATTCTGTGTCACAGCTCATACACTGTCTTACTTCAAAAGTCCTGTGCATGTTTACTGTACTGAATGGTTTGATTTCTTTTATGTGGGGGCATGTGTTATGATGTCTACATTTAAAACAGCCTGACAATCTTTTGAGCTAGGTTTCTTTCTGAGTGTCCCTGAAATGGCTGTGTAGCAACAAATCTTTAAGTGTCGGTGCCCTTCTGTAGCACATTCTAATTGGTGTGCTGCAGGTTTCTGTGAGACCCAGGTCAGCTGTTAATTTTATTTCATTTTAAACCTTTGTTTACCGGGTAAGTACAATGAGCCAAAGGCCCGTTTTCATGTACGACACGGGGACCGAATACATATACAGTTAAGATGTTTACAATTAACAAAACTCACACCACAATACAATTATGACATTTTAAGACATGCATCACACAATTTCACTACAATAATAAATAAAAAGGAAATATAATAAAAAAAATACTCATTGAAAACAACAACAATGCAATTTGTCAAGAAAATAATTTCTTCGCCTAATTTTAAAAGTTTGATGACAAACATTCATATATAAAATACTAGGAAGCTCATTCCAATTTTTAGCAGCAGAATAAGAAAAAGAACCATCACCCATTTTAGTCTTGGTCTTGGGAACATTTAACTTAATTTGATAATCTGAACGAAGTTCCCGTGAATTTATTTTAATATGTAATAATGAATACAATGGAGAATCTGTACCTTGACGGAGAGCTTTATCCATTAATGAACATAAACTGTATAAACAACCCAGCCTAGGTGGAAGCCAGGCAGATAGTCTGTACAGTTCACAATGATGTGTAGAATAAGACAACTTAAAGGTAACTCTACAAATACCATGAAACACATTAGTAAGAAGAGATAACTCTCTATTAGACAAATTTGAAAAAAGAAATGAATTATAATTTAACTGAGGTAGTAATACACCCTCAGCTATAGCACACCTTGCTGGTAAAGTCAACAATGATTTAAACTTGAATAAGACACCCAGTCTCTGATTTATTTGATGAGAAATAAAGTTTACATGATCAGAAAATTTTAAGTATTGGTCCAACAGGACTTCAAGATATTTAAATTGTTTTACCTGCTCCATCCCATTACCCAATGAATCAGAGATGGACAAATTCTGAGATCTATTAAGTCTAATTCTAGATCCAAAAAGCATACATTTTGTTTTTGTGTTGTTTAATGCCAAACAATTCTCATTTAACCACCTACAAAGTATAGCAAAGTCCTTATTTAAAGACTTATTAATAAATTCCACTGAAATCTAACTTTTGTACAAAATAATGTCATCTGCATAAATCAGACAATGTGTGTTATTCAATAAGGATGGAACAATATCTACAAACACAGTAAACAAAAGTGGGCCCAGAACGTACCCCTGTGGCACCCCCTGTAATAAGAATCTACTAGAGGAAAACGCTCCATTTAATCTTACTCTAAGTGGTCGTTCGGACAAATAACTATGAAACCAGTCAACAGCAATCTCTGCCATACCACAGCTTCGGAGCGTCCTGATCAGCAAGGGATGACTCACTAAATCAAAGGCCTTGGACAGGTCCACGAAAACAGCACCAGTGAGCAAACCCTCATCCATAGCAACACTGGTGTAGTTCGTGAACCTGACCAAGGCCATCCCCGTCCCATGGAATTTTCGAAACCCATGGTGATCAGGTGTCCTAAAACCATTATCTTGTAAGTAGGAAGAAAACTGCTCATTTACAAGTCTCTCAAAAATCTTACCCAAAGGTGGCAAAATGGAAATAGGACGATAATTGTCCATATCCATTCTGTCACCTGATTTATAAATGGGTTTGATTACTGTCAGTTTCTATTCATCAGGGAAACATCCAGTAAGCAAAGATAAATTGAAAATAGAAGTAAGTGGATAAGTAATATATTCAGAAATCAATTTTAAGAACCTAGGCTCAACTTCACACGCACTTGAACAAACTGGCATACGTTTCAAGAGATTGTAAACCCGGTATGGTTCAAAAGGTGAAAAATAAAAAGAACTGGATTCAGAAATAATACGAGATTGTTCATCTATACACAGACCCTGATTAAAGGCCTGTGTATATCTGGACAAATCAAAAAATGTATCCAAAAAAGAACTGCAAATAACCTGAACATCACAAATCACTTGACCATCCTTAATGAAAGCCCCAATAACTTCTTTCCTAGATGGATTAATTAAAGCATTTACAGAAGACCAAAATCTTTTTGGGTTATTTAAACTAGAAGTTTGTAAATTCTGAAACTAACTAGATTTACTTTGCCTAACTTTTACTTTACATTCATTTCTAAGCTTCCTATAACTATTAAAATCTTTCATTAACTTAGTTACCTTATACAATTTCCAAGCAGCATCTCTCAATTTCATTAAATGTAACAAGGGGGCAGTAATCCATTTATTCAAAGAACCTCTGACTCTCCTAACCACTTCAGGAAAATATTTGTTTTGTAATTCCAAAACAGTGGAAGTAAAATAATCAACAGCAATATTTACGTCAGGGATTGCATCCAAAAAGGTCCAATGTTCTGTAAATCAACAAGAAAATCACCACTCACCTCATTAACAAACCTACGGTATGAAATGAACCTGGGAGGCAATTTAGATCTCCAAATGCAAGAAGTGGCCAAATGGTCACTTATTACATCGGGAAGTATGCCAACACCAGAAATGTTTACTCATTTATTAACAAGAACCCAATCTAAAATTGTGTGGTTCTGACTACTCATGTTCATATGAGTTAATGAGTTAATAAGCTGAGACAAACCAACATTGACCAATAACGTCTCTATAGAAGGATCATTAATAGGGTCCCAATGAATATTGAAATCTCCAGTAATCAAAAGATCTCTACCTGACTGAATAGTTGTTACAAACTTCAGAATATCATCTAACCCTTTTTTTTAGCAGTTTTTGGGGGATTATAAACTGTACAATATCTTAATTTTTGGCGACCACCCAACTTCAGTTCCAACAACAGCCATTCAAAGTCAGAAGTATGTTTATATCCAGGAGACATCTCAACTAATTTTAATTCTGGTTTATAGTATGTATACCATTATACCCCCTCCCTTCTTTTTTCCATTCCTGTCTTTCCGTATTACATTATAACCTTCAAGAGCAACAAGGTAATCTAAAACTGAAGGTTTCAACCAAGTTTCAGTCACACTGAATATGTCTGGGTCATAATTAGTGACCCAGGCCTCAATTTCAGCTTGTTTAGACATAAAACTTCTAACATTTAGATGGACTATTCTTAAACCTTTAGTTTGCCAATAATTATGGTAAATTACAGTGTCTGGAATTAAAGGCCCAGGGTTTGTTTCCACATCACCAGATAAAAGTAGAATACACCACATAGTACCAAGCAACAGGGAAACAAGCGAAAACTTTACACTAGATGTAAAAGAAAAAGCGCCCATCTCATATATATTCCTCTTGTTAAGACTAGCCAAGTTCCTAACATTTAAGGAAAAAGAGATGGTAGAGGCCTTTAGTGAATTTGAAAATGTATAATCAGTAAGTGAATAAATCTGAACATTTGTTGATGTAATAGGATCAATGGTATACATTAAACCTTGATCAAACAAGATTAATCCAATGCAACAACACATCAATAAATATCCTTAAGCCCCACGTTAGCTAACCAATCAACAAATGACTTATAGAGGTACTTGCCTATATTATCTAATATACAGAAAAACAGTGCAGAAACTACATGCAGTCTCCCTGCAGTCTCCCTCCGTTGACTCCCGATAGTAACTCCTGCGTACTTCCACTCACGCGTACAGCTGCTCCACAGACAGCCGCTAAAGGTGTTACAAATATATAGGGAATCAATTTAGAGTCTCCGCCCCTCAATCAGCTGTTCTGCCATATTCTCCCGCCCGGTAGCCCCCTTGTTTACCGAAACCAGGAACAGATAATAAAAGTGGCACACTGCTTGCCGAGAAATCAGGGCAAAAAGTCTGGCAATGGACAGATGTAACAGGAGACTCCCCAACCAACTGCAGGCATGAAACAAAGCACAAAGTGCAGCGTCTTGTTGTTGATTACAGCAGCACCTTCAGATGTCCTATATAACTTCACCACAAGATAGCTTATGCAGTCCAGAGCCAAGCTAAACTATGTCTTAATAGTTCTTCATTCACACACATCCTGTCCATTCTCTATGCATTAGAGAATAGTGATCCTTTGTAAGATGTGTTTCCAGAAGGGGATATAAGCAGGATCCGACAAAGAAGGCCCCCGGGATCAGGAACACCAAGCCCAAGGACCTCGGCCTCCATCTGGTGTCCAAATTATCTGAATGCAATCTGCAACCCAAACTTCTAAGACCTTTTAGTCCGCCCAGCACAGTAAAGTCAAATGTCGATGTTTGTTAACCACAGTTCCTACTAGATTCTGAAGAGTTTAAACTGCAACAAATGCATATATTTGGAATGCTGGTGAGTGTTTCTAAGGCACTGCAAGACCTTCTGGACAATCACTTGGTTCTGTACTACAGAAGCTGAATCTCTGCCGCTTCTCCTGGTCTCATGTAACAGGACGGAGGGCACATCTCCGGAGATGTTTCAGGACATCACGTAACAGTTCGCAGCTCCTGTGTACAAATGTTGGATTAATTAAATTCGGGACCAAAAAAATGCTAGTGAGTTATCTCTTCATTCTGTTGTTTGCAAAAGAGGCGATGACAATGTCTTTTCAGGATTATTTCTAGCTCTTTGGCTTGTGCAAAACAGTTAGTGGCATAATTAACCTCATGTCACTCTCTATGGTGCTTTCTTTTTTCTTCTAACAATTCAGTTCTTTCTATAAGTGCTGCTCTGTATCTAGCCTGCGCAATGTTTTCCTGGCTGTAGCCCCTTTGTAGGAGTCTAGCAGTAAGGGTGTCAGCTCCTGTTTCAAAATTTATGGCAGCAGAGCAATTATGCTTTTCCCTTAAAAATTGCCCTACAGGAATGTTTTGTACCACATGTGGCAGGTGGCAACTACTGGCCAATAATAAAGTGCTGCAATCCGTCGGTTTTCAAAACATGTCACTTTCTAACTTGTCTGTTCAGTTCTTTTTATTACAAGGTCAAGATACGTAATTTCACTACTACTGCTCTGAAATGTGAATCTGAGGTGGGGGTTGTTGCTATGCAGGAAATCAACAAACATATTAAAAGATGTTAGGTCCCCTTTCCAGACAACAAACACTTTGTTAATGTAACACTTCCATAATACAAGTGTGTCCATGTAGTCATTTATCACATCACTGTTGTTCAAAAGGAAAGCTGCTGCATCTAACACCCCCCATGGGTGACATTAGTATGCATGTATGTATTTATGTATATATGTATGTATGTATGTATGCATGTATTTATGTATATATGCATTTATGTATGCATGCATGTTTGTATGTGTTTATGTATATATGTATGCATGTATTATGTATTTATGTATATATGTATGTATGTATTTATTTACTTATTTATGTCTTTGGTAACCGGGTAAGTGAACTAATCCAAGGACCATTTTCAGTCATGATCCGGGCCACAATGTGGTGGCAAACAGACAGACAGAAGTAAACATAGCAAATGGTTACAGTATAAAGGAACTTAATGTCAAACGTAATAAGCAGCATATCTGGTTCAGTTGTGAGAGTAGGTAGTGGGTCCAAAACCTCTTTTGTATCTCTTAAATGTGAAGGAAGTGTGGTAACTAGAGGTTTCAAGAACGAGTCACAGTATTTTGATAATGGCTCTGTGACTGAGCCAATGCCACTCACTATAGGCCTTCCGGGTGGGTCTATGAGTGACTTGTGAAATCTCTTATTTTTATATCAATAATTCCCTTCTTATAAGCTTCCATGACATACTCATTGATGCTAAATTTGAAATTACAAGTAGGATCTTCTCACAACCTTTCATAACATTTCACATTGCTGAGCTGTCTGGCGATTTCTTTCACATAAGCTGATTTCTCTAAAAGAACTGCTGCACCCTCCCTTGTCAGCTGCTATAATTATTGAGTTTGTGTCATCCTCTAGTATTGACATGGCTGCTCTTTCCTCCTTATTGATCTTTTTAAAGAAATCAAAATGTTCTGTGGCAAAGAAAGTTTCTAGATCGTTTTCCATTAGATTCTGAAACACACCAACAGCAGCGCTCAGTGGAGACAGTAGGTGGAGGGGTTGCAAAACTTGTAAGGAGGCATTATATTGTCATTATTAGCCGATTCTTTCTTGTTAAAAAATGCTTTTAGGTTCAGTTTTCTGCAGTTAAGGTGTAGATCAATAAGGGTATCAACCCTGTCCATTAGTTTCGTAGGAGAGAAACCCAGTCCCTTTTAATAAAGATTTCTCTGGCTTTGTTAGTAACTGTTTGGAAAGGTTCACAACTTGTTGTTGTGGTCTTACCTCTGTCATCTCCCTCATCCTCTGAGTATCCTCCTCGCATTGTATTTCCCTCTGGGTTTATTGTAATGTTGATATTCCCCTTGGCAAAAGTTTGCGTTTCCTTCCTCTGCATGTCCTCTTTCTCTTCCCTGTCCCTGTCTTGTTCCCATACCCAAGGGCTCAGCAGCTGATACTGGACAGGAGTTGAGGTCTTCCTCAGCATCTCATCCAACCTGGGTGGTGTTATGTAATGCCAGGTCCATCAAAAACAAGACAGCTATTACAGCTGATCTTGTTGAAACGGGATCTGGCATGTATCACCGAGACCTGATTGGATGAAAATGCAAGCCTAGTATTGGCCTCTGCAGTTCCAGCTGGGTTCTCGGTGATTCACTGCCTGAGGTTGGATCGTAGGGGAGGGGGTGTAGCCATCTTTTTTAAGACCGAACTGGGCTTTGTGGATGTTACAGTGGGGACCACCAGATCCTTTGAGTGTATCATGGGTGAGGGTGTAAGTTGTAAGATACTCCTCATTTACCATTCACCAGGTGATGAGGGTTTATTCCTGCATGAGATTGTGGACATCATCGTTGACATGGTACTGGAGACTCCCAGATGGATAATTCTGAGGGACTTCAATGCCTTGGGTCGACGATGAACTCTTTCAGTTTGGTCAAAATCTCGTTCAGTGGATGACAATGCTGGGCTTTACACAGGTGGTTACCTCCTCTACCCATATAGGAGGTCACTCATTGGATCTGCTGTTCCTCCTGGGGATGGAGATCTCTGACTTCGGGGTGGAAGCAGTCAGTTGGTCTGACCATCACACCATAGGGTTCAGTTTCGGGGCCCTCCCCAAATGGACCTACCTCTTCGGAGATGGTCTGGTATCGCCCTTTAAGGGGAGTTACCCCAGATGGTCTGTCAGCGGTACTTGACCTATCGGGATTGCTGGGTGAAAGCACAAGTCCAGGGGACCTTGTACTAGCCTATAATAAGGCAGTGGGAGATGCCTTGGACTTGATTGCTCCTGTTCATGTTCGTCCACTCACTCTTCGCCCAAGGTCCCTTTGGTGTGATGGGTCCTTGAAGGAGTTGAGGCGAGTTGGTCGAAGGCTGGAGAGAGCATGGTGGAAGTCTGGCCTAGATGCTGACAAGCTTAGATTGATGGAACACTATAAGGGCTATCAATCAGAAATCACCCGTAACAGGGCAGAGTTCCTGTCCAGGGAAATTTCTGCTGCGCAGAATCGACCGGCTCAACTTTACCGAACTGTTGACAGATTGTGCAATCCACTCTGTCTTCAGTCTGGAAGAGCTTTTTCACAAATTAAGTGTGATGAGCTAGTTCAGTTCTTTGCAGATAAGGTTGCCAGCATCAGGTCTGGAATTGGCCTGGCTCTCCATGAGGGGTTACGGAGGTCGATGGGAGGTAGTGAGCACCCAGTCTTTCTCTACAGATTTCAGCCAGCCGGAATTCATGGACATTGTGAAGATTGTCCAGACTTTGCGCCCAACCTACTGTAGTTTGGGATCTGGCCCCTACCACCCTTTTAGTGGGGTGTGTAGATGTTATCTGCCCGATCCTAGCTGAAATAGTATGGAAATCCTTGGAGAGGTTTTTTTTTTCCAGACCTCCTAAAGGAGGCAGTCATTCGACCACTCCTTAAAAAAAACTCCTTGGATCCTGACAATCCAGCTAACTACTGACCTGTCTCTAACCTGCCCTTTGTGGGGAAGGTTACTGAGAAGGTGGGTGCACTGCAACTGGACAATCACCTTGTAACTCACAATGTCTATGAAGCTCTTCAGTCTGGTTTCAGGAAGAGGCATAGCATGAAGACTGCCCTTGTTTGGGTATTAAATGACCTCCTAATGGTGAGAGATCGAGAGGCTTGTACCATCTTGGTCCTTCTTGATCTCTCAGCAGCCTTTGACACTGTGGACCATGGGGTGCTGTTGGAGACCCTGCAGTTCCTTTGTGGACTGTCGGGTACAGTCCTCGAATGGTTTTGATTGTTCCTCGTAGGCAGGTCTCAGAGGGTGTTCACTGGAATTTATTCCTCTGATGCCCTTCCCCTGTCTTGCAGGGTGCAGCAGGGATCCATATTGGCACCCATGTTGTTCGCAGTGTATATGCTGCCATTGGGAGATATCATCAGGCGATACGGCTTGAGTTTTCACTGCTATGCAGATGATACTCAGCTGTATATGTCCTTTGTACCCGGACAGGTTGATGCGATCTCTGTGCTAAACAGTTGGCTCTCTGAGATCAAAGACTGGATGAGCTCGAGTTGGCTGAGACTGAATCTGGATAAGACTGAGGTGTTGGTTGTGGACCCAGGTCACCCGGGGGTAGGTTTGGGGGCTAGGCACATGTCAGGCCTATGGCTTGATGGTGTCCAGCTCACTACCTTAGATCGGGTGCATAACCTGGGCATTATTTTTGGTGACGGCTTGACCCTGAAATCTCAAGTGTCAGCTGTGGTTAAATCCTCATTTTACCATCTGAGGAATATCGCCTGGGTGAAACACCTGGTTCCACCAGGTGACCTTCCAGCACTGGTCCATGCTTTCATTACTACCCATCTTGACTACTGCAATGCCCTCTACCTAGGGCTGTTTGGGGTTTATATCTGCTGCTTGTAGCTAGTGCAGAACGCTGCAGCCAGGCTGTTGACTGGTACTTCTAGGACCAGCCATATTACACCAGTGCTGCGCAAACTGCACTGGCTGCCAGTTCAGTGGCGGATCACCTACAAGGTAGGCTTGCTTACCTTTAAAGCCCTACATGAACAGGGACCAGACTACCTGAAAGATCTCCTGACTCCCTACTCCCCCAATCATCCTCTCTGATCCACCGATGAGGGATTGCTAGAGATTCCAAGGGTTCGCTTGAAAACTTCTGGAGCTTGTGCTTTTTCTTTTGCAGCACCAACCCTGTGGAATTCTCTACCTCATCGGTTAAGAGAATGTCTGACCATCAGCAGTTTTAAATCTATGTTAAAACCTTTTTTATTTTCACTGGCTTTCCCAGACTGACTGTTTTTAAATAATTTATATTGTTGACTGTATTACATATTTGTGGTTTATACTATGTAAAGCACCTTGAGTTTGAAAGGCGCTATATAAATAAAGATTTGTTTGCTTGCTTGCTTGCTTCTTAGTTCTGTGAAGTATCGCAGTCTCTCCTGCAGTCTTGGGCTCCTCCGTGGGGGCAGTGTGTGTGTGTGTGTGTGTGTGTGTGTGTGTGTGTGTGTGTGTGTGTGTGTGTGGTGGTATTCCATTCCTTGTGCTGTAGCATATCCTTGTGGCTGTGGGTCCAAATGAGTCTCTTCCATGTGAAAATGGTGTCCCCTATTGGATTCTTCAACTTCAGACTCACTTGCATCTATAATATACTCAAAAGATACGTTCTTTTTATTTTTTAATATTCCATTCAGTGCATTCTGTATTTTCCAGTTAAAGATAGTTCCATTTTCCCAATCTCCCTTATCTCTAATAAACTTAGTTTGTTTTAGTGTTTTTAGTTCTTGATCCAGTTTGTTAGAATCTTTCAATTTAGTATTTAAAGCATCAAAATCAATATGGTTTCTGAATTTTAGAACTTCTTTTTCTTGTTTCAGATCTTCTTTAGTTTCAATTCTTTGACTTTTCCATATTTAACAATCAATTTTATTAGTTTAAGACTAGCTTCTATTAAGATATTTTCCCACTCCTTTAAAAATGCTTCACTTTCTGTGCCACATGCTGGGTTTTTCAATAAGCACAGTCCTCTGGGGACCCTTTTTACCTCTACATAAGCTATGTCAGAAAAATGAAACAAAGCCTTAAGACCAGGGTGGCAGATGATGTCAGAGCTGTACAAAAAGCAGACATTACGTATGCCACAGCATGCCATGTAGTCAAAGGGGAAGATGGCCAGCCTCACACGTTCAGCTTTAGTCAGTGAGATAAAATGTGCAGAACCGAGGGGTGATTTTGATAACCTTATGTTGCTGAGAGAAAATTTCTGGATTATTACACTAAATGCAACTAAGGAACCAGGTCTAAACACGCATTTGGACATATGTCCACATCTGAAAAAGAGAAAAATTAAATATTCATGTATAGCGATGGTGATACTGCAGAAAAATGCATATCTAAGTAATGTAATTTATTTATATACAGTATGTATGTATGTATGTCTTTGGTAACCGGGTACGTGCACTGATCCAGAAGACCGTTTTCAGGCACGACCCGAGCCAACGAGGTAGCAGGTCATAATTGCAGTATGGATTATCCCATTACCAATCTCATGTTTAAACTAGTAGCAATCTAAATACCTTGTGACTAAGCATTATACAATTATTGCAATAAGCCTGCAACAATCTGGCTTGGAATTTTACCATCCTGTATACTTGTTTTTATCTTTTCTCTCTCTTCCCCCTTCCCCCTTTCCCTGCCTTTTTGTATTATTCTTTGTGTACCATCTCCCTCTTTCCTCCTTCCTTCTAGTGGTGAGTCTTTTATCAATCCCCCACACACCCCCATTCCTTTCCCTACCCTCTTATACTAACGTTTACTTGGGTCTGTTTTCTATACTGTGTCAATAAACTGAGCTGATTATTTGAATTTGAGGATGACTGTTTTTAAAATGGCACTTTAGATAATAATAACACTGTTGCACTTTTTGTCACAGTATTTAAACCATGATTGATTAAATTATTGATTTTAACCTTTGAACTTTAAAGCATCATAGGACTGTCACAAGAGGTGTCATAGGGTGTCATGAATCACATGTGTTTTTTAACCTGTATATATTCTCCTGTTTTATGTGTATCTCAGCCTTTGATAAAGAACTGTTTAGTTCGAAACATGTCAGGCGAGATGTTGTCCGTCGGGTATGTAATTAAATATTTGCTTGCATAAAACTTTCAAGTTTGTGGCGTCCCAGTTTTTGGTTGTGTGTGCTAAGACCTTTGGGCACTGCTACTTATTTTGGTCTTGTAACACCACTTTTCTGCGTGTGCACGCTTGTGGCTTTCTCCCTTTTCATTCACCTGCTTCTTCCAAGACTTTCCCTTCACTAGACCTCCAGTCTTCAGGTATTTTCTTCTACTTCCGAACCCGAGTCAGAGCCTCGGGCTGCACAGTCCGTCTCGATTTTTGTGAGGAATTTCCCTGCAACCGCAGGATCAGAAAAATGATAGGTCTTACTGCCGTATACAATTTTCAGGCTCGCTGGCATAATCAAGACGTGATGAACCCCAAGCTGGCGTAGCTTTGAGTGGATCCCGCCAAACCCTTTTCTCCGCTGACGTGTGGCAAAGCTGAGATCTGGAAAGATATGCATAGGAGAGTCCTGCCATTGTGATGGGCCACGCTTCCTTACTTCCTGAAGTACCATATCTCTTTCCTTTATAGAGCCCAATAGAGCCAGAACTGCCCTGGCCTGAGGATATGCTGGGTCCACGTGTAGTCATGCGCCTCTGAATTGTAATTAGGGATTCCAATTTTTGGTAATCCAGGAGCCACTGCACCAAGAAATGGATCAGATCTTCCCTTTCTGCTGCCTCTGGTAGACCTAGTATATGACTACGGGATGCCTGTGCCCCATTTTCCAAGTTTTCTTATTGAAGTTGAAGTAATAAGTTCTCTTTCACTAGGCCCGCCATTGCTGCCATAGCAGCAGATCTGTTCACTTCGTTTGCTGCATCCTCTACCACATGGAGATTTGTTTCCACCACCGCCATCCGAGTTGTGAAGTTATCCATCTTTTTTATTGATGGTTTAGATGTCCTTCAACAATGCAGCATTGGAAGACTGATTCAGGTCAGCTACAGGAGGGCCTCCATCTTTATCTAGGCCTGGCTGCATTTCTTTTTGCTTGGCACAGTCTCCACCCGCAGCAGTTTTCGGATGACGCACTTCAGCAAGTTTTGGTATGGTTCTGGTCATAGAGTTGTGCTGGATTACTGTTTACCATTTGATAAGTTGATGTCAGTACGTGTCAGTGTGGCTCAGTTGGTAGCACATCCGCCTCTGGACCAGAAGGTCGTGGGTTCTCATCCCACACCAGGATTGGACTTGCACCTAAAAATCGCTGGCATCTGAGTGCCGTATTGGGGGGGTGCTGTACTGCTGGGGTGTGCCGTCCTTCAGATGAGACGTTAAACCGAGGTCCATTCTGCCCATCCTGGTGTTGTCCTGGTGGGTGTCCAGTTGGAAGTAAAAGAACCCAGGGCACTCTTCGCAAAGAGCAGGGAACATTCCCGGTGTCCTGGCCAACATTCCCCTTCCCATAAACTGGTTCATGCAATTATCCAGGCTGTGGGGGGGTGATGATGTGCGATATGGCTGCCACCACACATTCAGTCACTTCACTACCAGTCTAGCATTGCTTGTAAAAGCGCTTTGGGATACTGTGTATGAAAAAACACTATATAAATGCGGATTCTTCTTCTTCTAGATCTGTTAGCCTTAGAAGTTAAAATACTATTAGTTTTAGATGTTGAAGTGCAGAGCTGCAGAAAATTGTTGCTCTCAGCTCAACTGCTGACCACGCCCCCCAACTTCCAACCTATCTCTCCTTCCCACTTTAGTGAAGTTCCAGGAACATCATGTTCTTGCCCAGCTCTTTTATTTCGTGACTCAACCTCCATTTTTACTCCTTTCCAGTCTGGCTTCAGGAAGTTTTATTTCATTATCACCTCTCTCCTCCAACTCACTGATGCTCTCCTCTCTGGTAAGGATCAGGGCCTTATCACCTCAGCTATGTTCATTGATTTGGCCAAAGCTTTCAACACTGTAGCCCATCCTATTCTCCTGGACAAGCCTAAAGCAGCTGGACTCTCAGTTTCTTCAGTTGAGTGGTTCTACTCCTACCTTGAGGGCAGATCGCAAGCTGTCCGTATTGGAGACACCCTTACCACCAACTCTCTATCAGCTCAGGCATCCTGCAAGAGTCTGTCTTGGGCCCAGTTCTTTTCTCTAGTTTTCTAAATGACCTCCCCAAGGCCTGCTCCCCTGTACCAATACATATGTATGCAGATGATATGGTTCTTTTTTTCCCTCTGGCTCCTCTGCCCCGGATCTTATGAAGCAACTCCAAGTGGACTTCAAAAACATCCAGAATTGGTTCTGAGTTAATTAGTTATCCCTTAATGCTAAGAAAACAGTCTCTCTGACTTTTGGCACCAGGCAGAGACTTGCCAGAGTCCTTCCGCTTCCTTCTTTTCATACCCTTGATGGTGCAATTATTGAAGATGTCTCCTCCTGCAAGTGCCTCAGGGTAAGATTAGATCATTTAGTTTCTCTGTTCACGTGGATGCTATTCACAAGAAGCTTCACCCCAAGCTTGGGGCATTTTACAGAAATAAGAGAAACACTCTGCATCCTGCTTACAAAGAAATGCTTGCTAAGACAATTTTGCCCATTTTTGACTATGGAGACATTGTTTATAGTGCTGCTCCAGAGTCTACTTTAGGTACACTGGATCCTCTCTTTCACGCCTTTTGTCACTTTGCCCTTGATAAACCCATGCATACTCATCACTGTACCTTGTATTGTTCTCTGTCCTTCCCTTCCCCTTTCTTGATGCCAGGCGCTTCACCCACTTTATCTCCTTTACCTCCAAATTTTGGTTTGGCTCTCTCACCTTGTTTCTAACCTCTCTCCTGTTTCTCCCCACTTCATTCACTCACTGTACTCTCTTCGTAATGCTTGCTTTTGCTGTTTTTCCCTCCCTCAAATGAAATCTACTGCTGGCTAGGCTGCCTTCTTGTTTTATTTCCCTAAACTTTTGGGTTTCCTTCCACCTTCTATTCACTATGCCCCATCCTTTCCTGCCCCTAAAGCTCTTCTCCATGAGCTCTCTACTCACTCCTGCAGACCTGCAGTTGTTTTTGATATTGGGTTTACTTCCTACCTGCAGCTTACCTAATTCTCTGTTCCCTCAGCACTTCCATTCTTCCCCTGTATCAGTCATTCCCTCAGTTTTTTATTTTGTTAATTTGATAACCATTTAATTGTTATTTTCTTCAGTTCCACAATTTACTGCTTGGCAACATTTAGTAAATGTATTCTTAGCCATAACTGTCATGTTTATTTTTGTTGTACTTATTCCATTCTGCATATTTTGTGTCTATTATAGTCTATATTTTTGTATCTGTTATCTTTTCCCCTTCCCCCAGGATGCACCTGGAAATGAACTGTTACCAGCTCAGTATGTCTTTCCCGGTAAAATCTTTGAAATAAATAAATATATTTTTGCTGCAGACCCACTTGATCTATGGCACTGCCTTTCTACCCCCAGTTCATTAACACCTATGATTCCCTTGTGCCTAGCCCAAGCATTTTTGAACCCAACCACTGTTTTTAAATCCACTACCTCAGTTAGACAGCTGTTCCAGGAATCCTCCACTCTTTCTGTGAAGAAATAATTCCTTACATCCCTTCTGAATCTTTCCCCTCCAGCTTTGTAGCTTGTTCCCTTGTTCCAGCGCACCTTTTGTTCTGAACAATACTTCCTTCCTGTACCTTATTAACCCCCGGGAGGTATTTAGAGGCCTCTGTCATATCACCCTCTGCCTACTCTGCTCCAGTGTGTACATACTGAGCTCCTTTAGCCTCTCTTTGTAGGGCTTTTGATGCAGATTGTGCACCATCTTAGTAGCCTTCCTATGGACTGCCTCTACTCTATGTCCTTCCTGAGATGTGGTCTCCAGAATGGGACACAGTACTTCAGATGGGGTCTTACTAGCAATCTATATAGGAACACCACCACATCCCTCTTTCCGCTGGTGATATCCCTTTCCTATGCACCCCAGTATCCCACTAGCCCTCTCAACTACCTTGTCACACTGCCTGGACACCTTTAGGTCATCTGATATGATTGCCCTCAGGTCTCTTTCCTGCTTGGTCATTGTCAGTATCACTTCACCCATTTTGTACTCTGACCCAGAGTTTCTTTGGCCTAAGTGCATTATTTTGCACTTTTCTGAATTAAAACCCTGCTGCCATACCCTTGACCATTCCTCCAGTTTTTTCAGATCTCTGCTCATCCTTTCCTCACACCCAAGTGTCCACCCTGTTGCAGGTCGTGGTGTCATCTGCAAAGAGGCAGATCTTCCCTTCCAGCTGCTCTGCTATACCACTAATAAAGACATTAAAGAAGACCGGTCCCAACACTGAACCCTGAGGTACCCCACTGGTCACACTCCCTTCCTCTAGCGAACTCTTTTTACCACTGTCACAAACGCACTCCAAAGGTCAGGCCCTCTACTCCCACAGTGCCAACCTCAGAGTGCAATAGTGTGAACAGATAACAGACAGGGTAACTCTCCTGTCTGCTTTGGGGTCCAAATCACCTTCTAGCCTCGAGTTCTGGAGGGATTCAAACTGTAAACCTTATGCTAGCATACCCAATTAATAGGCTCAGATAATATGCTCTTCAGGGGGGTGCAATATAATCTTTTGCCCAAGAGTATCCAGCCAGGTATCCAAAATGAACCATTTTCAACTCTATAAGAGACCTAGGTATTTCTTACCTTTTTAAGAAAGCTTAGCAACACATTCAAGCCCTTTCAGCTGTTAGCCTTAAATACAGGTTCAGCAATCAAATGTAAAATAACAGAAAAGAATACAGGCAGTATTTTAAAGAAAATGTGGTTTACTAGAAAAATGGTACAACAGGTGAAATAAAATACAGAACAAATTATATCACAAAGCTCACAGTCACATAACAAAAAAAAGGAAAGTTACAGAATACAAACTCCTACCACAAACACTTAATTCTTCTCTAAGTGTTACCTTTAAGTGCTTTATAAGTCTGAGAACTCTCTCTCTCAGAGTCCAAGAATCATATGCCACATTTACCAGATACAATGTTTCATTTCAACTCTCCCTTTCCTCACCCCCTTTTGGCGAGATCAGCTACATTCTCCCTTAGAATTAATTATAACATAGTTATCTACAAGGAGATATTTTAATAAATGTGACTATCAGCAAAAAGCCATTTCCCAAATATGACAGCCTTTGATCAACATTTCCTTTGAGGTTTACAACCCTACAATCTGTCACTAAGGTGTGAGAAAACCAAGGGGAATCAGCCAAAATGATGTCCCTTCCTGATGTCATAAAATGTATATTTGGGAACCAACATCAAAGGCAGCAGCAGCAGGTGATAAGGGCCATACACTATCCCTCTGGAAGGAAGGCATTAATTTAGGTTTTTCCGTGGTCAGTTTAATGCCATCCTCACTGACACCTTGAAGGTTAAAACCCAAACTGCTAACTTGTGTGAGACAATTACATACACAGACCATTTATTTATAATACAATATCATACCTTAATAATATTAGAGGGTTTTTCCCGTGATGCCTCTTCCTCCTTAGACTTAGAATTTTGGGAGATCTATTCCTACATGGCATGAGTTCCTCAAATTCAGTTTACACCTCAAAACAACAGGACAAACCATCCGCGCTTTCAGTGGCGGCCCCGGCCCTGTGGCAGACTGTCATGTCATACCCTTGCAAGTCAAGATTCCATCTTAATAGTCTACCATTTGTCTTTCCCATTTGTGTCAGCCAAACCAGGGAGTTGTGGTTAGTTTGTACCTCAAAACGCTTCCCATATAAGTATGGCTCTAACTTCTTTAGGGCCCACACCATTACAAGACACACTTTTTCCACAGTAGAGTAAGCCTGCTCCCTGGGAAGTAACTTTTTCCTCAGGTACACAATGGGGTGATCTTTCCCTTGGTTGGATGTCTGACTCAGCACTGCCCCAATACTCACATCTGAGGTATCAGTCTGGACTATAAAGAGTCTGTTTTGGCTGGATTTGTCAATAGAGGAGCACTGCACAGTGCCTCCTTCAGTTTGGTAAAGGCTTTTTCACAGGCTGGTTCCCAGGTAACTTTCTTAGGCATCCTTTTCATTACCAGGTCAGACAGGGAAGCGGCCAGGGCACTGCAATTGGGTACAAATTTCCTATAGCGCCCTGCTGTCCCCAGAAAACTCCTGACCTGCTTCTGTATTTCTGGTCTGGGCCATGCCTTGATCACCGCTATTTTCACTTGGCTAGGATGGAGCTGTCCCTGGCCTACAACAAGCCCGAGGTATGCCACTTCAGCCATGGCCACCTGACACTTCTCAGCTTTGACACTGAGCCCAGCCCTCTGTATCCTGCACAGCACTTCCCTAAGGTGGGACAGGTGTTCCTCCCAGCTGCCACTAAAGATGGTAATGTCACCCAGGTACGCCATGGCATACTCCTCAGTATCATTTAACACCTGGTCACCTGGTTCACCAACCTTTGGAGAGTGGCCGGGGCGTTCTTCATTCGGAAAGACAATTCAAATAACCCTATTGAAGTGATGAAGGCTGACCTCTCCCTAGCTCTGGCAGTTAACTCTACCTGCCAATACCCCTTTGTCAGGTCAACAGTTGTAAGGTATGTCGCCCCTCCCAACTTGTCCAGGAGTTCATCCGTCTGTGGCACTGGGTGGGCATCTGACTTTGTGACTGCATTCAGTCCATGATAGTCCACACAAAAATGAGTAAAGTCATCTGTCTTGGGCACAAGGACTACGGGTGAGGACCGGGGGGCTGTGGGATTTCTGGATTACCACTAAATCTAGCATTTCCTCCACCTCCCTCCTAATGTCCTTTTGGACAGCCTCTGACATTTGATATACTGTCTGCCATATGGGCGTCTGTGTCCCTGTCTCCACATTGTGCGTCGCTAAGGGGGTTATGCCAGGCTTGGTGTTAAACAGTGGGGCAAAGTCTGCTAAAACCTCCCTTACTTCCTGGATCTGGTCCAAGGTCAACTGGGGCGACATTTTAATTGCCTCCACAGAGGACTCCTGTTTGCTTTCTTCCAGCAAGTCCAAAAGGGGGTCTCCTTCGTTCGTCCTCTCCCCAGGACTACACACTGCAAACACCATGTCAGCCCTATTAGCATATGGCTTCATCATGCTGACATGATACATTCCTTGTGTATGTCTTCTGTCAGATAACTCTATAATACAGTTTACGTCATTTACCTTTCTGACTGCTTTGTACGGTCCTGCCCACTCAGCTTGCAGCTTGTCTTTCCAGACTGGGGTTAGGACCATGACTTCCTGACCCACCATGTACGAGCAAGCTCTGGCTCTGCGGTCATACCACACCTTCTGTTTTTGTTGGGCAACTGCCAGGTTGCTCTGGGCTGTCCCCATAAGCTCCTTCAGCTTTTCCATAAACTTAAGGACATAATCCACTATGGGAGATACCTGGGTGGCGTGCTTGCCTTCCCAGTCGTCCCGGATCAAATCTAGGGGCCCATGTACCTGGCGTCCATATAAGAGATCGAAGGGGAAAAACTCTGTCGACTCTTGGGCCACCTTCCTGTATGCAAATAACAGGTGGGAAGGTATTTCTCCCAGTCCCTCCCATGCTGTTCAGCAAACACTTGGAGCATTGACTTAAGGGTACCATTAAATCTTTCCACAAGCCCATTGGCTTGCAGGTGATAAGGTGTTGTGCATCTCTGCACCACCCCACACTTCTCCCACAAACATTTCATCAGGTCAGACATGAAGGAACCCCTTCGATCGGTGATAACCTCCTGCAGAAACCCAACTTGGGAGAAAATCCCTAGTAAGGCATCTGCCACTTTGTCTTCAGTGAGGATAGGGCGACTGCCTCTGGGCACCGAGTGGCATAATCCACCACAGTCAGGATGAATCTCTTCCTGGAAGAGCCGGGTGTATTTAAAGGCCCCATAATATCCACTCCCACCCTCTGGAATGGCTCCTACACTATGGGCAATGGAATTAGGGCGACTTGGGTTTTCTTACATGCCTTCCCTATTTCTTGCACTGGTGACAAGATCTGCAATACTCCTTCACCTGCTGGGTGAAGTTGGGCCAATAAAAATTCTGGGCCAATCGCTGCATAGTGCGTGTGATTCCCAGATGACCAGACATGGGAATATCGTGTGCAATCTTGAGCAACTGCTCACGGTACCCCTGGGGAACGACAAGCTGCCTGTCTATCACCCCTCCTTCTTTCTTAGCATCCTGAGTATACATCAGTCCATTTTCCCAATAAACCGTATGCTTCCCGTCACCTCCCTGTGCTCCATAAGAGTCTGCCCAAGCCCTTAGCTTCTCTAGACTAGGATCACTTCTCTGAGCAGCTGCAAACTCCTTATGCATTCCCAAGGCATGGGACAGGTCCCCTTCAGTGTCTAAACTAGGGTCCCTAGCTCTAGCATCAGGGCACTCAGGATCACTGCCATCCCTAACCCTCTGACATTGGGTCACCCCTCCTTCCTCAGAGTAACCCTCTGTAGCTTTTTGGTTAACTGCTACTGGGGAAATTTCTACCCCCTTTTCATTAGTCTCCATATCAGGAGACCCAGGCTAGGGAACCAGCCTCCCAGTGGTTTCCACAGTGGCTTCTATGGGTTCCAGGGAACCACAATTTTCCCTCGCTGCTTGGCTATAGGTAACTGCGCACACCATCCCATTTGAGATTGTTGCTGAGAATTACATCAACCACTAAAGTTTCAGCTACAGCAACCAGTTGCACAGTTCCCCCTGTCTCACCCCAGTCTAGGAGAACACTAGCGAGTGTCAATGTTGTCTCCTCCCCAGTGAACCCCTGTACAGTCACAAATTGATTGGGTATAAGCTGACCAGGCTCTACCAGATCCCATTTTACCAAAGTCAGGGATGCCCCCATGTCTCTTAATCCTTGTGTCTATACACCATTCACAGTGACTGGGAGCATGTGTTCCTTCATGTTGACTGGCATGCTTTCAGGGACACACAAACAACCCACTTCTTTTCAAGCACCACTTTGTGCACTATTTATCCTTCTGGGACACTATCTGGCAATATGCCCAGTTTCTTTACAAATCCAACATTCATTCCTTTTCTCAGGTAAATCTTTTCTTTGAAACCTGGGGCTACCTGGTTTCGGTGGAGGCAGTGAGGAGGGTTTTAGCTGCCCTGAAGGCGCGCTTTTCCTTTTCTGCGCTGCCACGCCAGCCCCATTCACTGTCAGGGCAGGTCTGCTGCTGGCATAGCAGTCCAAGAGTTCAGCAGCCTCTTGCACTGTTTTTGGATTTCGGTCCTCCAGCCAGGTTTTCAGCTCTGCTGGGCATGCTCAAAAAAACTGCTCTAACAGTACAGCATTTTCAATTTTTATCTACAGAGTTCGTTTCAATTCCTTCCCACTAATGTTTTAAAAACTGACGCTGTTTCATGGCTAGCTCCTCGTAGCTCATGTCAGGGCTTCTCCTAAGCTTACGGAATTTAGCTCTGTATGCTTCTGCAGTTAATTCATACTTTTTTAAAAGTGCAGCTTTAAGCTTGCTGTAATCATTACTGTCCTCATTGTCCATTTGACCCAATGCATCCCGAGCTTTCCCAGTAAGTAGCGGGGATAGCTGGAAGCTCCAGGACCCTCTGGAAATATTTGCCTGAATGCAACCTTTTTCAAAGGAATTTAAAAAGGCATCCATATCTTCCCCCTCTTTAAATTCAACTATCAATTTAGAATTTAGTTTATAACCCAGTCAAACCCAGGCTACTTTCCTGCTCTGGTGCTGGTGTTTGGAGTCATAGCTTCTCCAGTTCATGTTGCCTCAGGCGTCCAAGCTCTTCACGGTCAGCTTCTCGCTGTTCCCGCTCTGCCTCTCACTGAAGCTGCTCCCTCTTCTCCTCTGCATCTTGCTGCACTCGCTCAGCCTCTCGCTGTTCTTGCTCTGCCTCTCGCTGAAGTTGTCGCTCTTCTCTCAGGGATTCCAGCTCCATCCTGCACAACTCAATCTGCAGCTTGATCGCTTCTGGCTCCAGAATGCTGGTGACCTTTCCCTGCTGCTGTGGCCCTTGGCTTGCACTGGCCCTGCTTTCCTTCTCACTGGATCCAGACACTGCAATGGACCCTGGCCCCTTCACGCCCAAGGTTCGGTCCTTTTCAGTCACAGACTATGACTTGAGGTTCTGAGCATCTGCTGCCACCAGAGCATCCATGAGGTTCTGCTTGTTGGCTTTCCCCTCATACTGGACTCTTTTGTCCTGGCACAACTGCCTCAAGTAGTCTGCAGTGTATCCGCTGTAGTTTGAAGCCATCTTCTTCCCTAACTATGGCTACTCTAACTTTCACTCGAAAAACAAATAAAACAGGTAGGAACTTTGACTGTAAGCAAAATTATATAGTTCTGTTTCCTTTTTTAAAAAATAAATCACTGCCTTATTTTGCATGTGAGCTGTACAGTATTAATTTGACACACTGAACTGTTAAAGCTTGTGTTACCGAATACTTTAAAATCGCACCGCTGCCAACCAAATCTGTCAGAAATGTACTCCACAGGTCAGGCCCTCTGCTCCCACAGTACTAACCTCAGAGTGCAATAGTGTGAACAGGTAACAGACAGGGTAACCTTCCTGTCTGCTTTGGGGTCCAAATCACCTTCTAGCCTCGAGTTCTGGAGGGATTCAAACTGTAAACCTTATGATAGCATACCCAATTAACAGGATCAGATTATACTCTCTTCGGGGGATGCAATACAATCTTTTGCCCAAGGGCATCCAGCCAGGTATCCAAAATGAACCATTT
The DNA here is from genome assembly GCA_016271365.2 of Neoceratodus forsteri. Classification (NCBI taxonomy): domain Eukaryota; kingdom Metazoa; phylum Chordata; order Ceratodontiformes; family Ceratodontidae; genus Neoceratodus; species Neoceratodus forsteri. Next base: position 1,225,652,767 of record CM057450.1, read on the forward strand.
TCAACTATATAAGAGACCTAGGTATTTCTTACCTTTTTAAGAAAGCTTAGTAACACATTCAAGCCTTTTCAGCTGTCAGCCTTAAATACAGGTTCAGCAATCAAATGTAAAATAACAGAAAAGAGCACAGGCAGTATTTTAAAGAAAATGTGGTTTACTAGTAAAATGGTAAAACAGGTGAAATAAAATACAGAACAAATTATATCACAAAGCTCACAGTCACATAACAAAAAAAAAGGAAAGTTACAGAATACAGACTCCTACCACAAACACTTAATTCTTCTCTAAGTGTTACCTTTAAGTACTTTTTAAGTCAGAGAACTATCACTCTCAGAGTCCAAGAATCATATGCCACATTTCCCAGATACAATGTTTAATTTCAACTCTGCCTTTCCTCACCCCCCTTTTGGTGAGATCAGTTAGATACTCCCTTAGAATTAATTGTAACATAGTTATCTACAAGGAGATATTTTAATAAATGTGACTATCAGCAAAAAGCCATTTCCCAAATATGACAGCCTTTGATCAACATTTCCTTTGAGGTTTACAACCCCACAATCTGTCACTAAGGCTGTGAGAAAACCAAGGGGAATCAGCACAATGACGTCCTTTCCTGATGCCATAAAATGTATATTTGGGAACCAACATCAAAGGCAGCAGCAGGTGATAAGGGCCACAAACTATCCCTCTGGAAGGAAGGCATTAATTTAAGTTTTTCCCTGGTCAGTTTAATGTCATCCTCACTGACACCTTGAAGGTTAAAAGCCAAATGCTAACTTGTGTGAGACAATTACATACACAGACCATTTATTTAAAATACAATATCATACCATAATAATATTAGAGTGTTTTTCCTGTGACAATCACTACCTTCTGTCTCCTATCCCCTAACTAGTTTCTTACCCAGGTTACCACCTTGTTGCCCACCCCTAAGCTACCCAACTTGCTTACCAGTCTCCTATATAGAACAGTGTCAAAAGCATTGCTGAAATCCAGGTAGGCCACATCCACTGCTCCACCTTGATCTAACTCCTTGGTCACCCAGTTTAAACAGGCGGGCTCTCCTAGCTTCACCCCACACAATCTCTTGGTCCGCCTGACTGGCAGAATGTGCAGCTCTAGAAGAAAGGCAGCTGCCCCTTCAGGCTCCCTCAGCAGCTCAGGAACTCCGTGCAGCAAAAGAAGCGGTCATGGGAAAACCCACTTTCTCACGCCTTTCCCACTGCGTTTGTTCTGGTAGCTTCTCTGTGGCTGGAGCTCAAGCTGTTTCTGGGGAATTTAAACAGGTGGGCTCTCCTAGCTCTGCTCCCCCCCAACAATCCGTTGGTCCACCAGATCAGTGGAATGCGCAGCCCTTGAAGAACGGCAGCTGCTCCTTCAGGCTCCCTCAGCAGCTCAGGACTCAGTGTAGGGGAAGGAACGGTCACATGCAAACCCAGTTTCTCACTCCCTTTCCCTATGATTTCCTGTGATGGCTTCTCTGCGGCTGGAGATTTAGCTGTTTCAGGGAGAATTAAACAGGCAGGCTCTCCTAGCTCTGTCCCCCACGATCCAACAGTCTGCCCAACTGGCAGAATGTGCAGCTCTGGAAGAATGGCAGCTGCCCCTCAGGCTGCCTCAGCAGCTCAGGAACTCAGTAAGGGGAAGGAGCAGTCATGAGAAAACCCACTTTTTTGCTCCCTTTCACTGTGTTTGCTCTGGTGACTTCTCTGTGGCCCAGCTGTAAAACCCAGCTGCCATACCCTTGGCCACTCCTCGGGTTTTCCCAGGTCCTGCTCATCCTTTCCACCCCAACCCCCGGAGTGTCTACCCTACAGCAGATTTTGGTATAATTTGCAAAGAGGCAGACATTCCACTTGAGCTTAGCATGATTAGTACTGGTAGAATAAGTGTGATTGTGCAGTCCTTCACACTAATGTTAGCTAAAGTGATGTGCCAGCACACAGATGTCCCCCATGGCTCAGTCCGTCAGTCACATCATCAGAGTACTGGCCGTGGGGAACACCATGAAGGATAGTTTATTAACACAACGGTCGGAGGGTCAGAGGATCAGCCAGGTAAAAAATGAAATTACAAGCCAGTAAATAAATAAAAAAAATATTTCCTGATGCATTTTTTTAAAATTGGGACCTAAAGATCCCACAGCATTACTGCAGGGGAGGTGAGGATTCCAAGAAATCTGAAAATTATAATACACAAAAGGAAAGCAGACAACACACACTAAGCTGCTCCACAATTCAAAGTATCTGCAGTGCAGCTCAATTTCAACATATGTTTGTTAGTGGGTTGGGGTGGGGGAGTTCAAGTAGGTCCACCATCCCAAACATGGGCCCATTCATGACATATAGTTTTATGTACATGTCAAGTCATATCTAAACATTATTACAAATACATAAAATAAAATAGAACCACAATTCAATGCACAGCAGATTGTATGCAATAAGCGAGCTAGGATTCTCTCATATAAAGACAGATTGTCGATAGCTACAGGCAAAGTGTGGATTTGTTCATGACAGCAGCTGATGTGAGCTGATACATTTCTCGAATGGCCGTCACTTCAATTTTTTTTCCTGTTTTGTATGGTGCTGAGATGGGGGGGGGAGGGGTCGCTAACTCCAGCTTCCGAATTTTATCTGGCAGAATGAAACATATTTAGACAAAAGTTGAAAATTATTAACACAATCATATCAACAACAAGGCTGCTATTAGGTACACCACCACATAACAAAATCCTGTAAAGGGCAGAAAAAATGAAAGCATTTTTGCATATGATTGTGTATTTTGAACATTCACTTTAGAAAATAATAGTTTCATATAGAATAATCTCAACTACAAATTCAGGAATAAAAACAAAATACACTGACAGGTAGCCACACAACCGTACAATACTAACTGCCAAGAATACAACACATCTCTGACAACACTGTATTTCAATTGAGCTTCCTCCCCCCCACTCCGTCACTTCCTGTATAACTGTAAACATCCTCCTGAAGCTCATGCTGTGCCACTGATCTAAGCCGCAACTCCTGTACTTAACCAGTTCACATTAACAATGAACAGACAACATAGTGGAACAGCACGTAACTATCATTGATACAAAACCGCATGCTGCTTCAGAATATGTAGCAAAATGGTCTCTGTTCACCAGCTCTTTAATTGGAAACCAGCAATTTAAATTCCTTGGCCAAACAAGCCATCCTATTTTATTGTTTAAAGGTAAAAATGTGAGAAGTTCCAACAGTACATATGATCCAGGCTCATCTAAAACCAAACACAACAATGGAAGTAAACTGGGCAACAAACTAGAAAAAAGATCATGTAATTTTACCATTGCTCCTTTTTCCACTTCATTTATCACTGGTACACTGAATGCCCACCTGCTTCTCTCTAAACACTGCTGTTTGTTTTAAATGGTTTGGCTGAGACACAGATTACTGCTAATTAAAGCTTCAATGAAGATGCACACTCATTCCCCCCTCTCCCCCTGACAGCATCTGTAGCACACTACAAAACTCCGCACACCTGTAACCACTTCAGATTACTTCTGAGGAGTATCTTAGTGCCATTCTTCGAGGTAGCCGTGAATGGCTTTATTAGCATATTCTATCAGATAATATCCCCAACGCATTACTCATTGTCATGTACAACAACTTGAATGAGTACGGGCAATGGAGGTCAACAACATGAATTGACAAAAATAAATAAGAAACAGCTCTCCCCTAATTACACCTAATGCAGCCGGCAATGCTGATAAGAAGCCCCTCCATGTGTACCATGTCAAGAACGATAACATGCACACCATCAGTGTGCGGCTCTAGCTCTTAAGCTGAGCACTACTGCCAATGAGTATGGCAAATCTACAACTGCGGTCTTAATCTTGTCCTGCAAGACTGATCACAACAAATCGGAAGAGTACGCAGCATGAAATTATAATCAAAAAAGAAGGGACACGCACTAAAGCATGGGTACCCAGAGGTTTCTGTTGTTAGACAGAATATCACACCAACATGCCATATATTACGAGTGCTTCCATGCCTAAAGGAAAGCCAACTTCCTTTCCATATTATCTTGTGCTAATGCTTTTTCAGTTAGTGTGAGTACAACAGTATAACAACTGTTTAAATGCATTTCTAATCAGCTTCCCAGTGCTGTAGATTGCTATTATGTAAATAACATGATACAGCGATGTGAGTTTCTGTGATAACTGCACACCCAGGTATGTTGTGAGACACGAAGCATTTAGACATGAGTGCTTCTAGCACCTGGAAGTGCAGTTATTACTTTATAGCCGGCACCCTGGAGAGTCTCATTGTGCTTGTAAAATGGGTAAACTGAGAAACAACTAAAAAAAAATCCACAACTTTTTCTCTGAAAAGCATACATTTTCATTTAACGGCAGGGTTTTAAATAATTGATTAGCAGTTTTTTTTCTTGGGACAATACTAACTGTACAGAAAGCATTTATATAGGTTTTCTAGAAGTGTCATGTTTGTTAAACACAGTGAGGAAAGTGATTTGCATTTTCACGTTTTAGAACTTTTATGAGCAAAATGCTAATAAATTTTTAGAGTTATTTAAAACCCTGAACAGTAACTAGTAAAAAGTAGTCCTTACCTACCTGTCAATTATCTGTCTTTCACCACATTAAATAGAAGGATAGTTTGTTTACTAAAAGTAGAATAATAGATAGCGCACTGTGTATTACGAGGCTATAATACCATCGAGAGGTTCCAACATGACCCCAGAACCTTGAGATAGTATTATAGCAGAGTAATCACAGTCCATTAGCTTTAATTTTTTGTAATACATGAATCCAAGGAGTTGCAAGTATTCTGCATAATGTGCTGAAAATGTCAAATTGTAGGTGGTGAAATGTGTCTGCAGGTGGATCTGTTTTTTTCCTGGTTACCAGGCGGTTGCTGTGGATAACACAACATTCAGATGCCTCTGAAGCTCCCAGCACGTGTTTCTGTTGGTTGTTAGTGTGTGTTTTGAAATTACCTGGGGAAAATGGCAGTGTGTCTGTGCAATGGGTCAAGAAGAAGGTCCGTTCCTGTATTACTGGTGTGGCTTTTTTTTTTTTTTTATTAAAGTTAATAAAAGGAAAAAAATATATATTTTAATCTGGTTTATTGGGGTTTGGGATGTAAATATCCATTAGCCTTAGCAAGAGAGTGAATGGTCGGGTCACCCGGCAGGTGAGAGCTGGAGTGAAGAGGAGATGGCGGTTACCACTTTGTCACTTAGGATATGTGGCTCCAGGTGACAGACTGGGGAAAGGATTTAAGAAACAGGTTTAAATAAAAAAAAGTGATTTCTAAGAAAAAAAGTGATTTTTAAGCTGTGGTCATTATCTCATGGCATGACAAGTGAAGTGCTTTAAAACTGAGAGTTAGACTCTGTGTGTGTGTGTGTGTGTAAGTAAAAGCTGGTTCACAGTCAGCACAAGTACAGACATGGATCTGTCTCATAATGCTATCATTCAGAGAGTAGAATAATAGCATTACGAGCTCTGAATGATAGTATTATGAGACTCCAACTGTGGTATTACAGTGTTTATTTATTTGCTTTTGGTAACCAGGTGAGTACACTAGGCATAAGAATGCCTATTTTCAGGCATGACTCGGGAGAATACAAGTCGAATACAATTAACAACAACAATGTGATACAGCACATAACGTAGGTGAATACAAAGTGAAGGAGTCAAAATACAATAGTGAATCAGTGAAGTACATAGTTGGAACAGGTCAATATTTAAACATTACATTGGGATATTAGAGAAAACGAGTGCAAGAAATACAGGGTTGTAAAGCACTGCATACTGTAAGTGCTTTTGTGAGGGCTATGCACCTAGAAAGAGTACAGAGGAGGAGGAAGGGGAGAGGGAGGGTGAGAGGTTACAAACGGGGGGGATGACAGCAGGAGGAGGAGGAAAGGTAGAAGGTGGAGTGTAGTATAGCAAGGATAAGAGCTGGGGGAGACAAAAACACTGAAGGTGGCTGGAAGCATACACAGGGATTTGATGCCTGTAAATATTCACGGTGGAGGTTCTTGAAACCCACATGGGTAGATGCTGAGCATATGGCTTGAGGGCTAGAATTCCAGTACTTGGGGGCAGCGTAAGAGAAAGCACGTGCACCCATAGCAGTTTTACGTTAAGGGATATAGAGAGCAGCTTGGTCATTCGATCTGAGCCCATACGAGGGGGTTTGAGAGTGTAACAAGGAGGCAAGGGATTGGGGGAGGCCTGTTCTTGCTATACCGTCGATGAGAGAGCCATAGGACCAGAGGCGGTGAGCAGCAGGGCTGGGCCAGTTTAGGTCGGCATAGAGCTGACAGTGGTGTTTACACCTTGGTGAGGCCGAGGTGAAGTGGCAAATGTTATTATAAGTAGTGTCCCACTTATGGAGAGAGGTCTTAGTGGCGCCTAGGTAGATAGCCGAGTAATAGGCCAGAGACAGGAGCAGGAGGCCTTGTGCCACAGCAAGCCTAGCTGATGGGGTGAGGGCATAACTTAGTGCAGATATGCAGCCCCCACCCCAATTTTCGCATTGACAGATTTGCAGGTTGTGGTAATATGAAAGTCAAATTCCAGGGATTCGTTGAGAAAAACGCCCAAGTATTTGAAGGAGCTGGTGTTAGCTACAGGGGGGCCATCAGCACAGGATATTAAGAGGGGGTTGCTAATCCCTTTTAGCCTAACTGGAGAGCCAAAGAGCATTGAATGTGTTTTGCTTACATTAAGCACAAGGTTATTCTCAGTGAGCCAGGAAGTTATTTGGGTCTGAGACATCTCTCGTACTGTAGTAGATGACAAGGTCATCTGCATAAAGCAGGGAACAGCAGGTAGATGCTTGTGATGTGAGGTCATTTATAAAAATAGTGAAGAGAAAAGGGCCACATATGGATCCCTGAGGAACACCTATATGCATGGATGTAAGATCAGACATGGCTGAGTTGAAAACTACAGTCTGCTTTCTGTCAGTAAGATAACAGCTGGACCAGGCAACCGTCTCTGCAGAGAAACCAAGGGAGCTCAGTTTTGTAAGGAGAAGGGAATGGTTAACCAGGTCAAAGGCCTTGGTTAGATCAATGAAGATAGCACCTGTCAAGAGACCTGAATCCATGGCAGGATAGATGTCGTTTGTTAGTTTTAGGAGGGCAGTAGAGGTACTATGGCCTTTGCGGATGCCATGCTGGGAATCAGAGAGGAGGCTATGTTTCAGTAGGTATGCTATAGTCTGGGTCGCCACTAGTTTTTCCAGAATTTTACTTAGCACATATAGGATGGCTATGGGTTGAGAGTTAGACATGGCCTTGGGATCTCCTTTTTTTAAGAACAGGGGTGATTCTGGCTATGTTCCAGATGTCAGGAACAGCGCTGTGGCAGAGCGACAGGTTAAAGATTTTGGCTAAGGGGGAGGCTATAAGAGGAGCAGCAACTTTGAGAAGACAGGGCTCCAAGCCATGAGCCCCAGTGCTGGTAGAGTCAGAGATGGCGAGTAACGATTTTAGGACTTCAGCTCTCGAGATGGACCGAAACCGGAAGGATGGGTGACAGAGCAAGGTGTTTGAAGTGTGATATTACGGGAACTTTCTCGTATGGATTTTAATGGTACTATATGGCTTATCCATATATTACATACAGAATAACAACTTTTCACACATCCGAGGTGTGTGAAAAATCATAACACATAACCTTGCACAGGCATTATTTTTTATAATTACTGGTATAAGGGAGTAAATGGCATAAGCATAAGGTGGTGGAGTAGGTCTGACACACACACACACACACACACACACTCACTCACTCACTCACTCACACTCTCCTTCTCCAGTACACTTTGTTTTTTTGTCATTTTTTTAAATTGAATATACTTTATTGAAAGATTTAAAAAATACAATCACAACAAAAACCCTATTAGACATTGTAAACCATAACAGATCTAGTCTATCAATCAAAGCTAAATTTCAGCCCGCCCAAACAAACCACCCTTCCACCCCAACCCTCTTCCCCATAATCCGGAGTCCACTCTCAAATTTCTGGCCTAGTAGGGACTGTATACCACATTCTAAAACAGGGGCCTCAGAAAAAAAAACACACAGCCAGCACAATGGCTTCATGGATTCAGAACCTGGGGAACCTCCAAAGCCACCCTAGATCCAGGGAAGAGGAGAAAAAATTATTATGCAAAGAGAACAGGAGAGACAATGGCTCCCAGACTTTTTTGTAAAATCTAAATCAATTAGACATACTTGCCACCATTTTTTCAGCACAAAGCGCAAACAAAATATCCTTGTACCATTATAAAAAGTCGGGCTAGATTGGTCACACCAATGTCTTTTTTGGAACAAGGAGAAAAGAGAGCCATATGATAGCACTGATTGCCAATTAAAGTATCATTACACGCTCCCAATAAACACACTTTTGTAGTAAATTTAGAATCTAATCCCAATAAGGGATCCAGGTGGCACTGGATGGAGTCCCAAAACGGTGTTACCTTATCTCAATACCATAAAATATGAGCTAAGGCCAGCCCGGTGGTGCTGAGGGTTAAGGAGCTGGGCGCCACACCTTGCGCCATGCTGGCGACCCGGGTTCGGGAATGAGCCTGGGCCACTGGGGGTCGGCAGGGGGGATAGAGGATTGAGCATCTGGAGGACTGCTCTCCTCTCTCTGGGGAAGGGGATTAGTCATCCCGCCCACTGACTGCCCTCTAGCGGTGGCTGGAGGGCAGTACGAGTCAGGGGGCTTGGAAGCTGATGTGATTACGTCGGAGGGGGGGAAAGGGAGATAAAGGAAAATTGCTGTGGCTCCATGGATCCATGATGGCCCGACTGCTCCTGCGAAGTCTGTCCCCCCCACCAGATATGACATACCGGGTGGCAGGGGACCGCCAGCACCCCCTCATCTATCCCTGTCATGGAGGGCAGGATCTGCGGGGGAGCCTCGGGGGTAGATGAAGCTGGGGGTTGGGCCAGAGGATGTACCCCTTCCCTTGCCCCGTGGAGCCTGCGGCAAGGAGATAAAAGAAAGAAAAAAAAAGAAAGAACATATGAGCTAAGATGCCCCGTGCTTGATCACATCTCATACACAGATCAGTAGGAAGCCTGCCCATCTTATACAATTTGACAGGTGTATAATAACATGTTGTGTAGAATCTTATATGGCATGTAGCAGTATCTATCCCACTTAATATGTTTATACAGATTATCCCACAGTCTGTGCAAATCATGTGTTTTCCATTAGGTGGATAATGCACTATCCCAGTATTTTTGTTGTCATTAAACTTCGAGCTGCAAGTAACACTAAGAGCAGCCAGCCCTGGTCCGTTCTCAATCAAGTGGCTGTCTGCCGAAGCTGCGCCTTAAGAGTAGGGATGGCAGGATCAACCAGGTACATTTTAAAAGATGTAAAGGCAGGACCAACCGGATAAACATTTGTAAAGAGTAGAAAGTTACCCGAAGTGACAGTAAGAGGTGACGATCCATGCGGATCCTGGTATACGGAAAAATGGAAGTGGCATCTTTGTTGAGGTGCTCGGCCTGCCCACTCACAGAGTAAGACCCAATGAGGTGGCGTGCATACTGGTATTGACACTGCTAGTGAAATAAAGTTTCACAGACTCCGTAATAACTGGTTTTCGAGTTAATACAACATTTGACAGAGGCTGCTGAACCTTGTGATAAAGGTGGTCGCCACGAACTATAATGGAATTCAACATTTTGCAGAATTCCATTGGCAGAATGTTCAACACACACACACCACACCACACACACACACAATGTTTACCATAGACAAGAGTTCAAAATTCTGCAGAAGTCCGCTGACAGAATGTTCTACCCACATACAGAACAGGAGGCTTCATGTGGAGCCAGGGGGGCATTTTTTGGTAAGAAAAGCAGTACTGTATATATTTCTCTGGTAAGCAGGCAAGGATATGAGTTGGATTTTTCATGGTCAGCAAAAGAAAACCAGAACAGTTGTAATCAGCACTTACATTTTTTAATCTGTGTATGTGTACAAGGAGGGAATATGAGGGGAAGGAACCTTTAATCATTTTTATTAATGTAAATGAGTTTTATTTTTTTGAGGCCTTCTTAAAAATGTCTAGTAATTACTGACCGGCTGTTTGTGAGGGCAATCAGGGATGACTGAAAACTTGTTCTGGCAAGCATTCATGTGTCGATGTGCTATGTCTGTCTGACAAAATAAGTCAAAAACCACAGGTTGTTGCTTGGTAAACACATGGCTTCATGAACCTTTACACCCATCGTGGTGTTGGACATTTCCTGCCCATTTTATAACCACAGGTATGACATTATGTATTCTATTACACACAGTTGTGATGCCATACCCATGCCTAACAGGAATTTTATAATGTTGAAAAAAGTATCTGATGGTGTTTGTCCCCTCTCCTGTCTCATTCACCCACATACGTACCCTCCGCCCAGCAGGTGATCTCAGAGCCACTGTGATCTGTAAATCTGATTTTGTTAGACTTATAGTTTTGTTTTCAAACATTGAAAAAACCCAGTTGCTTTATAAAATAAAATATGGAATGGGCAGTGTCAACTTTTTTTAATACATCCTCTGTGATGACACTGTAAACCACTCAAGGTTCTCTCTTGTGAGTTCTGAGGTCATTAAAAACCTTGAGTGTCTAAAAGTACTTTGTTATACATGGCCCCACACAAAGTGATATTGTCCTTTTCCATTTATTTTGCCTTAAAAAATATTTTCTCTCGCTGAGTTTTTCTTCAGGAAAAGCAAACGGCCCGGTCTTGCAACAGTGTTCAGCAAGCTGACCTCCAAGTGGGAAAGAACTATAACCATTAATCGTTGCAACAACTGGAAGTCTGAAATTCTTGTCTTGTGCCAAGATCCTCTGCAATGCTGAGATTGCACGTGCACTGCAGTTTCAGCGCAAGCCAATGACACATCCCGCAATCTGAAAAATAATCGAAATGAAGGCTGTGGGGAAACAATCAAGCAAGCAGCCTCCATTACAGGGGAAGCAGTAGTTAGCACGGTGCAGAATGGGGTCAGTGGGATGCAATTTTGCAAGTTAACTGAAATGCAATGTAAGAAATGGCTTTAATAAAAGATAGTACCATAATACTATTATGAAAAACAAAACAGGGATGTCTGATCCTTCTTGTCTATCCCTCATGCCACAGAGTACTGACTATACCCAATCTGAGCATGAGCATATATCCAAGCTTAAGAACTGGAATGCCACAACCCATGCTGTGTAACCTTCAATTTCATTCTCCCTAAGGCATATGGTTAGTCCTGCCTTGAAAGCAGGAACAGTGCTAACGTCCACAACCTCACCGAGTAGTCTATACCTAGAGTTTCTGGTTTTAGGTGTTCATATTTTTAGAAAAATGGCATTTATTTTAAACTTTTTCTGGCACATTTTCAAAGTCTTAAAAATCTGTGTTTTCCAGTGTAGATAAAACAAAAGACACAAAATGTTGGCATTTGCCAGTGTTTATTCTAAAAAAAAAAAAAAGTTAAATACACTGTGTACCATGGTCCAGCAGATGTTGCTGCTGTTAGTAACCCCCCACCTCCAGTATAAAAACCCTTGCATACTCTCCCATCTGTCAGAAGCTCCTGTCCCCCTGCCTGCTGGAGGTCTGTTTGCTGTTGCCCTATCCCTGTGCTGGGGAGTGTTTCCCTTTCCATATTTCCCTGAAGCTCTGGACAGATGGAGCAGGGAGCAGACAGATGGCAGACTCTCTCTAACTCACCACTGACTCTGGCTGTCCCAGTGTTAATCTCTTATGTGTGCAGCACATACCCGACCCCACCTTGTCAGCAGCCCTAACTGCCAATAACATCGCTCCCAACTACCCTCAATGCTGTCAGTAACCCTCAGGGAACAAACAACCACAAAGGAAAAAAACAAAAAACAAAAGTGGCGCTCCAACAGCCCCGGTTCCATAGCTCTGCCCCAGATAAGCTCTCCTAAGATGGCACGTCTCCAACATAGCCAATCGAGTGACAGCACTCGTCTGCCCTTGAGCCTCATATATTGCTGGGCTTGATGATTGCGCCAACAGAGTCTGAGTGCTTGGTATGTTGTATGTGAAGTGCCCCCACCTCGAGGTAACATGAGCCAGGAGCGTGCACGGGCGTGGTGGATGCAAAAGGGACGCCTATCACTTTTTCGGTGCTTATCGGTTTTAACCAAAATCACAAAAAAAACACCTCGGGGGTGTTTTATCGGTGATTATCGGTAAAAACTGGAACCCTAGCTATACCACATGCTAACCACCCTCAATGTGAAGTAATATTTTTTATTGTTTACTATTATCCTGCCCCCATCCCCCAGTTTGAGTGCATGCATCTACCAGCTTAAACATGTGTGTATATAGTAACATGGTAGTGTTGTGCTATGTAGATTATATTATAGTTAGCACCGCCAACAATAAAGTACAGCAATAGACATGGAATTATCCCCTGCACTGTTGTAGACTGTAAACAGCTACAACTAATGAGATGAGGCTGTCCGGTTCATTCTTCTCATTTGGGGTACTGTGCTCAAGGGATGCGAGCAGAAAATAATAATGTATACACCACAGCCACATATGTTGCCCCATCTTGCACTATAAAGTCAATATTTATACACCATAGCACAGTTTGTTACCCTTCCCTTAACACTAGTAAATACAACTACCATATTTTCTCTGTCAGTCACCCCCATACTAGCCCCATAGTCTGCAATATGGAATCTTCTAGGTCCCTGAGACAGGACACCTTAAAGCAAGGTCACTGAAGCTGATCCAAAGACAGTCTCAATGGTCACCTTTTTATGGTTCTGACTCCCAAGAATAGGATTACAGAAAGGATAAACTTGCTCTCAGGGAAAGTGATGTGGGAGATGAAATACTGCTGGTAGTGCAGAACGTTTGTTGTTGCCTGTAAAATAAAACCTGTGCACCATGGAATGTATCTTCCTACACCCATGGTATGATCCACTACGAGGCGGTATACTGTATAAATTGCAAGGCACATTCAACCTCAGTAAAGCACAGCTTGCTGGTACCCCTCCACCTCTTGTTGCATTTAACTTGCTGTACTGTTTCTGGTCATTTATAGCGATCGCTCCCGTTATGAAATTCCTTTTGTGGATTCATGGCCCAGTAGGCCTACTGCTCAACAGCTTTATTTATTTATTTTATATCTTATTGAGTTCTAGGCTTACAAATATATTTGAACCAGAGGTTCTTTTACAAAGGTTCTGCGTCAGATACAATTGTGGAACAAAACAAACAAAAGTGGGACAGATGCAAACAACGTAAAGTTACAATTAGTGAGGTTACAACATTAACCAAAATATTGATACTAACAACACAACAAAGGAGGGAAAAGGGGAGAGGGTGAACGGGGGGTGAGAGGCAGTCAAAATAGAGACTTTGTCATGAAGTGCTAGAGGCAAGCAAGTGGAGGGGGGAGGAAGGGAGGAGAAAGGTGAGGGAGGGAATACAGTAAAAAATCGGGGGAAGGAGCGGGATAGGCAGGGAAAGAGTGAACGACAGTAACGGAGGGGAGGAAGAGGGGAGGAGGAAGGTGGGGGTAGGGGGGTGGGCACAGTTGTCCTGGGGGAAGAATAGGAGAGGGAAGTAGAACGAGTGGGGAGAGAGGGAAGGGAGAAACAATGCAAGAAAGTGGAGTTAAAGAGGAGGGAGGGGTAGAGATGGGGTAAGTAGTGGCGGTGAAGGTTAAGGGAAAAAAGAGGTAGGTCAGTAGCATGATGGGGAGGTGGGACAAGGGGAAGGGGTGAAAATTCAAAGAGGGAGAGGGAAGGGGAGTCAGTGAGTGGATAGGAGTAGTGCTGGAAGGAGAGAGGAGAAAGTAGCAGAGGAGGCTAATAAATAAGGGAAGAGAAGTCAGGAGGGAGTGAGTGGGAAGGGGGGGAGAGGAGAAAATCGCAGAGGAGGCTAAGTAAGGGAGGGAGTGGGTCATCCTAGGGAACGGGTCATCTTTGAACTTCATATGAAGTTTGTTTGTTTGTAAAAGTTTATTCCATTGCCGGCCTGGTGGTGCAGAGGGTTGAGGCACTGGATGCCACACCTCACACCATGCCAGCGATCCAGGTTCGGGAACGACCCTGGGTCATCAGAGGTCGGCGGGGGGAGAGGGAGAAATGTGAGAAGGCTGCCAGCTGGCAGTTCTCCACCTTGGGAGGGAGTTCCTGGTCTACTAGGAGCTTGGCCACCCCCTGGAGGAGGCCAGAATGGAGGCGTCATTCCGAGGAATGCCGGCGCTAAGCCGAGGAAGAAACTGGCACTGGGACTGCGGTGTGCATGTGCACCTCCATGCGCATGCACCTCCGCTTCCGAGGTTTCGGGATTAGAGCACTCGGGGAGAAAACAGAGGATAACATGGAGGAGACCCAGGAATGAAGCCTCCAGGCCGGGCTCAGGGGTTCCGCTGGGGTGCACTTGGTACAATAAGTCCCCGAAGTGAGCACGTCAATTCGCTCCCGTGAATTCGCTCTCGGACAACCCGCTCCCGGCCATTCTCACTCCTGGCATATTCATCCCCTGTCAACTCACTCCCTAAGTTAAAAATGATGAAGTTAATAACGGTTAGCTGACAACAAACAAAGGTCGTCAGTAGTCTCTCAGTCCAGTACCTTAGGCAGCACGTCCCAGAGTACATGTCTCTTGGTACTCCTAGGCTCCAGACAAGCCATGACCCTTAATCTTTAAATTATTGCACTATCCAGATAAGGATTTAAACTTTCGAAAAGTGAGGGAACAAAAACTTGATAAAATAAAGCCTGGTCTCATAAATAGGGGACTTTCATATTCCCTCCTCTACAATGCACACTAGACTACCCGAGATCCATGGACTTTCCAACAGTGCAACCCCTGCTGAAACCCACAGATAGATGAGACTTCCAAGCCCTGATTTTCCCATTAAATCTCAACATTTAAACATGAATTGCATGCACCTGGGCTGCAGCTGGCATTCTAAAACACAAATTCCGTAAATAAGCCAGACGTATCCCTGATATTGGGAGATTCTATTGTTCCTCATTAAATTGCCAATCATTTTCACCATGACCTTGACTGGCTGCTATGCTCTGCTCAGGTTTCCTTACAGTGTTTTATCGTCTGCTCCTTTCTCTGTTATATGGGTGGGCATGAAAGGCAAATAAAAAAATGCAAATATGCCATAGATTCTTTTTTACTTCATACAATAAGAGCCGAATGGAAAATGATACCGAAGCCGTGGATGTTCTGACATGTGATTATAGGTGATACAAAACACAAACTTTCAGTACTGTAACATCTATGTGTAATTTTTTCGTAAGTCCAATAAAAGGTATCACAATCTGCAATGAATCCAGTGTCCCGTGGTTTGACATGACTGCAAACATTCTCTCTCAAACTGGTTTTAAACAAACTATATGCACTCCACTTGGGAGACGTATGTTGTATTAGTTTTACAGACATTTGAAATAAAGAGCTGAAATGGCCTTTTCACATCATTCATCCTGTGTCAAACTGTAGTATATATTTTTGGCACTTGCATAATGAATGGCTAGACGATCTCTGAAAAATGTGCCACATACCAGTTTTGTTGTGAAGTAAAACCAATGGCCCATGAACTGTAGCTGCTGTGGGAACATACAGCAGTAGTTTTCCCTTTCAAGCTTTGAAATGATTTTTCTGCCAGTGTTTCTTTCAGAGGTCCATTGATTTTCAGCAGTAATAACAATGGTCTGGGTTGGATGATTTCAGCATGGCCAAAGCCTGGTGGTTTTGTTAAGAGTTAACTCAATAAATCTATTTCTTGGAATATTGGCAGATATTGGCATGGAAACCTTTTTTAACGACAGTCAAAAGTAATGTAGCTGATAGACACTGACATACATGTATCTAAGATACCAGAGCATTGCAAATCTAAACATGATGGGATTAAAAATGCTGGTTTCATTATGTGTAATGTATAGTAGAAAATGCACCTCCTTTAGTCAAATGCTAATGGTGATTGTAACTATAGAAATTATGTATGTCTTGGTTAAATTTATTTCTTTTTTGTACTGTGATGTTTAGTGCTTGTAAAAGGTTATGGACTGACTGGAGACTAGAGCCTTATATTAAAAGTTTACAGCACCTCCAAGGGGTGTCCCTTATGGTATAACAGGATGCAGACTGTGATATTTGGGCAAAAGGACAGCAACACTGAATGGTTCTGTCTTCCTAAATATCATGAG
Source organism: Neoceratodus forsteri (assembly GCA_016271365.2). Classification (NCBI taxonomy): domain Eukaryota; kingdom Metazoa; phylum Chordata; order Ceratodontiformes; family Ceratodontidae; genus Neoceratodus; species Neoceratodus forsteri. The sequence continues at coordinate 1,225,669,008 of CM057450.1, forward strand.
AGGAGTCTCTGCTGCTGTATCATAAGAGACATCCCTCAGAAGCCCCATTAACTTATTACAGATCTCTCAAGTTAGCCGTGGTGATTGATAAGTATTTTTTTTGTTTCAATTTTAAGTTATTTAAGACTGCCCTCCCTGTCTCTGAAGTGGAATGCTCCACTACTAACGTTCCTGCACAAGGGACAACAGTACCCAGGATAAGAGGTACAGTAGTCCTGTATGTTGATTGGCTGAGATCATGTAACTGAGTTATAATTATCTACATGGCAAGTACAACACAGGTGACTGCAGTGCCAACTTTCCTACAATGCCCCATAACTGTGCCTCTGCCCTGCCATGGAGAGACCACCACATCAGTGACAGGGTAGTTCAGAATGTATGACCAGTTACACGCCTCTCTTGGGAAACTGCCAATAGTTCAGTTTTATTCAGGTATAAAACAATGAACAGGGACTCATTCACAATGGTGCCCTGTTGAACAGGCCTCAGGTGACGGACAAGCATGTTGCATGCACAAACATTGCTAGGTACAAGAACAAGGCTTGTTTACTGTGGTGCCCAGGTGAGGAAGACTTCTGGTGGCAAACAAACATGTTGCCCACACAGACATTGCTGAATAATTACATGTGACCCTGGGTCACCATATCCAGGTTCACACCCCTACCTGGTGACTGAAAACAGTCCACCTGGTTGATGGGTTCGGTTCATTCTTTCTCCTGCAGTAGGGAGGCTCCTCCCAGAAAAAAAAAAAAGAAATAGCGTGGTGCCTCAACCCACAGAGAATAAGTGGGCCAGATATTGTTTGTAGTACCACCCTCTGGGATGCAGCACCTGCCCACCTTCCTAAACTGGACTAGACCACCCCCTTGGGGACCAATGAGACAGTTTTCACCTTCCCTTCACTAGTAAAGAATGTCAACAGGTTATATAAAATGGGTGCACACACAAAAGTAAAGTTCAGCAGCTTAACAATGTCTTTAATGTACAACACAGATCTGGAAGCTGGAAAGAAAGAGGGGGTTTGCCAAATGCAAGTCACTTTACACATTCCCACCTGATAATGATACTCTCTGGGAGCCACTGTACTGGGGGTCACTACCACTCTCTCAAATTCCACTCAGTAACTGTAGGCATCTGCCCAATCAAGGGGCATGATAGGATAAGTTAAGACTACACAGGATGCAGTATATTTTTAAGCTTAACTGCTACCAATACTACAACTATACTTGCAAATAAGAAATAGCAAGAGATGACTATGGGCACCCAAGAGTTCCACAATGTTCCAGGGCAAGCCTGGTGGCTGTGTTACCCAGGTTCTTTGGTGGTGCATTTGTTGACAGTTAACAGGCTTGCATATTATCTAAGCAGGCCATGGTGTACCAGCACAATTAATAATGAAGTTGAGATCCCAAAGGAGAGACTACTAAAGAAGCAACCATGTCATCGAAATGTAGGGTACTGTAATCCAAACAGGAAACAAAAGGGACCCCAGCCAGCAGCTCCAGCATTCACATGACCCAAAGATACAGCAGCTCAGCTGAGGCATGACAAAGCACACACTAACAGGTCGGCAGCATTCAGGATAGGCCCCAGTGGCCGGATGGTGAAGCATTCTGAACTAAGCTTTAAAGCATCTTGCAGCATCATAGCCATTTTGGCTTAGCTCTCACATTGTCACAGGAGCACTACACAGAGACTTTAAAGTTCCCAAGGAGGCCAGACCCAGGGAAGACGACCATATCCCAACTCCCTTTCGGATCAGGAATACCCAAGTACTCAGGGCACATGCCCCTGACATGACTTTCCATTTAGCTATTTACCTTGCTTGATAAGGGCTAGCAGGCCCACTACCTGGCTCCAATCTTACGGCTCAGCAGCTTTTCTGGGAGTGGGTATCTCACCCAGATTTCTTACACAGCAGCTTCAGTCTGCAGAAAATGCCTCATAAGCACACTCTCCGTTGCTTCGTTCAACAGGTGCCCTTTGAGTACAGCTTCAGAGCAGATGAGATTTTCAAAGGCTGAACCCAGGGGAGGGCTCACGAGTTGAGGCCTGGCTAAGCCTCTAGCTCTCTCACATGAGCAGTAGATCTACTCTGTTCAGTGTCTCTCCTAGACTGCATGAGCTTCCAGTGAACCCAGAAACTTCTTTCTTGCATTCAGCATCTAACTGGTCAGGCAGGACTGTCCATCTGTCCTTTTTTCTGCAATGCACTCTGACTGGCTCCCAGGTCCACCAAGAACATTAAGGTGTGCCTAGTGTCCCACTGTCCCACAAGTCCTTGCTTGCCGTTTATGGCATTGTAACCCTCTGATTGGCTGTCTTCTGAGGTTAGAGAGCAACAAAGATGGCTGCAGCCATGCCTTGAATGAGCTTTGTGCTCCAAAAGTCGTTATTTCATTTATTTATATGCCCCCCACCCATGTGCTGGCTCCAAGGTGTGTTGCAGTCCCTTTGGTCTGATACTTGCTTTATCTGGTGGAGGCTGATAGTACAGGATGAGTCAGCAGAGGCTTGGATGGATCTGAAGAGCTGGAAACACTAGAGAGGAGCTCCCTGCAGCATGTGCGCCCACTCAGAACAAATAGCAGCCAGAGTCCTCATGTGGCTTGAAGTGCCAAACAAAGAAGAGGCAGTGTCACCAGCTCATTCTTGGCCTCTTCTGCAAGGATCGGGGGACCAAGCTAAAGAAATGCCACAGCAGCTGCTAAGAACAAAGGGCACAGGAGGTGCCAGAGATATCCCTGCAGTATGGCCTCTCTCTCACTCACTGTACTACACATGCAGTCGAGCAAAAGCTGAGCTGCATCATTTGAGAAGCAGTCTGAAGCGTGGCAGAGTGGCAGTATGCAGTCCAAATAAGCCCCCTCCCAAGGGGGGGGTTACATACATAACACAGTGGTAGTGCAAAGTACAGCAGTAATAAGCAGCTGGAAAATATGATACATGAGGATGCTGCAGTCACCTACACTGCACCACTGGACTGGCCGCAGCATGGCTTTTGCCCAGATGAATCATTATACAGCAGTTCATTACTTTTGTACTGAGGGTAGGGGGTGGTTGTTCCTGGACATTTGTGATTAAAGGCATAAGATTCCCTCCCAGGCCATGTTACTGTGGGGAACCACCAGCTAGAATGAGCCAGCACAGCATTGGGCTCTTGTACTCGGCTTGTATGCAAGTCTTGAAGAGAGAGATACAGGGAACCTTGTTCTTTAGGCACTTCAGTGAGAACAAGATAAATCAGTTTCCTCCTGGCTTTCAGGGACAGACAGTTATTTCACTGTAGAGTTTACAAAGTGGGTGCCATGTGGGCAATTGAGGACCAGTCTGGCCAGTCGGTTACTGTTTGCAACATATCTAATTTGGCAAGGCTGCTCCTGGGAGCACCAAAGAGGAAGACATCTGCGTAGTCAAAGGTGGGTGATATCACAGATTGAATTATCTCTTCCTGCAGTCATGGGGCAGCAGGGATTTGTTTTTGAACAGAAAACCAATTTCTGAAATCAGATTTTTAATAAGTTTGTCAATGTGGATGTTCCCAGCAAAAAGTTGGTCAACCCAGATATTTATCTTCACTAACAAACTCTAGGTCATTTTGTGCACAGATGTCATCTCCAAGGAGTCAGAGCTGGTACAGCTCTTCGGTCGAGGGGCAAATCCAAACAGCATGGCCTTGGTCCTTCTCTTACTTAACATCAGTTTTCAGTCATGGGGACGGGATTGCAGCTCACCGAACCCCATTTGGAAAGCAGTCTGTAGGATGGGTATATTGGCTCCAGAGGTATAGAACACTGTAGCATCAGCATACAGTTGGTAATCCACTCTTCCAATGTAATGTCTGAAGTCTTTCATGTATAAAGAAAAAAGTAGGGGCCAAGTACTGAGTCCTATGGGGCACCTCTGATTACCTGTAGTGGTCATGGTGCAATAAGTAGCGTCAAAACCAGTCGATAACATCTGGACCCATGCGACTTGGGATAGTCTGGTTGCTAACACTCTGTGGTCCACTGTGTCGAAGTCCCTCAAAAGGTCAATAAATACACAATACAATTTAATTTAAACTGTCACGCCAAAGAGTTGGTTTTGCATTGTTTTATAATGTTGGCAATGCATTGAAAACTTACATTGTGTTGTTTTTCAGTACTTAAACAGCTCAAGAGCAACTTTTATAAAACTGCTTTTCAACCAAACCATAATGTATCTGGAATTCTTTCACAACACAATAAAAAACTAAGTTGCAACTCTTAGGCAACAGTTTCTGCAAGTCTTTGTACTGGGTCCGGCAACACTTTTGCAACAAAGAAGTAACCTTCCCAAATTCTATTTCAGGCTGGTCTCCCCCAAGGTGACTATCAAATACCTAAGAAGAGTTACTGGCAAAACAAGAGTTGGTAGTGACAAGACTGACATGCTAATACTGACACAAGTCCTTGAAAAGGTGACATTGCCTAGGACAAAGATCTTTAACCTCTCCCTGCGGTTCTGCCAATTCCCACAGATCTGGAAGGCCACCATATTTACATCTGTACAAAAGAGTGGGGATCGTACTAGTGTGGCCAACTACATGCCCATCTCCATACTCTCTCTCCCCTCTCTAAAGCACTTGAAAGGATAGTCTCCGATCGGCTGGTCTCTTACCTCAGGAAACACAGCCTATTGTGTTGCCAACAACATGGCTTTAGAAAACTACACAGTACTACTACTGCACTCATTGAATTCACTAACCACCTACATGAAGCCCGGGACAAGGACATCTAGTGAGTGCCCCTTATGTGCATCTTACCAAGGTGCTCGCCCTTGTTGATCACCCGCTGTTGCTGCTAAAATTTCCCTGCCTTGGTCTCTCTCCTGAGACAGTGTCTTGGTTCCACTGCTACCTCTCAGGGCACACCCAGAGGGTTAAGATTAATGGGGTGCTCTCAGAAGTACAACATGTCTCTGCTGGAGTTCCACAGGGATCAATACTCGGACATCTTCTTTTCAGTCTCTTTATTAATGGCCTACTTGAAGCATGCCCACAAACATGGATGCTGCTTTATGCCGATGATGCGGTCATCTTCAATAGCACTCCTCAGCACAGGGTCATCACTAGTGGGCTTCAAAGCAGCTTTGAGTCCCTTGAATGCTGGTTCAAGCAGCATAAGCTTGTCCTTAATTATTAAAGAACTAAAACCATGCTCTTTGCTGGTATGCACCTAAGGAGCAACATCCCCCCCCCCGACCATTCTGAATGCTCAGGGTGACTCATTTGAACATGCGTCTGCCTTCAGACAAAGGTACCTGGTCGTTACACAGGATGAGTCCCTTACCATTGCAGAGCATGTGGACAACATTGTTCACCTTGCCAGCAGAAAACTAGAGGCCCTTGTCAGGTAGCACCTGAACCTAACTCACGAGGCCAGGTGCCTAGTCATAGCCAGTTTTGTCCTCCCACTCATCGATTATGGTCTCTCTATATATGGGGCTGCCTCGGACACTGTCCTGGATAGGGTGAGGGTGATGCTCAATATGGCCTGTTGATTCATCATGGGCTCTGACAGACTCACACATTGCTGTACTCTATATTCCCTCACTGGCTGGCTTCCCCTGCATGAACGTTTAAAGTACCAGTGTAGCTTACTGGCCAAAAAAGCACTTGCAGGCCTTGCCCCCCCTCTGCTGTTGCCTCACTCTTCCACCCTGCCAATAACCAGTATTCTACCAGGAGCATGGCAAGACATGCCCTGTTAGTCTCCAAACATAGAACTAGCCAGGGTCAACGAATATTTGCCTACTGGGCAGCACAATGGCTAAACAACCTTCTGACCTCCATCTCAGAGTTATCAAAGGTATCACTGTTCAAGAATGTCCTCAGAAAGGAACTTGCCAGTGAATTCTTGTGCAGATGCCTCTCCTAACCCTTAACACTCAAGCTCAGGCCCACCCTGTCTATCCCTCCCCTCTTCTACTCCCCCCTCCAGGCCCACCCATGCCCACTTCTGGTCTTGTCGTCTGTCCTTCCCCATCCTTTCTCTTCCTCTTCAACTAGTTTTAGGAGTTCTGACATTTATTTTATCAAATGATTTGTTCTATCATAACATGCATTGGACATTGGTTTCTGGTTGTACTGACAAATGCTCACCTGAGCAGCTTGTATCCAAATCTGTATGTTACAATACTTAACGTGGAACCTTTGCAAATGAGCACTTAGCTCAAAGGTTTAGTGATGTACAAATGAATAAATAAATAAAATTCACTGAGAAATACAAAAGCAACTCATAGGTGTGGCACTGTACTGTAGCACCTACATAGTTACCACCGATTGCCAGGCTGCAACCTCAATGGATGAGTGGGTGTGTGAGCAGTAGTGCAGAGCCTGTGGCATCACCGGCTATCATCCTGGTGCATGGGAGGCTTTTCTTCCCTGTTTTTGCCCCTGTTCCCAAGGTCAGGAATGTGTGCCATGGCACAGATGTATGGTGTGAAGATGCCATATGTACTAAAGCACCTGCCACCCTGCCCTCTAGGAAGCATCCCCTGGTACTATGTCTCCCAGCTTCCCTTGGGTGGCAGGCAAACAGCAGCTTGCTGCATCCCCCTCCGTGAAGGAGAACTGTCCATGGATGTTCAATTCTCATTTACCCGGCTGATCCCCCAGTAATTCTGTCTGTTCCTAAACCATGATGACCAGTGTGGTGGGTGGTGTGGCACTCAGTGCCTCAGGCCCACCGCACTACTGGGTCAGCTCAGGCGACAAACTTCTTAAGCCATTAGCAATCCACTGAGTCATCCAGTCCCCCATGTCTCTGGTGATCTTGACTACAAGTTCTGTGCATACCATAGGTCATATGCAGGTCAGAGAAACCACAAATTCTCGGATCATTATTGCTGTCTAGATTCAATGCCATCCTTCTGTTTAGCACAGCATCACTCATCTTCACATTTACTTCATGATCTATTACAGCCCAGGAGGCAAATATAATGTATGTGGTAAATAAGGTTTACTGGCTTGTCACAGCTGGGCCTTACCCACCACATTTCTCTTTCATACTCTACCTGCTATGCTATTTACTATCAATGGAATCTTCAACTGCCATATTGCACAGTGCTTTTACATGCAAACACAATATCCTTTTTTTATGAATAACACAGAAGACCTACATTACAGTACATGCATGCTAAAACGGACACATGGTTAAAACCAACATTTGATTATTAGGGGTTCTTCAAGAAGGATCTAAGAAGAATGAAAGAAAGCAGAATTATAACACTTTTTACTGATCACTTCTGAAGAAACCCTAATGAATCTGACTTAATATCTCTTTCCAGAATGCATGGAATTTACCTTTATGTTTTAATTGCAGCCCACACACTGACACAACACCCCGGTGTTTATTCATACCTTGTTCACTGCTCCATTTGTACATGTGTGTCTACAAAACTTTATATGAACAGCATATCCCCAACTTACAAGATTCCAGATTCATGCTGCAAAAAAACAACAAAAGTCAACCATATAAGGGATATGGCACTGGCCCTAATAAAAGATCTGTCTGGTACTTTTACAACTGGTTTGTGATACCATGGCATCACATGTGGTGAAGCCATCAGAGATGTCATAGGTGTCACGGATGACAAGGACCATAAAACAGTATGAAGTGCACTATGAGTGTTGCTCCATAGTCTATAGGAACAGGGCAATGCACATGTTACAGTTTAATATAAAACATATTCCAAAGCCAACAGTGGGTCATCTGTCCTCCTTCCATACCCGGCAGCTTACCTTATGCAACATCCCCCTCCCTCTAGAATGATACTACTGGTATGTGGGGAGTGTCAAGGTGACTTGATGCTTTGTATGTACTGTCCCCACCCATCACGAACAATATGCTGTGAATATGGTAGTCGCATAGAGTTGCCTAAGGACACAAGACAGCTGGTCAGTCAGCAGCAAGGCTCCCTTCCTAAGAGAGACAAAATAAATGGTGACACTCAAAGGTGTATAAAGTAAAAATATAGGTTACTCACTTGAAAATGTTAAGTCTACTAGTGGTAAGCTGGCCTGGTGGCGCTGAGGGTTGAGGCGCTGGATGCCACACCTCGCGCCACGCTGGCGACCCGAGTTCGGGAGCGAGCTAGGGCTGTCAAGTGTCATTGGGGGAGGAGAAGACTGAGCATCCGATGGACTGTTCTCCTCTCTTGGGGTGGGATATAAGGGGGTTTCCCCGTCTAGTAGTGGCTCCTGGCAGAGGCTAGGGGCACCACATGCTGGGCAGGGGACAGCCAATGGGGAATGGTGTTGGCGGGCGTCTGCAGGAGGTGGCGGGAACGTGCCCTCCATGCGCTGCTGCCACTGCATGTCTGCACCATGGGGTGGAACAAAGGAAAAGACCCTGGCTCCTGGTAGGAGATGGTTGGTCCAGGGACCAGCCCCCATGCCCACTGCTGGGTCTTTCCAGTCTGGCTCTGGTTCTCCCTCTGAGTTCTGGTCACTCTATTAGATTCTAGACACAGCACCAGAAGGAGTTCGGCAGTCCCGCCTCAGGGGGCTCAGAGCTGGGGGGTTGGGCGGCTAATGGCACGGTGTGAAGATGGGCCGAAGTCAGAGGTGAGTCTGGAGGACATCAGGCGGGACGGGAACGGCCGCACCGTGTGACTACACTAGTGAGAGTCTGGGAGTCAGAGAGAGCAGGAGCAAAAAGAGAATTCACACAAAAAAAAGGGTCTAGTAGTGGTACTCAGTTTACATCCACACACAGGCAGTCATCCCAGGGACAAGTGAGTCATTGGAATTTCTTCAAGCTAAGCTCCTCCCATCACCTGGGTAGTATGTCCTCCAGCTCTACACCATGATGTCAGATCTATGCATGCTGGAAGCAAGGATCTGGGTGATGTGGATGTGAACTGAGGTGAGTAAAGAATAGTCACCTACTGTAACAGTAGATCTTCCAGAGAATCTCCTTCATCATGCAACATCATGGAATTGTAAGCAGTCAGCATCAGGACCACCTGGAAAATTTTGCTGGCTGGGGTCATCCACGTTCACGTGTCTATGTCAAGTACAGTTGCATAAGAACTTACCATAACAGTAGATCTTTGAGAGAGGCTCTTGCAGCAGGTAATTATTTGTAGGACTGTGCCCCTTGGCGTCAGGACCTCATGGACACTTTTGCTAGCAGTGTCTGAAGGGGGCCGCCAACCCAATGTCAGCGTGACACTATATAGTGGGCAGTCTCCACATCCACTCTCCAGTTCTCTTGCCGGAGACCTCCAAGAAGCGTGACAGGAGAATGGTAAATAGGCTCCTGGAGCTAAGAAAAGGCTCAAGGAAAAGGAGCTACAGACTAAGAAAGGGGGAAGGAGGAGGGAAAAAGGTTATCTACTGCAAGAGCCTCTCTCGAAGATCTACTGTTATGGTAAGTTCTTACAGAACTGTGCTATCTTACCTCGAGAGGGCTCTTGCAGTAGGTAATCACTTGTAGGACGGAATCTCAAGCAATAAGAGTCAAAGGGACAGAAAAACATGGGAGGCTGGATCTGCAAGGTTAATAAGCAGCCAGAAACTTAGGACAGGAGTCCCTGGAGGACTGGCAGTCTGAAACCAGCCCTGCGCCTAGAGGCAATGTCCAAACTGTAGTGTTTAGTGAAAGTGCGGACAGAACTCCAAGTGGCGGCTGCGCAAATCTCTGCAGCCGACACATTTCTGAAACAGGCTGTAGAGGCAGCCATACCCCTGGTAGAATGTCCTTTAACCTGCCCCAGAAGGACTTTACCATACATCTGGTAACAAAAACCGATGCAGTTAGCCAACCATTTGGAAAGGCATTGCTTGGAAACTGCCGCACCTTCTCTCTTTGGTGCGAAAGAAACAAAAAGTCGGTCTGTCTTCCGGATATCTTTTGTCCCATTGGTGTAATAACGTAAAGTTATGTAAACATCTAACATATTGCAGAATTGCCTCTCCCTGATTTGTATGCTCAGAGTAATATACCAGCAGCTGAAGAGACTGATTCAAGGTAGTCTCTGAGACAACTTTTTGAAGAAACTTAGGATTAGTGCGTAGTGCCACTCGGTCTCTGTGGAAAATCAAATAAGGCTCCTTACACATCAGGGCCTGAAACTGGGAAATCCTTCGAGCAGAAGTAACAGCAACAAACAACATTGCTTTCTAGGGCAAAAAGTACACGTCATATGTACTTGCCGGTTCAAAAGGAGGCAAATACAATTTCTCCAAAATAAAGTTAAGGCCCCATGGTGGAGCGGGGTTACACACTGGGGGTTTCAGATACAGAATTCCTTTTAGGAAGGTTTTAGAAACCTCCAACTGAGCCAGAGTTTTGCCCTCCAATAAAACATGGTAGGCAGAAATGGCCGCCAGATGTCCCTTCAAGGAAGAAAAGCTCAAGCCCAGGTCAGAAAAGTGAAGAAGATACTCCATGACCTGAGGAACGGGACATGAAAAAGGATCCCAACCCTTCGAGGTGGCCCAGATGGAGAAGCCTTTCCATTTCATGGCATATGTAGTCTTGGTAGAAGGCTTTCCGACCTCTACCAAAACCTTAGCCACCCTAGATGAAACTCCAAATCTGGAAGCAACTATGTCTTGAGGAGCCACGCGTGAACATGAAGGGACTTCAGACCTGGGTGGACTAGAGTGTCCCCCTCCTGGGTCAGGAGATCATGACAGAGCGGCAGAGGAACTGGAGGCTCCACTGCCAGCTGTTGAAGCAGCGGAAAGAAAAAATTACTTACCATAGTAATCTTCTTTCTTCCCAGTGATGCTCAGACATTCATAACTTTGTGCAGTCATCCTGATGGGTTGGACTGCCCAGAGAGATGGAACACATGCAAATGATGGAATTCTTTGCACGTGAGCATCTCTCAAATATTGCCTCTACCAAATGTAGTGTTCTAAGCCCTTCAGATTTGTAAGAAGCCTGGAAGTCAGGCAACATGGAAAATTTTACCATAAATTATTAACTAATTAATAAAACATTTTTAATAAAACATTTTTAGGATTAGCCTAATAAACAACTTACTTGAAAAAACCTCCAAGGGAGGAGCTATATCTAAATATAATAATGGTGTTCACCATAGATTGAGAAAACTATTTTGAGAGACAGAAAACTCTGGTAAAACTGTCTAGCATAGAGAAATGTACCCAGAAGTATATGGCTATATGGCACTATAGCACGCAATGCAGAGGCTTAAGTTCTGGAAGGAGGATGGGAGGGAGTTATGAATGTCTGAGCGTCACTGAGAAGAAAGAAGATTACTATGGTAAGTAATTTTTTCTTCTAACCCCAGTAATGCTCAGACCGTTCATAACTTTGTGCAGACTACCAAGCAGTACCCAAAGGTGGTGGGCACAGAACTTATTTTGAAAACAGACTTTGCAGGACTGCTGTGCCAAACTTGGCATCACTTCTGGACAAAATATCCAAATTATAATGCTTTGTAAAGGTGTGTACTGATTTCCAAGTAGCTGCTTTACAAATGTCCAACAATGGCACCTCCCTAGCAGCTGCAATAGTGGCAGCTGTTCCTCTTGTTGAATGAGCCCTCAGCCCAGCTGGGGACTCTTTACCTGCTTTATTGTAGCAGAATTGAATGCACTGGACAATCCACCGAGAAATGGATCTTTTTGAGGCTGGTTTATCCATTCCAACATCCCCATATGTAAGGAATAGTTGTTTTTTGTCTTGCCTATGGCCTTCAGTAGCTATCATGTAGTAGCTGAGAGCTCTTTTCACATCCAGACTGTGAAGCCTTCTTTCCCCAGAGCTTGCATGGTCTGTGAAGAAGACAGGCAGAGTGATTGATTGGTTCAGATGGAAATCTGAAACCACCTTGGGAAGGAATTGTCTGTTTGTTCTGAGGACTGCTTTATCCCTGTGGAAGGAAATATAGTCCTGGTCGACACAGAGAGCCTGAAGCTCACTGATTCTTCTTGCTGAAGTAATTGCTACCAGGAAAACTGTTTTCCAGGTAACATACTTTAAATGGGCTGTAGCCATGGGTTCAAAGGGAGCTCACATCAACCTTGCTATACATATATTAAGATCCCAAGCGGGCACTGGTGCCCTGTGTGGAGGGTGCAAATGCATTCGGCATTTGAAAAATCTTTTGAAAATGGGATTTGATGCTACAGATACCTTTGTCCTAGCAGACAGGTATGCAGATACTGCTGCAAGGTGGACCCTCAAGGAACTGGGTTGCAGACCTTGTGAATGCAAGTGAGTTAGACAATCCAACACCACTGAGACCCCTGCATCATTTGGGGTGAAGTTTCTAGTAGAGCACCAGAAAGAGAATCTTTTCCACTTAGCAGAATAAGTTTTCTTAGTTGAAGGCTACCTGTAACCTTTCAAAATGTTTAATACAGCATCAGAAAGGTTCAAGCCTGCATACTCTAACTCCTCAAGAGCCATGCTTTGAGGTGAAGAGATTTGAGATTTGGGAATAGCAATGTTCCCTGATTGGAGGTTAGAAGATTGTGCCTGAGAGGCAAGCTTATTGGCCTGCTCACTGCCATGGAGAGCAGAAGAGAGTACCATTGCTGCCTGGGCCAATCTGGAGCTATCAATATCAGAGAAGCTGAGAGGGATCTGAGTTTCAGCAGCACCCTGAAAACCAGAGGGAAAGGGGGGAATGCATAGAGAAACTTGCCCGACCAATCCAGCACCAAGGCATCCAGAGGGATTGTGCCCTGGGCTGGTGGCCTGCAACAGTACTGAGGCAACTAGTGGTTCTGGTGGGATGTGAACAAGTCTATCTCTGGAATGCCCCACCTGTTGAAAATTACCTGTACCACCTGCTTGTTCAATGCCTATTGTGATGGGACTGATTGATTCGACTCAGTGTGTCTGCCAAGATATTGTCCTTTCTGGCAGATGGATGGCTTGCAGGGACACCTTTAAAGAATATGCCAGAGCCCAAATTCTCATGGCTTCTGTGCATAGGGACCTGATCTGGTGCCACCCTGCTTGTTTATGTAATACATAGTGGTGGTATTGTCTGTTCTGACCTGTACCACCTGGCCCATTACCAGTGTAGAGAAAACCTTTAGTGCCAGTCGCACTGCTCTGAGTTCCAGCAAATTTATATGCTGGAGGGACTCTGCTTCTGACCAGGTACCCTGAGTTGTGTGCTCCCCTAGATGGGCACCCAAGCCCAGCAGGGATGCATCTGTTGTGAGGATTAGTGAAGGATCCTCCTTCTGGAAGGGGACTCCTTGTCTTAGGTTGGATTCCTTTTTCATTCACAAGAGGGCTTGTAACAGGGGCCTTGTCACTGGAATGAGTATTGAGAAGGGGTCTTTTTTCTGACTTCAATGAGTCCTGAGGTGAAACTGGATGCGTCTCATGTGAAACCTGGAACCCTGCACTGTACCTGTGGATGCAGCCATATGACCCAAGAGCTGCAGAAATTGCCTGGCTGTTTTTCGACCATGCAATTTGAAGGAGTTTGCTGTGGCCTGAAGACTTTGCACCCTGTCTAGTGGTAAAAAGGCCCTGGCCTGCAGGGTGCTGATCTCTGCCCCTATGAACTGTAAAGTCTGTGTAGGGGTGAAGACAGATTTTTTCTGGTTTACTATGAAACCCAGAGATTCCAGAAGATCCTGTATAAGCCTTAGAGAGGTTGTGACCTGTTCTGGTGATTTGCCTACTATCAGCTAGTCGTCCAGGTATAGAAAGACAGTCACTCCTGTCTTCAAAGAAATGCCACAACAACTGCTAGGCATTTTGTAAACACCATGGTGCGAGGAAGGCGAAGGGTAGGGTTGCAAACTGATAATGACCTGATGGGAGTCTGAATCTGAGATATTTTCTGTAAGATCTTTATGGGGATGTGGAAATAGCCGCCCTGTAAATCCAGAGATGCCAGCCAGTCCCTTTCTGGATTATTAGTAGAATCAGCCAAAGTGACTATTTTGAACTTGCTTTTTCAGGTGCTTGTTTAAAGCTCTGAGATCCAAAATTGGCCGACACTCCCCATTTTTCTTTGTTGTTAGGAAGTATCTCGAGTAAAAACCTCTTCTTCTCAGGGTTGCAGGGACTAATTCCACTGCTTTGAGCTGAAGCAGCTTCTGGACCTCTGCCTCTAGCAATGAGATTTGTGCTAGAGGTGGGGAGGTAGAAACCCTGGGTTTTTTAGAGGAAGACATTTGAACTGCAGAGACAGACCTTTGCCCACTACCCCCAGCACCCACTTGTCTGTGGTGATGGTTGACCAGAGGAGGAAGGGACAGGACGTCTGCCTCCAAGTTAGGGAGGTGGCTTGCATCTCAGGGGTTCTGCTTAGGCTGGGGCTGAGGTTGTGGCTGAGTCCCTCGCCCAGAGCCCTTCTACCCCTACCCCTTGAGTAGCCCTGAGGGTACTGCTGGTATGAGGCATGGCTACTGGCTGGAAGAAAGGTTGTGATAAAAAGGGACGACCCCTAGCCCCCCCTTCCATAGGGCCTAGTGGATGAGGAAGTTCTATCTCTAGCAGAGTTACTTCTATAAGTAGCCTTATATTCATCCACTTTTTTCATATAGGCCACTTCGGACTCCCCAAACAGCAAATTTCCTTCCAGTGGGAAATCCAGGGCCTTTACTGGTATCCTGAGTGAGGTTTGTGACCCCAAGCCAAGCAAACCTCCTCTGAGCCACTGTATTAGCCATCCATCTGGCTGCAGTGTCATTCAAATCAGCAGCCATTTGAACTGGTACTTGCCCTCAGCCCAAACCTGGCAGTTTCTGCCAGGTCATCTGACAAGGGTGGGGTGTCCTTCATGGACATTGGCAGTACTGACTGCCACAGGGATTTCTGATACTGGGCAGCATAAGATTGAAAAGTGGTCTGTCTCATGGCCAATGAGGCTGACAGATAGCTCTTTTTGGCCATACTGTCTTGTTTTCTGGAGTCCTTGTCTGGAGGGTGTGAGGACAGAGGGACCTTAGCCTTATCACAGGCAACTTGCTGTATAACCCCTTGATGATCAGGGTGGGAGAAAAGGAATTCAGCTCCCTCCCTGTTCAGCTGATATTTTTTCTCTATTCTCTTGTCAATAGGAGGAATGGAGTTTGGGGTCTGGAGGAGCTTCATAGCATCCTTCTTAAAGAATTTATATACTGGAAGGAGGAGGGCTTTTGTGGGTGTTAAACCCATCATACTGAGGTACTCAATCTCCTCCTCATCTTCCACTTGCTCTGTTGTGTTGATGTCCACAGCATCTGCCATTCTTCTTACAAAAGAAAAAAGGGAGGAAAAATCCTCAGACACTCTGGGAGGAGAGCCAAATTCCTGCTCAGATGAAACCTCTGGGGGAATAAGTTCGTCCTCCTCATAAATGTCATCATCCCCTTCGAAATATTGTTGCTCCAGAGCAGGAGGCAACACAGAAGCAGCAACCTGGGGACCTTGGGGAGGGGCAGGAGGCTGAGGGATGATGTTTTGCAGAGCCTGGATAATTTTGAATGCCTGGGCTATGTCTTGAGCCGAAGGCATGACAGGCTGCTGCGCATAAGTCCCTGGTTTAGCAGGAGAGGGTTCTGCATGTTTGAGCTTCTTTAATTTCTTTGAGAGAACCGGGGAGTCAGCCAGTTCTTTCCCTCTTTTTGCCCCTTTTTCGCCCGTATCAGGGTCAGGGGTAGAAGCACTTGTCAATTCAACCACAACAGACTGGGGTGTCAGCTGGTCAGAGCCTGAGGGACCCCTTGGAAACGTTCCGTGAAGCCTTTCAAGGCGTTTTTCAACAGTTTTTTCTGGGAATGTTTTTTGCATATTTCACATTCCTGGTCAAATATTCAAAACCCAGACAAGCTACATAAGGTATGCTTGTCTGCCTTGGCAAACACATCTCCACACTTCAAACAGTTTTTAAAACCAGGTTCACCGGTTCTCTTTTTAGGTTTCTCAGTCATGGTGAAATATAAAATGAGAAACCTCAACCGCTAATACCAAAAGCTAATGCGGTTATTTAAACAGCTTAAAAGGCTTTTACTTTTTTTTTTTTTTTGGCAGTTGGTTCCGGAACTGATAGGGAACCGATGGAACCGAGAAAGGAGATGAAATATGAACCGCTACAGCGGTTCTGTAACCGATGAAAAGCGGTTACAAATAAAAACTTTAAGGACCAAATTTAAACGAAAATGAATAGGTTCTTTAGTTAGAGAACTGAAACAAAGTTACAATTAGCTCGGATCCATCATGGTTATACCAAACCGCGAGGAACCAAGAAAACAACAATTTAAACAATAATAACCAATATAACTAACAAATTAGTAGAGGCAGTAAAAGAAACTAAAAATATTTATGGTTTTTAAACGTTTTTCTTTCTTCTTCACGTGAAAGAGGGCGACAGAGACTCCGAGCGACCAGACTTTCAGGCAGAGAGAAAAATCTGCCGGGCTTAGAACACTACAGTTGGTAGAGGACGTATTTGAAAGATGCTCACCTGCAAAGAATTCCATCATTTGCATGTGTTCCATCTCTCCAGGCAGTCCAACCCATCAGGATGACTGCACAAAGTTATGAATGGTCTGAGCATTACTGGGGTTAGAACCATATTTATTGAGACCAAAAGGGAGTGATCAGAATCATTTGAGCTTCTTCTGTCTGAAGCTTGATCAGCAATCTCTGTAAGGCTGGAAATGGAGGGAAGACGTACAGAAATCTCCCTGTCCAGCAAAGCGACAGCGCATCTTGCCAGAAAGCACCATGTGTGGGATTGAGCGAGCAAAACTTGGGAAGTTTTGCATTTGATGGGGTTGTAAACAGATCCACATCTGGACGAACCCAGAGATTGAAGATGTGATCTACTACCTCCTGCTTTAACTCCTCCTCGTGCGCTCTTACCCAGGTGCGGCTGAGACTGTCTGGAAGAACGTTCTGCATGCCTGGAGCGTGAACTGCCAGGAGGCAAACCTTGTGCAGAACAGTCCAATTCCTGACCAGTATCACTTCTCTGCATAGAGGATATGAGCAGGTGCCCCCCTGCTTGTTGAAGTACCACACTACATACATGTCCGACTGGAGCAACAGTGTGTCCTGTTACAGCATGTTTTGAAAAGCCTGAAGTGCATACAAAACTGCTCTCATTTTGAGCACATTTATGTGCAAGTGTAGTTCTGCAGGTGACCACAAGCCCTGGGACCTGTGATTCTTGAGATGGACACCCCACCTCATCACCGATGCATCTGTGGTCAGGATTTGGGAGTAAGCAGGGGCCTAGAAAGGAACTCCCCAGGTAATGTGGTCAGAGTTCTGCCAACACTGCAGATCTTTCTGCATAGGGCTGGAAACTAGGACAGAACTGTCCAAGTCATCCACCCTCTGGTCCCATTGAGACCTGAGAGTCCACTGCGAGATATGCATGTGAAGTCTGGCCAAGGGGACTGTGGGGATGGCTGCTGCCATTAGGCCAAGAAGACGGAGAACCACCCTGGACAAAGTGTGTTTGTCGGAATCTATCAGCTATGTCTGCCTTTGCAGAGTCTCTGCTCTGCCCAGGGAAAGGAAGGCCATACCCTGGACCGTGTTCAGAACCACAGCAATAAATTGCAGGTGCTGGGAAGGAGCGAGCTGTGATTTGGAGTAACTGACAGTAATATGCAGTCATTCAAAAAGGTGCAGGGTAGCTGACAGAGAAGCCTCCAACCCCTTCCTCGATGGGGCTGCTAGAAACCAATCATCGAGGTAGGGGAAGACATAGTGCCCCTGTTTCCTCAGGGTCCCTGCCACAACCGCGAGACACTTGGTGAAAACTCATGGTGCTGAAGACAGGCAAAAGGGGAGGGCTTTGAACTGGTAATGTTCCCCTTGAAAAGAGACCTGAGAAATCTGCGATGAGGATAAAATACTGGGATGTTCAAGGCACAAAGCCACTGTCCCCTGGACAGTAGAGGCAGCAGGCTTTGGAGCATCAGCATCCAAAACCGTTTGTATTCGATGAATAGGTTTAGGGTGCTGAGGTCTTGCATCAGGAGCAGATCCCCCATCTTTTTTGGAACAAGGAAGAAGTGGGAGTAGAATCCCTTCCTGATCTGGTTTGCAGGTACTGACTCTATGGCTTCTTTTTGAAGAAGAGCTGAGATTTCCTCCCTTAACTGGGGAATGTGTGCCCTTGGGTAGTGGGAACACCCTGGAGGTTTGCTTGGGTTTTCCCGCAAAACTCGAGCGTGTGACCAAGCTTGATTAGCTGAATGACCCAGGCATCTGTAGTAATGGATTCCCATCCATCCAAGTGCCTTGTGAAACTTCCACCCACCTGTTCCTCTGATAGAAGAGAAGGAGGGAGGGTGGGCAGTGAGTCAGGAGTGGGAGGGGGTTAGCTAGTGCCGCCCCTGTAGCTCTCTGGGTTTTGGCTGGAGGGGTGGTAGCAGTGTTGGGAGCTCTGCATTTGAATTGGCGCCTAGATGCCCGCTGTGGTTTCCCTTGGTGTCTGTTTTGCCTATGGAAGGGACATCTAGGCTGAGGTTTCAAGTGATACATTGTATGTACCAACTGGAGGGTAGTGTCTTTATCTTGAAGGCTTGTGATAATGTCCGGGGCATCTCCGCCAAAGAGGACAGAGCCTCTGAAGAGGGCATCCTGAATAGCTGTCTGGACATCAGGTGTCAGCCCTGACACTCTTAACCAAGAGAATCTGCAAAGGCTCACTGCCATGGCTATGGCTCTAGTGGAGGAATCCACTGTATCGTAGGTGGCCCTAAGTGAATGACATTTGGCCAGCTTAGTAGACTGGAGGGTATCCGCCAAGGTGGCTTTAGCTTCTGAGTCTGGGAGGACCTCAACTATGGGCTTGAGCTGGCGGACCAGAGATTTTTGGTACACTAGCATGTGTGCCATATAGTTAAGGGCATAACTGGCTAGCGTTGAAGAGGAGTAGAACTTTCTCCCGAACTGGACCAGTTGTCTGGATTCCTTGTCGTAAGGGAAAGTACTGAGATTCTTAGGCTTGGCAGACCTATCGTAGGCCACAGTTATGACCACGAGTCAGCTTCTGGGTGTACGCTAAGGTGGTCTTTACCCTCTGGTGTCCTATAAACCTGGTCAGCCCTTTTCGGCCATAGCCGGGATAGAGGAGGACATCTACCAGATAGTAGAGGATAGATCCTCATGAGGTTCCAGCCAAGGGGGGATGAGAACCAGACTCATTCCAGGGAAATCTAGGTGCTCGGCCAACCTCTGACATTTCGAGTCTTGAGTGTCAGACTTCCAGCCTTGTGCCTCCGCCATTTGTCTTAGGAGGTTCACAAAGGAGGGATCCTAAGGAGGTAACTTGGGGGACTCTCTAAGGACCAGCTCTTCTGGGGAAGGGGTCTTGAATCCTGAACTCTCTGAGGATAACTTGGAATCCAAATCATCGGAATCCACAGGTTCCACGTTCAGAGGAGCAGACTCCTTTTCTAAACATACAAAACAAAGACTTTGATGGTAGATAAGGACTGCTTGGCCCACCCAGTCTGCCTATTTCCCCTACCTACTGGATAAGCTGCAGATTCTAGTTAACCAACAGTCTACTTCTTCCTACCCTCCACCAGAATTGCCTTATGTCTGTTCCATGCATTCTTTAATTCCCCACTTTTTTTGACCCCACAACCTCCTAAAGAAGGCAATTCTATGTGTCCACCACCCTCTCCATGAAAAAATACTTCCTTATGTTGCCCCTGAGCCTCCTCCCTCTATCTTCAAATTGTGCCCCCTTGTTCTTGCACATCTCTTTTTCTAACAGTCCTATCCTCCTGGACGTTGTTGATTCCCTTGAGGTACTAAAGAAGCCACACCTGACGTCGGTGCCTGTGTACAGCTTTTTGTTAGGCCTGGTGTTGAGGCTCAAGGTGTGACCGGCGAGGCCGCCTTGGGGGTCTGGTCTGGACATCCTACCTCCAAAGGCGTGGATGTCTGCTATCTGGCTCCAAAACTAATTAAGATTTCATCTCAGACCACCAAGATTGTAAAATCTCTCGGAATTCCACCTGTAGTTGAGCAGGAAATAGAGTGGGAAGTGGTGGAGGGTGAAAGGCCTGACACCCTGTATGGTAGCCTGAACCCAAGGTCTGAGTTCCATGCGTCAGGAATCCTGGTGCAGCATAATGATGGGCATTACCTGATGACTGAAAGTGAAGCAACTGAAACCCTGTTGGAGGATATCCCGGCTAGTAAGATTAACATACCGAAAAAGGGTCTGGTGTCGGGCATGACGGAGGAAAGCCTGACGGTGTCCCTGACAGAGGGTAAACTGATGACGGCCCTGATGGAGGGTAGCCTGATGGCAGAAAGCCTGACAGGGGGTACCCCGGTGAAGGGCCCACAGGTGGGGGTCCCGACGGCGGCCCTGATGGTGTCGGAGGATGGCGCAATGGAGGCCGTGACACAGGGACTAAAGGGGCCTGTGGAAACTCCTTCATCAGAGATTTCTGATGGAAGGTCTCCATCCGCTGGGTCCTGTGGTTCTGGGAACAGTGGTACAGGCTCTGATGGAGGAGGAGGAGACGGGAGCTCACCATGGAGAAAACCCCGGGCAACCCTTGACCCCCCTTACTGGAAGGGAACTTGGCATCCGACAGTACATCGTCAGGACCGTCAGGAAGGTCTGACGGATGTGACGTGGTCAGGCGATCATTGGAGGGTCCGACGACCGACTTATGAACCTGTGTCATGCAGGAGTCTGAGACTCCAACCCCCGACTTTTTGACTCCGGCTGGGGATTCATCGGAGGGTCCAATGAGTGGCTTATCAGCCACGCCTGCCAGTTTATAGCCCATGATAGTGATGGGCCTAAGGGCCGCCGAAACCTCAGACAAGCCCGAGGTACCCACAATCACTATCACCAGTGGTGGCGGGGGAGCTGAAGTGTGCACTTTGTGAGGGAGTGCAGGCTTAGCCGCAGCGCTTGTCTTCCTGGAAGAAGAGGGACTCTGCTCATCCAAAGTGCCAGGGGGTGGCTTTGCATGAAAGAGGGACTGGTCCTGGTCCCAGTGCTTTTCTTTATCCCTCTTTTTCTTCTTGTGGGTGTCAGTTGGAGAGGAGGAGGAGGTGCTTTTAAGTTTCCTGAGCTCCTTTTCCATCAGTGCAATTTTTTTCTTGAGGAAATGGGCTTTAAGGGACTGCTGAAGCCTTTTCTGTGTGGCCTGGCTAAACTGGGAGCAGGCCTCACACTCCTCGATATTATGGTCCAGGACAAGCAGAAGAAGCACAGTGTATGCTGATCCTTATGCAGCAGTTGGATGCCACAAGAATCAGACTTACTTTTATGAGATTTTGAGGATAAGGTGGAAGACATACATGATGATAACTGGATAATAAAGAGAAAAAACAGATACTCATCCAAAAATAAGGTGGTCGAACTGCTGCGACGAGCTTCAGAAGGTTCAAGTTCAAGTTTATTGCAGGAAAACTCCATTGAGCAAGCTCATTCACAAGGAGGTCCTGAAGCATTTACACAGACATGTGGACATTACATAAAAGGTATCATTGGCTATAGATGTACAAAGTTCACTAAAGGCAAATCTTGATAGGATACAACCAAGTACAGCAAGGTCAAGTTAGGAGAATTTGCTTCTTTTTTTGTTCTGCCAATGCAAGGGCAGAATTGTACACATAATTCAGATAAAGGCAATACAAATGGCTAGTGTGCAAGGACGGAAAAGAAAGGATAAGTAGGTAGGCAGGGTTGAAGATTAAAAGCAAGAAGGGATGGCTAGGGGTTTGGAGAGTAAGGGGAGAAAGATGTGAATAGGAGGTCTGATGGTAACGGGCAGTGCGACAAGATCAAGGGAGTAATATCCTTTAGCACTTCAAACCTTAACTGTCTATGTGGTTGCAGTCCTGGGTTGGACAGAACAAAGGCAGTCGGTACACGTGTAACTAACATAAGGGTAAGGAAGAGGCTTAGTGGCAGCTACAGATATCTTTTATTTTAGATGCAGCTAATGCTTTGTAGAGATTATTTGAGACAATGCTGGTTAGTTTCAGTATGGCTTGGAGTTGGTTCCATAAAGTGGGAAGGGCAAATGAAATTGCTCATTGGCCAAAGGTAGTATGAGATAGCAAGCAGGATGTAGTCTGATTTCCTGAGAGAGTATGCACTGCGGGAGATCCAGATAAGAGACGTTAAGTAGCTTGCTAGTTTATGAAGGAGTATCTTAAGGGTCCAGATACCAGCATGGACCAGGCGTCTAGTGGCAAGTGAGGTCCAACCAACAGCTGTGTACAGGTCACAATGGTGAGCTCTGTAGGGGGAGCTAGTGATGAACCATATAGCACGGTGGTAGAGAATGTCCAGCTTACTTAGGCTTGAGATTGCAGAGGAGGTGTAGATGAAATCTCTGTAATCAAGTAGGGGAAGAAATGTGGCCAAGACAAGACTGGTTCAGGTCACAAGAGGGAAAAGAGACCTATTTCTAAAAAGCAACCTAACCGTGCTTTGAGACTCTTGGATAAGTCCTCAATATAGTTGTTAAAAGTGAGCGTATTGTCAATCCAAAAGCTAAGATATTTGAATTTGGGAACAACTTCCAGGGGTTCACCCAATGAGGTAACAATAAAGTAATTTGGCAGCACATGGGGGTGCCAATGAAGGTACTATGTGTAAAAATCATTGTCTTAGTTTTCTTGGTGTTTAGGAGAAGCTTGGCTTTAATAAGATTAATTTCAAGCTGAGCAAAGTCAGCTTGCAAAATGTCACTAACTTCTGTTAGAGTTGTGCCAGAGGTATACAATACAGTGTCGTCTGTGAGGAAGTGAAGGCTGGAATTCATTATGTAGGAATCAAGATCATTGATGTATAGAGAGAACAGGATCGGGCCTAGAATGGAGCCTTGGGGGACTCCCCTGGCAATCGGATGGGAGGCTGAGAGTAAACCATCTGCTTTTACTTTCTGCAGGTCTGATGTGCACAGGTCGATGGCAGGAAAGAACTGGAGGGCGGTCGTAAGAACTGCCCTTGCTGATGTCAGTCATGTGACATTGGGCAGATGGTCCCCCGTCAGACACTCCTAGCAAAAGTTTCCATGTGGTCCTGACACCAGGGGCACAGACCTACAAGTAATTACCTACTGCAAGAGCTCTCTTGAAGCAAGAACATGGGTGTCACCAGCATTCCTCAGTCCCCCATCACAGACAAGCTCAGACGATCATCAGACCGGCAGGTACCAAAGCAACTAGGACCAACCCAGGCACACAGGAGGGGATATGTACACCTGAGTACAGATGCCGAAGGAGGCATCAGAGGAGAACCAGCTTGCTAAAGCAGGCAGAACAGTCACCCGTTACCCAACAAAGGGGGGGGAAAGTGGGAAGGAGAGCTGTGGCTCAATGGAGGAGATTCTCTAAGAGCTACTGTTTTGGTAGGTAACTATTCTATCTTCTTCGAAGATATCTCCATCCATTGAGCCACAAGATTCCCACGCAGTACCAAGTACGGAGGGAGGATAGCAGGATGTAATGATCCTGAGTAAGGAGGCCTTGCAGAACACTGAGGCCAAAGCCAATTTGTCTATGAGAGACGATATACAGACTAAAGTGTTTAGTAAATGTATGAACAGTACTTCAACTGGCAGCAGCACATATGTTCCCTATGGTCTCTGGAGTAGGCAGCTGGTGGTAGCAGTGGTATTAGGGGATCTAAAATACTCCCTATATACAGTCCGCCTACACGGGGATTAGCAGCTGGTATATCAGTGATATTTGGGGATCTGAGCTATTCCCTGTCTAGAGTCAGCACACAGTTGAGTTAGCAGACAGGAAATCTAGCAGGAAGGCACACAGTGCATTCTTAAAGCAAGTCTACAAATAATCCTAATTAGAAGCTACAAATGGTTATGGGAGTTACCTAAGTACAATATTAGGAGAGCCTAGATACTTAATATGTGAGGAAGGGACATGCAGAGGGAGAAGGGTGGGGCAGGAAGGGTTGTTGGGTACAGGGGATGTGGAGTGGTGGTGGTGTTTCTGGGAGCCCTCAGAGAGAGGGATGCCTGGTCTGTAAGAAGTTTAGTCAGCTGAGGGCAGAAGTGTGGCTGCTGAGGTAAGAGAACAAGTGTGCTCGTGGAAAGGTGATTCAGAGGGTGATGAAGGGATGGGCAAAGTGAATGCAGGGTGTGGAGGCTGGTAAGGGAAGGGGAGCAGGAAGGGACACAAGAGGAAGAGGGGGCCAAGAGCGTTAGGCAGAAAAGAGCAGCTGCTTAAGCAGGTCCCAGGGGTTCCTGTCCCGAGAGGGAGGGAGAGAGGGCCAGGGAAGTGGATAGATAACAGTAAGGGAAAAGGGAAGGCAGGATGTGGGGCAGGGGAAGCATTCACAGAGTTGCCAGTGCAGAACAGATTCCTCCCACTGAATGTGTGGGGGAGAGGGAGGCAGGGGAAACTGGTGGAATGGGGACAGTGGGATAGAGACAGATGGAGGTAGTAGGTGGGAGGTGTCAGGGAAAGTAAGGTGGAGGGGTGGGAAATAGTGAATTAAAGTGAGGGGGCAGGTGGAGCAGAGAAGGACGTGGTGGACAAGAGGGAATGAGGGGGCATGCCAGGGGCAGCAGAAAGAAAGGTTAGAGGACAAACAGGGTGTAAGCAAAAGGAAAGTTAGGGGACATGCCAGGGGAGAAAGGCTTGGGAGGGATAGGAAGGGACAGCTGGGGTGGGGGCAGGGGAACAGAGGGACAGCAGAGTACAGGGAGACAGGAGAGAGTGAGCAGGAGGATGGGGGGTAATCTTGGAGGATTCAGTTGTGAAGTGGATGAGATGGGAAGGGAAAGAGTCCAGGGCAAGCCGCAGGAGTGTAGAACATATACCAGGGATGAAGGCAGGAAGAGTGGATCTATGACAGCACATCAGTGGGTCTGGGGAAGCGAAACCTCACAATATATTGCAACTTGGGATGAATAACCATGTAGGATGTAAGGTGAGGGAGCTGCAAAAGAGGTATAGGGAGGTGGGGAGAATTTGCAGTGAGGACAACAGCCTTCTCGGATGCGATTCTGTTACCAAGGGCAATTAATGCAAGGAAGGTAAGAAAATAGGAATTCAACAGATGGCTTAGGGGGTGGTGTGAAAAGAAGGGGTACAGACTCGTTGGTGGCTGGGAAGGGACCTAAGATAACAAGGACTTATATAAACCAGGGAAGCTGCATCTGATTACAAACAGTACCAGGGTTCTGAAGGGCAAACTGGAAGAATTCATGGGGAAAAAGTTCAATTTAACTGGCAGGGAAGGCAGCAAGGTGCACAACATACTTAATCACTTGGTGGAGGAGGCTGATAGGCCTTCCCCAATCAGGATAACATGGGGAGGAACTAGTTTAGAAGGGTGGAGGTTGGGAGAGGCAACTGAGGAAGGAGGAAGTGGGGAGAGGCAGGAAAGCAGTAAGGAAGGTCCCAAGCTGCGGTAGAGGGTGGTGTCTCTAAACACCAGAAGCATGGGAAACAAGATGGCAGTACTGTAGTCACTGATGGCCAAGGGAGAGGTGGAGATAATGGCCTTCACAGAGACATGGGCCACACAAAACCACGACTGGGACCTTGCAGTTCCTGGGTACAAACTATATGGAATGGATAGGGAGATGGGGGTATGGCTCTGTACAAGAAAGAGTGGATAATTTGTACCAGACAGGAAGAGTTAGACGGTAAGACTGAAGCATTGTGGGTACAAGTACAATCCATTAGATGGAGGAAAATAAGGATGGGGGTGGTCTACAGGCCCTTGTCCCAGGAAGAGGAACTGGATGGGATACTATGACCTCAAATCATAGAAGTGACCAGTAGTGGTAGAAGTAATAATTGGAGATTTCAATCTACTTGGGGTGGACTGGAAAATCCCCAGCTACTTCCTGCAGTAAGGAACAAGTCCTGTTGGATGTATTTCAGGATGGTTTTCTGGCCCAGGGTGTCATGGAACCCACTAGGGAGTCAGATGTACTGGACCTGGTACTGTCCAACTGTGAGCATGTTCAGGATGTGAAAGTGGAAGTGCCACTTGCAGGTAGTGACCACCACACAGTGTGGTTCCACCTGGACATGGGCAGAGGGATGGTCAGAACCAGGACAAGAGTGCTGCACTTTAAGAGGGTAGAATTTGGTAGGATGGGAGAAACTGAAGTAGAGAACCTTGCTGAGATCAGAAAGGAGAGAAACATGGAGCAGAAAGGACCGATAATAAAGGGGGGACTGAGGGAGGCCACTAGTGAGTGTGCCAAAATAAAAAGTAAGAAAACTATTGCCAAAAAGCCCCACTACTTCGGGAAGGAAATGTCAAAAGCTGTACATGACAAAAGAGCAGCCTTCCAGAAGTACAAATGTACTCAGAAGTTGGGGATAGGGTGGATTACTCTGCTGAATCAAGGAAGGCAAGTAGAGTAGATAGGATGGCAAAGGCAACAAAGGAGGTGCAGCTAGCACAGGGGGTAAGAACAGGCGAGAAGGCCTTTTTCCGATATATAAGGGAGAAAAGGAACATAATGGATGAGCTATACAGATTGAAAAAGGAGGCTGGTTTTGCAGATGGTAGTGAAGAGAAAGTGGAGGTACTTAACAAGTACTTCTGTTCAGTCTTCACTAGAGAGAAGGATGGACCAGTATCACAGGGGAATAGGGGATGGGGACCAGGAGAGAGAAGGCACGGACAAATTCAGTCAACTTGATGGGGTACTTAAGGGCCTAAGAGCCCTGAAAACTGATAAATTCTGAGAGCCATCTAAGGGAACTGACAAAGGTTTTCCCCTGGCAGACCTGTTACCAACACTTCTCTGTAGTCAGGGATCATGCCCTGGGACTGGTGAACTGTACATGCGGTGTCGCGCCATAAAAGTGGGCCAAAGGATGAACTAGAAAACTACAAGCCAGTCAGTCTGACCTTGACAATGGACAAGCTGATGGAGTCTGGTCTCAAAGAGAGACTGGTGAGTTTTCTGGAGGACAATGGTCTTCAGGCCATGAGGCAGCATGGGTTTGTTTCAGGAAGGCCCTTCCAGATGAACCTAATTGACTTTGTTGATTGGGTCACCAGGACAGTGGATAGTGGACAAGGGCCAAGTGGTTGGTGTCCTTTATCTGGACTGCAGCAAGATCTTCAACTCTGTACTGCACAGGAGACTCGTCAGAAAGCCAGAAGACTTAGAGGTGGGGCTAAGTTTGTTGGGTGGATGAGAAGCAGGCTGCTGGACAGAAGCCAAAAGGTGGTAGTCAAGGGGAGACTTCTCAGAAGTTAGGCCTGTGACCAGTGGCACCCCACATGGCTTTGTGCTTGGTCCCGTTGTTGTTTAGCATATTAATAACTGACATGCAGATGGGATCAAGGGTAAGATCTGCCTGTTCTTGGATGACACAAAACTATGCGGGAGGGAGGACATGGAGGAGGGGAGACAGGAACTCAGAGAAGACCTGACTAGGCTAGAGAAGAGTTCTGGTATTCGGCAACTGGATTCCATGCTATAAAGTGTAAAGTTGTGTGCGTGGGGGCGAAAAACCCAGGGACCAAATACTGGGTGGGTAGTGTGCAGGTAATGAGGTCAGAAGAAGAGAAGGAGCTGGACATAATCATCAAGAGTGACCTGAAACACTCAGCACACTGCAGAAAAGCTGTGGCCAAAGCAAAAATCAGTTGCTGGGCTGCATAGTTAGGGGAATTACCAACAGGAAGGTGAAGGTCATTTTGCCGCTGCACAGGTCTCTAGTAAGACTGCACCTAGAGTACAGTGTGCAATATTGGTGTGCTTATCGTAAGAAGAATACTAACTTATTGAAATGGTCCAGAGAAGGTCAAGCAAGCAGACCCGGGGCCAGCAAGGCAACATCTTCGAGGAGAGGCTCAGGCGTCCCAACATGTACTCTCTAAAGGGCAAAAAGGAGAGGTGGGACATGACTGAGACCTTCAAGTACCTTAAAGGTAGAAAGAGGGTGAGCATTGAGGGCCTCTTCAGCCTTACTGAAAACAAGACCACTGGGGGTAACATCCTAAAGCTGGTGGGGGGGAGGTTCAAGAGGGAGATGAGGAGGCACTTTTTCATCGAGAGGGTGGTAGCTTAATGGAATGAGTTGCTGGAGGAAGTGTATCCCTGAAAATGGTGAACACTTTCAAGAGACATTGAGACAGGGTGAGGGGGAAGTTGCAAGTAGGAAGGAAGAGATGGGCAGAGGGGATATTTGAGAGGGGTCAAGGGGGATATGAGGAGTGGAGACAGTTCCTCCTGAAAACACAGTGTAAACTGCGCACTTCAGCAGACTAGATAAACTGTAAGGCCTTTATCATTTGTACGTTCGTATGTCAGCAGCGGACACATTTGGAAACAAGTCACTGAAGTAGCCACCCCATGGGTGGAGTGAGCACAGACAGGACCAGGAAGTTGCTTACCTCACTTCTGGAAACAGAATATAATATGACAGGCCCTATTCTGAAATTGGGGAGCCCACCATTCTGGGGACAAAAGCTACAAATAGTCATGAGGATTTTCTACAAATCTTTGTATGATCCAAGTAGGAACGCTGCACCCTCCAGACATCCATTGTGTGTAAATGACATTCCCCACAACCGGTGGGAGAAGAAACATAAACAGGAAGGTCAATAGTCTAATTTAGTGTTCTCTCAGATACTACCTTTGTAAGGAAATGAGGATTAGTGCGTAGTGTAATCCTCTACTTGTGAAAATTATTAAAAGGAGGGTTTGCAACCACAGCCTGTAATTCTGAATGCATCTAGTAGGCATCATAGCCACTAGGAACAGTGTCTCCTATGAGAGGAAGCACAGCTCACAAGTGCAGTCTCAAAGGGAGGCGCAGTCAGGAGGCTCAATTCTCAAAGAATGGAGCAAGCTGCGCCACCAGCAGCTTGGGCTGATCTCTGGTGTGCAGGGACCCTGCACCTGATTCAGGAATGGGTGACGTCCTGGTACCAAAGTCCCACAGCTTGTGGCAAATGCTGCTGTGCACCAACAGCAAGGTGCATGGGAGGAGTTAACCACAAGCTGAGGGGTCGGGTGGTTGGGCAGCATCAGTGCCCAGTAATGAGGAACAGCCTGGAGGCTAGCAGTGTGAGGCAGGATGGGACGGGGGTCATAGACAGCAAGTAGGGCAAGGATGGCTGCCAGGGTGGTGGTAACAGATCCCCGAAGAGGATGCAGCCATGCCTGTGCTATCCGTTGAGGGGGGGCAGCTGCTGCATGCCTGGCACCAGAAGGGGAAAACCTGTGGGCACTGCACCATTGGGTGTGAGTGCTCCAG
Organism: Neoceratodus forsteri; assembly: GCA_016271365.2. Taxonomy (NCBI): domain Eukaryota; kingdom Metazoa; phylum Chordata; order Ceratodontiformes; family Ceratodontidae; genus Neoceratodus; species Neoceratodus forsteri. The sequence goes on from CM057450.1 coordinate 1,225,698,182, forward strand.
GTGCTGTGGGGGCACTGGATATCGCAGGTGGGCAGCAGAACAGGTACCCTCCCACCACGCCAAAGTTCCAGGGGTGGGGCAAAGGTTGTTATACCACCTGTTGGGTGGTCTATGTCCTGGCAGGTCCCGCTAGCTGTCGGAATCCCATGTAAGGGGATGTTGCAGCCAGTGACCACCACAAGCCCCCAGAGCCCTGGCACACCACCGACCTTGGCGCAAGCTTGGTACAGTGCAGGTCTGGTGCAGGGAGTCCCCTTTGTGCTTCAGCCACCCTTTCTGAATCACAAATTCCGCAAGTTGTGATGCCCCTTGAGTCACTTCCTTTTGACACTGGCACCTTGCGTTGCAATTGGAGTTTCGAGACTTGAGCCCAGGCCAGGGTCCCTAGGATCAAATTAAAGTCCCCCTCCGGGGGGTGAAATAGTAGAGTACCTCTTAGAAATCTATGGGAAACCTCTATCTGGGCCACTGTTTTGCCCTCTGTAAGGGCATGAAAAGCTGACACAGCAGCTAGGTTGACTTTTATAGTGGAATACCCCAGTCCTGAGTCCTTAAGGAACAAGAGATAGTCTAGCACATTAGGGACTGGACAGGAAAAGGATCCAGGGCATGCTGAATATACCACATCATAAAATGTTTCCTTTTTGTGAGTATGCGTACCACACAGATGGCTTTCTGGCCACCAGCAGAACATCAGCAACTGCTGGGGAATCTCTGAAGCAGGAAAGCTCTATGTCCACAGAAGACAGGCCTGGAGGTGCAAGGATCAAAGATCCGAGTGCACCAGAGCACCCAGCTCTTGTGTCAGAAGCCCTGCTCGCAGGGGGAGTGGGATTCGAGGCTCCACTGCCAGTTGCTGGAGCAGTGGGAACCAGTCAATAGGGTATATCTTATGAGGAGGAGGTTGGGGGCCTTGAGGATGTACTCCCTGGAGGAGAGGAGGGAGATAGGGGACATGATAGAGACCTTCAAATACTTGAAGGGGACAAATAGGGTAGATAGGGAGGGTCTCTTCAAACTAGGGGAAGCCAAACCACAAGGGGACACAGACTAAAGCTGGAAAGGGGGAGGTTTAGGAGTGATGTTAAGAAGCATTTCTTCATGGAGAGGTGGTGACCAACTGGCATGCGCTGCCAGAAGAAGTGGTCTCAGTGAAGTCAGTGAGTGGCTTTAAGAGGGCTTAGGATAGGCATAAGGGAAACCATGGGTCCTTGTTGGGGGCAGACAGAGTGGCGGGGGACCGGAGAGGGCAGGATCAGTAGAGTAAGCTGGAGACCCTGAAATATAAGTTGACTTGTTAGACCAAATGGCCTTCTTCTGCTGGCTCTTTTGTATGTTCATATGTAGATTTGCCCTGGCCAGTAAGGGGCCACCAGAATCAAGGTGGCCAGCTCAGCCCATAGCTTGACCAGAACCCACTGTATTAGTGGGAATGTGGGAAAAGCATACAGAAACCTCCTGTTCCAGGAGAGGGACAATGCATCTCACCAGAAAACTCTAGGCCCTGGAGCAAGTTAGTAGAAAAGAGCAGTTTTGCATTGCATGGAGATGCAAAGAGGCCTATGTCTGGCTGACCCCATTTTCCTTTTTTTTTTTATTTGCTGTTTATGCTCCCTCCTTCTCCACAGATTTACCTTCCCTCAGGTCCTCCAAGGCATTGGGCTGGCTCTCCATCCTCTTCCCCCAGGGTCACTTTCATGTTGCCTAGATTTGCCCCCGGTGGGGAGGGAGGAGCAGTCTCCTGTTACTGCTCCAGACCACCTGCTTTATGTCTTTGTCATGCATCCTGGAGGATCATCAGAGTGATAGGGCTTAGGGCTACGTGCTGGAGGCCATCGCCAGGTTCGACTGTGGGGTCTTTTTCCACATTTTCTCCTATCCCCAAGGGCGTTGGCATACTGGGAGCTCCAGGGGATGTAGGCGCATCACAATGTGATGGCCGTCCCAGAGCTCACCGACATCCTCCCTAACCACGGCATCCCGAGCCACACTACCATCTGTGGTCACCCAGGTGGTGGTATTGCAGCGGGATGGCTGCCCCCTCCCTCCCTCCCTGGATGAGGAGAGCAATCTGAGGGATGATCTATCCTCCCGCCTCCCGCTGGCTCCTGATGACTCAAGTCTGCACCCAAACCCTGGTCGCCAATGGTAGCACTCCAGCTGTGCCAAGGGCCGGCCTTACTGACCCCATTTTTCAATAAGGCCATTCACAACTGAGTCAGAGAGTTCAAATTCATGGCAGAGCACATGGGATTGACTGAGGTAATCAGCCAGTGCATTCAGAGTACTGGGCAGGAACACTGCTAACAGAAATATGCCACATTCCACAGCCCAGTTCTAAACTATCATCACCTCTTTGCAGAGGGGTTACAAATGTACGCTGCCTTGTCAGTTGATGTAGTACATCACCCAAATATTTTCTGTACAGATCATCAGCTGATTCCCCAGAAGGAGGATGGTGAAGGCCTGTAGGCCACGCAGAACAACCCTGTTCTCCAGACTTGCTGTGTAGAACCATATCCAGAAGGGTCCATTTGCCCTGAGTTCTGAAGGGGCCCAAATGAGCACCCCATCCTGAATCCGAGGGGTCTGTGGTAATCACCAACAGAGGGAATAGCCTGATGAATGGGGACACTGTCTCTAGGCTGGAGTGGTCCAACCACCAGAGCAGGGTGCAATGGAGAGGAGGAGTCACTTGCATGAGATACTCCAACTCACCAGAATGCTGTGACTACTGCGCCATACGGAACTACTGAGGGATCCTCACTGGGAGGCGAGATAGCATGACAGTCAGTATGGCTGAAGTAATCAGGTCAATTAGCCTTAGAAGGCATCTTAGCAAGACATAGTTGCTGGATGCTACCAGCTCTGCCTGGGACACCAGTGCCATAGCATGGTCAAAGGACAGAATTGCCCAGCCCAGCCCAGTGTACAGAACTGCCCCTATGTATTGGAGCCTCTGGCTGCATCCTTCACATCTAGAGCAACCATCCAATCCCTATTTAGTAAAAGAGAGAGGAGGGACTGCAAAGAGACCATTCAAAACTTTTTTTATACAACACCCGTGGGTCTCGTTCAGGAAAATATTTGCGATATCTCACAGGCCACATGTGAGTATATGAGATATTTTCAAGTTGGGCATGTCACAATGAATATCTTTTCACGCTGGGTATGTCACAAAAGGTTTGGAACTCATTTAGAATGTTCGGCCTCAGTAGCAGTACTATCTGTATTCAAATGCAAATAACTTTAAAGCAAAAAATATTAGCATGGTACTGTGAGCATGAAAGTTGTTCAGCACAAAAATATCTACAAAATGAGTGGTTTCATTTATAGCTGCCTTTTATTTTATTTTTTATAATTAGCAAAAAATCTGTAGAAAATTCAGTTTTTTTTCACTTTTTCAACAAACATTTCAAATAACTAAAATGAAAAATGATAGCATGGTACCGTGAGCACAAAATTTGTTCAGCACAAAAATATCTACAAAATTAGTGGTGTTTTATTTACAGGTACCTTTTCTTTTTTTTTTATAATTGGCCAAGAACTGAAGAAAATTCAATTTGTTTAATTTTTGACAAACAAATGTGAATAACTTTAAAACAAAAAAATGACAGCATGGTACTGTGAGAACGAAATCTGTTCAGCACAAAAAGATCTACAAAATGAGTGGTATTTAATTTACAGATGCCTTTTAGTTTTTATAGAATTAGCAAAAAACAGCAGAGAATTCCATTTTTTTCACTTTTTACAACAAATGCAAATAACTTTAAAACAGAAAAAAGACTGACCACACTTGTTGTACAAATGAAATATGACATGGATGGAAGTGAGATAGCAGAAATATCTTCACTCGCTATCACTGAACTCGCCACTCGTGGGATATCAAGAGTTCAGTGACAGCTCGTGAAGATATTTATGCTATCTCACCCCCACCCATGCCATATTTTGTATGTATTTGATGAATATATTCAGTCATCAATGGTCTGTCTAGTACTAGCCTTATATCCCCAGTCCTTTTTGGTACCAGAAAGTACCAGGAATAATGGCCCTGGTTCTGTTCTGAAACTGGGATGAGTTCCACAGCCCTCTTGCAGAGAAGAGTTTGAACCTCCTCCAGCAGGAGAGCAAGACATTCTGGAGGATATCTGTTGAGCAAACAGGGTGCACTGGGGAACAGTAAGCGCTCTAGGGTGTGTCCTTCCTGAACCACCTCCAGATCCCAGGCATCAGTAGTTCACCCCTCCACTTTTGAAGGAAGAGGGAGATTTGGCTCCCCACCAGGAAATCCTGAGACAGTGAGGCCAGAGGAAGGGCAGGGGAGTCAGAAAGTGTCAGGAGTGGCAGGGTGCTGGTTATGGTCTGACCTTTTGTAAGTCTGGCAGGTTTGTTGCTTGGGCAGTGGAAGGCTGAGGCCTCTGGGGACCACATCCCAGGCTTCTTGAATAGCCACAGACTGGACTGGCACAGGGCCTGCAAAAAGAACCTAAACCCCATCTTGTGGATGTAGGGTTCAAAGTATGTAGGGACCTTAAAGTCATTTTTATTATTTTATTTAAAAATGTTTGTTAACCTGGTAACTCCGAGAGCATCGTATGCTTATTTTCATGGAGGATCTGGACAAATAACAATTAACAGATACATAAAATTATCACAAAACGTATATACTGGAGAACAGTAACAGTAAATATACGATCAATAATAATCAATTAGAGCAGTCCCATTTTGACTTATCAATACAATAATTCTTCAAGTTTCACTTAAAAGCATGATAAGTTCCAGAATAATGCAGTGACGGTGGAAGTGCATTCCAGTCTGTTACCACTTATAATCAAAAGAATGTTGAACTCAGGATGATTTGTATAGAGGCAATCTAAAACATAAAGTTGATGTCGAGCGTGCTGAATATCTAGAGCTTCCTTCTTTAATCAGATCCTTAAAAGATAATTGAATGGTGCTATACCAAAATCTCTAAAATGAGATTAACCTAAAATATAAACAATGTTCAAAGGAGTACCAATTAAGCGAAGTAAAAGAAAAAGAAGGAATTAACAAGGTAAACCGTGGAGTGAATTACTTACCTGAATACAACTTGAGGTCACATGGCCATGAGCGAAATTAACAGGAGGGAGGTTCAGGAGAGACGTGAGGAAGTACTTCTTTATGGAAAGGGTGGTGGAACCTTGGAACAGTCTGTCGGCCAAGAAGGTGGGTGCAAACACAGTCAAGGAATCAGGGGATTCAAGCAGGCATTAGATGGAATGAAGGGAATAGTGGTTGCCCAGGGCGACACAACCAGGGAGGAGAATAGGGAAAAGATGGGGAGGGTTAGTACCCTGGAGGAACAACAGGTTCCAGGGAAGGTTCCAGGGATTATAGGGAGTATGGGCAGACTGGATGGATCTCTGTCCTTTTTTTGCCGTGATGGTCTGCATTTCTATTAAGTATATAAGATACAACGATGTGTCATCCTGGGACTAGCTAAAACATAGTGACATGCATTATGATAAGCAGCTCTGACTCTATTTTAAGAAGTCACCACTGTAGCTGAATAAACTGGTAGTCCATAATCAATTACTGACAAAAGTAGTGATTGTACCAACACTTTTTTTAGCATGAAATGAAAGGCAATTCCTATTCTGTAAAGCAAAACCAATCGTGAATTAAATCTTGACCAGAGAATCAATGTGAAAATTATGACAATAAACTATCCAAGTAAAAAACCTAAATACTTAAAACAATCAACCTGTTCAATTTCATCATCACTAGTATCCCTAATTGGCAAATAGTCTGGAATAGAGGTAAACTTGCTCCTATTTCCAAAATAACATAAATTTGGTCTTAGACACATTCAACAACGAACCACTGTGATTTAACACCTATTGACTGACTGAAACTCATACTGTAAATCCAATATTACATTTTCAGAATTACACCCACCATTAAACAAAGCAATATCATCTGTATAAAGTAAGATCTTAGAAGATGAAATAACCAAAGGTAAATCATTAACAAAAAGACTGAATAACAACAGGCCTAAAATGGAACCCTGTTGAACCGCTGTATTAATTCCAGCCAAAGGAGACTTTACACCATCTATGGTTACCTGTTGCTTTCTACCTCTCAAGTAACTCTCTGACCAAGAAATAACCCCCTTCTCAAAGCCAATGCCCCTGAGCTTGGAAAGCAGATGATTGTGTTGCACCAGGTCAAAGGCTTTGTATATATCAAAAAAAAAAACAGCAGCAGCTGTCTCACCCCTGTACAAGGCCTCATGGAGAACGGCAGTCAATTCCACCAAAGTTGTTAAAGTACTGTGTTCTTTTTTAAATAGCTGTTGTAGCACAGACACTATACTATTCTGCTCTAGGTAGTCTGAGATTTTATCAAAGACCACTTTCTCCAAAACCATGGAGAGAAGAGACAACAATGAGACAGGTCGTTAATTTTTTTTTCCATAGCAGGAGCAAGACAGAGGCAGGAAACTACAGACCTGTCAGTTTGACCTCTGTGGTAGGGAAAGTGATGAAATCGCTTCTGAAGGAAAGAACTGTAGAGTACCTAGAGGCCAGTGGGGCACAGAACCCAAGGCAGCATGGGTTCACAGTGGGAAGGTCAAGTCAGGCTAATCTAATCAATTTCTTTGACTGGGTGACCAAAGTAGTAGACCAGGGAGGGGCTATGGACATGGCCTATCTAGACTTTAGCAAGGCATTCGACACAGTCCCACACAAAAGATTAATAAACAAATTAACCAGTGGAGTGGGTCCCAGGGTGGTAGCCTGGATAAAACACTGGCTGGACAACAGGACACGAAAGGTATTTGTAAACGGAGTCCACTCTAAAGAAAGGGATGTTACCAGTGGGGTACCGCAGGGTTCAGTACTGGGTCCAGTCCTTTTTAATGTCTTTATAAGTGACATTGCAGAGGGACTGGAAGGAAAAATATGCCTCTTTGCAGATGACACAAAGATCTGCAACAGGGTTGATACACAAGGAGGCGTGGAAAGGATGAGAAGGGACTTGGCAAGGTTGGAGGAATGGTCAGTCATATGGCAGCTTGGATTCAATGCAAATAAGTGCAAAATAATGCACCTGGGAAACAAAACGCAGGGAAAAGTACACAATGCAGGGAGGTAGTAACAGCAACAAAAATGGAAAGGAACCTGGGGGTAATCATATCAGATGACCTTAAGTTTGGCAAGCAATGTGAGAAGGCAGTAGGGAGGGCTGGGGATACTGGGAAGTATAGGGAGAGGCATCACCAGCAGAAAACAGGAAGTTGTTATCCCTCTGTACAGACAGTTGGTGAGACCCCATCTGGAGTACTGCGTCCAGTTCTGGAGATCCCATCTCTGCAAGGACATAGACAGGATGGAGGCAGTCCAGAGGAGGGCAACTAAAATGGTGCAGGATCTGACAGAGAAGCCATACAAGGAGAGAATAAAGGAGCTTAATATGTATATACGTGAGGAAAGGAGGAAGAGGGGGGACATGATAGAAACTTTTAAGTACCTCAGTGGAATCAACAAAGTCCAAGAGGGTAGCATCTTTCAGAAAAAGAGATGTGCAGGAACAAGGGGACACAATTTGAAGATGGAGGGGGGAATGACTGAGGGGCAATGTGAGGAAGTATTTTTTCACAGAGTGGGTGGTGGACGCATGGAACAGCCTTCCTGAGGAGGTTGTGGGGTCTAAAACTGTGGGGGAATTCAAGTATGCATGGAACAGACATAAGGCAATTCTTGTGGGGGGTAGAAAGAAACAGGCTGTTGGTTAACTAGGATCTGCAGTTTATCCTGTAGGTAGAGAAATGGGCAGACTAGGTGGGGCAAGCGGTCCTTATCTGCCATCAAAGTGTATGTTTCTATGTTTCATATAGATTTTTATGGTGTTTTGGTCATTTTCTCCCTGATCCCGGCCCCCACCTTGGATGGGCGCATGCATGTGGAGGCATGCACATCCGCGTCTCAAGGTGCCTCCTTCATGTTGCCCCCACCGCCTACGCTAACCACCGGACCTCCACTCGGTGGCAGCGGGACTGGGGGAGGCAACCACCCCCAGGAGAGGAGCGATGCCTTCCAGCACACTCAATCCTGCTCCGCCTCACCCCCCTATGCCGGCACCCTGATGACACAAGTCCATTCCCAAACCCAGGTCGCCGGCATAGCATGAGGTAAGGCATCCAGCACCTCAGCCCCACTGGGCCAGCTTAGGTCTATAATTTTTAACTAAAGACCTGTCATTACCCTTATAAGTAGGCATCATGCTTGCGTGCCTCCACAACTCGGAGGAAAACCCCATATTTCAATGAAAATTAAACAATAATTTCAGTGGTCCAACCATTATATCTCTTACACAAGAAATTAATTTTAACTCAATCCCATCCTCACCAGTTCTTGTCTTAATATTCATTTGTCAATAACCCTACACATCTTCCTCAGCTAATTCCCTAAAATCAAAAACTCCATTTACATCACTCTTTCCTGATGCAGTCTCCTATAAAAAATTATCCTGAATCACATTATTTCCTATATTACAAAAGAAATGATTTAATTCCGTAACTGTTTCCAAGGAATCTGTTTTAGTTGTCTGTTTTCCCCAAAAGCTCATTTAATATTTTCCAATTTTCCTTCATTCCATTTCCATGTTCAAATTGTTTACTTAAACAGAATTGAAATTTGACTTTCCAGGTCAGTTTTTTTACTTAAATTCCTCAATCTTTTATACTCATTTATATTTCTCAAGGATTTGTCCAGTCTATATTATTTTTCAAGCTTTTTCTCTTTCATGCACTGCACTGATCCGATGTAATCCAACTCTGATTTCTGTTCTTAACACCAAGTTTTCACATTGGGGCAACCTCATCACATATAATCAAAAACTCTGCTGAGAGGACATTTTACACTGTATCAAAATCAGGTATACAATGCAAACATGACCAATCAATATTAGCAATCATATTTCTGAATTCAAATAGAAAATTTCTAAAATTCCTGGATTGAATGAAAATTGGAGGTACATCACATTTACGTGATGATCTTACACAAAGTACAGGATTGTGACCACTCAGAACACCTGGTAAGGCACTATCTCAATTATTCTGTCAGGTCTGGATATCAAAATCCAGTCCAGTAAAGTTTTGGTTCCTGTTCTATAGTTTGTAAATTGTTGAATCATTAATAATTTGAGTTAGCCTCTAACTCCTTAATTTTATCTCTAAGTGTAAAATGCATTTTGTCCTTCCAATTAATGTTAGCATCTCCTAAGAAAATTATTTCTTTAGTTTTAGATTTTGACCCCCAGTAACCTGCTAGCAAAGACATCCCATCCTCTGAAAAACTTGGGGGTTGGTGAAAAGTTCCAATAAATAGCTGCCTTGTGCACCCAACATTTTTGAGGTAAATCACTGAATGCATTTTCAACAACAGCACCAAATAATTGTGCTCCTCTAAAGGGAGCATTCAGCACAGATTGCTGTACATCAGAGGCAAAACCATCCATTCATAGCCAGAGAGTGGCAGTGAAGGCAAACACCAGAGGCAGCAGCACTGTGCATCTGAGGTGTCACTGGCAGACCTGAGCATGCACTTTCCAGCTCTCTGGCCATTATAAATAATTTGCTGGCCATTATTTTGTCCTAGCCCTCTGGCAGTTTATCTGTCAGAGAGGCTACTGTCTTCCACAGGCAAGTCTGATATGTTATCTTGTAAGCCTGCTGCTTTGCAATCCTTAGGCCAAGGAAAACAGAGACAAATCCTGGTTGCCTGATCAAAAGTCCTCTTTCCCATTACATCCAGCTTCCTCAACTCCTTATCAGGAGGAAGAAAGCTCATATGCTTGGGTACTTCTGATCTATCATGAGCAGTAATAATCCCTATTGAATCTGTTTTAGGCTACAATAAATAGCATGGCTTTGCTGTCGGGGCTGGACATTGTTTATCAGTCTTTCTGGGAAATCCTGCCAATTGAACTGGCCTATGCCAAACAGCCAAGGTGGCATCCTTCAATGCAGAATGCACAGGAGGAATTATAAGTGTAGAGGAGTCAGAGACCTCCAAGAACTCACAGAGATGTCTCTTGGAGGAATCTTCCTCCTCTGTCTAAAACCAAATTTAGCCTGTACCTGTTTGAGGAAGGCCTGAAATGAGGCATCCTTAGGTGGAGATCTTGGGAGTGTTTTTCACATGCTCGAGTAGGCACTGGGAGTAGAGCTTGAGCCTACTACATCTATTAGTTCTTCTTTCCTATCCATGGCCTCCTCCTCCTCATCATCCATGTATTCTGGATAATATATTTCAGTTCTTCATCTGTATCAACTGTCATCAGTAGAGGGTCGACAGGATGAGGAGATAATGGAGGAAGAACCGTCAACAGGTATCCTGTCAACAGAGATTATTCAGGGTCTGGCACGAGAATAAGGACTGAGAAGTGCGGTGTTGAAGGTAAAGTCGACAATGGTACAGTCGAGGGCACCAGAGGCGACGACGACAGTGGTAGCAGCAATAGTTGCTGGAAAAGATCTGACATCGTCTGCTAAAGGAGCTGTGTTTCAATGGGCTCAAAAGGGGACTGTATCCGATAGCAGAATAGGCTGTGAATTCCCTCTCTGCGGAGGCAAACCAGTGCCAGACCCTGATGTTGGTGTCTCAGAGACAGTTGGGGCAGGAATGGTTCCCATCTATGGCAGTGGACATATCTCTTCTTTCAAGTAAATGAAAATGTTCCGGGGAAGCGGACTTGTCTTTACACCACTTCTCCTCCTCTGAGTGGCGGTGCTTTTCTGCCAACGTAGAGGTTTTGTCCTTTTTCTTTGAACAAGTAGCAACGGCTGCTGTCAACAGTTGGGAGTGGCAGGCCGACAGTGAACTGGGAACAGATGCAGTTGACAGTGAAGCTACCTTCAACACAGCCAGTTTCTCCATTTCCTGTAGCTTTAGATAAGCTTCTAGAGCTATCCTGGGACATCTCCTGGTTGCCTGATTAAAGTTTTGGCAGAAAGAGCAAGCTTTAGCATTGTGGTGTTTGCCAAGACACTGACTATGCATGGAGTGGTTGCTGTCTTTCTAAATCTTCACAGCACCTCAGCAGCAATAGCAGAACAATGGTTCCTTGTCTGTCAGCAACAACATAAAATTAAAGTTTAAAATAACTAACTTGAGAAAGCAGTGACAGCAAGCTGTCCAGGTTAGATGGTGTTCTTCAGCAGTGGTGGACCGGCAGAGCAGTTGACTGTGGAAGAAAGAACTGAGGCATGCTGGGGACGGCCATGTTATATAGGTGCCGATGAGGCATACTGAGGTAGGAAGTCCTAGCCATCAAAAATTTCTGGGTGGTCTAGATGCCAACGGCTTACAGTTCAAAGGAGGGAGATATCCTCAAAGAAGATTCTCTATTTCTAGGAATGTGGATTCAGTTCACTATCCACACATTGGCACACTCCTAGCAGTCCTCTGAGAGGAAGGGGCAAGCCTCGCATCCCATTTCGTGAATGAAGACTGAAGGATTGAGGTCCCAAAAAGCAGCATCCTGCTGACTCATTGCATCAATCCATTAATGGAAGATGAAGGTGTGCGGTTTTGTCCAGTTGCAGCCCTGCATATCTCCTCAACAGGAATATCCTTGCAAGCAGACACTGAGGCAGTGGTGTATGTCTCGTGGAATGAGCCTTGAGGCCTCCAAGTGACTCCTGCCAGCCAACATAAAGCAGAGGTCAATACAGGATGAGATTCATCTGGCAATCATGTGCTTAACTACCTGTCTGCCAGGCGCTCTGCTGGAAAGGTGACAAACTACTAGCAAGCCTCTACGTAAACTCCCACCATATGCTGCATAAAATAAGAGAGTGTATTCCACTGCATAAGTGTAGAGACTGCGATCCGCAGCCAAGGCTGGATTGCTGAAATATACCCGAAAGTGAATCACTAGGTTAAGGTGAAACTCTGACATGACCTTTGAAAGGAATTCTACACTGGAGAGATGGACCATCTTGTCTTTATGGAAGACCAAATGAGACTCTACTGAGAACACCTGGAGCTCACAGACCCTTCTGGTTGAAACATAATGGCCACCAAGAAGGCTTTCTTCTATGACAAGTGTGACATGTCACAATTGTGCATCGGCTCAAATGACTTGCCCATGAGTACTGCCAACACCAGCAGTGGGCCCCACGGAGGTGGCAGTTTACACATGGGGGACAGGTGATTCAGGCCTTTGAAGAAGCACCCAGATACTTTCTCCTGCACCACCATTGGCATGCCAGCCTGTGCCAGATATGTGAAGATGGCTGCCAGGTGCAGTTTCAGGGTAATGGGTCGCAATCCTGATTGTGACAGGAACCACAGGTAGTTGAGAAAGGTCGTGACTGGGCAGACAAGGGATTAAACTCCTTCCCCGGCACCACAGAAAAATTCTCTTACAAATAAAAGCATAGCACTTGTGGTCGACTCCTTTCAGGATTCCTCAGCCACATGAAGAATGTCTTCCAAAAGGTCCAAAGCCTAGAATTCGTGACACTCAGAAAGCAGACTGAAAGGTGCAGGGACAGAAGGTCTAGGTGCAGCACTGCTGCCTGGTGTCTGGTCAGCAGGCTGGGGTGAAAAAGAAACCTCCAAGGTGGCCTGCTGCTGAGGCTAAGGAGATCTGGATACCGGAACTGCCTGGGCCAGTCTGGTGCTATCAGAATCATCCATTCCTTGTCCTTCCATGCCTTGATCACTGCTTAGTGAGCCAAGGGGAAGGGGGGGAGACACACAGAAAGCCCAGGGTTCAGGTCCTGGAGAAGGCATCCCTTAGAAGTGTCCCAGACTGGTGGTGGGGGGCAGGAACAGAACAGTCTCAGATATCTGTTCTCCCACAAGAAAATCAGATCCACCAAAGGGGTGAACCACTGGGAAAACAGGTGATCTACTACCTCCTGATTCACACACCATCTTTGTGACTTCTCTCCAACCCAGCTGAAAGCATCCATCAGCTGGTTGTTCTCTCTCAAGACATGGATCACCGGAGATCTGTTTCTAGGCTATGCATGCAGTCCAGGTGTGTAGAACCTCCTGGCTCAAGGAAAGGAATGAGTCGCATCATGCCAGTTCATGTAGATCATGGTGGTCAAATTGTTCATCTGGACCTGATGACCTGACCCCAAACTGACAAAGTGAATTCTGTCAAAGCCAGATGCACTGCACAGAGCTCTAGCAGGCTGATGTAGTATAGGGACTCCCAGTGTGACAAGAAACCATAGGCCCTGTGGTCTCCCAGGTGAGCTCCCCATCCCAGCAGAGACACATCCATTGTGAGTGAGATGAAACATAGAAACATAGAATTTGACGGCAGATAAGGACCGCTTGGCCCACCCAGTCTGCCCATTTCCCTACCTACTGGATAAGCTGCAGATCCTAGTTAACCAGCAGCCTACTTCTTCCTACCCCCACCCCTAGAATGGCCTTATGACTGTCCCATGCATGCTTGAATTCCACCACTGTTTTTGACTCCACAACCTCCTCCAGAAGGCCGTTCCATGCATCCACAACCCTCTCTGTGAAAAAATACTTCCTTAAATTACCTCTGAGCCCCCTCCATCTTCAAATTGTGCCCCCTTGTTCTTGCACACCTCTTTTTTGAAAGATGCTACCCTCTTGGACTTTGTTGATTCCCTTGAGGTACTTGAAAGTTTCTATCATGTCCCCCCTCTCCCTCCTTTCCTCGAGGCTATACATATTAAGCTCCTTTAGTCTCTCTTCATATGTCTTCCGGTGCAGACCCTGCACCATTGCAGTTGCCCTCCTCTGGACAGCTTCCATCCTGTCTATGTCTTTGCGGAGATTGGGTCTCCAGAACCGCACACAGTACTCCAGATGGGATCTGACCAGCTGTCTGTACAGAGGGATAATAACTTCCTGTTTTCTATTGGTGATACCTCTCCTATGCATCCCAGTATCCCCAGCCCTCCTTGCTGCCCTCTCACATTGCTTGACCACCTTTAGGTCATCTGATATGACTACCCCAGGTCCCTTTCCATTTTGTTGTTGTTAGTATCTCACCCCCATTGTGTACTCTTCCCTGGGTTTTGTTTCCCAGGTGCATTACCTTGCACTTCTTAGCACTGAATCTAAGCTGCCATACATTTGACCATTCCTCTAACCTTGCCAAGTCCCTTCATCCGTTCCACCCCACCTTGCGCATCAACTCTGTTGCAGATCTTTGTGTCATCTTCAAAGAGACATACTTTTCCTTCAGTCCCTCTGCAATGTCGCTTATAAAGACATTGAAGAGGACCGTCTAATACTGAACCCTGCGGCACCCACTAGTAACCCCCCTTCTTCAGGGTGGACTCATTTACTATTACCTCTGTGTCCTATTCTCCAGCCAATTTCTATACCCAGGCTGTCATCTTGGGACCCACTCCAGGCTGGCTAACTTGTACATTAATCTTTCAGTGGGACTGTATCAAATGCCTTGCTAAAGTCTAGGTAGGCCATGTCCACAGCCTCCTGATCTACTACTTTGGTCACCCAGTCAAAGAAATCTATCAGATTCATCTAGCATGACCTTCCGCTGTGAATCCATGCTGCCTTGGGTCCTGTGCCCCTCTGGCCTCTAGATACCGACAATTCTTTCTTTCAGAAGTGATTCCATCATTTCCCTACCACTGAGGTTAAACTAACAGGTCTGTAGTTTCCTGCTTCTGCCTTGCTCCCACTTTTGTGAAGGGGAATCACATCTGCCCTCCTCCAGTCCTCGGGTACCACCCCATCCTCCCATGATTTGTTAAAGAGGGTAGTCAGTGGTGTCACTAGTTCTACCCTTAGTTCTTTTAGAATTCTGGGATGAATCCCATCAGGCCCCATTGCTTTGTCCACCTTCAGTTTTAAGAGTTCTTTCATAACCCTTTCTTCTGTAAATGAGCTGGTATCAACTTCTGTGTCCAGAGTGCTTCTACTGTTTGTTTTAGGTATCTCCCCTCTTCATTTGTAAATACTGAGCAAAATATTTGTTTAGTATCTCTGCCTTTTCACAGTCTCCCTCTGCCCACCCTCCCTCCCCTTTATTAAGCCTCACTATCCCTCCCTTGGTCTTCCTTCGCGCCTCTGATGTACCTATAAAAGGTTTTATCCCTTCTTAACTGGGTTGGCTATCTTTCCTCGGTTTGGGCCTTTGCTGTTCTGACTGCCTACCCAGCTTCCTTTTGCTTTAACTGATACAGTTCTCTGTCCTGCTCCTTCTGTGATTCCTTGTACTTCCTGAATGCTTTCTTTTTCTCTTGAACCTTCACTGCCACTTCCTTTGAGAACCATACTGGTTTCTTACATCGTTTTGTTTTGTTTATTTGCTTCACACAAAGGCTTGTTACCTCTGTGACGGCAGTTTTTATTATTCCCCATTGTTCTTCCACCCCTCCTTCCTGCCCATTTGCTAGTGCATTCCTTAGGCACTCACCCATTTTGGCAAAAGTCAGCCCTCCTAAAGTCCAGTACTTTTGCCTTTGTATGGCTTGACTCTATTGCTGTGTTTATTGTGAACCATACTGTTCGATGGTCGCTAGTTCCCAGATGGCTACCCACTTCTACATCTGTGATCCTCTCTCCATCTCCATTTGAGAGAACCAGGTCTAAGATTGCTCCCTCTCGAGTGGGCTCCAATACTAGTTGTCTAAGGCATGCCCCTGTAGGGCATCTAGAATAACCCCACTCTTTGAAGTGGCTGCTGCAACTGCACTCCAGTTAACATCTGGCATATTCAGATCACCCATCAGCAATATCTCCCCTTTTTCTGCCATTCTAAGTATACTTTCTATCATTTCCTTGTCCATTTCCTCCCCCTGAGCATGGTTCTTTGTGGACAAACGGGATTCCTTCTTCCAGATGTTCTGGGCACAGCCACCACTGGATGGCATCCCACATCAGCTGGGTTACCAAGATTGGCTAGACCAGGTGAACTAGGTGTTGAGACCAAAGCGAGCCCAACTCCCACTGCAGGGGTGCATCTTCCAGCAGGCCCACTAGATCACACTGGTAGAAGCTGCCACAAGCCTCAGCAGCCATAAGGAATTCCTGGCTGGGCATGAGTGCCCAAACATTAATGACTGGGGAAGGGAGGCAAGATCCAATGTACCAATGATCGGGAGATGGGCTTGTCCAGCAGCGAGTTGAGTTCTGCCTTGATTAACTTGATCATCTGCAAGGGGACCAGCTTTGATATGGCCAGGCTAACCAGAAGACACAAGTCCCGATAGATCAGGAGGGCTAGATCCCTGGACCACTCTACAGCCTCCTTGGATGTTCCAGAAAGCAGCCAGTCACCCAGGTGCAGATATACTCTGACACCCTTGTGCTTCAGGAAGGCCGCTACCACTGTCAAGTACTTGGTGAACACTCTGGGTGTGACTAACAGGCCAAAAGGCATGACCTGAAACTGATAGAGCATCCCCTCCCCATGGAACCTAAGGTACAGGCAATAGGACAGATGGATTGGGATGTGGAAGAATGGGTAGTGAAGATCTAGGGAGCAGAACCACATACCCTGCTCCACGGATGGTTATTATCTGATTCATTGCAACAGTATGAAACTTGTACTTCCACAAGAACTTGTTCAGATTGTGCAAGTTCAGTATGGAGCACCCGTACCCTATCCATTTAGCAGCCAGGAAGCACCTGGACACATATACCTGAGTGACCAGAATGTCTGGGACGAGTGTTATCACCCCGCACTCCAGGAGCTGAGATATGTCAGCCCTTAGGCACAGATGAGTTCTCCTACACCTTCGACTACGGAGGAGTTTGGAGTTGGTATGACGGAAGAGGCTTGAAGTCCAGAGGCAACCATTTGCCCACCACTTCCAACAACCACATGTCCAAGATAATAGCGGCCCATTGTGGAAAGACATGGCGCAACTGACCCCCAATGGGGAGCTGGGACAAGGACTGGATAGGAGGGGAATGGCACCCTGCACACCATCAATTAGCAGCCTTGGAGAGGGCTCTGACAAACTGGGTCCCGAATGCACCTCTGTCTCCAGCCCTCTCTTTTTAACCTAGTTGCGAATTTAGGCTTCAGATGCCAGTGCTGATACTGCACTTGCTGGGGCTGCTACTGAGGCTGTGGTGACTGAAAGGGACGAAACTGAATGGTATTCTTTTTTAGGCTTGAAGTGTTTGAGAGCCCTTTTGGAATCTAGCCACAAAATCACTGGTGGCACTGGACTTCTCTATATACAGGTGAGATGTCCTTCCGCCCCAGGGCCAAAGAGGTCAATGCCAGGAATGGGACATCAGGCAGCTTGTTCTGGGTGTCAGCTGTGAAGGTAGACAGCACAGCTAGGCCCTACAATGCACAGCAATGCCTGTAGCCATGGCACAGGCACAGGAGTCACCCATGTCCAAGGCCATCTGGAGCTGTTGTTCAGATAGTGTCTTCCTGTAGTTTCCACGAATCTTAGCTGTCTGCTGCTTATCAGATAGAAGCAGAGGGAGAAGTAACCCACAGCCTTGAAGGCATCCCATATCAGCACTTGAGCTTCATCAGGGGGTGTCTAGAATCTAGTAGTCTAGCAAGCAAAGCAATTTAAGATCAAAATAAAAGAAATGAACTTACACCTTTGCAGTACTGAGTTTTTGTCAGTCTGAGTGTGCACGCTGGTTTTCTGGCTT
This sequence comes from Neoceratodus forsteri, assembly GCA_016271365.2. NCBI lineage: Eukaryota > Metazoa > Chordata > Ceratodontiformes > Ceratodontidae > Neoceratodus > Neoceratodus forsteri. The sequence continues at coordinate 1,225,715,827 of CM057450.1, forward strand.
CTTGAGATTACTGAGCTGCTAGCCTGCTGGAGACACAGGGAGGGGACCACATACACCCTTTTGGTCACATGGTCCAATTTCTTGGACTCCTTATTTGGAGGCTTGTCCATGTCCCCCTGGCCTTTTGATCTGCAAAAGGTCAAATCCGAGCCCAAACCCCATGGCTGATGGATGGTCTGAGAACCATGAAAGTGTGTTCTTGGGTACCTGTGTACCACCTTGAGGGGGGTGCCAGGCCAGATGATGGGTGCTATCAAATCTCCAGAGCCAATTCCAAAATGGTTTCAGCCTGAGGACTCTTCCCTAACCAGGACATTTCTGTAATGGTTCCAAGGGCGCCTAACTTCAATATAAAGGTCAGCCCAGACATAGTGCATCGATCATCTGTGGAGTCATGATTGAGCTGCTAAGTCCCAGGTGAGTCCATTAATGACTTGGCCTCTGAGTCCAATTATTTCTCGAAGACCGCTCTGGTTCTTTTTGTCGTGAACCATCTGGGTGTCATACTGACAACTAGCCTGGCAAGCTAGAGGCAGAGCGAAACTTCTTGATGGGCACCCCAAACTGTTGCTGCAGTGGAGGGTGCTCCACCTGAAGTGGAGGAGAAGCAGATGCTGCAGTCTGCTGGAATGACAGGGAAGTGGCCAAAGGAAGCTAGGGGACTGCAGGCCATTGTGGCAGAGTTCTGCCTCTCCCTGCAATACTTCATTGCTGCCAGAAGAGCTACCTGTAGCACTAAGGAGGCAGAGGAGCATCAATAACGATGCCTCCCAGTCAGGCAGGATCGACAGCACATGGTCAATACCTTGACCTCGAATGTGTCGAGTGGTTCTTGAAAGACCATGACTGGCTGGTTGACTGGTGTAGAGGTTGAAAGGTAGAGCAGGGCCTCCCCAGAAACCGTGGCTGTCCCTCAACCAAAGGAAGAGGAAGGTCGACTAGAGTTGAGAGGTCATGGGAGTCGAAGACATGGGATTAGTGAAATCATTCTCAGTCCCACAACCTGTGGCTGCAGTGCTTCTTGTTATGGTGAGAAGGACTCTCCCTGAAGCTCTGGAGGGCCACACACATCTCGGAACTCCTCCAAGAATGATCCCCATCCCAATGCTGAGACGAGGTGCCAGCCACAACTGCCGCCTCTTCTTCGAGGATCGCTAGCTAAGCACCCTTCCGGCCATGTGTGCGCCGGCGGCTGTGCACCCGTCATTAGGGCACCAAATGTGGGAGTTTGCTGCCCCTCTCTGAGGTTCACCCTCCCCAAAGTTAGTATATATAGAAAGGGGGGGCGTGGGAGTGCGGAGGGTGCAGCCCCCAGCAAAAAGAGGTGCCGACAACCTCAAAACATGGTACCTTAATGACCGGGTGCACTGCTGCTGGTGCTCTAAATGGGTGGAACCAGCTAAACAACCAACCCAGAAGCTGACAAGGCCATTTTGCGAAACTTCGGCCTACCTAAGAGGAATCTGGCCTTCATTTCCTCAATGGATCCTGACAGCATGGTGTGACATCAACTGCAGTTTTTGACATCGTGCTGTTCACCAAGGCAGTAGACACATGTGTCATGTGGATCTGTGGTAGTCATTGTCTGCTTTTGCCTAGTGCAGAATTTGAAACCCAGTTTCTGATTTCCTATCGCAATCATTGGTTAACAAAGTGGAATCGGAAGACGCAGTAGTAACATTTGAATCAAAATATTACAATTAAATCAAAGTTTGCCAAAGAAACAGCAGTTGAAACTCTAAATCCTACTATGCCTGCAGAGCTGCAAAGGAGGAGACCATTCCATCCAGAGGAAAGAAAGATCCGATGTCACAGGGTGGAGGCGGAGGGTATGTCACCTGGGTGGCTGGAGGAGCTCAACTTGAAGACATTCTGATGACTCAGGCTGCCAATGTTTGGATAGTGAATTGAATCCATGTTCCTATAAATAATAATTACTCACAAAGGATTGTATGTACTGAAAGAAGCAACACATGCATAACACAGAGGATAATGTATACCTCATGATCTATAACAAGCATGTTATTTCATCAAGTGGTTGACATGGCGACCATTAGAACCTCGAGAGTGCAGCTCAAGAGGTTCGGTCGCCATGACAACCTCGAGATGAATTAGCGCGCTTGTTATAGATCGTGAGGTAAATATTGTCTTGTGTAGAGTATGACCTAGCTACATTTAAACAGGATTGACTCGGAGACAGTAGTTTGATGAATAAAAAACATTTTTTGACTTACAGGCTTTGCGCTGCAACACAAGACACTCGCAAAAAAGTGTCTCTCAGAACAAGGGTTACAAACACAACGAGCATATTAAGCTAGTCAAAGAACTGCATTAATCTATTACAATTAAACAAATAAAGTCCTTCTGAGCACTACTGCTGTCCAGGACTGCTCTTTAAAAGCCCTTGGCCGGCGAATGATTAAGGCAATCCAGAGTTCTTGCGATCTCCACAGTAAGGAGTGAATTATCACTATCTGATTTCAATGCTGTGGCGTAACTGTCAAACCACAGCTGTGAACAAAGCGGACTTAGCTTGAGACATGGTAATGAGCCATTATGCTGCAGTAGCTACGTAGCCAGTGCAGCATAACAAAGAAAATGATATCGCTACTACAGCATAACAGCTACTGAAGTGATGGATTTTGGCACATAACAACGTTCCATCATAAGTTACAGTATATGATGGTACTATAGCACAAAGTTACACCATCCAATCCCATTAAAGAACCACTGTATATATTATATCCCTAGTTATTATATTTCAGGTTACTACAGGGAGAAAGGAAGAAACACAATTAGACCACCTTGAAACCTATTTTCATACCAACAATCATTTCATTGCTATTTATTTATTTGTCTAAGAATCAAAAATCTGAAAAAGTTCTGCCGATACAGTGTAAGTGGATTATTAGTGTATCGATATACCAGTGGTACAACTGCATTTCTGGTACATCAGGATAATTAAGCAGCATCCACTTATCAATATACTGGAAGTACATTATTGGTAAATCAGTAGAATAAAAGTGCGTCTCCAGGGCAGCTAGTAGTCCACAACACTGCCATGCATGAAGACCCGAGATCAAAACTCAATCTTGATTCCCTCACTCTGGGCTTACTGGGCTCTGAATATGTTGTGGAGGCAGCATGCCCCAGGGATTATGGTGAGGGGTGTGTTGCTGCTGCTCACTCTAAAGTACCTCCTGTCATATACAGAAAGCCAAAGCATCTTGGGTGATGAAGCTATACTGGGTCCCCTCAAGGTCTGGAATGATCATTGCGACAATAATGCATTATGTTCAGAAAGGTGGGAAAAGCTCAGAGGAAGAACTAAACCCCCCCACTGGGCCTCAACAATAGATAGGACCACACACACACACACACACACACCTATTGTCTTGCCTCCTCCTTGGCCTCCTCTCCAAATCATCAGAAACCACAGGTGAATGTTTCTCAGGCTGTCACCCCAAAGACTCAGGCTTCACCAGAAGGGAAAGCTCTGGGGGATCTTGGGTGTTGGTGAAGGTCCAGCTAGGCAGCCACTGGGAAGGACCAGTGACCAGGAAGGCATAGTTGTGGCAGGAGTGTCCTGATCGAGTTGGCAGGCTCAGCTAGAATCAGGCAGGGCTGATAAAATGTGGGTTAAAATAGTATATACCCTTAGGACTTATCCAGGGTCACCTACCTGATGGTCCAAAGCTTTCATAAAAAAAAAAAAAAAAGCTTCTAGCACTAACGGTTCCAAATTTAGCCCTTCAAAGGATCATTTCTTTGAAAAGGAAAAACTAGTGAAAATAGGACCAGGGGATGATAAAGCACTGGGAATCTCAGAGCATCTGGAGAATACACTGCAGCAGCAGCAGCAGTAGCAAAGATGAGAAAGTCAAGACGGTTTATCATGGTATACCGCAACATATCCTGATGCACAGTAATTGCAATATTGGTTTCACACAGTGATAAATCATCAGTGGAAATTGTTGTGATATATCATCATATGGTGCTATCGTGACATCTCTAGTGGGGCTCAGTTAACCACCCACTCTGAGAAGGTGAGAGTCCTAGTGGATGCTCTAACCTCCTCCAGTGGCCTTCCAGTGTCTCTGGCTCATTCATGAACCTGGGTCACCAGCCTCACAAGTTACAGCACTGACACTGTACTGGACTGTTTCAGAATAGTTATAATTTAATGAAAGATCACCTGACTGGTGAACATAAAATTACATATTTTGTAAATGAAAGTCAGGAAAAGGGCCCGCATGATCAACAGGAGGACATTAATTCACTGAACATAACTTCTTCCAATCTGTCAGATCGTGACTGGTCAACGAAGGGAGCAAGGTTTCCTCTATTTGTCTCTAGCCTGATGCACAGTGTTCTTTGTATTTTATTTTTATTCAAATATGAAACTGAACACAACCAAAGAAAGCCATACAGTTAATGACCCCAGAGATAGTGACACTTTACAATGGCAATAGTCATGTCAACAACAGGAGTTAGTCCATCATTTAATATGTGATACTTCATATGGGATACTACCAAAATGTATTATTCCCTAAAGAAACAAATGTCTGATGAGAAGCTGAACCGTGCCATAACAGTGGGCAATCCTAGTAATAAAAACTAAAACATGAGTAGCCATGACTTTATCCAGTCACTATTCCACTTCATACAAGGATTTAAAAAAGAAAACAAACTAGGTAATATAGTGTAATGAGCACAGCTAATACAGAACTCCATTCATTGTCACAGAAAAGGTAAAAAGCCGATAACTCAGCCTACTAACTCATTCTATCTGGTGCCGCCATTTTGGGTCAGGTTGAGCAATGTATGGTTCTGACGCCATATTACACTAACGGTAAGCTTCTCTAAAAGGAAATAAAAAAACACCAGAGTAGTTACCGCACCATATGACTGAAACCACTTTATGAAAGAATCAGCTACCCCAAAATTGCACCCTTGGCTCTATTAACTTCAGAGGATCACTAATATACACAAATTAGGAAAAAACTGGCCCAGAGCAGATTAGAGGCACTTTCCAAGTGTTTTGCTTGCATCACCATGTGGTCACGCCACACTGTTGAAAGCAACAGACTGGCAAGGAAAACATTATTAAACAGTGCAACGGGCTAATTAAGGCAGTAAAGTCCAAAGTTCTGTCAAATGCTCCTGTTGTGTAGCAAATGGGATTAAGAACCACCCCCACACACACACACACACAACAGTCTGACAGCAATCAGTTCATCAGCCCTGTTGCAAACTCATCATTTTAGAGGAACACTGTAAGAAGTTATATGTCACAATTACAGTAAAGAGTCACTCATTCCCCTTCTTCAGCTATGTCTTGAGTCTCCTCTAGGGCAGCTTCTGTTCTTTGGAACTTTATCTACATGCTTCCTTGCCTCAGTCAGATTATTGAATTGAAATGTTTATTACTGTATGTGATATGGAGTTGTGCTGGAGCTAGCAAGGTGCGTACGAATCCGAGACTCTACCTGCTGGCGAAGAGGATCGAACATCTTCTGCCGAGTCTGGGTAGCATTGGACCAGTCAGGAAACAGTTCAATTTGAAAACCATCCATGGATACTGGATAATTCGCCCATGCCCAAGCCAGGATTACATCCTGTATTTCAGGGTCTGTAGTCATGATGAGGAAGGAGTGTCCTAGGGGTATCTATGGAGTCCTGTGCTTGACAAAAATTCACCCAGTAAACCTTTTTAATATGGCCCAGAGCAACAGCCCATTCCTCAGGTAGAGATGATGCTAGCCACGACTGCACAAAAGTTGTAGGGTCATCCCCTTCTGTGCCCTTCGGGAGGCCAGCCACCTGGGTATTCATAGCCTTCTGCATATTTTCCAAAGTCTCTAGATGAGCTCGAAGGTGTGCCGTTTCAGTGGTCATTTTGCTAAAAGCAGCCAGGGCTTGAAACGAATGTTCATCAGCTTCTTTTGCTGTTGCCACGGATCCCTCTATTTGAGAGTCTTGTACTCCCACACGCTCAAGAATTTGTTTTCATTTTCTTATCCATAGAGTGAACAGCTTGTAAAACTGAATCACAGGGTGGGGGCTCACCCACCCGCAGGAGCTGGGCACCGCAGCATGTTCTGGTGTGGCCTGTGGGCCTGCTGTATCAGTGGCACCAGCTTCTGTCCCTGGACACTTACTGTTGCTCAGGATCTCCCCATAGTCAAGTTTGGTATCAAAGTACACTGGGAAATGAGATCTCTGTCTACTAGCACTGATAAAATAATAAAATCAGCACTTTAAAACAGTCACAAGACAATACAAAATAGAGCTCTACTAGTGTGGCACAGAAAACACATCCTGTCATGTGCGTGACTCTCTAGCATCCCTGTACATAGTGTTCCAGGGGTCTAGACAACTGCCATACATCATGACTTCAGACAAAGTGTGTTGTCATGTTGCCCACGGGGGTCTCAATCAATGGTTCCTTCTCAAGCAGCAGCATATAAGGAGACAGAACAATAAGGCAATAGAACGTTTTCTGTTATCAGAAATTCTCACACAGGGAATACCTACTGGAACAACCCAATGGTAGCTTGCAAAGCTAATAGGCCAGCAACCTGGGTTCAGGAGGAGACCTCAAAGATGACGTTGGGTAGCCCAGGATGCAGAAATAATGCTAATGGCAGTGTAACCCAGTCCAGGTCAGGGGCACCCATGCTCTGCCTCTGCAGTGATCCCTAGGCTGGGCCAGACTGCTTGCTTTCCTACAGGGGTTTCTTGCGTGTGCATCAGATCATTACAGGTTGTGCATGGCACAGAGGAGGGGAGATGGAAAGGGAAAACATCTGGAGAAACAACATGCTGTTATGGAACTGATGGCAACTGGCCCTCTGGCCCCACAGTCCTAAGCAGCAATACTGGATCCTGTATCAGAAGAAAGAGAACCAATATCCCCTTGCACCTCCCCAAGGTGGAAGCTAAGGAAACTTAGGTTACAGAGACTAAGGACTAACCGAGCACAGCACAGATGTCAAGAATGTTAACGCCTTGCAGTATCTACACAAAATCTTGCCCACTAATGGCCATGTTATATGATTTTTTTGTTACATGTGTCAAGATCTCACCAAGCCCTATATGAGCTGTATGTAGTTTGGAAGCCATACTGACTATGGCTTGCATTATTAAACACAAAATCCTTAACATTAAAAAAAAATCAACTCAATATTAAAAAAAAAAAAATCAACTCAACCTTTGTTTAAAAAGATCTACAAAATCCCCTGCCTCTAATCAGTACATATAAGCATATCAAAGAGCTGAGAACACTGCCCGCGTTAATGATCACTAATATTAGAATGAGGAAATTCAAATCAGCATCAATCAGGCCTCAGCTGTTCCAGGTTTTCTATGCTCCTCTCTTAGGTTTATAGGTTTAATAAAGCTTTCAGTCGATTGTCTCGCTACAATGTGGATACACAAATGCATACTAACAAGACATTAACGTTGTAAACAAAAGAAGTAATTAGCTTTGTTATCCTACCAAAGCAGATCCACATTGCTGCACTTCTTTCATTCATCTGCTTTGTGCAACAAGCATGAAATACTGGGTTTGAAATAAAAGAACATGTACAGCATAGCCATTTAAATTCTTTTGTTTTTGGAGTTTTCTGTCTTGTGATACAAGTGTACACCTCCAGTGAATATGCATATCTCTTACTTATTCTGATATACGATAACTTAAATCATTTTATTTTTTGTTTGTAAGAGAGGCACTTAAGTTTTTTCTATTCTATTTTTAAATTGCATCTTTCCACCTCATACCCTGTTACTAAGTGTACGGAAAAAAATAACAATTTCACTTTGTGCACATAAAATTATTTTGTTTGCCGTATTTTTTGAGACATACTACAGTATATGAGAAAACTGGAGGTCACTGCCAAGAGTAACAAGAGTTGACTAAAGCTAGCAATGTTTTGCTTTTGAATCATTTCCAGTTTTTATAAGCACTTACCATTCACAATCAGTGTACTCTCGTTTCTTCCCCGCAGGTTTCCAGGCAGGCTGGAGAGAGGTTATTTCTAGAAAGAATGAGTTTGCTGTTTCACTAAGGGGACACAAGTGAGCGCAGTGCCCCCCCCCAGGATTTGAATAAGTGGGCAAAATGCAGGTGAGGTGCTGCTGTATGAAGATTGCTGGCTGCTGATCCTAAATGCGCAGCAGGAAGCTTGCCGGTTGCTGAATGCTGCTGCTGCAGGAGAAGGACTGCAGGCTGCTGAATGCTGCTGCACAAGGAGGAGGATTGCTGGCTGCTGAATGCTACTGCCGCAGCAGGAGGATTGCTGGCTGCTGAATGCTACTGCTGCAGGAGGAGGATTGCTGGCTGCTGAATGCTACTGCTGTAGCACGAGGATTGCTGGCTGCTGAATGCTTCTGCCGCAGCACGAGGATTGCTGGCTGCTGAATGCTACTGCTGCAGGAGGAGGACTGCTGGCTGCTGAATGCTACTGCTGTAGCAGGAGGATTGCTGGCTGCTGAATGCTGCTGCTGCTGCAGGAGGAGGAAGTTTGCTGACTGCTGAATGCTACTGCTGCAGCAGAAGGACTGCTGACTGCTGAATGCTACTGCTGCAGCAGGATAATTGCTGGCTGCTGAATGCTGCTGCAGCAGGAGGAGGATTGCTGGCTACTGAATGCTGCTGCTGCAGGAGGACTGCTCACTGCTGAATGCTGCTGTGGCAGCAGGAGGATTCTGGCTGCTAAATGCTACTGCTGCAACAGGAGGACTGCTGGCTGCTTAATGCTACTGCTGCAAAGGAGGACTGCCAGCTGCTTAATGCTGCTGCTGCTAGAGGAGGAATGCTATTGCTGAATACTACTGTTGCAGGAGGAGGACTGCTGGCTGCTGAACTTAACTGCTACAGGAGGAGGACTGCTGACTGCTGCTGCTGCAGGATGAGGAAGATTGCTGGCTGCCGAATGTTGCTGCTGTAGAAGGAAGACTGCTGGCTGCTGAATACAACTGCTGCAGGAGGAGGACTGCTGAATGCTGCTGCTGCTGCAGGAAGAGGATTGCTGGCTGCTGCTGCTGCTGTAGGAGGAGGACTGCTGGCTGCTGAATGCAACTGCTACAGGGAGGAGGATTGCTGGCTGTTGAGCCGAATGCTACTGCTGCAGGAGGAGGATTGCTGAATGCTGCTGCAGGAGGATGATTGCTGGTTGCTGAGTGCTGATGCTGCAGGAGAAGGACTGTAGGCTACTGAATGCTGCTGCTTTGCAAGAGAAGGTTTGCTGGCTATTAAATGCTGCTACTGTAGGGAGGATTGCTGTCTGTTAAATGCTGCTGCAGGAGAAGGACTGCTGGCTACTGAATGCTGCTGCGCTGCTGCTGCACGAGGAGGTTTGCTGGCTGTTGAGTCTGAATACTACTGCTGAAGGAGGAGGACTGTTGGCTGCTGAATGCTGCTTCTGAACGAAAATTGCTGGCTGCTAAATGCTGCTGCTGCTGCAGGAGGAAGTTTGCTGGCTTTTAAATTATGCTGCTGCAGGAGGTGGTTTGCTGGTTGCTGAATGCTGCTGCTGCAAGGGGAGGTTTGCTATTAAATGCTGCTGTTGCCGGAAGTTTGCTGGCTGCTGAGTCAGAATACTGCCGCTGAAGGAGGAGGATTGCTGACTGCTGAATGCTGCTGCTGCAGGATGAGGTTTGCTGGCTGCTAAATGCTGTTGCAGGAGAAGGACTGCTGGCTGCTAAATGCTGCTGCATGAGGTTTGCTGGCTGAGTCTGCACACTACTGCTGTAAGAGGAGGATTGTTGATTGCTGCTACTGCAGGAGAAGGAGGATTGCTAAATGCTGCTACTGTAGAAGGAAGACTGCCATCTGCTGAATGCAGCTACTACAGGAGGGAGGATTGTTAGCTGCTGAATGCTGCTGCTGCTGCTGCAAGAGGGACTGCCATCTGTTGGAGGGTGCTGCTGCAGGGAGAATTGTTAGCTGCTGAATGCTGCTGCTGCAGGAGGAGGACTGCCATCTGTTGAAGGCTGCTGCTGCAAGGGGAGAATTGCTAGCTGCTGAATGCTGTTGCTGCAGATGAAGGACTGCCATCTGATGAAGGTTACTGCTGCATGGGGAGGATTGCTAGCTGCTGAATGCTGCTGCTGATGCAGGAGGAGGACTGCCATCTCCTGAAGTCTGCTGCTGCACAGGAAGGACTGATAGCTGCTGAATGCTACTGTTGCAGGAGGAGGACTGCCATCTGTTGAAAGTTGCTGCTGCGGGGAAGGGGGGATCACTAGCTGCTGAATGCTGCTGCTGCAGGAGGAGGACTGCCATCTTTTGAAGGTTGCTGCTGCAAGTGGAGGATTGCTAGCTGTTGAATGCGGCTGCAGCAGGAGGAGGACTTCCATCTGTTGAAGGCTGCTGCTGCAGGGGGAGGATTGCTAGTAGCTGAAAGCTGGTGCTGCAGGAGGAGGACTGCAATCTGTTGAAGGCTGCTGCTGCAAGGGGAGGCTTGCTAGCAGCTGAATGCTGGTGCTGTAGGAGGACTGGCATCTGTTGAAAGTTGCTGTTTCAGGGGGAGGATTGCTAGCTACTGAATGCTGCTGCTGCAGGAGGAGGACTGCCATCTGTTGAAGGTTGCTGCTGCAGGAGGAGGACTTCCATCTGTTGAAGGCTGCTGCTGCAGGGGGAGGATTGCTAGCAGCTAAATGCTGGTGCTGCAGGAGGAGGGCTGCCATCTGTTGAAGCCTGCTGCTGCAGGGGGAGGACTGCTAGCTGCTGAATGTTGCTGCTGCAGGAGGAGGACTGTCATATGTTGAAGGCTGCTGCTGCAGGGGGAGGATTGCTATCAGCTGAATGCTGATGCTGCAGGAAGACTGCCATCTGTTGAAAACTGCTGCTGCAGAGAGAGTATTGCTAGCTGCCTAATGCTGGTGCTGCAGGGGGAGGGCTACCATCTGTTTAAGGCTGCTGCTGCATGAGAAAGACTGCTGACTGCTGGTACAGGAGGAGGATTACTGGCTGCTGCTGCTGCTGCTGCAGAAAGGGGATTGCTGGGTGATAGGTGGTGCTGCTGCAGGAAGAGGATTGTCAGCTGCTGAATTCTGCTGCTGCAGGATGAGGATTTCTGGCTGTTGAATGCTGTTGTAACTGAAACAGTCCAGTGGTGGCACTGGTGCTGGAAGCTGAAGGTAAACCGATCATAGTGGTGGGTGGGTGGCTCGCTGGCCACCAGAGGAGTGTCAACTGCAGTGTCGGGTGGTGCAGCTATGTCAGTCACCAGCACACCGACAATCATGACAGCAGACAGAGGGGTTATGCTGGTCACCAGAGAAGCATCAATGGCAGTGGTGTGAATGAATTCATGTTATAATAATTTAAATGCACTGTCCGTATATAAATACTACACAAGGAGACATGGCCATTTTACAAATATATTTCTGTATTGTTCCACGTTGTCAATGAGAAGTACTTAGAACATGAGTATATATGCACTCCACCCAGGGGCCCGCAGGTACAGCCCTCAGCACAGAATACAGGGAATGTGTGCCCTGTTTGCTCCTGAAAACCAGTGTTAGTACCAGTGACCCTGTAGCTTACAGCATCTGTTTGAACTGTTTAGTACCAGTGACCAAGGAGTACACAGAAGATCTGGAGAGCTCCTCATCTGATTTGTAAGCTACTCCATTTTTATTTTTATCCCCTTTTCAAAGTAACTTCTGCAGTAAGGATCGTTTTTCACAGGCAGCTTCACTAATTTGAAATCATGCCCGTTTGTTAAAGGACAAGGCCCTAAAGTTCTTAGATCGGTAACCTTGCTATCCTCATTACAGTTTCAGTCCAGGAGGTCTGAATAGGGGCTTCGCCACAAAACGTTAAGGATGCATCTGAGAAAAAAATAATTTTTTAATGTGCTTGGTCTGCTTCCTTCTTCTTTTGCCTGGTGCCGAAGGTAAATAAGGGTACTTAGTTTGTTTACTTTTTGATCGTTTCAGTCCTTATTAGAGAAAAGCAGTCTGTGTGCAGAACAGCACGCAGCAGCTAGCAGCGGTTCTTCTAGCTCAAGATCTCACACAGATCCAGCTGGGGTCCAAAACAACCCTTGCTGTTTATTGGGGAAGCTCCTTGACTGGGTATCAATCAAATTAGAGAGGTTCTGGATGTCTGTCACTTGACAGGGGACAGAAGGCTGGAAAGCAGCCAGAATTAATTAGGTCCATCACAAGTCCATGAATCATTCTGGCTCTCTCAGCAGGCAGTGTTATCTGATTAGGTGGTCCATCACCCTCTTAACTTTGTCACCAAAGCATTCAGGGCAGTGTTGATGAAAATGGCCAAAGGCAGTTTACCATATAAATCTTAATTTGCATAAATGCTGCAGTTTAAGCACGAGTCCATACCCAAAACTGGTCCTGGATGGGTGAAATCTCACATCCAGTTCAGCAGGTAGAAAGAATGGGTGATGCCCAGTCCAGTCAGAAGTGCTGCAAGGTCAGTTGCATCAGCGACAGACACCTTTACTGTGTGAGTAGCAAGGAAGACTTAAAGACGTAGCAGCCCCAGGGGCATTACACTTACCTGGTCTGTGGGTCACTCATTTCTCACTACACCAGGCCTCTGTTTGTATTTGTTCTCTTATCTGAAATTCAGCTGAACAATAAATGACTTTATGCAGATTATTGCTGACTTGGACATTTATCTCTGTAGATTTACTATGGCCTTTTGAATCTGTGCAGTCTGTTTACTTTTCGTCTTTGCATTACATTCTCCCCTTGCTAAGTAACTGACATCCTTGTCAATGCCATGCAACATTCCAAAGACCAAAAAAGTCCAATTGCACATACATTTTACACATTAATACAGCTGACTGTCTATGTGCATGATTCATACCAGACACAAAACATAAGCCAACAGGGCTACCTAGACAATTAGTTCCTATCAGCATTTTAAGAAACAATTCCCACATACTTGGGTATCGTGTTTTCATCCTAGGGCTCATGTGAATATAATATAGGGCAGTCATGCAGTGATTGCATACATCTGTCTATATACCATGTGCATGAGTAGGTCAGTGGAGGCCCCAGCAGTTTCATAACTGAGTCTAAGCAAAGGTTTGATAGGTCTTTCAGAACAGCACGTCTTTGTCTTCAGAGTTCAGGTGTGTGCTACTCATCTTCTCATTCACTGTAGGAGTATCTTCAGTTGAGGACAATTCTTTCTCATCCACTGTAGGAGTATCTTCAGCTGAAGACAGTTCCATTTTATTTTCTGGGTGTTCTCCATTTCCTTCATTGACGTAAATATTGGAAAAATACTTCAAGGGCCCACTGTGGGACAATAGAGCTCCCTTGCCCAGAATCGGATAATTCTAAAGCAGCAGATATTCAATCAAGCAGCCCTAACTCTGCACACAATGACTGACATCACCATGCACCTCATCACCCTCTCGCCTCAGTCAGACAGAGAAGTACATGCACAGCTCCTGCCTTTCCTCATCCCGTGACCAACCGAAGACCTGTACTTCTGGAAGTGTTCTAGCAGTGTAAAGGTGAGCCAGGGGCAGATTTTGGATTTCTCTGGGTGGTGGTGGTGGTGGTGGTGGGGGGAGATCAGACAAACCTAGGAGGCCTGGGGAATAGAAACCTTTGCAACATTTTTATTTATATATACAAAACACAAAAAGTATTAATTTTAAAGAGCATAGATTGGTCATAAATCTTAAAAAATCTAAAACCATGCTCTTTGCCCACCCTCAAAACAAAGCTTACAACTCCCTCTCCGTATCCTCTCAGCTCTAAACAACAACTGGAGCAAGTCACTCCTATAAGTACCTAGGGATCTCATTTGACTCAGCCCTCTCCTACCATACCCACATGAAGCACTCGCTTCTGCAACCAATATCCGACTTGGTATCCTGTACCGCTATAAAAACTGTCTCCCCGATGCCCTCCGGCTTGCAGTTACATCCTCCATACTATCCCTGGTGGACTATGGGCTACCTGTCTACGGTGCTGCCAACATGACTGCCCTCAACAAAATCCACCTCCTCCTAAATAAGGCATGCAGGCTAATCACTGGGGCCCCGAGGCTCACACACATACCTGCCAACTTTATGACCTGGCAACAATGCTTAACCTCGACGAACACCTGCAATACCAAACTTGCCTCATTTCTAAAAAAACCCTGCTAGGACTTTCTCCTCCCCGGGCTGACTTCCTCCCTCCTCCTAGCCCAGCCCCTAGTCAGTACCTGGACCTCCTGCAGAGCCATCTTCCTGGTTCCTCGAGCTAGGACCTCACTTGGACAGAGATCTTTCTGCCATAGAGCCCCTTCTTGGTACAACACTCTTCCTCGGGCCATCACTGAAATCCCCACCATCTCCACTTTCAAAACTGCCCTCAAAAGCGAGTTGTTCAGCAAGCGCTGCTGCACCTGTGCTTAACGGATGCTCAAACACCCTTGTCCTGACAATGCCCTCTGGGCTGCACCGTCTCCTCACCCTCTTATTTCTACCACCTACATTACTGCCATATCCCACTGCCTACTGTATCACTACTGTCAAGAACAAACCATGTTTGCATTCTATTATACTGCTTGCTGTGATGCCCAACTAATATGCTACTCTGTTACCAAACTGATCAAACCTCCTGCTGTACTGTTCCTGTCTCATTCCTTATGTTCTTTGTAATCTGATACCGTGTAACCTGTTTGGCTGTTTTCAATCTGCAATGTCAAACCTTTATGCTGCCAAACCCTATGGTCTACCATGTTATCGATTATACCAGTACCTGCACTGTATTACACTACCAATGTATGCTGTATCCATGATCCATTTATGCTTGTCTCTTTATGCTCATGCTCTCCTACTGGATGTATTCTGTATCTGTACTATCTTCCCTTTGTTGACGAGGTACCTTTGGAAATGAGCCTCTGGCTCAAAGGTTGTAAACTGATTGCAATATAAATATAAATAAATAAAATAATTTTAACATGATCTGCTCCAACAATAACAGTGTTTTTTTTTAAAACATTGCCTCTTCATCAACCTAGGGAAACTGTACCCAGACATGAAGCTCTGTTACCTCTATTTCCATGCACCACAAGAATGCCTGTTTTAACCATTCAAATTATATATTTTATTAAGGTTTATTTTTCATACTAAGGTTCATACTAAGAATTAAGTGAGGGCGAAAGACAAAATGTCCATGAGATGGTCCTATCAGAAAACCCTTGACTAGCACATTTCTCTAGGCTGAGAAGCCAATTGTCAAATTTACGCTTAAAAATTGATTTGTTTTCACTTAAAAAGATGTCAAGTGGGATTGCATTCCAGGCCCTAACAACTCTTTGAGTAAAGAAGAACTTTCTTTTCTTGGTATTGTATCTTGAGCTATGCATCTGAAGCAGGTGACCGCTGGTCTCAATTCTATCTTGTTTGAAGACAAAGCCCATTTCACTGAACAAATAGAGATCCCACAGGTAACCACCCAGTCCCCTGGGGTTACTAGAATCCTATCAGTATTATTGTTAGGAAGGTAGCAGGCAGCTGGTAGGGAGCTCATTAGGGGCTTCTTACATAATGACATCATTGTTTACTCAGCTGATTAGGTCATTTGGAACTCTTGCAGCAGCATAAGCCACACTGTGTGGACAGCTGCTCTGGGAAGCTTAGAAGGTTCATTCTGTAGTGAGTTAGTTGTCAGCCTGAGTGTGAGTGAGAAGGTGAGAGTGGCAGAAGGACTGCCAGTTGGGCTCTGAGGTGAGGGCCCAGCATTTCTCACCCCAGTGGAGTGTCATTTCCAGCTTCCAGTGAAGTGGTGGAGACCAGTGCTACAGCAGGATTTCCTGATGTCTACTCCCAGTGAAGTAGAAGGAACTACTTGTTTTCAGTAGACTCAAGGGGCAATCCCCTGAAGGATCTGTGTGTGTGTGTTTCGGGTGCCTTGGAAAGGACTTTGAGAAATTATTTGATCTGCTACCCAGGAGAATGTCTTTTCCTTTTGTTGTTCCATGCCCAGTGGATGGGACAACCAGTTGTGAGTACTCTTCTAGGAAACAAGATCTCCACATACTTTGGGGGAATTGCAGTCTGGGGTGTGTGTGTCCATAGATAAAGCTGGATTGCACCTGTCTGTGCCCCTAGTTCACCCAAGAGAGTGAATGTTCTGTTAAACTGTTCACCCAGGAGAGTGCAGTTTATTCTTTGGTCACCCCAGGAGTGACGGATTTAAAGTGTGGGACCTCTAGCATTTCAGCGGGAAATGGATGTTTCAATGGTGTAACCCTGAAGAATGGTAGAGACTGTCAGCTGGGGCGAAGGGTGGGAGGAATGCCATCTGAAAGCTTACAAGGCAGGGCTTCCTGGTTCATAAAGGGCACCAGTTATACCTGAGCAAGGGCCAAGCTGCAGGTTTAGGTGTGTGGCTGAGTTTCACATGATTGCATCTATGTTCGTAGAAGAGTTTTGAGTGTGTGACTGAATTTCACTAAATGGCACTCATGGAAGGAAAATGTTAGGGAGCATGCAGGTGTCCACTAAATGCACCATGGGGAGATGGGAAGAAAATGTTCTTTTGTGTGTTCATGAACTGTACTGCCTGCAAGGAGAGTTCGTGAAATGAACCTGTCCTGCCTTGATCAACCCTTGGGGTCCACTTCTGCTTTAAATTTCCATCTGTTGAATAAAGCCATACTGCAGAATCCCAGTTACGGTTCTGGACATTCCGATTACTTCTTCTGGTGTGTGGATTTACTGGGGCCCCCTCAGCAGGTTAGATCTAGTATATGCCTAGCAGCCTCCACCCAGGACCTGGGTTGTATTGTATACACAAGGTTCATGTTGTTTTGTTTTGTTCCCCAACCCCTCCCTTCCTCTAGAAAATGAGCCAGGTATACATCCTAATGCCAAGGGTGGTACCAACCTTGTGTGAAGTAAAACGGTATGCCAGTATGTGGGTACCAGTGTTCCAGATTTTAATGGGGTACTCACTAGTTAAAAAGTAGCTGGGGGGGGTGGCACTGAGGGTTGAGGTGCTGGATGCCACACCTCGTGCCGCGCAGGTGACCCATGTTCAGGAACAAGCATGGGTCACCATGGGTCATCAGGGAGGAGATGGATTGAGCGTGTGACGGACTGCTCTCCATCTCCGGGAGGGTGACCTGCAGCGGTGCCTTGGCCCCTAACAAGAGATGGGGGCTCAATGGCATGGAGCCGCAAGATCTTGGAGTGAGGTATGCAGACACTTGACATGGGCACACATGGGAGCGCATACAAACCCTGTCACAGGCGTCATTGCACACTGCACTCTCGTAAAGGGAAAAAAAATGAAAATAGTGGCACTAGGTCATGTGGCTTGATGGCCGTCCACCGGCGCGCCATCTCCACAGGCACCACCTGATCCAGATCTGTGTTCGGTGGAGGATATGGGGGTGCCTTGCCTCCCCGCCATGGAGGAGTTCAGGCTGGTGGTCCATGAGAGATTGGTGCGGGCAGCCGGTGGAAGGAGGAGAAGAAGGAGGAGCCGACCAGGGCCACAAGGAAGAAAAAGTAAGCAAAAAAAAAAAAAAGAAAGCAGTTTGGGGTGGGGTTACACATATAAACAACAGGTCTCCCCTACATCTTCTCATTTCTAAGAACATAAGGTCCAGGGTGGCTAATCTATCCTTATAATCTTGGTCTTTTAGTCCATGGACCAACTTGGCAAATCTTCTTTGGATTTTTTTCATGCCGATTAAGTTCACATTTTTTGTGAGGGGGCCATAACTGTGAAAATTAGGTTTAATGTATGATCTGAGAGGTAGCAAGACTTGGGCATCCCTGGAGTTAATGTTATTTTTAAAGGAGAAGACTCCTGTTTATTTATGAACTGGATATTTCTGACATATTTTTTATGCATTACATCAGTTACTTCAAGTATGTCAATAAGAGATTGGTAATTTTTAGGTTTTGCTTGCACGCTCTGCACACAAGAAACATATTGAGCTAGTACAGCATTGCAGAGGTGTGTCAGTGTTGCGGCCAATGCAGCGGATGCTCTAATTCGTGCATTCCTCAGCCACCAATCAACTGTGAAGCTGCCGATGATGGCAATTTCAGAGCGAGAGCCGAAATAGAAAGAAATCTGCTGCTGTAATCAGGGACAGTTTCATTGTTGCAGTGGCAGCTCCGCCCTCCCTCCCAACCAGGCACACAGACATCTAGATTTTTGACATCACCACTTTTTCACACCTCCTCAAGGACAGTACAGCTGTCATTTTTCACATCCTGCCTGAAAAGCATTTTCGCACCTGTGGTGTCGAATGGTGCAGTCATTGTGCGAAATCACCTTTTGAGATTGAGTAACGAAATGACAGTGCCACTGTTCATGAGGTGGGGTCCAAAAAAAGCCCATGTTGAAAATTTGGAGAGAAAATACCAACAAATGCCCAGGGCATTAGGGTTTCCAACTGTAACGCCCACCCTGTACAGACTGACAGGCATTGTGGGTGTGACTTGGAGACACCAGCCATAATGCTCACACCATTCCACTCCCACCCCCACCCTGCAACCAGTGACAGGCATCAAGGTGTGCGTTGGGGTCTTCAGCCCTAACGTTCACCCCATTCTCCTATACTGCACCCATCTCAGCTTATTTTCTTATGGAAGTGGGTGAGCGTAAGGGCCGAAGACCCCAAGGAACACCATGACACCTGTCAGTGTCTGCAGGGTGGGGTGAGGTGAAATGGCGTGACCGTTATAGCCGACAACCCAAAGGCACACCCCCAATGCCTGTCTATCTCCGCAGGGTGGGGATGGGGGTTGGCATTACTTCAATATTTCACTGCCGTTCCTATTATGCATCTCTCTAACTCCTGCACTACCAATGCCAATACCAGCAATAAACATTCAGCATTGACAAATGTTTGTTTCTGTTGTAACACATATCTAGATTCTGAGGCACCGAAACAAGCTTGTAAAGCTTCAAGCCAGACTTCACGTATATGCAAATGAGGCACTTATAATACAGCCCCTCCCATTTTTTGATGTCACTGCAGCAACAGCTCAGAAGAAAGCATACAGTTTTCAGTGCTTTCTATCCTTATTTTATTTTAAGTTTGCAATGGCTAAAGACACTCCTGTCACACCACTCACAGTGTATAGTACTAGTAGCCTTTATTTGCGTATAGTAAATAATACATCTAAAAGTATTTCATTAACAACCAAAAATCATTGTGCTGCTTATATCCCTAGCTTATATCTCACTGTTGGACAGCTGTAACCTCATGGGAGGAGTAGACTGAATACTTCCGTTGCCCAGATGACACACATCCTCCTTTCAGCAGCTGGAGAAATGGACAGCTAGATCACCTAGTTTAAAAGAGTATTTTTACATTTCAAATGCTCCTTAACCACAATTGCTGACTGGAAATACCAAGAGAGGAATGAATCTGACACAGAAGAGCTGAAGTAAGCAAATACACAGTACTGCATACATGAGACTGCTCCTTTAATTGTCCATAGCATTTTGTAAGATTTGCTAATTGCTTCATTAATTTGTCTGGTGAACCAGAAATTGTTATTTTATTCTATCCATGTACCAAAGCATTGTTTTTAGGATGACAGGAGATGTTGGGTGGGACAAGGGTGGGAGTGCCTGGACAGCACTGACTGACATGGTCCATTGGAAAGATTTGGGGATCCCTACACCTGGCAGAAATGGCAGCTGTGGGTCTAAGTATGGTCATTTCAGAGTCTGGTATGCAGTGGTGTCAAGTGAGCGTACAGAGCTGGTAGACTGGAAAGAGAGTGAGCAACTATAGGGAGGCTGGGATGAAATCCACCTGCAGGACAGACACTGTATATCTCGCAATATTTTATCATTATAATGTTGGATACAGACACCCAAAATATAGGACACTGAGGGGTACTGGTCTCAGCAATCTGAGACAAAACATCAGACACATAGAGACAAACTCAGAACACTGGAAGCTAGTGACTTAACATCACTCTACTACTGATCACGGCCTAGACACTGTCTTAAAGACCAAATAATGGAGTGGTAATAAAAACTCAACATTAAAACTTTTGTGGAGTCCCCATCTTACACTACCAGGTAACTTCAGCTCTTAAAGAGCTGTTAATCACCAGAGCCATCTGAAAAACACTGAGAGAGATTAACATGAGGACTAGAGTCTGCTAAAGTAGGAACCTTTTAACTTGATTGACAGCCAGGAAAACCAGCACTAGTTCAGACAGCAAGCAGACAGTTAGCTACACTAGTCCTGGTCAGTTTGCACTATGCCTCGGACAAGTAAAACAATGTTAAAATGAACCCTTGTATATTTTATTTATTTATTTGCTTTTGTTAACCATGTCAGCACGCTAGACAACCAGGTGCCTATTTTCAGGTGCGACCCGGAGAGTTACAGCGCATACAGGTAACAAGATACACGCTAAGTAAACAGAAATACAATGTAAGAGAAATTACAGTCAGAGCCGAGGCTCAACAATGGTGAGAGGTACAGAACAAGCTCAAGTGAGGCTAGGCAGGCAGTCAGGTTATAGTATGCAACACTACGCAGTACACGATAAACGCAAGGACAGGGAGAAAAACGAAAATGACAATATATAGTAAGTGCACAATAAAGGGGGGGGCAGCGAGAACTATACTGGTGGAGGGTATAGAGATAGTTGCAGCAGTGCCCTTCCCCTTCCGGGGGCTGGAGGGGTAAAGGGTACGCATGGCCTAGGAGGAGCATAGGCAGGCCGCAGAGTCTTGAGAAAATGCCAGAGGGATGTTTAAAGCAGTGGTGGGGGCGAGGCCGCACTAGTGCGGAAGGAGTTCCATAATTTAGGCGTGTGGACTGAGAAGGCCCTGCCCCAGTGAGGTGCGAGTCCTTGGAACACGTTGGGCCTGAAGCACCAGATCTGAGATGGTAGATTGAGGGTGGGGTAATAAGGGGAGGCAAGAACCGGGGTGGCAGTCCAGAAAATGTTGTCAACAAAGTTGCTTGAGGGCAATGTGCGGTGCTTTTGGGAGCCACTCCAGGCGAGTAAAGCTCACATCGATGCGTTAGGCAGGGGGCAGAGAGAGTGAAGCGGCATATGTTGTTGTATGCAGTGTCCCATTTTGTGAGTTGAGCCTTGGAGACCGAGGCGAAGGCAACGAGCCCATAGCATAGTGTAGGGAGGAGTATCCCCCTAGCTATGGCTAGCCGGGTGGCAGGGGTGAGGCAGTCCTTTGCTCTGTAGGCAAGGCCAAGCTCGCCATTAGAGGCATTGCACATGTTCCTGATGTGTGCAGTGAGATCGAGTCGGGGATCAAGGGTGACCCCTAGGTATTTGGCCGAGTCAGAGACAGGCAGTAAGTCGCCATTGGCCCCATGGATTTCTAGGGAGCAGGGCAGGAAGAGGTCGTGCCCCAGACCCGAACAGCATGGTATGGGTCTTCTTTAAGTTGACGATGAGCTTGTGGTCCTTGAGCCAATTTTGGATATGCTCAAAGTCGGGAGTTTAGCCGAGAGTTAATGGAGTTGATATCACGGAACTGGCCAGGACTACAAGGTCGTCTGCGTGATAAGATTGGAACACCATGGCAATTGCAGAGGGCAATCCATTGATGTATAGAGAGACAGTAGAGGACCCAGGACGGATCCCTGGGGGACCCCACAGTTAACTGGGGATAAGGCTGAGTTGGTGCAGTTGTAGCAGGTGAGTTGCTGTCTACCCGCAAGGTAGTTTGAGAACCATTTGAGGGCACGGAGAGAGAGTCCGAGGGAGTGCAACCTGGTGTGGAGGAGGGAGTGATCCACACAAGGCCTTGGAGAGATCGATGAAGATGGCCCCCATCAAGAAACCTAGATCAGTAGCAGATCTGATCTCGAAGGTGACCACAGCAAGCGCCGTCGATGTGCTGTGCCCTTTTCTAAAGCCATGTTGGGCCGGGGAGAGAACAGAGTATCCCTCGAGGTAGTGTAAAAGTTAGTGTATATGCATACTAATTCTGCCTCCTCAGGTCACCAACTCATTTTCAAGGGGGCTTGTCCTGTCTATTTCTCAGACATAGGTTGGTCAAGATCTGATCTGTAAAGACTGCTCCCTAAATCACTTGTTTGATGCAAACTTGATCCATATTAGTAGCTGTCAGATTTCCCTTTTAGCAGGTCTGTTGCATAACTTTCTTCATCTACACTAAAAATTTAGAGAGCTTGTCACCCACTTGACTGAAGAGTGATAGCTGCGGAAGATCTCCCATATTTTTCATGCTCTCATACATGCACACTAATGTGGAAAGGTAATCAGTGGCAGTAGTATCAGCCTTCGACACCTTAAGGCTTGCATGGCACCCAGTGCTGGTCCTCTCAAACAGACACTCATTCAGGTCTTCTTTTCTGAACATCTCAGATGCTGCACCATCACAATCCATGTATCAAAATCATCTTCACCAAGTGAGGTAGGAGTCCAGAAAAAGGCATAAGCCTCCCAAACTCTTTGTACTCACTTGGGAGCCTTTGCATTTTACCCATCAGGCAACCCACTGCATCCAGCAATGCCTCTGTGGGTGCTATGTCCGATACTGAGTCCATGAGCCATTGTGGCTCGCTCTGCAGGCAGTGTTACCTGACTGGGTGACCCACTGCCCTCTGACCCCATCGCTATGGCATTCAGGACAGAGGTAACAAAAATGACTGCCAACTTTGGGGGGGGGGAGGGAAGAGATGGGCAGACTCAATGGGCCGATGAAATCCTTTTCTGCCAAGAGATTTCAATGATTCTATGATTCTTGTAGTCCAAAGGCAGTTTCTCCAAAAAAGTCTTCATTTGCACAAACTTCACAATTTAAGAATGAGTGTACACCCTGAACTGGCCCTGTACAGGTGCAAGCTTATGTCCAGTTCGGCCAGTATAAAGATCAGGTAATTCATGGTCCTGTCAGAAGTGCTACACGGTCTGCTCCATTGGAAGCAGTGGACGCCTTTTATGTATGATGAGTAGCAAGGGAGTTTTAAAGGTATAGTTGCCCTAGGGGGTTTACCATGCTAACATGCCTCAGTCTTCAAGTACTGTAGAATTATTTTTCGACCCTAACGGCCCCATCCCCCAGCTCCTAGAACCCATGACATGACCCAAGGCACAGCTGCATGATCAGTTATATCTTTCTCTGGGTCCTCTGTGTTGCACAGTGCCTTGCGAACCCTGCAGGACATAGGAGATCAGTGATAACGTTCTTTGCACAGTGCCTTGCGGACCCTGCAGGACGTAGGTGATCAGTGATAACTTTCTTTGCACAGTGCCTTGCGGACCCTGCAAGACATAGGAGGTTAGTGATAACTTTGTTTGCACAATGCCTTGCGGTCCCTGCAGGACGCAGGAGATCAGTGATAACGTTCTTTGCACAGTGCCTTGCGGACCCTGCAGGACGTAGGAGATCAGTGATAAAGTACAGTTACGTAAGAACTTACCGTAACAGTAGATCTTCGAGAACAGCTCTTGCAGCAGGTTACACCATTAGGACTGAAGCCGGCAGGCGTCAGGACCCCACGGAAAAATTCTAGCTCGCTATCTTGAGCGGGACCGCCTCGACGGCCAGGCGGGTACATATATGGTCCGGCGCCAGATTCCCCAGTTCTCCCACCGGAGACTTCCGGCCGCAGGCTGACATCGAGATGGGAGACCGAGGATCCACCGTCAGAAGACTGAAGGGAGTAAATCCCTGTTAAAGAATACTTAGCCATGCCTCCTCCAAGGGGGAAGGTGGGCGGGAAGGTACCTGCTGCAAGAGCTGTTCTCAAAGATCTACTGTTACGGTAAGTTCTTACATAACTGTACTATCTTACTTCGAGACACAGCTCTTGCAGCAGGTTACACCATAAGGACTGATTCCCAAGCAGTAACATTGCCAGAAATTCCGGGAGGAGGAAATAGGAAGTACATTCCAGGTCCTGAACCTAGGACAGGAGACCCTGTAGCACCGCCAGGCCAACCGGCTCTTCGCCGAGAGGCGATGTCCAGGCTATAATGCCTGATAAAGGTATGCACAGAGCTCCAAGTGGCTGCAGCACATATAGCAGAGGAGGAGACGTTTCTGAGTGCTGCAAAGGAGGTGGCCACACCTCTAGTAGAATGACCCCGGACTGTTCCCGGGAGGGGCTTTTGTTTGATATCATAACAGTGTGAAATACACTGGACAAGCCACGAGACAAGGACTGTTTGGATACAGATTTGTTAACATCCTCTCAGAGAAGGAAGCGAAAAGTTGCTCAGAACTAACGAAAGGGTTTAGTTCTGTTGAGGTAATACCTCAGGCTGCGGTGAACATCCAGGGTGTGAAGCACAGCCTCTCCTCTATTCGAGTAGTTCGGGAAGTAGACTGGTAGGTCAATGACCTGATTTAGAGTGAGTGAAGAGACCACCTTAGGCAAAAATTTAGGGTTCGTCCTCAAGGATACTCTGTCCCGGTGGAAAACTAAATAAGGCTCTATGCACATGACAGCGTGAAGCTCAAGAAATTCTTCTTGCTGAAGTAACAGCAACCAAAATATGCGTTTTCCGCGACAGAAAGCGTAGCTCGCAATCCCGCTGACGGAGTTCGAGAGTGAGCTGTTCCAGGACATAGAGCAAATCCCATGGAGGTACAGGGTCCCTAATGGGTGGCCTAAGGTGTAACACCCCTCTCAGAAACTCCAGAGAGGCATCCAATTGTGCCACTGTACGATGACCCACTGGAAGGTGGTAGGCAGAAATGGCACAAAGGTGCACCTTGATAGAGGAGTAGGCTAGACCCGAATGAAAGAGGGAGAGCAGGTAGTCCAACACCACTCCCACTGGGCAACCTAAAGGGGAAAAACGCGTGCTCATGACCATAAACAAAAACAGCGCCATTTCATGGCGTACGTAGCATGCGTTGCCAGCTTTCTGGCTGCAGAAAGAACTTCTGCAACCTCTTGCGAGACCCCGTGACGCAAAATGGCTATGTCTCTAGGAGCCATGCATGCAGGTTCAATGAGCGTAAGTCGGGTGGACTAGGAACCTTTCTCCTGAGACAGGAGATGGGAGCTGAATGGCAATGGGAGCGGGGTTCCGGGATAGCTGCATCAGCAAAGGGAACCAGATCTGTCTGGGCCAGAACGGGGCCACCAGGATCATGATTGCATGCTCCCTGCGCAGTTTGAGAAGAACTCTTTGGATCAACGGGAAAGGAGGGAAAGCGTAGAGGAATCTGTCTGCCCAGGAGACGGATAACGCGTCTCGCCAGAAAACACCAGGCCCTGGATCTAGCGAGCAAAAATTGGGCAGTTTTACGTTGGATGGGGAAGCGAACAAGTCCAATTCTGGAGTTCCCCATCGAAGAAACAGATCTTCTGCCACCTCCTGAAGAAATTCCCACTCGTGGACTCTGGCCTGAGAATGACTCAGGCCGTCTGCGATTGTGTTGTCCACCCCGGGAACATGTACTGCGATCAGGTTCGCGCCGTGTCGGATTACCCAATCCCACACCCTCACGGCTTCCCTGCAAAGGGGGTAAGAGTATGCGCCTCCTTGTTTGTTGAGGTAATACATCACCGCTGTGTTGTCTGTCTGAAGCAGGAGAGTACTTGGCGGGATCTCTGACTGAAATTCCTGCAGGGCATAAAGGACCGCCCTCATCTCTAGGATGTTGATATGGAGGTGGGCCTCCAGAGGGGTCCACGTACCCTGGGACTTCAACCCATCCAGGTGTGCTCCCCACCCTAGACCTGAGGCGTTTGTGGTGAGGATTACCCCCGGGGACGGCGCCGTAAACGGGACGCCCATAGAGAGTGTCCCTGGGTCTAGCCACCACTGCCAGTCTCAAATCGCGGTGTTTGTGATTCTGACTGGATGCTGCATGTGGTCTTGCCTTTGGTCCCATTGCACCTTGAGCATCCACTGAGTTACCCGCATGTGGAGCCTTGCGAAAGGGACAGTAGGAATGGCCGCAGCCATGTGTCCGAGCAAGCGAGAGGACCGACCTGGCTGAGGCGGTCTTGTTCGGAAAGCTCCTGATGAGGGATCTGATGCGCCCGCCTGTCGACTGGAAGAAATGCTCTTCCCTGAACTGTGTCCAGTACTGCGCCTATGAACTGCAGTTTCTGCAACGTACCAGGAGAGACTTCCGTGAGTTTATTAGGATTCCCAGAGATCGAACAGATCCTGGGTACTCTGGACCAAAGTAACAGCCTCTCTGGAGGCGCCATGAAAGCCAATCGTCCAGGTAAGGAACACATAATGGCCCTGTCTCTCAGGGCGCTGCCATGACTGCCATGCACTTGGTAAAGACCCTGGTGGGATGACAGTCCAAATGGAAGGGCTCGAATTGAAGGTGGTGGTCGAGGAACTCAAAGCGCAGGAACCTCTTGTGCGCCTGAGCTATAGGGATATGCAGGTATGCGTCCTGCATGTCTAGAGACGCTAAGAAGGTGTCTTGTTTCAGCATGGGAATAAGACCTGGAAGAGTCACCATGCGGAATCTCTTGTAGGCGACCGACACGTTGAGGTTGCTGAGGTCCAGAATCGGACGGAGGTCCCCTGTTTTCTTTGGAACCAGGAAGAAGTGGGAATAATATCCTTGTCCTCTCTGGTTCTCCGGGACATACTCTATCGCTTCCTTTTGCAGGAGTGCGAGTACTTCATGCCAGATCAGAGATTTGTGCTGATCCGGATACCGGGAGAGCAAAGGAGGCCTCGAGGGTGGCTTTTCTGTGAATTCTATATAGTGGCCTCTTCTGACCAACTGAAGAACCCACCTGTCGGTGGTTATAGCCTGCCATCCCGGCAGGAAGTTCGTCAAGCGACCCCCGACCATGATTTCCCGTTGATCCTGAGGCGGGGCGGAAAGGAGTCAGGCTGTGGCGGCAGAGGGTCCGCTGGCTGGGCTGGCTTAGAAATGCGCTGGCGTTTGGCGGGCTGTTTCCCTGGGCTCTCTGAGCGGAGCCCCTCTGTTGTGTAGCGGAGTGCGGCTGCTGCCTCGTCGCCCATGAAATCGGCTTTGGTTCCTCTGAAGGAACTAAGCCTGGTCGAGTACATGGCCTGAACCGACCTTACCGCCTTCCGCCTCTTGAAGTCTGGTAATAATCTTCTCCGAGGATTACCAAACAAGACTTCTCCCTCGAATGGAGCGTCCATGATATTCTTCTGGGCGTCGGGTAAAGCTGAGGCGTAACCAAGAGTGCCTCCGGAGGCATACGCCAGAAGCTGCTGCTCGGGCCGATGAGTCCGCGGAGTCGTATGCGGCTCGTAGCACTTGGGTTCCCACGTCCGAACCCGTACAGAGGAGCTGAAGCATTTCCTCCTTCTTCTCACCTTCCGGCAGTTTTGCAGCTGTTTCCAGACCCTGTTCCCACAAGGTTTCTGGAACTGAACCATGTGGGTCAAATAGTTCAAGGATCTGATGGCGCAGGTAGCAGAAGCATACGTGCGCCTACCCAACATGTCCAACTGCTTGGACTCTGGGTCCGGTGGCAGGGTGCTCAGATGTTGCGGCCTCTGTGACCAGTCATGTGAGGCTGTGATGACCAGAGAGTCGGCCTGAGGCTGCTGAGTCAAGTACTGGTCTTCTCTAGGAGCCTTGCCAAGCGATCAGCTTTCTTGGCATCGCCAGGAGGCGAATGTGGACGCTTCCATGCCTTGGTGGCGTCCACGAAGGTGTCAACCAAGGGTGGCACCACCACAGGCTTGGGGTCTTTTTGCCGAAGATATTTAGCGAGGCGTATCCTTTCGGGGTCTAGCTCTTCTGCATCCCATCCCATGTTCTCTTGGATGTGTCTCATAATATCCGAGAACGAAGGGTCGTCCGGAGGAGATTTTGGCATCTCACGTGGGTCCGGAGAAGGGATGGAGAGGGGAGATGGGGATCTAGATGAAGAGTACACTGATCCTGTGTCCTCCGTCGAAGGCGATTGTCGATGTCTCCTGGGTCTCTTGGGGCTGGGTGACCTAGAAGAGGATTTAGACGGAGGTCTCCATTTTTCTGGTCTCCCCCTGGGAGGGCTTCCGAGTTCCCGGGGAGGAGGTAAGCGGCCTGCCAACCCCGATGGCGAGGGGGGTGCAGGAACCGGAGGAGGAGGAGGAGGAGGAAGAGTGGGAACCATGTCCTTCTTTATGGTGTCCCACCAGTAAGTGAAGAGGTCCTTCACTTCCACTAAGGAAAGGCCCAACGATGGTCCAAACGCCGGTGGACGGTCATCGGGTCCCGGTGTCGGCTCCACAGGGGGCTCGGGTAACGGCGAGGGTTCCCTGGGAGTCTCGACGAGACCGGGGTCGCCTGTCTGGTCCTCGGGCTGTGTAAGATCCTCCTCGGTCAAGGTCTCCTGACCGATGTCGGTCGGAGGCGTCAGGGCCCTCTTCTCAGGGGAAGCGGGCACCGGTCCCCATACCGGCATCCGCTGAGGCTAGGCTTAGCGGCGACAGTTCGTCTGGCCGACGCGGCTCCAGGGATGGCAGACTGTGAGGCTGACGACGGACGGACGCCGCCGGATCCAGAGGTCTCTTTAAGGAGGTGAGCTCCAACGTCTTGTGAGGAGGCAAAGAATCAGACCTGACATCGGGTTTCGAAGGGCGGGAACCCGACTTGTGATGGTGATGATGGCGATCCCCAGACTTCGCCAAGGCCCTGGAGGATGTAGACGAGGACGGCCTGGCGGACTTGGCCTGAGAAGAAGGCTTCCTTACCGCAGCCGGGGGAGGCTGAGAGCTGGCCCTGGAGGGGGAGCGGTCGGACCTGGAACCAGAGCTGCGCGAGTCCGAAGCCCTGGAGGGGGACCTGGAAGGGGCCTTCTCCCTTCGTTTCTCTGCATGCTTGTGGGTCTTTTTTGAAGATTCCCCCTTGGAAGACATGGTTTTCAGCTTCTCTTCCAGTAAGAAGGCTTGAAGGGCCTTCTGACGTCGGATCCGGGTACGACTGTTAAACCCCTGGCAAAAGGAGCAGGCCCGGGTATCGTGGTCTGGGCCCAGGCACCGAACGCAGGCCGTATGGGGATCCTTGAAGGGGATCTGTTTCCTGCAAGCACACTTGGAGGAGTGACCAGAGGTCGGAGAGGACATCAGCGAAAATCTTGCTAGAAGAAATCCAATTTTCCCGAAGGAAAGCACTTCCTAACCACGGTCGCGCTAGACTATAAACCGAAGGGTCGAGACATGCAAGTCGACGGGCGGAAAGAACTGGGGAATCTTGGCGGACCGCCCCTTATGTACCACGCCTGACGCCGGGGCGGAACGTCAGCGGTTCCCGCTGAAGGTAGCTATCTAGAATTTTTCCGTGGGGTCCTGACGCCTGCCAATGTTACTGGCTTCAGTCCTAATGGTGTAACCTGCTGCAAGAGCTGTGTCTCGAAGTAAGATCTTTCTTTGCTCAGTGCTTTGCGGACCCTGCAGGAAGCAGGAGATCAGTCATAACTTTCTTTGCACAGGGCAACAGACCTGCAGCTAGAAGCAACAGACCCACGGGCATGACCCCAGTCCCTATTGCCTAAGTACAGTATATACTGGACATGTTTAATTATTTATCAGCACCACTGCTATGTTAGGTTAATGAGCCATCATAAAGACAGCACATATGTCCGCAGTTGTTGTTTTCTACTTGACTTAACTCATGCACTGATGCCATAGAGCAACAATTATAAGACAAGATTCTCAGGAACAATGCACTTAATAATTTATCCAGACTCTCCGTGGAATCTTTATGGTTCAGTGCCTGACTCCTATAAAAACTATTTGCAACCATAGTTCTTTTTGTTTTTAATTTTTTTATTTTAGAAAGTAAACAAACCATGAGTACTATGTCATTCAGTTTGCATAATACAAAAATTATCCAACATTAACAGGTATAAATATACTTGTGCTGCTCTGCCATACTGATAAGTTACAAACTGTATAGGCAAACCATTTCAGGAATTTTAAAATAATGATACTCTTGTTTCTTTCACAGGTTTAATCAAAACTAGAAGATATAGGAGGCGTCAACATACCCAGAGCCTCATATTTTCAGCAGTTGCAGCCCAGTTGTGCTAACAAGGCATTTTTCATGGCACACAGAATTGCAACTGTAGCTCTAATATGAGGGTTACTTAACCGTAACTGCAGTTTTAGGAGCGCTATATGGTGCACATCCACACATAGGCAGCTCTTTCTTTCCCTTAAATTCTTGCCAGCGTACTCCTGTTCGCCGATGATGCTGTAATTTCTACCATAGCTCCAGAAACCTCCCTCCCAGCGCTCTGGGAAACCTTTGACCTTTTTGGAGCTGTCTCAGGATTTCAACTAAATATAGCCAAAACAGATCTCCTTCCATTATACTTCTCCCCGTCCCCAATCCTTAAAAAGAAATATCCCTTAAAATGGCATCAAACTAAGATTAAGTATTTGGGAATCCATATAACAAAAAATTTAGATAACTTGGAATTATTAAATTACGAACCTTTATCAATCCAAATTCAATCAGAACTGGCTCGTTGGTCTAAATTACCATTAAGCTTTTTTCAAAGAATTGAAACAATTCGTATGATTATACTACCCAAACTCCTGTATTTATTTCAGAATGTTCCTACCTTTCCCTCCAAATTCTACTTTCAAT
This sequence comes from Neoceratodus forsteri, assembly GCA_016271365.2. Classification (NCBI taxonomy): domain Eukaryota; kingdom Metazoa; phylum Chordata; order Ceratodontiformes; family Ceratodontidae; genus Neoceratodus; species Neoceratodus forsteri. The sequence goes on from CM057450.1 coordinate 1,225,746,349, forward strand.
CATGGGATAAAATCATCTCTAATTTTGTCTGGAATGGTCAACGCCCTAGAATTAGGATGTCTCTACTTCAATTCCCGCTCTCTCAGGGCGGTGCCAATCTTCCAAACCTGAAATTCTATGCCCTGGCTGTGTTTTTCAGAATATTAGCTTTTTGGGTATCCTCGGCATATGAAGCTCCCTGGAAGGAGCTAGAATTTGCCATTAATGACCTATATGACATTACCAAGGAAACTTTTTCCACGGCACCTAGGACAGCACCTATAAGAGAATACACTCCCTTTACAGCACAGATTTTGAAATTATGGTACAAGTTAAAAACACACAAGGGTTTTAGAACACTTTTCTTCTTTAATACGTAAATTTCAGGAGATGATAGGTTCTCCCATCTACCACAGATCATAATTTTGTAAGCTGGAGAAGAGTGGGTCTTCAGTTTTTCAGGCAATTCCTATGTCATAAGGGCATCATCCCTTTTGAAACTCTAAAAGCAACCTACAGCCTAATCGACACTGATATCTACAGGTATACCCAGGTTAAAAATTATATTCTGAGAGAGAGAGAGGTGGTAACAAAATTACCTGACCCCATCCCCATGGCATGGACATATATTGAAGACCACATAAATGGACATTTATGGGGACACCAAGTGGGACATATATACAGGTTACTCACCTGTAACAGGAGTTCTAGGAATGGTATATGTTGTTCATCCACACTCATTGGCAGTATCCTTGCCGCTTTAAATCTTGCCGGAAGGTCTTCAAGCTTGCTCCTCCACCCCACGGGTGGTATAACTCTGCTCCGCCCCATGGCGCCAGATCTGGCCCTGGAAGCTCAGGTTGTCTTAGGCCGCGGAGAAGGTAGGAATGTAGGATGAACAATATATACCATTCCAGAACTCCTGTTACAGGTGAGTAAGTCCTGTATTTCTAGGACATGGATATGTTGTTCATCCACACTCATTGGCAGACTCCTAGCAGTTCTCCGGGAGGAGGAGGCAAGACGCACACCCCATATACTTACTTGGGAAGAGAGACTGGAGAACCGAGGCCCCAAACCAGCATCCCGCGTGACTCAAGGTCGATGTGGTAGTGGGTAATGAAGGTGTTTGCTGACTTCAGGTAGCAGCCCTGCAGATTTCCTGGATAGGGACGTCCCTGGAAGCAGCCACCGTTGCAGCAGTATGGCGGTAGAATGAGCTCTTATCCTCTGGGAGGCTCCATGCCCGCCAACTTATAGAGAGATCTATGCAGGAGGTTACCCACCTGCTTAGCGTCGCTTGGCTGCAGGTCTGCCAGATGCGGCTTCAGCGTAGGGTGACAAACAGCTGGCGAACCTCTCCCGATTTCAGCCGTGGCGCCTCCCTATAATAAGCGAGCGCCCTTCTAGGGTCCAGAGTATGGAGCCTATATTCGGCCTCCGAGGTGTGATTGGGGTAGAACACCGGCAGAGTCAACACCTGGTTAAGGTGAAACTCCGACACCACCTTCGGAAGGAATTTCGGGTGGGGGCGCAGGACAGCCTTGTCCCTGTGGAAGACCAGGTAAGGAGACTCGATGGAAAGCGCCTGGAGCTCTCCCATCCTTCTGGCTGACGTGATAGCCACCAAGAAGGCGGTCTTCCACGACAGGTGAGAGAGATCACACCTGTGCATTGGTTGAATGGCTTGCCCATGAGCTTTGCCAGTACCAGCAGTAGATCCCACGGAGGTGGGGGTTCCCGTGACTGAGGGAATGTGATCAAGGCCTTGAAAAAGCGCCAGACCACCTTCTCCTCCCATACACCGACTGCTTCCCGCCCGCTACCGTAAGCAGAGATGGCTGCCAGGTGCACCCTTAGGGTCACGACCTAAGCCCTTGACTAGAAAGGACCATAAATAGTCCAAGATGCTTGCCAAGGAACAGGAGGAAGGGTCCAAGCCCTTGCCCTGACACCAAATGGAAAACCTTTTCCATTTGAAGGCATAGCATTTTCTGGTCGACTCTACGGGACGCCTCAACTACATTGAGGACCTCGTGGAAAGACCCAAAGCCTGGAACTCTAGCCGCTCAGGAACCAGGCCGTCAGGTGCAGGGATTGAAGGTCCGGATGGAACACCTTCCCTGATTGACTGAGAGCAGGTCCGGCGAGCTGGAAGCTGCCGTGAGTCCTGGAGCTGAGACTGAGGAGATCTGGTACCAGAACTGGCGAGGCCAGTCTGGGGCTATCAGAATCACCTCGCCTTGTCCCTCCTCGCCTTGAGAAGCACCTTGTGGATCAAGGGAAATGGGGAAAGGCGAAAAGAGGCCCGGGGTCCATTGCCTCGAGAAGGCATCCCCTGCAGCGAGCCCTGCTGAGGGGGCGGGCATGAAACAGACTCAGCTCGCCTCCATGGAGGCAAACAGGTCCACCTGAGGTGTGCCCCAAAGGGAGAACAGATGCTGTACTACCTCCGCAGGAGAGACCACTGTGGGATGCAGCCCCTATCGGCTCCAGGGCATCCGGCCAGGGTGTTGGAGGCTCCTGCCACGTGAATGGCTAGGAGATCCGCCCCAGGCTGCGCACGAGTGACCAAATGCGGAGAGCTTCCTTGCATAGAAGCATGGAGAGCTGGCCCGCCCTGGCGGTTTAGATAGTACATGGTCGTGGTATTGTCCGTCTGGACTGGACCACTTGACCCCGGAGGAACGGAGCAAAGGCGGTGAGAGCTAGCGGACCGCCGGAGCTCCAGCAGGTTGATGTGGCATCGGGACTCCGCTGGGACCAGAGGCCATGAGCCCGTGTTCCCCAGATGGGCACCCCAACCCATCAGAGAGGCATCGGTCGACAGAGAGACCGTCGGCTCGGGCGGACGAGCAGGATGCCCTCCTGCAAATGATCTGGAATGGTCCACCACTGGAGAGCGTTCCACATCCCTGTGTCACCGGCCAAGCTGGTCCAAGGGATGCAGCGCCGGGACCACTGGCTGGCCAGTCCCCACTGAGAGGGGACGCATGTTCCAGCGGGCCCACGACCACGCTGGTACAGGCCGCCATGAGACCCAGGAGGCGAGGAAGTCCCGGCAGGGCGAATTGCCCAACCAGAAATGATCGGGCAAGGAGGAAAGAACCTCGGCCCTGTCCGCCGAGCCGCGCCTGGCTCGAAGAGAGTCGAGCTGCGCCCGATGAATAAAATCACCTGCTCGCTCGAGTTCCGACTTGGCCTCGTTGATAAGGAGGCCCAGTTGAGAGCAGACCTGGAGGGCCAGATCTCTGGACCACTCCGCCTCCTTCCTGGAGGGAGCTGCTATCAGCCAGTCGCCCAGGTAAGGGTACACCCGGACCCCCGGCGCCGCGAGGGAATGCTGTCACCACTGCCATGCATTTGGTGAAGACCCTGGGAGCTGGAGACAAGCCAAGGGCATGGCTTGAATCAAGAGAGATCCTTCCGCCGGAAGCGAAGGAATCTCTGGTGAGACGGACGGATAGGGACGGAAAACGCCGCCCTGCAAGTCCAGAGAGCAGAACCACTACGCCTGCTCCAAGGATGGTATTATCTGAGCCAGAGTGACCATCCTGAAGGTTCGAGACCTTAGGAACTTGTTTAGGGTCGTGCAGGTTGTAGAATGGGGCGCCAGCCCCCCGTCCGTTTCGGAACCAGGAAGTACCTGGACACAAACCCTGGGTCTGAAAGAGGGTCCACCACCTCTCTTACCACCTCCTTCTGGAGGAGGAGAGTGATGTCGGCTCGACGAGCCGCCAGTGAGGCTGGGGATCCCAAGTTTCCCGAGGCGACACGGCTCTTGAAGGGTGGTGCCTGCTCTAATTCCAGAGGCAGGCCTTCCCCACCACCTCCAAGACCCACCTGTCCGTGGTAACAGCGGACCAGGCGGAACGGAAGTGCCGGAGCCGCCCTCACGGGGACCTCAGGGGTAAGGTGACGGGATGGGGCGACACCCTCAGCCCGCCACTGGGCAGGCTTGGAGGAGGGACCGCCGAGGGACCTCCTGGGCCCTTTCCTCCTGCCTCCTGTTAGAGGAAGCCGCGGCTTGGGTTTGGGATGCCAAGGTCGAGCCTGCTGGCCCTGACGTTGCTGGGCCGGGCCGCAGGGGCACAGAAGGACGCAAAGGGCTTAGGGCTGTGGTTTGCGGCCTTGTCCTTCTGAGCGAAGAGACCGAGTCCAAGGTGGCATTGGACTTCTCGATCCTCTGCAGGTGACCTTCCACCCCAGGGCCGAAGAGGTCAGTCCCCAAAGGAACATCCGCCAACTTGTGCTGGGTATCCGGTAAAGGTGGATATCCTCAGACAAGCCCGCCGACGATAGCCACTCGTGCCGCCACCGATCTGGCACATGAGTCCCCTACATCCAAAGCAGTCTGGAGCTGCTGTTTGGCACTACCTCTGCCCTGGTCCCGCACCTGCTTAACCGTAGTCTGCAGATCGGCGGGAAGATGAGGATGACCTCATCCAGGAGCCCAACAGGGCATGAGAAAATGTGCCATGAGGGCGGCGAACTGGCCTGACGGCTGAGAGAGAGGACGCAGCGTGGACTTTCGCCCGACATAGTCCAATTTCGACCCTTGTCAGGAGGTTTGTCCACATCCCTGGCGCTATACCGGGCTACCGAAAACGCTGTCGGTAACCAACCCCTCAGCAGAGGGGTGTTCCGAAAAACCGGACAAGGAACCGGTAGGGACCGCATACTTCCTGGCCATCCTGGCCGAAGGCGCAGGGCAGGAAGCAGGGCGCTGCCAAAGTTCCAGTGCCGGACCCACTATGGCCTCGGCCACCGGAAAGGCCTCCGTCGGAGAATCCCCTCGGTCCAGAATCTCCTTGAGGGGATACCTGGCCCGTTTGGAAACGGGTTCGAGCTCCATCCCGGTAGACTCGAGATGAGCCAAGCAGTCCTAGGAAGGACGACGGGCTATCCGTCCATTGGCTGACCTCCTGAAGACTCCAAGTCCAGTCGCTTGGAGAAGAAGGAGGAATCATCTTCGGACTCGAAGAGTCCTCAAGAGCTGCCTCTGGCCTGAACCACCCTTCACCGCCGAGGTCGGGGGAGTGAGGGTAACTGACAGCCGATGGGGTGAAACCCTTAGCCGACCGAGAATCCTTGGTCGGAGCCCCACCAATTGGTGGCTGTGGAGGGAGGTTCCACCGCAATCGGTGGAGCAGCTGGTTTTGGCCGAACAACCGCCTGTATAGGCTCTCGGCAAGTCGAGGGGTTGTGTCGCCGCCCGTGACAACCATAATAATGGCGGGGAAGGCGCGGAGTCGGCTTATTCCCGGCCAGGAGGAGCTGTTGCAACATAAGGTCACCGATACCGTCGGCGTAATTCGCGAAGCCTCCCTCATCCGAGGAGGAGGGCGAGAATGACGGCGGACGCCGCTACCGCGTGCCGAGACCGAGACCGCTTTGACGACGGGAACGGCTGGACCGCCAAGAGGTCCGAGACCGAGACCGAGAGTCCCGGAATTTCGGGTCGGTGCAGGAGGTGTCGGCCGAACCGACACTCCTTCGCTCGGAAGGTCCATCCGAGGGCTCCGGAACGGAGGCACAGGCGAGCCCACGGATCTCAACTCTCCCGGGGAACCGGGAGAGGGAATCTCGGCTGCTAAAGAGAGACAGCTCGTTCAATGGGTCGAGAAAATCTCGACTTCATCAGTGGAGTCTCGTCAACTGACCTGACGGGGACACCGTGAGGCCAGTGGCGAAGCCGGCGGTCGACCGCCGACGCGGTCGACGCGGCCGGGAGAGGGACTTTTCCGCCTCCCAAGAGCGCCGACGGAGGGACTTACCTTTGTCCTTCTTTTGGACCGAGAAAAAGGTCCAGCAGACGCAGGCCCTTCTCCTTTAGTGAGAGGGACAGACAAAGCTCCTTAAAAGGAAGCCGTGTAGGAAGAACCCAGAGAAGGCGGGATAAATGCAGCGGCCGAGGAAAATGCGGCCAGCGCACGCCCTCTTCGAGGCGACCATCCGCTCGAGCTGATCCCGCCGAGCTCCGCCTTGGCATGGACACACCGTTCAACCGGGCCTCCTTGGACTTCACCGAGGGAGCTCTCGACGGCCTAGCGTAATCGGGCAGCACGGTTTTCGAGGACGAAGCCGAGAAAGATGAGTACAGGTCGCGAAGCCTGCGGGTCGTGCTTCAAGGCCTAAGCAGTAGACACACGTGGAGTGTGGATCCGTCCGACATCTTCAGCCCGCATGGGCATCTCCGAACTGGAGTCGATTGAGTCCATCGTAGTCACAGGGATCAAGACTGAAGTCTTTGCAAAATATTATTTTTAAACCGCAAACGGAGAAATAGGAACCAGTCACAAACGCAGAGCGTTAAGAAGGGAACCTGAGCTTCCAAGCGGTAAGGAAGATCTGGCGTCATGGGGCGGAGCCGAGAGTTATACCACCCGGGTGGGTGGGAGGAGCAAGCTTGAAGACCTTCCGGCAAGATTTAAAGCGGCAAGGATACTGCCAATGAGTGTGGATGAACAACATATCCATGTCCCTAGAATTATAAAATTCTCAGGGAGGGATGGGTGATTCCTCACTCACTATTTTAAATAGCTGGTGTAGGGATCTGGCCGAAGATATATCAGACCATGATTGGTTACAGGCATCTCCTTTAGCATGCAAAGTAACACACTCCACGAAATGGCAGGAGTTTGCCTGGAATTGCCGTAGTCATTTTTTCGCTCATCGGCTGTCCTAGCGAAATATTTACTGCCCAGTTATGGCAGATGCTGGAGGAATTGTGCATGTGCACATGCTGACCAGAGTCATATATTCTGGACATGTCCTCAGTTGACTCCATTCTGGTGTGCACTCCAACAGGAGGTTTCAGACTTTGGGCGAGTTGGTGAATTCTGGACGAATTGACTCTTTTATTCTTTCCCCTCACAGACCCCGTGGCAGCGTGCCCTGCTACCTATATATATACCAGATGATGGAGAACTATCATTATTCTGTCTTTAGATTAGGGGGGTTTAGACATTTACTATATGTAATCTCTTACTGCCAAACTCCATAATAAATACCAGGCATCCAAAACTTTTGGAGACTGTGGGTGTTGATTTGTCTAGACAAGACCCAGGCTTTGTCCCTTGAGCCTCTCCACACCACAATTGTTCATATTATATTAAAAGAGATTGAGAATCTGCAGAGGTTTCTAGAATACTGCCGTCACATCTGGTTGACCCTTAAACTTTTTGAATTCTTGGAAGGAACCGAACCTTTAATGTCTATACAGTGGGGTGAATCACTTATCAAGTTAATAACTTCAGTCCTTATAGAATGAGAAACAGAGACACAGGTTAAAACACAATTATTTTATTGTCCTTGATACAGTGTATTAAATAGAACAGCCACTGAATGTTGGTTTTATGATAATGACTGTATTTCATGTATATGTCACATCCTTGAATAAAAGAAAATATTAAAAAAAAATTCTTGCCAGAAGGTCATCAGCTAAGCTCCTCCCAGCCACCAGAGTGGTATCTACCACATCACCACTCCATGATGTCAGATTTTACGCTGGAAGCAAGGATCTGTGTGCCACTTGCCAAGGGAGGAGGGTGAGTCGTGTGGATGTGCACCATATATCACTCCTAGAACTGCGGTTACAGGTGAGTAACCCTCATTTATAGGGACATGGATATGGTGCACTATCCACACTTCTGGCAGACTTCTAGCAGTTCTCTGAGAGGAGGAAGTAAGGCACACATACCTACTTGGAAAATTGGGATTGGAGAACTGAGGTCCCAAAACCAGCATCCTGGCGTGACTGAAGGTCTATGTGGTAATGGGAGATGAAGGTGTGTGTTGACTTTCAGGTAGCAGCCCTGCAGATCTCCTGGATAGGAATGTCCCTGGAAGCAGTCACTGAGGCAGCAGTATGCCTGGTGGAATGAGCCGTAAGCCCTATGGGAGGCTACCTATGATGCAGGAGACAATCCACCTGCCAATCATTCACTTAGCTGCCGGCCTGCCAGACGCGGCTTCAGCATAGGTGACAAATAGCTGGTGAACCTCTCCCTGAACTCCAGCCGTGCGCTCAGTATAATAAGCGAGTGTTCACCTCAGGTCCAACGTGTGGAGCCTGTGCTTGGCCTCCAAGGTTGGGTTGGTGAAGCACACTGGGAGGTTAATCACCTGGTTATGGTGCAACTCCGAAACATCCTTCGGGAGGAAATTCAGATTGGGGCAGAGGACAACCTTGTGCTTGTGGAAAAGCATATAGGAAGACTCCACCAAGAGCACCTAGAGCTCACTGATCCTTCTGGCAGAGGTGATAGCCATCAAGAAGGCAGTTTTCCATGACAGGTGGCAGATGTGACACCTGTGCATCGGTTCAAATAGCTTGCCCATGAGCATTGCCAGTACCAGCAACAGGTCCCAAGGTGGTGGTGGTTCATGTACTGGTGGGGACAAGTGGTCGAGGACCTTAAAGAAGCACCTGACCACCTTTTTCCTGTGCCACTGTCGGCATACCGGCCCATGCCCGGTAAGCAGAGATGGCTGCCAGGTGCACCTTGAGGGTTGTCAACCTCAGGCCCGACAGAGAAGGACCACAAATAGTCCAGGATGTTAATCACAGGGCAAAACATGGCATGTAGCTCCCTCCCTTGAAACCAAATGGAAAATCTCTTCCATTTGAAAGCACAGCAGTCAGGTGCAGGGACCAAAAGTCCAGGTGGAGGACCATCCCTGAGAGCAAGACAGCAGGTTGGGTGGAGGCAAGCACGACAGGGCCTGCTGCTGAGGCTGAGGAGATTGGGATACCAAACTGGCATGGTCAGTCAGCTACTAAGATCATCCATTCCTAATCCCTCTATACCTGGCAGCAACCTTGTAGATCGGGAAAGGGAGGGAAAGGCACATGAGGCCCAGAGCTCAAGGCTTCGCAAAGGCATCCCTAACAGTGATCCGCACTGTGGGGTGTGTGCACAAAACAGCCTCAACTTCGCATTCTCCTGCGAGGCAAACAGGTCAACTAGCGGAGAGCACCACTGGGAGACCAGGCAATCAACTACCTCCTGGTGAAGAGACCACTCATTAGACCACTTGGCTTAGGACGTCCACAAGCTGGTTGGAGACACTTGCAACATGGATCACCAGGAGCTCGGTGTCCAGACTGCATGTGAGGGTCCAGATGCAGAGGGCTTCCTGACACAATGCTATGGAATGCATCCCATCCTGCTTGTTGAGGTAGTACATGGGTGTAGTATTCTCCATCTGGACCTATACGACCTGACGAAGAAAGGAGCGAAGGCTGACAGAGCATGATGCACTGCATGGAGCTCCAGCAGGTTTAATTTTTTTATCATAGAATAATTTTATTGATTTTGTACAGAAAAACAGCAGCTTGTAAAACAGAAAACACCTTACATCATACCGGGTCAAAAAATACCCGTACGTATTGTATACAGATCCATAGACTTACACTAAGCAGGTATAATCCTGGCGCAACCAATAGTAACAGTTACACCTCTAATCTGGACAGAGGAATAGACGAGTTTGCAGATCTTACACTTTCTTATTAAGGAAAAAGGAGGAAGGAGAAACTACAAATAGACTCAGGAACAGTAGTGGTGCTGAAGGTTCAGGTAGGAGGATTACTATAGGGGAGAGAAGTGTTACACAATGGTGACTGTAGGTAGGCTTCCCATTTGGCCATGTACTGGTCCATCCATCCATAATGTGCATAGGAGAGGCGCTCGAGCAGGGATAAGCGAGCTAGAGCCGCATGCCAGACTGCTCGAGTGGGCAAGGACATTTAACGCCGTGCATTAATAGCAGCTGCTTAGCCTCCAGGAGGGCCAGCATCAACCAATCACGGTGAGGTTTAGTGAGGGGCCCCAGCGGAGGAGGAGTCACCCAGCAAAAGCTTCAGGTCCACCAGCGATATAGGGGAACCCAGCACACTGGAGCAGTCCGAGGCCACCATGCCCAGAAGGACAGGAGTTGAGGACATGACCATAAGATGTGCAACAGGTGGGCTTCCGTTGGTGGCAACATCAGTATTTGGAGTGTCCCAACACGCCACAAGCATGTAGGACAGCAGGAGTGTGAAACCAGAAGAGCAGCACCTTAAGTTGGAGGAAGCGACTCTTGGTGTCCTTATATAGGAGATGCGCATCCCGTATGTACCATGCCCAGGAGCTCTCAGGGATACTGACATTAAGATCAGCCATCCATTTCAATCTGCTAGAGGCAGAGAGATCCAGCTGAGCATCTCTCCAAGTCCTGTAAAAGCGACCAATTAGGCCACGGAGAGTGGGGGACTTATGTATGGACACCAACCAGCTCCATTTGCAGTTAGTGCTGTAATGGGTTGAGAGGTCGTGAACAGCACTGCACAACTGGAGGTACCTCCAGAAGTCCTTGATAGGAAGTTGGAACTTTGTCTGCACTTAGTCGAAAGACAGCAAGACATCAGAGTCAGGTAGACAGAGATCCTGCACCCACTGGATGCCCCGAGATTCCCAAGTAGGCCAGTGTATGGGATGCCCACACACTGTGAGGAGCTTGTTACGCCACAGAGGAACATACCGCAGGGGAGAGGCCCAGGCCGTATGAGGTGTGTGCGAGAGAGACATAAGTGACTGCAACACTCGTCAAGTCTCCAACATAGTTGGGGAAAGATTTCAGTTGGAGCGGGTCTTTGGGCTGAGCAACATGCACAAGATAGTGCCTTTTGCCAAACTGGCTTCCAACTGTAACCAAGGCAGAGAACAAGATGCCCCGGGAGCAAACCAGCTAGAAGCAGAGGTAGCAGTGCAAGCCAGGTGGTAGCCTTTAAACCAGGGGCTCCCAACCCACCACGGTCCAGTGCGCTCTCAATTTATGTTTACCCCATCTTGGTGTCTTCCTTCGAGAGAGAAATCAAGACATGAGATTGTCTACGAGATAAATAATTTAGGGAAAGGTGGACCGCAAAATTATTGAGGAGATACATGACCCAGCGTAACAGTAGTGATACGCACTGCGCCACTTTACCGGTAATGATTGGCCCGTAATCCCGAGAGGGAAGTGAAATTCTGGAGGATAGATAAGATGCTGGAAGGGATTGCTGAGGTTGGGACAGGGTAAGCAAAAGATTGTCAGCATATGCAGCCACAAGATAAGAAGTATCATCTACAGCTAAGCCTGTAATTGAGTTTGAGGCTATAAAGGCCCAAACTAGGGGATCCAAAGCCACCAGGAAGAGGAGAGAGATAGGGGCATCCTTGCCGCATCCCTTTGTAGGGGAAACAGTGCTGAGATGTCAGTATTGGTTGGGATCTGAGGCCACAGGAGAACTGTATGAGTGGTTGCACTGGCGAATTGAGGGCCAAAGCCATACAAGTGAAGCACTTTGTGCAGGTAATCCCATTCTATGGAGTCAAAGGCTTTCGTGAAGTCAATGGTGAGTACCGCCATGGGCAAGGCTGACCGGGATGCTACCCACTTAAGATTTAACAGCAGCCTGGTGTTGTCTAATCTGGACTTGCCCTTCATAAACCCAACCTGTGCCAGATGGATGATAGAAGGTAGAACATCAAGCATCCTGGTGGCCAGGATCTTGGCTAAAATTTCTGCATCGACCGATAGGAGGGAGATGGAGTGGTAGTTGGCGCAATCCCGCAATCCAGGGGGTCATTTGATTTCTTTGGGAGAAGGGTAATGAAGGCTTCCCTCATGGTTGGAGGTAGGGATCCCACTGTGTGGGCCTTCTGAAGAGTCAAAGTAATGGTTGGGTTATAGCTGCACCCAAGTTTGGTACAGCTCAACCGACATACCATCTGGGCCACGGAGCTTTCCCTGGAGCCATAAGACAAAGGGCTGGCTGTATTTCCACACCTGTAATCGGGTCGTCCAGCTTGGCCGCTTGATTCTGGGTGACAGCAAGCTGAAGAGACTCCTAGCAGAACTTTTCAGTTCCTGTTCCAACTGGAGGGAAAGGAGGAGTGGGACTGATACAAGGTTTCATAGAAGACCGCATGCTGTTGTTAATCTCACTAGGCTCATGAACTATCTTCTCTGTTATCTCTTCAGAGGGCATGGATATGGGAGGCTTGCTGTTTCCGCAATCCAAAAGCCAAGAGTCTGCCGTTTTTTACCCCCATCCCAATAGTCATGTTTGGACCACAAGAGAAGCCATTCAGCCTTCTGGTGGAAGATAGTGTTTATTTGATATTTTAGTCCCACTATACTTCGGTGAAGGGAGTTATCTCTAGAGGAGGAGGAGGAGGATTGGGGGGGACTTAAAATGGTTCTCCAGTATGGCGAGCTTGGCTTGCAGTGTGGCCAGAGTTGCCTTCTGGGCCTTGTTTTTAGAGGTTGAGTAGGCAATTATACGTTCCCGGAGTACTGCCTTGAAGGCTTCCCAGACTGCCTGGAGAGACTCCACGGTCCGAGTTAAGAGAAAAGTAGTCCTGGGCTGTTTGGGAAATCATCCGCTAAAATTCAGTCTCTTTAAGGAGCAGATGATTACATCTCCAGCAGGTACTGGATGGCTGTTGTCCTATTGGGGTGTATGTGACTAGAACAAGAGCATGATCGGAGATGAGGATATTTCCAGTTTTGTTACCTGAAATCCCTTGGGCCGCCACTACGTTGGCCATCTAAAAGTCGATACAACTATGGGTGGAATGAACGCGAGAGTAAAAAGTGTAGTCATGCCCAGTGGGGTGATCACGTCTCCACATATCAGCCAGACCCCACTCTTCCTGCATAACCCATAGTGCCGTCAAGTCCTTAGGACTTGCATGAGGAGTGGGCTTGGACTTATCGAGAAAGGTGTCAAGTACTAGATTGAAATCACCGCCGAACAGGATTGGAATAGGAAGGCTGGCTGGAGACAGGGAGGATAGGGCCTGACTAAGCGCATGAAGAATTTGGCGTGGTCCTCATTGGGGGCGTACACGTTCTCAATAACATTCCATGAAACGAGGAGCGTCCCAGAAGTAGAGGGGCTCACTATGTTCGTCATTTCAAAGGGAGCAAATGTGAATGGTACTTACTCAGGCCAATGAAAGAAGTAGTATCTGAGGAGGAAAGGGTACCAGTACGATGAACACAGCTCCTGGGAAGCCCCAAGCATGAACCTGTAGTACCAGACAGAGGAAAGTGTAAGTACGTAGAAGTAGATGTGTAGTTACACTCACTCAGGAGACAAACTGAAGGAGAAAAGACAAAGGAAATATATCAACAGTCAGTAGCAACCTAACTGTAGTAAACAGGCAACACAGTAACACTACTTAAATCTGAGGGCAGTAAAAGTGCCCAATCTATAATGATTTCACACACAGCAGCAAGAGTGGAGGTAACAGATGCAAACAAGCGTAAACACACTAAAGGATTCGAGGCTTATCACGAAAGAGGGTAACTGGGTGCAGGTACCCTCAGCTACGTAGGCTCTGGAAGCCCAAAACAGGGGAAGAGTTTAGAACCAACTGGGTTCAACTCACCCTAAACTAGCAATGGCCCCAGGGTTGGGCACCAGGACATCGGGGGGAGAAGGGGGAAGTACGTGGTGGGGGGGTAAGGGGAGGGCAGAATTATGAGGATAGTCAGGAAGGGAAAAACGGAGGGTACTCCCTCCTACCAATATGGCTATAGGCTTCCCAGCCGCTACAAGTTCTAATGGGGGGACCGCAATAACAGACCGACCCCCTCGAACATCAATATATTGGACAAACCCTAGAGGAACAACTAATCCAGGTGCCAGCCGAACCACCCCAACCCTCTATGGGAGCGGCAACGCTGTCCAGGTTAAGGTGGGAGTGAAAGAGCGATTCGGCACCATGATAAGAGTCAGGCGCAAGCCATGACCTCATACAAGGCCCATCAAGCAGGCTATGAAGCATTAACAATGCCTTGCAGAAAGGAATAATAAGGGGAAGGGGCAGGGTGAATCCCCATAAACTATCCCATTGCCCATATTCCTCACAGTCAGCGCAGTGAAGAAGACTCAACCCCAGCTTTGCAAAGGAGCCGGGGGTGGTGACAGACAGGTACCAAACAGAACAACAGAAAAACATTTAACACTTAAGTCCAAGGGTTAACCGGCTTGTCCTTCAGCCTGCCCAGTGGGTACCGGGGGAGTTCCAGTGGGAATCTGGGTCTCAGCAGAAACAGCGGCAGCGTATGAGATTAATCCAGGTCTCACAGGGGTTGAGGCGTCCACAGCTGCTACCTGCGAAGAGTCAGGATAATCAGCCCATTCCTCAAACGCCGGTTTCCATTTAGCAGTTCAGGGAATCCAGTCTGTACCAGGGTGGGGGGTCTAGAGGTATGATCCTCCTAGAGACTTTTCATTGGTGGGGCACTCAATGGGAGTTGCTAAGCAGCTGGGTCCCTACTTCATGACTTTTGCCATTGCCGACAGGTAGATCCAAGTTGGCGTGGTGGCAGGGAGGAGGTAATTGAAGGAGAGGGTTGTCGAGCAGGCATACAGGATAATAATGCACGAGCAGGAGAGCCAGAAGAGACAGGGGGACCCAACTGTGTTGCAGCACGTCCAGCAGGAAAAGTGTCCTCTGGGAACTTCCTCCCATCCTGATGGTTCCCTTTAATGGTTGTATCCCTGTTGGGTTCCCATAGCTTCCTGGGAACTGTAGTTGGAACTGGGAAAGCAGGCCAAAACTTGCCCAGCCAACTCTCAATGTCAGTCGGATGATCAGCCACCAATTCTCTCCCGTCTTTGGATACAAGCAAGCTGGTGAGTCCACGGAATTTAAATTGGAAGTTAGGCTGATAGAGAAATTTATTCAGGGGACCAAAGGATCTCCTTTTAGCAGCAGTTTATTGTGCAAAGTCTCGATAGAAGAAGACTGATGTCCCCTGCCAGTGAACCTCCCCCACCCTGGCAGCTCTCAGAATTCTCTCTTTAGTGGTATAACGCAGAAAATAGGCCACAATGAGCCTGGAGGCCTGGGTGTTCTTGTCACGCCTCCCAGCTATGTGGTGTGCCCTCTCCACTTCCATAGGGCCTCTCCGCCTATCCCCCAGCATGACGGTGATATTTTCATTAAGAAAGCATTCCATTGACTGGCCCTCTGCACCCTCCAGTATCCCAATAATTTGCAAATTGTTGCCTTGGCCCTATTTTTTGACAGGAAGTTGCTTACCTCACTTCTGGAAACAGAATATAATATGACAGGCCCTATTCTGAAATTGGGGAGCCCACCATTCTGGGGACAAAAGCTACAAATAGTCATGAGGATTTTCTACAAATCTTTGTATGATCCAAGTAGGAACGCTGCACCCTCCAGACATCCATTGTGTGTAAATGACATTCCCCACAACCGGTGGGAGAAGAAACATAAACAGGAAGGTCAATAGTCTAATTTAGTGTTCTCTCAGATACTACCTTTGTAAGGAAATGAGGATTAGTGCGTAGTGTAATCCTCTACTTGTGAAAATTATTAAAAGGAGGGTTTGCAACCACAGCCTGTAATTCTGAATGCATCTAGTAGGCATCATAGCCACTAGGAACAGTGTCTCCTATGAGAGGAAGCACAGCTCACAAGTGCAGTCTCAAAGGGAGGCGCAGTCAGGAGGCTCAATTCTCAAAGAATGGAGCAAGCTGCGCCACCAGCAGCTTGGGCTGATCTCTGGTGTGCAGGGACCCTGCACCTGATTCAGGAATGGGTGACGTCCTGGTACCAAAGTCCCACAGCTTGTGGCAAATGCTGCTGTGCACCAACAGCAAGGTGCATGGGAGGAGTTAACCACAAGCTGAGGGGTCGGGTGGTTGGGCAGCATCAGTGCCCAGTAATGAGGAACAGCCTGGAGGCTAGCAGTGTGAGGCAGGATGGGACGGGGGTCATAGACAGCAAGTAGGGCAAGGATGGCTGCCAGGGTGGTGGTAACAGATCCCCGAAGAGGATGCAGCCATGCCTGTGCTATCCGTTGAGGGGGGGGCAGCTGCTGCATGCCTGGCACCAGAAGGGGAAAACCTGTGGGCACTGCACCATTGGGTGTGAGTGCTCCAGGTGCTGTGGGGGCACTGGATATCGCAGGTGGGCAGCAGAACAGGTACCCTCCCACCACGCCAAAGTTCCAGGGGTGGGGCAAAGGTTGTTATACCACCTGTTGGGTGGTCTATGTCCTGGCAGGTCCCGCTAGCTGTCGGAATCCCATGTAAGGGGATGTTGCAGCCAGTGACCACCACAAGCCCCCAGAGCCCTGGCACACCACCGACCTTGGCGCAAGCTTGGTACAGTGCAGGTCTGGTGCAGGGAGTCCCCTTTGTGCTTCAGCCACCCTTTCTGAATCACAAATTCCGCAAGTTGTGATGCCCCTTGAGTCACTTCCTTTTGACACTGGCACCTTGCGTTGCAATTGGAGTTTCGAGACTTGAGCCCAGGCCAGGGTCCCTAGGATCAAATTAAAGTCCCCCTCCGGGGGGTGAAATAGTAGAGTACCTCTTAGAAATCTATGGGAAACCTCTATCTGGGCCACTGTTTTGCCCTCTGTAAGGGCATGAAAAGCTGACACAGCAGCTAGGTTGACTTTTATAGTGGAATACCCCAGTCCTGAGTCCTTAAGGAACAAGAGATAGTCTAGCACATTAGGGACTGGACAGGAAAAGGATCCAGGGCATGCTGAATATACCACATCATAAAATGTTTCCTTTTTGTGAGTATGCGTACCACACAGATGGCTTTCTGGCCACCAGCAGAACATCAGCAACTGCTGGGGAATCTCTGAAGCAGGAAAGCTCTATGTCCACAGAAGACAGGCCTGGAGGTGCAAGGATCAAAGATCCGAGTGCACCAGAGCACCCAGCTCTTGTGTCAGAAGCCCTGCTCGCAGGGGGAGTGGGATTCGAGGCTCCACTGCCAGTTGCTGGAGCAGTGGGAACCAGTCAATAGGGTATATCTTATGAGGAGGAGGTTGGGGGCCTTGAGGATGTACTCCCTGGAGGAGAGGAGGGAGATAGGGGACATGATAGAGACCTTCAAATACTTGAAGGGGACAAATAGGGTAGATAGGGAGGGTCTCTTCAAACTAGGGGAAGCCAAACCACAAGGGGACACAGACTAAAGCTGGAAAGGGGGAGGTTTAGGAGTGATGTTAAGAAGCATTTCTTCATGGAGAGGGTGGTGACCAACTGGCATGCGCTGCCAGAAGAAGTGGTCTCAGTGAAGTCAGTGAGTGGCTTTAAGAGGGCTTAGGATAGGCATAAGGGAAACCATGGGTCCTTGTTGGGGGCAGACAGAGTGGCGGGGGACCGGAGAGGGCAGGATCAGTAGAGTAAGCTGGAGACCCTGAAATATAAGTTGACTTGTTAGACCAAATGGCCTTCTTCTGCTGGCTCTTTTGTATGTTCATATGTAGATTTGCCCTGGCCAGTAAGGGGCCACCAGAATCAAGGTGGCCAGCTCAGCCCATAGCTTGACCAGAACCCACTGTATTAGTGGGAATGTGGGAAAAGCATACAGAAACCTCCTGTTCCAGGAGAGGGACAATGCATCTCACCAGAAAACTCTAGGCCCTGGAGCAAGTTAGTAGAAAAGAGCAGTTTTGCATTGCATGGAGATGCAAAGAGGCCTATGTCTGGCTGACCCCATTTTCCTTTTTTTTTTTATTTGCTGTTTATGCTCCCTCCTTCTCCACAGATTTACCTTCCCTCAGGTCCTCCAAGGCATTGGGCTGGCTCTCCATCCTCTTCCCCCAGGGTCACTTTCATGTTGCCTAGATTTGCCCCCGGTGGGGAGGGAGGAGCAGTCTCCTGTTACTGCTCCAGACCACCTGCTTTATGTCTTTGTCATGCATCCTGGAGGATCATCAGAGTGATAGGGCTTAGGGCTACGTGCTGGAGGCCATCGCCAGGTTCGACTGTGGGGTCTTTTTCCACATTTTCTCCTATCCCCAAGGGCGTTGGCATACTGGGAGCTCCAGGGGATGTAGGCGCATCACAATGTGATGGCCGTCCCAGAGCTCACCGACATCCTCCCTAACCACGGCATCCCCGAGCCACACTACCATCTGTGGTCACCCAGGTGGTGGTATTGCAGCGGGATGGCTGCCCCCTCCCTCCCTCCCTGGATGAGGAGAGCAATCTGAGGGATGATCTATCCTCCCGCCTCCCCGCTGGCTCCTGATGACTCAAGTCTGCACCCAAACCCTGGTCGCCAATGGTAGCACTCCAGCTGTGCCGAAGGGCCGGCCTTACTGACCCCATTTTTCAATAAGGCCATTCACAACTGAGTCAGAGAGTTCAAATTCATGGCAGAGCACATGGGATTGACTGAGGTAATCAGCCAGTGCATTCAGAGTACTGGGCAGGAACACTGCTAACAGAAATATGCCACATTCCACAGCCCAGTTCTAAACTATCATCACCTCTTTGCAGAGGGGTTACAAATGTACGCTGCCTTGTCAGTTGATGTAGTACATCACCCAAATATTTTCTGTACAGATCATCAGCTGATTCCCCAGAAGGAGGATGGTGAAGGCCTGTAGGCCACGCAGAACAACCCTGTTCTCCAGACTTGCTGTGTAGAACCATATCCAGAAGGGTCCATTTGCCCTGAGTTCTGAAGGGGCCCAAATGAGCACCCCATCCTGAATCCGAGGGGTCTGTGGTAATCACCAACAGAGGGAATAGCCTGATGAATGGGGACACTGTCTCTAGGCTGGAGTGGTCCAACCACCAGAGCAGGGTGCAATGGAGAGGAGGAGTCACTTGCATGAGATACTCCAACTCACCAGAATGCTGTGACTACTGCGCCATACGGAACTACTGAGGGATCCTCACTGGGAGGCGAGATAGCATGACAGTCAGTATGGCTGAAGTAATCAGGTCAATTAGCCTTAGAAGGCATCTTAGCAAGACATAGTTGCTGGATGCTACCAGCTCTGCCTGGGACACCAGTGCCATAGCATGGTCAAAGGACAGAATTGCCCAGCCCAGCCCAGTGTACAGAACTGCCCCTATGTATTGGAGCCTCTGGCTGCATCCTTCACATCTAGAGCAACCATCCAATCCCTATTTAGTAAAAGAGAGAGGAGGGACTGCAAAGAGACCATTCAAAACTTTTTTTATACAACACCCGTGGGTCTCGTTCAGGAAAATATTTGCGATATCTCACAGGCCACATGTGAGTATATGAGATATTTTCAAGTTGGGCATGTCACAATGAATATCTTTTCACGCTGGGTATGTCACAAAAGGTTTGGAACTCATTTAGAATGTTCGGCCTCAGTAGCAGTACTATCTGTATTCAAATGCAAATAACTTTAAAGCAAAAAATATTAGCATGGTACTGTGAGCATGAAAGTTGTTCAGCACAAAAATATCTACAAAATGAGTGGTTTCATTTATAGCTGCCTTTTATTTTATTTTTTATAATTAGCAAAAAATCTGTAGAAAATTCAGTTTTTTTTCACTTTTTCAACAAACATTTCAAATAACTAAAATGAAAAATGATAGCATGGTACCGTGAGCACAAAATTTGTTCAGCACAAAAATATCTACAAAATTAGTGGTGTTTTATTTACAGGTACCTTTTCTTTTTTTTTTATAATTGGCCAAGAACTGAAGAAAATTCAATTTGTTTAATTTTTGACAAACAAATGTGAATAACTTTAAAACAAAAAAATGACAGCATGGTACTGTGAGAACGAAATCTGTTCAGCACAAAAAGATCTACAAAATGAGTGGTATTTAATTTACAGATGCCTTTTAGTTTTTATAGAATTAGCAAAAAACAGCAGAGAATTCCATTTTTTTCACTTTTTACAACAAATGCAAATAACTTTAAAACAGAAAAAAGACTGACCACACTTGTTGTACAAATGAAATATGACATGGATGGAAGTGAGATAGCAGAAATATCTTCACTCGCTATCACTGAACTCGCCACTCGTGGGATATCAAGAGTTCAGTGACAGCTCGTGAAGATATTTATGCTATCTCACCCCCACCCATGCCATATTTTGTATGTATTTGATGAATATATTCAGTCATCAATGGTCTGTCTAGTACTAGCCTTATATCCCCAGTCCTTTTTGGTACCAGAAAGTACCAGGAATAATGGCCCTGGTTCTGTTCTGAAACTGGGATGAGTTCCACAGCCCTCTTGCAGAGAAGAGTTTGAACCTCCTCCAGCAGGAGAGCAAGACATTCTGGAGGATATCTGTTGAGCAAACAGGAGTGCACTGGGGGAACAGTAAGGCGCTCTAGGGTGTGTCCTTCCTGAACCACCTCCAGATCCCAGGCATCAGTAGTTCACCCCTCCACTTTTGAAGGAAGAGGGAGATTTGGCTCCCCACCAGGAAATCCTGAGACAGTGAGGCCAGAGGAAGGGCAGGGGAGTCAGAAAGTGTCAGGAGTGGCAGGGTGCTGGTTATGGTCTGACCTTTGTAAGTCTGGCAGGTTTGTTGCTTGGGCAGTGGAAGGCTGAGGCCTCTGGGGACCACATCCCAGGCTTCTTGAATAGCCACAGACTGGACTGGCACAGGGCCTGCAAAGAACCTAAACCCCATCTTGTGGATGTAGGGTTCAAAGTATAGGACCTTAAAGTCATTTTTATTATTTTATTTAAAAATGTTTGTTAACCTGGTAACTCCGAGAGCATCGTATGCTTATTTTCATGGAGGATCTGGACAAATAACAATTAACAGATACATAAAATTATCACAAACGATATACTGGAGAACAGTAACAGTAAATATCGATCAATAATAATCAATTAGAGCAGTCCCATTTTGACTTATCAATACAATAATTCTTCAAGTTTCACTTAAAAGCATGATAAGTTCCAGAATAATGCAGTGACGGTGGAAGTGCATTCCAGTCTGTTACCACTTATAATCAAAAGAATGTTGAACTCAGGATGATTTGTATAGAGGCAATCTAAAACATAAAGTTGATGTCGAGCGTGCTGAATATCTAGAGCTTCCTTCTTTAATCAGATCCTTAAAAGATAATTGAATGGTGCTATACCAAAATCTCTAAAATGAGATTAACCTAAAATATAAACAATGTTCAAAGGAGTACCAATTAAGCGAAGTAAAAGAGAAAAAGAAGGAATTAACAAGGTAAACCGTGGAGAATTATTTACCCTGAATACCAACTTGAGGTCACATGGCCATGAGCGGAAATTAACAGGAGGGAGGTTCAGGAGAGACGTGAGGAAGTACTTCTTTATGGAAAGGGTGGTGGAACCTTGGAACAGTCTGTCGGCCAAGAAGGTGGGTGCAAACACAGTCAAGGAATCAGGGGATTCAAGCAGGCATTAGATGGAATGAAGGGAATAGTGGTTGCCCAGGGCGACACAACCAGGGAGGAGAATAGGAAAAGATGGGAGGGTTAGTACCTGGAGGAACAACAGGTTCCAGGGAAGGTTCCAGGGATTATAGGGAGTATGGGCAGACTGGATGGATCTCTGTCCTTTTTGCCGTGATGGTCTGCATTTCTATAAGTATATAAGATACAACGATGTGTCATCCTGGGACTAGCTAAAACATAGTGACATGCATTATGATAAGCAGCTCTGACTCTATTTTAAGAAGTCACCACTGTAGCTGAATAAACTGGTAGTCCATAATCAATTACTGACAAAAGTAGTGATTGTACCAACACTTTTTAGCATGAAATGAAAGGCAATTCCTATTCTGTAAAGCAAAACCAATCGTGAATTAAATCTTGACCAGAGAATCAATGTAAAATTATGACAATAAACTATCCAAGTAAAACCTAAATACTTAAAACAATCAACCTGTTCAATTTCATCATCACTAGTATCCCTAATTGGCAAATAGTCTGGAATAGAGGTAAACTTGCTCCTATTTCCAAAATAACATAAATTTGGTCTTAGACACATTCAACAACGAACCACTGTGATTTAACACCTATTGACTGACTGAAACTCATACTGTAAATCCAATATTACATTTTCAGAATTACACCCACCATTAAACAAAGCAATATCATCTGTATAAAGTAAGATCTTAGAAGATGAAATAACCAAAGGTAAATCATTAACAAAAAGACTGAATAACAACAGGCCTAAAATGGAACCCTGTTGAACCGCTGTATTAATTCCAGCCAAAGGAGACTTTACACCATCTATGGTTACCTGTTGCTTTCTACCTCTCAAGTAACTCTCTGACCAAGAAATAACCCTTCTCAAAGCCAATGCCCTGAGCTTGGAAGCAGATGATTGTGTTGCACCAGGTCAAAGGCTTTGTATATATCAAAAAAAAAAACAGCAGCAGCTGTCTCACCCCTGTACAAGGCCTCATGGAGAACGGCAGTCAATTCCACCAAAGTTGTTAAAGTACTGTGTTCTTTTTTAAATAGCTGTTGTAGCACAGACACTATACTATTCTGCTCTAGGTAGTCTGAGATTTTATCAAAG
The DNA here is from genome assembly GCA_016271365.2 of Neoceratodus forsteri. Lineage (NCBI taxonomy): Eukaryota > Metazoa > Chordata > Ceratodontiformes > Ceratodontidae > Neoceratodus > Neoceratodus forsteri. Next base: position 1,225,768,662 of record CM057450.1, read on the forward strand.
ACCACTTTCTCCAAAACCATGGAGAGAAGAGACAACAATGAGACAGGTCGTTAATTTTTTTTTCCATAGCAGGAGCAAGACAGAGGCAGGAAACTACAGACCTGTCAGTTTGACCTCTGTGGTAGGGAAAGTGATGAAATCGCTTCTGAAGGAAAGAACTGTAGAGTACCTAGAGGCCAGTGGGGCACAGAACCCAAGGCAGCATGGGTTCACAGTGGGAAGGTCAAGTCAGGCTAATCTAATCAATTTCTTTGACTGGGTGACCAAAGTAGTAGACCAGGGAGGGGCTATGGACATGGCCTATCTAGACTTTAGCAAGGCATTCGACACAGTCCCACACAAAAGATTAATAAACAAATTAACCAGTGGAGTGGGTCCCAGGGTGGTAGCCTGGATAAAACACTGGCTGGACAACAGGACACGAAAGGTATTTGTAAACGGAGTCCACTCTAAAGAAAGGGATGTTACCAGTGGGGTACCGCAGGTTCAGTATGGGTCCAGTCCTTTTAATGTCTTTATAAGTGACATTGCAGAGGGACTGAAGGAAAATATGCCTCTTTGCAGATGACACAAAGATCTGCAACAGGGTTGATACACAAGGAGGCGTGGAAAGGATGAGAAGGGACTTGGCAAGGTTGGAGGAATGGTCATATGGCAGCTTGATTCAATGCAAATAAGTGCAAAATAATGCACCTGGGAAACAAAACGCAGGGAAAAGTACACAATGCAGGGAGGTAGTAACAACAACAAAATGGAAAGGGACCTGGGGGTAATCATATCAGATGACCTTAAGTTTGGCAAGCAATGTGAGAAGGCAGTAGGGAGGGCTGGGGGGATACTGGGAAGTATAGGGAGAGGCATCACCAGCAGAAAACAGGAAGTTGTTATCCCTCTGTACAGACAGTTGGTGAGACCCCATCTGGAGTACTGCGTCCAGTTCTGGAGATCCCATCTCTGCAAGGACATAGACAGGATGGAGGCAGTCCAGAGGAGGGCAACTAAAATGGTGCAGGATCTGACAGAGAAGCCATACAAGGAGAGAATAAAGGAGCTTAATATGTATATACGTGAGGAAAGGAGGGAGAGGGGGGACATGATAGAAACTTTTAAGTACCTCAGTGGAATCAACAAAGTCCAAGAGGGTAGCATCTTTCAGAAAAAGAGATGTGCAGGAACAAGGGGACACAATTTGAAGATGGAGGGGGGAATGACTGAGGGGCAATGTGAGGAAGTATTTTTTCACAGAGTGGGTGGTGGACTCATGGAACAGCTTCCTTCTGAGGAGGTTGTGGGGTCTAAAACTGTGGGGAATTCAAGTATGCATGGAACAGACATAAGGCAATTCTTGTGGGGGGTAGAAAGAAACAGGCTGTTGGTTAACTAGGATCTGCAGTTTATCCTGTAGGTAGAGAAATGGGCAGACTAGGTGGGGCAAGCGGTCCTTATCTGCCATCAAAGTGTATGTTTCTATGTTTCATATAGATTTTTATGGTGTTTTGGTCATTTTCTCCCTGATCCCGGCCCCCCACCTTGGATGGGCGCATGCATGTGGAGGCATGCACATGCCACGTCTCAAGGTGCCCTCCCTTCATGTTGCCCCCACCGCCTACGCTAACCACCGGACCTCCACTCGGTGGCAGCGGGACTGGGGGAGGCAACCACCCCCAGGAGAGGAGCGATGCCTTCCAGCACACTCAATCCTGCTCCGCCTCACCCCCCTATGCCGGCACCCTGATGACACAAGTCCATTCCCAAACCCAGGTCGCCGGCATAGCATGAGGTAAGGCATCCAGCACCTCAGCCCCACTGGGCCAGCTTAGGTCTATAATTTTTAACTAAAGACCTGTCATTACCCTTATAAGTAGGCATCATGCTTATGCGTGCTCTCCACAACTCGGAGGAAAACCCCATATTTCAATGAAAATTAAACAATAATTTCAGTGGTCCAACCATTATATCTCTTACACAAGAAATTAATTTTAACTCAATCCCATCCTCACCAGTTCTTGTCTTAATATTCATTTGTCAATAACCCTACACATCTTCCTCAGCTAATTCCTAAAATCAAAACTCCATTTACATCACTCTTTCCTGATGCAGTCTCCTATAAAAATTATCCTGAATCACATTATTTCCTATATTACAAAAGAAATGATTTAATTCCGTAACTGTTTCCAAGGAATCTGTTTTAGTTGTCTGTTTTCCCCAAAAGCTCATTTAATATTTTCCAATTTTCCTTCATTCCATTTCCATGTTCAAATTGTTTACTTAAACAGAATTGAAATTTGACTTTCCAGGTCAGTTTTTTTACTTAAATTCCTCAATCTTTTATACTCATTTATATTTCTCAAGGATTTGTCCAGTCTATATTATTTTTCAAGCTTTTTCTTTCATGCACTGCACTGATCCGATGTAATCCAACTCTGATTTCTGTTCTTAACACCAAGTTTTCACATTGGGGCAACCTCATCACATATAATCAAAACTCTGCTGAGAGGACATTTTACACTGTATCAAAATCAGGTATACAATGCAAACATGACCAATCAATATTAGCAATCATATTTCTGAATTCAAATAGAAAATTTCTAAAATTCCTGGATTGAATGAAAATTGGAGGTACATCACATTTACGTGATGATCTTACACAAAGTACAGGATTGTGACCACTCAGAACACCTGGTAAGGCACTATCTCAATTATTCTGTCAGGTCTGGATATCAAAATCCAGTCCAGTAAAGTTTTGGTTCCTGTTCTATAGTTTGTAAATTGTTGAATCATTAATAATTTGAGTTAGCCCTAACCCCCTTAATTTTATCTCTAAGTGTAAAATGCATTTTGTCCTTCCAATTAATGTTAGCATCTCCTAAGAAAATTATTTCTTTAGTTTTAGATTTTGACCCCCAGTAACCTGCTAGCAAAGACATCCCATCCTCTGAAAAACTTGGGGTTGGTGAAAGTTCCAATAAATAGCTGCCTTGTGCACCCAACATTTTGAGGTAAATCACTGAATGCATTTTCAACAACAGCACTAAATAATTGTGCTCTCTAAAGGGAGCATTCAGCACAGATTGCTGTACATCAGAGGCAAACCATCCATTCATAGCCAGAGAGTGGCAGTGAAGGCAAACACCAGAGGCAGCAGCACTGTGCATCTGAGGTGTCACTGGCAGACCTGAGCATGCACTTTCCAGCCTCTGGCCATTATAAATAATTTGCTGGCCATTATTTTGTCCTAGCCCTCTGGCAGTTTATCTGTCAGAGAGGCTACTGTCTTCCACAGGCAAGTCTGATATGTTATCTTGTAAGCCTGCTGCTTTGCAATCCTTAGGCCAAGGAAAACAGAGACAAATCCTGGTTGCCTGATCAAAAGTCCTCTTTCCCATTACATCCAGCTTCCTCAACTCCTTATCAGGAGGAAGAAAGCTCATATGCTTGGGTACTTCTGATCTATCATGAGCAGTAATAATCCCTATTGAATCTGTTTTAGGCTACAATAAATAGCATGGCTTTGCTGTCGGGGCTGGACATTGTTTATCAGTCTTTCTGGGAAATCCTGCCAATTGAACTGGCCTATGCCAAACAGCCAAGGTGGCATCCTTCAATGCAGAATGCACAGGAGGAATTATAAGTGTAGAGGAGTCAGAGACCTCCAAGAACTCACAGAGATGTCTCTTGGAGGAATCTTCCTCCTCTGTCTAAAACCAAATTTAGCCTGTACCTGTTTGAGGAAGGCCTGAAATGAGGCATCCTTAGGTGGAGATCTTGGGAGTGTTTTCACATGCTCGAGTAGGCACTGGGAGTAGAGCTTGAGCCTACTACATCTATTAGTTCTTCTTCCTATCCATGGCCTCCTCCTCCTCATCATCCATGTATTCTGGATAATATATTTCAGTTCTTCATCTGTATCAACTGTCATCAGTAGAGGGTCGACAGGATGAGGAGATAATGGAGGAAGAACGTCAACAGGTATCCTGTCAACAGAGATTATTCAGGGTCTGGCACAGAATAAGGACTGAGAAGTGCGGTGTTGAAGGTAAAGTCGACAATGGTACAGTCGAGGGCACCAGAGGCGTATTTACTGACAGTGGTAGCAGCAATAGTTGCTGGAAAAGATCTGACATCGCCTGCTAAAGGAGCTGTGTTTCAATGGGCTCAAAAGGGACTGTATCCGATAGCAGAATAGGCTGTGAATTCCCTCTCTTCGGAGGCAAACCAGTGCCAGACCCTGATGTTGGTGTCTCAGAGACAGTTGGGGCAGGAATGGTTCCCATCTATGGCAGTGGACATATCTCTTCTTTCAAGTAAATGAAAATGTTCCGGGGAAGCGGACTTGTCTTTACACCACTTCTCCTCCTCTGAGTGGCGGTGCTTTTCTGCCAACGTAGAGGTTTTGTCCTTTTTCTTTGAACAAGTAGCAACGGCTGCTGTCAACAGTTGGGAGTGGCAGGCCGACAGTGAACTGGGAACAGATGCAGTTGACAGTGAAGCTACCTTCAACACAGCCAGTTTCTCCATTTCCGTAGCTTTAGATAAGCTTCTAGAGCTATCCTGGGACATCTCCTGGTTGCCTGATTAAAGTTTTGGCAGAAAGAGCAAGCTTTAGCATTGTGGTGTTTGCCAAGACACTGACTATGCATGGAGTGGTTGCTGTCTTTCTAAATCTTCACAGCACCTCAGCAGCAATAGCAGAACAATGGTTCCTTGTCTGTCAGCAACAACATAAAATTAAAGTTTAAAATAACTAACTTGAGAAAGCAGTGACAGCAAAGCGTTCCAGGTTAGATGGTGTTCTTCAGCAGTGGTGGACCGACGAGCAGTTGACTGTGGAAGAAAGAACTGAGGCATGCTGGGGACGGCCATGTTATATAGGTGCCGATGAGGCATACTGAGGTAGGAAGTCCTAGCCATCAAAAATTTCTGGGTGGTCTAGATGCCAACGGCTTACAGTTCAAAGGAGGAGATATCCTCAAAGAAGATTCTCTATTTCTAGGAATGTGGATTCAGTTCACTATCCACACATTGGCACACTCCTAGCAGTCTCTGAGGAAGGCAAGCCTCGCATCCCATTTCGTGAATGAAGACTGAAGGATTGAGGTCCCAAAAAGCAGCATCCTGCTGACTCATTGCATCAATCCATTAATGGAAGATGAAGGTGTGCGGTTTTGTCCAGTTGCAGCCCTGCATATCTCCTCAACAGGAATATCCTTGCAAGCAGACACTGAGGCAGTGGTGTATGTCTCGTGGAATGAGCCTTGAGGCCTCCAAGTGACTCCCTGCCAGCCAACATAAAGCAGAGGTCAATACAGGATGAGATTCATCTGGCAATCATGTGCTTAACTACCTGTCTGCCAGGCGCTCTGCTGGAAAGGTGACAAACTACTAGCAAGCCTCTACGTAAACTCCCACCATATGCTGCATAAAATAAGAGAGTGTATTCCACTGCATAAGTGTAGAGACTGCGATCCGCAGCCAAGGCTGGATTGCTGAAATATACCCGAAAGTGAATCACTAGGTTAAGGTGAAACTCTGACATGACCTTTGAAAGGAATTCTACACTGGAGAGATGGACCATCTTGTCTTTATGGAAGACCAAATGAGACTCTACTGAGAACACCTGGAGCTCACAGACCCTTCTGGTTGAAACATAATGGCCACCAAGAAGGCTTTCTTCTATGACAAGTGTGACATGTCACAATTGTGCATCGGCTCAAATGACTTGCCCATGAGTACTGCCAACACCAGCAGTGGGCCCCACGGAGGTGGCAGTTTACACATGGGGGACAGGTGATTCAGGCCTTTGAAGAAGCACCCAGATACTTTCTCCTGCACCACCATTGGCATGCCAGCCTGTGCCAGATATGTGAAGATGGCTGCCAGGTGCAGTTTCAGGGTAATGGGTCGCAATCCTGATTGTGACAGGAACCACAGGTAGTTGAGAAAGGTCGTGACTGGGCAGACAAGGGATTAAACTCCTTCCCGCACCACAGAAAATTCTCTTACAAATAAAAGCATAGCACTTGTGGTCGACTTTCAGGATTCTCCCACATGAAGAATGTCTTCCAAAAGGTCCAAAGCCTAGAATTGTGACACTCAGAAAGCAGACTGAAAGGTGCAGGGACAGAAGGTCTAGGTGCAGCACTGCTGCCTGGTGTCTGGTCAGCAGGCTGGGGTGAAAAAGAAACCTCCAAGGTGGCCTGCTGCTGAGGCTAAGGAGATCTGGATACCGGAACTGCCTGGGCCAGTCTGGTGCTATCAGAATCATCCATTCCTTGTCCTTCCATGCCTTGATCACTGCTTAGTGAGCCAAGGGGAAGGGGAGACACACAGAAAGCCCAGGGTTCAGGTCCTGGAGAAGGCATCCCTTAGAAGTGTCCCAGACTGGTGGTGGGGGCAGGAACAGAACAGTCTCAGATATCTGTTCTCCACAAGAAAATCAGATCCACCAAAGGGGTGAACCACTGGGAAAACAGGTGATCTACTACCTCCTGATTCACACACCATCTTTGTGACTTCTCTCCAACCCAGCTGAAAGCATCCATCAGCTGGTTGTTCTCTCTCAAGACATGGATCACCAGGAGATCTGTTTCTAGGCTATGCATGCAGTCCAGGTGTGTAGAACCTCCTGGCTCAAGGGAAAGGAATGAGTCGCATCATGCCAGTTCATGTAGATCATGGTGGTCAAATTGTTCATCTGGACCTGGATGACCTGACCCCAAACTGACAAAGTGAATTCTGTCAAAGCCAGATGCACTGCACAGAGCTCTAGCAGGCTGATGTAGTATAGGGACTCCCAGTGTGACAAGAAACCATAGGCCCTGTGGTCTCCCAGGTGAGCTCCCCATCCCAGCAGAGACACATCCATTGTGAGTGAGATGAAACATAGAAACATAGAATTTGACGGCAGATAAGGACCGCTTGGCCCACCCAGTCTGCCCATTTCCCTACCTACTGGATAAGCTGCAGATCCTAGTTAACCAGCAGCCTACTTCTTCCTACCCCCACCCCCTAGAATGGCCTTATGACTGTCCCATGCATGCTTGAATTCCACCACTGTTTTTGACTCCACAACCTCCTCCAGAAGGCCGCTCCATGCATCCACAACCCTCTCTGTGAAAAAATACTTCCTTAAATTACCTCTGAGCCCCTCCCATCTTCAAATTGTGCCCCTTGTTCTTGCACACCTCTTTTTTTGAAAGATGCTACCCTCTTGGACTTTGTTGATTCCCTTGAGGTACTTGAAAGTTTCTATCATGTCCCCCCTCTCCCTCCTTTCCTCGAGGCTATACATATTAAGCTCCTTTAGTCTCTCTTCATATGTCTTCCGGTGCAGACCCTGCACCATTGCAGTTGACCCTCCTCTGGACAGCTTCCATCCTGTCTATGTCTTTGCGGAGATTGGTCTCCAGAACCGCACACAGTACTCAGATGGGATCTGACCAGCTGTCTGTACAGAGGATAATAACTTCCTGTTTTCTATTGGTGATACCTCTCCTATGCATCCCAGTATCCCCAGCCCTCCTTGCTGCCCTCTCACATTGCTTGACCACCTTTAGGTCATCTGATATGACTACCCCCAGGTCCCTTTCCATTTTTGTTGTTGTTAGTATCTCACCCCCCATTGTGTACTCTTCCCCTGGGTTTTTGTTTCCCAGGTGCATTACCTTGCACTTCTTAGCACTGAATCTAAGCTGCCATACATTTGACCATTCCTCTAACCTTGCCAAGTCCCTTCTCATCCGTTCCACCCCACCTTGCGCATCAACTCTGTTGCAGATCTTTGTGTCATCTTCAAAGAGACATACTTTTCCTTCAAGTCCCTCTGCAATGTCGCTTATAAAGACATTGAAGAGGACCGGTCCTAATACTGAACCCTGCGGTACCCCACTAGTAACCCCCCCTTTCTTCAGGGTGGACTCCATTTACTATTACTCTCTGTGTCCTATTCTCCAGCCAATTCTATACCCAGGCTGTCATCTTGGGACCCACTCCCAGGCTGGCTAACTTGTACATTAATCTTTCATGTGGGACTGTATCAAATGCCTTGCTAAAGTCTAGGTAGGCCATGTCCACAGCCCCTCCCTGATCTCTACTTTGGTCACCCAGTCAAAGAAATCTATCAGATTCATCTAGCATGACCTTCCGCTGTGAATCCATGCTCCTTGGGTCCTGTGCCCTCTGGCCTCTAGATACTCGACAATTCTTTCTTTCAGAAGTGATTCCATCATTTTCCTACCACTGAGGTTAAACTAACAGGTCTGTAGTTTCCTGCTTCTGCCTTGCTCCCACTTTTGTGAAGGGGAATCACATCTGCCCTCCTCCAGTCCTCGGGTACCACCCCATCCTCCCATGATTTGTTAAAGAGGGTAGTCAGTGGTGTCACTAGTTCTACCCTTAGTTCTTTTAGAATTCTGGGATGAATCCCATCAGGCCCCATTGCTTTGTCCACCTTCAGTTTTAAGAGTTCTTTCATAACCCTTTCTTCTGTAAATGAGCTGGTATCAACTTCTGTGTCCAGAGTGCTTCTACTGTTTGTTTTGGGTATCTCCCCCTCTTCATTTGTAAATACTGAGCAAAATATTTGTTTAGTATCTCTGCCTTTCACAGTCTCCCTCTGCCCACCCTCCCTCCCTTTATTAAGCCTCACTATCCCTCCCTTGGTCTTCCTTCGCTCCCTGATGTACCTATAAAAGGTTTTATCCCCCTTCTTAACTGAGTTGGCTATCTTTTCCTCGGTTTGGGCCTTTGCTGTTCTGACTGCCTACCCAGCTTCCTTTTGCTTTAACTGATACAGTTCTCTGTCCTGCTCCTTCTGTGATTCCTTGTACTTCCTGAATGCTTTCTTTTTCTCTTGAACCTTCACTGCCACTTCCTTTGAGAACCATACTGGTTTCTTACATCGTTTTGTTTTGTTTATTTGCTTCACACAAAGGCTTGTTACCTCTGTGACGGCAGTTTTTATTATTCCCCATTGTTCTTCCACCCCTCCTTCCTGCCCATTTGCTAGTGCATTCCTTAGGCACTCACCTATTTTGGCAAAGTCAGCCCTCCTAAAGTCCAGTACTTTTGCCTTTGTATGGCTTGACTCTATTGCTGTGTTTATTGTGAACTATACTGTTCGATGGTCGCTAGTTCCCAGATGGCTACCCACTTCTACATCTGTGATCTCTCTCTCCATCTCCATTTGAGAGAACCAGGTCTAAGATTGCTCCCTCTCCGAGTGGGCTCCAATACTAGTTGTTCAAGGCATGCCCCTGTAGGGCATCTAGAATAACCCACTCTTTGAAGTGGCTGCTGCAACTGCACTCCAGTTAACATCTGGCATATTCAGATCACCCATCAGCAATATCTCCCTTTTCTGCCATTCTAAGTATACTTTCTATCATTTCCTTGTCCATTTCCTCCCCCTGAGCATGGTTCTTTGTGGACAAACGGGATTCCTTCTTCCAGATGTTCTGGGCACAGCCACCACTGGATGGCATCCCACATCAGCTGGGTTACCAAGATTGGCTAGACCAGGTGAACTAGGTGTTGAGACCAAAGCGAGCCCAACTCCCACTGCAGGGGGTGCATCTTCCAGCAGGCCCACTAGATCACACTGGTAGAAGCTGCCACAAGCCTCAGCAGCCATAAGGAATTCCTGGCTGGGCATGAGTGCCCAAACATTAATGACTGGGGAAGGGAGGCAAGATCCAATGTACCAATGATCGGGAGATGGGCTTGTCCAGCAGCGAGTTGAGTTCTGCCTTGATTAACTTGATCATCTGCAAGGGGACCAGCTTTGATATGGCCAGGCTAACCAGAAGACACAAGTCCCGATAGATCAGGAGGGCTAGATCCCTGGACCACTCTACAGCCTCCTTGGATGTTCCAGAAAGCAGCCAGTCACCCAGGTGCAGATATACTCTGACACCCTTGTGCTTCAGGAAGGCCGCTACCACTGTCAAGTACTTGGTGAACACTCTGGTGTGACTAACAGGCCAAAAGGCATGACCTGAAACTGATAGAGCATCCCTCCCCATGGAACCTAAGGTACAGGCAATAGGACAGATGGATTGGGATGTGGAAGAATGGGTAGTGAAGATCTAGGGAGCAGAACCACATACCCTGCTCCACGGATGGTTATTATCTGATTCATTGCAACAGTATGAAACTTGTACTTCCACAAGAACTTGTTCAGATTGTGCAAGTTCAGTATGGAGCACCCGTACCCTATCCATTTAGCAGCCAGGAAGCACCTGGACACATATACCTGAGTGACCAGAATGTCTGGGACGAGTGTTATCACCCCGCACTCCAGGAGCTGAGATATGTCAGCCCTTAGGCACAGATGAGTTCTCCTACACCTTCGACTACGCGAGGAGTTTGGAGTTGGTATGATGGAAGAGGCTTGAAGTCCAGAGGCAACCATTTGCCCACCACTTCCAACAACCACATGTCCAAGATAATAGCGGCCCATTGTGGAAAGACATGGCGCAACTGACCCCCAATGGGGAGCTGGGACAAGGACTGGATAGGAGGGGAATGGCACCCTGCACACCATCAATTAGCAGCCTTGGAGAGGGCTCTGACAAACTGGGTCCCGAATGCACCTCTGTCTCAGCCCACCTCTCTTTTTAAACCCTGGTTGCCGAATTTAGGCTTCAGATGCCAGTGCTGATACTGCACTTGCTGGGGCTGCTACTGAGGCTGTGGTGACTGAAAGGGACGAAACTGAATGGTATTCTTTTTTAGGCTTGAAGTGTTTGAGAGCCCTTTTGGAATCTAGCCACAAAATCACTGGTGGCACTGGACTTCTCTATATACAGGTGAGATGTCCTTCCGCCCCAGGGCCAAAGAGGTCAATGCCAGGAATGGGACATCAGGCAGCTTGTTCTGGTGTCAGCTGTGAGAGGTAGACAGCACAGCTAGGCCCTACATGCACAGCAATGCCTGTAGCCATGGCACAGGCACAGGAGTCACCCATGTCCAAGGCCATCTGGAGCTGTTGTTCAGATAGTGTCTTCCTGTAGTTTCCACGAATCTTAGCTGTCTGCTGCTTATCAGATAGAAGCAGAGGGAGAAGTAACCCACAGCCTTGAAGGCATCCCATATCAGCACTTGAGCTTCATCAGGGGGTGTCTAGAATCTAGTAGTCTAGCAAGCAAAGCAATTTAAGATCAAAATAAAAGAAATGAACTTACACCTTTGCAGTACTGAGTTTTTGTCAGTCTGAGGTGCACGCTGGTTTTCTGGCTTCTTGAGATTACTGAGCTGCTAGCCTGCTGGAGACACAGGAGGGACCACATACACCTTTTGGTCACATGGTCCAATTTCTTGGACCTTATTTGAGGCTTGTCCATGTCCCCTGGCCTTTGATCTGCAAAGGTCAAACCGAGCCCAAACCCCATGGCTGATGGATGGTCTGAGAACCATGAAAGTGTGTTCTTGGGTACCTGTGTACCACCTTGAGGGGGTGCCAGGCCAGATGATGGGTGCTATCAAATCTCCAGAGCCAATTCCAAAATGGTTTCAGCCTGAGGACTCTTCCCTAACCAGGACATTTCTGTAATGGTTCCAAGGGCAGAATTCAATATAAAGGTCAGCCCAGACATAGTGCATCGATCATCTGTGGAGTCATGATTGAGCTGCTAAGTCCCAGGTGAGTCCATTAATGACTTGGCCTCTGAGTCCAATTATTTCTCAAGACCGCTTCTGGTTCTTTTGTCGTGAACCATCTGGGTGTCATACTGACAACTAGCCTGGCAAGCTAGAGGCAGAGCGAAACTTCTTGATGGGCACCCCAAACTGTTGCTGCAGTGGAGGGTGCTCCACCTGAAGTGGAGGAGAAGCAGATGCTGCAGTCTGCTGGAAATGACAGGGAAGTGGCCAAAGGAAGCTAGGGGACTGCAGGCCATTGTGGCAGAGTTCTGCCTCTCCCTGCAATACTATTGCTGCCAGAAGAGCTACCTGTAGCACTAAGGAGGCAGAGGAGCATCAATAACGATGCCTCCCAGTCAGGCAGGATCGACAGCACATGGTCAATACCTTGACCTCGAATGTGTCGAGTGGTTCTTGAAAGACCATGACTGGCTGGTTGACTGGTGTAGAGGTTGAAAGGTAGAGCAGGGCCTCCCCAGAAACCGTGGCTGTCCCTCAACCAAAGGAAGAGGAAGGTCGACTAGAGTTGAGAGGTCATGGGAGTCGAAGACATGGGATTAGTGAAATCATTCTCAGTCCCACAACCTGTGGCTGCAGTGCTTCTTGTTATGGTGAGAAGGACTCTCCTGAAGCTCTGGAGGGCCACACACATCTCGGAACTCTCCAAGAATGATCCCCATCCCAATGCTGAGACGAGGTGCCAGCCACAACTGCCGCCTCTCTTCGAGGATCGCTAGCTAGCACCCTTCCGCCATGTGTGCCGGTGCTGTGCACCCTGCCATTAGGGCACCAAATGTGGGAGTTTGCTGCCCTCTGAGGTTCACCTCCCAAAGTTAGTATATATAGAAAGGGGGCGTGGAGTGGAGGGTGCAGCCCCAGCAAAAAGAGGTGCCGACAACCTCAAAACATGGTACCTTAATGACCGGTGCACTGCTGCTGGTGCTCTAAATGGTGGAACCAGCTAAACAACCAACCCAGAAGCTGACAAGGCCATTTTATGAACTCGCCTACCTAAGAGGAATCTGGCCTTCATTTCCTCAATGGATCCTGACAGCATGTGTGACATCAACTGCAGTTTTGACATCGTGCTGTTCACCAAGGCAGTAGACACATGTGTCATGTGGATCTGTGGTAGTCATTGTCTGCTTTTGCCTAGTGCAGAATTTGAAACCAGTTTCTGATTTCCTATCGCAATCATTGGTTAACAAAGTGGAATCGAAGACGAGTAGTAACATTTGAATCAAAATATTACAATTAAATCAAAGTTTGCCAAAGAAACAGCAGTTGAAACTCTAAATCCTACTATGCCTGCAGAGCTGCAAAGGAGGAGACCATTCCATCCAGAGGAAAGAAAGATCCGATGTCACAGGGTGGAGGCGGAGGGTATGTCACCTGGGTGGCTGGAGGAGCTCAACTTGAAGACATTCTGATGACTCAGGCTGCCAATGTTTGGATAGTGAATTGAATCCATGTTCCTATAAATAATAATTACTCACAAAGGATTGTATGTACTGAAAGAAGCAACACATGCATAACACAGAGGATAATGTATACCTCATGATCTATAACAAGCATGTTATTTCATCAAGTGGTTGACATGGCGACCATTAGAACCTCGAGAGTGCAGCTCAAGAGGTTCGGCCGCCATGACAACCTCGAGATGAATTCAGCGCTTGTTATAGATCGTGAGGTAAATATTGTCTTGTAGAGTATGACCTAGCTACATTTAAACAGGATTGACTCGAGACAGTAGTTTGATGAATAAAAACATTTTTGACTTACAGGCTTTTATGCTGCAACACAAGACACTCGCAAAAAGTGTCTCTCAGAACAAGGGTTACAAACACAACGAGCATATTAAGCTAGTCAAAGAACTGCATTAATCTATTACAATTAAACAAATAAAGTCCTTCTGAGCACTACTGCTGTCCAGGACTGCTCTTTAAAAGCCCTTGGCCGGGCGAATGATTAAGGCAATCCAGAGTTCTTGCGATCTCCACAGTAAGGAGTGAATTATCACTATCTGATTTCAATGCTGTGGCGTAACTGTCAAACCACAGCTGTGAACAAAGCGGACTTAGCTTGAGACATGGTAATGAGCCATTATGCTGCAGTAGCTACGTAGCCAGTGCAGCATAACAAAGAAAATGATGTCGCTACTACAGCATAACAGCGCTACTGAAGTGATGGATTTTGGCACATAACAACGTTCCATCATAAGTTACAGTATATGATGGGTACTATAGCACAAAGTTACACCATCCAATCCCATTAAAGAACCACTGTATATATTTACGTATCCCTAGTTATTATATTTCAGGTTACTACAGGGAGAAAGGAAGAAACACAATTAGACCACCTTGGAAACCTATTTTCATACCAACAATCATTTCATTGCTATTTATTTATTTGTCTAAGAATCAAAAATCTGAAAAAGTTCTGCCGATACAGTGTAAGTGGATTATTAGTGTATCGATATACCAGTGGTACAACTGCATTTCTGGTACATCAGGATAATTAAGCAGCATCCACTTATCAATATACTGGAAGTACATTATTGGTAAATCAGTAGAATAAAAGTGCGTCTCAGGGCAGCTAGTAGTCCACAACACTGCCATGCATGAAGACCCGAGATCAAAACTCAATCTTGATTCCCTCACTCTGGGCTTACTGGGCTCTGAATATGTTGTGGAGGCAGCATGCCCCAGGGATTATGGTGAGGGGTGTGTTGCTGCTGCTCACTCTAAAGTACCTCCTGTCATATACAGAAAGCCAAAGCATCTTGGGTGATGAAGCTATACTGGGTCCCTCAAGGTCTGGAATGATCATTGCGACAATAATGCATTATGTTCAGAAAGGTGGGAAAGCTCAGAGGAAGAACTAAACCCCCACTGGGCCTCAACAATAGATAGGACCACACACACACACACACACACACCTATTGTCTTGCCTCCTCCTTGGCCTCCTCTCCAAATCATCAGAAACCACAGGTGAATGTTTCTCAGGCTGTCACCCCAAAGACTCAGGCTTCACCAGAAGGGAAAGCTCTGGGGGATCTTGGGTGTTGGTGAAGGTCCAGCTAGGCAGCCACTGGGAAGGACCAGTGACCAGGAAGGCATAGTTGTGGCAGGAGTGTCCTGATCGAGTTGGCAGGCTCAGCTAGAATCAGGCAGGGCTGATAAAATGTGGGTTAAAATAGTATATACCCTTAGGACTTATCCAGGGTCACCTACCTGATGGTCCAAAGCTTTCATAAAAGAAAAAAAAAAGCTTCTAGCACTAACGGTTCCAAATTTAGCCCTTCAAAGGATCATTTTTTGAAAAGGAAAACTAGTGAAAATAGGACCAGGGGATGATAAAGCACTGGGAATCTCAGAGCATCTGAGAATACACTGCAGCAGCAGCAGCAGTAGCAAAGATGAGAAAGTCAAGACGGTTTATCATGGTATACCGCAACATATCCTGATGCACAGTAATTGCAATATTGGTTTCACACAGTGATAAATCATCAGTGGAAATTGTTGTGATATATCATCATATGGTGCTATCGTGACATCTCTAGTGGGGCTCAGTTAACCACCCACTCTGAGAAGGTGAGAGTCCTAGTGGATGCTCTAACCTCCTCCAGTGGCCTTCCAGTGTCTCTGGCTCATTCATGAACCTGGGTCACCAGCCTCACAAGTTACAGCACTGACACTGTACTGGACTGTTTCAGAATAGTTATAATTTAATGAAAGATCACCTGACTGGTGAACATAAAATTACATATTTTGTAAATGAAAGTCAGGAAAAGGGCCACGCAGTCAACAGGAGGACATTAATTCACTGAACATAACTTCTTCCAATCTGTCAGATCGTGACTGGTCAACGAAGGGAGCAAGGTTTCCTCTATTTGTCTCTAGCCTGATGCACAGTGTTCTTTGTATTTTATTTTTATTCAAATATGAAACTGAACACAACCAAAGAAAGCCATACAGTTAATGACCCCAGAGATAGTGACACTTTACAATGGCAATAGTCATGTCAACAACAGGAGTTAGTCCATCATTTAATATGTGATACTTCATATGGGATACTACCAAAAATGTATTATTCCCTAAAGAAACAAGTAATACGGTAGAGAAGCTGAACCGTGCCATAACAGTGGGCAATCCTAGTAATAAAAACTAAAACATGAGTAGCCATGACTTTATCCAGTCACTATTCCCACTTCATACAAGGATTTAAAAAAAAAGAAAACAAACTAGGTAATATAGTGTAATGAGCACAGCTAATACAGAACTCCATTCATTGTCACAGAAAAGGTAAAAAGCCGATAACTCAGCCTACTAACTCATTCTATCTGGTGCCGCCATTTTGGGTCAGGTTGAGCAATGTATGGTTCTGACGCCATATTACACTAACGGTAAGCTTCTCTAAAAGGAAATAAAAAAACACCAGAGTAGTTACCGCACCATATGACTGAAACCACTTTATGAAAGAATCAGCTACCCCAAAATTGCACCCTTGGCTCTATTAACTTCAGAGGATCACTAATATACACAAATTAGGAAAAACCTGGCCCAGAGCAGATTAGAGGCACTTTCCAAGTGTTTTGCTTGCATCACCATGTGGTCAGCGCCACACTGTTGAAAGCAACAGACTGGCAAGGAAAACATTATTAAACAGTGCAACGGGGCTAATTAAGGCAGTAAAGTCCAAAGTTCTGTCAAATGCTCCTGTTGTGTAGCAAATGGGATTAAGAACCACCCCCCCCACACACACACACACACAACAGTCTGACAGCAATCAGTTCATCAGCCCTGTTGCAAACTCATCATTTTAGAGGAACACTGTAAGAAGTTATATGTCACAATTACAGTAAAGAGTCACTCATTCCCCTTCTTCAGCTATGTCTTGAGTCTCCTCTAGGGCAGCTTCTGTTCTTTGGAACTTTATCTACATGCTTCCTTGCCTCAGTCAGATTATTGAATTGAAATGTTTATTACTGTATGTGATATGGAGTTGTGCTGGAGCTAGCAAGGTGCGTCTAATCCGAGACTCTACCTGCTGGCAAGAGGATCGAACATCTTCTGCCGAGTCTGGGTAGCATTGGACCAGTCAGGAAACAGTTCAATTTGAAAACCATCCATGGATACTGGATAATTCGCCCATGCCCAAGCCAGGATTACATCCTGTATTTCAGGGTCTGTAGTCATGATGAGGAAGGAGTGTCCTAGGGGTATCTATGGAGTCCTGTGCTTGACAAAATTCACCCAGTAAACCTTTTAATATGGCCCAGAGCAACAGCCCATTCCTCAGGTAGAGATGATGCTAGCCACGACTGCACAAAAGTTGTAGGGTCATCCCCTTCTGTGCCCTTCGGGAGGCCAGCCACCTGGGTATTCATAGCCTTCTGCATATTTTCCAAAGTCTCTAGATGAGCTCGAAGGTGTGCCGTTTCAGTGGTCATTTTGCTAAAAGCAGCCAGGGCTTGAAACGAATGTTCATCAGCTTTGCTGTTGCCACGGATCCTCTATTTGAGAGTCTTGTACTCCCACACGCCAAGAATTTGTTTTCATTTTCTTATCCATAGAGTGAACAGCTTGTAAAACTGAATCACAGGGTGGGGCTCACCCACCCGCAGGAGCTGGGCACCGCAGCATGTTCTGGTGTGGCCTGTGGGCCTGCTGTATCAGTGGCACCAGCTTCTGTCCCTGGACACTTACTGTTGCTCAGGATCTCCCCATAGTCAAGTTTGGTATCAAAGTACACTGGGAAATGAGATCTCTGTCTACTAGCACTGATAAAATAATAAAATCAGCACTTTAAAACAGTCACAAGACAATACAAAATAGAGCTTCTACTAGTGTGGCACAGAAACACATCCTGTCATGTGCGTGACTCTCAGCATCCCTGTACATAGTGTTCCAGGGTCTAGACAACTGCCATACATCATGACTTCAGACAAAGTGTGTTGTCATGTTGATTCACGGGGGTCTCAATCAATGGTTCCTTCTCAGCAGCAGCATATAAGGAGACAGAACAATAAGGCAATAGAACGCTTTCTGTTATCAGAAATTCTCACACAGGAATACCTACTGAACAACCAATGGTAGCTTGCAAAGCTAATAGGCCAGCAACCTGGGTTCAGGAGGAGACCTCAAAGATGACGTTGGTAGCCCAGGATGCAGAAATAATGCTAATGGCAGTGTAACCCAGTCCAGGTCAGGGGCACCCATGCTCTGCCTCTGCAGTGATCCCTAGGCTGGGCCAGACTGCTTGCTTTCCTACAGGGGTTTCTTGCGTGCATCAGATCATTACAGGTTGTGCATGGCACAGAGGAGGGAGATGGAAAGGGAAACATCTGGAGAAACAACATGCTGTTATGGAACTGATGGCAACTGGCCCTCTGGCCCCACAGTCCTAAGCAGCAATACTGGATCCTGTATCAGAAGAAAGAGAACCAATATCCCTTGCACCTCCCCAAGGTGGAAGCTAAGGAAACTTAGGTTACAGAGACTAAGGACTAACCGAGCACAGCACAGATGTCAAGAATGTTAACGCCTTGCAGTATCTACACAAAATCTTGCCCACTAATGGCTATGTTATATGATTTTTGTTACATGTGTCAAGATCTCACCAAGCCCTATATGAGCTGTATGTAGTTTGGAAGCCATACTGACTATGGCTTGCATTATTAAACACAAAATCCTTAACATTAAAAAAATCAACTCAATATTAAAAAAATCAACTCAACCTTTGTTTAAAAGATCTACAAAATCCCCTGCCTCTAATCAGTACATATAAGCATATCAAAGAGCTGAGAACACTGCCCGAGTATGATCACTAATATTAGAATGAGGAAATTCAAATCAGCATCAATCAGGCCTCAGCTGTTCCAGGTTTTCTGCTCCTCTCTTAGGTTTATAGGTTTAATAAAGCTTTCAGTCGATTGTCTCGCTACAATGTGGATACACAAATGCATACTAACAAGACATTAACGTTGTAAACAAAAGAAGTAATTAGCTTTGTTATCCTACCAAAGCAGATCCACATTGCTGCACTTCTTTCATTCATCTGCTTTGTGCAACAAGCATGAAATACTGGGTTTGAAATAAAAGAACATGTACAGCATAGCCATTTAAATTCTTTTGTTTTTGGAGTTTTCTGTCTTGTGATACAAGTGTACACCTCCAGTGAATATGCATATCTCTTACTTATTCTGATATCGTATTAACTTAAATCATTTTATTTTTTGTTTGTAAGAGAGGCACTTAAGTTTTTTCTATTCTATTTTTAAATTGCATCTTTCCACCTCATACCCTGTTACTAAGTGTACCGAAAAAAATAACAATTTCACTTTGTGCACATAAAATTATTTTGTTTGCCGAATTTTTTGAGACATACTACAGTATATGAGAAAACTGGAGGTCACTGCCAAGAGTAACAAGAGTTGACTAAAGCTAGCAATGTTTTGCTTTTGAATCATTTCCAGTTTTTATAAGCACTTACCATTCACAATCAGTGTACTCTCGTTTCTTCCCCGCAGGTTTCCAGGCAGGCTGGAGAGAGGTTATTTCTAGAAAGAATGAGTTTGCTGTTTCACTAAGGGGACACAAGTGAGCGCAGTGCCCCCCCCCAGGATTTGAATAAGTGGGCAAAATGCAGGTGAGGTGCTGCTGTATGAAGATTGCTGGCTGCTGATCCTAAATGCGCAGCAGGAAGCTTGCCGGTTGCTGAATGCTGCTGCTGCAGGAGAAGGACTGCAGGCTGCTGAATGCTGCTGCACAAGGAGGAGGATTGCTGGCTGCTGAATGCTACTGCCGCAGCAGGAGGATTGCTGGCTGCTGAATGCTACTGCTGCAGGAGGAGGATTGCTGGCTGCTGAATGCTACTGCTGTAGCACGAGGATTGCTGGCTGCTGAATGCTTCTGCCGCAGCACGAGGATTGCTGGCTGCTGAATGCTACTGCTGCAGGAGGAGGACTGCTGGCTGCTGAATGCTACTGCTGTAGCAGGAGGATTGCTGGCTGCTGAATGCTGCTGCTGCTGCAGGAGGAGGAAGTTTGCTGACTGCTGAATGCTACTGCTGCAGCAGAAGGACTGCTGACTGCTGAATGCTACTGCTGCAGCAGGATAATTGCTGGCTGCTGAATGCTGCTGCAGCAGGAGGAGGATTGCTGGCTACTGAATGCTGCTGCTGCAGGAGGACTGCTCACTGCTGAATGCTGCTGTGGCAGCAGGAGGATTGCTGGCTGCTAAATGCTACTGCTGCAACAGGAGGACTGCTGGCTGCTTAATGCTACTGCTGCAAAAGGAGGACTGCCAGCTGCTTAATGCTGCTGCTGCTAGAGGAGGAATGCTATTTGCTGAATACTACTGTTGCAGGAGGAGGACTGCTGGCTGCTGAACGCAACTGCTACAGGAGGAGGACTGCTGACTGCTGCTGCTGCAGGATGAGGAAGATTGCTGGCTGCCGAATGTTGCTGCTGTAGAAGGAAGACTGCTGGCTGCTGAATACAACTGCTGCAGGAGGAGGACTGCTGAATGCTGCTGCTGCTGCAGGAAGAGGATTGCTGGCTGCTGAATGCTGCTGCTGTAGGAGGAGGACTGCTGGCTGCTGAATGCAACTGCTACAGGAGGAGGATTGCTGGCTGTTGAGCCCGAATGCTACTGCTGCAGGAGGAGGATTGCTGAATGCTGCTGCAGGAGGATGATTGCTGGTTGCTGAGTGCTGATGCTGCAGGAGAAGGACTGTAGGCTACTGAATGCTGCTGCTGTTGCAAGAGAAGGTTTGCTGGCTATTAAATGCTGCTACTGTAGGGGAGGATTGCTGTCTGTTAAATGCTGCTGCAGGAGAAGGACTGCTGGCTACTGAATGCTGCTGCCGCTGCTGCTGCACGAGGAGGTTTGCTGGCTGTTGAGTCTGAATACTACTGCTGAAGGAGGAGGACTGTTGGCTGCTGAATGCTGCTTCTGAACGAAAATTGCTGGCTGCTAAATGCTGCTGCTGCTGCAGGAGGAAGTTTGCTGGCTTTTAAATTATGCTGCTGCAGGAGGTGGTTTGCTGGTTGCTGAATGCTGCTGCTGCAAGGAGGTTTGCTATTAAATGCTGCTGTTGCCGGAAGTTTGCTGGCTGCTGGAGTCAGAATACTGCCGCTGAAGGAGGAGGATTGCTGACTGCTGAATGCTGCTGCTGCAGGATGAGGTTTGCTGGCTGCTAAATGCTGTTGCAGGAGAAGGACTGCTGGCTGCTAAATGCTGCTGCATGAGGTTTGCTGGCTGAGTCTGCACACTACTGCTGTAAGAGGAGGATTGTTGATTGCTGCTACTGCAGGAGAAGGAGGATTGCTAAATGCTGCTACTGTAGAAGGAAGACTGCCATCTGCTGAATGCAGCTACTACAGGAGGGGAGGATTGTTAGCTGCTGAATGCTGCTGCTGCTGCTGCTGCAAGAAGAGGACTGCCATCTGTTGGAGGGTGCTGCTGCAGGGGGAGAATTGTTAGCTGCTGAATGCTGCTGCTGCAGGAGGAGGACTGCCATCTGTTGAAGGCTGCTGCTGCAAGGGGAGAATTGCTAGCTGCTGAATGCTGTTGCTGCAGATGAAGGACTGCCATCTGATGAAGGTTACTGCTGCATGGGGAGGATTGCTAGCTGCTGAATGCTGCTGCTGATGCAGGAGGAGGACTGCCATCTCCTGAAGTCTGCTGCTGCACAGGAAGGACTGATAGCTGCTGAATGCTACTGTTGCAGGAGGAGGACTGCCATCTGTTGAAAGTTGCTGCTGCGGGGAAGGGGGGATCACTAGCTGCTGAATGCTGCTGCTGATGCAGGAGGAGGACTGCCATCTTTTGAAGGTTGCTGCTGCAAGTGGAGGATTGCTAGCTGTTGAATGCGGCTGCAGCAGGAGGAGGACTTCCATCTGTTGAAGGCTGCTGCTGCAGGAGGAGGATTGCTAGTAGCTGAAAGCTGGTGCTGCAGGAGGAGGACTGCAATCTGTTGAAGGCTGCTGCTGCAAGGGAGGCTTCTAGCAGCTGAATGCTGGTGCTGTAGGAGGACTGGCATCTGTTGAAAGTTGCTGTTTCAGGGGGAGGATTGCTAGCTACTGAATGCTGCTGCTGCAGGAGGAGGACTGCCATCTGTTGAAGGTTGCTGCTGCAGGAGGAGGACTTCCATCTGTTGAAGGCTGCTGCTGCAGGGGGAGGATTGCTAGCAGCTAAATGCTGGTGCTGCAGGAGGAGGGCTGCCATCTGTTGAAGCCTGCTGCTGCAGGGGGAGGACTGCTAGCTGCTGAATGTTGCTGCTGCAGGAGGAGGACTGTCATATGTTGAAGGCTGCTGCTGCAGGGAGGATTGCTATCAGCTGAATGCTGATGCTGCAGGAAGACTGCCATCTGTTGAAAACTGCTGCTGCAGAGAGTATTGCTAGCTGCCTAATGCTGGTGCTGCAGGGGAGGGCTACCATCTGTTTAAGCTGCTGCTGCATGAGAAAGACTGCTGACTGCTGGTACAGGAGGAGGATTACTGGCTGCTGCTGCTGCTGCTGCAGAAAGGGGATTGCTGGGTGATAGGTGGTGCTGCTGCAGGAAGAGGATTGTCAGCTGCTGAATTCTGCTGCTGCAGGATGAGGATTTCTGGCTGTTGAATGCTGTTGTAACTGAAACAGTCCAGTGGTGGCACTGGTGCTGGAAGCTGAAGGTAAACCGATCATAGTGGTGGGTGGAGTGGCTACGCTGGCCACCAGAGGAGTGTCAACTGCAGTGTCAGGTGGTGCAGCTATGTCAGTCACCAGCACACCGACAATCATGACAGCAGACAGAGGGGTTATGCTGGTCACCAGAGAAGCATCAATGGCAGTGGTGTGAATGAATTCATGTTATAATAATTTAAATGCACTGTCCGTATATAAATACTACACAAGGAGACATGGCCATTTTACAAATATATTTCTGTATTGTTCCACGTTGTCAATGAGAAGTACTTAGAACATGAGTATATATGCACTCCACCAGGGCCCGTAGGTACAGCCTCAGCACAGAATACAGGGAATGTGCCTGTTTGCTCCTGAAAACCAGTGTTAGTACCAGTGACCCTGTAGCTTACAGCATCTGTTTGAACTGTTTAGTACCAGTGACCAAGGAGTACACAGAAGATCTGGAGAGCTCCTCATCTGATTTGTAAGCTACTCCATTTTTATTTTTATCCCCTTTTCAAAGTAACTTCTGCAGTAAGGATCGTTTTTCACAGGCAGCTTCACTAATTTGAAATCATGCCCGTTTGTTAAAGGACAAGGCCCTAGAAGTTCTTAGATCGGTAACCTTGCTATCCTCATTACAGTTTCAGTCCAGGAGGTCTGAATAGGGGCTTCGCCACAAAACGTTAAGGATGCATCTGAGAAAAAAATAATTTTTTAATGTGCTTGGTCTGCTTCCTTCTTCTTTTGCCTGGTGCCGAAGGTAAATAATGGTACTTAGTTTGTTTACTTTTTGATCGTTTCAGTCCTTATTAGAGAAAAGCAGTCTGTGTGCAGAATGACGCAGCAGCTAGCAGCGGTTCTTCTAGCTCAAGATCTCACACAGATCCAGCTGGGGTCCAAAACAACCCTTGCTGTTTATTGGGAAGCTCCTTGACTGGGTATCAATCAAATTAGAGAGGTTCTGGATGTCTGTCACTTGACAGGGACAGAAGGTTGGAAAGCAGCCAGAATTAATTAGGTCCATCACAAGTCCATGAATCATTCTGGCTCTCTCAGCAGGCAGTGTTATCTGATTAGGTGGTCCATCACCCTCTTAACTTTGTCACCAAAGCATTCAGGGCAGTGTTGATGAAAATGGCCAAAGGCAGTTTACCATATAAATCTTAATTTGCATAAATGCTGCAGTTTAAGCACGAGTCCATACCTAAAACTGGTCCTGGATGGGTGAAATCTCACATCCAGTTCAGCAGGTAGAAAGAATGGGTGATGCCCAGTCCAGTCAGAAGTGCTGCAAGGTCAGTTGCATCAGCGACAGACACCTTTACTGTGTGAGTAGCAAGGAAGACTTAAAGACGTAGCAGCCCCAGGGGCATTACACTTACCTGGTCTGTGCAGGTCACTCATTTCTCACTACACCAGGCCTCTGTTTGTATTTGTCTCTTATCTGAAATTCAGCTGAACAATAAATGACTTTATGCAGATTATTGCTGACTTGGACATTTATCTCTGTAGATTTACTATGGCCTTTTGAATCTGTGCAGTCTGTTTACTTTTCGTCTTTGCATTACATTCTCCCCTTGCTAAGTAACTGACATCCTTGTCAATGCCATGCAACATTCCAAAGACCAAAAAAGTCCAATTGCACATACATTTTACACATTAATACAGCTGACTGTCTATGTGCATGATTCATACCAGACACAAAACATAAGCCAACAGGGCTACCTAGACAATTAGTTCCTATCAGCATTTTAAGAAACAATTCCCACATACTTGGGTATCGTGTTTTCATCCTAGGGCTCATGTGAATATAATATAGGGCAGTCATGCAGTGATTGCATACATCTGTCTATATACCATGTGCATGAGTAGGTCAGTGGAGGCCCCAGCAGTTTCATAACTGAGTCTAAGCAAAGGTTTGATAGGTCTTTCAGAACAGCACGTCTTTGTCTTCAGAGTTCAGGTGTGTGCTACTCATCTTCTCATTCACTGTAGGAGTATCTTCAGTTGAGGACAATTCTTTCTCATCCACTGTAGGAGTATCTTCAGCTGAAGACAGTTCCATTTTATTTTCTGGGTGTTCTCCATTTCCTTCATTGACGTAAATATTGGAAAAATACTCAAGGGCCCACTGGGGACAATAGAGCTCCCTTGCCCAGAATCCGGATAATTCTAAAGCAGATATTCAATCAAGCAGCCCTAACTCTGCACACAATGACTGACATCACCATGCACCTCATCACCCTCTCGCCTCAGTCAGACAGAGAGAGTACATGCACAGCTCCTGCCTTTCCTCATCCCGTGACCAACCCAAGACCTGTACTTTGGAAGTGTTCTAGCAGTGTAAAGGTGAGCCAGGGGCAGATTTTGGATTTCTCTGGGTGGTGGTGGTGGTGGTGGTGGGGGGAGATCAGACAAACCTAGGAGGCCTGGGGAATAGAAACCTTTGCAACATTTTTATTTATATATACAAAACACAAAAAGTATTAATTTTAAAGAGCATAGATTGGTCATAAATCTTAAAAAATCTAAAACCATGCTCTTTGCCCACCCTCAAAACAAAGCTTACAACTCCCCTCTCCGTATCCTCTCCAGCTCTAAACAACAACTGGAGCAAGTCCACTCCTATAAGTACCTAGGGATCTCATTTGACTCAGCCCTCTCCTACCATACCCACATCGAAGCACTCGCTTCTGCAACCAATATACGACTTGGTATCCTGTACCGCTATAAAAACTGTCTCCCCCCCGATGCCCTCCGGCTTGCAGTTACATCCTCCATACTATCCCTGGTGGACTATGGGCTACCTGTCTACGGTGCTGCCAACATGACTGCCCTCAACAAAATCCACCTCCTCCTAAATAAGGCATGCAGGCTAATCACTGGGGCCCCGAGGCTCACACATACCTGCCAACTTTATGACCTGGCAACAATGCTTAACCTCGACGAACACCTGCAATACCAAACTTGCCTCATTTCTAAAAAAACCCTGCTAGGACTTTCTCCTCCCGGGCTGACTTCCTCCCTCCTCCTAGCCCAGCCCCTAGTCAGCACCTGGACCTCCTGCAAAGCCACCTTCCTGGTTCCTCGAGCTAGGACCTCACTTGGACAGAGATCTTTCTGCCATAGAGCCCCTTCTTGGTACAACACTCTTCCTCGGGCCATCACTGAAATCCCCACCATCTCCACTTTCAAAACTGCCCTCAAAAGCGAGTTGTTCAGCAAGCGCTGCTGCACCTGTGCTTAACGGATGCTCAAACACCCTTGTCCTGACAATGCCTCTGGCTGCAACTGCCTCCTCACCCTCTTATTTCTACCACCTACATTACTGCCATATCCCACTGCCTACTGTATCACTACTGTCAAGAACAAACCATGTTTGCATTCTATTATACTGCTTGCTGTGATGCCCAACTAATATGCTACTCTGTTACCAAACTGATCAAACCTCCTGCTGTACTGTTCCTGTCTCATTCCTTATGTTCTTTGTAATCTGATACCGTGTAACCTGTTTGGCTGTTTTCAATCTGCAATGTCAAACCTTATGCTGCCAAACCCTATGGTCTACCATGTTATCGATTATACCAGTACCTGCACTGTATTACACTACCAATGTATGCTGTATCCATGATCCATTTATGCTTGTCTCTTTATGCTCATGCTCTCCTACTGGATGTATTCTGTATCTGTACTATCTTCCCTTTGTTGACGAGGTACCTTTGGAAATGAGCCTCTGGCTCAAAGGTTGTAAACTGATTGCAATATAAATATAAATAAATAAAATAATTTTAACATGATCTGCTCCAACAATAACAGTGTTTTTTTTTTAAAACATTGCCTCTTCATCAACCTAGGGGAAACTGTACCCAGACATGAAGCTCTGTTACCTCTATTTCCATGCACCACAAGAATGCCTGTTTTAACCATTCAAATTATATATTTTATTAAGGTTTATTTTTCATACTAAGGTTCATACTAAGAATTAAGTGAGGAGCGAAAGACAAAATGTCCATGAGATGGTCCTATCAGAAAACCCTTGACTAGCACATTTCTCTAGGCTGAGAAGCCAATTGTCAAATTTACGCTTAAAAATTGATTTGTTTTCACTTAAAAAGATGTCAAGTGGGATTGCATTCCAGGCCCTAACAACTCTTTGAGTAAAGAAGAACTTTCTTTTCTTGGTATTGTATCTTGAGCTATGCATCTGAAGCAGGTGACCGCTGGTCTCAATTCTATCTTGTTTGAAGACAAAGCCCATTTCACTGAACAAATAGAGATCCCACAGGTAACCACCCAGTCCCCTGGGGTTACTAGAATCCTATCAGTATTATTGTTAGGAAGGTAGCAGGCAGCTGGTAGGGAGCTCATTAGGGGCTTCTTACATAATGACATCATTGTTTACTCAGCTGATTAGGTCATTTGGAACTCTTGCAGCAGCATAAGCCACACTGTGTGGACAGCTGCTCTGGGAAGCTTAGAAGGTTCATTCTGTAGTGAGTTAGTTGTCAGCCTGAGTGTGAGTGAGAAGGTGAGAGTGGCAGAAGGACTGCCAGTTGGGCTCTGAGGTGAGGGCCCAGCATTTCTCACCCCAGTGGAGTGTCATTTCCAGCTTCCAGTGAAGTGGTGGAGACCAGTGCTACAGCAGGATTTCCTGATGTCTACTCCCAGTGAAGTAGAAGGAACTACTTGTTTTCAGTAGACTCAAGGAGGGCAATCCCCTGAAGGATCTGTGTGTGTGTGTTTCGGGTGCCTTGGAAAGGACTTTGAGAAATTATTTGATCTGCTACCCAGGAGAATGTCTTTTCCTTTTGTTGTTCCATGCCCAGTGGATGGGACAACCAGTTGTGAGTACTCTTCTAGGAAACAAGATCTCCACATACTTTGGGGGAATTGCAGTCTGGGGTGTGTGTCCATAGATAAAGCTGGATTGCACCTGTCTGTGCCCCTAGTTCACCCAAGAGAGTGAATGTTCTGTTAAACTGTTCACCCAGGAGAGTGCAGTTTATTCTTTGGTCACCCCAGGAGTGACGGATTTAAAGTGTGGGACCTCTAGCATTTCAGCGGGAAATGGATGTTTCAATGGTGTAACCCTGAAGAATGGTAGAGACTGTCAGCTGGGGCTAAGGGTGGAGAATGCCATCTGAAAGCTTACAAGGCAGGGCTTCCTGGTTCATAAAGGGCACCAGTTATACCGAGCAAGGGCCAAGCTGCAGGTTTAGGGTGTGTGGCTGAGTTTCACATGATTGCATCTATGTTCGTAGAAGAGTTTTGAGTGTGTGACTGAATTTCACTAAATGGCACTCATGGAAGGAAAATGTTAGGGAGCATGCAGGTGTCCACTAAATGCACCATGGGGAGATGGGAAGAAAATGCTTTTGTGTGTTCATGAACTGTACTGCCTGCAAGGAGAGTTCGTGAAATGAACCTGTCCTGCCTTGATCAACCCTTGGGGTCCACTTCTGCTTTAAATTTCCATCTGTTGAATAAAGCCATACTGCAGAATCCAAGCTGCGTTCTGGACATCTGACTACTTCTTCTGGTGTGTGGATTTACTGGGGCCCCTCAGCAGGTTAGATCTAGTATATGCCTAGCAGCCTCACCCAGGACCTGGGTTGTATTGTATACACAAGGTTCATGTTGTTTTGTTTTGTTCCCCAACCCCTCCCTTCCTCTAGAAAATGAGCCAGGTATACATCCTAATGCCAAGGGTGGTACCAACCTTGTGTGAAGTAAAACGGTATGCCAGTATGTGGGTACCAGTGTTCCAGATTTTAATGGGGTACTCACTAGTTAAAAAGTAGCTGGGGGGGTGGCACTGAGGGTTGAGGTGCTGGATGCCACACCTCGTGCCGCGCAGGTGACCCATGTTCAGGAACAAGCATGGGTCACCATGGGTCATCAGGGAGGAGATGGATTGAGCGTGTGACGGACTGCTCTCCATCTCCGGGAGGGGGGTGACCTGCAGCCGGTGCACGCCTGGCCCCTAGCAAAGGATGGGGCTCAATGGCATGGAGCCGCAAGATCTTGGAGTGGGGACACGGCAGACACTTGACATGGGCACACATGGGAGCGTACACAAACCCTGTCACAGGCGTCATTGCACACTGCACTCTCGTAAAGGGAAAAAAAATGAAAATAGTGGCACTAGGTCATGTGGCTTGATGGCCGTCCACCGGCGCGCCATCTCCACAGGCACCACCTGATCCAGATCTGTGTTCGGTGGAGGATATGGGGGTGCCTTGCCTCCCCGCCATGGAGGAGTTCAGGCTGGTGGTCCATGAGAGATTGGTGCGGGCAGCCGGTGGAAGGAGGAGAAGAAGAAGGAGGAGCCGACCAGGGCCACAAGGAAAGAAAAGTACAAAAAAAAGAAAGCAGTTTGGGGAAGGCACATATAAACAACAGGTCTCCTACATCTTCTCATTTCTAAGAACATAAGGTCCAGGGTGGCTAATCTATCCTTATAATCTTGGTCTTTTAGTCCATGGACCAACTTGGCAAATCTTCTTTGGATTTTTTTCATGCCGATTAAGTTCACATTTTTTGTGAGGGGGCCATAACTGTGAAAATTAGGTTTAATGTATGATCTGAGAGGTAGCAAGACTTGGGCATCCCTGGAGTTAATGTTATTTTTAAAGGAGAAGACTCCTGTTTATTTATGAACTGGATATTTCTGACATATTTTTTATGCATTACATCAGTTACTTCAAGTATGTCAATAAGAGATTGGTAATTTTTAGGTTTTGCTTGCACGCTCTGCACACAAGAAACATATTGAGCTAGTACAGCATTGCAGAGGTGTGTCAGTGTTACGGCCAATGCAGCGGATGCTCTAATTCGTGCATTCCTCAGCCACCAATCAACTGTAGAAGCTGCCGATGATGGCAATTTCAGAGCGAGAGCCGAAATAGAAAGAAATCTGCTGCTGTAATCAGGGACAGTTTCATTGTTGCAGTGGCAGCTCCGCCCTCCCTCCCAACCAGGCACACAGACATCTAGATTTTTGACATCACCACTTTTTCACACCTCCTCAAGGACAGTACAGCTGTCATTTTCACATCCTGCCTGAAAAGCATTTTCGCACCTGTGGTGTCGAATGGTGCAGTCATTGTGCGAAATCACCTTTTGAGATTGAGTAGCGAAATGACAGTGCCACTGTTCATGAGGTGGGGTCCAAAAAAGCCCATGTTGAAAATTTGGAGAGAAAATACCAACAAATGCCCAGGGCATTAGGGTTTCCAACTGTAACGCCCACCCTGTACAGACTGACAGGCATTGTGGGTGTGACTTGGGGACACCAGCCATAATGCTCACACCATTCCACTCCCACCCCCACCCTGCAACCAGTGACAGGCATCAAGGTGTGCGTTGGGGTCTTCAGCCCTAACGTTCACCCCATTCTCCTATACTGCACCCATCTCAGCTTATTTTCTTATGGAAGTGGGTGAGCGTAAGGGCCGAAGACCCCAAGGAACACCATGACACCTGTCAGTGTCTGCAGGGTGGGGTGAGGTGAAATGGCGTGACCGTTATAGCCGACAACCCAAAGGCACACCCCCAATGCCTGTCTATCTCCGCAGGGTGGGGATGGGGGTTGGCATTACTTCAATATTTCACTGCCGCTCCTATTATGCATCTCTAACTCCTGCACTACCAATGCCAATACCAGCAATAAACATTCAGCATTGACAAATGTTTGTTTCTGTTGTAACACATATCTAGATTCTGAGGCACGAAACAAGCTTGTAAAGCTTCAAGCCAGACTTCACGTGATATGCAAATGAGGCACTTATAATACCCCTCCCATTTTTGATGTCACTGCAGCAACAGCTCAGAAGAAAGCATACAGTTTTCAGTGCTTTCTATCCTTATTTTATTTTAAGTTTGCAATGGCTAAAGACACTCCTGTCACACCACTCACAGTGTATAGTACTAGTAGCCTTTATTTGCGTATAGTAAATAATACATCTAAAAGTATTTCATTAACAACCAAAAAAATCATTGTGCTGCTTATATCCCTAGCTTATATCTCACTGTTGGACAGCTGTAACCTCATGGGAGGAGTAGACTGAATGCTTCCGTTGCCCAGATGACACACATCCTCCTTTCAGCAGCTGGAGAAATGGACAGCTAGATCACCTAGTTTAAAAAGAGTATTTTTTACATTTCAAATGCTCCTTAACCACAATTGCTGACTGGAAATACCAAGAGAGGGAATGAATCTGACACAGAAGAGCTGAAGTAAGCAAATACACAGTACTGCATACATGAGACTGCTCCTTTAATTGTCCATAGCATTTTGTAAGATTTGCTAATTGCTTCATTAATTTGTCTGGTGAACCAGAAATTGTTATTTTATTCTATCCATGTACCAAAGCATTGTTTTAGGATGACAGGAGATGTTGGTGGGACAAGGGTGGAGTGCCTGGACAGCACTGACTGACATGGTCCATTGAAAGATTGGGGATCCCTACACCTGGCAGAAATGGCAGCTGTGGGTCTAAGTATGGTCATTTCAGAGTCTGGTATGCAGTGGTGTCAAGTGAGCGTACAGAGCTGGTAGACTGGAAAGAGAGTGAGCAACTATAGGAGGCTGGGATGAAATCCACCTGCAGGACAGACACTGTATATCTGCAATATTTTATCATTATAATGTTGGATACAGACACCCAAAATATAGGACACTGAGGGTACTGGTCTCAGCAATCTGAGACAAAACATCAGACACATAGAGACAAACTCAGAACACTGGAAGCTAGTGACTTAACATCACTCTACTACTGATCACGGCCTAGACACTGTCTTAAAGACCAAATAATGGAGTGGTAATAAAAACTCAACATTAAAACTTTTGTGGAGTCCCCATCTTACACTACCAGGTAACTTCAGCTCTTAAAGAGCTGTTAATCACACCAGGCCATCTGAAAAACACTGAGAGAGATTAACATGAGGACTAGAGTCTGCTAAAGTAGGAACCTTTTTAACTTGATTGACAGCCAGGGAAAACCAGCACTAGTTCAGACAGCAAGCAGACAGTTAGCTACACTAGTCCTGGTCAGTTTGCACTATGCCTCGGACAAGTAAAACAATGTTAAAATGAACCCTTGTATATTTTATTTATTTATTTGCTTTTGTTAACCATGTCAGCACGCTAGACAACCAGGTGCCTATTTTCAGGTGCGACCCGGGAGAGTTACAGCGCATACAGGTAACAAGATACACGCTAAGTAAACAGAAATACAATGTAAGAGAAATTACAGTCAGGAGCCGAAGGCTCAACAATGGTGAGAGGTACAGAACAAGCTCAAGTGAGGCTAGGCAGGCAGTCAGGTTATAGTATGCAACACTACGCAGTACACGATAAACGCAAGGACAGGGAGAAAAACGAAAATGACAATATATAGTAAGTGCACAATAAAGGGGGGGGCAGCGAGAACTATACTGGTGGAGGGTATAGAGATAGTTGCAGCAGTGCCCCTCCGGGGCTGGAGGGGTAAAGGGTACGCATGGCCTAGGAGGAGCATAGGCAGGCCGCAGAAGTCTTGAGAAAATGCCAGAGGGATGTTTTAAAGCAGTGGTGGAAGGGCGAGGCCCGCACTAGTGCGGGAAGGGAGTTCCATAATTTAGGCGCGTGGACTGAGAAGGCCCTGTCCCCAGTGAGGGTGCGAGTCCTTGGAACACGTTGGGCCTGAGAAGCACCAGATCTGAGATGGTAGATTGAGGGTGGGGTAATAAGGGGGAGGGCAAGAACCGAGGGGGTGGCAGTCCAGAAAATGTTGTCAACAAAGTTGCTTAGGACGAATGTGCGGTGCTTTTCGGGGGGGAGCCACTCCAGACGCGAGTAAAGCTCACATCGATGCGTTAGGCAGGGGGCAGAGAGAGTGAAGCGGCATATGTTGTTGTATGCAGTGTCCCATTTTGTGAGTTGAGCCTTGGAGACCGAGGCGAAGGCAACGAGCCCATAGCATAGTGTAGGGAGGAGTATCCCCCTAGCTATGGCTAGCCGGGTGGCAGGGGTGAGGCAGTCCTTTGCTCTGTAGGCAAGGCCAAGCTCGCCATTAGAGGCATTGCACATGTTCCTGATGTGTGCAGTGAGATCGAGTCGGGGATCAAGGGTGACCCCTAGGTATTTGGCCGAGTCAGAGACAGGCAGTAAGTCGCCATTTGCCCCATGGATTTCTAGGGGAGCAGGGCAGGAAGAGGTGCGTGCCCCAGACCCGAACAGCATGGTATGGGTCTTCTTTAAGTTGACGATGAGCTTGTGGTCCTTGAGCCAATTTTGGATATGCTCAAAGTCGGAGTTTAGCCGAGAGTTAATGGAGTTGATATCACGGGAACTGGCCAGGACTACAAGGTCGTCCGCGTATAAGATTGGAACACCATGGGTAATTGCAGAGGGCAATCCATTGATGTATAGAGAGAACAGTAGAGGACCCAGGACGGATCCTTGGGGGACCCCACAGTTAACTGGGGATAAGGCTGAGTTGGTGCAGTTGTAGCAGGTGAGTTGCTGTCTACCCGCAAGGTAGTTTGAGAACCATTTGAGGGCACGGAGAGAGAGTCCGAGGGAGTGCAACCTGGTGTGGGAGGAGGGAGTGATCCACACAAGGCCTTGGAGAGATCTGAGAAGATGGCCCCATCAAGAAACCTAGATCAGTAGCAGATCTGATCTCGAAGGTGACCACAGCAAGCGCCGTCGATGTGCTGTGCCCTTTTCTAAAGCCATGTTGGGCGGGAGAGAACAGAGTATCCCTCGAGGTAGTGTAAAAGTTAGTGTATATGCATACTAATTCTGCCTCCTCAGGTCACCAACTCATTTTCAAGGGGGCTTGTCCTGTCTATTTCTCAGACATAGGTTGGTCAAGATCTGATCTGTAAAGACTGCTCCCTAAATCACTTGTTTGATGCAAACTTGATCCATATTAGTAGCTGTCAGATTTCCCTTTTAGCAGGTCTGTTGCATAACTTTCTTCATCTACACTAAAAATTTAGAGAGCTTGTCACCCGCACTTGACTGAAGAGTGATAGCTGCCGGAAGATCTCCCCATATTTTTTCATGCTCTCATACATGCACACTAATGTGGAAAGGTAATCAGTGGCAGTAGTATCAGCCTTCGACACCTTAAGGCTTGCATGGCACCCAGTGCTGGTCCTCTCAAACAGACACTCATTCAGGTCTTCTTTTCTGAACATCTCAGATGCTGCACCATCACAATCCATGTATCAAAATCATCTTCACCAAGTGAGGTAGGAGTCCAGAAAAAGGCATAAGCCTCCCAAACTCTTTGTACTCACTTGGGAGCCTTTGCATTTTACCCATCAGGCAACCCACTGCATCCAGCAATGCCTCTGTGGGTGCTATGTCCGACACTGAGTCCATGAGCCATTGTGGCTCGCTCTGCAGGCAGTGTTACCTGACTGGGTGACCCACTGCCCTCTGACCCCATCGCTATGGCATTCAGGACAGAGGTAACAAAAATGACTGCCAACTTTGGGGGAGGAAGAGATGGGCAGACTCATCGGGCCGATGAAATCTCTTTTCTGCCAAGAGATTTCAATGATTCTATGATTCTTGTAGTCCAAAGGCAGTTTCTCCAAAAAGTCTTCATTTGCACAAACTTCACAATTTAAGAATGAGTGTACACCTGAACTGGCCCTGTACAGGTGCAAGCTTATGTCCAGTTCGGCCAGTATAAAGATCAGGTAATTCATGGTCCTGTCAGAGTGTTACACGTGTCTGCTCCATTGGAAGCAGTGGACGCCTTTATGTATGATGAGTAGCAAGGGAGTTTTAAAGGTATAGTTGCCCTAGGGGTTTACACCATGCTAACATGCCTCAGTCTTCAAGTACTGTAGAATTATTTTTCGACCCTAACGGCCCCATCCCCAGCTCCTAGAACCCATGACATGACCCAAGGCACAGCTGCATGATCAGTTATATCTTTCTCTGGGTCCTCTGTGTTGCACAGTGCCTTGCGAACCCTGCAGGACATAGGAGATCAGTGATAACGTTCTTGCACAGTGCCTTGCGGACCCTGCAGGGCGTGGGTGATCAGTGATAACTTTCTTTGCACAGTGCCTTGCGGACCCTGCAAGACATAGGAGGTTAGTGATAACTTTGTTTGCACAATGCCTTATGGTCCCTGCAGGACGCAGGGAGATCAGTGATAACGTTTTGCACAGTGCCTATGGACCCTGCAGGACGAGGAGATCAGTGATAAAGTACAGTTACGTAAGAACTTACCGTAACAGTAGATCTTCGAGAACAGCTCTTGCAGCAGGTTACACCATTAGGACTGAAGCCGGCGCCAGGACCCCACGGAAAAATTCTAGCTCGCTATCTTGAGCGGGACCGCCTCGACGGCCAGGCGGGTACATATATGGTCCGGCTTTAGATTCCCCAGTTCTCCCACCGGAGACTTCCGGCCGCAGGCTGACATCGAGATGGGAGACCGAGGATCCACCGTCAGAAGACTGAAGGGAGTAAATCCCTGTTAAAGAATACTTAGCCATGCCTCCTCCAAGGGGGAAGGTGGGCGGGAAGGTACCTGCTGCAAGAGCTGTTCTCAAAGATCTACTGTTACGGTAAGTTCTTACATAACTGTACTATCTTACTTCGAGACACAGCTCTTGCAGCAGGTTACACCATTAAGACTGATTCCCAAGCAGTAACATTGCCAGAAATTCAGGGAGGAGGAAATAGGAAGTACATTCCAGGACCTGAACCTAGGACAGGAGACCCTGTAGCACCGCCAGGCCGAAACCGGCTCTTCGCCGAGAGGCGATGTCCAGGCTATAATGCCTGATAAAGGTATGCACAGAGCTCCAAGTGGCTGCAGCACATATAGCAGAGGAGGAGACGTTTCTGAGTGCTGCAAAGGAGGTGGCCACACCTCTAGTAGAATGACCCCGGACTGTTCCTGGGAGGGGCTTTTGTTTGATATCATAACAGTGTGAAATACACTGGACAAGCCAGCGAGACAAGGACTGTTTGGATACAGATTGGCCCAACATCCTCTCAGAGAAGGAAACGAAAAGTTGCTCAGAACTACGAAAGGGTTTAGTTCTGTTGAGGTAATACCTCAGGCTGCGGTGAACATCCAGGGTGTGAAGCACAGCCTCTCCTCTATTCGAGTAGTTCGGGAAGTAGACTGGTAGGTCAATGACCTGATTTAGAGTGAGTGAAGAGACCACCTTAGGCAAAAATTTAGGGTCTCTTCAGGGATACTCTGTCCCGTGGAAAACTAAATAAGGCTCTATGCACATGACAGCGTGAAGCTCAAGAAATTCTTCTTGCTGAAGTAACAGCAACCAAAATATGCGTTTTCCGCGACAGAAAGCGTAGCTCGCAATCCGCAGGTCGGAGGGGAGCGTGAGCTGTTCCAGGACATAGAGCAAATCCCATGGAGGTACAGGGTCCCTAATGGGTGGCCTAAGGTGTAACACCCTCTCAGAAACTCCAGAGAGGCATCCAATTGTGCCACTGCAATGGCGAACCACTGGAAGGTGGTAGGCAGAATGGCACAAAGGTGCACCTGATAGAGGAGTAGGCTAGACCCGAATGAAAGAGGGAGAGCAGGTAGTCCAACACCACTCCCACTGGGCAACCTAAAGGGGAAAAACGCGTGCTCATGACCATAAACAAAAACAGCGCCATTTCATGGCGTACGTAGCATGCGTTGCCAGCTTTCTGGCTGCAGAAAGAACTTCTGCAACCTCTTGCGAGACCCCGTGACGCAAAATGGCTATGTCTCTAGGAGCCATGCATGCAGGTTCAATGAACGTAAGTCCGGGTGGACTAGCGAACCTTTCTCCTGAGACAGGAGATGGGAGCTGAATGGCAATGGGAGCGGGGGTTCCCGGGATAGCTGCATCAGCAAAGGGAACCAGATCTGTCTGGGCCAGAACGGGCCACCAGGATCATGATTGCATGCTCCCGCGCAGTTTGAGAAGAACTCCTGGATCAACGGGAAAGGAGGGAAAGCGTAGAGGAATCTGTCTGCCCAGGAGACGGATAACGCCTCGCCAGAAAACACCAGGCCCTGGATCTAGCGAGCAAAAATTGGGCAGTTTTCGTTGGATGGGGAGCGAACAAGTCCAATTCTGAGTTCCCCATCGAAGAAACAGATCTTCTGCCACCTCCTGAAGAAATTCCCACTCGTGGACTCTGGCCTGAGAATGACTCAGGCCGTCTGCGATTGTGTTGTCCACCCCGGGAACATGTACTGCGATCAGGTTCGCGCCGTGTCGGATTACCCAATCCCACACCCTCACGGCCTCCCTGCAAAGGGGGTAAGAGTATGCGCCTCCTTGTTTGTTGAGGTAATACATCACCGCTGTGTTGTCTGTCTGAAGCAGGAGAGTACTTGGCGGGATCTCTGACTGAAATTCCTGCAGGGCATAAAGGACCGCCCTCATCTCTAGGATGTTGATATGGAGGTGGGCCTCCAGAGGGGTCCACGTACCCTGGGACTTCAACCCATCCAGGTGTGCTCCCCACCCTAGACCTGAGGCGCTTTGTGGTGAGGATTACCCCGGGACGAGCGCCGTAAACGGACGCCCATAGAGAGTGTCCCTGGTCTAGCCACCACTGCCAGTCTCAAATCAGGTGTTTGTGATTCTGACTGGATGCTGCATGTGGTCTTGCCTTTGGTCCCATTGCACCTGAGCATCCACTGTTACCGCATGTGGAGCCTTTCAGGAAGGGACAGTAGAATGGCGCAGCCATGTGTCCGGCAAGCGAGGGACCGACCTGGCTTGAGGCGGTCTTATCCAGGAAAGCTCTGATGAGGGATCTGATGCGTCCGCTCTGTCGACTGGAAGAAATGTTTTCCTGAACTGTGTCCAGTACTGCGCCTATGAACTGCAGTTTCTGCAACGGTACCAGGAGAGACTTCGTGAGTTTAATAGGATTCCCAGAGATCGAACAGATCCTGGGTACTCTGACCGGCAACAACGCCTCTGGAGGCGGCCATGAGAAGCCAATCGCTCCAGGTACGGGAACACATAATGGCCCTGTCTCTCAGAGACGCTGCTATGACTGCCATGCACTTGGTAAAGACCCTGGTGGATGACAGTCCAAAATGGAAGGGGCTCGAATTGAAGGTGGTGGTCGAGGAACCTAGCCGCAGGAACCTTTGTGCGCCTGAGCTATAGGGATGCAGGTATGCGTCCTGCATGTCTAGAGACGCTAAGAAGGTGTCTTGTTTCAGCATGGGAATAAGACCCGGAAGAGTCACCATGCGAATCTCTGTAGGCACCGACACGTTGAGGTTGCTGAGGTCCAGAATCGACGGAGGTCCCTGTTTTCTTTGGAACCAGGAAGAAGTGAATAATATCTTGTCCTCTGGTTCTCCGGACATACTTATCGCTTCCTTTTGCAGGAGTGCGAGTATCATGCCAGATCAGAGATTTGTGCTGATCCGGATACCGGAGAGCAAAGGAGGCCTCGAGGTGGCTTTTCTGTGAATTCTATATAGTGGCCTCTTCTGACCAACTGAAGAACCCACCTGTCGGTGGTTATAGCCTGCCATCCCGGCAGGAAAGCTCATGCTACCCCCACCATGATTTCGTTGATCCTGAGGGGCGGGGCCGGAAAGGAGTCAGGCTGTGGCGGGAGGGTCCCGCTGGCTGGGCTGGCTTAGAAGCACGCTGGCTTCTGCCGGGTTGTTTCCTGGGCTCTACGGAAGCCGGAGCCCTTCTGTTGTGGAAGCTGAGGCGGTTGCTGCCTTGCGTCTTCATGAAATCGGGTTTTCTTGGTTCCTACGAAGGAATCTAAGCCTGGTCGGTACATGGCCTGAACTGACCTTACCGCTTTTCCCGCCTTCTGAAGTCTGGTAATAATTTCCTCCGGCGATTACCAAACAAGACTTCTCCTCTAATGGAGCGCCCATGATATTCTTCTGGACGTCCCGGTAAAGCCGAGACGCCAGAATCAAGAGTGCTCTCCGAGGCATACGCCAGCTGCTGCTCGGGCCGATGGAGTCCGCTGAGTCAGATGCGTTCGTAGCACCCTGGGTTCCTACGTCCAACCTGCATAGAGGGAGCTGGAAGCATTTCCTCCTTCTTCTCACCTTCCGCATTGTAGCTGTTTCCAGACCCTGTTCCTACAAGGTTTCTGGAACTGAACCATGTGGGTCAAATAGTTCATGATCTGATGGCGAGGTAGCAGAAGCATATTGCGCCACCAACATGTCCAACTGCTTGGACTCTGGGTCCGTGGCAGGGTGCTCAGATGTTGCGGCCTCTGTGACCAGTCATGTGAGGCTGTGATGACCAGAGAGTCGGCCTGAGGCTGCTGAGTCAAGTACTGGTCTTCTAGGAGCCTTGTACAAGCGATCAGCTTTCTTGGCATCGCCAGGAGTAATGTGACGCTCCACGCCTGCCTTGGTGACGCCCACCAAGGTGTCAACCAAGGGTGGCACCACCACAGGCTTGGGGTCTTTTTGCCAAGATATTTAGCGAGGCGTATCCTTCGGGTCTAGTTTCTTCTGCTATCCCATCCCATGTTTCTTGGATGTGTCTCATAATATCCGAGAACGAAGGGTCGTCCGGAGGAGATTTTGCATCTCACGGGTCCGGAGAAGGGATGGAGAGGGGAGATGGGGATCTAGATGAAGAGTACACTGATCCTGTGTCCTCCGTCGAAGGCGATTGTCGATGTCTCCTGGGTCTCTTGGGGCTGGGTGACCTAGAAGAGGATTTAGACGGAGGTCTCCATTTTTCTGGTCTCCCCCTGGGAGGGCTTCCGAGTTCCCGGGGAGGAGGTAAGCGGCCTGCCAACCCCGATGGCGAGGGGGGTGCAGGAACCGGAGGAGGAGGAGGAGGAGGAAGAGTGGGAACCATGTCCTTCTTTATGGTGTCCCACCAGTAAGTGAAGAGGTCCTTCACTTCCACTAAGGAAAGGCCCAACGATGGTCCAAACGCCGGGGACGGTCATCGGGTCCCGTGTCGGCTCCACAGGGGCTCGGGTAACGGCGTAGGGTTCCCTGGAGTCTCGACGAGACCGGGTCGCCTGTCTGGTCTCGGCTGTGTAAGATCCTCCTCGTCAAGGTCTCTGACCGATGTCGGCCGAGGCGCTAGGCCCTCTTCTCAGGGAAGCGGGCACCGTCCCCTACCGCATCCGCTGAGGAGCTGGCTTAGCCGGGCGATTTGCCGCTCACGACGGCGGCTCCAGGATGGCGACTGTGAGGCTGACGAGACGGACGACCGCCGGATCCAGAGGTCTCTTTAAGGAGGTGAGCTCCAACGCCTTATGAGGGAGGCAAAGAATCAGACCTGACATCGGTTTCAAGGGCGGAACCCGACTTGTGATGGTGATGATGGCGTATCCCCAGACTTCGCCAAGGCCCTGAGGATGTAGACGAGACGGCCTGGCGGATTCGGCCTGAGAAGAAGGCTTCCTTACCGTGAGCCGGGGAGGCTGAGAGCTGGTCTCTGAGGGGAGCGTCGGATCTGGAACCAGAGCTGCGCGAGTCCGAAGCCCTGAAGGGGGACCTGGAAGGGCCTTTCCTTCGTTTCTCTGCATGCTTGTGGGTCTTTTTTGAAGATTCCCCCTTGGAAGACATGGTTTTCAGCTTCTCTTCCAGTAAGAAGGCTTGAAGGGCCTTCTGACGTCGGATCCGGGTACGACTGTTAAACCCCTGGCAGAAGGAGCAGGCCCGGGTATCGTGGTCTGGGCCCAGGCACCGAACGAGCATGTATGGGGATCCTTGAAGGATCTGTTTCCAATACTTGGAGGAGTGACCAGAGGTCGGAGAGGACATCAGCAAAATCTTGCTAGAAGAAACCAATTTTCCCTAAGGAAAGCACTTCCTAACCACGGTCGCGCTAGACTATAAATCGGCGGGTCGAGACATGCAAGTCGACGGGCGGAAAGAACTGGGGAATCTTGGCGGACCGCCCCTTATGTACCACGCCTGACGCCGGGGCGGAACGTCAGCGGTTCCCGCTGAAGGTAGCTATTAGAATTTTTTCCAGGTCCGACGCCTGCCGCTTCAGTCCTAATGGTGTAACCTGCTGCAAGAGCTGTGTCTCAGGCAAGATCTTTCTTTGCTCAGTGCTTGGGACCTGCAGGAAGCAGGAGATCAGTCATAACTTTCTTTGCACAGGGCAACAGACCTGCAGCTAGAAGCAACAGACCCACGGGCATGACCCCAGTCCCTATTGCCTAAGTACAGTATATACTGGACATGTTTAATTATTTATCAGCACCACTGCTATGTTAGGTTAATGAGCCATCATAAAGACAGCACATATGTCCGCAGTTGTTGTTTTCTACTTGACTTAACTCATGCACTGATGCCATAGAGCAACAATTATAAGACAAGATTCTCAGGAACAATGCACTTAATAATTTATCCAGACTCTCCGTGGAATCTTTATGGTTCAGTGCCTGACTCCTATAAAACTATTTGCAACCATAGTTCTTTTGTTTTAATTTTTTATTTTAGAAAGTAAACAAACCATGAGTACTATGTCATTCAGTTTGCATAATACAAAATTATCCAACATTAACAGGTATAAATATACTTGTGCTGCTCTGCCATACTGATAAGTTACAAACTGTATAGGCAAACCATTTCAGGAATTTTAAAATAATGATACTCTTGTTTCTTTCACAGGTTTAATCAAAACTAGAAGATATAGGAGGCGTCAACATCCAGAGCCTCATATTTTCAACAGTTGCAGCCCAGTTGTGCTAACAAGGCATTTTTCATGACACAGAATTGCAACTGTAGCTCTAATATGAGGGTTACTTAACCGTAACTGCAGTTTTAGGAGCGCTATATGGTCACATCCACACATAGGCAGCTCTTTCTTTCCTTAAATTCTTGCCAGCATCTCTGTTCGCGATGATGTTGTAATTTCTACCATAGCTCCAGAAACCTCCCTCCCAGCGCTGGGAAACCTTTGACCTTTTGGAGCTGTCTCAGGATTTCAACTAAATATAGCCAAAACAGATCTCCTTCCATTATACTTCTCCCGTCCCCAATCCTTAAAAAGAAATATCCCTTAAAATGGCATCAAACTAAGATTAAGTATTTGGGAATCCATATAACAAAAAATTTAGATAACTTGGAATTATTAAATTACGAACCTTTATCAATCCAAATTCAATCAGAACTGGCTCGTTGGTCTAAATTACCATTAAGCTTTTTTCAAAGAATTGAAACAATTCGTATGATTATACTACCCAAACTCCTGTATTTATTTCAGAATGTTCCTACCTTTCCCTCCAAATTCTACTTTCAATCATGGGATAAAATCATCTCTAATTTTGTCTGGAATGGTCAACGCCCTAGAATTAGGATGTCTCTACTTCAATTCCCGCTCTCTCAGGGCGGTGCCAATCTTCCAAACCTGAAATTCTATGCCCTGGCTGTGTTTTTCAGAATATTAGCTTTTTGGGTATCCTCGGCATATGAAGCTCCTGGAAGGAGCTAGAATTTGCCATTAATGACTATATGACATTACTAAGGAAACTTTTTCCACGGCACCTAGGACAGCACCTATAAGAGAATACACTCCCTTTACAGCACAGATTTTGAAATTATGGTACAAGTTAAAAACACACAAGGGTTTTAGAACACTTTTCTTCTTTAATACGTAAATTTCAGGAGATGATAGGTTTCTCCCATCTACCACAGATCATAATTTTGTAAGCTGGAGAAGAGTGGGTCTTCAGTTTTTCAGGCAATTCCTATGTCATAAGGGCATCATCCCTTTTGAAACTCTAAAAGCAACCTACAGCCTAATCGACACTGATATCTACAGGTATACCCAGGTTAAAAATTATATTCTGAGAGAGAGAGAGGTGGTAACAAAATTACCTGACCCCATCCCCATGGCATGGACATATATTGAAGACCACATAAATGGACATTTATGGGGACACCAAGTGGGACATATATACAGGTTACTCACCTGTAACAGGAGTTCTAGGAATGGTATATGTTGTTCATCCACACTCATTGGCAGTATCCTTGCCGCTTTAAATCTTGCCGGAAGGTCTTCAAGCTTGCTCCTCCCACCCACCCGGGTGGTATAACTCTCGGCTCCGCCCCATGACGCCAGATCTGGCCCGCTGGAAAGCTCAGGTTGTCGTCCAAGGCGGTCGGAATAGGAATGTAGGATGAACAATATATACCATTCTAGAACTCCTGTTACAGGTGAGTAATCCTGTATTTCTAGGACATGGATATGTTGTTCATCCACACTCATTGGCAGACTCCTAGCAGTTCTCCGGGAGGAGGAGGCAAGACGACACCCCATATACTTACTTGGGAAAGAGAGACTGGAGAACCGAGGCCCAAAACCAGCATCCCGCGTGACTCAAGGTCGATGTGGTAGTGGGTAATGAAGGTGTTTGCTGACTTCAGGTAGCAGCCCTGCAGATTTCCTGGATAGGGACGTCCCTGGAAGCAGCCAC
Source organism: Neoceratodus forsteri (assembly GCA_016271365.2). NCBI lineage: Eukaryota > Metazoa > Chordata > Ceratodontiformes > Ceratodontidae > Neoceratodus > Neoceratodus forsteri. The sequence goes on from CM057450.1 coordinate 1,225,811,407, forward strand.
CGTTGCAGCAGTATGGCGGTAGAATGAGCTCTTATCCTCTGGGAGGCTCCATGCCCGCCAACTTATAGCAGAGATCTATGCAGGAGGTTACCCACCTGCTTACTCGTCACTTGGCTGCAGGTCTGCCAGATGCTGACTTCAGCGTAGGTGACAAACAGCTGGCGAACCTCTCCCAGATTTCAGCCGTGGCGCCTCATATAATAAGGCGCCCTTCTAGGGTCCAGAGTATGGAGCCTATATTCGGCCTCCGAGGTGTGATTGGGGTAGAACACCGGCAGAGTCAACACCTGGTTAAGGTGAAACTCCGACACCACCTTCGGAAGGAATTTCGGGTGGGGGCGCAGGACAGCCTTGTCCCTGTGGAAGACCAGGTAAGGAGACTCGATGGAAAGCGCCTGGAGCTCTCCCATCCTTCTGGCTGACGTGATAGCCACCAAGAAGGCGGTCTTCCACGACAGGTGAGAGAGAGCACACCTGTGCATAGGTTGAATGGCTTGCCCCATGAGCTTTGCCAGTACCAGCAGTAGATCCCACGGAGGTGGGGGTCTCGTGACTGAGGGAATGTGATCAAGGCCTTGAAAAAGCGCCAGACCACCTTCTCCTCCCCATACACCGACTGCTTCCCGCCCGCTCCGTAAGCAGAGATGGCTGCCAGGTGCACCCTTAGGGTCACGACCTAAGCCCTTGACTAGAAAGGACCATAAATAGTCCAAGATGCTTGCCAAGGAACAGGAGGAAGGGTCCAAGCCCTTGTCTGACACCAAATGGAAAACCTTTTCCATTTGAAGGCATAGCATTTTCTGGTCGACTCTTACGGGACGCCTCAACTACATTGAGGACCTCGTGAAAGACCCAAAGCCTGGAACTCTAGCCGCCAGGAACCAGGCCGTCAGGTGCAGGGATTGAAGGTCCGGATGGAACACCTTCCCTGATTGACTGAGAGCAGGTCCGGGAGCTGGAAGCTGCCGCGAGTCCTGGAGCTGAGACTGAGGAGATCTGGTACCAGAACTGGCGAGGCCAGTCTGGGGCTATCAGAATCACCTGCGCCTTGTCCCTCCTCGCCTTGAGAAGCACCTTGTGGATCAAGGGAAATGGGGAAAGGCGAAAAGAGGCCCGGGTCCATTGCCTCGAGAAGGCATCCCTGCAGCGAGCCCTGCTGAGGGGGCGGCATGAAACAGACTCAGCTTCGCCTCCATGGAGGCAAACAGGTCCACCTGAGGTGTGCCCCAAAGGGAGAACAGATGCTGTACTACCTCGCAGGAGAGACCACTGTGGGATGCAGCCCCTATCCGCCCAGGGCATCGGGCCAGGGTGTTGGAGGCCCTGCCACGTGAATGGCTAGGAGATCCGCCTCAGGCTGCGACGAGTGACCAAATGCGGAGAGCTTCCTGCATAGAAGCATGGAGCTGGCCCGCCTCCGCGGTTTAGATAGTACATGGTCGTGGTATTGTCCGTCTGGACTGGACCACTTGACCCCGGAGGAACGGAGCAAAGGCGGTGAGAGCTAGGCGGACCGCCCGGAGCTCCAGCAGGTTGATGTGGCATCGGGACTCCTGCGGGACCAGAGGCCATGAGCCCGGTGTTCCCCAGATGGGCACCCCAACCCATCAGAGAGGCATCGGTCGACAGAGAGACTGGCCGGCTCAAGCGGACGAGGATGCCCTCCTGCAAATGATCTGGAATGGTCCACCACTGGAGAGCTGTCCACATCCCTGTGTCACCGGCTACAAGCTGGTCCAAGGATCGTGAGCGCCAGGACCACTGGCTGGCCAGTCCCCACTGGAAGGGGACGCATGTTCCAGCGGGCCCAACGGACCACGCTGGTACAGGCCGCCATGAGACCCAGGGAGGCGAGGAAGTCCCGGCAGGGATAATTGCCCAACCAGAAATGATCGGGCAAAGGAGGAAAGAACCTCGGCCCTGTCCGCCGAGCCGCGCCTGGCTCGAAGAGAGTCGAGCGCGCCGATGAATAAAATCACCTGCTTGGCTCGAGTTCCACTTGGCCTCGTTGATAAGGAGGCCAGTTGGAGAGCAGACCTGAGGGCCAGATCTCTGGACCACTCCGCCTCCTTCCTGGAGGGAGCTGCTATCAGCCAGTCGCCCAGGTAAGGGTACACCGGACCCCTCGGCCAAAGGGAATGCTGTCACCACTGCCATGCATTTGGTGAAGACCCTGGGAGCTGGAGACAAGCCAAGGGCATGGCTTGAATCAAGAGAGATCCTTCCGCCGAAGCGAAGGAATTTCTGGTGAGACGGACGGATAGGGACGGAAAACGCGGCCCTGCAAGTCCAGAGAGCAGAACCACACTGCCGCGCTCCAAGGATGGTATTATCTGAGCCAGAGTGACCATCCTGAAGGTTCGAGACCTTAGGAACTTGTTTAGGGTCGTGGCAGGTCTGGAATGGGGCGCCAGCCCCCGTCTGCTTCGGAACCAGGAAGTACCTGGACACAAACCCTGGGTCTGAAAGAGGGTCCACCACCTCTTTACCACCTCCTTCTGGAGGAGGAGAGCTGGCGTCGCTCGACGAGCCGCCAGTGAGGCTGGGGATCCCAAGTTTCCCGAGGGCAGACGGCTCTGAAGGGTGGTGCCTGCTCTAATTCCAGAGGCAGGCTCTTCCCACCACCTCTAAGACCCACCTGTCCGTGGTAACAGCGGACCAGGCGGAACGGAAGTGCCGGAGCCGCCCCCCACGGGGGGACCCAGGGGTAAGGTGACGGGGATGGGGGCGACACCCCTCAGCCCGTCACTGGGCAGGCTTGGAGGAGGGACCGGCCGAGGGACCTCCTGGGCCCTTTCCTCCTGCCTCCTGTTAGAGGAAGCCGCGGCTTGGGTTTGGGATGCCAAGGTCGAAGCCTGCTGGCCCTGACGTTGCTGGGACCGGGCCAGAGGCACGAAGGACCTAAAGGGCTTAGGCTGTGGCTTTGTGCCTTGTCCTTCTGAGCGGAAGAGACCGAGTCCAAGGTGGCATTGGACTCTCGATCCTCTGCAGGTGACCTTCCACCCCAGGGCCGAAGAGGTCAGTCCCCAAAGGAACATCCGCCAACTTGTGCTGGTATCCGAGTAAAGGTGGATATCCTCAGCCAAGCCCGCCGACGATAGCCACCGCGCCGCCACCGATCTGGCACATGAGTCCCCTACATCCAAAGCAGTCTGGAGCTGCTGTTTGGCCACTGTCCTGCCCTGGTCCCGCACTCTGCTTAACCGTAGTCTGCAGATCGGCGGAAGATGAGGGATGACCTCATCCAGGAGCCCAACAGGGCATGAAAAATGTGCCATGAGGACGGCCAACTGGCCTGACGAGGCCGAGAGGACGCAGCGTAGACTTTTCGCCCGACATAGTCCATTTTCTTGACCTTGTCAGGAGGTTTGTCCACATCCCTGGCGCAGCCGGGCTACCGGAAAACGCTTGTCGGTAACCAACCCTCAGCAGAGGGGTGTTCAAAACCGGACAAGGAACCGTAGGGACCGCATACTTCCTGGCCATCCTGGTCAAGGCGCAGGGCAGGAAGCAGGGCGCTGCCAAAGTTCCAGTGCTGGACCCACCATGGCCTCCGCCACCGGAAAGGCCTCCGCTGGAGAATCCCCGTCCAGAATCTCCTGAGGGGATACCTGGCCCGCTTGGAACGGTTCGAGCTCCATCCCGCAGACTCCAGATGAGCCAAGCAGTCCTAGGAAGGACGACGGCTTATCACGTCCCTATTGGCTGACCTCCTGAAGACCCAAGTCCAGCCGCTTGGAGAAGAAGGAGGAATCATCTTCGACTCGAAGAGTCCTCAAGAGCTGCCTCTGGCCTGAACCACCCTTCACCAGCCGAGGTCGGTCGGGAGTGAGGGTAACTGACAGCCGATGGGGTGAAACCCTTAGCCGACCGAGAATCCTTGGTCGGAGCCCCACCAATTGGTGGCTGTGGAGGCGAGGTTCCACCGCAATCGGTGGAGCAGTTGGTTTTGGCCGAACAACCGCCTGCATAGGCCTCGGCAAGTCGAGGGTTGTGTCCTGCCGGTGACAGCCACTTAATGGCCGGGAAGGCGCGGAGTCGGCTTATTCTCGCCAGGAGGAGCTGTTGCAACATAAGGTTCCGCATCGCCGACGAATTTACGCCAGGGTTTCCTCATCCGGGGAGGAGGACGAGGATCGGCGGCGACGCCGCTACCGCGGTGCCGAGACCGAGACCGCTTATGACGGTGGGAACGGCTGGACCGCCAGGAGGTCCGAGACCGAGACCGAGAGTCCCGGAATTTCGTCGGTGCAGGAGGTGTCGGCCGAACCGACACTCTTCGCTCGAAGGTCCATCCGAGGGCTCCGGAACCGAGGCACAGGCGAGCCCACGGATCTCAACCTCCCGGGGAACCGGGAGAGGGAATTCGGCTGCAAAAGGCGACAGCTCGTTCAATGGGTCGAGAAAATTCGACTTCATCAGTGGAGTCTCGTCAACTGACCTGACGGGACACCGTGAGGCCAGTGGCCAAGCCGAGCGGTCGATCAAGCCGACGGTCGACGGCCCGGGAGAGGGACTCTTCGCCTCCCCAAGAGCGCGACGGAGGGACTTACCTTTGTCCTTCTTCTTGGACCGAGAAAAGGTCCAGCAGACGAGGCCCTTCTCCTTTAGTGGAGAGGGACAGAAAAGCTCCTTAAAGGAAGCCGTAGGAAGAACCCAGAGAGCGGGATAAATGCAGCGGCCGAGGAAGATACGGCCAGCGCTCGCCCTTCTTCGAGGCGACCATCCGCTCGAGCTGATCCGCCGAGCTCCGGCCATCATGGACACCGCTTCAACCGGCCTCCTTGGACTTCACCGAGGGAACGCTCGACGGCCTAGCGTAATCGGGCAGCACGGTTTTCGAGGACGAAGCCGAGAAAGATGAGTACAGGTCGCGAAGCCTGCGGGTCGTGCTTCAAGGCCTAAGCAGTAGACACACGTGGAGTGTGGATCCGTCCGACATCTTCAGCCCGCATGGGCATCTCCGAACTGGAGTCGATTATCCATCGTAGCACAGGGATCAAGACTGAAGTCTTTGCAAAATATTATTTTTAAATCGCAAACGGAGAAATAGGAACTAGTCACAAACGCAGAGCTGCTATGAGGGAACCTGAGCTTCCAAGCGGTAAGGAAGATTCACGCTATGGGGTGAGCCGAGAGTTACTACCACCCGGTGGGTGGAGGAGCAAGCTTGAAGACCTTCCGCAAGATTTAAAGCGGCAAGGATACTGCCAATGAGTGTGGATGAACAATATATCCATGTCCCTAGAATTATAAAATTCTGGGAGGGATGGGTGATTCCTCACTCACTATTTTAAATAGCTGTGTAGGGATCTGGCGAAGATATATCAGACCATGATTGGTTACAGGCATCTCCTTTAGCATGCAAAGTAACACACTCCACGAAATGGCAGGAGTTTGCCTGGAATTGCCGTAGTCATTTTTTCGCTCATCGGCTGTCCTAGCGAAATATTTACTGCCCAGTTATGGCAGATGCTGGAGGAATTGTGCATGTGCACATGCTGACCAGAGTCATATATTCTGGACATGTCCTCAGTTGACTCCATTCTGGTGTGCACTCCAACAGGAGGTTTCAGACTGTTTGGGCGAGTTGGTCGAATTTACGGACGAATTGACTCTTTTATTCATATTTCCCCCTCACAGACCCCCGTGGCAGCGTACCCTGCTACCTATATATATACCAGATGATGGAGAACTATCATTATTCTGTCTTTAGGGGATTGGAGGGGGGGGGGGGTTTAGACATTTACTATATGTAATCTCTTACTGCCAAACTCCATAATAAATACCAGGCATTCAAAACTCTTTGGAGACTGTGGGTGTTGCATTTGTCTAGACAAGACCCAGGCTTTGTCCCTTGAGCCTCTCCACACCACAATTGTTCATATTATATTAAAAGAGATTGAGAATCTGCAGAGGTTTCTAGAATACTGCCGTCACATCTGGTTGACCCTTAAACTTTTTGAATTCTTGGAAGGAACCGAACCTTTAATGTCTATACAGTGGGGTGAATCACTTATCAAGTTAATAACTTCAGTCCTTATAGAATGAGAAACAGAGACACAGGTTAAAACACAATTATTTTATTGTCCTTGATACAGTGTATTAAATAGAACAGCCACTGAATGTTGGTTTTATGATAATGACTGTATTTCATGTATATGTCACATCCTTGAATAAAAAGAAAATATTAAAAAAAAAAAATTCTTGCCAGAAGGTCATCAAGCTAAGCTCCTCCCAGCCACCAGAGTGGTATCTACCACATCACCACTCCATGATGTCAGATTTTACACGCTGGAAGCAAGGATCTGTGTGCCACTTGCCAAGGGAGGAGGGGTGAGTCGTGTGGATGTGCACCATATATCACTCCTAGAACTGCGGTTACAGGTGAGTAACCCTCATTTATAGGGACATGGATATGGTGCACTATCCACACTTCTGGCAGACTTCTAGCAGTTCTCTGAGAGGAGGAAGTAAGGCACACATACCTACTTGGAAAAATGGGATTGGAGAACTGAGGTCCCAAAACCAGCATCCTGGCGTGACTGAAGGTCTATGTGGTAATGGGAGATGAAGGTGTGTGGACTTCAGGTAGCAGCCCTGCAGATCTCCTGGATAGGAATGTCCCTGGAAGCAGTCACTGAGGCAGCAGTATGCCTGGTGGAATGAGCCGTAAGCCCCTATGGGAGGCTACCTATGATGCAGAGACAATCCACCTGCCAATCATTCACTTAGCTGCCGGCCTGCCAGGCAGCGGCTTCAGCATAGGTGACAAATAGCTGGTGAACCTCTCCTGAACTCCAGCCGTGCGCTCAGTATAATAAGCGGTGTTCACCTCAGGTCCAACGAGGTGGAGCCTGTGCTTGGCCTCCAAGGTTGGGTTGGTGGAAGCACACTGGGAGGTTAATCACCTGGTTATGGTGCAACTCCCGAAACATCCTTCGGGAGGAAATTCAGATTGGGGCAGAGGACAACCTTGTGCTTGTGGAAAAGCATATAGGAAGACTCCACCAAGAGCACCTAGAGCTCACTGATCCTTCTGGCAGAGGTGATAGCCATCAAGAAGGCAGTTTTCCATGACAGGTGGCAGATGTGACACCTGTGCATCGGTTCAAATAGCTTGCCCATGAGCATTGCCAGTACCAGCAACAGGTCCCAAGGTGGTGGTGGTTCATGTACTGAGTGGGGACAAGTGGTCGAGGACCTAAAGAAGCACCTGACCACCTTTTCCTGTGCCACTGTCGGCATACCGGCCCATGCCCGGTAAGCAGAGATGGCTGCCAGGTGCACCTTGAGGGTTGTCAACCTCAGGCCCGACAGAGAAGGACCACAAATAGTCCAGGATGTTAATCACAGGGCAAAACATGGCATGTAGCTCCCTCCCTTGAAACCAAATGGAAAATCTCTTCCATTTGAAAGCACAGCAGTCAGGTGCAGGGACCAAAAGTCCAGGTGGAGGACCATCCCCTGAGAGCAAGACAGCAGGTTGGGTGGAGAGGCAAGTACGACAGGGGCCTGCTGCTGAGGCTGAGGAGATTGGGATACCAAAACTGGCATGGTCAGTTCGGAGCTACCAAGATCATCCATTCCTAATCCCTCTATACCTTGAGCAACACCTTGTAGATCGGGGGAAAGGGAGGGAAGGCGTACATGAGGCCCAGAGCTCAAGGCTTCGCAAAGGCATCCCTAACAGTGATCCGCACTGTGGGGTGTGTGCACAAAACAGCCTCAACTCGCCATTCTCCTGCGAGGCAAACAGGTCAACTAGCGGAGAGCACCACTGGGAGACCAGGCAATCAACTACCTCCTGGTGAAGAGACCACTCATTAGACCACTTGGCTTAGGACGTCCACAAGCTGGTTGGAGACACTTGCAACATGGATCACCAGGAGCTCGGTGTCCAGACTGCATGTGAGGGTCCAGATGCAGAGGGCTTCCTGACACAATGCTATGGAATGCATCCCATCCTGCTTGTTGAGGTAGTACATGGGTGTAGTATTCTCCATCTGGACCTATACGACCTGACGAAGAAAGGAGCGAAGGCTGACAGAGCATGATGCACTGCATGGAGCTCCAGCAGGTTTTATTTTTTTATCATAGAATAATTTTATTGATTTTGTACAGAAAAACAGCAGCTTGTAAAACAAGAAAACACCTTACATCATACCGGTCAAAAAATACCCGATGTATTGTAGTACAGATCCATAGACTTACACTAAGCAGGTATAATCCTCAGCAACCAATAGTAACAGTTACACCTCTAATCTGGACAGAGGAATAGAGCAGTTTGCAGATCTTACACTTTCTTATTAAGGAAAAAGGAGGAAGGAGAAACCACAAATAGACTCAGGAACAGTAGTGGTGCTGAAGGTTCAGGTAGGAGGATTACTATAGGGGAGAGAAGTGTTACACAATGGTGACTGTAGGTAGGCTTCCCATTTGGCCATGTACTGGTCCATCCATCCATAATGTGCATAGGAGAGGCGCTCGAGCAGGGATAAGCGAGCTAGAGCCGCATGCCAGACTGCTCGAGTGGGCAAGGACATTTAACGCCGTGCATTAATAGCAGCTGCTTAGCCTCCAGGAGGGCCAGCATCAACCAATCACGGTGAGGTTTAGTGAGGGCCCCCAGCGAGGAGGAGTCACCCAGCAAAAGCTTCAGGTCCACCAGCGATATAGGGGAACCCAGCACACTGGAGCAGTCCGAGGCCACCGATGCCCAGAAGGACAGGAGTTGAGGACATGACCATAAGATGTGCAACAGGTGGGCTTCCGGTTGGTGGCAACATCAGTATTTGGAGTGTCCCAATACGCCACAAGCATGTAGGACAGCAGGAGTGTGAAACCAGAAGAGCAGCACCTTAAGTTGGAGGAAGCGACTCTTGGTGTCCTTATATAGGAGATGCGCATCCCGTATGTACCATGCCCAGGAGCTCTCAGGGATACTGACATTAAGATCAGCCATCCATTTCAATCTGCTAGAGGCAGAGAGATCCAGCTGAGCATCTCTCCAAGTCCTGTAAAAGCGACCAATTAGGCCACGGAGAGTGGGGGACTTATGTATGGACACCAACCAGCTCCATTTGCAGTTAGTGCTGTAATGGGTTGAGAGGTCGTGAACAGCACTGCACAACTGGAGGTACCTCCAGAAGTCCTTGATAGGAAGTTGGAACTTTGTCTGCACTTAGTCGAAAGACAGCAAGACATCAGAGTCAGGTAGACAGAGATCCTGCACCCACTGGATGCCCCGAGATTCCCACGTAGGCCAGTGTATGGGATGCCCACACACTGTGAGGAGCTTGTTACGCCACAGAGGAACATACCGCAGGGGAGAGGCCCAGGTCATGATGAGGTGTGTGCGAGAGACATAAGTGACTGCAACACTGCCAAGTCTCCAACATAGTTGGGAAAGATTTCAGTTGAGCGGGTCTTTGGGCTGAGCAACATGCACAAGATAGTGCCTTTTGCCAAACTGGCTTCCAACTGTAACCAAGGCAGAGAACAAGATGCCCCGGGAGCAAACCAGCTAGAAGCAGAGGTAGCAGTGCAAGCCAGGTGGTAGCCTTTAAACCAGGGGGCTCCCAACCCACCACGGGTCCAGTGCGCTCTCAATTTATGTTTACCCCATCTTGGTGTCTTCCCTTCGCAGAGAAATCAAGACATGAGATTGTCTAGCGAGATAAATAATTTAGGGGAAAGGTGGACCGGCAAATTATTGAGGAGATACATGACCCGCGGTAACAGTAGCATACGCACTGCGGCCACTTTACCGGGTAATGATTGGCCCGTAATCCCGAGAGGGAAGTGAAATTCTGGAGGATAGATAAGATGCTGGAAGGGATTGCTGAGGTTGGGACAGGGTAAGCAAAAGATTGTCAGCATATGCAGCCACAAGATAAGAAGTATCATCTACAGCTAAGCCTGTAATTGAGTTTGAGGCTATAAAGGCCCAAACTAGGGGATCCAAAGCCACCAGGAAGAGAAGAGAGATAGGGGGCATCCTTGCCGCATCCCCTTTGTAGGGGAAACAGTGCTGAGATGTCAGTATTGGTTAGGATCTGGGCCACAGGAGAACTGTATAGAGTGGTTACCCACTGGCGAAATTGAGGGCCAAAGCCATACAAGTGAAGCACTTTGTGCAGGTAATCCCATTCTATGGAGTCAAAGGCTTTCGTGAAGTCAATGGTGAGTACCGCCATGGGCAAGGCTGACCGGGATGCTACCCACTTAAGATTTAACAGCAGCCTGGTGTTGTCTAATCTGGACTTGCCCTTCATAAACCCAACCTGTGCCAGATGGATGATAGAAGGTAGAACATCAAGCATCCTGGTGGCCAGGATCTTGGCTAAAATTTCTGCATCGACCGATAGGAGGGAGATGGAGTGGTAGTTGGCGCAATCCCACAATCCAGGGGGTCATTTGATTTCTTTGGGAGAAGGGTAATGAAGGCTTCCCTCATGGTTGGAGGTAGGGATCCCACTGTGTGGGCCTTCTGAAGAGTCAAAAGTAATGGTTGGGTTATAGCAGCACCCAGCATTCAATACAACTCAACCGACATACCATATGGGCCACGGGCTTTCCCTGACGCCATATGGGATAGGGTGTGCCGTATTTCCGCACCTGTAATCGGGTCGTCCAGCTTGGCCGCTTGACTTGGGTGACAGCAAGCTGAAGAGACTCCTAGCAGAACTTTTTCAGTTCCTGTTCCAACTGGGAGGGGGAAAGGGAGGAGTGGGACTGATACAAGGTTTCATAGAAGGACCGCATGCTGTTGTTAATCTCACTAGGCTCGTACACTATTCACCCTATCTTCTCTCAGAGGGCATGGATGCGTGAAGAGGCTTGCTGTTTCCGCATCCTAAAAGCCAAGAGTCTGCCGGTTTTTTTACCCCCATCCCAATAGTCATGTTTGGACCGCAAGAGAAGCCATTCAGCCTTCTGGTGGAAGATAGTGTTTATTTGATATTTTAGTCCCACTATACTTCGGTGAAGGGAGTTATCTCTAGAGGAGGAGGAGGAGGATTGGGGGGGACTTAAAATGGTTCTCCAGTATGGCGAGCTTGGCTTGCAGTGTGGCCAGAGTTGCCTTCTGGGCCTTGTTTTTAGAGGTTGAGTAGGCAATTATACGTTCCCGGAGTACTGCCTTGAAGGCTTCCCAGACTGCCTGCGAGACCATGGTCCGAAAGTTAAGAGAAAAGTAGTCCTGGGCTGTTTGGAAATCATCCGTAAAATTCAGTCTCTTTAAGGAGCAGATGATTACATCTCCAGCAGGTACTGGATGGCTGTTGTCCTATTGAGGGTGTATTAGAAGAACAGAGCATGATCGGAGATGAGGATATTTCCAGTTTTGTTACCTGAAATCCCTTGGGCCGCCACTACGTTGGCCATCTAAAAGTCGATACAACTATGGGTGGAATGAACGCGAGAGTAAAAAGTGTAGTCATGCCCAGTGGGGTGATCACGTCTCCACATATCAGCCAGACCCCACTCTTCCTGCATAACCCATAGTGCCGTCAAGTCCTTAGGACTTGCATGAGGAGTGGGCTTGGACTTATCGAGAAAGGTGTCAAGTACTAGATTGAAATCACCGCCGAACAGGATTGGAATAGGAAGGCTGGCTGGAGACAGGGAGGATAGGGCCTGACTAAGCGCATGAAGAATTTGGCGTGGTCCTCATTGGGGGCGCATATCCTCAATAACATTCCATGAAACGAGGAGCTGCCCCAGAAGTAGAGGGGCTCACTATGTTCGCCATTTCAAAGGAGCAAATGTGAATGGTACTTACCAGGCCAATGAAAGAAGTAGTATCTGAGGAGGAAAGGGTACCAGTACGATGAACACAGCTCCTGGGAAGCCCCAAGCATGAACCTGTAGTACCAGACAGAGGAAAGTGTAAGTACGAGAAGTAGATGTGTAGTTACACTCACTCAGGAGACAAACTGAAGGAGAAAAGACAAAGGAAATATATCAACAGTCAGTAGCAACCTAACTGTAGTAAACAGGCAACACAGTAACACTACTTAAATCTGAGGGCAGTAAAAGTGCCCAATCTATAATGATTTCACACACAGCAAGCGAGTGGAGATAACAGATGCAAACAAGCGTAAACACACTAAAGGATTCGAGGCTTATCACGAAAGAGGGTAACTGGGTGCAGGTACCCTCAGCTACGTAGGCTCTGGAAGCCCAAAACAGGGGAAGAGTTTAGAACCAACTGGGTTCAACTCACCCTAAACTAGCAATGGCCCCAGGGTTGGGCACCAGGACATCGGGGGGAGAAGGGAGAATGCGTGGTGGGGGGTAAGGGGAGGCAGAATTAGAGGGATAGTCAGGAAGGGAAAAGGCGGAGGGTACTCCCTCCTACCAATATGCTATAGGCTTCCAGCCGCTACAAGTTCTAATGGGGGACCGCAATAACAGACCGACCCCTCGAACATCAATATATTGGACAAACCCTAGAGGAACAACTAATCCAGGTGCCAGCGAACCACCCCAACCCTCTATGGGAGGCTTAGCATGTCCAGGTTAAGGTGGGAGTGAAAGAGCGATTCGGCACCATGATAAGAGTCAGCCGCCAACCATGACCACTACAAGGCCCATCAAGCTATGAAGCATTACAATGCCTTGCAGAAAGGTAATAAGGGGAAGGGCAGGGTGAATCCCCATAAACTATCCCATTGCCCATATTCCTCACAGTCAGCGCAGTGAAGAAGACTCAACCCCAGCTTTGCAAGGAGCTCGGTGGTGACAGACAGGTACCAAACAGAACAACAGAAAACATTTAACACTTAAGTCCAAGGGTTAACCGCTTGTCCTTCAGCCTGCCCAGTGGGTACTGGGAGTTCCAGTGGGAATCTGGGTCTCAGCAGAAACTGCGGCAGTGTATGAGATTAATCCAGGTCTCACAGGGGTTGAGGCGTCCACAGCTGCTACCTTAAGAGTCAGGATAATCAGCCCATTCCTCAAACGCCGGTTTCCATTTCCGCAGTTCAGGGAATCCAGTCTGTACCAGGGTGGGGGGTCTAGAGGTATGATCCTCCCTAGAGACTTTCATTGGTGGGGCACTCAATGGGAGTTGCTAAGGCAGCTGGGTCCTACTTCATGACTTTTGCCATTGCCGACAGGTAGATCCAAGTTGGCGTGGTGGCAGGGAGGAGGTAATTGAAGGAGAGGGTTGTCGAGCAGGCATACAGGATAATAATGCACGAGCAGGAGAGCCAGAAGAGACAGGGGGACCCAACTGTGTTGCAGCACGTCCAGCAGGAAAAGTGTCCTCTGGGAACTTCCTCCCATCCTGATGGTTCCCTTTAATGGTTGTATCCTGTTGGTCCTCCTATAGCTCCTGGGAACTGTAGTTGGAACTGGGAAAGCAGGCCAAAACTTGCCCAGCCAACTCTCAATGTCAGTCGGATGATCAGCCACCAATTCTCTCCCGTCTTTGGATACAAGCAAGCTGGTGAGTCCACGGAATTTAAATTGGAAGTTAGGCTGATAGAGAAATTTATTCAGGGGACCAAAGGATCTCCTTTTAGCAGCAGTTTATTGTGCAAAGTCTCGATAGAAGAAGACTGATGTCCCCTGCCAGTGAACCTCCCCCACCCTGGCAGCTCTCAGAATTCTCTCTTTAGTGGTATAACGCAGAAAATAGGCCACAATGAGCCTGGAGGCCTGGGTGTTCTTGTCACGCCTCCCAGCTATGTGGTGTGCCCTCTCCACTTCCATAGGGCCTCTCCGCCTATCCCCCAGCATGACGGTGATATTTTCATTAAGAAAGCATTCCATTGACTGGCCCTCTGCACCCTCCAGTATCCCAATAATTTGCAAATTGTTGCGCCTGGCCCTATTTTCTTGATCTTCGGCTCTGTCCCACAGGGCCCCTAGCCGTTACTCATGAAGCTGGATGCGGTGAAGGAGCTTGGCTTGCTGTTGCTCACAGGTGTCCAGCCTCTGCTCAGACACATTCATTCTATCTTGGAGTTGTCTGACATCAGCCACTGTGCCTGTAAGGGACAGATTTATATCATCCACACGAACTAGAAGGGCCTCCAGCATCCGCGTGATGTACTGAAGCGAATCCCCCACAGAAGTTGGTTGGGTGGGCGATTGGGTGCCCTGAGGCTGTTGAGCTGTTGGACACTGGGTAGCCATAGTGCAGATAGGCAAAACGGACAGATCCCGAAGCAGCTTGGTAGGTGTGAGGCTTCACTTGCCCGATCCAATGCAATTGGAGGACTGGATGCACTTGATACTACAATGGACTGCCCGACCGAGCGCGGCTAGAATATGGCCTAACGCTTTGAGACGTCTCTCGGATGCTCGGCGCTGCTAGGGAAGCATAGCGTCAGAATCCGCTATAATGCAGCCGCTGGTGGGGGGGAGTTACTCTAGCATTTACAGTCACTGGGGAGATATTCTGAGATTGCGCGCACAGCTCAGATGGTACCTGGTTCAGTGAGAGCTCAGGGAATTAAGCAGCCATTACTCCAGTGGCTAGACTACGCCCCGGAGCTCCAGCAGGTTGATGTGACATCGGGACTCCTTGGATGTCCAGAGCTTGTGGGCCCAGCAGTCCCTCAGGTGGGCTCTCCAACCCACTAGAGATGCAACAGTTGTCAGAGTGACCATCAGCTCTGGGTGGACGAATGGAACTCCTTCCTGCATGGGGTTTCCGGGATAAGCCACCAGTGGATGGCATCCCCCATCAGCTGCATCACCTTGACTGGCTGATCCAAGTGACCGAGGTACTGAGACCACTGTGGGCCAGCTCCCACTGCAGGGGACGCATCTGCCAGCTGGCCCACCTGACCATGCTGGTGCAGGATGCCATTTACCTCAGCAGTCACAGGAAGTTCCGGGCAGGGTTGAAATGGTTGGGCAAAGGAAGTAAGATCTGCCGCCTGGTCCACTGGGAGTCAGGCCTTCACCCGGAGGGAGCAGAGCTTTACCCCGATAAACTGGATGATCTGCAAGGGGCAGAGTTCCAACTTGTCTGCATTGACAAAAAGACCCAAGGCTGAGCAAGTCCAGAGGGCCAGATCACTGGACCACTTGACCTCCTCCCAGGATAAAGTGGTGATCAGCCAGACATCCAGGTAAGAGCACACCCAGATCCCTTGGCACCGCAGGAATGCTGCCACCACTGCTATGTACTTAGTGAAGACCCTGGGAGCTGATAAAAGGCTGAATGGCATGGCCTGGAATTCATACAGCACCCCTTCCAAGTGGAATCGAAGGAACCGCTGGCGGGACAGATGGATCAGGATGTGGAAGATGATGTCCTGGCGGTCCAGAGACCAGAAAGTACAGTTACATAAGTAATTACCATAACAACAGATCTTCGAGAAAAGCTCTTGCAGTGGGCTATACCATAAGGACTATGCTGACAGACACTGGGACCCCATGGAAAAATTCTAGCTAGCAGTATACAGTGGGGACCACCCCCTAACGTTCGCTTGCCTCTGATGTCAACCAATGGTATAAAAGGGGGTGGTCCCCAGCCCCACCTCAGTTCTCCCGCTGGAGACCCAGCCTGTAATAAATGGTGAACTGAGGGGGTTCAGATATTCCCATGTACAGGAAACTAAAAGACCAGGGGGAAGGAGGGAGGGAAAGCAGCGCCTGCTGCAAGAGCTCTTCTCGAAGGATTACTGTTACGGTAAGTTCTTATGTAACTGTACCACCTTATTTCGAGTTGGAGCTCTTGCAGCAGGCTACACCATAAGGACTGAGTACCAAACAGTAAAGGAATGAGCCCAGGTCAGAAGGGAGGAGGAAAAATTATTGCCAGCAAAGGCATTCATGAAAAGATTCCCTGAAGGATGGCTAGGCCAAAACCTGCTCTCTGTCTAGAGGCAATGACCAGGCTGTAGTGCTTAGCAAAGGTATGCACCGAACTCCAGGTAGCAGCTGCTCAAATGTCTGCTGCAGAAACATTTAGCAGAGAAGCGAATGAAGCAGCGACCCCCCTGGTGGAGTGACCCTTAATCGGGCCAGATAAAGGCTTGTCAAATAGGATAGTGGATGGGTAACTACGCACAACCAGTGTGTTGTGCCACCGAGGGGTACTAATTCCCTGTGATCTCGAGAGGTCCATGGGAATCAGATCCCCGAGGTGGCACAACACACTGGTTGTATACAGAGTTGCCCATCCGCTATTCTATATAGTGTATAGGCATCGGTGCCTATTTTGGACACTGCACTTTGTTTCAGTGAACTGGTGGTTGGTGGGGGGCACTTGAGTGTTGGTGGTAGGCTCAGATTACTGATACGGTGTGCTGCAGATGTTTCTGCAAGATCAAGTTTAAAAAAAAACAAACTTCCAGCTTCATTAGATAGGGGAAATCAAGAATGTGGTAGCATTCCAAGTCATTCTGCTGCAGTAGTGACATCACTACTGCAGCAGAACAACATAATGATGTCACTACTGCAGCAGAACAAGCATATTCCAGGCATGGAATTCCATGCATAACAGCAATCCACCATACACTATATACTTATTGTAGCAGAAGGTGATGCAATTCACCGGCCATTTGGATAACGTCTGTTTGTCCACTGGTGCTCCTTCGGATTTCGAGGCAAAGGAAACAAACAATTGATCAGATTTCCTGGTTGACTGGGTGTGATCAACATAATAACAGAGCACCCTGTGGACATCCAGATTGTGTAAAAGGACCTCCCCATGATTAGAATACTCTGGGTAGTATACTGACAACTGGATGCCTTGATTGAGAGTAAACTCCAACATCACTTTCGGAAGAAACTTAGGACTGGTCCTCAAAGACAGGGCTCTTTGCACATCAGAGCCTGAAGCTCAGAAATTCTCCAAGCAGAAGTAATGGCAACAAAAATAATGCTTTCCATGACAGAAAGTGAAGCTCCCAATCTGCAGCTGGCGCAAAGGGAGGAAAGTAAGTTTCTCTAACACAAACAAAAGATCTCATGGAGGGATAGGGTCCCTAATGGGCAGTTTCAGATGCAACATGCTGCACAAAAAGGTGCGGGGCAGATCCAGCTGATCGAGCGTCTTGCATTCCACAGGTGCATGATAGGCTGATACTGCTGAAAGATACACCTTAATGGAAGAGTAGCGGAGTTCGGAATCTGAAAGAGAGGGGAGGTACTCCAGAACAGAGTTTACCGGACAGGTGAATGGATCTAGTTCACAGGCGGAAGCCCATAAGCAGAACTGCTTCCACTTCATGGCATAAGTAGCTCTGGTGGAAGGTTTCCTTGCCGCAACCAGAACCTCGCCGACCCTAGGGAAAACCGCGAAACAAGCCATGGCTGTGTCTGCAGGAGCCAAGCAAGCAGGTGCAGAGACCTGAGGTCTGGGTGGATCAGGGTGCCTTGCTCCCTGAGATAGTAAATTCGAGGTCAGGGGCGGGGGATTGGAGGTTTCACTGCCAATTGCTGAAGCAGTGGAAATCAGATTTTCCGGGGCCAGAGAGGAGTAATCAAAATCATGTCCGCTCCTTCCAACTGGAGCTTGAGTAGGACTGTGGAAAGGGAGGGAAGTCATAAAGATATCTCCCTGTCCAGCAAAGGGACAACATGTCTCACCAGAAAACATCAGGTCCTGGATCTAGCAAGCAGAAATTGGGCAGTTTGGCATTGGGCGAAGATGTGAGAAGGTTCAGTTCGGGATGTTCTCACCTTTCAAAGAGGTCCTCCGCTATGGGCTGAAGTATCTTCCACTCATGGGCCTTGGACCGGGATCTGCTTAGGCAGTCGGCCAAGGTGTTTTGGACTCCTGGAACATGAACGGCGGTGAAGGATAGACCGTGATCTATGGCCAAGAACCACACCCGCGTGGCCTCCCAGCAGAGAGGATATGAATGCGTTCCCCCTTGCTTGTTGATGTAAAAAGACAATGGCCATATTGTCCGTCTGGATCAACAGTAGGCCCAGAAGAAAGTCTGGCTGGAATGCCAGTAGAGCACAGAGAATTGCCCACATCTCTAAGACGTTGATATGGAGAACTTGTTCCAATGGAGACCATGTGCCCTGAGTTTAGTGATTCTGGAAGTGGGCTCCCCATCCTAGACCCGACGCATC
The DNA here is from genome assembly GCA_016271365.2 of Neoceratodus forsteri. NCBI lineage: Eukaryota > Metazoa > Chordata > Ceratodontiformes > Ceratodontidae > Neoceratodus > Neoceratodus forsteri. The sequence continues at coordinate 1,225,829,461 of CM057450.1, forward strand.
TGTTGTTAGGATCTGCTGAGGGGAATCCTTCCAAAAGGAAACTCTCTGCTCCAAGCTGGGAGGAGTCAGCCACCATGACAGGGCCTAGGATACCGCCCTGGAAATCTGAATGGGGCGTTCAAGATCGTCCGAGCATTGGTCCCACTATAACCTGAGAGTTCAATTGGGAACTCTCATGTAGAGGTGCGCCAAGGGGAAGGTCACTATGGCAGCCAACACATGGCTGAGGAGTTGGAGGACTGTCCGGGCTAGAACCTGGCAGGAACAGGAGCTCCTCCAAGCCAGTGCCTGAAGATAGACTGCCCTGTCAGAAGGGAGAAGGGCCTTTCCCAGGGTGGTGTCCAAAACTGTTCTGATGTATTGCAGTCATGGGCTGGGCCAAGAGAATGATTTGGGAATGTTCAGAGTGATCCCCAGATCCCTGAACATCGTGAAGGTGTTTGACAGGATGGATTAACAGATGATCCCTTGTGGAGGCTACCATGAGCCAGTCATCCAGGTAGGGATAGACGTAATGGCCCTGCCTCCTGTGGGCCGCAGCAACCACTGGAAGGCACTTTGTGAAAACATGGGGTGCCAAAGAAAGGCCGAAGGGCAAGGCCCAGAACTGGTAGTGTTTCCCCTGGAAGGTGAACCGCAGAAACCTCCTGTGGGCAGGAAGCACCGAGATGTGGAAGTAGGCATCCTGCATGTTGAGAGAACAGAGCCAATCTCCCTGATGAAGCATGGGAAGAAGGCCTGACAGAGTCACCATACTGAACTTCTTGTACTCGATGTAGGTGTTCAGGAGACTTAGGTCCAGGATAGGATGAAGATCCCCCATCTTCTTGGAGATCAGGAAGAAGTGGAAGTAGAAACCTTTCCCCTGTTAGGATGGCAGGATAGGTTCTATGGCCTATCTGGACAGGAGGGCCTAGATTTCCATGAGAATGAGGGCAGTGTGGGATGGGGAGTAAGTGGAAGGGATGGGAGGATTGTCTGGAGGAATCTAAAGGAACTCCAGAGTGTGTCCCTTCTTGATCAACTGAAGTACCCAGGCATCTGAGGTGATTTTGGTCCATCCCTCTAGGTAGAGGGAGAACCGACCCCCTATCATTCCCCCCAAGGTCTCTGTTGGAGGAGGGGGGGCCAGGCAAGGAGTCAGGTAGAGGCTCCAGGAGTGGGCAAGGAGACCTGGGCAGATTTGGCATTCCTAGATCCCAAGGCTCCTGAGGGCTGAGAGAAGGCCTTGCATTTAAAGGCTCCTCTTGCTTGCTGTCCCTTGGATTGCTGACCAATGGAGCGACAATAAGGCTTCCATCTTGCAACAGTTTGTTCCAATTTATATATTTTGTGGATGGACTGGACTGCTTTGCCAGAGTCCTGAATACCAATAATGCTCTTCTCGGCATCTTCTCTGAAAAGAACAGATCCTTGGAATGGAGCGTCCAAAATAGCTTCCTGGAGATCCTGACAAAAACAGGAAACCCTGAGCCAGGAGTACCTCCTCAGGCAGATGCCGGTAGCAGCAGCTATAGCAGCGGTGTCCACAGAGTTGCAGGACGAGCGCAAAACATGTTTTCCTATATCCAGGCCACACTGGAGAATGTCTCACAGCTCTGCTTTTTGAGAGGAGTCAGGTTGGGTCTGTACCATATGCACCAAAAAAGTTGAGCGACTTGATGGTACAGGTGGCTGAGGAGTATATCTTATGGCTGTAATTGATCCAGCCTCTTGGATTCGTTGTCTGGGGGCTGGGAGCTCATATGTTGAGGTTGCTTAGATCTGCCATGGGCCACTGTTAGGACCACAGAATCGGCCTGTGGGTGTTCTCCTAAGAAAGCCTCATTCTTAGGGGTCCTGTAAAGTATGTCTTTTTAGGGACAGCTGAAGCCAAAGAAGGGTGCCACCAGGCAAGCCTGGTGACATCCTGGAAGGGGCCACCAATGGGGGGCATGGAGTGGTTTGGGGTCACTCAAACCTAGAAACTGGGTAAGCCGATGCCTTTCAAGGTTCATGTCCTCAGTGTCCCACTGATTAAGAAACTGGATGTGATGCATCATGTCCATGAAACTGGGGTCATCCAGAGGCGACCGTGGAGAATCCTTGTGAGTGTCAGGCTGAGGTGAAGGAGAAGTGAATCCCCCCGAGGACCTGGAAGAGGTAGACGAGCTCCTCCCGGAAGATTCAGAGGCAACTGAGCAGGTGTAAGAGCACCAGGACCGATATCCGTAGGAGCGGCGTTGGTGTCTGTAGGAAGACTGGGATGGAGAATGATGTCTCCATCCGTGACATCGAGGGGAGCTTTCGTCCAAAAGGTCTGGAGAAGGGATGACCCTTTTGGGTGGAGGCAAAGGCTTCCCTGGTAGTGGAGGAGTCAGTTGTTTAGGAGGGCCCTGAGGGACTCCCGAGGGAGTCGGATACGGTAAAGGGATAGGGTGCTTCCTGGGCAGGAGGGCCGCTTTAATGGTGTTCTACCATGAGTTGAACAGGGCCCCTACGTCTGTCAGTGAGATGAGGGGAGCTCCTGGAAGGTCCGGCACTGAGGGTGGGACATTAGGTGTACCCGGCGTCAGCCCTGTCGTCAGATCTGGGGATGTGGGTGTATCTGGCTGCAGTCCCACAGGTGGCAATGTACCTGATGCCAGGTCATCTGGTACCTGGTTATCGGGTGGTGTCAGGTTGTTGGTCATCAGTTTGTCCGGCATCGGATTAGGAGATGCTGGGTTAGCCGACAACAGTGTCTTGGCAGCTTGGGAGAGGCCGGCAGAGGGGGTGTCACTCGGTTCGATCATGCGGGGACGCAGACGTCAAGGACGTCGGGGTCTGACTTCAGTTTTCAGAGGTACTGACTGGCATCTTGTGCTTAGGGGAGCGGACTCCAGTCTGGAGCTGCTGCTCCTGGCGTCTCTTTTTGTCGCTGGACCCTGATATCCGGTCCGACGATGAAGACACTCCAACCGGATGGACAATGGGCACCTGCCCGCCATCCAGAGAGGAGCCGGCTGGTGCCCCTGGCTTAGGACCAGAAGGAGGATGAAAGGGCCTAAGACTCAGGGAAGGGCCGAAGAAGGCCCTTGCCCTGACGATCCCTGCAGATGTCATGAATGGGGTGGGGGGCTTCATCAACGGGAGCCCAGAAGGAGTTAGGGCTGCCGGAGGTGCAGAGTCCAACCTCCTGCAGGAGTGGGGACTCGAAGAAGCCACCTTTCTGTGTGGAGATCGATCTGGAGTGGGAGTCCGATCTGGGTCTCTCCTTGTCCTTGTGGTGGTGTTTCCCACTGGTCTTCTTGTCTTTGTGGGAAGAAGAACGGGAAGTCCCTGGGACCAAAGAAGAAGAGGAACCGTGACCGGATGGGGTCCTCTGCATGGTGGCTAGTTGTCGCACCAACAGGTGGCTCTTCAAGGCCTTCAAGCGACGGATCTGGGTCCTGTGGTTAAAACTACGGCAATGCGGGCAGGCCTCCAAGTCATGGTTGGGGCCTAAGCAAATTAAACAGGCCGAATGACTGTCTTTAGCCAGTATCTGTTTACCGCATGCGCACTTAGACTTCCGCCACTCTGAGGAAGATGACAGAGAAGACATGCAAAGAATTCCCTGAATTAAAAAATAAGAAATGCCAAAAACGTGAAAACGGTGGTCAACTGGTAGCAGGAGGCATCCGTGAACCAATGATGCGGTTGACAACAGGAAAGAACTGCGGTGGGGCTGGGGATGCGCCTTTTATACACGACTGGCGTAGGAAGTGGCCGATGTCAGAGGGCGATCCCCACTGTATACTGCTAGCTACAATTTTCCCGTGAGGTCCTAGTGCCTGGTGGCATAGTCCTTATGGTGTAGCCTGCTGCAGTAGCTCCAACTCGAAGTAAGATCCACATGTCTGGGTGGGCCATAGGCCCTTATCTGCCAACACTGTCTAGGTATCTATGTATGTATGTATCTATGTCCTGCTCTAGGGATGGAATGATTTGGTTCAGAGTGACCATCCAGAAATTGCACTTCCTCAGATACTGGTTGAGACTGTGACTGTCCAGTATGGGGTGCCAGCCCCCTGTCCATTTTGGAACCAGGAAATACTTGGAGACGAAACACGGACTGGCCGTGGAGTCTGGGACATGGGCTACATCGCCTTTCTGAAGGAGCTGAGCAATGTCCTCCCGAAGGGCGTACAGCATGTCTGGGGACATCACAACCTCCTGTGGGGCATGGGCTCAAAAGGGCGGGAGAGCCTCGAAGTCTAGAGGCAAACCTTGATCCACCACTTCGAACACCCACTTGTTCGATGTGATGACGGACCAGGTGTGTGAGAAGTGGCCGAGCCCACCCCCTACAGGGATCCAAGGCTGGAGCAGGATGGGCAGGGAGTGATGCCCTGAGCCATCACTGGGCAGGCTTGGTAGAGGCTCCAGCGCTGGTAACACCTGGGTTCCCTGGCCTCTGGACTTCTTAGAGTTTGAACCAGCAAGTTTAGGCTTGCGCCACCAGGCCTGGGACTGCCCTGCAAGGGATTGCAGTGGTTGGGATGGAAGCGCCGGGTAGGGCCTAAACTGAAAGTGCTCCTTTTGTTTCTTGCCCTTAGGGTCCTTCTGAGAGGATGCAACAGAATCCAGAGTGGCACTGGATCTATTGATCCAGGTAAGGTGACCTCCCACTCCCAGAACAAAAAGATCGATACCCAGGAAGGGGACATCTGCCAAACTATGCTGGATAAATGTTGTGAAAGTAGAGATCGTCAACCACACCTGGTGCTGCATGACGACTACCACAATTATGGACCTGGTGCAGGAGTCGCCTATGTCCAAGGCCTTTTGGAGCTGTTGCTTGGCAACAGAACATCCCTGGTCCCAGACTATCTTGACCGCCAACTGCAAGTCCGCAGGGAGGTGGGGAAGAACCTGGTCCAAAACCCCCACGAGAGCATGGGAGACACTGGCCATCATGACGGCTGAACTAGACTGACAAAGGCCCAGGGAGGAGGTGAATTAGCAGGGAAAATGTTTGAATCCGTAGATAGGATTTAAAGCCTGAACCTGTACCAAGATTTATCGTGATTCTCAAATCTGTAAAATGCATATAGTTGAACTTTTACAGTTTAATCACCAGTGAAGGACAAGTGCTAAGATGCTTTTGAGTGTTCGTGGCTCATCACTGAAAACACTAGATAGAATCTCAGTGTATCCCCAGGGAACTTTGGACCTGGGTGTATACATAGCACATGCAGGGTAGTTCAAGGGTACTCACGGCAAGCTTAATAGATACTAGGAGGTTCCCTGGACCATGCCTGTCCCCATTCCAGGACTGCACTGCAGCAGAGTGTGCATACATCTGTGGGGGTTGCAGTAGTTTTACTACTAGTATTCAGTTCACATCCACACAACCAACCTGACCTCCCCTGACAAGATTTTCCCTAGATACCTGATTCCAGCATTCAGATATGGGTGCAATGGGGGGGGGGGCAGAGCCTGAGGACCTAATGGTTGGGTGGTAGGAGGAGTCAAGTTTGAAGACTGTTTCTGGTTACTGAGCATGCTTAGTAGAAGACTGCCTCAGTGCACATGTAAACCGAATACTGGTTTCTTGGGATGTGGATATGGTGCACTATCCACACTTAGGTAGCTCTTCCTTTCCCTTTAATTCTTCCTAGACGGTCTTCAGGCTAAGCTCCTCCCACCCACCCTGGTGGTATCTCCCTTGGCACTGCCCCATGATATCAGATCTTTCTTTCCGCTGGAAGTGTCAGGTCTCCTCCCTCACAGCTCCTGTATGTGGTGTAGGCCCATTTTGGTCTTTGCCTTTTTTCAAATTGCATTGTTTAGCCTTTGTTTATTTTAATGGAACGCAATGACCAGAAAAGTGGTCCAGGGTTCAAGCAGTGCACTGCTTGCTCCCAGAAGATGTCGCTCACCAATCCATGTGCCTTGTGTGTTTTTTGCCTCAGGACCTAGCACGATCCGCAGGCTTGTGGCCTGTACTTGTTTCTTCAGCCCTCCACATTGGAGGACCATTATGCCTGCCTGCTCTTATGCCTCCTGAATGAGAGGGATCCTCCCATTTGATCCAAGGATGCCTTTAAGGCCGTGTCTGCAGCGGAGGGTTTGGTGGCTCAGCATGCCGCCTTTGAAGAGGCTGTGGACTAGGCTGCAGAGGGCACAGCTTTGCTCCCTGTACTCCTTCCGGTGGGCTTGGGTGTTTTGTTCTCTGGAGCATTCTGGGACTTATGCAAGTCCTTTCCTACTCTCTAGAAGGGTCCTTCCTGAGGGTCAAAGTCTGTTCGGACCTCTAAAACTAAGCAGTCTCATCGTAGGTCATGAGACTAGGCGTGGGCACCTTCTCTCGCTCCTTCGATTCTGCTTCAGGCTCGATGGCCATCAAGCCGTTGGCTTCAGCTGATGCTTCATGTGCCCCAGTGCAGGCTACTGGCCAATCAGTGTCCCTGTCAAGCCTGCTGGTTGAGATGCAGGTTGACCAGCCTGCTGAGTCAGCTATCAGTACTCTCTGAGACCCAAGCTGTATCCAGACATCACCACCAGGCTGATACTGGCTTGGTTGAGTTCCCTTCACAGCCACTTGCTAGGATGCATACTAACTCTGTCTCCTCCCCAGCTCAGCCCATTTGGGGTGAATTTCCTGTTGCTTAGTTAACACTATTCATTCTCCGCATGCATTCTCATGCTACATGGATGATCCTAACCATATCTGACACAGCACTGCTTTGCCAGGGGATCCCTGTACCCCACTACTCTCACGGTACTCCGATTTTCAATATTTGAACAATATGCATCTCTGAAACCCAATGATTCAGATGATGACACACATACAGAAACATCACAGAAATATAGACAATGATGGCAGAAAAAGACCAAAGGTACATCTAGCCTGCCCAGAGCTTCCAGTCTGCCACAGGACTTATTGTCCATACAGGGTTTTATCCTATCCTGTCCACCCCCCTGCTCCCCTCCCTACTGCTACTGACCTGAACAACCACTAAACCATCACTCTTTCCCAGCCGTGCTTGAAACCATTTATGGCCTTGGCACCCACCACCTTCACTGTCAGACTGTTCCATGGCTTCACCACCTTTCCATAAAATTGAAATTCCTCATATCCCTCTTAAACCTCCCCCCCCCCCACCACCACCAGTTTCCACTTATGACTTCAGGTTCTTGACTTGGTACTCCTGCTAAATACATCCCGCAGTTCACCTTGTTTACTCTCTTCAGGAACCTGAAGGTCTCTATAATATACCCATCTCTCACCTGGTCTCCAGTGAGTATGTGTTCAATGCCTGGAGACAATCTTCATAAGATCTGCTCTGTTGGCCCTAAATCATCCTGGTTACCCTGTGTTCCACAGTCTCCAGACTGTCACTGCCCTTCCTTAGGTGAGGACTCCAGAACTGAGCACAGTACTCCAGGTGCAGCCTCACCAGTGACCTATATAGAGGAAGAGTAGTACCTCCTTTTTCCATCTATCAGTACCCCTTCCAATGCCCCCCAGTATCCTATTAGCCTTTCTATAGGCCTTGTTGCACTGGCCTGATTGTTTCAGGGCATCACTAATGAGGGCTCCCAGGTCCCTTTCCTCTCCCATAGTACTCAATTTAACCCTGCCCATCCAGTACTCTGTCCGTTTTGTTGTTTGTTTTAACCTAGGTGCAAAACTTTGCATTTTTTGGCACTAAATTTCAACTGCCAAACCTTGGTCCACCTCTCTAGCATTTGTAAACCACTCAGCATCTCTCTGATCCCTTTGTCACTATCTACCTTACCAAAGAGCTTTGTGTTATTTGAGAAGAAACACATCTAGCCCTGGAAGCTGTCTTCAATGTCACTGATGGACATACTGAAGAGGACAGGACCCAGATCCCCCGGTGGCACCACACTTGTGACTTCCCTCTCTTCTGATTTGTACCGAATCAGTATGTTGTATATATAATGCCGCAGGGCAAAATCACGCAACAGTAACAGCGTGTGGAAGAGCAGCTACAGGGTACACAATGCCGTATGACACAAATAGTGTGGAGCAGTAGCGTTGACCCTGTAGCTGTTTCCTGGAAAGCTCTGCTGCAGAGGGTAAGAGCTCTGCTGGAAGGGGGTCCACCGAGCAGCAGCCATGGCTCAGGGAGTACAGCCATCAGCGCTGGAGGATAGTGGAGTGGCTGTGGATCGGGGTTCAATTCCCAGTCCCAGATTAGGTTAGTCTGTTTTTTGTTCTTCCCCCTGCCCGAGTTTCACCTTGCCCCCCTTGGGAGGAGGTTATTTAAATGGGGGGGTGTTCGGGGGTGAACCCCCCCCATAATGGGGGGTGTGGGGGTTCCTGTTTTTATTTCTAGTCACTGTTTTGACAGCGTGGTATAGTGCCGCACTGTTTTTGTTTGCAACATGACCCAGTGCCTTCTGATTTGACCTCCTTTACCACCATTTTCTGCTATCTCTCCTTCAACCAGTTTCCTACTCATCTAACTACTGTAAGTCCCTAGCCATACCCAGGTCTTTCAGCTTCTTCAGCAATCCTCTGTGTGTCACCAAGTCGAAAGCCTTGCTGAAAGAAACTGACGTAGGGTAAATCCACAGCATGTCTCTTATGTACTACCTTTGTTACCCAGTCAAAAACTATTAGGTTGGTTTGACAAGATAAATCCATCTTTTTTTTATTATCCTGTAGATCATTGCTCTCTAGGTAGTCCACAAGGTCCTCTTTGATTGGTAACTCCACCAGTTTACCCACTACAGAGGCAAGGCAGACAGGTTTGTAATTCCTCAGTTGCTCCTTGTTCCCCCTTGTGTAGCTGGACAATGTCAGTTACCTTCCGCTCCTATGGAACCCCAACCCCTGCCTGAATTGAGCTAGTGTACTGCCCTCCTAGGGATTCAGCCAGTTCCATAGCCAATTCCTTGAATACCCCTGGGTACATCCCATCCTGCTCTGGGGCTTTATCTACCTTTAGGGCTTCATGCCCTTTCTGGACCCTTTCTCTGGTAAATACTGGCTGCCTCATTTCAGGAATGCTCCTGACAGCTGCCTTGATGCCACTTTCAGGCAGAGGCCCACTGTCTTCCCTTGTGAAGACAGAGCAGAAGTGATCGTTAAGGATGGCTGCTTTTCTGTTCATCTTCCCCAGTAGCCCCCCCTTGTAGCCTAACAATGCCCCCTCATTGCTTCCCATTTTCCTTAACATATCTGAAAAATTGTTTTTCCCAAACCTTGATCCCCCTCTGTAATATGGAGCTCTGTGTGGATCTTTGTCTCCCTGAACATCCTCTTTGCTTCCCTAGTTTTTGTTTGGTAGCTCCCCATTCCCTTCCTCCTGCTTACCCTTGTGACCTCAATTTCTCTTCCTGGCAGCTACTCCCTGCTGTGTCATGAGATCCAGTTACTGACAAGTATGCCATAATCGTGTATTTCCCACTGTTCAGATAAGAGTCCACGAGAATCGGGGCCCAGTGCTTATCCTGCATGGTAACCTGTTGACTCGTCTCCTGTCCAAATACAAGCAAGAAGCCACTTGAACAGTTCAACACACTGCTGTGTGTACTCTGCTGGTGATCACTGACCCACCTGGGTGGAACCTATCTCCCATGGTTCAGGTTAACAGTGCCACTGCCAGGGGCTTGGCTTCCTCCATCCCTCTGTATGCCCTGGAGATGAAGCTTCTAGCTTATCTTGCTGCCTTTGGTTCTGCCACAGCCTCACCTGCCATCCTCAGTGCAGTGACTCTGCAAGGGCCAGTCTCTGGGGTCACTCTCCACAAGGAAACCCACCATGTCTTCAGGCAAATCTTAGACTATTCAGCCATTGGGTTGCTTCACTTGAGGTTCCCCCTCGGATTCTCATACCCTCCTGGTCGTTTTCCTACATACTTCCCCTCTACGGGCGACTCTCACAGATGTAACCCCCAGATCCCAGGGATACGTACCAGGTGCTGTATGTCCCTCCCTGGCTGGCTACAAGGGTCTTGGGCAGAACTGTCATCAAGCTCCTCAGGTTACTGTAAATGTCTGAGACCTTGGCAGTCCCTGGAGCCCTAAGGGTGGCTGTAACCCTCCTTGCTGTTTCCTACTCTTTGCTGTTCACCAGGCACTTTCCTCTCTCTTGCCCATTCTCTTGTTGGCACCACTTCCAACTCAAATGGCACAAGGGCACTGGCAGCACCATATTTACAGCCTCTATCAAACTCATCTCCATCTATACCTTTGGGGATGATGCCAGGGTGCCAGTCCCCACAGGATTTCTTTGGTGAACAACCACTTCCCCCTTGTGTAAGCAGGGGTTGTTACACTTCAGTAAGATTACAACTAGGTAACCCGTTCTTCTAGCCACCTAGATTCAGCTCACTATCCACACTTTGGTAGATTCCTAACACTTCTCAGGAAGCGAGGCAAGGCACATACCATAAATACAGTATTTAGGCAAACAGAGACAGGACGAATGAGGACCAGAAAGTGGCATCCCAGCAATTGACTACATCAGTACTGTAATGGGATATGAATTTCTGTGCATTTGACCAGGTAGCAGCCCTTCATATCTCAGAGACAGGGATGCCCCCAGCTATACCTGGGTGGCCGTGGCTTGGCTCGACTGCACAGCAGTGCAAAATATAGAGCCAACCGCAAGCCGAGCCACAGTATGCAAAAAAAACCCAAAACCTGCCAGTGTCTTCAGTCTGTGGTGGGAAAGAGAAATGCCAATCATTTCTGACTCTCCATTGGTCAGTTTTTCCCTTTGCATAAAAATCTAGCACCCAACTGGTTATTGAGGAGGTTAGTGAGTGTGGCACATGGCAAGCTAGTGAGCAGACTCTGGGTAAGTATGACAAGTTTGCTAAATACTGGTACCTTATCCAGCTGTGTTCTGCTTGGTATGTGTGCATGTGTGTGTGTGTGTGTGCGCGCATGTGTTTAAACATGTAACTTTCTATAGTATACTGTATAGTACTGTGAATCCTGTCTGCAGTGTCTTTTCTGCATATATGTAAGTAATACATGGAAAAGATTACACAGTAAACAAAGTATCAGCAAGAACAGATGACCTGTGTCATTATTTTTCATGTAAAACATTTATAGTAGATGACTGTAATAATTTGACTATTCACATGGTGCATTCTGGCTTTTAGCAGGTAATTAATTAGTTAGGAATGGACTGTAAATAGCTAGCTGATTACTGTGGCAAAAGCCACCAAAATGCACCATTTCAGTTCAGTTTTACAAAATCGCTTTGAAAATACAAGAGGTCACTGTTACAGACTGAACAAAGAAAAAAAGTATCATTGTGACAGCATTTAGCATGTTAAGGAAAAGCTTCTGACCTTCTAAAAGTCACCAAATGCACCATTTGACCTCTAATTTCAAAAAATGTTCCGAGAACATTCCCCAGACCCCTCTAGAGAAATTTTGATTTCATGCCCCTTCAAAATTTCTGGTTGCATGACGCCCCTGCTAGACTCAGCGTAAGTATGACAAGTTTGCTAAATATTGGTACCTTATCCAGCTGTGTTCTGCTTGGTGTGTGTGCATGTTTAAACATGTAACTTTCTATAGTATATTGCATAGTACTGTGAATCCTGTCTGCAGTGTCTTTTCTGCATATATGTAAGTAATACATGGAAAAGATTACACAGTAAACAAAGTATCAGCAAGAACAGATGACCTGTGTCATTATTTTTCATGCAAAACATTTATAGTAGATGACTGTAATAATTTGACTATTCAAATGGTACATTTTTGGCTTTTAACTGGTAATTAATTAGTTAGGAATGGACTGTAAATAGCTAGCTGATTCACTGTATGGTAAAAGCCACCAAAATGCACCATTTCAATTCAGTTTTTACAAAATTGCTTTGAAAATACAATAGGTCACTGTTACATACTGAACAAAGAAAAAAAAGTATCATTGTGACAGCATTTAGCATGTTAAGGAAAAGCTTCCTAGCCTTCTAAAAGTCACCAAAATGCACCATTTGACCTAAGTTTTTCAAAATGTTCCCGGGGGAGCATGCCCCCAGACTCCCCCTAGAGAAATTTTGATTTTGTGCCTCTCCAAAATTTCTGGTTGCATGAAGCCCCTAGAGCAGCTAGTGCCTTTTCGTTCTCTCAGAGCGACGACCTTCGGGTGGAATATGGGAGAGTTTTCAGTCAGAGCGCAGCCAGAGACTTTCACAATATAGCCTAATTTAAATCTGGGCTTCGATTCACATTTATCCATTATTGTAAATGTAAATTACAGTAAAGGTTACAGAAGCGCAAGCTGTGTGCAGCTGCTGGAAAAACATGCCGTGAAGGAGACACCATCTTCAGCGAAAATCTGGTGACTTGGATGCCAGCCAGTGAATGACTCTGAGGTAAATTTAAGTAAGGAATTGTATCACGTCCATTTAAAAGCGGTTTATAGAAACATTTTCCTTTTGGGAAACTGTGTTGAGTTGAGGCAACCATCAGCAGTTTTAACGGAAAACTTTGGTGTTAGAACACAAAAACAAGCCTTATTTCAATTGTTCTAAATTGCAAATTGTTTTCATTTCAATTCAACCAATACCCTCAACAAATATTCTGGTTCTGTGTTTTCTCCTGACACCTCTTCAACCACGTAAGTCCCCCCCCCAAACTCCCATTCAGAGCTAGTTTACACCCTGCATTTTTTAATAGTTTATAATAAGATGAGTAATAAACCCAACAGTTTTTTTAAATGCCATGCCTGCCCCAATAAAGTACCATGTTCCCTCTCGACTGCTGATTGGGGACTTGGACCACCCACTGCTGATCCCAAAGTAGTAGTTTGCTTTTAACAGTTTTGGACTACCTAAGAAATTTGGCACAAAATACAATTTGTGTTTGTTCACAGAATCTCCGTGATTAAAGTGCCTTAAAAGGCAAACTAACATGCTGCATGGCTCTTAGCTAACTTCCTACCATCGCTGCAAGGCTAAACTTATCATCTTGCCACTGCTGTTGAATTTGCTAGATCTGCCAGCCTGCCTTTTTCTTTAACTACAGAGACCCTGGCAGACTGACTGCTGACAGAAAAGTATTTTTGGGCTACTTTTCCAGAAACGCTGTAAGGGAGAGAACTGCACTTCTAACTGGGTCATATAACTTTTGGTCCGCTGGACTAAACTCAGCCAAGGTTTCCCTGCTATCAATTGTTTCAAGTGGGTAGGAGCTGTCAAAATCAGAATGTCGACAGGAGCAACATTTTCTAGAATCCTGATGCAATATATTCACTGAGAAGCTCATTCTTACTGGAGAATTCAGAGTGAGAAAAGTATGGGTACTTACAATACTGACAAGAAAATAACTAGCCCCAACAAACTGCAGTTTTTACCCTTAAAGTATGTAACAGTGAGATAATCAAATATAATTGCTACTTTTAGCCAGATAAAATGCCTTCCCTCAGGCAGCTCTGTACAGCCCAATTCACTCATAGTGATTTGTTTGTGTGACTTGGTTACGAGTGCAGCTGAGCCAACTTTGCAGCGTACAAGGGTTGAATCCGGTTCGTGGACCACAGTCACTGTTTTTGATTAGAAAAAAAACAAAGCAAGCACCTTGCACCTGGAACAGGGAAGTTGGCTGCACTCACTTAACATGACTGCTGTTATTATAGCTATCCAAAAGATAAATTGCTTTCACTCAGGCAGCGCAATACAGCTCGTCCCTAGTAGGAGAGATCTGTGGTTTTGACCCGAGTAAGAGGGCAGCTCAGCAGACTTTCCAGTGTAACAGGGCTGACTCTGGTTCTTGTTATACAGTTCTGATTAGAGAAAAACAGGAGTATAGCTCCTCACACCAGCTATCTGTATGCCTGCAAAGTGTTTGTATCTACTGTAGGTGAATGCTAGCATGGATCCTGTGATCTTGGTGGTCCCACAGCACAGCACTGTGTGCCTTTGTCTCTGATTAGATTTTGGGGCACTGATTACTTTACTTTAACATGTTTGTACTAGCTTGATTTTTTCGTACAAATGTTGCACTTGGTGGGTAAAAAAGTAGTGACCACTTGTGTTGGCGGTGAGCTGGCCATGTGTTGGTGGAGGCTGGCCATGGGTCAGTGGACAGTTGACCACTGGGTGGAGGGGAGGTGGGAGATGGCTGTGTTGGAGAGAGGGGAGCTGGATGTGGTGGAGTGGGCACACTGTATATCCAGGGGGAGCTGGCAGTGTGTGTGGGTTGGGAGCATTGATCACGTGTGTCGGGGAGCGAGCAGGCAGTGCGTGTAGTGGGAGAGGGTGCTAGCCATGGGTGTGTGTAGAGGGCACTGGCTGTGTGTGAGGAGCTGTGCATAGCTGGGAAGTAAAAGCTTGTTAAATTAGGGAGCTGATGGTGTCGGGGAGCAGGTGTTGGGGTTGTGGAGCTGAGTGTGTGTACCCAGGAGGTTGTTGTGAGAGTTGAAGGCTAGCCATGTGTGAAGGGGAGCTGGGCATGAGTGGGGGGTGGGGCGCTGGCCACGTGCAAGGTGAGGAGGCTCTGGCTGTGTAGGGGAAGAGCAGGCAATGTGTGGTTGTGAGCAACTTTGCATGGGGTAGGGCCTTGCATGCTGTGTTGCTCAACAAGTCTGAGGATCTCTTGCTTGCTGCCTGCCACAGAGGGAAGTTTGCAGTGTGTCCTTGAGCGAGCCTGAGTTCTGTGTGCATCACACACTGACCAGAAGCAAGTCCTGAGGGATCACAGACGTCAACTCAGTCCTTGTTTGTTTCTGAGCAAGTCTGAGAGACTCTTGTTTGTTATGTTCCCAGCAGAGAGTTTTATGGGGTGGGGGCGGAAGTTACACAGTGTGACCATCAGCAAGTCGGAAGGGTAGCTGGCATTATTTGCATTTTGGAACCATTAGGAATCCTAATGTACGGATGATAATTTCAATGGACTGCTTAATAATTTATGTTTTAATTGATTGTGTATGTGTATGATTGATGTACAAGTGCCTTGATCGCTCGAAAGGTGCTTTTCATAAATAAACTTGCTTTGCTTTTCTTTGTTCCTGAGCAAGGCTGAGAGGCTGTGTGTTCTGTGTGTCCCACAGCAAATTCGCTATGAGGAACACAGAAATCAACCCAGCCCCTCCGATCTGCTGTGAGAGACACACACACATGCCAATCCTCCTGCCCTCAATATGCCCCTGATCTGTATGCCAGTAAGCAGTAATATAAAGTTACAAGCCAGCAACAGAGGCAGCAGTATGTCTGGTGGACTGAGGCCTACACCTTTCAGGAGGCTCCTGCTCAGATAGCTGGTAATACAGAGCAATGCAGGCTATGATCTACCTGTGCCTAGCATGGCTTCAGTGTACATAAGAAACAGCTGGCAGCTGAACTACATCATAGGCCTGAAATATATCATAAAAGACAGGACCTTTTGCATGCTTTACTTCTTACAGTATGACAAGAGTCTCTGGACTTGATTGTAGAGCTATATATATATATTTGCTATTTGAGTGTTAACAAATAGAGTTGATGCATAGGTTGCTAGACCCTCCACTTATCAGCTGGGCGGGCCGAGGGGCAGGGAGGGTAGCAGGGGGATGAGGGGAATATTGTTTATCTGTTTTGTTTTTTTCTTTTTGTATGCATTGTGTTTTTTGTTGTTGTTGTTGTTGATAACTTTCCAATAAAGCCTATTTCAAAAAAAGAAACAGTTGGTAAGCCTCACCACAAAATTCCACCATGCACTCATAGTAGTAAAGCAGGGATCTGTGGACATCAAGCGTGTGAATACGAATTAGGATATGACGTTTTATTTATAAAGATTCTTTCTATAAACTCAGAGCACTGCACCAAAAAAATAGTAAAACAGCAAGAAAAAATTTAGAACAAATCAACAAAAACAATCACAACAAAAATAAATATTCAGCAATACCCCCCCAAAAATGCAAAATGACTGAAAAACTAAGAACCTAATTCAAACAGTGGGAACAAGGTAAGCTGCGTAGAAGAATCACCTCCTAACTACTGTCTTGATGCAGCTTAAACTATGCATCTGCCAAACCAGTGGTGGGATAGAGTTCCTCAGGACCAGGGCAGCTATCAAAAATACCCTGGTACCTGCTGATTTTAATTGTGAGTGGAACATCCACTCAACATCTGAAGCATGAGCCATGACCTGGCTTAGATGCAATTTCTTAACCACCCTGTGTGGGAATTTCTCATGGGGAGATACTGTAGGACAACCTTGTCCTTGTGGAAAATCAGATATGTTGACTTCACAGGTAGCACCTAGAGTTCACTCATCCATCTAGATGAGGTGATGGTGGCCTAAACAGTCTTTCACAACACATGTGACAGGTAACACTTGTCTAGAGGCTTAAACAGCTTGCCCATAAGCCCAGTCAGCATCAGTGGAGGTTCACAACACTGGAGGGGGAAAAATGGTCCAGCCCCTTAAAAAAAGTGGGCAACCACTTTCTCCTCGGTTACTGTCAGAACACTGGCCCTGGCCATCCCCAGTTCACCAAGATGGCCACCAGGTGTACCACAAGGGATGTGGGTTGCAAACCCAAAAGACCAGAGGTAACTGAGCATGTGTGTCATTCAGCAGGACAGTAAGGGCAATCTGTGCAACACCATGAAAACCTCTTGAACTTACCACCGTAAGTTTTGCTAGTCGAAGTTCCAACAAGCAAACAGATTCATTGACAATGTTACTCAAATTAAGAGCACCTGGGACACCACCTGTAGGTGCAGTAAACACTCATGGGACAGCTACCCTACACGACTGAGAACATCCATGAACTGGTTGACTGTCTCTTCTACATGGACCACCACTAAGTCCGCTTGCAGGGACTGAGACAGTGACAACATCCACAGCACCTCCTGACACTGCAGTACCTCCCAACACAGCAGACAGGAGTGTGTGCCACCCTGCTTGTTCAGGCAAAATATGATAGCTATGTTGTCCATGTTATTATGACAATGTAGCTCTTGATCAGCTGTGTGAACTCTACCAATGCTAAGCAGACTGGTCGAAGTTCCAACAGAATGATATGCAATGTGAACTTGACTGCAACCAGATGCTGTGAACACTGCTGTCAAGCAGGTGTATGCCCCAACCCCCTAGGGAAGCATCTGAGGTCTGTGGGCTAAAGGGTTCTGACCAGACAAAGGGGATTCCCTTTCAGAAGTCTGGTGGGGACAGCCACCTGAGGATAGGAACCAGCATTGGCTGTGTCACCCAAGCTGGTAGGAACAGGGATCAGAGCATCTGGGACTAATGACTCCCCAGTTTGAACTAGATGGCTCTCATGTGCCAGTGGGCCACATGGACCACTCTCATGGTAGACTTTATGAAGACCAATAGCCTGAGGAAACCTCAGGCCTGGCACAACTGCCCAACCCAAAATGATCAGGCAAAGAATGTCAGATCCTCAACCCTGCCCTGCCCAGAAGTGGGCACACTCTGCCATACAGCAAGTCTAGTTGCACCCCAGTGAACACTATCACTTACTTTGAAGCGAACTCTGATTTGGGCAGACTGACAAGCACTTTCAGCTGCTAGAATCTCCAGACAGTCAGGTCCCTGGTTCATTCCACATCCTGCACCAAACAGCCCAAGAGCAGCCATCCAGGTAGGGGAACACCTTGACATCCATATTTCTGAGGAAGACAGCCACTAATGCTAGAAACATGGACAGATAGGGATGGGAAACTATGCATTCTCCTGAGAGTCCAGGGAGCAAAACCAACTAGCTTCGCAAATGACTGGGTTCTGCAGCCTGCTTAGGATAGTGATCAAACTAACAAAGTCCAACATAACACTGGGTTCCTAAATCCTAGTCAAGTGTCCCTTGACCCTAAGGTCAAACAGATCAGTCCCTGTAAAAGGAAGATCTGCCACAGTCAGCTATATAGCTTGTGTAAAAGGCAAAAGATGCAGCCATGGCCAGTGACACCTGGAGAATGCTGCTGCCATGGTCCCAGCCAACACGTCAGCTAAATCCAGGGTAACATGCAGCTGGTGTTTGGCCACTGAGAACCCGAAGTCTTGAATATCCAGGTGATCTAGTTAGGTACATTATGGCAAAAGGGGCCGCAGTTTGAGAGTTGTTCAACTAGCTCATGACTGTACTTACCCATCTAGGCTGCATAACTGGACTGATGGATGTCTAGGGACAGAGATAAAACTCTGTGGCCAAGGTGGTCCCGTGTTGGACTCTGTAAAGGAGCTTATGAAACTCTCTCTGCATTTTGGCTTTCAGAACATGTCCATCACCAAGCCCTCTGGAGAAGGGTGCTCTGTGAATCTGGAGAGTCCCCTCAGCTGAACCCCATACTTGTAATCTATCAAACAAGGTGGGGTTCAGGCTGGCCCGGTGGTGCTGAGGGTTAAGGCACTGGATGTCACACCTCGCCCTACGCCGGTGACCTGGGTTTGGGAATGGACTCGGATCACCAGGGGTTGGCCGGGGGAGGCAGGATAGAGCGTCCCAACGGATGCTCTCCTCCTACTCCGAGGGGGGCGGGATACAGGGCAGCGATGCCCACAAGATGCCCAAAGATGCCTACGACACTTTTAAAACAAGTAACAGAGGTGGCCATGCCTCTTGTAGAATGACCACAAACTACTCCAGGAAGGTCCCTACTGTACTTCCTGTAATGCAGTAATACAGTTGACTAGCCATTTGAATAAGCACTGTTTAGAAACAGGGGCACCCTCTTTCCCAGAGGCAAATGAAGCAAAAAGCTGTGAGGGTTTCCTGCAGTCCTTCGTGTGGTGCATATAGTACCTGAGTATTCTATATACATCTAGAATGAGGAGCAATGCTTCCCCTGGATTGGAATGCTCAGGATAATAAACTGGCAGGTGGATTGTTTGATTCAAAGTAAATTCAGACACCACTTTTGGTAGAAACTTAGGACTGGTTAACAAAGACACCCTGACACTGTGGAAAATCAAATAAAGAGCTTGTGGCTCTGAAATCCTTCAAGTAGAAGTGATTGCAACTAAAAACAATGTTTTTCAGGAAATAAATCATAAGCCACAAGTCGTGGCTGGCTCAAAAGGAGCTGAAGTAAGCTCTTCCAAAATGAAATTCAGGTCCCCAAGCCAAGACTGGATTACGGATGGGAGGCTTCAGATGAAGAATGTCTCTCAAAAACATATAGGCCACCTCCAGTTGGGCAATCATATGACCCTCTATAGGCACAAGGAAAGCTGATATGGCAGCCAGGTGCATCCTGATAGAGAACACTGCAGGCCTGAATCTGATAAGGATAGCAAATACTCTAGAACCTGACTGACTGAACAGGTGAATGGATCCATGTGGTAGGAAGCAGCCCATATAGCAAAAACGCTTCCATTTCATAGAATAACTGGATCTGGTGGAAGGCTTCCTAGCAGCCACTAGAACATCAGCCACTTTTTATGAAACCCCAAAATGAGCAGTGGCAATGTCTTCATTGAGATGGAGAGAGATCCGAGGTCCAGATGGACCAGGATTCCCTGTTCCTGTGACAGCAGACCCTTGCACAGGGGCAGAGGCACTGGTGGTTCCAATGCTAGCTGCTGCAGTAAGGGGACCCAAATTGGTCAAGGCCATGAGGGGATATGAGCATCAGAGTTGCCCCCCCCCCCCAGTCTGGAGCTTGAGTAGCACTCTCTGAATTAGAGGGAAGAGAGGAATGGCATACAGGACCCTCCTTTTTCAAGAGAGGTACAATACATCTCACCAGAAAACTCCAGGCCCTGAAGCAAGCGAGCAGAAAAGTGGCAGTTTTGTGTTGTGTGGGGACACAAAAATGTCCAGCTTTGGTGTTGTACGGGGATGTAAAAAGGCTCAGCTCTGGTCTACCACATCTGTTGAAAAGATCTTTGACTACCAAGGTCAGTAGTTCCCACTCATGCATTCTGGACTGGAACCTGCTTGGCCTACCCACCAAGACATTTTGGGTGTCTGGAACATGTACTACTGACAGTCCTGGACTGTGTTCTAGAGCCCAACACCGATTGCCTGCATAAGGGGTAGGAATGAATACCCCTTTGCTGATGCAATACATCACACTGACCTTGTCCATCTGTCCTAGCAGAGGGCCCTGGGACAGACGGTTCTGGAAGGTCTGGTACCTGTACAGGACAGCTCGCATTTCTAAAACCTTTATGTGCAAAGAGCTTTCCACTGGGGTCCACGTACCCTGCATCTGATGGGAGCCCATGTGGGCACCCCAGCCCATCCCCCAAGCGTCTGTTGTGAGAATGTGGAGAGGGAAGGGAATCAGGAAGAGAACCCCCTTTAATAGGTTGCTGAGTTCCATCTACCACTTGAGCACTCTGCACACAGGGGATGTGACTAGCACCATTTGTTCTAGGTCGACAGTGAGCTGACTACTCAGGACTCTAATGGTCCACTGGGGGATACACATATGCAATCTGACCAGTGGTACTGTCACAGTGGTCACTACCATGAGGCCCAGCAGGCATAGGAACATCCTGGCTGAGACATACCGGCTGTCATGCATTAGCTGTGCTTGGGCAGCCAGGCAGTGGGCCCTGTTCAGGGGCAGGAAGGCTGAGCCCTGTGCTGAGTCCAAGACTGCTCCTATATACTGCAGTTGTTGGCAATGTGTCAACACTAATTTTGCTATGCTGACAGTCTCTCCCAGAGCATCAAACAGTCATCTGATTCGAGCCAAGGTCTTCAGGAGCTGATCCCTGGAGTGGACTTTTAATAGCCAGTCACCCAGGTAGTGGAAAACATAAAGGTCTTCTCTGCGAAGGGCTGCTGCCACTACTGCCAAGCATTTGGTAAAGACCCATGGTGTAGAAGACAAGCCAAAGGGCAACAATTTGAACTGATAATATTCCCCTTGGAACAGGAACCTCAAGTATTTTCTGTGAGGCTTCCAAATTTTGATATAGAGATAAGCATTCTTTATATGAGGAAATAGATCCAATCCCCTGCCTGCAGCAGTGGGAGTAGGCCTTGCAAGGTGACCATTCTATATTTCTTTTATTCTATGAATAAGCTCATCTCTCTCAGATCCAGGATAGGCCGCAGGTCTCCTGTTCACTTTGGGACCAGGAAATACTGTGAGTAAAATTCCATGTGACTTTGTTCCAAAGGCACAGGTTCTGTGGCCCTCTTTTGTAGCAAAGTTTGTACTTCCTCCAGAAGCAGAGGCAGGTGTTCTGGAGGACAGTAGGTCACTAGTGGTGAATGGTCTAGAGGTGTGTTTAGATATTCCAGAGCATGGCCTTGTTCTATGATTTCCAGAACCCATGCATCAGTTGTCACTTCCTTCCACTGGTTTAGATGGAGGGAAAGGAGACCTCCTACAACCACCCCTGGAGATAAAGGCGGTTGGGGGGGTATATAAAGAGTCAGGGGAGCAAGACAGGGTGGCTCTTCCTGTGCCATCACCTTTTGAATGGGTACCTGGGGTGGTGCTGGGGGCTGGCAAGGCTCCTGCTCCCTTGCCCTACTGTCTGGTTGCTGGGTGCTGTCTGAAACCAGCCAGATTACAAGGACCCCTGCACCTATAACTAGGTTGGATATGGTAGAGGGAATGCTCTGACTTCAGGGCTCTGCCTGAGGCCTGAAGGGTTGACAGAATATATTGGATGTCAGAACCAAACAGTTTGTGTCCTCTAAATGGGGCAAAGAAAATAGACTGTTGCACGTCATTCAGAAACCCTGTCACCCTGCGCTATGAATATCTCACAGATGCCAGAGGCTGAAGCTCTGGCAGAATCATCTGAGACATCATAGGCTGTACAGAACAACTGCTTGCCCACATCAGCCCCAGCACTAAAGGCTTTAAGAAGCAACTGTTTTGGTGTGCTCTCTGGCAATGCTTGTACAGCTGCCTTGGCCTTTCTCCAAATGGTGTTCTGCTACTTGATTATGTAGGCCTGGTAGTTATTGATATGAAGACCCAATGATGCAGAGGCAAAGATCCTTCTGCCCAAAACATCCGACCTCCTGGACTCTTCATCAGGAGAGAGGGAGCTCAGGTGCTTAGGTGCCCTAGACCTATCATGAGCAGCGTTACTGACCACTAAGTCTGCCTCAGGCTGAGTGGCATAAAATGGTTTCCCAGAAGGGGCCATGTACATTTTATCTGCTTTCCTGGGTATGGCTGAAATATTAGTTGGCCTATACCAGGCATAAAAGGTGGCATCCTCTAAAGCAAGAAGGAGAGGTAGCACCACAACTGCAGGAGAATCTGGGAACTCCAGGAACTCTACGAGGTTTTTCTTAGTAGTGTCCTGTTCCTCCAAATCAAAGCCCATGGCAGCTTGCAACTGCTGCATCATAGTGAAGAAACTGGGGTCCTCTGGAGGGGGGGAACTGGGGTGTGGACCACCAAGTCCTCATTGCATGTGGACACAGTGGAGCTGGTGCCCTGTCATAGGGGTTTTCAGCATAGTCCTCAGCCTCTTTCTCCTCATCCTGCATCATTACTTCAGGATTATATTCATACTCATCAACAAGTGCATCGACGGGGAGAAGCAATGTGCTGGCGATGTTTTTCGTGCCCTAGGGGAAGGCTGTGGCAAGGGTGCAACGTCAATGGGAGTTAGTAGTGGGCTCCATCAAGGGGCCCCTGGAACAGGGGGATTAGGTAACAGGTGTCTAATCATGTCAATAAAGGATGATAGAATCACTTGAATGTCAGCACCCGTATGGTCAACGGGTACCACTGGAGGAGCAGACGGAGAGGCTAAGTCCCTGACATCAATGAACCAACCATGCTGGGTCTTGTAGTGCCTGTGCCAATCCCCAACCTTGGTGTCATTTCGATGGCTGGGGGAGTGGGCATCGTCATCACCATAGAGGACAACAGGACAAAAGAGGTCATACCTGCAGAGCGAATGGCCGACCTAGAATGTTCAGGGAGGCTTTCTCATTGTCCTTATCCCAGTGCTTGTGTTTGTGACTCCCTGATGATTTATCCAGGGACTTGAACGACCTGGACTCAGTCGACTGAGCCGGCAATGCTGCAGCTTTGTGCCAGAGCTCCCTTTTCCATAGTGGTCACAGAATTAAAACCACAGCAGATCTGGCAGGCTTTCATGATGTGGTCTGGGCCTAGGCAGCAGACACAGACATCATGGGAGTTGCTGGTGTAAATCTTTTCTCCATACTCATAGTACCAGAATAATTTCAACATTGTCTTCGATGACATACAGGTTTCCGAAAAATCACAATGAAAGTGATCACCTTTTATAAAGAAAAAGAAGAACAGCGTCTACTGCAGTGGCATTTCGATCAGCAGTCTGATGAATCTGATCGACGGCAGGAAAAGAACTGAGGAAAAGAAGTGTTGCCCACGTTTATGTGAGAGCTGAAGTCTGACATCATGTGTGGCCCCTGGTGGACTGCCTGCAAAAGTTTCTATACGGTCCTAGCATTTGGTGGCTTACAGTTCCATAGGTGTGGCCTGATGAAAGAGACATCCTCAAAGATACCATCTGCCATGCCTCTCAGTTTCCTCAAGCACAAAATTAAGGACCAAGATTCTGCCTCTTTACAAGGCATTGATTAGCCCCCACCTGGAGAACTGCATGCAGTTTGGGGCTTCTTAATACAAAAAAGACACTGAGCAACACTGGGCCACCAAAATGACCAAGGGTATGGAAGGCAAAAGCTTTAAGTACGTTCACACAGTGGGATTTGGCACTATTACAGCACCTGTGTGTGAAGCACACTATTGCAGCTATTTCCTGTGCATCCCCACACAGGACCTATGAAGTGGTGCAGAAGCTGTCGAAGTGCTGCTGGCAGCCTGGCACCCTCTTATCCTTGTGTTTTATTTACTGTACATTCCTCTTCTGGCATCCGGCTCTCCAGTGCCTCACTTCAGGTGGGGTGGAGCATTCACACGGGGCCTTAAAGAGCACCTGACACCTTTGGGAAAACTTTGGAGAACACAATATTCAGACACAATTCAGGTTATATTTCATATGTTTTCTATAGATTTCTGCCCTCCATTATTTATTACTGGAGAAATTCCCACAAAAGCAAGATCTTTACCCATCACAGTTCATAAGCCTCTCTTACCTATTCCCAAATTGAAATTATAATGTTCTCTTGTGACATCACAGTCTGTTGCCATGGGAATAACACTGATGTCACAAGCAGAATATTATGACATCAGGTTAGGATGAGGCAACGGGAGCTGATGAACTCTTAATGTACAGCTGTCTAATTTTCATGCATTTTGCCTCAGTAATAAATAACGGGGATAAGAAATACACAACTAAAGAGACAGTATAGTTACGTAAGAACTTACCGTAACAGTAGACCTTCGAGAGTATCTCTTGCAGCAAGCCATAACACATCCTCTGAATGACTTCTCAGCAGCTGACTCAGGGACCTCCCCTTCCTGTCACCACGTGGTGTGCTTCTGCACATATAAAAAGGGGAGGTCCCTGATACTCCTCAGTTCTTTCCCATCTTAGCAACCGGTTATGAGAAGATACCCATTGGTCTCCGATGGGAACTGAGGAGAGCAACAAAAAGGCAGCAGCTTTAGGCTTCCATGAGAGGCTGAAGCACAGTACCTTTCTGAAGCAATAGCAAGGGGGAAGGCGAGTGGGGCAGCATGGCCTGCTGCAAGAGATACCCTTGAAGATCTACTGTTACAGTAAGTTCTTGCACAACTGTGCTATCTTCTTTGAGCCAATGTCTTGTAGCAGGCCATAACACATGGGAAGAATCCCAAGCAGTTATCATGCCCAAGGGAAGAGGAAGCGAACCATATCAGGTTAGGACAAGAGGCCATTGAGGATGGCCTGTCCAAAGTTGGCACTCTTCTTGGAAGCAATGTCTAGACTGTAATGTTTCGTGAAGGTATGTACAGTAGACCAGGTTGCGGCCTCGCACATTTCCAAGGCCGGGATCCCTAGAAAACATGCCGTAGAGGTCACGATGCCTCTAATGGAGTGGGGTTTCACAGTCCCTGTGAGAGGTTTATCATATTTGTTACTGATGAAGGTAATGCAGTTGGCCAACCATATGGACAAGCACTGCTTTGAAACCTGAATGCCCTGTCATCTTAGGTCGAAAGAAACAAAAAGTTGCTCAGTTTTTCGCAACTGTTCAGTGTGGAGAAGTAAAGTCTCAATGTTCTACGAACATCGAGAGTATGAAGTAGGGCTTCCCCTGGTTTCTCATGCTCTGCAAAATATACTGGCAACTGCAGGGACTGATTCAGAGTAAATTCAGAAACCAGTTTCGGGAGAAAGGAGGAGTTAGTACGTAAGGACATCCAATCCATATGGAACTGTAGGTAAGGCGGCTTGCACAAAAGCACCTGTAACTCTCAGATACATCTGCCTGATGTAATCGCCACCAAAAAAATCACGGGCTCAGAAGAACTTACAGTCAGTTTTTCAAGCACAAAATTCTAATCCCATACTGGGATTGCATCCCATATAGGGGGATGTAAGTGCAGGATACGTTTCAAGAAGGTTCTTATCAGAGTCAACTGGGACAATGGTTTGTTGTCCACAGGTAAGTGAAATGCTGAAATAGCCTCAAAGTGGACTTTTATAGAAGAATATTTCAGGCCACCCTCGGACAGAGAGAGTAAGTAGTCTAAGATGGTCTGTGGGGAACACTCATAGGGGTCCAGTTCCCAGGAAGAGGCCCAAATGCAGAAGCGTTTCCATTTAACGGAGCAGAAGGACCTTGTAGAGGGCTTCTGAGCCACCTGTAGGATCTCTGCTACCCTTGGGGACGCTTTGTAGCGAGAGAGGACTATGTCTTCAGGAGCCAAGTGTGCAGGTTCAGGGACAGAAGGTCTGGGTTCAGCAAAGAGCTGTTCTTCTGTGATAGCAGAGCCAGACAAAGTGGAAGAGGAAGTGGATCCCGGTCTGAGATTTGCAGAAGCAATGGGAACCAGATCTGCCTCGGCCAGTAGGGGGCTATGAGGAGCATAGACGCCCTGTCTCTGATCAGTTTTAGGAGTACTCTTTGCTGGAGAGGAAAGGGCAGGAAAGCGTAAAGATATTTTCCTGTCCAAGAATAAGATAAGGAGTCCTGCCATAAAGTTCCAGGACTTCACTCAAGAGAGCAATAGAGAGGCAGTTTTGCATTTTGCCGAGAGGCAAATAGGTCCAACTCCAGATGACCCCACTGGTGGAAGACATCTTCCAAGATGTCTGAGTAGAGTTCCCACTCATGGGCCTGAGCAAAGGATCTGTTCAGGGTATCTGCTAGGGTATCTGACACCTTTAGAATGTGGACCGCCAGAAGGTGAATGCCCTTCTGGAGTGCCCAATACCACACCCTCATGGATTCTTGGCAGACAGCATATGAATGGGTACTGCCTTGTTTGTTCAAGTAGTGAACTACTGCTGAACTGTCTGATTGCACTTGAAGACAACCCTGTGGGAGCAAGGTCCTGAACACCTGTAATGTGTACAAGACAGCCTTCATTTCCAGAATGTTGATGTGAAGATGAGCCTCCACATTCATCCAAGAGCCCTGGGACTGAACCTCCTGCAGATGGGCACCGCAACCCATCAAGGAAGCATCTGTCGTCAGTATGAGATCTGGAACAGGGGAATGGAATGATACTCATTGAAGTAGATTGTGCATGGACATCCACCATTGCAAGGTGCAGAGCACCGGAGCAGATAATAGGACAGGGGCATCGAAGTCACCATTTTCTGATCCCATTGGACCCGGAGGGTCCACTGAAGTACCCTCATATTGAGTCTGGCATGGGGGACAGTAGCCAACAAATGTCCCAGGAGTCAAAGGTAGTCTCTTTCGGAGACATAACAACAAGTTTCCATTCTTAATATCAGAGCAAGAATGGCATCTGCCCAAACCCTGGGAAGAAACGCCATGCCCAGAGAGGTGTTCAGTACTGCTCCCATACATTGCAGAGTTTGTGATGGGACCATCATCGACTTTGGGTGGCTGACCATGATGCCCACCACGAAGAACATCCGTAGGGTGCAGGCCAGGGTGTATTCTAACATGGGGCATGATGACACTTTGAGGAGCCAGTCGTCCAGGTATGGAAAGTCATAAAGGCCTTCCTTACTGCCACTAGGCATTTTGCAAACACCCTTGGAGCCGAGGAAAGGCCAAAGGGAAGGGACCGGAACCGGAAATGATGGCCCTGGAACCGGAGGCATAGGACCCGCCGGTGTGCAGGGTGCATCATGATAAGAAGGTATGCGTCCTTCATATCCAGGGAACAGAGCCAGTCCCCCACATTCAGCAAGGGCAGCAGGGTGGGGAGAGTAACTGTCCTGAACATTTGGTACCTTATGTAGAGGTTGAGCCCTCTGAGATCCAGAATGGGGCGTAAGTCTCCCATCTATTTTGTAACTAGAAAAAAATCGGGAGTAATATCCTGAGCCCCTCTGATGAGCAGGAGCAGGTTCTATGTCCTGCTTCCATAACAGAGCATCTATTTTTGCCCTCAGTACCAAAGTGTGGTCTGGAAGGTAAAGAGAGACCTGGGGACGCAAGGGAGGAGGAGGACTAATCAAGTCCAACAGGTGACTGTACTGGACCAATTGAAGGATCCAGAAGTCTAAAGTTATCCCTTGACAACCTCTGAGGTGCAGGGAAAACCTGCCCCTGACAGCTGTGGAGGGGTCTCCACCACCACCACCACAGCTGGAGAGAGGCCTTCAGGCTGAAGGCTGGCCCTGCTGAGGAGGAGCTGCAGGGGCATATCTGGGTCCAGGCACAGCTAACTGAGCTTTTTGCTTGTTAGCGAGCAGCCTTTGAGTAGCAGATCTACCACGACTGGAGTGACCACAAAAGGATCTCCTGTATGCAGGCTTAGCTTGAGGGTGATATAGGGTCTGGACCGACTGAAGGGTATGCCCGGAGTCTTCTAAATCCTTCAGAATGTCCTACATCTGTGGGCCAAAGAGTTTATCCCCTTTAAAGGGAGCACTGAGGATGGATTGTTGTATATCTTGTGAGAAACCTGAAACCCTCAGCCATGCATGGCGTCTGAGGCAAATACCCGCAGAGGAGGACTGTGCTGAAGAATCTATGGCATCTTAGGCAGCCCTGAGCAGGTGGCAACAGACAGCTGCTGCAGTGGAAAGCTTTACATTAAGGTCCTCTTGCAGCTGACCTGCCACAAGGGACTGGATGGATTCCTGTGCAGCTTTTAGGATTTCCTCCTGATATTTGAGAAGGTGATCCACATAATTGAGGATACGAAGGAACGGTGTAGCCGAGGCATAGATCCTTTTTCCCATGACATCCAATTTCTTGGATTCATTGTCAGG
Organism: Neoceratodus forsteri; assembly: GCA_016271365.2. Lineage (NCBI taxonomy): Eukaryota > Metazoa > Chordata > Ceratodontiformes > Ceratodontidae > Neoceratodus > Neoceratodus forsteri. Next base: position 1,225,857,634 of record CM057450.1, read on the forward strand.
GGGTTGTGCACTCATATGCTGTGGTCGAGCAGACCTATCATGAGCCACATTACGAACCACTGAGTCTGCTTGCGATGGGGTAGTAAGATAAGGGTGTTCCACAGAGGCACGATAAAGGCAGTCCGCCTTGTGGGGTTTGTTGGAGGGAATCCTGCCAAGCTGCCCAAATGGCCTCCTCAAAGGCATACACCAGGTGAGGGATGACCAAGGTGAGGCTTTCTGGAATACCAAGGTATTAGGCCAACTTTTTTCTGGAGGCATCCTGTTCCATAGTTTGGAATCCAAATGTTTGCTATGGATGAACCATAATATCTGAGAAGGAAGGGTCATCCAGGGGAGAATGTGGCAAGTCAGGGGTAGGTTCCCCCTGAAGGGAGGATGCCTCAGAGGAGGGCACCGGGGATTATTTTTTTTTTATTGCATGTTTTTGTTAGATGGGATGGGGTATACCATTGTTACAGTAGTACATTCAAAGGCAGCAGTACAGTGGGTACAGTGGTAAGCTCAAAACAGTGAAAATCATGCAGCACACAGTATTAAATGTTCTAATATCTATACAATGTCACCTGGATCTATGACTGGGCATCTCTATCTAATTTGGCTACTGTGCTTTCTAACAACCAGTTCAGGGAATAACATCTTGTCTTGTGACATGATCCATATGATCCATTTGTTCCAAAAATTCCTAGCACTATCCACCCTGAGGTTCATGGCTGCGGTGATCTTTTCCAAGGTATTTATCTGCTGAAACAGATCTTACCAATCTGTCATGCTGGGAGGGGACTACTGGAAGCACTTTCTGGAGATAGACTTTTTAGCTGCCAGAAGTAGCACAGAAATCATTTTTCTGGATTGCTTATTTTTAATTTCTGGGGGAACCAATGCAAGAGGGCCAGTGCAGGGGTCAATTGTATAATGCCTGGGTAGATCTCTGCAAGGGCTCCTTCTATCCGGGACCAAAAGTCTCGGATGACTGGGCAACTCTCAAATATATGGAAGTAGGTTGCTACCTTCTCTCCACAGGCCCTCCAACAGTGAGACCCCCTCTTGGCATCATATTTCCCCGAAACATGAGGTGTCCTAAAATACTTCACCGTACATTTCCAGCAGTATTCCTTCCAAATGTATGAGCTAGTTACCCCTTGTTGTGTCAAGAAGATCTGGCTCCAGGCTTGTTCAGAAATCTCCACCCCCAAATCAGTCTCCCATGAATCTTGTATTTTTAAAAAAGCTTTGTTCTTGAATGGCAGGAGGGCCGTATATAATGTGGATATAATATGGTTCGATAATTGCCTAGATTTAGTTTCTATTATTTATTCTAACCACTGGATGCGCCTGTTCAGTTTCCCATCTCAGCCCACACCTCAGGTGCAAGTAATGTTGGATCTGAAGAAATCTATAATGATCCCTTCTATTCAGCTGGTAGATTTGTTGCATCTGAGAAAACATCCTAACCACCCCCTGATCATACCACTGGTAAATATGGCTCAGGCCTCTCTGTCTCCACTCAGAAAAGGTAGGATCCGTTGATGCTGGGAGAAAGGAATGGTCATAACTAGGTGTAACCAAAGAAACAGTCGATGGTCTCACCCCTGGCTCCCCCAGCCTCATACACCAGATATGTATAATTAATCTAGTGAATCTGGACTGGACCAGCTCCTGTATTTGACCCTTAAAGGGGAGGGGCGGACCCGGTTATCTGTTCAATTCTACCCAACTCTCCCTCTAATTCCAGTGTTTTCCAGTGGGTATCAACGTTGAAGTCCCACCAGTGTAAGGCATGGGCAAGCTCAGCAGCACAATAATACATTTTAAGATGGGGAACAGCAAGCCCTCCTCTAGATTTATCCTGTTATAGAAGGCCAAAAGCTTTCCTGGCCCCCCCCCCCCCGGCAAATAAAAAAGGAAAGCATTTTATCCCAGGTTTTGAAGTTCATCAGAGGGATTGGTATGGGGAGGTTCTCAAAGAGGTACAGAAACCGTGGAAGAACAATAATTTTAATAGAATCTACCCTCTGTATGAAGGTTATAGGGAGGGGTTGCCATTTCAACAGTTCAGTCCTTAGATTCTTAACAAGTGGTGTGTAATTTACCTCGTATAATTTATCTAGATCCTGTGGTATCTGTATACCCAAATACCTAAAATCTGTGTATTCCATCTTAATGGAAAAGTGTTCTGAATCTCAGTGGTGGGTCCATAGTGCCATCTAAGGACCTCCGTTTTTGGTGTGATAAGCTTATACCTGGATAGATCCTGCAGTTCCAAAAGTAAGGTGAATAATCTGGGAAGGGAAGAATTTGGGCATGTAAGATAAATCAACAGCGTAAAAATGCAGTTTTATGTTCCGTTTCCCCTATCCTTATGCCCTCAATGTCCTGGTCCTCTCGAATTGCTTCTGCCAAAGGTTCTGCATACAGGGCAAAGAGTAAACGGAAAGAGGACAACCTTGTCTTGTTCCCCTTGTTAGTTGGAACCTCTCTGAAAAGGTGCCATTTGCCCATACTGCCGTGAGGGGTGAGGTGTATAGAGCCCATATCCAGTCCCTAAATTCTGTTGATGAAATTAAAATTACTTAATGTATCCTGTAAAAATTTCCATGCTACACGATTAAATGCTTTTAGGGCATCCATGCTTAACAGCAGAAAGGGGGTTGATGTTTTTTCTACCTTTTCTAGTACATAGAGTGTCCTTTTGATATTATCTGTTGTTTTTCTTGTGGAGACAAATCCAATTTGATCTTTGTTGATTATAGTTGGCAATATGGATTCAAGGCGGTAGGCAAGGGATATGGGCATAGAATTTGTAGTCCTGGTTAAGGACAGAGATAGACCTATACCATTTACAACTGAGGGGGATCCTTATCTGGTTTTAAGATTGTAGAGATAATCGCATCTCTCCAGGATGGAGGGAGATCGGTCTTCTGCTCCTGAAGGTCCCTAAATAGGTTCTGAAGTGTGGGAAGGCTCTCCTTGCTGAAGCCCGTGTACAATTCTGAGGTCGCCCGTCTGGGCCCGGCCTCTTTCCAGTCTTGGCAGGCTTAATTGTTTCGGCTGTTCCCCTGAAGCAATGGGTAGTAATAGTTGTGACTTTTGTGTTTCAAATAATTGGGGAAGAGTAATTCTCCTCTAGGGGCTGGGGGCCTTGTGAATACAGAGATTCATATACATATCTAAACCCCTTCAGAATATCCCTAGTGCTGGTCAAAATCTGTCTAATCTGATGGCGTCTTAATTGTGTTATCATGCCGCAATTTCTTTGCGTTCACAACCTAGCAGCTAAGAGTTTCGAGGCCTTGGCTCCTCCCTCATAATATTTTTATTTGACATAAATCAGGGCTTGCTCAGTTTTATAGGTAAGAATATCCTGTGATTTCACCTTAATTCCTGTTATATGCTGCAGAGCCAATTTATCTCCTTGTATATGAGCAGCCTGGCAGAAAAGAAGTTCAGCTTCCAGGTCTTTCTGCCTTTGTTCTCTGTCCCTCTTCTCTTTTCCTGCAAATTCAGTGGTTTTGCCCCTGATTATCGCTTTAAGCGTATCCCAGTGGTATTATTCTGATGTAGTATTTCTGGGATGCGCTGGGTGATATATTTAACATATTTCTGATTTTTTTAATAAAGAATTATTAAAACGTCACTGACCGGGGGGTCTCTCTACTGCTGTGCGGAGTTCAATTAGAAGGGGGCATGGTCTGTAAGTAAAATGGGAAATATAGTGATTTGCTCTACTAAATCTCGATGTTCTGCTGCGATTAAAAAATAATCTATCCGGGAATAAGAATTATGTGCCGCAGAGAAATGGGTGTAATGTCTCATTCCCCAATTCCTACTCCGCCATACATCCACTAGGCCCATTTCCTTTATCAGTCTCCAGCCGTGTTTCTGGCCCGTGGACATATGTGGCGGGTGCGGGTTAGAACTGTCCTGCCCTGTGTCCATGAACAAATTCAGGTCCCCACCTATCACTATTATCCCCTGTTTAAGTTGCATGATCTTGTCTATGAGCCTTTGATGCAGCCTTGGGTCTGCACCCGGGGGGACATACACACTCGCCACAGTGTATAGCGTTCTCCACCACGTGCCTGTAACCATCGCCAAGGTCCCCTCCCTATCATGATATGAATCTTTCACTTGAAATGCAGAACTATTTGGAATCAATATTGCTGAGCCCCTCCTCCCCCCCCCGAACAATGCGAACTAGCAATCACCCTGGCCATCCCAAATTTAGTTAGTTTTTGATACTCTATGGGGTTCATATGGGTCTCCTGAAGGAGTACCATCTGAGGATGGGTATTCTTAAGGTAAGATAATACCTTCCCCCCTCTTAATTGGACCTCCTAGACCATTTACATTATGAGATATGATCTTTATGTTATTAGTCTGAGCCATATGGATGTAGCAAGGTTGGATAAATACCCTGAGCTTTATCCAGAGAAACCCTTACTCCCGTGTCCCTGATACCTGCCCCAGCTTGAGGCTTCTGAGGAATTCATGTATCTTTGCAATTTGGTGTCCCCTGTTCCAATTTTCGATATGAAGAATAACTATTTCCAAAAAAGGCTAACCCGTCTATCACATAATAAACCATATACAGTGATCGGATAGCGACTTCCAACAACCAGTGAGTAGTCCTGGCTTGCAGCGACTCTAGGTTGCTAGAAAGGTGACTGCAATACAAATCTTGAAGTGCCTGTCGGGGTGTGGTTGACCCCAAAAAGTGGTGAACATATTAGTACACATAGGTATGCTGAAAATCAAAAAGGGGTTTGGGATGGGCAGATAAAATAATAATATGGCATAAAAAGAGAGTAAGAAAATGGTGCATTTTGAGAGAACATTGACAGATACACATTCCAGCCCCCTCGCCTGTGCATAAACTAACAGGGGTGTGATACAACATTCCCAATATCCACCGGGTATGATCCCGTTATAGTTTAGCTATACAGTCCATTGTTTAATGTCCCATAGGATTATACTTATCCTAGCGAGATGTGTCTGCCCTCCAGGAGGTTTGAAAAGATTGCATGATCTAACTGAGAGTCTATTTGGCCGTTTTGCTTTAAGCTGAGTGCCCAAGGATCTGAGGAGGTGATAGTGGCGAACTGGGCAGGCTGGGCTGACTTGCCCTGAGGTGGGTGCAGGGTACAGCTGTCTCCCACTGGGAGGATCGGGTGGCGCCGACTGGAGGGTCAGCTTTCTCTTGGATCATCCTGAGCTCACCAGGGGCTGCCTGATTGGGTTGGGTGTGCGCCAGTGGCTTAATTGTGAGGGATTTGCCTGCTTGGTGCCTGCTTTGGGGTGAGTCTGGCCTAGGCTTGCTGAAGAGTGATCGTATCTTGGGATTGGATCTCATTTTTCTCGGACTTTCGGAGCTTCAGTTGTTAGAGCCAAGTTTTGAAGATCTCTTGGATTACCAGCTAAGGACTGGATGTTGGGATCGCCTGTCTGATATTGCAAGTACATTATGAACTATGGTGGTACCATATAACTATATGCTCATTTAAGGAGGCAGTGAGAGGGCCTCTTTTTGATTTTATTATCATTTAATGTCAGTTGACCTGTGGCAGTGAGAGGGCCGCATTGTATGGACAGATATTTTTGTTAAGGGGGATGGTGACAGCTCCTCCTTTTGCACTGTGAATATTTCTTGGGATTTTTGGCAATCTCCCTTTGTACTGGAATACTAAGTATACTGGACAGCAAACTACTGACAAACTCTGTCTGACTGGACTGGGTTTAGTGTGCTCTTTCTGTTTGTTATTGTTGAGTTGACTTGGTAATATTTTAATTAGTAGTATTTTGAGGCCCACAAGTGAGAGTTGTGGGGTAGGGTTTGTTTTTTGGGTTTGTTTTATACCTTCTGCTGTGTGTAGATAGACTGTGTTTTAAGAATGCGAAGGGAGGGTCCAAGGATGGTCAGGCAGTATTCCCCCACCAGGCTCAGGGAGATGCGCCCCTTTGACAGACCCTTTTTACCAACAGAAACGTTAAACGCTTGTCAATCCTTTGGGATTGCTAGGTGGCATCGGAAGAGGGGCGGGGCTGGGCCTGGTGGGGGAATGGAAAGGGGGTGACGTATTGGGGTGGTGGGGACCAGGCGACACCTTGGGCAAAATAGTGTCAAGACAGGGGTAATCCCTGTCTTGTTCCCTGCACTAAAGGACCCAGAAACTGATGCTGGACAGGAGTAGAGGTCTTCCCCAGCATCTCATCCAACCTGGGTGGTCCATCAAAAACAAGACAGCTATTATAGCTGATCTTGTTGAAACAGTGAACCTGGCATGCATCACTGAGACTTGGCTGGATGAAAATGCAGGCCCAGTATTGGCCTCTGCACTTCCGGCTGGCATGTCGGTGATTTACAGCCGAAGGCTGGATCGTAGGGGTGGGGTGTAGCCATCTTTTTTAAGACTGAACTGGGCCTTGTGGATGATCCAGCAGGGACCACCAGATCCTTTGAGCGTGTTATGGGTGAGGGTGTAGGTTGTAAGATACTCCTCATCTACCACCCACCAGGTGATGGGGGTTTATTACTGCAGGAGATTGTGGACTTTGTTGTCGACATGGTGCTAGAGTTACCCAGATGGATAATTCTGGGGGACTTCAGTGCCTGGGTCGATGATGAACTCTCGCAGTTTGGTCAAAATCTCCTCCAGCTAATGACAATGCTGGGCCTTAACACAGGTTGTTACCTCCTCTACCCATATAGGAGGCCACTCATTGGATCTGCTGTTCCTCCTGGGGATGGAGATCACTGGTTTGAGGGTGGAACCAGTCAGTTGGTCTGACCATCACACCATAGGGTTCAGTTTTGGGGCCCCCCAAATGGACCTGCCCCCTTTGGAGATGGTCCGGTACTGCACTTTGAGGGGAGTTACCCCAGATGGTCTATTGGCGATGCTGAACCTATAGGGATTGCTGGATGAAAGCACAAGTCCAGGAGACCTTGTACTAGCCTATAATAAGGCAGTGGAGGATGCCCTGGACTTGATTGCTCCTGTTCGTGTTTGACCACTCACTCTTCGCCCAAGGTCCCCTTGGTATAATGGGTCCTTGCAAGAGTTGAGGCGGAGTGGATGAAGGCTGGAGAGAGCATGGCGGAAGTCCGGTCTGGATGCTGACAGGCTTAGATTGATGGAACATTGTAATGGCTATCAATCAGAAATCACCCGTAGGAAGGCAGAGTTCCTGTCCAGGGAGATTTCTGCTGTGCAGAACCGACCAGCTCAACTCTTTCATACTGTTGACAGATTCTGCATTCCAGTCTGTCTACAGTCTGGAACAGCTTTTTCACAAATTAAATGTGATGAGCTAGCTCAGTTTTTCGCAGATAAGGTTGCCAGCATCAGGTTCAGAATCGGCCCGGCTCTCTCCAGGAGGGGTTGTGGAGGTCAATGGGAGGTGGTGAGTGCCCAGTCTGTCTGGACAGACTTCAGCCGACCGGAATTCACAGACATTGTGAAGATTGTCCAGACTTTGCGCCCTAACCAGTTGTAGTTTGGATCTGGGCCCTACCTCTCTTTTGGTGGGATGTGTAGATGTTATCTGCCCATTCCTAGCTGAAACTGTATGGAGATCCTTGGAGAGGAGAACCTTTCCGGATCCCTTAAAGGAGGCAGTCATTCGACCACTCCTTAAAAAACCCTCCTTGGTTCCCGTCAATCCAGCTAACTACTGACCTGTCTCTAACCTTCCCTTTGTGGGGAAGGTTATTGAGAAGGTGGTTGCGTTACAACTGGACAATCACTTAGTAACTCACAATGTCTATGAAGCTCTCCAGTCTGGTTTCAGGAAGAGGGGATAGCACAGAGACTGCCCTTGTATGGGTATAAAATGACCTCCTGATGGCGAGAGATAAAAGGCTCGTACCATCTTGGTCCTTCTCGACCTCTCAGCAGCTTTTGACACTGTGGACCATGAGGTGCTCTTGGAGACCCTGCGGTTTCTTTGTGGACTGTCAGGTACAGTCCTCAAATGGTTTCAATCTTTCCTTCGGGGCAGGTCTCAGAGAGTGGTCACTGGAATTTATTCCTCTGATGCCCTCCTCCTGTCCTGTGGGTTGCCGCAGAGCTCCACACTGGCACCCATGTTGTTTGCAGTGTATATGCTGCCTTTAGGAGAAATCATCAGGTGATATGGCTTGAGTTTTCACTGCTATGCAAATGATACTCAGCTGCATATGTCCTTTGTACCCAGACAGGTTGATGCGATCCCCATGCTAAATAGTTGCCTCTCTTGAGATCAAAGACTGGATGAGCTTGAGTTGGTTGAGACTGAATCCGGATAAGACTGAGGTGCTGGTCATGGAACCGGGCCACCTGGGGGCGAGTGCTGGTGCTGGGCACATGTCGGGCCTTTGGCTTGATGGTGTCCAGCTCATCACCTCAGATCAGGTGCATAACTACAGCGTTGTTTTTGATGATGGCTTGACCTTGGAGTCTCAGGTGTCAGCTGTGGTCAAATTCTCATTTTACCATCTGAGGAATATTGCCCGGGTGAAACACATGATTCCCCCGGGTGATCTTCCAACACTGGTCCACACCTACATTACTACCCATCTTGACTACTGCAATGCCCTCTAACTAGGGCTCTCTGGGGTTGATATCTGCCACTTGCAACTGGTGCAGAACGCTGCAGCCAGGCTGTTGACTGGTACCTCTAGGTCCACTCATAGTACACCTGTCCTGTGTGAACTGCACTGGCTGCCAGTTCAGTGGCGGATCACCTATGAGGTAGGCTTGCTTACCTTCGATGCCCTACATGAACAGGGACCCAACTACCTTAAAGATCTCCTGACTCCCTACTCCCCCAATCGCCCTCTCCGATCCACCAACGAGGGATTGCTAGAGATTCCCAGGGTTCACCTTAAAACATTTGGAGCTCGTGCTTTTTCGTTTGCAGCACTGATCCTGTGGAATTCTCTACCTCGTTGGTTAAGAGAATGCCTGACCACCAGCAATTTTAAATCCATGCTAAAAACATATTTATTCTCTTTGGCCTTCCCAGATTAATTGAATTGATTTTAATAAGTTATTATATTCTCTGCTTTTATATTGTATTTATAATTTGTACAGCGCCTTGGTTTTGAAAGGTGCTATAAATATAAAAACTGATTGATTAATTGATGTAACAATGACCCACTCAACTGGAACATTCCAACAGTGTCTCTATTACTTAAATAGGTAGGAGTTCTGGGTAATGGCCATATGAAGCCATGCTTTCCCAAGGCAGCACAGGCGTGGGAACTGGAGCAATAGCCAGGAGCCCCCCCCCCCGGAGAACTCGCCACCCAGGCCCCGGCAGCAAGACTCACACGTCCAGATCACCGTATTATAAGAAAAGTTATATCCGTTCTTTGGTTTTTAATAATTAATCAATGGCACCACAGAGACATCTCTCCCCCTTATTTCCCCAGAGCAGGAGAAGGGCACTCTGCTGACCTTCAGCTTGAGCACCCCAAAACTGGGGATTCTTGATCTGGTCCATCTCCTCCTCTTCTTCCGAATCTGCCATGTCTCATTCCTGTAAGAATGGGTCAGCCATAACTTCCTCTCTGGGATGAAACCCCTGAGAGACTGGAGAGGAGCTGTCTGTTCTGGAGGCCAAAGAAGGCCTGGAAGGGGCAGAAGTGGGAACTACCGCCTCCCCAGATTGGTGTTGAATGGAGGCCCTAGTAAGACCCATAATGAACTGGACTAGAGCATGAACATCCACCATGGCCAGCTGACCCCCTGAGGAGGCAAGGGCCATGGACTGATTATGGGCACCACAGATGGAATGGCCAATGGAAATGAAGGTGGACAAAAGCAATGGGTCCTGATGGAATTCACCCCGGAATTCTGAAGTAATTAAGGGAGGAACTAGTGAAACCACTGGCTACTCTTTTTAAAAATCATGGGAGGATGGTGTAGTACCCGAGGACTGGAGGAAGGCAGATGTGATTCCCCTTCACAAAAGTGGGACCAAGACAGAGGCAGGAAACTACAGACCTGTCAGTCTGACCTCTGTGGTAGGGAAAGTGATGGAGTCATTTCTGAAGGAAAGAATAGTTGAGTACCTAGAGGCCAGTGGGGCACAGGACCCAAGGCAGCATGAGTTCACAGTGGGAAGGTCATGTCAGGCGAATCTAATAGATTTCTTTGACTGGGTGACCAAAGTAGTAGACCAGGGAGGGGCTGTGGACATGGCCTACCTAGACTTTAGCAAGGCATTTAACAGTCCCACACAAAAGAGTAATAGTCAAATTAACAAGCCTGGGAGTGGGTCCCAGGGTGGTAGCCTGGGTAAAACATTGGCTGCACAACAGGACACAGAAGGTAATTGTAAATGGAGTCCACTCTGAAGAAAGAGGGGTTACTAGTGGGGTACCGCAGGGTTCAGTATTGGGTCCAGTCCTTTTTAATGTCTTCATCAGTGACATTGCAGAGGGACTGGAAGGAAAAGTATGCCTTTATGCAGAAGACACAAAGATCTGCAACAGGGCTGATACACAAGGAGGCATGGAAAGGATGAGAAGGGACTTGGCAAGGTTGGAGGAATGGTCAGAAGTTTGGCAGCTAGGATTCAATGCAAAGAAGTGCAAAACAATGCACCTGGGAAACAAAACCCAGGGAAAAAATACACAGGGGGAGAGGTAGTAACAACAACAAAAGGAAAGGGACCTGGGGGTAATCATATCAGATGACCTTAAGGTTAGCAAGCAATGTGAGAAGGCAGTAGGGAGGGCTGGGGGTATACTGGAATGCATAGGGAGAGGCATCAGCAGCAGAAAAGAAAAAATTACTCACCTTAGTAATGTTGTTTCTTCTAATGGAGTCTTGCTGTATTCTGACAATAGCAGTGAGGTCCAACCTTCGAACTGCCCCAGAGATGAAAGAGTTAACTTTCCATGCCAGGCATGGAACGCTGAGCTCAAGCTCGGCTGAGACTCTGTCTGTTGCTGTTTGAACTCAAACCGTCAGATCTTTATGAGCTAAACTCACTGAGAGTCCTGTATGGAAGCTGTAAACCTACACTAGCCAACTGGCTACTAAATATAATAAAAATATTTTTTGATCCCAAAGCAAAGACTCAAGTCAGGAAACCCAAAAAATGAAATAAACACAACACCCACTCACCCAAAGAAAAGAGGGTGATAAAAAAGGGTGGGGCACCTACTAAGTGCCAACACTGCTACTGCCCACCCACATCCCAAAAACAAAGGTTCTGAGAGGGGAAGGCGGGGGGAGGTCAGAATACAGCAAGACTCCATTAGAAGAAACAACATTACTAAGGTGAGTAATTTTTCTTCAAAAACAACATGTGAAGCCTTGCTGTATTCTGACAATAGCAGACTACTAAGCAGTACCTCCATGGAGGAGGAACAGAAACCTACTTAGGAAATAGGCTCTGAAGCACTGCTGTGCCAAACCGAGCATCGCTCCTAGCCTGGATATCCAGAGAGTAATGCTTGGTCAAAAGTGTGAATCTGTTTTCAGGTAGCTGCTTGACTTATCTCTAAGATAGGAATATCCTGGCAGCAGCCAGGAAGCAGCTGTACCTTCTGGTAGAGTGAGCCCTCAGGCTGAGGGTGGAATCCTACCTAGTTTTCATAACAAAATTGGATACAGAGACAATCCACCTGGCAATGGATCTTTAGTGGCAGGTTTCTTTACCAACCTCACCATAAGTGAGGGAACAGTTGGAGAGTCAAACCTGTGACCCTTAGTCGTTCTATGTGGTGACTAAGGGCTCTTTCACATCAGGCATGCAGCCTCCTCTCACCAGAGGAGGAATGGTCAGTGAAGAACACAGGAAGAGACATAGATTGGTTAGGTGGAAGTCTGAAACCACCCTAGGTAAAAACTTCCTATTATCCTGAGGACCACCTTCTCTATGGAAAGAGATAAAATCAGGTTCCACTGACAGGGCTTGTAACTCACTTATGCACTGGCAGAAGTGATGCCACCAAGAAAACAGTTTTTCCAAGTCAAGTACTTAAGCCTGCATGAGGACAAAGGCTCAAAGGGGGGTTGCATAAGCTGAGCAATGCAAACATTAAGGTCTAAGCAGGGCAGGGTCCCTGAACTGGCAGATTGGTATGAAGTAATCCTTGAAAACTTGGAGAATACAGGGTGAGCTGGAAGAGAGAAGGCTACCTGCTGAAAGAAAAGCAGAGACAGCTGGATGCACCCTTAGTGTAGCTAGTCTGAGTGCCAAGCTATTCAGATGAACCATATAGTCAAGGACTGGGCAGGTCAGCAGACTCTGGAAATATGCTTCCCAGAGCACCACATGGAGAATCTTTTCCATTTGGAATTATAGGTTGTTCTGGTGGAAGGCTTCCTAGAAGCCTTTAGAATATCGATAACACATTGAGAGAGGTGTAAATCAGCAAACCTAACTCTTCAAGAGCCAGGCCTTGAGATTGAGAGATTTGAGATTCGGTGCCAAACCCTCCCTAGGCACAGGTTAACAGGTTAGCAATTCCTGGGAAGGAACAGGGAGTGGACTGCTAAGGACAACAGGAGGGTACCAGGGCTGTCTGGCCCAGTCTGGAGCAATCAGAATCACCTTGCAGGGTTGAGACCTGATTTTGACTAGCTTTTTGAACAGGAGAGAGGAAGGGGAAAAGCATACAGAACTTCCTTCCCAGTTGAGAACCAGGGCATCCAGGGGACTGAGCCCAACACTGGGGCCTGCAGAAAAAGGGGAAGTTGGTGATTGTCTGGGGCTGCAAAAAGATCTATCTGTGGGGTGCCCCATCTGGAGAAGATCACCTCCAAAATCAGGGGATCCAGTGACCATTCGTGATGGCCCTGAGATATCCTGCTGAGAGCATCTGCCAGGACATTGTCCTTGCCTGGGAGGTGTACTGCTGTAAGGGAGGTGTTCAGGGAATAGGCCAGAGACCACAACTTCACTGCTGCTGTGCACAGGGTCAGAGACCGAGTGCCCTTGCTTAAGTTGATATACCACATTGTGGTGGTATTGTCTGGTCCTGGATCTGGAACAACTTTGTTCTGGAATAGACTTGGAAAAGTTTAAGGCTAGAAACACTGCCTGAGTTCCAACAGATTGATGTGAAGCAGAGATTCCTGAGAAGACCACAACCTCGGTGGTCAGGTCTCCTTAAGTGGGCCCCCACCCCAAGAGGGAGGCATCTGTAGTAAGGATTAAAGAGTGAGACTGAGTGAGAAAAGGAACTCCCTTGTCTTAGATTGTTCTGATCCCTGCCACCACTGCAAAGCTGGGATCAGGGTTTGAGTCACTGTATCAGTTTGGTCAAGGGTCCTTTTCTGAGACCAAAAGGCTCTCAAGTGGAACTGAATGTCCCTCATCTGAAATCTTGCTCCCTGCACCACTGCTGTAGAAGCAGCTATGTGCCCCAGGAGCTGTAGAAAATGCCTGTGTCAAAGACACCTGTAGGGTGAATGAAGAGGCAGTGTGATAAGGGTCCTTGCCCTGTCCAGGGAAGGAAGGCTCTGTCTTTCTGTATCTAGCTCATGCCAATGAAGGTGAGGAGCTGAACAGGCTTCTAGAACTTGACTTTGAAAGATTCAGAAGGAAACTCTAGAGAGGTGAGCAGCTGCTGAGTTATCTGTAGGTGTAATGGACTTGGTCTGTGGACTGGCCTACTATGGACCAGTCGTCTAGGTGTGGAGATGGCCGATCCTCTGCCTTCTTAGGGAAGCAACTACTACTGCCAGGCATTTTGTGAACGCACTTGGAGCAGAGTTGGGCCGAAGGGCATTGCTCTGTGGTAATGGCCTGAGGCGGCTCGAATCCTGAGCAGTATTTTCGATGGGAGCTTGATGAGAATAATACAGGCATCCTTGAGGGGTCAAGGGAGACTAGCCAGTCCCCTGGCCTTAGAGGGTAGAATTATTCCCAGAGTCACCATTTTGAACTTTGGCTTAAAAGGTGCTTGTTTAAATATCTGAGATCCAGGATGGTCCACCATTCTCCTGTCTTTTGGGGTGAGGTGAAGTACCTGGAGTACAATCCTTTCCTTTGTGTGTAGGGTGGACCCTTCTACAGCTCTGAGAGCCAAGAGTGAAGAGTCTGCCTCTAGGGCAAAGTGCCTCTGAAGGATTGCAGCTGGAAAAGATCTGGTTCTCATCTTTGGAAATTTTTGAAGATGAGAACTAGTCCCTGGCTTACTACTCCAGGACCCATCTGTCTGATGTAAAGACTTTGTCCTGGACAAAGTAAGCCAGCCTGCCCCCAGGTGGTGGAGAATCGGCCCTGGCAAACCCATCAGGGTGCCTGTTTGGCAGGGGAGTTTAGGCTGAGGGGTGGAAGCAGGCCTGCTTGTGCCTTCTGCTCTTCTCTCTAAAGAACCCCCTCTGGGCATAGGCAGAAGGAGGCCTGGGCTTGTGTAGGTGCCCAGAAAAGGCATGCCCTGCCCCTGGGATGCTGCCGCTCTGGAGGAGTGGCTTGCCTTCCTTTACCTGAGCACTCCTTATAGGTATCCTGTATTCATCCATTTTTCATGTAAGTTCTCTGTTTGCCTCAAACAGAGAATTACCCACAAGGAAAATCCATGGCCTTAGTCTGGGTATCCTCGAGACAGGCTAGTACATCTGAGCCAAGCCATCCTACGAAGGGCCACAGATGTAGCCATGACTCTAGATGAAACATCATTGGAGTCCACGCATGGAATTGCACCTTGGATGCCTCAATACCATCAGCAGCCACCTGCTCCAGCCCTTGGCAAGCTGGGCTAGGTTCTGTTTAGCCAGTCATGATAGTGTCCCATCTAGATTTCTGATATCTAGCTGTATAGCTATATAATTAGCCTGCCTGAGTCCCAAGGATGCTGCCATGTACTGTTTCTTTGCCATGGCATCAATCATCCTGGAGTCCTTATCTGGGGGTGTGAAGCTAGGTATACTAGCCTTATCACAGGCTGCAGCCTGCACTACCCCAACATGGCTGCATTGCTGGCAAGGAACTCCGTATCTGAGCCTGACAGAGTATACCTCTTGTCCATTCTTTTTATCCACAGGAGTAGAATTAGGAGTCTTTAAAATCATAAATGTCTGTTTCCCAAAAGACTTGTGTAGGAGACAGGCAGCCTCCCTGGACTCTGGGATGTCCATCATTTCCCACATAGTCAGGCTCCTCCTGGTCATCCACAGCTTCTTCCATGAAAGCTGAGCAGTTTGAGACACTTTCTGTAAAACATGAAATGGGAGGGACCAGAAAGCCTAGGAGGAGACATCCTGAAGGTCTGGTCTGGGAGATGTCCGGTCAATGGAAGACATCCAGATTTTCAGTAATCATATCTGCCACTTTCTATACTTCTCCTTCCTCCTCCTCCGGTTCATAAAATTCCTCCAAATCACAATCCATCAGGAATTCCCTGAGCTGCTGGAGCCTTCAATGCTTTGTGGTCTTGTTGAGTGGCCACAGGAACCCTTTTCAGAATAGCGGATCCAAACATATCCAGTAGATGAACCGTTGAAATGCAGTTTTGGTTGGTAGAACTCTTCGTTGATGAACTGAAGAAGCTGGACTCGAGGAGAAACTTGATGTAATTAGTCGTGGTTGAAAAAACTGAGAATATCAGAGACCTCCTCTTATATGTGCTGAAGCACACCATGTGGTGACAGGAAGGAGGTCCGTGGGATTAACGACGAGAAGTCATCCGGAGGATGTGACACCTCAGCTGATATCATGTGTTATGGCCTGTTGCAAGACATTGGCACCGAAGAAGATATAGAAGATTACTTTAGTGTCCAAATATTATGTTTAGTCAAAGTTCTTCTCCAGGCATCAGTGATCTTTAACACTCTTGCAATGTTTCAATTCCCACCACTGCAGTTTCATGGGAGGTGAAGCGGATAAATTACAAAGCTCCTAAACGTGTTTACACTTAACCTCTGACTGAATCCAGCTACTCATTACCACCCACCAGTGCAGAATGCTCAGTGTAAAACAGGCCTTATGTGGAGCAATTATAAGCCTAAGAGAACTCACCAAGCTAAATATATGTAGCTGAGCACCACGCAGTTAGGTACATTGCCTCACAGAAATGCTTTCTATGTATATCTGACCCAAAAATATACAATTGTATTTTAGTCATAACACTCATAAAATCTTGTTTACCAGGTACAGGCACTTCCTGTTCTAACATCCACCCAGTGACGCCCTCCGTGCTCAAGAAATTTCTGACATGATCACAGGGAGGCACAAGGGATGTAACATTGTAATCTACGGGGGAACAGATTTCGATCATTTCTAAATGTTATAATGGCCGTCGCGATGAAACATGGGCACTGAGTGGGCTAATGGGCTGATGGCCGGTGCCCGTCGTGCCAAGCGGCCAGTATAATGAAAAAAAATGATTGTAGGTACCCCCATGAATTACAATGTTGCACATCCCCACACTCTCCCTGTGATCATGTCAGAAATTTCCTGGAGCACAAGCATGCAGGGGTGGATTCAGAACGGAAGTGCCTGTGCCCGGTAAAATAAAGACTACGATTTAATAACTAAAATACAATTGTATATTTTCGTGCCAGATATACATAGAAAGCATTTCTGGAAGGCAATGCACCGAACTGCGTGGTGCAGGAGGCTAACTTGGTAAGTCTCTTTAACACATTCATTCTGAAGGGAAAAAAAGACTAGGATATGATTCGGTCTTTGACATACTCAAACGTATCGAAAAGATTGAACAAACAGAAGTTTCTAATCTGGTGTCCATTAGCAGGACACAGGGACATACCAATATGCAGTGCAGCCCATAAAAAGTTTCCTCTGAGTGCAGCGCACCTTTAAGGTACCTCAGCTAATTGAATTAACTTTCCACTGAAAAAAAAGAAGTCGTTACACTATGCATTACTGCATTCCTGTAGAACACTACAGCAATGGGACATCTGTCTAGGCATCACTGTAAATTCAGGGGTATATTAGGAGGCACTTTTCCCCCAAAATTAGCCTGTCTGAGCAGTTCAGTCCTGATGAACCAACTGAACCTTTCAGGTAAACCACTCTGAGCAGCTGCCTCCTCAGAATGTACAGGAGCTGCTCTTGGCAGCCTCGCATTCACCCTACTGGGCCTCCCAGAAGCCACTTCTGATGGCAGTTACACCACGGCACCAACAGGTTCACCAGAAGCTACACTTGGCAGCAGTTACACTATGGACTTCACCAGGCCTTCCAAAGGCTGGTGTCGATAGTAGCTACTATCTGGGCCTCACAACAGCCATGCCCAGAGGTAGCTAGTCTCTGTCCCCAGTTGAACCTCCCAGACCTAGAACCTACACTCACTGGCAAAAACACTGTAGCCAAACCCTCCATGCGTTTACCCCTTCCCAAACACTTCTGTCAACCACTGCAAAACTTTCTTTGTTATTGTATTTTTAAATGAAAGGTTTTTAATTTTTTTCTATATATTGTAAGGATTATTTTTGGTGGAATGGTTGGATACATTACTGAAAAATTAAAAATGTTTCTAATATCTTTCATTTTTATAACCTTCATCCATTCAAAAGTACTGGATAGCCATTTTACAATCACTATACGTCATTTTAGGGTACGGGTTGTGAGATGAAAGACCTTTCCAAGACGCTGAAGGCCCCTGGCTGTTCCTCATGCCTCACAATGCACACACAGCCTGCCATTATCTTAAAACAACACACCATGTCATGTCCTATTCTTTAATAATGCTTTTGATGAGTAACTAATACAGAATGTTTGCCGTTCTAATCACAGCCTTGCTTTTTGAAAAAGAACTCCATTTAAATGTATGATCAGCTGTCTTTCTTTTTTAATCCTGATTTGCAACGCCAAACATGATGTTAAGCAGGGTGTCTGCAACACAAAGTCTCCACTGACTCATGGGAGCTGCTGACTGCCGGCAGCACTGTATAATTACATAATACTGTATTGCATGAAGCTCTACAACTTACTTAATGCAGCTCGCTGTTAATCAATTATTTAGTCTTGCCAGCAGTTCAGGAAGTGTGGCAATCTGCAGAGAAGCTATGCCACGGAAGAGAGAACCAAAGGAGTAGAGGAAGCAAAAGGGAAGAGGAGAAAATATTGGAAAATGAGAGTCATAAGGATTAAGACGTGAGAAAGAACAAGACACAAAAAAAAGATCAAGAATAACTGAAAAAGAAAAGGCACATTGCTGCGTACATTGTCATAAGTGACAACATGCATGAAAGCATAACAAGTGCTTTATGCTTGTGCAAGAGCATGATACTATTATTTATTTATTTAAATATTTCACCAGGAAGGCACACTAGCTAATAAGTCACTGCCTCCCAGTGCGACCTGGGGGAAGGGGTACAATAAGAGTGAAACATTAAACATTCAAGTTACAAGATCAACACTAACACACAGTTCTAAGGCAAGTGTTACAAGCAGTGTTACAACAGTGTTGCACATAATAGGTAGAAAGAGTGGACAATAATAAGAGCCGAGTTAATAAGTAAACAAGTGCTTACATAAAAGAAAAGAAAAGGGGGTGGTGAGAGAGGAAAGGAGGAGGGTAAGGTAGGGGGTGAGGGAAGAGTCATGCTCAAGTTACATTCAAGTTACAAGATCGACATTAACATGCAATTGTAATGCAGGTGTTACAAACAGTGTTAAAACAAAGTTGTGCTTAATATGTAGGAGAAAAGTGAACAATAATAAGTGCTGGGTTAGTAAGTAAACAAGTGCTTACGTGAAAGAAAAGGGGGAAAGGATAGGAAGGGGTGAAGTGGACTGATGTAGGGGAAGGGGAGTAGATGAGGGATACAAGCCCCTGAGGGGGTAGGAGAGGGACCCATGGAGAGCATCTGGCATCCCTTACATTCTGTGAGAGATCAAGGGTGGCCGGTAAGGGGCAACAATTTGGGAGAAGGGGAGGAGAGCTAGAAATTTGGGGGGTGAGGGTGCATAGGGTAAAATGAAATGTGACAGTAGAGGGGTAGGGTTTATCCAGGGCTTATAGGAGGGAATTAGGGGGGACATGGCAGGAACAGCTAGGAACAAGGTAATTTTTGAGGGCAGAGCTGATGGAGTAGGCTGAGGATGAGTGCTGAATTTGAGAGGGGAGTGAATTCCAAACTTTTGGGAGGCACTGAGAGTAAGCAGACTGGCTGATTAGGGTGGATCTGCTTGGGACTACCAGGGTGCGAGAGTCGGTTGATCTAAGAGAATGGGAGGGGGGGGTTATTATAAAAGAGGAGGTTAGGTAGGAAGGGAGCTCACCCAGCCAGTGCTTGGAGGTGAATTTAGCACAGTGGGAGAGTTGCCCATTTGAAAGAGAGGGGAAGGATAAGGCACGATAAAGATCGCAGTGGTGGGTGCGGGGGGGGGGGCATCCAGGGCAAAGCGGCAGAAGGAATTGAAGAGGGTGTTCAATCTGGCCAGGAAGGACTTAGGGGCAGCACCATGAACTACAACACAGTAGTTGAAAATGGGCAGTATCAACTTCTAAACAAGTTCATGCTTAGCCGTAGGAGGGATGCAACTACGGTTCCTGAACAGGGCACCAAACTTGGGGCGCAGTTTTTTCTGGATGGCATCAATATGTCAGAGAAGTTTAGGTGCTGGTCCAACCAGACACCTAAGTACCTGAAGGAGGTTGTGTCCTCAAGTAAAGTCCCATCAAGGGTGTGGAAAGTTGGTAGGGAAGGAAGCCTAGAGAGTCTCTGCCTTGTGCCAAAAGGTCATGGAGACAGTCTTCTTGGCATTGAGGAAAGGTTGATGGTTAGCAAACCAGAGCTGAACCTTGTCGAAGTCTCGCTGTAAGCTGGTTGTAACCTCAGCAGGACAGCAGCCAGATACATACAGGACTGCATCATTGGCACATATATGTATAGCGGTGGAGGGGGAGCAAACAGAGAGAAGGTCATTTAAGAAGATGGAGAATAGGAGGGGCCCTAATACAGAGCCCTGAAGGATGCCAGTGCTAACTGGAAGGGGAGGTGAAGTTGCATCCAAGATCTTAACTGATTGGGTTCTGCCTATAAGGTAGGCCTTGAACCAGTTTGTGGTGGAGGAGACAGGCCAGCTGCTGGGAGTGAGCTGATAAGAAGGAGTGAGAGACAGTGTTGAAAGCCTTGGCAAGGTCGACAAAAATGGCAGAGGTAATTTAACCATTGTCCATCCTGGTTAGGATGGAGTCTGTGAACCATAGGAGAGAGGTGGCGGTTGAGTGTTTTTTCCTGAAACCAGACGGGAAAAGGGTGAAAAAGGAGGTGTCAGACAGAAAAGAGGTGAGTTGGGAGAGGACAATGTGTTCTTGAAGCTTGGCAAGGGTAGGAAGGAGAGAAATGGGGCGATAGTTGCCAGGGGATGAGGGGTCATCCACTTTGGGTAGAGGGAGGACCACTGCATGTTTCCATGAAGACAGGACCGAGGCAGTAGAGAATGAGAGATTTAGGATTAATAAGAGTGGGTAGGCAATGGCCGGAGAGGAGTTTTGGGTTGAGGCCATCGGGAGGCACCTTTAGAAGGGATTATGGTGAGGAGGGCACATAGGCAGCGTTTGGAGTTACAGTAGTGAAAGAGAGGAGGCGGGAGGGTGTTGGAGGAGGCACACCAGTAGAGGGTAGAAAGGGTGAAGGGTAGTAAGGGAAGGATTTAAGTAGCTCAATGACACAGGAGGTACAGTAGGAGTTAAATACCGCTGCTACTGCTGGTGGGTCAGACACTAGTGACCTATTTACTTTAAATACCAGGGGAGGTGGGTGAGATGACAGGGTAAATAGAGCGTTGACCACCTTCCAGAACTTAGAAGGGGAATTTATGTTGGTGATGAAGGCAGATTTGAAATATTCAGACTTGGCTAACCATGTAGCCCTGGTGCAAACGTTTTGGAGCATGTGGTAGTTCACGAGGTCACTAGGGTGTTGAGTGACTTTATGATGCTTCCATGCCGATCTCTAGCCCTGAGACAGGCCAGAAGTTCAGGGGTTATCTAAGGTAAGTGGTTACTTCTGACTCTGGCTTGTTTTAGTGAGGCAAAGGCATTCCAGTTTATAAGAAAGATTTCTTTGAAGTAGGCAAGGGTCTTATCAACTGAGTGGTAGGAGGTTAAGGGGAACCAGCCTGAACTGGCAAGGTTACTCGGGAGAGATTCAAGGTCAAGAGACTTGAAAGAGCGTAGTTGTATGGTTTTGTGTGGTGATTTCATTCAGTGGACTTTCCTAACTATGAATATTGGGTTTTGGTCACTAAGAGCATTAGGGAGGACACCAGAGGTGACGACACGGTGGGGGTGGGAGGTAAGGGCCCAGTCCAGTAGGGAGTGTTGTTGTGTCTTGTGGTTTGGGCGGGTGGGTTCAGAGATCAGTTGGGAGAGGTTTAGGGCTATAAATACAGGTTACTCACCTGTAACAGGAGTTCTAGGAATGGTATATGTTGTTCATCCACACTGTCTGGCAGGTTCCTTGCCGCTTTAAATCTTGCCGGAAGGTCTTCAAGCTGGCTCCTCCCACCCACCCGGGTGGTAAAACTCTCGGCTCCACCCCATGATGCCAGATCTAGCCCGCTGGAAGCCAGGTTGTGCGTCGAGGCCGGGGAGGTCGGGTGGGTCATGTGGATGAACAACATATACCATTCCTAGAACTCCTGTTACAGGTGAGTAACCTGTATTTCTAGGGACATGGATATGTTGTTCATTCACACTGTCTGGCAGACTCCTAGCAGTTCTCCGGGAGGAGGGGGGCAAGGCGCACACCCCCTACTTAAGGAATAGAGACTGGAGAACTGAGGCCCCAAAACCAGCATCCCGGCGTGGCTCAAGGTCGATGTGGTAATGGGTAATAAAGGTATGTGCCGACTTCCAGGTAGCAGCCCTGCAGATATCCTGGATAGGAACATCCCTGGAAGCAGCTACCGATGCAGCGGTATGGTAGGTAGACTGAGCTCTTATCCCTCTGGGAGGCTCCATGCCCGCCAACCTATAGCAGAGATCTATGCAGGAGGTGACCCACCTGCTTATCGTCTGCTTGGCTGCAGGTCTGCCAGGTGCGGCTTCAGCGTAGGTGACAAACAGCTGGAGAACCTCTCCCCGAACTTCAGCCATCTACTCCTTATAATAAGCAAGCGCTCTTCTAGGGTTCAGAGTATGGAGCCTATATTCGGCCTCCGAGGTGTGATTGGGGTAGAACACCGGCAGAGTTAACACCTGGTTAAGGTCAAACTCTGACACCACCTTCAGAAGGAACTTCGGGTGGGGGCGCAGGATAACCTTGTCCCTGTGGAAGACCAGATAAGGAGACTCGATGGAAAACACCTGGAGCTCTCCATCCTTCTGGCTGACGTGATAGCCACCAAGAAGAAGCGGTCTTCCACGACAGGTAGTAAATATAACTCCTGTGCATCGGTTCAAGTGGCTTGCCCATGAGCCCAATACCAGCAGTAGATCCCACGGATGGAGGTTCCCGCACCGGAGGAAATGTGATCAAGGCCTGAAGCGCCAGACCACCTTCTCCTGCGCCACGACTGCTTCGGCCCGCCCGGTAGCAGAGATAGCTACCAGGTGCCATAAGGTTGTTG
This sequence comes from Neoceratodus forsteri, assembly GCA_016271365.2. Taxonomy (NCBI): domain Eukaryota; kingdom Metazoa; phylum Chordata; order Ceratodontiformes; family Ceratodontidae; genus Neoceratodus; species Neoceratodus forsteri. The sequence continues at coordinate 1,225,880,125 of CM057450.1, forward strand.
ACCAAAGCCCTTGCTGAAAGGGACCACAGGTAGTCAGAATGCTGCCCAAGGGACAGGCGGAAGGGTCCAAGCCTTCCCTCCACCAAATGGAAGTCTCTTCCATTTGAAGGCATAGCATTTCCTGGTCGACTCCTTACGGGATGCCTCAACGACATTGAGGAGCTCGTCGGAAAGACCCAAGGCCTGGAACTCTAGCCACTCAGGAACCAGGCTGTCAGGTGCAGGGATTGAAGGTCCAGATGGAATACCTTCCCCTGGTTGACTGAGATCAGGTCCGGGCGGGCTGGAAGCCGCCTCGGGAGCCTGGAGCTGAGACTGAGGAGATCTGGATACCAGAACTGGCAGGGCCAATCTAGGGCTACCAGAGTCACCTGCGCCTAGTCCCTCCTCGCCTTGAGAAGCACCTTGTGGATCAAGAGAAATGGGGGAAAGGCGTAGAAGAAGCCCAGGGTCCACGGCCTCGAGAAGGCATCCCCCTGCAGCGAGCCCTGCTGAGAGGCGGGCATGGAACAGTCTCAGCCGGCATTCTCCTGGAGGCAAACAGATCCACCTGAGATGTGCCCCAGTAGGAGACAGATCTTGTACTACCTCTGGCAGGAGACCACTCGTGAGATGCAGCCCCTATCTGGCTTAGGGCATGGCACTGGGTGTTGGAGCTCCTGCCACGTGAATAGCAAGAGATCCGCCTCCAGGCTGTGCACAGTGACCGTCTGGAGAGCTTCCTGCAGAGGCATGGGCGCATCCCGCCCTGGTGTTTTAGACAGTACATGGTCGTGGTATTGTCAGTCTGGACCTGAACCACTTGACCCCATAGAAACAGAGCGAAGGCGGTGAGGGCTAGACGAACCACTCAAACCTCCAGCAGGTTGATGTGGCATCGGGACTCCTCTTAATAATCCTAAATCCTAAATCTCTCATTCTCTACTGGTTCTATCCCCTCTTCCTGGAAACATGCTGTAGTCCTCCCTCTACCCAAAGGGGGTGACCCTCATCCCTGGCAACTATCATCCATTTCTCCTCCTACCCTTGCCAAGCTGCAAAGACACATTGTCCTCTCCCATCTCACCTCTTTTCTATCTGATACCTCCTTTTAAACCCCTTTCCGGTCTAGTTTCAGGAATAAACATTCAACCACCACCTCTCCCCTATGGCTCACAGACTCCATCCTAACTGGGATGGACAATGGGCAAATTACCTCTGCCATTTTTGTCGACCTGGCCAAGGTATTTGACACCATCTCTCACTCTCTTCTCAACTCACTCCCGGCAGCTGGCCTATCTCCCTCCACTACAAAATGGTTCAAGGCCTACCTTATTGGTAGAGCTCAATCAGTTAAGATGTTGTACGCCACTTCCACACCCCTCTCGATTAGCACTGGAGTCCTCCAGGGCTTGGTATTAGGGCCCCTCCTATTCTCCATCTTCTTAAATGACCTTCCCTCTGTTTGCTCCCCATCCTCCGCTATACGTATGTATGCAGATACAGTCCTGTATGCATCTGGCTCCTGTTCTGTTGAGGTTACAACCAGTTTACAGCAAGACTTCAACAAGGTTCAGCTCTGGTTTGCTAACCATAAACTTTTCCTCAATGCCAAAAGACTGTCTCTATGAGCTTTGGCACAAGGCAGAGATTCTCTAGGCTTCCCTCCTACCCATTTTCACACCTAGAGTGGACTTTGCCGAGAACACATCCTCCTTCAGGTACTTAGGTGTTTGGCTGGACCAGCACCTAAACTTCTCTGGGCATATTGATGCCATCCAGAAAAAACTGAGCCTCAAGTTTGGTGCCCTGTTCAGGAATCATAGTTGCATCCCTCCTACGGCTAGGCGTCAACTTGTTCAAAAGATGATACTGCCCATTTTCGACTACTGTGAAGTAGTCTATGATGCTGCCCCTAAGTCCTCCTTGGCCAGACTGGACACCCTCTTCAATTCCTTCTGCCACTTTGCCCTGGATGCCCCCTCTTGCACCCACCACTGCAATCTTTATTGTGCCTTATCCTTCCCCTCTCTTACAAACAGGTGACTCTCCCACTGTGCAAATTCACCTCCAAGCACTGGTTGGGTGAGCTCCCTTCCTACCTCACCTCCTCCTTTATAACACCCCCCACCCTCCCATTCTCTTAGATCAACCGACTCCCATACCCTGGTTGTCCCCCCCAGATCCACCCAAATCAGCCAATCCAGTTACTCTCACCGCCTCCGAAAAATGTGGAATCCCCCCCAAAATCCGGCACTCATCCTCTGCCTACTCCATCAGCTCTGCCCTCAATAACTGCCTTGCACCTAGCTGCTCTGCCATGTCCTCCTAATTCCCTCCTCTAAGCCCTAGACAAACCCTACCCTCACCTTCATTTTACCCTATACCCACCCTTCTAGCCTTCTCCCTTCCCTTAATTGCTCCCCTTACTGGCCTCCCTGATCTCTCACAGAATGTAAAGGACCATGAATGCTCTCTAGGTCCCTCTCCTGCCCCCAAGGGCTTGTATCTCTCATCTACTCCCTTCCCCACCATCGTAAGGGGCCTGTCTGGGACACTGCCTTATCCCCTTCTCCTGGTCTCCCCAGTCCCTTGCAGGGTTCCTGCATCCTGAAGGGATCTCTAGGGCACGACTCTTCCCTCCCCACCTCACCTCTCCTCCCCTTCCCCCTCTTCTTTCATGTAAGCACTTGTTTACTTATTAACTCAGTGCTTATTATTGTCCACTCTTTCCACATGTTATGAGCAACACTGTTGTAACACTGTTTGTAACACATGCCTTACAACTGCATGTTAATGTTGATCTTGTAACTTGAATGTATAATGTCTCATTCCAGTTGTACCCCTTCCCCCCAGGTTGCACCGGAAGAAAAGCGACTTGTTGCTCAGTGTGCATTCCTGGTGAAATATTTCAATAAATAAATAAATAAATAAAACCCCCAATATTATTACTTGCCAGGAATGTACAGACAGGTGACAGCGTATCTGAAGACCAATCTTATGTGCAACCAGATAGAGGTACCTGCTGGGGACAGCAGAGGAACTAGTACCCGAGGTGTGGAAAGGGTGTCCCAAAGGGTAGAAGTCATTACAGAAAAAAATGACACCCTTGGAAAAAGAGAAAACTCTCACACAGGTCACAAGGTACTAGATGGTAATAGCTGAAATAAGCACAAATATTTAAAAAGGATAGGAACCTGTGCTGGGGTAACACCTTGACTGTCCACCCTCAGGTGTCTGTATCAGTAGCAAGTAAAATGAATGAATCAAGAGACACAGTGGGTTTATGTAGAGGGGTTGAACCTAGGACTGGGCCCCTGCTTAAAACTGACATGTCTGGTGGGGTTGGAGCAGGTAGTTACTCATCCCAGAGAAAGTCTTTCTAAGGTACTGGAGTTTATAGTCGTCCAGATTTTCAGTCAATAAAATAAGACAGACTTTCCCTAAAAGGAGAAGGAAAGGTACCATTAGTTTCTGTTGAGAAATGTGTTAATGCATCAGGGTAAAGAATGATGATATCCACTATATTTATGATAGAATGTTTATCGTTAATAGGTACCCTGAGACAGAGCTTCTGAAGATGGATGGGTGGCAGCTCCATCCCTTCCTGGGACAGGAAGGTGGTAAGCAGTCTGCAATAACTGTTTCCCTCTTAAGGTGGGGGATATGTGACAGGGAGCTCCTGCCACTCTTGAGGACCAACCTTTTCTTAAATCTGTTGCAACAGTTCTTCTATTTCTTAGCCTAATCTATTCTTTACAATTTCTAGTCCATAAGGTTGGCCACCTTCGGGCACCTTTCCCTTTCTTGACTATGCTATAGTGTCCTCTTTCATTTCTTTTCCCTCTCAGGTCCTTGTACAGGAAGTTATTGTGGTGATCTCGAGCTGATGTAAAAACAGGCTGTGTTCCTCATTGTTGGAGTTAGTACACAGTGACACTATGTCATAAAATACTTTAATGTATATACCTTAGGTGTATAAAACCTGTAAATATTGAAAATACCATGACACTAGGTGTTTTTGATAAAGGTAAAAAGTTACTAGGGGACTGTTTGATAAAAATTAAGTTAGTTGTGCTATTTAAAATGCGTGTAAATTGCTGTAAACTGAACAAGGCTGAAAGTGCATGGTGATTTGCATATATCCCGTGATGCTTTGCATTATGGGAGTCTGTGTGGTGTTATGTTTCTTTGAAATTTGGCTTATTCTCAATGCCCTTTGTGGTAACCCTTGTTTCAGTGCTTCTGCACTGAGGTTCTTTAGCTTTTTTTTTTATTTGAGTCCCCACCTCCCAAGCAAACAAGGCCCACATAGGGGAGGCTGAATCTCAACTGATAAGTGAGATCAGAGATCAGTGAGTCAGTAGGTGCTGGCTAAGTGCAGAGGAAGGACATGCATAATCTGTTGCTGCAAACTGATGTATTGAAGAAGGAATAAGCTATTGTTGAAGGTTATCTCCTGTATTTTGAATAAACATATCACAGAGATTGTGTGTTGAACCTGAAGTTGATGTCTGGTCCATCTGTTATCCAACCCCTCCACAGTGGTTATGGAGGACCCTGAACTAGAGACCACCAGGAGTTATCATTCCCTAGTTACATACAGACCTCGCCCTCCTGCCTTGTAAACTTAACAAAGCGTACATCATTTGCAGGTTTCCATAATGGCCCCTTACTCCGCATCACTGCTCCCTCTACCAAGTCCTCTGCTGGCTCTCCCACAGGCCCTCCACGAATACCTCCTCGCTGCCTCATTGACAAAACTATCCAAGAAGAAACAGCAGTCTCCCCTATCCACCCTGCTGAAGCCTAAAACTTATACCCATGGCCTCTGGTCCTCCCCCAGCCTTCTCCTTGAGTCTCCTCAAGTTGCTAAATGTATGGTCCAAAAGGCCTTTTCCATGGCCGGACTGAGTCACTGAAACAGCCTATCACCTCCCCTATGGGCTGCAGGATCCTACTCCCTATTCCAGTCACACTACAGGGTCTCCCTTTCTGCCACATCTACCTGCACCTGCCCCCCAACCCCCAACACTAAGTCCTTATTCTGTTGTTTTCATTTCTGGGCAGACTAACTGTTCTTCTTCTCATACTAGAGATACTGTGCTGCTATAAAGAGTCTGTAAATTGTTTACATTATTTCCATTTATCACCCCAATGCTCTCTCAAGACCCCAATGTTTATTTCCCCTGCACTGCATCTGAAGTTTGTATCTTTAACTGCATTGCACCTGTCTTTTGCTTCTTGTCACTCATGTCTTTTTTATTATCCTTGTTTGTGCCATCTTTATGTCTTGGGTAGTGCCTTAAAATGGTTCTTGGGATCAGTGCACCCACCTGGGTAATAAATAAATAACTGAAATAAAATATATCCAGCTCCATCATATTCGAAGTACCCTAAACACATTACTCCTTTCTATTTACATTAGTGTTGTCCTTACTCATACTGTTTTAGCCAGTGTTTTTGTCAGGGATGGAGCTGGGAAAGCTGCACATAATGTATAACAGGTTTGTCCGCTTCATCCTCAACGCCACCCTCCACCCGGTTGGCATATCACTGCCAATTTTAGCTAAAATTGGGATGGCTCAGATTGGATGATAGAAGAAATATGCACCTTGTTAGCTTTACGTATCAGTGTCACAGAGGTAGGGCCCCAGGTTATCTTTTAGATAATTTAAAACAGAGACAGGTTGAAGAAAGTTCATTGTCAGCACAAGGAACAGAATATATCTTACTACCATGTAAAACTAATATAGGGAGATCTGCATTCTACAATACAGGCCCCAAATCCTGGAATACCATTCCACATAACCTGAGGTCAACAGATAGAACAGTTAGTATAACAAATATAAAAACATGAGGGCAGTTCGAGTTGGGAAATAAAACCATTCCATGCTGTCCCAGATAAGTGTCAGTTAAATCTTCTTTTATTTGTACTATGTAGCCCTTTTAGACTTAATTTGAGAATTTTAGACTTAATGTTAGAATTTACAGTAGTAAATCCTTTGTATTTGTGAGCAGATCACTCTGAAGATGTACAAACAAATATTTATTATCTGCTATAAGTCAGTATTATGATTGAATGTTATTGATGACCGTTATATATTAATGCTGTTTAGAATGTGCATGATATATTAACTTTCTGTATACAACTTACTTTTTTTTTTATTCTGTAACCATTTTGTAACAAGGACCCCACTGGAAATGAACTCTGCTCAACTGGGAAATCCGTATTCATATGAAAAATTATGAATAAAATATATCACTGTTACTGCTTACTACTAATGAGCTAAAACAACCCTACCCAATCTATATCTTCATTTACACCAAAATAAGGGTTTAGTGTAGTTCATCTAACTATCCACATGGCTTCCCGTAATAAAATCTGGTTTTCCCAACTGCCCCTTCAGTGTGGCAGTGTTACTAATTCCAACCCCCAAAACCTTAGTCATGGGATTGTGTGTTGTTTCATTTTAAAATGCCTAGTTATAGGCGGCTTTCTTGCCATCATATCAAACTGTATTCTTTATGTTCTGATATTCTTTTTGTTAACTCCTGTGTTCTCATCACCACATATGTCAGGTCACATGGACACCTTTTCATGTAAACTAGGTGTGTGGATTGGCATGTTATGAAGTCATTAATGTTAATGACTTCGTCCCTTGAGCTCTTTGTAAATTGCTTTAGCCTACATATGTGGGAATACAGAAAGCACCTTCTACATGGATGGCTACCTATTACCTTACTTTTTTGCTAATCTGTGCTCTTTTCCTCATCTGGTCTAGTGTACACGGTATGACATTACCTGTCTTTTACGTTTTTCTTTTTTTTTTTTTAGCTATCATGTGTGGGTTTTCTCCAAAAGCTAACGATGCATTGTCTGTACTAGGTAAAACATAACAATGTTTCCAAACAATGTGTTTTATTTTTGCGTGGTAATCTAAAAATGTTGTTGCCAGTACTATCTTATTCTTCTGTTTCTCCCTTCTAATACATCTTCTCTCCAAAACGTTTTCCTTTGGTGTTTCAATCACTTCCTGTTTAGCTCTTGTAAGTACTTCCTGCCTATGTCCTCTTTTTAGGAATCTCAAGTCCATTTCACCCACAGATTTCTGAAAATTCTCTTTATTTGTATTAATTTTTCTTCTTAAAAATCGTCCCTTTGGAATATTGTCTATTAACAACTATAGGTCGAAACATGTTGCTTCCAAAAGCATATTTTTATCCATTTCCTTTCTGTACAAACTTACTTCAAATTCCTTTCCTTTTACTGATATTCAAAAATTTAAGAAAGGAATAGATTCCTCACTCAAATTTGCCGTAAATTTTAGAAAATTGGTACAACTGTCCAAATACAGTATGACAAATACTCTTTCAATTTTTCTTCTGAAATCTTACAGACAAAAAATTATGTTATTAATAAACCTCCTCTACATAAGAACATCCTTGTAGAAGGGGTTTACTATGCCATCATATTGTATAAGTATTTTGCCTCAAACTGTGCCATAGTAAGTACCGACCAAGAGCAGGACACCGCCTGCAGCTCCTTTGAAGCTGCCTGCCCCTGAACAGGGCTGTTTCAGCTCACCCACGGTCAGCCGGCACCCAGCCAGCCACCGACCAAGACCAGGACACCCGCCTGCAGCTCCTTTGGAAGCTGCCTGCCCCTGAACAGGGCTGTTTCAGCTCACCCACGGTCGGCCAGCACCCAGCCAGCCACCAACCAAGACCAGGACACCCGCCTGCAGCTCCTTTGGAAGATGCAGGACAGCGTAGCCAATCGAACACGGAGGTGCTTCCAGCAAACCCACTCTGATTGGCCAGGACTTTTCCCCTGCTATAGACACCTGGCACTTTGTTAGATTTTCGATAGAACTAAGCACATTTCAACTGTGTAATTAGAAGTTTTTCAACTGTATTAGCTGGATTGTAATTTCTACTACTGTTTTAAAGTGCTTACACCTCTTCTGTCTGACTGCTCTTCCTGCAGTGCCCCCCCATCCAAGCACTCTGCCTTGGCGCCGATAAGTCTAACTACCTTTTGTCTTCCTAAACTGCTCAAATCTAACCCCCTTTACCTCTATGCTATTTAAGACCTGCTCTGTCTTCTTCTCTCCAGCTGCCTGCCCCTGAACAGGGCTGTTTCAGCTCACCGCGGTCGGCGGCACCCAGCCAGCCACGACCAAGACAGGACACTTAGCCTGCAGCTCCTTTGGGTTACGGGACAGGCGCCCGCCAATCGGAACACAGGTGCTCCAGCAAACCCACTCTGATTGGCCAGGAATTTTCCCCTGCTATAGACACCTGGCACTTTGTTAGATTTTCGATAGAACTAAGCACATTTCAACTGTGTAATTAGAAGTTTTTCAACTGTATTAGCTGGATTGTAATTTCTACTACTGTTTTAAAGTGCTCACACCTCTTCTGTCTGACTGCTCTTCCTGCAGCGCCCCCCCCAAGCACTCTGCTTTGGCGCCGACAAGTCCAACTACCTTTTTTTCCATTAGCACGTTATACAGACCTGCCACTAGAGGGATTCTTGGTCTTCTACCTAAATCACTGTACTCATTCGTGGGCAATATGGCCTGCATTATCATTCTACTTCTTTCCCAGTGCTGCTACAAGGGGTGGTTGTAGTTGAGGTTCCCCTAAGCTTCACTCAACAGGCTGACAGCTTCCTTAAAACTGCCTGTGCGACAGCTCTGCAGCAGAAAACAGGAAGCCCTCAGTGTCTGCCATCCACCCTTCAGACTCAAGTCAGATAAACGCTGAGCACCCTATTATTACCTACGCTGCGCTGTCATACCGATAGATACCGATAGAATCCTCTGCAGAGAGCCAGCACGCCTGGGCACCCTTGATTGGTGCGGCACTGCCATAGGGGGATTGTGATTGGTATGCCCGCTTGCCTGCTTTGCTCTGATTGGGGCACCTTCTCTATAGCCTGTTACAGTGTTCCCTTCTTAATTCTGACTTCTCAGCTCTAGCACTGACCTGAAATTTTCTCCACCCCCACCACCCCCCCTCTCCCAGGCCTCCTTTAAATACACTCATGATCCGCCTCCTATATCATATTACTGCTTCATTGGCCTAGTTTGACTGCTGCCAACCTATGATTGGTATCTGAGTGTGGCCAATAAGACTGCCCTGTGTGAATATCTCTTGAGCCCCGCCACTAACTAAGATGCTCCTACTCTCCTTGTTCCCCTTTCTGCTGTATTTTCTCATCTAGGTTTTAAGTGAGTACCTAGGTGGGCAAATTACTTGCCTAGAAAATACTGCACTAATACAAATCACGAGACTACTCAATCTGGGACCATGGCTCTCCTTATTGTGTTTTTATTGCTCCTAAGGTGCAGAGTTCTCAGCAATACAGTGCAATTCGAAGTACCTCAATGCAATTCAGTTCTCCAATGTACCTTATCAATACCTAATGTTATAACGGTCTACTGTGCAGACACTATGTCATTCTCCTCTCCCCTTTTAGCCTATTCCCCCGGTTAGCCTACACCCCCTTGCTACTGTCCTCACCTATGTCTGTTCAAGCACTTACATTGATCACGATCAACTGTCATTACAGTGGTGCCGCCTCTTGCGCAGCACGATATGGGTTGCCGCGAAGAAATAAAAAAGCAGTCTTGATTCTTATAAGCTCCTTAAAGAAAGTTATACTTCTGCTTCTTCTCTGCTCAGGAAATGTGGAGCTCAACCCCTGCCCCCTACAACTTACCTGCCTATCGATTTTGCTGAGGCCACAGGTCTCAAAATGATGATGGTCAACATTTTAAGCCTGCCTAAAAACTTGTACAGCTGCAAGCCTGGGCTGCACCGTTAACCCTGACCTTATCATAATTACTGAGTCATGGTTAAAAGAGCGAACACTGATCAACAAATGTCACTGCAGGGCTACAATTTATTTAGAGCAGATAAGAGAGTCTAGAGGAGGGTGTGGTTATCTCGCCAAATCTAAGTACTTGGTCACCAATATTAGTTGCAAATCTCTAGCCAAGGAATTTGAGTTAGTTTCGCTGAGCCTTCATCTCCCCTCCTCGGAATGTATCACTGTCCTAGGTGGCTATAGACCCCTGCCTGGTGGTGATGAAGTCCTTAATCTTTTGAAATCCATGCTCGTAGATGCAAAAACTGAAACAATATTTCTAGGAGATCTAAATATGGACTGGCTGTCACCTAAATCACACGGCCTCAAATCCCTTTGTGACGAGCTAGATCTTGGGCAATTAGTCAGTAAATCCACTAGGAACAACACTCTAAATACTGCCAACAGTTCCATTCTAGATGTGGTACTAACCACCCATCCACACAAAATATCTCATTCGGCAGTGTTTCACAACGACATGAGCGATCATGGAATTGTTGCTTGCATAAGATCTCAAATAAGGCTCGCCGCAACCCATCTTTATAACAAAAGATCCTTTCGCAAATTCAGTGCAGTAAACTTCCTATCTGACCTGAGCATGATCAGATGGCAAGATCTCTACCTAGCCAAAGATGTCAACAAGGCAGCTTACATCCTTAATGACAAACTCACTACAATAATAAATAAGCATGCCCCTTTCATCAAAGTAAGGGTACGGAACAATTCCAACCCCTGGTTCACCTCGGATCTCAAGGCAGACCTTACAGCTCGAGATAAACTCTGGGCTAAAGCTAGACATTCCAAAGAATCTTCGGATTGGCAGGCCTTTAGAACAGCCAGGAATAACTGTGTGAAAAAAATTCGCTCTGCTAAAGCTAACTATTATATTTCTACTCTCGAACAAGCTAAAGGTAACCCTCATAAAATATGGAAGACTATCAAAGCTATAGAAGGACGGCCCATGGCTCCTTCTGTCCCAACAAAGATAGTTGCAAGTGGCAAGATTGTGGAAAACAAGTCCCTAATCCTGGAGGAACTTAACTCCCACTTTGCCACAGCTGGATTAGCTTTGACTCGTCACCTTATGCTGGTGCTGTGGTGAGCCAGCATACCCTCCCCACATCTAGTCCTGCACCCAGCCCCTTCCAACTCGCGCGAGATAACTTAAAAGAACTAGAAGATTCTCTTCTTAACTTAGACACCAAAAAAGCGCAGGGATGATGGCTTGGGAACCCTTTTTCTAAGGTCAGGCTCGCCCATCTCACTGCCCCAATTCTCCACAACTTCAATCTTTCCATTACATCTGCTACTGTGCCGTCCTGCTGGAAATCAGCACATATCCTCCCTCTATTTAAATCTGGTGACCCATGTGATGTAAACAACTATAGGCCTATCTCATATTGCCTATCCTTTCTAAAGTTCTCGAAAAACTGATCCATATTCAGTTAAAATCTCATTTGGAAACCTTCTCTCTCATTAACCCAGCTCAATCCGGCTTCCGGGCTAATCATAGCACAATCACTGCACTAGCAAAAGTAACCAATGATTGGATCTCTGCTATAGATGCTAAGAAGGTAACTGGTGCAGTCTTTTTGGACCTCAGCAAAGCTTTTGATACTGTTGATCACAAACTACTAGTGAATTGCCTTGCAAAGTTGGGTGCCACATACCATACCACCCAGTGGTTCTCTAGCTACCTAACTGGAAGATTCCAAAAAGTAAAGGCGGAAGGCTTTTCTTCTGCTGCCTTGCCAGTTGCAAGAGGAGTCCCCCAAGGATCCGTCTTAGGCCCTATCTTGTTTTCTTTGTACATTAATGACTTAGATGCTAACATATCTATGTCCAATCTGCACTTTTTTGCAGATGATACTGTGTTGTATACTTCTGGCTCATCGTTATCTGAAGTCAAGGGAGTGCTTCAAGCGGACTTTGCACAACTTGAGCATAATCTAATAAAGGCAAAGCTTCTGCTCAATGCTAAGAAGACTAAAGCGATGATATTCTCCATAGTGCTGGCACAGACCCCCAATACCCTTGCCCAAGACTTCATTGTCACCACGCTAAACGAGCCTCTGGAAGTTGTAACCAAATTTAAATATCTGGGTATCTGGATCGACAATAAATTATCTTTCAATGACCACGTCGAAGATGTCTCTAGAAGGTTAAAAGCAAGGTTAGGTTTCTTCTACAGAAATAGGCCCCTTTTCCCCTTGAACTCAAACAAGCTTGTACAGGCCACTTTTCTCCCTACTCGACTATGGCGATGTAATCTATTCCTCCACCACTCTTGCAAAATCTAAGTAAACTGGACATCCTTTATCACCGTGCATTACGGTTCATTACCAACTCCTTACCGTTGCACTACTGTGACTTATATGCAGCTGTTGGTTGGACATCCCTTACTACTAGGCGCCTGCTCCATGCTGGGCTATGGACTCTTAAACTGCTCCTGCAGAAATTGCCAAACTATCTCTCTTCCCTTATTAGTATCTCACATAGTGCATACTCGTTAAGAAAATCTGACTTTATTATGCTTGACATACCAAGGACGCGGACTTCCTTTGGTAAACGTGCTATTGCATATGCCCTTCCCTCCATTTGGAACCAATTACAAACTGTACTGAAACTAACTAGCACAGTTTCAATAAACTTCTACAAATCGCTAAGTTCAGCCAAAATAAAAGACACCTGTAACTGTCATTAAGTCTCTTCCTTCCCCATGTGTGCCATATTTATCCACTGGTAAGGTATAATTAATTTGTCATATTAACTGCTTTCCCTTCCCCTTCTACTCCTGGCTTTATCTATGCTTACGCTCCACTGCTACTCTATCAAATCACTCCTCCCCCCAATATCAGTTGTAGTCTGTTGTTTGTTTTAGCTGCCAAAATATATGTATTGCACACACCAGTCATCATGTTTCATTTATCAGTATGCAACCTGTAAGTCGCTTCCCTGTCTCATATCAATGTTTACCACCTGCGGTCACCCTATGTGGTACCCTTGTATGTATATCCAGCCTGTATCATGTAATGTGCATTTCATGTATATACTGTTATTACCTATCTATGTTTGTACTTTAAGTGTTTATGTCACAGGACCTCCTTGTGAATGAGCTTGCTCAATGGAGTTTTCCTGCAATAAACTTGAACTTGAACTTGAACTAGTAAGGTTGGCATGCAATAGGGCCATTGGTAAACTCATCACACTCTCCTTTGTTGAATATAGAATTTACTTTCAAAAGAAAAGTGATTTTTAGTTAGATCCACTCTAGCTACCGTGGTGCCACAATGAAATGATTAGGTGGCTCTGTCCCAAACAACATTCCCATGCTCTGAGTCCCACTTTCATAGGAAGGAAAGTGTAGTGGTCCTTTACATCTACAGTACATAACATTAATGTTTCTCCCTCTGTAGTCTCCAAATTGAAATTTTCCACTATGTTAATACTGCCAGTTGAATCATTCAAGAAGGATGGAGGTGTCTTTCACTAGACCCTTAATGTAAAAATCTACAAAGATTGATAAGGGTTCTACCACCAAGCCAGTGTCTGCAACTGCGGATCAGCCTGGTGGTACCTCTAAACTTATATGCACCGTAGGAAGGGCATAAAATACTGGCACAGTCAAAAAACTTGTTGTTGATGCTTTCTTCTCCGATTCAGTGATCCAGTTTGCATCCTTGGCTCTGGTTAACAGTTCTCTGATTAAAGTGGCTATCTACAGAATTGGATTAGTTTCTGTTCTGAAACATACAGTTCTATCTTCTAGTTGTCTTAAACATTTACTCTGATTGTATGTGTAGTCCATCTGTACTACTGCCCCACTTATCACCCTATTTGATTACTATATTGTGTTCAAGTTCCAGATTCCTCAATGAACCAAATTCCTCTGCTGTTAAATTAAATATCTGTTTTCTGTTAACGGTAGAGTTCTGTCTTCCTAGTTTCTCTAGATCTTTTTCAATTAACTATTGAAAAGTGTCAGTTTATTTAAGGTCCCTTTTCTTTCTTTTTTTTTTTTTTTTTTTTGTGGATTGAGAGGGTTGACAGGATTTACCTGCTCTAAAATAGTAAAATGCTGCTTCAGACTCAATTTATGAAAGAACTTCTGAAAATCCAATTTTAAATAAAACTAATTATTTTCATCATGTGGACAAAATTACAAGTGCTTCCTTAATACTCTATCTTCCTCATCTGTTGGAGCAGCTCTTCCCTTTCAACTACAGAAGTTTCCAACTAGTAAACCAAGAACAATGTCATGGCCAGCATCACTAATAATTGAGTTGTTACTGCGGAGTCCGCTGCAGCCTGAGCTGCATTGTACCCACAGTGACACAGCTCTGAAAGCCCTTATTGCAGCAAAATGTTTGCTTTTCTTGATAAACAAAAAAAAGTCTATCCTGTTTTTGTGTATTCGCATCTAAACCTAAGTCTGAATAAGCAGAATCCTTAGAATCAGATTAACTTTTCTCTTTTGTTGTTAAATTCTTTGGTAACCAAGTAAGGCCCACTAGGCCCAAGACTTATTTGTAGAGTGACCCTGGAGTACTGAAAAGGATAAGTGACTTGCTTAGGGTCACACAGTATGCAAGTGGAGGTTGAGGGAATCAAACCCAGGTCTGCTTGATGTACTAATTTCATTCACAGCTCATTACTCTAACCTCTAGGTTATACCATTAACCCATTTTTCTAACTTCCAGGCTGTACTGCCAGCCTTTCTGATATCTAGAATCTGGTATCAGTTGTCATAAAATTATAAGCGTTGTTGTTTTCATAATAATTTAGAGACCTCCTATATTTATTTATTTTGTGGGCTTATCATTCCTTCAGACTCATCCAAGCTCTTTTTAATCGTAGTTTAAAATCATCTTGCTCTTGAAACAAATTTACCTTTACCTCCATTTCATATCGTTGTATCTCATTTGTAATTCCTCTAGTTTGGTAGTGTTTTAATTAGTAACAACATGAAACTGGAAACAAAGCAACACACAATCCCACAACAAAAGTTTGGGTTTTGGAATTGGTAATAATACCACAATGAGGGGGCAATTAGGAAAAACTGATTTTAATAAGGAATGCTATGTAGATAGTTTGTTTCCCTCCCTGGCTGGCATCTCCACTCAGTCCACCATCCCCCACCACCTCACCCCATCCCCCAGGACTTCCCTGCTGTCTTTACTGGAGTGCACCCTGGATTACCCCCCCCCCCAGTGTGGGGTTGTAGAGAAGCTCACCTCCGCTACTCTCTGAACAGTGCCACATGGTGATCCAGTGGCAGAGTGCCTCAGCCAGCTGCGTGGGGCTCAGTGGGAGCAGACATCCTTCATGCCTCAGCCGGTCCTTTTTTCCGCAGTTGTTTGGAGGAGTGGCATGCAGTCACATAGGGGCACCAGGCACCGACATCTAGCACACCTCCCTGAAATCTGAGAGCCTCGACTGCAACAGCCCTGGCTTCTGCTGGTGGTCAGTTAAGCATCAAGTGCTACCACACCCTCCCCCCCGGAGAAGGGGAGCAGTCCATCAAATGCTCAACCCTCTTACCCCCCCGGCCATCGACCCCCTCGGGCAAGCAATTGAACCCAGGTTGTCAGTGTCACAGACAAAATCCAACCACTGTGCCGGCGAGCCAGTGTAGCTATGTGGATAGTTAGATTAAATACATTAAACCATTGTTTTGGTTTAAAAAGACAGATAGATTGGGCAGAGTTGTTTTAGCGGTCGTTGACAAAAACAGTGACTAAAGTAATAAAAGTGAGGACTACACTCATGTAGATAGAGGGGAGTAATAGTTTAGGATACTTAGGACATGATGGAACAGAAGAAAAAATTACTCACCTAAGTAATGTTGTTTCTTCTAATGAAGTCTTGCTGTATTCTGACTATTACAGTTAGGTCCTGCCTTTCAACTGCCCCGGAGAACAAAGAGTTAACTTTCCATGGCCAACATGGAACATTCAGCGTGAGCTCGGTTGAAGCCCTGTCTGCGGTTGTTTAAACTCCAACCATCAGATCTTCAGAGCAATACTCACTAGAAGTTCTGTGTGGAAACTGTAAAACTCACACTCCAATTGGCAACTAAATTTATTAAAAAGGATTTCTGATTTCAAAGCAAAGACTCAAGTCAGGAAACCCAAAAACAAAACACAACACACACCCAAAATAAAGGAGGGTGAAAAGGGCACCTCTAGGGTGCCAACACTGCACTGCCCCCATATCCCAAAAACAGGTTCTGAGGAGGGGGGAGGTCAGAATACAGCAAGACTCCATTAGAAAAAGAACATTACCAAGGTGAGTAATTTTTTCTTCAAACAACATGAAGTCTTGCTGTATTCTGACTATTGCAGACTACCAAGCAGTACCTCCATGGAGGAGGGACAGAACCTACTTTGGGAATAGGCTCTGAAGTACTGCTGTGCCAAACCGAGCATCACTGCTAGCCTGGATATCCAGAGAGTAATGCTTGGTGAATGTATGGACTGTTTTCCAGGTGGCTGCTTGACAAATTTCTAAGATAGGAATGTCCCTGGCAGCAGCCAGGAAGCAGCTGTACCTCTAGTAGAAAGAGCCCTCAGGCCTGAGGGTGGGGTTCTACCAGCTTTTCATAGCAGAATTGTATACAGAGACAATCCACCTGGCAATAGATCTCTTAGTAGCAGATTTGCCCTTACCGACCCTCTCCATATGTGAGGAACAATTGGAGGGACTCAAACTTGTGACCCTTGGTACGCTCTATGTAGTAGCTTAGGGCCCTCTTAACATCCAAGCTGTGCAGCCTCCTCTCTCAGAGGAGGAATGGTCAGTGAAGAAAACAGGGAGAGACATAAACTGATTAAGGTGGAAATCTGAAACCACCTTGAGAAAAACTTCCTGTTAGTTCTTAGGACCACTTTATCTCTATGGAAAGAGATGAAATCAGGCTCCACTGACAGGGCTTGCAATTCACTGATACGCCTGGCAGAGGTAATGGCTACCAAAAACACAGTTTTCCAAGTCAAGTACTTAAGCTCTGCAGAGGACGAAGGCTCAAAGGGTGGTTGCATAAGCTGAGCAATGCAAACATTAAGGTCCCAAGCAGGAGCATGGTCCCTAAAGGGGGGATTGGTGAGCAGCAATCCCTTGAAGAGCTTACAAAACACAGGATGGGCTGACAGAGGAAATGGCTTGCCTACTGACAAGAAGGCAGAAACAGCTGCCAGATGCACTTTAAGTGTAGCTGGCCTAAATCCTAAGCCATTAAGATGAACCATATAGTCCAGGACTGTAGGCAACCCAGCAGATTCTGGAAAAATATGCTTATTAGAGCACCAAATAGTGAACCTTTTCCATTTGGAGTTGTAAGTCTTTCTGGTGGAAGGCTTTCGAGAAGTCTTAAGGATATCCAGAACCCCTTGAGAAAGGTGCAGATCAGTAAACTCTAACTCTTCAAGAGCCATGCCTTGAGATTGAGAGATTTGAGTTTCGGATACCAAATCCTCCCCTGTGAGGATGTCAACAGGTTGTAATTCCTGGGAAGAGACAGGGAAGGTGGACTGCTAAGGACAGCAACAGTGGGTACCAGGGCTGTCTGGCCCAGTCTGGAGCAATCAAAATAACTTTGCATGGTTGAGACCTGATCTTGACTAACACTTTGAACAGGAGAGGAAGTGGGGAAAGCATACAAAAATTTCCTTCCCAATTCAGAATCAGAGCATCCAGGGGGTCTGAGCCCAAGACTGGGGGTCTGCAACAAAAGAGAGAAAGTTGGTGATTGTCTGGGGCTGCAAAAAGATCTATCTGTGGAGTGCCCCATCTCGAGAAAATCACTTTCAAAACTAGGGGATCTAGGGTTCGTTTGTGATGGCCCTGGGATATCCTGCTGAGAGGATCTGCTAGGACATTGTCCTTCCCTGAGAGGTGAACTGCTATCAGAGAGGTTTGCAGGGAATAGACCAGGGACCACAACTTCATTGCTTCTGTGCACAAGGCCGAGACCGAGTGCCTCCTTGCTTGTTGATATACCACATTGTGGTGGTATTGTCTGTTCTGATCTGGACCACCTTGTTCTGTACAGATTTGGAAAAGGCTTGCAGTGCCAGAAACACTGCTCTGAGTTCCAAGAGATTGATGTGAGGCAGAGATTCTTGAGGTGACCTAGCCCTTGGGTGGTAAGACCCCAGGTGGGCTCCCCAGCCCAGCAGGGAGGCTTCTGTGGTGAGTATCACTGAATGAGACTGAGTGACAAAAGGAACTCCTTGTCTCAAACTGTCCTGATTCTGCCACCACTGCAAAGCCTGGATCAGGGTTCAAGTCAGTGGGACCAGTTTGGTAAGGGAATCCTTTCTTTGGGACCAGAAGGCTCTTAAGTGAATGTCCCTCATCAGAAATCTTGCTCCCTGGACCACTGCTGTAGAGGCTGCCATGTGGCCCAGGAGCTGCAGGAAATGCCTTCCTGGTCGAGACACCTGAAGGGTGAATGAAGAGGCCAGTTCCATAAGGGTCCTTGCCCTGTCCAGGGGAAGGAAGACTCTTGCCCTTATTGTATCCAGCTCCGCCCCTATGAAGGTGAGGAGCTGTACTGGCTCGAGAACTGACTTTGGAAGGTTGAGGAAGAATCCTAAGGAAGTGAGCACTTGCTGAGTTATTTGCAGATGTGACTTGACTTGGTCTGAAGACTGACCCACTATGAGCCAGTCATCCAAGTATGGAAAGATGGAGATCTTTTTTCTCCTTAGGAAAGCAACCACTACTGCCAGGCACTTTGTGAACACCCTTGGGGCTGATGTTAGGCCAAAAAGCATTGCTCTGAATTGATAGTGGCCGAGGGCAACTCAAACCTTAGGTACTTTCTGTGGGAGCACCTGATGGGAATGTGAAAGTAGGCATCTTTGAGGTCCAGGGAGGCTAGCCAGTCCCTGGCCTTAGAGAAGCAGAATTATTCCCAGAGTCACCATTTTGAACTTTGGTTTTAAAAGGTGTTTGTTGGGTATCTTAGATCCAGGATGGGCCGCCATGCTCTTGTTTTCTTGGGGGTTAGGAAGTACCTGAGTACAATCCTTTGCCTTGTAGGGTAGGAACCCTTTCTATGGCTCTGAGAGCCAGGAGGGAAGAAACCTCTGCCTCTAGGACAAGGATCTCTGATGGATTTGCAGGTAGAAAGGATCAGGTTCTCATCTTGGGAAATTTTTTGAAGCTGAGAACCAGTCCCTGGCTTACTACTTCCAGCACCCACTTGTCTGATGTCAGAGACTTCCAATCCTGGACAAAGTAAGCCAGCCTGCCCCCTACAGGTATTGGAGAATCGGCCCAGACAGACCCATCAGGGTGTCTGCTTGGCAGGGGCTTTAGGCTGAAGGGTGGAAGCAGGCCTGCTCATTCCCCATCTGACTCTCCCTCTGAAGAATCCCCTCTGGGCATAAGCAGAAGAGGAGGCCTGGGCTTGGTAAAAAGGCCTTTGAAAGGGCCTGCCCCTGCCCCTGCCCCTGCCCCTGGAGTGCTGCCTCTGAGGAGTGGCTTGCCTTTCTTTGGCCTGAGCACTCCTGTAGGTGGTCCTGTACTCGTCCATCTTTTTCATGTAATTCTCTGTCTGCTCCCGAAACAGAGAATTACCAATCACAGGGAAATCCATGGCCTTATCCTGTGATAGGCTTGTACATCTGAGCCAAGCCATCCTCCGAAGGGCCACAGATGTAGCCATGACTCTTGATGAAACATCACTGGAGTCCACAGCAGCATGAAATTGCACCTTGGATGCCTCAATCCCATCTGCAGCCACCTGCTCCAGCTCCTTGGCAAGCTGGTCAGGGGTCTGTTTAGCCAGAGCCAGCACAGTGCCCCACCTGGACTTCTGGTATCTAGCTGTGTAGGCCATATAGTTAGCCTGCCTGAGTCCCAAAGATGCTGCCATGTACTGCTTCTTTGCCATAGCATCAATCCTCCTGGAGTCCTTATCTGGGGGGTGTGATGCCAAGGGAATATTTGCCTTATCACAGACAGCAGCCTGCACTACCCCAACATGGCTGCACTGCTGAGAAAGGAACTCCGTGTCCGAGCCTGAAAGGGTATACCTCTTGTCCATTCGTCTGTCCACAGGAGGTATGGAGTTAGGAGTCTTTAGAATTTTAAATGTCTGTTTCCCAAAAGATTTATGGAGGGGAACAGACAGTCTCCTGGACTCTGGGATGTCCATCATTTCAAGAAAATCAGGCTCCTCCTGATCCTCTACTGCTTCTTCCATTGGAAGCTGGAGGGTTTCAGCCACTTTCTTGTAAAACATAAAGTGGGAAGGGGACTCAGAAAGCCTAGGAGAAGAAACACCTGAAGGTCTGTCTGGGGAGATGTCTGGGTCAATAGGCACATCCAGACTTTCATAATCACCATCATCATTATCCTCATACTCTCCCCCCTCCTTACCGGTTCATAAAATTCTTCCAATGTGTAATCCGGAACCGGGGAACCCGACCGAACCGAGCCCCTGCCAGATGGTGCGGTTCGGCGGAACCGAGATTAACAATTGAACTATCCTTATCGCTTGGCTATTTCATCAGTGATCGGAGAAAGAATGGTGAATCGAACTGGATGATTTTCTCTTCTCTTTCTTTTAACTGGAACTGACTCCTCAGAATCGGATGGCCCCTTTTGCCTGAAGAAGTTTCGCCCTGGTCAGAGGCACTCCTTCTGGTTCGGTCGGAACCGAACCGGGCTGGCCATCCGGGTCAGTGGACTTCTCGGCCTCCCTTTCCCTGAGTCTACCTACTCTCTTATCCAGGGTAGCTTTGGGAAAACTTTTACAAATTTGGCAGTCTGAATTGAGGTGGTCAAACCCCAGACAATAAACACAGCTGGTGGGGGATCAGCTTTAGCAAAGGTTTCCCCACACTGCAATGTTGAAACCCAGTGGGCCGGTTTTTCTTGGGTTTCTCAGACGCAGGCAATCCTATCCAAAACGTACCCTTTCTTCAGCAATCCGCCAGGCAAGACACTCCTATCGGTTCCTGACCGTGTTACGGGTCTTGGAAAAACCGTAATTAAATCCGGTTATTTTAGAACCAATACAGACCAGTTACCACACTCTAATAAACTCAAAACCTTTTAAGACCAATCTGATCAGTTCAAACCGAACCGATCCCAAATTTACAAGTTCCACACAGAAACTAAATGTAAAACCTATCTAGTACTCACGGTACCACAGACAGAGACTTAAACAGACAGATTCGGTAGCAAATACGGTAGAAACCGGGCGACACTTTAACTGACTTTTCGAACCGAGCAAAGGAGAAATCTCGGAGCGACTGTTCAGTGAGGTGGAGTAAGAATCTGACAGTTGGAGTTCTAAACAACAGCAGACAGGGCTTCAACCAAGCTCGGTTGAACGCTCCATGCTGGCCATGGAAAGTTAACTCTTTGTTCTCCAGGGCAGTTGAAAGGCAGGACCTAACTGCAATAGTCAGAATACAGCAAGACTTCATGTTGTTTGAACATATGACAACTCTTGGGGGTCTCTGAGTTTGAGGCCCTCCGTAACCGCCTAAAAGAATACTAATCAAATTGTGTCAAATTCAGAGCAGGAAATCAGAGTACAATTGAAAATAGCTAAATAGAAATGGATAAAAGTAACAAAAAAACAGTTACACTGATCTGGGCCACATTAACCTTTTTTTTTAAACCAGGGATTTATTTAACTCCAAAAATTGATTAGCGTTTTGCTCATAAAAGTGCTAAAACATTGTAAAAATGCATAGCACTTGCCTCACTGTGTTTAACAAACATAACACTCCTAGAAAACCTATATAAATACTTTCTGTACAGTTAGCATTGTCCCAAGAAAAAAACTGCTAATCAATTATTTAAAACCCTGTAAACTAAAGCTCCGACAATTCCATAAGTATTTGAACTGCTGTTCACATAGGACAGGTCGGGCAGGTGGGGGAGTGGTCAGTTTGACCGTGTACATCATTGTGCTGTGACAACACACATTGTCTGATGCATGTTATGTCATGACGTACCCCTCTCCTGCTCAAGTTCAGCGTGGATGCTGAAACTATAGAAATTTTTTACTTTTATTTTGTTTTGCAATTTTTGGTCAGGAAGGACACACTAAGCCAAGACTTGTTTCCAAGTGTGTCCTTAGAGCACATGGAAGTTAAATGACTTTCTCAGGGTCACACAGTATGCAAGTCGTGGCTGTGGGATTCAAACCCAGTTCTCCAGGTTTGCAGCTCAGTGCTCTCAACCACTATGCTATACTCCCTCCAGCTGGTAGCCATTACAGAGAATGCTAAAATAGTGTGGCAAGCAAAAACATTTTGAGTTCTTAAACAATAAGGAAGATAAACAGTCTAAATAATAAAACTAAAAAAAAAGTTTTGTCCTATTTGTCATGGAGAACTCCCATAAGGAAGGGATTAGTTCCAGTTATCAGCCCATAAAAAGTAAACAAGTCAGCTGACTTTGATTACTGAGAGAATTTTATAAAAGAATAATGCATGACAGGGTGTGTGTTGTGCTGGGATAACGTCGTGCCTCGGGTGGTTGGACAGAAAGGCCACAGGCTGAGTGTGTCCAACACCCAAGAAGTGTCATTGTCCCAGCGTGACACATACCCTGTGGTGCATTATTCCTATTATACCATTGCTTGTTAACATACAGATTAAAAAAACATAATACAAAATAGTATTTTGAATTTAGTTTATTGTTGAAGCATATTAGTTTAAAAAATAGTCCCTTATAGTGCTTCTCCAGCAGGTGAAGCTGTTATTTTAATGTGTGTGTGTGTATGTGTGTGTGTGTTCTAATGCTGCAAAGTCTCATGCCCCCCCATTTCAGCGTGCAGCTTCGAACATACAAACATAGCAAATTTTGCCAGCAGATAAAGGCCTAGAGGTCTATCAAGTCTGCTCGAATGTGCAGCTAGCACCCTTATTCTGCAGCTGCCCTCCTTCCACCCTTCCCCTTTATTAACCCTCCCCTTGTCCTGTCCCATCCTCGCTTTGAAGCAGTCCACTGTTCTACTGCATACCACTTCAGGGTAACGCATTCCACCCAGCCACCATCCTCTGTAAAAAGTGTCTCCTCATCTCCCTCCTGAACCTTCCTCGCTCCAGTCTCATATCATGGCCCTAGGGTCCCTCCCTCCCTTACTTTGAACAGCCCTCTGTACCTGTCTTGTTTTATTCCTTTCATGTATTTAAAGGTTTCAATCATGTCACCCGTCTCTCCTCTCCTCCAGTGAGTACATGTTCAACTCCTTCAACCTCCTCTAGTAGTAAGTCCCCCAGCCCCTTGATCATCTTTGTCGCTTCCGCGCTGCACCCTCCAGTAACTTAATGTCCCTCTTCAGATCGGGACGCCTAGCACTGCACGCAGTACTCCATGTGTGGTCTAACCAATGACCTTACAGTGGCAGAATCACCTCCTCCTCCCTCGAGGATATACCCTTGCAATACAACCCAGCATTTTGTTGGCCTTTGCAGCTGCCTTCCTACATTGTGCCGAGTTGTTCATTAACCCTGTAATGAGCACACCAGATCCTTCTCCTCCGTCTGGGCTAGCTGCACTCCCCTAGCTGGTAACTCCTCCTTGGGTTCTTATCTCAAAATGCAGCACCTTGCACTTTTGGCATTAAAGCCCAGTTGCCAGGTGTCCGGCAGGTTTCAAGCTTTGCCAGATCATCCTGCAACCCTGCCATCCCCTAGGTCATCCACC
This sequence comes from Neoceratodus forsteri, assembly GCA_016271365.2. Lineage (NCBI taxonomy): Eukaryota > Metazoa > Chordata > Ceratodontiformes > Ceratodontidae > Neoceratodus > Neoceratodus forsteri. Next base: position 1,225,903,661 of record CM057450.1, read on the forward strand.
ACAGCGTCTACCTTGGTATCATCAGCAAACAGACTGATCTTGCTCTTGATGTCCCATGATATGTCTGCAATGAATATCTCAAACAACACTGGTCCCAACACGAGCCCTGTGGAACACCATTTCCGTCACTGCCCTTGGGTGTGAGCTCCCCACCCATCACCACCCTCTATTGCCTTCCCTGCAGCCAGTTTCCTACCCATCTCACCAGCTTTGCACCCGCCCCTGTGCCTACTAACTTCCTTCCCAGCCTTCCATGTGGCACTGAGTCGAATGCCTTGCAAGTCCAGATACAGAACATCCACTGCATGGCCCTGTCCAGTTGCCTAGTTACCCAGTCATAGAACTCGACCAGGTTGGTTTGGCAGGATCTGCCACTGTGAAGCCATGCTGTCTGCTGTCCTGTAGTCCTTTGGCCTCGGAGGGCCACCAGCCTCTCCTTCAGGATAGTCTCCATTAGCTTACCCACGATGGATGTGAGGCTCACTGGTCTGTAGTTTCCCGGTTCATCCTTGGTGCCACTCTTGTGGAGGGGCACCACATGAGCCATCCTCCAGTCCTGAGGTACACACCCCGAATGTAGTGAGGCATTAAATAGGTCTGCCAAAGGTCCTGCAAGGACCTCTGCCAGCTCTTTCAGTACCCTGGGGTGGATTAGTTATGTTCAGTTCAAGTTTCTGTTAGAGCTGGGATCGGAGAATGTCTGCAGAGTTGGACAGGCGCACTTTATTTCACTTGTGCAAGTAAAGGGAGTTGTTTATTAAAATAAAAGACTGTTTCTGTTTGCACTGATGTGAGAATGAGAGTATAATAGATGTACAGTGAGCGGTTAGGGAAACGGACACATACGCACGCTGTCCTTTTCATGAAGCACTTGTCCCACTTACTCACTTTTTTTTTCCAGGGTGGGAAACAAGGTCCTGAGGGAGAGCACACTGTGACTTGGTGGGAGGGAGGTTTTTAGTTTTGTTTAACAATAAAGTAGCCGGGATACTGAAGGTGGCTGATGAGTGGGGATCAGTGAAACAGGCTGCCAAGAGGGATCAGTGAAGCACGATGCAGAGTTGTTTATTTTTTTTTAAACCACAGACTACTGAGAAACCTTAGAGCAATTACGGCAAGTGTAGGGAAGTTGGACATGGCTTGTGGAAGATTCTGTTAACACCTGATGTGGTCATCTGTGTGCTGGGACTATATTCATGATGTTATGCTGCGATAGCATCATGGGTCAAGCCCCAGACTGACCAATGAGAGCCCAGAATTCTTTCTTGCTGTTGAATAAAAGGAGTTTTAACTATATTTTTAGCAGATGGGCCTAACAATAATCTAAAGAACAATTGAAAGGAGTAAATGATGCTCTATCAAATATATGGAACAAACATATAGGTAAATGGTGTTTGTTTATTTCTTTATGAGAGTAGAAATAAGATATATGAACATTTTTTGATGTGTTTAATGCTAAGAGGCAATTTGATTAATTTTACAGTGAACAGTCAGTGGAATATTTACACTGAATACCCTCCTAAGGACTGGTAGCCATAATTTAAACACAAATTAAATATGTATTAGGCATGTATTAAAAAAGTCATAAACATATTAATATGGAGCCAACTGTTAAATAATTACTCCGTGTTTTATATTAAATAGGGGCTAGTATATGGATTCCTGATGACGCAGTGTTGGGAACTGTAAATTCTGACCATATACTGTACTGTTGGCGTTTATGGATTAAAAATGATAGAAGAAGCAGATCAGTGTGGTGAGCTGTGTTATTACTCTGAGACCTTTTACATATTAAATGTTTTGACACAACCTACCCTTGGGAATCCATGCTGTCCTTTATCTTGCCGCCTCTGGCCTCATCGAATTCCATCATCTGTTCCCTGACTACGGTTTCTACTAGTTTACCTGCAATGGAAGTCAGGCTCATTGGCCTGTAGTCCCTGGATTCTCTCTGTCCTCACCCTTGTGGAGGCACCACATCTACAACCCTCCAATTCCATGGAACTTCACCTGTTTCTAGGGACTTTATTGAAAGCGTTATGCTAGGGAGCCACCAAAGTCAGTCTCATCTTCATCAGCACCACTGGGTAGAAACCATGTGGCCATAGAGTTGTCTCTACTTTAACGTTTAGCAGTGTCTTTAACACCCTAGCTACTCATATTACCCCCAAGCTTTCAGCTTTTACTTCTTGGGGTTCCAAAACTGAATTTCACTGTTGGGTAACAGGCCTGATGCTTTGATCGTAAACACTGAATTCAAATATTCATACCAAATATTTATTTTATGCAATAGAGACATATCCAATCATAGTAGGAAATACTCATAACAAAACAGGATTCATTTATTTATTTTACTTAAACATGACTAAGCTCGTTGACATTTAACATCTAAATTACAGAAGTATCCTTGGGATAACAGGAGTAACATACACACTTTACATTAGTCTTACTATTAATATGTACAACATAAAAATCACAATTGACAAGTGAACACTTACTTGAGATCTGGTTCTGAATTGACTTAAATGATTGACAACTGGTTGTCTTTCTCGAAGTAGGTGGTGAGGAGTTTCAGGCGCTGTCTGAAATAATCTAACCTATATTTTGCTCAGGAAACCCCAACTATGATGCAACATCTGAAATTTAGTGAGGTTTCTGGGTCCTGATTTACCCAGTGTTGTAGCAGAGAGGACTGAAGCACGGAAGTTCTAGCAACTGGCTCAGGGTCACACTGAGCCTGTGGATGTGGTGGGAATGAAACCTCTGATCTCCTGTTTCAGTATGCAGTGCTCTGACTTACAGACCTTTCACTGCTTCCTCATAAGTCATCTTGACTATAAAGAAGTTAAGCATGCTGACCTGGTGGCGCTGAGGGTTGAGGGATTCGCCTTACCTCGCGTCATGCCAGTGACCTGGTTTGGGAGCGGATCCAGGGCACCCAGGGTCAGCAGGGGGAGGAGAGGAGAGGAGAAGACTGAGTGTCTGGAGGACTGCTCCCCTCTCATGGAGAGAGTGGTTTGGGGTTCCCCACCATGTAGTGATCCCCAGTGGAGAATGGGCAGCACTACACCAGTTGGGATGCATATAAGGGGGAGGTGATGGTGGACGTCTGCGAGTGGGTGTGGCAGCACGCTTGCTGCACACTGATGTCATTGCACATTGGTGCCTTGGGAGGGAGAACAAGGAAAAGCCCCAGACACTGGGAGGATGACAATGGACCTATGAGCCAGTCCCCACGCCCATCACCAGATCCTGCCTGCTCTAGCCCCCCAATTCCTCCTTCACCACTTGATGCGTTCTAGCTTCTGAGAATGGGCACTGAAGAGGAGTAGTGGCCCCATCATGGGGGGTATGCAAGCTGTGGGGTTGGTAAATTGGTGTGGTGGGGAGCTTTGGGGGGGGGACTGGTGTGGGGGGATCTCAGGAGGGCGGGAGAAATGATCGACTCCTCTGGGCTATGTCAAGGAGTTCCAGTGACTGGTGACCGGAGTGAAATAGAGTTAAAAAAAGAAAGAAAGATGCTATGCTCTATATATTTTTTTTTTACTTAACACATATAGAGTTGATTCAGGAACAAATACCGCTGTATTTTTCAATGGTATGTATTTCACCACCAGGAGAGAATCCCTGTCCAATGCAAGATGTGGACACACAACACTGGGCCCGAGTTTTGCACGGCCTACCTTGAAAGTACACAGTGGCGGCAGTAGGGGTGTCTGGGAGCCTGGAATATTAGAAAACAAACTATACAGAAGAGCCACATGCGGATAAGGTCAACTGGCAGACTGGGGCCTGATAATTGAGGAAAAAGTTTCCTACCTAGATGACCACCACTAGCCAACTATCATGTAGAATCCCTCCAACTCCCCCAAATCACTGCTAGGTGTGACAGGTAATAGTGATGTCAGTACTGTCTGTGCCACAGCTGGTAATCCTGCATCCAGCCCACTGAGCTCTTTTTTATATGAAGCACTGCTTCAGTGGTGTGATCATGGGCTGGATGTACGTGACCATGGGCTCGCTGCACAGGAATATTCAAGGGCTCATCATTACACTTCACAGCCACCTAGAGCCTCCTCTCAGCATACCTCAACTACATTTTACTTTCCAGACACTAACATAATATTCTTATTTATATGACAGGTGTGAAAGTAAATTTGCCAAGAAAAACATGTTGTTTTTGGCAACATGAATAAAATAAGAGAAGATGGTCACTCAGCAACACTCATCATGAAATTTATTTCACTCATTTTGACCACATTAAGCATGCTCAGATATTCACTTTCACACTGAGATATCATCTATTTTTTTAAATGCTAGTTGTAATTGGACTGAACTATAGCTCTTATACCAAGCCATTGAACAGAATGGCATGGTATACATTTTGCATTCATTTCTTGTTCTAGCTTTTTACCATTTCTATCACAAAATCACCTAAATGCCAGTTGTATAAATCAACCATTTGGACGTTCAGAGACATTTCCAGTAGGCTGCCTTAATATATATCCGATTGCTTGCCATTATGTACAGTAGGCAAGTACTCATTGAGAATTACCTCCTATATTTCGCTATTTGTACCCAAGATGAGATCTCGCTTCGGTAGAGCTTCAATAAGTTATATGCTCCCCCTACTATGGAATATGATACAAAAATCCTTGAAACTGATCCACCCTTTGTCAGTGGCTGCTTTCAAAACAAGCAATGCCTTCTTCTTCAATGAATCCTGTAATTGTTATTATTGAATCAAAAGAAGAAAAGTATCATGCGCTCAAGAGAACTGGTGGTGCTCTAGTAGAGTTTTGCCAATTCAAATATAAACACGAAAGAAAAACTAGGCACACAATAGCCCTGTGTCTGTTCAGGCGGCTTGTCGAAAATAAATCTTGCACTGGTGCAATTTCAGCTATTAAGGCTCAGTTTTTCTTTCAAATTGTTAACATTGAACCTGTCCTGTTCCCGTTATGGAGTATTGGGGTCAAAATGCTGGTTATCACGTTTTCTATCTTCCCTCACACCTCTAGCTTTACCAGTATTCTCTATCCCTCAGTGTCTGATCTCCATCCAAACTTGGCTTATGGGCTTAGCAATCGAATCTTTCTCCAAGACCATAGTAGTACCTGGCCCCTCACCCCCTTGTTACCTATCAGGAATATGCTCCTCTGAACAAGCGCTCTAGGCTTCTCAACTTCCTCTCCCCTCAGTTACCCCTTTCTAGCGCATGCTCTAAAAACTGCTCTAGTGCCCAGCACTTCCTAGGCTTCTATACATCCTCAGTTACTGGCACTTCCTCTCCGTACCTTTTTTCCTGCCCTATTTTCCTCCACCTGTCACCATCCTACCATCCGGTGTTGTACTATCTTCCCTCCACCCTCCTCTATTAGCTTTAGGCTTGTATACTTATACTTGAGTACAGTTATCTAAACCGGCACATTGACCTCTGAAATGTCTATACACTGTAAATATGTCTAGTCCTGCTGATTGCACCATTTGATTTGCAATTGACCTCTGAAATGTCTGTACACTGTAAATATCTTGTCTAGTCCTGCTGATTGTATCACTTAGTCTCTGTTATTCTACGCTATTTTACCCCTTGCCTTTTCTCCAGTGTAATTACAACTACATGTTCTGTCCAGGTCCATCTTGAAAATGAGCGTTGCTCAATGATGTTTGCCTGGTAAAATAAAGATTTTGATTGACTGAAATATGAGATGAGCCAACGTACCATATAGTTCTTTTTTCATTTGAGAGGGCATTGTTCTATTGTTATCTAAACAGATCAATATCCTCTCCTGAAGATAAATGACATCTTAAGTTAGCCCATATCTTATCCCATATATTATGAATCATTTCATTTTTTTTCTTCCACTGGAATGTATGACTGAGGCTGCAGCATGTGAGGTCCTCTAATACAGCAAAGAGTGATTCACATACTGCAGCAAGTAGAGATTCTAAAAACCTCTCTCTGTTCACCACTACAGTCCTAAACAATGTGCAGCTGTCAGGCACTGATCTCCAGAGGAAACCCTAACCTACAAAACAGCTGCTATGAAGTATTGCACATTTTAAAAACATTACCCCATTTACTTTAACTCATTTCCAAGTAATTACCATCAGTAGTGAAAGGTGTCAGACCTCTGTGGATTTTAAAAAACCCTTTAAGCCATGCTTTAAAGTTTCTCAAAACACACACTGCTGCCACAAAAGCTTTTTAATTTGCTTTAACCCTAATTATATGAATAGATTCTATGTCAACCTTAATGTTTTTATTTAAAAAAAAAATTATATTTTCAGATTCCTCACGTGAACTCCACAACATTATACAGTCAAGTATGTCTTAAAGATCATTACTGGATAATACATGTAATTTAACTTACCACTCTTTACTGGGGTTTTCCTTTTAGCTGGAAAGGCTGTCGTGTACTTTTATAAAGGCAGGACAATATTGTTACAAGTTATCACCCAATTCCTCTGTTGCCTGTCATGGCAAAGGTCTTTTTAATACAAAATGTATAAGTACGAGTTACTAAATGCTTACAGAGTAGCAAGTTGTTAAAGAAATATCTGTCTAGCATTAGAGAACATTGTAGCACTGTCACAGCCCTTACTGTATTAGTCAGCAATGCTATACAGTTAGCACTAGACAGAGGTTTGTTTGCTGGTACAATTTTTATTGCTCTCTCCAAAGCCTTTGACAGGATCTACCATTAGATACTGGTGCATAAACTATCCCAGTTTGGTTTTTGGGGTCTTTCTTGAACTTTTAGCAAACTTGGTAGATATTTATGATGTACACACTGGTCTCAAGTATCATTTTACATATGGTAAAACTTTTTTTAGACAGGATAAAACTGTTTGCAAAGTTGTACTGTGTTGCACTTAAATTACAAACTAATACTACATCAAAAACATAGCCAATAACATACTTACAACAGTTACATAGTTATCTGCACAAACTGCCAGGTGCCTGCCCTCTAGAAAATCTCACACATTGTTCTACAGATATATTAGTGAGAGGAGAACAACAAAGCAGAAACAGTTAGACTAAAGGAGGAGGGGTTAGTGTGGAGGAGGACCAGAGGAAGGTGGACATACTAAGTACTTTTGTTCAGTATTCACACAAGAAGGAGTGGGAAATGGACTGCAAGTAAAGGTACAAGGAAATATCGGAGTGGGTAGACACACGCCCCCTTCCAGAAGGGAGGGTACGCAAAGAACTTGAAAATTTAAAAATAAATAAGGTACTGGGCCCAGATGGGGTGCGCCCAAGGATACTAAGATAACTGAAGGGGGAACTTTCTGCTCCGCTGGCAGCTCTGTTTAGTCAATCATTGCAAACAGGGGTGTTGCCAAGGGACTGGAGGAAGGCAGATGTGCTGCCAATTCATAAGAGTGGGAACAGAAAGGAAGCAAGGACCTACAGTCCAGTAAGTCTGATGTCGGTGGTGGGGAAGATTATGGAGAAGATAATAAAAGAAAGGATGGTAGAGTACCTGGAAGAGAATGGGTTACAGGATCTGTGTGTGAATTGTTACAGTTTATCAATCTGACACACTGGACCGTTAATGTTCGTGTCACCAAATAATTGCACAGTATACAAACAAATCTTTTTGATTGCAGCACTGCAAACCAAATCTTTTAGATCGCACCACTGCCAACCAGATCTGTCACAAATGCACTCCAGGGGTCAGGCCCTCTGCTCCCACAGTGCCCAACCTCAAAGTGCAATATGTGAACAAGGGGACAAACAGGGAAACCCTTCTGTCTGTTTTGGGTCTGAGCAACTACCAGTCTTGAGTCCTGGGGTCAAATGTGAACCCTTTTTCACTAGCACACACAGGTAACAGGTCCAAATATCACACCATCCTTTGGGAAAACAATGCAATACTTAACCCAGTGGGGCACACAACCTGGTTCACAATCCCCCTTTTGACTCAGTTGATGACCTAGGGATTTCCTTACCTTGCTGCATATGGTGACACACTATAAGCACTTTAACAGTTATGTCAGGATTATCAACACTGTCCCAGCATTCACACTCAAAATGAGAAAATGTCTCAAGCAGGATTAAGGAAACCAAAAGGTTTACTAAGATTAAAAATAGTAAATAAATACAAAACACAGAACATATACACATTAATGCTTACAGTAAAAAAAAAAGAAATGGAAATTACAAAACGCTTTGTAACTGAATTACTAGTTCTAACTCAGTTTTCAGTTGTGGTTTACCTATCCTGACAGAAGCACCTCTTAAGAGTCCAGAATACAAGTGTCTCTTGAAAGTCCAAACACAAGTATATAATGTTCCCTCAGCAACTTGATAATATTGGGGGGGAGTGTCCCACCCAGCTTGTGAGGTCACAGCTCTGTGGCGATGCTGGCTGTTAGGTCACTCTCATTCCTGCATACTGAATTAGTCACATGCATCTGCACACTGCTAAACATTCCACTTAAAAAATATATATATATTCTTCCTAATTAATGAGCAGCATGCTTTATAACAGGTCAGAATTACCCCTTTGATCTTCAGAAGAACATCCTGAAAGACACTTCTCTTAACTGTGTGAATTGTCACAGGTATCCAACAGAACTGGCTTCCCTCCTGATATCATAAAAATGCAGTCTTTTATGGCTAGTTTCCTAGGTTCAAAGCAGTGTCTGGTTTTACAACCTGTTACAACCTGGTGTATAACAGCTAATGCAGGCTCTGACAAGTAGATGACAAAAGGAAGTTCTCAATTAGTTTATCCACTGGGTCAGTTTTACTACAGCCAGCTGTTCCAGCAAGCAAGGGCTTTTGGGGTCAAAGGTCAGGCCACTTTAAAAGCTAGTCTATCCCATGGGCCTGCTGACCGGTCATGTCTCATAAGCAGAAACTCAAAAAACATGAATTTATCAAAATGATACACATAACTAGTAGAGCGGGTATCACGTCACAAGGGTATTACAAGTAGAAAGACAGATGTAATATTACCCTGTATAGAGTGCTGGTGAGGCCTCACCTCGTACAGTATCCAGTTTTGGAGGCCCCATCTCAGGAAGGACATCAAACAGGCAGAGAGAGTACAGAGAAGGGCTGCCAAGATGGTCCAGGGCATGCATCAGAAAAAGTATGAGGAGCGGCACAGGGAGCTAAATATGTACTCACTAGAGATTAGAAGGGAGAGGGGAGACATAATAGAGGCATTCAAATACATCAAGGGGATAAACAGAGTACAGGAGGGTAGCTTGCTACAGAGAAGGAGTTGCACATGGACAAGAGGACATGGTATGAGGCTGGAATAGGGGAGACTCAGAGACAATGTGAGGAAATATTTCTTCATGGAAAGAGTGGTGGCACCCTGGAACAGGCTACCAGAGGAAGTGGTGGGTGTGGACACTGTTGGGGCATTCAAACATGCATGGGACAGGCACAGGGGACTTGTGGAGGCCAGAACAGAGGGGGAAGAATGACCACGGATCAAATAGGATCTGTAGTGGGGAAATAAGAACTAGTTGCAGAACAGTACAAGGGCAGACTACATAGACCAAGGGGGTCTTTTTTTGCTGAAATCTACTATGTAACCATGTTTCCATTCACAAAGAGGGCTCTACCTCTAGCCTAGATAAATTCATACCAATTTATATGTTATCAGTCCTAAGCTAAATTACAAAACAAAATATTGTATATACCAATTTATGGAATAGCTGAACACCCATACTCTTCTGAATTAGTCAAGTTCACAGATGATGTCTACTGTTCCATGGACTTGGACAAAGTCACTGGTATGATCGTTGTGAATCTAACTAAAGCATTTGAAACTGGACCTAGTGGATCACGCTTTTCTTTTTTTATATAAGTTGAAGATGGCTGGTATCGATAGGACTTCCTTGAGCTGGTTTTCAGACTACTTGGCTAAGAAATTTCAAACAGTAAAATTGGAGGGTTTCTTTCCAAAGTCAATTAGGTATCATACAGGGTATAATGGGGCTCTCTCTTAGGGCCTTATTCTCTTTATCAAATCTCTACCACACATCTGCTCATCAGTTACAATGTTACTCTATGCAGAGGATGTAGACTTATATAAGCTCATGAAAAGTTTAAACTTTGTGGGCAAAGTTGCAGTGCATTAGCCTGCTATGCTGTTAGTAAAGTTTTCACGTAAGTAACGTCATGATTTGCAGCAACTGCTCAAGTTTTATGACATGAAGTGATGCACTTCAGTGCAAAACTGCTGGTAAATGGCATCGATTCATGCAGTATTTTTTGACGCAAGTTTGCTACACAGATTCTCTAATTCCACACCTCACATAGCAAAATACTACACAAATTGATGCACTTCACAGTGTACTCCATGAAGTGCATAGCTTAAAACATCACATGGACTTAGTTTTATACTGCCAGTTTAGATTGGTGCAGGAGCTTGTTTAGCAGCTTGAGGTAGACTTGAATAAAATCATGAACTGGATGTTTAAGAACAGACTAATACTGAACAGAAACAAAATACTGTCTGGTACCATTAGGTTCAGATGCCTTGAATCCGCCCTAAGGGTATCTGTTAGTGATGGCTGATGGGTCAATACTGAAACAGGTGACAGCTTTGAAATATCTACTGTAGATGTGCACCTAGACCCTCCAATGAAGTATTCCTGTCATCATACTTTAAAGAGCAGCTGACACCTTCAGAAGAACTTTAACAAAACATAATATTTAGACACAGTTCGGCTTGTATTTCATATTCGTTCTGCATTCCTCCTCCCCATTATTTATTACTGGTGTAATTTGCATGAAAACAGGATCTTTGCTCCTGAAGAGTTAACCTGTCCCTGTTGCTTTCTCCCTGAGGTCATAATGCACTGCTTGTGACATCACAGTTACTCCCATGGCAACAGATTGTGATGTCACAACAGAGGATTATGACTTTAAGTAGGGAATAAGTGAAAAAGTCAGATGAACTCTAAGGGAACTCCCAGGGATAAAGATCATGTATTCATGCACATCTCCTCAGTAATAAATAATGGGTAGGAGAAATCTATAAAATACATATGGAATGTAAGCTGAACTATACCTAAATATCATATTTTTAAAAGTTTTCTTTGAGGCATCAGCAGCTCTTAAAGCACTGTACTTACAACAAAACTGCATCAGAAAATGTTACTGTGACTCTATACTGGCAACTGCACAACTGAATCTCCTTGCCACTGTGAATTATGATGGCACAATAGTTGATCAGGCCCCAACATCTGGAAATGAAATTTGCCAATTAACAGTTGTATCCATATTAAAATGGTCTCTTTCAAGTTTGTTGTTTTAATACTCTTGCCTGTTTTACTCACAATGCTATTCTGCCTGCTCTCTGCCAATCAACTGTAATTTTACAAAAGTAATTATTACTCCATGTTATCTAATGAAATGTACCTGCAAATCCCACAGCTTCATACTAACACTGCTCAAAGCTCCTTTTTTAGCACTCTTATTGCATGGAATGTGCTTTCTTATTGCCTGAAATCACTAGATAACTTTTAGCGCATATTAGCTGGTGACCTGCTTTATCACGCTGATTATCAGTGATCAAACACCGTAATACCTGGGTATGATGTTCACTCTTCCTTTCTGCAGTTCAGCAGCAGGAGACTTCACTCACATGCCACAGTACACAAAATTACTTGCACACTAACCTCCAAAGCTGAGCGCCACCATTTTCAGTGTTACTTTTGCACCTATGCCCCTGCACCAGTAAATATAAAAAACAAAACGTAAGGGATTTTGTGCTTATAAAGTTTGTTTTTTACACACCATCAATGTGTGATGTGTACATAAACCTCTCAAGCTTTGCTCCCAAGGTTTAGGGGGCATCACACACTACGGGTGTGTAAAAAACTTCATAACACACAGTTGCTTATGCATTATTCTCTATTTAAAGCTATGTTGAACTCATCTGTGTCTGAAAAATTGCACTATGATGCTAACCTATAAATAAGCCATGTAATTTGCGTGTACTGAATTATCTATTGCATTTGGCTGAGTAACTGTTCTCCCCATTGCAATGACTCCGACTTGTAATGCTATCTAATGTGTCCAAGGTTGCAATTGTAAAAAGAATGTAAATTTCAGTGAGCTAACCTGATTAAAAAAATAAATCAAAGCAAATCAATTTAATAAAACAGTTACAATTGTAAGTTCCTTATGTAGTACATATATAAATTCTTTTATCATTTCTCTTCTTTTGATATCCAAGTGCAATTTTTTCCAGGACTGGTCTGAGTCAGACTTCAAAGTCATCAGACCATAATGTGGTTTTTGGAATAGTCAGTGGCTCAGCAGGTTGCACACTCACCTCTGAGGCCGGAAGATCAGAAGGCTGTGGGTTCTATCCCCACAACCGGCACTTGGGTTAAATTCCAATACTGACACTGTAGTGCAGCATGGGGGTGTGTGTGTGTGTGTGCTGCACTCCTGAAGGGCCGTCTTTTGGATGAGATGTTAAACTGAGGTCCCATCTGCCTGTTCTGGTGGTTGTTCAGGTGGACATTAAAGATCTCATGGTACTTCTCGAAAAGAGTAGGGAATTTTTATTAAAATTTGAAAGTAAAATATATACATAATAGTGTTACTTCACACAAACTCACATAGCAGAACAAAGATAACCATATGTATTTCATCATACATTCTAATACAAAATGTCATGTTTATAGGCCCAAAACTTATTAATAATTGCTGAAAAACAGACACCCCAAGAGAGTAGGGAATGTTGTTTTATGTCTTAAAGAAATGCATATACAATAGTGTTACACCACAAATTCATAAAAGAAAGGAGAAACATAAAGAAGTATTTCATCATACATCAAAATAAAATTGCCTGTGTAAAACTCAAAAATAAACTGTAAATACTGAAAGCAAACCCTCTCCCCCCACCACCAAAAGAGTAGGGGAAGTTTAATAAAAACTTCAAAATCACAACAAAATCCAAAACAATAAAATAAAACATGAATAAATGAAATACGTATTAATTCATACCTTATCCCCATACCTTCATACCAAAAATCATGAATCCTACACATATAAATATTGACAAATGATCAAATATAAATCATAATGTACCATAAAGTAAATCGTAATACTTACTGGTCCTAAACCCCCTTCCCCCATTACTTGTTAGTGAGAGAATGTTTATGCATAAAATAAATAAATAAACCTTCAATCAGCATACGTAGTATTGTAACATCATTTTTTCCTTTTTTTTTATAAGCTAGTGAACATTTTATAAGATAAAGTCCAAATGAAAAGAAAAGGGAAATACCCTGTTACGTTCAACTCAAAGCAAAATTCTTAACAACCATCATCACAATGTCAATCATACTGAAACCCTAGTGTATAGTCCACAAAGAAATCATGTACAAATATAGATAGGAAGCACAAGTACAACCAGGCTCCATTTATGCTTCAAACTGAAAATCAGCAGTATTCATAACATAAGTCAACTGGCATATCTATAGCAGACACTTTATCGGACTCCAATAATTATTCCAGATCTCCAAGGTGCTACTGTTAAATTCAGTTTGTTTAAAACTTTGTACTTCCTCCTAGATAATGTAAAATAATTCTTGATGAGTTATTAACTGTTTTTGCATGTCAAGTCTGCATCGTACCTGCAAAATCCAATACATAAAGGTTGCCATTATCACTCTCCTGGTACTGTTATGATAACCATGCCATTTGGTAGGCACATGACCTCTATACAAGAGCGAGGGAGTTAATCTTAGAGTAAGTCCCCAGTGATGCTCTAGTGCAGACCAAAAGGTTATAATATAAGGGTACTCTAAATAGAGATGGTCCATGCTTTCTAAAATATTCACACAGGAATCCCTAGGGCAACATCTATCCCCAACCTTTTTATGTCTCTGATTACCCTTCACATTTATCCTCCCATGGACCCCAACCCAAACCACATCCTTCATCTTGATAGGAATCCTAGAATCAGTGAGAAGTAAACCAATATTGTTCTGTTCATCCATTGACAGATGCTCAAATGGTGAAACAAAAAGTGGGAAAGTAAAATCAAAGAATATGAAAACCTCCTTGGGAGGATCATTACCTGAGCCAGTGATACCTCCCAAAGTCAAATATAATCAAAGCAGTACATCCAAGAGGCATTCACTAAGTTACTTGTTTGTTTTTATGTATGAAACTCCGTAAATGCCACTGCCCCAAAATTTATTCCAAAGTAGGGGACACCCAACCCACCCACCATTTCTGTTCCAATTTCAAAAGTGGACAAATATTTGCATATAAAAAAATACTCCAAAAGAAAACAATAGGATGTAACATCCCTAGCCCTCCCTCCTTTACTGCTAGATAAGTATTGTTCCGTTCTATTGGATTCAAACGACTGCCCCATACAAAAGAAAAGAAACAATACTATAAAGCAGTTTCCAATGTTTTAGGCACTGGATAGACATAACTCAAAAATAAAAACAAAGGAACTAAAAACGATTTAATAAGGTATATCCTCTTCTGTTTCCTCATATGCCATTTGTTCCAATTTTAGACTCTTTTGTTTGCCACAGAAATCTGATGTTCCCAATTAAATGTAGCCAAATCTCCTGAACCAAAATAGATTCCTAAAAGTTTAACAGGTTCTGTAGCCATCTTGATATATGCCACATGACTGCTCAAAGAAACAGTCTCAGAAACTGAAATACAACAGCTTTTCTGTAATTTAACTTTTGCTCCCACACAATGAGATAAAGACACCATGAGATCCACAGCTATATCACTAGAAGGTTGATTAGCCACTACTAAAATGATGTCATCAGCATACGCTAAGACTTTCAAATGTAATCCCTTGGATTGCGATAGATAACAACAAAATCCTCAATAACAGATCTAATGACAAGATATACAGAAAGGGACTGAGAGGGCAACCCTGTCTTACACCAAAGTTTATGGTACATGCTTTCCCGACCCATCTATTATTATATGGTTTACTAAATGCATTACTGTAAACCAATCGAATCCAACTAATGAATGTACATGGAAAATTATAAGCCTTCATACATTCCCACAGCCAAATGTGACTCACCCAATCAAATGCCTGTGATTGATCCAAACCAATTAAGTAGCCCTCCGTTTCTCCCATTTTCCCTGTCTCCAATAGGTCTCTTATGAGAAACAAATTATCGGATATTTTCCTACCGGAATAGAACACGCTTGTACCTCTTGTATAATAGAGTCAAGTACTGTGGAAGTCTTTGCTCAAGATTTTGTCAATAACTTAAAATCCATATTTAACAAAGTGATTTGCCTGCAGTTGTCCAAAGAAAATGTATCACCCTTTTATAAATGAAGGTTAACAGTCCCTCATACATCTGAAGAGAAAGTCTAAACTCCATCAACATATACTGAAAACAGACAAAATTTCATTCGGCATAAACTCCCACAACTGTTTATATACTTCTCCAAGGAGACGTCTGACCCTGGAGCCACATTTTTAACATCTGACATCACCTCAGCCAAATCGAAAGGGTATACCAATTTATTCTGCTGAGCTGTAGTCAAAGTAGGAAGTTGGGCTGACTGTAAAATCTGGGTTACTTTAAAGATGTCCAATTCAGACTCCTGCTGTTGGACTTCCAGGTAGTCCTCAATAACTTTCATAATCCCTTTATTATCACAGTCAATTACCCCGTTATTTTTTCTTAACGCTGAGATATTTCTTTTATTCACCCTCAACTGACAATCCTCGAAGGGATTTATTTGATTTTTTCTTCCTTGTGTGCCAAAACGTTGTTCGGCTTCAAGGGAGGCTTGTCTATTATATTGGTAGAGCATTTCCTTTTTAGTATCCTCTATCTGATGTGATAAATCCCTCCCTGTCTCTGATTGTTCAGATAGTAAGTCATACAATAAGGATCGTAGCTGCGTTTAAGATTGTTGTGTAGACTTTCATCTTTGAAATGATTTCTGCTTAAAATAAGTGGTAATACAAAGTTTCGAATCCCCCCACCACTCTCCAGGGGAATCATATAAAAAAAGGACTGATTTCCTGTCCTCTACTATAGTTTTAAACTCCTGAATGCCTTTGGGATCCTGTAACACACTAGAGTTCATCCGCCATACCCGCCTTGTGCTCTTGGAGGGGCGAATGCCACCTGAATGCCTATTACGGCATGATCTGATGTTTCGATGGGAACAGTCTCAGCCTGGGAAACTGGAAGCAGTTTTGACACAAATCAGCAGTCAATTCCAGTAGATAATCTACCTTAAAAAATGTATGAGCTGGTTGAGTCAGAACAGACTTGTGAGCGTCTTTAAGATTAGATTTAAATATTAGCTGCTGTAAGAAGTAGGTATCACAATAAATTTTACTTTGAGATTTGGTCTTGTCAGACTTCAATAAGCTATTATTAAAATCACCCCAGACAATATCTGCTTCCCAGAATATAAATAAGTTTGCAATAATTTTAAAAATCAAATCTTGAGATCTTAGACATGGGCCATACAGACTAATCAACGGAAAATCTGTACCACCATAGCCAAGGTCCAGGATCATTGCTCTGCCTGGGGATACATCTATTAACTTGTGCACAGTAATGTCAGGATTTTTAAAACAGATGCCTAGCCCACAACAGAGGTCTCTCCAATGGACTAATATGAATCCCATAAACCCATGCTCGCTTTTACTTCATCCACCTCCTAAAGAAATGTAACCTAGTATCTTGTAAACAACAAATGTCAAATGCCAGTTGAGATAATATAGAAAATGAAACAATCCGTTTTCCTGCAGATTTAACACTATTAACACTGAGGCTTGCAAGCCGTCAAGGAGGAAGGTAATGATGTGTCAGTTATCGGGGTTCTTCTTACACCGGACCTTGTCAACCTTTTACCTTCTATGGTACAGCAGGCTCAGGGAGTAAATTAGATGTATCAAGAAGTGTACCATTCATAGAGGAATGCACAGAAACAGCAATGACCTCTTTGCAAAACTTCGTATCTATTCTCTGAAATCACCTCATGATCAGTGCTGCCTTTATTCTGCAAAGGTTTTTTGGCTCTCCCTTTCCTAGTCACAAGCTGGAACATTCACAGATCCATGCCTGTGTAGTGCAGTATGGTATGCAAGCCCATTCGTCCACACTGTGGACCTATGGGCTTACAGACCATACTGTAAGCTGTCATTTGGCGGGGGCCAGGCAGTATGCGGGTGGAGTGCAGCCACCCGCCAATAATGGAGGGAGCTGGGTGGCAGGGGCCTCAGTGGGTGGAGGGGAGGTCGGTTTCACTGACACACCAGGGATTGCGTTTTCAGATGGTTGCCCGTGATTGGGCAGAACAGGAGGGAGGGGGATGCCACTAGCCCACCAGGGCTTTATTCAGTTCATTGTATGGTGATCGCGGTTTTGGGTGGGGAGGGGGGAACCACTGGACCACCAGGGTGTTTGAACCATACCACTGTATGGCTATCGGGGATATGGGCAGGGAGGGGGATACCACTAGCCCACCAGGGATAGTACAGATACCTTTGCCCACCATCGGGCTAATGGGGAGCAAGGGGGGGTTCCATTAGACTACCAGGGCATACAGGGTGCTTGTGCATGGTGTTCGGGGGGGGGGCTGCCAACCTTGGCAGGTGGCTACAGTGTTGCGCCATGCAATACAGCAGCCCACCTGTGGGTGGCCTGGACTTGTGCCTTGTTTTCAGGCACAACTTTGAGCCCCCAGCGGCAGAATGCAGGGTTGTGCCAGCGCCCACACATCCCGGGCTGAATATCGGGATGTGCCGCATATGTATGGTCACGCCCCCTGCTGTTGCGCCAGCATACATTACCAATGTGCCCCGGTGCATCGGGAGTTATATCGCAACATGCCCCTTTGAATATCGTAAGACTGCAGGCGTTGGCGCATGGGTATCCCTTGTTGCGCCATGCGCAACCCCTTTGAATATCTAGGCCTACGATAAAATGTCTACCATTTCTGCACTGACTTTTTTTTTTTTATAAAATTCAGATGAAAGATCTATACCTGGCACTGTGTTGTTTTTAAGTTACTTATAGCTGTTGGAGTCACATGATGGCAGCCTAGTAAGAAGCAGCAGTTCTAGGAGAGTCTGCCTCGTCCCTGAATTTAGCTTAATATTGTAATTAGACGAAGTTTACTTCACCGAAAGCCAGGCATCAAGGCAACAGAGATCAGATGCTGTAAATTGAGTCTCGGATGGAGATTTATATGAAAAAGGCGCTACTGAGACGATCTCCGCCACTCACCCCGGAGAAAGAGAAGGCCGCAGCGGCCCAGGCAGCAAGCCCCGACCTCACTGAAAATGGCAGTAGCGCCGACTGTGCTTTCGGAAGAAAAATTTCTTGAGATAATGCAGCCGCTTCAAATATCAGTTGCTTCCATCACTGAAGATCTAAAGGAAATTAAAATTCTGTGGAATCCTTAACTCGAGAGTCGGGGACTCGGAGGCCAGAGGACGCCGCTAGAAAAAGGCAAGACAAATGGACCTGGGGTCGGCTGTAATGGGACGAGGCTGAAGAGAATGGAGGAAAAATCGAGGATCTCGAGGGTCGAGCAGACGGAACAATCTAGTGATCATTGGAAACCCCGAAAGAAGAAGGGATGCGCCGTATTATTCATACAGAGGTTCTGCGCTAAAATAGCCGGCCTCCCCAAATGGAGGAGAATACATCGCAAAGAGCTCACCGAGACCTATCACCGCCTGCCCTGGTCAGTCTCCAGGCCATTGATCTTCAAATTATTAAACTACAATGATAGACAACACATACTAAATAAGGCAAAGGAAGCCCATGAAGTAACCTGGGAGGGCAAAAAAGTGCGGATTGTGCAAGATCTCCCCCATTCAGTGAGGCTGAGGAGGCAAGAACTTCACCCCTTGGTGTCCAAGCTTATTGCCGCAACCAAGCAGTTCAGAGTTAAGTACCCTGCAATCTTAATGGTGAAGAACGAAGATAAATGGATCTCCTATGATTCCCCAGTGCAAGCTTTATTAGGACTGAAATAACTTTTTCCGGATCTGTTTAAATGAAGGGGGACAGTCTAAACCGACTGGCGATTACTCATGAAGAATTATGTAGAGACGCCTGTAATTTCCCGAGGTTACACTTATGCCTTAATTGGACTGTTGCAGAGTTATGACTGCTGGAGAACTTGGGAGCCTGTGATTTATACCGCTTGAATTGAAGCCCACTCGTGTTTATTGAATAGCTGGCTTCCCACAAACATGCTATTCACAGCATCTGCTTGGTATTGCAGCGGGAAAAGTGGAATAATATGACGTATAAGGACCTTGCCAGAGCCATATTTTGAATCGCAGATGGTAGAGCGGCGATTACCTCATTTGCTCCTTGATTTGTTTGTAGCAGTTTGCCAGATTACTTTATTTTATTAAGGACAGTACGAATTGGATGTTCTGCTCAGTGTAGGAGCTTAGATCCCAACGTGATTATTAACATGGATCCAAATTACTTGGCTAAAGTGCTTAGCTTGATTTTGCCAAATTTAGGCTCCTACTAATGAAACGTCTGCTGTAATCATTTTGCTCTTATGGTTAAGTGTGTACCAGATTGACGGCAAATAATGGGCTGTGGTTTGTTTGTGCAATCAAAGATATGGGACAAACTCGTATTTACCCTCAACCCGGTATTTTGCTAGTTTTAAGAATGATATTAATGTTAGCATGCAGTTAAGGATACTAGTTTTCAATATATAGGAATAACAGCGCTATTATGGCCAATGTTTATAATTACCCAAATCTTGATGCTATAGTGAAACTGTCTACCTAAACACTGATTACACGGGTGTTAAGCTTTTGGAATATGTAGTAAGGATATGAGTGATATTTAGCTTTCAGATATTATTATTGTTCTCTGCTTCTGTTGGTAAATACTGATGATTACAGTTTATCGTAGGTATGAATCAAATATGGAAAATATTAGCTTTTACGCCATGCTTATAATATAAATTTCAGTTGGGGGGCTCCAGGGACAAAGCTATCTGACCTGGGTCTGCTTATGTGCAAAATCCGTGACATATGATGTTTAGGATGCAGTATGTTGGAACTGGGGATGTTATGTTATGCAATTTGTTATGGCTTATAAATATAATAGATGTAGAATCACGGGCTTGGAGGGGTTTGGAGGGAGAGGAAAGACTACGCATCACTCATACTCAGGCTCTGTTGATTTAGCTGGTAATGTCTTTGCACTCTATGTACTTCTCAGTGGCCTAGAGTATAGAATCTGGATGGCTCTTTCAAAAGGACATGTTTACTCATTATTTCTGATTACCTTTAACCTGTTGATTTAAGGTATAAGTAGTATCTATCGTTTGTGAGCTGGAATGTTAAAGGAGCCAAGGACAGGGTCAAAAGACAGGTCATATTAAAACACTTGCAGTTTTATGAGCATAAATAGTTTTCTTGCAGGAAACACATCTTAAAGAGAGGACGTGCTCTTCTTTAGAAAATTATGGGTTGGGCAGGTGTTTGGGGCAGGAGCCCCACAAGCAACGGAGGGGTAGTGATACTGCTGGCCAGGGTGTCCGTTTAAATTGACTCAGGAAATATGGGATCCCGAGGGTAGGTACATAATAATACATGGATCTCTAGAATCCTGTCCGGTCCTTCTTGGATCTATATATGGCCCAAATAATGATTCTCCCCAATTTTTTGTAAACCTGATAAATACCATAGTAGTGAACCCACCTAAACTTACAATACTGGGTGGGGATTGGAATTTAGTTCTCCAGACGGATATTGACAGATCAGATCGAACACGGCGAGGTCTATCCCCAGCACAAAGAGCATTGAAAGAACTTATAAGCAGTGCAGCATTAGTTGACATATGGAGAGTTCTGAACCCCACCGAAAGACAATACACTTTTTCCTCTGCAGTACACAAAACTCACTCTCGAATTGACTATTTACTCATAAGCTCTTACGCAATATCGGGGGTCGCACATGCAGGAATCTCAGCCAGGGTTCTATCTGACCATGCACCGGTTGACATGGAGCTCTGCTTAGGGCAGGGAGCAAACGTTCTCCCATGGTGGCGTTTGAATAATCAATTATTAAAAGATCCAGCCTCTCTGAACACACTATGGAGCATATTGCCCTTTCCTTAATTGTAACCTAGGGACGGTTGATAAATATGATTTAGTCTGGGCAACTCTAAAATGCTCCCTGAGGCGAATTTATTAAAATGGCTTCTAATAAAGTCAAGCGTCAAAGGGTTCAGCTGGAAGAGTTATTAACTAGTATTAAAAACATAGAACGTAACCTTTCCTGTACCTCTCCAGCAGAGACATGGACCAGGTTATATCAACTCCAGGCCCAATATGCAGATCTACAATCACAGAGGGCTGAGTTATCTTTACACAGAGCTAAATTGCAATATTTGGAGGCTGGAGAGAAAGCAAGCAGACTGCTTGCGATGCGTATCCATCAAGTAGAGGCCTCGCAATTCATTGCCGGAATTTATTCTGGGAAAGATTGCAAAGTCTGTACTGATCCCCAGGAAATGGTGGAAATGTTTGGTTCCTTTTATCAAGATCTATATTCAGTGACTCTGTCCTCGTCACCCACAGAATCAGAAATAATCTCGTATCTTAAGACGGTGAACTTGCCAAAAGTTGCTGCGGCTGACGCGGTCTTTCTGGGTGCCCCAATCACTTTAGGGGAAATACAGGAGGCCATCCAGCAGTTACCCTTGGGCAAGTCCCCCGGACCAGATGGGTTGTCCAATAACTTTTACAAAACTTGTCAAGCTGCCATTGCACCTGTACTAAAAGACCTCTTTAGTTTTTGGTTCAATAAGGGGATGTCAGAGTCCAATTTTTTAGAGGCGGTAGTATCTCTAATCTTAAAACCTGGGAAGGACCCCCAAAATCTCAGTAGTTACCGTCCTATTTCGCTATTAAATACCGATATAAAAATTCTGGCCAAAGTTTTGGCTAACAGACTTTCTAAAGTTATAGATAACTTAATAGGGCACGAGCAGGTCGGATTTATGGCGGGAAGATCATCTCAGGACCATATGAGAAAGTTGCTACATCTCATTTTCGACGGCGGATTCCGACTTACCTATGGTGCTGATTTCACCGATGCTGAGAAAGCATTTGATAGAGTCTCCTGGGATTTTCTTTTTTGCCACCTTAACATCCTTTGGTTTTCCGGGAAATTTTCTCAAATGGATCAAAATATTATACTCCTATCCCTCAGCCAGAGTAAAATGTAATGGTCTATTATCTTCCCCATTCAAATTAGCCGGGTACTAGACAGAGGTGCCCCCTATCCCCACTATTATTCAACATATACCTAGAACCCTTGCTCCTCCGGATGGCGAGTAATGCCAATATAACGGGAATTCAGGTGGGTGGAGTTAGATATGCATTTTCGGTTTATGCGGACGATATCTTATTACATTTAGAGAGCCCAAATGCCTCAATTCCTGCTGTCCTAGAGGAAATTGAGGAGTATTCTAATGTATCCTATTATAAACTTAACCGGGAGAAAACGATGGTAATCCCCCTGAACCACAAAGTCAACAAAGCGGAACTAGCTCCTTTAGGCCTTACTTGGGAGACGAAATCCTTAGTTTACCTAGGAATCAAGATTTTAAGGGATTCCGGCACTATTATGAGAAATAATATAGACAACCTCATCAAAGTAATAGCAAAGGACCTCGAGAGATGGGGATTGCTTCCTATTTCATTATGGGGTAGAATAAGTATAATTAAAATGAATCTACTGCCGAGAATATTATACCCCTTAGGAATGCTGGGTATGTACCTTCCCAAAGTTTGGTTCTCCAGGTTGTGAGGTAGGTTAAGCTCCTTTCTGTGGAACAAAAAAATGCTCACAGATCCTATCTCAAATTGACAGCCCCGAAAGTGAGGGGGGGCCTTGCAGCCCCCTCTTTCTTCCTATACTAAATTGCACAACATTTGAGTAAGCTGGTCTCCTGGCAGAAAGAGGTAGATCATACAGCATACTCTCCTTTGTGGTTATCCATTGAAAAATACCTGGCATCTCGTGATAAATGTTCTCTCCGTGCCCTGCTATATGTCTCCCCATCCCATATTCCCAAGTCTCTCAGAAATAACCCTATGGGCTGGTCGATGAAAGCCTCTCATCAAGCCCAATTATATTTCGCAGCTAAGTGGAGCCAGTCCTCTGATCAACCAATTACAGAGAACCCACATTTCAAAATTGGCGGTGCACCAATATCTCGTTCCTTTTGGCCTGGGTTAAGTCAATATAAGGTCTCGGAGATACGGAGGGATGGAAGCGATTCCCTCCTCCAGTTATGTGCTGCTACTGGTGCAGTAAACAACGATCCCTTTAAACACCTCCAAGTCAGTAAGGTCTATCCTCGCTTCTTCCGCTCTTCCCAGTAATAGATATGGGAAAGAGATCCTCATCGTATTCCTGCAGGTTGCTTCCCAACCACAAAAAGTGTCCAATTTGTATAAAATTCTTCAGGATTGGGATCATAAATTACCTTCGGGAGTTTGCTTTTACTGGGTAAGGGAATTAGGCCTCCCTGATGACATTAATGTATGGAGGAAGCTCTGGATATCTGTGTATAAGTATGTTAAACAAGATAGACTCAGATTAGTTCACTACAATATTATGTATAATATGTATATGACACCAGCCAAACTTTTTAGATATGGATCTCTGCACGCACCAACATGTAACAGGTGCAAGGAGGAGATAGGGTCGTTGTTTCACATGTTATGGCTATGTCCACATATAAAAGTATTCTGGCAATCCATTAATAATTCTTTGGACCCTATCCTTGGCTTGAGGGAATTATTTACACCCAAAGTTTGCCTAACAAACTATTTCCCAGTTGATACTCCAAAAACTAGGAAATCACATATGATTCATGTCACAGCAACGGCTAAGTTAATAATAATGAGGCATTGGATGGATGAAAACCCACCTGGAATCTTGGAATGGTTTAGGGAATGTGTTTTGGCCTTACAGATGGAAAGACATGTTGCATTTGTACGGAATAGAAGCAAAGCCTTTACCTCACTATGGGGAAGCTTAGAGGCTATCCTGACGATGTGGAGATCCTAATGAAAATGGGGCCTCAGTACATCTATAGTCCAAATGGTAGTAGTGGTGCGTAGTCTGGGGGGGGCTAAGTTGAGGCCTTTTTTTTTTCTTTCCTTTTCTTTCTTTAATGTGAAAAGTATGCACCTGATGTCCTCACTTGTATTAGATTATTGATGTCGTTTACTGGTGCTGATATATTAATAAAGCTTTTAAATAATAAAAAAAAAAAAGTTACTTATAGCCAAGGCCACTGATTTACGGTGATTAAAACAATTAAATTCGTTTCAAGACTTAAGATTCCGGAATTTCACCGTGATTGTTACTCTAATTTCCGATTTTACCGATTCTGTTATCATTCTTTAGTATGTACATAAATAATCAGAATTAAAGAAGGCTTAATATACAGAGCATTAAATAAAGCAAACTAAAAACAGTACAGGAAGGAATTAAGAGAAAAACAGACTTTTTTGTAGATTTACTGATCTGATAGAAAATGCCAGATTCCATGGAATCTTCATTTTTACCGGTTTTCAGGCAGCCCTAATTCCGGAATTTTACCAGATTTTCCGGTAAAAACCGAAAAACAGTGGCCTTGCTTATAGCTAGTCTGATTTCCTCTTTTGAAATGGGGGATATTATATATTTCTTTATAGGTTGTGGCAAGGGGTCCAGTCTAATAGTTTTTAGATAATTTATGATCTTATTATGTTCTAAGTGAGGCACTGAATATAGATTTTTATATGTTCATATACCACCTTCAGTATTTCTTGAATGGTGCCTGCCTTTTCCCCATCTATAGCAGTCAAAGAAGATATTGTTCTATCTGGGACCCTTTTCCTACAGCTAGAATACATATCACCACATGCTAGTTTCCTAGGTGTACATATTCTATGTTCCATTAATAGGATATGGCTCTATTATACTGCAAGTTTTCCATTTCTTTCTTTATTGTTAGTATTTGTACTAGAAAACCTCTATGCTTTGAATTAATTAGAGAATATAATTTTGCCAAAAGGCTATGTAGGGTAAGATTTTTTTATATTTTGAATCACTGTCTTCTCTTGCATATTGTATGATGAGTGTTTTCTCCATGTTTTTGTTTCTGACCACCATACACAATGTCTTCCATTAAAACCGCTACTGTCATTCTTGCCCTAAATAATTCTTTAATTTGTTTGATTAGATCCCCTGCTCCAAAAGTGTGGTGTTCAATTTCAATAACTTTTGTCTACAGGCACTTTCTCCACTGTATCTATATGAACTGTTAAGATATTATGGTCAGATATTTCTAGGGGAGTAGTTTTTGCTATTAGTACTACAAGATGTTGAGGTACGAATAAAAAAGCAATCCTAGTAGTAAAACTCCCTCTACAGTATGTAAACCTTCCCTGTTTGTGTACTGATCTATATGAATCTTTTAATCCTGCTGTTTGTGTGATTTGTTGCAGACTTATTGTATCACAGAATTCTTTGGTAGTTTTTGCTCCTCTGCCTTTAATAATGCACAATTAAAGTCCCCGCCTCAAAGTATTTGTTTAGTTGTATGTAGATATGTTTTTATTTTATTAAACAGTTCTACTCTACTTTTTTGTCTGTGGGGTATATATGTTAATAGCTCTCAAGCTATGTTCCCTTTAGTAAAATCAATCAACAATGCCCTTCCTGGTAATATGCCAGTTAGTCTTGAGATTTGGATATCTTGCCCTTTAAAAGGAAGGTCCACCCACCCATAGTTCTTGTGCCATCATTATAAGTGTGATAGTATTTATCCTTGTGTCCTGCAAGAAGTAGATATCACAATTTAAATCTCTCAGGATAGAAAAGGCCAACAGTCTCCATCTAGCATTTTAATGGCGTTTACATTTATAGAAACTATGGATAATGGAGCCCTATTTAGTACCATGGAGATGTCTTGGTCAGGAGGTAGTACTCAACGTGTACTTCACCTAGGTCGAGTCCCTAGGTGACCCCTCCTTCGGGTGTCAGTATTAGTGTAGATGATTCCTCGTCCTCGGAATCTTAAGTAACCAGGTGCTGGGAGGACATTGGAAGAGGAATCTGTATCCTCATTTAGGTCCCTTTGTCTGTTTTTGTGGCTAGTGCCTCAAATTTATTGGAGAGCACCAAACCCTGGGGAGATGTAGTGGTTTTGCCATTATAGATTTCGAGGTCTGTTGTTTCAAAGTTCTTTTTCAAAACTACAGTCATTTCTGTGGGGGTGGGGCATAACCGCTTTGAAGGACCTAGAGAGGTGGGGGGTCTCTGCAGGGGCTTCTTCAGGGGGAGATACTGTAGTTCCTATAACCTGACAAGTAGTCTCTGGGGGAAGTTGAACATTTATTGCGTCAGGTTGAGGTTCTTGAATGATGTGTTGCTCTGCTTGGGTAGTCTGTTCTGATATAAGGGTCTGGGCCTGAGCCTGAGTTTCCCTACCTTGCTCCTGGGGAACATCCGGGGCTGCTTCGGTTGTATTTTCAAGAATATTTCGTGCTGAGGCTATATCCTTTTTTTGTGCCTCGGTTAGAATTTTGGGCTGGTCAGGCCTATCATTCCTGTTACGAGTAGCCCGGGTGCAAGATAGGTATGAGTGACCCTGTTCCTCACATAAATTGCATTTAACAGCCGTTTGACAATCTTTACTTAAATAACCATATTCAAAACAAGCAGTACATTTCACACGCTCATATACTGAACTTAAATGGGTGTAAGAGCCACACTTAAAACAAGTTTTTGGCTGACCTGGATAAAAACAATGCCCCCGGTCTCACCCTAAAACAAACTACTTGGCAAATGCTTTGGCCCTGAATTTGTACTATGCAATTTATTTTTGTATCACCACCCCCAGTCCAGATGTGTCCTGTATCAAAAATGGGTTGAGGCTCCTAGGATGTCACATCGTTGTTGAAGCTATTGTGTAATGTCATGTACTGCTATTCCCTCATTTCTGAATAATATTGTTACATTTTTTATAGCCAGTTTTGTTAGTGGTATTGTTCTGAAGGGAAGCCATAGCGCTGAATAGCGTAGTTTATTGTATTTTGATCTGAATCTATCTAGTTCTTGGGGTGTCATGAAACTGACATCATATAATGTGTCTCCAGAAACGTGTATTAATGCATATATTTTGTTTAGGAAGAAACCCATGGATTCCTTAATTAAGTTTTTTCCCACATATATCCTGTCAGGAGAGAGTTGCAGCCCTCCTAGGTACTGTAGTTGCACTGCATTGCATGACGTGTGCAGGCAGCGGTTGTTGAAAAATTATCTTTCTTTTGGAAGTTAGCCCATGTTATTCTAGCATTCTCAGCCTCACTGGGGGTGCCTCTGTATTCATCCTATCTCCCATGTGCGTGTTCCTTCTTATGAGTTACTGGACTCAGAAGATGAAGATGTATTTTGCCTTCTTGAGGCGACTGAGTCTCATGTACTACATCGCCTGCATGCAAATCCAGATCAGAGTCATTCAGCCTTTTTCAAGCATTTCTCTAACATTTTGATAGCGTGTGGGGGGTTGGAAACATTGTACTGCTTGTGCTTCTTTCTCATCTCCTGCTTCTGAGGCCAAATACCACATCAGCTTTTCCTATTGCAGGCATATTATTTATACAAACTTCACTCTGTTCATTTATGGGGCATGTAGAAGAGGCATCTATCATAACCTTTTGCAAAGGTACAGTATCTCGTTTCAACATAGGGTTTGTTTGTGACATATCTGTTACTCCGACTACCGGACAGTCGTTTGTTTCACCGCTTTGCATTTCAGAACTTTCAAGGTGCTGTTCTTTTGATATAAAGGACCATTCACTCCCTGTCACATCTCTAGGCACTCAAGGATTGTTTGATCTATACTGCCAGCCATCTTTTTTACTGACTTGGGAGTTTTAGTCAGCTGTAGCTCAGCTGTTCGCAACCTTGCTACGTCATCATGCTGAATACTTGATGAGTCATTCTTTGTTTTTACTTCTGATGTCACTCTGAGTATCGATAGCTCTACTTGCAAAGCCTCTTTTTCCAAATGCATTTTTCTTTCTGCTTCTGCCAAGTCTATTAATTTACATTTTTTTTCAAGAATTGAAGCTGAAAAAGGTATATGTGAGGGTACGAGTGTATTGTTGAGGTGTCATTCTCAGTTGTAGTTCAGTCCATATCCATGTTCACAGTTTCTGTAGGTAATTCCATAACTGTTTCTGCAGAGTTTCCTTCTTTTTCAGCCTTTATAGAAAGAGAAACAAGGAGGAGGCCATCTCTCCTGCCACATCAGCACTTCCTCCTCTTCCTCTGTCCGGCTCGAAATTAGTCCTCCATCCCGCCTACAGGAAGTGACAGCACCCTTCAGGCATAGTAGGGGAATTTTTATTAAAAACAAATAATACAAAAACAGTAGTACAGTATACAAACAAATGAAAAGCAAAAGAACATAAACGAGTATTACATCATACAGCAACCTCAACCTCCAATGAAAGACATAAGAACAATGAAAATAAAATTGTACAAGATCACAATGGGGAAGAAAAAAGGAAAAAATAATGAGCCAGAATTACAAAGAATAAGGTATGAAAACCAAAAAATCAAAAACAAAGGCTCAAGGGGATCATAACACCAATTTTCACAATTTGTCCAAAGGTGAAGCAAATCAGTGCCAGAAAGAAAAGACAATTCATGTAAATAAAAAGATTTGAGATGGGACACAACCATATGAATGGTGTCAAGTTGTGTCCACCAGGAGTGCTGGAAACCCCAAGCACAGCGTGCCAACCAAATATAATATTTCAAAAAACCCAGGACCACACCTAGCATACCAGGATGATACTTAACCCACCCAGCTTTATAGATACCCAACACCAAGGTATCATAGTCAATAGCCCAAAATCAGGACAGTGCCAAAGACACCAGTGTGACCAAAAGGCCACAACAAAAGGGCAATCAAAAACAAATGATGCTGTGTTTCCAAAATACCATTGCAAGTAACCCTGGGACAAAATCAATTAGAAATTTGCTTGTGCTTATGGGAATTCTCACATTCAACCTTCCATGACAAGAAAGCCAGATAGATCCCAAAGATAGTCAGGTAATCTGGGATTAGATAACAACCAAGAGTAATATCTAAAGTATCAGGAGACCCAAACGGAAAAATTAAAGGTTCCCAAAGACGACTCTCAACAACATGATCATAAAAGACCTTTTTTGTAAATAGCAAAACAACTTCTGTAGTAATATGCCAATGTTTAATACATTTAAAAGTTACTTCCATATAACTGGAAAGATAAATCTTCAGCCACAGCATATGAAAATGCCAAGACCCATTTTTCCATAAAACAAGCAAACTCTGCAGATCATGAGAAAGCCAAAACTGCCAAGGCTGTGAATGGCTACCCAAAAGAGGCTTAACATTATAAAAAACAAAATTCGAAAAATAAAAGGCAACTGGATTAACCATAGCAACCCACCCTGCCTCACTGGGAGGTAGGTAAAATTATGTAATGGGATTAAGCCT
This sequence comes from Neoceratodus forsteri, assembly GCA_016271365.2. Taxonomy (NCBI): domain Eukaryota; kingdom Metazoa; phylum Chordata; order Ceratodontiformes; family Ceratodontidae; genus Neoceratodus; species Neoceratodus forsteri. The sequence goes on from CM057450.1 coordinate 1,225,933,220, forward strand.
AGAGCCCCACAAGGCTTTAAAATATAAACTATATAACCTAGTCTCCATATCCTGGGAGAGGAAAAATAGCACTAAGGAACAAAAACATAGGCAGTAAGTGAGATTTGATTAAAAGCACCTGCTTCTTTTTTGAAATCTACATACCTTTCCAATGAGCCAAAAGTGAAAAGCACTCATTCAATTTTAAACCCCAATCTAATCTACCAGCATCAGGACCACCAACCCCCAGAATTTTCAAATCAGCCTGAATTATGGGAATGCCCACCACAGTAGTGGGACAACACACAGCCATCCCAAGCTGCAAAGCCCTACTTTCTGAAATATTAATTTTAGCATTAGAAATAGCCGAATAAGCCTGAAAAATATGAAGTAAGGCAGCCCCAGAACGAGGATCAGCTATAAAACACAAATATCATCAGCATAAGCCAATACTTTAGGAACGGAGAAAAGGGCATTCAGAGGATAGGAACAATTTCAGGAGAAACATCTATTTCCGCAAAAGAACATCAAGACCCGTTATACAAAATAGGGCTCAACAGACATCCTTGCCGAACCCCTTTGGACTGTGTAATAACATTACTCGGAAACCCATTAATCAACAAATGAAAAGTGGCATTTTGATAAATTAACTGTATCCATGAAATAAATGTGTCAGGAATACCATGAAAGTGAAGGGCCCTATAAAGAAAATGATGGCCAATCCTATCAAAGGCCTTTTCTTGATCAACAGACAACAAAAAACCCGATAATCGATTATCAATTCCAAACTGACTATCATCCCGAATCAGAATGAGATTATCTGTAATAGTTTGAGACAGGATGGAACAAGTCTGAAATTGAGAAACAATATGGGGAGTGACAATATTAAGCTGTGTAGTCAAAATCTTGGTAAGTATTTTCAAATCAATATTTAACAAGGAAATAGGTCTCCAATTTCTGAGATCTGTACGGTCTCCAGCCTTAAAGATTAAAATCATACAAGCCTGTAACCATTCACGAGCAACAGATCTGGTAGCAAGGATAGCATTATAAAGGTCTGTCAGAACAGGAACCAGGATATGCTGAACCTGCTTATAAAATTCAGAGGGAAGGCCATCTGGGCCTGGAACTTTAGATGAGGGAAGTGTGGCAATAGTGTCCATAACCTCCAGAATTATGATAGGTCTAATCAAAAGTGTGGAATCAAGATCAGATAAAGTATGAGGCACCAAATCAGAAAAACATCATCTGAAAGTAGAAATTTCAGAGGAAGAAAAATGCAGCATAAATAGTTTCAGCATATTGTAAAATCTCAGCACTAGAGTGCAACAAAACCCCAGAATCAATTTTCAAACATCGAACAACCTTCTTATTAACCATATCTGAGCTGCATTTAAAGACATCCAAAGAACCCTTTTGAAGCCGAAAATTACAATTTCTGTTCAGTAGTTAAAGATTTCTTCCTGTCATAAAGGTACAATTTCATTTGAGCCCTTAAATGATCTATTTGAGAAGCATAACTATGACTAGTAGTAGCTTGTAAAGAAATAAGCTTGAAGAGCTGCTGTCTTAAGTACAAAAAATTCAAATAGGCAGCCTCACTACGTTTCCTACCTCTGGGAAAAAAAAAAATTTAAATCCAGCTTGGATTGCATCCACCAATCTAGAATAGAATCCTAAAAAATCACAACAGAAAGACGGACCTTAAACAATTCAAGACAGTTTTGCAATAAATCTTGCTCAGTCAAAAGGAAGCACTTAATTTCCATAAACCTATACCCATACTTATAGTATCACCCAAAGGAACCAAGACATGCAATTCCATATGATCAGAGGTGGGAAGCTTCAGTCCATGCACTAAGTAAATGAGTGCGCCAGAAACAAAGACAAATCAATCCTAGTAGAGACCGAATTCCTAAAATAAGTATGTCCCCCTGCACGATGAAATTTCCTATAAGAATCAAGCAATCCAGCAGTTTTCATAATGGAAGTCAAAGAATTAGTATCACAAAAAGCTTAGAGGTCAACCCCGCTTTATCAGCCATATCCAAGGGACAATTAAAATCATCACCAAACAGAACCAACTTTGCAGTATGAAGGTATGGTCTCAAAACCTGAAAAAGGGAAATCCTCAGCCTTTTAGTCTGCGGGGCATAAATAATGCCCAAGTCTAAGAAACATACTGTCAAAAAGAATATCCAACAACAACAATCTACTAGGCTTAATATCAAATACCCGAACAACTTTAAAATTCCAAAACTTAAACAGGACATCTACACCAGAACAGGGCTCAGTCCCTAACAACCAGAAAGAAGGATCCCAAGGCCAAGGACATTTGGCTAGAGAAATATCAGAAAGAGACCTCAACCTGGTATCCTGCAAAAAAAAAAATATTAGCCTTAGAGAGATGCAAAGCAGAAAACAGAGTAGCTCGGCGCTTGACATTTCAGATACTATTAACATTCAAAGTCAACAAATGTAAATCAGCACCAGTCAATATCAAAGAAGCAGGAATTTAAACATTTTTCTCTCTATTCTGTTTATAAGTTTTGCCTTGCTTATGTTCTTCTTCACCCTCAGATGCCTCCTTGTGAGAAGAGGCCACTGAGGACTTGTCAGATTCTTCACTTTCTTCAGCATCACAAGACTGTAAGGCAGCATAACTATTCCGAGTCCAGGAGAATCTCTCCTGAAATCTTTGGCCCAGGTGGCAGCTTCTCATTTACGCTACACCCACAACCACACAGTCATCAGCCGGAAGCGATTGGGGTATTGTCACAGAATCCACAGTCAAAACCAAATCCTGAGGTATCTGTGATTCCAACAACGGGCAACCACCTGTGGCACAGAAGAATCAGATGGTTCCAATACAACAGGCACAGCGTGTTGAGGAGCGGTAGCTGGACAGGAGAGAAATGAGAGATTGATGCTTCAGTTGAGACTTTTCTGTGCCTCCAAACCATCTCCTCCTGATCATAAAGGAACCTTTATTATGAGCAGCCCAAGGACACTGCCTATAAGAATGACCAGTCTCATCACAGAGATTGCAACAAATAGGATTAGGACAATAGGTGTTAGAATGTCCAGTTTCCAAACATAAAGCACAAACACGCACCTCACAGGCATTGCTTAAATGGGAGAAAGAGCCACATCTATGGCAAGTCTGAGGCTGTCTGGGATACAAACAAAAGCCCCTATCCCTGCCAATAAAAAAGCTGCTAGGTGAATGCTAAATGCCTGAGTTAGTAGTTTTAAGCTTAACTTTAAGCCGCCAACCCCTCGTCCATATATTCTCAGAATCGAGAATAGGAGAAGGCCTATCAATGGTTTCCACACATTGTTTTATCCAATGCAGGATATTAGAGATTTCAACCCCCTCATTCTTAAACAAAATTGACTGTTTTCCACAAAGGTTTCGTCAAAGGGATAATAATGAAGGAGTCCAAGCAGGAGTATGCTTAAGAGAGAAATATTTAATCCAGAACCTGTCAAGCAACACAGGGAAATGGAAACTGACATCAAACTGGGCGTCCCCAGAAGTATGGATAAGTGCCAAAATCTCCGTAGCAGTAAAATGTATTGTGTCTTTAAGCAAAGTCCTGGCAACATAAGCCCTATCAGGAGGTACATCAAGGCCACCAGCATATTTAAAATAAACCGCATTCTTATGTTTAGCTGGCTCCCCCAAGTTAGCAAATAAGTCTGATAATTTAAATGGCCTGGCAGGATTAGAAGGACCAGGAGTATGGTGATGGTCAGCAGTGTCAGCATCAAGCAAAGGGGGAGATGCAGACAACTCAGGCTTATCCGAGCTAGAAAGGAGAGCAGTGGTCTCCATTAAATCAGCCCAAGAAGCACAGGGTGTCTCAGAGTCAACAGGCACTACGGAAGGAGTATGCAAGCTGGAAGACTGTAAAGCACTTACTTGAGGAGGAACATGATCGAGGTGAGGAACAACCGCAGACTCAGGATTCAGCCGGAGGTCCTTGACTGGTAATACTGAAGGTGCAGTCTCAGGAGGCACAGCAATACTTAAATCGCCTGTCTTACAGGCTGCTTTTGGAGCAGAACAAACAACAGGTGGAAGAACAGCAGAGGAAATGACAGACGCTGATGTAAAAGACACACCCTGAATCTCTGTGGCAGTCAGAATCAAGGTGGAGAACCAAGCTGAGCCATCAGCTGTTTGCTTCCATCCTGCAGCATGGAGAGCTTGATCTGGGGACCAAGCAGAATGAGATCCTATCGTATCTTGAGAAGATGAAAATGAGCGCACATCACAAAAGCGGGCTTCTCGAGAGTCCCCAGGAAAATGTCCCTTCGCAGATTCCAAATGAAGTAAGGTTTCATCTTCTTTATGCAATAAGTTTAACAGTGCCTCCCGACGCTTCAAACAGCCAAAAGATGAGAGTCAGGGATCAAATCTTGCCTTCTATGAGTAGCACATAGCAGTTCAGGCTTAGAGAGAGACGCCCTCAGAACTTCAACAGTCTGCTGCTGAAAGGCAATAATCTCAGGGTGTAGCAGTCCTTCAACTTGAGTAACAACAGGAGAAGAAGATAAATCCATAAGGTCTGAGGAAGAACGATTAACTGGAGATACAGGCTTGGTAGATAAAGCAAATCCAGTATCCATGTCTTGAGCTGGTGCAACACAGGGCAGTGCTCCTTCTCCAGCTCCTACTCCTCCTCCTCCTGAGTTGGCCACCTTGTCCAAAAGATGGACAAGAGGTCCCCTACTGCAAGAGTAGGGGAATTTCCCGTGTCCTGGCCAAATTTCCCTTTCACTAACAGCTTAATCTGGTTCAATTTCAGTTGGTTATCATCTGTTCCTCTGCCCCTGGTCGCCTCTGAAAAAGGGACTTTTAGTCTCAGTGGGCCTACCAGGTCAACAAAATTCAATAAATAAATAAACTAAGCCTTGACAGCAGACATCTGTAAATGCAGAGGGTAGAAATGAAAGGACACAAAACTTCTAAAAATTTATCAGGGCTTTCTATTTTTATTTACTTAGCCTTTTTACTCCCCCATTACCCCTCCCACCTTGCTAGCAATGGGGGAGACATGGTATTTCTGTTTTCTTCCCTTGTTTCTGGGACTCCAGATCGCAGTCGCACATGCATTTGGATGCACGCATGTACTCTGTGGCTTCAGTGACAGCCCCTTCTTGCCTCCCAGCCTTGTGCCAGGTTCTCCCCTGGGTTGGCTCTGCCATCAAGCCTCCACTGGGTGGCAGCCAAGAACCTGGGAAACCTCACAACCCTCCCTGGAGAGGAGAGATGCCTGGCGGCTGCTCAATCTGGCCCCTTGCCCTCCTCCCAATCTGACCCCTGGCAGCCTGAGCTCGCTCTAAACTGGTCACCAGCATGGTGCAAGACGTGATGCCCAGCACCTCAACCCTCAGTGCCACCAGGCCGGCCAAGGGCTTTCAATTTTAATAATTTTAAACATGAACTGAAGCCTAAGCTGCATAGGGCAGAAGCATCCATGCCTCACCTGCTGACACCTGCTGACCCGTGCATCGGAGAAGAACTTGGGTCAATTGGGGTCGGGCCGGGGAGGAGGATTGAACATCCCAGCGGACACTCTCCTCTGGGAGGAGGGCAGACTGCTCCACTTCAATGCCACCAACTCAGTGACCATAGGTGGTGATGCAAGTTGAAGCAGCACTGGAGTAGGACTGAGAACAACACATGTGGTGCCCTCCATAAAATGGTCACACGGGTGACCCAGGGATTTACAGAACAATCAGTCTGCCCTCAATCGTGTGCAAGCTCATCGAGACCATACTTAAGGAAAGGTTGGTACAATATCTAGAGGCCATGGTCTCTAGGATGCAAGGCAGCATGGGTTCAGGAGGGAGACTGTGTCAATCGGATCTGATTGACTTGTTTGACTGAGTCACCAAGAGTAGACAGGGGCCAAGCGTAGACATCCTCATCTGGATTTTTAGCAAAGCCTTTGACTCCTGTGCCCCACAAAAGGTTGATCAGAAGTTGGTGGATCTCGGGTGGGGATAAGCAACCAGATGGGTGGAAAGCTGGCTAAGGGACAGAACCCAGAGGGTGGTTGTGGGGGGGGGGAGAGTTATCTGGCACCAGAGAGGGCACCAGTGGGGTTCTGCAGGGCTTGGTGCTAGGGCCGGTGTTGTTCAATGTCTTCATCAATGACACTGAGATGGCATTAAAGGCAAAATGTGCCTATTCATGGATGACACCAAGCTCTGTGGAAGAGTGGATACAGCTGAAAGGATACAGGACCTACAGGATGATCTGGAAAAGCTGGAGAGGTGGTCTGGGATCTGGCAGCTTGGCTTAAATGCCAAGAAAAGCAAAGTTGTGCACAATGGAGCCAAGAATCACAGGATATAGTACTACCTGGGTGGAGTCCAGGTATCTGAGGCAGAGAAGGAGAAGGACCTGGGAGTGATGATCACTAGTGACCTGAAGCACTCCACACAGTGGAAGAAAGCAGCAGCAAGGGCAAACGAGATGCTAGGATGCATAGCTAGGGGGATTAGTATTAGGAGAGAGGAGGTCATACTATCTTTAAACCGGTCACTGGTGAGGCCACATCTCGAGTATGTAGTTCAGTACTGGTGTCCACACCTCAAAAAGGACATTAACCTGCTGAAGACGGTCCAGAGGAGGGCTACAAAGATGATAGCAAGTCAGCAGGGTAAGGCATACAAGGAGAGGTTGAAGTGAATATGTACTCCTGTAGGAAGGGAGAGAAGGGACATGATTGGGACCTTCAGGTACTTAAAAGGGATACATAAGGTGGATAAGGAGGGTCTCTTTAAGCTGAGTGGCAACTATAACACAGGGGCACAGTCTTAAGCTAGAGGAGGGAGGGAGGTTTAGGAGGGAGGGCAGGAAGCACTTTCATAGAGAGTGAGTGAAGGACATTTGGAATGCACTGCCAGAAGAGGTGGTCTTGTTGAGAACAATGGTCAGCTTCAAGAGAGACTGGGTAGGCATAGGAGGAAGGTAAGGCTCATGGGTAGGGAGGATGGGCAGGGTGGGGGGCAGGGACAGTAGCTCAAGCTGTGGACCCTGCAATGCCAAAAGCCTAGACAGACCAAATGGCCTTCTTCTGCTGGTTTCTTTGTATGTTCATATGTATTTCTGAGTGGGGGACACTACCTGACGGAAGATGTTAGCACGTTCTCTGACCTGCACATGGCCAGCCATCACCTCCATAGAGCGTTCATGGGTTAAAGAAACCAGGAACATGGAAAATCACAACCAGAGACCGGATGCTGCCCTGGGGAGCCTGTCAGACCTTGTACCGTCTGCTGGGCGAAGGGACGACCGGACTAAGTGTGGCACAAGAAAAAGGTTTGGGGGTCCTCCTCAACAGCCCTGCCACAGGGGGGAAATCTATGGGAAGACTCGGTGGCACCCAGGTAAGTCCCAAAGACAGCAGATGATGAGGTTAGGGGAACCATGTGGAACAAAGGAGGCCACCGGTGGAGTGGATGGGGAAAAAAAAGAACCAAAGCCCATTCTTTTCTCCCTTCAATTCCAATGGGAGCTAGTTTAGTTTTGTGAACATCTGGTACATTGTGTAGAGGCCTGTTAGGAAGCACAGGCAGACCTGGAGAAGTTATAAAATTCACAAGTAGCTTTTTATTATTATCAATAACAATAAAATGGAAAATAAAATTGTACAGGATAGCTCTTCATAAAGGTAGTAAAACAAAAAGTCCTCCATCTGAGACTCCCTGGAAAAACATTGCTCTGTTTATATAAGATGTTTTTGCCTTGCAGTTCAAACTCTTCATGCTGAGGTTGTAAGTTACAACGCCTGTGCTTCACAGAATGTATCAAAACATTATCATTTTCCTTCCTTCCTGAGGCCAGCCTGAAGAGCACATTTAGTCTTAATAGGTGCAACAAAATAATACATTTTGTCCCAGGGCTGGTTTTCTGTTAACAATTCTGCAAACAAGCTTGTGGAGGCTCTAAATGCACTCAACGCCAACTCCTGTGTTCCAGACTGTTATCTTTCTAACAAACCCAAATAGCTTTCCGAATCATTTCAACAATATAATTATATCTGCAAACTAAGGGACCCCAGTTTCACTTAAAGATTCAGATATATTTGTTTAACCACAGAGAAGCAAGGGAGACAGGAAAAATAAAACAGCAAGTGAAGAAAGGAGATAATAGGGGAAGTTGTGAGACAATTGGAGTGGCCACTTCCCTTGATTACGCAGACAGACAACAGACGGACAAGTTGCAGAATAGGAGAAGACAACATAGATCCTTGCTTTTAACTCTCTCTGCATAACAAATGGGACAGGGTCTTACCCAACAGTGTCCTATTTATGTGCCCATCTTCCACAATGTTTGCGCTGCAGTGTCCTTACTTTTGTTTTTATCCTCGGCTTTGCTCTCCTCTTCTGCTCCCGCTATCACTGCCGTGGCCGCTTCCTTACAGGGAGAAGTTAGTGTAACGCGCATGTGCAAGTGCGTTCCATGTTGTTATGCTGCAGTAGCTACATAGCTAGTACAGCATAACAGCTATGATGACATAGCTACTGCAGCATAACATCATTGTCCTTAACAATGTTCCGCCATACACTATAAGGTTGTTCTCCCACTGAGGGCTGCCACGCTGACAGAGTGATCTTGAGAGCAAAGTTCAAGAGGTCCCTGTCATTATGGCAACCTCAAGGCAGGAAAACAGCCTTGTTATTTATGGTTGCCCATATATTATTATTTTATACAATGTATGGGCAATCACCAGTGATGAACACAAGATAAGTTAGCATCTATATGAGAATGAAAAGAACAGTTACAAACTTATCATAACTGTAGATCTTTGAGAGAATCTCTTCATCAGGCCATACCTATGGAACTACTGCCACCAGGCACTAGGACCACATGGAAACTTTTGCAAGCAGTCCACTAGAGGCCACCATGGCAACATCCTCACGCCGACACTTCCCATATAAACATGGGCGGCCCTTCCCTCCCAGTTCCCCGCCAGACATCATGCTCAGAGGATCTTCCTCTAGGGAACTAGGAGAGAGTTTATGGTTCCAGCTACCAGGCAAGGTTGGAAACAGCAGGTAGACCATCCTGGAGAAGGAGACAGGAGTTTATAGAGCTCTATGTCGTGAGGGGGATGGAGGGAGGGAGGGAACGTTATGGCTGATGAAAGAGATTCTCTCAAAGATCTGCTGTTAAGTTAACTACATAACTGTTCTATCTTCTTTGAGGGTATCTCTTTCATTACGCTTACACCTATTGAACGAGTACCAAGCTGTACTGGCAATAAAACAGTCTGGTGGCCAGAGCCTATCGGCCTGTGAAAGGAGGCCCTGAAGCACGGCTAGGCCAAGACTAGTATTTAGTGAAGGACAGGACAGTACAGCAGGTTGCAGCAGCACAAATCTCTGCAGCTGACACATTCTTAAAACAGGCAACAGAAGTAGATATGCTTATGGTGCAATGAACACAAACAACACCAGGAAGCTCCTTACCATACTTCCTGTAACAAAAAGTAATACAGTTGGGCCAACCATTTTGACAGACACTGTTTAGAAACAGGTATGCCCCCTTTCCCACGGGCAAAGGAAACAAAAAGCTGTGAGGACTTTCTGCAGTCCTTCGTGTGATGTATATAGTACCTGAGTATTCTATGTACATCTAAAGTACGGAGCAATGCTTCCCCTGGATTGGCATGCTCAGAAAAATAAACTGTCAGGTGAATAGTTTGATTTAAAGTAAACTCAGACAACACCTTAGGAAGAAATGTAGGACTTGTATGTAAAGACAAGTCTTTGTGGAAAATCAAATAAGAAGGCTTATACATTGGAGCCTGAAGCTCTCAAATTCTTCCAGCAGAAGTAATAGCCACTGAAAATAATGCTTTCCAAGAAAGCAAGCAGAGGCCACAAGTCATGACCAATTCAAAAGGAGCCAAAGTAAGCTTCTAACAAAATTCAAGTGCCAAGCTGGGACTAGATTGCAATAGGAGACTTCATGCAGAATGACTCTCAAGAATCAAGCTTACTTCCAGCTAGCAACTGTACAACCATCAATAGGCACATGGAAAGATGAAATGGCAGCCAAGTGCACCTTGATAGAAAGTATTGCAATCTTCATCTGACAAGGACAGCAAATACTCCAGGACCTGATTTACTGGATATGTAAAAGGATCCAGTTGATGAAAAGTGGCCTCAAAGCAAACCGCTTCTACTTCATGGAATAAGTGGTCGTGGAAGGTTTTCTGGCAACCACCAGAACATCAATTACCTTTTATGACATCTCAAACCTAGCAATAGCTATGTCTTCAAGAACCATGCATGGAGATGGAGTGACTTGAGGACCAGATGGACCAGGGTTCCCTGTTCCTGTGATAGTAAGCTCTGCACAAGGGTAGAGGCACCGTGGTATCACTGCCAGTTGCTGCAATAAGAGAAACCAGATTTGATGAGGCCATAGGGGAGTAATTAGTATCAGACTGCTCCTTCCATTTGAGCTTATTTAACACCCTCTGGAACAGAGGGAAGGAAGGAAAGGCGAAGGAACCTCCCAGTCCAAGACAGGGACAACACGCCCCGGCAGAAAATGCTAGGACCTGGAATAAGCGAGCAGAAGAGTAGCAGTTTTGTGTTGTGTGTGGATGCAAAAAGGTCCAGCTCTGGACACCCTGACCTGTGGAACAAATCTTCTGCTACTGAGGTAAGCAGTTCCCACTCATGCATTCTGGACTGCAACCTGCTTAGCCTGTCTGCCAAGATGTTTTGGAATGCTGGAACATGAACTGCTGACAGTTCTAGACTATGTTGTAGAGCCCAATACCAAACCCTCATCGCTTCCCTGCACAGGGGTAGAAGTGAGTTCCCCTTGCTTGTTTATGTAGTACACCACACTGATGTTGTCTGTTTGCACCAGCAGATGTCCCATGATAGATGAGTCTGGAAGGCTAGTAGACTGTACAGAACAGCCTTCTCTTTGTAGGACGTCTTATGTTGAGGAGCTCTCACACTTCATCCATGTACCCTGAGTCTGATGAGGCCCCAGATGTCCCCTCAGCCCCCGAGGCATCTATAGGAAGGATCCGATGACGGAGGGAATCAGGAAAGGATCCCCATCTGCAAATGGTTGGGTTCCATCCACCACTGAGGTACCTTTCAGACAGGAGAGGTTACTAAAACTTTATGCTCTAGGTCTTGGTGTGCTGGTCCCACTGGACTCTTAATGTACACTAGGGAATCATTATATGCAGTCTGGCCAGTGGTACCATAATAGGAGTATTATGAATGACTGAAATGCAAAGCCAGAGTGTGGAGCCGGAAACCGTTGCCCGACATGCAATATCCAGACAACTGGGTTGCTTGCAGTCTGAAATCTAAAATAAGGGGGTGTATGGAGCAAAGCCCCCAAATGAAAAAAAAACCTCTGCTGTGTGCAATCCTGAGTGTCAGTCAATCAGTTTTGGACTCGAGACACTGGGCTTTTGCATGTCAGTCATTCGTAGTATATCCACCATAACAATGGCTAATAGTCTCAGGAATGTCCTGACAGTGACATACCTGTTGTTGTTTATCATCTGGGCCTGTGTAATCATGTGTTCTGCCCTGTCCTGGGGCAGGAAGGCTGCTGGGGCTGTGTCCATGACTACCCCTATGAACTGCAGGCACTGATGAGGGGTCAGGACTGATTTCGCAACCTGACCGTGATTCCTAGGGCATTGAACAGCTGCCTGGTGCATTCTAGGGTCTGGAAAAGCTGATCTGTGAATATGCTTTGAGCAGCCAGTCATCCAGATAGAGGAAGACATATTGTCCTTCTCTCTTGAGAGCTGCTGCCACTATTGCTAAGCATCTGGTAAAGACCTGTGATGCAGATTATAAGCCAAAGGGCCATACCCTGAACTGGTAATGTTCCCTGGAAATGGAACCTGAGGTACTTCCTGTGAGGACAGATCTTGATATACAGATAAGCACCCTGCATGTTCATGAAACAAATCTAGTCCCTCCTTGTAGTAGTGGCAACAGGTCTTGTAGAGTGATCATTCTGAACTTTGTACTCAATAAAGGGTTCAGATTTTTAGGTCCGAATGGGCCTCGATCCCCTACATTTGGGGACTAGGAAGTAGTTAGAAAAGAACCCCTGTTCCTTTGTTCCCAAGGAACTGATTATATGGCCCTTTTCTGCATCAGAGTTATGTATTTGCTTTAGTAACACCAATATGTGTTCTGGAGAATAGGCCGAAAGGGTTGGTGGATGGTCTGGAGATAACTCCAAAGTTTCTAGAGCATGGCCCTGTTATATTATCTACAGGGCCCAAGCATCTGATGTGACCTTCCCTCCACTGGTCAAGGTAGAAGGAAAGGCGACCCCTACTACCACTTTCAAAGGTACTGATGGGTGGGGTATAGGAATGAGTCATGAAGATGTCCATCTTGCGGTTGCAGCAGCACTCTTACCTCTAAGGGCTTTTGTGTGAGCCCGTGGGGTGGATCCTGGGGCAGGTAAAGCTGATCCTCCTCTGCTTTTACTTTGTCTGGCTCCTGAACGGTGTCTGTTGCTGGCCAGATTAAAGGGCACCCTCTGCCTACTTCTTGGTTGTGTATGGTAGAGGGAGTGTATTGATATTAAAGTCCTTCTCGAAGCCTGTAGGTTTGAGAGGATATCTTAAACTTCTGCCCCAAACAGCTTGTATCCTCTGAATGGGGCATTTAGGATGGATTGCTTCACATCACTGGCAAATCCTGCCACCCTCAACCAAGAATGTCTTCTCAGGCAAACACCAAAAGCTTTTGCTCATGCAGAAGCATCAGCAATGTTGTAGGTAGATCTTAACAGATGTTTATCTACATCTAACCCTGCCTGTAGGGCTTTTAGCAGCTCCTGCTTAGGTGTACCCTTTAGTAGGGCTTGGGCTGCTGCCTTGGCCTTCCTGCAGAGGGTATTCTGGTAATTTACCATATGGGCCTGATAATTTGTAATTATCAGCCCAAGGTAGCAGAAGCAAATGTCATCTTCCCCAGGACATCTAGTCTCCTGGACTCCTTGTCAGGAGGAGAGAACTGAGATGTTTAGGCACTTTAGATCTATCATGGGCTGCATTTATTATAGCTGAGTCGGTCTCAGGTTGGCCTGCAAACAAGAGCTTCCTGAGTGGGCCAGGTATATTTTATCTGCCTTCCTAGGAACGGCAGGAATTATGTTTGGTCTGTGCCAGGCAGCCAAGGCAGCATTCTCTAAAGCAGGCAACAGAGGAAGAATAATAAAAGATGAGCAGTCAGGTAGTTCTCATATATACATATATATATATATTTTTTTTTTGTGTCGGCTTCCCCGACTCCCCACACAGGGGCTCAGCTCTTACCCACACTGCCTCCCCTATGCCTAGGCTTACCTCCCAGGGCAGAGCCATTGGGCGGGCGCCTCCTCCCCAAGGTCAGCGGTAACTTGCCCTGGCTTACCCCCTAGGGTGGGTGTCACAGAAGCGGGGCCCCACCCAGTGGACACGGTAGGCAGTGGGGGTGGCGGAGGAAAGCTTCACGCTATGGGGGTCGGCATTTTGTAAGCTGCATCGGGGGCAGGAACATGCAATGATGGCCAGCCTCCGCTCTCCACTGATATGGCACTGGCACTGTGGTTCCCCTGGCCTCAGCTAGGGGGCTGTAGTGTGCTGGACACACAACCCCCCCCACCCCCGGTGACGGAGAGCAGTCCCTAGGATGCTCGATCCTTCCCCTGGCCAGCCCTCTGACATCTTGAGTCTGTTCCCAACTTGGGTCATCGGCATCGCAGATGGACGCCCGCCTACACTGGCGGGCCGCCCAAGTCAGGTAGTTCTAAGAACTCCACCAAATTCTTTGGTGATGTCTTTCTCCTCAGATTCAAACCTCATGGCAGACTGGAGTTGCTGCATCATGGTGAGGAATGACGGGTCTTCAGGAGGAGACCTCAATGTGTACACAGTGAAGTCCTCACTCCCTGTGGAGATGGTGGAGCTAAACCTCTCATAAGAGTTCTCCACATATTCTTCCTCTAACTCTTGCATTATGAGTTAAGGGTTATATTCCTGATCCGTGTTGACAGTTTCTGTAGGCCTCAAGGAGGCACCAGAAGAGGTTGTTGATGTCCTGGAGGGCAATTGGCACATTAATCTAACAAGCATCGGCACTGGGGTTTATCTGGGGTGTCCTGTTGACACCGCTCCTATTGCAGGAGGAGGAGGTAGCAGGCGATGCAACATGTCCACAAAGGATGAGAGCACCGTTTGCACATCGGCACTTGCTTGGACTACAGATGCATCCTATGAGGTCGATTGGGGAGGCACGATCCCTGGCATTGATGGCTCCACGCCAGCCATAATAGTCCTAGCAATGCTCACAGCCTGAATCAACCTGGTAGAGTCACAAGTCTGGGTGGTCAGTGATGTTCCACCAAGAAGGACAACATTACTGAGGTGGTTGTCGTTGTATGAAGGGGTGACCAAGAGTGTACCAGGGAAGATTCCTCTTGGCCCCCCCCCCCGTGCTTATACTTATGCTTATGTTGCCTGGAAGTTTTCTCCTGAATTTAAGAAGAGTGAGAGCCAAAGGAATGGGCCAGTGACGTGGTAGAGCTCTTCTTCTGGAGCTTTTTCTCCAGCCTGGCAACCCGCTGTTTCAAAAGGTGGGTTTCCAGGGCATTCTTCTGGCATCTCCAGGTAGCGGTGTTGAGCTTGAGGCAGATCTCATAGACCTTAACGTTATGAGCCACGCTAAGGCAGCACACGCAGACATCGGGCGAGTTGCCTGAGTAAATCTTTTCACCGCATTTGCAGTATCTAAAGAACTTTGACGGTTCTTAGACAACATACACAAAGATGAATATCACTTATGAAAAGTGATAGCAAACTAAGGACAGAAATGTTCAAAAACACTGAGTAACAGTCGACTTCATCAGCGGTGTCTCCGTGGAGGGTCTGGCGATTATGATCATCAATGAGAAAGGAACTGAAGAGGGAAGGGGCTGCCCACATTTATATGGGAAGTGCCAGCACAGGAAGTCATCGTGGGAGGCCCCTAGCGGACTGCTTGCAAAAACTTTCCAAGTGGTCGTAGTGCCTGGCAGCTATAGTTCCATAGGTGTGGCTTGATGAATGAGATATCCTTGAAGATCGTACTTTAAGGTGTCGTGCAGGGGAAGTACATGCTGTTGAAATCTCACTGACCTGTCAGTGAACCTATCACCACACTTTCCACCTACCACTTGATACTCTCAGCATCGGCAACTCAGAGTTTAGTTTTCCTATTACTATATGGTGGTGGTCCTGCTCCAAAAGCCCTGTTTTAATGTTTTTAACTTTTTGAACCACTACAGACCAAGCACTTCAGTCTAGTGTGAGCAGCTGTCATCTGATTGACAACAAATGACTGTGTGCATTGTTCAATGGTGTAACTATTACAGCAGAATGAAAAGTCATTTTGCTGTAGTAAAGTTACCACTAAAGCAGAACAACATTTTACAGTGTATGGATTTCCATATATAAAACTGTCGCTAAACGCTATCAAATCCTATATTTTTGTTTACGATTTTGAGCTTGGATAGGGAAGATTATGATGCACATTTGTAGATAATACAACCATATTCTACCACTGGTAACAGCATTTGATTTGCTACAGTACTGGCAATCTTCCATTCTCAGTCAAACGTGCAAAGCTGTACTTAGGGCTCCTATCCTGGCGTTCTTTTTTCTACAGAAATGTATTATATGCCATTCATTATATAAAGCCAAACCAATATAACCACAAAGATATGTGTACTCAGTTGTACTGGTGATGTAGTAGCCTTGTACTGTTTTAATATTTAACAATCTAGGCTTCAAACACAGGTGACCCAATACTATGAGCTGTAACAGGGATGGGGATGGAGGCATTGATAAGCTGCCTCCACAGCCAATTACAATGTCACTAACTGGGCACTAGAAGTGGATGATTTTACACTAGGTTGTGGGTACTATTTAGAGAGTAACTTCTTGCAACCATGCTATCACTTGACCATTGCCGGCTTGAGGCAGAAGTCATCAACTCTCTAAACCTCAGTCTACAATGTGAGACACAATATGCTACCACCACAGCATAAGGTCGACATGGTTTTGAAACTCAGGAGGGCAGCAGCCAACAGTACAGTATTTGCAATTGTCAATCCCATTTCACAGCCAGACACGTTTGCAAGGACCTAAACTCTACACAGGACTGAGAGTGCCAATTGTCGTCAGCAATCTTTCCAGGGGACTGCTCACACAGTTTTCCGTAAAGTCCCTTTGAAAACATTTCCACTAATTACTACTCTGCACTTGCAAGGGCTTTTTTCACAGTACATAGGTTTGTGAAATTGAGCCCATAGAGAGGAAATGAGATCAAAACAAAATTGTAATAAATTAATTTGGTAAAGCTCTTCATGTTCAAACCCTGCATATAAATGTAATAACTTTATTTTATCTTTCCGGCTCCACAAAGGTGAGCAAGGAGATGTGTAGGTCTGTGTCTACTCCTGGGATTTATGTTACCAAAGCTGACCCACACTATGAAAAGTGGCACAGCAGTTCAACAGGGCCACTTTAGTCAGGGTACCTGGAAAAGGAATCCAGCTTTTCAAAGCCACACACAGTTATAAACTTTTAATTATCTCCAAAACGAGATATTGATACACCGTTTCACTTAAAGCAACCCTCACTTCTGGTATGCAGACAGCATAGGATTCTACCCTGAGTCTAGAAAGTTAGAAGTGGAGGCTGCCGGGGTGGAGGGTGTACAGCACTCTCCTCCTGGGGTCGGGCTAAGCACAACATAGCACTGTGACAGACAGACAGACAGATAGATAGACAGATAGATGGATGGACAGATAAACAGATAGACAGACAGACAGACAGAATAAAGCATGGGTAACCATACACAATGAAGCTGTTTCCATGGAGAGGTTGAAAGGACATCATATGGACCTTGAAAGCGAAGCAAGAAACAAGGATTCTGAGTGTACTGACATCTATACACACCAAACAGAATAATAGAGAGGGAAAGTACAGTTACAAAGAACTTACCGTAACAGTAGAAATTTGAGAGGATCTCTTGCAGCAGGCCACTCCTATGGAACTACAGTCACCGGGCACTAGGACCACACATAAACTTTTATAGCTAGCAGTCTACAGGGGGGCCCACCCACAATGATGTTACAAGCTGATGACGTCCTTCCCATGTAAGCATGGGTAGCCCTGCGCCCTCCTCAGTTTTCCCACCAGAGACCATAAGCAGAAAATCCCAAGCTGGCGAACCGAGGAGAATTCAGAGGTTCCCACCAACAGTAAAACAGAAGGTTCACTGACAAGGAGAAAGAAAGACAAACACAGAGAGCTCCCCCAGACCAAGGAGGGTGGAGGGAGGGATGGCATGACCTGCTGCATGAGATCCTCTTGAAGATCTACTGTTGTGGTAAGTTCTTACGATACTACACTAATTTCATCAAAGGTATCTCTTGTAGCAGGCCACACGTATAGAATGAGTCCCAAGCAGTTCTTTTATTTTTTTAACTCTCAACCTTTATTGAGTTTTCTAAAGTTCATGTTTACAGTACACTTAACGCACACTAAACACATAAAAGAAAAATAAAACAAAATCACATACATCAGGCATTTATATCAGTTAGTCCAGTTTTAGTTCATGACTCACACAATAATTCCTCCGAGGGAGAAATCCCCGAGAGACAATAAGGTGCAAGAACTACGGGGGGACAAACCCATAGGCTCACAATAGGATATCCCTTACTATGGTACACATTCGGGCTTTACCAGTCCCATGTACAGGATCCATCTTCTCCAAATCAACTCAAACTGAGCCTGCTTCTTATTAAGGGTGGCTGTGAGAGCCTCAACCCGGTATATAGAAGTCATAATTTCATGCCAGTGAGTTATGGTGGGTTCCCTAGTGGTAAGCCACAGCTTGGTTATAGCTTTCTAACTGGCAAGCAGGGCATGTCTCAGTATTCTCCCCTTATTAGGTCCTCATAGTCTCTCGGAGTATCACACAAAAAGTACAGAGACACAGTCAGTTCAATATCAGGATCAAAGATAGCCTGCAAGGCTTGTTCCAACTCTCGGAGAAAGGGAGTCAACCTTGGACAGTCCCACATTATATGATGTAGGGCAGCTGGGGCAAACCCACATCCCCTCCAACATGTTGCATCACGGGATTTCTGAAACTTGTATTGCTGGCATCCTGAAAAATCTAATTAGCATTTTCCAGGAGAATTCTCTCCAACTGATGGTTGACAGACCCCAGTACACTCTTTTTTGTGCCATGCCCATGTTTCACCAGCTATTTGTGTACCCATATCTCGAGACCATGCCCCGGACTGATTCTGTGCTATCTCCCTTCCAAGAAAAAAGTGTTTTATAAAAATAGGAAATCATGTGGGTCGACAGGGCCCTATTCTCCACTGTGGCCCTGAGGATAACCAGTATTCGGGGTGGAGGAGGACAGTTCCCACCCTGTCCAATCTGTAGTGTTCTGATATAATTCCGAATTTGGAAATATCTGAACCTATCCTTCCAGGAGAGTCCAAAGCGAGTCACCAGGTCCTGGAAAGATCTGATCTCCGTCCCCTCTAAAAAATGCCATACCAGGTGGAGTCCTTTCCTCTCCCAACCAGAGAACCATGACTGGGATGTTAACATACCAGGGTACACAACCTACAGAAGAGACAGGGAGGGGAGAAAAGGGGGAGGAGTAACTCTCTATGTAAGAAGGGATAAAAGCAACTGAACAAAAGAGTAAACAGGGAGGAGAGGAGGCACAGTGGGTCACCTTAGAGACTGAAAATGGCACCACAATCTGCACAGGGGTTGTATACAGACCCCCATGTCAGGGGGAGGGAATGGACAAGGATATGATAGAAGGCATCCTTAGGATGGCAGAGAAAGGGGATATACTGTTGACGGGGGACCTGAATATGCCAGATGTTAACTGTAGCACCTTGGCTGCAGCCACGCCCAAAAGCAGGGTCATTCTCGATGCCCTTCAGGTGGCATGCCTCAGACAGCTAGTTTTGGAACCCACTCATGAGGGAGCAATCTTAGACCTTGTACTCTCAAATGGGGACAGCGAGAGGACCTCAGATCTAGAAGTGGCTAGCCATCTGGGAACAAGTGACCACCAAATAGTGTGGTTCACGATAAACTCAGTTACAGAGTCAAGCCATACAAAAGTGAGGGTTCTGGACTTCAGGAAGGCTGACTTTGGCAAGATAGGAGAGTGCCTTAGAAAAGCACTATCAAATAGGCTAGAAGGAGGGGTGGAGCAACAATGGGGAAACATCAAAACTGCCATCACAGAGGCAACAAGCCTTTGTGTGAAGCAAATAAACAAATCAAATCAAAACAAAAGAAAAAGCCACTATGATTCTCAAAAGAGGTGGCAGTGAAAGTTAGGGAGAAAAAGATAGCATTTAGGAAGTATAAGGAAACACAGAAGGAGCAGGACAGGAACTTTACCAGTTAAGGCAGAAGGAAGCAGGGAGGGTAGTCAGAATAGCAAAGGCCCAAACTGAGGAAAAGACAGCCAACTCGGTTAGGAAAGGGGATAAAACCTTTTACAGGTACATCAGGGAGCGTAGAAAGACAAAGGGAGGGATAGTGAGGCTGAATAGAATGGACTGTGGGTGGGCAGAAAGGGACAGTGAAAAAGCAGGGATACTGAATGAATACTTCTGCTCAGTATTCACAAAAGAGGAGGAGGCGGAGGTGCCTAATCCCATTAACAGAAGCACTCTGGATAGGGGGGTCGATCCCAGTCCTTTCACAGAAGAAAGGGTTCTGAAAGAACTCCTAAAACTGAAGGTGGACAAAGCAATGGGGCCTGATGGAATTCACCCCAGAATTCTAAAAGAATTCAGGAGAGAACTAGTGACACCACTGACTACCCTTTTTAACAAATCATGGGAGGATGGTGTGGTGCCTGAGGACTGGAGGAAGGTGGATGTGATACCCCTTCACAAAAGTGGGAGCAAGACAGAGGCAGGAAACTTCAGACCTGTCAGTTTGACCTCTATGGTAGGGAAAGTGATGGAATCACTTCTGAAGGAAAGAATTGTTGAGTACCTAGAGGCCAGTGGGGCACAGGACCCAAGGCAGCATGGGTTCACAGCAGGAAGGTCATGTCAGACAAATCTAATTGATTTCTTTGACTGGGTGATCAAAGTAGTAGACCAGGGAGGGGTTGTGGACATGGCCTACCTAGACTTTAGCAAGGCATCTGACACAGTCCCACACAAAAGATTAATAGTCAAATTAACCAGCCTGGGAGTGGGTCCCAGGGTGGTATTTTGGGTAAAACACTGGCTGGACAACAGGACACAGAAGGTAATTATAAACGGAGTCCACTGTGAAGAAAGAGGGGTTACTAGTGGGGTACCGCAGGGTTCAGTACTGGGTCCAGTCCTTTTTAATGTCTTTATAAGCGACATTGCAGAGGGACAGGAAGGAAAAGTATGCCTCTCTGCAGATGACACAAAGATCTGCAACAGAGTTGATACACAAGGAGGTGTGGAAAGGATAAGAAGGGACTTGGCAAGGTTGGACTTGATGGTCAGAAGTATGGCAGCTTGATTCAGTGCAAAATAATGCACCTGGGAAACAAAAACCCAGGGAAGATTACACAATGGAGGGAGGTAGTAACAACAAAAATGAAAAGGACCTGGGGATAGTCATATCAGATGACCTTAAAGTAAGCAAGCAATGTGAGAAGGCAGTAGGGAGGGCTGGGGGATACTGGGATGTATAGGAGAGGCATCACCAGTAGAAAACAGGAAGTTGTTATCCTTCTGTACAGACAGTTGGTGAGACCCCATCTGGAGTACTGTGTCCAGTTCTGGAGACCCCATCTCCGCAAGGACATAGACAGGATGGAGGCAGTCCAGAGGAGGGCAACTAAAATGGTGCAGGGTCTACAAGAGAAACCATACAAGGAGAGACTAAAGGAGCTTAATATGTATACCCTTGAGGAAAGGAGAGAGAGGGGGGACATGATAGAAACTTTTAAGTACCTTAGTGGAATTAACAAAGTCCAAGAGGGTAGCATCTTTCAGAAAAAGAGTTGTGCAAGAAAAAGGGGACACAATTTGAAGATAGAGGGGGGACGGCTCAGGGGCAATGTGAGGAAGTATTTTTCACAGAGAGGGTGGTAACACATGAACAGCCTTCCTGAGGAGGTTGGGGTCTAAAACTGTGGAAGAATTCAAGAACGATGGACAGACATAAGGTAATTTTTGTAGGGGGTAGGAAGAAATAGGCTGTTGGTTAAATAGGATCTGCAGCTTATCCTGTAGGTAGGGAAATGGGCAGATTAGGTGGGCCAAGCGGTCCCTATCTGCCATCAAAGTCTATGTTTCTATGTAACCCCAAAACCCAGCATCCCACCGGGCTGGATAGAATCCCCCTATATGAAGGACCGAGCACATTAGGTATCTTCAACTCTCAAGGCTCCTGTCCCCCCTCACCCAAAGCCAGGAGTCCAGGGTTACTTCTGTACAAGGATTCAACTCCCACTCCATAATGGACTTCCTGCCATCCCTCAACAAGGCCGCATGGAAGTCAGTCAAGTCCCCCTCCGCCAGCTCCAATGTCTTCCACTTAGCTATGTATCCTTTGTTAAGACAATATAAAGCCTTTCTAAGCTGCACTGCCTTGTGATATAATTTAAAATTGGGTAAAGCCAAACCCCCCTCTGTTTTGGGGATTTGAAGGGCTGACAGCCGGACTCTCGGCTTCTGCGGGCCCCAGATGAACCGAGTAATCCTCCTATTGAGATGAGTCTGGGACTGGGATGGGTAGGGTTTGCGCTAAATACAAAAACCTGGGGAGAACCACCATTTTCACCATTTGGACCCTTTGCATTAGGGAGATGGATATACCTTGCCATCTCTCGAAATCCATCCTAACCTTACCCATCAAGGGGGAGTAGTTAAGTGTGAACAACTGATCGCAGTCAGGCCCTATCTGTACCCCCAGATATTTCAGATGTCTTATATGCCATCGAAAGGGGAATCGCCTCCTAACCACTTTGGAGGGCTCATACTTAATCTGTAATACCTCCATCTTGGCTGTATTGACTTTATACCCTGCCATACGTCCAAATTCCTCTAAGGTATCCCATAGTTGGAGCAGTGCCTGCTCATGGTCCCCCAAATATACTAATAGGTCATCAGCATAAAGGGCTAGTTTATGCTCTTCCCCTCTCAATCTAATCCCCCTAATCTCTGCATCCTGCTGAAGAGCCGCAGCCAGTGGCTCCAGGTACAGGGCAAAAAGGAGGGAGGAGAGAGGGCACCCCTGCCTAGTGCCCCTCTGCAAATTTAAGGATTCCAAGATTCTACCATTAATTTTGATATAAGCCCTAAGCTTATTGTAAATACTGCTAATGGCTTTCACAAATGTCTCAGAGAAGCCGAAATGCTTCAGCATTAACCCCAAGGAATTCCATGCTACCAAGTCGATAGCCTTCTCCGCATCCAAACTCAAGACGAGGAGGGAAGACTCTGACCGGGCAGCTTGGTGCAAAATATGTAAAGTTTGTCTAATATTATCCTGGGTCTGCCGACCTAGCACAAAGCCTGTTTGATCAAAGTCAATAAGGGAAGGGAGTGTTGGCTCCTGCCTCTGTGCCAGGATTTTGACATAGATTTTATAATCTA
Source organism: Neoceratodus forsteri (assembly GCA_016271365.2). Classification (NCBI taxonomy): domain Eukaryota; kingdom Metazoa; phylum Chordata; order Ceratodontiformes; family Ceratodontidae; genus Neoceratodus; species Neoceratodus forsteri. The sequence continues at coordinate 1,225,955,901 of CM057450.1, forward strand.
TGTTAAGTACTGATATCGGTCGATATGATGCACACTGGGTGATATCCTTCCCTGGCTTTGGTATACTTGAGATCAATGCATAGTTCCAAGTGTCAGGGAACTGTTCTCCCAAGTGTGCCGCCCTACAGTCTTCCAATAATGGCCCCTCTATCTCTTTCTTAAAACATTTAAAAAACTCAGAGATATATCCATCAGGCCCTGGGGCTTTGCATGATTTTAAGCACTTAATTGTCTGGTCCACTTCCAACTGAGTGATAGGGCAGTCCAGCTTAAGCTTGGCCTCTGGGCTAAGGGTTGGTAATGGTGTTTTGGACTGGTAGGCCTCCACTTGTACATTATCCAAAAAAGACTCTGGGGTGTAGAGTTTTTGATAATAGTTTCTAAACCTAGATAGAATGTGTTCAGGAGTTCTCACCAGTCTATTCGATACTACATCCCTAATCTGAGCTACGTTAGAGTGTAACGTTTGCTGTTGTAAATGATGAGCCAGAAGTCTAGTTGCCCTAGGGCCCACCTCCCCATATCTCTGACGTAAACGCTGCAGGGCCTGCTCGGTTTTAATATCTATTTGTTTTTGGATTTGTTGTTTCAAGCTCAATATCCTAGCCAGTGTTGTGCCTTCCCCCTGTATGTGGAGCACCTGTGCTTCCTTTAGCTGTGAGTGGAGGGATTTTATCAGAGCAGTCTGCTTTTTCTTAAAATAGGCAGCAAACTTAATAATCTCCCACCGCATGACCGTCTTCACAGTATCCCAGAAGGTGGCCTTGGAAATATCTGGTGAGATATTTTCCCTCACAATCTGCTCTAATTTAAATTTGGCCATGTCTGTAAATTCTTTAAAGTTTAAAAAATAATTATTAAATTTCCATAATGTCTGACCCCGTTGTTCCCCAGGGAAAGTTGTGAGTGGTCCGAGAGGACTAAGGGGGTATGCTCGCAGGCAGTTACCTGGTACTGATGCTCACGTGACACCAAGAAACAGTCACTATGAGCATACAGTAGGAGCCATGTGGGGGGGAGAAATGGGTATATTTCCTTTGTCCAGAATGTACTGAGCACCAGGCGTCCACCCAACCGGTCCCTTTCATTAATCTTTTAATTATTTTGCTAGTAGGGGTGGGCCGAAGTGGTCTTATTCTGGAAGTGTCCATTTGGTCCCAGATCTGATTAAGATCCCCACCACCACCACCACCAAAACCCCTCTATGATACTCCGTGATCTTCTGGAGTAAACCCCTTGCTGCTGATATCACAGATCTTGGTGGGAGGTAGAGTGATACCAAAGTAATAGGGAACCCCCACAAATCACCGGACACTATAACTAACTGACCCCCCAGATCAATATATTTCTCATTCAGTTTAAATGGGGACCCCCTAGGAATCAAAAATGGTGGTGCCCCTTCTCCTCCCCCCTCCATGAGATGAGGCAATTACCTGAGAAAAGCCGAACCTTCCTAGCTTTGCATGTTCGGCCCTGCTCAGGTGTGTCTCCTGCAAGAGCACAAATGATGGATTCTGCCGCCACAGGGCAGAGAGCACTTTATAGTGCTTTACAGAGCTATTTAAGCCATTCACATTATGTGACACTATCTTTATACCATGCCTGTTAGCCATATCTATTCCCAACCAAGCAGTCTGTTATGTATTAGCAGTCCCAATCCATTAGTACAATTACCTCTCCTCCCCCCAAAAGTCCTGTGCAGTATACGCAATGATGTGCCCACATACTGTAAATAACAAAAAAACACATAGAAACCAGTATATAACACAACCTTCAACTCCCTCACCCCAGCTGGAAGGTGCCCCAAGTGTGGCTTTTTCCCCAGGGTCGAACTATGTACATATAGACCCTCAAGGAAGGTATACCAACTAAATTGGCCCCAATTGCCCTGGGATGGTAAATCCTGGGGTAGAGGAGATGGAACCCCCTTAGGGGTTTGGTCCTCCTGGACCCTATCAGACATGGGTCCTAGCCTGATGTCATGGCCTAAATACATTACCGGTCCCTCGCAATGCTCTCGCATGAGGGTAAATGACCTCTCACAGGCGGGCTGAGGAAACTTAGGGGCCTTCTGCCCACTTATGAGGCCCAAAAGCAGTACAGCCCAAACGTTACACCCCCAACTCATTAGAAGAAAGAAAGTAAATTTGCTTGGAGGTATCCCCCTCCCCGGCACTTAGAATCTTTCTACCATATGCATCCTCTCTGCTCCATCTTATATTGATCCCACGAATGGCAATGTATAGCAAGGCCCCTCTCATTTTGCAGGTTATTCCTTCAGTTTCCCCCCTTTTTATTCTATAATATCCCACGTGCCCTTTTCCTAAGGGAGCCATACATTAACCATCACCCCTCGTGGTCAAGAAACAGGGAGAAGCCAGAAATATATCATGCAAAACATTTAATCCCCAACATTTTTGGCTATACTCCCACGTTATTTCCATTAAAATGCTCAGCCCAGCTGCCCCGGTGGCACTGAGCTGCTGGACGCCACACCTCGCACCACGCCGGCGACTCGGGTTTGGAAGCGAGCTCGGGCACGGGGGGTCGGCGGGGGAAGGATTGGATTGAGCACCCATAGGGCTGCTCTCCTCTCCTGTCCCAGAGGAGGGTACTGGGGATGTCCGGCGCTCTGGTGACCCCGTTTGGAGACCAGGGGTGCTGCAGAACACTGGACTGCACATTCTCAGCGTGGCCCAACGCTGGCAGGATTGTCATGTGCCGAGAAGTCGGGGGCATGCACCACGCATGGGAAAGGGGAAGAGGGCACATACAGGAAAAAGACCCCACCTGCTCGATAGGCGATGGCTCCTCCAGTGCTGCCGCCACACGCTCAACGCTGGTTCCCCGTCACTGCCCCTTCGATCTCCCCTGGGTTGTAGGGCCCAGTGTCCCCGGGGAGTCGTAACGTCCTTGAAGATGATGGGGGACACAGCGGGCGGTAGAGTGGTTAGGCGAGTGGGGTATCCAAAGAGAGTTCCGGACAGGTGGGAGAGAAAAAGAATCTACAAAAAAAAAAAAGCTCAACCCCGCCCTGTTGGCCACATAATCATGCTCAGTCCCAATATTTCCCAATGATGTATTGTCCTGTAGATGTATTTAAATCAATTAGGCACTGCCCTAGACATTAACTCAAAGGACCATTTCGACCCTTCTTCCCCCACCCTCCCCATCTAACTCCAGAGCCAAGCCAGATGCTATAGCAGTCATAGGAGCCACCACATAGGAGAACAGGGTAGACGAAGAGAAGGACACAAATGGACCGTCACTCACAGTTCCCAGATTAAGTTTCTGCTGCTTTTTGGTTCTCTATGTGCTCCTGCTGTTGTTGTTGATGTGTTAGCTGACGCAGCAGACCTCTGATGTCCTGCATAGTACTGGGGGATGCCCCTCTTCCCAACCTCCTGTTATTGTATGATGTAGCTGTCTGCCACTGTCTTGGAAGAGTCGGAGCTTGGCCTAGTTGACGAGATTCACCTGCTATTTCACGGCCCTTTCCTTTAGCACTTGTACTGCCTCCTCCGCCGTGCAGTAGAGCTCTACCCCCAATTCCCACCTAACCCATAGGTGGGCAAGATACGGTGTCTGAAACGTCAGTCCCAGCATTTTAAGCTTATGGAGAACTGGAGCGTAGGCCATGCAATGCTGCTGAATCCTGGGGTCCTGTTCGAAAAAAGGCGAAACCATTATATTAGACCTTTTCTTGCCTCCATGCGGTCCTCAGCACCATTTCCTTGTCCCTGTAACTCGAAAACTTAGCCAAGATAGATCTGGGTCGAGCAGTCAGCGATGTGGGTTTAGCCAAAAGCGCTCTATGGGCCCTCCCGATTTTAAAGGTAAAGGCTTGCGGGAGGTCTAAAACATGCTGGAGCATATTCGTCAGGAAGTCTGCCATTTCTCCTACCTCCGAGTCTTCTGGGAGGAAATAGAGTTGCAGGTTCTCCATCCTAGCATGGGCCTCCAAGTCCAGACATTTAGCCACCATGCTTTCCTGCTGTTGGGTGACTGCCTCAGTTGCCTGCGATAGGCGTACGATGTCATCCTCCACCCCAGAAATCCTCTCCTCAGCTGTGGTGACTCTGGTCTCGAGTTTCATTAAGTCGACATGCAGCTTGACAAATTCTGCTTTGTTTTCACTCCTGAATTGTTTTATTTCAGAGAGGATTATCTCAAATCTTGACCTTGATAGAGTCTCCAGCTCTGTTTCCGTATCTCCACTTGCTATGCTGGACGGAGATTCCCTGCCATTATCGGGTGGGTTCATCCGTGGGAATCCGTCTTTCTGTGCACTTTTTTTTTGTAGTTTTGGAGCTTTTGGAGCAAGAACTTTTCCTCTGAGTGCCCCCACTTCCAGTTTTGCTCATCTTTTGTAAAGCCAAGCTTGATTTCTGTGTCATGGTGCGGATCTTTTGCCTGTATTGTTGGGGAGCTCCACAACTAAGCCGTTATTGCGTCGGTGACGTCACTGCAAGTCGAGTCCCAAGCAGTTCTGATAGCAGAAGAACCAGTCTGGGTGGCTGGAGACTATAAGGCTAAGAAAGAAGACTCTGAAACATAGCAAGGCCAAAACTGGCCCTATAACTCAAGGCAATGTCCAAACTGTAGTGTTAGGTAATGGTGTAAACAGTACTCCAAGTGGCAGCAGCACAGATCTCTGCAGCTGACACATTCCTGAAACAGACAACAGAAGTGGCTATACCTCTGGTTGACTTCCTATAACAGAAAACAACACAGGTAGCCAACCACTTAGACAGGCACTGTTTACAAACAGGTACGCCCTCTTTTCCAGAAGTGAGGGAAACAAATAACTGCAAGGACTTCCTACAGTCCTTCGTGCAGTGAGTATAATACCTGAGTATTCTATGTACATCTAAAGTATGGAGCAATGCTTCCTCTCGATTGGCATGCTCTGGATAATAAACAGGCAGATGGATAGTTTGATTTAACGTAAACTCAGACACCACCTTAAGAAGAAACTTAGGATTCGTACTTAAAAGACATTCTGCGGAAAATCAAATAAGGCTGCTCACACATAAGAGCCTGCAGTTCCAAAACCGTTTGGCCACAAGTAATAACTAAAAATAACGCTTTCCACGACAGAAAGCATAGCTCACAAGTCATGGTCGGTTCAAAAGGAGCCAAAGTCAGTTCTTCTAACACAAAATTCAGGTCCCAAGGCAGGCCAGGATTGTGAATGGGGGGCTTCAGGTGAAGAATGCCCCTCAGGAAGGTACAGGACACCTCTAATTGTACCGCCATCAACAGGCACATGGAAAGCTGATATAGCGGACAAATGCACCTTAATGGAGGAGTACTTCAGACCACATTCTGACAGGGACAGCACGTACTCCGGAATCTGATTCACAGGACAAGTGAAAGGATCCAGTTGGTGGGAAGTCGCCCACAAAACAAAACACTTCCACTTCATGGAATTGAGTAGCCCTGGTGGAGGGCTTCCTAGCAGCTACCAGAACATCAGCCACCCTTGGGGACACCCCAAATCTAGCCATGTCTTCGTCTTCAGGAAACAAGCATGAAGATGCAGTGATCTGAGCTCCAGATGGACCAGGGTGTCCTGTCTCTGGGAGAGCTAGCCTGTGCATAGGGGTAGAGGCACTGGAACTTCCAATGCCAACTGCTGCAGTAGAGAAAACCAGATCTGGCGAGGCCAGAAGGGGGCAATGAGGATCATAGTGGCGCCTTCCATCCGAAGTTTGATCAACACCCTATAAATTAGTGAGAAGGGGGAAAGGTGTAGAGAAACCTCCCCTTCCAAGAGAAAGACATTACATCTTGCCAGAAAACTCCAGGCCCTGGAGTGAACGAGCAGAAATGTGTCAGTTTTGCGTTGAGTGGGGACGCAACAAGGTCCAACTCTGGATGGCCCCACCTGTCGAATAGGTCTTCTATGACCAAGGTCAACAGCTCCCACTCGTGTACCCTGGATTGTGACCAGCTTAGGTTGTCCACCAGGACGTTTTGAATGCCTGGAACGTGGGAGGCCAAGAGTTCCAGATGTGTTCTAGAGCTCAGTACCAGATCCTCATGGCTTCCCAACAGAGAGGGTACAAGTGGGTCCCCCCTTGCTTGTTGATAAAATGGAGTACACTGCTGTTGTCCAGCTGTACCAACAGATGGCTTGGAGACAGCTGGGTCTGGAAGGCTTTCAAGGAATATAGAACAGCCCTCATCTCCAGGACATTGACGAGAAGGGCAGCCTCCACTTTGGACCACGCCCCCTGAGTCCAGTGAGGACCCAATGAACCCCCCAGCCCATCCCTCAAGCATCTGTGGTGAGAATGTGCTGAGGGCACAGAAGTAGTAGCAAGGCCTGAAGGGTCACCATCCAGAACTTCTTGTACTGGATGTAGAAATTTAGATTGCAGAGGTCCAGGATGGGCCTTAGATCCTCTGTGAATCTGGGAACCAAGAAGAAGTGGGAGTAGAACCCTCTGTCTCTCTGAGCTTCGGGAACAAGTTCTATGGCTCTTTTTCACAGCAATGTGTGAATCTACCCCCAGAGCACTGGGACATGGGTCGGGGGGGAGGGGAGTAACTGGACTGAACTATAGGTTGCTCCGGAGGCTACTCCAGGAGTTCCAGTGTATGGTTTTGTGATACAAAGACTGGATGACTGCAAGGTCCAGCCAGAGGCCTGCAAGTCCAAAAGTATGTCCTGCACATCTGCCCCAAAGAGGCTGTAGCCTCTGAGAGGGGGTATTAAGGATGGACTGTTGCACATCCTGGGGAAAGCCAGACACTCTGAGCCAAGAATGCCTCCTAAGGCAGATGCCAACTGTGGCTGCCTGAGCTGAGGCATCCCTGGCTGATCTCAGCAGGTGTTTACTGACATTGGCCCCAGACTGAAGGACCTTAAGCAATTCTGCCACCTGAGGGTCCTCTGGGACAGCCGTGGCCACCTCTTTGGCCTGTCTCCAGAGCTGGTTTTGAAATGTTACCATATGGGCAATATAGTTTAAGATCCTAATGGTCAAAGTAGGTGAGGCAAAGGTCCTTTTGCCAATCAAGTCCAGCTTTCTGGTCTCCTTGTCTGGAGGAAGAGAGCTGAGATGTTTAGGCTTCTTAGTCTGATTGTGGTCAGCATTAATGACCACACAGTCAAACCGAGGTTGCTCAAAAAAAAATGGTTTCCCCGCAGAGGCCTAGTACAACTTGCCCACCTTTCTGGGTATGGCGGGCACCACATTGGGTCTATAAGAGGCACATGGTGGCATCCTCGAAAGGCTCCGTCAGGGGGTATGAAGAGAGGAAGAGAGTCAGGCAACTCCAGGTAGTGGGACAGATGGCATTGAGTAGGGTCGTGTTCCTCTGCCTCAAACTCCACAGTGGCCTGCAACTGTGCTACATAACCAAGACAAAAGAAGGGCCATCCAGGGGGAGACCGAGAGATATACCCTGGGGTCTCCTCTCCCTTGCAGGATACCATGGAAGTGGAATGGGAGGGGATGGCATCCCCATCATCCCTGTCGACACCTTCCTTGTCATCATCGGAACAAAGAATGTCCAGGTTGTATTCATCATCGTTACCCTGCCCAGGCTGAGGCAGAGTGGTTATCAGGGTATGAGGGCCAGGATGCTGCCTTGGGGGGGCAAGAAGGCACAGGGCTTGGCATAGTAGGCCTCTTTGGTGCCACCCCTTGTGGAGAGGCAAGGCAAGCTTGCATGAAATCCCAAAGGGAACAGAGCACAGATTGAAAGACCACTGAAATCAGCACAGGGACACCAAACAGTGCTGCTTGTGGAGCCAAAGGAGCCAATTTCAGAGGTGGGGCTGGGGAGAACGACAGTACAGGCTGAGGCACTGGCATTGGCCCAACGGCCTGGGTCATCGCCAGGTTCCTAGGAGGAGAGGATGATGGAGACAGGGCCTGGGGTGATGCCGGTGGAGACTGGGACCCTGAGGCTGAGACATGGGCTGTAGAATCAGCTGATGATGACATCAGGAGAGTAGATTGAACCCCCGAGAGCACGGAGCTGGTGTCAGTCAAGGCCATACTGACAGAACCACCTGACTGATGGCCTCTGGAGAATAAGAGCCTGGATAGCAGGGGTTGAAAGGTCGGCAGGGCTGAGGAAGTACCTGACGCTGATGAACCCACGCCCACCAGAGTAAGACCGGCCAGGGGCCACCACAGCAAACCTTTTGGATGAAAGGGTATTGGTGGTGGTGGGGGGACTACTTCCGAAGTAGAAGACGGCCCCGCTACAGTTGATGCTCAATGTGGAGTTGAACAATCCGTGGAAGACCGCCACTTAGCCCAGTCTTTAGCCCAGTGCTTGTGCTTCCAGTTGACTTGTCCAGGGCCTTGGATGAATGGGAACCTGAGGACAAGGCCGGTGATGTAGAGAAACTCCTGGCTTGAAGCTCCTTCTCCATGCGGGCATCCTTCTGTTAGAGCAGGAAGGTCTCTAAGGTCTTCTGGCAGTGCCTTCTGGTAGCATGGCTGAAGTGGTGATAGAGCTCTCAGTCCTGCACATTGTGGTCCAGGCCTAGGCAGTGTACGCAGGCATCATGGTCATCCTTCTCTGGGATTTTCTCCCTGTAGGCAAAGATCCAAAAGAGCTTCTTCTCAGAGACAGAGTTTGGCACAAAAAGGAGGAATAAATCACTTTGGAAACAAAGTGATGTCAACAGCTAGGGAGAGAAAATGAAAATAATAAAATGGAAAAAAGGCAGTCGATGGAAGCTGTTAGTATCTCTTCCGTGAAGTCCGATCTGCGATGGTCGACAGCAGGAAAATAACTGAGGAGGGTGTGGGGCTGCCCATGCTTATATGGGATGGACGTTTTCAGCATGTGACGTTGGTGTGGGCAGCCCCAGGTAGACTGCTAGCTAGAAAAGTTTCTGTGTGGTCCTAGTGCCTGGTGGCTGTAGTTCCATAGGTGTAGCCTGTTACAAGAGATACCCTCAATGAAGATTAGTGTATTTCGAGGCTATAATACCATCAAGAGGTTCTGGGGATATGTGAACCTGAAGATCGAAGCTTAAAAGGTTCCAATATGTCCCCAGAACCTCAGGATGGTACTGTAGCCAGGAAACCAAAGTCCCCTGTCTTTGTTATTTTTTGTAATATATGGATACGAGTTTTACATGTTTAGCTTTGGTTTGGAGAGGTGAGGTGATAGTATCTTTTCAGCAGCTAACAGCTAACTCTAGGCAGGACAGTGTCTCACTTGAGAGTTTTTTCCTCTAATATTATCACTGGAGTTCCATCGATAGTATTAAGAGATCTCATTTATTGATGAATTCCAATGATGGTATTACAGGAAATGTTTAGTATACTTTATTAAAAGTATTACTACGAAGATCCATATGTTGCACTAATTAACCAATATTGACCAGAGGTCAGTATTATAGTGTGAAAACCTTGATCAAGAGACAGCAATATGAGGATTGTCAGGCAATAGATCTTTCCTCATAGTCAAGGTTTTCACACTAGACCAAAACAACTCAGGCTAATATCAGTTTTACAAAACTGTGCATATGTAATAAACAAACAAACAAAAAAGATTTGTAGAACAATAATACAAAAAAAGAGACTTCTCTATACTGTATAGTATTTCAAGTACAGTACTATATGGTACTCTGTAAAGCTGGAAAGACATTCTTTTTACTTTTAACTTAGGCTGTCTAAGAAGCTGCAACTGGGTTTACCATGTTTGTAAGTTCTGGGGTGGAGTATGCACTAACCCTACAGTACCCTGTGGCTGCAGTAGCTGTATAGTGAGGGAGTGGCAAGGCTTCAGGGTCTCCTCATTTTATTAATTTTGCTGTGGCACAGGAAGCTGCGCCTATCGGATTATCACCTGTTAAAAGCAGGTGGTAAAAGGCGAACTGCTCCTGGGTGCACTTGGAATCCACTGACTGGAGGACACGCCGCATTTTGGAAGAGCTCATTGGACCACCAATAAGAAGATACTGCTGGTACTCGGAATCAGGAAATAGTGGATCTCAAGAGAATGTCATGGATGGGAGTGTAGTGGAGGGTGTGCTGGCCCACCAGGGAGCCCTACAAAGGGCCTCAGAGGTGAGCCACTGGACCCACATATCTAAGGATGGGTTCAGTAGGGAACACACAGGTGGGACACCCAGCTACTAAAAAACAAACAGATTGCAGAATAAACTGCTCACAGGTCCATACCAGTGTGTTAGTGGTGCGCAAATCCTGCTCGCACCTGCTAACATCAGAACCAGCAATTTACAATATACCAGTATCACAGGTGGTATTTCTTCCAATGAGACTTGCACTAACCTTTGTATATAGTGCTTTCAGGAGGCAGGAAAACAATGCAGGAGAAAAGCATGCATTTTGCACTGCCTAAACTAAAACAAAATACTCACATTTGAAAGCCCTTGGAACAAGGTCACCATATTACCACGGTAGACTGCTAATCTATGCATTGCATAACAACAGTATACCACCAATCTACCCACTGTATAACCAAGGTATACCACAGATCTACCTAGTTCATCAGTATGATATACCACAGATCTACATATTGCACAATTATGGTATATCACAGATGTACCCCACAACATAACCATGGCATACCACAAACAGAACAGTTACGTACTCACTGTAACAGCAGATCTTCGAGAGAATCTGTTCCATTAGGCCACATCTTTGGAACTCTTGACATCAGGCACTAGGACCACCTGGAAACGTTTGTTAGCCAGGCTTTTGCTGACAACGTCATGTATCATCGTCTATATAAACATGGGTGTCCCATCACTCCTCAGTTCCCCATTGGAGATTAGGCTTGGAGGACCTCCACCCATAGGGAACCAGGAGATCAGAAAAGCACCAAGCATACAAGGCAACTGATGGTGCTATATATAACAGCACTGGATTTGGATCAGGCACGATATCTGATGGTATCCTCACAAAACAAGGCAAAAACAAAAGAAAGCTTACTGGGAGGTGGGTGCCAACAGTAACATGAAGTACAGAAAAATTAGTAAAACTGTGTCAATTACCACCAAAAAGTGGTCACAGGAGTCAAGAACTGTGTCCCTCCATCTTTCGGATAAGAAGTTAAACCGAGGTCCCATCTGCCTGTTCTGGTGGTAGTTCAGGTGGATGCTAAAGATCCCAAGGTACTTCTCGAAAGAGAGTAGGGGAATTTCCCCAGTTCCCTGGCCAAATTCCCCAACCCTTCCCCCCATTCACTAAAAATACCACCGACACAGATTAATCTGTCATGGTGCAGTCAGACCTGGACATTGTGGCCATCACTGAAACCTGGTATAATGATAACCATGACTGGGAGATGGCCATACCTGGCTACAACATATTCAGAAGAGACAGAGCAGGCAGGAAGGGAGGAGGAGTGGCACTGTATGTGAAAAATGACATAAGGGCCACAGAGATCCAGGAGGAACAAAATGGGGGAGAGATACTGTGGGTTAAGCTGGAAAGGAAAATGGGAACAGCCATCCGCACAGGTGGGTCTATAGACCACCAGCCCAGGAGGAAGAAACAGATAGGAGTTGATGCTAGCCATCCAAAGGATGGCAGACAAGGTGAGGTAGTACTGGTTGGAGACTTCAATATTCCAGACGTGGACTGGAGCATCCCAGCAGCAGCATCAACTAGAGCAGATTTATCCTGACTCTTCAGGGTGCCTTCCTCAAGCAACTGGTCATGGAACCAACTCGGCAGAAGGCAATACTGGACCTTGTGCTCACAAACAGGGACAGTGTGATGGGGGTAACAGTGGGGGAGCACCTGGGGAACAGTGACCACCAGTCATTGTGGTTTGAAATCACAGAAAGAGCAGAACCAAACCACATAAAAACATGTATCCTGGATTTTAGGGGGGCAGACTTTGGGAAAATGGGGAGATACTTGAAAGAGGCATTAAGGGGAATGGGACAGGAATCAGGGGTTGAGGAACAGTGGGCAGTATTTAAAATGGGGATTACAAGAACAACAGAATTATGCATTAAGCAGGTTAGCAAAAGGAAAAGGAAGAAGAGACCATTATAGTTTTCCAAAGAGGTAGCAAAGAAAGTGAAAGCCAAAAAGATTGCATTCAGGCAATACAAAAAGACACAGGCAGAAGGGATAGGAGAAGTACCAGAAGAAGCAAAGGGAGGCAGGGAGGTCAGTAAGGAAGCCAAAGCTCAGACAGAAGAACACATTGCAAAATCAGTGGGTAGAGGGACAAAACCTTTACAGGTACATAAGTGAAAAAAAAGACAAAGGAAGGGATAGTGAGACTGAAGGGGAGGATGGGGCCATGGAGGATGACAACAGTAAAGCTGACATATTGAACAGGTATTTCTGCTCAGTCTTTACTGAGGAAGAGGAGGGTAATGGGTCTGAAGGGAGTACAAGGGGTGAGAATGGTGTAGAAATGGACTCAAGTCCCTTTACACGAGAAAGGGTCCTGAAGGAACTGGAAGTAATAAAGAGTTGATAAAGCAATGGGGCCAGATGGGGTGCACCCCAGGGTCCTTAAAGAACTAGAGAGGTGGTGGCTGAACCTCTGGCTATCCTGTTTAGCCAATCATTGGAAACAGGGAGGTACCCAAAGACTGGAGGACAGCAGATGTAGTCCCTTATACGAAAGTGGGAACAAAGAGGAAGCAGGGAACTACAGACCAGTCAGCCTCACCTCAGTAGTGGGAAGATCATGGAAGCACTACTGAAGGAGAGATTGGTGGAACATCTGGTTGTCAATGGACTACAGGACCCAAGACAGCATGGTTTCACCAGGGGAGGTCATGTCAGACCAACCTCGTTGAATTTTTGACTGGGTGACTAGGGAGGTGGATCAGGGAGGGCAGTGGACATGGCCTATCTAGACTTCAGCAAGGCCTTTGACACTGTGCCACATAGAAGACTATTACACAAACTGGGGAATATGGTGTGGGCAGGACAGTAGTGTGGTGGGTAGGTAACTGGCTGGGTGGCAGGACACAGAGGGTGGTGGTAAATGGCTGTCACTCCACAGAGGAAGAGTGACCAGTGGGGTACCACAGGGATCAGTGCTGGGACGGTCCTATTCAACATCTTCATCAGTGACATTGCACAGGACCTAGAAGGCAGAATTTCACTGTTTGCTGATGACACAAAGCTCTGTAACAGAGTAGACACACCAGAGGGTGTAGACAGAATGAGAAGGACCTGCAGAAACTTGAAGAATGGTCAGGGTTTGGAGTTGAAATTCAATGCAAAAGAAGTGCAAGGTAATGCATATGGGGCACAAAACCCTGGCACAATATATCAGTTGGGGGTGAGGATATAGCATGCACCAAGCAGGAAAGGGATCTTGGGGTTATCATCTCTGATGACCTCAAGGTAGGGAAACAGTGTGACAAGGCAGCAGGTAAAGCAAATAGGATGCTGGGATGTATAGGCAGGGCATCACCAGCAGGAAAAGGAAGGTCATAATTCCACTATACAAGACACTAGTGAGGCCCCACCTGGAGTACAGTGTACAGTTCTGGAGACCATACCTACGTAAGGACATAGGGTAGAGAAGGTTCAGAGGAGGGCAACAAAGATGGTGCATGGATTGCATCACAAGTCCTATGAAGACAGGTTGAAGGAACTGAACATGTACTCCCTGAAGGAGAGGAGGGAGAGAGGGGATATGATAGAGACATACAAGTATCTCACAGGGAGGAACAGGGTGCAGGAATGCACTATTTTTAAGTGAAAAGATGTTCCAGGACTAGAGGGCATGGGATGAAGTTGGAGGAGGATGATTCACAGGAAACATGAGGAAGAATTTCTTCACAGAACAGGTGGTGGACAAGTGGAACACCCTGCCAGAGGAAGTGGTGGGGGCTGAAACAATCTCGGGATTTAAGAATGCATGGGATAGACATAAAGGAATTCTGCAGATCAGGGGTAAGGGGCAACAGACTTCTAGGAAAACATAAACTGAACTTACAAGCTCAAATGGGCAGACTGGGTGGGCCATAGGCCCTTATCTACCGACACCGTCTATGTATCTATGTATCTATGTATCTGGCTTAAGGTCAGTTGGCATTCATTTGTATCCCCCTCCCCAGGGTCGTGTCTGAAAATAGGCAAGAATCTGTCTAGTGCACTTACCTGGTCAACAAAAACTTAAAAAAAAAAAAACTTTATTGTGAAGCCAAAATCCACATAAACATCACACAGAGAGACACCTGACACGTTTCGCTCACCTCTGTGTGCTTTCCTCATTGTCACAGAAGTAGAAGAGGGCAGCAGGAGGGACTGCATGGCCTAATAGAAGAGATTCTCTTGAAGACCTACTGTTACGGCAAGTATTTAATTGTAACTGTTCTATCTTCTTCGGGGATATCTCTTTCATTAGGCCACACTTTTGGAACGAGTCTTAAGCAGTCCCAAGAGGCATGAGAAGGTTGGTGCAATCTGATACATTCAAGATAGGAGGCCTTTCAGCATACCAAGTGCAAAACCAGCACGTCTATCATAGGATCACAGTAATGTGTCAGTAGAAAAGGACCATCCTGGCCCATCCAGTATGCCCATCTCCCCCTTCCCCTACTTGTCACTAGTGCACAAGGAGCCTATCCGCTGTTCTCTAACCAACCTCATATGTCCATCCCATGCTCTCTTGAATCCCTCCATTGTTTCGACACCTACCACCTCCTCAGGTAATCTGTTCCAGGGTTCAACCACCCTCTCAGTGAAATAACACCCACTTACATTATCTTTAAATCTTCCTCCTTCCAATCTTAAAGTATGATCTCTTGTTTTAACGCCGACTTTTCTTTTAAACAGACTTCCTTCCCTCACTTTATTTATCCCCTTCATGTACTTGAATGTCTCTATCATGTCCCCTCTCTCTCTTCTAAACTCCAGCAGATACAAATTTAATTCTCTCAGTCTTGGCTCATATGGTTTCCTGCTCCATCTTTGTTGCCCTTCTCTGAACCTTTTCTATTACATCTGTGTCCTTTCTTAAATGAGTCCTCCAGAACAGTACCCTGTACCCCAGATGCAGTCTAACCATGGTCTTATATAATGATGGCACCAGTAAATCCCTCTTCCTACTAGTTATGCCCCTTCCAATGCACGACGTCATTCTATCAGCTTTGCCAACCGCCTTACTACATTGATCATTTACCCTAAGTTTGTTTGACATTATAATCCCCAGATCCCTTTCCTGTTCCATTTGCATTATCTGCTTCCCCCCAGTGAGTTCTTGACCAGCCAGTTTTTATGCCCTATATGCATCACCGCACACTTCTTTGTATTGAACTTCAGCTGCCATATTTCTGACCATTTCTCTAGTATATTCAAATTCCTTCTCGTAGCCTCAACCCCTCCTTCAGTATCAACCTTATTCCATAACTTTGCATCATCTGCAAACTGACACATTTTCCCTTCAATTTCCTCTGATATATCACTAATATGTATATGTTAAAAAGGGGCTGGCAGTATAGGTTAGAGTAACAAGCTGTGAATGAGCTTGGTACATCCAGCAGACCAGACCTGGGTTTGATGCTCACAACCTCCACTTGCATACTGTGCGACTCTGAGCAAGTCACTTAACTGTCCAGTGCTCCCAGGTTGCCCCTGAAAACAGGCACTTGTGCCTAGTGGGCCTTACCTGGGTATCAAAGACTAAAAAAGGAAAAAGATTGGTCTTAGTACAGACCCTTGAGGATTCCAGCTCGTAACTTTCCTTACCCCAGAATGTACACCATTTATAACCACCCTCTAACTTCTATCCTTTAGCCAGTTTTCCACCCATCTAGTTATTTTCTGTCCCAGCTTTCTGTGTAGGAAAGGTGAGACAGAAATTTAAAGAACGTACTGGGCAACACGTAAGAAGTATGGAAAAGCAGGATGGCATTAGTGCATTGGGAATAAATGACCTACAGTTAAGGCCAGTGTTCAGTTGGGTTCCAGCATAGTGCAGTTTGGCAGATCGCATCACATGCAATGCGGCTGGCATTTACCAGAACAAAAGAAAAACAAAAGTTCCTTTGGTTCCAGTAACTGTTCCATGAGAATTTCTGCCATGATCTGCTGCATCAGTCGATGCGCCAAAATGTAACCCGATGCTGGCTACATCAGTACTGCATGAGCAACCACGAGACACCTACAAAACTGAACTGACCTACTGTACAGTACATGATCTCCTCTATTCTGAAGATATTTTATTAAATTACTGATCAAAAAAGGATAGAAGGTTCCAGCACTGTTTACATGCAATCAGTAAGCTCAGCTTTGTACACTAACAATCTGATTTTAGTGAAGCAGTGGATCATCACTTTATGTGTGATTGTTAAGAAACAAAGTTATTGACAACACCCCACCCAGGGTGCACCCAGGAATGAGCTGTCACAGCTCAGTGTGCCATTCCTGGTCAAAATTACAAATACAGTGCATGCAATAAGTAAAAAAAAAAAAAATTAATAAGAGAGGGGAAACTATTGTATGCAGACTCTGCCCAGGTTTTAAAAATAGAAATGAATGGCTGGCCTGGTGGTGCTAAGGGTTGAGGCACTGGATGCCACACCTCTTGTCACACCGGCGACCCAGGTTCGGGAATGGACTCGGGCTGCAAGGGGCTGGCAGGGGAGAGGAAGGATTGAGCATCCTACGACTGCTCTCCTTTCTCTGGGGTGGGTGTGGGTCATGCACCACACTGCAGCGGTAACTGGTGGAGGCCAGCCGCACTACAGTTGTGTGCAGAGCTTTGGTGAGGGGGAGCGCGGCGGGCGTCAGCACAGATGTGCTTAGGATGCCACTGCACGTCTGGTTCCCAAGGGGGAAAGAACAGCGGAAAAATGGCAGGGCAATCTCACGGCTGATGGCCGTGCCCTGTGCCCCTGAGCATGAGAGGCACCCTGTATGGGGGGGGGGGCGACCCCTGTGGCATGGGGCGATTATCCACACATCAGACCTGGCTCGGGGGCGCAGGTGCCGGAGGTCGTGGGCCTGCTCTGCAGTGGGGGAGAAAATATGCTATGATAAAAAAATAGAAATGAAATACTGTCAGACAAAAGGTAGCGGTTCATTTGGTTTTCCCTTAAACCCTATTTATTAACAGTATCCAAGGCCTTTACTACTGCTACTTTACATACAAAATATGCAAAAATGTATCCCTGTAGCATAATTTCATATGCTCTCTGTCTTCAATACTGAAGATGGTCAATGAGTCAGCTATTTCACAAGAAACACTGATAAGGGTCTCAGGTGCTTAAAGGTGAATTGTAAGAGCCCACTACCATCATAGGCTTCTCACTGGTGTTAGTAGTGTGGTAATATCAGTGAATGCATGTCAGAAATAGGAAAAGGGCGACATTCATATTAGTGACTCAGGCATGACAGTGTTGGCACACTTCAGTGCTGCCTGAGTGATTCCACAAGTGTGGTGGTTCGTGTGATGACAAGGATGCTTATATAGAGGTAGGGGGGAAAGACCCTCGCATAAATCAGTGAAGTCAACAAGTTGGTCTAGGTTGAATTGTTTGGTGTCCCGTGGGATGTCTTCTGGTTACCCGTAGTGAGTTCAGGGCTGGATTGTGGTGCCACAGTTTTCACCGTCTTGGCTTGTCGCCATTCTGCTGTGTTTCCGACATGGTACAGTGGGTGCTATTGTGCTTTCGCTGTTATTGCATTCACTATTATAACCTAGTACCCTTCTCATTATTAGGCTAAAATGGTAGGATCATATTTTTATTGAAAATCTCCCTTCCCCTTAACACATCCGCCAAACCTAACTGCAGAACCCTCACACTAATTCACTTTTCAAAATCATCCCATTAGGCTTGCCCTTCCAACAATTGCTCCCATTAATAAATCACTGCTTGTTCATCACCTCATCCTTGAACATGACATAAGTGGCCTCCTTCTGCCTGATCTTTCCTAATACATGGTAAACAGAAGTGAAACCGCTCTTATCCTGCAGCGAGTGGTCACTAGGGACATATCAACATATTATACAGTAGTTCAAGGGACTGATGCTTATTTTTAAAAAAGTATGTTTCTTACTTCAAAAGATGGATCAGCATTAGAGTCAGGTGAGCATCCATTGCCATGGCACTGTGTGAAGCACTGTTATCAAAATAAGAGTGCCTCACACATAAACAAAAGGAGCATCTTGACTGGTCAAGAATGTCACAAGACCCTCTCTCAAGCTATACTTTATTATAAAATGGGTCTTGAAAGTCCTGTAATCTCATTGGTCAAAACATGGCACATAATCGTGTGTAAATCCTGCAACAAACCACTGGTAAAGATACCTGGGAATCAAATGTTTACGTTCTTTGAACCCGGTTCATTTTTATTTTAATTTTTAATAACAGATGTTTTATAATAACATTAATGCACTTCAGGGCATGTGTAGTAGTGGGATTTATACACTTCTTGTGTGGTAAAAGTCACTCAGCTGTGACTTGTGACACGCTGCACAAGGTATGTGTAAATCCCACAACACATGCCCTGTCATGCATTATTTAAGCAATATACCACGACAGGGTGTGGGTTATGCTGGGATTTACTCACACCTGGGGTGTTGTTTGGTCACAAGGCCACAGGCAGAGTGAGCAAACACACCAGATGTGGGTAAACCAGCATAACCCACACCCTGGAGTGGGATATTGCTATTATACAATATCTGCCTTTTTTGTGAGAAAAGAAATAAAGAAAAATACATTTTATTGTATTTTAAATAATTGTTATTGTTTTTATTTTTCCACTAGAAAAAATAGCTCTATGTTGGTAGGCAGATCTTGGGTAGCTTTCTGGTTTGTGCAGAGCTGCCGGTGGAAGTTGTGCCCTACACTGGATCCCATCCCACCTAGATTCACATCATCCATCTCCCAGCAGACACACATAGTTGCTGGGCATTTCTATTTTTTTTTTTTAACAAGAACTGCCTTCCATTTGACTTTTCCTGAACTCACCCGCTCTATGTAAAGCGCTGTAGCAGGTCATACAAAATTTAATCACCCTTGTTCAGGTAAAGTCATGTTTAGAAAGTGGGACAAAGGCTTAAGTGTGTAAAGTGTTTGAAATGAGAAAGCGAGAGCTAAAAGTTTTAGAAATCAGCGCCAAAAAGCCCAACGGTTATACTGTGCATGCAGGTATGCATAAGCATATCCTAGGGGACATGCACATGCATACGCGCTTGCTCAGTATGACGGCTAGGCTTTTCGGCACTGATTTCTAGAAGTTTTAGGCCTCAGTTTGTAATTTTAAACACTTTCCTGACTTAAGTGTGTCTGCTGGTTTTAAAGCATGCCTTCAGGTGAACGGGGATGTTTGGAGACATGTATGAAGAAGTGCTGCAGTGTGGGGAAAAGAGAGAGAGAGAGTGTGGGACTGCATTGAAGAAGTAAAATGGGAACAGAGCTGAGACAAGACAGTAAGCAGAAGCGGACTGGAGAGGGAGTGAGAAGTGACGTCGGTTGAATGGTCCGACACGGGAATGACCCCCGAAACATTTATTTTTAAAATTACTGCATCCGAATATGTTGCTCCGGTGCTTGTCTCATTACTGGGAATCCAACAAGGCAGTTTTTTTGAGTCGATTTTCAGGAGTTGGACTGAAGAAAGAGGCAACTAGTTTGTAAGTGGGAGGGGTCGGAGTGATACTTAATGGGCATAAGGACAGGCTGGCTGGCACCTTTTCCCATGAGGTGATGCTGGATTTATCATGGCTGGAAAGTGCCTGCCAGCCAATCAGAATGCAGAATTTCTGTCTTTCTATTTACCCCATTGTATAATGCTTAATTGATAATAGTGCTGGCATACACACTCCATTTAGCAAAGAGAAGTGGAGGTTGGTGGGTCATGATAACAATGCTACAGATACTAACAGGGTTACAAACGTTATTTGAGCTGGTGAGTGCAAGCAGAATTTGAGGATATGCCCTTAAACTGAAGGGGAGAAAGATAAGAAGAAACATCAGAAAGCATTATTTCCCCACAGAGGTTGATCAGAATGTAGAACAGCCTGCTCAGTAAAGTTGTGCAAGCAAGCACTGTTTATGTTTCAAACCGGGACAAGAGAGACTCCTGAGGGAGAACACCACTGTGGGTTATATGGAAAGACAGGAGATAACTTTTCAGCT
Source organism: Neoceratodus forsteri (assembly GCA_016271365.2). Classification (NCBI taxonomy): domain Eukaryota; kingdom Metazoa; phylum Chordata; order Ceratodontiformes; family Ceratodontidae; genus Neoceratodus; species Neoceratodus forsteri. Next base: position 1,225,975,978 of record CM057450.1, read on the forward strand.
GATAAGTTCTAATGTGTCAGAACTCAAATTGTGGTATATTCACTGCCATGCAGCAAGAGGGGTGGAAAGATGACCCGAAGTCATTTCCACCACAATACTACAGTACTGCTCTATTACCTGAATCCCCCTGTTATCACAATTTGGAGCGCTAACAGTCCTACTTATGTTTATACAATGGGGTATAAAAAAATGACAAAACTTAGCAACTTAATTGGTTAAAACACAACACCCGACTGTTGACTATTGCCCTAGAAACTATACAGTTTGTAAATAACCTACCATAATCTACCGAGCAACAACCAAACTAAATGAAAATAAAACATTTTTCCATTAAAATAAAAATGTTTTCCACTTTTTAAACACAAAAACCCACAACAGGGCATACGTTTCTACAAAATAAATGCAGTTCCCGGATTCATTCAAAAGCACACGGGCTTTGTTACCAAACACACCTATTCCGACTAGTAACAACTTAACTAAAAGAAAATAAAAGCTTTTGCCACTAACAGAAAACATCCGTTTTATAAGTGCAATAACCCACTCTTGGGCGTGTGTTTCTTAAAGAATTAATGCACTGCCGGGTGCACTGAAAGTCACTTGGCCATTGGCCTTGTTCCTTCCAATTCAGCTGGGTGTGCATTAATTCTCTAGAAATGCATGCCCTGTTGTGGTGTTACATACCCAGTTCCACTCTGTCTGTTCTTTTTTAATCCCCCTCTGTTCTCCTTCTGAATGAGGCTGTGCAGCCTAGTAGTTAGAGCTCAGAGCTGTGAAAATGGAAATTCAGGTTTGAATCCCACTACAGGCATGATGTACTCACTGACCTTCAGTTAGTCACTTAAAGGGCCCCCGATGCCATTGAGAAAACTTAAGGTAACAGGAAGCAGTTTTTACACCTCTAGATGCTCTCCAGTTGTGCTTTTATTGGCTACCCTGATATTTTTTTTATCTTTTTTGTTAAATTAATAATCTATTTTTTTCCCCTTTGTAACTACCCTGAATCCCTCTCCCCTCAGCAGTTGCTGCTCTCTCATTTCATACTGCCTGAATGTTCCATGATATCAGTTACACCCATTCCAGGCCATTCAGATGAATAGTATGGAATGGGAGCTATCGATGTCATAGAATGTCTTGGAATTAAGAAAATAAAAAGCTGTAGCCGGTGAGAAGAGTGGAACTCAATGAAGATCTGAGGGAAGCCCAAAGCTAGAATATTTATTTATTTATTTATTAAAAGATTATCAAAGAATATCATAATACCTAACTGGCATGGAAAGGAAGATGGAAGGGCAGTTAACTATGTAAAAATTATTTCCTTTCTCCTTTAAAAAATGTAATATTTGAGTACAAAACAGCTTATCGTATATCTCAGATGTCTTTAGTTACAGAAGCAATTCATGTTACAGTAAAATGTTTTACCTATATGTTTTTATTCCATGTTAGAATGACCCTTACCTCCTGGCCAGTCCTGTTTAATGTCTTCATCAGTGACATAGCGGAAGGGCTGGAGTGGAAGGTTTGCCTGTCTGCAGATGACACCAAGATCTGCAACAGGGTGGATACTCCAGATGGGGTGGAGAAAATGAGGAGGGGCCTGGGGAAACTTGAGAGATGGTCCGAGGTGTGGCAGCTGAGGTTCAATTCAAAAAAGTGAAAAATAATGCACCTGGGACGAAGGAACCCTTGAGAGGGCTACAGGATGGGGGGGGGGGAGTTGCTGATGGTCACCAAGGAAGAAAGGGATCTAGGGGTTACCATTTCAGATGACTTAAAGGTATCTAAGCAGAGTACAAAGGCTGCAGGGAGGGCCAGTGGCATGCTGGGGTGCATAGGCAGAGGGTGCTAGCAGAAGGAGGGAGGTGGTGATGCCATTGTATAAAACACTAGTGAAGCCTTGCCTAGAGTTCTGTGTGCAATTCTGGAAGCCACATCTTTGTTAGGACACTGACAGGGTGGAGGTGGTCCAGAGAAGGGTGACAAAGATGGTACAGGGCTTGCACCAGAAAACATATGAGGAGAGATTAAAGGACCTCAACATGTACCCGCTGCAGGAGAGGAGGGATTGGGGTGATATGATAGGAACATTCAAGTATCTTAAGGGCATAAACAAGATGCAGGGGGGCGACATCTTCCAATACAGGGGGAGTATAAGAATGAGGATTCATGATATAAAATTGGAAGATGGCAGGTTGAGGGGAAATGTGAATTTCTTCATGGACTCTTGAAATAGTCTGCCACACAAAGTGGTGGGAGCAAACACAGTGGAGGGATTTAAACACGCATGGGACAGGCACAGGGGAACCATAGAAGTGGGAAAGAGAGGAGACAGCCATTGATCAAGTAGGGTCAGAGGCTGCAAACAAGGGAGGGCTTACATTCAGACTAGATGGGCCTAGCAGTCCTTATCTGCTGACAATTTCTATGTTTGTCTTATATGATACCTGTCTTTCCAAATTTTGAGTCTGCTTCAACACTTCTTTATATCTGAAATAATAAAAGGAACATTCCTTTTAATATGACTGACCAGGTTCTTGTCAACATTCTCAGCTGTTTTAGTACAGTATACATATTGTTCTGCTACAAAGCATTCTAGCTCATTTTAGTCACAAGGAAAGTGATGATAAACAATGGGTATTCAAATACTACACAGAACACAGATGAAAACCTGGGCCGAGTCATACTGAAAAGAGTGCTCCTTTTATTATTTCAAATACATAAAAGTGCTGCACCAGACTCAAAATGAGGGATTGGGGGGTCATACAAGATGGCCGTATGGAGAAATTCAAATGGAATAATAAAACAAGTGTCAACATTTTCACTGCTAACATGCACTGCTGATTCAATTCTCACTCGTTTTTTAATGCTGTCGACAGTTCCATGAAAACAACATAGCTGGTCTGCCTGTTCTGCTTGTCTATGCCTGGCATCGCAATCTGCTGCTGTTGAAGTGACTATGATGTCATTAAACAGAGGATTCTGATGTCAGGTATAGACAAGCTGCATGAGCAGATGAAGTCTAGGGGTGCAATGATCCTATGTTTATGTGGCTATCCTTGGCAATGAAGGAAACTGAAGAAAAACATTACTAAAAATATATGATACATAAACTGAATTGTGTGCAAATCTTACATTTTTCGTGCCACAGGAGCACTTTAACCTCTCTGTACTCAATTAACCCACATTCTCTCCCTGTGCTTAACACTTCTGAGATTTCTTCCCCCAGTCTTCAATCTACACAGCTGTATTAGGACTGAAGAGTTCTCTTCAGGTGTTGGTCACCATGATTCGTCCCTCTGCACCCACCTTCCCACACTTCTGGAAGCCATCACTGACTGTTGGCTGATTAACAACTTAAGACCCGAAGCTTCTTTTTGGCATTGCTGTCTGATCTGCACTTGCCTTCAGAACCACTGGACCAGGGGTCCAGATAATTTTTAGGACTGGGAAGTATTTACTGCTAGCAGCTTTCACCTGGTAGTATTGTCATCTACACTGTAGTAATACCATGCATTGACCTGTCTCGAACCCCAAGGTCACAGTTCTACTGGGCAACTGCACCCACTGATCCTCCTTCTCTGATACCGAGTCTTGAGATATTTTCCCACTGCTATGTACTGCAGTGACCCTAATTTTAACATTTTATGTTGCAACTCCTCAAACAGTCTCCTGTATGCACGGAACTGATACCTATGCTGTTTTCTGATCCCTCCTCTACTGCTGACAGTTTGTTAGTATGTGGATCCATGGCTAGTAACATTGAATGCTGCTGCTGCCAATGTAGTGCATATGTACCAACAGGGTCTATGTGATAACAGCGAATGCCCAAAGGCGATCACCGTTATCGCTCAGTCAGAGTGCCGAACACATTTTCGGCACTCTGACAACCCGCTGCACCAGCACTAACGGGCGCCAGGACATATTTTTACTTGCTTTGTGGGGGAGCTGCACCCCCCACCCCTCGGGGACTTCCACCCCAGACCTCCCTACTTAAGGATTCTCAACTCCAGGGGGTGCATGTCGGGGGTGAAAGCAGTAAAAATAAAAAGGTTCAGGCCGGCACAATAAAATCACACCAGCGCCCAGACCCAACCTGACTCAGCACCTCAGCCACCAGCCAATCCCTGATGCCATGACGCAGCTCGACCGGCAACCGCAGTGCCACTCCTACAACCTCTCCACCCCTCCCGCCCATACTCACTGTGCTCACTCCCCACCCCCACGCCGCACGCACGATAGCGACATCCTGTTGCCTAGTTCGCCCATCCCCTCATCCAGTCGCCCTACCCTTCCGTCACCGTGAGTGGATTGCGGCGGGCAGGTGTCGCTATAATGGACGGCGTCCTTCCGCATGCACCCACATCACGGGTTACTGTACCAACATACTGTAAATACACAGGATGGGAAACAACTTCCTAAAATCAGAAAGTGGGAATAAATCATGCAAAATTGATAGTAAAATACTCCTTTCCTTCCGTAATTTTTCCTCTGCACTGGACTGTTTTTTAGCAATTGCAAACTCTCTTTTCTTTTTTTTTGGGGGGGGGAGTATTTGTTGTAAAGTGCATGGGTGAACTGTAGGGTAAATGACTGTAAGAATGTATGAGTGGCTGGAGTTTATTTCTGGGTTAAATTCTAGCAGTAGCTATTTTATGTGCCAGGGTAGGTGGCCCATTTGCTACATCACTTCCAACAACTGTGGCAAATGTGCTCCCCTAGAAGTTGCACGCTGCTGCCGGAACAGAGGGTGTGAGAGGTGCAGGTCACTAAATATTTTGAGGCAGGAGTCTAGGAAAAGTCAGCAGAGTATCATCACAGGTATCATAGGTGTGTGCAGAGTGGAGTAGACAAGAGTCCATTATAGTCGCCTTGTCCTATTAAAAATATCCCCTGATATAATCCAGTCCTGGGTATAAAAGAAGACAGGCCAGGATGGAGACATCAGTTGGGGAGTTATGTGCAGGGCAGGGATTTTGCCCGACTGATGCCTGTCACCTAATCCTGTTTATTCTGACAGGACGGGGTTGGATGATGCACTAAATTCCCTCCAGTTAAGTACTGCCATATACTGCCAGCTCAGTGGTTTATAAGACTGCAGTCATCAGCGTGTAAGCCCTGGGTGGTGCTATCCTCAGTCTTACACCCCTGCCTACTACCCTGGCCATAGGCTAAGGGGTTTGGGTTCGTTAACTGACAACCATACTTTAAAACCTTTGCACAGTGCCTCCACTCAGGGTACTTTACGTGGGTAAGGTGGTAATGGGTGTAGTCTCCTGAGCTGCTACACCACCCACAATGACCATTTACCTTCCCCAGACATGCCCCAACAAACATTTCCCCACACTTTAACATTTTGAATTTAAGGGCTCATTTGTTCACACCAAATATTTCAACAACGAATAACAAGAGATTTATTAAGGGGTAACGGAATTAGGAATGGGGGCGTGAAGTAGAGGTTATATTATCCTATTCACATATGTACACTGATTATTTGGATTTTGCTGGTGAACCCTCCAGCTGGGTGGCTACATAATAATAAGCAGACAGAAATCACAGTTTACCATTCGACTTGTGATACCCAGAGCCCTGGCTATCTCGCTGCTGAATAATCAGATGTTACATATACACTTATTATTATTACCCACACTGGTACCAGTACCTATATACAGTAGAAACCCCGCAATCACATACCATACTGGACTATCAGATACCACAGTCCAAGATGTTGCAGGCCTGGTGGATGTTGCAGCTGGTCAAATTGGTCGACTATTGATTTGAGGGAGGGGGAAACTTGGAGAAAGATGAGTGCAGACTATTTACAATGAAGGCAGGGATTGCCTGCAATTAGCAGATTTAGCAGGAATTGACCCTGCTGGTCACAAAGAGCCAGGGATTGCCCTGTACATCACAGAAAGACATGGATTGCCCTGTATTTACAGATTTCCAAACATTCCAGGACAAGCTACTTGGATTTAACATCCTGAACATTCAGCACTATATTTGAAAGTCCCATCCAATAAAGTCAGAGAATGATACTTTTATCAAGCATCCAAATTCCCTTGAAACGAGGTCACATCCAGTACATTTACACATCAAAAAGGCATCCATCCAGTATAAGCTGACAGCAACACTTTTATCAAGCATCCAATATTCAGTTACATAAAGTCACATCCAGTACATCTAAATACCAAAAACAGCATTCATAAGCAAAGTCTCATCCAGCACGTCTAGACATTTTACACTTATGGCAAGTGCTCTCAGACGAAATCCGGGTAAGACAGAGGTAAATTCTCTTCAGAATAACTCAGACTCAATATGCTCTAGGGCCTCCTGTCCCATGAAGTGGCAAACGCGACTTGGAAGACAGCTCCACGGAGGCAGGACTCCAACCCATAACTACGACAACTTGCAACACATTTATATGATTCACTAGCCAGGCATCTTTCTGCACCTGCGATTTAGCCACTTGAGCCGCAGACACAATGCATCCATATTAACTTTCACTGGACAGTTTCTGATGGGGGTTAGTAGCCCAGACTGATAACTTTAATATCTCTGAATTAGTAGAACATATCTGGTAGCTTGGCTTGAGGCCACCAAGATTACTTTTACAGCTTCTCGCTCGTGCTGGGAGGTATGAGGGTACTCACTCAGGTCCTCCACGGGTCTCATCTGCAATCGAAGGCATCCTTAAGACTCTTCAGCTCTCTCATACCACTGAGGCATGGTAGATGGCTTCTTGTTCCACATCTTTCCCTGACATGGGAGGGAGGGCTAGTCTCTGGAGGACATTCCTGGCAACCTCCAGACTAGCAGTTGCAGAAACTAAATTAACATTACATTTAAACTTTAACTAGAAAATAATAAATGCCCCTTGATGACTGGAAGGGCTCAGCTAAGTGGCCCAGACCTGGTGGCATAGCGGGGCCTGAGCCTCCGCCCCTGTGGGGGGCTCCCAGCAGGCTGAAGCCTGCTCTCCTTTTTCTCCTCTGGCACAAATCTGTCTTTCAACTGTTGATTGGCAGCAGAGATGGGGTGACAGGTCTCTAAATGGCTGAGGGACCTGTCAATCAGAATACTCGAGGCTCAATTGGATTGGAGAATTGGCGCCTAAAATTATGTCCCTGTAAGTCCCCATGAGCACTTGAGTGGTTACCTATGAGGTGCAGTGAATGTCCCACAAGTCCTGGCTTTTTATTCCTGGCTCCCAATTGGCTGTACTGCTGGCAATGGCTGCTTAACCCACTGTCCCTTATAGCAGATCAGATACAGTCCTGAATAATGTCCTAGTGCAGCCAGAAACAAATAATTATTTGCCCCAATACCCCACAATTCTGCAGCTCAGAGGTTGTACTTTCAGTCGCTGCACAGATGGAGAATGTGGCTCCTTTGGTTTTCCTGTCGCTACTGCACATAGTAGAGCTCCCCCTGCAGCAACTGACAGGCTGACACACAAGAGTCCCAAAATACTGGAATTGCTAGGGTAATCTAGTTTTAGTTTAAAAACACTTCCCCCCCACTGGTACAGTATGTCCCCAATATGCAGCAACAAGTCACAATTCAAGAGCATTTAATTTCTTCTACTTTTCAGCAAAAACCGAACATAGCTACCCTGGGAGCCAGGCACACTGTTATTTATTATACAGATGACCGGGGCCCTTCTTATGTATATTTCAATTGAGCCCCAGTCAAACTCCTTCAATTTTTTTAGTTGTTTAACCAGCAGTAGCACACTAAGCCAAAAGCTTTTTTACAGGAGCAACCTGGGAGCACAGGGAAGTTAAGTGACTTGCTCAGGGTCACACAATATGCAAGTGGAAGATGTGGGATTCAAACCCAGGTCTGATCTGCTGGATGTCACTAGATTTGCAGCTCAGAGCCTTAAACCACTGTGCTATACTGCCTCCATCATTTTCATCTAAGTGGTCCCACAGCAGGCTTTCCATGGTCACTGGGTCCCAATTAGGTGGAAGGGATCACGGAACCCACGGCCCAGTCCTCGAGGCGACCGCAAAATGAGCAGATTCATTGTGAGGGCAAAATCGCGCCATCGCGAGTCCCGCTGCCCTGGGGGCAGCACTTTTAACATGAGCTACTTGCAATGCAATTTCTGCTGCCCTGGAGGCAGCACCTTTTACATGGACACTCGCGAGTGGCGTTTTTAAGCCCTGAGGGGCTGGATTTTCACCTGGGCTGCAGCTGGGGCACACATAAGGGCAAATAGGACCTGGGGGGACCAGAAACATTTGGTGGCCAACTCGGGAGAAGCCTGGGAGACAGCAGGAGGAGAACGGACAAAAGGGCTAAGGTAAGTCCAGGCTGGCATTTTAAGGAACCCCCATTTGCAAGGGGGTTACAAGAGACATTACAGTTCATGGGCTAATCTGATGTGCCACACAAAAACCTACTGAATGACAACACAGGACCAACTGTGGCAGAGTTTACCTGACCAGGCTTTACTGTGGTTCAGTTCCTAAAACTGGAGCAAAGGGATAGCAGCTTAACTTTTATTTTTGGAACTAAGAAAGCACTCATGGTGGGACCTCTGTAACAACCAGGGTCCTTTGAACAGGTGGCCATTTTGTCTGGTACCAATTTGTGATGCAGAGCATCCTGCTCTAATGCTGCTCTTGTGAGATGGAGATTTTACAGGAATTAGATTTGCTATCCACAGTAACACTAGAATCTTCCAGACTCAAATTACTCAGGGATTTTAATGCCAAGGTTGACAGCTCCTCCAATTATTTTGCTAGCAGATTCCACCAGATGAACTGATGTTCTGGGTTTTAAACAGGTAATTGCCTTGGCCATGCACAAAGAAAGACCACACGCTGCATCTAGTGTTTGTTGCAGGAGGGAGGGAGGAGGCAGATAACACCTCAGTGGATTCAGTCATTTGGGCACACCACTACACCATGAGTTTCAACCACAGTGCCCCCATTATGCTAATTTTAAAAGCAGAATTTAACCAGTGGTGTGTTAAGCAGGACCTAGATCCAAATGGGTTTCTGGGTCTATGAGACAGAACAGAAGGCTGGGCAGCTTCTTGAGTAACAAACACTCAGTGATGGAACCACATGGCATGGACACACGTTCAAATAAACCAAACTCACCTTTACTTCTGTAGATAAAACAAATAAAATAGCTGGTTTCCGTTTTAACACTACAACAGAAAAAAAAAATTGAGTGAAGGACAGCCAAAATCCTGTGCAGACAGTGCAATTCGGAGGCCTTACAGTGCCATTTACAAAACAGGCAGAGTTGGGTTTGAATCCCCCTTTCTTCTATGCTAACACCCTTTGTGTGTGTGAGTGTGTGTGTGTGTGTGTTAGGTGCTCAGGGCATACAGTGGGGAACGTACACTTGGTCACTTGCCCTGCCCCTCACAGCCATGCCTGTGACATGCTCAACAGCAGCCACTATAGATCTGCCCAGCCAGGGGAAACAAATGCCATTCCTATGCAGTGAGCCCACCCAGCTGTTCACTTCAGCAGAAAATGACTGAAGAGCCAGATACCACAGAGTGAGCCAGGAACTGCCAGCACACATGGCATGCAACCATTTCAGAGGGGCAACATATAAGCAATCCTGAAAGAGAGGCAAATGACCTTTTAGGAGGAAACTGGACTCCAGGACAGTCAGCAGCATGGATTAATCTCTGGAAGGTCCTGCCAGACCAACCTAATTGAATACTACGACTGGGTAATGAGGGAACTGGATAAAGTCATGCAGTGGATATGCTTTATTTAGACTTCAGCACGGCCTTTGATTCAGTGCCTCATGGGAGGCTGGGGGATAGGTTGCAATATGTGGGGACAGGGACAAAGATGGCAAACTGGATTGTGAAGTGGCTGAAGGGGAGGCAGCAACAGGTGGTGGTGGTGGTGAGGGTACTCTCTTCCCCAAGGGCGGTGACAAGTAGGGTGCCACAGGGCTCAGTCCTGGGTCCGGTGTTGTTTGGGTTATTCATATCAGATATCTCACATGGTGTTAGGAGGAAGATCAGTTTGTTCGCAGATGATACCAAGATGGGGCGGTGGTGGATGACATAGATGGGTGGCATGGGGTACAGGAATACCTGATCAAACTGGAGGAGTAGTCAGAAAAGTGGCAATTGAGCTTCAATGCGAAGAAGTGCAAGGTTATGCACTTCGGAGCAAGGAACCCAGGGAGGAGCTACCAGCTGGGAGGGGTTCAGACAGAGGACACAGAGGAGAAGGACCTAGGGGTGATCATAATGGGTAACATGCACTCAGCTCAGTGCGGAAAGGTGGCAGCTAAGGCCAACAAGATGCTGGGGTGTATTGCAAGAGGAATCTCATCCAGAAATAGGGATGTGATCCTGCCGCTGTACAGGTCACTAGTCAGGACACATTTGGAGTACTGCGTGCAGTTCTGGCGTCCCTTTCTGAAGAAGGATATCAGATTGCTGGAGGGGGTGCAGTGCAGGGCAACTAAGATGATCCAGGGGCTGGATGGCAAAACCTATAAGGACAGGTTGACTGAGTTGAATATGTACACCCTGGAGGAGAGGAGAGATCAAGGGGATATGATTGAAACCTTCAAATATTTGAAGGGGATTAACAAAACGGGCACAGAAGGGATATTTAAGATGAGGAGAGGAAGGGACACCAGAGGACATCGTCTCAGGTTGGAGGGTGGAAGATATCGGAGAGAGATAAGGAGGCATTTTTACACAGAGAGGGTGGTGGAGAAATGGAACACTCTACCCAAGGAGGTAGTATCCTGTAGCACTGTGGGCAGTTTTAAAGGGCATGGGACAGGGTGCGAGGGGAGAAAGGTGAGGGAGGGGGGCAGCTGCAATATAAGGGTACTAGCTGCACATTTGAGCTGACTAACTTGATAGACCATAAGGCCTGTTTCTGCTGGCAGATCATATGTATGTTCGTATAATCAGTGAGAATGCTACCATTATCCACTCTACCACCAGTCATTCTTTTCCCAGTGTAGCATGGCGCAATTACCAGGGAAAAAAGCTTTGTATATTAATATGGGATGGGTGAATCCCATCCTCAAAGACTTGGGAAAGGATTGCCCTCAACCCTACCTCATTGGCATCCATGTACAAAATAAAGGTGGGGGGGGAGGAATCTATACTCCATATAACTGGAACCTCACACAACACTTTCATAATGATCTGAAATGCAGTCTGACATTCAGCGGACAAGCGGATCTTATTCGGGGTGACCTTCTTTGCCAGGCTTAGACAGTGGGGCAAAGAGAGCCAAGAATTCTGTAATAAAACAGCAATAATACCCCACAAGACCAAAAAAGGACCTACCCTGCTTCTCAGTAGTTGGGACAGGCAGTCTGCTAGTGCCTTACTGAGCATACATGTATGTTCTCAATCATGCACCCCAGGTATTTTGTTTTCTGCCATTGGGGGCATTTCGGGTTGCTGGCCATGAGAGCTACTTTCCTGAGTTACTGAAGTACCATGGTCACATCCCACAGGTAGCTGTCCCAGTCAGGGCTAAATATGTTGCCGTCATTATATGTTGCTGCATATTGCCTGCTGGGATGGAGGATGTGGTCCATCATCCTATGGAATGTGGTTGGGATTCTATGCAGTTGGAAGGGAAGCATTGTACACTGAAACAAGCTAAAAGGGATGACAAAGGCCATTTGCGACTTGGAAGTTAACGTGATTTGCCAATACCAGCGCAACAGACCCACAGTACTAATGCATCAGGCCTTTCCCAATCAATCCAAACATTTGTCTGCCCACGGCATTGGGTATACATTGAAGCTGGATGTAGCACTGACTTCCAGAAGTCTGTACAAAACTAGGTGGACCTGTCTGGTTTTGGGAACAACACACTGGGACTGGCCCATTGACTCTAGGATTCCTCACTGACTCCCAGCTCCAACATACTGGAGACTGAATTACTTCCCATACGGGCTCTCAGATTCTTTCCAAATACTTTACAGTTGTTGGTGGATCTAGACACTGGGTTCCATATCTATGTGGTGTTGGATTACATGGGTCCACCCAGGCTATACGGAGAACACATCTCCAAAATCCACCACCAAACTCTAGGTTTCTTGTTTCTGGTTCGTGGGAAGTTGATCATCCACTAGGATGGGGCTCGATTCCTTTCCAATTTTAGGGACTAAAAGAATCAGAGGCCAAGTTACAACTTTTTAATGTGTGTATACTAAAAGTATTCCGTGATGTGCATTAAATAAGTGACGATGTAAACAGTAGAATACCGTACTGCTACTTTTGTAATGGAAACTTGTATACTGTAACTTTGTACTTTAAGGGATGCCATTGCTACTGAGTTTGTCTCAATGGTTAACTTCTGTAATAAAACTGAATAGGGCCTAAGTCCAGGGTTCTATCTTCAATATTTTTATCACCCAACCTGGTCTCCTTTATTTTCTTCTGTGTCAATCTGGAGTACCACCCTGTTGTTTTCATGGTTGTTTTTTTTTAAATCCCTGATCTTCTTCGAAGAAATCTCTTTCCTCAGCCCACATCTATGGAACTCTATACACTGGGCACTAGGACCACACAGAAACTTTTTTGTTGGCGGTCTTCTAGGGGCCGCCCACAATGATGTCATACGTTGACATCCACACCATATAAATGTGCCCTCCTTGGGTCTTTTCCCACCATCGACCGTTCACGTCGGTCTCCACTGAGACACCACCACTTTAGTCGTCCACCAAATTTTCAAATTTTTTGATTTCTTTACTTTATTATTTTTCTTACCCTAGTAATTATCACTTTATTTTTAAAGTGATTCACGTCATCATGTATGTTGACCAATTCTGCAAAACTCTTCTGATATTGCGAGTGCGGTGGAAAAATCTACAACAACGATGACCACGACACCTGCGTCCGCTGTCTTGGTGTGGCCCATGACATTAATGCCTGTGAGATCTGCTGCAGCTTCAACCAGGCTACCCGGTGGTGCCATCAGAAAGCTCTGCAGTCTCTCCTCCTTGAAAAGATGGTAGCCAGAAAGGAAAGAGAACTCGAGGTGAGAAGCTCCTCCGCATCACTGGCACTGTCCATGGGCTCTTATTCTTCAAAGGTCCAAGACAAATCTGGGAAACACAAGCAATGGGAGAGGGAGAGGAGGAAGCATAAGTCCCCCACAGTAAGCTATCGGTCATCGCTCTGCGCACCAGCTGCTGCAGCATTGTCCGCTTCAGCAGTGACACCTCTTGCCACCCAAACCCTCACTACCACAAGGTAGGCTTTGACAGTGAGTTCTGCTGGACCTTCCATGGTTGGCAACGGCTCGTCGATGCCAGCTCTTTTGATCCCCCCACCAGTGCTGCAACCCCTGCTGCTCAGACTCCAGCTCCCTCGGGGTGGCTGGCAATGGGTTCTGTAGGACTTTTTCTGGCTGGCGTAGGCCCATCAATTTCAGGTTCCTGCCCCCCCCCCATCGATGCACCAGGCCATTCCACCAAAGCCAGGAATCCAGCCTTCCCTGTCAATGCCACAGGGTGCCCTGGCAATGCCGACCACTGTTGATGTCCAAATGATGATCTTCTCTTTCATGGAGATCATTCAGCACCTTGCTCCTCCTCCTCCTCCAGGCCTGGCAATGATGGGGCCTACTAGACCAGCCCCCACGTTGTCACTTACCATGTCAACGCGCCCAGCTCACTGCAGGGCGTCAACATCCTCATTGCCTTCCTTACACCATTCGGAGCCCATTGACGAGTATCAGGAATACATTCCTGACCTCATCCCACAGGAGGAGGAGGAGGAAAATATAGATGAGAGTCCCTCTAGATCTAACTCCACTGTCTCCTCTGGGAGTGAGAACTCCACAAGGTATACCCCAAGATCCCCTCCTGAAGATCCCTCCTTTATCTCAATGATTAAGCAGCTTCAAACAGCAATGGGGTTTGAAAATGAGGCTCAAGATATTACCAGGAGAAACCTGGCTGAGTTCCTGAAACTACCAGATTCTCCCCCTATTATTATTCCTCCTCTAATGGCTGCATTAGAGGATGCCACCATGGCTGCCTGGTACAGACCAAGTTTGATCCTTGCTATGCCCAGAAAGACTAACAAACTGTACCAGGCTCCCTCAGGGAAGCCTTGTTTCACAGGGCAACCACAAGCTGATTCAGTGGTGATAAATGCAGCCCATGACCGTTCTAAGAGGTCCCAACATCTCAGTTCTCTTCCACCAGATAAGGAATCAAGGAAACAGACTTCATGGGCAAGAGGACCTTTGCCTCTACAACACTGGGTCTCAGCATAGCCAGTTACCAGACCCATATGGTCAACTTTCAGAACACTCTCTGGAAAAAGGCTAAAACTGCATTTCAGGCCCTTCCAGAGAATCTCCAGAAACAGAAGATGCTTAAGGCCCTCCAGACTGGGGCTGATGTAGGTAAGGTAAGTTGTCAGTGTCAGTGGCTCAGCAGGTAGCACACTCGCCTCTGAGGCTGGGAGATCAGTAGGCTGTGGGTTCTATCCCCACACCAGGCACTTGGGTTAATATCCCAATACTGACACTGTAGTGCAGCATGAGGGGGGTGATGCACTCCTGAGGTGCCGCCTTTCGGATGAGATGTTAAACCGAGGCCCCATCTGCCTGTTCTGGTGGTAGTTCAGGTTGATGTTAAAGATCCCATGGCACTTCTCGAAAAGAGCACGGGAATTTCCCTGGTGCAATGGCCAGATTTCCTCCATTCACGAAAAATACCACCAACAGCTTAATCTGGTGCAAGGTCAGTTAGCATTAATCTGTATCCCCCTCCCATGGGTCGTGCTTGAAAATAGGCAGGATTTGTCTAGTGCACTTACCTGGTCAACAAAAAACTAAATAAATAAATAAGCACCTCTTGAGGTCCACCTATTATGTCTCAGATGCCTCGGTCAGAGCAGCTGTGGCTGGCATCTGCCTCAGACAACATTCTTGGCTCAGGGTGTCAGAATTTGCTAGTGATGTCCAGCAATCCATCCTAAATGCACCCTTCAGAGGTTACAAACTCTTTGGGACAGATGTGCAGAATATACCTTCTGACCTACAGGCCTCAGGAAGGATTCTGGGGTCAGTCCACCCACTTTTCCACATCTAGCCAAAAGGTTGGCATAGGGTGCCCTTTTGTTGTGCCACCCTCAGATCTATGTCAGGAGCCTGACAACAGAGTAGGCGCAGAACAGGTGCAGCCTTGCCTGCCCCTGCCTCCACCACAGGCAAAGACCCTAGAGGTGGAGGTGCAGCCCCGGCTGCCAGTTCCACTTTGGCATGGCTCCTTACTAGACCCCCACCCTCCAGTACTCCAAGAGGTGGTAGTAGGGGGTTGCTTCTTCCTCCACCTGGACAGGTGGAAGGAGATTACAACAGATGCTTGGGTCCTGCAGCTCACAGAGCAAGGCCACACTCCAGAACTTCTGGATTTGCCTCCAGACCTCCCTCCGGTTCATTCAAGCTACTCTCCAGACCACTTACCAGTGCTACTGGAGGAAGATTGCACACTGCTGCAGAAGAGGACTATACAGCCAGTTCCAGGGATCAGAAGAACAGAGGATTCTATTCCCAGTTCTTTCTAGTCCCCAAATCTATAGGAGAGTTGAGGCCCATCCTGGCCTGAGAAAACTGAACTTCTATATTCAGTACAAGAAGTTCAGAAGGCGCTTCAGTGGTGGATGGAACCCAGCAATTTGCGCAAAGTGGTTCCCTTCCTGATCCCTTCCCCTGATCAGATCCTCACCACAGATACTTCAGGGATGGGCTGGGGGATGCATCTGGGGCCTCAAGGTATCAAGGTACATGGACTGCAGTGGCGAGTTCCCTCCATATAAACATCCTGGAGATCCTGGAGATGACGGCCATTCTGTATGGTCAGCCAGCCTTCCAGAATTACCTATCCCTGGGGCCTCTGTTGGTGCAGACGGACAACATCAGTGTAGTGCACTACATAAACATGCAACGGGGGGGTCATTCATACCCCCTTTGCAGAGAAGCAATGAGGGTTTGGTACTGGGCACTAAAACATGGTCTAGAACTGTCAGTAGTCCATGTTGCATGCTCCCAAAACATCTTGGCAGACAGACTAAGCAGGTCACAGTCCAGAATACATGAGTGGGAGTTGCTGACTTCAGTAGTGGAAAACCTGTTCGACAGGTGGGGTCATCAAGAGTTGGACCTGTTTACATTCCCACACAAAGCAAAAGTGCTGCATTTCTGCTCGCTTGCTCCAGGGGCTGGAGTTTTCTGGTGAGACACGTTGTTCCTCTCTTAGTAAGGGAGGTTCCTCTACACCTTTCCTCCCTTCCCTCTAATTCAGAGAGTGTAGATCAAGCTTCAGATGGAAGGAGTGACTCTGATACTCACTGCTCCCTTCTAGACTCATCAGATTTGGTTCCCTTTACTGCAGCAGATGGCAGTAGAACCTCCAGTTCCCTTGCCCTGTGCAAATGTCTGCTAACATAGGAGCAGGGCACTCTGGTCCATCCGGACCTCAAGTCACTCCATCTTAGTGCCTGGCTCCTGAATACATAGCAATAACTAGATTTGGGGTATCCCAGAAGGTGGCTGATGTCCTGGTGGCTGCAAGAAAGCCCTACACCAGGGCCACTTATTCCATGAAGTGGAAGCACTTTGCTCTGTGGGCTGCTTCCCATCACTTGGATACTTTTACTTCTCCAGTGAATCTGATTCTGGAGTACATACTGTCCCTCTCAGATGCTGGACTGCAATACTCTTCTATTAAAGTGCACCTGGCTGCCATTTCAGCATTCCATGTGCCCACTGATGACCGTACAGTGGCACAACTGGAGGTGTCCCACATGTTCTTGAGAGGTATTCTTTATTTGAAGCTTCCCACAATCCAGTCCTGCCTTGGGACTTAAATTTTGTGCTGGAGAAAATTACTTTTGCTCCTTCTGAGTTGGCTGCAACATGCAAGCTACACCGTCTGTCATGGAAAGCATTATTTTTAGTTGCCATTACTTCTGCTTGAAGGATTGCCGAGCTGCAGGCTCTGATGTGTGAGCTTCCTGATTTGGTTTTCCACAAAGACAGGATGTCTTTGCATAACAACCCTAAATTATTGATGAAGGCGGTGTCTGAGTTTATGCTGACTCACCTGTCTGTTCATTTTCTGAAGCATGCCAATCCAGGGGAAGCACTGTTCCATACTGTACCTTAGATGTACATAGAGCACTCAGATATTATGTGCACCACATGAGGGACTGCGGAAAGTCCTTACAGCTTTTTCTCTCCTTCACCCCTGGGAAAGAGGAAGAGGGTGTACTGGTTTCTAAACAGTGGCTGTCCAAATGGTTGACTAACTGTATTACTTTTTGTTATAGGAAGCACAGTAAGGAACTTCCTGAGGTTGTCTGTGGCCATTCATCCAGAGGTGTGGCCACTTCTGTTGCCTGTTTCAGGAATGTGTCAGCAGCTGAAATCTGTGCTGCTGCAACTTGGGAGCACTGTCCATACTTTCACTGAACACTACAGTCTGGACATTGCCTCTAAGAGAAGGGCAGGCTTCAGCCTGGCTGTGCTTCAGGGCCTCCTTTCTTAGATCAGTAGTCTTCAGCCACTCAGCCTGTCTGTCTGTCTGTCAGTACTGCTTGGGACTTGTTCCATAGATGTGGCCTGATGAAAGAGATATCCTCAGAGAAGATAGTACAGTTATGAAAGAACTTACAGTAACAGTAGATCTTCGAGAGAATCTCTTTCATCAGGCCATGCCATCCCATCCTCTGTCCCCCTTGGCCTCAGGGCTTCTCAGTTCCTGTCTCCCTCTGCAGGAGAGCCTACCTTCTGTTTCACCTTGCCTAGTGGTGAGAACCTCTAGCTCTCCCTTGGTTCCCCAGGAGAAGATCCTCTATGTATGGTCTCTGACAGGGGAACTGATGAGAGAGCGTGGGGCCGCCCATGTTAACACGGTGAGGACGTCAATGTATGACATCGTCATGGGCAGCCTCTAGAAGACTGCTAGCACAAAAGTTTCTGTGTGGTCCTAGTGCCTGGTGGCTATAGTTCCATAGGTATGGCCTGATGAAAGAGATTCTCTCGAAGATCTACTGTTACAATAAGTTCTTACATAACTGTACTTTTCTCTTCCTGTAATCCCCACACTCACCGACAAATTCCATCTCCATCACTGACCCATCTCGTGGACTTAACGGTTAACCACTACTTACAAGAGCTGTATATTGGCAGGTGGCCTGCTACATAGGGTCGTGTGGTGCCTGTGGGGGATGCCGAGCAAGCTGGGGCATTTTCATCCACTTCTGCCCCCTGGGGATCTGCGTTTGATGCAAGCAGCACATGCTCATATTAACTGACATGCAGACTGTCTGCACACTCCCCTACTTATGTCTGCTGGTCCTCGCACACTGCCACCTAGCCTCCGTTACATGGCAGGCAAGTGGCAGGGCTCAGAATCTCCCCTCCCCTCCCCATGAGAGGAGAGCTGTCCTTAGAATCTCCATTCTCCCTCTCCCCGCCAGACCCCGAGTGACCTTGGTCCATTCATGAACCCAGATCGCTGGTGTGGCCAGTAGTAAGGCATCTAGCACCTTAACAAATGAACGTGATACATTTATTTATTGTTTTGTGTCTAGTTGCCATGCTTCATAATTAACTGGCCCTAATTTTGTTAGTGTTTTATACTGTTTTTGCCATTTGGCAAGGTTATTCCCAGTTACAGTGAGCAACAGAAGTAACACTCAATCTCCGGGCATGAATTTCCATAAAACGGCCCCCTGCTTCTAGGGACCTGTTTTTGTGTGCTAGGTTTTTAATAATGCTTATTTGGAAAATCTGCCAGCCACATCCCATGTTACTCTCAAATGCAGTATGCAATGCAGCACGTTAGGTGCACTATGTGCCTGTTCCTTCCACATCTCTTTTATGAGATCCAGTATCCCTTGGGGTTGCCACTCATACAAATGAAAATTACATAAATACGGTAATTCTTGATCTTCTCTTGTATCTTCACCATTCATTACTGCTGTGTGTAAGCCTGAGGCACACACGAGAGCTTTTTTTTTGGGGGGAGGACTCGGCGCCTACGGCGCTGCCCACGAGGCCGACGCACTGCGTGGCGCACGAGGGTTGGCCATTAGGTGTCACAGACTCCTCCTCCACCCCAGTTCTGTTCTGCCAAAGAGGATGAAACAAAGGGGATAGAGAAATCCAAAGAAGAGGCAAGAGAGCCAAGAGATAGGAAAAGGAGAGGATATAAACAAAAAGGAATAAGTCGACCAGTGGACAGAGGGAATAGAACTTCTCTAACTGGCCTTAGGGCCCCAGCCCCTGGGTGGCAGCACAAGAAAGGGAGCATGAAAGGGAGAGAAAGGAAGGAGAAAGACATTCTATATATAGGTAAAGAAGGGGAAACCCCTGCCGTGCTAAGTCGGAAGACCATTGGCCTATTTTTAGCCTCAAAAATCTGACAGGTATGAAAACACAGGTGCAAGGATCCTGTCAACTTCAGAGGCCACTGGACCTAGGTCCAGAAAGAGAATTTGAGATGGTCTTGGAAAATATAAAGCATGGTGGTGTCTGAATCCCCCCACCCCACCCCTAAGCCCACATTCGGGATGAAAGTCCTGGGCATGGCCCTCTCAGCTTACCACCTGAGGGGCTTAGCCAAGGGAAAAAATTCCCTTAAACAGGAGAGGACTCTGTCCAGAATGACCCCTATACGTAAGGGGACAGCGAGAATGAAGAAAACATGGGGGGGCCCTAAAGTTCCTCCCATGGGATGCACTGATGAAGTCCCCATCCTTAAACAAGTTGACAATGGACCACAGATCTGAGCCAAGACATGGATGGACCCCACAGTGTACCCCACTGAGAATCTCAGGGAGTTCCCTCCAAAGCCAGGGCAAAGACCCTACTCACTGCCCTCCTAGGTTTGGCACTCTGTGACTTTAGAGAAGGAAACAGAGGGCCCTGAAGTACCAGGGGGACCTGCCCCCAATTAGCCTCGAAGAGAGGGAGGGCGAGCAGGGTGGAGGCGGCACCCAGGAGCTGAGGCCCAAGAGGAGAAGGTGGGCGGGAATCAGTAATGAATGGTGAAGATACAAGAGAAGATCAAGAATTATGGTAGGTACGTAATTTTCACATCTTCCCTTGTCAATCTTCAGCATTCATTACTTGTTGGTAGCCAAGCTCCCTGGAGGGGACCTGGCACTGCCCTGAGGGAACATAATCCCTTAGCCTCCTGTGGGGGAGATGCAGGAGGGGGTGACCCTATAGTCATACTAGACCAAAAATGGCCTAAGGCTGGTCAGGACGAGGAGGTGTCCCCCATGGCTGGGGGGGGGGGGTGGAAGACGCCCCTGTAAAGTCCTCCTTGCCCGGTGAGAGAAAAGGTGGGTCCCCCGGAAGGCGCAGGAAATCACCCAACGCCGTGCAAAGGGTGACAATCTAGACAGGCGAAGCCATGCCGTCAGCCTCATGCAGAGCACTGTCCCTGCCAGTCTGGAAGCCACCTCAATGGCATTATACGATGCCCTTGCTTGGTGCCTTGCAAGCTCCAGACCCTGTGCAGAGTGGGCAATGGCTTGCCTAGATTCCTCCGAATCAGGCAATGATGCTAACACCTGTGCCAGCACCAACCACAGGTGCCTGATGTAGGCAAATGGTGAGCCTGATGTGAGCTGATGCAGAGCAGCACACGCGCTGAAGAGAAAACCCTTCTTCCCCACTGATCGAACTCAGGATCTGGTGGTTGGTCATGTGCTGGTTGTTGAAACCCAGAAGGAGTATCTAAAGCAGTCAGCCCTGACAGTGGGTGAAGCAGAGAACCAAGAGACTCCTGGGGAGCGCAGTACCTCCTCCTGCAGTCCGCTGGGGCTGGGGACGAGGTGACTAGTGACTGCCAGGTGCGGATAGATGCTTCCTGGAAGGGAATAAACCAGGAATCACCACCAGGTGGTTTGCACTGAACACGCTCAAAAAGGAGCATGTCTCCCGCTCGGTATTGCATCTTACAGTACCACATGCAAAATATGGAGCTCCTGAACCAATCTCGAAAGGAACTTCTGATATTCAGCGAAATCAGCGTCGGAGGAAAGGTGGACAGAACATTCCTCTTCTTCAGATGAAGAAGCCGAGGAGGTAGAGGAGCTCGGATTCTCAGAATCCTCGTGTTGCGGTGGAGACAGGTGAAAGACTAGGGCTAGTTAAATAGTCCCAACACTGGATGAGGTCACAGATAGTAGGAAGGCTTCTATGTCTTAAGTGGCCCTTTCATATTCATATCAAGATACTCTTTAGTATGATTATTTCCTGGGTATTTAATGTTTTGAATTAACAATGTAGAAATAAAGGTTTATGTCTGTGTGGTGCCCCACATTAATGTATTATAATAGGTTTATTTCTTGTATTAGTGGTGGGGCGGATCATGTGACTGGTGATGTCATCCTCCTAGTTATATTAAAGGGGTAAAAACAGAGAATCAGGCAGATAGGCGGATTGCACAGAGGATAGAGGTTCTATCTGTTTGCAGGTACCACTCTGTAGCAGTACTCCATGTTGGGATGCTGAAGTTTAATTGTTATATTGATTTATTTTCTTTGTAATTTTTGAAATAAGTTTATTACTTAATTTTCTTGAAGAAATCCTCAAGAAGAATTTGAATTTATTCTTATTTTCATTTTAATTAATGGGCCACATGAAGTTAGTGTGAGCAATAATTGAACATTTCATCTTTGGTGTTGCCACTGATCCCACACCCTATTACAAATTTTGGTGGCAAAGGTGGGATCTCTGGTCATCCAAAGGATAGTGGGGGAGACCAGACTGTACCAGCATTGGTACAAGTGGCAATAATGGCAACTGGAACGTCTGGAAAACCAGGTGCAGTAACTTGCTCCCAGACGGAGATGACTAGCAGTCCACTGTATGAAGGCCTTCCGGACGTGCGGAGGAAAGTTTCTAAAGAGGCACCAGTGGAGACTGAGGATGAGGACGTACAACATGGAAAACGCTCGGGGTTGGTGACCTTCCACTGGAAAACCTCAGTGACTTACTACACTGGCTAGCTGTTCTGCAGATGGAAATAGAACGGCAGAGGGATGCTGATGCCCTAGAGAGGGAAAGAGATCGGAAATGCCAAGATGCAAGGTGGGCAGAGATATTACATTTATTGCAGACTATGGGCTTAGGCCATGGCACTGGGGGTAATCAAAATTCCAACAATCCTAAAGATAAAAAAATTGTCCCGTATGTTATCTACTGATGACATTGAGGCATACTTGACCACTTTCGAACGAGTGGCCAAGGTTTGTGATTGGCCCACAACCCAGTGGGTAGTGAGACTAGCCCAATATCTTTCTGGTAAAGCACAGCTGGCGTATGGTAATATGGACCCTAGATTAGCAGACGACTATGAACTGGTAAAACGTGAAATATTAAAACGATATGACATATCGACAGAGATTTACAGCATTAAAGCATTATTTTCAAGACACTCCAAGAGAGATTTATATTAGATTACGAGAATTATGCTTAAAATGGATTGTGCCAGAAGGCAAGTCAAGGATGGACATATTAGAAATGTTTGTACTAGAACAATTTTTGCAGATGTTCAAACATGGATAAAAGAACACAATCCTGAATCTGCAGAAATGGCAGTAACCCTGGCTGAGGACTTTCTTTCTGCACATCAGCCCTACAGAAAAGGAAGTAACCGTCCCTTTGATACAACATCTAAGCCTACAGTGGTAAGGCCTCCTCAGACTGTTTCATTAAGGACATTTGATGTTAGTAAAGGAAAATGGACATTTTCTCCAGATATCATTTGTCATACATGTAAAGGAAAAGGGCACATTGCTAGGTTTTGTCCATTACGAAAAGGGGATGGGGCCTTTTAGCTTTGTTAAATTCTACGTACCCTACTGCCGTAGTTCAGATCCAAGGACAGAAAGTGTTAGGGTTAATTGACACTGGAAGTAAAAACACCCTGATAAGAAGAGCGTTATTAGTAGGGGAAGAGACTAGGGGACCTGCTATTAATGTAATTTGTGTTCATGGGGATAGTCACCAGTACCCTACAGTGAAGTTACCCTTACAGGTTAATGGGGTCACTTCCTTACTCTCAGCAGGGCTAGTACCCTCCTTACCAGTCCCAGTAGTTTTGGGACATGACTTCCTTGAGTTTTCCCCATTGATAAATAATACTAAAAGTAATATTACAGCTGTGACTACCAGAGCACAAAGTAAAAGGGGAATTATCACTGGGGGAAGTATTTCCTTTTGATGGAGAAGTATTTGGGGAACAAGGGAAGACCAGAAAAGACAGAAAAGAAAAGAACACAAGATCAGTGGAAGCAAAGAAAGTATGGGTTAACTAATAAAAGTAACCAGATGTTTGTTAAAAGTGGTATGACGGTACAACAACAAAATTATGTTACATTTAAGCCTTTTTTTCAACAGGTGGGACAAGTAAAATCCGCAGATATACCCACAGTACAAATATTAAATGAGTTACTGTATAGAATATGTGAAAACCCTAAAACAGGAGAGAAAGTAGAACAACTCATGATACCACAATGTTACAGACAAGATATATTAGCCTTAGGTCATGATATCCCTTGGGACGGTCATACTGGAAGAGACAGGATGACGGCCAGAATTCTACACAGGTTTGTTTGGCCCAGGGTTCATGAAGATATAGCTAGTTATCGTCAAGCTTGCCCCGAATGTCAATTGGTTACTCAGAAAAAGAAGAAGGACATGGTTCCTTTACACCCTCTTCCCTTAATAACAACTCCTTTTGAAAGGATAGGGATGGATATTGTGGGACCCTTGGACAAAAGCAGTAAGGGGAATAAATATATACTTGTGATTTGTGATTATGCTACTAAATACCCGGAAGCTATCCCTATACATTCAGTTACCACACCCCGCATAGCAGAAGAATTAGTTAAATTGTTCAGCTGGGTAGGAATTCCCAGAGAGATTGTAACTGAGGGACTAATTTTAACGCAGAGTTATTAAAATAATTGTATCATCTCCTGGGAATAGTAGCATTAAGGACTTCACCATATCATCCACAGACCAATGGGTTGGTTCAACGTTTTAATCAAACTGTAAAAAGAATGATTAAAAAATTCATACATGAAGAGGGAAAGGAATGGGATCGGTACCTCACCTACCTGCTGTTTGCGTATCGGGAAGTACCGCAGGTGTCCACTGGGTATTCCCCCTTCCCACTTCTGTATGGAAGAACCCCTCGGGGGCTCCTAGATGTAGTAAAAGAATGTTGGGAGGATGGGAAAGATCTGAAATCTCCAGGAATAGCCCAGTATATGAAACAACTACGGCAGAGGTTGGTTTCATATACCAGTAAAGCACATGAATTGGGAGTTGAGGCTCAGGAAGGGCAAAAGATCCATTACGACAAAGGAACTGACAATAATAAATGTTTCCAGCCAGTGGAACAAGTATTGCTGCTACTCTCTACTTCAAACCACAAACTACTCATGAAATGGCAAAGTCCTTATAGGGTACTCAGACAGACAGGCCCAGTAACCTATGAGATTGCCACCCCAGACAGACGAGAAAAGAAAAAAATGTACCATGCCAACCTGTTAAAAAGATGGAATGAGCGAGCTGAGACTAAGATACAGATGGTAGTATTACCTGATTCAGATCTGACTGACATGGATTTGGCATATCAACGTCTGGAGGACACTAAGGGGATCAATGAGATAAAGATAACCCCTGACTTAACAGACAAACAAAAAGGGGAGATACAGACCTTACTAAAGGAATATGAAGCTTCCTTCACTAGCAAGCCTGGTATAGCTAGGGGAGTAGAACATCAAATTGTAACCACAGCTGGTCCTATTCGAAAGAAACCATATAGGCCCCCAGAAAGAAGTAAAGGGGAGGTCCAAAAAGAAATACAGAGAATGAAAGATCTAAACATAATCGAACCCTCCCAAAGCCCTTGGGGATCCCCTGTGGTAATAGTCCCTAAAAAGGAGGGAGGTATAAGGTTATGTTTGGACTTTAGAGGACTTAATCAGGTAGCTCGATTTGATGCCTATCCTATGCCTCATGTGGACGATATTATTGATAGAACTGGTAATGCAAAATATATCTCCACACTAGACTTAACTAAAGGATACTGGCAGATCCAACTAACAAAAGATGCCAAGGAGAAGACTGCATTTTGCATGTCTATGGGACTCTACCAATTTAAAACTATGCCTTTTGGGCTTCATGGAGCCCCAGTGACTTTCCAAAGATATATGGATAAGGTATTGGCACCCCATACTGAGTTCAGTGCTGCCTACCTGGATGATATAGTTGTATTTAGTTTAAATTGGGAATTCCATTTAAAGCACTTGCGGGCAGTGATTAATTCCCTACATCAATCAGAGATGACCATTAATCCTAATAAATGTACCCTGGCCATGCAGGAGACCCACTACCTCGGTTTTATTTTAGGAAATGGCCTAATAAAACCTGAGATCACTAAAGTAGAAGCTGTTGCCAAATGTCCGGTTCCCCAAATCAAGAAACAGGTACGTTCCTTCTTGGGGGCTCGCAGGTTATTACCGGAGGTTTATCCCCAATTTTGCAACAACAGCAACCCTCCTTACTGAGTTAACAAAAAAGAAATGTGGAAATCAAGTACACTGGACATCTGAGTGTGAACAAGCCTTTATTAATATTAAAGCTGCATTATGTTCTGCTCCGGTATTATGGAGCCCGGATTTCTCACATCCCTTTGAGGTCTTTACTGATGCATCTGGTACAGGTATAGGCGCTGTATTAAGTCAGACTATTAATGGAGAAGAACACCCGGTAGTGTATATCTCACGCAAGTTACATGACATGGAGCAGAAATACTCTACCAAAAAACAGGAGTGTCTGGCCGCAAAATGGGCCATAGAATCCCTCAAGTTTTATTTGTGGGGAGCACCCTTTACCCTTATCATGGATCATAATCCCCTGTGTTTTCTTTCCCAGATGAAAGATAAAAATAACAGGGTGATGAGGTGGTATCTAGCCCTGCAACCTTATAGATTCGAGTTTAAAAATGGGGCTAGCAAAGCACATGTTAATGCAGATTACCTCTCCAGACATGGAGCCAGTAGATAGAGTAAAAAGACACCCAGGGCAATATTGTGTTGATAAAAAGGAAGTATGAAATGAGGTATTTCCATACAATTAGTTTTTGTATATTATTAATAGAGTGCCCTGGGGTGGAGCTTCCAGGTGAGGGTGGGTGGACACTCCATCCTACCCATGTTTTTTGGGTAGGTTGTCTTAAAACCACATTTGAAGATCTGTTTTTTTCTTAACCTTGGAGGAAAGTGCTAGTTAAGCCCCAGGACATTTTCTGCTTCTTTTTTTCTCCTTTTAGATTAAAAAACCCAAAACCTATTACAGTAGTAAATCTGTTCTCTACTATCCCTATACCCCTTTCTATCATGCTGGAGTGGCCTCCCATCATGATATCTCTTTCTTTTCTAGCCTTTAAGTGTCCATGTAGTGGGAAGGTGTTTGGGTTCTTAACGCTACGGAGATGGTGTGTAAATCCTCCACTCAAAATTAAAACAGGCAGAGTATTATAAATATCTTCAGGTAGGACATGGTATGTTTACTTAATAAAAACAAAACACAGTTGTTTACTTAATAAAAACAAAATACAGTTTCCTTTAAGCAGGTTAGCTTTTGATATTTTAAACTGCTGGCAGTTCATTATAACGTTTCATGGTACCCTTTTCCTCTGTGTTAAAAGTGTACACTATTGCAAGATTTCACCCCCTCCCTCTGTTTATAGAATAGTAGAATAAGTGTTTAAAATAATAAGTTTCCAGTTCCCCTGGGAACTATGGCTGTTTGGAGGACAGCTTCAGACTCATATCCTCTGTAGTGTAAACAAATAGTAGAGCTTCCCCGGGTTTTCGGTAAATCAAACCGAAATGCAAGCGCTACCTCGAGTAGTGCTTAAATATCAGTGGCAGTCCTAATTTAGTTCCCTTAGGATGTTGGGCAGTGATAGAAGACTCAGAGCAATATTTATTTAGGAGAACAAAGGAGGCTCTGGCGGTTCAAAGTTTCACCATGACTTCCAGTGTAAAACACTGGCTCCTGCCTAATGGACTGCTTTATTTTCTTCTTCATTTTTTTTATACAGTAACAGTGCGGATCCGGTTTTCAGAGAAGGGTTTCCTAAGTTCTGCATTTCGTATCCCTCTTAAAGAGGTAACTGGCTGGACATAAAAGATTGTCCCATGTTTTTTTTTCATCCGGAGGCATTTTGTACAGACCATAATAATTTTACTTATCCCATAATATTAGAAGACGCCTGGATGCAGTCCGTGTATGCAGAGTTTCATTTCTGATTTTCTTTTGTGTGTAAATGCTTTTAAAAAGAGGACAAAAAGTAATTTAAATATAGGTAAAAGAAATTCAAGGGATGACTTTATTTCTAAGCGTGCTGTAATATTATCTTTAGTCTTGAAAGCAAAGCATAAACATACTGGGGGACTTGCTCCACACCCTCTGGGTTTTAGGAGG
This sequence comes from Neoceratodus forsteri, assembly GCA_016271365.2. Classification (NCBI taxonomy): domain Eukaryota; kingdom Metazoa; phylum Chordata; order Ceratodontiformes; family Ceratodontidae; genus Neoceratodus; species Neoceratodus forsteri. The sequence continues at coordinate 1,226,003,487 of CM057450.1, forward strand.
TCTCTTAAGGGCCAGCAGCCCTCTAGTGGGCTAGTTAAATAGTCCCAACACTGGATGAGGTCACAGATAGTAGGAGGGATCCTATGTCTTAAGTGGCACTTTCCTATTCATATCAAGATACTCTTTAGTATCAACTCAAAAGAGGTGGCTGTGAAAGTCAGGAAGAAAAAGATAGCATTCCGGAAGTATAAGGAAACACAGAAGGAGCAGGACAAAGAGCTGTACCAGTTAAGGCAGAAGAAAGCAGGGAGGGAAGTCAGAATAGCAAAGGCCCAAACTGAGGAAAAGATAGCCAACTCAGTTAAGAAGGGGGATAAAACCTTTTATAGGTACATCAGCGAGCGTAGAAAGACAAAGGGAGGGATAGTGAGGCTGAATGAACGGTGGGTGGGCAGAGGGGGACAGTGAAAAAGCAGGAATACTGAACAAATATTTCTGCTCAGTATTCACAAAAGAGGAGGGGGAAGTGCCTAATCCAATTAACAGAAGCACTTTGATAGGGGGTCGATCCCAGTCCTTTCACAGAAGAAAGGGTTCTGCAAGAACTCCTAAAACTGAAGGTGGACAAAGCAATGGGTCCTGATGGAATTCACCCAGAATTCTAAAAAGAATTAAGGGAGGAACTAGTGAAACCACTGGCTACTCTTTTAATAAATCATGGGAGGATGGTGGTACCTGAGGACTGGAGGAAGGCGGATGTGATTCCCCTTCACAAATGTGGGACCAAGACAGAGGCAGGAAACTACGGACCTGTCAGTCTGACCTCTGTGGTAGGGAAAGTGATGGAGTCACTTCTGAAGGAAAGAATAGTTGAGTACCTAGAGGCCAGTGGAGCACAGGACCCAAGGCAGCATGGGTTCACAGCGGGAAGGTCATGTCAGATGAATCTAATAGATTTCTTTGACTGGGTGACCAAAGTAGTAGACCAGGGAGGGGCTGTGGACATGGCCTACCTAGACTTTAGCAAGGCATTTGACACAGTCCCACACAAAGATTAATAGTCAAATTAACCAGCCTGGGGTGGGACCCAGGGTGGTAGCTTAGGTAAAACATTGGCTGGACAACAGGACACAGAAGGTAATTGTAAATGGAGTCCACTCTGAAGAAAGGGGTTACTAGTGGGTACCGCAGGGTTCAGTATTGGGTCCAGTCCTTTTAATGTCTTCATCAGTGACATTGCAGAGGGACTGGAAGGAAAAGTATGCCTTTTGCAGATGACACAAAGATCTGCAACAGGGTTGATACACAGGAGGCGTGGAAAGGATGAAAAGGGACTTGGCAGGTTGGAGGAATGGTCAGAAGTATGGCAGCTAGGATTCAATGCAAAGAAGTGCAAATAATGCACCTGGGAAACAAGAACCAGGGAAGAATACAAAATGGGTGGTGAGGTAGTAACAACAACAAAAGGAAAGGGACCTGAGGGTAATCATATCAGATGACCTTAAGGTTAGCAAGCAATGTGAGAAGGCAGTAGGGAGGGCTGGGGTATACTGGGATGTATAGGAGAGGCATCATCAGCAGAAAACAGGAAGTTGTTATCCCTCTGTACAGACAGTTGGTGAGACCCCATCTGGAGTACTGTGTCCAGTTCTGGAGACCCCATTTCCGAAGGACATAGACAGGATAGAGGCAGTCAGAGGAGGCAACTAAAATGGTGCAGGGTCTGCAAGAGAAGCCGTATGAGGAGAGACTAAAGGAGCTTAATATGTATACCCTTGAGGAAAGAAGGGAGAGGGGACATGATAGAAACTTTTAGTACCTCAGTGGAATCAACAAAGTCCAAGAGGGTAGCATCTTTCAGAAAAAGAGACTTGCAAGAACAAGGGGACACAATTTAAAGATAGAAGGAGGGCGGTTCAGGGGCAATGTGAGGAAGTATTATTTCACAGAGAGGGTAGTGGATGCATGGAACAGCCTTCCTGAGGAGGTTGTGGGGTCTAAAACTGTGGGAGATTCAAGAATGCATGGGACAGACATAAGGCAATTCTTGTGGGGGGTAGGAAGAAATAGGCTGTTGGTTAACTAGGATCTGCGGCCTATCCTGTAGGTAGGGAAATGGGCTGACTAGATGGGCCTAGCAGTCCTTATCTGCCGTCAAAGTCTATGTTTCTATTATTTCTTGGGTATTTCATGTTTTGAATTAATGTAGAAATAAAGGTTTATGTCTCTGTGATGCCCCACATTAATGTATTATAATAGGTTTATTTTTTGTATTAGTGGTAGGGGCGGATCATGCGACTGGTGATGTCATCCTCCTAGTAATATAAAAGAGGTAAAAACAGAGAACCAGGCAGATAGGTGGATTGCACAGAGGATAGTGGTTCTATCTGTTTGCAGGTACCACTCTGTGGCAGTACTTCATGTTGGGATACTGAAGTTCAGTTGTTATATTGATTTATTTTCTTTGTAATTTTTGAAATAAGTTTATTATTTTATTTTCTTGAAGAAATCCTCAAGAAGAATCTGAATTTATTCTTATTTTCATTTAAATAAATGAGCCACACGAAGTTGGTGTAAGCAATAATTGAATATTTCGTCTTTGGTGTTGTCACTGATCCCACACCCTATTACAGGATCACAAATTTCTCTGCACAACATTGAGTTCCATTGGGCTGTCTGACCATTTGGTTGCCTGGTTTGCTAACTACTTACTCTATAGACAGCGGCTCATCAGATTTAACAGAAGTTTCTTGGAACTGGCTCCTGTTTCATTTGGTGTACCCCAAGGCTCAATCATGGGTCCTATTCTTTTCTCACTTTTCATAAATGATCGCCCCTGCATACTTGTCCATTGTAGTTCCACCCTGTACATAGATGATCTGATGTTCTTGCCCAGCTCCCATAATAACAAGATCATCAATTCTTAAATGAATGAGGACTTCCATCTAATTCACTCTTGGCTATCTACTAATAAGCAGGTTCTCAACCTAAATAAAACTAAAATTATGCTTTTCGACTCTTGGGGGAAAAAATCAGGTCATGCCTGGAGCCCTTGATTGTATCCAGTATTGATGGTCTGCCCCTGTATGCTGCCTCTTCCTTCAAGAACCCTGGTGTCACCCTTGACCACCAAGTGGATCTCTCCTTGCACATCACTAGTGTATGCAGGACTGTGAATGGGAAGATTGGTATGATTTACAGAGACAAACACTTCCTCACCCCCGCTGCTCGTCTGATCCTCGCTAAGAGTGCTACTACCTTCCCTTAATTATGAACTCCTTACTTACACCAGTGCTGCCATGTCCCTTTTGTCAAGATGGGATGTGATGTATTATAGTGGCCCAGTAGTGCCACTACAGTTAGGGTTGAGTAGGCTGTTTAATGTTAAACCCCTAACTTTATTTTTTTCTTCTTTTTTCAATATATATTTTGTAAGCTTTTACCCCCGTTTTCTCCCCACCCCCATCTCTGGCACGTGTGCACATGTGGAGGCACACGCATGTCATGCATCAAGATGCCCTCCCTTCGTGTTACCCCCTCTGCCAGCACTGGACCTCCACCTGGTGGCAGCGGGACTATGGGAGGGCAACCACCTCCCCCAGAAAAGGAGAGCTGCCATGAGGGTGCTCGATCCTGCTCCCACCTCCCCCCCCCGTGCCGGCACCCTGATGACCCGAGGTCGTTCCAGAACCCGGGTCGCCGGCATAGTGCAAGGTAAGGCTTCCAGTGCCTCAGCCCTCTGCACTACTGGGCCAGCTAACGTTGCACTTTAATAGTTTCATCAACATTGAAAATATTTGCTCAAAATTTTGCATGCATGGTATTGGGGGCAAAGTCGCTTGATGAGGCAAGTTTCTTTCTAAATGGATGTGTGGATTCTGAGATCTGGATAGGGAAAAAAGTAAAAAAAAAAAAAAAAATTAGTTTTTTTTTTTGTCATTGCCTAACGCCCAGACAGTTTGAAATTTTGGTCTGGAATTTTCAGGAAAGAAAGAACTTGGTCCAGAGTGGTGCCTTTCATTGGTTTGGTGAAAAAATATTAAACCATTCCATAGTTATGAGGATTTGAAATTTCTGAGCATGCTTCATACGCTCTTTTAAATAGCCATTTCATACCGAAAAATAATTTGGGCCTTATGAAAATGGATTCTGTTTTGTAAGGGGGTAATCTTGTTTCATGAGAAAAAATCCTTTTTTATATGGTGGACATCTTGTTTCCATTTTTTTCACAAAAATATTTTTTGAAAACTCATAAAAATCGTATAATGGAACCACACCAACATATGTATCTTGCTGATCAAGACCTAATTAGGTGTATTCTGCAGCTACTTTTTGGAAAAATGACCCAGAAATGTGTTTTTAATGCATTTTAAAATTATTTGTTCATGAAACAATTTTCTTTTTTCATATGGCCAAGCGAAAGAAGAAAAGGGTCATACTAAACATGATTTCCTTCATACGAAATAAGAATTTGGACTTCATTTTTTTCACATTCTTTTTTCATATGAAAGAATCTTTTCTCATGAGATTGTGTCGTTCTCATGAAAAAAAGATTCCTTCACGCGAAAAAAGAATTTGGACTTCAGTTTTTTTCCACATTTCAATTTCAACAAGCCATAACTCTGTCAATATTTGCAGTTAAGGGACAAGCAACATATCAAAAGAAAGATCTTAATGAGTACTGCAACACTAACAAATAACAGCCCCCAAAATATTTAGGGGCTTTATAAAAAAAACATAAAAATAACAAATTTAAATTCCCATAGGATAACATTGCAACTTTAAAGTGATTTTGTGAACTTTGCCATAGAAAATGGGATTAATAACCTGTAGTAACCTGTAGGACTTGTGATTCGATCTGCTACCATTCAAACTGCCAAAAAGTGGCGTTTTCCATGAAATAAATGTTTTTATTTCTGTGCTCTACTTCATTTGCATAACCCGCCCCATCTTGTTCTCAGTGCTGCAACCCCCATGCGTGACATCATGTAAGGGAAACAAAGTTTACAAGCACTGTTCTGAAACAGAGACCTCTGTTGGTCAGTCTTGGTATTGCAGACATTTACACTATTGACATAGGAGACTACATCTCTCAGGAAAGAAATCCTGTCAGTTAGATACTATGGCCCAGATATTCAAAGGGGTTGCACCAGCGCAACCCCAGAACTGAGCCCCGGGGCAATATTCAAAGGAGGGACTTGCGCAGCGCAAGTCCCGATGTGCTGGGCTGCAAAGATAATGTATGCAGCGCATCTCCAGGGGGCGTGCCCATGCATATGCGGCATATCCCGATATTCAGCCCAGGATGTGTGGCGCATATGCCTGCACAACCCTGGGATGTGCCGCATACCTGGGCTCCAAGCTGAGCCTGCAAAAAACAACTGACATGGTGGCCACCCACAGGTGAGCTGCTGCACTACAAGGCGCAACACAGCAGCCGTCAGCTGTGGGTGGCCACCTGCCCACAGTACACTGTGCAGAAGCACCCCAGCTTCCCTGGTGGTCCAGTGGACCCCCACCTTTCCTGTGCCCCGATCCTGTAAGCGAATTATGAAAGCTTCATGGTGGTCTGGTAGCACCCCACCCTCCCGATGCGATCGGTGAAATAAATATGTAAAAAGCCCCTGGTAGTCTGTGGTCCCTCACCCTTCCCGTAGCTGCGATGCCTTTAAAATAATATATGTGTCTCCCTGATAATCTGGTGGTAACCCCACCCCACCTGTATCCCCAACTGCCTGTATGGCACTGACAATATATCCCCGTGGTGCAGTGGCACCCCCACCCTCCCTACCACACAGGCCCCCATGCCCACCCAGCTCCCCGTCGCCGGCAGACAGCAGCAAACCCACCTGCATACCACCGCAGCTGCCTGCCAAATGATAGCTTACAGTAGTAGCTGTAAGCCCATTGGTCCACACTGTGGACCAATGGGCTTGCAATGCATACTGTAACAGGCTTGCAATGCATACTGTAATTCATTCACATATTTGTGAATGGCTATTACAGTATGGACCAATGGGCTTACAGCTGCTACTGTAAACTGCCAGTCGAGGGGTAGCCGCAGTGCTATGCAGGTGGGTTTGCTGCTGTCCACTGAAGATGGGGAGCTGGGTGGGAAGGGGATCCTGTGTGGGGGTGGAGGGTGCCACTAGACCACCAGGGATATATTGTCAGTGCCCATAAGGGCAATCAGGGATACGGGCAGAGTGGGGGTTACGACTAGACTACCAGGGAGGTATGAATATTATTTTATGGTCATTCAGCAATGGGAGGGGTGGGGGACTACTAGGGGGGCTTCCAATATACATTTCACGGGGATCGGAGTATCAGGAGGGAGGGGGGGTGCCACTAGACTACCAGGGAGGATGTCAATATTCATTGTACCGTGATCAGGGCTACAGGGAGGGTGGGGGTGCCGCTAGACCCCCTCTGGCAGCATCACATGCTGTGCAGGGTGCCATGCCCATTTCACTGGCCTGCCCTGCACCATGCATGCAAATGGGGCAATAATGGCATGCAAATGGCCCCATTTGTGCCTTCCATATATTATGGCCCCATTTGCATACTGCCAGCTGAATATCAGAAATTTGCATACAGTGTATTTGCACAGTGCGCATTCCTTGATATATTCAGATATATTCAGAGGAGATGTGCCATTGCTCATCTCTTTTGAATATATTCCTGGGTTTCACCAGCGCAACACAGCTGCGCTGCACTTCCTCCTGCGCCATTGCCAGGTGCAACTCTGAATATCTAGCCGTATATGCACAATGCCTTATTTTGAAAATACACATATGAGAGCTTTTATTGCTGAAGCCACTACAGAGATTAGAGACAGCACCTCACAGTAAGGGAATTGGAAAACAACGTCTTGTTGTACCCACAATGCCTTGCTATGGACATCTACATATTAGGTGCAGTCACCACCACTAAAATAAGGATCTGCACCTCTGAGTAACTAACATTTACATCAGCATGATACTTTACCCAGAATTCATTGGTGCTGTATGTAAAACTTTGACAGTTCCCTTGCATGACATCATTCTGGGGGTGTGACTGCACACAGAAAACTGGAGGACACAGTGCTGATAAAACATAAATAAAAATGACTATGACAGATTTTTTTTATAAAATAAATTGCAACTTCAGCATCTGAAGCATTGGGGGGCAATGGCATACTATGTGAAAAAGGCATCTGCGAACGCTCACATAATCACTTTAAAAAGCCACAAGTCCGTCAATAATTGGGGTCAAGGGACAATGTACATATCCAAAAAAGATGTCAATGAGTAGTACAACACTAACACACAATCCTCCTTAAACATTCCTAGGGTGTGCATTGCACCCCAAAATTACCTTCAATCTTTCCCATGGTGCCAAATCCACAATGAAAGTCCAATCACCATTAAAAATGCACCACGGGTGTATCTAGTCTTCCAGTAAAACCAGAGCAAAGTTCAGAGGAAACTGACAAAAGTTTCCTGACTTCTGCTTAAAAAAAATTAAAACTACATTTTTGCCCATATACAATCAACCACTGGCAGTAAAGAGGGGCACGTAATATATATTTTTCCCTTTGAAGTGTGCCCCACAAAAAGGCAATTACAATCAAGCACATAAACTGATTTTCTGATGGCATGGAAAGGGCCCTATGCTTCCACAGCCAGATGTATCTGTGCATCTATGGAGGAATGGAAGCACAGGGCCCTCCCTAGGCAAATGGATGTTTTCAAACAGGTCCCAAACGAGGATATGATTATACTATCTCAAAAAAGTAAGGAAATTCTTTGGAAAATGCTGCATCAATGCACCAGATAGGGTTCAGATTAAAGTGACAAAAGTAGTAAAATGTGGTGTAAGGGTTTCCAACCCTAACACCCCATCCCCACCCTGTAAGCAGCAAAATTAAAAAACATTATGGTTTTGGCTGTACTGAGTCTTGGCGAATCAGGGCTGGGGTCTTCCTTGGGGTTATCAACTCTAATGCTCACCCCATTTCATACAGTCTGCTCATCTGAGCTTATTTGCTGATTGAATGGGGGGAGCATTAGGGCTGATAATCCAAAGGAAGATCCAAGCACTGATTCGCCAAAAGTCAGGACAGCCAAAAATGAAAATGACGTACCTACCGTAATTCTTGATCTTCTCTTGTATCTTCACCATTCATTACTGCTTGGGTTAAGCTGGAGGCGCACCTGCCACGGGAGGTTTTTTTTTTTTGAGTCGGCTCCAACGGTGCCCTCGAGGAACGATGCACCGCATCATGCGCGAGGGCAGCCGTTAGGTGCGCAGACCCTCCTCCATCTCAGTTCTGGTAGCCGGAGAGCGAAAATAAAGTGTAACAAAAAGAGAGTGAGGCAAGAGAGCCGAGGATAGAAAAGTAAAGGAAATAAACTGAAAAGGAATAAGCCGATGGAGAATAGACAGAGGAGAGAGAATTCCTACCCTAAGGGACCGCAGGGCCTCCTTTCCGGGGCGGCTCTAGGGGAGGAACAGAGAGAGGGAGAGGAAAGTAGAAGAAGAAGAAGAAAGAAAGAAAGAAAGAAAGAAAGAAAGAAAGAAAGAAAGAAAGAAAGAAAGAAAGAAAGAAAGAAAGAGGCATGTTGAGAGGGAGAACAGTGCCCATCGAGCATTGTTGGTTGAGAGGCTTATAGGCTCGAAACTAATAAGGGAGCAAGAATCCCAGTTGCTAGGACTGAGGAGAGGTTCCACCGAACCTCCTGAACAGACCCAAGTGAGGGCAGACTCTCTGAACTCTCAACATGCCAAGTCCCTTCATCCTAGTTGAGGGCTCCTAGACTGTCCGAGCAGAACCTGTTCCGGAAGAGCGCCCATCCAGGAAGAGGACTAAGTTCCTTAGCACCTTGTTAAGTGCTAACACAGAAGAGTATGGGAAAGACTATGCCTTCTTGAAGGCAGTTTGTAAGAAAAGCAGAGAGGAACTCAATCAGACTTGCTTGGACAAGGCAGACAGAAGCTTGAAGCTAATAAGTTCAGTCAGCAGCTGGAGAAGCTTGAATAACAATAATACCTGCCAGGGGGATTCCAAACTTTGAGAAGGCCAAGACAGGGCATGGCCACCAGGCTGTGAAACTACATGACCTGAAGAAGGTAAGGAATCGCACCATAGGGCAGTCAGAAAGAGTTCCCTCAGAATTAAAGAAATTTGCAACAGTACTGGTTCCCCTCTACCTTGAGGAAAAAAGAGAATCCATTCACAAGAATGGGGAGAAAAACAGAAAAAAATTATTATTGTTTTTTTTTTTTTTTTTGGCATAAAGGCCAAGGGGGAAGAGAGGAACGAGACTGGAGGGGGAGATGCCACAGAAGGAGGCCACTGAGGGGAAGGTGGGTGGGAATCAGTAATGAATGGTGAAGATACAAGAGAAGATCAAGAATTACGGTAGGTATGTAATTTTCATATCTTCCCATGTCAATCTTCACCATTCATTACTACTTGGGTGAGTACCAAGCCCCTTCCCCCCTTGAAAAAAAGGGGGGGTAGAACCCTGAGGGAACAAGACCCCCAGCCTCCTGTTAGTGAAAAACAGAAGGGGGAAGACCCTGCCTAACACAAAGAGAAGCCTAAGTGGGAGAGGAGCTAGGAGGTGCCCCCCAAGGATGGGGAGACGGAGGAAGCCCCTGCAAAAGTCTCCTAGCTCTGGAGGAAAAAAGACGGGTCCCCGGGAAAGTGGAGTGCATCACCCTACGCCGGGCTAGGGGTGACAACCTTGATAGACGGAGCCATGCTGTCCGCCTAATGCAGATCGCTGTCCCCGCAAGCCTGGAAGCCACCTCATTGGCATCATAAGATACCCTTGCTTGGTTTCTTGCCAGCTCCAGGCCTATAGCGGAGAGGGCAATAGCCTGTCTGGTTTGCTCCGTATCAGGCATTGATGCTAGGAGCTGGGAGAGCATCAACCACAGATGCCGATTGTAGGCAGCATGGTGAGCCTGATGTGATGCAATGCAAGCCACCGCACAAGAAAAAGAGAACACTCTTCGCCCCCACCGGTCGAATTGTGGGGAATCAGAATCCGGAGGACGGTCATGCGCCAGGCGGCGATGCCCGGAAGGAGTCTCTAGGTAGACCAAACCCGAGGACGGGTTGGGAAGGGTACCCAGGGATTCCGAGGGGGCACAATACCTTCGACGACAGTCTGCCGGGGCTGGAGAAAGGGCGGCTGGCGACTGCCAGGAATGGATAGACGCCTCCTGGAAGGGGATAGGCCAGGAAGGTACCACCAGGTGCTGGGCACTGAATTCTCCAAGGAATTCACGATCTCCCGTTCAGTATTGTCTCGCCTAACGTAAGAGATTCGAAGATCCCTCACCATCCTCGAGAGGAATCACTGATATTCCGTGAAATCAGCGTCGGAAGAAAGATGAGCAAGGGGTTCCTCTCCCTCAGAGGAGGAAGACGAGGATGATGGAGAGCTCGAATGTCCAGAAGATTCCTGCGGCGGTGGGGAGAGTCGAAAGACCCGCTCATGCATGTATCTAACGTATGAGGGGAAGGCCGCCGCAGAGCCTCTGAACTGCTCCCAGGATAACGGACCCGTAGGACCGACATGGCCTGGAAGAGTGGGGGGTGGATGCAGAGGTACTGGAGAAGGGCACCTATGAAGAGGCAACTGACCTCTGCCAGGGCTCTGAAATCCGGGGAACGGAGCCCGAGCTGGCGGGATCCGGGACAACAAACCAGGCCGCAAGACGAGACCCTGAGGATGCGATGCCTGGAAGAGCCCGGGGGGGGGGACCTCCCCTGTGATGAACCTGGGACTGCATGGATCCAGAAGGGCAGCCCACAGCAACGCCACCTGAGGGAACCCCGGGGCCCAAGAGGAAAGGGCGGGGTTCGGCGCTACAGCTCCTAGCCACCCCACGAGGGGTGGCCGGCGGAGACCAGGACAACTGTCCCCGGCCCCTCGACCCCTTGGACTCCAAGAGAGCCCTCCTCCTCCTCGACTGCAGCGTTCCCCCACCCCGAGAGGAGGCAACAACACCCGGGAGGGTAGCTGTCACAGGCCCCCTAGGAGGGGGAGCCTCCTCCTCAGCCCCCACTACATCACCCCCCGGGACCCAGGGCCACCCCTAGCCCGAGGGCCCTCAGGGGAGGACGGAAGTGGGGACAGTGGAAGGGGCCCGCTGCGCCGCCTAGCACCCTGTGCCACCGGGGACCCTGACCCTGAAGAGTCAGGGTGCCAGGATGGGTCCACATCTGAGTCATCGGCCTCCGAAGAGGACGAGACCAGCAGAACCTCAATGCTGGCAACCCCAGGGTCCCCGAAGCAACAGCGCCGCAACGGGCGCCGGTGCCAGGGACGGCGCCAGACGACCCCAGCTCCTCGCGACAGCCAGGCCAGATCCTGGCTCCCCTGCCCGCACCAGTTAGAGCCCACGGCCGCTCCGACGCCGGACTAGCTAGCGCGCCCGGGCGTAAACCAGGCCCATGGCACCGCACGTGGCGCTCAGGCCAGGGCGGCGCCGCCACTGCACCGTTTGATCACCGCACCGCTAAACGGTGCCTGAGGGTGGCACGAGGGTCCACCGTGCCAGGCCCAGAAATCGTGGACCTCGACACTGTGGGAGCCTGCACCTCCGAGGAGGTGACTGCCGAGATGGTGTCCCTGTCACGGCCCTGGGAGGGACTACGACGTTCCCCCGACACCGCGAGAGAAGCTTCCTCTTCGGCAAGAGGAGGAGGAAGCTTCCTCCTCCGCGGACCGTATAGGCCCGGGAGGGGACCCGGGGGAAGGGCCTAGAGACCTTACCTGGGAATCCCTGGAGCGACACCGTCCCCCGAAGGTCGGCGGGGCCTCTTGCCGAGCTTGAACGCGCGGACTTCGAGGACACGACGGTCCATGGAGAAACAAGCATCGCACGCGTCCATGTCGTGGTTGGGTCCCAGGCAACGGAGACAGACATCATGCTGGTCCGAGATGGAAAAATGCCGGCCACAGGAGCACCGACGCATAGGGGCGCGGCCCGTCTTCGACTTACGCCTTGCTCCCGAACCGGACATGATGCGAACTAAACAAGGAAAAAAAGGCAATAAAGCACTCGTGCCGCAGTATAGAAAGAAAAGGAACGGTCTTACCGTATACGGCGTCGAGTGAAAACTTCTGAGGAAACGAGGAGTCTTGAGGTTGGAAAAACTGAGAAACTATTCGCTACCGCGCAGCAGGTGCAGCCTACGATGGCGGAGAAACAGAACTGAGATGGAGGAGGAGTCTGCGGACATAGCGGCCGCCCCTCAGCACTTTATGATCACGGCCGTCCTCGAGGGTGGTGCCATTGGAGCCGAAAAAGCCAAAAAAAATTCCAGAAGGGTAAAGGCCTCGCTTAACCCAAGCAGTAATGAATGGTGAAGATTGACAAGGGAAGATTAAGTAGTGTTTTTTTTCCTTTTGCTGCTAGGAGTGTGGGGGTGGGGTGTTAGGGTTGGAAACTCTAATACTACATTTCCCTACTATTGTCACTTTAATCTGAACCCCAAGTGGTGGATTAACACTGTTTTTTGCAAAGATAATAACGTGTTGTTTCATCTTCTCTGCAGCCTACTTCACACATAACTGTGAGCTTTACAGCAAACTAGGTTGGTTATCCCCCCTAAATAATTGTGACTTTGTGCTGGGGTGTTTTGTAAATAAGGTACCCCATACCTCCAACCCTCCCATCCTTGCTAAGAAGCTAAAGCTACTAACCTTGATTTACCCCTTAGATCAGTGACTTGCCCCTTCTTGCTGTTCCTAAATCTCGCACTGCCATGGGAGATCAGGCCTTTGCTGTGTGTGCTTCTCGGCTCTGGAACTCCATCCCACTACCTGTTCGGGGTGTCTCATCACACTACCTCTTTAAAAGATCTTTATAAAACTACTTGAAGGACTCCTCTGTCTACTCTTGCCCAGGGTGATTGGCCCTTTCCATAACTCGATGACTTGTGGACCTATGTATTTCTTCCTGGGATTTCCCTGTTGGGTATGCTGTGCTCCTTGTGCAGTGTGTATTTCCCTCTTACCTCAGGTCTTGTGCTAGTACTGAACCAAGCTGTTATACTGCTTTTCTACCTCTACTGATTCATATAATGTACCTTGATCTAGCTTCCTTTGTAGTACTGCTATTCTGCTCCTGCAGTACTTTCTTTTATGTACTTTGATATTGCTTCTGTGTACTCCTATTAATTGCTCCTGTGGTTATCTTTTGTACTGTAACTCATCTTTTTTATTACCCTACTGTAACCTCGCAATGATCGTAATGAAAATATGTATTTAATTGTCTAGTGTGCTTATCTAGTCAATAAAAACTTATAATAATAAAATTCATACATATAAAGCACACAAGGTCCACAGAAGAAAAAATTACTCACCATGGTAATCTTGTTTCTTCAAAGGGATCACTCATGATTAAACTTAATGCAGTCAGCCTCCTGTGTTGAACTGCTCGGAGAGATGGAATTTTATGCAAATTATGGAACTGTCAGTTGGCTCATGTCACTTTCAAACTGCTGCCCTAGCAACTGCTGCACTCTGAGTGCTTCAGATTCTTATGGAGCCTAACTGGGTAAAAGACCCACTAGCTAAAAATTAACAACCTTAAAAAAATCATATTTTTTTTTGTTGCCCTTTCAGGTCAAAACATCCTTAACCAACAAACCTAAGAAACTTGACACCACCTGGACACCAACTGGCTAAACAAAGTGAGTCTCTTTCTTAACCTATATAGGAGAAAAGAAAAAACCCTAATGCAGGGATGCAGAGCAACTTCTATAGGTTCTAGTAGGGGAGGTAGGAAGGGTCTTTAATCATAATGAGTGATCCCTTTGAAGAAACAGGATTACTATGGTGAATAATTTTTTCTTCTAACCCCAGGAATCACTCATTATGATTAAACTTAATGCAGACTACCAAGCAGTACCTTTGGAGGTTGGGAAGAGAACCTATTTCGGAAACAAGCTCTGCAGTACTGCTGTACCAAACCTAGCATCACCTCTGGATTGCAAGTCCAGGCTGTAACGCTTTGTGAAGGTGTGTACTGTTTTCCATGTAGCTGCTTTACAGATTTCCAGTAGCGGAATTTCTCTTAAAGCTGCCAATGAAGCAGCTGTGCCCCTGGTGGAGTGTGCTCTCAGGCCCAGAGGTACCTGTTTACCCACCTTACTATAACAAAACTGTATACATGCCACTATCCAGTGTGCAATTGTATGTTTTGTTGCAGCTCTGCCCTTACCAACTTCACTATACGTGAGAAAGAGCTGTGACTGACTTGTCCTGTAAGACTTGGTTCTGTCAATGTAATGGCTAAAAGCCCTTTTGACATCAAGGGAGTGAAGTCTCCTCTCTGGAGAACTGGAGTTGTCTGTAAAGAAGACAGGTAGAGTGATAGATTGATTCAGTGAAAATCAGATACCACCTTGGGAAGGAATTTTCTATTAGTCCTAAGGACCACCTTGTCCCTGTGGAATGAGATGTAGTCCACATCTGTGCACAGGTTTTGTAATTCACTGATCCTTCTGGCTGAAGTAATGGCAACCAGGAAAACAGTTTTCCAAGTGACATACTTCAAATCCAGTGTTGCCATAGGTTCAAATGGTGCATCAATGAGTTTAGCAATGCAAATATTTAGATTCCAGGCCGGAACCAGTTCCCTTAGGGGAGGGTGCCGAAGATTAAGGCCTTTAAAATATTTTCTAAATACCGGATGAGAAGCCATAGACCTCTCCTAACCAACTGACAGGTAAGCAGAGACTGAAGCTAAGTGAACCTTGAGGGTGGAAGGCCTCAGGCCTAAGGAATGTAAATGTGTAAGATAATCTAGAAGAATAGCCAAATCAGCCCGGAAAGGGCTCAAACCTTTACCTGTACACCATATTGTAAATCTTTTCCACTTAGAGGCATATGTCTTCTTAGTAGAAGGCTTCCTGGAACCCCTAAGCACTGTCAGCACCTGTTCTGATAGATTAAGGTTAGCATACTCTAAGTCCTCAAAAGCCATGCCTTGAGCCTCAGTGATTTGAGATTGGGGTACAGGATCCTGCCCTGAGAGGTGGTTAACAAGTTGTGCCTCCTGGACAGATGGATTGGGGAAACCACTGACAGAGACAGCAGAAGAGAGTACCAGTGCTGTCTCACCCAATCCGGAGCTACCAGTATAATTTTTGCTGGTTGGGACCTCAATTTCAGTAGAGTCCTGAATATCTTAGGAAAAGGAAGAAATGCATACAGAAATTTCCCTGTCCACGCCAGGGCCAAGGCATCCAGGGGGATTGTGCCCCTTAGAGGAGGCCTGCAACAGTACATTGGAAGCTGGTGGTTTTCTGGGAAGGCGAAGAGATCCACCTCTGGAGTGCCCCATTTTCTGAAAATTGTACTGAGTACCTGAGTATTCAGGCACCACTAGCGGTGGTCCTGACTTATTCTGCTTAGAGAGTCTGCCAGCACATTGTCCTTCCCTGGAAGGTGTATGGCTGACAGGGATACTCCCACGGAGTATACCAGGGACCACAGTCTCATTGCTTCTGTGCACAGTAGATGTGACCTGGTACCTCCTTGCTTGTTGATGTAATACATGGTTATGGTGTTGTCTGTTCTGACTTGCACCACCCTGTTTTGCAGGTAAGGAGCAAAAGTTTTCAAAGCCAGGTAAACAGCCCTGAGCTCCAAGAGATTTATATGCAACAGAGACTCCTGGGGGGACCATGTGCCACTTGCTGCGTGCTCTAACATGCGTGCCCCCCAGCCTAGAAGAGAGGCATCTGTTGTGAGGATTACTGATGGTTGTTCCCTTGTAAAAGGCACACCCACCCTGAGGTTGTGTTCATCCAGCCACCACTGTTAGGCCTGGACTAAACTTTTTGTGACTTGAACCAGTTTGGACATAGGATCCGTCCTCTGAGACCAATACTGTCTGAGATGGAACTGAATATCTCTTATTTGAAGCCTGGAGCCCATTACCACTGCCGTGGCAGATGCCATGTGGCCTAGTAACCTGACAAATTCTCTGTCTGTTCTGGGTCTCCCAGGCGCAAAGAATTTTGCAATCTGCAGAATGCTTGTTGCCCTGTCCTGTGGCAGGAGGGCTCTGCCCTGTCTGGTATTTAGTTCTGCTCCAATAAACTCCAGCACCTGGAGTGGTACCTGTTGAGATTCTTCTTCGTTTATCAGAAATCCCAGGGACTCCAGTGTGGATTTTGTGAATGCCAGTGACTGTACTGCATGCTGCAGAGACTGTCCTACGATTAACCAGTCGTCCAGGTAGGGGAAGACTGTTATACCTTGTTTTCTCAAAAACTCTACCACCACTGATAGGCACTTTGTAAAAACCCTTGGTGTCAAAGTTAGCCCAAAAGGGAGAGTTGCAAACTGATAATGGCCTGAAGCCAGCCTGAATCTCAAGAATTTTCTGTGAGAAGGTCTGATGGGAATATGGAAATAAGCATCCCTTACACCTAGGGAGGCTAGCCAGTCTCCCTTTTGCAATGAAGGAATGATTATGGCAACAGTGACCATTTTGAACTTTGGTTTCAAAATGTGCTTATTCAGAAGTTTTAGATCCAAAACAGGCCGCCAATCCCCATTTTTTTTCCTTATGAGGAAGTACCTGGAATAAAAAACTTTTCCCCTGCTTATTAGAGGCACTACCTCTACTGCTTTGACTGCTAGCAGATGTTTCACCTCTGCTTCCAACAAGATCCTGGGTGCAGCTGTTGCCAGAGCAAAGGTTCTTGTTCTCAGCTATGGGAATGATTTGAAACTGAGTGCCAAGCCCTGGTTCACTACCTCCAACACCCACTTGTCTGTGGTGATGGACTGCCAAGTGTGAAGGTAATGAGCCAGTCTGCCACCTACTGGCGGACCTGTAATAGGGGATGCGACCTGCACTAGCCCATCAGGGATTCTGTGCAGGCTGTGCCTGAACCTGTGGTGCAGAAGCTGCTCTTCTCATGGCTCTCCTGCTCCTTCCTCTAAAATAACCTCTAGCCTGCTGCTGAGGCTGGGAGGCTTGCGCCTGAAAGAATGGTTTTGGGTAAAAACCCCTGCCCCTACCTCCCCTACTCTGTTATCTCTAAGAGGTGAAGGGCCTATCCTTGGAATTGCTCCAATAGGTGGATTTATATTCCTCCACCTTTTTCATGTATGCCTCAGTTTTATCCCCAAACAAGTTGTTGTTCTCCAGGGGGAAATCCATTGCTTTGGCCTGGGTGTCTAAGGTTAGGTTGGTGGCTCTAAACCATGCAAACCTCCTGAGTGAAATTGACAAAGCCATTAACCTGGATGCAGTATCATTGGCATCCACTGCCATATGAAATTGGTACCTGGTAGCATCAAGTGCAGCCCTTGCTGTATCCTGCAAGTCTACGCCACTTCATCTGGGACCCTATCAGCCAAAGCTAGAACAGTGTTCCATAGAGCTTTTTGGTACTGCACTGAATATGCCATGTAACTGGCCTGCCGAACTAATAAAGAGGCAGCCATGTACCCTTTATTTCCCATAGCATCTATTTTTCTTGAATCTTTGTCTGGTGGATGGGTAGCCAATGGGATCCTGGCCTTGTCACAGGCAGCAGCTTGGACTACTCCCTCAGGATCAGGATGTGTAAATAGAAAATTAGCTGTTGTTCTGTCCAGCTGGTATTTCTTGTCAGCTTTCTTATCCACACCAGGGATAGAGGTTGGAGTTTAAAAAATCTGCACTGCAGCCTTCTTTAAAGATTTATGCATGGGCAGAAGTAAATGTTTCGTGGGGGTTAACCCCATCATTTCTAGAAAGTCTGCCTCCTCCATATCCTCCTCTGTTTCCTAAAGAGGAAGGTTCAGGGTTTCCACCATGTTCTTAACAAAAGCATAGTGGAAGAAGTATTCCTCAGGACCCCTCGGAGGAGATCCAAACTCTTGATCAGGAGAAACCTCTGGAACTATAGGTTCCCCTTCAAAGTCATCCTCCTCCTCCTCCTCCCCAAACACCTAGCACTTCTTGCCTTGCTGGGGCTGTAGGAAGAACCGGGGCAGTCGGTTCAGGAACCGGGATTGCACCCTGTACGGCTTGTAACATTTATAATGCCATAGCAATGTCCTCAGCCGAGGGCATAATATGCTTGTCTGCTGGGAGCTCCTTAGCCTTCGCGGCCGGAGGCGCAGCGACATGTTTTTCTTTACACTTTTTCTTTAACGGCACAGGTTCAGTGCTTGTTTCCACAGCCCTTTTTGTTTTACCTTGTTCAGATTTATCAGAACTCCTGTCAGGATCCTTGGCTTTACCTCCATCCTTTTTGTGGGAGGAGGAAGAAGCAGAATTATCCCTAGATGCAGAAGCAGAAGCCATCTCTTCCAAAATTTTAGACCTTCTCTTTAACGTTTTTGGGCAAAAAGGTCTTACAAATACCACAATTAGCAAATATGTGACTTACACCCAAACAAGAAATACAGACAGAATGTCTATCTGCTTTTGCTATAAGTTGCCCACAAGAGTCACAACATTTAAAACCTGTGGGTCCTGTACGTTTTTTAGGTTTATCCAAATGGACCTCTGACATTTAAGCTAGGCAAAAAAGATTACTTCAAAACACCGTTATTTAAAATAACTCAGAACCGGAGATTACTTTAAAATAACTACTGCTAGTGGTTCCTGGAACTGAGTGCTATTCAGTTCCTGAAGAAAAAGGGACCGAGAAAAACACTAAATTTGGACAAAACTAAAGTGGTTCAGGGAACAGATAGCTGAATATCTCTAAATAATAATAAACTGAGATAAGAAACCTTTAAAATAGATGCGGAACCCTCGGTTCCAAGGAACCGTGAGGGAACCGCGAATATAAATAAAAAACTACTAAAACACTAATTTACTATACTAAACAATGTTTCTAAGGCAGCAATTTAAAATTAAACTGAAAATGAGTACTTATCTACAGATAAACTTTAGTCAGAGACAGTTCAAGGAGAGCTCTCCGGGACGTCCTTACTAGGTAGGCGGAGTAAAGAATCTGAAGCACTCAGAGTGCAGCAGTTTGAAAGTGGCATGAGCCAACTGAGAGTTCCATAATTTGCATAAAATTCCATCTCTCCAGGCAGTTCAACACAGGAGGCTGACTGCATTAAGTTTAATCATAATGAGTGATTCCTGGGGTTAGAAGTAGAAGCATGTCTAAATTAAAAATATTTTGGGGAGTGGGCTGAGTCAATGGTATAGCCTAGGTACTGGGGTTTACATGCAAGTACTTAGTAGAGACTGATGCCCTCAGTGTCGGGTACACCACACCATCAATTCATAAAACACAGAATTTGTTGGGAGATAAGGATCACCTGGCCCACCTAGTCCGCCCAATTTCCCTGCCAGTAGTATCACCGCAGATCCTACTTGATCTTCGGCCCATTCACCCCCCTCCCTTTTGCATTTCTCAAAGATTCCCTTATGCCTATCCCATGCATTCTTGAACCCCACCACTGTTTTCACCCCAGGAATCCACCACTCTTTCTGTGAAGAAGTACTTCCTCACATCTCTCCTGAATCTATCCATCTCCAACTTCTTACCACGTCCCCTTGTCCTTGACTACCTTTTTTCTGAAAAAATATATCCCTCTTGTGCCTGGTTCACCCCGTAAGGTATTTAAAGGTCTCTGTCATATTCACCCTCTCTCTCTCTCCCTCCTTTCCTTCCTCTCCTCTCCTCTCCTCTCTTCCTGCTGGGTGTACATATTTAGGTCCTTTCATCTCTCCTCACAAGGCTTCTGATGCAGACTCTGCACCATTTTAGTTGCCCTTCCCTGGACTGCTTCCAATCTGTCTATGTCCCTTATGAGATGTGGTCTCCAGAACTGGGCAAAGTACTCTAGGTGGGGTCTTATAAGTAATCTATACAGAGGTACTACCACCTACCTATTTCTGTTGGTAATATCCTTCCTTATGCACCCCAGCATCTCACTTGCCCTCCCAACTGCTTTGTCACACTGCCTGGCCACTTTCAGATCATCTGATACGATCACCACTAGATCTTTTTCCACGTGGTGGTCATCAGTACTACCACTCCAGTTCTGTATACTCTGCCCTGCATTTCTGTGCCTCAAGTGCATTATTTTTCACTTTTTCACATGGAAACCTAGCTGCCATACCCTTGACCACTCCTTGAATTGTCTCAGGTCACTGCTCATCCTTTTCATACCACCCCCCCCCCCCAAATGTCAACCCTACTATAGTTTGGTGTCATCCGCAAAGAGGCAAACATTCCCTTCAAGCTCCTCTGTAATGTCACTTATAAAGACATTAAACAGGACCAGTCCCAGCACTGATCCCTGCAGTACCCCGTGGTCACCCTCCCTGAGTGAATTTCGTTTACTACCACCCTCTGCCACCTATCCTTTAACCAATTTCTTACCCAATTTACCACCTTTGGACCCACTGCTAAGCTACCCAGCTTGCTCACTAGACTCCTATGTGGAACAATGCTGAACGCTTTACTGAACTCTAGGTAGGCTATTTCCACGCTCCACCCGGATCTAGCTCCTTGGGTCACCCAGTCAAAGATCTCTATCAGATTCATTTGATAAGACCCCCACCCATGAATCCATGCTGCCTTGGGTCTTGTAACCCACTGTAGTCAAGATTTTCCATAATCCTTTCTTTCAGCAGTGATTCCATTAACTTTCCACACCACCGAAGTCAGGCTGACTGGCCTATAATTGCCAGCCTCTTCCTGCTACCACTTTTGTGAAGTGGGACTACATCTGCCCTCCTCAAGTCCTCCGGGACCACTCGTTTCCAATGAGCTGTTAAACAGGGATGCCAGAGGCGCAGACAATACCTTCCTGAGCTCCCTCAATATCCCTGGGTGGACCACATCTGGCCCCATTGCGTTGTCCACCTTCAAATTTGTAAGTCCCTTCATGATTCTCTTCTCCAAAAACAGACTAGTATCCACCACCCTCCCTCTAATGCTCATGTGACATTTTTTGTGGCCCCTCCCCATCTTTTTTCCTCTGTGAACACTGAATGAAAGTATTTGTTCAGGATGTCTGCCTTTTCTTGTGCCCCGCTCTGCACAGTACTCCCTTCCCTCCAACCACTCGTCTTCCTTTTTTCACTTACATACCTAAAAAATGTCTTGCCCTTTTTTGCTACTGCCATGGCTATTCCTTCTTCAGTTTGTACCTTTGCGCTCCCCACTGCTCTTGCTGCTTCCCTCCGTTTCCCTGATACATCTATCTTCTTCATACTGTGTCTCCTTGTACCTTATGAATGCTGCCTTCTTAGATTTTATCTTTTCCACCCCCACTTTCGAGAACCATAGCAGTCTTTTTCCTCTTTCTTTTGCTTCTTTGCTAGACACAGAGGTTTGTTGCCTTCACTACGGCCCTTTTTAGTCTCCATGCTCCTCCACTCCACCCAATTCACCCCCTCCTGCTAGGTCATCCCTGAGGTATTCACCTATCTTTTTAAAACCTGTCCTCCTAAAGTCCGGGACCCTCACCTTTGTGTGGTTTGATTCCACAGCAGTCCCTATATTGAACCACACTGTACACTGATTGCTGGTCCCCCCCCCCATCCTGACATTTGCAACACTATAACACTATCCCTATTGGTGAATACCAGGTTCAGTACTGCCCCATCACGAGTGGGTTCATTGACTAGTTGCCTGAGGAATGCCCCCTGCAGGGAGTCCAAGATTTCTCTGCTTCTAGCTGAAGCCACAGCTCGGAGGTTCCAGTCTACATCTAGAAGGCAGAAGTCCCCCACCAACAGCACCTCCTCCTTTTCTGCCATCTTGCCAATGGCTTCCATCAGTACCATATCTATCTCCTCCCCCTGTGCTGGAGATTTGTAGATCACACCAGTGCAAATAAGGGCTCCATCCCTGTCTCTAGGGTGACCCACAGTACCTCTGCCCCCCAATATTTCCTGTATCTCCATCACTTTGACACCTCCTCACATAAAGTACCACACCCTTTCTTTTATTCCTACCTTGTCCTTCATGAACAAAGTATAGCCTGGTATGGCCATATCTCAGTCATGATTTCCAGTGCACCATGACTCGGTAAGGGACACAATATCCAGATCAGCCTCTGCCATTGTGACCTCTAGGTCTGAAATCTTATTTCCTAGACTTCTAGCATTCACACACACAGCTTTACAGGTTTTGTAAGCACTCTGTTTGTTACCCCATTTTTGCTTTTCCTCCCCCCCCTCTCTTTTTAATGCACCAGGTCCCAATCCCCCTTCATTTCTTCCACCCTGTTTCCTGTACTAATTTGCATCCCGGGGGATTCCACTCCTCTGGGATTCTCCTTATGCTCTACTTCAGCCTGTGGGGGGGGGGGGCAGTTTCTGCCTCCCTGATATCTTCTGCCACCCCCTTGGCTAGTGCAAATGTTCATCAAAGTAACATTTACACAATCCACCGAGGACTGTGGCTCCCCTCCCAGATGGAAGCAGGCCATCACCACTGGATGGGCTCCTTATCTCCTCAGGTGGGTCGCCAGTTCCCAATGTAGCCGAAACCCTCCTCTCTACAAGATTCCTTCAGCTATGGGCTGAAGCTCTTAGTGCGGAGATCCCTCTCTTCTCCCCTGTCACAGACAGGCAACACCTTAGAGAAAGCCACTGAGCACACTACCTGTCTAAAAACCCCTCCCCAGCTCCCTGAACTCCCCTAACACTATCCTGGCCCCATCCCTAGCCAGGTCATTAGTCCCCAGGTGGAAAATGACATCCAGCTCTGCCTCCTGTCCTGTTATCCTAGCAATCCTTAAGATCCGCTTCCCATCCCTCCGGGCCATGGCGCCACGTAGGCACCTAACCTCCCTCTCCTCTCCCTTTCTTATTCCCAAATCTATACCCCTCACAATCAAGTTCCCCACCAGAAGTTGCTTCCTCCAACTCTGGGGTCATCTTCTGTCCTCCGAGGGGCTCCACTACGGAGGACTGACACATCCTCCCTGGCTTCTACCACAGGTGTTTCTTCCTGGCAGTCCTGTCTTGCCAGAGCAGTGTAGGAACCATGTAGAGGTATCGACTGAGGAATGTGCCTTTGACCAGTCACCCCTACCCTTCCTGAGCCCACCATGGTCTAGCTGTTCCTCCTCCCTGGCATCTTCTGAGGCAATGATGGCAAACTCTGTGGCCCCTGGGTGGGGGAAGAGGCTGCCCGAATCCCAGCCAACTCAGCCTGAAGTCTAGCGACCTCCTCCCTTAACCCAGAGAGGTGCGTGCAGATGGGGCAGAACTGCAGTCTCCAGAAGATCTCGATGAAAACATCTGCCCCACAGCCACTGCATTGCACCACTCCCAGCATTCCCAACTTCTAGTCTGTGTTACCTGGAAATATTTTTGTACTCTTACCCCTAAGAAGGTGTTTCAAGTTTCCCTTCTTGTTTGTTTGTTTCTGTTTGTGTTCCCCTGTGCCTTGTTTAAATCTCTTTATACTCCTATCCTAGATAGGGTCTTGCTCCTATTCCCAGTTTTGGTCTACCATTTACCTTTCACCCTTCCCAGTAGTGACTGCTACACGGTAGTGAACAGGTGCCTTACCTTAGTCGACAGGCAGAGTCCTTCGCTTTCCTGCTTCCTTCTGCTGACACCTGGCGAAGCCTGAGATGCCAGTCACCAGTTCTACGCCTTTGCTGTTCCACTTACTTGCTGGGATATGTACTGCTTGCTGGCCAATCATGGAATGGCACTAGCACTGGCTATAAAGGCAACCACTTGCCCACATTCCCAGTGAGCAAAAGGGTGCTTCTGTAGTGACTCCAAACATCGATATTTTGGACAGGGGACACCAGTGCGAGGAAAGAGTGGTAAAAGAATAATTAACAAAAGTCGTTTTTTTTTTTTCCCTCCAAATCAGCTGTATCTGGATGCAACAGTTTCATTCTTTTTTTTAGGTACACTTTTTGCTCCCTGCTTGTCTCTGGCACTTGTCTTCCTCAGAGCTCCCTAGGCACACCTGAACGCCCTCACATACTAGCTCCATCCTCTACAGAGCCTTGGCTTATCCCCCCTCGGTGGGGTTTCATAGAGGATTCACCCGACTGTGGTCTTGCATCAGGAGGTACAGTGGCAGTGGTGCAGGATCCAGACATACTGAGTCATTGTGGGTGCTTGGTTCATTTTTATTTTTTCCCTTATCCATCCCTTTAGACGTTGGCGACAAGGCTGTTGTACATGAGCTAAGCACAGTGTGCTGCCGCATAGCATCATGAGTGCCCCCCCCCACCAAGGCATGCCGGCCAACACTTTCCCCCGTGGTCACCCAGCGGGCACTACTACAGCAGTGTCAATCTTACTGTCTTTTGAGAAAAGAACAGCACTTTCTGGAATGCTCAGTCCTTCTCACCTTGGCCAACCCTGATGACCCTGGGTCATTCCCAAACCCAGGCTGCCAGTGTCACAAACAGTAACCCTAGCACAAACAGCACAAACAGACTCTTCATTAACGAAAAGAAAACAAAATCTATGCTGTTCAGCTCCAAACCGTACATCACCAAGGTCACCAAGTCAAACTCCTCTCTACTAGTGCTCTCTCTGGAGGGCCCCTCCCTCCAAAATGTTCCTAGTTTCCAAAACCTAGGTGTTACCCTGGACCCATCCCTTGAGTATACGGAGCATGTCAACAACACTGTGCTCAGTATAAATCAGAAACTTGGGGCCACCTACCGCCATAAGCAGTTCTTGACCTCAGAGGTGCACCTTGCAATTGTGCAAGGGGACCATCTCTCCCTTATTGACTACTGCACTCCCATCTATTCCAATGTGTCCTCTGCACTGCGCTCCAGGCTCAACTCAGTTTATAACAGTATATGCCATTTGTACTCCAGTCTCCCTACTCAACCCACCACTGGGACCTGTACCAGTCCCTGGGTTGGCTCCCCCTCCAAGGATGGTTTGACTTTACTCTCTGCTGTATAAAAGATAATACCTTCAGAGGCGATCACCTGTCCTGGTTCTCATCCCTCCTCACGGGCAGAGTGGCATCTAGGTGCCTCCGAGAATCATCCTCCCCCCCACAGGTCCCTAGAGTCTCTTCTGCCATGGGTAGCAAAACCCTTTCCTGCTCTGCCCCCTCTCTATGGAACAAGCTCCCCATGTCACACCACTCTACCACCTCTCACCTCTCTTTCAAAACCCACTACAAAGCCTGGCTGCTGTCAGAAGCCAAATGCTCTTGCTCTCCTGGGTAAGTGGGCATCCCTTACCGCCTATTCCCTCCCTCTCCCGCTTCCATATTTGCAGGGCCCACCTGTGTCTCTGACACCCTTCTGTGCTCTGCACTCTCCCCTTACCTTGCTTTGTACTCTCCTCCCTCTTGACTACAACACTGCACTTACCATCTGTTTGACTGAAACATTTGTAACTGTGTAACTATGTATTTACCACACGACTGAATTGCTGCTGTACCTGGTAACCTCAGTTTATGTATTGTCCCTATGTACCATGCTTCTTGCACTGAACTATGTTGTCTGTTATACTGCTGTACTACCTGTATATGCCCTATTCGATGTGCCACGCTAGAGGCCCGGGTCGTGCCTGTAAACGGTCCATAGGATCAGTGCGCCTACCAGGTCATCAAATCAATAAAAAATACAACACTGTGCCGATGGGAGGCAAACAATTCCTTTCCATTTATGAGACATCAGTTATACTAAAACAGGTACATATTACAGGGGACATGTTGTAAAATATAATAGGCAGAATTCAACTCATATGTTAGCAATTAATTTCTCCTCATTCTTTTACTGGGGCCATTTGCATAAAAACGGGATTTTTATTCTTTAGACTTTATCTCATCCATGCTTTGCCCTCCATAATTCTGTGATATCACAATCTGGTGTTGTGGGAATCATTCTAACGTAATGGAGGTGGGGTGGGGCTGGGTGATGTCTGAGGCACAAAGATCTAAAAGCAAATCCCACAAAACTCTGGGCTCCAAAGAAAAACAGAGCACACCATTTTGAATCATGATGGATGCACAACTACACTACATGAACAGTTCAGACAGCACCCAGTTCAGCGTAAAAGTAATAAAAAGCAATGGGAGACTTTTAATTCAAAACACTGACAAGATATCCCACCCAGCAAGTGTTTTCAGCAGGGGAACAGATTAACAGATGCAAAAGATGGTATCTTATGTCAAAAATTGTTTCTCCCAAACACTTCTGGTAGCCATGGTGGTGTTTCACAAGCTCAAGGTCACAAGGGTTGATGTTTTAACGTTATGTGATGTCTTTTTCAGACCTGTCAGGTTCGTTACACGTTCCACAGTTTGACCATCATCCACATTTTTGAGAGTTAGTGTCCCACATTTGGTGACAAGAGGTTAAGAACTATGGATGAAAAAGTGTCTTCTGAGAAATACTAATTCATTTATTTATGTGTACATCATTGATCCAGAGAATTAAGTTATTCAAATTATAGGATCGGGCAAACACTAGAGGTTACGAATTGAGGGGTCTGTGTGTGTGTGTGAAGGGGGTTCAGAAAGGATGGGAGGATATTCTCCTTCACTGAGACGGAAGTAGTTAGGTGGAACAGGCTGCTGGAGGAGGTAGCGAATATGGACTCCATCTCACGTTTCAAGAACAAATGCAACTTGTAACATGGCAAGAAATGTCAGACCATAATAAAGTAACTACACTGGTGGAAACACAACATGTGGTACAAGCCAAAGCGGGGATTAAATCCCTAGTAATGCCTGCTTCAGAATGTACTAGTGTTTGCAGCCACAACGGGAGCACGCAACAGAAACAATTAGAACATGGCTGGCGCTGTGAGTGGGCAGCAGGAATCCTGCACTATTCGACCACAGCAAACACATGCACACCGCACTCAAGACCGAGCTACCTGTCATTAGCGTTTCCATGGCCTCATTATGTGCTTTGGAGCTGCAGCCGAAGGAGGTGATGAAATATTTCCGTACAGCATTGATTTTGACCCACCAACCCAACGCAGTTCGGGGAATGAAGCGCTCACAGTAAATTACTTTGCACATAGAGAATTAGTACAGTCTTGTCGCATTTAATGGGCCATAAATATGTAAATCTACGCTTCCCCTACAATGCACTACTGGGATCCATCAGCGTGATGTAACAAGGAATAGCAAAGCATTAAAACTGTTGTTAAGAAATTAAAAATCTTCATGTTTTCCTGTCTTTCAGAGGGTAATGTTATCTTGGTATGTGTTATAATTTTGCAGATAGTACATAAATGTATGTCGAGCATGCAATGTGCAGGTGCACGTTGTTAGATACAGTGTTTAAAAAGGACAAAACTTCAGCATGGTTTGGCAAGAACAGTTAGTGTTTTTCTGAGTTTTTATGTACTTTTAAATGAAACAATATTGTGACAATACTTACCTTGCACTTGCCATGTTACAAGCACATTATTCCACTCCAAAGTCGGGCTCTACGGGGGAATTAATGCCCAGTCGGTGGTTGGAGGCACGAGGCAGCCCCCAACCAAGCATTAATTCCCTAGTAGAGCCCTTCTTTGTCGTGGATTAATGCTTACAAGTAGAGAGGGGTCGTAAGGCACAAAGATTATTCCCTGTCTGCTAAACTTCAGTCAGAGAGTTTGTCAGACTAAGCAAAAATTTAGTAGAGACTGACTAGATGGATGAAAACCCATCTGTCCTCAGCTGTCTATGTATCTATGAAAAGCACTCTGAGCCCAAGCCAATTTCCAGATGCGACCCTGAGATGGGGTGTGTTGGGGGGCTACTGGAAAGTAGGTTCAAAATCATACAGTACAGGCACATTCAAGCAGATGACAAAAAGCTACACTGCTTACAATTTTAGAGAAAGTGCAAAAATCAGAGAGGCTGACAGAGACACCCAAGAAAGTACAGTTACATAAGAACTTACCATAACAGTAGATCTTCGAGAGAGGTTCCTGCAGTAGGTCATCATAGCTAGGACTGCACCCCATGGCACCAGGACTGCACGGCACACTTTTTCAGCAATGCCTGGCGGGGGACCGCCCACCAGACGTTACATGGTGGACATCAGCGTGACCCTATATAGAAGGTGGTCCCCACATCCGCCCTCCAGTTCTCCTGCCGGAGATCCAAGTAGGATGAGACAGGAGAAAGGATGAAATCCTGGAGCCCAGTTTAGAAAAGGCTGAAAGAAATGTAGAAAACTGGGGGAAGGTGGGAGAGAAAATGTGACCTACTGCAGGAACCTCTCTTGAAGATCTACTGTTACGGTAAGTTCTTATGTAACTGTACTATCTTACTTCGAGAGGGTTCCTGCAGGAGGTCATCACAGATAGGACTGAATCCCAAGCAGTTACTCATAGAGAGACTGACAGAGTCACGGGGAGGAGGAACAACTGAAAGGACAGAACAGGACTGGTCTTAGGACAGTAGGCCCTGCAGAACGGTGAGGCCAAACCTGGCCCTACGCCTAGAGGCAATGTCAAGAGTGTAATGCTTCATGAAGGTATGGACTGAACTCCAGGTAGCTGCTGCGCACATCTCCGCTGCAGAAACGTTTCTCAAAAAGGCTGTGGACGCCACCATTCCTCTAGTGGAATGACCTCTGATCTCCCCCGGCAGAGGTTTGTCATACTTCTGATAACAGAGAGAATACAGTTAGCAAGCCACTTGGATAAGCACTGCTTAGACATCACTGAACCCAAGGATTTGGGGGCAAAAGAGACAAAAAGCTGATCAGACTTTCTAGAACTTTTAGTCCTGTGGACATAGCATCTCAGAATCCTGTGTACGTCTAGCATATGAATAAGAGCCTCACCTTTGTTAGAATGATTAGGGGTAATACACTGGAAGTTCTACCGTCTGATTGAGGGTGAACTCTGAAACCACCTTGGGAAGAAATTTAGCATTTGTTCATAAGACTGCCCGGTCCTTATGAAAAATCAAATAAGGCTCCTTACACATCAGGGCCTGAAGCTCAGAAATTCTTTGAACAGAAGTAATGGCAACCAAAAATAGAGCCTTCCACGAGAGGTAGTGCATCTCACAGCTCATCGCTGGTTCAAAGGGAGGAAGCGTAAGCTTCTCAATCACAAAATTTAAATCCCAAGGTGGTGTGGGGTTATGGATAGGGCGCTTTAGATGGAGAATCCCTTTCAGAAAGGTTTTTGAGATCTCTAGCTGCGCCACAGGTTCCCCCCATCCAAATCGTGATAGGCTGAAATGGCTGACAGGTGAACCTTGAGGGAGGAGTAAGATAGAACCAAATCAGACAGGTGTAATAGATATTCAATAATCTGTGGAGCCGAACACATAAAGGGGTCCCAGCCTTTAGGCACCGCCCAAATGGAAAAATGCTTCCATTTCATAGCATAGGTCGATCTGGTGGAGGGTTTCCTGGCCTCTACCAGGACCCGAGTGACCTTGTGGGAGACCCCGAATCGAGACTTAATTATGTCTGTAGGAGCCACACATGAAGATGTAGGGTCCTGAGTCCTGGATGTACCAGCCTGCCTTGATCCTAGGTCAACAGGTCATGTCTGAGAGGAAGATTAACTGGGGCTCTGTTGAGAGTTGCTGCAGGAGCAGAAACCAGATTTGCCTCGGCCAGAGGGAGCAATAAGGATCATCCGAGCTCCCTCTGCCTGGAGCTTGGAGAACTCTCTGCAGAATAGGAAAAGGAGGGAGGCGTACAAGAACCTCCCTGTCCAACAAAGTGACAATGCGTCGGTACCAGAAAGCACCAGGCTCTGGAACAAGCAAGCAAAGCTGAGAACCTCTTATGTTGAATGGGGAGGCGAACAGATCTAGGTCTGGGTGACCCCAAGTCTGAAAAAGAGAATCTGCTACTTCCTGACTGAGTTCCCATTCATGAGTGAGGGGCGAGGTCTGACTGAGCTGTCTCCCAGGATGTTTTGAACTCCTGGAACATGCACTGACAGTTAGAAACTGACCCGTGCTGAATCAAGCCCAGTTCCACACCTGCATTGCCTTCATGCACAGGGTACAACTGCGCCTCCCTGCTTGTTGATGTACCACACTAGCAGACATGTTGTCCATCTGGATCAGCAGTGTTCCTATTGACAGAATGAACTTGAAAGGCCTGAAGGGCATATAGAACTGCCCTCATCTCCAAAATATTGATGTGGGTGCCATCTCCAACTGGGACCACGATCCTGGGTTCAGTGGTCCCCTAGATGGGCTCCCCAACCCAGACAGGAGGTGTCTGTGGTGAGAGTCTAAATCAGTGAGGAACTTCTGAATGGAAGGCCCCACGAAAGGTTCAAAGGATCTAACCACCAAAGAAGATCCTTCTTGATCCTGCTGGAGACTAGAACCGGATGGTCCAGGTCGTCCAAGTGCTGATCCCATTGGACCCGCAAGGTCCACTGGGTGATCCTCATATGCAACCTGGCAAGTGGGACTGCGGAGATGGAGGCCACCATCAGGCCCAAGAGGCGTGGCCATGCTCTGGCTGGAAGTGATCAGAACATTGACCTGCTCTCAAAAGGTCTCCGCCCTGTCCGGGGGAGGAAGGATTTGCACTGGACTGTGTCCAAGATGGCCCTAATGAACTGAAGGTTCTGGAAAGGGGTGAGAGTCGACTTTGGGAAGTGACTGTGATACCCAGGTAAGAAATAAGGTCCAATGTACACAAGAGAGCTTCCAGGAGACTGTCCCTGGATGGGGCTGTCAAAAGCCAGTCGTCCAGGTAAGGAAAAACTGCTATCTCCTGATGGCATAAGGCTGCAGCCACCACTGCAAGGGATTTGGTAAAACCCCCGAGGTGCCAAGAAAAGGCCAAAGGGATGGCTGTGTTTTGGTAGTGCTCCTCTTGGAAGCAGAAGCAGGAAATGCTGATTGGCCCAGGAACACCGAGATATGCAGGTACGCATCCTGCTTGTCCAGTGCACAAATCCAATGATCCTCCTGCAGAAGTGGCAGGAGACTCTGCAGTGTTAGCATGCAAAACCTTTTGTACTCCACATAAAGGTTTGGGCTGCTGAAATCTAAGATGGGTCTGAGGTCGCCCGTCTTTTTCAGAACCAGGAAAAAGTGGGAATAAAATCCCTTCCCTCTTTAGTGCAGAAGGACAGGCTCTATGGCTGCCTTCTGGCCTAGAGACCTGACTTCCTCCTTGACTAGTGGAACCTGGTGTAGTGAGTAAGATGAGCAACTTGGAGGAGAATCTGGGGGGAGCTACAGAAACTCCAAGGTGTGTCCTTTTGAGACGAGCTGCAGAACTCATACATCTGAGGTCACGTCCCTCCACTCCTGCGCATGGAGTGTGAACCTTCCTTCCACTGGCTCCTTGCCACAGGACCGAGTCTTGAACAAGGGGGCACAATCTGAAGATATAGGGGGGAACGGCTCAGGGGCAATGTGAGGAAGTATTTTTTCACGGATAGGGTGGTGGATGCATGGAACGGCCTTCCTGAAGAGGTTGTGGAGTCAAAAACAGTGGGGGAATTCAAGAATGCATGAGACAGACATAAAGCAATTCTAGTGGGGGATAAGAGGAAGTAGGCTGTTGGTTGACTAGGATCTGCAGCTTATCCAATAGGTAGGGATATGGGCAGTCTGGGTGGGCCAAGCGGTCCTTATCTACCGTCAAAGTCTATGTTTCTATGTTTCTGACTATTTAAATGCTGGCATTATTTTTTGTTTTAAACTGGTTATCAAAAGTCTTTTGAACTCCTGAAGTCCTGCAGGAAGCCTCTTGCTGGACAAACAAAGTGCACAGATAATCCACAGTGTTAACCTATTCTCACCCTATTGTGTGATACTGATCCACAAAATGTCTGAAAAACAGTAAAAATGCAGACCACATAAAGATATCTTGGAGATACAAGAGTAAATCCCCGTGGAAATTGATGTGTTTGTGTTTATAACATTTACTGTGACTTGATCTGCACAAACGAATATGAATTTCTACTTAAAAGTTTGACAGTACAGTGTGGAACTACACAGTCTCCATGTGGGTCAGAGTATCTCGGAACGCTAAAATGATGGATGTCCCTTGTAATGAGAGACAGATGAGAGGCATGCACAGATCTGCTAGTCAGTGCTGCATACAGCATATTCATACCATAGCCACCCAGGTATTTATATACTTCATTAATATCTACGATACTGTATCTGTGGAACTTCAACAAATAATGCTTAACAGAAAATGGCATCATTTTTTATGAGTATTGTGCTTATTTCCAAGAAAGAATGAACACATTCTGCCAGTTTCCAAATTATTATATTCCAATAAAATGCATTTTTGTTTATTTTTAGCTTTACACAGTGTGAAAATGTCCTATGGCTATCTTGTTATGTAACTGAACAGCTTGAGCTCTATTGCGAAAAACACGATACTCCAGGAACAGTTCTGACAGGTCTAAAGCACACAAGGCACAAGGTCTACAGCACAGGGAATGATTTATAACTGTCTTCTGAAATTTATAGCTATATTTAAACCGGTCACATTTACTTTTACTAAGTGGTATCCCCATGAGAACCAGTGCTTGCTGATTCAGTATACTTTGCTGTAACATTTTCTGACAATTCTGAGTTTGAAAATTTGCATTTTGCTCGTTTCGCCATTTCTTGTCTCCATTCAAAGGATGTTCTGTAGTGTTTCTATTTTTAGAAGAGACACAAATAAGCTGGCTTCTATACAACTTCCACAGTTAACCCTTGGCTGGCATTTCAGCCAGACTATAAATTTTGTAACATTCCATGGAAAGAAAACATTATCTGAAACAGCAGCAAATTATCATTAGCTCCTAACACAAAATAATTTAATACTTCATTTTTTATATGATTTTGAAATATGAAATACATTTTAGATGAAATACATTTTAGAGCACTCTACAAATTTTAGTTAGTCATGCAAATACATTATCAGAATTACTGCAATTTCTTTTACTAGCACCTGCACTATGTGATCAAATGCTAAATCTGTTATTTAAGCTGGAACAAAAGGCTTTTACCTACTGTACTATGCACAAAACTCTGAAACTCACTGCCTGAAAACCTAAGGAATTAATATTTCCAGTCGATTTCAGGAAACATCTGCTTCCCAGGTATGCATGTACTATGAGTCATTTATATACTACAATATATTATCATGCATTGTTATATGTTCACGTTGTGCCAGAGAATAGACACTGATTGCCCTATGCACTTACACTGGTAAACAACAATGTAATTAAGATTATGATTACTCATGAATACTTCTAATCATTTATCGTATTAACGAGGCACAAAACAAAGGAACAGTTACTGTAACAGTAGATATTCGCGAGAGAATTTCTTCCCTTAGACCACACCTTTGGAACAATACCTGTGTGAGCACTAGAACCACATGGAAACTTTTGTTAGTTGTGGCCGTCCACGACAATGTCACATGTCAGTATCTACATAAACGCGGCCAGCCCCATCTTTCCTCAGTTTCCCACTGGAGAATGTGCTCAGAGGTCTATCTTCTTAGGGAACCAGGAGATTATATCAGCACTGTCAGATATTAGGCAGACGCAGCCACTGGAGAAAGCAACCATGAAAATTCCCAAGGCAGAACTGGATGCCATATTCCCCTACAGCTGATGAAAGGGGGAAGGGGGGGTGGCATGGCCTAAGGGAAGAGATTCTCTCGAAGATCTACTGTTACAATCAGTCCATAGCTGTTCTATCATCTTCAAGGATATCTCTTCCGCTAGGCCACACCTTTGGAATGAGTTCAAGTAGACCTAAAAGCTAACAGAGAGGATGATGCAGTCTGTTCATGACAGTAGGTCCTGTAGAACAGCAAGGCCAAAGCTTGCACATCTATGACAAACAAAGTGCAGACTGTAATCTTTAGTAAAGATGTGGACAGTACTCCAGTTGGTTGCAGCACAGATGTCAGCCTCAGAGACATTTCTGAAGCAAGCAAGAAACAGATGTGGCCATACCCCTTGTGGAATGACTACAAACCACACCAGGAAGTTCCTTACGTACTTTGTATTAAGAAAACATAATACAATGTGCTAGCCATTTGGATAAGCACTGTTTCTATTTTATTTTTTTATTCATTATACTTTTGTAGCCCCAATACCTCAGCCAGGTCATGGACCTTCATTCCACCTCCATACTGAACGTGCCCCCGATGCCCCTGGTTTTACCCCAGGGCGGGGCATGACACTGACACCCTCTACGGCACTGCAGACAATGGGACAGGTCAAGGAGGCCGTCCTGGAGACTGATTGAAGCCGAGGCTAGCTTCATCTAGGGCAGCTGGCAGCTAGGTTTTCTCCTGTAAGCAGGGGTGAGTAGTGCAATGACACCAGCGTCCATCCCGCCCCTCAGAGTCTTGTTGGTGCCAGTCGCTGTGGTGCCCCGGCCCTCCGCCAGGGGTCCATCAAGCACCAGTTAGACACTGCACCTCCCCAGGAGGGAGGCAGCCATGGGATGTTGATCCTTCTCCCTGGCCACTCCTCCGATGACCCAGGTTCATTTCGAACTCGGGTTGCTGGCATGCGGAAATCCAACAGCTGCACTGACAGGCGGCCTCTGGACAAGCACTGTTTTTAAACAGATACACCTTCTTTCTTAGGGGCAAATAAAAAGCTGAGAGGACTTTCTGCAGTCCTTGGTGTGAGCAGTATAGTATCTTAGGATTCTATGACATCCAAAGTGTATAGCAATGCTTTATCTTAATTGGCATGCTCAGGATAATAAATTGGCAGGTGGATGGTTTGATTTAGTGTGAATTCAGACACCATCTTTGGCAAAAACTTAGGATTAGTACATAAAGACTCTGTCTTTATGGAAAATCAAATATGAAGGCTCAGACATTAGAGCCTGCAGTCTGAAATCCTTTGAGCTGAAGTGATTGCAACTAAAATAACGTTTTCCATGAAGAAAGCGTAAGCCGCAACTCAAGGCTGGCTTAAAAGGAGCCAAAGTAAGTTTCTCAAGCACATAACTGAGGTCCCATGGGGGGACCAGATTGCAAATGGGAAGTTTCATGTGCAGAATTCTACTCAGAAGGTACTGTATGTAAGACTTCTAATTGAGCTATCATATGCCCATTAACACAGCAGCATGGAAAATTGACATAGCTGCCAGATGCACCTTCAGTGAGGTATACTGTAGACCGGAGTCTGACAGTGACAGAAAGTATTCCAGCACTGCAATGACCAGACAGGTAAATGGATCCATATTTTTGGAAGTGGCCCACAAAGTGAAACACTTCCACTTTCAAGAGTATGTTTGTCTGTTGGAAGACTTTCTGGTCACAACCAGTATATCAGCTACTTTTGGTGACACCCCAAATCATGCAATGGCTATGTCTTCAGAAATCATGCAAGCAGATACAGGGACTTCAGGTCTGGATGGACCAGTGACCCCATGTCCTGTGACAACAGGCCTCTGCACAGAGGCAAAGGTACTTGAGGCTCCACTGCTAGTTGTTACTGCAGTGGATACATAGATACATAGACAGTGTCGGCAGATAAGGGCCTATGGCCCACCCAGTCTGCCCATTTGAGCTTGTAAATTCAGTTTATGTTTTCCTAGAAGTCTGTTGCCCCTTACCCCTGACCTCCAGAATTCCTTTATGTCTATCCCATGCATTCTTAAATCCCGTGATTGTTTCAGTCCCCACCACTTCCTCTGGCAGGGTGTTCCACTTGTCCACCACCTGTTCTGTGAAGAAATTCTTCCTCCTGTTTCCTCTGAATCGTCCTCCCTCCAAATTCATCCCATGCCCTCTAGTCCTGGAACATCTTTTTCTCTTAAAAATAGTGTATTCCTGCACCCTGTTCCTCCCTGTAAGATACTTGTATGTCTCTATCATATCCCTCTCTCCTCCTCTCCTCCAGGGTACATGTTCAGTTCCTTCAACCTGTCTTCATAGGACTTGTGATGCAATCCATGCACCATCTTTGTTGCCCTCCTCTGAACCTTCTCTACCCTGTCTATGTCCTTACGTAGGTATGGTCTCCAGAACTATACACTGTACTCTAGGTGGGGCCTCACTAGTGTCTTGTATAGAACTGCAGTGGATACTAGATTTGTTGGGGCCACAGAGGTGCAACGAGGAATGATGATTGCACCCTCCATCTGTAGTTTCATAATACTCTGAATTAATGGAACGGGAAGAAATGTGCACAGAAAGCTCCCTTTCCAAGAGAGGGACATGTCTCGCCAATAAACTCCAGTCCCTGGAGTGAATGAGCAGAAATGCAGCAGTTTTGCGTTCTGTGAGGAATGGAAAAAGGTCCAACTCTGGATGGTCCCACCTTACAAAGAGGTCATCTGCCATGGAGGTCAGCACTTCCCATTCATGCATCTTGGACTGTGACCTGCTTAACTTGTCTGCTAAGACATTTTGGACCCCTGGGAGATGCATGGTTGGTAACTACAGGCCACGCTCCAGCAACCAGTACACACATCTATTGTTTCCCAACAAGGATAGGAATGAGTCCCCTTGTTTGCTTATGTAATATGTAACACTGACACTGTCCATCAGCACTAGCAGAGAACTCAGAGTCAAATGTTCCTGGAAAGTCTAGAGACTGTATAAAAGCTCTCATCTCCAGGACTTTTATGTGTGATTTGGCTTCCACCTGGGTCCATGAACCTTGGGTTTGATAAAGTATTTCATAAACTACTAAATTTGTCCTTTGAGTCTGGTACGGTCCCCCTAGCATGGAAATCGGCCTATGTCATCCCTCTCCACAAGGGTGGCGACACCTCAGTCCCCGGAAACTACTGTCCCATCTCCCTCCTCCCCTCTCTTGCCAAGTTGCAAGAGTCTCTTGTCCAGACCAGACTAACTGATGTTCTCAGGTCCACAAATTACCTCTCCCCATACCAATCTGGGTTCAGGAAGTACCACTCAAAAATATCTTCCCTCCTCCGTGTCACTGGACATATCCAATCTGCCCCTGACCATGGCCAACTAACCGCTGCAATTTTTGTCGATTTGGCTAAAGCCTTCGACTCTGTCTCCCACGTCCTGCTTCTTGACAAACTCATGGAAGCTAGACTCCCCCCCCCCCAACAGTATAATGATTTGAATCCTTCTTCAAAAATAGGCGACAGTCAGTCAGGATCGCGAATTCCACGTCCCCCCCATCCTCGGTGGTGTTCCCCAAACGTCAATCCTAGGCCCAATTTTATTCTCCCTTTTCATCAACGATCTCCCCACAGTCTGCATAAGGTCTCATATACAGAGAAATATGTATGCAGACAACACTATACTTTTCGCATCCGGCCCTGTTGTAAGTGACATCCACTCTCTACTACAACATGACTACAACATGCAGTCTTGGTTTTGTGCAAACAATCTCAAAATAAATATCTTCAAAACTGTTTCCATGACCTTCAGGTCAGGTCAAAACTAGCAAGAACACCCAGCCCCTGTAATCACCACCATGTATGGAAACACACTAAACACCAACTCTTCCTATAAATACCTAGGAGTATGGCTAGACCTCTGCTAAACTACTCAACCCACATAGATGCCATCACTTTGAAGCTCTGCCCGAAGCTTGGTCTTCTTACAGAAACTGTGACTCCCTCCACTACCTGTTAGACACACACTGCTAACAAAATGATCACTCCCATCTTTGATTACATGGACATTGTGTACAACATCACCCCCTTCACCTCATTATCCAGGCTGGACTCCTTATTCCACGATTTTTGCTATTTTGCAACAAATTCCCCTTTCAGAACACACCACTACATGCTTCTTTCCTCCCTCGGGTTAGAGCCACCCTCCCATTACTGTTTTTGCCACTCGGTTTCTTTTATTTCCAAATTTTGGTCTGACTTACTGCTCCCCTACCTGGCCAAGAAACTAACCCCTGCAGCCTTTTCTTCTTACTCGCTGTGCTCTAGGGACTCCTGCTCCTTCTCCTTCCCCAAACCATCCTCATCAGCTGGCAAATCTGCCTTCTCCTACCGTCTCCCCTACCTATGGAACCAGCTTTCCAGACCTTCAGAAACTCACCCTTGCACAACTCCATTAAATCTCAACGTCGTCAGCTCCCCTTCATGCCTGTAACTGCAACTAGTCTGCCATTACTCAAATGAACATGGTTTAAACTTCAATACCTCTGTACTGTATATTATTGTATTTATGTAACTGATTGTAAATAACTATATATGCAACTGAATGTAAATAACTCCTTTGTACAAAATTATGTAATTGTATGTAATATTCTCATGTATCAATTCTATCTAAGTATACTGTTTGTAACTCCCTCCCCTCACCCCAGGTCACACCTGAAACGAGCCTTGGCTCAGTGTGCTTTCCTAGTTATCAAATGTTTAAATAAAATAAATAAGTAGAAAAGACCCAGATGTGCTCCCCACCCAGATACTGATGCATTCAAAGTAAGGATCTGAGTCAGAGTTTGGGATTAAGAATGGAACATCCCTCAAGAGATTGCTGCGGTCCATCCAAGTAACTAAAGTGTTCACAGTGATCGCTGGTGCAGGGCTGGGTGCAAATGGTGGGCCATGCTAAGCCCTAATCTCGAACCATAGAAACATAGAAGTTGACGGCAGATAAGGACTGCAAGGCCCATCCAGTCTGCCAACAAATTAAACAAAACACCCAATGCACTCTCAGAACAGATGCAAGTGTTCTTGCAATGGAAATACTCAGACACTTTCAGGATACAATTCTAAAGTAGTGACTTGTTTTGAAAATAATAAAGTAACGGCAGGACTCTATACAAAATGTTGGGAGCTGAAGACCGCTATCCCAGAGACCCCGGTGCTTCTCTCAGTAGAGCTTCCTCAGGGGGCGCTGTTCTGGGATTAGATGCACCCTTAAATACTATTCAATTTATTACATCATAGATCACTTGATACATGTATTGTGTGTACAGAGTATTAAAAGGTTTTATGCGGTCCATTCACCACATCAGTGTTTTGCATAATTGGAATGTGACAAGTACTTTTTGGTCCACGTCGTCAGTCAATTGATCCTATTGCATTCTCAGTGTCCACTGTGGTATACGCATATGTAAGGGAGCCAGTGGCACAGTCACTATGGTTGCTGGCCCCAGGAGACACAGAAAAGTCAGGGCTCAGCCATAATGACTGCTGTACACCAGTTGCGCTTGAGATGTTCTACCCCACCCAGGGGTAGAAATACTCAGCCCTGTGGCCAGGACTGCGCCTGTGTACTGCAGCCCTCTGGTAAGGAGACAGTACTGACTTTGGTATATTCACTGTAACCCTCAGGTCTTCCAACAGCTGTCGAGTATAGGACAGGCTGTGTTCAAGTTGGATCGTGGACCTGGCTTTCAAAAGCCTACAGTACAGGTATGGGAAGACATACAGACCATCCCTGTGAAGAGCTGCTGCCATCACTACTAAGCATTTGATAAAGACCCGAGATGCAGAAGACAATCCAAAGGGCAATACTCTGAACTGGAAGTGCTCCCCTTTCAGGACAAATCTCAAAAACCTTCTGTGATGCTGTCTGATTTTGGTATGAAGGTACGCATCCATCCTTCATATCCAGGGAGCAAACTCAGTACCCTGTTTGCAACAGGGAAATCAGATTTGCAGGGAGACCAAGTGAAACTTCTTGTATTCTGTGTAGAAGCTTAAGTCTCACAGGTCTGACATCTGTCCATTTGGGGAACAGGAAGTATCTGGAGAAAAACCCTTTGCCTTTCTGGCATAAAGGTACTGGTTCCATGGCACGTTTGTTAGCAAAGCTTGTATCTTGTCTTTCAGGGACACATGTCTCGGGGATAAGCTAAAAGAGATGGAAGATGCTCTGGAGGGGTTTCTAGCAGTAAGCACTGTGACCAATCCTGCCCAAGGAAGAACATCCTAGGCCAATTATCTTCCAACTTTTGAACTATTTGGACAAAGGTCATAAAGTATATATCTAAAATAACATATGTGAGTTGAAGGAAGTGCAATGGGAAGGTAGGAGGCTATTTTTTATTACAGGACCTTAGCCCCTGACTTAGACCCAAGCAGGATACTTATATAAAATCGAAGCTGTATGCAGCACAAATTAGGGTTGAGGTTCTAAATCCTGCAAAGCTAGTGGTCACCACACAAAATAGCCAACAGCAACTTGCCTCGGCAGAGTAGGTGAAACAGAAGCTTCCTGCATTATTCCCCAATTGGTTGCCAATATCAGGACTTGGAGAAGCGCCAGTCCCATGAGATGACAGCGATGTATCTCTTGGCACTGTTAGAGCAGTTCAGGTGATGCCATCAACAGTTGGAGCAGTTTGTTTACTTTTTTTTGTTTCTACTAGTTCAGTTTGAAACAGTCCAGCAATTTTATGTAAAGACCTAACAGACTAGCCAGAGGTGTGGGGGTAAGTGCAAGTGTTCTTCTTCTACCTGAGGCCATACACTAACTTGCAATCAGACCAGCCCTAAGGCTAATCAATGAGGCAACTGGGATAAAGGGGTCAATGAAGCACCAAGCCAGACTGGTCTGTCTTCCTACACAGCAGTGGGGGATTTTGGCACCATTTAAGTCTGAAATCAACTGTCGCTGACTCTCTTATCTTGAACAAGCCAGATAGGAGAACAGACTGTCCGAAGGCACCTCCCACAATACTAGTGAGCTGTCGCCCCTCACCTCTTGCATTGTTTGAGCAACAAGGGACACAGAAGCGTTGTTACTTGTCATGGTGGGCAGTTGCTTCATTGAGAGCACTAAGAACTGGACTGCCACTCTATTTTATTTTTTCACCATTTTATTCAACATGTTCAGAAAGTGATGACTTAGGACAACCCTTGCATAGGCACGTCGCCACTGTATTACACAGGAGGCAACAGTTTCTGTGGATTGGTGGGATGGGTGAACTAACACGTAGTGTACTGTGATTTAAATTAATTTTGCCATTATATGAGTATCAGTAGGGTGCAAGTGCTATACTTACTTAGAAATCGAAGGCTAAGCCTCAAACGAAAGACGTGCTTCCCAAGTGAACTTACAGTACTTAGGGAAGGAGACTGTGGGAGAAATAGTCCAGCCCTTGTCAGTACCTCGTGAGTGACGTGAGGGGACACATGGTTTCACTTCTAGGACCAATGCATAATATTTTTCCTTGACCTAGATTTGCTGCAGTCAAACTTTATTGTCACCCTTTTCCTGATGTGCAGCCTGATCTTGCCTGTCTGCTGACATGTCATGGGCCATACAGAAAGGAGTGAGGTTGAAAGGACCAGGAGGTTGTGGTGAGATGGCTGTTGCATGTTGTTATGTAATAAAGTTTCTGCTTTCAATGTGTTATCTTTAGGAATCATTCAATGGGAGGGAGGGCTTCTAACAGACAAGCAGGAACATTGAGTGACCGAAAACAAATATCATACAAAGGAGCAGGAGAGCAGGCTCCAGGATAGTGATATGCATGAGATATGGGTAGTGTCCATCAAATGGAGACCTGGAACATTAAGGGGGGCAGGCAAAAGGAAGGAGGCACTGTGCGTTGTGCCACATCAAGAGCCTAGGAGCAAGTATTGCAGATTTGCAGGAAACACACATTAAGATGGAAAAAATCACAGTGCTTTAGATGGGAGTGGGTGGGCCAGGTTTACAGGGTAGGTGATACCATGATACACACAGGGATGATAATTTTAATAGCCCACTTTGTTCCCTTCCAGCTACAACACGAAATACGGGACCAGGAGGGACACTATATACTAATACAGGGGATACTGGGACAGACAGAAGTGGTTCTTGGCAGTATTTATGGGTCAAACCCATACTATCCAGGTTTTTTCACGAAGTTAGCCATAGAACTGGACCCCTTCACATGCCTTCTGATAATTCTGAGAGAGGATTGGAAAATATTTGACCTGCCTGATCTTGACAGAACTGGGAGGCAATGTATTGGTTTAACCCTGGGTCAACTTGCTCTACGGGAACTCCTTGACCAGTTGGGACTTACAGACCCATGCAGACTGCTCC
The DNA here is from genome assembly GCA_016271365.2 of Neoceratodus forsteri. NCBI lineage: Eukaryota > Metazoa > Chordata > Ceratodontiformes > Ceratodontidae > Neoceratodus > Neoceratodus forsteri. The sequence goes on from CM057450.1 coordinate 1,226,045,285, forward strand.
ACCCATCCACCAAAGCCTTTTCCTGTTATTCTAAACCTCATGACATCTTTTCACAAGTAGATTTTCTCTTGATTAGTCAGGAATTTATTCCAGGCCTACAAACATGTGAAAGGGAGGCACAAATTGTTTTGGACCAAGCCCCAGTAATGCTCCAGATTGACTTATTTTGGGGGAGTAATGCGAATAGGACTTGGAAGTTTAACCCACAACTTTTCAAGGATGAAAACATAATGGAGAAAATTAAGCAACATGTCACAGCTACCTTACAGGGGAAAGAGAGGTCTATACGTGAACAAGATGCACTTTAGGGGTGCCATAAAATGCTGCTGGAGGGGAAAGTCCTTGTGCAGATACACTAAATTTTCCAGAGTACTTTTCACTATAGTAGGGGAGGTTGGAGGAAGGTTAGGATAGAGAAACGGGAAGAGTTGGGGAAATGGATAGGAATGTATCAATTGGGACATGGAAGGAGTGAAGCCAGTAGGGAATGTAAACACGGGGATACTAAGTTGCCAGAAGTTAACCTAGTTGTATTTAAACTGATGTCTCTGGGCCCAGTTTAAAGGGTTTCAACACTGCATTATAAATTGTCAACATAAACTCAAAAGAGTTCAGTTTCAACTCTAGCTTCCACAGTCTGTTAGTGTAGCTAAGGTTTTGGGTCATCTTCCAAAAACCTGGGACTGTTCATTGGTAAGCTAAACTGTATAAGTCACCTGGTGGGTAAAGTGGGTGTTGTCAAGTCATTGGTTCTCTCTCTTCTGGGTCACCATCCAGTACCGTCAAAAGTGCTTCCAGATTGCCAAACTTTCTTAGGTAAGCATTCCTAGCTTCTCTTAGGTTGTGTGCCAGTCTTTCCAATCTGAGCACTTCTAGGGTATCTGTTAGCCATTCTTGCTGTGTCAGAGCTCCTGTGTCTAGATGTGTCTAGACAAATTTCTAATATTGTCTTCTTAGCCACTGCGGTCACTAGGGATATGGCGTGCCTCCTACTTCCCGCCACTTTTGCCTGTGCTACGTTTCCAACGATACTTATGTCTTGAGTGAAAAGGTCACTCAGCCCCAGAAGTGAATTCAGGGATTTTCTGATGTTGTCCAAGAGTATGGCTCTCAATGGCAGTCCCACAAGACATGTAGAAGAGTTCCTTCAGGGTGTCTGCATTTGTAATGACATGCCATGGGGATACTTCCCATCCTGTGCAGTTCTGCTGGTGTGTAGTAGAGATTGTGCATGATCATGAACTGCTGTGTTTTGTAATCTGTGATGGATGAGGCACTTTTTGCAAATGCCCAGATCTGGTCCCACTTCCATGTCTCAGTGTTTGCTTCCAGTACTTCTGACCACCAATGTCCCACATACCTGCATTGCTGTGTATTTTTTTAAAGATGGTGCTGTACCAACTTGCTATGGAGCTATTGTTGAGGCAGTTTGGGGTTATTTCTAAGTCCCACGTAGAGAGCACATAGCTTATTATTCGAGTTTTCCATTTGGTGGTAATTGCATGTTGCAGCTGGAGAACTGATCGGGTGCCCTTAGTTGGTGAGAGTTTTGTAGGGTCCTGAAGCTGGTATGCCCATGGAGTGTGATAATGTGCCTTAATTGCCAAATACCCTTTTCTCTCCACTGAGGGAAGTCTGCTGCTTTTCCATTGTTTTGATACTAGGGTTTAACCAGAGGCGTTGGGCCCAGTGAGAGTGGAGTGTAGCAGCAGTTCTTTTAAGTAGTGTGTGGTAAAGAGAAAGGGTCATTGCCAAAGGGCTGTCCTACTCGGTTCTACTCGGTGTGTCAAGACACAAGAACGTGTTTTCCCATCGAGAGTGTCTCCCACTCCTAGTGGGTGTCTAGTTAACATGTGTCTCTTTCCAATTAAGATGGCTATCTAGTAGATTTTAGAAGTTACTGAAACTTTTGCAGTCCACTACTTCTTGTGGTATTGCATTCCAAGCTCTAGCCACCCTCACTATATCGAAACTGTCTCTTTTTCTTGTGTTAGCGGTCGGTTTGTATAGTTGTTTATTGTGACTTCTTAGGTTGGCAGTTCTATTTTTGATAGTACAAACCACACTGCTTAGTGAGTTGTTTGTCTTTAAGTATTTTATACAGCTGTAGCATGTCTCGCCTAGCTCGTCTGTCTTCCAGGGTGACTAGACCTGTCTGTTGTAGCCTAGATTCATGAGAGTTATTTTTTTAGGTTGGGTATTAGCTTTGTTGCTCACCTTTGTGCAGATTCAACAAGTTTTATATCCCTTTTGTAAGTGGTGTTCCAGAAGAGCGATCCAAAGTCCATGTGGGGCCGTATGTAAGTTTTGTAGAGTGGAATCAGAACCGATTGATTTTTATTAACTAAGGTACACCTTACTCTGCTTAGTATTGAGTTGGCTGTCTGTGCAGCATTCCTACAATGATTCCTCTGTGTTAGTGTTATTCACAATAACACCCAAGTCTCTTTCTTTAGAAGAACATTTTAGGGTTAAGTTATTAAGTTGATATAAGTATTGGGGATTATTTTTACCAAAATGGAGTAATACACATTTGTCCGTATTTAATATTTTGTTTTCTGTACACCGGCGTTCAAGTTCCAATAGATCACTGCAGATCGATTGATAGTTATCGTATGTGTCAACATTTCTCCCTAGTTTAGTGTCATCTGCAAATTTTATTATAGCATTTGTTATGCAGTTATTAATATCCATAATGAAAATATTGAACAATGTGGGTCCCAACATGGATCCTTGAGGGACACCATTAGACACGATCCCAGGCTGGGACAAGGTACCTCTAACCCTAACTCTCTGTGTTCTGTGGTTAAGCCAGTTGTCAATCTATTTCACTATATTGTTATTAATTCCCAGTGTAGATAGCTTTACCAATAGTTCTCTGTGAGGCACCTTCTCAATAGCCTTTCTGAAGTACAATAGTATGACACCCATCAATTTGTTTTTGTCCAGATTAGTGCTAATTAAATTACAGAATGTAGTGAGATTTGTTGTACATGAACGATTTGGTGTAAACCCATGCTGCAGATTATCCATAATTCTTAAATTAGTAAACTCAATTCTATTTTGTTTTTAATCAATCTTTCAAGTAATTTACAGCAAACAGCAGTAAGACTTATAGGTCTATAGTTGTTATTTGACTTTTTAGGTCCTTTTTTTATGAATGGGGAAAACTGTAGACTTTTCCAGTCATCTGGTATAACTCCTATCTAAAGTGATTTATTGCATAACAAAGTCAGTGATATAGAGATATTTTCTTAGTTTGTATTCGGATTTGGAGATTAATATCATCTGGTCCCGCAGATGATTTTGGTTTAAGTTGAGCTATAGCACTAATGACTTCATCACTGGTAAATATAATTGGTTCAGTTCTCTCTTGTACTACTGTGTAGTCTATCTGATCTTTTTAGCTATAGATAGAACAGAAGTAGTCATTAAATAGTTGTGCTATTACTTGGTCACCTGTTATTGACTTTCCCTGGTGACAAATGGACCAACTTTGTGAGTGTTAATATATGAATAAAATGATTTCTGGTATCCTTAGTATATGCTAACTTTATTTCTAGTTTATGTTTTTCCTGTTTGATTAACTTTTTTAGTTTGAGTATCTCTTGTTTATAGTTATTATGGGCTTGTATGGTGTTGCACGTTTTTAATCTGGTAAATGTCTTCTTTTTTCTTTGTATCTGTCTCTCGACTCGCCTAGTTAGCCATGCTGGAACTTTATCTTTGTTATTTACAACTTCTTGACTGGTATGTACATTTGTACACATGTACCTATTGTATCTTTTATAATTGACCAACCATGCTCAACCGAACTGCCCTCCAAAGTCTCATGCCAGTTGATGTTATCCATATATTCTCTGATTTTGATGAGATCAGCTTTATTATAGTCGTGGAGCCATTTTGGGGTTTGCATAGAGGAGTGCAGACGTATCTTATTTTTTGGCTGGGACATACGTTTCGCTCGATCTGGAGCCACAGTGGTGCGGGGGCTGCTGATGTGTGACCTTCACGTTTCTTTGCCCAATGGGTTACTCTGGTCATCTGAATTGTCATGTAGTATAGTTCTGTATCTGGTATTTTGAGGTGCCCTTGGGACTGTAACCTGGCTATTTTCTTTAATGCACATCTGTGGGTCACACAAATTTGGATATTAAACTTTGCAAGCTGTGGATTTAATTTTAATGTATTTTAGTTTGGATCATGGACATGTTAAAAAGAACTCTTGGAAGTATGTTCATTTTTAAAGTAGCTTCTCTCTGGCCCATTGCCAGAGGCGACATGTGCCACCTTTCCAGGTCTGCTTGTATGTTTTGTATTAGTGACTTCCAATTCTTAATTGTTGTTTCCTTTGCTGAGGCATATAGGTTGAGGCCAAGGTATTTTAATTTCTTTCACTTCCATTTCATACCAGTGTTACTTATCATATGTCTCATGTACCATGCATTGGTCATCCGTATTTCTGCTGTTTGTTGATTGAGTTTGTAACTTGAGAAGTGAGCAAAGGTTCAAATAAGCTTTAAACAACAGAGGTACTGAGGTGCTGAGGTTTAGGACTGACATCACTATGTCATCTGCGTAAGTGCTGGCTTTACAGGTTATTCCCCATACTGAAATTCCTTGAATGGTCATGTCCTTCTAACGACTCTCAGGAGGAGATCTATGGCAATACTTGATTGTGCCTGGGACAAGGGGCATCCTTAGTGCATTCCTCTTGATAGGGTGAATTCATTGAAGAACAGTTTATCTGTGCACACAGCCACTTTGGAGGCCATATAGAGGAGTTGGATCATTTGCACTAGGACAGGAGGAAGCCAAACGCTTTCAAGATGTTAACTAGGTAAGGCCATTCTACCCAGTCGAAGGTCTTATCTGCATCAAGGGAGATGGGGGCTGTCAGGTCTTTTGACTGCTGTGCTGCTAGGGTGATATACATTATTTTTTCTTAAGTTTTCAGATATGTGGTGCTCCTTCATAAAGCCTGTTTGGAGATTTCCAGTGATAAGAGTCAATACTGTATTTATTCTTATCATTAATATTTTTGCATAAATCTTTGTGTCTATATTAAGCAGGCTGATTGGGCGGTAGCTGAAGCATAAGAACTATCTTTCCCGGGTTTAGTGATGAGTGTGATGAGACCTGACATCATTATGTCTGACAGTTCTCCTTTTCTGGGGGCTTCATTATGTGCTTCTTTTAGAGTGGGCACCAGTAAGTCTCTAAATTCAATGTAAAAGTTCAGGGAGTACCCAACTGGACCAGGTGCTTTCCCTTTAGAGAATGATTTAATGACACAGTCTACCTCTGTGTGGTACTGTATATTGCTGCCTGTAGTTTGTAATGGAGGTCTTCTGCTATGGTAGGTAGGTTCAGGTACATGACAAAGTTGCTTAGTTCCAGGAGATGATGTTTGGATTCTGTTGTGTATAAGGTTTTATAAAAGTCTACAAACATGTCATTTATTTTTTACGGATCAGTATTAATGCTTTCTGCTTCTGTGAGTCGTATGCCAGCTATTTTTACTTTTTCTTTGGCTTACTTTAGCCTTAACTCATTCACTCCACAGGAGCTCTTTGAGAGTTCCATCACTTGTGTCCTGTATACTCTTAACACTACATCCTGGGCCTTTCTAAGCAAAATCAAGCCATAATCAGCATGCCACAAACAAATGTAACTACCTCTTGAACCGTAAGTGCTACACACAAAGTATCAGTGGCGGAAGCACCAAAGTTTTGTCGGCAGTGACAATGCCGACCTCCCCCACAGCAATGGCACAATACCAATGCAGGTATTGTGCCACCTATTTCATGGGTGTCTTCTGTGGGGGGCTGTGCCCCCCACACCCCCACGGACTTTAGGATTCCAACTCCAGGTCGGAGTTGGTCCAGGAAGGGGACAGAACACTGGGAGAAGGCAAAACACGGAAAAAGGACCATTACCATGAATGTCGCCATAATGGCCTTTTTTCCTGTTTCGCCATCGTGGTGTCGCTGTAAAGGGGTGCATCGATCAGTGGCAAAGTTGTTCAGCACAAAATTACCTTTCTGATGGTGCAATGCAGTCAATTCTATTCAATTCAGTTCCCAAGTAATGCAGAGAAATAATGATGACAACCTGAGAAGGGTCCAAGGCAAACAGGAAGTGTTTAGCTGCCGAATGAAGTCGTCGTGGGAGACAAAGGGGATGATTTGGCTGCCAACTACTGGCATTTCCTGGAGGTAATGAGTTAAGGTGAGTATTTTCATGGTTTTTGGCCCACTGGTCATGTAATTAAGTTTGGCTTTCTGGAAGGTAAATTCTGCAGTCTCTTAAGTTATTGTTATATTTCTGTTTTATTCAGCTCTATTCCTCTCATGTTTCGGCAGAGTTGTCAGTAGTCTGGTGCTGCTCAATCTCTTTAAGAGTGAGCTAGCGGGCATCAGTCCAAATTCTTTTTTCCTATGAAAGCACAGAACCATTAGTTTTCCTCTCAAGGCATGTTTTAGGGCTTTCCATGTAACCACCTATGATGTGCCTTTGGGATCATTGGCTTCCCTGAATGCTTGGATGTTTTCTTCGATATTCTTTGTGCATTGCTTGTCTTTGAGTATTGGATTGTTGAACCTCCATCATGCTGAGTGTGGCTCTTCATTTGAGATTGTTATGGACATTTTGACCGGCACATGGTCCGAAATAGTTATTGGGAAGGGGGTAAACTACTCCAGATCTAGTATTATTTCTCTTGACACTATCCATTAGCCAATGTGAGATGAGGTATGGTGGCATTGTAATCTGAAAGCGAAGGCTGCTTTTTCCGGGTTAAGGAGGCACTAGATGTCCACAACGTTTTGTTCATCTAATACTCCCTCCCAGGCTTTTGCTGTTTGTGATAGGACTCTGTTAGGATTTGTACTGTCCACCATGGGGTCCAAGGTCATGTTATGCCTCTGCCAAGGATAACTGTGTGCCATGGAAATTGAGCTAGTTTGCAGTGGAAGATGCTGACAAAGCTGATTTCGTCAGCACTGGGACAATAAATGTTGAGGAATAGGAAATGGCTGTTATTCAGTTCCCAAGTCACTAAAATGACTCTGCCACTTGGACTTTACCAGTGTTCAGACACGCTAAGTCCACATTTCCTGAGTATCAGTACAGCTACTCCCCCTTGGTGGTTGCTTGACTCCTGCCCCCAGTACCTGTCCCACCCAATCTCTTCATAGTAGCTGTGCCTCTGTAGGTGGTCAGGTGGGTCTCCTGCAAAAATGCCATTTGGGCATCTAATCTTTTTAATTACTGTAGCACCTTGTGTTGGTTCTTGTGATTCTACAATCCCTTTACATTCCACGTTATCACTGTAATCTTAACTCCCATTTGACTGTGCAGTGTTTAGGTGTAATCTCTCCTTATACCCCTTATGACAGTTGTGACTTTCCTGTATCTCAGTAGGTTTCCACAATTTACATTCTCTGAGGACTTCTTTTAATGGAAAGGTTTTCAATCATCTCTCCAACCATACCTGCTTTCTGTTCTCATTACTTAATTCATCAGTCATCACCTGGGCAGTATGCTGTGGGGAACAGACCACCCTTCACAAAGTTCTGCCTACAGTATAAAGGGCTTTGTAGTTCATAGTTAACTCTAGAGAATGTGTTCAGGTTTCCAGAGATATAATGGTGTTAAAAGGGGGAAACAGTAGTTACCTTGGTAAACCAGTTTTCACCATTTCAAAACTTTGTTTCAAGGTAGTTCCCCCATCCCCGGCTGTTCTTGGTCCTATGGCATGGTTGTGTTTCCAGATCTTTTGGTTCTGGATTAGTCTCAAGTCCACTAATGTAGCTCTTTGTGCATTGCTAACTATTGGCTGCATATTTTATCATCTGAGGACAGCTCAACTGTCATGTGTGCCCACTCAGGGGTCCCCATACCACGTTAGCATCACTTGAGCTCCTGACTCCCAGAGAGGGTATTATGCGGAATCGTTCTGTATTATGGTCAAGAGGGGAAGAGAAGGAGGCCCAAGAAGCCCCAACTTGATGACTCACATCAGGATTGTCCTTCAAGGCCACTCTCACCAAACTTTGCTGGTGTGAGGTGCCAGTCCCACCTTCCCTTGGGGTAGGTGACAGAGGCAGTTGCTACTGCCCTCTAACTCATTTTCTGCCACCTGCCTTTGATGACTAACCCAAGGTGGGAGGTTAGCCCCAGGGCTGCAAACATTTTAGGTGGGAATGTAGCCCACTCAGCATTTAGTCAAATCTCGAGGCGGCAGGGGCTAGTGTGTACAAGAGAATATGTAGGAAGCTGCCACCTCTATTGTTCAACCCTTCAGTGAGAGCCCAGAGAGAAGCAGACCCCTGGGCTTCCCTCACCCAGTCTCCCCCCAGGACCCTCAGAGCATTTTTATTAATGGAACCTCCACAGTAAAGCACTCGCCTCATGGGTCACTCTGGGCTTAGATGGCTTCTCCTGGGACTTTGTTTCTCACCCCTATGAGTCAGCATCCAATCTCTGGCATGATTCAGTGTTTCACTGTGGGCTGACAGCTAATTTCTCTGCAAATTGTTTCTGCTATGCCTTTATTTTATTTCATGTCAAAGACTTTGTTAAATTGTGTTAGGCTCCTGGGGAGTCAGGACCAAAGAGCTCCGGTTCTCTTGCCACAGGAGGATGTGATCATGCAATTTTTTTGCTCCTGGGTCCCCCAATCCTCCATTCGAGGTCAGGCCTGCCCTGCTTGTCGTCCACCCGTGCCCAGGCTTACCCCCCTGGGCAGGGCTGCCAGGAGGGCTCCCCTTCCCCAACTAACACTGTAGGCAAGCCCTGGCTTTCCCCCTGGGTCCAGGCCATGGGAGCAGGTCCCCCCCGGCAGAGATCAAGGCAGTGGAGATGGTGGCAGAGCAGGTCATCATGCCAGGGGGCCGGCTTTTCAATGCTTGCTGGATCACTAGTGGGGGGATGTGCAATGATGCGCTGCCCCCCTAAGGTGATGGTGCCAGCCGCAGTGGACCCCCAGCCTCAGTCAGAGGTCCATAAGGTGCCGGACACTCTCTTCCCCATCCCCTTGGAGAAAGAGAGCAGTCCCCAGTATGCTCAATCCTTCTCCCTCGGCCAGCCCTCCAACTCTCAGGTCCATTCCCGAACCCGGGTTGTCAGTGTTGCAAGCAGTAATCCAACTGCTGCGCCAGCGGGCCAGCTTCTGACCAGGCCATATTAATGTCTGCTTGCTTTCATTCAGGTCTCCACTTTGTTTGGGATATTTTGGAGATGTGAATAAGCTAGGAATCTCCTTCTCCAGGTCTTTTTAGCCTGCTCTGGGGATGTGTGAACCACTGTTCCAAACTGCAGCCAGACCTTGAGATGGGCTGTGTACTGCATGTGGAAATTGATATTCCATCTGTGCAGTCCTTCTTTTACCTCTGCAAAGGCTTCCCATTTCTTACTTATCTCTTGGCTCACATCACAAAACATGCTGATCATTTTTAGTTGCCATTTTAGTGGGAGTGCTGTTTGCACTTGTTTCTGGACATGTATCTTGTCCTGATAGTGAGTAAACTGAGCTACCATTATCATTGGTCTGTCACTAGGTCCCAGTTTGCTGGACCAACCCCTCAGTGCACAGGATCTAGCAGGTAGGTATTGGAGCATGGGGGTGTCCAAAGATGTCAAAGAGCAAATTTTGGGAGAATGACAGCATATCCTGCAACTGCTCCTTTAGAAATGCCAAAAAGTATGACATTATTGCTACGTGATTTGTTTTCTACATACTTCATTTTGTCTTCCAATTTCCTTTTTCTCCTCCCCTCAGCTACTCGTTCTTGTCTGAGTCCTCAACAGTGACCTCAAGGCTAGAAATCCAAGTCTCTGCATCCCCTACTCAGCATTTTATGTGCTGCACCTCCTCTGCTAGTTTTCTTTAGTCTAGCAGGGCTTTGTGTTCTGTTGCTTTTAACTCTAGCATTTCGGAGAGTATGAGGATGAGGGGGTAACATTGTTTCCACTGCCGTGGCACCATGTTGCTTCTCCTATTGTGTCCTGCTCTTGAGTTTCTTTGCAAGGTTGACCAGTAGTGATGGTGTCAATTGTTCAAATCATTATCCATTTTTACTATATCCTGAAATGCTATAGTATAATATGCATTTACTTTCACTTCTGATATGAAGTACATCGGAATGTTTCTACAGTCACCTCAAATTGTTATCCAGTTTAATTGTATCCCTAAAATGTTGTACTCTTATATTGTACTATATCATCATTGTTTGTTTCCTGTGGTTGTTGTATCCTCCTAGGTCGTGCCTGAAAATAGTCACTTTTGCGTCTGGTGCACTTACACGGTTATCAAAAAATAAATAAATAAATAATTCTGAGAATTCTTTGTCACTTAGCATTCCTGGTGTTTCAAACAGTGATTGTTGTGCTTGGCCATTGGCTACAAGAAAAAAACATTCATTTAAATTATATTAGGGGGTTTGGGCCTCTCCCTGAAGCTCTCATGGCACGTCTTCCTGCCCTTCTGACATAACCCTAAGTCTGAGACAGCACTTTCTGATGTATTCTCCCTACATCTAAGTACTATGCCTAGGATGGTACTGCTGCGAGATCTGATGACTATAGACTACCTACATGCCTCACAATGTAAATCTGCATTTTTTTAGCTATCTCTGCTGCAAAATTAGGTATCCTTGAAAACTGGAAATAGGATCAATCCCCTGCATTTGGTTATTGTAGAATGGCAATGTCTGATAACAAGTTTATAAAAAAGTTTGTTTACAAAGTTAGGGAAAGACAACAGATTTTTGACACTAGATGCCCTTCAAGTAATACAAGGATAACCAGCCCCCTGCAAATTGGAGGGAAGTGAACTCTGACTCATTCTAGGAGAGAGATTTTGACTTCTTCCCTCCCTACCACTCTAAATATCAAAAAGAAAATGAAATATCACAATGTAAGGTTAAGATGCACAATACCACAAATATCAACTACCTAGTGTCTGTATTAATGTTTGGTATTTTTCATTTAACTGACGGTATGTTGTCTGTTATTGCATGTCTCTCGTTTTCTGTGTATACAAGCACTGAATATCTGGTTGCATCAAATAGGTAAGCCACATATAACATGTACTGGTGATGAAAATCTTTTCAATAAAATAGATTTGAAAAAAAAAAAAAAAAGACAGATTTATAATTTTATCCTGGGACATTCCCTCCTACCATTCCTTTCAAACTCAACAGAGGGTGCCAAACTCTTCGATCTTAAGTATCAGCAGACTACACACTGTCTGAGTAATTTATTGGGACCCCCATTATGGTCACAGGAAAGTGGATTACATCTGGAAGCCTTAGTTTCCACAACCCTCTTGTCCCATGCAATCTCAAAACTATACAGGGCTCTTCAAGGTTTAGACCCTGGAAATCTTACAGGCAAATCCAATTACTGGGCAGAAGTGCTACAACTGGAAATTACTGACTCTGAATGGTAAAAAGTATGGCAGGATCTTGTGACAGGGGTGAATAAGGCCCTGTCCCATTTGTTGTGCAGAGGGAGTTGGATGCAAGGGTCTGTTCTGTCCTCTCCTTTTCTGTCTCTTGTCTGTCTCGTCACGCAATCAAATGTTCTCGTAAGACCTAGGAACTGATCACTCAGATGGTCTTGTGATTCTCCGCCTCTCAATATCTGTGTACCTTCACTTGCTCTTTCTGTCTTTTCCTCCCCCTTGCATATATGCTGTTATAAAATATATGTGAAACTTTATGTGAAACTGGGATCCCTTGGTTTGAAAATGTATATAGTCATACTGTCGAAATGATTGCAAAAAGCTATTTAGAATTTAGGGGGTTAACCTGAGATGCAGTTTGCAAACTCTTTGCAGAGCTGTCAACAAGAGATCAGTTCTGGGTCACCAAGCTCTGTTTGTTGCACCTGCAAGGAAACTGACAAGAAATGGAAATGACATGCTTACCGTAATTCTTGATCTTCTTAGAGGAAGACTCCACCACTCATTCACACCAATGGGACTATGCTGGAGGTGCTAGGACCCTGCAGGAGCCAAAAATATTCAGAAGGGCCAGTGCCAGGATAGGACCGTGCATATATGGCACCGCACGACTAGCTTGCTCCATATAGGCTATCTCGGCATCCACCCTCCAACCGCCTCAGTACCTTTTTGACTGTAAACTAACGAAAGAAAACCTAACCCTAACTTCCGGGCATGTGAAGGCCCAGATGACCCTTGTAAGAAGGGCCAATTCAACAATGTCTTCACAGTCTGAACAACAAGGAAGTGAAGACCAAAACAGAACAAGTGAGCTCTGGGGATGGTGGGTGGGCATGTGAATGAGTGTGGAGACTTCGTCCAAGAATATCAAGAATTACAGTAAGTACATAATTTCCATATCTTCCTGGACTAAAAGTCTCCACCACTCATTCACACTAATGGGAGAGTACCGAGCTAAAAATCAACCTTCCCCCCTCCAGTAGGGTGGTAGGAGACAGAGCTCCCTCAGGACAGAAGTCTATAAGGACTGTCCTGCTGAAGAAAGTTAACTGCCAGGCATTGACATACAGAACATAGTGCTTTAAGGCTGGCCCAGCGGTGCAGCAGTGGGATTTCTGCTTGTGACGCCAGTGACCCAGGTTTGGGAGCAGACTCGGGTCATTGGAGGGCCAGCCGGGGGAGAGTAGCTTGAGTGTCCCATGACATCTCGCCCTCTCATGGGGGAAGGGGGGGACCAATGCCCGCAACTTGTCTGACCCCGAGCGGAGGCTCAGGGTACTACAAGCCCCATAGAGGAAGGGTGGTCAGATCACGCTGTGGATGTCGGTGAGTGCGCCTTGACGTCAAGGTCTACACAATATGGGGGGAAAATGGAGGACAACACCTGCCAAGACCAGGAAGACGGGCTACCCGGAGCATGCCTCCGATGTGCCCCCGCTCACCCTGCCACCACCGGACTGACGAAACTGTGAGTAGCTTGGGGTGTTAGGGGCCGCATCTCATTCCTGCACGGGGGGTAATCTGAGGCTCTATGGGGGACATGGAGGTGGATGTGGGTAGAGCGGGAGGCAGAAGGATCTCTCCTTGGTGGCCCCGAAGGGTTGGGGCTGGCAGGATGAGGGGAGAAAAACTGCAATTTCAAAAAAGAACATAGTGCTTTACAAAGCTATGTACTGAGCTCCAACTCGCCACCTTGCAGATGTCTGCAATGGGTACATTACGAATCTCCACCAGCAAAGCCGCAACCGCTCCAGTACAGTGGTGAGAATCCAGCCTTCCAACTTGAGCTATGCCATGGATTAGTAGTGTCGCAGAAATACATCTCATGGCAACAGGCTGACTCAGCCAAGGCATTCGGAAAGATACAATAGTTGCTTGGATGCGTATCTCTTCGTTCTGTCGATATAGAATCGCAGAACCCTCAACATTCAGAGAGATAAAGGTAGCACTCTCCTTCATTCTGGAGTTAAAGAAGTAAGTAGGGCGAAGCAAAACTTGACTAACAGTAACTGAGCCAGTGACATGTTGTCTACTGGCTCAAGATAGTTTGAAAATGCACAGAGGTGAACATTCTCTGCCCCGAAATGCACACCTCCATTCAACAGGTCCACAAGGCACCCCAAAATTTTGCTTAGTGGGCAACCAAAAGGGTCCAGATGGAACTTTTCACACCAGACAGTGAAGTGTAACCACTTAGCTGCGTAAGTCACCCTGGTGAAAGGTCTATGCACGGCTAAGAAGATTTCTACGATTGTCTGGAAATCTAAAACTTGCCCACTTTCATCTCCTCAGGAGCCTGTCATGGAGATGAAGGGAGCACAGGAAGGATGGCCCACAGTCCCTGTGTCAGAGGGTCCGCTCATAGAGGGAGCCACCTCAGGGGAACTTCTGACCAACTGTTTATCTACGGAAATTATATCTGCCGAGACCAGTCTGGGATGATGAGAATTATCCTGCCCCTGTTTGCCTACAACTTGAGCAGCACCTTCTGAATGAAGGGAAGGGGAGGAAAGTGTACAGGAGAATCTTGTCTACTGCAGTGAATACATCCCAACAGAAAACACCAGGGTCTGGATTTCTGAAGCAGGACAGAGGCAGATTTGCATTGAGAGGGGACGCAGAAAGGACCAGGTCCACACTGCCCCACTCGTCAAATACCAACTGACCGATGACTGAACTGACCCAAAGTGCTCAAGGCACCACTCTCACCTCTCCATGGACTTCCTGCACAGAGGGTAGGAGAGTGCTCCACCCTGCCTGTTGATGAAAACATCACAATTTTGTCATCCATCTGAAGTGGGATCACTTCATGGCAGTGGGCCTCCTTCAAGACTTGGAAAGCATATAAGACAGCTCTCATCTCTAAGAAATTTATGAGGAGATGATGCTCCTCCCCCTGGCTCCACACCTGAATGTGGAGGTCTTGACAGTGAGCTCCCCAACCGATCAGGAGTGCAACCGTGGTGATGATGAGCTGGGATTTAGAGGGTAAGGGTAGACCTAGCAGAAGCTAGGCCGACTGTGTCTACCATGTAAGTAATATTGTCCGAGGTTCTGTCATTTATGCAGAGGATTGTGGATGCGTGGTTGGAGACCATTATTTGTTGCGGACGAAGGCATAAGTCCCTGAATCTGCTGCATCGAAAAGGGCCCGGACAGAGACGCTTTCCGTGAAGTAACGAGACATCTGAAGATGTAATTTCTTCCGTTCTCCAGAAGGAAGAACCCTTGCCCTGGAGGTATTCAGGAGGGCTCCTATGAAAAGGAGCTGCTGGGAAGGTGAATCTGGCACCTTCCCTGAATCAGAAAACCCCTCCTGGAAGAAAGTGACTGAGAAGCTGTGGCAACTGCTTCCTGAGACTCTAGCCCAGATGGGCTGGCTCAGAGCCAAATGTCCAGGAAGTGAAGGCTTGAATACCGAGGTTGTAGTGAACGCCTCCCTAAACAGATACATGTTTAACCTTTCAAGGTCAAGAAATGGGCGCATGCCACCTGTTATCTTGGAACCAAGCAAAGGAAATAGGAATCTGTGTTCCGACTTAACACGGAACAACTTCTATTGCTCTGAGGCCCCGTCTCTCAGAGGAAAGAGGGTCTAACAGACAGGCAAACAGACTGGGCTGCCACCTGGGTCTAGGGAAAATCTCTGTGAAATTGGGAGAGTATCCCTCTCGGACAATCCTGATGACCCATAAGTCCGCTGGATTAGACTTCCACTAGTTATAAAACTAAATCAGGTGCCTCCCACTATCACCGAGAGCTGACAGCTTAGGTGGGACCTGGGCCGGATCCAAGAGGATGGTACAGGGTGCTTTCAGGCTCTGTGCCCTCTGCTGTGATTTTTTTTTTTTTTTTGCAGTTGAGGAGTTGGTTCCTGACAAAGGCTTCCAGGCCTCTAACTTGCAAGGACTGCCTGTTATGAGAATGATGACAGTGCCATCCCTCTGAGGGGCAGCAGTTTGAGCGCCCTCAAGAGCTGAATCTGAGAGCTGAACCAATAATCACTGCCAAAGAGATGCTAATCACCTGCTGCCAATGGTAGCCACCATAGGGGCAATGTCATAGGGGTTTATAAAAGCTATTAGCTGATTACTGGGCTACATGCCCCTAGCAATGGAGTGGTGGAGTCCAGAAGACTCTCGACAACTGAATTTAGTGAGTTCCACAGGGTGTACTTGTACTGAGAACTGTAGGAACTCCAGACGTAGAAGTCTGCTTTGGTCCACAGATGAAGTCTGAAATGTTACAGTGGACCCCATATCCTTGAGGAAAAACTGAAAAGAAGATCTTCCATCACAGGCTCTGTTGATACAGAAGGCTTGCATTCCAGCCTCTAAAATGAGTCATCTGCTGTGTTTCTGACAAAGTAGGACAGAAAGAGACTCATCCAGATCCATTTCTACCCCAGAAGAACCTACAAAAGGCAGGTCCAGGCCAGAATCACGAGACACGTCACCACCTGGAATGGTATCAAGGAGTTTGATATCATTTAATGCGCAGGCACCACTCACGGTGCTGGCACCACTCATGGCACCAGCACCACATGCGACACCGGCACCACAGGTGGCATCAGGCACACTGGTCCTAGACCTGAAGAAAAAAGGGGGAGAAGGAGAGCGGTACCCATGCTGGCCCCTGCAGAGGAAAAGGTGAGGGGGCAGGCATGCGGGGTCGGCATCGATGGCGCTGGCACCGGAGAAAGCACCACGCACATCCTGCCCGCCTGACTTGGCCATGGCCCAGTGGTTCCGAGGCCCAAAGGCCCTGGACCCGGGTCCACTGGCCGAATCAACTAGACAGACGTCATACCCCCTGCTCTAAAAGAGAGGCCCAGAGGTGAAACTGCTCACCAAAGCCCCATCGAGGACAGAGATGGGTCCCGGTGTCGAGGATCACAGCCGTTAAGAAGGAATCCACAGAGGACCCCACTGAAGTCGGGTCAGGCCTACTGCTTGCCACCACCACCTATGATCCCCATGCAGACATACCAGAGGGTGACCTCGAGCGGTACTGTTTTTTCTTCCACTAACAGGAGGAAGAAGAGCTCGAGGTCGAGAGGAACTGGGGTCCCTGATCAAGGGCGGGCGTGGCCTGCTCTTTGTGCATTGGGTGGACTGTCCTCTCCCGAGCATCAATCGGATCACCTGTGGTCAGACCCCCGCAAAGGCGCGGATCGACACAGCCCCACTGCCATCACAGCTTTCAAATGAGGTCTAACTACCATCACCGCTACCGTCCAAAGTCAACTCTGTTGATGGCATGCTGAGAATTTCTTCCTCTTCTTCTTTTCATCTTCTTCTCTTTGTTTTTTTTTTAAATAAGAACACTAAAAGTAGTAAATTAATCGAATACTGAACAGCTATAGCTGCTGTTGTATAGACGAAGACTTGACTCAGGGCAGGCGAGTGACGTCATCATCGAAGCGCACTTGACGGTGGGAGAAAAGGAACTGAGGTGGTTGGAGGGTCGACTCTGAGATAGCCTATTTCTATAGCGAGCTAGTCTCGTGGTGCCACACGGTCCTACCCTGGCGCTGGCCCTCCTGAAGATTTTTGGCTCCTGCAGGGTCCTAGCGCCTCCGGCGTAGTCCCATTAGTGTGAATGAGTGGTGGAGACTTTTAGTCCAGAAGATCACCTTGAGAAAAACAGGATGTTCTCTTACAGAGTTCCCAGGTAAAATCTTACAAAAAGAGCAGCAATACTTTTGCTAGAGAGAGGGAGACAGAGACTGAAACTTCGGAATTAGAGATATCCTCAGACGAAAGACTTTCTCTGCTTGAACTGCCTTTGTAAATAGCTATATTAAACAATTTTAATTTTTTTTATTTTACTGTTATTGGTAATAACAAAAGATTAGGTGTGAATTTTACAACTGCTCCTGGTCTTCCTATGCTTCCTGACCTGTGCCTCGATGACAGATCTATATGAATATATTAAACTGGACTGGGTCTGCCTAGAGCAGTTTAAGGTGTTGCAAAATCTATACTATACTCCCAGCAAAATTTTCAAGATGGGTAAAAGAGAAGATGGACTATTTATTTATTTATTACTAGGATTACAATACCATTGAACCAGAGGTTCTTTTACAAAGGTTCTGCGTTAAGTACAAACAGAGATTGGGAGCAAAATACAGAAACAGGTAATACAGATGAACATAGAAGATAACATGAGTTAAACAGTACATTACAAGTACAATTATAGCAACTATTTACTGTTCATAATTAGGAATACATATGTACAGGGTATTTACAAATGGATAAAAGGCATGAATACATAACAGTAGGCATAAATACATATACGGTACAAGTAGAAGAGGGACGAGGAGAGTAAGAGAAAAGAAAGGCAGAAGTCAAGGATGTGTGGGAGGTACAGCAAGAAGTAGAAGGGTGGGACAGGCAGCAGGGCTATGGTGTAAGGCAGGGATGAAAGGGAAGGGGAGACAGGAAAAGAGGGAGTAGGATAGGGTTGGAAAGGAGAGGGAGGTGTCAGATGCCAGAAAGAGGAAGGCACATTGCTGCATGTTCCATGGCGATGCCAAAAAGCGCAATGTTTCTGGCAACATATACAAAACAGTTTAGACCAAATTTTTAGGCATATAGGAGGCCTTCCCACCAGATATTTGTATACTGGGGAGGTACTCAAATATGGTTTTTGGACCCCGGAAGGGGCATATAGCTCTAGTAGCATCATTAGATAAGCTGATTATCTTAAGACACTGGCTTGACGACAGACCCCCACTAAGGCAGAGGGGTTGAAGGAAATTGTTGGTGCTCTGAATATTGAGAAATCCCTACCCAGTATCAACTACTGATACAAATCCTACTGTGAAAGGTGGGAAATAGTACATACCTTATTGTTGATAATGTAATGGAGAAAACTGCCCTATGTACAGTATGTAAAATGTTGTTAGAGTACCCTGACAATACCCGGGGCAGTGAGTTGAGGCTACTACTGCATTATTACCTGGACTCTATGCCAAACAATCTCATGATCCATACGATTTTAGTACTGCTCTTGACCTTGTCAATGATTTCTGCCGGGGCCGGGGGAGAGGGGTTTGGGTGTATGTATTGTCCTGTTGTACAATGTAATGTCTCAGTGATGTACTGTCTCTGTCATGTGGTTGTTATGTTCAAAAGAAAACAATAAAAGTTTAGTAAAGCATATTAAATAAAAAAAAAGAATTACAGAGCAATATTCAAGTTTTGAAATAAGAATCCAGTGGACAAGTCACACGTGTCCTTTTTTATTAGATTAGTTCTGATCCTGCATGACAGCCATAACTTAATATTAATAAAAGGTCCAGGTCCACCTTGTAAATGAGCTTGTCTCAATGATGTTCAGTCTGGCATAATAACGATTTTGATTGATTGATTGATTAATACTATTAGGGTTGTATAAAGAAAAAAATCAAGATCAAACCAAGAAGAACATTGAGATATTTAAATTGATAAGCTTAATTAAGAATAACACCTTCAATGCAGTGAATGTATGCATGTACCTCAACACAATGGGCTGGATATTCAAAAGGGTTGCGCCTGTGCAAGTCGGAAATTGCGCCATTCTGCGATATTCAGCAGGAGGCAGTTGCGCCCCTCAAGTCATGCTGAGCAACAGCGCAATGCTAATGAAGGCATGCTCAACCAGAGGGGGAGGAACCATGCATAAACTGCACAGCCCGATATTCAGCCGGACTGTGCAGAGTTGTGCAGGCGCAACCCCCTACCTGCACCTGCACAACTTTGAACCCCCAAAAAGGAGTAAGTTGAGGGCCACCTCAGGTGAGCTGCCACATTGCAGGCGCAACACAGCAGCTGCCACCTGGGTGGCCTCACTGTTCCCTGTGCCCCCTGCAGCGAATCGCGGGCATAATGTGAAATCCCCCGACTGGCCGCGATCGCAGGCATAACATAAATGACAACTCCCCACTGGCCCACCGCGTCAGAATATAAATGAAACCACCCCCCACTGGCCTGATCGCGGTCAGAATGGAGTCCACCCCAAAGAGCAATATCCTGGTGGTCCAGTGGAACGGTAATCTCGTGAGCATGAAAAGTCAAACCCCAAAGTCCAATTTCCCTGGTGGTCCAGTGGCCCCACCCCACCCACCCACGAGCCCCGCCACCCCTCCCCTGTCAGCGGCGGCGGCAGCACCTCCCACTCGCTTCCGCTGCCCCGCCGCTTGCCGACTGACTGCCGGGCTGCATGCCCATTGGTTCAGAGCAAGAGCCAATGGGCGGCAGCCCATACCGTACAAGGCAGTCCAGATATGTGATCGGGCCAGTGGGGGAGGTTTCACATTATGCCCGCGATCGGGCCAGTCGGGGGTTCTATTCATGTTATGCCCGCGATCGGGCCAGTGGGGGGGGGGGGAGATTTACTTCATGCCCACGATCGGGCTGCAGGGGGCGTCGGTCCCCGACGGCTGCTGCCTGGCAGGGTGCCAGGCGCAAGTTGGTGGGGATCGGCGCACCTGCATGCTAATGGCATGCAAATGGGGCCGTAAGTAGATGCAAATGGCCCCCCCTGCGCCTTACATAACTTATGGCCCCATTTGCATGTCACCTTTTGAATATCAGAAATTTGCGCATGGCGCAATGGAACTTGTGCCACGCATCTTGAATGCTCCCTCTGACCACTTGCGGTGGCACAAGTTCCAGTCACGCCATGCACAGTGGCTGGCCGAGGCGATATTCAAAGGGTTGCTCAATAGCGCAACTCCGTTGAATATCGCCCCGGCCACACCCCAGCGCAACTTTTTTGAGCAGCGCAAGGGCTTGCGCCACAAAATGGCGCAGTTTGAATATCCAGCCCAATAAGGTTTAGATTTTGAGTCAAACAACATGCTATTGATTTGTTGGTTATTCGGGATCATTTTGTTACTGATAAGCCAAATCTGTAAATCTGGCACTGGTTTAAGTCATTCATGTTCTTGCAGATTTTGTTGAAACAATCGGGTCATCAGCATAGAACAATAATATATTACTGGTCACTTAATAAGGAAAGCTATTGATATACAGTGCAAATAACAAAGGCCCTAAATGGAGACTTGAGGGTCTCTGTAATGCTTGTGATACTGGAGAAAAAGTTACCAATTTTGACCAATGTGCACATACAGTATACTGAATGTATACTGGGTGGCTCGGGTCCAAATCCCAAAAGAGGCATTTATTTCTGTTTGTTTGAGTTTTATACATGTACACACAGTACCCTTGTGAATGAAAATATAATTATCTATACAGCGCTAAGCTGCTTATTAAAGAAAGACTAAGGTCTTTCTGGGAGTCCCAGGTTTCCAGCTGCCTTGGTGGCATAACTGGTAGTGCAACCAGAATGGTATTTTACGCTGCCTGGCCTCAGATCCCAGGTAAGACTCTTATTTCTTTCACTCTTCTGTTTCTTCAATGCTTAAAGAACAATTTTATGGTTAACAAGGTCAAAGTCCTTGGTCAGGTCAAGTTATACATTTTAAAAATGTGGTGCAACATTATGTCATCTATTTATCTGCCTGCCTGTCTATCTATCTATCTATCTAGCTATCTGTCTGATCTATCATCTACTCTGTACATGTCTGTCTATGTCTGTCTGTCTATCAATCTATCGATAAAATGCTTTTCTTAACTGACTTCTCTGAGGTACGATGGGACCTCACTGATCATCTCCACCCTGGACGATGAGATCTCATACTTCACTAGTGATTTTTTTTAAAGTATGTACAATATATTATTTGGAAAATAAATAAAGGGAGTTTCCCATGAATAAATTAAAAACATTTTTACAATTGCTAGGGCTTATGCATTAAGCCTACGTGCTGCATATATGTGGCATGAAGGCTGCCCTGTGACTACCTGCCATGCATCAGGGGGTCCTGTCTGACCACTGTGGCATTAACGGAAGGGTGTGGGCCCCTTGTGCCCCAGATCTTCAGTCTGTTTGTGCCTCTACATGCTCATAGTCGAATCAGTAGAGGTGGGGGGGGGGCAGTGCTACACTCTACGCCATGCACTAAGGCACCATCATTCACAACATTTTTTTCTTTGGTCTAGGCTTGCTTTAAATGCAAAAAACACAGGTTATGTTTTTCAGTAGGGATTACGTTATGGATTCACATTTACACTCTGAAGATTAAAACACATGATCATACTGTATTACAACAAGAGAGCACCAACTTTTACTTATTGTTTTTAATAAATTTGATGTTTGTATGTTTAATTTGCATTTCAATGATATCTAGTCACTGCAGCTTTAATTAGCCACTGTTTAAGATGTCCCTAGCTGATGTGATACCGCCCCCTGAGGAGGAACTGGGAAGTTTGAAGCACCGGGGTGTTGTTTTCTGTTTGTCACTTTTATTTATTTATTTATTAAAATCATCGGAATACTGGAGGGCCGGCCGAGGGGAGAAGGCAGGAGCGTCCAGCGATAGCTCACCTTCTCTGGGGGAGGGAGGGTTATGACCGGTGTTTCTGGCCCAGAAGCGGGCGCACGGGGCATAGCAACGTCAGGCCTTAGATGTCTAGGGAGAGTAGTGGGCGTCAGCGCAAGTCATGACGTCTGTGGCACACCACTCCTCAGGGAGAAAACGGGAAACATAGCACCTTGGTCGGTTGGATGACGGCCTCCTGGACCCTTGCTACGGAGCTCCCGTACCCCTATCACCACCTCAGCAGCACCCAGGAGTGTTGAGTATAGCCGTACAGGCTCTTCCCCTATGAAGGTAAGGGACCCTCCCGATGAAAGGATACATCAGGGTTGCCTGGGGCTGGCTGCAATGTGAGGTGGTGGGGTCATGGGTCACCAAGTGAGCAAGGTCCATGTGGAGCCTGGAGAAGAGACCGAGCTAAGGTGCGGGTGGGAGTATAAAGAAATAATGCCAAAAAAAAATAAATCATCAGAATATAAGCAGGCCAAGAGGACCCTAGTTATACAGTAGAATTATAAACAAGTAAATACAGGTTATACAGGGTGATTAAGCAGGCCTAGTGGGCCCTAGTTGTAATGCAAAAACAAGGTCTGAGTAGAGTATCTCAGGGTGAGTGTAACCCATCGTCATAGCTGGTGAGCAGATAACAAGTGAAAGCATGACAGACTGCCGAGTCGAGTAGGACACATAGGTGAGGGATCTACTGGCCAAGTGCAGAGATCCAGGGCAGTAAGGGTCAGAAACAGTCACAGGTGGATTGTTCAAGGAGGTATTGTTTGAGGGCAGATTTGAAAGGGCCTAAGGTGGGTGATAATGATAATTATAGTGCCACTGCATCTACCATTATTTGTTTTCAGCCATTTGTTTAGTGTGTTTTTAGTTGGAGTTCTAACTTTGCATTTTTTTTTGCACAATATTTTTATTAAGGTTTCAAATATAATACAATAGTGTTAGCACAGACAATTTACATAAATAACAACACAAAAAGAAAATAACTAAGTTTTCATTTTAAAACATTGCTTTTGTTTAGCAATGTTGCTCCGGGACCTCTGCCTTCTTGTATTACGACAAGTACAGAGTTACAGATATTTGGAAGTATGGCTAGATGGCATCTCCATTTAAATAACCAGGTAAACAATTTAGGGAGATGTTTGAGTGCCCTGTATAAAATCAAAAATTGTATGATTAGGAAGTAAGAAAGCATGTGGTGAACGCTATGGCCATGTCAATTTCCGATTATGCAGATTTATAAAATGGGCATACAAAATAAAGAAATCTCATTGGTCAAAATATATTATGCGACTGTGTATGAAATCTGTTTCAAGCATAGTTATCCTGGACATAAACCACGTCACACAATGAGCTAATTAGTCCTCCTACAACCAGAATTGATCTTCCATCACAAACATGGCTGCTACCTTTACACTGTAAAAAACCTGGGCCCTAAAAATAAAACTGCACTAAATAAAAAAATAAAACAAATTAATTAAATGTAGTTTCCCTAAACATCACACTTTCCTTATACACATAAACAAATTAGAAACATTAAGTATTGTTTATAGTTTTCATTACAACTATTTATTTGCTGAGAATGACAAATCCCCCTTATATCTTTACCTGCTCATCAAGGAAATCTCTTCTGCTTGCCCTGACAGTGAGATAATTGAGTCTCTGGCTGTAACAGAGACCTTTATTTTGTGTGTGTGTGTGTGTGTATACAGAATATTAGCAGAGGGAATATTAGGAGAGGAACATTCTGCCAGTGGAACTGAGCAAAATTTTGAATCCATGTATTCCATGGTAAACATTCCATGATAAATATTCCATATCTTGAATCTTGATGCCAGCAAAGAACAAACTTTGTCCAGCAGTAATACAATGACATCATCAATGACATCACTGGCAGTGGGAGGAAGGACTATTTTATCATAAATACACACAAGTACATTTATTGTTTCTACATATAAACATGCTTTTCCCAACTGTAAAAAGTTAAAAAAGGAGCCCATTTTATAAGCGCAATAAGACACTCTGGGGGTGTGCATGGAACATATTTTACCACACTTCCAGGGGTTGAACACCCCTGAGCATGCGGTAAAATCTGTTCTATGCACACCCCATCTTGTCTTATTGCTTACATGTTGGTGTTGTGAATGGAGTTTGAAGAATTGGATGTGCTGTACAACAGGTTTGCCTGCTTCATCCTTGCCACCCCCTGGACACACAGATGTGATTTATACAAATAAATGGACTGGATGAATTTAGGAGCGAGTTGGTGGTACCACACTCCTACTTATATGCACAAGTCCTGTAGAGAGCTAGTACCTGGATACTTACTTGAAAATTTACAACAGAGAAACATTAAAAACTACCTTAGATCAGTGACTAGGGCAGAGTTCCAACCCATTAGAAGTAACTTGAAAGTAGACAGGTCTCACTTTTTCAGTATGGGACCAAATCTTTGGAATAGTATCCCATCATTTTAAGATCCCCAAAGGGAAAATTAGTGTGTGTCAAATAAAAAAACAGGTATTTGAATAAGGAAAAGGAAAGTCAGTATGCTGCTTTAATTTGGATACTGGCTGATATTTTAGTATGGGGTACTTAATATAAACAAAATTTAAATGTGTACGGCTTTGATAACAAAAGTACTAAAGTGGATATCTACTGAGTGGATCTTGAAGAGATTCCATACTTGATTTTGTATATTATATATATGGGATATGACATGTATGAGTGTGAGATAGTAAAATACCTCCACAAAACTGTCATTGAACTCTTGATATGCTACTTGTGGCTTCACCACTCATGGGATGTCTAGAGTTCAGTGACAGCGAGTGGAGATATTTCTACTATCAGCCATGTCATATCCGATTTGTACAACTGATGTGTGTTTCATTTTGTGGCAGTTTCAGCGTGTGTGCTGCTGTATTTCTGAAAGAAAGTGATGTTTTTTAAATAGCCTGTGTTAGGAGTCAGTGTGCAAACTTTGACACAGGTTGTGCAGTTTCCATGGTGTTATTTAAATTAATTTAGTCATTCTTTGTGGAGGCTTTTCTTTTTGACTGGGTGTTGTGCTGTTGGGAAGGGACATATATCTGAGGTGAAGCTGTTTTGTAAAGCTCAGAGGATCTGTACTGCGATGCCGGCAGTTCTGCGTGTGGAATGAGTGCTTTAAGAGAGGTGGTCATGAAGGAACAGTTTGGTTTCTGCTCCTTTGTTTTTTTGCTGTTTGAGTTACCAAATTCTGGTTGACTGAATGTAGGGGAATTTGTTTCTGTTTAAGTATATAAGGTAGCGAAGCTGCAGTGAGTCTTCCCGCTGAGACGCTGCAGTTTGAAATGAAGGGGTCAGAACGGCAGTTTGAAATGAAGGGGTCAGAATGTTGAGCATGAAGCAGTTGCAGTCTCGCACTCTGATCTGCTTGTGCTGCAGAAAGAATGCCATTTTTAATTGTTATGCACCCAGGTGTCTAAGATATTAGTGGTGACGTACCAACATGAAGACAGTACTACTATCTCACTAGTAACCTGTGAGATAGTAGTTATATCTTGGCATGCAGAGGCCCACACCTGTTGTATAAAAGTGCATATTCAATTTTCATGTAATTCTCATGGAACTATTTTGTAACATTTGTATGCTTAAGAAAATTGGCTTGTCTCAGTTGAGTCTCCGGTCCACATCACATGAATAATATTTGTACTGCTACTACCATCAAGGCACAGACAGTTCACGGCAGCCAGCCACATCTGAACAAGTGAACTCCCCTTACTATGCTGCATTGATTTATTTAATTCAGGATTTATTTAGGTCTTATTGTTGTTTATTGTTCCTATTTTGTTTTATGTTTTTGGATTGTTGTGAGTTGTTTTAATTTGTTCTACCTGTACAACGCCCAGAGCCTCTGGGATGGGATGCTAAACAAATACATTTTACTCACTCATTTACTTACTTCAGCCCTCTGGACTTGCACAGAGGGCTGGGGCAACCGATAGGCATGTTCCCATTCTATTTTCTTCATCCATGTCCCACTGTATTCCACAATCCCCTGCTCCACACAAAACATTATTTCAAAAATCAATGAAACAGCTGCCTTACCTAATGAGCCAGCGATGCAGTCCAACATCGAAATTTCTGTAAGGAATGAAAAGAAATACGTTTACAGTTGTAGGGACTATAATGAAAGGCAACCGGTTTATATGGTAACAGTGGGTGATCCCCTATAATGATTGGATATCTAGTCTTGATAAAACACCATAATAATCCTCTGAATTCTCTGATAACCCGATAGTGGGTTATTATGCCATTTTCCTCCTCATGCTTTCACTTCACTGAAGTGCAAAAGAAAGCACGTTGTATTTGTGCAAGTACAACAGCCGCGGAGGGACATGCTCACTCACACAAATACAGTTTAAAGTTTTTCTCTCTGACACCTTGCACCAGTTATTATAAAAAAATGTCTGCGCAAAGTTTGTTTTATGAGGATTTTTCACACACCCTCGGTGTGTAATACTCTCATAAACCCCTCGAACTTCGCTCTTGGGGGTTATGGATTATCACACAGCTTGGGTGTGTGAAAAATCCTCATAAGACACACCTGCACAGGCATTATCTCTACATAATATGGTTCATTACTGACAAAAACTATAAGAGCATCGAGGCTCTTGTTTCATTTCTGTTAACCAACGACCCTAAGGAAAATGAAAGTTACAGCTGATATGCAAAAATAAACATTTGGACAGTACAGTGGACACAGTCTACTAAGAATATGATTGGGACCAAAGAAGATGAAAGTTATTTACTTACTGTAACTGGTGATCTTCCAGAATATCTTCTCCATCAAGTACCATTAATAGGTCTAAGAGAGGGTAACACACATGCAGAATGAGTGTGTGTTAGGTGTCCCCTACTGGGGTAAGTGGTAGCCAGAATTACGGAACCAGAGCCACCAAACTCAAAGAGCTTTTTGGTACTCACAGTCCTACACGGGACTATTAACTTAGAAACATATAATTTGTCAGCAAAAAAGGACTGCTTGGTCCACCAAGTCTGCCCAGATGTTCCCTGTCTAATCTGTCTCCACAGACCCCAGCTGGTCTCCGGCAACCCTCCTTCCTCCCTGTTTGTTTTCCAATACATCCTTATGTATATTCCATGCATGCTTGACGTTCACCACTGTTTTCACCTCCACCACTTCTGCTGGCAGTCTGCTCCAGGCGTCTACCACCCTTTCAGTGAAAAAGTACTTCCCTTACATCTTTCTCTCTCTCTTTCTCTCTCCAGCTTCATTGCATGCCCCCTTATCCTGGTGCTCTTTCTCGTTTGAAAGAGACTCCCCTCCTGCTCCCAGTTCACCTCTGTGAGGTACTTGCACATCTCTATCATGTCTTGTCTCGCTCTCCTGTCTTCCGGGGTGTGCATGTTGAGATCCCTCAGTCTCTCCTCATAGGGCTTCTCATACAACCCCAGTACTATTTTAGTTGCTCTCTTCTGGACTACTTCACCCTGTCCATGTCCTTTCCAAAATAAGGCCTCCAAAACTAGGTACAGTACTCCAGGTGGTCTCACTAGCGATCGACACAGTGGCAACACAGCCTCCCTCCTCCTGCTGGAGATGCCTTACCCTATGCAAGCTAGCATCCCACTAGCCCTACCCACTGCTTTGTCATATTGCCCTGCCACTTTGAGGTTTGCAGATATCATAACCTCAAGATCCCTTTCCTGTCTAGTGAGTGTCAGTGCCCTCTCCATCCTATACTCAGCGCCTGGGTTCCTATTCCCTAGGTGCATGATTCTGTATTTTAGGCACCGAACCCCAACTGCCATGCTTTAGACCTCGCCTTGAGTTTCACTAGGTCCCTGCACATTCTCCCACCTACTCCTGAGCATACACACTATTGCCGATTTTGGTATCATCTGTACAAAGGCATAACTTCCTTTCCAGTTCCTCAACATTGTCACTTAAGATGATACTGAAGAGGACCGGCCGCAGCATGGAGCCCTGTGGCAACCCGCTAGTCATTCCTCCATCACTCGATTGAGTGCCGTTTACCACCACCCTCTGTCTTCTATCTGTAAACCAGTTTCTAACCCAGTTCACCAATTTGTATCCCACCCCAAGGCCACTCAGTTTCTTTAACAGCCTACTGTGTGGCACAGTGTCGAAGGCCTTGCTGAATCAAGACAGGCCATGTTCACTGCCCTTCCTTGATCTAGTTCCCTGGTTATCCGGTCAAAGAAATACATTAGATTTGTTTGACATGCCTCCCCTCATGAATCCATGCTGCCTGGGGTCTTACAGCCTATTGGATGCAAGCTACTCTACTTTAATAAGGTTTCCATTAACTTCCCCACCATGAAAGTAAGACTATCTGGACTATAGTAGCTAGCCTCCTCCCTGCTGCCACTCTTATGTAGAAGGACCATGTCAGCTTTTTCCGAGTCCACTGGAACCATGCCTGTTTAGCTGTTGAACAAGGCAGTCAGTGGGCAGCTATCACCTCCCTGAATTACTTTAGACCCTTGGGCGTATCCCGTCTGGTCCCATCGTTTTGTGCAGCTTCAGTGCTGCAAGTCCCTTTCATACTCTCTCCCCTGTCCCCTGTTACTGTTATTCCATGGTGGTCCCCCACCACCCCCATGCAAAGAAAGACAAAAGAAATAAAGAGGTTGCAACTACACCCTGCCTGGAAATTAAGAGGCTGTAACTATACCCTGTCTGGGCTTGGCCCATAAAAGGTGTGGTAGGACATACTTGCTAGGTTCAGAAGGGGAGAAGTTACCATATACTAAACAAAAAGATATGCATGGACATACATGACATGTGGTGGGGAGGAAATATGCTCAGACTCCAGGAGGACAGGAGAAGGGTCATGAGTTGTAGGGGGTCCAGGGCTATGGTGTCCTTAAGAATGCTGTAGAATGTAGATGGTTGTGCAGTGTGCAAGAATCTGAATCCCTTGATGGCAGAAGTGAGGCAGCTTAGATGGGAGTTAGGTAGGCTAGTTTGGGGGGAATGAGAGAGGGGGCAAGGAAGAAAGAGGGTAGGAGGGACTGCCCAGGAGGGGATGTCAGGCAGGCAGGGGAGGATTGAGGAGAGGTGGATCCAGATGTCTTATACTCCTCTACCTCAAAGGGTGAAGAAACCTAGGGAGAGGGGACGGAGAGAGGCGGGAGGCAGGTCAGATTGAAGGGGACTGGAGTGGGAGCACCTAGAGTGGTGCCAGTGTGGAACAGATTCCTCCCACTGTCTTGGGAAGGGAAGGGGGTAGATGGAGACAGGGAGAGGGATTTGGTTTAGGACATGGGAACCAGGGGAGTTAGACAAGTGGAAGGGTGTGGAGTACTGTATGACTGTAGTGGAGGAAAGGGTTGAAAGACTAGGGAGAAGAGAGTAGGAGAGGGAAGTGGCAGGAGGAGGATGAGGTATGGGTAGGAAGGATAAATGAAAAGAGAACAGAGGTACAAGAAAGCAAAGTCACGGTAGGGTAGGCAGAGGGTGTGGTTGTAGAGGGCAGTGTGGGGGAAGGTCAGGCTGGTGGCGAGGGGCAGATTGGAAATCCGGAGGGAAAGGCTGATGAGGAGCAGTCAGGCGGGGGGGAGACTCGAGAGAAGGGTAGTGCAGTATGTGGGGAGAAAGGGAAGGGGGATAGGGGAGGCAGAGTTGTAATCCTGGGGAACTTGATAGTGAAAGGAATAAGCTGGGCAGGGAAGTGGGATATGTGCACAGGTAGGAAGGTGGTGTACATGCCAGAGATGACAGCAATGGGAGTGAGCCCAATGACTGAGCAGATTGTTCAGGGGGCTGGGGGGAACCTCATGTAATAATCCATTTAGGAACAAATGACCTAGCTGAAGAAGAGGTTGAGGCAATGAGGACAGATTCAGGGTAGGGGGAGGATCTGTAGGGGGTTGGCCAGAGTGGTAGCCTTCACTGATGTGCTACTAGTACTTAGAGCAAGCACTACTAAGAAAAGGAGGACAGAGGATTTCAATAGATTGCTGTGAGAATGGTGCGGGGGGGGGGGGTTATGGTTCCACAGGAGGATAGGAGGGGACCTGGCGTGATAAAAAAAACTACATGCACCAGAAAGGATGCACCTCAGCAGTGGGAGTTCCAGGGTCCTAAGAGATAAGCTGGGTTAGTACATAACTTGGAGTCTTAATTTAAACTGATGTTGGGCCGGGGGGGGACTGGGTCTTAATATCCAAAGTCTCTAGGAGGAGGAGGCCATTAGGCCCCCCTCCCCCAAAATCAGAGCAGATTAAGAAGGAGATTAATTAGACAAGAATCAGAGGGAGCCAAGCAGAGAGAGGGATGTTAGGTGAAGTTGCAGGAAGAATCACAGACAGAAAGGAGGAGGAGATGGGGGAGCTAAAAGCAGGGAGGGAGCAAGGTTTGGAGAGCAATGTGCATCAATGGAAGACATCTAAGAAACAAAATTTAGGGCTAGGAGGCCTTCATAGTGGAGGAGGAGGATTTAGATATAGCAGCCATAACTTAGCCATGGTGCATTGAGAATCATGATTGGGACATGGCCATACCAGGATACACTCAGTTCAGAAGGGAGGCGGGGAGGAGGGGTTATCCTGTATGGAGGGAGGGAATCAGGGCTATGGAAGTGCACGGGAACCTAGAGGCAGGAGAAGTGCAGGGCTCCCAGATCTCCAGGGATTCCTGTATTCTACAGGAAAATGAAGCCATTTACAGGGAAACTGTTCCCATAGACTTGCACTGGTTATACGGAAAAACAGTCATTTGGCTCCCATAGAGAATAATCTAATCTCCAGGAAAACACAGGAAAATTGACCTGGAGTTACAGGGAAAATGACAAATCATTCTGGGAGTACTGGAAGTGCTGGAGGGCCTGTGGGTTACACTAGAGACAGCAGTAGGGAGCCATTATTCGTGCAGGGGGTAGTATACAGGCCTCAAGCACAGAGGGAGAAATTGGATAAGGCACTAGGGGAACATCAGCAGAATGGCAAATAAAGGAGAGGTGCAGCTGATTGGAGATTTCAGTTTCCCTGATGTGGACTGGAGCCTTCCAGCAGCAGTTTCAACTAGAAGCAGGGCAATCCTAGACTCCTTACAAGGAGTGTTTCTCAGGCAGTTAGTAACTGAACCCATTAGGGAAAAGGCAGTACTGGTCTTGGTTCTCACTTATAGCGACAGAGTGGGCAGTTCACTGGGGGCCAGTGATCACCGTGCAGTGTGGTTTAGTATCAAGATGGGTACAGAAGCAAACCACACAAAGACAAAAGTCTTGGACTTTAGAAGGGCAGACTTTAAAGTAATGTGAAACTGTTTTAGAAACAGCCTAGCAAAGGTGGATGGCCAAGGTGGGGTAGAGGAACAGTGAAGACAAATTAAGGAAAGTGCTGTACAGTGAATGCAACTAGCCTATATGCGAAAGAAGTGACTAAAAAGCAGGAGGAAAAGAAAGGCCACTAAGGTACTCTACGGAGGTGGCCATGAATGTGAAGGAAAAAAAGGTGGCATTTGGGAGGTACAAAGAAACACAGAGGAGGGAGGACAGGTAAACCAGGTAAACAAGAGGTACCAGGTAAACCAGAGGAAAGTAGGGAGGGCAGTGAGGCAAGCAAAAGCACAAAGAAAAGGATAGCCAAAGGAGTGGCAGTAAAGAACAAGACATTCTTCAGGTACATATGTGAGAAGAGGAAGTCAAGGGGTGGGACAGCGAGTATAAGGAAGTCAGTAGATGGTGACTGTGCCGAGGATGATCAGGAAAAAGCTGTTGTCTTCAACAGATATTTCTGTTGGGTCTTCACAGTGGAGAAGGAGGGGGATGGACCAACAAGGAGCAGCAAGTACACAGAAGGGGGGAGGTAAACACAAGTCCATTTGTAGAGGAAAGAGCCTTGAAGGGACTTGCAAACCTGAAAGTGGATAAGGCCATGGGGCCAGAGGAGATGCATCCTAGGGTGCTCAGGGAACTCAGGGAGGAGTTTGCTGCACCACTGACATCCTTATTTAATATATCATTGGAAACAGGAGAGGTTTCAGGGGATTGGAGGAGAGCTGATGTAGTTCCCATCCATAAAAGCAGCAGCAGGGAGGAGGCTAGCAACTACAGACCAGTAAGTGTCACATCAGTGGTGGGGAAATTAATGGAAACCTGTTAGAAGACAGGCTGGTGTCATATTGTGAATCCAGGGGGTTGCAAGACCAAAGACAACATGGACTCACAAAGGGGAGGTCATGTCAGACAAATCCGATAGATTTCTTTGACTGGGTGACCAGGGACATACATCACAGAATGGCAGTGGATGTGGCCTACTTGGACTTCAGCAAAGCCTTTGACACTGTACCACACTGGAGACAGAGAAAGAAGTTGGATAGTCTAGGGGTGGGAGCCAAAGTTGTAAATGGGGTAAAAAACTGGTTAATGGCTAGGCAGCACAGGCTGCTGGTAAAGGGCACTCACTCTAATGAGAGGAGTGTGGCCAGAGGAGCGCCACAGGGTTCAGTATTGGGACTGGTACTGTTCAATATCTGCATAAGTGACAACACAGAAGAGACTGAAGGGAAGGTATGCCTTTTTGCAGACAACACCAAGATATGCAACAAGGTGGATACGAAGGTGGGGGCAGATAAAATAAGAAGGGATAAGAAACTTAAGGAGTGGTCAAAGATATGGCAACTGGAGTTCAGTGCCAAAACGTATAAAATCATGCATCTGGGGCACAGAAACTGAGAAACCGAGTATAAAATGGGGGCGGGGATGAGGAAGGGAGTGCTGTTGGTCACTAAGATGGAAAGGGACCTAGGGGTCATAATATCTGATAACCTAAAAGTCGCAGTGCAGTGTGACAAGGCAGTGGGCAGAGCTAGTGGAATGCTGGGGTGCACAGGGTGAGGTATAACAAGCAGGAGAAGAGAGGTGCTATTATCACTGTATAGATCACTGGTGAGACAATACCTTGAATACTGTGTACTGTGTTCACTTGTTTTATTGTAAAAGCGCCCTGAGCTTGGGAAGGGCGCTTAATATAAATAAAATTTTACTTACTTACAGTTCTGGAAGTCGCATCTCATAAAAACCGGGGACAGGGCAAAGGCAGTCCAGAGGAGGGCAACTAAAATAGCACATGGGTTGTAAGAGAAACCATACAATGAGAGACTAAGGCATCTCATTATGTACACCTTCGAGGAGAGCGGGAAGAGAGGGGACATGATAGAGACCTACAGGTAACTCACGGGTGTGAACAGGGTACAGGTGGGAACCTGTTTCAAATGCAAAAAATGAAACAGAACAGCAAGGGCATGCAACAAAGCAAGAAGAGAGGAATATTTCAGAGGAATGTGAGGAAACACTACTTCATTGAAAGAGTGGAGGACGCCTGGAACAGTCTGACACAAGAGGTAATAGGGGCAAAAACTGTGGGGGATGTAAACATGCCTGAGATGGACACAGGGGAATGTTAGTGAATAAAAAGGATGGTGGGAGGGTCACCAAAGACCAGTTTAGGTCTGCTAGGGCAGAAAAGGCAGGGAAAAAAATTGGCTGACTGGGTGGGTCAAGCGGTCCTTTTTTGCCAACAAATCCCATGTTTCAAGGACTGAGCAGAAATATTTAGACCTGAATTACAGGTACTGCAAGTCATAAGACTCAGGAGGTGTCAGTCCCTTGCTCTGGCCAAGCATGAAAGCATGGGTGTGTGTAAAGCATGGGACCCCACTGCAAATGAGGTGTGATCAGAGGAGCTATCCTTTTTCTCCCCTTTTCTAAATTTGGAAGCTAAGGGATCTAAGCAGATCCAGCAGAGGGATGCTACTAGAACCCCAGCAAGCAGTATATAAAAAAATGAGACACTTGTCTCTGTACCTTCTTTTTTTATGTCTATAAATATTTAGCCCATCAACAGCAAACATTTAGAGGGACTCAAGCACCTGAGAGGGGGTGCTTAGTACAGCAACCTCAAGGGGACTACAGTTAAAGAAGAAGAAGAATCAGCATCTATATAGCGTTTTTCATACACAGTATCCCAAAGCGCATTACAAGCAATGCTAGACTGGTAGTGAAGTGACTGAATGTGTGGTGGCGGCCATATCGCACATCGTCACCCACACACAGCCTGGATAATTGCATGAACCAGTTTATGGGAAGGGGAATGTTGGCCAGGACACCGGGAATATTCCCTGCTCTTTACGAAGAGTACTCTGGATTCTTTTACTTCCACCTGGCACCCACCAGGACAACACCAGGATGGGCAGAAGGGACCTCGGTTTAATGTCTCATCCAAAGGACGGCACACCCCAGCAGCACAGCACCTCCCAATACTGCACTCGGATGCCAGCGATTTTTAGGTGCAAGTCCATCCCGGTGTGGGACGAGAACCCATGACCTTCTGGTCCAGAGGCGGATGTGCTACCAACTGAGCCACGCTGACACAGTTGGAGGAACAGCCTGCACCGCTGTCTTTCTTTGTAGGGCTCAATACAATAAAGAACACAGAAATCAAATTAAGTAGGGATCAACCACAACACAGCAGTAAAAGTACCATGGTACACACTGTGCCAGATATAGTAGCATAGTAACCTCTTCTTGCTACAGGATGCATGAGGGTATACCCCAGTAAGGAAAAATGCCGCCAAATGACCTGACACTCTCTGTACAGGAGAAACATGGTGGGAAGGAGGGGAAGTGGAGTTGTATTATGTGTAAAGGAGGGAATCAAAGCCACAGAAATACAGACGTACCAAGAGAAAAAAGAGGGCTGGAAGTGCTGTGGGTGATCTGACCTGGAGACAGGCTCTGGCACCACTATCCACACTGGGGTAGTGTTCAGACCACCAGCATAGGGTGAAGAGATGGATAAGACACTTGGGGAAGCCATCATCGAAATGGCAAGGTAAGGGGGAAGTGTTGCTAGTTGGCCGCTTCAGTCTGCCAGATGTGAGGTGGCGCCTTCCAACTGCAGCTTTGGCAAGGAGTAGGGGTATCCATATCCTGGACTGTCTACAAGGGGCTTTTCTCACGCAGCTAGTCAAAGAACCCATTCGGGATGGGGCAGTGCTGAACCTGGAGCTTACAAACAGGAACAGCATTATAGACGTCACAGTAGGCAATCCCCTAGGGACCAATGATCAGCGTACAGTGTGGGTCAATATAAGGACAGGAGCAGAGGCAAACCACATGAGGTCAAGGGTCCTGGACTTTAGAAGGACACATTTTAAAGAAATGGGAGTCTGCCTCCGAAACTGCCTTGGGGGGGAGGGGGGCTGCCAGGCAGGGATACAGTCACATTGGGGAAAAATAAGGAAGGGCATTGGAGTGGGGACATCTCCACAAAGTCTTCTATGTCCCCTCCATAGACCTAGGCCATGAAGGAATGACAGAAGCATCAATGTTGTGAAGTTTGAGGAGCCCCAGTGGCAGGGCAACTGGATTGGGGCTTGTAAACACCTGAAGGCCAAAATCCTAGAGCACCTCCATTCTGAACTGCTGGAACAGACTGTACTTAGCAATGTTGGCCATTTGGAGAGAGGATTTGCTGTCCTCAGAAGAGAATGCTGATGGAGATGAGGGGCAGGCTCAGATTGTTGTGCCCACTGGAGAAGGAGCCCTGAATTGGGCTCTTTCAGATTCCCGATACTGAGCCTCTATGGCACTGACCTAAGCACAGTGCTGCTCCCATGACAAGGGCCCCAGAGGACTGGAAAATGTGGGGAGCCTACTGAAAAGCTGCCAAGGCCCCTCTAAGGTGGGAGGAGATAGAGACTGCTGACCTACCTGGTATAGACTTGGCTTAGGCCTTGAGGCTCCAGCAATATCCACGCTCTAGGGGAGGATCAGGCGGAGACTCCCATTGCCGGCATTCCTATGACAGAGAAGGTGGCAGAACATTGGCCGTGGGGTGACCCCCAGGGTGAATGGGGGACTGACACTGTACAGCAAGCTGCACTGGGAGGCCATAGCCACAATCCATGTCGACATCTGAGTGCGGCCCCAGACAGAACTCAGTCACAGGGACAACGTTCAACTCTGAGATGGTGCCACAACCAGCATCGACCTTCTCTGACACCAGGTTGCTCCCTGGTGCTGTCTTTGACACCAGACTGTACCACTGACAGCATCAAGTCTGGTGCCATCTTCCCCCTCGGTGTTTCAGTCAACACCAAGATCAGGACAGGCTCCTGGCCAATGTCATCAACGGCACTGAAACCAGGTCCCGCATCGATGGTATCAAAGGTGGGTCCAGTGCTGCCAATGGTGTTACCCTCTGGGGGGGGAGGCCACTGTACGCCAGATACTGCCACACTGGGATACAGAACCATAGAAACATAGACTTTGATGGCAGATAAGGACCGCTTGGCCCACCTAGTCTGCCCATTTCCCTACCTAGAGGATAAGCTGCAGATCCTATTTAACCAACAGCCTATTTCTTCCTACCCCCCACAAAAATTGCCTTATGTCTGTCCCATGCATTCTTGAATTCTCCCACAGTTTTAGACCCCACAACCTCCTCAGGAAGGCTGTTCCATGCGTCCACCACCTTCTCTGTGAAAAAATACTTCCTCACATTGCCCCAGCTTCCTCAGACCCATCTAGGTAATTAAGGGGACCCAGGGGGAAGGACCCAGTTTCCTAACCTTGGACCTCCTGGACCAATACCTACCTCTAAAGATAGGGGTTAGGCAAGCCCACTTCAACATGCAGATTTCAAGCAAGCTGTGGTCCATACTGTGGAAGGCAGTGCAGAAATCTCATGGCTGGGTCCAAGATAGGCATACCAAACCTGATGCTGGTCACTGGAACTAATTATTTTTCTGCATAGACACCAACAACTAATAGGGCCTTGTTTAGTCCTCTTCATTTTCTTTAACAAACCAGGCATCTTGGAAAACAACAAACAGTGACAAACAAATGTGAACTGAGATGACTCCACTCACTCCCATGGTGCACACTCAATGTCAGGAAGAACAGAATTGAATTAGGTGAAGATGCCAGCAATAGTTACTGGCAGGTGTGTGGCACTATGTGGTGCTATGCACGTGTCATGACCAGTAGCCGCTGCCAGTCCCCTGGCTTAAAAGATTTGCTCCTGTGGGGTCCTAACAGTTCTGGTTTTGATGCATTAGTGGTACTCCACAGAGAAGATTGAGTTTCGGAAGCTTTGGGAAAGACACACCCATAGTATCAAGGTGTCATTAATAAACAGGTTGCATAGTACTTCAAGAATTCCAGTTACAGGTGTATACATTTGTAAAAAGTGCTTAACAACTGTACAACATGCATAACAATGTTCAAAAATGTACAAAAACTAACACAGGCTTCCATGTGCCAATGCTAGGCCTAGAGACTTGGAGAATCCATTCAAATTTTCAGTGTTTCTAATGTTCCCTGAGAGGTGATTCCAAGCTAATGCTTGGAATCACCTCTCAGGGATTTCAATTACTTGGGTATTTGGATAGACTTTAAGCTGTCTTTTCTTGACCATACAGAGGAGCTCTCTCAGAAATTGAAACAAAGACTTGGTCTCTTTTTTCGCATTAAGTACTTACTGACCTTGGATGCCAGAAAACTATTAGTCCAAACTACTTTCATGCCACTCCTGGACTATACTGACTTCCTGTATGGACATAGTACCAGTGCGGCCCTCTCCTAGTTTGATACCCTTTACCATAGAGTGCTCAGATTTATCTCTGGTGTTCCTCATTCCACTCACCACTGCACACTCTATTCTTCCATAGGCTGAAGCTCTCTTTGCTTCAGGAGGCAGAAGAATGCTGTCTTATGGACCTACAAAGCCATCGTCCGTAAGCTCCCACAGTATTTCTCAGATTGCCTACCTATTTGTTCCCCTGGCAGCTACCCACTGAGAAGCCTTAACTACATATCCCACATTATCCCTAAGGTCAGTTCGCGCTTCAGTAGAGCTGCTATAAGCCATGCCCTCCCTGATATTTGGAACAATGTTCAGAAATCCCTAAGGTTCGCTACTCCTATGACACTGTCTCTCTTCAAAGCCCTGTTCCTGAGGTCCTTCTCCGAGGCCTGTAATTGCTTCAAATAAGGATCACATCATTGCCTCATGCCATAGAACTCTGACATGACCATCGACCTCCCTACGAGCTTCCCTTCCTTTAACTTACAATCATACCATATAAGCACTTCTTCCATTAACACCATCATCCGATGGTCCACCTCCCCTTAGCCCTCTGCCATTCCCTGCCAGCTACCTTACCCCCGCATGCTTGCTCCCTACCTACCCTTTAATCTCCCCCATGCTCAGATCCTCTCCTTCTCCCTTTCCTTATCCTTTCCTTCTCTACATAAAAGACTGAACCTTCACTAGTTGGAGTGAGTCTGTGTTAATTAACACTCTGTATAATTGCTCAAATGCAATATGCGCAATGTTTAGGAGGTTGCTTCCAATGGATACGTTTCACAAGCTGTTGACCTACTGATTGCACCTTGTCCTGTTCTTGTCTCGCCCTCCTTGCACACTGTACATATGTAACCTAATTGTTTTGCTGATGTACTATAGTTTACGCCTTTATCTGGCCTTGTATTACTTGTATCTGTACATATGTAATTATCTTTTGTATATGTGATTATATGCTTGTTTTATGGCCATCCGTGGCTAATGTATTGTACCCAGGTCCACCTTGCAAACGAGCTCCACCTTAATGGTGTTCCACCTGGCAAAATAAAGAACTGATTTGATTTGTTGCGGCAACTAGAGCAAAGCTCAACCGCCCGTAATAGGAACCTACTCTGGTTATCTAGGCTTCCAGAGTGGGCTTCTCTACAGGCTCATTCACAAGGTGAGAAAGTTAGATCGCCACTGTGTAGATGGTTGCAGCCAAGCGATCTATAATGCTGTAGAGCAGCGTTCACACGGCATAGCTCTAGAACGCTGCAGGTGCTGCAACAGAAGTTCTGGCATTTTGAGGAGGGTTCCGTTGGGGGGAGCAGTCAACACTACTACTGGGAGGGGGTCTTCAGACCTGAGTTCAGCCAAAGGTAGTTTTAGGTACAATAAGCACAGCTGAACTCCAGCAAGTAGTTCTTTTAAAAAAATGAGGGCTGTAAGTTGAGAAAACATGGTCCCATAATGGAGCCATGACACTGGGCAACATATTGGATGGTGCTGGCTGTTCACACAGCCAAACAAACTGGTGCAAAACTCCTACTCCACTGCACGATCCCAAGAAAACAGGGATAGTGGGCACAACAGAATGCAGGTGGAAAATGGCAGAACGGTGGCATTCACATGTGCAGAGGGGCACTGATCTGGGTACTGTGCACCACCAGCACCAGCTCAGAATATGCAGTGTGAACGAGCCTTTAGATTGTACTTAGCATTTAGATAAGTGAACACACCTGATAGGTAGTTTGGTGTGGAGTTGTCAACACACTTGAACAAGAATAAAAGCCATAACCTTTCTCTTTTTATACTAAGCTTAGCAGGAACCAGCCCAGTTCCTTTAACAATATGCTGTGATGAACTGCCTTACAGTGGTTGGGCCTTCTATGATGGCAGTACTCTAAATAAAATCCTAATATACACACATCCAAATGAAGACTACCTCTCTACAATGACCAGTTAAGTGACACCAAAGGTGTACTGCAACTGCAACCTACAAATTTACTGCTTAATCAAAAGAGCAATTAGGCTGACCTGGGTGGAGTGAAATAATATTGGGCAAAGTTAAAGGGAGCATAGTAAAGGCAACAAACCTCTGCATCAAACAAGTGAACAAAAAACAAGAGGAAGAAGAGACTGCTATGGTTCTAGAAAGAGGTGGCTGAAAAGGTAAAAGGGTGGCATTCAGAAGATATATGGAGATGCAGAGGGAGGAGGATAGGGAGGTGTATCAGGGGAAACAGGGAATCAGGGAAAGCAGTAAGGAGAGCAAAGGCACAAACTGAAAAAAGAACAGCCCAGGAGGTAACGAAAGGGGACAAGACATTTTTAGATATGTACAGTAAGAGAAAAGAGGAAGACCACGGGTGGGATTGTAAGGTTAAAAAGGGAAGTGGGGACTGCAGCAGGGGACCAAGAAAAGGCAGACCTCCCGAG
The DNA here is from genome assembly GCA_016271365.2 of Neoceratodus forsteri. NCBI lineage: Eukaryota > Metazoa > Chordata > Ceratodontiformes > Ceratodontidae > Neoceratodus > Neoceratodus forsteri. The sequence goes on from CM057450.1 coordinate 1,226,085,232, forward strand.
TAAATACTTTTGTTCAGTGTTCACAGAGGAAGGAGAAGGGGAGGGGTCACAAAAAAGTAACAAAAGCTGTGGGGGAAGGTGGATACTAGTGTCTTTTTTTTGAGGCAATGGTGGACGAATCAACAGGGCCAGATCGAGTGCATCCAAGGGAACTGAAGGAGCTCAGGGAAATACTGGCTGCATCTCAGACAGTTCTGTTTAATAGCTCACTGGAAACAGGAGTGGTTCTGGAGGACTGGAGGAGGGCAGATGTCATCCCACTACACAAAAGTGGTAGCAGGGAGGAGGCTGGCAGTTATAGGCCAGTCAGCCTGACATCGGCGGTGGGAAAGTTAATGGAATCACCGCTGAAGGAAAGGATTGTGGAATATCTTGAATCTAGTGGATTACAAGACCCAAGGCAGCATGGTTTCAAGGGGGGGGGTCCATGTCAAACAAATCTGATAGATTTCTTTGACTGGGTGACCAAGGAACTAGATTAGGGTGTGTGACCCACCTAGATTTCAGTAAGATGTTCACATCATTCCACATATGAGAATAGAAAGAAAGCTGGGTAACTTAAGAATGGGTCCAAAGGTGATAAACTGGACAAGAAATTGGTTAGGAGATATGCGACAGACAGTGGTAGTAAACAGAGTACACTCACAGGAAGGGAGGGTGAACAGTGGGGTGCTTCAGTGGTCAGTGGTGGGGCTGGTCCTCTAATTTCTTTAAAATTACGCTGCAGAGGAGCTGGAAGGGAAGGTCTGCCTCTTTGCAGATGACACCAAAATCTGCAATAGGGTCAACACTCTGGGGGTGGTGGAAAGGATGAGCAGAGACCTGAGAAAACTACAGGACTGCTATGGCAACTGGGTTTCAAAGCAAAAAAATGCAAAACAATGCACTTAGGCCACAAAAAGCCAGGGATAGATTAAAAAAATGGGTAGAGTGGTACTGATAACCACCAAGCAGGAAAGAGATCTGGGGGCAATCATATCGGATGACCTCAAGGTGACCAGGCAGTGCAACAAGGCAGCAGTGAGGGTGGGTGGGATGCCGGGTTGCATAGGAAGGGATATCATCAGCAGAAAGAGGGAGGATGTGTTGCCTCTTTACAGATCACTGGTAAGACCCACCTACAATACTGTGTCCAGTTCTAGAGAACACATCTCCACAAGGAAGTAGATAGCGTGGAGGCAGCCCACAGAAGGGTAACTAAAATGGTTCAGGGTCTGCATCAAAACCCTACAAGGCGAGACTAAAGGACCTCAATATGTACACCCTGGAACAAGAGGGAGGGATATGACAGAGATCTTTAAATAGCTCACAGGGGTAAATACAAGGATGGTTGTATTTTTCAGAAGAAAAGGTGCTCAAGAACAAGGGGGCATACTATGAAGCTGGGGGGGGGGTAGATTCAGGAGAGATATGAGGAAGTCCTTCTTCACAGGTGGATTCCTCAAACAGCACTCCAGTGGAGTTGGTGGGGACGAAAATAGTCGTGGGGTTCAAAAATGCATGGGATAAGCACAAGGGAAATATAGTGGAAAGGAAGCAGGGGGAAGAAGAAATAACTGATTGGGTACAGTCTGTGGTAATAGTGTAGGTAGGGAGAAATGGGCAGACTGGATGGGCCAAGAAGACCTCATCTGCCTTCTAATTCTATGTTTCTGTGTTCTCTGTTTCTATGACTGTTTACAGAACCAGCTTTTGAAACAAGAGTCAAGTTTTTGTATGCAGTCTCAGTGAAATCTGCATCTTTATACATCCAAATCGAAAATAAATAAACTGGCCACGGGTAGAGGCGTATTTTCTGGGTTAAACAGTACCATAATCAATTTCTCCTACTAAGCACATCATTTACTGGGTTCTTTTTCCTGCAGTGACCCATTGAAGAAGTATTTCATCCAGGGAAATCAAAAATTCAGTTATAAATGCTATCCTGACCTAGATAAGCATTCAGCCCTGAGAAAGTATAGAATATAATTGAAAATTCAATTACTTTTCATCGATTCAATAAAAACATTAAAGTGCTATTCTATTGTATTTAGCACCTATCAGCTTAAAATGTCAGCATCACTCAGATTTATTCTTGAACTTGGAAGAAAAAAACCCACTGTTGTAAAAATGTTCAGGTTCATAAAATGACACAGATCAGTCCAGGAACTACCTTAGTATCACAGTGTCAGCAGCGGCACAATACAGGATGTCAGCAACAGAGGTTAGAGAATCATTTATAATAAAAGATTTCCTAGCTTTACCAATACTACTTTGATGTTCTGGGGAAAAAATAGTAATATAGTTAAGTACTGTCACATAATGACAGAAGAGGCTCAGGGTCTATCTTGTCTCCTGTTTCTGCCACAGTGACGATACCCAAATTGGGTGTGGACACACACCAGGTTTACTAGCCAGAATGTTACCTCCTCTCATACTGTGTAACCCTCAATGTAATGTTCCTGCAGGAATCTGTTTAGACCTGCTTTCAAAGCCTGAACAGTGTTAGCTTCCACAACCTCACTGGGTAGTCTATTTCATGTTTATATATGTAAGTTACATATACCCCAATAACCCAGAGCATAATGAGCAGTACAGTACATTCCACCTGTATGCACATTGGATGTATGCACATTCCAATTGTGTGAACACTTTATGCCTCTCCAATCCCCTTCCTATCTAAACAATGTTATTTGGTTTGGTTGTATGTGTAATCCCTCCCCACCCCCAACAAAAGAGTCTTGCATTTTGGCTTCCCTCTGGAGCACCACTGCTGCCTCCCCCTATGCCGCTCCTTCACCCAGTTCCTGGTCTAGACTGCAGATGTGGGATCAGTGACTGGTCTGGACACACTTTCATCTTGTCTTTAGGCAGGAAGCATCCTTCTTGCCATGGGCAGTGAGCAGTATGGTCTTCTCCGCTCTCCTGGCCCCAGGAACTGTGGTAGTGGGACCAGAAATCTCCTGCAATACCAAAACTTCTTTTCTTCTGGCACAGCCCAACTGAAGAAAACAGTGGCCCCAGCTGCACAGGAACTTTGCTTGCCCATCCGCATGGACTGCAGTTGGGGTCCAGGAGCACAGTGAGAAGCCTGCACCCTTCCTCAGCCGCTCTCAAAACTGGGCAGCAGCCATAATACTGGCACAGCTCCTCCATGCGAGCAGAGATTCAGAAGCACCCAACAGTGCCTCTCTACCACTGATGTAGCACCCCCCAATCCCACTGGATAGCAGCAGAGACTGAGATGTGTTGATCCTGATGACCAAGAGCAGTACCAAGGGATGGAAGAACTTTTAAAACAAAAAAAAGTCAGCTGGCCCGGTGGCACAAAGGTCTGAGGCATTCTGCCTTACCTCGCATCACGCCAGCGACCCAGGTCCGGGAATGACCTCAGGTCGCTGGGAAGCCAGCACGGGGGGGCAGCGGGAGGGAGCAGGATTGAGCAGCCTAATGGCAGCTCTCCTCTCTTGGGGAGGTTGTCACCCCTCCATAGTTCCACTGCCACTGGGTGGAGGTCTGGCGGCTGTGTAGGCAGGGAGGGGGAGGCATGTGGTGTGGGCGTCTCAAAGCGCGATGCACGCTTGCATGCCCGAGATGGCGGGTGGGCCTAAACCAAGGGTAAAAGCACTACAAAATGTAATATATATATATATATATATATATATATATATATATATATATAAAACATATATCAAAAGAAGTAAAACCTTGCATGGGGGCCACCATGTTTGTAGTACTTTTGGTCAGCACTGGGTCAGAACATCACTGACTAGAACAGCGCGGTCAAGAACCACATGGTAAAAACACTGCCAGTTTTTTTCCTAAGGGGGCTCTGCCCCCAAACTCCCCCCAGCGGAGAGCTCTGCCCCTCCCAACTAAAAGATACTAACTCTGGGAGGAGCAGATCACGAGGCAAAACAAAATTTGTGGGGCCATGGAATACTGTTTCCACGGCTCCTTTTAAAAAAAAAATCAAAGTCCCGAATGGCAAAATGGAAGGAGACCAGGATTAGAACTCTGGTCTCCACTACCTACCAGCCAAGCTGCTCCATGCCTCAGTCCTCCATGCAACGGGAGCAGCTCAGCCAGCCTCTGGAATCAGTCTGCCTTTGTGCTCTGCTAGCACCATGGACAGCAACCAGGGGAGCGCCTACTGCACAGCACTGCAAATCCCCCATCTCTGTCCATGGCAGCGATGTTCAGACTACCGCTGTCTTCTCCGGTGCTATTATAACCTGATACCTTCTGGTCCCAGGACTGCAGGGTACAGGTCAGAAGACAGTACATGCTGCCCTGGAGAAATAGACTATCCTGAGCTCAGCTCCGTAGAGCAGCAAGTCTCAAGCTTGCTCATGTTAGAGAGAACTTGGTTTGCATACTTTTCCCGCAAAATTAAATGGGAGGGACACTGTCGATCAAATAGGGTCCAGGGTCAAGAAATAGGCAGTGAAAAATAAAGCAGACTAGGTAGGCCTACCAGTCCTTTTGTGCCAACAAATTGTATGTTTCTCTGTTAGCATCTTCCCATGTGATGTTAATGAAGGTGTACAGGGCAAGATATGTCTTTTTTGCGGATGACACAAAAACCTCTGTGGGAGGTTGGACTTTGAAGAATTAATAAGGATAATGAAGGAGAATCTGGAAAGATAGAGTTGGTTAAGGGTATAGCAACTGAAGTTCAATGCAAAGTTCAAAGTCATGTACATTGGAGCAAAGAACCCAAAAACTGAATATAGGATGGGTGGGGAGAGGGTGAAACAGACTGGGCAGGAAAGGATCCGGGGGTTATATCTGATAATCAGAAACAATGAACTCAATGCAATAAAGTAGGCAAGGCAAGCAACATTTTGGGATGTATTGGCAGGGGAATGAACAGTAGATGCAAGAAGGTGATACGGCTCTTGTACAGATCCCTACTTAGGCCACACCTAGAGTACTGTGTATAGTTCTGATTGGTTGCAGCACTGATATTGGACCACGGTACATTACTGACTAAAGACTGGTGGCTGGGATCCCAAACAGATATACTTTACTACTGATGCAAATCACTCCTGGCTGTTGCAGTTCTACAATGGGTTCTGAATGAATGTCCCTGAAATGCCCAGCAAGTAGTTAACTGGTCCTAGCTGGCAAAGTAATTTGGTGGGGGGGGGGGAAGAGTTGATTCAGTGCTCATGACCCAGAGCAGTCTATGCAGTAGCTGGCTCCATTGGGACATCTCCCACTGGTTTGCAAATGCAGACAGTGTTATGGGTGCAGTGGACTCCGTGCATTTCTGGGTGGTGAGGGTGTACGCTGTGCTGGTCTGCAATGTCCATTTACCCCACAGAGAAACTTGCCTTCATGCACCACAAAAGGTAGGCATCACGCAGGGCCTGAGTTGTCCAGCAGGGGAAACAGCCTTCTCCAAACCGCCATTAGTGGTGCCCAAAAAGATCAGATCAACTGGAGATAGAATTACACACACAGACCATAAGATTCCTAAACGAGATGACAAATTTCTTAGCCGTTATGATTTAAGAGACAAATACCCACGTGGACACTGCATCAACTGCCACAGCAGTCACAGGGTCAAAAAGATGAAAAAAAATGTTTGCAGAAGTGAAGAAGATGAAACTGAAGTATTTATCAGCTACCAAACAGCTGGAGGCATTCATGCTACAAAGTGCTCATGTGACAAAATTTATATAGGCGAGACTGCAGGACAACTTAGGGTACTTCTAGGGGAGTATAACGGGTATGTTACACAGACATCATGATTTGACTGCTCCAAATGCAAGACATTTTGAAACAGCTAAATATACATTACCATCTTTACACTTTTTTTTTGGTCTGGAAAAAGTAACAGGATGGGGGGTGGGAGGTGTGGGCAGGGGTGTTCAAATCAAAACTTTTATTACTTGCCTAGACATGACTGTAGCTGAATTTTCACCTGCCTCTATTAATTACAATGAAATTAGCTCTGTTTTGGTACTTGCCCTTCAATGAAATTTACTTGCCCCATACAGGGGCCAATGGGATTTGCATACCCCTGGGGGGTGATCTATGAGAACAAAACTTTTGACAAAGGAAGCCTAATACAGTATATAGATAGGTTTTAGTTCACAGATCCGAAATATGGACTGAATGACTTGATAAGACTAGATCCCCATTCTGTAATCTAGTTCACTCCAGCATTTTGGATACTTTCACCTTTAATGACTTCCCAGTTAAGGATGTTTCTTCTCCCCATAAAGTTCATCATATTTTGATTACATCATTTAAATGGAGCACCTACCTTGTTTCCATTTTTCCTCCCACTCCGAATTGGAAGCAGGATGATGTTCTTACATTTTATTCTAAAATTTTATTCTAAAAGAATAAAATGTGCAGTTAAAAACTGTTTAGACAATCTAGTAAGTATTCACACACAAAAAGTAGAGCTCAGGCCATCCCCGGAAAAAAGGCATTGCCTTGATAAAAAGTCTAGTGGGGCTTGAAAACGTTCGGCAGCAACAGATGTTTGGCTCAGTGTCTTTAATGAATAAATGCAGCTTTGGTATCAGACATTCTCTAGTGTGGATGCTTTTTTCTGGGGACTTCCTGAGTCCTGCTTTTTGTGTGTGAGTACAAGTCTATGTTTTGTAGCTCGGCTGGTCAGTCCTGTTGCCGTTCTCTCTGTGGGTAATCTAGTAAGTGTATAGAAATGTATCTTCCTATTATGATGATTCCTGAAAAGAGGTGACCCTTTTCTCAAGAGGTAATTCCACCTGTGTGACTTGGGGGGGTGGGGGCTGCAGCAATGTGCAGGTGTAACTGACAGTTACATGTTTTAGATCATTGTGCCTGTTAAAAAGAATTAGCAACCACAAATGGAGAGTGACCTTATAATGGGGTTTCTTCTGGAACCAGACACATAGGTGCAATTCTCATACATACCACATTGCGCTGCTATGAACAGATCGGCATTAACCTAAGCACTCATAGCACTGGAGTGCATGTCACCATGTGGATGACATCATCACATACATCACCATGTGTAAGTGTGAGGTCATACCTGATTCTGGCTGAGATCCAGTATGAACAGTGGGCCTGATTAGGTGTCAGATGTTCTTAGAAAACAGAACACCAGGAGCCATGAGAGGAAACGGCATCACCTCACTGAGTCCATATGGACTAAATGACGGTGATTTATTGAAGGAATTTTGCTTGAGCTCCATATACCCCAGTATTTAAACTCTTTACTTGGGGGTTTTGTCTTCCATTCAGGCTCCCCTTACAAAACTAAGTTTAGAAAGCCCGTACAGCCAGTATGTAAAAGTTTTATACCAGTAAGAAGTGTGCATTTCACTGCAGTGTGGGACTGTTGTGTGCCTAGAAATGCGAATACTGTATATACTCGCTTATTAGCCGACTCGCGTATAAGCCGACCCCCCACCTGAATACACACTGAAAGAAATACAGCTTGACTCGTGTATAAGCTTAGATACATTTATTACAAGCTCGCATCACAGTATTGCCTCTGTCATCACCACTGCAAACTGTAACACCAACTAATACAACAGCAATAAATGTCCAGTGACGCTCTGCCACTTCTAGCACATTTCAGGTACCGGGCATCTGACATCCAACCTAAGGGTAAAGAATGCAGCTGTAACACCAGTTGGAACAGAAAATCTAAATCTCAACATCATATATCATTGTGGTTAGTGGAGAACAGCTTGCCCCACTCAGTCAGAATCTTACTCGCCATCGTCTCCTTCTGACAAGCATAGTCCGTTCATTTTCTGCCAAAAACAGTGTCTCTGAGAATATCTGCATACTGGTTGTCATCCAGTTCTACCTCCTGCTCCTGCTCCTGTTCCAGTTCCTCATACAGTGCGTCATCTTGGGTCCCATTAGCATTATTGCTTATTCCACACATCAAAAACAATTTGACCACCATTTCAGCTGGGATACTATCCCATGCTTGAACTATCCATTCACAGATGAGTTCAAGCTCAGGCCGTTTCAGGTTGCCACCTTTTGTCAGTGTTCCTTCCCCTGAATACATCCACTCCGCCCATAGTTCACGTACCCTATCCTTGAAGGGCTTATTGAGGCAAACATCAAGGGGTTGTAACAGTGATGTCAGTCCTCCAGGGATAACGCACAAGTTGGTGTGGATTTTCTTGGCTGCCTTTTTGACATCTTCTGTCAGGAGGGCTCTAAACATGTGCCACACAAGCATTGCTTGTTTGCACCTAACAGCACCTGGACCTGTATCCCACACCTTCTGCAGCCACACACCTACAAGTTCCTCATCCATCCATCCCTTTGGGTGAGGAAAAACAAGGATACCAGGTGGCAAAGTCACTTTTTAGGGAACGTTTTACATTTAAAAATCACCATGGGCTTGAGTTTTGATCCATCGGATAAACAAGACAGCACAACAGTGAAATAAATTTTTTCATGCCCTGTTGTCTTTATGAGGACTGTCTTGCTGCCCGATGTATTTACAATGCGACTGGACGGCAGGTCAAACGTTAAGGGTGTCTTGTTCATATTGCCAATTTGTGCAAGATCATAGCTGTGCTTCTTTCATAGCTTGAGTATGAATTGCTGAAAGTTGTCAGCTTTGGCTTCCAAGTCTGGGAGAAGCTTCTGAGCTATTTTGGTTCACTGACTCAGAGTTAAACTGTGACACTCCATAAATCTGGAGCACCAACCTGCAGAAGCTAGAAATTTATCAGTGCATGCTGTGATACTGGCAAATCTTTCATCTTTTGCCAGTTTTAGAGCCTGCATACGTATAGACATACGCGTCACTATGTAACCACTCTGCCTGCATTGCAGAACCCAGTTATTCAGTTCTGCTTCCAAAGGCCGAAATGCAGGTCGATCGTCGTGTGGCTAATTGGAGAAGTGCAGAGAACACTTGAAAATTTGGAGACCCACGTATAAGCTGATGTAATATATTACAGTACCGAAAATAGGTTAAAAAATATTGGCTTATACATGAGTATATACGGTACTCTGAAATTTCTGAAGCACTGTGGCATTTCTTTATGTGAAAGGTGATTTTTTTTAACATGGTACAGCTGAAGGATCTTCTCACAGAGGTTTTGCTGGTATCTACAGTACCTTCATAAAGTATTCACCCCCCCTTGGATTTTGTCACATTTTGTGATGTTGCAAACTCAAATTAAACTACATTTATATGGGATTTTTTTTGTCAGGTATCTACAAAAATTACTCTATGATGTCAAAGTGGAATGAAACTTCTGGAATTTTTTTGTAGATGTAATTTAAAATAAAAACCTGAAATGTCTTGATTTGATAAGTATTCACCCCCCCTTTGCTATGACACTCCAAATTGAGCTCAAGTGCATCCAATTTCCTTGTGAGATCACTCTAAAACTTGAATGGAGTCCACCTGTGGTCAGTTCAAATGGTTGACAAGATTTCAGAGGAAATACACCTGTCTATATAAGGTTCCACTGTTGACAGTGCATGTCAGAGCAGAAACTCTACCATGAAGACCAAGGAGCTGTCCGTAGAACTCCGTGATAGAATTGTGAGGAGGCATAGATCTGGAGAGGGGTATAAAAACATTTCTAGGGTGTTGAAAGTTCCCAGGAGCACAGTCAAGTTCATCATTAGGAAATGGAAAGATTACAGAACCACCCAGACTCTTCCTAGAGCAGGCTGTCCTCCCAAATTGAGCAACCAGGCAAGAAGGACCTTGGTCAGGGGAAGTGACCAAGAACCCAGTGACCACTCTGACAGAACTAAAGAGTTCCATGGCTGAGATGGGAGAACCTGTCCAGAGGACAACAATCTCTGCAGCACTTCACAGATGTAGCCTCTATGGGAGAGTGGCTAGACGGAAGCCACTCCTGAGAAAAGGCCACATAATAGCAAGCCTGGGGTTTGCAAGAAGGCACATGGCAGACTCTGAGACCATGTGGCAAAAGATTCTCTGGTCTGATGAAACAAAAATTGAACTCTTTGGCCTGAATGCAAAGCGCTATGCCTGGCGCAAACCGAACACAGCTCACCACCCATGTAACACCATCCCTACCATGAAGCATGGTGGTGGCAGCTTCATGTAATGGGGATGCTATTCAGAGGCAGGGACTGGGGCACTTGTCAGGATAGAGGGAACAATGAATGGAGCCAAATACAGGCACATCCTTGAGGAGAACCTGCATCAGTCTGCAATAGACCTTGGACTGGGGTGAAGATTTACGTTACAACAGGACAACGACCCCAAGCATACGGCCAAAGCAACACTAGAGTGGCTTCAGAACAAGAAGGTGAATGTCCTTGAGTGGCCCAGCCAAAGCCCAGACTTGAATCACATTGAGAATCTGTGGAAAGACTTAAAGATTGCGGTTCACCGACGCTCCCCATCCAACTTGACAAAGCTTGAGCAAATCTGCAAGGAAGAATGGGCGAAAATCCCCAAATCCAGATGTGCAAAGCTGATACAGACATACCCAAGAAGACTCAAAGCTGTAATTGCTGCCAAAGGCACTCCGACAAAGTATTGACTCAGGGGGGTGAATACTTAAGTAAACAAGATATTTCAGTGTTTAATGTTTCATAAAGTTTTGTTACACAATAAAAATATTTTTGCCCCTTTAAATTGTTGAGTATGCTGTGTGAATCAAGGGGGAAAAATAATTTCAATGCATTAAAATTTCTGGTAGTAACACAACACAATGTGACAAAATCCAAGCGGGTGAATATTTTCTGAAGGCACTGTAGTTTGAATTTAGTGAACACAAAATCAGAGAATACATTCTGTATTTGATACATATGTATATACATTTGCAGAAACAGCACCTGTGAGCAACAAAGAGTTGCATGCCAGGTGAAAACTTTCATTTATCAATAACTCTTGGTCAGGAGTGTAGCCAGGAATTTTAAACGTGTACTCAAAATTGATGCACTCTTGCCCCCTATGTAAACATTAACCAAAATATGCCACACCAACAATAGCCCCCCAAATTTGCCATGTCTGAGTTCAAGTAATCAGTTTCTTCCTGTAATCTTCCTTTCTTTGTTTTCTGCCTGCCTGGTAAGTTGTTCTTGTTTGTGTATTGGGCTGGTGGCATCAGTGCCCCATAGCGAGCAACAAAGGCAGAAGGTCTCAGCGCAACACAGACACAATGTGACTCACAATGTCCTTGTGTTCCTCTTATTTTGTTGCCCCTGCCTGATTTGTTGCCCCTGGCTGATTTTTTTTTAACTGTACTCTGCTGAGTACACAGCGTATGCCTACCGACACCCCTGCTCTTGGTATACATTCAATGGTATAGGTTATTATTTTTTTTTAGTGCTACTTGGTGTTAACAAACGTCCTTTTGATATAAAACAGTGATTACGCAGTGAATAACCTTGAGAAAGGGCTAGCGCGAATTTTATATAAGTACAGGCTCTTAGTTCTTCAGCTGTTTACAATATATGTAAGTAAGTATTCAAAACAGATTCAGAATATAAGTAACAGCAAAGATATCAATATTTTAATTTACAGATTGTAACTGGATTCCATGATGAGTGGGTATAGACACCTCAAAACACTTGGATTTCAATTTAAAGTATTTTCCAGATGATAATGGATTTTAACAATTAATAAATTCATATCCCTGTAAAACACATTTGGTGAGCGAGCCTGTTGGTCCAATCTTTCTGACACTATCTGAGCCATGATTGGATTTGGGCTTCTCCCATTAAAACAGCTTTTTTCTGCTTTAACTGAGGTGAGCTGAGAGGTATTTTGTATCTGTACGTTAGCAAGGCTGTTGACACTGTGCTGTACAGGATCAGTCTGCCAGATGTGGACTGCAGCCTTCCAACTGCAGCTTCAGCAAGGAGCAGGACCATCCTTGACTCCCTACAGGGGGCTTTTCTCAAGCAGCTAGTCAAGGAACCCACTAGGGACAGAGCCATGCTGCACCTGGTGCTTAAAAACTGGGACGGCATTAAAGACATCACACTGGGCAGTCCCTTAGGTTTCAGTAATCACTATACAGCGTGGCTTAAAATTAAGACGGGAACAGAGGCAAACCACATAGGGATGAGGGCCCTGGAACTTAGGAGGGCAAACTTTAAAGAAATGAGAGACTGCCTCAGAAACTGCCTCATGGGGGGAGGAGGGACTGCCAGAGAGGGGTAGAGGCACAGTGGGGAAAAATAAGGGGAAGTATAATTAAGGCAACCAACCTCTGCATGAAAGAAGTGAGTAAAGGTAGAAGAAAAAGAGATTGTTATGGTTCTCTAGAAAAGTGGCAAAGGTTCTGAAGGAAAAAGGGAGGCATTCAGGAGATATAAGGAAATGTAGAGTGAGGAAGACAGGGAAGTATAACAAGTAAAATACAGGGAACCAGAAAAGGAAGTGAGGGGAGCAAAGGCACAGACAGAGGAAAAGATAGCCAAAGAGGTAGCTAAAGGGGGCAAGACTTTCATCAGGTACGTAAGTGAGGAGAGGAAAACAAGGGGAGGGGTAGTGAGGAAAGGGGGGGTCAGCAAGGGAGACCACGTAAAACAGGATCAAGAAAAAGCAGACATAGCCAGCCTGGAGGGTTGAGGTGCTGGATGCTACACCTTGCGCTATGCTGGTGACCTGGGTTTGGGAATGGGCTGGATTGTTGGGGGTCGGCTTGGGGGGGAGGGCGAGAGCTAGATTGAGCTGCCTAATGGTAGTTCTCCTCTCCTGGGGTGGGCTCTAGGTGTTGCTTCACTAAAAAGCAGTGTGGGGAGGGAAGGGGAGGATGCTGTTAGGCACTTGGCAGGAGTCGTGTTCTCAGCACAGGTCCATGCCTGGGCTACAGCCCTTCGTGCCAGCATCCTTGAGGGAGGGACTTGGGATTCTGCTTTACACTAGTAACCACGAAAAACCTGCACCCACCACGTGCCGTGTATTCCCACGCAAGGGATGGAGCTTCAGATGGTTGGTATTCTGCCACTGAGTCCTGCCGGTAGTGGGGATAAAACGTGTATATGTGTGTGTGTGTGTGTGTGTGTGTGTATGTATGTGTATATATATATATATATACACACACACACACACATATATATATATATATGTATGTAAAGAAAAAACAGACATCCTGAACAGGCATTTCTGCTCAGTGTTCACAGTGGAGGAAGGGGGATGGACCACCAGGGAGGAGCAGGAACAAAGCAGGGGAGGGTGGCCACAAGTCCATTTTCAGAGAAAAGAGTCCTGAAAGGACCTGCAACTCTGGAAGTGTACAAGACCATGGGACCAGACGGTATACACCTAAGGATACTAAAGGAACAAAGGAAGGTGCTGGCTGCCTCACTGATGGGCCTTATTTAACAGGTCACTGGAAACAGGCGTGGTTTCAGATGCCTGGAGGAAAGCAGATGCGCTCCCCCTCCATAAGAGCAGCAGCAGGGAGGAGGTCCCTGCATGAGAATCTTTGCCGATTTATTGACTTTTTCCTCAAGTTATGCATTACAAGCCTACCCTAACACTTATGAAACACAATGAAAGTGAAAGCGGGGGGGGGAGAATAAGGAGGGCAGCGGGGGCACTGTCCTATGGAAATCTGTGGAATTTGAAAGGCAGGAGGGGTATCAATTTCTTGGCACTGATATGGTCACTGCGTACATGCATTGGGCATGATCAGGGTATAATGGGCCTGCAAGTATTTCCCCCTGAGGCACCTACTGCATGATAAGTGCCCTGCTGATTTCATTTTGGAAGACTGGACTTTTATTTCAGACATGTGGGAGAGCGATTGGGGCCACCACAACTCCTTTTTTTGCTAATCTATTCCTTGGGCATTGGGAGGAGAAGTATGTCATGAATAAGAAGGCTAATCCACACACAGAAAAGATCAAATGGTGGTATAGATTTTAAGACGCTGTGGTCTGTGTGTGGGATGGGGCAGAATCAGAAGCAGAGGAAATTGTAAAATGGCTGAATCAGAATGCTTTGAACTTGCAAGTTACTGTATGAGTGCTACAAACAAAAAATCCCTTAACTTTCTAGATGTAATTGTAGAAGTAAGAGGCAATCAGGCAACATCAAGAACTACAAGAATCCCACTGCAACCAATAGTCTGCTACATGCACAGAGTAATCATCCTAGAAACCGGATTAACTCTATCCCCTATGGACAGTTTTTAAGGCTGCGTCACAGTTGCTCAGACATCAATGATTATATTGCACAGATGTATTAAAACAATACTTCTAGGAGAGGGGATATGATGAGACTTGTATATCGCAGGCATATACTAGAGCCATGAACACTGACTGTCCTCCCTGTCACAGCCTAAAACAGAAGCTACCAACAAGCAAGACCCAAACTGCTTTGCAATGGAATATAACTGACTAGGCAGTAAAGTGGGTAGCTTGGTAAGGCAATAATGGCATATTCTGAAAGGTGAACCTATTCTGGGAAAAGCAGTGGGTGAGATCCCCTGAATATCCTTTAAAAGGGCAAGGAATTTACATGACTCCTCGGTTCACATCCAATACACAGGGGGTACTGATTTGCAAGACCACATACCTTGGCTAACAGTGAGAGCAGCAGGAATATATACTGTAAATGTTGGAACTGCAGTGCCTACACTTACTGCAGCCAGGCAAAGGAATTTAGAAGCCCTCAATGTCACACAACTGTGTAGATCAATGTGACACAATTGTACAGATTTGTGAATTTGCACAACCAATTTTGTTGTGTATGTTTTATGGCACGATTACCTGAGGATATACACTGGACACACCATATGCTCCCTCCAAGAGTGAATTCTTCAGCATATTAAGAGTATTCATAATCCACAGTCTGAAACACCTGTGGGAATGCACTTTTGTGATTGTCACAACTGCCACCCGAAGGCCATGCCATTAATGGGATTGGAATGGGTGGGTAAGAACAAAAAGAGTCGGGACAGACTTAGGAGGCTACTCCAGAGATTAACATTCTGGATATTTAAACTGAACAGCCTCAAGCCCCAGTGCCTTAACGAAGACTAGGATTTAAAGCCCTCCTCATAATTATGGTGTTTAGATGCAGTTATCAATAGTTGTCTGTGAATAGTAAAGATTTTTAAAGAAAATATAGGAAATAACTGCCCTCAAAATCATATTAGAGAATGTACCTGTAAATAGTATAAAACTGAATTGTGAGATGATATACATGTATTAATTTTCTCTCTCTCTCTCTTCCTTTCTCTCTAGTGTGGTGTTTGCTAAATATCCGAACAGTGCAAGTAGAACCCCTCCAAATGCAGTCTTGCAGAATCAAATGGGTGATTCCAACACTAATAAATTCCTTCCTCTTGCACCGTTTCTATCTTTTTGCTGAGAAGCACAGTAAGGTAGTATAATATTTGTATTTATAATTACAAAAATTTGGAAAAATAAATACTACCAGTACTCTGCAACTGCTGTGAAATGAAAATAAGATATAATCTGGATGTGACTGTTGCTTGAATACTCCTTTCTTTTAGAAAACACTTCCTTTTTAGAACTTTTTTGAACCCTATTTTGCACTGTTATTATGGATTTTGGAATTGGTGAAACTTATTGATTTGTTCTATATGTTTTTATTTCATTAGCTAAATCTATACACACCTTTGGAAACCATCTTTATTTTAAGGTGCAAAGGGCCAAGCCAGGTCGTCATGACAACCACCACTGTATACATGAAAGTGGCACCCTTTTACGATGTCATGCTTTATGTCAATAACAGGACTATCTCAGCATGAACCCCCATGCCCTGATGAAACTCCAACAAGTAAAGCTCTGGGGTACCTTGCTGTGTATAGCTTGTACTGTCCAATACCTGACTAAGTATTGTACTCAATACATTTTTGCAGCAATAAGCCTAAATCTTTGTTTTCCTTAGTGTGCACTGCTTTTTGTTTGAAATGGGTAAGGAACTGGTTAGTGGACAGATGACAGAGGGTGGTGGTTAATGGCACTTGCTCCAAAGAGGGGAGAGTGACCAGTGGGGTGCCACAGAGTTCAGTTCAGGGAGCAGTCCTCTTCAATGTCTTCATAAGTGACACTGCAGAAGAACTGGAAGGAAAGGTATGCCTTTTTACAGATGACACCAAAATCTGTAATATGATGGATACACAGAAGGGGGTGAAGGGAATGCGTAGGGACCTTGGGAAACTGGAGGAGTGGTCAAGAGTAAGGCAGCTGGGGCTCAATGCCAAAAAGTGCAGAATCAGGCACCTAGGGTATGGGAACCCAGGTGCTGAGTATATTATAGGGGAAGGTACTGACAGTCATAAAGCAGGAACAGGACCTTGGGGTTATCATATCAGATGACCTCATAATGGCAGAGCAGTGTAATAAGGAAGTGGGTAGGGCTAATGGGATTCTGGGATGCAAAGGAAGAGGCATCTCTAGCAGGAGGAGGCAGGAAGTGTTGCCACTGGATCATGTGCTTCTGAGACCCCACATGGAGTATTGTATCCAGTTCTGGAGGCTGCACCTCAGAAAGGACATAGACATGGTGAAGGCAGTCCAGAGGAGGGTAACTAAAACAGTGCAAGGATTGCATCAAAAGTGCTACGAAAAGAGAATGAGGGATCTCAACATGCACAGTGGACTACCAAGGCTTCGGAAGGATCAGAGCTGTACAGTAGCTATATCTCCCTCACTCACTGCCTCCTAGCTGCTGGTATGGTGGTCTGACACGAACTCCCCCGCTGCTCCTATCCAGCAGCTTTCAGTCACTTGATTGTAACAGGGTGACTGCTGCGAGAGTTGGAAACATGACCAGACTATGGGATCTCCTCTCTACGGGATGGAAAGCTTGGATATTCGGCAGCTAGTGAAACAGTCACTCACTCATCTCCTGGGCTGCTCCCAGTAAGAGGGATGTGGCTTGCTGACAGGAGACAGTACTGGACGTTTGTTTGCAGGGTCTATAAGTAGCTTTAGTTACAGGTTCGGTTATTATTTACAGACAATAGCATCTCTGGTCTAGTGCTGTGTAAATCGCTCTTTCAGTATACAAACTGCATAAGATTGTGTTTAAAGTTTTCAGTTACAGGTTGGATCTCACTTAACAGATAAAAACGATACTCAACTAGAGCTGTATATCACACAGGTTCTGATATTACTAAACTGTTTTATGAGCTGTTTGAAACATAGGTTGTGTGCTTAAATATAGGTCTGTGATTACTAAACACTTTGAGTTACACGTTCAGAAATTACTTAAAAGTATCACTCACCTAGAGCAGTGTAACACTAGAACTCGGTGACTGCTGGCCAAACCGCAGCATAAGCCGAACCTTACCTTACTGACAGTATAAGCATATCGGGGAAGGCTAAGGTCAGTGGCTGATTGCTTTTTTACAGGAAGCAGAAACAAAGGTTCTGCCCACTCACTCTACCCCCTAATCCCACCAGCCCTTGGGTCATCCTCTTTCATAGGGTCTCTATAGCTCCATCCCCTTCCTGCTTCTCCTAATTACAAAGACGGGGCATACGTACAATACCTGTGTTTCTACTGTGTCCTCTGCCTCACATTTAGTTTCATATCTCCACTACCTGGGACTTGCCTGTATATTTTGTCCACAACCCCATAGTCCCTACCTACACATAGGCACATCAAGGGCAAGAAAAATCAAATAAACAAAAATATTGTATTCTGTTTCTTTACATTTCTTTCAATTCCTTTACTTACCTTTCAATGCATGCCTCTAGGTCACTTGACTTTCTCTTGTTTTCCATCCACAGGCAATCAGCTCAGCCATGGATATAGTCCATGGATATAGTAGACTGTAGGCACTGTGGCACTCTTTTCAGCAATGTGGTTGCTCGTAAGATTGGTCACTGTCCCACATGCTGGGCACTTGGAGATCTATATCTGCAGCTCTGCGTCACATGGGCTGAAATATCACTCCTCAGTGCCAACCTCAGTGCAACTGAACACTGCAGTAAGCTACCAACAGCATAATACCAACCCCACGCACTACCACCTCTACCCCAAAGGACAATCAAACCAGGGCATTGGCAGACAGTCAACAATCATAAGTCACATTCCTCATCGTGCAGCCATGATGGGCAAATGTACATGAAATCACCGCTACCTACTTCTAATAGGTATTCACCACTGTCATCCGAGCCTTCAGCAGTGGCACGGGATGACTCCACTCCTAACCCTGAACATAAAACAAATAAGCATACCACAAAGAACGACTCTCCAACCAAACCCAACAAAAGACCCTTGTGTCTCCAACTATCTGCTCTGTGCATTTCACTGAAGACAGCTTTCAAAACTGTATGCAGTTTAAGATGAAATTCTGCAAATGCCTCAAGCTGAAAAGAGATGCTGTTCCATCTATACGTCCTGTCCGTCCGATCAGATCAACTGTTCTTGAGAATCCATATAAGCGAATATTTGCTGCAAGTTCATCATCTGAAAAGTCATGCAAGCGACGGAGTAAAGCTTTGAGAAAGCTGTCACTGTCTCGGGTGAGTGTCAATGTGTGCAATTACTTGTTGTATGCACTACATGTAATCAAGCGCACATTTTATTTACCTTAATTTACGTCAAATATGTTATATACAGTGTAAAGTACATATTTGAAGCACACATGTAATGTGTTATGCACTCCTCCAGTTCCTTATAAACTGTATAAGCCGCACATCCAAGCTATTGAACAGCATAATGTATCCTAGCCCCAATATAGATACCATGCATTCTTATCCCCACCTCCAAAACACACATGTTGTCACTGACTTCATAATCATATTTGGCTTTTGCCATGTCTGTGCCCCCATGCAAGCATGTTACCTGCAGGTGTTGTGTGATGTCATGTTAAGGGGGACCTCTTTCTGACCGGGTGGCCCAAGCAAATGCATTGATTGCATCTGACTAATGCCTCCCTGTCCACGACCTATAAATCATGACCATTCCATTCATGAACCACACTTTCCATGAATAAAATTTTCCTCACAGTGACCTGATCCTTCCCCATTATATCTTCCAGCTAGATGAAAATTTCACTACCACTGCTTGACTGTCCTGTGAGTGCCCTGTTCACTTTGTGTCTCTGTCCTTCAACAGCAAACTAGAACAAGCATTTGTCAATGCTGAATTTTTGCTTGCTGGCATTGGCACTGGTAGTGTAGGAATTACAGAGCTGCATAATAGGAATGGCAGTGAAGTATTGAACTGAAGCCAACCCCACCCCCACCCTGTAGAGCCTGATAGGCATTGGAGTGTGCCTTTGGGTCATCAGGCATAATGGCCATGCCATTTCACCACACCCTACCCAGCAGACACTGACAAGTGTCACGGTGTGCCATGGGGTCTTTGGCCCTTATGCGCACCCCATTCCATCAGGAAATACAGTGAGATGGGTCCTGTATAGGAGAGTGGGGTGAACTTTGGGGCTGAAGAGTCCAAGGCACACCTCGATGCCTCTCACTGGATGCAGGGTGTGGAATGGTATGAGCATTACAAGCGAGAATCCCAAGTCACACCCCTGATGCCTCTTAATCTCTACAAGCTGGGGCATTATGGTTGGAAACCCTAATGCCTCAGGCATTCGTTGGCATTTTCACTCCAAATTTTCAACATGTTTTTTTTGTGACCCCCACCTTATGAACAGTGGCAATATCAGTCTGTTAGCTGAAAGCTGATTTCGCACAGCGACTACGCCATTTAGCACCACAGGTGCGAAAACACATTTCGAACAGGATGTGAAAAATGACAGTTGTACTGTGCATGGAAAGGTGCAAAAAATGTCAATGTTGAAATTCTGCAGTGAAAATATTAAAAAACTGGTGAAGCCACGAGCATGCGTAGAAAATGCTCAACATATACCCGTAATGCAATTCGTCTGGGGATTTTTTACAGCAGAATCTCAACACAGGGATTTTGTAACCTCCGCTCATTAAAAGTGTCACTGTGGTTTTCGTAATCTGTCCCGAACAGTGATTTCCCACAGCGACCACGCATTTCTGCCCTGGAAGTGCGAAAACACATTTCGGCCATGGGGTGAAAAATGACAGCGGTACTGTTCATAAGGGAGTGTGGAAAAATGCCTAAAAAATCCATGAAGTTACAAGGGTGTGTTGAAACTTCGCAATGGTCGCTCATAACAGTCATTTTATGGACGTATTTCACCAAATTTTTAACATAGCCATTTTATCACCTCTGCTAATGAACAGTGTTACTGTGATTCTCTTAATCTGTCCTGAACATTGATTTAGCACACCGACTGCGCCACTGTACGCTACATGGGCGGAAACATGTTTTGGCCGAGATGTGAAAAATGACAGCTGTATTGATCATAAGGAGGTGTGGTAAAATGGCAATGTTGAAAATCTGAAATGAAAATATTGAAAATTCATGAACTTAAGAGCGTGCGTAGGAACAGTGCAACGCATGCTTGTAAAACAGTAGTTTTTGGGAATTGTTTCACCAAATTTTTAACATAGCGATTTTAATACCTCTGCTCATGAACAGTGTCACTGTGATTTTCCTAATCTGTCCCGAACATTGATTTCGTGCACCGACTGCGCCATTGTGCGTTACATGCGCGGAAACACATTTTGGGTCAGATGTGAGAAATGACAGCCATACTGCTCATAAAGAGGTATGGTAAAATGGCAATGTTGAAAATCTGGAGTGAACATATTGAAAATTTTCGAACTTACTAGCGTGCGTAGGAACAGCGCAACACATGCTCGTAAAACAGTCATTTTTGGGAATTTTTTCGACAAATTTTCAACATAGGGTTTTTGGGGGCTTACCTCAAGAACTGTGACACTGTTGTTTCATAAATCAGTCCCGAAAGGTGGCTCTGCACAGTGACCGCGAAATTACCTTTCGGGGCCGATTAACGCCATGACAGTGACAGAATTCATGAGGTGGGGTCCCAAAAACCCCATATGGAAAATCTGGTGAAAAAATTCTCCAAAATGCCCAAGATATGCACTAAAGTTGAAAAATCCCTATTTATTACATTACACAGCTTACTGGCATTTCCTTAGTTCGCGGTCGGCTTTGAAGAGGCAGACGTGTTCCCGGTCCACCGAAGATCGTCGCGTCAAGCTCCGGAGGTAAGTATGGAGTAAGGAGGGGGTGTGAGGAGGCAGGGTGTGCAGTGGTTGGGCGCAGGTGGGGGAGATTGGGTCAGGACAGTCAGCGAGGGAAGGTTTTTTTCTTTCGGGTTTCTTTTTTTTTTACTTAGATGACGTGGGACGTTTGCCATGCTGGGGTGAGCTCCCAGCATGGCAGCTGGAAGACTGTTTGGGGGGCCATAGAGCCGTCGAGGGATTGGGCACTCCCGTCGGATGTACAGTGTGTGCGCATGGGAGCATGGAGCACGAGTATGCGTCAGGCAGCTTGGGAGAGCCGATGAGCACACACATATCTTATTGCTGCTCACTATGTAGCTCTTCAACTGTATGGCCACTGTATTTTCAGCTGCTGTCATAGACAGCTGCAGCGTTCATTGGAGAACTGCGGCTGCACCTGCAAACACACTGACTGAACTGGAAGACGGCTGCCACATCCCCGAAAACTCAGATGATGGCATTATGTTTCTTGCACATGCGTGCAAGCAAACATAAAAGGGAGACGGCAGTCTGTAAAGAGAGAAACAAACACAGAAATTTTTTTTCTGGAGGTGGGATGGTGGTAATTGTTCTCAGTTTGTTGTTTTGCCTTATGTTTTTGTTTAGGTACCAAACTTTTGATTTTGAAGTAACCAATTATGTGTGTTGAGTGACTAATACTTATGTAATACGCATATGAGGTTATCAGTGAGGCATGTGTAAGGAGCCTGTGTCCCAACAGCACTCACTGTTTCTATGAAATATCTGTAACCACATACCATATCATTGTTTACTTTAAAATCCAACATTTGTTCTCCAAACATAGGAAATATATACCATAAATACCATTGTTCAATGCATGTTTACAGTCATTAACACTTAATGTTTCATGTGACTCTGCCAACTATTACCAAAAAATCTGCCCAGTATCTCCATGCTATGATCATAAATGTAACGGAGACACTATTGACATGATCTGTCACCCATTTGCGCACTGTAAGCTTTGCTCACATGACTTCATCTCTCTTTCAGACTAGGTGGGCCAAGTGGTCTTTATCTGCCGTCAAAGTCTATGTTTCTATGTTTCATTCAATCCCCCCATCCCCTCCGCCATCACATGTGATGTTTCTGTGTGTTTTTGTTTATCTCTTGTCCGAGTGGCATCCTGTCATTTGTTGGTAAGGGGCACAGTCACAGATACACAGCATCCCTTTAGCAACACTGCCAAAATGATCGAAGCACTCTCAGGGCAGTTAGGTCTTGGTGACACTTTCACTTCGCTCTGTTACTCTATATCTTCTTTCACTATTACCGAACAGACAAAAGTGCGTCTTATGTTACTGAGCCTCAAGAACATTTCTCTCTCTCTCTGTCCTTTCATCTCCCTACTGCAAAGCCCACTGGACACCCACGATGTTCCTCTCCCAGCGTGTAAACAGTGAACCAGAGGATATCCACTGTGTCTCTCCCTCCCTTCCAACAATCTTACATCCTTGTTCAGATATGGTCTCAAGAACCACACTTAGTACTTCACGTATCGTCGAATGTATGCGGTGAATATCACAAATTCCACCAGTCCAAGTACAGATCACTGTGTTTCACCACTTGGAGATAAGAGTCCCCCCTTTCCACATCATTATCCTAATATTTGTCTCTTGCAGCCAATTCTTGAGCCATGTAACCATATTGTTCACTTCTCCATAGTATATCAATCCCCCCCACAAATCTTTTGTAAGACGTCCTTACTCATCCAAAGTTATACGTAGTACCTTCTCTGTTCAGCACTTTTGTAAAGCCCCCAGTAAACTCTACAAGCCACAGTTTCATTTCCCCCCCACCTCTGATTCTCATCACTGTGTTGCTGAAATCCGCTCATGTTACCCCATAGGTTTTAATTTATCCTTCCATCATCATCCTTTTTGATATCAACCATCCTTGCCCCAGTACCCACCCATTCCCTGCTCATGACGAGCGTGAACCACACAGTGTTAGTCACTCACAGCCAGTGGGCCGTAATCTCACCACCCCAATTACAGAATACACTTTTGACAGTATTACATCCAACGTATTGCCCAACCTAGTCTGCTCATTAGCCATCTGTGCCTGGCACCTATCAGAGGCTCAGTGTTAGCATGCAGTGTAATGCTGTGCATTGCAGCATGCACTGTATACTGCAATGTGGGCTTGAATCGATGCTTCACGAACCAACTTATAAGGACCAAACCTCAGCGAAACTGTATCCTTTGACTGCATTGTTTAATATTATTAAATTGTTGCATAAAGCATGCAACCACACTGGTTGACTGGGTCTGTGTGGTCATTGGATATCCCCCCCCCGTTAAACCATGTTAGATGTAAAAGGGTTACACACAGTGTGAAAACACATGTCATGTATCAAATACATTTCTTGAGATTTGTTACAAATACCTTTAATGCCATGCTTTTCTTATGTCACCAGAGCATGCAATTACATCACCTGTCAGATATTGCAAATGACTCATCAGATGACCATGAGTCATGCAACTATACAGTGCATAAAGACACAGTAAGTACCTTATAAGTAATTAAATGTATGTTATTATACAGTGTTACTATGTTCTTCTTATTACGTATACTCTTAACCATGGCAGTCCATTGGTGTATCAAGGCACTAAAGTAAATGTCTGACTTACCTGATGACAGTTACCATCGACATGGTGTGGCAGCTGCCTTACGTGGCAGTTGTTCTACTCTGGTTAGACAAACTGTGTGCAGCCAACATTCCTGTTGTTTACATCCAAAATTAGTTTTTGCATCAGTTGCCCGATGCATTATCCGATCCACAGTCAGGCCGCCACACCACTGCGTTGAAGCACATAATGAGGTGAAGACAGGGGGAGTGCGTGTGCACTCCCCATTGAAATGAATGGGTCTACATTTCTTATTCATTTTTAAGATTCAGAATGGCCACTGAGACTGACAGATGAATGAAGGGTAATGCTTGACTAACAAGGCGCATGTTAGTGAAACGGTGCCCTTCATTAGTCTATCAGTGTCCATTCTGGATGTTAAAAATGAATGTGAAATCTAGACACATTCATTTCAAGTTGGTGCGCCCATATGCTCTGTCGTGCAGCATGGCATTACGTGCTTCAGCGCAGGGGTGTTACATGCATACTGGTACTCTGAGAATTCACTGGGCAGTCGATGCTAAAAATAATATTGGAGGTAAATAGCAGTAATTTGTGCTGCACACATTTTGTGTAAGTGTAGTAGAATGAGTACTGCGTAGGGCAGCTACCACACCATATGATTAGTTACCAGTATCGGATAATCCCTTTAATGCATACCCAGTCTGCATTCTGATCCACTTGGTGTTGCACGAGTGACTTCAACCATCTGTGAAGTGCATTAATGCCCCGATACACCCACCATCTGTAGCTGGTTACAGCGTACTTATAAAATGGATAGCTCAATTGAACCCCCCCCCCCAAAATAAATTACAAGGTTTTTATTGTCGGGATGGTAACTGTTCTTATACTGGTGCATTAATGCATGATCAGGTGACACTTTGAGCCCAATATCAAGCAGCGATTTGACCAAGCATTACTGCCCATTTTGCTGTGCTAGGCATAGGGTGAAGATAAGGATCATGGGTAGGGAGGATTGGAACAATGGAGAGGGAGGGCAGGGACAGTAGCTGAAGCTGTGGACCCTGCAACACTAGCAGACATGATAGACCAAATTACCTCCTTCTGCTGGTTTCTTCGTATGTGTGTATGTTCGTATGTAAAACATCAACCACAATTTGCAATGACTGTCTGTTCTGTTCTCAACAAGAGAGAGAAATACAGTGAGATACATACATACCTTTGCTTGACACATGGCATGCAGTTTGTCTGTCCCGCTTGTGTCTCCCCCAGTCGCAAGACCACACACATACAGTATAGCTCTACATCTTCCACTACCCCATCCAAAGCCCTCTCTTACTTTACTTTCCCGGTCTTCCCCACCCCCACCCCCTTTGTGTTTTTTTTTTCTGTACTAACCCTGCTGTTTAAAGTATATGTTTCCTGATTTGCTCCCCCAGTTCAATATCCACCTCCTCACTATGTGAGGCTGGTCTGCACGCCACCCCTATACTGAGCTTCTTGCCTTTTAGTGCTTTTGAACAATACCAATATAGCTTCTCTACTCCATTCATCCCCCTCCTCCCTGGTACACAGTATACTCTCTCTGTCTCACCCTCCAGAGCATAGACTCTCCCAATACAAGTATTCACTCTCCAATGTCTTGCAATACTCCCACCTACGAGCACCCTTTACTCCGTCTCCTCTACTCTGATCATTTCCCCCTCCCTTCTCCACCAAATTCACATCCAGCTGCTCTCTTCAGACCTTTCTGTGTTTTTTCTCTTCCACAAGTGGTGCCCACACTTGTGCCTTGCGGTAGCCTGGTCTATCCTACGACGGAGTCCTCTCTTCCCCTCTGCACCACCAATTCCTCAGACTGTCATACCTTTCCCCTCCACCTAGTTCCCATCTCAAACTCAATCTCCAGCGTATGTTGTCTGAACAAACTGCACACTCTGCACCCCAAAAAAAAACTTGCATCAGGTTCACGTAAACTGCACATTCAGGAGCCAGTACTCAAATGATCATCTGTCATCTGTTATTGTCACCACTGAAACTCATCTTACCCCCTCCTTTCCTGCCCTAAAGCATCTACTGATGCCTACTCCTTCCATATCCTGCACCTGTCCCTCTCTCAGATGTGCTAGCTCCCTGCCTTTCACTTGTTTCTCCCTAGCTGTGCCTGCTGCCCCTCTTCAGTCCAGCCCACCTCTACCTACTGTCTTTTATTTCCACACATCCCAAAAACTGTGTGTATAACATTCTATATCATACTTACTTAATTCTATAGTATATACTATGTAAATATCTTGCACCTGTTTATGTGTGTATTTTTTTATTTGTTATTGTCTGCTGTTAATCTTGTAAATAATTGTATTTATTTTATCCTCTGTCATTTTATATCCCTATCCCCGGGTCACACCTGGAAACGAGCCTCAGGTCATGGTGGTTTTCCCAGTTATCAAATGTTAAATAAAATAAAATTCTCACGTTACCAGGTACATAATTTAGTCAGGTAATGAACTGAATTCAGTGTTGCTATATATTTTGCAGTTGATTATATCTTTCTTTCATTATTAAATCTTGATGGTCATGTCATCCGCTTTGTGGATGATGCCATCTGATTAGTTCTGTGTTACTGTTACACAGGATCATGCTATGATTAATGAAGAATCTTTGGTTTCCAGTACAACAGAATCGATAGAATCAGTGGCCTCTACATTTCATGACTGTACAGATGACTCTTTATCGATTGTCAGCCCTTCTTTGGATTTTGGCCTTGCAAATAATGTGGAAGTACCAGCAGTTAATTGCGCCAGCAGTACCCTTACATCATCAATTAACACTGTGTGTACTGAACACTCCTACATCCAGTTGCCTCCGATATCTATGTGTAGTAGAAGAGTACAGACATCCGCCGGCCCAGTGGTGCTGAGAGTTGAGGCGCTGGATGCCACATCTCACGCTGCGCCAGTGACCCAGGTTCAGGAAAGAGCCTGGGTGGGCAGGGGTTGGCGGGGAGAGGGTGGGAGGATTGAGCATCCCAACGGATGCTCTTCTCCCTCTGGGATGGATACCAGGGGTGCCTAGTGTACCCAACATCCCCAAGACAGCCAGTGGAAGCATGGGCTCTCTGGGGTTCTAGCAGCTCCATTTGTTGGAGTCGGGGAGGGGGGATGCTATCAGGTGCTTGGGAGGAGACATGCATATGTGCGTCGCCTCTCTGGATGTACGTCCTTGTGCCGATGTCCCAGGGGGCTGGAATAGGGAACCACAGAAAATTGGAAAAATCCCTCAGTGGGACTACATGAAGGCTGCTCCAACACCTTCCAGGTCCAGGACCTACTGGCAGATCCCCGCTGTGCAAGTGCTCCATGGAGGTGGTTGAGGTAAGCAGGAGTATCCGCAGTACTCTAGGGGACAGACACTGTAGGTCAGGGGACTATGTGGGGGGGATGAGCAATGCCTGAAGGAGTGGACCACTGAGGGGAGTACAGGAGAGAGATAAAAGTGGTACAACTGTACCACAAGCAAAAAAAGAGTACAGACATCCATGTGGATGTTCACAAGGATGAAAGGTTAACAATGGTTGTAGTATTTTTATTTATTTATTTAGCTTTTGTTGACCGGGTAAGTGCACTAGATAAATCCTGCCTATTTTCAGGCACGACCCGGGGGAGGGGGGATACAGATGAATACCAACTGACCTTGAACCAGATTAAGCTGTTGGTGGTATTTTTTTAGTGAATGAGGGAAATCTGGCCAGGACACTGGGGAAATTCCCCTACTCTTTTCGATAAGTGCCATGGGATCTTTAACATCCACCTGAACTACCACCAATCCAGGCAGATGGGACCTCGGTTTAACGTCTCATCCGAAGGACGGCACCTCAGAAATGCAGCACCCCTCTCATGCTGCATTACAGTGTCAGTACTAGGATATTAACGCAAGTGCCAGATGTGGGAATTGAACCCACAGCCCTCTGATCTCCTGGCCTCAGAGGCGAGTGTGCTACCTACTGAGCCACTGACACTGCAATTTTAGAAGTTAGTGTGCAAGTATTACTAGAAATAAAGTGATAGTATGGTGTGTGCGTTAATATGTTGTTTCTGTTTGCATACTTAACTTCATTTTTGTGTATTATTTTGTATAATTTTGTTTTGAAGTAACTATTTTTGTCAATATAATCAGATTACTGATGAAGCAATGTGCATTTAGTGAAACATATTTCACCATTGCATTTAGTAATGTTGTATATTGTATTTATTATAGACCAAGGGAGCGCTCCAGACCAATTGGAGCCCTCATATCCCCTTCTCATGAGACACTCTTATTCTGTGAAGAGCATCTAATGCACAGATGCCCTAGAAACAGGCACGTTCCGTGTAGTTTTTTAACAAAATATATAATAGTATATGTTGGAATGAACGTGCAGAAACACCTGTGTCAGTTTTAGCAAAAAGTTAAGATTTCTATTCTTCATTGTATTCACCAGCTGGTTTTGTGTGATATTCCATGCTGTGACTGCACATGCACTATAAAACATTGTGTATGAGCAGTCGTACACAAACAAGGATATTCTTATATCTCAAGGTTCCCTTGGTAACAGAGCACCTCTCGAGCTGCGCTCTCTAGGGTAATCTGTTACGACGGAAACCTCTTGATACAAGAGTATCCTTGTTGTGTATGACTGCTCACACACAATCCTCCATATAGTGTATAGTAGAGTGTTGTTCTGCATAGAATTCCATCCATTTCAAAATGCTGTTCTACTGCAGTTCGAAGGTCATGGAATGTGATTCTACCCTACTGTGGTAGAACAGCATTGTAGAACCTCTAGAGACTGCATCAGTCAAGTTTCATTTTGAAAGCAAAATAACTCACAAAACCATATTTCACACAGTGCTATACACTATAAAAAATACATGATGAGCAACTCTATGCACAACCAGTGTGTTTTGCCACCTCATCTTTCTGATTCCCATGGACCTCTCCAGCTTTGCTCTCGAGTTCAGGGGGAATCAGAACCCCCTGTGTCAGAACACACTGGTTGTGCATAGTTGCCCATCCAGTATTCTCCATATTGATCTCTCTCAATAAATAATATATTGATATGTCCCCTGGAGCCACTTGTTCCTGTGTCAGAGTGGTTTCCCTTGCCTTCAGCTTGAGCCAGAACAGCTTACCTGAGCTTCACTGTTCTCGCTGAACATGAAGGCACGTGAAACCACTCTGATACAGCAAAGAGTGGCTCTGGGTGATGTATTAACGTATATTATTATAAAAAGGGCATGTCTGGCTTAAGCATATGTTGCACAATGTTTAACAGTATAAAAATAAATATTTGTTATTGTTACAGCAATAAAGCACTCCAAGAAGTTATGTAAATGCTCAGTTCATCTCCCTCTCATGGCATATGGCTCCTGGCTATCCCTCAGTCCAGATTACACATCTATAGGGTTATTAACAGATGATTATCATAACCACTTGTAGTTCCTTACTGTAAAATTAATTATTCAAATGTTGAATGTTATCACAATTTTGTTTACTTTTTTTTTCTGGTGGGAAACTAGGTGCCAACACAAAGCCTAAGGAAACATGCAGTATTGCAGTTCAGTGCAATTTGCTTAAATCACAGCCTATAGCTTGTTCCACGCCAATCAGCAGTCCTGCAAACAGCGAGGTGGAAGACGATGATCCAGAATACACCCCATGTGAATCGTCAGTGGTGGCAGCAGATAAGGAGATATACTATCACCAGGCAAGGGACGTGCTGTAATAATGTATGTCTTCATTTTAGGCAACCTGGACTGACTTCATTAGGCAATTGGAAGATCATTGTCCTACTGTTCACCCTATACTGAAATGATTAATAGTAGGTTAAATGGGATGCTTGTCTTTTTCGTCACAGGAGAGTGGATGACAGACAAGGACAGCAATGAGCAGATGATGAAAAATACATTGTCACAATGACTTCATTACAGGAACTGTTTGACAAATATGAACTGTTGAAGGAGACATGTACTGTGCCATTTTCAGCCGATGACCCAAATTGAAGAAATGGCACATTAGTTGTGGTTACAGCACGGTGTTTAATATCTTGTCACAGTAAGGTTTGTCAAAACCAAAAACCACTGGGCAGTATGCAGCACTGAATTTGTTGCTGTCTACAGTGATACTGTCATCGGGGTGTTTGATATCGAAGGCGCTCCGTATTTTCAAACTGTTGAATATCGCATGTGTGAGCAGAAGCACTGTTCAGAATCACGTATCAAGTACTATTTCGCCAGTTCTTATGAACCTTTGGCATGAAGAGCAACAGTCAGTTATACAGACTTTGAAAAGAATGGATGGTGGCCTCATAATTGGAGGTGATGGGCGAGCTGACAGCCCAGGCCAAAGTGCCAAGTATGGGTCATCCGCTTTCTTGGAACAAAGAGTAAACAAGGTTGTTGAAGTCTGTCCTGTTCAGGTATTGTTCTGTTTCACCACTGAGCAATTACTTGCTATTATTTGGCAATGAAATTAGTACTGTTTTTTTTTTTTTGTCTTAACTATTTTATTGCTTTGTATCCCTTGACAGACCCTTGTCACTCAAAAGCAACGTGCGTATGTGGAGGCACACGCATGTCACATATTGCATGACACCACCCTCTACTGGCCATTCACGTGAATACGGGTGGCTGGCATCCACCCATGGAGAAGGGAATTAAGGCTCAATCATACTCCTGAACTTCCCCCATTCCCTGGCCCTGCACCACAACTACCCGAGTTCGTTCCTGATACCGGGTTGCAGGATTTACAAGAGCTAGGGAGCATAGCACCTCAACTCTAAACGCCATCATTCCGCTACTCAATTTTCGATGTAGGATGAATACTATTAAGCAATAAGGCATGACTGGGGTTACATTAACAATCTGTTAATCACCCCCTAGGGGTGTTATGTGTCACAAGGCGCAGCCGAGTTCCATATTGCCCCTAGTGGGTGACTGACTGTTAATCTAACTCCTGGGAGTGCCTTATTGCTATTTTAAAAACAGTATTCCAAAAGAAAAGTGTTAAAAGTATACCTTTTTGAATGTTTACCTCATTTAGAGGGAGATTTTTAATAAATTTCCACCAGCAGTTTAAGAATGCTGGTTCAAAATCAGAATGCATCATTCCAGTCATTCAGCAGTGCTAGAGAATAGAATGCTAACAGGAAGAATCCATGTGCCATTGTGATCAGACTGTACGACAGTGTAACAGGGATTAATGTAAGGCTGTTGGAATCCAGTGAATCAGACTGCAGCATTTCTGAGACCCTTTTTATAATTGCTCATATAATCCATGTAATATGGTAATAATGGAGGTGATTCTAAATTATAAAATATTGTTCTGTTGTACATCTCAGAGCATTGAGATCAAGACTTCATCCTGGATGGAGATAGAGGAGTATGAAATGTGGACTGGAAAATCTTTGCACAAAACATGATGTCAAGATCGATGCCCTTATCATTGACAGACACAGACAGATCAATGCCTGGCT
Organism: Neoceratodus forsteri; assembly: GCA_016271365.2. Taxonomy (NCBI): domain Eukaryota; kingdom Metazoa; phylum Chordata; order Ceratodontiformes; family Ceratodontidae; genus Neoceratodus; species Neoceratodus forsteri. The sequence continues at coordinate 1,226,116,381 of CM057450.1, forward strand.
CAAGGCTATGCCAATGATGTCTGACACCAAACACTATTATGATGTTTGGCATGTTGCAAAAGGTAATTGTGATTAGTATGTCAAAGAAACAAACAATGCCTTTCATTACTTTACTACTGATATGATGTTACAGAACGCTGTCTCAATATTTCAAGGCTAGGTAAGGTGTTCATAGGGTTATGTATGTACACCACTTTGAGTGAAACTGTGTATAATGAGTATTTATAATTTAATATTGGTGAAACATACATCTGTCCGCAACTATTAATTTAGATAAATGAAGAAAGCTTAGAGTCTTATCATTACATGCTTCATATGTTGCTGACTTAACCTCTGTATGACCTTCATTGCATGTTGGTTGTTATGATGACAAGGTGAAGGTTCAGTGGCTTCTCCATTGTTTACAGTAAAAAAAAAACTTTAAAAGGTTAAATTTTCAAAGTCCGTTAGTACCTTAGCGTGGTACACAGAAAGCAGACACGAGACAGTTAAAGCCATATTACACAATGGTGTATAAAAATCCTGTAACCTCATTGGTCAGAACATGTCACATGACTGTGGGTAAATCCTGCATTACCCATGGCTGTAGAATTGCATTTATAAAAAACATAATAAAGCACATTTTACATTTATTTTACACATAGGTCCATTGTGTAATCGCAATAAGGCACTCTAGGGTGTGAGTTATGGAGGGATTGACCCACTCCAGGATATGGGTTTACTGAGCATTAATCCATGCCTGGGGGGGTTGGAATCACGAGGTGAAGCTGAGTGATTCCAACCACCCAGGCATGGATTAATGCTCAGTAAACCCACACCCTAGAGTAGGTTAATCCTATTATAACATGGGCAATGTTTTGTTAGAGTTTTACCTAAAGAAACAGTGAAATAAAGCCAAGTGAACATGCAACTGTGGGTATATCAGACATTAATCCACGGTCAGGTGACCTGTTTGGATGAATCAGAAGACAGTATTTTAGGAACCCATGTTATAATGGGGATTTACCCACTTCTTGTGTGGTTAAGTCACTCGGTTGCACCTTGTGACACACCACACAAGGCATGAGTAAAACCCCCAATAACCCACATCCTGGAGTGCCATATTGCTTAATCAACTTGCAGGTCGATATGACTTTTTACATGTCTCAAAAATGGGTTGATATTGGGGGGGGGGCTACCAGTTATTCTAACTCAATACAGACTATGCATGTATAGTGGCATTAATTCACACATTTGGTATTTTGTAATGCACGAGGGATTGACTGGATGACTTCAACAAACCCTGAAGTGGATTAATGCCCTAATACAGACATAAGCTGTATTTTGTTATCAAACTTATATAAACAGGTAAGCTAAGTGTAGAAAGCAAAACAATCACCATCTTTCACAATTGCCAATCTAAAATATTGCCTAACTGAAGGTTTTTAGTGAGCAAAGGTGAAAGCCACATTTGTGATGGCAGTCAGGAGTGGGGGATAATACTGATTTTACTGTGGTGAGGCGACTTGAACTTTTTCGATTGATGTCGTAATGGGATACAAGAGCTGAGTTCTGAGCTCCTCAGCCAATTAGATTGCTGGATTTTGTATAGCCATATAATAATTACATTTACACATGTAACGCTGCCACAGTACTAACTATTGTTTTTATTCTCTTCTTCAGTTCACTTGCCAAATGCAGGCCTGTGTAAGACAATAGATAGCATTTCAAAGCAGAGAGGCATGGAGCCAATAATACCATGAAAAAAGACAATTAATAATCATGTCTACTGGGTGGCATCATCCACACCCAACAGCAATGCAGAAGTAATGTCTGGAAAATGGGCAGAACTAATCAATCACCTGCAGAACAAACATGAAGGACACAGTGCGGCATTTCATAAGTGTGCACATGGCCTGCTTGATGGGAGAGAAGCAAGAAAGAAGTGGCTTGCTCCTAGTAAGTAGCGAGTGACAATTTCAGTTTTTGTAATGCTTGTAACTCTGTGGTACTGTTTTCAGATATAATATGTTACAAAAAATACAAATCTCGATCCTTCATGTCTTATCAAGTGTTTTGGATATAACATATGTTTTTAGATGGGAAGTTTGAGAAAGGTGTAGTATTGTGTATCTGAAGTGAGTTTGATAATGTTATGTTACCGATTATAACAAAGTGATATTGTGTCATATTTATAAATGCACCTTGAGGGTCATGTTAGCAACTACAAATTGAAATGAAATCCGTCTTGCTTATATTGAATTTATTATATTCGGGGTCAGAATCTGACATTGTTGGATAGGCAATGCATTTTGCTTTTCTTTATTCGCAGGTGAACATGCCACCGAACAGCTTGTGGGAATACTTAAGAAACATCAGTTGTTGAAAGACTTCATCTGACTGTCACCTCGCTATCAGACGACGTCGGTAGAGTCATTCCACAATACCATTATCAACTTTGCACCGAAGCACACTTCTTTTTCGTTTGATGGATGAAATGCAGGTAATGTATACAACACATACGAGTACTGAATCCATTATTCAATTTAAAAACATCAATAGTTGTCTTAATTGACATTGTACATTAGGTTTGATTTTTAAATAATAGGTAATTCCATTGTGCCTTCCTTCTCTGTAACAATTAGTGTACTGACCTTCCTCTCATCCACCTGAGAACTTCCTTGGTTGCACAACTGTTCCTTACCCAACACCCTCAGTTACACAATGTCCCACTGTAACTACAATGCATAATCAGTACTACAAAACTATTATATTTTTTTCAAACTTTGTTTATTCTCCAGCTCACCGAGGCATCTCTCAGAGGTGCCCTCTCGACTCTAGCCCTACTACTCCCCACCGTGTCAGACCACTCCAGTTCTCCCTTCCCTCGAGGGACTTCCCAGTGCCCCGGATCACCCCCCACCGGGCAGGGCCCACCCTCCCTTGCCAGCGTCTTTCTAAAATTAGAGGGTCCATCTCTCTCAGGAAGTTGGCCATGGATCCCCGGTGTGGTCTGCCTGGAGCTGGGGATGTGAGGGAGGTCCTGAGGTCCTCAGCAAGCCGGGGTATTTCTTTTTTCAGTTAAGCCCCAGACACGGGACGTACAGTGCCACCCAGCCAGTGACGTGGATGCTCCCACCCAAGTCCAGAAGGCAGCCATCTGACGTCTTCTCCCTGCATGCTAGCCCTGAGCATTGCAGTGCCTCTGGTCTTCACCAGGGGCCACTGCGGTGCCGGGCAGTCCCTGTATTTCTCCCCAGGAGGGAACAGTCTTCTGGACACTCGATCCTCTCTCTCCCCTGCCAATCTCGGGTGGCTCATGCTCATTCCCAAACCCAAGTCATCGGTGTGGAGCGAAGTGTGGTGTCAAGTGCCTCAACCCTCAGCACCACCGAGACAGCTAACTACGAAACTAATATAACTGTATAATTAATGGCTATGATTTATTTCCATTGGAAACCCGTGGAATAATTTGCCATTATAAAGGAGCGTTTATAACGGCAAACACGCGCTGGGTTTCCCTACCACTGCGCATGTGCCTGGTGCCGCTCTGCTCTTCCTGGTAGTCCAAGATCGTGGCTTACCACCGGAGATCACACAATAAACTCTGACTGGGTGGTAAGTCCAAAAAATAAATATAAGAACTCAGGGCTAAAAGTAGGCTACTGTTTAACAAAAAAATGATGTGTCTTCAGCAGCTGCTTCTGACCGTGAACCGAGTTGGGATTGGGGCGCAGCTGCACAGGGATATTTTATTTTATTTAATTGCTGTGGCAAAAAAATCATAGCTATCAATTATATAAAATAAAACATGGGGTGGTGTGTAAATTCAAAGTTTACACACACCCTTGGGGTTAGATGCTGACATAAACCCCTCGAGTGTGTGTAAACTTCTTGTTACACACACCACCCCATACTTTATTCTATATATAATTAATGGGTATTACATTGTTAGGGTAATATGTGCTCGTTCATTACACTCTGTTGGACTATAATGAATTTTTTTTTGCTTGCCATACTGATTTAACAGGTCCTTTCTGCCCTTTGTCATTAATTTTAGCGTGCTTCATGCCCTGAAATTTACTTTCTATTTGGTTATTTGTAGGCTGTATTTGGCAGCACTGCACTTTAATGAGAACACTGGGAAAAAACTGAAACTAAAACCAGATGGACAACCTAAGCTGGAAGTGTTCTTTAGCAAATCAAAGAAAAGTGAACCATCTGTGCAGAAGGTGAAGGAATCAGCCACATACGGTGAGTGGCTGCATAATGTAATACTGCCACATATGTTTTAACCTTGCAGTCGTCTGATTTGTAAAGGTTTGTTTTTGGTTAAATGTGTTACTCATGAATGTAAATAACAGTAAATTACACACTTAATTAGTTAAATGCACTATTATTTTAGGGCATGTTTGAAGTTTCATGCATGACTAATGTCTGGAGCCATGTTTGTAATGTATGGAGTGTCTTGCCCATTGTGGCATGACATGCATAATAAAATAATATAATCAAAAAGCTGTTGTACCACAGCTGATGGTCGTACAATGTGATTGTACCCTTGTCTGGTAACAGTATTCGAGCCCCTATAGGGACTGAACATAGAGAATACTGGATGGGCAACTATGCAGAACCATTGTGTTCTGCCACAAAGGGATTCTGATTCCCTCTGACCTCGAGAGCGAAGCTTGAGCGGTCCATGGGAATCAGAATCCCGAGATGGCAAAACACGCTGGTTGTGCAGAGAGTTGCTCATCCTATATTTTTTTATAGTGTATAGTACTGTGTGAAAATGTGTTTTGTGAGTTCTTTTTCTTTCAAAATGAAACTGTCTCATGAAGTCTCTAGAGGTTCTAGAATGCTGTTCTACCACTGTAGGGTAGAAAAGCATTCCATGACATTGTAACTGTGGTAGAACAGCATTTTGAAAGGGATGAATTCTATACAGAATAACACGCCATTATATACTATATGTAGAATAGTGGATGATCGCCCATCCACAACAGAACTGTGTTCCCTCGGGGAGTTGATGACATCATAGAGACCTCGAGGCGAGCTGGAGGTCTCACTGATGTCATCAACTCAGAGAAAAGCGTTGTGATGGCTGATCTCCTGTTGAATAAAGTATAAGGATAGCCTTTTTGTCCATGGAAACCAGTGACCTTTTGAATGTTTACCTTTGTTTTTTTTTTACTGGTGCCGTTCCCTGTCCTGCTCGCTCTGGCTTCTCCTGCTTCCGCTTGCTCCATCTTCCATCTTCTCAGTCAGACCGTATTGGTCTGAGTAAACTCCTCCTTTTGGTTTTCTTCTTCTGTGGCTGAGCAGTTTAATTTTTAAATAAAAAAATAGTAATTTTCTTTTCTGACAAACAGCCGTGTGCGGTTCTATGGGTGTCACTTAATGGACCGTCTACTGTTCGGCGCATGGTAAATCGCACTGCCATGTTTTCTTTTTTTGTTCTGGTGGGTCCTCAATGAATGAGCCAATAAAGTGAGAGAATGAGGCTAAAAAGCTGTTGTACTATCGAAGTGATGCAGAACGATAGTACAACAGCTTTTTTGACCTTTGAACTGCCCTACAACAACATTTAGAAAGCCACTGGTTTCCGTGGACAATAAAGGCTATCCATATACTATAAGTCAGTTTCACTGTGAAACAGACAAAAAAAATGCTGAAAATTAACATAATACTATACACTGTAAGAAATACAAGATTACCAACTATAAACACACATTGTTTTCTGCCACCTCAAGGATCTGAGTCACATGGACATCTCCAGTTTTGCTTACGAAAATCAGAACCCCTCTGTGACAGAACACACTGGTTGTTCATAGTTGTGCACCCTGTATTTTGCATATCTTTGCAAACCTAAGTTTAAAGTCAATGCTTACATGTTATTACTTCTAGGGTATGTGAAATGACTAATTGCTATGGTCGTCGCAAGTGTCTCTACCAAACAAGCCCATGATGAACTCAAGCAACAACTACAGCAAAGAAAAGAACCACCACCACTTGCTGTGGCATATGGTCACATCAACTGTGAGGAAGCAAAGACGCAGTACGTCAGCAGATTTCAGAAGTACACAATGGTATTTCTGTCAAACAGTTCAGCAGACGTCAGTGATACCAACTTCTCATAATTGTGATGGCACAACATTTATGAAACATTATGCTAATCAATTGCAAGCATTTCATTACAAATGTCTATGAATACGTTATATAGACAATAATGGATAGATAAGACTTTGTAATGTATGTTTTAAACACACCTAAGGTGTGTGACGGCCCATAAACATGGAAAGCAACGCTCAAGCTGTGTATGTGGTCATCACACACTGATGGTTTAAAAAAAAAAACACACACACACTCACCTATCCTTTATGTTTTATAAATACTGGTGCATGGACTAGCACTGTATACTCAGCAATAGATACTGTCTTGGATGGGTTCACAGACATGGAGAGGATTTTCTCTTTGTTTCCCCTTCCCCCAATGTGGGCATGCAATGATGCCAAGGGTCTTCTGTGCATGCATCCGTGCATAGAACATCCGGTGTCAGCCTTCTCCACCCTCCAGCAGACTTCAAGTTGCCCTAACCCCAGGGACCACTGCAAGCCAGTATGCTTGAGGTCCTCTCACCCACCCACCCCAGAGAAGGAGAGCAGTCCCTGGGATGCTCAGTCCTCCTCTCTCCCAGCTGACCCCCAGCTACCAAGGTTGCTCCTACCCGGGTCACTGGCGTGGTGTCTAGCACCTCAGCCCTCAGCGCTTCCATGCCTGCCTGATCAACAGTACTTTTAGTTATTTATTGTTAGACATTTAGCATGTTAACATCACACCCAAAAAAGGGAACATCAACACCACAGTCACAACAAATATTTAGAAATGAAGAATCACATTTTATTCAAGTAACAACAAAACTACATTGAGCAAAAGCACCAAAAAGAAACCAGTTCATTTTCATTACAAACACATGCATCTAGTTTTAGTCATGAAATGCTGTCATACTACATATTCAAATGTTTCTAACTAACCATCTGGAAATATTTATTCAATAAGATTGGTATCATTCAGTGAAAATAGAAGTACTGATTTTTTTATTGCCATAACTAAGAAACAGGTAACCAAACAGTGGTTAAATCAACATGTTACATGTCATTTATTGGGGTGGGTTAATATGCTCAGGCTTGAAATGAGTATACGCGGATCCTGGTTCGTTTGGATACTGATCCCTGATATGCTGGATAGCACAAGTAAGAAGAGCCACGCAAATGTCCTTCCCCAAATAGCCCCAGCTCCACATCACTAGCTGGTGACAGGCAGTGTACCTGTATTTCCTGAATCAGAAACATGACAAGTATGTTTTCAAGTGTATTTTCATAGTGTATTTATGAAACATACAAATACCAGCTAAAGAATATTCAACACTGAATACACATTCCTTTGAAATGTGCTTGAACTTGAAGGCTTCAGCACACCTTTCTTATCATCCTTGCTACCTAATCTTTACAGTTTATTCTACGCACGTTTTTTATAAGAGCGATAACTTACTCCGATCCAAACGGTGTCTCAGGTCATTATATTTACGATTTAATCCACAACAAACAATGGGTGTATATGGGAATGAAGTCATGTACATGGTGCGTTGTGTGAAAACACATTTACAATACATACACCAATTTTATCAACACAACACACAAGTACGGGGATGTGTGTTACACATTTATAGTGCATAGTGGAGCGACGTTATGCATTGAATTCCATGCCTGGAATATGCTTGTTCTGCTGCAGTAGTGACATCATTATGTTGTTCTGCTGCAGCAGTGATGTCACTACTGCAGCAGAATAACTTGGAAAGCAGCAACATAGTGGCTTTTCTCTATCCAATTCTGTGGCAGAACAGCATTCTAGAACCTATAGAGACTTCACAAGTAATTTTCATTGGGAAAGAGAAAAAAACCTACAATGCACACGTCACATAGTAATATACAGTATAAACAAATACAGGATGAGCCAATTTTCACATTCCCAGTGTGATCTGTCACCTCGGGGTTCTGATTCCCATGGACCTCTCGAGCTTCTCTATCGAGGTCAAAGGGAATCAAAACCCCTCTGTGGCAGAACACACTGGTTGTGCTTAGTTGCACATACAGTGTTCTCTATGTAACACACGGCTAAGGGACTTTACGCCTAGATCAGCAGCTTTGTACCTCAGTACAGCTGTGTAACACACACAGTGCCCTGTCTTACTGCTTACTTAATGACCTGATACATGCATTGAGACGGAGTATGTTCTCACTAATATACAAAACTCACTTTACACGATGGTTGTTGACAGTCCTGGACGTACTGTGCTATTTGGGTTGTGTCGACCACTCAGTCGTCATATGATGTTGGTACATATAAACTACACATAACCTTGCCTTGTGTCAGTAAGGAACCAATGCATGTACCATGTGTGTGTATATACTCCCAGTGGTGTGTACCATGCAGATTTCCATCAGAAGCAAAAGTTAAATGTTCTATGTTAAGATGCTGTATTACTAAAAGTTAAGTTTCATTTATGTACCATATATAGGATAGTGTATGGTTGAACATTAACAACAAGGCAATTCTTACACGAGTGGTTGCTATGCTGTTTGTTGATCTCGAGAGCGCAGCTCGAGAGGTCAACATTCGGCATAGCAACCATCTGTGTAAGAATTAGCCTTGTTGTTACTGTTCAGCCATACACTGTTCTAAATAGTGTATGTTGCTACCAATAACTGGCCACCCATTTTTACAGAAAGAGAGACAGAAAGGGACAAAAATCAGAAAACTTACTAAAAAATGTCGATTCCTATTAGCGACTTCAGAGTGCTTCCTAAAACTAACGGTAACTTGCGTACTCGGTCAATACTCTTGTCACCACCCAGACCGGTACCATCATCACCATGCTGCACACTTAAACTTTCACCAGTCACCCATCCGTTGATGCCTTCACTAATAAAATACTATGTGTACTCGTGTTACAGTCGGTTGCCAGTAACGCGACTTTGGAAACACACTGGTGAAAATTGTTTTTTTTAAACTGCCACATTAGCGGGTGGGAACAGCGGCATGAATCATTACCAGGGCAACTCAGGTGCTTATGTGGGAGTTAGTATCACATTTGTACTACAGCAGAATGAAAAGTCATTCTGCTGCAGTGTGGACGTTACTACTGCAGCAGAACCAAATTCTGACTGTGCCAGAAAATGAGTGAGAACTGCGTTCCAACATACCCTATAGGATGATTGCGATACTGAGTTACTGTGTTTTGAAAACTATTATGAGTTGCAGAAATAGATGTTTTTAGATATAGTGTAAGATGACAGGGGCGCTTCTGAACATGATGTGCATTCCTTGCTCCTTATTATCCTTAGTATTCTCCTTTTGTTTGCGAATGTAAAAGTCAGCGAGAGGTTTGGTGAAATCATCAGACCATTCCCTAAAAAGTACACTGTTAAAAACAATAAAATCATATTTTATCACATATATCATACGGATTGTGCACTTATTCAGTGTCTACTATGCCTTGTACATTTATGAAGATATATGGGTAAGTGAAGGACACAAGGGGTTAGATTACAAGTCTGATAATCCCATCCTTAGATGTGTAATGCTGCTTGATGCACAGCTGATTTACATATACCCCACATGGGTGTGATTAATTCACTGGTAATCAAATCACTCATAGAATAAGTAATCAAAAAGAACAGTGCTGCCGGCCCAGTGGCGTGGAGGGCTGAGGCAGGGATGCCTTATCTCCTGGAGGCGTCTTACCACCCAGCACTGGATCAGTATCAAGGTAGGTAAATTAGGGCTACCAACCACAACGCGGGGGCAGTGGGGATAGCTGGGGTTGAAGGCCAATGTTGAAAAAAAGAATAATAAAAGAGAAGGGGCACAAACAGAATTACAAACAAAAAAAGAAAAAAAAGGACTCATTCATTATATGACATTACAACACACAACTCACTTACTCGTATAAAGCTGGTGGTGTATTACCACCATTGTAATGTTGCCTGTAAGCGTAGTATGCTGTCTGCAGTATGTCAGGGTCTAGAACAACATTATTAAAGCCAGGGGTAATTTGTGTGATACACTGCACATTGTTGTCCTCTCTCCTCAATTTCATCCTGGAAATCTCAGCGCAACATATGCACTCCAAGGCATATCTCATAATGCTGCACTGTCCGCATGAGCACCCTGTTTAAAACACAAATGATCCATGAGTTACACATGGGCTGGCAGGATAGCCTAGAGGTTAGAGTAATGAGCTGTGAACGAGCTTGGTACATCCAGCAGATGTACTTGGTTTGATTCTCACAACCTCCACTTGCATACTGTGTGACTCTGAGCAAGTCACTTAACCGCCCAGTACTCCCAGGTCGCCCCTGAAAACAGGTACTTGTGCCTTGTGGGCCTAACCCGGTTACCAAAGACTTAAAAAAAAAAAAATTACACATAACTATATTGCTGGGAACACACTTACAAACAAAACAGAACATTATTTGTGCAATGAGCACAACAGCTGAAAGACCATACCCAAGATCCACATGGATGGAGGACCATTTGTGTGAGGAGAGAAACACAGGACAATAACGGACAGATGACGGGTTTTATGGGGAGGGGGGCACAAACTGTGGGTGAACAAAGCAGTGTGTAGTGGTACACGCAGAACATCTAGGTATGAGGGGTCCTGACAGAAGGGAGGTGGTTCTCCACCATGAGTACAGGGATTAGTTTTTAGTCCCAACATCAAAAAGTAACAAAAAGTCAGATGAGACCACCAAGACTGTACAATGATGGTCCTAGTTAGGCTGAATTTTGGAAGAATTACTGACATGCATAATGAGTGTCAGTTTGGTCGCAGACAGGAACACATACTGCACTGCTGCAGCGGGGACAGAGGCACAAATAAGAACAATCCTGTATGTATACCCCACACAGCACTTATATGTCCCTCCTATGTGCCTGATAAATAGACTGACAAAGCTTAGGCTGATCTGTGGCAGGTACAACACAGTGTGTTCACCCATGGCATCAAAGATACAACACACAGTGTACTGCACATTATGTGCACAAAGGATGAGCTGGACCACCCAGTGATGGAGCCTGAACACACAGACTCTGCAGTGCAGTTCAGTTTATTTAAAACAAGTTGTGATGCAATAGGACTAGGCATGTTTTGAATTACTGTGATTGATGGCTGTATGTATACCCCATACAGGACCAACACTAACAGTGTGTAGCTCAGTGCTCCGTTGAACACTTTGGAATACACTCTGTATTCAATGTGCTACAGAAATACAGTTTGTTTCTTTTTCTTTTTTATTTATTATGCTTCATTGCACAGCCTATCGCCGGTACCTCATCCCGTCATGGACCACTCTGCTCCCACTCCCACATTGGCGGTGACTCCCTGATACACCCTGGCTTACCCACCAGGGCAGGGTTGTGGTACCGACCCTTAAGTGCCGCAATCAACAGGCTAGGTCAGGAAGCCAGCCTGGGAGCTAATTGGAGCAGAGGGGCTGGCTTCATCAAGGTGACAGGAAGTGGTGTTTTTGCCTGATGTACGGGGGGTGGGGATGTGAAATGACATCCAGCGTTCACCCCACCCCCTGAGCGTATTGGCATCGGCGCATGCAGTACAACCAGCCACCACTAGGTGTCCGTATAGTGCCAAACACTATACCACCATACCCCCGGAGAAGGAGAGCAGTCATTGGGTGCTCAACCCTTCTCCCCCTGGCCACCCCTCCGACGTTCCGGGTCTGTTACCGAACCTGGATCACCTTTGTCACAGGTCGGCACCCTGTCCCTGCACCAGTAGGCTGGCTTAGAAATACAATTTTGATTGTACTGTATTCTGCTCTACAGGCCCTGCAGTACCAGTATTTAGATAACTGATGTGTAAATCACTTTGGAGTACAGTATGCATAGAATGTGATATATACATCCACATTCAATCCCATTCTACAATCCTCGTAGAACCAGTATCTAACTCATTGGTTTGTAAAGCATTGTGATATACAGTGTGCATGTAAGGTGGTATATAAAACAGAAATATATTCCGTTACTGTTTTACTTACTTATATGTCCCTCCCAACTGGGTGACAACACTGAGGATGATATGTGGAATAGGCGTACTCACACAGACATCAATCGCAGTAATACAAAAATGAAAATTACGTACCTACAGTAATTCCTGATCTTCTCTTGTATCTTCACCATTCATTACTTACTGGGTGTTAGCCGGAGGCTCGCACCCGCCACAGGAGCTTTTTTTTTTTTTTTTTAAAAGTTTGCCTAACGGCACCGCCCTCGAGAGTGACGTCATGCGCGAGGGGCGGCCGTTAGTAGCGACCGACTCCTCCTCCAACTCAGTTCTGTGAGCCGGAGAGGCAAAAGTGAGAGCAGAGAATATAGATAGCGAGGCAAGATAGCCGAGGGATAGCAAAGCAAGGAAGAATGAACTGAAAAAGGAATAAGCCGATGGAGGAAGGACAGAGGAGATAAAGTATCCCTAGCCTAGGGACTGCAGGGCCTCCTTACCTGGGCGACTCTAGGAGGAGAGATAAAGTAAGGAGATGAGAAAATAGAAGAAGAAGAAGAGAGAGAGATGGGATGTTGAAGGGACCAGAATGCCCAATGAGCATAGTTAGCTTAGAGCTGAAGGCTCGACTAAGAGGGAAGCAAGAATCCCCGGAGATAGAGCTGAAGAGAAGGTTCACCAAACCCGCTAGACAGACTCTGGAGGGCATAGTCCTTATCCTCAACATGCCATTGTTATTGATACCCCCTCGGGTTCCTGGCAGCGACAGGCCTAGAATTCGAGGACACCGAGAGGAAAAGGAACCCCAGGCAGCAGAGTGCTGCTCTGGGACTTAGAAAAGGAAAATGTAAGCCTTTCAGGCGTTTAAGCATAGAAATGGGACTCAGACAGACTGGCCAAGGTAGGCCAAGGCTTGAGGCTGGCTGGGATTGGATATGGTCAGCACAGCTCTTCTGTAAAATTGTCCAGGAGGACACTTAAAGGAGAAACCAATATGCAAACTAGCGAGAAGGAGATTACCTTCTCATTTCCCTCTTGTTTGTTTTCCTTTTTTTTTTTTTTAGAAGAAATTTGAGGTTGGTTGCATGACCCCAAAACCAAGATGCCTATAGCAGTCGAAAAGAGTTCCCTCAGCATTTTTCCCTTTTTTTTTTTAAAAGAAAAAGGAACAGACGTCTGCTCCTCTGCTCTGCAGGGCAAGAATGGGGGTTGATTTCAGGGCAATATCTGGAACACGGGATTGCAGGATCAACTGAATAGCCTGAACCAGGCCAAAACCCCAGAGATATCTTGTCAGGATAACGGCAAGAGATAGTTGTGCAGTCTGATCGCCAATGCAATCACGAGATGGCCCACGAATCTCAGAGTAATTAATTTTTCTGGAAAATTAGAACCCCCAAAGAAGGATTTTTTTTTTTGAAAAATTAAGCAATTTTCCTAGTTTTAAGAAAAATTTTTTTTTTTTTTTGGCAGAGAGGAAGGAGGCGGAGGTGGAGAAGCCACAGGAAGAGGCCACTGAGGGGATGGTGGGCGGGTGTAAGTAATGAATGGTGAAGATACAAGAGAGATCAGGAATTATGGTAGAGTGCGTAATTTTCATATCTTCCCTTGTCAATCTTCACCATTCATTACCTCCTGGGTGAGTATTAAGCTCCTCTTCCTGGAGAGGAAGAGGTATACCTGAGGGAACAAGACCCCCAGCCTTCTGCTGGTGAGAAAACAGAAGGAGAAGACCCTGGCTTATTCAGAAAGCCTAAGTGGGAGAAAGAGCTGGGAGGTGCCTCCGAAGGCGAGAGAGCGGAGGCCCTGTAAATGTCTCCTAGCTCTGGAAGAAAAAAGGCGGGTCCCTCGGAAGGCGGGCCTGAATCACCCCGCCGGGCCAGGGGTGACAACCTGGAAAGAGCAGGCCATGCCGTCCGCCTGATGCAGATCGCTGTCCCTCAAGCCAGAAGCCACCTCATTGGCGTCATAAGATGCCCTTGCTTGGTGTCTTGCCAGCTCCAGGCCTACAGCGGAGGAGCGGCTTGTCTGGTTTGCTCCCGTCTGGCATAGATGCCAGCAGCTGGGACATCATCGACCCAAATGCCAGTTATAGGCAGCGTGGTGAGCCTGATGTGATGGAATACATGCACTTCACTGCGAGAAGAAGAGAACACTCTTAACCTAGCAGGTCGAACTGGAGAGTCGAATCCAGTGGGCGATCGTGCGCCAGGCACGCGCCCAGAAGGAGTATCCAGGTATACCAAACCTGAGGACGGGTTGGGAAGGGAACCTAGAGACTCAGAGGGGCACAATACCTACGCTGGCAGTCCGCCGGGGCTGGGGAGAAGCGGCAGGGAACTGCCAGGACCGGAGAGACGCCTCCTGGAAGTGGATAGGCCAGGAAGGTACCAGATGCTGGGCACTGAATTCACCAAGGAATTCACGCGTCTCCCGTTCGGTATTGTCGCTCCGAACATAGGAAATCCGGAGATCCCTCACCATCCTCGGGAGAAAACGCTGATATTCTGTGAAATCAGCATCGGAGGACAGATGAGCAGGGGGTTCCTCTCCCTCAGAGGAGGGAGACGAGGATGATGGGGAGCTGGAATGCTCAGAGGATTCCTGCAGCGGTGGGGAGAGTCGAAAGACCCGCTCATGCATGTATCTAACATATGAGGGGAAGGCCGCTGCAGAACCTCTGAACTGCTCCCAGGATAACGGACCCGTAGGACCGACATGGCCCGGGAGCGGGGGTGGTGAAGGCAGAGAGATGGGAGAGGGGCACCTCCAAGGAGGCAACTGCTCTCTGCGAGGGCTCTGGAATCCGGGGAAAGGAGCCCTAGTAGGAGGGATCCCGGATATCAAACCAGGCCGCAGAAAGGAACTCTGGGGAAGCGGAGCCTGGAAGAGCCCTGGGGGAGAAACTCCCCTGCGACGATGCCGGGACTGCATGGATCCAGAAGGGCAGTCCGCACAAACGCCGCTGGAGGACACCCTAGAACCCTGGGGGGAGGGACGGGGCTCTGCACTACGGCTCCTGGCCACCCCCCCTGAGGTGGCCAAAGAAGACCGGGCAGCAGGCCGCCTGCCCTCAACCCCTCAGATTCCGAGAGGCCCTCCTCCTCAACTGCAACATCCCCTGTCCCTAGGAGGCAACAGCACCCGGGGGTAGCGTCACGAGCCTCCAGAGGCCTCCCCTCGTCACCCCGTCTGCCCCCAGGACTCCGGCCACCCCCAGCGAGGAACCCTCAGGAGATAGCGGTAAGAGGGGACAGAGGAGGCCGCTCGCCGCCTGGTACCCCTAGCCACCGGGACCCAGATCAGAAGAATGGGGTGCCAGGATGGGTCACATCTGAGTCATCGTCCTCCGAGGAGGCCGAGACCAGCAGGACACCGATGCTGGCCACCCAGGGTCCCGAGGCCGCGGGGCCGTGAGCGGCCCGGTACCAAGGCGACACGCTCTGCCGCCCGGCAGCAGGAAGGCCTAACCCACCACCAGCGGCTCCGGCGGACCGGCACTGCCGGGGAAGGAAGGGCCAGCAGCACCGCCCGGCGGCATCGGGCGGGCGGCACCGTCAGCAGGCGCCGCCATGTCCACCGGCACAGCGAGCAGCGCCCGAGGCCAGCGGCACCGCCAGCGGCGCCGTTCCAATCACCCGGTGCCCATAAACGGCCGCGGGATCCAAGAGCGCCGCCCGATCACCGGCGCTGCGAGCGGTGCGGGCGCCGCTTCAATCACGGCACCGCTCGAAAATGGCGCGCGGCGCGCGTCGAGGTCCACCCAAGCTGGGCCCAAAGCCAGAGGCCTCGACACGAGGGAGCCTGCACCTCTGAAGAGGTGACTGCGAGCGGTGTCAGCGCTGCGGCCCGGGAGAACTACGACGCTCCCCAACACGCTGGAAGGGCCTCCTCCTCGCAAGATAGGATGAGAAACCCCTCCTCCCGGACCGTATAGGCCGGGAGGACATGAGGAAGGCCTAAAGATCTCACCGAGATTCCATGTTGATGCCGTCCCGAAGTCGGCGAGGCCTTGCGAGCTTGAGCCCGCTGGACTTTGAGGACGAACGGTCCATCGAGAAACAGGCGTCGCACGAATCCATATCATGGTTGGGTCCCAGGCAACGAAGGCAAACGTCATGCCGGTCCGAGACGGAGAAATGCCGGCCACAGGAGCACCGACGCATAGGGGCGCGGCCCGTCTTCGAAGAACGCTTAGCTCCAGAACCGGACATAACGCGAAACCAACGAGACTAAACACAGTAGGAAATAGACCCGCGCCGAAGATAGAAAAGAACAGTCTTACCGTGACGGCGCGAGTGCAAGAAAACAGAGTCGGTAACTATGAAGACAGAAAACACTCGAGCGCTTCACGCGGACAGGTGCTGCCTCGGGGCGGGAGAAACAGAACTGAGTTGGAGGAGGAGTCGGTCGCTACTAACGGCCGCCGCTGCATGACGCCACTGCGAGGGCGGTGTTGCGAGGCAACCAAAAAAAAGCCTTTGGCGGGTGCGCGCCTCCGGCTAACACCCAGTAAGTAATGAATGGTGAAGATTGACAAGGGAAGATCATGCCCAGTTCCATTGCATCACAACAGAGCTGCACTGCATCACAACTTGTTTAGCATAAACTAAGCTTTGTATACCCCAGAATCAGTATGTAACTCACTGCTGCTGAAATCGGTTCATGATACAGTGTGGACAGAATGTTATATATACATCCTCATTCAATCACATTCTGCAATCCGTGCAGAATCTCTATGTAATTCACTGGTTTGTAAAGCATCTTGGGATACAGTATGTATCTAAGATGGTATATAAAAAAAGTGCATTCCATTCCAGTTTTACTTTTGCATAAGTAGTGCGACAGTGCTGAGGCTGATATGTGGCAGCCACACACACACCCACTACTGGAGCACGAAAACACACAGACTTTGCAATGCAGCTCATTTCATTGTAAACAAGTTGTGATGCGAATGTTTGCTATACCACAAACAGAACCTGCACTGCAAGTGCCCAGCACAGTGTAGTCAACCACAATGGAATGCACAGTGTGCATGCACAAAGACGTAGCACCAACAACTAATCAGGGAGCATGAACATACATCCTCTTCAATGCAGATCATGTTCTAAATAGAAAGCCTTCCACGCACCTATGTATCACACTTATAGCCATATAAGCACATGGTCAGTGAGTGTAAGATACAGGTTCTGACAGTATTGACATGCCACTCTTCTGGCTGTGCTCTTAGTTTTCACCTCACTTTATACTGTCTGTACACTAGATCCATGATACCATGCTGCCCGTGAGGACAAATGAATATCAGCATAATTTTGTAGAGGAGCAAGATTCCAGGAAAAGCAACGGGGTCGATGGGAATAATGAGCGCTGATCCACCTTGCCACATGACTTAACCTGTTGCCACAGATAGCATTTCCACCGACCAGGATGCCAAATTATAGTGTGCCAATGCTACACTGCAGAACCAGGATCACTGGCTCAAAAGTGAAATGTGCTTCTGATGTGCCATCAAGTAGCAGCATCACATTTATTTTTTAATTTCCATTTTTGACATTATTTACAATATCTGTTGACAGACACTTCTTCCAATAGCCAAGGCCAGTCTGCCCGCCATAGGAGATATCCAGTGAACCAGCCTATTGCCGGAGTATGATCATATGCAGACACCCCAACCTTACCCAAAAACATGCCCCCTGCAGGTGGGATCCCCAGTTCCCAAACCTGGGAAGTAGAGCCATCACTCAAAGGTTGAGTGGTCAGGTAGAGGAGATGGAGGGACATGATGGGGACTCAGTTGCATGTGGGGCAACTTCACTTGAATCTAGTGCTGTGATTTCTTTTTTTCTATTAGAGAGTTTGTCTGCCATGCCCAGTAACTTATTACATGGATATACCATGGCCAGGACAAACATGGTCATCATTTGGATGGCTAACGTTTTTTTTTTTTCTACACATAGTTCTTTGTCAATCCCAGGTTGCTATGGTGGCAGAGTCTATCGCCACACATTCACATCATAGACCCACTGTTGAGCATGGTCTGCCTCCAAACAACACTGCCTGTGCTCACTTCACAACAATGGGCATTAGCACTGGGCAACTTCAGAAGCAGTGAAGGGGTATTTAAAAAATTTAGCAACCAGGGGAGTCAGCAGGATGTCAAGTGCTGATGTTGGCTCAGGAGGATAGCCTTGGAGGACCAGATCCACACAGAGATCAGTATCTGTGAAAGGGATCTTTTGAGTGTCTGATTTAAACACAGATTTGCACATGAGAAGAGATGCATGAGAGGGGGGCAATCCACAAAGAGATCATAGGCTGTGGGGGCAATGCGGGCCAAATACACAACTGTAGGGGGAGGACTGCTTATGAGGCCAACACCCACATAGATATCAGAAACTGTGAAGGGGTGACCACAAAAGCATGACTTACATACAGTTCTACCCCTTCAGAGGGGTGTATATGAGAGCATAGATCAACATAGATATCCAGACATGTAGACGTGCTGCGAGGATAAGATTAATGTAGAACTATGCTCCTGCAGGGAAGTTGGTGGGGGGAGGGGGCTACGAGGATTTGATCCACATACAGACCACTGACTGTAGAGGGGTGCATGTCAGTGCCCACTTTACATTGTGAGCTGCGTCTGCTGAAGGGTGTCTTGAACGGCACAATCCACACACACATCCATTCATGTGAATGGCACATACTAGGGCACAATTCACATATAGAGAGCTGTGCCTGCAGAGGGGTGCCTATGATGGCATGATACACACAGAGATCCGTAACTGCGATGGAGGTGTGTATAATAGGGCCTGATACACACACAGATCTGCACTTGTAAGGAAGCCGGTACTTACTGCGGCCAGTGGTGAGCAGAGATCCTGTAGCACACATTCAGAGTCCTATACACAACTCCATCCCTGGATATCTGCATGCAGCACTAATTACACTATCTTATATAATGTTCCTGGTCAGAAGAAGGGGGTGTATGTGCATGCAACTTCTCAATGCTGTAGCAAACGGATGTGATGCAGATGGATGGTGGTGGTGGTGGGGGCTTTATATCACTACTTCACCTGAAATGTAGTACAATAGAGTGTCATGTAGGGAAATTTTAAGCAGACCAGATTTTGAGATACAATACCCAGATGCATATTTATAGCACAGCAATGTGAATACTGAATAGGGTTCTGGACACTGGATATATGCAAGTGAAAGAGATGAGAAGGATGGGTGCTGTTACTGTCTGGAAGCTACACCGGCTAAACGCTGCATGTGTAAGTTTAAAACACAATACTGCACAGCATAAATACCATGTGAACTGACTCTGATGCACACAGCTTAGAAGACACCCACCAATCTGTGTGCCCAAGCCGTCTGGTGCTGCCACAGCCATCTGCATGTTCAGGCTGCCCCCCCAGCATCACAGGCTGTTATCCCCAGATTCATACGGATCATCACAATATGGATCTACTGATCCAAATGCACACTCGAGGCTCTCTGTTTCGGAATTGATACTGTCTGATGCGACAGAATCAGAATCCGAGGTGTCAACAACATCAGCGATTCCCTGGTGTGCCATGCTCGATCACAGTGAACTTCCGCTTCACAGACATCCTGCTTGGACGTCACCGGATGCATGGAGCATGTGCAGTGCTACAGTGCAGGATTTCCACTGAAAGAAAATACAACGGATGCAAACAAACATGACAAAAGGTATTTTTATTGAGTTTACAACAGATTCAATTAAATTCAACGATTACAGACGTGGCAGGCATCTAGCTTATCACAAGGCTTACGTTTACATTTAAATCTGTGATTTCAGTCAGACAATTCCTTTAAATACCTCAAAGGTATCAACTCAGTACAAACAGTATCTATTCAGGGAAAACCCGACTACACAGACAAGGGGGTACCACATGCGCCTGAAGGGAGGTAGTTTCAAAACAAACAGCAGGAAATTTTTTTTCACAGAAAGAGTGGTGGAGCAGTGGAACAAACTGTCCCCAGAGGTCATGACAGCAAAAACAGTAAGGGAGTTCAAGCTAGCTTGGGACAGGCACTGTGGAAACCTAGAACAGTAAAGTAACTGGGAGGAAGGCAGCTTTCAAGGGCAGACTAGATGGATCGCAAGATCCTCTTCTTCCAACACTTTCTTATATACAGTCCGGAAGGCAAGATAGCGAGAGGTTACATTATAGAGACCTACAAGTACCTCACAGGGGTGAATAAGATGCAGGAGGGGAATCTCTTTCAAATGAGAGCGAGTACCAGAACCAGAGGATATGCAATGAAGCTGTGTGTGTGGGGGGAGGAGGGTAGAAAGAACTACTTCACTGAAAGAGTGGTGGATGCCTGGAATACATTTCCAGCAGAAGTGGTGGATGTGAAAACAGTAGGGGGCTTCAAGCATGCATGGGATAGACATAGGGGAATATTAGGAAATGGACAGGAAGGAGGGAAGGTTGCCAGAGACCAGTTAGGGTCTGCAGAGACAGACTAAGCAGGGGTCATCTGGGCAGTGTGGGTGGGCCAAGGGGTACTTTTCTGCCAACAAATTCGATTTTTTTATGTTTCAAGGGCTGAGGCCAGCGAGAAACTGAAGGATGGCTCCTTTAACACTGTATTGTAAAGTTATGAGCCATAACAGAGTACTAAAGCCAAGCTCTACAAGATGGTACTAGCACATTGATATTGGCAGTTTTGAATTTTCAGTTTAATCCCTGATATAAGGAGTTTCAAAGCGGGTCATAAAGCTTACAAGAAAGCTGTGACTTTTATACCAAACCAGTGCACAGGAACACAGTACCCTTAGCCGAATGCTTTCAGTCATCATTTCGCACTGTCAGTGACTTTTTGCACCTTCGGGGCGACAGTTTGCCACTATAATCCTCAATCCTAAATCAGGTTTGTATATTTATACAGTACTGTAATGTACAATACTGCATTATGCAGCAGGGTCTTAGGAGAGAGTTACTGGATGAAGAGCAGTTAAGGCGGGGTTAAAAAATTTAAACACAGTCCAGAGTCTAGACATTGTTTCGGTTTTCTTCACTGCCTATAACATGCCGCACAATAGCAGCACTTTATCAATACTACTAGTCTGTCAAATGAACAGCCAGTTTTTCAATGTTATATCACAAATCAGCTGCAGAACCACTGACTCACAGACCCATGCAATTGTCCTGATCCCCTCATTAGAATGTGAAAAATAGACAATATGATATTTGTATATTAAACCAATTTATAAAGACGAATTTAAAATGCTAAATAATAAAAAAGATGAAGGTATAATAAAATTACAGTACCTCGACCTTCACTGCCAATATGAAATGAAAAGACAAAGCTTCAGTTCCAGGCACATCAATCAAGTAAGAGAAACTTAGAGCTGCAGGTAGTTTCTCTCTACTGCATTCCAGGCACAGAGTTTAAAAATGTGTTCCCAGCTTGATAAAATGGTACCGATTTTAACTTAAAGGCCTAGTGTTAATAGAGACACGTAGACCAGAAGCTTGCTATTCATTTGATATCTCCTCAGTGAAACGAACACGCACGCAGTCAAAGAAAAGAAAGCAGATATATTGTAACTGATTTCAGGTCATTTGTAATTAATTTGTAAAATCCATTTGAAGAACACACAGAAGGAGCACATCGACTGCACAAACAAAATTAAGAAATTTACATTATGTCATCTTCTTGTTTATATCATGAAACATAATTACTCCACTGCTCAGGCAACTGGCTATACTCCGTGAATAGCAATGATACCCCACTGTACAGTTGATCATCTAGCACCTTGTGTTTAGAATAGATATTGGATACTGATGTGAAACTGCAAACCACTATAAATGCTGGACACTAGACTTTCTGTTGTAGGGCAGTTCAAAGGTTACCAAGAGTTACTGTAGGACAGTTCAAAGGTCAAGAAAAGTTGCTGTAGCACAGTAGTGACATCACTACTATATTGCAACTTTTCCTTTTGAAGTTTATCCCAGCAGTCTCAACTCATGAGGCTTCCCTGCCCCCCACTGTCACCCGTAAAACAAATCTGTCATTCAGATCTTACATTTCAGATTTTAAAAGCAGTTTTTTTTCTCGTTTTGGCTAAGAACATAAGTAAGTACTACAGCCCACTCCATTTTATTTATATGTTATAAAAACTATAACTATAAAAAAATAATGCATGGGCAACCAAAACACCATTTGGCATGTATTTCCATCTTGGGGTTGAGATGACATGATGTTATCTCAACTCCTTGCTGGAAATAGCCCTTATGTGTATAGCTGCCAATACATTATGCTACATATTTATGCTTGCTACTGCGAGGCCCACCACTACATGGTTGTGCTCACATACGGAAATGTTGCAGAGGATGAAAGTAAGGATTTATTTAAATCTGGTGCCTGGGAGAGGCACACTAAGCCAGTGCTCATTTTCAGATTTGATCCAGGGAAGGGGTAAGAGAAAAGAAACACACATACAAAGAGGATAAAAAGGATAGAGACAAGCAAACGTAACTGCGGTAATTGCAACAATACTTCTTTTGAGTAACTATTCTGTATAATGTTTTATAACTGTGCACATCTAGTCATTTTGTTATGAGATTAATGAATTTGTAATACATCTGTATAGTGTGGCACATGTGTACGACAGCAGAAATCACTTGTTTCTCTTGAATCAGGCTGCATTTTAAAACAGATCAATATAAAAAGAGGAATGTACCTTTAAGATCAATGTAGGATGACATGAAATGTTAACTTTCAGTGTTTTTGTAAAACTCACTCATTTATTTATTTATTTAACATTGAGGACTGGGAAAGGCACATTGAGCAAAGGCTTACAGTATTTTCAGGTGCAAAAAGGATGAACCAGTGTAAGAGGACCAGAGGGAGAGTATCTGGGGAGGGGTACATAGATACGTAGATACTGTCGGCAGATAACAGCCACCAGGCCCATCCAGTCTGCCTGTTTATGCTACCTGACAAAGCGGCCAGTGACCCTATCTGGTCACTGGCTTTAGCTTTTCTTCCTATCTCTAATATTCCTTTATTCCTGTCCCATGCATGTTTGAAGCCTGCCACTATATGGGCAGCCACCATTTCCTGGGGCAGGCTATTCCATGCATCCACCACCCTCTCTGTAAAAAAAGAACTTCCTGACATTACCCCTTATGCGTCCACCCATCAGTCTCATATTATGCCCTCTTGTTCCGGCACTACTTATAAACTGGACTACATTGTCCCCTTCCACCTTGTTCATTCCCTTGAGGTATAGGAATGTTTCTATCATATCACCTCTCTCCCTCCTTTGCTCCAGCGTGCACAAACTGAGATCTCTGACTCTTTCCTCGTAAGGCTTGTGATGCAGACCCTTCAGCATGTTGGTCACCCTCCTCTGCACCGTCTCTATTTTGTCAATCTCCTTGCAAAGGTGTGGCCTCCAGAACTGGACACAGTACTTAAGGTGAGGCCTCACAAGGGTTCTGTACAGTGGAAATATCACCTCCCTCCTTCGGCTTGTGATTCCCCTTCCAGTACACCCAAACATCCCAGTGGCCTTCCCCACCGCCTTAGCCATCTGCCTTGTGGCCTTCAGGTCGTCTGTGATTATGACTCCCAAGTCCCTCTCTTCCTTAGTAACTGCCAACAGCTTTCCCCCCCAACCTGTAGCTTGCTCCAGGGTTCCTGCTCCCCACATGCATGATTTTGAATTCCTTTGCATTAAACCTTAGTTGGGGTGAGCAGGCACTGGGCTGCTTTAGGCTGAGAGGGGGGAAGCCATAAAAAGGGGGAGCAGAAGAGACTTACTGTGAATTTTGCACAATAAATTTGTACAGCTAACTTACTGTATGCTTGTGTGTGCAACATTTTGCCACTGTGTAAAGTTCTCATTTGAGTCCTGTGGGAGTACCCTTGGACTAGGTCAGCACGCTTTCGCTGTTTGTTCGGTTTTTTTTTTTACAATAGTTAAAGGTCCCATGGACATCAAAGTGAGATATCTAATATTATAACTTGCAGAATTTTAGTCATTACTCAGAATGGACATAGAAAGCATGAGACACCATGACCTTCTAGCCACCTGGCTACTTAAAAACAAAATATTTTGGGAATCAGTGGTAATTTTTAGATGGCCATTGACTTTTCTACACTATACAAATAGCATAGTGAATTTCTTGCAAACGGAACCCAGCTCACTGAATCACACTCCAACAGAAAATAAAGTATCTGTAAAGACAGTATATATTGGCTTTTCATTTCCTATACTATATTCTTATTTTAGAATATTGGGGATAAAGTGTTGTCCAGTGGCTAGAGTACAAAACTATGAAGAAGGAGATTACAGGTTCAAATGCCATTACAAAGGAAACACAAACACATCTCTGTGCAGAAAGCAATACGCACAGCCAGAGCACAAGCAAAACATCAGTACTTTGGGGTAAACATCTCTTCTTCAGGGGGCATAGCTGGACTTGAACACAATGTCCTTATATGACTGCTCTGCAACCCATCTAGTGATGCAATAAAAAGTGACCCCTAATAGTAGGGAATTAAGGAACTAGATGAATTCTTCGCTCACCAAATCAGAAGCAGTTCTGAAACAATGAAAATACAAACTAAAAATGCACTGCCACTGGAATGCTGTTGGTATTATACAGATCTTGATAGTCTAGTGGACCCCTAACCCCCAATCACCCGTGTTGTTGGTACTGTACAGATCCCTGGTAGTCTAGCAGTCCCCCCACCCCTGTATCACCCATGATGTGAGTGTTTATCATATCCATGATAGTGTAGTGAATTCCCAACCTATTGCCAACCACTCACCCACCCACCCACTTAGGAGCCCCTCACCCCGACTCTGCCTCACCAGTTAGAAGGGTGTAGAGCAGTGGCTCTACTCATCTCCTTGGCCGGCTGCTGTCTGACAGTCATACAGTGTGATCAAATTGTGATTGCACTCTGTGACTGTCAGATGGCAGCAGGCTGAGAATGTGAGGAGAAGGCTATGCCGACTGACACTTTGCACCCTTCCAACCAGTGAGGGGCGATCGGGGTGAGGGTTGGTGCAGGGCGGGGGTCCTAAGCGGGAGGGCAGGTGGGGAGTAGCCAATCAGTTGGGGAGAGGGGAGTCCACTAGACTATCAGGTATATGATAATCACTCACAGCATTGGTGATCGTTGGGAGAAGGGGTAGCTAGACTGCCAGGGATCTGTATAATAACAGCAACATGGGTGATTGGGGTAGGGGGGACCATTACACTATAACAGGTACGACTAACACTCACAACATGGGTGATCAGGGTGTTGGGGGGACAGGTAGACACCAGGGAAGTGTTACCACTGCCACTCTGCAGTGGCACTAGGGGTCCTATGTGCCCATGAAAAGGAGCCCATAATGGGCATGTAGATGGCTCCTTAGCACCTCGCATGCCCAATGAGCTTATTTGCATGCTTGGGCTAAGTATAGCCCACAGGAACCCTGGCATTACCCTGTTTCAGGCAGTGCTATCTATTGTAGGCCATATGCCACCTTGGTCTGTGTTGGCACAGCGCATATCTACTTAGCGTTGCACCGACATGGCCCGATATTCAGTCAGTTAGCACACTCTGTTGTCACACACTAACTGGATGAATGTTGTTCACAGCTGGCTATTGCAAGGGCAGCACACCATGCAGTGCTGCACTTGTGGCTGGCTCTGAACATGGAGGCCTGCAGCTTTTAAACTGGGATTGCGATGTTAAGGGCGTTTAAAAGGGTTTAACTCAGTTAGTGTCTAGACTATGCTGCTTGCAGAGTCATTTTTGAGAACCTTCTCTCACCCACCTAGTGATGCAGGTACAGAGTGTCTGTACACTAAACTGATTTAGTTAAATCATTTCTACAATAGTTTGGACATTTAGGCCCTATCCACACTTGCGGTCTAGTAACATTACTGGCAGTCGGTAACGTTACAAGACCGGCTAACACGGATCACATCCACACTGTAGCATGGTAAACCGTGTTTAAAAACCGTGCTAAAACTCTGATCGGAGCAGGGTTTTAGCACGGTTTCAGACCGACATGGTTCACGGTTGGGAACTCAAGGGGGCAAGCACAGTGTCCGAGTGCAGTGTGGACTCTCCAACAACCATGCTCAAACACAGTAAATCAAAATGTTTTGAAAAACGTATTGAATATGCAGGTTAGTGTGGACAGGGCCTTTGTAACCACATTTGAGAATGGTTCTCTGAGTTTCCATGAGTCATTATGGGAATATCCATAATGGAAGAATTTGAGGACTAACCCGTAGAACTGGACTTCTGGCATGGCAGACTGCAAGATGGCAGCCTGAAGTGTGAGCTCCGTTGCCCACCTGTAAATATTGCTATGACATGTCTGGAACTGCCCATTTTCTATACTTACTGGGTATCAGCCTGCTTCTTAGCCTCCCTGAAGCTCTCCGGTGTAATTTTTGTGCGATTTCTGCCAGTGGTTTTGTCTCATGGATAGTGTATGCCATCAGGATCCACTCAGGTCGACTGGTTAACGATGGAATCTCCAGAGGTAGTAGTCCCCAGAGAGGACATTACTGATATCCGAGAGATGTTGAAAACTCTAACACAAGATATCTCACAAATAAGAGCTTCAGTAGCTCATTTAAAAGACAGAATGGAGGAGGCAGAATAATGCATAGCCAGAGTGGAGTTGTTCATAATGCAGGTGGACTCCGCCTTGGCCAGGCAGCAAGACAAGGTAATAGCGCTGGAGAAGAAAGTTCACCAACTCACTTTAAAAGTCGATGTCCTCAAGAATCGAGATCTTCACAATAATTTACACACTGGCCTCCCAGAAGGAGCAGAGGGAGACAATATTTACCATTTTTTGCAGTCCTTCCTCCCACGCCTCCTTAACTACTCCTGGGATGCACCCTTAGAAATAGAGTGGGTCAATCACTCCCTTGGACCTTGCCCAGCCCGGGGATCCCCCCACACCCCATTCTTTTGTATTTTCTCCGGTTTTCAGCTAAAGAGCATATCCTTTGTCTGGCCCAAGATTGGGGGCTTCTGAAGTGGAACGGCCACTCTGTGCACATTTACCAAGATTTTTCCAAGTTAGTGATGGAGCAGAGGCGAGCATTTACTGGAGTTAGGAAGGACTTGGCTGCTAAGTGGATCTCATTCAGTTTACATTATCCGGCGATTCTTGAAGTGTGGTGGGACAAAAAATAGCACCGTTTCATACCTCAAGCTGCCCATGACTTTGTTCGATCCATTAGTAGAATCCCCAAGCCTCCGTCAGGCAAGCTACATTCTCTGCCAAAGCAGGATAAAGGGGCTTGGACAGCCGACAATCCTCTATCAAATCAGGATTCATCTGCCACACAGCATTCGCAATGTTCTCCTTCTGGAGCTACTTTTGAGCCTGGTTCTAGGATTGGGGAAGAGAGGCTTGGGGGGGGGGTGCTTTTGAAGCAGCAGAGAGAGCAGAGGAACGCTGCATTACCGGAGACGTCTGGGGCCAATACTGACTTTGGAGGTGGCTCTAAATTCAGCTCAGGTTCCCCAGTTCAGTATGCAGAGCGAGCTCACTCCCCGAATCTCAAACAGCCCAGATTATCCCCTCGATGTCCTGACCAGATTTCCACTCCTCACACCAGGGAGTGGGTGGAGTATCATGAGGAGGAACTTGTTGAAGCATCCCAAACCAGAGGAGAGCTGCCATCTGATATGCCCCACCCATTCACAACCATAGCAGCTTCTCTGCTGATACACACTGTGACACAGGAGGTGCTGCTTCGTACTACAAATCAATCAATGGAGCCAACTGCAGTTCCCCCTACTTGATCTCCTATGATGCGGAGGACTTTGTGGAGGTGAGTCCTGTGGGGGAGCGATGATAACTCCCAGGCAATCCATGGAAAGCTCCTTTTTGGTTGGGCGAGCTCTCAAGATTACTGCAGTGAGGCCCTAACGTGCCACTTCTGGTGAACTCTCTGTCTGTGATGGGCAGTATTTGTGGACTTTTCACAGTTGGAGTTTGGACAGTTTTTCTTAGTGTCCTCGTGTTTGGTTTTCATTAGGAGGACTTAGATGGCCTGATTAAAGTCTTATTTCATAGGCTGTAATTTCTGATATCCTCTTCTTCTGTGGGTTTCTGTTTGTTGGACTATTCTTTATTTGGTACATAACAGGGCTTAATTCCTTTATGTGGGGCTGTATGTTTTTTCTAGTAAGGGTGGTGCTATACTGTGAGCCTTTGGCTCTTTCAGTGGCTAGTAGGCTGGAGTTTACCTAGGAGGACAGTACTGATGGATTTACTGCCCCCCTCCACACCAGTGGGGGAGATGGTGGGCCTTGGTGGTGGCTGCCACTGGCCCATCTATACCTGCTTTCTGTGCCTTATTTGGGGATGGGGCTGAGGGGGGCTTGAAATGTTTTGGGTTTCTACATACAGTGGCGTGAAAAAGTATTTGCCCCCTTCCTGATTTTCTCTATTATTGCATATTTGTCACACTGGATGTTTTCAGGTCTTTACAGAAAATGTAATATTAGATAAAGGGAACCTGAGTGAACAAATAACACTTGTTTTTTTTTTTAATTTCACTTATTTAATGAAAAAAAGTTAACCAACACCAACTGGCACTGTGTGAAAAAGTAATTGCCCCTTTACACTTAATAACTGGTTACGCCACATTTAGCTGCAATGACTACAACCAAACACTTCCTATAATTCAATATCAGTCTTTCACATCGCTGTGGAGGAATTTTAACCACTCTTCCTCGCAGAACTGCTTTAATTCAGTAACATTTGGTAGGTTTTCGAGCATGAACTGCTCGTTTCAGGTCCTGCCACAGCATCTCTATTGGGTTTAAGTCTGGACTTTGACTAGGCCACTCCAAAACTTTAATTTTACTTCTTTTAGCCATTCTGATGTGGACTTGCTTTTGTGTTTTGGATCATTGTCTTGCTGCAAGACCCAACTACGCTTCAGCTTCAGCTGATGGAAGGATGACCAGACATTCTCCTTAAGAATTTTCTGGTACAGAGCAGGAATCATGGTTCCTTTAATTATGGCAAGTCATCCAGGTCCTTAGGCAACAAAGCATCCCACATCACACTACCACCACCATGTTTGACTGCTGTTGGTATGGTGTTCTTACTGTGGAATGCTGTGTTTGCTTTACTGAGACATTATGGGATCCATGTCATCCAAAAGTTCCACTTTGGACTCATCTGTCCATAGAGCATTTTCCAAAAAGGCTTGTGGATCATCCAGGTGCTTCTTGGCAAATGAGAGACAGCATTTATGTTCTTCTTGGTTAGCAGTGGTTTCCGCCTTGCTACTCTCACATGAAGCCCATTTTTGCCCAGTCTCTTTCTGATTGTGGAGTCATGAACACTGACCTTAGCTGAGGCAAGAGAAGCCTGCAGTTCTTTAGATGTTGTTTTAGGATCCTTTGAGACTTCCTGGATGATTTTCGCTGTACCCTTGGAGTAATTTTGTGGGCCTACTCCTAGGAAGATTCACTACTGTTCCAAGTGTTCTCCATTTGGAGATTATGGCTCTCACTGTGGTTCGATGGAGTCCCAGAGCCTTAGAAATAGCTTTGTAACCCTTTCCAGACTGATAGAGGGCAACAATTTTTTTTCTGATCTTTTCAGGAACTTCCTTTGATCATGGCATAATGTGCTTGTTGAATCTTTGTGCAGGCAACGTGACTCTGATGGTAAGGGTCAAAATAAGTGAGGTTTATATTGAGCAGGGCTGGCTGTAATCAAGCCTGGCTGTGTTCAACCTGCTGACTCTAATTATCCCTTTAATTGGGTTGATTTAACTAGGGGGCAATTACTTTTTCACACAGTGCCAGTTGGTGTTGGTTAACTTTTTTCATTAAATAAATGAAATAAGTAAAAAAGTGTTATTTGTTCACTCAGGTTCCCTTTATCTAATATTATATTTTGTCTAAAGACCTGAAAACATCCAGTGTGACAAATATGCAATAATAGAGAAAATTAGGAAGGGGGCAAATACTTTTTCACGCCACTGTATGTTCCTGCTGTTTTCTTCTGCTGGGATTTGGAGAGTGGGGGGACTGTATCTTAGTGGGGTGTATGTCAATTTTCAGGGGGCTGTATACTTTTGTGGGACATCCGCCTTTAACCTGTCGTTTAGATTGTATAGGAGGGCTTGTTTGTTTTTTAGCTGGCTATATGTTTTTACTAATATGATATTAGTTAGTTTATGGCCCAGATTAGCTTAATGTCCTGGAATGTTCAAGGTTTAAATATCCCCGTGAAGTGAAAAAAAGTCTATTCTTTTTTGAGGTCATCTGGGTGGGATATTATATTTTTACAAGAGACCCACATTTAAAAAAAAGATGTGGGTTGTTTGACCCAAGGGTTTTCACCCATGCTTATTCAAGTACTTATAGTTCCGGAATACGAGGGGTCACTATTTTGGTTAAGCGGGGGTGCCCACTGGTCACAGAGCAGTGGGAGGCACATAAGGCAGGGCGGTGGGTATTCCTTCTGGGGAAGATCTGTCAGGTGCCTGTGTTAATGATGAATGTGTATGCACTCAAAGAAGATGACCCAGATTTTTATTTTCCACTTTGGCCCAACATATTTCTGATTAGTACTCCTCCCCTATGATATTGATCCTAGGTGGAGACTTTAATCTAGCTCTGGATCCAGTTATGGATAGAGACCCCTTAGAAAAGCTCCCTTCCCATCACCGGTCCAGGGCGGTACTTAATAGGCTCATTTCGGAATTTAGGTTCATGGATTGTTGGCATATGATACATCTGACTACTAAGGATTTCACTTTTAGACCCCCCAGATTCCACTCTTTCAGTAGACTGGATTATTTCCTAGTTAGTTCCTGCGTTGTGGCTGATCTCCTACAGGTTGGACACTGACCTATAGCGTTATCGGACCATGTACCGGTGGACCTGGTTTGAACTCCTAAGCAAGTTATTGCTAGAACACCCCGGTGGCGGTTCAACCCGACAATACTGGAGTTTAAGGACTTTACGCTCTGGCATAGGGGTGAAACAGATTATTATTTCTCTACTAACCTGACCTCTGAGGTCTCACCCCTAATAGTCTGGGATGCTTTTAAGCCTTATGTTAGGGGATGTATAATAGTATTTGCCTCAAAGGTCAACAGGCGGTGATGTCAAGAGGTTAAAGCCCTTTCCACTCAGATTTGGGTGCTGGAAGAATCTGTTTATGCTTCTCCTGATGATAGAGACTCTCAATTTAGCAGTGTCAGTGGCTCAGTAGGTAGCACACTCGCCTCTGAGGCCGGGAGATCAGAGGGCTGTGGGTTCAGTTCCCACATCAGGCACTTGGGTTAATATCCCAGTACTGACACTGTAGTGCAGCATGAGAGGGGTGCTGCACTTCTGAGGTGCCGTCTTTCGGATGAGACGTTAAACCGAGGTCCCATCTGCCTGGATTGGTGGTAGTTCAGGTGGATGTTAAAGATCCCATGGCACTTATCGAAAAGAGTAGGGGAATTTCCCCGGTGTCCTGGCCAAATTTCCCTCATTCACTAAAAATACCACCAACAGCTTAATCTGGTTCAAGGTCAATTGGCATTCATTTGTATCCCCCTCCCCCGGGTCGTGCCTGAAAATAGGCAGGATTTGTCTAGTGCACTTACCGGTCAACAAAAGCTAAATAAATAAATAAATAAATAAATAATTGGCAAAACTTGCACAATGTAAGGAATGGTTGAATACTATCCTTCACCAGAAGGCTGTGAGAGCCATGTTCTTCATGAAACAGGCTTATTGGGAATCTGGAGACAACTGCAGGAAAGCTTTTGGCTTACCGTTTAAAAAAGAGAACGTTGGAGGCCCAGATTCCTTTACTTAGGGGTAAAGAGGGTGACCTGATTTCAGATGCTAGATGAATGATGGAGGAATTTAGGGGTTTTTATGAGAAGCTTTACACTTCCTCGGTAGACCCTAATCCAGCACAATTTAAGAACTTCTTTGCTGCTCTTTCTGTGCCTTGTCCATCTTCAGAGGCAGTAGAGCCGCTTGAGGTGGATATTTCTGTCTCAGAAATGCAGCAGGCCATGAACACTATGTCGCAGTGTAAGGCTCCTGGGCCTGACGAACTCAGTGCTGATTTTTATCAAGCAGTCGACCCTGCTCTTTCCGGGCACTTTACATCTGTTATTGCTGCTCTGAAAGAGTCTGGCACACTCCCTCATTCCATGAGGGAAGCAACTATTACTGTTTTGCCTAAGCCCGGGAAGGATGCTACTTCATGTAGTAACTATTGCCCTATAGCTCTTTTGAATGTAGACTGCAAACATTTTGCTAAGATTCTTGCTATACAGTTAGAACGGGTTCTTCCTTTCTTTATTAGTAAAGCACAATCCAGCTTTATGAAGGGCAGGCAGGGCAGTGATAACTTGCAAGCAGTTATTAATTTGATTCAAGTGGTGGGAAGTGGTCCTGACTCTGCGGCACTTATAGGATTGGATGCTGAAATGGCATTTGATTCTATAAAGTGGCATTACTTAAAGTATGTGCTTACTAAATTTGGTTCTGGGCCGAGATTTCATCGGTGGTCCGGATGCCTCTACTCTTCTCCTAGAGCAAGAGTTTTAGTTAATGGGGTTCTCTCTGAGGGTTTTCCCGTTTCGAGGTACTAGACAAGGCTGCCCATTAAGTCCGTTGCTATTTTTATTAGCTCTTGAACCCCTTAGTTTAGCCATCTGTCAGCACTCCATAATTTGTGGCATAAAGGTGAGGGACCACTCTTCTCCTACTTTGTTGTATACCGATGACATGCCACTAATGTTGTCTAAAGTGGAAACTTCGCTTCCAGAAGCTTGGAAGGTTATTGGGTCCTTCAGTAATATATCTGGGCTTCGGATTAACTGGGGGAAGACAGCAATCCTGCCTCTTTATGTGACAGATCCTAGTTGGGCAACTATTGGCTCTCATGCTATGAAATGGTCCCCTGGTGGAATTCAATATTTGGGCATGACAATCTCCAGCAATCTTAGGGTCATGTGCTCTCAAATTTGGATGCAGTGATGGACGATCTGAAGGTAGATTTCCAAAGATAGAAACAGCTAGGTCTATCCCTCCCTGGGAAAATTGCGACAATGAAAATGATGGCATTTCCACGCATTTTTTATGAGCTTTCTAATCTACCTTTTCAGATTTCCCTGAGGTTTGGGCCATCTTAGATAAGTTATTCTCGGATTTTATTTGGGAAGGAAGACCTCCGAGGTTTAGTAGGAAAATCTTACGGGCTCCTGGGATTGCTGGGGGTTGGAATCTGCCCTGGCTGTGGGCATACCATGTGTGTATGGGGGTTAAACAAGCTGTGGCCTGACTAGCATTGGACTCTTTGTCATCACCTTTATGGGCAAATATAGAGAGATTACTTGCCGGCTCAACCCCTTTGCCTTTCTTTTTAACGTCAACAAAAACCCTTTGTCCCAGAGCAACTTTTCCGATGTTATTCTCTCGGTGGGCATGGAATAGGTATATTAGTTTATTAGGCTGGGACTCAACCTTTTTTGGGGGGATATGAACCATTGTGGAACAACCCTAGTATTAAGGTGGGTAGGAGGATGTTATTCTGGTTTGGGTGGGTTGAGTGTGGAATACAGAAAATAAGGGACTAATTGACCCTGTATCCAGTGTCTTGTTTCCCTTATCTGATTTGCAAGCCAAACTTGATTTCCCCTCATACAGTCTATGGCAATATTTCCAATTGAGACATGCTTTATTTTCCACTTATTTTCAGCAATCCCATTTAAGACAGACCTCACTGATCACCCCCATACAGAAATGGCTTAAAGTATCGAAGGGCCTTCTCAGTTTATTATATAAAGACTTGCAGCAAAGATTTCTACTGGACTGAGAGGTACACTGATGTCACTGGGAGGAAGACTTAGGTTCAGAGGTGGGCCACGAAGCCTGGCTGAGGTGCTGGAAAGAGGCACATAAAGCTTCCCCTGACCCCAAGCTGCAACTGATTCCAAAGAAAGTGTTAGGTCAGTGGCATTGTACACCGGTTGAATTAGTAAAACTGGGAGTACAGGATTGTGACTTCAGCTGGCGTTGTTTACAAGCACTTGGAACAATATATAATATTTTATGGCCCTGTTCTCGTATTCAGGGGTGGTGGGCAGATATTATTGAGTGTTTGGAACACATTCTGCAAATTTCCATGCTCAGATCCCCATCTTTTTTGGATTTTGGGGGACTATCTTTTTTTTGGACCAGTCTTTATTAGTACATAAGGGTTTTTTGTTTGCTGCAGCACTGGAGGCCAAAGGAGTTTTGTTAATAAACTGGCGATCTGTGACATTTCCACCTTTAGCAAGATGGAAACAGGTGTTAGATAAAGAGGCTGCTTTTTACATGCCTATCTTTTCAAGGAAAAATCAGCTTAGTACTTTTTATAAGGTGTGGGGCGGCCGGTTAAAGACCAGGAACTGCTTCTCTGGGGATCTTGCAGTTTGTCTTTCGAACCCTTCCAAGGAATGTAAAGTGGAGGTGGTTGTCCTGCACAACATGATTAATGTAAGAGAGTGTTACACTTATTTTTTTAGCTGGTGGGTTATGTATTAGAGTCCTGATTATGCTAATTACTTGGGATAACGAGTTTCTTGATGTTTCTTTGTATAGAAGAAGATGTTTTCTACTTTGTTGTGTTGTGGACCTCTATGATATTTTGTTGTGGGAGTATGAGTGTAATCTTTATATTAATGTTGAATAGTAATAAAATGTTTACATACAAAAAAAAATTAACTGCAGAACTGAACTACAGCATCAGTCTTGTTGCTGCAACACATTTATTTTACTGCTTCTCTCAGGTTTGGACACACAAAACTTGAGTGTACCATCAGCACAACGACAAAAGTACAGCAAACACCACCACAGTGACAAATCTCAGCAGGTCGCTGAGGTGGTCTGCTGTACAGCAATACTGCAATCCCCAGTGTTTCACTCGCACCGCAAACCAGCTCCGACTCCGAGTTAGTTATTTAAAGATGGGGGTGTGGGAGGTAAAGCCCCCTGCAAAAAAACAAAACAACACTTTGTCTTGATGGGAACAATGCCAACAGTCGGCATTGTTCCCATCACTGTCAGGGATGTCGATAACATTGTTGTCGATATCTTGACATGGAACCCAAAACGTGTTTATTTAAACAGGTTTTGAGGACAGTGAACCATTGTAGTCTGGACATGGCCTTAATCACTTGGGAAAGATAGAAAAATTGCCGGGCTCATAATAAGTATGGAAACTATGGAAGAAGCATAAAATTCAAACATAAACCACAGGATGCAGATTAATATATAATGGGCATGTAAAGATACTCAGATCTTATCATCCCACTACTGAATACCAGGTAGATAGCACTTTTTTTAAACTGGAACAGATAATCAAGTCTGTTGTCCACTCATACTGATGGCGATCAGAACAGAAAGAAAGCATATTTGTGAGTGCTGAAGATCATGTGGAGGTACAAAGGAACCTACATTTTTGTTTCCAGGTCCATGATGCTTCATGCTTTTAGCATGCATCAACAGTATAGCATAGTGGTTAAGAGCACTGAGCTGCAAACCTGGAGACCATGGTTTGAATCCTATCAGCCCCCAATCAGCCCCCACTTGCATACTGTGTGACCCTGAGCAAGTCACTTAACTTCCTTGTGCTCCCAGGTCACACCTGGAAACAAGCTCCAGCTTAGTGTGCCTTTCCTGGTTAAAATATTTCCCCTTACACCCTTACCCCCACAGCATGGTGTTGTATGTTCCTCCTCTTATTACATTCCCTCATCACCTACAGTATCTACCTGCTCAAAAGGGAAACAGTTTTTCCAAATTTAGATAACTTATTCTTTGTCCAAGGTCTAGTACCATATGTGAAGGTTCCGCCAATGTCACTACCTTCTGAGAACTCCTCAAATACTGCAGCCTCACAGTTCCAAAGCAGAGAAAGCACAGTTACTCATCATTACAGTAGACTAAGAGTAAGGTAGATTACAACAGCAAACCCAGAGCAACAAACAAATGGCGAGGGAAGAAAAGATTCAGCAAAACTGAGAACTGCAGAAGGTGATGAGGAGAATGATAAAACATTTTTCAAATACAAAAAAAAAAAAAAGATGAGGGATAGAATTGAAATTATGATGAAGGAAGGGGTGAGAGTGGAGGATAATGTGTTCAAGATTGCTCTGTTCACTTACAAAGTCCTACACAAACTGGGCCAGGGTTACCTTAAAGACCTCGTGGCCTTTAATGCTCCTGGTCACCTCCTCCACTTCAGAGGAAAATCTGCTGGCCGTCCTGTGATCTTGCTTCGAGCAATCTGCCGATAGAGCTTTCTCGGGTGGCCCCCCATCATCTGGAACTCACTGCCAGATCATCTTCTCCCTCACTGGAGGTGTTGAAGAAGGGCTGAAGTCTTTTCTGTTTTCGCAAGCATTCGGTGATGGATGAATCTGAGAATTTCTTATGTTTGCAAACTCATTTTTATTGGGTTGTTGATGGTTATTTGTCCTGACTGGTAGATTATTTGTTACTGTTAACTTGGCTAGGGGTTATCAAATGTATTTATTTGTTCCTTTTTGCTCTACTGTTCTTTGTGAAGCAATATAAGCCACAGGGACAGGGCGCAATATTAATAAAACTGCCATGCCTAGGCAAGGCTTATATGCTCAAGAATATTTTTTAGTTCTGTGTTCACTGTAGAAGCCTTGAGCTTTTTACTTGAAATTAGGGTCAAATTCAGACTTCACCAAGAACTAAGGTTAGAGATGGGGACATTTTGGTGGAAAGAGTGCACAAACAGAAGCAAAATCCAGAATTAAACAAATCCCCTGGACCACATAAGGTGTACTGAAAACCATGACTGGGATGTGACCATAACAGGCTATACTCTGTTCAGGAAGGGAAGAAAAGGAGGGGATGTGCTACTTTATGTGAGGGAGGGCATAAAAGAGACAGTGATACAGGGAATACAGGGGCAGAGGTACTATGGTTCACCCTGGGGATGAGGAATGGAGCCTCTATTCACACTGGTGTGATCTACAGACCTCAAGCACAGCACGAAGAGTCAGATAAGGTAGTGATAGAAGTCACTGGTATGACAGCAGAAAAGGGGGGATATGCTGTTGTGGGAGACTTCAATCTGCCGGATGTAGACTGAAGTCTTCAGTCTGCTGGATGTAAACTGAAGCCATCCAGCTGCGGCTTCAGCTAGAAGCAGGGAACTCCTGGACTCCCTGCAGAGGTGTTCCTCAGGCAACTAGTCAGTGAACTCACTCGTGATGGGGCAATACTGGACCTGGTACTCACTAACAGGAACAGTGTTGCAGACGTCAAGGTAGAGGGCCACCTGGGGACCAGCGATCACTGTACAGTGTGGTTCAATATAAGAGCAGCTGTGGTGTTGAACCACACAAAGGCAAGTGTCCTGGACTTCAAAAGGGCAGATTTTAAAAAGATGGGCGAATGCCTCAGGGATGACCTGGCAGGGGGATCTGGGTGGGGTGGAGGAACAGTGGGGGAAACTAAGCAGGGCCATAGTGAAGGCAACAAATATCTGTGTCAAGCAAGTGAGCAAAAGCAAGAGGAAAAAGAGACCGCTATAGTTTTTGAAAGAGGTGTCTCACAAGGTAAAAGCTAAGAGGGTAGCATTCAAAGGTACAAGAAGATGCAGAAGGAGGAAGATGGGGGGCGTAGCAGGGGAAACAGAGGGATGTAGGGAGAGCAGTAATGAGCGCAAAGATGCAAACTGAAGAGAGAATAGCCAATACAGTAACAAAAGGGGACAAGACATTTTTAGGTATATAGGTGAAAAAAGGAAGATCAGGGGTGGGATTTAAAAAGGGGAAGGGGAGACTATGCAGAAGGGGAACAGGAAAAGGCAGACATCTTGAACAAACATTTTTGTTCAGTGTTCACCAAGGAAAGAGATGGAGAGGAGCCATAAAAATGTAACAGGAGCTTTGAGGGGAGGTGGACACTAATCCATTTTCAGAAGACAGTCCTGAAGGGACTCACAGATCTGAAAGATAACAAAGCAATGGGGTCAGACAGGGTCCACCCAAGGGTACTGTCTGCACCTCTTATTGTCCTATTTAACAGCTCATTGGAAATAAGAGGGGTCCTGGAGGAGTGGAGGGGGGCAGATTTAGTCCCACTTCTCGAAAGTGGTAGCAGGGAAGAGATGGGCAATTATAGGCCAGTCAGCTTGACTGTGGTGGTGGGAAAGTTAACGGAATCACTGCTGAAAGGATTCTGGAATATCTTGAATCCAATGGGCTGCAAAATCTGAGGCACCATGGATTCATGAAGGGAGGTCATGTCAAATTAATCTGATAGATTTCTTTGACTGGGTGAACAAGGAACTACATCAGGATGCAGCAGTAGACATAGCCTACCTAGGTTTC
Organism: Neoceratodus forsteri; assembly: GCA_016271365.2. Lineage (NCBI taxonomy): Eukaryota > Metazoa > Chordata > Ceratodontiformes > Ceratodontidae > Neoceratodus > Neoceratodus forsteri. Next base: position 1,226,154,859 of record CM057450.1, read on the forward strand.
AGTAAGGCATTCAACACCGTTCCACATAGGAGACTAGTAAGCAAACTTGTGTAGCTTAGGAGTTGGTTCAAAGGTACGAAACTCTAAGAAGCTGGTTAGGGGATAGGTGGCAAAAGTTGGTGGTAAATGGAGTTCCCTCCAAGGAAGGGAGGGTGACCAAGGGGGTGCCTCATGGATCAGTGCTGGGACCAGTCCTCTTTAATGTCTTTGTAAGTGACATTTTAGAGGAGCTGAAAGGGAATATCTGCTTCTTTGCAGATGACACGGAAGGGGGATGATAAGCAGAGACCTGAGAAAACTAGAGATGTGGCCAAGGGTATGGCAGCTAGTTTTCAATGCAAAAAAAGTGCAAAATAATGTACTTGAGGCACAGAAACCCAGAAGCAGAGTACAAAATAGGTGGAGTGTTATTGTAAACTACCAAGCAGGAAAGAGACTTGGGGTAATCATAACTGATGACCTAAAGTTGGTCAGACAGTGCAACAAGGCGGTTGGAAAGGTTAGTGGGATGCTGGGGTGCATAGGGAGTGGTATCGCCAGCAGAAAGGAAGTTGTGTTGTCTTTGTATAGATCACAGATAAAACCCTACCTAGAATACTATGTCCAGTCCTGGAGACCACATCTCCAGAAGGACACAGACAGAGTGGAGGTGGTTCAGAGGAGGGCAACTAAAATGCTGCATCACAAAACCTAAGAGAAACAATTAAAGGCTCTAAACATGGACACCCTGGAAGGGGGAATGAAAGAAAACTTTAAATACCCCATGGGGGGTAAACAAGGTAAGAAGACAGTATTTATCCCCCCAAAAATGTACTCAAGAACAAGGGGAACTGCTATGAAGCTGGGGGGGGGGGATAGATTCAGGAGCAATGCCAGGAAGTACTTCTTCACAGAAAGAGTGGTGGATTCCTGGAACATCCTTCCAGCACAGCTGGTTGGAGCGAAAACAGTGGTGAGGTTCAAGAATGCATGGGATAGGCATATGAGAATCCTATGGGAAAGGAGGGGGAGGGGGAGAGGAGGGAAAATGGGATGAAATTTAAGCAGGATCTGAGGTGACACTGTAGGTAGGGAAAAATGGGCAGACAGGGTGGGTCAAGTGGTCTTTATCTGCCAGCAAATTCTATGTTTCAAAAACAGACTGCGAGGGGCCAAGCTGTGTCAGAAAAATCTTACTGATTTTTTTTTTCAATTCAGTGATGCAAGCAGTGGACAAGGGTCACTTGGTAGGTACACATTACCTGGATTTCATCAGAGCCTTTGATTCTGTTCCACACAAGAGGCTGGTAAAGAAAGTGGGGGGATTTTAGGCTAAGGGATAGACTAATCAGGTAGCAAGGGAACTGGCTGGAGGGCAGGACTCAGAAAGTGATCCTAAATGGCAAGTTTTCTAGGGTAAAGGAGGTTACCAGTGCCATACCGCAGGAGTCTGTTCTAGGCCCTTCCCTCTTTAAGATGTACATCAGAGACATAGGTAAAGGATTACAAGGTAAGGTGTGCTGCTTTGTACACAAAACCAAACTTTGCAGCAGGGTGCATAATGCAGATGGTGTAAGCAATATAAAGTGTGATGTGAAAAGATTGGACTAATTGTCTGCATATGGAATGGAAATTCAATACCTAGAACTGCAAGGTCATGCACATTGGCAGCAGGACTCCAAAAACATATCACTGGATCAACTGTGAAAAAATGGAGCAACCTATGGAAGAAAGGGACTTAGGGATAACCTTTGATGACAATATCAAGGCAACCTCAAAATGCATGAAGGCATATCCAGAAGTAATAGACTGCTGGTGTATATAGGGTGGGGCTTTACTAGCCACAGGAAGTAGAGAATTCTGACACTTTACAGGTCTCTGCTGAGACCGCACCTTGAATATTCTCTTCATTTCTGGAATCCACACCTAAAAAGGGCGGGATAGAATGGAGACTATACAGCAGAGGGCCACAAAAATGATTAAGGGAAAACAGGGAAAAACTTATGAAAAAAGACTGGATAGCCTTAATATGTACTTTCTGGAGGCAAGAAGGGAAAGTGGGGATACGACTAAAACCTACATGTTTATGTAGGGAAACAACAGGGTCAACCACTCAGAACTTTTTGCAACTAAATAAGAATTCAACCACAAAGGGACATGACTTTAAATTGGTCAGGAACAAATTAAACAAGCATTTGTCAATGCCGAATGTTGTCTTGCTGGCGTTGGCACTGGTAGTGCAGGAGTTATAGAGATGCATAAAAGGAATGGCACTGAAGTATGAAACCAACATCAACCCCACCCCGCCCTGAAGAGACTGACAGGCATTGAGGTGTGCCTTTGGGTCACTGACCATAACACTTATTCCATTTCACCTCACCCTACCCTACAGACTCTGACTACTGTTGCGTTGTGCCTTGGGGTCATCGGGCCTTACGCTCACCCCATTCCATAAGGAAGTATGTTGAGATGGGTGCAGTATAGGGGAATGAGGTGAACTTTGGGGCCAAATAGTGCAATGCATACATTGACGCCTGTCAGTGGCTGCAGGGTGGGAGTGCAATGGTGTGAGCATTACAGCCGACAATCCAAAAGCACACCCCTGACGCCTGTCTGTACAGGGTGGGACACTATGGGTAGAAACGCCCCAGGCGTTTGTTGGAATTTGCACTCCAAATTTTCAAAATGGCCTTTTTGTGACCCCATCTCATGAAAGCATTTGGGACCTTTACTCATGAACAGTGGTGCTGTGATTTTGTTAATCTGTCCCGAACATTCATTTCCCACTGTGACCGTGCCACTCTGAGCCACATGTGTGAAAACACAGTTTGGGCAGGATATGAAAAATGACAGCTGCACCATTCATAAGGAGGTGTGAAGAGGTGGCAAGGTTGAAAATCTGGAGTGAAAATATTATAAGTTCTGGAAGTTACGAGCATGCGTGAAAACTGTGCAATGAACGCTCATAACACAGTCATTTTGTAGAAATCTTTCACCAAATGTTTAACATAGGCTTTTTGAGACATCTGCTCATTAACAGTGGCACTATGATTTTCTTAATCTGTCCCGAACTTTGATTTCCCACAGTGACCACGCCATTCTGCGCCAGATGTGCAAAACCACATTTCGGGCAGGATGTGAAAAATAACAGTTGTACTGTTCATAAGAAGGTGTGCAAAAATGGCAATGTTAAAAATCTGGAGTGAAAATATTAATTCTCGAAGTTACGACTGTGCATGAACACTGCACAATGCACGCTTGTAACATAGTCATTTTGTGGAAGTCGTCACCAGATTTTCAACACAGGCATTTTGGGACCTCTGCTCATGAACAGTGTTACTGTGATTTTCTTACTCTGTCCTGAACATTGTTTTCCTACATTGACTGCGCCACTGTGCACCAGATGTGTGAAAACACATTTCAGGCAGGATATGGAAAATGTCAGCTGTACTGTTCATAAGGAGGTATGAAAAAATGGCAATGTTGAAAATCTGTAGTACAAATATTAAAAATTCTCAAAGTTACGAGCGTGCGTGGAAACTGCACAATGCATACTCGTAAAATATTTTTTTGGAATTTTTTCACCAAATTTGCAACACAGACTTTTTTGGCACCTCATGAACAGTGACACTGTTGTTTTGTTGATCGGTCCCAAAAGGTGATTCCACGCAGTGACCATGAAATCACCTTTCGGGACCGAATAACGAGATGACATTGACTTAATTCATGAGGTGGGGTCCCAAGAACCCCATGTTGAAAACTTGCTGCCAAAATTTGCAAAAATTGGCGAGACAAGCACCAAAGTTGAAAAAAAAACAAAACATTTATACCATTATACAGCTTACCGGCATTTCTTCAGTTCATGGTCAGCTTTGAAAAGTGCAGACGTGTTCCCACTCCACCGAAGATCATTGTGCCAGGCTCCGGAGGTAAGTATGGGATGAGGGGAGAGTGTGGGGAGGTGGGGTACGCAAAGGATGGGCACAGGTTGGTGGAGGGGCACCAGACACGGCAAGGGACCGTTTTCTCATTTTTCAGGGGGTAAAAAAAAAAATCAACATAAAAACAATACGAGTCGGTTTTCTTGTTTTGCAGGTGTGTTTTCACACACTGGGGTGGGCTCCCAGTGTGCCACCTGTATTTTTGGGAAGGGGGATTGAAGCCAATGGGGATTAGGCCCCCTGTTGGTACTCAAGCATGTCTCTGTTGGGGGGCCGCATGATGCCGAGGGGGATTGGGCACTCCCTCGGCAAACATATTAAATATTAGGGGGCCATTATGCCGACGGGAATTGGGCTCCCCTTCGGCAAACTGAACTGGGAAGGGGGCATGCCGACAAGCGGATTGGGCACCCCCGAGTTCAGCTTGTTGGGGAGTGTTAGAGGTGGACAGCGACAACCACCGCCACGTTTCACTGAAATGTTACACCAGTGAAGGCACACCCTGCAATGAGGGGGAGCTCCCTCATTGCAGTGGCGAAATCATTTCAAGTTGGTGGCACCCTTTTGCACTGCTGTCACAGACAGCATGCACTCTAATTCGTGCCACAGAGCCCAACCTGGAAAAGCAGTGGCCCCACTGGCCACAACACGACTGCACCTCTAAAACCTGCTATTCCAAACTACCACAATATGTTGCTTGCGCGTACACAAGACAACATAAAAAGGATGTGAGGTAGTTCTTCCTCAGGGAGAGAGAGAGAGAGAGAGAGAGAGTGGTGGACGAATGGAATAGCTTGCCTAGCACAATGGTCAGTGCAGGCACCACTGCAGGGTTCAAGGCTGGCTGGGATGGTTTAAAAGGGCTAATTAAACAGAAAAAATGCAGTAGTTTCAAGGTAGTACTCCACGACAGACTGGATGAACTCCATGGGCTCGATTCTCACAAGATTTAGAATGCTACAAGCCCCGGATGTGCTGAACACATGGTGCATGGGGCTTACGGCATTCCCCAGCAGGCAATCTGGAATCTCAATCCCGTGCACCACTTACCTCATGTTAGACCAGCTTTTTCTGGTTTGACTTTGCTGACCTTTTTATGGGGTTTGCCCCAAATATTTGCCGCAAGCCACTGTAACAAGGGTACAGCGTTTCAAATGCGTGCAACCTTTTAGAACTGGGCGCAAGCTGCGCCAATGTGTCCGACACAGCGTAGGGTTTTACACAGGGTTTGTGCAAGCCCTGCGTCCACATTTGAGAATCGAGCCCCATGTCTTTATCTGCTCATACCTTTCAGTGTTACTGTGTTAACACTCTGCTGCCTGCTAATCTTGTCACAAACAATGCCACTGAACTGCCATGCCATTCTGATCTTGTCCGATTATAGTACTGATGTTTTATAACTCTGCTGCCTATCCATGCACATTGCAGACACAGTTTTATCCAACTAAGGGAAGTCTTGTAGACAGTAATATTAAAGTAAACACTACTGTTCTACCTGAGTGTAAAATAAAAGGTAATGATGCCAGATGTCCTGGAGCAGAAATGGACCAGCTATACATTCATCCTGGATAGTCCTACTATCTGTCAGACTGCAAATGTTTGGCTAGCTCTCTCTTTCTGAGAAACATGCTACATCAGCCTGTTAAAACTGTTAAGAAATGGTAAGAAGACCCCATCAAGGCTAGATCTATCTCTGGGAAATTATCTGCTGCTCCCCCCTACAGGCACTGTATAACAAGAGCATAAGTTCACCAACTATGTAAAACTGCTGTAACTGAATCAAATTTACAATAATTCTACCACAGATGTTTTATATATGGTAGCAAGCAATTTACATGCTAAGGAGGCATTTCCTGAGCTTGGTTAGAGGCTGAATTCTGGAACCCTTTTTAAAAAATGTTATCCCTAAATTCTTCCAACAGCTAGAGTTTCAGACACCATTTACCAGACACAATAGTTACTTTTCATCAGAGAGTAGCTTAAAATATACCTCACCCTTTCTGTAATACGAATGTGTAGGAAAAAACATTTACAAAGTCAAATTAATTTTATGCTGAGACTGTTGCTGCCTTCTCCTCAATTTTTCGTCAGAATGCAAAAAACTCAGGTAAGGAGAAATATTGTATTAGTTTTATTTTTAAACTTTATTTTCATTCTTCCTCCCTCCAAATTTAGAATTTCTGGTAGAAATGCAAATCACAAATTGGTGAAAAGTTAGACAGAAAAAGGATCACGGGATAATAAAGAGAAACTGCCAGCAGTTACAGCCACACAGGTACAGTATATAAGGAGATCTGATCACTGTTTCAGTCTACATGAGAATGAAATGTTTTCAAATAGACGGCTTCAACAGAAATGGGAAGTGCGTAATGACCATGGGCAAATGGCAGTTTCCTGAAAAAAATCACTGTATCTTATCAGTGTACTGTAATGTTTGTAGTCATGTTACCTTTTGAAGTGATTTCTGCCACTTGTTTATTTATTGAGGTTACAATGTGCTACTATATCTGTAGTTCTTACTGTTTCTATCGAGTCTGGTGAACAGGCATTGTGCACTCAAAACATACAGTAATTTAAGCCGGCCCAGTGGCTCTAAGGGCTGAGGCGCTGGGTGCCTTACCTCGCGCTATGCCAATGACCCAGGTTCAGGAATGATCTTGAGTCACCGGGGAGCCTGCATGGTGGAGGGGGTAGTGGGATTGAGCTGCAACTGGCAGCTCTCCCCTCCCGGGGGTGGCTGTCCACTCCCCCCTAGTTCAGCTCCCACTGGGTGGAGGTCTGGTGGGAACTGTAGGCGAGGGTGGGGCGGAAGGGGCCAAGCCGGTGCACAACGTGCACCTCCATGCACGCGCACATATGTGTCTGCCAGTGTTCCAGGTCTGGGAAACAAAAACGGGAGAAAATCATAAAATATATATATAAAAAATAAACATACAGTAATTTGTAGTTTTCTGAATGGAAATCTTGTTCATGCTTTAGCGCCATCTAGTGCTCAGCTGTGGAATCACGCTCATTTGTAAATGGCGTTTTTTAGCAGCATCTCACTTTTAGTCCATTTTCAAGCCTGTGTGAGAACCACTGTAGGATGCACTATAGCAACAAAACTGTCAGCTCTCTTCAGACTCATGGTCTAGAGGTTAGAATCATCCTCACCAAGTAACCAAGACTATCCTACATAGTAACAAACAACGATCTGCACTTAAAATTTTAAATAATGCCAATGCCCTCAAAGAAGAATAATAATCAGCATTTATATAGTGCTTTTCATACATAGTGTATCCCAAAGCACTTTACAAGCAATGCTAGACTGGTAGTGAAATGACTGAATGTGTTGCGACGGCCATATCGCACATCAACACCCACACACAGCCTGGACAATTGCATGAACCGGTTTATGGGAAGGGGAATGTTGGCCAGGGCACCGGGAATGTCCACATCTCTTTGCAAAGAGTGCCCTGCATTCTGTCACTTCCACCTCAACACCCACCAAGACAGCACCAGGATGGGTAGAAGGGACCTCAGTTTAACATCTCAGCTGAAGGACGGCACACCCCAGCAGTACAGCACCCCTCTAATACTGCACTCGGATGCTAGTGTTTTAGGTGCAAGTCCAATCCCAGTGTGGGATGAGAACCCACAACCTTCTGGTCCAGAGGCAGATGTGCTACTAACTGAGCCATGCTGAAACCTGCTCTACTGACAAAGCTCTACTGTTATCAGGGAATTTTAACGTTGCATTGAATTCCTTCCAAAAGCTGAGTCCCAAACTACATTTTATACAGTACCAACCAATATGTGTGGAAAAGGCCTTCTGTAAGACATTAAAAGAGGCCATGCCTATCCTGTATTTTGGTCTTAAATAATTTTCTTTTACTTGTGTTCCATAAAACTGACTGAGTCACCTCAAGAAACATTTTCAAAGAATTACTCAATCTTTTTTAAAGGGACCAATATTCTTTACTATACCTGGCACTTGCCCCAACCCATCTCAAGGTTCTGCAGCCAGAGATTGGTGTGTATGTCTTATAACTGGGGCTGCACAAGTGCAGGCCCCTTAGTTGCCTGTTCTTTTGCAGCCAGAAGTGTGTGTATCCCACAGTGTGCACAAGTACCTCTGGGCACAGAAGCGCTGACTCCATAGGGGCCTGTGCTTCAGCAGAAAAAAAAACAACTCTTGTAATTTGGGCATGGATTAGCATGTGTGGCTGCAGGGGCCTGTGCTTCTGCAGCAGAAGTAGTGTTGTGATTTGAGCATCATGGATTTCTACCTGTAGCCATAAGTGAGTGTGTGTATGTCTTACGGTGTGCATGCTGCAGATACAAATCCACGAAGGAAGCACATCGGTGCTATTGCATTTGGACCATCTGGAAACAGCTGTATATTGTTTGTCTTGCCTGATGATGGCTGTCTGTGGGTGCTTGCGTGGTCATGTCATTTTGCTGCTTTTTGCAGGGTGGGGATTATGGGTAGGAAACCTAACGATACATTTCCCTACTTTTGTGACATTAAGTTGAACCCTAACTGGTGCATTAACACAGTTTTTTACAATGAATATATTACTGTGCTAGTATAGTTAGGGTTCAGTAGAGTGCTCAGTGTTAAACCCCTAACTGTGCACCTTAATAACTTTGGTGGTGTTCAATGAAATTGCCCCAAATTTGGTAAGCACTGTCCAAGACGCATTTTGTGATGGTAACTTATGCAGTTTCTGAGACCGGATGTGTCATTTTTACAAAACAGTCTAAACCTTTTTAGAATTCTATTGCACTTTTTTTACTCTCACCTATAACCTAAACAGCAAGGAATTTTTTCCCTGAAACTTTAAGAGTAATAGAGGCCTGTGTCGAGATAGTGCATTTTGAAGGTTTTGTAAAAAGATATTAATTGGTTCCAGAGTTAAAAGGATTACAAGTTTTTTTTTCTGAGAATGCTCAGCATGGTTTTAGGATAACCCTCTGGTGCAAGACAAAGATTTAACTTTCGTGAACATTTTGCTTTCACATAAATTAGTGTTTTCCGGGTTGTGAGAACATTTTTTTGGTTCTGACAGCCACTATCTGTTTTTTTCCTTCAAAACAAAAACAGAAAATACATAACTATTATGAGTTTTGAACAAAACATAACCTGAACCTAGGTAAATGGAACTCATTTAACTAGATTCTGATGTGTTTTTTTTTTCCACTTGGGTCTAGAAATACATTTTCTGGGCAGCCCAAAGTCCTGGGTGTCCAGCTTAGATATAGTGGCCATTTCTGAGGTTGTGAGCCGAGAGTTCTCTGTCACACACAAACTGCTGCGATGGGAATTTTTGGCTCACACCCAAAACACTGAAAGTTACATGCTGTATTGTTCTCCCCACTTCCAACTAAGCCAGCCCACTCTCATCCTTCCAGATGGTCTTTCCTTAATTTAAATGCTTGTCCTTCCCCCTCCCAGCTCAGCCAGCCCTCCCTTGTCCTTCCTAATGTGGATTTATATTTTTTCTTTAAGCGGACTGGGGTGCTCACCCATGGTACCACTCACAACCCTCCATTCCCTTCCACATCACCTGCCCCCCCAAAACAAAACACGTAGATGGTGACACTGGGGTGCCCACCCCAACACCCCCATGCCCCCCACACTCACCTAAATTCAGTCCAACATCATAGATTCACTCTCCAATCCGAAAGACATCTTCTTCTAGGAACCACAACTGTGATATGAGAAAATAAGGTAAGTCTGAATAATGTAGTTCAATGAGTTTCAAACTTTTACTCATAACTTTGTCATTTTTTTAAATATTTTTCCATCAAATTTTTTACATGGCTTTTCTGGAACAACATCTCATGAACAAGGAAAGTGAAACTGTTCAAATCCAACCCAAAAGGTGATTTCATAGTCACTCCACAAAATCACCTTTCAGAAAGGATTTGAATATTTTCACCTACCGGTTCATGAGGTGGGATCCAAGGAAGTCTATGTTGAAAATTTGGTTGATAACTATGCTAAAATAACCGGGTTATGAGAGAATGTTGAAATATTTCAACCTTCACTCATAACTTTGCTAATTTTCACTATTTTCCCACCAAACATTCACCATGGCCTTTTTGGGACCCCGCCTCATGAGCAAGGTAGGTGACATTTTTCAAATCCATGCCAAAAGTTGATTTCACAGTCGCCCCATGAAATCACCTTTAGGGTGAAATTTCAAAATTTTCACCTACCGGGTTCATGGCATGGGGTCATAAGATGACTATGTTCAAAATGTGGGGTCAGAATATTAAAAAATAGCAAAGTTATGAATGTTATGTTGAAATTTTTCCATGCTCACTCATAACTTCGGTAATTTTCAGTATTTCGACTCCAGACTTTCAACATAGCCATTTTTTACACCACTTCATAAACAAGACAATGACCAATTTTCAAATCCTGGCAGAAACATGTTTTCATACTTGTAGTATGAAATGATGTTTCAGCCAGTATTTTACAAATGTCACATGCCACGTTTATAACAGAAAGTCATAAAATGACTATGTTGAAAATTTGGGCTCAAAATAAAAAAAAAATAAAAAATTGTGTCTGCAGTGCCAGCATTTGACCCAGTGGGTGCTACTTTGTAATCCTGTGCTGGTCAGTTGAGTTCATGGGCAAGCTCGGTCAGCCAGTGGAATAGGCCAAGGCTGGGGGGATGGTGTGGTCATGTGGCACCACCCCCCAGCCTGAGAAGGGAATATGCACGGTTGCCCTTATGGACCCAAGTACCATATAGTGAAGAGAACTCTTCTCTTGGCATAGGACCCTGTACCTCTGTCTCCATGGCTGCCAGAGGGCCTTGTGCTTTGGCTGACAGATGAACTCTCTGCCCTGTGTGACTGTATCTGTAGCCACACTTCTGCAGGCAGACAGATCCTTCCCTCTGGGTCCAGCGCATCTGCATCTGTTGACACAGGTCCCAAAGGAATCTACTTGAATGAGGATGCAATTCCACTATCTCAAAAGGAAAGATAGGAAATTCAGTGTAAAGAAAACTGCGTTAATGTACCAGTTAGGGTTCAGCTTACCATCACAGAAGTAGGAAAATGTGGCATTAGGGTTTCCAACCCTAACTCACCAGCCCCCCAGCAGCAAAAGAACATGACCACAGACAACCATCAACAGGTAAAACAAACAACATACAGCTGTTTGTAGCACTGATATGCTATCTTCACGGATTTGTATCTGTGGTTTTGGGCCTGCGCTTCTACAGACACAACTGTGTGAGTATGTCTTACAGCATGCATGAGCACCTCTAGCTGCAGAAGCACTGCTGCTTTTTGGGTACATTGGATTTCTATACGCAGCTGTGGAAATGTAGGCCCCTCACTTCTGCAGACAGAAGTACTGCTGCAATTCTGGTATCGTGGATTTTGAGGGGCATGCGCTTTTGCAGCCAGAGATCAGTGTGTATGTCTTACATCTGCAGCTGCAGAAGCACAGGCCCCTCAGGTGTATGTACTTCTACACCTAGAAATGAAAATTACGTACCTACCGTAATTCTTGCTCTTCCTGAGTATCTTCACCATTCATCACTGGTGGGTGATTGGCCGGAGACAAGCACTCTGCAGGAGTTTTTGTTTTGCTTGGGAGAGGAACTGGTGCCGCCTAAGAGGCCGAAGCACTGTGTGGCACTCGCAGGTTGGCCAGAAATTACTGTTGGCTCCTCCTCCCCCTCAGTTCTGCTCGCCAGAGAGACAGGAGAAAAAAGAGGGATAGAGAAGAAAATGAGGGCTGGGCAAGGGAGCCCAAGGGCCAGCATAAGGAAAAGGATATAAAACTGAAAAAGGAGCAGGCCGATCAGGGGACGGAGGAGGAGGAGGATCTGGGAGAGTAAGGGCTGAAAGGCCCCCCCCCCCATTCCTGGATAACCATATATGGACAGGAAAGAAAAAGAGAAGAGAGAGAGAGAAAAAAAAAGAGGGAAGATGGAAGGGGGGGGGGACCAACATCCATATGTCAGGTGACTCAGATCTTGAGAGACCAGAAAGTGCCTCCAGGGAAGACTGACAGCCAAACCACAGGTAGCTGTTACCGAGGCTGAATCTCGGTTTACTGATATCTCATTCAAGGAGAAGAAGCACGGAGAAGGTCCTTCCCTCCCTCCTCCCTCCAAAACCTGAGGGTGGAGACCACCCTTGGTGAGGATTCCCCACTCCTCCCCTCCCCTGTTTACCGGTTTCCAAAGAAAGAACCCACAGGGTTCGGAGGGGAGAGGAGTGAGGATCCCACCTATTAATATATCCCTCCCAGGAAGGGGAAGGAGACAGGGAAGTGGAGAAGAAACAAAATAAAGAAGGAAGCAGAGGGGAGTCCCTGCCAGCACCAGCCCCCCATCCCGGGGGACCCAAAGAGTCGGCATACCGACCCCAGAGACTGTAACCAGGACAAGGGAGAGGGGCCCATCAAAAGTCCCCCACCTAGATCTTATTTGGAAAGCCCCTACTTGCGCTCCTCCCAAGAGACCCTCGTGCCACCTCCTAGGATAATGAGGGGTGCCAAGGAATAGAAGGACCCAACTATATCCCCGAGAAGGTGGGTGAGCAGGGAGGAGGCATTGCCCAGGGACTGAGGCCTTCTGAGGGGAAGGTGGGTGGGATTTAGTGTTGAATGGTGATGATACACAGGAAGATCAAGAATTATAGTAGATACGTAATTTTTGTTATCTTGCCTATGTCAATCTTCACCATTCATCACTGGTGGGTGAGTACTGAGCCCCCCCTGAAGGGGGTCAAGTATTTCCCAGAGAGATTAGCATCCCTCAGCCCCTCGGGGGGGGGGAACATGGAGGGAGAAGATCCTCTACTGGTCAGTTAGGTCTGGAACTGATCAGGGAGAGGCAGGGTTCCCCATTCCCTAGGGGAAGGAAGGCACCCCTGCAGTTCCCATCTCACCCTGCAGGAGAAAAGGACCAACTCCAAAGCGCTGAAAATGGCTCTGAGGCAACTAGGCAGCAATGATGTACTACAAATTCCTCAGCTGCAGGTGATGTGCTGTCTTGATGGTGGGAGAAGCAGGTGGAGGAGGAGCCAGCACCTGTTTCTGGCCAACCCATGAACACCATGCACAGCGTCAGTCTCGTGGGCAGTGCCAGCTCATTCCCCAAGTGAAAAAAAGAAAGCTCCCACAGGGTGCTTGTTTCTGGCCAATCACCCACCAGTAATGAATGGTGAAGACTGACACAGGGAAGATCTATGTGTATGTCTTTCAGTACACGAGTACCTATGGCTACAGAAGCACTGGCCCAATAGGGGCCTGTACTTCTGCAGACATAAGAACTCTTGTAATTTGGGTATCATGGATCTTCATCTGTGGCTGCAGGGACCTGTGCTTCTGCACACAGAAGTAGTGTTGTGATTTGAGTATCGTGGATTTCAATCTGCAGCCAGAAGTGAGTGTGTATGTCTTGCAGTGTGCACAACACAGATACAAATCCACAAAGGCAGCACATCAGTGCTACTGCATTTGTGTCATCTGGAAACAGTTAAATGTTGGTTGTCTTACTTAATGATGGTTGTCTGTGGTTGCTTGTATGGCCATGTCTTTTGCTGGTTGGGATGGTTAGGGTTGGAAACCCTTACGCCACATTTCCCTACTTCTGTGGTGGTAAGCTGAACCCTAACTGGAACATTAACACAGTTTTTTTTGCAATGAATACATATATATATATATTTACATATCGACACTAACAGCCACAGGTGCTGATCAACAGGGGTGGCAGTTAGCAGGGCCTGGGCTGATCGATGCAGGAGGAAAGAGAAGAGGAGGAATCAATAGTGAAGCAAATGGTATGTGGATGCAGAGTTTTTGCTGCTGCAGAGGAGTTTGTAGATGTGTTGGTCCTTAAAAAACTGGAGGTGTTGGATAGTTTGATACTTTTTGTAACATGGCAAAAATAGAAGGCTAAAATAGAGCAATCACACCAGTTGAAACACCACGCATGCTACAAAATTAAGCAGGCATTAATTCTCTAGTAATGCCCACTTTATAGTGTAGTACTCTGTCTAACCACATTAAAATTGCCACCACGAAAGATTCTCAGCTGGTGACAACTGTACAAGACAAGGAACGTACTATTCTGGATCAAGCGCACACAGAGGAAAATATAAAGCACAGCAACGATCAGCAAAGTGAATGCGCGGCACCATTTCATAGCAGCCCTTTCAACCTCAGCCATTTTACTGTTCACGGCACTATAAATTTTAATTATGGCGACAGGGAAGAAACTAGTTCAGTGCCACAGTACAAAGCTAGTAACGTCACCAAGTACTAATCCAAAAACCCCACTCCAAACCTCAAGGATACCTGTGCCAGGTTCAAATAGAATCAACAGGACTTATGCAAAAACGAACCGGCACCAATGTCACCAAGCAACAGCAGAAAATGTATTTGAATACATAACATTTTTACCTTTGTATTGTGCATTAACAGAATAGAAATCCAGACGCTGTGTGGGGAGTTATAAAGTGTAAAACCGAGTGCCATGGCTAATCTGCTCTATTAGTGGGTAGAAATATGATAATAATGTATCCCATGATGCTGTTCACCAGTCTAGAGAACACTGTAAAAATGTTTTTTGAGTAGTTTAGCAAGTTGATTCTGCATGTTTGAAAAGTTTAACAGTGTAGATGAAAGTTACCTATAGTGCCTCAAGAAATCTTAATATGTATAAACATGGATTTCAAGTTACTCTCACAATATTAATGAATATCAAATCGGACAAATGCAATAAACGCAGTTCAAATGTTGGCAATGTCTCATTGTCCACATGTAACATCTGCATCTGTTAATTTTTGTAAGTGCTTGCCATGTTACAAGTGCATTAATGCACTCCAAAGTCAGGCTCTACCAGGGAATTAATGCTTGGTTGGTGGTTGGAGGCAGTTGGCCTTTGACCTCATGCCGCAACCCCCCCCCCCACCAGGCATTAATTCCCTAGTAGAGCCCTCCTCTGTCATGTATTAATGCTTACTTATTGGACCAACATATGTCATACAAAGATGGTACAGTATATAAGCTTTTGGGGCCACACAAGTATTTTTGTCAGGTGCAATAGCATTCTGAATGGAAGAAGATGAATTATACTAAAAGTCACATTGTTTCAAAATAATTTATAACAAGTTTGTTTATGTAAGTTGAGAAGAGTTAATTGTGAGGATAGATAACTAATACAGAAGAAACAGGCGTACAGCAGCAAAGGAATTAAACAGGCCTCCAGAACAGAAGGAAGAAGCAGGCAATAAGCTTGGGGAACAGATCAAAGGATGGCAGAACTGAGGGAGGTGCTGATTTGGGGGGAATGGAATTTGTTCGATGTAGACTGGTGCATCCCAGCAGCAGTAAGCACAAGGAGCTAGTCACTGGTGGAAAAGATTCAGGAGTTTTTTTTGAATCAGAGGGTTATGGATCTCACTAGGGAAGGGAACATACTGGATCTGGTCCTGTCTAACACAGACAATGTAGGGTGTGTGAAGTCCATGTAGGAGAACCTTTGAAACCCAGTGCCAACAGTGAAAAGCAAAATGGTCCACCCCAGGACTAAGGTCCTAGAATTCAGAAGGGCTAATTTTGGAAAGATGAGGGAGGTATTGGGGGAGAAATTGTGGTTACTTACAATGGTGGTAGCAGTAGACAGAAAATGGAACCTGATTACAAAGGGAGTACTGAAGATGACAGGTCTCTGTGCAATGATGGTGGGAAAAGGTAGGATTGTGGTTCCCAACCAGGGCAGCATGAAAGGCTGTTAGGAAAAAAGCAAAGCATTCTTCAAATACAAATAAAGCAGGACGGGGTTGGGGGAGATCAAGAAAATATGAAAACAGGGCAGTGAGACAGGCAAAGGTGGAGGCTGAGTTGAAACTAGTGGAGGTGGTTAAGGAAGGTGACAAGGTGATCTTTTGTTATGCACAGGAACTGCCTAAAACTAGGAAAGGAATAATTTGACTAAGAAAGGTGGAGGATTGAATGGAGGATGACAAGTATAAAGCGAATTTGCTGAACAGTAACTTCTGCTCAGGGTTCACAGTGACTGGTAAGGGCTACTGCTAGACTGCAACAGAAAAGGAGGTCACTGGCAGGTGTCAACACAGATCCCATCACAGAGGAGAGGGTGTTGAAAAGTCTACAGGCAATGAATTTGAATAAATCAACAGGCCCAGATGAAATGCACCCAAAAGCATTGAAGGCACTGAGGCAGGTTCTGGCTAGACCCCTGGCAGATGTCTTCAAATGCTCACTGGACACAGGGGTAATGCCAGAAGATTGGTGAACAGCAAATATGGTCATCCTATAGAAATGTGGGAGCCTAGATAAACAAGGTAACTATAGACCAGTCAGTCTGACATCTATGGTGGGGAAACTACTACAGTCTTTAATCAAGGAAAGGACTGTGGAGTTCCTTAGGCTAATGGCCTGCAGGATTACAGACAGCACAGATTTACCAGTAGATGGCTGTGCCAGGCAAACCTGATTGTATTCTCTGATTGGGTAATGAAGGCAATGGACAGGGGTCAGGCAGTTTATGACTTGTATCTAGATTTCAGCAAAGCCTTCGACTCTAACCCACACGGGAGGCTGGTAAAGAAGTTTGGTGACCTAGGGTGGGGGACTGGACTAGGAGGTGGATGAAAAACTGGCTGAGTGGGAGGACTCAGACGGCGGTCTTAAATGGAGAGCACTCAGGAGTCAGGGAGGTCATGAGCAAGTAGTCCCCTGTATTGGTTCTAGGACCAGTTCTCTTGTGATACAATGGAGGGGATTCAGGCGGGGATTCATGGAAACATACTATATGCCTCTTCACAAATGACACCAAGATCTGTGGGACAGTCCGAGCACTGTGGTGGAGGCACGGCTAAAAGACTGTACAAGTGGAGTCCTCCAGGGATCTGTATTGGGCCTGACACTCTTTCAAATATACGCTACAGGTATAAATAGCTGGTGTATCAGATATGCTGATGATACAAAAATTGGTAACATAACAACATCATCACTTAGTAAAATTCTACAAACAGACCTTAACAAACTACAAGCATGGGGAGATGAGCAGAGCATGAAGTCCAATGTCTCTGAATGTATAGTTATACATATGAGGATGAATAATCTAATAACTTGTTGTTACCTGGGCGACAAAAACTCAAAAGCAAGAAATCAGACATAGACATAGGTGTAATCACTGACAGTGAATTTGGCATGGGATCATATTATACAAAAGACAAATTTCATGCTAAATAACACAAAACAGCATTAAAAACAAGGAATAATACAATGTGGGGAGGAATCTACTGAACATTAATACACCCTCACCTGGACTATGGGCCCAATTTTGGTCACCATACAAAAAAGTGACATTGCAAAACTTGAAAAAAACTATCAAAAAATTTGCAAAGATAATATAGTGAGTAACAGTTAAAACTTATGAAAACATACTGCTGTTGTTGAATTTACAGAGTCTGGAAGGTAGAAGAATATGGGGGGATATCTTATTGATGTATGGCATCATAAATGACAAATATCGGATGGACTCAATGAGAATTAAATACAACATGGTTACACATAAATTAAGGGGTTACAATAAACAACTGAAGGGCTCAAAATTTAGAATAGATAAAAGGAAACACTTCTTTATGTAAAGAAGAGTCAGGACATGGAGCTCTTTATCAGACTCATTAGTGAATAGCAAAACTAAAGATGTGTTTTAAAAAATCTGTACATTTTTATGGGTTTAACTAATACAGAATCCTGCCACTGAGATGTGAGGGGTAGTCTAGATGGGCTACGAGGCCTAATACTATCCTATAGACAACAGTATTAGTAGAGCAATACTTAAGCAATAAGGCATGACCAGAGGTTATGTTAATGGTCTGTTAATCACCTTCTAGGGGTGTAATGTGGCACGAGGCGTAGCCAAGTGCTACATGCCCCTAGAGGGTGATTAACTGACCATTAACATAACCCCTGGGAATGCCTTATTGCTATTATAATAAACATGTTTTTTAAATAGTGTTAAACCTTGTTCAGCATATGATTAGGCTGTACATGTATGTTAATCAAAGATTAACATAGGGCTGACAGAATGTTTACAACCAGTCAGAAAGCTCTATTTCTCAGACCCTTTTTATAATTTGATATGTCTTCTTCATAGAGTGTAGCCCTTTTAGAATCACTGCTGACTGTTGCATAATTCTTGGAATGGAAATGTATATTAGTAATTTCTTCAGATTTTCAACAATGTATAAATCAAACAAAGAGAGAGATCTGTGGGAGAGTGGACACCGAGGAGGAGATGGGGCCATGAAGAAAGCCCCGGAAAAACTAGAGAAGTGGTCATGGGTTTCACAACTGAAATTCAATGCAGAAAAGTGCAAGGTAATGCATATAGAGGCCAAGAACCTGAGAACAATGCAGAGGATGGATGGTACTGGAGAGCAAACATCGGAAAACAATGGATCTGGGAGTGTTAATGAAAAGCTTCAGCACAATGTAATAGGGTAGTGAGTAAGGCAAACTGGATGCCTGAGTGCTAGTAGAAGGAGGGAGGTGATCCTGCCCCTGTGTAGATCTCTGTTCTGACCACATTTAAGAGTACTGTGTGCAATTTTGGAGTCCACACTTGAAGAAGGAAAGAGACAGGTTGGAGACAGTGCAGAGACACTGTTTAAGAATAAGAACTGCAATATGGCATTTTCATGCAACTTTCCCATCTTTCTGACATTGTTTTGAAGTATTTTTAGGGATTTATTTTGAATCTGACAACTGGGATAAGTATTCTGAGCCACAGCTTGTTTCCAGGTGTGACCAGTGAAGGGGTTACAAGAGAGAGCAATACAGCAATAACAAATATAGTGACAACATCAGGTACGCATACAGGAACAAATGTAAGATACACGTAATAAATACCAGAAATAAACAATGCAAAAAATGTGCAAAATACTGTACATAAATTACAGGGGTGCCGAGGGCAAGAGCTAGTGGAGTGTGCTGCCCCTACAGTACAAAAGATAAAATGCTTGTACCCAAATTGTGGGTGCACAAAAATACAGAATTACTCAATAAACAACACAAAATTACTGAATACACTGAATGTTAAGCCATACAACAGGATAATGTTTTTGTGAAGGAGGCCAGTAAGAGTGGTTTGAGAGAGTGCAGGGAGGATGAGAGATATGGGGAAGAGGGATGTTGCACAGTGATGGAAAGTAGACATAGAAAGCAGGCTGACCTGCTACAGAAAACAAAACGAGCATCAGATGATCAGCGGGAGTTGGAGGACAGGATGAATGGCAAGCGTAACCAGAGAGAAGAGGTAGGTGGGACTATCTGGCCAAGAATGAGGAACAATGTGAGGGATGTCAGACCTCTAGGAAGAGGACAGAAATATTTGATTAAAGAAAGCAGTAATGGGTGAGAGATGGAGTGCTACGAACAAAGCAGCAGCAGTGAAAAAACGGCTCCTGTCTGCCAAGTGTAGACTTTGGGGCAACCCTGTAGACCACATCCAGATAATAAAACACGGACGATCATTTTGAGGATGACCTTGTGGCCCACCAGGAAAGGAAGGCAAGATTTATTGTTGTACTGTACGCCAAGCTTAGGGCAGAGTTTTTTATGAATGGCATCAATGTGAGGCAGGGGAGCTCTTTCTATACCATTGGGGGTGCAACTGTTTCTCAGCTGATAAACTCAAGCACCCTTGTTCACTTTTGGGTATCTGTTGTACTTTGTCAGAAGATGGTAATGAGGTTCTTACACAAAATCTAGTGTTCGGCCCTCATTTATCCTACCAACTGTCTGAGCTCATAGAACATCATTGTTAATAAGGAGATTTAGAACACAAGCTGCTCTTTCCAGGAAAGTTCATAAAAGCACTGTAGCATGCAAGCACTTGATGGAAATTAAAAATGCTAATGAAGTTTGTTTCCTAGCATACGTTTCTATATAGCTTGTGAACAGATCACTTTTTATATGGTTACAAATGACTACGTAATTCTTTCCAGCAGTCATTCCTGCTTACAAACTTCCATGTTTGAAAGTAGTTCATTATTTGACGGGTGAAACATTAATGACATTTGGACTTTATTAGATATAAATCCCAAGAAAATATATTGGTAAATTTTAATAAACATGCATATAAATATACAATGTCACTTGATTTTAGAACTCCATAATGAAACAGGTCAAAATAATTTTGGTTCAATATTTTCATTCTATTTTTATTAGCCAAAAAAGATATACAAATAGATGCAAATTGTTTCTCTGCCAATAGTGGATTTTAAATGACTGCTTTACAAAGTGGTAATCACAAGCAAACAATTTAAAATAATTATGCAGCTTAGAGCTGGGATGATTAGAACCTAGATTATTACTTCAGAGAACAAAGATAATTAAATAATGGATTTCTTTCCACTAACACGATTTTAAGAGGCCTTCAGGCCTTAATATAATAAATGTATTACTCTTTTATGCAAGCAGCAGTTTGCGTTAATTGAAATATGTGTTAACTCTAGTCTGTGGTAATGTTAGTGTTGTCATCGAAGAGATCTTTGATGCTGTGGCCCTACAACTAGCATCAGATTGGACAGACCATGCAGCCTAAAAACTGATTGTACTCAAACCCTCCCTCCCTTATTCTCTTCCAATCTATGTGGCAGGTGTCTACTGCTGCCCTGACTTATCTCCCTCTCAGATAGCTGAGCTCCTGGCCATAATTACTGCACTCGCCCCATCTGGGGATCTTCTCATCTTGGGCAGCTTCAATATTAATTGTCTCTCCCCACCCAACTCTAAATTCTACCAAAATGTAAAGTCCATGCATCTTACCCAACCTATCTCCACCCAGACCCGACTTAGCCTGAAATCTCAGAACCACTCACTCCTGGACTGGGTCCTCACCAACCGTCCCCACCATATCACTGATGCTGGCACACTGCCCAATGCACTCAACAACCACCATATGGTTTACTGTGTGCACAAAATTGACTGCACTAAAGCACCCCCTAAAACTATCCAAATCTGTTCCTTCCCGTCATTAGACCTATCCTCCCTCCATGGTGATCTACAGTCTACCGACTGGTCCCCAATCTCCAATGCCACTGACATTAACACTGCCCTTGATTACTTCCATACCAAATTTATTCAGATATGGGATCAGCATGCCCCCTACGCAAAACCAGGGTCAGAGGCTTCCACTTCCCTTGGATCTCAGCAGAACTGCTGGCCTGCCAGCATGCTCGAGACCTAGCATAGAAAGTCTATAAGATCTCACATTCCTCTGCAGACCTGCAGAGGTATCGCTCCCTGAAATATTCTTGCACTAGGGTCACTAGGTTAGCCAAATCTGAGTTTTTCTCCACATCTTTCCAAAGAAATTTAAGTCACCCCTCAAAATACTGGAAAGTTACTCAAAGCCCTATTCTCCCCCCCAGTCTGCCGCCCCATACTAAACTTAGGGGCCTCCTCTGCCTATGACCCTTTATCTGTGGCCGCTGCCTTCAACACTTATTTCACCACCTGTGCGCCTACTCTCCTGTCCTCCCTTGACTTTCCTCCCCCATTCCCCTTCCTCCCCCTCCTCTTCTCCTCCTTTCTTCTTTTCGCCTGTTTCCCCCTCCTCCACTCTGAAAGCCCTTCTAACCCTCAACCCCTGCCATATCAGCAGCCATGATGCGCTTGACCCCAAGCTTCTGCACCTATATGCCCCTGCAATTGCCGCTCCTCTTGACTCCTTACTAAACCTCTCCTTCTCTCTGGCCTCTGTTCCTGCATCTTGGAAACACACTTCTGTCATCCCCCTTCACAAAGCCAGCAACTCCTCTCCTGGGAAATTCTGCACTATATCCCTCCTCCCTGCTCTCTCCAAACTCCAAGAACACATAGTTCTGTCCCAGCTCTCTCCCTTCCTTGACTCCTCAGCCTTTTTCACCCCTTTCCTATCTGTCGTTCACAAACTCCACTCTACCACCTCCTCCCTCCTCTGGTTAAGAGAGTCCATTCACAGAGCTATGGACCAGGGCCTTCTTACTGCCACCATCTTAGTCAATCTTGCAAAAGCATTCAACACTGTCTCCCACCCACTCCTCCTGCACAAACTCAGTTCAGCTGGGCTTTCTGCCACTGCCACACAATGGTTCAAATCCTACCTCACAGGCATATCGCAATCTGTGAGGCTTGGAGGAGCCACATCCCCCTCCCTCCCAATTACCACTGGTGTCCCCCAAAGCTCCATACTTGTCCCTCTCTTATTTTCCACATTTCTAAATGACCTATTCCAACTGCCTGCTCATCTGAGCAGATGACACTGCCCTCTTTGTCTCTGGTTCATCTCCAGCTGAGCTTATTTCCAAGCTCCAACTTGATTTTGACTCAGTCCAAAACTGGTTTCAGGCTAATCAGTGTTCACTTAACGCCAAAAAGACGGTCTCTATGTGCTTTGGCACAAGACCTAGGCTGTCCCAATTCTCATCCCTCCCTTCCTTCCACACCCTTGATGGAGTCCTTAAAGACAATGTGCCTACCTTCAACTACCTAGGTGTCTGGCTTGACCGTCACTTCCATTTCTCCCAGCATATAGAGGCAATCCACAAAAAACTTCATCCTAAACTTGGTGCCCTCTACAGGCATAAAAGCTGCATCCCCCTCCCTGCTCGCCGTGACATCCTTATCAAGATGATTCTCCCCATGTTTGATTATGGAGACTTAGTATATGGGATTGCCCCCAAGTCCACCCTAGCTAGACTGGATCCTCTTTTCCACTCCTTCTATCATTTTGCCCTTAACTGCCCTCCCTGCACCCACCACTGTACTGTCTACTCTTCTCTTTGCCCTCCCTTCCCTTGAGGACTGCCATCTATCCCACATTACCTCCTTCACCTCAAAATTCTGGCTATCCTCCCTACCCCCCCCATTTTGACTCCCAACTCTCTCCCTCCACCCCCTCCTCCTACTCCCTTCAAAACTCTGTGTTTCGATTGCTTAAGGTCCCACCCCAAAAAACTCTTGGTGGACAATCTGCCTTCTCTTTCCGCTTTCCTAAACTCTGGAATTCTCTCCCTTTAAACAGTCACTCTGCTCCCTGTAAACCCTCCATCATTTCTCTCTTCTCCGCTCACACACCTCCCCCCCCCGCCACCGTCACTAACGTGCCTGGCCTGCTTTTCATTTGCTGCAGATTCACAAATTTGCTGTTACTCTGTCATTTTATACTGCACTTATGTGCATATTCCTTAACTGTTGACACTGTATATTGCACTTATTGTGTTCCTCCCGATACTTTGTACTCTGATTAATATTCTACTGTCACTGCATATTACGCACATTGTGGATATCTTTTTCTATGTCCTCTGCTGAAAACTGAATATTGTATCAATATGTACTCTCTGTACTTTACATTGCTGTGCTGCTCTATTTTATATTGCACCCAAACTCCCCTTCCCCTGAGAACACATCTGGAAATGAGCTATTTGAGCTCAGTATGTTTTTTCTTCCTGGTGAAATGCTTTAATAAATAAATAAATATAGCAGATAATGAGCATGTGTGTCTTCGATTACCAAGTGTAAAATCATTACATGGTTTAGAAGTAAATATTTGTGAAAACGAACCATTGTAGCCATCTAGAGATTAAAACCTGCAGGTGGAGATGGAAAAAGCTATGGTAAGTAAAGTTCACCTGAATACTACAGAAACACATGGAAAGTCTGAAAAAAAGCACAATTTTTTCTGGTTCTTCCAAGTAGCTGGAAAGAAAAGTTTACACATTTCCCACATATTCTTGCCCAGTTACTAGGAAAATGAGAAAAAGAGAATCCACATAAAATTTGAACAGTACTATAAGAAAAATGCAACACTTGCAAGACATAAATTTAATACTTAATTCAAGGGAGTACTGAAAACATAGATTAGTGGATGAGTGAACTACTATTGCTGCTGTAGCACAGTTATAAGAATATGAAGAACTGTGTGATTGGTAGGCAAGATACAGATAGATAGCACCCAAACAAGTCTAAGCTAATGCTACAAAATGCTGTCGAAATGACTAAATGCAAAATTCATGAGCAAGACAGCATGAGAAGAGATGAGTATGGGCACCATATTCACAGCCTGCCGTGTGCATGGCGCACACCACAGCGCTATGAGTGAGACAGCACACATCTGGCTCGGGAATGTTCAGGCAGTTGCTATCTGAATATGAGACTGTGTCAGTGCAGTACAGCGACTATGTACTGCGCTGACACAGACCCCTATTAGAATATGCCCAGAGGAGCCCAACGGAGATAGTGTGTCCCAAACGAGATAGCACCAGTGCTCCTGGGGGTCATATTCATAACATGCTAGTAACACTTGCATGCCCACTGTGGACTCATTAGCATCCACTGCATACAACTGCTGGTGGCATTGTGCAGAGCTGTGCAGCCCCCACCCTGATCACCGCTCCTGGTGACCTGTAAGAAAAAATGACTCACCTTAGTAATCTTATTTCTTCCAGTGTATTCTTCTATATTCATAACTGTATGCAGTCTGCCTCCTAAGTAGAACTGCCTGGAAAGAAATGAAACTATATGTAAATGATAGAACCTATCATTGCTCAAGACACATTTTCAAACTGCTGCCCTCATCGACTGTAACATTCCATCAACATCTCAGATTTTGATAACAGCCTACAAGGCAGAAATACTATGTACCTATCTAATACTACCTATAAATGCATAAAGGAACTAACTCCCATAAACAAAATATACCCCCTAGTGGCTATTTGACTACAACTCAAACAGAAAAGTTTTATCCTGAAAACTCAGGTAACCAAAGAATAAGAGGTCCTACCAAAGTAAAATGTACATTAATAGTGTGTACATGCTTACAATAAATCCAAGATAACATCAGTAGGCATGCTGAGGCTCTGGTTCTGGTAGGGGAGGCAGGGAGGGAGAGTTATGAATATAGAAGAATACCCTGGAAGAAACATGATTACTAAGGTAAGTAATTTTTTCTTCTAACCCCATGTATTCTTCTATATTCATAATTGCATGCAGACTTCAAAGCAGTACCTTTCGAGGTGGGCAGAGAACCTACTTTGGAAAGAGGCTTTGCAGGACTGCTGTTCCAAATCTGGTATCACCTCTGGACAGTATGTCCAGGCTGTAATGCTTAGTGAAAGCATGTACTGTCCTCCACGTGGCTGCTTTGCATATGTCCAGAAGGGGGACATCCCTTGAAGCTGATATGGAAGCAGCTGTTCCCCTGGTTGAATAGGCCCTAAGTCCTGATGGGGCCTATCTGCCTGCTTTTTGATAGCAGAACTGTGTACAGTTAACTATCCAGTGAGAGACTGATCTCTTGGTAGCTGGTGTACCTTTTTTACCATCCCCATAGGTAAGGAATAACTGTTGTTTATCCTGCCTGTGATCCTTAGTATGAGATATGTAGTAACTCAGAGCTCTCTTTACATCCAGACTGTGAAGTCTACGCTCACCTGTAGTAGAGTGCTCGGTGAAAAACACTGGTAGTGTAATGGATTCGTTTAAATGAAAATCTGACACCACCTTAGGGAGAAATTTTCTATTTTTTTTTTTCTAAAATTGTGAGTACCACTTTGTCATTATGGAAAGACAAGTAGTCCTTTTCCACAGATAGGGCCTTAAATTCACTATCCTTCTAGCAGAAGTCATAGCCACTAGAAATACAGTTTTTCATGTGATATACTGTAGGTGAGCTGAGGTCATGGGTTCAAAAGGTGGTCTCATAAGCTGAGCAATACAAATGTTCAAGTCCCACCCAGGGACAGGTTCCCTAATGTGTGGGTATGTGAGACACAGACCCTTGAAAAACTTTTTAAAAAGAGGATCAGATGCAATGGAGGTGGGTTTTCCCACTGAAACGTGAGCAGAGATAGCTGCTAAGTGGACCCTTAGTGAAGTATGCTCGAGGCCCTGATCACGTAAGAAAGTAAGGTACTCAAGCAGAGTTGGGATTCCTGCTGAGGCAGGTTCGATGCTGTGCAGGGTGCACCAAGAGAGAAACCTTCTCCATTTGGCTGAATAGGTTTTCTTAGTAGAGGGTTTTCTATATCCCTTACGTATGTGTAAAACTACGGGAGAGATTCAGGTTTGCAAATTCCATGTCTTCAAGAGCCAAGCCTTGAGACAGAGAGCTGAGGCTGGGATACCCTATTTTCCCTTGGTGGGAGGTTAACAGGTTGTGCCTCTGAGGAAGATGTATTGGTCTGGATACCGACTTGGATAATAGGAGAGAGTACCAATGTTGTCTGGGCCAGTCCAGGGCGATAAGGATCATTGAGGCCGACTGGGACCTGAGCTTGATCAGGACTCTGAGAATGAGAAGGAAGGGATGGAAAGCATATAGGCTTCTCCCTGATCAATCCAGCACCATGGCATCCACTGGGACTGTACCCCTGGTTGGAGGCCTGCAACACAACAGTGGTAGTTTGTGGTTCTCTGGAGAGGCAAAGAGGTCCACTTCTGGGGTACCCACCTTCTGAATATTGAATTTGCCACTTGTGTGTCCAATGACCACTCGTGGTGGCCCTGACTGATTCTGCTGAGGGCATCTGCCAAAATGCTGTCCTTTCCTGGAACATGGACCGCTTGCAGAGTTACTATTAGACAGTATGCAAGATCCCACAGCTGCATGGCCTCTGAGCACAGAGGGTCTGATCTTGTACTCCTTGCTTGTTTATATAGTACATTGTTGTGGTGTTGTCTGTCCTGACTTGTACCACCCTGCCTGGTACTAAGTGTGCAAAGGCCTTTAGAGCTAGAAGTATAGCTCAGAGCTCCAAGAGATATATGTGCAGAAGGGATTCTGCCCCAGACCAAGTCCCATGGATGGTGTGTTCCCCCATGTGGGCGTCCCATCCCAGTAGAGAAGCATATGTTGTGAGAACAAAGGAAGGGTTCTATTTTTGGAAAGGGACCCCTTTGCCTTAAGTTGTTTGAATGTTCCCACCATTGTAAGGCTTGAATAACTGCCTCTGTTACTGGGATGAGATTTGACATCTTGTCCCTTCTCTGTGACCAGTGGGACCTGAGATGAGACTGCAAGTCTCTAATTCTGTATCTTGCCCCTGAAACTGTGCCTGTTGCTGCAGCTATATGGCCCAGAATCTGCAGATAATTTCTTTGCTGGGCATGGCTGGTTTAGTTTGAAAGAGGCAGCCAGGTCGAAATTATTTTGCACCCTGTTCTGAGGGAGGAAAGCCCTTCCCTGAATAGTATCCAGCTCTGCTCCTATGAATTAAAGCCACTGAACAGGGGTAAGGACAGACTTTTCCTGATTTATCAGGAATCCCAAGGATTGCAGGAGATTCACTGCTGATTGCAGGTGCTCCGAGACCTGCTGTGGGGATTTTCCCACAACCAGCCAGTCGTGCAGAAAAGGGAAGACTAGGATGCCAGACCTCCTTAGGTGTACCACTATTACAGCTAGGCACTTTATGACTACCCTTGGGGCCGAAGTTAAGCCGAAGGGAAAGGAAGTAAACTGATAATGACCTGAAAGGAGTCTGAACCTGAGGTACTTTCTGTGAGATTGCCTTGCTAAGATGTGAAAATAGGCATATTTTAAATCCAGAGATGCTAACCAATCTCCCTGTTGGATGACTGGTAGTATGGACAATAAGGTGACCACCTTGAATCTTGGTTTTACTAGAAATTTGTCGAGAGATCTGAGATCCAGAATGGGTCGCTAGTCCCCATTTTTCTTTTTGGTTAGGAAGTAACGGGAGTTACCCCTTCCTCTGAGATGTACTAGTACAGGTTCCACTGCTTTCATGTGGATCAATTTCTGCACCTCTTTTTGCAAGAGTTTGCCCTCCATGAGGGAAGCTGGCTTAAAGACTCTCGATTTCAGAGGGGGAAGGGTTTTGAAGCATAGGGGCAAACCCTGACTTACCACCTCTAGAACCCACTTGTCTGTGGTGATGAAAACCCAGTTCTGGAGGAAGTAAGTCAGCCTGCCCCCTACTGGCACTGGGGAGGCGACCTGGACCAACTGGTCAGGGGTTTTGTTTTGGGGGTGTATGAGCCTGGACAGATTGGGAGCCCCTTCTGGAACCCCTCCTGCCCCAGATCTAAAATACCCAGTCTGCTGTGGGTACGGTTGTTGCTGAAAAGCAGCTTGGCCCTGATAGAAAGGCCTCCCATAAGGGGACCTTCCCCTGCCTCTTGTTCCATAAGGCCTATAGGAAGGGGTAGGCTTGTCCCTGGAGGAGTTACTCTTGTAGGTGGCCTTGTATTCATCCACCTTTTTCCTATAATCCTCAGTGTGTTTGCCAAACAGGGAGTTATTCTCCACAGAAAAATCCATGGCTTTTGTCTGGGTATCTTGGGTGAGATTAGTGGCCCTAAGCCATGCCAGTCTTTGTAGGGCCACCAATAGAGCCATCCACCTGGCAGCATTATCATCAGCATCAGCTGCCGTCTGGAACTGATATTTAGCAGCTTCCAGACCAAATCTAGCTGTCTCTGCCAGGTCGTCAGAGATGGGTGAGGGAGCCTTCTCTGACATAGCCAGTACTGATTGCCACAGTATTTTCTGATACCGTGCTGCATATGCGTGATAATTAGCCTGCCTCACACCTCAAGAGGCAACTAAGTACCCCTTCTAAGACATACCATCTATTTTTCTGTAGTCCTTCTCAGGAGGGTGGGAAGAGAGAGGAACCCTCGCCTTTTCACAGGCTGCCTGTTGGACTATGCCTTGGTGATCAGGGTGGGAGTGTAAGAACTCTGCTCCCTCCCTGTCCAATTGATATTTCTTATCAGACTTCCTATCTATAGGGGGAACAGAGTTAGGAGTCTGTAAAATCTTCAACAAGTCTTTTTTAGAGAACTTGTTAATTGGCAGATATACCTTTTTTGTGGGTGTTAATCCCATCATCTCTAGGTATTCAGCCTCTTCTTCATCATCGACCACTTCAGTGGTAGATAAATCCAAAACATCCACTATTTTTCTCACAAAAGAAAAGTGAGATGAAAAATGTTCAGGTCGAGGAGAAGAACCGAACTCCTGCTCAGGTGAGATTTCTGGCTCTATTGGTTCATCCTGTTCAGGATCCATCTCGCCATAGTCATCACCCTCAAGTTCCTGTGATTCAGAAACAGAGATGGTGCAGGAGCCTTTGGAGGAGCAGGTTGAGCAGGCAGGATCCCCTGTAAAGCCTGCAGAACTTTCATAGCATGAGCTATCTCCTTTGCAGATGCCAGGCTGTGAGACACAGTAGAGACCCCTTGAGGTACAGAAGCCTGGGGTTCTAAGTGTTTTGTTTTCTTGGAGGGGGCCGGAGTCAGCCGACCACCCCTTTCAGTGCTAATAACACCCTTATCAGGTGGTAACAGTGATAAAGCGGTTTCACCTGCAGTTTTTGGTGGCTGGTTAGAGCCTGAGGGACCACTGTCCACTTTTTTTCTCAGCCTTTCCATCTTTTTCTCAATAGTTTTAGGAGGGAAGGATTTACAGATGGCACAGTCTGCTGAAAAATGATCACGTCCCAAGCAGACTAAACTTGGGGGACCAGTCTTTTTCTCTGGTTTTTCTTGTAATTCCATTTCCAGGAGAAAAACCAGTAACCGCTTATTGGTATTCAAACTAACAGTTTTTTTTTTTTTTTTTTTTTTGTCGGTTCAGGAACCGGTTAAGGATCCGAGAAAAGAACCGATAATTTTAGACTCAAACCAGGTCAGCGGTTCACAGAAACCTGAGTATTGGTTCAGAAGAACCGACCGCTCAGTTTCAAATTAGAGGTTTTAAACACAGAAAAAATTAACAAATATATATAAAATAACACTAAAACTATGGCGAAAAGCGCTAAAATTACTAAGAAAGCCCCAGTTCCTCAGGGGTTATCCAGAACTGTGAGGAACTGAGAAAAAATAAAATGTTACCGCTAAACTAAATAAACATAACTTTAAAAAGTTATAAGAACTAAATTAAACAATAAAAGAAGGCAGCAGCTTAAATATAAACAGAATTATACTTAATAAACTGGAATCGCACGACTGTCAAGAGGAAGATCTCCAGGCATCTGACTTGTCAGGCAGAGTGAGAAATCTGAGACGCTGATGGAACGTTACAGTAGATGAGGGCAGCAGTTTGACTATGTCTCGAGCAATGATGGGTTCTATCATTTGCATATAGTTCCATTTCTCTCTGGGCAGTTCTACTTAAGAGGCAGACTGCATGCAGTTATGAATATAGAAGAATACATGGGGTTAGAAATATAATAAACCCCCATTGGTGGATAGTGTACCCCACCCCTGACTGCCGCTCCTGGTGTCCTCTAAGTGTAATTAACCCCTGTTAGTTGACAGTGTACCCCCCACCCGACTGCCACTCCTGGCAACCTGTAACAGTAAAGAAACCATGTTGGTGGTTAATTTACCCCATGCCTGATTACCACTTGGGGCAACCTGTAAGTATAAAAAAAGAACCCTTTACTGGATAGTGTACCCCGTTCATTGCCTCCTGAATGTCCAGCAGTCCCCCCCCCACCCATCCTGCATGCCTGCATGCTCAGGGCCCCCCACTCCACACACCCTTGCCCTTGCCCCCCACTCACTGATAATATTATTTGGCATTGAAGATAGTGACCAACATAGCTCACCACCTTGGTGGGCCACTCATCTGAATGACAGGCGGTGTGCATGCAACTACTGTATTACAGCTTTACGTGTTTGTGACAGGGTTGTATGTGACCCTTTTCCATTTGTTATACAGAGAGAGAGTTAAAAGCAAGGATCTATGTTTCTGTCATCTCCTATTCTGTCACTTGTCTACCTCCTGTCTGTCTGATTGCACAATCAAATTTTCCTTGTGGAACCTCAGAATTGGCCACTTCTATGGTCCCACAACGTCCCCCGTTTCTCCCTTCCTTCACTTGCTGTTTCTATTCTTTCTTCCCTTGCTTCTTTGTGGTTAAAACATATATGTGAATGCTTATGTGAAATTGAGATCCCTTGGTTTGCAAATGTATATAATTATATTATTGAAATGTTTGCAGAAAGCTATTTGGGTTTCTCTGAAACACGGGGTTAACCTTGAGTTGCATTTTGACCTCCACATGCTTGTTTGCAGAGCTTTCAACAGGAAAACCACATCAGGCCAGAATGTCTTAATTGGCTGCACCTGTTAAAGACTGGATATACTGGTCACAGGAAAGAAATTGATAACATTTGGTACACTGTGTGAAAACAGGAGATATAGCTTAACGAGAACAGGATGCAGAATTTAACTGCCAGGTGAAAACATCTTATAAAAGAGAGCTATGTTTGTTGAGTGAGCGAGAGAAAGAGAGAGAGAGAGAGAGAGATGGAGATTTTAGAGAATCCCAGATGAAGGACTTCTGTTTGTATGAACTGCCTGTATCAAGAGTTATCCTGCACAATTTTTATTTTTTATTTTATAGTTATTGATAATAAAATGCTACCTGCGAATTTTATGACTTCTCCTGGTTTGCCTATGCTTCCTGACTTATGCCTTGACCACAATTTTCTGGACTTTTTGATAAGTATATCAGTCACATTATTAACAATTTTAGTATGTGCTGTGATGTTAAGAGAAGCAATATTTGCACATTTTGTAAATGAACACCCCCTGAAGAAGCCTGATGGGTGAAATGTTGGACCAGAAGAAGGGGCTATTTGAGAATATTAAAACTGAAAGCTTTACAGAATCATCTGATACTGTGTGTGTGGCTGGACTGTTTCTGTTGCAATGTGTGATTGCGTAGCATCCTGTCCCATAATCAACCACTGATGTTTTAATGCTACATTATAGGGGCTACCCAGGGACTTTCTTGACTATTACATCTTGTTTCCTCTTAAACTGCCCATTCTTTTTATCCAGACTCCCAATATGTAATGTGTTTGTCTCACTGAAAGATCACAGAGGTGTTCACTATGGACTTACACAGACCCCGTATCAGAAATATATTGCCCAAAAGACTTACAGACTTCTGCTAACACATGGCCACACCTACGGTTGTGGCTTGCATAATCACCATATATGTGCAAGATATTTCTAGGGTAATGCATGGTCTAATATCAAACATCTAGAGGCACCTGTATGAAAATATTACTGAAGGAGTACTTATGATTATGTTGTGTATGGACTTTTATTGCATGTATGTATGTTCTTAAACCTAAAATCTTCCATTAAATTTGAGTTAAAAGAAGAATAGTCTGTATCTCTCTATTATGGTGTCTCAATCACTGTCTTTCCTCTACCAGGTCTCTGTGAGTGCCACTAAATCACCAGCCCCTGGGCCCTTAGTGATTCCCTACACCAGCCCTTTCCCCTTATCCTGTAGTTTAAATGCCCACTGACAGCCCTGTCCATTCTTCTGACTAGTAACCCCATTCCCTCTTGACATAGATGTAACCATCCTGAGTACACAAGCATAGCTTACTCCAGGAGACCCTCTGACTGGCCAGAAAAATGAAATCCTCCCTTTTACACCAGACCCTTGGCAAAATGTTAGCTTGTGAAATGGTCTGCTGATGCTCCTCACTAGCAGAGTAGTATTAAAAGACATTTTTTACACTAACGGCAGATAACATATAGTTTGCAGTGAATTGCTGAGGGAAAAGGGAAGGCAGACAGTGCAGATGCATTCAAATTAAGTGTTGACACTATCAATTAAGGCAGTGCAGAGGCCGAGTATTATTTCCCAAATACAATGAATAGTGGGACTCCTGAATATATGGAAGCCCTTCCCAAATAAGGAACTATTCATGTTTCATAGTTTCATAGTAGGATACAAATTCAGTAGGCAATTAAGCCTTTTAATGAATTCACCACCCAGGAATGTTACGGATGGAAATCAAATTTGTTGTTTCCCATGAAGTGATCTAACCTTTTTTAAAGGTAGTTAAGTTCTCACTTTCAACTATCTGCTATGGTAAGGTGTTCCAAACTGTTATTATTCTCTGAGTAAAAAAAATGACTTCTCTTTTTTTTTTGCCTATTAATTTGTACCTATGTGTTCTAGTAGCTTTATTGGTGTAGTATGATGTGAGCCCTAATGTTGCAGCAGGGTTTTAAATAATTGATTAGCAGTTTTTTTCTTGGGACAATGCTAACTGTACAGAAAGTATTTATATAGGTTTTCTAGAAGTGTTATGTTTGTTAAACACAGTGAAGCAAGTGCTATGCATTTTCACAATGTTTTAGCACTTTTATGAGCAAAACTCTAATCAATTTTTTGAGTTAAATAAATCCCTGTTGCAGTATTAAGATCATCTTGCATTGCTTTAGAAGTCAGACAGAGGTCTCCTCTCAGTTGTCTGTATTTATCATGTTCATGAAAGAGTAGCCAAGACTACAGAAAGAAAAAGAAAAGTAAAAATGAACAGCCCCACCACTCTCCTTCCGTTGCATCACAGAAATATAGAAACACATAATTTGACAGCAGATAAGGACCACTTGGCCCACCCAGTCTGTCCAGTTTCCCTACCTACTGTAACACCGCAGACCCTATCTGATACCCGGCTTTACCCCCACCCCGCCACAAGGTTCCCTTATATCTATCCCATGCCTTCTTGAATCCCACTACAGTTTCTGCCCCTACCACCTCCTCAGGAAGGCTGTTCCAGGTATCCACCATTCTTTCTGTGAAGAAGTATTTTCTTATATCTCCCCTGAATCTACCTCCCTCCAGCTTCATGGCATGATCCCTAGTTCTTGAACATCTTTTGCTCTGAAAAAGGCTTTCTTCTTGAACCTTATTTATACCCATCAGGTATTTTAAACTCTCTAACATAGCCCCTCTCTCTCCTTTCCTTCAGGGTGTACATACTGAGGTCCTTCAGTCTCTCCTCATAGGGCTTATGATCCAGAACCTTCACCATTTTAGTTGCTCTCCTCTGGACCACCTCTACTCTGTGTCCTTCCTGAGAAGTGGTCTCCAGAATTGGACACAGTGCTCTAGGAGAGGTCTCACCAGTGATTTATATAGAGGTATCACTACCTCTCTTTCTGCTGGTGATACCCCTCCCTCAGTATGCACCACAGCATCCCACTGGCTCTCCCCACTGCCTTGGCACATTGTTTGGCCACCTTTAGGTTATCAGATATGATTACCCCTAGATCTCTTTCCTATTTGGTGGTCGCCAGTACCACTCTCCCCATTTTATACGCTGTCCCTTTGTTTCTGTGTCCCCAGTGCATGATTCTGCACTTTTTCGCATTGAAATTCAGTTGCCACACTCTTGACCACTCCTTAAGTATTCCTAGATCTCTCTCTTTTTCTACCCACCCAGAGTATCAGTCTTATTACAGATCATAGTGTCATCTGCAAAAAGACATACTTTCCCTTCTAGTCCCTCTGCAATGTCTCTAATAAAGATATTAAAAAGGACTGGTCCCAGTACCTATCCTTATGACATCCCGCTGTTCATCCTCCCTTCCTCGGAGTGAACTGCATTCACCACTACCCTCTATTTCTTAACCCCAACCAATTTTTTACCCAGTTTACCACCTTTGGACTCACCCCTAGGCTGCTCAGCTTATTTATGAGTCTCCTGTGAGGAACGGTGTCGAAGGCCTTACTGAAATCTAGGTAGGCTACATCTACTGCTCCATCCTGATCTACTTCTCCGGTCACCCAATCAAAGAAATCTATAAAATTTGTTTGACATGACCTCCCCCTTGTGAATCCATGCTGCTTTGGATCTTGTAAGGCACTGGATTCAAGATATTCCACAATCTTTTCCTTCAGCAGTGATTCCATTACTTTCCCCACCACCGAGGTTAATTTCCAGCTTCCTCTTTACTATGACTTTTGTGAAGTGGGACTACGTCTGCTCTCCTCCAGTCCTCTAGGACTACCCCCATTTCCAGTGAGTGGTTGATCAGGGCTGTCAGTGGTGTAGCCAGCATCAAATCCAGTAAAATGTAACCCCCGTCTCCCCAGTTCCCACCCTCTATCAGTAGCCCATTCCCACATTCTTCCCCCCAGCACCCACAATATGTTTTATTTATTATGATTTTGTAAACAAAATTCCACAATGGGGGACAGGCACAACACCACCCACCTCCATGGCCATCCGCTGTCTTTCTTAATGTTAACAGTGCTCATTTGTGCTTAAAAAATATAACTGAGCCAGCCAGTGGTGTGAAGGGCTGAGGCATCTAACGCCATATCTTCTGTCACACTGGCAACCCATGTTTGGGAATAGAATGGGTTGGTGGGGGTTGGCAAGATGGAAGAGGACTGAGCAGCCCTAGGACATCGCTCTTCTCCCGGGGATGGGGTGGCAATCATACCAGCCTTTGACTGTCACTGGGTGGAGGCCTGGTGCCAGTGCAGGCAACAAGCAACTTGTAGGGCAGGGTCCTGGATCTGTGAGATGTGTGCACCTCCATGCGCATGCTGCCAATGTGAAGCCACAGCAGGGGAACGGGAGAAAATAAAAAAAATGATCCCGAGGCAGGATGAAGCCCTGCCTCCTTCCTGGACCTGCACCACCACATGACCACCTAGAGTCAAACTGGACTTGGGGAGGGGAGGACAGCCCTCCACATGCTACCCCACCATGGGGAGCAAAGCCATGGGAGAACAAGCTCTTAGATTAGTCCAGGGAGGTGGGTGCTGGCCACTGGGAGAGGGGGTGGAGTGGGTCTGAAGAACACACCAAGGGAGTAAAAAGCTATATTAAAAAAATATGACATGTCCCCCCACCACCCTGGCAGCACCATACTGCCACCTTCCTTTCCTCCGCTAGCACTAAATTCTGAGAACAAGAAGGTGACTGGCACAACTCACCCTCCTCTACAGCTGGCACCTTGTCATGAATGAAAGTGCTCACACACTTGCTTGCTCTGTAACAGTAAAACCAGATGACCATGTGACCAGCTGGTTTACTATATAGACAGCAAGCGTGTGAGTGCTTCCATGTATGAAACGATACTCAGACAAGGATGTGGAAAGGTTGTGCCAGTCGCCTTATCATACCCAGAATTCGGTGCTGCAGCCGTCCAGGTGGCACTAAGGGTTGAGGTGTTGAATGCCTTACCTCATGCTACGCCAATGACCCGGGTTTGGGAACGACTTCGGGCCGTCATGGTGCCGGTGTGGGAAGGGGGAGAGAAGCAGGATAGAGTGGAGTTGGCAGGCTGCTCTTCTCTCCTGGGGGTGGGTCATTGCCCTCCCATAGTTCAGCTCCCATCATGTTGAGGTCCGGTGGGATAGTGTAGGTGGAGGGACAGGTGGGAGGAAGGGGCTGAGCTGGCATGTTGTATGTGCATGCCTCCACACGTACGTATGGCCGTGTGCCAGGGCCTTGGGTGGGGAAAGTGGGACAGCCTACAAAGAAAACCCATAAAGAAAAAAATATATATATATATATATATATAAAGAATTTGGTGTGGTGGGGAGTAGGTGCTGCCTGGGTGACAGAGTGGGAGGGCACATCAGCTATAATTTTATTTTTTTTAACATTACATTCTTTACGCTTCTCTTCATGACCCATCAGCCCACATTTTTGCTGACCCCCCAACCCCGTCCCCCAACCATGGCAGGCACTTCTCCCTTCTTCCCCCATGGTTGTACCCTCTGTGGCAGGGTGGCAGAGATCTCCATATCCCCGCCAAGTAAGGATCCACATTCCAGGAGGGCTGCTTCTGCTGAGAGTGGGGCCTGCGTGGGTCACAGTCATCCAACTCGCCCGGTCGCATTTCCTTATTTTTCTTGTTCCCCCACAGCTGGAAGGTGAAATGATGGCAATGGCTGTGCTGTGCGCATGTCCACCCTCAGCAGGCTGGCCATCTATTCCGCCTCCCCCGCTTGCTTGAGGGACCTTGTGTGCTGGCACCCAGCCACCACTAGGTGTCAGACTTATGCTGATCCCTGCATCCCTCCCTCCCCGGGAGAGGAGAGCTATCCTATGGATGCTCGATTCTCTCCCAATCTAGCTGACCCCTGTGGCTGTTCGCACTGCAGACACAGGTCACCGGCATGGCAGGAGGTAAGGCATGATGCCTCAGTCCTCCACACCACTGGACCACCTAGCTATAATTTTTCTTTTGTGTAAATGAGTACTGTTAACATTAAGAAAACAGTGACTGACCATGGAAGTGGACACGTCGTGCCGGTCACCCAACATGGGATTCTAGTTACAAAATCATACACGTTGATGGGGGGAAGGGGACTGGCCTGCTGATAGAGGGTGGGGGGATGGGCAGTACAAATGGCTGGGTTTTGAGCTGGGGAGGTAGGTGTTTTTTTTTTGTTGTTGTTTTAATATTCCTCTAATACCAAATACCCAAATATTTAGCTGCTGAATACCGAATATTCCTCTGAATATTTGGAAAAAGTTATGTGCAGCTCTACTGCAAATACAGTACTCTGATCAAAAATATAACAGAATATAGATACTCTGAGTTCACCTACCTCTCCCTCCCCTCTCTTGCTGCCAGGTACCTTACCACTGTGCCTCCTTTATCTCCAAATTTTGATTTGGCTCCTTCCCCTCATATCTTGCTTCCCTCCTCTATTCCCCCCTCCTACCACCTACTCCCTTCATAACGATTGTTTTCGCTCTCTCTCTCTCTCTCTCTTCTTCCAATGAAATCTATTAATGGTCAGGCTGCCTTCTTGTTCCGCTTCCATAAATGATAGGGCTCTCTCTCCACTTCCATTCGCTCTGCTCCTTCTCTTCATGCTCTGAAATCTCTGGTCCATGATTTCTCCACTTACTCCTGCAGCTGCCTCTGATACTGGTCTGGACTTCTGTCCGCTGTCTTCCACCCTACACAGACACTAGTACAGCCCCTCTCCCCTGCCCCTCATATTATTGCATTGTTGCTCACTGCTTAACATTCTTTTGCTCTTCTTCTGCAATTTATTGTTGTGAAATTGTCTTACTTGGAAGCGTTTTCCTGTAATTTGCTTACTTTGTTGTACTTATTTCCATATTATCGCATTGTTTTTGTGCACTCTGCTTTGTATTTGCACTGTTCGCTACCCTTCCCATTGCCCCCTGGATGCATTTGGAAGTCAGCTGATACCAGTTCAGTATACTTTCTTGGTAACACTTCTGAAATAAATAAATTAAACAAGAAAGCCATTTCATTTATAAAGTAATTTTCAAATCCTGTATCCTCAATTACTATACAAGCCATGAAAATGTCAACAGTCATTAGATCTCCATTACTTCCATATAAAATTAAAGTGGGAACCTATTTGAGGTGTGGTTAACAGTAAAATGCTGCCTGGTGTGGAGGTGGGCAGGTTGTGCTGGTCGCCTACTGTAGGATTTTATTTATAAAATCGTAATAAATAAAACACACTGTGGGTGATGGGGCGAGGAGGGTGGGATTGGGCTGCGGATAGAGGGTGGAGATGGTGTTACATATTACTGGGTTTTGATCTGGAGGAGGAGAGTGGGGGCTTTCTTTTTTAAAGTATTCCCTAATACCAAATACCTGAATATTTGGCTGCCAAAGACTGAATATTCATCTGACTATTCAGAAAAAGGTACCTGCATAGCCTTACTACAAATGCAATACTCTGATCAAAAATAAAGGAGGGTATAAAGAAGGAAGTATTTGGTTTACACAGTTATTTTCAAATACTGTTTCCTAAATTATTATACAAGCCATGAAAATGGCAACAGTCATTGGATCCCCACTACTTCTTTATAAAATCCAAGTAGATATCTATATAAGGTACAGTGATTACCCTTGGTTTTCCACCACTGATGTTTTTCCTCTCCTTCAAGCCAGGGCCCAGATATTACATTTCACACATACATTGCATCTGCCAGGTATTAGGGAATAAGCAGGATGGACAAATGGTCCAGTGCTGTCTGAACAAGTCAATGATTCTATTACCTTTACTGTAAAGGTCAAGACACACAAACCCATTTTGTCTTGTATACCAAAAAAGGTATGAAGCTACAAGATGAGTGTCTGCAATCATGCTATTTTACTGCTATTTTTTACTGAATAAATTTATTTATTATTTTCTTGGAACAATACCTTTTGAGCTGGAAGTTTGTTTACAAAGGTTAGACATTAAGACGAGCAAAAACAATACAAGTAGCAATGGAACACTATAAATGCAGAGTTACAGAGTGTAATTAACACAGGTAAATACACATCTAGCAAACAAACAAACAATGAAGCAGTCAGATGTTGAAATTTGTCAGGAGTGGTAGAAGGGAAGGGGGTAGGGATGAGAGGGGATGGGGTGAATAGGTGGGACAGAGGGGGTAGAGGAGCAGGATAAGCAAGAAGGGGTCGGTGTGGGAAACATGGAGGTTAGGTAGAGTAGGTAGAAAACCAGCCCGGTGGCGCTGAAGGTTCAGGCACTGGATGCAACACCTCGCGCCACGCTGGTGACCCGGGTTCGGGAATGAACTTGGGAGCCGGGGGTCGATCGGGGAGGAGTAGGATTGAGAGTCCCTTTGACTGCTCTCCTCTTCTGGGAGGGAGGGGAGTTCCTGTCTCATGGTGCTAGTGGTTCCTGGTGGAGACTAGGGGCACAGCAGCTGAGGGACCGCGTAATGAGGGAGACGTCAGGCAGCCGTCATGCTGTGTGGGCTCGCTCACATCTTGCGTAGACGGCATTGCACATCCTGCATCGGGGGAGGGAGAACAAAGGAAATCCCTTGGCTCCAGGGAGGTGAAGGTGGTACCTTGTGGACATGCCCACCTGCCCAATGCTGGCCCAAACCTGATTTGTCTCTCCATGGTCTTCCACCTCTTATTACCCCAGGGAGAGGAGGGGGGACCCAGCATACCCAATTTCCTGGTCAGGCAAGAGTTCAGGCAGACGGTGGAGGCATGCAACCCTGTGGTCCACTGGAGAGATGCCTCAGAGGCCAGTGTAAGAAGGGAAAAAGAATTGTAAAAAAAAAAAAAAAAGGAAGAGTAGGTAGGTGTGAGGGGTTGGAGAGTAGCAGGGCAAAGGGTAGGTGAAAATTAGGGTTTGCAGTCACAGCTGCTTAGAGAGGTAAGGTGTTGGAGGAGTTTTCTCTTAAATGGCCAAAGCTTAGGCTCATTGATTAAGTCAGGGGGGGATCATTTAGCCACCATGGTGCACGGTAGGCAAAGGACTGCTGTGCTTGTGGCATTCGGAACATAGGGACTTGCAGAGATTGTCTGGACATATCTCTTGTTTGGTGGGGACTGGACACTGAGTTTATGGGGTTCTGGATGGCTGGTGGGGTTAGGCCGAGGCAGTTTTTTTTTCCCTAGGAGACAAACTTGATAATGTACCCTGCCCTGTAGGGTCAGCCAGTTGGTTTGGGTGTAAAGGTCGCAGATATGTGTAAGTCTGTGCGCATCTAGTACTAGTCTGCAGGATTTATTAAGGCCATTGTAACTCATTTGAGGGTAGTGTCACAGGCTGCACCATACACCACAAGCACATAGTCAATGATAGAATGGATGGAAATTTTAATAGTGAGTGACAGAGCATCAGGGATCATACTATGGCGGTGCCTGTATAGGAGGCCAATTCTGGAATTGACAGCCTTAACAATATGGTCAACGTGATGGGAAAAGCTATCCAAGGTTACACCTAGGTATTTAAAGATATACACTTGCTCAAGGGCAGTGTGCACGCTTTTTAGGATTGTCATTTGATAAGCCTTGTGTTTATTGTGGGGGTTCACGAATAACATGATCTAGTTTTTTTTTTTTTTTTTTATAGTTCATGAGGAGCTTGATTTTGGAGAACCAATCCTCAATGGCGGAGAAGTCATTTTGGAGGTGTGATTATAAGGAAGGTGTTTTTTGATTTTTAGAAAAAAATGACAGCATCATTTACGTACAGGAGTATTTGTTCTGTGCAAACTAGGGAAAGGTGGTTGAGAAAAAGGCTGAATAACAGGGGGCCTAGAATCGACTCCTGAAGCACCCCAGTGCACAACTGTCTACTGTTGGAAAGGGTATTGTTTATTTTTACCTGTTGATGTTCTGTTGCTGAGGTAGGTTTTGAACCACCCCACAGCTTCAGTTGAGAGGTCAGTGGAGTGGAGTTTGTTAAGCAGTGTGTTGTGATTAACTGTATCGAAGGCTTTAGTGAGGTCGCTGTATATTGCCCCCACTAGCTGGCTACTGTCTAGGGCCCCATGAAGGACGCCAGAGTACTCCAGTAGTGCAGTAGTGGTACTGTGTGCCTTCCGGAAGCTGTGTTGTCGGGGGCATTGGATTTTATACTTATCAAGGCTGTCAGCGAGTTGGTCAGATACACTTTGTTCTAGGGCCGGGGTAGGATTGATATGGGGTGGTAAATGGACGGAGGGCTCGGTCATCACTTTTGTGGACTGGGATGACTACTGCAGCTTTCCATCTCTGGGGAATTGCCCCAGTCTGGAGACAGATTCAAGAGTCTTGTAAGTGGCAGTAGTACTTCATCTAGGGTAAGGGCAATTAGTTTTAGGTCCAGGGTGTCAATGCTGTGCCTGGATTTGCCTAGTGCTTGCAGGAGATATTTTTTGGCATCTGTCATGGAGATTACCTTGAAATAGAAGGGGGGGGGGTCCAGTGGGGGAACCACTGCCAGTGGTCATAACGTCTTCCACATTGCCCTTGGCTGCATCAATGAAGTCTGGTGGTAGTATGCTGCTGAGATCAGAGACTGCAATGTTAAATACGTCGACTATACATTTATAGTCTTGGGTAATTTCGCCGTTCACTAATAGCATGGAAGGTGAAGTTTTGTCAGTTTTGCCAGTTAGGTCCTTCAGGTTATCCCAAAAATTTCTATCATCTCCCCATGAGCTTGTGAGGCAGTCTTTAAAGTAATATTTTATGACTAGTCTGGCCTCACGGGTACAGACATTTCTAGCTGATTTGTATTTCTGGATGTCTACCTGGTTGCCAGTGACCTTGACTGTTTGCAATAGATGGTCTCTAATGGCCATGAGGTTTAGTAGTGTAGGGTGATCCATAAATTGTGGGTGTCCTTTAATTTACGCTTACTTATTGGGGCAAAGATGTTGCAAGCTTTATTAAATTTAGCGATGAAGCAATCCAATGCCTGGTCTACATCATTTAGGGATTCGAGGGTGGACCAATCAATTTGTTTAAGGTAGGCCTTGAACGGGTTTAGTTTCATCCTCTTTTAAGGACATGATTTGTTATGTTTTGGAGGGGGGCTTAAGGGCTTTATTGGCCCAGTGGCATATGACAGGGGAGTGGTCGCTGAGAGAATCTGCGAGGACTGTGGTGTTGGAGATCCACTCGGGATGGTCTGTAAGGATCCAGTCAAGTAGTGTACTGGATCCAGTGTGGTAGTTGACCCTAGTGGAGGATTCAACCATTGAGAGACGTTGATATAAGACAGGGCATATCTGTAATGGGCAGCCACATGTGACAGCCAATTTACATTGAAATCTCCTAAAATTACCACCTCCCAGTTTTGCCTCAGGCCTTTGATATAGTCAATAATCATGCTGATGCCAGGAGATTGTCCTCTTGGGGGAATGTAAACTGAGATTACTGTAAGTGATTTGCTATGCGCACCTAACAGTAGTCTGATGGCAAGGGCTTGCGCTGTGTTCCAGGTGTCTATTTGGGGGAGGGCATGACATCATGTGTTATCTCTAATGTAGAGTGCACAACCCCCACCCCTTTTCCCCAGTCTGTCATGTTTGAAGAGGGTATACCCATTTAAGGCTAGGGATGAGTCAGGGATCTCGAGTGAGAGTCAGGGTTCCACTAGGGAGAGGACGTCTGGACTGTGCTGGCTTACCGACACTTGGAGTTGGGCAATTTTAGCCACAAGGCTGCAAATATTAATTGACACTAGTTTTAGTGTCCCTGGGTTGTTACTGCTGCTCTGTGGCTGTTGGAGTGGGGCAGGATTCTCCTATACCTCTGTTTCTTCACACATCTGATGGGGTGAGAGTTAGGGCCGGCAACCCCAATGTGCACCCCGATGCCAGTTGGGTGTGTGGGCAGGGGTCCTGGGGGGTTCAACCCTAACACCGAATTCTCGCTTTTGTCACTGTGGAACAACCCTAACTAATGCAGTAAACAGAGCTTTTTGCCTCTAATATATATATATATATATATACACACACAGATATATATATATATATATATATTAGCGGCATGGTAGTGCCACTATAGTTAGGGTTGAGTACCCCATTTAAGGTTAAAGTGTGAAATTTTGCAGCTTAATAACTTTGCCACTGTATGACGGATTTGCCTGAAATTTGGCAGGCATGGAGCGGTACCATAGATCTCAGGACCTGCCAAGTTTCGTAACCATCGGATATACGGTTGTGGAGCTATAAAGCACAATAAAAAGTCACTTTTACACTTTTTTGCACATTTTTTGCTCACATCTACAGGTCGCACAGTTTGCAAGACCAGTCCGAAACCTTCAGAGAACATGCACCCTGGGTTCCCGATGTGCCTTTCAAAGATTTTGTGAAAGAATATTAAACAGTTCAAAAGTTATTCAAAAAAACAATTTTCCCATTATAGTCAATGGGAAAAGTTAACAAAAAGTTTGACAGTGTCTCAAATGCAGTTTTTAGTGTCGCAAATGACCCCTGTAGTGTTGAGAGTCAGCCATTTTTTTTTCCAGTTACTGGTCACAAAAATGCATGGCATTTAAATTTGGGACCCCCTAGGGACACAACTCTTTCTGTGTTCACCTAGTCGAGCCTCGAGGATGCTAGCCAGGTCTTTTTTGGGGGGTTAAACACCGCAGAAATATGTTTTTGAAATTTTTGTAAACTGTAGTGTCGCAAAGTAGTATTGCACTTACGACACTTTCGTGATTTTTTTTGCGAAAGTGTTGTGATTTGCAACACTACTTTGTGACACTATGCCCAAAATAACAGGAATTATTTGCCACCCTGCTGCAAAACAATGGTTTGGTCTTTTGGGCTGAAATTTGGAGAGAAGAAAGCCAACATCCCACTGATGTGCCTTTTGGTGGTTTGGTGACAAAATATTACAGGGATGCAAAGCTACGATACTCCAAAGTTGATGATTTTT
Organism: Neoceratodus forsteri; assembly: GCA_016271365.2. NCBI lineage: Eukaryota > Metazoa > Chordata > Ceratodontiformes > Ceratodontidae > Neoceratodus > Neoceratodus forsteri. The sequence continues at coordinate 1,226,198,759 of CM057450.1, forward strand.
CCCATAGACTAACATTACAGCGTTCGCTGCGCCCTTCAGGGCCTGTATCTTGGAAACACTTCGAGACACGGAATTTTCATTGCAAAAAATGCTTAGCCCTCACTTGCAAAAACTAGCCAGGAAAGTCATAAATAATATGAAATTTAATTTTTTTTCCTACATTGTACGGTTCCTGAGATATAAGCAATTTAGTATTCCAAGTGCTCATTTTCTGCTCCGAGGCCCATTATTATGCATACATTCTTTGTATTCACTGTGTTTCTCTATGCAGCTTTTGGGGGAAAAAAGGGTGTGTGAATTCATTACTGTTACACTTAGCATTTCCACTTGAGTTTCCGTGCGTTTTGGTACCATTTCGTCATACCGTAATGCGTTACCCTTTTGCATTTTACCGTTTTGTGCTTGCGTTATTATTTACCATTTGTGTTTCCATTACTGTTTCTGTTTGCGTTTTGTTTTGCATCACCGTGTGCATTACCATTTACGTTTGCGTACACACTTCTGTTTGCATTTCCTTTGGCGTCATCATTGCTGTTACTGTTAGCATTTTTTTTCCAATTGCGGTACTGTGACCGTGCGCATTACCATTTGCGTTTCTGTACACGCTTGCATTTGCATTTCCATTACTGTTCGCTTTGGTGTCATTGTTGCTGTTATTGTAACTGTTTGTGTTTCCAATTGCATTACCATTACTGTTTGCATCTTCGTCACCATTTGCGTTTCTGTTGCCCTTAGCATTTGCATTTTCAGTTGTGTTTCCATTGTCGATTGCATTACTGTTTCCTTCTGCGATGCCACTGCCTTAACTGTTTGCATTTCTGTTTGCGTTCCTGTCACTGTTTGCATTTTCTTACCGCTTATGCTTCCATTGGCATTACCATTTGCTGCCGCTGTTAACGCTGTGTTTCTGTTGCTGTTAGCATTATGCTACTGTTTGTGTTACCAATTTTTCATTAACATTTGCGCTTGCACTTCTTACCATTTGCATTACCATTTCACTTAAGGCCACCATGTGCATTACCATTTGCACTTATGCTTGCATTACCGTTAGCATTACATATGTGACAAAATACATACGGTGGGAGCACGGGCCCCCACCACCACATTCCATTCACTATTTATAGTGCTCATTCTCAAAAGAAGGAAATTCATGGCAAAACTCTGTATAACGCATCAGTTAGGACTCTTCCACAGTGACAAAAGCGAGGAATGGTAAGGTTGCCACTTGCACTCCAAGCCTTTCACCCTGTCCATGACAGGTGCATTGGGTCGCCGTCCCAACTCTCACCCCATTCTCCCATACTGCACCACCTCAGCTTGTTTACACATGGGATGGGGTGACAGGACCGACAACCCCAATGCACACCCCAATGCCTTTTGTTGGGGACGGTGTGGGCTTTGGGTGCAAGGGATGGTAACCCTAACATCAAATTTCCTCACTTTTTGTCGCTGTGGAACAACCTTAACTGATGCATTAAACAGAGTTTTATATACACACACATATATAATATATGTATGTGTGTGTGTGTGCGTCATATATATATATATATATATATATGTATATATATATATTAGGCAAAAATCAATTTAATGCATCAGTTAGGGTTGTTCCACAGTGACAAAGTGAGGAATTGGTGTTGGTTGAAAGCCCCCTGACCACTCCCAGCCCACCCACCCCAACCAGTATCGGAGGCGCATTGGGAGCCGCCGGCCCCAACTCTCACCCCGCACATGTGTAAAGAAGCAGAGGTATAGGAGAATGAGGTGAGAGTTAGGACCGATGACCCAAATGCACACACCAATGCTGGTTGGGGGCTGGGTGGTTCAAGGGGCTTCCAACCTTAAACTGAATTTCCTCACTTTTGTCACTGTGGAACAACCCTAACTGATGCATTAAACTGAGTTTTGCCTCTAATTTCCTTCTTTTGAGAATGATGACAAGAAATAGTGAATGTAAATGCAGTGACGGGAGCAGCAGTGCCTACAAACACAAAATGGTAAGGCGCATAGTGACGCAAAGCGAAAAACAAAGATAAAGAGTACTGTAGACACAGAAGGTTAAAATTACAAAAACACAAGCACAAATGAAAATGCACACAGTAATGCAAAATGTGGCATAGACACAAAAAGTAACTGAAACAGGTACAGAACCACAACCAGAAGCACTAAGGGTATCAGTTATAGAAACACACACTATAGTATTCCCCAAAATCTGCATATAGAAAAACAGTGAGTACAAAGAATGTATGCATAATAATGGCTCTCGGAACAGAAAATGAGGACTTGGAATACTAAATTGCTTATATCTCAGGAACCGTACGACATAGAAAAAAAATTTAAAAGTCATATTACTTATCACTTTCTTGGCTAGTTTTGTACTTAGGCCCTAGCTGGGGGCTAAGTGTTTTTATGACAAAAAGTCCGCATCTCACACCGTTTCCGAGATACGGGCCCAGAAAGGCGCAATGCACGCCGTAATGTTATTCTATGGGGAAAAAAGACAAATTTGCAGTCCCATAACTTTCCCTCACTGTAATATATTTTGACCAAACCACTGAAAGTCACATCTGTGGGATGCTGGCTTTCTTCCCTCCAAATTTCAGCCCAAAAGACCAAACTGTTATTTTGCAGCAGTGCGCCAAAGGATTCCTGTAATGCGGCAGACACCGTAATGTTATCCTATGGGAAAAAAAACACTGAAAGGCAAATCTGTGAGATGTTTGCTGCGTTCCCTCCAAATTTCAGCCCAAAAGACCAAACTGTCCTTTTGCAACACGGTGCCAAAGAATTGCTGTCATTGTCACACAGCCTCGAAAAGTACTGTTGAACTTTGCGAAAGCTTTCGCAAATTCATTCAACACTGTCGCAAGTGCAAAAGTTCTGTGCAAAAGTACTTTTTCCAGAAATCTGAAAAACATATTTATGGCCTGTTTTACCCAAAAATAAAGACATCCCTAGCATCCTAAGGGTCCGACTAGGTGAAAACAAAAATAATTAGGTTGCTAGAGGGTCCCAAATTTAAATGCCAAGCATTTTTCTGATGACCAACTGAAAACAAAATGGCAGGTTTGCGACAGTGAAAGGTCCATTTGTGAAAGTAAAAACTGCATTAGCGACACTGTCGAACTTTTTGTTAACTTCTCCCATTGACTTATAATGGGAACTTGTTTTTTGAATAACTTTTGAACCGTTTAATATTTTTTCATAAAATCTTCAAAAAGCACATTGGGGACCTCAGCCGCACGTTCCCTGAAGATTTCGGACCGTGCTACTATATATATATATATATATATATATATATAATTATCCCTGCCCAGTAGGGCAGGTATAGTTAGGGTTACACAGTCACTTTTATGTTAAACCCCAAACCTTGAACTTTAATAACTTTGCAACTGTTCATCTGATTTGCCTGAAATTTGGCATGCTTGTTCTCATACCATGGAACTCTGGATCTGGAAATTTTCGTTCCGGTTGGGCTTTCAGTTGCGGGATTGCAGAGCGTCGAAAAGTGTGAAAAATCCTCAACTTTTGTGAATTCTTTGCTTGTCTCCACAGCAGGAATGCTTTGTCCATCTGGTCTGACATTTTCAGGGTGTATGGAGACTGTGTCAAGGATGAGCCTTATGAAGATCTGGTGAAAAAATATTAATCCATTCAAAAGTTATTATAGTTTAAAGTCTCCCATTATATCCTATGGGAAAAAAATATATGTTCCGCACAAAAGCAAGTGGTACTGTCGTGAAAGCATCTTTTTCTGTTGCAAATGCGCTCAGTACTGTTGTGCCTCTGCCATCTTGTTTTCAGTTAGTGGTGGAGAAAAAATGTTCCAGTTTAAAAACTAGTGCCCCTAGATAAACACCAACTGTTGTGTTTACCTAAACGGGGTCCTAGGAACAGCATCCATGCATCAGAATTTTAAAATACCATCCAGAAATATGTTTTTTTTTGATCAGGCCATTTATACTGTCAAAAATACAAGCACAACACTTTCTCAAATTTGCAAAAGTGCTGCAAAGTACTTTCACAATTTGTGAAACTTTTGCAATTTGCAACAGTACTCTCCCCAAAATCATGGTTTTTTTTGTCACCTCACTGCCACTAGACGGTTTGGGCTTTTCAGTTGACATTTGCAGGGTGGCAAACCCTTGCACCACAGATGTGCCTTTTGGTGGTTTGGTGAAAAAAATTTCCATTGATTCCATAGTTACAGCACTCCAAAGTTGTGAATTTTTCCCACAGGTTAACAATGTGGCATCCGCCAAAAGCACGGTTTCTTTCTCACCTTGCTGCCACTACATGGTTTGAAGTTTTGGGCTGAAATTTGCAGGGTGGCAAGCCCTTGCACCACAGATGTGCATTTTGCTGGTTTGGTGAAACAAATGACACCGGTTGCAGTTACAGTACTCCGAAGTTGCAAATTTTCCCATAGGATTACATTGTGGCAGCCGTGGCACCTTTCAGCGCCTATATCCTGAAAACAGAGATATGGCTTTTTCACTAAGCGCAGCTTGGTACACCTTAAGCATGCATAGAGGTGGCTAGGTCATGATTATAACTGCAAAATAATTTTTTCCACATTTGCTACGGTTACTGAGATATGGCCAAATAAACGTTATGAAATCTGCTTGGAATGCCTCTAAGCCTGTGCTATGTGTCTGTACTTATGTGTACGTGGAGGGCCCATGCTCCCACCTATGCATACTATTTATGCTAAACTGGGAGCACTGGGCTCTCTTATACTATGTCTCTACACTCATGGGTGGGTGGGAGCGCAGGGCCCATGTTCCCTTGTATGAATACCATTTTTCAAACCTGATGACATAGTTATGGATGGCTGGTAGTGCAGGGCCTCGAGAGACCACACTCCCATCTATGGATACCAGTTTTCAAACCTGACAACGTAGTTATGGGTGAGTGGGAGTGCATGGCCCAGAAGGCCCGCGCTCCCACATATCGATACCATTTTGCAAACTTGAGGACATAGTTATGTGGATAACTTTTGGAAAACATGAGGAAACAGTTATGGGTGGGAGTGCAGGGCCCGGAGGGCCCACGCTTCCACTTATGGATTCCAATTTGCTAACCTGAGGACACAGTCATGGATGCATGGGGGCACAGGGCCTGGAGGGCCTGCACTCCCACCTATGGATTCCTTATGAGTAATATTTCACTTTCTCAAAAAGAAGGGAAATTCATTGCAGAAAACTCCATCAATGCATCAATTAGGGAGGGTTCCACACCAACAAAAGTGTGGAAATTCAGTGTTAGTGTTACCAACCCTACCATCCCACACTCCACACGCCAACAGTCGTCAGGGTGTGCGTTGGGGTTGTCGGGCCTAACTCTCACCCTATTCTCCCATACTGTACCACCATGGCTTGTTTACACATGGAATGGAGTGAGAGTTAGGCCCTGACAACCCCAATGCACACCCGATGCCTGATGGTGTTTGAAGGATGGGGTGGTAGGGTTGGTTACCCTAACGCCGAATTTCAACTCTTTGTTGGTGGAATCAATCCTACCTGATGCATTAACAGAGTTTTTTGCAATTAATCTCCCTCTCTCTCTCTCTCTCTCTATATATATATATATATATATATAGATACAGATATATATATATATATATATATATATATATATACACACATACACACACACACACACACACACACACACACACACACACACACACACAGTGGAGCCCACTTATAAGAACATCGGTTAGTGGAACATCCCGGTTATAAGAACATTATTCTGATGTCCCGATTTTCCCCCATGTATTTCTATGCAATGAGAGCCTGCTTATAGTAACATTCAGCCCGGTTAAAAGAACATATATCTTCAGCATCTTTGCCTGATCTGATAGCTGTCAGTGACTAAAACAAACTGTGTCACTGACTTAGCTCACTCCTCTCAGCTCAGGTGATTAACGCGGTTAACACATTCCCTGGTATGCGGCTAGGTGTTAATAGGAAATGATTAGCTGCAGCACTCTGAGCATTCCTGCATTGATTCGCCTGATAAATGTGCTGCTTTTCTATTGTTTCCTGATCCCTTTCATCCTGTGGCAGTAACGGTGAAAAGACATGGCTAAACAGGCTAGCACCCCTCTGAAAGAAAAGCAGAGAACTGCGCTTACCTTATCACAGAAGCGATCTATAATTGAATGCCTTAGCAGTCCTTCATCAAAACGGAGTGACATAGCGAAGGAGTTCAGTGTGAATGTTTGCACAATTTCAAGAATCATCAGCAGTAAGGACCAGCTGATTGCTGACTTTGAGCGAGGGTTGAACAAGGACGGTAAATGGAAAAGAACTGGCAAGGATGAGCTTGTTGAAAACGCTTTGCTTCAGTGGTTCAGCGCCTGTCGCACAGTAGATGCACCTATCAGTGGCCCTATTCTGCTAAGTAAGGCACAACAACTAGCTGACGGAATGGGTCTGAGCTTCACAGCCACAAACAGGTGGCTCTGCAGATGGAAAGAAAGCCATGGCATACAATTCAAAAGATGCCAATGGTGAAAAACAAGACGCTGATACAGAAGGTGCGTGGTCATGGAAAGACACTATGCTGCGAAAATTACATTTTTAATGCAGATGAAACAGGGATCTATTTCCGTGCGGTTCCTGAAGGAACTCTAGCCTTCCGCACAGATGCTGCAGCCGGGGGTAAGAAAAGTAAAGAAAGAATCTCTGCTCTAGTCTGCGCTAACATGACTGGGGATGAAAAGTTACCACTGCTCTTAATTGGCAAATCCAAAAAGCCATGATGTTTTAGAGGGATAGATTATTTTAGCAACTAACTACTGTCGTTATGCACTGCATGCACTTTGAGGCAATTTACTGTTTTTTATTATTTAAATCCTGTCAGTAAAGTTTTATATCGGTATTCCAGTACTGTATTGCATGTTTATTTATAGCAGCAACACTCCACCTTGTGGCAGGAATAGAACATTGCATGTGATTTTCTCGCTGTAACGGTAGCCCATCTATAAGAACAGCCCACTTATAAAAACAATTTTCTTTGGCAAATAGGGTGTTCTTATAAGCGGGCTCCACTGTATATATATATATACACACATTTATATATATATATATATATATATATATATAGTATCTATCTACATGCTATCTATCTATATGTAATAGTCATTGCAAAAAAATGTTGTTACTGCATCAGTTAGGGTTGAAGTGACAAAAGTAGGGAAATGAGACATTAGGGCTGAGTCCCTAACCACCCATCCTCCACACACCAACAGGAATCGGGGGAATCGGGGTGTGCTATGGGGTCATTAGGCTCAACACTCACCCCATTCCATGTGTAAAGAGGCTGACATGGTACAGCACAGGAGAATGGGGTGAGAGTTAGGCCTAACAACCCCATGGCACACCCGATGCCTGTTGGTGTGTGGAGGATGGGGGGTAGGTGGGGGGATTAAGGCTCAACCCTAACATCTCATTTCCCTATTTTTGTCACTTCTACCCTAACTGATGCATTAACAACGTTTTTTGTAATGAATTTCCTTACTGTTTGAGAAAGTATAATGTAACTGGTAAGTGGTAGGGCCCCACACTCCCACCAAACTGGCCATTTGTACTTAACGATATGCATCTGTGGGAGCGCGGGCCCTGTGCTCCCATTTACACACAACAACAGAGCCATACAGTAGCCCTATAGGGTTGAAAAGGAACCCTTGTAACACTAATTTGCCAATATCTCAGTAACCGTATAGACTATGAAAAAAATTCCACTGCAGTTGTAATCATGACTTCAAACCCTCCATGCGTGCTTAGTCCACCTAAGCTGCAGGTAGCGAAAAATCCGTATCTCACATCGTTTCCAAGATACGGGCACCGAAAGTCGCTGTGTGTGCCGTAATGTTATCCTACAGGAAAAATCTCAACTTTGTGATAGAATATCTATGGAACCAATTAACTTTTTTACACCTAAACAGCATAATTAACATCTCTGGGACACCCCCTTTATACCTTGCAAATTTCAAGCCAAAAGACCAAACCATTTATTTACAGTGCACTGTCAAAGTTTTTAAATTCCTAGTTCGTGACATGGCAAAATGCCTGTTCACGAGGTCAGTCCCCATTTGCATGCTGTCAAAATCACCATTCTCAAGAAATCCTTGATCGTCAGATTTTGGCCATCTGGTCTGTAAGTTGCGATCAAAGATTTTGTCAGCTCGCGAAAGGGAATTTTGTCAGCTCGCGAACAAGGAATTAAAAAAAAATCCCCTTTCGCGAGCTGTCAAAATCCCCTTTTGCAAGCTGATCCTCTTTCATGAGGTGTCAAAATCCCCTTTTGCGAGCCAATCCTTGTTAGCGAGAAAGGCCATCTGGTCAGGAAATGACGATCGAGGATTCTGTCAGCTGGCAAAAGGGATTGGCTCACAAGGATTTGACAGGTCGCGTGGGGATTTGTCGTTGCCAAAAGGATTCAAAGAACCAATCCCCATTCATGAGCTGACAAAATCCCCTTTCGCAAGCTGATCCTTGTTCGCGAGATAGGGCCATCTGGTCCCTAAGTCACGGTCAAGGATTTTGTTACCTCGCGAAAGGTGATTTTGCCAGTTCACAAAAAAGAATCAGAAGCGAGTCACAAACAAAGAATTTCAAAGTTTAAAACGGTTGTTTTTTGGCTAAAATGAAGGAAAACAAAGGCATAGGTTTGTAGAGGGTGTCACCCTGAACAAAACCCATGCTTCATTTGCAAAAGAAGTCAGCCGTGGGGCACGCTACAACATTTTGTTTGGAGGAAAACATGAAAACAAGATGGCGGCTTGCGAAAGGGGAATTTTTCCTCCCGAATGGGGATTTTATAAATTCCCTTTTGCGAGGTGACAAATCCTTGCTCGCTAGCCCAATCCCCTTTTGCAAAACATACATATAAAGCTTAGACTGAACTGAGCATGCTCAGAACCCACAAATTAAAAATTAAATAACTTTGGACCGGATTAAAATATTTTCACCAACCTAATACTGGATTGTTCTTTAACCAAACCTCTTTCTACCCTGAAAATGTCAGACCAAAATACCAAACAGTGTGGCCGCAACACGATGGGCAAAAATCAGCAAAAAAGTGCAAAAAAAAAAAAAGCGAAAAACACTTTTTGTGGTGCTTCACTGCACAAAAAACACAAGTCCGATCGAAACACAACTTGGCAAATCAAGAGATCTACCATACAAAACCATGCATTCCAGATTTCGTGCAAATCCATTGAATGTTTGCAAAGTTAATAAGATGCAAAATTTGGCGTTTAACATTAAACTGCCTACTCAACCCTAACAATATTGGCTCGACTGTGCCAGTATGATACATATGTGTGTGCTTACAGGAGAGAAAAAAACACAACTTAGCGTTCTTACAGCTAAATCAAAACTTACAGATGAACACATGGAAAAGAAACAGTCTCTTGCCTTTGGAGAACTCGAACCCGCAGCTGTGGTCTCCCTCTTCAGTTTCCAACCAATAAGCAGCTGTGTATGCTATACACTGACCCCCCTTCTCTGCAACAATGTGAAAAAGGTTCTCTCCTTACAGAGCCAAGCTCTTATGTCTCAGCCATGCCACTGTCACATAAAAACAAAAACCAAAATACACTTAAACAGTGTCAATGTAGTATCACTTTTCAGACCTCCAGGAACAGATAACTCTCGTCACTCCCTCCTCTTGAAAATGAGCTGATAAACAGCAGACCCACATGAGTGACTTCTGGAATTTGACCTGGCTGACCTCTCTGTATTTGCTGGCACCCTTTAATCTGCCCATTAACTGTATGAAACATTAAGCTTCCACCGCAGAGAAGATCTATGACTGGCAGGACATCCACCCATTTGAACAACAGGGGTCTTGATTAGCAAACTTCAGAAAACATCAGAGAATCTTACATTAGCATTCCAGTGAGCTAACCATATTAAAGTGCAAGTTTGCCACACCAGGTAACTACAGACCAGTGAGCTCAACCTCGATAACGAGCAAGCTGTTAGAATAAGTCTCAAAGGACTAGACAGTAGACTTCCTGGAGGAATACAGTTTTACATACAGAAATCAGTATGGTATTATGATGGGAAGTTCATGTCAACTGAACTTGATTGACTTCTTCAACTAAGTGATACAGATGGTGGATAAGAGTCAAACAGTCAACCTTCTGTAGCAGGATTTCAGTAAGGACTCTGATTTGCTGTCTCACAGGATGCTTATCTGGAAGGTGGGGAAACAGGACTAGGAAAAGGACTGAGTTGATTGGCAATTGGCTGTCAGACAGAACCCAGTGGGGTCTTGACTGATAAAATTCTCTGATGTCAAGAAGGTCACAACTGGAATGTCCGTGGGGTTGACTCTGTGACTGGTACTATTCAATATGTACATCAGTGACACTGGGCAGGATTACAGGTTAAAGTAAGTCTACAAACACATGAAACAAAATTCTGTGGGGGGGTAAACAATGATGAGCAAATCAACAGCATGAAAAGGGATGTAGAAAAGCTGTGGCAGTGTTCCAGAATATGGCAGCTAAAAATTCAATGCCAAAAGATGTAAAGTGATGCACATTGGCAACACAAATCTGCAGATCGAATATAGCATCTGTGGAGTCTGACAGAGCATTCAAAAGAGAAATGGGACCCGAGGTTATCACAGACAGCAGTTTGAAATCTTCTTCTCAATGTGGGGCAGCATATGGAAAAGCTAATAGGATGCTGGGATGAATAAGGCAGGGCTTCACTAGACAAAACCAAGCGGTGATATTGCTGCTACACAGGTCATGGGTTAGGCCACTTGGAGTACTATGTGCAGTTTTGGAGCTCTCATCTGAAAAGGACAAGGAAAGGATACATTTATTCACCAGAAGGCAAAATAAAATCATCTGGGGCAGCAAGATGGGAATTATCAGCAAAGATAAGACAGCTTAAACACGTGCTAACTAGAGGAAAGAAGCAAGAGACGAGACATGATAGAAACCTAGACACGTGCAGGGACACAGCAGGGTGGAATTCTTAGATTTATTGAAATTACGAAGTAGCACAATCACCAGGGATCACAAACTCAAACCACAATGGGGGATGGGAATTCAGGAAGAATTTGATGAAATAATTATTTACAGACAGGGCTGTGGGTTGGTGGAGCACTCTACCCTGTAATGTGATTAATGCTATAACTATCTCTGGGTTCAAAAGCCAATGGGATATGTGGGGGGGGGGTCAACAGAAGCAAAAGGGAGGGTGGAGGCTCTAGGATGCCTGATATGGTTGTAGAATTCTAGGTAGGAACAATAGGGCAGATTTTTAAGTCTTTTTCCATCCTATACCATCTACGTAGCTATGTAGCGATGGATCTATGCAACAGCAGTCTCCAGTGCAGTATATGAAGACAGCAGCTGGATACAGCATGTTTGAGAAAAAGAGTTAAATAAGATTAGTTTTCTTGCATCTTAGATAATATTCTGTAAAATAAACTGAACCTCCTTAGGTGCACTAAACTTGTCAGAAGGGACAGTAGACAGACTGACAGAGGCAGTGTAGTTGAGTGGTTAGAGCACCAACTTGGGAACCAGGTGTTTGTAGGTTCAAACCCTGCCAGAGCCAAATACTCACTGTGTGACCTTGAGCAAGTCACTTAACTTCCCAGTGCTCCAGTCCACCCAGATGAAGAAACGTGTATAAGCAGAACCATACGTAGAACAAGATGTAGCATCTCAGCTGGGCTATCCAGGGTAAAGCAACTGTAAACAAAACAAGCATTTGTCAATTCCAAATGTTTGCTTGCTGGCATTAGCATTGGAAGTGCAAGAGTTAGACAGATGCAGAATAGGAATGGCAGTGAAGTATTGAAGTGACGCCAACCCAACCCCCACCCTGCAGAGACTGACAGGAACTGGGGTGTGCCTTTGGGTCATCGCCCATAATGCTCATGCCATTTCACCTCACCCTACCCTGCAGACACCGACAAGTGTCAAGGTGTGCCTTGAGGTGTTCAGAGTTTACACTCACCCCATTACACTCACCCCATTCCATAAGGAAATATGCTGAAATGGGTGCAGTATAGGAGAATGGGGTGAACTTTGGGGCCGAAGAGTCCAAGGCACACCTCGATGCCTGTCACTGGCTGTAGGTTGGGGGTGGAATGGTGTGTGCATTGCTGTCGACAATCCCAAGTCACACCCCTGATGCTTGTCAATCTCTACAGGGTAGGGCGTTATGGTCGGAAACCCTAACGCCCTGGCCGTTTGTTGGTATTTTCACTCCAGGTTTTCAACATGGGTTTTTGTGACCCCACCGCATGAACAGTGACACTATCAGTTCATTAGCCGAAAGGTGATTTTGCACAGTGACTGTGCCATTTGGCACCACAGGTGCAAAAACAAATTTCGAACAGGATGTGAAAAATGACAGCTGCACTGTTCATGAGGAGGTGTAAAAAAATGGTAATGTTGAAAATCTGGAGTGAAAATATAAAAAAAATTGGTGAAGTCACGAGTGTGTGTAGAAACCGTGCAACGAACACCCGTAATGCAATTATTTTTGGAGATTTTTTTACACCAGATTTTCAACGTAGGCTTTTCGGGACCTCCACTCATGAACAGTGGCCTGTTATTTTCTTAATATGTCCCAAACATTAATTTCGCACAGCGACCACGCCCATTGTGTGCCACAGGTGCGAAAATACAGGTTACTCACCTGTAACAGGAGTTCTAGGAATGGTATATGTTGTTCATCCACACTTTCTGGCAGGTATCCTTGCCGCTTTAAATCTTGCCGGAAGGTCTTCAAGCTGGCTCCTCCCACTCACCCGGGTGGTAAAACTCTCGGCTCCGCCCCATGACGCCAGATCTGGCCCGCTGGACGCTCAGGTTGTGCGTCGAAGCCGGGAAGGTCGGGTGGGTCGTGTGGATGAACAACATATACCATTCCTAGAACTCCTGTTACAGGTGAGTTACCTGTATTTCTAGGGACATGGATATGTTGTTCATCCACACTTTCTGGCAGACTCCTAGCAGTTCTCCGGGAGGAGGGAAGCAAGGCGCACACCCCCTACTTAGGAAATAGAGACTGGAGAACTGAGGCCCCAAAACCAGCATCCCGGTGTGACTCAAGGTCGATGTAGTAGTGGGTAATAGAGGTATGTGCCGACTTCCAGGTAGCATCCCTGCAGATATCCTGGATAGGGACGTCCCTGGAAGCAGCTACCGATGCAGCGGTATAGCGGGTAGAATGAGCTCTTATCCCTCTGGGAGGCTCCATGCCCGCCAACCTATAGCAGAGATCTATGCAGGAGGTGATCCACCTGCTTATCGTCCACTTGGCTGCAGGTCTGCCAGGTGTGGCTTCAGCGTAGGTGACAAACAGCTGGCGAACTTCTCCCCAATTCTTCAGCCGTGCGCTCCTTATAGTAAGCGAGCGCCCTTCTAGGGTCCAGAGTATGGAGCCTATATTTGGCCTCCGAGGTGTGATTAGGGTAGAACACCGGCAGAGTCAATACCTGGTTAAGGTGAAACTCCGACACCACCTTCGGAAGGAATTTCAGGTGGGGGCACAGGACAACCTTGTCCCTGTGGAAGACCAGGTAAGGAGACTCGATGGAAAGCACCTGAAGCTCTCCCATCCTTCTGGCTGAGGTGATAGCCACCAAGAAGGCGGTCTTCCATAACAGGTGAGAGATGTCACACCTGTGCATTGGTTTGAATGGCTTGCCCATGAGCTTTGCCAATACCAACAGTAGATCCCACGGAGGTGGAGGTTCTCGCACCAGAGCGGAAATGTGATCAAGGCCTTTGAGAAAGTGCCCGACCACCTTCTCCTGTGCCACCGACTGCTTCCCAGCCCGCGCCCGGTAAGCAGAGATGGCTGCCAGGTGCACCTTTAGGGTCGTCGACCTAAGCCCTTGCTGAGAAAGGGACCATAGGTAGTCCAAGATGCTTGCCAAGGAACAGGAGGAAGGGTCCAGGCCCTTGCCCTGACACCAAATGGAAAATCTCTTCCATTTGAAGGCATAGCATTTTCTGGTCGACTCCTTACAGGACGGCTCAACTACATTGAGGACCTCGTTGGAAAGACCCAAGGCCTGGAACTCTAGCCACTCAGGAACCAGGCCATCAGGTGCAGGGACTGAAGGTCCGGATGGAACACCTTCCCCTGACTGACTGATAGCAGGTCCGGGCGAGCTGGAAGCTGCCTCGGGAGCCTGGAGCTGAGGCTGAGGAGATCTGGACACCAGCATTGGCGGGGCCAGTCTGGGGCTACCAGAATCACCTGCGCCTTGTCCCTCCTCACCTTGAGAAGCACCTTGTGGATCAAGGGAAATGGGGGAAAGGCATAGAAGAGGCCTGGGGTCCACGGCCTTGAGAAGGCATTCCCCTGCAGCAAACCCTGCTGAGGGGGGTGGGCATGAAACAGCCTCAGCTTTGCATTCTCCCTGGAGGCAAACAGGTCCACCTGAGGTGCGCCCCAATGGGAGAATAGATCTTGTACTACCTCCGGCAGGAGAGACCACCCGTGGGACACAGCCCCTATCCGGCTTAGGGCATCAGCCAGGGTGTTGGAGGCTCCTGCCACATGGATGGCTAGAAGATTCGCCTCCAGGCTGCGCACGAGTGACCAAACGCGAAGAGCTTCCTTGCACAGAGGCATGGAGTGCGTCCCGCCCTGGCGGTTTAGGTAGTACATGGTTGTGGTATTGTCCGTCTGGACCTGAACCACTTGACCCCGAAGAAACGGAGCAAAGTCGGTGAGGGCTAGACGAACCGCCCGAAGCTCCAGCAGGTTGACATGGCATCGGGACTCCCGAGGGGACCAGGGGCCGTGTGCTCTGTGCTCCCCCAGATGGGCACCCCAACCCATCAGAGAGGCATCGGTTGATAGAGAGACCGTCGGCTCAGGGCGGACAAACGGGATGCACTCCTGCAAGTGAGCTGGAACGGTCCACCACTGGAGAGCATTCCACATCCCCTGGGTCACCGTCACTAGCTGGTCCAATGGATCGCAGTGTTGTGACCACTGGCTGGCCAATCCCCGCTGAAGGGGACGCATGTGCCAGCGGGCCCAACGGACCACGCTGGTGCAGGCTGCCATGAGACCCAGGAGGCGCAGGAAGTCCCGGGCAGGGCGCGATTGCCCAACCAGAAATGATTGGGCAAAGGAGGAAAGAACCTCGGCCCTGTCCGTCAGGAGCCATGCTCTGGCACGAAGAGAGTCGAGCTCTGCCCCGATGAAATGAATCACCTGCTTCAGTCCAAGTTCCGACTTGGCCTCGTTGATGAGAAGGCCGATCTGAGAGCAAACCTGGAGGGCCAGATCTCTGGACCGCTCCACCTCCTGTCTGGAGGGGGCTGCTATCAGCCAATTGTCCAGGTAAGAGTACACCCGGACCCCTCGGCGCCACAGGAATGCTGTCACCACCGCCATGCATTTGGTGAAGACCCTGGGAGCAAGAGAAAGGCTGAAGGGCATGGCTTGGAACTCGTAAAGGGATCCCTCTGCTCAAAAGCGAAGGAATCTCTGGTGAGACGGACGGATAGAGACGTGAAAGAACGCGTCCTGTAGGTCCAGAGAACAGAACCACATGCCTCATTCCAGGGATGGTATTATCTGAGCCAGAGTGACCATCCTGAAGGTCCGAGACCTTAGGAACTTGTTTAGGTCGTGCAGGTCGAGAATGGGGCACCAGCCCCCCCGTCCGTTTTGGGACCATGAAGCACCTGGACACAAACCCCGGGTCTGAGGGAGGTCCACCACCTCTCTGATCACCTCTTTCTCGAGAACAGAGCAATGTCGGCTCGGGTGAGCCGATAGCGAGGCTGCGGATTTCGGCGCTCCGGGGGCGATGGGTCGGAAGGGCGGGCCTGCTCAACTCCAGAGGCAGGCCTTTCCTACCACTTCCAGCACCCACCAGTCTGTGGTGATAGCGGACCAGGCGGAAAGGAGTGGTGGAGCCGCCCCACGGGGGGAACCCGGGGTGGGGTGACGAGGTTGGGGGTGACACCCCTCAACCTGTCACTGGGTAGGCTTGGAGGAGGGACCGGCCGAGGGACCTCCTGGGCCTTTACTTCCCTGCTTCCTGTTGGAGGAAGCCGCAGGCTTGGGTTTGGGATGCCAAGCTCGAGCCTGCTGGCCCTGATGCCGCTGAGCCGGACGTGCCGTGGGCGCAGACGGACGAAAGGGCTTGGGTTGCGGTCTGCGGCCTGCGGCCCTTGTCCCTCTGGACGGATGAGACCGAGTCCAGAGTGGCACTAGACTTTTCGATCCTCTGGAGGTGACCTTCCACTCCAGGGCCAAAGAGGTCGGTCCCCAAGAAGGGGACATCCACCAACATGTGCTGGGTATCCGCTGTGAAGGTGGATATCCTCAGCCATGCCCGACGGCACATAGCCACTGCGGCCGCGACTGACCTGGCACATGAGTCGCCGATGTCCAGAGCAGTCTGAAGTTGCTGCTTGGCCACTGCCCTGCCCTGATCCCGCACCTGCTTGACCGTGGTCTGCAGGTCAGCCGGGAGATGAGGGACTACCTTGTCCAGGGAGCCCAACAGGGCATGAGAAAAGTGTGCCATCAGCACGGCCGAGCTGGCCTGATGAAGGCCAAGGGAGGATGCAGCGTAGACTTTGCACCCGGCGTAGTCCAACTTCTTGGACTCCTTGTCGGGAGGCTTGTCCACGTCCCTGGCACTTCCAGCACGCCAGAAGACGCTGTCGGTAACCAACCCCTCGGCTTAGGGGTGTTCCGAAAACCCAGACAGGGAACCGGTAGGGACGGTGTACTTCCTTGCCATCCTGGCCGAAGGCACAGGGCAGGAAGCAGGACGCTGCCAGAGCTCCAAGGCTGGGCCGACAATGGCCTCGGCTACCAGAAAGGCCTCCGTGGGAGAATCCCCTTGGTCCAATATCTCCATTAGGGGATACTTGGCCCACTTGGATACGGGCTCGAGCTGCATCCCGGTGGACTCCGAGATGAGCCTAAGCAAACCCATGAAGGACGATGGGCTATTGTCCAGCGACTGACCTCCGGAGGACTCCAGGTCGACCTGCCTGGAGAACAGGGAGGAATCGTCGTCGGACTCGGATGAGTCCGCAAAGAGCTGCCTTGGGCCTGAACCACCTTCCACCTGCCGAGGGCGGTTGGGAGAGAGGGTGACAGACAGCCTATGGGGCAGGCCCTGGCCCGACCGAGAATTCTTGGTCGGGGCCCCAAATTTCGGCTGTGGAGGTGGAGGTTCCACCAGAATCGTTGGGGCAGCCGGTTTCGGTCATGCAACAGGCCCGGGGGCAGGCACCTCGGCTAGGGCAAGGGGTTGCTTCGGCTGCTCCGGTGACAGCCACTTGATGGCCGGGGAAGGTGACGACGTCGGCTTGCTCCCGGACAGAAGGAGCTGTTGCCACATGAGGTCCTCATAGCGCCGACGCAACTTGCGTCGAAGCCTCTCCTCGTCCGAGGAGGAAGACAAGGACGAGCGGTGACGCCGCTTACTATGGTACCGAGACCGAGACCGTCTATGTCGGCGGGATCGACTGGACCGAGAAGATGTCCGAGACCGAGAACCTCGGCGTTTCCGAGGAGGGTTCTGGGGCAGGGCGGGGGAAACCCACTCTCCCCTCGGCTCGGAAGTTTCAACCATGGACTCCGGAACCGGAGGCACAGGCAAGCCCATGGTAACCTCGATCTCTGCCGGGGGAACCGGAGAGTGAGGGTTTTCGGCTTCACCGGTCAACAACCCATCCGACGGGTCGAGAAAAATCTCGACTGCGTCGACGGGTGTCTCGGTCAACTAACCTGATGGGGAAACCGTGAGGCCAGTGGCCAAAGCCGAAGGGTCGACCGAAGTCGATGGTCGACTACTCGGGTAGGGGGACCTCTCCCACTCCCAAGAGCATCGACGGAGGGACTTACCTTTGGAGCCCTTCTTTTTGGACTGAGAGGAAAGTCCTGAAGTTGTTGGTCCCTCTCCCTTGGTGGAAAGGGACTGACAGAACTCCTTAAAAGAAGCTGAATAGGAGGATCCCAAGGAGAGCGGGATAAAGGCCGTGGCCGAGGAAGACGAAGATGCGGCCTGCGCCGCCTCCTCCTCGAGGGCGATCATCTGCATGAGCTGTTCCGCCGAGCCAGCTGCCGCGGAAACCGCCAAATGGGCCTCCTTCGACTTTACTGGCGGGTAACGTTTCTCGGGGCGCCCAAATTGTAAACAGGCGGCGCGGTCTTCCAGGACGTAGACTGAGAAGGAAGAGCACAGGTCGCAGGCCTGCGGGTCGTGCTCAAGGCCTAAGCAGTAGACGCACATGGAGTGCGGATCCATCTGAGACATCTTCTGCCCGCATGGGCACCTCCGAAAACCTGGAGTCGATTTATCCATCACAGCCGCGAGGGAAATAAATGACCGAAGTCTTGAAAACCTTAAAAGTTATTTTGGGTAAACAGAAGAAATAGGAACCAGTCTTATACGCAGAGCGTTAAGGAGGGAACCTGAGCTTCCAAGTGGTAAGGAAGATCTGGCGTCATGGGGCGGAGCCGAGAGTTTTACCACCCGGGTGGGTGGGAGGAGCCAGCTTGAAGACCTTCCGCCAAGATTTAAAGCGGCAAGGATACCTGCCAGAAAGTGTGGATGAACAACATATCCATGTCCCTAGAAACATGTTTTGGGAAGGATGTGAAAAATGACAGCAGTACTTTTCATAAGGCGGTGTGCAAAAATGACAATGTTGAAATCTGGAGTAAAAATATAAAAATTGGCGAAGTTACAAGCATCACGTGGCTTGCTAACACAACTATTAACATGATCATATTTGGAGTTAGTTCAAATTTGCAACATGGGCTTTTTAGATCTTCCTTATGAACACCGTCACTGTGATTTTCTTAATCTGTCCCGAACGTTGATTTCTCACAGCGACCGCACCATTGTGTGCCAGATGTGCAAAAATACATTTCAGGCAGGATGTGAAAAATGACAGCTGTACTGTTCATAAGGAGGTGTTGAAAAATGGCAATGTTGAAAATCTGGAGTTAAAATATAAAAATTCTTGAAGTTACGAGCGTGTGTGGGAACTGCACAATGCATGCCTGTAACATAGTAGTGTTTTTGGAATTTTTTCACCAAATTTGCAACATAGGCTTTTTGAGAGCCCACCTCATGAACAGTGACACTGTCATTTCGTTACTCGGTCCCGGAAGGTGATTCTGCACAGTAACTGTGAAATCACCTTTCGGGACCGAATAACGACATGACAGTGACTGAGTTCATGAGGTGGGGTCCCAAGAACCCCATGTTGAAAATTTGGTGCCAAAAGTCGCAAAAATGGCCACGATATCCACCCAAGTTGAAATCCCCCTATTTATGCCATTATACAGCTTACCAGCAGTTCTTCAGTTCGCGGTCGACTTGAAGAGTGCAGATGTGTTCCCACTCTACCGAAGTTCGTCACGCTGGGCTCCAGAGTTAAGTATGGGGTGGGGGTGTGTGGGGAGGTGGAGTGCACACAGGGCAGTTGCAGGTTAGGGAAGGGGGACACCGCAGACAAAGAGGGACCATTTTCTTGTTTACTGGTAAAAAAAAAAAAAACTTTGCGGGAAAGGTCTTCTTTTGTACAGGTACATTTGGCACACTGGGGTGGGCTCCCAGTGTGACAACTGCATTTTGGGAGGGGACTGAAGCAGATGGGGATTGGGCCCCTGTTGGCAAAGAAAGCATTTCTGTGTTTGGGGGGGGGGCATGATGCTGAGGGGGACTGGGCACCTTCCTCGGCAGACAAATAACAGGAGGGGAAACATTATGCGGACGGGGATTGGGCTGCGAGTCGGCAAATGAACTGGGGAGGGGCATGCCGACAGGGGGATTGGGCACCCCCGATGTCGACTTTCGCGGGACTGTGAGAGGCAGATTGCGACAGCCGCCATGTTTAGTAAAATTTTACACCAGGCAAGGCACACCCTGCAATGAGGGAGCGCTCCCTCATTGCAGTGGCAAAATTGTTTCAAGTTGGTGGCACGCTTCTGAGCAACTGTCATAGACAGTGTGCTCATTTATTGGTGCCACAGAGATAAGCCCCAAAAAGCAGTGGCGGCATTGGCCACAACACGACTGCACCTCCACAACTTCCTACGCCAGCAAGCTGTCACAACATGTTGCCTATGCATGCAAGCAAACATAAAAAGGGAGGGGTCTCCTGTACATTTCATATACATTTATTTTTAAAGTACTGGCTCTCCGAAGTTGAGATTGAGGTGAGCTGGGATTTAAGAAGGCATGGGATAGGTATAAGGGAACCTTAGAAGCAAGGAGGGGGGTTAAAGCAGGAGACAAGTATGGCCAACGGTGTGAAAGTAGGTAGGGCACATGGGCAGACTAGGTGGGCCAAGTAGTCCTTATCTGCCACCAGATTCTACGTTTCTGAATAACAGCTAAGAAGCCCCATGGAACTGATTTTTTTTTATTAATTAAATGGAGCCCCTAGTTGTTCTCCAATCATGTCAGCAGCAGCAGCAACAGGGCCATATCAGAGGTCCCAAAGAAATAGGCTTTGTAAGTAAACGGAACCCCAGGGACATGCTGGTGGAGAACAGAACACATTATTAGGGGTCTAAATCCCAAGGTATAATAAATATACTTATAAATAATGCCCTGCTAGCTTCAAGTACACGCTAGCAAAGAAAGGACTACGGTGTGATGGGAAAGGATTCCAAATCAGAAAAGCTCTCAATAATAAAAGCAGAATAAGATTTTAAAGGAAAGATTGTACTGTACAAATTACCATAAAGTTGGAGAACTGCTGCTATTGTACAGTTCAGCAAACATTCCATCACATAGGGGTGAGCATTTCTGCCCACCTGTTCAGGGTTTGACTTTTGGAGTTCTGAGATTAGAGAGATCTGGATCCCAAACATTCAGATCTGAACCACTTGAACCCCAAATTCCAGTCCATATAGAATATTCAGGTTTCATGTTTAAATGCAGCTTGATCAAAATTTCCAGAAATAAGGGGCATCTAAGGCAACTTTAGCCAACCTGTTTATAGGCTGACAACATACTGTAATACTGTAGCTCTGCTCTGTGATTCAAAAGACCCTGAAAGCAGTGTGCCTAAGCAGAGTCAGTTGTTCAGTAGGTTGTGTGCTCACCTATGGGGCTGGTAGACTGGATCAGGCTACTATGCCTGGGTTTCACTAAGGCAGCGTGCGACTCACGCCATGGCCCCAACCAAGCGATACTTAATGTGAATGCCAGAAGTGTCCTTTGGATGCTCGTGTCTTTGTCGCTTACCTGCAGCTCTTCCTCCCTACCCACTGGTTTCAGTCCTTCCTGTACCTCTCACTTCTAATTCTCATTGGCTTCTGCCTTGATGCCTGACTGCAAGTTTTTGGTTCCTTACCCCACTGATACAGCACACATTTGCAGTCTGCAGGTGTCCATCAGATCTTCCAATCCGACATTCAAGTCACTGCTCCCATAAAGAAGCCATACTCCTTTTCTGCTTGCTGTCTGTTTTACCCTATAGGCTTTAATCTGTTGTTACCATAGCTGCATAGGCAATTTTGGCCTGATGGTGTATATTCATGTCCAGTGATTTCCCTATCAGCTTGATGCTTCTAATCATAGCTCTCTGTCCATGGCCCAGCTTCCAATGTCATGACTGTGCTGTACCTCCTGGAACTTCTCCTGGCCAGCAGTGGCTATGCTCTGCCCCCCCCCCCCCACACTTATTGTCTTCTGTGGGGTCTGCCAGGGGGTGCAGTTGGGCTTCCCATCTCCCCTTTCCACCACGTCCTTCTCTGCTGTCCACTGATCCTCGGCTGCTGCATCAGGTGGCTTGCTGCTGCTGTGGGAGTTTTCATGATTTCTTCTTTGTTGCCTGTTCTTTCCCTGTTTTGGTCCTTCCTCAGGCTTCTGTTCTGGATGGTTATGTCTTTACTTGCTGCACTCTTCTTTCCTGCCCTCCTACTACTGTACGCTCCTCTGCATCCCTGTCCTTCTCCCTGCCACTAATGTCTGTGCTCTGCATTTTGGGAATTTTAGCCACTTTCTGGATTTGTGGCCTTTGCTCTACCGTACCATTGATCTGCTTGCTTCACACTAGCTGCCCACCAGCCTGCCAAGGCAGTCGCTTGGCTCCTTTCCTCAGGGCTCAACACTTATGCTATGCTACTTCATACAAGCTTTGCCCATCCTACCACTTTCACTCCTACCTTACTTTCATACTTTCAGGAATACATCCCAACGAATACTAGGCATTTGCCCTCAATGGCTGCTGGGATTTCTCCTCAATGCTCAGCACCCTTCACGGGCTTCATATGCTTTTGCCTCTAAAGGCTTCATATGACTCTCATGCTTTTGCCCCCAAAAGCTTCCATACCTCTTCAGGCTGTGTCTTTAAGGTCTCAGCTCCAATGTCACTTTTGTTGACTTTGTACCCTGAGGAGAGAATCTAGACAGCCATGCCTGAAGCAGCAGTTCTTCAAAGTCTTCTCCTTGTGGTTCACTCTGCATCCCCGGTATTCCTTTAGCATTTGGGTTAAACCTATATGCACCTACTGGAGTGGGGGGGACACTTACAACGGCTCCTCAGGTTGCAGGGCCCCCTCAAGAAGCATGTCAGAGGTTCGACTTCCTTTCAATAAAAGGAAAATTTATAAAATATTAAGCCTGGGGGGTGGCAACCAAAAGCCTTGGATTCCCAGAGGTTTCCTCCACTTGTTTCTTTTTCCTTGCCTGTGAGTTTGGTCTGGATGGCGATGTCATCTATCTATACAGAGCCTAATCATTTCCTTTCTCTTTTTGGGAAGTAGTGTTCTGACTGTTCTATTTTTAAGCCTTCTGTGCTGTCTTTTTTTGACATCTTCTCTTAGTACCTTAACACTAAGGGCATTTTGTTCCTGTTGCACCTCTAGGGTAGAAACCTTCCTTAAGAGGTTTTCTGTGCCTTCACAGCACCACAGAAGGGTGTAAGTCCCTGTAACTGGGACAAAGAATGCCAACGGCCAAGTTTAGGTTGCATAAGCATCATAACTACAGTTCAAACTGATGCATCCAGCCATGCTAAACTTCCTATCACCAGAGAGCAGCAGCGGACTGAGCGGTAGCAGCTGAGTGAGGAGAGCAGAGTGGTAAATACAGGTGTGTGTTAGCCTGTAAATACCTCTGCTCCCACTGTGCTCATCTTGATCATTCTGCCCTGCTCTTTTAGTGACTGTGAATCCTGGTTGCAAGTGTGACGATGTCCCATTCGTGATGAACTGACTGCTGCTTTGTGGGACATGTTGTTTGCTGCTCCTGCCCCTTGTAACAGTGTTTGCACATTACTTACTGTTTCTTGCTTCCCTCCGCTTTGCCCTACCTTACAGTACTGTGCATGTGCCTGCCAAATCCCTGAGCTTGTGGAGCTGCCCAGCTAGCCAATCAGCGGTGATGGCAGAGCTGCTGGAAGGATGAGGGCTACTGTATAAAATCATAAGGCTGCCTGGGATTGGCAGTGGACTGAGTGGTGGCAGCGGGGCACAAAACTCTGTCCACTCTTCCCAGTTTGCTGCTTTAGTTGGAAGGGAGTTTAGGTCTCAGAAATATCAGTTAAAAGGAGAAAACTACAATACGAATAGAAGGGGTACTTTGTTCAATCAGAGAGTGGTGAGCCAACAGAATCGGCTTCCAGCCAAAGTGGTAGAAAGCAGTTCACTGAGTGCATTCAAGATGGCACTAAACAAATATATGTGAAGAATAACAACGTAATTTCAGATATAATTCAAGTTGTGTCACAAAGGCCTATGGCTACCTGACTCGTAGTTTCCTATGTTCCTATGTTATTTTTGTTAGACTATTCTTGAACTGAGTTTTACCTTGTTGTTTTGTTTTTAAAATCAAGATTGCTTGCTTTATTTATTTTTTTTATGTATTTTCACAAATGGTTCCTAATCATATTAAGGTTTTGTGTATTTTTTTTATTTTTGCTTAGCAGCTATGTTCTCTGTGAGGCTTGTGCATCAATTTTAGCTGCTTCTTCTGAAAGGGTTAGGGAGCATAAACAAGTTGGATTTTACTATGTCTAGGAAACTGTTTTGTCACTTTAAATTCAATTGCGATTTATCTTATGTTGTCTTGCGTGTAGGTGCAAGCAACATTTTGCAGTAGTACCACATTGAGAGGTGTGTCAGTGTTGGCGAATGCATGTCACGCTTTAGTAGGTGCGTCCCTCATCCCCCAATTAGCGAGCACGTTAGTGCTGACGTGGAAATTATGGAAAGTGCCACCAACTTGAAGGAAATGTGCCGCTGCAATCAGAGACACGCCTCCCCGACGTGCCTGTCCTGGTGAAACATTTCAATAAACAGGGCAGCTCCTGCCGTCCACCACACACAGTCCCCATACTGACATCGGGGGTGGCCAATCCCACATGTTGTCATGTTCCCCCACCCCACACACTTTCTTTGCTGATGGGACAATTAGCGAGCATGCTAGCGCTGATGTGGAAATTATGAAAGAAATGCGCTGCTGCAATCAGAGACCAGCTTGTCATGCACTGGCAGATGACACGCCTCCCTGAAGTGCCTTTCCTGGTGAAACTTTTCAATAAACATGGCTGCTCCTGCTGTCCGCCACACACAATCCCCATTTTGACACTGTGGTGGCCAATCCCCTGTGTCAGTATGTTCCCCCACCCACTTTCTTTGCCAATGGAACAATTAGCGAGCATGCTAGCACTGATGTGGAAATTGTGGAAGGTGCCGCCAGGTTGAAAGAAATCTGTCGCTGTAATCAGAGACAATATTGTCATGCAGCAGCAGATGACACACCTCCCCAATGTGCCTTTCCTGGCGAAACATTTCAGTAAACATGGTGGCTCATGCTATCCACCACACACAATCCCCATACCGACATCAGGGGTGGCCAATCCCCCATGTCGTCATGTTCCCCAACCCCACACACTTTCTTTGCCGATGGGACAATTAGCGAGCATGCTGGCATTGATGTGGAAATTATGAAAGAAATGTGCTGCTGCAATCAGAGACAAGCTCGTCATGCACTGTCAGATGACATGCCTCCCTGACTTGCCTTTCCTGGTGAAACTGTTCAATAAACATGGCCGCTCCTGCTGTCCACCACACACAATCCCCACACTGACATTGGGGGTGACCAATCCCCTGTGTCAGCATGTTCCCCCACCCACTTTCTTTGCCTATGGGACAATTAGCGAGCATGCTAGCACTGATGTGGAAATTATGGAAAGTGCCACCAAGTTGAAAGAAATCTGTCGTTGTAATCAGAGACAAGCTCGTCATGCAGCGGCAGATGACACGCCTCTCCAACGTGCCTTCCCTGGTGAAACTTTTCAATAAACATGGCGGCTTCTGCCATCCACCACACACAACCCCCATACCGATATCGGGGGTGGCCAATCCCTCTTGTCGGCATGTTCCCCACCCTACACACTTTCTTTGCCAATGGGGCCCAATCCCCATCAGCATCAGTCCCCCCGAACACACACACTTTCTTTGCTGACAGGGCCCAATCCCCATCGGTATCAGTCCCCCCAAACTCATGGGGCACACTGGGAGCCCACCCCAGTGTGCCCCAACATCCCCCCCAAAAGAAAACTCATGGAGCACACTGGGAGCCCACCCCAGTGTGCCCAACATTTTTTTTAGTTCATCTGGAAAGAAAGAAACTGTCCCTCGATGTCCGTTCTTTGTTTTCCCTGTAAAAAGGAAAACGGCCCCTCATAGTCCCTGGTATCCCCTCCCCCAACCCACACCCACCCTCTGCACACCCCACCTCCCTGAACCCCCCCCCCACTCCATACTTATCTCTGGAAGTCCAGCGCTGCGATCATCTGTGCAGCGGGACGCTCAGGGCTCTTCAAAGTTGAACTGCAAAATGAAGAAATGCTGGTTAGCTATATAATGGCATCAAGGGGGTTCAACGTAGGTGGATATCTCAGCCATTTTTTTGAATTTTGCCTCCAAATTTTCAACATGGGGTTCTTTGGACCCCACCTCATAAACACACGCTCTGTCATCTCGTTATTCGGTCGCAAAAGGTGATTTCGCGGT
The DNA here is from genome assembly GCA_016271365.2 of Neoceratodus forsteri. NCBI lineage: Eukaryota > Metazoa > Chordata > Ceratodontiformes > Ceratodontidae > Neoceratodus > Neoceratodus forsteri. The sequence continues at coordinate 1,226,224,786 of CM057450.1, forward strand.
CACTGCATGGAATCACCTTTTGGGACGGATTAACAAAACAGCAGTGCCACTGTTCATGAGGTTGGGTTCCAAAAAGCCTATGCTGCAAATTTGGTGAAAATATTCTAAAAAATGACTGTGTTACAAGCGTGCATTGCGCAGTTTCCACGTATGCTCATAAATTCGACAATTTTTAATATTTTCACTCTAGATTTCCAACCTTGCCATTTTTTCACACCTCCTTATGAAAAGTTCAGCTGGCTTTTTTCACATCTTGCCTGCAAAGTGCTTTCACACATCTGGCACACAATGGCACGGTGGCTGTGGGAAATCAATTTTCTGGACAGATTAACAAAATCACAGTGCCACTGTTCATGAGCGCAGGTCCCAAAATGCCTATGTTGAAAATCTGGTTACAAAAATTCCCAAAATAATTGCTCTATGGGCGTACGTTGCGCAGTTTCTACGCACGCTCGTAACTTCAATTTCTCATATCTTCACTCCAGATTTTCAACACTGCCATTTTCTTACACCTCCTCATGAACAGTACAGCTGTCATTTTTCACATCCTACCCAAAATGTGTTTTCACACCTTTGGCGCCAAATGGTGCAGTCACTGTGTAAAATCACCTTTCAGCTAACGAACTGATAGTGCCACTGTTCATGAGGTGGGATCACAAAAAGCCCATGTTGAAAATTTGGAGTGAAAATACCAAGAAACGCCTGGGGTGTTAGGGTTTCCAACCATAACGCCCCACCCTGTAGAGACTGACAGGCATCAGGGGTGTGACTTGGGATCGTTGGCTGTAATGCACACACCATTCCACCCCCACCCTGAAGCCAGTGACAGGCATCGAGGTGTGCCTTGAAGTCTTCAGCCCATTCTCCTATACTGCACCCATCTCAGCATATTTCCTTATGTAATGGGGTGAGCATAAGGCCCGAAGACTCTAAGGCACACCACGACACTTGTCGGTGTCTGCAGGGTAGGATGAGGTGAAATGGCATGAGGATTATGGCCGACAACCCAACGGCACACCCCAATGCCTTTTTAGTCTCTGCAGGGTGGCGGTGGGGTTGGCATCACTTCAATACTTTACTGCCATTCCTATTATGCATCTCTTTAACTTCTGCACTACCAATGCCAATGCCAGCAAGACAACATTCGGCACTCACAAATGCTTGTTTGTTTATTTTTTCTAGGAGGGCTGTGTTATGGCTTTTTGGATTAAAATTGTTTAAAATGTATGTCTTGTTACATCAGTATTTACAATGCCATTTAAATATTGTGGTTTGATTTAAGCTTTCTCTGTTATTATTGTCTGGTGATACTGAAGTTAACCTGAGGCCTTTGTCTTCAGTTGCTGAGGCTAATTCACCTTGAAATGGGTCACATGAATTAACAAGCATTAACCAATGTCACCCACGTATGCTTGCTGGTATTCGCCGTGTAGTTGTTGGGCATAGATAGTGCAGCAGTTGTGTATGCATTCTGAACGTGTGCTATGATAATGGAACTTGATGCATACAGATACTTAAGGGCCACTGCCCACATTTTTTTTTTATTTCTAAAGTATATTTTAACACTGGATCTGTTACCATTAATATAACCACACAATACATAAATGCCCCATAATTAGCAGAATGTTTGCTTTTATTGATTTTTCAGGCTAAAAATACATTTGGGACAATTTGCCTTGGCCACCCACCGACCAATGCTCTCATGTGTCCATGACGCAATGTGGCACCGAGCCACAAGTAAACTTGTTCATGACGGAGTTTCAATTTTTTTAATACATTAAAACAAAATACATGTTCTGTTAGTGTTAAATGAGTTCAGTAAAGTCAATCTTTTTGCAAAACAAGTGCTCTAACATGGTTTACTCTGGTTATGAAAATCGAAGCTGTCAGTCTGCACACATGTATTAGGCATAGGGACTACCTCTCCAGCAAGGGGAGGTTGTGTAAGTATTATCTTCATTAGCCAATAACTTCTCTGTTTCAAATGGCAATATTTTTTCAGAACTGACAATGGTGGTACATTCATTCAAGTGTATTTTCAGCTTGAAAATAATCAATAAATGGAAATAAATGTTCTGCTAATCATGGGGCATGGGACATTTATGTATTGTGTGGTTATATTAATGGCAACCGGTCAAGTGTGAATACTTGAGAAGTTAAAAAACAAACATACAAACAGTGTCCCTTAAGTATCTGCATGTACTACGTCCCACTGTTACAGCACATGTTTAGAGTGCATACATAACTGGGCAGGCCAGTCAGCACAGCAGTAGCACTGCTGCTCGTGAGGCCAGTGACCCAGGTGTGCTAGCAAGCCCAGTTGTTGAGGGCCCACCGGGGGAAGAAGACCAACCATCCCAGAGGATGCGCTCCTCCTTCAGAGAGAGTGGAAGGGGGACCATTACCTCCACGCAACGGCCACTGATGGAGGTGCAAGTCTGAGTGCCCTACAGAGTGGGGGAGTGCAGACTGTCTGGGGGGGGCGCCACACACTCTTGTGCATGCCACCTCTCAGCCTGCAAGCTTCTCCATTGGGGGCTGAAAAGGAAAAAGGACCTCAGCATATAGAATGACGGCCCTGCTCTTCCACAGACCCCACACCTCATTGACCTGGCTCTTCCTAGTAATGCCATATTAAGTTTCTGAGGGATCTGGCCCAGCCTGGGGACCCTTTCTGAGGGACCTGGCCCAGTCCGAGGACCTCATCATAGGGGGCAAGCCACGAGGGAAACTTGGGAGAGGTAAGTCCCCAGAAGAAGGTGAGGTGACAGGGTTGGGGAGATGCAGAAGCCTGATGGTGAGGCCAAATGTTAGCTAAGAGAGGCAGCATAAACAGAAAGTGAAAAAGGAAAAAAAAATGCATACATAACTGCTGTGCGCTATCTATGGCTAGCAACCACACAGCGAACACCAGTAAAGGAACATGAGCGCTGTTGGCAAATGCTTACTTTCTGATACTTGTGCTTTCATTTTTATATGTTCAAGTATTTAATTATTTGTTGCAGTAAGTTAGCATATGTTTTCATGATAGAACCACTGCATGTATACAGAAAAGATCACACAGTGGACAAATCTGTTATATTCTGTTTTGTTAAAAGCATTGTCTGTACCATGGCAGTAGATAACTACATTGTGACTGTTGTGGTGAATAATATTAACTTAGTAAATAATGTAGTATTACCAAAATTCAGAAAGAGTGAAAAAAAAAGTTTTATAAAATTCACAGGGCCCCCTTACCTGACAGAGCAATCAGCATAATATACTGCTGTGGCCATGCAAATAAGGGATCCTCCTTGCATCCAGGATGCAATAGTATACACACACGTTTTGACAGCTCTAAACTGCTGTGCTTGTAGCACTGTTTAACACCGTCAGAACCCTACCCTTAACTTTGTGCACAGTCTTCCTCCAGCCTCACACTCCCCTATACATCATAAACAATCCGTGGTGTTCAGTGGTCTCCCCACCCCTGATCCCTAACCCCAGAGGGACGGTAGCCCATGGCATGAGGCACTGGCGATTGAGCCTGCAATAATGGTGACCCAATCTAGCATGTCATTAGGGCTACCGATGGGGTAGGGCGACCGTTGGGGGGTCGCAATATAGCAATGGGATGTCACTATACGTATGCGTGGGGGGGGGGCGAGCATGCACAGTGAGGGGCAGAAGGGATTGTGAGGGGTGGTGCCACAGTGGGTTGCCGAGCTGGCCCTGTGGCGTGGTGGGTGGGTTGGTGGTGGCTTCAGTGGGCAGGGTGCTGGGTTTTTTGTTGTGCCTGGCCCCAATTTTTTCTTTTTTTACATGTTTTTGCACCCTCCCTGGACATGCACCTCCCTGGAGTTGAAAATCCTTAGTCTCTGGTGCCATTTTGAAGTACCGAAATTGATTTTCAGCACTCTGGCTTCAAGATAGCGGTGACTGCTTTTAGACTTTCGCCGCTGTTACATAAAGCAATCCAGAGGCACAGTTCAAGCCCCACCTGTCCCTCCCTCCCTCACTCAGGATCCAATCCCCACCCTGTGGCCCTCACTCACCCAAGTACAGCTGTGATGTGCCCCTGAGACACTGACTGGCACAGCCCTGCCACTCACCACCTTGGCTGTCTGCCATCTGAATGACAGGGAGTGATCATGCACCTACTGTGGAAACAGCTGTTTCCATAGCAGGTCTGCGATTACTCCCTGTCATTCGGAGGGGGCTGTGCCACTTGCCATCTCTGGGGTACATTATCACTGTGCTTGGGAAAAAGAGGGCTAGAGTGGATGGGGTGGTAGGACCTGAACAGGCCAGACAGGTGGGGATCGAACAGTATCTCAGAGGGTGAGACTTCTCAATACCAGGTACTTTTTATACTACATGGGGGGATCAGCGATCAGGGGGTAGCAGGACCACTAGATACCAGAGATTATTTATTCTACTTGAGGGTGCAGCAATCATGTATGGGATTCAGCTGCACACAATGCCTCTGCACAGCCCTGTGTGGTGGCACTGTGCAAAATGCTAATAGGCCCATAATGGGCATGCAAATGGCTCTTACTGCCTTGCATGCTCTATGGGCTTATTAGCATGCCACAGCTGAATATGGCTTGCAGGAACACTAGTGCTGTCCCATTTCAGATACACTATTTGCATTCAGCTCCCGAGGGCCACATTCCAGTAGGAGGTTGTGTCAGTGCAGCATACAGTCACTATGCACTGCACCAACACAGTTCCATATTCAGACAGTTAGCTCACACTGGCCGGAACACATTAACTGCTCGTGTGCTATCTCACGTCCAACGCTACTGTGTGTGCTGGGCACACAGCCATCTCTGAATATGGGGGCCTATATCTACGTATAATTATACATGAGAACTGTATTGTTAGGATCAATTGATGTTGTCTGGACTCCAAGCTTTCATTTAAAAACAAAACCTATGTTTCTACACCTACCAGCTGAAATGCTACATCCTTCAAAATATTATTTCAGGCATTACAAAATATCATAAAAGATTAGTTTTGGAAACGGTCGGAAGACACTAGTGGTTGTTCTGTAAGAATAAACACATTCTTTTCTAGTTTTTTTTTTTACTTTCTATTTTTCCCTCCTCTCTCCCCTCAGCTCCAGTCTCCTCGGGAGTACCTAGGAGTCATCCCACTATGGTTCGCTCCTACCTGGTCAATCCTCCATCACCCATGTAGCCTTGGTTTGCCCCCCTGGGCGGGGACGGGATGGGCTCCAACATTCCGAAATTCTCTATCGGCGTTGGTCGGGAGGATGCCAGGAGGGTGGCCGTAAATCATGGGCAAGCTCCGGTTCTCCATCTCCACCGGAGCTCTGATGTCAAGGCCTCACCGATGTCTGCCACTCCCTGCCCCTTCGCTACGCTTCTCTGGTACTTGCTGTATCTCCGGCTTCTGCCAGAGGTCAGCCAAGCGTCAAACAGGGACCCCTGTCCCTCCCGGGAGAGGAGAGCTGTCCTCCAAATGCTCGATCCTCTCCCTCCCCTGCTGACCCCCAGCAACCCGGGCTCATTCCCGAACCCGGGTTGCCGGCATGGTGCGAGGTGTGGCGTCCAGCACTTCAACCCTCAGCGCCACCAGGCCGGACCCTCTTTTCTAGTTTCAACTCACTAACAAATTGAGTCGACTACCTTGGAGTGGCAACAAGACATTTTCAGGTGGCTCCAAAACACTGAACCAGATGACCAAATGTTTGAGTCTGCTGGCATTAACTGAATAAATAAGCACAAAGCTTGAGATGAAAAAATGCCACATTTACTGGACAACAGAAAAAATGTATGGGGCATGGATTAAGCTACCCACCAGGAACAACTTGAAATGGGAGGTGGGGGCAGCTGGTATGCAACTGTATATATTCCTATGCAATCTATAGCATTGCATTACAGCCCTGCTGTGGTCAGCGTGCCACTGACTTTTTCCCTTGGAGGGGTTAAAATAGCAAAGTTCACTTCTTCTGGTTCTGGCCACGCCCACCAGAATGCTAGCAAGAGGTCTGCTTTCAGTGTAGGAAATGGAAAGGATTCCTTGAGAGAACCCAGCACCTTGTAATCTAGTATTGAATATATCTGACAGGGGTCTGGGTATATCTTTCTCATTATATACTGCATTTTTACACTTTCTTCAGTCAGTTTTATGCCTTTAGGGGTGTGCATTTTACATAGAAGCAGTCTCCTTCCTCATTTTACTCCTGGAACTGAGGCAGACCTTTAACTTCACTAAGCAACCATAAAAATGTGACAGAGGGAGTGTATTGGGGTCTAGTGGTTAGATCACATTCATGAGAACCAGCAAGTTCAGGTTCAAATCCCAGCAGAGCCACTTATTCGCTGTTATCCTGAGCAAGCTGCAGTAGCTAAAGTGTAGGAGAAAGGTTCATGAGATATCAGGTATTAGGATGGTGTTTTGTAACAGGTTAAACTGGGTTTTGCTATGCTTCTATTAAAAAGAAGGTACTGAAGAGCACTTTCCCAAAAAATAACTACAGCACTCACTTTTTTATGCTTTTTTCACCCTCCCCCACACATACCTCTCAACCTTGCCTCAAAAAATCAGGGACAAAATCACAGACACATGACCAAAATCAAAAAAAGGATAATATCAGTTCATGAAGCCATTACAGTAAGTGGTTTAGTGATAAACGCATTTTCTGATGGAGAGCTAGACTGTTAAACTATTGTCTAGTTATGATTTTATGACTCAAATGTCTACTCATGAATGGCAAAAATGCCAAATTTAGGAGGAACAGAGAAATTCTGTAATGCAGAATCAGGGATGTCCTTGAAACTCAGGGACATTTGAGAGCTGTGCCCACACTGCCACTGATTTCTGCAGAAGACACTGAGCATAAGTAACAATGGTGTATCCAAGCAAAGCCGTGACTCCAGCATCAGTATCTCAACGGAAGCAGAGAACAGCAGTTTGGTATAGTTTGATGTTAGTCCGATCTAGGATGTAGAAGCAAAAATAAAAATATTTTGCAGATAACACCTTTTATTGGGCTACCAAAATTGCTTCTGAGACTAGCTTTCAAGAGTTAGAAGTCCAATAAAAGGATACCACCCACCTGTAAAATACAGTATGCGTTCTTTGTCTCATCTCCAGTGTGACTACCTGTACCTGTATTCTAGTCTTGGCCTGGCATGGCTCCTAGATGATGACAATAATCATTCTGACATGCTGCAGTCAAACTTCTTCAGTAACTGACCAGCATTGGTTGTAAGTGGCGATTTACCTTGGTAATCAGATAGGGAGCAGAGAAATCCAGAGCTCAGGTTTAACAGAAACATAGAATTTGACAGCAAATAGGACCACCAGGCCCATCCAGTCCCCGCTAAAAATACTGCAGATCCTGCATGATCTTTGGCTTCACCTCCTCTTTTGAACTGCTCGGTTCCCAGTGTCTATCCCATGCGGTTTTGAATTCTTCCAACTTTGCCACCATCACCCCTGCTGAGAGGCTGTTCCATGACTCACTACTCTTTCTGTGAAAGTACTTCCTCACATTGCCCTTTCATCTACTCCCCAAATGAGTGATCTGACATGTGCTATGACTGTTTCAGGTGCGATGTATTTCTGGTGGTTGTGGGATTTAACCCCATGACTTCGGGGGGGGGGGGGTGTTCATAGGTCAGTGCTCTAACCTCTGCACTATACTGCAGACCTTGCTTTTCAGTTTACATTGTCACTCTCTGAATACCTGTGCAAGTCAGAGTCATCAGCATAATGACTGACTGCCTCATTCTCTCTCCACCAGTCTGGTCTAGCAGTGCAGTACATACTAAGGAGGTAAACAAACAAAATGTCCCTGCTAGGTCAGATCTACATTAGTTAACAGAACTGTGCTCTGCAGTCACTGACATGAGCCCCCGCTGTATATGTTTGTGCCCAGCAGGATTCTTCAGGCTGCAGAAAAGGTACAAACAACAGAAAAAAAAGTGTCACAACCACAGATTCATGAATAAAGTAGATTTGGACAGAGGAAGAGGAGGGGGAAGAATATGGGACACAGACCAGCAACATCAACGAGGTGATGAAACTCCACTGTGGAAGTAGAAAGTAATATAAGTCAGTGCCTGTTCATGTTTTCCCTGCTCCCTCTCCTCTTGTTTGCAATATGATGTATAGCTGTCACTACGCAGCCATAATTATAAATTCACTGTTCAAAACTGGCACCTGCTGGCCAATGGACTAAGAGTTTCCTTTGATTAGCCCGTCTGGCTTGTGATGAAGGAGGTGAAAGTTTAGTAAGCAAACCACCAAGGCGTGGAGGACAAGTGGAACACCCTGCCAGAGGAAGTGGTGGGGGCTGAAACAATCACGGGATTTAAGAATGCATGGGATAGACATAAAGGAATTCTGGAGGTCAGGGGTAAGGGGGAAACAGACTTCTAGGAAAACAAACTGAACTTACAAGCTCAAATGGGCAGACTGGGTGTGCCATATGCCCTTATCTGCCGACACTGTCTATGTATCTATGCATGTTTCAAGTCATTAGCCCTACTGGCTAGTGGTTGCCAAATGTAATTTTGACCACTAAAATTTGACATTTGAGAAGCTGTCTTACTAATTGGTTAAACTGTCATATTTTTGGCTACTGCCTGGCTACCAGAGAAAACACTAAGTCATAACTCAGATTTTGGAACCTCATTTTAGAGCCCACCTTTTAAGAGACTGTGGAAAAGATTTAAAAGTCCATGAAAAAACACACCCATGATTGAAAATTCCTCAACATTTCATTAAAGCTAGATGTTATGCAACTACTATAAAATTCATGATAAAAGTATGTTTTAGTGATCTACGCTGCATTGTTTTAATAGACAAATTATATAACAGTGTATAGCACCTTCTGCTGGTGACAATTAGTAGTGCAAGCTGTTTCTGAAGATTACATAGTGGTGTCACTGATTAATGAATATTATAATGTTGCATACACCTCTCGTAAAAAAAAAAAAAAATTGTTAGTGATGGAATTTTTAAATACACGCAATCCTCTACCTATTCCTAAAATAGAATTTGATGAAAAATGGTAAATCCAAAAGTTACATGAAAAAATACATAGGTATCACACTGACAAGCACTTTGAAAGGCCACAGGGTGCAGACAACAGGCTGACAGGGGTACATTCATCTTAATGTGGTCTTCTTTCATAAAAAAAAAAAAAAAATTGTAATAATGAAAAAAACCTCCTAGAGCTAATTTTAGCTAAACACAAAACAAAGTGATTCAAGTCCATTCCCAGAAAGTCTTACACATCCTTAAGCAATAATGCATGACAGGGTGTGTGTTGTACTGGAATAATGTCACGCCTGGGGTGATTAGGCACGAGGCTGCAGGCCGCATGTGACTAATCACCCCAGCAGTGACGTTATCCCAGCACAACACACACCCTGGAGTGCATTATTGCTATTATATAATGGCTCTCCTACAATAAAATACAAAAAAACATTATTAAAATATGTTTAAAAGTATTTTTTGAGTCATTTCTTTACTAAGTAGGTATACCTGGAGGAGAAATAGTATTGCTGACTGTATTGTTTACCCTTTAGATGGTTTTGTTGTTGTTTTTTTTTCCCCCACAGTGGGCTTCTTGTATGTTTACCACCCCCACCCCAAACACATACAGACACAGAACTGTTTCATGCTGTACAAGTTTATTTGAGCCGGTCCTGGTGCCCGGTGAAGATGTTTGATTTTGAATGATGAGAATGCTGCTCCTGTTGCCCCCTGCCCCGCCCACTCGCTATTTTAGATTTTTTTGCGTGTTTTTTTTTTTTTTTGTGTGAGGGGGGAGGACTCTGCTTCAAGTTCTTCTGATACAGATCATATAGATGTGTTTGTACCATAGGATGATAGGAACGGGGAAAAGAAAGCACTTTGAAATTGGAGATAAGAGAGTGTTCCGAATGGCGAGGAGCAAGCGCGTGCTAGGTAAAGTGAAGCCGTTCAGCTGCTCACTCGCTCCTGCGTTTCCTGTTGAATTGAGGAATATTTCAGGTTCAACATTGTGGTTATCCTGGCAGCATTGTCCTCTGTTTCTGGCACAAGAAAAGAAAACGGGATACAAAAATATTGTGTGGTAAGTGGGCAGTCCACGATGTACTTTGGAAGGGGTGCACTCTGCGTGAGGGCTGGACAGCAGTGGGCGGAATTGTTGTGGCTTCGGTCATTAAGACGGGTTTTCAATCGTTTGTTTTTTTTTTTAAAGTGAAGAAACAAAACATTGGGGGAATATGTGAAGGTACTGGGTTACAGTGCTAGCAATGCAAATGCTACTTTTTCGGGGGGTGTTGAAGGGTGACAGGGACGGCTGTGGACTTATTTGTTTTTACATTTTATGCGGTTATAAGTGTGCTGGGACTTGATCCGTGATGTTGTGCTGGGATAACATCATGGGTCCAGTTCAACACGAACAAATCAGAGCCGAGGAAATTTTCTTGCCATTGTATAATGTGTGACAGCTGTCTACTCATTGAAATTCTGATTTCCAGCTCATTTAAGTTGAGAACCAGGACACTAATTTTGGTGAGCTCCTACTAAGTAAAATATTTTGTGAAGTACATGTTGTGTTTCACTTATTTTACACGTGAGCATTAGCACTAATGTGTCTACAGTGCTTCTGTACTTTACAGAAATGTTTAACTTAACAAACAAATGTATATCTTCAGTCTACATGGAAAACTATTTTTTCAGATGAAAGGATACACAATAAAAATATCCTTTTCCAGCCTTAGAATCACCCTTTCTTAGCATTATTTGCTTCCTTCATGCAACCCATGTTACAAGTGCAATAACCCACTTTAGGGTGTGGCGTTATTGCTTACTTAAACCATGGTCAGGAGGTGTATTTCGACCAATGTGTTTGCTGCTTTACTTGCTAATATTGAATGCCATGTTAAAATGAGAAATACATAGATACATAGACAGTGTCGGCAGATAAGGGCCTATGGCCCACCCAGTCTGCCCATTTGAGCTTGTAAGTTCAGTTTGTTTTCCTAGAAGTCTGTTGCCCCATACCCCTGACCTCCAGAATTCCTTTATGTCTATCCCATGCATTCTTAAATCCCGTGATTGTTTCAGCCCCCCACCACTTCCTCTGGCAGGGTGTTCCACTTGTCCACCACCCGTTCTGTGAAGAAATTCCTTCTCATGTTTTCTCTGAATCGTCCTCCCTCCAACTTCATCCCATGCCCTCTAGTCCTGGAACATCTTTTTCACTTAAAAATAGTGTTTTCCTGCACCCTGGGGGCAGGGGCAAAAGGCTCTTCAGGAGGGAAGTACAAAACGTTAGCATCCCAGCAAAAGCAGGAAGAGAATATATGTGCGAGTGACTAGGAAGCACCTTACAAATTTCACAGTCAGGAATTACTGTAACTGGCAGCATGAACGAGTACTGTGTGCTCTCAAGTATTCTGGAAGAGGGCAAAATGCTCTGACACAGCAGTGTTTGATGAAGAATACTATCCAATTGTATAGTGTCTGTTCAGAGGCTGGGGTCTCTGACACGCATCACTGAATGTCAAAAAGTGTTGCTTATTAATACCTTAAAAAAGATGCAAAACTCTCTTAACATCCAAATGGTGGAGAGCACCGTGGAGCCCGAGCAGAGAGGTCGCTAGACACATCAAGCTCTCACGATTCGAGAATATCAACTCCAAAATTTATTATTTTGAAAGCATTTTGAAAGGCTTCAGCTACATATCTTGGAATCATTATTAGTCAGGCTCAAAATGGTAAAGCTGAACTGGGGGCAGACGGCAGGAAAGCTGAGAAAAGAGACTGGAAAGGCTGGAGCAGAGGGCCTGAGCACCAAAGCTGCAGCACAGGGTGGCCTGCTTGATGAGGGGGCTGAGGGCGGCAACACTCCAGTCCCTGGGGCAAAATAAGTGGCAACTGCTATCTTCCACAACAGCAGTGAATAGCAAGTTCGATTTACTGACCTCCGGAATCACATTGGCGGAGACATCAGCTGAGGTAATAAAAACTGAAATGGAAGATGTTAAAAGGCATGCCACTAAATGTAGCAGCACATCAGCAAAATATATAACAGACTCTCAACTGATGCAAACTGGACCGGAGGTATTAGAAAATCAAGGGCACCATATTCAGAAAATGGGGCAAGAACAGCATAAATGTTTGCGCTGTGTTTGCCCCTGCACTCCACTTGTCTGCTGCGACATTCAGATGGATAGCAAGTGGCACTATCTGACTGAATATCGGGACATGTTCGTTCAGTGCTAAGTGAATCTGCGCTGCTCCGACATGGACTAGGTCTGTATCTGGCCCACAGAGACTAGCACTGCCTGAAACGGGATAGTGCGAAGACCCCTGTGGGCTATATTCAGCACAAGCATGCAAATAAGCCCATTAGGCTTGCAAGGCACTAAGGGGCCATTTGCATGCCCATTATGGGCTCATTTACATGGGGCACAGCAGCCTCTTAGTGCCACTTTTAACCTTGGAATGTGAGCCTTGGTAGTCTAGTATCCCCCCAATCACCCGTTTGATTCCTGCAACATGTTCCTTGGTGGTCCAGTGTGTCCCTAACCCCCCAACTGCCTGCTCGATCCCTGTAAAATATTCGCTGGTGGTCCAGTAGTTCTCCCCCCACCGACTGAGCCCTGTAACACATTCAATGGTGGTCCAGTGGTTCCTCCATCCCCGCTCTACCAATATACATTACTATAGCACTTCCTAGTGGTCCAGTGACCCCCCCAAATGCACCCCACCCAACCCCTGTGGCTATCCCACCTCCATGCAACCCTCCCTTATCCCAATGGCGGTGCTCCCTGTGTAGCCACATCTTGTTAACAGGCACAACCTCCTTTCATCTCTGTGGCCACACATCGTATGAGCTGTCAGTGAGGCACATTTACTGTAGAAACAGCTATTTCTACAGTACATGTTCACTGACAGCCTCTATATCGACCAATGGAGGAGGTGAGAGGAGAGTTGTAAAGAAGGCTATATGCAGCTGGCAGGAGCACTGGGCACTGTAGTAATGAGTGGGTGCAGAGGTGGGATGTCGCAGGCAGATCTGGTGGGGGCCACTGACCACCGGCAAGTGCTATATTAAGGTATACTGGGGGAGTGAGGGGGTGAGGGGAACCACTAGACCACCAGGGAATATATTACAGGGATCAAACAGCAATCTGGGGGGGAGGGGGAACCACTGGATCTGCAGAGAATCTGTTACAGGAATCAAATGGTGAGTGGTGGTGGGGGAACCAGTGGACCACCAGTGAATATGTTATGGGGATCGAACTGCTACCAGGGGTAGGGGGGAAAACTGGACTTCAAGGGAATATGTTGCAGGGATCGAACAGTATTCAAGTGGTGGGGGGAACCACTGAACCACCAGGGAATTAAATGTATTAGAAATGAAGTCATCAGGGAATTAACTGTATATCTGAAGAATGGGCAATTTGAGCACACTGGATCACCAAGAAATTAAATGTATTAGAAATGGGCAACTGTGGGTGGGGGAAGCGCTGACCCACCAGGGAATTAACTCTGCGTGTGTGTGTGTGTGTATATATATATATAAAACAGGATTTGAGGGGCCACTGGACCACCAGGGAGTTAAATGCATATCTTAAGACTGGGTGATGGAGGGGCCACTGGATCACCAGAGCACAGCACAATTATAGGGAACAGGAGAGGGGGTGGGCTGCTTCAGTACAGCCACCTGCCTTCGGGTGGTTGGGGGCCCAGATTAGTACCCAGTTAAGAGCTGGTTTCTGGCAGGAGTAAACGCTGCTGCTTGGGGGGCTGTCTACTACTGCTGCAAACCTTTGAATATCCTGATGTGCTGGTATGCATGATGGGACTCTCTCACATCCGAAATAGTCAACTCTCATCACTTGAGCAGGTTAGGAGTTTTAAATACCTCGGGATCACCTTAGACTACTCTCTCTACTGCCAAGAACATATTAATCTGGTTTGCAAAGCAGTAAACACCAGAACTGGCCTTCTCTACAGGCATAGGAGCTGCCTGACAAATGACGCCCTCTGCCTGGCTGTCACTAGTTCCGTTCTATCCCTAGTGGATTATGGTATAGTAATCTACGGCTCCGCATATGACACTGCTCTTAAAAGAATAATGCTCTCCCTCATTAAAGCATGTTGCCTCATAACAGGAGCACCAAAGCTAACCCACACCTTCGATCTTTACAGTCAAGTGAACTGGCCAAACTTTAAGGGTAGGCGTGACTATCACACCTACCTTTGATCAAGAAGCTTACCAGCGCACTCTCCCCTTCCTCAGTCCAGCAGCTCATCTCCCCTGCCCCTACCCCTCATTCTACTAGGAGCTCTGATAAGGCCCTTTACCTAGTCCCTTTCTGTAAGACGTCCCTAGGACTGTCCTACTCAGTCGCCTGCCTCCTCTGGTTTCCTCCACTGTTAAATTGGGCCCCTTTAAAACTAAACTTCACTAGCACCTAGTCTCTGTGAATAGTTGTGACTCTTCCTAGCTTTTACTGGTCAATCGGAGACTGCTCATGGCTTGTCCCTCAATATCCCCCGCTCCTCCCTACCTTATCTTGGTCTAATTTCTCCCTCCCCACTCTGTTCCCCTCCTGCGCTTTACTCATCAATTATCTACACTCTTTCCTACTCCTCCTTCTCTACACCTTACACCCCCTACTCAACTTTTCTCCCTACCTCCCTCCCTCCCCCAGCTGTCTCATAACTCTCCTTAACTGACTTCCTTCTGGTCTCTCTTTCTTTTCTTTAATTTCCTATCTGTTTACACAGTTAGCTAGCACTGCCTGCACCATGTTTCTTTCATTATCATGTACTCCACCCTCAGTTATGATGCACTTATGTATAATGCACTGCATCACTTGTATACTCTTATCCTATGTATTATGTACAATATTAATTTCCTGTAATGTTTCATATCCTGTCTGTTTAAATCTACTCGCCATGTTGTTTCTTTGCCATACACTTCGCCCTCATTTATGATGCACTTATATATAATGTACTGTATTATTTGTATACTCATATCCTATGTATAATGCACTGTATTAATCTCCTGTAATGTTCTGTAACCTGTTTGTAAATCTGACGTGGAGCCTTTGCAAAAGAGCCTTTGACTCAAAGTGCTATAATTCCAAGACTTCAATAAATAAATAAATATGCATAGGTGCAGCAGTACTTTAGCACTTTGGCACTGCCGGGTTTGATGGGCTCCCCCAGGACCTCTGAATATGGTCCCACCAGGAGAGCTTGCCCAAACACGGG
The DNA here is from genome assembly GCA_016271365.2 of Neoceratodus forsteri. Taxonomy (NCBI): domain Eukaryota; kingdom Metazoa; phylum Chordata; order Ceratodontiformes; family Ceratodontidae; genus Neoceratodus; species Neoceratodus forsteri. The sequence continues at coordinate 1,226,240,032 of CM057450.1, forward strand.
TTAGTGCCCACACTAACCATTTTAGTGGGGGCGCTAACCTCTGAATATCTGGCCCCAAATCTGAAGTGTAATGTTTGGATCCCTGGAATACCAGAGGAATCAGAGGGTGACCACACTGTCAAAGGCTGGTTAGCAGAGCAGCTAGGGACATTTGCAGAGATGGTGGACTGGCCGGTCACAAAGGCCTACAGAGGGAAACCGTGTGGAAGGCAGGATGGCAGCATTCCACATGCAATCCTGGCTATTCTGGACAACATGGAAACCACAGACAAGTTACTGAATGTTACAAAATGACAAAGGCTGTGTTTATAAAGGGCATATAATTCTTGTTTTTCCAACCATCTGTTATGCCACCAGGCAATGGAAAAAAAATGTTGATGGAGTCTGGGGAACTTTACAAGACCTTAGAGTGACATTCGTTCACTTGAGGGAAAGTCTACCTCTACTCTGATCCTACCAATACTGGAAAAAGGATGTCCAGACTGATGGAAGAAAAGAAGAGGAGGGATGGCACAGTGAGACCTGAGGGAGAGGATGAGGAAGATAATGGTGCAATTGGGTAAAGTACCAGCTAGCTAGTCGTATGACCTAACCCATAATTTTAGGCATGCTGCTGCCATTTTACTCACTGGTGTGACTCAATAACTCTTACTTATGTTGCATCAGAATGTGGCAAATCAGTTTGTGAGCTGGTGGTCAGTATGGCCGCTAGCTTTCATGTTCTGGTAGTCAAATCTATATTTTTCAGGATGATCATTTTAAAGGGCTCAAAAATCACTTTGTGGCTGCCCAGTGGCGCTGAGGGTTATGGCACTGGATGCCACACCTCGCGCCACGCCAGCAACCCGAGTCTGGGTGTGAGCTCGGGAGCTGGAGGTCGGCAGGGGATGGTAGAGGATTGAGCGCCCGATGGGCGGCTCTCTTCTCCGGGCGGGTGGGTGAGGGATAGCCCGGCACACCAGCGGATCCCAGTGAAGATCAGGAGCGCTGCAGTGCGCAGGCTGCACATCACACAGTGTGGCTGATGCAGGCAGGGTTGCCATGCACCACTGCATCAGACATGCCCACACAGGGAGGAGGGACCCACTACGAACAGGGAAAAACACCGGCTCCGAGGGTCAGACAATGGCACCTGTCCCCCATGCCCTCTGCCGGGCTTACCCAGACTGGTCTTCCAGTTCCCCCTGCCAGCCCTTGCCTGCAGCCAGAGACTGCCTTAGAAGAGCACGGTGCACCTAAGAGGAGAGGGCGACCCACCCTGGAAGGGTTAAACCGGGGGGCGGTGCTGGCTGCAGAGAGTGGAGGAGAGAGGAGGTACAGTTCTGGGAGCCTCAGGCGGGCAGGACACGGACAGGATGCTTGAGAGAAGGTTCCTCAGGCCACAACCGGAGTGAAAGAAAGTCGACAAAAAAAGAAAAAATCACTTCGTGGGTAGGAAGGTAGCCAGTTGACTGGTAACTTTTAATATCTGAAGCCAAACCCATTTTCTTAGTGGCCAATGCCCGCCTGGCTACCTGAATTGTCCCACTCTCTGCTGGATTTTTTCTCTTCAGTACTAGCTGTTGAAATGTATAACCGCAGTTATTTTTGGTTTATAAGGGGCAGCATGGTGAGTACCCATTTAGCGACTTATAACAACAGGACGGATGTATGTACACTTTCTTAAATGATGGAACAAAAATGAGTACAAATAAATTCAGTGGGTTCCACTCCAGTTGCTAGTATGGCTCACCATGGCAGTCTATTTAAATGTTTAATCTTAACTGTTATCTTTGATACAGTAAATCATGTTATTCAAAAAGGTATAACTGTGCCTTTAACTATGTTAGAAGGGTTTTGTGTTAATTATAGGGGATCTGACTGACGTTCTCTGCAGGCTATATAAAACTTATGATGTTTACACTTCATAGGTATAAAGTATACATGGTATCCTATGCCCAGCCAGCTCATGGGCTACAGTTCTGTATCATCACATTTAGCATTATGTTTTTATTTTTAAGTAAAATTGTCAGAATAGCCTTCCAACAGATGTAATACTAAGGGATACTGATGTAAACCTAGTTAACCATAGAACTTGCCTTCTTTATAGCTCTTAATAAGTATGACATTCCTTAGGAAGTATAGATTTTGAATTTCAAGTCATTGAAAAATGAATGAAGTATTAAAAAATATCCAAATCGTGAAGCATAGTTTTTCTTCTGTAGGAATGATGTCTGCGTAAAAACACAAACAAGGAAACAGACTAATTTAAATGAATGTCTGGCACCATCTTTTAAAAACACGAGCCAAAGCTGACTGTCAAGGATAGCCTTGTCCTTGTGGAGCACCATGAAAAAGAGGTCAAAAGACTTGCAGGTCACTGACCCACCAGATTGCAGTCTATGTATAAGAATCTTACCTTGCAGTTATCAATGGGCATAGTTAAGGACAGTCCAATGGGCTGGCAGTATAGCCTATAGGTTAGAGGAATGAGGTGTGAACGAGCTTGATACATCCAGCAGACCAGACCCGAGTCTGATTCTCACAATCTCCACTTGCATACTGTGTGACTCTGGGCAAGTCACTTAACCGCCCAGTGCTCCCAGGTCACCCCTGAAAACAGGCACTCGTGCCTAGTGGGCCTTACTCGGTTACCAAATACTTAAAAAAAAATAAATAAATAAATAAAAAATATTATCATGGAGCATCTGGCTTGTTCCTGCAGTTCTTCGAGCCAATGGATCTGTGCTCGGGCTGTATAGATGGCAGTCGTGGCCGCCTTTGCTGCTGTGCCCTCAACCTCGAATGCCTTCTTTAGCATATCTTCCACTCTTTTGTCCGTAGGATCTTTTAGGGCTATTGTTCCGCATGGGAGCACTGTCCTTTTGCTGAGTGCTGCTACCTGAGGGTCGATGGTGGGGGCTCTACATCAAGCACTAGATGTCTCCTCCTGTACTGGGTACATTCTCTCCAGGTTCCTTTTGTTGGGCATCCTGCCTGGATCCTGGGATCGCCATTCCTTATTGAAGACCTCCTCAACAGCTGGGCACACTGGGAATGTCTCGGGTTTCGACACCTTCAGTTGTATCATAGGGTCGAGTTTCGACTCGGGCTTACTCTCTTCGATGTCGAACCCCATGGTGGTTTTGATAACCTTCATGAGTCCTGGAACTGTGTCAAAGGAGCACAACTTAGACGTGAGGATGGAGTGGTGGGGGGTTCCACTTCATCTTCGTCCGAATCTACCCCCTCCTACCCCTCCTCCTCCGGGGGATCCTTATCCTCTTCGGCATCCTCGCGAGGATTCTCTGGTAAGGGTTCGTCACGATCCGGGAGCTCCTCCGGTTGGCCCCCTTCCTTACCCAGAACTGGAATCACTGGGACGGCTCTGTGCTGGGTGAGGGATTCGAGCTTTTCCATTATTTTTAACATAAAGTTCTGTTGGCTTTCCATCATGGCGACCGTGGCCTGCTGATTCTGAATCAGGAGGGAACCGGGATCCAACCATGTGGGGCCGCTGGGACCTGCGTTGCTGGCCCCATGGGTGGCGTTTGTTCCATGGACGAGTCGTCCTCGTTGAGCAGGCAGGCGGCACAGAGGGGTCCCGGGGTTTGGGGTAGGAGGGTGGCGCTGCAGGTGGAGCACTTCTTTGCTTTAACCATCTGAGGAAGAGAAGAAGAGAGAGAGACGGTCTTGGTTAGATCTGTAAACGCACCGTGTTGCCCTCTTGTTTTGTCCCTTGTGACCCAGCACTGATGGCAGGTAAACGCATGGCATCTGTATTGGTCCTCTGAGAGCTCAGTCTGAGTCAGTAGTGTTGGGGGCAGCACTCTGTTCTAGGTTATGCTGTCATTGGCGATGCACATGGGTCGCTGTAGGGACGGACCCATGGCAAAACAACTTGTGGGCCTGGGGAGCATCCTTCCCGTACACCCGGGTCGCTGTGGGAGGGACCCAGGCAGAGAAGGGCAGGCACCGAGTACTTTAGTGACCAGGACTAGGGGGTGTCACTTGGGAGGGACACCTCTGGGCAGTCACGTGTACGATCCCTGCAGAGGTTGCTGTACACTAGAACGAATCCTTTTGGAATCCTTTGGGACCTAAATGGAGCCAGAGGTGACCAGAGGAAATGTCGGTTGCGGGGACAGGCCTTGGGTGTGGTGGTCCCACTCAGACGGCTGGGGGCTGCAAGGCCTCCCCCCCCCTTTCTACGGGGAGAAGGAGAAGCTGACAGGGTGGCGGGGTCCCTGCAGGGGTATGTCCCCAGGTGTCGCTCTCGCCTGAAAAGGGGCCTCCCACTGTCCCCTACTTGACCTGCACTTGGGCCACCGAGAGACTCGGTCAAGGCAGGCGTTCTCAACAGAGGCCAGCCTCCCGGGGAGGCCACAACATGTTCTAGGGGAGGCTCAAGCAAGTCTGAAAAAGTGCTGTATTTAAATTTTGGGTTTTATATATTTTGTGTAAAGAGATGAAGCAAACTGAAAGAGGATGATAATAATAGTAGGTGAATTTTATGTATTTATTTACTAATAGGTGACAAGTGAAGGTGAATGAGCCACGGCTCATTTCAGGTATACCAGGGAAGGGTAGGGAGTGAATACATTTCAAAGGTAACTGCAGAACAATCAAGAAATATACAATGAGCAATAGTGCAAATAAATATGAACAATAAATTAATAATGAGTGGTGGTAGTTGATCAAATTGTAGACTGATGGCAGAACAGCCCAAATACAAGGATTAAGCATATAAGTGCTAAGAGCAATGGCAGGAAGGAGCAAAGTAATCCCCGAGATGTTGCTTAGGAGCAGGGAAGGAGGGGGAGAGGCAAAGTATGTAGGAAGGTTATTTCATATAGAGAGGAAACAGAAGAAGTAGTCTGACCCATGAAGGTACTGCAACAAGGGGTAACAATGGTTCAGGAATGAAAATAGCAGAGCAAGTAGGTTGGCCTGTGGGGGGGGGTTACAATAAGCTGAATAATAATATTTGTTTATTTTATTTACTTGTTATTCAGATAACACCTTTGAGCACAGGAGCTCTTTTTCAAAAGTTCCAAGTCAGTATAAGACAAAGAACTGAATGTGAGCCAAATACTCAGAGGGGTTTCAATTTATTCATGGTGTACTGCACAAAGTACAGTATGTTATTTTTCTTTGGGGACGCCCAAGATTATTTCAATTTTTGGGGGAGGCTCAAAATCTTTTCCATGGATTTGGGGAGGCTCACTGTGACAAAGTCTGAGAACTATTGGTCTAAGGTGGGGTCAGAGGGCGCGGGCGGCTCGGGGGGCGGGGACCACGGAGGAGGTGGGCTAGAGGCCTACCGCTGCCTCGCAGGGCCAGCAAGAGAGAGAGCCGCGGCAGGGTAGGGCGCTGGAGCCACGCGGCACCACGCGCATACCCCGCAGGGGAGGGACCAGGCGGCCAAAAGAGGGAACCAGAGTCGCCGTCGCCTCCAGAGGCCAAGTGAATCTAATCACTGAATACCCGCGCAAAAGGGAAAAGGAAACAACAATGGCGGAGGCCACGTGGGGGCGAGGGGTCAGGGCGGCTGCTGTGGGCCTGAAGACCACGCCGGGGCGTCACCACGTGGTCCATGCGAGGAAGACAATAAAAACAAGGCCCCAGAGGGACTTGATCAGGATTCATCACAGCACCATTAACTCAGGGAGTGCTCCTGAAGTAGCGACACGCTTTTTTTACCTTCCATCCCTAGAGACGTATTGCTTGAAAAATTTCCTTAAACGAACACAAACCAACCAAAAAAACAAGCTTAGTAGTGATCAAAAAAACTCCCGATCTGCGTATTTCCTTTCTCTGTACTTGGAATACATTACTTGCGCTAGCGATATATTTGTATGCACTTTCACAACTGGCAAAACAACAAATGCAAACAACTTGCAACCCGTAGCTCAGGTCCTGAGAGGCGGTATAGGGGGAACAAAGGATACCAGATAAGGCTTTGCCTCTGATTCTGTGGAAAATAGGGATCAGCTCAGGTAGAACTGGAAGAAAAACTGTTCCTATCTCAGACCTCTCCAAATTACTCTCAATATAGCCCCCAGATGGGCAGTACAGTCCCAACCATTAACAACAATGAAGGCTCAACAGATTGCTTGCATTTCTTTTCTCTATATTAGAGGTACCTACTTATAAGATTAGTTCCTACCTTGTATGGAGCAGACAGGGATTCCTGGTGTGCTAGTTGCCTGATCAGATGCACGATTCGAAACTGGAGAGCAGGGGCTTCTGGGACCTGGATATACCAGAAATTTGATCTAGGGTCATGTGCATCACTAGCCTATCAGGTGGGCTAAAACCCATGAGGTAATGTCTGAAGTGCCATGGATGCCCAACCAATCACAATCCTTTGTTGCCTAGTGGGTCCTAGAAGCAGTGCATGTGAAGGCTAGCAAATGCATGATGTGTACAGTAGTGGACTGATGATCACTTTTGCTTGCTACTATCTTGGGGCCCCCAAAATGACTGACTTGCCCCCCCAGCTCCCAAACCTGGCTCTGCCACTGATTATAAATATAGCAGTCTCGGTCTTGCCATTAGGGACATCAGATCATATGGTGGTTAAGGTAATAATAGGGCAACAGCAAAAGATCCCGATGGGGAGAGGATATTGGAAAATGAACATTGCTATCTTACAGGAGGAATTTATAAAAGGGAAGGTACAGGACTTTCTTAAGTTAAGGACTGATATTAGTTTTTTATATGCTAGTCCTAGTGAGTGGTGGGAAGATACAAAGAGAGACTTGAAGTTATTGATTATCCAGGCAACCAGTGCAAGGGCAAAGAATCAGTATATACAATATCTGGGGTTAAAAGCAAAATATTTGCAAATACTGACTAGGGCTGATGCCACAGGAAGTAATTTGCAGCTGCAGCTTCAAGAAATAAAAGATAAGATGTATGAGTTCCTTAAGCAGAAAGAGGGCAGGATAGCCTTGCAGCAAAAATTTCAGACTAAAGGTACAAAAGAACAGGTAAACCCATATGATTTAGGGATACACGGGGCACAGACAGTTATTATGACTGCGTTGGTAGATGGTACAGGGGTGGTAGTGAGAGACAGTAGGGGGATGCAACACATAGTTCAAGCGCATGTGCAGGCTACATTTCAGAAAGGGGATACACAGCAGCGGGATATGTTTTATCAACATTTAGAGATGTCTCAGTTGCAACATGAGGAGGAGAGGGGATTAGTGACTCCCATTACTGAGGAGGAAATTAGAGAGGCAATAGCTAAACTTACTGTCTGCACCACTCCAGGTAATGCTGGGATACCAAGTGAGTTTTATTAAGTTTTTACTGATATACTAGTACCATTGTTAAAGGTGATTTATGAAGCCATTTGGAAGGAAAATAGACTTGCACCCAGTATGAGGGATGGGGTTATGATTTTCCTCTATAAAAAGGGGGATTCTCAAGATGTTAGAAATTGGAGGCCTCTAAGTTTGTTCACTTCGGACTATAACATTTTTGCAAAAATGTTGACAGGTTAGCAAAGTTAGCACAAAAATTAATAATTCCAGCACAAACCTGGGCGATCCCTGGAAGAAATATTATACAACATTTGATTTATATAAGGGAGATCGTGAAACAAGGTTTGGAAATGAACTTAAAAGGATACATGCTGACATTAGACTAAGAAACAGGATTTGATGTGGTGAGGCAGGAAAATATTTGTGCAGTAGTGCAGCATTATGATGTCTCAGAACAGATGATAAGACTGCTGAAAACTCTATATACTGAAGCGCAGGTGACACCTTTAGTGAATAGACATCTGGGTATCCCTGTCGATATCAAGAATGGTGTTCGACAGGGATGTCCGATGAGTCCCTTATTGTATGTGTTTGGATTAGATACCATTTTAAGGATACTAGAAGCTGACGAGGATATTTTGCCACTTACGAATCAGGAGGGGGTTGTCTTTCGGAAGGTCACAGCTTATGCGGATGATAACATTTTTGCAGTGGCTGATTTGGATTCTGGAAAAAGAATCCTTCAGGTAATAGAAAGCGTGCAGAATACTACAGGAATTCATATCAATAAGAGGAAAAGCAAGGTGTTGGTTTTGGGTAAGGCATTAGAAGTGGAAGATTTTTGAATAACAGTGAAGGGGAATGTGACATTATTAGGGCTTTATTATGGTACAAGAGAGGCAGATTGTGCAAATTGGAATAGTGTATACAACGTAGCTCATCAGAAAGTGACCACATGGCAGTCATGAAAAATGACTAGGGAAAAAGAGTGTTCCTGCTAAGGGCATGTATTGCCCCTATCTTCTTATATGTATCTCATGTGTTTCCTTTACCTTACAGTATGCATGCTAAAGTGATGGGTCTTTTTTTTCTTCTTTTATCGTGAGGAAGTAGATCAAACGCTGTAAAGAGAGTGCATACATACAGGGCTAGAGAAGGGTGGTTTAAATATGATACAGCCCTTAGTGTATTTATTTGGGAATTTTTTTACAGCTCCATCAGACCCATGGTGTTAGAAAAAGCAGAAATGGGGGCTTTATATATGCACTTGTGGGGGGCTTAATTTTTTTGCAGGCTTGGGGGAGAGGGCAATGGTATCATTCTGAAAAAAGTCTCCCTGCCTATTTACAAACCATGTTGAAGTATATAAGAATGTGGAAGACTGAGCTTTGTTGGTTTCTGAATCACGAGAAAAAATATTTTTATAAAACAATTGTGGAAAAATCTTATGTTGAAGAACCTTTGTTTCAGGAATCTTCGAATGTCAATACTGAGAAACTATTGGCTAGTATGACAGAACCCAGAATACCGCTTAAGATGCAAGATATGGTTTGGTTATGTGGGCATCAGAAATTGAATGTGAAAGGAAACCAGAAGGAAGAGAGGGGATGTGGTGAGAAGAAGTTTCAGGGTCAAATGAAAATGATCCGGCATCTGTATTTCGAGTGTGTGCATGTACAGGGATTCTGGCAGGCATTAGCAGGATGGCGGGGTGAAGATCTATTTAGCTCAATTACATATAAATGTATTGATATTAGGGCAGTTACCTCAGGAATGGAAGAAGTGGCAGCAGAGCACGGTTTATATCATATTAGCATTTATTAAATGGCCACTGTGGCAGGTAAGATGTCAGAGATTTCTTCAGAATAAAGAAATTCAAATGCAAGAAATCTTCAAAATTCAGGATGAGCTAGATAAGGTATATGGGTATGAATTTAGCTCTTTAGGGCAAGAGGTTGGTGGAAGATTATGGGAAAATGTTGGGTGGGTGGGGTAAAGCTTATTTTCAGAGCTATAATATAAGTAGGACATACCAGTATAATAGTAAAGGCAATGAAGTTAAATTGGTTGGTGGTGGGGATGCTCAAAATATCACTAATAGAAAGATAGTGTAGAGGGTTTTCATTTTTTGGTCACACTGTAATGGGTTGGACTTTTGCAATATAACTGGAAATGTGAAATGGATTAGCCTTTTTGTTTAACACGGTATGATGTTACTGATTGTATTTGTTGCACTTTGTTTTTAAATATTAATAAAAATTTCCCCTACTCTTGCAAAAAGTGCCTTGGGTTCTTTTACTTCCACTTGGACAATGTAAAAACAAGTTACATAAGAACTTACTGTAACAGTAGATTTTTGAGGGGATCTCAGTCATCAGGTCACACCACAGAAACGTCATTGTCGGTGAAGCAGGATACACACTGAAGATTTTCAGCAGTACAACTGGGGCTGCCCATGCCGACATCATCTGCTGACACCATCAACCCTATAAAGGCATGAGTAGCCCCACTCTCTCCACAGTCCTTTCCCCTGGAGACAAAGGGAGCACAGCTCTAGCCATGGGAAACTGAGGAGCGAGAGGTGCCCAGGCCTATATAAAAGGCTGGATACACCAGATAGTCAGTTCCAGTAAAATGCCCCAAGAAGGAGGATGGTGGGAGGGAAAGCAGACCTGATCACTGAGATCCCTTCGAAGATATACTGTTACGGTAAGTTCTTACTTAACTGTTCTATCTTCTTCAGGGGTATCTCAGTCATCAGGTCATACCGTAGGAACAAGTCCCAAACAGTTACAGTTGCAAACAGACAGTCTGGAAGGAAGGCTAACTATAAACTTAAGACAGGAGGCCCTGCAGCACAACCCTGCCAAAACCTGCACGGGCCCCTGAGGCAAGGTCCAAACTGTAGTACTTGGTGAAAGTATAGATGGTACTCCAGATGGCAGCCACACAGATGTCAGCAGCTGAGACCCCTCGGAAACAAGCCACAGAGGTAGCCATGCCTCTTGTGGAATGAGCTTTGACAGCACCAGGCAATTCTTTGCCATACTTGTTGTAGCAGAACACAATGGGTCAAAGGAAACAATTCCTTTGACTTTCTACACTCAATGGTGCGAAGCAAGAAGTACTTCAAAGTTTTACGCACATCTAACGTATCGAGCAGTGCTTCCCCTGGATCAGGAAAATAAACAGGAAGGTGGATAGATTGGTTAAGTGTAAACTCAGAGATCACCTTAGGGAACATTTAGGATTTCTGAGCAAACACACCCTGTCTTTGTGAAAAGTCAAATAAGGCTCCTTGCACCTGAAGCTCCGAAATTCTTCGAGCAGAAGTAATAGCAACTAAAAATAACACTTCTCAAGAGAGAAAGTGTAGCTCGCAAGTTGCAGCCAGCTCAAAAGGAGACAGGGTCAACTTCTCCAAAACAAAGTTCAAATCCCAAGCCGGGACAGGAGAAGGGATTGAAGGTTTCATATGCAGGATGCCCCTTAAAAAGGTACAGGAGATATCCAGCTGAGCTATAGTATGGTCACCCACTGGCTCATAAAAGGCAGAAATAGCCTAAGCGTGCACCTTCAGAGAGGAGTACTGGAGACCTGAGTCAGACAGAAAAATCAGGCAGACCAGGATCTGGGCTCACTGGACAGGTGAAAGGGTCCAGATTATGTTTGGCAGTCCAGATGGCAAACTGCTTCCACTTAATGGCATACGTAGCTTAAGTAGAAGACTTCTGGTCGGCCACCAGGACATCCACCACTCAGATTCCAAACCTGGTTGATGGCTATGTTCTCAAGAGTCAAGCGGGCACATGGAGGGGGAACCTGAGGTTGGAATGGACCAGGGTCCCCTAAGCCTGGTTAGCAGGTTCCTGCAAAGGGGTAGTGGAACCGGAGGGTCTTCCTCCAGCTGCTGTAGCAGGGGAAACCATATCTGGCAGGGCCAGAATGGAGCTACCATAATCATGGTGCCCCCTCCATCTCTAATTTGATGAGGACCCTCTGAATTAGAGGGGAACATATGAAATGTGTAGAGAAACTCCTGCTCCAGGAGAGGAACAACATGTCTCACCAGAAAACTCCAGGCCCTGGATTGAGTGAGCAAAAACTGGGCAGTTCTGCATAGAGTGGGGAAGCAAAATGGTCCAACTCAGGACAACCCCATCTATTGGACAAATCTTCTGAGACAGATGAGAGAAGCTCCCACTCGTGCATACTGGACTGAGTCCTGCCGAGGCTGTCCACCAGAGTGTTTAGCACCCCTGGGACATGGACCGCCAAGAGTGTCAGACCATGATCTAATGCTCAATACCACACTCTCATGGCCTCCCTGCATAAGGGGTATGAATGAGTCATCCCTGCTTGTGGATGTTGTAACACTACACTGAGACTGTCTGACTGCACCAGCAGCTGACCCACAGCAAGGTGGTTTTGAATAGCCTGCATGACGTACAGCACTGCCCTCATCTCCACGACATTGATATGCAGAGAGGACTTGACCTGAGATCAGGAGCCCTGGGTTTGAAAGGGACCCAGGTGAGCTCCTCAGCCCGAACCGGAGGCATCTGTGGTGAGGATCTGCTGTGGAGAAGAGATCTGGAATGGCACTCCTTGTAGCAGGTTCAAGGTTCCATCCACCACTGGAGCACTTTGCAAACTAGGGGGGAGATCAGCACCAACTGATCTAACTCATCTGTGTGTTGATCTCACTGCACTCGGAGAGTCCACTGGAGGATGCACATATGAAGTCTGGCCAGTGGAACAGTGGGAATGGCAGCTGTCATTAATCCCAACAGTCTCAGATACACCCTGGCAGGAATAAAATGGCTCTGGGCCACCTCCTGAGCCTGGGCTATAAGGCACTGCACCCTATTCTGAGGTAGGAAAGCTTTCCCCTGTGCAGAGTCTAGAACCGCCCCTATGTATTGCATTGTAATGCCCAAGGAAAGGAACAGCTGGAGAGTTCTCTCCAGGGTCTGCAGGAGCTGCTCCTTGGATGGAGCCTTTAGGCACCACTCATCCAAGTAAGGGAAAATGTACAGTCCCTCCCTTCTGAGGGCTGCAGCTACTGCTGCTAAGCACTTGGTAAAGACCTGCGGCGCAGAGGACAAGCCAAAGGGCAGCACCTTGAATTGGTAATGATCGCCCTGAAACAGAAAACAGAGAAACCTCCTGTGAGGGGGGAAGACCAAGATGTGCAGGTAGGCAGAGCATGTCCAGTGAACAGAGTCTGTTGCCCATCCTGAGAAGGGGCATCAGTCCTGGAAAAGTTACCACCTGGAACTTTTGATACTGGGAGTACAGACTGAGGTCCTTTAGGTCTAAGATGGGCCTCAGATCTCCAGTGTTTTTGGGGACCAGGAAAAACCTGGAATAGAACTCCTTATTTCTCTGGTGCCTGGGTACTGGCTTGATGTTCTGCTTGCACAGAAGAGACTGTAACTCCTCCCGGAGAACAGACAAGTAAGCCAGGGGTTAAGCAGATGGCAGAGGAGGGGTTTCTGAAGGTTGTTCAAGGAACTCCAGCGTGTGACCTCTTTCTATGATTTGCAGAATCCAGGCATCCGAAGTTATGGTTCTCCATTGATTTAAATGGAGGGAGAATCGCCCTCTGACCACCACCTCTTGGTCGGGGACCTAAAGAGAGGGGTCTGGCAAGGAGTCAGGTGGAGGCGGATCCAGCCACTGGGACTTAACCATCGGTTCTTGGATGCTTGACCACGGCTCCTGCATTGGAGGGGGCAAGCCAGGCAGTGGAGGCTCTTCTTTTGCCTTGGGGCTGGGAGGCTGCACCATGTCTATTGGACACCTTGTGAAAGGGATGGCACTGTCTACCCTTAGGCTGCGTATGGCAGAGGGAGTGGACAGATTTTATAGCCCTGCTGGAAGCCTGTAAATCATTAATGATATCCTGGACATCAGGTCCAAGCAGCTTAGTGCAATTGAAAGGGACACTAAGCACATACTGCTGAACATCAGCAGCAAAGCGAGAGACCCTTAGCCAAGAGTGCCTACATAGGCAGATGCCTGTGGCAGCAGCCCTTGCAATAGTGTTCAAGATATAGAGAGCCCTGAGGAAGTGCTTGCTAACATTCTCAGCAGTCTGCAAGCATCTGAGAACCTCCTGCTTCTGAGTGCCATCTGGGAGGGCCTGATCAGCAACTTTGCCCTTCTTCCAAATGGAGTTCTGGTATTTAACCATATAAGACAGGTAATTAGTAATCCTCAACCCAAGGGTGGAGGAGGCACAAATCCCCTTGCCCCAAAGGTCAATTCTGCTAGACTCTTTATCAGGGGGAAGAGAACTAAGGTGCTTGGGTGCCTTAGACCTGTCATGAGCTGCCTTAATGACCACTGAATCAGTTTCTGGTTGGGCAGCATAATAAGTTAACACCTGGGGGGGCATGGTAGCGCTTACCCGCCCTGCGGGGCACAGCTGGTACCATGTCTGGTCTATGCCAGGCTGCAACAGCAGCATTCCTTAAGGCAGGTAAAATAGAAGGAATGATTCTTGGGGGAGACTCTGGGATCTTCAGAAAATACACCAGATCCTTTCTGGTGACATCCTTCTCCTCCTCCTCAGTATGGAAAACCATGGCTGAGGATAACTGCTTCATCACATTGAAAAATGTGGGGTCCTCAGGAGGAGACCTAGGGTGTGCTTAACAGAATCCTCACTAACAGAGGAGGCTGCGGATCTGCCTGAAGTGAAGACCTCTTCTTCCTCCTCATCCTCATCAGGAAAAATGAGTTCAGGGTGGTACTCCTCCTTGACGTTGACCTCTTCTAAGTCCAGTTCTGATGCCAGAGGTGCCGACGTCGGCTTGTGGGGAGCTTCCTGCGACTGTCTAGGAGGTGTTGATGACCAAGATGATGTGGGCCTATATGCGACTAATTGATGAATGATCACAGATGAAAACCTGGTGAGTATCTCGTTCAGGTCGATGACCATTGAAGGTTGCATCGGGGGGGAGGGGTTTGAAGGTGCAGGGATTGATGACCCCCCTGATGGTCCCTGCGAACCTGAAAAGCCTGTTGCCCCTGTAGAGGAGGGATCAGGCCTCAATCTGAGGGCCATCAACGATAAGCCCATTGTCCACAAAGGAGGGTCTGACGACCCAGAGGTCAACGGCCAGCCACCCTGTAAATCAGGCAGATGCGCTATTGGTATGGGTCTGGGGGGCACAGAGACCTGTATAGAGACTTTATGCATCGGTGCAGCCGACAAGGAACCCCGGGATGCAGGAGGAGAGGCCATCAGGGAATGGAACTGCCACCAGGGGGAGCAGTCCCAATCTCGGTCCTTTTTACGACTTTTCCATGAGGACTTGTCTCGGGCCTTAAGAGGAGCTCAACGACCCTGCTGGTGATTGGAAGGTTAGGACTCTGGAGGACCCCTGCCTGGAACTGTCTGCCTGTTGCTCCATTAGGAAATTTTTGAAAGCCTTTTTGCATCACCTGAGGGAAGTCTGATTTAACTTCTGTCAGAGCTCACAGTCAGAGACTTCGTAGTCAGGTCCAAGATAGCAAACACAGAGAGAGAATGTTCGTCTGTGAAGGCAATCTTTCTGCAGCAGCAGCAGTGGCAGAAGAGAGAGGTTGAAGGATTAACTCTCGACATGCACAAAATAAATGAATCTCTTTTAAAAAAGAGATTCTAAAAAAATGTAAGAAAAAGCCGTAGGCAAAAATGGTATGAAACTGTGCTGGTGCTTCTGAGGAGACCTGTGCGAGCAAGTCAACATTAGGAAAGAACTGAGGAGGAAGCGCGGCAGCTCACACCTTTATAGGGTTGATGACTTCAACGAAGTGGGTGGCCCCAGTTGTACTGCTGAAAATCTTACATGTGGATCCTGCTTCACCAACAGTGAAGTTCCTACAGTGTGACCCGATGACTGAGACAACCCTGAAGAAGATCATCCATTACCCAGGTAGTCAACGACAATAATGGAGGCAGTATAGCTAGTGATGAGAGCACAGAGCTATCAATGTAGAGATGCAGGTACAGTCTGCAGGCCACAAACTGCCACTTATTTAGTATGACCTTGAGCAAGTCACTTAGCATCCCTGTACTTAACCTTCTCTCTTTCTCGCTCTGTTTTCCTTTACTTCCCTCATTTTTAATTCCTGCTTGTGCACACCTAATGACTACTGTAACAGTTCATAGCTTCTAAAGCACTTTGAAACACAGTGTGTGTATAGAAAGGCAGTATGTAAAGAACAGTTATATAAGAACTTAGTGTAACAGAAGATATTCAAGAGAATCTCCTCTATTATGCCACGCTTTTGGAACTACAGCCATTGGCTCTAGGAACACACAGAAACTTTTGCTAGCCAGGGGCCACCGACGATGATGCCCCACATCTGCATCTATAAGCGTCGGCAGCCCCCTCACTCCTCAGTTCCTTGTGGAAGATTAGCCTTGAAGGACCTCCAACTGTGGGGAACCAGAAGAAGATAAGACCAGAAACCAGGCATACAAGGAGAGGCATCAGACTGGATATAGGATAAATGGAGTAGGTTTTAGACAGAACATCTGATGTATCTCTCACTGAAGCAGAAGGGGGAAGGAGGGAGGGATGGGAACAGCCTGTGGAAAGCTGCTCGTACTGCAGCCCAGGTTCTGTCTGATGGCTCTGCCATGAATGAGTTACTTAAAAAATTGTCTTCTAGTGCTGAGTTTGACAAACATTTGCTGCACTCAGCTTATGATGTTTCTGATGCTTCTGCTAGGGCTGCAGCCTCTGGCATTTGCATGAGAAGATACTCCTGGCTCAGAGTTGCTTATTATGCCACTGATGTGCAACAGGCAGTTTTGAATGCTCTGTTTAGAAAGACAAAGCTGTTTGGCTATGATGTTAAAGAGGCCCTATGTGGCCTTCAGACCTCAAGAAAGACTCAAAGATCTGTAAAGTCCCAGTATCCCACTCCTGCTTGGGGTTGTGGAAGGGGATCCTTTCATCAGCCTGCTACCAGAGGTGGCCAGGCGTACCATCAGCAAGGTAATGGTAAGGGAAGCGGCCTCCTGCAGGATCCACTCCCCCCGATGCCCACACAAAAGCACTCAAAGCACTCAGTTCTGGAGGCACTGCCTCCACTGGTTCCACCTGACTCTCTGACAGTTACAACCCCACCTCCATTATTCTCACAACGGGTGGTTGTGGGAGGGCTGGATCTCCCTGTATGTGAAACAATGGCAAGAAATCCCCACATATGAGTGGGTTGTGGAAATAATTTCAAGGAGGCCTGCCCCGGAGCTGTTTCAGATAATCCTCTACCTCCTTCCTGTTATCATCCAGGCCCCTTGTCCCTACTGAAGGAAGAAGGTCAGTCATTATTCCAAAAACATTATACATACTGTATGTTTCCTCTTTGGCAAAGTAACAAAGGGTTCTATTCCAGACACTTCCTGGTCCCAAAATGGACAAGAGATCAGCACCCTGTCTTGGATTCTCAGGGATATCAACTTCTACATCGAATACAAAAAGTGTTGAAGGGTAACGCTGCAAGCTTTGATTCCTCTACTGCAAACAGAGGACTGGCTTTGTTCTCTGGACATGAAGGATTCATACTTTCATGTAAATATCAGGAAATCTCACAGACAATACTTCAACTTTATGCTGCAGAAAGAACACTACCAGTACAAAGTATTGACCTTTGGCTTGTCTTCTGTGTCACAGATCTTTACCAAATGCTTGGCAGCAGCGGTAGCAGTCCTTTTCAGGGAAGGGCTGTATGTGTTCCCCTACCTGAATGACTGCTTTCTGAAAGCCAACTCCAGGGAAGACCACTGCAGGATGAGGGGGAAGAACTACAGCATGGTGCAGCACATTGTTTTCCCTCATATTCCTCTTTCAATTTCTCCACTAAAACCATGAGGTAAGGATTATATTCAACCTTGTCGTCGATGTCTCTATTGATGACAGAGCCACAAAATGCATCGGCAATGCCCAAAGTGGTAGAAAGGAAGGAATCTGTGATGTGCTAGTAGAAGCTGTCGACAAGGACTGTGGAGCAGGAAGCCCTGTCGATGGAATAAATGTCTGTATTGGCAGTCTTGGCAGAATGCATCTAATCGTTTCTGATCATGACGCCAGCACAGCCTTAGAGTCGAAAGCACTCTGTAAAGAGTCGGGGACTACTTGTGTCGACGGGCCTTGGCCTGACAATGATGGCATTCTACCATCCACAGTAGGTACAGCAGCACCTAAGCCAGGCCTCAACCTTGGTGTCTCATCAATGGTTGTGGAGGGTTGCAGTCAATGCCACCAGAATGGCGATGACACATTAGATTTACTATGTCTTGACAGTGACCAGGACCTCACCGGCAAAGCAGATAATTCTTTCTCTCCATGTTTATGCTTGTGGCCGATAAGGAGAGCCACAATGATGACTGTGCCTTGTCCTGATTCTTCGGCTTCAATGGCTGCATTGAGGGAGACACAGATGTTGGGTCCAATTCCTTCACCATGGTATTCAAAGTTTTGAGAAGGAGGACATTTTCTAGAGCTTTCTTGTGGCATCACCTTGTAGCCTCCCTGGACGAGGCCTTGAGAAGCCAATCATCCAGGTAAGGGAAGACTTACAGTCCCTCTCTTCTGAGAGCTGCTGCAACCACTGTTAAGCACTTGGTAGAGACTCATGGCACAGAGAATAAGCCAAAGGGCAGCTCTTTGAACTGATAATGCTCTCCCTGACAGGCAAAATGAAGAAACTTCCTGTGTGGAGGGAAGACAGAGGTGTGCAGGTAGGCATTCTGCATGTCCAGTGAACAGAGCCAGAGCCCAGTCTTGAGGAGGGGCAGAAGGTACCATCCAGACCTTTTTGTACTGAACAAACAGATTGAGGTCCTTTAGATCTAAGATGGACCTTAGATCTCCGCTCTTTTTGGCGCAGAAGAGAATGCATTTCCTCCCGAACAGACAAGTAAGCGGGGATAATCGGAGGGTGGAGGTGGGATGTCTGGAGGCTGCTGTAAGAGTTCCAAGGTGTGATCATTTTCTATGACCTGCAGAATCCATGCATCTGAAGTTATGGTTCTTCACTGATTCAAATGGAGGGAGAACAGACCTCCGGCCACCACCTCCTGGACCTGGACCAGAGGAGGGGTTCTGGCAAGGAGTCAAGCCAAGGTGCAGACAGCCGCAGAGGCTGATCCCTCACTTCTGGGGTGCTTGGCTGCCGCTCCAGCACCTGATGGGGTGGGCAAGGGAGCCTGGGTTCTACACTTTCGCTGAGTATGGGGAACTGTTCCAGGCCTACTGTTCTGTTTTTGAAAAGTAGACCACCCTCTTCCCCTAGGCTGAGTGTGGTAGAGGGAGTGGATCGATTTGATGGCCATGCCCGTAGCCTGCAGATCATTTCTGAGGTCCTGGACATCAGGGCTGAATAGCTTAGTGCCACTGAAAGGGGCATTAAGCACTTGCTGCTGTACATCATCTGCAAATCCAGAAACCCTGAGCCAGGAGTGCCTACAGAAGCATATACCAGTGGTAGCTGCTCTGGCAACAGTATCAGCCATGTCATACAGTGCTCTGAGGAGATGTTTGTTAACATCCTCAGCTGCCTGGAAACACTAAAGCAATTCCTGCTTTTGCGAGCCATCAGGGAGCACCTCAGCTATAGCTTTGCTTTGCCCTTCTTCCATTTGGCATTCTGGTTTTTTGACCATGTGTGACAGATAATTAGCGATCCTCAAGCCTAAGGTGGAGGAGGCATAAACCCTCTTTCCCCAGAGTTCGATCATAGATCAAGATTCCTTGTCTAGGGGAAGGGAACTAAAGTGCTTGGACACCTTATGTCTGTCATGAGCTGCCTTGATGACCACTGAATCAGCTTCCGCCTGGGCAACAAAATAGGGGAGACCCTGAGGGACATGATAAAGTTTCCCTGCCCTGCGTGGCACAGTTGGCACCATGTCTGGTCTATGCCAAGCTGCTTTGGCAGCATTCTTCAATGCTGGAAGCACTGGAGGAAAGATCTTTGGGGGAGACTCTGGAATCTCCAGAAAATCCACCAGGTCTTTCCTAGTGACATCCTCTTCCTCACTGTGGAAGCCCATGGCAGCTTCATAAGAAAAAATTACTCACCTTAATAATGTTGTTTCTTCTAATGGAGTCTTGCTATATTATGACATATGCAGTGAGTCCCAACCTTCGAACTGCTCTGGAGGTGAAAGAGTTAACTTTCCATGCCAGGCATGGCACTTTGAGCACGAGCTTGGTTGAAAACTCTGTCTATTGTTCTTCAAACTCAAACTGTCAGATCTTTATGAGCAAAACTCACTAAGGTTCTGTGTGGAAGCTGTAAACCTACACTAGCCAACTGGCTACTAAATATAAGAACACATTTTTTGGTCCCAAAACAAAGACTCAAGTCAGGGATCCAAAAATGAAAAACTAACACCAAACACCCCAAAAAGGAGGGTGAAAAAACAAGGTGGGCATCTACTAAGTGCCAACACTGCACTGCCCACCCACATCCCAAAAGCAGAGGTTCTGAGAGGGGCAGGCAGGGGGAGAGGTCATAATATAGCAAGACTCCATTAGAAGAAACAACATTACTAAGGTGAGTATTTTTTTCTTCAAACAACATGAAGCCTTGCTATATTATGACATATGCAGACTACACAGCACTACCTCCATGGAGGAGGGACAGAACCTACTTAGGAAACAAGCTCTGAAGCACAGCTGTGCCAAACCGAGCATCACTCCTAGCCTGGATGTCTAGGGAGTAATGCTTGGTAAAAGTGTGAACTGTTTTCCAGGTAGCTGCTTGACATATCTCTAGGATAGGGATGTCCCTGGCAGCAGCCAGAGATGCAGCTGTACCTCTGGTAGAGTGAGCCCTCAGGCCTGAGGGAGGAACCTTACCCAGTTTTACATAGCAAAATTGGATACAAGAGACAATCCACCTGGCAATGGATCTTTTAGTGGCAGGTTTCCCTTTACCAACCTCACCATAAGTGAGGAACAGTTGGAGGGAGTCAAACCTGTGACCCTTGGTACGTTCTATGTAGTAACTAAGGGCTCTTTTGACATCTAAACTGTGCAATCTCCTCTCACCAGAGGAGGAATAGTCAGTGAAGTACACAGGAGAGACATAGATTGATTAAGGTGGAAGTCTGAAACCACCTTAGGCAAGAACTTTCTGTTAGTCCTGAGGACCACCTTATCTCTATGAAAGGAGATAAAATCAGGCTCCACTGACAATGCTTGTAGTTCACTTATCGCCTGGCAGAGTGATGGCTACAAAAACACA
This sequence comes from Neoceratodus forsteri, assembly GCA_016271365.2. Lineage (NCBI taxonomy): Eukaryota > Metazoa > Chordata > Ceratodontiformes > Ceratodontidae > Neoceratodus > Neoceratodus forsteri. The sequence continues at coordinate 1,226,260,542 of CM057450.1, forward strand.
GTTTTCCAAGTCAAGTACTTAAGCTCTGCTGAAGACAAGGGCTCAAAAGGGGGTTGCATAAGCTGGGCAATGCAAATATTAAGATCCCAGGCAGGGGCAGGATCCCTGAATGGAGGGTTGGTGTGAAGCAACCCCTTGAAAAACCTGGAGAATACAGGATGAGCTGAAAGAGAAGAGGGTTTACCTGCAGATAAGAAAGCAGACACGGCTGCCAGGTGCACTTTTAGGGTAGCTGGTCTCAGCCCCAAAGTATTCAAATGCACCATATAATCCAGGACTGTGGGTAAGTCAGCAGATTCTGGGGAAATATGCTTGCCAGAGCACCATATGGAAAATCTCTTCCATTTGGAATTATAAGTAGCCCTGGTGGAAGGCTTCCTAGAAGCCTTCAAGATATCCAATACACATTGGGAGAGGTGTAGGTCAGCAAACTCTAACTCTTCAAGAGCCAGGCCTTGAGATTGAGAGATTTGAGATTCGGGTACCAAACTCTCCCCTGAGCACAGGGTTTAACAGGTTGTGATTCTTGGGAAGACACAGGGGAAGGTGGACTGCTAAGGACATAAGGAGTGGGTACCAGGGCTGTCTGGCTAATCTGGAGCAATCAGGATCATCTTGCAGGGTTGAGATCTGATTTTGACTAGCACCTTGAACAGAAGAGGGAAGGGGGGAAAAGCATAGAGAAACTTCCCTTCTCAACTGAGAATGAAGGCATCCAGAGGGACTGAGCCCAACACTGGGGGCCTGCAGCAAAAAAGGGGAAGTTGGTGATTGTCTGGGGCTGCAAAAAGATCTATCTGCGGGGTGCCCCATCTGGCAAATACTACCTCCAGTACTAGGGGATCCAGTGACCATTCGTGATGGCCCTGGGAAATCCTGCTGAGAGCATCTGCCAGGACATTGTCCTTGCCTGGGAGGTGAACTGCCATAAGGGAGGTATTCAGGGAATAAGCCAGAGACCACAACTTCATTGCTTTGGTGCACAAGGCCGTAGACCAAGTGCCTCCTTGCTTGTTGATGTAACACATTGTAGTGGTGTTGTCTGTTCTGACCTGTACCACTTTGTTCTGAACAGATGTGGAAAAAACTTGAAGTGCTAGAAAAAACTGCTCTGAGTTCCAACAGATTGATGTGGAGCAGAGATTCCTGAGGGGACCACAATCCCTGGGTAGTGAAGTCGCCCATGTGAGCTCCCCACCCCAAGAGGGATGCATCTGTAGTAAGGATTAAGGAGTGAGACTGAGGGGTGAAGGGGACCCCCCTGTCTCAGATTGCTCTGGTCCTGCCACCACTGTAGGGCTTGGATCAGGGTTCGAGACACTGGGATCAATTTGGTTAGAGGGTCTCTCCTTTGAGACCAAAAGGCTCTCAAATGGAACTGGATGTCCCTCATCTGAAATCTTGCTCCCTGCACCACTGCTGTAGAAGCAGCCATGTGCCCCAGGAGCTGCAGAAAATGCCTTGCTGGTCGAGAGACCTGCAGGGTGAAAGAGGAGGCCAGAGAGACCAGGGTCCTTGCTCTTTCCAGAGGAAGGAAGGCTCTGGCCTCTTTTGTGTTCAGTTCTGCACCTATGAAGGTGAGAAGCTGGACAGGCTCTAGAACTGACTTTGGAAGATTGAGAAGGAAACCTAGAGATGTGAGCAGTTGCTGAGTTACCTGAAGGTGTAGTTTGACTTGGTCTGGAGACTGGCCTACTATGAGCCAGTCGTCCAGGTAAGGAAAGATGGCAATCTTTTGCCTTCTTAAATGGGCAACTGCTACTGCCAGGCATTTTGTGAATACCCTCGGGGCAGAGGTGAGGCCGAAGGGCATTGCTCTGAACTGGTAATGGCCTGAAGGCAGTTCGAATCTGAGGTACTTTCGATGGGAGCTTCTGATAAGAACATGGAAGTAGGCATCCTTGAGGTCCAGGGACGCTAGCCAGTCCCCTGGCCTTAGAGAGGGTAAAATAATTCCCAGAGTCACCATTTTTAATTTTGGTTTTAAAAGGTGCTTGTTTAGGTATCTGAGATCCAGGATGGGCCACCATTCTCCTGTCTTTTTTGGGGTAAGAAAGTACCCGGAGTACAACCCCTTGCCCTCGTGGTGAGGGTGGAACCCTTTCCACAGCTCTGAGAGCCAGGAGGGTAGAAACTTCTGTTTCTACGGCAAGTGCCTCTGATGGATTTGCAGGTGGAAAGGACCTGGTTCTCATCTTTGGAAATTTTTTGAAGCTGAGAACCAGTCCCTGGCTTACTACTTCCAGGACCCACTTGTCTGATGTTAAAGACTTCCAGTCCTGGACAAAGTAAGCCAGCTTGCCCCCTACAGGAAGTGGAGAATCAGCCCTGGCCACTCCATCAGGGTGCCTGCTTGGCAGGGGCTTTAGGCTGAGGGGTGGAAGCAGGTCTGCTTGTACCCCGTCTGCCTCTCCCTCTAAAGAACCCCCTCTGGGCATAAGCTGAAGAGGAGGCCTGGGCTTGGTAAAAAGGCCTATGAAAGGTCTGCCCTGCCCTGGAAGGCTGCCTTTGAGGAGTGGCCTGCCTTCCTTGGCCTGTGCACTCCTATAGGTGGTCCTATACTCATCCATTTTCTTCATGTAATTCTCTGTCTGCCCCCCAAACAGAGAATTACCCACAACAGGAAAATCCATGGCCTTAGTCTGGGTATCCTGTGACAGGCTAGTACATCTGAGCCAAGCCATTCTACGAAATGCCACAGATGTAGCCATGACTCTTGATGACACATCATTAGAGTCCACTGCAGCATGGAATTACACCTTGGATGCCTCAATACCATCAGCAGCCACCTGCTCCAGCTCCTTGGCAAGCTGGCCAGGGACCTGTTTTGCTAGAGCCATAACAGTATCCCATCTGGATTTCTGATATCTAGCAGCATAAGCCATATAATTTGCCTGTCTGAGTCCCAAGGATGCTGCCATGTACTGTTTCTTTGCCATGGCATCAATCCTCCTGGAGTCCTTGTCAGGGGGGTGTGAAGCCAAGGGAATATTTGCCTTGTCACAGGCTGCAGCCTGCACTACTCCAACATGGCTGCATTGTTGTGCAAGGAACTCCGTATCAGACCCTGACAATGTGTACCTCTTGTCCATTCTTTTATCCACAGGAGGTATAGTGTGAGGAGTTTTTAGAATTTTTATTGTCTGTTTCCCAAAAGATTTATGCAAAGGAATAGACAGTCTCCTAGACTCTGGGATATCCATTATTTCTACATAGTCAGGCTCCTCTTGATCATCCACAGCTTCCTCCATAGAGAGCTGGAGGTTTCAACCACTTTTTATAAAACATAAAATGAGAGGGGACTCAGAAAGCCTAGGGAGACACTCCTGAAGGTCTGTCTGGGGAGATGTCTGGTTCAATGGGCACATCAGACTTTCAAATCCACATTCCTCTCCTCATGCTCCTCTTCCCCCTCCTCCGGTTCATAAAATTCCTCTAAATCATATTCTTGAACCGGTGGAACCGACCGAACCGTACGCTTACCTGATGGTGCCGGTTCGGTCGGAACCGGGGAAAGCGACTGGACAATTTTAATCGCTTTGGCTATTTCTTCAGCGGTTGGAGATGGAAATTTTGGCTCCACACCTGCTGATTTTCTAGTCCTTTTTGCTGGAACCGACTCCACCGAGTTGGCTCTCCTTTTGCCTGAGGAAGTCTCGCCCTGGTCAGAGTGCACTCCCTCTGGTTCGGTTACAACCGAACCGGGCTGGCCATCCGGGTCAGCGGACTTCTTGGCCTCTCTTTCCCTGAGCCTACCAACTCTCTTATCCAGGGTAGCTGCAGGAAAATTTTTGCAAATCTGGCAGTCTGCACTGAGGTGGTCAAACCCCAGACAATAAACACAGGTAGTGTGGGCGCCTTGGCAAAGGCTTCCCCACAAACACTGCAGTGTTGAAACCCAGTGGTCCGTTTTCTTTAGGTTTCAGACATAGCGCCAGCCTAACCAAAACTTGCCCATTTATGGCAATCCGCCAAGCAAGACTCTCTTATCGGTTCCCAACCGTGTCACGGGTCGTGGAAAAAAACGTAATGAAATCCGTTTTTTTTAGAACCGATAAGAACCGGGAACCGCACTCTAAAAGACAGATTTAATGTATTTGCAATAACCTGATCGGTTCAAACCGAACCGATAATACCGTTTACAAGTTCCACACAGAAAATAAACGTAAAACCTATCTAGTACTTACGATACCACAGACAGAGCTTGAACCGACGGTTGCGGTTTAAATTCAGTTAAAAAAACGAAAAATTAATACTTTAACCGACAAAATGAACCGAGCAGAAGGAGAAATCTCCGGAGCGACTGTTCAGTGAGGCGGAGTAAAGAATCTGACAGTTTGAGTTTGAAGAACAACAGACAGAGTTTTCAACCGAGCTCGTGCTCAAAGTTCCATGCCTGGCATGGAAAGTTAACTCTTTCACCTCCGGAGCAGTTCGAAGGTTGGGACTCACTGCATATGTCATAATATAGCAAGACTTCATGTTGTTTGAACATTAAAAAAAGTGGGGTCCTCAGGAGGTGAACTGGGAGTACATTTCACAGAGTCCTCACTGACAGAGGAGGCTGTGGACTTGTCAGAAAGCAGAATCTCTTCCTCTTCTTCCTCCTCCACATCATCAGGAAGAATGAGGTCAGGGTGAAACTCCTCTTCGACATCAACCTCGTCTGTCTCTGTCTCTGGCTCTGGCATTTGAATCGCTGCTGGCAGCTTACGGGGAGACTCCCGGGGTTGACGACGAAGCAGCTATCAACAAAGTGGCCCTATTCAAGGCACCTAGCTGCTAAACAAGTACATTAGTGAACTTCATCAGTACTTCATTTAGGTGGATGCTGGACTTCGACTTAGGGGGGTTCGACAGCACAGGTGTCGTCGACCCGCTTGCTGTGTCCTGAGAAACCGACGAGCCTGTAGCCCTGGTAGGAAAAGGGGCAGGCCTTGATGGAAGAGTTACTGGTGAACCTGTCGTTGACGATGGAGGGGCTGACAATCCAGAGGTCGATGGCCAGACACCCTGAGAATCGGGCAGAGGTGCTGTCAGTATGGATCTGGTGGGTACAGAGACCTGGACAACAGTTCTCTTTGTCTGAGTGGTCATGGCTGACAAAGATCCCCCAGAAGAAGGAGAGGCCAGCGAGATCACCGCTGGGGGAAGCGGTCATGATCCCAGTCTTTTTTGTGACCCCCCCCGACGAGTTGTCTCAGGCCTTGGAGGCCAGGGAGCTCGAAGATCCGGTCAGTGACTGGGAGGTCCCAGAGCTGGCTACCTGTTGTTCTATCAGAAATTTCTTAAGAGCCTTTTTGCGTCACTGAAAGGTAGTTTGATTCAACTTCTGGCAAAGCTCACTCAGAGACTTCGTGGTCAGGCCCAAGACAGCAGACACAAACTAAATGTTCATCTGTAGAGGGATTCTTCTTTTCGCAGCAGCAGTGACGGAAAAGAGAGGAGGAGAAAAAATTAACTCTCGACATAAACAAAAGAAGAAATCTCTTGAAAAAGAGATTTCTTACAAGGTAAATGAAAAAGCCGTAGGCTGAAAAAAGGCACAAATACTGCAATGGAGCTTCCGCGGAGACCCATGCACACGAGTCGACAGCGGAAAAGAACTGAGGAGGGAGCAGGGTCACCTACGCTTATATAGGGTTGGTGGCATCAACTGACATCGACAGAGTGGGTGGCCCCAGTTGTACTGCTTAAAATCTTTCATGTGGATTCCCCTTCACTGACGGCAAAGGTTCCTACAGTGTTACCTGATGACTGAGACACCCCTGAAGAAGATCTGAGTAGTTTGGGGGATGGTTCCTAAGGTGGTAAATTAGGTACAAAACTGTTTCATGGATAGGCAACAGAGGGTGGTGGTAAATGGAATTCACTTGGGGGAAGAAAGAGTGGCCAGTGGGATACCTCAGGGATTGGAACTGGGTCCAGTCCTCTTCAATGTCTTTATAAGTGACATTGCAGATGGTCTGGAAGGGAAGGTATGTCTCTTTGCAGATGACATCAAAATCTGCAGTAGGGTGGACACTCTAGAGGTGGTAGAGAGAATGTGCAGAGACCTGAGAAAACTCGAAGAGTGGACAAGGGTATGGCAGCTGGGTTTCAATGAGAAAAAGTGCAAAATCATGCACCTACGGCACAGAAACCCAGGAGTAGAGTATAAAATAGAGGAAGAGGTATTGGCAATCACCAAACAAGAAAGAGACATTGGAATAATCATATCTGAAAACCTCAAGGTGGCAGGCAGTAGGTTGGGCCAGAGGGATGCTGGGGTACATAAGAAGGGGTATCACCAGCAGGAGGAGGGAGGGAGGTGATGTTGCCACTGTATAGATCGTTGGTGAGACCCCACTTGAAGTAATGTGTCCAACTCTGCAGACCACATCTCAGGAAGGACATAGACGAGTGGAGGCTATCCAGAGGACAGCAACTAAAATGGTGCAATGGCTGCATCAGAGGCCCTATGGGGAGAGACTAGGAAACCTCAATATGTACACCCTGGAAGGGAGGAGGAAGAAAGGTGCAGAGACATGATAGAGACCTGCACCTCATGGGGTTAAACACGGTGCAGTATGGAAGAATTTTTCAGAGGAAAAGATACACCAGAACAAGGAGACATACACTTAAGCTGGATGTGGAGAAATTTAGAAGAGATGAGATGAATTACTTCTTCACTGACAGTGGTGGATGCCTGGAACAGTCTTCCAGCAGAGACAGTGGGGGTGAAAACAATGGTGGGCTTCAAACATGCATGGGATAGGCATAAGTGAATATTAGCTGGGAAGTGGTGGTGGTGGAAAGATGGAGATCGAGTAAGGTCTGCAGTGATAGTATAGGCAGGGAAAACTGGGCAGATTAGGTGGGCCAGGCAGTCCTTATGTAAGCAATAATACCCATTAGGGTGGGTGGTATTGGGCCATACTGGACCACACAGGGGTATAATGAGGCCTGATGCCGCAGGCAGAGGGCCTTATGCCCCTGGAAGGTCCACTATTGCCCAATACCGCCCACTCTGGAGAGCATTATTGTGCTTAGAAAAATGGGCTGCATGTGGCATTTTTGTGCAGGATTCATAAAATAAAAAAAGAAAAAGTTAAAAATGTGTAAAATGGATACAAAGCTGTTTTGTTGATAAAGTAGTCCCTCGACTGGTATACTTGCCAATAAAGGGCACTGAGCTGTATCAGAGTTATACTGTGAAGGGAGCTTTAGGGATGCTTTTTTCCCCAAATGTTGTAAAGTGCTGTCTTTCTTAGACTGCTGTCAGCTGTTACTCTAAAAGTTTTAACTTATTTCCATTAGTGCTGTAATGCTGACCTCAAAGGAACATTGCTACTATGGTACATTGACCGTGGTTGGGCAGCAATGAGGGTGCATTGTTCGTCAGTGAACTGCGTAGCAATGGTGGATCAGAGGACTGCAGGTTACATTTTGTTTTCTGTTTTGTTTCTTTAACAGGACAGTGAGAAGAGGATGTCATAGCTTGTGTGGTGGCAGTAGCATCTGTAGAGGTAAAGAGGAGATTCTGTAACTCTGGGTGAAGAGCATGCACAACGGTGTACTGGTTCGTGTCGGATAACAGCAGTGGTACCTTCATGATTCCCTACACTGCAGATGGAGATGTGCTGCTGGCTTGCAGCTGTAAAGTCGGATGGCAGCTGGAAGAGGGGTTGTGAGTAGGTCTGCTTAGTTTTTTTGCCTAAGCAGCATAGGCTTATTTCCTATTGAGCTACTAGGAAGTTTGACTATCTTGCCTTTATTGAAGATCTAGATAGAATAAACTGGGACAGAATGTGTATGATCCCTGAAATTGATCTGGCCTGGAATTATTTTCTTACAGAGTTGATGCAGGTCATAAACCACCATATGCCAATGAAATTAAGGAAAATATAACAATCTTCTGCTCCATGGTACTCATCAGCACTGAGAAAGTTAAAAAAGACAAAAGGGTCAGGCTTGGGTAAAGGCACATAATGCAAACTCTCTAAGGGACTGGCAATATTGTAGAAGCCTTAGAAATTCCTATGTAACTGCTGTTAGAGAAAGCAAAAGATCATATTATAATGCTAAATTAGAGAACTCTGCTGGGAATGCTAAAATTTTTGGGGATATAATTAAAGAGATAAATGGTCACCACAAACAGGATGGGAATTGTAAAATTGATATTTCAGGTTATGGGGGGGAAGAAGTTTCTTGCAGATGGGTTCAGTGACTATTTTGTGAACTTGGGGAATTTTTTTGGTGGTCCTGACCCTTGTAATACTAATGATTATTCCCTGCCTCATTTAGATTCATCTGATTTGTTCTCGTTTAAAATGTAGGAATATGAGGTTGTTGAGGCCTTGTTGGACTTAAAGACAACAAAGAGTGGTGGCCCTGATGCACTGACCCCCAATCTATTAAAAATATCAGCTTTAAAGATAGCTGCTCCTCTCACTTATTTGTATAATTGGTCTATTATCGAGGGAGTAATGCCCTCGGATTGGAAAATAGCTAGGGTTGTTCTGATCTTTAAGGGAGGAAGTCGGGATCAGTTTAATAATTACTGACCAATTTCACTTCTGTCCCAGGTTTCTAAGTTGCTGGAAAGATTTGTGGCTAAACATTGGTTCATCCTGGTTTTGTTTCACCCCCAGCTGCTTAAAATAATCTTGGAGAGAAGCATCATTAGTCTGCTCTGAAACAAAATCAGAGTCAGTTATCAGTCTAGTTTCAGCATTTTCGTATTTTAACCCATTATTTCATCAGTCTTTTGTTGCCACTGTTGTTTTAGGCATCTTGCTTTCCTGGACTTCCAGATCTTGGAACTGGGCTCAAACAAGTCTGCATCAAAGTCAGCAAAAAAAGTGTCTCCACCATCTAAGATTTTCTTTGCCTGTGCTCTTGTTACCACTGCAGCTGAAACTGCAGATTTCAGTTCCTCTAAGATTAACTCAGTAAATCCTAGACAGTCATTTCCAATAATCACAGGTAACTTGGGTACTACCCCTACTTTCATTTGGTGCGACACCCTGTTAATATTCAGTGTCACTTGTGTGGTAGGATAGCATCGCAATTTCCCATAGATGCAGATGACACTAGTACCTGGTCCTTTTTCGTACTGTTTTCCCAGCACTTCCACATGCACTAGGGTCTGTCTGCTTCCAGAATCAGTAAGTCCCTTTACAGTTTTATCTCCCACCTTGACATCTATTAAATACTTGCTCCAATTTACTAAGGCCAAATCTGCTGCAGTGGTACCCTCCTTAGTTTTATGGCAGTTTCTTGCAATATGGCCTGGCTTGTTACAGTTACAGCAAATAAAGTCTTTGGGTGCAGACTTGCTACCCCAACACAGTTGTTCCCTGATTTGGAGTTAGACTGGGAAAAAGCGGATCTTACCGGTCTTTGGGTGTTACTTCCCTGCTGCATGGTCTGTCTGGCCATCTGACAGTCATCGGCCAAAGAAACAACCTTTTCCCCACTTTCTGGTTGATGTTCTTTTACCCAAAGCTGTACGTCTGTCGGCAGGATGTTGATGAATTGCTCCATGTGTCAATGATCTGTAGGACTGTTTTGCCCTCTGGTTGGAGCCATTTAATAAGGAGTTCTAAAATACCACCACCAGCTTAATCTGGTTCTGTAAGTCAATTTACATCTGTACACATATTCCCCTTCCCTTGCCCGTAGGTCACACCTGGAAACGAGCTGTGGCTCAGTGTGCTTCTCCCGGTCACAAACGTTCAAATAAATAAAGTAAAAAAAAAAACTGCAAGGCACTGGAAGACCACAGCAGGTAACACACTCTTATATGCTAAAAGTGTACACCTGACATAGACACTTGTATGACAGTATTCCATACAGACAACATATTCAATTAAGATGGAAGTGCTCTGAAGACATGTTGTTTGAGAGGCAAGCAGAAGACCTTCTGCAGATGTTTAGGGTTGGGGCTACAATGAAGAAGGACTACAAAAGGTTCTTTCAAGAACATGCTCCGTTACAAGCTCCACTCTTTTAACACCCAGACTGAAAACAGAATATTATGATAATGGTATTATTACCTTTGTGACACAATTTAATCCACTGGCACACAATATTAAACAAATTGTACATAAACATTGGCATCTATTATACATTGACAGTGACCTGACTGAACTGTCTACAACTCCACCTAGAGTGACTTTTATCAAAGGTTGGAGCATACTGTAGGTGACCAAGTGACTCATAGCCCCTCTGTACCCTCCAAAGACTTAAGAGTTTCAGTGGTTACCTAGTAGCAAATCCAAGGGTATTTTCCATGCAAAAGCTGTAACGTCTGTAATATGCACAAGAGAGAAAGTACAGTAGCTTTGCACATATTACGATGGAATACACTGTTAAGGTCAGACAGTTCATTACATACAGAATCTCTTGTTTCCTATGTTGACATTGTATTTGCAGTTGTATTTATGTGGGACATTTACTACAGTCCTTAAAAGGCCGCATACAGTAGCACATTCAAGATTATTACAAATGCCCATCAGGATAGTCTGGTGGCAGCACATTGGGCTGACAGAGGGACAACAGAACCCACCTGCTTTTAAAAAAGGAAATCAGTTGGAATTTTAGATTCAATGCAAAGAACTGCAAAGTAACGCACTTGGGAAACAAAAACCCAGGGGAAGAGTACACAATGGGGGGGGGGTATTAACAACAACAAAAATGGAAAGGGAACTGGGGATAGTCATAGCAGATGACCTAAAGGTAAGCAAGCAATGTAAGAAGGCAGTAAGAAGGGCTGGGTGGATACTGGGATGTATAGGGAGAGGCATCACCAGTAGAAAACAGGAAGTTGCTATTCCTCTGTACAGACAGTTGAGACCCCATCTGGAGTACTGCGTGCAGTTCTGGAGACCCCATCTCCACAAGGACATAGACAGGATGGAGGCTGTCCAGAGGACAGCAACTAAAATGGTGCAGGATCTGTACTAGAAGCCATACGAAGAGAGAGAGAGAGAGACTAAAGGAGCTTAGTATGTAAACCCTCTAGGAAAAGAGGGAGAGGGGGGACATGATAGAAATGTTTAAGTATCTCAAGGGAATCAACAAAGTCCAAGAGGGTAGCATCTTTCAGAAAAGGGGATGTGCAAGAACAAGAGGACACAATTTGAAGATGGGGGAACAGCTCAGGGCAATGTGAGGGAAGAATTTTTTCAGACAGAGGGTGGTGGACATTGAATGGCCTCCTGCGGAGGCCGTGGGGTCAAAAACAGTGGGGGAATTCAAGAATGCATGGGACAGACATAAGGTAGTCCTAGTGGGGGTAGGAAGAAGTAGGCTGTTGGTTAACTAGGATCTGCAGCTTATCCGTTAGGTAGGGAAATGGACAGACTAGGTGGGCCAAGCGGTCCTTATCTGCCATCAATGTCTATGTTTCTAAGTACCATGCCTCAAAAGGCCATGGGGTATTCAGGTAGTATTTGCCAGCTCCATAACAGTGATGTCAGAAAATCAGCCACTTTAGTCACAAAATAATCATCCAAAAATAGAGCGATAAGATATCCAGAGAAAAAACAATGTCTTACAAAGCAAAGGGCTTGGGAAGGTATAAGGAAGGGTTTAGTGGCAAACTAATATCTCAACAACCACAAGCAGATGAAGTTGCCTAATGCCACAGTAGGGCCCTCCCCCTTCTACCTCCCCTCCACCCCTTGCTGGCTTCTCCTCCCAAACCTCAACGTTTGAGCAAACTACCATCTTTCTGGCTGGAGAACTGAGGAGTCCCACAAACAGGAGACACACTATGGGTTTTCATTGGGATTCAGGAAAGGATGTTGAGTAGAGGCTGGTGGCAGGTTGGACCACTGGAGGACTCCTATGGCAGGCAGATGAGCTTCAGCAGGTGGAAGGAAGACATGGTAGCTGGTGAGGAGAAATGAAGCAAAAATAGAAAATAAGAAAAAAGCAAAGGGCCAAAGATAGACCAGTTGGATTAAACATATTAGAGTCATGATGCAGAAAAGATATCACCACAGGAGATGAAGAATATTGGTTAGAAGGTAATGAGTGTAATCAACAATGCAGGGCCACAGATGAAGAGTTCAAGTCAGTCCAGGAGAGGGAAATGGTAAATAGTATCAGATGAAGGTGATCAGATTGGTTTGGCATCATCAGCCCTCAAAAAGATATGTTCAGAGGGGGGCAAGAACCTTTATGCTGCCCTTGTTAATTACTTCAAGGACTTTGCCCAACATCAAAGTCAGGTTGACCTTGCCTGTAGCTGCTAGGATCAGACCTTCCCCTCCTTGAAGATGGGGACCACAATGGCCACTTTCCAGTCCTCCCGTACCACACCTATCCAGACAAAATCCTGAGAGATTAATGCATGTGGCCTAACAAACTGTCCCCGCAGCTACCCTAGGATCCCGATGTGTACCTAGTAGAACCCCTTAGGTCTTAACTGGCTTGATCTTCACCATGTAGTCAGCTACCATAGTGGGTGTGTTGTCTACAGGCTACATCATGGCTACATCTATTTTTTTGTGCTTTTTATTTATAGAATGTATGCCATTACAATGCATACATACTACCTGAGCAATGCAGTATGTCATACACAAGCAAGCATTTGTCAGTGCCTAATGTTGTCTTGCTGGCATTGGCATTGGTAGTGCAGGAGTTCGAGAGATGCATAATCGGAATGGCAGTGAAGTACTGAACTGACGCAAACCCCACCCCCACCCTGCAGAGACTGGCAGGCATTGGAGTCAGTCTTTGGGTCGTCGGCAATAATGCTCACACCATTTCACCTCATCCTACCCTGCAGACACAGACAAGTGTTGCAGTGTGCCTTGGGGTCTTCGAGCCTTATGCTCACTCTATTCTATAGGGCAATACACTGAGATGGGTGCAGTATAGGAGAATGGGGTGAACTTTGGGGCCAAAGAGTCCAAGGCACACCTCAATGTCTGTCACTGGCTATAGGGTGGGGGTGAAATGGCGTGAGCATTATAGCCGACAATCCCAAGTCACACCCCTAATGCCTGTCAGTCTCTACAGGGTGGGGCATAATGGCTGGAAACCCTAACGCCCCAAGTGGTTGTTGGTATTTTCACTCCAAATTTTCAACATGGGCTTTTTGTGACGCCACCTCATGAACAGTGGCACTATCAGTTCATTAGCCGAAAGGTGATTTTGCACAGCGACTACGCCATTTGGCGCCACAGGTGAGAAAACACATTTCGGGCAGGATGTGAAAAATGACAGCTGTACTGTTCATGAGGAGGTGTAAAAAAATGGCAATGTTGAAAAGCTGGAATTAAAATATTAAAAACTGGTGAAGTCACAAGCATGCATAGAAACTGTGCAACACCCCCTGTAATGCAATTATATTGGGGATTCTTTTAACCAGATTTTCAAAATGGGCATTTTGGGACTTCTGCTCATGAACAGTGGCACTGTGATTTTGTTAATCTGTCCCAAAAGTTGATTTCCCACAGCGACAGCGCCATTGTGTGCCAGATGTGTGAAAACACATTTCAGACAGGATGTGGAAAATGACAGCTGTACTGTTCATAAGGAGGTGTGAAAAAATGGCAATGTTGAAAATCTGGAGTAAAAATATTAAAAATTCTCAAAGTTACAAGCGTGCATGCAAACTGCGCAATTTACGCTCATAACACAGTCATTTTTTGCAATTTTTTCACCAAATTTGCAACACAGGGTTTTTGGGACCCCACTTCATGAACAGTGGCACTGTTGTTTCATTAATCAGTCCTGAAAGATGATTCCATGCAGTGACCACGAAATTACCTTTTGGGACAGAATAACGAGATGACAGTGCATGTGTTCTGAAGTGGGGTCCCAAGAACCCCACGTTGAAAACTGAGAGCCAAAATTCAAAAAAATGCCTGAGATACCTGCCTAAGTTGAAACACCCCCATTGATGCCTTTATACAGTTTAGTGGCATTTCTTCATTTTGCAGTTCAGCTTTGAAGAGTCCAGACGTGTTCTCGCTCCACCGAATATCATAGCACCAGACCTCTGGAGGTAAAGTATGGGGTGAGGAGGTGGGGTGCAAAGAGGGTGGGTGCGGGTTGGGAGAGGGGGGCACCGCGGATAATGACGGACTGTTTTCTTTTTTTCAGGAACCAGACATTGCAGGAAGGTTTTCTTTACAGGTGAAATAAAACAAATGTTGGGCACACTGGGTTGGGCTCCCAGTGTGCCCAATGACTTTCCGGAGGGGAATGTTGGGCACACTGGGGTGGGCTCCCAATATGCCCCATGACTTTCGGGGAAGGGGGAATGTTGGACATACTGGGGTGGGCTCCCAGTGTGCCACACAATGGGGGTCTGGGGTGGGCTCCCAGTGTGCCACACAATGTGTGGGGTGGGGGACATGCCAACACAAGGACTGCAACCCCAATGTCAGCTTTGTTTGGGGATTGAGTGTGCCGCCATGTTTATTGAAATGTTTCACCAGGAAAGGCACATATGGGAGGCATGTCATCTCTGCTGCTGCATGACAAGCTTGTCTCTGATTGCAGTGGCACACTTCTTTCAAGTTGGTGACACTTTACATAATTTTTGCATCAGCGCTAGCCTGCTAGCAAATTGGGGAATGAGAGACACACCTACTAAAGAGTGCCCTGCATTTGCCAACACTGACACACCTCTCAATATGTGCTACTACTGCAAGAGGTTGTTTGTGCCTGCACAAGACAACATAAAAAAAAGAATAAAAATATGTTGGTTAGATGAGTCACTGCTCCAGTTAATACAAGATGGAGGGAGAGTTACAAAAAAACTGAGTCACTATAAAAAGTAATCTCTTAAGCTATTGCTGCCAATGCCTTATACTTATATTGTCCAATAAAGTAGTCTCATAGTATAACACTACTGGCCAAACAGCCTTAGAGTTAGTTTCAAACAAACTAAGATTCAATATTCCCTCTCAGAGTACCCCCAATCCACATCCACGTAAAAATCACAATACTCACCCAAGGTGTAAGTTACACACTTAACATTATATTAAATCAAACAAAAAAGAAACTTAAAACTAATACAGTTCCACAATTAAGAACTTGAAATAAGGAAAAAATGCACCAAGTGTCCCTCACTTATTCAGTCTCTCTTCCAAAATGATGCTTCTCCTGTAGTGGAAAATAAATGATTACAGCATCTCTTTTGTGTCTGCTGGCTATTGGGAAAATAAAACAACACATTCAGGGGAAACTGTAACCTCTTAAAACAAATCAACTTGCTCAAAATGTCCCCATGCAAATAAAGAAGAAGAAGGGTACTATATTTAAAATACAAACAGTTCGGTAGCAGGCATTTAAACAAAACACTGATCCCTTGTTTGGACCCAACACGAAAGCATGTACAGTAAAGTTAGTGTGCAGTGCCAGCCTTGTTCAGTATAGACAATTACCAAAAGAATGGAGCAAGTACCCTTAGTCCAAGACCTGGTATAAGTAGAGTCTCTCGCCTCTGAATCCAAGGAGGAATCCCCGTCCCATGCTTTCCTCCCTCCCTCCCTCTGTCTCTCAGTTTTATCAATTAGCTTTACAGCTTCCTTTGGGTCTGTGTAAATGTATGCCTTTTGGCCTACCATGATATGTAATCGAGCTGGCATCAACATGCTTTTGGGGACCTTTAACTCTTTCAGGCAGAGGATTGCATCAGAACTTTTACGTCATCATTCTAGAGCCATCAATCTCCAATCCCCTCTTGTTCCTAGCGGCTTGCAGTAGCTGGTCTTGAGTTGCCATTGATGCTGTAACCATCATAATGGTTCCCGGTGCCGTAGGCCGACTGTTGGCTCTACGAAGGTCAATTCGGTATGCCCGAATCACCGAGCTGTTGATATACATCCCAAAAGTCTCTGCCACCCAGTTCACCAGAAAAGAATTCAGATCTTCCCATTCAGTTCCTTCAGGGACTCCAATAATTCGGACATTCGCTGCCCGAGTTATGTTTTCCAAATGTTCCAATCAGGAACGGAAAACGGCTTGTTCCTTAACACAAGTCACTGCTGTGGCCTGAGCCCGCTCCAACAACTTCTCTGCAGCCTGAGCCGTAGTTACCAGACCTTCCACTTTTGCTCTGCAACTACCATTCTCTTACAATACTTGTCCATCTTTTCATCATATGCTGCACTGCTTTCATCAAATTATGTACAGCAAGCGCTAGAGATTCAAATGTAGCTGACCTGTGATCGTCATTAATTGGCTCTGTCGAAAAAAGGCCTGCAGGAGTTGATGGAGCCTTTGCAACTCTGCCACGAGGGGCAAAGAAATTTACTTTTTGTTCTGTCGTTTTGCAGCCCATCCTATTATATCGTTCTCAGCCAAGACACATCCCCAAATGGAACTGCTGTGGATATTTTCCAAGTACACCAAAGGGTTGCAACAATAAAATAAATCAATTATTTGGATGCTGTATAGGAAGCTTCCCGAACGCATGTCCAAACAGCTAGGCAGCTAGTCACCCCCCCCATAGTGGCTACTTCTGCTGCCATGGGTCCTACCAATGAGCACCCTCTCTCCCCTAGACATCCTCTGTCGAACACTGAAGTGATGCATTCATTCAACATCAAAGCAACTGCCTCTAGTTTCCTAACTGGTTCCACCCCCTGTTCCCCTGTTTTTAAAGGCCCGATCCTCCCCTTTATTTTCCACCTTTCACTTATGCACTAGAAGAAGGATTTGGTGGTGTCTCTAGCACCTACTGCCTTCCTAGCTTCCTATCCTTCCAAGGCCTTCTTCATTACAGGCTTGCAGTCCCTTAGAACTGCTCTATACTCTTCTTTCTCCTGCAGGTAACAAGACTTTTTCTAGCAGTCAGAGACTTTCTTTGTTTTCACAGTCAGTTGCCTTATTTCCCTGTTGAGTTGGTAGGCCATTTGTTGGCCCTTTCCCCTTATTGGGTACAAGGATACAGGATTCTTCAGCTGCTTTGAGTACCCTCTTCAACAAATTCCAGATGTACTCTGGATTACCAGTTTCATGCAGGAGCTCCTTTCCCTTGGACACCAGATTCTTCATTTTTGCATGACTAGTCTTCCTGGTGTAACCCCTCCTACAAATGGGGGTTCCCAAAAAGTCTTCCAAAAGCCCATCTAATTGCTCACTGCCTGGTTGGTGTTCAGCGCTAGAGGCATTTAGATGTTGTTACCAGTGAGTGCCTTTAAAGCCTCTTTGTACTGTTTCTTTAAGTGCTGCCTGCTTGCAGCCATAATTAATCTCTATGGGGGACTGTGTGTTTACATGCCCGAATCCTGCTCGGGCTGCTGAATCCTCGCTCCATTTCTGCCGTCGCTAGTGGCACAGGGGGAGTCCTGTTAAGAGATGTAACTAATTGCTGATAAACATTTACAGTGATAAAGATATAGTTGTTTGTTCTAACCTGCCTTCTTTGCAGCAAGGACTGTTCAGTTTAGCTCCACCATTTTGGTCCCAAACTGCCGAATTAGACCAATCAGTACTGGGGGACTCTAAAATGGAGCCTGCTGAAATGGGACTGCATGGATTACCAGTTGGGACTTGTAATTTTAGACTGTTGGCGCCTTTTTGCAACTGTGATTGACAGCTAAACTGCCTAACCAAACCTTTTGGATCTAAGGGAAATCCCCTGAGCTGTCTGCTGGCAAGCCAGATTCGAGTTGGAAGCGAAGAAGGAAAGAGCTCGCATCACTGAGCAGCTGTGCTGCGCCGCAGTTCGCGCGGGAGATCCATGGAAGGCGTGAAATCCAGCCTGTTGTCGTTTTGCCGAGAGAGAGAGAAATTTAGTCGGACAGTGATCTGCTCAGTGAGTTGTGAAGTAAGCATTTGGATGGAGACCAGCCTCAACCTGAAAGAAGACGGAAGATTTTGTCAAGTGTGATCAGCCTGTCAGGACTTTAGCTAACTTTATGCTCCCGGGTTTAGCAGTGATTTTGCGATTGAGATCGAGGGGCAGTTGGCCTGGTACAGTAAACTTTCTTTACATATAAGTGTGCTGTGAACTGGAGGGGGATTGCAATCGGGTTTCCCCTTGAGCTGAGTTGTGTGTTGAGGGCTGGAAGCTGTACCCAGCTTGCATTGGACTGAATCCACCTGCTACTCAATGCAGTTGGGCCCTGCCATGAGGGCCTTGTCTCCCTACCCTGCTCCTTCTGGCCATCCAGAACATCCATCATTCATCCTGCTCTCAGCCTTGGGTATCATGAGTAGCAAACAGGGTAGCTCCCTGCAACACATTGTTTAAATCACAAGTGTGTCATCTGATTCATTTGTTGTGTGGTTTTCACGAACTGAGCCCTCTGGCTCCGGATTACAAATCTGTGTTGTGCAAGTGTTTTTCCATCACAGGGCCCCTACCAGCTGCAACGCCGGCCTACCCCGGCAACACTCCTGGCTAGCCCACCCTCCATTCACCTGGGTACCCAGAAGTGTGACAGTGCTAGGGAGTCTGATTGCTTGCATAACTGTATGATTATTAGAGAGAGTAAGTTAATTAACCTGATTGCCCCAATCCTTGTTCAAACCCCCCTGAATAAATCAGATCTATTTTTTCTGCATTTTAAACAGTCTGTGGATTTTGTTTATGCCCGAAGTATTGTGTTGCATGCCATCTGATCTGGTTAACCTTATCTTACAGAGGGTCCCCAGGGTCGAGTTGGAAAAACCAATCCTGGTGGTAAGTGCCAAAAGTGTGGATATGAGTAAAGCATGTCAGGGGTATTGTGAGAGTGGTTACTGTGTTTTGTGTGGGCCACTAGCGGGGAAAGAGGGGGGTCACAGTGTCCCGGACGGCTGTGCTTTGGTTAGTTTAACCATTACCAACCCTGACCCTTGGGTGGAGGCATCCGTTACCGAACCTAGGCTCCTTAACCTGCTACTAGCCCAGCAGGCAGGTGAAGTAGCCCTTGGGATAGCACCACCTAGGAGTTATACTAGCAAAACAAAGAAGGTTATCTTGTTGTAGTCACTGCTTCCCACCCGCTCCTTGATATTCTTACTGAAGATGTCCTTAGCCCCAAGGCTGGAAACAAGGTCAAAGGTAGCCTTACACCTAGTCCCCTACTTGACATGCTGCTCGAGGAAGCAGTCCTTGAAGGTGTACAGGAAATCTTTCTCAGTCCTGCTATTAGCCTTCTCAAGACATATCTATATCCCATAGATTAAAGTCTCTTGGGCTCACTATTGCATCTGATTTGGATGCCCTTCAATTTGTCCAACCAGCTGGGCATCATGATCCACTCAGCTTTTTAGAGGCCTGTAGCTTACCTCCAGGGTGACTCTTTTACCTTCCAGTCATAAAATGGTCATTGTAACCAGTTTGTAACTCCCACTGACTTGCGACCCCATTAAGACATGCTCAGAATGGGTCTCTACCCTTCCCAGCACATTCACCTAGTGATCATGCAGGGGAAAGGATGGGAGAAACCATGAAAATAGTCAGCAGGGATCTGTACAGAACATGGAAGCCCCACAATCCCAGTTGCAGTAACCTGCAACTTCCTCACCCCACTCTGTCTTACAGAACTGTAACCAGTGATGCAGCTGGTGACATGTTTCAACAGCAGATATCAGACAGCTTACAAAGATAGCTCGTCCACATTTATGCAAGAATAGGGCTAGTGGGGGAGGGGGGTCCAGTGCACACCAGAGTGAACTACTTGGCTAAAGTGTGGGGGGCACTGGACCACCAGGGAATGGGACTTTGGGTCATGAAATAAAAAGCCCTAAGCCCAGAGGAGTGCTATAAGGTAAGGGGAAGCAGGTGCAGGATGACTTCTGGGTAGCACCACCCACTCCTATTGACTTGCAGTACATCATAGTGTCATGTGACCAGATCTGTGCCATGCTGTGATGCAGTGTGTGTTATAAACCAGAATTTTAGCAGATGCAAACCAGGTGTTCACCCACCAACATATGGAAATCTTATTCTGATTGTGACTTAGTCACAGGGGAAACTACCCCTATGTCTGAGAACACGGAGTATAGCCCCAAAGGGTAGTGGCAGAACAGCGTGGCTGTCATCCCATGCACAATTTTGTACCACCCCCCTTTGCAACTGGAAATTGGGCCCAAGATACACTGTACGTGTGGGTTGCTTCCACAGACAAATACAACACAAGGCATGATGCAATGCAACTAAAGTTTGTACAAATAGACTCAATTTAAATTTACATTTCTAAATACAAATTTTCATAAAAATGTATGTTTATAGTTCCTCTATGCTCTGTTCTATAGAGCATGCCATAGGCCAAAAAAAGATTTTATGATTTTACAGCACTGCCAATCAGGATGCAGAGTAGTACCTTAAGAACTACTGCAAAATGCTACCGTATACTGCAGGGACCAGTGTAATTCCGTGGCAATCAACCTCATTTGTCATGCAGTATCTTGTGAGATGTCACTTACTGCAAGTTACTGCCTTGCATCGTGCCTGGCTCTGCTGTGTAACACCTGTGAACACATAATGTAGGTACCCTTTCTTATGTTAAGATTAACTTCTCAAAAGACCTGGGTGTACCAGAACTGCTCAGCACACAGGACACATGAGAAACGCCCTTATAACCACAAGAGCCACAGTATCTGTATAAAAAATAGGGAAGAAATCTCTCATTCCACAGAAAATAAAAGAAGACCACCCTTTACTTTTTGGACAAGCTCAGATGTTCACAGTAGGCAAGTTATCTACCATTACATGAAAGCTATGTCTTCTTTCTGTGAAAAAATTACATTATACTTTCTGAAGTGTTCTTCAAACGTAAACTAATTAAGCTTTTCGATACCAAGTACACATGAAAGCTCTACTGTTTAACTAATGCCACAAGAGATGTAGAATAACTATACATATATCAGGCATCTCCTCAAGGCTAAACCATCACTGTAAAGCTAGGATCTTTCCTGAAACAGGAGGATAATTATCAATTTTCTCAGCAGGATGTGAATGTACTGTAGCACTGCATTTAGTACTTGTAGCAGAAGGATTCAGAAAATGAATCTTTAGCTACCTGCCTGTACAGCTAATAGCAATATTTCGCTGTACATTAATAGAACATTAGTAAAACCATTTTTAGAAAAAAACTAATATTGTACAACTGATTACATGATCAGTATGACTACCGCAGTGGCTGAATTCTGTTACTATCTTCCGATGCTTTCAGGACACAACTAAACATAGAACATCAATGTCTACAAGGTTACAAACTGCACAATTCCTAATAAGATAAGGCAAAGTGGAACCCAACTCAAAAAAAAAATTAAAAAGTTTAAACTGTGTTTCTAAAAAATAATTTGTTTAAAACTGTCTTAAATTTTGATATATGATAGAAACAACCAAAGCATATATCCAAATACTGGTCTGGCAGACTACCTAGCTACCTCAATGATATCGTCTCCATTTCCTCTAACACAGCTTACTCAAGTCAGAAGAAGGAGGACAGCTCCACACCCCATGCTGCAGGCATAACTTAGGGCAGACCTGCATCAGGTACAGGCTCCCTAACATGTGGAACAGCTTCCTCGTCATATTCACTACCACTCCCAACTTCCAACTGGCTAAGACCTTGATCAAGACACACTACAAAACTCCTCAGTCCAGCCACAACTGCCCCTGGACCTACCCACAGTCCCACCCTTCTGAGATAGAACTATGAGTCCTAGTACAGACTAGCTCATTTTGTAACACGGCTCTCAGTGGAGCGGTGAAAAGCAGCGCGACGATTGGCGGAATGGCCACAGCTGACTGAAACCGAGCGGGTATCAAGCCACAGGTAACGCCCGCTCGGTCAGTACCAGCTGTGGCCATGGAGGCTCCCGAGGGTACCAGCCCACTGGGTTAGTACCCAGATTCGCCATGAGGCAGAAGCTGCAGCAGTGAGATGGGAAACGGGACCGCACAGAGGAGAGCTGATATCGGGGACGCGCATAGAAACAGTGTGAAGCACAGCAGGGGGCACGAGCAGGCAGTGCTGGAAGCGGTCAGGAGGTAGGTGCTGGACTTTGGAGCAGGAAAAAGTGTATCGGATGGAGAGTCGACGTAAGTCCACAGAACGAAAGTCATAGCACTAGCACTGTATGAGGCATGTATGTACGACAGTGATTTAAACAGAAGCAGCAGTATGAGAAGTGGTGCAGATCCGGGAAAAAAAGCAGTATTAAGAGATGCAATCCAGAACAAACATTGACTCCCATAATGCAGTATCCCATGTCTGTCGGCGCGGAGAAAACGACCGTCCAACCACACAAAGTACCGGGTAGAACATAACCGCAAACGGCAAGCTGATCGTGTCTCACATTCCGAACCTATGTCATCAGCTCACAGAAATCTTCCCCAGTAGGTAAATGTGTGTTAGTGCTGTGGCATGCGCGTGCACGGCGCCTCATCGTAAGTGAAACCAAATCAGAGAACGCAGACAGCAGTATTTCTCGACCGATCGGCGATCGCTACAAAGTGTAAGTTAATCTGTATGTGACAGCAGCGCTACACTAGTTCCTTGCCAGTTGCTGTGTTACAAGCGCATTAATCACCTCCAGAGTCGGGCTCTACCAGTGATTAATGCCCGCTGGGGGGGGCCCTCGGGCTTCGCCCTCGTGCACCAACCCTCCACGGGCATTAATCCACCGGTAGAGCCCTCCTCTGTCGGTGATTAATGCTTACATAGTCAAATGTATCAGTTGTGAATGTATTGATATGTAAAATACTTCTGCTCTTTCACACCATAGCTATTCTGATCTATTGATGAGAATTTCCTATAAGCTTATCTGCACTGTGTCACTGTACTGTATATATCCCTTCCTGCAGTCAATACGGTTGATTGCAGTGTAAATGTATTTTGTTGTTTTGCACTATGTGTGTATGTAGCTCTGCTACATTTTTGTGCTGTGTATGTATGTGTTACCTCTGCTATACTACATTGAATGCAATGCAAATGTTTTTGGTTTTTTTGCACTATGTGGGTATGTATCTCCTCTGTATTTTTGCACTATGTATGCATGTGCTACCTCTGCTATACTATGTTTCCGCTCTCCACCCCCAGGTCGCGACTGAAAATAAGCTTCTTGGGCTCTGTGTGCTCACCTGGTAAAATATATTTTAAATAAATAAATTTCTATCAGAGGCAGGAGTTGGGGGAGAAGCCAGGCTGCTGCTGATCTCCAGGCTGGCTGAACTAGAACGCTGAATTTTCTTGTTAATCAGCCCTTACAACCTGATCTTTTACACACCTGCTTGTGGAATGTAGGCTAAAATGTCAAAAGTTGAAAAGAAAAGGTTAAAAATTATTGAGAAGAACAAGAAAATCAACAAAATGTTGCTACTGTACCCAGGGTTGGCTGAGTTCCGAACTCATGGAGGGTCAAATTTGGACTCCAGTCATATTGACTCCAAGGCCCCATTTAGAGTAACTCATTCCTGATTCACAGAGTCAGAGCCCCCTGCTAGACATAAAGAACCATCGTTAACTGCACTCCTCCAGCCAGAACACTTCTGAAAATCCAACAAGATAACAAAGCTGCCTTTGAGGAGCTAAACAATACATCTGACTTGGTCTCAAAAAAGTCAACATAATTGCCAAGAATGTAGAAGGCAATACAGTGAAAAATCCTCTAACTGAGAAAGACATGGAGATGGTTAACAATACTATCACTTCACTAACTGTTCCAAAAGATGTACCTCTGAGAGAGCAAGTCACAATGCCTCGGAAACTGGAGTGATTTGATAATATGTGGGAGAATGTAATGTTGGCATTCTCAGCCTGCTGGTGGACTTTGGGACAGGAAACTTGGCTGCCAAAACTGAATCCCCCCACAAAGGAAATATCATGCAGAGAAATAATTGTGGTGAAGGCTTTTAGAGTCCCCTTATACCAGGGGTTCAATACCGGCGAAAATGTATAAGCAGATCCAAGTGGAACTTTGCCAGTGGGATCTACTTTGATTGCCACCCTGAACTCAGTCGCTGACAAGGACTTTGTTCTAAACCTGGTGATGGAGAAAAGGTCCTTTCAATATGAGGGATATCAGCTTTTTTGCTATCCAGACTTTTCAAGTGAGACTCAGTGAAGGTGTTGACGGCTTCTCAATTATTGTCCAGCTTTGGTTGAACTAGGGTCCCAAGTGTCCTTATTGAAACCAGCCAAATTAAGAATTTTTCTGAACAGACAAAAATTCTTCTTTATAGATAAAATGGCTGTGCAGGACTTTATTAAGAGTCAAGCTGGTCTTCTAGATGATTCGAAAGTTGGAGATCCAGAAGAAGACGATGAGTTGATGCAGTCAGGGAAATGGACTACATACTGGTGATCCCCTGCTAGAAATATCATAAATTAAGCTTTTGTTGTCTGTTCTCGGTCATTTGATCTAATGCCGGGTCACAATTAAACTATTTTTTTTACTCAATAAAAGTAATGATGTAGATGAATTGATCATTTGATTGTAATCCAGTAATGAAAGGAGCATCGTAAACAGGAGGCTAGAAGTCTTTGCATGTTTAAAATATTTTGCCTGGTCAGCTTTAATGCTGTTTTGAGCCAGCAAAGTTTCACTATTAGTTTTAAGTTGTTTTTCCATCATTAGCATTTTCTTATGAAATGCAGTTTATCTGTGCAAGTTTTGATTTGCCTCATACCCCCACGGAGGTTGTGATTTTATGATTTATACATACATAGCTCATATTTGCATTAAACTGAACCTTTCCTTCATTTCCTTTCTGCTAACAAGCAGAAACATGACGCTCCCTTAATTCAATGGGAGGCCCACCACAATGTTTAAAACATTTTTTCTATTAGCCTCCAAAGAAGGGACAGGATCATAAGTTGCCCTCAAGGGACTGGCAACACAATCCCTTTCCACTTTCTGATTCTGTGATCTGCCTCAGTGTTCTGACTTTCTGTGGCATCCCTATAGGGAGAGCACGGAGTTCTTGTTAGTTGAACTTTTGCTTCAATCAGTACCAGAACCTGACATGAAATAGGAAAATCAGCTTTGAAAAAGATGACCCATTCAATAGAATGGAATGAGCCCCACGCTCTCTCTCTATAGAGATGTCACAAAATGTTGGTAGCACAGGGGCAGATCACAGAGTCAGGAAGTGGAAAGGGATTATGCTGCTAGCCCAGCGGGGGGAAATTACAATCCCATCCCTTCCTTTGGTGGCTAACAGAATTTTTTTTTAAACAGCGTGGTGGAGCTCCCATTGAGGTAAGGGAGTTCCATGTTTCTACTTTTTAGTACAAAGAAAGGTGCTCTTTAAATATTATCTTTTTTGTTTCTGATACTGCATGATATAAGTCTTAAGAAATGTATAAAAAAATCCATCAATAAAACAATATTATTAAAAATTTGACAAGAGAAAAACGACACTAATCTGGGCATGTTTCCAGGTGAAACTGCAGAAGAGGGGCACGGAACATAAATATATATTGATATACAGGTCACAGAGTAAAAACATTACATATCAATCTATCAACATGTATTGACAGATGGACACTGCACAGATAAGACTTATCCATGTTTACCTGACTCGAAACTTTCATTTAAAAAAGTTCCTTACTCTAGCGCTTCCAAAGCTAGCCATATCTAAAGATAATTGAAAAGGGCAAGCTTTGGCACCGTTAAGGCTAGTAACTTAATTTTTGTAAATGAATAAACTAAAAAAAAAGTCAGGTTGGCATGGGCAGGTCCTATTGATTCAAGTTCCAATCCCTATTTGGCAACCATTTTTATTTCTATCGGCTCATCAGAAACATTTTACTACTGTAACCCCTGGTTACTGAAAGTATTGCTCTGTAAGGTACCTTCCATCCTGCACATCTTGTTTACCAGCAGAACCTTGTAACAGGATCAGAAAGACCCCAGCTACAGTACCGGGGGATGTCTAGAGTTAAGCAAGTTTAGAGAGGATGAGTGCTGTCTGATCTGCAGATCCCTGAGGCTCAGAAGAACACATAAAACCCTGAACGTTCTCCAATTACAGGGTTGTGTGCAACCAAGAAAAGGCAGAGTCGAGGAAACACAACAGAATGATGCACACTGGACCCAAAACAAAAGCAGGCACAAGTGTTGCCAAATGAGCATTTACTGCAATGACAAAACTGAAGAAACAGCACAGACTCACTTCAGTGTTTCAAGTCGTGATGAGTCTTCATCAGGGGCCCCGATGAAGACTCTCTACATTAATAGTAAACAGAGTACACTCTGAAGAAAGGGTGGTTACTAGTGGGGTACCGCAGGGTTCAGTACTGGGACTGGTCCTTTTTAATGTCTTTATAAGTGACATTGCAGAGGGACTGGCAGGAAAAGTATGCCTCTTTGCAGACGACACAAAGATCTGCAACAGAGTTGATACGCAAGGGGGCTGGAAAGGATGAGAAAGGACTTGGCAAGGTTGGAAGAATGGTCAAAGGTATGGCAGCTTAGATTCATGGACAAGAAGTGCAAAGTAATGCACCTGGGAAACAAAAACCCAGTGGAAGAGTACACAATTGGGGAGGGGAGATGTTAACAACAACAAAAATGGAAAGAGACCTGGGGTAGTCATAGCAGATGACCTTAAGGTAGGCACGCAATGTGAGAAGGCAGTAAGGAGGGCTGGGGGGATACTGGGATGCATAGGGAGAGACATCACCAGCAGAAAATAGTAAGTTGTTATCCCTCTGTACAGACAGTTGGTGACAACCCCACCTGGAGTAGTGCGTGTAGTTCTGGAGACCCCACGTCAGAAAGGACATAGACTGGATGGAGGCAGTCCAGAGGAGAGTAACTAAAATGGTGCAGGGTCTGCAACAGAAGCCACACGAGAAGAGACTAAAGGAGCTTAATATGTACATCCTTGAGGAAAGGAGGGAGAGTGGGGACATGATAGAAACGTTTAAGTATCGCAAGGGAATCAACAATGTCCAAGAGGGTAGCATCTTTCAGAAAAAGAGATGTGCAAGAACAAGGGGACACAATTTGAAGATAGAGGGTGAGATGGCTCAAAGGCAACGAGAGGAAGTATTTTCTTATGGAGAGGGTGGTAGACACATGGAACTGCCTTCCTGAGGAGGTCATGGGGTCAAAAACAGTGGAGGAATTCAAGAATGCATGGGTCAGACATACAGCAATTCTAGTGTGTGGTAGGAGGATGTAGGCTGTTGGTTAACTAGAATCTGCAGCTTATCCAATGGGTAGGAGAAATGGGCAGACTTGGTGGGCCAAGAGGTCCTTATCTGCCGTCAAAGTCTATGTTTATATTTAGAAGCACTATGCTGAGTGTGATGTATAATCAGTTTTGTTACGGCAATAAATGGTTACTTGGCAGCCTTTGTACTTCTGACAGTATTTGTTCAGGGTCCAGTGTGCACCATTCTGCTGTGTTCCCCAATGGCCCAAGTTTCCTGTGGGGATGCGGAATCAGAGTTGGAGTGCAGAAGTGGTAGTGGCCATGAACAGTAGCCCCATCGGGTGGACATGTGAGAAGAGCAGAATGAGAGGTAAAAACTGTAGTCTGCCACCAGCGTAAAGCGAGACTGTATAGGGATAAGCTGAGAGACTCCTGACAGAACCAGGTACGGATTGTGGGTTTGGGTTCCTAGTCCAGAATTCCCTAGAGACTGTACCCACAAATGATGCAGAAAGAAAGAGACAAGTGAGGAAAAAAAAAAAGAACTTCCTTTGAGAACCTCCACATGGATCCTCCCAAATTAACAGATAAGGAAAAAGCAGAAAGGTTTAAAGCCTGATTGATCTATGGTGGAAAGAGGTAGTACCCTATAAGGATAGTCTGATCATTTGAAGGGGGAGTACAGGAGCAATCTTCAGTTGCCCTGTTGTCCATGATGCCAGAAGAGGTCTCACATAAGAGTACAGAGCTCAGATCATGACACTATTCTGTGTTGCCCCGGAAGGTCCCATTAATTTGTCTGCCTGGGGAGCCAGGCACTGAGGGTAGAAAACATGAAAAAGGATCATATCTGCATTGTAAATTACATCTGCTTCTGTGCAAAGTACAGTTGCAGGGTTGCTCTGCCACCCACCACTGGAGTCAAAAAAATGTTTATTTCAATATGACGATTTAAAAAAAGTTGGTACTATTAAATAAGTTGAAAATAGGTCCTGCCTACCATACTGCACAAAAATATATTTTAGCAAAGATACTGGTGTGAAAAAAAATAGAAAGCAAAGCTAACCCTGAGTGGGGAGTAATATCTGAAGCCCCTATAAAATTGTTAGCAGCATACTGCATGAGAAGAACATGTAATTCTGGAACATGAGATGGGGATGATCATAACTTTTTCTGCACTAACCAGCAGGAAGGTCAACTCAGAATTGCACTGGGTTGCAGATTGCTGCACTAGTCCGCAATTATAATGGAGAATTGTACACTCTTACACTGTACAAAATGCAAGCTAAGAATATATTAAAACAATTACTGCATATTTATCCCAATCCTGCCTTGCTCCCTCCCTCCAATTACAGTGAAAACAGACGTCATGCAGGTAAATACCTTCCCCCCTCCACACACCTTTTTTGTGCAGCTGTTGCTTTTCTGCCACTTTTTGTGCCCCCCCGGTATGAACCAGATGATCCTACAGCACTGGCTCCTCAGTCAAGCAACTCAGATACCACAAAAACAATAAAGGATAGGGCTCTGTAGGTGTTACACTTGTGTTCCTACCCCCCAGGGCAATGAAAAACGTCAGGCAGAGAAAGACATGGTCACCCTCTATGCTGTGACCAAACAGAGAGCTGTACTTAGAAACATACTAGGCAGTCCACTGGTGTAGTGGTAGTGCTACCATTTGTGATGCTGGTGATCCAGCTTTGGAACTAGCCCAGGTCATCAGAGGGCTGTCATGTGGAAGTGAGACGCTCTCTCACTTCGGGAAGGGAAGGTGTTCAAGCTCCACTGCAATACCGCCACCTGGGTAACTACAGGTCGCAATGTACAGAAGCTGAACAAGTTGAGGGAGGGAGGACGCCAATGTGCGTGCGTGGGCATCGGGTGGCAAGTCTCGGTGTCCAGAGGGGAGAAAATGTGGAAAAATCCACTAACCATAGCAGGGTGACATCTACCCCTCACTGTAGGCCCCACACTGCCGATAAAAGCACTTCATCATAATGCAACTGGGGCATGCTCTTGACAGGCCATAACCCACACCTCATCATGTCTTACTGCTTGCATAAAGTCAATGAAAAAAATGCTGAAACTTTATGGAGTCTGGGGTCTATGGAGCCTCTGCAATACTGCAGTGTGCTATTACAAATTCAAGGCATGCAGCTCCCCACATCTTATGCCTCTTATCACCAAAATTAGACTATACCTGTATTCACAGTTCAAGTAACAGTCCAGGGATAAACTGCAGCTGACAGTTTGAAGGTCCTTTTGATGTCATTAACTGCATTTGCAGGATATTGGCACCACATGTGTCTCTATAACTAGACAAGCAGCAAAAACTGTAATCAGGACAGACAGCTCCACCCTATCAGCAAAACCAAAACTTCAAAATTTAATAAAACTCTTGCAAGAGTTGGGGCCACTCGATGGCTCAATGGTTGCGCTTCACACTTCCATACTGGCAACCTGGGTTCAGAAGCGAGCCCAGGTCTGCATGTGCTGGGCAGCAAGACTGGGGAGTTCTCCCGAAGAGAGAGCAAGCCAGCCGGGGAGGGAGACGGCCTGGCTCTGGTGCAGCAGTGGCCCCTGGGGGGAGCTTGCTCCTTCATGAAGAGTGGCACATGCCCCGAGCATGCTGCTGCAGTCAAGGTTGACAAAGGCTGTGCCGGCGGTCTGGGATTGTGAGAGGGACCAAGGGCAAAAAACTGAAGGAGGAAAACAGTGGAGCCTGGATTACATGATGCCCTGCCCCACTCCCCACAGGCCCATGCCACCACTCCAGGACACCTGTCTGACACTGGGTGTGTGCATGGGGGGGGGGGCCCTCCATCCTGCCACAGAGGGGTAATCTATGGGGACCATGGCCAAGCAAGCACCACTGGAGATACGTGCCAGTGGTGCGGGAGTGGGGCAGCAGCAGAAGCAGATGTCCAGGTGTCCCCGAGGAGGATAAAGTATGGAAAAGAAAAATAATATTATGAGAGTCTATAAATTCAGGCCAGAACCCTCACTCTGTCTCACGTATAAGTTATTGTACTCATTACCTTTTGGCCCCAACTCTCAGTCCAAGACTAATAATTTCTGGTACTAGCTTCTTTCCACCGTGTCCTCATCCTCCTTTTCTTAGACCAATTTTCCAGCCCCCATCATTCAACTTGCAGCTTTGTTGACCTTTACAACTGATGTTAGACCTTCAGTGCCCAGAAGGAAGCTCTGACACCATCAGATTCTTTTCACCAAAGCTGAGCCATGTATGAGTGGTCCAGGTAAATTACAATATCTGCCCCTTCACACCTCAGCCCATGCCTCTGTTTCGCAGCATAAAGAATTTAGTCTTGAACTTCCACTGCAGAGCAGACAATTTTGAGGGTCTTGGGAGCTGAAGTAGATAATGCAGCACTCCACAGTGTGATCCAGTAAGCTTTCTGGAACCTGAACTGTGTGTCCATATCAGTGATATGCAAAACTGTCTGTAGACAGGAACAGGCAAAACTCAATGAGCTCCTCGCCTTCCAGCCCCTCTAGGAGACCCATCACCTTATGTTACAGGTTTGTGCCCATTTTTCATGACTTTCCAACTTTAGATGCAATAGCCCATTTTATTTTACTTTAATGGTGACATCAATAGCTTTACTAAAGGAAGTTTCTGACTTCTCGGATGACTATTCGATGACATTCACCCTGGTCTCGGGCATCGCTACTCTTTGGGAAAGGCCATCAAGCTTTCTGTCCATCTCCTGGACTGATTTAATGAGCTGAGTAAGAGATGCACTGATCACTGTAAGAGTCACCTCTCTTGTATTGCTTCCCCCCATTTTAGTTTGGGACTTGAAAAAGGTTGAATTTGCAGCAGAGACCTTCAGTCTTCCCATCTTTCAAATTTTAGGTAGCAGTACAACAATTATGTGAAGTTTGGCTTTGAAAATCAAGGTAAAAAGTATTTTTTTGTAGATTTGCAGGATGCCTTTCAAAAGCTCAAAACAGCATATAAGTTCTAGTTGGTTGCTAAGCAGCACCCCCTCTCAGCCATGTATCAACCGTGAGTCCAGTGTTCAGCAAGACAAATATACACATGAGTGTTACAGAATCCACTGTTCGCATCAACCTGACCTTGCTGATTTGACAGCACTGCATTTAAGCACAGCCGAGTGAGAAAAACAGACAGCAGCACTTCAGGCCTGAGTGAGCATTTCAGGTAGTTGAGTGGTCGAGGTGCTGGGTAATTTAAAATAAATAAGACACACTGTAGCACACTACTCAGGTCGAAAAGGTGAGGGTGGGTGGGACTGGGGAATAATGGAGTAAAAACTGGTGTTACAAAGTGTGACTTTCTGGTGCAGATGGATGAAACTGGAGTGACTGGATTTGGCAGAATCTGGCCCATTCGTGTCCCCTGGATTGTCAGATATTCTGATTCTTGCTCCAATTCCAGATAGCTTCAGAATCTGGAATTGGAACTGGAACCAAAATTCTGATTCCTTATCTGACAACTAAGGAATCCTCTCCCATCCAGCACTCAATAAAACCAAAGTCCTCCCCCTTCCCCCAATTAAAAAAAAAAATCATCTTACCTCCCCCCATTACTTGGGTGGTGTTGTGTCACAGAAGCCCCCCCCCCCACGAGGCATTGACTGTAGAGTTAGACTGCAGAGATGACGGACAGTCCAATGACTCCAATCCAGTAGTCCGCAGCGAATGACAAAATGCTCCAGCACCTCCCCTACCCCCCCCCCAACCCAGCAAGACAATCTGGCCCACTGCCACCAGAACACTACCATGAACCATGGCCACCATTATGCCGACACCAGTCCAGCACCACGCATGCGGCCCATCCTGTAGATAGGGAAATGGGCAGACTAGGTGGGCCAAGCAGTCCTTATCTGCCATCAAAGTCTATGTTTCTATGTTTCTAAGTCCTTCTGGTCCATCCATGTTTAATCATGAGTTGACAGACCCCGGCACCACCACCCACAATCTCATGATTCAACCCCTGACCGAGTCTGACCTAGTCAACCACAGTTCATTATGGCAACTGCACATAATTCTGAAAGCTGATTCAGAATTAGTGACCTGAGCATAGGGAGGAAGGCATCTAGCCAACTGGAATAAACCTTGGGAAAAACAAAATGCTGGATGTCTTACCCAGAGAGCATCTGACACAGCTTCCCATGGTTTTGTTCCGATCGGACACAGCAGTTCTGTTTCCCAGGTCACACACAGGGGGATTATGAGCTGGCTGGGTTTTACTCAGGATGAGGGTTTATTTCATTTAGCTGCCTGCTGCGAATGTGGGGGCTGGGTGTGGGGAAATGTTTAGTTGGACATGGGAATTGGGATGGAGGAGATGACTTGGAGTCTGGGGAGGGCCAGGCAAGCTGGAGGGACATTACATGGGGGGGGGGCATCACATTGTGCAAGTGATGAATGCATAGAGGAGCTTAGAAGGACTTGTTTTGTCAGAGAGGACCAGAGGAGCCTACTGCAATGCAAAGGAAGGAGCAAGAGGTAAGGTGGGGTGAATTTATTGGGTGAGGGAAATGTTAAACTAAATGCCAGATTCAGGATCAGATTCCAATTCTGAACTCCAGCTCTGAAAAGCCACTTTCATAATTAGGATTTATGGTCCCAGACTCCAAAAGTCCTAATTACAGATTTTGGTCTAGAATCTGATTAAATCATTTCAGATTCCTAAACACAATTATGCCTAGGTGAAACCTTCGAAAATAAGGCAGACGCATGCACGCATAGCATATGATCAATATGATTGCTATTTACTGCACGTAACTTTATCCCATAAACCATTGTTATATTGTGTTCTTTTGTTATCTGTATTGCACCTGTATGTCACCACAGTTTTGTCTCACAACCCTCCCTGCGACGAGGTGTCTTTGTAAATCTGTAACCATGTCTACCCTCCCTGCGACGAGGTCCTTTTGTGAATGAGTCCCTGACTCAAAGGTTGTAAATTCGACTTTCAAAATAAATAAATAAATAATATAAAACAATTGTCTCTGTGTCAACTCAACCTTTTAAAAATATGGTTCTAAATTTTTATTATCTTACAATGAAAACAAGGAAGATCAGGGGTTACTTGAGGGGGACTGAAATGTTCCAATGCAATTAAAAGTACAAGATGAAAGTACAAATGGATAAAATAGCACAGATCAATATGAAATAGGCTGAAATAGAACCACAATTTGGAAGAAGTTGAAAAATATTTTCATATGTTGATATATGAAAGAGGTAATGGCACAAAATTTATCTATATAGAAAAATATATGTATATTGATATTGGCTGAAAAAGTTAAAAAATGACACTGCAGATCAATATTATGTAAGACTATCCATATATAAGATTTGTGGTCAGAAGATACTAGTGGTTGTTCCATTCAGGTACAAACACAACCCTTTCTAGTTTGGAACCCACGTGTGGGACCCTAATCCGACTGGGCCTCCAAACCTTGATTGCCTCTTCCTCCTGAGCTGGTCTAACAGTCCACAGCCATATCACCAGACAGAGGCCAGAATCAGGTAGGGGAATAAGAGGAACCAGAAGTTTGGGTGCATCAACTGTATGTGTGGTGGGCATAATGATGTCATCTGCTCGGTGGGGTCATGTCCCATTTTTCCCCCCGATCCCATCCCTTGGTTATGCAAAGGTACTGTACACTGACACACCATGCACTGTATCCCATTAGCCCCCCCACCCCCCACCTGCACCACCACTTGTGGTCACGAAGTAGCAGTAGTACATCAGAAAGCTGTTTCCCGCCCCCTACTTGGTAGTGGAAAGCATCCAAACAGGGACTCCAGCACAACCAACCTAAGAATAAAGCAGACTTTTTTTAAGAAAGATGTCAAATGCAATCAGGTGGAAAGAATCCCCTGGGGTGCTCAGTCCTCTTCTACTTAGCTCTACCAATCAACTGTGCACAGAACATCAACCCAGGTAATCTTAAGCAGCTCCAACCATGTCATTAGGCCAGTGGTCCTGGAGATGTCTAAAAGGCAATGACCAACATTTTTTCAAAGACCTGCAAAAGCAGATGAGATAAAATGGTATATAAGGGAAGGATCACGTGATGCAGGGTTCCTGGCAGCAGCACTGAAGTGGAGCTCCAGCACCTCGCCTCTCTACTGTTTAGTCCTAGTGAAAATAGCCTCAGCGATAACGATTAGCAGCTGTTTCTGATTTGTCTGGAGGGGCAGAGTTAAGTTATTCAGGCAATTAGCCTCGCGATTGCCTGTATTAACAAGATGGAAGCCGATATGAAGCAGGCCTTGCCCAGGCACACTCCACCAACTTCGCCGGAGAAATTATCAAAAAAGCAGCAGGCTCAAGGGGCTATTGCCGGGAAAGTGGTGCCCCAAGCTTCATCTACTACTCTGCTAACGGAGGACCGCTTCTTACAGGAGATGCTTACATTCAGAGACACTCTGTCTGATATTTCCTCAGAGTTGAAGTCCCTCCGTAATGATTCACTGGCTTTGCAAGAAGGATGGGGGATACCGAGGCCCGAATGGCTTCAGTGGAGAGGTGGAAGGAGAAAGCAGAACCCGAATTAGTGCAACTGCACCAACAAATACAATGACTACAACTGAAGTGTGAAGATTTGGAGGGCAGGAGTAGGCAGAAAAATATAGTGATTCTCGGTCTGCCTGAATCGGAGGAAGGGCCCAATACAGTGGCCTTCCTGCAGAAGTTTCTACAAAAAGTTGTGGGTCCTTCCCCAATAAGTGCTAACTACTAGATCGAAAGGGCACATCACTCCCTCAGGCCACAACCTCCACCGAATGCTCCACCAAGACCAATTATAGTGAGATTTTTGAGTTTCGTGGAAAAACAACACATTGTTGATAAAGCAAGAAAGCTGCAAAGCATTAAGTTGGAAGAATGCCGCTCTAAGAATAACTCAAGATCTGCCTCGGGAGACTCGTATGAAATGGGCCGCTTACCATTCTACAGTCAAAAAGTTTATTGCTGCGGGTATCCCTTTCCGCATGCAGTATCCAGCCAAGCTCCGAGTCTCAGTCCAGGGGTCCTGGTTTACGTAAGATACGCCTGAGCAGGCATCTTCAGATCTTTCAGTGAAGCTACCCAGTTTGTTTAAGGATGGACGAACTTTTTATAAAGACTTTAACAGTTTGAAAAGTTAACTAAAGTCTATATCTCAAGCTGATTACCTGTTCTCTCTGTTTGTCTAGGGCTGTCTTGGATGTGCCTGGTGGGATTTCTAGGGGTTCGATGCTTGTGGGGAGGGATGGGAAAGAGTGGGGGTCGAAAGGTTTTCTGGTCACTGGGATTTACAGAGGAACCTTTATTAATAGGGACTGTTCTCTAGGAGGACAATATTTAGGCTCCACGGGGTGTATCCTCTTTATTCTTCCCTCAGTTAACCCGTGGGCAAGAGTACTCGCTGGTTCAGGTCTGTTTTCTTACATTACTCATTGTTTTATGATGATCTCACAATGTCTTGTTGAACTGGAGCCAGGAGGGGAACACTAGGGGTTTATAACTTGCTCGTATCAGCGTAAAGTACCCCCATGGTATGGCACTGATCCTGGGTCGATAGTCAGGCTTGGGCTGCCTTTAATTAACACTTTGCTTCGGACTTGTGACAGCTGTTGAGCTTTAGTTATTTTAGATGGAGTATCGGGGGTTAAGATGTGGCATAATCGCAGGGGCTGCGAACACGGGGCACTGTAAGGGGATGATGTTTGGCTCCCTTTTTTTTTTGAGGCTTGGATTTGTAGTGTGGGCCTTATGCTTCAGGTTGAACCCTCATCATTACAGTGCCTGTGTTACCCAGTGGGGGCGGGGTGCGGGGTGTGGAGAGTTCGGGCCCGTGCGGTCTAGGAATGCTCTAAGCGTACTAGTTTGGGGGGGCGTCTGGGTTATTTGTTACTGGTGTTTTCATTTACTTAAAGATCCCTTAGAGCAGAGCGCGGTGGTAACTTTTCGGTGTTCTGCGTGGGGCAATAACCTATCACCAGGGCCTTTATATATTTACAGATACAGATAATGCCATCGGGTTTGGCCATTCACATAAAGTCATTTTGGCAGGCAGCTATTCCAATCTGGATTGAATGGCCTACTGTAAATAGTTATAGGGGTTTATGGAGGGAGGGGAGGGGTTGGGTTTTTGGGGTACTACCGGTTGGGGTAATTTTGCAATATTTCCCGAGGAACACTAGATTTACTGGTTTAGGAATATACGGGAGGATAGGCAGTGAATTTTCTTTTAGGGAGCTGTGCTTAGAATTATCGATTAGGGTTATGGGGGGCTGGGGGGGTGAGGGTGGAAGAGTACATTGATTACTTAATAGATCTCGGTTCTGTGTTGGGACAGGTCTTTATGCATCATATATTGTTTGGAGAGGGTTGGGAGGTGGAAGGGCTGGAGTGTGCCTTAGGGTTTTAGTTGGGGCTATGCCAAATTCTTCAAGACTGGTACTGGCACCTGGATTTAATAATGGCTAGTTTTCCAATAAAAATAATCACTTGGAATGTTAGAGGAGTAAGGGATGTCTTGAAGAGATTGCAAATACTTAAACACTGCGTTCTTTTAAAGGCAGATATCATTCTGCTCCAAGAAACCCACTTGACCAACTCAGAGTCACTATCCCTACATAGGCAGGGAGTGTCTCAGGTTTTTCGCAGCAGGGTGTTCATCTTCAAGCCGTGGGGTGGCTATCTTATTTAGAAGGAACGCTGCATTTAAAGAGGACACAACGTTCATAGACCTTGGTGGGAGATATGTGTTAATTAAAGGTATTTTAAATAAATACGACGGTGGTCTTGGGTTCAGTATATGGACCAGTAGGAGGGAATCCAGGCTTCCTGATGGACCTGGCCAACAAGATGGCAATGCTCCTACGTGCCCCCATGATTTTAAGGGAAGACTGGAACATTCCTCCAACTCTGGACCTGGATAGGACCTATAGACCACTGAAGCCACTTTCGTCCTCACAGAATGCCCTGAAGGATTTTATGACCATGCTAGGGTTGGGCGGTCCATGGCGCCTCCTAAATCTCATGCGACAATCATATACATTTTATTCAAACATCCACCAGACCTGGTCCAGATTAGACTATTTCCTAATTAGTGGCTCTTTTATGCCGGGCCTATACCAGGCTGGTATAGAACCCATAGTGATATCAGACCATGCGGTGGCATGGTTGACCCTCTCGGTAGACCCCCATACTCAGAGGGAAACAATTTAGAGACTGAATACCCAGTTGCTAAGGGATGAGTCTTTGATCTCTCGCATCAAAGAACTCATTGCCGAATTTATAGAACACAATAGAGAGTCAGTTCAGAGATATGACATTTTTTGGTGCTCTTTGAAGTGCTACCTTCGGGGAGAATTTATTAAGATTGCCTCCAGGAGGAAGAAGATTCGAGATTCTAAGGCTTTGGCTTTATTAACCCAGATTAAAGAAAAAGAGAATTCCTTGTCTCCCGGTACTTCCAGGGGTGCCATGGAAGAGTTGTTAGGCCTGCGTAATGAATACGCAGAGTTATTAAGCGAGAAGGCAGAATATGCCCTTGTTAAAACTAAAGCTAAATATATTGATCAGGGGGAAAAGACTGGTTGGTTGCTTGCCTTACGTTTTCGGCAGTTAGAAAGCTCCCGTTTAGTCCCGTCTATACGGGCCGCTGATGGCTCTATCAAGACGGAACCGTGTGACATAGTTGAGGTTTTTGAGAACTTCTATAAATCACTATATGGGAAGTGTCTTACCGATTTAAATCCACAGGATATTGGTGATTATTCGGATTCTTTAAGTCTCCCAGTGTTGGAGGATTCTTGTCAAGCTTCCCTAATTTCGCCAATCATCATTACAGAAATAGAGAGGGCTATTAATAGTCTCACTCCCGACAAGGCGCCAGGGCCGGATGGCTTCCCTTCAAATTTTTATAAAATTTTCTCTAAGGAAGTAGCTCCCCTCTTGCTTAATTTATACAATTATATGTTTACAGCAGACATGTTAGACCCATCACGTATGGATGCCACGATTATTCTCTTACTTAAGCCAGATAAATCCCACCTGGACCCAGCTAACTATAGACCAATTTCCCTTTTAAACTGCGACATTAAAATCATAGCAAAACTGCTTTCACTTCGGATAAAAGCATACTGGGCCTGATTATTAAGTCCAGAGCAAGTAGGGTTTGTGCAGGACGCTCCCCTGCAGACCATCTTAGGACACTCACACACACTTTCCAGGTGGCCCAGTCTTCCCAGTTCCCAATGGCGTTAGTTTCTTTAGATGCCAAAAAGGCTTTCGATAGAGTATGTTGGGAATTTTTATGGTCAACCTTACGGAGAATGGGCTTTCCTCTCCAATTTATTGCAATGATATAGTCTCTTTACGCCTCCCCATCTGCTAAGATTTATTGTAATGGACTGTTTTCCATGAGATTCCTATTACATACTGGTACCAGACAAGGTTGTCCCCTTTCACCTTTCCTGTTTAATCTGTATTTGGAGCCATTACTTCGGCATATTAAACATTCCACTCAAGTTAGGGGTATCATTGCTCATACTCAAGTCCTTAAGCTCTCGGTCTATGTGGACGATATTCTCCTTCACTTAACTCATCCGGCTTCTTCGTTAGAGCAAGTTTTAGAGGTTGTTAAACAATACAGTATGCTTTCCAATTACAAACTAAATATCTCTAAAACCAAGATCTTCCCTCTGAACAGTTATACTTTGAAATCCGAAGTTAGTCACTTGGGCATAAAATGGTCCTCACAGACCCTTGAATATCTAGGTATTTATTTAGCCAGAGATCCTATTATGGTTCAGAAGCTCAACCTTGATGACCTGGTTAGAGTTATCCAGCATGACCTTGCGAGATGGCAGAGTTTATCCCTTTCACTATGAGCTTTATAAGTATAATTAAGATGAACATTCTGCCACGTCTGTTTTACCTTTGAACCTATTGAATTTATGGCTTCCGATTTCCTTTTTTAAGTGACTGTATTCTATGATTTCTAAATTTATTTGGCTGGGTAAACATCCCCGTCGTGCCTTTCGTAAGCTTAGTGCCCCTAGACCCCTGGGTGGATTTCGTCTCCCGAATTTCCTTTTATACTATTGGGCAAGCCATTTAACCAAATTGGGAAGGTGAATCTCTCAGGGTGATACGAAGTACGTTCCGATTTGGCTTCAGATTGAGAGAGACCTTTTAAAATCTAATAACATCAACCCTTTTTTGTCTATTATCTAACAAAGCGTTCATTGCCAATGGGTTTACGGGACTCAGTGGTCAGTACCTCCTTGAGGGTATTTTCTCAATGCTGTTCATACCTGAAGATACCTCTTAAAGTGGATACAGGGCAGCTAATCATATCAAACCCTAACATTAAAATCAGAGGGGTGAATCTTTTACCCCAATGGATCCCACAATTAAGGTATGCATGTGTGGAAGACCTATATGACCAGGATAACCTTCTCTCTTCACCCGAGATTCTCAGCAAGTATGATATCCCGAGGTCGATGATTTTTAAGGTATACCAAATAAGACATGTCATAGTCACCCTGTTTGGTGCTAACGCTCGGTCTTCCTTAGTCAGACCTCTGTTGACTCAAGTTAGCGAATGCTCCATAAAACCGCATTCTGTCTCTGCAGTATATGCCTTCCTCTTGACCTCTATTTGTACCGACTCACTATCTGGGTCATCAATTTGGGAAACCTTGCTCCCCGGGGTGACTCTGGATTGGGTTAAGATCTGGAAAGATCTTTATATTTACCTCTCCCAGGATAGATTCAGACTTACGCAATATCATATACTGAATAACATGCATTATACCCCACTGAGATTGGCCAGACTGGGTAGGATTCCAGATAATACCTGCACAAGGTGTGCTAAAGAAGAAGGGAATATGGTACATATATTTTGGTACTGTGAAAAAATAGCTCCACTTTGGCAGGAAATTAAGAGCCAAACTGGATCCCTGTTTAGGATTAGAGGACCTGTTTACAGTGGAAGTCTGTCTAAAAGGATGCTACGATGATATTAAGGTTAAAGAGCAAAAATATCATATGGCCCTAATAGCTATTACTGTCAAAAAATTAGTCCTGAAACATTGGAGAGACCAGGTAGTAATATCATATAATGATTGGTTAAGGGATATGTCTAGTTTTTTTAGGTCTGAACAGTTAATAGCTGGTTTTCGGAATAACACAGCAGGTTTTGATAGGAAGTGGGGGAAACTATACGCGGTTTATCTGCAGTAAGGACGTGTTGAGTAATCAGCGTATACAGTACCCCAAGACAATTGACGCCTCTTCTCCTCATTCATGCAAGAAACTTGGCACACTCCAGAAGGGTGGTAGGGAGGGAGTGGGAGGGTTGGGTGGGTGGGGGGTTTAGTTAGTTGATCTATGTATAGTATAGGATAATTTTGTTACCATGGTGTATTATGTATTCATGTGACTGACATGTTTATAGCTGGTTGTGTAAAATCAATAAATTTTGAATTAAAAAAAAAAAAGATATATAAATGACACACCATCTGCCATGTCTAGAGATAACATATCGATACAAAAAGACAAATATAATGTAACTAGGGAAAATGTTCTCTTAGAGCAGCACAGTTTTCTTCAACCGCTACATAAAACTGTAGAGCACCTACTTGTTACGCATTTTATTTTACCCAGAGTGGCAGCAGAGTTGTGGGGGTGTTTTGCCATGGAAGTGTTATCTGTGCCATGGCAACTGTCGGTGCAAACATTATTTGAATAAAATCTTACCTGTATATAACTTTAAACTGTCATTTACTGTAATATAATTACTGGTCAGCAATTTTATACTAAGGGATGACCCAGTTGATATTTGCTATAATAACCATCTGGTTATTACAGCATTCACGCACACTGTCCTTTAAAATGTGTGCTACTTCATTGGCTCTTCTTCCATGTGTGGGTGTGCTTAACACATGGCGGCTCCATTTCTCGCTATCTGAGGAGCTGCCATAAGCGTGAACTCGCCTTGATTTTATTTATTTTTCCAAGACTATCTGGTTGATCCTACCTTCTAGATGACAAAAAAAGAAACCCTCTCTATGGTTGATCCTGCACCTCATCCACCTCAATAACCAGCTTAACTGGCACCATTAGTGCAATTGTGATCCGGGAGAACAAATTGTAAAAGAAAAAAAATAATGAGTATAAAAGGAAAAAGAACAAAATACACAAACTGCAAAATTAGAGAGGGACAGTGAGAGGAGATTCCTACATGTCTGTGTGAGTGTGAGTGAGTGAGTGAGTGAGCGAGTGAGTGTGTGTGTGTGTGTGTGTGTGTGTCTGTCTGTCTGTGACACATGGTCACAGAAATGTGGCTGGGAAAAAAAAGTGCTGACCAGTCTATTATAAAAAATAAAAGATGTGAAAGTGTGCATATGAGAATTTAACACACACCCTCGGTATGGGATGCTTTGATAAACCCCTCGGGTGAATGTAGCATCCCACACCTCAGGTGCGCATTAAATTCTCATTTCACACACTTCCCCATCGTTTATTCTCTATATAACAACTGCTTCTGCTATCCCCCACCACACCTAACCCTCCTGCAAATAAGGCAGTGTAATTAAATGAAAATTATCCTGGTACAGAGACAATAAAAAAATATTCTGAAGATGATTTGACACACACTTAAAAAAACACCCCATAATGCATGGACATTTCATCATTGCTTCGAGAGAAGAAAATTTATTTGACAACATAAAATATGTAACTCTGGGAGTATTTAAGGCTAACCCAATAGCCCCATGATACAGTATGTCCACTTTATTTAAGTTTCCATTCTACTGCAGATAATAGCATCACTGTTATCAAAATATTGCACAATGTCATTTAAGCAATAAGGCATGACAAGGTGTGTGTTATCATGTAATAACGTCACTCCTTTGGTGGGTTGAAGCACGAGGTGAAGCTGAGTGCTTCCACCACCCCAGGAGTGACGTTATTACACAATAACACACACCCTGGAGTGCCTTATTGCTATTATACAATGGCTTGATGTTATACAAAATAAAAAAAAATTAAAAAATGTTTTTAGTAGATTTTTTGTGAGTTTCTTAGAGAAGAGGAAAAAAAGGCTCTAGGAATACAGCCAGCAAAGCTAATGCTAATCAATGACAGTGATGTTATACTGTAGTATCATCACTGTCTCAAGTACACACTGACCAATCAAAACCCAGGATTCTTTCTTGCCATTGTATAATGGAAATTAATTGCTTGTGATTGTCGGTTGTCAAACAATTTATGGACCTCCACAATACATCATGCCTTTAGCTGATTTGTTATCCATTGAGTCAATAAGATTTTGAATGATAGTTTGAACTCAGTTGTCCGAACAAGATATTTAAATGATAGGGCCATATAAACAGACACCAGAATCTGCAAACAGAAGTTAAAAAATATGCAGCAGTGCTGCATATTTTTTTTTCAGGCAGAAAAACATAGATTTTGTTTTGTACATATTGAGCTCAAGTTTGTTTACCAGTAACCAGTTACACACCTTATCTAGGTAGGCTCGTGCTTTGTTTTTTACAGTAGACTTTGTTTACCAGAAGAGATAACTGCATAATATGCATACAGCA
Organism: Neoceratodus forsteri; assembly: GCA_016271365.2. Lineage (NCBI taxonomy): Eukaryota > Metazoa > Chordata > Ceratodontiformes > Ceratodontidae > Neoceratodus > Neoceratodus forsteri. Next base: position 1,226,303,209 of record CM057450.1, read on the forward strand.
TTTGTTTTAGAGGAGTAGCAAACATTAGGGAGATTGTTAATATCAAGTAACGAATACTCAAGGACCTCCAAGCGAGCACTGAGGAACACTGAATTTAGTAAAGAGATATTCTAATTTGGCTCTTGATAGGTCAACATATTCAGGAATATAAGATAACTAAGAAAATCCACTCATACGGTAGCGCCAGGGAAGGCTAATGGGATCATTCTGATATGAAGATTAACTGATAATATCAAAGCTTTCTGGAGATCTCTAAAGGCACAAACGATGGAGTTACCAACATCAGGGTTATTAAGGATAGTGGACTGGATTTTCAAAGCTACACGAGGGACTTCTGCGCATGCAGTAACACGTTAAGCTGCCTTATAAAATGGGCTCAAGAAATCCTGTAACCAGATTGGTTACATCTTCTGAGCCGTGTCCTTATCAGAAGATACTGTAGCAACTGGCACTACCCTCCAGTCCTGAGCCCCACAACAATACAGAATCCATGAGTTGTGTCACCGCAAAACAGAAACACAAGCTGGCACAGTTCACACTGAGAAACAGCACTTCCTCATTACCAGCGAGGCAGCAACTGAAAAACCATACCAATAGAAAAAAAATCACTTCTATGCCCACCTTCATGCACAACCACTGCACCAGACTCGAAATATTGAATTTAATTGATTTTTACTCACTCCCGGTCAAACAGTTTGTGGCAGGATCAGTCCAACAGTCCCGTTCCTCAACTGCTAGTCAATACACATGCCTCCGTGAACTTCAATCCTGATTCAAGAATTTGCCCACAATTCAAAGACCGCGGTGAACAATAAAAAAATAAAAGAACCGTATTTCAAACGTCTTTATTTTTTTACCATGACTGTTCAGGATTCAAATGCGCAAAGCAGAAAATTCACAGCATACAGTGGCCACTAAAGGACGCGCTCGCTTTTCTTGCTCCAACTATGCACAAAGCAGAAAATCACAGCATACAGCTGCCGCTAAAGGACACGCTCGCTTTTCTCACTCCAACTAGAACAACCCGCTGTGTTACAAAAAAAAAAAACCTGCACACTACGGAGCTAAAGAGGCACACGTTAGCTCCCTCTAAGAACACAGTCATTTTATCAGACGTCCTCTAATTCGGACAAACGCTACAGTAGGGCAGCTTAACAAACACATGCTCGCTGCCTATGAAACCGCCCCTGCAGTTTTAAAATGCACGCTTCAAAGCACTGCACAATTAAAAACTACCTCTCTGTGGTGCCATACGCAGCACAACCTGTGTGTGTGTTGGGGGCGGGGGATCTACAAGTGACCAAGCTAAATGCACTGTACTATACAGGACAATACAGTGCATACACAGAGGAACTATTTTTCTCTCTTCAAAGAAAAAAACCTTTCCCCCATTTTCTTACTTTCACAGCCACTATTATTATTTTTTTAATTTCTACATAGAAGCCCATTTATAAGCAGCAATAACACACTCGAGGTGTAGGTTCGTGCTAATAAAACACGCCAGGTGCATAAGGCACTCGGCGCAAGCGCCTTGTGCCTTAGTACACCCCTGGGTGTGCTCTTATCAGCACGTAACCCACACCTCATCATGTGTTATTGCTTGCTTAAAGGTGGTCTAAATTATGTGCACATCTGCCATAATGTGCGGCATATAGGGAGTTCTGTACTGAGGCATGTATCATTATTTTACTGTGAAGTGATGGAACAGGTTGTAAGTGCAGCTTAACAAACACATGCTTTTGAAAATAACATTCAAATGTGTTGCCACATTTAGGATGCCTCAAGCACAGCCCAAAATTGGGACTTGTGCCTGTTGCATAGTAGTTGACAATCTAGCCTGGTGTCTGTGAATTACAAGGAGTAAGAAGCGGTACTACAATAACGTTAGAACAAAACCTAAATGTTATTATTGTTTATCTGTCTCTTTTGATTTAAAAATGAACTGAACTGAGCTGAAGGTAGCACAGCACCTTCTAAAATTAGAGATTACGACTGAAAATGGTAATCGGTTGCTAATCAAGCAGAATTGTAACACAGCAATAACAGTTGTAGAAGAAGTGTGACAAGTGATTGGCAGAAAGCAGTCAGATGGTCGCAACAGAGCTGTGCATTTATTTCCTAGATATGCACAGGTCCGTAGGGTAATGGAACAAAGAGGTAGTGAAGCACATAAGGTGCAAGCCATTTTGTTTTCCACCACCCACCGAATGATAGTGTAGGTTGCACTGGCGCTTATGAGGCACAGTGTATAAGGATTGCAGAGGTGACAAAATTTGAACTGTTACCGAGTTGTATCGCTATCGGTAAACGGGGGAAAAAACAGAAAAATGGATAATTTTTTCACGACGTTTTCCATTTGTGGAGTAATGGGGATAAAGAGATATGTGAACATGTCTTTCAGCACTGAGTCCCCTAGGAAGAGCAGCTCTGTATTAGGAGAGTGGTGGAAGGGAGAGACAAGTGATACTATTGTAAGGAAACAGATCCTAGCAGAGCAGACAATAGCTCAGGCAGTCTCGGAGCCTCCTGTTTATGTACCCTTAAAAAAGAAAAGAAAAACAAAGCATCTGGAGTGTGCTGAAGAAAAAGTGCAGTTGGTGACAGTATGAAGGCATGTAGAGATGTCACAGGATGAACTTGACCAGCAGAAGATGAAAAAAAAAATGAGTCAAATACTCACAAAACAACCGCGTGTGCCTTGACTGTGCTTTCAGACTGGCTGTCAGCAAATAAGGTTAACATTAATCTTGCCACAGTAGAAATCAACACATTAGCTGATATATTGCGTAAGTTCTATGCTACAGTTAGAGCAGAGGATGGGGCACCCATATAGCACCAGCTCGTTCATATCTCTACGTGCAGGTCTGAATAGATATCTGAATAGCATAGAAATTAATCAGAAAATAAATACTGCCAGTGATGCAGAGTTTAAAAATGCAAACAATATGTTCCTAGCAGTATTGAAGGAATATCGTCGTGCAGGGAAAGATAAGTCATTTCACCACCCTAGAATAACAGACAGCAATCTTAGGAAAATACGATCATGTGAGAAGTTGAATCCCCAGATTGCTTACTGCATGGTTTGTAGATTGTGGTTCGAGATGCAGCTGGGGTTAGCACTCAGAGGAAGGGAGGGAATCAGAGATCTGAAACGCAGCAGTTTTGCTCTGAAGGTGGATGAATGTGGGCTAGAATTTATATCTGTAGCCTTTAATGAGGCCATGAAGAATCACAATGCCATTAATGAAATAAACAAAGAATCATACCGAGGGAGTGCTGTATTCGATCCCAGATAGGGAAAATTGCCCAGTGTCAGTTTTCAAACAGTACTGCCAGCATTGCCCCAAAAATGCTGAACGTTCTATCTGCATCCACTGAAACTGTCTCAAGAGAAACTGCAGAATAGAGACATATGGTTTTCCATTCAACCCGTGGGACACAACTATCTTGAAGAAATGATGGCACAGATATCTTCTGATGCAGGCTTGTCCCAAAGGTACACTAGTCTCTCTCTGTGAGATCAACAGCTGTGCACATTCTGTCAGAGGCTGGTCTGGCATTTAGGGAGTTAATGTCAGTGACAGGCCATAGATGCGCGACCAACCTCCACAGTTATTGGTCTCCAGCACTGAATGACCGAAAAAATGGTCAGAAATATTAAGTAGTAGAGCATGTTCCACAGACAGCATGAAAACAATTAGCAGCCCACCATCAATCAGCAAGGAGACTAGCAATAGAACAGAGACATGTGAATGAATGACCCGTTCATTATTCAGCAGCATTGAATCACTACTACAAGTAGGAAAGGGAACTGCAGAAGAGGTAGGCAAGGCAACCATACATACACACCCAGTATTACCAGCAGATCCTGAAGTCAGCCAGGGGTTGGTACCAAGTGCTAACATCGGCAGTGAGAGGTTGTCCACAGAAGAACGCAGCCAAACAGATATATTTGAACAACACATTCCAGATGTCCCATTTTACAATCAATGGACCAGTGCATTTCCACTACCATGGATGCGATAATCAGGGAAACAAGTACTGTGACGATGAGTGAAATGTGAGGCAGAGCACATGTGAAACAATGGCATTTACTCTAAGAAACCATTGTGCTGTGAAAAATAAACAGTATGGTCCGATAAGAGCAGTCGTTCAAAGTAAAACTCTTTTTCCATGACATGACTGGTTAGTCGTTGTTCAAGTTCTGTTGTTGTTGAACTGGAGACTGAGTGACGCAACTGTTATGTTAATAGTGTCGGCATCCCAGGATCCGTGACAGTTAATCAGCATAGCTGAAGTAGTAGTGCAGAAAATTTGCCATCTGTAATTTAAAAAAAAGTTGTTACAAGCCGGCCCGGTGACGCTGAGGCACTGGACGCCACACCTCATGCCACGCCAGTGACCCGGGTTCAGAAGCAAGCATGAGTCACCAAGGGCTTGCAGGGGAGGAGAGGGTTGAGCATCTGATGGACTGCTCTTCCTCTCCGGGAGAGATCCCACAATGGTCGGTGTCCGACTGCCCCTAGTGGTGGCTGGTGGGGACATACCGTCCTTACATTGGGGAGGAGTCGAGGACAGGCGCCTGGATGGGGACATGCCGGATGCATGCGGCTCCACGGCCGTTGGCGTCATAGCACACCCTCCAATTCTGGGGAATTCCAGAGAACAGGGAAAAATGGCGGAACGGTCGTGGCGGCTTGATGGCCATCCATGGGACACCCGGTCAGGGGCATCGCTGCATTGCTGGATCCTGGTTTGGTTGGAGAGTAAGGGGGACTCTCCACTGCCCCGCCATGAGGGTAACTGGCAGCGGGGGCTCCATAGGCCGGGAGAAGACTGGACGATGGCTGGAGGAATAGGATGCCTGGATGGGTGAGGCAGACCGGGAAGCCAAGGTAAAAAGGGATTAATTAAAAAAAAAAAAAAAAGTTGTTACACAACAGTAAAAGTGTACATGAAAGCAACCAGCATATAGTTAATTACATGTAAAACATGTACTTCACTATATTAAAAAGAGTTGTTTAAGACAGAAAGTTGTTTACTGTATAAGAAATCAGTTCTGATAAAAAGTTCACATCCAAAACAAATCAGTGTTTGTGGTTTATGTGATTTAAGTATTTTCCCATGAGAAATACCAGTATAGAACAGTAATCCCATGCTATAATGCCATGTTACAAGTGCATCAGGCCACTCAAAAGGAGGCATTTACAAGGAATGAATACATGGTTGGGTGGTTGGAGCACTCGACCTTCAACCTCGTGCACCAAACCCTCCCCCCACCCCCAAACCATGCATTAATTCCTTGTAAATGCTCCCTTCGACTGCACTTAATGCTTACTTCAATCATGGCATAACATCAACAATTTTCAGGGTAAGGGAACAAACCCACATATGAATGACAGATTTATATCTTGGATGGAATAATAAAGAGCCAATGATGCTAGGGACAATAAATAATTACATAAATGTTTGAATTGACTCCTCCCCCCACACAGGTTATAAAGGAGCATATATCTGAGTAACATCAAAAGGTTGAATAATGAGCTGATCACTATTTTCCAATAGAAATTTGAGGCTGAAAGAAAATCATCTTAACAGCTCTGGAAACAACAACCACAATTAAATATATCAGCCCTGGCACTATTATTGGCTTGCACCCTGACAAAAAACAAATCATGGCACTGTGATGATGCCATTTTGGAAGGTTTTTTTTTCCCCAAGCCAGCATATGTAGTTGGCAGTCAGTAGCTACAGGGACAGAGGGTGCCGAAGGTCAGCTCTGGGTAAAGGTGTGAGCAGATAGAAGGTACTGGGGTACCACGCACAGTGTGTCATACCCATATAGTATCCGAGACTTGGCAATGAGATTTCGCACAGAAGAAATTCCTTCATACTTACTGTAATTTCCTTTTTTATACGATCAGACACTGTCAGTGGGAAATCATTACACATGGGCAAAGTGCACCCATACCAGGGGATTGAGTGGTACATTCTAATAGCAACACTTTTACCGCTTTGAGCGCATGCGCATTCCAGCACTGCAGTGAGTCAGTGCACATTCTTGCTATGCAGTTCTTAACTGTGTATAAAAAAATCATGAGCCAGGGCAAGCCTTTTTTGTGTAACATGTTATCCACCCCTGCATTATTATACAAGAATAAAAAAGGAGTAGATTACTTGACTACTTCAGTTGTGTTTGGTAATTTAGCATGTGGACATCCAATTCTACTCAGATACCCTTCATCTCACTACCATTCTAAAAAAGAAGGAAGAGAGTGCACTCAGTTGAGGTCAGGTGCCATCAAATATAAATATACTCAAATATGACCAAGAAATGGCACTCCAGGGTAGTGCTGCTACCATTCAAATTATTTTATTAAATAATTTAACATTAGTTTGAAGCAGGAATTCAAATACAGAAACATTCAAATACTTCTTAAAACACAATGTACAGGTTCACATACCATTTCAATGATAGCTACCCAGCGCTTCGAGGCCACAAAGACCTCTTCGTCAGGGGTGTAATGTAAATCCAGTTACATAATTAGTCCTCACCGGTCACCTAGATACGTATATATTGGACAATATTCATCACAGATATATTGTTCCACTGGATCCATGGAGCAGTTGCTCTGACGATGTTGGAGCTAACAGAAAAGGAAATTATGGTAAATGTAAAAGGATTTCTTCTTTCTGTATGTTGTCAATGGGAAATCATTACATAAGGGGTTCTAAGAAGCAGTGCTCATCCTAAGTAGGGAGGGAGAGACAATTCTCCCATATATGACCCTGAAAGGCTAAATGGATTTGCTTCTAACAGCAGTCTGTCACACTGCACCCCAGGGCTGCACTGGCTGAAACTCTAGACCTGTATTCTGTAGTGCTTCATGGTACACTGGATGACTAGACGATCATGTAGCAGCTTTGTTCTACTGTTCAACAGATGTCTCTGTCCTTCTGCCCAGGAGCCGGCTGGACCATAAATAGTGTGCTCTAATGCTGGGGCTGTCTGTGCAGCCGCCCCATATGTTTTGCACAGAGCAAATAATCTATACTGTCTTTTGTAAATATGGGTGATGTAATTCTTGCTCTGTTCCTATCTGTTGTCTATACTACCCTGAGATATCTTACAATACTAAGATTACATCCAAAGCAGGTGTACTGAGCCAAATTCAAACTCAGGTTGCAAACCACCCCCCAAAACATTAACACTATCTTTAGTACCCAAAACAGTGAAGCCAATACCAATCCAAGCATGGACAGCTAATGATTTGCAATCAAGGTACTTCATGCTAACCCTTGCCTTTCCCAGGTTGCAACAAAACTGATGCATGCAGCACTATAACCCTAGAGGTTAAGCCCTTTGCTATGAACCAGTGCAAGAATAAGTTTAGACCTGCCCTATGAAGATGAAGTTGTAGACTTCCTTAAGTGCATCAGCAAATCCACGATCTACTGCGTGAACAGTAGCTTCAGCAGACTAACAACTAAGTGTGGAGCCCCTAGCTTTAAAACTACTTTTACCTCATTATGGCTTCAAACACTGTTTTAAAGGTACCATTGTACTCAAGGAAAATGAGGACGTAGACAAGCCCTTCTGAATTCTCCCTGCTGTGACAGATGACTATGGCTACCAGTGTAAAACATCAATACTGGTTGGAGTACCACGGTACCCGAGCATTATCCTTCGGTGAGAAACACTCATCTGGAGCACGCCAAAAGTGCTGCACAACTGAAACAGGGTTTTGTTCCAGGTACACTGCCCTGAAGGAAAATCTGGTGACCTAGCCATTCTGCCTGAAGTCACAATTATTTCATGTGGGAAAAAAGATCAAGAGTTGACATACAAGCTCTTCCATCCCCCACGACATGCCTTGGGAAGACGTGTGCTACCTAAAGTATGCTTTTGCTTGCTCACCTCCTTGATTGTTTTGGAACATGATGCTATTGCATGATGCATAGATCAGCACTGCTTGGGACCAACCATGGTCCTGTAATTGTATCAGATCTAGAACACTGCACATCTTCCAGAAGCATTTATTTGAAGATTCTGCTCCTCTGGACTTGAATTTACCACACAGGTGCAAGAGTTCCTTAGCCCATAAGGCATGCATATCTTTTGAGACCTACTGAGGGCTGTAAGCAGGGCAGAGCTTTAACAGATTGTTCTACACATCCCAACAGGAGAGACATTAGTGAGCCGAGGGAGATGGGCATTCAGAACATAGAAGTCCTCCAAAGCTTGAGACTTGCATGACCATGGGTGAGTCTTGAGTGGCCTCATATGAAGCCATACTCAAGAAGCTGATACTATCAATGCTGCCGAGAGGCTCAAGACCTAAAGAATCTTGAGGGCAGCTTTCACCTCTTAAAATCTTGAAAACTGAATCTCTGCAACTCACATGTACTTGGAGAGGCTGTATAACTTACTTGTGGGACAAAACAATGAGCTGAGGGAGGATGGATAGATGGAATGTCATACGCCTGGTCACATAAGATGTAAGTGGCAGCTGAAAGTCAGCCCTGGTGAACTGTGTCTCCAGGTTCACCATTCCATGCTCTTACCATTAGGTTATTGCATTTTCACAGAAACCCTGTCTGAAGCAGGTGTCTAGGTGTTACCTTCTCTGAGACATTGGAGAGGAACTTATCTTCCATTCACACCCAGCTGAGAAAAGCTTGGACTTCTAATGTCCTGAATCTTAGCCTGAAGGCTGTCTCTGAACAGTAGTTTTAGGAACTTCTAGTAAATTTGGTGAACTGGAGAATCTTCATGTAGGAGATCCTCATCTCTTACTTGTACCTCCATTATGACTACAAACATGGACCTTATGCCTTGGCTGAATTTAAAGCCAAATGGGTGCCTTCTTCCTTTAGGGTGCCTCAATCATAAAGGTGCCAAAAACACCCCTTCTTAAATGACAGCACCCTGAGTGGTGTCTCCGTAAACTGGACACACATTCTGTTGAGGTCTGTAGACCGGTCATTGACTCTATTTTATTGTGAATGCCATAAAAGGTGCTGTCAGATCATGGACAAAAGTAGGCTATGAAGGTGCATTTTGTACAAACTGCACTTAATGACTGACTCACAGGGCCATGGTGAAGACATGCTCCCCTACAAGGCCAACACTATAGAGGAGGCAGTGTGAGCTGACATACATACACTATCTCAAATAACATCTGAAGTCATTGTAAACAACGCATGGAGCCTGCACCTGAGAATCCTCCAATAGCTGATCAGCCAGAACTGTTACTGAAGTGTTGTGGTTCCATACTGTGCAAGGTGGACTTCCCAATCCGTGGATCAGTGGTGGAGCCATGTTCCTTGCAATGCCAATGCTAAAAAGGAGGGGAGATTTGACATGCATACTGCTTCCATGCCTGTATCTCTAATAAGTAAAGTATCCTTCTGTCCCAATGTACTATGTGTACCCTCTTTTGGCTGGTCAGGCAGAGCCTTTATCATGATGCGATAGCGCTGGAGACTATAGAAAGTGCACGAAGGGCTCCAGATAAGATTTTTTGGGATGAGTATTGTACTCCTCCTTTTGAAAGCGAGGTGAGTTAAACCAAATTCACATGTGTACAAATGTCTGAACGGAGTGAAGAGAGAAGTACATTTTTAAAAAGAATGTCATTTTTTTTCCTAGATAGAAACTGACCAGGTACCAATTATGCTCCAGGTAATGTTGGCAGGTAGGAGTAATTTACTCACCAGTTTTAAAATACAGTGAGTAAAACAAAATTGGGATACATGTGAGTGCTGTAAATCCTGGAAAAAACTGCTCCTTTAGTATCATCAGTTACGTTATACAGCACTATTCTCCGGAGTGCACTGCACTTAGAAATGCTGAGTGAGTATTTGTACTCCTTAAACAGTGGCGTAACCATGTATACCATGCATACTTCTTATATGCACATGTGTACAGAAAACATCACAGTGTGTTATTTTTATTTTGAGTAGTTTAAAAAAAACCAAAAAAGAAAAAATAGGACTGGTCTTGGTCCATCTGGCTTCTGGTGCCATGGGGGGGGGGTGTGGCACAGACATGCTGCTGCTGCAGACATGATTCCCAGTACACAAGCTATACGGCATCCAGAGGAGCACACTGGATAGTTACTGTCCACATGTTTGCTTGCTCCACCAACCAATTCCTCTGATTTTCCCGCTGCATTGCTCACATGGGTTAACCAACCATCTTTCTTCCTGTGTGAGTGTGAGCAGAGTGCCACGCCAGCAGTATATGGTGCAGCAAGAGAGCCGAGCCAGCCAGCCATAGCATGACGGTATGAAGAACGAGTAGTAGGAGCAACAGGATCCATTGTGGTCATGAGGAGGAGAGTGAGACTCAAGAGAGTGACAGGACTGTCGAGGAGGTCAGAGGAGAGAGCTGTTTGTCTGCTGTGGACTTTTGGTCATCTTCATGGTCTTCAACAGCACCTCTCTCCTTCAATGAGAAGGACAAAGTTGCTGTTGCCTGCTGCCTGTCCCCCCCCCCCCATTTTGCTGTCGTCTAGACTGCCTGCCCCCCCACGGCCCCTCCTTAATTGAGCCACTGCCACCTGTGCTACCGAGCAAGCAGAGGACTCCAAACCAGCACAGCCCACAGGGTGACAGGCAGTAAGGCACAGAAGAACGAACCACTGGGCCTAGTTCAGTCGCATCGACTGTACAGCAGTAAGATGGGGCACTGAGGTCTTGGATTCTTGGCAGGTATCAAGTTTTATTTAGTAGATAAACCAATCAAATGTACCCAAAAAAATTAACAAGCCATTTTCCTGCTAAACTCTGACTAGCACTGTATCAGGGTCCTGTTTTTATGACGCTGTTAGTGGCGTCATACTTTTCAGAGGAAACTACTACTAGTACTACTACAAAAGATTTAGAGTAGGCATGTTAACAAATTTATACCAGAGCCTATCTACGACATAGCACATTTCAGGTTTTCAACCCTTATTATTTTTGTTTTGCAAGAAATAATGTCAACCTTTAGTGGGTTTTTCTGGTAGCTTTTTTTAACTGTCATCCATCTGTTGCTTGGGACAGCTCTCTATAATAGCCTGCCAACTAGTTGCAACTACATTTCTTTCTTGTGGATAAGCTCATCAAACTGAGAGCAAAACCCAACCCCCTTCTCCAAGTATACAGTACTAAGAGTGAGGCATAGAGAATAATATCCCTGTCACCTACCTCGGCCATTTACTCTCTTTGATTTTTGTTCTTAAGGGGACACTGTCAACCTCTCATAGTCCAATTTTAGACGAGGACTGTGGGGGTTGAGAGTTTAGTCTGTGTTTAAGACCTCTGAATGATGTCCAGGAATTATGACAAATTTAAAAAATAGGATCAGCACTAAATTACTGAGGTAAACCTGACACCCCATTCACTTCCATGGAGTGCATTACTAACATATCAGTAGTAATGCCAATATACTGTAGCACTAGCAAGCTAAAAATATATTTTGTTTTTAAAAAAGCGTTAAGTCATCACTGGGAGGTCTTAAGGTAGCAATATTTGTTAGCAAAAACATTCATCATATAGGTTTTTAGTAAATATATATTTGTGGTTTCTGCATTACCATACTGTACTCATCATTCTTTGCATTTTATTTCACTCCTGAACTGCGATGTGTGGTTCTGAAGTTTTTTAAAATTACCTGCTCAGTTGACATACCCCTCATGAAAAACAATGTAGATATTAGTGTGAGCCATGATGATTAATGTTTGAGCAGTAATTTGGTGCATAATACAGGAAGGATGGCTTGCTAAAGAAAACCCAGGAGGGGGCTCTAGTCTTGATAGATAGGAGAGTGAGGAAATTAAACAAGAGGAGTTTTAAGCGAGATTAATTGAGGAAGATGAAGTGTGTCCATGTCTACAGAGAAGGAGGTGATGGTTTGTTTTGTAACTGTAGTTTGGGAATTTGCCAACAGCATCAGAGCTCTGCACGATTTTATATCCACCACTGAGCTTCTTTGGATTGCTTTGTTTATAAACCTTAGATTGGTGATAACAATAACAACAATTCGGGACTTTAATAGAGACATTGCAATTTATAGGGCTTTATAAATTGCAATGTCTCTATTAAAGTACTGTATTATTGTAATTGTTATCACCAATCTAAGATTTATATGAATAAGGGTCTTGAGAAAAGCCAAAAATCCTAATTTGCAGTTGGCCAATCAACGCACAGAATCAGCAGGCCCTGTCTTGAAGAAAGTCTGCTTGCTTCAAACATTTAGGAACTTTTGTTACACTTTTCAAAAAAGCTACCCTCACCCCACAGTACAGCCCAAACAGTGTTCCCCCTGCCATCTCATAGACATCCCCCAAGGTTAGATAAACATGGATGTTCATGGCAGAAAAAAGCCCAGTGTCCCATCAGGTCTGCCCAGTACCTGCCTGCAGCCTGCCACCCCCGGCCTAATGCTGGGCCAGAACTAGTGCACCGATGGCCATGGCTGTAGCTTGACCTCATCCCTAGTAGCTGTTGATTCGGACTCCTGTTGATGTTTTCAGATTTATTTATTTATTTATTTATTGAAATGTTTCACCAGGAGGGCACACTGAACAACAAGTTGCTCGTTTCATGGTGTGACCTGGGTGGAGGGGGTTACAGAGCGTTGTGAAGGACGATCAATTACAATAGTATGTGGGTAGTACAAACAATACAGCATTGTAAGATTATGCAACAGTTAGAACACAATTTATTGTACAATAAACAGTAGTGGAACATTGGGTAAATTACAATACATGTCTAAAATCATACAAATGAACATATAGACATACAAAACAGTAATAATGCAACAGAATCATTATAGTGCATAAGTGTACCAGGAGCAGGCTCAAGGTAGTACGCAAGTGCTGTTGGAGTAAAAAGGATGGAGTAGGTTGTGCACATGGGTGACCCAGAAGGGCAGGTGGAGAAGAGAGAGGGAGAGGCAAGAACTGAATATGAGGGGAAGGAGTAGCCATTTCCTGATTACCCCTTCAGGATGTTGAGGACCCTGTTGGGGGTGGTCAGGGTAGGAAGGCAGAAACTGGGGATAGGTATTAAGGAGGGTTAAAGCAGGAACAGCTGAGGGAGAGATAATTGTGTAGGGCAGACATAAGAGAGTAGTTGGATGAGGAGTGTCATATTTCAGGGGGGAGGGAATTCCAGATTTTAGGGAAGCGATGGGTGAAACCAGTCTGACCAATGAGGGTGGAGCGGTAAGGGACCATGAAGGTGTGGTCGTCATTAGATCTGAGGGAGTGGGTGGGGGGAGGTGGAGTGGAGAAAGAGGATGAGAGATAGGAGGGGAGCACTCTGAACCAGAATTTGGAGGTTAGTTTGGCACAGTGTGAGATGCGTCAGTGAAATAGTGGAAGAAAGGTTAGAGAGTGATAGAGTTCAGAGCAGTGGGAAGGGGAGTCGAGAGCAAAGTGGCAAAGAAGACAGATCTTCATGATCAAGCAAGGTGAGGGCAGTGATGGATCATCGCTCATGACCTAGCACTGTTACCTACTAGGTAGATAACAGCACAGTAACTAAGTACACATCTGCCAGGCCTGCTTCACCAGAAGGTGCCAAAATCAAAATGTGCAGCCACCAGGGGCCAGCAAAGTGGTACTGGTATGTAAAAAGGCTGTGGTAGCAGAGCACTGTATACTCCCACAATTGGCTCTAAAATGCACCACAATGCATCAAAACTGCTAAACTTTTCTGGGGGCCTAGGTGGCCCCTAGAGTCCCGGCCTATTAGAGTCACTGACTTGCGCATACACTTTTTTAAAGGCTGGTTACTCCCCTGTCCTTAAAAAAATTTCTGAAAAGTATTTCCTAAAATGAGGCGAGTAAAATAGGTCAGTGCACACCTTATCTGGATCCCTAAGTATATGCGATTTAAGGCTGGCACATTTAGGAGCAAAATCACACCGGCAGCACAGGTCAACCCCTTTCTTCTTTTCATATATATTTTTAAAAACTTTGACAATCAAGTGCCACAGTTGTGCACCGTCCTGCACTGCTTCCTGATTTTTCAGCAAGAGGAAAGAGCCCCCAATGCCAGTTAGGGTACTACTCCAGACACAGAACCAGAAAAATCAACTTCTCCTGTCACTGTTTAAGTACTCCTGTGCAATAATCTGCACAGAACTAACACATTCTGAAATGCTTGGATGCAGACCCTGAGAGAATAATAGGGTTCACATTTAGCAGAGACATAGGCTGTATCTTGTAAAGCTGCCAGTCTCAGTTGGACTTGCTATGAGAATGGACATAATTTTTTTTGTGTGTGTGTCAAACAGCCATGGAATCGGAATTTGAATTATATCACCAACCTTCCTCCTCCGAGGAGTATTCTCTCTTGTCTGACAGCTGCACACAGTCTGTCAGATCAAGAGTCTCTGTTCCAACCCATGACTGCTTCTAATGGGTGCCCCTGTATTGTGAGATGCTATGCCAAGGTCAAGAGAGAGAATATCTTGAAAATTACAAGACAACCACCTCCTTTAACCTCTGTTGACCTGCCCACAAGTTGATCAAACCATACTAAAGAAAATAAACTGCCCAGCAGTGTTTAGTTTCTGTGCTTACCAAGCCCTGTCCAACTCAGAATCCCAGCTGCCACTTTCTCTAGGATTCTTTTTTTATATAGAGATTTTTATCCTCCTATAGCAGGGCAGCTGACATTACGCCTGTTCTGCTGGCCACCACCGTCTCCAGCCACCTCTGACGATCAGGGTCCTAATTTCCTACAGGTTACCCCACTGTGGCATGGCCAGAGCGGGAAGACTGTCTTCCTCCCTCCCACAGTTATGCATCCAGATTTGTCCCCTTGGAATGGAGCGGCAGGGTGGGTCGCATCACCCAAGACAGGCCTTCATGAAACCTGCCTCCATAGATGTTTACAGTTTTCTCCCCATGGTTACCATGAACAAGGAATGAGCAGGGTGTGTGAGCTTCACCTCCGTAGAGATGCCACCAATGCTCTGGACGTGGAGCCTCCCCACACGATGCACCCCGCACATGCCTCCACTTGACTTACTCCAGGTGGCGGCCGAGCAGCAGGTCACAGACACCCCCACAAGGGAGGAGAGTTGTACTCGGGACACTCAATCCTCCCTTCCTCAGCCAACCCCTGGCAACCCATGTCCGTTCCTGAACACGGTTCACCAGGGCAGCATGAGGTAATGTGCTTATAGTGCCTCAGCCCGCCTCACCACTGGGGGGGCCCTTTCTCTAGGCATCAAAAGGCTGAGATTATCATCTAATTCTGATATATTTCCACTGCAAAAAAGCAATCTAGTTTTTAGCTCTGGGGTGTTAGTTATCTGGCTAGTTACCTACTACTGCAGTCACTCCCTGAAGTGCTATGCATCCAACATGCTACAAAGTGCTCCACAAGGCACTGATAGAGAATGCTGTTACTGATCAGACAGATTATACTGAAAAGACCTCATTCAGTGCAAATGTGCATGAGGTCATGAAATCACACAAAGCTCTAGGGCACACGCACACTCGTCAACACCAAGGAGCAAGTGCTTGCAGCTGTTTAAAAAGGCATGAAAATGCCAGAGCTCTGACAAGTGACTACAAGACCAAATGAAACATAGAAACATAGAATTTGACGGCAGATAAGGACCACTTGGCCCACCCAGTCTGCCCATTTCCCTACCTAATGGATAAGCTGCAGATCCTAGTTAACCAGCAGCCTACTTCTTTCTACCCCCACCCCCTAGAATTGCCTTATGGCTGTCCCATGCATGCTTGAATTCAGTCACTGTTTTTGACTCCACAACCTCCTCCAGAAGGCTGTTCCATGCATCCACAACCCTCTCTGTGAAAAAATACTTCCCACATTACCTCTGAGCACCCCCCTCTATCTTCAAATTGTGCCCCTTGTTCTTGCACCTCTTTTTGAAAGATACTGCCCTCTTGGACTTTGCTGATTCCCTTGAGGTACTTGAAAGTTTCTATCATGTCCCCACTCCCTCCTTTCCTCGAGGCTATACATATTAAGCTCCTTTAGTCTCTCTTCATGAGGTCTTCCGGTGCAGACCCTGCACCATTTTAGTGCCTCCTCTGGACAGCTTCCATCTTGTCTATGTCCTTACGGAGATTGGGTCTCCAGAACTGCACACAGTACTCCAGATGGGGTCTCACCAGCTGTCTGTACAGAGGGATAACAACTTCCTGTTTTCTACTGGTGATGCCTCTCCCTATGCATCCCAGTATCCCACCAGCCCTCCTTACTGCCCTCTCACATTGCTTGCCCACCTTTAAGTCATCCGATATTACTACCCCCAGGTCCCTTTCCATTTTTGTTGTTGTTAGTATCTCACCCCCCATTGAGTACTCTTCCCCTGGGTTTTTATTTCCCAGGTGCATTACCTTGCACTTCTTAGCATTAAATCTAAGCTGCCATGCATTTGACCATTCCTCTAACCTTGCCAAGTCCCTTCTCATCCTTTCCACCCCACCTTGTGCATCAACTCTGTTGCAGATCTTGTGTCATCTGCAAAGAGACATACTTTTCCTTCCAGTCCCTCTGCAATGTAAACACAAAGACATTGAAGAGGACAGTCTACTGAACCTCACGGCACCCCACTAGTAACCCCCCTTTCTTCAGTGGACTACATTTACTATTACCTCTGTGTCCTATTCTCCAGCCAATTCTTTACCCAAGCTATCATCTTGGGACCCACTCCCAGGCTGGCTAACTTGTATGTTAATCTTTTTGTGGGACTGGGTCAAATGACTTGCTAAAATCTAGGTAGGCCATGTCCACAGCCCCTCCCTGATCTACTACTTTGGTCACCCAGTCAAAGAAATCTATTAGATTTGTCTGGCATGACCTTCCTGCTGTGAATCCATGCTGCCTTGGGTCCTGTGCCCCTCTGGCCTCTAGGTACTCACAATTCTTTCCTTCAGAAGTGATTCCATCATTTTCCCTATCACTGAGGTTAAACTAACTGGTCTGTAGTTTCCCGCTTCTGCCCTGCTCCCACTTTTGTGAAGGGGAATCACATTGGCCCTCCTCCAGTCCTCAGGTACCACCCCATCCTCCCATGATTTGTTAAAGAGGGTAGTCAGTGGTGTCACTAGTTCTACCCTTAGTTCTTTTAGAATTCTGGGATGAATCCCATCAGGCCCCATGGCTTTGTTCACCTTCAGTTTTAAGAGTTCTTTCAAGACCCTTTCTTCTGTAAATGGGCTGGTATCAATTTCTGTATCCAGAGTTTTTCTATTGCTTGTTTTAGGTACCTTCCCCTCTTCGTTTGTAAATACTGAGCAAAAATATTTGTTTAGTATCTCTGCCTTTTCACAGTCACCCTCTTTATTAAGCCTCACTATCCCTCCCTTAGTCTTCCTTCGCTCCCTGATGTACCTAAAAAAGGTTTTATCCCCATTCTTAACTGAGTTGGCTATCTTTTCCTCAGTTTGGGCCTTTGCTGTTCTGACTGCCTGCCCAGCTTCCTTTTGCTTTAACTGATACACTTTTCTGTCCTGTTCCTTCTGTGATTCCTTGTACTTTCTGAATGCTTTCTTTTTCTCTTGAACCTTCACTGCCACCTCCTTTGAGAACCATAGCGGTTTCTTACATTGTTTTGTTTTGTTTATTTGCTTCAAACAAAGGCTTGTTACCTCTGTGATGGCAGTTTTTATTATTCCCCATTGTTCTTCCACCTCCTTCCTGCCCATTTGCTAGTGCATTCCTTAGGCACTCACCCATTTTAGCAAAGTCAGCCCTCCTGAAGTCCAGTACTTTTGCCTTTGTATGGCTTGGACTCTATTGCTGTGTTTATTGTGAACTATACTGTTGGTGGTCGCTAGTTCCCAGATGGCTACCACTTATTACATCTGTGATCCTCTCCATCTCCATTTGAGAGGACCAGGTCTAAGATTGCTCCCTCTCGAGTGGGTTCCAATACTAGTTGTCTAAGGCATGCCCCCTGTAGGGCATCTAGAATAACCCCACTCTTAGAAGTGGCTGCTGCAACTGCACTCCAGCTAACATCTGGCATATTCAGATCACCCATCAGCAATATCTCCCCTTTATCTGCCATTCTAAGTATACTTTGTATCATTTCCTTGTCCAGTTCCTCCCCCTGAGAGGGGGGTCTGTATACAACCCCTGTGCGGATTGTGGTGCCATTGCCTGCCTCCAAATTGACCCACAGTGCTTCTTCTCCTCCCTGTTTACCCTTTTGTTCTGTTGCTTTGATTTCTTCTCTTATGTAGAGAGCTACTCCTCCTCCTCTTTTACACTCCCTGTCCCTCCTGTAGATAGTGTATCCTGGTATGTTTACGTCCCAGTCATGGTTCTCTGTGTACCATGTTTCTGTGACTGCCACGATATCCAGATCTTCCTCCTCCATCAAGGCCACTAATTCAGGAAGCTTGTTACCCAGACTACGGGCATTGGTACTCATTGCTCTCCATTTTTTTATGGCTTTACCTTCAGTAGCGGCATCCCCCACTGACCTTTCTACCTTGGTCTTTTTCTCATTTAGTACCCTGTTTTGTAGGGGGAGGCTGGGGTTTTCCTGCTGCTTATCAGTGCCTCCCCCCTTGACTAGTTTAAAGGTCTCTCAATCACTCCAAAAATAGGCAATTCTTGAAAGCACCAATAAATAACACTGTTTCCTTAATGAGCCTTGGGAAATAGCACAATTATATGTTTATATGTACAGTAACTGTGTCTTCTGTGGTTATAAGAGTGAATTCTTCAGTTCTTTAGATGAGAAAACTGCGAAGCTGAGCAGTTCTGGCACACAGAGGACTTGAGAGAAATATATAATCATAAGAGACCCAAGAACTGTACATATACATATTACAGTTACTAGTCAGCATTTTTAATACTTGGATAAATGGTTTGTAAAAATGCATTACAATCGACTGGTTGCAATTATGCATCACAATCACCCAGCTGTAACTGCTCCCTGTCAATCAAGCTGGCACTGTGAGAGTGGCGAGCATTAGTCACACAACTGCCACAGTAATTAAAAAAGCCCACTAGTTCTGTAATTATAAAGAACAAGACATTGGCAGGTGTGTGCAAACCAGAATTTTAAATACACCCTTGGTGTGGGATGCTTCTATAAACCCCTTTGGACTTTGCTCTCAGGGCTTATGTAGCATCCCACACCTTGGCTGTGTGTAAAATTCAGGTTACACCCACCCACCCATGTATTATTCTCTATATAACTACTGGTTAAGGTTGATATCAACCAGAACCAGTTGCTGTCAAACTCCATAATGTATGTTAATGATGTCACAAACATGTAGTGTGGAGATTAGCTCCCACATATAGGATAGTGTATGGGAGCCCATACATAACCACGGTATTCTGTTACTGAGTGGTTTCCATGACCAAGTGGACCTTGAGAGTGAAGCTCGAGAGGTTCCTGTTGTCATGGAAACCATGAGGTAACAGAATAACACGGTTGTGTATGTGGGCTCCCATACACTTTTCTTTATAGTGTATGGTGCCCAGAAAAGACAGCCTGCTTACTTTTTAGCCACTTTTTGTCAGCCATAGTCACTGGAAACTGGCTCTTGTCTTCCACTGTGGGGCGCCATCCAGCTTGCGCACACGACAAGTCAACTGCCCCCTGTCCTATGAACAGTGCTGGTGGGGGTGGTTGCATTGTGACGTCCTCACGGGATCCATACGGTTGCCTGGCATAACATTGCCCAACAAGCAGTTTACCGACACCAATTTCCCGTCATTTGCTTTCCCCGCTAAATCATTTCCCGCTTGCCAGTTTCCCGACCAGTGCAGCATTTAACACATCACGAATGAATGAAATACAACGAATAACAGAGAGATAATAAAAAATCAGCCTGACCAGTGCAGCATTTAACCCATCAGGAATGAAATAAATGAATAACACAGGGATAAAAAATCAGCCCGACCAGTGCAGCATTTAACCTATCAGGAATGAAATACAACAAATAACTCAGGGATAAAAAAATCAGCTTACTGCTGCATCCCATCTGCATCTGTTCCTCGATATCAAATCCCATCATCTCGAAATGCATATCATCAAACTTTATTAAATTACAAGTCCACAGTTTAAAATCTGGATAAAAAATTATTCGGTCTGCATCACAGCACCATGTTATGTGCTATGCCTCTCACAAAGTCCTTGCCAGCACACTGATGTCTGTCAACAATAATATTTACAATCTTTTCCTCCCACTTCCAGTATTCCTATTTTAGAGGTGATTTCAGCATGCCCCTGTTAATTTTCTGAATGCTGGACTCAGTGACCAGCTGCTTGTTTCTTAGTTCCTCAATGAAACGTAGTAGTCCAACATGAGTGGTCCCTACAAGAGTGCCCAGTCTACGGTGCCATGCTTCCATGTTATTTTGTGTTTGTGGCACAGCATGGACAGTTTGGTCGTACACTGACCAGAACTGAGCATACCTCTCAACCTCTTGCCTCATGAATCAGGGACAAGGCTTAAAAAAATCAGGGACAAAGACCCTAAATGAGGGACATCTTAAAAATTGGTACTATTTACTCAGAAAGCTGATAGAATGAAAGGATTTGTGTTAAGATGCATTTTCTGAAGAAGAACAAGTCTGTAACTTTAATGTTTGACATCATTTTGTGCTTTTAATCCGCACTGTTCTGTCACAAAAACACAAATTTAATGATGGACAGAGGAACATTTTGAGGCAAAATCAGGGACAGTTGAGAGGTATGGAACTGAGGTGGGTACAGTGGTGGGGCTCTAACTATAGTGTTGTTCCGCATCCTTTGCCAGCGCAGTCTGAATAAGCTGTGCAGGGGTGTCATGCGTGGAAACAGCTCTCGACTTGAGTGATGACACTGCATTAGCAACAAAAAAGTCATTGGCATCCAACGAGTGACAGTGTGGTGCTGTACTTCTAAGGAGGTGCTGTCCCCCAACAAGCACTGTAGAGGCCCTGCCGTGACAACAAAGTGACTTCCTTTGTTGACAGCACCAGTACCAAAGGTCTCCACGACTTCGCTCTTTGACATATAGGAATCCCTCAATGCAGAGCTTATCATGTCCTCTCTTGGATGCAACAACTTGGCAAACAATGGGTTATGCTGCAGCCATGGTGTAAAACGTAAACAGTAGCTGGGAGCACGGAGAACAAAATGTCTTCCACTTATTTAATTAGTATTAATTACAGGTTGCCTACTCCTGTGCTATAACTGATTGTACCTGCATGATGTAAAACATGGAAGAGGTGCCGAGATGTGTGCCACAGCTTACATCTGAGAGTCAGAGCATGGTGCTGAGAGGAACACCGTTGGAATGTTGTAGCCTGATTTTAATTTGTGCACAGGAAAACATTTAATTAGTAGTAATTACAGGTTGCCTCACACAAGGGATCGAGTAACAGAACTACAGCACTATACACTGGGTCGGCTCATTCAGGTACATATTACAATTTAGAGCAAACAATGTTCGGGAAAACATCGCGTCGGCAAATAAAATTACAGGAAATAGATCACGGGCAATACAGAGTCAGGAAAAGTTATACCGGGCAACCATACTAGACCCGTCCTCACTAACACAGAACGAAAAGTCATTCTACGTTAGTGAGGACGTCACTACTGTAGCAGAACAACTTTCTGCGGTGTATGGATTTCCACACACAACTGCATTCCACCATACACTATAAGCCACTCTCCCATGCTTACCACAACGTCTTTTTTCTGAAACCAGTAATTATAAAAAATAAAGTAATGGACATCAGTGTTGTTCTCAATTTTTTTTACATCCCCTTGGTGTGCGAAACATTTATAAACCACTCGAGCTTTGCTCTCATAGTTTCTGTAGTACGACAGACCTCGGCGTTTAAAAAAAATCTGGTAAACACCGATGTCCATACATTCGTTATTCTACATATAAATCACATTGAACATTTCTGTTTCTGAAAAATCAAACTAGAATTGAATATAAAAAAAAATGTTTCACTTTGTTGAAAATTCGAGAAACCCGTGCGAGAAACGGACTAAGCCAACTGAATGTCGAACTTCAGAATTTAGAGCTATTTGCATGAGACACCCTAAAGTACCTGAAAAGTTTAGAAATAAACAGTCCTGAATGGTTAAGCATGATGTTGTGATTTACAAAAAGTTTAACAAGGAACATACAACCCACTAAAAAGCCCTCTGAGAAAAGCTTTAGACTTAGTAGCCGCAGGCTAATAAAAACAAAAGCCATTAAATACAAATAACTGAAACACTTCCCTAAAACACACCAGGGGGCACCAATTAGGTCCTTGGCACAACTAAAATCATCTGACTACAGGAGCATACCATGCTGTAGTATGCTGCAAGGCAGGGAATACCCTGTCAAAAATCCAAAAACATCTCAGCATGCCTGAGGCACCAAGCTAAAACAGTTACAGAACTCAATACATTTAGCACATTAAACATCCTAATTAGTGGCAGAGTAGCCGTCACCCAGGCTTCCCTGAGACTGTAATGAGAATTAATGCAGGTTATTCAATTAGAAGAAAACTTTAACAGGCATGCTTTGAATTTAAGCATGCAGGCTGTAACACAGGCAGCCCCAACCTGCAAAGTTACAATAAATAATTACAAAGACAAAAGTAGCAGTAAAGAGAGTTTTAAATTGATGCTTCCCCTATCAAGTGGTATGAAAGACTCACTGCAGTGAGTGGAATGCTCATGCACCCAGAGTTCTAAAAGTTTTTTTATTAGAATTTATCAAATGGCAGGGTAAAATCCAGTAATCTGATTGGCTCTTATTTACATAGAAACATAGAATTTGATGGCAGATAAGGACCGCTTGGCCCACCTAGTCTGCCCATTTTCCTACCTAACAGATAAGCTGCAGATCCTAATTAACCAACAGCTTACTTCTTCCTACCCACCCACTAGGACTGCCTTATGTCTGTCCCATGCATTCTTGAATTCCCCCACTGTTCTTGACTCCACGACCTCCTCAGGGAGGCTGTTCCATGCATCCACAACCCTCTCTGTGAAAAAATACTTCCTCACATTACCTCTGAGCCGTCCCCCCTCTATCTTCAAATTGTGCCCCTTTGTTCTTGCACATCTCTTTTTCTGAAAGATGCCACCCTCTTGGACTTTGCTGATTCCCTTGAGGTACTTGAAAGTTTCTATCATGTCCCCTCTCTCCCTCCTTTCCTCAAGGGTATACATATTAAGCTCCTTTAGTCTTTCTTCATATGTCTTCTGGTGCAGACCCTGCACCATTTTGGTTGCCCTCCTCTGGACAGCCTCCACTCTGTCTATGTCTTTGCAGAGATGGGGTCTCCAGAACTGCACACAGTACTCCAGATGGGGTCTCACCAACTGTCTGTACAGAGGGATAACAACTTCCTGTTTTCTACTAGTGATGCCTCTCCCTATGCATCCCAGTATCCCCCCCAGCCTTCCTTACTGCCTTCTCACATTGCTTGCCCACCTTTAGGTCATCTGATATAATTACCCCCAGGTCCCTTTCCATTTTCACTGTTGTCAGTATCTCACCCCCCCATTGTGTACTCTTGCCCTGGGTTTTTGTTTCCCAGGTGCATTACCTTGCACTTCTTTCATTTATGTGTAAAATAAGGTTTACACATGGTTAAAAAAAGGGCTGCTCAGCAGTGAAGAGTCTGGGACCCAGATCAATGGGCATTTGGAAGACATACATTTCAGTTAGTTCCCTACATCCAGAACTGATCCTCCACCACACACATGGCTGCTACCTTTACACTGTAAAAAACTTCAACTGGGCCCTAAAAATAAAACTACCTTAAATAAAAAATATAAAAATAAATTAATTAAATGTTGTTTCCCTGATTATCACACTCTTCTTACATACTGTACACAAACAAATTAGAAACATTAAGTATTGTCTATAGTTTTCACTACAACTGTTTCTTTGCTTATAGTGAAAAAATCCTCCTTCTGTCTTTACCTGCTCATCAGGGAACTCTCTTCTTCTTGCCCTGACAGTGAGATAATTTAGTCTCTGGCTGTAACAAAGGCCTTTATAAAATGGCAAGAAAAAATCTAGAAATCTCATTGGCAAAGAGAGATCAGCTGACCGTACATTAAATCTCTGTATATGCACAGTCATCCTGGTCCTAAACCACATTACACGATGAGCAAATCAGTCCTCCTACAACCAGAACTATCTTCCATCAATCTCCCTACAACCAGAACTGATCTTCCATCACAAACATGGCTGCTACCTTTACACTGCAGAAACTTTCAATTGGACCCTAAAAATAAAACTACCTTAAATATAAAATAAAACAAATTAATTAAATGTTGTTTATCAGATCATCACACTCTCCTTACCACATAAACAAATTAGAAACATTAAGTATTGTTTACCGTTTTCATTACAACTGTTTCTTTGCTAACAGTGAAAAATCCCCCTTCTATCTTTATCTGCTCATCAGGAAAATCTCTTCTGCTTTCCCTGACAAGTGAGATAATTGAGTCTGTGTCTCTAAAACAGGCCTTTGTTGTCTGTGTGTACAGTATGTTACTAGAGGAACTTTCTGTTAGTAGTACTGAGCAGAATGTTTAATCCCTGTGTTCCATGATAAGCATTCCATTTCTTGAATGTGGGGAAACACAGAGGAAAAAAACAGACTGAAGAAAGTAAGTAACAATACTATATAAACAAAGAGAAAATGTGGTAAATGACTCACCCTGCTGTTTATCTTTTAGGACAGAGCGATCAGTTCCTGATGCTGTCAGTGAGTGTGGCAGTTATGAACCACGCTCACACTTGCAGCACTGGGGAACTGAGAAGCCTCTGTTATGGCTTCCTTTTAGTTCTGTTTACAGAGCGAAGAGAATGAAATAAAGTAAGGGGGTTATATGTCATACTTAGAATGAGAAAAACAGCATTTGTGAATTGTTGTGGCTGGCAGAGGAATATGAAGCTTAAGTGGGCAGGGAGGCATATACTGTATAACACTATTTTAATCTAGCACCAATAGGCGGAAGGACTATTTTATGTTAAAAGCACAGATTCATTTACATTTTTACTTATTTAGAAACATGTTTCAAAATAAAAAAACTGCTTCTAAAATTAAAAGGCAATTTTATAAGTGCAATAAGACACTCCAGGGTTTTGCATTACAGTGTGATAACCGCACTCCTAGGGACGACCGGCACTCGACCTTCGGCCTTGTGCCCAACTACGCCCCTAGGAGTGTGGTTATCACACCGTAATGCACACCCCGTCGTGTCTTATTGCTTACTTGTTGTCTGTGTGTACAGTGTGTTAGGAGAGAAACATTCTGCCAGTGGAACTGAGCAGAATTTTGAATCCATGTTTTCCATGGTAAACATCCCATGATAAACATTCCATGCCTTGACTGTGCAGAAAAACAGGAAAAAAAAAAAAACAGGAAGAAGAAAGTAGGCAACAATACAATGACATAATTAATGACATCACTTGCAGTGGGCGGAAAGGCTATTTTATCACAAATGTGCACAAGTAAATCTATTGTTTCTACATATAAACATGATTTTTCCAACAGAAAAAAGTAAAATAAAAAAAAAGTCAATTTTGTTAATGCAATAAGACACTCAGGGATGTGTGCAAAACATATTTTACAGCACGTCCAATGGCTAAAGTCACTTGGCCTTTGGCCTTGTATCTAACGCCCTAGCCATGCTGTAAATATGTTTTACTCACACCACTTCGTACCTTATTGCTTACATACCCCTCATAGGACTGCACTTTATCCGTATGTAGTAATTTCCCATTGACAATATGGAGCAATACAGAAACAGCATTGTTACTTATATTATATATAATCAGGATTGTAATATTAAATTAATTGTAGTGAGAAAAAAATATTGTCACCTAGCGCGAACTGAACCCAGGCCCCCAGAATACTGCACTGGTGCTCTAACTGCTGAACTACAGAATCACATGGTTGGACCTGGGGTTCCCAGACACACTTCCTTTCTCTGCTTTTGCATGTCCTGCAACTAGAAATAATCAAGTTGACAATTAGACTGGTGCAGTATTAGCCATTGCTAAGCAATTTAAATCACAAACTGTAGTGAGAAAGAAATAATATGACCTACTGGGAATTGAACCCAGGCCCCAGGAATTCTGTTTCAGTGCTCTCACCATTGAGCTACAGGTCAACATGGTTGGACTCAGGATTCCCAGACACTTTCTTTGGTATTGCATATCCTGCAACTCCCAGAAGGTTACATTATTTCTTTCTCACTACAAGTTGTGATTTCAATTGCTTAGCAGTGGCTAATACAGCATCAAAAACATCTAATTGTCAATATTAAATTATTTAAATGATTGCGAGCAGGGGTTCAGGGGCCACAGATCCTGACTGTTAAACAAAATAATAGTTTTTATAAGTTACAGAAATTACCCATGTGACCAAATCTCGTCCACCATTTTGCCTTTTAAAAGTTGCGTCACAGTTCAAGGTTTTTGCAGAGGATGAAGTTGGGGCAGGGTTTCTTGAAGGGTGAAAAGGTGATGAGCACTGGGATTGGACTGAGATTATTTTATGAACCGGACGGTGATGGAATTTCAAAGGGGCATTCAGATTTTTCTTGAGTTTGGGAGGGCGAACTAGCCCTTATACAAAGTTAGTTCATAGCATTATGCCAATGGCATAAAGAAGATGCATTACTGTATGTATCTATTATAAAACTTATTAAGCAACCCCAACTCTAATATTTTTATATTAAATAGTAGTTTTGTGTAGTTTAACATGTCCTTTACAAGTGACTTTCATAAAAATGTGCAGCGTTACCTTATTTCTGTGTATTATATAGAGAATAAAGTATGGGTTGGGGTGTGTAATGAGATTTTACACACACCCAAGTTGTGGTATGGTACATAAACCCTGAGGGCGAAGCCCGAGGGGCTTGTGAAATGCATCCCACAACGAAGCTGTATATAAAATCGAGTTTGACACCTGACCCATTTTTTATTTTATATAATTGCTGGGTTTCCCTTTTTCGCCTCAGCAATTATATAAAATAAAGACCTTTCAGTGCATCCGCGGTGTGGTTTCGTTTTAGCCCGGTGCCGAGATTTGACAGATTGTAAACCTTTTTTTGTTTGTTAGAGTAGGTCTTTATGTGTTTTCGGTGTATGTGGGGGGAAAAAAAAAAAAAGAACTTACCGCCGAGTTCTTCTGGTGGCTCTGTGTTGGGCAAGGCGGAGCGTTGAGCAGTCTCGACTGGTCGCGCTGCTGAAACATCTTGCAGTAAGAAATTGTCTTGCTGCATTATAAACACTCCTTTATAACAGCAAATTATGCTACAGTTTCCCTATAGGAAAAGGGAAGCCAGTTATTATATATAGAATAATACATGGGGTGGTGTGTGTAACAAGAATTTTTCACACACCTGAAGTGCTGGATGCTACATAAACCCCGAGGGTGAAGCCCAAGGGGTTTATCTAAGCATCCAACACCGAGGATGTGTGTAAAATTTGAGTTTTACACACCACTCCATATTTTATTTTATATAATTGCTGGGGAGTGTTTTTCATCACAGCAATTATATAAAATAGAAACCTCAAGCTGCACAGCTGCGGTGGTTGTTTCACCTCACACAAGTCCATCTTGAAATGTTCAAGATTTAAGTTTAACTTCTGGGATGTGGTATTTTGTTTAGTTTTGTCCACATGAGTCAAAAACTAATGTGCTCCCATGCTCCGGCGCTCTGCCCCACTCACCCCTGCCCCGCAATACCTACTCAAGGTCATGGATCATGAGCGGGACTGCCGCCAACAAGAGTAGCTACAAGAGTGGCAGTCCTGGCACTATGAAGAGGAACACTAAGGAAACCCAGTTCCACGGGTCTGACTGCCAAGCACTGTAAGCAGTTTAACTCATTTTTTGTATAAGATGCGCTTCTGTGTCCCTGGATGGTTATCAGGCATCTGTTAAAAACTCAGTGATGGGAGACGTGTTTGATTTATTTACCATGGAGTGCGAGTGGGAGAAGTGTCTGGTGGTGAGGAAGGAAAGAGCAGTGGCTTGCACTTGCGTGGAGCGAGGGAAATCCGGTGCATGTTTGCCGTTATAACAGCAAATTATAACCGGGTTTCCAAAAAATCCTCCCCGGTAATTAATAAAAGATTGCAGCAAACTGCCCTTTTAACTTACATTACATGTTCTTCTGACACTCCTCCCCCCCCAAAACACACACACATATACAGTACAGATACACACCTTTCAAACATTCCAACAGGAAAGTTCTAACAATAGTTCTTTCACTCACATGCTTACATATACTGAAGACAAGCTAGCAGACTGTTGTCAGTTTTGACTCAGAAAGGGTTTAGTTCTCACTTTGACAGATCCCTGCAATTGACACATTTCAGGCATGCACTTGGGTAGAAATTGCAATCTTTCACTTGAATGCCAGAAGCAGTTGCTAACCATTGTGTTACCTTTACACCTGCTCCATTGCTCAACTGGCCTCTTTAAGACAATGCAATCCTGAAAGTTGGGACTGCAAAGGCCACCTGTACAGAATTTGTTTCAAGACAGCCATTCTGTAAGTTTTAAGGGACACACCACATACAAGAATTTTCATCTTAGCAACCATAGCAACAAAAAAATTAGTTTTGGAACATTGGAAGGACCCCAAATTATCAATCAATCAATTTATTTGTACACTGGAAGGTATGTGAGCAAAAATGCCTGTTTTCACAAACATCCAGTGTTGGAAATAACAGGTAAAGGGTTACAGGTGAGAAGAATACATAATGTATACATTGTATTTACAGTGGCAGAAGCAAAAGAAACCAGTCAAAGGAATCCATAATATATACATTGTACAGGTAAAGGGTTACAGGTGAGAGGAATACATAATATACATCGTATTTACAGTTGTAGAGGCACAAGAACAGGTCAAGGGAATACAATAATATGTACATTGTATTTACAGTGCAAAGGCACAGGAACAAAATGGTACATTATGTAAACATATAATTAATTGCGTGCGGGAGGAAAGCAAAAGGTGGAGGTAAGTGCAGGTTACGCAGAGGAATGTGCAGCTGGATTTAGTGAGTGGGCAGGGAAGTGGACCTGTCGAGGCAGCGACAGGTGGATGATGGGAGGAGGAGCTCTTTGAGGGAGGTGTTAAAAGAGTTGTGGGATCCACAGACCTGGATATCTGGGGCAGTTTGCTGTAAAGCTTTGTGCCCCTATAGGTGATTGAGTTCTGGGCAAGGTTAGTCCTGTAGAAGGAAGTAGCAAAGACCAGACTGGCAGTCCCTCTGGTCGATCGCCGGGGGGTTGCAAGAGGGAAGAGGGAGTTAAGACTGGGCAGGAGAATTTTGAGATAATTCTTGTGGAGCAAAGAGAGCATTTTATGATGAAACCTGCCTTCGAGTGTGGGCCAGCCGAGGGAGGAGTAAAGGGTGCAGTAGTGAGTTCTCCAGGGGTGGCCGGTGTCGAAATGGGCTATACTGTTGTATATGACTTTGAGTTTAGTGTAGAGGAAGGATGCTATAGGAGGGGAGAATACAACGGAGCTATTGTCTACTGAAGGTAGGAGTAGGGAGATAGCCAAGCGTAATCTGGAAGTGGGGATCAAGTATTTTCTAACCCTATATAGAAGACCGAGCCTGATATGCACCTTTTTAATGAGGTTACTAATGTGGATGTTGAAGGAGAGGTGTGGGTCAAGATGGATCCCCGGGTATTTGAACTCAAGGACTTGTTCGATGGAGGTGCCAGAGTTGTCGGAAAGTTTAAGGCTGGAGACAGGTGCTTTCCTCAGGCCTGAGAAGATCACGAACTTTGTCTTCCTGGCATTGAGCACCAGGACATTCCCAGAGAGCCAGTAATGCAGCTTCCTAACATCGGATTGCAGATTCTGGAACATGGTAGTGGGGTTGATGTCCGCTGCAGTAGAGAGCCACATTGTTGGCATAGAGGACAAGCTGGGTAGAGTGGCAGATAGAGGGGAGGTTGTTAAAAAAGAGTGAGAAAAGCAGGGGGCCTAGGATTGACCCCTAGGGGACACCATACCGGATAGGGCATTAGGAGGAGAGGTGGCTGTCAATGGAAGTCTTGTGGGATCTCCCAGAGAGGTAGCTACAGACCCATTTGATGGGGGTGTCCAATAGATGTGGGCCTTTGAGGGTGTTTAGGAGATGGATGTATTCCATAAGGTTAAATGCCTTGGTCAGGTCCACAAAAACAAAGCCTGTATACTGGCCTTTGTCATTAGCTTTGATGATGTTGCTTGTGAACCTGACCAGGGCTGTTTCGGTGCTGTGCCCTTCTTTTAATCTCCATAAGTGGTGGGCTTCCTTTAAATTTACCTTAATTTTTGAAAAAATTGATACATGATATTGATGAAAACACAGCTGATATCTTTGCCTCATCATGGAATAGTATTAGGACATTAATCCCTCCTATTATGAGAATATAGATCCTCCGAGACTGGACTATTCCTCTCCTCCCCTTTTTTCCCTTCTCTCAAGAAGTTGTTCCCTTGCTTTATAAGCTATACAATTCTTACTTGTATTAGCAAGCTGACTAGCCCTAAAACCTTATATAATCCTGAGTTGGGGCTTGGGGGTGGGTTACTCTTTCTTTTCTTTTGAATCTGATTTCTTGTTTTGCTTGTTATGTTATGCTGTTTCATTTCGCTTATACTGTATGTATTAAAAAAATTAAAAATTAATGTGAAAAAAAAGCCATTCTGTAAGTTTTTTACTTTTGGCACTAGATTTTGTATAAGTTTGGAGACTGTCATGTTACCTAGCAAAGAACACAAGAATCTGTTAAGCAGACATCAGGGGTGTGTGAATGCCTTCAGTCAAATATTCAGCGGAGTATTTGTATTTGAATACCCAAATATTTGTCATTTAGTCTAAACCCAAGCAAAAAAGAAACATAAAAGCTTCCCTCCTCCCTCAGGTGGCTATGGCTAGTCATTTGTTTATTTAATTGTTTATTTGTTTAATTAGTATTTTGGAAAGACCTTATTGTATTTTGGAAAGACCTCTGCCCGTGAGCTCTTTTACAAAGGTTCCACGTCAGGGTGGACAATAAGACAATACACATATTCAGTAGTTACAGAGGCCTGATCATTAGGCATTAAAGAGCGATTACATGACAATTAGACAAATAGGAGAAAAAACTAAGCAGTTGTAATTGAATACTAAGCTATTTCTAATCGGTTGCCCTAGGTAGCACACCCCTGGAAACCTCCAAATCAGTTGATAGACTATGGCAGAGTAACTGCATAGGGTTTAATGCTATCCCAGATGGCAAGAGGCTAGGTGACAGTGAAACAAGGGGAATTGGGTTTGAAACCAACGCGAAGAGCGAGAGGTGGGGATAGTGAAGCAGGGGGAGCAGTTCAGAGGGCTTTGTCAGTATGGTGTGTGGGGGAGGGGTTGGGAGGCAGTACCAAGTGCGTTTAAGAGGACTGATAGCTTACTTAAGCCCTTGGCTAGGCTGGAATGGAGGCAGGGTTCTCTAGGTAGCCCTGCTGGGTGTTACCTTGGGGGTAGGCCTGTCTATCAAGTGGGGCCTGAGAAGCAGGTGCATTTTGAGTTAGACATCAGGTGCTGTTTGAGGCCTACTTTGAACTGAGACAGGCTGTTGTTTGTTTGTAATTTCATTGGGAGTTCATTTATCCAGAGGGGGGCCCGATAAGAGAAAGCACGCTGCCCTAGTGCGGTTCAGCGGAATGGTATGGACAGTGCTCCATTCTTCCTCCGTCTGGTGATGTGTGTTGAGATAGAAGCCTCGAGCAGGTTTCCTATACAGGGTGGGGTTTTTCCGAGGAGTGCCTTCTTTCCCAGGAGGCAAGTTTGGTATTTGATCCTGTCTTTCAGCTTAAGCCAGTTTGTACGCTCATACAGGGTGCAAGTATGAGTGTAGTGATCTGCACACAGGGTGAGGCAACATGCCTTATTAAGTACAATTTGGACCCTTTTGAGCACTGTATCAGTAGCAGCTCCATAGACCACCAGCCCGTAGTCTATCGTGGAGAGTATGGAGCTGGAGACTGAGATTCGGAGTGCTTCCGGGGTGAGAGATTTCTTATGCCTACAGAGGACCCCGATCTTTGTGTTTACCACTTTGACAAGGGAGTCTACGTGGTGCGTATAAGTGAGAGAGTCATCAATGGTGACTCCAAGGTACTTGAACAAGTGCAACGGCTCAATCTGCTCACCAGCCTTGTTGGTGATTATGAGGGGAGCATGCTTGTGTTTGTTGTAGGAGCTGGATTGTAGCATGGCCTTGGTTTTCTTGTAATTTAGTAGCAGCTTTTGCCTACTGAACCAGTCCTCGAGTTTATTGAAAGAGTTCTGTAGTTCTGTTTGTAGGGCAACCTGAGAGGTGCTGCTGCTCAGCAGCAAGGCATCGTCCGCATACAGAATAAGTTTGGTGTCACAGGCTGTGGGTAGGTCATTTACAAAGAGGCTGAAAAGCAGGGGCCCTAGAATTGATCCTTGAGGGACTCCTAGGTGTACATCTCTGGAGCTGGATAACGTCTGCCCGATTTTGACTCGCTGGCTCCTGTGTGTTAGGTAGCCATTGAACCAATTCACGTCGTTTGGTGCCACACCCAATCTTTGGAGCTGGAGTACTAGTAGAGGGTGGCTGATGGTGTAGAAGGCTTTGGTGAGGTCAATGAAGATGGACCCCACCAATCTGCCTTCATCCAGCATACTTGGCATAGTCAGTGTATTCCCAGCAGTGCCGTGGTGGTACTGTGTTTTGCCTGAAGCCATGTTGGTTTGGGCAGAGCAGATTGTACTTATTGAGGTATTCTGTGAGTTGACTTGCCGCAATTTTTTCCAAAGCTTTGGATAGGGGGGAGAGGATAGATATTGGCCTGTAGTTTGACACCAGCACCTTGTAACCATTCTTATGCACTGGAGTTACCAGGGTTTGCTTCCATACCTCTGGAAACTGAGCTAGGGCCAAGGATTTATTAAATAGCATTGTTATGGGTATGATAAGAATATCAAGGGTGAGAGATAGTAACTTCATGTCTAGCCCGTCACTCCCCAATCTGGTTTTGCCTAGGACTTTCCTGACCAACATTAAGGCCTCCTTCACCGTCACCTTCTTAAAGTAGAAGGCTGGGTGGTTAGTTATGAGCAGGTTGGCGCAACCTTGGTCCTCCACAGGCAGAAGGTAGTCTGGAGGCAGCACTGAGGACAGGTCTGTAAAGGCCTGGTTAAAGGCATTAGCAATGGCTAGCGGATCTGAGGAGGATGAGTTATTAATGTTGAGCATCTTAGGGTGCTGCTTTTGATCTTTACCAAGGATGTTCTTGATGTTGTCCCAAAACATCTTTCCATCTCCCCATGCATTGTTAAGCTGGGTCTTATGGAAATTGGCTTTTGCGAGCCTGATAAGTTTGGTGCACTGATTTCTAGCCGTTTTGTAGCACTGTAGGTCATGGTTGCTGCCTGAGTTTAAGGCTTTTTCCCAGAGGCAGTCCCTCTCCTTTAGGAGGGAGAGGAGCTTGCCATCAATCCAGCCATTAACCTCCCCCCGAATTTTCCGTTTTGTGCATGGTGCATAGATATCACAGATGGAATTGAAGCCCTCAGTAAAAAAAACTAAGAGCCTGGTCCAGCGTAGGTGCCTTGTTGATGGGGGCCCAGTTGTAGGCAGACAGGGCCAGTTTGAGGGATCCAAGTTTGCCTTTCCACAGAACCCTGCTCTTGAGAGGGTGGGGTGGGCTTTTGGCAAGTTTAGTGGTCCACATAAAGGAAATTGGGGAGTGGTCACTTAGCACGTCTGGGAGAACCCTGAGTTCAGAGAATTGAGTCGGTGAGCTAACTAAGACCCAGTCAATGAGGGTGCTGGTACCAGCCTCATAGTTCTGCCTGGTGGGGTGAGTTCCAAGTTGCATGAGATTGTGGGAGGTGATTAGGTCTCTGGAGGGTGTTGCCTCCTTACATAACCAGTTAATATTAAAGTCACCAGTCAAGATGAGTTCTGAGCCCTTTCTGAGTGTGCTAATTTCTTCCATAACAAGAGGAAGGCCTTCCTTGGCTTTCTTGGGGGGCAGGTAGGTTGTGGCGATGGTAAGGGTCTTGCCTTTTAGGCCGACTTGCATTTTTACTACTAGTAGCTCATAATCCTCTACAACTTTGGAGATGGGGAGGACAGAGCAACTCAGTGAGTTTCTGGCATATAGGAGGCAGCCACCACCTTTCCTGCCTATTCTATCAAGTCGAAATGCTTGGAATCCTTCGATGGCCACCTCACCATCTTTGATCCTACCCGACAGCCAGGTTTCAGTTAGACAGAGTATGTCAGGGGCATGAATGGTCATCCAAGCCTGGAACTGGTCGAATTTGGCAGTTAGGCTGCAGATGTTTAGCGATGCTATCTTTAGGCCGTTCACTGCATGGACCCCCCTGCTCCTCAGGGTTGTTGGTCCAGGGTTTAGGTGAACATTGCCAGAGAGTAGCAGTAGCAGAAAGATAACCTTTCTGGCAGATAGGGTGATGTTTATCTTCCCTCGTGTATTCCATTGCCTGTGCTTCAGGTGGGGGAGGTGTCTATATGCCTGTGTTAAATTAGGGGAAAAGCTAACCGTTAAGGTTACGGTTTGGAAGGTTGGCTTGGCGATAACTGTATATGGGAGGTGCGGGAGGATAAAGAGCCTATCGTTACCGGAAGTGGTAGTGGCCATGTGTATGCTTTTCTTCCAGCTTGCACCCAGTGAGGATTCAGAGTGGGGAGGTAGAGGTCCGAATACGTATACAGTACCAGCAATGCCAAAACAGGTAATGAGGAGTAGTAGTAGGTGGTTGCACCCCATGGTAGTTTGTTTGGCATTGCTGGCCTGCTTAACTGCTAGCTGGTTTATAGTTGAAAGGGTATATAGTCGAAATAGGGTGAGGTCCCTAACAATAGGGCAGGTAGAGCAGTAATTGAGAGGAGTTAGATGGAGTGGCTGGAGAAAAAGTTGAGAGCACGTGTGTGATCCTGTGGGTGGGACTGCTTTAAAAAGGGGCAGTGAAAAAGTGGGTCAAGTCAGGTATTGAAGACAGGAAGGCCAATAGCATGAAAATGTGCAGCAGTGGAGTGACCAATCAGCTGCTAGGCTGAAGAAAGGGGCAGAGTAAGGGTCTATTTAATACTGTGAGGAGGTGGGGAAGGGCGGTGGATGAAAAAA
The DNA here is from genome assembly GCA_016271365.2 of Neoceratodus forsteri. Taxonomy (NCBI): domain Eukaryota; kingdom Metazoa; phylum Chordata; order Ceratodontiformes; family Ceratodontidae; genus Neoceratodus; species Neoceratodus forsteri. Next base: position 1,226,338,352 of record CM057450.1, read on the forward strand.
TTCGGTCCAGAACACAGCACAGAAAGAGATTTCCCTGAGATCAGGAAGCGGCAGGTGTTGGAAAATCAGCCAAGGAGCAAAGCTGCCAATCAGTACCTGGCTCCTCCACTGGGCATCCAGTCAAAACAGTGGCATTCAAAACCACGAGTTTCGGAGGTCCGGTGCGTACCTAAATCTGTCCAGGGGGTTAGTCAGGTGGTCTGTTAGCTGTGGCCTGCTCAGAGAGAGCCAGGGCCCAGAAGCAGCTTGGGAAGCCCGCAGATGGGCTGTCTGAATCTGTCCAGGGGGTCAGTCGGGTGGTCTGTTAGCTGTGGCCTGCTCAGAGAGCCAGGGCCACAGGAGCAGCTTGGGAAGCCCGCAGATGGGCTGTCTGAATCTGTCCAGGGGTCAGTCGGGTGATCTGTTAGCTGTGGCCTGCTCAGAGAGAGCCAGGGCCACAGGAGCAGCTTGGGAAGCCCGCAGATGGGCTGTCTGAATCTGTCCAGGGGGTCAGTCGGGTGGTCTGTTGGCTGTTGCCTGCTCGGAGAGAGCCAGGGCCACAGGAGCAGCTTGGGAAGCCCGTAGATGGGCTGTCTGAATCTGTCCAGGGGGTCAGTCGGGTGGTCTGTTAGCTGTGGCCTGCTCGGAGAAAGCCAGGGCCACAGGAGCAGCTTGGGAAGCCCGCAGATGGGCGGTATGTCCAACCACCCCGTTTTCAGTCACTTGTCCTCTGCTCCCACATCCACTTTATTTATTTATTTGACTTTTGATAACCGAGTCAGCCCACTGAGACAAACATGTCCCTTTTTCAGGGGCGACCCAGGGAATAAAGCTATTCCACAACTAGGTACATTATACATTAGGTAAAATCACTACACATAATGTGTATAATAGGATGAGTTCATTCAGTAGTAGTAGATAAGCTGCAGGTGTGATAAATGAGCTGGCAGACAGCGTCTTCAACTTTAGTCCGTTGATTCCAGGATGGTCCAGGAAGGTGAAGGTTGATAAGTCATTGACGGGGTCAAATGTTGACAAGTCTTTGATAGTGCTTGGGACTACCTGTATGGGAGGCTGGAGACCATTGAAATCATGCAGGGAAATTTTGCACAGACAAAAAATATCATACAATCATACACAGTGTACAATATTACACCAAAATAGTGTTCAACAGAAACTAGTTCTAAAAATTTACATATTTACATAATAACATAGATGGTTAAAAGGAGGAGGCAGGGAAGGGGAGGGGTTTCAGTCGAAAGATAGGAAAGCCAGGATGGTTAAAGAGGAAGCAAGGGAGGGGTATCGGTAGATAAGAAGGAAACAGGGAGGGAGGGTTCAATATAGAGATAGTAAAGCAGGGATGGTTAGAAGAGGAAGCAGGGAGGGAGGGGTATTAGTAGAAAGATAGGAAAGTAGGGAGAGAGGTGTGACAGATAGGGGGTGGAGGAGGGAGCAAGGGAGAGGGGTCTAGTAGGAAAGCCAGAGGGGGGGAGTGAGAGATAGGGGGAGGATAAGGGCTAAAGAGAAGGGTCTAGGAGGAGAGATAGAAGAGATACAGGATGCAGATGAGTGGAGTAAAGGGGTATTACGGAGCATGATTAAATACAGTTGCCACAGCAGGCTGAGGGAGGAAAGAAGATTTCCTTGTATACTCTTTTAAACAGGGGAAGAGACGCACAGGAGAGTAGACTGTGTGGAAGGGAATTCCATTTTTAAGGAGCAGAGAATGTGAAAGATCTCCTGCCAATGGCTAGGCGAACTTTTGGAAGTGTCAGCAGTGGAAGGTGGGAGTGTCAAAGGGTCCTGGAGAAGGTTTTCTGGGTGAGTAGCCCAGAGAGAGTAGGTGGGGGAGGGAGGTGGGTTAGTTTGAACGTGGTACAAAGTACAGGGAAGTCCATTCTTGGCTCGAAGGATGGACAGCTTAGGGCTTTGAGAACAACGCAGTGGTGCGCCCAAGCTGGAGCTGCGTCAGCAAAGCGAGCAACCCTGTGGTAGGCCTGTCTGATTTTGGCCAGGGTGGTGGCCCTGGCTGAATGAATTAGGGGTGCACCATAGAATAAGGCAGGGAGCAAGGTAGCCAAGGAGATAATCTTCCTAGCGCACAACGTAAGGTAGGGGGAGGTATAATGGAGGAGGCCAAGCTTCAGATAAGTAGACTTGACGATGTTGTTAACATGAGTGTCGAAGGATAAGTGCTCGTTGAGTGTCAAGCCCAGGTATTTGAATGATTCCACTCCTTCAAGAGGTTTATCTGAGATGTCCTGATAAGCAAAGGAGGCTGAGAGGTTACGTTAAAAGATATATGGTGGAACAGTACGGACTTAGTCTTCTTCTTATTCAGTACCAGCAGATTCTCTTTGAACCAGCCTTCCAGTTGCTGGAAGTCATTCTCCAGGTCGTCACTAATGGAGGAGACGTCTGTGCCTTGACGGTATAAGATGGCATCGTCAGCGTATAGCTGTATTGATCCTTCCCCACGGTTTTGGGTCAGGTCATTTCTAAAGATGGAGAAAAACAGGGGCCCAAGAATAGATCCTTGAGGGACCCCGTCTGTAATTGGAGATAGAGAGGAGAGGGTCCTGGCCCATTTTACACACTGGAAATGGTTGGATAGGTAGTTTGAGATCCAGGAGAGGGAGTTGGAATCGAGACCTAGTGATTGTAAGTTTGTGATTAAAAGGGTGTGGTTAACAAGGTCAAAGGCCTTTGTGAGGTCGATGAAGACAGCCCCTGTGGCATTGCCATGGTCCATGGCATGATAAATGTCGGTGGTGACCTTCAGTAGAGCAGATTCGGTGCCGTATGATTTCCTGAAGCCATGCTGATGTTGTTAGGGCATCTGACTGTTCAAGAAAGGAGTGCAGGTGATTATATAGAATTCTTTCTTGGATTTTAGCTATAGGACACAAGATGGAAACAGGTCTGTAGTTTTCAACAAGGTTAGCTGGGCCCGATTTGTGGACAGGGACAAAAGTGGCAGTTTTCCATTTGTCTGGGATAGTCTGTGTAGTGAAGGATCCACTGATCAATAGGGCAATTGGGTGAGCCAGCGCGGGGGCATGAGCCTAAGGAGTCTAGGAGGCAGGGTGTCAAAGCCAGGGGAGCTATCCGGATGCCTCAATCCCTAGTATCCCTCCTTGCGCCCAATAATAACAAATACTCCCTTCGACCCTCTGACTGTGACTTGCTTTCCATCACTAGGACAAGATCCAAATGTGGCACTATGGCGTTTGCAAGTGCTGCCCCTAGAGGAACATCAATGCCAGTCACCCATCTCTTTCAGACACCAACTCCACACCCTACTGACCCAGTGCTCCCAATGCACTTGCTTGGTATAACATCACCCCCTTCCCTAACTCCTCCCACCCAGTCATGTGTTGGCATAGTGCCCTCAACTGTACCTTGCTCAGTACAATCTAGTCCTATTCCTAACTGCATCCCATCATCTCTATTTTCTTGTCCTTTTTCTTACTGCATTCCACCTTCTCCTATTCTACATTCTCTTATTTTCTGGTTAAGCTATTACTCCCTCCCATAATTGGACTGTCTCAGGTGCCTGATATGTAAATGTTGTGATGTGGAAAATACCCACTGTCTAGCTTAGTGCATAGTCTGTATCTTGCATTCATAGGCCCCCTATGGGTAAACGTCACTCTATTTAATATTCTCACTGTATGCACTTATGTATCCTTGTTCCTCAATTGTATCGTTAAGCTCTGTACTGTACCAATCGAAGAAGCATGATTATAGAAACATAGAATTTGACGGCAGATAAGGACCGCTTGGCCCACCCAGTCTGCCCATTTCCCTACCCAATGGATAAGCTGCAGATCCTAGTTAACCAGCAGCCTACTTCTTCCTACCCCCGCCCCCTAGAATTGCCTTATGACTGTCCCATGCATGCTTGAATTCCACCAGTTTTTGACTCCACAACCTCCTCCAGAAGACCATTCCATGCATCCACAGCCCTCTCTGTGAAAAAATACTTCCTTAAATTACCTCTGAGCCGCACCCCTCTATCTTCAAATTGTGCCCCTTGTCCTTGCACACCTCTTTTGAAAGATGCTACCTCTTGGACTTTGTTGATTCCCTTGAGGTACTTGAAAGTTTCTATCATGTCCCCCCTCTCCCTCCTTTCCTCGAGGCAATACATATTAAGCTCCTTAAGTCTCTCTTCATATGTCTTCCGGTGCAGACCCTGCACCATTTTAGTTGCCCTCCTCTGGACAGCTTCCATCCTGTCTATGTCTTTGCGGAGACTGGGTCTCTAGAACTCCACGCAGTACTCCAGATGGGGGTCTGACCAGCTGTCTGTACAGAGGGATGAAAAAATTACTCACCTTAGTAATTGCTTTTCTTCTCATGGAGTCTTGCTATATTATGACTATATGCAGTCAGCCACTGCAGCTGAACTGCCCCGGAGAGGAAAGAGTTAACTCCAGAGAGTCTGGAGTTCCACAGCGAGAGGGCGCTATACCAAAGCTCTATCTGGTCAGTTTCAAATGAAACTGTCAGATCTTTACGAAGCTAACACTAAGCAACAAGTCTGTGGGGAAAGCTCTACACTAGCCAAGTGGCTACCTACTAGAAGGAATAACAACAATATAAACAACAATATAAACAGCAATAATAATAATAACAATGAATAATAGTATTATTAGTTTCTCCTAACAAGCACTATTAGACCCCTTCTCCCAAGACTCAAGTCCAGGAAGGGCCAACATATTACTTAAAACAGAAATACCTAATTCCCTAACCCTAAATAAAGGGGTGAAGGGAAGAACTAAAATGGCATGACACAGTGCTTACACTAATTTGCCACCCTACCCAAGTAGAAGTTCTGAGAGGGGCAGGAGGGAGGTGGTCATTATGCATAGACTCCATGAGAAGAAAAGCAATTACTAAGGTGAGTAATTTTTTCTTCAAACACCATGAAGTCTTGCTATATTATGACTATATGCAGATTACACAGCAGTACCTCCATGGAGGAGGGTCAGAACCTACTTAGAAATAGGCTCTGGAAGCACAGCTGTGCCAAAACGAGCTCTCCTGGACTGTATATCCAGGGAATAATGCTTGGTAAAAGTGTGAACTGTTTTCCAAGTAGCAGCTTGACAGATTTCCAGAATGGGAATATCTCTAGCAGCCGCTAGAGATGCAGCTGTACCCCTGGTGGAGTGAGCCCTCAGTCCTGAGGGGGGTTCTCTACCTAGTTTTTGATAACAAAATTGGATACAAGAGACAACCCACCTTGCAATTGTCCTCTTAGTGGCAGGTTTCCCTTTGCCAACCTCGCCATAGGTAAGGAAGAGTTGGAGGGATTCGAACCTGTGACCCTTGGTGCGTTCCAAATAGTAGCTTAAGGCTCTTTTGACGTCCAAGCTGTGCAGACTCCTCTCACCTGAGGAAGAATGCTCAGTGAAAAATACTGGAAGAGAGATGGATTGGTTCAGGTGGAAATCTGAAACCACTTTAGGCAAAAACTTTCTGTTAGTCCTGAGGACTACCTTATCTCTGTGGAAAGAGATAAAATCTTCTTCCACTGACAGGGCCTGTAATTCACTTATGCATCTGGCAGAGTGATAGCCACTAGGAAAACAGTTTTCCAAGTCAGAACCTTGAGCTCTGCTGGACAGAGGCTCAAGGGGGTTGCATTAACTGAGCAATGCAAACATTCAGGTCCCAAGCGGGAGCTGGTTCTCAAAGGAGGAGGGTTGGTGTGAAGCAACCCTTTAAAAAACTTGGAAAGCACAGGGTGAGAAGAAAGGAAGCAGGCTTCCTGCTGACAGAAAAGCAGAGACAGCTGCCAGATGAACCTTTAGGTAGCTGGCCTAAGGCCTAAGGAATTTAAATGGACCAAATAGTCCAGTAAAATGGGCAGATCAGCAGATTCTGGGATAATCTGCTTCTCAGAGCACCAGATGGAAAACCTTTTCCACTTAGAATTGTAAGTGGCCTAGTGGAGGCTTCATAGAAGCCTTTAAAAATATCAAAACACCTTGAGAAAGGTGTAAGTCAGCAATTCTAACTCCTCAAGAGCCATGCCTTGAGATGGAGGGATTTGAGGTCTGGATACCACACTCTCCCCAGTGCACAGGCCAGTAAGTCGTGGACTCTGGGCAAGCTCAGGGCAGGGTGGAGTGTCAAGGACAGAAGCAGTGGGTACCAGGGCTGTCTGGCCCAATCTCGAGCAATCAGAATCACCTTGCAGGGCTGAAATCTGATTTTTACTAGTACCCTGAAAAGAAGGGAAAAGGGGGGAAAGGCATACAGAAACTTCCCTTTCCAATCCAACTGAAAGGCGTCCAGGGGGACTGATCCCAGCACTGGAGGCCTGCAACAAAACAGAGGAAGTTGATGGTTGTCTGGGGCTGCGAAAAGATCTATCTGAGGGTGCCCCATCTGGCAAAGACAGACCCAGCACCTGAGGATTCAGAGCCCATTCGTGATGTCCCTGAGAAATCCTGCTGAGGGCATCCATGGGACATTGTCCTTCCCTGGAAGGTGAACTGCTATCAGGGAGGTGTCCAGGGTAAGCCAGAGACCACAACTTCATTGCTCTGACAAGGCTGATGACCGAGTGCCCCTTGCTTGTTGATGTACCACATTGTTGTGGTGTTGTCTGTCCTGGACTTGAACTACTTTGTTCTGGACAGAAGCTGAAAACGCCTGAAGAGCTAAAAGGACAGCTCTGAGTTCCAAAAGATTGATGTGGAGCAGAGATTCCTGGGAGACCACACTCCTGAGTGGACAGGTCGCCAAGTGAGCTCCCACCCTAACAGGGAAGCATCCGTGGTGAGGGTGAGGGTGGGAAATGGGAATGAAAGGAACCCTTGTTTTAGATTGCTTTGATCCTGCCACCACTGTAAGGCCAGGATCAGGGTTTGAGTCACTGGAACCAATTTGGAAAGGGGTCCCTCCTTTGAGACCAATAGGCCCTCAAATGGAACTGAATGTCCCTCATCTGGAATCTTGCTCCTTGCACACAGCTGTGGAAGCAGCCATGTGCCCTAGGAGTTGCAGAAAATGCCTTGCTGGTCGAGACCCGCAGGGTAAAGGAGGATGCCAGGGCAATGAGTCTGTCTACCCTTTCCGAGGGAGAAATGCCCTGGCTAACTTTGTGTTCAATTCTGCACCTATGAAAGTTAGTACCTGAACTGGTTCGAGAACTGACTTTGGTAAATTCAGCAGGAATCCCAGGAAGTGAGAAGCTGCTGGGTGACTTGCAAGTGGGATTTTACCTGATCTGGGGACTGACCCACTATGAGCCAGTCGTCCAGGTAGGAAACACAGCAATCCTTGCGCTTCTTAAATGAGCCACTACCACAGCTAGACATTTCGTGAATACCCTTGGCGCAGAGGTAAGGCCAAGGGGCATTGCCCTGAACTGGTAGTGCCCTGAGGGTAGTTCGAACCTGAGGTACTTTTCGTGAGAAGGCCTGATCAGAACATGAAAATAGGCATCCTTGAGGTCCAGGAAGCTAACTAGTCCCTGGCCTCAGGGAGGGCAAAATCATTGTCAGAGTTAACATTTTGAACTTTGGTTTCAAAAGATGCTTGTTCAGGTACCTTAAATCTAAAATGGGGCCATTCTCCTGTCTTTTGGGGTAAGAAAATATCTTGAGTACAGCCCTTGCCCTGATGGCAAGGAGGGACCCTTCTACTGCTTTGCAGTCCAAAGAGAAAAACCTCTGCTTCCAAAGCAAGGGCTTCTGAAGGATTTGCAGGTGGAAAATGTCTGGCTCTCATCTTGAAACTGTTTGAAGCTGAGAACCAGACCCTGGCCTATACCTCCAGAACCCACCTGTCCGGGTTAGGGACACCCAGTTCTGGCTGAAATAAACCAACCTGCCCCCACTGGTACAGGAGAATGGCCCTGGGCACCCCATCAGGGTGCCTGCTTGGCAATGTGTTAGGCTGAGGGAGGGCAGTTTACTTGTGCCCCTCACCTCTGCCTCTAAAAAACCCTCTGTGCAAATGCAGAGGAGGCCTGAAATTGGTAAAAGGCCTGTGGAAAGGCCTGCCCCTACCTCTGGGGAGCGTGCCTCTGTGGAGTGGCATGCCTCTCCTTAGCCTGGGCACTTTTGTGGGTAGTTCTGTATTCATCCATCTTTTCATATAGTTTTCTGTTTGTTCCCAAACAGAGAATTACCCACTACAGGAAAATCCATAGCCTTTGACTGAGTATCTTGGGACAGATTAGTGCATCTGAGCCATGCCAACCTACGGAAAGCTACAGAAGTGGCCATGACCCTAGAGGAAACATCATTAACATCAACAGCAGTATGAAATTGAACTTTAGAGGCTTCAATGCCATCAGCAGCCACCTGTTCCAACTCACTAGCCAGCTGGCCATGGGCCTGCTTGGCTAACTGCAATACTGTGTCCCACCTAGATTTCTGATATCTAGCCACATAAGCCATATAATTTGCCTGTCTGAGTCCCAAAGAAGCTGCCATATACTGTTTTTTCGCCATGGCATCAATCTTCCTGGAATCCTTATCAGGAGGATGTGAGGCCAGAGGAATATTAGCCTTGTCACAGGCTGCAGCTTGTACCACACTACATGACTACACTGCTCAGTGAGGAAGTCTGTATCAGAGCCTGACAAGGTATATCTTCTGTCCATTTTTTTATCTACAGGAGGGACAGAATGAGGATTTTTTAAAATCTTTGTTGTTTGCTTCCTAAATGACTTATGCAAAGGAATAGACAACCTCCTAGACTCTGGTATATCCATCATTTCTACATAATCAGGCTCCTCTTGCTCATCCACAGCTTCCTCTAAAGGAAGCTGGAGGGTTTCTGCAACCTTTTTGTAAAACATAAAATGAGAAGGGACTCAGACAGAATAGGAGGAGATTCTAAAGGTCTGTCTGGAGAAATGTCCGGTTCAATGGAGCACGTCCAGACCCTCCAGCCACACATGTAATGATCAAATTCGTCCTCCCTCTCCTGTGGTTCATAAAATTCCTCAACATCATACTCCTGAACCACTGGCACTGAACAAACCAACCTTTTACCAACTGTAGGTGGTTCGGCAGGACCCTGAGACAGTGACTGGACAATCTATATAGCTTTAGCTATTTCTGCAGCAGTTGGAGAGACAATTTTGGACTCCAAACCTACTGATTTCTTTGTCTTTTTCACTGAGACTGGTTCCCCTGAACCAGCCTTCCTTTTGCCCGAGGAAGTCTCGCCTTGGTCAGAGGGCACTCCCTCTCTGGTCAGTGGGTACTGGACCGGGCTGGCCATCGGGTCAGCAGACTTCTTGGCCTCTCGTTCCCTGAGCGGCCCAATCTCTTTTCAGGGTGGCTGCGGGAAATTTTACACACCTGGCAGTCTGACAGGAGGTGGTCAACCCTCAGACAATAAGCGCAAGTGGTGTGGGTCAGCCTTGGCAAGGCTTCCCCACAGACATCACAGTGTTGAAACCCAGTGGGCCGGTTTTTCTTTGGGTTTCTCAGACATAATGCCAGCCTAACCAAAACTTGCCCTTTTGATGGCAGTGCCAGGCAAGACACCCTTATCGGTTCCTAACCGTGTCACGGGTATTTGAAAAAACTATTTTAAAGCAAGGTTTTTTTAGAACCGATAAGAACCGGGAACCGCACTCTAAAAGCCCAACCACACTTTAAAACGTTAAATTAAGCAAACTGATCGGTTCAAAACCGAACCGATAATTGAATTTCCACACAGACTTTAAATTTTCTACTTACGGTTTACCAGATAGAGCTTTTAACCGAAATGCGGTAAAATAAATACTTTTGGCCGGTTCAAATGAACCGAAAATACTCGCCTGAACCGAGAAATGAACCAATGTGAAGGAGCTGATCTCCGGAGCAACTGTTCAGTGAAGCGGAGTAAAGAATCTGACAGTTTCATTTGAAACTGGCCAGATAGAGCTTTGGTATAGTGCCCTCGCGCTGTGGAACTCCAGACTCTCTGGAGTTAACTCTTTCCTCTCCGGGGCAGTTCAGCTGCAGTGGCTGACTGCATATAGTCATAATATAGCAAGACTTCATGGTGTTTGAAAATAACTTCCTGTTTTCTACTGGTGATGCCTCTCCCTATGCATCCCAGTATCCCCCCAGCCCTCCTTGCTGCCCTCTCACATTGCTTGCCCACCTTTAGTCATCTGATATGACTACCCCCAGGTCCCTTTCCATTTTTGTTGTTGTTAGTATCTCACCCCCCATTGTGTACTCTTCCCTGGGTTTTGTTTCTCAGGTACATTACCTTACACTTCTTAGCACTGAATCTAAGCTGCCATACATTTGACCATTCCTCTAACCTTGCCAAGTCCTTCTCATCCTTTCCACCCACCTTGTGCATCAACTCTGTTGCAGATCTTTGTGTCATCTGCAAAGAGACATACTTTTCCTTCAGTCCCTCTGCAATGTCACTTATAAAGACATTGAAGAGGACCGATCTAATACTGAACCTTCGGTACCCCACTAGTAACCCCTTTCTTCAGAGTGGACTCCATTTACTATTACTCTCTGTCCTATTCTCCAGCCAATTCTTTACCAGGCTGTCATCTTGGGACCCACTCCCAGGCTGGCTAACTTGTATATTAATCTTTTGTGTGGGACTGTGTCAAATGCCTTGCTAAAGTCTATGTAGGCCATGTCCACAGCCCTCCCTGATCTACTACTTTGGTCACCAGTCAAAGAAATCTATCAGATTCATCTGGCATGACCTTCCGCTGTGAATCCATGTTGCCTTGGGTCCTGTGCCCCTCTGGCCTCTAGATACTCAACAATTCTTTCCTTCAGAAGTGATTCCATCATTTTCCCTATCACTGAGGTTAAACTAACAGGTCTGTAGTTTCCTGCTTCTGCCTTGCTCCCATTTTTGTGAAGGGGAATCACCTCTGCTCTCCTCCAGTCCTCGGGCACCACCCCATCCTCCCATGATTTGTTAAAGAGGTAGTCAGTGGTGTCATTAGTTCTACCCTTAGTTCTTTTAGAATTCTGGGATGAATCCCATCAGGCCCCATTGCTTTGTCCACCTTCAGTTTTAAGAGTTCTTTCAGAACCCTTTCTTCTGTAAATGGGCGGTATCAACTTCTGTATCCAGAGTGTTTCTGTTTGTTTTAGGTACCTTTCCTCTTCATTTGTAAATACTGAACAAAATATTTGTTTAGTATCTCTGCCTTTTCACAGTCACCCTCTGCCCACCCTCCCTTCCCTTTATTAAGCCTCACTATCCCTCCCTTGGTCTTCCTTTGCTCCCTGATGTACCTATAAAATGTTTTATCCCCTTCTTAACTGAGTTGGCTATCTTTTCCTCGGTTTGGGCCTTTGCTGTTCTGACTGCCTTCCAGCTTCCTTTTGCTTTAACTGATACAGTTCTCTGTCCTGTTCCTTCTGTGATTCCTTGTACTTCCTGAATGCTTTCTTTTCTCTTGAACCTTCACTGCCACTTCCTTTGAGAACCACAGTGGTTTCTTACATCGTTTTGTTTTGTTTATTTGCTTCACACAAAGGCTTGTTACCTCTATGATGGCAGTTTTTATTATTCCCCATTGTTCTTCCACCCCTCTTTCCTGCCCATTTGCTAGTGCATTCCTTAGGCACTCGCCCATTTTGGCAAAGTCAGCCCACCTAAAGTCCATGTCATGGTCTCAATCAATGCAGTCATGTTCTTGATCCTGCTTGACTGGAAGGTGTCACCATTGATGCCCCTCGACCTCTTTATCTTCGGGTGTGGAGCAGCACTGGTGGAAGATGTGCCAGTGCTACAGTGGGCACCTCTGTTGTGTGTTAAAATCAAACCCTGTCAATAATCTCCCGGGTCATGCCTAAAAATTGGTAACTATCTGCCTAGTGCATCCTACCCAGTAAACAAAAAGCTAAATAAAAAATCAAATAAATAAATATATATCAATACAGCTAGAGAAAACTCTGTTTCTATATCGACAATGTAAGTTCTACTGTTACATAATAACAATATAACAACAACACCATTTCTTAACAGCTGGACTCCAAGCTTTCATTTAAAAAAATTACGTTTCTAGCCCCAACACTTCCAGAACTAGACCGTTTTCAAAAAGTATTTTGTTGAAAAATGTTATAACTTTGGAACTGTGAGGGCTAGAGACTTGTTTTTAAATGAAAACTTGGAGTCAGCAAAGTAGATATATTGTTAATATATCACTACGGTGACCATATATCGATATTAAACAAGCATTTGTCAATGCCGAACGTTCACTTGCAGGTATTTGCAGTGGTGTTTGGTACTGGTACTGACTTCAGAGGAGTGAGGAAGCAGCAGTGAAAGCGGCGGGTGCCACATGGTGGAAGCTGCACCGTAAATGCAAGAAGGAGATTTCTAGTCAGAGAAGCTGCTCCCATTGGTCATAGTGGACCGGGGAGAGAGACTGCGCTGGGCGGCAGGAGTCGCCAATAAGTAGATCCGCACCGCCGCTAAAGTAGAATCCTGGAGGGGTGGGGTTCAGTTCCACCCTCAGGTGTACAAAAGCAGTTGTGGGGAGCACCTGTGTTACATGGCCCAGCGAGGGCATAACTGGTGGCTGCCAGGTAACCAAAGGTCCAGGGGGTACAGCCCTACCCCACCCTGCAATGGACCACTGTTTCCAGAGGAGCTCCTCGTAGCACTGGCACATCTTCCACCAGTGCTGCTCCACACCCGAAGATAAAGAGGTCGAGGGGCATCAATGGTGACACCTTCCAGTCAAGCGGGATCGAGAACATGACTGCATTGATTGAGACCATGACATGGACCTCAACCCTCAACTTAACAATCAACATCAAGGAGAACCCTCTGACTGGTCATTTTAGACCACATGCCTTGCCACGTTAAGCAAGAGGGGCTTCTGGGGCTTGAATGTCAGTAGAGGCTGCTCTCAAGGTGATCTGATCGGGGACACTGACTGGGTCATGTCCTCTTGAATGAGGACCAGGAAAACTGGGGTCTGGGAGATTGAGTCCTTGATCTCGTCTGATAGCCGGTTGGCAGGCTCTGGGAAAATCTCCACAGCCTGCTCGACTGGAGTTGAACTTAACAAGCCCAACAGGGGTACCGAGGAGCTCTTGATCTTCCCCTCAACTGAGGGCGTCTTGACCATATTCGAGTGGTCGGCGGAGTCCAGGGATCAGAAGGACCTCAATCTCTTCCAGTGAGCTGAACGGTACCGATGGTGCTTGTGTTTCTTGCCCTGGTGGGCAGTGCTCTTCCCCAATGTCTAGAGGGCCATTCACATCTCATGGAATCCTTCCATGAAAGACCCTCTGATGCTGGACCCAGCCAGAAGAAATGCAGAGACCGAGGAGGTGCCCACTGTAGTAGCAGCTGCTTCCTTCTTGAAGGCCACTAGCTGTGAAGCCAACCCAGCAGCCACCGAGGCCTGCCTGCAAAGGGTAAGCTGGAGCTTCCTATCTTCCAGGGATTCTGGAAGCGTGGAGAGGCAAAGACTGCACTCGCCCATGTCATGCTGCCTGCTCAGGCAGTACAGGCAAGTGTCATGCGGGTCGGTGAGCAACATCTTCTGCTGGCATGAAATGCAGAATTTAAATCCAGGCTTCTGTGGCTCCATATTACCTACATGAGGGAAGTCCAAAACTCAAGAGGAAGAAATCTTTTAAAAAACCTTAACAGTATTAGGCACTCACTGAGCAATAACCCAAGCAGAAGCTGCTAAGAAGGTGACCTGTTCTTCCAGAGGAAATATCTAATGTCATAGGGTGGAGTCAGTAGATATACTGCCCGCTTGGAGGGAGAAGCTTTGCTTAAAAACAGAATGCCTCTTCCACTAGAACTGCCAGAGTGTGGATAATGAACTGTATCCATGCCCCTAGAAATACTATTCCTTTCTCACACATCACTAATATACTGTAGATAAACAGGTAGACAGATAGATAGATAGACAGATAGATAGACAGACAGACAGACAGATAGATACTGTATATAATGGTTGGGGATTTTGCCAAATAAAATCGACTATCTTGTATTTCTCCATATCTGATCTCAGATATACTTCAGACCACTTAATGAGTGTGCTAGTAACACCTTAATAACATATTTATACCTCACACACTATAAACCACCTTATTACAACCCACAACCTCAACAGCAAATGTAATAACCAACGTAATAACATGTAACAACCACTTTAATAACACATGTAACAACCTACAAAGTACACAGAACACTCCTAACAACCTCTTCAGCTACAGCCCCTGGAAAAAAAAAACTGTAAAAAGAAAGTGTGCCTAACCTAAACTGCTCAAAACCCCCCACCCCCCAAATCACTTGCAAAACAGCCACAGACCTGTAAAAAGAAACTGTTCCAAGAGTAAACTGCACAAAATCAGGCCCCACACCATCACTTACCAAACAGCTGTTTTTGCTGTTGTCTCCATGCTGCTCCCTAGCATGCTTCTCCTCCACAGGACACCTCTCCTAATTGCTGCTCCTGACAGGAGACAGCTCACCACAGCTCCGGACCACACACAGACATTGATCATGCCACTCCTGAATGCAAAAAACGTCACTCCCGACAACTCCACTCCTGGCTGCATAACTCCCACTCCTGAACATGAAAAGGCATTGCCACCCGCTGCTCAGCCAGCTTGATACACACTAGGGGACAGCACACTAAAAACCACGCCTCCTTTTGTAGGAGGCCACTGCACTAAAGAAACCTTAAGAAGTCGAAACAGGACAGCTCTACCAATGTCATTACAATACAGAAAAACACTAAGGAGGTTACAATGGGAAGGATACCACTATATTATGCAAACACACTACAGTAACCAATGGAAAAAAAAACTGTACAAATACTTTAAAGAAACAATGACCAACCAAATGTAGTATATAAAACATCTAACAGGAAAAATCCCAGATATTTGTGAAATATCACCATCTCAGGGTTGAATAACCTCATGAAGGCCACTTGCCCTTCAGGCTTGTAGATTTATGACTTGTTCAACCAGCCACTGGTGATACGTCCTCATATCTGACACTTATCTATCAGATATTTCCTCTCTCTCATATATATATATATATTATATATATATATATATATATATATATATATACAGTATGTGTGTATATATATATATATATATATATACACACATACTGTATAGATACTGTACACACACACACACATATATATATTTCCACGGTACTGTAAGTATAGTCAGGGATAAGCAGGCTGTGTAATGTTAACTCCAAATATTTGCACTTATAACTTTGGTGCCATTCGACAAAACTGAGCACAATTTTGCATGTGTGATCCGAATGGCCAGTTCTTAAGACGTGGGAAGTTTTGTGACGGACGCTTATCCAGATTCTGAGATGTAGAACTTTAAAAAGCCTTTGAAAATGCATTTTTGGCCTTTTTTCACTCAGTAGTGGAGCAAAGATGGTTTGTAATCTTGTTCTGAAATATTCAGGGTAGAAGGGGCTTGGCCCATGGGCATGCCTTTCGAAGGTTTCGTGAAACAATGTTAATCAATTCTCGAATTATTAGGCTTTGAAATTTGGCTGCTTGGTATGCTCCATTGATTTTTTTTTAATACACTTTAAAATGAAAAACAAATTGTACTTTCTCAAGAAAATGTGTTTTATGTTTGCAAGAAAACATGTCACTGTCATGAGCTCTGCCTTCTTATTTTTTGTTTTGGTGGAAAAAAATTGGAAACACATACAAATGATGCATTTTCAAAAAAAAAAAACATCTGAACCTAGGTAAATGGAACATGTTCAGCTAGATTATGAAATTGCTTTGATGAATTTGCCTTCTGAGCATGCTCTGTAGGAGTTTTAAGATAACCCTCTAATATGAAAGAAGAATTTTTCTTTCACAAGTCATTTTACTTTCACAAAAAAATGTGTTTTACTTTTGCAAGAAAAATCTTACTGTCGTGAGTGCCGTCATCTTGTGTTATGTTTGGTAAACTAAAAAAATTAGAAATGTACAAAAATGATGCATTTTCAGAAAAAAAAAAGCACCTGAACAAAAAGTAAATGGGACCCAATTAGCTACATTCTAAAAAATTACCTCAAAATACATTTTCTGATAACCCAAAAGTCTTTGGTCACCTGCTTAGCACGAAGTCCAGTTTTACTGTCATGGGCCAACAATTCTTTGTTCACACATAAAGTGCAAAAAAAGAATTTTATATTCACACATAAAAAAATAGGTTTTACTGTTGTATATCAGGTTTCATGTTTGAACAATGAATTCTTTGGTCACCAACACAGAGCAAACAAAGAATTTTATGTTCAATGTGAAAAGTTACTTTTAGTGCTGGATAGTGACTTTTATGTGAAACCAAAAGAATTCTACGGTCGCCACTAAGTGCGACCAAAGAACACCTGTTGTTTGTAATAATAAAACTGGTAATTTCTGCCAAAAACAACTTTTACTCCCAAATCAACTGTTTTTAACATTTCTTCATCAAATGTTCAGCAATCCTATGTTTTAAGGTCCTTAGATGAACACAGTGGGTGACAACTGTGACTTCCATCTCTAAATGTGTTTTTATATTGTAAAACCTTCGATGCCAGCCTGCCAGCACAGTGGAAGTGCTACTGTTTGTGATGCCAACGACTCAGATTCAGAAACAAACCTGGGTTGTCAGAGGGCCCACCAGAGGGAAGTTGGCTGTGTGTGCCATGGATGCTCATCTCCTCTGGGGAGGGAGGGAGGGAGGGAGGGAGGAAGGGAGTATGGTCTATAGTGCAACACCTCCATCTGGATAACCACAAGTGGTGGTGCAGTTTGAGTCATGGACTGATGGAGGGGGACATTGGCAGCATGATGGGATGCATCAGCAAGGCCTTACTGACAGCAGGGTGTGGGACAGAAAATGTGGAAAAACACCCTGACTACATCAGGATGCTGTCTGCTGCAGGCCCTGCACCACTGACTGGGTTCTTACGCATTGATCGACACTTAAACTCAGTCCAGGAGGAGAAAGGGCCATCCCCCTGGCAGCTCATCTTATGACGGATTGTTCATGGGAGAACTGTAAGAGAAGGTAACTCCCAAAGATGGCGAGTGACAGAGCTGGATGGGTCAGCAGTCTTGATGGGGGCTAGTCGGGCAGAAAAGAATAAAGTACAAATCATAGAACATAGAAACAAAGAAATTGTCAGCAGATAAGGACCACTAGGCCCATCCAGTCTGCCCAAAGGCCCTATACATTGTATGTGGCCACTAACCCTACTGTATGTGATCAATGGCTTTTCATCAAAAGTAAATTAAAAAAATATGTTTTAACACCATCAGTACCATTTAAAAGTTTGGATTTTAAGTCTTTCGCGCATGTGGATGCTTCAGAGGCTTAAAATATAAATTCTTAGAATCTGGGGTATAAATATTTAAAAAAATGGACATCCATTGTGGTATGATTATGCTGGCAGGGCCCAAAGGCCCATACACAAATTCTGAAGATGCACTTAATGCAATGGTATAGAATTTGTTTGCATGGGGACCAAAGTACATTATGCAAACTTTGTATGTATAGTATGGCCCATATGTACATTAAAGTAATATACATCACAATGTTTTGTGGTATTTTCATAGGGCCCAAGCCCTATTCAAATTGCACACCGGCATAACACAAACACAGGGCCACACTTCTGCACCCTCAAGTGGCTTCTACTTTGGGTATCATAGATTTTTACCTGTAGTCAGAAGTGACTGTATATTTCTTCTGTATATTTTGCAGTGTCAATGTTTATCTGTGGCTGCTGAAACCAAAAGTGGTTGGGTATTTCATGTACTGTAGTTGTATGTCTATGGCAGCAGAAGTGGGGCCCAGCACTTTTGCAACTGGAAGTACTGTTGCAAGTTCAGTTTATTAACTTTCTCAAAAAGAAAGGAAATTAATTGCATCAATGCACCAGTTATGGTTCAAGTTAATACCAGATAAGTAGGGAAATGTGATGTTAGGGTTCCCAACCCTAACTCTCCTTCAAGTTGCAAAAGAACAAGACACACGCAGTCACAGACAGCCATCATCAGGTAAGACAAACAACGATCAACTGTTTCCAGATGGCACAAATGCAGTAGCACTGATGTGGTATCTTTGAAAATATGTATACAGCATGCTGCACTTTAAAAAAAAAATACTCCATCAGTGCTGTTTAGAAACACTGCAGTGTGGTTCTGTATGTTTTGCAGTATGCATGTGTATCTGCAGGAGCCTGCATTTCTGCACACAGAAATTGTGTTGTGATTTGAGTATCTTAGATTTAAATCTGCAGCCAGAAGTGTGCATGTATGTCATACACTGTGCACATACAGTGGCGTGAAAAAGTATTTGCCCCCTTCCTGATTTTCTCTATTATTGCATATTTGTCACATTGGATGTTTTCAGGTGTAACCCCTAGATGGCGCTATCCCAGGGGCTACTACCCCTGCCTGATTTGCCACTAACAGGTTGAGGGGCCTGGATCCAATGGCGGGTGCCTCCACCCAGAGGTCAGGGTTAGCAATAGTTAAACTAACTTGGTCACAGCCCTCTGGGACACTGCAACCCCCCTTTCTTCCCACTAGTGGCCCACACAATATATCAGAATTACCTTCACAGTATACACTTACCCCCAGGTCTGGTTCGGCACTGGGACCTCCTGTGAAATGAGATACAGTGCAACAATCACAGTACAGTACTTTAACATAGACAAATACCTCAGGCAGTATAACTTTGCTGAAACAAGCAGCTCTGATTTATTTAGGGGATATAACAAGGACAGGGGAAATCAGGTTAATTAGCTTATCACTCTAATAATCTACCTATGGCTCTGTGCACAGGCCTATCCCTATCAGTTACTGTCCCTGGGTACCCAAGCCCTAGTGGCTAGTCCAAACCGTGGCAGCTGGTAGGGGCCTTTCACACAGAGAAAAGGAGAATTAAACAGTCAGCAGTACAGTAATTCCATTTGGATTATAATGTGCAATTCAACAGGAGCGACCCTGAATTAGTACTCACGACCTCCAAATAAGATAGGGTCCTTCAATGTCAGCAGGGCTCACTTGAGGTACACAAACCTCTTCACACATCCATATACAAGAAAGCACTACACCAGGCAGGCTGCATCTGTATCCCGATCGTAATTACTGCACAATACCGGGAGAACACAAGCAGATTCAGTTCCTGACAGACCGAGTGTAATTCAACAATTTCTCCAGTCTTCTACAGGGTGAGCCTGGTTTCTACTCTTCAGAGATCCTTTGATTCTTTTCACAGGACGGATTCAGTCCTAACAAGCTGTTACAAAGCTGCAGACCGGAACTCTTGGGCCTTACACACGTTTTTGACTAAAACTGCACACTGAAAAAGCACAGGGCTCCTTCCTTCTTCACTGCCAAAGCTCAACTGAAACTCCAACCGACAAAAACCGGGCACTTCCTTTGAGTTCCTCCCAGTTCTTGACTGGATTGGCTGTCACTCACAATAGACTGCTGCTGTTGGTCCAAAAGGCACTGAAGTCTAAACTACATCTCCCAGAGTCACTGCCCATACAATCCTCTTGTGGCTGGCTCAGATCATGAGTCCAAGTTCTGATTAGTCAAGGCACCATTTTAGAGCTAGCTACCCCACACTGATTGGTCCAGTTCAGCAGTTCAAAACTAGAATGGGAACTAGCAGACACAGTTCTGACTGCAAAGAAAGCAGGTTAGACAAACTGTAATTTCATTATTACTCTAAATAATTTCTGGCAAACAGTTACATCTTTCAGATAGGTTCCTTTGCACTCCTAGTGACTGCAAAATGGAGTGAATTGGCAGTAGCTTGAGTGGTACTCAATCAAAGAAACACACAGTCCCCCATACAAACTAATTATGTCTGCAAGCAGACAGCTCTTAAAGAGACAGTACCAGAGGTTCTAAAAACACTCACTGATAAATGGCTTAAATGCCAAACACCATTCAGGCTTGGAGCATTCAAGCAAGCTCCTGGAAGTCTTTTGGGAACCCCCATTTGCAGGGGGGTTACACAGGTCTTTAGACAAAATGTAATATTAGATAAAGGGAACCTGAGTGAACAAATAACACTTGCTGTTTTTTTTTTTTTACTTACAGGTATTTCATTTATTTAATGAAAACAGTTAACCAACACCAACTGGCACTGTGTGAAAAAGTAATTGCCCCCTAGTTAAATCAACCCAATTAAAGGGATAATTAGAGTCAGCTGATTGAACACAGACAGGCTTGATTACAGCCAGCCCTGCTCAATATAAACCTCACTTATTTTGACCCTTACCATCAGAGTCACGTTGCCAGCACAAAGATTCAACAAGCACATTATGCCACGATCAAAGGAAGTTCCTGAAAAGATCAGAAAAAGTTGTTGCTATCTATCAGTCTGGAAAGGGTTACAAAGCTATTTCTAAGGCTCTGGGACTCCATCGAACCACAGTGAGAGCCATAATCTCCAAATGGAGAACACTTGGAACAGTAGTGATTCTTCCCAGGAGTGGGCGGCCTGCCAAAATTACTCCAAGGGCACAGCATAAAATCATCCAGGATGTCTCAAAGGATCCTAAAACAACATCCAAAGAACTGCAGGCTTCTCTTGCCTCAGCTAAGGTCAGTGTTCATGACTCCACAATCGGAAAGAGACTGGGCAAAAATGGACTTCATGGGAGAGTAGCAAGGCGGAAACCACTGCTAACCAAGAAGAACATAAATGCTCGTCTCTCATTTGCCAAGAAGCACCTGGATGATCCACAAGCCTTTTGGGAAAATGTTCTACGGACAGATGAGTCCAAAGTGGAACTTTTTGGATGACATGGATCCCATTATGTCTGGCGTAAAGCAAACACAGCATTCCACAGTAAGAACATCATACCAACAGTCAAACATGGTGGTGGTAGTGTAATGGTGTGGGGATGCTCTGCTGCCTCAGGACCTGGACAACTTGCCATAATTGAAGGAACCATGAATTCTGCTCTGTACCAGAAAATTCTTAAGGAGAATGTCCGGTCATCCATCCGTCAGCTGAAGCTGAAGCATAGTTGGGTCATGCAGCAAGACAATGATCCAAAACACAAAAGCAAGTCCACATCAGAATGGTTGAAAAGAAGTGAAATTAAAGTTTTGGAGTGGCCTAGTCAAAGTCCAGACCTAAACCCAATAGAGATGCTGTGGCAGGACCTGAAACGAGCAGTTCATGCTCAAAAACCTACCAATGTTACTGAATTAAAGCAGTTCTGTGAGGAAGAGTGGGCTAAAATTCCTCCACAGTAATGTGAAAGACTGATATTGAATTATAGGAAGCGTTTGGTTGCAATCATTGCAGCTAAAGGTGGCGTAACCAGTTATTAAGTGTAAGGGGGTAATTACTTTTTCACACAGTGCCAGTTGGTGTTGGTTAACTGTTTTCATTAAATAAATGAAATAAGTAAAAAAAACAAGTGTTATTTGTTCACTCAGGTTCCCTTTATCTAATATTACATTTTGTCTAAAGACCTGAAAACATCCAGTGTGACAAATATGCAATAATAGAGAAAATCAGGAAGTGGGCAAATACTTTTTCACGCCACTGATATATCTGTGGCTGCAGAAGCAGTATTGTAATTTGGGTATCGTGGATTTTTATCTGTAGCCAGAAGTATGCATGTATGTCTTGCACTATGCATGGTTATCTGTTGTTGCAAAAGTGCTGTCCTCACAGGGACCTATGCTTCTGCAGATAGAAGTAGTGTTGTGATTTGAGTATTGTGGATTTTTATCTGCAGCCAGAAGTAGATGTGTATGTCTTTCACTATGCATGGGTATCTGTGGCTGCAGAAGCGTGGCCTCGTGTTACAATTTGCGGATTATGGATTTCTATCTGCAACCAGAATTGGGTGTGTATGTCTTGCACTGTGCATATGTATCTGTGGCTGCAGAAGTGCTGGACCCTGCCGATGGATATCTTTTGTGTCATCTTGAAACAGCAGTACTTACCGGATGATAGCTGTCAGTGGTTGCTTCTATGGTCTTTTCCTTTTGCCACGGGGGGGCCATAGCGACACATTTCCCTATTTTTGAGGCATTATGTTGAACTTTAATTAGGGCATTAACACAGCTTTTTTTAATGAATATATAGTATGTATACATATACTGGCCCAGATATTCAAAAGGGTTGCTCCATGCGCAACAGGGTTGCGCATGCGCAAGTCCTACATTGCGCCATTCTGCGATATTCAGCAGGAGGCAGTTGCTCCACTGGCAACAGGTTGCGCAAAAGAGCAATGCAAATGAATGCATGCTCAACAGGAGGGGGAGGAACCATGCATAACCTGCGCAACCCGATATTCAGTTGGGTTGTGCAGAGTTGTGCATGCGCAACCCCCAACCTGCGCCTGCACAACCTTGAGCCAAAAAAAAAAGGATCAAGTTGAGGGCCACCCACAGGTGAGCTGCTGTATTGCAGGGCGCAACACAGCAGCTGCCACCCCTGGCTGGCCCCCAACTCGGTCCCTGTGCCCCCCCACCAGCCTGATCGCGGGCATAGAGTAACACATACCTCTCAACTGTCCCTGATTTTCAGGGATGTCCCTGATTTTGCGACAGAATTGTCCTCTGTCTCTCGTAAAATTCGTGTTTCTGTGACAGAACAGTGGGGACTGTAAGCATAAAATAATATCAAACATTAAAAATACAGACTAGTTCTTCTTCAGAAATGCATCTTATACAAATCCCCTTATTCTATCAGATTTCTGAGTGAATATCACCAATTGTTAAGATGTGTCCTGATTTGGCATCTTTGTCCCTGATTTTTAAGCCTTGTCCCTGATTCATGACACAAGAGGTTGAGAGGTATGGAGTAACATGAACCCCCCGCACACATCTCCACAGCCCGATCGTGGGCATCCAGATACATGAACCCCCACACATATCCCACAGCCCGATCGCGGGCAGTACAGTTACATGAACCCCCACACACACACATCTCCCACAGCCCAATCGCGGGCAGGCGTGTATAGCCCCCCTCCAGTGCCCGATCGCGGGCAGAATGTATGAGACCCCAGTGCCCGATCGCGGGCGAAAACTCACCTCCCCAACCCGAATATCTCCTGGTGGTCAGTGGACCGTAAGCCAATCCTTGAGGCAGAATGTCACATCACAACCCCCAAACATCTCCCTGGTGTCTGGGGTCCCCCACGCACCCACAAGCCCCTCCACCCGCCCCCCACGCGGCCAGCGAGCGACAGCATCCAACCGCCTGCCGCCCCGCCGCCCCGCCGACTGACTGTCCGGTAGGGCTGCCGCCCGGTGGTGCAAGCTACAGCCAATAGGCGTGCAGCCCTTATCGGAAATTTGAGCATGGCGCAATGGTATAGCCACGCAGAATAATGCTCGCTCTGGCAACTTGCGGTGGCGCAAGTTCCACTGCGCCATGCTCAAGTGCTGTGGCTGGGGGGTGATATTCAAAGGAGTTGCTCAACAGCGCAACTCCTTTGAATATCACTCGCCACACCCCTGCGCAACTATTTTGAGCAGTGCAGGAGCTTGCGCCTCAGAATGGCACAGTTTGAAAATCTGGGCCATACTGTATATATGAAACAAGTTAGTGGCTGTAGGGAATAAGACACAATGCAAGCTACCAATATCATCTTTATAAGATTCCCCCCAGCCTGACTTACACTAGGACTCCAAGAGCCACATTTGCAAGAAGCTCCTGAACTCTAATCCATGATATGGGGGGGCACTAGTAGGTAAATATCCTAGCTAGACTTAGTAGTCCCCCTCCCTAACCTATATTACACTGCCTGCCATAATGCAGTACTGTCTGTGACAGCCTATGTAACATGCTTGAGGTGGGGAAGCAGGCAACAGTCTGTGCATCATTCCATGATGTTAAGCAAACTGTCCAGTCATTCTGCTTAGCATGAAGGAAGATGCACAAACCAGTCCTCTCCATTCCCAGGTGCAATGCATTGGCTGTTACAGACACTACAGCACTATGGCAGCCACTAAAATTTGTGCTGGGTCCCCACATCTAGTAAGGATATTTGCCTACCAATACCCCCATTCATGGATTAAAGAGTCAGGGAGAGGCCTCTTGCCAAATGTGACCCTCTGGGGCCTAGAGAAGGGGAGTCCTATAAAGTCAGTATGAGAAGTGGGCACTTTACACATGCACACACGGGTATATACACACACACACAAACACACTAGAGGTCGGATAGGTGTTAATCATTGACGGGGTGGCTGATGACCACGGGACTATCTCTGGCCACCCAAAATTGAGGTGTGTTTTTTTTTCAAGTTCCTGAATATGACACAAATACTGGGTACAACTCATTACCTGGTTCTGAGTTACAAATATCCATTTGTTTGTGGAATTCCAGAATAAATACCTGTTATTGCCACAGCCCTAGTAGACATGATACCTTTATTAAGTGAAAAGATCATTTAAATATGCAAGCTTATGCGACCTCTAAGTTCTCTTCCTAACAGAGACACAGAAAAACTGATGGTAGAAGGCCTTGCAGTCTATCCAGTCTGCTCAGTTACCTACCTAGGGTAAAGAATGTTCATTGGACCCTACTGGTCCTCAGCCGTTACTACCCCCTGAGCCTCTCTCCCCCATGTTCCTCACCATACCCATGTTCCTGTCCCACCTCTGTTTGATGCCCACCACTGTCTTAGCACTACCTCACTGGGCAAACTAATCCACTTGTCTACCACCCATTTCATGAAAAAATACTTCCCACTCTCCTCTGTAAACCTACTCCATATCAGTTCCCGTATGTTGCCCATGATGCTGAATTTATCACCTTTCATTGCTTTCATTTTTTTCATTTTTTAGTTTATACTTGTAAACAATATGAGCAATTCTGCTAGTTTTCTCAAGCGACAAGTCTTACAAAAAAAAATTGAATACAAATATGTGCAAATAATCACAAAAACATGTTAAAAGACAGTGCAAGGTAAATCAGACTGAAAAATACATAATTTACATGGATGAACAAGTGTAGTCATTTTGGTTATCTAACCATAATCCAAGTCTTGTTTTAAAATTACAAACTGTCGAACAATTAATAATTTTCACTGGAAGGAAATTAAAAAAAACAAGAGGGGCTAACAGTTCACTACTACCCACTTTGTTTCTTCCCTGCATACATTCGTGTGTCTAAACCATAATATCCTCCTCTCCCTTCTGGTCTTTAGTATACACTATGCAAACTTTCCAGTCTCTCCTTGAACTACCTACCCCTGCCGCCCCAGAATCATCTGCACTGCCCTTCTCTGAAATGATTCTAGCCTGTCATTGTCCTTCATGAGGTGTGAGCTCCAGACCGGCATGTAATACTCTTGGTGCTTCCTCACAAGGGATCTGTATGGGGGCAGTGCAACCTCCTTATATCTACTGCTAGATCCCCCTTCATATTCACCCAAGCAGCCGATTTGCTTTCTCCACTGCTCTGTTACATTGTGCAGCTGACTTTAAGCTGTCAGATACAATTATTGACAGATATAAGTATCTCCAAATCCCTTTCTTCAACTGTCCATGCCACACTCCCCCCCCCCGCCCAACCTGTATGTGGCTTTTCAGATATCTATGTGCATGACTTCGCACTTTTTTGCATTAAACCTAGGTTTCCAGAGCCTAGACCCCTTCTCAAAGCGCTCCAGATCCACATTCATTTTTGGATACCCTCTTCACTGTCTACTCTGCCACAGAGCATAGTGTCATCATCAAAAAGACAAGTTTTACCCCGCACTGCCTCTGCTGTGTCACAGATGAAGATGTCAAACAGCAATGGTCCATGGAGCAACTCTCATGATGTCACGCTCAATACTTCTCTTGCTCGCCTTTTTGTATCTCAGACTTTTTTTTTTTCTCTCTTGTTTAACTATTATCTTTGGCGTAGTAAAAAAGGCCTCGTCACCCCAGTGACTCCTTCCACAATCCTGAGTTCTGCTCAACTTTGTCCAGGTACAGATCCCTGTTCCCATCCACCCGGCTTGTTCTGTAGCTCTCGAATGCCACCATGTTTTCTCAGGCTGCCTCCCTGGCACCGAGTTGGAAATCACAGGTTTCCTCTTCTTCCTATTCTTTCCCACTTGTCCCAAGCAGGAGTTAGTGACTTTCTGCAGGCTTTTCTTTATTATATCCTGTTTCCTTTTCACTCCCTCTGCCACCCTAACACCAACCAGCTTAACCCTGAGTACCTCCTTCATCCCTCCAAAATCTGCTCTCCTGAAGTGCAGGACTTGTGTCCTGGAGTTCATATTCTCCACCCTAGTATAATATTAAACCATACTGAAAGATGATCACTGCTGCCAAGTGGTTCCCCTATCTATATCTCCCTGACACAGTCCATTTGTGATGCCAGGTCCAGAACTGCCTCCCACCCAGTAGGTTCCCTGACCCTCTTAAACTAGAAAGCACTTATTTATGTATTTATTTATTTATGAGTTTAAACAGGAAGGCATACTGAGCAGGGTTGCTGGATTCCAGATGTGACCTGGGGGACAATTCCCTAGAAAAACAGTACAACCACAGTGAATGGAATGCTTCCACTAGTGCTTAATTTCTGGAGTGGTACTGGCTGCCACTGGGATAGTCCAGTTTGCATCTGGCATATTGAAGTCTCCCACTAACACAACTTCCCAGTGTTGCTGCTCTTCATCTTTCCTCTACTAGTTCCTCGCCCATCTTCCCCTTTTGGCGTGGTATCTTGCCTGTAGACTACCCCCACTCTTATCACTCTCCCTCCACCTGTCACAAATTGCACCCACACAGACTCATTTTCAGTGCTCTTCCCTGCCAGTCTTCAGCAGCAATAATTCCTTCCCTTACATACAGAGCCACTCCCTCCTCTGCACTTACACCTATCCCTTCTGAAGACTGCATACTTGGGAAATTGTTAGAACATAGTCATTCTATGTTGCTGATGTTTCAGTTATGACCACCAAGTCTAGGATAGCTTCTGCCGTCACTGCCAGAAAATCACACATTTTGTTTCCCAGACTACTTGTGTCTATGCACATGCTCTCCCAGGAGCTTTGCCTTGCCAGTCTGCTTTGATCTACCATACTTTCTTTCTTTTTGTTTGATTTTTGTGCCCTGTGGCTATTATTTATGCTGCCTCCCTTTGTCCATGATGTCCCTTCAATAGTTCTGTGCTTTCTCCCTTCATATTCCACCCATCAAGTAAAGTAATGAAGTCAGTTTTGCGGTTGGAAAGGTTTACATTCTTAAAACTTTATGCTAACACAATGAAGATAGTTCTACCCTCTGGATTTTAGTCTCAAAGGTTACCTGTAATAGTCACATTGTAAATAAATGCATAATTAACTAAATAAATAAAATAAAATAATAAACACTTTTAACATTAGCCTCGTATTTAACTTCCCATGCCAAATGTTACTGACACTCAATATCACCATATGTTGCATATAACAATTATCATATGTTGCATATAAACAATTACCATATGTTGCATATAAGAATTACCATATGTTGCATATAAGCATTACCATATGTTGCATATAACAATTACCATATGTTGCATATAACTGTAACCCCTAGATGGCGCTATCCCAGGGGCTACTACCCCTGCCTGATTTGCCACTAACAGGTTGAGGGGCCTGGATCCAATGGCGGGTGCCTCCACCCAGAGGTCAGGGTTTGCAATAGTTAAACTAACTTGGTCACAGCCCTCTGGGACACTGCAACCCCCCTTTCTTCCCACTAGTGGCCCACACAATATATCAATTACCTTCACAGTATACACTTACCCCCAGGTCTGGTTCCGGCACTGGGACCTCCTGTGAAATGAGATACAGTGCAACAATCACAGTACAGTACTTTAACATAGACAAATACCTCAGGCAGTATAACTTTGCTGAAACAAGCAGCTCTGATTTATTTAGGGGATATAACAAGGACAGGGGAAATCAGGCTAATTAGCTTATCACTCTAATAATCTACCTATGGCTCTGTGCAAGGCCTATCCCTATCAGTTACTGTCCCTGGGTACCCAAGCCCTAGTGGCTAGTCAAACCGTGGCAGCTGGTAGGGGCCCTTTCACACAGAGAAAGGAGAATTAAACAGTCAGCAGTACAGTAATTCCATTTGGATTTAATGTGGCAATTCAACAGGAAGCGACCCTGAATTAGTACTCACGACCTCCAAATAAGATAGGGTCCTTCAATGTCAGCAGGGCTCACTTGAGGTACACAAACCTCTTCACACATCCATATAAAAAAAGCACTATACCAGGTAGGCTGCATCTGTATCCCAATCGCAATTACTGCACAATACCGGGAGAACACACAGCAGATTCAGTTCCTGACAGACAGAGTGCAATTTTCAGCAATTCCTCCAGTCTTCTACAGGGTGAGCCTGGTTTCTACTCTTCAGAGAACCTTTGATTCTTTTCACAGGGCCAGTTCAGTCCTAACAAGCTGTTACACAAGCTGCAGACCGGAACTCTGGGCCTTACACACGTTTTTTGACTAAAACTGCACACTGAAAAAGCACAGGGCTCCTTCCTTCTTCACTGCCAAAACTCAACTGAAACTCCAACCGACAAAACCGGGCACTTCCTTTGAGTTCCTCCCAGTTCTTGACTGGATTGGCTGTCACTCACAATAGACTGCTGCTGTTGGTCCAAAAATGCACTGAAGTCTAAACTACATCTCCCAGAGTCACTGCCCATACAATCCTCTTGTGGCTGGCTCAGATTATGAGTCCAAGTTCTGATTCGTCCAAGGCACCATTTTAGAGCTAGCTTACACACTGATTGGTCCAGTTCAGCAGTTCAAAACTAGAATGGGAACTAGCAGACACAGTTCTGACTGCAAAGAAAGCAGGTTAGACAAACTGTAATTTCATTATTACTCTAAATAATTTCTGGCAAACAGTTACATCTTTCAGATAGGTTCCCTTTGCACTCTAGTGACTGCAAAATGAAGTGAATTGGCAGCAGCTTGAGTGGTACTCAGAGAGCACACAGTCCCCCATACAAACTAATTATGTCTGCAAGCAGACAGCTCTTAAAGAGACAGCACCAGAGGCTCTAAAAACACTCACTGATAAATGGCTTAAATGCCAAACACCATTCAGGCTTGGAGCATTCAAGCAAGCTCCTGGAAGTCTTTTGGGAACCCCCATTTGCAGGGGGGTTACATAACAATTACCTTATGCTGCATATAAACAATTACCATATGTTGCATATAACAATTAAGGTATGTAACCTACAGTATGACACACCTCCTGTAAATAGGATGTTTTGACTCAGAGCCCTATACTGGCAAACAAAACAATAAACATTAGAAAGTAACTATAACGCTTGAAAAGCACATAGTGAATGGTCTATCAAAAATATGAATTTACAATTATTTCATGTCTCTGTCTAATGGAATGTGTACACCTATGGTCTAAAATGGATCATGTGGATAGTGTCACACCTGGACAGCTGGTTCTGATCCCTGTATAATTTTTTGTTGTAAATATAAGAAATTAATGTATGATAGACTTTGACAGAGGGAGGTGCTGGCTGCTGAAACTGACACTTCAACCCCCCCCCCCCCCAGGGATAAGTTCAAAGGACAGGACACGCTAAACTGCAGATATTTGGGGTGCAATTATCTTGTTAATTTGCTTTGATCCCAGGAAATAAAATGAGCCATTCATGACGTCCTCGGGGAAATCCTTGGATCTGCACTAGATGTCCTGGGAAAAGGGACACTGGCCAGTGTTATGAATAACCTCCCAGGAAACCAGCTTATTTCATCAAAGAGACCTTTGACGTGTAGATACCAAGGCTAGATGGAATTAAGGAGTCAAAAACACTTTTGCTTTGAATACAGACTTATAGCAAAGAGACTTTTGATGGCTAGAGGAAAGCAGATCACAGAGTGGTTTCGACTAGTTACATAGAGAAGAGATTTATCATGTCATCTCTTATTTTTTATAAAATACCTTAGTAGGCCATCTTGATGTTATAAAATACAGAGTTTGTTACACCAAGGCGGAGTTTAGCGACCTCAGCGAGAAGGCCAGCTCAGGACTGTTTTAACATACTGAGAAGACCTTGATAGACACACTTTCATATTTCTGACTGAGGAAGAAACATCACAGCACTGAAAGAAATTAAGCATATATTAGATTAGACCAGTCTGAACGTATGTATTGTAGGGACTTGCACTTCAAACCTGTTTGTTTTAAGGCTGTATGTGTTGGGATATTTTGTTTTGTAATATTTTCTGTTTTCCTATTTTAAAGTAAAGATATATATTTTAAAACGGAAACTGCTGGAGTGCCTTGACATTTCTTTTTATTTAAGTAAAGTTTTTGAAGGTTATAGTTAACAATGTGTATGGGCTTACTGTTATACCAAACTGGGAAACGGACAGAGTTCTCTAAGGTCTTGCATAAGGTTCTAAGGGTTCATTTTGTAGACCTGGTTAGGTGCCCGTAGGCAAAGATATCTGGCCCCCCAAAGACAGAATTATCCGAGCGTGATAATTGGGTATGCTAACAAGAGGTTATCAGTTTGAATCCCTCCAGAACTTGAGACTAAGTGACTCAAACCCACAAAACAGACAAGAGGGCTACGTTGTACTGTTCACTATCCACAAATCATACACTCAGAGGTTGGCACTCTGGGAGTAGAGGGCTGATCGGCTAAGTGAATTTGTGACAGACTGCTTGGCAGCGGTGGCATAAAAAGTTTGGTGGTATACGTCTCATTGTTCAGTGTGTCAGCTTGAGACCATTCAGCTCACTTGGAAAAAATAAAGGCAGTGTTTTATTTCAAAAGGAAACAGAACTATATCCCTTGGCTTACAGTCAAAGTTCCCACCCATTTTATTTTTTTTTCGAAAGTACTAGTCAGATTAGTAGTAGTCAGGAAAGATGGAATCCAACTATAGCAGGCACACTGTAGAACACTTAAAACAGTTGTGTGAGGACAGAGGAGTCCTGTTCGAGATGACAGCCAAAAAGCAGAACCTCATAGAGGCCCTGATTGTAGCAGATACCCAGAGCAGCGAGTCACAGACCATGACTGAAAGGGACCAGACCTCGAGTGTGGCAGGACCAGAGGCTAGTGAGGGGTACCGAGCCGATGAGGAGGATAGCAGGACCACTGTCAGTGAAGGGCCACAGCAGCAGGGGAAAGTCACCAGTATTCTGGATCGAGAGGTACTCAAGCTGCAAACTGAGTTGCGCAGGATGGAACTGGAGGCAGAGCGACAACAGAGGGAGGTGGACCATGAGGCAAAGTGACAACAGAGGGAGGCAGATCATGAGGAGCGTAAGCACCAGCGAGCTGCAGAGGAGAAGAGGGAGCGAGAACACAGAGAGGCAGAGGAGAAGAGAGAGGAGCGCCAGTGGCAACACGAAATGGAGAAGCTACAACTCCAACCAGCGGCACTAGGGCAGGTAAGTGGCTTGGGTTTAATCAGGACTGTAGGACTGGGTTACAAATTGAACTCCAAATTAATAGCCGAGTTTAAGGAAGAGGAGACATGGATGCCTTTTTAATTTTTTTTTTTAAAAGTTTGTATTCAGGCTAAATTTCCTAGAGAGTCCTGGAGCTTCCAGCTATCCCCGCTACTTCCTGGGAAACCTTGGAATGTATTGGGTCAAATGAACCATGAGGACAGTGACGATAACAGCAAGTTAAAAGCTGCACTGTTAAAAAAGTTTGAATTAACTGCTGAATCATACAGAGCTAAATTCCGTAAGCTCAGGAGAAGTCCTGATATGAGCTATGAGGAGCTAGCCACAAAACAACGTCAGTTTTTAAAACGTTGGTGGGAAGGAATTGAGGCAAACTCTGTTGATAAAATTGAAAATGGGATTTTATTAGAACAGTTTTATTGGGCATGCCCAGCACAGCTAAAAACCTGGCTAGAGGACTGAGATCCAAAAACAGTGCAAGAGGCTGCTGAACTCTCGAACTGCTATGCCAAGAGCAGGCTTGCTCTGAGAATGAATGGGGCAGGCGTGGCAGTGCAGAAAGTGAAAAGCATGCCTTCAGGGCAGCTAAAACCCTCACTGCCGCCACCGAAACCAGTTCGCCCCAGGTTTCAACGAAAAGATTTCTCTGAAGTAAGAAATGCATGTTGGCTGTGTAAGGAAACTGGGCATATTGCCAGACAGTGCCCCAAAAAGGCGAGCCATAATACACAACAGGGTGCTAGAAAAGAAGTGGGTTGTTTGTGTGTCCCTGAGAGGATGCCAGTGAATATGAAGGAACACATGCACCCAGTCAAAGTAAATGGTGTATAGACGCAGGGGTTAAGGGACATAGGGGCATCCCTGACACTGGTAAAGGGGGAGCTGGTACAGCCTGGTCAGCTTATACCCAATAAATACGTAACTGTACAAGGGTTTACTGGTGAAGAGAAAACATTGCCACTCGCTAGTGTTCTCCTGGACTGGGGTGAAACAGGGGGAACTGTGCAACAGGTGGCTGTAGTCAACACACTAGCAGTGGATGTGATCCTGGGTAACAATCTCCAGCAGCGGGTGATACGTGCAGTTACTCATAGCCAAGTGGCAAAGGAAAGTAGAAGTTCCCTGAACCCCACAGAAACCAGTGTGGAAACCACTGAGAGGCTGGTTCCCCAGCCTGTGTCTCCAGATGGGAGACTGATAAAAAGGGGGTAGAAATTTACCAGGTAGCAAGTAACCACTTAGCTACAGAGGGTTACTCTGAAGAGGGCGGGGGGACCCCTTGTCGGATTGACAGTGACCCTGAGGGCCCTGACACTAGTGCTAGGGACCCTAGTTTAGCAACAGAAGGGGACCTGTCCCATGCCTTGGGATTGTGTGAGGGGTTTACAGCTGCTCAGAGGAGTGACCCTAGTTTAGAGAAGCTGAGGGCTTGGGCAGACTCAGAGAGCACACAGGAAGGTGACAGCAGACATAAGGTTTATTGGGAAAATGGACTTAAGTATACACAGGCAATACAGACAGAGGGAGGGAGGGATGCTAGGCAGGCAGCTTGTCATTCCCCAGGGATATCGTGAGCAGTTGCTCAAGATTGCCCATGATATTCCCTTATCTGGTCATCTGGGAATCACACAAACTACTCAGCGGTTGGCCCAGAATTTCTACTGGCCTAACTTCACCCAGCAGGTGAAGGAGTATTGCAGGTCTTGTCACCGGTGCCAAGAAATAGGGAAGGCGGGCAAGAAAACCCAAGCCACCCTGATCCCCTTGCCCACAGTGGAGGAGCCATTCCAGAGGGTGGGAATGGATATTGTGGGGCATTTAAATACCCCCAGCTCCTCAGGGAAGAGATTCATCCTGACTGTGGTGGATTATGCCACCTGGTACCCAAAGGCAGTTGCCAAATCCTCTCTGAGGACACACAAAGTGGCAGATGCCTTACTTGGGATTTTCTCCCGTGTTGGGTTTCCGCAGGAGGTAATCACCGATCGAGGAGGTTCCTTGATGTCAGACCTGATGAAATGTTTATGGGAGAAGTGTGGGGTGGTGCAGAGATGCACAACACTGTACCACTCACAAGCCAATGGACTTGTGGAACGATTCAACGGTACCCTAAAATCAATGCTCCGGGCGTTTACTGAACAGCATGGGAGAGACTGGGAGAAATACCTTCCCCACCTGTTGTTTGCATACAGGGAGGTGCCCCAAGAGTTGACAGGATTTTCCCCATTTGAACTCCTGGTTGGACACCGGGTACGTGGGCCCCTAGACTTGATCTGGGAGGACTGGGAAGGCAAGCATGCCGCCCAGGGAACTCCCCTTGTGGATTATGTCCTTAGGTTTAGGGAAAGGCTGAAGGAGCTTATGGGGACAGCCTAGAGCAACCTGGCAGCTGCCCAACAGAAACAAAAGGTAAGGTACGACCACAGAGCCAGAGCTCGCTCGTACATGGTGGGTCAGGAAGTCATGGTCCTTATTCTGTTCTGGAAAGACAAGCTGCAAGCTGAGTGGGCATGACTGTACAAAGTGATTAGGAAGGTAAATGACGTGAACTACATTGTAGAGTTACCTGACCATAGACAGACTGATAGGATGTACCATGATGAAGCCATATGCAAATAGGGCTGACATAGTGTTCGCAGTGTGTAGTCATGGGGAGGGGACGGAAAAAGGAGATCCCCTTCTGGACTTGCTGGAAGAGAGTAAGTGGGAGTCCTCTGTGAAGGCAGTAAAATTGTCTTCCCAGCTGACCCCATGCCAGATCCAGAAAGTAAGAGAGGTTTTAGCAGACTTTGCCCCTTGTTTAGAGTCAAGCCTGGACTAACCCCCTTAGCAACACATGATGTGGAGACAGGGACACAGATGCCCATACGGCGGACAGCATATCAGGTGTCAGAGGCTACCAAAAAGGACATTAGGAGGGAAGTGGAGGAGATGCTGGATTTAGGGGTAATCCAGAGATCCCACAGCCCTGGGCCTCACCCATAGTCCTTGTACCCAAGCCAGATGGCGCAACTCGTTTCTATGTAGACAATCATGGACTGAATGCAGTCACGAAGTCAGACGCCCACCCGATGCCCCGGACGGATGAACTCCTGGACAAGCTGGGAGGGCGACCTACCTTACGACCATTGACCTGACAAAGGGGTATTGGCAGGTAGAGTTGACAGACAGAGCTAGGAAGAGGTTGGCCTTCGTCACTCCGATAGGCTTATTTGAGTTCAGAGTAATGCCTTTCGGAATGAAGAATGCCCCGGCCACTTTCCAAAGGTTGGTGAACCAGGTGTTAAATCGTGTTGAGGAGTACGCTGTGGCATACCTGGATGACACTGCCATCATTAGTACCAGCTGGGAGGAACACATTTCACACCTTAGGGAAGTGCTGGACAGGATACAGAGGGCTAGGCTCACTGTCAAAGCTGAGAAGTGCCAGGCGGCCATGGGAGAAGTGGCATACCTTGGGCGTGTGGTAGGCCAGGGACAGCTCCGTCCTAACCAAATAAAAATAGAGGTAATCCAGGCATGGCCCAGACCAGAAACTCAGAAGCAGGTCAGGAGTTTTCCTGGGATAGCAGGGTACTATAGAAAATTTATACTCAATTACAGTATCCTGGCTGCTCCCCTATCTGATCTGACAAAGAAACAGATGCCCAAGAAAATTGCTTGGGGCCCAGCCTGTGAGGAAGCCTTTTCCAAACTAAAGGAGGCACTGTGCAGTGCTCCTGTTTTGTCAAGTCCTGACTATAGTAAAACCTTTATAGTTCAGACTGATGCCTCAGATGTGGGTATTGGGGCAGTACAGAACCAGACATACAGCAAAGGGAGGGACAACCCAATAGTCTACCTGAGTAGAAAGTTACTTCCCAGGGAGCAGTCATACTCCACGGTGGAAAAGGAGTGTCTTGCCACAGCGTGGGCCCTAAAGAAATTGGAGCCATACTTGTATGGGTAGCATTTTGTGGTGCAAACTGGCCACAACCCCCTAGTTTGGCTGTCGCAGATGGGGAAAAACAATGGTCGATTACTAAGTTGGAGCCTTGCTTTGCAAGGATATGATATGACCATTCTACATAGGGCCGGAGCGACCAATCAGAACTCAGATGGATTGTCCAGGGTGTATGAGGAGTGAACTGATTTGGGAAGCTCATCCCATGCAGGGGATAGACCCCCCAAATTCAGTCTAGGTGGGGAGGAATTGTCACACCTGGACAGCTGGTTCCGATCCCTGTATAACTTTTTGTTGTAAATACAAGAAATTCATGTATGATGGACTGTAGCAGAGGGAGGTGCTGGCTGCTGAAACTGACACTTCAAACCCCCCAGGGATAAGTTCAAAGGACAGGACATGGCTAAATTGCAGATATTTGGGATGCAATTATCTTGCCAATTTGCTTCGATCCCAGGAAATAAAATGAGCCATTCATGACATTCTCAGGGAAATCCTTTGATCTGCACTAGATGTCCTGAGAAAAGGGATCCTGGCCAGTGTTATGAATAACCTCCCAGGAAACCAGCTCATTTCATCAAAGAGGCCTTTGATGTGTAGATACCAAGGCCAGATGGAATTAAGGAGTCAAATACACTTTTGCTTTGAATACAGTGACTTATATCAAAGAGACTTTTGATGTCTAGGGGAAAGCAGATCACAGACTGGTTTTGACTAGTTACATAAAGAAGAGATTTATCATGTCATCTCTTATTTTTTTAAATACCTTAGTAGGCCATCTTGGTGTTATAAAATATAGATTTTGTTATACCAAGGTGGAGTTTGGTGACCTCAGCGAGAAGGCCAGCTCAGGACTGTTTTAACATACTGAGAAGACCTTGACAGACACACTTTCATATATCTGACTGAGGAAGAAACATCACAGCACTGAAAGAAAGTAAGCATATATTAGATTAGACAAGTCTGAACGTATGTACTGTAATGTAGGAACTTGCACTTCAAACCTATTTGTTTTAAGGCTGTATGTGTTGGGATATGTTGTTCTGTAATATTTTCTGTTTTCCTATTTTAAAGTAAAGATATATATTTTAAAACGGAAACTGCTGGAGTGTCTTGACATTTCTTTTTATTTAAGTAAAGTTTTGAAGGTTATAGTTAACACTGTGTATGGACTTATTGTTATATCAAACTGGGAACGAGATAGAGTTCTCTAAGGTCTTGCATAGAGTTCTAAGGGTTCATTTTGTAGACCTGGTTAGGTGCCCATAGGCAAAGATATCTGGCTCCCCGAGGACAGAGTTATCTGAGCCTGATAATTGGGTATGCTAACAAGAGGTTATCAGTTTGAATCCCTCCAGAACTTGAGACTAAGGTTGCTCGAACCCACAAAACAGACAAGAGGGTTAGGTTGTACTGTTCACTGTCCACAAATCATATGCTCAGAGGTTGGCACTTTGGGATTAGAGGGTTGACCGGCTGAGCGAGTTTGTGACAGACAGTACTTCAGCAGATGCTGTAAATATCAACTCACTTTTAGATTTTTCTCCATCATTCTGTGTCATAATATACAACAATCAAGACTAGACTGTGAAGGAAATTTGATCAACTACATTTAACACAAATTTCAAACCTGACATATCACCGACACACTTTTCCAACCTTGTGCTGGAGCACATAAGTAGTATTTACTCATATGTGCAAGCATCAATAATGAGCCACAGCTCCAGATAAAATCTGAAGAACTAGCTGTCACATTCAGATGCATATTTCATTAGTCTTGATCTAATCTACCAATGTAGGTACTGTAGGTATTCTCCTCGTTTGTAGGACGAGAAAAGCAATAAATAAATTGTGAGTCTTGTAACATAACGCATGTTTACACTGGAGCATTGCCCAACTAAATCATCTTGAATCTATAGCAGAGGAGAAAAATAATTCAGTATCATTCCATTTACAGCAGAGTAATTCACCTTTCATGAACAGATTATAAACACTGCCTAACCTACCTCCACATTCCCGTGAAGCTGTACATAGTGCTGACACAGCGAGGCAATCTAGGGGGTTCAATTCCATCTAGGCGAACAATTAGTGCAGGAATTCCAAACAACACCAAGTATTTCACATAGAAAAAGAGCACTTGAGCCAAAGCAAGTCCACCTAAAGCAAGAGGAAAAGATTTTCAGAGGTTTGGAAAGATACGGAGCCACATAATGTGGCTCTGCTTTGCAAACTGGCATTGAGTTGTTTTTTGTTTGTTTTACTGTACCTGCTTAAATGGGAAGTGTGGTAAATGTAGACTTCATTTTCTAGAACTTTATATCCATAATACAGTCAGTAGTGAGTTCCTTAGCACTGCTAAAAGAACTATGATAGTGTGTTCTCTAGACAGCTCTGTTGTAAGTACCACATATAAAGAAGTTAGCACACACATTTGTGATATTAGAGCCTGGTCAGAAAGACAAAGGATGGTTTTGTCACTAGTTGACAACAGTACTTAGATTACTATAGATTACTGTACAGAAAAAGGCTCCTACTACCTCTAATGCTTCTATATAAATATATGTCCTCATCTGTTCTGGTGCCTGCATACGTGAGGGGGAAAAATTACAGTTACACAAAAAACCAAAAAAACAGTCTGACGTTGATGTAGCACTCTTTCAACATAACTTTCAGTACTTTTGGTTTTGTACTCAGAGCTGCTGGCATGATTTTATTCAATGAAATCATTCTGTGGAAGTGGAGTTTGTTACCTTTGCATATTTTTTCATCGTCACTTAAAATCAGTACTTTTGCAAGGTGCATATTAAAACATGAAACCTTGCACCCCAAAATGTTCAGCTGTCCAGAACAGGACACAGTAAATCTTCAGAGCTCCCTGGTCTGTAAATCTTCAGGCATCTCCCACTCCAGACTAAGTACCTTTCTCAGATAACAACGAACAGTTATCTTTACTTTATTACCATACCAAGGCTCATGAAACTAATTTTCTCTTTGAAGGTTTGGATATTATGAATCAGATTTAAATGGTTTCTTATCAATTCTGAAAGTTGGTTATTTACAGGAAACATGATTCTAAATGCCTCCAGTATAAGTACTGTCTAATAATCAACATATTACACATAACTTATCCAAAATATCCCTAAGACATAAGAACATAACTATTTGACAGCAGATGAGGACTGAGCGGCCCATCTAGTCTACCGTGAACCTAACCCCTTCCCCTATATTTTGTTGTTTTTGTTTATACTGTAGTACCAGTCCCATACAAGTTTAAATGCATTTACCATCTTTGCTGCAGCCACCCCGGGGTGCAGGCTGTTCCATGTGTTTATTACCCTCTCTGTAAAAAAGTACTTCCTGATATTGTCTCTGAGCCTTCCCTTTCTCAGGCATAGGTTGTGCCCTCTTGTACGCTTCTCTCTGTTTGCATGGAAGAGTTTGTCTACCTGAACAGTGTTTATACCCTTGATGAATTTGAGTGTCTCTATCATATCCCCTTTGTCCCTCCTCTGTTCCAAGAAATACAAGTTTAGGTCTTGGAGTCAAGACTCATATGGCTTGTGATGGAGGCCATGCACCGTATTTGTGGCCCTTCTCTGAACTGATTCCAAGTGCTCTATGTCCTTCAGGTGGGTCCTCCAGAACCGGACGCAGTACTCCAGGTGTGGCCTCACCAGGGATCTATAGAGTGGAATGATCAAGTCTTGTTTCCTGCTAGTTATTTCCCTGCCTATGCATCCAAGGATGCTGCTTGCTTTTCATGCCGCTCTTTCACACTGATTCCTTGCTTTAAGGTCGTCCAATATGATTATGCCTAAGTCCCGTTCAGTCCTGGTCTCTTCAAGTTGATGCTCATCTAGGAAGTACTGAGTTCTTGGGTTCTGTTTTCCTAGGTGTTTTGCTTTGCATTATCTAGCATTAAATCTAATTTGCCAGTTGTTGGATCACTGTTCAAGTTTCTTGAGATCCTCCTTCACACTGGAGGCTCCCTCCTGATTGCCCACCCTTTTACATAGTTTTTTATCATCTGTGAACAGGCAGACTTTACCCTCAAGACCATCAGCAATGTTGCTGATGAACATGTTGAAAAGGACTGGACCCAGCACTGATCCCAGAGGGCTCCACTGGTCACAAAACCTCTCTGGACATGGCACCATTTACTGTGGCTTTCTGAGTTCTATCCTGCAACCTTAGAAACATCTTGCCAAATGGCTGAGTGGTATCAGCCTCAAGTATATCAATGAACATTACACACTATCACTGAAGAAAGCAGTACAAAACAATTTTATTATGTCTCCAGAGTGAGTCTTATTTATTGTGTATTTATTTATTTATTGAAAGGTTTCACCAGAAAAGGCATACTGAGCAGCAATTGCTCATTTCCAGGTGCGTACTGGGGGAAAGGGAGCATTATGACGTATTTACAATATCATTGATTTATGCAGATAGTAGAACAAAACAGTCATTAACACATCTAGTAGAACAAACATATAATGAAGTAGGGTTTTTCTGTTTGTAAGTACTTTACGTATTAAAAAGTTATGTACCGAGCTAGCAAGTACTTTCTTGGAAATCTTCAATAGACAATGAGTCTGACGACATTACAATAAAGAACCACAATGAATCTGCAACATAGAAGGGAAGTGGGTGTGGTTAATGGCAGATGAAGGTAGTGGAAAAGAGGTTGTGTAGAAGGGAAGAGATGGCAAAAGGAGAGGAAGCATGATGAACGGAAGAGGAGAGGGAGTTCCACAGTTAGTGGAAATGGTAGGAGAAAGAAGCCTGACCAACAGAAATGAACCTACGGGGGGCTACCAGAGTCCAGGTGTCATAGGATCTAAGGGAGTAGGTTGGGGGGAGGAGAGGTGGAGAGGTATGAGGGAAGAGAGACAAACCAGAATTTGGAAAGAAATTTAGCACAGTGGGATTGACGCCTGTTTTCAAGAGAAGGAAATGAGAGAGATTGGTAGAGAGTACAGTGGTGAGTGCAGGAGGTGAAGCCCAGGGCAAAACAGCAGAAGCAGTGGAAGAGGGAGTCCAATCTTGTTAAGGAAGTCTTGGAAGCATCACTATCGACTACATCTCTGTAGTCAAAAATAGGAAGTATCATTTTCTGGATTAGCACACACCTGGCAGATACAGGAATGCAACTCCAGTTCCTGTACAGCACACCTAGCTTGGGGTACAGTTTTATCAGGATAGCGTCCACATGGCCAAAAAAGTTGAGGTGTTGGTCAAGCCAAACCCAAAGGTATCTAAAGGAAGAGGTAGCCTCCAGAGTAGTCCCATCTTGGGTGTGGAAGGAAGGAAGGGAGGGGAGTCGAGAGAGTCTCTGCCTTGTACCAAAAGTCATGGAGATGGTCTTCATGGCATTTAGGAACAACTGATTTGAGCATAGCCAGTGCTGAACCTTTATAAAGTCTTGCTGGAGTCTGAATGCAACATCAGTGGGCGAATGGCCAGAGGTATACAGGACAGTGTCATCTGTATACATGTGGATGGAGGAGGAACAGACTGAGAGGAGGTCATTTAGGAAGACTGAGAATAGGGAGACGGCTGAGCACTGAGCCCTAGGGGACTCCAGTGTTGATGGGGAGAGGGGGGATATGGAGTCAGCAATCTGAACTGATTGTGTCCTACCCACCAGATTGGCCCTAAACCAGCTTGTGGCTATGTCTGAGAGCCCAGCTGAAGAGAGTTTGACAAGAAGGAGGGGGTGGGAGACTGTGTCAAAAGCCTTAGTGAGGTCAACAAAGATGGTAGATGTGATTAGACCATGATCCATCCCAGTGAGGATGTAGTCGGTGAGCCTAAGTAGGGAGGTGGTCATGGAGTGATATTTCCGGAAACCAGACTGAAAGGGGTGAAAAATTGGAGTCAGTGAGGTATGTGGAGAGTTGTGCAAGTACTATGTGTTCTTGGAGCTTACCAAGGATAGGGAGAAGAGATATAGGTTGGTAGTTCCCTGGATTGGAGGGGTCACCATCTTTAAGGAGTGGGAAGACAGCAGTATGTTTCCATGCAGTCAGGACAGAAGCAGATGAGAAGGAGAGGTTTAGAAGGGAAGACAAGGGGTGGGAGAAAGCAGGGGCAGATAGAAGAGCTTGAGGTCTAGTCCACCTGGGGATGTGCCTTTGCTGGGGTTTAGGGCTAGCAGTGCATCAAGAGTGGCAGAGGGGGATACTGTGGAGAAGGAGAAATAGGCCTGTTTGGAGGCTGCATTTATATAGGAAGGGGAGGTGGGGAAGAGGAGAAGGAAGGGGAAGACAGTGAGGACAGAAGGACAGAGGCAGAGGAGGTAAAGTAGGAATTAAATTCAGAGGCCTTTGCTAGAGGGTTCTGATATTGTGGAGTCAGTAGTATTGAGGACAGGGACAGGAGGCTGGGTTGGGGGGAGAACAGAGTATGAACTACCTTCCAGAATTTTGAGGGTTTGTTTATATTTGATTGCAAAGTTGCTTGAAAATATTCTGCCTTTGTAAGTCTGAATGCATTCCATAGAGTACGATAAATTTGGCAGTCACCTGGTAAATGTGGGGATTTATGTATGTTCCAGGCCCTGTGGCGAGCATGTTAGCATGTCTGTAGGCTTCTAGAATACATTTCTGAATTCGTGCGGGAATAGTGTGCTTTGCAACTCCCTTCCCACCCCCTATGAACACACTGTTGCTCCCCTTTTGAGTAAGAATGTTGTAACAAGTTTGCATGCACTGCTTACTTCAGAACCCTAATGAAAATGGGATGTTGCATATTATGAGGCTGCCCTGGTGAAATAAAAGAAATCAATACATGAAGAAAAAAAATCTTAAATACATAAAAGAATGTTACAGAGAAACTGTTTCAAATGTTGAAATGTCTTAATTCTGTGAATGCTTTACTTTAAGTCCTTTGAAAAACCCCACAATGCACTCCTTGCCAATACATTCATTCTGACTTAGACTAAAAGTATCAATTCCTAATTTATGGGAATCTCGGTAGGAGAGCAAGCAAAGAAACATAGAACAGTCTGCCCAACCCTACTTAATACTCTTGCAATGGTACTGGTGGCCATCCTCCACCCTTTTCCCTCCCCCTTTCATTAACAGGCCCTTGTGCCTGTCCCAACCTTGTCTGAATCCCCTCACAGTTTTGCTGCAGACCACCTCCTCTAGCAACCCGTTCCATTTGTCCACCACTCTTTCCTGAAAAAGTACTTGTGGACATCCCTCCTGAACATTACCCTGGCCAGCTTTCATGGATTCCCTCATGGGTTTGTGTTTACACTAAGGGAGTATCCTGCTGGACATCATGCTCGAAGGACAGCCCTATAGGGAACCAAGAGAGGGACTATGGTTCTGCCCAACAGATGAGACAGAAAAACAACCTAAAAGCCCTTAAGAGAAGACAAGGGCGACCCTGACATACCCTGAATGTCCCGAGAGGACACATGCACAGAAGACCCACCTCCAGGGAACCAGGAGAGAGTAAGTAATCCCAGCCACTTGGCTCGGCTAGTAACGATGGACAGCCCATCCTGGAGAAAGAGTCATGTAAAAACACCCATAGTGAGAAAAAAGGCTCTATACTGAAGGGGAACGGAGGGTGGGTCAGCATGACCTGATGAAAGAGATTCTCTCGAAGAGCTGCTGTTATGGTAAGTTCTTACATAACTGTTCTATTTTCTTTGAGGATATCTCTTTCATCAGGTCACACCTATGGAACGAGTCCCATGCAGTACCGACAGAAAGAGAGTCCAGGTGGCTGGAGACTATAAGCTGAAGGAAGGAGGCCTCGAAGCACAGCCAGGTTAAAGCTCGCCCTTCTATCAGAGGCAATGGACAGACTGTAGCACTTTATAAAAGTGTGGATACTACTCCTAGAGTCATCAGGACTGAATGTAGCAGTTGAAACAGTCCTGAAGCAGTTAAGAGAAGGGGCCATGTCTGTGGTTAAATGGACATCTCAGGGTAAGACAGTGTGATTTAAAGTAAACCAGACACCACACTGGGTAAAAACTTATGGCTTTGTATGCAAAGATGCCCCGTCGTTGTGGGAAATGAAATCAGGAGGCTCACACATAAGAGCCGAAAGCTCTGAAATCTTTCGAGCAGACGTAATAGTAAAGAACAGTTACAAAAGAACTTACTGTAACAGTAGATCTTCAAAAGGATCACAGTCATCAGGTCACACCGTAGGAACTTTACCATCGGTGAAGCAGGATCCACATGGAAGATTTTCAGCAGCACAACTGGGGCTGCCACGGAGTCGACATTCGTTGACGTCATCAACCATGTAAAGGCGTGAGCAGCCTCGCACCCTCCCCTTTCCCCCAGAGACAAAGGGAGCATAGCTCTGGCCATGGGATCCAAGGAGAGAGGTGCCCAGGCCTCAATGAAAGGCTGGATACACCACACAGCCAGTTCCAGTAATGAGCCCCAAGAAGTTGGATGGTGGGAAGGAAACAGACCTGATGACTGAGATCCCCTTGAAGATCTACTGTTATGGTAAGTTCTTACAGAATTGTTCTATCTTCTTTGTGGGTATCTCAGTCATCAGATCACACTGTAGAAATGAGTCTCAAGTAGATACAGGCACAGACAGACATCTGGGAGGAAGGCCAACCATAAATTTAAGATAGAAGGCCCTGCAGCACAGCTCTGCCAAAACCTGCATGGGCTCTAGAGATAATGTCCAGACTGCAGTGCTGGGTGCTGGGTGAAAGTATGGCTGGTACTCCGGGTGGCAGCTGCACAGATGTCAGCAGCTGCAACCCCTCAGAAACAAGCCACAGAGGTATTCATGCCTCTTGTGGAATGAGCTTTAACCACTCCAGGCAAATCTTTGCCGTACTTGTTGTAGAAGAACGCAATGCAATTTGCCAATCATTTGGGATAAACATTGCTTAGAAACCAAAATGCCCTCTCTGACTGGGGAGAAG
This sequence comes from Neoceratodus forsteri, assembly GCA_016271365.2. Taxonomy (NCBI): domain Eukaryota; kingdom Metazoa; phylum Chordata; order Ceratodontiformes; family Ceratodontidae; genus Neoceratodus; species Neoceratodus forsteri. The sequence goes on from CM057450.1 coordinate 1,226,382,591, forward strand.
GAAACAAGCAACTGTTTTGACTTTCTACACTCCTTGGTGCGAAGCAAGTAGTACTTCAAAGTTCTGTGCACATCTAACATATGGAGCAGTGCTTCCCTTGGTGGCATGTTCTGGAAAATTAACAGGAAGGTGGATAGATTGGTCAAGTGTAAACTCAGAGACCACCTTAGGGACAAATTTAGGATTTATGAGCAAAGGCACCCTCTCTTTGTGAAAAATCAAATAAGGCTCCTCATACCAGAGGGCCTGAAGCTCTGAAATTCTTCAAGCACAAGTAATAGCAACTAAAAATAATGCTTTCCAAGACAGAAAGTATAGCTTTCATGTTGCGCCTGGCTCAAAGGGAGACAGGGTCAATTTTTCCAAAACAAAATTAAAATCCCAAGCTGGTACAGGAGAATGCATTGGGGGTTTCAGATGCAGGATGCCCCTAAAAAAATGTAAGAGACATCCAGCTGAGCTATTTGTACAGTCACCCACGGACTCATGAAAGGCTGAACTAGCCGAAAGGTGCACCTTGAAGGAGGAGTACTGGAGACCTGAATCAGACAGAGAGATCAGGTAGTCCAGGATCTGGTTCACCAGACAGGTGAAAGGGTCCAGATTATCTTTGGCAGGCCAGATGGCAAACCACTTCCACTTCATGGCATACACAGCTCGAGTGGAAGGCTTCCAGGCAGCCACCAGGACATCCACCACTCTGCTGGAGACTCCAAACCTGGCGATGGCTATGTCCTCAGAAACCAAGCATGCAGACAGAGGGACCGGAGGCTGGGATGCACCAGGGTCCTACCTGAGCCTGGGTCAGCAGGTTTCTGTAAAGGGGGAGCGGAACTGGAGGTTTCTCTGCCAGTTGCTGTAGCAGGGGAAACCATGTCTGGTGGGGCCAGAATGGAGCTACCAGAATCATGCTAGCCCCCTCCATCCCCCCTCCATCTGCACTTTGATAAGCACCCTCTGAATTAGAGGGAGCAGAGGAAATGCTTAAAGAAATCTCTCGCTGCAAGAGAAGGACAACACATCTCACCAGAAAACTCCAGGCCCTGGATCGAACAAGCAAAAATTGTGCAGTTTTGCACTAAGTGGGGATGCAAAAAGATCCAACTCTGAATGACCCCATCTATCAATAATTCTTCTGTGATGGATGAGAGGAGTTCCCACTCATGCATGCTGGACTGAGTCCAGCTGAGGCTGTCTGCCAGAATGTTTAGCATGGGACATGGACTACCAAGAGTGTCAGACTGTGATCTAACACCCAATACCACTCCCGGCACACAGGGTACGAATGAGTCCCCCCACCCGCTTGTTTGTAGTACACTACACTGAGGTTGTCTGGCTGCACCAGCAGCTGACCCGGTGTTTCTAAAAGGACTACATGGCATACAACACCACCCACATCTCCAAGACATTGATATGCAGGGAGGTCTTGACCTGAGACCAAATGCTCTGGGTTTGAAATAGACCCAGGTGAGCTCCTCAACCCGAACTGGAAGCATCCATGGTGAGGATCTGTTGTGGGGAAGAGACCTAGAATAGGACTCCTTGCAGCAGGTTCAAGGGGTCCATCCACCACTGGAGCACTTTGCAGCCTGGGGAGCAGACCAGCACCAACTGATGTAACTCGTCACTGCGTTGGTCCCACTGCACTCAGAGAGTTCACTGGAGATGCACATATGGAGCCTGGCCAGTGGAACAGTGGGAATGTCAGCCACCAATAGACCTAACAGTCTCAGGTACACCCTGGCAGGAATAAAACAATTCTGGGCCACCTCCTAAGCCTGGGCTATAATGCACTCCACCCTGTTCTGAGGCAGGAAAGCCTTCCCCTGCACCAAGTCTAGAACAGCCCCTATGTAGTGCAGTCTTTGGGATGGCACCAGAGCCAGCATGGGCAGGTTGACAGTAATGCTCAAGCAGAAGAACAGCTGGAGAGTTCTCTCCAGAGTAAACAGGAGCTGTTCCCTGGATGGGGCCTTTAGGAGCCAATCATCCAGGTAAGGGAAAATGTACAGTCCCTCCCTTCTGATGGCTGCAGCTACTGCTGCCAAGCACTTGATAAAAACCCACAGTGCAGAAGACAAGCCAAAGGGCAGCACCTTGAACTGGTAATGCTCACCCTGAAACAGAAACCAGAGAAACCTCCTGTGAGTAGTGAAGACCAAGATGTGCAGACAGGCGTCTTGCATGTCCAGTGAACAGAGCCAGTCGCCTGTCTTGAGAAGGGCATCAGGCCTGGCAAAGTTACCATCCAGAACCTTCGGTACTGGACATACAGATTGAGGTCCCTTAGATCCAAATGTGCCTCATATCTCTGGTCTTTTTGGGGACCAGGAAAAACCTGGACTAGAACCCCTTGTTTCTCTGGCACCTGGGTACTGGCTTGATAGTCTGCTTATGCAGAAGGGACAGTACCTCCTCCCAGAAAACAGACAAGTGAGCCAGGGGCTAAGTGGAGGGCAGGGAAGGGGTTTCTGGAGGCTGCTCAAGGAGCTCCAGTGTGTGACCTCTTTCTATGATTTGCAAAATCCAGGCATCTGAAGTTATGGCTCTCCATTGATTTAGATGGAGGGAAAACTGACCTCTGACCATCACATCTTGGTCGGGGACCTGAAGGGGGGGGGCTGGCAAGGAATCAAGCAGAAGCAGATCCAGCCACTGGGGCTGATCCATCATATTCCTTGGATACTTGGCCACAGCTCCTGCACTGGAGGGAGCGGGCAAGGTGATGGAGGCTCTCAGTTTGTCTTGGGGCCGAGAGGCTGCACCAGGTCTATTGAATGCCTTGCAAAAGGGAGGGCACTGTCTACCCTTAAGCTGCATATGGTAAAGGGAGTGGACAGATTTTATAGCCCTGCTGGATACCTGCAAATCATTAATGATGTCCTGGACATCAGGCCCAAAGGGCTTAGTGCCACTGAAAGGGGGCATTAAGCGCCTTCTGCTGAACATTAGCAGCAAATCCAGAGACTCTTAGCCAGGAGTGCCTACATAGGCAGATGCCTGTGGCAGCAACCCTGGCAATATTGTCTGAGATGTCATAGAAGGCCCTGAGGAGGTGCTTGCTAACATCCTCAGCAGTCTGCAAGCACTTGAAAACCTCCTGCTTCTGTGTGCCATCTGTGAGGGCCTGAGCGGCAACTTTGCCCTTCTTCCAGTTGGAGTTCTGGTATTTCACCATATGAGACAGGTAGTTGCCAATCCTCAGCCCAAGGGTCGAAGTGGTACAAACCCTCTAGCCCCAGAGGTCAGTTCTATAAGGATCTTTGTCTGGGAGAAGACAGCGACAGTGCTTAGGCACCTTAGACCTGTTATGAGCTGCCTTAATGACCACTGAATAGGCTTCTGGCTGGGTAGCATAATAAGGAAACCACTAGGGGGTATGGTAACGCTTGTCCACCCTGCGAGGTACAGCTGGCACCATGTCTGGCTTGTGCCAGGCTGCACTAGCAGCATCCCTCAAGGAAGGCAAAACTGGAGGAACGATTTTTGGGGGAGACTTTGGGATCTCCAGAAAGTCCACCAGATTCTTTCTGCTGACATCTTCCTCCTCAGTATGGTAACCCATGACTGGGAACAATTGTTTCATCACGTTGAAAAATGTGGGGTCCTCAGGAGGAGACCTAGGGATGTGCTTAACAGGATCCTCACTAACAGAGGAGACTGTGGACCTGTCTGAGGTAAAGATCTCCTCTTCCTCATCAGAAGAATGAGGTCAGGCTGGTACTCCTCCTTGACGGTGACCTCTTCTAAGACTAGGTCTGACACTGGAGGCACTAATGATGGGTTGCGGGGAGCTTCCTGTGGCCAAAGAGGAGGAGTCGATGACAAAGCTGCCATCACCAGCACCAGTGATGTGGGCCTGTATGCACCCAGCTTATGAACAATCAATGAGGTAAACTTGGTTAAACTTTTGTTCAGGGCAACGATCATTGAAGGCTGTGTCAACGGAGGTGGGGGTCGATGGTACAGGGATCAACGACCCACCAGATGGGCCCTGTGAATCCAAAGAGCCTGTAGCCTGGGTAGAAGAGGGGTCAGGCCTCGACAGGAGGGCCATTGATGATGAGCCTGTCATCAATGAGGTAGGGGCCAACAACTTGGAGGTCCACGACCGGCCACCCTAAGAATCTGGCAGGTGCGCTGTTGGCATGAGTCTGGAGACTGTAGAGACCTGGAGAGTGACTCTGTGTGTCAGTGCATCCACAGTCAATGAGGAACCCCCTGATGAAGAAGGAGGAGGAGAGGCTGTGAGGGAATGAGACTGCTGACAAGGGCAGCAGTCCCGATCTTGGTCCTTTTTGTGACTTTTCCCAGAGGACTTGTCTCAGGCTTTAGAGGCCTAGGAGCGCGATAACCCGCAGTACTCCTGCCCATAACTGGCTATCTGTTGAACCATCAGAAAATGTTTTAAAGCCTTTTTGCATCACCTGAGAGTTGTTTGATTAAACGTCTGGCAGAGCTCACAGAGACTTCGTGGTCAGGCCCACGACAGCAGACACAGAGACAGTGTTCGTCTGTGGAGACAATCTCCTTTCTTCAGTGGCTGTGATGGAAAAGAGAGAGGTCAAAAGATTAACTCTTGACATAAATAAAATAAATGAATCTCTTACAAAAAGAGAGATTCTAAAAGTAATAGGTAAGAAAACCTGTGGGCGAAAATGGCGTGAAACTGCATCAGAGCTTCCACGGCAACCCATGTGAATAAGTTGACGTTGGGAAAGAACTGAGGTGGAAGCGGGGCCACTTACACCTTTATAGGGTTGATGACGTTGACGGCGTGGACGGCCCCAGTTGTACTGCTGAAAATCTTCCGTGTGGATCCTGCTTCACTGATGGTGACGCTCCTATGGTGTGACCTGATGACTGAGATACCCCTGAAGATCTAAAAGAAAAAATTACTCACCTTAGTAATGTTGTTTCTTCTAATGGAGTCTTGCTATATTATGACATATGCAGTTTGTCCCAACCTTAGAACTGCTCTGGAGGTGAAAGAGTTAAAGTCCATGCCAGGCATGGAACTTAGAGCTCGAGCTCAGTTGAAAATTCTATCTGTTGTTCTTCAAACTTAAACTGTCAGATCTTTTCGAGCAAAACTCACTAAGACTCTGTGTGGAAGCTGTAAACCTACACTAGCCAACTGACTACTTAATTAAATAAACACATTTTTTGGTGCCACAATGAAGACTCAAGTCACGAGACCCAAAAAATGACAAACACAACAAAGATCACCCCAAAAAGAGGGGTGAAAACAAGGTGGGCATCTAAAACGTGCCAACGCTGCCCTGCCCACCCACATCCCCAAGAGTAAGGTTCTGAGAGGGGCAGGCAGGGGAGGTCATAATATAGCAAGACTCCATTAGAAGAAACAACATTACTAAGGTGAGTAATTTTTTCTTCAAACAACATGAAGTCTTGCTATATTATGACATATGCAGACTACACAGCAGTACCTCCATGGAGGAGGGACAGAACCTACTTAGGAAATAGGCTCTGAAGCACAGCTGTGCCAAAACGAGCATCACTCCTAGCCTGGATGTCCAGGGAGTAATGCTTAGTAAAAGTGTGCACCGTTTTCCAGGTAGCTGCTTGACATATCTCTAGGATAGGGATGTCCCTGGCAGCAGCCAGAGACGCAGCTGTACCTCTGGTGGAGTGAGCCCTCAGGCCTGAGGGAGGAACTTTACCCAGTTTTTCATAGCAGAATTGGATACAAGAGACGATCCACCTGGCAATGGATCTTTTAGTGGCAGGTTTCCGTTGCCAACCTCACCATAAGTAAGGAACAGTTGGAGGAGTTAAACCTGTGACCTTTGGTACGATCTATGTAGTAGCTAAGTGATCTTTTGACATCTAAACTGTGCAACCTCCTCTCACCAGAAGAGGAATGGTCAGTGAAGTACACAGGAGAGATATAGATTGATTAAGGTGGAAATCTGAAACCACCTTAGGCAAGGACTTCTCAGTTAGTCCTGAGGACTACCTTATCTCTGTGAAAGGAGATAAAATCAGGCTCCACTGACAATGCTTGTAACTCACTTATCGCCTGGCAGAAGTGATGGCTACCAAAACACAGTTTCCAAGTCAAGTACTTGAGCTGTGCTGAAGACAAGGGCTCAAAAGGGGTTGCATAAGCTGGGCAATGCAAATATTAAGATCCCAGGCAGGGAAGGATCCTGAATGGGGGTTGGTGTGAAGCAACCCTTTGAAAAACTTGGAGAACACAGGGTGAGCTTGAAAGAGAAGAGGCTTACCTGCTGACAAGAAAGCAGACACGGCTGCCAAGTGCACTTTAGGGTAGCTGGTCTCAGCCCTAAAGTATTTAAATGAACCATATAATCCAGGACTGTGGGTAAGTCAGCAGATTCTGGGGAAATATGCTTCCCAGAGCACCATATGGAAAATCTATTCCATTTGGAATTATAAGTAGCCCTGGTGGAAGGCTTCCTGGAAGCCTTCAGAATATCCAATACACCTTGGGAAAGGTGTAGGTCAGCAAACTCTAACTCTTCAAGAGCCAGGCCTTGAGATTGAGAGATCTGAGGTCCGGGTACCAAACCCTCCTCTGAGCACAGGATAACAGATTGTGATTCCTGGGAAGACACAGGGGAAGGTGGACTGCTAAGGACATAAGGAGTAGGTACCAGGGCTGTCTGGGCCAGTCTGGAGCAATCAGAATCATCTTGCAGGATTGAGACCTGATTTTTACTAGCACTTTGAACAGGAGAGGGAAGGGTGGAAAGGCATAGAGAAACTTCCCTTCCCAACTGAGAAGGAAGGCATCCAGGAGGACTGAGCCCAACACTGGGGGCCTGCAACAAAAAAGGGGAAGTTGGTGATTGTCTGGGGCTGCAAAAAGATCTATCTGGGGTGTGCCCCATCTGGCAAATACCACCTCCAGAACTAGGGGATCCAGAGCTTTCGTGATGGCCTTGGGAAATCCTGCTGAGAGCATCTGCCAGGACATTGTCCTTGCCTGGGAGGTGAACTGCTACAAGGGAGGTGTTCAGGGAGTAAGCCAGAGACCACAACTTCATTGCTTCGGTGCACAAGGCCGTAGACCGAGTGCCCCCTTGCTTGTTGATGTACCACATTGTGGTGGTATTGTCTGTTCTGACTTGAATAACCTTGTTCTGAACAGATTTGGAAAAAGCTTGAAGTGCTAGAAAAACTGCTCTGAGTTCCAACAGATTGATGTGGAGCAGAGATTCCTGAGGGGACCACAATCCCTGGGTGGTGAGGTCGCCCATGTGAGCGCCCCACCCCAATAGGGATGCATCTGTAGAAAGGATTAAGAAGTGAGACTGAGGGGTAAAGGGAACCCCCTGTCTCAAATTGCCCTGGTCCTGCCACCACTGAAGGGCCTGGATCAGGGTTCGAGTCACTGGAATTAATTTGGTTAGAGGGTCCTTTCTTTGAGACCAAAAGGCTCTCAAATGGAACTGGATGTCCCTCATCTGATATCTGGCTCCCTGCACTACTGCTGTTGAAGCAGCCATGTGTCCCAGGAGCTGTAGAAAGTGCCTTGCTGGTCGAGAGACCTGCAGGGTGAAGGAGGAAGCCAGAGAAATCAGGGTATTTGCCCTTTCCAGAGGAAGGAAGGAAGGCTCTGGCTTCTTTTGTGTTCAGTTCTGCACCTATGAAGGTGAGAAGCTGGACAGGCTCTAGGACTGACTTTGGAAGATTGAGAAGAAAACCTAGAGAAGTTAGCAGTTGCTGAGTTACTTAAAGGTGTAACTTGACGGTCTGGGGACTGGCCTACTATGAGCCAGTCCTCCAAGTAGGAAAGATGGTAATTTTGCCTTCTTAAGTGGGCAACTGCTACTGCCAGGCATTTTGTGAAAACCCTTGGGGCAGATGTAAGGTCAAGGCATTGCTCTGAACTGGTAATGACCTGAGGGCAGTTCGAATCTGAGGTACTTTCGATGGGAGCTTCTGATGAGAACATGAAAATAGGCATCCTTGAGGTCCAGGGACACTAGCCAGTCCCCTGGCCTTAAAGAGAGGTAAATAATTCCCAGAGTCACCATTTGAATTTTGGTTTCAAAAGGTGCTTGTTTAGATACCTGAGATCAGGATGGGCTGCCATTCTCCTGTCTTTTTGGAGCAAGGAAGTACCTGGAGTACAACCCTTTGCCTTGGTGTAGGGGTGGAACCCTTTCCACAGCTCTGAGAGCCAGGAGGGTAGAGACTTCTGCCTCCAGGGCAAGAGCCTCTGAAGGATTTGCAGGTGGAAAGGATCTGATTCTCATCTTTGGAAATTTTTTGAAGCTGAGAACCAGTCCCTGACTTACTACTTCCAGGACCCACTTGTCTGACGTTAGAGACTCCCAGTCCTGGACAAAGTAAGCCAGCCTGCCCTTATAGGTAGTGGAGAATCGGCCCTGGCACCCATCAGGGTGCCTGTTGTGAGGGCTTTAGGCTGAGGGGTGGAAGCAGGTCTGCCTGCACCCGTCTGCCTCCCCTCTAAAGAACCCTTCTGTGCCAAAGCTGAAGAGGAAACCTGGGCTTGGTAAAAGGCCTATGAAAGGCCTACCCCTGCCCCTGGGAGGCTGCCTTGAGGGAGTGACTTGCCTTTCCTTGGCCTGTGCACTCCTATAGGTGGTCCTATATTCATCCATTTTCTTCATGTAATTCTCTGTTTGCTCCCCAAACAGAGGTTGCCACAACAGGAAATCCATGGCCTTAGTCTGGGTATCCTGTGACAGGCTAGTACCTCTGAGCCAAGCCATTCTACGGAGAGCCACAGATGTAGCCATGACTCTGGATGATACATCATTAGAGTCCACTGCAGCATGGAATTGCACCTTGGATACCTCAATACCATCAGCAACCACCTGCTCCAGCTCTTTTGCCAGCTGGCCAGGAACCTGCTTTGCTAGAGCTAAAACCGTATCCCATCTGGATTTTTGATATCTAGCAACATAAGCCATATAATTAGCCTGTCTGAGTCCTAAGGAAGCTGCCATGTACTGTTTCTTTGCCATGGCATCTATCTTTCTGGAGTCCTTGTCAGGGGGGTGAGAAGCTAAGGGAACATTTGCCTTGTCATAGGCTGCAGCCTGCACCACCCCCACGTGGCTGCATTGTTGTGTAAGGAACTCCGTATCAGAGCCTGATAATGCATACCTTTTGTCCATTCTTTTATCAACAGGAGGTATGGTGTGAGGAGCTTTTAAAATCTTTACTGTCTGTTTCCAAAAAGATTTATGCAGAGGAATAGACAGTCTCCTAGACTCTGGGATATCCATCATTTCTACAAAATCAGGCTCTTCCTGATCATCCACAGCTTCCTCCATAGGAGGGTTTCAGCCACTTTTTTATAAAACATGAAATGAGAAGGGGACTCAGAAAGCCTAGGGGGAGACACTCCTGAAGGTCTGTCTGGAGAGATGTCCGGTTCAATGGGCACATCCAAACTTTCAAAACCACATTCACTCTCCTCATACTCCTCTTCCCCTCCTCTGGTTCATAAAATTCCTCTAAATAATACTCTTGAACCGGAGGAACTGACCAAACCGAGCGCTTACCTGATGATGCCGGTTCGGTCGGAACCGGGGAGAGTGACTGAACAATTTTTATTGCTTTAGCTATTTCTTCAGCGGTTGGAGAGGGAAGTTTTGACTCCACACCGGCTGATTTTCTAGATTTCTTTGTTGGAACCGACTCCTCAGAGTTGGCTCTCCTTTTGACCGAGGAAGTATCGCCCTGGTCAGAGGGCACTCCCTCCAGTTCGGTTGAAACCGAACCGGGCTGGCCATCCGGGTCAGCGGACTTTTTGGCCTCCCGTTCCCTGAGCCTGCCAACTCTCTTATCCAGGGTAGCTGCAGGAAAACCCTTGCAAATCTGGCAGTCTGAATTGAGGTGGTCAAACCCCAGACAATAAACACATGTGGTGTGGGGGTCAGCCTTGGCAAAGGCTTCCTTCCTTAACACAGTGCTGAAACAGTGGACGGTTTTTCTTTTGGTTTCTCAGACATAGTGCCAACCTAACCAAAAACTTGCCCGTTTACGGCAACCTGCAACAAGACTCCTTATCGGTTCCCCACTGCATACTGGTCGTGGAAAAAAACGTAATTAAATCCGTTTTTTTAGAACCGATAAGAACCGGGAACCGCACTTCTAAAAGACTGTAATGTAATAGAAGTAACTTGATAGGTTCAATCCGAACCGATGAAAATGTTTACAAGTTCCACACAGAAATAAAATGTAAAACCTATCTAGTACTTACAATACCTCAAACAGAGCTTGAACCGACCGGTTGCGGTTTAATTTCGGTTAAAAAAACGAAAACTTTTATACTTTAACCGACAAAATGAACCGAGCAGAAGGAGGAATCTCCGGAGCGACTGTTCAGAGAGGCGGCGTAAAGAATCTGACAGTTTAAGTTTGAAGAACAACAGATAGAATTTTCCACCGAGCTCAAGCTCTAAGTTCCATGCCTGGCATGAACTTTAACTCTTTCACCTCCAGAGCAGTTCTAAGGTTGGGACAAACTGCATATGTCATAATATAGCAAGACTTCATGTTGTTTGAAATAACGCTTTCCACGACAGAAAGTGTAGCTCGCAAGCCACAGCCAGCTCAAAAGGGGCCAAAGTAAACTTCTCTTAACCAAATTCAGGTCCCAAGCCGAGACTGGATTGCAGACAGGAGGCTTCAAATATAGAATGCCTTGCAAAATAGAATGAGCCATGTCCAGTTAGGCTGCAGTACAGCCATCAGTGGGCACATGGAAGGCCAATATAACAGACAAGAGCTCCTTGAATGAAGAGTATCACAGGCCTGCGTCTGACAGAGGCAAAAAATACTCCAGAATCTGTTTCATCGGGCAAGTGAAGGGGTCCGGGTGCTGGGAAGTGGCCCACAGAGCACAATGCTTTCACGTCATGAAACAGACAGCCTCGGTGGAGGGTCTCCTGGCAGCCACCAGGATGTCAGCTACTCTGGGGGGTACACCATATCTTACAAGGGCCATGCCTCCATGAGCCATGCATGGACATGGAGTGACTTGAGGTCCGGATAGACCAGGGCGCCCTGCTCCTATGACCGCAGGTCCTTACACAGGGGCAGAGTTACTGGGGATTCCACTGCTAACTGTTGCAGCAAGGGAAACCATATCTAACGAGGCCAGAAGAGAGCCACTCTCCATTTGGAGTCTGATTAGCACCCCCTGAATCAAAGGGAAAGGAAGAAAGGTGTCAAGGAACCTCCCTGTCCAGGAGAGGAGCAATGCAACTCGGTTGAAAACCCCAGGCCCCAGATCAGGCGAGCAAAAAAGTGGCAGTTCTGCGTCGAATGGGGACACAAAACGGTTCAACGCTGGATGACCCCACCTATCGAAGAGGTCCCCTTCCACTGAGGTCAGCCGCTCCCACTCATGTTTTCTGGACTGTGACCTGCGTAGCCTGTTTGTCAGGACATTTTAGATGCCTGAAACAGGAACGGCCACAGGTGTAGACTGTGTTCTGGAGCCCAGTAGCAAGTGCTCATTGCCTCCCTTTACCGGGGGTAAGGCTGACTCCTCCCTTTCTTGCTGATATAGTATGCCACACTGAGGATGGCCATCTGCACTAGCAGAGGTTCCGGGTGGCAGAAAATTCTGGAAGGCTTGCAAAGCAGAGAGCATGACACACATCTCTAGGCCATGTAAGTGGAGGGGAGTCTCCACTGTGGTCCATGTTCCTCGTATTTGATGAGGGCCTAAATGCATCCCCCATCCTAATCCAGAAGTGACTGCAGTTAAGGCTCACTAAGGGGGAGGAATGAGGAAGGGAATCCTGTTTTGCAGGTCATCAGGGTCTAGCCCACTGCAGGAGTACCAGGCAGACAATGAAAGGTACTAGAACTTGCTGTTCTAGATAGCTGAAGTGCAGAGTCCTACGGGGAGCCTCAGAGAACCCCAGGGGATCCCCATGGACAGCCTGGTCAGGAGTATCATGACAATGGCCACTGCCAGGAAGTGTAATAGTCCCAGATGTCTCGAATTGCACACCTGCTTTTATAGACTACCTGGGCCTTTCAAGGGTGAGACAAAATTGCCCCATGAGGGGAGCTGTGAGAAGGCTGCCATCCCTGTGATGAACGAGAGAGAGGCCTTCCCTGCGATGGTGCATGGGCACAGCCACTAGGGGTACCAATAAGTAACCACCACCTAAACAAACAACTCAAGAGGCAATAACCAAGACTATTACTAGTACCTCTAACAAAGGGGGGGCCATCGGCTGGAGATGAGATTGGTGGGGGGCAGGGACAATGGTTTTCCATTTTTACCAGTAACACCGGTAAAAATCACGGAATCCTGCTTGGTTTGCGGATTCTGAATTTTTGTACCAGTGCCTCACGGAAATTGCATTTCACTGCACAGAATCCCTAATATTTCAGCATATTTTTAAATGCGTTTATTTTCTCTTTCTCTGCCCCCTTCTCACAGCATTAGTCTCCACTTTTCAGAGATCCCTAGGCTGGCTATCCCTTAGCCTCACCCCAGGTAATGCTCAGGAACTCCTGTGAGCCTGCACCCATCCTGCCTAGGTTGTACCCCCCAGGTGGGAAGGGAGGGGACCCCAGGTCACCCCTCCACAGTCCTTTAATGTGTGTTGGGCAGCCCAGTGGGTCCCTCATGGAAACTGGTTATGAAGTCTGGGGCAGCTGGGTCCCTTCTACCAGCAGCTGATGTGGGGTGATTGTTACTGGTTTTCTGGTCTCTGTCCCTGAGGGCACCAACACTCAAGGGTATCCAAGGAAGTAGGGCACATAGAGACATGCTGCTACTCCAGATCCTGGCTAGCTTCCTCTCTTCCCAAATGCTCTGCAGCCTCATTGCTCCACCATCTGTGGTCACCCATGTGGCAGTAAAGCATCAGGACCTGCAAGCCACCATTCCCAGAGGAGGAGAGTGGCCCCCAGCTGCTCAATCCTTCTCCCCTGGCCAGGCCTCTAGCAACCCGAATTCACTTCTGATCCCAAGTCCCTGGCATTGCAAGCAGTAGTGCCACCTCAGGCTATTTACAGTGCTCTGTCAACTATACACCCACTTTGGTGTAAGAAAACATAAGCAGATGGAGAGGGAAATAATTCAGTTTTAGTAAAATGTTGCAAAGTGTTCAGTATTCATAATTTGTACTGTAGGTACTGTGCACTATTATTGAAATCATATATTAAAACATTATATATGGGTGTTATGGCTGACAGTATAGCCTAGTGGTTAGAGTAACAAACACTGATCAAACTGAGTACATTTAGAAGACTTGGGTTTGATTCCCACAACCTCCACTTGCATACTGTGTGACACTGAGCAATGCACTTAACCTCCACAGTGCTCCTGGGTCACCTCTGAAAAGAGGCAGTTTTGCCTGGTGGGTTTACCCAGTTTACAACAAAATATAAAAAAAAAATACCAGTATATGTTTACTACATCATACAGTAGTCAGGGTACCATGTAATTTATTTGAGTTGTACTCTGGCTGCAATGATGTTGTATAGGTAAATATAAATGTTCAGATACATTTTGTGTTTTTAGACTTTAGTCATGTTTTTATTATTGATTTTTTTGCATATGAACATCTAGGATATAGATTGCTAAGTGCAGGATCACTGTTACCAACTAGTTTATTCAAGTTTATAATCAGCAGGGCCATCCAAAATCCTCAGTTGTTTGATTGAAAGTGAGTCTGAATGAAAGTATGTTCACAAGGCACAAGCTGCCTTACTACTTATTTAGGTGAATGGGATAGAAACATAGACTTTGACGGACCACCTAGTCTGCCCATTTCATCATTTACACCTACTCTCCCACCTGTTGTGTCAGTCTCTGTGACAACAAAAAGTTTTCTGACAGACTGCTTTAATAAAAAGCAAATGTTACGTGTTTAAGTGTACTTATGCTTGGCCAGTGGATTTGAAAGCACAATCAGTGACACATGGAAGGTAAGACCCCAGGGGCTGTATGATGCTAGTGGGCAGAGTGGTGCTCAATTCACAACTGAGCTCAGGCATGAAAACTGAGAGACACCCTTTTCATGGAGACCAAGGGAAAAAAAGGCATCAACATGTTTGCGAGATGCATTAGAAGGTCCTCCACTAATCACTTGTGAATTTTTTTTTAGGTGAAGACACTATTTCAAAGAAACAAATTCAGGCAGTTTTTTTTTGTTCCTCCTACCCCCTGGCCATCCACTCCTTCAGGCCTGCCAAGTCCCCCTACCACTGCTGCAGAGTCCCCCCCACCATCCACTGCCCCTTATGGCCATGCTACCAGGTAACCTGATTAACCCTTCATCGGTGGGCCCCTATCCTGTGGGAGGCTAACAAGGGAAGACAATCAACCTAAAGAGCTTCCTGTATATCCCAGGCATGGCAGAGGTCAGAACAGACACATGTGTCTGGGACGTCATGCTTATGGAGGGACCAGAAGCCATCCTCTAAGTAGCCAGCAGGTGTTTTTCCATTTTTGTGGGAGCATGACGGCCACATGATGTCAAGACAAAAGCTGACATCCATCACACTCTCTTCCGCAATGAGGGCCAATGTGTTGCCATGCCTCCAGCCTCCACCTGGGGCCAGCAACTGCTGAGCTGTTAATATACCCTCCCTCCAGGGAGAAGGCGAGTGATTGTTGGACACACAAGCCTTCACTCCCCCCCCCCGGCCAGTCTTCCAGCACCCAAACCTATTCCCAAACCCTGGTCAGTGGTGTCACTGGCAGAAATCCAATTCAGGCAGTTAAATGATAGGAAAAAACAAATGTGGTCCACCTTAGTAGTGGTGGTGGTTCAGATTAATTCACATCTGAGTTCTAACAAGCAAAGAGACCAAGTAATGTGTACCTTGTGCATGTGGGGTGTGGGTGTTGAAGAAAGGGGATCATAGTGTAACCCCCCTGCAAATGGGGGTTCCCAAAAGACTTCCAGGAGCTTGCTTGAATGCTCCAAGCCTGAATGGTGTTTGGCATTTAAGCCATTTATCAGTGAGTGTTTTTAGAACCTCTGGTACTGTCTCTTTAAGAGCTGTCTGCTTGCAGACATAATTAGTTGTATGGGGGACTGTGTGTTTCTTTGATTGAGTACCACTCAAGCTGCTGCCAATTCACTTCATTTTGCAGTCACTAGGAGTGCAAAGGAACCTATCTGAAAGATGTAACTGTTTGCCAGAAATTATTTAGAGTAATAATGAAATTACAGTTTGTCTAACCTGCTTTCTTTGCAGTCAGAACTGTGTCTGCTAGTTCCCATTCTAGTTTTGAACTGCTGAACTGGACCAATCAGTGTGGGGTAAGCTAGCTCTAAAATGGTGCCTTGGGCGAATCAGAACTTGGACTCATAATCTGAGCCAGCCACAAGAGGATTGTATGGGCAGTGACTCTGGGAGATGTAGTTTAGACTTCAGTGCCTTTTGGACCAACAGCAGCAGTCTATTGTGAGTGACAGCCAATCCAGTCAAGAACTGGGAGGAACTCAAAGGAAGTGCTCGGTTTTGTCGGTTGGAGTTTCAGTTGAGCTTTGGCAGTGAAGAAGGGAGGAGCCCTGTGCTTTTCAGTGTGCAGTTTAGTCAAAAAGCGTGTAGTAAGGCCCAGAGTTCCGGTCTGCAGCTTGTGTAACAGCTTGTTAGGACTAGAATCAGTCCTGTGAAAGAATCAAAGGATCTCTGAAGAGTAGAAACCAGGCTCACCCTGTAGAAGACTGGAGGAATTGCTGAAAATTGCACTCAGTCTGTCAGGAACTGAATCTGCTGTGTGTTCTCCCGGGTATTGTGCAGTAATTGCGATCGGGATACAGATGCAGCCTGCCTGGTATAGTGCTTTCTTTTATATGGATGTGTGAAGAGGTTTGTGTACCTCAAGTGAACCCTGCTGACATTGAAGGACCCTATCTTATTTGGAGGTCGTGAGTACTAATTCAGGGTCGCTCCCTGTTGAATTGCCACATTAAATCCAAATGGAATTACTGTACTGCTGACTGTTTAATTCTCCTTTTCTCTGTGTGAAAGGGCCCTACCAGCTCCACGGTTTGGACTAGCCACTGGGCTTGGGTACCCAGGGACAGTAACTGATAGGGATAGGCCTGTGCACAGAGCATAAATGAATTATTAGAGTGATAAGCTAATTAACCTGATTTCCCCTGTCCTTGTTATATCCCCTAAATAAATCAGAGCTGCTTGTTTCAGCAAAGTTATACTGCCTGAGGTATTTGTCTATGTTAAAGTACTGTACTGTGATTGTTGCACTGTATCTCATTTCACAGGAGGTCCCAGTGCGGAACCAGACCTGGGGGTAAGTGTATACTGTGAAGGTAATTCTGATATATTGTGTGGCCACTAGTGGGAAGAAAGGGGTTGCAGTGTCCCAGAGGGCTGTGACCAAGTTAGTTTAACTATTGCAAACCCTGACCTCTGGGTGGAGGCACCCGCCATTGGATCCAGGCCCCTCAACCTGTTAGTGGCAAATCAGGCAGGGGTAGTAGCCCCTGGGATAGCGCCATCTAGGGGTTACAATAGTGCTGTCACTACTGCCATCATCCCTGAGGGATGTGGACTGCATTGTTACTACTGTCATCACACCTGAGAGGCGGGGGGGGGGCGTACTGCTTCTGCCATAACCACTAGTGGATGGGGAATGTTGTACTGCTGCTGTCCCAACTGAGGGATGGGGGCCATAGTGCTGATACTGCCATCACACCTGAGGAATGCAGAACGTGGTACTGCTGCCATCACACCTAATGGATAGGGACTGCAGTGCTGCTGCTTCCATCACACCTGAGGGAGGGGGGACACACTGCTGTTGCTGCTGCCATCTCACCAGAGAGATGGGTCTGTAGTGATGTTGGTGCTGCCATCACACCAGAGGGACGGGGGCCTTACTGCTGCTTCCATCACACCTCAGGGATGGGGGCTGTAGTGCTGTTGCTGCCATCATATTTTGTACCTAAAATAACTTTAAATTGGTACAAGGATGGAAGGATGTACAATAGTGGAGGTCAAAACTGCTAAAATACATGTTAGCAGAGTTAAAATTGTTAAATAAAGTACACAAAACCAAACACCGGTAAAACCGGATTATGGCTTAATAGACACCGGTGACAATACCGCTTTTTACAATGTGCAAAATGGAATTTGCCCTTTCTCAATCTCGGTAAACCAGTGTCCCTGGTGGGGGGCACAAACCAAAGAAAAGTCTCTGGGACTGGAAATGTGTCTCTGGGCACCAAAACTTTCCAATGTGATATAAGGGGAGGGCACTGAAAGGACAGTGGGAATGCTGTATCCCATGTGGATAACTCCCAACCCTTGTCAGAGACGATGGGGGGTGGGGTGGGTACACAGCTAGCTGCCCCAGGGTAGTGTAAAGCCCTCCCTCTCTAAGATGTAGGAAGTAAGTTTGGAAAGTAACAAGGAGGTTGTAGGAAGCAGACAAGGTAGGGAACAGACAAGACCCCTGCCACTGAATCCATGTCCCAGGGTTGTGCAGAGAGAAAAAATTACCTCTGAACAGGTAGGGAGAACACCTTCCAGTTTCCCTTGGCTGAACGCTGCCAAAATAAAGGCCACGTGTAAGGGCTGCCATATGATTCTTTTTTTTTTTTTTTTATACTTTCTCTTTATGCCCCCTTCTCGCTGTGCTAGGCTTCTTTCTTCGGGGATCCCTAGGCTGCGTGTTCCTGTAGTTCCGTCCCAGGTACCTCCCTCCGAGTGCTGGTTAGCCTTTCCCCATCCTGCCTCGGTTTTCCTGAGGAGAGGGACTCCCCCCCTTAGTCCCCCTCTCATACCTCAAGTATGCATCAGAAGGCGTCTTCAGACCCATCTATGGAGCCTGGTTAAGGGTTATCTTGGGACAACCGGGTTCCATCTACAGAAGCCCAGCACAGGATTTTTCAGTTTTCTTGATCCCAGCCCACAGGACGTCTGCACGCAAGGGGGGGCCAAGGAGCGACACATGTCAAGATGAGCTAGTGCTCAGCTCCCAGCAGGCGTTCTCCTCCCTTGTATGCTGTCTCGCTGCACCTCCACCCGTGGTCACCCAGGTGGCGGTATCACAGCGGACATCCATCACCCACCGGAGGAGAGCAGCCCATGGGCACTCAATCCTCCTCCCCCCAGCCAGCCCTCCAGCCGCCCGAGTCCATTCCCAAACCCGGGTCCCTGGCATCGCGAGCGGTAGCCCTACCACTGCGCCGGTGGGCCAGCTGCCATAGGATCCTTAGGCTACAGGGAGTATGTTGGTGCCTCCTTGTGGCAGAAGCTGGTTCCATGTCATGTCACCAGTACAACACACGTCAGAACAGGGTGGGTGGGCCTTGCATGCGAAAAGACTCTGGGTTAAGGGAGGTAGGGGCCAAAGCACTAGCTTCCAGAGTCTGTCAGCCTATAGACTGCCCACAGCTGGCATGTCAGGATGGGCATGGAACTAAGCCCACCTCGTACCCTGGGATGCAGACAGTGCAGGAGAGGTCCAGGTGGATACAGGCTGGGTGCCTCCAGGCTAACCAGAGAAGCTATCAGGCCAGCTTCATGGTGGGAGAAAGATAAGGTCCTCTTAGGGACTCCAGGGAACAACCAGCTGCATGGGGTCAGGACCCCCTTTGCAGATCTCACCACCACCACTTGCCCCTTACTTGTCCTCAGCAGCCACAGGTAACAAAAGCAGATGCTGCCAGGACCTTACAGTATGACCCATTAGTAAAGCCCAGCAGGGACAGAGGCTGTGACTGCCTAACACCCACCAATTCATGTCAATGGTGGGAAGGAGATGGCGGGGGAGGCCAGGGAGCCACTGGCAGCATGAGTGTCCCAACAACTGCAGAACACCGGGGAAGGGGGAGAACAGTGATGGAGGAGCCAACATCGACAGGTAGAAGCCAGCATGAGCAAGTGCTGATGGGCGAGGCAGATAGCACCATAGTCGGATAAACAGGGATCACAAGGGCCATCAGAGACTGGCTCAAATGGGGAGGAGCCTGCGGCATACTGATTAGAAGAGATCGTGCCACACATCAGCCAACCTGGGCCAGTGTCAATGGGGAGGCAGAAGGTGCCACTGAAAAGCAGCCGGCCCAGGGTAGAGCTAGGGTGGTAAAGTCCAAGTTCAGCCATACCAACAGTCAACCTGGGTCAGTGCTGACGGGGGGAGTCAGAAGGCATCACCATTGGCAGGCAGGAACCAGCCCCAGCTAGAGTTAGGGTGACAAAGTCCAGGTCATACAACGTGCATAGGGCAATAGGAGTTAACGGGTGAAGGGAGAGGCAAAGGCATCACTGTCATGCTGGACGACCAGCCTTGGCTGGAACAGAGGGAACCCACCCCGAGACCCCTAGCCTGAAGGTCCTGAGGGCATGGGGGGTCCTCAAAGACAGCAGCTCCAGCTGGCCTGCCGGCACAGCAGTAGCACTACTGTTTGTGACACCAGTGACCCGGGTTTGGTAGGGAGCCTGGGCTGCTGGAGGGAGAGGTATCACGTGCCTGACAGGCTGCTCTCCCTCTCTGGAGAGGGGTGGGCTGAATGCCCCGCTGCTATATTGTCACTGCCTGGGTGACCACAGGCAGTGCAAGTGTGGTTGGGGAAGCAGGGGAAGGGCTGGCGTCAGCCGAGGACCTGAGCAGAGGCTCGTTTCAGCATGCCCCCGTCTCACTGGTCCTCCCAGTGTGCCGACGTCAGAGGGGGTGGGACCAGAACAAGGAAATACCCTGCTCTCAATCCAGGTGATGAACCCCCAGCACCACATCAATGGAGGAGCCTGGGGCAGACTCCACAGTGCGCGCTCCCTTGATGTTTGGAGGGAAATCTGGGAAGCCTCCTCCGCCCTGCCCAGAGGGTTATCTGGGGGCTCTGGAAGTAAAAATTAAGCAAGTCACACCTTAGGAGCAGACTCCCTGGTCCTCTCAGAGATGCATCTGTAAGGTGCACATGGGCATTCTGAGAGATGGGATTGAGAGCAGAGAGAGAGAGAGAGAGAGAGCAGGAGGACAAATAATAAGTAAAAAAAAAATGTTAAAAAAAGATAGCGGCTCCAAGGGAGATGGTCCTAGGAGTGGAAAAGGGCGGTCTCCCCATGTAAGATGTAGCTTAAAGTTTCCTCCTGGTCTCCTGGGTGAAATCCTTGCTTGGCAGGATGTAGCTTGAAGGTCCCTCACATAGCAGAGTGTCCAGGGAGCAGGGGGGTTCCTTACGTTCAGCGCCATAAGTCAGCCAGCCATGATGCCCCATAAACCCCCCTGGATATCGTGGTGGTGGTCTGGGAGAGGCACTGTTAGTAAGAAAATGGCCAAGAGAGAGATTGCCCTAGAAGACCAAAGGGAGGTGGTCTTGCAAATGTCCCAGACTGCTGTTCCTGGTTCTTGCTCCTTACTGGGCCTGCCTTTGGAACTCGAAGTCCTCCAGCGGAAAGGGAAGGCAGATGCGCCGAGGAGGAAGGAAGCAGCCTGCAAGAACACTCAGGGCAGCAAGCAGGCCCAGACTGCAGGCAGAAAAGACATGGGAAGCTGCGTACCACTGGAACAGAGATGCCAACATTGCTAAAGTCCTTCTTGGCCGCATTAGACCAAGAGAAAAAGAAACACTGAAAGAAAATGAAATAAAAGAGTCATTAAAAAAAGGAAACGATTGCAACGGAAGCATGTGTTCCAGCAGGATCTGACAAGTCAGGATGGACGGCAGACAAAGAACTGAACAGGGGACAGGGCCACTCACACTTGTATAGGACCACTGATGCCAGACATCATCATGGGTGGAACCCTAACAGACTGCTAGGGAAAAAGTTTCCCCTGTGGTCCTAGAGCCTGATGTCTAATGTTCTATAGGTGTGACCTGACGAAAGAAATACCCTCAAAGATCTGTACGTTTCAATAATTTCCTCCTTTCTTTCCTTTTCTCCATGGTGCACATGCTACAGTCCCTTAATTTTTCTTTGCAAACTTTCTCCCCCAGCTCCTGCATTATCTTGGTCGGCCTTCTCTGTACATGATCCACCCTATCACAGTCGTTCCACAGGTTTGGGTTCCAGAACCTTGCACTGTACTCCAGATGAGGGTGAATGAGAGACCTGCTTCTATCACTGATCCCCTTTCCTATGCACCTCAGTATTGTGCTTTCCTTCCCCAGTGACCTGTTGCAGTGTGCTGTAGATTTCAGGCTTTCCAATATCATCACCTCCAGGTCCTTTTCCTCTGTTCTGTTCTCTATTACCATTCACCCATCAGGTTTTACGTTTTCAGGTTACTGTTCCAATGTGCATTGCCTTGCATTTTTTGGTATTAAATCTCAGCTGCCATACTCTGGGACACTTTTCAAGCATGTGAAGGTCCTCCCTCATTGCTCTGATCCCATAGTCATTGTCCACAGTCCACAGACCCTGGTGTCCTCTACGAAAAAGCTGATCTTTCCCTGAACTCCTTCCCCTATGTTGGAAATGATTATGTTAAAGAGGACAGGCCCCAGGACTAAGTCCAGTACAGAGAAAAAAGGTTACTCACCTGTAACTGTAGTTCTAGGAGAGGTATATGGTGTACAGCCACACACAGAATTCCTTTCCCCTTTAAATCTGGCCAGAAGGTCTTCAAGCTGGAGCCTCCCACCCACCCAGGCGGCATCCCTCTCTGCACTGCCACATGATGTCAGATCTGACCCACTGAAAGCAAGACCCAGTGTGACATTTGCCAGGGGAGGTAGGGTGGGTTGTGTGGCTGTACACCATATACCACTCCTAGAACTATAGTTGTAGGGAAGCAACTTGTTTTCTAGGGGGTGTGGATATGGTGTACTAACTCACTCTGGCAGACTCCTAGTAGTTCTCCAGGAGGAAGGGGCCAAGGTGCACTCCCCCTATTTAGGGAACAGAGACTGGAGAACTGAGTACCCAAAATCAGCATCCTGGCATGTCTCAAGGTCGATGTGGTAATAGGAGATGAAGGTGTGTGCTGACTTCCAGGTAGCAACCCTGCAGATCTCCTGGATAGGGACATCCCTGAGAGCAGCTACCAAGCCAGTGGTATGTCAGGTGGAATGAGCCCTACGGGAGGCTCCCTACCAGCCAAACTGTAGCAGAGGGGGATGCAAAAGACTATCCACCTGCCAATTGTCCACTTAGCTGCCGGTCTGCCAGGTGCGGCTTCTGCGTAGGTGACAAACAGCTGGCGAACCTTCCCCTGAACTCCAGCCATGTGATCCTTATAGTGGGCGAGTGCTTGATGCAGGTCCAACATGTGGCACCTGTAATCGGCCTTGGAGGTTGACTTGGTAAAGTAAACCAGGAGATTGATCATCTGGTCAAGGTGAAACTCCGAAACAACCTTCGGGAGGAACTTCAGGTTGAGGCAGAGGACAACCCTGTTACTGTCGAAGACCAGGTAAGGAGACTCCACTGAGAGTGCTTGGAGCTCGCTGCTCCTTCTGGTTGATGGAATAGCCACCAAGAAGCCAGTCTTCCATGACAGGTGTCACATCCTAGTAAGGATTAGGAAGGAGGGGGGTTGGGTGGAAGCAGGGTGCGATAAGGTAGAAGCACTAAATAAGTACTTCTGCTCAGTATTTACTAAAGAGAAAGGGGTGACACCCAAGGTGAGAGAAATGGTAGAAGCGGAAGTGGTGACAGATGGGAAACCATGGAGGCAAGTTCGAGGAGGTTTGAAGGCACTGAGGGTGGACAAGGTGCCAGGCCTGATGGCATCCACCCAGGGTACTGAAGGAGCTGGCAGAGGTCCTTGCAGAACCTTTGGTAGACCTATTTAATGCCTCACTACATACGGTGTGTACCTCAGGACTGGAGGATGGCTCATGTGGTGCCCCTCCACAAGAGTGGCCCCAAGGATGAACCAGGAAACTACAGACCAGTGAGCCTCACATCCATCGTGGGTAAGCTAATGGAGACTATCCTGAAGGAGAGGCTGGTGGCCCTCCTAGAGGCCAAATAACTACAGGACAGCAGACAGCATGGCTTCATACGTGGCAGATCCTGCCAAACCAACCTGGTGGAGTTCTATGACTGGATAACTGGACAGGGGCCATGCAGTGGATGTCCTGTATCTGGACTTCAGTAAAGCATTCGACTCTGTGCCGCATGGAAGGCTGGGAAGGAAGTTAGTAGGCACAGGGGCGGGTGCAAAGCTGGTGAGATGGGTAGGAAACTGGCTTCAGGGAAGGCAACAGAGGGTGGTGGTGGGTGGGGAGCTCTCACATCCAAGGGCAGTGATGGGCGGTGTTCCACAGGGCTCGGTGTTGGGACCAGTGTTGTTTGGGATATTCACTGCAGACATATCATGGGACATCAAGAGCAAGATCAGTCTGTTTGCTGATGATACCAAGGTAGGCGCAGTGGTGGATGACCTAGGGGGATGGCAAGGGTTGCAGGATGATCTGGCAAAGCTTGAAACCTGGTCAGACACCTGGCAACTGGGGTTTAATGCCAAAAAGTGCAAAGTGCTGCATTTTGGGATGAAGAACCCAAGGAGGAGTTACCAGCTGGGGGTAGTGCAGCTAGCCCGGACAGAGGAGGAGAAGGACCTGGGTGTGCTCATTACAGGGTCAATGAACAACTTGGCACAATGTAGGAAGGCAGCTGCAAAGGCCAACAAAATGCTGGGTTGTATTACAAGGGGTATATCCTCGAGGAGGGAGGAGGTGATTCTGCCCCTGTATAGGTCATTAGTTAGACCACACCTGGAGTACTGCGTGCAGCACTGGCACCCGTATCTGAAGAGTGACATTAAGTTACTGGAGGGTGCAGCGCAGGGCGACAAAGATGATCAAGGGGCTGGGGGACTTATCATACGAGAGAGGTTGAAGGAGTTGAACATGTACTCACTGGAGGAGAGGAGGACAGGGGTGACATGATTGAAACCTTTAAATACATGAAAGGAATAAACAAGATGGGTACAGAGGGCTATTCAAAGTAAGGAGGGAGGGCCACCGGGGAGCCTTGATATGAGACTGGAGGGAAGGTTCAGGAGGAGATGAGAGACACTTTTTACAGAGAGGGTGGTGGCTGGGTGGAATCGTTACCTGCAAAGTGGTATGCAGTAGAACAGTGGACTGCTTCAAAGGGGATGGGTCAGGACAAGGGAGGGTTAATGAAGGGGAAGGGTGGAAGGGAGGGGCAGCTGCAGAATAAGGGGTGCTAGCTACACATTCGAGCAGACTTGATAGACCTCTAGGCCTCTATCTGCTGGCAAATTTCGTATGTTCGTAAGTTTGTATCCTACTCCTGTGCATCGGTTCAAATGGCTTGCCCATGAGCACCGCCAACACCAGCAGCAAATCCCAAGGTGGTGGTGGCTTTTTTATTTTTATTTATTGAAATGTTTCACCAGGAAGGCATGCTGAGCAACAAGTTGCTTGTCTCCCAGTGTGACCTGGGGGTTAGGGGAACATGAGGCTAGTATACAGATATTTGGTACACAATACAGACTACAATTTGATTACATTCAATAAAGTGAGCAGACTATACAAAAGTACTGAAAAGGAGGAATGCTAACAGGTATGAACTAGATGGATACAATGCTAACACAGTCTTGAACTAGCTAGATATGATAGCACAAACATCTTTGGCAAACACTTGGTGGGACACAGCTTTGTAGTTAGAAAATGGCTGGATAGAGTACAAGGAGGTTCAATGTTCATTTTTGAGTGGGGGATTGTGACAAATGTCTCACAATTTTTGATTTTGACCCACCTTTTCTTCTCCTTTAGGGACATTCTAACTCGCTGTTCTAATGGTTTTCCACTGCTGCTATAAGACTAGGGACTCAGCTGTACATTATCACCCATTATGTTTTCAATTTACCTTTATTCATATGCCCAGTGGGTCAGTGTTCCACATAAGCAAATATCTCAAATGAACTCTGGAGGTTGAACTAGGGCAAGATTGCAAGGAGAGACACAGATAGAACAAAATTTGCAAGATGTAACAAAAGTGCAAGGTTGACTATAAGTGCATTAGAGATTAGGGGTTAGCCAATAACTATGGCTAGGAAGGGGGTGGGTTGGTGGGGGAGCATATAGGCAGAGAGTAGGGGGTGGAAAGGGGGGGATTTGGAGGAGGGGGATGGCAAGGGGTAGAGAAGAAGGGTCTGCCAGGGCCTGATCCCTCCAGAATGCTGGGGACCCTGCCTGCACCAGGTGGAGGGGTCAAGCATGAACAGGAGGGAAGCAGGTTGTAGGCAGTGTGAGTTAGAGCACGTCACGAAGGAAGAGAGGGGGAAGAGAAGGGTCTGCCGGGGCCTGGCCCCTCCAGTATGCTGTGGACCCTGCCTGCACAAGGCAGAGGTAGAGCATGACAGGAGAGAAGCAGGTTGTAGGCAGCAGAGGTAGAGCATGACAGGAGGGAAGTAGGCAGTGATGGGGAGTAGGCTTCAAAAGGACCAAGAGAGAGGGAGGTGGGTGAGAAGAGGGGCCGAGACCCAGCCCTTTCAAGAAAGAATGGGGTGGGAGTAGGAGGCGAGGAAGATGTTTGCATAGGTTCTGGAAACCTCCAGAATGCAGAACCCTGCCAGGGGCCTAGGCCAAGCAACAGCGAGTGGGTAGTGAGGGTAAGCTGGTGTACAGAGGAGGGAACGGGGGGTGGGAGTAAGGTGGAAAGGAAGGGGTGCTGGGGGAGGATGTAGGGGGAGGGTTTTGCAGGAAAGAGGTGGGTGTAAAGCTAAAGCAGGCTCACAGGGAAACAAGTTAAGGAGGATTGTAGCAGGAGCAGCTAGCAGAGAGAAAGTTATATAAGGCAGAGGTAAGGGAGTGGGAAGAGGTGGCTCATGCACCTGTGGGGAAAAGTGGTCAAGGTCTTTGAAGAGGCCCCCGACCACCTTCTTCTGCACCACCATTGTCATACCAGCCCTGCGCCCGGTATGCAGAGATGGTTGCCAGGTGCACCTTGATGGTTACTGACTGAAGGCTCAACTGAGAGAGGATCACAGGTAATCCAATATGCTAGCCATGGGACAGGACAAGGGGCCAAGCTTCTTGCCCTGGCAACAAACAGAAAAACGTTTCCACTTGTAGGCATAGCACAATCGAGTTGTCCCCTTCCGTGATTCCTTAACCACATGGAGGACCTCATCGGAGAGATCTAAAGCCTGGAACTCTAGCAGCTCAGGAACCAGGCTGTCAGGTGCAGGGACTGAAGGCTCGGGTGAAGGACCTTCCCCTGAGAGCACAAGAGCAGATCCAGGTGAACAAACAGACACCACAGAGACCTGGTGCTGAGACTGAGAAGATCAGGGTACCAGAACTGGTGTGGCTAGTCTGGAGCCACCAGGATCATTTGCACCTTGTCCCTTCAAGCGCTGAGCAACACCTTGTGGAACACAGGAAAGGGAGAGAAGGCGTACAGGAGGCCTAGGGTCCAGGGACTCATTACGGCATCCACCAGCAGTGTTCCCTGCCAAAGGGAGTGAGCACAAATAGCCTCAGCTTTGCGTTCTCCTGGGAGGCAAACAGGTCCACCTGGGGGGTGCCTCACCAGGAGAACAGGCTAGCTACTACTTCCTGTTGAAGAGATCATTAATGAGACACCTTGCCCACTCGGCTAACAGCATCTGCCAACTGGTTGGACATGATGGCCATATGAATGGCCAGAAGTTTAGTGCCAGGGCTGCGAACGAGGGTCCAGAGGCAGAGAACTTCCCGTTACAATGGGAGGGAATGTGGCCCGCCCTGCTTGTTGAAGTGGGACATAGTCGTTCTGTTCTCCGTCTGGACCTGTTCGACCTGACTCCAAAGGTACAGAGTGAACGCCATCAGTGCCAGGTGCACTGCCTGGTGCTCCAGCAGGTTGATATGCAGTCGGGACTCCTCAGAGGTCCAGAGCCCATGGACTCTGTGGTCCCCCAGGTGGGCACCTCAGCCCATCAGAGATATGTTAGTCAGGAGAGTGACCATCGGCTCCAGGCGGATAAATGGGACCCCTTCCTGAAGGTGGTCTGGGACCAACCATAGTGTCCCACATCTGTTGAGTCACTGACACCAAATGGTCAAGGTGATCATGGCGCTGAGACAACAGATGGGCCAGTCCCCACTGCAGGGGAATGCATTCTCCAGTGGGCCCAACAGACCATGCTGGTGCAGGCCGCCATGTACCCCATGGAAATGCAGGAAGTCCTGGGCAGGGTGCAACTGCCCAACCTGCAATGATCGGGCATGAGAGGAAAGATCCTCTGCCCTGTCCACCAGGAGCCAGGCTCAAGCCTGATGACAGTCGAGCTCTGCCCCGATGAAGTGAATCACCTGCTAAGGGACGAGTTCCAAATTGGCCTCGTTGACTAAGAGGCTGAGGGTTGAGTAGGTCTGGAGACTCAGGTCCTTGGACTGCACCACCTCTGCCCTGGAGGAGTCCGCGATCAGCTAGTTGTCCAGGTACGGGTACACCTGGACTACTCTGTACCACAGGAAGGCTGCCACCACTGTGATACATTTGGTGAAGTCCTGGGGGGCCGAGGAGAGGCTGAATGGCATGGCCTGGAACTCGTACAGAATCCCCTCCAAGCAGAACCTCAGGAACTGCTGGTGGGACTAACAGATGGGTCCATGGAAGAAAGCATCTGAAGTTCCAGTGAGCACAGCCACATGCCCAGCTCCAGGGATGGGATGATTTGATTAAGACTGACCATCCTGAAGGAGTGTGACCGCAAGAATTTGTTGAGGTCATGCAAATCCAGTATGGGATGCCAGACCCCCATCCGTTCTGCAACCAGAAAATATCTGGAGACAAACAATGGACTGACTTGGGGGGTCCGGGACACAAACCACAACCTCCTTCAGGAAGAGCTGGGCAGTGTCCTCCTGAAGGGTATACAGCATGTCTGTGGACACCATGCCCTCTCAAGGGGCACAGGCTAAGCTTTGTGAGAGAGCTTTGAACTCTAGAGGCAGACCCCAGCTGACCACTTCACATATCCACTGGTCTGTGGTGATATCGGACTAGGCAGAAGCAAAGTGGCAGAGCTGGGGGCGCAGATGGGGAGGGGACAACCCCAACCTGTCACTGGGCAGGCTTGGAGGCTGCAGTGGAGCTAGCTTAGGAAGTAGCTGTCCCCTGCCTACCAGGCTTTCTGACGACTGAAGCTACGGACTTCATCTGAGAATGCCAAGCCTGCTGTTGCCCAGAATGGGACTAAGGTGGTTTGGCCACAGTGGCAGAATAGGGTCAAAACAGAAAGGACTTTTTCTTAGACTTCAGGCCCTTAATGTCTTTCTGTGTGAAGGTGATGGATTCCAGAGTGACATTGGACTTCTCTCTATATACGGGTGAGATGGTCATTCACCCCAGCCCGAACAAGTTGGACCCAAAAAGGGAACATCCACTAGCTTGTGCTGGTTATCATCCATAAAGGTCGAAGTCTGTAGACATGCCCTACGGTGTATAGCCACTGCCACGGCCAATGTCCATGGCCATCTGAAGCTGCTGTTTCGCAACTGCATGGTCTTGATCCCAGACCAGCTTGACCGGTAGCTGCAGGTCAGTTGGGATTCAAGAGAGCATCAGATCAAGAGTGCCCAGCAAGGCATGGGCAAAGAGGGCCATCATAAGGGTCAAACTAACCTGCCAAAGGCCGAGAGATGAGGCTGCATAAAATTTCTTGCCCACATGATTCAATTTCTTGGACTCCTTGTTGGGAGGCTTCTCAGCATCCCTGACACAGCCAGTATGGCAAAAGACAAAGCTGGCGACTAGCTCTTCAGCCAAAGGATTGTCCGTGAATCCAGACAGGAAGCCCATGGGAATCATGTACTTAAGGGCCATGTGAGCTGATGGTGTGGGGCAGGAAGCCGGATGCTGCCACAGTTCCAGTGCAGGGCCAAGAATAGCCTCTGCAACAGGGAATGCAACCCCAGGAGAGTCGTCCCTGTTGAGGATCTCAGTAAGGGGCTATTTAGCCCACTTCTGAACAGGCTCCAACGAGATCCCCATGGACTCCAAGATCAAGCGGAGCATGGCTCCAAAGGAAGTAGGACCATGGTCCACTAAGAGATCCTAACCCGATTCGCAGTTAAACCCAGGAGTCACGTGAGAATGTATGGACGAGTCCTCTGAGTCTGAGGACTCATCGAAGACTGGCCTAACCACTGTATCCCGCTGACTTTGCAGGGCTCATTGGGGTGAGTCATCATCACTGAGAGCTAACAAGGAAGCCCAGGGGTTACATGGGCATCCTTAGGAGGGGATCCTCCTTGGGCTGCAGAGGTGGGGGTTCCACTCTAATAGGTGGAGAGGCCAGGATCAGCCGAGCCGAAGGAGTCAGCGCAGGCTGAAAGGGCAGCAGCCAAGGAATCACTGGGCTGGAGACGGCACCCGCTGAGGCCCTGAGCACAGAAGGAGCTGCTGCCACATGAGCTCCTCGTAGCAACGCTGCAGCTTGTGGTGGAGCCAATCATCCCCAGAGCAGGAGGAGAAGAAGTTGTGGTGACGCTACTTGCCCGAGTGTCGAGAGCAAGACTGACGACTTCATTTGGAGCTACTCGGCCGTGAGCCAGGAGATCTCAACTGAGGCCTCAATCGCCAGGGAACCGGACAGTGAGGGGAAGTAGGAATTGGCATCCGATGCCTGGGGTCCCCTGAAGGGTCAAGCTCCTAAGCGGAGAGGTCCAGTTCGGCTTGCTGACCCAACCTGCCCTGTGAGAGGAGAGGCAGGACTGGAGTCCTGGTGAGGGAGGTATCCTCCTTGTTTAGCGACAATGGGTCAACCGAATCGATAAAAATCTCTACCAGCTGCACAACCTGCATCTCAGCTGACAAGCCCAATGGGGACACTGTGGGGCCAGCGACCTGAACCAAGGCATCAGCTGAAGCTGACAGTTCAATGACTATTGAGCTAGCAGATAGGTGAAAACCAGAGTCCTGAAAGTGCTCACGGTCCCATGATCTGCGGTAGGACGTTTTAGACTTGCCTTTGGAGACCTTCTTAGATGATCTTGACCTATAGGAAGGGCCCTCCCCAAGGGTTGGAAGGGACTGACACAAGTCCTGAAAGGAAGCACCACTTGTGCTCGACAGACAAATCCCCGATGTCCCGCACGGCGACAGCACTATATTGACACCGGTATAGTGCCGTTACAAAAGAAAGTGCAGCCCCCCGCACCCCCCACATTTAATTATAATCAACTCCAGGTCAGACTTGTTCCAGGAAGGGGGGCAGAATAAAAGGAGTAGCACATCAGCGAAAACAGACCATTAAAGTGACTGTCATTGTAATGGTCTGTTTTCAAGTTTCGCTGTCATGGTGTCACTCTCAAGGGGGCCACCCATCCCGAAATGCCCCAATAAACAAAGTGTGAAGGCCCAAGGGAACCAGGATGGACACAGAAGAAAAGCTTACCACAGACTGGGACGCTGCCACTTCAAAGGCAGCCATTTGTTGGGTGGAGTCTGCAGCCACGGAAACCACCCAACGGGCATCCTTGGACTGGACAGGGGCATCCTGTTTGTCCAGACAGCCCAGGAGCAGACATGCATAGTGATCCTTCAGCGTAGAGGAATGCAGGGTATGGCAAAGGCCGCAATCCTGGGGATTGTGATCCTGACCCAGGCAATACACGCACATGGCATGTGAATCTATTCGCAACATCTTTCACCACACAGGCATTTCTTGAACCCGGAGTCTGAATTAGAATCAGCTGAATCCCTGACACAATGAGGAAAAAAAAAACATTGAAGCTGAAAACCAAAACACAAGGAAGTACAAGAAAGATAGGGCCTACACCGAATGCAGAGTGCGATGGAGGGAACCTGTCTCTTCCAGTGGTAAGGAAGATCTGTCAACATGGGGCAGTGCAGAGAGAGAGAGATGCCACCTGAATGGGTGGGAGGAGCCAGCTTGAAGACCTTCCAGACAGACTTAAAGGGGAAAGGAATTCTGCCAAGTGTGGATAGTACACCATATCCATGCCCCTAGAAACAAAGATTACTTACCAGTTACTTTCGATCTTCTTGAATATCTTCTTCATACAGCCAGATGCTTTGGTCTTATAGCCGGAGGCCCAAGGCGCCCCCCCCCCCCAGTTCGAACTTTTGGGGCTAATGACCCCAACATAGCATCAATATGTGATGTAGCACACACTGGCATCCTATTGTAACCCCCCTGCAAATGGGGGTTCCCAAAAGACTTCCAGGAGCTTGCTTGAATGCTCCAAGCCTGAATGGTGTTTGGCATTTAAGCCATTTATCAGTGAGTGTTTTTAGAACCTCTGGTACTGTCTCTTTAAGAGCTGTCTGCTTGCAGACATAATTAGTTTGTATGGGGGACTGTGTGTTTCTTTGATTGAGTACCTCAAGCTGCTGCCAATTCACTTCATTTTGCAGTCACTAGGAGTGCAAAGGGAACCTATCTGAAAGATGTAACTGTTTGCCAGAAATTATTTAGAGTAATAATGAAATTACAGTTTGTCTAACCTGCTTTCTTTGCAGTCAGAACTGTCTGCTAGTTCCCCATTCTAGTTTTGAACTGCTGAACTGGACCAATCAGTGTGGGGTAAGCTAGCTCTAAAATGGTGCCTTGGACGAATCAGAACTTGGACTCATAATCTGAGCCAGCCACAAGAGGATTGTATAGGCAGTGACTCTGGGAGATGTAGTTTAGACTTCAGTGCCTTTTGGACCAACAGCAGCAGTCTATTGTGAGTGACAGCCAATCCAGTCAAGAACTGGGAGGAACTCAAAGGAAGTGCCCGGTTTTGTCGGTTGGAGTTTGAGTTGAGCTTTGGCAGTGAAGAAGGAAGGAGCCCTGTGCTTTTCAGTGTGCAGTTTTAGTCAAAAAGCGTTGTGTAAGGCCCAGAGTTCCGTCTGCAGCTTGTTAGGACTGAATCAGTCCTGTGAAAGAATCAAAGGATCTCTGAAGAGTAGAAACCAGGCTCACCCTGTAGAAGACTGGAGGAATTGCTGAAAATTGCATTCGGTCTGTCAGGAACTGAATCTGCTGTGTGTTCTCCGGGTATTGTGCAGTAATTGCGATCGGGATACAGATGCAGCCTGCCTGGTATAGTGCTTTCTTTTATATGGATGTGTGAAGAGGTTTGTACCTCAAGTGAGCCCTGCTGACATTGAGAGGACCCTATCTTATTTGGAGGTCGTGAGTACTAATTCAGGGTCGCTCCTGTTGATGCACATTAAATCAAATGGAATTACTGTACTGCTGACTGTTTAATTCTCCTTTTCTCTGTGTGAGAGGGCCCTACCAGCTACCCACGGTTTGGACTAGCCACTAGGGCTTGGGTACCCAGGGACAGTAACTGATAGGGATAGGCCTGTGCACAGAGCCATAAATGAATTATTAGGTGATAAGCTAATTAACCTGATTTCCCCCTGTCCTTGTTATATCCCCTAAATAAATCAGAGCTGCTTGTTTCAGCAAGTTATACTGCCTGAGGTATTTGTCTATGTTAAAGTACTGTACTGTGATTGTTGCACTGTATCTCATTTCACAGGAGGTCCCAGTGCGGAACCAGACCTGGGGTAAGTGTATACTGTGAAGGTAATTCTGATATATTGTGTGGGCCACTAGTGGGAAGAAAGGGGGGTTGCAGTGTCCCAGAGGGCTGTGACCAAGTTAGTTTAACTATTGCAAACCCTGACCTCTGGGTGGAGGCATCCGCCATTGGATCCAGGCCCCTCAACCTGTTAGTGGCAAATCAGGCAGGGGTAGTAGCCCCTGGGATAGCGCCATCTAGGGGTTACACTATATATCGAGCGACCAGCCTCAACCACTTCAGTTTCTTTTTTATCAAGTAGAGCTATAGAGACAGACAGAGATGGGAAAGTAGACTAACAAAAAACAAAGATACAGTGCAAGACAATTGAGTGCTCTTGTGAAGCAGGAATGATAAGATGACAAAATGTATATAAAGTGTGTGTGTGTGTGTGTGTGTATATACACACACACACACACATATATATATATATTTTTACAAAAGGTTTGTTAAGAACACCATGAAGATTACATCTACCAAATGAAAAGGAAGAGCCCCCCACCCCCGAGGGTTAAAATTTTGAAAAAGCTTATATGCACAGACAAACAAGATCCACTAGGGTAGGAAATAATACAGAATGCTGTTATGATGCTACAAAAACAAAAGTCAAAGGCTACTGAAGAATTGCATAAAATAAAATGAAGGAAGAAAGCTGATGCAGTTGTCCACAGAGAAAAAGGGAGGGAAGAGGTTAAAGAAAAGATATATCCCCTGATGGGACTGAGTAACACGTAACCATGGGTGTAATTTAGAATGACCAAAAGAAACAACAACAATTCTCTTCCAAACATTTGGTAAGCATCCAAAAAACATGACATGGTGAGCTGATACCCTAGTCAAGAAAAACACAAGATGACCCCAGAGACTGCCATGCAACTGGACTATAGCCTTTTTTTTTAATTATTCTGTGTATCTCCTCCTCTGGTTCAAATCAAATCAAATTAAAATTTATTTTTAAAGCGCTTTTCAACAAACCAAAGCGCATATACAATATAAAACATCAAATCAAAAATATAAAATAACAGGCAGCAATCACAGAACTAAACATTGTCCCCCAAATGCCTTTTCAAAAAAATAAGTTAATACGGATTTAAAAGTCTCAGTGGACAGGCACTCTCTAATCCGATGAGGTAGAGAATTCCACAGGATTGGGGCTACAAAAGAAAAAGCCCTAGCACCTGATGTCAGCAAACGGACCCTGGGAACCTCTAGCAATCCCTCGTCGGTGGAGTGGAGGGTGCGGATGGGGCAGTAGGGCCGAAGGAGATCTTGCAAGTAACCCGGTCCCTGTCCGTGTAGGGTTTTATAGGTCAGCAACGAGATCTTGAAGGTGATCCTCCACAGCACCGGCAGCCAATGCAGTTCGTGCAGCACAGGTGTGACGTGGCTAGTTCTCGACAACCCTGTCAACAACCTGGCCACAGTGTTCTACATCAGCTGCAGGTGATGGAGATCCACCTCTGGTAACCCTAGGCACAGAGCATTGCAGTAATCCAGAAGAGAGGACACAAAGGCGTGAACCAATGTAGGAAGGTCCTTGGGTGGAACAAGGTGTTTTATTTGGGTGATGTTCCTCAGATGATAGAATGAGGACTTGACAACTGCTGACACCTGTGCTTTTAGCGGCAGTTCGTTACCAAACACAACTCCCAGATTCCGCACCCGTTCAGAAGGTCTCAACTGGTTACCCCCTAGCACAAGGCCAGATGGTTGTCCAGGAGTCAACTTCTCTACCTGCTGACCTGGGTCCACCACCAACACCTCAGTCTTGTCCAGATTTAGTCTCAACCAGTTAGCACTCATCCAGTCTTGACTCTCAGCAAGGCAGTTGTTAAAGACCTAGATTGCACTGTCCTATTTGGGTACAAAGGACATGTAGAGCGGAGTATAATCTGTGTAGCAGTGAAAACTCAGCCCATACTGCCTTATAATGTCTCCCAATGGCAACATATACACCGTGAACAACATGGGGGCAGCATGGAACCCTGCAGCACCCCACAAGGCAGGGAGAAGGGGGCCGAGGAAAAAATCCCTGACACCACCCTCTTAGTCCTGCCTGTGAGGAAAGAATGGAACCACCTGAGAACTGTCCCCGACAGTCCACAGAGTAGCCGCAGGCATTCCAGCAACACCCCATGATCCACAGCTTTAAATGCTGCAGAGAGAGATCAAGGAGGACCAGAATCGAACGACTCCTCCAATCCCTCACTATTAGGAGATCATTAAGTATTCGAACCAACGCCATCTCGGTACTATGCCTTTTCCTGAAACCAGACTGGAGAGGATCATAGACTTCGTGGGTGGTAAGAAAGTTCTTGAGCTGCAGCGCGACTACCTTCTCAATAACCTTCCCCAAAAAGGGTATGTTAGAGATCGGTCTGTAGTTAGCAAAACAGTCTGGGTCGCAGGAAGATTTCTTTAAAAGGGTTGTCACCACAGCCTCCTTCAGTGGGTCCAGAAACATCCCCTGATCCAGCGAACACCAGACTATCTCAGCAAGGATCGGTCCGATGCCATCCATACACCCCACAAGGAGGTGGGTTGGACCGGGATCCAAACTACAGTAAGTTGGTCACAAGCTCTGAACAATCTTCATGATAGCCACGATCGCTGGCTGATTGAAATCTGTCCAGACAGGCCGGGTGCCTGTACCCTCGCGTCGACCACCACCGTACACATTTGAATGTGTCAGGCAGATCTCCGACCTGATGGAGGATACCTTATCTGCAAAGAATTGAGCGAACTCATCACACTTTAATTGTGAAAAAGCTCTCCGGCCTCAGAGGCAGGCTAGATTGCACAGCCTGTCCTCAGTCCGGAAGAGCTGAGCCGGTCGATTCTTTGCTGCAGCAATCTCCCTGGACAGAAACTCTGCCTTCTTAAGGGAGATTACTGATTGATAGTCTGAAAAATGGGCCATCAACCTAAGTCTGTCCTCCTCCCGGCCAGATTTCCACCAACAACGTTCCAACCTTCGCCCCACTCTCCTCAACCCCCTCAAAGTCCCATCAAACCAAGGGGACCGAGGACGGAGAGGGAGCGGGCGAACTCGGACAGGTACTATGGAATCCAGGACCCTCAGCACCATACTATTATACTGCCCTACTAGGTCTCCTGGATCCAGGCATTCCAATGGCCTACTCGATAGGTCCAGTACCGCCATCAGACCCTCTGGGGTAACACCCCTCAAAGGGTGGTACTGGACCATCTCCAAAGGGGCAAGTCTCACAGGAGGAGCCTTGAAACTGAACCTTATAGAGTGATGATCTGACCATCCAACTGGTTCCACCAAAAAGTTAGCGGCCTCCATGCCCAGAAGGAACACTAGATCCAGAGAGTGACCCTGAGAATGGGTTGCAGTGGTAACTACCTGTGTGAAGCCCAATGAGATCATCAGTTGGAGGAAGTTCTGACCAAAATGCGAGAGTTTACCGTCGACCCAGGCACTGAAATCCCCCAGGACCAACCACCTGGGGGATTCCAACACCATGTCGACCATGAAGTCTGCAACTTCCTGCAGGAAAACGTTCCCATCTCCAGGTGGACGGTAGATGAGAAGAATCCTTCTGCCCACACCTGCTCTCATGATACACTCGAAGGATCTGGTGGTCTCCACTGGAACCGCTAAAAAGCCCAGTTCCGTTTTAAAACAAATGGCTACAACCCCACCCCTACGATCCAATCTCGGGCAGTGTATCACCGAGTACCTGCCTGGAACCGCTGACTCCAATATCAGACCGGCATTCTCGTCCAGCCAGGTCATGGTGATGCAAGCCAGTTCAGATGTCTCAACAAGATCAGCAACAATTGCTGTCTTGTTTTTTATTGACCTGGCATAGCATAACACTGCCCGAGTTGGATGTGAGGCCATGGAAGAGCAGGCCACTTGCCCATTATCCATGGAGCCCTCGGGTATGGGAACCAGGCAGGGAAGTCCCCTTTCCTGGACCCATTTCGCCCTGGGGAGCCTCCTTGATCCTACTACCCCAATCGGCCCACCCCGCTCCCTTCCCCCCGCCCCAGCCCTTCCGAGCAATCCCCAGAGCACGACAACACATATATACCATGGGCTGCAATGGGGGGCTATAAAAGGGGCTTAGGTCTCTCAGCCTGGACGGGGAGTAGCGTCTGCCCACCGAAAAATGGTCTCAACACATGCTGCCAACACTATATCAGCAGTGAATCCAACAATAAACTATTAACAAAAATCCCTATTTTATAAAACCAACAACCCCCCCAAAAATAAACCCCAGGCACACCTTAAAAATTTACAATCAATCGGTAACTCATATAAAGTCCATAAAACAGTCTGTTTAGTCTCTCCACGCTAGTTTGTAGTAATAGATGCCCCCATGAACTCTCACTTCAGGGGGTTAAGTCAGATAAAACATACAAGAGGCCACCAGCTCTCACCTGAGCCTCATGGAATTAACAGTATAAAAGTATAAAATACAAAGCACTCTCACTACTTAAAAATGTCCATTTCTCTTGAGCCAGACAATGGAGAAAAAAGGTGAAAAAATGTCTCAAACCAGTTTACGAGGATCCGGAGACATATTTGTTGGCCCAATTGACCAAATAAAAAGTCCACTAAGAGTTCTTCTTCTTCTTAAGCTCGCTGTAGAAAATCCTTGGTCTTTGTGAGCAGGTCCAGCAAGCGCAGGGCAGGCTCTTACACTCCCACCACCTAGGAGAGGGGAGGCAGCCCAAATAATCCCACAGACCACGGACCCTGAGAGACCACCCGGTTAACACCTGATGTCCCCCCGAGCACCTAGGAGGATTCAGGTCCAGACCAAGCCCTACGGCTGACTCTCCTCTCCAACCTCCCTTCTGGGGACCAGGCACCTTTACTCCCCCCCTCAGAGGACGGACGCAAAGATCCCTAACCCCCACTCGCTCACTTCAGTTTCTTCAATGCTCCGCCACTAGCACCAAGTCCCACAGCGGTCCACACCAATCTCCACTCTGTGGTCTTCTGAATGCAGTATGTCCCAGTCACTGCACCGCCCAAACAATCGAGTGAACATGATAGTTCCTCCGGCACTCCTCGATGTTAACTGCCTCTCCTCCTGCGCATGGTCGGGCTGCAAATGCAGGCTCCAAACGAACTCCGGACCAACCCGAGAACCGATCGGCACCAAGTATCAGTTTATTTTCCGTTTTTCCTCCTCTCCTTCATCAGCTCAAGAACCAAATCAATGGTAGCATGTTAAAAGGGACTAAAAAGAGCATTAACGGTTCAACTCTTTCGGACGAGTACCCCAGCCCCGTCACTCCGACCACCACCTGGACTTACTGCCAGCTGTCTTCCCCCAGGGACTACCCCCCCATGAGTTTGGCAGTGTTCCCAACCCCCAGCATGATCTGGATCCAGTTTGCGCTGGCATGCCCGGCTAGTCAGGTGTGGGGCCTGTGAGTACTCATCACCATCCTAGCGCCGGCTTCTTTCCCTATCTTCAGGTGCCCCTGGGAGGTGTGGTGAGGCAAACCACATGCTTCTGCTTGACATGCACCAATGTCCGCCATGCCTCCTTGACATTCGGGCCCAGCTGCCTCCCCCTGCTTCTGCCAGGGGCCAGACAAGTGCTGGGCTCTGCCCACTGTTCCACTCTGGAGTAGGAGAGCAGTACAATGAATGCTCAGTCCTCCCCCCCACCGACCAGCCCTCTGATGCCCTGAGTTTGCTTCTGAACCTAGGTTATCGGTGTTGCAAGGGGTAGCACTACTGCTATACTGGTGGGCCAGCAAACCGGATCATAGACTTGACTCAAGGTCCCACTTGGGGAGAACAGGGAATACTATGGAAGAGACACTCAAGAAACTCAAAGAGTTACAAGTAACATTCCTTTCTTTTTTAGAGTCAGCCTCCTCTGTTCAGTCACACTCTTTCATCAAGTAACCAACAGTACCCAGAAAGTCATGGGTCAGAGACACAAGCAGAGATAAAACTAGCAGTAAGGCTGTGGCACATACTGCTAGTTTAATCCTTGCTTGCACCTCTGTCTCATGACTTTTTCAGTGTTGCTGGTTACTTGATAAAAAGTGTGACTGTGGCACAGCCTGACCGACAGCTCATCCAACAGTGTCTAGGACATGGATGCACAAAGAAAAAGTGTCTCTAGCCGACATGATCAACACAGAGCCCATTACAGACACACAAAGGACAGATGATCAGAAAATCTGATCTGCTTTCAGGGATGTACCTACCATTAGTGGGTCAGCACTGGTGGCTTCTGACAGAGCAAGAACTGGGTTTTAGAAACAAGCGCAGGGCACACCTGAGATTGTGGTTTAGCATGGGACAAGACTAGATGTCTCATTGAGGATACCCTATGTAGTTTTGTGCATTCCTCAGGAAACGAGTCCATTGCTACAGATTTAGCGATCCTGTGGCTAAACAGCAGAGAACCTTAAGAGAGGATTTTAGAATTTTACATCTGGATGGTGCCCTGACTTAATCTAATGAATCCACGATTGTCAATGAAGGCAGACTGTTTTGACTGCCACTCTGGAAGCAACTTCATAGGCATCATTTGAAGACTGTACCAGATTTCTGTTAGGCATAGCATCCTTGACAGACAAATCTTAGAGAAATTAATCATCATGAGGCATTAGTAACAACCTGACATGGATATGATCCTACAAGAGAAGCTGGTAGCTGCTGGCTGTGTGCATCTGATAAGATGCTTTACAGACCCCAGCAGTGGCAGAGGCAAAGGATTTTCTGCCCAAGACATCCAGCCTTTTGGACTCCAGAGGAGGAAGTAAGGAGACAAGGAGATATTACAATAATGTGCCCACTGATGTTTGCAAACACTGAATGCCTGACAACAGTTGGGATTAATGGCATGGGGGTCTCTGATGCCATCATACACCTGGTTGTAACCCCCTAAGGAACTGCAAGCATGGTAAACAGGTGGTGCCAAACTGCTACATTTGCCAATGTGAAAACTGGTTGACCAAAAGGCTCTGTAACCTATGTTGGAGATGGGAGATTATGAAAGGCCGGGTTAAACCATCTAGGAACATTAATCAAGGTTGCTGGTCTCCATAAGGCTTGCTGCATATCTGCAATGAATCACTGAAAAACAATGCCTTCAGTTGTAAAAGGGGAAATATACACTGATGTTTTCTTGTCCTCAAAGAATATAGAGACTGAGAGGTTTTCTCTGTGCATGGAGTAGGACCCAAGCCAGGATCAGAGACACAAGGGCAGATGTCTCTCTAAATCAGGCTTTCACAGAAGAAAACTAAGTGTTAAACTGCTTGTCAGACAGCATGCCTGGCGGGCAAAGATAATCAGCTAACTACAAAGGCAGGCAGTTGGTAGAGGACACCAGTGCTGGAATTAGGGACAGCTGTGGAGGTACAGAGTGAGTATTAGAGGGTTCAAAACATGCACACAGGGTAGGAAATGGTATCCCCGGTGTAAACTGCGGTGCCCCAACAACAGAGGAGATTTCAGACCCCTGGTTAGGGGATAGTGTGCGGAAACACAGAATGAGGCATACCTCGCCATGACCAATTCATGGGTGGGGCTGGAAAAAAGTCCCATGCGACTGTCCACAATAATGAAAGAAAACCCTCTGGTGCTTGTGGTGGCACCTACCCTGGCATCAATGTACATCCTAAGTTCAGTGCAGATGAAAGTACCATTGTCAGTACCGTGACTGGTGCCAATAGAGATGCAGTTCTTGGAACTATTGTTGGCACTGTAAAATGCAAATGTTTTGGTACCTAGTACAGCAGTGACTGCAAGCTTCTTGGAGGACTGACCACACAAGGAAAACAGTGCCATGCTTGGCTGCAATGAAGACCTAATAATAGGGTTTGAGCAATGCCTACACTGAGGCTTGCACTAGACAATGGTGACCATCCATACAGCACTGGTCATAGGGGAAAAGCCAGATGAGGCTTTTCTGTCACCGTCCCAGGAAGGAAAATGGAGGGAATTCTGAGTCAGAAACGACTATAGACTCCAAGACAAAAACTTTGGCAACGTTGTGATACTCTGAAGCACCCTGTCTGGGCTGGACTGGAGGACAGGCAGGAGACGTGCTGAATAGGGCCATTTTTTCAGGATGCATGCTATGGACAAGGGTTTCCTTTTCGCATCTTTATGCCCTATTTTTTAGTGTACAAGGCATAAGTCAGCAAAAGTGATGGCATGACGTGATGGCGTGGTCTGAGTGCAGACACAAGATCAGAGGATTGCTGGTGCACGCACTTTTGTTTCAGCACTAACAGAAAAAGAAAAGGATTAGCAGAAAAAGAGATAGAGAACTAAATACACTTACAAAATAAGAAAAACCTAATAAGGCCTACACTGGCAGAGCCTGAACGACAAACTCCCACAGAAGTGATGTGCAATTCTACAGTGGCAAAAAAAGGAACTGCGGTCCTCGCCTCCCCTATTGGCACCTGACGATATTTGCCACAGCTCGGGGGTACATCCGCCACCCCAGCCCTGCCTGGGGGGTAATTCCAAGGATCAGTGGAGGTAAGTGGCTGTAGCTGGGGGAGGCTGGGGGACCAGGAGGTGCCGGGAGGTCCTCAGACAAGGATGGGCTGGAATGTAGGGGGCATAAAGAGAAACATAACCCAAAAGAAAAAATTACTCACCTTAGTAATGTTGTTTCTTCTAATGGAGTCTTGCTGTATTCTGACAATAGCAGTGAGTCCCAACCTTCGAACTGCCCCGGAGATGAAAGAGTTAACTTTCCATGAAAGACATGGAACGCTGAGCTCGAGCTCGGTTGAGATTCTGTCTGTTGCTGTTTAAACTCATACCATCAGATCTTTACGAGCTAAACTCACTAAGGTCCTGTGTGGAAGCTGTAAACCTACACTAGCCAACTGGCTACTAAACATAAAACACATTTTTTTGGTCCCAAAAAAAAGACTCAAGTCAGGAGACCCCAAAAATGAAAAAAACACAACACCCACTCACCGCAAGAAAAAAGGGGGTGAAAACAACAAAGGTTGGCACCTACTGAGTGCCAACACTGCACTACCCACCACATCCCAAAACAGAGGTTCTAAGAGGGGCAGGCGGGGATCAGAATACAGCAAGACTCCATTAGAAGAAACAACATTACTAAGGTGAGTAATTTTTCTTCAAACAACATAAGTCTTGCTGTACTCTGACAACAACAGACTACAAAGCAGTACCTCCATGGAGGAGGACAGAACCTACTAGGGAATAGGATCTGAAGCACAGCTGTGCCAGGCGAGCATCACTCCTAGCCTGGATATCAGGGAGTAATGCTTGGTAAAGTGTGAACTATTTTCCAGGTAGCTGCTTGACATATCTCTAGAATAGGGATGTCCTGGCAGTGGCCAGGAAGCAGCTATACCTCTGGTAAGTGAGCCCTCAGGCCTGAGGTGGAACCTTACCCAGTTTTTCATAACAAAATTGGATACAAGAGACAATCCACCTGGCAATGGATCTTTTAGTGGCAGATTTCCCTTTACCAACCTCGTCATAAGTGAGGAACAGTTGGAGGGAGTCAAACCTGTGACCCTTGGTATGCTCTATGTAGTAGCTAAGGGCTCTTTTCACATCTAAACTGTGCAGCCTCCTCTCGCCAGAGGAAGAATGGTCAGTGAAGTACACAGGAAGAGACATAGATTGATTAAGGTGGAAACCTGAAACCACCTTAGGCAAGAACTTCCTGTTAGTCCTGAGGACCACCTTATCTCTATGAAAGGAGATAAAATCAGGCTCCACTGACAAAGCTTGTAATTCACTTATGCGTCTGGCAGAAGTGATGGCTACCAGAAACACAGTTTTCCAAGTCAAGTACTTAAGCTCTGCTGAAGACAAAGGCTCAAAAGGGGGGTTGCATAAGCTGAGCAATGCAAACATTAAGGTCCCAAGCAGGGGCAGGGTCCCTGAATGGAGGGTTGGTGTAAAGCAATCCCTTGAAAAACTTGGAGAATACAGGGTGAGCTGAAAGAGGAGAGGGCTTACCTGCTGAAATAAAAGCAGACACAGCTGCCAGATGCACATTCAGTGTAGCTGGTCTCAGCCCCAAGCTATTTAAGTGGACCATATAATCAAGGACTGTGGGCAAATTAGCAGATTCTGGGGAAATATGCTTCCCAGAGCATCATATGGAAAACCTTTTCCATTTGGAATTATAAGTAGCCCTGGTGGAAGGTTTTCTACAAGCCTTCAGGATATCCATTACACACTGGGAGATGTGTAAGTCAGCAAACTCTAACTCTTCAAGAGCCAGGTCTTGAGATTAAGAGATTTGAGATTCGGGTACCAAACCCTCCCCTGAGCACAGGTTAACAGGCTGTAATTCCTGGGAAGACACAGGGGAAGATGGACTGCTAAGGACAGTAGGAGTGGATACCAAGGCTGTCTGGCCCAGTCTGGAGCAATCAGGATCATCTTGCAGGGTTGAGATCTGATTTTGACTAGCACTTTGAACAGGAGAGGAAGGGGAAAGGCATGAGAAACTTCCTCCCAATTGAGAACTAAGGCATCCAGAGGGACTGAGCCCAATACTGGGGCCTGCAGCAAAAAGGGAAGTTGGTGATTGTCTGGGGCTGCA
Source organism: Neoceratodus forsteri (assembly GCA_016271365.2). Lineage (NCBI taxonomy): Eukaryota > Metazoa > Chordata > Ceratodontiformes > Ceratodontidae > Neoceratodus > Neoceratodus forsteri. The sequence goes on from CM057450.1 coordinate 1,226,425,591, forward strand.
AAAGATCTATCTCGGGGTGCCCCATCTGGAAAATATCACCTCCAAGACCAGGGGGTCCAGTGACCATTCGTGATGGCCCTGGGAAATCCTGCTGAGAGCATCTGCCAGGACATTGTCCTTGCCTGGGAGGTGAACTGCCGTGAGGGAGGTGTTCAGGGAGTAAGCCAGAGACCACAACTTCATTGCTTCGGTGCACAAGGCCGTAGACCGAGTGCCTCCTTGCTTGTTGATGTACCACATTGTGGTGGTGTTGTCTTTTCTGACCTGAACAACTTTGTTCTGAACAGATTTGGAAAAAGCTTGAAGTGCTAGAAATACTGCTCTGAGTTCCAACAGATTGATGTGGCGCAGAGATTCCTGGGGACCACAACCCCTAGGTGGTAAGTCGCCCATGTGAGCCCCAAGAGGGAGGCATCATAGTAAGGATTAAAGAGTGAGACTGAGTGACAAATGGAACCCCTTGTCTCAGACTGTTCTGATCCTGCCACCACTGTAGGGCCTGGATCAGGGTTCGAGTTACTGGGATCAATTTGGTCAGAGGGTCCTTCCTTTGAGACCAGAAGGCTCTCAAATGGAACTGAATGTCCCTCATCTGAAATCTTGCTCCCTGCACTACTGCTGTAGAAGCAGCCATGTGCCCCAGGAGCTGTAGAAAATGCCTTGCTGGTCGAGACACCTGCAGGGTGAATGAGGAGGCCAGAGAGACCAGGGTCCTTGCCCTGTCCAGGGGAAGGAAGGCTCTGGCCTTCTCTGTGTCTAGCTCTGCACCTATGAAGGTGAGGAGCTGGACAGGCTCTAGAACTGACTTTGGAAGATTTAGAAGGAAACCCAAGGAAGTGAGCAGTTGCTGAGTTATCTGTAAGTGTAACTTGACTTGGTCTGGGGACTGGCCTACTATGAGCCAGTCGTCCAGGTAAGGGAAGATGGCAATCTTCTGCCTTCTTATAAACAACTACCACTGCCAGGCATTTTGTGAATACCCTTGGAGCAGAGGTGAGGCCAAAGGCATTGCTCTGAACTGGTAATGGCCTGAGGGCAGCTCGAGCCTGAGGTACTTTCTATGGGAGCTTCTGACGAGAATATGGAAGTAGGCATCCTTGAGGTCCAGGGACACTAGCCAGTCCCCTGGTCTTAGAGAGGGTAGAATAATTCCCAGAGTCACCATTTTGAATTTTGGTTTTAAAAGCTGCTTGTTTAAGTATCTAAGATCCAGGATGGGCCGCCATTCTCCTGTCTTTTTTGGGGTAAGGAAGTACCTGGAGTACAACCCTTTGCCTTGGTGTAGGGGTAGAACCCTTTCCACAGCTCTGAGAGCTAGGAGGGAAGAGACCTCTGCCTCTAAGGCAAGTGCCTCTGATGGATTTGCAGGTGGAAAGGATCTGGTTCTCATCTTTGGAAACTTTTTGAAGCTGAGAACCAGTCCCTGGCTTACTACTTCCAGGACCCACTTGTCTGATGTCAGAGACTCCCAGTCCTGGACAAAGTAAGCCAGCCTGCCCCCTACAGGTAGCTGAGAATCGGCCCTGGCAACTCCATCAGGGTGACTGTTTGGCAGGGGCTTTGGGCTGAGGGGTGGAAGCAGGCCTGCTTGTACCCCGTCTGCCTCTCCCTCTAAAGAACCCCCTCTGGGCATAAGCTGAAGAGGAGGCCTGGGCATGGTAAAAGGCCTATGAAAAGGCCTGCCCCTGCCCCTGGGAAGCTGCCTTTGAGGAGTGGTCTGCCTTTCCTTGGCCTGTGCACTCCTATAGGTGGTCCTATACTCATCCATTTTCTTCATGTAATTCTCTGTTTGCCCCCCAAACAGAGAATTACCCACAACAGGAAAATCCATGACCTTAGTCTGGGTATCCGTGACAAGCTAGTACATTTGAGCCAAGCCATTCTTCGAAGTGCCACAGATGTAGCCATGACTCTAGATGACACATCATTGGAGTCTACTGTAGCATGGAATTGCACCTTGGATGCCTCAATATCATCAGCAGCCACCTGCTCCAGCTCCTTGGCAAGCTGGCCAGGGACCTGTTTTGCTAGGGCCATAACAGTGTCCCATCTGGATTTTTGATACCTAGCAGTATAGGCCATATAATTGGCCTGTCTGAGTCCCAAGGATGCTGCCATGTACTGTTTCTTTGCCATGGTATCAATCCTCCTGGAGTCCTTGTCCGGGGTGTGAAGCCAAGGAATGTTTGCCTTATCACAGGCTGCAGCCTGCACTACTAACATGGCTGCATTGTTGTGTAAGGAACTCCGTGTCAGAGCCTGACAATGTATACCTCTTGTCCATTCTCTTATCCACAGGAGATATAGTGTTAGAGTCTTTAAAATCTTAAATGTCTGTTTCCCAAAGATTTGTGCAAGGAATAGACAGCCTCCTAGACTCTGGGATATCCATCATTTCCACATAGTCAGGCTTCTCCTGGTCATCCACAGCTTCTTCCATAGGAAGCTGGAGGGTTTCAGCCACTTTTTATAAAAGATGAAATGGGAGGGACTCAGAAAGCCCAGGAGGAGACACTCCTGAAGGTCTGTCTGAGGAGATGTCCGGGTCAATGGGCACATCCAGACTTTCAAATCCACATTCACTTTCCTCATACTCTCTTCCTCCTCCTCCTCCGGTTCATAAAATTCCTCTAAATCATACTCTTGAACCGTGGAACCCGCCGAACCAGCGCCTGCCTGATGGTGCCGGTTCGGTCGGAATCGGGGAAAGCGACTGGACAATTTTGATCGCTTTGGCTATTTCTTCAGCAGTTGGAGAGGAAAGTTTTTGCTCCACACCAGCTGATTTTTCTTTTCTAGTTCTTTTAGCTGGAACTGACTCCTCAGAATCGGCTCTCCTTTTGCCCAAAGAAGTCTCGCCCTGGTCAGAGGGCACTCCTTCTGGTTCGGTTTGAACCGAACCGGGCTGGCCATCCGGTTCAGTGGACTTTTTGGCCTCCCTATCCCTGAGCCTACCAGCTCTCTTTTCTAGGGTAGCTGCAGGAAATTTTTAGCAAATCTGGCAGTCTGCATTGAGGGTGGTCAAACCCCAGACAATAAACACAGGTGGTGTGGGGTCAGCCTTGCAAGACTTCCCCACACACTGCAGTGTTGAAACCCAGTGGGTCGGTTTTCTTTGGGTTTCTCAGACATAGTGCCAGCCTAACCAAACTTACCCTTTATGGCAATCCGCCAGGCAAGACCCTCTTATCGGTTCCCAACCGTGTCACAGGTCGTGGAAAAAACCATAATAAAATCCGTTTTTTTAGAACCGATAAGAACCAGTAACTACACTCTAAAAGCACAATTTAAGATTTTTTAAACAACCTGATCGGTTCAAACTGAACCGATAAACCGTTTACAAGTTCCACACAGAATAGAATAAAATAAAACCTATCTAGTACTCACGAATACCACAGACAGAGACTGAACCGACAGGTTACGGTTTAAATTCAGTCAAAACCCGAGAAAAGCAGTACTTTAACCAACAAATTGAACCGAGCAGAAGGAGAAATCTCCGGAGCGACTGTTCAGTGAGGCGGAGTAAAGAATCTGATGGTTTGAGTTTAAACAGCAACAGACAGAGTGTCAACCGAGCTTGAGCTCAGCGTTCCATGCCTGGCATGGAAAGTTAACTCTTTCATCTCCGGGGCAGTTCGAAGGTTGGGACTCACTGCTATTGTCAGAATACAGCAAGACTTCATGTTGTTTGAAAAGACAATATATTGTATCTGCCAATGGAGATACAAAGGAGGCCTGAATATGATAATCCTGTAGCCTTTTACCACAGAATTTTTTATGATACATTTTGGACCCCTGATGAAAATCATGAAAACGATATTGAACATCACGGATAAATCAATGATTAGTCCCAGTTCGTGCAGTACAGAACTAAAATTTGATTACATTCAGAAAATCAGGTGCAATCCTAATGTTTTCTTTTCTCACACAGGATTGATACTCATGGTCATATTACTAATGGATCAAAGAAGACTCTTTGTTCCACCACAGAGACACATAATTTTCAGGAGGTAACTGAATATAAAAGACTGAATCCAAATACCGTCCCCCCCACCCCCATGGTCAACCAACAGCTAGTGGACAGGAGGCTTCCTCCACATATATGGGATGTGACTCACTAAGCTGCCATGGTAAACTGGGCATAAAGGACAACATAAAGCACAAAAGTACTGGAGACAGATTTTGCCCCGGCAACTGCTGTATAGCACAGACTGACACTATGGAACACTTATTTCTAGAATTCCCTAATGTTTTAGAATACTGGAAACAAATGGCTCAGAAATGGAAAGTCTCGAAATGGGGCATCTCACATGTGAAAACATTATAGAAGGAACTTTCACGTCATCTTCAAGTAAATACAATAGATGTACTCTAAGGGAATTTTTTTCCTGTATTAGATTTTTCATATGACATGTGCGTTGCCAGCTAGTTTTCCAATAAATTAAAATTAGGCAACATACACTATTTGAAATGGTGAAACATAGAATTTGACGGCAGATAAGGACTGCTTGGCCCACCCAGTCTGCCCATTTCCCTACCTAATGGATAAGCTGCAGATCCTAGTTAACCAGCAGCCTACTTTTTCCCACCCCCACCCCCTAGAATTGCCTTATGACTGTCCCATGCATGCTTAGATTCAACAACTGTTTTTGACTCCACAACCTCCTCCAAAGGCGTTCCATGCATCCACAACCCTCTCTGAAAAAATACTTCCTACATTACCTCTGAGCCGCCCCCTCTATCTTAAAATTGTGCCCCTTGTTCTTGCACACCTCTTTTTTTGAAAGATGCCACCCTCTTGGACTTTGCTGATTCCCTTGAGGTACTTGAAAGTTTCCATCATGTCCCCCCTCTCCCTCCTTTCCTCGAGGAGTACAGGATATATATCACAGAGTATAAAAACTCCACACCATCTTTTGAAACCAAGTGGAAAAATATAGCTTGGATCCTGTGAAACACAGCCCCCCGCATACACACTTTTTTTTGTGATATCTTTTACTTACAAATAATGGTGAATGGTCATAAGATATTTATGGGGCAGGTCTGAAAGATTCATCACGTGTTACAGTATTCTCCTAGTATACTCTATAAATATAATATAACTCATCGTCCCGCTGGCGCTGAGGGTGGAGGCACTGGACGGCACACCTTGCGCCACGCCGGCAGCCTGTGTTCAGGAGTGAACTCGGGCCGCCGGGGGTCAGCAGAGGAGGAGAAGGTTGGAGCATCCATAGGCAGCTCACCTTCTCCTGGGGAGGGAAGAATGCAGGGGTCGGCAATAGAGTGCCTCCCAGTGGTGTCTGGCTGGTACTGAGCTGGCTTCTGGCTAGGAATCGGGAGGCGAAGCGCAGCAGACAGCTGAAGCATGCACAGGAGCATGCGTGTCCCTACCTGGGCATCATTGCCCTTGGGAGGGCGATGATGCCCTAGGCCCCAGGCCCACTGTCGGACTCCACCCACCAGGGTCCTGATTCTCTGTGCCACAGCCCAACTCCTGCAGCAATTGGATTTCAAGGAGCACCATAGTAGTAGAGGCAGCCCTGCCTTGGGGGTACAAGCCAGAGGGTCGCTGTCAGGTAAGGGCTGTGAAGCGGAGTTCCGGGTGGGGGAGTCTCAGACAGGGCGGGAGCAGCTGAGGGACTTCTGAGAGAGTTCCCCGGGCTCGGCGACCAGAGGGGAAAAGTAAAAAATATATATATATATAATATGACTCATAGTTTTGTACCTCTATGTTTATTTCTGTTGATACAGTTTGCATGTATGTTTTTTTTTTTTTTCTAAGTAAAAACTTCCCCTTCTCTTTTCAAGAAGTGCCATGGAATCATTATCATATACCTGCTAAACCACCAGAAAAGGCAGACAGGACCTCAGTTTAAAAACTCATCCAAAGGATAGCACACTCGACAGTACAGCATCCCCTTAGTACTGCACTTGAGTACCAGCGTCTACGGTACGAGCCCAATGCTGGTATTGGACTAGAACTCACAACCATTAGGTCCAGAAGCAGACCCCTCCTTTTGTAAACAGTCATGTACATACTACCCAAAACAGTACTAAAAAGGCATTTTCCTTCGTGGTGACGTGGTACATCACTGAAACAGTGACTGCTTCTCAATGATAAGTCCCAAACAGATATAATACAAATCTGTGGTTAAATACTTTCGCCTGCGCTGCATCAAAAGTAAAAGGCTGTTTGGCGGATAACTTTTGGTTCTGCTGAAGCCTTGTTAGCCTAACCTAGACAAGAATTTTTTGCATACTGCTACCCATGAGGCGCAGCACTGGGAGCATTACAGTGCACATGGGAATTGGAGAGAAATGTAAAACAAATATTTGCATTTTCTTTTTTCTCTTTCCTGTTTAAGGACTGCTTGTGCCGCTCCTTTTGCAAACTGCTGTTTCTACTGCATGCTGCTCATGACTGTACTAAATGTCTGATTTCCTTTTGAGCTGACTTTGGTACCTAGATCAAGCAGTAACTAAATCACACTGATAGTCCAAAATGGACAAAACACATGTTAATAGTTAGTTGCTCTTAGCTGCACTGGGTCAGATATAAGTCCATAGACCAGGAGATGTAGAACTGTAACCAGCATAAAACAGAGCCGGTGGACATGGCCTACCTAGACTTTAGCAAACATTTGACACAGTCCCACACAAAAGATTAATAAACATGTTAGCCAGCGTGGGGGTGGGTCCCAGGGTTGTAGCCTAGATATAACACTGGCTGGACAACAGGATGCAGAAGGTAATAGTAAATGGAGTCCACCTCAAAGAAAGGGGGGTTACTAGTGGGGTACCGCAGGGTTCAGTACTGGGACGGTCTTCTTTAATGTCTTTATAGGTGACATTGCAGAGGGACTGGAAGGGAAAGTATACCTCTTTGCAGACGACACAAAGATCTGCAACATGGTTGATACACTAGAGGGGTGGAAAGGATGAGAAGGGACTTGGCAAGGTTGGAAGAATGGTCAAAAGTATGGCAGCTTAGATTCAATGCAAAGAAGTGCAAAGTAATGCACCTGGGAAACAAAATCCCAGGGGAAGAGTACACAATGTGGGGGGAGGTACTAACAACAACAAAAATGGGAAGGGACCTGAGGGTAGTCTTATCAGATGGCCTAAAGGTAGGCAAGCAATGCGAGAAGGCAGTAAGGAGGGCTGGGGGGGTTACTGGGATGCATAGGGAGAGACATCACCAGTAGAAAACAAGAAGTTGTTATCCCTCTGTACAGACAGTTGGTGAAACACCATCTGGAATACTGCATGCAATTCTGGAGACCGAATCTCTGCAAGGACAGAGACAGGATGGAGACAGTCCAGAGGAGGGCAACTAAAATAGTGCAGGGCCTGCACCAGAAGCCGTATGAAGAGAGACTAAAGGCGCTTAATATGTATACCCTTGAGGAAAGGAGGGAGAGGGGGGATGTGATAGAAACATTTAAGTACCTCAAGGGAATGAACAAAGTCCAAGAGGGTAGCATTTTCAGAAAAAGAGATGTGCAAGAACAAGGGGGCACAATTTGAAGATAGATGGGGGACAGCCCAGGGGCAACGTGAGGAAGTATTTTTTCATGGAGAGGGTGGTGGATGCATGGAACAGCCTTTCTGAGGAGGTTGTGGGGTCAAAAACGTGGGGGAATTCAAGAATGCATAGGCAGACATAAAGCAATGGGGGTTGGAGGAAATAGACTGTTGGATAACTAGAATCTGCAGCTTATCCAGTAGGTAGGGAAATGGGCAGACTGAGTGGGCCAAGCGGTCCTTATCTGCCATCAAAGTCTGTTTCTATGAGGCCTACAGTTACCACAGGTGATCTAACAGCACACCGTGGTCAATCATGTCTAATGCCAATGAGGGATCTAAAAGGACCAATATTGAACAAATCCCTTGATCCCTCGCAGTGAGAAGATCACAAAACACACCGACTAGAGCAGTCTTGGTGCTGTAACAGGGTCTAAATCCCAACTAGACAGCCCTGTAGATGTCACAACATTCCATACAAACCTCAAGCTGCACTGCCACCACATTCTTGATAACCTTGCCCAGAAAGGGAAAGTTTAAGATTGGCCTGTAATTTGTCAGATCATTAGGGTCTAGACGTGGTTTATTCGGAAGGGGCTTCACCACAGCCCTTTTCAAAGCTGCTTCAAAGACCCCCTCCATCAAAGAACACCTTACAATCTTAGGGAAAACTGGCCCCAGGGATTCCAGGCAACTCAGCAGCAGCCAAGTAGCTCTGGGGTCCAACTCAGAAAAATCCCAGAGCATCTCATCATTAACAGCTGGGTGAAACTCCATTCAGGATAACACATTGTCTTAGCCCCCCACAGACCAGGTACTGCCAGCCCATGTCAGACAGCTTGAGGAGATCCCAGTGTGAATGTAAGATGCATTGTCATGGGAGAATCAGTTAAGCTCTTCATGCTTCTGTGTGGTAAAAGCGCAGTCAGATCGCAGACAGGGGGATTAGACAACCTGTCCACAGTGCAAAAGAGTTCAGTCAGCTGATTCTTACCAGCAGTAATCAGCAATACCTGATTGGTATGTAGTGCTGACAAAGTGGCAGAGTAAACCGCATGTTCTGATATGAGCTACATTCAAGAGCGATGTAAACCATACAGGTGAGGTGGCAACACCCATCATGTATGTGGGCTCCTTGCTGTAAAGAGTGCAGCGAGCACAAACCTGCAGTTCAAGGGGTCAGACATCATCACGGGTAGTCCCCAGGTGAACTGCTGGTGAAAATCCTCCTGGTGGATCTGGCGCTGATGGCAGAATGTTCCTACATGTGTGATCTGCCACAAGAGATGTCCTCTAAGTAGATCTGCAGTTCAAGGGGTCACGCTGCATGAACCACGTAGTAATGATTGATCAGTCAGCATGACACAGTGTAGGCCAGCACTGAGATCATAGCCACAGTGGAGCCAAAGAACCTGGAGATGCAGTGTGAGGCACCAGAAACACTAGGCACAGTGAGGGAAGAGACCAACAGGCCTGCTGACACCCTGACAGAAGACTCTGAGGAGCAGGGCAATATTGGTGGCAAAGATAAACACTCCGATGAGGGAGGGAACGGCAACACAGACCTGCTAAGCTCCCCCTATATCACTGCACCATAGCCCAAGCACACAGACATCCCTGCACTGCCAGAGTAGGATAAAGACAGACTGGCAGGTCTGAGGAAGGCAATGAGTTTGTCCACTGAGAACAGGCCACTCCTGGTGGCCCGATCATGACTCGGAAATGCAATCCATCCTGCTATGCAAGCTTTAGCATTTGGGACCGAGTCACCAAGTGGTCTGAGTCCAGAGGACAGTTGTGCCAAGAAATAGATAGTGATGGGAAAAAACAGATTACTCACCTGTAACAGTAGTTCTAGGAGTGGTATATGTTGTTCATCCACACTTATTGGCATGTCCCTTTCCCTTTAAGGATCGCCGGAAGGTCTTCAAGCTGGCTCCTCCCACCTACCCAGGTGGTATATCCCTCGGCTCCACCCCATGATGCCAGATCTTAGTCCGATGGAAGCCAGGTTTTGTGCGTTCGTATCCAGGAGGTCAGGTGGGTCTGTGTGGATGAACAACATGCACCACTCCTACAACTACTGTTACAGGTGAGTAACCTGTTTTTCTAGGATCATGGATATGTTGTTCATCCACACTTATTGGCAGACTCCTAGCAGTTCTCCGGGAGGAGGGAGGCAAGGCGTACACCCCCACTGATACTCAGTTGGGGAAAAGAGATTGGAGAACTGAGGCCCCAAAACCAACATCCCTGACTCAAGGTCACCATGTGGTAATGGGTAATGAAGGTGTCTGCTGACTTCCAGGTAGCAGCCGACAGATTTCCTGGACAGGGATGTCCTGGAAGCAGCCACCTATGCAGCGGTATGGCGGGTAGAATGAGCTCTTATCCCTCTGGGAGGCTCCATGCCCGCCAACTCGTAGCACAGACTTATGCAAGATGTAATCCACCTTGCAATAGTCCATTTTGCTGCAGATCTGCCAGAAGCAACTTCAGCATAGGTGACCAACAGCTGGCGAAGCTCTCCCCGAATTTCTGCCATCCTCTCCTTATAATAGGAGAGGGCTCATCTCAGGTCCAGGGTATGGAGCCTGTATTCGGCCTCCGAGGTGTAACTAGGGTAGTATACTGGCAGAGTTAACACCTGGTTAGGTGAAACTCTGACACCATCTTTGGAAGGAATTTGGGTGGGGTGTAGGAAACCTTGTCCCTGTGGAAGACCAGATAAGGGGAGTCCACCGAAAGCGCCTGGAGCTCCCCTGTCCTTCTGGCAGATGTGATAGCCACCAGGAAGGCCGTCTTCCATGACAAGTGTGACAACACACACTTGTGCACTGGTTCGAATGGCTTGCCCATGAGCTTTGCCAGTACCAGCAGTAGATCCCACAGAGGTGGAAGTTCACACACCAGAGGAGATATGTGATCCAGGCCTTTGAAAAAGCACCCGACCACTGTCTCCTGCACCAACATCAGCTGACCGGCCAGTGCCTGGTAAGCAGAGATGGCTGCCAGGTGCACTCTAAGGGTCAATGACCAAAGACCCCCTTTGGACACAGACCAAACGTAGTCGAGAATGTTAGCCACTGGACAGGACAGAGGGTCCAGGCCCTTGCCCTGACAACAAATGGAAAATCTTTTCCATTTGAAGGCATAACATTTCCTGGTCGATTCCTTTCTGGATGCCTCCACCATGGTGAAGACATCCTCGGAAAGACCCAAAGCCTGGAACTCTAGCCACTCAGGAACCAGGCTGTGAGGTGCAGGGATTGAAGATCCGAATTATATACCTTCCCCTGATTGAGAGATCAGGTTCAGGCGTGCTGGAAGCCACTCCAGGGGCCTGCAGCTGAGTCTGAGGAGATCTGGATACCAGAACTGGTGCGGCCAGTCTGGGGCTACCAGAATCACCTTCGCCTAGTCCCTCCTCATCTTAAGGAGCACCTTGTGGATCAAGGGAAATGGAGGGAAGTGTAGAAGAGGCCTGGGGTCCACGGCCTTGAGAAGACATCCCCCTGCAGTGAGCCATGCTGAGGGGGGCAGGCATGAAACAGCCTCAGCTTGGTGCTGTCCCTGGAGGCAAACAGGTCCACATCGGTTTGTCCCAGTGGGAGAACAGGCTGTAAGCTACCTCTGGCTGGAGAGACCACTCGTGGGATGTCTCGCCTAAGCGGCTGAGAGCATCCGTCAGATGGTTTGAGGCTCCTGCCACATGAATGGCTAGGAGATCTACCACCAGACAGCTGAAGAGGGTCCAGATGCAGAGCACCTCCATGTAAAGCAGACGGGAATGCATGCTGCCCTGTTTGTTGAAGTAGTACATGGTCGTGGTATTGTCCGTCTGGACTTGAACCACTTGACCCCGGAGTTGAGGAGCAAAAGCTGACAGTGCCAGTCTGACTGCTCAGAGCTCCAACAGGTTGATGTGGTATTGGGACTCCTCGGGGGTCCAGAACCCATGGGCCCTTCTGTCCCCATGTGGGCTCCCCAGTCCACAAGAGAGGTATCGGTCGTGAGGATGGACATCAGCTCAGGGCGGACAAACGGGGTCCCTTCCTGCAACTGGTCTGGGGCTGTCCACCATTGTAGAGCGTCCCACATCTTCTGGGTTACAGTGACCAGCTGGTCGAAATGACTGTGGTGCTGAGTCCATTGGGTGGCCAGCTCCCACTGGAGGGGGTGCATGTGCCACCGGGTCCAACGGACCACGGAGGTGCACGCCACCATGTAACCTAGAAGGCACAGAAAGTTCTGGGCAGGGTGTAATTGCCCAACCAGAAATGATTGGGCAAAGGAGGAGAGAACCTCTGCCCTGTCCGCCAAGAGCCGAGCTCTGGCTTGATGAGAGTCGAGCTCTGCCCCAATGAAGCACATCACTGGGAAGGCACGAGTTCTGACTTGGCCTCGATGATCAAAAGGCTGAGTTGGGAGCAGATCTGGAGGGCCAGGTCCCTGGACCTCTCTAGCTCCTGATGGGTGGGACCTGCTAAGAGCCAATCGTCAAGGTAGGGGTAAATTCTGACTCCCCCCCCCGATGCCTCAGATGGGCTGCCATCACTGCGATGCATTTGTTGAAGACCCATGGGGCCAATGACAGGCCGAACAGCAAGGCTCAGAACTCGTATAGTATCCCTTCAGCTCTGAAGTGGAGGAACCTCCAATGAGATGGACAGATTGAGACGTGAAAGAACGCGTCCTGCAGATCCACTGAACAGAACCACATGTTTCGCTCCAAGGATGGAATGATCTGGGACAGAGTGATGATATCAAAGGTGCGTGACTTGAGATACTGATTCAGGTCGTAAAGATCTAAAATGGGGCACCAGACCCCTATCTGCTTGAGCACCAGGAAGTACCTGGAGACAAGCCTGGGTCTGCTGGAGAATCTGCCACTGGAGCTACTGCCTCCTTGAGGAGGAACTGAGCGATGTCAACTCAGAGAGCTGACTGAGAATGGACAGATACTCTTTCCTTCCATGGGATTTGGCTTGGCTTGGAGGGTACTGCTCGAATTCCAGAGGCAGTCCCTGACCGACCACCTCCAAGACCCACCTGTCCGTGGTGATAGCGGACCAGGCAGAAAGGAAGTGGCAGAGCCGGCCCCCCATGGGAGGACCCAGAGCTGGTGTGACGGGAGAGGTGGTGGCAGCCCCCGCCCCATCACTGAGCAGGCTTGGAGGAGGAGGATCCAGGACCTGAACCTCGGTCTCCTTTACGGATCTGGGGAGGCCTGGGCTTGGGCCAAGGGCGCCAAGCTTGAGCCTGCTGCTGCTGCCCTCCTTGAAAGGAGGGTTGCTGGGCCGTAGGGGAAGAGTACTGAAAAGACTTCTTCTTCTGCTGCTTCTTACTCAAACAACCTTTAGCAGAAGTAGCATCCAAGGTGGCACTGGACTGCTCAATGCGCTGAAGATGACCAACCACACCTGGGCCAAAAAGATTGGTGCCCAGGAAAGGCACATCAGGTAGTTTGTGCTGAGTATCTCACGGGAAAGAGGAGAGTCTCAGCCAAGCCCTGCGGCGAGAGGCAATTGCGGCTGCCAATGAGCAGGCACAAGAGTCCCCAATGTCCAGGACCATCTGAAGCTGCTGTTTGGCAACAGCCCAGCCCTGGTCCTGGACATGCTTGACCATGGTCTGCATGCCCATGGGGAGACGTGGGAGGACTTCATCCAAAGACCCCAAGAGGGCATGGGAGAAGTGTGCCATGATGACAGCCGAACTTGCCTGACGGAGGCCTAAATATGAGGCCACACAGACCTTCCGAGTCGAATGATCCAAGTTTTTGGATTCCTTCTCAGGAGGTTGATCAGTGTCGGCAGAACTGCCAGTACGCCTGAACACAGAGGCAGTCACCAGGCTCTCAGCCGAAGGGTGCTCTGTGAATCCCTCAAGGGACTCAAGGGGTACCGCATACTTGCAGGCCATGCAGGCAGATGGGGCTGGACAGGAGGCAGGATGCTGCCAAAGTTCTAAGGCCGGGCCAACTATGGCCTCAGCCACAGGAAAGGCCTCCGTTGGGGTATCCCCTCTGTTGAGGATATCCGTGAGAGCATACTCTGCCTTCTCCTGGATAGGTTCCAGGGGCATCCCTGAAGACTCAGAGATGAGGCAAAGAATGCTCTGAAAGGACGAAGTACCTTCCTCCGTCTCTATCCCACCAGCCGATTCATCATCCCCGAGATGAGAATGTAGCCCATTCTCATCGAATCCGAGGAATCCGGATACAGCGGTCGCCATGAGTCACCTTCCAGCTCGCCGAGGCGGTCTCAGGGTGATGGTGACCAAAAGGCGCCGGGAAAGTCCGGTGTCTGGTCTAGCTTCCTTAGAAGGAGCCCCTCCCACAGGCTGCTTGGGCGGTGGTTCCTCCACTATCGGTGGAGAGATCGATTTAGGCTGAACCGGAGGTTTCGCCGGCTCCACAGGTGGGGGAACCAATTTAATTGGCTCCGAAGGATTCGGCTTCAGCCTGGGAGGCGAAAGACAAGTAATGGCCAGGGTAGAAGCCAGGGTTGGCCTGTGACCAGTCAAAATCAGCTGTTGCCACATGAGGTCCTCGCAGCGCTGACAGAGTTTCCACCGGAGCCTCTCCTCATCCGAGGAGGACGAGGATGACCGATGGCTCCCCCTTTTTTTTCAAGCATTTGTGGATCTTCCTCAGCCTGTCAGTCGAGGGGGTCCTGGACCGCGATTGAGATCGGACAGGCCGATTCAGTTGCTCGGGAGACACTGGCAGGACCGGAGATTTCCCGGGGTTGGGAACCACTTCCTCAATGGGATTCCCAGTGGGCTGGGTCTCATCGTCAGGGAAAGAAAGAACCAGAGTCCGATTGAGAGAATTGTCGACCGGAGTCGGCGACATTGGGTCGATCGGATCGATGATTATTTCAACTTCGTCGATCGACACTTCGGTCGACTGGCCGGATGACAAAGCAGAGAAGCCAGCGGTTGAAGAGGCAATGTCGACCGAAGTCGAGACTGCCAGTTCCTGGGACTGAGATCTCTCCTGATCCCAAGAACGTCTTCACCGAGATGAAGACGATCCCAGGTCCTTTTCCAGCTTACGGGACTGAGAGGAGTGCATGCCCGCAGGACTCTCTCCCTTAGTCGGGAGAGACTTGCACAACTCTCGGAAAGAACCCGAGAAAGTGGAGCCCAGGTTGAGTGGAACGAAGTAGCTCCACAGCACGAGCCGCTTCCTCCTCAAAGGCTTGCATGCATTCCAGTTGCTCGGCAGATCCTGTGGCCATGGAAACTGCCCACCGAGCCTCCTTTGATTTCACCGGTGGGTTCCGTTTTTCCAGCCTCCCCAACTTCAGGTGTGCGAGATGGTCGTCAAGGACATTAGGGTGAAATGCAAGACAAAAATCGCACTTCAAGGTGTCATGGTCAACACCCAAGCAACAGACACACGTGGTGTGGGGATCGGTACGCGACATGTTCTGGCTGCATGAACACCGGCGAAATCTGGGGGAAGACTTGTCTTCCATAATCGAAGATAAACAATTGCAATAGCTAATGCGAACTAGACAAATTTTCGGAATAACCGAAGGTTTTTAAGCCAGGGCCTACAAAATGTGGAAACATGAAGGAGGCAACCTGAATCTTCCAGCAGAAAGGAAGATCTGGCAACATGGGGCAGAGCCAAGGGATATTCCACCCTGGTGGGTGGGAGGAGCCAGCTTGAAGACCTTCTGGCAATCCTGAAAGGGAAAGGGGCATGTCAACAAGTGTGGATGAACAATATATCCATGATCCTAGAAGAAGAACTTACTCTTGTGTGCAACCTTAAACCTAATCTGCCCACGGGAGATAAAACTGATGGACCACCACTTAATGGCTCCTATGGGCACTGTCCACTACCATGCCACTTGTCAGATACCCACTTGGTCTGTAATGGGCAAAGTCAGTCAGGAATGGTATCTGGATTGCTCGAATACAACCAAGCCCTAGAAGAGAGGTGATTCCGCCACACCACAAGGACATGGAGGACTGGGTTCCCCTGGGAATGACAGGGGTTTTCTGCTGAAACTGTTCCAGGTGGACAGCAAAATTGCCACTGCTAGAAAGAAAGGTGGGAGTATGACTTCCCTACCTCAAAGACTGGCTGAGGCACTAACTCCTGTACAGTGAGGATCTCGGGTCACCACCCAATGACTAAAGGGGGTGTCCACCCATCTGTGCTGGTGCTCTTAATAGGGTAGCCTGGGACCTGGAGATTGCAGAAGAAGAGTCAAGTGCTGCACATCATGTATCAGGCTCAATGTACAATCCCCTTTCAGTCTACTGTTGGAAATTAAGTACCACGCCAAAGTACACTTTTCCTTCAGACAGAAAACGGGTTTCTATTCTACAAGTCACATTCTGTTAATAATCCAAGCAGCCCCCTAATTTTCAGTATATTTATACTACAAGTTTTTGAGAAGTATGATGCCTTCTCTCTCTTCTTCCTCATGTTTATGCTGCAGGATGGAACAACGTATTGCAGATGTGACTTTGTTAGCATTTCATTTCCATTTAGATAGATGTATACACAGCTTTGCAATATGAGAACTAAACCAAATTTCCAAATACGTTGGGATTTTTATAACCAGGGATCAAAACAGCCTTTCATATCTGTCAGGTCAATAGAACAGTCCCTCAGAAAACTCAACAGGCAATCATGAACAAATATATTAAATTATTTTCCCCAAGAAACCCTCACCCTGTAAGAAAATGTTTTTCAAACATCAAAATATATCAGGCAGATCTATGCAAAATAAAACTGGAATGAAATGATACAGAATCATCTGCCTTTTAAAAAAATAAATATTTTAGGCTAAATATTTGACACTTAGGAAAAAGGAAAACTAACACAATAAGCAGCTCTTGCAGAGGAAACTTAACAAGATACTGCCTTAGTAAGCCAAATCTGGATACGTCAGCTCTTGTCTAAATTGGGCTTGTGAAACAATGAAAGCTCACTTTTCCACATCAGCCTCTCTATGCCCTCGGGTGACAGAATGCTTACACTGCATAATAAATTCTGAAGAATTGTCTTTAAGGTTCTGAGTCCACAAATGTTATATGCAATGCAAAATAGATTTGTTTTTTCACTGAATTTCTGAAAAGCTGTTTTTCATTTATTTGTTCATATGATTAGACTGCTAACAGTATAAATGTGAGAAAATAAAAAAATATGCAATACTGCCCCCCCCCCATGCTTAACATTGATGCTTATATACATATTATCTATTCTCCAGTTCTAAAAGTAGCACACTTCAGCATTCTAAAATGTTTGACATTAAAAGCTAAACCAGGGGCTGTATGAAACCAAATTCTATTCTGAAGGTTTCACTGAATGTTTTATATCAAAATCTACTCTGTTGCATTAAACAATAGTGGTAGCTTCACAGCATATATAACAGCTATATATGCCAGCATTAAACAATGCTTCAGAAATGGAATGCTCTTTCCTGTTTATTATTTATTGATCAATTTAGCTAGAAGTTTGGTAAGATAACCCCCATGAGATGTTACTTCTGATTTTCATGGGGTTTCCAGGGGGCAGCAGCTCAAAACATTCATCTTTTATTCACATTTACACATAACAAAGAAATTAAAAGGAAACATTTGTGAACCATGCACATCATAGTCTGAAAGCCCATGAAAAGCTTTCTTAAATGAGGTATAGGGTTGCTTGTAGCTGGCAGCAATAGAGATATTGATAACGAAGTCTGACCTGCTGTATGTTGACACTATACTGCAACAATTTTTAGACTTTCATGTCACACAGGTGAAGCTGTGCCCAACTACTATGTCGTCAGGCACAGCTTTACTCTCAGTGACATCACAAGGTTCTAAAAATGGTGGGAGTGTAGCATTAATATGGGGCAGACTTACTCATCGATATCTCTGGACTGCTGCCAGCTACAGGTAAGTGCAGTATCTCTTTCAAAGAGCTCTTCATGGGCTTTCCAACTATGAGAGACACTGTTCTTAACTGTTCCCCTTTATGTAACCACTTCACACACCCTTAAACTACAGGGGTTGGTTTGAACTTATTAAATGACTGCAAACTTTTACCCCAAAACTCAAACTCAGGTTTGCATCTATTTGGCAATCATGATGTGAACAGCCATGTTTCACACTGCAGGTTTAGTACACCCTTTTCCAACCTCCCAGCAACGTGACCCTTCCCCCCTCCATTTCACAGCCTGCATTGTTTTCAAAACAGCCCCTCTCCCAGCTATGCCCCCTCTCCACTGTGCCCTCTCAAATGTCCTTATATCATCTTTTAACGTAACAGTGATCTTCTGGGCACACAAGTCTACTTCTTCCATTTAAAAAGAGACTTCATTTCACAAAATTAGGGAAATGGTTGGCATGGAACTAAGCCTGGTAGAAGGAAAGGAGAGGCTGAAAATATATGTACTAGGCTAAACTCACTGAAACAGAAGGCTGTGGGGAAGTGTTGCCTCAGAGAAGAATCAGGCAGTGAGGGCAAAGCATAAGAACAAGAAGGAAGCCTTTAAAACAGTGAAGAGAAGCTGTCAAACAAAACGAGAAAAAGAATAAGGGAGGCCTTACAAATGGAGTGAAAGAAGGTTATAATGAAGGCAAAACAAGAATACCAGAATAGCATTGCCATGGATATAGTAAGGAACACTAAGACATTTTTAGTTATGTCAGAGGTAAGAAGCGCACAAAGGAGAGAATAGGTCAAGTAACATCCAGGAGGGTCAACAGCTTGTTAGTTGGAGAGAAGAGGCTTGCAGAGGAGCCGAATGCTTATTTTGCATTTGTCTTCACTGAGGAATCTGGAGACTGATTGCGAGCAGCATTGCCATTTTGAAGGTGGGGTGGGGGAAATGCAATCAATAGGTAGTTAGCACAGTGCTGGGGGCAAATATTTAGATAAAACAGATGCAAGCAAGATACCAGGCCCTGTCAAGATACAACCCAGAATATGAAAATATCTCAGGGAGGCATTTGAACAGCCACTGGCATAGATTCATAGATAATCCTTGAAACTGTGGCAGGTGCAGGGGTATCGAGAACAGCACAAGTGATCCCCTTGTTCAAAAAGAGATCTTGGGGACACAGTGGGAGCCAAAGGCCAATTACAGTAGTTTGCCGTTCACTGCAGGTTCAGTGTTGGAGGCTATTTTTAAAGATGTCTTGGTGGCACATATGGCTAAACACAAGATACTAGCAACATAGCTTTATACTAGTCTTGGACAGTTGTGACATGGCAGCTACCATATTTTTTGATTTCTCAAAAGTTTTTGATTTGAATCACCAAATCAATCAATCAATCAATCAATCCAATTCTTTATTTATTCAGGCGAACACAATTGAGCAAGCTCATTTACAAGGTGGCCCTGCATTACATAAGTCAAGTAACAATGCATTTACATACAGACAAATAAGACAGTAGATGCAAGAGTACAACAGTACAGGTAGGCCTGCAATAGACAGGATAAGTAAAAATACATTTGGGTTCAGGTAAAAGACAGTCGGTAAGGGTATACATAACAATAGGGTAGCAAGTCAGAAAAAATTTATACCAGATACAACAACATACGTGGTTTAGTATTCCTGTAAAGTAAAGGCATTATAGTCCAGCGAAGAGATTAGTTGAAGTGGGTGCTACAAGCAAAGAGACATGCATAGTCAGTTTAAAAAGACCCAGGCTATCAAGGGGGAGACATGTGTCGGGAGAAGTGGGCAGCCAGTGTGGGGGGGTGGGGTCTGGAACTGGAATAATACTAGGAGCGAAGGAATGAGATGCTGTGGGTATACAAGGACTAGGTGGGTGAGGGAGGATGAGATTTAGGGCGGCAGGTAAGTAGGTGGTTCAGGGACAACTTATGCACTGATACAAGAAGGAAGGAGGATGGGAAAAGCAGGGAGGATGTGGAAGGGGGTGTAAGTAAGCTAGGACCATTGGAAGCAGTTGCAGGCTTCTGTAATGTATTTTGAGTATAAGGTCTTAAACACAGTGAGACTAACAGGAGTCCTCAGTTTCAGTGATTTCTGTAGCACATTCCAGAACTAGTTCACCATGGTTGCATACTTGCCAAATGCAGGGACCTGGGATTTATGGACACTACTTTGGGTTCTGTCATCGACACACAGGTCAGGAAGTATAGGAAAACCAGGAGCAGTTATAAAATTCACAAGTAGTATTTTATTATTTTCAATAACAATAAAATAAAAAAAAAATTGTTCAGGATAGCTATTTACAAAGGCAGTTCAAACAAAGAAAACAAAGTCCTTCATCTCAGGGTATCTCTAATTTTAAATTTCAGTCTCTTTCTCTCTCTAACAAAAGACTGATCTTTTTATATATAATGTCTTTTCCTGGCAATTAACTTCTGCATCCTCAGTTCATTAAGAGACATCCTGTTTTACACAAAATGTATCAGAACTTTGTCAGTTTCTTTCCTTGCAGATGCAACAAAATAGAACATTGTGTCCCAGAACTAATCTCCTGTTGACAACTATGCAAATGAGCCTGTGCAGGTCAAACTGCATCTCAAGGTTAACCCCCTTTTAATTAAAAAAAGGGTAACCCCTAAGTTTCAAATAGCTTTCTGAAATCATTTCAACAATATAACTATACACTGGCAAACAAAGGGAGCCGTTTCACATAAAGATCTAAATGTACTTCTATAACCACAAATAAGCAAGGGGGAAGAACAGCCAGAAACAGCAAGTGAAGGCAGGGAGATATTGGGAGAGAATTGTGAGACTGTCAGAGTGATCAGTTCCTAGATCTCACAAGAAAATCTAATTGTGCAATCAAATGAACAAGAGACAGAAGTGGAGAGGATAGAAAAGAGCCTTGCTTTTGACTCTGCATAAAAATGGGACAGGGTCTTATTCAACCCTGTCACAAGTTGGTTTGAAGATTGTTTGATTACTAGAATACAGAAAGTCACTATCAATGGTATTTTTTCATCCTTGGCTAGAATAGACATTTGACTACCATAGGGCTCAATTCTTGGCCCTTTATTGATTAGTATTTTTTTTAAGCAGCAGTGCTATGAGGCGTTTTCCCAATTTACAGTTACACCATCTAAATATTGCTGGTCCTTTTGGAAAGAGTTACATTTTTGTTTTGGCTAACATCATTTTTTTACTCTTTTCTAGGCTTTACTCACCTGGCAACCAGCAAAGACCCTTGCCAGGATCGCTATTTGCAAACAGAGTGCATCATGGTTATTGTACAAGTGTCCTCTTTAACCATGATGCTCTGGGGTGTTAATGTTTTGAAGCCCTGCACGTCCACGGACATTGTGGTCTGTAAGCAGTGAAAGTTTGCATGAACCCAAAAATTCTCCATTTCTTGCAGGTCCCAGAAAACTAAGTGAGCATGTTTGTTGTTGTTGTCAGTTTGCTGCATGCTGGTCTCATAACCAACTTGACTTAGTGTTCTTTAGTATGCACATTTATTTTTTTAGGGTTGCCTGGATCCCCGAATGATGAGTCAGCATAGAGCCGTAGTGGCTTGGTTCCAGTAGAAAAGTAGCTGAATGCTCCCACAGACTACTAGTCTCCCATTCCTGATCTCCTGGTCCTGACATGTACCTGGCAAAAGATCAGACTAGTACAGTATCAAAGCTGCAGCAAGCCTGTACTTTACACACTGCAATGCAGCAACTTTGTAATGTTTGTGTCGGTTGTGGGGCTATTGTTATACCAAGAAGCATGGATAGCATTTCTCTTATGATGCAGACAAACCATTGAAAAACCCTGCATCCGACCCATTCATTTTCCCCAACTGCTACCTGACTGTTCCACTGTTCAGTCACTGGAGGTCAGGAAGCACTTCTTCACAGAGAGGGTGGTAGACACTTGGAATGCACTGCTGGATAAGTTCATCTTGTTGAAGACAGTGGGCAGCTTTAAGACAGGCTGGGATAGACATAGGGAGAAGTAAGTATCATGGGTGGGGAGGATGAGAGGAGTGGGAAGGGAGGGCAGGGACATTAGCTCAAGCTGTGGACACTGCAATATGAGCAGACTTGATAGACCAAATCGCCTTCTTCTGCTGGCTTCTTCATATGTTCGTATGTTTACACTGCTACCCAACGGTTCCGCTGTTCACAATATGAAACTCGATTAGAGTTCTAAAAATCAGTTTTTATTCAGTCACCATGCCTCCTGCCTTTTCATTCCCCTGACTGTACTGAAAATCTGCCTAGAAGGATTCACTCACTGAGGAGGCATGGAGAGAGTAAGATCGTATTGCTGTCACAAAGAAAAAGGTTCTCAATATACAGAGAACTTGATGGCTTACCAATTATATACTGGAGTACAACAACAAAAGTTTTTTAAGTCAAATCAAGGTTCCTGTCTGGAACCCACTTGGTGTTGTCTGCACTCACGCACAGATGTTTTGCAGTATCACAGTAATTTAATTACTGTATCACCCGTTCCTGACATTAACAAGCTTGGAGGCAAATGGAGCAGAGCAGCAGGAGGTTACAGGAAGTGAAGAGTTAGAGTAAGAGACTTGTTGCAGATACAGTTTTATGTTTTTTACATTTAATCAGCAAGTCCTGCCACTGCTCAACCCATCCTGTGTCAGCCAGGATGGATTGAGCAGTGGTGGACAGAGAACTTGCTGATTAAATGTAAAAATTGTAAAACTCTATCTGCAACAAGTCTCTTACTCTAAGTCTTCACTTCCCATAACCTCCCAGTGCTCTATTTCATTTACCTCCCAACTTGTTAATGTTAAAGTGGGATCCAGATAGGACCCTTGATTTGATTTAACAAACTTTAGTTGTTGTACTCCAGTAGGTAACTGGTAAGCTGTCAAGTTTTCTGTACATTAAGAACCTTTTTCTTTGTGACAGCAATACGATCTCACTCTTGCCATGCCGCCTCAGTGAGTGAATCCTTCTAGACAGATTTTCAGTACAGTCGGGGGAATGAAAAGGCAGGAGGCATGGCGACTGAATAAAAAATGATTTTTAGAACTCTAATCAAGTTTGTTCTACGGTAGTATTTCACATTGTGAACAGCGGAACCATTGGTTAGCAGTGTCAACTGTGGAACAGTCGGGTAGCAGTTGGGGAAAATGAGCTGATCAAATGCAGGATTTTTGAACGGTTTGTCTACATCGGATGATAAATGCTACCATGCTCTTTGATATAACACCACTAATGTGCTGAGTGGATAGGGGACTTACTACAGTACCTGCCATCTAACAGAATTTTGATTTTTCTTGCCGGCTACACTTGAATGTGCATGCCAAAAATTGCTGCATACAAACACATGCATCATGGGAGTACAACAAACTGACGGAGGGAAGCTTACTTTGAGCGAATTAATATGCATTTCAGCAAATAACTATTTCATTAAGTGCTTTATCTGGCATAGTATTACAATTATCAGCAATTAGAAGACTCAATAAATCACACACATGGGTTAAAAAAACTTATTTTTGAAGATAGTTCATTGCACTGCTGCTTTAAATGATTTATTGTCTGGGGATTTTCCTCACAGACTTATTTTATGCAGATATTTTTTTTTATGTGGGAAGCAAACTGATTCTTTGATTTCTACACTACAAACTGACTTTATTTTGGTTCATAAATAGCTAAGCATAAATGGACTGTTACTTAATGTTTCCAAGACTAAAACGATTATTTTTGGTAGTAAAACAATGTTATCATCTATTCCATCTTCATAAGTAGTAAGGGAGGAACAGAATAATGCAGTGGGTAGATTAATTATTTGGGTTTTTATCTGGATGAGTTTTTATCATTTAATACACATGCTGAATTTTTAGTTCAGACTGCGAATGTCAGACTTGCAATGTTGCACAAAATCGGAAACTGTCTTTTTTTTTTATTCTATGAAATGTTTGGTTCAGTCCCTTATTTTTCCATTATTCATTATGGGCTTCAAGTGTACTCTTGTGCCTTGGAAATTGTGAAACTGCTTTAAACAGAGTTAAGGTTTTGTATCACAGTGCTTGTAGATGTGCTTTAACACGCTCTACATGCACACATCACTGGGATTTGCATTCATTTCTAAATTTATTTTCTTATGAAGCACACTGTGTATGTTTTCATTTGATTTCCTTTTAGCACAGCACAGTACAGTAATGTACTGTAACATTTTCTTTTAAAAACACATTGAGAACAACTGAAACTCATTCCACTCAAGTCATCAACTGCACTGAAACTCAAACCACCTTTTTACAGGACTGCATTGGCTCAGAGTTCTTTTGTACAAATCGTTCAAGGACGGGAATTTATTACCAATCCACCTTCAGCTGTCAAAGTCATATATGTTTTTTTTTTTTAAACAAACATAAACAGTTTTGTATGGAACGCTTTGAATATAACTGTTACTGCTGAACTGCTTTTATGTTATAGTACTATGTATATGATTACTGCATTGTTTTATGTGCTCCGGGTCCTCCATGAAAATGGGCATTTACCCCAGTTAACAAAACTGAAATAAAAAAATAAATAAATACTGTAAGGTGGTGGTTTGGTCAAACTAATCAAATTACGTTTTGTTGATTAAGTAACCAGGATAAATGTTTTTTGCCCTAATAAATGAAATGAGAATTGGGGATGTTCTAGGCATAGTGGGCAGGATTTTAAAAAAGATCTGTTCAAATGGGTCCGCCACTATTTTCAAAAGGAAAATGTGCCCAAACCTGACAGGCCATCTATCATATGTCCTAATACCGTCCAGAATTTGCATCCAAAAACATACACAAATGTGTCCAAACTGAAAGCAACCCACAACTGCTTCTGTTTTCTGCCACAAATCGTGGCTTTTTGTCATAAACTGACACAGCTTCAGAAAATAGTAACAAGGATGTCTGGACACAAGTGGCTGGAAGCAGATGCAGGTGTAGCATGCATTTCTATCCACACCCAGCCATTTCGAAAATTCCTCCATATTTAGATCTAAGTAAAGCCTTTGACAAGATACCACATGGATTCTAATACACAAAACCAGGGAGCTGGGGGGGGGATTATTAGTATGGATTTAAAAACTGGTACCATACTGGAAGAAATTGATTAGTGGGGTTGCACTGGGGTCAGTTCTGGGACTGGCTCTGTTCATATTGAGGGCTATGCACGAAGTGGGTGCAGGTACACACCAAAGATGTGTACCCCACCTATGTAGCTCCACACCTGCGGACAGGTGTGCACCCGGTGGCATGCACAACCGCTGGCCACCTGTCCGCGGCCCTGCCCCCCTGGTGCACAGGATTGCATGGGACAGACAGGGGTGGAGCTGTGGACCTGTGCAGACATCCAATCGGATGCCTGTCCCGGGTCCCTCAGTGGATCCTTTACGTGGTGGGGCACACGTTGGACCTGCGCACCCCAGTAGATGTTCGGCAGCTGTGGTGGTGAGAGGAGGGCAGTGTTGTCGGCTGTCCCGAGTCACGGCACTGGCGTACCTGTGGGGGTTGTCGGTGCCATGGGGGGGTGAGACCTCGGGTCGGGCCTGTGCTGTGTGTGTGTGTGGGGGTCAGCTCTCACAGGGGGTTGGGACAGCCCGGTGTGGGCAGGGGGGTGGCCTGTCATACCAGCCAGGGATGGGGTGTATTCAGCAAGTTGAGGTGGGCTGCACTGTACTGCCATGTGGAGGGGTGGTGTTCCGGTTTGTGTGTGGTGATGGTGGAGGTCACCCAGCCAGACACAAGCACAGGGTGGGTGGTCTGTGAGAGCGGAGCATGGTGCACAGGGCACTTACACCAGGGTCTCCCCTGTCATAATCTGTGCCCATCTCCCCACCCATGTGGCTAGCACTACGCACTTTTGTGAATAGTGCATAGTGCTGGCATGCCCCCAACATGCCCCCCACCCACGGCGCGTTGCTCAATGCACGACTGGGGGACTGAGCGCATACCCTGGTTTGTGAATGCTGCGCATGGTCCGTGGGACCCCACTCCATGGCATTCAGTCATAGCAATGCCAATGTGCCTGGCTTATGCAGCGCGTTGGCATCGTGCATAGGGCCCATTGTTTGTTAATGATCTCAAATCGGGGCATAGAAGTCCTTTAGTAAAATTTGCAGATTATATAAAGTAAGCAAGGCTGCTTAACAGCAAAGAGGGTTAAGAAAAACTACAGCAGTACCTGGATAAACCTGGTTGTTGATCAGATAGATGACAAAAAGAAAAATTCTAAAATATGTAGTTCAATGTGATGAAGTGTATGGCAATACACCTGTGGCCAGAAACTAAAAGCTGGTTTATAAGCTAAATGGTGCAGCACTGAAGGTCTGAAGGTGACAGAGCAGGAAAGGGACTTGAGGTTTATTACAGATTTATCTTTGAAGCTGTTCAATCGGTGACCAGCAAGGCAAACAGTATGCTAGGTTCAGTGGAAACAAGGGTAGATAGTAAAGAAAAGGGAGTGATAATGCACTGGTTAGGACTCAGTTTGGAGTACTGTGTGCAGTCCTGGGTACCACATTACAAAAATGACAAACTGGGCACTACACAGTAAAGCGCTTCAGTGACGATTAGGAGGCTGGAACACATAATGTCAGAGGAAAGGCAGGAGCACTAGGAGTTATTCTCCTTACAAAAAGGAAACTGAGGCTAGATGTGATTGTGGTATTCAAAATCCAGAAAGATAACACAAAAATAGATCAGGATAGATGGTTTGGTAGAATCCAGGATAGCAGGACTGGGAGGCACTAGTACAAGCTAACAGGGAAGACAGTCAGGAGGGATGAAAGGAATAATTTTTTCACCCAGAGAGTACACAATAGGATTGTGAAATAGATTACCAAAGAAGGCAGCAAATGCACACAGTGTTCAGTTTCAGGACTCAGCTCAATGGACACTTGAAAAGGGAAAGGCATTTCAGGTCATTGCTGTTAACAGGGAGACAAACTTGATGATCTTACTTTGCCTTAGAACAGCTATGCGGCTAACTGTCCTAGTTACCTGATGGAAACGTGATGTGGTCATGCTTGCAGGTTTAAGTGCAGAGGTATGCAGTATCATTCTGAATGTGCTAAAGCTTGGAAAGCAAAAAAATGAAGGTAAATGGCAGAGGAGAGAGGCTGCTACAGAACTGTAATGCAGAGCACATGTGGGATTCGTTGAAGAGGGTGCTTGAAGCAGCCACAGAGCTCCGCATCCCTGCAAGTAATAAGGGGAAGGGCCAAGAAGTGACCCACTGACTACGAAGGAAGCCAGGACAACTGATCATGAACACAAACAATCTATGACAGCTGGAAAAAGATGGCTTGCTTCAAGCCCGAGATAGGTACAGATAAACACTCGGAGAGTGAAAGACGAGAATTAAGAAAGCCAGAGAGTATCTGGAAGCCAGGATAGCAGCAGGAGATGCAGACACCACCAAAGTCTTCTTCCAGTATATAAATGGAACGAAGAAGGTGAAAAAGGGGATTGGACTCCTAAAAACAAAGGAACAGGGGAGAAGCCTGTGGCAGCTAAAGGTGATGGCCGAGATGTTGAATGAATACTTCTCCTTGGTGTTAACCAATGTTGCCCTGGGGGAGGTAGAATGGCTCAGTGGGAAGGCTCGTGGCATCAAGTGTAGCCATTAAGCAGTCTGTGGGCATCACATCCACACAGGTAGGCAAAGGACTGCCTTGTTAAAATCAAGCCAGGTATGTGCCCAGGGGCAAACAGGATTATAGTGGAGCTAGTGGAATCAGGGCTACCTGCAGTAATCTCTCATAAATCTGTCCAGACAAGTGTGCTGCTAGAGGACTAGAAAGTGTCCAGCATGGCCCCATCTTCAATAAGGGGGCAAGGTTGGACCCAGGCAACTACAGGGCAGTCAGTCTGGCACCAGTGCTGACCAGGATCCTAGAAGTCAAGAACAAAATCTGTCTTTATCTCTGGACTTCAGCAAGGCCTTTGACTCTGTGCCCCATAGTAGACTTGTGAAACAGCTAATGAACCTAGAAATGGGATGCAAGTTAACCAGGTGGATTAGCAACAGGCTGGGGGGAAGAACTCAGATGGTAGCTGTTAAAGGGGAATACTCAGGGGTTAGAGGGATCACTACTGGGGTGCCACAGGAGTCAGTCTTGGGACTGGCCCTTATTTATGTCTTTTTCTGTGATACAGGGAAGGGAATCCAGGGTAACATCAATATTTTTGTAAATGATACCACAATTGGTGACAGGCTGGATATAGTGGGGGGAATATTGAAAAGGAAAACAGACCTGGACAGACTGGAAAACTGGTCCAAGATATGGCAACTCAAATTTAATACCAAAAAGTGTAAAGTCATGCACACTGGTGAAAAAAATCAAAAAAAAAAAAAGAGTAATGGCTGGGGTAGCAGACACTGGAAGAAATGGACATGGGAATCATTATTAGTGACAGTCTAAAGATCCCATACCCAATGCCAGAAGACTGCAGGGAAACCAAACAGGATGTTGGGGTGTATAAGGTGGGGTTTGCTAGCAGAAGGAAGGAGGTGGTTCTGCCCCTGTACAGATCCTTGGCAAGACCTCACCTGGAGTACTGTGTGTAGTTCTGGAGCCTACAATTGAAGAGCTGGCAGTATAGCCTAGAGGTTAGAGGAACGAGGTGTGAACGAGCTTGATACATCCAGCAGACCAGACCAGAGTTTGATTCTCACAACCTCCACTTGCATACTGTGTGACTTTGAGCAAGTCACTTAACCACCCAGTGCTCCCAGGCCGCCCCTGAAAACAGGGACTTGTGCCTAGTGGGTCTTACCTGGTTACCAAAGACTAAAATAAATAAATAAATAAATAAAATAAAGGCCAGGGACCTCATGGTATCTGTTCAGAGGAGGGCCATGAAGATGATTCAGGGGCAGCAGGGGAAGATGTACAAGGAATGCTGGAGAGTCTCAGTACGTACACACTGGAGGCCAGTAGGGAGCTATATATACATATATAGATAGATAGAGAGAGAGAGAGGGAGGAAGGGGGGACCTGATAAAGACCTTGAAGTAGCTAAGTAATATTAATAAAATGGACAGCAGTGCCCTGTTCAGAAAAAAATGAGAGGAAGGTAACAAGAAGCCATGGATGGAAAGTGGTGAGAAGCTTCAAGAGGGATGTAAAGCAGTTCTCTTTTACAAAAAGAGTAGTAAAGTAGAATGTATTGCCAGAAGATGTGGTCAGTGTGGTGTCCACTACCAGCTTCAATCACATGGGGGACGGGCACTGTGGAATGGTCAACACCAGAAAAGGGAGGAGAAAGAGTGAGCAGTCGAGGGACAGGAGTGAGCGGACTAGGGAGGGCTGTGTTATAATATAGGAAGGGCCATGGGTAGATTAGCTCCAGTCCTGCATTAGACTGGACGCAGATACAGGCAGGTACTGGGCAGACTCAATGGTCCATTGGGCCTTTGGCCTCCCTTGAAACAAGATCACTTGGTTAAGACCAAAGTGCTTGCCCCCTCTAAGCATGGCTTTATGAGGGGAAGATTGTGACAAACAAATCTTATCACCTTTGAGGAGGAGGCCAGGGGCAGGGCCATAGATGTAGTCCATCTGGACTCCAGCAAGGCCTTTGACATTTTGGTGCATGACAAGCTTCAAGGCGATGTACACCAATGTGATACATACACTAAGCATACACACGGTAAACTGCTAAATGGCTTGGGAGAAGAGGGCTGTGGTGGATGAGCACTACTAATGGAGAGGGGTTCTGAGTGGCATCCAGTAACTCTGTCTCACACTGATATTACATTGCCACCTTTTTTGGAACCTTGCGATGTCACTAACGACCAAGCTGTGCTTGACTACAGTAGGGTTAGCGGCAGCTCGATCATCAGTGACATCACAAGGTCCTAATAATGGAGGTCATGTAGCATCAATATGGAGCAACTATAGTCATCAAAATCTTTGGACTGCTGCCAGATACAGGTAAGCCAAGTACCTCATTTAAAAGTGCCTTACGGCCTTTCATACAATGATAGACACAGGTCATGAACGTTCCCCTTTAATACAGATCCCTGGTCAGACCCCTCCTTGAATACTGTGTGCAGTTCTGGCCCCCATACCTGAGGAAAGGTACAGATACATCAGAAAAGGTATCATGAAGAGGGACCAAAATGGTTAACTGCTTGGAAAATATGGACTCTGACAGAACCGGGACAGTTCTCCATGGAAAAGAGAAGGCTTAGGGGAGACATGATTATAATACTACATAGTAACATACTGTAGCAATTTAAGGTCGAAAGGGACTCCAGCCCCATCAAGCCCCCCCCCCACCCCAAACACTGCTTTATAAGCAGGGTCCAGTAAGTACTGCATGCTCTGCAAACGTGTTAATTAATAAGGTTTTCCACCCCCTACCACCTAGGGTACCCTGAGATTCCCTTGGTAAGCAGACATTTGGGCAGGCTTACCTTAAAGGCCTGTACTGCTTTCAAGTATATTCAACTGTATAAGACAAGTATCAAGACAACTGCAAAAAGTTTCCCTTTGAAAGTTATATAAGCAATTTCCCACATGCTGATCCGGTTGTGGAAACCAGTATTCAGGGAGAGGAATCGTCTGTTATTCTACTTCTACAGCCTCATAAGTGATAAGCAAATGGAAAAATAAATTGAAAAATATATTTTGTACTGACCTAGGGCCCAGAACGCTACTGATTCCAGAAGTATATCATTACTGTGAATTGCATGTATGTACATGAGATGAATCATTGACTCAGCCAACCACCACCACAGGAAAACGCGAGCAATTCCCAATGTTAGTGTGAAAACGACATTCTTCTCGACTCCTTGTTCTTGTTTCTGCACCTGGAAAAAAATAAAATTACAATACAATGAAGAATTACTCAAGTGCACAGTGTTAGAATCCCTGAAATGCACCTTTCACAAACATGTTACGCAGACACAGCAGCAGAAGCTTTCAGATGCAACTGTTGTAGCTAGATGCCACTGAAAATACTGTAAGCTATGGTAAGCCATTCTAATTAACAGATGGGGGCAGAGCTTACTGCCAACTCTTTTAAACGTGCAAGTGTGAGGCTCTAACTAATAACTGAAGACACTCACTTTAAACATACTTCTGACCTCAAAAACTGAAAAAAAAGTATTTATTCTTGCTCTGAATTTTGACAGCTATATCATGGGCTTAACCATGAGTGAATTACCCAAGAAATTGTCGAGGAAGGACTCCTTTATGCTTAGAGAGGGCTACTGGGCAGGAGACCATGTGGAGTGCACTGCTTCGACACTGGGGCCTAACGACTCAGTTTTCAATACCTGCTATCTGTGCTAGTCTAAAGGTTCGTACAAATACAGTCATAGACATGGGTGAGAAATTAGACTCCTACAATGTGTAGGTGATCTCGGTGGGGACTAAGGCAGGCAGCACAGACTGCAGCAATGTAGGCCACAGTGACTGCCTCAAAAGTCCAGGTAATGATAGTCACATTGATTAGCAAAAACCAGCATTTACGTTTTCGAGTGGAAAACAGGGAGATTTTAACCCATGCTACCCATCTCTGATTGTGTGTTTTTCCAAAAGAAAGCAAAGGGAAAGATCTGCCAAACTTCTTTTTGATGTGGATGGAAGGGCTTTGCAGTTGAGGCCCAATGCAGCTTGCCTCAAGAAGGCATCACACCCTATAAAATGCTGGACCTGGACCTCTCACAGCACACTGTTCTGGTGATCATTGCCAGTGTGGGATCAACAGATCAGTTAATGGATGCAGCAAAGAAGAAGGTTCATACAGATAAAGGCGAACCCAAAGAAAGTGCTGTAAAAAAAGGCGCAAGAAAAACAGTGACCCGACAGTGAACAACACCGAAAGCAGCAAATGTTGCCAGCTGCGTATACCAAAATACAAGTGACTCTGTATCATAAGCCCCCCGCATCGCCGTGTTATATATAAACATCACTTTTGTCTGCTATATTTAGGAGGACCACAAAACTCTGCACACTCTGTGAAATCCAGGAGGACTGCAAAACAGTGCACATGCTCTAAAATCCACAGCGCTCCTATCACTTTCGCCAGCGCCCTTTTGACGGTATACCAAAGAAGAACAGAAGTGTTATACTTTGGGAGGCATTGAGCCAATCTTTCCAGACCTGAGTTATGCTATGTGGCAGCAGAAGAATGCATTCTGTCCAACAGCAATTTTTTAAAAACTTGTATTTGATTAAACGTTTATGACAGAGAGTACACATGGGTCCATTACATTGAGAAGTTACAGATGTACAGCAGTTACAAATTTGCTTTCACAGGGTACACTGGATTACAATCCAGAGGCTACTACTATACTGTATCTGAAATTATACAGTTCTCCTAGG
This sequence comes from Neoceratodus forsteri, assembly GCA_016271365.2. Taxonomy (NCBI): domain Eukaryota; kingdom Metazoa; phylum Chordata; order Ceratodontiformes; family Ceratodontidae; genus Neoceratodus; species Neoceratodus forsteri. The sequence goes on from CM057450.1 coordinate 1,226,457,379, forward strand.
CTACTTAGTCACCCATAGCCTTAGTCCTGCTCCCTTCAGAAGTAAGAATGACATCCCTTATTGTCTCCTTACATGTTAATTCGTTATTTCCAATAGCTTTCTATTATGTCCGAACCATCCATTGCTTAACGTGACACAAAATGGCTGCCCAGGACAGAATGATGAAAGTATTTTATCTGTTTTCCCAATTCTCTAATCTATCTCCTCCCTCCATAAGTGGAACCATCAAACTGATCTATGGGACAAAATCCTGCCTGTGAGACATAATGTAAAGTGGAGTGACCATATCACACTGATACAGCGTGCACTGCACTGGCTGCCTTTGCGGTGGCACATCACTTTCAACATCTGTTTGTTAACATACAAGGTCCTACATGGTTCGTGACTGGACTACTTAAAAAAGCACCCCCATCCCTACCACACAGTTCGCCCTCTCTGCTCCACTGATGACAGTCTGCTTGTTGTCCCTCCTTCAAGGCTAAAACTATTAGGCAACAGAGCTTTTGGAGTGGCTGCTCCAGTCTTATGGAATTTGCTCCTTTTTTCATATATGTACATCCAACAGTGGGGACCTTTAAAGCCTCTCTGAAGACTTTTTTAATCCAACAGGCATTTTCTGATTATTTAATGTCCTTCACCTGGATTATTTTATTTTCATTTAAACTGTATTTTAAAAATGTTATTTCATGGTATTTTATGTCAGAACTCTATACAGCAATCAGAGCCTTTTTTAGATTGGGCGCTTTACAAATAAACTTTGCCTTGCCTAAAACAGCCAGCCATTCTATTGATTTTGGAATTTCCGGCTTGAATTTTGAAGACCTGCTGTAATTTTTGGCATTTCACAGATGTCAATAATCGTGTCTCCCCATTGCTTAATAGTCAGGATGTCCTGCTGTAATTGATTACTTTTTTCCTGCTGCAATCCAGATTTCCAATCACATAATATGTAATTTACTTCTGCTATGTTCTGGCAACAGGAGAAAGAACAATGCCTCTGGAGAAAGCCTACCAGAACCCTGCATTAATTTATCTCTTTCTCTTTATCTGCCCCACAAAAGATCTTTGTGCCTGGTACGATCAAAATATCTGTGCGTATGGCTACTTCCTATCACATCCCCTCCAGCATGATGCTGTATGGTGCATCAAGAATTTGGCTGTGATTTGTGGTGTTCTGAAAAACCCATTGTTTTCCAGCCATATTTCCTCCAGTTATAACAGGCAATAATGTTGTGCTGTCCGACAATCCGTTCTTCCGTTTGGCTTGGCTCGTTTGTTCTGTGTGCGGGCGGGGAACTACACGACCACCTGTTATGCACTGACCTGATTGCAGGTTGCAGGGGGTCGGCTCAGTCGTCCGGGTGTTAGACCGGGGGCTGAAATCTTTTGACAAATTCCGACAACTCAGAGGTCTGTGGCTCGGAGGACTGTGGCTGGATTGTGATTGGGAACCTGGTGTTCAGTAGAGGCTTCCTTTTCTCCTGGATGTTCAGTAGAGGCTTCCTTTTCTCCTGGATGTTGGTGTCTGCAGGACTTGGAGTCGTGGAAGAGCACTTACCCAGGATATTGGCGGGTAAAGCTGTGGTTTCGGTCCAGGGATGGTTTTCTTGGACCAGGAGAGAGGCTGTCATTATTACCTCCACATAACCTGAGGCTTAGCTCCCTGGTCCAGCCGGGGGGGGCTGGTTTGTTCTGCCTCTGGAGGGTGGTGGGGCTTGCTTTGCTCCCTGGGTGGGGCAGGGGGGGCCATCGGAGGGTGGTCCTGCCTTCCTCATTTCAGCGAGGATCAGGGGGAGCTGCAGCTGGAGTGGTTATTATTTGTGGAGGTGAGGAGTCCTTTTACAAATCTATTGCAAGCTGATTTGTCCCCTCTACGTCCTCGGCTACCAGGAACTTGGAACTTGAGATCGAGTTTGGGAAATGCAGAGCAGGATTTGGTGAAGTATTTTATTTATTTTAGTGAACTGTTGTGTTTGGTACTGGGAGACTGCAGAAGATGACTGTGAAGCCTAACTGTTCTGAATATTATTTTGGGTACATCAGTCCCGTGCGAGGAGTCTGATGTACATTGAGGACATATGGTGTGGTGAGAGCACAAAAGTGTGACTTTAAGATCAAAAGGACTTTGAACATTTTTGGTTAATTTTCCATCGTCAGTCTGCACCATTTCTGTACTAAATAAATGTATGGTTATATAAATTTCAGAGATATAGGGTAAATCTTTTAGTAGTTTTAGGTGGTGTGCTCCTCTCCCTGCAGTGGTGAGAGTACTGTGGAGGTAGAATTAGAATTATAATAGATGTTGAAAATTTTACAGCACTAGAATTGCTAGATCTTGTGTTTTATTGTGATTATTGTTTTATTTTAGTGTAGTGCAAAAATGTGCTGGAGTAATTGTAAGGTGACGGGTATTATTCCCCTCTATGCTTAGGGACCTCCGCCCTTTCTCCTGTCCCCCGTTGTCAGCTGAAGTTTATAGGAAGTGTAGGGCTTTGGGGATTGTGAGAAGGAGACGGAGGTCCCATGCTGAAGGGGGAATGGAAAGGAGTGGGCGGATTGGGATTGTAGGGTCAAGGAGACGCCCTGGGGCGAAATGGGCACGGGAGAGAGGTCCTTCCTGTCTTGTGCCCATACCCAAGGGTTCTGGATTGGACCAGCAGGTAGGCCGGTCACTAACGGAGGTTTGTCCTACTCGAGCGGTGTTATGCAATGCCAGGTCTATTAAAAACAAGACGGCTATTATAGCTGATCTTGTTGAGTCATCTGACCTGGCATGCATCACCGAGACCTGGCTGGATGAAAATGCTGGGACTGTATTAGCCGCAGCAATTCTGGCTGGGTACTCGGTGATACACCGCCCGAGGCAGGATCGTAGGGGCGGGGGTGTTGCCATGTGTTATAAGTCAGAACTGGGTCTGGTGGAGGTACCAGCGGGAGTCACCAGATCCTTTGAGTACATTGTGGGCGAGGGTGTGGGGTGCAGGATACTTCTGGTATACCGTCCACCAGGTGACAAGAATGTTTTTCTGCAGGAAGTCGTAGACTTCATTGTCGACCTAACATTGGAGTCCCCCAGATGGTTGGTTCTGGGGGACTTCAATGCCTGGGTCGACGATGAATTCTCTCGGTTTGGTCAAGATTTCCTCCAGTTGATGATATCACTGGGCTTCACACAGGTGGTTTCCTCCTCGACCCATGTGGGTGGACACTCATTGGACCTGGTGTTCCTTCTGGGGATGGGGATATCCGACTTGGTGGTGGAACCGGTTGGATGGTCAGACCATCCATCACTCCATTAGATTCAGTTTTGAGGCCACCCCTGTTAGGTCTGCCCCCACGGAGATGGTTCGATACCGCCCTTTGAGGGGCGTATCCCCAGAGGACCTGATGGCGGTGTTGGACCTATCAAGCCTACCGATAGATTGCATGGATCCAGGTGATCTGCTACATGCCTATAATGAGGCGGTAACAGGGGCCCTGGATTCTATTGCACCAGTTCGTGTTCGCCCTCTTACTTCCTTGCCCCGGTCTCCTTGGTTTGATGAGACCATGAGGGAATTGAGAGAGTTAAGCGAAGGCTGAGAGGCGCTATGAAAGTCCGTTGTGATGATGACAAGCTTAGTTTGATGGACCATTATTTAGTCTATCAATCCGCAATCTCTCGTAAGAAGGCAGAATTCCTGTCCAGAGAGATAGCGGCTGCACAGAATAGACCGGCTCAGCTCTTTCGGACTGTGGACAGACTGTGCAATCCAGTTTGTCTTCAGCCCAGAAGAGCCTTATCTCAAGAATGGTGTGAGGAGCTTGCTCTCTTCTTTGCAGATAAGGTTGCCAAAATCAGATCGGACATTCGCTCTTCCCCTCCTAATGGGAGCAGCGGTGGTCGTCAGGAGATGTCAAACACAGTTGGAATGGTCTGACTTCAGCCTTCCCATAATCGAGGTGTTGTGATGATCATTCGAGCACTGCGACCACCTGCTGTGATTTGGACTCCTGGTCCCACGCCTTCTTAGTGGGTTGCGTGGATAAGGTTGGCCTAGTCCTAGCTTTGATCGTATGAAGTCTTTGGAGAGGGATTTTCCAGATCCTCAAAGAGGCTATAATTAAGCCCTTTTAAAGAAACCCTCCTTAGACCCATACTGTCTAGCAAATTACAGGCCAGTCTCTAACTTACCCTTTGTAGGTAAAGTTATTGAGAAAGTGGTACGCAGTGCAGTTGGAGGATCATCTGACCAACAACAATATCTACGATTCGTTCCAGTCTGGATTTAGGAAAAGGCATAGTACGAGACAGCGTCATACAGTACTAAATGACCTCCTAATGGCAGAGATGCGTAGGACCCGATCCATCTTGGTACTACTTGATCTCTCTGCAGCGTTTAAACCGTTGACCATGGTGTGCTATTGGAGCACCTCATGTTAGTCTGTGGACTGTCTGGTACGGTCCTCAGATGGTTTCAATCTTACCTTGAGGGTAGGACTCAGAGAGTGGTGTCGGGAATTTTTTCCTCAGCATCATTCTCCTGCCCTGTAGGGTACCATGAGGCTCCATTTAGCATCCATGTTGTTTTCGGTGTATATGCTACCATTAGGGGCAATTTTAGATTTGCACGGTTTGGGTTTTCATTGCTATGCAGATGATACCCAGCTGTATATGTCTTTTGTGCCCGGTCAGGGCGCTGCCTTGTCGGTATTTAAAACTGCCTTGAAGAAATCAAGAATGGATGAATGGGAGTTGGCTGAGGTTAAACCGGAGAAAACTGAGGTGTTGGTTGTGGATATAGGTCGCTGAGGCGGGTCTGCAGAGGATCACCCTCAGGCCTATGGCTTGGAGGTGTCCAGCTGACGACTTCAAACCAGGTGCGAAATTCATGAGATTGATGACCGCTGACACTTAAATCCCAGGTGTCAGCGGTTATAAAGACTTCCTTTTTTCATCTGAGGAATATTGCCAGGGTGAAGCACTTGGTTCCTCCAGAGGACCTTCCAACATTGATCCACGCCTTTGTTACCTCCCGGCTTGACTACTGTAACTCCCTATACCTAGGGCTATCGGGGGTTGAACTTCGCCGTCTGCAGCTGGTGCAGAATGCAGCAGCCAGGCTGTTGACTGGAGTCTCTAGATCCAGTCACATAATGCCTGTGCTCCGCAGACTGCACTGGCTGCCAGTATTTTGGCGACCACTTCAAGGTCGGTTTGCTGACCTATAAAGCCCTACATGATCTGGGACCTGCCTACCTGAAAGAGCTCCTGTGCCCCTATAGTCCCTCTTGCCCCCTCCGATCCACTGACGAGGGATTGCTAGAGATTCCCAGGGTACGCTTGAAAACATCTGGTGCTAGATCGTTTAGTTTTATGGCACCTACCCTGTGGAACTCTCTACCTCGTCAGGTGCGAGATTGCCCGACCATCCTTAGTTTTAAAGGAGCGCTGAAAACCCACCTTTTTAATATAGCTTTTAAGGATTCTTGTTAATCTGATTTATTATATTTATTGTTATATTTATTTGTACAGGTGCTTTGATTTAAGAAAAGCGCCTTTTAAAAATAAAATTGAATTGAATTGAACCAAACCTGGTCCCTTTTTTGATTTTTTAGCTGTATGTTCAGTTCCCATTCATTTTGCATGTTATGGGTTTTATTGTCGTGTCAGTGGCTCGGTATGTAGCACACTCGCCTCTGAGGCCAGGAGATCAGAGGGCTGTGGGTTCAGTTCCCACATCTGGCACGTGGGTTAATTTCCCAGTACTGACACTGCAGTGCAGCATGAGAGGGGTGCTGCACTTCTGAGGTGCCGCCTTTCGGATGAGACGTTAAACCGAAGTCCCATCTGCCTGGATTGGTGGTAGTTCAGGTGGATGTTAAAGATCCCATGGCACTTATTGAAAAGAGAAGGAGAATTTCCCCGGTGTCCTGGCCAAATTTCCCTCATTCACTAAAAATACCACTAACAGCTTAATCTGGTTCAAGGTCAGTTGGCATTCATCTGTATCCCCCTCCCACGGGGCGTGCCTGAAAATAGGCAGGATTTGTCTAATGCACTTACCTGGTCAACAAAAACTAAATAAATAAATAAAAATTTAATGATGAGTGCCTTATATCCCAATGATACAATATGATCTGGACTGTAGGAATCATTATTACCCCTAGGATAGGGGTCACCACCGGGTGTAGAATTTCAGAGTCTATTTCTAAACCAGTCACCTCCCCCAGATAGTGGGGGGGGCCTACAAATATCTATACTAGTTTACTTAATCCAGTTGAAGTTCATGGGTCAACTGTGCAAAAGGTTTGAATTACCCAGTGTCATAAAACTGAAAGTTAAAAAAATTAAGACAGCTGGACCCATATGTTTTATTTTTGTTCTAACTTAATTCAAACCCGGAGTCATAAACTAGGATTCTCAAATACTGGAAATCTTTTTTTAACATTTTCCTCTTTGGTTATTGCAGCCAGGTGGGTAGAACTGTATTAGTTAAGGGGCTCACCACTTCCCCCATGCTTCATCCCTGGGCCAAACAATGCTTTACATGAAGGGGGAAGGTCATTGTGTACCTCAATAGCTTTCCACTGTGTAACATTAGAAGCGTCAAGCCAGCCAAAGGCCTGTTAAAATTGTGCTACCTGGAAGTAAATCCATAAGTTGGGCAGCACCAAGCCAAGCCCCCTTTGTTTTTTTGGTAATTGTAACACACCATGTGCAATTCTAGAGGAGCACCCAGTCCATATAAATCTGGAAGTGTGTTTATCCCATCTTAAAGTTCTCCTCTGGGGGCATGCAAGGAATAGACGCAACAGCCTGTGTAGGGTAGTCATACGAATGGTATCTAGTCTACTGATCAGAGGAACTGGTACAAGGAGCCATCTATTAAGGTCATTAAAAATTATTTGTGTCAATGGTGTACAGTTCAGGGAATATAAATGAGCAAACTCTATTGGGATTTGTACTCCCAAGCATTTAATAGAGTGTTTGTTCCATTTAAAAGTGCATAGCAATCTTATCCAACCATCAGGGTTATAAGTCAATTGTAACATCTCTGCATTCCCAATAAAGCGTGTATCCGAAAAGCTGTCTGACCCTCTTCTGACAATGCAGAAGGGAAGGAAGAGAGTCTGAAGGACTTGTTACATGTAGTACGGGGGAAGTCAGAATAAAATGCTACGTTATGTATTTGACCATCCACCTCTATTCCCTTCATTTGTTCTGTTTGCCTAAGCAGTTGGATCAAGGGTTCCACATATATGGCAAACAATAGAGGGGGTAGTGCACACCCCTGTCTCTACCTCTAGTTAAAGGAAACTGAGTGGAGTAAGAACCAAGGGCATTCGTCATGGCTTGTGAGGAAGTCATATAAGCCTTGCAGAATAGTTAAAAAGTCAGTCAGAAATTCAAAGTGTGCTAGGGTGTGGTGTAAACACCTCCATGACAGTCTGTCGAAAGCGTTTTGATCATCAAGGATCAATATTAGCGTGGATGTGCTAGCTGATGTAACTTGCTCTATGAGAAAAAGAGTGCGTGTTATGTTGTCAGCAGTTTGTCTATTCCTAATATGATTACCACCTTTCAAGAAGTCCAAACTGGGATATTTCATACTGAAACATAATTTTTCGCAGGGCAGTATGAAACCTGGACCAATGCAGCAGACAGTTTTTTCTAAATAATCAGAATTAGAATTAAGACTAAATGTTGTAGTTTTTTAGCTGTTTCTAGTGTTTCTTATTATTTTAAGGTATTTTAGTTAATGTATTACAGTTGTTTCAACATTTAGAGGAAAGTCAGGAAAATCTTTTTTCTACTATAATATCAGGGCATGTAATATTTTTCATGTTTTTTTGCAGGACACACCTGCCCAAATCAGGACTGTCCTGCGAAAATCGGGACAGGGGGTAAAGTACAGTTACTTAAGAACTTACCGTAACAGAAGATCTTCGAGAGAGCCTCTTGCAGTAGGTAATATCACGCAGGACAGGTGCCCCCTGGCATCAGAACTGCACGGAAACTTTTGCCAGCATAGTCTGATGGGGGACTGCCCATCAGACATCACGTGACTGACGTCAGCGTGACCCTATATAGTGTGCAGTCCCCACGTCCGCCCTCCAGTTCTCCCACCAGAGACCAAGAAAAGGATGCGACAGGAGAAGAAAAAGAGGCTCCTGGATCTCCAGAAGAAATGGCTTCTTGTAGAAAGAGCATGAAAATAAACCCCAGACAGAAAAGGGGGAATGTGGGTGGCAAAAGCATTACCTACTGCAAGAGCCTCTCTTGAAGATCTACTGTTACGGTAAGTTCTTACGTAACTGTACTATCTTACTTTAAGAGGGCTCTTGCTGTAGGTAATAACATGTAGGACCGAGTCCCAAGCAGTAAACTGTCCAAGGGACAAAAGAAAAACTAGGGAGGCTGGAAACATAACCCAGTATCACCAACTGAGGAATTTAGGACAAGAGTCCTTGGAGGACTGCTTGCCCAAAACCAGCCCTGCGCCTAGAGGCAATGTCCAAACTGTAAGGCTTCGTGAAATTGTGGACAGAACTCTATGTCACTGTCATGCAAATATCTGCAGCAGAAACATTCCTGAAACAGGCTGTGGAAGCAGCCCATCCCCTGGTAGAACGTCCTTTGACTTGACCCAGAAGGACCTTACCATACTTCTTGTAACACAAAGTAATGCAGCTTGCCAGCCATTTGGAAAGACACTGTTTGGAAACTGCTGCACCCTCCTGCTTTGGTGCAAAACAAACAAAAAAGTTGATCCATTTTACAGATATCTTTTTACCACTTCATGTAGTAACGAAGGATCCTGTGCACATCGAACGTATGCAGGATGGCTTCACCCTGATCGGAATGCTCGGGATAATATACCAGCAATTCTAAGGACTGATTAAGGGTCGCTTCCAACATGACCTTAGGAAGAAACTTAGGATTTGTATGCAAAGCCACCCTGTCTCTGTGGAAAATCAAATAAGGCACCTTGCACATCAGGGTCTGAAGCTCAGAAATTCTATGAGCTGAAGTGACGGCAACCAAAAATAACGCTTTCCAGGACAAAAAAACGTAACTCACAAGAGCTTGCTGGCTCAAAGGGAGGTAAAGTTAATTTTTCTAACAAAAAATTAAGGTCCCACAGTGGTGCAGGATTTTGCACCGTGGGTTTCAGATGCAGAATACCTTTCAAAAAGGTTTTGAAGGCCTCTGACTGAACTTGTCTTGCCTTCTACTGGATCATGGTAGGCCGGGACAGCTGCTAAGTGCACCTTCAATGAGGAATAACTCAGGCCCAGGTTGGAAAGATGAAGCAGGTACTCCATGACCTGAGGAGTGAGGCATGAAAAAGGGTTCAGATCTTTGGCAGTGGCCCAAATAGAGAAACGCTTCCACTTCATGCATAGGTAATTCTGGTGGATGCTTTTCTCGCTTCCACCAGAATTTGAGCTACCCTGGGAGAAACCCCAAACTGTGAAGCAGCTATGTCCTGAGGTGCCATGCATGAAGATGAAGGGACTTCAGTCCCGGATGAACATGAATCAATGTGCCCTTTTCCTGAGTGAGAAGGTCATAAGCCAGAGGAAGGGTAATCGGAGGTTCCACCGCTAGATGCCGAAGCAGGGGGAACCAGATCTGTCAAGGCCATAACGGAGCTATCAAAATCATTTGTGTCCCATCCAATTGAAGCTTGGTCAAGACTCTCTGTAACAGTGGAAAGGGAGGAAATGCATACAGAAACCTCCCTGTCCAAGAGAGCGACAGCGCATCTAGCCAGAAAACACCATGCCCAGGATCGAGTGAGCAAAACTTGGGAAGTTTTGGCGTTTGATGGGGCTGCCAACAGATCCACCTCTGGACGACCCCACAGGTCGAAGATGTGATCTATCACCACTTATTTTAGCTCCCACTCATGAGCCCTTACCCTGGTGCAACTTAGACTGTCTGCGGGAATGTTCTTCACTCCTGGGACGTGAACTGCTCTCAAACGGAATTTGTGCAGAACTGCCCAATTCCAGACCCACATCGCTTCCCTGCAAAGGGGATACAAGTGAGTGCCCCCGTTTGTTTATGTACCACACTACGCACATTTTGTCCGTCTGAATCAAAATGATGGCTTGAAGAAGCATGTGCTAAAAAGCATGAAGAGCATGAAGCACTGCCCTCATTTCCAGCACAATGATGTGCAAGTGCGCTTCCACAGGGGACCACAGTTCCTGGGTTCTGTAGTATCCCAGATAGGCACCCCAATCCTGCCCCAACACATCTGTGGTTAGAACTTGGGAGTGGGGTGAGGCCTAGAAAGGAGCCCCCTGCAAAAGATTGCTGGGGTCCTGCCACCACAACAGGTCTCATTGCATTGGGGTGGAGATTATCTTCCTTCTGATCCCACTGAGAGCTCAGAGTCCACTGCGTAATCTGCATGTGGAGTCTGGCCAAAGGGACCACGGGAATAGCCGCTGCCATGAGGCCAAGAAGATGGATAACCGCTCTGGCCGAAATATGATGATTTGAAGAAACCATCTTGGCCTGACCCACCAGGGCATCTGCCCTGTCCAGGGTGAGAAAGGCCATGCCCTGCACCGGGTCCAAAACTGTCCCAATGAACTCGAGGCATTGGGACGGGACCAGCTGAGATTTGGGGTAATTGACTAGAATACCCAATCTCTGGAAAAGGTGCAGGGTAGCAGAGAGGGAAGATTCCAACTCCGCCCTCAACAGAGCTGCCAGGAGTCAATTGCTGAGATACAGAAAGACAGTGTGCACCTGGTACCTCAAGGTCCCTGCCACGACTGCCAGGCATTTGGTAAAAAAACGCGGGGTGGATGACAGATCAAAAGGGAGCACTTTGAACTGATAATGCTCCCCTTGGAAACAGAACCTGAGGAACTTCTTGTGAGAGCTGAAAATGGGTATGTGAAGATACGCATCATTCATGTCCAGAGCGCAGAGCCACTGGTCCTGGGACAGAAGAGGCAGCAAGCTTTGCAATGACAGCATCCTGACCCTCCTGTACTCTATGAAGAGGTTCAGAGCACTGAGATCCAGTATCAGGCGGAAATCCCCTGTCTTCTTGGGAACCAGAAAGGAGTGGGGGTAAAATCCCTTCCCCATCTGGTTTACCGGCACAGGCTCTCTCGTTTCCTTAAGAAGAAGAGCTTTGATTTCCTCCCTTAAGAGTGGGATGTGTGCCCTTGAGTAATGAGAAAATCTTGGCGGAGTATCCGGAGGTTTTTCTCAAAATACCAGAATGTGACCAAGTCTTATCAGTTGCAGCACCCAAGTATCTGACATGATGGACTCACAGCCTCCCACATACCTTGTGAATCTTCTGCCACCTGCTCTTCCAAAGGAGGAGGACGAGCAGTCACCGAGTCAGGAGTGGGAGGCGGGTTAGGGAGGGTCACACTCGCAGATCTTTGAGACTTGACTTGGGGGCCAGCGATGGCTGTGGAAGCCCTATGCTTAAACTGGCATTCGGGTGCTTGCTGATTTTTCACCTGGTGTTCATTTTGTCAATGAAAAGGACGCTTTTGTTGTAGTTTTGGACGGTACATAGTGTGGACCAACAGCAGAGCTGTGCCTTTATCCTGCAGGCTAGTAATGATGTCCTGGGCATCCCTGCCAAACAGGTCAGAGCCCCTAAAAGGGGCATCCTGGATAGCTGACAACATCAGAGGCTAATCCTGATACTCTTAGCCAAGAGTACCTTCTAAGGCTAACAGCCGTGGCCGCATCTTGAGCGGAGGAATCCACCACATCGTAGGTGGCCCGTAATGAATGGCGTCCAGCCACCTTGGCCATTTTTAGAGTAGTAGCCAAGGATGACTTGGAGTCGGAGTCCCATAAGGCCCCGACTGCAGGTTCTAGCAGGTGGAACAATGTCTTCTGGAATTCCAGCATGTGCAAGACATAGTTCAAAGCACAGATTGCCAGAGTCGAAGACGAGTAAAATTTCCTCCCAAACTGGTCCATTTGTTTAGACTCCTTATCGGGAGGAGAAGTGCTAAGGTGTTGTGGCTTAGCGGATCTATCATAGGCTGCTGTAATGACCACTGAGTCTGCCTTAGGATGGGCACTCAGATGGTCTTTTCCCTCAAGTGTCCTGTAGACCCGATCGGCTTTTTTGGCCATCGCATGGACACAGAAGGGTTTCTGCCAAATGGTTGAGGCCAAATCCTCATGGGGTTCCTGCCAGGGTGGGGTGAGCACCGGACTCGCATCAGGGAAATCCAGGTGCTCTGCTAACCTATTCCTTTTAGGGTCCAGAGCCTCTGACTTCCACCATTGGGCCTCCGCCATCTGCTTGAGGAGGTCCACAAAGGAGGGATCTTCAGTTGGAGATTTGGGGGATTCCCGAGGGACCGGATCCTCATGGGGAGGGGTTACTAGGCCCAAGCTGTTGTCTGAGGTATCCAAGACTTCTGAAATTGGAGGCTATGGCTCCCTGGTGACAACATCCAGTGTCAGGTGAGTCGTCGGCGCAGACGGATGATCTGACATAAGAGGACGAGTGTACACCGGCAAAGGCACCCTAGGCGGAGGAGCTGGGCGGCTAACAACTGGCGGTGCAGGATGCCTGCTGTCCAGTTCAGAGACTAATTGACTCTTGGTCACTGACCACCATGAGTTAAGAATTTCCCAGAAGTCCACCTGTGGTTGCTGAGGAAAACCAGTACCCTGCCCTCCAAAATGGTGAGAGGGATAATGAGGGTAACCTGGTGAAGAAAAGGAACCAGGGTAGCCATGTTAAGAATAGTCCAGCATTGGGGCAGATGGAGGATTCCTCGATGGAGGATAGGCTGAAGACGGGAAACCCAACGTGAGGCAGTACTGATGGAGGGACACATAGCCTGATGATGGGTAAGCTGACGATGGTCCCAATGGAGGAAAGGCTGAAATACCTGACATGGGATAGCCAGAAAAATGTCTCGCTGGGGGATAGCCTGTCGTAGGCTCTGGTGGAGGGAAGTCTGATGTCAGTCCTGATGGTGGAAGGGCTGATGACAGCCCCAATGGGGGAAGACCAGACAGCGGACCTGATGGAGGAAGACCTGATGGGCCTGCCATTATCCCCAAAGGGATGGGAATCCCTGATTAAGGGGCCCACGTGAGGTGTCTCGTCTGAGGAATGTGAGGTGCATCTGACGGTGGGAAACCTGATGGTGGACCCGAAGGAGGTAAGGGTACCTGCGGGCGTTGAGGAGTAGGGTCAGGTGTCGCCAAAGGTGGCGTAGGAGCCACAGTAAGGCCGGGTGGTCTATTATAATCGGGAACCCCCGTCGATGGGTGGATTTGCATCAGAGCTTGCAGACCTGGCAAAAGTGTGGGAAGCTCTGATGGGTCAGGCGACGGGGGCTAAGAAAGTGCACCCCTTGGAGAACCCAGATCTCCAGCCTGGACGGAACTATCATCTGTCAGCATCACATCAGAGCCTGACTGACGTGAAGCAGTCAGGCAATCATCAGAGGGGCCAACGATCAGCTTATCAACCTGGGCTGCATGAGAGTTGGAGGAGCTGGCTCCCAACTCATCAAGCTCGACCAGGCGTTCAGTAGAGGGGCAGACAAGTGACTTACCGGCCGTTCTGGCTGTCTTACAGCCCGAGGTGGTAATGGGCCTAAGATCGGTGGTGGCCTCGGAAGAATCTGAGGAGCCCACCATCACCGAAACCAGTGGCGGCGAGGGGAACAAGGCCTGCTCAGTTAGCAGGAGCGGAGGTATGGTTGTGGCACTTACCTTATGGCCAGAATGGGGCTGGTCCTCTGACGAAGGGCCAGCGGGTGTCTTCAATGGAGGGTGGGAATGCTCCTGTTCCCTGTGTTTCTCTTTGTCCCTCTTCTTCTTTTTATGAGGGTGCCCAGGTGAGGAAGATGTGCTCTTCAACTTCTTTAACTCCTGCTCCATTGAAGCCATCTTTTCTTTTAGGATGTGAGTCTTGAGGGCTTGTTGGCGTCATTTCCACGTGGCCTGATTAAAGTGGGCTCAGGCCTTGTAATCCTCAACCTTGTGGCTAGGCCCAAGACAGAAGAGACACAGAGAATGTTGATCTTTATGCGGCAGTTGAACCCCGCACAAACTGCACTTGTTTTTATGCGGATCTGGAGAGGATGACATACAAACTATTGAGATTTAACAAAAATAAGTGAATACTCATCTGGAGAGGCATTCTATACGGTGACCACAAGCTCTAGTCGGTCCGATGATGCACAGTCAACAGCGGGAAAGAACTGGAGGGTGGACGTGGGGACCGCCCCCTATATAGGGTCACGCTGATGTCAGTCACGTGACGTTTGGTGGGCGATCCCCCATCAGACTATACTGGCAAAAGTTTTTATGCGGTCCTGATGCCAGGGGGCACCAGTCCTACATGATATTACTTACTGCAAGAGCCCTCTCGAAGTAAGATCCCTAATTCCTGATTAGTCCTGCTTGATCTGGATATATACTTCTTAGCATGGTCTCTTCCACCCTAGGGCTAGCACTCCTGCAAATATGTTATAATCTACATTTAGGACCAATATTGGCTTATGAGATTCCCAGTGTTGTGGAGGTTCTAATGGTTTAAGAATAGCCAAAATATTTGCATAACTCAATGTATCAGGTTGACCCACCCCTTTGGAGCTTCTGAAATAGCTGAGAGAGGTGTGGCAGCAGGTGGTCTCTGTTAGCCTTCATGAAGTCTGCTCCATATCCATGTGGACCAGGGCTCTTTCCAAATTTGAGGATGGAGATCACTGCTGTTATTTCCATGCAGAGATAGAGCATGAAAGGTTTTTTTTTTGCCTTTCTCTTAATTGTGGCAAATTTAGATCCATAAAGAATTCACTATATTGAGGACCCAGGGGTTCCAACTCCTGAGTGTATAGTTCCTCATAATAACCTCTCAGTACTTGCAGAATTTGCTGGGTTTTATGTTGCGGAATTCATGTCTTGAGGTCTGTTACTTTTGCTATTTTTGTAGCTTTAGTTTACTGCCTTAACCAGTACGCTAGTACCTTCACAGCTCTAGCTACCCTCATAGTAAATGTATCTCAGGAACTTAAGGGCCGGTTCCATTTCATAATTTAGCATGTCCAGAATTTCTGCTTTAACCTTTTCCATTTGCTGTTTCAGAGGGTCAACCCCCTTGCATATGTGTGAGATGTAGGAATTCTGATGTGTCAGTAAATTGTTCTTACTTCTGCTCCCATTTTTTTGGTTCTTACTATCATATACTATTATCTCCCCCCAGGAATGTTTTTAAGTGTCCCACAATGCTGCTGGGCTAACCTCTGGATGAGTGTCCTCTTGAATTATTCTAGTGATCACCTCTTTTATTAAATTTTGAAAGTCCAGGTCTCATAATGCACAGAATCATAGAATTTGACAGCAGACAAGGACCACTTGGCCCACCCAGTTTGCTCACATGTCCCCTACCTCTTCTGTCTCTGCAGACCCTGTATGGTTCTTTGTTGGCCAACCTGCCTCCTAGCTAATATTCCTCTATTTCTGTGCAGGCACATGCATCCAACCAGGGCTGAAATTATGTACACTCTACTAGCAGTTAACCCATAAATGTAAACCAGGAGATGGAACTGTCTTGCCCAATTACATTTTATTTTTCCACATATATTCTTCGTATGTTCATATATTCTGGAGTGGTCAAGCTCTTAAACATCAGTAGTGATGTAGTGTGCATGGCTGTGCAATTACATATCCCCCCCCCCCCCATCAGTAAGTTCCAGTCCCAGGACGGACTGCTTAACTAAAAGCCTCATTTGGAATATAGTTTTCAAAGCAAGCATTTAGGAAGATGTTACTGGATTAAGTAATTGTGCCAGAAGATGGACTTGCTGCTTTACATATTTTTGGTAATATGCATTTTGTTTACAATTTGTGTGCTGTGTCTGGATACTGCATGAAGAATATATGTGGAAAAATAAAATGTAATTGGGTAAGAAAACTTCATCCCCTGGCTTGTATTTATGGGCTAGGTGCTAGTAGACCGTACACAATTTCAGCCCTGGTTGGATGCACGTGCCTGCACAGATAAACTTCCTGCTATTTAGTACCCCAGAAGGGTTCCAGAAGCCAGTGTTTACAGCTTTATGAGCAAAAAACACCCACTTGTATGAGGATGGGGAGGGTGGGATTTGGGTGTAACATTGTCTTTACATGTTTTGATAGCCTGTTTTATGTAATGTCTGTGAAAAATCAATAAACTTGAATAAAAAAAAAACACCCACTACATTTTATTGCCCTATGTCTGTCCCATGCATGCTTGAAGCACCCACTGTTGCAGCCTCTGCTTCTTCTGATAGCAGTCTATTCCAGGCATCTATCACCTGCTCAGTGAAAAACAGATTATTCACCTGTAACAGTAGTTCTAGGAGTGGTATATGTTGTTCATCCACACTGTCTGGCATTGTCCCTTTCCCCTTTAAATTTTGCTGGAAGTCTTCAAGCTGGCTCCTCCCACCCACCCGGGTGGTAAATACCTCGGCTCCGCCCCATAACGTCAGATCTAGCCTCGCCAGCCAGGTTATGCACCTTGCCGGGAGGTCGCGGCGCGTGTGGATGAACAACATATACCACTCCTAGAACTGCTGTTGCAGGTGAGTAACCTGTTTTTCTAGGAGCGTGGATATGTTGTTCATCCACACTGTCTGGCAGACTCCTAGCAGTTCTCTGGGAGGAGGGAGGCAAGGCACACACCCCCTACTTAGGAAAAAGAGATTGGAGAACCGAGGCCCCAAAACCAGCATCACGTCGTGACTCAAGGTCGATGTGGTAATGGGTAATAAAGGTGTTCGCTGACTTCCAGGTAGCAGCCCGACAGATTTCCTGGATAGGGATGTCCCTGGAAGCAGCCACCGAAGCAGCAGTATGCCGGGTAGAATGAGCTCTTATCCCTCTGGAAGGCTCCTTGCACGCCAATTCATAACACAGACTTATGCATGATGTGATCCATCTTGCAATAGTCCGCTTAGCTGCAGGTCTGCCAGAAGCGGCTTCAGCGTAGGTGACAAACAGCTGGCGAACCTCTCCCCGAATTTTCGCCGTCCTCTCCTTATAGTAGGAGAGAGCACGTCTGAGGTCCAGAGTATGGAGCCTGTACTCGGCATCCGAGGTGTAGTTAGGGTAATATACTGACAGAGTCAACACCTGGTTAAGGTGAAACTCTGACACCACCTTCAGAAGGAATTTCAAGTGGGGGCGCAGGACAACTTTGTCCCTGTGAAAGACCAGATATGGGGAGTCCACCGAAAGCGCCTGGAGCTCCCCTGTCCTTCTGGCTGACGTGATAGCCACCAGGAAGGCAGTCTTCCACGACAAGTGCGAGAGCTCACACTTGTGCATGGGTTCAAATGGCTTGCCCATGAGCTTTGCCAAAACCAGCAAGAGATCCCATGGAGGTGGAGGTTAACGCACCGGAGGGGATATGTGATCCAGGCCTTTGAAAAAGCACCCGATCACTGTCTCCTGTGCCAACGTCGGCTGACCAGCCCGTGCCCGGTAAGCAGAGATGGCTGCCAGGTGCACCCTAAGGGTCGATGACCGAAGACCCCCTTTGAAGAGGGACCAAAGGTAGTCTAGAATGTTAGCCACAGAGCAGGATAAGGGGTCCAGGCTCTTTCCCTGACACCAAATGAAAAACCTTTTCCATTTGAAGGCATAACATTTCCTGGTCGATTCCTTTCGAGATGCTTCCACCACGGTGTAGACATCCTCGGACAGACCCAGAGCCTGGAGATCTAGTCGCTCAGGAACCAGGCTGTGAGGTGCAGGGATTGAAGGTCCGAGTGGAAGACCTTCCCCTGGTTCAACGATATCAGGTCCGGGCGTGTACAAAGCCACTCTGGGGCCCTGCAGCTGAGGCTGAGGAGATCTGGATACCAGAACTGGCGTGGCCAATCTGGGGCTACCAAGATCACCTTCGCCTTGTCCCTCCTCACCTTGAGTAACACCTTGTGGATCAAGGGAAATTGAGGGAAGGCATAGAGGAGGCCTGGGGTCCATGGCCTCGAGAAGGCATCCCTACAGCAAGCCCTGCTGAGGGGGGCAGGCATGGTACAGCCTCAGCTTGGTGTTCTCCCTGGAGGCAAACGGGTCCACCAACGGTTTGCCCCAACAGGAGAACAGATCGTAAGCTACCTCTGGATGGAGAGACCACTCGTGGGATGTCTGGCCTATGCAGCTGAGAGCATCCGACAGCTGGTTCGAGACTCCTGCCACATGGATGGCAAGGAGATCTGCCTTCAGCCGGCTGACGAAGGTTCAGATCCAGAGCGCCTCCTTGAATAGCAGACGGGAGTGCATGCCGCCCTGTTTGTTGAGGTAGTACATGGTCGTGGTATTGTCCATCTGGAATTGAACCACTTGACCCCGGAGCTGAGGAGCGAAAGCTGACAGTGCCAGTCTGATTACTCTGAGCTCCAACAGGTTGATGTGGCATCGAGACTCCTCGGGGGTCCAGAACCCGTGAGCTCTGTTGTCCCCCATGTGGGCTCCCCAGCCCATGAGAGAGGCATCGGTCATAAGGACGACCGTCGGCTCAGGGCAGACAAATGGGATTCCTTCCTGCAAGTGACTCGGGACGGTCCACCATTGGAGAGTGTCCCACATCCTCTGGGTGACCGTGACCAGCTGGTCGAAGAGACCCTGACGCTGAGACCACTGGGCAGCCAGCTCCCATTGAAGAGGGTGCATGTGCAATCTGGCCCAATGGACCACTGAGGTGCACGCCGCTATGTAACCCAGGAGGTGCAAGAAGTCCCGGGCAGGGCGCAAGCGCCCAAACAGAAATGATTGTGCAAAGGAGGAAAGAACCTCCGCCCTGTCCGCCGGGAGCTGAGCTCTGGCTTGACAAGAGTCAAGCTCTGCCCTGATGAAGCCCATCACCTGAGAAGGCACAAGTTCTGATTTGGCCTTGTTGATTAGGAGGTCCACGTGGCAGCAGGTTTGGAGGGTCAGGTCCCTGGACCTCTCCACCTCCTGTAGGGAGGAACCTGCCAGGAGCCAGTCATCTAGGTAGGGGTAAATGCGACCCCCTTGATGCCGTAGATGGGCTGCCACCACTACGATGCATTTGGTGAAGACCCTTGGGGCCGATGACAGGCTGAACGGCATGGCTCTGAACTCGTACAGGGTCTCTTCGACCCTGAAGCGGAGGAACCGCTGATGGGATGGACGGATTGGGACGGGGTAGAATGCGTCCTGAAGATCCAGTGTACAGAACCACATGTTTCGCTCCAGAGATGGTATGATCTGGTTCAGAGTTACCATCCGGAAGGTGCGAGACCTGAGATACCGATTCAGGTCGTGGAGATCTAGAATGGGGCGCCAACCCCCGGTCCGCTTGGGCACCAGGAAATACCTGGAGACGAAGCCTGAGTCTGAAGGAGGATCCGGCACATACCGCCTCCTTGAGGAGGAGCTGAGCAATGTCGTCTCAAAGGGCCGACTGAGCACTAACTGAGATCCTTTCCTCCCATGGGGCACGGGCCCGGCTGGGGGGGTACTGCTCGAACTCTAGAGGCAGTCCCTGCCCGACCACTTCTAGAACCCACCTGTCCAAAGTGATACCGGACCAGGCGGAAAGAAAGTGGCAGAACCGGCCCCCCACGGGAGGACCCAGAACTGGCATAACGGGTGCCGGGGAGGCCACCCCAACCTGGCCACTGCAGGCTTGGAGAGGAGGAGGCACGCAGACCAGCACCTCGGCCTCTTTATGGGCTGTTGAGACCTTGCTTGGGCCTAGGGCACCAAGCCTGAGCCTGCTGTTGTTGCTGACCTCCTTGGAAGGAGGGCTGTCTGATCACAGGAGAAGAATGCTGAAAGGACTTCTTGCGCTTCTGCTGGTTCTTGCCCGAAGAACCTTTAGCAGAGGTGGCATCTAAAGTGGCATTAGACTGCTCAATGCACTGTAGATGACCTGCCACTCCCAGACCGAAGAGGTCGGTGCCAAGGAAGGGCACGTCAGCTAGCTTGTGCTGAGTATCCACGGGAAAGGAGGATAACCTCAGCCAAGCCCTGCGGCAAGTGGCTACTGTGGCAGCTAGTGAATGGGCACAGGAATCACCAATGTCCAGAG
Organism: Neoceratodus forsteri; assembly: GCA_016271365.2. Taxonomy (NCBI): domain Eukaryota; kingdom Metazoa; phylum Chordata; order Ceratodontiformes; family Ceratodontidae; genus Neoceratodus; species Neoceratodus forsteri. Next base: position 1,226,477,439 of record CM057450.1, read on the forward strand.
CCATCTGGAGCTGTTGTTTAGCAACAGCACGGCCCTGGTCCCGGACCTGCTTGACCGTGGTCTGCATGTCTGCTGGGAGATGAGGGAGGACTTCATCAAGCGACCCCAAAAGGGCATGAGAGAAGTGTGCCATGATCACTGCTGAGCTAGACTGATGAAGGCCTAGGGATGATGCCACATAAACCTTCCGGGCCGAGTGGTCCATATTTTTGGACTCTTTGTCCAGAGGGCGGTCAGTATCTGCAGAGCTGCCCATTCGCCTAAACACTGAGGCAGTCACAAGGCTTTCTGCCAAGGGATGCTCAGTGAAGCCCGCCAAGGACCCCATGGGCACTGTGTACCTGCGGGCCATGCGGGCAGAGGGAGCCGGGCAAGAGGCTGGATGCTGCCAAAGTTCCAGCACCGGGCCAACTATGGCTTCGACCACTGGGAAGGTCTCCGTCTGGGTATTCCCCCTCTTGAGAATATCCGTGAGAGGATATTCCGCCTTCTTCTGAATGGGCTGCAGAGGCATACCTGTGGACTCCGAAATGAGTCGAAGGATGCCCTTGAAGGAAGAAGGCCCTTCCTCCATGCCTGTCACCGACAGTTCATCATGTGAGTGAAGGCCAGTAGTAACCGAATCCAAGGAGTCCAGATACAAGGGTCTCCCACCTAAGTCCCCCTCAATGTGCCTAGGGCGATCAGGAATGACTGTAATGGACAACCTATGGGGCAGGCCCGTAGTTGGTCGGTCCTCCTTAGAGGAAGCCCTTCCCTGAGGCTGTTTTGGTGGTGGTTCCACCAAAACTGGTGGGGAGCCCGTAATGGGCCGAGCCGAAATGCGCACCAGTCCCATCGGAGGGAGAACCGGAGTCCTCGGAACTGAGGGAGTCAGTGTCGGCCGAAAAGGCTGGGGCCAAGTAATGGCCGGTACCGCCGGAGCAGCCGGCTTTTGACCCGTTAAAAGAAGTTGCTGCCACATGAGGTCCTCATAACGTCGACGGAGCTTCCATCTAAGTCTTTCCTCGTCCGAGGAGGATGAGGAATGGTGGCAGTGCCTCTTGAGGGAGTGTTTGTGACCCTTTCTCGGTTTACCAACCGACGGGGTCCTACTCCTCGATCGAGACTGACGGCGTCGGCTCTGTCGGTCGGGAGAAGCCGGATTCAGTGAGAACCGGGGTTCCGGCTCTTGTCCCTCGATCGGGATGCCCAAAGGACGGGTCTCCCCGTTGGGGAAGGAGAGAATGGGAGTCCTCTCCAAGGAGTCGTCGACAGGCGTTGACGACAACGGCTTGATCGGGTCGAGAGAAATCTTGGCCGGTTCTGCCGTATCCTCGGCTTCGGTGCCCTGGCCTGATGGAAGGTCCGAAAAGCCGGCAGCCGAGGAAGCGATCTCGACCGTGGTAGAGACCCCTTGCTCCTGAGAGTCGGACCGCTCTCGGTTCCAGGAGCATCTTCTTCGGGTAGAAGAAGATGGTTTTGGATCCTTATCCTTCTTCTTGGATCGGGAGGAGTGCGAGCCCAAAGGCAAAGGCACCTCACCCTTAGTAGGGAGAGACTGGCACAACTCCTGGAAGGATCCCATGAAGGTGGAGCCCAAGTTGAGTGGCACGAAGAAGCTTCGGTTGGCCGAAGCTTGGGCAGCTTCCTCTTCAAAGGTCGCCATCTGCTCGAGCTGCTCGGCGGATCCCGCAGCCGCGTAAACCGCTCACCTGGCCTCCTTCGATTTCACCAGTGGATTGCGGAGCTCTGGTCTCCCCAACTTAAGGCGTGCCTTGCGGTCCTCCAGAACGGTGGGATGGAAGGCCGAACAGATGCTGCAAGCCGAAGTATCATGCACAGCGCCGAGGCAGTAGACGCATGAGAGATAAGGATCAGTGCGAGACATTTTTTATCCACAAGAACACCGGCGAAACACGGGGGACAACTTGTCCTCCATATCTGAAGCATTCGGATCTGAATCGTAAACTCTTACAAGTTTTAAGGCGAGTAAGTGCGGCGAAAACCGTCGATTTGACTCCAGGGCCTATGGTACTGCAAAGTAGCAAGAGGGAACCTGTATCTTCCAGCGGAAAGGAAGATCTGGCATCATGGGGTGGAGCCGAGGTATTTACCACCCTGGTGGGTGGGCGGAGCAAGCTTGAAGACTTCTGGCAAGATTTAAAGGGGAAAGGGACAATGCCAGACAGTGTGGATGAACAACATAGCCACACTCCTAGAAGAAATATTTCCTCACATCACTCTTGAATCCTCCCCCCCAGCTTCATTGCATGTCCCCAGTCCTAGTGCTTATTCTCACTTGAAAAAGACTCCCAACCTGTACCCCATTCACCCCTCTGAGATACTTGTAGGTCTCTATCATGCTACCTCACTCTCTCCAGAGTGTACATGTTGAGAACCCTCAGTTTCTCCTTGTAGTGCTTCTTGTGCAAACAATGCACCATTTTAACTGCTCTCCTTTGGACTGTCTCTAACCTGTCTATGACCTTTCGGAGGTGCAGTCTCCAAAACTGAACACAGTACTCCAGGTGTAGTCGCACCAGCGAGTGATATAACAGCAAACACCAGCTCTCTTCTTCTGCCAGAGACACCTCTCCCTTTGCAACCCAGCATACCACTAGCCATACCCACTTGCCTTGCCACACTGCCCTGCCGCCTTGAGGTCCTCAGATAACATAACCCTTTCCTGTTCGGTGACTGTTAGTACCTCCTCCCCATCCTACACTCAGTGCCAGGATTCCTATACCTTAGGTGCATGATTTTGCACTTTTCACTACTGAACCCCAACTGCCACGTTTGTGACCATTCCTCAAGTTTCCCAAGATCCCTGTGCATTTCTCCACCCCATCCTGAGTGTCCACCTTATTGCAAATGTTGGTGTAATCTGCTAAAAGGCATACCTTCCCTTCCAGCTCTTCTGTGATGTCTCCTATGTAGATACCAAAGATGACTGGTCCCAGTACTGAGCCCAGTGGTACCCCACCGGTCAGACTCCCCTCTTTAGAATGAGTGCCATTAACCACCACCCTCTGTCTCCTACCCTTTAAGCAGTTTCTAACCCAATTTACCACTTTGGATCCCACTCCTAGGCTAGTTAACTTCCTAATCAGCCCCCTATGCAGCACTGAGTGAAAAGGCCTTGCTACAGTCCAGATAGGACATATCCACTAATTTCCGCTGATCATTTTCCCAGGTAACTCAGTCAAAGAACTCCATTAGATTTGTTTGGCATGACCCCCCGCCCCGGTGATTCCATGTTGTCTGTGGTCTTGCAGCCTATGGGCATCTAACACCTCCTGAGTTCTTTCAGTACCTTGGGTGCATTCCATTCGGTACCATAGCCTTGTCCACCCTTGGGGCTGCAAGTCCTTTCAGGTCTCTCTTCTGAAAACGGATGTGTGTCCAACACCCTCCTCTCCCTAGCCTAATCCAGCTTTTCCCTAGTTTGTATACCCCCTGCATTGTGAAGACCAAACAGAAGCACCTCTTTAAGATGTCAGCTTTTTATTGATTCCCTTCTACACAGTCTCCCTTTTCCACCCTTCTAGCCTTTACCATCCCTCCTCTTGCTTTCCTTTTCTCATTTATGTACCTGAAGAAAAATCTTATCCCCTGCAGTGATTCCTTTGGCAATCCCTTTCTCTGTCTGTGCCTTTGGTCCCTTCACCGCATTGCTGGATTCGCTGGGTATACCTCCCTGTTCTCCTCCCTCTGCATTTCCTTTTACCTCTTGAATACAACCCTTTTTTCTTTTCCACCCTTGGCCACTTCCTTGAAGAACCATAATGGTCTCCTTTTCCTCCTGCTTTTGCTCACTTCCTTTACACATAGGTTGGTTGCTTTAGTTATGCCCTCCCCTATTCTTCCCTACCGTGCCTCTACCCTTCCCTGGCAATCATCCCCCTCCTTTAGGCAGTTTCTGAGAAGGTTTCTCATTTCTTTAACATCCACCAGTCCAGAACCCTCATCCTCGTGTGGTTTGCCTGTGCTCCTATATTTATGTTGAATCACACTATGGTGATCACTGGTACCTCTGGTGACTGTCCACTGTGACATCTTTAATACTGTTCCTGTTTGTAAAAACCAGATCCAGCCCCGCCCAGCCAATAGTGGGATCTTTGACTAGTTGCCTGAGAAAGTAGAGATTCAAGGATGACCCTGCTTCTTGCTGAAGCTGCAGTTAGAAGGTTGGAAGGCTACTCCACATCTGGCAGAATGAACTCACCAACTAGCAGTACCTCCCCTTTACTGGCCATTCCGATCATGGCTGCCCCAAGTACCATATCTATCTTCTCGCCCTGTGCTGGAGGTCTAAACACCACTCCAGTATGGATGGTGGTCCCAGAGCCTGCCTCCAGGATGACTCACAGTACTTCCAGGCCGTCATTTTTCTTTTGGTGCCCCTGCATCTCCCTCCTATTCCTGTTTGTGCTGTTCCTTGAATCCCCCCTTGACTCGCCCCTTCCCTTTTTACTTTCAACATTCTAGTCTCCTTCATTCAGCTGTTGTTTGGTTTTACCACCTCCCCCGGGATGTTCGTGTGTGTGTGTGTGTGTGTGTGTGTGTGTGTGTGTGTGTGTGTAGGGATGTATTAAAGTGTCACTGCGTTGTTTTCTCTCCTAAAACTATGTTTACTGTTACGCCACTAGGGGTATGATCTGATAGAAATATCAGGGCCATCTCCATTTGACTAGGCTAGCCTATGTGCTCTACCAGCAATTTTCAGCAATGCTTCTACCACTTTGATGCTGCTGTTCAAACTTCTGGTTACCTACAGAGGCAAAGTTTACGTTTTCCAGGACATTGCTAAACTGTCAGATCACAATGGAAAAGAACTCGATAAAGGGACAGAGTCTGATCTCTCCGAGGACTGAAGTTTGTTAGACTGTAATTTCTTATTCCTCTGTTATGAGGGTTATGAGGGTTGTCAGAGTAATCGTTATCTAGTTTTTTAGTACTTTGACTTGGGCAGTTGTCCTTCTAGTAGTGCAGGGATGCGTTAATGTATGTAATGTTTATGGCTGTATTTTCTTGCTTATTGCTAGCTCTTTGAGCTCTTCTTATTTTATTACCCTGGCCTTTTGGTAGAGCCACATTTGTTTAAGATAGCATTGATTCTAAAGTTGCACAGTGAGCTGGTTGTGTTTATGTATACTTGGTTATTAGTATTCCTCTACGTAATGCAGTCCAACTTACTGTGTGCTGAACTCACAGTAGTTAATTGTGTTCTATTGGGGCACTTCAGTTTTTGCTCTGGGCATTTAAATATTGAATATTACTGACCACTGTGTTGGCATCTGGATAGGGACTGAATACACTGTAAGTGGTTTATTGTTATGCTGTATTAAACTGAATTTGTCCAGTCATTGTTTTGCTTGTTATATTAAGGGAGCCCCCACATGCTCTACCTGCTGTAGCTGGTAATCAGTGAATCCATTTGGGTCTCTGGCTTGTGTTTTTCGTGCATCCCTGCTTAGCGTTGATGTATTGTTATGTTTTGTGACAAAACCAATAAATTAAATATTGAAAAAAACAATGACAGGCACAGCAATACTGCTGAGCTATCGAGCCAAACACAAAGTTGTTCCTTACTAGTTTTTAACAATAAACATCAATGTTGTCCATTTTTTTTTTGAAAATGGTGACAAAACTTACTGCAAAGAGCCCTTCATATCACATTAAGAGACACATTTTCAAAACCACTGCATGAGAAATGCAGTTGATCTACCTATAGCATTTTTGTAAACTATGTTTTGGTAGAAAAACACCTGCAACAGTTTATAGAAACGTCACCAGAATTTATAGTTATTGGTTACATTCTGGATATGTCTCTACAAAAAAATCAAGGCAGGTATTTTTATGCAAAAAATAATTTTAAAAGGAAACTCTCAGCTCCACTGAATTAATGCTGTGGGACCTAGAGGTCCCAATTATGCAAAATGCTATAAATTAAAAGTTTTTATCAATTCACTTGTCAGTAGTTATAGTTTGTATCCTGCTGATGTGACCCCCCCACCACTTACACCATGACAGCCAACTATTGTCTCCCAGTGTCCCCCCGTGACCAGCCCTGTGAAGACAAGCACGATGGGTTAAGTCGCAGGGGACGGTCATGAGCCTTGTAGTTCTATATAACATTAACAGTGTAATACAGCGCATTATGACGCGAATTCTGCTGTGATCCTCAGCTAATCGGTACCAGCAGAGTAACCAGGACAATGTGTTGTACTACACTGTAAATGTTACACAGAGCTACATGACATGCAGTACTTCATACTAGGATTCATACTAGGAAGTACAAGGAGCTTAAAGGCGTGAGCCCATATACGTGTCTATGTAAGTCAAGAAGTAGTACCTTAGACTCCCACCAGACCGAATGTAGTTGTCCAGCTTTTTTCTGAACTCTGTCTTGGTTCTGCTCACAACTGCCTCTGTTGGAAGTGAGTTTCATACACTGACCACTCTAGATGTATAGAAATACTTCCTTGTTTCACACCTAAAGCTTTTCCCTCTTATCTGGAGTGGGCACCCTCTAGTCTCCATTTGCCCTGATTTGAATTCAGTGCCCAACTCCACTAACAAAGCAGGATCTTGCATAATGTCGTACATAAAGAAAACATCACCCCGTAAACGTCTGGTTTCCAGGGATATCAAATATAATGAATTCAGACGATCTTTGTATTCTTTATCATCTAGACCATTGATTTTCTTTGTGACTCTCCTCTGGACTTTTTTCAGTCTGTTTCTGTCACTCTTTTTAAATGGGTTCCATAACTGTGATGCATATGCAAGAGGAAGGCACACGTAGGCCCTGTACAAGAGGACCAGTATATCACCATCCCTGGACATAATGTTCTTTCTAATAGCCCATGTTATTTTGTTTGCCTTAGTGACAGCTTCCATAGTTTGTTTTGTAAAACCCAGATCACTTGTAATGTGGATTCCCAACTCTCTTTCACAACATGACATCACCAAAGGTGCACCATAAAGTGTATAACTGTTCATTGTGTTACCCCTTCCAGCGCAAAATACTTTATACTTACTCATATTGAGTTTCATCTGCCATATTTCTGTCCAGTTTGCTATTTTATCTAGGTCTTGTTGTATCAAGTCGATGTCTGACATGGTTTTACATGGCCCACCTAACTTTGTGTCGTCCGCATATTTTGCTGCCCAGCACTTCAGGTCTGTATTAAGGTCTGGGATGAATAACTGGAACAGCACCATCCCAGCACCAAGCCCTGGAGAGCTCCACTAGCCACCTCCCCTGCCTCAGAAAGGTGGCCGTTCACAACCACCCTCTGTCATCTCTAACTCAGCCATTCCATAATCCATTTAACAATAGTGGGGTTAATCCTTGCTTGTTCGAGTTTACTAATAATAGCCCAGTGGGGTGTAAGGTCAAATGCCTTTGCAAAGTCTAGGTATATTATATCACATGGGATATTATTGTTTAGTGCACGGCTAACCTTCTCATGAAAGCAGAGTAGATTTGTTGTACAATTTCTTCCTGTTCTAAATCCATGTTGTTCACTATCACAATTTTCTAAAGCTGATGTTAGTCAGTCTTTAATAATGGAAACATCTTTCCAACTACACATATGAAACTTATTGGCCTATAGTTCTCTGCCAGTCCTTTCTCTCCTTTTTTGTAAATAGGGACTACGTGAGCCATCTTCCAGTCCTGTGGCACTACTCCAGTGTTAATGGATTCCTCAAAAAGTGCTTTCAAGGGAGAGATTAAAGCAGTTAGTAGTACATTAATATTGTGAAAATGTTGACCTATACTCTTTCATTCTATTTTAGATTGCCCCTTATCTACTGACTTGTAAGATACCCTTCTTTCCACAGTCTGAATCTGCTTTAGTACTTTTTTCACATCTGAAATAATAAAAGGAGCGCTCCTTTTAATATGGCTTGGACCAGGTTTTTATCAGTATTCTCAGCTGTTTTTGTATATCAGTTGTTTAAAATCACTTCTGTTGTGACTAACATGAACTATTATGCAGCAGCAGTGCTCCCTGACTTTGTGAAAAGTACAGTTTCATACTTACCGTAACGGTAGATCTTTGAGAGGATTTCTTGCAGCAGGTCATACACTTGGGTATCCGGCCAGAGGGCTCTCCCGTCGATGGTAGCTTTCACTAGCAGTGCTGACTGGGGCCGCACACAATGATGTCACTCCATTCATATCTATAAATACGTGGGTGGCCCCTAGCAGCCTCAGTTCCCGGCCGGCGACCAGCTCGTAGAGCAGGACACCAAGGGGAACCGAGGAGGTGGGAGGCATCTCCCATTGGAATAATGAGTGTTGAAGCAGAAGATAGCTCTCCCTGAGAAGGAGGGGGAAGGAGGGTAGGAACGTGACCTGCTGCAAAGAGATCCTCTCGAAGATCTACTGTTATGACAAGTACAAAACTGTACTGTCTTCTTCAAGGGTTATTTCTTGCAGCAGGTCATACACTTGGGATAATTCCCAAGCAGTCAAATGTGAAGGGTGATCAAGATAGTAGGCCTTGCAGGATGGCACGGCCAAAGGAGGTGCGGCGCCTGGAGGCCAAATCAAGACTGTAGTGCCTAGTAAAAGTATGCAAGGTGGACCACGTGGTGGCTTCACAGATATCCAAGATAGAGATGCCGCAAAATCAGGCAGCAGAGGTAGACAGAGCCCTGGTGGAGTGTGTGTGTACAGCCCCAGGAAGAGGCTTTTTGTATTCAGTGTAGCAACAGTTAACGCAATGGGCTAACCAACGGGATAAAGTTTGCTTTGGACAGCCTTCCCTGCTAGGGGCAAAGGCAGCAAAGAATCATTTGGATTTACAAGAGGACTTGGTTGGAGCAAGAAAGTAACACAGGATGCGATGGGCATCCAGGGCGTGTAGGAGCGACTCTCCCGGATTAGAATGATCTGGGTAAAGGACAGGTAGCTGAATGGATTGGTTGAGTGTAAAATCCAAAACCACTTTCGGGAGAAATGAGGGATTGGCACGTGATGAGACCTGGTCTTTATGGAAGACCAGGTAAGGCTCGTGGCACATGACAGCTTGGAGTTCGGAAATGCGCCAAGCCGACATAACAGCCACCAGGAAAAGTGCCTTCCAGGCCAGGAAGCACATGTCACAGGCAGCTGACGGTTCAAATGGTTTGAGTGTCAGCTTTTCTAAGACAAAGTTGAGGTCCCAAGACAGAACTGGATTCTGGATGGGTGCCTTGAGATGGAGAATGCCTTTAAGGAACATCTTGGCAAGGTCCAGTTGGGCAACCTGGCGGTCCTCGATGGGCTTGTGAAACACTGAGATTGCAGATAAGTGGACTTTTATAGAAGACTAGCTTAAGCCCTGAGTAGAGAGGGTGGACAGGCACTCTAGGATTTTAGGCAATGGGTAGGAGAAGGGGTTTAGGCCCCTGGTGGATGCCCAGACAGCAAAACATTTCCATTTGGCCCCATATGTTTTTCTGGTTGAAGGCTTTCTAGAGGCCAGCAGAATGGTGGCCACTGCGGGAGAGACATGTTGCCTGGCTATGAAGATGTCCTCATGAGTCAAACATGAAGATGAAGGGATCAAAGACGGGTGCAGAAGAGTGCACCAGTTCTGTGTGAGGAGGTGCAGTTGCAGAGGGAGGGGAAGGGGAATCTATGACCAATAGTTGCTGCAGGAGAAACCATGTGTCGGGGCCAAAACAGGGCGCTAAGTATCATGGATGCTTGTTCCAGCTGCAGTTTGAGTAGTACTCGCTGGAGGAGGGGGGATGGGTGGGGAGGCATATAACAAATTCGCATGCCAGGAGAAGGATAGGGCATCCAGTGACCGGCCCTGTGGGTCTGTAATAACTGAGCAATAACGCAGAAGCTGGTAGTTGGCCGGAGAGGCAAATAAGTCTATCTCCAGAGTGCCCCACAGTAGAACAATGTCATGGAGAACTCCCATCTGCAAGGTCCACTCGTGGCCCTGCGTGTGACGACTGATGTGATCGGCAAGGAGCTCCCGGAACATGAACTGCTACTAGATGGAGTTAAAGAGCCAGAGCTTGAGCCCAAACTTGTACTGCTTCTTGACACAGTGTTTGTGATCTCATGCTCCCTTGTTTGTTGATATAGTAGACTACACAAGCATTGTCTGTTTGGACTAATAGGGGCCCTGGGAGCAAGAATGGTCTGAAGGCCTGTAGTTCTAGATGGACATTCCTCATCTCCAAGAGGCTGATGTACAGAGAGGCGGTGGTGGGGGTCCCAAAGGCCTTGTGTCTGGCACGGACCGAGATGAGCACCCCAACCGAGAGGGGAAGCATCTGTCATGAGGACCTGGGACGGGGGGTGGGAGTGAAAAGGCATGCCCATTAGTAAGTTTGTCAGGTCCAGCCACCAGGAGAGGGCCTGCCAGAGGGCGGGAGTCACTGTGATGGAATTCTCAAAGTCCCCTGTCTTTTGGTGCCACTGACCATGCAGGCCCCACTGGACTGGAAGCATGCATAAGTGTGCGAATGGCATGGTGGCAATGGTGGCTGCCATGTGACCCAGGAGACGCATATACTGGTGCGCAGTGATGTTTTGAGCTGCTAGGCAATGCCGGGCCAGGGAGGTGAGTTTGTGACACCTGTCTTCTGGCACAAAGGCCTGACTACGTGCCCTATCCAGGATGGTGCCGATGTAATGCAGGCGTTGGGATGGCTCCATGTGGGATTTGGCTACATTGATCATTATTCTAACCTTCTGGAACAGTTGGAGGGTGCATGCGAGGGAGTGTAGTGGCCTCTCTAGATAACACCTTTATGAGCCAGACTTCCAAGCAGGGGATCACAAAGTGACCCTGGCGTCGAAGGACGGCAACCATGACCGCCAGGCACTTTGTGAACACCCGTGGCACTGAGTACAGCTCAAAGAGCAGAGCCTAGAATTTGTAGTGGAAACCTAGAAGGTTGAACCTGAGGTACTGGTGGTGGAAAGGATAGATTTGGATGTGAAGGTAAGTGTCCCTCATGTCGAGGGTGCAGAGCCAATCCCCTTGATTTAAGAGGGGGAGAACAGTTGTCAAGGTGGCAGGAGGTCAGAATCACGATCAATGTAGCCAAGTCCCACATGGAGCCATCCCAATGCCTCCATCACATCGGCGTTATCCTGGATAGGGAGCGCAGTCAGGCCTTTCTGCCAGAAGTGACATCCAAATGTTTTTGTACTGGATAAATCAGCTGAGGTCCCTTTAGTCCAAGACAGGGAACAGATCACCCATGCATTTGAGCATGAGAAAGAAATGGGAATAGAATCCCCTGTTCAGCCCCAGTTAGACAGCTTGTTTCTGAATTAGAGAGAGGAGTTCCTCCAGGAGAAACAGAACGTGTTCCAGAGGTAGGACACGAAGTCGAGGTGGGTGGGTGGGGATGTCAGTTCCAGTGCATGGCCTGTGTATATAGAATTTGACGGCAGATAAGGACCGCTAGTCCACCCAGTCTGCCCATTTACCTACCTAATGGATAAGCTGAAGATCCTAGTTAACCAGCAGCCTACTTCTTTCTACCCTCACCCCTAGAATTGCCTTATGGCTGTCCCATGCATGCTTGAATTCAACCACTGTTTTTGACTCCACAACCTCCTCCGAAGGCTGTTCCATGCATCCACCACCCTCTCTGTGAAAAAATACTTTACATTACCTCTGAGCCGCCCCCCATCTTCAAATTGTGCCCCTTGTTCTTGCACAACCTCTTTTTGAAAGATGCTACCCTCTTGGACTTTGTTGATTTCCTTGAGGTACTTGAAAGTTTCTATCATGTCCCCCCTCTCCATCCTTTCCTCGAGGCTATACATATTAAGCTCCTTTCGTCTCTCTTCATATGTCTTCCGGTGCAGACCCTGCACCATTTTAGTTGCCTTCCTCTGGACAGCTTCCATCTTGTTTATGTCCTTGCGGAGATTGGGCCTCCAGAACTGCACACAGTACTCCAGATGGGGTCTCACCAGCTGTCTGTACAGAGGGATAACAACTTCCTATTTTCGACTGGTGATGCCTCTCCATATGCATCCCAGTATCCCCCCAGCCCTCCTTACTGCCCTCTCACATTGCTTGCCCACCTTTAAGTCATCTGATTTGACTACCCCCAGGTCCCTTTCCATTTTTGTTGTTGTTAGTATCTCACCCCCCATTGTGTACTCTTCATCTGGGTTTTTGTTTCCCAGGTGCATTACCTTGCACTTCGTAGCATTAAATCTAAGCTGCCACATTTGACCATTCCTTTAACCTTGCCAAGTCCCTTCTCATCCTTTCCACCCACCTTGTACATCAACTCTGTTGCAGATCTTTGTGTCATCTGCAAAGAGACATACTTTTCCTTCCAGTCCCTCTGCAATGTCGCTCTAAAGACATTGAAAAGGACCGTCCTAATACTGAACCCCTGCGGCACCCCACTAGTAACCCCTTTCTTCAGAGTGGACTCCATTTACTATTACCTCTGTGTCCTATTCTCCAGCCAATTCTTTACCCAGGCTATCATCTTGGGACCCACTCCCAGGCTGGCTAACTTGTATATTAATCTTTTGTGTGGGACTGGTGGAAATGCCTTGCTAAAGTCTAGGTAGGCCATGTCCACAGCCCCTCCCTGATCTACTACTACCACCCAGTCAAAGAAATCTATTAGATTCGCCTGGCATGACCTTCCTGCTGTGAATCCATGCTGCCTTGGGTCCTGTGCCCTCTGGCCTCTGGGTACTAGACAATTCTTTCCTTCAGAGTGATTCCATCATTTTCCCTATCACTGAGGTTAAACTAACAGGTCTGTAGTTTCCTGCTTCTGCCCTGCTCCCACTTTTGTGAAGGGGAATCACATCTGCCCTCCTCCAGTCCTCAGGTACCACCCCATCCTCCCATGATTTGTTAAAGAGGGCAGTCAGTGGTGTCACTAGTTCTACCCTTAGTTCTTTTAGAATTCTGGGATGAATCCCATCAGGCCCCATTGCTTTGTCCACCTTCAGTTTTAAGAGTTCTTTCAGAACCCTTTCTTCTGTAAATGGGCTGGTATCAACTTCTGTATCCAGAGTGTTTCTATTGTTAGTTTTAGGTACCTCCCCCTCTTCATTTGTAAATACTGAGCAAACATATTTGTTTAGTATCTCCGTCTTTTCACAGTCACCCTCTGCCCACCCCTTCCCCTTTATTAAGCCACACTATCCCTCCCTTAGTCTTCCTTCACTCCCTGATGTACCTAAAAAGTTTTATCCCCCTTCTTAACTGAGTTGGCTATCTTTTCCTCAGTTCGGGCCTTTGCTGTTCTGACTGCCTTCCCAGCTTCCATTTGCTTTAACTGATACAATTCTCTGTCCTGTTCCTTCTGTGATTCCTTGTACTTTCTGAATGCTTTCTTTTTCTCTTGAACCTTCACTGCCACCTCCTTTGAGAACCATAGTGGTTTCTTACATCGTTTTGTTTTGTTTATTTGCTTCACACAAAGGCTTGTTACCTCTGTGACTGCAGTTTCTATTATTCCCCATTGTTCTTCCACCCCTCCTTCCTGCCCATTTGCTAGTGCATTCCTTAGGCACTCACCCATTTTGGCAAAGTCAGCCCTCCTGAAGTCCAGTACTTTTGCCTTTGTATGGCTTGATTCTATTGCTGTGTTTATTGTGAACCATACTGTTCGATGGTCGCTAGTTCCCAGATGGCTACCCACTTCTATATCTGTGATCCTCTCCATCTCATTTGAGAGGACCAGGTCTAGATTGTCCTCCTCGAGTGGGTTCCAATACTAGTTGTCTAAGGCATGCCCCTGTAGGCATCTAGAATAACCCCACTCTTAGAAGTGGCTGCTGCAACTGCACTCCAGTTAACATCTGGCATATTCAGATCACCCATCAGCAATATCTCCCTTTATCTGCCATTCTAAGTATACTTCTATCATTTCCTTGTCCATTTCCTCCCCCTGAGAGGGGGGTCTGTATACAACCCCTGTGCGGATTGTGGTGCCATTGCCTGCCTCCAAATTAACCCACAGTGCTTCTTCTCCTCCCTGTTCACCCTTTTGTTCTGTTGCTTTGATTCCTTCTCTTATGTAGAGAGCTCCTTCTCCTCCTCTTTTACCCTCACTGTCCCTCCTGTAGATAGTGTATCCTGGTATGTTTACGTCCCAGTCATGGTTCTGTGTGTACCATGTTTCTGTGACTGCCACGATATCCAGATGTTCCTCCTCCATCAAGGCCACTAATTCAGGAAGCTTGTTACCCAGACTATGGGCATTGGTACTCATTGCTCTCCATTTTTTTTGATGGCTTTACCTTCTGTAGCAGCATCCCCACTGACCTTTCTACCTTGGTCTTTTTCTCATTTAGTACCCTGTTTTGTAGGGGGAGGCTGGGATTTTCCTGCTGCTTATCAGTGCCTCCCCCCTTGACTAGTTTAAAAGCTTGCCAATGAAGCATTTAAACCAATTGCCCAAAAGACTTGTTCCCTTCCTAGACAGATGCAGACCATCCTGCCAGTATAGGCTGGTGTCCCTCCAGGTGGAACCCCAGTCCCCAATGAAGCCAAACCCCTGTGCTCCACACCATTTTTTCAACCATTCGTTAAACTGCATGGTGCACAGTACCCTCGCCTCACCCATGCCACTGACAGGCAGCACCTCTGAGAAGGATACTGTGTGTGCTACTTGTCTTAAGCCCGTCCCCAACTCTATAAAGTCCTTCTGCACTGCTCTGATCTCATGATGAGCCAAGTCATTTGTTCCCTAGGTGGACAATGACGTCCAGCTCAGACTCCCGTGCAACTGTTCTCGTGATCCTAAGGATGCGCTTCCTGTCCCTCCAAACCATGGCACCAGGCAGGCACCTTACTTCAGTTTTCCCTCCTCCCCCCAGTTCTATCCCCCTAATAATTGGGTCCCCACCAGGAGCTGCTTCCTTTCCTGTGGTGCCTCTGCCTCCTTCCTGAGGGCCCCTTGTGACAGTTGTCTGCACCCTCCTTAGTCTCCTCTGCGGGTGTATCCATAAAGGAACTATGCTCCCCCAGAATGGTGTATGGATTGTGGAGTGGAACAACTGACTGGGTGTGCCTCTGTTCCACCACCCTTACCCTCCCTGAGCCAACTGTGGTCCAACTGCTGTGCTTTCTTCGCAACCTCTGAGGTAGTGGTGGTGGCTCTGGTGCTCCCTGGATGGGGGAGGTTCCCTTGCTACTGTCCAGTGCGGCCTGAAGACGGGCAACTTCCTCCCTCAGGGTAGACAGTTGTCTGCAAACAGGGCAGCATCTCAGCCTCCAGAAAGACTCCCGGAAGACTGCTGCCCCACAGCCATTACATTGCACTACTCCCCACATAACTGTCTACCTTGTTTAGTTTTTTTTGTGTGTGTGTGTGTGATTGGTGTGTTATATAGAAATACATGTATTTATATAATGTGTATGCTTATATTGTCAGTGCAGTGTGCTAGAGAGGATATGACAGTGATATGCACCTTGCCCTCTTGATGAAATGATGTCAGAACCCCAGGTATAAAGGAACTATTTCCAGGGTGGGTGGGGTGTGAGGGTGGGAAGGGTTTGGGCCTAAACTGTGCCCTCACAAAACAATCAGCTAAAAGCTCTGACCTACGTTGCGATGAGTGCCTTCCTATCAGCAAGATGCCCTACACGACAATTTGACAGAGAAAATACCCTGCTAATCAAACAGAGAAAAATCCAAACATCCAAGTCAGACACAGGTAAACCTCCCCAGCTCCAAAACAGCCTGGTGACTTGTGCTCTGAAAGCAGTCAGCCCCAAAACACATCAGCTGTGCAGAAGGGCATATGACCTGCAGGACCCATTCATCTGAGGTTAGCTTTTGCCAAGCCTTCAAATGTAATGAGAATCAGCCTCCCACATCTTCCGAGGCCGGCAGAGGAGGGCTGGGGAAGGGAGCAGAGGAGTCAAAAGGACTGAGGGGCCACAGCAGCCACAGCAAGGGGTGCCCTTGGAGGCAAAGGCACAGCCCAGAGGCTGGGGCTGCTGGCAGCCTCTGGTGGACTGACGGGCAGGACCTCACTGCCGAGAGCCCCAGCGAAACTGAAAAGTTTGGTATGGTTTCCGCTGTGACATGGTCTGTGGAGTATGGTACATTGTGTGGACAGCCCGGAGGGTGTGGCCCGAGGCCTGCAAGTCATGCAAAATGGTTTCAGTGCCAGAGGCAAACAATTTGTGCCCATTAAAAGGGGCATTCAGGATAGTTTGCTGTACATCTGGGGTGAAGCCAGGCACTCACAGCCAGGCATGGTGGTGAAGGGTAATGCCATTGCCGAGGTGTGGGCTGACATATCTATCGTGTCACAGAAACACCTAAACATAGAATCACAGAATGTGTCAGCAGAAGGGGTCCATGTGGACCATCTAGTCTGCCTATGTATACTACCTCCCCCAATCAGGTTGCTGTGTTAAGTTTTCTACACTGTCTGTCCCATGCCAGCTTGAATTCTCTGAAAGTCTTTGACCCCACCACCTTTGAGGGGAGGCCATTCCAAGGCTCCACCACCCTTTCTGAAAAGAAGAACTTCCCCGTGTTGCTCCTGAACCTGCCCCCCTTTAGGCGCATGTCATGACCTCTGATCCGGGTACAATTATTTACCTGAAGGAGATCCTGTGCCTGTACCTTGTTGATACTCTTCAGGTATTTTGTTTATTTATTTATTGAATTTAGTTGACGTCCCTTTTACAGGGGTGACCCAGGGATGGTAACCAACTGAAACTGAACCAAATCAAGCTGTTGGTGGTATTTCTACTGAATGGAGGAAATATGGCCAGGACACTGGGGACACTGGGGAAATTTCCCTTACACTTTTCGAGAAGTGCCATGGGATCTTTAACATCCACCTGAACAACCACCAGAACAGGCAGACGGGACCTCGGTTTAATGTCTCATTCAAAAAACATGTATCTATTATGTAACCTGCACGAAAGAGATGACAGGAAAGGCTAGTGCCTGTTTTAAGGGTGGCGAGTAACTGGTCAGTTTCGGCAAACTGTGGACGCTTAGTGGCTCTATTTCAGAGGCGGAAGTTCACAGAGTCTTTTGATACTTCAACATTCGCCCTACATAACTGAGACCACGCATATTGAGGGTGGATGAAGTGTACACCTGTTTCCCCATCAAGTCAAGTCTCCTCGATTCTCTGTCCGGAGGCAAAGAACTGAGGTGTTTTGGACATTTAGTCTGATCATGGGCAGCATTAATGACAACTGAATCCACCTGTGGAGCTGCAGCGAAAAAGGGGTGGTCAGTGATAGCCTGGTACAGGCAATCCACCTTCTTCAGAACCAGAGGGACTGTGGAAGGGCAGTGCCATGCTGTACGTATAGCATCCTGGTATACCTGTATGAGCAGAGGAACAACAATAGCTGGTCATCAGGTAGTCTGCCAAAGTCTGGCGGTGCCTGTCCTGCTCAGTGCTTTGAAACTCCATGACTTGTTGCAACTGTGTCATGATCTCCATAAAACTGGGGTCATCGGGAGGAGAACAAAGGGTTTAAAGCCTTGGGTCCTCTTCCACTGAGGACAAAGTAGAGGCACTAGAAGGGGGAAGCACCCCATCATCACCATCACTGATATCTTCATCTTCAATGTCCTCTAACTCTTCCAGATCCCTGACCCCAAGTGGCTGAAAGGATTGGGATGGAGGAAGAGGTTTCCAATGTACCCGCTTAGAAGGTGGGGGTACAGGAGAGGAGGAAGACTGGGGTTGAGGCTGTTGCATAGCCTTCATCACCTCCAGTAAAGCTTGGACAATGGAAGCCACATCGACGGCAGAGGTTGTCGATGGGGCCGGGGAAAAAGGTGGCGGCGTCCCCCTAACCCTTTGCTAGAGAGGAACAAAAGAGAAGACTTCAGCTTCGGCTGAGGATGAAGCCGGAAGCTGAAGGCATGCAAGGTCACAACTGGTGCCGGGACCACCGAGCCCTAGTAAGACACAGGCTGGGAAGGTGGCAGAAAAGACAGCAATACCGTCAGCCTGAACCCCGGATCCATGCTGGAGGATCTCTTAAGGCTTGAAACGGTGATGTAGAAGAATGCCAAAAAGTAGCTGTCACTGATGAAGAACCCTGGTCCATGCTGGAGGACCGGGCTGTTGACGAGGAAGAATGGACGTCGATGGTGGAGCCGTCATCATCATGGTCAAGACCAATAAGGCCCGAGTAAGCGTCAACAATGACAAAATTGGCAAGAACGTCGTCGTTGGAGTCTGCTACTGGTCGCTGCAGGAGGACTCCATACTTTGGACATAGCCGCAAGGACCATCTGCGTCTTTCCTATAGGAGTAGGAGAGGCCCAATCCATCGACAGGTGACCCGAACTGGAAGCTGTCAACAGCCGGGGTTCCTTACCATGACTAGTAGATGGCTTTTCCTTATCTCAATATTTGTGCTTTGAAGAATGTTTGGATTACGATTGTCTGGGAGGTTGTCAATGGCAGACAAAATGAGGAGTGGCATTTCACCTCCTGTTCGAGGAGAGCTACCTTCTGATCCATTAGGAAAGCTTCTAGTTTCTGGAGACGTCAATGACGGGTTGCTTGATTAAATTCCTGGCAGTGGGCACAGAAGCGGATGTTGTGAGAAGCTCCCATACAGCGGATGCAAAGCGAATGGTTGTCGTACCGATAAACCTTCTTGCCATAACGGCACTTACAGTGAATCCAAGGTAGACATAAGTTTAAAAGAAAATAATAAAACAGGAGTGTTGTTTTCCTTGTCAATGAGCATGTCGACACATTAGCGGCGAAAGCTACACTTGCAGCGAGCTGGGAGACGTCGGGAAAAGAACTGAGGCCTCTAGGGTCCGCCCATGTATTTACAGATATGAAAAGAGTGAGGTCCTCCTGGACGGCCCCCAGTCAGCACTGCTAGTGAAAGCTACCGTTGATGGGAGCGCTCTCTGGTGGATACCCAAGTGTATGACCTGCTGCAAGAGATCCCCTCGAAGAAGATCAATAGGTATACTGTACAAAAACAGCTTCAAATACTGATGAATAACTGGTCCAAGTCATATTAAAAGGAGCGCTCTTTTTATTATTTTAAATGTGGAAAAAAGTATTTAAGCGGACTCAGAGTGAAGAAAGAAGCATATCATACAAGTTAGGAGACAAGGGGCCATCTAAAATAAAATTAAAAAGAATAGGTCAAAATTTTTACTACATGAATGCATTGCTGCTTTAAGAGATCAGACATGAGTTGTAACATTCTTACAGAAATGCGATCAGGCCCTGGCGATGAGTTTGGTTTTAGTTTCTTTATTTTGTCCAGTATTTCTTCTTTGGTGATGTTTATTTTAGTGTTCCTATAGTCAGTTTGTTTCATTTAAGGTTTTTGGGTTTTTTCAAATACCTCACAAAAATATTTATTTAATAACTCCACCATTTGTGCATTATTTGATAGTGTCATTATTTTGCATTATAGGACCCACGTTATTGACAAAATAAATAAAATAAAATAAATGACAAAATAGAGGCAATCCAGAGAAGGTCAACGTGGATGGTAGATGGACTGCACCAGAAGCCCTACGAGGAAAGACTTAAAGGACCTTATTATCTGGTCACTGAATGTTAATGTAACCCCTAGATGGCGCTATCCCAGGGGCTACTACCCCTGCCTGATTTGCCACTAACAGGTTGAGGGGCCTGGATCCAATGGCGGGTGCCTCCACCCAGAGGTCAGGGTTTGCAATAGTTAAACTTACTTGGTCACAGCCCTCTGGGACACTGCAACCCCCCTTTCTTCCCACTAGTGGCCCACACAATATATCAGAATTACCTTCACAGTATACACTTACCCCCAGGGCTGGTTCAGGCACTGGGACCTCCTGTAAAATAAGATACAGTGCAACAATCACAGTACAATACTTTAACATAGACAAATACCTCAGGCAGTATAACTTTGCTGAAACAAGCAGCTCTGATTTATTTAGGGGGAATATAACAAGGACAGGGGGGGAAATCAGGTTAATTAGCTTATCACTTTACTCATCTACCTATGGCTCTGTGCACAGGCCTATCCCTACCAGTTACTGTCCCTGGGTACCCAAGCCCTAGTGGCTAGTCCAAACCGTGGCAGCTGATAGGGGCCCTTTCCCACAGAGAAAGGAAAAATTAGTTTAAACAGTCAGCAGTACAGTGATTCCATTTGGATTTAATGTGGCAATTCAACAGGAGCAACCCTGAATTAGTACTCCGACCTCCAAACAAGATAGGGTCCTTCAATGTCAGCAGGGCTACTCTTGAGCTCCACGAGACTCCTCACACATTTATATGGCAAACAGGCAGGCTGCTTCTCTATCCCGATCGCAATTACTGCACAATACCGGAGAACACACAGCAGATTCAGTTCCTGACAGACCGAGTGCAATTCAGCAATTTCTCCAGTCTTCTACAGGGTGAGCCTGGTTTCTACTCTTCAGATATCCTTTGATTCTCTTCACAGGACAGATTCAGTCCTAACAAGCAGTTACACAAGCTGCAGACCGAACTCTGGGCCTTACACACGCTCCCGACTAAAACTGCACACTGAAAAAGCACAGGGTTCTTCCTCTTCACTGCCAGAGCTCAACTGAAACTCCAACAGACAAAACCGGCACTTCCTTTGAGTTCCTCCCAGTTCTTGACTGGATTGGCTGTCACCACAATAGACTGCTCCTGTTGGTCCAAAAGGCCAAGTCTAAACTACATCTCCCAGAGTCACTGCCCATACAATCCTCTTGTGGCTGGCTCAGATTATGAGTCCAAGTTCTGATTCAGTCCAAGGCACCATTTTAGAGCTAGCTTACCCCACACTGATTGGTCCAGTTCAGCAGTTCAAAACCAGAATGGGGAACTAGGCAGACACAGTTCTGACTGCAAAGAAAGCAGGTTAGACAAACTGTAATTTCATTATTACTCTAAATGATTTCTGGCAAACAGTTACATCTTTCAGATAGGTTCCCTTTGCACTCCTAGTGACTGCAAAAATGGAGTGAATTGGCAGCAGCTCAAGTGGTACTCAAACAGAGAAGCACACAGTCCCCCATACAAACTAATTATGTCTGCAAGCAGACAGCTCTTAAAGAGACAGTACCAGAGGTTCTAAAAACACTCACTGATAAATGGCTTAAACTCCAAACACCATTCAGGCTTGGAGCATTCAAGCAAGCTCCTGGAAGTCTTTTGGGAACCCCCATTTGCAGGGGGGTTACACCAAGAAGGGAGAGAGGGGAGATATGATTGAGACTTTCAAGTACCTTAGGGGAATAAACTGGTTGAAAGCATATTTCAGAGAAAACTCTGCACAAGAAGAAGGGGGCATGATATGAAACGGAAGGGTGGAAGGTTCAGGGGTAATCTTAGGAAGTACTTTTTCACTGAAAGGGTGGTAAAGCCATAGAACAGCCTTCCAGCAGAAGTGGTGGGTGCAAAAACAATACAGGGGTTCAAGAGTGCATGGGATAGACATAAGGGTACCCTGGAGACGTGCAAAGCAGAAGAGCCGCAGATCAAATAGGATCTGGGGCTGCAGCAGTGAGTAGGAAAATGGGCAGACTAGGTGGGCTGTATGGTCCTTATCTGCTGACAGATTCTATGTTATTCTTTTTTTTTTCCAAGGAATACATATACGCATAAAATTCCTTACAGTTTTCATTTTTGGCCCTTTTTGCTAATTTTTGTTCAAATTCCCTTTTTGCTTGCTTTATTTCCTTTTTGCAGGCCTTCTGTATACTGCTAAATGTCTCAATAGAGGTACTTGTGTTTTGTAGTCGTCGTTTTCTGTATAGCTCGTTTTTGTTTTTTTTGCTAATGTAACCCCTAGGTGGCGCTATCCCATGGGCTACTACCCCTGTCTGCTTGGCTAGTAGCAGGTTAAGGGGCCTGAGTTCTAAAACGAGTGCCTCTACCCAAAGGTCAGGGTTGGTAGTGGTCAAACTAGCCTGGGCACAGCCCTCCAGGACACTGTAACTCCCCCCCCCTTTCTCTGCTAGGGCCGAAACAGTACACAATAATTACTTTCATAGTACCCCGATACACCTTGCAAGTACCCACATGGTTTGCACTAACCACCAGGGCTGGTTCCTCTGGTTCGACCCTGGGGACCCCCTGTAAAACAAGGTTAGACAGAGCAAATAGCAACAGTGCAGTACTTCGAGCACAAACTGGAACCACAGTCAAGTTGAATGCAGAAGAAGGTAGATCTGATTTATTCAGGGGAGTTGAACAAGGAAGGGGCATAATCAGATTAAATAGCTTAAATGCTCTATCAATCACACAGCTGTGCATGCATTCAGGGTCCCTAACACAGTCATTCCCTCTGGGTACCCAGGTGGAGGAAAGGTGGGCTAGCCAGGACTGTTGCACAGGGTAGGCCGGGGTTGCAGATAGTCGGGGCCCTGTGATGGAAAAACAACTTGCACAATACACACTATTTGTAATCCAGAGCCAGATGGCTCAGTTCATGAAGAAGAAAAAATTACTCACCTTAGTAATGTTGTTTCTTCTAATGGAGTCTTGCTATATTATAGACATTAGCTAATATTCCCTTGGCTTCACATCCTCCTGACAAGGATTCCAGGAAGTTATTATATAGAGCGTACCAAAGGTCACAGGTTCGAATCCTTCCAACTTTTCCTTACCTATGGTGAAGTTGGGAAAGGCAAACCTGCCATTAAGAGATCAATAGCCAGGTGGATTGTCTCTTGTATCCAATTTTGTTATCAGAAAGTGGGCAGAGCCCCCCGGTTTGAGGGCTCATTCTACCAGGGGTACAGCTACGTCTCTAGCTGCTGCCAGAGATATCCCTTTATTAGAGATTTGCCAGGCTGCTACTTGGAAAACGGTACACACTTTTACCAAGCATTACTCCCTGGATGTCCAGGCCAGGAGAGATGCTCGGTTGGCACAGCTGTTCTTCAGAGCCTATTCCCTAAGTAGGTTCTGCCTCCTCCATGGAGGTACTGCTGTGTATTCTGCTAATGTCTATAATATAGCAAGACTTCATGTTGTTTGAAGAAAAATTACTCACCTTAGTAATGTTGTTTCTTCTAATGGAGTCTTGCTATATTATAGACCTCCCCAACCTGCCCCTCTCAGAACCTCTACTTGGTGGGTGGGCAACTTAGTGTGGGCACTACTTATGTCCTGTTAGCATTTTGTCCCCTTTGGGACTTTGGGGTGTGTACGTAATGCATGTGTGTGTTTTATTATACTTATGTTCCATTTTCATATTATTAGAATGGTGTTAGTATTTCTGGTCCCCTGACTTGAGTCTTGGGTGTTGGGACCATCAATGGTTGTTATTATTTAGGTAGCCATTTGGCTAGTGTAGGTTACAGCTTCCACACAGACCTTAGTGAGTTTGGCTCGTAAACATCTGACAGTTCAAGTTTGAAATGACACAGATAGAGCTGCTCTCGTGCCAAAATTCTATTTTGGAATGGTTTTAACCATTTCACTCCGGAGCAGTTCTAGAGCTGGATCAAACAGCAGCATGAAACTGAACCTTAGAGGCTTCAATGCCATCAGCAGCCACCTGTTCTAGTTCACTAGCCAGCTGGCCATGGGCCTGCTTGGCCAATTGCATAACAGTATCCCATCTAGATTTCTGATACCTAGCTACATAAGCCATATAATTTGCTTGCCTGAGTCCCAGAGAGGCTGCCATATACTGTTTTTTTGCCATGGCATCAATCTTCCTGGAATCCTTGTCAGGAGGATGTGAAGCCAAGGGAATATTAGCTAATGTCTATAATATAGCAAGACTTCATGTTGTTTGAAAGAGAAATAACAAAGAAATCAGATGACACACTTAGATTACACTGTAGTTGTAGGGCGCTACCCTGATGGCTACTCACGATACCGAAGACTGGACACAAGATGGACGAAAATCGAGACAGCAGATGGTTAATCTGGAGTGCCAGGAGAAGCAGGGCCCACACGATTCGCTGAGGCGTTGTTCCTGTTCAAACGTGGAGCAGGGGGCTGATCCCCAGGCAGGTCTCTCGTTGATGGCTTTTCTCTGTGCAGTGGGGTAGTCTTGAGGGCCCACGTGGCAAGGCCCAGCGGCATGGAGATAACCACGGAGTCAGTCCGTTAGGGCTGGATATAGCTTCCAGATAGCAGAACACAGTTCACGCAGTGGGGAACCAAATCACGACCCACTTTCAAAACACAGCACATCTATATGCAAAAGATTCTACAGTACCAGGCAATCCTTCTCCGGTCACAATAGCACTGTTTTCTGCACAAGTCAGAAGTTCTGAGGTAAACAGGATTTCTGGCAGGCCGATTGCATTCAGCACAATCTTCAGTCCTCCTCAGGTATGCAGCCTGGGCACAAGTCATTAATTCTCAGATCGGATTTAGTCCGAATACTGCTCTCGATTTCCCCTCAGGGCAGCAGGCAGACATGTAGGCCGAATCTCTAGCCTTTCCACAGTTCTCCTGCGCAGACTGCTCAAAACGGCTGCTCGACTGCCTCGAGCTATTGCTTCTTCAGCTTCCCACTTTGATCTGTCTATGCAGCAGCCAGCTCGGAGGTTTTCCCGAGATCCAAAAGGTTCGGTTGGTCGATTCAGCTGTCAGTCTCCACAGGCTCCCCCTGTGGGAGTAAAAAGGTGCCAACAGTCCAAAACTACAATTCCCACAGCTTTACCCCATGCAGCCCCTTCAAGCAGGCTCCATTTTAGAGTCCCAAAGTACTGGTTGGTCCAATTCGGCAGTTCAGGACCAAGATGGTGGAGCTAAACCGAACAGTCCTTGCTACAAAGAAGGCAGGTTAGAACAAACTACAATATTATTACTGCTCTAACAGATTATCAGTCAGCACGCACATCTGAAAACAGAGCTTCCTTTGCACAATTAGCGATGGCATAAATGGAGCAATTACTCAGCAGTTCAGGCAGGACTCAAGCGTGGAAACACTCAGCCCCCCTCCCATTTCAATTATAACTGCAATCAGGCAGCTCTTAAAGAGACATTACACAGAGGCTCTACAAGCACTCGCTAGCAATACCATTTAAACGGCATAGCACCGAACACCAGCCTGGCAGTGAGCATTTAGGCAAGCTCATGGAAGACTTTTCGGGAACACCCCATTTGTAGGGGGGTTACACCCTTCCCTGCCTGGAGGAAACTTGGCATCCACGTCAAGTCAGTACCATCACAATATTTGCAAATGCAAATTACACTATACATTTATACCATTAGCATGTTATGCAAGTAACATCTGATGCATAAGTCAACATAACTTAACTTTTACTATACATATCTCTACATTTCACAATACTATATCCATTCTGAATTACATCATGCATATTTCACACAGGTAATTTACACTCTGTTATGCGAAATCATGTAATAACTTCTTGTACACTGAACAATGTAAGAGGGGGCCCTTTCCTATCAGCTGACTTGGGGCTAGATGGGGCAGGGGCACCATACCTAGAGGGCAGAACAATCAAACTGTAATTGGTACTTAGACTCAGTTTGGGCAGTGAATTCTGGGAAACATAAACCCTTTTGTGGACCACATTGAGAGGCAAATCCATTGGCCTCCCAGGGGAATCATAACTGAAACGTACTACTGGTTTGACAGCTTGGCCAGTCTTTCTGGGGGGAACCACTACAGTCTCTGTACTCTCAGCACTGGTCCTGGGACTTTCATCACTTGGGAAGGGTGCCTCTGCCTGAGTAGGAATGTACAGACTTGGAGCACTGTCAGCCCCTTGCTCTGTAAGCTCTGTTTCTACAACACTTGGCTCATTTTGAAGACACTCTGACACTGAAAGGAAATTGTTAGCACTCTCACAGTGTTCGTCAAGTTCTGGCATGTCACCAGGAAAAACCCATACCCTCAGCCCCTTCCCCAGACAAATCATACAGTTTCACAATACACAGAGACTCAGCATCTTCAGACGTGATACTTTGCACTTCACTTTCAGGGAGCATCGGCTCAAAGGACAAAGCTGGGGGGTTAGGCAGTGCAGAAGGACCAGCTTCATCCCCACAATTAATCATGGGGTTACCTTGAAACAGCTGACTCAGTTCATAAGAGGGGTAATAGGAATAGTCACACTCACTTTCATCAGAAGTGGACTGACAGTCACTATCATTCTGGGCCTGCTGTGCCGAAAACCTTAAATTTGTGACCACTGGGGTAGGTTGATTCTGTCTCTTTCTTGCAGCAGTATGAGTCACTGGTCAAGGGGGAGCAATCTCTGGGGGTTCAGCCTCAATCATGACTTGGCTGATAGGTAGCAAGTGGTTACGGTGCATGGTCTTGACGACTTTGGAGTTGTTCTCAGGGCGCACTTTGTACACTGGTAAATCATCCAACTTGCCTACTACTACATGGGGAAGATGGTGCCATCGGTCGGCAATTTTATGCTCACCATGCAGTCCCCAATTTCGCAACAACACACGGTCTCCAGGTTGAAGCTCTTGAGCCTTTACTCTTCTATCATGCCTCTCTTTGTTGGCTAAATTTCTCTTGTCGGCCATTGTCTGGGCCAGTTGATAGGCATGATTCAATTGAACTTTCAGTTTTTATACATATTGCAGGTCATTTTCGGCTCAGACCCCATCTGGAGAGACCCCAAAACAGACATCAACAGGCAGCCGGACCTCTCTCCCAAACATGAGGTGGTAGGGAGAGAACCCGGTAGCATAATGTTTCATGCAATTGTAGGTGTGTACCAAGGTGCTTATCTGCTGGCTCCATTTATGCTTGTCTTTTGGGTGGAGGGTGTCTAGCATGTCTAGCAGGATGCGGTTAAAGCGTTCTGGTTGAGGGTCCCCTTGCGGGTGATATGGGGTGGTTCTTGACTTTCGCACCTCCCATGGAGACAGCATTTCTTTGATTAACCAACTCTCAAAGTCTCTACCTTGATCAGAATGAATTCTCTGGGGGGGGCACCATAGAGGATGAAGAAATTTTCCACTAGCACCTTGGCCATGGTAAATGCCTTTTGATCTTTGGTGGGAAAAGCTTGTGCATACCGTGTGAAATGATCCGTAACCACTAACACATTACCAATATTTTGCTGGTCAGGCTCCAAACTCAAAAAGTATATGCAGACTAGTTCCATTGGGGTGCTGGTAGTAATGTTGACCAGGAGGGCCGCCCTCTGAGGCAGGGCTGTTCTATGCAGGCAGCGACTATAAGTCCTTACATGGTGCTCAATATCAGCCCCCATTTTGGGCCTGAAAAATCGAGATCGTACTAGGTCAAGGGATCAGTCGATACCGAGATGGCCCATATGATTGTGGAGGGACCTCAGTACCAAATCTTTGAAGGCTGTGGGCAAGACCAATTGTTGCTTGTCTACTTGGCCGCCCCGATCTACTGTCTCTCTATAAAACAACCGATTAAGCAGCTTCAACCTGGGGCCTTCTTTAAACAATAAAGCAGTTCGCAAGTCAGAGGAACACAACTTGATCACATCTTTCCCTGCACGGAGGGCATCAAGTGCAGGCTGAATCATAGGATCTTGGAATTTAGCCCACTGGATGCTGTCATTGTCAAATTGAGGTAGTGCACTAATATCTAGAGCAGAGAAGTGACAGTACGCAGCTGGTATGCAGGTATCAGAAGGGCCAAAGCAATCTACTAAGCAGTCCACTGTGTCCGTAGACATCTGTTCATCTCTATCAAACTTTTGGCACAATGCTCGCATGTCAGGTTCAGACAGCCTGACCCAGTCACTCTTGGAAGTGGGCCTTCGGGATAAGGCATCAGCATCGATGTGATTCAGGCCCGACCTGTATTCAACAGCATAATCACAGGCAGACAACTCAGAAAGCCACCGATGCCCTGTGGCATCTAACTTAGCTGAAGTCTGCACATAGGTCAATGGGTTATTGTCAGTCTTCACCAGTATCTTTGCCCCATAGAGGTATTCATGGAACTGATCAACGATGGCCCACTTTAATGACAGGAATTCCAACTTATGCACAGGGTAGTTTAGCTCTGATGGAGTCAGACTCCTACTAGCGAAGGCCACGGGTCTCAAACCATCCTCTTGGTCTTGATACAGCACAGCTCCCAAACCCTGTAGACTAGCGTCGATATGCAGCACATAGGGTTTGGTAGGATCAGCATAGGCGAGGATGGGGGCATGGATGAGCTGGTATATGATATCGTGGAGAGCTGCTTCACAGTCAGGCATCCAGCGAGGCCCGAAAAGTTTACCTGGGCGAAGTATACTCTTTCTGGTCCTGGGGTAGCCCTTTTTTTGTATTTACGATTGGTGGGAAGATAACCCTGGGTAAGATTCAAGAGTGGGTTAATCACCTTGGAATAGTCTTTTATGAACCTGCAGTAGTAGCCACAGAACCCCAGGAAGTGTTGTAGTTCTTTCAGATTATGGGGCTGGAGTGAGGTGGTCAGAGCCTCAACTTTACTGGAATCAGTCTCTATCCCCTCTGTAGATACTTTGTACCCCACATACTTCACGGAGGTTTGGAAAAATTGGCACTTGTCAATAGATAACTTGAGGCCAAAATCTTCCAGTCGGTCTAGGACTTTGAACAGTCGGCTTTCATGTTCCTCTAAGGAGCTCCCGAACACAATGTCATCGTCCAAGTACACCAGGCATTCCAGCAAATTAGTATCTCCCACCGCACGATCCATCAGTCGTTGAAAAGTGACCCGATATCCCCTGTGGCATTCTCAGGAATTCATAGAACCCCAAGGGACAAATGAAGGCCGTTTTCTCATAGTCCTCCGGGGCCATTGGAATCTGGTAGTATCCACTGCAAAGATCCAACGCCGAGCACCATTTGCTCCCATTCAAACAGTCCACAGCATCTTGTATATGGGGCACAGTGTATTGATCGGGGATGGTCCACGGGTTCAGGGTTCGATAATCCATGCACATTCACACAGTCCCATTCTTCTTAGGCACAACCATAATGGGTGAAGCATATGGGCTCCTGGATTCTTGTATCACACCAGCCGCAAGCATTTTCTGCAGGTGTCTTCAAACATCACCTATGTTGACTGGGGCTAGACGTCGAGACCTCTCTCGAAAATGCCATTCATCATGCAGGCATATGTGATGCTCCACACCCTCGACACATCCCACGTCCCATTCCTTTAACGAGAACACTTGATCTCTCTGGGCAAGTTTCTTGCTAATTCTAGTCTTCCATTCAGCTGGCAACGGGGAGTCACCAAAGTCAAACAAGTCTCGAGTCACTCTATCTGTCTCACCCGGGTGTTTGTTGCTGGGCAATACTGCAGTGTCTGCACAGTGTACCATAGCTAGGGTGCAGCCTCTGTTCACCCAAATCTCCTGATCTGACACACTGTGAATCTGGACCATCACTCGTTGTGCATAGGCATGAGCACGAGCTGGCAAGATGCTGGGCTTGTCCAATAATCTATCTGGCAATTTTCCATCGCCTGGCACATCCAAAATCAGTATTCTGTTCTTGACATCTTTCCATAGACGGACCTCCCCTTGAATGGTACACTGGGTGTTAGAGGCCAGCACCATTGAATCAGGATCCTTCTTCCACACGGCCCCTACCGGTTCATCCTGGCCTGTTTCCTCGGGATTCTGTTGCAAATCATAGGTCCTCTTGATCAGGGCAGGAATTTTTAGAGCCCTCCCAGTCCGGTGCCCCTGTTTCTGATAGCAGAGTTGTGCCAGTCTTCCAAACATATGAGCGTTGGTCCCAGTTAGCAGGGGAACCCCATCATACAGTCCAGTAGGGGGACACACTAAGGCCAGGGTCTCGACTTGCTCTGCCACTCCAGCCACCGAGGTAGGAAAAGACAGCCAGATCCGAATATACCCTGAGTACAGATACGACTTCTCACTCAACCCCCAGACAGCAATCCTTCCAAGGGTTGTAGGGGCACATCAGGCAGGTGCTTCCGATATCAGTCTTGAAACATTATAGTCACTTGAGACCCACTGTCAAGCACGGCCTGGGTGGACACCCTGTTCACCTTTACTGTTGTTTTCATTGAAGGATCCACCACCTCGGAACATTCAGGTGGCGCAGACTCAGGTGTCGATTTGGCAGTGGCCTTTAAAGAGTAACTTTTTCAAACAGCTCCACCTGGCAGCCGGTTGTTGTTCCATCAAACCAAGGCTAGTAGTCTAGTGGTGACCTTCCTCAGATTCTCTGGTGAGCAACAAAAGAACCAGGTGTGTCCATCCTCCCTGCAATGGTAGCAAAAGGTGGGTTCTCTAGGGTCTCTGGGGGGGCCGTGGGCCGTCTCCTGGTTTGGGTACATCAAGGGCACTTCACAGTTCTTCCTTGTCTTGCAGCTGGCGTTCTTGATCCTCTGGACTTTCTCCAAGTTTGGGGCTTTGTGTGGCTCGTTGTAGTTTCTCCACCAAGGTTCTCAAATCTCATACTACTTCTAATAGGTTACCCTCAGTCCGGGTCTCTGAAGATACAACATGCACCCCCATCCCACTTTTTGCCTCAAGGGGTGCCTGATAAAGGTCAGGTTCTCTAGCCGCCTCTGTCAACTCTTTAATCAGCTCTCTCAGTTGCTGCACCTCATCTGCGTCACTTCTCTCAGGGGTCTGGCAGGTTCCAACAACCACAGCACAGGGCTCCCAGCCCTCGTCATCATTCTCTGCCTCACGAATCTCTTTCATAAGGTGACAGTACTTGGGAGGCTTAACCTTCCTGTCTTGCAGCTTAAGTTTTAACATCATCACACTGGAGTACCTGGCTGACTTGAGAATGTGGTCAAGTCTGACCCGGTTCAGTTCTTTAGCCGGCACCCCTCCTTTTCTGTGGGCCCTCTGCAGAGCCCTCTCAATTCTGGTAACAAACACAGACAACTTCTCGTTCTTCCATTGCTTGGCAGACTTGAATTTCCGCAACAAATCGTCCCCCAACTGCGTGCTCCCAAACACTTCTTCCAATGCAGAGAGGTATTCAACCGCAGTAGCCTCTGGGCTAGTGGCTTGTAGGAAGCGGATGCCCTCCAGTGCAGGGCCCCTTAAGCTTTCAATAAGTCTCTTTCTTTTTTTCCCCCCTCAGAGCACTGCCATTCCTGTTCCAAGGGGGTAGCAAAGTCCATCCATGTTACAAGGTCATCCTCCCCGTAGGCACTGGGACGGTGCCCGAGAAAAGTCTGAGTTTACCGTAACAGTCCAAATGCACAGATGGAATTATTATGGGGGAGGGGACTACAGGGGAATTCTTAGGGGAAGCAGGAGATGTGACTGGGGACTGCAATGGCGTGTGTTCCTCAGAAAGGTCTAGCACCTTTACTAGCTCTTGAGTGGTTCGTCCTTCAGACGCTAATAACTTGAGCAGCTTGTCCTTAAACCCCTCTATGCTGGGGGACCCACCCGGGGTAGCTGGATCACAATGCAGGTGAATGACCCTCCACCCTTTCTGGGTCCCTTCTGGCAGAATAACAGGGGGTACCTTCTCTGGATCTATGGGTAAACTGCAGGAGAGTAAAACTACCATTGTCTGTTCAAATAGGTCAGAATCCCTCCCCTTCACATCAACTTTGTCCAAACCTTTGACATGTGCCACAGCTTCTATAACACCAGCATTTGTGGTCCCTAATGGGACATCCAGTAACAGGAGGGTCTGTGGGGGTTCTAACCCCTCAGCCTTGCTCCACCCCATCATTCGGTGCACTAACAGCCTATGGGGGGCGATTTTTAGCTTGGCCGTAGCAAGATCCTCCATTTTCTTACCAAATCTGAACATATCGGGGTAATTCCCTCCTTTGGCCACTGGAGGACGCTAATCCCAATGGTGCCTCCAAGATGTAACCCCTAGGTGGCGCTATCCCACGGGCTACTACCCCTGCCTGCTTGGCTAGTAGCAGGTTAAGGGGCCTGAGTTCTGAAACGGGTGCCTCCACCCAAAGGTCAGGGTTGGTACTGGTCAAACTAGACTGGGCACAGCCCTCCGGGACACTGTGACCCCCTTGTTCCCTGCTAGTGGCCGAAACAGTACACGATAATTACTTTCACAGTACCCCTGATACACCTTGGAAGTACCCACACTGCTTGCACTTACCACCAGGGCTGGTTCTTCCGGTTCGACCCTGGGGACCCCCTGTAAAACAAGGTTAGACAGAGCAAATAACAGTGCAGTACTTCGAGCACAAACTGGAACCACAGTCAAGTTGAATGCAGAAGAAGGTAGATCTGATTTATTCAGGGGAGTTGAACAAAAGAGGGGCGTAATCAGGTTAATTAGCTTAATGCTCTATAACTCACACAGCTGTGCATGCATTCAGAGTCCCTAACACAGTCACACCCTCTGGGTACCCAGGTGGAGGAAAGGTGGGCTAGCCAGGACCATTGCCCGGGGTAGGCCGGCATTGCAGCAGGTCGGGGCCCTGTGATGGAAAAACAACTTGCACAATACACACTATTTGTAATCCAGAGCCAGATGGCTCAGTTCGTGAAGAAAGAGAAATAACAAAGAAATCTGATGACACACTTAGATTACAATGTAGTTGCAGGGAGCTACCCTGATGGTTACTCATAATACCCAAGACTGGACACAGGATGGATGAAAATCGAGACAGCAGGTGGTTAATCTGGAGTGCCAGGAGAAGCAGGGCCCACATGATTCGCCGAGGCGTCGTTCCTGTTCAAACGTGGAGCAGCGGGCTGATCCCGGGGCAGGTCTCTAGTCGATGGCTTTTCTCTGTGCAGTGGGGTAGTCCTGCAGGTCCCAAGTGGCAAGGCCCAACCGCATGGAGATAACCACGGATTAAGTCTGTTTGGGCTGGATACAGCTTCCAGCTAGCACAACACAGTTCACACAGTGGGGAACCAAATCACGACCCACTTTCAATACACAGCACATTTATCTGCAACAGATTCTACAGCACCAAGCAATCCTTCTCCGGTCACAATATCACTGTTTTCTGCACAAGTCAGAAGTTCTGAGGTGAATGGGATTTCTGGCAGGCCGATCACATTCAGCACAATCTTCAGTCCTCCTTAGGTATGCAGCCTGGGCACAAGTCATTGATTCTCAGATCGGATTTAGTCCAAATATTACTCTCGATTTCCCCTCAGGGCAGCAGGCAGACATGTAGGCCGAATCTCTAGCCTTTCCACAGTTCTCCTGCGTGAACTACTCAAAACGGCTGCTCGACTGTCTCGAGCTATTGCTTCTTCAGCTTCCCACTTCGATCTGTCTAGGCAGCAGCCAGTTTGGGGGTTTTCCCGAGATCCAAAAGGTTTGGTTGGTCGATTCAGCTGTCAGTTACCACAGGCTCCCCCTGTAGGAGTAAAAAGGCAGCAGCAGTCCAAAACTACAATTTCCACAGCTTTACCCCACACAGCCCCTTCAAGCAGGCTCCATTTTAGAGTCCCAAAGTACTGATTGGCCCAATTCGGCAGTTCAGGACCAAGATGGTGGAGCTAAAACGAACAATCCTTGCTGCAAAGAAGGCAGGTTAGAACAAACTACAATATTATTACTATTCGAACAGATTATCAGTCAGTATGTACATCTGAAAACAGCTCCCTCTGCGCAATTAGCGATGGCAGAAACGGAGCAATTACTCAGCAGTTCAAGCGGGACTGGAGCATGGAAACACTCAGCCCCCTCCCATTTCAATTATAACTGCAATCAGGCAGCTCTTAAAGAGACATTACACAGAGGCTCTACAAGCACTTGCTAACAATACCATTTAAATGGCATAGTGCTGAACACCAGCGTGGCAGTGAGCATTTAGGCAAGCTCACGGAAGACCTTTTGGGAACCTCTATTTGTAGAGGGGTTACACTAATAAGTCTTTTTATCCTTTTATTGAGCCATTTAGTTTTTTGGTATTGTTCCTAGTCTTTTTTTAACCCAGGAATAAATTCATTTGCAGTACGTATTACAGTGGATTTATTTATTTATTTAAGAGTTTAACCAGGCAGGCATGCTGAGCGGCTAACCACTCGTTTCCAGATGCGACCTGGGGGAACAGGGAAGGGGACAATGAGGGGACAACAATACACAAATACTTTGTACAGTTGAGGAGGCACAATATGAGAGACTATACACGTAGGTAGCTAGGGCAGACATGCAACTTAAAACTAGGCAGGCACAGAGACAAAACATTGCAAATGCCATTACATTGTACAGAGAAAGTTAACACAACTAGTGGTTTGTAGACTTTAAAGAAGGATTATGCGTGCCGTAATACCAGAGCGTCTACGGTTGATGTAACATGGTATAGCAGCCCAGTGAGGGCTTGGGGCCTACTAATGTGTAGGCCTGGTGCAGGAGCAGACCATGAGGAAATTTTCGTGGAGGCGGGAGTTGAGGTGTCTAAGATTAGAGAAGTGGCGGATATCTGTTGGGAGGTCATTCCATAGTTTAGGTAAGCGGTAACTAAGTGCAGCCTGGCCCATAGAGGTATGCATACGAGAGACCCTGTTTTATTTTATAATTTGTCATGTCTCTTCAGCCTTTTTATTATTTAATATTTTATCCCAGTCGGTATTCTGTAATCTATTCCTTATTTATGTGACACTGGCCTTATGGAATAAGTATACCTCTGTACAACCATTTTATGGAGCAAACTCATATTTGATTATTCACGTCACTGAATTATGGTCACTGTTTCCCAATGGTGGCCCAGTAACACATTTTTCAATACTAACATCTTCTGATCATAAAAAAAGGTCGCAGATGTTTTTTCCCCTTGTATGGTCCTTTACATGTTGCATCAAATTATTCCTATGACACTCCTCTAGAAACTGTTTGCCAGTGGCAGAGGTTGCTCAATACTCTACCCAGTTGATTTTGTTCAAGTTCATGTGCCCCATGATTACGAGCTCTTCTAGTTCCCTTGTCTGTGGTCTTGCTGTTTCTTTTCAGATATATTTTGTTCTCTCACTGATGCAGGTTGGAGGATGGTGTATATACTTCCAGTTATTAGGCTGTGTGCACTCACCACTGATTTTGACACAGATTAACGCGGTGTAGCCATATAACTTAATCGATGTAGAAATTTCCTTAGATTTTATGGGTTTTTTTTAATATATATTGCAACCCCACCTCCTTTTTTGTGTGTTCTGTTGTTCCTGTATATGGTATATCCCTCAAAGTTTATACCCCATTGTTCTAGTTTGTCTGTCCATGACAGTTCTGTGACTGCAATTACATCACTAGGATTACCACTAATCAAGGCCCGAAGTTCATCCATCTTGCCATTCACAGCCGTCCCTGCTGCTTAAGCTGCTGTGTGTGCTATAAGAAGGCTGGTCATGGGGGACAACTGGAATCGTAGTCAGCTGTTGTGGAGATCGCAGGATCAACCAGATACAAACTATTACTACCAACAAGTCAATAAAAAATTAAATTTACATGAATTTTGCCTAATTAAGACCTCCAGATCCCACAGTATTACTCCAGTGGAGCTGAGAGTTTCACTTTAAAATTTACAGAAGTGGTTAAAATAGTATTTTATTTCATATAGTGCCCTTCCAGGAGCCCAGAGCACTTAACAATAAAAAAAACAAATAATCAGAATTCCCCCTCAAAAAAACTAGCAGCAAGAACAAGTTAAATTGCAAAAATGGATGAAGAACACACACAAAGACGTCAGTCCTGAAGACCTGCCCTCAAGGTGTCTGTGGACTCTGTCCTTAAATAAGGCAACCAAAGGGATTCACCACACAAGAGCATTCCAAAATACATAGAAACAAAGGAAGTGACAGCAGAAAAAGACCCAGAGGTCCATCCCGTCTGCCAAGAATATCTGCCTATGTCCTTTTCATTCTAATGCTGAGCAGGATTTAAGGAGCTGAATGCACTAGTGGATAATCAGCTCCTCATTCCCCTTGTTGCCCTTCCCTCTCCCCAAGGTACGTCTTCCACCTCTCACAATTTGGCTTCTGAAAAAAATTGTATCTGCCCCACCCAAGTCTGAATCCATGGGCAGCTTATTCCACTGATCAACCCACACCTTCTGTAAAGAAGAACTTTCTTGCATCTCTCAAACTTCCCCCCTAAACAGTCTCCACACGAGTCCTCTTATTACAGCACTCTCGTTCCTTGTAAACAGGTCCACACGATGTACTCTGTTTATTCCACACAAGGCCTTTGACACCGTTTCACATAGGAAACTAGTAAGTAAGCTAGGCAGCCTAGGAGTGGGTCCAAAGGTGGTAAACTGTATAAGAAATTGGCTAGGGGATAGGCAGCAGCGGGTGATGGAAAACAGAGTTCACTCTGAGGAAGGGAGGGTGACCAGCAGGATTCCATAGGGATCTGTATTAGGTCCAGTCCTCTTTAATGTCTTTATTAGCGACATTGCAGAGGGACTAGATGGAAAGGCCTGCCTGTTCGTGGATGACACTAAAATCTGGAACAGGGCAGACACTCCGGGAGGGCGGAAAAAATGAGTGGGGACCTGAAAAAGTTAGAGGAGAGGTCAAGGGTATGGCAACTGGGCTTTAATGCAAAAAAGCGCAAAATCATGCACTTGGGGCAAAGAAACCCAGGGACGGAGTACAAATTGTTAAGAGAGGTACTGATGACCATCAAACAGAAAAGAGACCAGGGGCTTATCATATCTGATACAAACATATGAAACGCCAGCAGAAACAGGCCTCACGGCCTACCTAGTCTGCTTGATTTTGCAGCTAGCCCCTCAACTGAAAGCTGCCCCACCCTCCCACTTCATAACTACACCCCCCCCAGTCTGTCCCAACCCCTCTTAAAACCTCCCACCTTCTTACTGGACACCACCATCTTGGGCAGAGTAATCCACTTGTCTACCACCTGCTCTGTGAAAAAATGCCTCCTAATTTCCCTCCTGAATCTCCCCCCCTCCAATCTCAGCTGTTGCCTCTCGTGTCCCTCCCTCTTCTAATTTGGAAAATCCCTTCAGTATTGGTCTTGTTAATCCGCTTTAAGTATTTAAAGGTTTCAATCATATCCCCCTATCCCTCCTCTCCTCCAGGGTATACATGTTCAGCTCACCGAGCCTGTCATCGTAGGACCTTCCCTCCAGACCCTAGATCATCTTAGTCACCCTGCGCTGTACCACCTCCAACAATCTGATGTCCTTCTTCAGGAATGGGCGCCAGTACTGCACAAAGTACTCCAGGTGCAGCCTGACCAATGACCTGTACAGGGGAAAGATCACCTCCCTGTTTATGGAGGAGATTCCCCTTGCTATACACCCCAGCATCTTGTTGGCTTTAGCTGCTGCCTTCCTGCACTGAGCTGAGTTGTTCATACTCCCTGTTAAGAGAACCCCTAGATCTTTTTCCTCCTCCATGCTTCCCAACTGTACCCCTCCCAGCTGATAGTTTGTCCCCTGGTTCTTAGCTCCAAAGTGCAATACCTTGCACTTTTTAGCACTGAACCCCAATTGCCAAGCTTCTGACCACTCCTGTAGTTTGGTCAGGTCGTTCTGCAGCTCCCTCCACCCTTCAATGTCACCTACCACAGCTCCCATCTTTGTATCATCTGCGAACAGACTGATCTTGCTCTGGATCCCATGAGAGATATCCACTGTAAATATTCCAAACAGCACTGGTCCCAGTACCGATCCCTGTGGTACCCCCAAACAGCACTGGTCCCAGTACTGATCCCTGTGGTACTGATGACCTAAAGGTTGCTAGA
Organism: Neoceratodus forsteri; assembly: GCA_016271365.2. Classification (NCBI taxonomy): domain Eukaryota; kingdom Metazoa; phylum Chordata; order Ceratodontiformes; family Ceratodontidae; genus Neoceratodus; species Neoceratodus forsteri. The sequence goes on from CM057450.1 coordinate 1,226,514,970, forward strand.
CGTGTGACAAGGCAGTCGAGAGAGTTAGCGGAATGCTGGTGTGCATAGGGAGGGATATCACCAACAGAAAGAGGGAGGTGATGTTACCCCTGTATAGATCACTAGTGAGACCTCACCTTGAGCACTGTGTCCAATTCTAAAGATCTAATTTCCGGAAGGATACCAAAAGATTGGAGATGATCCAGAGCAGGGCAACCAGAATGGTGCAGGGTCTGCATCAAAAGCTGTACAAGAAAGCACCTCAATTTGTATACCCTGGAGGAAATAAGGGAGAGGGGTGATATGACAGAAACTTTCAAATACCTCACAGGTATAAATAAGGTTCAAGAGGGGAGCCTCTTTCAGAAAAAAAGATGCCCAAGGACAAAGAGTCATGAAGCTGAAGGGAGTTAGACTTAAGGGAGATGTGATGACGTACATCTTTACGGGGTGGTGGATGCTTGGAACAGCCTCCCAGTGGAGGTGGTGGGTGCAAATACCATACCGAGATTCAAGAACGCATGGGATAGGCATAAGGGAAACTTAGCTATAAGACAAGGTAAGGAAAAGTCAGAGATCAAGTAGGGTCTGTGGTGATGCAATAGGCAGGGAAAAAACAGACAGACTAGATGGGCCAAGCGGTCCTTATCTGCCCTCAAATTCTATGTTTCTATTTGTACATCACAGTCATATCCCACTCCTTGCCCCCAGTGAGCACATGGAGTGATCTGCCACACTTTCCTCATATGTCCTGCCCTGCTGCCTCTGGACCATCTTAGTGACCCTTCTTTGAACAGTCTCCAAATGGCCTCTATGCTTCAGGTGTGGGCTCAAGAACTACATACAGTATGCTAGAGGAGGCCTCACCAGAGATCTGTACAGCGACAATATCACCTCCTTTCTACTGCTATCAAAACCCCTTCCTATACACCTCAACATTCCGTTTGCCTTTCCATAGGCTGTGCTGCACTGATCTGAGGACTTGAGACTATCACTGATAACAACCCTGAGATCCCTCTTCTCTACTCTCCTTACTCCCCCATCCAGTATTCAGTTTGGGGGGTTCCTTTTTCTAATCTGTATTACTTGTTCTAACTGAACTTTAACTAGAATAACTTGGACCACTTTTCCAATTTGTCAGGCCTTTTTCATTCCCCCGTCATCTTTGTCTACCCTGCAGCAGATTTTAGTGTTGTCCACAAAGAGACACATCCTGCTCTGTATACTCACCCCAATGTCACTAAAAAATATACTGGAACAGGACCCAGGACAGACTCCTGCGCCTGTGTACTGCAGCACTTTTTATGTTTTAAAAACATATTTTCTGCACCTGTTGCCAGTGCAGGTGGTGGATATACCTGCCGATCTGACCCACCACCAGCTGGGGGCCATCACAGGGCTTGACACTGTGTAAATTAGAAGAAGAAGAATCAGTATTTAGCGCTTTTCATACACAGTATCACAAAGCGCTTTACAAGCAATGCTAGACTGGTAGTGAAGTGACTGACTGCGTGGTGGCGGCCATATCGCACATCATCACCCACACACAGCCTGGGTAATTGCATGAACCGGTTTATGGGAAGAGAATTGTTGGCCAGGACACCGGGAATGTTCCCTGCTCTTTGCGAAGAGTGCCCTGGGTTCTTTTACTTCCACCTGGACACCCACCAGGAGAACACCAGGACAGGCAGAAGGGACCTCGGTTTAATGTCTCATCTGAAGGACGGCACGCCCCAGCAGTACAGTACCCCCCAATACTGCACTCGGATGTCAGCGATTTTTAGGTGCAAGTCCAATCCCAGTGTGGGACAAGACCCCCACGACCTTCTGGTCCAGAGGCGGATGTGCTACCAACTGAGCCACGCTGACACCAGTACTCCTTAGTTTCCTCCTTGTCCTCCCTCTCTCTCTCTCTCCAAGGGCAATGGCATGAAGGACCAACGTCCAGACTGGCGACATGGTGACACATGTGTCAGTCAAACATCTGCTCCCTACAACATTGTCCTTGCACTAGCATCCATGCATCCACAGGTGGCAGTGTCAGAGCAGCATGACAACCCTCCCTCCGTGGAGGAGGACCGCGTCCCCTGGGATGCTCAATCCTCTTCCCCAGCCGGTCCCCGGTGACCCAGGCACATTCCCAATCCCGGTCACTGGCATCACGAGCGGTAGTACTACCACTGTGCTGATGGGCCAGCCCTGCCAGAGCAACTTTGAGTGCTGTGAACAGTCACTTTACAGTTTTATTTAGTTAGTGTTTGTTGACCAGGTAAGTGCGCTAGACAACCGAATGCCTATTTTTAGGCACGACCTGTGAGTTTACATAGGATCAGGGTCAGTAAACAACAAGTTACAGTACAGCAACAGTAAGTGGCATTGTCAACAGCAGAAAACAGATTACATAGCAAGGTAGTGCATAGATAAGTAAATAAGCTAAAAATTACAAGGCACAGTAGGAACAAGCCAACAATATGTTAATGTGACATTACAAATATAAATAGTTCAGTTTCATTTTTTATAATACTATGTATTTTTAAATGGTTAAGCACTTTGAGCACTTTTTAGCATGCACATATCATGTGCCAGTCATTTCCCTCATCACTATACAGCGCCTCATTGGGTTACTGGGGTATTAAAGTCTGTGTGTGTTGGCTGAATTATGCCCCTGAGGAAGTCTTTTGAAAAGGTGATAAGTAGAAGTGTTTAGCCCAGTGTCTTTGTTCTTCTTGTGGCAAAAAAATGTTTCTAACACTCATGCTGAGCTGGTGTGGGTGCTGGTTTTCTCTTATTTTGGTTTGCAGTATCTTGGCAGTGGCACCTTTGGGGACCCTGGTGTACACCTCTTTCTCCTGCCAGCTACAGTCACTGTGGAGGACAAGGAGGAAATTAGGACAACAACCAGTGTCAGTTCATCTGGTTTGACCGTGGGGAGCTGGATGGGTAAAAGAGTCACCCCCGGTGTGTGCTACAGGCTCTTAAACAACCAGCAGCGCATAAAGACTAGCTGGTCAGGGAAACTATACTTCAAAGAAGTCAGTACCACGGTCCAAATCTCGCTAGGTACCTAAATCAAAAAAGACCAGCACTCAGTCCAAAGGCAGGCTCTTTAAAATCATAAATCTGAAATAAACTTACACCACTCTAGCTATACTTGGTGAATACTTTATTAAGTGAAAAGTTACAAGTGCAGTAGCAGGTCACCTAACAAATGAACTGGAACAAAAAGGTCTAGGACTGCTGGAAAGAGACGGGTCGCCTTCAGATTAGAGATGAGTAAAGAGCAGCACTCAGGAACTGCAAAAGCAAAATTTTGACAACCAAGGTGGAGCTGGGAGGCTTGGGTAGGAACTGCAGACAACACCAAAGCCATCTTCTGTAAGGAGGAAGATGAAGGATGGAACTGGGCCACTAAAAACAGGGGAGGATCCCATAAGAGAACTAAGCGGGATAGCCGGCCCAGTAGCACAGAGGGCTGAGGCCCTAGTTCCTTACCTGTCACCGTGCTGGTGACCCAGATTCAGGAACAGACTCATGTTGCTGGGGGTCAGCGAAGGGAGATAGGATCAAGCATCCCAGGGACTGCTCTCCTCTCCTGGGGAGGAGTGGCAGGCCATCTCAGTCTTTCACTGCCACTGGATGGAGCACAGGGGTAGTGCAGACTCTGAGCAACATAAATGGGAGGGACTGCGGTTCTGTAGAGCATGTGCACCTCCACACATATGCAACTGTGTGTCACAACGGCCAGGGGACTGAGGAGAAAATGAGCCAGGTAGACTTAGTGAAGCCCAGCTCACTCTCCTCGGCCCGTGCCACCACTTGGTTCCCTCGGGCCCTTCCGGATTAGGTATTGGGGGAGGAGACATCCCTCCTTCCTCTGGACCCACCATGGAAGGAAATCTGCTCGGGAACGAGGGAGGTGGTAACCAGTCATTGGGAAGAGAGGATGGCCTGAAAAGCTGCCTGCCTGACTCCAGAAAGAAAAAGCAATATGGAGAAAAAAATAGAAAACGAGAACCAGGGATGATGGCTGTGATGCTTAATGACTGCTTCATTTTGGTGGTTCGACAGAGGCCTCCTGGGGAAGGAAGGCTGCTCATTGGGAAGGCCCATGGCATCAAGGCTAGCTAAAATACAGCCTGCAGGCATCATACACAGTTTCACCACTGTGGTTTGACAGTAAACTTGTCGACCACCTTTACACCGGCAGCACAATTCTGACAGTCGGCATTCTGCTGTCAGGAAAACAATGTTAGATTTTTTTAAATAATCAACTCAAGGTCAGACTTGTTTCAGGGAGGGGGTGCAGGTCCTGGAGAAGTTGTGTCGGTGTACTGCAAGACCATTACAGTGAACTGCCGATTTTGTCGCTGTAATGGTCTTTGCGATCTTAGTTTCACAGTAACACTGGCATACCATCACACACACACACACACACACACGGGTAAAAACCAGGTGAAGATCAAGCCAGGTAAGTCCCAAGGGGCAGACAGGTGAATGTGGGCCCCATCTTAAAGAAGGGTGAAAGGTCAGACCTGGGCAACTACGGGCCAATGAAGCTGAGAACAGTGCAAGGTAATGGGAGCCATCATCATGGACAGAATAACTAAGCATTTGTTGAGGTCAAGGTTTTCTCCATCCCCCCACAACATGGCTTTATAAGGGGCAGATCATGTCAAATCAACAATCACCTTCTTTGAGGGGTAAGAAGTGGACAGGGCAGGGCCACAGAAACAGTCTTTCTGGATTTCAGCAAGGCCTTTGACATTGTGGTGTATGACAAGCTTCTGGGCAAAGCAGACCAGTGGGATATACAATGGGCATTCACAAGGTGGATTGCTAACTGGCTTAAGGGTAGGAAGCAGAAGGTTGTGGTGGACAGGTGCTGAGTGGAGGGGTGTATAGAGTAGCATCTCTCAGGGATCTGTGCAGGGGCAACTGCTGTTCAATATTTTCTACAACGATCTGGAAGCTAAGGTCTCCAGCAGACTGCACTGGCCAGCTTGACGTTTTCTATTGTGGATGGGGAAAAACTTGAGAAGAATCCAAACAAGCTGGGGGACTGATCAGATTCCTGGAATCTCAGATTCCATGTAGCAAAGTGGTGCTGTACTTGGGGTGGCAAAACAGTGGTAGGACCTACATACAGTGTGTCATCCTTTGTTGCAGTGGAACAGGCAAAGGACCTGGGAGTCACAGACAAGGGACTGAAGCATAACAAGCAGTATATAGCCATTGTCCTAAGGGCCAGCAGAATGATGGGTTGCAATAAAAGGAAGGTAACCAGCAAGACTGGTGAAGTATTCCTGCTGGCCCTGGTCAGGTCCATGGTCAGAGATGATCTAGAGTACTACGTGTAGTTCTGGATTCCTCAAAACAAAAAGGACAATGAGATGCCTGAAAGGATGAAAAACAGGGCCACAGAAATTATCAGAGGTTTGGGGGACAAGTGCTATAAGAAAAGGGCCACAAAAATGATTGGACGTTTAGGGGACAAGTGCTATAAGGAGAGGGCCACAAAAAAATTATCAGAGGTTTAGGGGACAAGGGCTGTAAATAGAGGGCCACACAAATGATCAGAGGTTTAGGGGACAAATGCTATAAGGAGAGGGCCACAACAATGATCAGAGGTTTAAGGGATAAGTGCTGTAAGGAGAGGGCCACAAAAATGATCAGAGGTTTAGGGGATAAGTGCTGTAAGGAGAGGGCCACAAAAATGATCAAAGGTTTAGGGGACAAGTGCTGTAAGGAGAGGGCTAGAGAACTGATCAGAGGTTAGGGGACAAGTGCTATAAGGAGAGGGCCACAAAACTGATCAGAGGTTTAGGGGACAAGTTCTATAAGGAGAGGGCCATAAAAATGATCAGCGGTTTAGGGGACAAGTGCTGTAAGGAGAAGGCTAGAGAACTGATCAGAGGTTAGGGGACAAGTGCTATAAGGAGAGGGCCACAAAACTGATCAGAGGTTTAGGGACAAGTGCTGTAAGGGAGAAGGCTAGAGAACTGATCAGAGGTTAGGGGACAAGTGCTATAAGGAGAGGGCCCACAAAATGATCAGAGGTTTAGGGGACAAGTGCTGTAAGGAGAAGGCTAGAGAACTGATCAGAGGTTAGGGGACAAGTGCTATAAGGAGAGGGCCACAAAACTGATCAGAGGTTTAGGGGACAAGTGCTGTAAGGAGAAGGCTAGAGAACTGATCAGAGGTTAGGGGACAAGTGATATAAGGAGAGGGCCACAAAACTGATCAGAGGTTTAGGGGACAAGTGCTATAAGGAGAGGGCCACAAAAATGATCAGAGGTTTAGGGGATAAGTGCTGTAAGGAGAAGGCTAGAGAACTGATCAGAGGTTAGGGGACAAGTGCTATAAGGAGAGGGCCACAAAACTGATCAGAGGTTTAGGAGAAAAGTGCTATAAGGAGAGGGCCACAAAAATGATCAGAGGTTTAGGGGACAAGTGCTGTAAGGAGAGGGCCATAAAAATGATCAGAGGTTTAGGGGACAAGTGCTATAAGGAGATGGCCACAAAAATGATCAGAGGTTTAGGGGATAAGTGCTGTAAGGAGAGGGCTACAGAACTGATCAGAGGTTTAGGAGACAAGTGCTGTAAGGAGAGGGCCACAGAAGTAATCAGAGCTTTACTGGACAAGTGCTATAAGGAGAGGCTTGTGTATTTATCAGTCACCATGCAGTTTTTTTCAGCGACAATGTTTTTCAGGCATAAACATCAATATACTAATTTTTCTTTTCGTTTTCTTTTATTCCTGAACTAAGACAAATGACTTCTAAGTTTTTTAAAGCTCCTACTCCCGTGCCATGACCAAGAAGATAAAAAATTAAATGTCTTGGTGCAGGGCTGTGCTGTTTACCATCAGAAACATGGTACCACCATCATAATACAGCCACAGTATGAATCTAGTATGTATATTTAACAAGGAACCTCAGCGGAAGAGATATTAAACATTATGAGTGGCTGTCATCTTTAAAGACGTGTCATTAATTACAAAATTAGCCACAGAAGCTGTTTCATAAATATCTGAGAAAAGTAAAAATACACTGAGGATGAAATTAACGATGTCAGAAACGCAGGTTTGCTAAAAAAAAAAAAAAAACATGATGACATTTTCTGCCGACTAACAAATACTGCTGCTTTATTAACAGGTTCACCTTGGAGAAAAGAAGGCTGAAAGGGGACACAACCTAGTCTGCCGCTGAGTCAAGGGGATCAACGGCACGGAATAAACAGCGAGTGTTTGATCTGCTGTCCTCCAGCAGATGCAGGCACACGCCCTGACGCTCTGTGGTGATAAATTCAGAGAACATGTTAGGAGGCACTGCTTTTTCCAAAGTGTTTTGAAGCTATGAAAAAGCCTACCGGTGGAGGCTGGCCCAGTGGCACTGAGGGTTGAGGCGCTGGATGCCACACTGCCCACGCCCGGCGACCTGGTTCTGCAACGAGCCAGGACCGCCGGGTTGCGGTGGGGTAGAGGTGGGATTGAGCCCAAAGGTGGCTCTCTCCTCTGGGAGGGTTGTACACCTGTCCTGTTGCTACACTGCCATCTTTCCGGTGAACCCGGCCTTGGCAGTGCATATCAGGTCACGTAAGGAAGGGAGGACAGCATTGGCCGGGAGCCTTGGAGAAGTTGCGTCACTATGCATTCCTCCAATTGGCTCCCCTAGAGCACCAATGCCTTCGAGGAGCAAGAACAGAGGAAAAAACAGCCTGTCACTCCTAGGTGATGACCCCTCCAACACCAGGGCGCATTGGCAGCCAACGCCAACACAGCAGACTCCATTGTAGCACTTGCTCCACTGCTGTCGAGGGAAGGTAAGGGGGACCTCTCCTCACCCCACCCAGGGGGCAATCCGGGGGTATTAAGGGATATTGAGGGAGTGACTACTCTAAGGGGCAGACTCTTGGGTTGAGAGGCCAGAGCAATGTGGTCTGAGGGTTCCAAAAGAGTGGAGTGACGTGGCTAGGAAGGCAAGGATAAAAATGAGTGTATAAAAAATAAAATAAAGCCTATTGGTGGACAGAAGGGACATTAAGACAGTACAGGACTTTAAACTGGATATTGTTATGCCTAAGGGGATCACATGATACACTGGTAGAAGAGTGTGCAGAGAAACCCCTATAAATTATTACATCATTGCACAACGTACTCCTTCATCCCTGCTTATAAAGTGGGGTGAGAAGTCCCTACTGACCTTAAATTACTATGTCTCTGTAGTTATTTGTTTTCAGTTTTATTGCAGTGTGACTGCATTTTTCATCAGCTTTTCTTAGGGAAGTATTTTCTTAATCTATAAAAAAGGTCCAATTTCAGTTAACATGCCCGTTCACTAAGAATGGAAGTGTGTGGGTATATATATATATATATATATATATATCATGGGGAGGCTAAGTATTTTGCTGATAGACTCCAGGATCTCCACTACACTGCTCAGTTTAACCCTCTTTGTCAGAAATCTATCTGTGTTGCCCAGGCAGTCTGACCCAGCTGATACAGAAAAAAAAATGTAATCTTAATGATTTCTCACTCGATATCTCAGGCAGTCAGCACTATTTAAGGCACTTTGAAACATGCTATAAAAATACTACCAAACATTCAATAATATGACAATAATGGCTTTCGGCTCAGTCAGTTTAAAATGTATTGATTTTTTTGAGGTTTACTGTTTGTAAAATAAATGAAATCCATTTATCACAGTCACTTTCTTACTCCCAGGCCAGCTGTTTTTTTGTTGCTTGGATCAGCACAACCTCACACCCATGATGACTACCTTTGACTGGATCATTTAACAGACCATCTCAGGCAACAGCAGCAAACATATATTTAATCTTTCACTACATAAAGGGCCATGTCCACAAATGCAATAACTTATGTTACAATGTTCAAATGAAGCAGACCATCTTGGCCTGCATGCAGGGCAGACAAAATTCTAGGTTGCATTGCTAGAGGAGTCACAAGTAGAAGGGAGGAGGTTGTACTGCCGCTGTACAGATCCTTGGTGCAGCCGCACCTGGAGTACAACATGCAATACTAGAGCAGCTACCTCAAAAAGGATTTCAACCATGACAAGAACAAGAACTTTTTCAGGTATGATAGTGAAAGGAAAAAGACTAAGGGTGGGATTGTGAGACTAAAAAGGGAAGGAGGGAAGTGTGCAGAGGGGGACCAAGGAAAAAGCAGAAATCCTGAACAAGTATTTTTGTTCAGTATTCACAGAAGAAGCGGAAGCAGAGGGACCAAAGTTAGGCAGCAGAAGCACCACTGGGAAGGAGGTGGACACCAGTCCATTTAAGGAGGAGAGAGTCTTAAAGGAACTCGCTAATCTGAAAGTGGAAAGGTTATCGGGCCAGATGGGATAAATCCAAGAGTATTAAGAGAACTCAGGAAGGTACTGGCAGCACCACTGACAGCCCTGTTCATAAGTTCGCTGGAAACAGGTGTGGTACTAAAGGACTAGAGGAGGGTGAATGTAGTCCTTCTCCACAAAAGTGGAAGCAGGGAAGAGGCTGGCAATTACAGTCCAGTCAGCCTGACCTCTGTGGTGGAGAAACTAAGGGAATCACTACTAAAAGAAAGGTTTGTGATATATCTCGACTCCAGTGGAGCACAGGATCCGAGGCAGCACAGATTCACAGCAGGAAGATCTTGTCAAACAAATCTGATCGATTTCTTTGACTGGGTGACTAGGGAGGTGGATCAGGAAGGGGAGTTGGATGAGGCCTACCTGGATTTCAGCAAGGCCTTCAACACCGTCTCACATAGGCGGCTAGTAAACAAGCTAGGCAGCCTGGGGTTGGGTCCCAGGGTGGTAAACTGGGTCAAAAATTGGCTGAGCGAAAGGACACAGAGGGTAGTGGTAAACAAGAGTTCAATCTGAAGAGAGGGGGGTGAACATCGGGGTCCCGCAGAGATCACTGCTCAGACCAGTTCTCTTTAATGTCTTCATAAGCAACATTGCAGAGGGGCTGGAAGTGAAGGTGTGTCTCTTTGCAGATGACACGAAGATCTGCAACAGGGTTGACACTTCAGTAGGGTTAGAGAAAATGAGAAGGTGACCTAAGCAAGCTTGAGGAGTGGTCAAGGGTGTGGCAGCTATAGTTCAATGCAAAGAAGTGCAAGATCATGCACTTGGGGCACAGAAATGCAGGGGAGGAGTACATGATGGGGGGGGGGGTACTGACAGCCACCAAACAGGAAAGAGACCTGGGAGTAATCATATCTGATGATCTGAAGGTTACTAAACAATGCAAGAAGGCTGTGAGAAGAGCCAGTGGAATGCTGGGGTGCATAGGGAGAGGTATCTATGGCAGAAGGAAGCAAGTGGTAATGCCACTGTGTAGAACATTGGTGAGATCTAATCTAGTGTTGTGTGTCTAGTTCTGGAGGCCGCATCTCCGGAAGGACATAGACAAAGTAGAAGTGGTTCAGAGAAAGGTGACAAAAATGGTGCAGGGGCTGCATCAAAAGTCATATGAGGGGAGACTGGAGGATCTCAATATTTATTCCCTGGAGGAGAGGAGCAAGGGGGGGATATGATAGAGACTTTCAAATACCTCAAGGGTATAAATAAGGTACAAAAGTGTAGCATCTTTCAAAAAAAAAAAGATGTTCCCTAACAAGAGGCCATGATATGAAAATAGAGGGAGGCAGACTTAGGGGTAATGTGAGAAAGTATTTTTTTCATGGAAAGGGTGGTGGTTCCATGGAACAGCCTCCTGGCAGAGGTTGTAAGGGCAAAACCGGTAGAAGAATTCAAAAACACATGGGACAGACAAATGAACTCTAGCAATAGGAAAGAGAGGGTACGCTGCAGATCCTTTAAGATCTGTGGTATATGAAACAGGTAGGGAAAATGGGCAGACTAGGTGGACCAAGCAGTCCTTATTTGCCATCAAATTCTATGTTTCTATGTTACCAGCTCAAGGCAGTTCAGAGGAGGGTGACAAAGATGGTTAAGGGACAGCTGGGCATGGCATATGAGGACAGGCTGCAGAACTAAACATGTATTCACTAGAGGAAAGGAGGGAGAGAGGGGGGACATGATTGAAACCTTCGAGTACCTGGAAGGTATAAACAAGGTGGCTATCAGAGACCTCTTCTGTCTCAGTGACAAAAAGACTAACAGGGGCACTGTCTTAAACTGGAGGGGGGATGCAAGATGGCAATCAGGAAGTCCTTCTTTACAGAGAGGGTGGTGGTGGGGAGGAATGCACTCCTATCTGAAGTAGTCAAAAGACGATGGGGTGGGTTCAAGGGGAGGCAGTGTAAAGGGGTAGTCAGTGTTTGTGGGGAGGGGGTGGGGCCCATAATGATCTCTGGATCAGGGGCACCGTAATCGAGCAGACTCGACAGACCATGAGGCCTTCTGCTGGCTATTCCGTATGTTCATATGAATGGACGTGTTGTACAGGTTAGTAGTTCTTTTGAGACTAAACATACTACAAGTGCTTACATTTCTGCGTGGTCAACCCTTAACCCTTAGTGAGTGTTCTAAATGCCATATTTTGTCATTTTGTTACTCGCTATTTTGCAGCTGCTCTCTTGCAAGAGATAGGCAAAATGTTTTGTGATGCAATACTGCACAAAAAAAAAACAACAATATAAAAGTCTATTTTTTATAGTTTTGAAGAGAGTTTTTGGAAAGTTCTAAATTTTTGTTTGTTGCTCTTCACCATGGATTGACATTTATCATAGCATACCTTACCAGTTTCTGAGAGTTCCATGGCTTGACAGTGAAATCCTGGAATGCCATGTAAAATATAGAGAAATCCATGGGTAAGTATGGAGAAATAATATTATTTTATGGTACTCAATGCAACTAATCCCTTTCCATGGATTTCCATAGTTACTGATCAGAGACATTCCAAGGAAACCATTGACATCAACATACAGCAATACAGCAGTAGATGCCTAAAAACAACTGAACATTTTTAGCATGAAAACTCATGGAGAAGCTGCACTTTCAAATTTGAAGCATGAAAAGAATGTAGGCCAAGTTAGAAGGACACATCCCCCTCAATGGATGTCACCTCACCAGATGAGATCCACCTCAAAAAGGACCGGGAGGTCCAGTGACTCTACCTCTGTCCCAGCCTGTAAAACCCACCGATCAGGTGCCACCATTTGTCGAGTGGGCAGAGCCTTCAGGAAGTGGAAGATCTGAAACTGGCTTCCTACAGGACTGGAGCAGTGTAATCGGCACCTTTCTTCAATGAACACCTGGCCCAAGCAGCAAAGGGGTCGTGAGGTGTATGCAAGCCAGACCACTTTTCCCCCCAGTGAATGCTGCCTCGCCAGATTGGGACCCACTTCAACAACAGACCAGCGGTCCAGTGACTCCATCTCTGTCCTTAGCCTTCTAAACCCACCAACTGGGTGCTGCCATTTATGGAGTGGGTGGCGCCTCCTTTCCTTTAATGTCAGATCCTCTTCTACCAGTCCTCCATGCTGCAGTCTTCAGTGCTAAGGGCTGCAGTGCAAAGGCTGACATTAACGGCATCTACTGTGTTGTGTGCATCAGCCAAGGTATGCAGCCAGCCATCAATTATGCTGCCCCAGCTACCCCGTCTCACTTGTGTGGTAAGATTCAGGGAGTTTGTATGAACACTGTTACTTCGAACAATTACATGTCTACTGCTGTGGTTGGTAAAACTCAGAATGCTTGCTTGCCATTATTTTTTTGAATCAGTATATGCCTACTGTTGCATTGTTTAGTTAGGTTTCAGTGCACTTCCATGAAACTGCTGTTTTGTTTGTTTACTTGCCTACTGATATAATAGCCTCCCTGCTGTTGGGTACCCTAGCCAGTTAGCCCCAGCTGTGTCAGCCAACCTGCTATCCTCCCCATCTAGGTAACGCCTGGGTTACTGACATGCTTTAGCAGCCGTATCTAGCTAATACTCTTTCCTGAGGTTACCCTACTCTGGACAAACCTTATTTGCAAGCACCCTATCTAGGTGCAGGCTGTCCTGCTGTGTTTGTTCCTGTGTCTGTACCAGCTAGCTTCCTAACTGGGACTACCATTACTATCATGCATCCTATCAAGGTGCAGACAGCAGTGTTGTCACTGCGTCTGGGTATGAACTTTCTACCACTCTAGCAATTACTGTCCTCCCCAACTGGGTCACTAAATCAGCCTCATCCCTGTTCCAGTCATCTGGATAAATTAGGATTGTCTGACTTTCTGCCTAGAATGGCTGAGTACCTTACATTATCTGGGCCAAAGTCCTGTCTACCCCGTTCCACTAGTCTGCCACCAATCTCTGGTCTCAGGCACCCCATAATGGCTATGTTATTAAGGGCTCCGCTCGACCTCCTCCCACCTCTCTTTCAAAACCCACTAAAAGGCCTGGCTGATGTCAGAAGCCAAATGTTCTTGCTCTCCGGGTAAGTGGGCATCCCTTCCTGCCTAGTTCCCTCCTTCTCCCTCTTCCATATTGTAGGGTCCTTACTAGAGGCTCCAGTACCCTACCGTGCTCTGCACTCTCCCTTGCCTTGCTTTGTACTCTCCTCCCTCCTGACTACAATATCACACTCACTATCTGTTGACGGTTGCTAGTGAGGCAAGTAAGAAAGTCTGGTGAGCAAAGGCACAGAAGGAACTGCAGATAGCTGAAGGAATTAAGAAGGGGGAGAAGGCTTTCTTTTGCTATATAAGTGAGAAAAGGGACATGAAGGAAAGGATTGTTAGGCTTAAGAAAAGGGTGGAGTGGATGGAGGATAATGAGGAAAAGAAAAGATACTAAATGAATATTTCTGTTCCATCTTCTCCAGGGAGAAGGATAGACCAGTGCCTTTAGGAGGGAAAAGAGAAGCGGGGGAACACAGATGTAATGATAGAGGAGGATAGAGTGAGGGAGGGGCTGCTGGCATTGAAGGTGGACAAATCACCAGGCCTGGACACAGTACATCCAAGAGTACTAAAGGAACTGGCTGAGGAGCTGGCAGGGCCACTGGCAGACCTATTTAATAGTTTACTAGAGTCAGGCGTGGTACCGCAGGACTGGAGAACAGCACATGTAGTACCCCTCCACAAAAGCAGTCCCAAGGAGGATCCAGTCTGACCTCCATTGTGGGCAAGCTCATGGAGACCATACTAAAGGAAAGGTTGGTGGAATATCTAGAGGAGCATGGCCTCCAGGATGCGAGGCAGCATGGGTTCATGGGGGAAGGGGTGCGATCACGTCAAACAAATCTGACTGACTTCTCTGACTGTGTCACTAAGACAGTAGATAGGGGCCAAGAAGTAGACATCCTCTATCTTGATTTCAGCAAGGCCTTTGACTCTGTGCCCCACAAAAGTTGATCAGGAAGTTGGTGCATCTCGGGGTTGGGGAAAAGATAGCCAGATGGGTGGAAAACTGGCTGAGGGGAAGAACTCAGATGGTGGTTGTGAGGGGAGAGTTATATGGCACCAGAAAGATAACCAGTGGGGTCCCGAAGGGCTTAGCGCTGGGGCCTGTGTTGTTCAATGTCTTCATCAATGACATTGGGGATGGCATTAAGGGCAAAATGTGCCTATTCACAGATGACACCAAGCTCTGTGGGAGAGTGGACTCAATTGAAGGCATACAGGACCTAAAGAAAGATCTGGAAAAGCTGGGGAGGTGGTCCAGAATCTGGCAGCTTGGCTTCAATGCCAAGAAATGCAAAGTTATGCATATTGGAGCCAAGAATCCCAGGACAGAGTACTACCTGGGTGAAGTCAGAGTATCTGCATCAGAGAAGGAAAAGGACCTGGGAGTTATGATCAGTAGTGACTTGAAGCACGCCACGCAGTGCAAGAAAGCAGCAGCAAAGGCAAACAAGATGCTGGGTTGCATATCTAGGGGGATCAGTTGAGAGGAGGTTATACTGCCCTTGTACAGGTCACTGGTAAGGCCGCACCTAGAGTATGGAGTTCAGTACTGGTGCTCACACCTCAAAAAGGACATTAACCTGCTAGAGAAGGTCCAGAGGAGAGCTACAAAAATGATAGCTGGTCAGCAGGGTAAGGCATATGAGGAGAGGTTGAGGGCACTGAACATGTACTCCCTGGAAGACAGGAGCAAGAGAGAGGGAACATGATTGGGACCTTCAAGTACTTGAAAGGGATAAATAAGGTTGATAAGGAGACTCTTTTTAAGCTGAGTGGCAACCATAACACATGGGGGCACAGTCTTAAGCTGGAGGGTGGGAGGTTTAGGAGGGAGGACAAGAAGCACTTCTTCACAGAGAGGGTGGTGGACACTTGGAATGCGCTGCTGGAGGAGGTCATCTCATTGAAGACAGTGGGCAGCTTTAAGAGAGGCTGGGATAGGCATAGGGGGAAAGTAAAGATCATGGGTAGGGAAGATGGGAGGAGTGAGAAGGGAGGGCAGGGACATTAGCTCAAGCTGTGGACCCTGCAATACGAGCAGACTTGATAGACCAAATGGCCTTCTTCTGCTGGCTTCTTCGTATGTTCGTATGAAATACTGTAACTGTGAATTTACCATACTATTGAACTGTTTGCTGTACCTGGTACTATACCGTAACCTCAATTTATGTATTGTCCCAATGTACCACGCTTCCTGCACTGAACTATGCTGACTGTTATACTGTTCGTACTACCTATATATGCCTTACTAGATATGCCACAAACCGGTCCATCAGATCAGTGCATGTACCCGGTCATCAAAGACACATACATATAAATAAATAAATATATAGACAGATAGATGATAATAATAAACTTTATTTATAATGCGCCTTTCAAAGTCAAGGCGCAGTACATGGTTAAAATAATTTCACAATAAAACATCATAATAAAACAACCAAGACAATTACAGTCAGTCCACTTCAACACCAACCCCCTATGCCTTATTCCATAGGTAAGTCTTCAATGCTTGTTTAAAACCCCTCACAGTCATGCACTCCCTGATCCAATGCGGTAGAGAATTCCAGAGGGTTGGTGCCACAAACATGAAAGCCCGGGCACCAGAAGATTTTAAAACCACCCCCGGAATCTCCAGCAACCCCTCGTTGGCCGAGCGGAGCAGTCACTCTGGGAAGTAAGGGACCAGAAGCTCTTTCAGGTAGTCAGGACCCAGTCCGTGTAGGGCTTTATAAGTCAGTAAACTGACTTTGAAGGTGATCTGCCACTGAACCGGCAGCCAGTACAGTTCCCGCAGCACCGGTGTAATGTGGGAAGAACGAGAGATCCCCATCAGCAACCGGGCTGCGGAGTTAGATACAGTAGATAAATTATTACAGCTCTTCTTTATGGCTGAGTCTTGCTCAAACATTCTGGCACCCAACCAAGCTGCCCTACTGCACTTCTCTCATAGCCAACCTTTGCCCCAGTTCACTTCTGTCAGCTGGGTGCTCCTCAGTCACCCCTTGCTCTGTCTGGCTCTCCTCAAAAAGAAAGAAGGCCATCTCCTAGACTCCTTCATATTCTCACTGCACCTTTATGCCCCTCCCACAAGTAGGCTTCCTGAGCTCTCTCATTCCAGTACCCCTACTCCACCTGGGATGGGATATCGACAGCAACCTTAGTCCTGCCACCTCCCCTATCTCTCACACCAACCCCCACTCACTTCAAGGCATGGACTGAAATCTGTGCAAATTACTGTCTGTAGTGTGCCGTCTAAGATCCACTGAGTTGGAAGTCTAGATCTCGCTCTGTAACCTGATGTAACTGGTGTTACACAGACCTACTTAAAACCCTCCACCCTTGGCTCCTGTCGCATTATCCACTTTAGAAGAATGGACCACAGTGGCTCAAAAAAGGAGGCTGTGTACTTATATCTTCCAGAGACAAACTAAATACTGCTCTCATTTCCAGCACTGCTACTGACATCTCCACTTGCAAATGGCTCATAACTGAGGTCTCAATGTGCTTTACTAACAAACAACAACAAAAAACGATATATTGGTTGCATGTACAATCCCTCCCATAGGTGGGCTGCCAGGACTTGCCCTCATGCTTCAAGGCATAAGTCATCGTTCCCCCATCAAAGTTATCATTATGTTAGGTGATTTCAACCTGAACAGTCTGCACGGCACCCAGCATGAATGCCTTGAGCTTCTGAAGCAGCTCAGTCTTTCTCAACTTATTTATTCCCCCACCATAGGTCCTTGAATCACTCCCTCCTGGATGGGATATTTACTAACTGAGAGGACAGGGTACTAAATGCAGGAGTCCTACCTTATTCTATCAGTGACCACTCCTCTACCTTTTGCATTTGGTCATGCAAGTGCCTGGGTCCTCACTCCAAGACCCTGTCCTTCAGAGACTTCTCCAAGTGTGACATGTCTCATTTATTTCATGACCTTAGTGCTGTCGACTGGTCACTCATTCGCACCTCACCGGACATTAACTCAGCCCTGGGCATTTTCATTGCCACCCTATCTTCCATCCAGGAGAAGCATTTCTCATTAACTACACCGAAAGTGCATGGTGGAAATACAAGGTGGCTCTCTAAAGAACTACTTAGGAAAATGAAGCTTTGGGATGCATCATGGTCTGCCTACAAATCCAATCCCTGGCGGTCTTCCTGGTATAAGTTTGCCAGCTGTGCAACCTTTGCAAGAACAGTATGCGGTAAAAGTCCATAAGTCTGTCTCAAAGACAAGCAAACCTAGCACCTGGGTAACCCCCCAAAATTCTGGACCACAGTAAGCTGTCTCATTAAGCCAGGAAACAGGCAAAATGCCATCAAGCTGGCAACAGAAGCTTGGAACCTCACTGACGCCCCCCCCCCCCAAGTTGGCAAGCCACTTAATACTGACATGTTCTGCTTGCTAGGTAAGCTCACCCAAGAGATTTGAACCTTACTAACCACAGTCAGGTCACTGGTGATCCCTGCACCTCCCTGTTTCATTTTAACGTCACTTCTCTTTGCAAGGTCTGCAATCTTCTCAAGTCCCTACCCAACCACGGTGGGGCCTGCATTAACGGCCTATGTCCAAGATTTCTTAAACTGTCTGATAATATAATTGCCAAACCCCTCACCACCATATTCAACCTATCACTGTCCTCCACAACCATCCCTTCAATCTGGAAACAGGACAGGGTGGTCCCAATTTTCAAATCCAGTGACCCTTCCTTCTAATTACCTATTGTCTTGTCTCCATACTATCCCAACTGAGCAAGATTCTTGAAAGAATCATCTTCCAACAGCTCTCCAACTATGTGTTCAAGTACAATCCTACTCTCCCCCAACAACATGGTTTAGAAAAAGCCTTAGTACCCCTACTACTTTGACCTGTTTTACTGACCACGTCATCAAGTGCATGAACGATGTTAAGAAACACAGAATTTGTCGGCAGAAAATGATAGCTTGACTTACCCAGTCTGCCTACATGGCCCTGCCTACTTCATCTCCACAGACCCTAACCGGTCTCAGGTTACCCTCCCTTTCTATTTACTAATATTCCCCTATGCTTTATGTTAGTGTGTGTTTTATTCGTACTCTTAGGGGTTTAACTCTATTTTCTTTATTAAATTTTATACCCTGCAGTGTAAACTCAGTGGTGCCAGAGCTTTTGGGGAAAAAAACTAAGAGAATACTGGACTGCAGCCTGCCATGGCAGCTCCCAACAGTTCTGGTCAGCACTTCACTCAAATTAATATCGCAGCACAATTAATAATGGTGGTGCAAAAACCTTTTTTGTTTACTCGGTGAACAATAAAGAGCAATAGAACAGTGCATACAAAGTGCAGGAGATTTTAAACAATTCAGTGTCTCTTTTTAAGTCTCACCTGACCCTTCTTCATTCAATCACAGCGGAGCGGTAGTGCGAAAAAACTTCTTGGCTCAATTGCCTAATCCAACCTTTTGCTGCTGTTTTAAATTGTCTGCATGCTTTTTCTATTTTCAGCATGGGTCGCAAGTCGGGCAGAGGGGTGGACGCAAGTAGCTAAAATGTTTTTATTTCACTTCAATTTATTCTTCTTGCCATTTTGCTACATCCCGGTCTCTGGCCATGACGTGGCGGTATCCACTGAGATAGCTGACGTTTCTGACGTTGTTACATCATCAGAGCTACTGCTACTATCCAATGGGGGCATTATATCCCCTTCCGGTTTCCATGGTTACTAGACACATCTTGCTGTTTTTTTCAGAGTCCTGATTTCCATAATTTAGCACCCATCATGAGCAAATATTTTTGGTTGTGCACAGTGTAAAAGTTAAAAGATGTTTTAAAAAACAGCTTCTCCCGGCCCACAGGTGCTGAGGGTTGAGGCGCTGGATGCCACACCTTGCACCATGCCGGCAAATCAGATTCTGGAGCGGACTCGTCAAGCCGGGGAGACAGGCTGAGCGCCTGATTGCAGCTCTCCGCCTTTCTCCAGGGGGGAAGGTGGGGATCCAACACGGTGAGCAGTGACCTCTAGCAGAGGCATGACAGCCCGTAAGCTCCTCAGGGGTTTGATTGGTCATGGGTGGAGGCCTGTGGACCAACCACCTCTAGGAGCTGCACCACTGAGGGGGGAGGACGTTGCGGACGTCGGCACTCACGCCTTGACGTCACGGGCTAGCAACGTCCTCACAGAAACAGGGGAAAAATTACCCTCCAGAGCCGGGTAGACGGAGCGCCGAACCCAGTCCTGATATGCCACTGACTGCTGCTGTCTAGGGACCTGACGAAGAAATCAAGGTACGGGGTGTCCTGCCCCACCCGAACCCCACCCTGGGGGGGCAATCCAAGGTAGGATGAGGGATCCAAGCAGCAGGTAAGTTGGTGGACGGGATGAGTTCCATTGGCGACTCCCGAAGGGGCGGTTCAGGTAGGGACGTAGGAGGTGAGAAAAAGAAATAAAAACCCCCCCAAAAAAACAGCTTCTATATGAAGCAAGTCCTGAAGACTGATTTAGACAGATATTCAGTATTTTTTATTATTTAGTCAGTTTGCCCACAGGGTTTTTTGCAGTTTACCTTGGTCTATAAAAAACCTTTTAAGTGAATTTGTTTACATGTTTTTAATGATTTAATCATTTCTAGGGCATCCCACTAATACATTTCTCCGTGTTTATATATTTTGGGTATTCTTCCTTCAATGAGATCTTTTTATTCCAAGAAATCCAGATTGCAGCTATTGCACAACATCTCAAAACATAGGCGCTACCACGTACTCAATTAGCCAATGCTTGATTTCCATGGTCATAAGGGCGCACTTTTAATTATACCTGACTTACGCTATATAGCTTTAAATTGTCAATTTTAATAAGTATTACAAAACCAATTGCAATGGGAATTGCTGCCGTTTCTATTCACAGCACTCTGTTCCCTGCTGTGCCACAACATGAGAGCCACCATGTACTCAAGATTCCTTTACTTGCTTGCCATGGTAATCTATGCACGATTCTAGTTGTGGCATGGCCCCGAAATGTGACAAAGTTCATACTGACATTTTACTCTCTGGAAGCCAATTATGGGCAGGATGTTATTGTTATTTCGGTTCTATTCCACAGTGTTTACTCAGTGGTTTCTATTTTTTGCAATGTTTATTTTTCTGTGTACTGTCGGAAAAGATCCTTACTTTCTGGTCCGAGAGCCACTACTCCATTATGCAAAAAAGAAAATGTGGTAAGGGAGCCCATATTTCCACATTTTGCCTCAATTATACTGCAACACAGCCCTTTGTGAGAGTAAGGGTCTACAGATGTTACCCCTCAAATTCTTTATTACCAGATATCAAAAAATCTTTTTATTTTTTACTGCAAATAGTCATAAAATGGCATGTTACAGACTATATCAGAAATAACCATCTCTCCATACATTATTTTATCCTAGATAGCTATTACATCCATTTTCCTCATTTAGACCTTTTGGGACCTCTGCTTCTAATTCCTCGATCCAGAAGCTTTCCCTTTGTTGCAACAATCTTTTTAAATCTTCGCCTCTTTTTGGCGTCTGAACTAATTTAAACCCTATAAATATCAATGATGCAGGGGACCCATGTCTCCTCTCCTCATAATGTTTCACCATTGCATATAATGGGTTGCTCACTCTAATCGTTGTCTTGTGTTCTACAATCCTTGTTTTCAGTTCTTGCTTTATCTGGCCTATATAGACCAGACCACACAGGCACATGAGCATGTAAACGTTTGATTTGCAATAAACCCATTTATTTCATACTTTTTACCCTTCCTTGGATGGTTGAACGTGTTTGTATTGTTGGTGTTATTGCAATGTGTGCGATTACCATATCTGTAATTGCCTTTTGGGGCTTCTGGCATCCATTCTGGTTGAAAGTTCTTGGTTTCTCAAAGAAACTTCTCATCAGGGTATCTCTTAGATTTTTCCCTCCCTTGTTATTCTAGGTCCTTGGTTTGCTATTTCTTGTAGATGTGAAGCACACATTAAGCACGGGGCTTACTGTTAAGCTGCCGCCTCTTTAACAGCACTTAGAACCTGCATGTATCTAATTCTTGCACTGCCTGGCAGTGCCATGTATGCCTGTCAGTCAGAGAGTTGCCAGTCTGGGGCAAGACCTCATGAAGAGAACATCTGCAGTACAGCAAATAAACCTGCCTTATTCTTTATTTTATGCATCCGACTAGTTATTCGCACGGTCCAGATGGGGTCCTCACCAGCAGCAACAGAAGGGTCTGGCAGACCACAGAGAAGGTAAGGGGTCTTTTAGTGGTGGACCATACAAAAAAATGCCACACATGGTGAAGAATGTGGCCCTTCTTCTGTCCAGACCCCATTTCGCATGCCTGCGTTGCTGGTTACCCCAAGTCATCACCCCAGTATGTTTGAACTGCTTGAATGATCTTTTACAAACGGCCTTGTCAGCACAGAAGAAAAAATTAACTAACTCCCATCTTGTGTAGCAGCCTGGGGCCCTCCTGCTGTACCAAGACTTCCACAAAGCACATTTCAACATTGCTAACCAGCTAAACTAATGAACTGTCAGTAAGTACATTTTTTCTCAAACCTGAGCACCACGGAGCTGTGTAGCTGTATCCCCCGTGGCAGGCCTGTCTAGCTGCCAAGCAAACTTCCCTTACAACAGGGGTGCAGCTACAAAAAAAAAAAAAAAAAAGGAAAATCACAAATCAGCACCCCGGCTGCCTCTCAACTACAGTCACACACACAGCAACCCGGCTTCCACCTCCCCCTACCACCCTTACAGAGCAATCCCCTCTCCAACTCCTTGCAGTTGCGATCCCCTCCTAGCAACGGAAAACAGCTCCCGAACTCCAGCATGCCGACGCAGCCGCAGCACTCCTCTCGCCCCCACAACCAACAAACCAGAGTCTCTTCTCCCCGTTTCACCCTCCTGCCTGTCACTCTACAGCTCTGAGCTCCCAGACTGCCAACACCGTGGCTCAGCTCCAACTCACCCCAGCAGCCATGGAGCAACTAACTCAACCTCTGGCATCTCAAATGCAGCTCCCTAACTTTTCCTGCTGCCAAGCTGCAGTTCACAGCCGCCCCACAAGGATCACTCTTGAAACGGAGCTATACAAGGAAACGCAGCTCCACGATTCAGCTCCTCTCTTCTCCCCCACCCCCACTGCTTAATCCTCCTCACAACTGCAGCTCCTCCACAGCGTGGCCCGCTACCGACCGGTTACTCCAGGAAGCATGTTCTTGGTAGCTCCTACAGCCACATGGAGATTCAGTACTGGTACAGCTACGCTACAGACTTCAACAAAATAAAATACAGAACTGCTGGAGTCCCGTTTAGTAAATACATCTCCAGGGATGAAAAAAAAATATATATAGTAAATGCACAGAACTACAGGAAGCAATACACAAACAACCAGAAAAAAAAAAAGAGGGCACAATAAGTGGGGAAGGGGGGGAACAGTACAAATAAAATGAATGGAGGCAGTACCTCAAACGCAGATCACACAGGCAAATACATGAATAAATACAAGAGACATAAAATAGACGCAAAACCTTGGAGACAACAGAAAAATTAAAATAAAGCACAGCAGAAATTCGCAGCAAGGCACAGTATAACTATCAGGGGCACAAGACAAAAAAAACGGAGGAGCCAAAGAGATAAATTACCTGGGGGCAGAACATAAAACATACGGAGAACAGCCTAGGGACAACAGAAAAAGAAAAAAAGGCACAATTGAGACCAACCAATAAAAACAAAATTTAGCAGCCTTTTGCCACTTACCACAGAAAACTCCCGGCAATTTCAGCTGGGGAAGAAACACATCAGGGCGGCAATTGCCATTTTGAACATTGTTCGGCAGCCAGGCAGCCTCATGGCAAAGATCCTCCATCTTGAGCACATCACAACAACAAGAAAGAAAGTGAGCCTTGACCCTCCTGCTGGCGGCCATCTTGCTACAGTCAGGCAGTCAAATGCAACAGGAACTATATGTCACAGTTCGGCAGCCATATTGGGAAGGGCACAAATCGACCTCACTCCATTGAAATCATTGGGATTTCTATTTAAATGAATGGACACTGCAACAAAAGGCTGATTTTTTGCCACAAAATCTTTATTTAAATAACAAACAACACAGGATTGAATGGAAAGTTCTTTATTACAACGTCACTGATGAACTTTGCTACAAAAAAAAAAAATTGTACTTTTGTCTACAAAAACAATTTTTGCTCGGCACTTCATCTACAACACAGCGTCCTGTCTCCTGCAGGACAGCAACTCCATCTCACCCATGCGACCTTCGCTCAGTGTCCAACCACAATGTCTGATGACAACACAGATATGGGTGCCGGTGCGTCTGGAGTCCTACCTTCACCCACCTCAAGGGCCTGGGGCTACAAAATCGAAACAATCCTCCATGACATCCGGTCTTCTATTTCTGCTCAAGGAGCACCAGCTATGCAAGCTATTCAAGATGAGCTGGCCTACATTAAAGCCATTGCACCACGGTCCATACCAGCCTACAACCAGTACCCTTCTCAGCCTTGCCTCATGAAGACGTTGTCGACTGGCTGGAACAATTCCAAGCATGGATTTCCTTACATGGTTGAACTGATCCTGTGCGTATTTCTAATGCCTTCCGCTTACTTCTGAGAGGGACTGCTATTTCCTGGTTCAACACACTTCCAGACCAAGTCAAAGGAGATACTGCCACACTGTACACAACCTTCAAAGCCCATTTTCTCCAAGCACATCCACCTTGGTTATTGGAGCAACAGCTGTGGGAACATACAATGCAACCCACCGAATCTCTTGAAGCCTTCATGGTGGACATTGAGTCTCGCTTCAAATGCTTACAGAAAGCTGAGAAAGAACAAATCACCACCTTTGTCCAGAGACTGCTTCCTCAACTCCATCTTTATGTAATCCAGCAGAAACCAGCAATCTGGATGGACACAATCCAAGCGGCATGACTTGCACAACAATCCATAGTAATGTCCCAGGCTACCAGTGTACAAGCACCTCAGTCGTCGCAGTTAGCCACACTCGCAACATGTGTCCAGCAGCAACAATCAATGATAGAGATGCTCACTACAAGTATCAGTACTCTGCACCACAGCTCAACTGCTTCTTCTACTACCTCTGTCAATGTCCTTCGACCATTTCGACAGCGACCTCTTCCACCTCCGCCTTCATGAGAACTAGTGACCTACCAGTGGTGTGGATTAAAGGGGCATACTGTTGCTGTCTGCCGAAAGCTAAAGTACTACAGAAATCAAGAGAACCACAGGCGCCCACCACTGCACAATCAGCAAGATAACCGCAACTACTCCCAGGACCAGGGAAACACAGCAACTGACCGCCCCTCTGACTCTTGCAATTCAACCAAAACACTTCCTTCAGCTGTGAACTCTGGCACGCACTCATTTCCTGGAGGGTACGTGTCATCCGATCACCCCTCCTAGCAAATTATGTACCTGTAACCATCGGAGATTGGTCCGCGCACGTCTTGGTCGATACTGGAGCAGAAATATCAGTTATCAACAGCAGTATTTTAGACAACCAAGCTACTCGTCACATATGTAATTTCTCTCCAGCCGAAATAAAGTACACTATCACAGCAAGTACAGCTACAGTACCTATCACAGGCATGATCCATCGCAAGCTCCACTTTGGCTCACAGCAAGCTACTGTCAAGTTTTATACAGTGCATTATGTTCAACCTGCAATAATTCTAGGCCTGGACTTTCTCAAAGCTCACAAAACCATTCTAGACTTTGCCTCAAACAAACTGTCGCTAGACCCTCAGAGGCAACTCACAGCTATAGGCTCAGTCACAGTGCCTTCTCAGTCGGAAATGTTTTTTTTGATTGCCAAGATTCGAGGAGAACCACTTCCACAAGGTGTTGGCATCGTCACAGGATCTCCCGCACTGCATTAGTCAGGTCTCCTTCCGGGAAATACCTTATTGGCGGTGCAAGATGGCGCAGTCTTCCAAAAATGCTGCAACTTCACAGAGGAGCCAGTGGTCATTTCAAAGGGTTCCAACATCGGAAAGTCTGTCTGCTTGTCTTCAGGGGACCAGCTTCATCTCATGCAAGAACCTCAGCCTGGTTCCACCAACTCTACTCCTATCAATACTATCACGACCACTTCAACTTCAACAGAGTTACCCCTTAGTCAGCGACTATCCTCTTCCAAACTTCCAGCATCTCCAACAGAAAAGCAACAACTTTTGAAATTCCTGGAAAATTACCCAGATATCTTTTTTGGTTCAGATAACAAGCTCAGATGCTGTGATATTCTGCAACACACCATCGAAGTACAGCCCAACCAGAAACCAATCCATCAGTGAACCTACAAAGTGGGACATAAACAGAAACAAGTCCTTGAGGACATAATCAAAGACATGCTTGACCAAGACAAAGTCGAAGAATCCACAAGCCCCTGGGGTGCACCTTGCTTGCTGGTGGTAAAAAAGGACAAAGGGTATTGTTTTGTTGTAGACTACAGAAAACTCAATGTCTACACGGTGCAGGATGCTCATCCCTTACCTACAACCGAAGATGCTTTAGAGAGTCCTGGTGCAGACAGTCCTGCTTACTTCACCACTCTAGACCTTCAGAGTGGGTTCTATCAAGTTTCCATTGATCCAGCTTCTCACCCATACACAGCATGGTGCTGCCACTTGGGACTTTTCCAGTTCAAACATCTGCCTAAGGGTCTTCAGAACAGTCCAGCCACATTTCACGTGTTATGGAAGACGTACTATGTGGGTTGTCTTGGAAATTTGCCTAGTCTACCTGGATGATGTGACTATCTTCAGCAGAACTTTGCCAGAGCACCTCCAACATCCCAAGAAGTGTTCGAATGTCTCAGACAAGCCAATTTCAAGCTTCGCCCAGAAAAGTGTTGTTTTGGGCAGCATCACATTCATTACCTGGGACATGTGGTCAGTTCTCAAGGCATCTCTCCAGATCCAGACAAGCTCTCAGCAGTCAAAGACTATCCAGAGCCTAACAATCTCAAAGACCTTCCAGCTTTCCTGGGCTTGTCTGGCTACTATCGAAAGTTCATTTGCAACTACGCCAAGATTGCAGCTCCACTGTACGACCTCACCAAAAAGGGATGTGACTATAATTGGACTTCTGAATGTAAAGAGGCCTTTGACACCTTAAAACAAAACCTAATCTCTTCTCCAGTATTGGCCTACCCAAGGTTCGACCAACCATTCAAGCTCTACTCAGATGCTAGTTCCTTTGCAGTGGGCGCTGTGCTCTGTCAAATTCAAGATGGAACAGAACGAGTTGTCTCCTATGCTGGGCGCTCTCTTTCCTCAACTGAGTAGAACTATGGCATCACAGAGAAATAATGTCTAGCCATGGTATTTGCCGTGAAGAAATTTGACTGCTACCTTCGCTACTCCTCCTTTATAGCTATCGTTGATCACTCTGCCCTCAGATGGTTATTTGAAATGAAGGAGCCAGTAGGCAAGTTCGCCCGCTGGATCACCATGCTGCAATCCTACAAGTTTGAAATTCAATACAGACCAGGTCGCGTTCACTCAGATGCGGATGGTGTAAGCCGGAGACGATATCCCTCTGCATCCTTCTCAACAGATGAAGAATCCTGCTTACAAGCTCTTCCCTTCCATGCCATGGATGTGCTTCCTGTGGACACTCCTACAGCACCTCAAGTCGCTTTGCTGCTACCAACCGCCTCCACAGAGAGACACACAAATCCTCAGTTATTGCAAGCAGCTGAAGAGCTTCTCATCTCCTTTACATCCAATCTGTCCCTGGCAACTGTTAAAATGGAACAAAGAACTGACACTCAATTTACAGATAGAATCTCCTACTTAGAGTCCGGAACCTTACCACAACAAAAGAAGCATCGCCAAAATGTACTTTCCCTTGTTTCGCAGTACTTCCTCAATGATGGTGCGCTCTTCCACATTTGGACCAAGGAAGGCAAGGGTCATCGCACGGATAGAACTCACGTACAGCTAGTTGTGCCAGCCTCTCTCATCCCTCAGGTTCGTCTCTCCACTCATGCCTCTCCACTTTCGGGAGGTCACATGGGAATACACAGAACTCTGGAAAAGACAAGGCTTCACCTCTTCTGTCCTCACATGAACAGGGACATTGTCCAGTTCGTAAAATCCTGCCAGCCCTGCTCCCAGAGGAAGCCTCCTGCCAAACCAACAAAGGCACACATCATCCCCACGGCTATGGCCACTGAACCTTTCCAAAGAGTCAGCATTGACATTCTTGGGCCCTTACGAACATGCTGTGACTCTGGTAACAAATACATTCTTGTCGTTGTGGACTACCTGACAAAGTATTTGGAACTCATCCCCCCTCCCCCCCAAGAGACATTAAAGCCTCCACTGTGGCAAGTGCCTTTCTCACTACAGTCATTTGTCATCACGGTACCCCATCATACCTACATTCAGATAGAGGCACTAACTACCTGTCCACCATTGTCCGAGAAACTTGCAAACTTCTCGACATAAAAAAGACACACACCACAAGTTATCATTCACAATGCAATGGACAGAGTGAAAGAATGATGTCCACCATTCTCGGCACACTCTCCAAGTATCTGGATGAGACTCACGACACCTGGGACTGGTTTGTTCCCTTTGTGCAGTTTGCATACAATACCAGCTCTTATGTCGAGAGCACAGAATACACCCCCTTCTTCTTAGTCCATGGAAGTCATCCAAGAACTCCACTGGACAGGGATCTCTCGCTGCTAGAGGTGCCGGAGTCAGCTTCTTCTTTCATTATCCCTCTTCCGGAACAGCTGGAACTTGCCCGATGAGTTGCAATCACCATGCTGGGCCAGAGAAAATCGGCAATGAAAAAAATGTCTGCAGCCAAGACGCATGAGCCTTCATTCTCTGTTGGGGACATTGTTTATTTGTACCAACCTGTTCTTCTTCCGGGCGCCACCAAGAAACTGCTTCGCCCCTGGACTGGTCCCTTCTACATCGTAGAAAAGCTTCCTCCGTCCACGCTTGTCTGCGACGCAAGTCAGATGGCAAGCTGGTACACAACAAAGTCCATATAAACTGACTAAAGCATCGGTACCTGAATAACAACCTTCCAGACAGCCCCAGTCCTCCCAGAAATGAAGCTGCCCTTGAGCCTGCCATCCTCTCTGAAGTTGAGATCCCTCAGGACAACTTGCAACTAGTTCCTACATCTCTTCCCACTCCTGACACTCTCCAGCCGGATTCCATTTTACCAGATGATTTGCCTGGGACTTCCTCTTCTTCTCAACCTTCTCTTCTCAGGACTCTCTTCTACACACCACAGTGTACCAGATTGAGAAGATCTTAAGAAAGAAGTTTCTCAATGGATCCTGAACTTACAGAGTAAAGTGGTGCGGATTCGATAAAGGGCAGAACTCCTGGGTCACTTTTAATGACCTGACCCCCTTCTGTCAGGAACTAGTGCAATCCATGCATGCCTCCATTCCCACTGACCAGAAAAGTCGACGGAGGTCTTAAACTTTTGTTTCCGGACTCAGTGAAATGTGTTGGGACTAATTCCTTCTGTGTTTAACTGTTTTGCAGTCAATGTCTTTTTGTACCTATCTTATGAAACTGTTCTGATGGTACTGCATTTCTGCATATAACACTTTTTTTCCCCATTAGGAATGTCTCTTTACGTGTCCACCTATTGTTTATGCCACTGTTATTAAAAGTTTTGGCCTGCATTCTGGGTATCCTTCTGCTGCTACCCTTCCCTCTCTTCCCTTTTCCTTCCCCCACACTATAGCACTTGTGGCATGTCCAAGTCTCAAGTATGCTTGTGGCATGACCAAGTCTCAAGTACTATTGTGTCCCCCTCCTCTCTGGTGCTACTCTGACTGGTCCCCAGTGTGGTCCAAGTTCTTTCCTCCCCCCTCCCTACAGCAGAGTACTATTCTGTTTTGTGAAATCTAATGCCTTGTAATGCATGAAAATGGTTTTTTTTTTTGCCTTTATAAAGTATTTAAGACTATTTCTTAGAAACTGTTTATAGATTTATTGCTTGTTAGAGTGGTGCTCACATTCACTGTTCCGGCGGTGATGTGAAGCACACATTAAGCATGGGGCTTAATGTTAAACTGCTGCTTCACTTCTATTTCTCTTTTCTGTATTTTTTACTGCTTTAATAAGTATGCCTGGGTCATAGCCTCTATTCTGAAATATGTTACACATATTGGCCATTTCTTGTCTAGCAATCTGTACCTCTCAACAGTTTCTTTTGACTCTTAAGAGTTGTCCATAAGGGATGTTTCTCTTCAAATAATAAGGATGATTACTTTCCCAGTGCAGGAGTGTGTTTCTGTTGGTACTTTTTTAAAATAATGCCATCTCAAGCTTGTTTCCTTTTTATAGATCGTAATGTCCAGATGATTTACTTTGTTTTCACTATGCTCTTCCGTGAATCGTAAATGTCTATTACTGGTGTTCAGGTATATGAAAAACTCTTTAAATTCTTCCTCTGTTCCTTTCCATAGACAAAGTACATCATCTATAAAGCGTACCCACAGTTTTATTTTTCTTCTCCATCTATGGTTCTGTTCATTCCAAATAAAATCTTTCTCACACCTTCCTACATACAGATTTGCCAGTGGTGGTACGAATGTGGTACCCATGGCCGTGCCACGGTGCTGCTTATAATAATGGCCATTGAACAAAAGATAGTTTAATTCAAGTGTAAACTTTGCCATCTCTTCTATAAATTCTGACGGTGGGAATGTTTGACACTCTCTTTTTTGTAATATCTCTCTAATTGTTGCTAGCCCTTCATCATGCAGGACATTCTTGTATAAATTCTCTATATCCAATGTGGCGAACATACTCACCTCAGTCACATTTATATCCTTTAACAGATCCAATACATGTCTGGTGTCTTCAATATAAGAATTTTCCAAAGCAACAAATGGTCTTAAAAAATAATCAACCTATTTTGAGAATGGCTCAGTGATTGAGCCTATACTGCTTACTAGCAGTCTTCAAGGGGAGCATTCCACATTTTTGCGTACTTTCGGCAATAGGTAGATGGTGGATCTAATCGGATGGCTGACTGTAAGAAAGTCTTTTTCTGTTTTTGTTATCCATCTCCTTCCTTTCGCTTTTTTTAACAGTTCATCTGCCCCTGATTTAATATCCTCTGTTGGATCTGTCTTCAGTTTCATATAGTAATGTTCATTCTCTAGCTGTCTGTACATTTCTGTTAAGTACATGTCTTTCAGCCAAATCACTACTGCTCAATCCTTATCGGCTTCCTTTATTAAAATCTATTTATCGTCTCTTAACTCTTTTGGTGCCTTTTTTTTATTATTATTATTTCTTACTTTTTGGGGACTTCTCAAAATGCCTTCCATTTCCTTGTTCACCATTTTACAGAAAATATTGACTGTCTGGCTTTGGATGTCTGGTGGCATAAAGGTGGACTTCTTTTTAAAAGGAGTCTCTTCCGTCTTATATCTTACTTCTTCTTCTACTTGTTCACCATTGTTAAGCCTTATTTCTGTGGTGGTAACATATCTTGGTCTTGTTCCTTGTCCTACTGGATTTTTTGAGAAATGCACTTTAAGGTGGAGCTGCCTAAATAATTTAAAGTTGTCTATTTTTGTTCTAAAGACATTCAATTTTTCTGTTGGTATAAATGTTAGACCTTTCTTCAGTACTCGCTCCTGGCTTGATGTTATCTCTCTATTTGATAAATTTATTATCTTCATTTCATCAGCCTCGCTGACCTTCTGGGTGTCTAGTTCCTCCCCCTGTACCTCCCAAAGTTCCTTCATTCTCCTCTTCCTCTCCCTCTGCCTCCTCTTCCTTTTGCATCCCCTCCTGGTCCTCTTCCTCTGCTTGTTTGCCTGCTGCTGCTTTCTAAGGGGTCCTCTTGAAAATCCTGATGGTTTCTACTAATTCCTTGAGCTTCATAATTCTCACTGCCGCTTTCATCCGTCGTTTCTAAGTTGTTCACATGAACATTCTGTTTTTCTTTCATTGTGATATTATCTCTGAGCCTCTTACTGTGCCAATAATATATTGTTCCATTTTTATGATCCCTAGCATCCTTTTCATGTTTCTTTATTTTGTATGCTTTCAAATCTTCCTCGAATTTTCTCATTTTTTCTTCTAGTTTTTTCAAACGTTTTTCTACATCTTTAAATATTTCTGCTTCTTTGGCTTTAATTATATCTTTTAAACTGTCATGTTCTTTTCTGGCTTTTTTAATTACAGGTAGCATTAAGTCGTTAGAGCCTTTATTCAGTACTCTCTCCCAGTCTGGCATAAACTCTGGATCGTCTAGGCCGTGGATATCGCCACATCGTGGCCAGAAAGCAGGATGCAGCAAAATGGCGAGAAGAAATTGAAGTGAAATAAAAACATTTCAACTACTTGCATCCACCCTTCTGCCTGACTTGTGACCCGCACTGAAAATAGAAAAAGCATGCAGACCATTTAAAAAGGCAGCAAAAGGTTGGATTAGCCAATTGAGCCAAGACATTTTTTCGCACTACCCCTCCGCTGTGATTGAACGAAGAAGGGTTGGGTGAGACTTAAAAAGAGAAACTGAATTATTTAAAATCTCCTGCCCTTTATATGCACTGTTCTATTGTTCTTTATTGTTCACCAAGTAAACAAAAATGTTTTTTGCACCATCATTAATTGTGCTGTGATATTATTTTGAGTGAAGTCCTGACCAGAACTGTTTGGAACTGCCATGGCAGACTACAGACCAGTACTCTCTTAATTCCCCTATGTCTGTCTCATGTACGCTTGAATCCCAATACTGTTTTCACCACCACCACTTCCACTGGCAATCTGCTTCAGGCATCTACCACACTTTAAGTGCAGAAGTATTTCCTCACATCTCTCTCTTAAATGCCCTCCCCAACCCCCCACCTTCATGCACGCCCCCAATTCTGGTGCTCTTCCTCATTTAAAAGAGACTCCCCATCTGCACCCTGATTACCCCTGTGAGGCACATGTAGGTCTCTATCATGTCACTTCTGCTCTCCTCTCTTGTGGGGGTACATGCGGAGATCCCTTAGTCTCTGCTCGTAGGGCTTCACATGCATCCCCAGCACCATTTTAGTTTATTTATATATTTAGTTATTTATTTGACAACCGGGTAGGTACACTGGTCAAAGGGACCCTTTTCATGCACAACCCGGGCCATCTAGATGGCACATGGCACACAAGTTTACAGTTACAGCAAGAAAATAGCAGCATATAGTGAGTACATGGTATACCAAGGCAAGTCATAACAGTGCAGTAAACAGAAATACATATAAAGACGATCAAGAATTTGTACATTCAGTTCTAGAGAGCATTGTACAGTTGATTCAGATTATAATTATGACCCAGAAATAGGCCAATCAATCCAGTAACACTAACAGTGGGGTTAGATTAGACATTTTCAGTATGCCCTGGATGATAGGGCATCAAATAAGTGCTTTTTGAAGACAGTAGGTGAGACAAGTACATGCAGATTGCCCAGGAGGGAATTTCAAAACTTGAGTGCAGCATAGGAAAAGGCTCTTCGACCCATATCAGTGAGAAGCCTAGGACATTCTAATAGGCAGCTAACGGAGGACCGTAATTCGCACCTATTTGTCTTTGGGTTTAGCACACCCGGCAGCAGGGATTTAATTCCTGCATGCAGAGTTTTAGAGGTAAAGGAGCCTAACAGCAGCTCCCTAGAATCCTTGAGATCAACCAAGAGTCTGGTATAACTGGTAGTGGTGGGTACAGAAGGGGACTTGAATAACAAATCCGCAGACATTGTTATAGGCCGTGTTCATATGACTGAGAAGCTGAGGAGATGTAAGAGATATTATAGGGGAGCAGTATTCTAGAATGGGAAGGAGCGTACCCCCTCCCTGCGGCTAGTCTGGCTTCGGGGGACATGAGATGTTTCAGACAACAGCACACCCCTAGGCACTGAGTGACCTTTTTTACCGCCAAGCCAACGTGGGTAGCAAAAGTAAGAGAGTGATCAAGAGTGAAACCCAGATATGTGAAGTCTATTACTTACTCTAGTAGAGATCCGTCCGGGGACCAAATGTTGAGGGAATTTAGTTGAGAGGAGGAGCACCTAGCTAGCCTGTGTTTGGACCCGAACAGCATGCACTTGTCTTTTTTGGCATTGACAATGAGCCTTTTTTGAGTGAACCAGTGAGCAGCCAAGAAGAAGTCCCTATTCAGGGTGTGAGACAGCTTGGAGGTGATATTATCTCTCTCGTATCAGATCAAGTCATCTGCATACATGATTCTCTTACTGGTATATGGTTCTGAAAGTAGTGGGCTGACAAAAGGAGAGTACAAAAGGGGACCTAATATCAACCTTTGGGGGGGACTCCTGTGCGAGCTTGGAGAGGACTGAACAGTACACCCCCAATGTGAACCATTTGAGTCCTGTTTTCTAGATAACTTCAGAATCAACTTTTTTTTTTATTTTTATTTATTTATTCATTTTTGGATTACAATACCTCTGAGCACAGACAGCTCATTTACAAAGGTTCCATGTCAGTGGGAAGGGGAGACAAAACATACAAAGGAGGAAAAGTACAATGTTTCAAAAAACAGTAAAATAAAGTGAGCAAATGCAGTATATATATATATATATATATATATATATATATATATATATGGATACATGATGGGTAGAAGTGGAATATGGAAAATATTTTCACTCCTGCAGAGTGAAATATACAGTGCTCACGAGGCAGGAGTGAAAATATTTTCCATATTTCACGATCTGCCATCATGTATTCGATTATATAAATGGGCCTCTTGGCAAACTGTATACTTATGCCGCTTTGCATGGGTTTAGCTGCTTTGCACGATTACATGCTGGTCGGTGCGTAATAAACGGCATTTATTTTCACTCCACTGACATCATCAGCATTTATCCTCACTGCAGTGGAAATAACATGGTTTATGCCACATATATATATATATATATACACACACATGCAGTTTTATTGTTCTAATAGGAGGAAAGCATAGATGAGAGAGGGAAGGATAAAGATGGGAGAAAGAAAGGTAGGAAGTGGCAGCCATAGGCCTTGTCAAGCTGGTATGGGTGGGGTGAGGGGTGAGGTGGGCAGGGGTAAGAAAGGTGGGAGGTGGCAGCCATAGGCCTTGCCAAGCTGGTATGAGAGGGTAGGGCAGGGGTGAGGTGGATGGGGGTTAAGAAGGTAGGAAGTGGCAGCCATAGCCCTTATCAAGCTGGTGTGGGGGGTAGGGGTGGGGGTGAGGTGAATGGGGGGGTAGCCGAGGGCCTTGTCAAAGTGCAAAGGGGGGGTAGCCTCAGACTTACTGAGATAACAGCGGAGATACAGGGTTATCAAGTTGTGAGGAGAAGACTGAAAGCTAGTAGATGGGAGTCTCAGATGAAGCAGTCACAAGAACTGTTAGCCGTGAGATGCTGGCGTAACTTCAATTTGAATGGCCCCAATTTAGGTAGGGTAGTTATATCACTATGAAGAGTATTAAACCAGTGAGGTGCTCTGTAGGCAAATGAGCACTGCCCTTGGGATTTCCGGCATCTAGGAACATGGAAATGATGGCTGTTTGAGCATTGTGTATGCTGAGAACTACAATGGGGGCTTAGTAGGTTTGCGGTGCCTGGTGCAGGAGGCCAAGACGCGCTTTTTTAGCCAAGAGACAGGCTTGGTATTGGATCCTCCCAGAGAGCTGTAGCCAACCAGTCTCAGCGTAAAGATCACAGGTGTGGGTGAAACCTGTGGACCCTGTGAGTAGTCTGCATGCCTCGTTCAGAGCAACAGATATCCTACTCAACGAGGACATGGGGGCTGCTCCATAGATTACAAGACCATAGTCTACAATGGATATGATGGAGCTATATATAGCAAGTCGGAGGGCTTCTGAAGTAAGGCAGTGTTTCTGCCTATGTAGGAGACCAATCTTGATGCTGACAACCCTAGCTACATTATCTATATGTTTAGCATAGGATATACAACTGTCTAAGGTGACCCCCAGGTATTTGAAATGTGGTATCTGTTCAAGGGAAACTCCAAGACAGTTTCTGATGTTAAGTATATGGTAAATGTATGCAAGTGTATGGACCTGAACAGCATGCACTTGGTTTTATTGGCATTGACAATGAACATTTGTTGAGTGAACCAGAAAGCAGCTGAGGAGAAGTCCCTATTCAGGGCGTGAGACAGCTTGGTGGGGATATTATCTCTGTAGTATAAGATCAGGTCATCTGCATACATGATTCTCTTACTGGTATATGGTTCTGAAAATACTGGGTTGACAAAAAGAGAGTTGAATCAAAAGAGCCCAAGGGTGGTCAGTTCATTTAGCAGAATACCTTGATCAACCATATCCAAGGATTTTGATAAATCCACAAAAATAGCCCCTGTGAGATTTCCCCTATTAGCTTCCTGGAATACATGATCCATAAATTTAGCAAGTGCTGTGGTCGTGCTAAATCCCCTTCTGAAACTATGCTGTTTAACAGATAGCAGGCCATACTGTATTCCTCGAGATGTTTGGATAACCGATGTTATACCACTTTCTCGAGAGTTTTCCCCGTATGGGATAATATAGACACTGGTCTAAAGTTTTCTGGAAGGAGTGGGTCCCCTGACTTATAAATTGTGACAATTCTAGCTTCTTTCCAGAGTGACGGGACAGTGGAAGTTAACAAAAATAGGTCAATGACATAAGAAAGTGGGTTAGCAACGAAGGCAGAAGCTAGTTTTAGAAATCTGGGGGAGAGCCCATCACTACCCGCACGCAGGCCATCTCCATTATAGAGGTCCACATTCTCTTAGGCTGTCCCCTAGTTCCCTATGTATCCGAAGTCCTCCTCCATGCACCATGCATTCAACCGTTCGTTATATGCTGTGGTGCAGAGTACCCTTACATCTCCCTGGCTGTACACAGGTAACACCTAGGTAAAAGCCAGCACATGTGGCACCTGCTTATGGCCCTCTCCCTGAAATCACCCTGCACTACTCCTACCATTTCCTGTGTCAGGTTCCAGCTTCCTTAGTAATCCTCTGGAAGCCCTCTTCTTGCCTTCAAGCCGAAACAACACTCAGGCATACCACTTCCCTATCCCTTCCTCCCCATCTCCCAAGTCTACCTCATACTAGAGTCCCCCACCAGCAGCTTCTTTCTCCTCAGCTGGGTCATTCTTCCTCCCTCCCTGGAGCCTCTCTTTCTGAGGACCCCCGTTTCCTCCCTTCCCACTATGATGGGTTCCGTCTCTCAGCTGCCCTATCCCACCAGTATGGCAAAGTAGTTCTGCAGTGGTATAGGCCGAGGAGCATGCACCCTTCCCATCACCCCCACCCTCCTGGATCCCACCAAGTTCCATCCGCTCTGTCCTAGCCTAGGCATCCTCTGAGAGAGTGTTGGCAGACTTGGTGGTCCCTGTGTGGGGAAGAAGGTCCTCTGTACCCTTGCTAGTTCAGCTCATAGTCCAACAACTTGTGCCTGCAACCCAGAGAGGTAAGTACACATGGGGCAGCAACTCAGTTTAAAGAAAGATTCAAAGGACTGTGGGCCCACAACTACTGCACTGCACCACCCTCATGCTCTTTCCTTCTTTAACCCACACTCTATTCAAGCTCTACTGTAACCTTCTACCACCTTCCAACTCCTGTTATACTCCTACCTCTCTCTTTTGCTTCCCTGAAGGTTTTGTTACCCTACCCTAGACAAGATGACTCCTACTTTCCCTTTTTTATCCCTCCTACCTGTTCCTACCTTTTCCTGGGAGTCGACTGCCCCTTACACACATGTACTGTGGCTACAGCTGTTGTTACCTGCTCCCTAGCTGGTTACCACAGTAAGCAGGTTATATGTTCCTTGCTAACTTACATGTGTTCCACCTGCAGAGTCCCCTGCAGACGTCCGTCAGACATCCCTATGGTAGAAGCACTACTCCTCCTCCGTCCACTCGTGCAACTAGACAAGAGCATGATGGGACACGTTGGAGTAGCTGCTTTATATCCCAGACTCTGAGCTGCCTGCTGCCACCCAAATGGTCCTGCTCACGCTGGTCTGGCAGTGAGCTGTCCACTTTCTGCTGAGGCCAGAAAAAGAGAAAGTCCAACAATGTACTGTGTAAGTTTATTAAATGAACTTCCAAACAATGTGACTAGCTGCTGCCTGCTCTCTTTCAGTCGGTAATCCCCTCAGTAGCACAGTGCCCTGAGTTTGAAAAAACTGTGCTCTTTATCCCTGACACTCAGCTGCCTGCCACCACCCAACTGATCCTCCTCATGCTTGGTCCCGCCCTTAGCTGTCTGCTTCCTGCTGTGGCTAGAAAAAGAGAAAGTTAGTTCTCACAATATATATGTTTATTAAATGAGCCTCCAAATGCTGTGATTAGCTCTGCTTGCTCTCTCTCTCTCAGGCGCCACTCCCCTCACCAACACAGCACCCTTGCTCTTTATCCCCGACTCTCAGCTGCCTGCCACCACCTAGTACAACCCTTAGTTGTCCACTTCCTGCTATGGCTAGAAAAAGAGAAAGTCCCACAGCATGTAGGTTTATTAAATGAGCCCCCACTGCGATTACCTATTGCTTGCTCTCTCTCAGTCGGCACTCCCCACACCAACCCAGTGCCTAACACCTTCCTACACCAACTACCATCCAATCTCTCTCCTCCCACCATCACTAAGCACTAGAAACACCTTGTACTCTCTCAGCTCTCCCCTTTCTTGACTCCTCCTCCTCCTCCTCCTTCACTTCTTTTCAGTTGGCTTCAGAAAATCCCAATCTAAGAGCTAGCCCAGTGGTGCAGTGGGCTGAGGCACTGGATGCCTTACCTCTCACAATGCCGGCAATACATGTCTGGGAAGGAGCATGGGACACCGGGGGTCAGCCGGGGAGTGGGGGCTGGACGTGGATGGAACAGTCGCCAGGCAGCTCTCCTCTCCCGGGCTGGAGTGGTCGGCCTCCCCGGGTCTTTGCTACCACCAAGTGGAGGTTCAGTGGCAGTGTTGGGTATTGGGGAGAGCTGGCGCTAGGCTGGGTGGGCGGATTGGAGCTGTCTTCGGCGCCTGTGTGGATGGCCGAGGCTCTGGGGTTAGTAAGAGGAGAAAAATCAGATCTCCCTCCCCTGAGGCAAGATGAGGACCAACCACCTGCAGATCTGCACTGGTTGCTGAGCACACGCCATGAGTCCTGTGGCACCAGACATCAGGCATAAGGTAAGTCCTGGAGGAGCCGGGAGATGGGGCTGGGGGTGGGGTTGGTGGTTGGAAGGGGGCTGCTTGGGAAGCAGGAGCACAAAGTACAAATCAAAAAAGAAAAAGAAAGAAAATTCCACTCTACATCCACCTCCCTCCTCCAGCTCACTGACTCCATTCTTTCTGGTATGTACTAAGGCCATATCACCCCCACCATCTTTGTCCCCTTGACCAAAGCCTTCAACACTGTTGCCCACTGCTTTCACTTGGACAAATTTAAGGTGGCAGGCCTCTCTGCCTCCACAATCAGATGGTTCCATTTCTACCTTGAGGGCAGGTCTCAAGCTGTCAGTATCGGTGATACCATATCCCCCCCCCACCAACTCTCTACCTCTTCTCCTCCTCCTGAATGCCCTCCATGCTGCTCTTCCTCTGTGTTCATCCACATGTATGGAGATGATTTGGTGCTCTTTGCCTCCAGCTCCTCTGCCTTTGACCTCACTGCCCAGCTTCAAGTGGAATCAGACAACATCCATCACTAGTTCTGGGCCACTCAGCTGTCCCTCAATGCCAAGAAAACAGTCTCCATGACCTTTGGCTCTAGGCAGAGGCTCGCCAGGCTAACCCCCATTCCCTTACATTTGATGGCCCTGTGATTAAGGATGTCTCATTCCTAAGTATCTCGAGATCTGGTTGGACTATTATCTCAATTTCTCAGTACATGTAGATACCATCCACCATTAGCTTCACCCTACATTTGGCACGTGCTACAGGAATAAAGTGACTATAACACTTCCTGCCCGCTGTGAGAATGTCTTGAAAGTGATCCTCCCTGTCTTCAACTATGGCGACACTGTTTACAGTGCCGCACCAAAGTCCACCCTTTCCAAACTGGACCTCCTCTTTCATGCCTTCTGCCATTTTGCCCTGGACTGTCCCCTTCACACCCACAACAGCTCACATACAGTACTTGTCCCTCTCTCTCTCTCTCCCCTCCCATGATGCCAGGTGCCTCATCCACTGTGCCTCCTTCATATCCAGAGTCTGGCTTGGCTCCCTTCCTCCTTACTTTAAATCTCTCCTCTTATTCCCTTCTCCGTCCTCATACTTACTCTGCAACACTGACTCTCATTCCCTCTACCTCCCCTAGGAAATTTACTGCTGGCCAAGCTGCTTTCTCCTATCATTTCCCTAAGCTTTGGTCCTCTCTTTCCCTGTCCATCCACTCTCCTGATGTGTGCAAAATGCCCCTCTACCCTAGGACCAAAGAGGTCAGTGCCCAAGAAGAAGACATCAGCCAGCTTGTGCTCAGTGTCCGCCATAAAAGTAGAAAGCCACAGCCAGGCCCTACGAGACATAGTGACAGCCGTTGCCATGGCATGGGCGCAGGAGATGCCCATGTCCAGAGCTGTTTGGAACTGGTGTTTAGCTAGTGATTGAACCTGGTCCCTGACTAACTTCACTGGCAACTGTCTATCAGCAGGAAGCTGCAGAAGGAGTTCTCCCAACACTTCCAGTAGGGAGTGGAGGAAGCTGGCAATCATAACAGCACAGATTTCTGGACAGAGACCTAACGATTCAGCAGTGTAAGCCTTTTTTGCTGTGTGGTCAATCTTCTTGGTCTCTTTGTTCACAGGCCTGTCCACATCTCCTTGGACACCCAATTTGTGGAAGACTGAGTCTGAAACCAAGCCTTCAGCAGAAAGGTGGTTGGAGAATTCAGAAAGGGAGCCCACAGGGATCGCAGCCCATACGAGTGGAGGGTGCCAGGCAAGATGCAAGATGGTTCCAAAGCTCCAGAGATGGTCACAAGATGGCCTCAGCCATGAGAAAAGCAACCCTCTCAAAACTATCCTTCTCCGGTATGTCAGTAAAAGGATATTTGGCCTGCTTCTGGGACTATTTCCAAGGGCATATTTATGGATTCTGACATAAGTCGAAGCAAGCCCCAAAAGACACTGGCCTGTGGTTGGTGGTCAACTCTCTGGCCGATTCTCAATTGAATGTGTGAGTCCTGATTAAGATCACAAACTCAGCATTGGAGTCATTGAAGGATTCTTTAAAAGTGTCCCTTGACCATTCGCCACTGTTGACTACCACAGTATCTTTGCATTGGATGATCTCTACCGAGAGCCGGAATGTCAAGCTGGCAGCAGCATAAGACTCCTTGTTTAGAGCCCCAGGTGGGGGCTACAGTAGAGGTGGCTCCACCCTAAGGGGTGGAGAAGCAGATGTATGGTGCAGCTGCTAAGTGTGGACCAGCATGGGAATAGCCAGCGTAGGCTGAGAGATTGAAGTCAAGGAGGCAAAGCCCTGTCCCTCTCAGCAATGGTCCACTGTTGCCAGAGGAGTTCCTCGTAGCATCAAAAAATTTTTCACCAATGCCTCTCTTCACCCGAGGACAAGGAAATTGAGCAGCAAAAGCAGCGGTGCCTCCCAGTCGAGGTGGGTCGACAGCATCAGCAGCACGTCGACTGCAATCATTGACTCAAGGATCGACATCGACAGATATCCTCTGGAGGGTTATGGTAAACCACCTGCCTTGACATGTTGGTAAGAAATTTAGGAGGAATGACCGCCAATGGTGGCTGCTCCCAGGCAACCTAGCTGAGTACATTGACTGTGCCACATTCTCCTGAGTGAGGAACTGGAGAATAGGAGTTTGGGAGAGCGACTCCTCACTGATCTCCTACCACAGTTGGTTGACAGGATTGAGAAATATCGCAACTGCCTGCTTGACCAGAGTCAAGGTCAACAAGCCCAACAGGGTACCATGGAGCTTTCAATCTTACCCTCGACTGAAGGGAGCTTGACCAAAGCTGTGTGGTTCGGGGAGCTGAGAAAGCAGGAAGAAGGTGATCTTTCCAGGTCCCATGACCGGTGACGACAGAGTTTATGTTTCTTGCTAAAGTGAGAAGGGTTGTCCCTGAAGATCTGGAAGGCCAGACACATTTCTCTGAACTTGCCAAGAGAATGACCCTCTGTTGCTGGACCCAGACGGGAATAGTGCTGGGTCAGACAAGGAACTCACCGCAGCTGTCACCACGTCCTCTTCCATGACTACAAGCTGTGCAGTCAGCCCAGCAGCCCCTGGGGCCTTTTTATGGTCTTTTGGCCGACCAAGGGCCAGTACAGCCTTCCGGTCCTTAATGGATGAGAGCAGCATGGCCCGGCACAAAGCACATCTCTTGACGTCATGCTGCTCACCCAGGCAGTGCAGACATTTTTTTTTTTTTTTAGTCTTTTGGTAACTGGGTAAGGCCCACTAGGCACAAGCGCCTGTTTTTCAGGGGCGATCTGGGAGCACTGGGCAGTTAAGTGACTTGCTCAGAGTCACACAGTACGCAAGTGGAGGTTGGGAGAATCAAACTCAGGTCTGGTCTGCTGGATGTATCAAGCTTGTTCACACCTCGTTCCTCTAACCTCTAGGCTATACTGCCAGCCAGACATGTGTTGTGTGGATCCATGGCTGACATTTTCTTCCAGCACCAGGTGCAAAACTTAAACCAGGTTTGTAGCTCTCCATCATTGATTGCAATCGCAAAGTGGAGCCAGAAGATGAATGGAATATTTTAAAGTTAGAAACAGACTTGAAAATTCAAAGAATCATCAAGGAAGCACTTGAATCACTCGAATTTCTTCAACGTTTCAGAGCTGTGAAGGAGGAGACCTGTCCCTTCCAGCAGAAAAGAAAGACCTGACGTCATGGGTCTGAGCCAGAGAATATACTATGTGGGTGGTGAAAGGAACTTAGCTTGAAGGATTCTGATGACTCACCTGTCTCCAGGTAGCCTGCCAGAGTATAGATAGTGAACTGAATCCACGATACCAGAAGTACTGTACAAGGTACTATGGGGGTGTCTACATCCACACTGGACATTGTAGGAATATGGTGCTTTACATGAGTTGAACGGCTCTCTCTCTCTCTATTCTGGGACAATATTTATTCATACTTCATAAACTAGAATCAAAGTGCCTTGAGGGCTCTATTTAGCCCCAGTTGCTCTTGTATTTTTCTCTGTCATGTATTCATGCTCTTGAATAAAGCTTAATTTAAAAGAAAAAGAAGGAACTGAAGGTCCATCATGTCCACCCCCACCATAAGCAGGGATGAACAAGTAAGTTGTGCAAACATTTAATAATTTATAGGGATTCACTACCCACTCTTTCTGACAGCTTTATCATATAAGAGGAGTCTCTGGACCATAAAAGCAGGGGGTGGGTAGGGGGAGTTCAGCTCATAAAAAATCATTATTGGTCCACAACAATTGGATAATTCAATGAAAAAAAATAGAATTAGAGGGGGCTTCCACCTCATGATACATTTATTCGTTCATTCATTCATTGCATTTAATACATTTATTCTTTATGTCCTGTTTGAATATTTAAAAGAGCACTACAAAAAAATCAAAAACAAACCTAACCCTTAAATCAGCAAACTGAAAATGAGCTGAACCAGAGATTAACCAAATACTGGACACCCAAAAACAAATGCTGAAACATAACTGAATTTAGGAACCCATCTACAGTTTTCTTAAGGTCATTGAGGACCACAGACATTTTGAACCCATGAGATCAGAGAATCCTGAAATGACTCCTGGGCTTGCTGTGCTGGGTGAGCCTGATACAGTATTCTCTTTATGTGACTATAATAAAAGCAAACCAATCAATGAGAATAATTTACCTAATCTGCACAGTAAAATGCATCCTTTTTCCCAATTCAGCTACAAAGTGCATGTTTAAAGTATAATCAGAGGACTCCTCTGAAGCCCAACTTGATGAAAAAGAAATATTCAAGCTGTGCCTATGAGGATGATATGATGAGCTTATTATTAATAATGACTTTTATTCTCAAAGGATTCAGTAGGCTTTCTCGCCACAGAGTCAGTGTAGTGGACACAAAGTATAGCCATCACATGGCTTGAGAAAATATTTGGTTAACCTAAAAAATATGTATATTTTGTACCATGCTGCAAGTTTCATTTGTTTGCAGTTTATTTACCCAGGATAGCACAGCTGTGATGCAACATGATGTTTCCAGTGGGGTCCTGCTTCTATCCGTTTTCACAGCTGGGTGGATAGGGGCACAAAGATGTTAAGTGGCTTACCCCAAGGTCACACAGACAGCATCTTTATTCATATGTCTGCTCCTCTCAGCCTGAAAATCCCCAGTTATTATAACAGAAGACAAAATCAACATGTGTAACATCTACAGACATTTCTCACCTGCCTGCTGAACTCATTAAAGTTGAGGACTGGTCCGTTATGAAACCCGGGATAGTAGAACTGGTAGGCCAGCATCCACATAAAGGTCTGATAGTATTTCTGACTCGACTGCTGCCAGCAGTACTCCAAACTGAAGCTTGTAGAACGCAGGCAGCTAACTGCCAAATTGAACAGCAGCAAGTAGTATTCATCCTCAGTATTATACCAGTTCCGCTGTGAACAAAACAGAAAACCAGTTGCATGTTTTAGTACATGGCACTGTACTCATAGTTTGTAGATAAATAATTGATGTCTTAGGTTTGGGGCAGTTTTACTACCCATGATTTCAGTCTGCTTTTTAATGCTTGGGACAATACCA
Source organism: Neoceratodus forsteri (assembly GCA_016271365.2). Taxonomy (NCBI): domain Eukaryota; kingdom Metazoa; phylum Chordata; order Ceratodontiformes; family Ceratodontidae; genus Neoceratodus; species Neoceratodus forsteri. The sequence goes on from CM057450.1 coordinate 1,226,559,063, forward strand.
TACCAGCCAGAAAAAATTATCATAATACAGAAAATAATGCATGGGCAACCATGCACAACAAGGCTGTGTTCCCATCCAGGGCTTCTAATGACACGCAAGAGTAAAGCCTGAGAGATTGCTATTGTCATCAGAACCTCAAGATGAAAACACAGCTCAGCTGTGAATGGTTGCCCATGTCTTATTTTATATAGCATATAACTTGAATCATAAAATAAAAAAATGCTGCTCTTTTTCTTCCCAATAAATCTTTGGTTTAATTTTTTACTATTTGTGGGGGAAAAAAATGAAACCTATCCTCACTCAGCTGCTGAAAATCCACTTGGGCAAGGGGAAAATTTCTTTATTGTTGTTGCTGTTGTTAAATTGGAATTAAAGATGCATAAATTTCCAGAAATCTGTTCCATTAGGATTTTTCTGATTTTGGAAAATCCAGTTCTGATAACAGTTCCAGTTGCTTTACATAACCGAAATCCGAATCCTATTCCAAAATCCCAAGGTTAAAATCAGAACTCCTTTAGTAGGGGCAATGTTTACTTCCCCTTTAAAGCAACAAATGAATGACCTTGTGGGAAGTCTAACAGTTATCTATGATCAATCAATCACCCTTGGAAATGCAACAAATCACGTAACAAGTCAATTAAAGCACTGTGCAGTGTAGTAAACTACCGCACAAAAACATACACTCAAAACGGCTAGAAATAACAACCTGTCTGCTGTTTCATACACCCAATTTCACCCAGGGACAGTTGGTTTCATTTCTTTCCCTGTCCCTGGGACAGGCACCAAGTGAGAATGCATTTGCAGGCGTTATGACCCGGGAGATTCTGCCACCTGTAAGGCTGGGCTATTGACATCCCAACTGTATGGTGTCACATGAAAAAATGACTTACCATAGTAATCTTGTTTCTTCCAGGGGATCCCTCAGTATGCTTAAACTATTGCAGTTAGCCTCCTATGTTGAACTGTCCCAGAGAAAATGGAACATATGTAAATGATGGAACCGTCATTGGCTCGTGCCACAATTCAAACTGCTGCCCCTAGTAACTGTTGTGTTCTAAGAAACGCTCAGATTCATCCCTATGCCTGCCTTGTTAAGAAGCCTCGGAGAGCTCTCCTTAGCTTCTACAAACGTTGTTGTTTTCCACTGTAGTAAATGTTCAGTTTTACTGTTATCGGTAGCTGCCCCTATTTACTTATTTTTCAGGTTAGTTTAGCTTAGTTGTTTTTAAATCTTTTTTTAAATCTGTTTTGCAGTTCCTCAGCATTTTTTTTTCACCACAGTTTTACTTTTAAAATCAGTAGTGTTCCGTTCCTGATATTAGGAACTGTAACATTTAATTTCTCATTTAGTAAATTTAAAACCATGGATCCTTTTCTGTCAGGAACCGAATGGCTTCCCAGCGTCCATGCATTTAAAATACTGTCCGGGAACCAACCACTTGCTTTTATATATATTTTTTCCGCGGTCTGGGGAACTGACTGTTAACTCCTTTTCGCCTGTTTGGCTTTTCTCTGGTCATCTGACATTTGGTATATCAGAGACAACAAAAAAGAAAAGAACAGGACCAACTGGTTTTAAAAACTGTGTCCAGCATGGTCAGATCATTGCCAAGGCTGACAGGCACGGTCTTTGGTGTGTCTTGGCCCTAGTCATATTTTTGTCAGTTGTGGAGTTTTTAAAACACTTTGTTCTAAAACACTAAAAAAGAGGGCTTGAAGGGACAGCTTCCCCTGCTTCTCCCTCCCTCAAGCCCACTGAAGAGGCTTCCTCCCCTGATGAAGAGGTTGAGCCCTCGAAGCACTGGGGAATTTCTGATGTTCGTTAAATAAATTAAATATACTGGAGGCATCTGTTGTGATCGCGTTTTTTCTTTTTTCTCCCTGTCCCAAGCCCACTGAAGAGGCTTCCTCCTTGCATGCCAAGAAAGACAAATCCAAAAAGCCAGTAGAACCGGCAACTGAACCAGTTCCTGCATAAAGAAAACATAAAGAGAAGCATGTTGCTGCACCTCCTGCTGAAAAAGCAAAGGAGCTCTCAGCGGACAGACCGACTATGCCCTCTTCGGAGGACATTGCCAAGGCCCTGCAGTTCGACACAGGAGGCTAACTGCAATAGTTTAAGCATACTGAGGGAGTCCTGGGGTTTGAAATTGAGAGATGTCCCTTCAACCCCAGCTTCTTGTGATGGGCTTTCTGTGTAGTCAGTGGTTTCGTCAAGCAGCATAAATAAAAACAGTGCCAGCGGTAGGACTAGACTGTGCATGTGTTCTTTGTCATCGTGCATTTCCATCTGCCCATCTTCCTTTTGTTTTCTGCACTGCATAACTCATTCCTCTCTTGTATTTCTAGTAGCAGCCCAAGACTAGCACTTGTACACTGGCAGCAAAGCTTTGGGGATGCAAATTAAAAATTCTTTTCGGAGCTGTCTGCTAACTAACAGGGACCTAGGTAAGGCTAATTAAAAGCCACTGTAAAGGCTAGAAATCCATATTTGAAAGTCCTTTTCAGGGCAGTCTGTCAAGGAAAAAAGAGGGGGAGACTTGGTATTTAGAGATCAGGCGAAGAACTTAAAAGGCTGAGATAACCACTTAAAAACCCCAGTGAGGTCAGGAAGGGCTCCAGAGACAGGAGATGAAGAGGCTGGTTAAAAGCCCTTGTCAGGGTTACTAAGCAGGAGGAGACTTTTAGTGTTTGGGTTATACACAGCACAGGAAGCAGGTCGGCTTGTCAGGGCCAAGCAGAAAGAAGTTAACAAAGGGCCCTTGTCAAGGCTTCTACTGAGTGGGGGATGCAAATTAAAGGCTCTTATCAGGGCAGTGAACTAGAAGCACACTTGTTAAATTCTTTTCAGGGCCATGTACCTACCAGTATGTAATACACAGTAGTCCTTTTTAGGGCATCTTACAAGTGATACCATCACTTATTAAACCCTTGTCATAGAAACACAGAATCTGACAGAAGATAAGGACCCCTTGGCCCACCTAGTTTGCCCATTTTCCCTACTTACTGTAACACCATAGACCCTACTTGATCTCCGGCCTAGTCCTCCCTTCTCTAATGACTAAGGTTCCCTTATGTCTATCCCATGCGTTCTTGAATCCCGTTACAGTTCTTGCCCCCACCACTTCCACTGGAAGGCTGCTCCAGGCATACACCACTCTTTCCGTGAAGAAGTACTTCCTTACATTTCCCCTCAGTCTGTCCCCCTGTAGCTTCACAGCATGCCCCCTTGTTCTTGAGCATCTTTTTTTTCTGAAAAAATACTTCTCTCTTGAACCTTGTTAATACCCGTAAGCATTTGAAAGTCTCTATCGTGTCTCCCCTTTCCCTCCTTTCCTCCAGGGTGTACATCTTGAGATCCTTTAGTCTCTCCTCATAGGTTCTTTGTTGCAAAACCTGCACCATTTTAGTTGCCCTCCTCTGGACTGCCTCTACTCTGTCTATGTCCTTCAGGAGATGAGGTCTCCAGAACTGGACACAGTACTGTAAGTGAGGTCTCATCAGTGATTTATACAATGGTATCAGAACCTCCTTCTTTCTGCTGGTGATACCCTCCCTATGTACCCTATCATCCCACTGGCTCTCCCTACAGCCTTGTCACACTGTTTGACCACCTTTAGGGCATCAGATATGATTACTCCCAGGTCTCTTTCCTGTTTGGTGGTCGTCAGTACCACCCCCTCCATCTTGTACTCTGCCCCTGGGTTTCTATGCCTTAAGTGCTAAAGCAGGGACACCTGGAACCCTTGAAACAATACCTCCGTAGCACTGACTGTTCATTACTTGATGCCACAAAGGATATAAATATAGCTCTGGATCACTTCATCAAGCACTTTAATAAAGCTTGTGATATCCATGCCCCCTTGAAAAGGATGAAAACCCGAGGCACCATCAATCCCTGGTTATCCGCCGGCCTCATTAGACAGATGAATCACAGAGATCACCTCTGGTGTCGTGCGAAGGCTACTGGCAACCATGCAGATGTACAAGAATATAAAACTGTCAGGAATAAGTGCATACAGGCTGTTCACATTGAAAAAAGCAAGTACCATAGGGAACAGCTTGCTAACACTTGGGGTGACAGTAAGAACTTTTGGAACAATATAAAAGATGTAACAGATAAAGATGCTAAGGTTGCACCCACTATGCTAAATATTAATGGAGCCCCCACCCTTGACCCACTGACCACAGCCAATGCTTTTAATAATGCATTCACTGACCTAGGCAGTGTCCTCCCACCAGACTTCTTCAAGGACATCACTGAAGACACTGAACAGCAAGTAGATGATTCACTTCCAGCACCACCTCCTTTCTACTTCAAAGAGGTCCCACTGTATATGGTCAGGAAATACCTAGTAAACATAGAAACATAGACTTTGACGGCAGATAAGGACCACTTGGCCCACCCAGTCTGCCCATTTCCCTACCTACTGGATAAGCTGCAGATTCTAGTTAACCAACAGCCTATTTCCTGCAACCCCCCACTATAATTGCCTTATGTCTGTCCCATGCATGTTTGAATTCCTCCACTGTTTTAGACCCCACAACCTCTCCAGGAAGGCGGTTCCACGCGTCCATCACTCTCTCCATGAAAAAGAATTTCCTCACATTACCCCTGAGCCGTCCCTCTAACTTTAAATTGTGCCCCCTTGTTCTAACACATCTCTTTTTCTGAAAGATGCTACCCTCCTGGACTTTGTTGATTCCCTTGAGGTACTTAAAAGTTTCTATCATGTCCCCCCTCCTCCTCCTTTCATCAAGGGTATACATATTAAGCTCTCTCAGTCTCTCTCTTCATATGGTTTCTGATGTAGACCCTGCACCATTTTAGTTGCCTCCTCTGACTGCTTCCATCCTGTCTATGTCCTTGCGTAGACGAGGTCTCCAGAACTGCACGCAGTACTCCAGATGGGGTCTCACCAACTGTCTGTATAGAGGGATAACCACTTCCCTTTTTCTACTTGTGATGCCCCTCCCTATGCATCCCAGTATCCCCCTGGCTTTCCCTACTGACTTCTCACATTGCACACCCACCTTTAGGTCATCTGATATGACTACACCCAGATCCCTTTCCATTATTGTTGTTGTTAGTACCTCCGAGTCAAGGCATTGTGGTGATTCCTTAGACCTCAAATTAGTTGCCCTTACCATTGAAGAAATACTGGTGCCCACTGCAAAGATTTTAAACCTCTCACTAAGACTGGCACAATTCCCCCAAATCTGGAAGTCAGCCCCTGTTACCCTGTTCACAAAAGTGGAGACCGCACTATACACATAAATTATACACCTATCTCTATACTTCCACCTCTGTCTACGGCACTTGAGCGCATAGTTGCAGATCACCTGGTGGAATATATGCAAAAATACTCGATCCAGTGCCCCCAGCAGCATGGATTCAGAAAGCGACATAGCACTACCATAGCACTGCTAGAATTCACTGGTTTCATTCACCAATCTCTGGATCAAGGTAGATTGGTGGGTGCGGCCTTCATAGACTTCACAAAGGCCTTTGATACAGTGAACCATGCTCTACTTCTCAAGCAACTGTCCTCAATTGGCCTCTCGGTAGATACTGTGTCCTGGTTCAAAAGCTATCTTGTAGGCTGCTCCCAACAGGGGAAGATAGCTAATGTCACCTCTGACCATCAACATGTCCGCTCTGGAGTACCACAGGGCTCAATACTGGGTTTGCTTCTGTTTAGCATCTTTCTTAACAATCTCCCTCACTCCTGTCACCAGCAGATCCTCCTCTATGTGGATGACATGGTCATATACACTTGCAACACTGACCCTGAACCACTGGAACACCAACTTCAACTCAGCTTTGAGGAAGTGGAGGACTGGTTCAGGAAACACAAGCTGATTCTGAACTACAAAAAAACAAAAGTCATGTTGTTCAGCGGTGCTCGCAGCAAACACAGATCCAGTGCCCTAACCATCAGGAACTCATCTGGGGTCCCACTTGAACAAATTCAACATTTCAAGTATCTGGGGGTAACTGTGGATAGCTCACTATCATATGCCCAGCATGCTGAGAATGTTGACAGGTCTTCCAGTATCAAGATAAGGTTACTCTCTATATCTACATCATAATAAGAAGTCCTGTGCCTGTCTACCCTAAATAGTGACTCATATAAGTCCAAGCACACTCTAATTACTACTGTTAAAAGACTGATCACATCTATAATCAACTCTTCCCTCTCCCCGTTTTCTACCCCCATATCTGTCCCTTCCACATTCCTTTGAACCTGGTTCCAGCTCTAAATTCTCCATACCGTAACACTATATATCTTTTTATATTAGGTTTTATTTGTGTTCAGAGCACCTGATATGTATATTTCTTTACTTTTATGAAAAATTGTGTCCTACCCAAAACTAGCTGTATCTTCTGTTCCAAACATATACTATTGTCAATGCTACCTGCTGATACTTTGTATATACTATATTATTGTATCTCACTTTATGTGTATTATTACTATTTTCTTGTGTGTTGCATCCCATGTATATTGTCCCTTGTTCCTTGTTAACAAACCCAGGTCCACCTCGAAAATGAGCTTGCTCAACGGTGATAGCCTGGTTAAATAAAGACTTTGATTGATTGATTGATTGACGCCATAGACAGAAACACAATCTAATGCCTGAAGCCCTTATACTAGCTATCTATAGCTCCATAGTATCCATTGTTGACTATGGTCTGGTTATCTATAGCTTAGCTTCCACCACTACCCTCCGCAGAATATCAGTGGCACTCAATAAAGCAAGCCGACTTCTTACTGGAGCATGCATGCCTACCATCACATGTGAACTGTGCAGCATGAAACAGGTTGGCTTCAGCTAAGGGGAGGATTCACTATCAGACCTGCTTGCTAACTAAAAAGGCACTTCTCGGGTTCCTGCCTTCTGGTGTTACAAACTTATTCAACCCCTCTTGCAGCTCCTAGCACACACGTAGCTCAGTCAACCAACTCTTCTCTGTCTCAAGATGCAGGACTACACAAAGGCAACGATCGTTTGCATATAGAGCATCACTATGGTTTAATGTGCTGCCCAGTGATATCTCTTCCTTACCAAAACTGGGACCATTTAAAGGCACTCTTCATCAGCATCTTACAGCTAACAGTTCCTGTGACTGTTTCAACTGACATGGCACTACCTCAGCAGTATTGCCACATCCTTGTGTACCTTCTTCTCCCCCTTTCTCTGCGAATGACCACTTTCACCCTAACCACTCTGCTCTATTTCCTGCCTCCTTCCCCGTTCCTTCTCTCACCTCACCCCTCTCACCCTCCACCTTCTTTCCACTGTTTATCTTCACTTACCTGAACTTTTGTTCACCAAAATCTACCTACACCTATTTGACAAAGCACTTCGGGCTGCCTCCTTTCATTAGGTTATTTTTGATTTCCTACCGATTCATAGTTTTAATTTTAGTTGAAATGTTACTGTCATATTGTCATTTTAAATACTTTCTTGTCAAAATTTTATGTAATACCATCCGTTGTATGTCTGTCACCCTTCCCACTGATGTAGAACCTTTGTAAAAGAGCTGTTATGTGCTCAAAGGTATTGTAATCCGAGAATGAATAAATAAAAGTAAAATAAAACAAAATAAAAAGTGCATGATTTTGCTTTTCTTCACATTGAAACTTAGTTGCCACACTCTTGACAACTCCTCAAGCTTTCTTAGATCCCTATTCACTTTTTCCACATGTATACACCCCCGAAGTGTTTACCCTACTGCAGATTTTAGCACCATCTGCAAAATGGAAGACCTTCCCTTCTAGCCCCTCCACAATGCCACTAATAAAGACATTAAAGAGGACTGGACCCAGTACCAATCCTTGTGGCACCCTGCTGGTCATCCTCCCTTCCTTTGAGTGAACTCCATTTACCACCACCCTCTGATGCCTATCTCCCAACCAATTCCTTACCCAGTTTACTACTTTTGGACCCACTCCCAGGCTACCAGTTAGCTTACTAGTCTCCAATGTGGAATGGTGTCAAAGGCCTTACTGAAATCTAGGTAGGCAACATCCACTGCTCCACCCTGATCTACTTCCCTGGTGACCCAGTCAAAGAAATCTTTCATATTTGTTTGACATGACCTCCCCCCAGTGAATCCATGCTGCCTTGGATCCTGTAAGCAGCTGGTTTCAAGATATTCCACCATCATTTCCTTCAGCAGTGATTATATTAATTTTCCGACCACTGTAATCAAGCTGACTGGCCTGTAATTGCTAACTTCCTTCCTCCTACCACTTTTCTGAAGTGGGACAAAATCTGCTCTCCTTCAGTCCTCCAAGACCACTCCCGTCTCCAGCAGGTGGTTGAACAGGACTGTCAGAGGTGCAGCCAGCTCCTCTCTGAGCTTCCTTTAATATCCTTGGATGTATCCTGTCTGGCCCCATTGCCTTGCCCACTTTCAAATTTGCAAATTCCTTCAGGACTCTCTCCTCTGTGAATGGACTAGTGTTCACCTCCCTTCTTTGATGCTCCTGTCACTTATCTGTGATCCCTCACCTTCCCTTCCTCCATGAGCACTGAACAGATATATTTGTTCAGTATGTCTGCTTTTTCCTGGTCCCCCTCCACACACTCCTTCCTTCTCTCCTTAGCCTCACATTCCCTCACCTGGCTTTTCTCCTTTTGTTTATATACCTGAAAAATGTCTTATCCACTTTCTTTACTGCCTGAGCTATTTTCTCCTCCATTTGCGCCCTGTGCTCCTGACTGCTTTCCCTGCCTCCCTCTGCTGCTCATAATACACCTCCCTATCCTCCTCCCTCTGTGTCTTTTTTCTCCTTTCAGGGCAGTGAACTGTGGGCACACTTGTTAAGTCCTTTTCAGGGATATGTACCAGCCAGTAAATAATACATAGTAGGCCTTTTAAGGGCATCTTACAGTTGAAACCATCACTTATTAAACCCTTTTCAGGGCACTGTACCAACCAGGGAGCACACTAGTTACTATTAGCTCATATCTGTAAACAGAAATGTAAAATGAATTAAAAAAATCAACAGGATAGGTACAAATTCTGTGGGGCAGTCAAAAAAATATTGCACCTGTCCCTTGGACAGCCATCCACCAAAGAACACTTCTAGTCCTGACTCAATATAATAGTAATGCAAAAATACAGTGATGAGGTAGTTACTGTTTTCAGTTTTTTTAAGCTCAGCAAATTCAGTCTACTTGTTTGTTACGATGATAACAAAGTGCATATACTGCTTGCAACTGAAATGGATTGGGACAGGAGATCTTCCCTATATATATCTTCACCATTCATCACTGGTGCATTATACGCTGGAGGTGCTATGACCTGCGGGAGCTTATAGCTTAGAAATTTTTTTAGGAGGAGGAGCCAGCGCAGGGGACAGTGCCACCCATGAGGGCAACATACAGCGTGCTGCTCGTGCACTGGCTAGTAACCGACGCCGACTCCTTCCTCACCCAAGTTCTGTTCCTCCCGCTGCTGAGAGTGTACCTCATGGAGCTGAAGAGCCATTACTACATAGTCGTAGTTCAAATCATCGCCGAAGTTCTGTTTGTTGTTACTTGATGCCGTAGATCTTTACAAGGATGAGACTGTTTCATTCTTACATTATTTGTTTCTATGGCGCAGAGTCTTTTTCTGGTTTGGTTTTTATTTTGTGTGCAGTCGATCATGTCTGGTCTGGGGCCTAAATCATCAAAGGTGGGACGTGCCCCCATTCGTCGGTGCCCCTGTGGCCAGTCCATCTCTCCATAATGGATTGCCATGATCGATGTCTATCTTGCCTGAGCCTTCAACATGACATGGACAACTGTGATGCATGCTTCTCCATGGACCGCTGGGTCCTCGAAATATGTGTGCTGAAGGTGTGTTGGAAACCTCCCACCTTCGGAGGACGGCATCAGTCCAGGTATGCCAAGGCAAGAACTTTGGACCCTTCCCCCGGATTGTCCCCTGATACTATATACACCAGTGGGGAGCGAGCCACCGTTGGTTCTGACCTCACTGGAACCTCTGACTCGACTCGTGTGGACAGTCGGCCTCCTCCAGGGGGGGCCGGTTGAGCACCCCTCTAGGTTGTCTGCCTCCTTGGAGCCACGATCACCCCCCGGTGTTGCGGTCAGAGCTATACGCTGGACCTGAACCAGTGGGGCCCTCAGCTCCATCTGCCAACTCCACTCGGGCTCTTAGCCCTGTTCCTGGGGTTGGTGAGCAGGGCAGGGTCGAGGTTCAAGCTAGGCCTACTTCAGAAGCTGCAAGTGTCACCGGATCTGGTAGAGTGACGGAAGTGGCCTCTCTCTCCTGATCATCCTGGTCTCCACCTCTTCAAAGGAGGATGATAAGGATGACCCAGAGTGGTTGCCCAACTCCAAGGAGTCTCCTGATTCTGAGGAGTCACGGCACCTACCTAGGCCTAGTAGTGAGTTTTTTGTTTCTTTTTACCAGGGGAGACACACTAAGCTGAAAGCTTGTTTAGAGGTGCGACCTGGGAGCACAAGCTCAGGGTCACACAGTATGCAAGTGGGGGGCTGTGGGATTCAAATCCAGGTCTCCAGGTTTGCAGTTCAGAGCCTTAAACCACTGTGCTGTACTGCACTATACTGCCTCCTCAGGTTCCAGATGCATCTTCCTCTTCTACCTCCCTGACCGGGCCTGCCCTTGGGGCCGACTCTTCCGGTGATGTTGGAGACTCTCACGGTGCTGACCCCGGCACTGAGGAGGAGGGCAGTGCCAAGTTGGGGGACTGTGCCGGATCTGGTAACGGCGCCGTGCTCGGTGTTGAGTCAGATGTTGGCACCATCATTGATGCCGAGTCTGGCACTAGAGCTGGGGATGATGCTGATCCAGTCTCCGATACACAGGTGGATTCAGGGATGGCTCTGACTGGTCTTTTAGGGTCTGGAGCCATCCCAGAGCTTCCTCCGTTGGTACTTAAGGGACGGCCAATGGGCAGATCCCTCTCTGAAGGGGAAGGTTTGAGAAGGCCTGGGAAGGCTCAGAGGCATTCTCCCAGGGCTGCTGGTGACATGGGGAGGAGCCACAGTGCCGACCCTTCGCATTTTCGCTCTCCTCAGCGGGGGGATCTGCATCAGGTGGGGTTAGGGGCCAGACTAGCCCTGATCTCCTCACAATGGGGCTTTCTCCTTAGGGCACCACTTGGGCCGCTCCTGTACAGCTGGGCAACCTACAGTGGGCACTTTGTGCAGCCCCACCCTTCGGGAGGGGTCACATGAGCGTTCCCAAAGCCCTAGCAGGGATCCTCTTCTGGTTCACCAGAATTTTCCCCCTCCATTGGATCCTCTGCCTCGCCCTTCTGTTCTCCCGGGCATTTCGGGTGCTGGGGGCCCTTGTCTTGGGACCAATTCAGAGCCTCGGCTGCAGCTTTTCATCGCTACTTAACAGCTCTGGACCAGGTCATCTTCAGACCAGAAGCCCCTGTTGTGCCAGAGTCTGAATCAGGCTCTTCTACTTCTTCGTCTTCTCCCCCCAGAGGAAGAAGACTCAACGGTCCATCTGTCCTCGGACGCTGATATCAACAACTATCAGTGGTTCTTGTCGAGGTTGTTGGAAGAGCTCCACATATCTCACTTCGCAAGTCGTGATCCTGCTCATGTGTTCGCCTCAGAGAATATTTTTATTCCTCCGTGGCCCATTCCATTTCTGGAGGCATCACATGAGGTCTGGCAGAACACCTCTGCCCCTTCCCCTGCCCCGAGGGACTGCTAGAGCAGATATCGCACACCCCACAGGTCTCCAGGTTCCACGCCTCACTCCACTTCTGGGACAGAGTTACTGGATACCCTTTCTGGGCATCGTCACCCAAGACATGACCGCCCACCAGAGTTTGACTCGGCTGAGTTTGGCCACTAGGGGAGAATGGTTTTCTCTGTGGTGCGTTTCTTCCTCTGTATCTCAGCTCATCAGGCCCATATGGCTGCTTATGCTAGGTACTTATGGATGGTGCTAGGACAGCTCCTAGCCACTCTGCCTGACTCAGAGGCAACCAGGCAAGCCATCTGCCTTTCTGCTAGCAGCCTAGAGTTAGTGAGGCACCTGTCAAGAGCACCTGTTATGACTCTAATGAGGTAGCTTCTAGGCTGGTAGGAACTGCGGTCTGCATAAGGCAGATGGCATGGCTTCACCTTTTCAGGTTATCACCCTTGTCCTGGCTTAGGGTGATTGCCTCCCCTTTCCAAGGAGCCCATTTTTTCTCCTGCTAGGTGAGGCAGGAATTAGCAGGGCACCTTCCTTCTCCCAGGCCATGGGAGTCCCCGTCTTGCCCTGAACAGTCGCGGGCCTCACCAGACCCGTAGAGGGCTTCTTCCCCATCATTCTCCCCCACAAGGGGCTGAGAGAAGCTCTTCCCTAAGGGAGGTGCCAGATCCCCTTGGGATAGTCACTTCCTCAGTGATGAATGGTGAAGATACATACAGGGAAGATATGAAAATTATGTACCTACTGTAATTCTTGATCTTCTTGTATATCTTCATCATTCATCACTGCTTCCCGCCTTCCATTCCCTCTTGGGCCTCAACCTCTGAGCAGTGCCTCCTCCCTGCTTGCTCTCCAACCAATTGAGGCCAATTGTGAGCAGAGTCCTACTGGCTTCTCCAGGTCCACTGAACCTTCGGTTAAGCATTAGTGACCCTCCTTGGGGGGAGGGCAAGCAGGAATGCTTGTTCCCTTCTAATATGGCCTCCTCGGGACCACTTTTGCGCAGTTCGGATGGGGATCCCCCCCCCAGGGCTCCACTCTCCTTTATGGGAAGTGGGATCAAAGCCTGGTCTGGTGTCCTGGACTTGGGACCCTTGCGGATCATAGAGGGGTTTAGGGGTTCTGAGGATTCCCTTCCCTTTTTCCTTTCTGGTTAACCGGGCTGGTTAACCTGGGGCAGTGTCCCTTCTTCTCCTCAAGGAAAACCCCTTTGTCAACCCATCTTTCCTTGCCTGCCAGCTTGGGGGAAAAAAAAAAAACTCCTGGTCTTTTATACCAAAAGGCTTGGGTTGAGGGAAAGGGGTCCTGCCCCAGGGTGGGTCCTGTCCCCATGTCTGTGTCTTGGGACAGACTTGAGAGACCCTGGCACCCACCCTCTAGGGGTCAGCAGAGCACAACCCTAGGTTGGCTTTGCCTCCAACTTCTCTCCGAAGTGCCTAACATTTCTTTCTTCCTTCCGATAACAGACCATTCTGGTTCTCTCACCCCCAGCCTGCTAGAGTGGTTAGGGATTATGGAGGCGGGTGCTGTTCCTTTTAGCACCTAGATGCTTCCTGGCATCCCTAGAGGAGTACAGTGCCAAATGCCTATCAGTCTCTCTCTCTCTTTTTCTACCCATTTCTTTTCCCCCACCTCTCCACTCCTCTATCCCCTTGGGACTGCCCAGTGGTTGTGGCCTCCCTATACCACACCCTCAGGTAGCCTCCCTCTCCTCTTGTGTCAGCTTATTCTCCTTTCTGTTTTATATATTTTCCTTTTACTATAATTCAGGCTCCCTTGCCCTGTCCTCTTTCTTCCCTATATCTCTTTTCACTCTCTCTGGTGAACAGAACTGAGGCAAGGAAGGAGTCCGCATCAGTTACTGGCCAGTGCACAAGCAGCATGCTGTGTGTCACTCTCGTGGTCGGCGCTGTCCCTGGCACTGGCTCCTCCTCCTAGAAACATTTCTAAGCTATAAGCTCCCGCAGGTCATAGCACCTCTGGCGTATAACCCACAAGTGATGAATGGTGAAGATATACAAGAAGATCAAGAATTACAGTAGGTACGTAATTTTCATTTTTCCCCAGACAACAGTAGATGGTTGATTGCTAGTACAGCCTAAAAGAATGGACCTTGAATGTTACACAAAAAACCCTGAGAACTCAAAAACCAGATTTCAGAATTGGAATCAGGCTCTGATCCTGAAACCTGAATCTGTTACACCGTATATGGGGGGGGGACTGGCCAACCGCTGAGCATGGAGCAGCAAATCAGAGAAACTGCAGACAGGGGACAACAGCTACTTAAAAGATATTTTACACCTCCTAAAGCACAAAAAGTTTGTTAATTACTGACAAATCTCACTGAAAGGAGTCCGAGGATACCTTTTTATGGCCATATAGCATTTGGAACGGCAGAATGGTCCATCTGAATAAACAGGGAGATGATGGAGGAGAGGAAGCCTGGTAGAAGTAGCAGCACCCAGGAGCAAGCAAGGATCAACAACAGGCCCCACTTGAAAAAGATTCCTCCCAGTCCACCAGTGCCACATTGCTCAAGCTGACTCAATCGTTAGCTAAACGAATGGAGGACTTTCAAATGCAGCTCAAATATATGGACAGAAAAATGAGTGGGTTAACTCTGTACACTCAAGCAGCAAAGCAGACTGCCAAAAGGGTCCTTATGGTTTCCACAGGTCTTACCAAAGAGAGCGTGCTTCTTAGAAAAAGGTTCAAAAACCTAGAAAATACCATGCAGGCTACCCACTTGAAACTACTGTACTTGGTTTGCCAGAAGAGACTGAAGGGGATATCCCAAAAGACTTCATTAAACAACGTCTACAGGAGCATTTCCAACTAATGGGAGACCCATCAGTCACTAAAGTGTACCACGTTGCCTCGTGGGGCTTGCAACTGCTTCCTTACTAACAAATCTATCGGATCGACATTTGAGCAAGATGATATCCTTTTAACAGCTAAACAAAAATGCTCTTGGGAATGGAGAGACAACAAAATACATATTTTCCTGAACCTTAGTTATGAAACCCACCAGAGGCAGAAAGGTTTCGACAGTGTCAAAACCAGGTTGCAGCAATTGGGAGTGCATCATATTCTACTAATGCCGGTCAGCCTACAAGCTGTGTATGGAGACAAGGTATAGCAGGTCTTCAACATTAAGGAAGCTACTAAACTGCTTGACAAACCAGAAAAAGTATTCTGGCTGAGGGAACGGGAATCAGAGAGGGAAGCGAAGGAGAATTGACCAACCCAGGCAACAAGTAAGACTGAAGACTTCACCAACAAGAGGTCTGTTCTCACTTAATTTTGACTTCTGCATTAACTGTCTATGTGATTTCCCAAATAGCGTGCATTCAATGGAACTTAGTTAACTGCTGGCCTGGGGGATCATCCTCCCAAAGATAATGTTGGGACCATGTTGTATTGAGGGAAAATGGCATCACCTGGGTGAGCAGGCACTTCTTCCTGAAGCAAGCAAACTGGCACCACTGGAACAGCCACGCTGTTGTGAAGCTGCAGACTCAGACTGGGACAGCCCTTTACTCCTCGATGATCATCGTAACTATGGACCCAACCATAAACTGAGACTGTTTCAAGTTATTATCAATAACCTTTCTAATTGCTGTTTCTTTACAGGTTGTTGGGATGTTAGTCAACAGCACAAGTTTAAAGAATATTATAACATGGGTAGGCAGAAACACACAACCCGATTGGTGTAAGAGCACTGCGACACCGTGGATTGAATTTCCTATTTAATCCATGGTTCCATGAAGCAAGTCAGGAGATCTGCCGCTGGGTCTCCTTATGTGCAGGGAACACCAAAACAGAGCAGTAGCCATGACAACTCGGGAGACAGCGAGTGCGACGGAACACTGTGCTATATTCTCTGTCTCTCTGAATCTCTGTCAGTATATGCATGTGGGAATTATTACCTGTGTTCGGTGGGGTTGCTCTTATCTGTGAGAAGTACCACAGATGAATGTGGTACTGTCAGGGCATCACGCTCGACAGGACAAGAGAGAGGGGGACAGGTGCTGTTGAAAGACAGAGAGAGAGACACACACTGAAAGGTAATAGAGAAAGCTGTACTCCTGTCCCACATGGAGCCCAGCAAAATTCCTAGTTGTCCCTGTTCTCCCCCCGCCGACAGAACAACCAGGGAAATGCGGTGCTTAGAGAGAGACACACACACACACACACTGATAGTGAGACTAGGACCTGTAGTGCAGCATTCGAGCAATGTCATGTCACTCTTCAGCTTGAAGGGTTTGTCTGTGTGTGCGATCCGTGTTGTTTCCACCCCCGACAGAGCGACCAGAGAAACGTTGTGCTGAGAGAGACAGACAGACACACACTGACAAGGAGATCGGGAGTGGTAGTTTAGAATTCCGACAGTGTCATGTCTCTCTCTTACACTTTAACAAGTTTTGTCTGCGTGTGTGATCCCTATTCTCTGCAAGGGAGATGCGAGGGAAGAAAGTGGAACAGTGAACAGCAGCATTGTCTCTACAGCAGAGAGAGAGAGAGAGAGAGAGAGAGAGAGAGAGAGAGAGAACACACCGGACACAGTGAGAAAGAGGTAAAACTTGTTGCCGCCCCTACCCCCACCATCATGGCTGAGTGTCAGAGATACACACACACACACACACACACACACACAATCACACACAGTCACAGTCGAACACACACACAGTCACATTTAAGGCAGCATTTCTGCACTGTCCTCTCTCTTGTGGCTGCTCTGTATTAGAAGCAGAATTCCTGCAATGTTCTACCTGTCTATGCCTCTTGAGTCTCTCTTTCTGCCTCTTCAGAGGAATCAAGCCCCAGTTTGCAGTGGACAGAGAGAGACTGCAAGCGGTCTGTGTGTATGTGTGTGTCTCTCTCTCTCTCTCTCTCTCTCTCTCCCCCCACCTCCGAACTGCTTGTGTCTCTCTTGGGGTAAGGGTGGGGGGGGGGTGCACAGTACAGGGTGTTGCAAGTGTAAAAAAGTATTACATGCACATGAAATGTCAGAAATCATGTCATTACTGTATTTCTGACATTTGTATGTGAATAAAAGCACTGATATATAGATTATTTGTTGGGGACTATTTTTCCAGGTGGCAGGATGCAGTCACTATTTTGATATTTAAACAGGAAGAAACCCCCTTTATGTTGTTTTCTCCTTGTTTTGAACATAACCCATGTTATGTAAGCATTAAGCCTCGACGAAGGTGGCATCTAATGCTGGATAGATGCATTGTTTGGGGGCTGTGGCGGGCCGGTGACAACGCCCACCATGTTTCATTGCATTAGATGCCACCGCCGGAGTGGCTTAATGCGCTTGTAACATGGGCCGCGAGTCAGTGGCGGTGTCAGGAGACTGCCCACTGTGCAACATGGAAAAGAAAACTCGGAGGCGCTGCCATGCTTAACAACTTTTACTGCACTTTGAAACAACGGTTCACAAGATTATTATCATACTGATGCAGTCACTTGCTGTACTACCTGCAACCACAGAGCTCACTGCACCCGACATAAGTGTCCCGGACATTTTAAGTTCTGTGCGGGTATTGCCGTCATACCCACCGCTGGAGGTCTCCGGTACAGTACTCAATGACCGCGAGGAGGGGTCAGCTCGCGATTTGTATATCAGAGGCGCTCACTTCCTGCTGCCTCCCACTGACTGGTCTGATGCTGCCGTGTCCCACCTGGGCTGGGTGTGCTGTTGTCCCCCGCTGGTTCTGGTCCCCCCCTCCCCGTTTCCGTCCTCGGATGGCTAGTCCGGCTCCCGCTCTGCCTGTCTTGCCGCTGTTGCAGTCGCTTGCCACAAGTACCCAGTGCTGCTAACCTGGGGGTCTGGCTGGTGTCATTACTACTTTGGCGGGCACGGCATATACCCTGGATTAATACCCGCTCCGATTCGGGTCCCGTGATGCCGTTGCGCCTATCACTGCTGTCGATTTCAACTGTCTCATTGATGCCATGTTACAAAAGTGCAATAACACACTCTAAGGTATGGGGTTATTGGGGATTAATCAACACGCTATGTGCATTGTGAGGCACGAGGCTGCAGTCATAGGTTATTGCTTACCTAATGCTTATTCTGATTGAGCACCGTCTAATCCTATGCACAGTTTACAGATTCATAATGATATTATTTTGGTAGCTAACCAATACTATGCTAGTGACTTATTCTGTTAGTGCTGAGGAAGTTAAGTGCCTGCCAGAATCTCCTCACAGGAACATCAAATTCTTTTTTGTCTCCACATGAACTCAAATTTCTATCAGTGTATCAAATATTGTTTGGAGTTACTAAACTGATTTGTAGACATCTTTTATTTAATTTATTTATTGAAAGATTTGGTAGCAGGAAAAGGCACACTGAGTTGGGGCTCGTTTCCAGGTGTGACCCGATCTTAGGTAGCTGCATAACATTTCAAAACCCTATGTATGTCAATCAGAATAATTTACCTTTCTGCTTTATGTTTTTTGGGGTGTTCGATGTTGTGATGGCTATTTTCAGGTCTTTTACATCTCTGCTCATGGCAGACAGGTGGCTATTGGGTTCTTCTGATGGACTGCATGTAAATGTATTTTGGTATTCCCCCAGTGAGGTAACAAAGGTAGGGGCATAATGGATCCTTGCTGTACAAATGTTGCATGGACAAATATCAGTTATTGCCTTGTAATAACTGGCTACTGTTTTTTTTTTTTACTTTGGCAAAGCTGGTTATAATTTGCTGTTCTAAGTCACAGGTTGTGAAGGCAAACACATGCCAGCTTCTCCAATGCCAAGCTCCCACACCCTCAGATGCACTCTCTGAACTGCAATCCTCATCTGAATATCTAACTCTGTGACAACAATATTTCAGAGTGGTATCGATCTTCTAGTAATCAGTGCAAGTTCTGCTTTTTGGACATTTTTGGGCATTTTAAACAATACTTTCTAGTAATACCAAGCTGCTTTTCAGTACTCTGTGTTATAAACTTGACTGCTGTTCTCAGTCTGTTCCCCGTTGTCTTGCTGTTCTTTGTCCAGGTCAGTCCATAAGACACTTGATTTTCCCAAAATACAAATTAAATTCAGTTTTGCACAAAATAAACTTTTTTCAAAGTATTTCCTTGTTCAAATACAGTGTTTGCGATATTTGGCTTTTAATGTGAAAGGAAATCATAAAAGACAGACGCAGAGTTTTGTTTTGACTACTTTATTACCAATACAATAGCTGGCAAAAAAAGCCATCTCCAGCAATTACATGAAACAACACGCGAGGAGGAGGAGAGCCTAACTTGAATTTTATCCACACCTTAGGTGGGGAAAACTTTGATATCCCCCTTGGTCTTTACCTTTGGGGTTTATTTAGCATCACACACCTCACGGTGTGCATAAAATTACTGTTATGCACCCCTCCCCATGCATTATTCTATTTATTATACAACTGTTATTCTTGCCAAAGGAAAGTATGCTGTACTGTATAACAGTAAAAGCTATAAATAAAGTTTGAAAAAACCCCACTGGGTTTAGGGTTTAGGATTTTCGGTTACGAATTCCAAATACATGAAATCCTAAAACTGGAACAGAATCTGATTTTAACATTTGAAATCTGAGCAACCCTATATGAAATGAGGAAATAACAGAAGATTTTATGTTGGGGAGGGGTAGGGTTCTGTGTGTGGGGAAAATGAATGTAAAAGGCAGGAAGCATCAGTTTCCATTCTAATTATCAAAGATGTTGTTCCACAGAAGGGTACAACAGAATCCTATGATCTTTGAACTATGGTACAGCAGCTTTTTAGCTGGAAAGGAAATCCATGAACAACATCGAATAAGGATATCATATAGTAATACTGGTATAGCGGTCAGTCTAAGTACGACCCTGACCACTATAGAAACACAGAAACAGACTCCGCTGGTAGAAAGAAACATTTGTCCCACCCACTCTGCCCAGACGTTTCTGCCTATTCTGCCTCCAAAGACCTACCTGTTCTCCTGCAATCTCTAACTCTGTCTGGAGTTGGTATCACTATTATACTGAAAACAGTTTTGAAATAGATCTGAAATTGGTCTTTATCTAGTACTACAGCACATCTGTAAGAAAATTGGAAATGTTCTACAGAATATGAGAGACATGCCATATCAGCTACAGTCTTAGCCAATCAGAACACAGGGATTAGCATACAGTCCCATTATTGAGTTTACTGCCCTGTTATTGCAGATTAGAAAATGGGCTTTTTATTTGGAGGCATCTGATTGGCTAGCACCCATTCTACAGGGGTACATTACCTTTCAATAGATGCCGACCAAATAAAATGTCCCAGCCCAATCCTGACTCATGCCCATCCAAGTGCCCAGTGCTTCATCATTGGCTGAAGCACTGGGCACACAATGTCAAACTGCTGCCATTTTTTTCATCCCTTAGTGAGAGGCGACCCCCCCCAGACACACACACACACACACACACACACACAGAGTAATCAAACCAGTTCCTGCAATTAAAATAGTAAACAGCACACAAAGCAACATTTTTTTTTCCTTTTATTAAGGCCACTGTAAAAATTCAACATAGCTAATCGCAGCTCCACTCCCTTAAAAACTTATAGCCGTGGTGGACTAGTGGGCTACCACACTGGGGCTGTCATCAGTTTAAAATAAATTAGCTGTCTTTCCTGGGGTCTGGTGGAGACTCCCTGAGCTCTTGTATTATATGCTGTTGATCTCGTACAGTGGCAGGTGGAGGATATGCTGAGGCTGCGACTGTGGCTGCAGCCAGCCGCACTGCGAGATCGCCCTGAAGTGAAAGTGCCTGCAAGCACTTCTAACTCCCAGCCCATACGGAACTCAGGCAGTGGCCTGCTCCACGCCAGGTGGGACAGGGAAGAGAAACAGAGCCACTGGGAGCTGGAGGAGGCGGCAGTCACAGTCCAAAAAGCTCTCGTTTCCCAATCAGGTTCTGCATCAGTTTTATCCAATACCCCTTTTGATAAAACTGCACTTTTTCAAATGTCAACAGTTTCTCTTAAACTTGTAGTGCCAGGGCGTTGCGTGCTAGGCTTGACTACAGACTGCTTCGTCCCAGCTTGCCCTGGCTCCAGTACAGCTCCAAGTGCCATGAGTTTAACTGCAGGTTGGTAGTTGGAGCTAATAGTTTTGCTAACGGGTGAGCGGGTCATGGGACAAAGAAATGAAGAAAGTGAAAGCCTTGGAACGGGACCGCCCACCTGATGTAAGCTGCTCTGCCCCTCCCCGCCTCTGGTTGCCAAAGATCAAGAAATCATTCCAGCACAGCCTCCCAACATTTACTGCCACCGAGTACTGCTAAGGGAACAAACATTACTGGAGGTGGGTGAATGGTACTGCTAAGGGAACAAACATTGCTGAGGGTGGGGGGGCAAATATTACTGCTAAGGGGACAAACATTGCTGGGGGTGGGGGCCAATAACCACGGTCTTCCTAGTGTGTACTGACAAAAAAGCAGGATCTCAAACCATCAGTGCCCTCTACTGGTATTTTATACCAGAAGTAGAGGGACTACTTTACAAGAAAAGCCCTAAAACTTTAATTGTAGTCATTCTTTTACAGCATTACTTTATTTTTTTTGTAATCCTATAAAGAATGACACATGAAGCCCATTTTCTAACTGCAATAATACCCTCCAGGGTGGGCGGTATGGGCAATACCGGACCTTCCATGGGCTATAAGGCCCTCCACCTGCGACATCGGGCCTCATTACACCCCTGGGTGGTCAGGTATTGTCCAATACCACCCACCCTGTCGGGTATTATTGCTTGTATAACGGGACAGTAGTGCTGTGTTTTGATTAGATGAGAGGGATCTTTTTTCAGTATAATATGTCTTTCTTAAGTAAAGGATTTTAAGTAGACCAACAATAAAGCAAATATACAACAACCTTCCAAGATTTTGACTATTATCTGATGACCGGACCCATACAGGACTTATAATAAATTATTAAACCTTGGATCAAAATATGTCATTTGATCAGTCAGAACCAAGTCACATGACAGTATTTTGTAGGAACTACTGCCTGACTTTTTCTTAGCAACAGGCAACAGTTCACAATGATAGATGGGAAACAGTTCAAAAACTATCGACCACCATCATTGATGCACAAACACACACACACACACACACACACACACCAGACCCCAGACAGCAGCCAGCACCTACCCACTCTGCCTGCCACCATCTCTTTTCTTTGTATTTAAAACTGTATTGCTCTCAAACACAAATACATCACATAATCACATTCTGCATGTTCATCAGTGTTCAGTTTATTTCGGTTTATTTATTATACTGAAAAGGCATGTGAGCAAAATGTGCTCGTTTTCACAAACTTCCAGTTCCAGACAAACAAAAGAGGTAGCCATACAAAACACTAAGGAAATATTATACAGGGGAACAATTACTAGACAATAAATTCAAACAAACAAACAAACCAAAAGTGCTGGAGTCTGTAAAAAGTGCCAATATGAATTGAGGCATACATCTTGTGTCAGAAAGAGTCTACGAGGTAACCAAAAGGCATAAGGAAAGCTGAATAGGGGGAGGCGGCAGAAAACTGTTGCTTTAGGAGAACAGGTGGGGAAGCCGGTTAGGGACAATTAGGACTGAGGGCAATTACAAGTAAATGAATTGGAATGATGTTTCCTAAGGTTGTGCTTAAAAGAAGCAGAAGAGGCGTACTGGATTAAAGAGGGAGGGAGATTGTTAAAAAGTTTGGTGTCCCTGTAAGACAGTGTGTTTTGGACTTGGGAGGTCCGGCAGAAAGGGAGGAAGAAGGAGAGGGTGGAGGACTGTCTAGTGGTTTGGGAGGGGGATGACTTTGGGAAGAGGATGAGATGTTGTTCGGAAGTAGTCCAAGTGTAAGTTTGTGGAAGAGGGTACGGATTTTGCTACTGGAGCCTGTCCTCGGGGCAGTTAGTGAGTCTGTACAGGACGCAGTGGTGGGTGAGTCTAGGGAGACCAGAGACAAAACTAATAACATTGTGGTAGGTGCTCTGAAGCCTGTTGAAATTCCTTTGGGAGATGGAGGAGTAGAAGATTAGAGCTCCATAGTCAAAAATGGGGAGCAGGAAACTGGAAGTTAGGAGAGTCTTGGATTCAGGGGTGAGGAAAGATTTCACTCGGTATAACAAGCTGAGCCATTGGTGAGCTTTCTTAATCACCTGATTGGTGTGGGATTCAAAATTGAGGTGGCTGTCGAGGTGCAGTCCTAGGTATTTGAATTCAGACTCTTTCAATGGGGTTGCCATCATTGTCAAGGAGGGAGAAATCAAAAGCAAGGGGTTTCTCGGAGCTGGAGAAGATCATGGATTTTGTTTTTTTTGTGTTTAGTACTAGCCCTTTAGCTGAAAACCAAGAGTGGAGTCTGTGGAAGTCAAGCTGAAGTTTGTTGAGTATGGTAGAGGGAGCCTTGTCCTTTCAGAAAAGGGCTGCATCTTCGGCATATAGTATGAGTTCAATGTGGGTGCAAATTTCCAGAAGGGAGTTCACCACCAGGGAGAAGAGAAGGGGACCAAGAATGGACCCCTG
This sequence comes from Neoceratodus forsteri, assembly GCA_016271365.2. Classification (NCBI taxonomy): domain Eukaryota; kingdom Metazoa; phylum Chordata; order Ceratodontiformes; family Ceratodontidae; genus Neoceratodus; species Neoceratodus forsteri. The sequence continues at coordinate 1,226,582,300 of CM057450.1, forward strand.
GAGCACTCTGTATTTAATTTGGCAGGAGAAAGTATGCCATTAATTACAGTTTGGTAGGTCCTGTGGCTTAGGTAGTTGCAAAACCAGTTTACTATATCAGGTGAGAAGAAGAGAGAGAGAGGAGAGTAGAAGAGAGAGTGGACCGCGTGGTCGAGCGAGGTCAAAAGCTTTTGTGAGGTCCACAAACACAGAGCCAGTGTAGAGGCCATCATCGTTGGCTCTAACTATGAAGTTAGTGAATTTCATTAGGGCAGTTTCAGTGTTGTGCCCAGCCCTGATTCCATTCTGCGCCTCTGAGTACAAGCTGTGTTTCTCTAGAAAATCAATGGTTATTCTAGGGATGATTTTTACAATGATTTTGGAAAGGGGTGCCAAGAGGAGATGGGTCTGTAGTTGGTAACATCATCTTTGGGTCCAGATTTATGAGGGGTTTGATGGTAGTGCATTTCAATTTTAGAGGGAAAGAACCACTACAGAAGGAGTGGTTAAGAATGTTTGTAAGTAGAATGACTATGGATTCACAGACCTGTTTGAGGATGAGGTAATTAATGTTATCTTGCCCGCACAGAGCCTGGGATCATTTGTTTTAATAAGTTTAACAACCTCTGGGGGGGGGAAGGAAGTGGAAGTAAAAGCTGCAGTGGTGGTTAGGGAAAGGGGGAGAGGATAGTCCGGGGACAAGAGAAGGGTTTATTTTATTTATTTATTGAAATGTTTCACCAGGAGGGCACACTGAACAACAAGTTGCTCGTCTCACGGTGCAACCTGGGGGTTTAGCTTGTACTTGTCTAGGTCACCAAAATAGCAATTAAAAAGTGAGGCAATTTTATAGGGGAGCAGAGACTGGCTGTCCCCTGGAGGAGAGGCTGATTTGTTCACTGCTTTGTCCTCTTCTGGTAAGGTCATTTAAGAGGTTCCAGATGTACTTAGGGTTGCCTCTTGAGCTATGCTGTTTTTCAGTGAAGAAGCTGATTTTTGCAGAGCGGACTGCTGATTTACAGCTGTTGCATGGAGTTTTGTTGTTGTAGGAGGTTGGGAAGCTTAAATCTCCAATACTTTGACCAGGCCCGGTCCCTTTTCCTGGAGAAGATCCATTTCATGGCTGTGACCCTTGACCCTAATTCTTTTCAGAGGGATGAGGGAGTCACATATGGCAAAGAAGTTTCTACTGAACATTTCAAGGGCATAGTCAATGTTAGTTATGGATTTAGTAAAGGACCAATCAGTGGCTAGGGCAGAGTTAGAGAAGTCAACGGAGTTGAATTTCTTGAGCTGTCTGGTGTAGTTGTATTTGTGGTCCCAGTGGGGGGTTTTGGCTGACCAGTAGCAGTAAACTGCACAGTGGCCACTTAAAGAATCAGGTAGAACCCCTGAGGAGGTGACATGGAAAGGGCTGGAGACAAGAATCCAATCAAAACAGATTCGTACCCTGTTCTATAGTTAGTGCGAGTGGTGGTGGTGATTAGCTGGTGGAGGCTGTGGCTGATAATGGATTCTTTGGCATAGTTTGACTGGGGTGATTGCCAATTAAGATTACAATGACTAAGCATTATCCATTCCCTACCCTAGGGAAGTGAGTTCTTAATGTTAAGGAAAAGATCAAGTTTGGTGGAGAGGGTGCCAGGAGGGAGATAGGTAATGCTAATGGTGATCATTTGGTGTTTGCCCAAGAGGAGGTTTACAGTCAGGGATTTGAGATAAGAGTCTGCTGTCGGTGTTTCAAGTTCAGTGTCTGAGAGGTGATTGGCTGTCCATAGTAGGCAACCATCCCGTTTTACCATGTCTATCCTTTCTGACGAGGGAGTATCCTTCCAGGCTAATTTCATTGGAAGGGATCCTGTGGGTCAGCCACGCTTCGGTGAGGGCAATAATATTGGAGGGATTGGTGGAGTTCCAGGATTCAAGAACGTTTTTTTTGGCTAATAGACTCTGGATGTTAAGGTGCGTTATTTTAAGCTGTCCTGAGTGTCTAGGGGAGGGAGGTGGATTCCAGAGACTTCTAGCTGGGGTCCAGAGTTAGGGTGAATTGACCCGGAGATGAGGAGGAGGAGGAGGAGGAGGAGGAGCCTCCTGTGTCTGTTGAAGGCAAATTATAGTGAGCTTTGGGGGATCTGCGCCTAGTATGGTAGTGCTGAATAATAAGTTTAGGGTGGTAGGAGGGGAAGCACTCATGAAGGAGGCAGAGTTTGATGATGTAGTTGTCCAGGGTAGGGCAGGAGAGATAGAGGGATGAGTGTAGTGTAGTGTTGTACTGGTGGAGGATGGGTAAGAAGTGGGTGCGGTGGATGATCGCAAATGGAGAAAAGGGTGGGCAGGTGAGTTGAGGAGAGGAGTTTGGAGGATGGTTGGGCATTGGTGAACAGAAGTGTGGGAGACGGTTAAGCAGAGGGGTAGCAGGGTAGTGTTGTAGTGGTCCCTTATGGGACTAGAAGGAATTATTAGTGATAATAGTGTACCAGTGAGGAGCGCAACTGGGATGGGTTTCATGGTGCTGAAATCAGAGGGATTCAGGAGGATGCATGTAATTTACAGCTTTAGGAATCAATGAACAGGGAGAGTCCTTGTTCAGAGGGTAATGAGGGAACAAATACAGAGGTTGAGATTGCTATCAGGAAGGGATAAGAGAATTTGCACTGCCTTGGTCGGAGGAGGGGACATTCCAAGTTGCAGTGGTGCCTCGGTGTTGTTTTATAAAAATAGCAGTATGCTAACAGTAGTTGTGGGTTATAGTAGTCAAGACTTAGTTAAAAAGCTAAAATGGAGTTTATGTAGTCAGGAGGAATTGAGATATAAGGGGGGTGTAGCGAGAGATGAGTAAAAAATAAAAGATGTTTGCATAGTTATGGAGCGTAAATGTAAAGAAAGTTCTGCAAAATTAAGGGAACCAGAGATGTTGGCCTACGATACAATGTGGTGCCCTCTAGTGGGCTAATTCTATAAAAAGCAAATGGGAAACTAGACAGCCAATGGAAGGAAGTGGGATGGGTCCAAAGTAGCTATAAAAGAAAGTGACCAGATAGCGTGGGCGGGAGAGGGGTGGGTAGGGAGTCGCTCAATGTTTACTAGCAAAACTAGAATTAATTAACAACAATAGAGCTGAACCAGCATTAGAGAGCTGAGTTTCACTTAAAGAAAAATGGCAGCCAACTTGTTAGATCAAATTAAATACAGCAGAATCAAACAATAAAAAAAAAGAATGGTAGCTGACTAGTAAGCTAAATAAAACAATGGAGCAGGGCTGAATACAAAGCAGTAATGAAGTTGGCAGGGCAAAGGAACAGGGAGCTGCTGTACAAAATGGTGCCAAGTTCAAATTGTTCATGGCTCATCCGAGAACTGGAAGCATACCTTGTTTGTGGGAGGGTGGGCTGGGAGTGACTCCTTCTCAGCAGGGACCGAGACTCAGCACTGCAGAGGCAGGGATGAGAAGCTGTGGAGGGAAGGGAGGAAGATGAAATAAAGCATTATAGGGAGTGATCTCAAAAGAAGGAAAGGCTAAAGAAGCTACAGAGTTGAGATTCAGGTGTGGAAGGGAGAGGCAGGGTGAAAGCATACAAAGGAAAAATGGGTATTTATTTATTTGTTACAGGATTACAAGCACCTTTGAACCAAGGCTCTTTTACAAAGGTTCCACGTCGGAAATAACAAACAACAAGGAAGCAACAGTAAAATAACAGTAAACAATTCATAAACAACAGTGCAATTGAAAGGGGTCAATTATAGGAAGAGTAGGGTGTGGAGGAGGAGGAGAAGTGTAGGTAGTTAACAGAGGCAGCTATAGTAAAAAGTTGAACACAGCTAGGACGCATGTGCCCACAAGGAATGGGTAGGGTCAGGTACCCAGGGGTGGCAGAGAAACAGGGATGAGAGGAGAAGGGGAGGATGAAGATGCAGCCAGAGGCATTTGTCAAAAAATACATGGGAAGGAGTGATAGGAGAGAAAAAGGGGCAGGGTGGCAGGGGGAATAAGTGCTATAATGGGGCAAGGAGAGACTAAGAGGTGGTATGAAGACCTGAGATTTGAAGTGGTGCCTCAGGAGCTGGGGGAAGGGGGACTGGGGGGGACAGGGATTAAGCAGTATATAAATTAGGATTAAAGCTGTGTAGGTCATCATCTAGGAGAGGCAGTCACATGAGCTAGAGGCAATGAGATAGGCCCGGAGCCTAGTTTTGAACAGACCTAGCGTTGAGGCAGAGGAGATGGTGTGGCTGAGACCATTCATCCATAGAGGAGACCTACAGGTGAAGGAGCATTGGCCCTGAGTAGTTCGACAACGAGGAACTTGTAGAATCTGGGTTGTCGAGCTCCTGGTGTTCTGTCGGTTGGTGTTTTGATGTAACAAGGCAGTAACACCAGGGGGTGTGAGGCCAAGGTTGATTCTTCCTGCCATAGCACATGTGAGATACTTTATACGGTTGGAGAGTTGAAGCCATCCGGATTGTTCATAAAGGGCACAGGTGTGGGTGAGGCGGTGGGCACCAGTTGTGAGTCGGCATGCTTTGTTAAGTGCAGTTGTTACACGTCGGAGGGCAGTCATCGAGGCGGAGCCATAGATAATGAGAACATAATCAATAATTGACACCACAGAGCTCTGGACGGCAATCTTCAGGGCCTCTAGGGTGAGGTGCTGCCTGTGCTTGTAGAGTAATCCAAGGCGTGTGCTGGCAGCTTTAGCCATGCTGTCAATGTGAGCCGTATAGGAGAGATTGGGGTCAAGCAGAATCCCTAGGTATTTGAATGAGTAAACTTGTTCCGAGGACAGACCCCTACTTGGTGGAGATGGCAAGGGGGTGTTGCTTGTAACAGTTATGTGAACTGCAGAATAGCAATGACTTGGTTTTCTTGTGATTGAGGACTAGTTTATGATTGGAGAACCATATTTCAACGGCACTGAATCCGAGTTGGAGGCTGTGCTGTAGTGGTGAAAGGTCCTTGTGCGTAGAAAAGACAACAGCGTCATCCGCACACAGGATGATTTGTTCCGAGCAGGATTGTGGTAGGGAGTTTAAATAGAAGTTAAAAAGGAGAGGGCCCAGTATGGACCCCTGAGGTACTCCAGAGCGGACAGGCAAGGTGTCTGAGATAGAACTGGCAACTTTTACTCTTTGAGAGCGATCGTCAAGGTAGCTTCTGAACCAGTGGGCTGAGTCCGGTGCGAGGCCAGCGAGGAGTAGTTGGTCATACAGCAGCTGATGATGGACCGTGTCAAATGCCTTCAAGAGGTCGAGGAAGACAGCCCCAGTAAGAAGACCTTTATCAAGGGAACTATGCACTGCACCAGTAAATTCAAGCAGGACAGTGGTGGTACTATGCCCTTTTCTAAAACCGTGCTGTTGTGTGCACAGAATATTATGTTTGTCCAGATAATCAGTGAGCTGATCCACAACAATACACTCTAGGGCCTTGGATAGTGGTGGCAATATGGAGATCGGGCAGTAGTTAGAGTGGCAGGTCTTATCCCCACTTTTGTGGACCGGGGTCACAGTGGCAGTTTTCCATATTTCAGGGAATGTACTGGTGTGGAGAGAGAGGTTAAGAATTTTAGTAAGGGGACTGAGGACCTCGTCAAGTGTAAGTGATAGCAGTTTAAGGTCCAGGGTGTCACTGCTGATTCTGGAGGTGGAGATGGCTGAGGCGATGTGGCGGCAAGCTTCATTCATCTTAATCTCCCTGAAGTAAAAATGAGGGTGGTTTGACAGAGTGCAGGGTGTTTTAGAGGGGGTGTGATTGACTGTGAAGAAATCAGGTGGTAGAATAGTACTGAGGTCAGTAAAAACCATGTTAAAGGTATTTGCAATGACCATGGGATAAAGGGTAGTGGACCCTTCAACAATTAACATGGCCAGAGAGGATTCTGATTGTTTCCCAGTAATGTCCTTGATATTGTCTCAGAAAGCACGACCATTTTCCCAGGTGTTGGTGAGGATGTCCTTATAATAGGAGCTTTTCGTGAGACGAATGGATTTTGTGCAGGCATTATGGGCATGTTTGTATTTTTGGATGTCAGATTGTTTGCCTGTGGCTTTAGCCACTGCCCACAGGTGGTCCCTAGATTTCAGCTGGGAAAGGAGCTCTGCAGTTATCCAAGGGTTACAGAGGGCTTTTGTTTTCCATTTTTTTGAAGGAGCGAAGAGGTCACAGGACTTATTAAAGGTGGTGATGAAGTAGCCGAGGGCTAGGTTAACATCCGTCACCTTGTAGATGGGCAGCCAGTCTTGCAAGGATAGGTACTGTTTGAGATGAGTAAGTTGACCACAGGGGAGAACTCTGCTGGTAATGATTATAGGGGGTGACTTTAAAAATTTATTAGACCATTCACATATAACCGGGGAGTGGTTATTGAGAGAGTCTGGGAGAATGGAGGTATGAGAGATCCTGCTAGGGTGATTGGTGAGAACCCAGTCCAGCAGGGTACTGGTGCCAGTTTTGTAATTTATCCTAGTTGGTGTGGTGACCAACTGTGAAAGGCTGGCAGCTGCAAGGGCATCTGATAGTATTCGTGCTGGAGGCAGCACTCAATTTGGGCCTGCACTGAGGGGGAAAAGAGACAAGCAAGAAGTTAAATAGGAGTTAGGGAACTCTGGGTAGGGGTACGACACAAAAGCAGAGACAGAAGAACAACAGGAGGCAAGAGAGGTATGGGCTTATAGATTAACTTAACAAAGGGGTAGAAATGGCCAAGGGAAAAGGAATTTAAAATTAATTTGCAGCTGAAAAGGTGGTCTTGTTGCCACTGAGTCTGGGAGGGGGCTGCAAGGCTATACAGAATTTGATGCTAAAACTATGTAGCAGCTTTACAATTATACTATATGAAATGCCAAATGTTTTAAAACCTTTAAGAAAACAAATAAATTAATCAGTAATTTAGCAGCATTGGCCTGACTGTAGTATCATCACTAAGATGAGGAACTTAACAGCCTTTAAAATACAAAAAACTGAAAACAGTCATTTTAAGTATAAGGAGCAATTGTGGCATCAGAAAGAATTAGCCAAGGGAAAAGCCACTCGAGATGCAGAGGGCAGTGGCCAATCAGGGTGTGGCATGGAATGCGTCAAAAATTGAACCTGATGGCTGAGTCCTGTTGTACCTTTACAGGGTAGAGGAGCTTTCTGACAGGCAGACCTGCTGAGCAACGCAGGTTGAGGCTTAGTTAGAGCCCACCAACCGGGCAAGGCTTCAGGAGGCAGCAGAGATAGTATTTGTGCTGGAGGCAGCACCCAATTTGGGCCTGCACTTTGCAGGGTAGAGGAGCTTTCTTCCAGGCAGACCAGCTGAGCAGCGCAGGTTGAGGCTTAGTTAGAGCCGACCAACCGGGCAAGGCTTCGGGAGGCAGCAGCGATAGTATTCGTTCTGGAGGCAGCACCCAATTTGGTCCTGGGTGGCTAAAGTGAGCTCAAATTAAGAGAAATACGTTGCACACAATCTTCCATAAAATCATTACATTAAAGGCTGGATCAGCGAACTAGAATTAAACTTTTTTATGAGATAAAGGCTAAATTAAATTTTTTTATCAGCAAAACTAGAATTATTTATTTATTATTGATTTGGAATACACCTTTGAGCGCAAGCTCTTTTACAAAGGTTCCACGTCATAGATTGTAAGCAAGTTACACAGGAGAAAGCAGAATAGTAATACAAATGAACAAATATACAATACATCCTGGATACAGAAACCAACAGTGCTAATGTATGCACATAATTATAAAAGAATTAACAACAGTAGAGCTGAACCAGTACTAGAGGGCCGAGTTTCATTTAAAGAGAAACAGCAGCCGACTTGTTAGATCCAATTAAATACAGCAGAATCAGACATTAATAAAAAAAGAAAAGAATGGCAGCCAACTTGTAAGTTAAATAAAGCAATGGAGCAGGGCTGAATACAAACCAGTAATAAAGTTGGCAGGGAGCGGCTCCTTCTAGGCAGCGACCGAGACAGCACTGCAGGGGCAGGGACGAGAAGCTTGTTTGTGGGAGGACGGGCTGGGAGTGGCTCCTTCTTGGCAGCAACTGAGACAGCACTGCAGGGGCAGGGACGAGAAGCTTGTTTGCAGGAGTGCGGGCTGGGAGTGGCTCCTTCTCTGCAGAGATTGAGACTCAGCACTGCAGGGGCAGGGATGAGAAGCTTGTTTGTGGGAGGGCGGACTGGGAGTGGCTCCTTCTCTGCAGAGATTGAGACTCAGCACTGCAGGGGCAGGGATGAGAAGCTTGTTTGTGGGAGGGGCGGGATGGGGCGGCTCCTTCTTGGTAGAGACCAGGACTCAGCACTGGAGGGTAGGGACAAGAAGATTGTTTATGGGAGGGTGGGCTGGGAGCGGCTCCTTCTCGGCAGCGACCAAGACTCAGCACTGCAGGGGCATGTTTATTCCTAGCCGGGTCAAACACCTTAGACATAAAACAGCGAAAAAATTCTCAAATCAAGACAAATTTAAAGTATTACAGAAATGTACATAAATGCAATTTGAAACTGTTAACAAAGTTAGGTAACAAAATTGGAAAAGGGAATAAAGAAAAAAAACAATGAAGAACGGATGCAAATCAAATTAGTAGTTCATTATATTACCATGCAAGTGACTACACCTTAGATCCTAACTACAACCTACTCTTCAGGTAGAACTTAATCAATACTCTTAATTTCTCAACTTTAACAACTTGTGCCAACAGAAAGACATTCTATGACATAAACTGACATGTTATGCAGTATTTAAGTTGGTCGATTTAAAACAATTTAATATGAATACTAGAGCTGCCCTGCTCCATTCTATTCTACTTGTTGCATTTTTCCCACGCTCCTATGCCGGTCTTACTTCCCCCTCCCTCTTGGCCCTTGTATTTATTCCAAGTATGGCCCTTGTATTTATTCCAAGTATTACTCCATATGCTCTTCCCCCATCTAAAGCTGATTCTGTCCACCATCTCTCCCCATTCGGTCCCACTGGTTCCTGGAGATATTTCACCCATAGGCCCATCCTCGTTCAAATTTAGGTCCACTCCTACCCTTGTAGGATACAGTACCCTCAAGTACGATGTTGTTTTAGTCAGCCCCAATTCCAAGTCTATACTTGAAAGCCTCTACCTAGCACCATCTCATAAGCAGTTGCCTCTTTCCTTTCCATAGCCACTGTGAATAGCAATTCTCTGTATAGCCCATCCGCTACCTGAATTCGATTGAGAATTCCCAAGATCCAGAAAACTGGTGAAGAGGTGACCACAACTCCAATTATTTACTCCACCTTCTCCTGGATCTCTTTCCAGTAGGGTTGTATCTGTGGTTACGACTGAAGAATGTGACCAGAACTCCCTGGAGATTCATTACACCTCCAGCAAACATTCTGGATATTTATACCTATGTGAACTAGCTTCTCAGGTGTTCTGTGCCAATGCAATGGCCCAGCACCTTCTTTTGCATTATCTGGGACGTGCAGGGTATGAAATAGCTAGTATAGCATAGCAAAATGCTAAGCAAAACCGGGGATGATGGTAACCAGTTTCAGAAATGCTTAGCAGTGGACTGCTAACCATTGTTTTGAGTGAGTGCATGACACAGTACAATACATCAGTAAAACTACATAATTTTTTTTTTATTTTGCTAATCAATCTGTGCCAAATGCTATGCATTTTCACAACTGACTAGCAGTCTGATGCATGAAAGTGTTAATCATTTTTTTCAGCTTATTTAAAATCCTGCCTAGGGTTGCCTACCATCATCTTTTACAAGTACAGTCAGTTGCAATATAAAAGAAAGTTTGTCGATATTGTACTAATGCAAGTACAATATTTGTAAAGTTACTTGTACTGTATAACACAAGTGACTGTACTTGTATGAGGCGGCAGCAAGCAGAGGAAAGTGTCATCCACCGTCTTGGGAGGTGGGGTGTTAGGGATATTGGCCCCAAGTGGGGGGAGGGGCTGTTGCACTACCAGGAAAAATTATTTTGCTAAAAATGGGACCCAGGAGTGGGAGGAGGCCTACTGGAACCAGATATTTTTTTATATAACAAAGGGACCAGGTTACTCTTGAAGGGGGAATTAAAGCAGGAGCGCACGATAGCAGTGAAAATGTTATCTTACGGTTTCATATTTTATTTTAGATTGCCACGGATCTCCTGACTTGTATGATATCTATTTTTCCACATTTTGAGTCTGTCTGCTTTACCACATTTCTTATGGCTAAAATAATAAAAGGACCACACCTTTTAACGTGACTCAGACCAGATTTTCATCAGTAGTCTCTTGTTTTTGAACACCGATTGCTTATGGTCACTTTTGCTGTGACTATAACGAACTAGAATGCAGCGGACACTGCTCCATGACCTTTAGGGACAGCAGGTGTACACAAACAACTAAGACTACTGCTGAAAACCTGGTTCAAGCCATATTAATAGGAGTACTCCTTTTATTATTTCAAATGTGAACAATAGTAATAAAGCAGACTTAAAATGGGAAAAGAAGGGTATCCTACAAGTCAGAAGATAAGGGGCAATCTAAACTAGAATAAAACGTATAGGTCAAAATTTTCACTGCTATCATGCCTTGCTGCCTTAATATATGCTTCATGAGGTGTACATAAGGAATAGCACAAGGTCTAATAAAACCGATAGTGACTGGAATCCTAACTAATGGGGATGAAGTACTCACATCTAATAACCATACTACCCTAATATAACTATTGTCAGTCCACAGTTCCTACCCTGAGGTCAACATTTTGCCACTATATCCCTCAACTCCGGTCAATAGTTGAATAGTATGTTCCTGTTGATGCAAAAGATTTTTCATTATCAACACATTTGGTTGCTGGGTGACATTTTTGACAAAGTAAACTAAGAAAAAATACATATCCGGTGATCTACAGTAAAGCCACAGGCCTTGCGCCCTATGGAGATACAGTCTCTGCAGCATCAAGTTGCTCTTCGCACAGATAAACAAATGGAACAGTAAGAAACTTCAACAGGACAGCTGCTGCTAATTTTGGATTCCAAATTTTGCTAATCCGTTCAATTTAATAGAGCATAAGAAGATCATAACATTTTCACACTGCATGTCCATAAATAGGAGGCTGTGTGGTCTAGTGATTAGAGCACTGACTTGGGAACCAGAAGATCACAGATTCAAATCTCCACAAGAACCAAATACAGCACTCATTGCATGACACTGAGAAAGTAATTTAACCTTATTGTGCTCAACTTCACCCTGCTGCAGAAATGGGTAGAAACATAGAATGGATAACAGAAAAAGACCACTTATCCCACCCAGTCTGCCAAGGTGTTCCATGCCTAATATGTTTCTGCAAACCCTATTTGGTCTCCAGTGACCCACCTCCACCTTGCCTCCTTTTTAATTACTCTGTCTGTCCCACACGTGCATGAAGACCCCCACAGTTCTAGCCTCCACCAGTTCCGCAGGCCGTCTATTCCAGGCGTCTACCACTATTTTAGTGAAGAAATATTTGTAGCCAGTACCATCCTCGGTGCTGGGCCCTGCATCGACTCCAGAGCTATCCCCAACTCCAGGGATGACACCATCACTGGCGTCGTGCTCAGTGCCGGACACAGGACCAACACCATGGCTGGTGCCACGTCCATCACCTGAGGTGGCATCATCCTCTCCTTCTGCATTGCTATCCACACTGGAGGAAAGAAATGAAAATTACGTACTCACCATAATTCTTTATCTTCTTGGACTAGTCTTCACCATTTATTTATACTACTAGGTTTAAGCTGGAGGTGCTAGGACTCTGCAGGAGCTAAAAATCTTAAGGAGGGCCAACGCCGAGGTAGGATCATGCATGCGTGGCAACGTGAGGCTGGCTGACAACATATAGGCTATTTCGGGGTCGGCCCTCCAACCGCCTCAGTATCTTTTTTACCGAAGAGGTGCAGTGTAACCAAACCAAGTAAACACCTAACTTAAGGGCATAAGATAGGCCTTCTGACCCATAAAACAAGGGTTGAGTAAATGACAGTGTCTTCACAGCCCAAACTGGAACAAGGGAGGTGAAGACCGAGAACAGAGAAAGTGAGCTCAGGGGATGGTGGGTGGGCATATGAATAAATGGTGAAGACTTGTCCAAGAAGATCAAGAATTATGGTGCGTACGTAATTTTTGTGTTGTCTTGCACACATGCAAGCAACATATTGGCATTCTTTGGCATTCCGTAGCTCCCCTACACCCTTTCACTCCTGAACTCTATTCTAGAGCTGCTACCTCCTGTCTCCCTGTCTTGTTACACTCTTTAATGCCCCTCACTACCTCTCTGCTACATCCTCCTCTTTCGCTACTGCCCTTGTCTCCTCACTGCCCCACCCTCTGCCCGTTCTCCCTCAGCCACCTGCTTATCTAGTTTCCCCTGCCCCCAAGCCTCCATCTCACTGCCTACCTCCTGCCACTTTCACTAGCTGCCTCCCACCTACCCAGCACCCTGTGCCTGCTCTCCCCATTCACATTGAATCATGTATGACACCGGTACTCTATACCCCTTTCTCCACACCTTATTTGCCCTCTTTCTGCTCCTACATCCCCCCTGCTCATGTTTCCCCACTGTCCAGAACATCTACCAACTCACGCTGTCTCACCCCCTCCATGGTACCCTCCCTCTCGATCTCATGTTCCCGCCTTGGGCATCTCCAATCACTACGAAATGGCCCTCTCCCCCAAATGGCCGTTGGGTTCTTCCTCTGTCCACCGCTACTACTGCCAAGCTTTACCCAAGGCTCCACCCGTTTACTTGCCCTGGTGACTCTTGGAGTTCTCTGGCCCAAAAAAATAGGTGCCAGTCATGGGTATCTCACACCAGTACTCTAAAACGTATACTTCTTCTCCTGCTATTGTCAGGTAACATTCATCCCAATCCCAGACCAGCCCCTACAATAAGAACAACTCAGACCAATCAACCAGGATCCCTCTCAATAATCTCACTTAACATATGCAGTCTTCTTCACAAAATTGACGCCCTTCAGACTTTTGCCTGCCAGCATAACCCAGATATACTAGCAGTCGTAGAAACCTGGCTCTCACCTTCGGTTCCTGACCATGCTATCACCCTCCTTGGGTATAATGTCTACCAGCTTGATCGAACATCAAAAAGAGGTGGCGGCAGCGCCCTGTACCTTAAGGACACAATCTGGGAGCACCTCATCAACTTAACCCCCCAAACCACCACTGCACAGATTCTTCCTGTCAAGATCCTTCTTGGTGCACACAATAAAGCCATCACAGTTGTCACAGTCTACATTCCACCGAGAGAGCAAGGTAATGGGCTTAATGCAGTCCTAGAGTTTACCAAATCTCTCTCACCTGATTTAGAAACCATCCTCCTCGGTGATTTTAATATTAACTGGCCTGCTGCAGAGGTAGGGGCATACAGGGACTTGATAGCGGCAGCAAACCTTTCTCAGATGGTTAGCTCCCCAACCAGGACAAACTATAAAACGGGTAGCAGCACCCTTCTGGATTGGATCATAACAAGCCATCCCGCCAGGATCACAAGCACCACTGTCCTCCCTGACACACTTAGTGACCACTCCCCCGTCATCTGCTACTGGTCCAATAAATTCATCAAGCCCCCCCCACCCAAAACCATTACTAGCCGGTTTCTACCTAGAGGCAAGCTACCTCATCTCAAAACCTTCCTTAGTCAACAGGATTGGTCCACAGTTCTCACTGCAACCAATGTGAACACCGCACTGGAACACTTCATCAGGATCTTCAACCAAGCAGGTAACATATTTGCACCCTTCAAGAAGCACAAGGCCAAAGCCCTATGTAACCCCTGGCTCACCAGAGACCTACTTAGATGACTAAAAGCTCGAGACCACCTTTTGGAGATTGCCAGAAACACCGGGAGACAAGTTGATATTGCTAACTATAAACGTGCACGAAATGACTGCACCAAATATATCCGGGATACGAAGACCATATATTTCCATAATGCTCTTACTAACTCATGGGGCAATGGTAGTGACTTCTGGAATAACATTAAAGAAGTCACCAGGAAGCAAGCTAAATCACCCTTGTCAGTACTCAGCATAAATGGTGAAACTACACTTGAACAGAAACTCATTGCTGATACATTCAGTGACACCTTCATGGACCTCAGTGTTGTACTCTCACAGGGTTTTTTCGATGAGGTGGTTCCCCTGGCCCCCCCAGCCACCTCCAGCCACCCTCCCTTCTACTTTAAAGCAGTAAAAATGCATCAAATCTGCAGCGACGTTACCAAAGCCATTTGCAACTCCAGAGTGAGCACTGACTCCCTCGATCTCAAACTGCTATCATTCACACTTGAAGAAGTACTCCAACCACTGACCAGGATTTTCAACCTCTCCCTCAGCCTCAGCCAGTTCCCTGACTTATGGAAATCTGCCACGGTAACCCCAATTCATAAAAGTGGTGACAAAACAGCTACTGAGAATTACCGTCCAATTTCCATCTCCACTCTCCAAGACCCTAGAACGGATTGTGCCAGACCAGCTCACCGGCTTCCTAGACAATCACAACATCCTGTGCAAGGAGCAACATGGCTTTAGAAAAGGTCATAGCACCTCCACGGCGCTACTTGAATTCACTGGTGCAATCCATCACTCACTCGATAACAGCCATCTTACTGAGTCCAGCTTCATCGACTTAACTAAAGCCTTTGATACCGTCAACCACAATCTCCTACTTGCCCAGCTTCGACTAGCAGGGCTCTCACCTAACTAGGTGAACTGGTTCAAAAGCTACTTAGACAACCGCTCCCAAAGAGTGAGAATTGCTGGCACACTCTCAGACCAAAGACCAGTCCAGTCCGGTGTACCACAGGGCTCAATCTTGGGCCCCCTCCTTTTCAACCTTTTTCTGAACTCACTGCCAGAATCCTGCCCTGAACAGACCCTACTCTACGTGGATGATGCTGTCATCCTGGCATCCCACCATGATCCAGTCCATCTACAAGATAACCTCCAACAGGCCTTCTCTGCAGTTGAAAACTGGTTCACAAAACACAGACTTATACTTAACCAGAAAAAAACAAAGACCATGACCTTCTGCAGCTCCCAAAACAAACACAAACAATATCAGCTCTCCATTAAAACCAAGCAAGGAGTCACCCTCGAACAAGTTCATACCTTCAAATACCTCGGCCTCACCTTCGACTGTAATCTCTCCTATGGCCCACACATCAATAACGTGGCAAAAGTAGCCAACACCAGGATGGGCCTACTATTCTGACATAGGAAACATCTAACCCCAGAAGCTCTGTCCATAGCTGTCCATAGCTCCATCATCAGCATCATTGACTATGGCCTCATTATCTATGGATCTGCCACAACCTCATCTCTCAGGTGTGTTTCGACTTCCCTCAATCAAGCCTGCCGACTCGTTACTGGTTCCCACCGTCTCACCCACACCTGCGACCTCTACTCCAAAACAGGCTGGCTGCAACTGAACAACTGAATCAAATACCAAACCTGCATCACTGCTAAGAAAATCATGATGGGAAAGGCACCACCAGGAGTCAGCACTCTCCTCAAACCCAAAATCACCAACCGCAACACCAGGAGCTCTAAGCCCCAAATCCTTCAAATCCCCCGCTGCCACACGTCCCAAGGCCTAAGGTCATTTGCATACAGGGCTCCGTGTTGGCTGAATGAGCTCTCTCTAGTGACACCTCATCCACAGCAACGCTTGGAGCGTTCAAAAAAAGCTCTGTCACTCCATAACTGGCACCTCCACCTGTGCTTACACCCCATAACATCTTCATTCCCTACGCTGCTTCTGACCTTATAGGTGTCAGTTTCTGCCCTCTCTTCTTGCACTTACCTGCCCAATGCAACTTCTAATGCATTTGCCCTGTGTCTGTCCTGACAAGGCCCCTCGGCTGCCTCACCCTGACCCTCTACACCTATGCCTTCCCCTACCCTCAGCCCTCTCCCCTTCTTGCCCTCTTCCTCCTATTGTTTCTTGAGTTACTCATCGCTCAGTCTGATTTTGTCAAGCAAAGTTACTGTCTAAAACCATGTACTGTAACCGTTTTATGTTTTAGTGTCTGTTACCCTGTAACCAGCATGACATGGAACCTTTGTAAAAGAGCCTTGGCTCAAAGGTACTTTGTAATCCTAGACACAAATAAACAAATAAACAAAATATTGGGATAGTTTAGAATAGCATGTTTTGGAGGCGCTGTCGTGTTGTGGTCACTGGTGCCACTGCTTTTTCGGGCTGGGCTCCGTGGCATGTATTAAACTGCATGCTGTCTATGACAGCAGTGCAAAAGCATGCCAACAACTTGAAACGATTTAGCCACTGCAATGAGGGAGCTCCCTCTCATTGCAGGGCGTGCCCTGCCTCGTGTAACATTCCAATAAAAGATGGTGGCGGCTGTGCGTCTGCCTCACTGTCCCAATCGAAGCAACGCCAGGGGTGCCCAATTTCGTCGGCATGCCCTTGGTTCAGTTTGCTGATGGGGGAGCCCAATCCCCGTCAACATAATGGCCCCCTTATAATTTCATTTGTGCGCCGAGGGGGTGCCCAATTCCCCTCTGCATCATGCGCACCCTTCGACACGTTTCTGTGCCGACGGAGGGCCCAATCCCCGTTGGCTTCAGTCCCCCTCCCCCAAAATACAGGTGGCACACTGGCAGCCCACCCCAGTGTGCCAAAACACACCTGCAAAATAAGAAAACTGACCCGCGTTGTCTTATTTTTTTTTTGTTCATTTTTACCTGAAAAATGAAAAAACGATCCCTCAATGTGTCCGGTGTCCCTCCCCCAACCTGTACCCACCCTCTGCGTACCCCACCCCATACTTACCTCAGTAGTCTAGTGCGATGATCTTCAGTGGCCCAGGAACATGTCTGTACTCTTCAAAGTCGATCGCAAAGTCAAAAAATGCCGGTAAGCTGTATAATGGCAAAACATTTTTTTTTTTTTAACTTTGGTGCATATCTCAGCCATTTTTGTGAATTTTGGCACCACATTTTCAACATGGCGTTCTTGGGACCCCACCTCATGAATTCAGTCACTGTCATCTCGTTATTCGGTTCTGAAAGGTAATTTCAAGGTCACTGCGTGGAATCACCTTTCGGGACTGATTAATGAAACAACAGTGTCACTGCTCATGAGGTGGGCTCTCAAAATGCCTATGTTGCAAATCTGGTGAACAAATTCAAAAACAAATGTGTTATGAAGCATGTGTTACGAAGTTTCAATGACCAACTTCGGTGAATGTTTAATATTTTTACTCCAGATTTTCAACGTTGCCATTTTTTCACACCTCCTTATGAACAGTACAGCTGTCATTTTCCACATCCTGCCTGAAATGTGTTTTCGTACATCCGGCGCACAATGGCGCAGTCGCTGTAGGAAAACAATGGTCGGGACACAGTATGAAAATCACAGTAACACTGTTCATGAACAGAGGTCTCAAAATGCCTATGTTGAAAATTTGGTCACAAAATGACTATGTTACGAGCGTGCATTGTGCAGCTTCCACGCACAGTTGTAACTTCGAGAATTTTTAATATTTTTACTTCAGATTTTCAACATTGCCATTTTTACACACCTCCTTGTGAGCAGTACAGCTGTCATTTTTCACATCCTGGCCAAAATATGGTTTCGCACATCTGGCGCACAATGGCACAGTTGCAGTGGGAAATCAACGTTCAGGACAGATTAAGAAAATCGTAGTGCCACTGTTTACGAGCAGAGGTCTCCAAATGTCTAGGTTAAAAATTTGGTGAAAGAATTCAAAAAAATGACTGTGTTACGAATGTGCATTGCGCAGTTTTCACACACGTTTGTAACGTCAAGAATTTTTAATATTTACACTCTAGATTTTCAAAATTACCATCTCTTCACACCTCCTTATGAATGGTGTAGCTGTCATTTTTCACATCCTGCCCAAACTGTGTTTTCACACGTGGCGCAGAATGGTGCGGTCACTGTGGGAAATCAACATTCCAGACAGATTAACAAAATCACAGCGCCACTGTTCACGAACAGAGGTCCCAAAAGCATTCATGAGGTGGGGTCACAAAAAGGCCATGCTGAAAATTCGTAGTGCAAATACCAACAAACGCCTGGGGCATTAGGGTTTCTAACTGTAATGTCCCACCTGGTACAGACTAACAGGCGTCAGGGAAGTGCCTTTGGATTGTCAGATGTAATGCTCATGCCACTGCACCCCAACCCCCACCCTGCAGCCACTGGCAGACATCAAGGTGTGCCTTGGATTTCTCGGCCCCAAACTTTACCCCATTCTCCCATACTGCACCCAACTCAATGTACTTCCTTATGAAATGGGGTGAGTGTAAGGCCTGAGGACGCCAAGGCACAACACGACACTATCAGAGTCTGCAGAGTAGGAGTGAGGTGAAATGGCATGAGCTGCTATGGCTACTAAACCGCAAAGGCACACCTCAGTGCCTGTCACTCTCTGCAGGGTGGGTGGGGTTGACGTCGGTTCCATACTTCACTGCCATTCCTATTATGCATCTCTCTAACTCCTGCACTACCAATGCCAACGCCAGCAAGACAACATTCAGCATTGACAAATGCTTGTTATATCTTCCTGGATGTAAGTCTTCACCATTTATTCATACTGCTGGGTTAGAGTACCAAGCTTATACCAAAATTCCCCTGCGCAGGGCGGAAGGAGATGGAGCTCACGCAGGACAAGAGTCTGTTAAGGATTGTCCTGCCAAAGGAAGCATGCTGTCTGGCACGGACATCCAGGGCATGGTGCTTAATGAAAGTTTGAACTGAGCTCCAAGTGGCTACTTTGCAAATTTCAGCAATGGGGACAGAGCAGATGTCTGCCAGAGACAAAGCAACCACTCTGGCAGAGTGAACACGAACTTGGCCTTCCAATTTTACCTGCGCCATAGAGTAGCAGTGATGAAGATAAGCCACTATCCAGGTCGGAAATACACTTAATGGTTACTGGCTGGCTCAGCCAGGAAGCAATAAAGGAGACAAAGAGCTGCTTGAACTGCTGGGTGTCCTTAGTTCTAACAATGTAGAATTGAAGGGCTCTTTTATTTTTCGCAATTGTTTAACCAGGAGTAGCACACTATGCTGAAAGCTTGTTTCCTGGTGCGATCTGGGAGCACGGGGAAGTTAAGTGACTTGCTCAGGGTCACACAGTATACAAGTGGGGGCTGTGGGATTCAAACCAAGGTCTCCAGATTTGCAGTTCAGAGCCTTAAAGATCATGTGCAACGGTTTTTACATATTTTTACTAAAATTTTAAAAAATTGCAGTTCAAGTCCTTGTGTCTTAATGAATGTTTCCTGAAAATTTCATGCTGTTTGGTGTTGTGGTTTTCTTTAAATCAGCATTTGTTAACTTGCTCTATAGTGGCTGAAAACAGTGGAGTTATTTCTGTCCTCTCAGTCAAGCTTAGAGTTGATTACATCATTTTGGAGTAGCTTGCTGTTTGATTCCCAATCAGAGTAGCACTCTGCAGTTTATGGTTTGCTGAGCTGTCCAGGTTTCTTACAAACTCAGTCTCTGGTTTGTGTTTAGAAAGATCAGCTTAAAATATATCATCCTGTTCCTTTAAAAAGCTGATCATTTCAGTTTCAATGCTGAATTGAAGTAGTGGAAATATTTTCCTGTGAGAAATCAGCTTGTTTGTATCACAGCTCAGTTCTTTCTAGTCAAACCATAATTTTTTTTCTAACTATATAACACATAGAGGATAATGTATGGGTCGCTATTGGTAACCAGCTCGTTAACCATTGAGAGGTTGCCATGGTGATCTTGTAAACCTCAAGAGCGAAGCTCCAGAGGTTTATATAGCCATGGCAACCTCAAGATGGTTAAACCAGCTGGTTGCCGATAGTGAACCATACATTTTATTTTATAGTGTATGGTTCATATAACTAATTAAGAAAATACAGCAGGAGCCTTAAACTGCTGTTATATCCATCACTGTTGCTAATTTCTGGCCTTGCTCACCGCTGCGTCCATTTCTGGAAGGTCTTATATTTCTATAGTGGGCATGCACAAACTGTTTCCAGTTGTTAACCCATTGATGTTACGTACCATCGATGGGTTAACAACATGGTGACATCACATCGATGGTAAAACGTTGTTATAAAAAGGTAGATTTCTACCTATAACAACATTCTACCATACATTATAGGGCCATTTAATGAGTATAAGATAAATCTAAATTTTGTTTATTCACAGAAAGTTTGTCTTTGATGTAGACTTCATAAATACAATTATGTAAGAAATTTTTTTTTATATCAGATTAACAAACAGGTGCTTGTCATACTCTACTACAGTATTTCAAGCACACATTTCAGTTCTTTGGTGGTTTCTGTGTGAAAATACATCATGTACGTGTATAACTAAAAACACTATGTGGCATCGGAATGCACCGTGTCTCTGGCCCACATCTGAGGCAGCTGCAGTCTACTGCCACCAGTCCCTGCCTCACAAGCCCCCTGCTTTCTGATCCACATTCGAGGCTGCTGCACACTGCTACCCCCAGTCTTCTCCCAAACAGACAGGGATTATGCACCCTGCTGCCTCCATCCCCTGCCTAAAGAATCCGGACTACTGCACCCTTCCGCCCTCTGCCCAAACAACTGAGGTTGCTCCACTCTGCTGCACTCTCCCCCCACCCTCACATTTAGGGGTGCTGCACCTGTTGCCCCATTCCTGTCTACACAGTAAGGGCTGCTGCACCATGCTGCCCTAGCACCAGAGGTAGGGCTTTTGCTGCACTCTGCTACCCACTATCATTGCTCCAAGTGGTCAGGGCTGCTGTGCCACATGTACCCCATCTCACAGTCAGGGCTACTGTACCCTGATGCCCCATGTCTCCTACCCCACAGTCGACGCTTCAGCACCATGCTGTCTTCTATCCCCTGTCACTACTGACAGGGCTGCAGCACCCTGCTCCTTTCTACACAGTTGGGGTTGCTATGGCCTGCTGTGCCCTAGAGCCCCATGACTCTGCAATTAGGCTGCTGCACCATGCTCCACTTGCCACAAGATTCAGGGCATTTTCTGCACCCTGTTACATGCCTCCACAGTTGAGGCAGATGCATCCTGCTGCCTCCCTGCCACCAGAGGCAGATCCTTTACTACACACCGTTGAGAAAGGAACAGGAGGCAACATGTGCAGTGCCCTTGGCTGTGAGGGTGAGAGAGAGAGAGAGAGAGAGGGTAGCAGGGTGTAGCAACCCCAGCTGTTCGGGAAGGGTGCAGCACAAGAGTAAGGGCATTTGCTGCACCCTGTCCCCTGCCTATGGAGCCAAGGGGTTGTGTGGTGCAGCAGGGCACAATGGTGTCAGGGACAAAGGACATCATGGTGCAGAAGCCTTGACTGTGGGGCAGGACACAAGTGAGCATCAGGGTACAGCAGCCCTGACAATAGCACAGGGTGCACATTGTGCGGCAGCCCAGCCCTTTTGGGGCAATGGAAGTGCATAGCAAGGTTCAGCAGTCCCAACTGCGGATGCAGGCAGCATGAGATTCTAGGGTGTAGCACAACATAGCAGCCCTGACTGTGGAGATAGGAACAGGGGGCAACAGGGTGCTGTGGCCCTGACTGTGGGGGCAGGGACAGAGGGCAGCAGGGTGCAGCAGCCCTGAATGTTCAGGCAGGAGATAGGGTTGGCATCAGGATACAGCAGCCATGCCTGTTTGGGACAAGGGATGTGGGCAGCAGGGTGTAGCAAAGGATCCGACTCTGGTGGCAGGGGGACAGCAGGATGCAACTGCCTCAACTGTGGGGGCATATAACAGGGTTCAGCAAATGACCTGAATATTGTGGCAAGTGGCAGCATGGTGCAGCAGCCTAAACTGCAGAGGCATGGGGCTCTACAGCACAGCACGCCATAGCAACCCCAACTGTGTAGAAAGGGGCAGGGTGCAGCAGCCCTGTCTCTGGTGACAAGGGATAGAGGACGGCATGATGCGGAAGCCTTGACTGTGGTGCAGAATACAGGGGGCATCAAGGTATAGCAGCTCTGACTGTGAGATGGGGTACAGGTGGTGCAGCAGCCCTGCCCATTTGGGGCAACAGAAGCGAATACAGGATGTAGCAAAAATCCCACCTCTGGTGACTAGGGCAATATGGTACAGCAGCCCCAGCTGTGCAGACAGGGAAGCTGGCACTCTAGGGCTTAGCACAGCACAGCAGCCCTGACTGTGGAGATAGGAACAAAGGGCAAAAGGTGCAGCCTCCCTTACAGTGAGGGTGGGGGAGAGAGGGCAGCAGGATGCAGCAACCCCAATTGTTTGGGCAGGGGGCAGCAGGATACAACAGCCCTGATTCTTTAGGCAGGGGATGGAGGCAGCAGGGTACACAATCCTTGACTGTGTGGGAGAAGACGCTGGGCAGCAGGATGCAGCAACCTCAAATGTGGAGCAGAAGGCAGGGGGCTTGTGGGGCAAGGACTGATGGAAATAGAATGCAGCTGCCTCAACTGTGGGGCAGAGACACTGTGCATCAGGATGCCACATAGTGTTTCTAGCTATACCTAACATGATGTATTTTCACACAGAAACCACCAATGAACTGAAATTTATGAGTTCTGACAGGTACCTGTCACAATCTGCTACAGTATTTCAAGCACATGTACTGTTTGTCAATCTGACATGAAAAAAAAATGTTCTTACATGAATGTATTTATGAAGGCTACATCAAAGACAAACTGTTTCTGTAAATGAACAAAATTTAGATGTATTTTATATTCATTTAATAGCCCTGTGTTATATAGTTAGAAAGAAAATCTGAGTTTTGATTAGGAAGAACTGAGAGCTGTGATACAGACAAGCTGATTTCTCACAGAAAAAGAGTTCCACTACTTCAATTCAGCATTGAAATTAAAATGATCAGCTTTTTATGAGAAGATAATGATATATTTTAAGCTGATCTATCTAAACATAAGCCAGAGACTGAGTCTGTAAGAAACTTGGGAGAGCTTAGCAAATCATTAAATCTACAAACTACTGCTCTGACTGGGAATCTAAAACAGCAAGCTACTCCAAAATTATGTCCTCGCACTCTAAGTTTGACTGAGAGGACAGAAATAACTCCACTGTTTTCAGCCACTGTAGAGCAAGTTAACAAATACTGATTTAAAGAAAACTACAAAACCAAACAGCATGAAATTTTCAGGAAACACTAATCATGACATAGGGACTTGAATTTCAGCTTTTCAAGCTTTTATAAAAAATGTGTAAAAACCGTTGCACATGATCTTTAAACCACTGTGCTATACTGCCTCCCTAACATCCCTTTTAACATCCAGGGAGTGAAGGGTATCCCCTTTATTTTGGAAGTTAAGAAAGTAAGTGAGCAATAACAAGGGCTGGTTCAAATGGAACTCTGACATCACTTTGGGCAGAAACGTGTGTTGTGTACGCAGAACAGGATGAAACTGCAGAGAGGTGGACTATTACGGTGGAGTACTGCAGCTGTGGAGATGAATGAAGCACAGGTTGGGATGAACCAGGGATCCCTGTGTCAGCAGGTCCATCCATAAGAGTAGAGGCTTTGGAGGGACCACAGACAACTTGTTGATCAATGGAAACGAAATCTGCCATGGCCAGGATGAAAAAATTACTCACTGGGGTAATTCTGTTTCTTCCAAAGTATTCTTCAATATGATTAACTCTAGCAGTCAACCTCCTGAGCTGAACTGCCCTGGAGATGAATGGAACTTATGCAAATGATGGAACATCTATTGGCTCGTGCCACCATTCAAACTGCTGCCCTTACCAACTGCTGCGTTCTGTAATGCTCAGATTTCATTGGAGCCTGCCCTTACTAATCTATTGCACACCAGTGATAAGAAATTTTTAACAATAACAACCCCATTTTACCCTGTCCCCTAGTAACACCAGATAGGACCATAAGAAGGAAAACAGAGCCACCTGGTTTTCAAAACTCAACATAACCAGTATAAGACCCATATAACAATAAAAAACACCAACTGTAATGCAGAGGCTAACTGGTTCTGGAAATGGAGGTAGGGTGGGAGAGTTAATCATATTGAAGAATACCTTGAAAGAAACAAGATTACCTCAGTGAGTAATTTTTTCTTCTAACCCTAGGAATTCTTCAATATGATTAACTCTAGCAGACTATGAAGCAGTACCTTTGGAGTGGGCACAAAACCCTATTTAGGGAACAAGATCTGCAACACTGCTGTGCCAAACCTGGCATCACTTCTGGATTGTGTATCCAAGATATAATGCTTTTTAAAAGTACTATATGTACTGTTCTCCATGTAGCTGCTTTGCAGATTTAAAGTAGGAGAATGTCTCTGGCTGCTGTTACAGTAGCAGCTATGCCCCTTGTAGAATGAGCCCTCAGACCCACTAGGGGCTCTTTACCAGCCTTACTAGAGTAGAACTGAATACACTGCACTGTCCAGCATTTTTGAAGCTGGTTTTCCTTTTTCCACATCCCCACAGGTCAGGAACAGCTGTTGTCTGTCCTGCCTATAGGCCTTAGTGTGGTCAAGGTAGCAGTTGAGAGCCCGCTTGACATCCAGGCTATGCAGCCTGCGTTCCCCTGAACTAGAGTGTTTAGTAAAGAAGACTGCCAAGGTGACAGACTGATTCAGGTGGAAGCCAGAGATTACCTTTGGAAGGAATATCCTGTTAGTCCTAAGTACCACTTTGTCCCTGTGGAAGGAGATACAGTTCTCCAAAATGCACAGGGCTTGTAACTCACTTATCCTCCTGGCTGAAGTGATAACCACCAGGAATATGCCTTTCCAAGTGACAAACTTCAAATGTGCTGTAGCCATGGGCTCAAATGGAGGCTCCATGAGCTTAGCAATGCAAACACTGAGGTCCAAAGAAGGCACCGGTTCCCTATGGGGAAGATGCAGGTGGGCTAGCCCTTAAAGAATTTCTTGAAAATGGGCTTAGTAGCCAGAGAAGCACCCTTGCCGGCCAAAAGATAGGCTGAAACTGTTGCCAGATGGACCTTAAGGGAAGTGGTCTGTAGGCCCAGTGAGTGCAGATGGGTGAGATAGTCCAACAGGACTCGTAGCCCTGCTTGGGAAGGTAATATCCCACTAGAGTTACACAGATAGAAAATCTCTTCCATTTGGAGGCAAACTGTAGGTTTTCTTGGTAGAGGGTTTCCTACAACTCCTAAGAACCCTGAGTATGCCTTCAGTGAGGTGTAAACCTGCATACTCTAGGTCTTCAAAAGCAATGCCGTGAGTCTGAGAGACCTGAGGTCCGGATACAAGATTCTGCCCCGAGATGAGGTCAGAAGGTTGTGCCTTTGAGGGAGGTGTATGGGCTGGGCCACTGACAGGGAGAGCAGTAGCGAATACCATGGTTGCCCGGCCCAGTCCGGGGCTATCAGGATCATGGCAGCTGGTTGAGACCTGTGCTTGATCAAGACCCTGGGTAACAGAGCAAATGGATGGAATACATATATTCTCCTCTCTGACCAGTTCAACACTAGGGCATCCATGGGCACTGTGCCCCTTGCTGGAGGCCTGCAGCAGAATACAGAGAAGTGATGGTTCTCCTGTGAGCAAAGATATCTGTCTCAGGCGTACTCCACCTGTGGAACACCACTTTCAGTACTTGTCTGTTTAAAGACCATTCGTGGTGGTTTGGGTTGATTTTGCTGCGTGCATCTGCCAGAGTGTTGCCTTCCCTGGAAGATGGATGGCCGATAGTGACACCTGTAAGGAGTATGCCAGACTCCAAATTGTCATTGCTTTTCTGCACAGCAGGTTGGATCTTGTCATTCCCTGCTTGTTGATGTAGTACATTGTGGTGGTATTGTCTGTCTTGATATGTACCACTTTGTCCCTTACCAGGGATATGAAGGACTGCAGTGCCAGAAGCACTTCCCTGAGCTGTAAAGATTTATATGCAGGAGTGACTCTGCAGGGGACCATGTACCATGCATTGTATGCTCTTCCAGATGTGCTCCCTCCACCACAGGAGGGAGGTAACTGTTGTGAGTAGCAGAGTTGGGGATTCCTTTTCGAATGGGACCCCTCTTTTACAAAGATTCCATGTCAAACAGTGACAATGACAACAAATAACAAACAGTTTATACACAATACTCGAATAGTAGCTAGCTAGTATACAATAAGGTACAATGTCATTCACAGTACCATAGGTGATAATACAGCTTCAAGAGCATTCAACTAGGGTAAAGGACAGTGTTTATATGTAGCAAAGGAGATAAAGAGGTGCGGCACCTAGTGTGAGAGTCTGAGGAGGTGTCAAGGTGAGGGGTAGGGGAGACTGGGGGGGGAGAGAGTGGGCGGCCAAAAGAAGTGGCTTTGTCTAGGAGGTTGGGAGGTAGTGGTAGTAGTTTGATTTTAAGGTTGATCCAGTGGGGGGAAAGGCACAGGGGTAGAGGAAGACAGAGGGATAGGGCAAGGGGGAAGAGTTAAAAGGAAGGGGAAGGAGAGTGTGGGTGAGTGGGCATTATAGAGTCCTAGTGGCAGTCACAAACTGTCCTAGTAAGAAGGTGTTGCCTTAGGCCATTTTTGAATTGTGAGATGCATTGGGAGTTTAGAATGTGCACTGGGATTTCATTGAGCCATTGGGGGGCCCTATAGCTGAAAGCATGCTGTCCCTGCACAGTTCAACGGAAAGGTGTTGATAGGGCCCCCCCTCATCCTGCCTCTGGTGGTATAGCTGGTGGTACTTGGTGTTAGGATGCTAGAAATGCATGGGAGGTTTTACCCATTAGAACCTTTTTTCCAAGGAGACATGTTTGGAATATAATCCTGTTCTTTAGTGGCAGCCTATTGGTCTCCATGTATAAGAAGCAGGTGTGGGTATTTCAATCTGCAGCCATTGTGAGCCTACATGCCTTGTTGAGGGCAATGTGAATCCTTTTTTGTGCAGTGTCTGTTGCTGCACCGTAGACCACCAATCTATAGTCGATGGTAGAAAGGATGGCGCTGGAGACTGAAAGACGGAGGGCCTCTGGAGTGAGATACTTTTTATGCCTATAGAGTATACCCAGCTTGGTGTTCACTGCCTTTACCACTGTGTCGATGTGTTGGGTGAAGGTGAGGGAGTCATCAATGGTGACCCCCAGGTACTTGAAGGACAGAACTTGTTCTAGCGTCTCACTGTCTTTATTGGAGATGGTGAGGGGAGGGAGCTTCTTTTTGTGCTGTGGGCTGGCTGTGAGCATCACCTTGGTCTTTTTGTAGTTTAATAGAAGTTTATGGCTACAGAACCAGTCTTCCAACCTGTAGAAGGATGCCTGCAGCTCGGAGTGGAGGGCGACTATTGCTGGTGAGAAGTGCAGCGTCATCTGCATAAAGTATCAGTTTAGTATCACAGGCTTTAGGAAGAGGCTGAATAGTAAGGGCCCCAGTATTGACTCCTGTGCGACCCCTAAAGATACCTCATTGAAGCTAGATACTGTGTGCCCAATTTTTACACATTGGCTTCTGTGTGTCAGGTAGTCCTTGAACCAGCAGACAGCAGTGGTTGCAACCCCCAGGTTCTGTAGTTGAGTCAGGAGGAGAGAGTGATTGACAGTGCAGAAGGCTTTGGTGAGGTCTATGAAGACTTACCCCACCAGTTTTCCTTCATCTAGTGCCTTGTGCGAGTAGTCAGTGTAGTCCAGCAAGGCAGTGGAGGTACTATGATTCTGCCTGAAGTCATGTTGGTTGGGACATAATAGGTTGTATTTGTTGAGGTTATCTGTGAGTTGGGCGGCCACAATCTTTTCCAGGGCTTTAGATAAGGGAGAGAGAATGGATATTGGCCTATAATTGGTGGTGCATGTCATATCACTGTTCTTGTGCACCGGCATCACAAGAGCCTGTTTCTAAATCCCGAGGAATTGTGCAAGAGCCAGCGATTTGTTAAACAGGTTGGTTCTGTCTTGCCACCAGTACAGGGCCTGTAACAGTGTCTTTGGAACTGGTATCAGCTTTGAAAGAGTCTCTCCTTTGATACCAATGTGCTCTGAGATGAAACGGAATGTCCCTCATTTGTAATCTGCAGCCTTGCACTGTTCCTGTTGCTGCGGGCCATGTGCCCCAGCAACTGTAGGAAGTGCTTTGCTGGCCCTGGCCTGTTGATCCTGAAAGATCCTGCCAGCCGCAGGATATTGTCTACCCTGTCTTGAGGGAGGAATGCCCTCCCTTGCAGGGTGTCCAGTTCTGCCCCTATGAAGTTTAGCACCTGGACAGGTTGGAAAACTGATTTTTTTGACACTGATTAAGAACCCTAGAGACTCCAGTGTGTCCTGTGTGAACCTGAGAGCTTCCTTCACCTGTTGTGGTGACCTGCCTATGACTAACCAGTTATCCAAGTAGGGAAACACTGTGATGATCTGCCTTCTCAGGTGTTCCACCACTACTGCCAAGCACTTTGTGCATGCCCTGGGACGTTCAGAGCAAATGGCAGGGCTGAGAACTGATAATGTCCTGAAGGTAGTCTGAACCTGAGGTATTTTCTGTGTGATTTCCTGATAGGAATGTGGAAATAGGCATCCTTTAGATCTAGTGATGCCAACCAGTCTCTTTGCTGAAGTGTGTGAGGAATCATTGCCAAAGTTACCATCAAGAACCGTGGCTTTGCTAAGTGCTTGTTTAGAGCTCTCAGATCTAAAATAGGTTGCCACTCCCCATTTTTCTTTGAGGTTAGGAAGCACCTGGAGTAGAACCCTTTCCTCCTTTGGGTGAGAGTGACTGGCTCCACTGCCTTTGTCAGCAACAGGTTTGACACTTCCTCTTTCAAGAGTGCCCTTTCTGCAGGGGACGAAGGTCTGAAAAACCTTGTTCTTAGTCTAGGGAAAGTTTTGAAGCTGAGGGCTAGTCCCTGACTCACCACCTCCAGTATCCACATGTCTGTGGTGATGGTTTTCCATGTCTGGAAGTAGTGAGTCAGCCTGCCCCTACTGACATCGTGGAGGCGACCCTGACTGACGCATCAGGGGTTCTGTGTGGCTTAGGCTGCAGCCCACATGGCCTGGTCCCCTCATCTGGAATCCCTTTGACCCATACCCCTGAAGTAGCCCTTTGGCTGCTGATAAGCAGGCTAAGCTTGGGCTTGGAAAAAGGGTCTGTTGTATCCCCTACCTCGACCTTCCCTGTGACCTATAGGAGGTTGAGGCCTTTTCTTCTGCAGAGTTGCTCTTATAGGTGGTTTTGTACTCATCCACCTTTTTCATGTATGCCTCTGTTTTGTCCCCAAACAAGGAGTTGTTCTTCACTGGGAAATCCATGGCTTTAGCCTGAGTGTCCTGTGTCAGGTTTGTGGTTCTGAGACAGGCAAACCTCCTCAAAGCAATTGCTACTGCCCAGGGGTGTCAACAGGCATACACACTGTACTCAGCTGAGTACAGTGAAAAAGATATCAGGCAGGGGCAACAAAAAGAGGAAAGCAAGAACACTGCGACTCACATTGCGCTTTTGTCATGTTGAGCCCATTTGCCTTTATTGTTTGCTTTGAGGCACTGATGCCACCAGCCAAATACACAAACAAAAACAACTTACCAGGCAGGCAGAAAGACAAAGGAATGAGGATTACTGGAAGAAACTGATTACTTGAACTCAGACATTGCAGATCGGGGGTGCTACTGTTGGCAAGGCGTGGCAGCACATATTTTGGTTTAAGTTTAATAATGGGGGTTGGGGGGCAACAGTGCATCAGTTTTGAGCACAAGTTTAGAATTCCTGGCTACACCCCTGCTACTGCCAACTGGCTGTGTTGTCGTTAGCATCTACTGCCATGTGGAACTGGTATTTTGAGGCTTCTAAGCCACATCTGGCTGTTTCCACTAAGTCTGCCGCCAAACCAGGTGGTGCTTTGTCTGCCATAGCCATGGCAGAGCTCCATAGGGATTTTTGGTACTGGGCAGCATAAGCCATGTCATTGGTCTGCCTAAAGCCCAGTGAAGCTGCCAAGTAGCCTTTCTTGGCTATGCTATCCATTTTCCTGGAATTTTTTATCAGAAGGATGGGTTGCTATGTGCACCTTTGCCCTATCACAAGCTGCTGATTGTACCACCTCCTCTGGATCACAGTGGGAAAACAGGAATTCCGCCCCCCGAGCGCCTGAGCTGATACTTCTTGTCAGCTTTCTTATCCACTGGGGGCATTGAATTAGGAGTCTGAAGGACTTGGCATGCTTTTTCAAGAATTTATTAATGGGGGAGTAACAACCTCTTGGTAGGCGTTAACCTCGTCATCTCCATGAATTCTGCCTGCTCCTCATCCTCCACAGACTCATGTGTAGTGAGGTCAAAGGCATCCACCATCTGTTTCACAAATGTGAAATAAGAAGAAAAATCATCTGGAAGCCTTGGAGCAGATTCAAAGTCCTGCTCAGGAGAAATCACCAGTTCCACCGGATCATCTTCATCCTCTTCCTCATCATATACTTCAAATGTGGGATCCTATACCATCGAACCGATCTTTGAACCGTAGGGTTAACTAAACTTGGAACCGTTAGTGGAACCAACAGTTACCCTAATACTGGTTGCAGCTGAACCGGCAGTAACCCTTGATTGGTCGCAGCTTGGAGGGCTTGTAATATTTGCAGAGCCTGAGCCACTGCCTCTGTCGATGGTACGGTTGGTTTTGGAACCGAGACCTCTGTTGTTTTTCCAGCCGGAGATTCTGTATACTTTTTGTTATATTTTTTCTTAGCCAGAACCGGGTCTTTCACCAGTTCCCTAGGCCTTTTCAGCTGTGATATCTCGCCTTTTTCAGGGCCAGTAGATTCTACATCTTTTGTCTTTTCTTTAGTCTTATCATGAGCAGGATCGCTAGGATCCAATGGAGAGGCCATTCTATCTTGAAAACGCTGAAGACGTTTTTCCATTGTTTTTTCAGGTAAAGTTTTACAGACCTCACAATCAGCCTGGAAATGTGAAGAACCAAAACAAAATAAACACAAATCGTGTTTTTCAGCCTTGGCATAGACCTCCCCACACTTAGTACAGTTTTTGAATCCGGTAGGCTCTGTCTTTTTCTTTGGTTTATAGGACATACCCACAGACTATTTCTTTATCAAAAATAGAAAGATAATTATTATAAGTCCAGTTTCCCACCAAGGTTAAGAGAAGTGAAAACCCAAGTAAGTGGTTCGCAGAATAACACTGTAGGTTCCTGAACTGAGGAAAAAAAATGCAAATCTGTCAAAATAAGACGAAATCGCAAATCAAACCAAGGAGGATCCCAACTTAAGTTTTAAATGTATTTTAAGGATAACAAAAGAAACAGAATAAGCCTAGATAGCCAGTTCCTCGACAGTTGTCGAGAACCACTGAGGCACCGCTGAGGTAAAAACAACTAAAAAACTAGCGTTAACTATAAAAACTAAGTAAAGGCAGCAGTGCTAATACAGAAATAAAATCAAATACTTAGTTTCAATGAAAATAAATGTTTTCTCAGACACACTAGGAAGCAGTCTCCAAGTCATCTAATTGGGCAGGCAGAGAAAGAAATCTGAGCGTTATAGAATGCAGCAGTTGGTAAGGGCAGCAGTTTGAATGGTGGCAAGAGCCAATAGGTGTTCCATCATTTGCATAAGTTCCATTCATCTCCGGGGCAGTTCAGCTCAGGAGGTTGACTCCTAGAGTTAATCATATTGAAGAATTCCTGGGGTTAGAAAGGGCGATCAGAATAATTTTGC
This sequence comes from Neoceratodus forsteri, assembly GCA_016271365.2. Taxonomy (NCBI): domain Eukaryota; kingdom Metazoa; phylum Chordata; order Ceratodontiformes; family Ceratodontidae; genus Neoceratodus; species Neoceratodus forsteri. Next base: position 1,226,613,901 of record CM057450.1, read on the forward strand.
TGCTATGAGCATCCAGCCTGAGCAGAACCCTCTGAACCAGTGGCAGAGGAGGAAATGCATACAGAAAGTGATTTGTCCACAGCAGCCTGAATGCATCCTGACAAAAAATGCCAGGTCCTGAATTTTTGAAGCAGAACTAAGACAGTTTTGTGTTGAGTGGGGATGCAAAAAGGTCCAGGTCTTGGGTTCCCCACTCGTTGAAGAGCAACTGAACAACATATGGAGCTAATGACCACTCGTGAGGGTCTACCTCTGTCCAACTAAGCTGATCTGCCAGGTTGTTCTGATCTCCTGGTAGATAAACTGCATGAATTAGAGCATTCTGCACCAGACACCATTCCCATACACTCACTGCTTCACTGCAAAGTGGCTATGAGTGTGCCCTGCCTTGTTTGTTGATGTAGTACATCGCTGATTTGTAGTCTGTCTGCAGAAGGATTACTTTTTGACTGTCCAAGTCTACTAAGACTAGAAGTGCGTAAAGGACTGCTCTCATTTTCAGAACGTTGATATGGAGGTGAGATTCCATCTGAGTCCATACTCCCTGGATGTGATGGCCCAGGAGAGATGCATCCAGAGTGAGAGTTATCTGAGACTCTGGTGGAGTGAAAGGGAGACCTTGAAAAAGGATCTATTTATTGAAAAGTTTCACCAGGAAAGGCACACTGAACAATATAAAAATGTTCATCTCACGGAGCAATCCTGCGGTAAGGGGACAAGGGAGTACATAATCATATAAACAATGCTGTACAATTATCGACCGAAGCTCAATGGCCACAGTACACAATAATAATACAACACATTTCATCCGTAAAATAAGCAATGAGTCAGATCAAGGCATAACATTAGGAGCTATATTGTTGTGAAGAATTGTAGGATATTACACGGTAGAATTTGTAGGAATTATACAGTACAGAAGGAGCTGTCCCAGTCACAGGGGTGGAACTGCCTAGTAGTAATCAGGAAACTTGTAGATAATTACTGTACAGTAGACGAGGGTACTGAAAATGCACGTAATCCATGATGAGTAAGGAAGGATGTCCTCTCGTGTCCACCATACTAGTGACCGATGTAGGGGTTCCGTCACTTTGATGGGGTGATACTGAGGGTGCGTAACCGGTGACCACTAGGTGCTGAGCATCCACCAAGTCATTCTCATGTGTAGTCGTGCCAGTGGTACTGTGAAGACCAAAGCGCCCATGAGTCCTAGCATTCTTCACATGGAGTGGGCTCATACTGAGTTGTTTTCCATGATAAAATGTGCCATTGGAAGGATGTCTTTCTTTCTGTCCTCCACAAGGAAGGCCTTTGCCATGACAGTGTCCAAGAGAGCCCCTATAAAAGGGAGCTGCTGCGAGGGCTGAAGCTGCAGTTTCTCTACGTTTAGCAGGACCCCCATGGAGGTTAGGAACTGAACCACTGTGTTCACCGCCTCCTCCATATCCATCGTGGATGGACTTGCTAGAAGCCAATCATCCAGGTACAGAAACACTTGGAGCCTGAGCTTTTGAAGATGTGCTGCAAGAACTGCGAAGCATTTTGTAAATACTCAAGGTGCCAAGGATAGCCCAAATGGTAAGACTCGGAAGTGATAGTGCTAACCCAAGACGAAAAATCATAGTAATTTGTGCAGACTTGGGTGTACTAGAATATACTGGTAGGTGTCCTGCATGTCCAGAGATGCCAACCAGTCCTGAGGTTGGAAAAATAGCAGAAGAGTCCATAGGGAAACCATCTTGAGCTTCTCCCAGTACAGAAACTTGTTTCATTTTCTAAGGTCGAGTATAGGGTGCATGCCCCCTGTCTTTTTTGGAACTAGAAAGTAATGGGAGTAGAAGCCTGTGTTGCATTCCACTAAAAGTACTACTTTCACTGCTCTGCTTCTGAGAAGGCCCGCAATCTCTGAAGCGAGAAGGTCCAACTTGGCAGCAGATAGGGTGAGTTGCCTCTTGGGTGAACAATCTGGGGGCAATTCTGAAAAGTTCAGTAAATACCCCTCTTAGATGATCCTCAGGACACATTTGTCCATGGTGATACAGCTTTATTGACTGTAAAAATGGGTCAGACTACCTCCCACTAGAGAGGAGGGATCTGACTCGGGCAGTTGAGGCACAGCCAGGACCAGAGACTCAGAGGGTGGCACTGGCGCTTTCGGGGCCTGTGCCTTTTGCTGCGCTTTCTTCTGTGATTGAGGGGGTTGCTGCCTGACTGGGGCTCCTCTGCCCCTCCCATGAAAGGACTGCTCATAACAAAAAAACTGATGGCCCCTTCCTTTCTGGGGTTGTGAGGGGGCCGGTCTAGCAGATTTTATGGCAATTCTGGTTTTCTGAGAATCCTTGAGAGACCACCCTACAGTACCTGTTGGCTGAACAGATAGGTGCCATCAAAGGCAACATTCATAACTTGCTGCTGGGCATCAGAGGAGAATCCTGAGGTTTGCAGCCAGGAATGCTTCCTAATGCAGATTCCAGCAGCGGCAGCCCAAGAGACAGTGTCAAATGCATCCATGGCTGCTTTTAACTGGTGACTGTTAGACTCTATGCCATGGATAACAGTCTGAAGAAGCATCTGCTTAGTATCCGACTCTGGCAGGGTTTCTGCCAGAGATTTAAGGAAGGCCCAGAGGACATACTCATATTGGGAGAAATGGCCCTGATAACTGGCTATTCACATGCCCAAAGTTGCTGCTGCAAAAGCTCTTACCCATAGTGTCAATCTTATGAGAATCCTTATTAATAGGGTATGCTGTAACCGCTTGTGGAAGGATGACCTTGTCATTTTCCACCAGTATGAAAAATTTGTCTGTGATAGGCTGGGAAGACAAAATTGGTCTAATCCTTAGAAGAGGAATACTTTCGGGCCATAAATTTACAAATGGAAGGAATAGTGGCATGCCTGGCCCACATTGCTTCCGAGAGGGTTTCAAAAGGTGGAGGAATTGGGAGGGGTGAGGTTAACTAGAATATTCAGCACATGTAGTCACTCAAGACATAACCACTTGCCTGGATAAGGGGCTGAAGTCTCGAAGGCCAGGGCAGCCTGCATATTCTTTAACAAGTCTGAAAGGAAAGAACTTCCTGAGAAACTGCAGAAAGTGAAGATTATCCTCCAGACTGTAAAAAGTGTCATCATCCACACCCTCAGAAAGAATGAAGTTGGGGTCAGACTTATCCCTTTCTGAATCCCCCTCAGAAGAAATAGGAAGGAGGAGGACCCTAGAAGACATCTGCTAGACTTCGGTGTAGGAAAAACAAACTACACCAGTACTGGAAGGGAGGCTGGTGCCAAAGTCAGTGCCACACCTGGCACCAGCACTAAAGACCACGGCACCAAACCCGGTGCCAGAGCCCTCCCAAAGGACCCCAGCACTGGAGGTGGTGCTGAGCAAACGTCCAGGTCAGAGGAGGCCAAAGTTAGGTCCGGATGTGGCGTCAGAGCAGGCCTCGGAATGCCTAAGTCCTAAGCCAGGCCGAAATCAAACTCCCAAGGCTAGCCAGCCAGAAGAGACTAGAGGTGGTACCAGTGCCGATCCCTGTGAGAAAGGCACATGGGATCAACCTCGGCAGTGCGGTCCCCATCAAGGGAAAATAATCCAATGGCGGAGGCAAGTGCTCTGCCAGACTCAGACTCCCCCACCCTGGTCTCAAGAGCCAAGGTCCAAAGACCCTGGCATCGGGTCCGTAGGCAGAGAATAACAAGCCAGATGCTGAACCCACTGCTATAACAGCTGCCCACTGATGAAACTGCCCCCCCAAGGTCCTGATAACAGACAGAGAAGTGCTTCGGGTCCGCGACCTCGAACAACCACAAACAGAGTGCAATGGGGAGCAAAGCCCTCTGCTCATGCCCCTAAAAGCTCTCTTAACCGACTACCAGCCAGTGACCTCGAGCAGTACCATTTCTTCCGCTTCCAATGGGAAGAAGAAGAACCCGAGTTCGAGCAGTGCCGGGTCCCCAACCTGGACTGGGAATGGGAAAGCTTCTTTTGTATTTACAGGAGGACTGTTCCCCCTCACAAACACCGGACTGACCGTGGTCAGAGCTCCCTCTGTATAGGGCGATGGAACGGACTCAGCCCAGCTGCCAGAGCAGCTTTCTAAAAGAGACTCCCTGCTGTTGTCACTGTCAACATCCATGTTCGATTCCGTTGTTCAGTAGGGCTGAAGAAACTGAAAAAATGAACTTGTTTTTTCTTGTTTTTTTAAACTGAGGAAAAAATAAATATTAAATAAATACTGAATGAACTAAATGTTGCTGTTGTATAGATGTGAAGATCTGACTCCCGGCAGGTGAGCGTCGTCGTCACTGAAGTGCACTCGACTGTGGGAAAAAAGGAACTCAGGCAGCTAAAGGGTCAACGATGAGATAGCATATATGGCGTGAGCCAGCCTTGCAGTGCCACGCATGCGTGGTCCTACCTCAGTGCCGGCCCTCCTGAAGATTTTTGGTTCCTGCAGGGTCCCAGCATCTCTGGCTTGAAACCCAGCAGTATGAATAAAAGGTGAAGACTTACGTCCAGAAAGATCCACCTCTGCAAAAGGATGTAGCACAGCACTGGTGCAGGTTCCTCCACTGAGACTGCAAATGGTGTCAGAAGGGGACCCGATGTTGTGGCTGGAGCCACCCCACTCACCAACTCCATGAACAGTGCCAAGAGCCGGGGTGGCACCAGGCCATGACACCAAGGTGTCTACCAAGGGAGACAGAGTGTGTAACCTCGGCCTCACCACCAAGGACGCATTCTGCTCAGGGCAGGCAGATTCTGGGGGGTTCACCCAGCTATCCACCAGACCCACACACCAGGCACACTGATGCCTCAGCGAGATGAAGTCAAGGAGAACCCTGTACATTCATGGAACCAGAGGCCCCGTGAAGGGGCCAAAGAAAAAGGCCCAGTGACCTACATGAGAAAAAGACCAAGGTAGAAAGGTCAGTGGAGGATGCTGCTATAGAAGGTAAAGCCATCAAAAAATGGAGAGCAATGAGTACCAATGCCCGTAGTCTGGGTAACAAACTTCCTGAATTAGTGGCCTAGATGGAGGAGAAACATCTGGATATCGTGGCAGTCACAGAAACAAGGTACACACAGAACCATGACTGGGACGTAAACATACCAGGATACACTATCTACAGGAGGGACAGGGAGGGTAAAAGAGGAGGAGGAGTAGCTCTCTACATAAGGGAAGGAATCAAAGCAGTAGAACAAAAGGGTAAACAGGGAGGAGAAGAAGCACTGTGGGTCAATTTGGAGGCAGGCAATGGCACCACAATCCGCATGGGGTTGTATATGACACCCCTCTTGGGGAGGAAATGGACAAGGAAATGACAGAAAGTATACTTAGAATGGCAGAAAAAGGGAGATATTGCTGATGGGTGATCTGAATATGCCAGATGTTAACTGGAGTGCAGTTGCAGCAGCCACTTCTAAGAGTGGGATTATTCTAGATGCCCTACAGGGGGCATGCCTTAAACAACTAGTATTGGAACCCACTCGAGAGGGAGCAATTTTAGACCTGGTTCTCTCAAATGGAGATGGAGAGAGGATCACAGATGTAGAAGTGGATAGCCATCTGGGAACTAGCGACCATCGAACAGTATGGTTCACAATAAACACAGCAATAGAGTCAAGCCATACAAAGGCAAAAGTACTGGACTTCAGGAGGGCTGACTTTGCCAAAATGGGTGAGTGCATAAGGAATGAACTAGCAAATGGGCAGGAAGGAGGGGTGGAAGAACAATGGGGAATAATAAAAACTGCCATCACGGAGGCAACAAGCCTTTGTGTGAAGCAAATAAACAAAACGAAATGATGTAAGAAACCACTATGGTTCTCAAAGGAGGAAGCAGTGAAGGTTCAAGAGAAAAAGAAAGCATTCAGAAAGTACAAGGAATCACAGAAGGAGCAGGACAGAGAATTGTATCAGTTAAAGCAAAAGGAAGCTGGAAAGGCAGTCAGAACAGCAAAGGCCCGAACCGAGGAAAAGATAGCCAACTCAGTTAAGAAGAGGGATAAAACCTTTTTTAGGTACATCAGGGAGAGAAGGAAAACCAAGGGAGGGATAGTGAGGCTTAATAAAGGGAAAGGGGGTGGGCAGAGGGTGACGGTGAAAAGGCAGAGATACTAAACAAATATTTTTGCTCAGTATTTACAAATGAAGAGGGCGAGGTACCTAAAACAAACAATAGAAACACTATAAATACAGAAGTTGATACCAGCCCATTTACAGAAGAAAGGGTTCTGAAAGAACTCTTAAAACTGAAGGTGGACAAAGCAATGGGGCCTCATGGGATTCATCCCAGAATTCTAAAAGAACTAAGGGTAGAACCAGTGACACCACTGACTACCCTCTTTAACAAATCATGGGAGGATGGGGTGGTACCTGAGGACTGGAGGAGGGCAGATATGATTCCCCTTCACAAAAGTGCGAGCAGAGCAGAAGCAGGAAACTACAGACCTGTTAGTTTAACCTCAGTGATAGGGAAAATGATGGAATCACTTCTGAAGGAAAGACTTGTCGAGTACCTAGAGGCCAGAGGGGCACAGGACCCAAGGCAGCATGAATTCAGAGCAGGAAGGTCATGCCAGACGAATCTAATAAATTTCTTTGACTGAGTGACCGAAGTAGTAGATCAGGGAGGGGCTGTGGACATGACCTACCTAGGTTTAGCAAGGCATTTGACTCAGTCCCACACAAAGATTAATATACAAGTTAGCCAGCCTGGGAGTGGGTCCCAAGATGATAGCCTGGGTAAAGAATTGGCTGGAGAATAGGACACAGAGGGTAATAGTAAATGGAGTCCACTCTGAAGAAAGGGGTTACTAGTGGGGTACCAGAGGTTCAGTATTAGGATCGGTCCTCTTCAATGTCTTTATAGCGACATTGCAGAGGGACTGGAAGAAAAGTATGTCTCTTTGCAGATAACACAAAGATCTGCAACAGAGTTGATGCACAAGGTGGGGTGGAAAAGATGAGAAGGGACTTGGCAAGGTTAGAGGAATGGTCAAATGTATGGCAGCTTAGATTCAATGCTAAGAAGTGCAAGGTAATGCACCTGGGAAACAAAAACCCAGGGAAGAGTACACAATGGGGGTGAGATATTAACAACAACAAAATGGAAAGGGACCTGGGGTAGTCATATCAGATGACTTAAAGGTGGGCAAGCAATGTGAGAGGCACAATGAGGGCTGGGGGATACTGGGATGCATAGGAGAGGCAACACCAGTAGAAAACAGGAAGTTGTTATCCCTCTGTACAGACAGCTGGTGAGACCCCATCTGGAATACTGTATGCAGTTCTGGAGACCCAATCTCCGCAGGACATAGAAAAGATGGAAGCTGTCCAGGGAGGGCAACTAAAATGGTGCAGGGTCTGCACGAAGACATATGAAGAGACTAAAGGAGCTTAATATGTATAGCCTCGAGGAAAGGAGGAGAGGGGACATAATAGAAATTTTCAAGTACCTCAAGGGAATCGACAAAGTCCAAGAGGTAGCACCTTTCAAAAAAGAGGTGTGCAAGAACAAGGGGCACAATTTGAAGATAGAGGAGGGGGTGGCTCAGAGGTAATGTAAGGAAGTATTTTTTCACAGAGAGGGTTGTGGATGCATGAAACGGCCTTCCGGAGGAGGTTGTGGAGTCAAAAACAGTGGCTGAATTCAAGCATGCATGGGACAGTCATAAGGCAATTCTAGGGTGTGGGGGTAGAAAGAAGTAGGCTGCTGGTTAACTAGGATCTGCAGCTTATGAATTAGGTTGGGAAATGGGCAGACTGGGTGGGCCAAGTGGTCCTTATCTGCCGTCAAATTCTATGTTTTTATGTTTCTACCTTAGCCACACGAGTACGATGCCTGCCTCCAAAGCTTGAGGTCGGCCAACCTCACTTCATTATGCAGATCTTGAGGGTATGGCAGTCCATGGATAAGCAGGCACTGCATTCATCCACATTGTGCTGATGGCCAAGGTAGGTCCTATTGGTCCATTGAAGCCAACTGCTTCTCACAGGGGCACAAACACATGAGGGGGCTGCTAGACTTTCTTTATCCTCTTGGCCTCCATCGTTTCTGATTTCGGCATCAAGGAAACTGAAGAAAAACAATAAAGAGGGAAGGCACTGTGAAACTAAACTCGGTGATGACAGTGACACAGTTGCTAAACAGAAATGAGAAACCTGAGTACTGTTGCACCCACAGTGTGTTCTCTGTTGCGGGAAGAACAGAACTGAGGTGTGTGAGGGACCCGGCAATAGTTGTGGAAAATTATGGAAAAAGGCTATGGTTACCCCTGTATTTAAAAGTGGAGACCATACCAGTTGTACTAATTGTGCTAACTACAGGCCCATCTCCATACTGCCACCCCTTTCTAAGACACTTGAAAGGATTGTCAGCAACCAGCTGGTTGAATATCTGGACAAATACAAGCTCCAATGCTCTGAACAACACAGCTTTAGGAAGCAGCACAGTACTTCCTCTGCCCTTGTCGAGTTTACCAGCTTCATCCATGAAGCTCTAGACCAAGGCCACATGGTTGGGGCTACGTTTATTGACTTAACGAAGGCATTCGATACACACAACCACAGCCTCCTGCTAAACCAACTGCCCTCAATGGGTATGCCCGTTGAATCTGTTCAATGATTCCATAGCTACCTCAATGAATGCACTCAGCAAGTAAAAATTCTAACCACCTACTCTGACCCATGTACTGTTACAACTGGGGTACCCAAGGGCTCAATCCTGGGCCCACTTCTCTTCAGCATATTCCTAAATAAGTTTCCTATGGCCTGCCAGGGCCATGCTCTCCTATACACTGATGATACTGTGTTGTCCTCAAGCATGCCCAACCCAACTGAACTACAGGAACAAATGCAAGTTTCACAAGCATCGAAACTTGGTTTCAAATACAAAAGCTTCTCCTCACCTGCAAGACAAAGACTATGCTCATTGCCACCCCCAGAATAAGTACATATCCCACCAACTGCAACTTCATAACAACAAAAATGAAATACTGGAAATGGTCCCCACTTTCAAATACTTAGGGGTCACCCTTTTTTTTTTTTCAACTCTATTTCTACACTCACTCACTTACCCTCCAGACACTCTCCTGTGTGGGCACTCAGTTAGTGGCTCTTCCCATCCTGTCTGAAGTGTGGTCCGCTCAATTACGGTGGGGGCCATCCCTCATATTCCTGCTTGGCTTGCCCGAACCCCCCAGGTCTGTGTCCTCCGGGGAAGGATGCAAACTCCTACTGGCGCCCTATCTATAATATTGGAAGGGCAGCCAAACACAGGGGGAGGGATCCCGGTTGAGCATCCTGACACCCGTGGTGGACATGGGGCTGTCACTACTGGCCCTGCCTTCACCTACTGGTGGAGGGGGGATTTCTATTTAGTTTCCCCAGATGAGGACCGTGCAATGTTACCCAGCCCGTTACGTGCACGCTCCCACACGCATCCAGAGGGTGAACGCCCAACGTCTTGTTCCCTTGCTAAGTCCTTGTGACTTGTAGTGCACCCACCCACCACTGGGAGCCGCTTCATGCGTGGGACATTCCCCTGTCCCTCCCCAGGAGATGAGAGCAGTCCTATGGACGCGCGATCATCTCCTCCCCCACGACCCCCAATGGCCCGAGCTCGCTCCTGAACCCGGGTCGCCGGCCTGGTGCAAGGTGTGCATCCAGCGCCGCAACCCTCAGCGACACTGGGCCGGCCTTAGGGGTCACCCGTGACTGCTCACTATCCTATGCACAACACATAACTCTGGTTGCAAAAACTGTCAATGCCAGAATTGGAGTCCTGTATAAACACAAGCACTGTCTAACCGAAGAAGCCCTCAGGCTTGCAGTGAACAGCTCTCTCGTGTCGGTGATCGACTACAGTCTTGTAGTATATGGAGCAGCAACTGACACTGCCCTGCAGAGAATTAAGTTGGCCCTCAATAAAGCCTGTAGGCTCTTATTAGGGGCACACAGACTAACACATACCCGTACACATACAGGACTGCTCAACTTGGACTGCAGAATCAAATACCAAACCTGCCTTCTCACCAAAAAGTCCACTATGGGCCTCACCACCCGGGTACTTGGTATCTTACTTCTCAACAACTCTAACAGGAGTACCAGAAGTGAGTTTAATCAGGCACTACAAATCCCCTTTCACCGGACCTCTCAAGGTCAACGATCCTTCGGGTATCGAGCCCCTAAATGGCTAAACTCACTCAGCCCTGAACTCCTGTCCTGCACCAAACTTGGTCAATTTAAGTCAAACCTGAAGGCTCACCTGGGAAATAACCACGCTAAGTGTGATGGGCCCCTAGCCTCCCCCTTCGTTGCCCTGACAACGCAAATCTTTAGTTGCTCCTCTCCACCACCACCCTAGGCTGATCCTGACAAGGTTTGTCTCAAGCTGCGCCCTGATACGGTTACCTTTTCTTCCCTGAGCAACTGTTTAACTAACTTACTGTTACTAATTCTTGCAACCCAACTGAAATAATTGCCATCTAAAATATATGCTCAATGAATTACTGTTGTGTATTTTAGTTGCAACTGCAGTCTATTGTTGTGCAACACCTTGTCTGTTCCCTGACGAACAGCCTCTGTAGCTCAGCTTCCTGTTGCTACTACCTGCAAATCTGTATTGAATGAAATCTAAAGAATATGCCCCTGAGTTACTGTTAGGTATATGTATGTGTGAACAATTTTTTGTCTGTACTTATGTAACACTGTTCTCTGACATGGAACCTATGTAAATGAGCTTCTAGCTCATAGGTTGTATATTCCTAGACAATCAATAAATAAATAAAAATAGTTATTGGCTGGCACTCGCAGCACCACGTGAGGTGCACAAGCAATGCCAGTAGCCAAAAACGGCTCCCTCACTACAAAAAAATGTTCTCTCGAGGGGTCCAAGTGCCTCCAGCCCCAGGCCCATAAGTGGGAATCAATGGTAAAGACTGATTCCTAGAAGATCCAGCTGTTCCATCACCATTACTGGGGTGGCCAGATATAGCTACAGGCTACAGAAGCCAAATGAGTGAGCCGTTGTTACACTTGTGTGTCAGCAGAGAGAGGTTCCTAGTGGTGGTGACACGGATGTGTGATTTCGGTGCTCAGGGACCTTTTAATGTGGAAATTGGAACCATTCAGTGAATGGGATACAGGTGGGAAGCTGCAACCTCCTCTCCAATAATACAGATCATGAGAAAGTGTAGGTGGGGGAGTGAAAGGGGGAGGAATAAAATACTGAGGATAGCAGGACTGGAAGCAGGTAAAGTGGACTTATGGCTGGACCCCCAGGAATATTTTATTGCACAACAGAAATGGTGGGGATGGGTTAAAGTAGTAGTTTGGAATCTGTATGGTAGGTGGGAGTATGATGTCTATGTATGTAGGTGGTAAGATGCTGCCAGTGGTTGTGGGCACTGTGATGCAGTGTTTGGCTGACTGTGGATGTTGCACTAGGCTGGATAACTGCAAGCACTGTCAGTAGCCAACTTCGGCATAGTGCCACTGTATTTGGATGTGAGCATGGTGCTTGTGTGTTTAGATGGGTATGGACAGAGAATAGTTTTCATGTGTTAGGCTGGGTGTAGGTATGTTTTTTGTTTGGGAGGATGGTGTCGTGTTTTGGTTAGTTTGAACATGGCACTGTTTTGTTTTAGGGGTGTGTGTGTGTGTGTGTGTGTGTGTGCAGGGGAAATGTTCCATAACTTGACATTCTGTACAACACTGGGTGTTGGCACTTCTGGCTTTTGCTAGAACTGGGTTCAAATCCCAGCAGTGGGGTTTGTAAGGTATGTTTTGTACTAAGCATGGGAAGGGGGGAGGAGAGTGTGAGTGACTGAGTGTGTGTGTGTGTGTGGTGACAAGTACAATTTGTTTGATGAAACATCGTCTCGAGCAATGTCAGGTGGTTATAATGCAGCTGGCACATATAGGGTTGTGGTTATGCCTATCTTTCCTAGAAGTGGTGTGTTAGTGTGTGTGTGTGTGTGTGAGTGTAGGCTGTGTTGAACTGATACAGTCATCTCACTGCCAGCTATACACAGTAAGTTAATAATGTATAATGGTGGCAAACTCTTGGACTATGTAAGTGTTTGTAAAACAGTCTTATCAGGTGTTGGGGGAGCTGAGCTAGTGCATTCAGTCTTGCGGGGAGGGAGGCTAAATATGTGCCCGAAGCTAGTGGTGACGGGGGGGGGGACATATGTCTTCAATGTTTCAGGGTTATAAGTGGATCTCGTGCTTTGGGGGCTGAAACTGTATTTGTGCCTAGTGTTCGGAGGTGGGTGACCCTGTCTGTATGGTGTGTGTCATCTAGGCACAGGTCAGGAAGCATAGGAAAACCAGGAGCAGTTTCAAAATTTGCAAATAACGTTCTATTTTTCTCAATAACAGCAAAATAAAAAATTAAAATTATTTAGTAAAACTATTTACACAGGCAGTACAGAGAAAACAGTCCTCATTCAGAGGGTTTCTTCTCAGTTTCAAATCTTAGTCTCTCTCTCTCTCTCTCTCTATTTTGTGAAACATTGCTGTTCTCTTTATAACAAGTCTTTGCAGGGAGCTCGTTAAGGAGACAGTTTTTTCACAGAATGTTACTGTCAGTTTCCAATGTTCTTGCGGTGCAGCAAAAAGAACATAATGACCCAGAACTGAACTCTTGTTGACAGCTCTGTAAAGTCTGCACAACAGCATCTCAGTTTAACCCCCCCCCCGAATTCCAAAATAATTTTTTGCAATCATTTCAACAGTATAACTTTATACAGTTTAAAACAAAGGGACCCCAGTATCAGTGACATTTCCGCATAAAGATTCAGATACATTTTTTATAACTGCAGATATGCAAGGGAGAAGAAAAGACAGAACAGCAAGGAAAGGCAGGGAGATAGTGAGAGGCAGAGAACTGTCAAACCGTCAGAGTGTTCAAGTTCCTAGGTCTCACAAGAAAATTTGGTTGTGCAACCAGACAGAAAAGGAGAGGACAGAACAGACCCTTGCGTCCATACTCTTTCTGTATAACAAATGGGGCAGGGCCTTATTCAATCCTATCACATACCCCCCTCTTTAAGAGGGAACATGTTTTACAAAAACAAGGTTTACAAAACGTTCTATTAAATTCCTGTCTAACATTAGCTTATAACCTTTACAGTTCAGTGCATATGCAGCATAACAGACGCAGAAGTTTCAACTCACACTTTTTCAACCTTTGGAATTCTCCATTCCTGATCCAGATCTTGACAGAAAATCAGCATTGACATTCTCTTTCTCAGATTTGTGCATCACTTTAAATTTAAATGGCTATAGTGCCAGGTACCACCATGTGATTCTAGAATTTTTATCCTTCATCTGGTTAAGCCACCAGAGAGGACTGTTACCTGTTACAAGTACAAAGTCGGCTCCTAGTAAGTAAAACTTAAGGGACTCCATGGTCCACTTTGCAGCAAGGCATTCCTTTTCAATGGTGGAGTACCTTTTCTGTCTGTCATACAATTTTCTACTTATATATAGAATGGGATGTTCTTTTCCATCTATATGCTGACTCAAGACTGCACCTAGGCCTACCTCTGATGCATCAGTCTGTAACAGAAATTGCTTCTCAAAGGCTGGGTGTCTTAAAACAGGGGTGGAACATAATGCAGCCTTAATGGCCCGAAATGCTTTATCGCACTCTAAGGTCCATTTCACATTATTCGGGAACCATTTCTTTGTGAGTTTAGTGAGAGGAGTAGCTAATTCAGCAAAGCTAAGAACAAATCTCTGATAATAACCAGATAGCCCTAAAATTATCTGACATGTTTCTTGGTTTTGGGGACATGGCTTTTAGCTATAGCTTCTATCTTGGAAACCTCTGGCTCAACTTCTCCATTTCCCAAAACATAGCCCAAATATCTGGTTTCCTGCATGCCTAATGCACACTTGGTAGGATTAATTGTCAGACCTGCCTTTTTGATCAACTAGATAACTGCTTGTAGATGTTCTAGGTGGCTTTTCCAGTCTGGACTGTACACCACAACATCATCCAGGTATGCAGCACAATAACCAGTGTGAGGGGATAAAGTTACATCCATGTACTCCTGGAATGTAGCGGGTCCACCATGTAAACCAAACAACATGGTGGTGAACTGATAGAATACTATTGGAGTGGCAAATGCAGTTTTGCTTCTGGATTCTGTAGCTAGGGGGATTTGCCAGTAGCCTTTGGTGAGATTGAGGGTACTAATATACTTAGCACCCCACAGTCTGTCCACCAAATCATCTATTCTGGGCATAGGATGACTGCCAAATTCTGACATCAAGGCAGAGTCTTACACCCCCTTCTTTTTTGTTTACAATCACCACTGGTGATGACTAAGCTCTTCTCAACTCTTCTGTGATAACCAATTATTTCATTTTTTTGTATTTCCTTAACCACATCTACTCTTTTTTTTCGTACCTTCTATCTATGCTCTCCAACCGCAGGTGGGGCATCCCCCATCAGCCTTGTTACGCAGAGTCTCATCACCCGGACACCTGCTAGCCTCTGCCACGATCTGGCTGAAGCAGGGAGGATCATGACTTGCCCCAGTGGAGGGTCCCCCTCAAGAGGAGGACGGGAGGGAAACCGCATCACCCTTAAGCCCCTGCCCCTTGAGTTGGGCTTTGTTTGGAGGCGACAGGTGGGGACTCTGCCGGTGTCTTTACTGGCACGGCAGAGGGTTTTTTCCTTGTGTGCCCACCCTGCCCCCAGCCCGGCGGTGCAATGCGCACCAGCGGGAGATGAATGCGCTCCTGCACATGCTCACAGGAGCACCCCCATGGCCAATCCGCTTGTCAGAGATCCTGATGTTGTTGCCACCCCTGTCTCCACTGGGAGTCACCAGGCACCGGGATCTTAACCTCCCTTCCCTCCCAGAAAAGGAGAGCAGTCCTCCGGACGCTCAATTCTTTCCTCCCCTGCCGACCCCCAATGACCTGAGTCCGCTCCTAAACCCGGGTCACCGACGTAGTGCGAAGTGTGGCATCCAGTGCCTCAACCCACCACATCTGCTCTTAACCTCTCTGATAATCTGTATGTCTTTTGTATAATAGGGTGAGCATTTTTTGAGCCCTTTTGCTCGGCCTGGTACTGTGGTAAAAGTACTGTTAAATGTCTTTAGCAAGTTACGAATTTCTAAGGTTTGTTCAGAGGTTAAGGAAACATTCACCTTTACAGCATCAGCAGTTACAGTTTGTTTCAGTCTATCATAGGCTACATCAATAATCTTCTTTATCAGTTTCTGTTAAAACCAGCAAAACAGCCTTTGGTGTTTTCCAACCCATTTCTTGAGGAGGTTAGTGTGGCATATCTTTGAAGAATTTTTCCTATCAGGGGTCTCAATCTCATAGTTAACTGTGCCAGTACGTCTAAGAAATTTATAAGGACCTTGCCACTTCATTAACAGTTTATTTCCTGCAGTGGGTAACAGTAGCAAGACCTTTTCACCTGGCTCAAAAACTTTTTATTTTACCCCATAGTCATAATGCACCTCCTGCTGGTTTTGGGCCTCTTCTTGATTACTATGGGTGATTTCAACATATTTTGCCAGCTTCTTTATCAGGGAACACCTATAAGATGTAATACAGGGTTTTAAATAATTGATTAGCAGTTTTTTTCTTGGAACAATACTAACTGTACAGAAAGCATTTATATAGGTTTTCAAGAAGTGTTATGTTCGTTAAACACAGTGAGACAAGTGCTATGCATTTTTACAATGTTTTAGAACTTTTATGAGCAAAACGCGAATCAATTTTTAGAGTTAAATAAAACCCTGTAATAACATAGAAACATAGAATTTGATGGCAGATAAGGACCGCTTGGCCCACCCAGTCTGCCCATTTCCCTACCTACTGGATAAGCTGCAGATCCTAGTTAACCAGCAGCCTACTTCTTCCTACCCCCACCCCCTAGAATGGCCTTCTGACTGTCCCATGCATGCTTGAATTCCACCACTGATTTTGACTCCACAACCTCCTCAGGAAGGCCGTTCCATGCATCCACAACCCTCTCTGTGAAAAAATACTTCCTTAAATTACCTCTGAGCCACCCCCATCTTCAAATTGTGCCCTCTTGTTCTTGCACACCTCTTTTTTTGAAAGATGCTACCCTCTTGGACTTTGTTGATTCCTTGAGGTACTTGAACGTTTCTATCATGTCCCCCCTCTCCCTCCTTTCCTCGAGGCTATACATATTAAGCTCCTTTTATCTCTCTTCATACGTCTTCCGGTGCAGACCCTGCACCATTTTAGTTGTCCTCCTCTGGACAGCTTCCATCCTGTCTATGTCTTTGCGGAGATTGGGTCTCCAGAACTGCACACAGTACTCCAGATGGGGTCTCACCAGCTGTAGATTGTTATGATTGTAATAGATTGTTTCTGATAGTGTTATCTTCCCATGTTTCTTTTATTATATCTAATGGCCCTCTAGGTTGTCTACCATACAGCATTTCAAATGGTGAAAAACCTATTGATGCCTGTGGCACTTCTTTATAATAAAAAGCAGGTAAGGCAAGTATTGGTCCCAGTCTTTCCTTTCCCCTTTTACAAACCTTTTTAACATGCATTTTAGGGTTTGATTAAACCGCTCAACAAGACCATCTGTCTAAGGGTGATAAGGGGAGGTTCTTATGGTAGTGATACCTAGTAGTCGGTACAGCTCCTTCAGTAATGCAGCACCAAAATTACTACCCTGATCAGTAATAATCTCTTTAGGTATGCTCACCATGCTGAAAATGTTGGCAAGCTCTGCTGCCACGTTTGGGGCTATGAAAGTACACACTGGAACTGACTCGGAGTATGGAGTAGCATAGTCACACACAACCAAAATGAATTGATTACCCCTTTTACTTTTGACTAAAGGGCCATCTACATTCATTGTAATTCTCTCAAAAGGCACATCTATCAAGGGAAGGGGCACCAAGGGCACCTTGTCTTTTTAGTCACTGGGGCTACTTTCTGATACTCAGCACAAGAACTGCAATAGGTAGCAACATTTTCATGAATTCCAGGCCAGTAAAATCTGTACAGCAATCTAGCAAGGGAGTGATCTCTCCCCAAGTGACCAGCCATAGGACTGTCATGTGCTATCTGTAACAACTCAGATCTATACTTTTGTGGTATAACCGATTGTTCTATCTGGTCCTGTGTCTGAGGTTTAACCCAAACTCTGTACATTAGGCCATAATATTTTTTAAACATAGGTTCACCCTGTTTTGGTTTCTCCTCCAGTTGCTTAAATAACCCTGGAGAGAAACATCGTTGGCTTGTTCTAAAAGAAAATCACAATCAGTGATCAGTTTAGCTTCAGCATTTTCATATGTTAACCCCTTATGTTCATCAGTCTTTTGTTGCCACTGTTTCTTCAGGCATCGTCTTTCTTTCCTGGACTTCCAGATCTTGGAGCTGTGCTCAATCAAGTCAGAATCAAAATTAGTGAAAGGAAGAGTCCTCATCATCTGACATTTTGTTTGCCTGAGCTCTTGTCACCACAGCTGCTGAAACATCAGGATTTGCTCCCTCTTTGATTAACTCAGTAAATCCTGGAAAGTCATTTCCAATAATCACAGGTACAGGTAACTTAGGTACTACCCCCACTTTCATTTGGTGTGGCACACCCTTGATAGTCAAGAATCACTTGGCTGGTGGATAGTATCAAGTGTCCCTGTGGATGCAGATGACACCAGTACCTGGTCCTTATGGACATTGTTTTCCCAGCGCCTCAATATGCATTAGGGTCTGTCTGCTTCCCGAATCTATAAGTTCCTTCACAGTCTTAACTCCCACCTTCACATCTGTTAAGTACTTGCCCCAATTTGCTAAGGACAAATCTGCTCCAGTGTCACTCTTCTTAGTACATCAATTTATTGCGATATGACCTGGCTTATTACAGTTATAGCAAATAAAGACTTTGGGTGCAGATTTGTTACCCCCACCAGAGTTCTTATCAGACTTGGAGTTCAAATGGGAAAAAGAGTGTCTTACCAGTGCTTGGCTGTTACCTCGCTCCTGTGGCATCTGTCTGGCCATTTGGTAGTCTTCAGCCAAAGAAACAGCCTTTTCTCCACTTTCTGGTCTGTGGGTAGGATGTTGATGAACTGCTCCATTACAAATGTTTTGATGATCTGTGGGAGTGTTTTGCCCTCTGGTTGGAGCCATTTCATAAGGAGTTCTCTGAATCGGGTGAAGGCTTCTCGAGGATTGTCAACTGAGTTGTACTTTACGGACCAGAATCTTTGCCTGCATGTCTCTCCTGAGATGTCATACGTTTTCAGGATTTCACTTTTCACCAGGTAATAGTTTTCTGACT
This sequence comes from Neoceratodus forsteri, assembly GCA_016271365.2. Lineage (NCBI taxonomy): Eukaryota > Metazoa > Chordata > Ceratodontiformes > Ceratodontidae > Neoceratodus > Neoceratodus forsteri. Next base: position 1,226,632,216 of record CM057450.1, read on the forward strand.
GTGCAGCGTCCAAATTGCTCTAGGCAAGTTTGGCTTTCCCTGTCAGGTAAGGTAGCAGTCTTCTTTGGCCACTGGCAGGCTGCAGCAACCCTTTCAAAAGTTGTCAGGTATGCTTTGATATTATCCAAGGGACAAGGCTTTGTAAGTTTAATGTATTTTAAATTTTTTTCATCTTGTTGCTCTGCTGGATCAGTGCCAGATCCTCCAGCTTTGATAACTTGCAAGGAATCCATCCATCGCTGCATCTCTTCTCTTCTTCGCTGCTCCTGTTGCTGTGTCTCCTCTTTTCTCTGCTTCTCAAGTTGCTGCATTTCCTCTTTTCTCTGTCTCTAAATGTTGAATCACTTTTTATCTTTGAGGCATCTCCTCTCTTCTCTGTTTCTCCATCTCTGTTTGTTGTATAGCACATCATTTAAAAAAAGGCAGTCAGGCTTTCAGGTTCTGTCACTGCCTGCTCTTTTTCCCATGACTGGTGCTGGCTGTACAGTCTCAGTTTGGACTTTTGTTACTGCTGCTAGTTTGGCTGCCATTCTTCTGGTAATCAATCCTGGACTTGCTGCTGCAGAATCCATACCTTTCTTCTACGCTTCCCTGGTACTAGGTCAGGTACCCACACACAAAACTCCTGGCTTATAGTATGCATGGTGGAAATCCCACTTGGGCTGACACCATCCGTCATCGAGGCACAGGTCAGGAAGCATAGAAAAACTAGGAGCAGTTTCAAAATTCGCAAATAGCATTTTTTTTTCTTAATAACAGCAAAATAAAAAATAAAAATTATTCAGTATAAGTATTTACAAAGGCAGTACAGAGAAAACAGTCCCCCTTCTGAGTGTATCTTTTTAGCTTCAAATCTTAGTCTCTCTCTCTCTCTTGCTCTTTTTGTAACAAGTCTTTGCAGGGAGCTCGTTAAGAAGACAGTGTTTTTTCACAGAATGTTCTTGTCAGTTTCCAATCTTCTTGCAGGTGCAGCAAAAAGAACATAATTACCCAGAACTGACCTCTTGTTGACAGCTCTGTAAAGTTTGCACACCAGCATCTCAGTTTTACCCCTTGAGTTCCAAACAGTTTTTTGCAATCATTTCAACAGTATAACTACATATAGTTTTAAACAAAGGGATCCCAGTATCAGTGACATTTCCAAATAAAGATTCAGATATATTTTTTATAACTGCAGATATGCAAGGGGGAAGAAAAGACAGAACAGCAAGGGAAAGCAGAAAGATAGCGAGAGGCAGCGATTTGTGAAACAGTCGGAGTGGCCAGTTCCTAGGTCTCACAAGAAACTTTGGTTGCAGAGGAGAGGCAGAAAAGGTGAGGATAGAACAGACCCTTGCATCCAAACTCTTTCTGCATAACAAATGGGACAGGGCTTTATTCAACCCCGTCACAGTGTGGGAGAGAGATCTAAAAGTGTGCCTGAAGCTGGTTGGGCAAAGGATTAACCTGTATGTCCAGTGCTTATGGGAAGGCTATAAGTGGGTCTGGTGCTTGGAGAGGAGTTGGGGCGACGGGACCTGTAATTGTTTGCTGTTTGGGAGGGTTGAACCACTGTGTGTAGTATAGGAAGCATCAGTGGAAAGGAGTGCCACTACATCAAAGTCCACCCTGTGGGCACTATATAAAAAAAGCTGTAAAAACTCAAGATGGATGTGCTCCTCATATAAATACAGCTGCAACAGTGAGACTGGTGAAACAAAAATGCCTGCTACAAAAAGAGCAAACATAACAACATAAAAAAACAAGACCAGCCTTGTTGGCATCAGCCAAATTTTGTGTGTGTTTTGCACCTTCTCCCTATCCACACATATACTCTAAAGCCAAATCTCAGTGCAAAGCATCATGGGGTGTGCCAAACCTTGTGCAAGCTAGGCTGACAAGCCGTTGTCTGCAAACAGGTATCGTATGCACATCAGATCCAGTACATGGGTATAGTAGCATGTAGTTTTTACTGCTTAATGTTATACCCCTTCAATTACTTCCAACTGTCACACTTCCTTCTCCCCCACCCTTTTCTTTGCAGCTATACTGTTAAGCAATAAGATATGACCAGGGGTTATGTTAATGTTCTAGTTAATCACACACTGGGGGCGTAATGTGGCACGAGGCACAGCCGAGTGCCATATGCCCCCAGTGGCTGATAAACTTGAGCATTAACATAACTCCTGGGAGTAACTTATCGCTATTACAAAAATAAAAAGTACAAAAAGGAAAACTGTAAAAAAGTACACCTGGTTTTATTTATTGACATCAGTCATGAAATATTTAATTAAATAGTTTATCCAGTTACCTTAAAATGCTTTTTGGAACTTTTAAGTGCACTGTGCTGCTCAATCCCACACTGTGACTGTTCTTGAGCTCTCTTTCAATTTCCATAGAAAGCACATAAGCAAAAACCCTTCACTGGGATCATACATAAAACGCTGTGCAACTTGCTTATAATGTACTAGTTTGTAGTGTTTTTTTCTACTTTTCTCATCATATTTTTTCACCACTATCCTCAAGTCTCCAACAGGTTTTCCAACACTCTCATATGCCTTGAGCGCATCCACGTCAAAACCTCTCTCCCTCGCAGTCTACTCTACTCTATTTACAAATGATGTCAAACCAAGAATAATAGAAGCATTTTTTAGAATAGGTGAATACGGCCCCCATATTCAAATGACTTGCATTGCACAAAATGGAGATGCACAGCGCATCCCAGAAAACATGCAGCAGCGCAATATTCAAAAGTGGGAAATGTGGCGCGCAACTCCAAATGCACAATCGTGCAGATATAATGTATGCTGCACAGAAAAAAGGGGTGGACACCTGCATATGTCATGCATGTGTACATTCAGTGGTAGTACGTGGTGCATGCGCCGTGCATCCCACATTATTGCCACGCAAAGTTAAGCAAGACAGGGGCTGCCCTAAATCAGCCAGCCACCCACAGGCAGGCTGCTGAACTGCACTGACACAGCTCTGTGAGCTGCTCCAGGATGTGCACCCGATCCCCACGCACAGCAGACATACTAGGAGGGTTATGCCCAAAGCACAGCTGCATTATGCCTGTTCACCTGGCATCTGCCAGATACCGGTCGGCAACACCACCGGCACTGCCCAGTCAGCCACCTCCCTCACTGCACCCAGATCATAGACGCCCAGCTACCACAAGCTAGTGCAGTAAGTCGCCCCAAAAGCACACCAGTGGAGCAGACTGCTACAATGCAGAACACATACCAGGTGTCACTGCCTGCACCCATCAGAGCATCACCCGGTGGTAGCATGCACCCATGTGACTTCAGGAGCAATGATAATAAGGATGCATAGCAGTACTGGTGGCAGCATGGCATGGGTCAGGGACAAACCACTGGCACAAACCCATGGTGGTATGCCATAGGTGCACAAAGCACACCCTTGCCAGACTCATGCCACCAGGAACCACGTACATATCACCAATGCCAGCCATGCATTGTGAGAATGCCACAGGGGCTCTGATCACAGCTCTCCATGTAGAAGGTCACCTGGGGGCCAGTGAACATCACATGGTATGGTTCAATTTGGCCACTAGAACTATATCATCCTATTCCAAGGCAAAAATATGGGGCTTCAGAGGAGCTGATTTTGATAAGATGGCCAACAAGGTTAAGCTAGCCCTGGCGAAAAGAAATACAGATGAGGGGTACAGGCAAAGTGGGAAAGCATTAAGGATGCAGTACTTGAAGCAACATCCCATTGTGTTAGAGAGAAAAGGAAGTGCAAAAGAAGAAGGAAACCCACTTTGGTTCTCAAAAACAGTAGCAGAAAAGGTCAGAGCCAAAAGGCTGGCCTTCAGGAAATATAAGGGAATGCAGCGGGATGATGATAGGGAGGCATACCAAACTTCCCTAAGGGAAGGCAGCAAGGCAGGCAAAGGCCCAAACCAAGGAAACACTAGCACAAACAGTAAAAGAAGGTGACAAGACTTTCTATAGATACATTAGTGAAAGGAGAAAGTTCAGAGGGGGTATTACTAAGATCAAAGGGGATAAGGGTGTGTGTGAGGAGGAGGACCATGTAAATGCATCTATCCTAAGTAGATACTTCTGCTCAGTATTTACTGAAGAGAAGGTAGGGCAGGGCCCACAGCTCAGCACCATGGACACAGGGGGGGAGGGAGGTGTGCACTAGTCCCTTCACAAAAGAATGGGTCCTACAAGAGCTTGATAAGCTCAGGGTGGACAAGGCAATGGGACCTGATGGCATACATCCCAGGGTACTAAAGGAGCTAAGGGTGGAACTAGCAGAGCCATTATCAGAACTGTTTAGTGAGGCTCTGAGCACAGGAGAGGTCCCAGAAGACTAGAGAAGGGCTCATGTGATCCCGCTCCACAAGAGTGGTAGCAGGGAGGAGGCAGGGAACTACAGACCAGTCAGTCTTACCTCAGTAGTGGGCAAGATTATGGGAGCACTCCTTAAGGAAAGGATAGTGCAACACCTGGAATCCACAGGAACACAGGATCCAAGACAATATGGGTTTACAACAGGAAGGTCCTGTCAAACTAATCTCATAAATTTCTTTGACTGGGTAACCAGCATGGTGGACCAAAGGGGAGCAATTGATGTCACCTACCTTGACTTCAGAAAAGCTTTCGATACTGTTCCACATAGAAGATTGATTAATAAGCTGGGTAGGCTCGGGGTGGGTCAGAATTTGGTCAACTGGGTGGCAAAACTGGTTGACGGGCAGAAAACAGAGAGTGGTGGTAAACGGTATATAGTCATAAGAGATGCAAGTCACAAGTGGGGTACCTCAGAGATCAGTCCTGGGGCCAGTCCTCTTCAATATCTTCATCAGTGACATTGTGGATGGACTGGTGGGTAAGATTTGTCTATTTGCAGATGACACCAAGATCTGCAACAGAGTAGATGATCCAGATGGGGTGGGCAGAATGAGAAGAGATCTGGATAAACTGGCAAAATGGTCAGAAGAGTGGCAACTGGGGTTTAATGCAAAGAAGTGCAAGATCATATACATAGGGAAGAGAAACCCTGAAGCCACCTATAGGATGGGAGGGGAGTTGCTGGCTGTCACAAGGGAAAAAAGAGACTTGGGCATCATTATCACAGATAATCTGAAATCATCCAAGCAGATCACTAAAGCAGTAGGTAAGACTAGGGGGATGTTGGGGTGTATTAGTAGGGGTATCACAAGTTGTAAAAGGAAGGTAATAATCCCTCTTTACAAGACACTGGTTAGGCTCCATCTGGAGTACTGCATGCAGTACTGGAGGCTGCACCTGCACAAGGACATTAACAAAACGGAGGCAGTCCAGAGAAGGGCAACCAAAACGGTGCAGAGACTGCATCAGAAAATATGTGAGGACAGACTAATGGAGCTCAATATGTATACCCTTGAGCAAAGGAGGGAGAGGTGATATGACTGAAACATTCAAACACCATAAGGGCATTAACAAGGTGAAAGAGTCTAACGTGTTTCAATAGAAGAAAAATAGCAGGACAAGAGGACACAGCATGAGATTAGAGGGAGGCCGATTCAGGGGTAATGTGAGGAAGTTCTTTTTCACAGAAAGGGTGGCGGATGCATGGAATTGCCTACCTCAGGAAGTGGTGGATATGAATACAGTACAGGGCTTCAAACAGGCATGGGATAGGCATAAGGGAGTAACAGAGATGAGTATGAATAGATAGACCATTGACAGAGCAAAGGCCGATAGCACATTCATAAGGTAGAAAAAGATATGGGCAGACTGGATGGGCCTTGTGGTCCTTATCTGCCATCAACTTCTATGTTTATATGTTTCTGCAGTGGGTCAGTGTGGTGGTCTGGAAGTGGATGTTGCACAACTGTAGGTGGCGTGGGACAGAGGTGGCACCACCTGCAGCCTGGAGGTGTCATGGACAACGTACCCTTTCAGTGTTGCATGTGCGGCCACCATGAGCACGTACACGGCCATGTGTAAGTGCACTGTAATCAGGCCACTGCATTCCACCTACACACAAACATCACTACTCACCTGCCTGCTTGATTGCAGTACCTCCTGGTTGCCTTTGTGAAGTGGTGGTGCTGCGCTGCAGATCTGGAACTGCAGATGCCAATGGCATGCAAATGGCCTGAATACAGTCCAGTAATGAGATGCAAATCTGCTATTTCGGCACAGACAGTGCAATAAGGCTATCTGCATATCCTGACTGAATACTGCAACTCTGCGCACCGTGCAAGTGGCTTCATATCATGCAGTTCCATATGCTCCAAGCTGGTCACAGGTCACCTGCTACGCCACACATCTCCCACTGCGCGGCTATGTATAATTGGGATATTCAGACGTGTTTGCCTAATTGCATATCCTGGCACACTTTCTGAATATCCCGTTCTTTTGTGCTGGTGCATGTCAATGCATGGCGCATTCACTTGTGCGGTGTAACCAGTCACTTTTGAATATGGGGCTCAAAATGATTATTATGAAATTTAAATGAAGTCTGTGTCTCCAAAAGTATTCCGAATGAGTGTGTGAGTGTGTGTGTGTGTGTGTGTGTGTCTGTGTGTTTTGCCTGAATGCGCTGATGGTTGCCATGGCAATGTTCTCGAAGTATAGTTGTTTTTAATTTAAATAGAAGCTGGGCTATGAGATGTGGTGCCCAGGATGTTGCTGTGAAGGTTTTAGGCTGTTCAGGATGGCACATCAAAGGCGGGACCAATGCAGGTTCTGTGAACATGTATGCAGTGTCACTGAGGTGCGCTCATGGTTATCATGGTAACGCTCAGTATCGGTAACCTTGTATTTTTCGTATTTTTTACAATAAAAAAAACTAACTTTACTGGTGATAGGTTTAGAATGTCAAAACCGTGGTCAGCACACACTATTTTTCTCCCCTGAGGTACCATGTGTGCAGATCACGTGGGCAAATGAAGAGAGACATCACAGCAGATGTTAGGTGACTGGTAGCTGGAGCGTGAGTGTTCAGATACCACTCTAACTGAGACAGATTTAAAACAAAGCAACCTGTATTTAAACAGTTCATTTATTTATTTTTTGCTTGTTTCAGATTGATTTTACTTGTCATTGTTTTTGTTGTCTCTGTGAAGTTCTTATTTGTGCCTGGTCTAGCTGTATCATGGCAGCTCTGAGTTCTATAGATTGAATCAATTAAAAATGTAGGTCGTCACTAAGAAAATCAATGTTCAGGTAAACAGGCTCTACATGAATATTAATTTAAAAAGTACTGACAACCAATCAGATTGCAGAACTCCTGAGACCCTGTTTATAATTTCTTTTACTATTTATCTTGCTCATTGCGTCTGTATGCTGCTTCTCTTTTTTCATTCGTTTCCAGGGCTTCAGTAGGTCCATGTATTATCCTTATTCTGTCCACATACTAAATGTTAGTATGAACTATGTTGAAATCATTGCTCGCATATTTAATGTCAACCTGAAATGATTGTGTGTATGCTGCTCAATTAATAGTTTTTATGCACGTTGACGTAATTTGGGAAGCACATTTATATGTATTTAAAAATTATACTTTTTTTGTTGTCTGTCCAATGTGGTTTAGTACCATGTATTGTATTCATGCGTTGTGCCTTTAAACAATGTGAATAAATTACAGGACATGGCACTGAAGCCCTGCCCCCTGACGAAGTGTCACAATGACGATATGAAGCACCGGGGCAGAAGTACTGTGGCTTTTTGACTTTCTTTGTATTGCCCATCAATTCTGTTGAGAGGAGTGTTGTTGTTTGTGTCCCTGCCTAGTCTGCTTTTTGGCAAGCACCCGCTTCTTTCCCAGTAAGCGCATCAGTACCTGTGTTCTTCATCCATTTGGGACTGCTCAGTGCAGTGCGGTCATTGTCTCAGTCAAGTACCAAATCAGACTCAAAGGCACTGGGCATTTTGTGCACTCGGGGTTAACGTACCAAACAGGAAATTTATAGGAAGGGTAGTGCATAAGATCCGTAGAGGGTGCTAGGAGAAAAGAATTATCTATATTGCTCGGTTTTTGTATCAAACTAAACTTTCTTACATCTGTGCTATCTTTTTCTTGAATACTGCTTCAAGTAATTTATCTACAGTCAAGGTCAGGCTAACAGGCCTATAGTTTCTCAGGTTGCCCCACTTCAAAAAAAAAAAAGAAGTAAGGGTGACCGGGGATAACAATGGCCCTCCTCCAGTTTCAGGGCTCCTCCCTCAAGTCTAGCAATCTCTGAAAATTCTTGTTAGTACACATTTCTTGTATTTGGAACATTAGAGTTTAGATGTACTGAAAGTATTGCGACCTCAAGGAAACCCTGCAGGTTGAAGTTCATGTAGACACGAAAAACATGAAAACCTCTTGAGAAAGAATGTAACTTGTTTTGGTCTCTAAGATGTGTTGACCTTAATTTGCCCTAACTGCTCAGTCACCATCTGGGTAGAGTTCCTAACATCACAGTAACTGTCCCCAGATGTACTTGTATATGCCTCCTCTATTTGAGGCAGGTCTTTCTGCCTCCTCCCTGGAGAATACTGAAGAACATATTCAGCATTTCTGCAACCACGCTCTCTTCATCTACCATATCCCCACTCGTCCCCAAGCAGAAGCCCCACCTTGTTCTCACTACCTTATTGTTTCTTATATAACAGAACAATTCATTTTCTTATAATCCTTGGTATCTCTCGCTAAACTCAGGGCTGGCCTTAGCTAGGTGCAAACTGTGCCCCTGCACCTTGGGGGCCCATGCTTTATGCCTAAATTTTGTTAGAGATTAAAATGTTTACCAGCAAATGAAAGTGGAAGAAAACTGGCTCTGTTACAAAAGGTGGGGGCAGCTTTGCTGCAGTGGAAAAGAATAGGTTAAGTAAGTGCTAATGGTGTTAATTGCCATACTTTACACCTCTCAGGTTGACTGCTTTCATAAACAAAGGGCTATATTGACAAGCGAACTTGTTTGAAACTTGGGCATGTAACTGAAGCAATGAATGATATGACAAAATTTGTTTCAAAAGTATGTGAGCACTCAAAATGGCTCAAAAACCTGACCAGCACTGAGCAAAACTGGATTTCCTGATAGGGACCCTGAAAACCTGATCACCAAGTAAAAAAGACTGACAGTTGGCAACCTTACTTGGGTCCCATGATAATCCTCTCTATTTGATCTCACTCACAGCTCCAGAAAAGTTAAGTTGTTTAACTTGTTTGCAAATCAGAGTATCAGATGTGTGAGTGTCCAGTGATGATGTCCCTGTCCTTACAGAAATGAATGCGGTAGTAGTACCACACTTAAGTTCTTGCTCCAGGCTCAGTCAGATTCATTTCCAGTGGTGAAGTAAAATAATGCACTGCAGCCAATGGCACTAATTCAAAGATGCTGGTTAAACTAGCAGACTTGGTACTGACTTATTAATACAGGACAGGATGGTTAGGTGTAAATGTTGGATGGGGGGGCACAGGGAATAGAGTCATGGGGCCCAGCAGGGGACTGCACAGGGGCCCAGAATAGTTAACGCCGGTCCTGGCTAAACTATTTACATATTCCTGCTAAGTCTTCCCAATACTCATACATTTCTTCTGCACGTCTTTGTAAGCTACTATGGACTTTCCTGAGTAATAAATTGTTAAACAACCATGCTATTATTTTAAAGCCAAAAACACTGAAGAAATATTATTTATTTGCTTTTGGTAACTGAGTAAGTGTAAGACATGGACCGATAACCAGCCTGACAGAGCAGTGGCAGCAGCACTGTTAGTTGTGGAACTATGGCAATCCGGGTTCACGCTCTAAGCTCTGGTTATTAGAGGGCCAGCAAGAGAAGGATAGATCGCCAATGTGGATACTGTTTTCCTGCACTGGAGTTACAGGCCTTGCTGCAACACTGCCAGCTAGGTGACCACAGGTGGTGGTACAGCTGAGGGCCTGCAGTGCGAGGGGCTGGGTGGCCTAGCCGAGCTCAATGTCAAGCAAGCCGTGCATGAGTGGCTGGAGCTCACTCATGTTGGCACCTGTTGGGAAGAAAAACATTACAAAAAATCCCAGGCAGCATGAATGAATCCCAGGCTATCAGTGAGTCCCCCCTCAATGACTGCATTTCTGGAGGGGTCTGCCACTGCTCTGATGGTCTGTCATGTTGAGACCAAAAGTATGCAATTGGGGTGACAGAGCTGGGACCAACCACAACAGCAGGTAGGGGGCTGACTGGTGAATCAATGGCAGAAAAAGAGAATTGAAAAAATGGACTAGGCCATTGTGTTGATATGTTAATAATGTTCTTGTGTTTTACTAACTTTTTTACTACACTCCATAAAAAAAGCATGCCATTATTTCTAAACCATAAACTTGAAAACAATATTGCAAAATGTTACAGTTCAATCATTCTATTTTCTATCACAAGAGTGTGGCATGCATATATATTGAACTCATACAAACAGAAGAGAAAGAAAGACGTGCCTTAGCTGGGACTTGAACCCAGGCCACCCGGAATACCATTCCAGTTGTACTACCAGCTGTGCCACCAAAGCAACTGGAAACTGTGATATCCCGAGGCACCTTACTCTTTCTCTAATGCACAAGCTGGTGCTGCACAGATAATTACATTTTCAATCACAAGCGTGCGGTGTGCATATTTATGGAACACATGCAAACAGAAGACAGAAAGAAATAAGTGCCTTAGCTGGGACTTGAACCCAGGCCACCCTGAATACCATTCCAGATGCACTACCAGTTGTGCCACCAAGGCAACTGGAAACTGGGATGTCCTGAGGCACCTTACTCTTTCTCTAATGCACAACCAGGAACTGCATGGATAAATTACATTTTCAATCACAAGAATGTGGTGCTCATATTTATGGAACGCATATAAACAGAAGAAAGAAATAAGTGCCTTAGCTGGGACTTGAACCCAGGCCACCCGAAATACCATTCCGGTTGTGCTACCAGCTGTGCCACCAAAGTAGCTGCAAACTGGGACGTCCCGAAGCACTTTACTCTTTCTTTAATGCACAACACAGAAGAGAGAAAGAAATAAGTGCCTTGGAGGCACAGCTGGTAGCGCAACCGGAATAGTATTCTAGGCAACCTGGGTTCAAATCCCAGCTAAGGCATGTATTTATTTCTCTCTTCTGTTTGTATGAGTTCCATAAATATGCACGCCACACACTTGTGATTGAAAATGTAATTATCTGTGCAACACCAGGTTGTGCATTAGGAAAGGAGTAAGGTGCCTCGGGACGTCCCAGTTTCCAGCTGCCTTGGTGGTGCAGTTAGTAGTGCACATGGTATGGTATTCCAAATGGCCTGGGTTCAAGTCCCAGCTAAGGCTCTTCTTTCTTTCTCTCTTCTTTTTGTATGAGTGGAATAATTTACAGTTTTACAGAAACCGATGAAATACACATCCTTGTTAAAATGTTAAGCTTGACCAACTGATAAAAATAATTGCATAGGATTTAAAGCTAATAGCTATCATTACAAACCTAATTAGACAGCAAAAATTGAGTTTAGCTTTTAAATTAGATCTTTTAAAACTATTACAGCAGTAATGGGTTACAGTGAGAGGCAAAATCAGTAATTACATGGCGATTAGTTTGCGTAACTGCTGGTTTGATGGCCGTCTTTAAGTCAACTTCTGATTAAAAATGTTCAACACTCAACCAGTGTGCTGAAGTTCCACATCACCCTTAGGAACACACCCGGCACTAATGGCTTTGCCCTATCTTTTGTATTTTCTTCACTCTTAGCAAAGTGCATCTTGAGTCTTGTCTGAGGCAAAGTAAAACTAAATTATTCTCCTGTCTGCAGCCTTTCCTGATTCTTTGGGAGGCCTTTTAGTACAATTCAAACCTGCTTTCAAGGTGATTGGCATATACCTCCTCTGATGCTTCCCATTAGTGGGTATGTATACTTTTGTATTTCTTAGAAATTTGTCTTTATTGCCAGTGCCCTTCCAGTGTAACCCCTGCTTCAGTTCTTCTGCACTGAAGTTCTTTTCTTTTATATTTATCTTAATGCTACTGAGAATGAAGATCACGTAAGAACCCAACTGACTAGACTTTTGTAAACAGAGGGGGGATTTTCAAAACGGTTGGACCCAGACGCAATTGCATAATGTGCCCGTATCTATGTTCATCCACTTGCATCCAGGCAGCCCTGCTGCTGTTTTCAGAAGGTGTAATTGTTTACTACAAAATGTCACAGTTTGCAGCAGAAAGCAGATACAGCTGCAAGCTGTGCCCAGTTTGGACACAATAGCATCTGGTTCTGGATGCAAACTTCAGACACTGATAGGCCATCTAATATATGGTTAGCAGGTTTGGATGCATTTCTGCTCTGAAAATAGCAGCAGATGCATCTTGGGCGGATACGTCTGAAAGTCCTCAGGCACCAGTTGAAACTCCAAGCCCTCCCCACCTGTTCCTGTTACCCTTCCTCCTGACACCTTCCGAGCTCAAGCCTTAACCATCCTGGTAGCAGCTGGCTGGGTCCTCGCTCCTGCCATGGTATCACAATTACACCACTATAGGTTTCTCACATTATAAGGTCTAGCATTAACTCACCCTTCAGGTCAGTCACCCCTATTCAATATGTGTTCTTTTTTCACCGTGTATTGCAGACAATTCTGAATATGCACTTGTTAGGTGTTCTTATTGAGCTGTACTGCCCCTTATTCTCTGCACATACAACTATTTGTATTTATTCTAATTTTGTATGAAATTTTAACCAAACGTTGTCCCACTGCTTTGCATTTATGTACTGTACTGCTGTTCTTCCACTGTTCCCTTCCCCCAAGTCGCACCTGGAAATGAGACTTAGCTCAGTGTACCTTTCCTGGTTACCATTTTCAAATAAATAATTAAAGGAATACATTTAATATCTGTACAATGCAAGAAAACACATTCTCGCATGAACCTGAGGATTACAAGTAGAAAAACATAAGGACAACAGTGTGTAACAATTTGTTTTCACACACCTGAGCTGCGTGATATCACGTAAATCATGGGACCAAAGGTCCTGTGGTTTATATCGCACACCAAGGGTGTGTAAAATAAATGAGCGTTTAAACACTGCCACCCACAGTTTATGTTCTACATTTACTGGTTCTGATGTGTTAAGAAAGAACGGTAAGAAATAGTTTTGGTTTTCACTCAGAAGGGAGTGGTTTCCACAGTACAGTAACCTGGGAGCTGAAAGAACAGAGTGACTGATGGCTTAGCGGGTGCTCAAAAAGAGCTCAGTGTGTAAGTGTTTGAATCTTGTTACATAATCTTAACATAAACAGTGAGTGCAAAGGAGAATTTGGTGTACTGGTTTCGGGTTATAATCAACCCCAAACAGTAATGATAAGTATTTTACCGAGTGACATGGAGGAACTAGTTATCCTCTACAATATCTGACAATTTCACAGACCTGCTCCATCTACTGAAAAGAGTTGAATTGGAGGCATGAAAACGTTTCTCACCAAACAAAATCCACTTCCTATGCCTGGTGTTGTCCAATATCATACACATATTAAAAATGGTTTTAGCTTAATATCCCTTGTTGCAGGGTGATATTGTAGAGGTGAGAAGGAAAAAATCATTATATGAACCTCAAACTGGCCAGCAGGCCATTTAGCTCTTCTAAAAAGAACACAAAGACAAATTTAGGTGGGTTCATAACTCAACTTGGTCAGTGTGTACTTTTCAAACTTCCAATGTAATTACTGTTTCTTTTTTTTTTTAGACTTTTTATTTAAATGCACAGAGATTTTCCAGTACAATTTATACATGTCCAAAATGTGCAAAGAACATTACATTTTTCATCCACCAATACAAATATTCTACAGAAATTAGTCCATAGTAAGTACTTGACTAATACAAATAATAAATGGATGGGTACTAAGCTATGTCACCCCAGAAATTGTTATGGGCCAAATGTATCATCTTCTTGTACTATATAGAAAACTCAAGGTCTCCACTCAAGTTCGAAGCGAGAAACCTTTCCCAAGTGAATTGCTATAATGCTTTCTAAATAATAAATTTCTTTCATAATATTTTGCCAGTAGGTACGCATAGGGGGATTCGAACGTTGCCATAATCTGGTAATGGCCTTCTCTGCAGTAGCAAGGTCAAGTAAAGAAGACTTCTGCAGGGAAGAACCATCGGGAGCTATGCAATTACTGTTTCTTCACTAATCACCTGGTTCCAAATCCAGATAAAAAACTACACGGAATTATTTGGATCTCACCAAAGACTCTACAGAGGAGAATCATTCATAGGAGAATACTATTTCATTACTCGATCTATTTGAAAATTATGCCCAAGAAAGAACAGACTGAGCTGCAAACAGTTTGTTTCCAGGTGTTTTCGGCGGGGTACATGGGATAAGCAGAACAAATACAGAAGTACAGCACCTTCACAGACAATGAAATAGCAAAATAAATAACACTGGGGTGTCTGTGTATACCAGAAAAATTATTTAATTCGATATATCATTTTTTACATTTGAAAGTTTCAAGAGATTCATTATTTGTAACAAGACCCCTTAACAAAAATTTCCCGGATTGTGTCCTAATTTACTGTAAATTCCAAACATTAACTGAAGAAATTTGGGGGAAAAAAGAGACCCTGAAATTAAATTGGATCTATATGTACCCTCTAATTAGGGTACCTGCTCCTGAAGATCTCAATCAAGTAAATCGTTCTCATCCATCAGAGACTGAGAACAGATGGGATAAAGAAGATTGACTTAAAGACTGTATAGAGGTGATTTCAGGGTTTGAGAAAGGTAGTCTCTGGGAATGTAAGACTTTATCAATCTTTGGCTGGAAATTAGATAAGTCTAAATCATATAGCACTATTAAAAAATGACATAGCTAACTGTTTAACACAGTCCGTACAATTTACTATAGCTCGTAGTGCTATTACATGGCTTAAGATTCACTGGGGTTACTCTGACTTTCCACTGATTGATGTAACTTTCAGAAACTCTTCAATGGCTGCTATAATCCTGAATGCTTTATATATTTTGGATGGAACTGGGATTTTGGAATATGGTAGACTCAGGTAGGCATGTAGAGGTTGAATCTAATTTTAGTCAAAGAAAGATTACTCATAGAAATGTAGATCATGAAGCAAGACAGAAAAATGCCTCAGACAGTAATCATTGTTACAGACACAAAATTCAAGTTGACAAACTGCAAAAAGTGCTGGTCTGGAGGTAAGCTTGTATCCTGAGAAGCTCAAGTTGTTATCATTCAATATAGAAGGTCCTGTACTAAAATTAGCAGATCCAAGTACAATAAGTTTCTTCCAGGTTTATGAAATAATATGGTTACAGGAAACTTGGTCTCCAGATATATCTCCACCTCTGATCCCAGATTATACTGGATATGCTACCCCGCTTATAAAAGCAAAAATATGGCCAATATAAGGCAGGCCTGGTGAGACAGAGAGAGATATACACACACACACACACACACACACATATATATATATATATATATATATATATATGGAAGTTTTGAAGGAGGCAGTATAACGTAGTGGGTTATGGCTCTGAGCTGCAGATCTGGAGACCTGGGTTTGAATCCCACAGCGCCCTAGGTGCACACTGTGTGATCCTGAGCAAGTCACTTAACTTCCTTGTGCTCCCAAGTCACATCTGGAAACAAGCTTCAGCTTAGTGTGTTACTCCCGTTCCCCTTTCCTTTTCCTCTATATATCCATACAGAATTAAACTAGGAAGTTGCTCAAATAGATTGCCCACATTAGACATGACCCTTATCCTAAAATTGACCAATAGTTCCCTAAATTTAATTATATTTAATGTTTATCTTCCACCCAAGACAGGTAAACCAGATAATACAGGGGATTCTTAGGCTGGCCTGCCGTCACAGTGGTTGGATTTACGCTCGAGATGCCGGCAACCCGGGTTTGGGAACGGACCTGAGTTGTCGGAGGGCCGACCGGGGGGAGAAGGATAGAGCATCCTTAGACTGCTCTCCTTCTCCGGGGGGAGAGCGTGCGTGTGTTCAATGTCTAGCGACACCCAGTGGAGGCTGGGCATGCTACAAGAAGACTGACGCTTGTACCACTCGGGGCGGGGCGGACGCCAGCTGTCATTGCATGTCCCCGCCCCTGCCTATAGGGGAAGAAAAACCTAGGCCTGGTCCGTCTCTGTGATGCCCTCCCCCTGGGGCCTCCGATGCCAGGTCCCCATACAGATAATGGACTTGCAGCGGCATTGCAGCCATCACCACAACCCCACCCTCTGTGGGGGCAAGCCAGGGGTGACCGGGGAGCACTGGCTACGATCGGAGGTGGAGGCACAGGAGGGCCATGACCAGGCGGATTATCAACGGACCAGGTACCTCAAAAAGCATAGTAAATAAAAAAAAAAAACAGGGGATTCTCTTCTGAGAAATATCAGTGAAATATTACCTAATTATGATTCTTTACCAGTTATGTTAGTGGGAGATTTTAATGCAAGAGTAGATGAGGGTACCAGAGTAGAGGAAGGTTATGGAGATTCAGCTTCCAGAATATCAGTCATTAGTCCTAGAATAAAATATTGCAGGCAATCCAAGGAAAAAAAAATTAGTTTAAGAGGTAAAGAGCTACTTAAAGTTATGTGAGACAATAACATACATCTTATTAATGGATGTCTCCCTAGAGATGCTGGTGGAGATTATACTTATATGGGACCAATGGGCTTGTCTATAATTGATTTAGCCTGGGTTAAAACAGAAACTGCAAAACTGGTTTATGATCTTGAAATAGCTGACCGCTCATATTCTGCACATCGTCCACTTACTATTACTTTTCTTTTAAGAGAACCTATCTTGGAGGGAAGGAGCATGTTACGAAATCAAGAGTGTATGGAAGTTAATCAATAAAGGATAAGATGGAAAACAGAAACTATCCAACTCTTTAAAGAGATATTTTATGAGGGCACCATGAATAAATTACATTGTGATTTTCTTACTGATGCAGATTGGCATACTATCCCTGATAGTTGGACAGATATGGTAGAATCTATTAAACCTTTCTGTCGTATAGTAAGCATTCAAACAAGCTACTAAACCCACATGGTTCAACAAAAAATGTAAGTTAGCAAAAAAAAAAGTCTTACTAGATTAGCTCATCATTGTAGGAAATCCAACATCCAGGAAGAAATAAAAAAAATAATAGGGCAAGGAAAGAATACAAAACAATCCTAGAGCAAGAAAAGAAAAATTATAATAATCAAATGTGGGAGAAATTAAGGAAAACCATTGTGTAAAATAATGTTAAGTCATGTTGGTTGCTAGTAAGCCAAGGGTATAAGCAATACTCTAAAGGACTTGATGCTTATATCCATCCAAATAGCTGGGAAATGTATTTTACATCATATCGGAAGACGAAAGACATGACACTAATTTGCTTTCATTACAGAAATTTCTTAATAAGGATTCCTTCTTCTCTACACCTATTTATATTACTGAAGAAGAAATATGGCAAGCTTTATTATTGATTTCGTCTTATAAGGTTCCAGGCCTAGACTTTATAAATGCAGATATTTTTAAGTCATTTTCTAACTGGTAGGTAGCTATTTTTACAAACCTCTGTAACAGTGTTGTACAAGTCCTAGACTTCCCAAATAGCTGGAAAGGGAGTATATGTAACTTGCACCTCTACATAACTGTTTGGAATCTCCTATTGTACAACACCGTATATGTATTTGTTTTTACCTGTTCCTTGATTTGTGCTCTCCCAGGTCACGCCTGAAAATAGGCAGTTCTGTCTAGTGCACTTACCCGGTTACCAAAAGCAAATAAATAAATAAATAATATTACCTATATTCAAAAAGGGTGACCCCCTTGGATCCAAAGATGTATAGGCCAATCAGCCTTATAGATTTATCTCAAAAAAATATTGTCAGGGTAATATTGCAGAAAATTCAGAAATTGATCAATGAGAAGGGATTACTCAGTGAACTTCAAAATGGATTCAGACATGGTCAACCCACCATTCAACATTGTTTTGTACTATCATACCTGGCACATAAGTATGTCAGGGTTAGGAAAGCTAAATTATTTTGCAGTTCTGTAGACTTATTGGCAGCTTTTTGTAGTATAAGTAGAAATCTGCTGTGGCATAAATTAATGGAGTGCAATACTGATCTCTCATTGCTGGATGTCCTAATAAGATTACATCAAGACACTTGGACTCAAGTACAATTCAATGATAAAGCAGCCTTAACTTCCACTATTTTTACTAATGGGGGGTTAGGCAGGGATGTCTTTTGGCCCCCACCCTGTTTAATCTTTACATAAATTCAATTACAGTGCAATTAGAGCATACAGATTAACATTCTCCAAAAATCTTAGATAAAAAGATATAATGTTTGGCCTATGCTGACGACTTAGTGTTGTTATCAACTTCCCTTTTGGGTCTTCAGAGGAAGCTAAATTTATTCACAGACCTCTGTAATATCAATAAATTGTCTGTTAATCTACAGAAGACAAAAATGGTCATTTTTGGTAATAGATCAAGGAGACCATTACGTCTTTATAGTAATCATAAAAAGATTGATACCGAGAAATATTATGATTATCTGGGTATACAATTTGCACAGAACCTTTCATGGAACAATCATTTAACTCTTCTTCAAATAAGATTTAACAAGTTCTGGTCAAAGCCAACATGGCTGTGGAAAGCTTTTGGGATGCTTTTACACATTATTTATTTTTTTTATCACTACATTATTTTTGCCACCACCTCCGCGAACCTGGCAGGGGCTATGACCCCCCCCTCGGAGGGGTACATCCTCTGGCCCATGGGGATATCATGGGTCCTTCTGGGTCACAGTATTTTTCCTCCAGTTTTTCTCCCACACCCGCACCTGTGCAATGGGCGCAGCAGCTGTCTCCATCTCCGCAGAGGCAGCCAAGCACTCTGGGCAAGGGCTGAACCCTTCTTGTTGTGCCGCAGCTAGCCCCCGAGGGATGGAGAGCAGTCCTCCGGACGCTCAATCCTTACCTCCAGCGGCCGACCCCCAAACGACCTGAGTCCATTCCCGAACCCAGGTCGCTAGTGTGGCGCGAGATTTGGCATCCAGCACCTCAACCCTTAGTGCCACCGGGCCGGCAGTTTACCCATTATTTCTAACGAATTTGCACAATGCAGATCAGCTGAGAGGCAGTTTCAATGTGATATTCCTTTTACACATTTTTACAATGTGTTTTCCTAGAATATGCCTGCTGATTGCTATATATTTAGCCTGGATATTTCAAAGAAGACATGGCATCTCATTTTCAGTGGGGCTCTACATCTACACAATATTATGCTGCATAGCGTAAAATCAGAACACACTGAAAACAATATTTTACATCTGGACTAGGCCATTCTGAATAAATACATTATAAAAATGGTAAAATCATGACCCAACTGAAAACAAGATACTGCATCTAATCTGGTTCATCCTGAGTAAATATAGTGAAAAAATGCATAAAATGAAGATCCCTATGACAATGAGATGTAGCATCTCCCTTACGCTATCCAGGATACAAAATATAGGATAAGAAATATTTAAAGGAAATGTACTGTAAACTGAACTTCACTGTGTTCACTGACATAAACAGTTTCTTTATTGTTTTATAACACATTAGATTGCAGTATTTAATTCGAATGTTGTGGCCATGAGAATGGTGTGTACAGCGTGTGTGTGTGTGTATGTGTGTTTGCTGTAGCTCAATATATTTTTTTCCCAAAAAGCATAATAAAAATGCTTGTTGATTGCTAAATATTTAGCCTGGAAAGTTCACAGAAGACCTGGCATGTGTCTGAGACAGTACTTATCAGATAGTGTCTTAAGAGGTTTAAAAAAAAAAACTGTGTAAATCTTTTTAGATTCATTGCTGGGAAAGGGTGACTTTTATGAGGTATGAATCTTTCTCGAAAGACAGTACCTGCCCAACTGAAGCTAGTAGCAAGAAAATGTTTAAATGCAAAGTATTTAAATGTGCAAGTTGTTGCATTTTGAAGGGGGTAAACAAATCTTCAGTTTAATAGGCAACCAATATTTAACAAGCTGTTTCCTTTTCCTAACTGACATCTGATAAGCAGCTTGGAGACCTGTCTGCAACATTCTAAACAGAAAGAAAGGAGTATTTTATTTGAACTGGCATAGTGATTTGTAGGTGTGGAAGGATACATTGAAAACTACAAAAAGGCGCCCTTATGGTTTGCCGAGACTCACTATCCCAACATTGACCTGCCTGGGCAGTACTGCCTGACAGGTTCAGTTTCCAAATAGTTAGCATCCCAGCAGTAGGAAACCCGATGGACGTTTACAGGTGTAAGGTAGTGGATGCAACGGCTTGCTACCTTATTCCTGTTGATGAGATTCAAATACTGGAGGAATAAGGAGGCTGGTTGAGCTGCCCAGGTGGTGTTGAGGGCTAAACCACTGGCAGTTCAGCCAGCGTGCTCTGGGAGGTATGGGTCCTATCCCGCGTTGCGTCCGGTAACATTTCAAATGTTGTATCCCACCCCTGTAACTAATTTTTTGTAATTCTGAGTTGCGCTCCCCTTCGGAGTTAATTATTTTAGTTACGGAGGGTGTTGGGGGGTCCTGGGGGGTGAAGCCCCCCAAACTGCATTTTGTATTTTTCAATCAGATGCCCGAAATCATATTATCAAGCATCTAATTGATTCGAGAGCATGGATTTCGGACCAGTGGGGTCAGTATCCCAAGACTCAGGATACTGAGTTTAGGGATATCATAGTATAGTCTCCAAAAATGTGTTCCACGGTATTCCATTTTTCCAGTTACAGACAACAAGATGGCTGTAGGCTTTGCCCACAGCCATAAAAATGCCTTAAATCCCTTCAGGATATTCAATGCCAACCTGGGTAAGGGATCAACAATACGACCTTTTAGAGTGATAAATGCAAAATTAAAAACTAGTGTTCTTTACACGGCTGAAATTTGGGCAACATGAAATGTTAACCCCTTAGAAGTTAAGATGAATAAAATTTATCATTATTTATTTATGGTTCCTCAATCAGTAGCAGCAGAAATTTAAAGATCAGACCTCAGTCAATTCTCTATTGCAACCCTAGCACTGGAAAGGCAACTACAATTTCTTCTAAAGCTTTTTTTAATGCCCGACTCACGCATTCCTAGACGGTGTTTGGAAGAACAAATAATGTACGGTATTCTGACAGAGGATTCTCCTTTCCATTAACGTTGCTAGTACAAAAGAAACTCTTTCCATATGGACTGGGGAGGAGGCTAAGTGAGATTTATACTCAACACATGGATGATGTTAAATCACAAATTGAACGGAGAATCAGGGATATAGCCATAACTAATTATCTTAACATACTGACCACACGTATAAACATTACAGATGGTAGAAGAAAATTGAATTAATACATGGTTTAGAACCCCATTTGATATCTCTTTCCAACCCTGAGTCAAGACATTTGATAACTAGATTTCGATTTAAATTGTGTGTTGCTAATTATATTCTCTTTCAGCAAACCAGAGAAGGCATTTCAGGCCCTTACTGTTAGTGTAATTTACAATGTGAGGATGATTTAAAACATGTTATCCTGCTATGTCCAAAATATGTGGAAAAAAGAAGGAAATGCTTAGGAGAAATCTTGGTGATTTCTAGTTTGCCTAGTGACCAGTTAGACCCTGTCCACACTACGCCTCTGTAACGTTACACAGGGTGCAAACCGTTATCGCAACGGTTTGCGTTTCTACCTGTAACGTTACAGAAGGCGTTTTCGTAACCATTGTTGAAACCACATATGAGGTGGGTTCAACATCAGTTATCGAAACCAGTTACGCCCTCAGTACCATTACCGGCCGTAGTGTGGACGCGTGGTAACGGTCCCCTGCAGGGCCCGTAGCACAGCGTGAGCTGTATTGTGGGATCAGGTGCCGGCGTAACGGTCACCCGGCTCCCGCAGTGTGGATCGGCGGTACCGGCCCTGTAACGGACACCGCCGCAGTGTGGACACACTGTACCGCTCCCCGGCCGTAACGGTTTGCATTCATTACCGGGCCTGAGTGGTGTAGTTTGGATGGGGCCTAAGTGATAGCCTTATTCTCAGCCTCAGATTATGGAGTCCTACATAAAATAGCTGGTTACTTAAACACTTTGTACCTGTATGTGACAGGGTAGAACAGGACCCTGTCCCAGTTGTTATGGAGAAAGTGTTTAAATGCAAGGATCTGTTCTTTCCTTTTCCTGTCTCTTGTCTGGTTGCACAACCAAAAATTTCCTGTGAGACCTAGGATTTGATCATCCCGACAGTCTCGCAATTATTTGCCTCTCACTGTCTCCCCTTGCTATTCTGTCTTTTTTCCTCCCTTGCATATCTGCTGATATAAAAATCTATGCAAATCATTATGTGGAAATGTAACTGATATTGGGATCCTTTGTTTAGAAATCATATAGTGTTAATTTCTGAAATGTATATAATTATACTTTGAGATGATTGCAAAAAGTTATTGGAAACACAAGAGGTTACCTGAGCGCAATTTTTAAGCCTTTTGCAGAAGAGCTGTGGAAAAGGGGCCTCAGCTCAGGAACACTGTGTTCCTGCTAGCACCTAACTGAAATATATAAGAACACTTAGGAAGATGCTTGCTAAGAATGGGGGGTTGGAAGGACTGATAAGACAGAGCTGCAATTGCTTGTAAGTTGGACACTGAGACTGAAGGAAAACTCTGATGGATCTCCTCTATTTTATTTGGCCTTATTAAATAGTTATACTGAACAAGTTAATTTTTTTTGTTACTGCTAGCATAAATAAATATTTTTGGTGAATTCTACAACTGCTCCTGGTTTTCCTATGTTTTCTGACCTGTGCCTCGATGACAGATGGTGTCAGCCTAAGTGGGAGTTATGCCGTGCATACTCTAAGCCAGGAGTTTTGTGTGTGGGTACTGGACCTAGTACCAGGGAAGCATAGAGAAAGGTGTGGATTCTGCAGCAGCAGATCCAGGAGTGGTTACCAGGAGAATGACAGCCAAACTAGCAGACGGAAGTCCAAACTGAGATTGTACATACAGCACAAGTTAAAGAAAAGGAATAGGCAGTGACAGAACTTGAAAGCCTGATGGACTTTTTCAAATGGTGGGCTATACAACAAAAACAGATGGAGAAGCAGAGAGAAAAAGAGATTCAACATTTAGAAGCACAGAGGAGAGAAGAGATGCAGCAACAGAAGCAGTGATTGCTGGATGCCTTGCAAGCTATCAAAGGAAGAGGATTTGGCACAGATCCAGATGAGCAACAAAACACAAGCAACTTAAAAGCCATTAAACTTACAAAGTTGTGTCCCTCAGATGATATTGAGGCATAATATCTCACAACCTTTGAAAGAGTTGCCACAGCCTGCCAATGGCCAAAGCAGCAATGGACAATCAGATTGACACCCTACCTGACAGGGAAAGCCCAACTTGCTTACAGTAATATGGACACTGAACAGTCAGAAAACTATAACCTGGTGAAAAGCAAAATCCTGAAAAGGTATGACATCTCAGGAAAGACCTACAGGCAGAGATTTCGATCTCTGAAGTACAACTCAGTCGACAATCCTTGAGAAGCCTTAACTCGACTCAGAGAACTCCTGATAAAATGGCTCCAACCAGAGGGCAAAACAGTCCCACAGATCTTCGACACATTTGCAATGGAGCAATTCATCAACATCCTGCCTACAGATGCGCAGCTTTGGGTAAAGGAACACTGACCAGAAAGTGGGGAAAAGGCTGTTTCTTTGGCCAAGGACTACCAAATGGCCAGACAGATGCCACAGCAGCGAGGTAACAGCCAAGTACCGGTAAGACACTCTTTTTCCATTTAAACTCCAAGCCTGATAAGAACTCTGGTGGGGGCAACAAATCTGTGCCCAAAGATGTTATCTGGTATAACTGTAACGATATACTATGGTCGGCCCCCACACCCACAGTATTTAAAGATTCTCACTCCGGGGGGGGTGAAATCCTGATGTCAGGCAACTGTATTTCAGGCGCCCGGGGTAAGGATATTGCCGGTCGGGTCGATGCATTTCGGCTGATCGGAAGTATCCCAACTGTAATAAGCCAGGCCACATGGCGAGAAACTGCCATAGTAAGGAGAGTGGCACTGGAGCAGATTTGTCCTTGGCAAATTGGGGCAAGTACTTAGGAGATGTGAAGGTGGGGGATAAGACTGTGAAGGGACTCACTGATTCGGGAAGCAGACAGACCCTAGTGCATGTTGGAGTGTTGGGAAAACACTGTGCAAAAGGACCAGGTACTGGTGTCATCTGCATCCACAGGGACACTCAATACTATCCCACCACACAAGTGACTCTGACCATTAAGGGTGTGTCGCACCAAATGAAAGTGGGGGTAATACCTAAGTTACCTATATCTGTGATTACTGGAAATGAATTTCCAGGATTTACTGAGTTAATCAAAGAAAGAGTAAATTCTGATGTTTCAGCAGCTGTGGTGACAACAGCTCAGGCAAAGAAAATTTCAGACGGTGGGGACACTTTTCCTTTCAGTGATTTTGATTCAGACTTGTTTGAGCACAGCTCCAAGATCCAGAAATCCAGGAAAGAAAGACGATGCCTGAAGAAACTGTGGCAACAAATGACTGATGGACATAAAGGGTTAAAATATGAAAATGTTGAAACTAAATTGATAACCGACTGTGATTTTCTGTCAGAGCAAGCTAATGATGTTTCTCTCCAGGGTTATTTTAAGCAGCTGGGGATGAAACCAAAACAGGGTGAACCAATGTCTAAAAAATGGAATGGGCTACTGTACAAAGTTTGGGTTAAACCTCAGACACAGAACAGACAGAACAACAGGTTATACCACAGAAGCATAGAACAGAGTTGTTGCAGATAGCACATGATAGTCCTATGGCTGGTCACTCAGGGAGGGATCGCACCCTTGCAAGATTGCTGTATAGATTTTACTGGCCTGGAATTCATGAAGATGTTGCTACCTATTGTAATTCCTGTGCTGTGTCAGAAAGTTGCCCCAGTCACTAGAAAAGAAAAGGTGCCCCTACCCTTGATAGATGTGCCTTTTGAGAGAATTGCAATGTATGTGGTTGGTCCTTTAGATAAAAGTAAAAATGGTAATATATTTATTCTGGTAGTATGTGACTGTGTTACTTATACCCAGAAGCAGTTCCAATGCGTATTGTCACAGCTTCAAAAGTGGCAGCAGAGCTTACAAAAATGTTCAATACAGTGGGCATACCAAAAGAAATTATTACTGATCAGGGTAGTAATTTTGCTGCTGCATTATTTAAGGAGCTGTACAGGCTACTAGGTATCACTACCATAATAACCTCCCCCTATCACCCTCAGACAGACGGCCTTGTTGAGCATTTTAACCAAACCCTAAAACGCATGATAAAAAGGTTTGTGAAAGGGGAAGGAAAAGATTGGGACCAATACTTGCCTTACCTACTTTTTGCTTACAGAGAAGTGCCACAGGCATCAACAGGGTTTTCACCAGCCGGCCAGGTGGCGCTGAGGGTTGAGGTGCTGGACGCCACACCTCGTGTCACGCTGGTGGCCCAGGTTCAGAAGTGAATCTCGGGCCGCTGGGGGACGGCAGGGGCGGGTGAGGATTGAGCGCCTGTTGGGCTGCTCTCCTCCCCGGGGGGGGGATCACCCAGCATGCCAGCAGCTCCTGGTGGAGACCGGGAGAGCTGCAGTATGCTCGGCTGCACGTAATCAGCATGCCCTGATGCAGGCAGGGTTGTTGTTCGCCTAGCGTTGGGGACATGCACGCACGGGGGGGGAGAGACGCCAGAACAAGGAAAGCCAAGTTCATGGAGTAGGTGACGGCACCTGCCCTCATGCCCACGGCCGGGTCCATCCTGCCTGGCCTTCCAGGTTCCTTCACCTGGGTCCTCTCCCACGTCGGCATCTGAATATAAAGAGCGCCCAAGAGGATGTCCCATCCTGAAGGGGTTAAGCCGGGGGGTGCCAACCATGGACAGAGGAGGAGGGAGAGAGGAGGCACAGATAGGAGGAATTCAGGCAGGGCAGGAGCAGGCAGGATGCCTGAGATAGGCCCCCCAGAATGTGACCAGAGGGAAAAAGAAATTAAAAAAAAAAACAGGGTTTTCACCATTTGAAATGCTGTATGGTAGGCAGCCAAGTGGGCCACTGTATGTGATAAAAGAAATGTGGGAAGATAACCCCACTCAGAAACAATCTATAACGTCTTATATGCGTGCCCTAAGAAAAAAGCTGGCAAAATATATTGAAATTGCCCATAGTAATCAGGAAGAGGTCCCAAACCAGCAGAAGATATATTATGACCATGGGGTAAAAGAAAACATTTTTGAGCCAGGTAAAAAGGTTTTGCTACTGTTACCCACTACAGAAAATAAACTGTTAATGAAGTGGCAAGGGCCTTATAAGGTTCTTAGATGTACTGGCACCATTAACTAAGAGACTGAAACCCCTGACAGGAAAAATCCTACTAAGATATACCATGCTAACCTTCTCAAGAAATGGGTTGAAAAAATGCCAAAAGCTGCTTTCCTAGTTTTACCAGAAACTGATAAAGAAGATATTGATGTCACTTATGACAGACTGGAACAAACTGTATATGCTGATGCTATAAAGGTGAATGTTTCCTTAACCTCAGAACAAACTGTAGACATTCATAATGTGCTAAAGACATTTAACAGTACTTTTACCACAGTACCAGGCCGAGCAAAAGGGGTTGAGCACGTAATAGTGCCAAGGAATGCTCGTCCTATTAGGCAAAAGACAAACAGGTTACCAGAGCGGTTAAGAGCAGAAGTGGTTAAGGAAATACAAAAAATTAAAGAACTGGGTATCATAGAGGAGTCGAGGAGTGCTTGGTCATCTCTAATGGTAATTGTAAACAAAAAAGGAGGGGGTGTTAGAATCTGCCTTGATTTTAGGAAAATTACAGTAAGTGTCAGAATTTGACAATTATCCTATACCTAGAATAGATGATTTGGTGGACAGACTGGGGAGTGCAAAGTATATCAGTACACTCAATCTCACCAAGGGTTACTGGCAAATACCTTTAGCTAAAGAATCCAGAGACAAAACTGCATTTGTCACTCCTGTTGGATTCTTTCAGTTTACCACCATGCCATTTGGTTTACATGGTGCGCCAGCTACATTCCAGCGGTACATGGATGTCATTTTATCCCCTCACACTGGTTATTGTGCTGCGTACCTGGATGATGTTGTAGTGTACAGTCCAGACTGGAAAAGCCACCTGGAACACCTACAAGCAGTTATCCAAGCTATCAAAAATGCAGGTTTGACTATTAATCCTACCAAATGTGCATTGGGCATGCAGGAAATCAGGTATTTGGGCTATGTATTGGGAAATGGAGAAGTTTAGCCAGAGGTTTCTAAAATAGAATTTGTAGCTAACAGCCCTGTCCCTAAAACAAAGAAACATGTCAGGTCAATTTTAGGGCTGGCTGGTTATTATCGGAGATTTGTTCCCAACTCTGCTGAGTTAGCTACTCCCCTCACTGAGCTCACGAAAAAATGGTACCTAAATAATGTGAAATGGACTCCAGAGTGTGCTGAAACTTTTCAAGCCATTAAGGCTGCATTATGTTCAGCCCCTGTTTTAAGGAGCCCAGACTTTGAGAAACCATTTTTGTTGCAAACAGATGTTTCAGAGGTAGGCCTAGGTGCAGTCCTGAGTCAAAATATAGACAGGATGGAACATCCTAGTCTGTACATAAGTAGGAAGTTGCATGACAGAGAGAAAAGGTACTCCACCATTGAAAAGGAATGTTTAACAGCAAAGTGGGCCATGAAGTCCCTTAAGTTTTATTTGCTAGGAAATGACTTTGTACTTATAACAGATTACAATCCTCTTTGTTGGCTTAACCAAATGAAAGATAAAAATTCCAGAATCAGAAGATGGTACCTGGCACTACAGCCATTTAAATTCAAGGTGATACACAAATCTGTTAAAAAGAATAGCAATGCTGATTTTCTATCAAGATATGGATCAGGAATTGAGGGATCCGAAGGCTGAAAAACAAATGTACTGTATGAGTTTAAACATTACTGTTTGCTGTGGTGTTACAGAAAAAAGGACACTGCACATATGCTTAATTTCTGAAAGTTAGAAGCTAATGTTAGTAGAGAATTAATAGAAAGTTTTGGAAACCTGTTTAATAAAACAGGTTCCCTCTTAACGAGGTGGATGTATGTGACAGGGTGCAATAGGACCCTGTCCTAGTTGTTATGGAGAAAGTGTTTAAATGCAAGGATCTGTTCTTTCCTTTTCCTGTCTCTTGTTTGTCTGCTTGCGCAACCAAAAATGTCCTGTGAGACCTAGGATTTGATCACCCCAACAGACTTGCAATTATTTGCCTCTCAGTGTCTCTCAGTCTTCCCTTGCTATTCTGTCTTTTTTCCTCCCTTGCATATCTATTGATATAAAAATATATGCAAATTATTATGTGGAAATGTAACTGATGTTGGGATCCTTTGTTTAGAAATTATATATAGAATAAAGTAAGGGGTTGCGTGTGTAATGAGAAGTTTACACCCTCCCCCCAGAGGAGTCAGATGCTATATAAGCCCCGAGAGCGATGCTCGAGGGGTTTGTGCAAGCATCTAACCCCAAGAGTGTGTGTAAACTTCGAGAGTACACACACAGCACCCCATATTTTATTTTATGTAATTGCTGGGTTTGCTTTTTCGCCACAGCAATTATATAAAATGGATGGGTTCCTGTGTGGCCGCAGCCCAGTCTGGTTTAAGTGTGAGGTCCATGGTCGCCGTTTTTTATTTATTTAAAACATTTCTGTAATTCTGTCTTTGAAATTCACTTACCGCCGAGTCCGAGTGGTAGTTCTACAGGCAGTTCTGTCTCTGGGGGAAAGAATGCAGCCAGCGGTTCGAAGGGAAAAGCTGCAGGTGGGCTCATGTGCAGAGCAAGGGAAACCGTGCGCGTGTTTGCCGTTATAAACACTCCTTTATAATAGTAAATTACGCCACGGTTTCCCAATGTGAAAAAGGCAAAGCCGGTTATTATATAGTGTTCATTTTTGAAATGTATACAATTATAGTTTGATATGATTGCAAAAAGCTATTGGAAACTCAAGAGGTTACCTGAGAGCAATTTTTAAGCCTTTTGCAGAAGAGCTGTGGAAAAGGGGCCTCAGCTCAGGCACACTGTGTTCCTGCCAGCACCTGCCTGACATATACAAGAACACTTTGGAAGATGCTTGTTAAGAATGGGGGGTTTGAAGGACTTATAAGACAGAGCTGCAACTGTTTGCAAGTTGGACACAGAGACTGAAGGAAAACTCTGATGGATCTCCCTCTATTTTATTTGGCCTTTGTAAATAGTTATACTGAATATGTTTATTTTTTTTGTTAATGCTAGTACAAATAAATATTTTTGGTGAATTCTACAACTGCTCCTGGTTTTCCTGTGCTTCCTGACCTGTGCCTTGACGACACTGTAAAACTCCATTTAGTCTGTTTTTTTTTTTATATTGATGAATTCATTTTGCAAAGGCTTAAATTATTATACAGAGATGTTCTAAATGTCTAAGAGACTTTTTAATAAATTGAACTTCTACCTAGGCACCTGTTGTACATTACATAAGACTGTACTTAAATGATCTTAACACTGATGGAATCTAAGCCAGGGTATTTTATCTGATTACTTTGATTGTTTTAAAAATTGCAAAGACTCTTGTCGAACAACAAAAATCTTTGTACTTATACTATACCAATACAGGACATAATAATAAAAAAATGCAAATACAAAATAAGCAAATAAAGATTTAGTAGTCTATGAGCTGAATTCATGAATCGTGGTTGCATGTCAGCTATGCTAGGAAGCAGTCACAGGAAGGTCTGGTCAGTTTCCCGATATGCATCTTGAAAGACAGCTGTGATGCAGAGGCATGAGCATGAGAAGGGAAGGAGTTCCAGAGGAAAAGGTGTATATGGAAGGATGCAGCTTCTCCAATGGACAAGTGGTGCCTAAAAATAAAGAATGAGTGAAGATTTGAGTGAATGAGGGTGCAGGCAGTGGGACATGGTGTGAGAAGGAAGGGGAAGTAGTCAAGGAGTCAGGTTGGGAGAGCTAAGCTGACATAAGAGGTTGGGGAATCAGATTGGGGAGAGAAAACTGAGCTAAGAGTGTTTTTTTTTTTTTTTAAGTTTGGGGAACTGCGTCGGAAGAGCTTAGCTGGGAATAGGGTGGGTTTAAAAAAACAAACAAACAAGAGGTTTGAGCATTAGGGTCAGAAGAGCTGAGTTTGATTCGGGGTGTTTTTTTTAGAAACAAGAGGGTTGTTTACAAAAAAACAGGAGAGGTTTGGGGAATCGGTTCATGAGGGAGAGCATAGCTGAGCTGGAAGTGGTGTTTGTTTTTCAAACATCGTAAGAAGATAGGGGAATCAGCTTGGGGAGGGAGAGCTAAGGTTGGAGCAAGGTTGTTTTTTTATAAAACACAAAAGGTTTGCGGGATCGGATACCAGAGGACTGGCAAAAGGTATGGCGAGATCTTTACAAATTTGCAAAGCAAGACCAATATAGGCTTGTGCAGTTCAAAATTTTACATAACCCATATTTCACTCCCCAGAAACTCCATAGGATAGGTAGGCCAGTTAAAACGATTTGCTCCAGGTGATGACAATTGGAGGGTTCCTTGCTTCATATGCAGTGGACCTGTGAAAAAGCTACCCCTCTCTCTGGGATGAGATAAGAAAATGTTTGGATTCTATACTAGGCCTAGCTGACACTTTTACCCTGGAAATCTGCCTTGTTGGAAACTATCGAGTCAAAGCCATAGGACCCCATAAGAGGCATATCGCCTTAATTTCAGTGGTCACGAAATTGTTTTTTCTGCATCGCTGGATGGATGATAAGGTGCTGTCCTGGGTGAAACTGCATACTGAAATCCTGAGTGCCTTAAATGTAGAAATGAAAATTACGTACCTAACATAATTCTTGATCTTCCTGTATATCTTCACCATTCATCATCGGTGGATACCAGTCGAAGGCACAGAACCCTGCAGGGGCATTTTTTTCTAAAGAGGGAGGAGTCGGCACACTGCATGGCACTCGAGGGTTGGCCAGTAACTGACGCTGACTCCTCCTCCACCTCAGTTCTGCACAAGCCAGAGAGTGACAGAAATACAGCGACAGAGAAAAGAAAGAGGGCAGGGCAAGGGAGCCTGAGTGATAGTAAAAAGGAAAAGATATAAACAGAAAAAGAAATAATGCTGGCCGAGAGGACAGGAGAGGAAACCAGGGGTCTGGAACAGGGGACCCCAACCTCTGGGCAGGCAAGGGAGGGAGAGAGTAAGGGAGGGACAGCAAGAAAAGGAAGAAAGAGAAAAAGATGAGGGGGGAGGAGATGGGAGACTCCACAACACCTCAGCAGAGGTCCAAAGGACTCTGAGAGCCTGGGAGGGGAGCACTGCTGTCCCACGCCACAGTTCCAACTGTTGAGTATTTTTTTTTTCCGTCCACTCCACAGGAGAGTAGAGTACAAAAAAATCCTTCAGGTTGAAGAGAGCTAAAGGGGACAACTGGACATCGGTCCAGTGGGACAGAAAGGAGCCAGGCGTTTGGCTTAAAAGCTCCTCCCCTCCCCGACTCAGAGGAGATGGGGAGGTGTTATGGGTCTCCCAGTCCTGCCCTTAAGAATTCCAGGGTGGAGACAGGACCCACCCCGGGACAGAGTCCCCCTGAATAAGAGACTCCTCCCAAGAGGGTCGAAGAATAGACCACACACCCTCCAAGCAAACAGCAGGCAGAGAGAGGGATCAGGAGAGCTCCACTTTTCAGACTGCACTTTTTTTTTAAGGGGGGCCCTGCCCATGGAAAAATCCCAGCTGGGGAAGGAGTCACAGTTCCTGAAGGAGACGGGAAGTGGAGGTCCCCAGAGCCCTCACAATTCTGCCTCAATCCAAAGGAGGACCCCAGCAGCAAGAATAGCACTGGAAAATCTGGGCCCTCAAAAGGATGGACCCAGATCCTCCGAAAGGAGAGTGGGTCCCTATCAGGATCTCGGGCCGTCGGTCCTGGGAAGCCCCTACCACCTTTTCAACACCCACTGCTGTAATTGTCACTAACCGGTGCTCTCATGCCCTCCAGTGCACTCAGGTCTCGACAATGTCCTCAAGACTGCTCCCACACACCCCATCCTCCTCCTCCCACTGTCTCCTCTATCCCTCTCG
This sequence comes from Neoceratodus forsteri, assembly GCA_016271365.2. Taxonomy (NCBI): domain Eukaryota; kingdom Metazoa; phylum Chordata; order Ceratodontiformes; family Ceratodontidae; genus Neoceratodus; species Neoceratodus forsteri. The sequence continues at coordinate 1,226,664,387 of CM057450.1, forward strand.
TACTAGACATCTGTATATCTGGGGTGTCCTATCCTGATTCATATGTAACTATGTATATAGATTGTATAAACATAGAAACATAGACTTTGATGGCAGCTAAAGGACCGCTTGGCCCACCCAGTCTGCCCATTTCCCTACCTACTGGATAAGCTGCAGATTCTAGTTAACCAACAGCCTACTTCCTGCCATCCCCCCACTACAATTGCCGTGTGTCTGTCCCATGCATGTTTGAATTCCCCCACTGTTTTAGCTCCAACAACCTCCCCAGGAAGGCAGTTCCATGCATCCACCACTCTCCATGAAAAAGATTTCTTCACATTACACCCCGAGCCGTCCCTCCATCTTTAAATTGTGTCCCTTGTTCTACACATCTTTTTCTGAAAGATGCTACCCTCCTGGACTTTGTTGATTCCTTGAGGCACTTGAACGTTTCTATCACGTCCCCCCGTCCCTCCTTTCATCAAGGGTATACATATTAAGCTCTCTCAGCCTCTCTTCATTTGATTTCTGATGTAGACCCTGCACCATTTTAGTTGCCCTTCTCTGGACTGCTTCCATCCTGTCTATGTCCTTCCATAGATGAGGTCTCCAAAACTGCACACAGTACTCCAGATGGGGTCTCACCAACTGTCTGTACAGAGGGATAACCACTTCCCTTTTTCTACTTGTGATGCCCCTTCTTGTGCATCTCAGTATCCCCCTGGCTCTCCTCACTGACTTCTCACATTGCTTACCCTTTAGATCATCTGATATGACTACCCCCAAGTCCCGTTCCATTTTTGTTGTTGTTAGTACCTCCCCTGCTATTGTGTACTCTTTTCTCCTGGTTTTGTTTCCCAGGTGCATTACTTTGCACTTTGCATTGAATCTAAGTTGCCATGTCTGACCATTCCTCCAACCTTGCCAAGTCCCTTCTCATCCTTTCTACCCCCTTGTGTATCAACTCTGTTACAGATCTTTGTATCATCTGCAAACAGGCATACCTTTCCCTCCAGACCCTCTGCAATGTCACCTATAAAGATGTTAATGAGGACTGGACCCAGTACTGAGCCCTGAGGTACTCCACTAGTGACCCCCCTTTCTTCGGAATGTGTTCCACTCACTATTACCTTCTGTGTCCTGTTGTGCAGCCAGTTTGCAACCCAGGCTACCACCCTGGACCCACTCCAAAGCTGGCTAACTTGATTATTAATCTTTTGTGCGGGACTGTGTCAAATGCCTTGCTAAAATCTAGGTAGGCCATATCCACAGCCCCTCCCTGGTCTATTACTTTGGTCACCCAGTCAAAGAAATCTATTAGATTCGTCTGACATGACCTAGCTGCTGTAAATCCATGCTGCTTTGTGTCCTGTGCCACGTTGGCCTCTAGGTACTCAACAATTCTCTTTCAGAAGTGATTCCATCATTTTCCCTACAACCAAGGTCAAGCTAACAGGTCTGTAGTTTCCTGCCTCTGCTTTACTCTCACTTTTGTGAAGGGGAATCACATCTGCCCTCCTCCAGTCCTTAGGTACCACACCATCCTCCCATGATTTGTTAAAAAGTGTGGTCAGTGGTGTCACTAGGTCCTCCCTTAGTTCTTTTAGGATTCTGGGGTGAATCCCATCAGGCCCCATTGCTTTTTCCACCTTGAGTTTTAGGAGATCTTTCAGGACTCTTTCTTCTGTAAATGGACTGGTGTCAACCCCCCTACCCAGAGTGCTTCTATTGTCTGGTTTAGGTAACTCCTCCTCATCTTCTTTTGTGAATACTGAGCAAAAGTATTCATTCAGTATCTCTGCCTTTTCACTGTCTCCCTCTGCCCACCTCCCCTCTCCTTATTAATCTTCACTATTCCTCCCTTAACCTTTCTATGCTCCCTAATGTACCTATAAAAGGTTTTATCCCCCTTCTTAACTGACTTGGCTATTTTTTCCTCAGTTTGGGCTTTTGCTATTCTGACTGCCTTCCCCACTTCTTTCTGCTTTAATTGATACAGTTCCCGTCGTTGCTCCTTCTGTGACGCCTTATACTTTTTGAATGCAGCCTTTTTCTCCTTAACCTTCCCTGCCACCTCTTTTGAGAACCATAGTGGTTTTTTACTCCGCTTTGTTTTCTTTATCTAAACATAGAAACATAGAATTTGACGGCAGATAAGGACCGCTTGGCCCACCCAGTCTGCCCATTTTCCTACCTACTGGATAAGCTGCAGATCCTAGTTAACCAGCAGCCTACTTCTTCCTATCCCCACCCCCTAGAATGACCTTCTGACTGTCTCATGCATGCTTGAATTCCACCACTGTTTTTGACTCCACAACCTCCTCCAGAAGGCCGTTCCATGCATCCACAACCCTCTCTGTGAAAAAATACTTCCTTAAATTACCTCTGAGCCGCACCCCCTCTACCTTCAAATTGTGCCCCCTTGTTCTTGCACACCTCTTTTTTGAAAGATGCTACCCTCTTGGACTTTGTTGATTCCCTTGAGGTACTTGAATGTTTCTATCATGTCCCCTCTCCTCCTTTCCTCGAGGCTATACATATTAAGCTCCTTTAGTCTCTCTTCATATGTCTTCCGGTGCAGACCCTGCACCATTTTAGTTGCCCTCGTCTGGACAGCTTCCATCCTGTCTATGTCTTTGTGGACATAGGGTCTCCAGAACTGCACGCAGTACTCCAGATGGGGTCTCACCAGTTGTAGGTACAGAGAGATAATAACTTCCTGTTTTCTACTGGTGATGCCTCTCCCTATGCATCCCAGTATCCCCCCAGCCCTCCTTACTGCCTTCTCACATTGCTTGCCCACCTTTAGGTCATCTGATATGACTACCCCCAGGTCCCTTTCCATTTTTGTTGTTGTTAGTATCTCCCCCCCCCCATTGTGTACTCTTCCCTTGGGTTTTTGTTACCCAGGTGCATTACCTTGCACTTCTTAGCATTGAATCTAAGCTGCCATACAGTTGACCATTCCTCTAAACTTGCCAAGTCCTTTCTCATCCTTTCGACTCCACCTTGTGCATCAACTCTGTTGCAGATCTTTGTGTCATCTGCAAAGAGACATACTTTTCCTTCCAGTCCCTCTGCAATGTCGCTTATAAAGACATTGAAGAGGACCGGTCCTAATACTGAACCCTGCGGTATCCCACTAGTAACCCCCCTTTCTTCTGAGTGGACTCCATTTACTATTACTCTCTGTGTCCTATTCTCCAGCCAATTCTTTACCCAGGCTGTCATCTTGGGACCCACTCCCAGGCTGGCTAACTTGTATATTAATCTTTTGTGTGGGACTGTGTCAAATGCCTTGCTAAAGTCTAGGTAGGCCATGTCCACAGCCCCTCCCTGATCTACTACTTTGGTCACCCAGTCAAAGAAATCTATCAGATTCGTCTGGCATGACCTTCCGCTGTGAATCCATGCTGCCTAGGGTCCTGTGCCCTCTGGCCTCTAGATACTCGACAATTCTTTCCTTCAGAAGTGATTCCATCATTTTCCCTATCACTGAGGTTAAACTAACAGGTCTGTAGTTTCCTGCTTCTGCCTTGCTCCCACTTTTGTGAAGGGGAATCACATCTGCCCTCCTCCAGTCCTCGGATACCACCCCATCCTCCCATGATTTGTTAAAGAGGGTAGTCAGTGGTGTCACTAGTTCTACCCTTAGTTCTTTTAGAATTCTGGGATGAATCCCATCAGGCCCCATTGCTTTGTCCACCTTCAGTTTTAAGAGTTCTTTCATAACCTTTTCTTCTGTAAATGGGCTGGTATCAACTTCTGTATCCAGAGTGTTTCCACTGTTTGTTTTAGGTACCTCCCTTCTTCATTTGTAAATAATGAGCAAAATATTTGTTTAGTATCTCTGCCTTTTCACAGTCACCCTCTGCCCACCCTCCCTCCCTTTTATTAAGCCTCACTATCTCTCCCTGGTCTTCCTTCGCCTCCCTGATGTACCTATAAAAGGTTTTATCCCTTCTTAACTGAGTTGGCTATCTTTTCCTCGGTTTGGGCCTTTGCTGTTCTGACTGCCTTCCCAGCTTCCTTTTGCTTTAACTGATACAGTTCTCTGTCCTGCTCCTTCTGCGATTCCTTGTACTTTCTGAATGCTTTCTTTTTCTCTTTCTCTTGAACCTTCACTGTTTCACACAAAGGCTTGTTGCCTCTATGATGGCAGTTTTGATTTTTCTCCATTGTTCTTCAACCCCTCCTTTTTGGCCATTTGCTATAAAATATAACTAACTCTGTATGTCTGCATTCTGTAACTTTGTATCTCTGTTTTTTGTCCTCTCTGTGACGTGGTGCCTTTGTAAATGAGTCTCTGGCTCAAAGGTTGTAAATCCGATTTGTATAAATAAATAAAGAGGTCAAGTGACCCTGCTTACCTCCCCAAAGGTGGTCCCCTGCCTCTTCAGCAGAAGAATCAGAGGACCCAGAGATTCCAGTAGGACTCAGCCCATAACTGGCCTCAACTAGGGGGAAGGCAAGCAGGGAGGAGGCACCGCTCAGAGTCTGAGGCCCAAGAGGGGATGGTGGGCGGGAAGCAGTGATGAATGCTGAAGATATACAGGAAGATCAAGAATTATGGTTGGTACGTAATTTTCATATCTTCCCGGTATCAATCTTCACCATTCATCACTGGCGGGTGATTACCATGCCCACCAAGGGGGGACCTGGGACCTCCTTGAGGGACAATGTCCGTCAGCCTCCTGTGGGGGAAACACAGAGGGAGGAGACCCTCACATGCCAGGCCAGGCCCATGACTGGTCAGGGCAAGGCAGGGTCTCTCTACGCCTGGGAGAAGGAAGTAATCCCTCAAGTCGCCACCTCACCCTGCAGCAGAAAAGGTGGGTCCTCAGGAAAGTGGAGGCAAACACTCTTCACCAGGCCAGGGGTGTTAACTGGGAAAGGTGAAGCCATGCCATCCACCTAATGCAGATCGCTGTCACCACCAGCCTGGGCGCCACCTCATTGGCATCGTATGATGCCCTTGACTGGTGCCTTGCAAGCTCCAGGCCACGTGCGGAGAGGGCAATGGCTTGCCTGGCTGTCTCCAAATCAGGCACTGATGCTAGCAACTGGCCTAGCATCGACCATAAGTGCCTGTCGTAGGCAGCATGATGGGCCTGATGTGACACAATGCAAAGCATAAGGTGTGCTGAGGAGAAGACTCTCCATCCCCAAAGGTCAAACTCCACAGAGTCAGCCTCCAGAGGTCAGTCATGCCTTTGGCTTCTATGCCCAGTAGGGGTGTCCAGGAGACTCAACCTAGAAGTGGGGTGAAGCAAAGGCCCTGGAGATTGCTGGGGTGCGCACTACGTGCGTTGGCTGTCCATCGGAGCTGCAGAAGGGATTGTTGGATGCTGACAGGTATGGTACAATGCCTCCTGAAAAGGAATTGGCCAGACAGGCACCATCAGGTGGACTGCACTGAATTCACTTAAGAAAGAGCACATCTTCCATTCAGGATTGCGTCTTGCTACCCTGGAAACATGCAGCTTGTTGACCAACCTTGACAGGAAGCACTGATAAGCCGTTTGGTCAGCGTCAGAGGACAGGTGGACAGATGGATCCTCATCCTCAGGGGAAGAAGATGAAGAGGCAGGTGGAAGACCTGCTTGTCCGTGGCTCTCATGTAATGGAGGAACTCAGCAGCTGTGGCTCTGAACTGTTCCCAGGTCAAGGGCCCCATATGGCCTGGGAAAGAGGAAGGAGAAGGCAGAGAGAGAGAGGGGAACGCCCTTTCCCTGGAAGTGGAAACCCTCTGCCAGGGCTATGAGACCTTGCTGATAATCTGACCCCACAGAAGGATCCACTGGTCTCCCCAGTCAATGGCTGATCAACCAGACTGAAGCGGTCAGGACTTAGCCCAGAAGAAGAATCCCCACTGTGAGGTGACCAGGGCCACATAGGTACAGAAGGGCAGCCCCTAGCCCCAGTTACAGAAGTCTCCCCAGAAAATGATGAGGGAGAAAAGGCAGGGTCAACACTGTGGCGCCTCCCCAAGCTCTGTAGGGCTCCAAGGGAAGGTCGCTGCACCTGACCCCGCCCCCTCAACCCCACCGACTCTGAGAGGGACCTCTTCCTCACCATCAAAGTTAGGGGCTGCACCCCTCTCCCAGCACTGGAGGGCACAGTGGCACCAAGAACGGTGTTGGCTCCGGCCATGGTGCCGGAAGACTCCATACCTACAAGGGCGGAATCATGATCTACACTAGCGCCCTCTGGAACCATAAACACCTCCAGAGAAGCCTTTGGTGCCGACCCTAGCACCCGCATAGGTAATAACCACCAGCCCTGAGGCAAAAGATGTTTGGGGGAGTACTGAGGTGTCGCAAGAAGGAGAGTCCCAGGACACCAAGGAGTTGGCCTACCAGTCTGGATCTGCATGCCATATTGCGGGGGCTCCATGCCCCATCCCCTCCCCGAAGAGGGGGCTTCAACACCCACACCCCCATCCATTAGTATAAACAACTCCAGGTCGTGGCATGTTAGAGACAGAGTTATCACTAGTTAACACCCAAAACTCTGCATGCCAAAAGATCAAACTCGCGAAAGAAGTATGTGCTAGCATTAATTGGCAAACATCATGGTGACAATACTGAGTCGTCCTACTAACAGTATACCTTTTACGCCAAACTGCTGCATTTCTGCTCGCTCACTCCTGGGCTGGAGTCTTCTGGTGAGATGCATTGTGCCCTCCCTTGGAAAGTGGGGTTCCTCTATGCCTTTACTCCCTTCCTTCTACTATATGGAGAGTGCTGATCAAGCTCCAGATGGAAGGGGCCACTCTGATTCTCTTTGCCTCTTCTGGCCTAATCAGCTTTGGTTCCCCTTGCTGCAGCAGCTGGTGGTAGAACTTCCAGTGCCCCTACCCCTGTGCAATGGCTTGTTGTCACAGGAGCATAGCACCCTGGTCCATCTGGACCTCAAGTCTCTGCACCTCCATGCCTGGCTCCTGCAGACATAGCCATGGCTAGCTGTGGGGTGTCACAAAAAGGCACCTGAAGTGGAAGTGTCTTGCTCTGTGGGCTGCTTCCTATCACTTAGAGCCCTTCACTTGTCCAGTGGACCAGCTTCTGGAGTACTTGCTGTCCCTTTCAGATTCTGGCCTGCAATACCCCTCCTTGAGTTTTCCAGGTGCCTACTGATGACTGTACGATGACACAACTAGAAGCATCCCATACTGTTTTGGATGTCATTCGCCATATGACGCCTCCCATCAGCAAATGAAGCAAGACTGGTCTGCCATGATTTCCCCTTGCACAATCCATAATGGGCCCCTGAGTCTAAGTTGTTTTTCTGTACATGTTCAGCTATTGAGTTTGTTATGATTGTCTCAAATGTCTTTTCTGGTACTGATGTTACATTGGCTGGTCTGCAGTTTCCAGGCTCAGCCCTGAGACCTTTTAGTTTTTGCTTAAAGAATGCAAGTAAAGCATACTGGTATTGTGTTAGTGACAAAAAGTGAATTCTGGTGGCGTGTCAGGCTGTGAGCCAGTGATGCATCCTAAAATGAGCCAACAGCCAATGGTGCTAGACCTGCTTAATGATGCAGGTTTACATTTGTGTGCACACTTTTCAGAGGGGTCCTCTGGGCCTATGCCGGTTCCGGATTAGCACTTTTACTAATGTGTTTTTAGTGAACTGATGGCCATTGCTGTTAATGTTTTCCCTGCCTCACCAGTTGCCTTTACTGTTTCACTCTCTTGTCCTCTCTTCTCCTCTCCCTCACTCTCATATCGGTGAAGGCTCCATGTGTTCCACCAAGTGACTGGGTGCCCTTTGCTGCCGCAGGCACGCTTTCTGGTCTGCCTTCTTCTGTGCCATTGATCACTGCAAGTTTTTTTTTTAATTTAGCAGAAACACTTTACATGAAAACAAAAGCAACACAACAAAGTACACAAAACTGTCATGAACAAATTATACCCAACAAAACTAAAATAACATCCCCAAGACCCACCATCTCCCACCCTCGGAGCACCTCACCACGAACTTACCGCCTAGGCCAGGGGCTGGTGGTAAACCCTTCAAGTAATCTATAGTGCCTCCTGAGGAGGCAACTCTTGCATGGCAGGAGTCGCCGATACCAGTAGCCCTGATGATACAGTAGATAACCAAGCCTGCAAAGTCCCCCACTATTCACTGCATGCATTATGCTTGTAAGTAAGTAAAACTTTATTTAATTGAGCGCCCCCATCCTGGAGACTATGAGCACTGTACAAGGTAGGAAAACACATACAATAATAATTTATTTACTTCTATTTAGTTCTACCAGTGAGGAAAGATGTAAACCAACGGAGGACTGTACCTGACAGGCTACAGATGAACTTCAGGCAGCCGAGAAGCACCCCATGGTCCACAGTGTCAAGTGCTGATGAGAGATCTAGAAGAACCAAGATGGAGCAGTTCCTCCGATCTCTTGCCATCAGGAGATCATTGAGCACCCGAACCAGCGCTGCCTCGGTACTATGCCTCTTACAAAAACGGGATTGGAGAGGTTCACAGATGTCATGGATGGTCAAATGGTTCTCCAGTTGTAGGGCGACTACTTTCTCAACCACCTTCCCAATAGAGGGAAGGTTAGAGATTGGTCTGTAGTTAGCCAGACAGTCTGGGTCCAAAGAAGCTTTCTTCAGGAGGGGTGTCACCACTGCCTCCTTCAGGGAGCTAGGAAACTCACCTGTCTCCAAGGAGCACCAGACTATCCATGCAAGGACCGGGCCAATGATATCACTACAACCCATAATCAGGGTAGTTGGCCCCATATCCAAACTACAGCATGTAGGGCGCATACCCATGACAATCCGCATGACCTCCAAGAACTCCAGCCGGTCGAAGGTTCTCCAGGAAAACTGAGGGACAGTGACCAAGTGCCGGTCTAAGGCAACACCCACAGAGTGTGTTGGTAGGAGCCCCACCCTGATGTCAGCCACCTTAGCACAAAGAATCGAGCAACCTCATCGCACTCCACTTGCGAAAAGGCTCTTCGAAACTGCAGACAGGCTGGGTTGCACAGTCTGTCCACAGTTCGAAAGAGCTGGGCTGGTCGATTCTGAGCTGTCGCAATCTCCCCAGACAAGAACTCTGCCTTCTTACAGGGGATTGCAGATTGATAAAGATGATAATGATCCATCAATCTAAGGCGATCGGCATCCAGGGTGGATTTCCACCAGCAACGCTGTAACCTTCGCCCTACTTGCTGCATCTCCCGCAGAGTCCCATCAAACCAGGGAGGCCGAGGGCGAAGGGAGAGAGGGTGAATTCAAAAAAGGAGCAACAACGTCCAGAGCGGAAGAAATGACCTTATTATAGGCCACCACTAATGCATCGGGGTCGTTGTTTGCCTTGGGAAGAACTGACAGGTCAAGCACAGCTGCCAGGCCTTCAGAGCTTATATCTCGTAAAGGGCAGTGCCTGACCATCTCCACAGGGGTAGGCCGACGAAGGGGGATGTGAAAACTGAAACCCACGGTGCAGTGATCGGACCATCCAACAGGTTTCACCCCCAAGTTGAAGGCCTCGATCCCCAGGAGAAAGACTAGGTCAAGAGAGTGACTGTGTTTGTGCGTAGTAGGGGTAAAAACAGGTTACGCACCTGTAACAGTAGTTCTAGGAGTGGTACATGTTATTCATCCACACTTATTGGCATGTCCCTTTCCTCTTTAAGAATTGCCGGAAGTCTTCAAGTTGGCTCCTCCCACCCACCTGGGTGGTATAACCCTTGGCTCCACCCCATGACGCCAGATCTTAGCCTGCTGGAAGACAGGTTTGTGCGTCCGCAGCCGGGGAGGTAAGGTGGGTCCGTGTGGATGAACAACATATACCACTCCTAGAACTACTGTTACAGGTGAGTAACCTGTTTTTCTAGGATCGTGGATATATTGTTCATATACACTTATTGGCAGACTCCTAGCAGTTCTCCGGGAGGAGGGAGGCAATGCGCACACCCCCACTGATACTCACTTGGGAAACAGATTGGAGAACTGAGGCCGCAAAACCAGCATCCTGGCGTGACTCAAGGTCGATGTGGTAATGGGTAATCAAGGTGTTTGCTGACTTCCAGGTAGCAGTCTGACAGACTTCCTGGATACGGATGTCCCTGGAAGCAGCCACCAATGCAGCGGTATGGCAGGTAGAATTAACTCTTATCCCTCTGGGAGGCTCCATGCCCACCAACTCATAGCACAGACTTATGCAAGATGTAATCCACCTTGCAATAGTCCATTTTGCTGCAGGTCTGCCAGAAGCGGCTTCAACGTAGGTGACAAATAGCTGGTGAACCTCTCCCCAGATTTCCACCGTCTTCTCCTTATAATAGGAGAGAGCTCATCTCAGGTCCAAAGTATGAAGCCTGTACTCGGCCTCTGAGGTGTAATTAGGGTAGTATACTGGCAGAGTTAACACCTGGTTAAGGTGAAACTCTGACACTATCTTCGGAAGGAATTTCGGGTGGGGGCATAGGACAGCACTGTCCATGTGGAAGACCAGATAAGGGGAGTCCACCGAAAGCGCCTGGAGCTCCCCGTCTTTCTGGCAGACGTAACAGCCACCAGGAAGGCGTCTTCCACGACAAGTGTGACAAGGCACACTTGTGCACTGGTTCGTATGGCTTGCCTATGAACTTTGCCAGTACCAGCAGTAGATCCCATGAAGGTAGAGGTTCATGCACTGGAGGGGATATGTGATCCAGGCCTTGGAAAAAGTGCCCGACCACTGCCTGCTGCGCCAACGTTGGCTGACCGGCCCATGCCCGGTAGGCAGAGATGGCTGCCAGGTGCATCCTAAGGGTCGATGAATGAAGACCCCCTTTGGACAGAGACCAAAGGTAGTCGAGAATGTTAGCCACCAGACAGGACAGAGGGTCCAGGCCCTTGCCCTGACACCAAACGGAAAACCTTTTCCATTTGAAGGCATAACATTTCCTGGTCGATTCCTTTCTGGATGCCTCCACCATGGTGAGGACATCCTCGGAAAGACCCAAAGCCTGGAACTCCAGCCGCTCAGGTACCAGGCTGTGAGCTGCAAGGATTGAAGGTCCAGATGGTATACCTTCCCTTGATTGAGAGAGACCAGGTCTGGGTGTGCTGGAAGCCACTCCGGGGGCCTGCAGCTGCGGCTGATAATATTTGGATACCAAAACAGGCACAGCCAATCTGGGGCTACCAGACTCACCTTCGCCTTGTTCCCTCCTCACCTTGAGGAGCACCCTGTGGATCAAGGGAAATGGAGGGAAGGTACAGAAGAGGCCTGGGGTCCAGGGCCTCGAGAAGGCATCCCCCTGCAGCAAGCCCTGCTGAGGGCAGCGGGCATGAAACAGCCTCAGCTTGGTATTTTCCCTGGAGGCAAACAGGTCCACCATTGGTTTATCCCAGTGGGAGAACAGGCTGTGAGCTACCACTGGATGGAGAGACCAATTGTGGGATGTCTTGCCTAAGCAGCTGAGAGCATCCGCCCGATAATTTGAGGCTCCTGCCACATGAATGGCTAGGAGATCTGCCTCCAGACGGCTGACAAAGGTCCAGATGCGGAGCGCCTCCCTGCAAAGCAGACGGGAGTGCGTGCTACCCTGTTTCTTGAGGTAGTACCTAGTTGAGGTATTGAGGTATTGTCTGTCTGGACTTCAACCACTTGACCCCAGAGCTGAGGAGCAAAAGATGACAGTGCCAGTCTGACTGCTGCTCTGAGCTCCAACAGGTTGATGTGGTATCGGGACTCCTCGGGGATCCAGAACCCATGGGCCCTTTTGTCCCTCATGTGAACTCCCCAGCCCATGAGAGAGGCATCAGTCATGAGGATGGCCGTCGGCTCGGGGCAGACAAATGGGATCCCTTCCTGCAACCGGTCTGGGGCGGTCCACCATTGGAGAGCGTCCCACATCTTCTGGGTTACAGTGATCACCTGGTTCAAATGACCATGGCGCTGAGTACACTGGACAGCCAGCTCCCACTGGAGGAGGTGCATGAGCCACCAGGCCCAATGGACCATGGAGGTGCACGCCGCCATATAACCCAGAAGGCACAGAAAGTCCCGGGCAGGGCGCAATTGCCCAACCAGAAATAATTGGGCAAAGGAGGAAAGAACCTCCACCTTGTCCGCTGGGAGCTGAGGTCTGGCTTGACAAGAGTCAAGTTGTGCCCCAATGAAGCACATCACCTGAGAAGGCACGAGTTCCAATTTGGCCTCGTTGATCAAGAGGCCGAGTTCGGAGCAGGTCTGGAGGGCCAGGTCCCTGGACCTCTCCTGCTGAGTGGGACCTGCTAAGAGCCAATCGTTGAGATGGGGTAAATTCTGACCCCCCCAATGCCTGAGATTGGCTGCCACAACTGCGATGCATTTGGTGAAGACCCGTGGGACTGATGACAGGCCGAACGGCATGGCTCGGAACTTGTATAGGGTCCCTTTGGCTCTGAAGCAGAGGAACCGCCAATGAGATGGACAGATTGGGACATGAAAGAACGCATCCTGCAGATCCAGTGAACAGAACCACATGTTTGGCTCCAAGGATGGTATGATCTGGGACAGAGTGACCAAACCGAAAGGTGCGTAACCTGAGATACTGATTTAGGTAGTGCAGATCTAGAATGGGGCGCCAGCCCCCATCTGCTTGGGCACCAGGAAGTACCTGGAGACAAAGCCTGGGTCTGCTAGAGAATCTGCCACTGGAGCTACTGCCTCCTTGAGGAGGAGCTGAGTGATGTCATCTCAGAGAGCCGACTGAGTATGGACGGATACTCTTTCCTCCCGAGGGGCATGGGCTCGGCTTGGAGGATGCTGCTCGAATTCCAGAGGCAGTCCCTGACCCACCACTTCCAAAACCCACCTGTCCATGGTAATAACAGACCAGGCAGAAAGAAAGTGGTGGAGCCAGCCCCCCTCGGGAGGACCCAGACCTGGCGTGACAGGAGAGGGGGTGGTAACCCCGGCCCTGTCACTCAGCAGGCTTAGAAGAGGAGGATCCAGGACCTCAGCCTCAGCCTCCTTTATGGGCCGGGGGTGCCAAGCTTGAGCCTGCTGCTGCTGTTGCTGCTGCCCTCCTTGAAAGGAGGGTTGCTGTGCTACAGGGGAAGAGTGCCAAAAAGGCTCCTTTTTCTTCTGCTGTTTCTTGCCCGAAGAACCTTTAGCAGAAGTAGCATCCAAGGTGGCACTGGACTGCTCAATACGCTGAAGGTGACCAACCATACCTGGGTCGAAAAGGTCAGTGCCCAGGAAAGGCACATCAGCTAGTTTGAGCTGCGTATCTGCCAGAAAGGAGGAGAGTCTCAGCCAAGCCCTACGACGAGAGGCAACTGTGGCCATCGAGCAGGCACAAGAATCCCCAATGTCCAGGGCTGTCTGAAGCTGCTGTTTGGCAACAGCCCAGCCCTGATCACGGACTTGCTTGACCGTGGTCTGCATGTCCGTGGGGAGGTGTGGGAGGACTTCATCCAAATACCCCAAGAGGGCATGGGAGAAGTGTGCCATGATGACGGCCGAACTTGCCCGATGAAGGCCTAAAGATAAGGCCATATAGATCTTTCAAGCCAAATGATCCAAGAATTTGGATTCTTTTTCTGGATGTCGGTCAGTATCGGCAAAACTGCCAGTACACCTGAACACAGAGGCGGTCACCAGGCTCTCGGCCAAAGGGTGCTCTGTGAACCCCGCAAGGGACCCCATGGGCACCGCATACTTGCAGGCCATGTGGGCAGATGGAGCTGGACAGGAGGCAGGGCACTGCCAAAGTTCTAAAACTGGGACAACTATGGCCTCGGCCACAGGAAAAGCCTCCGTCGGGGTATCCCCTCTCTTGAAGATGTCCGTGAGAGGGTACTGTGCCTTTTTCTGGATAGGTTCCATGAGCATCCCTGTAGACTCAGAGATGTGGTGAAGAACACCCTGAAAGGATGAAGGACCTTCCTCCGTCTCTATCCCACCAGCCAATTCGTCATCCCTGGGATGAGAATGTAGGCCGGTCTCATCCAAATCCGAGGAATCCGGATACAACGGTCGACCACCCAGGTCACCTTCGACCCGCCGAAGGCGGTCCGGGGTGACAGTGACCGAAAGACACTGGGGAAGCCCGGTGTCTGGTCTATCTTCCTTAGAAGGAGCCCCTCTCACAGGCTGCTTGAGCGGTGGTTCAACCATGATCGGTGGAAAACTGGTTTAGGCCGAACCAGAGGTTTCGCTGGCTTCGCGGGCAGGGGAGCCGACTTAATCAGCTCCCAGGGAGTTGGCTTCGGCCTGGAAAGCGGCAGCTAAGTAATGGCCAGGGTAGAAGCCGGGGTCAGCTTGTGCCCAGACAAAATCAGCTGTTGCCACATGAGGTCCTCGTAGCGCCGATTGAGTTTCCGCCAGAGCCTCTCCTCATCTGAGGAGGAGGATGAGGACGACCGATGGTGTCGCCTCTTTTTTGAGCACTTGTGGTTCTTCCTTGGCCTGTTGGTTGAGGGGGTCCTAGACCTCGATCAAGATCAGATGGACCAATTCAGTCACTCGGGAAACACCGGCAGCACCAATGATTTCCCGGGGTTGGGGACCACTTCCTCGATGGGATTCCCAGCGGGTTGGGTCTCCTCATCGGGGAAAGAAAGGACCGGAGTCCGATTGAGAGAATCGTTGACCGGAGTCAGCGACAATGGGGCGATGATTATTTCAACCTCGTCAATCAACACTTCAGTCGACTGGCCAGATGGCAAAGCCGAGAAGCCAGTGGATGAACAGGCAATTTTAACCGAAGTCGAGACTGCCTCTCCCGATCCCAAGAACATCTTCGCCGAGATGAAGGTGATCCTGGGTCCTTCTCCCGCTTATGGGACCGAGAGGAGTGTGTGCCCACAGGACCCACTCCATTAGTCAGGAGAGACTGGCACAACTCTCGGAAAGAACCCAAGCAGGTGGAGCCCAGGTTGAGCGGAATGAAGAAGCTCCGAGAGGAAGATTCCCCGGCACGAGACGCTTCCTCCTCGAAGGCTTGCATGCATTCTAATTGCTCGGCAGATCCCATGGCCGCGGAATCTGCCCACCGAGCTTCCTTTGATTTCACCAGAGGGTTCCATTTTTCCGGCCTCCCTGACTTCAGGCATGCGAGACAGTCGCCGAGGACGTCAGGGTGAAATGCAAGACAAAAATCACACTTCGAGGTGTCACGGTTGACACCCAAGCAATAGACGCACATGGTGTGGGGATCGGTGTGCAACATTTTCTGGCCGCACGAACACCGGCGAAATCCGGGGAAGACTTTTCTTCCATAATCGAAGATAAGTAGTCACGATCACTAATGCGAACTAAACGAATTTTTGGAATAACCAAAGATTTAGAAGCCAGGGCCTACAAAATGTGGGAGCACGAAGGAGGCAACCTGAATCTTCCAGCAGAGAGGAAGATCTGGCGTCATGGGGCAGAGCTGTGGGTTATGCCACCCGGGTGGGTGGGAGGAGCCAGCTTGAAGACTTCTGGTGATTCTTAAAGGGGAAAGGGACATGCCAATAAGTGTGGATGAACAACATATCCACGATCCTAGAACAATCTGTGTAAGGCCCAGAGATGACATCAACTGGAGGAAGTGCTGACCAAATTGTGAGAGTTCGTCATCGACCCAGGCATTAAAGTCCCCCAGGACCATCAGCCTGGAAGAGTCAAATGCCATGTCGATGATGAAGTCCACCACTTCCTGAAGGAAATGCGTCTCATCCCCTGGTGGACGGTAGATGACAGCAATCCTACAGCCTACACCTGCTACCACTGTACACTCAAATGGCCAAGCCTCCTCAACTGGTACATCCGTGAGGCCCAGTTCGGTCTTGAAACTGACCGCAACCCCCCCACCCCTGCGATCCAGTCTCAGGTGGTGCATCACCAAGTACCCAGCTGGAGTTGCGGCCTCTTATATAGGGCCAGAGTTCTCATCCAGCCAGGTCTCGGTGATGCAAGCCAGGTTAACTGTCCTAACAAGATCTGCAATAATTGCAGTCTTGTTTTTAAGAGACCTGGCGTTACATAACACCGCCCGAGTAGGATGGACTTCCCAGACCGCCCACACTACCTGTCCACCTGCATCAGTAGTACCCTTGGGTATGGGCACCAGACATGAAAAACCACAATCCGGGTTCCATTTTGCCCCAGGGCGTCTTCTGGTTTTTCACACTAACCTGATCACGATGGCCTTCCTCACCCTCCACCGTTCCACCCCCTAGAGCCCCCCCACCGCGAACAATACCCAGCAGTCTACAACACTGGTAAGTTGTAAACTGCAATGGGGGATAAAGGGAAAGGGTGGAGGATGAGAATGCATACCATGGGGAAGGCCCTCACACATATCAATAAACAATAAATATACAGGCGTTGATAATGCGCGTCACTGTGGGTGGCCTGCTAGGCAAAAGTTTCCAGATAGGTCCAGTACCAACAGTGTCTATGTTCC
The DNA here is from genome assembly GCA_016271365.2 of Neoceratodus forsteri. Classification (NCBI taxonomy): domain Eukaryota; kingdom Metazoa; phylum Chordata; order Ceratodontiformes; family Ceratodontidae; genus Neoceratodus; species Neoceratodus forsteri. The sequence continues at coordinate 1,226,680,756 of CM057450.1, forward strand.
ATAGATGTGGCTCATTGAAGGGAGATAACCCTGAAGAAGATCTACAGTAATTTCCAGTCTTGGGGGTGAACAGACATGGAGATGAGCATCTTTCAGAACTTTTAGAAACTTGCTCAGCTGATCTGTCTGCATTACCAGCCGCAAAGCTTTCATCCAGAAACAAGACTTCCACACTGATCTATTGAGGTGCTTGAGGTTTAAGACAGGGAAAGGCCTCTTGTTTTCTTGGTAGCAATAAGAAAGAGGGAGTAGACTGACTGCTCCTACAGCACTAGTCCACTGACCCCAAGCCCAAGACGGTTCCAAATTGCTTCCCGCACCACCTCCTTCTACACAGTACAGCAAGACAGTGTGATTTCCTAAAAATGTATGGGGGAGGCAGAGGTGACAAATCTATAGAAAGCCCTGAACTCATGATCTCCTCACCCACCTTTCTGTGGTTGTCACAGCCCACACCCCTGCAAACTCCTGAATCCTCTCATATGAATGTAGAGTTGGAGTGGGGGCCACCTGCCATTCAAAAAGAGTTCTCCCACAACCAGTGTGTGGGCCACCCCTGGGAAAAGAAAACAAATGGGGGTGGCAATCCACTCCTAACAAGCCATTAAAAATACCAACCCAGGTTAAGAAAGTGTACTCACTAACCACAGGTAATTCACACACTGAAGTCAAGTCTTAGTGGCTTTATTTCTGAAGCATCATACACAGGTAAGTCTGACTTGGCAAAGACAACGTTTCGAGGCAAGGCCTCTTCATCAGGGCTATAGCAGTCAACTTAATGATGATGTTTCTTGTAGAGACAATGAGTTGGTATAAAATTAAATATGCTTTTGTGGATTTAAAGTATTCTTTTTTGACATGTTCTCAGTATATAGCTGTTATGGAGGGACTCCCTCTCAAGGAGCCATCCCGAAAGTAGTATATCAGCTAGCTTGGCACGCTGCATGTCAGATCACAGCCCTGTGGTCACCAAAACTCAACCCAGTACTCTGGGGAGGAGGGTGTGTGTACCAAGCAGGGATACAGCGGCAGCACTACCTCCCTCCCCGCCACTGGAGATAGCGTTCTTTATCCATCCTAGCATCCCACTGGCCCCCGCCTACAGCCTTGTCACACTGCACTGCCACATTGCGGTCCTCTGATATAATAACCCCAAAGTCCCTTTCCTGTCTAGTGACTGTTAGTATCTCCCCCCATTCTATATCCAGCACTGGGCTTCCTATGCTCTAGGTGCATGAGTTTGCACTTTTGGGCAATGAATCCCCAACTACCATGTCTTTGACCACTCCTCGGGTTTCCCTAGATTCCCACGCATTTTCTCCAGCTTCTCTTGACTAATGCTCCTTAAAGACACTGAAAAGTACTGGTCCTAGTACCAAACCCTGTGGTACACAGCTAGTCACTCTCCCGTCCTTAGAGTGAGTACCGTTTACCACCACCCTCTGTCTCCTATTCGTTAACCAGTTTCTGACCCAGTTTACCAACCTGGAACTTAAGCTGGTCAGCTTCCTAATAAGCCTCATGTGTGGTACAGTGTCGAAAGTCTTGCTGAAGTCCAGATAGACCACTTCAACTGTCCTCCCCTGATCTAGTTCCCTGGTCACCGAGTCAAAGAAATCTATCAAATTAATTTGGCACGACCTTCCCCCCATGAATTCATGCTGCCTGTGGTCCTGCAGCCCACTGGATTCTAGATGCTCAACCAGTCTTTCCTTCAGTACGGTTTCCATTAATTTATCACCACTGAAGTTAGACTGACAGGTCAACAATTGCTAGCCTCCTCCCTGCTGTCACTCTTATGTAAAGAGACCACGTCAGCCCTTTTTTACTTCTCCGGAAACATACCTGTTTCCAGTGAGCTGTTGAACAAGGCTGTCAGCAGGGTAGTTAGCACCTCTCTGAACTCTTTCAGTACCCTGGGGTGTATCCCATCCAATTCCACAACCTTCTTCACCTTCAGTGCTGTGAGTTCTTTCAGGACTGTTTCCTCTGAAAATGGACTTGCATCCACCTCCCTTTCCCCTTATTCTTGCTTCTCCCTGGTGATCCATGTTTCCCCCTCCCTCTTCTATGAAGACTGAGCAGAAGTACCTGTTTAAGATGTCTGCTTTTTCTTGGTCCCTTTCTGCACAGTCTCCCCATTCCGCCTTTCTAATATGCACTATCCCTCCCCTTACTAAGTCTTATCCCCATTAGCCACCCTCCTAGCAATCCTTTCTTCTGTCTGCATGATAGCTCCCTTAACTGCCTTACCAGCTTCATCCTCCTTGCTGGGTACAGATTCCTGTCTTCCTCCCTCTGCGTTTATTTCACCTCTTGAATGCCACCCTTTTTTCTTTTACCACCCTTGCCACTTCTTTGGAGAACCACAATGGTCTCCTTTTCCTTACCTCTTTCACACAGAGGTCTGTGACCCTAATTATATCCTCCCTTATTCTTCCCCACTGTGTCTCCACTCCTCCTAGCAGTGCCCCATTTCTTTAAAATCTACCCTCCTGAAGTCCAGGACCCTCTCCCTCATGTGCTACAGCTATGCTCCTTTCCATATGTTGAACCACACTGTACAGTGATTACTGGTGCCTAGGGGACTGACTACTGTGACGTCTGCAATGCTGTTCCTCTTTGTTAGCATCAGGTCCAACACTACCCCATCCCACGTAGGTTCTTTAACTAGTTGCCCGAGAAAAGCCCCTTGTAGGGAGTCAAAGATTGCCTAGGTCCTTGCCAAAGCTACAGCTGGAAGGTTCCACTCCACATCTGCACAATGAAGTCTCCAACTAGCAGCACCTTCCCTTACTCTCTATCCTGATGACGGCCTCCCTTAGTGCCCTGTCCATCCCCTACCCTTGTGGTAGAGGTCTGCACACTTCTTTGGTATGGATAGTGGTCCCAGAGACTGTCTCTAGGATGACCCACAATAACTTTTATTAGCTACATAAGCCATCTGAAGTATCTTGCTGCATCTTTGACATGCATCTGCATAATGCTGAAGATGTATTCCTTACCATCACCCAAAATCCCCAAGAACCAGGTGCATCACCTACATCATTTATAACACGTGTAGAATTTGCCTCAATATTAAGTTGCAACTTTTTCATTAAAGTACTTCAACAGATTAACCTTTATAAAAGAATACTTAAAAGTTTTGCAGATAAAATCACACTCTTATTCCAAAAGGTCATCTATAAAATATTTCCACGTAATACGCCCACATTTATAAAAGGAAAATTATTAAGCTTCTTAAAGGTGATAGGAAACAGCTTTTACAGCTCTTGATGCCCACTAGTTGTTCTTTTATTGGCTACCCACTATCCTGCTATGTTTTTGATCTTTTTTGTTAAATGAATAATCTAATTCTGTTGCCTTTGTAACTACACTGAATCCCTCTGTGCTCTGCAGTTGCTGCTCTCCCTTTTCATACTGCCTGAATATTCTATGTTATCAAAAACGCCCATTCCAGGCCATTCCGATAAATAGCATGGAATGGGAGTTTCTGATGTCATAGAATGTCTTAGAAATATGAAAATCAAGAGCAGTAGCTGGTGAGGGGAGTGGAACTCTATGTAGATCTGGGGGCACCCCAAACCTAGATTATTTGTTTATTTATCAAAACATCATCAAAGCATATTAGAATATATAACTGGCATGGAAAAGAAGATGGAAGGGCAGTTAACTATGTAAAAATCAATTCTTATCTCCTTTAATGCTGGGCTAACATAAAAAAATATTTTAATTAAATGATATTAATGATTAAAAGTAGTCAGTTGCTACTTTTTATTTCTACAACATTTTTCTTTTTTTCATTTGCTAAATAGATTTTCCACCTGCTAGCATCAGATGGGGTACAAAGAACAGTGCTTTACTAGGAGGCTGACATACAGGTACCTAGTGCTATCCCCCCTCATACCTTATAGAGGACAGTGGATAGGCAACAGTGAACAACAACACTGTTGTTCACGTCGAGAGGTTGTCATGACAACCTTGTAAACCACATTTTCGGTTGTCATGAAACCTAGAGAAGTGAAAAACAGTGTTGTTGTTTACTGTTGCCCATCCACTGTCTTTTATAGTGTATGGGCAAAAGCAAACCAAAAAACAGTTTGTGACTTCTTCTATGGTCGCGCCATGCTGTCAGGGACCCCCCTCCCCCCTGTGTCCATGAAAACACTCTGCTCATTCTGGGTCCACAACGATACTGTTAATTTCCACATTTGAAAATAATTACTGGTGTCCTGCTGTGTGCCGGCTAAGATTTAAACAAAATGGCACTTACTGGTAAATTAGAACTTCCTCCTGTGCCTTCGCTGAACTGCCATGGTCATTTTATGGACACCTACGAACCGTGACTTGCGCATGCGCAAATGTGATCAGAGCTGTTGTACCATCATTGTGACGTACTCATGATGGTGCAACAACATCATGATGTGACATCAATGGTACAACAAGAGTAGTAAATGATGGATTTTTAGGGAATACAACGTTCTACCACACACTATATCTGTATTGTGACCTCACTCACTGTGACACCACAAGTGGGTATTCTGGCAGAAAGTTAGTGTCTCTTCATCATTAGTTGTGATGTCACTGTACATGAGGTCCAATTAAGCAATAAGGCAAAACCAGGGCTTAGATTAACAGTCTGTTAATCACCACCTAGGGGTGTAATGTGGCACGTGGCGCAGCCGAGTGCCATATTGCCCCTAGGGGGTGATTAACTGACTGTTAATCTAACTCCTGGGAGTGCCTTATTGCTATTATAAAAAAAAATATTCCAAAAGAAAAGTGTTAAAATTATACTTTTTTAATGTTTTCCTCATTTAGAGGGAGAATTTTAATAAAATAGTTATTCCACCAACAGTTTAAGAATGCTGGTTCAGAATCAGAATGCATCATTCCAGTCATTCAGCAGTGCTAGAGGATGGAATGCTGACAGGAAGAATCCATGTGCCATGGTGATCAGGCTATACATGACAGTGTAACATGGATTAATGTAAGGCTGTTGGAATCCTAACAGCCAATTACATTGCAGCATTTCTGAGACCATTTTAATAATGCTGATTAAGTACTGTATGAAGGGGAACAGAGCTAGCTATCTCAGCCTGCAGGGAGAGTGAAAAGGTTACAGAGTGACTAGGGGTTAGATTATCCATTCGTTAATCACCCCCTAGGGGTGTAATGTGGCACAAGGTGCAGCCGAGTGCCATATTGCCCCTAGAGGGTGATTAACTGACTGTTAATCTAACTCCTGGGAGTGCCTTATTGCTATTATAAAAATGTTTTCCAAAAGAAAAGTGTTAAAAGTATCTTTTATGAATGTTTTCCTCATATAGAGGGAGATTTTTAATAAAATAGTTCTTCCACCAGCAGTTTAAGAATGCTGGTACAAAATCAGAATGCATCATTCCACACATTCAGCTGTGCTAGAGGATGGAATGCTGACAGTAAGAATCCATGTGCCATGGTGATCAGGCTGTACATGACAGTATAACATGGATTAATGTAAGGCTGTTGGAATCCTAACAGCCAATCAGATTGCAGCATTTCTGAGTGCCTTTTTATAATATTTATTATACCTAACACTGTCAGGTACAAAATCTTCTAATTAGCTAACTGTAGAAGAAAAGTACTTCTGATACAAACAGTAAAAGTTGACTACTTTTAAAAGTTAACAGTAAATGGAGGTGGTGTACTACCTCTTTAATGCCAAGTTCAGTTTATTTCAAACAAATAAATGTTCCTCTTTTTTTCTTTTCCCAGGAGAGACACAGTAAGCTGAAAGCTTGTTTACAGGTGCAACCTGGGAGCACAAAGAAATTAAGTGACTTGCTCAGGGTCACACAGTATGCAAGTGGGGGCTGTGGGATTCAAACCCAGGTCTCTGGGTTTTCGGCTCAAAGCCTTAAACCTTCCTACATTTTCAACTGCAGGAGTGCAAACTTGTCAACAGATACTGTATAGAAAGGGGGAACTGATAATCCAAAACATGTTGTATTTTTGTGGGGAACTGTAGTCTGTGTAGAATTAACTCATTACAGCTCCTATCCTTCTGAGACTTTAAAATCCAGATGACTACAAGGAAATGTTGTGAGATTGCTTCAATGGAGAGTATACCAGTCTTTCTTACTTTGTTAACCTCTGTTCCCATCACCAATTTGAATCAAGAGGCCGTTAAGAAGCACTATCAGCTTGGTATTTCTGAATATATTTTATTTTCATCAGAGCAATGCATGCATAAGTACCTCATTTGAGTCCCAGCAGGAATACTTCATTGAACTTCCAAAATAGCAGAATACTGTTACCATTCTGAAGTTTTTCTTTCTACAGCTAGTAAACCATTAATCAACAGAGCCTTGAGAAATCTGATTAAAATTACTTTCTGGCTTAGCACACTGTCTTTGCAAGAAACAAAAAAATGAGAAAACTCTAGTTAGCAGGGCTAATATCAAAGAAATTATAAAGCCATAGAGTTCAGCTTCCCTTAAGATAAAACATATAGGACCCAATTTTCAGTTCCAATTTTATGGGCTAAAAAATGGGGCACAAAGTGCACCTTGGTGTGCCAACCCATAAACTTGCCATACTGACGACATCAGGTTTGCACACACGCTGCGGAATGCAAATGTGGTATTCCAGCTCTTACCATGTGCAAACTGGGTTTGGGCTCAGTAATGGCACACATTACAAGCTCATGCGTATCTGCACTTTGCAGTGACATGCACAGACAGGCATGAGCCAGTGCAAAAAGGGAAAAAGGGCAAGGGGTCCAATGTGGTTCATAGCCAAAGTAAAGACAGTGGTAAGATCCAAATGAAGAGCACTCATGAAGTATAAGGGAAGCCAATGAGAAGAGGATAGGGAGAAGTACCTGGAGGCAACAAAGGAGGCAGGAAGGTGAGGGAGGCCAAGGCTGAGACGGAACTCCATCTGGCAAAGGGAGTGAAGCAAGGGGGAAAAAGCATTCTTCAGGTACATCCAGGTGAGGCGTAAGGTCAAAGAAAGTGAGACTGAAGAGTGAGGAAGGATGGGAGGAGGGAGACAAAGGGAAAGCAAAGATAATGAACAAATGTTTTTGTTCCACATTTATTAGGGAAAAGGATGGGCCACTGCCAGAATGTGAGGTTGCGAGGAAAAGGAAGAAAAGCAACGGCTTAATTGGCATGGCCAAAAAAATGGGGGGAAAAGTGTGCTAGAAAGCTTACAGGCTTGAAAGTAAATAAATCTATGGGATCTGATGGCTTACACCCAAGGATACGAAAAGAAGTGGCAGAAATGATAGCAGGGCCACTTACAGACATATTCACTAGCCCACTGGCCCCGGGCTGGTAGGTAAGGACTGAAAAACAGCAGCCATGATCCCTCTACACAAGGGCAGAAGGAAGGATGAGCCAGGGAAGTATAACCATCTCAGTGTGGCCTCTATAGTGGTAAAAAATTATGGAGTCTTTGCTAAGGAAGGAACTGGAGGACTTCCTGGAGGGAAATGGGCTACAGAAACCCAGACAACACGGGTTCACTAGAGGATGGTCTTGCCAGAAAAATCTGGTTGACTTCTTTGACTGGCTGGCCAGGGCAACAGATAGGGGACAGGCAGTAGATGTGGTATACTTGGATTTAAGCAAGGCCTTTGACACACTCCTACAAAGAAGGCTGCTCAAAAAGATAAGAGATGGGGGGAAGGGGATTGACAACTTGGGTGGACAACTGACTGAGGGAAAGAAAACAAAGAGTAGTAGTTAACGGGGACTTTTCAAGGGTGAGGGAAGCAACAAGTAGAGTACATCACGGGTCAGGGCTGGGCCCAGTCCTTTTCACTGTATTAATCTGTGACACGGGATGACATCAACAGCAAGATCTGATTTTTCACGGATGACACAAAGACCGGTGCAAGAGTGGACACAGAGGAAGGGAGAGGTGAACTCAGAGCGGATCTGGGCAGGTTGGAGAGCTGGTCAAGGATCTGGCAATGCTGAGGCACTTGCACCTCACCTGCTGCCAGGCTGGCGACCTGGCTTGGAGAACAGACTCGGGTTGCTGGGAGTCGGCTGAGGAGGGATAGGATTGAGCATCCCAGGGACTGCTCTCCTCTCCCAGGGAAGTAGTGACCAGCCATCTCGGCCTTTGACTGCCACTGGGTGGAGTCCTGGAGGTAGTGCTGGCTCCAAGTGGCTTACAGGGAGGGGCTGCGGTTCCATAGTGTATACGCACCACCACAAACACACAACCATGTGCCACCACAGCCTGGAGGAGGGAAGAAAATGGAAAAATGTAGCCAGGTGGGCTTAATGAAGGTCTGCCCATTCTCCCTCGGCCCACACCACCACTCAGTCCCTGAGCACTTCTGGACTGTGCACTTGTGGAGGGGAACAGTTCTAACTCCTCTGGCCCCGCTGTGGGGGGAAATCTGTGGGAAACGTAAGCTCTGGGACAGAGGAAGGGATGCCACCACTGGTCGTGGGGGACAGGGACTGGGCTGAAAGCCCACCCGCCTGACTGCAAGAAAAAAAGTTTTATGAAAAAGATCTGGCAGCTTTGCTTCAACACTAACAAATGTAAAGTGATGCACATTGGGAAGGGGAACCCAAGAGTGCAGTATGAAATTAGTGAAGTGGTGCTGGAAAGCACCATGGAGGAAAGGGTCCTAGGGAGAGCATAAAAACAACAGTGCATTGTAATAGAGCTATGGGCATCGCAAACAGGATACTGGGCTGCATAGGGAGGGGGATAAGCAGTAGGACTCGTGAGGCGATCCTCTCACTGTACATGGTACTGGAGTCCATACCTAAGGAGAGACTACGAAAAGGTGGAAGCAGCACAGTGCTGGGCAACCAAAATGGTTCATGGACTAGGAAACAAGATACACAAGAAACATAAAAACATAGAAGCTGACGACAGATAAGGACCGCAAGGAGAATCCAGTCTGCCCATTTCTTTTTCTACCTTATAAATGTGCCATCGGCCTTTGCTCTGACAGTGGTCTATCTATTCATACTCATCTGTATTACTCCCTTATGCCTATCCCATGCCTGTTTGAAGCCCTGCACTGTATTCATAGCCACCACTTCCTGAGGTAGGCCGTTCCATGCATCCACCACCCTTTCTGTGAAAAATAATTTCCTCACATTCCCCCTTAATCTGCCTCCGTCTAATCTCATGCTGTGTCCTCTTGTCCTGCTATTTTTCTTATATTTAAACATGTTAGACTATTTCACCTTGTTAATGCCTTAAGGTGTTTGAATGTCTCGATCATATCACCTCTCTCCTCCTTTGCTCAAGGGTATACATATTAAGCTCCGTTAATCTGTCCTCATATGTCTTCTGATGCAGTCCCTGCACCATTTGGTTAATTCCTTGTGAAGTGTGGCTCCAGTACTGCACGCAGTACTCCAGATGGGGCCTAACTAGTGTCATGTAAAGAGGGATTATTATCTCCCTCTTACGACTTGTGATACCCCTACTAATGCACCCTAACATCCCCCTAGCCCTACCTTCTGCTTTAGAGGTCTGCTTGGATAATTTCAGGTCATCGGTGATGATGATGCCCAAGTCTCTTTCTTCCTTTGTGACGGCCAGCAACTCCCCTCCCAGCCTATAGGTGGCTTCAGGGTTTCTCTTCCCTATGTGCATGATCTTGCACTTCTTTGCATTAAATCCCGGTTGCCACTCTTCTGACCACTTTGCTAGTTTATTCAGATCTCTACTCATTCTGCCCACCCCATCTGGATCATCAAGAGGCTGCAGGACTTGAATATGTACACTCTTGAAAAAAGAAGGGAAGGGGCAACATAACTGAGACATACATATACCTGCACAGGATAAATCTGATGGACACCAAGGAACTTTTCTTCTTGAGCTCAAATAGTGGGATGAGAAGGAAATCACTTAAACTGGCAGGCGAGTGATTCAAAAGGGACGTCCACAACCAGTTTTTCAGACAGAGGTGGACAAGTAGAACAAGCTGCCGGAGGAAGTGGTACAGACCACATCAGTGAGCAACTTCAAGCAGGAATGCCACAGGCATATGGGTTTAGTCAGAAGGGGGCAAAGGGAGGTATGGCCACCAGGGTTAGTACAGAGTACTTGGTAGGGTGAGCATGCTGTATAGGCTGATAGGACTTTTTTTTCTGCAATCATTGCCTATGTATTTATGCATCACTGCAATACTCCTCTCCCCATCCAACTCATACCTTAGGGCCGCCACGGGCCCACGTTGCTACTGTAGGTCCTGTTTCCTTTCTCACGCTGTGTTCCCTTTTAGTCAAGTGGCTACCTCCCAAAACCCAACATAATATCAGACCATGGTGGTCCAGTGGCCCCCTCCTAAAACTCAACACTGTATCAGTCCATGGTAGTCCAGTAGATCCCTCTCCCTAGAACCATTCCACCATATATTTTCTTTTTGTTTATGGGCCCTTCTTGATCTCTGTTCCACAATGTCCTTCTGGAATGGGTGCGGCATTCTGACACTCATCTTTTGTTAAATGAGAAGAAAATCAAAGCAATGCTCTTCAGAAATCACAAAAACTAGCAACAATCAATGCTACACTACATATTGTCAGTGAGACTGGTATAGCTTTGGAACACAAACCCACAATAAAATATCTTGTGATCCACTCAGACAACAAATTAAACTTTGAAATTCACACTACATACACCACAAAGAAAGTTAACCCAAAAAACAGATGTCATAATGGAGACAGTCTAACTGAAGACCCTAGAAAAGTTTTGGCATAACAAATATTAATACCCATCACTGAATATGGAAGCCACGTTTTGTATAAGGTCACAGACACAGCTTTATAAGAAGTAACCTTTAAAAACATCTGCTCTCGTGAAAAAGAACAGTTGCTTACCATAACAATAGGTCTTTGAGAGAATCTCCTCCACTGGGCCACACCTTTGGAACCGTCAGCTGTTGGCGTCAGGACCACTTGGAAACTTTTGTTAGCTGGGGGCCATCCGTGATGATGTACATCATTGGAGCCTATAAAACATGGGCAGCCCAACTGCTCCTCAATTTCCTGCTGGAGACAAGCTCAGACGGCCTCTTACCATGAGGAACCAGACCAGTACCAGGCACACAAAGAGAGACATGGGACTGGGAAATAACAGACATAAACCACTTATGGACATCCCTAAACAAGGCAGTGGATAAACTGCCAGCAGATACCTCAAAAACAAAATAGGAGGAAGGAGGGTGAGTGCACTGTGACCCAATGGAGAAGAACTCAAAAGATCTACTGTTACAGTAAGTAACTCTTTTATCTTCATTGAGAACGTCTCCTCCACTGGGTTGCACCTTTGGGATGCTTTCCAGGCAGTACATAAGGTACCCAGGGAGGATGGCAGAGCTTGATATGCAATCAGGACAGAAGGCCTTGCAAAACAGCAAGACCAAAGCCAGCATGTCTCCAAGAGATGACGTCTAGACTGTAGTGCTTAGTGAAAGTATGGACAGTGCTCTATGTGACAGCAAGGATACCATTACTGCAGCGACTCCGGCACAGCGAAGACCACCACAGCGACAGGAATTGGGCAAAACCCACCTGTCACTGTGGTGGTCCATGTGCCGATCAGGACTGCCTCGCTGGGTATTTGCCCCTCTCCAGTCCAACTCCGACTCAGAGTTAGAATCCTAGAGGAGTGCAGAGACCCCCACAAGGAGGGAGTTCAGGGGCACAGCCCCAAATTGTGTGCGCCGACATCCTCGTGGCTACAATGCCAACAGTCAGCATTGTAGCCGTCACTGTAGGGGATGTCGGCGCTAGCGCTGTCGAAGCGCTACAGGTAAACCATGACAGCAGCACATATGTCAGCTGAAAAAACATTCTGAAAGCAGGCAACAGATGTGGCCATACCACGTGTTGAGTGGCTATGCACAGCACCAAGAAGCTCTATACCATACTTCCTATAACAAAACTAAATACAGTGAGCCAGCAATTTGGACAGGCATGGTTTAGTCACAGGGGCACCACCTTTCCAGAGGTGAATGAGACAAAGAGCAGAGAGGACTTTCTTCAGTCCTTAGTGCGTTCGAGCTAGAAATAAAGTGTTCTATGTACATCAAGTGTATGGAGCAATACCTCATCCTTGCTAGCATGCTCAGGATAATACACAGGAAGGTTTGTAGTCTGATTCAAAGTGAAATCAGAGACCAATTTCGGTAGAAAGTATAGACTGGTTCACAAGGATACCCTGTCCCTGTGGAAAATCAGGCAAACAGGCTCATGCATCAGAGACTGAAGCTCAGAAATCCCATGAGCAGAAGTTATGGCAATCTGTCTTCCATGAAAAGAAGTGCATCTCACAAGTCAAGGCAGGCTCAAAAAGAGCCAGAGTCAACTTCTCAAGTATGAAATTGAGGTCCCAAGTCAGAACTCATTTACAAATCAGGGGATGCATGTGCAAAATACCCTTTAGGAACACACAGGACACTTTCAGCTGTGCCACCATGTGGCCATCAACAGTGGCATGGAAAGATGAAACAGCAGCAAAGTGCACTTTACTGTATGAGTACTGGAGACTGAACTCAGATAGGGACAGGTAGACCAGTACAGTATTGACAGGACATGTAAATGAGTCATCTGAATGGGAAGCACACCACATGGAGAAGCGCTTCATTTTTAGAACATAGCTGTGTCGCATGGAACCTTTCTAGTCACAAGCAAAATATCAGCCACCTGGAAGGAACTCCAAAATGGGCAATAGCTACATCCATAGGAGTCATGGGTGCAGATGCAGGGATCAGAGATAGAGATGGACCAAGGGATCCCTTGTCCCTCAACAGAAGACCCTGATAAAAAGGAAGCTGAAAAGAGGCTCCACTGCCAAATGCTATAGAAGTGGAAACTAGATGTTTTAAAAATGAAGCGCTAGACAAAACATGTCAGGTAGTAAGGTAAACACTGAGGTATAGTGCTCAACAGAGGGTAGGATGGGTTAAATGGAAAAACAGACAAGGGCAATAAGAACAGGCATGGGGGGAAAAAAGGATAAAGCCAACATTAAATGGACGGCAATGAGTACCAAAGCCCGTAGTCTGGGAAACAAGCTTCCTGAGCTAGTAGCCTTGATGGAAGATGAACAACTGGATATTGTGGCAGTCATGGAAACATGGTACATGGAGAACCATGACTGGGATGTCAACATACCGGGGAACACAGTCTACAGAAGGGACAGGAAGGGGAAAAGAGGAGATGGAGTAGCTCTATACATAAGGGAAGGGATCAAAGCTATAGAACTAAAAAGTAAAGCGGGAGGACCAGAGGCACTCTGGGTCACCTTGGAGACAAGGAATGGTATCACAATCCGAACAGGGGTTGTATACAGACCCCCATCTCAAGGGGAGGAAATGGACAAGAAAATGATAGAGGGCATTCTCAAAATAACTGAAAAAGGGGAGATACTGTTGATGGGGGACCTGAATATGCCAGATATTAATTGGATGACATGTACTGCAGCCACATCCAAGAGCAGGGTCATTCTCGATGCCCTGCAGGGGTCAGACCTTAGACAGCTAGTGCTGGAACCCACTTGGGAGGGAGCAATACTAGACCTGGTAATTTTAAATGGAGAGAGATCACAAATAAAAAAGTCAGTAGACATCTGGGAACAAGCGACCACTGCACAGTGTGCTTCACAATAAGCACAACCATGGAGACGAGCCGTACAAAAACAAGGATACTGGACTTTGGAAGGGCTGACTTTGGCAGAATGGGTGAATACCTGAGGAATACACTAGCAAATGGCCAAAAAGGAGGGGTGGAAGAACAATGGAGAAAAATCAAAACTGTCATCATACAGGCAACAAGCCTTTGTGTGAAACAAATAAAGAAAACAAAGTGGAGTAAAAAACCAATATGGTTCTCAAAAGAGGTGGCATGGAAGGTTAAGGAGAAAAAGGCTGCATTCAAAAAGTGTAAGGAATCACAGAAGGAGCACAACAGGGAACTGTATCAATTAAAGCAGAAAGAAGTGGGGAAGACAGTCAGAATAGCAAAAGCCCAAACCGAGGAAAAAATAGCCAATTCAGTTAAGAAGGGGGATAAAACCTTTTATAGATACATTAAGGAGCACAGAAAGGTTAAGAGAGGAATAGTGAAGATTAATAAGGGAGAGGGGAGGTGGGCAGAGGGAGACAGTGAAAAGGCAGAGATACTGAATGAATACATTTGCTCAGTATTCACAAAAGAAGATGAGGAGGAGTTACCTAAACCAGACAACAGAAGCACTCTGGGTAGGGGGGTTGACACCAGTCCATTTACAGAAGAAAGAGTCCTGAAAGAACTCCTAAAACCCAAGGTGGACAAAGCAATGGGGCCTGATGGCATTCACCCCAGAATCCTAAAAGAACTAAGGGAGGACCAAGTGACACCACTGACCACACTTTTTAACAAATCATGGGAGGATGGGGTGGTACCTGAGGACTGGAGGATGGCAGATGTGATTCCCCTTCACAAAAGTGGGAGCAAGGCAGAAGCAAGAAACTACAGACCTGTAAGTTTGACCTCAGTGGTAGGGAAAATGATGGAATCATTTCTGAAAGAAAGAATTGTTGAGTATCTAGTGGCCAGCAGGGCAAAGGACCCAAAGCAGCATGATTTAAAGCAGGAAGGTCATGTCAGACAAATCTAATTGATTTCTTTCACTGGGTGACCAAAGTAATAGACCAGAGAGGGGCTGTAGATATGGCCTACCTAGACTTTAGCAAGGCATTTGACACAGTCCCGCACAAAAGATTAATAATCAAGCTAGCCAGCCTGGGAGTGGGTCCCAGGGTGGTAGCCTGGGTAGCAAACTGGCTGCACAACAGGACACAGAAGGTAATAGTGAATGGAACACATTCCGAAGAAAGAGGGGTTACTAGTGGAGTACCTCAGGGCTCAGTACTGGGTCCAGTCCTCTTTAACATCTTTACAGGAGACATTGCAGAGGGTCTGAAGGGAAAGGTATGCCTCTTTGCAGATGACACAAAGATCTGTAACAGAGTTGATACACAAGGGGGGGTAGAAAGGATGAGAAGGGACTTGGCAAGGTTGGAGGAATGGTCAGACATATGGCAACTTAGATTCAATGCAAAGAAGTGCAAAGTAATGCACCCGAGAAACAAAAACCCAGGAGAAGAGTACACAATAGCAGGGGAGGTACTAACAACAACAGAAATGGAAAGGGACCTGGGGGTAGTCATATCAGATGATCTAAAGGTTGGTAAGCAATGTGAGAAGTCAGTAAGGAGAACCAGGGTGATACTGGGATGCATAGGAAGGGGCATCACAAGTAGAAAAAAAGGAAGTGGTTATCCCTCTGTACAGACAGTTGGTGAGACCCCATCTGGAGTACAGTGTGCAGTTTTGGAGACCTCATCTACGCAAGGACATAGACAGGATGGAAGCAGTCCAGAGGAGGGCAACTAAAATGGTGCAGGGTCTGCAGCAGAAACCATATGAAGAGAGACTGAGACAGCTTAATATGTATACCCTTGATGAAAGGAGGGACAGGGGGGACATGATAGAAGGAACAAGGGGGCACAATTTAAAGACAGAGGGGGGACGGCTCAGGGGTAATGTGAGGAAATTTTTTTTCACGGAGAGAGTGGTGGATGCATGGAACCGCCTTCCTGGGAAGGTTGTTGGGTCTAAAACAGTGGGGGAATTCAAACATGCATGGGACAGACATAAGGCAATTGTAGTGGGGGGGGGTGACAGGAAGTAGGCTGTTGGTTAACTAGAATCTGCAGCTTATCCAATACGTAGGAAAATGGGCAGACTGGGTGGGCCAAGTGGTCCTTATCTGCTGTCAAAGTCTATGTTTCTATGTAGATCAGGTAAGCCTAGAAGGGGGCTACCAGTATCAGGGTGGCATGCTCTGCCTTCAGTTTGAGTAGAACTCACTGAATGAGAGGGACTGGAGGAAAAGCATAAAGGAACCTCCCTTTTCAGGAGAGGGACAATGCATCATGCCAAAAAACTCCAGGCTCCATTTTAAAGGATTCCCACCATGATTGGTCCAATTCAGCAGTTCAGAACCAACATGAGGGAGCTACTCTGCACTGTCCTTGCTACAAGAAAGCAGGTTAAATCAAATTGCATTTTCATTATTACTCTAACAGGTTACAAGCAAACAATTACATCTTTGAAGAGTGCTCCTTCTGCCCACTTAGCGATGGCAGAAACGGAGCGATTTGGCAGTAGCTTGAGCAGGACTCAAGCAGGAAAACACACAGTTCCACCATACAAACTAATTATGTCTGCAAGCAGACAGCTCTTAAAGAGACAGTACCAGAGGCTCTAAAAGCACTCACAGATAAACGGCTTAAATGTCAAACACCATTCAGGCTTGGAGCATTCAAGCAAGCTCCTGGAAGACTTTTTGGGAACCCCCATTTGCAGGGAGGTTGCAGACACAAAGGGCAGGTTCTCTATAATCTCATCATCCCAACCCCCTACGCTCTAGCTGAGAGCTTACAAACTGCCCGGACAGAAAACTGTTCCGGAAAGAGAGCGCCCAACTATGGGGGGGGGGGGGTTAAGCCCCTTAGCATCTTGTTAAGTGCTAACACCGAAGTGTGTGGGTAGGGGTTAGGCCCTACAAAAGGCAGCTCTGTATGAAGGATAGAGTGGGAACTCAATCGGACTGCCTGAAGGCAAGGCAAGGGCAGCAGTTCAAGGTTAAGAAGTGCAGAAGCACCAACCAGAAGAAGCTGACAATTAAATAATGCCTGCCAGGGGGAACTTTAATTTTGAGGCCAAGCCAAGAGGGATGGTCTCTTCAGCTGTGAACTGAACATCGTGGCTAAGGAGCCCAGAGGTCACCCCTAGGGGCAGTCAGAAAGAGTTCCCTCAGGATAGGAGAAAAGTCCTACTCGTTCCCCTTTACCTTGAGGAAAAAACATCCACCCATAGAAGAATGGAAACCAGGATAGCTTTTTTTTTTTTCTTGGCATAAAGGCCAAAGGAAAGGAGAGGAATAAGAAGGGAGGGGAAGACGCCGCAGTAGGAGGCCACTGAGGAAGGTGGGTGGGTATCAGTAATGAATGGAGAAGATACAAGAGAAGATCAAGAATTACGGTAGGTATGTCCATCTTTCGGATGAGACGTTAAACCGAGGTCCCATCTGCCTGGATTGGTGGTAGTTCAGGTGGATGTTAAAGATCCCATGGCACTTATCGAAAAGAGTAGGGGAATTTCTCCGGTGTCCTGGCCAAATTTCCCTCATTCACTAAAAATACCACCAACAGCTTAATCTGGTTCAAGGTCAGTTGGCATTCATCTGTATCCCCCTCCCCCGGGTCGTGCCTCAAAATAGGCAGGATTTGTCTAGTGCACTTACCCGGTCAACAAAAACTAAATAAATTAAATAAAAATGTAATTTTCATATCGTCCCTTGTCAATCTTCACTATTCATTACTGCTTGGGTGAGTACCAAGCTCCCCACCCGGGGGGGGGATAAAGAAACCCTGAGGGAGTAAGACCCCCAGCCTCCTGTTGGTAGGAAACAGAAGGGGAAGGCCCTGGGCTAATCAAGCGAGAAGCCTATGGTGAAGGAGAGCTAGGAGGTGTCCCCCGAGGACAGGGAGGCAGAGGAAGCCACTGTAGAAGTCTCCTAGCTCTGGAGGAAAAGAGACGGGTCCCCCGGAATGTGGAGCGAATCACCCTATGCCGGGCCAGGGCTGACAACCTTGATAGACGAAGCCATGCTGTCCGTCTAATACAGATCGCTGTCCCTGCAAGCCTGGAAGCCACCTAATTGGCATCATAGCAGAGAGGGCAATAGCTTGTCTGGTTTGCTCCGTATCAGGCATTGATGCTAAGATTTGGGAAAGCATCGACCCCAAATGCCTACTGTAGGCAGCATGGTGAGCCTGATGTGATGCAATGCATAACATCGCACGAGAGGAAGAGAACACTCTTAGCCCCCAGTGGTCAAATTGTAGGGAATCTGAGCCCGGTGGATGGTCGTGCACCAGGTGGCGGCACCCAGAGGGAGTTTCTAGGTATGTCCATCCCGGAGTTGGGTTGGGGAGAATACCTAGAGATTCCGATGGGGCACAATACTTTCTTTCGCAGTCTGCCGGGACTGGAGAAAGGGCGGCTGGCGACTGCCAGAAACAGATAGACGCCTCCTAGAAGGGAATAAGCCAGGATAGTACCACCAAATGCTGGGCACTGAATTCACTGAGGAATTCACGCCTCTCCCGTTCGGTATTGTCTCGCCTAACAAAGGAGATACGAAGATCCCTCAACATCCTCGAAAGGAATTGCTGATATTCAGTGAAATCAGCATCGGAGGAGAGATGAACAGTGGGTTCCTCTCCCTCCGAGGAGGTAGACGATGATGATGGAGAGCTCAAATGTCCAGAGGACTCCTGCGGCGGTGGGGATAGGCGAAACACCTGCTCATGCATGTAACTAACATATGAGGGGAAGGTCACTGCACAGCCTCTGAACGTCTCCCAGGATAACGGGCCCACAGGACCAATATAGCCTGGGAGAGAAGGGGGTGGCTGCAGAGGAATGGGAGAGGGGCACCTACAGCGAGGCAACTGTCCTCTGCTGAGGCTCTGAAATCCGGGGAATGGAGCCCGAGCTGGCAGGATCCTGGACAACACAGCAGGTCGCAGAACGGAACCCTGGGGATGCGAAGCCTGGAAGAGCTTAGTAGGGGATCCTCCCCTGTGAAAAACCTGGGGCTACATGGATCCATAAGGGCAGCCCACAGCAACACCACCAGAGGGGTCCCTGGGGTTCGAGAGGGAAAGACGGGGCCTGGCTCTACGGCTTCTACCCACCCCCCAAGGGGTGGCAGGTGAAGACCGAGGCACCTGAACCCTGTCTCACTCCCCGACTCCGAGAACACCCGCCTCGAATTTCCAGTGACCCCCTCACTCGAGGGGTGCAGTAGGCACCCGGAATCGCAGCTGCCACACCCCAGGAGGGAGAGCCCTCCCTCCACCTCCGCCTCCATCCCCCTCAAGGGACCCCAGACCACCCCTAGCCTAGGAGGCCTCATGGGAGGACAGCAACAAAGACAGAGGAATAGGCGCATTGGACCGCCTAGCACCTCATCCCACCAGAGACCCTGACTCCGAAGAGTCAGGGTGCCAGGACGGGTCCACATCTGAATCATCCTCCTCCGATGAGGAAGAGACCAGCTGGACCATAATACTGGCCACCCCGGGGGGTCTCCAGTGAAATGGCACCATGAATGGCGCTGGACGACCTCGGACCCCCTGTAATGCTTAGACCCGGCCCTGACTCCCCAACGGTGCCGGCCTTGGCGCCCGGACCCGACTCAGCACCGCTAGAAGAACCGACCGTGCCCACGGCACCATGGGTGGCACCGAGAGACAACACGGCACTGCAAACGGCGCCGTCTCGATCACTGGTGCCACGAACAGAGCAGGGATCAAAAACAGCACTGGAAGGAGGCGTCGAGGGTCCACTGATGCCGGGCCCAGCAGACCTGGGACTCAACACTGGGGGGAGCCTGCACCTCCAAGGAGGTGACTGCCGAGGCGGCGTCCCCGCCACGGCCCCCCCAGGAGGGACCTCGGCATTCCCTCCGATACCACAGAAGAGGCCTCCTTTTCGGCAAGAAAAGATGAGGAGGCCTCCTCCTCTACAGACCATATAGGCCTAAGAGGGGACCCGGAGGAAGGGTCTAGAGACCTTATCTGGGAATCCTTGGAGCGGCGCCATCCCCCGAAAGTCAGCGGAGTCTTGCCAATCTTGAACGTGCGGACTTCCAGGATGCGATGGTCCAGCGAGAAACAGGCATCGCACGCATCCATATTGTGGAAGGGTCCCAGGCAATGGAGACAAACATCATGCCGGTCCGTGACGGAAAAATGCCAGCCACAGGAGCACCGACACACAGGGGCACAGCCCACCTTCGACTTACGTTTTGCCCCCAAACCTGACATGACGCGAAAAAATTAAGACAAAAACAAGCACAGCTCTCGGCCGTGTCAAATAAAGAGAAGAAAAAGAACAGTCTTACCAGTGACGATGTAGAGAAAAGCAGGAAGAAGGAGTCTGCAACAGTCGATAACAACAACTAGGCCTAGAACTGAATTCTAATCGTGTAGCAGGTGCAGCCTCGACGGCGGGAGAAACAGAACTTAGATGGAAGAGGAGACTGCGGCACCTAACGGCTGCCCCTCATGTATGATGCAGCGTGTCACTCTCGTGGGCAGCGCTGTTGGAGCAGACTCCAAAAAAAATGAAAAAATCTCCCACAGCGGGTGCGTGCCTCTGGCACTACCCAAGCAGTAATGAACTGTGAAGATTGACAAGGAAAGATCTCAGATCTCCAGGTAGAAGGTCACCGGGGGGCCAGTGACCATCACATGGTATGGTTCAATTTGGCCACTAGAACTAAATCATCCCATTCCAAGGCAAAAATATGGGACTTCAGAGAAAGCTGACTTTGATAAGATGGCGAACAGAGATAAGTTAACCCTGGCAAGACAAAATACAGGTGAGGGGGTACAGGCAAAGTGGGCAAGCATTAAGGATGCAATACTTGAAGCAACATCCCATTGTGTTCAGGAGAAAAGCAACAGCAAAAGAAGGAGGAAACCACTTTGGTTCTCAAAAACAGTAGCAGAAAAGATCAGAGCCAAAAGCTTGGCCTTCAGGAAATACAGTAGTGGCCACAGACATTGCCAGCTATTTCGCAAAATTTCTGAAGAGTTTCTCTCTGCTGCCCCTTCTGTGGAAATGCAGAAATCAGGAGATATTTCTGGAAATATCAAAGACATTTCAGGAAACAGCTGGCAGTGTCTGTGGCTGCTACGGTATAAGGGAATGCAGCGGGACGAAGATAGCGAGGCATACCAATCTTCCCTAAGGGAAGCAGGGAAGGCAGTAAGGCAGGCAAAGGCCCAAACTGAGGAAACGCTAGCATGAACAGTAAAAGAAGGGAATAACACTTTCTATAGATACATTGGTGGAAGAAGAAAGTCCAGAGGGTGTATTGCTAAGATCAAAGGGGATAAGGCAGAGTGTGTGGAAGAGGACCAAGGAAAAGCATCTATCCTAAATAGATACTTCTGCTCAGTATTTACTGAGGGGAAGGTAGGACAGGCCCACAGCTCAGCACCATGGACATGGGCGAGGGAGGTGTACACAAGTCCCTTCACAAAAGAAAGGGTCCTACAAGAGCTCGCAAAACTCAGGGTAGATAAGGCAATAGGACCTGATGGCATACATCTCAGGGTACTAAAGGAACTATGGATGGAACTAGCGCAGCCATTAGCAGAACTGTTTAGTGAGTCTCTGAGCACAGAAGAGGTCCCAGAAAACTGGAGAAGAGCTCATGTGATCCTGCTCCACAACAGTGATAGCAGGGAGGAGGCAGGGAACTACAGACCAGTCAGTCTTACCTCAGTAGTGGGCAAGATTATGGAGGCATTCCTTAAGGAAAGGATAGTGCAACACCTGGAATCCATAGGTGCACAGAATCCAAGACAGCATGGGTTTACAACAGGAAGGTCCTGTTAAACTAATCTCATAGATTTCATTGACTGGGTAACCAGAGTGGTGGACCAAGAGGGTGCAGTTGATGTCACCTACCTTGACTTCAGCAAAGGTTTCACTACTGTTCCACACATAAGACTGATTAATAAGCTGGGTAGGTTCAGGGTGGGTCAGAGGTTGGTCAAATGGGTGGCAAACTGGTTGGTGGGCAGAAAACAGAGAGTGGTGGTAAACAGTATACAGTCAGAAGAGATGCAAGTCACAAGTGTGGTACCTCAGGGATCAGTCCTGGGGCCAGTCCTCTTCTATGTCTTCATCAGTAACATTGCAGATGGATTAGAGGGTAAGGTTTGCCTGTTTGCAGATGATACCAAGATCTGCAACACAGTAGATGATCTAAATGGGGTGGGAAGAATGAGAAGAGATCTGGAAAAACTGGCAAAATGGTCAGAAGAGTGGCAACTGGGGTTTAATGCAAATGAGTGCAAGATCATGCACATAAGGAGGAGAAACCCTGAAGCTACCTGTAGGTTGGGAGGGGAGTTGCTGGCAATCACAAGGGAAGAAAGAGACTTGGGCATCATCATCACAGATGACCTGAAGTCATCCAAGCAGACCACTAAAGCAGTAGATAAGGCTAGAGGGATGTTGGGGTGTGTGACAGGGTTGAATAGGAGGACCCTGTCCCAGTTGTTATGGAGAGTTTGAATGCAGGGATCTATTCTGTTCTTTCCTTTCCTTTCTCTTGTCTGTCTGGTTGCACAACCAAATTTTCCTTTGAGACCTAGGATTTGATCACCCCAACAGTCTTGCAGTTCTCTGCCTCTCACTGTCTCTCAGTCCTCCCTTGCTCTTCTGTCTTTTCCTTCCTTGCATATCTGCTGATATAAAAATATATGCAAATCATTATGTGGAAATGTAACTGATATTGGGATCCTTTAGTTCAGAAATTATATAGTGTTACTGTTGAAATGTATATAACTATAGTTTGAGATGATTGCAAAAAGCTATTGGAAACTCAAGAGGTTACCTTAGTGCAATTGTTAAGCCATTTGCAAAAGTTGTGGAGATGGGGCCTCAGTTCTGGGACACTGTGTTCCTGCCAGCACCTGCCTGAAATATACTAGAATATTTTAGAAAAAACAGGATGCTTGTTAAGGGGGGGAGTTGCAAGAACTTATAAGATAGAACTGCAATTGCTTGAAAAAAGGGACACAGAGATTGAAGGAAAACTCAGATGCATTCTCTGTTTATTTGGCTTCTGTAAATAGTTATACTGAACAATTTTTTTTTATGTTACTGCTAACTGCTAGTACAAATAAATATATTTTTTTGCAAATTTTACCACTGCTCCTGGTTTTTCCTATGCTGCCTGACTTGTGCCTTGATGATAGGGTATATTAGATGGGGTATTACACGCCATAAAAAGGAGGCAATTATACCTCTTTACAAGACACTGGTTAGGCCCCATTTGGAGTACTGTGTGCAGAACTGGAGGCCACACCTGCACAAGGACATTAACAAAATGGAGGCAGTCCAGAGAAGGGCAACCAAAATGGTGCAGGGACTGCATCAGAAAACTTATGAGGACAGATTAACAGAGCTCAATATGTATACCCTAGAGCAAAGGAGGGAGAGAGTTGATATGATTGAAACATTCAAAATCTTAAGGGCATTAACAAGGTGAAAGAGTATAATGTTTCAATATAAGAAAAATATTAGGACAAGAGGACACAGCATGAGATTAGAGGGAGGCCGATTAAGGAGTAATGTGAGGAAGTTCTTTTCCACAGAAAGGATGGTGGATGCATGGAACAGCCTACCTCAGGAAGTGGTGGATATGAATACAGTGCAGGGCTTCAAACACGCATGTAATAGGCATAAGGGAGCAATACAGATGAGTATGAATAGATAGGTCATTGACAGAGCAAAGGCCTGTGGCACATTCATAAGGTAGAGAAAATGGGCAGACTGGATGGGCCTTGTGGTCCTTATCTGCCGTCAACTTCTATGTTTCTATTTTTCTATATTTACCAGGGACTGGAAACAGCGTAGCCTGTCTGCCAAGACATAATGGACACCTCAGAGAAACATGGCTGAAAGCTGAAGGACGTGAGACATTGCCCAATACCACATGATCATCACTTCCCTGCACAGGAGGTAAGAGTGTGTGCCCCTATGTTTGTTTATGTAGTGCATTATACTGACACTGTCTGTCTGGATCAACAAGGGACCAGTGTTGAGGTGTTCTCTGAAGGTTAGGAGATAAAGCAGAACAGCCCTCATCTCCAGAACATTGGTGTGGAGATCTGAATTCTGGTCAGTCCACAATCATTCGGTTTGAAAGGGACCCCAGATGGGCACCCAAGCCCAGTCCTGAGGCATCTGTTGTGAGGATCTGCACTGGATTTGGCAGAAGATTAGGCTGCCCTACAACAGGTGCTGGCAGTCTATCTATCCACCATAGCAAAGCACTGTGGAGAGTGGATGTAAAGAGGACCATCTGTATCAGCTTGTCCATCAGTTGATCCCACTGCACCCAAAGACACCACTGCAGTATAAGCAGATGAAGGCCAGCAAAAGAAGCTGTCACTATGGTAGCGGCAGTTAGAACCATGAGTATTAGCATTGTCCGAGCTGAGATGTAATGGCTTCTGTGTATCAGCTGGGCTTGGGCAATAAAGGCCTCCATACTGTCTACAGGCAGGAAGGTACTGCCCACTGCTGGGTCCAGCACCACACCAATATACTGGGGGCACTGACAAGGAACTTGTATGAACTGTGGTATATTTACCATAGCATCCAGTTCTTCGGACAATTGTTTTGTTCTGGACAATGTGCACTGAACCACTCCCCTGGATGGGGCCTTCAGGAGCCAGTTATCCAAATATATGAGAATACATAAAGCCCTTCTCTCTGAAGGGCTGTTGCCTCAACCATGAAGCATTTGGTAAATACTTGCCATGCTGAGGATAAGTTAAAGGGCAAGACTCAGAACTGATTATGGCCTCCCTCCAGCATAAAGCAGAGGTACTGCCTGTGGCATGGTTAAAACTTGACATGAGGGCATGTGTCCTTCAAGTTCAGGACTCACAGTCAATCCCCCATTTGCAGGGGAAGGAGAGGTTGAAAAGATACCATCAGAAACTTCTTATATTCAATAAACTGGTTGCAGTTTCTTAGGTTCAGTACAGGACACAGATCTCCTGTCCATTTGGTAACCAGGAAGTATTTGGAATAATTCTGTTTCCTTCTTGGAGAGAAACGGGTTTGATCGCTCTCTTGTGAATTAGTGACTGTACTACTTCTCTCAGAAGAGTCTTTTTTTTTTTTTATTTAACCCTCAAAGCCCATGGCATTCTGGATGTGCCTGAGCAAAGTGTAGAATAAGGGGTCTTCAGGAAGAAACCTGGAGTTATAAACCACAGACTCATCATTACATAAGGAGAGGGTGGAAGTGGAAGGTAAACCCCTACCATAGGGATCTTCGTTCCTCTCCTTATCCTCCAAATCCTTCTCCATATTAAGGAGATCAAGATTATATTCCACCTTAGGATCACTTGGATGTGAGCAATGTTCGTCCAGTCTCCTTGTTGAATGTGGATGTGAAAATTTTGTCTACTGTACTAGCTCGCGGATTTGATCAAATTTGGCACCCTTTAATAGGGGGTGAACAGACAGGTTTTATGACGGGATGGTTAGTCTCCGACGATATGAGAAAATTATTTCATTTGATTTTGGCCTCCAGGGACTCCAATACTCCTGCTGTTTTTGTTTCCCTGGACGCCAAAAAACCTTTCAACGGTATCGTGGCCTTTTTTGTTTCTTCCCTTGTCCTGATTGAGTCATATTACTGCTCGCAGTACAAATTAGCTTCCCAGACCCTAACTCATATTTCATGGAAACAGTTGCCCATAGCATTAAGGGATACTCTCATTGGATGGTCTGTCAAAAGTAATATGCAGCTCTGTTGGTTGCTTGGCTATGCTTCACATAGAGAAACTTATCAACCACTTCGGCTGAACCCCAATATAAGAATCGCAGCCAAGTCAATACCTCAGAACTTTTTAAGAGATACTGCCCTTCAGACAGTTGTGGATCTTTTTTACAGGGACCATCTGATCACTTCTGAGGATGCTTGCCTCAAGTTTGGTGTTCTTTGGACCTCAGCATTCAACCTCTACCAGTTAAAACACTATATTAAAAAGTGCATGGGTCCACATCTTTGGGTTTCTTTGAATGGTAAGTGCTCCCAACAATTAATAACCTTAACTATGCAAACCCATGCTATATCTACTATGTACAAGGCTCTGAGGGAAGAGATGGGGAACATCTTCTCGGTAAAGTACAGTTATCGGGCTAGCGAATTTTCAGATCTGCTCCCCTCTCTGGACTCCTCTGAGCCTTGGGATTTTGTACACAGATTTATCAAGCTTGATAAACTCAGACTGCTGCACTACAGAATTTTATATAATTCATATTATACGCCCGTGAGTTTATTTTCTGTAGGAAGAATAGAGTCCCCTACTTGTGGGTATTGTAGATTGCAACCTGGTACACTAAAACATATGCTTTGGGATTGTCCCATGATTAAAAATTTCTGGAATCGGATTATTACTAGTTTAGACCCTCTTTTAAGCCTTCATGACAGATTTTCACCTGAGCTTTGCTTATGGGGTATAGGTATTAAAAAGCTGATTGCAGCCCAAAGATTTCACCTAGCTCTTATTACAGCTGTTGCCAGATTAATAATCATGTGTCACTGGCTTGATGACCAGGGTCTTTCGTATCATGAATGGCATGCCGAAATGTTGACGGTCTTATGGATGGAAAAAAACCTTGGCCAGTTTAAGACATAATCTTTCTTCCTATAAGGACAGATGGGAACAGCTGGCAGTCTTATTACAATTATAACATTTCTTGTTATGTACCTCAATTTTATCTTTTTTGGAAGCTTGCTTAACTTAATGGGCCTAATTAATTAAAGGGTCTGCCTTTTTGATCTGTTTAGTCTTTTTATATAATTTTTTTATATACTTGAGTTGATATACAAGCAGTCTAGGCATTTATTTTATATATTCTATTTCTAACTTGCTTTTCTTCTAGGTTGTGCATTAGTTTGTTGTTAGAACACTCTCTTTCAAAAGATATGTGGAATGCCAACTTCTATCTTTCTGTCCATTGTAACAGCTGCATACGATTTCTACATTTATTGTTTTACCTAGTATATTTTTTCATATCTTGGACTGTTATTTCCTACTGGTATTATCTTTTTGTTTGTACCCTTTGAGTTTTTCAGATGGTGTAACCTTCTTTTTTTTGTTTCTTTCTTGTTATTGTTATAAAAATATTCAATAAAGTTTATTCAGTTAAAAAAAGATTATATTCCACCTTGTGGTCATCTGGAATGAAGATAGGGCCAATCGACAGAGCCAGCGGCTGTGATGGAGGAATAAGTGGTGTACTTTTAGATCCTATCAACAATAATGGCACTGACGGAGGGGGCAAAGTCAATGGGACATTAGTTATCGCTGTTGGGAGTGATGATGACAAGTGTTGTATTAATTCTGAGAATGACGCCAGCACAACCTGGGAGTCAACGGTGTCCATTAAAGGGTCTGAGACCACAGGTGTCGACAGGCTAGAACCTGACAATGGAGGCTGGATACCATCCATAGGAGGCATGGCAGCACCAAAGACATGTCCTGACCTTGGTGTCCCAAAAACGATCAGTGGTGCTGTAGTCATCGCTGCTGTAATGGATAACTCTGAGGACCTACCTTCCTTTAATGGAAACCTCAAACTCACGGCAAAGCAGGATTTTTATTTCTATGCTTGTGGTGATAGCTGGAGAAGGAGGGCTTCAATGATGATTTGTCTTTTCTTTACCCTTATCCGAAGTCCTCAACGACCACAGCAGTGACGGTAGTGCCAAATGCCTGGGAGTTTACTTTCTAGTGGTGGTTATGCATGAGGGAGAAGTTGGCATGAAGCCCATGGCCTTGACTTGAGCTTCTATGGCCTTTTTTTTAATATACTTTCTATTTATTCCTCCCCTCCCATGGCACTCCCCTCTCTTCGGGAGACACCTATAGCAGTTCTAGTCCCCACCTCCTACCTGTATCCTTGGCGGTCCATCTCCACGTAGCCTTAGCACCTCAGGCGGGGATGAGAGGGCGGGAGGCAAGCACCAAAATTCCTTGTCTCGTCAGGACACTGGTCACGGGGCAGGTAGGGGTGTGGGGATCGGGGTCTGGTGCTCCGATCATGGGAGTGCCGTGGTGACTCCCGATGTTCACCGGGGTGGCCTCGCCCACAGCGTCAGGTGTATCAGCCCGACGTCTGCCACTTCCCAACCCCTTTTTGTGCGCATCTCTCTTTGGGAGACACCTATAGCAGTTCTAGTCCCCACCTCCTACCTGTATCCCTTGGCGGTCCATCCTCCACGTAGCCTTGGCTTACCCCCCCAGGCGGGGATGAGGTAGGGAGGCAAGCACCCAGAAATTCCTTGTCTCGTCAGGACACTGGTCACCGGGGCAGGTAGGGGTGTAGAGGATCGGGGTCTGGTGCTCCGTCTACGCAGGAGTGCCGTGGGGTATTTCCGATGTTCCTCGGGAGTGGCCTCTGCCCTGACGTCAAGGTGTATCAGCCGACGTCTGCCACTTCCCAACCCCTTTTTGTGCGCATCTGTCTGCTATGCCTCCGGCTTCCGCCAGAGGTCAGTCAGGCACTGAGCGTATGCCCCCCTCCCTCCCAGGAGAGGAGAGCTGTCCTCGGATACTCAATCCTCTCCTTCCCCTGCCGATCCCCGACGTCCCGGTTCTATGGCCTTTTTGACAATGAAGGTTTCCTGAGCCTTCTTTCAGTGCCTACCTGTGGCCTGGAAAAATCACCGGCAGATCCTGCAGGCCCTTACGTTGTAGGACAAGCCCAAACAGCAAACACAAACAGTGTGAGCATCATCCTTGTAAATCTTGTAACCACAGTTAGAAAACCTAAATACAGGTTACTGACCTGTAACCGTAGTTCTAGGAGTGGTATACAGCTCACATCCACACTTTGGCCGTCTTCTGGAACTGGCTGATCTTTTGGATGTATTTATTTATTTATTTCTGTCTGTCTGTCTGTCTTTGATAACTTGTTGAGCAAACTGATCTAGAGGACCGTTTTCAGTTGGGTGACAAGCACAACAAACATCAATACAAGACAGAGATACAATTAGAACAAAACAGGACTGCCAAATACACTTGGTATGAGGTCAAATTACACAGTACAAATATTTCAGAGAAATCAGTACAAGCTGGTGTAGTGACATACATTAAATGGCTATGCAATATAAAAGGCTTAACATAGTGATTATGGTAACGCATTACATGCAATGTACATACAGTCACCAGGGAGCCGAGGAAATAAATACAGTTAAAATAAAGGTTCAGCCTATCACCAGGAGTGGTATAGGCACAAGTCGTAGGCAGAAATGCGACTTAAGTTAAGTTGCGAACCTGCTAACAGTTCAGAATAAAACAGGTTGTCATATCCAGATTGAACACAGGAGCAGAACAGTGCAAGAGAGTAGGGGCACTGAAGGTAGGGTGAGGACATGAATAGGTGCTATGCCAGGATACAGGCCCTGGTACCGCCTGGGGAACAGCTGCAGGTACAAGTTGCCTCGGCCAGGAGCCACGCCCTTAAGTTTGCCTTGAAAGACTGATGGGAGGGGGATGATCGGATGGACAAAGGAAGTCTATTCCAGAGGGAAGGGGCTGAGACAGATAAAGCTTTACTAGCCATGGTAGCAGTAGTGCAAGGGACTTCCAGTGGGGGAACAGAGGAGGCCCGGAGACTCCAAGAGACCACTCAGTCAGTGAGTAGGGAGGAGCAGACATAGACATAGATGGCAGATAAAGACCACTTGGCCCACCCAGTCTGCCCATTTCCCTACCTATTGGATAAGCTGCAGATTCTAGTTAACCAACAGCCTACTTCCTGGAACCCCCCACTATAATTGCCTTATGTCTGTCCCATGGATGTTTGAATTCCCCCACTGTTTTAGACCCCACAACCTCTCCAGGAAGGCGGTTCCATGCGTCCACCACTCTCTCCGTGAAAAAGAATTTCCTCACATTCCATCCCCCCTCTAACTTTAAATTGTGCCCCCTTGTTCTTACACATCTCTTTTTCTGAAAGATGCTACCCTCCTGGACTTTGTTGATTCCCTTGAGGTACTTAAAAGTTTTTATCATGTCCCCCCTGTCCCTTCTTTCATCAAGGGTATAGATATTAAGCTCTCTCAGTCTCTTCATATGGTTTCTTATGTAGACCCTGCACCATTTTAGTTGCCCTCCTCTGGACTGCTTCCATCCTGTGTATATCCTTGAGTAGATGAGGTCTTCAAAACTGCACGCAGTACTCCAGATGGGGTCTCACCAACTGTCTGTATAGAGGGATAACCACTTCCCTTTTTCTACTTGTGATGCCCCTCCCTATGCATCCCAGTATCCCCCGGCTCTCCTTACTGACTTCTCACATTGCTCACCCAACTTTAGGTCATCTGATATGACTACACTCAGATCCCTTTCCATTATTGTTGTCGTTAGTACCTCCCCTGCTATTGTGTACTCTTCTCCTGGATTTTTATTTCCCAGGTGCATTACTTTGCACTTCTTTGCATTGCATCTACGTTGCCATATGTCTGACCATTCCTCCAATCTTGCCAAGTCCCTTCTCATCCTTTCTACCCCCCCTTGTGTATCAACTCTGTTACAGATCTTTGTGTCATCTCCAAAGAGGCATACCTTTCCTTCCAGACCCTCTGCAATGTGACCTATAAAGACATTAAAGAGGACTGGACCCAGTACTGAGCCCTGAGGTACTCCACTAGTAACCCCCCTTTCTTCAGAATGTGTTCCATTCACTATTACCATCTGTGTCCTGTTGTGCAGCCAGTTTGCTACTCAGGCTACCACCCTGGGACCCACTCCCAGGCTGGCTAACTTGATTATTAATCTTTTGTGCGAGACTGTGTCAAATGCTGATGGTTCCTGACTGCACGGTCAATGAGTCTGCCATAGCGAAGTCAAAATGACCCTGCAGAGAGAGCCACCCTAAGGACTGCTATGGCAAAAAGTGGTGGGTGGTAAAAGGGGCCTGAAGGACAAAGTGGCAGATGGAGTTGTATGTGGTATGTAAGCGGGTTCATAGGGAAGAGGATGCAGTAGAGTATACGGGGG
The DNA here is from genome assembly GCA_016271365.2 of Neoceratodus forsteri. NCBI lineage: Eukaryota > Metazoa > Chordata > Ceratodontiformes > Ceratodontidae > Neoceratodus > Neoceratodus forsteri. Next base: position 1,226,711,462 of record CM057450.1, read on the forward strand.
AGCACTAGTCATGGAGGGGCAGAAGGTTTCCTTGAGCAATGGCTAGGTGAGCTTCAAGGGACAGAAATTGATTTTGGCAGTAGGCAGTACTTAATATTTGGTGGATTTTCATCACAGTGTTGCTGATGTGTTTATTGAAAGCAAGGGAGGGGTCTAGGGTGGCACCTAGATATTTAAAGGCAGGGACAGTTTCAATTCGAGGGCTGGCAGGGGTAGCGATCAAGAGTGGGGTTTTTGATCTGGCTACCTTTGCTAGGAATGGCTTAGAGCCAAAGAGCATTGCCTTTGTCTTTTTCTCATTAACGAGAAGTTATCTGGAGAGGAGCCAGCTCTGTGTGGCCCCAAAGTTTGCTGTGAGGGTGGTGAACAAGGATGCTATGGCATTATCGCTGTGATATATGACTAGGTCATCCGCATAGATGATGGCCTTACAAGTGATGTTTTCAGCAGGGAGGTCATTAATGAACATGAAAAAAGTAGAGGCCCCAGTATTGAGCTCTGGGGTACACCGGTGTGGGTAGGTAGTGGAGCAGAGGAATTTTTACCAATCAAGACGGACTGGGACCTGCCTGAGAGGCAACTACGGAACCATGTGACCGTGTCTGGTGAGCAGCCGAAGTTTAGCAGGGCGGAGTAGAGGAGATGGTGGACTACTAGGTCAAAAGCCTTCGACAGATCCACAAACACCATGCCTGTGGCCTTGCCCTTGTCCATATTCTAAGGATATGGTGCAACAAAACTGCCAAGGCGGAGGAGGTACTATGGTTTTTGCAGAACTCGTGCTGGAGAGGACACAGGAGGTGGTATTTTTCTAGATGATCGGATAGTTGGTGATGAATGATTTTCTCAAGTAATTTACTCAGGTGAGGAAGTAGGGAGATGGGCCTATAATTTTCGGGGGCAAGGGGATCCCCAGCCTTAAATATAGGTAAGACATGAGCATGCTTCCAAGAGTCAGGGACTGTTGCAGATGAAAGGATGAGGCTGAAAATGTAGGTTAGGGGCTTTACAATGACTGGGGAGAGCAGTTTCAGGAAGGTGGGGTATAGCCCATCACTACCTAGGCTACCTCAGGTAGGAAGTGTCTTTAAGAGTTTGGCAGTGTTTTTTAATGCCAATGACCCTAACGTAAAATGGAGGAGCACGTGCAGTACTAGGGGAAGGTTTTTTTGCAAGTTGGTATAGTATTTGCGTTTTAGCAACTTAACAGCCAGCTTGCAGGAATTGTGCAGTTATCTGTATGTGTTCCAGAGCTGGGGAAGGGAGATGACTTATAGGCTTTCCAAGTTTTGTCCCTGATTTTCATTTGGACCAGTAGTTCCTTGGATAGCCAGTGGGTGTTGCCAACTCTGACCCTTCTGACGGTGACTGGGAAATGTTTGTCCTGAAGTTTCCATAGGACATCGGTAAAGTATGTGACTGCAGTTGAGACATCCCTGCATGAGTACAGTAGGGACCAGTTTATAGTCCTGGAATTGGTAAGGACAGAGTCAGGGTCCTGGCGGTGAAATTTCCTGAAAGACAGGAGTTTTGGGAGAGGCCAGACTGATTTGGTGGTTAGGACAATGTAAATAGGGGTGTGGTCACTGATGGAGTCGGACATTGTGCCTGCCTGTAGGACCAGGTCCACTCGATTTGTGATAATCCAGTCTAAGGTGGTATGGTTGTCTGAGTGCATGTTATATCTTGTGATGGAAGAGATGACTTGTTCTAACTGCCGTGTTTTTAGGAGATGTGCATACTCAGGTACAGGGGTGTCAGTCCAGTTGAGGCTGAAATCCCCTAGTAGAACTGTGTCTCTCTGGAGGGAGAGGCGCATGCAAGGCCATCTGGAGGGGGAGGAGCGTGCAAGGCCATCTTCAAGCTGAGTAAATCTCAGGTGACTGAAAGGACTTAACTGCTGTGAGGTTTAAATTACTTGTAGAAAGATCTAGTAAGTAGGGGGAGTGGCTTAGCTAGAAGGAAGCTACATTTAAAGACTGCCTTAGAAAGATTCTGCTAATAGCCTGGCAGAAGACACCAGGAGAAAGGACTGCTGTGTGACTGGACTTCTCTGCTGGGACTATATTGCCCTCCTTCCCTCCCCTCCCCTCCACCCAAAGCTAGTCCTATTTTTATAGGCACAGGATTTGACTGACAACAGGAACTTCCTGTTTGGGAGCAGGAAGTGAGTGATCACAGAACCAGCAAAGACAGACCATCCTAGAAGGGCAAGAGTAGCTCTCCGGCCCCCTCTAGCTGCTGGAGGTCTGCCTCTGAGCAAGTAAGTGGTCTACTGAGAAATACAGGATAGTCTTGTCTCAGAACAGGACAATCAGGAGCTTAAAGGGCACACAGGCAGAAAGTAAGGAGAGAGAGAAAAAAAAACAGAGGACATAGTAAGGATTGCAAACAGTTAAGGGGCCAGAAATAAGACATGATTGGAGTGGTGCAGTGCAGTGGCTGTGGAGCAGCAGTCTTCCGGGAGACGTTCTAGAGGATGCGGTGTTGTCCCATCTGCATGCACCTCTCTGGGCTGAGAGAGGAGGTTGCTCATCTCCAGGCTGAGTTGGCCAGGATTTGTGGGACCTCCTCTTCCATCCAGGGACCACCAGTGCCACTGCCATTGCCTCAGAAGTTGCCAAGAAAGAAGAGTGGTTGGACCACAGTGGGCTCAGGGAGGGTGAGGGTGGTGGAACAGAGGCACATCCCTCCAGTTGTACCTCTCTACAATCCCTATGCCATTCTGGCAAAGTGTGGTTCCTCTATGGAGGCACCCGCAGTGGAGACCAAGGAGGATGCTGGGAACCTCCACAAAGGAGACCCACAGGAGGGTGGCAGGGGACCCTGCAGGGGAAGGAAACAACTCCTGGTGGGGGACTCCATTGTTAGGAAGGTAGAACTGGGGGAGGAAGGGGAGAGGGAGGTAAGGTGCCTGCCTGGCGCCATGGCTTGGAGGGACAGGGAGCGAATCCTCAGGATTGCCGGAGCAGCTGCACAGGGGAGGGAGCTGGATGTCATTGTCCACCTAGGGACAAATGACCTGGCTAAGAAAGGGATTAGAGAAGTGCAGGAAGAGTTTGTGGAATTGGGGAGGGGCCTTAGTCAAGTAGCACGCACGGTAACCTTCTCAGAGGTGCTGCCCATCTATGGCATAGGAGAGGATAGGGTGTTCCGCACCATGGGATTCGATCAGTGGTTGAAAAACTGGTGTGGAGCTCAGGGATTTGGCTTCATTGGGGACTGGGGGTCCACCTGGAGTGATGCAAGCCTATACTGGCATGATGGGCTGCACCTGTCCGGAAGGGGAACCAGGATCCTAGGTGATAGGTTTAAATGCTTCATTGGCAAGCTTTTAAACTAGCCAAGGGGGGAGGCACTGGAAAGGAGCAGGAAATCCTAGCCCCAAATAATCATGGTAGTAAGTCGGCAAACACCAACATAGAGGTGTCGATAGGAGAAGGGCAGGGGAAATGGAGAAAGTGACAAAGGCAAGAAGGACAGGGATGGGGCAAAAGGAGTAAGGCCATCAGGAAATGGAGGGTAATGAGTACCAATGCCGTAGTCTGGGCAACAAGCTCCCTGAGCTGGTGGCCTTGATGGAAGAGGGATGCCTGGATATCGTAGCAGTCACAGAAACATGGTACACAGAGAACCATGACTGGGATATTGACATACCAGGGTACATAACCTACAGGAGAGACAGGCAGGGGAGAAGAGGGGGAGGAGTAGCTCTCTATGTAAAGGAAGGGATAAAAGCAACTGAACAAAAGAGTAAACAGGGAGGAGAGGAGGCACTGTGGGTCACCTTGGAGATTGGAAAGGGCACCACAATCCGCACAGGGGTTGTGTACAGACCCCCATGTCAGGGGGAGGGAATGGACAAGGATATGATAGAAGGCATTCTTAGAATGGCAGAGAAAGGGGAGATACTGTTGATGGGAGACCTGAATATGCCAGATGATAACTGGAACACATTTGCTGCAGCCACATCCAAGAGCAGGGCCATTCTTGATGCCCTACAGGTGGCAGGCATTAGACAGCTAGTTGGAACCCACTCGTGAGGGAGCAATCTTAGACCTCGTACTCTCAAGCGGGGCAGTGAGAGGATCTCAGATCTAGAAGTGGGTTGCCATCTGGGACAAGTGACCATCAAACAGTGTGGTTCCACGTTAACTCAGCTACAAGTCAAGCCATACAAAAGTGAGGGTACTGGACTTTAGGAGGGCTGACTTTGACAAGATGGGAAAGTGCCTCAGAAAGCACTAGCAAACAGGCTAGAAGGAGGTGTGGAGCAACAATGGGGAATCATCAAACTGCCATCACAGAGGCAACAAGCCTTTGTGTGAAGCAAATAAACAAATCAAAATGAAAAAAGCCACTATGGTTCTCAAAAGGTGGCTGTGAAAGTCAGGAAGAAAAGATAGCATTCCGGAAGTATAAGGAAACACAGAGGCAGGACAGAGAGCTGTACCAGTTAAGGCAGAAGGAAGCAGGAGGGAAGTCAGAATAGCAAGGCCCAAACTGAGGAAAAGATAGCCAACTCAGTTAAGAAGGGATAAAACCTTTTATAGATACATCAGCGGCGTGCAAAGACAAAGGGAGGGATAGTGAGGCGAATAGAATGAACGGTGGGTGGGCAGAGGGGACAGTGAAAAGCAGGGATACTGAATGAATATTTCTGCTCAGTATTCACAAAAGAGGAGGGGGAAGTGCCTAATCCAATTAACAGAAGCACTCTTGATAGGGGTCGATCCCAGTCCTTTCACAGAAGAAAGGGTTCTGCAAGAACTCCTAAAATTGAAGGTGGACAAAGCAATGGGTCCTGATGGAATTCACCCCAGAATTCTAAAAGAATTAAGGGAGGAACTAGTGAAACCACTGGCTACTCTTTTTAATAAATATGGGAGGATGGTGTGGTACCTGAGGACTGGAGGAAGGCGGATGTGATTCCCCTTCACAAAAGTGGGACCAAGACAGAGGCAGGAAACTACAGACCTGTCAGTCTGACCTCAGTGGTAGGGAAAGTGATGGAGTCACTTCTGAAGGAAAGAATAGTTGAGTACCTAGAGGCCAGTGGAGCACAGGACCCAAGGCAGCATGGGTTCACAGCAGGAAGGTCATGTCAGTCGAATCTAATAGATTTCTTTGACTGGGTGACCAAAGTAGTAGACCAGGAGGGGCTGTGGACATGGCCTACCTAGACTTCTTAGCCAGGCATTTGACACAGTCCCACACAAAGATTAATAGTCAAATTAACCAGCCTGGGAGTGGGTCCCAGGGTGGTAGCCTGGTAAAACATTGGCTGCACAACAGGACACAGAAGGTAATTGTAAATGAGTCCACTCTGAAGAAAGAGGGGTTACTAGTGGGGCACCGCAGGGTTCAGTATTGGGTCCAGTCCTTTTAATGTCTTCATCAGTGACATTGCAGAGGGACTGGAAGGAAAAGTATGCCTTTGCAGATGACACAAAGATCTGCAACAGGGTTGATACACAAGGAGGTGGAAAGGATGAAAAGGGACTTGGCAAGGTTGGAGGAATGGTCAGAAGTATGGCAGCTAGGATTCAATGCAAAGAAGTGCAAAATAATGCACCTGGGAAACAAGAACCCAGGGAAGAAACACAATGGGTGGGGAGGTAGTAACAACAACAAAAACGAAAGGGACCTGGGGTTAATCAATCAGATGACCTTCAGGTTAGCAAGCAATGTGAGAAGGCAGTAGGGAGGGCTAGGGTATACTGGGATGTAGGAAGAGGCATCAGCAGAAAACAGGAAGTTGTTATCCTCTATACAGACAGTTGGTGAGACCCAATCTGGAGTACTGTGTCCAGTTCTGGAGACCCCATCTCCGCAAGGACATAGACAGGATAGACGTAGTCAGAGGAGGGCAACTAAAATGGTGCAGGGTCTGCAAGAGAAGCCGATGAGGAGAGACTAAAGGAGCTTAATATGTATACCCTTGAGGAAAGAATGGAGAGGGGGGACATGATAGAAACTTTTAAGTACCTCAGTGGAATCAACAAAGTCCAAGAGGGTAGCATCTTTCAAAAAAAGAGACTTGCAAGACCAAGGGGACACAATTTAAAGACAGAAGGAGGGCGTTTCAGGGGCAATGTGAGGAAGTATTATTTCACAGAGAGGGTAGTGGATGCATAGAACAGCCTTCCTGAAGAGGTTGTGGGGTCTAAAACTGTGGGAGAATTCAAGAATGCATGGGACAGACATAAGGCAATTCTTGTGGGGGGCAGGAAGATATAGGCTGTTGGTTAACTAGGATCTGAGGCCTATCCTGTAGGTAGGGAAATGGGCAGACTAGATGGGCCTAGCGGTCCTTATCTGCCGTCAAAGTCTATGTTTCTACGTAACTCGCACCACCTTAGCAGTATATCTTCCAACTCTGCCCCACGGTGTCAGATCTTTGCACACTGAAAACAAGGACCCGGGTGTCACACTGCCAGGGTAGACCAGGTAGGTGGTGTGGATGTGAACTGTATACCACTCCTAAACTAAGGTTACAGGTGAGTAAACTATATTTCTAAGGGTGTGGATACAGTGCACTTTCCACACATTTGCGGACTCCGAGCCGTTCTCTGGGATGAGGAGGAGGCAAGGCGCACATTCCTATTTGGCGAATAGAGACTGGAGAACCAAGGACTCAAAAGCAGCATCCTGAGGGGACAAGACATCGATGCTGTAATGGGATATAAAGGTGTATGGTTAACTCTAGGTAGTAGCCCGAGAGATTTCTTGAATCAGGATGTCCCTGGAAGCAGTCACCAAGGTAGCAGTATGCCAGGTGGAATGAGCCATAACCCGTTTGGGAGACTCCCTACCAGCCAACCTATAGCACAGGTCAATGCAGGATGAAATCCTGCTGACAATCATCCACTTAGCTGCTGGTCTGCCAGGCGCGGCTTCACAGTATGTTACAAACAACTGGCGAGCCTCATGCTGAACTCTAGCTGAGGGCTTACTCTAATAGGAGAACACTCTCTGTAGATCCAAAGTATGGAGCCTCCAGTTGGCTTCCAAAGAAGGGTTTATAAAATGGCGTTCCCATGAGCACTGCCAACACCAGCAGCAAGTCCCAAGGTGGCAGAGGCTCACAAACTGGAGGGGTCAAGGCCTTTAAAAAAGTGCCTGACTACCTTCTGAGCCACCATGCATGCACCAGCCCATGCTCAGTAAGCAAAGATGGCTGCCAGGTGCACCTTAAGGGTTGTCGCATGCAGGCCCAACTGTGAGAGAGACCAAAGGTAATCAAGGATGTTTGCCATGGGGCAGGCAAGAGGATTAAGCTGCTTGCCCTGGCACTAAATAAAAAACCTTTTCAATTTAAATGCATGGCATCTGTGAGTCGACTCCTTTCGGGACACCTCCACAATCTGGAGGACCATCTTGTCCAGACAGCAGGTGTGAGTGAAGAGGCAACTGCCAAAGGGGCTTGCTGCTGAGGCTGATGAGAGCTGGGTACCAGAACTGTATGGGCCAGTCTGGAGCTATTTGGATCACCCATGCATTGTCCTTCCAGGCTTTGACCACCACCACCTTGTGTGTCAAGGGTAAAGGAGGGGAAGGAGTACACACGTACACTCCAATAACTGCTATAACACTCCAATACTGGAGGCAGGTGCAGACACACAGGGGAGGTTAGCCGCTTAACTGACAGTCCAAACAAGGTACCGTTTTGCACTCACTCGCCCAGGACTAAGAGAACCACGCTGCAAACAGGACAGCGGAGGTACAAATTTAAAGTGCAAAGTGCAGCAGGTGAAAATCACTGTATGTGAGCTCTCTACAAAGCTTGAGATGTACAGCTTGGAGGAGAGAAGGCCTGTTTTTTAAAGCTTCCCAAAGCAATGATTTGTGGAGGCACTCAGAATTATAAATGAAGGTTAGTCAGTTTCAAGCAAGGAAATACAGTGGGCAAATAAAGAGAGACACATATAAAACAATAAAACAACAAGAAGGGGGAAATGATTTTCTCCGAGAGTGGTCTCCATGTGGAATTCATTGCCTGATTCTACGGTTCTGAGTAAAAATATGAAAAGCTTTAAAGCTAGTCTGGGTAAGTATCTGAATGTGAATTGTATTCAAGGATACAGTCACTGTTGAAATGACAAGCACTACAAAGGCCCCAGTAGCTCAACTGTGCTTGTATATTCCTATGAATCCTATGAAATATGAAAGACAACCTGTATACTTGTTAAAAGCAGACAGGTTATAAATAAACCAGCTTGAATCACTATGCAGGCTGAACTGTAATATCCTGCTTGCAGTATGGTTCTATTAGTCCTGGGTGAGTGAGTGCAACATTGTACTTTCTTTGAAAGTCATAAATAAGGCCTGGGATCCAGGGCCTCGCTGAGGCACCCCCCAACAGTGTCCCAAACTGTGGAGGGGCTGACACAAAACAGCCTCAGCTTTCTGTTTCCTAGGAGGCAAACAGGTGCACCAGAGGGGTGCACCACTGGGAGAACACATGGCGTACCACCTCCTGATGCAGGGATCACTCATGTGACGTCTCTCCCACCCAGATGAGAGCGTCTACCAGTTGATTTTTCACTCCCGTGACTTGGGATTCCCAGGACATCTGTACCCTGCCTGGACAGGAGTGTCCAGGTGCAGAGAGCCTCCTGACACAGGGGAAGGGAGTGTGTTCTGCCTTACCTGTGCAAGCAGAACATGGTTATGGTGTCTTAGGTCTGAACCTGTACAACCTGACCTTTGATCAGCAAAGCAAATTCTGACAGAGACACAGGCACTGAACAGAGCTCCAACAGGTTTATGTGGTGACGAGATTCCCGGCGTGACCAGAACTCATGGGCTCTGTGGTCTCTAAGGTGTGCTCCCCACCACCCCAGAGAAGCATCCATCATAAGCGTGATGGATGGCTCTGAGTAGACAAATGGGATTCCCTCCTCCAGATGCTGTGGGACCTGACACCACTGAATGGCATCCAACATCAGCTGGGTCACAATGACAGGCTAGTCCAGGTGACCCTGGCACTGAGACCACTGGCGGCCAGGCTCCACTGAAGGTGGTGCATCCACCAACAGGCCCAATGGATCCTGCTGGTGGTAGAAGTCACGAACTCCAGCAGCCATAGGAAGTCCTGGGCAGGGTGCAAGAGCCCAACCAGAAATGACTGGCAAAACAAACAAGCCTGGTTTGCAGGAACATGAACCTTGGCCCACTAGGAGTCTAATTTTGCCCTGATTAACTTGATCCCCTACAAGGGAACTAGTTCAGACATGTCCAGGTTGACCAACAGGCCCAAGTCCCAGCAGGTCTAGAGGGCCAGATCTCTGGACCACTCAACGTTCTCTTTGAAAGACCCTGCTATCAGCTAGTCATATACTCTGATTCCCCTGTGCATCAGGAAGGCTACCACCACTGCCATGCACTTGGTAAAGACCCTGGGCATGGAAAAGAGACAGAAGGGCATGACCTAGAACTGACACAGTACCCCCTCGGTGCAGAACAGGAGGTACTGCCAGTGGGACAGATGGACTGGGTTGTGGAAGAACATGTCCAGGTTGTCCAGGGAGCAGAACCACATGCCCTGATCCAGGGATGGTATAATCTGATTCTGACTGACCATCCAAAACTTGCACTTCCACATGAACTGATTCAGATCATGCAGATCCAGTATGGGGTGCCAGCCCCCCTTCGTTCTTTTCAGGACCAGGTAGTACCTGCCAGGGTGTATGGGACATAGGCTATGACTCCTTTTCCCAGAAGCTCAGCAGTGTCCTCCCTGAGGGTGGACAGCATGTCCTGCAACACCCTGGACTTCTGAGGAATGTATTGTTGGTAAGGCAGAAGAGCCTTGAAGTCCAGAGGCAATCCTCTCCCTACCACTTCTAATACTCACTTGTCCGTAATAATGGTGGATCATTGTGACCAGTAGTGGTGCAACTAACTCCTGACCGTGAGCTGAGTCAGGAGGAAGATCCCCCCAGACCCATCACTGTGCAGCCTTTGAAGAGGCACTGACTACCTGAGCCGGAGGGGCACCACTTTCCCTGCCCTGACCTCTTTGGTGCCAGTGCTGATACTGCCCCTGTTGTGACTGCTATAGAGGTGGCTGCCACTGAAAGGACCTGTACTGGAAGGTCTTCTTCTTAGGCTTCTGTGCCTTAGGGTCCTTCTGTGACCATGCCACAGAATCCAGAGTGGCACTGGACATCTCAATCCTAGTGAGATGTCTCTACACCCCAAGGCCAAAGAGGTTGGTGACCAAGAAGGAGACATTGGCCTGTTTGTGCTGGGTATCTAACATGATGGTGGAAAGCCACTGCCAGACCCTGTAACGCATTTCAATAGTCACTGCCATGGCATGAGTACAAGAGTTGCCCACGCCCAGAGCTATCTGCAGCTGGTGTTAAGCCAGCAATTCACCCTGGTCGCTCACCAAATTCACCAGTAGCTGCCTATCAGCAGGAAGGTGAGGGAGAATCTCATCCAGCGCTCCCAACAGGGAGTAACCAAAATTGGCCACCATCACGGCATAGCTAGCCTGACACAGACCTAGGGACATAGCAGCATAGACATTTTTAGCTGTGTGGTCAATCTTTTTGGACTCTTTGTCCAGAGGCTTATTCATGTACCCTTTGCCACCAGATTTCCAGAAGGCCGAGTCTGAAACTAGCTCTTCAGTCAAATGCTGATTGGAGAACCCTGAAAGGGACCCAGTAGGGACCACATACTTACGGACCGTATGCGTGGAGGATCCTGGGCAGGATGGTGGATGCTGCCAAAGCTCCAGGGCCAGTCCCAAAATGGCCTTAGCCATGGGAAAGGCAACCCCTGGAGATTCGTCCCTGTCCAGGATGTCAATGAAGGGGAATTTAGCCCTCTTCTGAACTGGCTTCAAAGGCACTTTCATGGACTCTGACATGAGGCAGAGTAAAGCCCCGAATAACACAGCCCATGGTTGGTAGTCAGATCATTGACTGAGCCACAGTTGAACATGTGACCATGAGAAAGCATGGATGACCCATCTGAGGGCTCTTCAAAAACAGCCCTTGACCATTTACTGTCATGGATCACCCTGGTTTCCTCAGACCGGGTGATCTCCTCTGACAGCCGGCCTGGTAAGCTGGCAGTAGCACAGGGTCCTTCATAGACACACCCTCCGAAGACTGCGGCGGTGCCAGTTCCACCCTCAGAGGTGGAGATGCTGATGCTGGGGACATCAGTGTAGGGTAGACTGGTGTGGGCATCACTAGTGAGTGCCAAGGGACCAATAGTCTCGAGGGCAGAGCTTCGCAATCATTCACTTCTGCCAGAGAAGCTCCTCATAGTGTCGATGCAACTTGTGTTGATGTCTCATCTCGTCCGAAGACGAGGTGGTTGACAACTGTTGACAGCGGTGCTTCCTAGTTGAGTGGGATCAATAGATCAAGTGCCTCAACCTCGACCATCGGCCCAGGGGCCAACATCAAGATAGGTCCTCCAGAGGGTCGTGGTAAACCATATGTCTCACAATATTCAAGAGCAGAGGCTCTGGAGGCATAATCATTGGCTGAGGCTGATCCCGAGATGACCCAGTCAGGGACAACGACTGGGGCATGTCCTCCTGAGTGAGGACCAGGAGCATCGGGGTCTGGGAGATCGACTCACTGTCTAGCTCCTCCGACAGCCGGTCAACAGGCTAGAGAAAAGTCTTGATAGCCTGCTGGACTGCAGGTACCTAGGAGCTCTCAACCAAAGGGCTCTCAACCAGACTCGGATGGTTGGGGGAGTCAAGGGTGTGGGAGGAACATGTTCTCTCTCGATCCCATGACCTGCCCTAGTGGAGCTCATGCTTGTGCTCACTGTTAGATGGGTTCTCCCCAAAGGTCTGGAGGACCTGACACTTCTCCCTAAAATAATCAGTTAATGACTCTCTGACGCTAGTCCCAGTTGGGAGCAGCACCAAGATCAATGAGGCACTCACCACAGTATAGTCACCTCCTTCTAAAGAGCTGTAAACTGTAAAGCTGACCCAGCAGCTGCGGAAATCTTCTTGTGATCCACAGGGTGATCTCCTCGAAGGGTCAAATAAGGTCGAGCCTTGCTTTCCAGTCCTTGATGGAATTTGGAAACACTGTTTGCCAAAAGACGCAACCTGCTACACCATGCTGCGTGTTGGTGACCAACATCTTCTGCCAGTGTTGGACACAGAACGTTAAACCGGGTTTTCTGTTCCTCCATCATTGAGCATGTCATGAAGTCAGAGCCGGAAAAGAGGGGATAGTTAAAGAAAGACCTGAATTAGTCAAAAAATTTGCCTTAGTAAAGCAACTAAATACAGATTCCCTCAGATGCTGCAGAGCTGCAAAGGAGGAGACCTGTCCCTTCCAGCGGAAAGAAAGATCTGATGTGACGGGGCAGAGCTGGAGGATATACTGTGGAGTAGCTTAGCTTGAAGACATTTGATAGATTAACCTATTCCAGGAAACTGCCAAAGTGTGGATAGTGAATTGTATCCACGCTTTTAGAAATAAAGGTTCTTTCAACAGTAACATACAGGGACAATTCCGACAAAGTAAGTTAAATTAGTAAAAATAATGAAAGTGAAGAAACAACAATGTTTTTCTTCGGGTCCAACAAGTGGTCGACAGTGGAAGAAAGAATTAAAAAGCAGTAGAGCAATTCACATTTTTATTGGCACCAATGTTGCACGTAATCATGGGTAGCCCCCAGCTAGGAAAAGTTTCCAAGTGGACCTGACGCCAATGGCCTAACAGGTCCAAAGTCATGGCCCAATGGAGACAATGTCCTCGATAAAGATCTGTGGCTCCTGCTAGGATGTATCTCAGTGCTCCTTATGAACAACCTGAAATTTTACCTCTAGTAGAATGGATTATCATGAGAATCTACACTATGATTTTTAAGGTCTTAAAGACCAGATTCCCTAAAAATCTGAATGATTATATTTATAAGCGACAGCAGATAAGTCACATAAGGGCACATCGAAGGACACTATACAAGGAAAAACTATGCAAACCCACAGTTGTGGAAAGAGCATTTTCAATATATATACAGTAATTCTTCCAGACTTATGAACTGCCTGCCTCTTGTACGTTTATCTATTATGATGAGTTCCTTTATTTGTATTGGTTATATCCATCGCAGGCGTAGCTGAAAACGGGCTTGTATCACTTTACCTACCCAGTAAACAAAACTAAAAATTTAAATTACATTACAAGAAATGTTTTCCTTTTCCTATACATGCCACACTTTATATGTGCTTTTAGGGATGTCTCAATGTATGAAACTGTTATCTTGTGCAGTTTGGACAAGAGGACCTCAAAGTGCAGCTGAGCAGTTCTCTCTACCCATAATGTGCAAAATAATGGTCTCATGCCAGGAGACATTTTGCATAGCTCATATAAACATTATAAATGTTTTGAGCTGGCTAGAGTGATTAATAATAAGTTTTACTTTTTTTAATTACTAAAAGGGTCTCAGAAATGCTGAGTAGAAGGGCTGGGTTGGGGTTGGGGGAGCGCCAAGTGCCTGAGGACTTGAGGAGGGCTTCCCCAGATGTAGCAGCAGGTGAACATAGGGGTGAACAGAGAGAGAGGCCAAATGGAGCAGCCACTCGGGAGCAGCTAAGAACAGGGGCCAACAACTTGAGGGTGGTCAGGTATCTAGGGAAGGCAGGGACAGGGGCCGAGCAGGGACGCAAGTCACAGGGATGGGCATCTGGGGTAGCTCAGAAAATAGGGAATGAGTGCAGGAACAGGTTCTCAGTACAGACTACACAACAAGAGAAGAACTGCTGTGCAGGTTCCTTGTAGACTGGTGCATTCATCTCAGCGCTGACTAGCCTGGGGAAGCAGGAGAGGGGGAGAGAAGTCACAGAGAAGGTAGGGGAGGAGGGGAGTAGAAAGAGCAAAGAGATGAGAGATAAGACCAGTAGTCCAGATGGCAGCAGGGGTAGGGGGCGGTGAAGGTAGGAAGCGGGGAAGCAGTTGATAGGGGAGGAGGGGGCAAGTAGTGAATGGGCAGGAGGGCACAACAGACAGCCAAGACAAGGGAAGTACAGGCAGCGGGGGCGCAATGAAGGGGTAAAGCATGGATCAGGGGACATGGGGAGACAGTGGCAACAGGGGTGTTATGGTGGAGAGAGGGGTATCAGATACAAGAAGGGGGGAGGAAAAGCAGATGTGGAATGGTAAGAGAGAGGGAGGACTCAGGCAGACTGGGCAGGGGTGCTAGGCAGGAGAGGAAGGGTCAAAGGACTGGGGATAACCAAGGTTCAATGGAGGAACAGGGGTCCACAAGCATGAAAGCAAGGGAGGGAGATCAAGAAGAGGGGCAGAGGAATAGCATGCAACAGGAGGGTGATAAGGATAAAGGATGGACGATCATCATTCTGGGGGACTCAGTACTTAAGGGTGTTAGATGGGGAGGCAGGAGCACTAGGAAAAGCAGCATTTGTGTGAAGTGTATGCCAGGCATGATGGCAGGTAGGGTGGGTCAATATATTAACAAATGTGTGGAGAGGATAGGGGAGAAACCACACATTGTGGTGCACCTGGGCATTAATGACTTGGAGGCGGGAGAAAGGAAGAAGAGGTGCAGGAAAGTTTCAGAGAAGTAGAAAGACAACGCTGTAAAGTGGGAAAGTTGATAGCATTCTCTGAAATTCTTCTAGTACCAAGAACTAGTACAGCAAGGAAGCAGAGAATCTCAGATTTCAACAAATAGCTAGGGGAATGGTGTGGGTCCATGGGGCATGAATTGGTGAGAGAGTGGGTCGAGAAGTGGGAAAATAAGGACCTGTATGCGCCGGATAGGTTACAACTTAGTAAAGAAGGTATGCAGGTCCTAAAGCAGAATTTGGGGGAGTTCATTCAGGATAAATACAATTTAAACTAGGAAAAGGGGAGAGAATGGGTGGGAAGTCACCAGGTGAGGCGGTTCTTTGGGCCTCCTCCCATAGCTAGGCAGGAGCAAAATTCAAATAGGAGTGGGGATTGGTGGTAGGGGAAGGGTGCTGAGGGGTTTGGATCACATTGGATGGTAATATCGTTAAATATTAGGAGCCTGGGTAACAAGAAAGCAGAATTGCAGGCACTGATGGCAGAAGGGGAGGTGGACATAGCCTCCATCACTGAGACTTGGGCAACCCAATACTACGACTGGGACCTAGCTATCCCAGGCTTCAAACTATACTGCAGGGAGAGAGAGAGAGAGAAAGGGAAAGGGGGTGGGAGGACATCTACAGTATGTTAGGGAAGGAATAATGTGTAACAGGGAGCAGGGGGAGGAAGGCAGGACAGAAGCCTTATGTGTGCAACTCCACAGCTCAAAAGGTAGAACGGCTAGATTGGGGGTTGTATACAGGCAATCAACTCAAAAGGAAGAGACTGATCTGGAGCTGGGAGAGCAGTTAAGGAGGCTTAGTGGAAAAGCTAGCACTGTGGTAGTTGGGGACTTTAACCTGCCAGGGGTAGACTGAAGCATCCCAGCTACCTCATATGCCAGGGAGCAGATCCTCCTGGAGGCCTTCCAGGACAGCTTCCTGGCAGAGAAGGTAACAAGCCAACTGGGGGGGGTGGGATTCTGGGCCTGGTGCTGATGGACAGTGAACAAGTCCAAGACATTGGGGTGGAGGACCCCTGAAAGGAAGCGACCACCGCACAGTGTGGCTCTCCCTCAGTCTAGGAAAGGAGGTAGCCACTACAAAGCCTAAGGTCCTGGACTTCAAAATGGCAGACTTTGGCATGATGGATAGTATACTGCAGGGGCGCATAGCTAGCACCCGCCCATACATGGACGTCAAGCAAAAATGGGCAATCATCAAGCAGGGCCTGGCTGAGGCCACCAGCACATGTGTAAAGAGCCACACCAAGAAAACCAGGATAAAGAAGCCGAGCTGGATGAACAGGGAGGTTGTGGAGAGGGTGAAGGAAAAGAGGACTCCCTTTGGGTACTAGAAAAGATCCAACTGCGAGAAGGACGGGGAGGAATATGTGAGGAAATCCAGGAGGTGAGTAGAATAGTAAGGGCAGCCAAGGTGTCGAGAGAACTGAGTCTAGCACAGGGGATCAGAGAATGGGAAAAGGATTTCTACAGGTATATACAGGAAAAGAGAAAGAGTAAGGATCAGATTGCTGGAAACAAGAATGATGGTGGATGGGCGGAAAAGGGGGCAGAGCAAGCTAATGTTCTCAACGAGTACTTCCGTTCAGTATTTACCAGGGAGAGAGAAAGACCCGTGCCTTAGGGGAAAGGTGGGGTGGAAGTAGAGGGGAGGAGTTTACGGATGGGGAAATCCCAGTGGGTAGGGTGTTGGAGGGCCTTAAGTCCCTGGGGATGGATAAGGTACCTGGGCCGAACAGAGTTCACCCTAGAGTCCTGAGAGAGTTGGCAGAAGTCCTGGCGGGGTGGCTGGTGGACTTATTCAACACCTCCCAGGACACTGGGTGCATATCCAGGGACTGGAGGATGGCACAAGTGGTGCCCCTCCATAAGAGTGGGCTCAGGGACGAACCAAGGAACCACAGACCAGTGAGCCTCACCACCATTGTGGGAAAGTTAATGGAGACTATCCTCAAAGAGAGGCTGGGGAAATTTCTGGAGGAGAATGGTCTCCAGGACAGCAAGCTGCATGGGTTTGTCTCAGGACAGATCCTGCCAGACAAACCTGGTTGACTTTTTTGATTGGGTGACGTGGGCACTAGACAAGGGCCATGCAGTGGACAGCCTTTACCTGGACTTCAGCAAGGCCTTTGACTCAGTGCCTCATGAAAGGCTGATCAGCAAGTTGGGTAACCTGGGAGCGGGGAGGAAACTGGTTAGATGGGTAAATGGCTGGTTACAGGATAAGCAGCAGAAGGTAGCTGTGGGGGGTGAACTATCGGAGCCCAAAGCTGTAGCAATAACATTTTCTTTGCCGACATTTCAGACGGGATAAAAAGATCAGCTTCTTTGCAACCGACACCAAGATCTGTGCAGAAGTGGATGTGGGGGAAGGTGGTACAGTACTCCTGGAGGATTTGGCAAGACTGGAGGGCTGGTCAAACACATGGCAATTAGGGATCAATGCCAAGAAGTGTAAGGTCATGCACTTGGGAGTCAGACATTCCGGGAATACTTACTGGTTGGGAGGAGTGCAGCTAGCTACGTCAATAGAGGAAAAGGATCTGGGAGTACTAGTAACAGGGGATATGAATCACTCAGCCCAGTGCAGGAGGGCAGTGGCTAGGGCCAATAGAATGCTGGGGTGCATCGCAAGGGAAATCACCTCTAGGACAGAAGAAGTTGTCCTGCCTCTGTACAGGGCCCTGGTGAGGCCACACTTGGAGTACTGCTTGCAGTACTGGTACCCCTACTTGAAAAAGGACATCAAGTTATTGGAGGGGGAGCAGCATAGGGCAACTAAAATGATCCTGGGATTGTGAGATAAACCATATGAGGAGAGACTGAGGGAGCACAATATGTATTCCCTGGAGGATAGAAGCGAGAAAGGGCATATGATTGAGACCTTCAAGTACATGAAGGGCATAAAAAGAATTAACACCGAGAGTATGTTCAGATTTAAAGTTGGGAGGGAAACCAGGGTACACAGTCTGGAACTGGAAGAAGGAAGATTCAGGAGGGAAATGAAGAGGCAATTTTTCATGGAAAGGGTGGTTACAGGGTGGAATGCTCTGCCGGAGAAGGTGGTATCCTTGAGGTCGGTGAGCGGCTTCGAGATAGGGTGGGACAGGATTAACAGGAGGGTCCAAACTGAGGGTGGACAGAGGAGGAGTGGGAAGGAAGCAGGAGGAAATATGGGGGGGTAGCTGCAGTCTAAATGGCTGAAGTGCTGCACACTCGAGCAGACTAGATAGATCGTAAGGCCTGTATCAGCTGGCAATTTCGTATGTTCGTAAATGCTGCAACCTGATTGGTTGTCAGCATTCTGGGAGTCCTACTGTATGTTAATCTTTTCATTAATGTACATGTACAGTCTAATCACAAGAGTATTAATTTGCCTGGTACTACATTTTAAAAAAATTCCATCATCAGAATTCAAAGCTGCCATTATGTATACCGATGGTGTAAATCGGAATATTAAATAAACATTACAGTAAACTGCTTATTTTTTTTCCACATGTAGTTTGCGCTTTTTTTCCCCATTTTCTCCCCACTCAGGAAACCAGCAGACACAAGTGTGCGTGCACGTGGAGGCACACACTCGGTCTCTTCCGCCCCACCCTTGGTGATCGCCTGTCGCTCTCTCCACCTATGCTTCCCATTGGACCTCCACCTGGGAATGGAACTGTGGGGGCAAGCACTCATCATTCCTTGGGACAGGAGAGCCGCCTCACGGCAGGTTAATCCCACTCCTCACCCCCCCACTGACCCGACAACCCGGGCATATTCCTGAACCCAGGTCGCCGGCATGGCACGAGGTGCAGCGTCCAGCACATCAACCCTCAGTGCCACCGGGCCGGCTAGTAAACCACTTATTACATGTTTTATTTTTTTATTCATGAATATCGGATACACACCTTTGAGTCAAAGACTCCTTTACAAAGGTTCCATGTCAATTGAGTAAAGAAGCAAAACAAGAGATACTGTAGTTCAACATATACAAAGGCAACAGTGCAAGCAGAGGTAACAAAAGTAGCAAGTACTACAATCACTACAGTGTCAAACATGGTTACTGGTGGTTGAGACATTGCAGCTAATAATACAATGGTACATACAGTTACAGGAATAGGAGCAAAGGAGCAGAGTAGGCGCAGAATACAGGTTACTCACCTGTAACAGGAGTCCTAGGAATGGTATATGTTGTTCATCCACACTGTCTGGCAGGTTCCTTGCCGCTTTAAATCTTGGGAAGGTCTTCAAGCTGGCTCCTCCCCCCCACCCGGTGAAGTAGGCTCCTCGGCTCCATGACGTCAGATCTAGCCGCTGGAAGCCAGGTTGTGTGTCGAAGGCGAGGTGGTGAGTGTCGTGGGATGAACAACATATACCATTACTAGAACTCCTGTTACAGGTGAGTAACCCTGTATTTCTAGGGACATGGTTATGTTGTTCATCCACACTGTCTGGCAGACTCCTAGCAGTTCTCTGGGAGGAGGGAGGCAAGGCACACACCCCCTACTTAGGAAATAAGGACTGGAGAACTGAGGCCCCAAAACCAGCATCCCGGCATGACTCTAAGTCAATGTGGTAATGGGAAATGAAGGTATGTACTGACTTCCAGGTAGCAGCTCTGCAGATTTTCTGGATAGGGACATCCCTAGAAGCAGCCACTGACACAGCAGTAGGGTGGGTGGAATGAGCCCAAAGCCCTCCAGGAGGCTCCCTACCCACCAACCTATAGCAGAGATCAATGCAGGAAGTGATCCACCTGCCAATCGTCTGCTTGGCTACAGGTCTGCAAGGTGCGGCTTCAGCAGAGGTGACAAACAACTGATGAACCTCTCCCCAAACTTCAGCCATGCGCTCTTTGTAGTAAGCTAGCGTACGCCTCAGGTCCTCAGTGAGTTCGGCCTCCGAGATGTGATTCAGGAAGAACACCAGAAGAATCATCACCTGGTTCAGGTGACACTCCAACACAACCTTCAGGAGGAACTTCGGGCTGGGGCGCAGGACAACCTTGTCCCTGTAGAAGACCAGGTAAGGAGACTCCACCGAGAGCACCTGGAGCTCACTGATCCTTCTGGCTGACGTGACAGCCACCAGGAAGGCGGTCTTCAATGACAGGTGAGACATGTCACACCTGTGCATCAGTTCGAATGGCTTGCCCATGAGCTTTGCCGAATCCAGCAACAAGTCCCACGGTGGTGATGGTTCACGCACTGGAGGGGAAATGTGATCTAGGCCTTTGAAAAAGCATCAGACCATCTTCTCCTGTGCCACCAACTGCTGACCAGCCCATGCCTAGTAAGCACAGATGACTGCCAGGTGCACCTTAAGGGTCATCAACCGAAGTCCTCCTTGGGAGAGACACCACAGGTACTCCAAATGCTAGCCACAGGACAGATCGAAGGGTCCAACCCCTTTCTCTGACACCAAATGGAGAATCTCTTCCATTTGAAGGCATAGCATTTTCTGGTCCATTCCTTTCTAGATGTCTCCATGACCGTGAGGACATCTTCAGAGAGACCCAAAGCCTAGAACTCTAGCTGCTCAAGAACCAGGTTGTCAGGTGCGGGGATTGAAGGTCCAGGTGGAGTACCTTCCCCTGACTGATTGAGAGTAGGTCTGGGCGTATGGGAAGACGCAGCGGGAGCCTGTTGCTGAGGAGATCGGGGTACCAAAACTGGCAGGGCCAGTACAGAGCCACCAGGATCACCTGTGCCTTGTCCCTCCTGACCTTGAGCAGCACTTTGTGGATTAAGGGAAGTGGAGGGAAGGCATAGAAAAGGCCTGGGGTCCAAGGCCTCGAGAAGGCATCCCTCCCCCCGGCAGTGTACCCTGCTGAGGGGGGTGGGTACAATACAGCCTCAGCTTTGCGTTCTCCTTGGAGGTGAATAGATCCACCTGAGGGGTGCCCCACTGGGAGAACAGACTGTGAACTACCTCTGGATCGAGAAAGCACTCGTGAGACACCTCGCCCACCAGGCTGAGGGCGTCCGCCAGCTGAATGGAGGCTCCTGCCACATGGATGGTTGGAGATCCACCTCCAGGCTGCGCACAAGAGTCCAAATGCGGAGGGCTTTCTTGCACAGGGGCAGGGAGTATGTTCTGCCTTGTTTGTTGAGGTAGAACATGGTCGTGGTATTGTTCGTCTGGACTTGGACCACTTGACCCCAAAAAAACTGAGCGAAGGCAGTCAGCACCAGCCAGACTGCTTGGAGCTCCAGCAGGTTGATTTGGCATCGGGACTCCTCGGGGGTCCAGAGCCTGTGGACTCTGTGTTCCCCCAGATGGGCACCCCAGCTCATGAGAGAGTAGTCGGTCGTCAGGATGACCGTCGGCTCGGGGCGGACAAATGGGATCCCTTCCTGAAGATGGTCTGGGACTAACCACCACTGGAGTACGTCCCACATCCTCTGGGTCACAGTGACCAGTTGGTCAAAGTGACCTTTGCACTGAGATCACTGGCTGTCCAGCTTCCATTTCAGGGAGTGCATAGGCCAGCGGGCCCATCGGACAATGCTGGTGCAGGCCGTCATGTAACCCAGAAGACACAGGAAGTCCTGGTCAGGGTGAGAGTGCCCAACCAGAAATGACTGGGCAAAGGAGGAGAAAACCTCCATCCTGTCTGCTGGAAGCTGAGCTCTGGCTCGGCAAGAGTCGAGCTCTGCCCTGATAAAGCTGATCATCTGTGACGGCACGAGTTCCGACCTGGCCTCATTGACCAGGAGACCACGGTTGATGTAGGTCTGGAGGGCCAGGACCCTGAACCTCTCCACTTCTTATTTGGAGGGACCTGCTATCAGCCAGTCATCCAGGTAGGGGTAAACCCGGACCCCTAGGCACCTCAGGTAAGCTGACACCACTGCTATGCATTTGGTGAAAATCCTGGAGGCTGAGGAGAGGCTGAAAGCATGGCTTGGAACTCGTAAAGGGCTCCCTTGGCTCGGAAGCAGAGGAACCTTTGGTGGGACAGATGGATTGGGACATAAAAGAATGTGGCCTGAAGAACCAGAGAGCCAAACCACATGTTTTGCCCTCGAGATGGTATGATCTGTGACAAAGTTACTATCCGGAAGGTGTGGAACTTGAGGAATTTGTTCAGGTCATGCAGATCTAGAATGGGGCACCAGCTCCCCATCCACTTTGGCACCAGGAAGTACCTGGAGGCAAACCCTGGGTGTTCCGAAGTATCAGCAGCTCTGACCACTACCTCCTTGCAGAGGAGTTGGGCTATGTTGTCTCAGAGAGCCGACTGAGTGCCTGCAGATACCAAGTCCTCCCGTAGGGTGCAGGCTCAGCTGGGATGGTACTGCTCAAACTCTAGAGGCAGACCCTGACCAACCACTTCCAGAACCCACCTGTCCGTGGTGACAGTGGACCAAGCAGAAAGAAAGTGGCAAAGCCGGCCCCCCACAGGAGGACCCAGGGGAGGCGTGGCAGACATGAGAGTGGCAATCCCATCCCGTCACTGAGTAGACTTGGAGGAGGAGGATCCGGCTGAGGCCACAGATTTGGGCCTTGGTCGCCAGGACTAAGCTTGCTGGCCAGACTGATGCTTGGCTGGTTTCGCCTCAGGACTGGAGGGGCAAAAGGGCTTACACTTCTGCTGCCTGGAGCCCTTAGGATCCTTCTGGGTGGACATCATGGAGTCCAAGCTGGCACTGGACTTCTCAATACGCTGAAGGTGACCCTTCACACTGGGCCCAAACAGCTCGGTGCCCAAAAAAGGGACGTCCGCTAGCTTGTGCTGAGTGTCTGCCATGAATGTCGAGATCCTAAGCCAAGTCCTACGGCGTATGGCGACTGCAGCCACCACTGAGCAGGCACAGGAATCCCCAATGTCCAGAGCCATCTGAAGTTGCTGTTTGGCCACAGTACGACCCTGATCCTGGACCTGCTTGACCGTAGTCTGGAGGTCTGCAAGAAGATGAGGAATCACCTCATCCAAGGAGCCCAGAAGGGCATGGAAGAAATGTGCCATAACGACGGCCGAGCTCACCTGGTGGAGGCCGAGCAAGGAGACAGCATAGATCTTTTTGGCTGAGTGGTCCAATTTCTTGGACTCCTTATCCGGTGGTCTAGTGACATCCGCTGAATTGCCCTTGCGCCGAAACATAGAGTCGGCCACCAACCCTTTGGCCGAAGGGTGCTCTATGAACCCCGAGAGGGTACCGGTGGGCATCCAAGCTGAGGGTGTAGGGCAAGAGGCAGGGCACTGCCAGAGCTCCAGGGCAGGGCCGACTATGGCCTCGGGCACTGGGAAAGGCTCCGTCAGAGAGAACCCTGAGAGGGGATAGCGAGCCCACTTCTGAACAGGCTCCAATCTCATCCCCGTGGAATCGGAGATAAGATAGAGGATGCCCATGAAGGACGTGGGCCCTTCCTCTGTCGAAAGGTCCCCACTGTCTCCATGTCAATCGGACAGGAGTGCAGTGAGGAATCCTCGGACTCCGCACAGAGTGGCCTACCACCCGAGTCATTCAGTACTCACTGCTGGTGGTCAGGTGTAAAAGTGACTGACAGCCAATGGAGAAGTCCCAGAGATGACCAAGACTCCTTGGTTGGAGCACCAGTTGGTGGCAGTTGGGGCGACAGCACCACCATGATCAGTGGAGAGGCCAACTTCGGCCGAACTGAAGCGATCTGTACTGGCTCCACAGGCAGAGAAGCAGCGTCGACCGGCCCCATCAGGGGCATCGGTGTCAGCCTGTCAGGCAACAGCCAAGTGATGGCCGGTATGGGAACCGGGGTCAGCTTTGGACTGGACGTCACCAACTGTTGCCACATCAAGTCTTCGTAGCATCGATGCAGTTTGTGCCGAATCCTCTCCTCTCCTCTCCTGAGAAGGACGAAGACGAGTAGCGGCGGCACCACTTCCCATGGTGTTGAGAGCGAGACCACCGATGCCGGCAGGACCTGCTCGACCCAGAGGATGAGGATGACCTAGACCTTGACCTCGGCCACTGGGGGTGCTGATAGGGGATCTTGGAGGGAGTCGGGGAGTGCAGCGGCTCCTCCTGGTCTAGGTCAGTGACCAGAGGGTCCGGCTCAGCAGACTGAGCCAACTCTTCGGTGGTCACCGGCAGGACTGGAGTCCTGAATAAGGAGTTGTCGGCCTCTTTGGATGACAACCGGTCGACAGGGTCGAGAAAAATCTCGGCTGCATCGTCAGCCAGTGTCTCAGGTCGCTGGCCTGATGGGGGCACCATAAAGCCAGCGGCCAAGACCACAATTATGACCATGGTCAAAACCTGAGAGTCCTGAGACCGAGAACATTCTTGGTCCCAAGAAGATCGATGATGAGTCTTCTCCTTTTCTTTCCTGGACTCAATCTTGTGAGACTTAGCGCTGCTGAACCTGAAGAGCCCTCTCCCTTAGTCAGGAGAGACTGGCAGAGCTCTTTCAAGGATCCCAAATAAGTGCAGCCCAACTTGAGCGGAACAAAGGCCAAAGCTGAGAAGAACTGCATGGCAGCCTGGGCTGCCTCCTCCTTGAAGGTCTTAAGCTACTCCAGCTGTTCGGTGGACCCCGCAGCCATACAGACCACCCAACAGGCATCCTTAGATTTGACCAGCGGATGCCGTTTTTCCAGGTGGCTCAATTTCAGGCAGGCAAGGCAGTCCTTGATGACTGATGCATGAAAAGACCAGCATATCTCACAAGCCAGGGGATCATGATCGTGCCCCAGGTGGTAAACACATGTGGCGTGTGGGCTGGTACGCGCCACCTTCTGCCTGAATGGGCACCAGTGAAATCTGGGCGAGGACCGGTCCTCCATCGTGTTCGAACATCGAGCTGAAGATGAAACTCTTATGAGTTTAACTTTTGGAAGTAAATCCGAAGTTTTGAGCACCAGGGCCTACTCAGCGCAGGAGCAGTAAGGAGGGAACCTGCTTCTTCCAGCAGAAAGGAAGATCTGGTGTCATGGGGTGGAGCTGAGGGTTATACCACCTGGGTGGGTGGGAGGAGCCAGCTTGAAGACTTCCGGCAAGATTTAAAGGGGAAAGGACAATGCCAGACAGTATGGATAGAACATCATCTCAACGCCCCTAGAAACTAACCTTACCTGCTTTTTGCTTACAGAAAGGTGCCACATGCACCAAGAGGTTTTTCACCATTTGAAATGCTATATGGTAGACAACCTAGAGGGCCACTAGATGTAATAAAAGATACATGGGAAGATAACCCCCATCAGAAACAATCTATTACACCTTATATGTGTGCCCTGAGAAAGAAGCTACAAAATATGTTGAAATCACCCATAGTAATCAGGAAGAGGCCCAAAACCAGCAGAAGGTATATAATGACCATTGGGGAAAAGAAAACGTTTTTGAGGCAGGTGAAAAGGTCTTACTACTGTTAGCCACTACAGAAAATAAACTGTTAATGACGTGGCAAGGGCCTTATAAAGTGCTTCGATGTACTGGCACAGTTAACTATGAGATTGTGACCCCTGATAGGAAAAATCCTACTAAGGTATACTAAACTAACCTCCTCAAGAAATGGGTTGAAAAAACACCACCAACTGTTTTGCTGGTCTTACTAGAAACTGAAAAACAAGATACTGATGTAGCTTATGACAGACTGGAACAAACTGTAACTGCTGATGCTGTAAAGGTGAATGCTTCCTTAACCTCCGAACAAAACGCAGAAATTCATAACTTGCTAAAGACATTTAACAGTACTTTTACCACTGAAAAACAAGATACTGATGTAGCTTATGATAGACTGGAACAAACTGTAACTGCTGATGCTGTAAAGGTGAATGTTTCCTTAACCTCCGAACAAAACGCAGATATTCATAACTTGCTGAAGACATTTAACAGTACTTTTACCACAGTGCCAGGCCAAGCAAAATGGGTCGAGCATGAAACAGTGACAAGGAATGTTTGCACTATTAGAAAAAAGACATACAGATTACCAGAGCAGTTAAGAGCAGATGTGGTTAAGGAAATACAAAAAATGAAAGAACTGGGTATCACAGAAGGGCCGAGAAGTGCTTGGTCATCACCAATGGTGATTGTAAACAAAAAAAGAAGGGGTGTAAGAATCTGCCTTCATTTTCAGAAACTTAATCTTTAAGTGCCAGAATCTAACAGTTATCGTATGCCAAGAATAGATGATTTAGAGGACAGACTGGGGAGTGACAAGTATATCAGTACCCTCAATCTCACCAAGGGTTACTGGCAAATTCCCTTAGCTAAAGAATCCGTGGACAAAACTACATTTGCCACTCCTATAGGATTCTATCAGTTTACCACCATGCCATTTGGTTTACATGATGCACCCACTACATTCCAGCGGTACATGGATGTCATTTTATCCCCTCACACTGGTTATTGTGCTGCGTACCTGGATGATGTCATGGTGTACAGTCCAGTCTGGAAAAGTCACCTGGAACACCTAGGAGTGGTTATACAACCAATCAAAAAGGCAGGTCTGACAATTAATCCTACCACATGTGCATTGGGCATGCAGGAAACCAGATATTTGGGCTATATTTTGGGAAATGGAGAAGTCAAGCCAGAGGTTTCCAAGATAGAAGCTGTAGCTAACAGCCCTGTCTCCAAAACCAAGAAACATGTCAGGTCATTTTTAGGGCTGGCTGGTTATTATTGGAGATTTGTTCCCAGCTTTGCCCAGTTAGCTACTCCCCTCACTGAACTCACGAACAAAATGGTTCCCAAATAATGTGAAATGGATCCCAGAGTGTGACGAGGCTTTTCGGGCTATTAAGGCTGCATTACGTTCGGCCCCAGTTTTAAAGGAAAACTACACCCTCATATCTTCCAAATGTTATTTGTTTCCATGTCAACAGACAACTCTTTTCATGTAGCTGTTAAAGATGTATGCAACTGATTAAGTCAGTTTTCGCAGTTCATACTAGGCCCTGTTGTTGTCATGGGAAGCTCCATTTCGTGGTTGTTGAAATCTCATTGTCCCCAAGAGCTGCATTAGCATATGAGAACATGATGCATAATCACCCTTTAAACTCCCCAGTATACCTGTCTGCTTAATTAGTCTTCAAAGAAACAAGCTCCAAGAAGGTGTGAAATATCACATTTACCTTCAGTGAGCTTTACAAACTATCTGAGTTCTAATACAGTTTTTTTCCCCTTAAACTCCATTCAGTTTGAGTTTCCAGAGAGTTTTTGCAGGGTATTTGTTCTTTCAGAATAGAGATCCATGATATAAATTGTTGATTTGACATCATGTTCTCATATGCTAATACAGTTCTCATGGACAATGAGATTTCAACAACCATGAAATGGAGACCCCCCCAGGGCAATCACAGGGCTACCATGAGCAGTGAAAACAAACTAAGGCTAACACATATAACCCTAACAGCTACTGGAAAGGGACTGTCTGTTGACATGGAAACAAATTAAATTTAAATAATATGAGGGTGTAGTTTTCCTTTAAGAAGCCCAGACTTTGAGAAACAATTTCTCTTACAGACTGATGCATCAGAGGCAGGCCTAGGTGCAGTCTTGAGTCAGCATATACATGAGAAAGAATATCCTATTCTATACATGATTATGTATTTAGAGATAAATATAATAAAGCCCCTTCTGTGTATGTATTAAAAAGATATAGTCGTTCCCTTCCCACCCCTTGTAACTGCTTTTAGATGTTTTTTATGTTTATATGTTATGTTGTATTTCTTTTTTTTATTTGCTATTTGCATATTACATTTGTGTGATGAAATTGTGATACTAAGGTCGCCATTGTAAATGAACTTTGCTCTATCGTTTCAACTTTAATAAACAAACAAACAAAAACAAATATCAGTAGGAAATTGCACGACAGAGAGAAAAGTGCTCCACCACTGAAAAGGAATGCCTTGTGGCAAAGTAGGCCATAGAGTCCCTTAAGTTTTACTTACTAGGAGCTGACTTTATACTTGTAACAAATCACAATCTTCTCTGTTGGCTTAACCAAATGAATGATAAAAATTCTAGAATCACATGGTTGTACCTAGCACAACAGCCATTTAAATTTAAAGTGATGCACAAATCTGGGAAAGAAAATGTCAATGCTGATTTTCTGTCAAGATATGGATCAGGAATTGAGAATTCCGAAGGTTGAAAAAATGTGAGTTGAAACTTCTCTGTTTGCTGTCTGTAATGCTGCATATACACTGAACTGTAAAGGTTATAAGCTAATGTTAGACGGGAATTTTATAGAACATTTCAGAAACTTGTTTTTGTAAAACAGGTCCCCTCTTAAAGAGGGGGGTATATGACAAGGTTGAATAAGGTCCTGTCTCATGTGTTATGCAGAAAGAGTTTAAACACAAGGGTCTGTTCTATCCACTTCTTTTCTGTCTCTAGTCTGTCTAGTTATGCAACCAAATTTTCTTGTGAGACCTAGGAATTGATCACTCCGATGGTTTCACACTTCTCCGCCTCTCGCTATCTCTCTGCCTTCACTTGCTGTTCTGTCTTTTCTTCTCCCTTACATATCTGCAGTTATAAAAATATATATGAATCTTTATGTGGAAATGTCACTGATACTGGAATCCCTTTGTTTAAAACTGTATATAATTATACCGTTGAAATGATTGTAAAAAGCTATTTGGAACTCAAAGGGATAACCTGAGATGCAGTTTTTAAGCCTTTTGCAGAGCTGTAAACAAGGGGTCAGTTCTGGGTCACTATGTTCTTTTTGCAGCACCTGCATAGAAACTGATACGAACATTCTGTAAACTTACAAAAACATTCTGTGAGAAGCAGGCTCTCTTAAGTTCCCAGACAAAGACTTTTTAAAAAGAGCAGCAATGTTTCTGCTAGAGAGACAAGGAGAGTGAGAGGCTGAGAGACTGAAACTTGGAATTGAGAGAAGAAACACTCAGAAGAAGGACTTTGTTTTCCCTGTTTGCACTGCCTTTGTAAATTGTTATACCGAACAATTTTATTTTGCTGTTATTGAGAAAAATAAAATGCTATTTCTGAATTTTAAAACTGCTCCTGGTTTTCCTATGCTTCCTGACCTGTGCCTTGATTACACAGCTGTTATGGAGGAGGCATACCAAGACCGCAATTCTGTGGTGGACTTGCCAGCAGC
Organism: Neoceratodus forsteri; assembly: GCA_016271365.2. Lineage (NCBI taxonomy): Eukaryota > Metazoa > Chordata > Ceratodontiformes > Ceratodontidae > Neoceratodus > Neoceratodus forsteri. Next base: position 1,226,740,094 of record CM057450.1, read on the forward strand.
ATGCTACCATCTGCGGTAGAAAGAATCCCGAAACTCCCAGTGGTCTCATGAAGGTACGGTCTGGGGTTCACAATCACTACGTTTGAATACCAGCGTCCTTTTGTCAGACAACGTCAGAAACAAGAGGAATCAGGTTTACCTTGTTTGGTTTGAAAAAAAATGTCAGGAACTATTTTTGAAAACTTTTGCTGCCAAGATGCAAAGCAGCTGAGGTTCTGAGATATCAGGGGAGTGTGGCAGACACCAAAGGATAAGACCAAATTAAAGAAAGACAGATATTGTATAACCGGGTTTTTTTTGGGGGTGGGGGAGTTCAGTGGGGCTTTGTTAGGCAGAATGTGCTTTAGCTGATAAAAATGCACTTTTTATTTGAAAGGCTAATTTCAGTTGAACTTGCTGATTATCAGAAACCAATATGGTGTCTGTCTTTTTTTATTTTTTTTTTTTAATTCTGAAGTCAGGCAATTTAATTTGTTTAATGTTCTGCATCCTGTTTGGCAGGACTTGTTTTTCACTGTGTATCACACTCCCATAATGCACTTGTTCAGGCCAATCAAGATGCAGGATTTCCCTACCCATTTTATTTATTTATTTATTTATTTTATTTAGTTTATTTTATAGTATAATATAAAAATCAGAACATGATTAAGATATAACAAGAAAATTACATCCTTAAAACATACAATCCTAAGAGAGAAAGGAAAAGATCAAGAACATCCCAAAAGATAAAAGCCAAGAGAGATATTCACCAAAATGAACCCACACCCTCCCTAACCCCCCCGATTATGTGCTGTGGTGCATAAGTATTATACCTCTTATAGATTGTAACACATTGCGGGCAGGAAAAGATAATGGATCACATCAAGAAGATAAAGAGGGAAATAAGTAGGGATAAATAAAAAGAAGGGGGAAGAGGAAGCAAAAAGATTAAAATATCATTTTCTTCTTGCTCTAGTTAGCTCAGAGGGGAGCATACCACCTGTATCAGGGCCCATCCTTAATTCAAGTAAAGGGCATATAGCTTGCCTCATTTGGTCATAAAAGAAGATTGACGACGGTTCACTTACGCAAGTAGATGTTCAATCCGGAGAGCGAAACACAGTTCGTGTAGCCATTCCGAGTATCGCTAGGTTGGCTTGGTCTTTCCAGTGCCTGAGCACTAATTTTTAACCACGATTGATAGTAGAGCTAAATGGTATCTCTTCTCTTTAACTGGGATTACAGAATAGTCTCCAAAATGCAAGTTTTGGGAGAGAATAGTCTCGCAGACCTAAAATAGGGTCTACGGTTAACTCTATTGTTTCCATAAATACCAACTCCATGACCATAATATATATAATAAGGTACCCTCTTCTTTCTGACATCTAGTACAAGTTGCCGAGATAGGCGCTTCATTTGGGTCAATTTAACAGGGGTGTAATAAAGGTTGTTTAAGATATTATACACGTTATCCTATACCTATCCTGGGTATGGTAAATGTATAAATCTCTCCACATATTCTGTGATTTAACCTTCGCCGAATAGAGGTTTTGCCATATTAAGCACCAGTGATTGTTGGAGCTTCTGGAAATGTAAAAGCATACTATATACATTGGAAATGGGATGCAGTTTGTTAACTATTGTGGAGATTTGTTGAAGAAAATCAGCAAATAGGAGATTTTGTGTCGCTTAAACATTTGTTCAACAAATGCATAATCTGAGTAACTGAAAGCGACTGTAGCGGACAGTGAACTTTCTCAGAACCTCCTCCACGGTTAACATACTATCTGAGGCATAAAAATCTGAGACTTTACACTCGGAAAGGGCGGTATCCATTTTTTCCATTATCAAAGAGTTACCTATATACAAATTTGGGTTTTCACAGATAGGCTGGGAGAGATCTAACACTGGAGAGATCTTATAATGTTTAAAAACTGGAGATAACATTAAGAGAGATCCAGTGGGGAGAGACTGGTACATTTTGGTATATGTTTTTGATATGTAAAAAGAGACACTGGAGCTATATTATGGACTTTAAAGCTCTAGTTCTTCCTGCAACCATATTGGAGTATACTCCTTACGGTGCAGGCATCCGCTGAACAACCATTTCCCACACTTATGCAGGTGCGAAGCCCAATAATATAATAAAAAATTAGGGAGACAGAGGCCTCCATAATCTCTGGGCTGGGATAACTTATGATACGATATTCTAGCAGTTTTACCATTCCAAATAAATGAACTGATACCCGAGTGAATTTTTTGGAAGTAAGACATTGGCAACCACAAATCAAGCATATTAAGCAGATAAAAGATACTAGGGAGTACGTTCATCTTAACGGCGTTGACTCTGCCCCAGAACGACAACGGGAGTTTGGCCCACCTCGATAAATCTTGTTGGATATCATGCCATAGGTAGTCCAGATTTAGTTTTTGAGATTGGGAAGTGGTTAAGGTAATGTGTATCCCTAAATACTTTATAGAGTGTGAGGCCCACTTCATCCCAAAGTGTGCAAAGTCTGAGCTATGGGTAAAATGGTTAAGGGGAAAAATTTCCGTTTTACTAATATTGAGTTTATAGTTTGAGAATTGACTGAAATCATTAATTATTATTAGAGCCGCCTCTAGGGATAAGACTGGATTGGAAAGGTGGAGGAGAATATCATCTGCAAAAACTGAAATTTTTGCAGGACACTTGACTACGGGAATACCAGTAATTAATGGAGATGAGGTTAATCGTCTAAGAAGGGGCTCTAGATATAGATTAAATAAAAAGGGAGACAGTGGGCAGCCTTGTCTAGTACCTGAAGTAAGAGAAAATAAATCGGATAGGATCCCATTACAATACAACCTAGCTGTGGGCGCCAAGTATAATGCTTGGATCCAGCTGATAAACAAGGGTGGAAAGCCCATGGCTTGCAATGTAGCCCAGAGGAACATCCAATCCACCCTGTCAAATGCTTTTTCCGCGTCAAGGGAAATTAGGGCCATTGGGACAGGTGAGGATTTTGCTGTGTTAATGATATACTGAAGTTTACGATGATGGTCCATTGGAGATCTATTAGCAACAAAACCTATTTGCTCTGAACTGATTAAAGAGATCCAGATCCTTTCTATCCTCTTAGCTAAAATCTTGGCGAGAATTTTAATATCACTATTTAACAGGGAGATCGGCTGGTAACTCGAGGGAAGATGTGCGGGCTTACCCGGTTTGAGTAGAAGGATAATGAGAGCCTCCGAGAGTGTCGAATCTTGTATATTTCCAAAGAGCAGATATTGATATAGACGAGGCAAGCCCGGCGCAAGGTCTTTAGCAAATAGCTTATAAAAATTGGAAGAAAGGCCATCAGGACCAGGGGCTTTGTTAGGTGCAAGTTCTTTGATGGCCGATAATATCTCCTGAATGGAAATAGGTACAGTTAATGACTTTTGTTGTTCAGGGGAGAGAGATGGTAGGGGTACTGTTGCAAGGTATTTTAACATCTCTGATGGAGCAGGGGCAGTGGCAGATTTGTTATATAGTGAAGAGAAATAGTGTGCAAGTGTAGACACTACTTCTCTGGGAAGTCTTGATTTCCCAGTGGGAGCCTCAATCGAATTTATAAGTCTAGAAGACTCTTGTTTCCTTAGTCTTAAGGCCAAAGGTGGCTTGCCCTTTCACCTTGTTCTATATATTTTTTGCAGGACCTCAGTATGGCAAACTCAATTTTGTCTTGGAGCAGTAGAGAATATTGGTTCCTTAAAGATAGAAGTGTTTTCAGAGAATCCTGTGTGAGAAGTCAGAGAGAGGAATTGCAAGGGTTTTAATCTGAGACAAAAGCGCAAGGCTTTAGCCTCGTTCTTCCTTTTACGGCGTGGAGGCTAAACGGATGAATTCTCCTCTTAAATAACATTTCAGAGCACACCATTCATGGTCAGCTCTTGCAACTGACCCTCGGTTATGCACAAAGAAATCTCGAATCAAATCAGATATTCTAGACACCGTATGTTCGTCTTTCAGGAGTTGATTATTGAGCCGCCAGAGCGTATCTCTACTGTGTCCATTATTGAGTGCCATATCCAGCCAAGCAATCGCATGATCCGACAGAACTATAGGCTCTATACCAGAGTTATCTATACCCTGTAGGAGAGAGGTGCTAAGCAATATATAATCCAGCCTGGTCCATGTAGCGTGAACCATAGATTGAAAAGTAAATAGACGGGTGGCTGGATTCTGTAATCTCCATGGATCACACAGCCCAAGAGAGATTGTAAAGTCTGAGAGTACCTTCTGAGCCATGGAAGGAGGTTTGAGTAGAGAGTTCGATCTGTCTAAATCTTGCGTGGGAGGCAAATTCCAGTCCCCACCAAGTATCATCGGAAGGGACATAAAATCACAGAGTTTACTCTGTAGCGCTTATAAAAAACTGGTTCCCTACAGGAGCGTATATGCTCCTAGTACAATGTCAATATGATCTATAATACCATGTACTATAATGTATCTACCTTCAGGATCTGTAATGGTAGATTTAACTTGAAAAGCGATTGAACGATGTATGAGAATAGCCGTTCCCCCTTTATTGGATGAAATGCCCCCAGCAAAAACTTGTCCAAACCCTTTTTTTGCGCAAACTGGTAGCTTCATTGGACAAAAGGTGCGTTTCTTAAATGAAAGCAATTTTAGTTTGCAGCAAAACCAGGTGCTTAAGTATTTGCGCTCTCTTAATGGGTGTGCGAGCCCCTCTAACGTTCCATGTCACAAATCTGTTAAGGCTCAATGCCATTGAACCCTGTATTGAATTGCATAGCCTGTATCCTAGATAACTTTAACTTATGCACCACAGCACCCCATAGTAATAATCCTTATCAGCTCATGATAACTGAACCATTGCATTCTGTCAACAAACCAAATTGAATAAGTATACAAACCCTCCCTCCCTCCCCTACTTACCATTCCTTGCAACTATGTACAACAAATCTCCCTTTTTTGACCCCCTCTAATAATCCACTAACAGTGATTAGGTTTAATAATGTAGCTTTGAAAGCCCTAGCATAGCCCCCCCCTTCTACCTCATTGGAGGCAGTTCGACCAACGTTAATCAGTACCAGAATATTATACAAAAAACAACCCATAGCAATTACCCTCTGATAACACCTAACAATCTGGTAGTTCAATTTCCCAATAATGAAGTAAATAAACTCCTTGGGAGATAAGCTAGAAATCCCCTATTTCCCAATGTATGTGCTGGACGTCTGCCAATCCACTTCAGCCCTCCCTCCCCACCCCCAAGTCCATCATCGGTTCAGCCTTCACGAGCAGAAGTCTCAGATGCCTACAACTCGAGAACTCCCCATACAATAAAGCCTCTGCACATAATAAACAGGGCGTTAATTAAACCCCTGAAAATTACAGGAGGAAGTTTGACAGTTCAGTCCGACGAGCGTATCAGCCATTACTGGGTTAAGGTTGTTGAATCCTGGAAAAAAAAAAAAAGGGGGAGGAAAAAAGGGGGGGGGGAGAGATCACATTGGGGTGGAATGATGTCCTTCAGCTTGCTGTAGTGGAACCTGAAGTTCATAATGAGGTGTTTCCCCAGGGAGTCTAATTGTCATGGGACACAGTAGTGCAGCTCAGAAATTGGAGCCCCAGAAATTGCCTCTTGAAAATAGGTTCCTCTCTGGAGTCTTCTCGATAATGCCTGAGCCCAGAGCTTTTAAGGCTTTCAACATGAGATCTCGGGATACCAAACCACCTGGCAGAAGGAGCAAGCTGCACATGATGATCCTCCCAATCCCCTTCTCAGGTAGGGATTGGGAAATAAATAATGGCAGATGCTATCGCTCGTAAATATTAGGAGACAACATGGGTTAGAGGTGTTCACCAACCCTATAAATGTGTCTTTCAAAGGCCATCGTTTAGTTAAATCAGGGATTTTGAATAGGAAGGAAGCTTCTGAGCTAAGTCATCCTGAGCTTGAGAGCTAGATTCGTAAGAGTGCCATTTTCCTTCCAGCCATACTTGTAAGCGTGCAGGGTGAGCCATTCTGAACTTGATACTGGCAGCAATTAGCTTACTGACTACTGAGTGAAATGCTGCATGTCTCTGACGAGTTTCAAGCGGCAAATCTTGAGTGATTCGAAGTTTTTTCCCTTCCCATGAGATGGATTGCAGCTCTTTAACTTTTAAAAGAATATGCTGCCGCTCTAGGTAATTCAGCATCTTAATTATTATAGGCCTAGAAGGGGCTGAGGCTTCCGGCTTCGGCCGAAGAGATCTATGCGCCCTTTTAATATGTAGGCTGAATTATGTGGTGAGGGTCCCACTACTTTGGTGAGTAATGCTTGTATGAAGGTGATGGGTGAGGGGCCTTCCGTACCTTCCGGGAGCCCATGTATCAATATATTGTTACGCCGACTCGGCCTTCTAAATCTTGACCTTCTGTTGCAATTTAATGACCTGCTGCCTTAATTTGATCAATTCTGGTTCCGCTTTGTCCCTCAAGACTCCAGGAGCGAATGCATGTTGGTTGTCGCAACATGTTGTTTCACATTTGACATCTCATTCGAAGAGTTTTCACCTCCGAGTAATTTCTGTGAGTGCTTCTTTAAAGGCTATTTCCTTCCAAAACGCTCCTCGGAGAGCGGTGTTGGGGTAGCAAGAGCCAGTAATTGTTTAGCTGAGGCCGATGATTGAAGCTGCTTGGCCTTCTTGGGCTGTTTATCGGGCGAGACTGGCGGCGTATGCTTAGGAAGGGCCGCCCTCATCTCAGTCTCCATATCTGGCTATATATGCGCGGTAAGACGCTAACACTCGATGGGGAGGTATCGCGTATGGTCTGAGTCTTCTCCAGTCAAACTTGATTATCGATAGATAGCTGATAATGCGGTAAAAAAGCAATAGTATTCGGAGGTGGAGCAGGAGCTAACCAGGGCTGTGGTTAACCCGCCAGGCACATCACGTGATCTGTCCCCTACCCATTTTATAATCATTACATTTACAATACAATAACAAATTTATATGATAAAGAAACACAGTAGCTCAGGAACAAGTACAGGTATAACACAAGGGGTACTTCATTTTGCAAACATGACATTTTGGAATTCAGTACAGATACAGAGTCATGGAAGTAAATAAAGACATTATTTTTCAAATTTCAAGACTGGAGAAAACTGTGGCAAAAAGGTTAGCAAGGTAAAAAAGACTCTGTTGCGGTTTAAAACAGCAGATGTGGCCAGCCCGCTGGTGCGGCGGTTGGATTTCCGCTTGCGATGCTGGTGACCCAGGTTCAGGAACAGACCCGGGGTGCTGGAGGGATGGCTGGGGGAGAAGGCTGGAGCATTAGAAGACTATTCACCTTCTCCCGGGGGGAGGGTGGAGATGCCTCCTGGCACCTGCTGACTCCTGGCGGGCCAGGAGCACAGCCAATTGTGGGCCCCAATGACTAGAGAGCCATGGCAGACATCGGCATGCACCTATATGTCAGGATGCCACATCCCTGGGGAGAAAAAAGCAATGAGGAAAACGCAGCCCTGGGCCGACCGGATGATGGCTGCTGCCCCCTGCTGGCGTGGAAAGCCTCAGCCAGCCATGCCCACCTCAGCAGCACCCCTGGGCCAACTGTAGAGTGCGCTGGCTGCCCCACCGGTGCTTTCCCCCTCGGAAGAGGGGGACCCATCCGGCAAAGGGATATGCTGGGTTACCCTGGGGCTGGCTGCAATGTGAGGCGGGAGGCTGGGGGTGGTAGGGTGCCGGCAGAGGACTAGGAAGGCCCGAAGGAGTGGCCGGGCTTGGGCAAGAAGAAACAAACAAACAAAAAAAGCAGCTGTTTGTGCTTGCACTGCAATGAAAGTTTTGACTGACAGATTCATGGGGAAAGTGCCATTCTGAACAACTTTGTTGAAATGATTGACATATTTGGGTTCAAAACATCATTCCTTACAGTTAGGTGTTAAGAATGATTTTTTTTTAAACCACCAGCAAAATGAGATGACCATGTATTATAAATAGAATAAAGTATGGGGTGGTGTGTAAACTTCAGGTTTACACACACTACCCCACATTTTATATAATTGCTGGGTCTCCCCTTTTTGGCCACAGCAATTATCTAAAATAGCAGCCGTTCTGGTGTGGCCGCACTCCAGTTCAGTTTTCGGCCAGTGAGCCAGTCCACAGATTTTCATTTTCAGAGCTTTTACAGTTTTTTTTTTAAATATTTTGCTATCCCCTATTTGGAGAAAATAACACTTTTTGGTTTTTGAAGTGACCTACCACCGTGTTTCTCTGGCGACTGGGTTGCGGGTGAGAAGGAAGCAGCGAGCCAAGAAGGGAGACACTGCAACAGGCGCATGCATAGAGCGAGGGGAACCATGCACGTATTTGCCAATATAAACATTCCTTTATAACAGCAAATTATGGCACTGTCTCCCTATGGCAAAAAGGGGAGACCCATTAATTATATAGAGAATAATGCATGGGCAACTATATAAAACAAAGCTGTGTTTCTATTGAGAGGTTCTGATAACATTATTATAGTGACCTCAAAAGCAAAGCTCAAGTGGTCCCTGATGTCAACAGAACCCTGAAATGGAAACACAGTGGAATTGTGCATGATTGATTGCCTATGTGTTATTTTCTATAGTATATAGTATGAAAAATAAAATAAAAAAATGCTGTTTTTTTCTTTCCAAGAAATCTTTGGTTTAACTGTTTTTCTTGCTTTTCCTTTTTTTTTTTTATACAATGAAACAACAGAAGATGTTGTGTTGGGGAGAGTCTGGGTTCAGTGTGTGTGGAGAAAACGAAAGTAAAACAGCAGGCGACACTAAGCTAGTGTACCACACAAGGGTACAATAATATTCTATGACCTTTAAACTGTGGTACAACAGCTTTTTAGTTAGGATGGAAATCCATGCACAAGGGGTAACTACATACTATAAACACAAAAGACACATAGATATTACAAGGCATGACGTGACAGCAACAAAAGACGACCAGCTTCACTTTTACCCTACCAAGCTACTATAGTAGCTTGCATTCTGTGCAAGCATAAACATTGGCCAGCTAAGATTCCTGCAGCTAGAGAACTAAAAACAGCACACACACACACACACACACACACACACACACACACACACACACACAGCAGTAGCAACATACAATCTATTGATTACACAAAGGTGTATATAAAGTGCACATGCTGTGCAGGTACACTCAAAAGCCCTGCAACCACGAACCAAAACCCTCTGCGCATTCCGCATTACTACACCTTCATTAGGGGGAGGAACCACACTGCACAGCACCATTTAAACAGAAGTGTCATAAGCATATAATGTATTATTCAAATTTAACATCTGGGGCCCGATTTTCCAAAGGGATGAGGTACGCACACGGACTTGCAGCTGAGGTCTGACTTAAGTGCTGACTTAGTCACACAGACACCAAGAGCAGTTTTGTAAAAATCATGCCGCAAGTCTGGTGCGGTGCTGCAGCTCAGTTCCGCCAGCTCCCCCGGCGTACCTTTGTGTCCGTGGGGATCCTGTTTATGGGGCTTGTGCCACAGCTTTGGCACAAGCTGCCATAAACTGAGGGTACTGTTACAACTTGTGTCCCAGGTTATAAAATTGGGCGCAAGTTGCGGCAAACCCTTGGCCGTAGGTGTGGTGAATGTTGCTGCAACTCAGGGTTTGGCCACAAGCCCTCCGTCCCTGTTGAAAATCGGGCCCCTAATGTTTAAAGCTATAGTACTACTATTATATACTGCTAAAGCTGACAGGACTACCATATTTGGTGTCTCTTTCCTAAATACACTGCCCAACTGTAAAACTTTTAACAGTGAAATATGTGAAACATTTCCTTACCACCAGTTTAAAAGAATAAAAACCGTTCACAAAAACATTGTGCAAAGCAAAAAAGGCATAAAAATAGCAGAAAAAACTTATTAAACAACACTGTTTTGGAAGATCTCTAATAAGTCCTTCATTTCTAAGCCTAATAATACAATATTATTTCATTTCAATTAATAAACATAGAGTAAATTGAAAAGATTAGCAAAGATACACTGAGATTAGAATATCAAGAACCATCACCATACACTGCATTAGCAATTTTAGAATAAGCAATAGGTAAATAGTACAATGTATTTAGTAAGTCCATTTCAGCATTGTAAGTAGCAAAATTCTACCTGAAAGGAAAAAAAGAATGAGGCACTTACAAAAAATGGAGCTGGGTCACATCGTTATTACGATAATATTTAAAGTGCACACCAAGTGTGCTTTTCTCAGTTCCATTTTGGATAGCCCCAGTATGTTCTTACATACAAACTTTTAGCTGCCCGGTGTTCCTGCCAACATAAACGTTATCACAGGAGCACCAAGCACATTGATTACAAAGTCTGTAAAACAACTGCCAAACTGTCTAGCCACAAGGATCTTTTACTGGTTGGGCAACATGAACCAATTCCTCTGTACTGCATATTTGCATGTTGAACTTCTTTTTATAGTGGTGAAAGCCTTTTGGTGTATTCAGTAACCAAACATCAGGTTTTGTCTTAGTGTAATGGCTTTGTGTAAGACAATTACCCAAATGTGGTCCCCCAGAATAAGAGATTCTAGGTTTCTGTCCCACCAGATCATACAGCATTTGGCCAGTCAATAACATCTGCCAGTGACTCAACACAATTTCCCTCACCTCCTGTACCAACGAAATGTAATGCATAACAAACATAAGGGGCCCCCTATTCTCAGTAGTCAATAATTGTGGGTTCAACAGAGCTTCCCTCAAAGTATTTTTGGCCCATGTACTAGTTACCAATTGCTTATTCTAAAATTGCTAATGCAGTGTATGGTGATGGTTCTTGATAACAGAATTTCATTGTGTTTTTGCTAATCTTTTCATCTAGTCCTTGAATTATTTTAGAAGAATACCTTCTTGATCTGAAAGGATTTCTCAGTTGCTGTGACTGCACCTCGAATTTCTCCTCTGTGGAGCAGTTTCTACCAATACTTCTACTTTGGGTGGGGTGGGAAGGGGGGAGGTGGTAGGAGAACTATCTCCATTTTCATCCTATGTATGACTCCATTTGAACTATGGAATGGTTACTAGGAAGTTCTTCTTATCTGTTACACTATAAATTAATTGTTCTCCTTGTTATGTAATTATTATCTGAAAACGTTTAATAAAGATTACAAAATAAAAAAAATAAAAAAAAAGGAATTGCCCCACAGGGATACTAGTAATTAAATGGGGGGGGGGCACTCTCTGCCTTAGTAGCTCATTACCCACTTTCTCCTTTCTAAAGGTCTCACTCTGTATTGTTCTTAATTTGTCAACTTGAAAGTCTCAGGTGTAGACAATCAGTGATAGTGTGATGCATTTTGTATGTAAAATGTGAATTATCATTATTTTCACTGAACCAGTCAAATTCTGATACTTGTTCTGGAGGTCAAACTGATGCCATCTGACAACGAACCCTAGGTGTGGATTGCGACTAGCATTAAAAAAAAGGGCTGTTCCTCCTACTAGGCCAGGTAAAGATTTGCATATGAGGGGGCCATTGTGGCCGCCATTGCTGTACCCTTGACCTGATTATACATTTGCCTGACAAAAGAAACATAATTATGGTGTAGAATGTAATGCACAGCCTAGAGAAGAAAGTCCAATGGCACTGCTGGCAGCTCACCTTGCTGTCGCCTCAAAAAATGCCAAATAGCTTTCAAACCTAGATTGTCAGGTATACCCGTGTACAATGATGTAATATAAGTCATAAAACAAACACATACATCTCTCGTCAACTAATATCCTGCATCTTGTTCAATAAGTCCATACAGTCTCGAAGATAGGTCGGTGTCCAGAACATAATCTCCTTGAGGAAAAAGTCAACATACAATATACAGACAGGTTCTCGGACACTGAACCCATCCTCGAGACTATGGGACATCCCCATGGGTTGCAGAGAGACTTGTGTGTTTTCAGCAGCAAATAAAAAGTAGGGCTAATGGAATGTTTCACCCTACTAAAATTTGCTTTGTCGCAAATAATCTGTCCACTCCAAAGGGCATCTTTAACTATACCATCTAACTTTTCTTTACAAAGTATGGTTGGTTCTTTTATGGGCAGCTCATAACAATTTCTGTCACTGAGTTGTCTAAGTGATCCTCTTTATATTTATCCCTTGACATTACCACATTTCCATCTTTACCTGCCCACTTTATGACAATGTCTGTCATGGTATGCAGTTCATCAACTGCCTGACATGCGAAGGTGGAAAGGCTGTGTAAATAGTCAAGGGAAGCATCAGGAGCAAACAATTTTTCAGCATCAGCTGTCACCATCTTTTGAAACAAATTAATTGCGGGTATGTTTGACATAGATGAGGAAAAAGGGGACTTAAGTTTAGATCCTGTATTTTTAACAATAATTGGTTCCTGTTCTACAGCAGAAAGAACCCTCACCATCAGTAGCATTTAATTCCCCAGCTTCATTTTCAATCATAGAGATGATAAAGTCCATGCAGAAATCTGCAGTCCAAAGTTCTTCTTAATGGGACCCCCAAGAGATCCAACTTCCTGGTTATCTCATGCAGCATCACCAATGCATTCATTTACATCATCACACAAGTCAACATCTATTGAAATATGCTGATTGGTGGTGATATCACTAAAATGTATTCTCAAATTAATCTTGCAATACAGTGTGAGCAGTTCAACAAAGATCTGAAACAGGTTAGGTTTCGAGGCCAGGATATAACTGAGCCCCGTGGATAAAACATTTTTTTAGTCTAGGAGAGTTCAACATCTGGTATATTAATAACTTCCTTTGGTTGATGAGTCTCGATGACTTGCAAGTTGGCTGTTGTGTGTGCTCCCCTCCCCCAACGTGTTTTTTTTTTTTTGCACATTCGGGGTCGGTTGATTCGATGTTGCCCCCTCTTCTGTTTCTAAAAGAGACCACATGAGCATGACTGCCATTGGAAGATGAAGATGAAACATAGAAACATAGAATTTGACGGCAGATAAGGACCGCTTGGCCCACCTAGTCTGCCCATTTTCCTACCTAACAGATAAGCTGCAGATCCTAGTTAACTAACAGCTTACTTCCTCTTACCTGCCCCTAGGACTGCCTTATGCCTGTCCCATGCACTCTTGACGTCCCCCACTGTTCTTGACTCCACAACCTCCTCAGGGAGGCTGTTCCATGCATCCACAACCCTCTCAGTGAAAAAATACTTCCTCACATTACCCCTGAGCCGTCCCCCTTCTATCTTCAAATTGTGCCCCCTTGTTCTTGCACATCTCTTTTTCTGGAAGATGCTACCCTCTTGGACTTTGTTAATTCCCTTGAGGTACTTGAAAGTTTCTATCATGTCCCCTCTCTCCTTCTTTCCTCAAGAGTATACATATTAAGCTCCTTTAGTCTTTCTTCAGTATGTCTTCTGGTGCAGACCCTGCACCATTTTGGATTGCCCTCCTCTGGACAGCCTCCACTCTGTCTATGTCTTTGCGGAGATGGGGTCTCCAGAACTGCACACAGTACTCCAGATGGGGTCTCACCAACTGTCTGTACAGAGGAATAAAACTTCCTGTTTTCTACTATTGATGCCTCTTCCTATGCATCCCAGTATCCCCAGCCTTCCTTACTGCCTTCTCACATTGTTTGCCCACCTTTAGGTCATCTGATATAATTACCCCAGGTCCTTTCTATTTTTACTGTTGTCAGTATCTCACCCCCCATTGTATGCAGCTTCCCTGGGTTTTGTTTCCCATGTGCATTACCTTGCACTTCTTTGCATTGAATCTGAGCTGCCATACATTTGACCATTCCTCCAACCTTGCCAAGTCCTTCTCATCCTTTCCACTCCATCTTGTTTATCAACTCTGTTGCAGATCTTTGTGTCATCTGCAAAGAGAGACATACTTTTCCTTCAGTTCCTCTGCAATGTCCTTATAAAGACATTAAAAGGACGGTCCCAGTACTGAACCCTGTGGTACCCACTAGTAACCCTCCTTTCTTCACTGTGTACTCCATTTACTACTACCCTTTGCGTCCTGTTGTCTAGCCAATTTTTTATCCAGGCTACCACCTTGAGACCCATTCCAAGGCTGGCTATCTTGTGTATTAATCTTTTGTGTGGGACTGTATCAAATGTCTTGCTAAAATCTAGGTAGGCCATGTCCACAGCCCCTCCCTGATCTACTACTTTGGTCACCCAGTCAAAGAAATCTATTAGATTCGTCTGACATGACCTTCCCATCGTGAATCCATGCTGCCTTGGGTCCTGTGCCCCGCTGGCCTCAAGGTACTCAACGATTCTTTCCTTCAGAAGTGATTCCATCATTTCCCTGCCACTGAGGTCAAACTAACTGGTCTGTAGTTTCCTGCCTCTGTCCTGCTCCCACTTTTGTGAAGAGGAATCACATCTGCCCTCCTCCAGTCCTCAGGTACCACCCCATCCTCCCATGATTTGTTAAAGAGGGTAGTCAGTGGTGTCACTAGTTCTACCCTTAGTTCTTTTAAATTAGGTGGGTAAATCCCATCAGAGCCCCATTGCTTTGTCCACCTTCAATTTTATTAGTTCTTTCAGAACCCTTTCTTCTGTAAATGGACTGGTATCGACCCCGTCTTCAGAGTGTTTCTCTTGTTTGGTTTAGGTAACTCCCCCTCCTCTTCCTTTGTGAATACTGAGCAGAAATATTCGTTCAGTATCCCTGCTTTTTCACTGTCACCCTCTACCCACATTCCCTCCCCTTTATTAAGCATCAGTATCCCTCCTTTGGTCTTTCTTCACTCCCTAATGTACCTATAAAAGGTCTTATCCCCCTTCTTAACAGAATTGGCTATCCTTTCCTCGGTTTGGGCCTTTGCTATTCTGACTGCCTTCCCATTCTCTTTCTGCTTTAACTGATAAAGTTCTCTGTCCTGCTCCTTCTGTGTTTCCTTATATTTCCTGAATGCTGTCCTTTTCTCCTTAACCTTCCCTACCACCTCTTTCTTAGACCATAGCGTTTTTCTATACGTTGAGTTTTATTGATTTTTTTACACAAAGGCTTGTTGCCTCTGTGATGGCTGTTTTGATCACTCCCCATTGTTCCTCCACCCCTCCTTCTTGCCTGTTTGCTAGTGCTTTTCTGAGGCACTCTCTCATTTTCCCAAAGTCAGCCCTCCTAAAGTCTAGTACTCTTGCTTTTGTATGGCTTGATTGTATGGCTGTGTTTATTGTGAACCACACTATTTGGTGGTTGCTTGTTCCCAGATGGCTACCCACTTCTAAATCTGAGATTCTTTCTCCATCCCCATTTGAAAGTACCAGGTCTAAGATTGCTCCCTCCCGAGTGGGTTCCGATACTAGCTGTCTGAGACATGCCCCCTGTAGGGCATCAAGAATGACCCTGCTCTTGGATGTGCCTGCAGCAAAGGTGCTCCAGTTAACATCTGGCATATTCAGGTCCCCATCAACAATATCTCCCTTTTTCTGCCATTCTAAGAAAGCCTTCTATCATTTCTTGTCCATTCCCTCCCCCTGAGATGGGGGTCTGTATACAACCCCCATGCGGATTGTGGTGCCACTTCCTGTCTCCAGGGTGACCCAAAGTGCTTCGTCTGCTCCCTGTTTACTCTTTAGTTCTGTTGCTTTGATCCCTTCCTTTACATAGAGAGCTACTCCTCCTCCTCCTCTTTTACCCTCCCTGTCCCTCCTGTAGATTGTGTATCCTGGTATGTTGACATCATATATATCAGCCCTTGAGTTTTGCTGATTTCATCTGTTTTTATTCTTATTTCTACTGCGTGATCAGGACTTTCTGTTGCGTGTGAGTGACCCCCACTATGACTTCGGGCACTCTGCTCAAGTAAAGACTGCATTATTTTCATAGTCATTAGGATTACATGCACATTTATACTTTTTTATTTTGCTAGTTTCCTGTTCAGATGTGTCCACCCTCTCTTTTACTTTTTTCCCATGCTCTAAAAATTCTGGCTGTTCTTTGAATTTCTTTAAATCCTCTTTTTAGTTCAGCAGCAGTGCCTTGCACCTCTTGTAAATTAAAGTCATGTCCTTTAAATAACAATTTAATAGGTATAAAAGAGTCACAAAGGGCTTTCTCCTAATCATTCTGCCTAAAGGTACTTAGGTCCACAGGTGGTATTTCTTGTAGTGTCAACCCACATGGAATTCATTTGACTTCTAGGTATTTAGAGAGTGTGGAGCAGTTATATAAAAGGCACTTGTCACCATTCAATTTGCCCTCAAGTTTGTTAAGACTCTTTATTGATGCTGTATTATCTTCAAGAATAGATCTGGGTAGGTCTGGTGGCACTGAGGCTTGAGGCACTGGATGCCACACCTCTCTCCACGCCAGCGACCCATGTTCACAAATGAGCATGGGGCGCAGGGGAGGATCAAGCGTCTAAGGAGAGGCCTACCTGTCATGAGCAGTGCAAATGGGAGATGCTATGGGACCCTACAGTGTGTGTGTGTGTGTGTGTGTGTGTGTGTGTGTGTGTGTGCCTCCATGCGAGCACACTGATGTGAGTGACCTATCAAGGGGAATCAGTAGAAAATGGTGGAAAATGGCGATGAGGCAGGCATTCATGATGCCCTGCCCACCAATTCCCACAGGCCCTACTGCCAGGACCAGTCCTGGGAAGGTCATGGATGGTAGTGGTCAGCAGGCTTGATGGGAGCCCAACCCTGCCCCAGCCAGAGAAGCATGAACTTTATATTAAAAAAAAAAGAAAAGATTTTGTACCTGCTCCATCGACTATCTACTCTACCCTTCACCTTTTGCTGATTCCTCTATCCGTGAATATCAAAGTAGATAGTCTCTGTGGCTTTTACAAGGATGACCCTGCATCTGAATTCATCTTGCCCATTATCATCAAGCACCAGCAGCTTCCATATAAGTCTGAAGCTGGCAGTGGCTGTACTACGCATTGCCATTTACCGACATAAGCAGTTTAAGACAAGAAAATGCCACACTGACTAGCAGAGGCTTACTCCGAGCAAAAACCAAAAAGCAGGTAGATCACGCCAGCAAAGTTCATATGCTTAGGTATACTGAAACCAAAAGAACAAAAAAATCTTCAGCAGACCATGCTCTAAGGTGTGATACTTGGAATCAGGAAAACAAAAAGAACATGCACACAAGAGTAGCTGCATACAATTTATTGATTGCAAAAAATACATATGAAGTGCAAGCCAGCTCAAACACCCTGCACTCACAAACCAAAACCCCATGTGCATTTGACTTTACCACGCCTTTAGCTGAGTGGAAATGCATTGCACAGGGCAGCATTTAAATAGGAGTGTCATTAGTAAGTAAGTAAAATTTATTTCTTTCAAGCGCCCTTCCCAAGCTCAGGGCACTTTTACAATAATTCAAAACCACCTTAAAACACATTACACAAAACAATAAATACAGCAGTCATAAATAACACCCCCTTATTACTTCCCAGCAAATGCTTGGGTAAAAAGGAAAGTCTTTAGCTGTTTTTTAAAACTTTCCACAGTCAGGCAATCTCGTATCTGATGAGGTAGAGAATTCCAGAGGGTTGGTGCCATAAAGGCAAAAGTTCTACCTCCACACATCTTTAAATGCACCCTGGGTATCTCTAGCAATCCCTCGTCAGGGGATCGAAGACAGCAGGTAGGACAGTAAGGCACCAAGAGCTCTTTCAGGTAGTGGGGTCCCAAATCATGTAGGGCCTTAAAGGTCAGCAATGCGACCTTAAAAGTGTTCCGCCACTGTATTGGCAGCCAGTGCAGATCACGCAGCACAGGTGTCATATGGCTAGATCTTGAAACTCCCATCAACAACCTGGCCATCGCGTTCTGCACAAGCTGCAAGCAGCGAATATCCACCCCCGGAAGCCCTACATAGAGGGCACTGCAGTAATCAAAATGGCTGGTGACAAAGGCATGGACCAGGGCGGGAAGATCTTCAGGTGGGACCAAGTATTTCACCCTGGCAATGTTCCTCAGATGGAAAAAGGCAGATTTGACTACGGCCGACACCTGCGCCTTCATAGTCAGGCCTTCGTCAAATATCACACCTAGGCTACGCATATAATGTATTATTCAAGTTTAATATCTAGCACAATTATGTATTTCTAAAGCAGACAGGATTACCATATTTGGTGTCTCTCTCCTAAATTTATTTATTCATAATTTATGACCATGAAAGGCACAGCAACCTGTGACAGCTTTTTTCAGGTGTGTTCTGGAGGGTGGGGGGTTACTTGGCCTTGTTTTACTGATGCGGGAATGTTGGCCATGACACCGGGGAAATTCCTCTACTCTGCTGCTGCATTGCTGCCAGCAGGGGGACCCTTGGCCACTAGCCTTGCTGTGGTCAGTCTGCCTAGGATGCTGGAGGAGATGGATGCATCTAGTATAGGGGAGCTGGCCTCCTCTCCTGTACTGTCTGATCCAGAGGCTGTTGTTGCTGTTTGTGATGTGGCTGAGGTTGTCGACCTCAGTATTCTTACCTCTGATGATGCTTCGGCTATGGCTTGTTCTGCTGGTATTGTGCCTCCTTTGCCTACAGATAAATCAGGGCTGATCGCTGCACGTTCTCAGTTGCTGCGGCAAATGGCCTTACTCGACCGTAAACTGGCTGGTCTTTCGGATGTTGATGGATCCTCTGCGTTGGTGTCTCCTGTTTCTAGTCGGACGACTTTGGCGGCCGGACCGGAGGAAAGGTGTGTTTCACTGAATTCGGTTGTTCCTGCACTTCCTACGGACCGTTTTCTTGATTCTCGGGCTGGCAGTTCAACGGATCCTGTAGCCGTGTGCCTAAAGCCCCTGCTGACTGTATCTTCGGAGCCTATTGATGGTGCCCAGGTCTCTCCTTTACAGACTTCAGAGGTGTCCTTTGCTGAACAGATGTTTTCTTTTCCCTCCCGAGCCCAGAGACCTGGATGGAGCAAACTGCCTGGAGTTCCTTCTGCTTCTGGAGCTGAAGGGTCGAGCACTTCAAAACCGGCGATTTTACCTGCGGACACTTCTTGGTCTCCTGATCAGGCGTTACGGGAGGCTGGCTGGGAACAATCAGGTGGTGGGTCCTGGTCTCCAGACTCGCAGGATCCTTCCTGTATTCGGATGCTGAAAAACGCTGGTACATTGGTGGATGCAGTGTCTTCTGTCCCTCTGAGCTCCAACTTGCCCCGGGGTAATTGATCTGCTTCTTGTACTATGGACTCTGTATGTTGATAAAACTGTTGGGGGGATACTGCTGTGTTGGGGGATGTTGTGGTTACTGAGGTTCCTGTTTCTGGTGTTGATGTGCATGCCTCTGCTTCTCAGTGTCTCTCCTCAAGCTTGGTTTCCCCAGCTTCCGAGGAACCGAGAGGCTCGACCCCTGCTACACCAGGCTGTTTAGGTCAGGACCCTGAGGCTAGGCAGGAAGGGGTTCCCAAACCTGGTGTCTCAGTGGGTTTTAAGCTAACGGATTTGTTCCAATCCCATAAAGGTGAGCCTGCTCCTAGACACAATGCAGTCAGGTTTTATATAAGGAGGTTGGATACTCCCCTGACAGGCTGTATGTTGCTAAAATTTGCTTAAGGGTCAATGCATTTCTTTTCATCTGAAATTTTTGCCCTGATTAGTTTAGGGAATTCCAATTTTGACGTAAGCTTTAAACATGTTTCTCATTTGGACCGTTATTGGGTCCAATATGCTAAATTTAAAGCTCTCCCCCTTTGGGCCCCCTTTCATGTTCTCCCTTTAACGAAACCTACCGTTAAGACTATCACTATTATGTTTAAAAACAAAGGTGTCAATGTGGAGGACATTTTATTTGGCTCCGACAGAGATGTGAGGTTTTGAATAAACCCACTCCAACTTTAGATAGTGAACAGATTTGGGATGGGGATGGAAAGTTCGGGTTAAGTTGTTTTCCTCGGACTCTGGTCCAGCTCACTTGCCTAATTTTTTTTTCCTTGGAAAAGATAAGGGGTTGATTTTTTATGCAGGGCAGCCTAGGTCTTGTTTTAAATGTGGATCTCGGGCCCATTTAGCTCTGCTTGTGATACACTTAAATGCAGCCATTGTTTGGATTTGGCCATTCCTCCAGTGCTTGTTTGAACCTTTTAAGTGTAACCTCTGTGAAAACACTGGTCATGCTTATGGTCGTTGTCCTTGGGCCTCACATAACCGGGATGATTGTCCCTCCCATGTGGGCCTCATTAACTTTGCTCAACAACAGCTGGCACAAAAGTCTGCTGAGAGTCGTTCTTGTTCTGGTTCTACAGCTCTCCCCCTTCCCTCTTTGGCCACGGCTACTCCTGTTATAGAGCATGCAGTTGGGAAGGCTCCTGCTTCGGCCCCTCAGGATGACTCTCTGTTAACTGAGCCTGCTTCTCTGGTGGCCCCGGAGGGCCTTCCTTTGGTTTCCCCTGACACTGTTTCTCCTCTGGTTATGCCTCCCCCCCCACCCGGTGGCTTTGCCTGTCCCGGAACAGGACTCCCCTTTTACTGTTCCAAAAAAAAGGACCAGGAAGGGACTGTCTGTTTCCGGTAAGGGTAGGGCCCCTGGGTTCAGGTCCTGGGCTTCTGGTAATAAATTTGCGATTCTAGCTCCTGATATTACTGATAGGGATTCTGGGGATGATGAATCAGATACCTCCTCCCTTGTGTCTAATACTGATACGGACAGGGGTGGAGAAGTCGATCCATTGCTAAACGGACGAGACAGAGTCGACGTGGTAATCCACCCTAATCTTAGATATGGATTCCTTGTCCATTCTCTCCTTTAATGTTAACAGCATTAGGGAAAAAACAAACTAGTGGTGTTCTGCTCTCTGTACAAAGAGATGCACTGTGACATCACTTGTTTAGTGGATACCCATTTAAAACTAATAGTGAGCTTCAGCAAGCTTCACGTGGTTGGTCTCAGGGCCTTCTTTTGGTCCTCTGGGGTTGATAAGTGTGATGGGGTTGGTATTTTGTTTTCTAATTCTGCCCTTCGGGTATCTCGATTGGTGGACATTTTTCCAGGTCGTGCACTGCTGCTTGACCTCTCCTTTCACACTGAACGATTTCGGTTAATTGTGGTATATGCCCCTCAGACTAAAGCCTTGCGGTCTGCTCTTTTTCGATCTATTCAACCATTTTTACATACTTCTAGACTGATCATTTGGGCTGGGGATTTTAATTGTGGTCTACATCAGTCTGATAGGGGACTTCAGACGACCAAATTGTTTAGTGATTCTATGACTTTGAAGAATGTTTTGTCGACAGCTAATCTCCAGGTTGCCTATAGGGTTTGTCACCCCAGAGGCGGATATACTTATTTTCGGGGTAGTCGTCGAACTAGGATTGATTTTGTCTTTCTTTTTCATATGATTACTGTTCGAGATTGTCGGACTTTAGTTAGTGAATTCTCAGACCATGTAGCCTTAAAGGTTGTGTTGTCCTGGTCTGACGTTCCTCGGTGTAAAAAGAACAAGTGGAGGCTTAATGACTCCATTCTGGATGATCCCAAAATTCAAAAATTGTGGAAGCGTGACTGGGCAGCACGATTGTCTGTTGCTGACATTTATGAGGATATTTTAGAATGGTGGGAGGACACTAAGGCTGGTTGGAGGAAGGTTTTCCAACAGAAACCCGCTGAGGCTCACACCTGTCAATATAAGAAGTACCTGGCCTTACGTCAACAATTGCAGAATTTGATTTCTCTGTCCGAGGAAAATCATCATGATTATAGTTCACAGATTTCTGTTTTGCATGATCAGATGAAGGCGTTACAGTATGATAGGGCTAACTCCTTGGGATTCGAAGCCCGCTTTGGGACTAAACTCACTAAGGGGGGCTTCGACCTTTTTAAAGACTGTCAGAGTAGGGTGGACTCTCGGGTTATTTATAACCTGGTATCCCCCTCGGGAGATCTAGTTAGTTCCCCGGAGGCCGTGTTCCAGGTTGTTGAACATTTCGTTTCGGGCATGTTTGGGACTGAATCTCCTGTCACTGCTGATGAGTTTTTCTATTACTCATTATCTTTGCCCTCCCTCTCTTCAGCAGAATGTGAGATGCTCTCCGCTCCTATTGCTGAGGAGGAAGTATTACAGGCTATCGTTGGTTTAAAACGAGATTCTGCTCCTGGCTCTGATGGCCTCATGGCAGGATTCTATTCTACGTTCCGCACTGATTTGGTTCCTGCTTTAACTCTTTTGTTTAATGAAATGTTGTCTAAAGCCTCCTTTTCGAAGTCCATGAATGAGGCCATCTTGGTCTTCATTCATAAGAAGGGGGAGGCTTCAGACATTAATAATTGGAGACCGTTGAGTTTACTTAATGTGGATAGCAAACTTGTGGCAAAAATTTTGCTCGCTATACTTGTTAGGGTAGCTCGGCTACTTAGTCCTGTCCAGACGTGTGGCATCCCTGGTAGATGCCAATCTGATAATTTGATTTTATTACGTGAACTATTTGCCCTTGGGGACCTGAATCGTGTTTAGGGTTGGGTGTTGGCTATTGACCAGGAGAAAGCCTTTGATAGAGTTTCCCATACATATTTGTTTTCGGTTTTAGCTGCATTTGGATTTCCTTCCAAATTTATTGATTGGATTCGTGCTCTTTATTTTCAGGCTGTGATTCTCCCTAATGTTAATGGCTGGTTAGGACATCCTGTCTTGGTAAAAGGGGTGTCGTCAGGGTGTCCTTGAGTCCCCTCTTATATGCCTTTGGTATCGATATTTTGATAAGGGCGATCCTTCATTGCCCTGGGATCCTTGGGTTACAAGGGCCTTCTGGCCTCCCTCCCATCAAAATACTGGCCTACGCTGACGATTTGGTTCTGACCGTGGCATCTCATTCAGATGAGCAGGTGGTACTTGACGTGTTCCATCAGTATTCCTTACTGGCAGGATCCGGATTAATTTTTAAGGCGTTGGGCTCGATTGGGTTCCCCTACTCTTCCTGAGTCCGGCGCCTGCTGGTGTCGACTCTCTTCAGGCCCATTAGGATACTCGGTCTCTGGTTTGGGTCTGAGATTTACCACTGTTGAACTGGTCTGGGGCATTAGGGAGGCTGATAGGCTTTTAGCTGGGTGGCGGCAGCAGCTGATTGGGAAAAAAAAAAAGAGTTTATTTATTGAAAACCTTGATGGGCCCCATTTTCTTGTACTTTTGTTATGTTCCCCCCCCCATGTCTTTGTTACCAGATTATATAGTTTTCTTTCAGGGTCTTTGGGGTTCCAGGTTGAATTCCATCAAGCGAGGTTTCACTTATCGGCCTCCTAGTGAGGGTGGGATTGGGATGGCACACTTGGTAGCTTTTTTTTTTTATAGTATTTTTTTTAGTTATAATTTGGGTTGTGCCTTAAAACCAGGTAATAAGGGTTGGAAACCCTTTCTTTGCTCCTGGCTTCTGTCTTGTCTCACTCCCTGGGAACAAGGCAACAGGAGATTTGTGGCTAAACTTTCAGGCCTTCCACCTTTTGGTGCGGAGGTCATGAAACTTGCCATGATCTGGGGGTTAAAGCCTGGTGATTTTTGTACACTAAATAGGAAGGCTGTATATGCTCACATTTGGAGATGAGAGGCTTTGGATCTTGTTGACTTTCCATCCTGTCCGCCTGCTTGTCAGTCTTGGATTCTGAAGCAACTTTTGAACCCTAGACTCCCTCCTTATGTGTGAGATATGGTCTGGCTCGGTAATTATGGTAGACTTAGTGTTAAGGGGAATCACAAACATAAAATGCTGTGTGATAGATACTGTCCTAGGGATTCCTGTCTTTCAATTATAGAATCTCAGGCTCATTTATTTCATGATTGTGCATTTGCTTCTGATTTTTGGTCTACTATTGCTGTTCTCTGGAAAGAGCCTCTTTTCACTGAGCTGTCTTATGCTGATATTATGTTTGGGACGCATTCAGTTTTACGTACTAAATATCACTCTGAAACTATATATATTGTATTATGTTTTATGTGTTATTTTTTATGACAAGCTAGATGTTTGCTAGTTTTGCACCAAAAATGGATCCCTATTTTGGAAATTGTAATGAATGTTAGAAATGCTGTAATTACCTTGAAAAAGTTTGATTTTTCTAGATATTCTAGACCGCAATTTCTTCATTTTTGGATTAACTGTGATTCTTGGAATTTGACTTGATTTTTTGTATCCTTCCTTTTCTTTTTTGTTTATTGTTTATCTTTGTCATTTTGTGAATGTTTTTGTAATGAAGCCCACCTTTTCTCAATAAAATTCCCCTACTCTGTCAGTGAAGGAACTGCTAGTCTTGCTGAGTTAGCTGTCTGTCAAGATGACCGACAAAGTAGGAAACGGTGGAATGGGAGGACAGCCGGCAGGGACTCTGACCTCTCTCCCCGCCAAAGACAATGTGGAGGTCCCGGAAGAATTTTTTGAGCAAAGCCTGAACAAGGAAAGCACCCAGCCAGGTGCGGAGAAACATGCAGACAGAAGGAATAAAAGCGATTTCACAGAACAGGCGGAGAAGGAACGGGAGCTGCAAGCCACTTTAAAAAGCCAGAAAAGAATACTTGCTTTTGCAAACAGCTCAGGAGGAAAAACAGTACAGGAAAGAAACAGAACAGCTATGAAAATGATTGGAGAACAGACAGGAGCTGAGCAAGGATTGAGCGGCGAATCTGACACAAGCCGCAGATGACTTTGATAGCACATAGCTGCACAGAAAATTCTTAGGAATGCGGAAGGCTCTTACAGAGCACAATAAAGTAAAGAATGACAAAACAAAACTTGCAATGGATACTTTAAATGTATCTTCGAGAGATATACAATTTAAACCTGTGCACAGGCAACATACAGACTCTAATGAATGGACCCCAGAAACAGCTTTGGAAAACGCAGGCTGGGCATGGACACCCAATGGAAAATGGATACTGGACCCCACAGACCCTACAGTACAATCTTATAATAATGTAAGTCCCACTCATAACTTACAATCAAAATTAAATTATACAATGGGACTTTAAAAACAAGACACTTGATTGGCTGACTGGCACCTTTGCAACGTTGTAAAATTCAGTATTACCAACTGAAAATGTGCCAGTCAGCCTCATCTCTCGAATCACTGTGACCCCTGATCACGAAACTAAAAATCCGCCATCTTTAAACACTAGTAAATGGCAGTCTGATACAACTCCCACTGTACCACAGTGAATTTAAAAGTAAAATTCCTACAAAGCAACACTCTTAAAACCAGTTCAGAGCTGAAACAGCCTAGTACTGTAAAATCATTTCCCCACAACCACTTCTGTCCAGTTCACCTCTGACCATGAAATTGGCTCCCTTCCATCATCTCAGATAAGCACTCGGTTGACCTCCATAAACAAGTTCTTCGTGCCCTACGGAAAAAGTAAAACATATCCTCATTTTTTCAAAAACAGTTTCTCCACTTCAGAAATTCCTCAGAGCTATAAAATATCATGAGGTGAATACTGATGTAGGCACCCGATCAGGAACCTCCAGCGCATTCAAGCGGCTGTTAACACTCATGGCCTTCATGTCACCATCTTAAGTTTAAAGACACAGAATCTGTGTTACAGTCTGCTGTGCAACTCCTTCAATAAGTCACTTCTATGAGAATGCATTTTCAATAAAAAAAAAGGAACCCCTGGACTGTCTTCTCATACCTGAAACATATGTGAGGCACTATTCTGCCCACCAAAAGGGAACTATTTTTTTAGGCGGAACAATAAATTCGATTAAAACTACTACAAAAATATATATATTTTTGATTTTATTTTAACTTACATTGAATGAACGGGAACATTGTATAATAACAATAAACCACTCCAGGATGTTAGTGATGCTGGGATTTACCCACGCCTGGCGAGGTTTAGTCACTCGGCCTGTGGCCTCGTGACCGAACCACGCCAGACGTGGGTAAACCCAGCATCACCAACACCCTGCCATGGTTTATTGTTTAATGATAATATAAATCAAAACTAGGTGGTACAAGCTTGCAGTGAGACTATAAATCAAATTGAAATGACGGATAGTGTAATTGAACAAGAAAACCAGAATGCAACTGCTGAATCAGAAATCTCAGAGCAAAGCATAACCGAAGCACAACATAGCACACAGAGAGAGCACTAGCACCTCAGGAAATTTAGAAAATGATAACAATTTTTGGGTCCAAAGTAAACTTTTACAAAACTCAGCACAAAGAGCCTGGTTGCAACCTTTGTTTAAACTATCAGATTTGTTCCAGAATAAAAGAGAACCTGCACCCAGATGGAATGCAGTAAGGCTGCTATACAAAGGAGGCCTGGAGGAATCTCCAGGCAGACTATACATTACAAGGACGTTGTTAAAACAATCTATGAATTTTTTTTTCATCTAAAATATTGGCTCTAATTCACCTAGGGAATACAAATTGTGATTTAAATGTTAAACTTGTGTCAAGCCTTGACAGATTTTGGGCCTAATATAACTTAAAAAATACCCTAGTATGGTTTCCATTTGTAGCAATACTCCTGACTAAACTAACAATCAAACACATCATGGTAATGTTTAAAAATGAAGGGGTTAATGTGGAGGACATTTTTTTGGGTAAAGACAGGGATGTAAGGTCCTGGGAAGGCCTACATCAATTCTGGATAGCGAACACAGTTGGAATAGAGGCTGGAAAATCAAAGTAAAACTGGTACAGCACAGACAAAGGGGTACTTCCCCTTCCTAGCAGCTTCTTTTTAGGAAAAGACAGTGGAATTTAATTCTGCATAGGTCAACGCAAATCCTGCCACAAATGTGGAGCAAGATCCCACATCAGCAATGCATGTGACACACCAAGGTGTACCCATTGTTTAGAGTACGGGCACCTGTCAGCCACTTGCATAAACCTTTTTAAATGTAACTTATGTAAGAGGTCTGGCCACTCTTATGGAAAATGTCCCTGGACCTCCCATAATAGGGAAGATTTCTCCTATCATGAAGGATTAATTTCTCAGACCCAACAGATGGGAGCTAAGCAGAAAAAATTATGGAGAAAATTAGAGAAGAAGTGGTACAGCAGAACCAGACAAACACATAAATTGTTCTAGACCCCCCTGAAGAGATAGACAGCAGGCACACAGAAAACAGGGAGGAAGAAATGGACACTGAACAACCTAGTATGAGTACAGGAACAGATACCCCCTTTGGAACAGTACCAACAGGACACCAAGATATGGCAGGATCCAGTAGCCTCATGACCCCCTTCCCAGAGAAAGAACACCCATACAAATTGATGGGGAGTAAAAAGAACCAGGAAGGGGAAAACAACAAATGGGAAAAAAGAATGAAAAGGAAGAAAATTTAAATAGTAAAAAGATAAAAGCTTCAGAGAACAAATACCAAGCTCTGGCTAAGGGAGAATAATGGGGCGACATAGAAAGGGAAGAGGCAGATTGAGAAGCCTCCGCTGCCTCTTCTATAGCAGAAACAGCCTCTGATTCTGAAGAAGGAAAATTGTCATCCTCAGTAGTGAAACGCACAAGATGGAAATGCAAAAATCAGACTCCTTAATGACCCAGCAAGTTATAATGCCTACCAAATAAAATAAGTAATGGCCCACCTATCCATTTTACCCTTAATGTAAACAGCATTAAAAGTCAGAACAAAAGACTAACAGTACTTGTACTTAATAGCTTGCAAGAAGAAAACATAGACATTATTTGCTTGCAGGATGTAAGAATTAAAAGAACACATGAAATAACAGAAGCTTCTAAAATATGGAGAAAGGGGGCCACCTTCTGGTCAACAGGAGAAGACACATGCGATGGCATGGGCATATTGTTTTCTAACCCACAATGCAGGTTTCTAGATTGGCAGAGCATGAGATACAGCCAGATTACAGCCAGGAAGAGCTCTAATGCTAGATATAAGTTATAGCAGGTTTAGAGACATCTCAATGTATGCCCCACAAACCAAAGCACAGAGGGTAGAATTGTTTAAGCTGCCAGAAAATTTTGAATGTATAAGTGTTTAGGACAAGATATCCTGCCAGCAGCAGCTTAAGTGTTAAGAGTATTCAGCCATGCCTCTTCACAGCTAGGAAATTAATTTGGTGTGGTGATTTTAACTGCAGTTTAACCCAAAAAGACAGAGGTATAAAAACCGGCAAGTTGTTTTATGATACTAACACATTAAACTCCATCATACAAGCTGCGAATTAACAGGACGCACACCGCAGTTTAAAAGCTGAAGGTGGGAACACTTACTTTAGGGGGATAATTTCTACCAGAGTTGATTTAATTTTACATTTCAAAACTTTGACTATACCAGATGTCAGAACTCAAGTATGGGAATATTCAGACCACAGATCTATCTATACAGGTCAAGATACCTAGGGAGAACACCCCCAATATAAAAAATCTGGCTGGAAATTAAATACATCTGTACTACTTCAAGAAGAAGTATGGAAACAATGGAAAACACTATGGGGAACAAGACTGACGCCATGCATACCTGGTGGGAAGACACTAAATAGACGTGGAAATAACTTTTCCAGAATATATCAGGGAAGATAATACAAGAAGAATACTTAAAATATTTAAAACTAAGGGGACAATTACAAAGATTCATCTCAAAAACCGAAAGAGAAGAAATCAACTGTGGTGCACAAATCAAGATAACAGAAAAAGAAATGACAACATTACAATATGACAGGGCCAAAACCTTACAACAGGAAATATGATTTGGAACAAAAAATAACAAACAAACTTATGACCCCCTTCACAGAATGCAAATTTTGTCTGGAGAATAAAATATTTAGGCAAATAAAAATGTAGCAAGGCCGTTTAGAAAAAGATTCCCCAAAAATGGTTCACTTAGTGGAACAACACATCAAGAAACGTTTCGGAACAAAGACAGACATTAAAACAGATACAGTGGAGCCCTGTTATAAGCACATCCTAAATGCCAAGCAAAAATGTTCTTATAACCGGGATGTTCTTATAAGAGGGCTACACTGAAAATAATGAAAATCTACTTAAAATGTATGGTTAATATGATGAAACTGGGCTCAGACTACATTTTAGAGAACTCATTATTAAAAGAAATATAATATAGCGTTCGATGTCTCACCTAACTATGAAGGAATATGTGCTGCCTTCTTCATAAGGCATCTTTCCCACATCCATTTATTACTTAAGTGACTGATAATGAGGAAACTAGATAATGATTCAGCCCTGGCTTAGCACACTCCGAGGTGATAGTGACCATCTACCACTACCTCCGGAAAAAAAACTGTTCTTATAAATGGGCTGACTACTACTACCGTAACACTCACTCTATACCTAGGGTTATCTGGAGGTTTGATGCGTTGCCTGCAGCTAGTGCAGAATGCTGCAGATAGGCTATTGACTGGTACCTCTACGAGGTACCATGTCACTCCTGTTCTGCACTCTCTGCAGTGGCTGCCTGTGAGTGCGCATATCACCTTCACAATTGGCTTGCTAACTTACAAGGTCCTACATGGTTTGGGACCTGACTACCTCAAAGAGCTCCTGATTCCGTAATCTCTGGTCCGCCCCCTACGCTCCGCCGATGCTGACCTGCTGGTTATTCTAACTTCACAGTTGAAAAGATCTGGGGATAGGGCCTTTGGATTGGCCGCTCCACTTCTTTGGAACTCACTTCCTCCCCATATTAAGGTAGCCAGCTTGGTGGAGGCCTTCAAAGCCTCTCTTAAAACTTATCTGTTTGAGAAGGTTTTTGATTTTAATCTGATTTAATGCAGAGTTTCTGTTAGTTATTTATAGTTTCTTATTTATTGTTTTATGTAAAGCTCTCAAAGCCTTGGGATTGGGCACTATATAAAATAAAGTTGCCTTGCCTTGACTGTTTTTTATAAACAGGCTTTACTGCCACTGAAAATGGGCACAACTTGGGACATTTAACAAATGTTCTTATAAATGGAATGTTCTTATATGCGATAAATGGGCTCCACTGTAATACATACTTTGAATGTCTAGAATTACCTCAGATAACTCAACTAGAAGCTACTAAACTAACAAAGGACATTACTCAAGAAGAGGTTAGGGAAGCTATAGTATCCTTATGAAAGGATACTGCCCCAGGAACAGATGGCATGGGCCCAGAATTATATGAAACCTTCATAGAAGAATTAAAGGGCTACTGACGCCACAATGAAAACTTTCAAAAACAAGATAATTAGGTACAATTCTACTTGCATTCCAGTTACAGTATATTCCTTTGGTTTCTCTTCTACATTATTTATTACTGTGTATATCTTCATGAATATGGGATCTTTATCCCTTAGAGTTCCTTTAGAGTCCATTTACCTCTATAGCTTACTCCCTACTTCAAGTCATAATCCCTCTGTTGTGACATCACAGTCAGCTGCCATGAGAGTAACTGTGATGTCACAAGCAGTGCACTATGACCTCAGGTAGGGAGAAAGTAACAGGAATACATAAACTCTTCAGGAGCAAAGATCTTATTTTCCTGCAAGTGACCTCAGTAATCTATAATGGGGGAGGAGAAATACAGAATGAATATGAAAAAACAGCTAAACTGTGTCTAAATATTATGTTTTGTTAAAGTTCTCCTGAAGGTGTCAGCTGCTCTTTAACTGCAGTGTTGGCCCTACTATACAACCAGATTTTACAAACAAAACAATTACCCAAGTCAATGACAAAAGCTATTTTAATTATGATATTTAAAAAAGGAGATAAGGGCTGGCCCGCTGGTACTGAGGGTTGACGTGCTGGATGCCACATCCTGCGCCACGCCAGCGATCCAAGTTTGGGATCAAGCATGGGCCGCCGGGGGTCAGCAGGGGAGGGAGAGGATTGAGTATCTGACTGCTCTCCTCTCCCAGGAAGGGATGGGTATGTCGTCCCACTCCTTGGCTGCCTCCTGGTGAAGGATAGGTGATAGCACCAAGGCTAGGGAGACAAACACTGTGGCATCATGACATGTGCGCCTCCACACGCGTGCGTTCATGATCGCGAGGGGAGGGACCAAGTAAAGCATGAAAACATGGTTGCCAGCTCTATGGAAGCCCCTCCAGCACTTAGCACCGCTGCCTCAGGAACACCCAGGCCAGATCCGGATATGTACTTGGGAGGGGGGGACAGTCCTTCTCCCTTTTGCCTCGCCGTGGGGGATACAGGGTATGGGGGATGCCAGGAGTGAAGCGGTGACCGGAGACAGGAGGAGGAGGACAGATGCTTGCCGACAGGCCAAGGAGGATAAACACAATAAAAAAAAAAGGAGATAAGGCAGACTTAAAAAACTGAGACCCATTAGTCTCTTAAATACAGATTTAAAGATTTTAAGAAAATTCTAGTAAAAAGACTGACTAAAGCAGCTGAACATATAATTAGCCCTTTTCAAACATGTGGGATCCCCAACAGAAGAATTCATGATATATTAATAATGCTGAGAGAAATTTTCCAAAAAGGAGATGAAGACAGCAAACTAGGTTTTATAATCGGTATAGATCAAGAGAAAGCTTTTCATACCATTTCACATGAATATCTATTTACACTTTTGAAATCCTATAGTATACCAGTTATTTCTGTAAACTGGATTAAATGCCTATATGAAAATGCGACTATAATCCCAAATGTGAATGGGTAGACAGGTAAAGCAATACAAATACAATGAGGGTTATGTCAAGGATGCCCCTTAAGGCCTCAACTCTTTGTCTTCGGCCTAAATATTCTAATAAGACATATAATGAGAGCAGAACAAATAAAAAGTATAAAGCCACCTATACATCAGCCCCCCATAAAACTACTTGCATATGCGGATGACAAAGTACTTACATTGGCCCCAGACTCCTCAGATCAGCATTCAGCCTTACAATTTGAACAACTTTCAAACATGTCAGGATCAAAAATAAATTATAACAAATGTAAAGGAATTGCATTAGGTATAATTTCGATACCAGATCATGGGAAAAAAGCACACCTAAAGATTACACGGGAAGACATATTTATAATGGGTATAACTTTTGGTAAAGGGGATCTAGGAATAAACAGCTGGGAAAGTTGCATACAATGGGCAAACTCACAGCAAAATGGAAAAGAGCACAAATGGCTAAGAAAAAAAGAGCACAATTAATAAAAACCCTGTTGCAACTTATGTTTCTACACATTAGTTATGTCCCCCCCTTCCGCAACTACATACCACAATTCTAAGCATTTTTTCCAAGTATTATAGGAGTCCAGACTAAACCCCATAAAAAGAGATCACATACAGAACAATCACAGATGGTGGTATAACTATGGTTAACCTAATAGCTTTCTTCAGTAGTATCTTCTTGACATTTAATTTGGGAACAGTATTCAAACCTGAAAGTGTCAGATGGAAATCTCTAGTTTTAAAATGGTTAGATCCATGCACTAATTATTAAGATATCCAACACCTAAAAAGTTAAAAGAGATACCAGAATATGCTAAAGAACAGGGAAAGATAGCAATAAAGTATGGTCTGAATATAGGAGACCTACAAAACTGAATAGAAAAGGAATCTATGAAAACATACTACAGGTAGAAAGAACAGCAGAATTAACTTTTCTACACTGTCCTCCAGAGAAAACACAGAAGGTATTACAAATACTAAGAAATAATACAATACCAGCTTTTACGTGGGATATGTTGTGGCTCAGTTGTAATGGGAAACTGGGATAAATAATAATAAAAAGCACATACAAGTAGAAGATAGCTATTGTCCACAAGAAACCTATACAACTATACTGGAGTCACAAGAACATCTATTTTTTAGAATGTGACTATGCTAAAGTCTTTTGAAAATTTATAGCTAAAGAATAGAAAGAACCATTGCATAATACCCTCACATACCAGGAACTAATACTAGGGATAATAGAAAGAAAATGGGGAAAATGTATGGAATACACTACACAAGTATATCTGCCATAATAAAATATCATTTATGGCAATCAAGATGATTATGGACCACACAGAACAAGCAAATCTCAAATTGGGAAATTCTCAAGACCGTCCAAATATCACTACAAGATGTACAAAAAACAGCTATGCAGAAATTTGCATTAGAAAGAATAAAACTATTGTGGATTAATTGTAGCTGCTGTGTCAATTGATCATGATAGTAGTAACTATGTATGTTTTTTTTTTTGAGATAATATCTGAATGTCTTTTGAAACTGTACAAAATGAATTGAATGCATATGTTTTTGGAGCCCTCTCAATAGAATTCCCATACTCTTCCTTTATCGGCTCGGCTCCAGGTTCTGATGAACCTCCAGGAGAATCTCCCCTACTCTTGCCAGGGGAGGGGAGAGGGAGAGGGGAGAGAGAGAGTGGGAGAGAGAGAGAGACAGAGAGAGGAAGGACCCATAGATAAAAACAAAATTGGAAAAACTTCCTCCTATGCTACCAAAAATAGGTTCAGTGCTCTCGTAAAAGAAAGCAATGGGGGATAATCAGGGGAGGAGGGAGAAGGGGATTCAGATGACTCTTCAGTAGCATCTTCACTGATGGAATATTCCTCAGACTCTCAATCTGATAGGTTCAAAGCGGTTCCATGTCATTTTAGGTGAATGGAAACCGTGACTGTGAAAACGGCGCTGGCTTTACTACAGTGAATTAAGGCAATATTTATGGTACAGCTCTCACAATCTCCCTTTCTTAATGATACCAACTTCGAGGTTGTAGCACCTCAAGGAGGGGACATGCGAAAGTCACTTTAATTCAGCACACCAAAAGCCGGTGCCATTTTCCTGGTCACTGTTTTCCATTCACCAAAATGACATGCTACCGTCCAAATCTAATCGCTTCTGAGGAAGAACTAGATCTCAGCCTAGACTGACTTGAGGTAACCTTTATGCTAATACTTTGGGTGCAGGGTACCCATCATAAACCCTCTCACTCTTAATGCGAGTAGTATTAAGGGATATAAGAAAGTGTACAACAACTTCAAATAGCCTACAAAATGTGCTTGGGACTATTATGTTTATCCAAGATACCAGGATAAGACACTGCACGAGGTGTGTCAGGCTACGTGCTTAAGGTGTAAAGGATGTTCCTTTTGGTCCCAAGGTGAAGACACCTGCGATGGGTTGCTATTTTGTTAAACAGTTTAGATGTATTTGCAACCCAGTTGGTGGAAATACAGCCTGGAAGACCACTAATGGTAGATGCTTCATGCTCCAATTTAAGGTGTCATTTTGTAAAACATTTATGCCCCTCAGGCTATTACAGCCAGAGCAGTTATTTAAAAAAGTCCAGCCTTTCTTACACACCAACACAATGCTTATATTTGGTGGTGATTTCAACTGTGGTCTATCCTTGGAAGGAATTTTTTTGTGAAGGCGTTACGCCTTCAGATGTTGCCAGTAATGGTGCAAATGTGGCTAATAGCAATATGGGGGAAGGTGAAATAACAACTTGAGTGAATAGCTTTAAAAGCAGGACACCACTTTTGGCATAAAAGCTATTTGGAGGCTGCTCTGAAAGTTGAAAGAATCCCAAGAGGGTTAAGGGTTACTAAGAAAGCAGAATATGGACAAGAAAGAGAGGAATTTCGAGCAGATTGGGAAACAGCACAACAGGAAGGCTCTACAGCACTAACTAAATGTGTGGTGAGAGACTATGTAAGACAACAATCAGCATTACAGGAAGAATTGAAACAGCGAGAAGAGCGAGTAGCAAAATTTAAAGAAGATCCTCAATTTCAGGAGTTGGAAAGGAAGTTAAAAGAAAAATTAGATAAACAAGACATAAAACTTAAGGAACAAAAGAGAGAAAAATATGAGAGAGATAGAAATGACTATGTTCAAGGGAATATATTTTCATGGCCTAAATCAAATTATAAAGATAAAAGGAATTATAATAATAATAACAGAAAAGAAAATAAGAAACAACTAAAACAGCCAAAATCCATTTTAAAATCACGAAGTCCTTCCACCAGTAACTGCAATTACACTTCAACAAGTGTTATTGGCTCTGATAGTGAAGTACCAGAGGATTTTTTCGAGGAAAACATGACACAGTAGATCCAGATTCGGGACCCCATATGAATTTAAGAACACAGAGAACTGTGAGCTTCCAGAGTGGCAGACAAGTAGTAGGAGCACAGGGACAAAAAGAACCCGTCACGGAGGGAAGAAAAGAACAACCACGCAGGGGCCTGGGAATGGAGAGGGGCAGCAGGCCAATGAAGGAGAAGTAAATGTGATTAATTTATCAAGTAGAATATTGAATGATTTAGAAATAAAAACACTACATAAAGGACTAACTTTCATTCCAACTTCAGAAACTTTACCTTTTGAACTATTTATGGACTTTAAGCGGTTTACTAGAAATTTAAATCTGAAAGCATATTGGAATAGAAATGAATCTCTGGAACTAGCTAGTAATCTTCTTGAAAATGCTGATGTTCAGTCAGAAATATCTAGTATGGGCAGTGACCGAACTGAAAATGTGTCTGCCTATAGTATTGAAGGATATAGTCTGATAGAAGAAGGAATAAGTACAAAAATAATGGTACAGGATGCAAATCTACAAAAGTTTAAACCACGCTCCAACTTTTGCCCCCCATAATTTTAGTGTTTCAGTATTTGAAAGAGTATGTGAGAAGGAGTTTAGAAAAATGTTTCAAGAAAAACAGGAGAATAAACAATATGGGAATATCACTAAAAAAGAGAGAGAAACAATCAAATTACTAGAAGCAGATAAGACTATTACTATTAAAAGGGCGGACAAGGGTGGAGCAGTAGTTATACAAGATACTGATAAATATGTTCAAGAATGTTTTAGACAATTGAATAATAGAGATCACTATGAACTAATGAAAGAGGACCCTACACCCTCTTTTAAATATTTAGTAGACAATCTACTTGATGAAGCATTAGACAAGGAAATTATATCTCAAACCACACATGAAGCTTTGAGAGTGACACATCCGGTGAGAGCCTGCTTCTATACACTCCCTAAAGTCCACAAGGGTCTAACCGAACCACCGGGATGGCTGATTGTGTCAGGAATAGGGAGTCTATTAGAACCAGTATCCCAATTTATAGATGCACACATAAAGGATCTGGTGACCCAACTACCTGCTTACTTGAAAGATACAACTCAGGTTCTGAAGATTCTAGATGAAATGCAATTGGAGCAAGACTGGTTTTTAGTGACTTTTGATACAGAATCACTTTATACAAATATTCCGCACGAGAACGGAATTCAGGCCCTCAGATTCTGATTAGAATTTGGTACAGAATTTGACCCTGGTTTGATTGACTTTCTATGTGAGAGTGCCCACCTGGTGCTGAAACTGAATGTATTTTCATTTCAAGGCCTCTATTACCTGTAAGTAAAAGGAGCAGCTATGGGGGCTACTTTTGCCCCCAATTATGCTAACCTTTATTTAGGATATTGGGAGAGAAAAAATGTCTATTGCCCCGAGACTAATCTTTTTTATCATAAGAAAGATCTTTGAAGGCGTTTTATAGACGACATTATTATGGTGTGGAAAGGAGATAGAGAGGAACTGGAAGAATTTAGGGAGTGGATGGAAAATACCAACCCTAATTTAAAATTCACAGCCATGCAAGCATGAGTGAGGTGTGTTTCCTAGACCTGTCAATCTCTAAAAAACAGATGGTACAATAAAGACTAAAATGTACTGCAAGGAGACAGATAGGAACACCGTCCTCTATGTGGCAAGCTGTCATCCACAGCATATGAAAAACAGTATTCCTAAGTCCCAGATCCTAAGAGTTAAAAGGAACTGCAGTGAGGACAAAGATTTTCAAATTGAGTGTAAGAATATGAGACAGAGGTTTCAGCACAGGGGGTACTGTCAGGAAGTGTTAGACCGGGCGGAAATGAAAATTAGACTAAGAAATAGAGATGTATTGATAAAACAACCAATACAATTAAAAGCGAATGAGTCTCGGGGCCTGAATTCCATCACAACATCTGGAAATAGGTCTAAAGAAGTGAGGGATATCATTATAAAACATTGGAATATCATAAGTTCAGATTCGATCTTGGGTAATATCTGTCAATCAGTGCCTAGATTTAGCTATAAAAGAGGAAGGAATTTGGGGAATATGATAACACATAGTCTTCGGCCAATAGAAAATAAAAATAGACAATCATGGCTACCAGATTAACCAGTAGGCAGCTATAAATGCAGTAAATGTAAATACTGCCCTGTGATGGAGAAAACTGCAATATTTACCGGTCCTAATGCTACCAAGGTGTATGACATCAGGAACTTTATGAATTGTGATAGCACACATGTGGTGTATATGGCAACATGCACCTGTAACAAGTTTTATATGGGTAAAACCACTAGACAATTGAAAGTGCGGGTAGGGGAACATATGAGGGCAATAGAGAATATAGATCTTAGGAATGCATTAGCAGCACATGTTTTTGAAAGTAGAGATAGAAATGCCCATAGTTCAGCTTTAAGGGCATAGAAAAAGCTTATGTAGGGAACTTAGAAAACATGTTATCATATAGAGAGGCATTGAGGATCTTTCAGTTAGGAGCCCAACATGATCCAGGTCTAAATGAAAAACTGGACATAATGCCATTGCTGAATAGTAAAATGTAAAGATGCTGATTTAATGAAGAAGGGGAGGCCTTCAGAAGTTATGTAATTATGCACCACATGTATATAGGCAGGACTGTTGGAATTTTACAGAAAATATATGTGTAGCTGGATATAACAGAACTGAGTGTGGATGTTTCTTTAAAAATAGTAAATATAAATTGTTCAATAGTAATCTAGATTTAGACCTCAGTAGGAATTCTGTATGGGTAGTATTACGTGGTTAAATTATGCTTTAGATACCTCTCCCCCTATTTTTGTGGCTATGCATTGTATCCCATAGTTTCACCTTATTTTAACTGTTAGAGGTGCTATATTCCTGGACAAATTAAATGATACTTAAGATATAGCTATAATAAATGTGCATATATTTATATATATAAAAATAATGGATTATGAAGGAAGCACAATTATAGCTACATTTTGATATATTGCTATAGATAGTGATTCTAGTATCTAGGAATAATAGTCACTACATGTTTTTAACGTTAGCATCTGTTAGGTATGAGGTTTATGCACATTCTGCACTTGTCACTTTTAATTAATTATAAGCCTTTAATTAGGCAGTTTTTCTGATAGGTGGATGGGTATTTTAAAAGGCTGTTAGATTTCCTCACAAGTGTTCCCTTGAAAAAGCCAAGAACGGTGAAACTGGTTGGGAGTTTTGTCTGCTGTCCTTGAAATTATTTATGTAAAATAAATTACTTTTATATTGATTCAGCAAGTCCTGGTGCCTGTATGTTTGTTGGAAGAAACCTTGGAAGACAGAGGCAGTCAAACCACTAACATTTACCGTGATTCTTCTTCTTTTTTGGTAGACATGATCAACACCACACAATTGCAGGAGGGGAGAAGGATGGGTTAAGTCTGCTTGCTGGCTGTGGAAAAGATTTCTGTAAGCTTTGCTATTTTTTTTTAATCTACAGGACAGAAGGATTAGTTAATTCTACTTGCTGTTGAGGGAGTTAATGTATAGAGGATTTTTGTAAGTTTTGATATTGTTTTATTTTCTTTTTAATTTAGCTTAAATTAGAATTTAGCTTCAAGGCTTCTGTGGCTGGAGTGACTGTAAAAGCCCTCCCACTGACCCCTTCCACCAGCCTTTCTTAAATACTGAAATACCACTGGGGGTTGGGTTTGAAGGCTGTGAAGGAGGAGCTTGGGGAGCTGCAAACTGATCTGAGCCCTCAGAAGAGGCCAGGAAACAAGGAACAGCCATATGAGCTAAGTCTTAAGGACATATAAATATACAAAACGTGTGAGTAGATCTATAGTCCTTGTGAGTAGGATTGTGGTTTCCAGTTAGTACTGGAGTTGACTGTCTTATGCTGCATGCAAGGGCATTTAGGATAACAATTTCTGTTAGAGGCTGGGCTAGGATTAGTTAATTCTACTTGCTGTAGGAAGAGTGGTGTGGAGAGGCTGTATAAGTAGTGTGGACCATGAGTAGGATTGTAGGGTGCAATGGTTGTGGGGTAGCAATGCGGATGAACATACTGTGGAGGCTGGGAGGGTGTCCAATATGCCACAGGCTAAGGAGGCTTGAGGAAGAGGTTCAGTGGCTTGGCAGAGAGCTGGGGAGGTTGAGGGAGGAGGGGAGGACTGTGTCGTTGGAGGGCTGACATCTGAGAGTATTGTGGGGGCACCACAGAGAAGGAACAGTGGGGCAAGGGAGAGGTCAGGGGGAGGAGGCACAGTAGACAGGAAGCCAGTTGATGAAGGGTAGACTCTAGTAGGACCTAGAAAAAGAGGAGCAGCAGTAAGTAGGAGGGAGAAGGAAACACACAATAAGGCAAAGGGAGGAGGGATAATGTATGCTGTACTAGCAACACATGGGAAAGAGGACACAGGAGGAGATTGTACAAGGGATAGTACTCACAAAGAGAAGGAGAGAGGGGCATTACTAGTGGAGAGACTAAGAATGGCATGGCAGGGGGAGAGATAATACTCGGAGAGGTGAGGAGGAGTGGAAGGCTGGCAGTCAAACAGAAGGGGGGGGATCTCAATTGAGACGGGCAGGGGAAGACACTGGGACACACTGTAAAGCACCATCTTGAGTGGCCCCAGAAATGAGAACCTGGGAGGGGGGGGTGGCAACAGGCACAAGGAAAGAGAAGGGAGGTATACTAGTGTTGGGGGACTCCGTACTCAAGGGGATCAGATGGGGCAGCAAGAGGGAGAGGCACAGTCAGATGTGGGTGGAGTCCATACCAGGATTAAAGGCAGACAAGGCAGGACAGGCAATCCTAAGGTGCGTAAAGAGGGGTAGGAGGAAACCACACATTGTGGTACATGTGGGAACAAATGACCTAGTGGGGGAAACGGCAGAGATAACAAAGGAGAGGACTGAGGAAGTGGGAAGGTTGTGTGAGGAGACTGGGGAGTCTGTGGCATTCTCTGAAGTGCTCCCAGTACCCTGCGCAAGCACAGAGTGAAAGGAGAGGATTAGGGAGTTGAACACATGGTTGGTAGAATGGTATCAAACTAAGGGATATGGGGTTGTGGGTGACTAGGGCAGTACCTGGGATAATAACAATCTGTTTGCAAGGGATAGGCTGCACCTGAGTGGGAAGGGAAAGGAGGTATTAAAGCAAAGACTGGGGAGGTACATTGCGACAAAGGTGGATTTAAACTAGATGGGGTGTGGCAAGTGGAGAGCAGGTAGACAGGGATCTGATAGAGTGGAGCCTACCCCCCCCCAGGCTAGCAGGGAAGGACTCGGGGTGGCGGAAAAAGGAAGGAGTAGAAGGAAAGAAATGGAGGCCAATGAAGGGAAGGGGGCAGGATGGAGGGTGGTCTTGCTCAATGCAAGAAGCTTAGGCAACAAATCTGCTGAGCTACAGGTACTCTTAG
This sequence comes from Neoceratodus forsteri, assembly GCA_016271365.2. Lineage (NCBI taxonomy): Eukaryota > Metazoa > Chordata > Ceratodontiformes > Ceratodontidae > Neoceratodus > Neoceratodus forsteri. The sequence goes on from CM057450.1 coordinate 1,226,780,433, forward strand.
CAGTGTGGAGGGTGGATATTGCAGCTGTCACAGAAACGTGGGCAACTGAGCACCAGGACTGGGATCTGGCAATCCCAGGATACAAAGTATACAGGAAGAACCATAAGGAAGGGAGGGGCGGTGGAGTGGCAGTCTATGTGAGAGACAGGATCAAATGCACAAGGGATGAGGGGGAAGAAAGGAGAACAGAGGTAATCTGGCTGCAGCTCCTAGACTCAAGGGGTAGGAAACTGAGGTTCGGGGTGGTATACAGGCCACGTCCCAGTCTGAGGAGCTTGACAGGGAATTAGCTGGACAAATCAGAAAGGTATGTAGAAAAGGGAAGGTGGTCATCATGGGGGATTTCAACTTGCCGAGGGTTGACTGGAGCATTCCAGTCACCTCCAGTGCTAGGGAGCAAGTGCTCCTGGATGCAATCCAGGAGCAGGGTGCGAAATTCCTATACCTTAGCTGCCCCAGGGCAGGCATTTTTACCTCTGGACACCTACTGCTGTTTTGTGCCTGCCCACTGGGGCACCTAAGGTATTCGTGGTGCAGAGCTCAGTTTTTTTTTTTTTTATCCTAGTGGTAGTGTTTGTTTTTTTTATTTTCAGAAGGGTGGGGGGAGCCTTTGAAGGAGTGAAGTCGCCGATCACGAGTGTGTCTTTGTAACTGTCAGCTGACAGTACAGTAATGAAACGCCTCCAATTTGACTGGCACACTCATCAGCCAGCCACCTGCCTAGGTCCGTCGCATCGGTTGCTCACTGCACCAGGCGGGAAGTCGTGAACCAATTGGAGTGCCTGTGTTTGGGAGTTCGCCGGCCCCCTTAACTCGCCGTTACGCTGGAACGCAGCTCAGCGCGCCTTTCTGTCAATGATTTAGGAGACAGAGGTCTGTGCTGTGAGTGTGCTGCTGCAATTGGCATTTCTATAAAAAAAAAAAAAAAGACCCAAAAGCTCTTTTAAGAGCTCTCTTTAGTACAATCAGAGAAGTGGAGGTGTGGAGCATTTATAGGCAGGGAGTGGGGACTTGGGAGTGAGAAAGGAGGCAGAGGGTGAGCGTCAAACCGTGAAAGTGTCTATAAGGACTCAGAGGAAATCGGGAATCGTACAAGAGATCATACATTGACAATTTGACATTGTTAATAGTTAAAAGAATAGAAAAGTCAAGAACAGGACTTTTTAAAGACAGTACTCAGTTTTCAGCATTGCAATCTACTGAGTTTAACCTAGTGCCTGATATTAATTCTCTGTTTGGGTGTGCTAAAAATTTAAAGCAGGAGAGGCAGATAGTAGGAAAAACCAACTGCAGCAAAGAGTAGGAGGACCTGTTCTGTGATCTCTGCAGCCACAGTTGCTGTCGGCTAAACTTGCTAAGTTGCAGGGGGAACTGAATTTAAAACCTATAATAAACTATCTCTAGCTAACTGAAGCTAACTAAAAAATAAAGATCAGTCAGCAGCCTATACTGATACTGACAGACAGTTCACTGCTCGAAGTACTGATTTAAAAAAAAAAAAGAGGACTAGATACTAAATACTGTGTGAGGACTAGCAGCAAGTCAGTAGTCAGCTCATCACTAGTATGACTATATTCACACAGTTACTGGCTGGGAAGGGAACTGAATTGAGGCAAAGGAAAATACCTCTACCTAACTAAACCATATACAAAAAAGATCATTATAGTTTTACAAACTTAGTGTGTTAAAATAATCTCTTAAGCTTTAATAAGTTTGTATGCTGTGTATTGCATAAAATCTAATAGGGAATATACAGTATAAGGAATTGTTGGATTCTAAAAGCTTTTTTAAAAGCTACTTGGACCACGAAAATAATCTGTGGTGGATTACCTAAACTCTAAATACAAAGGGATCTGTAAAAAAATTAAAAAACTACCCTGCAAACTAAGAAAATCTAATTAAAATTGTTAATTAAAGTTCTAAAAGCTTTTGTGAACTTGTTGGAACACCTAAAACTTAGGGGATCTACTATTATTCTACTAGCTAAAGCTACTTTAGGTGGAGTTGACTATCTCAATCAAATCTAAATACTGTTATTAAAAAAACTTTCGTGGACTATCTAAAATCTGAATACTATTATAAAAATCTACAGCTTTTAGGCTACAGTACACTGTCTGTGGACTATCTAAAAGCTGAATACCTGTTATAATACCTGTATAATAAATAATCAGACAACACACAGTCAGGTTTTCTTGTCAAGTTTATTATAAAAAAGACAAGACACACTTTTTTGCTTGTTGCATTTATTAATACTGAGTAACACAAATAAAAAATTCTTAAAATCAGTATTCACAAATTCAACTCCGAACAGCCAGGCAGACGCCTTGAGTCTTTTTAAATTTGGATTTAAGAGAAAGCATTTTGATGAGACTGCGGGAGCTGACTCAGATTCCCTAACACAAAGTACTAGTACCACTACAGGCACAGCTATAACCCTTACCCCACCATCTCCTTGCCCAAACACTGAAACTGTTGTGACCACTGAAGTTTCCTCAAGTGCTACTGCTTGTACTGAAAGCCAAGTTAAGGCCCCGAAAGTTAGAAAATTTCAGGAATCCTAGAAAAAGGGCAGGAAGTGGTATTACGATGACACAGATAAATGTGCCATGTTCTGTACATGGTGTCAGAGTTATGATAAAAGCCAAAGCAAAATAATTTCAGAACTGGATGCAGTATTTTAGAGTACACATTATCTCAGCACATGAAGTGTCCATAGCACACAAAAATGCTGAGATGGCATATATTGCAAATAAAACAAAAGTTGGAGAAAGACCAATAGAGAAATCCATACAATTTATGGAACAAAAAGAAATGCATCAAATTTGTAAATTATTCTGTACTGCATATTACGTTGCTAGGACCGAAAGGCCTTTCAGGGATTTTCCTGGGTTGATTGATTTACAAAGAAGAAATCATGGGGATGATGCTATGAGTCACAGTTACAGTAATGACAAGCAATGCTGTGTCTTCATTCACTATATTGCCCAAGATATTCAAAGCACTACTGCTAGTCTATTACAAGACAATGACTTCTTTTCTTTTCTTGTTGATTCCTGCATAGATAAAAGTGTGACTGAGGAGGAGGGCATTTATGTACGTGTTTTTGAAAATGGCCTACCTGTAACAAGATTTCTTGCACTGAAACCAGTCAGTGTCCCTAATTCAGAAAGCATTTTAAATACTGTGATTAATGCTTTAGAGGGTGAAGGTGGTTTAAAGGATGGTGGTTGGAAACATAAGCTGATAAGTGTAGCATCTGATGGTGCTGCTGTAATGTTGGGGAGCACTTCAGGTGTCCTTAGTCGAATAAAGCAAGATTTCCAGTGCCCACACCTCATTGACATACACTGCTGTGCACATCGTTTAGAGCTTGCTGTAATGGATTCGTTCAGAGACTGTCCCTTTTACAAGTCATTAGAACAACTTCTGCTGAACATTTACTCGTTTTACCACAGGTCACCAAAAAGCTGGAAAGGCCTACAGGAAACGGGATCCCTTTTAAATATTAATGTGGTCAAACCAGTTAACACTGGTGGCACTAGGTGGCTTGCACACAGAGAACGGGCCATTTCTGCCCTTGAAAGGAACCGGGCTGCATTAGTGCCTCACCTCGAACATGTGTGTCACTGACAAACAAGCAGGATCATGGCCAAAAGCACTAGGAATACTTAAAGTGCTTAAGACTTTAAAATGTGTTATATACATGAACTTTCTGAAAGTGTTTTTGGTTACTTATCTGTTGTTAGTCTGTGCTTTCAGCAAGAGGATGCCACTGTTGAAAAATTCACAGCAGAATAGAAAGCACAATTCAAAAACTAAATGGTCTCTCGAATCAAGAAACTCTTCACCGCATAACACTTACATCTGTAAATGAGAATCTAACTCAGTACAACAGTGTTGACTTAACTAATGAAACTAGCAGGCACAGATCAGGTTCTCCTTCAGACATTGTAGAGGCCACAATTTCAGAGATCAAAAAAATTCTTCAGAAAACGTCACAGCACATTGAATCTCTCTTTCAGTCCTTCACGACCAATAAAGTGCTACTAGCTGCAAGAGCTTTAAATTTTCAGTCCTGGCCAACATCCACAGAGGCACTTCAAACATATGGAGATCAAGCAATTCAAACAATTGTTGATCACTATAAAGTGGTCCTAGAGTCTCGTGGAGTTGATGTTACTTTGTACTGCTGGGTGGCTAGACTTAAAAGCACCGTACTCCACTTGCTGTATGTTGAAAACTGTAAGTCTCTTGAAATTGTGGCAGAAAGTGATTCTTGCAGATGTGCAGGATCAACAATTTAGAAATGTGCTGGCCATTGTCAGAATCATTCTCCTGATTCCTGTTCACACTGCTGCTGCAGAACGAGGCTTCTCTCTGATGGGAAGAATAAAAAATGACTGGAGGGTTGGATTACGCCCAGACACCCTACATGACCTAATGTCTATATCTCTGAATGGACCCCAACTTAGTGACTACAACCCTGAAGGTGCCATATCACTGTGGTGGAAAAAATGGCAAAAGAAGGCCCACTACCAAAGCTTATGGCTCCAGAACACTGTCAGCGCATGCTGCTTCTGCCAGCCCTAGTGGTGGTGATGAAAACGAAAGTGCTTGGTCTAGTGAAGATGACGTGTAAAATTATGCAAACTAAGGGGCGGCATGTAAATAGCTTGCTGGGCATGTACATTTTCTTCTTACATGCCCAAGTGGGCATGTACTTTTTTTCACGAATTTCATACCCTGTCCAGGAGGGTCTCCTGACACAGTTGGTTAGTGTGCCTACTAGGCTAAAGAACACTTTAGATCTGGTGTTGTCGAATGGGGAGGCAGTAAGGGAAATAAAGGTAGAGGACTCTCACTAGCCGACAGCGATCACCAAACGGTGTGGTTTAATATCACGATCTGCGGGGAGCCAGAGAAACCAGTTACTCAGGTAGTAAACTTCAGGGCGGCAGACTTTGGGAGGATGCAGGAAGTACTGAAAGGGAAACTAGAGGGCATAAGGCAGGAGATGGATGCAGAGCAGAAATGGGATATTATTAAAAGTGGGATTACAGAGGCAACAGAAGCCTGCACCAAGACACAGAGTAAGAGGAGCAGAGCAAGAAAACCATGCTGGTTGAACAGCGAGGTAGTGGAGGTGGTGAGAGCAAAACGAGAGGCGCACCAGAGGTATAGAAGGACAGGAAAGGAAGTGGACAGGTAGGAGTATGCAAGACGATCCAGGGAGGTGACCAGAAAAGTGAGAGAAGCCAAGGCCCAGAGGGAGCTGAGATTAGCGAAGGGAATTAATTGGGGTTGGGAGAAAGACTTTTTCAGATACATCAGGGAGAAAACGAAGTGCAAGGAGACATTAATGAGGATAAAAAGGGGTGGGGAGTGGACGAAAAAGGGTGAGGAGCAGGCAGAAGCACTGAATGAATACTTCTGCTCAGTGTTCACGGAAGAAAAGGGGGGATCACTATCACCATGGGCTAGGAGGGTGGGGACAGGGGGAGAGGAGGCAACAGATGGAAGAATTGAGGCAAGTACAGTTCTAGAGGGACTGAGGGCTCTGAAGGTAGACAAGGCATCAGTGTCAGATGGTATCCACCCCAGGGTGCTGAGGGAGATGGTGGAGGTGTTGGCGGAACCACTGGCGGATCTGTACAGCACCTCACTGGAGTCGGGACATGTGCCACCGGACTGGAGGATGGCACATGTAGTACCATTACACAAGAGCGGAGGAGGAGGAGCGGAGGTCGCGAGGGTGCTTCTCAGCCCTCCCCCACATCGCCGAAGCGAGTCCCGACCCCCCTGCCCAGAAACAGTAGCCCCGAGGAGCGGAGGTCGCGAGGGTGCTTCTCAGCCCTCCCCCACATCGCCGAAGCGAGTCCCGACCCCCGCCCAGAAACAGTAGCCTCGAGGAGCGGAGGTCGCGAGGGTGCTTCTCAGCCTCCCCACATCGCCGCGCAGCCCCACCCCCTGCCCAGAAACAGTAGCCCCGAGGAGCGGAGGTCGCGAGGGTGCTTCTCAGCCCTCCCCCACATCGCCGAAGCGAGTCCCGACCCCCCTGCCCAGAAACAGTAGCCCCGAGGAGCGGAGGTCGCGAGGGTGCTTCTCAGCCCTCCCCCACATCGCCGAAGCGAGTCCCAACCCCCCTGCCCAGAAACAGTAGCCCCGAGGAGCGGAGGTCCGAGGGTGCTTCAGCCTCCCCACATCACAAGCGAAGTCCCGACTCTGCCCAGAAACAGTGAAAGAGGAGCCGAGGTCGCGAGGGTGCTTCTCAGCCTCCCCACATCGCTGAGCGAGTCCCACCCCTGCCCAGAAACAGTAGCCCCGAGGAGCGGAGGTCGGGAGGGTGCTTCTCAGCCTCCCCACATCGCCGGCGAGTCCCGCCCCTGCCCAGGTAATAGGCCCTGCTCCAGCGCGTGAGGAAAGCCAGCGCTGCCTGCATTATGGCTACGAAACTGCGTGGTTGGCGCCTTTTTTTAGTTCAATTTAAAACATCTCTCACGCCAGGACTGTATTAATTTCCAGAGCTTTTCAGCCACATAGAAAGTTAGACCAGATTTGTTAATTACTGTCTATGTCCTTGCACTAGATTTCCTGCATTTTTACCCTGTTACATGAAATGGGACTGTGTTCCTCCACTTAATTTAAGTTAGCTGATTTAGATGGGATTTGCATGTGTTTAGCCACCTGGTAGCCCACTGTTTTTTTGTAGTGTCCCCTTGGGTTCTTACTAAAATCCCAAAGCAGTCCAGGTACTGCGAGTTGCCCAGAAGCTGATATTCAGCCCCATGCCCTGTCTAACTACAGTGCTCCGAGGTTCAGCCCTCCACCCTATCCCTAGCTCATATTTCGGTCTGCATTGTTCTGTCCCCTCTCCTCCCCCCGCCCCTTACCTATGTTAATCCTTGCCTCTTCTCTCCTTTCCTTCCAGAAACAGTAGCCCCGAGGAGCGGAGGTCGCGAGGGTGCTTCTCAGCCTTCCCCCACATCGCCGAAGCGAGTCCCGACCCCCCTGCCCAGGTAATTAGCCCTGCTCCAGCGCGTGAGGAAAAGCCAGCGTCTGCCTGCATTGCGGCTACGAAACTGCGTGTTGGCGCCTTTTGAGATCAAATTTAAAAACATCTCACGCCAGGACTGTATTAATTTCAGGCTTTCAGACACATAGCCCGCCGAGCGCTGCTCGCTCCCCACCACCACCCTTGCTCGGCTCTCCAATTTATAGGAAGTGGTCAGGTGATTCGCTGAAATATCTATCAGCCAACTTTACCAGCAGCAGGTTATACAAGCTGCACACTAGTGGCCGCTGCAGCACCTATCCCTCTCTCCGTAGTTGCTATGAACACTTTACTTCTTGCTATCCTCCTTCTTGCCTGGTCCCCACAGCTTACCCCACTACCCCCCCTAGTGGCACCTAACCCCTCCCATTATAACTGTTGTACCATCCCCTCAGCCATCAAAGGTACACACAGATTCTGCAACCCCATGAGCCTCCTTACCAGACAAACTGAACCCGTGGCCATTATTTTTCACATGCTAAACTTAACCCACACTCGCACAGCAGGTATACACTGCACCTCTAGTGTCCTCCCCGACCCCTGCCCCCACCACCTCCCTATCCTCCCTAATGCCCCCCTCTCTCCCCTTAAGCTACTTTCCTGTATTACCCCTAGCCTTCCCATCCCCACCTCCAAAGCAAAACGTCTCTCAGCCTACCAGTCACAGTGTCTCTCATCAAAACTCTGTTTGCTGGCCCTCCTACGGCACACCCTCCTACTCCTCCTTGTATCTGGTAACATCCACCCCAACCCTGGCCCACCCAGCAAGATTACCCCCCCTAAAAGCCTGGAGGGGCGGCTGCGGCTCGCTACCCTAAATATATGCAGCCTTCCCAAAAACACACACCTCCAAGGCTGGATCGCTCAGCATGCCCCCTGACATACTTGCACTCCGAGACCTGGCTCACAGACAAAATACACAATGATGCGGTCTCCTCCCTAATTATGCTCTTTTCGGGCAGATAGGCCCAGCAAGAGAGGCGGGGCTGTGCAATTTATGTCAAATCCTCTCAATGCCACTGAAGTCCATACACCAGCATCACAATACGGTGCCCAGGTACTCACAATAAAACTCTGCCTGGGTTCCAAAACACTCCACATCGCCTCGGCCACATCCCCAGAAATCAAAAACTCGTTTCACCCATTCTCCAAATCATCTCCCATCTGCCCAACACTAGCAAGTCATCGTTATGGGGACTTCAATATAAACTGGTTATTCCTGGCCTCTTCCAGCTACAAAGATGCCGCCCGGCCTTTGATCTCACCCAACTAGTCGCCTCCCCACCAGAAGGACTTCAGATCCGGGGCCTCCACCCTCCTGGACCTCATCTTCACCAACGGCTGGGAAATCTCCGAAATTACAGTACTCCCTGATGCTATCAGCGACCACTCGCCAGTTACCTGCTGGTGGTCGTGCAGTTGCCCCAGCACCCCTAAAATCTCCTGGCAACGTAGACTCAAACAGGGCGGTTTAAAGAACCTTAAAGCCCACCTAACCACCAGCAACTGGCTCCCCATTTATACTGCCCAGTCAGTTGACTCCGCTCTGGATCACTTTATAACCACCTTCAACAAAGCCTGTGATTTATACGCCTCTTTCTAAGCTAGTTGTGAAATCCAGATCCACCCCTGGATCACACCCCCCTACTAAGCCTGCTCCAGCATAGAGATAACCTCTGGCACAAAGCCATAGACTCCCCAAGCATCCAGGATGGACAACTCTACAGGGAGGCCCCACCCAACAAATGCACATGGAGCTGCGGCAGAGCGAGAAGCCACTACCAACACACCTAACCTCTACCTGGGGTGATGGGAAAAATTTTGGGATAACATAAAGGAACTTAGTGGCAAACCCGCTCCCCCATCCCCACGCAACTCACTATTAATGGCGAGGTCACCCAAGATCATACCACTATCACCAAGCCCTTAACTCGGCCTTCTCGGATCTATCCCACATCCCCCTCCTAACTCCCCCAACATGAGCCCTACCAATACCCCCTTCCGCTCCGGTCATCACCTCCACGAGGCTAAACGCTATATTTCCAGGGCCATCTCTCATACATGCTACAGCAATGACTCCCTTGATCTTAAACTCCTGAGGCTCTCCCTTGATGCCACTCTACCACACCTCACTAAAATTCTTAACCTCTCGCTCTGCCTAGGCCAGTTCCCCTCTACCTGGAAGAGAGCTATAATCACGCCCATCCTGAAGGGTGGAGACCCCACCAACACCAGCAACTACAGACCCATCTCAATACTTCCACCTCTCTCCAAAGCCCTTGAAAGAATAGTCTCTGACCAGTTAACCGAACACCTATCCAAGCATAAGCTCCTTAGCCAGGAGCAGCATGGTTTCCGCTCAGGTCATAGTACCATCACCGCTCTCACAGAGCTCACCTCATTCCTACATGAAGCCCTCGACCATGGCTCAATTGCTGGGGCCATATGTGGACCTAACCAAGGCCTTCTGACACGGTCAGTCACGAGCTCCTGCTTCAAGTCCTCCCTAAACTAAATGTGGTCCCGGAGACCTTGTCCTGGTTCCAGGATTACCTCACAGGCCGCTCGCAACAAGTCAGGATATGCTCCACCCTCTCCACCCCTAAAACAGTTGCCTCAGGGTCCCTCAGGGGTCAATCCTAGGCCCACTGCTGTTCACCCTCTTCCTAAACTCCCTCCCAAGGCTTGCAGTGGTCAGCTGCCTCTGTGCTGATGATGCGGTTCTGTTCTGGAAACACCCCATCCTACCGCCCTCCAGCAGGCCCTTCAAAGGCACTTCCGGAACTTGAGACCTGGTTCTCTGAACACCGCCTAATCATCAACTATAATAAAACTAAATCCATGATTTTTGCCCACGCCAAAATCCTCATAGTCAGTCTGCTCTCCTCATCAAGAACGCTCAAGGTGCCCTCTCGAACAAGTATCCAATTTCAAATACCTAGGTGTCACCCTAGACACCTCCCTCCTGCATCAGAGGCACACCAAATTCTCTCCACCTCTATCAGCTCAAGGGTAGGCATCCTGTATCGGCTTAAGCACTGCCTACCCCGCAGGCAATGCGGCTAGCAGTCACCTCCATCCTCTCCCTGGTGGACTCACGGGATCACTATAAACGGCTCTGCTGAACCCACCTCCTGAACAGGATAAACATTCTCCTGAACACAGCCTGCCGCCTAGTCACTGGTTGTGATCGCTAACCCACACCTGTGATCTCTATGCTATCTGGTTGGTTTAACTTCCAACAATGATTACAGTTCCACACCTGCATCCTTGCAAAAAATACACCTTCACCTAGCCCCGTCGGACTTTTCCCCTAATCAGTTCTGCACCCACACGCAATACAAGACTTGCCGCAGCTCCCTTCCTTGTACCTCAATGTAGAACTTCCCTTGGACAAAGATCCTTCAGATACCGGGCCTCTCTTGGCTCAATATGCTACCACGCCCCCTCACAGACCCACAGCATCTTTCAACTTAAAACAGGCCTCAAAGCTCACCTCCTTGAGAGAGCCATATGTGGCTGCGGCTAACTCTGCTCACCCGGTTAATCTGCCCCCCCCCATTCTCGACTCAGGGCCACACAAGGCCCCACGTATTCTCACCAATAATCCCCGCCTGGGTATCCCAAGATTGCTGCCTAACTTCCTCAACAGTCACTAAGTTTGACTGGACTGCTCCTTTGATTTTTTTTTATGTATATTCTGCCTGTTACATGTATGTTCTCTACTGTATTTGTCTACCCTCCACCCTTGTAACCGACGTGGAGCCTTTGCAAAAGAGTCTGTGACTCAAAGGGTTGTAATTCTGATTGTTTCCAAATAAACAAATAAACAAGGGATGAACCGGGTAATTATCACCCTGTAAGTCTCACCTCCATAGTGTGTAAACTCATGGAGACAATACTAAAGGAAAGACTGGTGTCATACCTGGAGGACAATGGCTTCCAGGATGTGAGGCAGCATGGGTTTGTTTCAGGGGAAGTCTTGTCAAACCAACCTGATACACTATTATGACTGGGTGACAGGTGAGCTGGATAAGGGTCATGCAGTGGATGTTCTTTACTTGGACTTCAGCAAAGCCTTCGATTCTGTGCCTCATGGGCGGCTTGAGGTGAAGCTAACAGGTGTAGGGGTAGGGGCAAAAATGATGAACTGGATTACAAGTTGGCTGAGTGGGAGGCTGCAACGGGTGGTGGTGAGAGGGGGAGCTCTCAACTCCAAGGCCGGTGATGAGTGAGGTGCCACAGGGCTCTGTGTTGGGGCCAGTATTGTTCGGGCTCTTCATATCAGACATTGCACATGGGGTGGTGAGCAAGATAAGTCTGTTCGCTGACGACACCAAAATCGGAGCAGTGGTGAATGGATAGGAGGGATGGAAGCAGCTGCAGGGGAACCTAAGCAAGCTAGAGGAGTGGTCAGAGAGGTGGCAGCTGGGGTTCAATGCAAAGAAGTGTAAGGTTATGTACTTTGGGGTGAAGAACCCAAGGAGAGAATACTGGCTGGGGAGGGGTTAAGCTGGGGATCACTGAGGAGGAGAAGGACCTAGGGTAATGATAACAGGGACCATGGACAACACTGCCCAGTGCAGGAGAGCGGCTGCAAAAGCGAACAAAATGCTGGGGTGCATGGCAAGGGTTTTTTTGTCCAGACAAAGAGAGGTGATCTTGCCCCTCTACAGGTTGCTGGTAAGGCCACACTTAGAGTATTGTGTGCAGTTTTGGAGGCCATACCTAAAGCATGACATCAGGCTATTGGAGGGGGGTGCAGAGGAGGGCAACAAAGATGATATGTGGAATGGAAGGAACAGACTATGACAGCAGGCAGAGAGACCTGAATATGTACACCCTGGAGGACAGAAGGGACGGGGGGAGGGGGGACATGATAGAGACATTCAAGTATCTGAGGGGAATCAATAAGGATGGGGCAGATGGGGTCTTTAAGTTAAGGAGGGGGAGAGTCACCAGGGGGCATGCACTAAGAATAGAGGGGAAGATTTAGGAAGGAAATGAGGAGACACTATTTCACAGAGAGGGTGGTAGCAAAATGGAATGCCCTACCAGAATGGGTGGTATAATGTAAATCTATGAACAGTTTCAAAAGGGCATGGGACAGGAACAGGAGAGTGAGGGTGGGAGAGGTGGGGGTTGGCAGTGGGATGACAAATGGGAGGGGGTGGGCAGCTGCAAACTAGGGGTGCTAGCTGCACACTCGAGCAGACTTAGATAGACCTGGTGGTCTGTTTCTGCTGGCACATTCATATGTTCGTATGTATGTTCGTAAAATGGTACACCAAATTGGAGCCAAAACATATGTGAGGGCAGTCCTAGTAACATAAATTGATTTCCTCTTCTTGTCTCAAAATATTAAGATCCAGGGGGCATGCACAATGTTCATTAAAACTTCAGATCATCTGGCAGTGTGCTGTAATTGTACCCCTTGGAGTCAGTTCACAAAATATAAGTCTCATCGTTGGAAACTTAATAACAGTTTGCTACAGAATTAATCACTTTGTTTTAAGTGGCTTAAAGAGCAACTCTACACTTCTGCTTGCACTTTCATATATAAGATGCATACCTCTCAACTGTACCACATTACGAGGAACGTTCCTCATTTTAATTTACAAAAGCTCCCTGTTCCACATTGTGAGGACTTGTCCCACATTCAGTGTTAACATTTTAAAGCAAAAATCTATAGTAAATGATGCAAAAAAATATATTATTCGATTAATAACAGACTTTCTGAACATACATGCAAACATTTTAACAGTGTTCTGAGCTTCTTAGATAAAAATTTTATTAAGTGTTCCACATTTTGCTCATTTGTTCCACATTTTGAGAGGCAATGTTCCACATTTGGGGGACAAAAGGTTGAGAGGTATGATTAGATGTTTCAGCTGTTACAATTTACTAAAGAACATATTTTTTTATTTTTTCATTTTCGGTGTTCCTTTCCAAGATTTACAGCACATCTTGGCAGTCCATCTAAAAAGACTGTATAGAAACATTTGCCTCTCCCCTGTTAACCTCACAGTGCCTTGGTTTATGACATCATAATGCTCACCATGACAACAGACTGTGATGCCACAAACAGCAATTGGGTGGTTACCAGGGGAGAGTTAGATGCATTTTAAAAGACTCAGTGGGGGCGTAGGTCCAAGATGGCGGTCACGTTAGCTGAGTGAGAGGAAGCACATCTGCATCTCTCTAATCTGGCATTTGTTTTTTTCCTGATGCAAGTACAATCCACTGAATAAAAAGATAAATGCACAAAATGTGAAAATTACCCGGTTCCTCCCTTGGTCCGCTCTTGTGTAATGGTACTACATGTGCCATCCTCCAGTCCGGTGGCACACGTCCCGACTCCAATGAGGTGCTGTACAGATCTGCCAGCGGCTTCGCCAACACCTCCATGGAAGTGGGACAGAATGACCTGTGGGTTGTCATGAAATACTGACAGAGAGAATAACGGAAGAGGAGTACTGGAGATAAGCACTAGAATACTAGTGTTGTAAATGATTCTGCCCCTCCACTAGTTTGAAAACACTGCTTCTCTTGTAGGTGATGGAGGAATGAAGAATTAAACAACAGCCAGCCAAACTTCTGTTTGTTTTTGTAAAAAAGAAAAAAAAGGTTCTCTAAAATGGATGTTGATTGAAGTTGTTCTATGGTGACAGAGTGGCAGTATTACAACATGCGTCGACGTGTGCTCTGAGATTTATTTATTAGCTTTTGTTGACCAGGTAGGTGCATTAGGCAAAACCCTGCCTATTTTCAACTCCTGTAACTTCTGTATGTTGCCTGGGTCGCACCTGGAAACGAGTCTCGGCTCAGTGTGCCTTTCCCGGTCACCAAATGTTTTAAATAAATAAAATAAATAAGTATGCAGTATCGCTACATTAGCAAGCCTAAGACTTGAACTTACATCGCTGAATTTTCTTCCTTCCCTTTAGACTCTTACGGCACGGCAGGTTTTACAAAGATTTAGCCGCTGCAAGCTTCAGCTCCTAGATTAAACAACAATTGTGGTTGCAGAGAGCTGTTCTGGGTGGTCTTGGTGGTTTTAGTGGTCAACGGATTCTTTCCTTTTGAAGCTGGTGAGTGCGATAAAGTTCTGAATCCCCCAACAAGATTATCTCTGTTGGGCCAAATTTGTAAAGCTTTGAATGTGACATATTGTTTTATTCAGTTAGAAAAAGAAAACAGGTAATTTCAACAGGGGGCATTTAGAACGAGGAAAGGAGAAGAAAAGCAAGGGAACAAATACAGGGAATGTGGGATGGAGGGAATGTTGAAAAATGTTCCTCTTGTAACAAAAGTAAGAGCTTGGAGAATAGACAAAATTAATTTAGAGGAAGATAATTCCATAATTAAACAAAATAAGAACAGCAATACTAATACTAAAATAATTAATTCAGTGACACTGTACCAAAAAGGAGCCAAACATATGTTGCTTAACAAAATTACAAATTACACCTCAAAGCCTTCCATAGAGTCTAACATTCTGCCGAAACCAAGTGGAATAGTGGAAAACAATTCACAAGATAAAGAAGATATAATGGCCGAACAGAAAAGTAGTAAAGCTAAGACAGATTTGAAAAGGCAAACCAAAAATAAACTGGGAAAATAAAATAAAAGTAGTACACTGTCTGGGGTAAGGGACGAGGAGGGAAGGAAGAGCAGATTAATACCTTATTCAAGGAAATGAGAACGGGCTTTGACACAATGAAAACATGTCTGGTGGCCTATACGTGCAAGTTTCAGCTGTAGCTAAACAACTTGAGGCCTTAAACACAAGAACAACTGAGTTAGATGTTTGTATGAGTAAATTAGATGATAAAACTCCTCTACACATTTCTATACAAGAACACGCAGAAAAGTTGAAAGAGTTGCAACATAAACTGGAAGAAATGGAAACTAGAGTATGTAGATACAACACAAAATTATGTGAAAGAAAGCACAATTGCACATACCGCAATAATGCAAAGCATCATGGGAAGCGTATGCAAATCCCCAAGAGAGAATTTGGACTGGCTCAGTTTTAAGCAGAATTGCATGGTGCCGGAAGGCCTCACAGAAATGGCACACTGATGAGTCCAAATGAGGACGAAACACATGTATGTGTCTTCTGTTCTTAGCCTTTGCTGATTGCACCGTGAGGCCTTCTGGCACCATGCAATTCTGCTTAAAGTTGAGCCAGTCCAAATTCTCTCATGTGGATTTGCATATGCTTTCCAGGATGCTTTGCATTGTTGGGGTATGTGCAATTGTGTTTTCTTTAAAATTTGGCTGTAAGGCCAATATACTCCGGGATAACCCATGCCTTGGGCATTTGCTCTGGGGTTCTTTCGTAACAAAATGATGTGGAATTTCTGAAGGATTATAAGGTAGTAATCCACTTGTGTATTTTGAATCCCTGCTGGCTGAGGCTTTGGGAAGGGAGCACCCTTCAGACAAGGTAATTTTGGATTGATCCCATAGAGGATTTAGGAGCAATAATTATAAAGCCAACACTCCCAGATTTGTATATGTCAAGCTACTTAAATGTCAGGACAAAGAAGAGCTGTTAAGAAAAGCAAGAATTAATAAAGGCTTGCATGTTTGTAATATGTCTATTTCAGCAATACACCATGACAGGGTGTGGGTGATGCTAGGATTTACCCACACCTGGTGTGGTTCAGTCACAAGGCGGCAGGCTGAGTGAGAAAACCACACCAGAAGTGGAAATCCTAGCATCACCCACATCCTCGAGTGGTGTACTGCGACTATACAATGTTTCACTGTATTTTGGGGTAAAATAAAATTAAGAAACAGTTTTTTTTTTTTTCATTATTTTCAATTATTTTGTTGAATTTATTGTTGTGCCACATAAAATAGTCCTGCGTTGCTAGAGCTGTGTCTTAGGTTGCTAGGGATCTCAGCTACAGCAGTGTTAGCATTCACAGCTGGTTTGAATATTGGTTGGTGTGAGTACTTGGCGATGCACAGTCACTCCCTGTGGCCTCAGTTTCAGTGACCTCTAACACTGCCGCCCTCCCACTAAGCGACTCCTGTTTAGAAAAAAATCACTTTATCTCGTCACCTGAACTGTTGGTGTTGAGTGCTTCCTGCTGCACACTCACTGCCACTGCTTTCCGTTTCTGTAACCGCTGATATTCCGTCTCACATGTCATTGTCTTTATAGCAGTACTAATTTTTTTTGAAACGTTAACATGCGCAAAAACTATTTCATAGAATTTGATAGTGCCCTCACTACAAGAAAGTCACTGAGGTGTTAAAACAAGTGCTGAAAACTGAGCCCGTAACTGCAGGCATACGTATTACCGTCACTGGGTGGCTTCACATTTCAAACATAAGCGCTCGTTGTAGTAAGAATGCTAGACCATTCGTACTTTGTATAGTATTTCCATGTAAACTGGATTTTCGGTATATTAGAGTCCTAGAACTACCAGTAGGTCAGCACCATCTTCAGATGTACATGGAGCAGGAGTATGGGGCTGCTAATCTGCTATGACAGACTGAGTACTGTACAGAGCCTGACAGAGGGACCAGCAAATGCAGCAGTTTACTGTTTGATCTTCGGAGGTGGGGGGGTGGGGTTGGATTGATTTCAGAAGGGGGTCCTGATGCGCTGACTGGCAGCTGCCACTTTTTCCTGTGGGGTGATACTAGGATTTACCATGGTTAGAAGGTGAAAGCCAGCCAATCAGAATGCTTTATTTGTGTGCCCATTGTATAATCAAGCTTTCCCTGACCTCCCACAGCAGGTAACACAAAAACAAAAAGCATTCCAAAATGCTAAAGATTTACTATGGCAGAATAATATAAAGTTTACTCTGTTGCCTTCAGCTAAGTGTAAGGTAACTCTACATGGCAGAACTCAAATCTTTACTTCACCAGTCGAAGCTGAAGCTATGATACAAAAAAGCACTATATGAAACTGAAAATAATCTCTGTGGGAATTTAAAATCGGTGAGTACCCAACAACAAAAGAGACAGCAGGAAATAAATAAGGCCTCAGTGGAAATAGTGGACTTAAATTAAAACCTAGCATGAGGGAAACTAGTACTGAACTGTCAAAAAAACACAGGTTACTCACCTGTAACAGTAGTTCTAGGAGTGGTAAATGGCTCACATCAACACTTTCTGGCAGTGTCCTTTCCCCTTAAGTCTTGCCGGAAAGTCTTCAAGCTGGCTCCTCCCACCCACCCACGTGGTATAACCCTCAGCTCTGCCCCATGATGCCAGATCTTGCCCGCTGGAAGCAGTACTCTGCACTGAAGCCAGGGGAGATCGGGTGGGTCAGTGTGGATGAACAACATACAGTATATCACTCCTACAACTACTGTTACAGGTGAGTAACCTGTGCTTCTAGGGACGTAGATATGTTGTTCTATCCATACTTTCTGGCAAACTCCTAGCAGTTCTCCGGGAGGAGGGAGGCAAGGTGCACACCCCCTACTTAGGAAATAAGGATTGGAGAACTGAGGCCCCAAAACCAGCATCCCAGCATGACTTTAAGTTAATGTGGTAATGGGAAATGAAGTTGTTTGCTGACTTCCAGGTAGCAGCCCTGCAGATCTCCTGGATAGAGATGTCCCTAGAAGCAGCCAACGATGCAGCAGTATGGCGGGTGGAATGAGCCATAAGCCCTCCGGAAGACTCCTTACCCACCAACCTATAGCAGAGATCAATGCAGGAAGTGATCCACCTGCTAATCGTCCACTTGGCTGCAGGTCTGCCAAGTGCAGCTTCAGCGTAGGTGACAAACAGCTGGCAAACCTCTCCCTGAACTCCAGCCGTGTGCTCTTCGTAGTAAGCGAGTGCTCACCTCAGGTCCAGAGTATGGAGCCTGTGTTCATCCTCCGAGGTGCGATTCGGGAAGAACACTAGAAAAGTCATCACCTGAGTCAGGTGAAACTCTGACACAACCTTTTGGAGGAACTTTGGGTTGAAGTGCAGGACAACCTTGTCCCTGTGGAAGACCAGGTAAGAAGATTACACCAAGAGTGCCTGGAGCTCACTGATTCTTCTGGCTGAGATAGCCACCAGGAAGGCAGTCTTCCATGACAGGTGTGACATCTCACACCTGTGCATCAATTTGAATGGCTTGTCCATGAGCTTTGCCAAAACCAGCAACAGATCTCATGGTGGTGGTGGTTCACGCACTGGAGGAGAAATGTGATCTAAGCCTTTGAAAAGCACCAGACCACTGTCTCCTGCACCACTGACTGCTGACTGACCCACACCCGGTGAGCAGAGATGGCTGCCAGGTGCACCTTAAGGGTCATCGACCGAAGTCCCCCTTTGGAGAGAGACCACAGGTAATTCAAAATGCTGGCCACTGGACAGGACAAGGGGTCCGGCCCTTTGCCCTAACACCAAATGGAGAATCTCTTCCATCTGAAGGCATAGCACTTCCCGGTCAATTCCTTTTTAGATGCCTCCACTACAGCGAAGACATCTTCGGAGAGACCCAAAGACTGGAACTCTAGCCGCTCAGGAACCAGGCTGTCAGGTGCACAGACTGAAGGTCCGGGTGGAGTACCTTCCCCTGATTGATGGACAGCAGGCCTGGGCGTAATGGATGATGCCTCGGGAACCTGTTGCTGAGGCTAAGGAGATCTGGGTACCAGTACTGGCGGGGCCAGTCTGAGGCCACCAGGATCATGTGTGCTTTGTCCCTCCTCACCTTCAGCAGCATCTTGTGGATCAAGAGAAGTGGAAAGAAGGCACAGAAGAGGTCTCGGGTGTCCAAGGACTTGAGAAGGCATCCCCCTGCAGAGAGCCTTGCTGAGTAGAGCTGGCACAAAACAGCCTCAGCTTCGTGTTCTCCCTGGATGCAAACAGATCCACCTGAGCGGTGCCCCACTGGCTGAACAGACTGTGAACTACCTCCGGATGGAGAGACCATTCGTGAGACACCTCGCCCACCCAGCTGAGGGCATCCACCAGCTGATAGAGGTTCCTGCCACACGAATGGCTAGGAGATCCACCTCTAGGCTGCGCACTAGCGTCCATACGTGGAGAGCTTCCTTGCGCTAAGGCAAGGAATGCATCCTACCCTGCCTGTTGAGATAGTACATGGTTGTGGTGTTGTCTGTCTGGACTCGAACCACTTGACACTGAACAAATGGAGCGAATGCAGTCTGCGCCAGCCGAACTGCTCGGAGCTCCAGTAGGTTGATGTGACATCGGGACTTCTCAGGGGTCCAGAGCCTGTGGAATCTGTGTTCCCCCATATAGACACCCCAGCATGTGAAAGAGGCGTCAGTCATCAGGATGACCATCAGCTTGGGGCGGACAAATGGGACCCCTTTCTGCAGAAGCTTTGGGACAAGCCACCACTGAAGGGTGTCCCACATCCTCTGGGTCACAGTGACCAGCTGGTTGAAGTGACAGTTGCGCTGAGACCACCGGCTGGCCAGCTCCCACTGTCAGGGAGCGCTTATACAAACAGGCCAATCAGACCACAGTGGTGCAGGCTGTCATGTAACTCAGAAGGTGCAGGAAGTCCCGTTTCAGGGCGCAAGTGCCCAACCCGAAATGAATGGGCAAAGAAGGAGAGAACCTCTGCCCTGTCCTCCAGCAGCCTGGCTCTGGCATGGCAAGAGTCAAGTTCTGCCCCGATGAAGCTGATCACCTGCAAGTGCATGAGTTTCGACTTCACCTCATTGACTAGGAGACCAAGTTGGATGCAAGTCTGGAGGCTCAAATCCCTGGACCGCTCCACGTCCAGCCTGGAGGGACCTGCAATTAGCCAGTCATCCAGGCAGGGGTACACCCGGATCCCTCGACTCCTCACATTGGCTGCCACCACTGCTATGCATTTGGTGAAGATCCAGGGGGCCGAGGAGAGGCCGAATGGCATGGCCTGGAACTTGAAGAGGGCTCCCTCGGCTCGGAAGCAGAGGAAACTTCAGTGGGACGGACAGATCACGACATGAAAGAACGTGTCCTGTAGATCTAGAGAGCAAAACCACATGTCCTGCTTGAAAAATGGTATTATCTGGGACAGAGTTACCATCCAGAAGGTGCAAGACCTGAGGAATTTGTTCAGGTCCTGTAGATCTAGAACGGGGTGCCAGCCCCCGTCCACTTTAGCACTAGGAAGTGCCTGGAGACAAACCCTGAGTGTTTTGGAGAATCCGCTACCCTGACCATGACCTCCTTGTAGATGAGCTGGGCTATGTCATCTTGAAGAGCCAACCAAGTGTCTGCGGATACCAAGTCCTCCCATGTGGCGAGGGCTCGGCTTGGAGGGTATTGCTCAAACTCCAGAGGCAGACCCTGGCTGACCACTTCCAGAACCCACCTGCCCATGATAACAGTGGACCAGATAGAAAGGAAGTGGTGGAGCCGGCCCCCCACAGGAGGACCCAGGGGAGGCGTGATGGGCATGAGGGTGGCAGCCCCTCTCCCATCACTGGGCAGGCTTGGAGGAGGAGAACCTGGCTGAGGAACCCCCAGGTCCCTTCCCTCCTGGCTTTCGGATGACCAAAGCCACTGACTCGGGCCTATGGCACCAAGGCTGAGCCTGCTGGCCAGGCTGGTGCTGGGCTGAGTTTTGCCACAGGAGTGGGGGACCGAAAGGTCTTGTGCTTCTGTTGCTTGGAGCACTTGGGATCCTTCTGGGAGGATGTAACAGAGTCCAAGGTGGCACTGGACTTCCTGATACGCTGGAGGTGACCCTCCATACCAGGCCTAACAGGATGGTGCATAAGAAGGAAACATCCTCCAGCTTGTGCTGAGTGTCTGCCATAAAGAGCGAGATCCTCAGCCAAGCCCTACAGCACACGGCGACCACGGCCACCACTGAATGGGCACAGGAATCCCCAATGTCCAGAGCCATCTAGAGTTGCTGTTTGGCCACAGCCTGGCCTGGACTCAGACCTGCTTGACTGTGGTCTGGAGGTCTGCAGGGAGATGAGGAATTACCTCATCCAGGGAGCCAAACAGGGCATGGGAGAACTGTGCCATCAGGACGGTCGAGCTCACCTGGTGGAGGCCGAGCTAGGAGGCAGCATTGACCTTTTTGGCCGAGTGGTCCAATTTGTTGCTCTCCTTGTCTAGTGGCCTGTCGACATCACCTGTGTTGCCCGAATGCCGAAACACAGAATTGACCACCAACCCCTCGGCTGAGGGGTGTTCCGTGTACCCTGAAAGGGAACCAGTGGGTACTGCATATCTGCGGGACATCCAGGCCGATGGCGCCAGGCATGAGGCAGAGTGCTGCCAAAGCTCCAAGTCCGTGCCGACAATGGCCTTGGCCACCGGGAAGGACTCCATCAGACAGTCTCCTTTACTCAGAATCTCTGTGAGGGGATAGCGAGACTGCTTCTGAATGGGCTCCAGAGGCATCCTCGTAGACTCGGACTGAGGATGCCCATGAAGGACGTGGATCCTTCCTCCATCGAGAGACCCCCCACCAACTCCATGTCGACTGGATGGGAATGCAGTGAGGAGTTCTCAGACTCAGAGGAGTCCGCATAAAGCGGCCAACCACCTGAGTCGCTCTCAACCCGCCGCAGATGGTCAGGCATGACAGTAACTGACAGCTGATGGGGAAGACCTTAGCCATCCAAGACTCCTTGGTTGGAGCCCCGGTTGATGGCTGCTGGGGCGGCGGCTCCACCACAATCAGTGGAGAGGCCAACTTCGGCCGAACTGAGGTGGCCTGAACCGACTCCGCAGGCGGAGGAATGGTGTCGACCGGCCCTCCGGGGGCATTGGTATCGGCCTGTTGGGCGACAGCCATGTGATGGCCGGAGTGGGAGCCGGGGTCGGCTTTGGACTGGGCAACACTAACTGTTGCCAAATGAGGTCTTCATAGCGTTGATGCAACTTGTGCCAAAGCCTCTCCTCAGCCAAGGAGGACAATGATGACGAATTGTAGCGGCGCCGCTTCCCATGGCGTTGAGAGCGGGACCATCCATGTCAGCAGGATCTGCTGAATGCACTGGATGAGGAGGACCTAGACCTTGACCTCGGCTGATGGTGATGCTGATGGGGGATCTTGGAGGGAGCAGGGGAGTGCCACAGCTCCTTCTGGTGTGGGTCAGTGATCGAAGGGTCCAACTCAGCAGGCTGATCCGACCCTTTGGTGGTCACTGGCCGGACCGGAGTCCTGAACAGAGAATTATCTGCCTCATCTAGCAATAACGGGTTGACAGGGTCAAGAAAATCTCAGCCACATCCTTGGCCTGCATCTCAGCCGGCTGACCTGACAGGGGTACTGTGAGGCCAGCGGCCAAGGCTGCGGTTTAAACCGTGGTCAAAACCGGGGATTCCTGAGAACGATATCACTCTGGATCCCAAGAACATCGATGGTGAGTCTTCTCATTGTCATGTCTAGACTCCTTCTTGTGGGAGCACGAACTGTGCGAACCCGAAGGGTCCTCTCCCACGGTTAGGAGAGACTGGCACAGCTCCTTGAAGGAGCCTGAAAAAGTGGAGCTTAATTTGAGCGGAACAAATGCAAAAGCCAAAGATGACTGCGCAGCGGCCTGAGCCGCCTCCTCCTTGAAGGCCTTGAGTTGCTCCAACTGCTCGGTGGACACCGCGGCCCTGGAGACCACCCAATGGGTTTCCTTGGATTTGACTGGTGGATTCTATTTCTCTGGGCTGTCCAACTTCAGGTGTGCAAGGCAGTCCTGAAGGACTGACGGCTGAAACGAATGGCAAATGTTGTAGTCCTGGGGATCGTGCTCATGGCCCAGGCAGTAAAAGCACATGGCGCATGGGTCGGTGCGCGACGTCTTCTGCCCATGTGGGCACCAGCGAAATCCAAGTGAGAACTTTTCCTCCATCGCAGTCGTGATCGAAGATCATGCTGAAGACGGAACTCTAACGAGTTTAAGTTCTGGAAGTAAATCCTAAGATTCAGGGCCTAGTCAGTGCGGGAGCAGTAAGGAGGGAACCTGCTTTTTCCAGCAGAAAGGAAGATCTGGCATCATGGGGCGGAGCCGAGGGTTATACCACCCGGGTGGGTGGGAGGATCCAGCTTGAAGACTTTCCGGCAAGACTTGAAGGGAAAGAACACTGCCAGAAAGTGTGGATAGAACAACATATTCACATCCCTAGAATATAGGTTACTGAGGATGACATCATCAATCTTGATCCTGCCACCTGGGAGGGAAGCACTCATAATTTTCAAGATATTTCTGCAAATAAACATGTACAAGACCAGGAAAAAGTAACGGATAAACAGAATAATAGTTAAGCTGGAGAGAGAAGATAGGGGAGGAAAAAAACCCCACAGGGTCTAGTTTTCACATTTGTGTGCTTGCAGTAAGAAGGGAAGACATGGGGTTTAGACGTCTTCCCCACAGTTTTGCATAATTTCCTTTGGAGAGACAGTGGAGTCTGCCATTCTCAGACAGTCAGTCAGTGGGCATGATTTGTCCATACCTCTATCTTGATGATAGAAGTGGGAGCAATGCTCCTGTTTGGAGAGACTAGAAGAGGATGGGAAAGCCCGGAACTGTGATACCTTATCAATTCAATTTCCTTTATATGGGAAAATCAGTAGTTTGCCTAGAATAAGTAGGAAAGGGAACAGCATTCTAGGCTTGGGGCATCAGTCAACTTGTTTTTTAATCCATTTTGTCTTGTTTCTTCTTGTTGACAAGCTGGGGAAAATAGAATAAATGATGGGGAAAAAAAGTATATCTATTCTAATGCTACAATGCCATCGCTACAAAATACATTACAAGAATCTGAAGGCGTGCCCCATGAATTTTAAGCAGAAGGATAATTATGGCTAACTGAGACCAACTCTATTGCTGCAGGTTTGCCTGGTGAGAGAAATGCGTAATAGAATCCAGATGAGAAGTGTAATACAGCATTGTACCAGAAAACAGACTGAAATATTGATACTTCAAGAAACTCATTTTTTGGTGCAATACACTAAATACTATATGATCTTATTTAAAGCAAGAGGATATTATTCCATATATGATTAACATTCAATAGGTCTGGCCATCTTAATAAAGAAAGACTCATTTATAAACTGTAAAAATTCCATTATAGACACAGATGGCCGTTATATTATACTACGCTTACACTTCTAAACTACACTTACACTTTTAAAAACAAGAATTTACAATAGTAGGTTGATATGCTCCAAATGAGGACCCCCCTATTATCCCATTATTTTTTACACACCTTTTCTTAGCTCTGTCTTAATTTCCTGCCCCTCACATAATAGCAAGAGATTTTAACCTAACCCTGAATCAAAGAAATAGGTCACTTGCTAGTACTGAAGCGAAAAAAAAGAGCTGTCCATACCATTAGAGAGTATATGACAGACCTGGGACTAGCAGATCCATTTAGATATAAAGATCCTGAAACTGAAGTATATTCTTTCTTTTCCCAGGTCCACCATGTGCACTTTAGGATAGACTTTGTATCAGCTTCAAAAACTACATTAGATTCTATTACAAACATTGGCTATGGCCCCATAATAATTTCAGACCATGCCTTGATGACATGGGAGGCTGAACTAAGTGGTACCATATGTTGAGCTAGAATATGGAGATTGGACCAGACTATTCTTGAAGATCAGGATTTTGATCACTTTTTAGGTGCTGAGTTTTAAAGAAAATAATGAGGAGGAAACCTCACTTTTTAATATATGGGAGGCATTAAAACCTACATTAAGAGAACAGGCAGAGCACCAGGAGGAAGGAGCTGCTAGTATAACTAAACTTCTCTACTGGGACTAAGAACTAGAACTCTTGTACTGGGACCTTCAATTTAGGGTAAAAAAAAAAGTTAGTGTGTTTGTCAGAGTTAGTTGAAGTGAATTGTTAACTGTGTATCTGTTATCTGTGTAGTTATCTACGTGCTTGTCACAGGTGTCTGAAGGGAATTGTTATCTGTGAAATTAACTAAGTGTAGAAGATTTGCAAAGTAGGGGGAGTTACCTAGGTGCTTGTCACAGGTGGCTGAAGGGAATTGCTATCTGTGAAATTACTAAGTGTAGAAAGATTTGTAAAGTAGGGGAAGTGGCTTGGCTAGAAGGAGTCAGGTTAAAACCAGATTTAAACACTGCCCGAGATAGCTTCTGCCAGAGAACAGGCAGAGCACCAGGAGGAAGGAGCTGCAGGTATAACTAAACTTCTCTACTGGGACTATATTGCCCTCCTCCCCTCCACCCTAAACCAGTTCTACTTTTATAGGCACAGGATTTGACTGACAACAGGAACTTCCTGTTTGGGAGCAGGAAGTGAGTGATCACAGAGCCACCAAAGACTCACCATCCTAGAAGGGCAAGAGTAGCTCTCCGTCCTCCCTAGCTGCTGGAGGTCTGACTCTGAGCAAGTAAGAGACTACTGAGAAATATAGGAACTTTGTCTCAGAACAGGAAGATCAGGAGCTAAAAGGGCACAGAGGCAGTAAGTAAGTAGAGAGAGAAAAAAAGAAATAAACAAACAGAGGAAAGAGTAAGTATTCCGAACAACAGTTAGGGGGTCAGAAATAAGATATGATGGGAGTGGTGCAGTGCAGTGGCTGTGGAGCAGCAGTCTTCTGGGAGACGTTCTGAAGGATGCGGTGTTGTCCCATCTGTAGGCACCTCTCTGGGCTGAGGGAGGAGGTTGCTCATCTCCAGGCTGAGTTGGCCAGGATTTGTGGGACCTCCTCTCTCACCCAGGGACCACCAGGGTCACTGCCATTGCCTCAGAGGTTGCCAAGAAAGAGGAGCGGTTGGACCACAGCAGGTTCAGGGAGGGTGAGGGTGGTGGAACAGAGGTGCATCCCTCCAGTTGTACCTCTCCACAGTTTCTATGCTGTTCTGGAAAAGTGTAGTTCTTCTATGGAGGCACTCACAGTGGAGACCAAGGAGGATGCTGGGAACCTCCACAAAAGAGACCCACAAGAGGGTGGCATGGGACCCCACAGGGGAAGGAAACAACTCCTGGTGTGGGACTCCATTCTTAGGAAGGTAGAACTGGAGAAGGAAGGGGAGAGGGAGGTAAGGTGCCTGCCTGGTGCCATGACTTGGGAGGGATAGGGAGCGAATCCTCAGGATCACAGGAGCAGCTGCACATGGGAGGGGTCCACCTAGGGACAAATGACCTGGCTAAGAAAGGGATCAGAGCGGTGCAAGAAGCATTTGTGGAGATGGGGAGGGGCCTTAGACAAACAGCACGTACGGTAACCTTCTTGGAGGTGCTGCCTGTCTATGGCACGGGTGAGGCTAGGGTGCTCCACACCATGGGATTCGATCAGTGGTTGAAAAACTGGTGCAGAGCTCAGGGATTTGGCTTCATTGGGGACTGGGGGTCCACATGGAGGGGTGCAGGCCTATGCTGGCATGATGTTCTGCATCTGTCCAGGAGGGGAACCAGGATCCTAGGTGATAGGTTTAAATGCTTCATTGGCGAGCATTTAAATTAGCCAAGGGGGTATGGCTAGAGAGGAGCAGGGAAATCCTAGCCCCCCCAAAAAAATCAGGGTACTAAGTGAGGTAGACACCAACATAGAGATGTCGACAGGGAGAAGTGCAGGGGTAAACAGAGAAAGTGAGAAACGCAATAAGGACAGGGATGGGGCAAAAAGGGGTAAGGCCATCAAGAAATGGAGGGTAATGAGTACCAACACCTGTAGTCTGGGCAACAAGCTCCTGAACTGGTGGCCTTGATGGAAGTGGGATGCCTGGATATCGTGGCAGTCACAGAAACATGGTACACAGAGAACCGTGACTGGGATGTTAACATACCAGGGTATACAACCTACAGGAGAGACAGGGAGGGGAGAAGAGGGGGTGGAGTAGCTCTCTATGTAAGGGAAGGGATAAAAGCAACTGAACAAAAGAGTAAACAGGGAGGAGAGGAGGCACTGTGGGTCATCTTAGAGACTTGAAATGGCACCACAATCCGCACATGGGTTGTATAAAGACCCCCATGTCAGGGGGAGGGAATGGACAAGGATATGATAGAAGGCATACTTAGGATGGCAGAGAAAGGGGAGATACTGTTGATGGGGGACCTTAATATGCCAGATGTTAACTGGAGCACCTCTGCTGCAGCCACATCCAAAAGTAGGGCCATTCTTGATGCCCTTCAAGTGACATGCCTCAGACAGCTAGTTTTGGAACCCACTCGTGAGGGAGCAATCTTAGACCTCGTACTCTCAAATGGGGACAGTGAGAGGATCTCAGATCTAGAAGTGGGTAGCCATTTGGGAACAAGTGACCACCAGACAGTGTGGTTCATGATAAACTCAACTACAGAGTCAAGCCATACAAAAGTGAGGGTTCTGGACTTCACACTGACTTTGGCAAGATAGAAGAGTGCCTTAGAAAAGCACTAGCAAACAGGCTAGAAGGAGGGGTGGAGCAACAATAGGGAAATATCAAAACTGCCATCACAGAGGCAACACGCCTTTGTGTAAAGCAAATAAACAAATCAAAATGAAATAAAAAGCCACTATGGTTCTCAAAAGAGGTGTCGGTGAAGGTTAGGGAGAAAAATATAGCATTTAGGAAGTATAAGCAAACACAGAAGGAGCAGGACAGAGAACTGTACCAGTTAAGGCAGAAGGAAGCAAGGAGGGTAGTCAGAATAGCAAAGGCCCAAACTGAGGAAAAGATAGCCGACTCGGTTAAGAAGGGGGATGAAACCTTTTATAGGTATATCAGGGAGCGTAGAAAGACAAAGGGAGGGATAGTGAGGCTGAATAGAATGGACGGTGGGTGGGCAGAGAGGGATAGTGAAAAAGAAGGGATACTGAATGAATACTTCTGTTCAGTATTCACAAAAGAGGAGGTGGGGGAGGTGCCTAATCCAATTAAAAGAAGCACTCTGGAGAGGGGGGTTGATCCCAGCCCTTTCACAGAAGAAAGGGTTCTGAAAGAACTCCTAAAACTGAAGGTGGACAAAGCAATGGGTCCTGATGGAATTCACCCCAGAATTCTAAAAGAATTAATCAGAGAACTAGTGACACCACTGACTACCCTTTTTAACAAATCATGGGAGGATGGTGTGATACCTGAGGACTGGAGGAAGGCAGATGTGATTCCCCTTCACAAAAGTGGGACCAAGACAGAGGCAGAACACTACAGACCTATCAGTTTGACCTCTGTGGTAGGGAAAGTGATGGAATCACTTCTAAAGGAAAGAATTATTGAGTACCTAGAGGCCAGTGGGGCACAGGACCCAAGGCAACATGGGTTCACAGCGGGAAGCTCATGTCAGACGAATCTAATTGATTTCTTTGACTGGGTGACCAAAGTAGTAGACCAGGGAGGGGCTGTGGACATGGCCTACCTAGACTTTAGCAAGGCATTTGACACAGTCCCACACAAAATATTAATAGTCAAATTAACTAGCCTGGGAGTGGGTCCCAGGGTGGTAGCCTGGGTAAAACACTGGCTGGACAACAGGACACAGAAGGTAACTGTAAATGGAGTCCACTCTGAAGAAAGAGGGTTACTAGTGGGGTACCGCATGGTTCAGTACTGGGTCCAGTCCGTTTTAATGTCTTTATAAGTGACATTGCAGAGGGACTGAAGGAAAAGTGTGCTTTTGCAGATGACATAAAGATCTGCAACAGGGTTGATACACAAGGAGGCGTGGAAAGGATGAGAAGGGACTTGGCAAGGTTGGAGGAATGGTCAGAAGTATGGCAGCTTGGATTCAATGTAAAGAAGTGCAAAATAATGCACCTGGGATATATAGGGAGAGGTATCACCAGCAGAAAACAGGAAGTTGTTATCCCCCTGTACAGACAGTTGGTGAGACCCCATCTGGAGTACTGTGTCCAGTTCTGGAGACCCCATCTCCACAAGGACATAGACAGGATGGAGGCAGTTCAGAGGAGGACAACTAAAATGGTGCAGGGTCTGCAAGAGAAGCCAAACGAGGAGAGACTAAAGGAGCTTAATATGTATACCCTTGAGGAAAGGAGGGAGAGGGGGGCATGATAGAAACATTTAAGTACCTCAGTGGAATCAACAAAGTCCAAGAGGGTAGCATCTTTCAGAAAAAGAGATGTGCAAGAACAAGGGGACACAATTTGAAGATAGAGGGGGGACGGCTCAGTGACAATTTAAGGAAGTATTTTTTCACAGAGATGGTGGTGGACGCATGGAACAGCCTTCCTGAGGAGGTTGTGGGGTCTAAAACTGTAGGAGAATTCAAGAATGTATGGGACAGACATAAGGCAATTTTTGTGGGGGGTAGGAAGAAATAGGCTGTTGGTTAAATAGGATCTGCAGCTTATCCTCTAGGTAGGGAAATGGGCAGACTAGGTGGGCCAAGCAGTCCTTATCTGCCGTCAAAGTCTATGTTTCTATGTTTAAGGGCACATATCAATACGTACATGTCCTATAGGAATAAAAGGCAGAAAGAACAACTCAAAAATCTGGAAGAACAAATAAGAGTAGAGGAACAAGCATATTTATTTATTTATTGAAAAGTTTCACCAGGGAAGGCACACTGAGCTGGGAGCTCGTTTCCAGATGTGTCCTGGGGGGAAGGGGGAGTGGTACAAAATGAGGTTTTACATTCAAGAACAAATACAATTACATGCTAGCAGTCTGAATAAAGCACAAAGTAGTACTCATTTTACATTGATATACAATAGGTCATAAGAACAGTACCAAAGTGAGGTTTTACACTCTAGAAACAAATACAAAATACACGTTAGCAGTCTGATTACTGCACAGAAGTAGTGCACAATTATATCTTGATGTACAGTACATCATGAGACCAGAGTAGAGGAAAAGACAGTTAGCTAGCTATTCATAGAGCTTCAATTCAGTATTATTTAGAAAATAGTTACAGTGCATGACATGAACTAGAGTAAAGAAAACTGATTACACTAGTCACTAAAATGTCGAGCAGTTCAATTATAAGTGCCTATAACTGTGGTATTACCACTTGGAGAGTGGGAGTCAGGAGGGGAAGCTTTGAGGGGGGTGAGGCTGGGCAAATGGTGAGGACTTTAGTAGCAGTTGCAAGAGGGGAAAGTGAGGTCCCTGAGGTGGTTTGAGAGGACCCGAGGGGGAGGGGCATTTTGAATTGCAGTAGGGAGGGAGTTCCAGATTTTGGGGAGACAGTGGCTGAATGCAGCTTGGCCAATGGACGTGGAGACTGGAGGAATTATTAGGGTATGACCATTTGAGCTCCTGAAGGTACAGGAGTGGAGGGGAGGACTGGAGAATGAGGCTGAGGTCAGCTGGGAGAGTGCCGAACCAGAATTTACTCACAAAGTTTGTGCAGTGGGCACGGTGCCTGTCTCTAAGAGAAGGAAGGAAGGGAGAGAGACTGATACAAGGAGCAGTGATGAGTATGAGGAGAACAGCCAAGAGCATAACAGCAGAATGAGTGAAAGACAGTGTCCAATCTGGCAAAAGTGGTGCCTGAGGCAGCACTGTAGACTTTGTCACCATAGTCAAAGTTTGGGAGGATCATTTTCTGGATGATAGCATGGCATGCCGACAGTGGGATACAGTCACGGTTCCTGTACAGGGCACCCAGCTTGGGGTGCAGTTTTTTGACTATACCATCCACAGTGCCAGAGATTTGGTCAAGCCAGATATCTAAAGGTGGTAACATCCTCCAGAGGGAGCCGTCCAGGGTGCAGAAGGCAGGAAAGGAGGGGAGGCTGGAGAATCTCTGCCTTCTGCCAAAGTACATGGAGATGGTGCAGTAAAAGAAAGTCACGGCACTCACCATCCTGTGGTTCCTCTGATAAGAAACGCTGCCCAAGCAGGAATGTATTCAAAATACAATGGTGTTTATTTGATGGAGACAAAGTCCAAAGTGCAGAGTGCAAGGTGCAAAATGCAAACAGCCACGGTTGTGGGGAGCAGCAGAAATCACCTGACGTTTCACCAATTACTGGCTTTATCAAAGGTGGTGCCCTCTATTGTCTGGGGTATTTTATAGCAATTTAAACGCATGACCACATCAATTAATACATAGTGCAATCATTTTATAATGTGCTATTACAGTGTAAAAAACCCATAATAAAATATCCAGGACACAAACATTAACACATTTTAACACAGTTCAATACAGATCCCAGGAAACTGCACTTAAATTTTAAACAGGGCAGTAGTAATTTAGAACTGTCCCTTGTGGTTGTGCACACCTGGAACAAATAAAGCAAAGACTCCACTTAAAATCTAGTATTCTCTCTTTAGAAAAATAATCCTACCCTCTTTATTCTAGGACCATTTCTTATGTTCCTTTCAGACCTGTTTTAGTTTGTACAAACAAGGGGGTGGAAAAAACTGAACTAGAAGGGGCGGAGGGAGTTATTGGGCAAGTGGAGAGAAATCTTTCATGAAGCATCCATGAATTGGTTACGTCTTATTCTGAAGGAGACTAAAGCAACAGAGGAGGAAATTAGGAAGAAACTGGAGGAGAAGGAAAAACATTTGGAAATGCTTTCAACAGACAGGAACTCTGATGGATTTAAAAAACAATTGCAGAAAGAGATACAGAACCAGGACAAGAAAATTTGTGCTACGAAGAGGAGGAAATTCATATGAGATGAGAACGACTACCAGCGTGGACATATTTTTAGTTGGCCTAAAAGAGAGAACAATGAAAGGAAACCAAGGGTGCAATTTGGGCCCCGCTCCATTCTTAAACAGACCAATCAAGCCAAACAGCCTTTAGAAAGAAACAGAGCAGTGACCCCAGGAGTAAACAGTGCCTCAGAAACAAGTGCTACAAGTATCACAAGTGACTCGGAACAATCCAATGTTTTTTTTTTAGATGAAGAACTTGCAGAGGACAACCCACAGAGGACAGGCAAGAGGAAGATAAAGTACCCGTCCCAAGAAGGAGAACAAGAAGGGCCAAAAGGAAATCGAGGGGGCCACGGCGGCCAGATACGCAAACGGAGATACCAGCAGCAACAGACACTCAGGTAACGAGTGGGGACAACGTAATTAACCTGCTGAACTATGACTTAAGTGAAAGTGAGAGACAGGTATTAAATAAAGGTCTGTCTTTTGTCCCCCACAGCTGATAATGACTTTTTTCAAACCACTATTGATCTGCACAGATTGTGTAGGGTACTAAGTTTGAGGTGTTTCTTTTCATGTAACAACAATATGGGGCATTCAGATGAAACTGTGACGGATGTGACACAAGGGGAGACTAATGATGGCAATGACATGTGGGAGGGAGTACCAACCCAAGATGTGCTAGACCAATAGTTCTCAGACTTTGTCACAGTGAGCCTCCCCAAATCCATGGAAAAGATTTTGAGCCTCCCCCAAAAATTGAAATAATCTTGGGGGTCCCCAAAGAAAAATAACGTATTGTACTTTGTGCAGTACACCATGAATAAATTGAAACCCCTCTGAGTATTTGGCTCACATTCAGTTCTTTGTCTTATACTGACTTGGAACTTTGAAAAGAGCCCTGTGCTCAAAGGTGTTATCTGAATAACAAGTAAATAAAATAAACAAATATTATTATTCAGCTTATTGTAACCCCCCACAGGCCAACCTACTTGCTCTGCTATTTTCATTCCTGAATCATTGTTACCCCTTGTTGCAGTACCTTCATGGGTCAGACTACTTCTTCTGTTTCCTCTCTATATGAAATACCCTTCCTACATACTTTGCCTCTCCCCCTTCTTCCCTGCTCCTAAGCAACTTCTCTGGGATTACTTTGCTCCTTCCTGCCATTGCTCTTAGCACTTATATGCTTAATCCTTGTATTTGGGCTGTTCTGCCATCAGTCTACAATTTGATCAACTACCACCACTCATTATTAATTTATTGTTCATATTTATTTGCACTATTGCTCATTGTATATTTCTTGATTGTTCTGCAGTTACCTTTTGAAATGTATTCACTCCCTACCCTTCCCCGGGTACACCTGAAATGAGCCGTGGCTCATTCACCTTCACTTGTCACCTATTAGTAAATAAATACATAAAATTCACCTACTATTATTATCATCCTCTTTCAGTTTGCTTCATCTCTTCACACAAAATATATAAAACCCAAAATTTAAATACAGCACTTTTTCAGACTTGCTTGAGCCTCCCCTAGAACAGGTTGTGGCCTCCCCAGGGAGGCTGGCCTCACCATTTGAGAACCCCTGTGCTAGAAGCATTAAATGAAAATGCTAGTAGCAGCACTGTGTCAGTAGGGAATAGCCAGTTTAGGAAGAAAATGAGCACATTTTGTACACTACAGCCCCCGACAGTCACTGTTTTCAAGAAATTGTGTGAAAGTGAGTTAGAAAAAATGAGACGAGGAATATGCACCTCGTTTTTGTAACATAACTAGGGAAGCGAAGTTAGCAATTGAAAGCTTAAAGAGCAACTATTCAGGTCTTTTCCACAAGAACAGTAAAGAAGCCTAAC
Source organism: Neoceratodus forsteri (assembly GCA_016271365.2). Lineage (NCBI taxonomy): Eukaryota > Metazoa > Chordata > Ceratodontiformes > Ceratodontidae > Neoceratodus > Neoceratodus forsteri. Next base: position 1,226,813,821 of record CM057450.1, read on the forward strand.
TGGCCCTTGTTTATACTGCCAGAATTTTAATGTTTCATTGTCCTCATTTGGGAAGGAAGGGTCATATTTTGACCTCGTGAAGCTGTGCAACTTGATCCTTCCCTTCCTTGTACCTGCTCTAACTGTGATCCACCCAGCGATATACTTGATTTGCCGATGTCACTGTATGGACGGTGTGGGAGGCACTACACAGGAATGAATGGGCTGGTTTATAATTAATTTTTTTGTATTTCAAATGGCCATCTGGACAAATCAAGGGCAAAGCTCAACTAACAAGGTCCGTGTTAGCTGAGGGGTGCCCTTGATTTGTGGAGGATGGCCATATGAAATACAAAAAAATTACTTTTAAAACCAGCCCCATTCATTCCTATGTAGCGTGCCCTTCCCCTCCATGCTGTCTGCATAGCAACATCAGCAAATGTGATGGCGCGAGGGCAGATCACAGTTAGAACAGGTACAAGGAAGTGGAAGGGTTTGGCACGACACAGCTCCACAATGCCAAAATGCGATCATTTCCCTTCCCAAACAGGGACACTGAAACATTAACATTCTGGCAGCATATAACAAGGGACCAGGTAAGGCTTCTTTACTGTTTTTGTGGGCAACTTTCTGAAATACTGGGATAGTTGCTCTTTAAAGGGCAACAGTCTGACTACCATAAAACCAGCTGATAAGGGTGGGACTGTGGTAGTGATGAACACTGAAGATTTTGTAAATGAAGCAAAATGACAACTTGATATGAGGGAGTTGTACACACCAGTAGGTTCGGACCCCACACCACCCCACCTTAAGAGACAGATTGATGATTTTGTGGAATGGGCTGGCAATACAGATCCTATTACAGAAAAGGAGAAAGGGTTCCTTATAACAAAAGCACCATTAAGAGCCCAAATGTATGCTTTACCCAAGGTTCATAAATCCCTAGAATGCCCCCCATGTAGACCGATCATATCAGGGGTGGTCACAGTCACTGAACCTCTGTCCATATTTGTGGATGACAATCTCAAGCCACTGGTATATGGTTTGCCCTCATTTGTTCTGGACTCTGCTGAAGTTGTCAAGATGTTAGATAATCTACAGGTGGAAAGAGACTCTATTTTAGTTACATTGGATGTAGAGTCTCTCTACACCAACATTCCCCACGAGGGAGGCCTGAAAGCCCTGAGAGATATTTCCTCAACAGGAGGGGGGATGGGGTGAGACCAGAGACAGATTTACTGATTGAGATGGCTAAGATTGTCCTGGAGGGTAATTATCTTGCATTCATGAGCAGGTATTACCATCAGTAAAAAGGAACAGCCATGGGGGCCACCTTCGACCCCTGCTACGCAAATCTGTATATGGGGTTCTGGGAGGAAGAATACACATGAGACAAACAGATGAACCCATACTGGTCCCAGGTGAGGGTCTGGAAGCACTTCATTAATAATGTGTTCATGGTGTGGCGGCGTGGGAGCATGGCGGAGTTAGAACAGTTCATTAAATACCTCCATGAATGTAATCAAAACCTTAAATTTGCTTGTACTGCCGGCACAGAAGAGATATTGTTCTTGGATTTATGTATTAAAAAAGAGGAGAATGGCGGCATTAATATGAGCCTGTATAGGAAGCCCACAGACCACAGCACCATTTTACTAGACAATAGCTGCCACCCACATCACACTGTGAGCAATATCCCCAAAAGACAGTTTTACCACATCAAAAGAAATTGCAGTCAGGAGGAAACATACACCTGAGAATCAGAAAAACTGGAGAAAAGATTTCTGGAGAGGGGGTATGGAGAAAGTGTTATTGGGGATGCAAGATCTGCCACTGAGGAAGTAGACAGGGAAACTCTACTTAATAAAAGAGTGGTAGATCTGAATGAAGATAACACACCTGACAGGGTTAATTTTGTATGTACATACAGTGTGCGCTCCTGGAAAATTAAGGAGATACTGTATAATAACTGGCATGTACTGGAAGCAGACTCAAGGCTGCGTGAAACATCCAGGACTCCTTCCAGCATGGCATATAGGGGGCCAAAAAATTTGAGAGACCACTTAGTTCAATCAGTTCAGCCTGTTATGAGACCCAGAAACTGGCTGCCCCCCTTACTAAAGGTGTGTAAAAAGTGCGGCAGATGTGAATATTGTGAATATGTGAATGAATGTACACAGATACAAAATCCTTATGATGGAAATGTCACACGTCCGTCGCACTTCATAAACTGTGACACCATGTATGTAGTCTATCTGGCCACTCTCACTTGTGGGGCCTATTACGTAAGTAGAACAAAGAGAAAATGGAAAGAACGAACAGGCAAGCATGTGAGTGCAATCAACAATGGCAACCTTGAGTATGTATGGGCAGTCCATATGCAGGGTATGATTAACAAAAAAGAACACATTTTGAAATTCATAGGCTTAGAAGAAGTATGCTTAGGAGCAAGAGAAGGGTGATAGGGAACTGGCCCTAAGTAGAGGAGAAAACTACTGGATCTATAAGTTGGGGCCTGTATACATGGAAAGGGTCTCAATGATCAAATAGAAATAGAACCCTTTCTGTTAAAGTGAGTAGGCCCCTGTTCTGACACATGATTCTGATAAACTCTGCTATGTTCTCTCCTAGGTCACTGGAAGCCTGATTCTTAGAAGCAGAGCTGATCCGTGGGCACTAATTCTCAGAGTAGGCACATGATTTCTGTCCTTTGATTACGTATTGATTCATGCAAGTTGTCAATTTTGTTGTCAGTTTGATAATAATATTAGTTATGCTACCTTCCTGTGTTAGCAATGGGAACATGCAACTCAAAAGATGATTTTGTTTTCCTTCATGTAACTTGTATCCTCCTTGCTTACTCCTCTTTCTCCTCCCAGTCCCCTTCTTCCCTTTGGCCCCCTCCCCCTTTCTGGTTCAGTTTTTTCCACCCCCTTGCTTGTACAAACTAAAACAGATCTGAAAGGGACATAAGAAAAGGTCCTAGAATAAAAGAAAAAAAGTGGGTAGGATGATTTTCCTTAACAAGAAATACTAGATTTTAAGTTGAGTCCTTACTATATTTGTCCCAGGTATGCACAACCACAAGGGATAGTTTAAAATTATTACTGCCCTGTATAAAATTTAAGTGCAATTTCCTGGGATCTGTGTTGAACTGTGTTGAAATATGTTAATGTTTGTGTCCTGGATATTTTATTATGTTTTTTTACACTGTAGTAGCATTTTATAAAATGACTGCACTATGTATTAATTGATGTGGTCATGTGTTTAAATTGCTATAAAAAAAAAACAGACAATAGAGGACACCACATTTGATAAAGCCAGTAATTGGTGAAACGTCAGGTGATTTCTGCTGCTCCCCACAACCGTGGCTGTTTGCATTTTACACCTTGCACTCTGCACTTTGGACTTTGTATTCATCAAATAAATGCCACTGTATTTTGAATACATTCTTGCTTGGACAGTGTTTCTTACTAGAGGAACCATAGGAGGGTGAGTGCCGTGACTCTCTTTTACTGCAGAATTTGGTTGTCACAGACCACCTGGTCCTGCCTGGATGGCTCTGCTTTGAACCTACATGGAGAAGGTCTTCTTGGTGTTGAGGAAAAGCTAGTTAGAGTGTAGCCAGAGCTGAACTTGATCAAAGTCGAGCTGGAGTCTGCGCACCACATCACAAATGAAGGGGCTAGAGGTGAAAAGAACTGTGTCATCTGCATACATGTGGATAGATGTAGATAAGCAGACAGAAGGGTGATCACTGAGGAAGATGGAAAAGAGTAGTGGTCCTAGTACAGAACCTTTCGGGACCCCAATGGTTATAGGCAAGGGAGAGGAGAGGGCATCTCCAATTTGGACTGATTGGGATCTGCCCATGAGGTAGGAACAGAACCAGCCATTTTCCAATGGCCTTGTCAGAGAGACCAGCAGCCTGCAGCTTGGCTGGTAATAGGGAGTGGGAGACAGTGTTGAATGCTTTGGCAAGATTGATGAATGTGGCGGAGGTGAAGAGCCCATGGTCCATGCCTTTGAGGATGGAGTCAGTGAGCTTGAGGAGTGAGATAGTTGTGGAATGGTTCTTCTGGAAGCCATACAATCAACATCAGAAACAGATTTACAGAACTTACTGGTCACAAAAAACAAATACAATACCATAGCAAAATTAATATCTAGTGCTGACAAACAGAAAATGAGCAAAGTATTACTATCTATGTGAAAATCTAGATAGGTTATTAGCATGGCAGCTTAAATACGCCAACAAAGCAATAACAAAAATTAAGGTAAAGGATGGAGTGACATTTACATATCAGAAACAAATAGTGGATGTCTTCAAGGACTACTATTAAAATTTGTATCTTCCTGAATCCAGACCTACTAACATTCAAACAGAACAATTTTGGATTAGATAAACCTGCCTAAAATAACAGAGGCTCAAAGACAAGCGCTGGAAAAGGAAATAACTGAAGTAGAAATTATTGAGCAATAAAGAGGTTACCAGCAAACTCATCTCCTGGCCCAGATGAGATAACAATGGCTTTTTATAAAAAACATCAAGACATTCTAGCCCCTAAATTAACAAAAACGTTCAACATGATAAAGGCAAATTAAGCAATGCTCACCTCCTTTGATGATGCCTACATAATTTTAATTCCCAAACCAAATAACCCTCTGCATTGTCCATCTTCATACAGATCAGTAACATTGTTGAACTGTGATTATAAAATATTTTCAAAAATCCTAGCCTCACGTCTGAATAAAGTTACCACATTCTTAATATCAGCTGATCAAGTTGGATTTGTAGAGAGTAGGAGATTAACATATGCTATCAGAAAAACACTGGATGTAATGGAGTTGGCCGGAAGCAGCTTCAATTGCACTATATGCTGAGAAAGCCTTCGACAGGGTGAACTGGAATTTTTTGGAGTCCAGTATGAGAAAGCTGAAATGGGTCCGAATACATAGGCTTGGACAAAAGCCATATATTCTTCACCCAAAGCAAAGATATATGCAAATTCTATTTTATCAGCTAGGTTTAATTTATATAGAGGTACTTGTCACCAGTTTTATTTACACTGTGCTTGGAACCATTTGCGCAGCTCATCGCGATAATATTGGTGGAATTAAATTGGGAGGAAAGGAATACACTGTATCACTATATGTAGACAACATACTTATATATCCATCTAATTTTAAAGACTCATGTAATTCCTTGCTTAACCTGGTGGATACTTTTGCAAAAGTCTCTGGATATAAACTGAATTGGCATAAAACGGAAGTAATGTTACTGAATAAAGCTAAACCATTACCCTACAATTTTGTGGTACAGCCTCAGGAATCCTTTTAAAAAAAAAATATTAATAATTTATACAGACAAAATTATGAACCAGTAAAGAAAACTATCATAAACGATATGGAACGCTGAATACATTTGCTGTTGACACTGATGGGAAGGGCTAATATAATACAGATGAATGTCCTTCTGAGACTATTGCTTTTGTTTCAGACCCACCCCATCAGTGTCCCAAACAAATATTTTGTATAACTGGAAAAAAAAATAAAGAATTTTTTTGTGGCAAAATAAAAACCAAGATTAAAAATGGAAAAAATGTATCCTTCAAAGGAATTAGCTTGAACCAAACTACCAAACTTTAAATGATATTATATGGCAGTGTAACTGGAAGGATTTTTCGATAGCTATGTTAACAATACTTCAACTGTACAGTGGAAGAATACTGAATTAAACAATACTCCTTTTATGAATTTAAAAGCAGCATTGACTATGCCACTTTACAACAACGTGTATTATGATAAAACATCAACATTCTTAGAAAACTCAACCAAAATTTGGCAGGAAGTAAATAAAATGTTGGGACTAAAAAAAGGACAGTTACGTAAGAACTTACCGTAACAACAGATCTTTGAGAGGAGCTCTTGCAGCAGGCTACACTATAAGGACTGAAGCCAGCAGGCACGAGGATCCCACAGAAGACTTCTAGCTAGCAGTCTATAGCGCAGGACCACCCTCTGTCATCGGCCCATCCTGATATCGGCCAATGGTATAAAAGGGGCGATCCCCCAGCCCAACCTCAGTTCTCCTGCCAGAGACCACGGCAAACTCAGAAATGGAGAACCAAGGAGATTCCTCTGAAATGAGGAAATGAAAACAGCCAATAGAGAAACAGTCCCCAGAGGGAAGGTGGGAGGGAAAGCAGCATCTGCTGCAAGAGCTCCTCTCAAAGATCTACTGTTATAAGTTTCTACATAACTGTACTATCTCACTTTGAGGGGGAGCTCTTGCAGCAGGCTACAGCACAAGGACTGAGTCCCAAACAGTGGACGGACTAATCTCTGCCATCACGGAGGAGGTAAAAGTCTGCTGAAATTGCTCATGAGAGCAGGCCTTGTAGGACAGCGAGACCAAAGCCTGTTCCATGACGAGAGGCAATGTCCAAACTGTAATGCCGAATGAAGGTGTGTATAGAACTCCAAGTGGCAGCTCCGCATATATCAGCCAAAGGCACATTTTTAATGGATGCAGCCATACCCCTGGTAAAATGGCCATTGACTGGTCCTGGCAAAGGCTTGTCATATTTGCGGTAGCAATAAACAATACAGTTGACTAACCATTTAGATAAAGTTTGCTTAGAAACAGGAGCCCCTTCAGTCCTCGGGGCGAAAGAAACAAACAACTGTTCAAACTTTTGAACAGCACGGGTGTGATCTAAGTAGTAACGAAATACCTGGTAACATCCAGAATATGAAGTAGAGCCTCCCCTCTGTTAGAATACTCTGGGTAGTAAACTGGTAGGTGGATGTCCTGATTCAGTTTAAACTCAGACACCACTTTAGGCAAGAACTTAGGATTTGTCTGCAAGGATACCCTGTCCCTGTGGAAAATTAAATAAGGCTCTTTACACATTAGAGTAATGGCAACTAAAATAACACTTTCCAAGACAGAAAGTGAAGCTCGCAACTTGCAGCTGGTTTGAAAGGAAGCAGCGTAAGTTTTCCAAAACAAATAAAAGGTCCCATGGGGAAACATGGTCCCTGATGGGAGGTTTGAGGTGAAGAACACCCCATGAGAAAGTGCAGGAAAGATCCAGCTTGGCAAGAATTTTGCCCTCTACAGGTGCATGATACGTAGAGATGGCCAATAAATGTACCTTAATAGAGGAGTAGCTCAGTCCTGAGTCTGACAGAGAAAAGAGGTACTACAATATGGAATTTACTGGACAGGTGAATGGATCTAGGTGGTGAGTGGAGGTCCAAATGCAGAACTGCTTCCCACTTAATCGTACAAGTGGCCACCAAGACATCTACCACTCTGAAGGAAACGCCAAACCAAGCAACTGCTAGGTCTTCAGGAGCTATGCATGCAGGTGCAACGACTTGAGGTCCGGATGGACCAGGGTGCCCTGCTCCTGGGACAGCAAGCCTGTGCTCAGGGGTAGGGAGACTGGAAGTTCCACTGCCAGCTGCTGAAGTAGTGAGAACCAAATTGGACATGGGCTGTAAGGCGCTCTAGGATCATCCCTGCTCCCTCTGACTGCAATTTGAGAAGGATTCTTTGCAGTAATGGATAGGAAGGGGAGGCATACAGAAACCTCCCTGTCCAAGAGATGGTCAACGCATCTCACCAGAAAACACCAGGCCCTGGATCTAGCAAGCAAAAACTGGGCAGTTTGGCATTGAGTGGAGACACAAAGAGGTCCAACTCGGGCTAGCTCCACTTGTCAAATAACTCTTCAGCCACCAACTGAAGGAGTTCCCATTCGTGTACCTTGGACCGAGACTGGCTTAAACTGTTGGCCAAGGTGTTTTGTACACCTGGGACATGCACAGCAGCAAGTTCCAGATGATACTCAATGGCCCAATATCAGACTCTCATGGCTTCCCTGCAGAGGGGGTAAGTGTGAGTCCCTCCTTGCTTGTTTATGTAGAAGACCACTTGACACGTTGTCCACCTGAATTAGGAGAGGGCCCGGGAGCAGATTCATCTGGAATGCCTGTAGGACATGAAATATTGCCCGCATCACCAATATATTGATATGGAGATGTTGCTCTTGGGTTCTGTCCTGTCCGAGGGCAGGAAGGCTTTTTCTTTGGTGGTGTCCAGAAATGCCCCAATGTACTGCAGTCTTTGGCTGGGTCATGGGGAGGACTTTGGGAGACTGAGAGTAATCCCTAGGTCTCAAGACAAGGTAAAAGTGTCTTCCATGGTGCTGACCAGCTGATCCCTGGAGGGAGCTGCCAAGAACCAATCGTCTCGGTAGGGGAAGACATAATGATCTTTCCTCAGGAGGGCCACAGCCACTACTGCTAGGCACTTTGTAAAGAAACGTGAAGCAGAGGACAGGCCGAATTGGTAGTGGGGTTGAAAGACCAAAATGTGGAGGTAAGCGTCCTGCTTATCCAGAAAGCACAGCAAATCCCCCTGATGAAGTAGGGTGAGCAGGCCTGGAAGGGTGACCATCCTAAATCATTTATATTCTATGTACTTATTCAGGTGGCTGAAATCCAGGATAGGCCGTAGGACCCTTGTTTTCTTTGGAACTAGAAAAAAGTGGGAATAAAAGCCCTTCCCTCTTTGATCTGGCGGAACTGGCTCTATGGCCTGCTTTAGCAAGAGTGCTTGGATCACCTCCTGAATGAGGGAGAGGTGTGATGGAGGGTAATGGGAGTTTATGGGTGGGCTGTTCAGGAGCATTGCCTCAAACTCCAGAGTATGCCCTTTCATTATCAGCTGATGAACCCATTGATCCATGGTTATTTTTTTTTTTTAAGTGGCTAGTTTTCCATTAGCAGGTTATACAGATCTGCCACTAGAGGGATCTTGTTCTTTCATTTAAAAAAGTCTACCCTCTTAAAGTAACAGTTGCTTTACTTGCTATATACCTTCCTTGTACTGCCTCCCTACTAAATCCTATTTTAACTCACTTGGTTCATCTCTTGTCCAATGGCATCACAAGGTGTGAAACTATTTCTGGTGCTTTTCTGCACACTTTGGGTGCCACTCTCATTAGGGTGGCACCCCATATCTCATACTCCTGGTCTCCCTACCATAGAGCTTCCTTTTATCACACTTGGCATGGTCACCAGTGTCGATGTAACATACTGCACCCCTTTCTTCCCATGGATGCTGCACCACAGCAGGCTGCACATGAAACATGGAAGTTGTCTGTCCTCTATTGACCCCACTGTTGCTGTGCTACTTGAAAGCATCTCTGTTCCTATGGGCCCTGTTAAAATACGTCTAAAGAGGAAATCTCGTCCCCTTATACTCTATTTACTAAAACAACTCCTGAAACGCCTCATGCTTCTTCTTCTCCTTATTTCTGTGAGTGTACACTCTAATCCAGGCCCTCCTTCATATGGAGTCAATGGCAATAAAAAACAGGGTACCCTTGTCCTGGCCAGTATGAATATCTGCAGTCTGTTAAAAAAATGTGATGCCCTCACTGCTTGGGTTGTAGTACTTGATCCCGACATCCTGTCAGTCGTCAAAACATGGCTGTCACCATCTACCCCTGACTCGGCCATCATCCTACCAGGCCACTCACTTTTCAGACAGGACAGACTATGTAGAAGAGGGGTGGCTGTGCCATATACCTAAAGGAGTCATTGTTGGCCTACCCACTTTCCCTCCCTGAACCAGCTATGGCTATTCAAATCCTTGCTGTTAAGGTTATGCTCGCTGCACACAACAAGGTCCTCAACATTGGCTCAGTCTATATTCCCCCAGACCTTGCCGAACAGGGCTTAAAACCCCTAATGAACTGTGTCATGAGTCTAAAACAAGACACAGAAACCATCCTATTAGGTGACTTTAATGTCAACTGGCTCTTGTCAGGTGTCAGAAGGCATAGGGATGAGTTAACAGGCCTGAACTTTACCCAGTTAATAACAACTCCAACCAAGATAAACTATAAGACTGGGACTAGCACACTCCTGGACTGGGTCCTAATGAATCGTTCAACACATATCTCTCATTCTGAAGTATTGCCCGACACTATCAGTGATCACTCTCCTACCAAGTGTTATTGGTCTAACAAATTTATCAAGCCCCCTGTCAGAACAATCACAAGTAGAGTGCTCTTCCACGGCCACCTGCAGCCACTAAAGTCTCTCCTCCGACAACAAGACTGGTCTTACATTGAAACCGCACCTGATATTGACTCTGCTCTACAATACTTCATTGAACGAAACCTGTGACATCCACGCCCCTTTTAGGACACATAGGATCAAGGGACTTGATAATCCCTGGATCTCTTTTAGCCTTCTGGCTCAAATGAAAGAGCACGCCCACCTCTGGCATAGGGCCAGGACCTCTGGCAGTCAACCTGACATACAGGGCTATAAGATGGCCAGGAATGCATGTACTAAGGCTATCCGTGAGCACAAAGCACGTTACTATAAGGACATCCTTGTCAGGACCTGGGCTGATGGGAAAAAATTCTGTGAAAACCTCTTGGAAATTACTGGGAAAGCATCCAAACAGGCTCCAACTATGTTAAATGTTGATGGGTCTATCACCCATGACCCCGTGTTAACTGCCAACACATTTAATTCATCCTTCACAGACCTTAGCCAAACTCTGCCCCCAAATTTCTTTGAACCACCCAGCACAGCTCCTACATCCACCAAATCAGAAGAGGCCTCTACCAACCCATGTTTCTACTTCAAAGTTATCTTGGAAAGCGAGACCAAGACCTACCTATGTAAAGTTCTAGGAGGAACTAGGACAAGCAGTGATTCCCTCAACCTAAAACGTCTTACCCTAACTCTAGATGAAGTCCTATTCCCCCTCACCAAGCTTCTCAATCGCTCCCTCATACTTTCACAATTCCCCCAGATCTGGAAATCTGCTCTGGTTACACCAGTTTTTAAGAGTGGGGACAGAAGGGAATTATAGGCCAATATCTATTCTTCTCCCGCTGTCCAAAGCACTTGAAAGGATTGTTGCTGACCAGTTTGTGGAGTACCTGGAAAAATGCAACCTACAATGTGTCCAACAACATGGTTTTTGGGAAGGGCACAGTACATCTACAGCCCTACTGGAATTCACAGGTTTCATTCACCATACTCTTGATCAGGGTCAACTTGTTGGTGCAACCTTTATTGACCTGTCTAAAGCATCTGCCACAGTGAATCACCATTTGCTAATACATCAACTTGCTGGGCTTGGTATATCTTTCAGAAGCCCTAAAGTGGTTCACCAGCTATCTAGCAAACCGCACACAGCAGGTAAGAACAGGGTCTGCCCTTTCTGCTAAACTGCCTGTCTCCTCTGGGGTTCCTCAAGGATCGATACTGGGACCCCTTCTATTTAGCACCTTCCTCAATAATCTTCCGGCATCCTGTTCCGAATCAGCACTCCTGTACACGGATGATGCGGTCATTTTCTCAACGATTGCTGACCTTACCCTCCTTCAGAAAAGTTTTACTGAAGCCGAGCCCTGGCTCATCTCTCATAAGTTGGTGCTTAACTGCAAAAAAACTACTGTCATGCTCTTCCATGGTACCCACAGCAAGCACAAAGCCAAACAATTGGTGATTAAAAACAATGTGGGTGTTATCCTTGATCAGACTCAATCTTTTAAATACCTAGGAGTTACTCTGGATAGTACTCTCTCCTACTCCAACCATGTTGAGAATGTTGCCAAGACAGTTAACATTCGCCTAGGCCTTCTACACAGGCATAAACACTGCCTTACTACCGAAGCCCTCAGATTGGCTATCCAAAGTTCAATTGTGTCTATTATTGACTATGGTTTGGTCATTTATGGTTCTGCCACAGACACAACCCTATGTCGGCTCACCACAGCTCTGAATAAGGCATGCCATCTACTAAATGGTGCAGCGTATCATACTCACACTTGTGACCTTTTCGAACAAGCAAACTGGCTTCAACTCCAGGCTTGCATTGAATAGCAAGCCTGCCTTCTGGCTAAGAAGGCAGATCTTGGTCTCCTACCACCAGGTTCCCTTCAGCTTTTCAGTCCCTTTCTGGGGCTCTCAGAGCACACGAAGTTCTGTGAGCCAAACTTTTACTGTCCCTCGCTGTTGAACCTCGCTCCAACAGTGATCCACTGCAGTTAGAGCTGCTAATTTATTTAATTCCCTTCCTCCTGAGATTGCGACGACTACAATCTTGAGACCATTTAAGCGTCAGCTGCATCAATTCCTAGTTTCCAGAGCATCTTGTGACTGCTATACCTAATCTCTGCTGACAGCTAAATGCACTGGGACCTCCCTCTTTTACCATTTGCCCCGTATAGCCCTATGCTGCTGCTGCTCTATTCTACTCACAGCACTTCCTCCCTTATCCCGTTCCCATTCCTGCCCTCTTTTCATCCTACCTCATCCCCCTTCCTTTACCCCTCCACTCCCACTTCCCCTCTCTCCTCTGTTTCCTCACCTTGTTCTCTCCCTCTCCCCCCGCCCCGTGGGTCTTTCCTGCTCAAGCTTCATTGTGGAATCTCCCTCCTTGCTCTTTTTTTGCTCCTTCCACCCCCAATTCACCCCCTGTACTTTCTCTCCTTGTAAGCCCTTTCACCCCTCTTCAGACAAGGCCACTGGCTGCACTTGACACAATAATTATCTTGCCATATTGTTCTTTTGTTTATGTAATTACTTTCCTCATGTTGTACTACTTACTGAAATTGTTGTAATTTGCTATTCTTGTGACTTGACTTGGAACCTCTGTAAAAGAGCCCTTAGCTCAAAGGTCTTTCCGATTTGTGAAATAAATAAATATTCTGTGCCATCCCTCTAAACAGAGAGAAAAGCAACCCCCCACTGCCTCCCCAAAGGTTCTGCTAGGGTCATGGGGGTCGGGTAAGGAGTCAGGCCAAGGAACCGGGGACAGGCAAAAGGGCCTGGGAGGTTTTGGGGGCTCTGAGCCCCGAACCTCTTGAGGCCTGAAAAGTGGCCTTACGGTTAAAGGCACCTCTGGTTTGTTGGCCTCGGGGCTATTGCCCGAAGGACCGAGGAAATGGCTGGCAGTGGTTCTGTTTTTAGTTAGATCTGTACATGGTCTGTACAGATCTGATAGCCTTGCCAGATTAACCTTTTCCGACTCCTTGCCAAAGAGGACTGAGCCCTTAAAAGGTGCATCCATAATGCTTGCCTGGACGTCCGGGGTAAAACTCGAGATGCAGAGCCAGGAATAACGGTCAAGGCAGACGCCGGTGGCCACTGCTCTAGCCGCTGAATATGCCGTATCATCGGAGGAACGAAGGACGTGAGTACCCATGTCCAAACCTGATTTCAAAATATGCAGCAGCTCAGCTTTCTGAGGACTATCCTGCTGAGTCTGAACCAGTTCCACGGCCTTCTCCCACAGGACATTCTGATACTGGACTGTGGGCTAAAAATTTCAGGAAGCAAATGGCACAGGTGGCTGAAACATAGACTTTCCTGCTGAGCTGGTCCACCTGCTTCAAGTCTTTGACCGGAGGCTGAGTGCTAAGATGCCAGGGCCTCACGGACCGATCTTGGGCTGCTGTAATAACCATGGAGTCTGCCGTCAGTTGCTCTCCAAAAAAAGACTTGTCTCGAGGAGCAATACAGAGGTGATCAGCCTTCTTAGAAACAGCAGGGGTGGAACACGGGCATTTCCAAGCAGATCTGGTGATGTCCTTAAATGGATCCACCAGAGGAGGAACCACCACAGGCTTTGGATCCTTCTGACAGAGGAAAATGACCAAACGGCATCTCTCCAGGTCCAAATCTTCAGTGTCCCAGCCCATATTGGACTGGAAGTGCCACATGATCTCCATGAAGGTAGGGTTATCAGGAGGAGTCCTGGGGGGGTGTCCTTGGGGTCTGCTGGAGGGGAGGAATTCCCATAGTTAGACAACACCGAGGAGGAGGAAGAGGAATGCTGGTCCAACTCCCCCAAAGAGGAAAATCGAGAGGTTGAACAATGATGTCTATGGTCGTGCGGCCTATGTCAGTGCCTGCCCGTGGACCTGGTGGATGAGTGATGGTGCTTTCGGATGTGATGCTTAGAGCTGCCTCTACCAGTGTTGTCTGGCTGGGGGGTAAGCTCTTTTGGCATTGGTGTAGGCCACTGAGGAGGAGCCTGAGGCTTTGCCCCCAAGGGAAGAGGTTCCTTGGGAGGGGCATAGGAGGTCTTTTTGGTATCAGGTCACCATTGACCACATTCCACCAGGACGTAAAGAGAGCCATGGGATCTGGCAGAGAATTCTGAGGTGTAGAGGGATTAGCCGGCATCGGTGGGGGAATATTAGATGGCCCCGGTGTCGGTCCCTTTAAAGGTGGCAACCTAGGTGTTGGATCCTGAGGATTTGGTTTGACTGGCAGTGGCCAGTCGGGTGTCTGATTATCTGACATCGGTCTCATGGTGTCATCAAACCAGACCCTGGGCCTCCTGGCATCAGCTGAGAGGTAACATTAGGGTCAGCCGATGACATTGGGTATTCAGGCAGTGACAGAATGGATGTCGCCAGGGTTGACATCAGAGTAGCTGGCATCGACCGGACAGGTATGGCCCAACACTCATCAGGGAAAGCAGCCATCATTGTCTTAGAAAGAGACTGCCAAGGAGAGCTAACTCCCGAATGGGGCAGAGTTGTCACTCTCCCAGGGCAGGCGCGCACATGCCCCTGGCACTGCTGAGTAGCATTAGCCATGGAGCCGGGGGCCGACTTAGTGGACGCGGAGGCCAGGGGGCAGATGGGCAGAGACCCGCCGCCCGAAGAAGACCTGGCCAAGCCACCTGGCTGAGTGCCCACAGTCTGATGAAAGGGCCTGAGCATCAGAGGCTGAGAGGCTGAAGAACAAATCTCAACCCCGAAGAACCACCGCCTGATGTCTGGATGAGGGTGGGTGGTTTGACCACGGGGAGCCCGGAGGAAGAGAGGGCTGCCGTGGAAGTCGAGTCTGACCTCCCATGGTAGGATGCCGCTGAGTCACTCGCCAACTGAAGAGGGGACCGGGAATGTGAGGTTGGCCGGGGTTTGTCCTTGTGTTTATCTTGGTGTTTGTGCTTTCCATCTGACTTCTTCTCCCTATGGGAAGATGAAGAAGTAGCGGCCCATGAAATCGGTGAGGAGAAGGAACTTTTTCCTTGGATCTGTTTCTCCATCGCTGCTAATTTCTTTCTAGCAAGAAGTTTTCAGGGCCTTCTGGCGGCAGATCCTGGTCCTCTGGTTAAACTTCAAGCAGTGTTCACAGGCCTCTGTATCGAGGTCTGGGCCTAGGCAGAAAAGGCAGGAAGCATGGCCGTCCTTCGAAAGGATCTGCTTGCCACAAGGACACTTGGACAGCCGCAAATCTACTGACGAGGTCAGAGAAGAAGACATGCAGAGAAAATATGAAAAAAATCCTATTTATTGAGAAAATAATAAAGCGCAGGTCATCGCGAAAAAATGGTGGTCGACCAGAGCAGCAGGAGTTTGTGGAGCCAATGTGCACAGGTCCACAGTGGGAAAGGAGCCGAGGTTGGGCTGAGGGACCGCCCCTTTTATACCACTCGCCGATGTTGGGGGTGGGCCAACGTCAGGGGTGGACCCCTGCTATAGATTACTAGCTAGAAGTTTTCTGTGGGGTCCAGGAACCTGCCGACTTCAGTCCTTAAGGTGTAGCTTGCTGTAAGTGCTCCCCCTCAAAGTGAAATCTTAAGATATCAAAATTTATGCCAACTCATAATAATATTTTTCTAATAAAATTAAAGTCGAATTACATCTGGAAATCCTGGCATCAAAAAGGGATCCAAAAAATAGAGGATCTGTTTATTTATTTATTTATATTGTTTGTTTATTGTATATTTCCATGAAACGATATATACAGTACATCAGTTCAAAACTGTGTAGCGATACATCAAATAGTCTAGTTTACAAATTCCATAATGCATATTCAGGACATATAAAATTGCATCCTATATTAGCAGTGGTAATACATAAATGTAATACATTGTTAAACCTAATTTATAGTCTATAGAAAGAAAGAAAGAAAGAAAGGCACATTTCCTGTCTTGTAATCTAGATAAAAACCAAGAAGTAAAAGAAAATTCCCACAAGGAGTATTATACATTTGATCTTCTGGGCTAAGGCCTTAGTCTTAGGAACAGAACAAATGACCAAAGCTAGGGTACAAAATTGGGGTCTAAGGGCAAGATATAAAGAATCCATTTCCACCATCTAAGTTCAAACAATGGCCATCTGTCTGAGCACCTAGCTATAAGTCTCTCCAGTATATAAAGTTCTCCTATAATTGCATACCAAGCCTGGACAGTAGGGGGAGCTCTCCGGACCCAATGTCTAGTAATAGTTTTTTTAGCTGCCAAAATATAGGTAGTTAATAAAGACCCTCTCGATAAATGAAGATCTTCGGTTGGGACTGACAGAAGCACTAATTCAGGTGTCAGCACTGCCTCTGTCCCCACCAGTTCCGTTAAGGCCTCAGAGACATCTCTCCAAAACCCAACTAATTGTGGGCAAGCCCAGAAAATGTGGGTATGGCCTGCCAAGAGCTCCCCACAATCTCTCCAGCAGCACCCCAGTGCTCTAGGTGAAAATTTTACCAATTTCGCTGGGGTGTGGAAGAATCTATTCCTCATCTTCCATGCGAATTCTCGCCAATAGGGGGCACCCAGGATACTCATCAAAAATTTAGTATATTTTTTCCAATCCTCTTCCGAGATTGGGATCAGAAGCTCCCTATTCCAGGCTTCTAAAATTCCCCTAGTCGAATGCCTAGATGACTCCTGCAAACTCTTATAAAGTAGTCCAATAAAGTGGGGCCAGACTTGTCCTCTCCTAGTAGTCATAGCTAAATTCAGCAATAGAGAGGAGGCTTAGGCAAGGAGCTACGGCTCTCTCCCCTTTGCTCTATACATTTCCTAAGTTGTGAGTACACCAGGAAATCTTGCTGCAGAATGTTAAAGGTCTCCTGGAGTTTTTGAAAAGAGAGGAATCCTGCAGCATCCATTATGTTAAAAATAAAGGACAGGCCTCTTTGCCTCCAGCGAGCCAAGGTCTGTTCCATCTGTGGGAGGGGGGTGGGGCGACTGAACTTAGTAAGTTAAGAGAGGCAGTATAGTGCAGTGGTTTAAGGCTCTGAGCTGCAAATCTGGAGACCTGGGTTTGAATCCCACAGCCCCCACTTGCATACTGTGTGACCCTGAGCAAGTCACTTAACTTCCCTGTGCTCCCAGGTTGCAACTGTAAACAAGCTTTCAGCTTAGTGTGTCTCACCTGGTTAAATAATTGAAAAAAAAGATAAAAACAAACTGCTTCCAACTCAGCAGAGTGGCTAAGTCTGCGCCAAACCTCTAAGTTAGATTGAGTGCCTTGGGAATAAGCAAGTTTCCTTTTAGTAGGAAGGTAAATCAAGTATAAGAGGTCTGGGCCATCCTGCACCTTATTCAAAGCAAACTCCAAGCTCTTCCAAGGTACAGTATAGGCTGGATTACTCCAGTTAAAGACTCTGGCTAAGATAGTAGCATACACATATTTCTGAAGGTCTGACAAATTCAGACCTCCCCTATCCTTAGGGAGCATCAGTGTGGACCATTTAATTTGTGGCTTTTTGCCAGCCCAAACAAATCTAGCAAGAGATTTATTCCAGGATGGAAAGTATGTCAGGTCAGGGAAGACTGATATTGTTTGAAATAAATACAGCAAACGGGGGAGAATGTTCATCCGAATAAAGTCGACCCTGGAGTATGATGTAAGTAGAGCTGGGACTACTGATGTAGGTCAGTTTCTATTTTTTGTGTAAGTGGTTCATAATTTACCAAGGTGAGATTTAGTAGGTGCCATGGTAAGTATATACCCAAATATTTTAATTTGGTACTATTCTAACGAAGAGGTAACTTTCTCTTTAAGGCCTGAGAGGGGGTAAAATTAAATGTTAGGACTTCCATTTTAGTGGAGTTTATTTTGTATCCCGAGATTTGAGCAAACTGTTCCAAAACCTCCCAGATAGCCAGAATAGAGGATTCAGGATCTGTTACCGATAACAGAATATCGTTGGCATACAATGCTAATTTCCAAGCCTGATTACCTACTTGAATTCCTGATACCCTGATAGAGTTTCTTAGCATCATAGCCAAGGGCTCAATATAAATAGCAAATAGCAATGGAGACAGGGGACATCTCTGTCTGGTGCCCCTCTCCAATGTAATGGGGGATGTAATACCTCCATTGATTTTAATATATGCCTTCGGGGAAGAGTAAAGCTGCTCCAACCATTGAACAAACTCTCTGGGGAAGCTGATGGAGGTTAGAACCTCCCATAGGAATCTCCAAGAGACCCTATTGAAGGCTTTGTACATATCAAACTTAGTAGAGCTGAGGGAGTGGCTGACTTAATCATATAGTCCATTAAATGAATTGTTCTCTGGACATTGTCTGCAGTCTGTTGCATCCGGAGGAAGCCAGCCTGATCTGAATGGATAAGGTTCGGCAACAAATTTTCCAGTCGATGCGGCCAGACTGCCATGTAAAACTTATAGTCACTATTTAGTACCAAGATAGGTCTATAGGAGTCAAGTGAAAGTAGATCCTTCCCGGTTTCAAGATGGCAGATATTGCCATATAAGACATGAGGGGGGAGGCCCCCCAAGTTCTAGAAAGGCCTGTCTCATAGGCTGGAGCAGCTTAGGAAGGAACGCTTTATACCATTCAGCACCAAAACCATCTAGGCCAGGGCTTTTTAAAGTTTTAGAATGACTAATAACAGTTTGAATTTCTTTAGAGGGGATAGGGCTCAGCAGGGATGTCTGTTGTGACCTGGTCAGCTGAGGGAGGTTAAGGGGTGACAGAAAATTACGAATAGATTCTGGGGATGGATCCAAGTATAGCATTGTGTAATACTGCTGGAATGTTCTCATAATACTAGGTGCCTGATGGAGGATAGTTCCCGACTGGGGGTCTCTAATCTGTGTGATTGCTGCTAACTGCTTAAAACCTCTAGTTTTTTTAGCTAGAGTTCTAGTGCCTTTAGGGCCCCCCTCATAATAACATTTTTTAAAGATACAGGGAGATAAGATAAAAGATAAAAGACAGCTGTGTCTTATAATCTAAGATGCATTGTATTTCTGATTGGACCTGTCTAAACTCGACTTGAGAGACCCGATCCCCTTGAACCTGTTTTCCCCATAACTCCTGTAGGGTAGTATGAAGTAGTTTGTATGGAGATTCTCTTTGTTTATGCTGTCTAGAGTAGTAGGAAATAACCTCTCCTCATATCACTGTCTTCATCGTGTCCCAAAGAAGAGTGGCCGAAACAGCTGGGCCAGTGTTTTCATAGAGTATTTGAGTGATACAATCAGCTATTTTAGATTTAAATTCTGTATCTTTCAGTAAAGAAAAGATTCAACCTCCATAGGGATGATTTCCGGGGTTTATCTAGGTCTACCTTAATTAGGAGGGGTACATGGTCAGACAGAAGTCGAGCCTCTAAAGAGATATCTTGGACACTATCCAGGAATTCTGTGGAGGTAAAAAAGTAATCAATCCTAGAGGAAGTATGGTATCTATGAGAGAAAAATGTATAGACTTCTAGGGAGGGGAAAAAATGTCACCAAATATCTGTTAGGCCCAGCTTAGGGAGCTGAGTCTTACAAAGCTTTTGAGTGGGGATAAATCTATGTGGTTTAGGGGAGGAAGAGTCTCTCTGTGAAGACAAAATTAAATTAATATCCCCTCCAGTCAGCATTAATCCCTTTGGCAGCTCTAATAATATTTAGAAAATTACTTAGTAACTGAGGGGTGGCACCAGGTGGTAGGTATACACTAGCCAATGTAACCTCACTCTCAGACATCCGTCCCTGTACTATCACAAAATGCCCATTTTGATCTGAGTATTCTCTTTCTTTAGTGAATGGAGTGGTAGTAGGAATTAAGATTGCCACTCCACGTCTCCTCCAAGTTTTACTAGAAGAGGAAAAGACTATATATAAGCCCCCCGCAGAGAGCTTAGCATGTTCGTTCTGCGACAGGTGCGTCTTCTGAAGATAGACACAATTAACTTTCTGCCAATGCAGGTACTGTTGCAGTCTGGCCCTCTTTATAGGATGATTAATACCATTAATGTTTAATGATAATATGTTCGTCAGTTCAACTGCCATATTAAATATATACAAAGTAAGACAACCCTGACCATTGCAGCTTTTGCCTTCCAAAATGGAAATATTGCCATTAGTAAATAATTAAAGTATGTCAAAAGCTTATGTGGAATATTAATAGACAGAAGATTTCCATAAAAAAAAAATATCCTGTCTCAAGTCCGTTGCCTCTTAACATAGCACATATATCACTGCTTTCCAAAACATTGTAGCTGTATCTCGTTATTATATAAAAACCAAATAAACAGCACCCTATAACCCAGGTGCGTGGAACAGTATAAACTATATGGGTATAAACCTTCCCAGTCATAAACAATAGCAAACGCTCAAAATATCTATATAATCTTAACTCTTGTATCAAAAGTTTATATCTCCCAAAACTAAGGACTTCCAAATATGGGGAGAGAGAGACCAAAGACTCCAGAATCCCAAAAGAACATTTTCTTGGTGTATCTGAACTCTCCCTAACAATGAAGGGAATCCCTTGACAAACATGTCAGGGGCCTTCGAGGAATCAACATTCTGTTCCCCATTAAATAAGGGCAACTGAATCGGGAAAAATTAAAAAAATCAGAAAGGAAGTTAGGGGAAAGCTCCCCATCAGTAATAAGCAACCAGAAACATTACCCCCAACCCCGGTTATGCCAACCTAACAAGTCAACATAGTATGAATCAAGAAGAAGGGGGAAAATGAGTTGTAACCCTGAAGGTTGTGTCAGTAATCATACTGTCAGTATCCAAACTTGGTGAATTTGGCCAGAATGATACGATTTGGCCAGCACTTAATGTTCAGCATTATTGTCAGCTCCAACCTTGTTCCTTCGGTGGGAGGGAGGATGTCACTACACTTCACAGCCAGTCCGACAGCAGCTCGGGGTAGCCCATTTAAAATAAAGGACCCACCTCAGGACTAGAGTCAGATCAGCGTGGAGACAGGCCCATGCAGCTCCAACTGGAAGTGCGCCCCCCCCAAATGAAACCCCACCAACCTGAATAAGTATCCCAAAATTCACAGGTAGATGCCTTCAGGTTTTCTTATTGTCAGTCTCTCCGATACATAGCCAAAGCATTTTTAACTGCTCCCAGGTCTCATTGTTTCCCTCTCTGCCCGCTCGCTCTAGTCTGCCAGCCTACAGGGCGCTGCTCCAAGCTCGATGTTCCAGAACTTCTCTCCGGGAAGTGCAGACCCAATTTAGCAAGTTCCTCCTTTGCCTCCTGAGCAGTGGAGAATTCCCATTTTCCTGAAGGTAAGTGCACAATCAATCGGGCCAGGTAGGGGGTTGTAAATGTATGTCCTGCGGCTTTAAGGACTGGGAACAGGGGAAGATAAGCATGTCTCAGCCGCATGGTTTTTGGAGCATAATCATGATCAAAATATATACGTGTTTGGCCATAAAAACCTTTTTGGCGTTTCCAGGCAGTAAGCAGGATATGTTCTTTAGTGGCATAACTGTTGAAGCAAAGGATTACGGACCTCGGAGGAATATTAGAGGGGGAAGGCTTTGGCGCCAAAGCGCGATGTACTCTTTTGAGCTGTAAGTTGAAATCCTGTGGCAATTCCAAAGCTGTATGCAATAAGGCCTCGATAAAGTCCTTAATGTTAGCCCCCTCAGAATTTTCTGGTAGGCAATAAATCCTAATATTCTTGTGGTGTGCTCGATTCTCAGAATCTTCTTGTCGATCCATTATTTGCTCTTGTGCTTCTCTGAGTTGTTGTACAGCCTGTTCTAACTCATTGACCCTGTTTTCCATGGCTGTCCCCAGTCGCTCTTGGTCATCCATACGTTGTTCGAGCTGCATAACATCTCCACGCAGTTCACTATACATCCCCTTAATTTCAGCCCTGAAGGTAAGAATCTCTTGGTAGCTTAAATCTAATTTGGCCTCCTTTGTTTTGGCTTATGGTTGTTTGCGCAAAGTCTTAGCAAACCCATGCTTACCATCAGAGGGGTCGTGATGGTCTGAAGCAACTGAAGCCTCCAATTCGGATCTGTCAGCTGTCTTCTCCATTCTGCCTTCTCTCACTCTCCAACCAGTCCCCTTCAATATTAGACACTCTCCGCTGATTTCACAATACAGAATTTTATATTTAAAGAAGCAGTACACTGCAGACAGAGAGGATTACTCAACTGGGGGAGGTGCGGGCTCTCTCTATGCTGCCATTACTCGGGAGGCAGAACCGGAAGTCAAGAATGTTAACACTCTTATCAAGCAAGCATCCTACAAAGGGTCCGAGGATCTGTTTATTAATGGAAGGATATTTAAATTTGATGAGCTAAAAAGATTATATAACTTAAAGAATAATGATTACATGGCTTATTTACAAATAAGAGATTATGTCAGAAAGCAATGGAATCTTGTAATGGAAATTCCATTAGCCCCGTTAGAGGAAATTTTCATAAATACTGAAAATCATAAGAAGACTGTAGGAAAATTGTATGCAGTAATCTAGGCAAAAAAGCAAATAGTTTTCTTAGGATTAAAAAAATACTGGGAAAAAGAATTGGATATGGATATAGATTCAGATAATTGGTTAAAGGCAATGAGACACCCAAGTACAGTATCTAAATCCATCAGATTTAAGCAAATACAGTTTAATTTATTACATAGAGTATATTACAGTCCCTCAAAATTACATAAGTTTAGCATAGGAGTCTCTGAATTATGTCCCAGATGTTACACTACCAAAGGTACGATAAAACATATGTTTGTAGACTGTCCATTTCTGGCCACTTTTTGGAAAACAATTATTGAGGTAATTGAGACAGTATTGGGAATCAAATACCCATTTGACTCTGGCGGAATACTATTAGGTATAACATCCAGCTTTTATGGAAATTTGGACTTAAATCCTCATTTGTTCATACAGCCATTATGGTGACAAAAAAACTAATATTACAAAGAGGGAAAAGTGTAACAGCTCCTGTATTTAAAGAATGGCTCATCATGATGATGGATATATCAAAATTGGAAATAATTTATTATAAATTGGAATCTAATAGATAATTTATTTGAAGCAATCTGGTGGTCTTTTTTTGAAAATCTCTCTGATGGGATTTAGCTGTAAGAAGATACATAGGGACTTCCATGAGGCAATTTCCAGTGGCAAGGAGTATATTGGCTCATCATGATGATGGATATATCAAAATTGGAAAGAATTTATTATAAATTGGAATCTAATAAATAATTTATTTGAAGCAATCTGGTGGCCTTTTTTTGAAAATCTCTCTGATGGGATTTAGCTGTAAGAAGATACAGAGGGACTTCCATGAGGCAATTTTCAGTGGCAAGTATACTGAATGGTCAAGATAAATTTTTGATATTGAAAAGTTGATGGGCACTAAATACAGGATGTTAATCCATGCTGAGAGAATTTACTCAGGAGACTAGATAATGGTATCCCTGATCTGATAAAAAAAAAAAAGACAATGAAATAATTGCTCCATTATCTACACAATTTTGTACACCAATAGCTGGGGAAAGTAAAAAAAAAAAATGACAGAAAGCTAGAAAACGTTAAAATTAAAACATAACTGGTGTAAATCTAGTGTTGTTAAACCTTTTTTATTATAACAGCGAGTTGCTCTTTAAATTATTTGCTGCACAACTGTCCATTCAATGTATGCATGATTCTTTTACTGAGTGGTGGCTGGTATCTGTACAAGATTTTCGTGAGTTTTTCATTAAATACAGTAAGCTGTGAAGCAATATCAAGATAGGTATTTCCATTATTTATAGTTGCAGTCCCATTTACACAAACTAATCTCTCAAACATATAAGAAAATGTATAATCTGACACAAATCAAAAATGTTAAAATGGAAATATTTAAATTTCAGTATAGCAGAGCTAAATCCTTAAGTGCTGAACTTAATGCGAGACTCAAGGAATAAGCAGGATTTTGATATATTCAAAGGATGTGTGGCCCAAGTAGATAGAACACAGATTCATGGCCTAGCAGAATCTGATCAAAGACCTGTATTTACTGATCCAGAGAAGATTTTACCAGTAGCCCAAAATGTTGCACAAAACACTTTTGGCAGGCCATCTGACACACAATGGGATGACTCCTTTTTAAGAGAAGAGAGAGTCCCCCCCATTACCTACTTTGATAAAACCAGATCTGGATGGACCCTTTACAGGGGACAAAGTTTTACAGGCCATTAGTGCTCTACCGAACAATTCATCATCTGGGGAAGACAGCCTAACGGCTGAATTTAAGGTTGGAAGAATTCTTAAGCCCTGTGCCAGCAGGCCTTTTGAATGAAATGTTGCAGGCTGGATCAGTGGCTAAAGAAATGTCTAATGCAATTATGATTTTTGTATTCAAAAAAGGGGAAAAGTCTTTTTTATCAAACTGGAGACCTATTATTCTGTTGACCACAGACAGACAGACTCTTGGCGTACAGATTAGCCAAAGTGACTGAGGTGCTCATTTCACCTTATCAGACTTGTACTGCACCACTGAGATCCCTTTAGTTAGGGAATTATTAGCTAAAGGTGGGGCTTGTCACCTCTCTGTTTTTTTTCCTATCACTAGACCAAGACAAAGCATATGACAGGGCCTGTCATACCTACATCTTTAAAGTATTAGAACATTATGGATCACCTACTAAATGCATTAATTGGATAGGTGTCTTATATGAGAATGCGTGTATCATACCAACTGCTAATGACTGGTATAGTGACTGCCTTCAGGCTTTCAAAGGAGTGAGACAGGGATGTCCACTGAGCCCACATCTGTATATTGTTCTGCTGGATCCTTTGTTCAGCTGTATCCAGGGTTGCCCTAATGTTCTCTGACTTTGACAACCCTCTGATAAAGGTTTTAACTTGCGTGGACAATGTGTATTGGTGCCTGGAAGACAGTTCATCCGAACTATACACTGCTCACATGATGACTCAGTTTGAAAATGTCTCTGGTGCCAAGCTGAACTTGGAGAAGTCTGGGGAGGTCCATAGGTCCACTTTCCATGGACACATTTCCAACCCATATTGCACAGAATGCGACTGGTAATTGTCTGTTGCAAATCTTAAGAGTAACATCTGGAACGCCTAAGGATGCCTTACACAACTGGGAATGAGTGCTAGCCCTAGCCAGGCCTAAAATATTAATGAGGAAATGTAATATTTTGTCCAAAAGAAAAAGGCTTTAGCTCCTTAAAACCCTCGTTCTGCCACTATTTTTGCATGCTGACCATGTTTTTCCATTGCCTCTAGAATTAGACGCCAAAATACATAGCCTATTTTTTCAAGGCTTATGGGAAAGCAGACTCAATCCCATCAAAAGGGAATACACCTCTCCCAATTATGATAAAGGTGGAATACAAATACTGAATCCCAATGTTTTTTTTTCCACACCTTGTTCTTTGTTTTCAACTTCTGCCCAGTCCTACTTGGAAATGCCAAATTGTGGGATCCATTTATTGCTGACTGGTTGTCAACATTTAAAGACAAATGGTAAAGGGGCTGTTTACGATTCCCACACACCCTAACTGGCCCTATAATACATCTGGGTATGATATCACCTCTAGTTAAAATTAGGCAATGGCAAATACTACCAGCACAAATTAAATCCCAGATAAGAAAACAGGTCTATGCCCTGGTTATGAACTGCAACATTTTGCCACCCCTGCAGCTTCCTTTGTGTCCTTCGGGACAGGAGCACGCGGTATTTCTATAGCTAATTGATAAAAGAATTCCGCCATCAATGTGGGATGTTACTTGGCTCTCCGGTCACAGGAAACTGGGAGTAAAAACTCCCTAAAACGTAAATCAGTGGATGAAGGGTCTGCCTTGTTTAAACCCACATGTGGTTCTCAATTGGAAACTGAGGAAAATGTGTTCCTGTTTTGTCCACTGTCAGTGATCTTTTGTAATGCTTTCATATGGGCCTGGAATGTCAAATCTACCACCCTCCCCTCCCGTAACACATAGTCAATAAACAACAAATACATAGTGCCCCGTACTGGTTTTTTTTTGTAACAGACTGTATCAATGCTGTTTTTTTGTATCAATAAATAAAAATTACATGATGATTTTAAAGAGAAATTTTACTAAAATTTATTTCTTCCACTTTTTCTGACTTTTGGTATTATTACACATTATTTAATTAGTAACTGTGCAGTTTGCAACTTACTCTTCATTAATCTTATGACCTAAATTGCATGGCGAATATTTCAGTCTCCCCTCCAGCAGTACTAAATCTTCCTCATTTTCACAGGTGAAGCCCGCAAAAGTGTCAGAAGATGATAATACGCTCTTCACAAGAAACTGATTCAGAAGGAATTAGTCCAACATTTGATTTCAACAGGATTATGATGGATCATCTTTTCAAGCAATTCAACAAACCTGTCACTAAGAAATGTAAACTGACACTGAGAAATCTAAAGGACCAAGCTCAATTGACACCCCCCCCCACACACACCCCAAGTTTTTATATAGTGGAAGGTCCATTTTGGCTGCACCACTTGCATATTTAATTTATATCTGGCTTCTAATGGGATTCCAAATGCATGGAAACTGCATACCTTACCCCATAACACAAAGCTGGGGATAAAACTGTCAATGGTAACTATTGTCCTGTCTCCGTTTAATTAGTTTTGATAAAAGTTTTCAAGAAATTAATATGTGAACAAATGAAAGCCCACTTGAATAAGTGCAATCTAGTTATCCCTATTCAGTTGTGGTTCAGATCTAAGCACGGCTCAACTTCAGCTGTAACAAACATGACAGATTATCTTTTTCAGTACTGGATTAAAAATGTGGGGTCTTATTCCTAGATTTAAGCAAGGCCTTAAATACAACCAGAAATTGCTCCTTAATAAACTGTTTACACTTGGATTTAGTAAGCAATCGATAGGTTGTTTTGCTCATTATTTAAAAAACGTCAGAAAACAGTTAAATTGGTAGACCATCTGCCTGATAGCACCAAGATTATGAGAGGAGTTCTGCAGGGTGTTTTGCTTGGCCTCTCCTCATCACAATGTTTATAAATGACTTAGGCAGAGGTTTTGAAGGGGCACCATTATACTAACGACTCAGTAGTCTTTGCAGACAGGCCCACAGTAACTACTATAAGGTGAAAGGATCTTCAATCTGACTTTGATATTCTTCAGCAGAACTGATATGAGGACAGACTACAAATGAACAGCAATAATACAAAGGTTATGCTGTTGAAGAAAACTACATAATGCATCTTCAAAAGTCCACTGCAAGGGGAGAACTTGGATTTAGTTAGATATTATGAATATCTAGCCCTATGTCTTGATGGTCTTTTGGATTTTAAACTGCATGTTGATAACTTAAGCACATATTTAAATTAAAAATTAGGCTTGTTGTATAGGAATAGAAAATGTTTTAACTTGCAGCATAGACTGAATCTGATACTATACAGTCGGCTTTTTATTACATATTCTTGACTACAGTGTTTTTTTATTCAATAGCCCCATTGGGATATCTGACCAAACTGGATGTGCTCTATCATAGGCAATCTGGTTTATAACAAAGTGAAGTCCCAGAGAACATAATTTCTGGCTCTATAAGCAGTAAAATGGCCTTCTCTTGAGCAGAAAATACTGGTTCATTTCTACAGCTGGACGCACAAAGGCCTCCTTGGGAAACTCCTTAACTATATCATAGATCTCCTAAAAATTTAAAACAGTATTTTTAAGGAGCTCATACTGGATAACTTTGAAAATTCCACCCTTCTGTTCAAATTATGAGAAAGATGTTTTCTTACATCTCTGAACAAACTTCAGGCCAAGTCCAAGCTGGCGTATTTAATCTCATTTACCAGTGTTAATCATTTGTTGTCTATGCATTTTAATCATGTTTGCAATTATACGTGATCATGACTGTTTTACAATACATGTACTGCATTTGTGTACTCAATGTCTGTAATTGTATTTATTGATCAGTATGATCCCAGGATGTCCTTACAAATGAGTGTAAACCCAAGAGGCTGGATTCACAAAGGGCGACACTGGAATTGCGTCATGCCCTGCGTCAAACCCATTTGTTGGTGCAGCTGCACCGACTTTGCTGCACTTATGCCTGACTGTAGTAGATCGGGCACATTTACAACACTTTTCCTGATTTACGCCAGCTTACGCCAAATGTTTGGCATAAGCCCCATACCCGGGACTGCCACAAGCTAGACCAGAAAAAGTGGTTTAACCTGTGGCAATTGGCACACGGGAGCAAGAATCACAACTGCCAGCCAGGAGGATGTCGCAAGCCCCATACACCTTATGTTTGGCACAGCCGGGGCTTGTGGCATTCACAGCCCTGTGAGAATCCCATCCAAGGTCTTTTCCTGGTAAAGCAATAAACAACATTGGGCAGAAGCAGTGTGCCACTGACTACGAGGTACTGTCTCTCAGTTAAGCAACGCTGGATAAACACAGTGCAAGAAAAATTAAGACATACAGTCAACCCAATTACAATTTTTAACTGAAACTTAAAAATTAGAATTTTAAACTTAATTGTCTACCTGGAACCCTGCTGCCTATCAGCACTGAGCAGCAGGAATGTAACGCAGAGGTGGAGGCACTTTCTCTACCTCTTTTATGGTGTGTCAGGAGACGCTGATACCTATGGGCTAGAAAGGACCCAAAACTCAAAAGCGTTCACATAAGGCATCCATCATGAACCATGAAAACAAGAACTGAAGTCATAATGGGGAGGCATCTCAGACACCATTTAACAATCACACAGAGCGTGGTTTGGATAGGCAAGTAGGCTCTGAACTCTTATGTTCAACATTAATATAGCGCTGCTATAGCATGTGCAAGTTTCGTAAATTAGGCTGATGATGGAGTCACCACCAAGCTCACTTTTCTTATGGGTACACACATTCTTTAAGTTAACTACATTGAAACATTATAATAAAAACAGGATTCACGGCAAAGTCCATACCTGTATTTCTTCCAGAGAACGTATATGCAATGTATGCAACAGCAGCAGTGAGCACAGCCATGACAAGAGAGGCACTCTGAATTGTGCCACGGCAAAGGAGACCACCATATGCAGCAAAATGACTGCAAGGCCTCTTGGGCCTAAAACGAGCCAGCATGCCAGGATTCCATATCCCATTAAAACCCAGACTCTGAACTGTAAACCAAAATTAGAAATAGTTTAGTTCTTTTCAAAAATAAATCAACTACTATATTTTCTTCATAATTATGAAAAAATAAAAGCATATGTTAATAAATGTACTATGTGATAGACTGTTTCACAGTGATGCTCTAGAACATTACTTATTTTTTACTTATATTTTATTGAAATTTTAAGAAAAATACATACAGTTTGAGTAGTAGCTACCCACAATACACAGATAGATAGATAGATAGATAAATAGATAGACAGAAAGACAGACATATCAGTTCATAAGTCCACAACATGAGGAGGCTCAACCAAATAATTAAGGTAAAGCACAAAAATAAAGGTTTATACAGGGCTAATCCAGCCTAAAATTGCTTATATACAGACTTAGAACAAAAACATTATACATCTCTAAATCTATCAGTATGTGGCTTCTTGATGCCATAAAATCAATTTTACAGTTATCCAAAAATTAATTAAAAATAAGCTAGTGGCTCCCTCCCTCCATCCCACTGCTGGCATAGTGGTAGGGAGACCTGGGTTTGAGTACAGACTTGGATGTCCCATCCAGGGTCTGGTAGGGTTCACTCAAGGTCCATATTGGAGTTCTGGCACTTGACTAAGGTGTATCTAACCCAGCATCTGCACCTTCCCCCAGTTGTCTGACCGTAGAGTGGTACTGGAAGTGAGCTGGGAAGACAGTCACCTACCTGTCCTCCTACCAAGAAAGAATGGTATGACCACACTCACCCTGATGTTGAAGAGGGGGAGAGAGGAACACAAATGGGGAAAGAAGTGTTTAGCCTACAAAAAAATGCAAGAAGCTAGATCAAGTTATAAACAGCAAGAAAGCCTAGAACTAACAAAACAAAAAAAACTTTTTACATTTAAAAAAACAAAACAAATTAAAACATATTTAGCTTTGCATTCAAATACAGGTTTTATGATTCTAAACAGTATGGGTATGATACAGAGAAGGCCCTCCAACCCCATTTGCATCTGAAAATGAAGTGCATGCACATTTACCAAACTGAGATGTGCCTACCCTGTCAGGACCCCACTCATGAGCAACAAACACCAGTTGCTCATGTGACTTCATCCATGGGGGAAAAGGGGGCAGGGAACTCTCTAACCTGCTGAGGTAGACCAGATTTAATGACACTGCATCTAGCAAGGAACTCTGAGCAAGAGGTTGAAACTACAAGAGACTTAACACTCCTTCCTCTCTGAAACTCTCTCTCGCCAACTCCAGTCCTCCACCTCATGATATTCCATAAAGATTCAGGCTATGACTCTGTTCCACAGGGCTCCCAGATCTACAGGGATTCCTGTATTTTATAGGAAAATGAAGCCATCTACAAGAAAATTGTTCCCATAGACATAAACTGTTTATACAGGAAAACTGAGTAATTTGACTTCCATAGGAAATAATGTAATTGGCTGGCCCATCAGCGCAGCAGCTGGATTTCCACTTGTGACACTGGCAACCCAGGTTCAGGAATGGACCCAGGAGTCGGATGGCTGGCCGGGGAGAAGGATGGAGCATCCTGAGGACTACTCTCCTTTCTGGGGTCTGAGGGGCAGGGCAGATGCTGGACATCATTGCACATCCCCACCCCCAAGGCAGCAAACCAACAAAAAAAATGTTGGCCCATTCCACTCCACCGCCCACTGCCTCCGAAGCCCATCGGGGGTGTCCCGCTCTCATGGTTTCGACCCAGGGGTAATCTGGGACTTGCCCACAATGTCCATAAGGGAGTGGGAAGCCCCTCAGTGACCCCGCCAAGGGAGGTAAGCCTGTCATGGGCATGGTGGGTGGACGGGACTTGATGGGGAGAGATGGCTGGACCAAAAACAGAAAATAAAAAAATAAAAGGAAATAATGTAATCTACAGGAAAACCATCTCGGAATTACAGGGAAAATGCCAAATCAATATGAAAGCAGTAACCTGCTGCGTTGTTCCCCTCTTCCCCCAGTAGTAGCCAACCATGTACCTGTCTGTCTTGATCCTAGCCCTTGGATTCATGCCCACCAGTAAACACAGGCAGTTTTTATCCGCATTCATTCGGCCCTTTCATCGTCCTCCAGCACCATGTCTGTCAGGAAAGACTCCTGAAAGATTATTGCAGGTAGCATCGTCAATTGTTCCTTTGGCTCCACTATGATCCTGCACTGCAACCCTTTTACCCCTTGGGATTTACCTGGTTTGAGCTTTGCCAGGTAGTTGGCTAAAAGGGCATGTCCAAGAGCTACATCATGGTTACCTCTGACATTATGGTCATTTTCAATGAGCACCCTACCCAAACCAGGAGCCCTCAGGGGAACACTAAAGTGAAGTACTCAAAAAACATCTCAGCCATCACTTCTGAATCTCTCACAAGTCCCCCCCCCCCATCATCTCTGTTTAAGGGATCAATTCCATCTTACACCTTCCTCCTTCCATTTATGTATGGAAGAAGGCTTTGGTGGTGTCTGCAGCTACTGCTACAATCCTGGCTTCCAGCCCTTAATTCTAGTTTTGCAGTCCCACAGTGCTACTCTGTACTCCTCTCTGACCTGGAAGTAGCCCATATCAGGGCCCTGTGTACACTGCAGCAAAGTGGACATACATTCCATGACAAAACTGCATGCTTGCTACGGCCAGACTATGAGTAATTCTGCAGTGATTCTGTGGCAATTCTGTGATGGGCATTACATTCTGTGGCAACTCAAATTAGCCCCAAAATGACATCTGGTTGCCCTGAAAGAATGCCCAGAAAAAGGCAACCTGGAACAGTTCAGCAGATTCGCAGGAAAGGACATATAAACCAATTCTGGCACCATGACTTGGATAAGAGGTAGTATATGGGGGAATTGAAGGGTTATAACAGTTTTTACTGGAATGTGTTTTATTTTCCTTGGCTCCCTCCCACCTTCCTAGTGCTGGTTGAACACAGTGGCACTTCTGTGGATTTCTCCCCCTGCCTGCCACCTTGCCTGAACACCAGTACTGCCAGGTTGCTAAGCAAGACGGCTCCAGTGCCTCCCTCTCTCCATTCCACTTCTGCTTGAAGCCTGGTGCTACCAGTTTGTGCTGCAATGCTGCTGTAATTGCTTCCTCTTTTTTTAAACTTAGTTTATTGAAAATCCTGTGCACCAGAGAGGTACATGAAGGAAAGATGGAGATTGTGCAGAATCCCATTAAACTGAAACTCATTGACAGTACGTGTTATTACTTGTTACAAAAGAATCGATGTAAGTGCTAGGTACGCAGTGTCCTAACTTTTCCTGACAATAACATGTTCATGCTACTTACTAAAATGGAAGAGACTGCATGTTTGAACTATCACTATTAATGTGACTTAATGGTTTTGCCTGGTGACTCAGTCTCTTACAGTTACAACACAAGTTAACAAAGCTAACAAATTCTGATCCGAGCCAATATGGTTGTGAAGAGCTTTTAGGAGCAGCAAGAGTGGTGAACAGACTATGCTGTGCTCTCGCTGCACAGGAGTCAGCCGTAATACTGCAGTGATTACAATACTGCGCATGTGTAATACTCGCACATGTGCAGTTTGCCCCGACGTCAGCCTTGTGCAACAAGGCAGTGCTGACATAACTACGTGTAACAACCCAGTTTTCTTGGGTTACTAGAATCCCATTAGTTCTAGTCTTAGGCAGGTAGGAAAAGGCAGCTGCTGGGGAGGTCTTTAGGGGCTTTCTACAAAATGACATCATTGTTTACTCAGCTAGCCTGAGAGAAGGATGATAATGTCATTTAGAATTCTCACAGCAGCATAACGATTTTAGAGTCAGCTGCTCTTGGGGAGCTTAGAATGTTCATCAGTGAGTTCATGTGTGGTAGTTAGACAGGCAGGAGGTCTGCCACTGGGGCTCTGTCAAAGGGAGCCCTGGTATTTCTCACCCTAGTTTGGTAAAATCTTCAGTTTGCCTGCAGGACTCTCTAGTTTCACTCCAGAGGGAGTGAGAGGGAATGCAGTTCTTGTGGATCCAACGGGCAATCCCCTGATGTTCCTGAAGTTCACAGCTGCCTTAAGGAAGAACAATGAGTAGAATCTGACAGCTACCAGAGAAAGAAAGGTGCCTTCTGTTCTTTCCATGACTGAGAGGATGGAACAACTGATCTGTGAGTACAGAATCTGAGACTGTTCTCTGAAGGAGTTGTCTGAGGTGTGTGTGCCCTAAGTCCGAGCTTCCTCCTCTCATTCCACCTTCAAAACCTCCCTCTGGAGCTTCCTGAAATCTGCTCCGTCCTGTCTGTGTGCTGCCTAATCTCCAGCCCTTCGGCCCACCATCCCACCTGGACTGGTACCCCTGCTAGGCTCTTCCTCCCTCGCTGCCTTGGTGAAGTCTTCCTACCTCTGGGTATATGTTCATTGTTACGCTCTCAACCAAGGGGGAGGTCTTCTGTGCCCCCGGTTTGTGTGTTTGCTGTGTCCTACTGCTTTAGAATTCTCTCTAGTGTCTTGTCCCTCCGTTTGGACCATGCTGCTCCTGTTAGCAATGATGACTATGTATTTCTCTCATGTAAATTCCACTGTTGGAGTATGCCACTCCAGATTGTTATGCTTACTATGTATTCCTTCTATGTAACTACCCTGTAATTCTCCCGGGTCGCACCTGAAAATAGGCACTTGCTGTCTAGCGTGCTTACCCAGTTACCAAAAGCAAATAAATAAATAGATAAGGCAAGATTCACACCAGTCAGGACCCCTTTCAACACAACTGTGCTGAATTTAAAGTTAAAGTTGGAAGTCTTTAGCAATTCATTGGGGATTGGAAACTCAGTTGGTGTAACCCTGAAGGAATGGCAAAGGCTATTTGGGGCAAAGGATGAGGAATGCCATCTGGAGTTTCAAGCAGGGCTAAGTGGTTCAAGGATGGGCACCAGTGTTCCCTGGGCAACGACCAAGTACCCGGAGGATTTTACAGTGTGTGGCACATCCCATAGGTATACACTTTGGAAATAGAAATAAGTGGAAAATGTTTAAAGTGTGTGGCACATCTCACAGATACACACTTTGGAAGAGAGATAGAGATGTTTTTTGTGGAAAACAGTACTGCCTAGCAAAGTGTCCTGCAAAAGAGAGTGTGCCTGTATTGCAATGATGAACATTTGGGGGACCACCCTTGCTTTACGTAACATCTGTAAATAAAGCCATTCTGCAAAATCCCAGTTACTGCTTTGGACATTCCGCTTATTGCTTCCAGTGTGAACGTTATTGGGGCTCCTCAGCAGTTAGGTCTAGCATATGCCTAGCATCCTCTCCCCAGACCTGGTTGTAAATAAAAAGGTCCATTTTAGTATGTACCCCAACCCCCCCATTCTCTAGATAATGAGCCTGCTATACACTCCATTGCTAGGGGTGGTACCATGAGTGTAGTTCTGCCAAAAGAAAACTGTATGCCATGTAGTTGTCAGTAGTTCTTTTAAGAGCGGTGCCAGCTAGCTAAAGGTGGTGTGGGGGTTACACACCTATGCACGATATTCATGCATGCACAGTTTAAGTCTGTGCCACCATGTTGCACATGGTGGCTGTCACGTCCGCGCTTGCAGAAAGGAAAATTAGTGCGTCAGGAAGTGGGTATGTTTATGCGGCCCACAGAGGGGAAGGGCTGCATAAACAGAATCACTGGAAACTATGCTGCAGCACTGGGGCAGAACATCAGACAGCGGTCCGGTTATGTACTTCCACAGTACTCTTTTACAAATCTAATGATGGCATAACATCTGTGGAGCTTGGCCCACATAACTGTAAAAATCAGACTCAGGAGGAGACTATTAACAAACTAGAGATCTAGTCTCATATTTGCTCGTCATCACAGTCATGTTCTCATTCTTTTCTTTTTTTTTTAAACTCAGTTTTATTATATGATCAAAGCATTTCAAGTCCCATTACAAGCAGTAATTTCTGATACATGTGCCTTAACCATATTGATCTCAGTGCTGGCAGACTTCTGGTTTTCCCCTGATTATATTAGGAGAAGGTAGTAGCAGTCTTGAAGCGGTTGCCGCCAGTGGTGGCATGCTCCGAAAAAAGTGGTCCCCATGCTTGTCTGCACATTTTAGAAATGACCCCTTGAGTTAAAGGGGACAGGAATTGATTACTTATGTGTAGCTGTTTGAAATGTCTCTATTTTTATAAATTATATTCATACCTCTAAAGGATCCCTATTTTAATTATATTGAAAAACAAACAAGCCGAGCACCAGAATGGTTGCTTAAAATGATTTATGTATAACATGGAAGTACTCACTACAAAGCAGAAGCAGCAACAAACAGCAACACAGTAGCAGGAGAGGAGAAAAGCACCTCTAACCGGTTTCGCCGGTAAGGCTTCTTCATGAATGAATTTCTATTTTAACTATGCCTGAATAAAAGCTGAAGCTGTCAGTTGTGTTTTGTTTTGGTTTTAGATTCACAGAACAGTTATTTAATTCAACAGTAGATTAGGTGCATATGGACACATGTTGATACATGGACATATTATGATCACATTATCTCAGTTACCAGGGGGCCCAGTTAGGTTTGGGTTTTGAATGTACACATATACTAGTCACTTGTTACAGAATTGCAGATATATCATGTTTAAGATAGTATAAGACTGACAATTCATGAGTAATATGGACTTATTGTACACAGAGTTTAAGAAAAATGTATCTGAACAGTACACTGTGTAAAATTTGATTGACACCACTGTGTGAAACACCTGGTGAATGCTTAACTTACAGTAGGGCAGGCTGTCTTTGTGCCTGTTTTTCACCTAAGACATGTATATTTTCTTATTTATAAGACGTTTAACATTATTTACTATGTATTGCTTAAAGAGCTACTGATGCAACAAAGAAAACTTTGAAAAACATAATAATTAGGTAAAATACTGCTTGTATTCCATATATATTCCAGATTTCTCCTACCCATTATTAATTACTAAGAAAAGGTACATGAATACACGACTTTCATCCCTTGCAGTTACTTTAAAGTTAATCCGCCTCTATAGCTTACTCCCTACTTCAAGTCACACTGCTCTGCTGTAACATCACAATCTGTTGCCATGAGAGTAACTGTGATGTCACAAGCAGTGCATTATGACCTCAGGTAGGGAGACAGCAACAGAAATAGGTGAACTCTTCAGGAGCAAAAAGCCTTTTTTCATGCAAATGACCTCAGCAATAAATAATGGGGAGGAGGAATAAAGAACTAATGTGAAATACAAGCTGAACTTTATCTAACATACTAACATACTATTTGCCAGCAGATTAGGCCTTATGGTCTATCGAGTCTGCTCGAACCTCAGATGCCTAGTTGGGTGCCGAGGCCCTCCCCCCTTGTGTTCCAGAAACCCCTATCATCCATCCCCACCCCCCGGGACAGGCCATCATCTCATACATCCACTGTCTGTGTCTGTCCCACCCTCTCTTGAAGCCCTACACTGTGGATCTCTGAACCAGCTCACCAGGCAGTGCATTCCAAGGGTCCACCACCCTCTCAGTGAAAAACCTCCTCCTCTTTTCCCCCCTCACCCTTCCACCTTCCAACTTCAAACCATGCCCTCTGGGGATACCTCCCTGCTTTAGTCTAAAGATCCCCTCCATGTTTACCCTATTTATTCCCTTGAGGTACTTGAATACCTCAATCATGTCCCCATGTCTCTCTCCTCTCTCTCCAATGAAAACAGCAGAGCTCCTCAAGTCTGTCCTCATACGTCAAATCCCTAGCCCTCATATCATCTTAGTTGCCCTCCTCTGTACCCTCTCCAGGAGCTGTATGTCCCTCTTCAAGTGTGGTCTCCAATACCGTACACAGTACTCAAGGTGTGGTCTAACCAGTCCATTGTACAGTGGCAGAATCACTTCCTTGCTCCTAGAGGTGATCCCCCTTACGATGCATCCCAACATCCTGTTTGCCTTGCTAGCCGCTCTCCTGCACTGCTCAGAGTTATTCATACAGGCATCCACCATGACCCCTAGATCTTTTTCCCCTATTGAGGACTCCAGTGCCTCCCCTCCCAGAGTGTACCTGTGTTTAGGGTTTCCCCGCCCAAGATGCAACACCTTGCACTTGGTGATATTGAAATTTAATTTCCATGTGTGAGCTCAGCTTTCCAGGGTGTCCAGGTCCCCTTGCAGGGCCAACCTCCCCTCCTCTCCCTCAACTACTGCTCCCATCTTGGAGTCATCAGCGAAGAGACTCATTTCACACCCTATACCCTCCCTGATGTCCGAATAAAAGCTGAAGCTGTCAGTTGTGTTTTGTTTTGGTTTTAGATTCATAGAACTGTTATTTAATTCAACAGTAGATTAGGTGCATATGGACACATGTTGATACATGGACATATTATGATCACATTATCTCAGTTACCAGGGGGCCCAGTTAGGTTTGGGTTTTGAATGTACACTTATACTAGTCACTTGTTACAGAATTGCATATATATCATGTTTAAGATAGTATAAGTCTGACAATTCATGAGTAATATGGACTTATTGTACACAGAGTTTAAGAGAAATGTATCTGAACAGTACACTGTGTAAAATTTTATTGACACCACTGTGTGAAACAGCTGGTGAATGCTTAACTTACAGTAGGGAAGGCTGTCTTTGTACCTATTTTTCACTTAACACATGTATATTTTCTTATTTATAAGACGTTTAACATTATTTACTATGTATTGCTTAAAGAGCTACTGATGCAACAAAGAAAACTTTGAAAAACATAATAATTAGGTAAAATACTGCTTGTATTCCATATATATTCCAGATTTCTCCTGCCCATTATTAATTATTGAGAAAAGGTGCATGAATAGATGACTTTCATCCCTTGCAGTTACTTTAAAGTTAATCCGCCTCTATAGCTTACTCTCTACTTCAAGTCACACTGCGCTGCTGTAACATCACAATCTGTTGCCATGAGAGTAACTGTGATGTCACAAGCAGTGCATTATGACCTCAGGTAGGGAGACAGCAACAGAAATAGGTGAACTCTTCAGGAGCAAAAAGCCTTTTTTCATGCAAATGACCTCAGCAATAAATAATGGGGAGGAGGAATAAAGAACTAATGTGAAATACAAGCTGAACTTTATCTAAATATTATGTTTTATTAAAGTTCTCTTGAAGGTGTCGGCTGCTCTTTAAGCTTATTTTCCCTTGTGATTTAATCATTGTCATTTACTAATGCTAGCACAGACACACATAGAGGATTTTAAAATGAAGCTTCACTTGGTTTATAGCTAGTGTCAGGGAGTGAACTTTCAAGTCAGTGCAATTTGACCTTGGGATAGCTTTCTTTTGTTGGAACTAATCCTGTCTTAGTGCAGTAATTTGCAAAGCTGAAGCTGTTTAAAAGTATAATAGGAGTTATGCTAAACAAATGTAAATATCTCTAAAAGTATACACCTTACTTATGAAAATTGTTCAGAACAACAGGGCCTTTGAAACGAGCTTATTCATTAAGCTGCAAGAATTATATTTTTTACACTATGGCCATCTGATTACCTGAATTTTCATTTTTCATCATAATTTTCACCTTTCGGATGGCTATAATTTTAAAAAATCTAATGGATTCAGATTAATGACTACCCTCATTTGAAAGGTAATTTTGTCCTAAACAACTTTCATGTTGGTTGTATATTGGTAACTTTATATACTTTCCAAGATATTTACATTTGTTTGGCATGACTCCTACTGTGTTCACTCAGAGAGAAAAAAAATTAGATTGTTTGGAAGACCATATTTTACAAAATATAAAGAATTCAGATTAGTGACTACCCTCATGAGAAATGTCTTTTTTCCCTGAACAACTTTCTCACTGACTGTTTTTGTGCACCTTGAATAGTTTTAAAGATATTTAGATTTGTTTGGAAGGTATGCACATTTGCTCACAGAGAAAATCAGCTTGGAGTTCTGTGTCCATCATTCTAATTAAACAGAAAGAAGGGAGTATTTCTTCAACTGCCACAGAGATTTGCACAATGGAAGGATACACTGAAAACTCCTAAAAGATGTGTTCCATGGAAACACCTTTTTTCAAGTGAAAGCAGGATGACTGTAGGCTCCGCCCATAGCCATAAAAAGGAATAATAGTTAAACAGCTTGTATCTTAGCTAAGTAATAAGCCTGGAGCAGTTCAGCAGATTCGCAGGAAAGGAAATGTTCTGTAAAGCAATTCTGGCACCATGACTTGAATAAGAGGTAGTGTATGGGGGAATTGAAGGGTTATTACTGTTTTTACTGGAATATGTTTTATTTTCCCTTGGCTCCCTCCCATCTGCTCAGTTCTGGTTGAACACAGTGGCACTCCTGTGGATCTCTCCCCCTGCCTGCCAACTTGCATGAACACCAGTAGTGACAGGTTGCTAAGCCATGCTGCTCCAATGGCTTGCTCCCTCCCTCCATCCCACACTTTTACTTGAAGCTTGGTGGTGTCGGTGTGTGCTGCAACGCTGCTGTAGTTGCTTCCTCTTTTTTTAAAACTTGGTTTATTAAAAATCTTATGCACCAGACAGGTACATGAGGGAAAGATGGAGGTTGCGCAGAACCACATTAAATTCTTGGACAGTACATTTTATTCCTTGATACAAATGAATGGGATGTAAGTGCTGGGCATGCAATGCCCCAACTTTTCCTGACAATTACAGGTTCATGGTACTTATTAAAATGGAAGAGACTGCATGTTTGAACTATCACTATTAACATGACTTAATTGTTTTGCCTGGTGGTGCAGTCTCTTACAGTTCTAACACAGGTTAAAAGACGAATAACGATTAAACAGCCTTTATCTTAAATACTATTTGCCCTCATAATCCTCTTCTTACCCACACATATTAATTAAAAAATAAAGTACTACAGACAGTACTTACAGTTTTACTTTATGGTACTTCCTGATCGTGAAAAATACCCCTCCTATCCTCACCTGCATACCAAGGAAATCTCTGCTGCTTTAAGTTGCTACAAATAAAACAAAAGCCCTGGTGCGATCTCAGGCCTTCTGTTATATGATTACTGGGGGGGGGGGATATTCTATCTGTAGGACTCAGCAGAGATTTTAATTGTTGTATTCCATTCATAGTAAATATTCCATCTACTTAATGTAGGAAAGACAAACAAGAAACAGAATGAGGAAAAGGGAAGAAATAGTATAAAGAACAATATTTGGCCAGAGCCGATAGGGCTGCAGCCGAAGAATTTGGGGTAAAAATATTGCAAATTTGTTTTTAAATATTTTTACACTAACTTTTCAACATAGCCTTGTTATGACCCTGCATCATAAAAAAGGGCAGAGAAAATTTTCAACTCCTGGCCTAAAGGGACTACAAAATCAACTTTCAGGACACAAACACATTTGGGGCAGGATTTGAAACATGACAGGTATCTCATTCATGAGGTGCTGTAAAGAAATTGCTATGTTGTAAATCTGAGGCAAAAAAAAAACTTGAAAATTACCAAAATTATGAACCTATAATCACAAAATTCAACGTAGGCTCATAACTTTATTGTTTTCTAATATTTTTACACCACATTTTCAACATAGCCTTCTGATTATCCCACCTCATGAACAACAGTAGAGAACATTTTCAACTTCTACCCAAAAGGTGATTTCATGCAGGGGCTGCAAAATCACCTTGAGATGTAAAAAAAAAAGCATTTTGGCCAGAATTTGAAAACTGAGAGCTGTCACATTCTTGAGGCACTATAAAGATATGGCTATGTTATAAATGTGGGGTAAAAATATTGAAAATTACCAACGTTCGCAAAATTCAACTTAGTCTCATAACGTTACTGTTTTTTTTTTAATATTTGTACACCAAATTTTCAACATAGCCTTCTTATGACACCACCTCATGAACAAGGGCCGAGAAAATGTTCAACTCCTGCCCAAAAGGTGATTTTGTGAAGGGACCACATAATCACCTTTTGGGACAGATTTACCTAATGTCAATGCAATTGTTCATGAGGAAGAGTCCCCAAAAAGGTATGTTGAAATTTGGGCCAAAAATATGCAAAAATGCCCAAGTTGTGCCACTAAATTCAAAAACCCATTGAAATACATAACTGTTTCTTCAGTTTATGGTCCGGCTTTGAAGACTGAAGATGTGTCTGTGGTCCAGAAAGGATTACAGCGTTGGACCCGATGGGTAAGTAAGGGCTTGAGGGGTGCTGAGCGGGAGGGTTGGGTGGGGGACAGGAATGGCCACAAAAGACATCAATGGATGGTTTTCTTTTTACAGGTGAAAAACAAAATCACGTCAGAAGATTCCTGATTGCAACACTGTAGGATTGGGCACCCCCAGTGTCACTGTTCTGTTTCTGGGAGGAGGGAGGTTGCTGAAAAAGAGGGTCCAGTGGGGGGAGGAAAATACAGGTTACTCACCTGTAACAGGAGTTCTAGGAATGGTATATTTTGTTTATCCACACTGTCTGGCAGGTTCCTTGCTGCTTTAAATCTTGCCAGAAGGTCTTCAAGCTGGCTCCTCCCACCCACCCGGGTGGTAAAACTCTTGGCTCCGCCCCATGACGCCAGATCTAGCTCACTGGAAGCCAGGTTGTGCGTCGAAGCCGGGGAGGTCGGGTGGGTCGTGTGGATGAACAACATATACCATTCCTAGAACTCCTGTTACAGGTGAGTAACCTGTATTTCTAGGGACATAGATATGTTGTTCATCCACACTGTCTGGCAGACTCCGAGCAGTTCTCCGGGAGGAGGGAGGCAAGGCGCACACCCCCTACTTAGGGAATAAAGACTGGAGAATCGAGGCCCCAAAACCAGCATCCCAGCGTGACCCAAGGTCAATGTGGTAGTGGGTAATTAAGGTATGTGCCGACTTCCAGGTAGCAGCCCTGCAGATATCCTGGATAGGGACATCCCTGGAAGCAGCCACCGATGCAGCGGCATGGTGGGTAAAATGAGTTCTTATCCCTCTGGGAGGCTCCATGCCCGCCAACCTATAGCAGAGATCTATGCAGGAGGTGACCCACCCGCTCATCGTCCGCTTGGCTGCAGGTCTGCCAGGTGTGGCTTCAGCGTAGGTGACAAACAGCTGGTGAACCTCTCCCTGAACTTCAGCCATACGTTCCTTAAGAAAGTGAGCGCTCAACTAGGGTCCAATATAGAGCCTATATTCAGCCTCCGAGGTGTGACTGGGGTAGAACACCGGCAGAGTCAACACCTGGTTAAGGTGAAGCTCCAACACCACCTTCGGAAGGAACTTCGGGTGGGGCACAGGACAACCTTGTTCCTGTGGAAGACCAGATAGGGAGACTCAAAGGAAGCACCTGGAGCTCTCCCGTCCTTCTGGTTGACATGATAGCCACCAAGAAGGCACTCATCCACAACAGGTGGGAGATATCACACCTGCGCATTGGTTCGAATGGCTTGCCCGTGAGCTTGGCCAATACCAGCAGTAGATCCCACGGAGGTGGAGGTTTTCGCACCAGAGGGGAAATGTGGTCAAGGCCTAAGAAAAGCACCAGACCACCTTCTCCTGCACCACCGACTGCTTTCTGGCCCACTCTCGGAGGGCAGAGATGGCTGCCAGGTGCACCTTAAGGGTCGCCGACCAAAGCCCTTGCTGAGAAAAGCCACAGATAGTCCGGAATGCTTGCCGAGGAACAGGAGGAAGGGTCCAGGCCCTTTTCCTGACACCAAATGGAAGATCTCTTCCATTTGAAGGCATAGCATTATCTGGTCGACTCCTTATGGGACGCCTCAACAACGTTGAGGACCTCATCGGAAGACCCAAGGCCTGGAAATCTAGCCAGGAACCAGGCCGGCCAGGAGCAGGGATTGAAGGTCCGATGGAATACCTTCCCTGAATGACTGAGATCAGGTCCGGCGGCTGGAGCTGAGACTGAGGAGAACTGGATACCAGAGCTGGCGGAGCCAGTCTGGGGCTACCAGAATCACCTGCGCCTTGTTCCTCCTCGCCTTGAGAAGCACCTTGTGGATCAAGGGAATGGGGGAAAGGCGTAGAAGAGGCCCGGGGTCCACAGCCTCAAAAAGGCATCCCCCTGCAGCGAGCCCTGCTGAGAGGGGCGGGAATGAAACAGTCTCAGCTTCGCATTCTT
Source organism: Neoceratodus forsteri (assembly GCA_016271365.2). NCBI lineage: Eukaryota > Metazoa > Chordata > Ceratodontiformes > Ceratodontidae > Neoceratodus > Neoceratodus forsteri. Next base: position 1,226,857,060 of record CM057450.1, read on the forward strand.
CCTGGAGGCAAAAAGATCCGCCTGAGGCGTGACCCAGTGGGAGGGCAGATCTTGTGCTACCTCCAACAGGAGAGAACCCCTCGTGAGATGCAGCCCCTATCCGGCTTAGGGCATCGGCCAGGGTGATGGAGGCTCCTGCCACCTGAATGGCTAGGAGATCCGCCTCCAGGCTACGCATGAGTGACCAAAAGTGGAGAGCCTCCCTGCACAGAGGCAAGAAGTGCGTCCTGCCCTGCCAGTTTTGGTAGTACATGGTCGTGGTATTGTCCGTCTGGACCTGAACCACTTGACCCCGTAGAAATGGAGCGAAGGCGGTGAAAGCTAGGCAGACCGCATGGAGCTCCAGCAGGTTGATACAGCATTGGGACTCCGGAGGGGACCAGAGGCCATGCGCTCTGTGCTCCTCCGATGGGCAACCCAACCCATCAGAGATGTGTCGGTCGATAAAGAGACCGTCGGCCCGAGGCGGACAAATGGGATGCCCTCCTGCAAATGTGCCGGAATGGTCCACCACTGGAGAGCATTCCACATTTCCTGGGTCACCATCACCAACTGATCCAATGGATCGAGCATTGTGACCACTGACTGGCCTGTCCCCGATGAAGGGGATGCATGTACCAACAGGCCCAATGGACCACGCTGGTGCAGCCCACCATGGGGCCCAGGAGACGCAGGAGTCCCGGGCAGGGCGCAATTGCCCAACAAGGAATGATTGGGCAGGGAGGAAAATTTCCAGCCCTGTCCACCGGCAGCCGAGCTCTGGCTCTGAAGAAAGTCGAGCTGTGCCCCGATGAGGGGTATCACCTGCTTCGGCACGAGTTCCGGCTCGGCCTCGTTGATGAGGAGGCCAATCTGAGAGCAAACCTGGAGGGTCAGATCTCTGGACTGCTCCACCTCCGCTCTGGAGGGGGCTGCCAACAGCCAGTCATCTGGGTAGGGGTACACCCGGACCCTTCAGCGCCGCAGGAATGCTGTCACCACTGCCATGCATTGGTGAAGACCCTGGGAGCTAGAGAGGCCGAAGGGCATGGTTCGGAACTTGTAAGAGATCCCTCCACTCTGAAGCGGAAAAATTTCCGACGAAACGGATGGATCGGGATGAGAAGAACGCATCCTGGAGGTCCAGGGAACAGAACTACATGCCCTAATTCCAGGGATGGGAATATCTGAACCAGAGTGACCATCCTGAAGGTCCGAGACCTTGGGGACCTGCTCAAGTCATGCAGGTCGAGAATGGGGCGCCAGCCCCCCATCCGTTTTGGGACCAGGATTTCCTGGACACAGACCCGGGTCTGGAGGAGGATCCGCCACCTTCCTGATCACCTCTATCTCGAGGCGCGCAGGCACATCGGCTCGGCGGGCTTGACAGCGAGGCCGATCCTCAAGCATACTCCCAGGGGCGACGGCCAAAAGGGAAGGGCCTGCTCGAAAACCAGAGGCAGGCCCTTACCTACCACCTCCCACACCCAACGGTCCGTGGTGATAGCAGACCAGGCGGAAGGGAAGTGGCGGAGCCATCCCCCAGGACCCAGGGAAGGGTGGCAAGGTTGGGGGCGATGCTCCTCAACCCATCACTGGGCAAGCTTGGAGGAGGGACCGGCCGAGGGAGCTCCTGGGCCTTTACCTCCTTGCTTCCCATTAGAGGAAGCCGCTGACTTGGGTTTGGGATGCCAAGCGCAAGCCTGCTGGCCCTCATGCTGGTGCTGATGGGCCAGTCGTGCCGCAGGGGCCGAAGGATGAAAGGACTTACACTGATGTTGCCGGCGGCCCTTGTCCCTCTGGGCGGAGGTGACCGAGTCCAGAGTGGCATTGGACTTTTCAATCCACTGGAGGTGTCTCTCCACTCCAGGGCCGAAGAGGTCAGTCCCCAGGAAGGGGATGTCCTCCAACTTGTGCTGGGTATCCGCCAAGAAGGTGGCTATCCTCAGCCATGCCCTGCGGCGCATGGCCATTGTGGCCGCCACTGACCTGGCACAGGAATCACCTATGTCCAGAGTAGTCTGAAGCTGCTGCTTAGCCACCGCCCTTCCCTGGTCCCGCACCTGCCATGCCGTGGTCCGCAGGTCGGCCAGGAGATGAGGGATCACCTCATCCCGGGAGCCCATGAGGGCATGGGAGAAGTGTGCCATCAGCGCGGTCAAGCTGGTCTGCCGGAGGCCGAGGGAGGACACAACAGATACCTTGTGCCCAACATAGTCCAGCCTTTTGGACTCCATCGAGGGGCCTATCCACGTCCCGAGCATTTCCGGAACGCTGGAATACGTTATCGGTGACTAACCCCTCAGCAGAGGGGTGCTCCGAGAAACCGGGCAAAGAGCCGATAGGGACCGCATACTTCCTGGCCATCCTGGCCGAGGGTGCAGGACAGGAAGCAGGCCACTGCCAAAGCTCCAAGGCTGGGCTGACAATGGCCTCAGCCACAGGGAAGGCCTCCGTGGGTGAATCCCCTCAGTCTAGAATCTCCGTCAGGGGATACTAGGCCCATTTGGACACGGTCTCGAGCTGCATCCGGGTAAACTCTGAGATGAGCCTAAGCAGACCCAAGAAGGACGATGGGCTATCGTTCAGAGACTAGCCCCAGGAGGACTCCAGGCCAACACGCCTGGGGAAACGGAGGAGTCGTCATCGGACTCCGAAGAGTCTGCAAAGAGCTGCCTCAGGCCTGAGCCACCCTTCACCTGCCGAGGGCGGCCGGGAGTGAGGCTGACCGACAACCTGCGGGGCAGGCCGTGACACGACCGAGGTTCCACCACAATCGGTGGGTCAGCTAGATTTGGTCGAACAACCGGCCCAGAAATGGGCATCTCGACTGCAGCGAGCGGTTGCTTCAACCATTTGGGCAGCAGCCACTTGATAGCCGGGGAATGAATCGGAGTCGATTTACTCCTGGACAACAGCAACTGCTGCCACATAAGCTCCTCGTAACGTCGACGCAATCTGCATCGAAGCCTCTCCTCATCCGAGGAGGATGACAAGGAGGAATGGTGTCGCCACTTAATTCGTGTCTAGATCGAGATCCTACCGGTCGGGCGGAAGCAACTTGACTGAGATGAAGTCCGAGACCGAGACCCTCGGTGAAACTGAGGGCGGGCCTGTGAAGGGCCGGGGGACACCCGCTCTTCCCTCGGCTCGGACGCTTTGACCGGGGACTGCCGCCCCGAAGGCACGGGCAGATCCTCGGTCTCCACCGGGGGAACCGGCGGAGAGGGGTTGACGGCTCTACCAGTCGACCACCCGGCTGACGGGTTGAGAGATAACTCGACTACGTCGACGGGAGTCTCGGCAGGCTGGCCTGACGGGGACACCGTGAAGCCAGCGGCCTGAGCCACAACCTCGATAGAAGTCGACGGTCGGCTGTCCGGGGAAGGAGACCTCTCCCGCTCCCACAAACGCTGATGATGGGACTTACCCTTCGACTCCCTCATCTTGGGCCAAGAGGAATGTCCCGATGGCCCCTCTCGCTTCGTGGAAAGGGACTGGCAAAGCTCCTTGAATGAAGCTGAATGAGAGGAACTCGGAGAGAGCGGGATAAACGCCACGACCGAGGAGGAGGGAGATGCAGCCTGGGCCGCCTCCTCCTTGAGGGCGATCGAGTGCTCGAGCTGCTCAACTGAGCCAGCCGCCGCGGACACCGCCCAACGAGCCTCTTTGGGTTTTACCGCCGGGGAAAACTCCTCTGGGCGCCCGAGCCTCAATCGGGCAGCGATCCTCCAGGACGTTGGCCGAAAAAGCGCGGCACAATTCGCAGACCTGCGGGTCGTGGTCTAAGTCGAGGCAGTATATGCACGTGGAGTGCTGATCAGTCCTGGATAAATTCTGCCCACCAGGGCACCTCCGAGAGCTGGGAAACAAATTGTCCATCGCAGCCGCGAGGGAAAAGAAGACCGAAGTTTAGAAAACTTCAAAACTAAATTCGGACGAACCGAAGAATCAGGAACCAGTCAAAAACGCAGAGTGTTAAGGAGGGAACCTGTGCTTCCAAGCGGTAAGGAAGATCTGGCTTCATGGGGCGGAGCCGAGAGTTTTACCACCCGGGTGGGTGGGAGGAGCCAGCTTGAAGACCTTCCAGCAAGATTTAATGCGGCAAGGAACCTGCCAGACAGTGTGGATAAACAACATATCCATGTCCCTAGAAAGAACATATATTAAAAATAAAATCATGGCAGAACACGATCATGACACTGGCGGATTGGGCACCACCAGTGTCATTGTTATATTTCTGGGGGAGTGGTGGGTGCTGATAGGGAGGGTCGGGTGGGAGAGATAGGTATAATTAAAAAAAAAGGAAATCGGCAGTCATGGTGGAGCACAGCACAGTCTGCCATGACCTAGATGACTGCTGCACTGTGCTGCGCATGCACTAGTAGTCGCGCATGCGCAATACAGTTTAGTGGCAATCTTGGATATGGTGGAGTGTGCCATGTTCCACCGTGACCACCGGTAGACTAATAATGGTGCAGTGCAACTGCCAATAGAGACAGCGAGCGGAGTGCTTCATGGACTCGGAGTGCTTTATGGATGCGGAGGTGACTGTGTTGCAGCTCCAACATATTGTTCAGTCAGAAGGAATGCGCTGACTGCTTTTTTTTTTAACTTTCTTTTTATCCCCACCTGTACTACCCTCTCTGTCCACTCCTTCGGACCCTAATCAACCCCACAGATCACCGCCATGGAGTCTGCCTCTAGAGTGCCTGGTCACTCCCTTGTACTTCTTTCATGCCTGGATATCCCCCAGGTGGGGCTAGGAAGGGCCCCTCTTCCTCGTCCTTGCTTTTGAGGAGAGCTGGCACAGCGGGGTTTGCCAGTGGGGTTTGGTGGCTGGGAAGCACAGATCGGTCTTCATCTAGGACCAAGAAGGGGCGTTTCCATTTTTCTGTTCCCTTCCACCCCTGAGGACGCCGGCTCCAGTAGATGACGTGCTGACACACGACGCTACCAAGTGCCTGACAGCGTCCTCCCTTCCCCGACTCCAGCACCACGGGAGCCGCCACAGCCCCGAAAGCCAGTGCTCCCACAGACCCTCAGGGACATCGGGTGCAAGAAGCACCCATGGAAACCCACCCTGAAGGAGGAGAGCATCCGTTGGGACACTCAATCCTCCTTCCCCCTGCTGACCCCCGACGACCCGAGTTCATTCCCGAACCCAGGTCGCCGGTGTGGTACGAGGTGTGGCGTCCAGTGCCTCAACCCTCAGCGCCACCAGGCCGGCCCTGACTGCTTTTTTGATAGCAAGAAGTCTGCAGGGCTACGCCCACTGCAGCCCTAAAACAAGATCAAAGGTTGGGAAACCAGTAAAAGTGGGTGGACTAGGGAAAACAGAGGGTTTGAAGGCTAATTAAAAAAAAATATATATTTTGCTGTGCAAATTATAGTATTTGAAACTGAGATGTCATGCCTAAGTTGGGATATGCTGGGGCTATTCTGCTGGGGTAGATGAACTTAAAAAAAACATTTAAATGTTTAACATTATTTTATTTTTGTGCATTTTTCACCCCCCACCAAATAAGTTTTGGACCCATTTTATAATTGCAATAAGACACTTAAGGGTATGCTTTGCAATGTGATAGCAGCACTTCTTGGGTGGCTGAAGGCATTCGCAATGCCTCATACCTCACAACACACCTGATGTGTGCCATTACACCACAATGCACACCCTGTCACATCTTACTGGTTAAATATATAAACATAACTATTAAACACAACATTTGGGGCAAATGAGTTCTGTCAATAAAAAGTTAATAAAGAGAAAAATGACAGCTTTAGCTTGTGTGTTTTTACTTTAATAAAGCAGTTGTTCCAAAGACAATGTTTTATCTGTTTTTTCTCTATAATAGAAGAAAGGAAGCCATTGAGTGTTATACTTTTCTTTGTTGACCTTTAAAAGGTCAGTAATGACTTCCATCTTTAGTATTCGATCACAAATGGCTAACCATTCAGAAATATCTCAGGGGGTTGGTTCGTAAGCCATCTCCTAATTAAGGCTTTTGCTGTGGCCACATTCAAAATGTAGAGATGGTATATTTTACTTCCAGTTGCCTGCTCCTGCTTGGTCATTTCAACACCAGTGGTGCCATTTGTATCAATGCCACTTGGCTTCTGTATCTGTACCTGTATCTGTATTCTGTACCAGCCCATTTACAGAAGAAAGGGTTCTGAAAGAACTCTTAAAACTGAAGGTGGACAAAGCAATGGGGCCTGATGGGATTCATCCCAGAATTCTAAAAGAACTAAGGGTAGAACTAGTGACACCACTGACTACCCTCTTTAACAAATCATGGGAGGATGGGGTGGTACCCGAGGACTGGAGAAGGACAGATGTGATTCCCCTCACAAAAGTGGAGCAAGGCAGAAGCAGAAAACTACAGACCTGTTAGTTTAACCTCAGTGGTAGGTAAAATGATGGAATCACTTCTGAAGGAAAGAATTGTTGAATATCTAGAGGCCAGAGGGCTCAGGACCCAAGGCAGCATGGATTCACAGCGGGAAGGTCATGCCAGACAAATCTGATAGAATTTCTTTGACTGGGTGACCAAAGTAGTAGATCAGGGAGGGGCTGTGGACATGGCCTCACCTAGACTTTAACAAGGCATTTGACTGATCCTACAAGATTAATATACAAGTTAGCCAGCTGGGAATTGGGTCCCAAGATGACAGCCTGGGTAAAGAATTGGCTGGAGAATAGGACACAGAGAGTATAGTAAATGGAGTCCACCTGAAGAAAGGGGGTTACTAGTGGGGCACCACAGGTTCAGTATTAGGACCGGTCCTTCTAAATGTCTTTATAAGCGATATTGCAGAGGGACTGAAGGAAAAGTATGTCTCTTTGCAGATGACACAAAGATCTGCAACAGAGTTGATGCACAAGGTGGGGTGGAAAGGATGAGAAGGGACTTGGCAAGGTTAGAGGAATGGTCAAATGTATGGCAGCTTAGATTCAATGCTAAGAAGTGCAAGGTAATGCACCTGGGAAACAAAAACCCAGGGGGAAGAATACACAATGGGGGGTAAGATACTAACAACAACAAAAATGGAAAGGGACCTGGGGGTAGTCATATCAGATGACCTAAAGGTGGGCAAACGATGTGCGAGGGCAGCAAGGAGGGCTGGGGGGATACTGGGATGCATAGGGAGAGGCATCACCAGCAGAAAACAGGAAGTTATTATCCCTCTGTACAGACAGTTGGTGAGACCCCATCAGGAGTACTGCATGCAGTTCTGGAGACCCAATCTCCGCAAGGATATAGACAGGATGGAGGCTGTCCAGAGGAGGGCAACTAAAATGGTGCAGAGCCTGCACCGGAAGACATATGAAGAGAGACTTAAGGAGCTGAATATGTATAGCCTTGAGGAAAGGAGAGCGAGGGGGGACATGATAGAAACTTTGAAGTATCTCAAGGGAATCAACAAAGTCCAAGAGGGTAGCATCTTTCAAAAAAAGAGGTGTGCAAGAACAAGGGGCACAATTTGAAGACAGAAGGGGCGGCTCAGAGGTAATTTAGAAGTATTTTTCACAGAGAGGTTGTGGATGCATGGAATGGCCTTCGGAGGAGGTTGTGGAGTCAAAAACAGTGGTGGAATTCAAGCATGCATGGGACAGTCATAAGGCAATTCTAGGGGGTGGGGGTAGGAAGAAGTAGGCTGCTGGTTAACTAGGATCTGCAGCTTATCCAATAGGTAGGGAAATGGGCAGACTGGGTGGGCCAAGCGGTCCTTATCTGCCGTCAAAATCTATGTTTCTATCTCCTCCTCTCCCACCTTGTAAGGATGTACAGCAAGGCTAGAGAGCAGCTGGCCATTTTACATTAGTCACATGTCGACAACGCCTCCCATTTTGTGTTTTGGGAATAATTACTATTACATACACATTCCACAATTCTGCAGTCCATAAACAGAACCACTTTTTTCATGGAACAGACTTACTGAAGATTCCTCAGTGTTAGTAGAAGGCCACATTGGTCATAAGTTTCAGGGCTAAGTGACAGTGGATTGGAAAGGGGTTGCCCCACTGACAGCTACAACCTAGGGGGAGAGATAAATAATGGAACTTCCAGCAAACACACAGTAACATCGTATTAGAATGGTCACAATCATTTTTGTAGTTTACTTGGGGGAGTGGAGGTTCAGTTTCAGTGGTAGACAGCCATCTTTACTACACCAAATATACTGTTTCTGCAGCAGAGGCTTGTTTCTGTGACAGGATCCTGTTTCTGAGGTGGTTGTTGCAGCCACATAATTGCAAAAAATATGGGGCCTTGCCCACATCTTTCCAGTGGTCATAGACATTATTTTGTTCTGAATCTGTTGCCTTAGATCCCTGTTGAACCCTTTTATCTGTACTGCTTACAGGAATGCAGACATCTGCAGGTACTATGAGTTCATTTCTCAACAAACACCACATGTACTCTGCATTACCCACCTCATGCAGCTGCTGCAGACCCACGGATACCAGGTCCTTCATCATGGCAAAGTCTGCCTTTCTGAAATTCCAAGTCCTGTTGGCTGAGGGCTGTCTAGTTGTTCTTGTCTCCAGGGAAAAGGTTACTGGTTGTGGTCACTGTCTGCCACAGGTTCCTTGACTTTCGCAATGGAGGTTACACCATCTCCCCTACTGAGAAAAAGGTCAAGGGTGACCTCAAGCCTAGTACTTTGTTGGACATGCTGCTCTAGGAAGCAGTCCTTTAAGGGGGACGGAGAGTTGGTTTCAGCCCTACCATTAGCCCTCTCAAATGCCACTCTATGCAGGGGAAATTGCAGTACCGCTGGATCACCACTGCATCTGATTTTGCTGCTCTCACAGTTTCTGCAATCATCTGAACATCATGCTCCATTGAGATGTTTGGGTGCCTATAGCTCACCCCCCCCCCCCCCATGACGCTTTTGCCCCACTTTTCCCCAAGCTCAACCAAACTGACTCTGAAAGTTTGACCTCCCCCCCTCCATGTCCTCCTTGTCCCCAACAGAAATTCATTCCTTTACAAAGAGAGCCACCCCACTTCCTGTCAGGCCTATTCCTCCAGAATAATATGAATCCCTCAGTCTTGGTGTCCCAGTCATTTTCATGGAAGGAGGGAAGGGGGTTAGCCTAGCTAGTCTCTGCCTTGTGTCAAGAAGGCAGCTGGCCATGGAGGAGGGCTGGTTTGTGCCAGTTGCCTTCATGTGAGGGTGGGGGATGGGAGGCTTGGATTTAAAGATTTGGGCTGGGAAGGAGGGTGGAGGGCTAATTCCTTTTTTATTTTTTAAATAAATTCCCATCAGAATATCTGAATATTGGGGGAATTGAGCTGAGGATCCAGTCAGACAACAAGGTACTTGAAGGAGGAAACATCCTCGATTGCAACACCATCAAGGGTATGGGGGGGGAGGGCAAGGGTAGCTTAGCTAGCTCTGCCTTGTACCAAAAGTCACAGAGAACATTTTCTTGGTATTGAGGGATAGCTGACTTGCCCAGAACTAGTGCTGGATATTGGTAAAGTCCAACTGGAGCCAGATCAGCAGTTCATAGGCAGAGGATTAAGAGGCACTAAGAACCATGTCATCTACATACATGTGAACAGATGCAGAGGAACAGGCAGAGGAAAGGTTGCTCAAGAATATGTGGAACAGAATAAGGCCAAGGACAGATCCTTGGGGTACACCAAAGCAGATAGGGAGAGGAAGGGATAAGAAATTGCCAACACAGACAGCTCGGGACCTTCCCTCAAAGTAGGAACAGAACCCCTCAAATGAGTATGCAGATAGCCTCGCTGCCTTTAGCTTGTCCAGAAGGATAGTAAAGGCAGCAGTGTAGAAGACTTTGACCAAGTTGACAAAAATGTCCGAGGTGATCAAGCCCTGATCCATACCAGATAGGATGGAGTCAATGAGATGCAGGAGGGAGGCAGAGGTGGAGTGAGACTTTCTAGAACCAGACTGGTAGGGGGTGAAAAAAGAGGATGAATTAAGGATTGGGGAGAGTTGGGAGAAAAAGTACAGTTACATAACAACTTACCGTAACAGTAGAACTTTGAGAGGAGCTCTTGCAGCAGGCTACACCATAAGGACTGAAACCAGCAGGCACCAGGACCTCACGGAAAACTTCTAGCTAGCAGTATACAGTGGGGGCCCCGCCCCCAACGGCACCTACAGTGTAAAAGGGGCAGTCCCCCAGCACCACCTCAGTTCTCCCACCAGAGACGCCAGCACAGACAGAGAATGGAGAAGAGAGGAGGCTCCTCAAGCTGAGGAGGTATGAAGACTAGCTGATGATGCAGAGGAAGAGAGTAGGGGGAAGGAGGAAGGGAAAGCAGCACTGGCTGCAAGAGCTCCTCTCAAAGATCTACTGTTACGGTAAGTTCTTACATAACTTTACTTTCTCACTTTGAGGGGGAGCTCTTGCAGTAGGTTACACTATAAGGACCGAGTCCCAAGCAGTACAAGGACAAATCCTGACATAAAGGCAGAGGAAAAGAGGCTGAAAAGCTAGGTTCCTCATGACAGAAAGCCCTGAAGGACAGCAAGGCCGAAGCCTGTCCTTCATCTGGAAGCAATGTCCAAACTATAATGATTAATGAAGGTGTGGACAGAGCTCCAGGTGGCAGCTGCACAGATATCTGCCGCTGACACATTTTTCAGAGATGCAAAGGAAGCAGCAACACCCTTGGTGGAATGGCCTTTAATCGAGCACAGTAAAGGCTTGTCATATTTCTGGTAACAGTACACAATACGATGAACCAACCGCTTAGATAACATTTGCTTAGAAACAGACACCCCTGAAGTTCTCAGGGTAAATGAAACAAACAACTGATCAGACTTTCTCCTGGATATGAGTCAGATATTAGCGGAGAGCCCGGTGAACATCCAGAGTGTGAAGGAGAGCCTCCCCTTGATTAGAATGCTCTGGATAGTAAACAAGAAGATGAACGTCCTGGTTAAAGGTGACTTTGGATACCACCTTGGGCAGGAACGTAGGACTGGTACGCAAGAACACCAAATACTTGTGGAAAACGAGGTAGGGCTCTTTGCACATCACAGCCTGGAGCTCAGAAATCCTCTGAGCAGAAGTAACTGCAACTAAAAACAACACTTTCCATGACAGAAAGCGCAGCTCACAGTCTGCGGCTGGTTCGAAGTGAGGTAAAGCAAGTATTTCCAAAACAAACAAAAGGTCCCACGGAGGGACAGGGTCCCCGAAAGGGGCTTCAGACGAAGGATACCCCGGAAGAATGTGTGGGGTAAATCAAGCTGGGCAAGAGCCCTGCCTTGTACCGGTGCATGGTATGCGGACACAATGGAAAGATGCACCTTGATAGATGAGTAGCTCAGGCCCAAGTTCGATAAGGACAGAAGATACTCAAGGACTGAGTTTACAGGACAGGTGAAAGGGTCAAGGTGGCGAGTGGAGGCCCAGATCCAAAACTGCTTCCACTTCATGGCATAGGTGGCTCTAGTTGATGGCTTCCGCACTGCAACTAGCACGTCTGCCACTCCTGCAGAGACACAAAATGAGTGACGGATAACTCTGTAGAAGCCATGCATGCAGGTGCAGCGATTTCAAGTATGGGTGGACAAGTGTCCATGTGACAAGCTGGCCTATGGTAGATGGAGAGGCAACACGCTGAGTTTAAAATTCACAGAAGAAAATTTACTTTCATTGCTCCAAATGTAAGTTATTGCTCCAGAAAAGCATAATCGGGCAGTTCAACTTCTACAGCCTGGTCAGGTAACATAAAGGTTAATACAAAACAGTTTTTTCAGGCTGACTTGACAAAAGGAATCTTTGAACCACGTATGTGGGCCAGCAGTTTTTTCAATATACAGTCTCAAACAAAACATAAACGGTTTATGGGCCAGCAGTTTTGAATGCACAGTCTCAAATCAAACACTGTTTTCCCTTTTAGCCTTATTTGCAGGCTGTTATTAACAGTACATTCCACTCACTGTTTTTTTCCCCAGCTGGCTAGGCTGATCCTTTACCTCAGGACTCCCTGCTCTTGAAATGGTCTCTTTCTCAGCAGCAAGTTTCAATTTCTCCCCAAAGGCTCTCTCCAATAATTAACCATTCTCCTTGGCTTTCTGCTCTGGTTCCTGTCTTACATTCCATCCTCCATCTTGCAGAGTTCTCTGTCTAGGAGTATCTCCTCTCTGCAGCAGTTTCCAGCTTCTAACTTGACTCCTTGCTGGATTCTCCCTGCCTTTTTGCAGTCCCTCTAATTAGCAACACCTGGGGAGGCACCCCTCCCTTGCCTGTTCATGTTGCATTCCCTGCATTTCCTCAACCTCAAACAAGATGTTAACCACTTGTTTCCCAGTGTAGTGTTTACACTGTCACAGTCCCCCTCTCCTAGGAGAACAAGTGAGAGCTCAGAGGCAGACTGATCAAGGGTTCCGCTGCCAGTTGCTGAAGTAGAGGGAACCAAATCTGTCGAGGCCAGTAGAGAGCAATCAGGATCATGTCCGCTCCCTCTGAATGCAGCTTGAGAAGGACCCTCTGGATCAGTGGGAAGAGAGGAAAGGTGTACAGAAATCTCTCTGTCCAGCAAAGGGACAATGCGTCTTGCCAGAAAACACCAGGCCCTGGATCTAGCAAGCAGAAACTGGGCAGTTTTGCAATAAATGGGGATGCAAAGAAGTCCAGCTCGGGATGGCCCCATGTGTCAACGAGGTCTTCTGCGACTGATTGTAGGAGCTCCCACTTGTGGGTTCTGGATCGTGATCGACTGAGGTCATCGGCCAGGGTGCTGAGTATACCTGGAACATGAATGGCTAAGAGTTCCAGCTGATGTTTAATGGCCCAGTACCAGAACCCTATGGCTTCCCTGCAGAGAGGATAAAAGTGAGTTCCCCCTTGCTTGTTGATAGAAAAAACACTGACATGTCTGGATGAGTAGGTGGCCCGGGGCCAGGTCCGTCTGCAGAGCTTGCATGGCGTAGAGGATCACTCACATTTCCAACATGTTGATATGGAGAGATTTCTCCAATGCAAACCACTGACCTTGAGTCCATCGGTCTGTGAGGTGAGCTCCCTAGCCCATGCTGAAGGTGTCTTTGGTCAGGGACTGAGTGGGAGGTGACTTCCTGAAGGGCATGCCCCTGGAGAAGTTGAAGGGAGTTAGCCACCATTGAAGAGTCTAATAGACTTGTTCTGAGACTCTGACAAGTTGGTCTAGGTCGTCTGTGCGCTGATCCGATTGGACAAGTGCCATTGGATCACCCGCATGTGAAGGCGTGCCAATGGCACGGTTGCAACGGCCGCTGCCATGGGTCCCAGGATCCTGAGAACCACTCTGGTTGGTACCGTACTGGCACAGGAGACTACTCGTGCATGAGCCTGAAGGCGATCTGCTCTGTCTGTGGGGAGGAAAGCCTTGCCATGGACAGTGTCCAGTAAGGCTCCTATAAACTGAAGCTTCTTGGTGGGCCAGGGGAAGGAATTGGGAAGGTTCAGGGTGATTCCCAAGTCTCAAAATAGGGAAAAGGTGTCTTCCATGGTCTGCAGCAGCCTTTCCCTGGAGGGAGCTGTGAGGAGCCAATTGTCCAGGTACAGGAATACGTAGTGACCCCGTGCCCTGAGAGCCACTGTCATTATGGCAAGGCATTTTGTAAAGACTCGAGGAGCCAAAGACAGCCTAAACAGAAAAGCTCAGAACAGGAAGTGGTGCCCTTGAAAAAGGAAATGTAGGGACCTGCATTGGGACCGGGTGATCAAGATGTGAAGGTATGCATCCTGCATGTCCAGCAAGGAAAGCCAGTCCCCTTGGTGCAACAGGCGGATTAAGCCTGAAAGGGTTATACTCCTGAACCATTTGTACTCCACATACTTGTTCAGGCTGCTGAGGTCCAAGATGGGATGTAGATCCCTGGTTTTCTTGGGAACCAGGAAAAAGTGGGAATAATAACCCTTTACCATCTGGGAGGCTGGCACCAGCTCTGTTGCCCATTTGTCCTGAATGACCTGGATCTCCTCTTGGATGAAGGCTGCATGGGATGGGGAATAGTGGGAGGGTAGCGGGGGGGTTGTCTGGGGGTACCTCCAGAAACTTTATCGTGTGTCCCATTTTTATCAGTTGGAAGACCCATCAGTCAGATATGATTCTGCTCCATCCCTCTAGGTAGAAGGAGAAGCGATCCCCCCCCCCCACCACCTCTCCCAGGGCTTTGGCTGGGGGAGGGGGGGTCGGGTATGGGCAGAGCAGCCTGAGAGGACTTATCAGCCCTGGGAGTGGAACCTCCAGGGTTCTGAGAGGAAGTCTTATGCTTTAAAGCTCCTCGCTGCTGCTGCTAACCTCTAGGCTGCTGACCGGGTGGAGTGTTGAAAGGGATGGCGCCAAAATGGCTTCTGATTTGATCGGTACATAGTCTGTACAGACCGGATAGCCTTGCCTGAGTCTTGGAGATGAGTGATAATCTTCTCAGACTCCTGTCGGAAAGGACCGAGCCTTTAAAAGGGGCATCCATGATACCAGCCTGGACATCCTGGGAGAAACCTGAAACTCTGAGCTAGGAGTGCCTACTGAGTCAAACCCCTGTAGCTGCTGCTCGTTCTGTGGTGTCAACTGAATCAAAAAAGGACTGCAGGAGGTGGCCCAGTGGCACTGAGGGTTGAGGCGCTGGACTCCACACCTCACTCCACGCCGGCGACCCAGGTTCGGGAACGAGCCCGGGTCGTCGGGGGTCGGCAGGGAAGGACTAGGATTGAGCGTCCAATGACAGCTTTACTAGTCCTGGGGAAAGGGGTGGGTGCACACCATGCTCTGGCGGTCCCTGGGGATGCCCGGAGAAAATACAGCTGCATGGGTGCTCAGTGGGGGGGAGCACGGCAGATGTTTGCACGTAGTGCGCGGATGTCATTGCATGTCCGTGCTCCCATTGGGAGAAAAAGGGGGAAAGCAGCATGGTCCGTGGCAGCTTGATGGCCGCTCGCTTCACCGGCTGACGATGCCTGAATTAGGCGTGTGCCGGTAGTGGATCCTCGCCGGGCGCGGGGGCTGAAGGGGGAGCCCCTCTCAACAGTCGTAGCTGAATATGCCAGCTGGGCATGTCGGCTTCGGGGTTGGAGGTGAAGGTAGGAGTGGTGACTGGATGAATAGCAGGACTGTGGCTGCAAGGAGGAAAAACAGAGTAGTGATAAAAAAAAAAAAAAAAAAAAAAAAGAGGACTGCAGGGCGTGAGTGCCGACATCCGATCCAGTTTTCAGAAGCTTAAGTAATTCTGCTTTCTCGGGCACATCAGGCAGAGCCTGGGCTATTTCCATGCCCTACTCCAAAAGGGCATTTTGAAATCAGACCATGTGCATGAGGAAATTTAGGGAGCGTATGGTACAAGTTGCAGAGGTGTAGACTGCCAAGTTGCCCCATTTGCTTAGACTCTTTGTCCGGAGGCTGAGTGATCAGATGCCTGGTTCGCTTCAACCTATCGTGGACAGCTGTGATTACCATGGAGTCCACCAGGGTTTGTTTGCCCAGAAAGGGTTCTTCCCTGGGGGCCCTGTAAGGGCAGTCTGACTTCTTGGGTATAGCTGAAGAACTAGATGGGTGCTTCCATGTGGCCCTGGCGTTGTCCTGGAAGGTGTCGACTGGGGTGGCACCACTATAGGCTTAGTGTCCTTTTGGTAGAGGTACTTGGCCAGGCAACACCTCTCCAGGTCCAAATCCTCCATATCCCACCCCATGTTGTCCTGGATATTGCGCATGATGTCAATGAACAATGGATCATCAAGTGGAGACCTGGGGGAGTCCTTGGGTTCTGGAAGGTAAGGAGTGCTCCTGGAGGAGGAGGACCTGGAAAAGGAGGAAGAGCTACAACTCAAGTCCTCCAAGTATGTAGACCTAGAAAAGGAGCATTGGTGGTGACTTCCCCTGGAGCGATGTTGGTGCCCATCCGATGACCTGGATGAGAAGTGACGTCTATTTCCCCTTGTGGCCACTGTGACCCCTGCGTGGGTTAGCCAGTTATGGGGTGGTTTCCCTTGGCTGAGGAGTGGGCTCCTTGGGCAGAGGTGTATGCCACTGAGGAGATGTGGGCTCCAGAGGAGGAGACGCCGAACTTGGTGAAACAAGGTCCCCTTTGATGGTGTTCCATCAGAATGAAAAGAGATCCTTTACATCCAACAGTGGAATTCTGAGCTCCTGAGGAGTCTCCAGTGTTGGGGGTAGTGCCAGTGCTTGTGGAATGGGATCAGCCAGCATCGGTGGTACTAAGGTACCGTTGTCCGGTGTTGTCGGCTGATGGGATGATGGTGTCACTGGCTCCGGCACAGGATCTGGGCGTTCATCGGCCGGCAATGAATGGTGGTCTGGTAACTCAGGGTTAGAGGTCGCAGGGACAGATGCCAGGGACACCAGCATAGACGAAATGGGTATCTGCTGATGTCAGTCTGCTGTAACGGTCGGCATCTTCTTGGGAGATGCCCAATGATGGGAACTGAATCCCAAGAGGGACAGAGGAGTCGCCCTGCTGGGGGAGGTCAGCTCCTAGCCCCCAGTGTTGGTCCAGGGAGTCAGCGCTGGAGGAAGTAGCAGACTTGGACAATGTCTTAGCCAGATGGGTCACAGGGAGGGACCTGCCGCCTGAGGAGGATCCGACTGAGCCACCTGACTGTGGGCCAGAACTCTGGGAGATGGGCCAAAGCTTCAGGGACTGAGGAGCCAAGGACGAAGTCCCTGACCCTGAAGAACCTCTGCCCGATGTCCGTACTGGGAGGGAGGTTTCACCACAGTGAGTCTGGAGTCTGTGCCCGACTTGAGCGGGGACTGGGAAAGGGAGTCCATGGAGGACTTGTCCTTGTGCTTCTCCTTGTGGCGATGCTTCCCTGAAGATTTCTTGTCCTTGTGGCCAGAGGTGGACAAAGCCCCTGAGATGGGGGAAGAAGAGGAACTCCTCCCTCCCTGGGTCCCCATTTGCAGAGCAGCTAGTTGTTTTTCTAGTAAGAAGGATTTTAAGGCTTTTTGGCGGTGAATCCTGGTCCTGCTGTTGAACTTCAGGCAAATGCTTGCAGGCCTCGGTGTTGTGATCTAGGCCTAGGCAGAGAAGGCAGGCCACAAGGCCATCTTTCGATGGAATTTGCTTGCTGCAGGCACACTTGGATTGTCACCATTCAATAGGTGCGGAGGTGAAGTAGGCATGCAGAGAAAAAAGGCTAAATACTGAAAAAAAAAAAAGAAAATACGATGTTGGTAAAATGCGGTCAAAATGGCAGTCAAACTAGAGCAGAAGGCACCCATGGAGCTGATGAGCGCGGGTCAACGACAGGAAAAGAATGGAGGTGGTGCTGGGGGACCGCCCCTTTTATATTGTAAGTGACGGGGGTTGGCCAACATTGGGGGCGGTCCCCCGCTGTATACTGGTAGCTAGAAGTTTTCAGTGAGGTTCTGGCACCCACAGGCTTCAGTCCTTATGGTATAACTTGCTGCAAGAGCTCCCCCTCGAAGTGAGATCAAGGTGTTCCTGGAGTTTAGCCAGAGGCGAGAGAGATAGGGTAGTAGTGACCAGGGGAGGAGAGCTCAGCCCTTTTAGGAAGGGGGATAACTGTAACCTGCTTCCATGTGTCAGAGACTGAAGCAAGAGTGAAGGACAGGTTTAGAAGGTAGGTGACAGGGAAAGCAATAGCAAGAGTGGAAAGAGAAGGAGTTTGGGGTCAAGATCACCAGAGCTCCCACCTTTGTGAGGGTTGGAGCCAAGAGGCTTTTGAGGAACACAGAGGGTGTAGTTAGGGAGAAGGAGAGGGTGGAGGGCTGAGGTGTAGCTGAGGTGGGAGAAGAAGGGGAGAGAGGGTGGAGGAGGAGGGCGAGGAAAGGAGGGAAAGGGCACAAGAGACAAAAAAGGAGTTGAATGATGAGGCGACAGTGGCAGGGTCAGAGACAAGGGTGTTGTCCACCTTGGGAAATGAAAGAAGCAAAGTAATAAAATTATAGGTAGGAGTCCCACAACAGTAAGAGAGTGGTAGAGGCATTAAAGTTGTGATGCAGAAATTCTTGGCAAACCGCCATAGGTTCTGCCATCTCTACAGAGTATGATAACTTTTACTTCCATGTTCCCAGATGGTCCACGATGTGCATAATCTCCCACAGACCTAGAAGGTTACATGGATAGCTGACTGCATTTCAGCGGTGAGAGGGGAAACAGTGGAGGACTCAGCCAAAAGTAGAGAGTAGGCCCCCAGCCCCAGGGGAGGACCAGGCAACACTAAAGCTGAAGCGCACCAGGTCCCAGTCTAGGGTCCCACACAGAAGCAAAGAAGAAAAGTCCAATGTCTAGAGGCACCAGGCAAATGACTAGGAACTGTCAGAGAAAGGGTTCAAAACCAGGAAAATCCCTGCAAGCAGTTTAAACAAGTCCCTGAGCCGAAGGCAACAGCAGACACTGAACAAACACAGAAACACAAATAAAGCATCTGTCGGTAGAAAAATGCGAGTTGGTAAACTGTGTCTACCCATTCCTACCTAATAACTGAGACAGCCCTACAGGCTCCTCACTTCACCAATCCCTGCTCCCTTTCTGATGTAATCTTTACTAAGCCTGGGTGTCTGTCACACCCTCTTTCAAATCCCTCACTAATTTTGCAAAGACCATTCTACTCTTCTACCATCCTCTCTGTAAAAATGTACTTTCTGGTATGTCTCTTAAACTTGCCCTCCCCACCAGCTTCATAGGGTTGCCCCATGTGCTTGTGTTCCCACTCAGTCTGCACAATTCTCCGCAATCCATTTTATTTAACCTACTGAGGTATCTGCATTTAAATCATATCCCCTTTCTCTTCTCACCTCAGGTTTCTCTGTGTTCAGATCTACTAACTTCTCCTCATGCCATTTCCTGCTGTCACTGGAATATTTTGGTTACACAGAAACAGACAATGACAGCAAAAAATGATCAAAGGTCCATCAAGTTTAAATATCCACTGTACAGATTACTGGTAAGGCCTCATCTATAGTGCTGTGTCCAGTTCTTGAGACCACATCTAAGGAAGACCATAGAGAGAGGTAGAGAGGTTGAGGCAGTCCAGAGGAGGGCACCTAAAATGCTGCAGGGTCTGCATCAAAAGCCCTATGAAGAGAGACTTAAGGACCTCAATATGTATACCTTGGAGGAAAGGAGAGACAGACAGGATATGACAGAGACTTTCAAATACCTCAAGGGTATAAATACGGTTCAAGAAGGAAGCCTTTTTCAGAGTTAAAGGTGATCAAGAACCAGGGGTCATGTTATGAAGCTGAAGGGGGTAGACTCAAGGGAGCTATAAGAAAGAACTTCTTCACAGAAAGAGTGGTGGATGCCTGGAACAGCCTCCCAGCAGAGGTGGTAGGGGCAAAAACTGAAAAGGGATTCAAAAAGGCATGAGAAAGGCAAAAGGGAACCTTAGTGGTAGGGAAAGGGGAGGTAAAGCTGGAGATCAAATAGGGTCATCAGTGTTACAGTAGGTAGGGAAAATAGGCAGACTAGGTGGGCCAAATGGTCCTTACCTGCCATCAAATTCTATGTCTCTAGGTCTACCCGTAATTCCCTATCTTACCTCAAGACCTGTTGTCTATACAGGGCTTTTTTTCTGAAATACCGGCCCATACAGTATGTGCACTACCTTATGACAACCCCCTTGAGTAACTACTAAGCTCTTTGATCTGTCCCAGCTGTGCTTGAAATCATGAATGGTTTTCACCCACAACCTCAGCCAGCATGCAGACTGCTCCATGTCTCTCTCTCTCTCTGTAAAATAAAACTTCCTTAAATCCCAGTTGACTCCCCCCACCCCACCCCCAGCTTCTACTCATGTCCCTGTGTTCTAAATTCGCTGTTCCTGTTGATAGTTCCTCACCGGTAACCTTGTTCACTCTTTTCAGAAACTTGCAGGTCTTATTATTGCCCCTTTCTTCTCTGGCCTCCAGCAAGTACATTCAATACTGGAACTATAAGATAGAAGATGTTAACCGATTACATCTATCTCCCGCTCTAGTGGGCCAGATAACTGCCTTTATTACTTAGTAAGTGCATATCTAACTCTGCCTTAAAGGCCTGGAAACTGTTGACTTTTACGATGTTCTTTGGTAGGCTGTTCCATATAAGGCTGATTCTTTGTGTATAATAGTATCTCCTAGCATTGTTTTTTGGGTATGTTAACTGCAGTTGATATTTGTGACTTCTCAGCTTTAAATTCCTATCTTGTGGCAGGAGGCCTAGGTTTTTTCAGTTGGTCATCCTCTTGTGATACTTTGTATATATGCAGTAAATCACCCCTTATTCTTCTACGCTCCAGTGGAAACAGTTTTAGATCACTTAGTCTAGATTCATAATCCATATCCCCAAACCATCCACCATTTTAATCATCCTTCTCTGTATCCTCTCCAGATTATTTACATCCTTCCTTCAGTATGGACTCCACAAGGGTGCACAGTAGTCCATATGTGGTCTTACATATGCTCGATGGAGTGGCATAATGCATGATCTACTGCTGGACGTGAAGGCCTTTTTGATACAGCCCACCATTCTAATTGCTTTATTGACAACCTCATTACATTGTGAGTGAAAACTGAGATCTGTTATGCATATACCCAGATCTCTCTCACTTTCAACTGCCCTTAGTTGTACACCATTCAGATAATATACTGCTTGTTTATTACTTGCTCCCAGATGCATTACCACACATTTGCTGATGTTGAAAAACATGTTATCTACTACCCATTTTTCCAATAATGTAAGGTCATTCCTTATAATGTCTACCATGTCACTGTTACTAACTTTTGCGCCAAGCTTTGTGTCATCAGCAAATTTTATGCATTGACTCCAAATATTATTGTTCAAATCAGAAACAAATAATACAAACAGTGCTCGGCCTAACACAGAGCCCTGTGGGATACCGCTCATCACCTGTCCAACACTTGAGTCCCCTGATTCTAACTTTCTGGGTTTTATCACTCAACCATGTATCGACCCATTCAATGAGTGTTGTATTCATTCAAAGTGTGTGCATTTTGCTAATTAATATATTGTATGGTACCTTATCGAATGCTTTTTTTTAGATCAAAATACAACACATCAACAGGTGTTTTTTATTAAGATGATTACTAACAAATTCATAAAACTCCAGTGTATTCATCAGACATGACCTATTTTTCCTAAACCCATGTTGTGAGTGGTCACCTAAACTATGAGATTGTAGTTCGTCATTCAGTTTGTCTTTTATAATGGCCTCTAGGACTTTTCCTAGAATTGCTGTGAGGCTGGCGGGTCTGTAGTTTCCTACTTCACCCTTATCTCCCTTCTTAAAAATGGGGACAACAATGGTAGTTCTTCAGTCTTTAGGCACATCCCCAGTTTCTAATGACAGGTTATACAATCTATGTAGTGGATCTCTCAACCAATCACCTATTTCTTTCAGGAGCCTGGGGTGTAATCTGTCTGGACCTGCCGCTTTATTCATTTTTAATTTATTTAGTCTTTTATTTCAGATTTGGAAATTTTTATCAGGAGGGATTTGACCAGTGTTTTAGGATATGTGACACTCTTTTCTTCTTTCTTCTCATATTCTGAACAAAAGGATTTGTTAAAAATTTGTGCCTATGCTGCCGGTTCAGTATATTCAGCATCCTCCATCTTAATTGGTCCTATAAACCTGTCTACTTATTTGTTGTTTATATAAGCAAAAAAAGATTTGCCATTGTCCTTGCAATGGGCTAACTTAAATTCTACTTTCTTCTTCTCTGATTTAATACACTGTTTACTTGCTGTCAGAAGTTTTTTGTATTTACTTGTGTTGTATGGGTTATTGTTCTTCATTGCTCTATATGCTTTCCTTTTGTTGTTTAGACATTTCCTGATCCTGGGTGTTAACCATATTGGTATTTTGCCTTTTTTATTATATAGTGATTTATTGGGTACGAATTTATCTACTAGGGATATTATTTTATGTTTAATTTTTGTCCATAGCTGTTCAGTATTTGGATTACCGGACTCCCAGTCCCAGCATAACAGCTTATTCCTAATACTATTAAAGTCCCCCCATTATAATTTTTTACAATTGTTTTACCCATTAGTTTTCTCGGCTTCCCCTTGATGCTCATCAGAACAATGCTATGGTCACTGGACATTACGGGGGCTAGTGTTATCGGTTTACTAACGCTCCCATTATTGTCAGTGAGTACCAGATCGAGTATATTGCTATTTCTGGTAGGATTAAGTACCTTCTGATGTAGTCCATTATCTATGCACATATCTATTAACATCTGCTCTTGCTTATTTGATCCCGTATAGTTTTCCCAGTTAATCTCTGGAGCATTGAAATCACCCCAAATCAGCACCTCTTTATTAAGGATTTGGTGTCCTATTTCAGTGAGTAGACTAGAGTGATCCTCTTTTGTTATGTCTGGAGGTCTATAGCATACCCCTATGGTCAGATTTTTGTTATTTGTTCTAGATAGTTCAATCCAAATCATCTCTGTGGTATCCCTATTTTCATCTGGGTTTATCTGTTTGCACTGTAAGTTCTCCTTTACATACAATGCTACACCTCCTCCTTTTTTATGCGTCCTATCCTTGTGATAAACTTTATAGCCAGATATGTTTATACTCCAATTGGAACCCTCTGTCCACCAAGTATCGGTGATCACGGCCATGTCTATATTTTCTCTTGCCATTATTAACTCCAACTCCATTCTTTTTATATTTAAGCTATGTGCATTCATTAATAGGACCTTTAGTTCACGTACTCTCATTACATTTAGCTTAGTTTTAGGATATGAACCTGGTTTTCCTATGTTTGTTGCCCGACACCCCTGTGCATCTAGTTTTTTGAATGATGGTATAGTTTACTGCATTGTGAAACATTAGTCCCAACACTCTTGCCCCCTTTTTGCTCAGATGTAGTTGATCACTGCTATAGAGTTCATTTCTGTCTACTCCCAAGTTGTTAAACATTAAATCTGATTTTCTAGGGTCCATCCCAGCAACCAGTTATTGTATGTTTTTATTCTTTTTGTTCTTTCCCAGCCTGCTCTTTGTACTGGTAGTACCTCTGAGAAAATTATTTCAGCATTGTTATGTTTCAGAATGTTATGTGTCTTTTCAGTCTCATTAATGGTATCAGTGACACTATCTCTCCCATGGTCATTGGCACCAGTGTGAATTAATACAGTCATAGGCCCGGGTATGTTGTCCAGTATACCTGGTAGCATATTTGCTACATCACCTAGCTTGGTCCCCCTATAATTACAGCTAGTGGTATTTGCCTTGTTATCATGTGTGGAGTATCGATCAGTATATTTTACCATAGAGTCACCTAAAATAAAAATTTGTTTGTGTTGTGCTTCATTTAGGTTGTTTGCTGGTATCTGCTGTTGCACTGCCTCCTCTGTTGTTCCAATTAGTATAGTTTCTGATTCATCTAGTAATTCCCTCCTCCAGTTTTCCTCATGCACCGCATCTGTTTCTGTGACCAAAGTATTGGTACTGTCATTGTTAGCTATGTCCAATAGGTCATTTGTTTGTGCTTCTACCTGCTCAATTAAATTCATTAAGGGCGGGAATTGGTTTTCCAGTTCTATACTAGGCTCAATAGCACGCCTGCCTTTCTTAATTCATTTATTATTCACAACCTGACCCCAATCATCTGAATCATCCTCCTCTTCACTTATTCTTTGTCTTTTTGTACTCATACCCTCACAGTTTATTGACTTTTTAAAATTATCTTTATTGAATGCTTCCAACTGGGCCTTCAACTGACGGTTTACCTCAATCTGTTTAAATAGTTTACCATCTAGTTCCTTGATATCCAAACAGTTTTTACATATATAATTTTCAAACAGTGATTCATGCATGGTGCTGAACATTCCACAACTGGCACACATAAACCCCATCCACCAGTAGTTAAGGTAATGATATTTGGAGCCATTTTAGTCAAGAATTAATCTAGGCCCTTTTTCGTAAATCAACTTGTTGGTGACTGATCTTGTTTGTGGTAGAATTTACTGCCCTTCCTTTCCCGACTTTCCCAGCTGACATGCACTAGTCTCAGCACGCGTCGCCGCGACTCGCACCTCTGCAGCAAAGGTAGCTTGGCAGCAGCCAGAAACTCATACGTCACATGACCACACCCTCCAACTGCCTATAACTCTCAGAACAAAGATACCGGCTTCAAAAAGCCATTTTGTTTCTTGTTTTAAAAGTGCAAATGCAGACAGG
Source organism: Neoceratodus forsteri (assembly GCA_016271365.2). Lineage (NCBI taxonomy): Eukaryota > Metazoa > Chordata > Ceratodontiformes > Ceratodontidae > Neoceratodus > Neoceratodus forsteri. Next base: position 1,226,881,201 of record CM057450.1, read on the forward strand.
GTATCGTGCCCTGTTCTTCTCCCAGTAAAAAAAGCTAAGATCAAATACTGTGTCTGGCCTTATCTAGTGCTTGCTATAGTCCCTCTCATACAGGGAACTACACCTCCCAGGATTCCTCTCAAACACCAAGCTTCAGTACTAGCGCCCACAAAGATGTACATTTATGCAGCCAGATGCCCTTGGTGTACAGAGGGAACACAACCAGACAGCTACACGGTGTCCCTTCTGTTTGCCAAATGCGTGTACCAATACCCACGCACAGCAAAGGCAAGCTTTTGTAGGCAGCAGCTGGAAACTGAGTTTCGGTCATGTGACCGCACCCTCCGACTGCCTATAGCTCTCAGAACAAAAATACTAGTTTCAAAAAGCAGTTTTGTTTCTTGTTTTAAAAGTACAAATGCAGACAGTGTATCGTGCCCTGTTCTACTCCCAGTGAAAAAAGCTAAGATCAAATACTGTGTCTGGCCTTATCTAGTGCTCGCTGCTGTCCCTCTCATACAGGGAACTACACCTCCCAGGATTCCTCTCAAGCACCAATGTTAAGTACTAGCACCCCCAAAGTTGTAGATTTATGGAGCCAGATGTCCTTGGTGTACAGAGGGAACACCACCAAACAGCTACGTGGTGTCCCTTCTGTTTGCCAAATGCTTGTACCGGCATGTTCAGTGCCCTTAGCGGATCCTTTAAGATCTGCCCTGCTGGCTCTGAATCATTTTGGTTCCGCTATGCTGCACTGTCTCCAGACTGTCCTTATCTTTCCTTAGTTGAGGACTCCAGAACTGGGCTCAGTACTCCAAGTGTGGTCTCACCAGTGATCTACAGACAGGTAATATAACCTCCTTCCTCCTTCTCTCAAAATCCCTACCTATACACTCCAATATCCTGGTTGCCTTATTACAGGTCTTGTTATATTGGCCAGATTGTTCAAGGGCACAGCTTATGATGACTCATAACTCCCTTTCCTCTAAAGAACTGCCCTCTCCTGTACTGCCTCCACTCTGACCCTGTTATTCTTCAGATGTACACTCCAAAACAGCACACAGTACTCCAGGTGAAGAAGAACCAGTGACCTACACAGTGGCAGAACGACCTCCTTTCTCCTACTGGCTATCCCTCTACCTATGCACCACAGCATCATATTTGTCCTGCCCACCACCTGACTGCACTGTGCTGATTCCTTCAGGCTGTCTAATATTATTACTCCCAAGTCCTTTTCCACCATAGTGTGTTCCACTACTACTGTACCTCTACATCCTAAATTCAGTGCCAGGTTTTTGGCCCCATGTGCATCCCCTTGCATTTTTTGACATTAGGTTTTAACAACCATACCTTGAACCACCATCCCAATCTACCCAGGTCCTCCTTTATGATTTTGACCCCCTTGTCACTCTCCACCCTGCCAAAAATCTCAGTATCATCTACGAAAAATGTAACAGTGTGCTAGTCTGAGTGCGGAGGGAGGCAGGTGAAACTTGTCCCTGCAATAAACTGGGGGAAAGCTGTTAATTGGAGGGTTGGGCTTAGGCAGAAGCGAAGCAGTTTTCTGCATTCAGACTTCACTTCCATTACACTGAACTTCAGCTGAACTGAAAAGAGCTTAAAGTCAAGCCCAACTAGGTATCCCATTGTATGCAGCATCCCATCGCATGAGTGGCACAGAGTGTGTCTGATTCAGGCGTGTCTGCAGAAAGATGGCATCTGCTGGTGCAGGTCCAAGCAAAAACCTAGGGAGGCCAAGAGGGCAGTCAGGGATGCAAAAGCAGACACAGAACTGCATATTGTGGAGGGGTCATGGGTAGGGGAAAAACAGTTTTAAGGTACATAAAGGATAAAAAGAAAGATGTGAGGAAGAATTATAGGCTAGCAGAGGGAAGCAGTGTAATAGAGCAGGACAAGCAGAAAGTATACATTCTGAATGACTACTTCTGCTCAGTATTTACTAGGGAGGACAGCACGCATTTGCTGGAGAGTTGCATAAAGGCTGCTGAAAGGGAAGTCCCAGAAATGAGACAGCAGGTATTTAATAGTAAAAGGGTCAGAAAGAGCTAACAGCCTTAAAGACAGATACAGTTCCAGGGCTGGACAGGATGCAGCAAAGGATGCTCCGGGAACTGACATTCGAGTTAGCTGAACCCCTGGCAAGACTATTTAATAGCTCTATTCAGACAGGCGTGGTCCTAAAAGACTGGAAGGTAGCAGATGTAGTTCCGCTACACAAGGGTGGAGACAAAGAGCAGCTGGATAACTACAGACCTGACAGTCTTAACTCTGTGACAGGTAAACTGATGGAGACACTAGTCAAATAGGACCAAGTGGACCACCTGGATAAAAACGGGCTCCTGGAAAGTAAACAGCATGGGTTTGTGGCAGGGAGGTCTTGTCAGATCAACCTGATAGTATTATTTGACTGGGTAACTAGAACAGTTGACAAGGGTCATGCAGTGAACTTACTCTACTTCGGTATCAGTAAGGCATCTGACTCAGTGCCACACAGAAGACTGCAACAGAAACTAGAGGATCTTGGTGCAGCAAACAACATAGTTAGAAGGGTGAGAAGTCGGTTGGAAGGGAGGCCGCAGAAGGTAATGGTAAACAGAGTCAGATCCAAGGAGAGGGAGGTCACCAGTGGAGTGCCACAGGGACCAGTCCTGGAGTTGGTCCTGTTCAATCTGTTCATCAGCGACACAGAAGAAAGAATACAGGGCAAGATGTGTCTCTTTGCAGATGACACTAAACTCTGGGGCATGGTACACAGTGGGGGGTAAAGGAGATGCAGAGTAACCTGCAAAGGCTGGAGCAGTAGTCTAGGTTGTGGCAGCTGAAATTCAATGCGTACAGCAGGGATCAAGTACCCAGAACAGAGGGGTCTGGTGCGGTTTCCCGACAATGAAAATCCCGACGGCTATATTCCCGACTCCAAAATATCAACTTTCATCTTACCATCAGGGTCGTTTGGCAGACACACAAAATCCCGACAATAAAGCCATCTAAGCCTGCCTTGTAGTGCGTAGTGCTTTCTAAACATTAGAACTCCACCAACCTAAATGCAACCCGAGCTGTCCATTGTAGATTACTCCAGCACATTACTTCAACATTTACTGTACTCTTCATGATTTTTCTGGAGAACGAGCTTGAGTCATTCCTTGCATGTTGTTACCAGGAATGGAAAGTGACAAGACCTGTGAGACTTTCCCTGAATTTATCCAAATTGGGCATTAGCCTCTATCTCTCGGCACTACATGACTGGCCATTTTATTAGTGGCGCTCCGGATTACTTGGATTTCAGGTACAATATGTTGAAAGGCTGTTGCACCAGGAGGTCTCTTTTCTGATTAAAGGATGAAGGACTTTACTGCTAATTTCTTTAGCATTATTCAGGAGCCGATTATTGTGTTTGTCGGAACGGTTTTCTGAACTGGCCACTGAATATTTTCCCCGGGGCACTATTCTTAAATTTGTTGGTCATTTTAGGCACATCCAGAGGGCAGTATTGAGACTGTGCTTTTATTTTTGTACCAAGCAAAGAGAGGATTATGTCTTTATCAAAAATATGTTGGAATCGCTTTTTTTCTCTTTTGTGGTTAAAGGATGAAGGACCTCACTGTTAAATTTCTTCAGCACCATTCAGGAGCTGATTATTCTGTTCTGCTGTCTACTTTTGTTGTTTTAACAAACATACTGCAAATGTTTTCTGTTTGCTGGCATCATGTCAGGATTTTGTGTGTCGGCTACTAACGTGACGGGATCGCGTACCTGACGGGAAACCAGAGTCGGGCATTTTCATTTCGGGCATACCAGAGTCGGGATTTCGTACGGACCCCGAACAGAGTACTGGATGGGAGGGGTTAAGCTGGACACCATCAGTCACATAACTGCATTACCTAAATGTTATTTTTTGTTCTTGCTGTTATTCTGCATTCATGTTTAAGTATATCTGGTACTGTTCACTGTCTAATGTCTGCATTTATACTCTCCCAGGTCATACCTGAAAATGGGTGTTTACTCACCTGGTAAAGGTGATTGTGTTAGGTTCTGTCCATGGCACTCCAATCATTACCTCATGGGTCTTAGCCCACGTGATAGGCTCTAGATGCACATGTGACCGAGGATCAAATTTCATGGCTACACCTAGGTCCCAGGAGTCCCTGCTCTCCAGTTCAATATTTCCAAAGCTGAAAGAAAATAAGTTATTCACACAATCCCTCAAGACCCACAGGGGAAGGAATTAGTCATCCATAGACCAGTAAACATAATACTCTAATTTAATTTCCTATTGAAACAATTCTAATTCAGACGCTAGTTGTCTGACTAATGAGTTACTACGGTTAGCATAACTAATGTTGTCATCAAGAGACAGTCCTGACAGGTTCCACAGTAGCCGCTTCGAGAACAGGGTGGGATGTGGAGTGCCATGGATATAAACTAACAGTCACCTTTACCAAATGAGTAAACAACCATTGTGTTATGTTTCTGTCCATGGCACTCCAATCATTACCTCATGGGTCAAGTACAGTAAGTAGCAGTGTACACCCATAGCACTCAGGGTGGGTTCTAGCGAGCGGCTTGGGAACCTGAAGCAAGAGCTGCCAACAACACCTTTTCACCAAGAAGCTCTCTGTCTGTATAGTCTCTAGTCTGTAATGCTTGGTAAATGTATGTATAGAGGACCAGGTGGCCGCTCGGCAAATGTCCTCCGTGGAAACACTGGATCTTTCTGCCCAGGAAGCTGCACCTGCCCTTGTGGAATGTGCCTTTATAACCTCTGGTGGACTTAAGTTTTTGGCTTTGCGAGCTTCCAGAATGGTTCTTTTTAAACAGCTAGTGATTGTCATTTTCGATGCAGCTTGCCCCTGTTTATGGCCTTGAGCCACTATGAAGAGTCTCTCCCTTTTACTTATTGGCTGTGACTTTTTGATGTAGGAGATGAGGGTCCCCTTCACGTCCAGGCTGTGAGGTGCATTGGGTCTCCCTTCGGCTGTACTGTCATATAGTGTAGGCAGGTTGATAGTTTGCTCCGAATGAAAGGTAGTGAGGACTTTAGGTCTGAAGGCTGGAATAGTTCCAATAGAAACTCCCTCTGCAGTGAACACTGTTGCCCCCGTTACCCGGGGTTACTAGAATCCCAGTAAGACCTAGTGGTAGGCAGGGAAGGCAGCTTGTGAAACTCCAGTTAAATGGATTTCACACTGTCTCACTTGTTCTCAGTCTCAGCAGAGACTGAGGGATGACACATCACCATAGAACTATCGCAGCTGCATGAGCCACATTGGAATCTGCAGATGGGAGTTAGGTTAGAATGTTGGGAGTTTTTGAAAGCAGAGTTGTGTGAGCAGTGAAGAAGAGAGGAGCACAGCAGTCTGTGCACAGGCTTTTGGAGCCTAAGCTCTGATATAGAGCTACTTTTAGGGAAAGGTGTGTGTTTCCGCCTAAAGAGGGACACAGTAAGCTGTTCTTGAAGTGGTGGAGACCGCTGATACTGGTCTCTGTGCCCCATCCCTCAGGGGATGGGGGCGGAAGGTTTGCCTGCTATTCCAGGGGCAACCCCCTGGCTACTGCTAGAGAAGAAGCTGCCTTATTTTTTCCAAGTGTGTTGGGTACCAGAAGCTGTCAAGATTCGCCTGTGGGGCACCTGCAACCAAAGGGTGAGTTCTGCTCTTTTCAAAGGACCTATGTTTCACCTGAACTGTGTTAAAGTGGGGATTGGACTACTGAATTAGTGGGAGGCCTAGAGGAATAGGCTTAGCCAAAGTAAAAGTATGTTCAAGTCCAGCACAAGGGGAAAGTCAAGACATGTACAGGAGATATGCGATACGTCTACCCTGTAATCTACATTGCCAAGCTTTCAAAAAGAGTTGTTTAATGTCCAGAGAAATGGCCAGGTATGGACTGTGGGAGCTGGAGGTGGGAGACGCCCCCACCTTTAGTAACCAGGTCCACCTCTATGGATTTGCTCTGTGGATTTCTACTTTGCCTCATGCACTTGGCCAGTGATGAGGGAAGTACCCAGACGTGGGATGGAAGGAAAATTTCCCTTAAGGAGTCGAACGCTCTAAGGTGGTTTGGGGAGCCACCAACTGAAAATTTGGTTCACTGCATTATGGACCGGGATCGAGAGGCCGGCAGGGGTGCCGGGCCAGGAAAAACCCAAACAGTGTACAAGTTGGGCTGTGTACCCAAAGCTGCGTGCAAGTCCAGGCTGTGTGCCTGGTGGGTTCAGAGCCTGAGGGCTGAAATGTTGAAGAAGTGTTCTGTTACTCTTATCTGCATTACCAGGAATGTAGCCCCGTGAGGGTCCATCTATGCTTTGTTTGTTCAGTTTGGATGTGAATAAAAGCCACACTTTAGAATCCCATTCCTGGTATTGGACATTACAGTTATTGCTTCCTGTGTTCGGATTTACTTGGGTGCCCATGTGCAGAGTAGCCAAACCTAGGCCCCTTGTGCCGAGTAACCTAGTCCTCCCCGAACCCAGTCCCCACCAGGTACTGTTGTCAGCTTCAACAGCATACCACCTGTCATTTTGCAAAAAGGCAGGGGTGAGGGGCCTTACACTGTATAGAGCTCTCAGCTTGCCAATCCTGCGAGCAGAGCAAATGGCTATTAAGAAACATGTTTTAAGTCCTGTCCAATATAGCTGTGCTTCTTGGTATGGTTCGAAGGGGGTGGTTGGTAAGAAAATCGAGGACTACGGCAAATCCCATGGGGCAAGCCTTGCCTTTTGACATGGCCTGATAATTTCTGCTGCCCTGAGAAAGTGCAGGACATCAGGGTGAGAGCCGGTAGGGTTTGCCCTATGTGGCCCACTGTTGCGCCAATGGCTGACAGTTGGACCCTAAGGGAAGCTGGTGAGAGTCCTTTATCCAGTCCTTCTTGGAGGTACAGTAGTTTGGTAGAAATATCTGCCATCTTTGGATCCATCCCTTTGTTTATACTCCAGGTTGAGAAGATCCTCCACTGTCTGCTGTACGTTGATGTGGTTGAGGGTTTTCTGGACTGTAGGATGGTCCTTATTACGGATTCATGATATCTGGCTTCTAGCAGTCTCTGCCTTTCAGGAGCCAGGCAGATAGCTTAAGTGCCATTGGGCTCGGGTGCAGTATTGGGCCCTGAATGAGGATGTTGTGCCTGGGGGGCAGGCGCCATACATCCAGTGCCATTGCTGTTGCCATTGCGAACCATGCCCTCCTTGGCCAATAAGGGTCAATTAAGATGATGAGTCTCCTTGACTGGTGGACCTTTGTGAGAACTTGCAGGATGAATGGTATTGGGGGGAATATGTACGATCAATCTAGTGTCCAGTCCTGGGAGAGTGCGTCAATCCCAGCTGACGGGTGTTCCCTGTATTGGGAGAAGTAAGTTCTGACCTGAGCATTGGCTGAGGAAGACATCAGATCCATGGTCACTGGTCCCCACCTTTTGTCTATGTATTTGAAGATCTCAGGTTGCAGCTGCCATTCCCCTGGGTGCACCCGCTGTCTGCTGAGCCAGTCTGCCCTGACTTTCAGTTTCCCCCGGAGAGGTTACTGCGTGGATATGAGTGAGGTGAAACTGTGACCACTGCATTACCCGCCTCGCTTCTCTCTGCATTGCTAAGCTCCTGGTGCCGCCCTGTTTCGTGATGGATGCAACAGTCATTCTGTTGTCCGATTGTACCAGGAGCGATTTTTCTGCAATTTGTGTCCAAAATGCCAGCAATGCATGGAATACTGCTCTCATCTTATGGAGAGCTTAGCCTCTGTTTTGGTCCATTTCCCCTGAGGTGACAAACAGCCCAGACACACCCCCCATCCCATCAGGCTGGCGTCTGTTTCCATCAACACTTCATAAGTTTGCTCCAGGTTGGTACCCTTGATTAGGTTCTGTCTTACTGTCCACCAGACTAGGGAGGCTCTGACCTCATGAGTTAGTTGGATTTTGGTCGACAGGTTGTCCTCTGTTGGTATGGCCTGGCGTTAGAGGCAACTCTGAAGTGGGTGCATGTTCCACCTGGTCCAGGATACCAGGTCAATACATGATGCTGTGCACCCTAGTACCATGGTTACCTGTCATAAGTGAGCAAGGGTGTCCTAATCAGATCCTTGGAGATCCTGAGTAGGTTGTTTACTCTGGCACAGGATGGTCTCGCCTTTCCCTGGAGGGTATCTATGTCTACCCCCAGGTGTTCAATCATCTGAGTAGGGGTCAGGAAGCTTTTGGCAAAATTAATCACCCAGTCATGCGATTCCAGAGGCTTGATCACCAGTTCTGTGTCTCTCTGCAGTTGTGATCTGCTGCAAGCTCGAATCAGCCAGTCGTCTAAGTAGGGAATGATGTCCACTCCCTTCTCCCTCAAGTGTGCCACTAGTACGACTGAGATCTTTGTGAATACTCTTAGGGCAGATGCCAGACCAATGGGTAGGGCCTGGTATTGGAAATGCTGGCCCAAGATTTGGAACCTGAGGTACTTTCTGGACAAGGTCATATGGGAATGTGAAGGCAGGTATCCTTGAGGTCGATTGAAGTTAGAAAATTGCCCTTGCATAGCCTTCTGAGTGTTGATCTGAGGGTTTCCATTTTAAACCGTTGGATAGCTACGTGTTTGTTTAGGAATTTGAGTTCCAGGATGGAGCATAGGTCCCCGTTCTTTTTTGGCACAAGGAAGAAAATGGAGTAGATACCCTGCCCGTGTTCCTCCTCTGGTACCATCTGAATCACTTTGTTCAGCAATAGATCTCTTAGAATGTCTTGGATTTGGTGTGCTGATGCTATTCTTCTTCTTGATGTGGGTGACAGGACTAGCCTGTCTCGAGCTGGGGTGTTTGACAGTTCTATAGTGTAGCTCTTGGAGACTACGACTTGCACCTACTGGTCTGATATGATGAGGTGCCATCGGTTTTGGAAGAGTGGCAGTCTTTGGCCCACTGGGGGTGGAGTCAGAAGGGCCATTTGCAACTTGAATGCCTGTATAGTCTTGGCTTGGAATCTGTCCGAGTCATTGTTGAGCTGACTTTCCTCCCCTGCCTCTGCCTCTGAACTATTGTCAGGTGAATTTTCCCATGAAGGAAGGTAAACTGTTGTTATAGGAAGAGCATTGATGGTTGTACCCTCTTCTGTGAAAGAAACTGCTTTTAGAGCTGGCCCCTTGTCTTCGGGTTTGGGTCTTGTTGTTATGAAATCTCCGGTATCCAGATGGTAGGTACATCATTCTGTGCTTGTTCCTTGTCAGATCCTTGCCCTCCTCCTTTTGTTTCAGATACTCCTGAAGGCCTTCCCCGAAAACGTGTTTGCCTTTTAAGGGTGGGTTGACCAATAGAGATTTGGATTCTGAATCTGCTTCCCAAAGTTTTAGCCACAAGCCTCGCCTTACTCTATTTGTGATGGCTGACGCCCGAGCATTTAATTTCAGCGCATCCACCGCCATGTCTCCCATATATTTTGCCATGTCTAGGGTGCATTCTAAAAATTCTTTGCCTCTAGTATTGAGGTTAACAACCTCCATGAGCTATTCCAACCAGCGGATTTGGGATCTGGTTGTGTAGACAGCAGTTGTGGCTGCACAGGCGGCTAATCCTGCCATTTCAAACATCTTCTTAAGCATGTCTTCTAGTTTCTTATCGTCTGGGTCCTTTAGGGCAATAGTACCGCAGGGCAGCACTGTTTTCTTGCTCAGCACCACTATTTGAGGATTTATGGTGGGTGCTGTGTACCACAGTTGGTTTTTTTCTTCCTGGATGGGGTACAGTATATGTGGTCCATGTTTCTCTTCTTGGGGACACTCCAAGGTTCCTGCGACTCCCATTCCTTATTAAAGATGTCCTCAACTGCTGAACATATGAGAAAGGTGCCTCTTGAGACCTGCTTTTGCTGGATCATTAGATCCAATTTTGACTCTGGCTGAGGTGGGGGTAACTCGAAGCCCATTGTGTTTTTTATTGCTTTGACAATCCCGGGCACCAGATTGAATGGGCATAGTTTGGAAGTGAGGGAAGGGGTACCCATTTCCATGGTTCCTCATCCTCTTCCTCTTTATCGGAGACCTCATCCTTACTGTTGTCTGGGACTCCTGCACCCCATCTGGGACTGCGGGTTTCTCTGGGCCCCTGGTCTCTCCTGGCTAGGGTCGAATGGTTTCTGGTTGAGGGGATGACCCTCTCAGGGCTGGTTCACTGGAACCCGCAGGTTTATTTCCGGTGAAGGACTCGAGTTTCTTCATCATTTTCAGCATAAATAACTGCTGACTTTCCATCATGGCAGAGGCTGACTGTTGGATTTGTAGCAACAGGGCAGAGGGGTCTCCCATCCATGATGTACCACTTGTGCCTGTTGGACTTTGATCAAGAGAAGGGGATTGCTCCAGTGAGGAGGACTCCTCCTCCTCTTCATGTAAACAAGCCGGGCACTGAGGCCCCGAGTTGTGGGGCATCAGAGTAATGCTGCATGTACTGCATTTCTTGGCCTCCACCGTTTGGGGACGGAAAGGGGAGAGGGATGAATATCATAGCCGGGGACCCAAAAAGCCCCATTATGCACCTGCCGTGTACTGAACAATGTGGCATTTGCCCCCCCACCTTATTGTCATCATAGAGTGGGGTCAAGAGAGTGAGGTGCTCATACTCCGCAATGGATTTCACTGCAGTACTTTCCCCAGAACTGTACCTGTAAGACTCTCAATGCATGCTACACGACTTAGTTGCAAATATTTTTGGGTAGCCCAGATAGCTATGGAAGTTGCTGGGTCACCCTTTCCCCCTTAGTTGAGGATTAGCCCCATGCAAACAATCAACAATTAAGCTGGCCCCTCTGCAAAAGCTGAAATTGTTCCCTCTAGAAGTCTGTCAGGCCAGAACTCTGGAGGGTCTTTATCGCTGAAAAAGGCTTTCAATATCGTGCATGTGGGCCCTGCTCGGTGCACCTGACGAGCTTGGCATCCATAAGATGGTGGCCAAAACAAGATGGTGGCCACACTATGCGTATGCATTCCCCACGAGAGAGTCAGGGGAAATGAGAAGGCTTATGCCTTACCATCAGGCCTGGCATGCCACGAGGAGCACCACATCGGAGGAGAGCTCCGATAAGCACCAAACAATGTTACGTTTCCGTAGCTAGGCCACCTCAGTACCCACTAACAGAGCTAACCAAAGTTTAAATTTATTTATTTATGACTCGACTCAGGACTGGTGGTTGCTACAAAGGGGCCGACAGCCAGGGACTCCTCTCTCTCTCTGGTCGGCCGCTAAGGGAGGGGACTGAACGGAAGTCGGAGAAGGAACTTCTGTGAGCCAGCTATCAGCTGCTGCTAGGGCACAATAGCTAGAGTAGAACAACTGATTGATAGGCCACTGGGAAGAGGGGCCGGTCAAGATAGGGGAAAGAGAACCTGAGCTTTAATGTGGTCCCCCCCACTACTGAAGGATGAGAAGGGGGACGAGACACTGCACCACAAAGATTAAGGGATGGCTCCAGTAGAAAAGATGACTGGAGAATAAAATAACAGGGCCACGCCAACCTCGCTTGTAAGGAGGGAGAGCGAGGCCTGTAGTTTTGGCTGTGGAGCTGGCGGGAATTTCAAAACACACCGTGCCAGGCTTCAGCCGACAGCCGATCCACAACCAATCTAAAAACAAACAGAGACCGCAGTGGCCTTGCAAATTCAGGTGAGGGAGGGTGGAGAGTCACTGGAAAAACTCCTAGACAACATAAAAAGCAACACAACGAACAATGCCGGATTGCAAGAAGCTGATCAATAACCGGACTCAAAAAACAATATAAAACTGCAAAAGCGAGACAACTCCTCAACACACTTCAATAAAACAGTATTCCCCACTTGGGAGAGGGGAGTCTGTACAATCAGACAAACAAATCAGTCACCTTTGTATCCATAACCAACTGATAAAACAGAAATTCAGATAAATGGCTAAAAATGAGGGAAGATATAGTTATTCCCCTGTGGTAATTAGGTTGTGACTTACCTTAAAGTAGAAAAAAGGGGATCAATTAAGCTGAAGATGCACACAGGGACTCTGGAGTGCTGTTAACCTTTCAGATGCACTAGGAGAACTGGAGAGCAGGGACTCCTGGGACCTGGGTGTATCCACAGAATTTGATCCTTGGTCACGTGCATCTGGAGCCTATCAGGTGGGCTAAGACCCACGAGGTAATGACTGGAGTGTCATGGATAGAAACATAACACAATGGGGATTTAACTGTCTAGTGTACTTAGTTTCCCAAGGACCAGTGAAACTCCAAGTATCATACAAAAGACGGTCCCAGCCACTTATTTCTTTGATTTGCAGTGTGCAATTTCATTTTTAAAACAAAAGTGGTCCGGGGGGACATGCACAGGGTGAATTAAATGTTCTAACCATTTTTGTTGTTTTGAAAAATAAACCTGCAAACTGCAAATCAAAGGAATGAGTGGCTGGGACTGTCTTTTGTATGATGCTTGGAGTTTCGCTAGTCCGTGGGAACCTGTTTGAATTTTGGGTAAGCAACCCTTATCCGGCGCACCCTGCTCATAATTCTTCAGTGCAGGCAGTGAGAACGTTTGGAGTAAAATGTCTAGTGTACTTACCTGGTTAACAAAAACCACAAAAAACAAATAAATACATTTCTGAGGAAAGGGAGCTGGAAGTCATCATAAATGACTCCCTTAAACAATCTAGCCAGTGTAACAAGGCCTTTGCATGGGCAGTCATTCTGTATCAAGGTTAAGCAATGAAAAGCTCAGACTTCAAAAAGTGCTCCAGGTACCAGGTAGTAAAGAGTTTTTAAGGCAAACAGGATGCTGGGGTGTACTGGGAGGAGTTTCGGCAGAAGGAGGAGGAAAGAGGTATTACTGCCTCACAATAGATCACTGGTGAGACCATATCTATAGTACTGTTACCAGTTCTGGAGTCCTCACCTAAGGAAAGACATGGACAGGCTGGAGACAGTGCAGCATAGGGTAACCAAAATGATTCCGAGCCTGGAGAGCAGATCCTATAAGGATTGGTTTAGGGCACTGAACATGTACTTGCTCGATGACAGATGAGAGAGGGGTGACATGACAGAGACCTTCAAGTTGTTGTAAGGAATGAACAAAGTGACCTGCGAGGAACTATTCAACAAAAGTAGTGAATCTGGAACACGAGGCTATGTCTGGAAGCTGATGGAAGGGAGGCTCAAGAGGAATGCGAGAAAGCTTTATTTTACAGAGAGAGTAGGTGAGATATACAACAGTCTGCCAGTGGATGTGGTGGGTGCCAAAACCATTAACGAGATGGTTGGGACAGAGTTCAGGACTTAGTTGTTACTCAGGAGTGATAGTAGTGAAACAGGGAGCAAGGTGGTGGATAGTGTAAACAAAGATCCCCTATGGATGAAAGGTCTCTGGGTATAATAATTCTGCAGGCAGACTGGATGAACCAGTTGTCTTTTTCTGCTCTCACTGTCTGCTTCTATGTTTCTAAAAAGCATATCTTGTCATGGATCCTTACACCTATGTCCCAGATAAAGATGCTGAAGAGGACTGGTCCCAAGACCAATCCCTGTGGCACCCTGCTTATCTTGCACTTCATCCCTACACCTATGCTACAAATAAAAATTTTGAAGAGGACCACTCCCAAAACTAATCCCCTAGCACCCTGCTACTGAGCCCCCTGACCTCTGAGCACTAACCACTTATTATCAGGCATTGGTACCTTGTCCACCACTGAAATCACTGAGCAGAAATATCTGTTCAGAATGTCAACCTTACTTTTATCTTCCTCTTTCCAATGCTCTCCTTCCTTCACTCTGTTTCTTCCCTCGTTTTCCTCCCCTCCCTTAAGTAATGAAAGAAGGTCTCATTTCCCTTCTTCGTACTCTCCACGATTCTCAGTTCCTTGTCAGTCTTAGCTCTACACACATACCCTGTTGGAGTCCATCATCCTACTGTGAAACTCCACCCTATCCCTCTCTGCTTAGCTTGTTATGTAATTTTTATAATGCCCTTTTCTTAGCCCTCATGGTCGAGTCCAGCCCTCAGCTCCCTCACACTGTCCCTATTGGTAAACACTAAGTCTGGGATGGCTGACACCATAGTGGACTCCTCCACTCTCTGTACTAGAAATGCATCCTAAAAAACTTCCACCAGCAGTTGACTTCTTTCACTTGCTGCTACAGGGATCCTCCAGTCCACATCAAGCATGTTGAAGTCCCCCAGTAACAACACCTCTCAAAGCCCTGCTACCCTCTGATCTGCTCCCCTAATTCCCCATCCACTTCCTCCATTTGAAATGGTGGTCTATAAACCACCCTATTCTGATATTTCTTCCTCCTTCTGTAACTACCTACACCCAGATCACTTCAGTGTGTTTGCTCTGCCCTGTATCCTCCATCACTGAAGCTTTTATACCTTCCCTTACAAACAGTACCACCATTCCCCCACTCTTTCCCTTCTTATCCTTCCTGTACACAGTGTACTCTGGCATGCTCATGTCCCAGTCATGGTACTGGGTCATCCATATTTTCTGTGAATGTCACCATGTTCAGGCTTGCCTCAGCCACTACTGCTTCCAAATCACTGAGCTTATTTCCCAGGCTTCTGCTGTTCATGCACAGAGCCCTAGGGGTCACCTGCTCCCACCACCCTTCCCCACCGAGGGCCCAGACCATTCTCTTGTCCTCCTGACCTCCTATCCATCCTCATTCTGGTCTCCCTTCTGCCACTTCCTATATGGTCACCACTCATTTCTTCTGTAGCTTTTCCCAGACTTCTCTTATTTCCCCTCTCTTTGTTTTCTGTTTCTCTCACCTTGTTCTCTAGCACTAGGGGAGTTCATCAAGACCCCTCTGAACTAAGTAAGTAAACCTCTGTACTTTCAATCTCCCCCCTCCCCCATGCTAGTTTAAAGGGCCCTTAATGTGCTCTTTAAACCTGCACTCTAGCCTCTTGGTGCCTCATCAGAGGGGTGCAGCCATCCCACTTGAATAGCCTTCTGTTCCTCCAGGAGCTACTTCACTCCACTCCACCATGTCCCCCTTCCCTCCTTCTGCACCACTGCGCTACTTTTCCAGTCAAGCATTTAAGTGAGTGATCAGAGCACCTCTCCCCACTCCCCTGTTCCAAACCTTACAGGACCACAGAAAAGGTCACAGAGGATGCTGACTGCCTGAGCTTCCCCTTTAGTTTCTAAAGCTATTTGTCACATGGGGGCTGCAAGCAACTTCATTGGTTCCAAGGTGGACAATGACATCATGGTCACATTCCCATCCCACCCCTCACTACCTCACCATCCTCTGTATCCTGCTTGCATGCCTCCCAACTGAGGCTCTTGAAAGGCACCTTACTACTATATCTCCTGCTCCCCTGTCCCCACTACCTCTTCTGTCCCCTATATGATGGAGTTCCCTATCACAAGTAGTGGTAGGCGAAGTAGCCAAACGCTCCATGGCTTATCTGCATGTGGAGTAACGGAATCCACAAAATATTCTGCAACGTGAAGCGGAGTACTTAGCGTCATGATGAAGAACATGAAGTCCAACCAATGACTTTGCATTGTTCCACCTTCCCTAAACTACTTCTTCGCCAATTTTAAGGTGAAGTACATTGAAAGCAATGTAATTTGCATCACTTCGTCTTGTTAATGAGCTCCAAGGCGAATTTTGCAGTGCTTCATGGGATTGCAGGTCACATGGGCTCTAGATTGTTCTGCACAGCCTCGGTTCTGTGTAGTGTGTGTGTAGTGGAAGATGGAGACAGTTTCTCCTCAGAGCTCTGCGATTCAGATCCTCTAAAAGTTGTTAAAAAAGCCATTTTGAGCCATTTTGTTTTGCTCAAAATTTAGTACACTGATTGTAGGAAACCCTCCTGTGCTCATATCATCGAGTGTTTATTGCTTGTGTGTGGATTTTGAATGTTAATTTAGAACAGTCAGTCTGAGTACTGTGAAGTGTGTTTTAGGGAAGGGGCATATCTGTGGTGTAGGTAGATTAACTGGGAGAAAAAGGCAGTCTTTCTGTTTTGGTTATATTTTTCTTGTATAACTGTGTTAATGTATACACAGTAATACTTTCAGTAATTCTTGACTTTGTTTTGCTGATTGCTGTGGTGCAGCAGTGTATAATTTCAGTTTGTTTAAAACATTTGGTTATATTACTAAAGATTTTCAATTTGCTAAGCATTACTTGTAGTGTGTGTGCGATGCGTGCCATTAAATCAGACACCTTTTATTGTGCCACAGAGTAATTGCAGCCATGTGAACCTGCTATCCACCACATCTGCATGAATTTTTATACTGCTTTGTGGTATCTTTACTGGTAGTGGACTGTTACTGCCATGCACTAGCCCCCGACACACAACTGGCAAAACGTATTCTTTTCCAGAAGTGGATTTGTGACTTGTGAGCACTGGTTAGGTGTTGTTGTGCCTTTGCGTCTGCATCTCGAGTACGCAGAGCAATCTTAATCTGTCTGTGCATTTGCAGTACACCATTAATTCTGGGAGACTTTGCAGTTCTGGTTACGCTCTCATTTCACTTCGTCAGCACTGGGAAATTTTCTAGACACAAGACAGTAGCATTTTGGGGACGCACATTAATTCTGGTGACTGTATGTGACCACTGCGCGCATGATGGAGTACACCATTAATTCTGGGAGACTTCGCATTTTTTGTTAGCCTCTCATTTCACTTCGTCAGCACTGGGGAGTTTTCTGGACACAAGACAGTAGCATTTTGGGGATGCACATTATTTCTGGTGACTGTGTGTGACCACTGCACAGTGACTGAGTGCACCATTAATTCTGGGAGACTTTGCATTTCTTGTTGTGCTTTCATTTCACTTCGTCAGCACTGGGGAGTTTTCTAGACACAAGACAGCAGCATTTTGGGGATGCAAATTAATTCTGGTGACTGTGTGTGACCACTGCACGCATGACTGAGTGTGCCATTAATCCTGGGAGACTTTGCATTTCTTGTTATGCTGTCATTTCACTTCATAAGCACTGGGGAATTTTCTGGACACAAGACAGTAGCATTTTGGGGATGCACATTAATTCTGGTGACTGTGTGTGACCACTGCCCGCATGATGGAGTGCATCATTAATTCTGGGAGACTTTGCATTTTTTTGTTACCTTCTCATTTCACTTTGTCAGCACTGGGGAATTTTCTGGACACAAGACAGTAGCATTTTGGGGATGCACATTCATTCTGATGACTGTGTGACCACTGTACGCATGACTGAGTGCGCCATTAATTCTGGGAGACTTTGCATTTCTTATTGTGCTCTCATTTCACTTCGTCAGCACTGGGGAGTTTTCTGGACACAAGACAGTAGCATTTTGGGGATGCAAATTAATTCTGGTGACTGTGTGTGACCACTGCACACATGACTGAGCGTGCCATTAATTCTGGGAGACTTTGCATTTCTTGTTATGCTCTCATTTCACTTTGTAAACACTGGGGGAGTTTTCTGGACACAAGACAGTGGCATTTTGGGGATGCACATTAATTCTGGTGACTGCGTGTGACCACTGCACGCATGATGGAGTGCACCATTAATTCTGGGAGACTTTGCATTTTTTGTTACCCTCTCATTTCACTTCGTCAGCACTGGGGAATTTTCTGGACACAAGACTGTAGCATTTTGGGGATGCACATTAATTGTGGTGACTGTGTGTGTGAGAGGCTGCCAATATTGTTGTCACTTCGCCTTACTTCGCGTTAAGGCAGAATAACAACGCAAAGTAATAATTACAAGGCGAAGTGAGCCTTTTGTATTGGCCACTCCACGTAGCGACAACGTGAAGTGCCCACTTCGTGTTCACTTCGCTAGTGAAATTTAAATTAGCAGCATCTCTAATCCACAAGTACCTTTCTGGTCCTCATTTTTCTCTTGGACTCCAGTCACACTTCAGGTGTTTTCTCCTCAGGTGTCCTGAAGGACTACAGGCTCCAGCCTTGATAATGGGGAGATCTGAGCAACTGACTCTCACACAGGATATGAATCTCTTCACAGTCACCTGGATTCCCCCCATCTATATCCACCCCACTCCTGCTGACTACAGTCCACTCCGAAGTCCGGGCTTGCCTGCAGCACCAACCTCTGGATCCTGCATCAGAGAAGGCTCAGTTCTACTTTCATCACAGCTAGTCCTCAGTGACTGCTGCAAATCTGCTGCACACTGGGCAACACTGCCTGCTCCAGAGGAGTTCCCTGGAGATGACTGTACCACAGGTGTTGTAGCCTATCAAGCCAACTCCCCCTCCTACTCTATCCTCTATCAGTTCCCCACATCCCGCTTTTCTGCTTTCTTTGATTGTTTGTTAAGCCTTGGCTGCAGGTCCTCCTACCAGTACTCCCATTTCTTTCTAATCTGCTCTCTTGGTCTGTAGACCTTTTATCAGAGTACCCAGATAGGATTTTTCTAGGACTGTATACAGCCCACATAATTCTTACTATTACAACTACCCTTACTAATTTTACTGCTTATGTGATTGCCTCTTTACCTACTATGTCCCCCTTTTCCTCTTCTTTCTGACCTCTGCCACCTACACACTTGGCCCCCCTGCTGTTTTGGCTCTTCCCTGTGCTACACAGTACTTTCTCAAAGTTGTCCTAGGACAGCTGCACCCCTTACATAAGGCCTTGTGCAATACCTGTGTTCTTGTCATACCTTGTGAAGAGCACCCCACAGAACTGCAGCCTACCTGCAGATGCCAGTGCTGCAATCCTACTTTGTGGCACTCACGTCAGGATGCTCATGCATAGGGGCACTTGGAGCTGTGGGAGTTAAACAGTGCAAATACCTCTTTAGGAGAAAGAATCCAAGTGTTGTGGGTACTGCTCACAGAACATACATCCCATAATAGAATACTAAGGCTGCAATGAAACAGGCAGGCTGCTGGAGAGCATAGAACCTCACCATGGCAAATGCAAATTCCAACACACAAGTCAACCAAAGTTAATTCAGTCCTTGGTCCCTCTAAGGCTGAGGGGAAGAAAAATCAAAGGCTAACACCCAGAGGCCCAGCCAAGAGTGGAACAGACCAAGTCTGCTGCCACAGCTTCATCACAAAAGTTGGCAGAGGGGGGACACAATTTGAGGCAGAACAGCAAACAAAAATTTGAGCTCTCGCCCAACATGAGCCTAAACAGTCAAACAACCCCTCAGTGGCTCATAGCTATGCCTGACAAACAACAGATACAAACAGGAATGTAAATTCAAGTATCAAGTTGTTACCTAGCCTGCACCTCCTTTATATTCAGGGAGCTGCACACTGCTGCTATAGTGTCTGTCGTTCATGGGGGGGGTTTTCAGGATCCTTTGGAAATAGGCATCTGGGGAATGGAAAATATGCATCTTCTTTTGTACGACAAGCACCAGTGCGGCTGGGAATCAGATGGCAAAGAAGAACAGCCTGCTTCTCAGGCCCTTTTTAATAGGGTCAAATCCCTGGCACCTATCCAGCGGGGAGAGGCAGTAATATGGACATAAGAAATATGTGATGGCCTTGTATCTGAATATCCTTCAATTCCCTAGCCTTCCGCATTATGCTCTTCCGAGCTTTAAAGCAGAGTGGACAGAAAATCAATGGTTTCACCTGTCTGTCTCCCTCCTGGGCCCCACGAAGATTATCTGATGGAATCATTCAGTTTCAGTGTTAAAACCAGTATTTAACTGAAGTCACCAAGGCTGGTAATCCCAAGGAAAGGAAACTGCCTTCTTTCCATCTATGCCCTCAAGTAGGCTCACCAGAAAGAGGTTGTTTCCCCAGCCATGGTTTTCCAGCTCATCTGTTTTGAGGAGTTGCAGAATGATTTACTACACAGCCCAGAAACAAGCTTCAAGGTTGAAGGAGGCCTGCTCTACGGAGGTGAGCTTCTGTTTGTTACTGACCATGTGTGTAGTAAGGGCAGCAACTGCATATTAAGAATCATCCATTTCCTTCTTGACTGCCTCAACATTTACAACAATCTTCTCCATCAGCGTTGTGGGACAAAATATGTCTGGGGACTAGCCTAGAACTTTATCCATGCGCTGGTAGATCATATTGGGTTTGGGAGGAAGAAGCAGAGGAGCTGAGCTGCCAAGCAACTGATTCCTCTTACTGGGGGTGGATATGTGCTGATTCCAGGCCAGTCAGTAGAACATAGTCTACCGGAATTGATACAGGTCAAGTTCCTAGTGCTGGGGCACATACTGACGATAGACTGATTGTGATATTGGCGCCAGCAGTTGGCAGCAAAAACATCTAAACAGTCACCTTACTGCACTCACATGACACTAACAAACAGCTGGTTGATTGAGCCTCAAATGGGCTCTATTCTGCTCAAGCAAAAGATTTAAACATCCAGTTGGTAAAGGGTCACCTCACCTATGTATGTTGACATGTGGGCTAAGGAAAAACAACTAGGAGTGAAATTCACTGATTAATACAGGGTCAGAACATTGGGTGTGCTCTTATGAGTACCTCATCCTTATAAAAAACAAATATTCTAGGTCAAGGCAGAAAGACTGAAGCTCACTTACTCTCCTGGATGAGATTACAGCCACTAAAAATGCCATTTTCAAAGACAAAACCTTAGCTCACAACAGTCCATCTGTTCACAAAGGGGACTCATGAATTTTGACAAAACTAAGTTAAGGACCCAGACAGAGACAGGGACCTGAAGAGAGAGACACAAATAATTTAGCCCCTTCAAAAATCATGAAAAATCAGTGCCAAGTTCATCAAAGCCCCTTCGCTGAACCTATAGGCATAGGATGGCATAGGATTTTTCTTACTCCAGATATAAATCTAACAGTACAGGAATTCACAGCAATGTTTGTAAAAGCTTGTGATAAATTTGCTCCTCAGAAAAAAGTTAATCAAAGATTAAATCACTTGCCATGGATAACAGTAAAGATTAGGAAATTGATTAGGTCAATAAATCAATTCTGGAAAAAGGCTAACAAAACATTAAAACGTGAAGTTTGGGACAAATATAAAAAGATAAGGAATAGTGTAGTTCAGGAAATAAGGAAAACAAAAGCATCTCATTATAAACAAAAAATCAAAGAAACAACTGATCCAAGTGCCTATTGGTCCTTAATAAACAAGCATTTGTCAATGCCGAACGTTCGCTTGCAGGTATTTGCAGTGGTGTTTGGCATGTATGGTACTTTACCCTAATGTCCTGTGCGATTGCTGGTATTTGCACAATAAATTGTCAGCATGATCTTTTTGTTATCCCCATTGTGCGCTACATAGTCGGAAACACGTTTTGGGCAGGATGTGAAAATGACAGCTGTACTGCTCATAAGGAAGTGTTGTAAAATGCCAATGTTGAAAATCTGGAGTGGAAATATTGAAAATTCGCAAGCCCTCACGAGCGCTGTGGAACTGTGCACCCATCGCCAGTAAAACAGTCATTTTTAGGAATTTTTTCACCAAATTTTCAACATTGCCATTTTAAAACCTGTGCTAATGAACAGTGTCACTGTGATTTTCTTACTGTGTCCCATACATTGATTTCGCACACAGACTGCGCCATTGTGCACTACATGGGGAAAGACGTTTTGGGCAGGATGTGAAAAATGACAGCTGTACTGCTCATAAGGAGGTGTGGTAAAATGGCAATGTTGAAAATCTGGAGTGAAAATATTGGAAATTCGCAAACTTACGAGCGTGCGTAGGAACTGCACAATGCACGCTCGTAAAACAGTTATTTGTAGGAATTTTTTCGCCAAATTTTCAACATAGCCATTTTAAGATCTCTGCCCGCGAACAGTGACACTGTGATTTTCTTAATGTGTTCCATACACTGAGTTTCGCATAATCGATTGTGCCATTGTGCGCTATCATGGGCAGAAACACATTTTGGGCAAGATGTGAAAATGACAGCTGTACTGCTCATGAGGAGGTGTGGTAAAATGGCAATGTTGAAAATCTGGAGTGCAAATATTGAAAATTTGTAAACGTATGAGCGTGCGTAGGAACTGCGCAACGTACGCTCATAAAACAGTCATTTTAGGAATTTTTTTCACCAAATTTTCAAAATAGCCATTTTAAGACCTCTGCTCATTAACAGTGTCACTGTGATTTTCTTAATGAGTTCCATACATTGATTTTACTTTACCGACTGCGCCATTTGCTGCTACATGGAAAACATAGCTAAGTAAAACAGTCATTTTTGAATCTTTGCACCAAATTTTCAACATGGGGTGGGGGTGTGGGAGGCTGGGTGCACAGTGGGTGGAGTGCGGGTTGTGGGGGTTGGGAGGCAGCATCAGTCCGTTTTTGTTTTACAGGTTTAAACAAAAAAAATGACTACGTGGGACCTTTGCCACGCTGGGTGGGCTCCCAGCATGGCAGAGATCTGTGGGGGCCGAGGAGCCAATGGGGATTAGGCACCCCGTCGACAAACTACGCGGGGGGTGAGGAGCCGGCAGGATTGAGCACCCATTCGGAGGGCATAAACAGTTTGCCACGCTGAGGTGGGCTCCCAGCATGGCAGCAGGATGGCTTAGGGGGCGTGGAGCTGACAGGGATTGGGCACCTGTCGGCAAAAACAACAACCTTTGCCACGCTGGGGTGGGCTCCAGCGTGGCAGGAAAGCTTTGGGGGTGACGCCGCCGGGAGCGCGGTGACGGAGGGGATGAGGGCGGTGTTTAGTATGGCAGCTGTGTTTTCTTGAAGCAGAGGAACATCACAGCCATACGCTGAGCTCCTACACCCATTGGTGCAGGACACACGCCTGCTCAAGGAGCAGTGCATTGGGTGGAGGCACACCTCTAAGTGTGCTACTCTCCCAAAACGTTCCTTGCGCATGCGCGCAAGCGAACGTAAAAATCTTACAAAACCAGTTAGTAAACAGGCTGAGATAAAACTCAGCCAAGATGGTATAGTGCTTGAAACAAACAGGGCTGCTGACTTTTTGAATGATTATTTCATAAATCTTCCCGATCTGAAATCAAAGATTACACCTTGTATAAATCAGATGAGTGATGTGAAACAAGGGTACCCCCAAGATGAAAATATACCCAAGTTCAGATTTAGGATAGTGACAAAAAAGGAAGTTTTAAAAATTATAAACAAGTTAAAGATAAATAAGGCTAGTGGCCCAGATAGATAGCAGACTGCTGAAGGAAGCCGCTTTGGAAATATCACCAATATTACAGGACATTTTCAATTGGAGTTTAAGGGAGGGACAGTTTCCATTAAGTTGGAAAATTGTTAAAGTAGTCCCGATAGACAAAGGGGGGAACTCCATGGAAGCTTCAAATTATCGTCCAATAGCCTTATTATCAATGGTTTCTAAGATACTTGAAAAAAATTGTTCATGGCTAGTTGATGGAGTATCTTGAGAAACATAAAAAATTAACCCACCACCAATCTGGTTTTAGACAGGGCAGGTCCTCGGCCACCGCACTCATGGACTTCTTAGATCTTATAGTCACCCTACCTGGGGATGCGAAGTCCGTGGGTGCAGTATATGTGGACCTGACAAGAGCATTTCATTTGGTGGATCATAGCATTTTGATCAGTACACTGAAGAAAATAGGAGTGGAGGAAGAAACTTGTAGATGGTTTATGTCCTACCTCGATAAAAGATCCGTTTGTTATCCTAAATGGTTAGCAGTTAAGGATGGACTATGTAACAAGAGGGGTGCCCCAGGGTTCCATCCTGGGCCCCCTCTTGTCCATAGTCTATATAAATGACTTATCAAATTGTATTAAACATTCACAAATTTGACTCTATGCAGACGATACCGTCTTGGTATCAGCAGGAACAAACTCGGGAGAAGTAGAACAGAAACTGCAAAGTGACTTGCTTGTTATGCAAGGATACTTTTCATCCCTGGGTCTATTAATAAACAACAAAAAAACACAGACTATGTTTTTTGCCCCAGAAAGGAAGGGAGTCCAAAATGAAAGATAATGTCACAGGAGGGTAAGAGCTTGGAGCAAACTGCTGCGTATAAGTACCTAGGGGTACAAACAGATTGACATTTAACAAATGCAAAGATTGAAGCAATAAGATATATATCAGACTGCATGACAAAAAAAATGAGAGTGACCATGGTAAATCAGTTCGTATTACCGGTAATTGACTATGGAAGTCACATTTATAGACACACCACAAAAAAGCAATTAAATAACTTAGATGTTCTTTATAATAAGCTTGAAGATTTGTTTTAAGGTGTGACTTTAGAACTCATCATTGTACTATGTATACAAATCTAGGTTGGAATCCACTAAACCTACAGGCCAAGGGTATTTGGTTAAATCAGGTATGGGGCATACTTAAAAGTAAATCTCTTAATAATTCAAAAACCAAATTATGGATTAAATTTAAGAAAAACGGGTGCTAGGGATTTAATAATACCCCAAATAACAAATCGATTTAGAGAAATGACTCTCTATTATAAGGTTGCTTCCAGCTGGAATTGTCTCCCCAATTTTCTCCGATATTTAAATGTCACTTCTACTGTTTTTAAAACAGCAATGAATCATGAACTTGGTTTTCGCTGCTATTGTAATAGGGGAGAAGAATGAAGTGGTTAAATTGTCAGTGATATTCTCCTAATGAATGTTCACCTGCTATGTATGGCTGACTTTTGTAATTTATTTGTTTCACTACTTGTATGTCTGATATTTTGTATTTTTGTATTTTTTTGATATTGTTGTAACAACTTAGTATTTTATACAAACAGGTATGCCTGGTAAACAGGGACTTTCGGAACCCTAATGGCTGTATTACTGTATAAATAAAATTTTACCTACCTACCTACCTACCATACGCCAAAATATCTGATAGGTGCACTTTCAGGGATATGAGGGTTATTCACCTGTAACAGTAGTTATAGCAGGGATATATTGTGCACATCCACACTTCTGGCAGTACCTCCTTCTCCTTTAATCAATCAATCAATCAATCAATGCTTTATTTATAAAGCGCCTTTTGAGATCAAGGTGTTGTACACAACATAGGCATAAGATTTAAAAACGAGCAGCAGAATACATTATTTAAAATTAGTCTGGAAAAGCCAAAGAAAATAAATACGTTTTCAACATAGTTTTAAAACTACTAACGGTCAGGCATTCTCTTAACCGACGAGGTAGAGAGTTCCACAGGGTTGGTGCTGCAAATGAAAAAGCGCGAGCTCCAGAAGTTTTTAAATGAACCCTGGGAATCTCTAGCAAACCCTCGTCGGCAGATCGGAGAGGACAATTGGGGGAGTAGGGAATCAGGAGATCTTTCAGGTAGTCAGGTCCCTGTTCCTGTAAGGCTTTAAAGATAAGCAAGCATACCTTGTAGGTGATACGCCACTGAACTGGCAGCCAGTGCAGCTCGTACAGCACAGGCATAATGTGACTGGTCCTAGAAGTGCCAGTCAGCAGCCTGGCCACAGCTTTCTGCACTAGCTGCAAGCAGCGGGTATCAACCCCAGACAGCCCTAGGTAGAGGGCACTGCATTAGTGAAGATGGATGGTAATGAAGGCATGGACCAATGTTGGAAGATCACCTAGTGGACCCAAGTATTTCACTGGGCGATATTCATCAGATGGTAAAATGAGGATTTAACCACAGCTGACACCTGAGATTTCAGGGTCAAGCCGTCATCAAAAATAACACCCAGGTTACGCACCCGATCTGAGGTAGCAAGCTGGACACCATCAAGCCATAGGCCCGACATATGCCCAGCCCCAAATCCTGCCCCTCAGTCTTATTTGGGTTCAGTCTCAGCCAACTTGAGCTCATCCAATCTTTGATCTCGGAGAGGCAGCTATTTAGCACAGAGACTGCATCAACCTGTCTGGGCACAAAGCACATATGTAGCTGAGTGCAACCCCTAGGTGGCGCTATCCCAAGGGCTACTACTCCTGCCTGCTTGGCTAGTAGCAGGTTAAGAGGCCTGAGTTCTGAAACGGGTGCTTCCACCCGGAGGTCAGGGTTGGTAGTGGTCAAGCTAACCTGGGCACTGTAACCCCCCTCTTTCCCTCTAGTGCCCCAAACACTGTACAATAATCACTTTTACAATACCCCTGGTACACCACACAAGTAGTACCCACACAGTTTGCACTTACCACCAGGGCTGGTTCCTCTGGCTCGACCCTGGGGACCCCCTGTAAAACAAGGTTAAGCACAGCAAATAGCAACAGTACAGTACTTTGAGCACAAACTGGAACCACAGTCAGGTTACATGCAGAAAAAGTTAGATCTGATTTATTCAGGGGACTTGAACAAGGAAGGGGCAAAATCAGGTTAATTAGCTTAAAGGTTATAGCAATCAAGCAGTTATGCATGCGATTTGAGTCCCCCCACACAGTCCACCTCTGGGTACCCAGGTAGAGAAGAGATGGGCTAGCCAGGACAGTTGCCCGGGGTTGCAGCTGGTTGGGGCCCTGTGATGGAAAACACAACGTGCACAGTACACAATATTGGTGAGCCGGAGCCAGAAGGCTCAGCTCGTAAAGGAAACAAAACAACAAGACAATCAGATGACACACTCAGATTAAGCTGTTGTTATAGGGAGCTACTTTGGTATTTATTCATGACACCCAAGACTGGACACAGGCTGGATGAAAATCGAGACTGCAGGTGGTTGATCTGGAATGCCAGGAGAAGCAGGGCCCACACAAGTCGCAGAGACGTCGTTCCTGTTCAAGCGTGGAGCAGGGGCTGATCCCCAGGCAGGTCCCTCTCAATGGCTTCTCTGTGAAGTGGGTAGTCTGGCTGGGCCAGTCTGGCAAAGCCCAGACTGCATGGAGACATGTTTGGAAGCAGTCCGTTTTGGGCTGGATACAGCTTCCAGCAAGCAGAACACAGTTCACACAATGGGGAACTAACTCACAACCCACTAGCAGCTCACTGCACATTTACATGTATGGGAATTCTACTGCACCATGCAAAGCACTCCCCAGGCACAATCGCAAAGTATCTGCCCACACTGGAAGCTTAGGGGTAGCTGGAATTCCTGACAGGCCGATCGCATTCCGTAAAAATATTCGGTCTTCTTCAGGATGAGCCTGGCCGACTTCAGTAGCTTACTTTAGTCACACAAACTTGGATTTAGTTCAAAATAATTCTCTTCTCTCCCTCTCAGAAACAGCACACCGGCGTGCAGGCCAAAAACGTGGCCTTTTCAGAGTTCTCCCATGTGAATCCATTAAGTATTGCTGCTCAGAAACACTTCAGCTCCTTCTTGCTCAGCTTCCAGCTTAGTTCTGACTGAAAACTGCAAGCAGCCTGGGACTTCCCCAATTTCCAAAAGATTTGGTTGGCTGATTTGGCTGTTAGTCAAAGCAAAAGCTCCCCTTCAGTTGCAAAAAAGGCACAAAAAAACGCCAAACTAAAGTTCCTACAGATTTTGAATTCAGACAGCTCCTGTAGTCCGGCTACATTTTAGGTCCCACCAGTACTGTTTGGTCCAATTTGCAGTCCAGGGCCAAGAGAGTGGAGACAAACAAAACAGTCCTTGCTACAAAGAAAGCAGGTTAGACAAATTACATTATCATTATCACTCTAAATGATTTTCAGTAAATAGTTACATCTTTCAACAGAGCTCCCTCTCAGATTACTTAAGCTGCAATTAGGCAGCTCTTAAAGACACAGTACACAGAGGCTATACAAGCTCAGGTAATCAGATTTAAACTGCTAAAATGCAGGACACCAGCCTGGCAGTGAGCATTTCAGCAAGCTCAAGGAAGACTTTTTGGGAATCCCCACTTGTAGGGGGGTTACATGAGTATCATCTGCATAGCAGCGAAAATTCAAGCTGTACCGCTTGATCATATCTCCCAATAGCAGCATATACACTGTGAACAACAAGGGTGTCAATAAGGAGCCCTGCGGCGCCCCACAAGACTAGGGAAGGGCATCAGAGGAATAAATTCCAGTGACCACCCTCTGAGACCTGCCTACGACGAACGACCGAAACCATTCAAGGACTGTACCCAACAGTCCGCAAAGAAACCGCAGGGTCTCCAAAAGCACCTCATGGTCCACAGTATCAAAGGCTGCTGAGAGATCAAGAAGGACCAAGATGGCATGAGCCTTTCGATCTCTCGCCATTATGAGATCATTAAATACCCGAACAAGGGCAGTCTCTGTGCTATGCCTCTTCCTGAAACCAGACTGAACAGCTTCATAGACATTATGACTTACAAGGTGATTGTCCAGTTGCAACACAACCACCTTTTCAATAACCTTCCTCACAAAGGGAAGGTTAGAGACAGGTCGGTAGTTAGCTGGATCATCGGAAACCAAGGAGGGTTTTTTAAGGCGTGGTCAAATGACCACCTCCTTTAGGGGGTCTGGAAAGACTCCCCTCTCCAAGGATCTCCATGGAATTTCAGCTAGGATCAGGCAGATAACATCTACACACCCCACTAACGGAGGAAGGGTCCGGATCCAAACTACAACAGGTTGGGAGCAAAGTCTGAACAATCCTCACAATGTCCATGAATTCCAGTCGGCTGAAATCTGTCCAGACAGACCAGGTGCTCACTACCTCCCGTCGACCTCCACAAACCCTCACAGAGACAGCCAGGCCGATTCTGGCCCTGATGTTGGCAACCTTATCTGCGAAGAACTGAACTAGCTCATCACACTTAATTTGTGAAAAAGCTCTTCCGGACTGGAGACAGATTACACAGAAACATAGACTTTGATGGCAGATAAGGACCACTTGGCCCACCCAGTCTGTCCATTTCCCTACCTACTGGATAAGCTGCAGATTCTAGTTAACCACCAGCCTACTTCCTGCCACCCCCCACTACAATTGCCTTGTGTCTGTCCCATGCATGTTTGAATTCCCCCACTGTTTTAGCCCCAACAACCTCCCCAGGAAGGCAGTTCCACGCATCCACCACTCTCTCCGTGAAAAAGATTTCCTCACATTACCCCTGAGCCGTCCCCCTCTATCTTTAAATTGTGTCCCCTTGTTCTTACACATCTCTTTTTCTGAAAGATGCTACCCTCCTGGACTTTGTTGATTCCCTTGAGGTACTTGAACGTTTCTATCATGTCCCCCATCCCTCCTTTCATCAAGGGTATACATATTAAGCTCTCTCAGTCTTTCTTCATATGATTTCTGATGCAGACCCTGCACCATTTTAGTTGCCCTCCTCTGGACTGCTTCCATCCTGTCTATGTCCTTGCGTAGATGAGGTCTCCAAAACTGCACGAAGTACTCCAGATGGGGTCTCACAAACTGTCTGTACGGAGGGATAACCACTTCCCTTTTTCTACTTGTGATGCCCCTTCCTATGCATCCCAGTATCCCCTTGGCTCTCCTCACTGACTTCTCACATTGCTTACCCACCTTTAGATCATCCGATATGACTACCCCCAAGTCCCGTTCCATTTCTGTTGTTTTAGTACCTCCCCTGCTATTGTGTACTCTTCTCCTGGGTTTTATTTCCCAGGTATATTACTTTGCACTTCTTTGCATTGAATCTAAGTTGCCATATGTCTGACCATTCCTCCAACCTTGCCAAGTCCCTTCTCATCCTTTCTACTCCCCCTTGTGCATCAACTCTGTTACAGATCTTTGTACCATCTGCAAAGAGGCATACCTTTCCCTCCAGACCCTCTGGAATGTCACCTATAAAGATGTTAAAGAGGACTGGACCCAGTACTGAGCCCTGAGGTACTCCACTAGTGACCCCCCCTTTCTCCGGAATGTGTTCCACTCACTACTACCTTCTGTGTCCTGTTGTGCAGCCAGTTTGCAACCGGGCTACCACCCTGGGACCCACTCCCAAGCTGGCTAACTTGATTATTAATCTTTTGCGGGACTGTGTCAAATGCCTTGCTAAAGTCTAGGTAGGCCATATCCACAGCCCTCCCTGGTCTATTACTTTGGTCACCCAGTCAAAGAAATCGATTAGATTTGTCTGACATGACCTTCCTGCTGTAAATCCATGCTGCTTTGGGTCCAGTGCCCCGCTGGCCTCTAGGTACTCAACAATTCTTTCTTTCAGAAGTGATTCCATCATTTTCCCTATCACTGAGGTCAAACTTACAGGTCTGTAGTTTCCTGCTTCTGCCTTGCTCCCACTTTTGTGAAGGGGAATCACATCTGCCCTCCTCCTGTCCACAGGTACCACCCCATCCTCCCATGATTTGTTAAAAAGTGTGGTCAGTGGTGTCACTAGGTCCTCCCTTAGTTCTTTTAGGATTCTGGGGTGAATCCCATCAGGCCCCATTGCTTTGTTCACCTTGAGTTTTAGGAGTTCTTTCAGGACTCTTTCTTCTGTAAATGGACTGGTGTCAACCCCCCTACCCAGAGTGCTTCTATTGTCTGGTTCAGGTAACTCCTCCTCATCTTCTTTTCTGAATACTGAGCAAAAGTATTCATTCAGTATATCTGCCTTTTCACTGTCTCCCTCTGCCCACCTCCCCTCTCCCTTATTAATCTTCACTATTCTTCCCTTAACCTTTCTATGCTCCCTAATGTACCTACTGTATAAAAGGTTTTATCCCCCTTCTTAACTGACTTGGCTATTTTTCCCTCAGTTTGGGCTTTTGCTATTCTGACTGCCTTCCCCACTTCTTTCTGCTTTAATTGATACAGTTCCCTGTCGTGCTCCTTCTGTGATGCCTTATACTTTTTGAATGCAACCTTTTTCTCCTTAACCTTCCCTGCCACCTCTTTTGAGAACCATAGTGGTTTTACTCCGCTTTGTTTTCTTTATCTGTTTCACACAAAGGCTTGTTGCCTCTATGATGGCAGTTTGATTTTCTCCATTGTTCTTCCACCCTCCTTTTGCCCATTTGCTAGTGTATTCTTCAGGTATTCACCCATTTTGCCAAAGTCAGCCCTTCTAAAGTCCAGTATGCTTGTTTTGTATGGCTTGTCTCCATGGTTGTGCTTATTGAATCGCAGCTGTGCAGTGGTCGCTTGTTCCCAGATGTCTACCGACTTCTAAATTTGTGATCCTCTCTCCATTTGAGAGTACCAGGTCTAGTATTGCTTCCTCCTGAGTGGGTTCCAACACCAGCTGTCTAAGGCCTGCCCCCTGCAGGGCATCGAGAATGACCCTGCTCTTGGATGTGGCTGCAGTACATGTCATCCAGTTAACATCTGGCATATTCAGGTCCCCCATTAACAGTATCTCCCCTTTTTCAGCCATTTTGAGAATGTCCTCTATCATTTTCTTGTCCATTTCCTCCCCTTGAGATGGCGGTCTGTATACAACCCCTGTGCAGACTGTGATGCCATTCTCTGTCTCCAAGGTGACCCAGAGTGCCTCTTGTCCTCCCCCTTTACTTTTTAGTTCTGTAGCTTTGATCCCTTCCCTTATGTACAGAGCTACTCCACCTCCTCTTTTCCCCTCCCTGTCCCTTCTGTAGACTGTGTACCCCGGTATGCTGACATCCCAGTCATGGTTCCCTGTGTACCATGTTTCTGTGACTGCCACAATATCCAAGTGTCCATCTTCCATCAAGGCTACTAGCTCAGAAAGCTTGTTTCCCAGACTACGGGCATTGGTACTCATTGCCATCCATTTAATGTTGGCTTTATCCTTTTTCCCCCATGCCTGCTCTTTTTGCCCTTGTCTATTTTTCCATTTACCCCTGCCCTGTCCTCTGTTGAGCACTGTACCTCAGTGTTTACCTTACTGCCTGTCATGTTTTGTGGGGGAAGGCTTGAAATTTCCTGCCTCTTATTAGCACCTCCCCCATGGCTAGTTTAAAAGCTTGCCAAAGGAAGCATTTAAACCTGTCACTTAGGATCTTGTTCCCTTCATGGACAGATGCAGACCATCGTGCCAAGTATAAACCTTCATCTCTCAAGTGTATCCCAGTCCCCAATGAAGCAAAGCCCTGTGCTCTGCACCAGTTTGCAACCATTCATTAAACTGCATGGTGTGTAGTACCCTAGCCTCACCCCTGCCATGGACTGGCAGCACCTCTGAGAAGGTAACTGTGCTTGCCACCTCTCTGAGGCCCCTCCCCAACTCCACAATTTCATCCTGCACTGCACTGATCCCATGCCTAGCTAGGTCATTTGTCCCAAGGTGGCCAATGATAGCTAGTTCCCTCTCCTGTGATGCTGCTTCTGCAATCCTGAGGATTCGCTTCTTGTCCCTCCAAGCCATGGCACCAGGAAGGCACCTTACTTCCCTCTCCTCTCCCTTCCCCAGGTCTACCCTCTAACAACTGAGTCCCCTATCAGAAGCTGTTCCTTCCCTGTGGTGTCCTTGCCACCCTTCTGTGGAGTCTCCCTTGTGGGTGTCCTCAGCATTCTTCTTGGTCTCCACTCAGGGTGCCATCATAGAGGAACCTTGCTCTGCCAGACTGGCATATGGTTTGTGTAGAGGTACAACTAGGGGGCTTCGCCTCTGTTCCACCACCCGTACCCTCCCAGAACCCACTGTGGTCTAACTGCTCTTCATACTTGGCAGCCTCTGTGGCAGTGGTGCTCTTTGGGTGGGGGAGGCCTCCTTAGTCCTTGCCAGTTCAGCCTGGAGGTGGGCTACCTTCTCAATCAGAGCTGACAGCTGCCTGCAAATAGGACAGCAATGCAGTTTCCAGAATGTCTCCCGGAAAACTGCTGTCCCACAGCCAGTGCATTGCACCACTCCCCACATGTCCCTCTCCCTGATAATATACAATATGTAATATATATATATATATATATATTTTTTTTTTTTCTTCCTTTGTGTGGTGTGTTCTTACCCTTTATGCACTGTGCTGGGTTATTAAGAATATGACAGTTCTGCCCCAGACCTGTTGAGGAAGTGATGTCAGAACCTTGGCTATAAAGGAAGCGTCACACCTGTGGGTGGGGGTGGGAAGGGTGGTGGGTAGTCCACAACCACTGGTGACTGTTAGAAACAATCAAATACACCACTGCTCTCCCACCCTGGTGAGTACTGCCCTTTATAGTAATTCAGCTAATCTCCAGTAACTGATTTGTCAACTATTTAAAAGTAATTTGATGTAAACTGCACAATCTGTCAACAGTTCGGAAAAGTTAAGCCAGTCGATTCTGCTCAGCAGAAATCTCCTTGGACAGGAACTCTGTCTTCTTATGGGTGATTTCTGATTGAGAGCCCACATAGTGTTCCATCAATTTAAGCCTGTCAGCATCCAGGCCGGACTTCCACCAAGCTCTCTCCAGCCTTCGACCAACCCACCTCAGCTCTTTCAAGGACCCACCATACCAAGGGGACCTTGGGCGAAGAGTGAGTGTTCGAACATGAACAGGAGCAATCAAGTCCAAGGCATCTCCCACTGCCTTATTATAGGCTAGTACAAGGTCCCCTGGACTTGTGCTTTCACCCAGCAATCCTGATAGGTCCAGAACCGCTGACAGACCATCTGGGGTAACTCCTCTTAAGGGGCGGTATCTCCAAAGGGGTGGGTCCATTTGGGGGGGCCACGAGACTGAACCCTATCGTGTGTTGGTCAGGCAAACTGACTGGTTCCACCCCCAAGTCAGAGATCTCCATCACCAGGAGGAACAGCAGATCCAATGAGTGACCTTCTATATGGGTAGAGGAGGTAACAACCTGTGTAAGGCCCAGCATTGTCATTAGCTGGAAGAGATTTTGACCAAACTGCGAGAGTTCACCATTGACCCAGGCATTAAAGTCCCCCAGAATAATCCATCTGGGAGACTCCAATACCATGTCGACAATGAAGTCCGCAATCTCCTGCAGGAATAAACCCCCATCACCTGGTGGACGGTAGATGAGGAGTATCCTGCAACCTACACCCTCTCCCACGATACACTCTAAGTATCTGGTGGTCCCCACTGGAACATCTACAAGGCCCAGTTTGGTCTTAAAAAGATGGCTACACCCCCAACCCTACGATCCAACCTCGGGTCGTGAGTCACGGAAAACCCATCCGGAACTGCAGAGGCCAATATAGGGCCTGCATTTTCGTCCAGCCAGGTCTCAGTGATGCATGCCAGATCCACCGTTTCAACAAGATTGGCTATAATAGCTGTCTTGTTTTTGATGGACCTGGCATTACATTACAACGTCCAGGTTGGATGAGATGCTAAGAAAGACCTAGACTCCTGGCCAGCGTCAGTTGCTGAGTCCTTGGGTATGGGAAGAAAAAGTACAGTTACGTAAGAACTTGCCATAACAGTAGATCTTCGAGAGAGGCTCTTGCAGTAGGTAATTACATATAGGACTGACGCCGGCAGGTGGCAGGACCCCACTGAAAAAATGTCTAGCTAGCAGTCCCAGGCGAGGGCCGCCCCCACGTCAGGTGACCCGGTGTCAGGAGGCGTCGGGTATAGGGGCGGTCCCGGACGCCCGCCTTCCAGTTCTTTCCCGCCACAGGCCAAAAGAGGCCGGACGAGACAGGAGCGTATATTTCCCTCAATGGAAAAGGAGCTGAAAAAGCCTAGGGGGATGGAGGGCGGGAAGGTATTACCTACTGCAAGAGCCTCTCTCGAAGATCTACTGTTACGGTAAGTTCTTACATAACTGTACTATCTTACTTCTAGAAGGATTTTGCAGTAGGTAATTACATATAAGACTGAATCCCAAGCAGTCTGGAACAGAGAGGCACCGGGAGGAGGAAAACTACTCCAAAAGGTAGTTCTGGTTGTGCAGGTCTCAAGATAAGAGGCCTTGCAAAACAGCCAGCCCGAAGCCTGCTCTGCGGCGAGAGGCAACATCCAAACTGTAGTGTTTCGTGAAGGTATGGACGGAAGTCCAGGTGGCGGCAGCGTAGATGTTTGCCGCAGACACATTCTTGAAACAAGCCGCAGAAGCAGCTACTCCTCTTGTGGAGTGACCTCTGACTTGACCCGGGAGGGTCTTGTTGTATTTGTTATAACAGAAAGTGATGCGATGAGCCAACCACTTAGACAGGCATTGCTTGGAAACAGCATTGCCTTCCCCTTTGTGAGCAAAAGAGATGAACAACTGATCAGTCTTTCTGAGATTCTTACGTCCTGTTGGTGTAGTATCTCAGAATCCGGTGAGCTATCCATAGTATGGAGTAAATGCTCCCTTGATTAGAGTACTAAGTAAAAGTGCAGGTAACTCTATGGACTGATTTAAGGTAGACTCTGCTACTACTTTAGGTAGAAACTTAGGATTAAGTGTGAGAAACAACTTGGTTCCTTGTGAAAAAATCAAGTAGAGATTTTACACATCAGGGCCTGGAGCTTGGAGATTCTTCGAGCCGAAGTAATGGCCACCAGGAAGAGCGTCTTCCATGAAAGGAACTTCAAATCCGCAGAAGCTGCAGGTTCGAAGGGAGGAAGAGTAAGTTTCTCGAGAACAAAGTTCAAGTCCCAAGGGGGAGCAGGAGTATGGATGGGGGGCCTCAGATGGAGGACCCCTCTGAGAAAGGTCTTGAGACCTCCAGTTGAGCAAAAGTCGTGTCGAAGGGAACATGATAGGCGAAATGGCGCCATGTATACCTTCAGAGGAATGGCTGAGACCCAGGTCAAACAGATGACGTAGATACTCCAGCAGAAGCCCTGCTGAACAGCAGAAAGGTTCCATGTTCTTGGAAGCAGCCCAAATAGTGAATCTTTCCACTTCATGGCATAAGTGGATCTGGTGGAGGGTTTTCTGGCCTCCACTAAAATTTCCGCCACTTTGGGAGACACTCCAAAACGGGATTGGGCTAGGTCTGCAGGAGCCATGCATGCAGTTGAAGGGATTTGAGGCCTGGATGGACCAGGTTCCCATGATCCTGGGTCAACAAACCTCGAGATAGAGGAAGAGGAAGAGGAGGATCCTCTGAATATTGTTGTAGAAGAGAGAACCAGATTTGCCTGGGCCAGAAAGGAGCGATCAGAATCATTCTCGCTCCTTCTGAAGCTAGTTTCTGCAAGACTCGTGGTATAAGTGGAATTGGGAGAAAGGCATATACGAATCTGTCCTTCCAGTCTAGAGACAGAGCGTCGCTCCAAAAAGTGCCTCGCTCTTGAACGAGCGAGCAGAAGATGGGAAGTTTTGCATTTGGGGGGGATGCGAACAGGTCAACCTGTGGTGTTCCCCAAAGTTGGAAGATATTGTCTAGGACCCCTTGGTTCAGTTCCCACTCATGAGTCAGAGCAGAAGAGCGACTTAGCTTGTCTGCCAGGGTGTTGTCGACTCCCAGAACGTGAATCACCGTGAGGTGAAGGTCGTGTTGTGTTGCCCAATCCCAACCCTCACTGTCTCCCTGCATAGAGGGTAGGACTGAGTCCCTCCCTGCTTGTTGATATACCACACCACACACATGTTGTCCGTCTGGACGGCTAGGTGGCTGGGAAGGATGTATTGGTGAAGGGCTTGGAGAGCGTACAACACTGCCCGAAGCTCGAGCACACTGATGTGGAGAGCTTGTTCTAGCTTTGGACCAAGAGCCCTGGGTCCGATGAGGGCCTAGATGGGCTCCCCAACCTTCGCCTGAGGCATCCATGGTTAGAGTCTGGGAGGGGGGAGGATGAAAGAAAGGAACTCCCCGAAACAGGTTCTCTCCAACCATCCACCACTGCAAGTCTCGCATCATCTGCGAGGAGATCAGAACTGAGTGATCTAGGTCGTCCACTAGCTGATCCCACTGAGAGCATAGAATCCACTGAGAGATCCTCATGTGGAGTCGAGCGTGAGGTACCATCGGGATAGCAGCGTCAAAGAGCCGAGGCGGGGACCGACCTCTCAGAGACCATCCTGCGGTCAGACAACAGACTTATTTGGGTCTGAAGGGTGGCCGCTCTGTCCAGAGGCAGGAAGGCCTTGCCCATGGTCGTATCGAGGATCGCCCCAATAAACTGTAGCCTCTAGGATGAGTCCAGATGAGACTTGGAATGGCTGATGGTAATACCCAGGCAGGCAAAAACCTGCTTGGTAAGGAGAGAAGCGCAAGTTCCTCCTGGAGAGGCATCAGAGTCAGTCGTCCAGGTGCGGAAAACCTGCACTCCTTGATGCGCAGCTGGGCGCCACCACTGCCAGGCATTTGGTAAATACTGGGGCCGAGGATAGACCAAGCGGGCGCCTTGAACTGGTAGTGGTCCCCCTGGAACGCAAAACGAAGGTATTTGCGATGAGATGGGCAAATGGGAATGTGCAGATAAGCATCCTGCATATCCAGAGCACAAAGCCATTGACCCGGCCGGAGGAGGGCAGAAGGCTCTGCAAAGAGAGTATCCTGAACCTTTTGTACTCTACGTAAAGATTCAGGGAACTGAGATCCAAAATTTGTCTGCAATCTCCTGTCTTCTTTGGGACCAAGAAGAGATGGGAATAGTAACCCGTCCCTTGTAGATGAAGGGGGACAGGCTCTATCGCTTGCTTCAGCAGAAGAGCCGAGATTTCCTCCTGGACCAAGAGAAGATGTTCCCGTGAATATGATGACTTCAGAGGGAGGTGGCGGGGTGGTTTCTGAAGAAACTCTATGGTGTGTCCTTCTGCTATGAGCTGGAGCACCCAAGAATCTGTGGTTATCCTCTCCCATCCCGGAAGGTGGAGGGAAAACCTCCCTCCTACCGGTTCCTCTGGGGAGTCCAGAGGCAGTGGGAGAGGAAAGGAGTCAGGTGGTGTGGGGCAGCACCGCAGCTGAAGCACCCGCTGCTTTTTTGGGCGGAGGGGGGCTTGGCAGCTGTGGGGGCCCGGCGTTTTGTGGCCCGCCTTCCCTGGGGTTTCGTCTTTGGCCGATTCCGTCTGTGAAAGGGATGGTGCTGCTGCTGCTGATAGGGACGGTACATGGAATCAACTGACTTCAGAGCCATCCCCTTCTCTTGCAAATCGCTGATGATGTCCTTGACATCACCCCCGAAAAGCATCAACCCCCAGAAGGGTGCTTCCTGGATAGCAGATTGCACCTCTGGGACCAAACCTGACACGCGGAGCCAAGCATGACGCCATAGGCCTACAGCGAAAGCTGAGCTCCGCCCAGCAGTGTCCACTGCATCGTATGTCGCACATAGCATGTGTCAACTGGCCGAACGAGCAGAGTGGACGAGATCAGCCAACTCGTGCTTGACTTGGGAGTCAGGCAAGAAGTCAAGTTTGGCTTCCGCCTGAGTCAGGATGGCCTTCTGGTAGTCCCCCATGTGGCCGACATAGTTCAGGGCCCTGATCCCCAGTGTGGAGGAAGCGTAAATCTTTCTCCCATACTGGTCCAGAAAGCGAGATTCCTTATCAGGAGGTGACGAGCTAAGATGTTTAGGGTTCGCCGACCAGCCGTGAGCGGCGCTAATCACGACCGAGTCAGCATGGGGGTGAGAATCCAGGAAATCAACACCCTCTGGAGCCTGATATAGCCGGTTCAACTTCCTAGGAAGTGGGGCTAAGGCCAACGGCTGTTTCCGTAATGTGGTAACAAGGTCGGCGTGAGGCTCTATCCAGGGTGGCACCAAGGTAGGAGCTGTCACGGGCAGATCCAGATGTTCAGCGAGTTTCAAACATTGAGGATCTGGTTCCAGGGAGAGCCACTGATGAACCTCCTGGATTTTCCTAAGCAACTCCGTAAAGGAAGGATCCTCCGGAGAAGACTTCAGAGGAGTCCTTGGCCTGGGCTTCGATGGAGAGCGAGGCTCGTCGTCTCTCTCGGAGCAGCCGTCGGAAGAGTCCGAGGAGTCCAAGAGTGAAGAGGAGGATGAAGAAGAGAAAGACTCCCTTTCCTGACTCGGGGGAGGAATGGACCCCTTGGGAAAGTCCCCGGGGAAGCGTGTCCTGCCCTTCTGTGGATCCAGACGGAAGAACCCTGGAGTCCGGAGGTGGTGAGGGAGTGTGCCGCCTCAGGCGTACGGGAACCTGGGATGGCACTGTCACCGGAAGGTGGCTCTTGACCTCTTTGGTGAGCTGAGCCTTGGCCTCAGCCCACCAGGAGGCCAGAGTCTCCTGCAGGTCCACCGGTGGCCACTAGGGTGGTGGAGGAGGAGGAGGCGGGGGATAAGGATACGGGTTATAACCGTATGGAGCGTATCCAAAACCCGGCTGCAGGTAGCCCGGCATCGGGTATTGTGGTGTCGATTACTGCGGCGTCGGGTACTGTGGTGCCGGATACTGCGGTCCCGGGTACACCGGCGTTGAATAGGACGGAGGATACCTGGGAGCCGGGGGGGCTGCCGAAGCAGGCGGCCTGGCTGGAGGCCTCACGGGCAGGTCCATAGTGGAGAGCCCAGAGGGCCCGATGGGAGCGGAATGTCTCCTGGAGTTGGAAAGGCCGACGTCAGGGCCGACAGCGGAGGCCCTGGCGCCGGAGGTACCGACGTCGGAGGGGCCGGCGTCGGGGCCGGCGTCAGGTCCGGCGCTCCAGGTGGAGGAAGGACTGATGGAGGCAAAAGATCCCCAGCTTCGCCCGGGGATGGAGGGGAAAAGTCACCGGGGTCGGGTTGGGGAGACTATGGTTCCCCAGACGGCAGCGAAGGCTGCGGGGCACCGGGTACGACGGACGTGGGGAGGTCCGTCGTTGGTTCCTTCACCAGTCAGACTTCGGACGAGCCGACGTGAAGCTTAGTGGCGTGCTCTCGGCGGGCGCTGGAGGAGCCGACGTCTGACTTATGAGAGCCATCACCGGAGGCAGGCCGAGTGGCGTGATTGGCCTGGTCCGGTGGAGAGGAGGCGCGCGTCGCCGAAGGTCGGACGCCCACCCCTCTCGGGCAGACGCAGAGGAGCCGATGCCCAGCTTACCGAGTCGCCCACAGTGGTAGGCCGCGAGCCTGCGGCCGAACCAGGGGTGGAGGCTTCCAACTGCCCGGAGGCACCTGCAAGGCCCAAGCGCGAGCCAGACGGGTGGGCCGATGCCCCCTCGGAAACCTCCGAGGTAGCAGTCAAGATGTGATCCCCCGGAGGGATGTTACCTGCGTCCCTGCGACTCCCGAGGGAGAAGCAGTGGAGGAGCCCTTGTCCCGGTGCCTCTCCTTCTCCTTCTTCTTCCGATGGCCTTCAGGGGAAGTGGACGCCTGCCTCAGTCTTTTGAGCTCCTTCTCCATAGAGCTCATTTTCTTCTTTAGAATATGGGCTTCCAGGGATTGCTGCCGCCATTTCCGGTTAGCCGCATTGAAACTGAAGCACTGCTGGCACTGCTCGACTGAGTGATTGGGGCCTAGGCAGAACAGGCACAGGGAGTGGCTGTCCTTGTGCGGTAGTTGGGCACTGCACGAATCGCACTTATTCTTGTGCTCGGAGGGTGTAGGTGACGACATACACCGACGCTAGTACCGACGTTAGTCTAAAAAATAAAGATTTTTCGGTAAAAAACTGACGAAGGTAGGGCTGACGAAGCACAAACTTTTCCACAAGGTGCTGCACGAGCTAACGGTGGGAAAGAACTGGAAGGCGGGCGTCCGGGACCGCCCCTTTATACCGACGTCCCCTGACGCCGGTCACCTGACGTGGGGACGGTCCCTCGCCAGGGACTGCTAGCTAGAAATTTTTCTGTGGGGTCCTGCCGCCTACCGGCGTCAGTCCGATATGTAATTACCTACTGCAAAAGCCCTCTCGAAGTAAGATCAGGGATTACTCCTGTCCTGGCACCATTTCACCCCAGGGCATCGCCTGGTCCCTACCACCCCAATTCGTCCCCCCCTTTCCATTTCCCCACCAGGCCCAGTTCCCCACCCCTTCCTGCGCCTCCTGGCAATCCCAAAGGATTGACAGCATTTGTAGGTCTCCACTGATAAATAAGGGCAGTCAAAAGAGTGCAGTTCCCTGAGCCTGGTGGGGGAATACTGCCTGACCGTCTTTTGGCCTCCCCAGCACGTTATTAAAATAATAACTACCACACGCAAATTAATTAATCCCACCCAAATCAAACACAAAAAATAAATATACAATCCAAAAGTTACACAAACTAATTAACATAGACCATTCAATAAACAATAAAATAATAGAAAGAACTAAATAAATAACAATAAATAGCTAAGTCAGGATCAGGTGAAGTTCAACAAATTGATCGTATAATACCAAGCCTGAAGACGTAGGGCTCTCACCCCCACCTTAAGAGTACAGAGTCCAAATGCTGTTCTCTCACCACAGCAAATAAATCAGAAAAAAATGAAACAAAGAAATCCAGAGGCCCTCTCACCGCCTCACCAATCAAGCAGCCAAGTACCAACTGAACTCTCAAATCAATAAAGCGTTCTGCCACTTCTCAGTCCAAATATTCCTGCACAGTTTCCTTCGTTCCAGAAAAGGGGGAGCAAATAATCTACATCAGCGATGTAAAATAGCCAGTCCAAGCAAGGCCCTGCAACCAGAACCAGACTGCAATCAGTCTAGCACCAACCCCATCCCACCGAGTCAGGGCCCCAGAGCTAGCAATCCCTGACAGCACCACTCCGAAAAGCCCCAAGGTGGAAAAAAGCTACCCACCAATAAGCTCTCACCCAACCTACTTACTCGGGGGTCAGGCCAGGCGACAGTCCCTGGCTCCAGCCGCAGGCCAAAGTCAATTAGCTACCAGGCCACATAAGATGAAAAATGTAAATCTTTGGCTGATATTTAAATGTCAATTAACAGTCAGGATAGAGGCGGTTTGCAGATAGTTCAGCCCAAGCCCTCACCTGGGTCACCAGGGTGGACAGAAATGCAACACTCTCCGATGAGCTCCTGCCCAACCCCTAACCCCAGAGAGTTAAGGTTGAGCCGTTCCTCCCCAGCAAAAAACACCGGACCCAAACAAAGTCCCACACTGTCGATCGGAGGAATTAAAAGTGCCTAACATAGAAACATAGAAACATAACATAGAAATATAGAAGTTGATGGCAGATAAGGACCGCAAGGCCCATCCAGTCTGCCCATTTCTTTTTCTACCTTATAAATGTGCCATCGGTCTTTGCTCTGTCAGTGGTCTATCTATTCATACTCATCTGTATTGCTCCCTTATGCCTGTCCCATGCCTGTTTGAAGCCCTGCACTGTATTCATAGCCACCACTTCCTGAGGTAGGCCGTTCCATGCATCCACCACCCTTTCTGTGAAAAAGTATTTCCTCACATTCCCCCTTAATCGGCCTCCCTCTAATCTCATGCTGTGTCCTCTTGTCCTGCTATTTTTCTTATATTTAAACGTTAGACTCTTTCACCTTGTTAATGCCCTTAAGGTGTTTGAATGTCTCGATCATATCTCCTCTCTCCCTTCTTTGCTCAAGGGTATACTATTGAGCTCAGTTAATCTGTCCTCATATGTCTTCAGTACAGTCCCTGCACCATTTTGGTTGCCCTTCTCTGGACTGCCTCAATTTGGTTAATGTCCTTGTAAAGTGTGGCCTCCAGTACTGCACGCAGTACTCCAGATGGGAGCCTAACCAGTGTCTTGTAAAGAGGATTATTACCTCTCTCTACGACTTGTGATACCCCTACTTGTTAACCCTAACATCCCCCTAGCCTTACCTACTGCTTTAGAGGTCTGCTTGGATGATTTCAGGTCATCGGTGATGATGATGCCCAAGTCTCTTTCTTCCTTTGTGACTGCCAGCAACTCCCCTCCCAGCCTATAGGTGGCTCAGGGTTTCTCTTCCCTATGTGCATGATCTTGCACTTCTTTGCATTAAATCCCAGTTGCCACTCTTCTGACCATTTTGCTAGTTTATCCAGATCTCTTCTCATAATGCCCAACCCATCTGGATCATCTACTCTGTTGCAGATCTTGGTGTCATCTGCAAACAGACAAGCTTTACCCTCTAGTCCATCTGCAAGGTCACTAATGAAGATATTGAAGAGGACTGGTTCCAGGACTGATCCCTGAGGTAACCCACTTGTGACTTGCATCTCTTATGACTGTATACCATTTACCACCACTCTCTGTTTTCTGGCCATCAA
Organism: Neoceratodus forsteri; assembly: GCA_016271365.2. Lineage (NCBI taxonomy): Eukaryota > Metazoa > Chordata > Ceratodontiformes > Ceratodontidae > Neoceratodus > Neoceratodus forsteri. The sequence continues at coordinate 1,226,923,867 of CM057450.1, forward strand.
CCAGTTTGCCACCCAGTTGACTAACTTCTGACCCACCCCGAGCCTACCCAGCTTATTTATCAATCTTCTATGTGGAACAGTGTCAAAGCTTTGCTGAAGTCAAGGTAGGTGACATCTGCTCCCTTGGTCCACCACTCTGGTTACCCAGTCAAAGAAATCTATGAGATTAGTTTGACAGGACCTTCCTTTGTAAACCCATGCTGTCTTGGATCCTGTGCCCCTATGGATTCCAGGTGTTGCACTATCCTTTCCTTAAGGAGTGCCTCATAATCTTGCCCACTACTGAGGTAAGACTGACTGGTCTGTAGTTCCCTGCCTCCCTGCTACCACTTTTGTGGAGCGGGATCACATGAGCCCTTCTCCAGTCTTCTGGGACCTCTCCTGTGCTCAGAGACTCACTAAACAGTTCTGTTAATGGCTCTGCTAGTTCCACCCTTAGCTTCTTAAGTACCCTGAGATGTATGCCATCAGGTCCCATTGCCTTATCCACCCTGAGCTTAGCGAGCTCTTGTAGGACCCTTTCTTTTGTGAAGGGCGTAGTGCTCACCTCCCTCCCCCTGTGTCCATGGTGCTGAGCTGTGGGCCCTGCCGTACCTTCTCTTCAATAAATACTGAGCAAAAGTATCTATTTAGGATAGATGCTTTTACAGGGTCCTCCTCCTCCTCACATGTCCCCTTTTCTCCATTGAGCTTAGCAATACCCCCTCTGGACTTTCTCCTTTCACTAATGTATCTATAGAAAGTCTTGTCACCTTCTTTTACTGTTCGTGCTAGTGTTTCCTCAGTTTGGGACTTTGCCTGCCTTACCTTCACTGCTTCCCTTAGGGCAGTTTGGTATGTCTCCTATCTTCATCCCGCTGTGTTCCCTTATATTTCCTGAAGGCCAGCCTTTTGGCTCTGACCTTTTCTGCTACTGTATTTGAGAACCAAAGTGGTTTCCTTCTTCTTTTGCACTTCCTTTTCTGTCTAACACAATGGGATGTTGCTTCAAGTATTGCATCCTTAATGCTTGCCCACTTTGCCTGTATCCCCTCACCTGTGTTTCTTTTTGCCAGGGCTAGCTTAACTCTTGCTACTTCCTACTCCAATCTGTACAGTACTCCTTCCCTTGGATCTTGCTCACCACAATGTATTGGCCCTGCCTCATGCTCTGCCTGTGCCTATCCCCACTAGCAGTGCACTTGCCCATTTACCCATCTGCTACTCCGCACTGTGCCCTGGCACCCCTCCCTCCCCTTGCTCCTGAACCTGCTCTCTTGCCCCTTGGGACCTCTGTGTGTCTCGGTCCTCCTGTCCTCCCCTAGCTTCCTCCTCACCTCAGGCACATCTGGGTGTCTTCTTATTCTTGCCTTTCCTTCCTGTACCACCCTGCCCACCCCTGCTCCTTAATGTCCCTCCCCTCTCATGTCAATCTGAGAAAACCTCTCACCACTCTCCCAGCCAGGGTGTTAGTCATGCTACTACTCCTGTCAGGGAACATTCATCCAAACCCTGGCCCGGTTCCCAGGAGCTCCCTGACTAGCACCACAGGCCTATGCATGGTCTCCATGAATATCTGTAGCCTCCTAAAAAAGTTTGACTCACTACAATGCCTGGTCACATCAATTAACCCTGATGTCATCGCTCTGGTTGAGACTTGGCTGTCAAAATCCTCCCCTGACTCCCTGGTCTCCCTTCCTGGTTTCACCCTCTTCCGGTCCAACCGTGTTGGGAGACGGGGTGGCGACTGCGCTATTTATGTCAAGGAATCCCTCCCCGTACTAGCCCTGCCTACCCAATCCTGACCCAGGGCCCAGGTGCTTACGCTGAAACTAACCCCTGACCTTTTAAAGGGACCCTTTTATCTGACTACTGCATACGTGCCCCCCAGGGACCAAACGCAGGCCATTGCCTCTCTTACAGAATACCTTTCCTCACTACCTCCTTCCGCTGATCAAATTCTGGTGGGTGATTTAAATGTCAACTGGCTCAGCCCCTCCTCCTCCTCTGCCCATGACTCCTTTTCTGCAATAGACCTAACACAACTAGTTACCCAACCTACCAGGACTAACCCCAAGAGAGGCTCCAGTACCCTGCTTGATGTGGTACTCACCAACTCACTCTAATCGATCCCCAATGTACAAGTCCTCCCAGACTCTCTCAGCGATCATCCCCCATTCTATTTTCACTGGTCATCCTCAGTCCCCAAACCCACAGCACAGTCCACATGCCGCAGCGTCTAATACCTGGTGGTCTGACAAAACTTAAGGAACTTCTGTCCCAAATTGACTGGTCTCCTATACAGGCAACTCCTGACATTGACACAGCTCTCTCCTTCTTACCCGAACTTTTAATAATGCCTGTGATATCTTTGCCCCAATGTCGACCACTGCTCTAAAGGCAGAATGCCCCTGGTAACCCCAGCTTTGATCCACCATCTCAAACATAGGACAACCTATGGCACTGGCCATTGAGACTGGCCGCCCAGTGACAGGCAGTTATATGCTGCCACCCGAAACAAGTGCACTCGGCCATCAGAAAGGCCAAGTCTGAGCACTATCAGTCCTCACCACAGCCTCATGGGGAACCCCAGAACCTTCTGGGATAACATTAAACAGTTAAATGGGAGTGCACACTTCCACCCACCCAGATCAACATTAATGGTGTGTCTTCAGACCCAGCCATAGCCAACCACCAACACCTCATTCACTGACCTTAGCCCTATCCTCCCTACAAATCTTTTGACCCTCCTTCCCCAGCGCCTGCCGTAAATCTTTCTCACCCTTATTTTCTCTTCCGCTGTGTTTCTGCCCAAGAACTTAGGCCGCACCTTGTCACTGCCCTCAAGAGTAATAGTACGGGCAGAGACACCCTGGATCCGTGTATCCTACGGCTGGTCTTAGACACAGTCCTTACCCCGATCACGTGCCTCATCAACCACTCTCTTTGCCTGGGGAAGGTTCCAACTACCTGGAATGTTGCCACTGTCACCCCTATCTTTAAAGGTGGTGATAGGACTGTGGCTGGAAACATCGGCCAATCTTCATTCTCTCTCCTCTCTCTCTCCAAGGCCTTGGAAAAGTGGTAGCCTCTCAAATCTCTGACTACCTCTCCACCCACAATGTCCTATGTCCTGAGCAGCATGGCTTCCGAGCGGCCACAGTACCAACACAGCCTCCTAGAGTTCTCCAACTTTCTCCACTCCTCCTAGACACTGGTTCTCTGGCTGGTGCGGTCTTCATTGACCTCTCTATAGCTTTCGACACTGTCTCCCACCCCCTCCTTCTTGATGCTCTTAGTCTTTCTGGTTTTGCTGCTGGGCCTATCTCCTGGTGCACCAGTTATCTGTCTGACCGCTCACAGCGTGTAAAAATTAATGGGACCTACTCAGACATCTGTCCCATCTTTTCTGGGGTTCCCCAGGGCTCCATTCTGGGCCCCTTACTATTCTCCCTTTACCTTAACACCCTTTCATGCTCTTGTTCGGGGAACATTCTATTGTACGCTGATGATGCAGTCATCTTTGCCTCAAGTTGTAACCCTATTGCCCTCCAGGACTCGCTGCAGAAGTCCTTCGCTGAAGCCGAGGGCTGGTTCAAGGAACATAGATTGGTGATAAATCTTAAAAAAACAAAAACCATGCTCTTCACTCATCCTCAAAACAAGTCCTGCAACTTCAAACTCCTCATTCACTCTGGGTCCTCTTTCTCACTCGAACAAGTTTGCTCCTATAAATACCTAGGGATCCATTTTGACCCTCCCTCTCCTTCCATGGACACATCACTGCCTCAGCCACTGCCACTAATATCCGATTGGGCATCTTACATCGGTATAAACACTGCCTCCCCCCAGAGGCTCTTCGACTCGCAGTCACCTCCTCTATCCTGTCCCTAGTGGACTATGGACTGCCGGTGTATGGTGCTGCTGATCGGACCGCACTCCATAAAATTCGCACTACTATGAATAAGGCCTGCAGGTTAATTAGTGGGGCACCTAGGCTAACACACACCTGTCTACTGTACGCTAAAGTGCTGGTACTTGATCTTGATGAGCGCCTCAAATATCTGACCTGTACCCTTACAAAAAAGACCCTCCTTGGGCTATCCCCACCTGGATTGACCACCACCATCCGCCGCTCTGTCCCACTAGTTCATACTCGGACCTCTGGGAAAACCTCTCTTGTTATCCCTAGAGCTAGGACCTCTCACGGCCAAAGAGCCTTCAGCTTTAGGGCCCTCCTGGTTCAACACTGCCCCCTCCATCTCAGAGTTCCAACTATATCGTGCTTCAAACGCCCTTACAGAACCACCTTGTTAACACCCGTAGCTGTAATTGCCACTAGTCAAAGCCGTACTCAGTACTAATGACAAAGCTTACTACTAAGCTGCTAAGGACAACATAACTCTGGTATTGTTTGCATCAATCCTACCTGTACCAGCTTGTTTGTATCTGTGTCTTAAGTTACTGTTATACTGTGTTATACTGTGTATTTCTGTTTGTCTTACTGTGACAAGGTACCTTTGTAAATGAGCCTATGGCTCAAAGGTTTTCCAAACTGCTGTCTAAATAAACAAACAAATAAACTCTGTTGGCCATCTTATCAAAGTCAGCTCCTCTGAAGTCCCATATTTTTACCTTGGAATGGGATGATTTATATGTAGTAGCCAAATTGAACCATACCATGTGATGGTCACTGGCCCCCAGGTGACCTTCTACCTGGAGATCTGTTATCCCTTCCCTGTTAGTCAGTACTAGATCTAGGATAGCCCTGTCTCTTGTGGGTTGTTGTACCAGTTGTTTGAGGCCCTCCCCCTGCAGGGAATCCACCATGTGTCTAGTTCTGGCAGATGTTCATGCTGGTATTGACCAATCTGTATCTGGCATGTTGAAGTCTCCCATTATGAGAACGTCCCCTTTAGCTGTCATGTTTTGTATATCTTCTAACAGTAATGTGTCTATGTCCTCCCCCTGGTCTGGGGGCCTGTAGATAACCCCGGTTCTTATGGCTGTCCCATTTCCTGTTTCCAGCGTGACCCACAGTTCTTCTGGCTCCTTATGTGTATTCTGAATTTCTGTAGCTTTGATATTTTCATTAACATACAGGGTCAGGCAAGCTCACCACCTCCCAAGTTGTCAAATTAGAAAAAGGAATACATGTCCATGGCTGATTTCGGAAATCCCAGCTCCAACACGATCTTCTTCTTTGCTTCCGGGCTTCCAAAGTGGCATTCCAAATCCTGAACACAGTTTACGGTTCAAGGGTAATACCTCCTGAACACTATTCGCAAAAATAGGTTCAATATAATAACTGGGCTGCACTGTTAAAAGATAAAAATGCGGTCGAAACCCGGTAACAAAACAGCAGAATCGGGTCACTGCAATCAAGCTGAAATGCTTAACTGCACTGAGGCTACGCAGTTAAAAGTAAAAATGCGGTCAAAACCCGGTAACAAAACAGCGGAATCGGGTCGCCACAAACAAGCTGAAATGCCAGCTAAAGCACCAGCTTGTAAGTTAAAAACTTAAAACAAACAAAAACATCAACAGAACCCTAAAAAATAAAGAAATAGATGCACCCTCACTGATATGACTCACTAGAAACCCTAACTAACAACTAAGCTAAAAACAAAACGACGGAAAAATATAAATTTAAAACTAAGCTACTGCAGTGGCTGTTAAGGCAGACCCACATCAGTCGCCATCTTACTCCTTAGACAATCCAGCTAGGGTCTTCAAGCTAGCGCCCCCCCCCACCCAGGTGGTATCCTTGGCACCGCCCTGTGACATCAGAACTTGCACGCTGAAAGCAAGGATCAGTGTGCCACTTGCTACAGGAGGTCGGGTGTGTTCTGTAGATGTGCACCATATACTACTCCTAGAACTATGGTTACAGGTGTGTGACCCTCATTTCTAGGGATGTGGATATGGTGCACTATCCACACTTCTGGCAGACTCCTATAAGTTCTCCAGGAGGAGGGGGCAAGGTGCACACCCCTACTTGGGAAAGAGAGACTGGAGAACCAAGGCCATAAAGCCAACATCCCAGCGTGACTCAAGGTCGATGTGGTAATAGGAGATGAAGGTGTGTGCTGACTTCCGGGTAAGCAGCCCTGCAGATTTCTTGGATAGGGATGTCCCTGAAAGCAGCCACCAAGGCAGCGGTATGTCTGGTGGAATGAGTAATCCAAGATGCTCGCCACTGGGCAGAACAGGGGGGTCTAGCTTCTTGCCACAACATTAAATGGAAAATCTCTTCCACTTAAAGACATAGCACTGGCGAGCCGACTTCTTCCGAGAGGCTTCAATGACATGGAGGACCTCATCAGAGAGACCCAATGTCTAGAAGAAAAAATTACTCACCTTAGTAATTGCTTTTCTTCTCATGGAGTCTTGCTATATTATGACTTAAGGCAGTTAGCCACAGCACTTGAACTGCCCGGAGGAAACAGTTATCAGGAGACAGAGTTCTAAGCCTAGAGCGCTATGCCAAAGCTCTATCTGCAAGTTTCAAATGAAACTGTCAGATCTTTACGAAGCTAATACTAAGCAGAAAGTCTGTGTGAAAGCTCACCACAAGTGGCTACCTACTAGTAGGAATAACAACAGCAAACACAACAACAACAAGAGCAATAATAACAATGATAAAAATATTATTAGTTTCACCCCTAACAAGCACTATTAGACCCCCCTTCCCCAAAAGATTCAAGTCCCAGAAGGGGCCATATATTACTTAAAACAGAAATACCTAGTTCCCAACCCTAAATAAAAGGGGGAAAGGGAAGAACTAAAATGGCATGACACAGTGCTTGCACTAATTTGCCAACCCCTACCCAAGTAGAAGTTCTGAGAGGGGCAGGTTGGAGGTGGTCTCTTCATCATAACAAGACTCCATGAGAAGAAAAGCAATTACTTAAGGTGAGTAATTTTTTCTTCAAACACCATGAAGTCTTGCTATATTATGACTTAAGGCAGATTATACAGCAGTACCTCCATGGAGGAGGGTCAGAACCTACTTAGGAAATAGGCTCTGGAGCACAGCTGTGCCAAAACGAGCATCTCTCCTGGACTGGACATCCAGGGAATAATGCTTGGTAAAAGTGTGAACTGTTTTCCAAGTAGCAGCTTGACAGATTTCCAGAATGGGAATATCTCTAGCAGCCGCTAGAGATGCGGCTGTACCCCTGGTGGAGTGAGCCCTCAGTCCTGAGGGGGGTTCTCTACCTAGTTTTTGGTAACAAAATTGGATACAAGAGACAATCCACCTTGCAACTGTCCTCTTAGTGGCAGGTTTCCCTTTGCCAACCTCGCCATAGGTAAGGAAGAGTTGGAGGGATTCGAACCTGTGACCCTTGGTGCGTTCCAAATAGTAGCTTAAAGCTCTTTTGACGTCTAAACTGTACAGTCTCCTCTCACCCGAGGAAGAATGCTCAGTGAAAAATACTGGAAGAGAGATGGATTGGTTCAGATGGAAATCTGAAACCACTTTAGGCAAAAACTTTCTGTTAGTCCTGAGGACTACCTTATCTCTGTGAAAAGATATAAAATCTTTTCCACTGACAGGGCTTGTAATTCACTTATGCGTCTGGCAGAAGTGATAGCCACTAGAAAAACAGTTTTCAAGTTAGAAACTTGAGATCTGCTGAAGACAGAGGCTCAAAGGGGGGTTGCATTAACTGAGCAATGCAAACATTCAGGTCCCAGGCAGGAGCTGGTTCCTGAAAAGGAGGGTTAGTGTGAAGTAACCCCTTAAAAACTTGGAAAAACACAGGATGAGAGGAAAGAGAAGCAGGCTTCCCTGCTGATACAAAAGCAGAGACAGCTGCCAGATGAACCTCTAAGGTAGCTGGTCTAAGGCCTAAGGAATTTAAATGGACCAAATAGTCCAGTAAAATGGGCAAATCAGCAGATTCTGGGACAATTTGTTTCTCAGAACACCAGATGGAAAACCTCTTCCACTTAGAATTGTAAGTGGCCCTAGTGGAAGGCTTCCTTGAAGCCTTTAAAATATCCAGGACACCTTGGGAAAGGTGTAAATCAGCAAATTCTAACTCCTCAAGAGCCAAGCCTTGAGATGGAGGGATTTGAGATCCGGATACCACACTCTCCCCTGTGCACAGGCCAGCAAGTCATGGACTCTGGGCAAGCTCAGGGCAGGGTGGACTGTCAGGGACAGAAGCAGAGGGTACCAGGGCTGTCTGGCCCAATCTGGAGCAATCAGAATCACTTTGCAGGGCTGAGATCTGATTTTTACTAATACCCTGAAGAGAAGAGGGAAGGGGGGAAAGGCATATAGGAACTTCCCCTTCCAATCCAACAGAAAGGCGTCCAGAGGGACTGAACCCAGCACTGGAGGCCTGCAACAAAATAGAGGAAGTTGGTGGTTGTCTGGGGGCGAAAAGATATATCTAAGGGGTGCCCCATCTGGCAAAGACCGACCCCAGCACCTGAGGATTCAGAGCCCATTCGTGATGGCCCTGAGAAATCCTGCTGAGGGCATCCGCCAGGACATTGTCCTTCCCTGGAAAGTGAACTGCTATCAGGGAGGTGTCTCAGGAGTGCCAGAGACCACAACTTCATTGCTCGTGCACAAGGCTGATGACCGAGTGCCCCTTCTTGTTGATGTACCACATTGTTGTGGTGTTGTCTGTCCTGACTTGAACTACTTTGTTCTGGACAGAAGCTGAAAAAACCTGAAGAGCTAAAAAGACAGCTCTGAGTTCCAAAAGATTGAAGTGGAGCAGAGATTCCTGAGGGGACCACACTCCCTGAGTGGAAAGGTCGCCCAAGTGAGCCCCCCACCCTAGCAGGGAGGCATCCGTGGTGAGGGTGAGGGAGTGGGAACCGGGAATGAAGGGAACCCCTTGTGTTAGATTGCTTTGATCCTGCCACCACTGAAGAGCCAGGATCAAAGTTTGGGTCACTGGGACTAATTTGGTAAAGGGGTCCCTCCTTTGAGACCAATAGGCCCTCAAATGGAACTGAATGTCCCTCATCTGGAATCTTGCTCCTTGCACAACAGCTGTGGAAGCAGCCATGTGCCCTAGGAGTTGCAGAAAATGCCTTGCTGGTCGAGAGACCTAGGGTAAAGGAGGATGCCAGGGCAATGAGTCTGTCTACCCTTTCCGAGGGGAGAATGCCCTGGCTAACTTTGTGTTCAATTCTGCACCTATGAAAGTTAGTACCTGAACTGGTTCCAGAACTGACTTTGGTAAATTCAGCAGGAATCCCAGGAAGTGAAGCTGCTGGGTGACTTGCAAGTGGGATTTACCTGATCTGGAGACTGACCCACTATGAGCCAGTCGTCCAGGTAAGGAAACACAGCAACCCCTTGCCTTCTTAAATGAGCCACTACCACAGCTAGACATTTTGTGAATACCTTGAGCAGAGGTAGGGCCAAGGGCATTGCTCTGAACTGGTAGTGGCCTGAGGGCAGTTCGAACCTGAGGTACTTTCGGTGAGAAGGCCTGATCAGGACATGAAAATAGGCATCCTTGAGGTCCAGGGAAGCTAGCCAGTCCCCTGGCCTCAGGGAAGGCAAAATCATTGCCAGAGTTAACATTTTGAACTTTGGTTTCAAAAGATGCTTGTTCAGGTACCTTAAATCTAGAATGGGCCGCCATTCTCCTGTCTTTTTTGGGGTAAGAAAGTATCTTGAGTACAGCCCCTTGCCCTGGTGGCAAGGAGGGACCCTTTCCACTGCTTTGCAGTCTAGAAGAGAAGAAACCTCTGCTTCCAAAGCAAGGGCTTCTGAAGGATTTGCAGGTGGAAAATGTCTGGCTCTCATCTTTGGAAACTGTTTGAAGCTGAGAACCAGACCCTGGCTTACTACCTCCAGAACCCATCTGTCCGAAGTTAGGGACAGCCAGTTCTGGCTGAAATAAGCCAACCTGCCCCCCACCGGTACAGGAGAATCGGCCCTGGGCACCCCATCAGGGTGCCTGCTTGGCAGCAGCCTTAGCCGTCTACCTCTGCCTCTGAAGAAACCCCTCTGTGCAAACGCAGAGGTGGCTTGAGATTGGTAAAAAGGCCTGTGGAAAGGCCTGCCCCTATCTTTGGGAGCGTGCCTTTGTGGAGTGGCATGCCTCTCCTTGGCCTGGGCACTTTTGTAGGTAGTTCTGTATTCATCCATCTTTTTCATATAATTTTCTGTTTGTTCCCCAAACAGAGAATTTCCCACTACAGGAAAATCCATAGCCTTTGACTGAGTATCTTGGGACAGATTAGTGCATCTGAGCCATGCCAACCTCACGGAAAGCTACAGAAGTGGCCATGACCCTAGAGGAAACATCATTAACATCAACAGCAGTATGAAATTGAACTTTAGAGGCTTCAATGCCATCAGCAGCCACCTGTTCCAACTCACTAGCCAGCTGGCCATGGGCCTGCTTGGCTAACTGCAATACTGTGTCCCATCTAGATTTCTGATATCTAGCCACATAAGCCATATAATTTGCCTGCCTGAGTCCCAAAGAAGCTGCCATATATTGTTTTTTCGCCATGGCATCAATCTTCCTGGAATCCTTATCAGGAGGATGTGAGGCCAGGGGAATATTAACCTGTCACAGGCTGCAGCTTGTACCACACCTACATGACTACACTGCTCAGTGAGAAGTCTGTATCAGGGCCTGACAAAGTATACCTTCTGTCCATTTTTTATCTACAGGAGGGACAGAATGAGGATTTTTAAAATCTTTGTTGTTTGCTTCCTAAATGACTTATGCAAAGGAATAGACAACCTCCTAGACTCTGGTATATCCATCATTTCTACATAATCAGGCTCCTCTTGCTCATCCACAGCCTCTTCTCAAAGGAAGCTGGAGGGTTTCTGCAACTTTTATAAAACACAAATGAGAAGGGACTCAGACAGCATAGGGGAGATTCTAAAGGTCTGTCTGGAGAAATGTCCGTTCAATGGGCACGCTTCAGACCCTCCCAGCCACATATATAATGATCAAATTCCTCCTCCCCCTCCTGTGGTTCATAAAATTCCTCAACATCATACTCTTGAACCACTGGAACTGAACGAACCAACCTTTTGCTAGCTGTTGGTGGTTCGACAGGTCCCTGAGACAGTGACTGGACAATCTGTATGGCTTTAGCTATCTCTGCAGCAGTTGGAGAGACAATTTTGGACTCCAGACCTGCCGATTTCTTTGTCTTTTTTACTGGGACTGGTTCCTCTGAACCAGCCTTCCTTTTGCCCGAGGAAGTCTCGCCCTGGTCAGAGGGCACTCCCTCTGGTCCAGTGGGTGCTGGACCGGGCTGGCCATCCGGGTCAGCGGACTTTCTGTCCTCTCGTTCCCTGAGCCGGCCCAATCTCTTCTCCAGGGTGGCTGCAGGGAAATTTTTACACACCTGGCAGTCTGACAGGAGGTGGTCAGCCCCCAGACAATAAACACAAGTGGTGTGTGGGTCAGCCCTGGCAAAGGCTTCCCCACAGACATCACAGTGTTGAAACCCAGTGGGCCAGGTTTTTCTTTTGGGTTTCTCAGACATAATGCCAGCCTATCCAAAAACTTGCCCTTTTGATGGCAGTGCCAGGCAAGACACCCTTATCGGTTCCTAACCGTGTCACGGGTATTTGAAAAACCCCAAAAGTATAGGTTTTTTTAGAACCGATAAGAACCGGGAACCGCACTCTAAAAGCCCAAAATATGAATAGAAATGCTTATTTTAGAAACCGATCGGTTCAAAACTGAACCGATAATTAATTTCCACACAGACTTTAAATCCTGTACTTACGGTTTACCAGATAGAGCTTTGAACCGAAATGCGGTAAAATAAATACTTTTTGCCGGTTCAAATGAACCGAAAATAAAAGCTGAACTGAGAAATGAACCGAGCTGAAGGAGCTGATCTCCAGAGCGACTGTTCAGTGAAGCGGAGTAAAGAATCTGGCAGTTTCATTTGAAACTTGCCAGATAGAGCTTTGGCATAGCGCTCTCGCGCTTTAGAACTCCAGTCTCCCTGGAGTTAACTGTTTCCTCTCCGGGGCAGTTCAAGTGCTGTGGCTAACTGCCTTAAGTCATAATATAGCAAGACTTCATGGTGTTTGAATTCTAGCCGCTCAGGAACCAGGCTGTCAGGTGCAGGAACTAAAGGTCCGGGTGAATGACCCTCCCCTGAGAGCAACAGAGCAGGTCCGAGTGGAGATGCAATCACCACAGAGGCCTGCTGCTGAGGCTGAGAAGGTCAGGGTACCAGAACAGGAGTGGCCAATCTGGAGCCACCAGGATCATCCACGCCTTGCACCTCCGAACCTTGAGCAACACCTTGTGAGTCAAGGGAAAGGGAGGGAAGGTGTATATGCGGCCCGGGGTCCAGGGCCTCGCAAAGGCATCCCCCAGCAGTGTCTCCGCACTGAGGAGGGCCGGGCACAAAACAGCCTCAGCTTCACATTCTCCCGGGTGGCAAACAGGTTCACCAGGAGAGTGCCCCACTGGGAGAACAGGCGATCAACTACCTCATGGTGAAGAGACCACTCGTGAGACGCCACGCCCACTCAGCTGAGGGCATCCACCAGCTGGTTGGAGACACTGGCCACATGGATCACTAGAAGATCGGCATCCTCACAGCGTACGAGGGACCAGGTGTGGAAAACTTCCCGGCACAATGGGTGGGAATGCGTCCCCCCGCTTATTGAGGTAGTACATGGTCGGCGTATTGTCCATCTGGACCTGAATGACCTGACCCTGCACAGTTGGTGCGAAGGTCATCAGAGCTAGATGCACTGCACAGAGCTCCAACAGGTTGATGTGACATTGGACTCCTTGGGGGTCCACAGACCATGGGCCCTCTGGTCCCTCAAGTGGGCTCCCCATCCAACCAGAGACACATTGGTCCTGAGGGTGATCATCAGCTCTGGGCAGACAAATGGGACTCCTTCCTGCAGATGTTCAGGGATGAGCCACCACTGGATGGCATACCACACCAGCTGCGTCACCATGACTGGCTGATCGAGGTGAAGAGGCGCTGCAATCACTGATGGGCCAGCTCCCATTACAGGGGGCACACCCGCCAGCAGGCCCACCAGACCATACTGGTGCAGTATGCCAGGTACCCCAGCAGCCACAGGAAGTCCTGGGCAGGGCGTGAATGCAAAACCCAAAATGATCAGGCAAAGGAGGTACGATCCTTCACCCTGTCCGCTGGGAGTCTGACCTTGGCCTGAAGGGAGTCGAACTCTGCCCAGTGACGTGGATGACCTGTGAGGGTCTGAGTTCTAACTTGTCCTGGTTGACTAAAATGCCCAAGGCTGAGCAGGTCTGAAGGGCCAGATCCCTGGACTGCTCCATCTCCTCCCTGGAGGAACCGGCGATCAGCCAGTCATCCAAGTAAAAGTACACCCTGACTCCTTGCTGCGCAGGAATGCTGCCACCACTGTGATGAACTTAGTAAAGACCCTGGGGGCCGAGGAAAGGCAGAATGGCATTGCTCAGAACTCATAAAGTACCCCTTCTGAATGGAATCGAAGGAACTGCTGGTAGGATGGGTGGATCAGGATGTGGAAGAAGGCGTCCTGGAGATCCAAAGAGCAGAACCACATGTCCCACTCTAAGGACGGAATGATCTGATTCAGAGCGATCATCCGGAACTTGCGCTTCCTCAAATACTGATTGAGATCGTGAAGATCCAGTATGGGGTGCCAACCCTCATCCATTTTAGAGTCAGAAAATATCTGGAGACAAACCCCAGACCAGCTGCGGAGCCTGGGACACGGGCCGCAGCTTCCTTTTGAAGAATCTGGGCAAAGTCCTCCTGAAAGGCAGACAACATGTCCATGGACACCACATCTTCCCGTGGGACAAAGGTTCATCTGGGTGGGAAAGCCTTGAATTCCAGAGGCAAACCGTGACCCACCACTTCGAGCACCCATTTGTTCAATGTGATGAAAGACGAAGCATGCGCAACATTGTGGAGCCAGCCCCTCATGGGAGATCCCAATCAGGGCAGGACGGGTAGGAGAATGAACCTCCTGCCCCCCCCCCCGACTCATCACTCAGCAACCTTGGTGGACGCTCTGGAGCTGGCTGCTGAGGGAGCCCCGGCCTCTGGACTTCTTGGGGCCAGAGGAGGCTGACTTAGGTTTGGGCCACTATGCCCGAGGTCTCCCCACTTGGGGCAACAGCGCTCTGGATGGAGGCACTGAGTAGGATCAAAACTGATAGTTTCTTCTATTGTTTCTGGCCCTTACTGTCCTTCTGTGAGGACGTAACAGAGTCCAGGGTAGCAATGGACTTCTCAATGCAGGTTAGATGACTACTGAAGCCTGACCCAAACAGGTTAGTACCCAAGAAGAGGACGTCCGCCAACTTGTGTTGGGTATTGGTCATAAAGGTCGAGATCCTCAACCATGCCTGGTGCCACATGGCAACTGCTGCGGCTATGGACCTGGCACAGGAGTCACCGTTGTCCTGGGTCATTTGGAGCTGTTGCTTGGCGACTGCATCCCCCTGGTCCAAGACCATCTTATCTGCAAGCTGCAAATCTGCTGGAAGGGGGGGGATAACTTGGTCCAAGGTTCCCAATAGAGCATGGGAAAAGATGGCCATCATGACAGCCAAACTGGCTTGCTGAAGGCCCAGGGAGGAAGCAGCACAGACCTTCTTCACTGCATAGTCTAGCTTTTTTGATTCCTTGTCTGGAGGCTTGTCAATGTCTCTGATGTTGCCCATGTGTCAGAACACTGACTCAGCTACCAAACCTTGGCCAAAGGATGGTCAGTGAACCTGGGCAGAGACCCAGTGGGGACTGCATACCTGCAGACCATACAGGTCAATAGCACCAGACAGGAGGCAGAGTGCTGCCCCAGGGCAGGACCAAGAATGGCCTCTGTAACAGGGAAGGCAACCCCAGGGGAGTCATCGCTGTCCAGAATCTCAGTCAAGGGGTACTTGGACTGCCTGTGTACCAGTTCCAATGGGATTCCCATAGAGACCAAGATCAATCAGAGGAGGGCCCCAAAGGAGGCTGGCCTTTGCTCCATAGAGAGCTCTGTGAAGGATTCCTGGTTGAAGGCTGAGGTCTGAAGGGAGTGCATGGAGGAGTCCTCCAAGTCCAAGGACTTCTCAAACACTGCCTGCAACCCCAGCTCCCCATGGACACTGCTGCACATCTGGGTGTAAGATATACACTGAAAGCCAGCCAGGAAGCCTGGAGGTGGGGTGTGCAGCCTTGGACAGGACCCAGTGCAAGGGCTGCAGAGGCAGTGGCTCCACCCAAATGGGTGGGGAAGCTGGCGTCGGCTCGACTGGGAGAACTGGCACAGGCCACAGAAAGGGTGAACAGGGGAGTGCTGGGGGGCTGCCGTCGAACGCGGCCATGCCTAGAATCCACTGTTGCTTGACAAGCTCCTCATATAGGTGCTGCAATTTATAGTGAAGCCTTTCCTCATCAGAAGACAAGGAAGAAGTAGACAAGGAATGTCGATGGCACCACTTGGCTGATGGTCGAAAGCGGGAACGTCGGGAGTCCCAAGATCTCGACCAACAGCCTGATCAGGGTTTTGACAGGGACCTCAACAGACAGTGACAGCAAACACATCATTGGGAAGGAGACATGGGGGAAGGCACAGTACGCTGAGGAACCCCCAAGGGGTCGATCTCCTGAGGGAAGACAGACAAATTGGCCAGCTTATCCAGCCCCTCCTGAGAGAGGGCCATAAGGATCAGAGTCTTCAAAACGACTTCATCCCCACTATCCTCCGACAACAAGTCAAATGGGTCGAGAAAGATCTCATCTGGCTGGTTGACCCACGTCTCATCCAGCAATCCCAATGAGGACACCGTGGGGCCAGTGGCCTGGACATGAGCAACACAGGTATTGGCCAAAGCCGATGGCTCAACGACCATGGAGACAGAAGCAGAACTGCGGGAATGGGATGAGCAAGCCTTCTCCTGATCCCACAACCTGCAATGGGACCTCTTAGGCTTTGAGGCCCATTAAGATTTAGACCCTTGGGAAGGGCCCTCCCAGAGATTAAATAGGGACTGGCACAAATCCCTGAATGCTTCGGTAAACGAAGTGCCCATGCCCACCAGCAGCAAGGCAAATGAAGCTGTGCCTGAAGCAGCCTGGGCCGTGCCTCCTCAAAGGCGGCAAGCTGCACAGCCAATCCAACTGCCGCAAAAAACACCTTGCAGATGTCCCTGAAGCAAATAGGCAGGTCCCGTTCATCCGGGCAACCTAAGAGAAGGTGGGTGTAGAGGTCCTCCAACATGCAGGCTGAAAGGTCTGGCACAGGCCGCAAATCTGCAGATCAAGCTGGTCTCCCAGGCAATAGACACAAGAAGGCGTGCAGATTGGTGCATTACATTTTCTGGGAACAAGCGTCACAACGCTTGAAACCGGGACCTGATTAGTGGTCATCACAATCCATGGATGAAGCAGAAAAAGGGTTAGGAAACCCAAAAGCAAAAACAATTTAAACAGCTCGAAGACTGGGAAAGTTAGGACTACAACAAATGCAGAGCTGCAAAGGAGGGAACCTGATGCATCCAGCAGAAAGAAAGATCTGACATCATGAGGCGGTGCTGAGGAGGATACCACCCGGATGGGTGGAAGGAGCTAGCTTAAAGACCTTCTGGCAAGTGTGAATAGTGCACCATATCCACATTCCTAGAAACTGTTTTCAGCCCTAAAGACACGAGTGACAGTAGGTAGTCTAGTACCCTGGCAACTGAGCAACTGGCAGAGGAAATGGCAAGCTTGCTGCACCAAATGGAAAACAGTGTCCATTTAAATTCTTGGTCTTTTCTGGTAGCAGGTTTTCTAGAAACCTCAAGTACATCCAGGACTTTTTTCAATAGTCCCAAGTCTAAAGTCTAGAATTCTATATTTTCTGGAGCCATGCCTTTAGTGCCAAAGAATGGTTGTGCAGATGGACTATTCTCCCCTTGGACCTGGTGAGAAGGTCCTGCCTGAGGAGAAGGGGGATGCTCAGGTAAAGAAAGTCCAAGTGGCAGGCATCCTGGTCCCAATCTGGAGCTATTAGAATCGTAGAAACATTGAATATGTCAGTAGAAAAAGACCAACCAAGTCTGAGACTGATGATCCATCAAGTCTGCCCATCTTATACTACCTAATCCCAAGACCTACAGTCCTGAGGGGTTGTCACCCCCCCCCAGCAACCACCCTCCCCCCCCGGAATTCCTCCACTGGGATGAGTCCTCTTGCTCTGTCCCAGCCATGTTTTGAACCCTTTAAGGTATCTGCTCCCACCACTTCTGCTGGCAGTCAGTTCAACAGTTCCACCACCCTCTCAGTGAGTAGAACTTCCTCATATTCTTCATGTACCCCCTTTTCACATATGACCTCCAGAGAAAACATGTTCAGGGTCACCAGCCGTTGCTCATAGACTCTGCCTTGTTGGCCTTAGATCATTCTGATGACCCTCCTCTCTACTGACTTCAGCCTATGTCCTTTCTCTGGTGAGGCTCCAGAACTGGGCACAGTATTCCATGTGAAGCCTCATTAAATATGTGTATTAGGGCAGTATCACTTTGCCTTTTCTGTTATCAAATCCCCTCCTGATACACCCCAGTATCCTCAGTTCCTTACTGTATGCCTTGTTGCATTAGCTGGTTTGCTTGAGGGAGTTGCTGGGGATGACACCCAAATCCCTCTCCTCAGCTGTAGTGGCCAGCCTAACCCCTTCTATCCAGTGCTCAGTGCATGGATTCCTTTTCCCCCAAGTACATCACCCTGCACTTCTTGGCACTGAATCTCAACTACCACAGTGCTGATCATCTTTCCACCTTCTCTCGGTCCTTCTAAAGTTCTCTTAACCCTTCCTCACTGTCTACCCTACTGCATAACTTTGTGTCATTGGCAAAGAGAAACATCTTGCTCTGGCTACCCATACCTATGTCACTAATGAACATACTTAATAGGACAGGTCCCAGAACTGATACCTGCAGCACCACACTCATGACTCCCTTGTCCCCAGATCTGGCATGTTTATTACCACCCTCTGTTGCCTCCCCCAGACAGTTCCCCCATCCACATGACTAAACCCGTCTCTACTACTAAATCCTCCAGCTATTTCAGCAGCCTCTTGAATGGCATTGAATCAAAGGCTTTGTTGAAGTCAAAGTACATCAGCTCTACCTCCTGTCCTTTATCAACTGCCCTTGTGACCTGAATGAAAAAAAGTATCAGGTTGGTCTGGCACAAACTCCCTGACCCAAACCCATGCTGCTTATCATCCTGCAGCTTGTTGTCATCTAAGTAGGCCACCAGACTTTCCTTAAATGGTCTCCACTAGCTTATCTAAAGTGGTGGCAAGACTGACTTGGCCTGTAGTGGCCTGTAGTTGCCTGTGTCGGCCTTGTCCCCACCCATCGTGGAGTGGGGATAAGTCCACAGACCTCCAATCCCCTGGCATTACCCCAGACTCTAACGAGCCATTCATTAAATAGCTGGGTCAAGAGTTTAACTAGTTCTGAAGTAAGTTCCCCAAGTACCTTTGGGTGCAACCCATCTGGGCCTGGTGTTTTATCCACCCTGAGGGTCGCCAGCTCTTTTTTTCACCCATTCAGCAATTATCACTACCTCCCCATTTCCTTTACCCTTGTGTGACTGCCTTAATCCTGTTTTCTGGTAGAGGTCCATTATCCTCAATTATGAATATTGAGCAGAAGTAATTACTTGGAACTGGCCTTCTGCTTGTCGTCTTTTCTACTACCCTCCCTCCCCCTCAGCTAGCATTACAATCCCCGCTGCTTTCCTTTTTTCTCTAACATATAGCAGCTGAAGAATTATTTTTCTCTTCCCTTCACACCCTCAGCAATCCAAAGTTCTGTGTCTGCCTTTGTCCTCCTGACTGCCACCCTTGCCTCTTTTAGCCTGGTCTAGTACTCATTCCATTTTTCCTCCACCTTATTCCCCTTGTACCTTATGAAGGCCTTTTTTCACCCTCACAGCTTCCCTTACTTCCATTGAGAACCAGAACTGGCCTTTTGTGCTGGTTTCTTTTGGTGACCTTTCTTGCATAAGAGTCAGTTACCTCCAGAATTGTCCCTTTAATGTTTCCCCATATTTTCTCTACTGTCCCGATCTGGTCTATACCCACCAAGTTTTCCCTAACCTTTTTCCACATCTGACTATAATCTGTCATCCAGGGTTGTTCTTAAGGAACTGTAAAGATGACCCTATGCATAAAAGATGGATGGGAAAGACCCTACTCTTCCGTCTTTTTACTGTCCCATTTCACTCATAAAATTCAGATAGTAAAATCTTCACAAAAATCCTCGCCTCCAGATTAAACCCCTTACTTCCCTTGCTTACCAATCCCTCTCAGGTTGAGTTTGTCCCTGGCTGCTAAAGTAGAGATCATATCCGCTCAATGATTAATATTATTAATTGGGCTGGCAAATGCTCTGCGCCTTCCGCTGCAGTGGACACAGATTTCGAGAAGGCTTTTGATTCTCTCAAATGGCACTATCTCCAGCAAGTGCTAACAGTCATGGGTTTTGGCCAAAACTTTAGGCGCTGGGTAGCAGCCCTTTATTTTCACCTCACGGCCTGGGTCCTTACTAATTCTACCCTATCCGCTCCCTTTCCCTTGGGGAGGGGCACGAGGCAGAGTTGCCTTCTCTCTCCCCCCTGCTTTGTATATTGGCGGAGGAGCCACTTGTGACTGCCATACACCACTCCCCAGGTACTGGTGGGTTCCCCATTGGTGACAATACCTTTTCCACGTTTATTTACGCAGACGATTTGTTAGTCCCACTAGTGAATGCACCTGCCTCCTTCCTGGCCCTGCTTTCTCTCCTTACAGAATTTATTAGCTACTCCAGTTTGAAGATCAATAAGTCTAACACGGAGGTTTTACCTCTTAACAGTTTGTGTACATATGCCCAGGTATCCCACCTTGGCCTTCAGTGGGCTTCGTATTCCCTTATGTATTTAGGAATACGTCTTACCCCACATTCCTACATAGATTGCACTAAGTGGACAGCAATCAGTGCTGGAGATGCTTTTCTGGAGTAGGAGATTTCACGCACATATTCTAGCTCTGTCCACTTTTCTCCCCATTCTGGGCAGCTGTCCTGGGCCTGGCAGAACAGGTCCTTGGTCCAGATCTGGCTCTCGACCCCCTGGTCTGGATTCTGGGCCTACCCCTTGCATCAAAGACATTCACCTGACAACAGCACAGGTGGCTGGCCCTACTCAGTCTTCAAGCTAAGAGGCTTATCCTCTGTCATTGGAGAACAACAGTGGTACCCACTACCTCCGAATTGTTCAATTCCCTTTCCAAGGTGGCCACTTTGGACTGCTTATCTCACTTAATTGCTAATACCCTTCCACAGTACCACCTTAGCTGGGCCCCTTACTTAGCTTACCTCTCCCCGTGTGCTGGGATTGGCTGAACCCCTCAGCTGAGATGGATGGTCTAAGTAAATGATGTAAATGATGTTATACTCTTATATGCATGGCTTTAAACCTCCCTCTTCTCCATGGTAATAAATCAGCAATTATCCTTATCCCTCCCTGATAAGTTGTGTGTTCTGGAATTATGTGTCTGTTTATGTGTTATTGGCCCATTTTTTGCTCCTTCTGTTCCTCGGGTTTGAATCTAGGTACCAGGACACTCTTTAAGTTACTCTCAGCAAGCTCGTCAATATCTCAACTATGTCCTATGCAGCTGGCAATCATAGACTCTGACATTATGCTCCTTCTCTCCTCCTCCTGTGATTTCTCCAATTAGAAGAGGCTGTCAGTATGGTATCTTATTACTATATGTTTGCTCATATACCCGGTGTATTTCTGGGAGCTTTAATTTGCTATACACTCATATTGCTCTAAATGCAGTGTATGTACTGGTTATGTCTAATGATATATCAAAAAAAAAAAAAACTCAATAAAAACTATTAACTGAAAAAAAAAAACATCCAGATAATTATATGGAAAAGGGTATCATGCATGGTTATTACAGCTGAGCACTGGAGAGATGGCCATGTCACGATGGGCACACCAGCATATTTATGTCTTTCACACCTTAGTACATACCCCTCATCCAAGACCACTGTCCCTTGAGGTATAACTGAATTGGCTTCATGTGAAGCGGAGCCCAATGGACCATGCATGTGGCTAAAGCTGTCAAGTTCAAGTGCCATGAGAACTCTCTGGCTGTGCACTGCTGATCTGCCTATAAAGGCCTGGTAAAGGACATATGGATCAAAGCTCAATCTAAGGGCAGGGTACCCTTGATGTGCTTAAATCTAACTCCACCCTAATGAATGTGATGGTCTGAGTTGGGGGTCAGTACAGACTTTTATTAATCGTAAAAGAATCTTAGTTTCTGACAGAAATACACTGTGACATCCCAAACCAAAACAGGTGCCTCTGACACACTGGTGTTGATTAGCCTTTCGTCCAGATACCAATACACTGCCACTCCTCGCCTAAAGAGGTAGGCTGCAATCACTGATAGGCATTTGGTAAAAACCATAGGACAAAGGGGAGTCCAAATATCAAGACTCTGTATGGGTATGTTCTATTTGTCAATCTGAATGTGTGGCATTTCTGATGGGAATGTGAAAATATGCATCAGATACTATAGATCCAGAGAGCAGAAACAATCTCCTTGAAAGATACATTTATCTCCCTCAAAGATAACATTTTGAAGTGTATGTATCTTAGAAATTGGACAAGCCTCTGAGATCCAAGATGGGCCACAAACATCTTGACATTCTAGGTACAACAAGTACTGGGAAAGAAATCCCTTTCACCTTTCAGTATCCAGAACCTCATCTTTCACTTCTGCAAGCAGAAGGCTCTGAATTTCCCTCCATATGAATCACTGCTCCAAGTCACAGTATACCCTGCACTTTATAGTACTGCTGTGAGGAGGTGGTAACATAAATTCCAGAGTCAGATCTTCCCTGAAAATCTCCAGCACCCATTTGTCTGTAGTGATGGAGAATCAGTTTTGGTAAAAGCGTGAGATCCTGCCATCCATGGAGTCAGTTCTGCAGTCCCCCTGGCTGACCAGAAACACCTGACAGGGAACCAGCTGTGGGGCTTGACACATCCCTTGCCTTGCCATGGTTGCTAGAGTAGGTTCCTGCATGACCTGTTGTGTAAAGCCCTGGGTGTGGGGATAAGAATAACTGATGACCTTTGACAACCTGGAAGGTGGACTGTTTACCAGAGTTCTTTAAGGACTTAATGGTCATTGTAGCTTCCTTGATTTTTTCAGGAAAGAGCTCCATATTAGACCCACCTCTGCTGCATCTTTTCAGATATAATAGTTTGCAGGAGTAAAATTTATTTTAAGTGTAAACTTGATTAGTGGCTATTGGATAAACAAAGTTTAGGACATTAAGGGGTATTGGGATAGAAGCCCCATGAGCATTTTTGCCTTTAGCTCCTGACACTCCTCAGTATATGTTAGTGCATTTCAACCAAGCCTATATTCAGCCCACAGCCCCAATGACCATGACTTCAGATGCAACATCCAGTGCCACTAAGGAGAAATCTCAGCTACCATGTATAGACTCGTTAATGAATCTCCCAAACCTTGGAGCAGTTAAAAATTAATTTATTGTAACAGAACCAGAGTAGTGCCCCCAATTTCATACCCAGTTACACATTGATGAGTCTGGATGTGGTAGCCGAAGTCTGTCCTTAGTTTCTGTACATTTTCTTGTATCCTGTCCTTCAGTGTGTTTTTTAAGTAGCTGCTCCTTTGTGTTTCAACCATCCAGTGCCATTCGTAGCTAAAGAAGATTATTCAATCTTCTTGGCACAATTCTCCTTGAACCTCCTCAACATCTTGGAGCAGTTGAAACAGTCAGGAAACTTTATGGTGTGGTCTGGGCACAGATATTCAAGACATTCTGAATGGCCATCAGCAGATAGCATGGGTTTCTGGAATTAAACTCCCTTTTTAAACCCACTAGAAGAGCTCGCCTTCAGGGAGCTCATGACCATTGAGGAGAATCTTCTGGACTGACTTCAACAAAAAACAGAAAAAATAGATTAAAAACCCACAGCAACAGATCAGCTCGGTGTGGAGGCAGGCTGTAAACTGATCGAGAAAAACAAGACACTTGGAGTCAATCCGGGTGCAACTAATCTCTTCAGTAAAGGATGGTTCAGGGTCCCGGCTCCTTCAGCTAAACTGATGAAATGTGCGTGGGTATGGATGAATTCTCATTGTTAGACTATTTATTCTCTGTACAAAATTTTTCTATTATTGATCTACTTTGCTGTTATCATAATTTCTCCTCCATCACTCTCTTCCCCCTGGTCACAGCTGTAAACAAGATTGTCTGCTATTTCTGTCTTACCCACAGTAGTTTAAATGAATTACAAATAAGTGCATAAAATCAATCAATCGGTCAATCAATAACTGCACAAAGGGTTCCTGAAGTGTATCTTAAAGTTAAAACATTTATGCAATTATTGAATACAAGTTTTAAAAGTGTATTCTGAAAAGAAAATGGAACAAACATACCTTGGAAAAGGCGGCACTGGCTAGCTGTGAAACAACTACATGGCCAAGCAGAGTCCATAATAAAGACTGTCTTGCCCATTCTGTCCAGAAGCTCCATTCAAAGTCTGTGGGATCCTAATTTAAAATAACAAAATAGGTTAATTACAAGCACCCTCAAAAAATTTGTCTACGCTAGCCCATATACCACCTGGGTAAAACTACAGTGATCATCAACAGGATTCTCAAGTGGCGAGAATAACACACCAGAGGCACATATCCCGCCCGCCAGCCCCACATCCGCAGACCAATGCACAGTGGCCGCATTCACAGCCACCGGCCATCGCACGGCCCCCATCTGCGACCCTGACTCCCCAGCATGCAGGTGCATGGGGGCACTGGCGCAGACACGGGCGGGCATGCAATGGGATACCTGGACCCATCTGCCACTAGATCCCTTGTGCCCGCGGGGCATGACAGATGTCAGGCAGCCGTGGTGTGGCTGCAGCATCGGGGCCGGCGGCTGCCCAGGTGGCTGCCGCCGGCCCTCCATGTGGAACCCATGGCCGGGGCAGTGTGTTGGGGGGGGCTATCCATGCCCTTACATCCCCACCATGGCCAGTGGCGGCATCCTGGGGGGGGGGACCTACTGGCTACATCATCCCCTGAAATGTGTAGCCTGCGCCCCTCCTCACCTGGCACTCCATGCTTTCAAGTATAGCGCAGAGCGAGGGCATGTCCCCTGCACCGCCCCCTGGACTGCCCCCGCCCGGAGATTGCTGGTGGTCCACGGGATCCAGCACATATATGCCCAGTGCCTCCTTTGTGAATCTGGCACAGGGGGCGCAGTGGCCGTGGAGTGTCTATGAGCCTTCAATATATGGCGTGTAGACACTCCACACCATGGAGAATCCCCCCAACAAGAATTGTCTAGCTAGCAACAATAAGAGCTTGTCAAGCATTTACAATACAGATTGCTTCAGTTGTTGAATGTGGTGCTAGTAGGACAGCGCCATGGCAGCTCCCATGGCTGTCCTCCATGTCTGAATGAAGTACCTGTCATCAAATTCAAAGCTGTTATGCTCTACTATGAATTCTAGTGCTCTCAACAAGAAGTCTCCTGGCATCTGATCTTCATCCTGGGTATTTCTGCAGAAAGTGTATGCATGCTCTTACCTCCTGGTGATGTTTGATCAAGGTATAAACAGCCTCAATATCAGTGCCTACCCAGTGGTAGGTAGGTCTTTGATCTTTCTCTGGTGTGTTTGGGGGTTGGTTACCCCAGTTATTTGCACTGAACCTGCACCAAGATTTGCAGCACCACTCCTGCTGGAAAAGACTGAACAAGCTACTTGGGAGTTGCAGAAATCGGGAGTCATCAGTACGTTGTGGGTTTAGGCACTGAGAGCAGCCATTCTTACTTGCTGAAATATCTGAGGTTTCCAGATTCAGGCTGCAAGGCGTCCTTAAAAAACAGCAAATACTCTTTTTTGCATGAAAGCTGAAGAGGAATCGGCACACACATCTGAGACACAGGAAGAATATAGCTGAGATATGTCTGAAATGCTGACCAGGAAAAACAGAAAGCGAGGAAAACATTACAGAATACTGATCCAACATCCATAGCAACAGGTGACATTAAAACTATTTTCTTTAAACCTAAAAAACTGTTAAGTAAAGAGTTAGGCTTAACACATTTTATCACTTCTTTAGAAAAATACTGGGAGAAAGAACAAGCACCAAGAGGACTCAAAGTACATGTGATACCCTCATGTGGATTTGATTGGTTTAAAAACAGGGAAGAGTGGAAAGATGCTGTGACAGTATGTCCTAAAAGGGTTACTGAACTTTTGATGAAAGAAGATAATGAAAAATATGAAGAGGTGTCTGAAAGCATAAAAGAAGTCAAGGCTACAGTACTAAGACATAAATCAAACAAAGAATTTAAAAGTTCTGAAACATTACTACAAATAAAACTGTACAAATATGAAACAGAACCTACAGAGCGCAAGCAAACAAAACTACAGAGGGGTTGGGAGGATTATGATAACAACCGTGCTTTTGACTGGGGGCCAAAAAGGACCCAGAGCAAGGGGCACTGTACAGTAAGATTTTACAGCGAGTCTAACAATAGGAATAAAAACAAAAAAAAATCAAGGCTTGGAAAGTGAAGACAATACAAATAACCAAACTAGGGACTCTTAATCACAAGAAGTTATTTTAGGCAAAAACAAAAAGAAAACAGACGGAAAACAATAAAACGAGAAAAAAACAAGGACAGGCAAGAGGGAAGGAACAAGAAGAAATAGACAACAGAAGAACACTAAAGAAGCATTAAACCTTTCACAAGAAACACCTACAAAGGACCAAATTCTAATCCTATGGAGAGGTTTGACTTTTGTACCAACCCCAAAACCAAATGACTTTCAAATTCATATTGGCTTGTATAAATGTCATAGGAAATCAAGCTAAAACACCATTTTACCAATAAAGAGAGTCACACCCCTGTAGCCATGGATGCAACAAAAGAAAATCTGGAGCTGGACATTACTATAGAGGATACTGACGTTTTAATCTCTGAAATAATAACACAGAAATAGGCCCATCAACTTTAATGGAGTGATTCGACGAAAATGAAGGAATGACCCAATAGGGCATAACCAATGATCTACAAAATCTAAAAGCACTTTTACACACCGGTGTCCTGAACCGTGGTAACGCTACCTTGTCGGACCATTGCAGTCCATTTTGTTTTGCGGTCCGATTTACATGCAGCTCCTATTTAGGCAGATCTGCCTCTCTGTTCTGTCTTTTTTATTCCGGTGTCCCCACAGAAGTGTGACTCTTAACTGATTTCCTCAGGAGGTAAGGGAACCTTCTGATTACACAACGGGGTGTACCAGCACACATCGGGTGCGAACCATGGCAAGCAGAGAATGCGTTTTGGTCGAACGTTCGCTGTGGTAGCAGAAGAGATCCGCTTTAAGTATGAACAGAGGTAATGTTACACTGGTTCTGTAATGGTCATTCTGTTACAGACACCGGTGTGTAAAAGCGCCTTAATGCTCTACTGGAATCACAGCATCAGGACATTACAGACTTTGACTTTAATGCTGTGAATACAGGTAATACCTATAATTCCAGAAGGGTTTGGAAACAAAGAAATTACAGAAATGAGAAAAATATTATTCAAGGAGAAGTCAACTTTCTATCCTAACACTTACAACAATGTGATTAATTTCCTTTTAAAGGCTGTAACTAGACAGGTAGAGGAATTGATGAATGAAAATGAGGTAATTTACAATCAGAACTTGTCATCAAATGAAAGAACAGTCTCAAAACAGCTAGCTGATAATGCAATAGTTATCAAACTATGGATAACGGGGGATATACAGTAGTACTAGATATGGACCACTACAAAAAGATAGCTCTTTCCCTTCTAGAAAATATCAACAACTTGGGAGACTACAGCCAACCCAGTACTGGTTTTCAAAAAAAAAAAAAATAAATTACTCATCTTGTTACAGCAAGCAATTATGGATGGCAGTATTACAGAGAATGAATTAAAATTTATGTGGCAAGAATACACTGTTATATCCACATTTTACATTCTTCTCAAAACACATAAGGGACCCACCAGGGCATCCAATTATCAGGGATTGGCTTCTGACAGAAAATGTGGGAAGATTTGTTGACTTTTTCCTACAACAGTGTAAGTGCTGGTTACTATCCTATATAAAACGTACAGGTGATGTTTTAAGAAAATTTGCAAGCTTCCAGTGGCAACCTACCAACCACTGAAGGACTTTAATGTTGAGGTTCTTTATACCTTTATCAAACATCACCACGGAGTGAGAGCATGCAGACACTTTCTGCAAAAATACCCAGAAAAAGTTCAGATGCCAGGAGACTTCTTGTTGACAGTGCTAGAATTCATACTAGAGCATAACAGCTTTGAATTTGATGACAGGTATTTTTTTCAGACATGTAGGACTGCCATGGGAGCTACCACGGCGCCATCCTACCTGAATCTGTTCTTGGGTATGTGAAAGGAAGAGCTGGTAATAAAACCAAGAAATTAACCCCATTTCAAAACACATTCAGGCCTGGTTTACGTTTATTGATGACATAGTTTATGTGTGGGATGTAGACGCAGGACAAATTCAGGCTATTATATCATGGCAGAATGAACACCAATGATCTAAATTGAAAATTCACACATACAACTAGTCCAAACATACCAAATGTTTTAGACTTTACACTGTCGCGCAATGAACCAGGGAAAGAAAACACTGTGGAAATTAAATGTTTTAGAAAAGAGACTGTGACCAACTTAGTCTTACCAGCACAGAGCACATAACCTGTGTCTTTAAAAAACTCTAGTATACCATATAGCCAATTTGTGAGACCAAGACGTAACTGAAGCTCCCCTGAAGCATTTAATGCAAACGCAAAAGAGCTTGAAAAAATATTTTTTTTAAGAGGGGTTACAGTAAACAGCTACTAGAGAGATCTTTGAACAGGGCCAGGAATCTTGACAGACAGGAATTTCTGTTCAGTAACAGCAACCAAAACATTGGAAACAAAAAAAAACCAGATCTTGGTCCAGTGACATTAGTTACAGAGCTCAATAGTATAGCTGGGAAAATTGGCAACATAATTCATAAAAATTGGCCATTATTATTGGGAGACAAGAATATTGCCAGAGCATTAGGGAATAAGACATGGATTACATTTAGCAAGGCAACCAGTTTGAGGAATTTCCTAGTACATAGCTGTTTCAAATCATCAGAGTCTGTACAGAACCAGAAACTGGCTACTACGAAAACCAAATGGTTATTTTAAGTGTCACAGTTGTAACATGTGCACTTATGCTTCAACAGTGAAATCCTTTAATCACAAGAAAACAGCCACACAGTACAAATTAAGGTATTCATAAGCTGTAATACCAGTTTTGAGGTTTGTGTACTTAGGTGTCCATGCAATCAAGTATATGTGGGCAGAAAAATCCATAGCCTAAAAGTATGAATGCAAGACCACATTCACTCCATCATTAACCAGAACGCAGATACCTCAATGGGTTGCCATTTCCTTGAAAAGCATGGATCAGACCCTAAGCTGCTCATGGGCGTTAAAATGATCCCAGGGCGATAGGCTTAACCAGCTACTTAAAAAGCAGCTCATGGATATATAAACTCAACAGTGTCAAACAAGAGGTTTGAAGGATCAATGGGATCTGAAACCATTTTTGTAGTACTTTGTGGAATTGGAATGCATTTCTGATCCTAAGAACCTAATACAAGATTGTAACAATGCACTTTAGTGAACCTTAGAATTGCTAACCACAGCCTTTTCTCTTTCTCTTTCAGATTCACTCTCTTTATCTGTTCAGACCCTGGCTCATTTGCCAGTGCTGATCCCCCAACCCACATCCGAGACGGACCACAGGCACTAGCAAAGATACGAACCATAGGGACGATCGCATGGCTGAGGCCCAGAGACTTCCATTTCAATTTATCTCTCATACATGTGGTTGGCATTTTATATATGTACACACACACACACATAAAAAAAAAAGCAAAAACAACACGCTTTAAGTTTTTGTAGAAACCATGCAACACAATGCAATTACAGAAACTTTCAGAATGCTATTTAACATGTACGGATATTTGTAAATGCTTTTTAATATGGATCTGATATGGCATACATTTTGCATCACTGTTTTGGGTGTACTTATGTTTGTTTGTAGTTACTGCCATGACAGCCTTGCTGATGCCATTCATTATGTCAGTATTCAAATGAGGTGACATCTCTCCCAAAGCCACGCCACCCCCAACAATGACTTGAGTCAGAGTTGAAGCAGTGGGGCTAAGGTATTGTTTCCAAATGGGAACTCTGTGGCAGTAGGACATTCAGCTTTCTTATTCTTTCGCTTTGAGCACTGTCAGCATTTAAAATTAGATCTGCTTACTGTATTTGTCGAGAAGAGTGCCAGAAATTTCAGCTTTAAAACAGACTCAGCTGTCCCAACTGCCTCACTGCCTGCAGACTGCTAAATAAATTTGCACTTTCTCTG
Organism: Neoceratodus forsteri; assembly: GCA_016271365.2. Taxonomy (NCBI): domain Eukaryota; kingdom Metazoa; phylum Chordata; order Ceratodontiformes; family Ceratodontidae; genus Neoceratodus; species Neoceratodus forsteri. Next base: position 1,226,953,362 of record CM057450.1, read on the forward strand.
ATGTGTTTGGGAACTGGCTGCCCCTGTTATCTGCACCAGCTTTACGCCAAGATTCACAGCACCACTCCTGCTGGAACAGAGCACTGAAACACAATGGGAGTTGAATGGCAAGCCAGCATGTTGTCCTGATGTCCAGATTCATCTCTATTTCTTGAACCACCAGACTGGCTAAACATCACCTTGCCCTGGCACCATAGGGATACTTATATCCCCACCCTTATCCCAAAGGGCAACACAAGTGAGTCCTCTAGACTGGATCACCAGACTCTGCAGCCTGCTCCCGGGTCTCTCATCAGGCTAGACACTGCAGTCAACCTGACCCATATACTAGGAACTCACAAAACTCATTAACTTCCCCAAATCAAGCTCTTTAACCACTGCTCAAAACTCACAGGCAACATTATTTCCATCCAGGTATTTCCACACCCCTATGTCCTCACTAAATATTATCAACTATGTCTCAGGTGTGAGCCTGGAAGCATTCAAACATAGTGGGGGATGAATGACAAATCAGCAAGATGCCCTAATGTCAAGATTCATTTCTATTTCTCAGACTACCAGACTAGCTAAACATTACCATGCCTGGTGCAGACAGGATTGCAATGCCCTCACCCTTATCCTGAAGAGAAGCATAAGCTGAACCCTGTAGACTAAGGGATCAGACTCTGCAGCCCCCTCCAGGGTCTTTCACCTAGCTCGACGTCACAGCCAGCTAGGCTCTGTGTACTGGAAAATTACACACTTCCCCAAATAAGGCTCTTTAACTGTACCTCAGTCCCTATATGGTGTGTCACCTCATCCCTTCTCTCTCTTTCTCAGCTGGATGGGGATCTTCCTCCACAAAATTGCCTCCTAGTCACCTCTGTACCCCACCTTCATGGAATCCCTTAAGGCCTGAGAGCAACCAGTGAGCACTCCTTGAGGAGGTACCTCCCAGGATTCCCATAGCCACCAGGTAGTCCCACTAACAGTCCCCTAGGGCCAATCCCATGCTGGACACATGCCATGGTATTCAGACTCCTTGGAGGAACAGAGAACATCCCAGAGGCCCCAGCACTCAGGACCTTGTGTCACGCTTAGATAATGATGATGGTGTGGCAACGCAACCTTCAGGCAAGATATTTGCAATGGGGAGCAGTGCCACCCTGACCCATGTCCAGAAGCTAGCCACACGGCAGTGTGCCTGCTGCTCTAGCCTTCTGGCTTACCAGCATCCCTGGCATTCAGCACTTAACATGGCGAGGCTTGCAGAGTAGTCCCCAACCCATACCCCTTCCTGGAACACCAAGCCAACCCATCACCTATGCCCATGGCACAGGATCAAAGCTACCTGAAGTGAATCATCCTCAGCCTCCCACGACAACAGGGCACCAGGCCAATCATTTAAATCTCTACGAAGATAAAATAAGAATACCTCTGATCTAATCTGATTCATTTACTGGCCCACAGCGACTCCTATAATAGCTAAATTCCTCCCTTTCCACTAAGGGCAGAGTAATAGTACCAAGGCACCCAGTACTCTGATGGGCACTGCTAGTAAAAATCCTGCCACCTACTGTAAGGAGGAGATTGTTACATACAGAGCACTTGACTAACCACACACAGTAAATTTTGAGCTATAGCTGTTATTGGTTATCATACTTAACACATTATGGGCCAGATATTCAAAACTTTGCTCCGGGGCTAAATTAGCACTGCCTGGCAGGCAAAGTTAGCCGGAGCACAAAGCAAGCTATATTCAAAAGGAATAGCCCAGGGCAAACAGCCTCTGAATATAGCATGGGAATGAGGCCGGGCAAACTGAGCTGAGAGTGCAGGGCAAACGTAGCCCTGTAATATGACAGCTCTGAATATAGCAACCAGGAAGTGCAGACCACAACAGCAACACAGTGCACAGCGATGTGAAGGTAGGTAGCGGTGACCTATGTGGCCAACGTGTGTTCCAGCAAATGCGTGGACCCATTACAGCTGTAGGGAGCAGCCTATGGGACAGTACAGTGTGCAAAACAGTATAATATCCCCCAAACCGTTTGCGCGGAGCTAACGCGTTTTGCACGGTATTAGTGCGGAGCTAAGCTGTTTGCCCGGTGCTAAACTCTGCCATATTCAAAAGTGACATGCTAATGAGCCTACTTAGATAGTCTCTGGGCAAACAGCCACATTAGCATGTCATCATGTCCTGATCTGCATGCAGTTTGCCCAGCGATACTGCAGGGTTCCACAGCTCCACCTGTAGGTCAGTCTGGAAGTACAGGGGCTGGCCAGGTCCGACCGCAGCTCCACTTGTAGGTCAGTCCGGCAGTGCATGATGATAGCTGCAGGCTACATGCAAACAGTACAGCATAGCATAGCATATCGTACCCCAGGGGACAACACAGCATAGGCACAGGTGGTGGTGGTGCTGCATGCAACCGTCACACTGCAGGTCATGCTACAGTGCACAGCAGACACTACTGTAGCAAGGGGGCCGGTAGTGTGAGAGACACGGCAATGCCTATGGTATGTAGGGCAGTGATGACCACTGCACTGTACACAGTGACAGGCCCAGCTTGCAGGTGATTACTGATAGTGGACAGTACTATTACGCTGTTGTGTGATCCACAGATGCTGCACCCATGGCATGGGTTGCTCACAGTCACATATACATGGCTGGCTGTGTGTGCTGTGGCATCTGTACAGTTGTGCGGTATGTGGCTGGGGGGGGCACGTAAGATCCAACAGGCACACAGGTGGCGGGGTATTCCCACTACTGGCCCATGTGCACTGCATGATGTGTCCCAGCCTTGTGGCCACACCTGGGCTATGGTAAGGTCTGGCCGCCTGTACACCCTCCCCTCAATGGCCACCATGTCCACAGTGCTGCATGTCAATCAATCAATCAAAATCTTTATTTATCCAGGGGGGCACCATTGAGCAAGGCTCATTTGCGAGGTGGACCTGGTCATGAATACATCAAAGTACAGTACAGAAGAAGGTATACAAAAAGCAATAATATACAAAGAAGAAAAAGTGTATACAGTGTATACAGTACAGTACAAGGTTGAAATGAAAAAAAAAAACAGCATTATTTTACAATTGAAGAAATCAGCAGATGTACAATCAACCATAGGCATACAGGGGTTATAAGCAAAGATCTTTTGAGTGAGGCAGCCAGCAACTACACATATAGGGGAAAGAGGCTGTGTATGGGGTGGCAGGTTAGAGAGGTAAAGAAGAGGAGGGATATATTACTGACAACTGGGGGAAAAATTGAGCTAAAACCACAGAAAGTGACGATGGCTATCGTGTACTTGTTTATTATGATAATGGTGGAGGATAGGTAGATAACTGGGACACTACTATGGATGAGGTGGGACTTTAGCCAGGCTGGAGTGGACAGGGAAGGGTGGGTGCAGTAGGAAGTGTTAATAGGGAAAGAGTGAGAGCTAGGGGTAGAAGCATGGTGAGCATCAGGATGGAAAGGGGGAGTTACGGAATTAGTGGGCTAGCGGTGAGAAAAACATTTGCAAGGTGCTTTCATGTAGCGATCGTAGAGTGCCTTGAAGATATTCAGGCTAACAGGGCAGCTCAGCTTCAAGTTCCTTTGTAAACCGTTCCACAATGTGGGTAAAGAGAAGCTTACAGCAGCTTTGCCGAAATGAGTTTTGACCCTTGGAACTTGGAGGGCAATTAGAGAATAGCTCCTTAGAGCGTAGGTGCCTAACACACTCCGGGGAATACAATCTGAGATATATGAGGGGAGCTTGTTGGTCACCGCTCTGAAGGCCCATAGGGCTGCGTTTCTATTCCTTCTATAGTGCAGGGAAGTCCAGCCTAACAATGAGTACAGGGAGCAGTGGTGTGTGGAAAGTGGAAGTCCAGTAATGAACCTGATAGCTCTGTGGTAGAGGGTGTCCAACTTAGCCAGTGCAGAGGCAGTGCAGTGGCTGTAGAGCAGGTCCGCATAATCTATTAAAGATAGGAAGGTACAGTAGCTTGAACCAGTTGAATCTTGGCCTCCTTTGTGAGCAGGTGGTTAATTCTGTAGAACAGTCCTAATCTTTGCCTTAGTTTCTTCTGTAGTTCTTCGAGATGGTCGTCGAAGGAAAGTTTATGATCGAGCCAAACTCCTAGATATTTGAATTTAAATACATACTCTAGTGTTTCTCCAAGAACAGTGGTAATTTGTGGGATAGCTCCCCCTCCCAAGCAGGAATTGCCGCATGCGGGGATATGAGCATGGCTTTGTCTTTTCGCATTGAGCAAAGCTTTTTATCAACTGGTATTGTAGAAGGTTAAATTCAGCTTGGAGGTCTTCACAGGCTGCTTCCAGCATGGGATGACTCAAGCATAGTACAGTGTCATCTGCGAATAAGTGGATGTTGGCTTTTTTGATGGGGGTCACTGATGTTGTTAATGTAGACTGCAAAGAGGAGTGGACCAAGGATAGAGCCCTGGGGCATGCCCCTCAGCATAGGTTTTAATGGAGAAAGATCATCTTCAGCTTTAACCTGCTGTTTCCGTTCTCTGAGGTAGTCTGCAAACCAGCACATAGATTTATGGTCCAGGCCTAAGGTGCTTAGGGAGGAAAGAAGCAGGTTGTGATCGACTGTGTCGAATGCCTTACTAAGATCCAAGAAAACAGCACAGACATGCTTCTTCTTGTCAACGTCTAGGAGCCAATCATTGGTCACCTTAGCTAGGGCGGTTATGGTGCTGTGCTTTGCTCTGAATCCAGAATGAACAGGGTTTAATAGGCTTCTGGATTCTAAGTATACCCCTAGCTGGTCACACACTATTTTTTCTAGTAATTTAGACAGGATGGGGAGGAGGGAGATCAGTCTGTAATTATTTAGATCGCAGGTGTCACCTGCTTGTAATAGAGGGATGACATGGGCTATTTTCCATTGAGGGGGGAGGCTATCCTGGGAGAGTGACATGTTGAATAGGTGGGCGATTGGCACAGCAAGCACATGGTAGGCAAATTTCAGATAGTATGGCTCTATGAAGTCGGAGCCTGCTCCCTTCCTGGTGTCCAGTTGCAGCAGTAGGTCTTCCACCTCTTTTAGAGAGACAGGCAGGAGGGAGAAGGCCTCCTCAGTAGAGGGGGACTCATGGGTTAGTGGGCCCTGAGCTGTGCGGAGGTCATTGGCAGTAGAAGTATCAAATGCTAGCCCTGCCGTTGCAAAATGGTTATTGAGGGCTTCCAATATCTCCGATTGGTTAGTGATAACGCTGCCACTGGACTTAATTTTTGCTGGGATGGAATTACCAGGTGCATGTCCAGACATGTCTTTTAATGTTTTCCAGAGCTTTGTAGGATTTCTTGAGGCAGAGGCTAGCTCCGAACGATAGTAGGTGGCCTTGGCTGCTCTGACCAACTTGGTGCACTTGTTACGTGCTCTCTTAAAAAGACACCAATCCGAGTCGTTCTTGCTTCTTCGGGCTTTTTTCCATAAAGTATCCCTTTCTAACAGGGAAGCTTTGAGCTCAGGTGAGAACCAACGGCAGGTGCTGCTCCTGACCCGCTCCTTAACCAAGGGTGCATGCTTATTTAAAGCCTCACTTAAAATATCGTAAAAAATAGTAAATGCCCTGTTAACTGTTTTGGCTAGGAAGAATTCCTGCCATTGCGGTGAATGTTTCAAGTCGTGGACGTAAGCAAACAAATCAAAGTTGCGTTTGCACCTCTTGATAGAGAACTTTGCCACAAACTGTGGGTTGTGCACGGATTAATGGTGGTGATTATACAATGATCGCTAATGTCTGAGAAAAATGTTCCGACATGAGAGAACAGGTGTGGCTTGCTAACCAAAATTACATCTAAGAGGGAGCTGTTGTTAAGGTTCTTTTCATTTGGGCGAGTAGGCTGGCCAATGAGTTGCACCAGCCCTAGAGTGTCACAAAAGGATATCAAGGGAGCTGATGCACTTGATAGCCAACTGTAGTTCAGGTCGCCAAGAATAATGGTTTCCAAGGAAATGAGCTCCAGTACGGAACTGAGGTGAGGCAGGAGACGAGGCCCAGCAGAAGGGGGCCTGTAGCAGCCTATTACACAGAGTGCACTGGAAGGAGAAAGTTTGATCTTTAGGGTCAAGCACTCAAATTCTTTGGGGGAGGATGATGCGTATATGCATGTGTCTGAGAATTTGTCCCTTACATAAATTGCCACCCCACCTCCTCTTGATTGCCTATCTGCTCGGAAGAGTAAATAATTTGGGATATTGATTTCATTGTCTGGGGTGGTTGGCCTAAGCCAGGTCTCAGTGATCACTAGGACGTCAGGTAGGGTGTGGCTCACCCAAGCCTGGATAAGAGTGAACTTTTTCAACAAACTACAGGCATTAAGATGCATAAAATACATTCCTTTGATACCTGCCAGGTTTGATGGAGAAGCAAGGGTGTCTAATGGTCCTGGGTTGAGTTCGACATTGCCTGAGCACAATAGTAAAAGAAGCAGAATTATTTTTAAGGCAGCGAACTGTAATTTGTAAACGCTATTTTTTGGGCGATAGGGGAGGCAGTGTTGATGGGTAGGCCTATACCCACTCCTGGTGTTATACTGGCCTAGTGTTGCAGCCACTAGTGTCCTGGCAGAAATTTGCCATGCGTAGGAACTCTCAAGTCTGGATGGGACAGTAATCTGTAGAGGCAGCTCGGGAGATGTCCCACTCCCCGGCAGAGACAGCTAAGAAGCCCAATAGTCCAGAATGGCTACCTGAAAGGAGCTGTTGGATGCAGGACAGGGAGAAGCGCAAGGGTCATTCCACTTTAAGGAGGGATGAGGGTTCCAAAGAATTGAGCTGAGCACTAGTAAAGCTAGTGACACACCGAGGGAACCAGCTGTAATTTCCCATAGTAGATCTAAATGCCACAACAGCCGGCAGTAAACGCCACTAGAAGCCTAGACCAATCGGTGATCAGGTATCATAAGTTCAAAATCCTTTTGTTGGCTGAGAGGTGGTTTTGGCGCTGAACGTACCTGTGGAGCAACTCTTTACAGCTGAGCCAGTGAGGTGGTTTAAGGCTGCAATCCGGTGTGGCACGATTGGTCTGTAGCTTTCGTTTCTGTTTCTGGCCCTGCTCTACCAGTACAGAATGGGAGTAGGGGCAGGCGTTCAAGTCTTGCAGCCTTAGTGGATGAGCATGATTCAGCCTGAGAAACAGGCAGAAAAACCCCGGGGATGGTCCTCAGAAAGAGAGGTATCCCAGGTCCACTAGAGCAGAAGAGGAAGTAGAAAATATAATGTGTTTCCTCTTTAACAGAAAAGACAGCTGTTGTAGCCCTCTAGTGGCTATGCAGTATAATTTGCAAATGAAAAAAAAAAAAAAAAATTAAATTCTTACTTTACAAAAAAGGATAGTCTCCCAGGGTCAGCAGCACTGATAAACGTCTCTAATGAAGCAAGGTAAAATGGAGACCAGCAGGAAGTCAGTGAGGCTGAGATCCTCCAATCAGAGTGCTGGCTCTGAAAATTCAGAATGTACAAAGGTGCCAAATACCAACGTACCTGAGGGGGTATACAGCTTTTGGCTGTTTCTGTAGATTTCTGGGCCCTGCAATGAACCGGAGTTCGGAGGATCCCGGGTGGCAGTTTCAACAGGGGAAGAAAGCCTCAGGGTCTGCTAATTTGCAGTAGCAGAATCGTGGGTTGCTTCCCAGGACAGGCTTGTAGCTTTTCTTCTAGCAGCGAGGTGCGAGCCCCAGGAGGGCATGGCACACCTGAGGGGGAGAGGAAAGGAGATGGATTAAGTAGGGGCAGGCAGGGGAGGTGTGGTTAACGCAAACAAAGAAACAGGGTGGTCACTATTATTTGGAAGGAGGAGGCTAAACTACAAAGTGGGTAACAGAAACAGGGAGGAGACGTAAGTGGGTTAGAGGGCAGACAGGTGGCAAAGCAAGAGGCAAGGACTGGGCTTTACATTTAGAATGCTGGCAGTACACTGAAAAGTCTGATCAATTTAAAACTATAGCTTTACACAGAAATTAATTCTAAAAAGGATTCAGCTGTTCACTTAGAATAATAGACAGTGCAGTACAGGTCTAATAATCTTAAGACTCTACAGTTTTACACTCAGAATTAATAATAAAAAGGATTAGGCTGTAGTTTTAGGATATTAAGGAGTGCATAAAAAGGTCAACTTAAAACTCTTCAGCCTTTCACAGAAAATTAATTCTAAAGAGGAATGTAATCACAGTGCATTCAGAGCAGGTAAATCACTTTAAACAATGGCAGTGTAACCCTGAATGACCCAAACTAGATTGATAGATGAGGAGAGAAACAGTGGGGAGTGGGGGGCCTTCATGCCATTCTAGCTTTACAAAAAGAACAATTTCTTTACAAAAAATGAAATTTTGCTTTACAAAAAAGGATAGTCTCCCAGGGTCAGCAGCACTGATAAATGTCTCTAATGAAGCAAGGTAAAATGGAGACCAGCAGGAAGAAGTCAGTAAGGCTGAGATCCTCCAATCAGAGTGTTGGCGCTGAAAATTCAGAATGTCCAAAGTCGCTAAATACCAACGTACCTGAGAAGGTGCGCTGGCATCTGTTGGTCACCACAGGCGTATGGTCTGCAGGTGTGTGCTGTATGGCCACACTACCATGATGTCCCCTGTGGCCAGATCACCCCTTACTGCCTGTCATGGCTGGGACTGGTGGCACCATGGTGGTGCCATCAGTGAGCAGCATGTGTCCTCCATGTCTGCCATTTTCTAAGTGCCATACTCATATATTGGGGTCGCGCAAGCCGCACAAATCCCGCACAAACACCGCGCAAAGCACCAATGTCATGCAAAGCTGTTTGCCCAGGGTTAAGACCAGCTTTTCCTGGCCGGGAATTTGTGCCATGCTAAGGGTCGTGCTAAGTCGCGCTAAACACCTTAGCGCGGCGCTAGCCGATGAATATCCCATAGCACCTGTATTCATGTTCAGTGTGCCCCTTGCATATCATTATGGTCTGCCTGGCGCTAATGCGATTTGTGCACGCTATTTGGCCTTTTGAATATAGCGGACCCGCGCTAAACCTGCGTAAACGGTTTGCGCACTGCGCAAAGCTTTGAATATCTGGGCCTATAAATCATAACATGGTACTTAGTGAATGAGAATTATTTCTAAACATTCCAGATACTCTTGTAACCATAAAGGAGTAGCTAGGTAGAAATCTTTTTTGTTCGTGGTTAAGACATTGCAATTTTTCCAAATAAAAAACATTACATACATAAATAAAAACAATTATAAAATTTATCATCTATAATACATTAGATGGAAAAAGTGCCAAATTGCAAATATGTCACCAAACTGTTTCTTACAGGATTGATTGTGCATAATAATAACTAATTTCCCATAAAACATCCTAAGTTACACTAACTAGTTACCCTTCGGTTATAACTGATGGCTTTTCATTATTCTTTTTAAAGTCTTATCTTATCTTTTTAATCTCTCTCTTAGGTAGGTTCCTACTCTATACAGCACATTATAATCAGCTAAATTTAATAAAGTTATTATTGCTCATTCCTTGTTGGTTTGCAGTCTACTTAATATTGGCACTAACCACTTGGCCCTAGTTTTATTATACCATAGGCAGATAAACATAACTTGGACTAATGTCTCTGTCACCCTCATTAAAAAAGCATGCTTAAAAAAGAACAACCCAGCAATTTTCCATGTCATGTATAGTTTTCCATTTTGTTAGCTATGGACTGAGTTTGTTTACTCATACAGTAGCTATATCCATCTTTCCTGCTATATTAATAATTATTCTCTTAATGACTGGCAAATATTTAACAGTGATAACAATGTCATGTATAACCCAGTTCTAAATATAGTTGAATCCCAAGGTGCATACAGTAGTTTGTTTTCAATATAAGTATACCATGGGCGTTTCATATTCTTTTCTGATCAAATCAATGTTCCATTCCAACAGTTCTATGGTAATCTGGCATTATTCATGTTGAAGACCCTGCACCAATTGCTAATCGTTCTGCTACTAGCAAGTGCTTGTAGATGACCAGTAAAGTACTGTAACCATCAGGCAAAGAACCTAAGTGTAAAATCTTAATCGTCTCAACTATTAATGAATGAGCCATATGGCTGCTAAAGGTCCTGGTACAAAATACTGTAAACAAAGTAATTCTTTCTGTGTTTCTCAAATCCCAATCCAACTTACAGCACATAAACCCTTTGCTATAAACTAAATTACCAGCAGAAAAACTATTACACATTATTCTTAATACTTCAAGCCCTGCTGTGAACTTACGCATTATTGGCACAGTAGTGACAGTTACACTAAAAGTAGAAATACATTTCTCACACTGTATATAGGGGTGTAGTCTGATTGGTTATATAGGAGGCTACAGCCAACGAAGGAACAGAAAATCCTGCCAAGATGTCATCTTGTGCTGTTGATGCCGTCACGCTTCCTCAACTGCATCAGCTACCCGGCACCCTGAGAAGGACAACCGCACCAACCCTCCCCCCACCCCCAGCACCAGTGATGCGGGATAATAGTTATGGGGAGGCCACCATGATCAAGAGATGTTTTGTTCATCACTGATTCATTCTCTTACAGTATTTGTGTAGAAATGGTAAGAGGATTAGACTATGGCACTTAAAGCAGATCTGAAAATCATTATTTAAACTAACTGTATTACAGAACTTGAATTACTCAATCAGGTACATGCTCGCTTTTCTCATTATACCACCATGCACACACATTCGAACATTCATTAGACTAAGTAGAAGTATTTCTGAGAAAGGCAGTCCATGAGTTAGTATCAGTTAATGGCTGATTTGAAGGAGTTGGAGGGGGTGTTGACACAAAATTGCACTATTTTAACAAGGAGAAAATAACACTCTTTAAAATACAACACCTAATGAGCAAAAATAGGTCACTCACTTGTAACAGTAGTTCTAGGAGTGGTGTATGGTTCACATCCACACACTGCCAGTTCCACTGGAACTACTGTTTGGCTGGACGTCTTTCAGCTAAGCTCCTCCCACCACCCGGCCCTTACATTCCCCCAACCCCACCCCATGACATCAGATCTCACAAGCTGGAACAGGAATCATGTGCCACTTGCCAGGGGAGGCCGGAAGGGTTGTGTGGATGTGAACTATATGCCACTCCTGGAACTATGGTTACAGGTAAGTAACCTATTTCTTTTTAAGGGCATGGATATGGTTCACTTATCTACACTCTGACAGACCCCTAGCAGTTCACCAGGAGGTGGGGGCAAGGTGCACACCCCTATTTGGCAAACAGAGACTGGAGAACCAAGGTCCCAAAACCTGCATTCCCAGCGTGACTCAAGGTTGATGCGGTAGTGGTAACGGGAAATGAAGGGGAGTGCTGACTTTCAGGTAGCTGCCTTCAGATTTCCTGGACTGGAAGCAGCCACCGAAGCGGCAGTATGTCTGGTGGAATGAGCCTAAGCCCCAAGAGAGGCTCCCTAGAGGTCAAGGCAGGATATGATCCACCTTGCAATCATCCGCTTTGCTGCCCCTCTGCCAGGCACAGCTTTAGCATAAATGACAAACAACTGGCAAGCCTATCCCCAAACTCCAGCCATACACTCAATGTAATAAGACAGCGCCCTCCACAATTCCACTGTATTGAGCCTGCAGTTGGCCTCCAAAGATGGGCTGGTGAAATACACTGGCAAGTTAATCATATGGTTAAGGTGAAACTCTGATACCCACTTTGGGACGTTGGGAAACAGGATGACTTTGTCCCTTTGGAAGACCAGGTAAGGAGACTCCACCAAGAGTGCCTAGCACTCCCCAATCCTTCTGACTGACGTAATGGCCACCAGGAAGGCTCTTTTCCTCAACAGGTGTGACATTACACACCTGAGTATTGGCTCGAAAGGCTTGCCTGTAAGTACTGCCAAAACCAGCAGTAAGTCCCATGGTGGAGGTGGTCCACACACCAGAGAGGACAGGTGCTCCAGGCCCTTGAAAAAAAAACACCTGACCACTTACTCCCGGGTCATCGTCTGCATACCAGCCCATGCCCGATAATGAAAGATGGCTACCAGGTGCACTTTAAGGGTCATCACCCACAGTCCCAGCTGGGAAAGGGACCAGAAGTAGTCCAGTATACTAGCCACACAGCAGACAAGAGGATCAAGCCCTTCGCTCTGAAACCAAATGGAATATCTCTTCTATTTAAAGGCATAGCATCTGCGAGCTGACTCTTGCCAGGAGGGCTCCACAATGTGGACCACCCCCTCTGAGGGACTCAAGGCCTGGAACCCTGGTTGCTCAGGAATAAGGCCATGAGGTGCAAGGACAGAAGGTCCAAGTGCAGCACCATCCCCTGAATTCTGGTCAGTAGGTCCAGGCAGAAAGGCAGTCTCCATGGGGGCCTGCTGTTTAGGCTGAGAGCCAGGTACCAGAAATCCTGCGGCCAGTCTGTAGCTAGGAGGATCATCTGTGCCTTGTCCTTCCAGGCCTTGATGATGACCGTGTGGATCAAGGGGAAGGGAGGGAAGGCGTATACAAGACCCGAGGTTTAGGGCAGGCTAAGGCATCCCCCAGCAGTGTCCCAGACTGTGGGGGATAAGCATAAAACAGCCTCAGTTTGGTGTTCTCCCAGGAGGCAAACAGGTCAACCAAAAATGTGTCCTATCAGGAGAAAAAGTGGTGCATCACCTCCTGATGCAGGAACCACTCATGCAACATCTCTCCAACCCAGCTGAGAGCAATAGCCAGATGATTGTTTTCTTCTGTGACATGGATCACCAGGAGATCTGTACCCAGGCTTGCACACGTGTCCAGGAATGGAGTGCAAGAGTGAATTCCACCCTGTCTGTTCAGGTAGAATATGGTCATGGTGTTGTCCTTCTGGGTCTGCACAATTCAACCCCTGGCTAGTGGAGCAAATTCTTTCAAAGCCAAGTGCACTGCACGGAGCTCGAGCAGGTTTATGTGGTAACAGGACTCACGAGGTGACCAGAACCCATGGGCTCTATGGTCTCCCAGGTGGGTTTAGCTATGACACAGTGACATACACTCTGTTGATGCTGATTACGGTGCAGGCAAAATGCCACCTGGCATTACAGTACCAGGCATTTCATCTCCCAGGAGTTACAGCACCAAAGCATCCCTTCTGAGAAACAGCTGGCTTTTGCGGAGGGAGGGGTAGAAACAGTGTGAGCGCAAAGGGCAGCATGAGTGAGGGGTAATCTAAAATCAAGATCACCCCCTTCATTGTCACCCTTGTTGTGGCGCCCTAATTGCTGCGGCAAAAATCAGTAGGCAACTTGATGGGCTACATCCCAGGTGATCTCACCACTCCACCAGAGATGCGTTCATCATGAGCATGACAGTTGGTTCTGGGCAGACAAATAGGATTCATTTTTCCAGGTGTTCTGGGATCTGTAACCATTGGATGACATCCCACATCAGCTGGATCACTGTGACTAGCTGATCCAAGTGACCTAGGCACTGGGACCACTGAAAGCCCAACTCCCACTGGAGGTGGCGCTTCCGCCAGCAGGCCCAATGGACCATGCTGGTGCAGCATGCCATGTACTCCCTCAACCTCAGGAAATCCCATGCAGTGTGCAAGAGCCCAACTTGAAATGATCAGGCAAAGGTGGTAAGATATGACTCCACACATTCAGGGTGCTAGCGGCAGTGCGCCCGGTCATTAGGTGCCATGTTTTCAAGTCGCTGTCCCCTCAGAGCAATCCTCTGCCCACTACATCCAACACCCTCTGGTCCACTATGATAGCAGACCAACGTGGCAAGAAGAGACATAGCCAGTCTCTGACTGGGACAGCAGGCAGGGACAGGATGGGTGGAGGGACAACACCCCCCCAACACATCACTGGGCAACTTTTACTGGGGAACCAGTGGCTGCTGATGGAGGGGATCCACTACTCCTGCCCCCCCAACTCTATTGAACCCTAGTCCCTGGACTTGGGCTTGGAGTACCAGGCCCGAAATTGCCCCTTGCTGGGGCTGCTGCCACGGAGGCTGTGACTGAAACAACCGGTACTGGAAAGCCTGTTTTTTTCTAGTCCTTCTAAGACAATGTCACAGACTCTAGGGTGGCACTGGACTTCTCAGTGCAGGTGAGATGTCCTTCTATGCCAGGGCCAAAGAGGTCAGTGCCCAAAAAGGGACATCGGCCAGCTTGTTTTGGGTGTTCACTGTGAAGGTGGACAAATGCAGCCAGGCCCTGTGATGCATGGAACCAGCCGCTGCCATGGCACAGGCACAAGAGTCGCCCATGTCAAAGGCTGCCTGGAGCTGGTGTTTAGCCAGCAATTGACCCTGGTCTCTGATGAGCTGCACCACCAACTGTTGTTCCACTGGGAGATGAATGTGGACCATATCAAACACTCCCAATAGGGAGTGACCAAAGTTGGCCATCATCATGGCACAGCTAGCCTAATGAAGACCCAAAGACGCAGCAGCCTACACCTTTTTAGTGGCATGGACTATCTTGCCGGACTCCTTATCTGGAGGCTTTTCCATATCCTCCTGCTGTCCAGATGTGCAGAACACTGAATCCATGACCAACCACTCTGTGGAGCGGTTGTCTGAAAACCCCAAAATGGAACCTATGGGGACTGCATACTTGTGGACAATGCAGGCAGAGGTTGCCAGGCAGAATGCTACCAAAGCTCCAGGGCCAGTCCCAAAATGGCCTCTGCCACAGGGAAGGCAACCCCAGGGGATTCGCCCCAGTCCAAAATGTGCATGGGGGGTACTTATCCCCCTTTGGACTGGCTCAAGCAGGACTGACGTGGACTCCGAGATGAGTCGGAGAAGTGCACCAAAGGACACCAGGGCATGCTCAGTGGAAAATTCCTTGATCCAGCTACAGTCATGGAGGTGAGTCCAGAGGAGGCCATGGACTCAAGATCCAAGTCATCTGAGGACTTCCCAAATATGGCTCTCGACCACAGCCATTTCTCACCATAGACTTCCCAGGCATCCTCTCCCAGAGAGATCCTCACTAACAACTGGCCTGGCCAGCTGGTGGCCAAACAGCCAGCCTCATTAGTTGGAGCACCCAACTTCAGTTGCAGAGGTGGCAGCTCCACACAAAGAGGTGGGGAAGCAGCAGTGTGGTGCACCTGTGTGGTGTGGACTAGTGGGGGTACCACTGCCAATGGCCAGAAGACCACTGGTCCAGAGGGAAGAGACCAACCCTGCCCCACAATGGCCTACTGTTGCCAGAGGAGCTCCTTGTATTACTGGCGCATCTTACAGTGGTACCTCTCCTCAGCCAAGAATGAGGAGGACAAGGAACAGCAATGCCTCCTGGTGGAAGGATCAAAAGCGGGAATGCCTTGACCACGATCTTGACTGTCGATCAACTGGTCGACGGCAAGAAGCACCTTCCGGTGGGATGCTGTACACCACATGCCTTCCCATGTTCAGCAACATGGGCATAGAAGGCTTATTAATAAACACAAGAAAAACAACATGTTATATATGTCTTGAGATCTGCAATTCTCGGCCAGGGCAAAGCTCCATGGAAATACAACTCTAAAGGGTGATTAATAATGTTATCACCAACATTAACAATTAACCTCACAAAATTTATTGTGATCAATAACATAGCCTACAACTCTATTCTAGTGAATACAACAGTATTGGCTGACCTGAAAGAATTAAAATCTATAATGCAATAGCAAGTTGTCTATATATGAGCATACGAATGTTCCAGCAGAAAAAGGTCTTACGGCCTTACCTAGTCTGCTTGAATGTGGAGTTCCCACTGCATTTACAGAGGGAACTGCCCCCTCCCCATATCCTCCTTGACCCCTGTCTAATACCCCCTCTCCCCATCTCTCCCCCCCCATGGCAACTTCCCTCCACCCTATCCCAATCCCCTGACGAAGCCTATTGGATAGGCAAAGCGCTGGGGTGGAGAGCTTTATTCACCTGGTGACTGGATGTAAACTGCAGAGCACAACATTTGATGAATAAACATCTTTAAAATCTACTACTTTGCTGCAGTTTGTACATTTCTTTCTTGGAGTGCAATTAACTTGGATTTGCCCTTCTCGAACCAGCTGGGCTTTTTGGCTTTATATTTCCTAATTTTTACTTTTGGCATACTCGCTAGTGGCCTCCACCAGTCCCTCCTTTATTAGTACCCATTTCTGTTCTACATCCATTTCCATTTTGGTGCCTGGAGAGAGCTTCGACATAGCAGAGATGATTTTAAATTAATGTAGGAAGCCACTTTACAAACGGTATGCCATTGTTGACTGGGCATTAGTTTACTAGTTATACAATATATTCTGCTTATAACTGCCATACTGCCCCTTGGTGTTTTTGCTTTTTTCTGATAGCATGAATTGGCAAATCCTAATGCTGGATGAGGAGTGCTGACCTGAGTGCCAAGGGCTCACTGTGAACACCTGGAGACCGGGAGCACCAGGAGGCCGGTATAGATTTTTAGCGGAGTGGACAACTGGAGGATATAAACCAGTCATCGAGTAAGCCGGTGGATGCACCCTTCCAAGGGGGCCAGTGGAGAACTGAGTATGAAAGCCAAGGAATGGAAGAGACATTGGGGAGACATATGGATCCTGGAGACAGAGGGACATGTGCTGGACATATAGGCCCAGATATTCAAAAGGGTTGCGCCATGTGCAACAGGGTTGCGCATGCGCAAGTCCTACATTGCGCCATTCTGTGATATTCAGCAGGAGGCAGGTGCGCCACTGAAAACAAGTTGAGCAACAGCGCAATGCAAATGAATGCATGCTCAACAGGAGGGGGAGGAACCATGCATAAACTGCGCAACCCGATATTCAGTCGGGTTGTGCAGAGTTGTGCATGCACAACCCCCAACCTGCGCCTGCACAACTTTGAGCAAAAAAAAGGATCAAGTTGAGGGCCACCCACAGGTGAGCTGCTGTATTGCAGGGCGCAACACAGCAGCTGCCACCCGTGGCTGGCCCCAACTCAGTCCCTGTGCCCCCCACCAGCCCGATCGCGGGCAGATACGTAAAAACAACCCCCAAACATCTCCCAATGCCCGATCGCGGGCAGAGCATATCATGAAACACCCCCGCCCAAACAGCTCCCAATGCCGATCGCGGGCAGAACATATCATGAACCCCCAACAGCTCCCAATGCCGATCGCGGGCAGAGCGTAACATGAACCCCCAAACGGCTCCCAATGCCCGATGGCGGGCAAGAGCGTAAAAACAACCCCGCCCAAACAGCTCCCAATGCCCGATCGCGGGCAGAATGTAAAGACCCCCAACCCGAATATCTCCTTGGTGGTCCAGTGGACCGTAATGCCCGATCGCGGGCAGAATGTCAGTGACAACCCCCAAACATCTCCCTGGTGTCTAGTGTCCCCCACCACCCACCCGAGCCCCACAAACCCATCCCCAGCTCTGGACTGTCATATACGGTATGGGCTGCCGCCCATTGGCTCTAGCTCTGCACCAATGGGCGTGCAGCCCTACCGACAGTCAATCGGCAGCGAGAAGCGACGACAAGCAGGTGGGATGCTATGCTGCGCGGCTGCCGAGGTAAGGGCTGTAAGATGGGTGGGTAGGTGAGTGGGGACACTAGACACCAGGGAGATGTTTGGGGGGTTGTCACTGGACATTCTGCCAGCGATCGGGCATTACGGTCCACTGGACCACCAGGGAGATATTCGGGTTGGGGGTCTTTTATTCTGCCTGCGATCGGGCATTGGGAGCTGTTTGGAGAGTTCGCAATCGTTCTGCCCGTGATCGGGCATGGGGAGATGTGGGGTAGGGGGTGGTGTTGTCATGATACTTTCTGCGCGATCGGGCATTGGGAGATGTGTGGGCGGGGGTTGTTTTCACGTTGTGCCCGCGATCGGGCTGCAGGGTGCGTCGGTCCCCGACGGCTGCTGCCTGGCAGGGCGGCCAGGCGCAAGTCCTCGGGGATCGGCGCACCTACATGCTAATGGCATGCAAATGGGGCCATAATCAGATGCAAATGGCCCCCCCTGCGCCTTGCATGAATTATGGCCCCATTTGCATGTCACCTTTTGAATATCGGAAATTTGCGCATGGCGCAATGGTACTTGCGCCACCGTAAGTTTAATGCTCAACTCTGACAACTTGCGGTGATGCAAGTTCCACTGCGCCATACACAGTGGCTGTGGCTGGGGGGTGATATTCAAAGGAGTTGCTCAATAGCACAACTCCTTTGAATATCGCCCCGGCCACACCCCTGCGCAACTATTTTGAGCAGCGCAAGGGCTTGCGCCTCAGAATGGCGCAGTTTGAATATCCGGGCCATAGGAAAAAGGTGTCTCTAAATTTAAGAAAAGGTGTCAATTGGAAGCAATATAATTTCCTATGCTGGCAGGGGCTGCGGAAACCCAGTGGTAATGTAGTACTCCATTTTTTTAACAGAAAGTCTTGTTTTGTGTATCAACTGTTGTGCAGGAAAGGTGTTTAAAATTGTTTTTAAGTAGTCATATCGAGTAATTTCCTTTTTTTTTTTTGCTTAAAATCCAAGTTTTTAAAGCTTTTTAGTTTAAAAAATGTTTTTGCAGTCTTCTGAGTCACATGACCATGCCCTCATCCTATAATAGACTGAATGCTGACTTGCTTCCCAGAAATGATTCGCATCCTGGAGAGTAAGTCCAGACCACCTAACCCAGTTTTCAGATTAAAGTTTCGTTTGTTTCCTCGTTTTGCAGATATCTTCTTCACTTCCAGGAGACATTAATATACTGGTCCCTCTTTGGGTGCCTAATCCTATCTGAAAGACTTCGAGGATGCTGTAGACTAATTAGAAGCTCAGAAAAGCTGGTACTCAGTAAATATAAAAATTTCCAGAAAACTTTTACTGGTCTGATTGCTAATTTGGAAGTATTATTTGATATCATACAGATAACCTCAGATTTTTATGTATTCTTTTTTTTTTAAACAGTCTTCTTGTAAAAGTGAATACAGTAAGACATTTCCTGTATTTGAGAAATTAAAGGTTTTGGGACTTATTATAAATTTTAACACTAACTTCTTTTTTAATTTTTTTTTCCAGAAAAAAGTCTTTAACAGCCCATCTGGAATATATTGTAATTCGGTTCCCGGAGAAATATTGCTGAAAGCATCACTTGCAAGGCCATACTCTATGCGGATAACCTAGTCATGTACCACAGTGATAATTCCATAGAGTCCTTGTCCACCACCCTCACACAGAGCTGGTTCCTCTCAGAAAACTTCTCATTAATGAAAAAAATACAAAGGCCATGCTCTTTGGCTCGAAGCCATTCCTAGCAAAGGTAGCTAGGTCAAAAACCCCACTCTTAATCGTTATCCCTGCTGGCCTTCCACTCAAAACTGTCGCTGCCTTTAAATATCTAGATGTCACTCTAGACCCCTCCCTTACTTTCAACAAACACATTAACAACACTGTGATGAAAATCCACCAAATATTTGATGTTGCCTAACACCAAAATCAAATTCTGTCCCCCGAAGCTCGCCTAGCCATTGCTCAAGGAAACCTCTTGCCCTTCATTGACTACTGCTCCCCCATATACTCTACTGTGTCCTCTTCCCTACGGACCTGCTTACATACCACATAGAACTGCATCTGCCGCTTTGTCCTTCAAGCCCCTTTTACCACCCACCACTGCTCGCTATACTAGTCCCTAGGGTGGCTCTCTCTGCAGGGTCGTTTTGACTTTGCTATGAGCAGCCTTGTTGACAGTGCGCTCAGGAACCATCAGTTGTCCCCTACTCCTCCCTACTCACTAACAGAGTGGTCTCTCGGAGTCTCCGGGCCTCCTCCATTCCCCCACTGGATGTCCCTCGCACTACTACTATCATGGGTAGTAAAACTATCTTTGTCTCTGCCCTTTCCCTCTGGAATAGACTTCCTTTGTCCATCCAATCATCCCCCTTCCATCAGTATTTCAAGGCAAACTTAAGGGCATGACTCCTGGCCAAGGGCACTTGTAACTGCAGCTGTTCCCCAGGCGGTACCAGGACCCGTATCCTGGCATAGCATCTATTCATGCCCTCACCTACCTCCAGTGCCCATACCCTCTTGCACTATTCTGCTCCTCTATTCAATCTGGATAAGACTACCTGTTTTATTCTGAACTATTAGCAGGTTCTGCAACTTAACTTAAGTTGCATTTCTGCCTATGACTTGTGCCTACACCACTCCAGGTAACAGACTGAACCTTTGTTTTAACCGTATTTATTTCCTTGGCTCCCCGGTGACTGTATGTACATTGCATGCAATACTTTACCATAATCACCATGTTAAGCCTTTTATTTATTTATTTATTTTAATTTTAGTCTTTGGTAACTGGGTAAGGCCCTCTAGGCACAAGTGCCTGTTTTCAGGGGTGACATGGGAGCACTGGGGAGGTTAAGCGGCTTACTCAGAGCCACACAGTATGCAAGCAGATGTTGTGGGAATCAAACCCCCGTCTGCTGGATGTAGCAAGCTCATTCACAGCTCATTACTCTAACCTCTAGGCTATACTGCCAGACCCAAACAAGCTGAGGTCCCATCAAGATTTATACTGCATAGCCAATTAATATATGTCACTACACCAGTATGTACTGATTTCTCTGAAATATTTGTACCAAGTAATTTGACCTCATACCAAGTGTACTTGGCAGTCCTGTTTTGTTCCAATTGTATCTCTGTATCGTATTGGTGTTTGTTGTCTTTGCCACCCTGATGGCGCAGGTTGCGACTTAAAATGGTCCTCTGGATCAGTTAGTTTGCTTACCCGGTTATCAAAGACATAAATAAATTAATAAAATATTTATTTATCAGCATTTGGCCAGAATTTTAGGTGCTGGTCCCAACTATTAATAAGACATTTTATTTTAATTCTAGTACAGTAGAATCCCGATTATCCAAACCCTGATTAACCGGAACTCCATGTCTAACGGACTCCCATCTTGTCCCCCAGCAGTTTCACAGACGTGTTAACTGACATCTAACTTACTGGCTCTGTTAAGACTCTAGAGCCTTCCATCTGAGTAAGGCGCTAATTATTGTAACGCTTTAAGCCTCTCAGCATTTGAATTTTTCTAAGTTCCTCTCTCACTTTCACACTTCATTCTCCCAGCCTCTCCTCTCTGCTGGCATGCTATTTGAGTTTCTCTCTTATAAACTGGAAAGCGGCTTTCACAACAAACTCCACCCCATCCCTCAAACAGCCGTATTTCAGCCCATGGTTACTTACACTGACTACATCAGCCCAGCTCACAAAGTGCACATATGAGAGATAGATTTCTGTAGAACAAACAAACAGCAGTCTATAGACTGACAGAAGCAGGTCAGCACCATAGCTAAGATTCTGACTGCAGCCTTAAATTGTCAGCTGTGCTACTTGTATCCGTAACTCGTATGTGCACTTCGAGAGTCTATGAATTAATACAGTACAAATGAACTTGCCTACACGACAGTGCTAACTTTTGCTGGCCTCAGACAAAAGCAGGTGGTAGCAGGTATCAGACTGTGTTATTTAAAAACTGTATTTATTTGCGATTTCTGCAGTCTGCGTTTGTAGTTTGTTCACTACTAGCACTTTGCTTGTCACTGCCTGACAAGAATGGAACTCGCAATTATCCAGACTCCCGGTTATATGAACATTTCCTGTGTTCCCCAAGCAGTTCGGATAATCGGGATTCTACTGTGTCTACCATCTGAGAGTCAGATTACTAAGGGACTAAGTATTGGTGACACAAGGAAATCGTATTTGGAACTTTTTGTTTTGAGACTTTATTTTGGCCACGTTAAAGACTCATCCTTTTTGAGATGGCTTAGATAATTAACTGAATTAAACTCATATACGATTCTGGCAGGTGCTTGTGACTAAAAGAAACATCTACAATGCAACATGAAGTGACTGTAAGAACATATGCTCCTTGAGGACAGCAAATGAACCTCCTGTGAAGCTTTTTTTTTTTACTTCATCCATTGTCAGTATTATAAACTTTGGATATTGCACTTGCCAAGCACTTGTATGCCTGACTGCTTTTTTCTGACTAAGGTATCTGACTTTTTAAGCTTAGACTGGAAAAGAACTGCTGTTTTAAATTTTTGTTGTTATTGTTGACTCTATTTATGCACCGCTGCCCTGGAACTCTCTTGAGCTGCCCCTTCTCGCCAGTACCGCTCTACTGCTCACCTGATCCTTTGTCTTTCTCAGAAGGTAGGTGCCCTCCATCAACCTCTTGCCAGCAGATCCCCCAGCTTTGAGTTCCCTGAGGTAGAGCTACTTCCACTCCGGTGCTCTATCTAGAATCAAACTTGCCGGCAGAGGTGGTGGAAGCGCAGAAGGGGTGGATGCAAGGCCCGGTATTGGGTGTGTGGCGGTGTGGTCCTGAAGGGAGACGTCACCTATCCAGGCGCGGGGATTTTTCCCTGTTGTTTCCCCCAGGAGCACGGGTGTGCAATGATGTCTGCAAGGTTGAGCCATAGATGTCTGCCGCATGGATAGTGTTAATGGTGTTCTCCATGCTCTGAGCACAGCCAGTGATCACAGGAGCACATTTCCTTTGTAAAATATTCAGTTATCTGTGCCACTCTTGCTTTTCTGGAGCACAGTTAAGGGCATGAGTTCCTGGCAGTGGGACAATGGTGGAGGGAGTCCAGTAGGGGCACTGGGATACAAATCAGGATTTTTTTATGAACTAGGTGAAGTTCAAAGTTAGATCAGCAAATAACT
Organism: Neoceratodus forsteri; assembly: GCA_016271365.2. NCBI lineage: Eukaryota > Metazoa > Chordata > Ceratodontiformes > Ceratodontidae > Neoceratodus > Neoceratodus forsteri. The sequence goes on from CM057450.1 coordinate 1,226,976,009, forward strand.
GGGTGAGTGGGCAGCTGCTACGTTAATAGCTGGGCTGACAGGGATCAAGTGTGTCAGTAGCCAGCAAGTTAGTGTTCACTTTGACATGCTAGTAAGGAACAAGCGTACTGGCAGCCAGCACAGGTTAGTGAGTGAGCTGGTAGGCAGGGAAAGAGTACGAAAGCAACTGGCAGACTAATGTGATTCAGAGCGAGTTTACATGTGGGTGGCAAAAGTGTGGAAGAATGGCACAGAGAAAATGAGTGCATTGACCACAGGTGAATTTAAAGGTAGGTGAATGAGCAAAAAGGAAAGATAATATATAGGACAGTGTACGGTATTCAATACACAACACCTTTTTCTTACATTGAATGATTACTATGATGTCAGGAACCTCAAGAGTGAAGCCAGAGGGGTCCCTTTGATGTCATAGTAACAGAGTGATGTGTTTTTGGGCTGTCATACACTATTCTATATAGTGCATGGTCCCAAAACATCATCATTGTTTACTTTTTCTTGTTCAGGCAGTCAGTATCTTGCCGTCCACAACCTGCACTTCTCAGTCATCCATACACCAGCCAGCTTGCGCACGCAATGCTGTAACCATCACTAGTCCTATCAACAACGCTGATGGGTTTGCTTGCATTGTGACGTCCATATTAACGAAGAACAAAAAGTCATTTTGAATTAGTATGTCACTACTGGAGCAGAATGACGTTTTACAGTGTGTGGATCTCCATACACAATCACATCCCACCATACACTATATATTTTAAAGTCCATAGGCAAAAGAAAACAAAAGGAAACAGTTGAAACAGGGATAGTGAAACTGTGGCCAGAGAAAGATGAAAGAATGAAAACAAAGATGAGGCACAAAGACCAGAATAAGAGGGAAAACAAGATGGAAAGAACAAAAATCACAGATGGATAAAAATTAAAATTGAAGGCAAATCACTGAGACACGTAAGCCAGAAGAAGTAGCAAGACAGCAAGACCAACAATCATGGTGTCCTGCATGTATCCAGGGAAGACTGATGGGTAATTCCATTTTGTTGTTAGAAAGTTGACTGTTTTCAACAGGTTGTCTTTGGAATGTTAAAAAAAGAAAAATACTACATTTTGTTTTATACTTTGAGTTGTAGGCCACCACAAGTTTGAATGATCTGTAATTGATGTATGATTTTGTTGGAAATTGTTATGGTGAAACTAAAGACTAGTCTGGGATATGGAAGCTGAATTGCTCCGTTTTCCTACGTGTACACAACACATGTCTGTGGACACAATTTTCTTGTGAACTGTTTCTCAATTTACCTTAAAAATACAAGAATACTTACAGATGTGGAACCCTTGCCAGTGGAGTCACTAGTACTACTGAATGCAGTTAGTCAGCACATGGGATAAAGTGGTGCAAGGCTTCAAGATCAAAATTAATGCCTGTATTTTATAGGCAGATGTACAGTAGCAGTCTATGTAAAATTGTTTTAGATTGAGAGACAAACTGGGTACATGGGAAAACAAAGCAATTCAGGAAAAATTATCCAACAGTTGTAGGGAGGGAGATATTAAACCAACATGGGACCCAGGTGGTGTGGTCTGGAACAAGTGGCTGTGGACTATGAGCCAGAGGGTGAAGAAATCAATGGCATGTGTATGTCTGACTGCGAGTGGCCACGGTGCTTGGAGATTCGATGTATAGTGGTGATTGGGTAGGTGCATTTTCAACACTTGATGCATCAGTAACACACACTACGAAGTCATACTGTGATGTGCTCAGATCTCAATAACTAGGAAGCAGGCAACAAAATTATTATTGCATATGCATTACTCATAACCTTTATTACAAGCAAGAAATAATGAACCTAGTAAATTTAAAAGAAGATAGCTAGGCGCACAGCCAAGGTGTAAATGAGCATGTATTTTAGGGTACAATTTAGAGTTTCTGTGTACCTCTATTTTGGAGAAGCACACCATGCTAAATCCTTAACACCATCCCTGGTCTGCTGCGCTCCTCCCCTTATGCTGCTCCATGCTAGCTGTGCCCCTGATCTCCACTGGGGGTCCCCACTGTGCTGGAGACACCCTGGATCCCACCCCAGGGAGAGGAGAGCAGTCTGATGGACACTCAGTCCTCTCCCTCCGCTGCCAACTCCCGGCATCAGAGCTCGTTCCCAAACTCGGGTTGCCGGGGTGGTGCAAAGTGTGGCATCCAGTGCCTCAACACTCACCGCCACCAGGCTGGCCTGCTGTTTTGAAATGAATGAGCATTTTTTACCTGCATTGGTCATCTCACAGCATATCTTCTGATTTTTGGGCATAATGCATATTAGAAGTGGTTAACAATGAATAGCTGAAAATAATAAAAAAAGGGAGGAAAAACAGTGTAGTAAAGGATACTGTATGCATGTTACAAAATTCTAATATTACTTCAACTTCAATCCTTGAACACTAGATGTCTGTAACAGACAAAGGATGGGAACAGAGATAAACCCTCTTTTAGATTTATCTATAGAAACTAGTACAGAAAAAAGGGATTTAGAATTAAAGGAAAGGGAATGGGCTCATATCCCAGAAACACAACATGGAAGTTCTGATGGTGAGCAATTTTCAAACAATAGAAATATAATCAAAATTTTAGATACATAAATGATTTGTGGGGAAGCAGTGAAAACAATATTACAAGAACCAAAACTTAAAAAGGGAAGAATAGTGTAAATTTAGATTCCCTGTAGGAACCTAGCATGACCTTTTTAGAAATTGAGGGTTCAAAAGAAGTGGGGAAAAATAAAAATCAAGTGGTACACGTACAAATCCATCGCAGAGAAGGTGAGGATCTAATTGACTTTATGACCCCTACAACAATTATATTCCAAGAACATATGCAAAATATATCAAAAATTAGGTTGCATCTTTTTAGTCCCCTAAATATCGGTTCTGATATTGATACTATGCTACATCACACTGATGGAAAATCACATGATTCTAACCCACACTGATTAAAAATTAACAGCAAGAGGAGCAAGAGAGTCATTCAGGGTTTGATCTGCGTAAATTATTCAATCTTTCAGTTATAAATTTCTCAGAAAACAGTAAAATAACACTTACTCAAGCAGTTATCAGTACAGATGGAAAATAATAATCTGTCCAAATTAGAAAATACATGCTCAGAAAAAATAGCTCAGAAATAGATGCTACACCCCTATTTTATAAGACAGAGTTATGGACTGTCTTCACCACTTAAAAACTGAACTGGTGTTAGTTAAGGAAGAACTAGCTTCACAGTCAAATCTTTTAAAGCAAATTGTTACAAAGCTGGATGAAGGGGATAAAAAAATCAAGGAATTTAAGTTTCTCATAGATTATTATTCCCAACACATCCCCTAAGGGGAAAAATAATAGTAAAACGAAAGAGAAAATCCAAATAATAGAGTTATTGGCAAGAAAAAAAGGCACAAAAAAGAAAAAAAGGGGCCAATAGTAAATTCGCCATTGACAGAAAAAGAGGAGAAAATGCAAACAACCAGTGATAAAATATTAGAGGGTGATGCTACGGATGAAACATATACTGGTACAAATGGTCACTCTGTCAATCCTGAACATAATGTAAGTGCATCTAACAGCTCAAGTGTTATAGTGCCATCTAATACACTGATTAAGGAATCGACTATAGGGATAGATAGATAGTGTAGAAGTTCAGAAAAGTAATCGAAGAAGAAAGCTTTTTTATAAAAGGGGATAAAATGTTTATTAGGATAGCGGGCATATTCAAAAAATCCTGTGAAGATATGGATATCTTTACAGCATTAATTCAGCACCTCATAGTTGCTGAACTTGACATTCCACAAGGCAAAGAATCAGTAATATTGGCTTTTAGAAACGGGTTTGAGAACATGGAACCGGTATATGTAATTATAGATAATATGGAAACAGCAAAGTCAATATGGAGAGCAGTGCATAGATTGAGGGAGCTAGATTTGACAATTGCATCACCAGTATCTTGGCAATCCATCATAACAGAAAGAGTCCCAGGGCTGCATAAATTGGAAATAGAATTAGATAGAATTATATAGTTGGCTCAGGATTTTAACTGGAATTTCTTCAATGTTTCTGGAAGACTAGCACATACGGTTGCTCCCAAAGGACCTGTTATTCTGTTTTTGGCAAAAAAAAAAAACAACAAAGAAATAAAAATCATACCAATCTACTGCACCATATTTGTTTTTTGTTTTGTACTAGGAATAAAACTGGGTTAGAATGGAATCATCAGTGCTAGGAGAGCCTACAAGTCTGATTTAAACAGGTTAGACTGATATATGGGTTTGGGATAGAGATTTGGCAACACGAATTCTATGGAAAGCAGTGGATAAAGATTGTTTGAATATACATATTTATTTATTTATTTAGTTTTTGTTTACCGGGTAAGTGCACTAGTCATAGCAATGACTGTTTTCTGGCACGACCTGGGAGGGTACAGTACAAAACATGGCATGAACACATCACAAATACAGGATTAGACATGATTAAAACAATTGAAATACATATAGTGTAAAATCACAGTAGATAATTTGATAATATGTCAAGAGTGGCTAAGGTTAACAGTAATTAAAAATTAAAAATACACAAGAAACAGAGAAACTCAGGGCCGTCTTGTAGATAGTGGCTAGATAACAAATTACTGATCTGTGGTAAAAACTTATTAGGTTAGTAGTAGTAAGCTGTTCATAAAGAATTTATGTAGGGAGCTAAGAGGGGGAAGGAGGTGGAAGTGGAACAGCAAGGGGAGGTACTTAGAAGGAGGCATGTGAGAGGAAAGGAAAAGGGAAAAGACAGGTAAAACAGGGAAAGTGCTTTATGTTGAAAGGCACCACAGAGGTGCCAGAAAAGAAAGAAAGGAGCAGCTTGGAAGAAGGAAATGGGTTAAGGGGGTTTAAAGCAAGCGCAACTGAGGGAACTGGCAAGGTGGCTATATAAACCAGTTTTAAAAGAAGCATGGGAGGAAGATTGATGCAGGGCAAGCAGGAGGAAGATCCAGAAAAGGGGGGCATGGCAGGCAAAAGCCATAGCACCTTTAGAATAATAATGTCTGGGAGTGAGGACTGGTGCATTGTTGGCAGACCGTAGACCATAGTGTGGGGTAAATTTAAGGAAGAGATCCGCTAAGGGTTTTGGTATTTGTGAACGGACAATGTTGTCAATGATGGAGCCATAAACATAAAGTTGGAGTTCAGTTGGAGGAAGCCATCCCAGATCCGAGTAAAGGAGACAGTGGTGTTTCAGCCGATGAGAGGAAGAAGCGTAGCGGCAGATATTGTTGTATGTGACGTCACATTTTCAGAGGCTAGATTTGGACACAGGGGTATAGGTGGCAACCACATAGGTGAGAGAGGGAAGGAGTATGCCATGGGCAAGGGCAAGCCTAGCAGAGGGGGTTAGCATGTATCTGGTATGGTATGCTATCCCAAGTTTAGTGTTGACCAGCTTGCAGGTCTGTTGAATATGTAGATCAAAGTTTAGCGATGGGTCTAGCGTGACCCCAAGATATTTAAATGAGTCTACAATCCCTAGAGTTAAACCATTAGAGAAGGGGCACTAAATTTAGGCTGGGAGAGTTTAAGCTTGGCCTTAGACCCAAATAGCACAGCTTGAGTTTTAGTCTCATTTAGGACAAGCCTATGACTAGTTAGTCATTGACAGATTTGCTGAAAGTCAGAAGAGAGTTTTTTATTGATGACATCAATGCATTTGTCACTAGTGTAAAGAACAACATCATCAGCATATAGCAGTGAACCAGTCCCTTGGAGGTTTGTGGTGATCATATTGATGAAAACGGAGAAAAGCAGAGGTCCAAGGATGGACCCTTGCGGCACCCCAATGTTTATGGAGGTTTTGTCAGAGCAGGTGGAGTTATATTTCACAGTTTGAGACCTGCCAGATAGGTAGCTGCCAAACCACCTTACAACATTTTGAGAGAAACAAAGTGACTCAAGGGAGGTTAGGAGGATGGAGTGGTCAACAAGGTCAAATGCCTTGGTCATATCAATGTAAATAGCCCCCATCAGAAGGCCAGCATCCATTACCATAAGGGTGTCCGGTGTAAATTTGAGGAGGGCAGTAGTAGTGCTATTACCCTTGCGAAAGCCATACTGGGCTGGGGTAAGAAGTTCATATTTCAGCAGGAAATCAGTCGTTTGAGTAGCTACCAGTTTCTCCAGAATTTTATTGAGAACAGAGAGGATGGCTATGGGACGGTAATTTGTGGGGTCTTTCTAATCACCTTTTTTGAATACAGGAGAAATCCTAGCAATCTTCCATAAATCCGGGGTATAGCACTGGGACTGGGATAATGTGAACATTTTGGCTAGGGTAGCAGCAATGAAGGGGGCAGCTAGCTTTAGGAGCTTTGGTTCAAGGTTGTCCGAACCAGCAGCAGTGTGGTTGGAGATTTTATATAGTAACTCGAATACCTCTCGCCTGGAGACCGTCTTGAAAAAGAAATGCGGATCATCGGCAGGGGATGAAGAGGGAATATTTGACTGGATAAGGAAGGTTGAGATGTAAGCGGATAAGTTTGAGAACTTTTCATTGAAGAAATTTGCAATAGTATGAGGATTGTTGCAGTGGACACCGTTCAGTAACATATCAGTGGGGGCGGCTGCAGGATTTAGGCCGAGGAAGAATTTTATGTGGGACCAGAATTTTTTTGAGTCACCAGAGGAGTTAGCTAGTAATTCTTTACAGTAAGAGCTTTTAGCTTTTTGATGTCCTTTTACAGGAATTTCACAGAGCCCTATAGGTATTTAGGTCAGAGGCTAGCCCTGAGCTCTTGTATTGGAGCCAGCTTTTATCTCTATGTTTTAACTTAGCAAGAAGATCTGTTTTAGCCATCGAGTTTGCCTATTTTTTACCCAACAAGTTACTAGTTTGCAGTGCTTATCTTGAAGAGTAAGGAAGTGAGTTATGAATAGATTAAGAGAGGTCTGAGCATCATTAGATATTAGAAAGGAGGACCAATCAGTAGAAGCTATGTCATGTAGGAAAAGACTCGAGTCGAAGGTCACATAGTTACGGAAAGTGATGAGACGGGGCTTCGATGGAATAGGTTTGCTTTTACCCCAGATACAGTAGGTAGGGGAGTGGTCTGTGATGGCATCAGGTAATACGCCAGAGGCAAAGATGTTTCCAGGGTGGTTGGTCATGATCCAGTCCAGCAGTGTGCTCATATTGGAGTGGGTTTTTTTTCTGGTGGGATCACATATCAGCTGGTGTAGGTTAAAGCTTTGCAATCTTACTGGTAATGTAGATTGAGCGGCCCCCAACCAATTTATGTTTAGGTCACCAAGTAAGAGGACCTCATGTTTACCAACAAGGTTGGAGGTCTGGTCTAGCAACTCTTCCAACCCTTTTTGGCTGTTTGATGGAGAGTTGTAGGCACAGCTAATGTGGAGTTTTTTGGTACCAAGGGTAAGAAGAGTATGCAGTACTTCACAGTGGGCAAGGTGAGGTGATTTAATGGCAGTGAGATGTAAATGGTCCTTAAAGTAGACAGCAATACCACCTCCTCATTTGAGGGAAAGTCTATCACATCTCAGGGGGTTATAGGATAGAAGGGAGCACAGAGAGTCGGGTTTGGAAGGATTTAGCCAGGTTTTGGTTCGGCATATGATGTCTGACTTGTGTAGGGTGGCCGAGGCTTCTAGATCAGCTAGATTGTGAGTGAGACTCTTGATGTTGTGATGTACAATAACTAGGTCTTTTGCATTACTGATCAATTCAGGTAAAGATTGTGTAGGTCGAGGATTTAATTGTACGTCACCAGAGAGCAGAATGGCAACAAGGAGGAGGTACCAGAGCTTGCGGCACAGGAAGGGGCACAGGTTATAAGATCTTGAATGACACTTCTTTAAGACATAGGTAACTAGGTAGAGCCAGGTTCTATTAAGTAGTACTGGGGATAGGTCACAGTGTGGGGTATGAAGCAGTAAAGAGTTTGAAAAGAGGTAGTCATTTGGTAGGAAGTGGGGACTCGTAGTTGGAGGTAGAGGTGAGGAGAGCATAGATAGATGGAGCAGCGGGAGAGAGCACATAAGAAAAAACAGTATCGACTGCTGAAAAATTTTCCTTAAGCTGCCACTGGGGCAGAAAGGAGACCAGTACAGAGCTGGAGGCAGCAAGTAGAGATAACGAGGTACTGCATCTTGAAATGGGTCTAGGTCCCCAAAGGTTATCAGTTGTTAGGGTTAGGGCGACAAAAAAATGTAGACCAGGCAAGAACACTGGAAAAGGTGGGGAGACTAGCAGCAGATTAAACCTGATTAAGATGGCTCCGATATAAAGTGTAAAAAGGTGGAGTAAGGCCTGTGAGAAACTAGAGGGATCTAATTTTGTTAAGTGATTTTAATGGGCAGCAAAATGAGCTAATGGTAAGAGAAGTGGGCTGAGAAGGAGGGGCTAAGATGTATTTAATGGGGGCCTGGGTGGGGAGGGTGGGACAAAACAGAGTCCCAAAGGTTTAGACCAGCGAAAAGCCGTCGCTGAAAGAGCGACCTAAAGCAGCAGTTTGGAAGCCGAAAAGGCGCTCCAATCAGAATTCGGCAACATGGCAGGGCAGGCCAATCAGTTCCGGGATGCAGTGGCGCCGCTCCACTCAGGAGTTTGGTGGGCAGTGGAGCAGGATAGCGATATGTACCTTGGTGGTGTATCCAAGGAGGGGGACCAGGAGGATGGCTGCTTGTGGCTGGTGAAGTCAGGCAGGCGGCGATCAATGCGGCGCCTGTGAAGCTCCACCTTGTAGGAGCGGGGCGCCACTCGAGCAGTAATGTCTAGGGGGAAAGAAAAGACAGCAGGTTAAAGTAGGGAGAGAGGACAAAAGGGGCTATCGGCAGGTTAACAGTAGGGGGTGGAGGCGATCAAGTAGACAAATGCCAGGAGCTGCAAGATAGACGGAAGGGGTTAGAGGGATTAGCATTAACCAGTGTGCAATTTGCCAAGAGGAGCTGAGAGATGAGGGGGTAGGGAAGTTTCTTTCAGAGTTAAACAGCAAAATGGAATCTAGCAAAAGTTTAGAGAAAAACAAGGTACTGTTTTTACAGTCAGGTTGAGGAAGGCAGTAAAATAAGGCATTTGTGAGCTTGGAAATGAGAGGGGCAGTGGTGTTTGAGAAAGTGGAGGGAGAAAAGGTAGAGAAGTTAGCTACAGGGGCAGGAGAAAATGCAGATATAGTACAGAAACAGCTTTCAGCGGGGATATGCAGGCTCAAAATACAAGTATCACTGTACCAAGTGGGCTTAAAATGCAACAAAATACTCTATGGTATTTAAGGAAAAAAAACAGTGAAGAAATCATAAACTGCAGCACAACATAATGCAAAAAAAACAGAGTCCCAAAGGTTTAGACCAGCCAAAAAAGCCACCGTGCTGAAAGGGCGCCTAAAGCAGCAGTTTGGAAGCTGAAAAGGCACTCCAATCAGAATTAGGCAACATGGCAGGGCAGGCCAATCAGACAGATATGTTAGGTAACTGTAATGTTATACAACAGCATATACAACAAACCATACTTGAACCAACTGAAATATTAACTGGGGACAGAGAGTATTGCTCCAGTATTGCAGTTTTAAATAATAACATGGAGATCTCACAGACTCCAATGAGCAATTTTTCTACACTGACTATCTCCACAGGTTCCTAACAGAGTTACAAATGGTAATGCTGAGAAATGCAGAGCTATAAAATTTTTATCATGGAATATAGTGGGCTTGACTAGTAAGACTTCTGATTCAGGAAGGTTAGGATTTCTAAGTAAATTCCATTTGATATGTTTTCAGGAAACATGGTTACTTCATGATCTCAAAATAAATGGATATCAAGGGTTATACGCTCCTGCAAAAAGAACAGTTAAATATGGAAGAAATATCAGAGGTCTTGCAACATTGGTGAAAATTAGCCCTTTATTGAAATCTGTAAAACTTTTGTCTCAGGGAGAATATTATCAGTAGATGTCACTTTTCAAAGCCAGCCCAGTGGCACTGAGGGTTGAGGCGCTGGATGCCACAACTCGCGCCACGCCGGCGACCCAGGTAAGGGAACAAGCCTGGGCCGCCGGGGGTTGGCAGGGAAGAGGGAGGACTGAGCATCTGAAGGTCATCTCTCCTCCCTTGGAGGGTTCCAGGGGCAATGCCCGACATAGCAGTGACCTCCGGTGGAGTCCTGAGGTACTGACATGTTTAGGGCTCATGCAGAGGGCTGCGGAGCCACAACAGGATGTTCTCTGGGGTCACGGCACATCAGGGCTCCGCCTGGGGGGCATGGATGAGGGTGTAACAGAAAAAAGAGAAAATCCCTCCGCCTCCTGATAGGTGACAGAGGGGGGATCAGTCAACCACACCCACTGTCGGGTCCTACCTCTCGCTCCTGTGCTCTCCACTGCCTCGCACCGCCATACTGGATTTAAAGATATTAGAGTGCCAGTAAGAGCACTCTAGCGGTCCTACCTCAGGGGACTCAGAGCCAGGGAGGCCAGAAGGCAGTGAGAGCAGTTGGAGGGGTCCCTGTCCGGAGGTGCGAGAGGGGGGGCTTCAGACGGGCAGGATCAGGACCCAGATCCCGAGTGTCTACTCCTGAAAGAGTTCAGGAAGGTAGGAGTGCAGAAAGAAAGTTGAAAAAAAAAATCTCACTTTTCAAATGTTACATTTATCGGTACTGAATGTTTATATCCCTCTAAGGTCATCAAAACAATACCAAAACTCAGTATGGAATGATTTTAAAAGGGAAATAATGGAGGTTTTTGTAAAGAATAATGAAACTAAACTTATTATAGTCGGTGATTTTAACTCATGTATAGCTAATCACAATAATATAGAGGATAATGTATGGTCCTCTATCCTTAACTGGTCAGTTAACAGTTGAGAGGCTGCTAGGGTGACCATGTAAACCTCGAGAGCGAAGCTCGAGAGGTTTACGTCGCCATGGCAACCTCGAGACAGTTAAAATTGACCGGTTGCCGATAGAGGGACTCATACATTATTTTTATAGTGTATGGTCCCACTATCAAAAATTAAATGGCATACGTTTTTAAAAGTCACCGCCATGACCTTCAGTCCTTCCCGTCAGGTTTCCCTTCAGTCGGTTCCCATTCGAAAAAGCGCACATGTGCAGACCACTGTGTTGGTAACCTATCGATGTGGCGGTAGGATCGATGGAGTTAACAACATATCTACATCACATCGATAGGTTAACAACCTTAGGAAATGATGATTTCCTAAGGTTAACAGCGTTCTAACATACATTATTTATATGATACTGTACTTCTATTTGTCACTTCTCTGATGTTAAAGAGCTAGTGCACTGCCTAAAACTAATATTAGATTTTAAAAGCAGCCAACCATTACCTTTTATATATGAGGTGCTTTTTTTTCCCCTTGTTTAATTAGAAGATTATTTACCTGATGTTAGTAGGCATGATGTGTGGAACAGCTCTTAGCCTGGCAGCTGACATATCTTGCTGTACTGCCCAACCCTCCATCATCAGGATTGTGACCTCACTGCTGCTTAGGAACAGCAAGTGAGTGACTGCCAGGTCATTCACATGTGATGTCACTGTCAGTGAGATCATAATGCTGATGATATAGTGTGGGACAATACAGTTAGATACGTCAGCTGCCCCTCCTAAGATCTGTTCCACTCATCTAACACAAATTTTCACATAGAAGACTTTCTGATAAGCAACAGGAAAAAGAAAAAATACTTCAGAAATAAAAAACTGACTACTACTTAAAATTTTTATTATTTTCCTGTCTGCCTGTTTTGACTCCACTAGCTCTTTAATGTTAAAAAGACTCAGAAGTGACAACATTTCTAATGGGAATGGTACAAAAGTGATATAAATTCTTGAGAATTATAATTTAATAGTGGTACTTGAGCAGAGAGGGGGATTCTCTAGTAATGATAGAAGTGTAACTGGTTATGTTACCATTCAATCCAACTTTAGATTTAGACCTGATTAGAAATGTATCAGTAAATATTCAAGCTGAGAGTGACCATGCTGCACTCATAGGCACACTAGAATCAAGCTGCCATGTTGACTTATGTAATGAGACTTAGAGAGAGAGAGAGAGTGTAGCTTGAATTTTTTGTGAATAAAAGGTTAAAATTACGTCTCTCCATCCAGTCACAGATAGAGGAGATTATGGCTAATATTGATAATGTGACCTTAATGGAGCATATTAAAAGGGTTGCCTCTCCTAAAGAGGCATATCATAAACTCACTAGAAATGTTTCAGTGCTTACATCGGTGTTATACACAAAGAGGAATGCCAATAATAATAAATTCTGGTTTAATCATGAGTGCACTGCAGCATAAAAGCACAAACATAATTGGCGAGGTTAACGAAAAGTAATCCTAAGAAAAACCTTTTGCTACTTAAAGGAGAACTGCACTGAACCTGTAAATAATTGCTCTCATAGAAGCTGTTTTTAAGAACTAGTTCCAATTATGTTATTGTTTTATCTATGGAGGCCTTTCAATAACCACGGTGGAAATTTCTGAGTTACACTTTAATGGTAAGTACCATTTTAGAACTGTATGGTGTAGTTTATGCCTCTTCCAGCCACAGAGCTCTATAGTAGAACACGGATGCATTGTCCCACCAACAGAAGAGCAGAGTAAGGACATATTCTACTATACTATACATCATACAGTTCTAAAATGGCCATTACCAGCTGTAAGTCAGAGACCCTCACTGGGATAACTAAACCACCTGTATAGTTGAATCAGTAACAGAATTTGAACCAGTATTTAAAAATCAGCTTCTACTGGGAAAATGACTTGCAAATTCAGTGCAGTTCTCCTTTAAGAAATCCAGGAAACCGGTGAATTTATGGAAAAAAATATGAAGAATTATTGAATCTAAGGATTCGCAATTTTTTTGGTTTATGGTGGCAAAGGGTTCTTGTAATTATGAAAATAATTCTTCATCAGTAATTCCAGCTGATAATTGGGTCACTTATTTTTCAGAAATATTTTTTAACCCCTAAGTAATACAGAAACAAAGTAATTTTGAAAAGAGTTTGGATTATGATTATGTGCCATTAAAATTTTCTTTTCAAAAAGTAGAAGATGCCATTATGGCGTCCAAATCAAAGCGTCTGGTATGAACAGTATTGCCACAGATGTTTATAAAGCACATCTTAATGTTTGGGTTACCATGCTGACAAACATATTTAATAAATGTCTTAAAAATAAATTTACTCCAGAAAGTTGGAAAACAAATGTAATGGTACCGTTATATACAAAAAAGTGACAAGACAGAGCCCAAGAATTACAATCACATCAACCTGTTGGATGCTGTTTTTTTTTGTTACTTGTTTAAGCAGGACTAGCACACTAAGCTGAAACCTTTTTTAGAGGTGTGACCCGGGAGCATAGGGAAGTTAAGTGACTTGCTCAGGGTCACACAGTCTGCAAGTGGAAGCTGTGGGATTCAAACCCAGGTCTGGTCTGCTGGATGTCACCAGATTTGCAGCTCAGAGCCTTAAACCACTGCGCTATACTGCCTCCCTGGTGATACTGCCTGGAGATATACTCCAGAGTCCTACTAAATAAGCTACAACATTGGGTTGATAACAATACATTGTTGTCCGATTTACAACCAAGCTTTAGGCATAATCCTTCTACTATAAACCATATTTTCACTCTTGCCCATATAATAGAAAAATATTTCTTCATTAAAAAACATAAAATTTATGCAGACTTTATTGATTTCAAGGGGACTTTGATTCCTTAGACAGAATATTGTTATGGAAGAAGCTGATCCAACTGGGGATTAGCATGAATTTATTAGTATCAATTGTACAACTTTATTCTAATAATAGTACATATATTAGACTTGATTTATCAGGTAATCTCACTCAGTCATTCAACTCTAACTTTGGGGTAAAACAAAGATGTTTATTAGTTCCATTGTTATTCAATATATATATAAATTAAATTTTACAAGGATTAGACTCTAAAGAATTTCACGCCCAGGACTGGCTTATGTGGATGATATGATCCTCCTCTCCCTTTCCCCAATTGGACTTCAATGTAAATTTAATATTTTTCAGCAGCTTTGCCAGAAATAGAAATTATTTGTGAACTTTGACAAAACTAAAATCCTAATTTTTGGAGGGAGAAAAGCACAGTTTAGAATGAATGAAACCAGAATAGAAGTACTCAAAGAGTACCTATATTTAGGAATACTGTTCACTGTGAATGGTAAAAATAGTCAAGGTGTGTGAAAAAACAAATACAAAAAGTAAGACAGAACACTAGTGCAATATTATGCTTTACTTTCCATTAAGGTGGTGCCATAGTAGTTCCTGTACTTGAAGCGGGAGATGCAAACCTTAACCCAGTAATGTTATACAGCTCTGAGGTATGGGTATATTATGTACCAGATGAAGTGGAGCTCTCCTACTCATTGTTTTATCACTCACTTTTAAAGCTTAGCAAAACTTGGCCAGCATGTCACGTAAGAGCTAAACTGGGTAGAATCCCTATAAAAGCCATAATTGACTCAAGGATGGTTTGCTATTGGATAAGAGTAATGAAACATAAATCTAACATTTGGACATATCATTGTTTGCAAGAAAAGTTAAAATGGTTATACCTTCCAAGCAGTTCCCCTTGGCTCAGAAGTCTCCAAGATATTCAACTAGCAAACAATCTGAAAGGTCTTTGAGAAGACTCATTAAAAAAGATTGTTATTTCACCATCCTTTAGTTCAATTATTAAAGCACGTATCTTTACAGAATATACAGCTAGGGATATTCAAGAGATATCAAATTCTAAAATTTCAAAATAGTATGCCAATTACAAAAGATGGCATGGATGTGGGCCATAGTAACAGCTTCCTTTAATGCCAAATAAGAGACAAATACTTGCTAGAATCCGCTTGGAATGTGTTGGCCTTGTACCAACAGAAGCTAGATACAATAACTCAAATGAAAACAAAAATGTAGAATGTTATTGTAATAGGGGTCTTGTAAAAACATTATTTCATATAATGTTCCAGTGTCCTTTGTATTTAAAATGGAGAAACATGTATCTCAGAGGATTTACAGAGAGATATAAGAACTCCCTACAAGATTGTTTGGAGATATTATTAAATCTTTTTACAGTTGATGAGGTATTAACTGTAACAAATTATATTACTGCTGTCCTGAGACACTGGAAAAAAGTAGCAGCTATGAATGAACAATCCTAACTGTGTGACTATGTGCAATATTTTGTAGATAAAGATGCTACGTATTTATTTGTCTGTTTTTGTAATAAGTATTTGTAAGTACTTATTCTTTTTTTGTAATGGCCTAAGGTCAAACAATCAAACTCACACTTGAACTCCTGGTTGCCAGTTCCCTTTTGATCCCGGCAAGGTAGCCCTCTAAAATTTCTCCCATTCTACCAAAGTCAGCCCTCCTGAAGTCCAAAACCCTTGTCCTGGTTCTGACCATCCCTTTGACAATATCCAAGTGGAACCACACTGAATGCTGGTCATTACCTGCAACTGCCTCCTCCACTGTCAAACCCTGAACTTGCCTGCAGTTGTAAAGGACTATGTCCAACGTGGCACTCTCCCTATTGGGTTTCAAGACACCCTGGGCCAGAAAGCCACTCTGGAATGCATCCAGCAGTACTTGCTCCCTAGTGCAAGAAGTATCCAGGATCTTCCAATCCACCCCAGGTGCACTGAAGTCTCCCATTATTACTACACCCCCCTTACTGGCCATTTTGGTGATTTGAGACCCTAGTATCCTGTCTAACTCCTTGTCCTGGGAAGGTGGCTTGTAGACCACCACATCCTTAGTTTCTTCCCCCTAGTGGACTGTACCTCTACCCACAGAACTTCAGTCTTACCTTCCTCCTCTCTGGTACAAGTTATCCCTTCCTTCAAGTACAGAGCAACCCCCCTTCCCATCCCTCTATCCTTCCTGTATAGTTTATACTCTGGAACTGCAAGGTCCCAGTCATGGTGTAGTATGGCTCATGTCTCTGTGATGGCCAGTATGTCCACTTCTCCTCTACCATCAGTGACTACAAGTCTGCCATCCTGTTTCCCAGGCTTCTGGCATTCAGAGACACCACCCTCCACAGCGACTCGGAACCTCCCTTAATCTTGATCTGCCCATCACCACCCTCCTCCCTCAGTCTCCCCCCTTCCGACTTCCACGCACCTCATTCACTTCCTCCCCATGCTGTCCTGATAAGATATTACATGCTTTGCATAGACAGCCACATAATACAGACAAACCCTGTCTCATCGACCTCCCCATTAAAAAAAACTATGGGTATAATGAACTAGATATGCTGCCAATAGCGGACACCAGTGGCACCTAATGCGGTACTAATCAGCTTACTCCTTACTCCAGACAACCACCTGATGAGTTACAGATGAGGTGTGGTACATAGCATTCTAGCCAACACTGACTTTTGGGCTATAGGAGTGAACAGCATGGATGCCTGCCTCATTCCTGTTTGTGGCTAGTAAAAACTATGAAGCACTCACTGAGTGGAGCTGTGCTGGTTCCTTGTGTATCAGTTGGTTCTGTACAGTAACAGCACTATCAGTGCTATCAACAGTGTTCCTTTATTTCTATTTTTTAAAGCAAAAACTGAACTTACTGTGGAGCTGGGCATGTAAAGATGGGAAGGAAAACAGAAGAGCCAGCAGAGACAGCTGCGTGGACATAGCTGTGGACCAAAAGTATGCTTGTTAGGCTAGGGGCATGCTTTTCTGTGGGTGCTTTGTACAGCAACAGCACTATCAGCTATCAGTGCAACCAAAACAGCTGGTTTTATTTTATAAATTGTGGCACCAAGACAGCCGAGTAAGTTGCATGGTGCATAGCTATAATAAGCATCACCACAACAGCAGTTTATTTAATAAATTGTGGAGCCGCAACAGCTGACAGAGTCATGTGGTGCACAGCTATCAGCACTTCCGAAACAGCAGTTTATTTATTTTATAAACTGTGGCACCAAGACAGCTGAGTGAACCACATGGTGCATGGCTATCAACACTACTGAAATAGTAGTCCTTTATTTTATGTTTACGTACCAAGTGTTATACTGAACGATATACTGTACCAAGAAGTAGAAGAGCAGTAATTAGGTATAATAGAGACAGCAGACGGCAAACCATATTGTGACAATCAGCAGTGCAGTGTATTGTATTGAAAGGAGCGCTGAGTATAAAACTGGTCTGTTAATATGCATTCGGGATAGCACGGACATCCGCTTATAACAGACAAAAAGGCAGGGGGGGTTGTGTGTCACGCAGAGTAGTCCATTATAAGCAGTTTGCTAACAGAACTAAGCTAATAAACAACCAATATTTAAACATCTATAAATCTGCTTAATTAATTCATATTGTTCACTATGTAAAAAAACATTTCCTATAGTTGTGTTTCCCCTGTCCCTCTCCCATTTCTCTCGTTATGTTATGTTATGTTATGTTATGTTATGTTATGTTATGTTATGTTATGTTATGTTATGTTATGTTATGTTATGTTATGTTATGTTATGTTATGTTATGTTATGTTATGTTATGTTATGTTATGTTATGTTATGTTATGTTATGTTATGTTATAGACATTTAGATTGGTCATGCTTTTCATGCAATGAATATGTCTGCATGCCATGCACTGGTTAGTACCTACTTTGCAAAAGATTCAATGTTGTGTTGAGGGTGGTTATTATTAATTACATGCCTTTCTCCAACTGCAGGTGGTTAATACAGTATTCATGTATTAGAAAAACCATCCAGTCTACCATAGAGAGTCATGCAGGAAGTGACCGTGTGTGACACTGCAACTATAGGTTATGGTAAATTATTTATGCTCTGTACTGATCATTACTATGGCCAATACTGTCTTTCTTTAAGAAAATTAAACCACGGAGCCCAAGTGGCATTGAACTGTCCTACTTTCCCAAGTGCTTTATGTTATTCTCAGAAAAGTTGCCACTGTAGTTACCCCACTTTTCCTGATGGTCAAACTTCGGTGATTCAATTGTTTCCATTTTATTAAAATTTGATATTTTGCATCAAGCGCTAGAGAGTGACCAGGAGGTTTCTGTACTGTCCCTGCTTCCAGGTCAACTGTGTCGTGTCTCCCAGAATCCAAAAGAATGGTGATCCAGTGACTGGTTCGTCTAGTACAGATGATGCTACAGACCAACTATGGCACCATCATGGTTGAAGGTGCGGGCACTGCCACAGGATGTGTTCTATGTCAGCTAGAGAGTGTCAGCATGGCCACCACTGATTAGGAATTTGCATCCCCATTCTAACCAGCTGATGTTCTATCCCACCTGCCAAGAATTTTCTTTTGGATTAACTGGTATTTGGGATCTACTGGGGGGAGGGAAGGAGAGGAGGGGTAGCAATAACAGTCAAAAACTGCATTAGCACAGGGGGAGTAGAGGAGGCAGAGGGAACCGTGGAGGCGATTTGGGTCACATTGATAACAAGGGGGGGGCAACAGAGTAAAAATAGGAGTGGTGTATAGACCCCCTGCGCTGGCGGAGGAGCTGGAGGAGAGTCTGGTGGCAGATGTTGGGAGACACTGCAGATTGGGCAGGGGAAGGGTGGTGGTGTTGGGGGACTTAAACATGCCAGGAACAGACTGGGAGACTATAACATCCTCAGTGGCCAAGGAACAGAGGTTGTTGGATGTCTTTCAAGACGCGTTCCTAACTGAGCAGGTGGGGGGAACCGACCAGGGAGGCGCGGGTACTGGATGTGGTTCTGGCAGACAGTGACCACATTGGGGGCCTAGAGGTAAGGGACCCGTTGGCGGGGAGTGACCATGCCATGGTCTGGTTCAGCCTGGACCTAGGAGGGGTAGAAGGCTGCACAAAGACGGAGGTAACTGACTTCAGGGGGTGGATTTTAAGGAAATGGGAAGGATCCTTAAGGAGCATTTGGATGTGATTGGGACAGACATGGACGCTGACAGTAGGTGGGAAATCAACAGGAGAGGGATGCAGGATGCTACCAGCACTTGTGCAAGAGTAAGACGAAAATGCGGTAGGGACCGAAAGCCCTGCTGGTGGACCAGGGAGGTCCAGGAGGTGGTGCGGGGAAAGAAGGCAGCCTATAGGCAATTCAAATGCTCAAGGAGTGAAAGGGATTGAGGGGAGTACGTGCTGATGGCTAGAAGAGCCACTAGGGTGGTGAGAGCGGTAAGGCAAGGAAGAAGCAGAACCTGGCCAGGGAAATTAGGAGAGGGAACAAGGGGTTCTTTAGATACATTGGGGAAAAACGAAAGGGTGAAGGGGCAGATTAGCAGGATTAAAACAGGGGAGAGATGGGCACAAGACCCAGGGGAGCAGGCTGAGGTGCTAAATGAGTACTTCACCTCAATTTTCACCAAGGAAAATGGGGGGGGGGCTACATCATACATGGGAGAAGACAGTGATACTGGAGGAGGGAACCCCTACTGATCGGCGGGTCTGGGGAAAGGGGGAGGCATCACTGGCAGGAGGTGGGAAGGCTAAGCAGGGAGAAGAGGTAGCGGAGGTGGAAATCACAGCAGAGAGAGTGAGGGAAGCCCTCAGGTCCCTTAAGATGGAGAAAGCACCGGGGACGGATAAATTACATCACAGAGTGCGGAAGGAACTTGCGGATGTCCTGGTGAAACCTCTGGTGGAGCTTTGCACCATCTCTCTGAGGACAGGGTGGGTGCGGTGCATATAGTGCCTATCCACAAGGGGAAGGGATCAAGGGAGGTGGCAGGGAACTACAGGCCTGTCTGCCTGATATCGGTGGTGGGCAAGGTGATGGAGGGCATTGTCAAGGACAGACTGGGGGGGACCTGGAAAAGTCAGGGTGCCTGTACAATAGACAGCATGGATTCGTCCCGGGGAAATCATGTCAGACAAACCTTGTGGAGTTCTATGACTGGGTGATGAGTGCCTTGGACCTGGGTAGACCAGTGGACGTCCTCTTTCTACACTTCAGCAAGGCATTTGACTCTGTTCCTCACGAGAGTCTGTTGGATAAGCTGGGAGAAATGGGGGTGGGGAACCAGATGAGCAGATGGATAGGCAATTGGCTCCAGGACTGGACCCAGAGGGTCATAGTTGGTGGGATAGTCTCATCCCCAAGGAGGGTCATTAGTGTGGTCCCACAGGGATCAGTCCTTGGGCCCCTCCTGTTCAACGCCTACGTCTCTGACATAAGGACAGGTATCAGGAGAGAGATGAGTCTCTTTGTAGATGACTCAAAACTGGGGGCGGTGGTGGATGGGGAGGAGGGGAGGGTGGAACTACAGGGGGACCTGGAGGCTCTGGAAAGATGGTCTAGAAAGTGGAAGCTGAGGTTCAATGCAGGGAAATGCAAGGTACTGCACCTGGGGGCCAGAAACGCGTGTCAAGTGTACACCCTTGGGGGTGGGAAATGACAAGTCTCGATGGCTGAGAGGGACCTGGGGTGGTGGTGGATGTCAAGATAAACAACTCGGAGACTTGTAGAAGGGCAGCAGCCAAGGCCAACAGGATGCTGGGATGCATCGCTAGGGGGATCACCTCCAGAAGGAAGGAAGTGATACTCCCTCTGTATAACTGCTTAGTGAGGCCGCACCTTGAGTACTGCGTACAGTTTTGGAGGCCACACTTAAAGAGGGACATTAAACTCCTGGAGAGGGTCCAGAGGAGGGCAACCAAAATGATTTGGGGCCTGGGGGACAGGACCTATGGGGAGAGGCTTGAAGAGCTAAATATGTACACATTGGAAGAGAGAAGGGACCGGGGAACATGATAGAGGTCTTCAGGTAGATTAAGGGGGTAAACAGGGGAGGAGCAGTCAGGGTGCTTCGAAGGAAGGAGGAGGGGACAACTAGAGAGCATGGGTGGAAGCTGGAGGGGGGGAAGATTCAGGGGAGAAAGGAGGAGGTTCTACTTCACTGAGAGGGTGGTGGAGCCATGGAATGCGCTGCCCAGAGGGCAGGTGGAGAGGTTCAAGAGGGGGTGGGACAGGTACAGGGAAAGGGTTCTGGAAGCAAAATCCAATGCAGTGAGAATATCCGGAACTGGGAAGGGAGAAGCCTGAAAAGGTGAGGGGGGCAGGTGGGTCAGCTCCCAGGTGGGGCTGACCAACAAGCAGACGCTGGTACATCCGCTAGGGCCTATTCTGCTGCCATTTTAGTATGTTAGTATGTATATGCAGTACACCAGCATTCTTCTCAGTCTTCGTGGGGTATTGTTACCACTAGGCCCTCTTGCATGCAAGTCTGTGGGGTTGCCAGTCAAGCTGAGGGTGTATCTGCACTAAACATTAGACAGCCTTGCCTACTCTTTATGGTGTATTTTCCCACTTGTTAAGAGTTTTATGCACGTCTGTTTGTCTGAGCTTGTAGTCACTATCAAACAATGAGCATATTGCTTGTCTTAACTGTATGATTATTACTGGGGAGTCCATATTCTACATACAGTTGTGCATACGATCAGAGAAATCTCGTCTTTGGGCATATACGCTGTTAGATTAAGCAGACACGTTTTGCTTCCCAATTAGATTGATGGATCATTTTACCATCTATTTTTACTCTTGGATTCTTCCACAGTAGATCTCTGCACCCTAGCCCTGTTACATTACAGTCATTCAGTGTTTGACATTTTTTTCATGTGGCTCTTGTGTATCAAACAGTGGGGGACATTTTATGTAAGACTTGTACTTTAAAAGCTACAGCTAGTGGAGTAAAGCCCACCATAGCCCTTTCAGCTTGTCCAAAAAAGGGAGAGATGAGATTTGGTTCTGCTATCCAGTGTAAGGCGTTTTTCTCACCATTGGCTAGATGGTCCGCACACAACCAGGGTAGGTTCCAGCCGCTTTCGTGGGATGCAGCACGCAAGATGTGCTTGCCAAAACATGGTGATTTTCTTTCCCATATAAACAAATGGATTAGTATATCAATTCTGCTCCAAATCCTGGGATACATAGGAATAGATAAGTTGTTGAGGCAATAGAGGAGAGAGGATAGACCCATCCTCTTGAACGCCACAATTTTATCTGGTAGGGTTAGTTTCAATTGTTGCCAACTAGTTATTTCCTAGGATAATGTTTCTATAATTGGGTTTATGTTACTTAGTATGAGGTCACTTGTCAGGGTTGTTGTATTTATTCCTAGATATGCTGGGGGGGGGTGGCATTTAAGTGGGCAGTTTGAGATTTGCACCATACCTTGACTGGATGGTTTAAGGGGGCAGAAGTTCCATCTTATCCCAAATAATTTGGAGACCAGATAAGTCTCCAAATTGGGTGATAATCAATAGTGGTCTTGGAAGAGAAGTATCTACTGTAGATAATGTGAGCAACAGATAGTCTGCATAATGCAGAGACAGAGCTATCCTGAATCTAGTACTAACAAATGGGGAAAGGACCACAGATCTCCAGGCAGGTAGAATGTCATCTGGGGGCCAGTGACCATCAAATGGTATGGTTCAGTTTGGCCACTAGCACTAAATCATCCAATTCCAAGGCAAAAGTCTGGGAATTCAGACGAGCTGACTTTATAAGTTAGCAAGTTAGTAAAATTTTATTTATGAAAGGCTATTTCTAGAGATCATAGCATTTTACAAAATTCCCATAACATAAAACATTCAATTTCAGCAAATCACATATTAGAAACATATTTAAACAGCAGGATTAAATAGCAGAAAATGCCAGTTCAAAGAGGTAAGTTTTCAAGGCAGACTTAAAGGTCTCAACGGACGGGCACTACCTAATCCGGTGAGGTACAAAATTCCACAGGGTTGGGGCTGCAAAAGCAAACAATCTGGCACCTGAAGTTATTAAACAGACCCTGGGAATCTCTAGCAATCCCTCATCAGTGAAACGGAGGGGATGAAGGAGGCAGCGAGGACAAAGGAGATCTTGCAGATACTGCAGTCACTGTCCATGTAGAGCTTTAAAGTCAGTAATCCGACCTTGAAGGTGATCCTCTACCGTACCAGCAACCAGTGCAGTCTGCGGAGCACAGGTGTGATATAGCAAGATCTTGATAAGCCAGTCGGCAACCTAGTAGCCACATTCTGCACCAGTTGCCATCTCTGAAGGTCCACCCCTGGTAGGCCTAGGTAGAGGACATTACAGTAATCAAGGCGCGTGGTCACAAAGGCATGGACCAATGTAGGAAAGTCATCAAGTGGGACCAGGTGCTTTATCCGGGCGATATTCCTCAGATGGTAAAATGAAGTCTTGACAATGGCCAACACCTGAGATTTCAGCATCAGTTCGCTATTAATCATAACGCCCAGATTCTGCACCCGATCAGAGGTCATCAGCTGGCTGCCACCCAGCCACAATCCAGATGGCTGCCCACTCAATAACCTCTCTACCCAATGACCTGGATCCACAACCAACACCTCAGTCTTATCTGGATTCAGTCTCAGCCACTTGACACTCATCCAGTCCTGAATCTCAGAAAGGCAGTTGTTAAAGACTGAGACAGCACCCTTTTGTTCAGGCACAAAAGACATGTACAGTTGACTATCATCTGCATAGCAGTGAAAACACAATCCGTACCACCTAATAATCTCCCCCAGAGGCAGCATGTACACCGCGAACAACATGGGGGAAAGCACAGAGCCCTGTAGTACCCCATATAGAAGGCACAGAGGGGCCGAAGAGAATAAGATGGCCAACAGAGTTAAGTCAGCCCTAGTAAGAAGTGATATAGGTGAGGGGGTACAGGCAAAGTGGGCAAGTAATAAAGGTGCAATATTTGAAACAGTATCCCATTGTGATAGAGAGAAAAGGGCAAAAGAAGGAGGAAACCACTTTGGTTCTCAAAACAAGTAGCAGAAAAGGTCAAAGTCAAAAGATTGACCTTCAGAAAATATAAGGGAACGCAGCAGGATGAAGATAGGGAGGCATATCAAAAGTCCCTAAGGGAAGCAGAGAAGGCAGTAAGGCAGGCAAAGCCCAAACTGAAGACACACTAGCACAAACAATAAAAGAAGGGGACAAGACTTTCTATAGATACATTAGTGAAAGGAGAAAGTCCAGTGAGGGTATTGCTAAGATCAAAGGGGATAAGGGGAAGTGTGTGGAGGGGGACCAAGGAAAAGCATCTATACTAAATTGATACTTCTGCTCAGCATTTACTGAGGAAAAGGTAGGGCAGGGCCCACAGTTCAGCACCACAGACACAGGGAGAAGGGAGGTGTGCAAAAGTCCCTTCACAAAAGAGAGGGTCCTAAAAGAGCTTGCTAAGCTCAGGATGGACAAGGCAATGGGACCTGATGGCATACATCCCAGGTTAGTAAAGAAGCTAAGGGTGGAACTAGCAGAGCCATTGGCAGAACTGTTTAGTTAGTCTCTGAGCACAGGAGAGGTCCCAGAAGACTGGAGAAGGGCTCATGTGATCCTGCTCCACAAGAGTGGTAGCAGGAAGGAGGTAGGGAACTACAGATCAGTCAGTCTTACGTCAGTAGTGGGCAAGATTATGGAGGTACTTCTTAAGGAAAGGACAGTGCAACACCTGGAATACACAGGAGCACAGGATCCAAGACAGCATGGGTTTACAACAGTAAGGTCCTATCAAACTAATCTCATAGATTTCATTGACTGGGTAACCAGAGTGGTGGACCAAGGGGGTGCAGTAGATGTTGCCTACTTTGACTTCAGCAAAGCTTTGGTACCCCCTTGTTACCCGGAGTTACTAGAATCCCAGTAAGACCTAGTGGTAGGCAGGGAAGGCAGCTTGTGAAACTCCAGTTAAATGGATTTCACACTGTCTCACTCTGTTCTCAGTCTCAGCTGAGACTGAGGGATGACATCACCATAAAACTATCGCACCTGCATGAGCCACAGTGGAATCTGCAGAAGGGAGTTAGAGTAGAATGTTGGGAGGTTTGAACAGTCAGTCTGTAGTTGGAGATTGTTGTGAGAGGAGCACAGCAGTTCTGTGCACAGGCTCTTGGAGCCTCAGCTCTGAAATAGAGCTACATTTAGGGAAAGGTGTGTGTTTCCGCCTAAAGAGAGACACAGTAAGCTATTTTTTAGTGGTGGAGACCGCTGATACTGTGTCTCTGTGCCCCATCCCTCAGGGATGGGGCAGGAAGGTTGCTCAGGCTCCCAGGCAACCTCCGCTACTGCTGGAGAAAGAAACTGCCTTTATTTTTGTCCACGTGTGTGGGGTACAAGAAGATTTCGTGATTCGCCTGTAGGGCACCTGCAACCAAAGGGTGAGTTCTGCTCTTTCTAAAGGGCCCATGTTTCATCCTGAACTGTGTTAAAGTGGGGATTGGACTACTGAAGTAGTGGGAGGCCTAGAGTAATAGGCTTAGCCAAAAGTAAAAGTATGTTCAAGTCCAGCACATAGGGGAAGTCAAGACATGTAGAGGAGATGTGACATACGTCTACCCAGCACCCATTGCCAAGCTTTCAGAAAAGAGTTGTTTAGTATCCAGAGAAATGGCCAGGTATGGATTGTGGAGCTGGAGGTGGAGACCCCCCATCTTTAGTAACCAGGTCCACCTTCACGGATTTGCTCTGTGGATTTCTACTTTGCTCTCACGCACTTGACAGAGATGAGGAAGTACCCAGACGGGATTGAAGGAAAATTCCTCTAGGAGTCGAGGGCTCTAAGGTGGTTTGGGGAGCCACCAACAGGAAAACTGGTTCATTCCCATAATGAACCTCGGATCAAGTGGCCGACGGGGGAGCCGGGCCATGGGGAAAACCCAAGTAGTGTACAAGTCGGGCTGTGTACCCAAAGCTGCGTGCAAGTCCGGGCTGTGTGCCTGGTGGGTTTAGAGCCTGAGGGCTGGAAATGTGAAGAAGTGTTCTGTTGTATCTCTAATCTGCATTACCAGGAATGTAGCTCCGTGGGGGTCCGTCTATGCTTTGTTTGTTCAGTTTGGATGTGAATAAAAGCCACACTGTAGAATCCCATTCCTGGTTTTGGACATTACAGTTATTGCTTCCTGTGTTCGGATTTACTTGGGTACCCCTGTGCAGAGTAGCCAAACCTAGGCCCCTGTGCCGAGTAACCTAGTCCTCCTCGAACCCAGTCCCCACCAGGTACTGATGTCAGCTTCAACAGCATGCCACCTGTCATTTTGCAAAAAGGCAGGGGACCGGGGGTTACAAAAATGGAGGCACCGCTTTGGATTTAATTCTGGGAGGAAAGGTGCT
This sequence comes from Neoceratodus forsteri, assembly GCA_016271365.2. Classification (NCBI taxonomy): domain Eukaryota; kingdom Metazoa; phylum Chordata; order Ceratodontiformes; family Ceratodontidae; genus Neoceratodus; species Neoceratodus forsteri. The sequence goes on from CM057450.1 coordinate 1,227,002,155, forward strand.
GGGGCAGAGGGGCTAGCGTTTTGGCTATCTGGCAGTGGGTAGCCCAAAAAGCTGAAGCAATTTAATCAGTGTGTCGCTGTGTGCTGTGGATCTTATGCTGCTGTTAAAATGCCAACAGTTTACCACGGAGCAGTAAAGCTAAAAGAGTGTGCCTTTGTCCTGCATCAATTGTTTACAGCGTTTTTGCCAGCTTGTTAAAGAACTGTGTTGTAATAAAGAAAAGTGTGGAAGACTAGGGGTAGCAACAGGAAAACTGTGCCCTGGACGTTGGAAATGCTTTTTAAAAAAAAGAACTGTGTGATAAAGAAAAGTGTGGAAGACTAGGGGAGCAACAGGAAAATGGTGCCCTGGACGTTGGAAATGCTTTTGAGTGAACTGAAAGACTTGCAGTGTGAATGGCCATGCTAAATGGCTGAAATGGGCTCCCGCCGTGGAGTCAGTTGAAGAAAAAAAAAAAAATGGTTTCTGCAGTTTAAATTTGCCTGCTCGATGATCGCCGTGAGGAGAAGAGCACTCTCGAGGAAAAAGAGGCTCATTTGCATGACGTCGTGTGATTGGTGAGGCTGCAATCAGTCCCGCCCCTCAGCCAGCTCTACAGTGACTGCCCAGCATTCGAGAGGGAGTGTGAGTGGAGTGTGTGTACTGGCTAGTGGAGAAGCGTCGCGGTGATTAAAAAGCGCTGTAAAACTGTTAAAAACAGACTAGTCTGTTCAAAATCGGGCTCAACCCGCATCTCGATCGTCTGAGTTGCGAATGTGGTGATTGGGGAGATGATCGGCAGGACTGCCCACCCATTTTCTTTCTGAGGCCTCCAAGACTGGCTGCAGGCTGTTTTTCCCATTGCAGCTAACAGCTACTGATAATAGTAAGTACCAACAGTAAATGTTGCTCAAACAATGATTTTCTGCCAAAAGTCAGCTAAATATGTGTGCAGTAGTGTAGTCGCTTTGCAAATAATGACTGTGTGAAGTTTTACCAGCAAGTGCAAGTCTGCTAGGCCATTGACTGTGTGCATAGTTATGAATTCAGCATCAGTTTAAAGTTTTAAAGCCAGAGAGAGACTGTGAGTTGTAGCCAAATGTGCAGCACTAGTTTACAGGCAATCCTGTGCTTAAAATCCTGAGGCTTTAAGGGACTGTGAGTTAAAGAAATGTTTCCAGCAAGTGAAAAGTCTGTGGCAAATCATGTAAATGTGTTAGAAAAAGAACAGTGCAAGTTTGCGCAGTTTGAGCAACAGTTATCAGTAGTGTGTGTAAATCGGATGCGCAGTGGCTTGACCCAGTTTCTGAATGTTGATGCACAGGAGTGCTGCCGCCGCCATTACAGGGTGGGGTAGTAAAGTAAACACAGCAGCAGAGGAGCCATTTTAAAAGTAAAGAAGGTGTTCAGTAAAGTGGGACTTTCAGTAACAGTGAGCATTTTGTTGTTTTTTTTTTTCTGCAGTTATGGCCTCAGGACCAGCTCGCTACCCGGATCACACCCGGGCTGCAGTAACAGCAGCAGTAAATAGGTTAAGGGACATTGAAAGGTGTTATTATGGAGGACAACTGCCTCCTCATGTGGCGATTCCTGGATATCCAGTGCATGTGTGTCAAATCTGCTTAAACGCTGGAAGAGACGTCATCATGATGCCTCACTGTTCTGGATGCCTAGAAAAATATGGCTTGTATAAAGTGCCCCAGATTCATTTGGTTCCTACATGGACAAAGGTTCAGGAATCTGTTTTTGGCAGCACACAGCACCAGGCAGAGCCTGTTGAAGAAGGCCCCTCGGAGGAGTGTGGCACAAAGCTAGAGGGTACAGATTTAGAGACAGAACCAGATGTTGAAGTTTCGAATGCTGGATCTCAGAAGGAAAGTTCAGATAAAGCATCAGTAGACCCCTGGAGGGGGGGATGTAGCCCAAGTCTCATAGGAGAAGATGAGATGCGGGAGGCCTTTGAATGGGAGGTGTCGACCTCCGCGCCTAGTGATGAGTGGATAGTCTCAGAAGTGAGGATGACTGCTCACTCCTGGGCTCAGATCCTCAGTGAGGAAGAAGATGAGGGGGAACCTATGTGGCCTTGTGAAAAGGCAGGTACACAGCCCCAAGCTCTTGCCTCGGAGGAATGCATGGAAGAGAGTGGTGATGCCACTGCCCTGGCTATGCAAGAAGAAGAAGAAGAAGAAGTCAGGGATCCGTTTTTAATCTCGTTAAGGATGCGTAGCTGGCAGAACCAGGACTGGCCACCCCCAAGCCAGGCCAGCAGTCTCAGGTTGATCAAAGCTAGTAAAGAGGAGAGGCTGGTTCGTAGGAAGGCGAATGAGATCTATGGGATGACCTTTTCTACCTTTCCTCGGAGAGTCTCGGAGGAGATTGAAAACAGCAGGAAATCCTGGATCTGGGCCAAAGCAATGAAATGTGTGCATCCTGGTGTGAACAAGCATGTCAAGAACAGACTGTTTCATGAGAAATATACCCAGCGGAAAAGAGACAGGACACTGTTTATGGACAGAGTGCGAATAGTGGACGGAGAGGGACGTGAAACCTTCCACTGTGTGAATTATGTGCGCCCAGATGGGGTAATAATTCAAGATCCTGACCCCCTGTATTACTGGCCTCAATGCAAGGACCTCCTGGCAAATATGCCCATGCCTACTAGATGGAAAGCTGAGCAGTGGTAGTCAGTACTGCCACACCAGCCTTTGCAGTGCCTTTATTGATCCACCAGTATGGACATCCAGGACTCAGGTGTCCCACATTCATTAGTTCTACAGTGTACTGGCCTTTCCAGAATGCATCGACTGGCCCACCAGATGACTTCAGATCCAGAGAGGACACCAGCCCAGCTGTATCCTGATCCATCGCCTGGTAATCGGATGACGTCAGACCAGCTGTTTTCCTTTTTGTTCCTGTTCTAAGGTTCCATCTCCAGAGATGACATCACCCTAGCATTTCCCAGATGTGCCCTCCTGTAGTTCCCGGAAGATGTCCGCCCAGCTGTATTGGAAGAAATGCTGCCAGGTAGAGTCTTCGGCTGAGGAGCAGGTCGGTGCAGATTTTTCGTTCTACAAGGGGCTGGTAAGTCCGAACTTTTCTATCTTTATGACACTGCAGTACACACCCTACACTAGCAGACTCCAGAATGTGTGAACTGTCCTCAAAGACTCTCCCCTTCGGGACTTTGGCCTGCTAGAACTGTGCTTCACCGGGCTCCAGCCCAGGAAAGACTCTTTAATGGACTAGCCTTCGGGCACTGTGGTCACTAGTTGGGACTTTTAGGGCACTCCATCCCCCAAATGTGTAATGTAAATAATGTCATTCGCTTTCTACTGTTTTCTAGTATATATACTGTTTTTCTACCTTTTCTGAAAAAAAAAAAAAAAAAATCTTTTTGGGATTCTCCAGTGTTTTGATGGTAGGGGTTTAGGTAGACTGTGTATGCAGATTAGGAGTGTGTGTTGTCTTTCTTTTTCTTGCAGGTGTTCCTGAAGAAGATAGAAGAGAAGACAAGAAGAGGAGGAGGGGCTCATCGGAGTTCCTCACTAGTACTTAAGTGTGTAGTAATTTAAAGATTTAAAGTACTGTGGTTGTTATTGTTGTTGTTACTGTATTAACCATTTCCTTCCACAGGTGTGGTTGTGGGGGTAGGGAGGCAGTAAAGTGATGTAATGGTGTGGTATTAGTTTCTTGGTGTGTGGTTGCAGGTTGTCCAAGGTTGGGGAGGTCCCTGGGCTGTTTTTCTTTTGGGGTGTTGAGTTAGAGGCAGACAGATTTTCCCTTGAGGGCTAGGGGGGATAGACAGGCTGTGGTCCTGAATGGCCATAGGGACTGCAGTGCTGAGCTATTAGGGCTATGCTCTGGACAGTTCTACCACAGCCACTAGGCGGCCATAGTAAGTGGGTAGGAGTAGAGGCTGATATGTCAACAAGGCCTCTAGGCCCTTAGTGTTGCCTGCCTGTGCTCGCTATGGTGGGAGGGACCTGATCACCCCCCCGCAGGTAGCACATAGGGTGGGATGGCCTAAGCCGGGTAAACAATGACTGCGGACAGTCATTTTCCTGGTCAAGGGCGAGTGTAACCCCCTTGTTACCCGGGGTTACTAGAATCCCAGTAAGACCTAGTGGTATGCAGGGAAGGCAGCTTGTGAAACTCCAGTTAAATGGATTTCACACTGTCTCACTCTGTTCTCAGTCTCTGCTGAGACTGAGGGATGACATCACCATAGAACTGTCGCACCTGCATGAGCCACAATGGAATCTGCAGAAGGGAGTTAGATTAGAATGTTGGGAGTTTTGAACAGTCAGTCTGTAGTAGTCTGCAGTTGGAGATTGTTGTGAGAGGAGCACAGCAGTTCTGTGCACAGGCTCTTGGAGCCTCAGCTCTGAAACAGAGCTACATTTAGGGAAAGTGTGTGTTTCCGCCTAAAGAGAGACACAGTAAGCTATTTTTTAGTGGTGGATACCACTGATATGGGTCTCTGTGCCCCATCCCTCAGGGGATGGGGCAGGAAGGTTGCCTGCTATTCCAGGGGCAACCCCCCCCCGGCTACTGCTGGAGAAAGAAGCTGCCTTATTTTGTCCACGTGTGTGGGGTACAAGAAGATTTCGTGATTCGCCTGTGGGGCACCTGCAACCAAAGGGTGAGTTCTGCTCTTTCTAAAGGGCCCATGTTTCATCCTGAACTGTGTTAAAGTGGGATTGGACTACTGAAGTAGTGGGAGGCCTAGAGTAATAAAGGCTGCAAAAAGTAAAAAGTATGTTCAAGTCCAGCACATAGGGGAAGTCAAGACATGTAGAGGAGATGTGACATACGTCTACCCAGTAATCTACATTGTCAAGCTTTCAGAAAAGAGTTGTTTAGTATCCAGAGAAATGGCCGGGTATGGATTGTGGGAGCTGGAGGTGGGAGACCCCCCATCTTTAGTAACCAAGTCCACCTCTACGGATTTGCTCTGTGGATTTCTACTTTGCCTTATGCACTTAGCCAGTGATGAGGGAAGTACCCAGATGTGGGATTGGAAGGAAAATTCCCTCTAGGAGTCGAGGGCTCTAAGGTGGTTTGGGGAGCCACCAACAGGAAAACTGGTTCATTCCCATAATGAACCACGGATCAAGTGGCCGGCGGGGGAGCCGGGCCATGGGGAAAACCCAAGCAGTGTACAAGTCGGGCTGTGTACCCATAGCTGCGTGCAAGTCCGGGCTGTATGCCTGGTGGGTTTAGAGCCTGAGGGCTGGAAATGTGAAGAAGTGTTCTGTTGTATCTCTAATCTGCATTACCAGGAATGTAGTTCCGTGGGGGTCCGTCTATGCTTTGTTTGTTCAGTTTGGATGTGAATAAAAGCCACACTGTAGAATCCCATTCCTGGTTTGGACATTACAGTTATTGCTTCCTGTGTTCGGATTCACTTGGGTACCCTGTGCAGAGTAGCAAACCTAGGCCCCTGTGCGAGTAACCTAGTCCTCCCCGAACCCAGTCCCCACCAGGTACTGTTGTCAGCTTCAACAGCATGCCACCTGTCGTTTTGCAAAAAGGCAGGGGTCCGGGGGTTACACTTTCAATACTGTTCCACATAGAAGATTGATTAACAAGCTGGGTAGGCTTGAGGTGGGTCAGAAGTTGGTCAGCTGGGTGGCAAACTGGTTGATGGGCAGAAAACAGAGAGTGGTGGTAAACGGTATACAGTCAGAAGAGTTGCAAGTCACAAGTGGGGTACTTCAGGGACCAGTCCTGGGGCCAGTCCTCTTCAGTATCTTCATCAGTGACATTGCAGATGGACTGGAGAGTAAGGTTTGTCTATTTGCAGATGACACTAAGATCTGCAGCACAGTAGATGATCCAGATGGGGTGGGCAGAATGAGAAGAGATCTGGATAAACTGGCAAAATGGTCAGAAGAGTGGCAACTGGAGTTTAATGCAAAGAAGTGCAAGATCATGCACATAGGGACGAGAAACCCTGAAACTACCTATAGGTTGGGAGGGGAGTTGCTGGCAATTACAAGGGAAGAAAGAAACTTGAGCATCATCATCACAGATGACCTGAAATCGCTCAAGCAGACCACAAAGGCAGTAGGTTAAGGCTAGAGGGATGTTGGGGTGTATTAGCAGGGGTATCACAAGTCGTAAGAAGGAGGTAATAATCCCTCTTTACAAGACACTGGTTAGGCCCCATCTAGAGTACTGCATGCAGTACTGGAGGCCGCACCGGTACAAGGACATTAACAAAATGGAGGTAGTCTAGAGAAGGGCAACCAAAATGGTGCAGGGAGTGCATCAGAAGACATATAAGGACAGACTGATGGAGCTCAATATGTATACCCTAGAGAAAAGGAGGAAGAGAGGTGATATGAGCGAAACATTCAAATATCTTAAGGGCATAAACAAGGTGAATGAGTCTAACATGTTTCAATATAAGAAAATAGCGGGACAAGAGGACACAGCATGAGATTAGAGGGAGGCCATTTAAGGGGTAATGTGAGGAAGTTCTTTTTCACAGAAAGGGTGGTGGATGCATGGAACAGCCCACCTCAGGAAGTGATGGATATGAATACAATGCAGGGCTTCAAACAGGCATGAGATAGGCATAAGGGAGTAATAAAGATAAGTATGACTAAATAGGCCATTGACACAGTACAGGCCTATGGCATTTTCATGTGGTAGAAAAATGGGCAGACTAGATGGACCTTACGGTCCTTGTCTACCGTCAACTTCTATATTTTTATGTAATGCTCAATTTATAAAGGAGCAAAGGGCAATTCCAGGTACCTGTGGATCTAGGTGCATTCATGCTGCCAGGGGTTCTATAGCAATAATAAGTTTTAGCCAGAGCCATCACAACTGCAGCCGTGCTCACTGAGCTCACAGTGGAACAGTCCACTATGCCCATGATGGCCACCAATGCTGACTGTGCATGCGCTATTACTCGCGCATGTACACTGAGAATCCATGGCTATCTTGAGCATGGCAGGCAATGGCAACAAAAGTAGTGCACGTGGGGGGGGGGGGCTGAGCAGACTGTTTTGGGGTTTGAAGAATGATTGTACTGCAACTCCAAAACTGTTCTTCGGTGTGAATCCATTTGCTCATTTTCACAGCTCGCAAGACGTCTGCAGGCTCTGCCCAGTGCAGCCATAAAAAGGAGAGGAGAGATTGGTTATTCTTGGCAGGTACCCCAAAGGAGTATAAATTGTTGAGAAAGCAAACCATTCATCAGTACGTTTGCCCATGGGTACTTATACAGGGTCCTGATCCAATAAATAAAATCTGGACCTGTGCCCACTGCTTTAAGGGGTTCAACAATGAAGTTCCATTCTACCAAATCAAACACTTTTTTATATTGATTGACATTGATGCAGCTGAGTTATGATGTTTCTGTGCCTGATGTAGAATGTTAACTAACATACACTGATTGTCCGCTCTTGTCGGCCCTTCATGAAGCCAGCTTGAGAGCTATGTATGGTAGCACTTTTTGTAGCCTTATTGCAAATGATTTGGTTAGAATTTTGGCATCTACAGAGTAGCAAGATGGGCCTATAGCTCACACACTGTGATTTATTTTTGTTCAGTTTAAGGAGCACTGTAATTGTTACCTCTTGCATGGATTCTGACATCTCCCCTGACTGATGAGCGACCATGAGCACCTTGCACAACTGCTCCTCAAAGGACTGACAGAATTCAGCACTCAGGCTGTCGGGCCCTGAGGCTTTAACCTTTGCCAGAGTCCAAATGGCTGTCTTGATTTTCTATAACAAGAGATCAGAGTCAAGTTGCTGCTGGAGGTGTTGTGGTATTGTGGGAAATGCACACTATTGCAGGATGGTACGGATTTGTTCTATTGGTGCTGAATCCTGACAGGAGTAAAGGTGAGCATAAAAATCTCAGAACATGTCATTGATCCTCCGGACTTCCAATATGAGTTGGCTATCTCCCATTTCTTTGTATATATTTTATTTAAAATGTATTTATACAAATGATTTATGTAAAAGCATCATATTAAAAATGTTCACTTTACATAAAAAAGAGAAGCAAGCCATTTTATAAGTGTAATAAGCCACTCTAGGGTGTACATTAAACAATCTAAATGCACTACTCAGGGGTGTAAGGACACTTGGCCTTCAGCCACGTGCCTCATTCCCCTGAGGTGTGTGTTAAAATCCTTTAATACACATCCTGTCATGGCATATTTTTTACATACCGGATACCTGGACCAAGTTCAAGCAGTTTGATTTTACATTTTTTTACAAAATGTGACTGTTTTCTGTTTCTAATACCCATTTTAGAAGCACAATAACACACACTAGGATTTGTGGGTTTTGCTATAATAGCACACACCCTGGTGGCTGAAGGAAAGAGGGATTAACCAAGTGTGGGTATGGGATGTGTGGGCTATAATAGACAACAAGGTGTGTGTGCACTGGGAGATATACTGTAGACACTCCGGCTGGCCCAGTGACGCTGAGGGTTGAGGCACTGGATGCCACACTGGCGACCCGGGTTTGGGAATGGACTCGGGTCACTCGGAAGTTGGCAGAGGGAGGAAAGGATGAGCGTCCATAGACAGCTATCCTTCCTCGGGGACAGTGCAGCGCGCTGTAGACTGACACCTAGCAGTGGCTGAGTGTCAATACAGGCACATCGTCCGGAAGAGATGAGGGTACATATCTAGAGCATATGGTTGCTTCCACAAAGGTAGGGGTAGCTGCAATGCCCATAGCACAATTCGGGTGCCCAGGGGAGAAAAGCAGAAAAAGGCCAGGAGCCGACGGGGTCCATGATGACCCGATACGCTCGGGTCAGAGAATGAGTCCCTCCAAGGGAGGGCCAAAGCTATCCGTCAGCTCTGTGGAGAAGCAGTAAAGTATAAATAAAAAATACTGTAGGCATTCCTCTGACTCCTCGGTGCACACCGGAAAAATCTCTATACCTCATAATAAACATATCACTCTGGAGTGTGTTACTGCACTTATAAAATGGCCTGATATTAAAAGTTTTGACTTGGAAAATTCAGCACAGTGCCTTCATGAGCACATAGAAGCACAACAGGTTACCTGGTTTGTCCAATCAGAGAACAGTACTTGCAGTGCTTATCTTGATCTATTTTATATGCATCACAGACTATTGCTTACTTGGCAGAGCCCGACACAGTTTCACGTCAGCCTCACGACCCCAGAAACCGTGATCAAAACACCGCACTGGAAAGTGCACAATGGCTGACAGAGCTACTGGCAACAATGAGCGTTGTCAACCTGCCTCATACACAGAGGACCAAAAGTGCGAATAGCACAGGTGGCAGATGCAGGGAACCTGTGGCATCCGAGAGGTACCAGACAGGTGAGCGGAGCTGAACTGGGGACACTGGGTGGATGGGAGGTGTACGGATCATGGTGGGAGACAGAAGTGAATGGACCAGTGCTGCGGGAGTGATCTGCCAGCTGGACTGTAAGTCCCATGTGTGTTGGGGGATGTCACCTGCCAGCTGGGATGTGAGCCCGTGTGTGTGTGTGTGGGGGGTCACCTGCCAGCTGGGCTGTGAGCCCTGTGTGTGTGTGGGGAGGTCACCTGCCAGCTGGACTGTAAGCCCCATGTGTGTGGGGGATGTCACCTGCCAGCTGGGCTGTGAGCCCCGTGTGTGTGTGTGTGTGTGGGGGGGTCACCTGCCAGCTGGGCTGTGAGCCTGTGTGTGTGTGTGTGTGCGGGGGTCACCTGCCAGCTGGGCTGCGAGCCCCATGTGTTTGTTGGGGGGAGGTTGGTGACTAGAGCGGTGGGGTGTGCCCTCCGGGGGGGTGGGGGCTGGTACTGGTCTTGCCTCATTGTATGTGCCTGCCTGTCCAACACATCTGTGTAGGCCTTCAAAAAATGTGCGTGTTTCAATAGCATTACTGTCTCCTGTGTTGTCCTTGTGCTGTGGTGTGCAGTGTGGGTGATGCTGTATCTGTGTATGCTTTGCACTGCTGTCAATGTTAGGCAGGGTTTTGTAAGCTGGCCTAGATGTGCACTGTACTAGTCTGCATTGTGTTTCTTGTTTTGTTTTTTTAACCAGGAGAGACATACTAAGCTGAAGCTTGTTTACAGGTGTGACCTGAGAGCACAAGAAAGTTAAGTGACTTGCTCAGGGTCACACAGTATGCAAGGGGAAGCTGTGGGGCTCAAACCCAGGTCTCCAGGTTTGCAGCTCAGAGCCTTAAACCACTGCGCTATACTGCCTTCAGTTATTCACACTCTGCTTTGGTTTGTATTGTTTTGGCTTTAGCTGAAATGACGCGGAACTGTCAGACACATATGTCACATGAAGACAGTTCCCAAAATGATGTTGTTTACAAAGAACTCTCAGACCCCAAGATATGATACCTGTTTACATAAGGACCGCACCCCAGTTTTTATTTGAAACTTGCTCTTACAGAATGTAAGTTTATTTCCCTATTTAGATCCTGGGGCTAAGTTAATTTTTGACTGGGCCATTTCTTTCTCAGATTTGTTGCACAGTATTTCTGGCATTCTTTGTGATGTGCTGTTATTATTGAGGTCAGTACCTTTCGGTTTACATGTTTTTTTGTTTTCATGAAGGAATATTCAAAATAATGCAAATGCAGTGTTGCTTTACGTTTTGATGTCACTTGCTCAGACTTTCTTTTACAATTAAAATTCTGTGCTGCTAGGACCTCTAAGTAAGGAGACTATAAATCTGGCAAACCCAAGACCCTTCTCCTACAATGCATCATGTGTGCTTACCCAGTTTGGCTTGGTTCCCAACCCACAGAAATGTTTCTGATCATCTTTGCGACGTGTTTGAAAATCCTAATATGGATCTCCTTGGGGATTCTACTAGAGAAAGAATTCATTTGGAGCACAATAACCATCGTAATGATATTGATCTCAACCACAAAAAGAAATGGAGCTTACACCATCTATCTGAGTCTTCCTGTACCTGCAGTATTTTATGTCCACCTGAAAGTCACCTTGTATCCCATTATATAAAAATGATCTACTTAAAGGAACACTGTTGGGTTTTTCTTGGATTATACGTATACCCTCCCCAACACTGTCCACCAAGCAATTCTATTAAAAAATCTCTCTGTCTCTTTCTCTCTCTAACCTCCTACATAGGTAGTAAATCAGTGCAGGACAATGGTGAAACTAGAGTGCTGTGGGCACAGTTCCACCAGTGCCATTTACAGTACTTGCTGTGTTACCTTGAGCAAGTCACTTAACCTCTTGAGTTAAATTAGTCTCTTCTCTCTGTCTCTCAGACTTTTTAAGCCTTCCTTATTCTTCATCCCCCATAATGATTTAATCATGATGCATTATAAATGGCCATTATCAATTATGTTCAAAACAGCACGTTCAGTCTTCAGAACCATAACTGTGATCATGACTAACAATGATTAAACATAACTAAATGGCCGGCAAGCAAAACCCATGGTGTTATGGAAAAGAAGATTGTGATTAATGATTCTCTCATAAATCATGATTTTTTCATGATTGACCATGATTGAATGTGCTTTTGCAAGAGCTGGTTTCACTGAAGACGGTGGGCAGTTCCAAGAGAGGCTGGAACAGAGTCAAGGGGAAAATAAGGGTCAAGGGAGGGGTGAACAGATGGGAAGAGCAGATTGGGGAGGGAGGCAGGGTCAGTAGCTTAAACTGAGGACCGTGCAGTATGAGCAGACTAGACAGACCAAATGACCTTATTCTGCTGGCTACTTCATACGTTCATATGACCATGGTCATAGTTACTGCAGTAAATTAAAAACAAATATTCATGCCAACCCACTGGTGGAGCTATAGTGCTACCACTCATGACGATGACCCAGGTTTGGGAACAAGCCTGAGTCATCAGTGGCCAGCTGGGGGAAGGGGAATCAAGTGTCCCAGAGGACGCTGTCCTCCTCCGGGTGGGTGAGTCTCCTTCCTCGCTGCAATACTGCCACCTGGGTGATCCCAGGTAGCAATGCAGCAGAGGATGCTGTGGGAGGTACTGACACTGGTCACAGATCTGGCGAGGAACACACACTTTGCATGCACATGCACCTAGGACCTTCCCTGAGTGCCAGCATCAGTGGGGACTGGAGGAAACAAGAAAATGGCCCCAATGCCTGGAAGATGACAGAGCCCGGTGGACCAAAGGGGGACTGGTCCTGGACCTCGCCCATGCATGGCAGCCTGATGAGAAGTATATAGGCGAGAGTAGCTCCCTTCTACCCCACCCAGGGGGGCTAATCTGTGGCAACATGGAGGCAGACCACTACACAGGAGACACAGGATCCTGCTAAGCCAGGCACCTTGGGGTTCCTGAGGGAATCCAGGTCAGTAGAGAGCAGGGGGCATACAATAAAGAATAGTAAACAAAAAAAAAAATTTTGACAAGCCCATTGGCACTGAGGGTTGAGACACTGGTAGCCACACCTCCTACCAAGCCAGTGACTGAGGTTCAGGAACGAGATGGATTATTGGGATTCAGCGGGGGGGCAGGGGGTTACAGGACTGCATATCTGATAACTGCTCTCACCTCCCAGGAAAGGAGGGCAAGCCGTGCTGCTCACAGTACTGCCGTCATGTGGAGGCGTCATGGCAGGGCAGCAGAAGTGATTCAGACTTGCCAGAGGCAGGAGCATAATGCCTTTGTGCTTCTATGCACAAGCATGCTGATGCCATTGCCTTGACTTTGGGGATCAGAGAAGTGCAAAAGGGACCATAACACTTGGCCAACTCCCTGACCCACGCTGTCACCCAAAGAACACCATCTAGTTTGGATGCAGTCTCCTGGATGATGATGGCCCTCCCCTTCCTGGTCACACCATGGGAAGGGGGGCAATTTGTGGGGGATTGTTTGGTGGGGTCCTATGGGAGGCATATGCTGGTCAAAATTGGGCTGACGCTGAGCAGGGCCGGCTCCACAGATAAAAAGCTATGGGGAGGGGGAAGACAAATATTCATTTCATCTTTTTCCTGCCTCTGTGGAATTTATCTTGTCCATTTAGGCGTCTAAACATAACAATAAGACATGAAAGACAGTGGGGTGCTGGAGGATACCCCCACACCCTGGGACACATTGTAGTCAGTGTAGCCCAGTGCTGCAGGCAGAGGGTCTTATAGCCCCAGGAAATGTGGGTATTCCTCAACACCCCACACACTGAAGTGTCTTACTGCGCTTAGAAAATGGGTTCTGTGGCACATTGTTTAGAAAAAAATATGTAAAATATATATAAAAAGAAAAGGTTTGGGGTAAAAGTTTTGTTTCTAAAGTAAAATAGTTCTTCCACATATAGGTTAACACTAAAGGGTACTGGAGAAGTTGTGCCTGTGTGAATGCTGTCACTACCACATTGTGTTTTGCAGAAGTTGTGTTCTTATGTATGGTATGTGGCGAAGACAGAGCTATGGTTTATAACTACTGGCCTCTAAATCTCCCATGTCTTTTGTAGCCGGTATGAAGTTCGTAGTTTTTTCCAACTGCAGAGTGTGGGTGGTGGTTTGTTTCATAAATAGAAGTGTGGGAGATAGGTACCTGGGAGCAGTGGAGGTTTTAAGCACATGCAACCCATGCATTTGCACTGGGCTCTGAGTCAGCGATGGCCTATCTGTAATTAGAGAGGCTTTATCTGGGTCCCAGGTGGGCCGTGGAGTTCTCCGAGGCATCAGGCCGACACTGGGATGTAGGCTGCATCCCTAGAGTCCCCTTCATCTCTGTGAGCTGAGGCAGGGATTTTCTTGTTTCGTCCATTGTACCCCCCAGGGCTCATTCGTGCAATGGCGTCTCTAGACATCTGCTGCAGCTCTGCCCCTCTACTCTGTGCTCAGACGTGCGCACGTCCCTCTGTCTTCCACCAGGGGCCGCTGTTGCACTGGGCAGTCCCCAGATCCCTCCACAGAGAAAGGAGAGCAGTCTACGGACGCTCAATCTTCTCTCTCTCTCTCCCCTGCCCACCCACGATGACCTGGGCTCATTCCCAAACCAGGGGCGCCGGCATAGCGCAAGGTGTGGTGTCCAGTGCCTCAACCCTCAGTGCCACCGGGCCGGTGGGTAGTTTCTTTTCATTGTTGTTTTTTGCTATCATTAACACATATTACCTAAAAAATTCTATGTAATTAAAAAACTTGGCTGACTGAAAGGGGTTGAGGTCCAGAGAAACTAAAAATTTTGTATTGCACTGCTGGTATTTCTGCTCGTTTAGTCATGACAGGCGTTTCAGTCGGTTTACAAAACAGTATGCCTTCTTCTTTTTTCTTCATTCAATCTACATTTTTCTCCCCTATGGGGAGCTGGCAGGCAGGGCACCGCTCCCCCCCCAGGAGGTGGGAATCATATCCAACCCCGACTGGTGTCCCCATCACTGAAAACACCACTGGGCTATCATGAAGCCCACCTGCTCGGTTTTCTCCTACCCATGCCATGGCCACACGTACACATTTGGAGGCACACAGTGCAGCGCCCTCCCTATTTATGCCATCCACCCACCTGCATTACTCTCAGGCCTCCACTTGGGGGCAGTTGTACTGCAGGGGCAACAAGGTCCCTCCCCAGGAGAGGACAGCTGCCTTACGGCTGCTCAATCCTGCTCCCTCCCTACCCCCTGACCGACCTCTGATGACTCAGACTCACTCCCAAACCCAGGTCATTGGTGTAGCATGAGGTGTGGCATCCAGCGCCTCAACCCTTAGTGTCACCAGTCTGGCATGTATGTGTCTTTAATGATGTGGGAGACAGAAAGGCCAAATAAGATGACAAACTAAAACAAGGGAGAGGAGACAAAAGTAGAGTTGTGATTTACCCTTACGGCTGGGAAGGAATGGCCCCACCCCTCCACCCCACTAGCAACACTGTCTATTAGGGGCCCTGGCACTGAGCTTTGCATGAGGCTCCCATGGGGCAAAATCCTCCACTGCCTGGGACCGTTCGCTCAGCCTACACAGTGGAGGCCTTTAAAGCATTGCTAAAAGCCTATTTGCATGCATTATAATTTCCAGATAATTTTTAAATGTAATTTAAATTGAATCAGATCATTTAGGAAGTATAAGAAAACAGAAGGAACAGGACAGAGAACTGTACCAGTTAAGGCAGAAGAAAGCAGGGAGGGTAGTCAGAATAGCAAAGGCACAAACTGAGGAAAAGATAGCTAACTCGGTTAAGAAGGGGGATAAAACCTTTTATAGGTATATCAGGGAGCGTAAAAAGACAATGGGAGGGACAGTGAGGCTGAATAGAGTGGATAGTGGGTGGGTAGAGAGTGACAGTGAAAAAGCAGGGATACTGAATGAATACTTCTGTTCAGTATTTACAAAAGAGGAAGTGGGGGAGGTGCCTAATCCAATTAACAGAAGCACTCTGGAGAGGGGGGTCAATCCCAGTCCTTTCACAGAAGAAAGGGTTCTGAAAGAGCTCCTAAAACTGAAGAAGAAGAAGAAGAATCTGCATTTATATAGCGCTTTTTCTTACAACCAAAGCACTTTACAAGCAATGCTAGACTGGTAGTGAAGTGACTGAATGTGTGGTGGCGGCCATATCGCACATCATCACCCACACACAGCCTGGATAATTGCATGAACCAGCTTATGGGAAGGGGAATGTTCCCTACTCTTTGCGAAGATTGCCCTGGGTTCTTTTACTTCCACCTGGACACCCACCAGGACAACACCAGGATGGGTAGAAGGGACCTCGGTTTAACGTCTCATCTGAAGGACGGCACACCCCAGCAGTACAGCACCCCCCAATGAAGGTGGACAAAGCAATAGGACCAGATGGAATTCACCCCAGAATTCTAAAAGAATTAAGCAGAGAACTAGTGACGCCACTGACTACTCTCTTTAACAAATCATGGGAGGATGGGGTGGTACCTGAGGACTGGAGGAAGGTGGATGTGATTCCCCTTCACAAAAGTGGGACCAAGACAGAGGCAGGAAACTACAGACCTGTCAGTTTGACCTCTGTAGTAGGGAAAGTGATGGAATCACTTCTGAAGGAAAGAATTGTTGAGTACCTAGAGGCCAGTGGGGCACAGGACCCAAGGCACATGGGTTCACAGCGGGAAGGTCATGTCAGACGAATCTAATTGATTTCTTTGACTGGGTGACCAAAGTAGTAGACCAGGGAGGGGCTGTGGACATGGCCTACCTAGACTTTAGCAAGGCATTTGACACAGTCCCACACAAAAGATTAGTAGTCAAATTAACCAGCCTGGGAGTGGGTCCCAGGGTGGTAGCCTGGGTAAAACACTGGCTGAACAACAGGACACAAAAGGTAATTGTAAATGGAGTCCACTCTGAAGAAAGAGGGGTTACTAGTGGGGTACCGCAGGGTTCAGTACTGGGTCTAGTCCTTTTTAATGTCTTTATAAGTGACATTGCAGAGGGACTGGAAGGAAAAGTATGCCTCTTTGCAGATGACACAAAGATCTGCAACAGGGTTGATACACAAGGAGGCATGGAAACGATGAGAAGGGACTTGGCGAGGTTGGAGGAATGGTCAGAACTATGGCAGCTTGGATTCAATGCAAAGAAGTGCAAAGTAATGCACCTGGGAAACAAAAACCCAGAGGAAGATTACACAATGGGGGGGAGGTAGTAACAACAACAAAAATGGAAAGGGACCTGGGGGTAATCATATCAGATGACCTTAAGGTTGGCAAGCAATGTGAGAAGGCGGTAGGGAGGGCTGGGGGGATACTGGGATATATAGGAAGAGGTATCACCAGTAGAAAACAGGAAATTGTTATCCCCCTGTACAGTGGAATCAACAAAGTCCAAGAGGGTAGCATCTTTCAGAAAAAGAGATGTGCACGAACAAGGGGACACAATCTGAAGATGGGGGGGGGGGACGGCTCAGGGGCAATTTGAGGAAGTATTTTTTCACAGAGAGGGTGGTGGATGCATAGAACAGCCTTCCTGAATAGGTTGTGGGGTCTAAAACTGTAGGAGAATTCAAGAATGCATGGGACAGACATAAGGCAATTTTTGTGGGGGTAGGAAGAAACAGGCTGTTGGTTAAATAGGATCTGCAGCTTATCCTCTAGGTAGGGAAATGGGCAGACTAGGCGGGCCAAGTGGTCCTTATCTGCTGTCAAATTCTATGTTTCTATGAATGTATTACTGCTTTATTTATAAAAAAAAAAGTCATTTTTTTATGTTTAGCTACTATTTTTATTGATCGTACAGTGCCAGGAGCCCCTGGGATAGGGTGCTTTATAACTAAACTTTGCCTTGCTGTAAGCAAGCTGACAGGTGTAAGTGGAACACAGGAGCGAGAACAAGCATTAGCCAACACCAGCCATGTTCTCCTTCTGGTATTCACTGTGTAGCTGTTAGGCACAGAAAGCACAGCAGCCACCTGTGCATTCTGAATGTGTGCTATGACAACTGGACTTGGCTCTTATTTTAATTTCTCTGATGAAATGATGTTGAAATATGCACACAATGGTACTGATATTTATGACTGTATTTTTAAACCAACTTACTAAAGCAGAAAAAGTGCCATCCACTTTTTTTTTTTTGGGGGTGCTGTTTTATCTGTTCTCACTGGGGCACTGTCAGCTTTTAGTATTTATTTTGGCCCTTTGAGACCAGAGTGCCTCTCAAAGACTACATGCTTGCTGACTGTCTTTAGGTGGCCCATTTTGCCTAATTTATTAGTCTATTATTTTCAATCAAAATGTGATTTTAGTAGTAGTATAAACTTTTTTAAAACTGAAAAAATATCACACCATTAGGGCATCAAAGTACCCTTTTTGCAAGGTGCTCCTGTGAGGAAAATTTTACAAGCAGGCTGCAGTACCAGAATACAAAAATATATCTTTGGATACACATAGTAAATTCATAAAAACACAACATACTCAAATGTTTGTTCTGTTATTGTTAAGCCTGTATGATGTCTATGCAGTTTTTTCTTTCTTAAAATCTTAATACAGTTTACTTAATTGCAAAAAAAAAAAAACACAAAATAATTTACAAACCTATTTCTGTACAAACGCATTTGATGTAAATATCGCATGTATTGCACATATCTATCTACCCAGCATAAGACTTGCTTTCTGAACTGGTTTCCTTCAATATATTCAAACCATTAATCAGCAAATGCCTTAAGGAAGTCTGCCGTTGTCATACTAGTTAGCACGTCATCCTACGCTAAGCAGTTTTATCCAGCATTATGCTCTTTCTGTCCCTCTAAACTGGTTATAATCATATTTATTAAAACTAATTAGAATTGCCATAACTGTTATTTTTATGCCACTGTTCTATTAGTCATGTAAACTCTCTTCATTTGTATATTCGCGCTCTCCGGAACCACAGAAACATAGACACTGACGGCAGATAAGTATCGCTTGGCCCACCTAGTCTGCCCATGCTTTGTCCACCTCTGGACTGCCACTGTGTCTTGTTTATATTGCCCTGTACTTAGCAGGACCTCCTTGTAAATGAGCTTGCTCAAAGAAGTTTTCCTGTTGAAATAAACTTGAACCTGAACATATAAATATGTTTCCTTTAAAACACTCACATCTAGAACGTAGTTCCTGCTGAATGGCAGTACTGAAAACTTTTGGTGATGTTGTTGTACGGACAGATGGAGTAATTTTCTTCCATGTAAGTACTGCCATAAATTGAAATGACTTTCCCCACATAAGGTCCAAGGTTTACGCGCTACAAAGTCCCTGGCACCTCTATTTCTTAGTGAAAAACCACGATCTGGTTTAACCAATTTTTCAGTTAGCGTTCAAGGCTTTATCTCAGCATTCTTTGTATTTGGGTCATCTAAATCCATGATCACGGTTTGTTCAAAGGCAGCCACCCCAACTGTTGATACATCATGCAGCGGTGTGTTAGTCACAAAGGTGGGCAAAGCTTTCCAATCTATGATAAGTCATATCTGATTTGTGCAATTCCTTTTTCTTTGAATGACCACAGACGTGGCTACCATAGTCAATAATGGGCAAAATTAACTGATTCGCTGTAGTAAGAGGTGTACCCTTAGTCAAGCAGAATGCAGAGAGCAACCTTAATGCCCCTATACAAAAATTGACTTCTTCTGTAAGATATCTGATGTGGAGGTTATATTTAAGGTGCTGATCAAAGGACCCCCGATATTTGCAATCAGTAGCTTGTGTAAAGGTAAATCTTTCAACAGTTTGCATGCCTAAATTTTACATTCAATGCTTGCGGTGAAAAGCCACAGTTTGAGGTTTTTTTTATTCACTACCAATTTAGAGGATATAAACTATTTTTGCATACAAACAAAGTCACCCTGAAAGCTTCTCCTCAACTTTGCTATAATTTTGCTCCCGTTGCAACTAGCATAATATCATCAGTGTACAGCTGTATACTCATCTCTATGACTTTTTCTGGTACCCTATTTATATAGGTTAGGAATAACAATGGACCTAGCAACATAGATTGTTGAGGTACTCCTCGGGTGACTGACGCTTTCCCTGACAATTTTCCTCCCACTGCTACCATCTGTGTTCTTTCTCAGCGGTAAGATTCAAACCACTCACAAGTCTCCTTAGCTATTCAATATTTTCCAATCTGCTCAAAATAATTTTATCATCAACTTCCGGTGACATCACCATGCCATGCGGCTGTGCTGAGACGGTGCTCTATACCACCATGGTTTTTAAATTAGATTTTGACTTCCCCTCCACACCTCACGCTATGCCGGTGACCCGGGTTCGGGAACGGACTCGGGTTGCTGAGGGAGGAATGAACGTCCCTGCAGATGCTCTCCTCCCTCTGGGGTGGGATACCAGTGGTGCTTCTAGCACCTGACACCCCTGAGGCCGGTGGATGCACAGGCTTTTGGGGCACCAGTGGCTCTACTGGAGTCAGGGAGGGGGATGCTGTTAAGCACGTGTCTGTCGGCGTGTGTCAGCACGTCGCCAAGCCTGGACATATGTCCTAAGCACAGGCATCCCAGCGGAATGGGAGAAAACAGAGGAAAAATGTAACATCCCTGGCCCTATGAGCGTAAATGAAACTGGGGATGGGATGCCTTGGGGATTGCCCTGGTGGACGGAGTAGGAGGAGGTATGAGGCCTCCTCTGAAAGCCATGGGAGCCGGGCAAATAACAACAAAAAAAAAAAAAAAAAGATTTTGGCTTCCCCCAAAAGCAAATCGCATACCAGAAGCCCTCCTGAGCATTGTAGGGTCATGGCTAGCCATTCAAAATCCAAACCGGGACCCTCGGGTGGTCTGAAACAACAAAAACTCTATCTTCAACCGTGGGGCATGCAGAAAGCTCCTGCACCAACTAGGCCACTCGAAACCATGGTCCCAGAGCCAGAGCCGGAGGCAGCTCCTCAGAAGATGAAGAGGACATTACAATAACTTCTCGACAGCTTTGTCAGGAACTTCGCCAACTCACTCAATCCATGGATATGTTTAGGGAAGAAGTGGCAGAAAATAAAGCCAAGTTACTCCATCATGACCAGTAAATGGAGGAATCTCTATCGACTCAATCAGATACTTTAGACCTGCACAATGGAGCTATCATACAATCACATGATCGATCCCAATTCCTCTTAGAGAAAATAGAGGATTTGGAAAACCGATTGAGGAGAGTGAACCTGAGGATCCATGGCTTGCCAGAACACACGGAATCGGGAAACATGCCAGAATTCATAGAGAGCCTGCTAAAAGAGTTGTTGAGTTTAGAGAAGGACGTACCCTTAAATATTATTAGAGCCCACCGTACTTTAGCGGCCCTGCCAAAAGATCCAAAGGCCAGGCCGCGATTGGTGGTCCTCGCGTTCCTGGACTACCACATGAAAGAGCTGGTACTCCGTAAGGCCTGGTCGTATAAGGAGATCGTTTTCAGTGCCAAAAGGCTCTTTATTGAACCTGATTACGCCCCTACAACCATGGTGAAAAGGAAAGAGCTTAGAACTAAAGGCCTGAAAGCCAGGGTAGATTTCCCAGCGAAGTTGAGGACCGCCTCAGACAGCGGGGTAAAGACATTTGAAACGCCTGTGGATGCAAAAAATACCTAGCTTCCTTGGTTATTGCAGTGGATGACATGGTAGCTCCGGGCCTGATGAAGGAGACTGACCACAGACAATGGCAACCTGCAAACAGGAAGTCTTCACTGTCCCCCATCAATGCCTATTCCAGCCTGTGGTCTAAGATCCAAGCAGCAGCTATAGTGAGGAAGCGAAACAGGGAAGAAGCCCAGATGACTGACCTCAGGAGAGACGCTACTAATCTAACTAAGGACTGACACAGTTCTTACAGTGTCTGCTGGTAACTTTACAATGGCTTTTAGCCATGATGATGACTGGGGATCCGGCCGGGGAGATGGGGTCTGGGGTGGCTGCCTGGTTGGAGAGTATAAAATACCCTTTATATGTTCCAGGTGGGCTTAACAGCAAAATGTATTTATCTCAAGTAAAGGGGAAAGAGAGGAGGAAAAGAAAATTTCTCTTCTTTCTTTATGCTTTGGATGGATAACCTGGTGGCCACCTCCTCGCCTTGGTGGTCCTCGCCAGCCAAAGGGGGAGGTTAAATTACATCAGTGGGGTGGGATGTGGAGCTCTTTCTCTTCCCTTTTCTTTTTTTGTGAGGAGGAGGAGGGGGAAGAAACAGAAACTTCATGTCTTCATTTAATTATTGTCTTACTTAAGAGTGAGCTCCTTGTCCTATGCCCTCATGCCTGTAGTTTAGTATTTTAACCGTGGGAGGGGGGCTGCTCTCCTTCTCGGGCGCTCACTTCATGGCACACAGCCAACCATGCCAGTTGCCTATAGATCCCGACATAGGGACTAGGCGACATGGTGCTGGTCTCATTCCAGCACCTCCCCCCACCACTCTACATCTACCGAGTGGGGGGACCAACGTTACATTGTTGTTTGCCAGTTGGATCAGTTTGGTCCCAGCTTCTGTTAAAAAATGTTTTGGTTGGTTATCTAGTTATCTTAGTTACAATTTCTCCTGTGCTGTGTGTCCCCTCCTGCTCACTCTCTTTGGAGGTTTGTCTACCTGGGGGGGGGAGCTCCACAAGGATGACTTTAGCAAGATTTTTATTTTAATATCATGGGTGATCTAATTATTACAACTTATAACATAAGAGGACTAAATAGTCCAGTTAAGAGAGCAAGAGTATTTGGAGAGATTAGCAGGTCGGGAACTCGTATTGCTTTACTACAAGAAACCCACCTTACTTGTAGCAAACACCAGAAGCTTTGCCGCGGTTGAGTGGGACAGGTTTATGCTTCCACATACCTAGCCCACCCCCACTGAAGGGGCACAGCTGTTCTGATTCATAAGTCTTGCCCAATCCAGATTATCTCCACCCAATCTGATTCAGAGAGGAGATATGTCATACTACAAGCCTTATGGTTGGACACCCCCGGCACTATTGTCTGCTTATATGCCCCAAATGAGGACAAAGAAGCAGCTGCCTTCTTCAAAGACCTCTTTCTTAATACCCTTCACATTATGGACCAACTATGTATTATAGGTGGAGATTTCAATACAATTTTGTCCACGTCTCAGGACAAACAAGGGGGTCCATCAATACTAGAGTGGGGTCAGCGGGGCATACTTTGCTCTATTCATCACAAAATCTGGGCCTGGTGGACACATGGAGGAGGACAAATGGGAGGTCCAGGGACTTCTCCTACTTCTCTGAGAGACATCTATGTTATACTAGAATTGATTTGCTCTTCCTCACTGAAGAGTGGATGCACGCTGTCACATTGTGCCAAATATTAACCCGTACCCTCTCGGACCACGCCCCAGTTCAAATAGCCCTGAGTATCTCTCCTCAAATCTGAAACTCCCATTGGAGGCTAAATGTGGGACTTCTTAATGACTCAGGGTTCAAGGACCTAGTGACCAATACCATTGAAGCCTATGTTCGAGAGAACCCGGTAGGGTTGACATCGCATGCAGTAAGATGGGACGCCTTGAAGGCGGTCCTCCGTGGGTCCATCATAGGGTACTCCTCAGCCGACAAGAGGCGCAGAGCTCAAAAGAGAATGGAGCTAGAGGCAGAAATTAGGGACTTAGAGTTTCAACATAAAATTACATTGAATAAACAGACCCAGAAACATCTAGCTGAGAAACGTCAGGCCTTGGACAGGCTGCTCACAGCTCAAAAAGAAGCATCCTATAGAAGGGTTCACCAAACTTATTATGAAGGTGGTAACAGGGCGGGAAAGGTGTTGGTGGCCACCCTCAGGTGGCAGCAATTAACTAGGCTGATCCCGAGGCTTAGTGATCGGTAAGATCCTGGAAAAACACTTTGCCACCCAGAGGACATAACAAAGTCTTTGCAGATTTTTATAGAGGTTTGTACTCCCAAGACCCTATCCTAACCTTTGAGGAAAAATTCTCCTCTTTTAGTGAGGGTCTGACATTACGAACCCTTTCACAGCTAGCCCTTGAAAGCCTGGATGGAGCTATCTCTAACTCTGAGCTTCTTGCACTAATCACTGATTTGAAGAATGGCAAGCCCCCAGGGCCTGATGGATGTCCCCCGGAAGTTTTTTAAAATCTTCTCAGATCTTCTATTGCCGTTGCTCTTGCTGGTATGTCAGGAGATTAAGGATGGTGGAGCCACTCTGGACTCCTGGCAATTGGTCCATATCTTGGTAATTCATAAGGAGGGCAAAGACCCACTAGATTGCAGGGTGTACAGGCCCATCTCCCTTCTGAATGTTGATTTAAAATTATTTACGGGCTTGTTGGTGAGGAGACTCCAGACTCAGGTTGCTTCATTGGTGCATGAAGACCAGACAGGCTTCATTATAGGATGGTATTTATTTGATAATATTAGAAGACTTCTTAATAGTATCTTCTCCCAAGCTAATCAGAAACAGTTCCAGATTGCTACTTCCATGGATGCAGAAAAAGCATTTGACTGGGTTAATTGGAACTTTCTAAAAGCATCCATGGATGGAATGGGATTCGGATCCAAATTCATGCATACTATTTCCCAATTATATTTTAAACCACAAGCAATGGTGAGGGTAAATGGTGTGAGTTCACCCTTTTTTCCTTTGACCAGAGATACGAGGCAGGGTTGTCCACTCTTGTCACTCCTCTTTGCCCTCTGTCTGGAGCCTCTCACTGCTAAAGTGAGACAGAGTCTGAAAATTTTGGGGATTAAGGAGAGAGTGCGGGAGCAGAAACTTTCTCTTTATGCGGATGACTCCATCTTTTTCTTGTCCTCCCCTGAAGTACCAACCCCAGCCTTATGTGAGACACTACGAGCCTTTGGAGAAATCTCTGGCTATAAAATTAACTTTTCAAAATCTGAGGGGGAGAAGAAGCCCACCCTCAGCACGACAAGTGTTTTGACTCATTTGTTTATTTACTGGTTTCTTTTTCTTTAAAAAAAAAAAAAAAAAATTTATCTGAGGATCAGTGGCAGGATTTTTAGTACAGCAAATTAATAAAAAGGGAACTAGGAGAGCTTCAGTAGCAGACAAGTAGTGGAATTGCAGTATAATGTGTGCAATGCAGTGGCTATGGGGCAGCCATATTCAGGCAGACCTTCTGGACACTGAGGTGCTGCCCTATCTGCATGCATCTCTCTGGACTGCGGGATGAGGTAGCCAGACTCAGAGCAGAAGTAAATTGGGTCAGGAGTACCATCACCCCTATCCAGGGACCACCAGTCCAATGCCACTGCCTCAAAGGATGCCGAGAGACGAGGAGCACTTGGATGACAGTGGGCTCAGGGAGGGTTAGAGCAGTTAAGCAGAGGCACATCCCAGAGCCTATTCCACTCAAGAACTCATATGCCACACTGGCAAATGAGACAACCAAATAGAGGTACCCAGAAGTGGAAGGAAAGGATGTGGAGGTTAGCTAAGGAGGTGACCTCAGCGGGAAGCAGTGGACCCCAGAGGAGGAGGAAGCGAATCCTGGTGGGGACTCCATCATAAGAGGGATCCAGCTAGGAACACAGGAGGAGGGAGAGGACAGGGGTGAGGTGCCTACCAGGTGCCACGGCATGGAGGGATGGAAGGAAGATCCTGGGGATCACTGGGAAGGCAAGACGGGAGGGTGAGCTGGATGTCATTATCCACCTAGGTACTAATGACCTGGCAAATGGGGAGCAAAGGAAGTTCAGGAAGAGTTTAGGAAACTGGGGAGGGTCTCCAAGCAAGTAGCTACTTCTGTCACGTTCTCAAGAAGTACTACCTGTGAGAGGCAAGGGAGGAAACTTATGGAGTGCATGCACTGGAACTTTAACTCATGGTTGAAGAACTGGTGCTGTGAGGAAGGGTTTGGATTCATTGGTGACTAGGGACCCCACCTGGAGGGATGGAGGTTTGTTCAAGCCCGACGGCCTGCATCCATCCTGGAGGGAATCCAAGCACTCAATGATAAGTTTAAATGCTACATTGACAAGCATTTAAACTAGCAAAGGAGGTGACAGGCCAGCAAGGAGGTACCTACTTCTCACCCCAACTAGCAGTGGAACCAGTGAACCAGAGGTAGCTATCTCTGCAAAGCAGTGTGCAAAGATGGAGATTAGTGCCCAAGAGGCAGATAAGCAGAAAAGGGTCAAAATTCAGCAGAAGGGCAGACAGCAAGGAGAACCAGGGATAAATGACAACCAAGGAAGGGGCTGGAGTAGAACAGTGAAACAGTCTAGGGAGGTCAAATCATGGAAAACCATGTGCAAATGCCAGAGCCTTAGCAACAAGATGGAAGATCTGAGGCTGTCATGGTACAGTCAGACCTGAACATTGTGGCCATCACTGAAACCTGGTGTAATGATAACCACGACTGGGAGATGACCATACCTGGCTACAACATATTCAGAAGAGACAGAGCAGGCAGGAAGGAGGAGGAGTGGCACTGTATGTGAAAATGACATAAGGGCCACAAGAGATCCAGGAGGAACAAAATGGGGAGAGATACTGTGGGTTAAGCTGGAAAGAAAAATAGGGACAGCCATCCGCACAGGTGTGGTCTAGACCACCAGCCCAGAAAGAAGAAACAGATAGGAGCTGATGCTAGCTATCCAAAGGATGGAAGACAAGGGTGAGGTAGTACTGGTTGGAGACTCCAATTCCAGACGTGGACTGGAGCATCCCAGCAGCAGCATCAACTAGGAGCAGATTTATCCTGGACTCCTTCAGGCGCCTTCCTCAAGCAACTGGTCATGGAACCAACTCGGCAGAAGGCAACATTGACCTTGTGCTCACAAACAGGGACAGTGTGATGGGGGTAACAGTGGGGAGCACCTGGGAAACAGTGACCACCAGTCACTGTGGTTTGAAATCACAGAAAGAGCAGAACCAAACCACACAAAACACGATCCTGGATTTTAGGGGCAGACTTTGGGAAAATGGGGAGATACTTGAAAGAGGCATTAAGGGAATGGGACAGGAATCAGGGGTTGAGGAACAGGGCAGTATTTAAAATGGGGATTACAAGAACAACAGAATTATGCATTAACCAGGTTAGCAAGAGGAAAAGGAAGAGGAGACCATTATGGTTTTCCAAAGAGGTAGCAAAAAAGTGAAAGCCAAAAAGATTGCATTCAGGCAATACAAAAAGACACAGGCAGAAGGGGATAGGGAGAAGTACCAGGAGAAGCAAAGGAGGCAGGGAGGTCAGTAAGGGAAGCCAAAGCTCAGACAGAAGAACACGCTGCAAAATCAGTGGGTAGAGGGACAAAACCTTTACAGGTACATAAGTGAAAAAGAAAGACAAAGAGAGAGGATAGTGAGACTGAAGGGGAGGATGGGGGCGTGGAGGATGACAACAGTAAAGCTGACATTTGAACAGGTATTTCTGCTCAGTTTTTACTGAGGAAGAGGAGGTAATGGGTCTGAAGGAGCACAAGGGGTGAGAATGGTGCAGAAATGGACACAAGTCCCTTTACACAAGAAAGGGTCCTGAAGGAACTGGAAGTAATAAGAGTTGATAAAGCAATGGGACCAGATGGGGTGCACCCTAGGGTCCTTAAAGAACTAAGAGAGGTGGTGGCTGAACCTCTGGCCATCCTGTTTAGCCGATCACTGGAAACAGGGAGGTACCCAAAGACTGGAGGACAGCAATGTAGTCCCTTATACAAAAGTGGGAACAAAGAGGAAGCAGGGAACTACAGACCAGTCAGCCTCACCCCGGTAGTGGGGAAGATCATGGAAGCACTACTGAAGGAGAGATTGGTGGAACATCTGGTTGTCAATGGACTACAGGACCCAAGGCAGCATGGCTTCACCAGGGGAGGTCATGTCAGACCAACCTCGTTGAATTTTGACTGGGTGACTAGGGAGGTGGATCAGGGGAGGGCAGTGGACACGGCCATCTGCACTTCAGCAAGGCCTTTGACACTGTGCCACATAGAAGACTATTACACAAACTGAGGAATATGGGTGTGGGCAGGACAGTAGTGTGGTGGGTGGGTAACTGGCTGGGTGGCAGGACACAGAGGGTGGTGGTAAAATGGCTGTCCACTCCACAGAGGGAAGAGTGACCAGTGGGGTACCACAGGGATCAGTGCTGGACCGGGTCCTATTCAACATCTTCATCAGTGACATTGCAGAGGACCTAGAAGGCAGAATTTCACTGTTCACTGATGACACAAAGCTCTGTAACAGAGTAGACACACAGAGGGTGTAGACAGAATGAGAAGGGACCTGCAGAAACTTGAAGAATGGTCGGGGTTTGGCAGTTGAAATTCAATGCAAAGAAGTGCAAGATAATGCATATGGGGCACAAAAACCCTGGCACAATATATCAGTTGGGGGTGAGGATATAGCATGCACCAAGCAGGAAAGGGATCTTGGGGTTGTCATCTCTGATGACCTCAAGGTAGGGAAACAGTGTGACAAGGCAGCAGGTAAGCAAATAGGATGCTGGGATGTATAGGCAGGGCATCACCAGCAGGAAAAGGGAGGTCATAATTCCGCCACACAAGACACTAGTGAGGTCCCACCTGAGTACAGTGTACAGTTCTGGAGACCATACCTACATAAGGACATAGACAGGGTAGAGAAGGTTCAGAGGAGGGCAACAAAGATGGTACTTGGATTGCATCACAAGTCCTATGAAGACAGGTTGAAGGAACTGAACATGTACTCCCTGGAGGAGAGGAGGGAGAGAGGGGATATGATAGAGACATACAAGATCTTACAGGGAGGAACAGGGTGCAGGAAAACACTATTTTAAGCTAAAAGATGTTCCAGAACTAGAGGGCATGGGATGAAGTTGGAGGGAGGACGATTCAGAGGAAACATGAGAAAGAATTTCTTCACAGAACGGTGGTGGACAAGTGGAACACCCTGCCAGAGGAAGTGGTGGGGGCTGAAACAATAACGGGATTTAAGAATGCATGGGATAGACATAAAGGAATTCTAGAGGTCAGGGGTAAGGGGCAACAGACTTCTAGGAAAACAAACTGAACTTACAAGCTCAAATGGGCAGACTGGGTGGGCCATAGGCCCTTATCTGCCGACACTGTCTATGTATCTATGAAGCTCTGATTCTCAGTGGACAGGCTCCACGGAGATTTAAGGAAAACTTCCCCTTCAGATGGGCCCACAGAGGACAAATTCGATATCTAGGCATTCATGTGTCCACAAACCTTTCTAGATTATGTGCCCTTAACTATGGGAGGCTTTGGGAACTGGTGAGCAGGGACTTGGCTAGATGGCGGCTCCTCCCTCTCTCCCAGGTGGAACGTATTTCAGTGCTTGAAATGAACATTCTCCCTCGTTTTCTGTTCCTGTTTCAGAGCCTTCCCTTAGCATTGCCAGTCTCCTTCTGGAGCAGACTGACAAGGGAGACACAGGGGGTTGTCTGGCAGTGTAAGAAGCCTCAAGTGGCCAGACGCTTTCTATTCCTACCTCGTGAGAAGGGTGGTCTGGCTTTACTCAACTTTTATTTTTATTACATAGCGGCTCAGATGGTCCCTGTCCTGTCTTGGGCCAGACAAAGGATTGAGTCGAGATGGTATGAGATGGAGGATTCACTTCCAGAGGGGGAGACTGCTCTATACCATGGCTTTGGTCCCCCCCCCCCCCCCGGACTATGTCCGGTAAGTTAACAACCGATGGGTGAGACAGGGATGGTCGGTCCTGCAGAGAGTTAGGAAGCTTACGGCTACCTCTGATGAGGTGGGCCCACTGTCGCTTATTTGGCATAAGCCTGCTTTTTTCCCTCCCATGCTGGATCTTGGTTTTGCAGAATGGAGCGCGCAAGGGATTACCAGGTTTACACAGATGACTGAGGGGGGCCACTGTATTTCGTTTCAAAGAGCAAAAGACAAGTTTAACTGGGATGACAGAGAATTTTTTAAGTGTATGCAAGTCAGACATTTTATAAATTCTTCAGACCACCTAATGAGGCTAACAAGACCTTACTCGACCTGGGAACAATTTTTGTTTAGAGTGGTCACCATTGACACCAAAGCCAAACCAGTGACAAATCTGTATAGGATGTTGTTAGGAGGAGGGGAGGCATCCTTAGCAGTACATAAAAACAACTGGGAACAGGAGGCCGGAAAAACTATAAGAGAATCTGACTGGGATCGGCTGTTGAAGGTGGGCTGGAAGGTGACTGCTTCACCGGTATGGCGGGAGTTTTACTGGAAAATACTTATTTGTTTCTTTAGGGTTCTCTTGATCACTCACCATTACACAGGGGAAATGCCTTGTGCTGGAGGGAGTGCAGGGGTGGAGGGCAGTCACTGGCATATTTTTTGGGCTTGTCCAAAATTGGCAGCCTTCTGGGGACATCTAGAGGAAGCAGTGAAACAAATATTAGGGGTATCCATCCCACACCCCTTTGAAAACTGGGTTTTGGGGCCCCAACAGCAGTGCTTTTGGAGGGGGGACTCCTGTAAGGTTGCACTCACACTTTTAGCAGTGGGATTGAAACGTATCATTTCTAGATGGTTGAATAAGGAACCCCCGAGGTTATCTGATTGGATTGCTAGAGTCCGAGAAGTAGTGTTAATGGAATTCCTCACAGCTAAGCGGAGACTACAGCATGAGAATCATTTGCAGCGCTGGCAGCAATGGGAAACCTGGCTACTACACTATGAGGGACAACCCTAGAGAGACCTTGCTTTCTCTTATTCCCCCTTTTTTCTTTTTTCTTGATTTCTCTTTTTCAGTAGTTCATAAGGTATCAACCTATGTGGAAGGAGAGATGTAATCATGGACATTAACTCTATGAGATTAAATGAGGGCGGGAGGGGTTGGTGATACGCAGCTTAATAGTTAAGGCTTATGTTTAGGCCATAGTTCATGGTTTTAATTTGTTTTATTGTTATCCCTAATAACAGCTTTGGTATGATTAAATTGTTGTCTGGGACTGATTTTAGGGCTATCCTTAGAGGACCCAGACTGAATATTATTTTCTTTAATGAGCCACAGACTAAAGATATATAATGTATATATCTTAAGATAAGGTGTAAGTAATTCACTCTATTTTTTTTATAACTGCTACGTACCTGTCTTGTTTTAACTTGTATAACTGTGGCCAGCAGGCTTTAAATGAAGCTGAGTTTAAAAAAATAATAATAATTTTATCATCTACAAGGTCAGAAGTCTTTGGAGAGGTCCATGAACACCATGCCCACCACTCTCCCCTATCCAGAGGGGAGGAGACCAGATCTAAAAAGTAGCTAAGCCAAAGTGTTACCCAGCCTGAGCTTCTTGCTTCATAGTTTGTCTGAAGTTCCGCCTGCTCAATGCCTCTGCACATTCCTGAGGACAAGAAAATGTACATCTGAGCAAGGTGGCCCCAAACTGACATGAACTCATGCATGCACGACTTATGCATATTTTCAGCACTCTGAGATACACATTTGGCCTGAAAGTAGGCTTTGTTCTGAACATGGTAATATACTTTATATTGTAAAAATGAGCATGCTAACGCTTAGAAATACTGATCTGAAAATCAGAACTGTGACTCAGGGCACATCCTTCAACATCAGGACTGATGTGCATATCCCAAGTCACAGTTCCAATTTTCCAAGCAGTAGTTTTAAGTGTTCCCATTCTCATTTTTAGGGCTGCAGTGGGAGTATCCTTGAAGACCTGTTGCTGTGAGATAAGAACTCTGGCATTCCTTCCGACTAAACAACATGTTGGACATGAAGCACAGTCATCTCTGCATCCGTGGTGTCCCTGGAGCACTCTGCTCCTTGTCTGAACTGACACTGCACTATTTTTTCCATAACTGTGACACTGGGGGATTGGGCACCCCCAGTGTTACTCTTATGTTTGGGGGGGGGGGAGATGTGGGGTAGTGGGTACTGAGAGGGAGGGTCGAGCGGGGGGATATCTATAATTTAAAAGAAAAACAATTGGCAGTCACAGCACAATGTGCCATGCCCAAGATGGCCGCTGCACACCACTGCGCATTCACTAGTGGTCGTGCATATGCAGTAGACTGCAGCGGTCATCTTAGACACGGCGCATTGTGCTGTGACTGTAAATTTTTTTTTCTTTTAAATTACAGACACCCCCAACCTGACCCTCTCTCTCACTACCCATCACCCCGCACCCCCTCAGAAGCATAAGAGTGACACGGGGGGGGTGCCCAATCCACTAGTGTCACAATCAGAATGTCCCTGAGTTTTTTTCTTCCACATCCCCCAACCCGGACCCTCCTCTCAGCACCCACCACCCACACCTCCCCAAAAACATACTGAGGTGCCCAGTCCCTCAGTGTTGTGGTCAGGATGCCCACAAGTTTTTTCTTCCATATCCCCCCCAACCCTCCCTCTCAGCACCCACCACCCCACTCCCCCTCAAGAAATGTAATATGACACTGAGGGTCCCCAATCCCAGTGCCAAAATCTCGGTCTGTGACACTAGGGGGTGCCCGATCCCCCAGTGCCGAAGTCTTCTGTCCTTTTTTGTTGTTGTTGTATCTGTAAAAGGAAAACTGCCCACCAATGTCTTTTGCAGCCAAGACTCCCCCCACCCGACCTTCCCACTCAGCAACTACCACCCACCCCCAAGCCCTTATTTACCAACCCGAGGTCCAACACCATAATCCTCTCTGGACCGCAGACACGTTTTCATTCTTCAATGCCGGACCGCAAACTGAAGATATCAAGTATGTGCTTCAATGTATTTTAATGGGGTTTTGAACTTAGTAGCACAATGTGGAAATGTTTCACTATTTTTGCTCCAAATTTTCAACATACCTTTTTTGGGACACTACCTCATGAATAATGCAAGTGACGTTAGGTAAATCCGTCCCAAAAGGTGATTTCACGGTCGCTGCGCAAAATCACCTTTCGGGCAGGAGTTGAAAGTTTTCTACACCATTCTTCATGAGGTGGGATCATAAGATGGCTATGTTGAAAATTTAGCGTAAAAATATTAAAAAACAACAATGTTTACGAGCCTGTGTTTAATTTTGCGAACGCAGGCTCGTAACTTTGTTAATTTTCAATATTTTACTCCAAATTTAAAATATAGCCATATCTTTACAGCACCTCATGAATGTAACAGCTGTCATTTTTCAAATCCAGGCCTAAATATTTTTTTTACATCCCAAAATGTGATTTTACGGTCCATGCGCAAAACCATCTTTCGGGTAGGAGACGAAAATTTTCTCTGCCATTGTTCATGAGGTGGGGTCATAAGAAGGCTATGTTCTACATTTGGTGCAAACATAATGCAAAACAACAAAGTTATGAGCCTACGTTAAAGTTTGCAAACACAGGCTCATAACTTTGGTAATTTTCAATATTTTACCCCAAATTTACAACATAGCCATATCTTTACAGCACCTCATAACTGTGACAGCTGTCATTTTTCAAATCCTGGCCAAAATGTTTTTCCATCCTGAAAGGTGATTTCACAGTCCCTGCACAAAATCACCTTTCGGGCAGGTGTTGAAAACTTTCTCTGTCATTGTTCATGAGGTGGGGGTCATAAGAAGGCTATGTTGTAAATTTGGACCCGGATATTCAGAAGGGTTGCACATGGTGCAACAGTGTTGCATCATGCGCAACCCACTGATGCGCCCAGGTGCGATATTCAAATGGGGATTGGGCCTGGCATCAAATCTTGATGCGCTGGAGTGCATCAGTAATGTATGCAGCGCAGGTAGGGGGGGGCGTGCCCATGCATACTCCGCACATCCCGATATGTAGCCCAGGATGTGCTGAGCCCATGCAAGTGCAACCCCTACCTGTGCTGCACACAGATGAGCCAAAAAAAAAAAGGAACAATGGCTGGCCACCTACAGGTGAGCTGCCATATTGCAGGGCGCAACCCGGCAGCTGCCACCTGTGGGTGGCCATCCGAACTCCGGCTGCACCTTCGTATCGGCGCCCCCCCCATGCCCGACTGCAGGCATATGTAGATGTAAATAATCGTCCAATATCCCTGGTGGTCCAGTGGACCGCTCGCAGCCCGATCACGGGCATAAGTTGAATAAAATAAATGTCCTATATCCCTGGTGGTCCAGTGGACCGCTCGCAGATCGCGGGCATAAGTTGAATAAAATAAACATCCTATATCCCTGGTGGTCCAGTGGACCACTTGCAACCTGATCAGCGGGCATAAGTTGAATAAAATAAACGTCCTATATCCCTGGTGGTCCAGTGGACCGCTCGTAGCTCGATCGCGAGCATAAGTAATAACATGAGAGGTCCAATATCCCTGTGGTCCAGCGGTACCCCCACCCGCCCACTGAGCCCCACCGCCCCGCCCCGTCAGCAGCGGTAGCAGCACCACCGCCTGCCGCCCGCCACCTGCTGACTGACACCATATGGTAGGGCTGTACACCCACTGGTCCAAAGCATAAGCCAATCGGCAGCCAGTACCATTATTATACAGTCCAGATATGTGAATGGATCCATTCACATATCTGGACTTGTGTAGGACGGTATGGCTGCATGCCCATTGGCTCACGCTGTGGACCAATGGCATACAGCCCTACCGCACGGTGTCAGTCGGCGGGCGGCGGGTGGTGGGTGCTGCCGCCGCTGACCGGGGAGGGCGGTGGGGCTTAGTGGGCGGTGGGAGGGGGTACGCTGGATGACCAGGGATACTGGACCTCTCCTGTTTATTACTTATGCCCGCGATCGGGCTGTGAGTGGTCCACTGGACCACCAGGGATATAGGACGTTTATTCTATTCAACATATGCCCGCAATCGGGCTGCAAGCGGTCCACTGGACCACCAGGAATATTGGACGATTATTTACATCTATGTATGCCCGCGATCGGGCTGCGAGCGGTCCACTGGACGACCAGGGATATTGGACGATTATTTTATTCAACAAATGCCCACGTTTGGGCATTGGGGCACTTTTCCGCGATGTGCAGGGGGCATCGGTCCCCGACCGCTGCAGCCTGGCAGGACGCCAGGTGCAAGTCGCCGGGGATCAGCGCACCTGCATGCAAATGGAGTCATATTGACATGCAAATGGCCCCATTTGCACCTGGCATGCATTATGGCCCCATTTGCATGTGCACTTTTGAATATCGCGTTGTTGCACCTAGCGCAACGGAACTTGCGCTTAGCACATCCCCTGCTCCACTATGGCCACTTGGGCTGGTGCAGTGCCACTGTGCCATGCGCACTCTGCGGAGTGGCCAGGGTGCGATATTCAGCGATAGTGTGCGCGCTCGCTGAATATCACCCTGTCAACGCCCCGCGCAGCCAAGCTGCGCTGTGCCCAGGCTTGGGCCACAGCCTGGTGCAGTCTGAATATCCGGGCCTTGGTGTAAAAATATTGAAAAATCAACAAAGTTATGAGCCTACATTGAATTCTGCAAATTCAGGCTCGCAAATTTGGTAATTTTCAATATTTTTACCTCAAACTACAGCATAGCCATATATTTTCAGCACCTCAAGAATATGACAACTGTCACTGTTCAAATCGTGGCCGAAATGTTTTTTGGTTTTTTTTTCACATCCCGAAAGGCAATTTTGCAGTCCCTGCTTGAAATCACCTTTCGAGCAGGAGCTGAACATTTTCTCTGACATTGTTCGTGAGGAGGGGTCATAAGAAGGCTATGTTCTAAATTTGGTGTAAAAATATTGAAAAACAACAAAATTATGAGGTTACATTGAATTTTACAAACACAGGCTCATAACTTTGATAATTTTCAATAGTTTTACCCCAAATTTATAACATAGCCATATCTTTACAGCACCTCATGAATGTGACAGCTGTCATTTTTCAAATCCTGGCGAAAATGTAATTTTTTTTTACATCCCAAAAGGTGATTTTGCAGTCCCTGCACAAAATCACCTTTCAGACAGGAGTTGAAAATGTTCTATGCCATTGTTCATGAGGTGCAGTCATAAGATGGTTATGACTGGGTGGGCCAAGCGGTCCTTATCTGCCGTCAAATTCTATGTTTCTATGTTTCTATGTTTCTATGTTCTAAATTTGGTGTAAAAATATTTAAAAACAAAAAGATATGATGGTTTGCTGAATTTTGCAAATGCAGGCTCATAAGTTTCGTAATATTCAATATTTTTACCCCATATTTTCAACATAGCCATTTCTTTACAGCATCTCATGAATGTGACAGCTATCGTTTTTCAACTCCTGCCCAAAATGTGTTTTTGCATCCCAAAAGTTGATTTCACAGTCCCTGCACAAAGTCACCTTTTAGACAGGAGTTGAACATCTGGTCTTCCCTTCTTTCATGAGGCAGGGTCATACAAAGCTATGTTGAAAATGTGGTGTACCAGGGTTTTAAATAATTGATTAGCAGTTTTTTTCTTGGGACAATGCTAACTGTACAGAAAGTATTTATATAGGTTTTCTAGAAGTGTTATGTTTGTTAAACACAATGAGGCAAGTGCTATGCATTTTCACAATGTTTTAGCACTTTTATGAGCAAAACACTAATCATTTTTTGGAGTTAAATAAAACCCTGCGTACAAATATTACAAAACAACAAATTTATGAGCCTACGTTACATTTTAGTAATGCAATTTCGTAACTTTGGAAATGTTCAATATTTTTACCCCAGATTCCTCAGCTGCAGCCCTATGGGCTCTGGCCAGAGTTCGTTCAATATAAAAGATACTGCAATGTTCACATCAAATCCTACTTTCAGGCCATGTGTTTATCTCAGACTACTTAAAATATGCATAATTTGTGCATGCATGCATTTGCATCAGTTTGTGGCTACCTCGTTCAGATGCACGTTGTCTTGTACTCAGGAATGCTTGGAGGGATCAGGCAAGTGGAACTTCAGACAAGATATGTAGTAAGAAGCTCGGGCCACGTACAATCCCATTTTGATTGAAAACTAACAATAAACTAATAAATAAGGCAAAATGGGCCTCCTAGACATGGTCAGCAAGTGTGCAGTCTTGGACAGGCAAACTGGTCCCATAAGACCAAAAATAAATACTAAAAGCTGACAGTGCCTGTGACAGAGTGTATGTCCATCACGCTTCTTTCACCGGTAAACCCCTTTCATGACCTGGAAACACAGGTTTTGATAGGGGCCGTGGGAGGATTTGCAGCAAACCTCTCATTCTTTAAAGTTGTTCCTTTAAGGTCTCACTGCACTACATGCTCTACTTGTTGGCTATCCCACATGGGAAGGGTTAACAAGTAACATCTGAGCCCAATAAAGGGGGAGGGTGAACATTGGGGCAAAGGAGGTTCTGCTTACTGTTATGGGAACACAACCAGAGACCAAAGTGCAAAGAACCTTTTTTGTAAAGCTGAATAGAAGCTCTTTGCTTTTAGTAGGTTACTGAAAGTAAAGCAGTTTTCATTTAATTTAAAGTGCTGTCCAGAGTGTTCTCACTGTAAGTGGTCCACAAGCAGCTACCCTGTCACAATGCCCCAGTGTAAAAGCAGAGCAGCAGAACCAAAAGTGCAAGACAGGTTTCAAGCACAGGAATTAGGAGTTACATATGAAAACCTTGCAGCTTGCATCTTGCAGTCTTGTGATTGGAGAAGGACTTCAAAGACAAAAGGAGAAGCAAGAGGAAGTGTGGGCAGAATTAGGGAGCAGATCTGGTATTCTGAAGCTGAGATAGACGGAGGAGCGGCGGACCCCTAAAAGCCTTCTCACAGTTCAGACTGGTACAAATATGTCTGCATGAAAATGGCACTCAGTTTAACAATCTAAACTTACAAATGGCGCTCAAGGATACGAGAGGTAAAGGAGCAAGGCAGGCTCAAGTCTTATTTTTTGATGGGTGTTAGCAGATAAACACATGGCTTTGCAATGCCATTGGCCAATTAGAAGCCAGGATTTTCTTAACCCATTTTCTAAAATGAAATCATTTACAATAGTTTTTTTCCCAAACACTCGATGTTCAGTCATATTTACTCTTAGGACTCATTTCTTTATCGTGTTTTATAAAGACTCAGACTGGTTTATATAGATACATCTTCAGAAAGTGGTTCCAATTACTGTTGTGCAGAGTTTCAATAGGTAATTGGATTGTGGTCAAACCTTTCCTTTATGTAACCCCTAGATGGCGCTATCCCAGGGGCTAGTACCCCTGCCTGATTTGCCACTAACAGGTTGAGGGGCCTGGATCCAATGGCGGGTGCCTCCACCCAGAGGTCAGGGTTTGCAATAGTTAAACTTACTTGGTCACAGCCCTCTGGGACACTGCAACCCCCCTTTCTTCCCACTAGTGGCCCACACAATATAGCAGAATTACCTTCACAGTATACACTTACCCCAAGGCTGGTTCAGGCACGGGACATCCTGTAAAATAAGATACAGTGCAACAATCACAGTACAGTACTTTAACATAGACAAATACCTCAGGCAGTATAACTTTGTTGAAACAAACAGCTCTGATTTATTTAGGGGATATAACAAGGACAGGGGAAATCAGGTTAATTAGCTTATCACTTTACTATCTACCTATGGCTCTGTGCACAGGCCTATCCCTACCAGTTACTGTCCCTGGGTACCCAGGCCCTAGTGCTAGTCCAAACCGTGGCAGCTGGTAGGGGCCCTTTCACACAGAGAAAAGGAAAATTAAACAGTCAGCAGTACAGTAATTCCATTTGATTTAATGTGGCAATTCAACAGGGAGCGACCTAATTAGTACTCACGACCTCCAAAGAAGATATGGTCCTTCAATGTCAGCAGGGCTACTTTTGATCTCCAAGAGACTCCTCACACATTTATATGGTAAAAAAAGCACTATACCAGGCAGGCTGCATCTGTATCCCAATCGCAATTACTGCTGACCAATAACCAGGAGAACACACAGCAGATTCAGTTCCTGACAGACCGAGTGTAATTCAACAATTTCTTCAGTCTTCTACAGGGTGAGCCTGGTTTCTACTCTTCAGAGATCCTTTGATTCTTTTCACAGGACGATTCAGTCCTAACAAGCAGTTACACAAGTTGTAGACGGAACTCTGGGCCTTGCACACGCTTTTTGACTGAAACTGTGCACTGAAGGAGCACAGGGTTTCTTTCCCCTTCACTTTCAGATCTCAAACTGAAACTCCCAACAGACAAAAACTGGCACTTCCTTTGAGTTCCTCCCAGTTCTTGACTGGATTGGCTGTCACTCACAATAGACTGCTGCTGTTGGTCCAAAAGGCACGAAGTCTAAACTACATCTCCCAGAGTCACTGCCCATACAATCCTCTTGTGGCTGGCTCAGATTATGAGTCCCAAGTTCTGATTCGTCCAAGGCATCATTTTAGAGCTAGTTTACCCACACTGATTGGTCCAGTTCAGCAGTTCAAAACCAGAATGGGGAACTAGGCAGACAGTTCTGACTGCAAAGAAAGCAGGTTAGACAAACTGTAATTTTATTATTACTGTAAATGATTTCTGGCAATCAGTTACATCTTTCAGACAGGTTCCTTTGCACTCCTAGTGACTGCAAAAT
The DNA here is from genome assembly GCA_016271365.2 of Neoceratodus forsteri. Classification (NCBI taxonomy): domain Eukaryota; kingdom Metazoa; phylum Chordata; order Ceratodontiformes; family Ceratodontidae; genus Neoceratodus; species Neoceratodus forsteri. The sequence goes on from CM057450.1 coordinate 1,227,040,903, forward strand.
GGGGTGAATTGGCAGCAGCTTGAGTGGTACTCAATCAAAGAAACACACAGTCCCCATACAAACTAATTATGTCTGCAAGCAGACAGCTCTTAAAGAGACAGTACCAGAGGTTCTAAAAACACTCACTGATAAATGGCTTAAACGCCAAACACCATTCAGGCTTGGAGCATTCAAGCAAGCTCCTGAAGTCTTTGGGAACCCCATTTGCGAGGAGGTTACACCCTTTCCTGGCCTGGGAAAAGCTTGGCGTCCGCGTCAAGCAAGTACCCATAAGTTTCAACTGCAACCATATACATTTGCATTAGGCTCACACATGTAATCATCAGTCAATACATCATTTTACCAAGAACCATTTCTGAAACATTGCAGTACGTCACTCTTTACACAGTATAACACACACATTGTACCATAACTCAAGTTATTACCTCTTGTACATGAAACCTGAAGAGAGGGGACCCTTCCCTATCAGTTACCTTGGGGCTGGATGGGGCAAGGGCACCATACTTAGAGGGCAACACAAGTAACTTGGAGTTAGCACTGATGCTCAGTTTGGGCAGTGAGCTCGGGGACACATACACTCCTTTATGGACAACATTGAGAGGCAAATCCACAGGCCTCCCAAGGGAATCATAACTGAGGTGCACCACAGGCTTTACAGCTCGACCAGTCTTTCTAGGGGAACTGTTACAGTCTCTGCACTCTGAGCCTCATTTTCAGCCTTGTCCACACTTGTCAGGGAGTCTCCATGGGGTAGAGAGCTAGAACTTGGGGCACTTTCAGCTCCAGGAGTTACAGTTTCTGAGTCCACAACATTTGGCTCGCATGGAGAGCTTTCGGACACTGGCAGTGGACTGTCAGGGCACTCAAAATACTCTTCTTGTTCGGGTGTATCACCAGTCTGCCCCAATCTATCATTTTCCTCCCCTGAAAGCTCAAACAGTTCAACCATGCACAATGATTCCATTTCATCTGATCTGATGCTTTGCACTTCACTTTCTGGGAGCATTGGCTCCAGGGATGAAGCTGGGGGCATAGACAAGTCCAGAAGGCCCAGCTTTGTCTCCAGTATTGACTAGGGATTGCCCCGAAACAATTGACTCAGTTAGTAGAAGGATAGTATTCAAAGTCACTCTCACTTTCTTCTGATATGGACTGACAGTCATGCTCAACTGGGACTTGTGCAGGGAACACTTTAACTCTGCTTCTGTAGGTGCAGACTTCCTTGATCTTTTCTTAGCAGCAGCTCTAGTCACTGGTCCAGAGGGGCATCTTCTGGGGCTCAGACTCAATCAGGATTTGTCCAATGGGTAGTAAATGATTTCTATGCATTGTTTTACATCTTTGAATTGTTCTCAGGCCTTACTTTGTACACTGGCAGATCATCTAGTTTGCCCACTACAATGTGAGGGAGATGGTGCCATCTGTCAGCAATCTTGTGTTTGCCATGCAGTCCCAGATTTCTTAGCAATACCGATCTCCCTCCTGGAGTTCCTGTGCTTTCACCTTTTATCATACCTTTCTTTGTTTGGCCGATTTCTTTTGGCAGCCATGGTTTGAGCCAGTTAGTACGCATGAGTTAGCTGGGCCTTTAACTTTGCACATACTGTAAATAGTTGTCAGCTTGAACCCCATCGGAGAGACCCCAAAACACACATCTACGGTAGTCGAGCTTCTCTTCCAAACATCAGGCGGTGAGGGAGAACCCAGTGGCATCACTTTTGGTGCAGTTATAAGCATGTACCAGGGTGCTAATTTGTTGGCTCCATCTAGGCTTGTCCTTTGGGTGTAGGGTGCCTAGCATATCTAGCAAAGTGCGGTTGAAACGTTCAGGCTGTGGTCCCCCTGGGGGTGGTAAGAGTGGTTCTGGACTTTCTCACTCCCACAGAGAAAGCATCTCTTTGATCAGACGACTCTCAAAGTCTCTCCTTGATCAGAATGGATTCTTTGTGAGCCCCATAGTGAAAAAAAGTTTTCTCTGAGTACTTTGGCTACAGTGGATGCTTTCTGGTCTTTGGTGGGGAAAGCTTGGGCATATCTCGTGAAATGGTCAGTGACCACCAGCACATTACTGATATTTCTTTGATCTGACTCCAAACTCAGAAAATCAATACAGACCAGCTCCATGGGTGCACTGGTGGTTATGTTAACAAGGGGCAGCCTCTGGGGCAAAGCTTTCCTCTAAGCAGCGACTACAAGTTCGTATGTGTTGCTCCACATCAGCCCCCATCTTAGGCCAATAGAATCTGGATCTCACCAAGTCAAGTGTTCTGTCTATACCAAGGTGCCCCATGTGGTTGTGCAAGGACCTCAATACTGAGTCTCGAAAGGCAGGGCAGCACCAGTTGTTGTTTGTCTACTTGTCCCCTCTGTCTACTGTTTCTCTATATAACAGTTTATTGATCAGTTTCAACTTAGGACCTTCTTTGTATAACAGTGCAGTTCTCAAATCAGTGGAGCGTAATTTGGACACATCTTTTCCTGCATAGAGGCTTCTAAAGCTGATTTGATCATAGGATCGTGGGATTGAGCCCGCGAATACTTCATTGTCCAGCTGAGGCAGCACCAATGTCTATTGCAGAAAAGTGGCAATAAGCAGCAGGTATGCAATTCTCAGAGGGTCCCAAGCAATCCACCATGCAGTCCACTCGTCCGTGGACATTTGTTCCTCCCTGTCAAACTTCGGCAGAGTGCCCGAATGTCAGGTTCTCTAATCGGACCCAATCATTCTGGGAACAGGCCTCCGGGAGAGCATCAGCATCTATGTGGTTCAGACCTGCTCGGTATTGAGAGCATAGTCATATGTAGATAATGCAGAAAGCCACCTGTGGCCAGTGGCATCCAACTTAGCTGAGGTCTGCACATAGGTCAAAGGATTATTGTCAGTTTTACTAGTATTTTAGCCCCATACAAGTACTCATGGAATTGGTCAACAATAGCCCACTTCAAAGCTAGGAACTCTAACTTATGTACAGGATAGTTCTTTTCGGATGGGGTCAGGCTTCTACTGGCAAAGGCCACTGGTCTCAGGCCATTCTCGTGCTCTTGGTACAACACAGCCCCCAACCCTTGCAAGCTAGCATCAGTGTACAGGACGTAAGGTTTTCTTGGATCGGCATAGGCCAGCACTGGAGCATGGGTAAGTTGATATATGATCTCATGAAAAGCAGTCTCACTAATCAGGAGTCCAGCGGGCCCCAAATACTTCACTCGGATGAAAATACACTCTTTCAGTCTTGAGGACTGATTTTAGTATTTTTGTGGGTTGGGGATACCCTTGAGTAAGGTTAAGTAAAGGCGGATCACTCTTGAATAGTCCTTGATGAAGCGCCGATAATAACCACAGAATCCCAGGAATCTTTGCAGTTCTTTTAGATTTTTGGGCTGTGGCCAGGTGGTCAAGGCCTCAACTTTACTTGGGTGGTCTCTATTCCTCGGTGGATACTATGTGTCCCACATACTTTACTGATGTTTGAAAAGAATTGACACTTATCAATGGACAGTTTAAGGCCAAAGTCCTCCAGTCGATCCAATACCTTAAATAATCTGCTCTCATGTTCCTCCAGTGAGCTGCCAAACACAATAACATCATCTAGGTATACCAGGCACTCTAGTAAGTTCATGTCCCCACTACCTCCATCAATCGTTGAAAAGTGGCTGGGGCACCTGAAATCCCTTGAGGCATCCTCATGAATTCATAGAAGCCAAGCGGACAGATAAGGCTGTCTTCTCACGGTCCTCTGGGGCCATCGGGATCTGGTAGTACCCACTGCGGAGATCCAGCACAGAGAACCACTTGCTCCCGTTTAGGCAGTCCAAAGCATCCTGAATGCGGGCATTGTGTACTGATCAGGGATAGTCCGCCCGGTTAAGTGCGATAATCCACGCACATCCTTACTGTCCCATTCTTTTCCTCACTACCACAATGGGGAAGCATAAGGGCTTCTGGATTCTTGTATTACACAGCCGCTAACATCTCTTGCAGATGCCGCCTCACATCATCTATATCAGCAGGTGCCAGGCGTCGAGACCTCTCACGAAATGGTCTTTCGTCATGCAGCCGGATATTGTGCTCAGCTCCTTGCACATCCTCGTCCCATTCCTTTAAAGAAAACACGGACTCTCTGGGCAAGCTTCTCACTGATCCTCACTTTCCATTCAGCTGGCAGCGGGGAGTTGCCGAAATCAAACAAGTCAGGCGTTACTCTGTCATTCTTCCTTGAACTCTTGCTGCTGGGTAGCACTGCAGTGTCTGCACAATGCACATTAGCCAGGATGCAACCTCTATTTACTCGAATGTCTCTTTCAGACACATTATGAACTTGGACCATTACCCTTCTGGCATAAGCATGGGCTCTAGCGGGCAAAATACTAGGCTTGACCCAGCAGTCCCTCTGGCAATTTTCCATCGCCTGGTGCATCCAACATTAATATTTTATTCTTAACATCCTTTCTGATACGGACCTCTCCTGTAAGGTACACTGGGCATTTGGTGCCAGGATCAGAGACTCAGGATCCTTCTTCCATACAATTCCGACCGGTTCCTCTGGTTCTATATTTTCAGCATCTCTCTGTGCCTCAAGGCCTTCTTAATTAAAGCGAACTCTTAAAGCTCTACTAGTCTTTGACCCTGTTTTTCATAACACAAATGTGCCAGCCTTCTGAACATATGAGCATTTGTTCCAATCAACAAAGGGACACCATCATACAGTCCAGTGGGGGACACACTAAGGCTAGGGTCTCTACTTGTTCGGCCACTCCAGCCACGGAGGTGGGGAAAGACAGCCAAATTCGGATATACCCAGAATAGGGGTAGGCCTTCCACTTAACCCCCATACATGCAGTCCTTCTAATGGTTGTAAGGGTACGACAGAATGCTTCTGATACCAATCTTGAAACATAATTGTCACTTGGGAGCCACTGTCTAATACAGCTCTTGTAGACACTCCATTTACCTTTACAGTGGTCTCCATGGAGGGACCCATTATTCTGGACCAGTCTGGAGGCGGTGAGTGGGGCCTGGAGCAACTGACCTTGCCACAAAGGGCGTGAATTAGCATTTTGGTGCCCTCACTGGGATCATTTCGTGCACCTCTTAACCACTGATTTGTTCTCCGAAGCTCTCCTTGTAGCCTATATGCAACTTTGTCAGTGTCTTTTGGGGATTGGCATTCCTTTTCATGTGCCCATCCTTCCCACAATTATAGAAAACATACTTTTGGAGTTTGAGCTGGCGAGGTGCCACACTGGGAGCCAGGGCGGGGTATTACTAACTGGAAACCTTGGTGCCATCTCTGTCTATGAGCGTGATAAGCATTTGGAGACATCTAAGTCAGTTTCTCCACTTCCATGGTCAAGGAATCGAGTTCGGAGCTGTTATCAGCAGGAGATACATGGTGGGTATCCCCACCCCATAGCAGATGCAGTCGGATATAGGTCGGGGCCGTGACTTGCAGAGTGGCCTTCATAAAGGGACTGTTTTTGAATCCTGATCTCTCTCAACAGTTCACCTCCCATTGTGGCATATCTTTTCCTTATCAGAGCACTCATTGACTGCCAACCTCTGCCCCTGAACTTCATGATGGGCCACCCTCAGTCACTCAGGGTCATAGCCACAGCTATTGGTGCAGGTCCCTCCGAGTGCGCCTTTTCTCAACTCCTCGAATTTCTCTCATTAACTCATCATAGGAGGTGGGGTTCCAGTCGATTAGAGGCGTAACTGGAAGCAACAGCAGTTCTGAGAAGGGGCAGACTTAAGGATTCTGTCAGTCTGGTTCGGTCCAGTTCAATGCTGGCAAACTACCCTTTCTGAGGCATTCTTGCAACAATTTTTCCAGCGAGAGACATACACAGACAACTCCTCCCTTGGTACTGTTGTGCATTTCTTACTCTCCACCATAGGTCCTCATCAGAATCTGGGCTCCCATACACATTCTCCAAGGCCTCAAGATAGGCTTGTGCAGTCGCTTCAGGGGTTACTGGCCCGTTTGCTTACGGATGGTAGCCAGGGCAGGACCTCAGAGGCTCTCACTAACCCTCTTTCGCTTTTCGACTTCCGAGCATTGCCATTCTAGCACTTGGGGGCAACATAGTTATCCAGGTCTCCCAGTCATCCTCCCTTGGGGGTGGGAGGGTGCCAGAGAAGATCCTCAACCTTCGGTAAGAGCGTGACTAATGGCAGGTGCAGAAATAGGAGTCTGCATTGGTTCAGCCACCATTACGGGTACTGGAGCAGGAGAGGGTGTTGGGAGGAACACCCCAGGTGGCAAGAATAGTTTCTTCAAGTCCTCCACAGTTTTCCCTTCTCCCAGCAACCATTTGCAAATTTCTCCTCAAAAGTTTCAGATAGTGGTGGGGCTCATTCCCCGGGTCTTTACTGTCCTTAGTTATCACTCTCCAAGCAGTGAGGGCTCCCTCTGGGTAATGGTCTGTGGTACTTTGGAGCTATCTATGGGATCCTTAAACTCTACTAGGGCCAGGAAAGTGTGGGTGAGCAGATTAGCGTGCCGACCCACCACCACAGGATTTTGTAACCTTCCACCTTGGAAAGTACTCCTGCACAGTGTCCGTATTGATACAGGGGATGTCCAGGATAAGCATAGCATTTTGGGGGTCGATCTCCTCCCCAGTACACCACTCCACCAGCCGGTGCACAGCCACTTCTGTCGGGGTACCCATTTATTTATTTATTTTTTTTCCCTTAACAGTGGTTTGTAAATATGGCCACTAGAGGACACACAATCCCAGCGGTGAGCCTCAAAATGTAACCCTAGATGCGCTATCCCAGGCTACTACCCTGCCTGATTTGCCACTAACAGGTTGAGGGCCTGGATCCAATGTGGGTGCCTCCACCCAGAGGTCAGGGTTTGCAATAGTTAAACTTCTTGGTCACAGCCCTCTGGGACACTGCAACCCCCCTTTCTTCCCACTAGTGGCCCACACAATATAGCAGAATTACCTTCACAGTATACACTTACCCCCAAGGCTGGTTCAGGCACCGGGACATCCTGTAAAATAAGATACAGTGCAACAATCACAGTACAGTACTTTAACATAGACAAATACCTCAGGCAGTATAACTTTGTTGAAACAAACAGCTCTGATTTATTTAGGGGGATATAACAAGGACAGGGGGAAATCAGGTTAATTAGCTTATCACTTTACTATCTACCTATGGCTCTGTGCACAGGCCTATCCCTACCAGTTACTGTCCCTGGTACCCAGGCCCTAGTGGCTAGTCCAAACCGTGGCAGCTGGTAGGGCCCTTTCACACGAGAAAAGGAAAATTAAACAGTCAGCAGTACAGTAATTCCATTTGGATTTAATGTGGCAATTCAACAGGAGGCGACCCGAATTAGTACTCACGACCTCCAAAGAAGATATGGTCCTTCAATGTCAGCAGGGCTACTTTTGATCTCAAGAGACTCCTCACACATTTATATGGTAAAAAAAGCACTATACCAGGCAGGCTGCATCTGTATCCCAATCGCAATTACTGCACAATAACCAGGAGAACACACAGCAGATTCAGTTCCTGACAGACCGAGTGTAATTCAACAATTTCTTCAGTCTTCTACAGGGTGAGCCTGGTTTCTACTCTTCAGAGATCCTTTGATTCTTTTCACAGGGCAGTTCAGTCTAACAAGCAGTTACACAAGTTGTAGACCGGAACTCTGGGCCTTGCACACGTTTTTGACTGAAACTGTGCACTGAAGGAGCAGGGTTTCTTTCCTTCACTTTCAGATCTCAAACTGAAACTCCCAACAGACAAAAACCGGCACTTCCTTTGAGTTCCTCCCAGTTCTTGACTGGATTGGCTGTCACTCACAATAGACTGCTGCTGTTGGTCCAAAAGGCACCGAAGTCTAAACTACATCTCCCAGAGTCACTGCCCATACAATCCTCTTGTGGCTGGCTCAGATTATGAGTCCCAAGTTCTGATTCGTCCAAGGCATCATTTTAGAGCTAGTTTACCCCACACTGATTGGTCCAGTTCAGCAGTTCAAAACCAGAATGGGGAACTAGGCAGACAGTTCTGACTGCAAAGAAAGCAGGTTAGACAAACTGTAATTTTATTATTACTGTAAATGATTTCTGGCAATCAGTTACATCTTTCAGACAGGTTCCCTTTGCACTCCTAGTGACTGCAAAAATGGGGTGAATTGGCAGCAGCTTGAGTGGTACTCAATCAAAGAAACACACAGTCCCCCATACAAACTAATTATGTCTGCAAGCAGACAGCTCTTAAAGAGACAGTACCAGAGGTTCTAAAAACACTCACTGATAAATGGCTTAAACGCCAAACACCATTCAGGCTTGGAGCATTCAAGCAAGCTCCTGGAAGTCTTTTGGGAACCCCCATTTGCAGGGAGGTTACATTTAAATTCTGCAAACCAATATAGTCAAATCCAAATGATTTTGAAAACAGAACTTACCATTGCTTTGGTACATATTCAAAATGTGCTTTTGATATATATATATATAAATTAGTTACACAAAATGCCCACACTACACCAAACTTAGCATTTACTCCACTCAAAGATTTAAAAACTGATTTCACATGATTTATTTTATAATTAACTTTCTTCCGCAGATATCTGATACATTCACATTTTTATATTTGTAACAAATAAAACTGTTTCATTAACTCCATTAGACTTACAAACTCATATAATGGAACTGGTCTTCCCCAACAGTCGCCAGTTCACCAGCCTCTCTACTGCAGCAGAAGATGCTCTGACCTTTCCTCTCCAATCAGTGTTTGTAGCACTCGAGTCAGGGGCGGGACTCCATATTTCTTCTCCTGCCAAGACTTTTGCCAGTAGTTAGGAGCAAGAGACACATCAGGGTCATCAATATGTGGACCAGCCCATAATCTTGAGTGCCAAGAGGTCATAAGCCTGTGTCTGGTCTCCCCAACAGCCGCCAACCTCTGTAGTGAAGCAGGAGCTGATCACATCATTCTCCTCTAACCTACGCTCGCAGCACTTGAGTCAGGGGGCAGGACTCTATGTTTTTCGGCCCTGCATATCCTAGCATCCCAACTCGAGGGTCCAGTGTTGGTGGCAGAGCAGGAGTAAAAGTACTTGAGGGAGTTCTGAGGGAGACTTTGCTTCCCCTTCCCTCTTTTCCTTTTCGGTTCCATCAGTACCAGTCCCATTCTGGTCTGCCTAGTACTGCTGCCCGCTAACTGCATCCTGTGATCTGCTTGACTTCAGACCATATTACTGTGCCTTAGCTACTAACTTAAGTTTAAGCAGTCTTTGCTGCTGCTAGCTACACTGAGATAATTGCTATTTTAGTTTATCTGCTCTGCTGTTTCCCTAGCTTCACAAATGTTGGTTTTGTATCTACTGCCTATTCTACAGTAATAATAATGTCTTCTGATATTTATTTACCTTTGTTGTAATTTCTTCTTTATTTCAGCTGCTTATCTGTCCCCCCATACTGTGATCACTATAACTCTGCTAGCTGGTTCCTGGGATATTAATTATTTTTATTATATTTCTGCTACCTCTAATTTGTATGTATTTACTGTTACTATAGCTCTTCTTCAAGGATATCTCTTTCATCAGGTCACACCTATGGAACTTATAGCCGCAAGGCACTAAGACCACATAGAAACTTTTGCAAGCAGTCTATTAGGGGCCACCCATGATGACATTCTATGTTGGCTCTCCTCATATAAACATGGGCAGTCCCTTCCCTCCTCAGTTCTTTTTCCACTGTTGACCATACTCATCAGACCCTGCACGGAAATGCTGCTTCCTTATCTTTCTCTCCTTCGTTAGTAATTACTTTTTCAAAAAGTGATTTTCAACAACATGCATGTTGACTAAAGAGCCAATTAAACCCTCTCAGTACTGCAAATACAGTGAGAATATATACTCCAGAGATTCGCATGATGTCTGCATGTGCTGCCTTGGCTCAGCCTATAACATGCAGGCCTGCCAGATTTATAGAAAATTTAATACAGTCACCCAGTGACAGTGAAAGAACTTTGGAAACACATCTTCTAAAGCTGCAGGTAGCCAGAATGGTGAAAGAGCTCCACCACATCACCAGCCTGATCCTCGGGCTCCCCCTCCTCCAAGTCCCGGGAGAAGACTTTGAGGCAGCATAAACACAAGCACTGAACGAGGGAGCACAGCAAGGACAAGGCATCACTGGTTCACTCACGGTCACCCCTCCACTCAAGTGTGACTACCTTGATGCTGTCAACCACTCCGGCAGTGATGCTGCCTGCCACCCAGAGGGTCAACCTTACCAGGTCAAGGCAAGCTACGAACACCACCAGACCTAGCATAACTGGTGTGGGACTGTCGACGTCTGGGACTGTGACTCCCCCATCAACAACCACTGGCGTTCCCATCAACCACATGGGTGCCGACGTACAGGCAGTGCTCTCGTCCTTTACGGACATAGTTAAATGCCTGCTACCGCCTCCTGTAGGAGACACATTGACAGGGCTCTCAGGACAAACCCCTACATCGATGCCTGCCCAGCTGATATGCCAGCTCTCTTCTTGGGCAACGATGGCTTCACCAGCTCCCTCCTTTTTACAACATTGACAACAGCCAGGAGTATAATCCGGACCATATAATGCAGGATGAAGAGGAAGAGGAAGATTATATAGAATGTTCCTATTACTAGTTCCACTATATTCACAGGGAGTGAGGACTCCATAGTCTACACACCAAGGTCCCCAATGAAGATCCCTCTTTTGTAACCATGATGCAGTAATTACAGACTAGCATGGGATTTGATTTTGGGGAATAGGATATCACCAAGAGGCAGCTGGTGGAGTTCCTGGAGTTACATGATTCCCCTCCTATTATCATTCCTCCTTTGTTACCTGCCTTGGAGGATGCTACCCTTGCTGCCTGGCATAGGCCCAACATGATTCTGGCCATATTTAGTAAGGCAGACAAGATGTAATCACGTCCCCTCAGGCAAGCATTTTTTTGTAGGCCAACCTGAGGCAGACTCTGTGGTCATAAATGCTGCCTAAGACAGATCTAAGGCACCAAAACATCTTAGTTCTCTCCCCCTTGACAAGGAATCCAGGAGGCTATATGTTATGGGCAAAAGAACCTTTGCCTCAGCCTCTTTAGGTCTGAGAATTGCAAACTACCAGGCCCATGTGGTTAAATACCAAAATACCCTCTGGAGGATGGCTAAGGCAACTGCCCAAGTTCTCCCAGAATATGCACCTAAGCAGAAACTTCTGAAAGCTCTCATAACTGGGGCAGACATAGACAAACTCCTCCTACATACCACCTAGGATATCTCTGATGCTTCTACCAGGGCAGTAGCCTCTGGAGGTACTCCTGGCTCAGGGTGGCAGGCTTTGTGAATGATGTCTAACAGTCCATTCTCAATGCCACTTTAGAGGACACAAATTGTTTGGTGCAGATATACAAGATATCCTCTCCAATTTGCAGCCCTCAGGCAGAATCCTGAAATCTGTGCATTCCCTCTTATCATTTGTGCTGTCCCTCTATTATACCCAGCCAAGGGGTAGACAGAGGGTGCCTTTTCATCCAACCAGTACCAGACACCATTACACTGCCAGACAACAGGGTAAGGGCAGAGAAGCAACAGCCCTGCCTATCCAAGGAGCCACCCCCGGTGCCCACTCAAAAGCTCCTACAAGTGGCTGTGCGGCAGCAATCGCAGCAACCAGCTCTACCTGACTCTTCTCCAACCCCCAACTACCAATGCCTCCAGGGGTGATTTTCGGGGGTCACCTCTTCCTCTACTTGGACCAGTAAAGGGTGGTGACATCAGATGCCTGGGTCCTGGAAATAATAACACGTGGTCATGCTGTGGAACTTCTAGAATTTACCTCCAGACCATCCACCAGTGCCTTCCCATTACCCTCCAGAGCACATCCCACTGCTCCTGGAGGAAATCCAAAGCTTGCTGCAGAATAGGGCAATAGAACCTGTTCCCTGGGAACAAAGGAACGCAGGGTTCTATTCTCGGTGCTTCCTAGACCCAAAATGGACAGGACATCTGAGACCCATTCTAGACCTCAGAGACCTGAACTTTTTCATCAAATACAAAAAGCTCTCAATGGTCACTCAACAAGGCATACACTCACTACTGCAGGTAGGGCACTGGAGTTGTTCTCTGGATATGCAGGATGCCTGCCTTCATATCAAAATTTGCCAAAGTCACAGGAAATATCTAAGGTTCCTGTTTCAAGGGGAATATTACCAGTTCAGGGTATTGCCCTTTGGCAATAATCTGCACAACAGGTCTTTACCAAATGCTTAGCAGTGGTGGCAGCAGCCCTGCACAAGGAAAGCCTTTATGTCTTCCCTTACTTGGACAACTGGCTCCTCAAAGCTCACTCCAAGAAGAAAAATCTACTCACCATAGTAATCTTGTTTCCTTCAGTGGATCACACAGTATGACTAAACTAATGCAGCCAGCCTTCAGTGTTGAACTGCCCGGAGAGATGGAATGTATGCTAATTATGGAATGCTCATTGGCTCGTGCCAATTTCAAACTGCTGCCCTTAGTAACTGCTGCACTCTGAGTGCTCAGATTCATTACGTAGTCTAACACAGAAAATACCCTCTAACTAACTAACTATGATGACTAAACCCCCCCTTAATCATATCTCCCAAGAAACCAACATGCCCCCTAGAGGGACCACAGTGTGGAACCAACTGGTTCAAGAACCAACATATGTAATAATAAACCAATCAAAAACCAAAGCAGAGATGCAGAGGCAAGTTCTTTTCTGTCTTTTTTTTTTTGTAGGTTCAGGTGGGGGAGGCAGGATGGGAGCTTTAATCATACTGTGTGATCCCCTGGAAAACACAAGATTATTATGGTGAGTAATTTTTTCTTCTAACCCCAGGAATAACTCAGTATGATTAAACTAATGCAGACTACCAAGCAGTACCTTTGGAGGTTGGGCAAAGAACCTATCTTGAAAACAGGTTCTGCAGCACTGCTGTACCAAATCTGGCATCACCCCTGGACTGTAAGTCCAGAATGTAGTGCTTGGTGAAAGAGTGTACTGTTTTCCATGCAACTGCTTTGCAGAGTTACAAAAGTGGGATATCCCATTCAGCTACCACTGATGCAGCTGTACCCCTGGTAGAATGTGCCCCAAGGCCCAAGGGTGCTTGTTTGCCAACTTTACTGTAGCAAAAATGTATGCATGCTACTATCCAGCATGCAATTGTTTGTTTTGAAGCAGGTTTTCCTTTATCCACTTCCGCATAGGTGAGGAACAGCTGGGTATGCATTGGCCTGTGCGCCTTGGTCCTGTCAAGGTCGTGGCCGAGAGCCCTCTTGACATCCAGGCAATGTAGTTTCCGTTCAGGTGAGCTGGAATTGTCAGTGAAGAAAACACACAAAGTCATAGTTTGATTCAAATGGAAGTCTGAGAACACTTTAGGGAGAAATTTCCGGTTGGTCCTAAGCACAACCTTGTCCCTCTGGAATGAGATGTAGTCCAGATCTGTGTACAGGACTTGCAATTCACTTATTCTTCTGGCTGAAGTAATGGCAACTAGAAAAACAGTTTTCCAAGTGACAGACTTCACGTCTGCAGTTGCCATAGGTTCAAATGGTGACTCCATCAGGTTGGCAAAACAGATATTCAGGTTCCAGGCTGAAACTGGCTCCCTAAGGGAAGGGTGAAGGTGGTTGAGGGCTTTAAAGTATTTTAAAAAAACAGGATGAGAGGCCATATACTTCTCTTTGCCTGCTGACATATATGCAGAGACTGCAGCTAGGTGTACCTTCAGAGTTAAAGGCACGCAGGTGTGTTAGATAGTTCAAAAGGATGGGGAGGCCAGCCCTTGAAGGGACAATGTCCTTGCCTAAACACCAGATGGAAAATCTCTTCCACTTTGCTGAGAAGGTTTTCTTAGTGGATGGCTTTCTCCTCCTCCTCCCCTGAGCACTACCAGAACTTCTTCAGAGAGATTCAGATTAGCAACCTCTAGGTCTTCAAGAGTCAGGCCCTGAGTCGGAGTGACCTGAGGTTGGGATACAGTATCCTGCCCCAAGAGTATGTCAGGAGGTTGTGCCTCTGAGGTAGATGTATCGGGGGAGATACTGACAGGGTCAGCAGAGGAGAATACCATGGCTGTCAGGCCTAGTCTGGTGCCACCAAGATCATGGTTGTTGGCTATGCCCTGAGTTTTACCAGGGTCCTGAGCAGCAAGAGGAAAGGAGGGAAGGCATACAGGAATCTTCCCATCCAATCTAGTGTTTGTGCATCCAGAGGGACTGTGCCATTGCTTGGAGGCCTGCAACAGAACTGTGGCAACTGATGACTGTCTGTGGATGCGAAAAGATCTACCTCTGGTGTGCCCCACCTTCTGAACACAGCTTTTAGGAGTTGTGGATTGAGTGCCCATTCGTGACGGTCCAGGCTTATCCTGCTGAGGGAGTCTAACAGAACATTGTCTTTCCCTGGAAGGTGGATAGCTGATAGCGTCACCTGCATGGAGTAGGCCAGGCTCCAAAGCTTCATTGCCTCTGTGCACAATGGAGTGGACCTGGCTCCCCCTTGCTCATTGATGTAATACACAGTGATGGTATTGTCTGTCCTGACCTGAACCACCTTGTTTTGCATGAGAGGTACAAATGCCAGCAGAACCAGGTAAACTGCCCAGAGCTCTAGCAGACTGATGTGCAGAAGTGACTCCTGTGGGGGGACCATGTCCTACTGACTATTAGGTCTAGCATGTGTGCACGCCACCTAAGCAGGGAGGCATCTGTTGTGAGCACCACTGTGGGATGCTCATTTAAGAAGGGAATTCCTTCCCTGAGGTTGTCTCTGTCCAGCCATCACTGCAGAGCTTGCAGGAGGGTGTCTGTGTCTGGAACCAGCTTGGCCAGTGTGTCCTTCTTATGGGACCAATGTGCTCTCAGATGAAACTCTATGCTCCTCATCTGAAATCTGGATCCTGGGACCACTACCGTGGCTGCTGCCATGTGGCCCAACAAGCGTAAGAACTCTTTGACTGGCCTGCGCCATTTTAACCGGAAGGAACCTGCTACTTGCAGGATACTATTTATGCTGTCGTGGGCAAGAAATGCTCTGCCCAGACTGATGTCTAGTTCTGCCCCAATGAAATCCAGAATCTGAACAGGTTTTTGCTGAGACTTCTGCTTGTTTATGAGGAATCCCGGAGACTCTAATGTGCTTCTGGTAAGTGTCAGGGACTCTCTGGTATGTTGCTCAGACTGACCTATGACTAGCCAGTCATCTAGGTAAGGGAACACCACCACTCCCTGTCTTCTTAGGTGTGCCCACAACCACTGCCAGGCACTTTGTGAAGGTCCTTGGTGCTGAGGAGAACCCAAATGGCACTGCTGCAAACTCGTAGTGGCCTGAGGGTAGTCTGAACCACAGGTATTTCCTGTGGCTTGGTCTGATGGGAATGTGGAAGCATGCATCCTTTAAGTCTAGGGATGCTAGCCAAGCTCCTTTTTGCAGTGTGGGGATGATCATGGCCAGAGTCACCATCTTGAACTCTGGTTTCAGGATGTGTTTGTTTAGTAGCTTCAGATCTAGAATGGGTCACCAGTCCCCATTTTTCTTTTGAGTGAGGAAATATCTTGAATAGAAACCCTTTCCCCTCTGGGACAGGGGGATAGTTTCCACTGCTCTGACTGCTAAGAGATTGATCACTTCTGCTTCCAGGAGTACCCTGCCTGCAGATGTGACTGGGGCAAAGTTTCTGGCTCTTAGCCTAGTAAGTGACTAGAAACTCAGGACCTACCCTTGGCTCACTACCTCCAAGACCCACTTTTCTGTGGTATGCCAGGCCTGGAGGTAGTGAGCCAATCTGCCTTCTACTGGCAGTGGAGAGGCGACCTGAACCAGCTCATCAGGGAGTCTATTTGGGCTGAGCCTGTACTTGGGATGCTTGGGCAGGTCTTCTTGAGGATCTCCTGCCCCTTCCCCTAAAATAACCTCTGGGCTGCTGGAAGTCCTTTATAGTTTGTGCCTGAAAGAATGTCTGGGAATAGGATCCCCTACCCCTGCCCCCCCCCCATACTGGGGCTTGTAAGAGGATGTTGACCTATCCTTGTAGTTGCTCCTATAGTTGCTCCTATAGGTGGCCTTGTATTCTTCCATCTTTTTCATATACAGGACAGGTAGACCTCTGTTTTGTCTCCAAAAAGGGAGTCCCCTTTGCAGAGAAAATCAATTGCCTTAGTTTGGGTATCCTGGGTTAGGTTAGTAGTCCTAAGCCGGGCAAACCTTCTGAAGGAGACAGAGAGGGCCATGAGTCTGGCTGCAGTATCATTTGCATCCATAGCCGTGTGAAACTGATATTTATTGGCATCCAGAGCTGCTTTTGCAGTTTCCTGGTGATCAACTGCCACTTCACCTGGTACCTTGTCTGCCAGGGCCAGCAGTGTGTTCCAGAGGGCCTTCTGATACTGTGCTGCGCATGCCATGTAATTAGCCTGTCTCACCAAGAGTAAGGAGGCTAAGTAAACCTTCTTTCACATCCCATCCAGTTTTCTGGAGTTTTTGTCAGGGGGGTGAGAGACAAGAGGATTTTTCCTTATCACAGGCAGCTGCTTGAACCACCCCTTATGATCTGGATGGTTGAAGAGAAAAGCTGCAGTGGATCTGTCTAGTTGGTACTTCTTGTCCACTTTCTTATCCACTGCTGGCACAGAAGTGGGGGTATTCAGTATGTGCAGTACTGCCTTTTTTAAAGACTTGTGCATAGGAGGATCAAGCTCTTTGTGGGTACCAGACCTATCATTTCAAGGAAGTCAACTTCCTCCCCATCATCCTCAGTCTCCTGGATGGGCGGATTGAGGGTTTCCACCATGTTCTTTACAAATGCATAATGGGAGGTATAATACTCTGGACCCCTGGGTGGGGACCCAAAGTCTTGCTCTGGGGATACCTCTAGTGCTATGGGTTCCTCTTCTTCCTCCTCTTCTCGGTTGTCATAGAAATATTATGGTTCCTGGGACTTGGGCAGGAACCACTGGAACCGGTGCTGGGGCCAGGACTACAGCCTGTAGTGCCTGCAAAATCTTTAAAGCTTTGGCAGTGTCCTCAGCTGAGGGCATGCTTTGTTTGTCTGCTGGGAGCTCCTTAGCCTTCTTGGCTTGAACCACTCAGGAACCAAAAAACACAATAAATTTAACTAAGTGACTAAAAACTAAACTCTAAGGGCAGCAATTTTTAACTACAAAGTAAAATAAATCATTACTTATCGCAAAATAACAGTTAAGAAGAAAGCTGAAGAAGAGCTGTCCGAGGCGTCTTAACTGGCAGACGGTGTAAAGAATCTGAGCACTCACAGTGCAGCAGTTACTAAGGGCGGCAGATTGAAATTGGCACGAGCCAACGAGCAGTCTGTAATTAGCATACATTCCATCTCTCCAGGCAGTTCAACACTGCAGGCTGACTGCATTAGTTTAATTATACCGTGATACTCCTAGGGTTAGAAACAGCTTTTTTACACTCTAACACACACCAGGCACCTGTTCAATGCTCTAGGGATTACTGTCAATGTACTGAAGACTGCCTTGCCCCCTTGCCAGTATTTACAGTACCTGGGGGCAGTCCAAGGCTCAGCCTTCCTGCCACAGGACAGGGCTGAATGTCTGATCACACAGGCCCAGATGGTCTACAACAGCAGGCATGTCACAGCCAGAACATTCCTGAGACTCCTAGGCCTGATGGCAGCAACCACTGTCATAGTATCACTAGCCAGACTGCATATGAGGATCCCTCAGCAGACATTAAGGTTCTGTCCAGTGGGATCAGCGTACAGACAATCTTGAACAGAAGGTTCTAATAATTTCTCCATTTCACAAAATGTTTCAGTAGTGGATGGAACCCAGCCATTTGCTGAAGGGGGGGTCCTTTCCTGATCTCTTTTCCTCACCAGATTCTAACTATAGATGCCTGTGAGATGGGCTAGTGGGCGCATTTCAAGCCGCATCAGGCACAGAGTAGAGGAACCAAAGTGAAGAGTTACCTCCACATAAATGTCCTAGAAATGAGAGCTGTTCTTTAAGGCCTACAGGCCTTCCAGATCCATCTGTCCCAGGTCCTCTGTTAATACAGATGGACATCAGTGTGATGCACTACATCAACAAGCAAAGGGGAGTTCATTCCTACCCCCTGTGCAGGGACACTGTGAGAGTTTAATATTGGGCTCTAGAACATAGTCTAAAATTGTCAGCAGTACATGTTCCATGCACGCAGAATGTCTTGGCATAGAGGCTAAGCAGGTCACAGTCCAGGAAGCACAAGTTGGAGCTGCTGACCCCAGTAGCAGAAATACAGGTTACTCACCTGTAACAGGAGTTCTAGGAATGGTATATGTTGTTCATCCACACTGTCTGGCAGGTTCCTTGCCGCTTTAAATCTTGCCGGAAGGTCTTCAAGCTGGCTCCTCCCACCCACCCGGGTGGTAAAACTCGGCCCGCCCCATGACGCCAGATCTGGCCCGCTGGAAGCTCAGGTTGTGCGTCAGCCGGGAGGTTGGTGGGTATGTGGATGAACAATATATACCATTCCTAGAACTCCTGTTACAGGTGAGTAACCTGTATTTCTAGGGACATGGATATGTTGTTCATCCACACTGTCTGGCAGACTCCTAGCAGTTCTCTGGGAGGAGGGAGCAAGTATCACATCCCCTACTTAGGGAATAAAGACTGGAGAACCGAGGCCCCAAAACCAGCATCCCAGCGTGACTCAAGGTCGATGTGGTAATGGGTAATAAAGGTGTGTGCTGACTTCCAGGTAGCAGCCCTGCAGATTTCCTGGATAGGGACGTCCCTGGAAGCAGCCACCGATGCAGCAGTATGACGGGTAGAATGAGCTCTTATCCCTCTGGGAGGCTCCATGCCCGCCAACTTATAGCAGAGATCTATGCAGGAGGTGACCCACCTGCCTATCGTCCGCTTGGCTGCAGGTCTGCCAGGTGCGGCTTCAGCGTAGGTGACAAACAGCTGGCGAACCTCTCCCCGAATTTCAGCCGTGCGCTCCTTATAATAAGCGAGCACCCTTCTAGGGTCCAAAGTATGGAGCCTGTATTCGGCCTCCGAGGTGTGATTGGGGTAGAACACCGGCAGAGTCAACACCTGGTTAAGGTGAAACTCCGACACCACCTTCGGAAGGAATTTCGGGTGGGGGCGCAGGACAACCTTGTCCCTGTGGAAGACCAGGTAAGGAGACTCCAATGCAGAGCACCTGGGTTCTCCCATCCTTCTGGCTGATGTGATAGCCACCAAGAAGGCGGTCTTCCACGACAGGTGAGAGAGTTCACACCTGTGCATTGGTTCGAATAGGCTTGCCCATGAGCTTTGCCAGTACCAGCAGTAAATCCCATGAGGTGGAGGTTCGCATCGAGGGAAATGTGATCAAGCCCTTGAAAAAGCGCCAGACCACCTTTCTCCTGCGCCACTGACTGCTCCCCGCCCGCGCCTCGGCAAGCAGAGATGGTCAGGTGCACCTTTTAGGTCGCCGACCTAAGCCTCCTTGACTAGAAATGACCATAAATAGTCCAAAATGCTTGCCAAGGAACAGAGGAAGGGTCCAAGCCTTACCTGACACCAAATGAAAACCTCTTCCATTTGAAGGCATACTCTGTCGACTCTCTAAGGGACGCCACAACAACATTGAGGACCTCGTCGGAAAGACCCAAGGCCTGGAACCTCAGCTACCAGGAACCAGGCCGTCAGGTGCAGGGATTGAAGGTCCGGATGGAACACCTTCCCTGATTGACTGAGAGCAGGTCGGGCGAGCTGGAAGCTGCCTGGGAGCCTGAAGCTGAGGCTGAGGAGATCTGGTACCAGAACTGGCGGGCCAGTCTGGGGCTATCAGAATCACCTCGCCTTGTCCCTCCTTGTCTTGAGAAGCACCTTGTGAATCAAGGGAAATGGGGAAAGGCGTAAAAGAGGCCCGGGTCCACAGCAGAAAGGCATCCCCTGCAGCCGAGCCCTGCTGAGGGGCGGGCATGAAACAGCCTCAGCTCGCATTCTCCCTGGAGGCAAACAGGTCCACCTGAGGTGTGCCCCAGTGGGAGAACAGATCTTGTACTACCTCCGGCAGGAGAGACCACTCGTGAGATGCAGCCCCTATCCGGCTCAGGGCATCGGCCAGGGTGTTGGAGGCTCCTGCCACATGAATAGCTAGGAGATCCGCCTCCAGGCTGTGCAGATGACCAAATGCGGAGAGCTTCCTTGCATAGAAGTATGGAGCGTCCCCGCCTGGGCGGTTCAGGTAGGTTACTGTCGTGGTATTGTCCATCTGGACTCGGACCACTTGACCCCGGAGAAACGGAGGCAAAGGCAGTGAGAGCTAGGCGGACCGCCTGAGCTCCAGCAGGTTGATGTGGCATCGGGACTCCCGCGGGGACCAGAGGCCGTGCACTCGGTGTTCCCCCAGATGGGCACCCCAACCCATCAGAGAGGCATCGGTCGATAGAGAGACCGTCGGCTCGGGGCGGACAAACAGGATGCCCTCCTGCAGATGGGATGGAACGGTCCACCACTGGAGAGCGTTCCACATCTCCTGGGTCACTATCACTAGCTGGTCCAATGGATCGCAGCGTTGTGACCACCGGCTGGCCAGTCCCCACTGAAGGGGGGCATGTGCCAGCGTGCCCAATGGACCACGCTGGTACAGGCCGCCATGAGACCCAGGAGGCGCAGGAAGTCCCGGGCAGGGTGCGATTGCCCAACCAGAAATGATTGGGCAAAGGAGGTAAGAACCTCGGCCCTATCCGCGGGAGCTGTGCTCTGGCTCAAGAGTCGAGCTCTGCCCGATGAACAGGATCACCTGCTTCTCGAGGTTCGACTTGGCCTCGCTTGATGAGAGGCCGACTTGAGAGCAAACCTGGAGGGCCAGATCTCTGGACCGCTCCACCTCCCGTCTGGAGGGGGCTGCTATCAGCCAATCGTCCAGGTAAGGCTACACCTGGACCCCCCGGCGCCGCAGGAATGCTGTCACCACTGCCATGCATTTGGTGAAGACCCTGGGAGCTGGAGATAAGCCAAAAGGCATGGCTTGGAACTCGAAGAGGGATCCCTCCGCTCGAAAGCAGAAGAATCTCCGATGTGACGGACGGATAGAGACATGAAAGAATGCGTCCTGTAGGTCCAGAGAGCAGAACCACATGCCGTGTTCCAGAGATGGTATCATCTGTGCCAGAGTGACCATTCTGAAGGTCCGAGACCTTAGGAACTTGTTCAGGTCGTGTAGGTCGAGAATGGGGCGCCAGTCCCCCATCCGTTTCGGAACCAGGAAATACCTGGACACGAACCCCGGGTCTAAAGGGGGGTCCTCTACCTCCGTGATCACCTCCTTTTGGAGGAGGAGAGCGATGTCGGCTCGACGAGCCGCCAGTGAGATTGAGGACCCCGAGGCCCCCCGAGGTGCGACGGCTCTGAAGGGCGGGGCCTGCTCGAATTCTAGAGGTAGGCCTTTTCCACCACTCCCCAGTACCCTGTCCGTGGTAACAGCGGACCAGGCGGAAAGGAAGTGTCTGAGCCGTCCCCCCACGGGGGGAACCAGGGTGAGGTGACAGGGATGAGAGCGACACCCTCAGCCCGTCACTGGGCAGGCTTGGAGGAGGGACCGGCCGAGGGACCTCCTGGGCCCTTACCTCCCTGCTTCCTGTTGGAGGAAGCCCGGCGGCTTGGTTTGGGATGCCAAGCTAGAGCCTGCTGGTCCTTGACGTTGCTGGGCAGGCTGGCGCGCGGCGCAGAAGGACAAAGGGCTTAGGCTGTGGCTTGCGGCCTTTGTCCTTCTGAGCGGAAGAGACCGAGTCCAAGGTAGCATTGGACTTCTCGATCCTCTGCAGGTGACCTTCCACCCCAGGGCCGAAGAGGTCAGTCCCCAAAATGGGAACATCCGCCAACTTGTGCTGGGTATCCGAGGTAAAGGTGGATATCCTCAGCCAAGCCCGACGACGCATGGCCACTGCGGCCACCACAGACCTGGCACATGAGTCCCCGATGTCTAAAGCAGTCTGGAGCTGCTGTTTGGCCACTGCCCTGCCCTGGTCCCGCACCTGCCTGACCGTAGTCTGCAGATCCGCGGGAAGATGAGGGACAACCTCATCCAGGGCCCAACAGGCGTGAAAAAATGTGCCATGAGGACGGCCGAACTGGTCTGACGAAGGCCGAGAGAGGACGCAGCATAGACTTTTCGCCCGGCATAATCCAATTTCTTGGATTCCTTGTCGGGAGGTTTGTCCACATCCCTGGCATTCCCGGCACACCGGAAAACGCTGTCGGTAACCAACCCCTCGGCCGAGGGGTGTTCCGAAAAACCGGACAGGGAACCGGTAGGGACCGCATACTTCCTGGCCATTCTGGCCAAAGGCGCAGGGCAGGAAGCAGGACGCTGCCAAAGTTCCAAGGCCGGACCCACTATGGCTTCAGCCACCGGAAAGGCCTCCGTAGTAGAAACCCCTCGGTCCAGAATCTCCATGAGGGGATACCTGGCCCGTTTAGAAGCGAGTTCGAGCTTCATCGGTGGACTCCGAGATGAGCGAAGCAACCCTAAGAAGGACGAAGGGCTATCGTCCACTGACTGCCCTCCGAGGACTCCAAGTCCATGCGCTTGGAGAGAGGAGGAACCATCATCGGACTCAGAAGAGTCCTCAAAGAGCTGCCTCAGGCCTGAGCCACCTCCACCTGCCGAGGTTTATGGGAGTGAGGGTGACAGACAACCTATGGGGCAAACCCAAGGCCGACCGAGAATTTTGGTGGGCCCCAACTAATGGCTGTGGGGGCGGAGGTTCCACCAGAATCGGTGGGGCAGCTGGGATGGCCGAACAACCGGCCTGGGAACAGGCTCCTCGGCTACAAGCGAGGTTTGTTTCGGCCGCTCGGTGACAACCACTTAATGGCCGGGAAGATGACTGGGTGGCTTATTCCCGGTCAAAGGAGCTGTTGCCACGAGTTCTTACCTCCGTGCTTAACTTGCAAAGCCTCCCTCGTCCGAGGAAGAGGAGAGCGGCGGCACCGCTTGCCGAGAGTGGAGACCGAGACCACCTATGGCGCGCGGGATCGGTTGGACCACGAGGATGTCGGAGACCGAGACTAGAGTCTCGACTAGGCCGAGGAAGGCAAGGAGAAGTGTCGGAATCGGCACCTCGGCTTGACGATCCTACTCAAGGCCCGGAACCGGAGGCACAGACGAGCCGACGGGATCCTCAACTCCCACCTGCGGAACCGGGGAGAGGGGATTCTCAGCTTCTCCAGCCGACAACCCGTCTAACGGGTCGAGAAAAATCTTGACCGCGTCGACGGGAGTCTCGGTCAACTGGCCTGACGGGGACACCGTGAAGCCAGTGGCCGAAGCTGAGGGGTCGACCGAAGTCAACTGTCGACAAGAAGGGGAGGGGGATCTTTCCCGCTCCCAAGAGTGTCAACGGAGAGACTTACTTTTGCTCTTTTGGACCTGGAAAAAGGTCCCAAAGAGTTGGATCCTCACCTTTACGTCGAGAGGGTTAGACAAAGCTCCTTAAAAGCGAATCGAGGCACCGAGAGAGCGGACAAATGCCGAGCCGCGGTAGAAGCGCCCGCGCCGCCTCTTCGAGGGCGATCATCTGCTCGAGCTGATCTGCCGAGCCCGCCGCCGCGACACCCGCCAACCGGCCTTTAGATTTCACCGGTGGAATTCTTTTCTCGGGGCGCCCCAGTTGTAATCGGGCAGCACGGTCTTCAAGGACGTAGGCCAAAAAGAAGAGCACAAGTCGCAGGCCTGCGGGTCATGCTCAAGGCCCAGGCAGTAGACGCACGTGGAGTGCGGATCCGTCCTAGACATCTTCTGCCCGCAAGGGCACCTCCGAAACCGGGAGTCGATTTGTCCATCGCAGCCGTGAGGAGAAGAAGACCAAAGTCTTTTTAGCAAAAACTTTTGATTTCGAACTTTCGAAGAATTAGGAACCAGTCTTAAACGCAGAGCGTTAAGGAGGGAACCTGAGCTTCCAAGCGGTAAGGAAGATCTGGCGTCATGGGGCGAAGCCGAGAGTTTTACCACCCGGGTGGGTGGGAGGAGCCAGCTTGAAGACCTTCCGGCAAGATTTAAAGTGGCAAGGAACCTGCCAGACAGTGTGGATGAACAACATATCCATGTCCCTAGAAGACCTGTTCGACAGGTGGTGTCATCCAGAGTTGGACCTTTTTGCATCCCCATACAATGCAAAACTGCCGCTTTTCTGCTTGCTCATTCCAGGGTCTGGAGTTTTATGGTAAGACGAGTTGTCCCTCTCTTGGAAGGGGAGGTTCCTGTACACCTTCCCTCTAATTCAGAGGATGCTAATCAAGCTCCAAATTGAGGGGGAAATTCTGATATTCATTGCCCTCCTGTGGCCTTGTCAGATTTGGTTCCCCTTACTGCAGCAACTGGCAATGGAACCACCAGTACCCCTGCTCATATGCAGTGGTCTACTGTCAAAGATAAGTGAACCCTGGTCCACCTGGACCTCAAATCCTTCCACCTTCATGCATGACTCCTGAAAACACAACCATTGCCCGACTTGGGGTTTCCCAAAAGGTGGCTGATGACTTGGTGGTTGCCAGAAAGCCTTCCACTAGGGCCACTTATTCTATGAAGTGGAAGCAGTTTGCTTTGTGAGTCACTTCTCATCACTTACACCCATTTACCTGTCCAGTAAACCTGGTTCTGGAGTATCTGCTACCTTTATCAGAGGCAGGTCTGCAATACTCTTCTGTCAAAGTGCACTTGGCTGCCATTTCAGCTTTCCATGTGCCTACTGATGGTCGCAAAGTTGCTCAGCTGAAGGTGGACCATACGTTTTTGAGCGGCATCCTGCACTTGAGGCCTCGTATCTGTAATCCAGTCCTGGCTTGGGACCCGAATTGTGTGTTGGAGATACTTACTTTGGCTCCTTTTGAGCCAGCTGCAACTTGCAGCCTATGCTTTCTTTCTTGGAAAGTGTTGTTTTTAATCACTATTACTTCTGCTCAAAGAATTTCAGAGCTTCAGACTCTAAGGTGTGAGCCTCTTTATTTGATATTTCACAAAGGCAGGGTATCTTTGTGTACAAACCCTAAGTTTTTACCAAAGGTGGTATCTGAGTTCGCTTTAAATCAAACCATTCCCCTGCTAGTTTATTTTCCAGAACATGCCAATCCAGGGGACATATTGCTCCATACAGTAGATGTACATAGACTGCTCAGGTACTATATACACTGTGCAAAGGACTGCAAGAAGTCGTCACATCTTTTTGTTTCATTCACCCCTGGGAAAGAGGGTGCTCCTGTTTCTAAATAGTGCCTGTCCAAATGGCTGGCCAGATTATTACTTTCTGTTATAGGAAGTACGGTAAGCAACTCCACTGTGTTGTTCATGGTCATTCAACCAGAGGCATGGCCACTACTGTTGTATGTTTTAAAAATGTGTATGCTGCACAGATCTGTGCAGCTGCCTCCTAGAGTACTGTCCATACCTTCACTAAACAATACAATCTGGACACTGCCTCGCAAAAAAGTGCAGGCTTTGGCCTAGCTGTGCTTCAAGGCCTACTTTCTTAGGCCTGTAGGCTCCAGCCACCCAGACTGTTCTTTGTCAGTACTGCTTGGTACTCACTCCATAGGTGTGGCCTGATAAAAGAGATATCCTCGAAGAAGATAGAACAGTTACATATTTACCGTAACAGTAGATCTTCGAAAGAACCTCTTTCATCAGGCCAAGCCATCCCACCCTCCATCGCCCTCAGGATACAGAGCTCTGTA
Organism: Neoceratodus forsteri; assembly: GCA_016271365.2. Taxonomy (NCBI): domain Eukaryota; kingdom Metazoa; phylum Chordata; order Ceratodontiformes; family Ceratodontidae; genus Neoceratodus; species Neoceratodus forsteri. Next base: position 1,227,066,637 of record CM057450.1, read on the forward strand.
ACTGCTGTATCCTTCTCCAGGAAAATATACTTGTTGCTTTCTGCCTCACCTGGTCAGCAGAGACATGCATTCTGTCCTGGTTCCCTAGACGGAGGTCCTCTGAGCATGATCTCTGGCTGGGAACTAAGGAGGGAAGGGGACGCCCATGTTTATATGGGGAGAGCTGACACAGGACGCCATTGTGGGTGGCCCATAGTGGACTGCTTGCAAAAGTTTCCATATGGTCCTAGTGCCTGTTGGCTATAAGTTCCATAGGTGTGACCTGATGAAAGAGATTCTCTCAAAGATCTACTGTTATGGTAAGTATGTAACTGTTCTTTATAGTGGTTAACTGCCATACCTGCTTTGCCTGTCCCCCTACCCTGACCCTCCTTCAAAGCTTTACCTACTGTTACTTATTAGCTACCTTTTACACACTTGGTGTTTCACTTCAGTGCTTCTCCACCAGAATCCTTACCATGCTCTCCATCTTCTTTTTCTGTTTCTCTCTCTCTTCCTCCTCTTGCCCCCTCTCTCTCTCTGCCTTATCCCCTCCCTCTTCCTCATTTCCCAGTTACTGCCCCTTCTCCACAGCTTTCCTTCTCCCCCAGGCTAAAACCTGAAGCCTCATGGTAACTCCTCCCTTCCCCTTTCCTTCATGTCTTTCTCTACCGCTTCTTCTTCCTGCAACAAGCTTCAAGGCTCCCTAAAGCACATCATCTACTTGTTGCTTCTTCTGGCAGGCAACATTGAGCTCAACCCTGGCCTACCTACTCCCTCTTCATCCTCTCCTCTCCCTATGTGTCTTAGGATCCTGCAATGAAATATCTGCAATTTCCTTCCCAAAACTATTTGTGGCTATGGATTCGAACACTTAAGCCATCTGTACTCATCTCAGAGACCCTAGTTTTCTTTCAGGATTAATGATGCTGGCATAGCCCTCCCAGACTACTCTGTGTGCAACAGGACAGGACTGGTCTAAAAGGAGTGGTGGTTGTGTCGCTTCCCACTGGTTTGAGATTCTGTACCTCATAACCTCCTCTCCTCTCAAAAGCGTCTTGTGGGCAAACTTTCTAGCCCTTTGTTCCTCTCTGTTTATGGTTCTGAAGTCTATTTCTGTCCAGGTGTCAAACCAGGAGCTCTCCTTGACCTTCTTTCTTATTTCCTTACCGTTGCTGCTAACGATGAACTCCTAATACCGGCTGACTTCAACTACAGTAAAACTGGGCCTCCCCTGCTGCAAGCAAACTTACTCAACAAAGCCAGTCCTCTCACCTCACATGGCATATCTCCAAGCCAACCCAGATTACTTTTCCTCCTCTAACCACTGTCTCTTTAACTGGGTTCTCTCCTTCCACCCTCCCTACATTATTAGTGCAGGAACCCTCCCTGATGCCCTTAGCAATCATCGCATGTTTTACTGCATACGTATTATTCACTGTCCAACCCCACCCCCACCCCGAAAAAAAAAAAAGTTATTCAGCTACAGATTTTCAAGTCTCTCCACTTATCTGCCTTGCATGCCGACCTACTTGACACTGGCAGGTCCTCTTCTCTTTGTCCCTGGATGTTAAAGATGTCCTTTCTAAAGTCCAATTATGCTAATCCTTGTTTGGGACCATTATACTCCCATTTGCAAATCTCATGTTAGGTGATGCAACCTCCCCAGGTGGCCACTGAGCTTATCTCATGCCTCAAGGCCAGGGACTCTGCCTGGCAGCTGCATAAGGAAACTGGCTTGTCAACAGACTTTCTCAGGTACTAAAAACTCCAAAATGCATGCACCAAGGCAACCAGGAGAGCTAACTCATTTCAAAGTCACTTGGTTGTTTATGGGATGGAATGACTGGACTGTACTGCTCTTTCATTTTATAAAAAATGAATAAAACAGAATTAAAAAATACACTCTCTTCCCTCACTTTTTCTTGTCCTTCTAACTTCAGTCTCTTGTTTCTCATTTTCTTTCCCTCTCTCCTTGCTTGTTCTCACTGCTTTCATTTCCTTTTTCCTTGTCTTTTGCATTTATGACCACTGTTTTCTCCCACTATCTGTTTAATCCTCTCCTCTCGTCACTCTTCTTCCATTATTTCCTTCTTTCAGCTATCACTCTCCATTTCTGCCTTCTTCTCCTCCTCTGTGTCCCCCATCATGCTGCTTTTCTACAGAATGCTGTGCTTCCTGTACTTGCTATGTAAGGGTTTGATCTACAAAGGCAGCCCGGATACACCCCAAAGGCCCCAGAGTTCTGCACCCGAGGAAGTAAGTGCAATTCATGTGACTCACTGACCTCAGCTGCCTGTACCTGTTCTCTCCCTTCATGCACATGCTAGCACAGAGGAGCAAGGGGCATGCCACATTCAGGGCATGGAGGCATAGTCTCTATCCAATAGGATGCCCTGATACTGTCCCCACCGCGACACTGTTCTACATTGGGCGTGGCATTGTGGGAAATGGCAGTCCTCCAAGGACTGCTGTATTCCACTGAAAAAAATCAGTCCAAAAAATTAAATAAATTCTTGCCAACCCCCAGCCCTTATGCCAGCTCGGAAACTGGTAACTCAGCCAGCGCAGTGAATGAGGTATGGTTGTGGCACAATGATGCCTCTGGGGACTTGGACACTGCGTTGAGTGGCATTACGACATTCCTCAGGGCATGTAACACTACTAGCACACAACATGGATAGTGTGGATGTGAGTCACTGTCCCAGGTCTTTCTCCCCTCCCCCCACCCAGCCAAGTGAGGAGACATGCGTAAAGCATAGTGGCAGGTGAGCACCCTGCTCTGCAAGGGCGCACCCTGCAAAAGGTGGGGCTCTCAGCAGCTCTTCCTAGCCTTCTTCTTGTGCAGAAGCGCCGGGAAACGTTTGTGAATCAGACCCATCCTTACTCTGCACTGTAAGGCACTGCATTGCTCCCTGCTTCATATGGTAGCTGTCAATCAGGATGTTGATTTATCAGAGCCCAGAACTGTCACATTCTCAGTCATGGCTCTAGAAACATTGCCCCATGATGTAGTAGCCATTTATTCTCCTTCAGGCCACGCCGACATCTGTGATAGTTGGATGCATCATGCTACAAAAACTAGTAGTTCTAAAGTAAGGTGAGTGTCTTTTCACTGGACCCCAAGGACACTGGTAAAACAATTCCTAAATTAAGACATAGGAGGAGTTCAAAACACAATAAACAAGCGCATGGAATTGGCAATTTCCTGTTCTTTTTAAATCTTCCCTTGTATCCAGTGACAGCCACCTGGCAGCCACCAGACAACAAATTTCCTCTAGACAGGTGAACAGCTGCCTCTACAGCTAATAATAATGCAGCTTTTTTGCCAGACAATAAGTGTGCTTGCATGCTGGCAGCTGGCCCCCTGCCCTGTGGACTGAGCACATAATCTCTGTAATGCACCCAGCCATGGTCTCACCAGCCAAAGGCAGGGAAGTCAGAGTTCACTGCTGAGCCACCGGACCTCCTAGTTGTCAGTAAAATGCGCTACCATGCCAAAGGCCAGCTGGATAGGCAATGTCCTTCTTATTTTCCGACTGATTTTCAAGGTGGTAATTCGTCATCACAACAGTTTCCCAACTTTTTCTTGAGAAGCCGTATCAAGAGAATCACTTTTCTTCTGCACTAGACTAGGCAAACAGTCACTGAAAGCTAACAAATACTGCAAAATACTTGAATAATGATTTTTCTGTGTTTTGTTTATTAAAACCTTTATTTTGTTAGTATAAGTATGTAGCTTTCAAGTGCCCCTGATTTTCAGGGATGCACGTGATTTTGTCTCAAAATGTCCTTTTGTCCCTCATAAAATTTGTGTTTCCATGGATGAACAGTAGAAGGGATTGTAAGTACAAAATAATGACAAACATTAAAGTTACAGACTTGATGTGCCACAGAAAATGCATTTTACACTAATCTCCTTATTCAACCAGCTTTCTGAATGGATAACACCAATTTTTAAGATGTGTCCCTGATTTTGGTCATTTGCCCTGATTTCTTTTAACCTAGTACCTGATTTAGGATGCAGGGAGTTAAGAAGAATGTTAGTATAATATGTTATTTTAAGTAGCGATAGGATGCCATACAGAACAATTATGCACAGTTCACCTCAGCCTTACTACCAGTACACAGCAATATCACTTAATACAGATTATAAAAAGGGTTGGTGAAATAAAGCTTCATGACTGGCTGTGAGCATTCTATTAGGATCTATACTAATCTTAAATAAATCTATATGTAGAGTCTAATCAAATCCCACACAGGGTACAACTGTGTTTTAAAATCCACTTTTTATAACAGCAATGAGGCACTTTCAGGGGTTAATTTGATGTTCAGTTAATCACCCTCTAGAGGCATGAAGCACTCGAATACACCTTGAACCACACGACACCCTTAGAGGGTGATTAACGGAACATTAATCTAACAGTGGCAGAGACAATGATTTTTCATTTCCAAAAATGATCAACTCTGTTTGGTAAAATCGAAAATCTGTTTTCTGACCACCCCAACTGAGGGCAAATCAGCATGTTTTAACAAAAATCTGTCTCAGAATGGAGGGTTTTGCCTAAAAAGCTGGTGCAAAGTGAGTTTTTTTGCATTTTAGGCCCTGGACACACTACAGAACTGTTTTTGAAAACCGTTTTTAAAACCAGTTCAAGCTAAACCATTTTAGTGTAGCCACACTACTCAGTAACCATTTTTGATAATGGTTTAGTGTAGCCACACTGCTAGTGTTAAACCTGTTCTCCTTTTAACTATTTTGTGTTAAGTCCAACACACAGAACTGTGTTTGCCTGGACACACTACAGCTAGAACTGTTCTAGTTAAACCATTACTGCTTAAAACAGTTTTACTCCTGGACAGACCTGTGAGTAAAATCATGCTAGCTCCAACACGTTTTTAAAAATGGTTTTAAGACTAGGTATCTAGCAGGGATTAAAAACACTTTTGTTAAAATGTTTTAAGGGGCTGTAGTCTGTCTGCAAACAGTGCTAGGGAGATTTAAACCATTTTAAGGCACTTAAACTGTTTTAAGTTCCCCAGTGTGTCCAGGGCCATAAAGAGGTGCAAAAAATGGCAAATTCCACTAACCAGTGTTTTCAGTTGAAATGGACAATCATTAGGCACTTTTAATCACAGGTTTATGTAATAGAATAACTGTTACGGAAACAGTATTCCGTTACATCCCTTGTGTATAAATTGCATCTGTTTCGGTCCCTAGGTGAACGTTCGTCCAAACCGCAATCTCTGCTTATTGCAGTTTGCACCGCTAAAATTATCTGTCGTATGTGTAAAACAGCCATTCCGCACAAAGGGCAGAAAACAACATTTGTAGAGTGAAACTCTGGGGGACACAAAACAAATGGAGACAAATGTTGCCAGAATATCGCAGTGAGTGTAGAACGGAACCTGAACGCAACAGAGTACAATGGCGCCACACACGTAACGCTGATTTCGTTTTAAAAACCTGTGTGCAAAAGCACCTATTGTCCCTACACTGGTCTTGCCTTAATGCTTAGAAATCAGGAAAAAACATAACATAACCTAATTAAAAAGAACAGTTAGAAGTTATACAACTACAGTTTAGTGTAAGCGCGAGTCTGGTGATTCCTACCTTTGCTTTTTGACAAGAGTTTTGCATTGTGAAGCTTGTTTTTCACAATGATTCAGTCAGTGTGTTGAAAGGAACAGAGACTGGAGAACTGAGGCCCCAAAAATACAGGTTACTCACCTGTAACAGGAGTTCTAGGAATGGTATATGTTGTTCATCCACACTTTGTGGCAGGTTCCTTGCTGCTTTAAATTTTGTCGGAGGGTCTTCAAGCTGGCTCCTCCCACCCACCCGGGTGGTAAAACCCTCGGCTCTGCCCCATGACTCCAGATTTATCCCGCTAGAAGCCAGGTTGCCCATCGAATCCGGGAGATTGTGTGGATGAACAACATATACCACTCCTAGAACTCCTGTTACAGGTGAGTAACCTGTATTTCTAGGGACGTGGATATGTTGTTCAATCCACACTTTGTGGCAGACTCGTAGCAGTTCTCCGGAAGAAAGGAGGCAAGGTGTGCACCCCCTACTTAGGGAATAAGAACTGGAGAACCAAGGTCCCAAAACCAACATCCCGGTGTGACTCTAGGTCAATGTGGTAATGGGAAATGAAAGTGTGTTCTGACTTCTAGGTAGCAGCCCTGCAGATTTCCTGGATAGGGACATGCCTAGAAGCAGCCACAGAAGCAGTGGTATGGCGGGTAGAATGAGCTCTTATCCCTTTGGGAGGCTCCATGCCCGCCAACCTATAGCAGAGATCTATGCAGGAGGTGACCCAGCCGCCTATGGTCTGCTTGGCTGCAGGTCTGCCAGGTGCGGTTTCAGTGTAGGTGACAAACAGCTGGCAAACCTCTCCCCGATTTTAGCCGTTCACTCCTTATAATAAGAGAATGCTCTTCTAGGGTTTAAAGTATGGAGCCTATATTCGGCCTCCGAGGTGTGACTGGGTCAGAACACTGGCAGAGTCAACACCTGGTTAAGGTGAAACTCCGACACCACCTTCGGAAGGAACTTCGGGTGAGGGCGTACAACCTTGTCCCTGTGGAAGACCAGATAAGGAGACTCAATGGAAAGCGCCTGGAGCTCTCCCATCCTTCTGGCTCACGTGATAGCCACCAAGACGGTGGTCTTCCACGACAGGTGAGAGATGTCACACCTGTGCATTGGTTCGAATGGCTTGCCCATGAGCTTAGCCAATACCAGCAGTAGATCCCATGGTGGAGGAGGTTCTCGCACCGGAGGGTATATGTGATCAAGGCCTTTTAAAAAGCACCCGACCACCTTCTCCTGTGCCACCGACTGCTTGCTGACCCATGCCCGGTAAGCAGAGATGGCTGCCAGGTGCACCTTAAGGGTCGTCGACCGAAGCCCTAGTTGAGAAAGGGACCACAGGTAGTCCAGAATGCTAGCCAAGGAACAGGAAGAAGGGTCCAACCCCTTGTCCTGACACCAAATGGAGAATCTCTTCCATTTGAAGGCATAGCATTTTCTGGTCGACTCCTTAAGGGACGCCTCAACAACGTTGAGGACCTTGTCGGAAAGACCCAAGGCCTGGAATTCTAGCCACTCAGGAACCAGGCCATCAGGTGCAGGGATTGAAGGTCCGGATGGAGAACCTTCCCCATGTCGACTGAGAGCAGGTCCAGGAAGGCTGGAAGCCACCTTGGGAACCTGGAGCTGAGGCTGAGGAGATCTAGGTACCAGAACTGGCGAGGCCAGTCTGGGACTACCAGAATCACCTGTGCCTTGTCCCTCTTTGCCCTGAGAAGCATCTTGTGGGTCAAGGGAAATGGGGGGAAGGCATAGAAGAGGCCCGGGGTTCACGGCCTCGAGCCATTCCCTGCAGCGAGCCCTGCTAAGGGGGTGGGCGTGAAACAGCCTCAGCTTCGCATTCTCCCTGGAGGCGAACAGGTCCACCTGAGGGTAGCCCCAATGGGAGAACAGATCTTGTACTACCTCTGGCAGGAGCGACCACTCGTGAGAAGCAGCACCTATCCGGCTGAGGGCATTGGCCAGAGTGTTGGAGGCTCCTGCCATATGGATGGCTAGGAGATCCGCCTCCAGGCTGATCACGAGAGACCAGATGCGGAGAGCCTCCTTGCACAGAGGCAAGGAGTGCGACCGGCCCTGACAGTTGAGATAGTACATGGTCGTGATGTTGTCCATCTGGACCTGAACCACCTGACCCCATACAAACCGAGCAAAGGCAGTGAGGGCTAGTCGAACCACCCGAAGCTCCAGCAGGTTGATGTGGCATCAAGACTCCTGAGGGGACCAGAGACCGTGGGCTCTGAGCTCCCCCAGATGGGCACCCCAACCCATCAGAAAGGCAATGGTCGTTAGAGTGACTGTTGGCTCGGAGCAAATGAACGGGATACCCTCCTGCAGATGAGCTGGGATGAGCCACCACTGCAGGCTGTCCCACATCTCCTGGGTCACTGTCACTGGTTGGTCCAGAGGACTGGAGAGCTGTGACCACTGGCTGGCCAGCCCCCATTGCAGGGGACGCATATGCCAGTGGGCTCAACGGACCACACTGGTGCAGGCCGCCATGAGGCCCAGGAGGTGCAGGAAGTCCTGGGCAGGGCGCAATTGCCCAACCAGAAATGATTGGGCAAAGGAGGAAAGGACCTTGGCCCTGTTCGACGGGACCTGGGCTCTGGCTCGAAGAGAGTCGAGCTCTGCCCCGATGAACTGAATCACCTGCGATGGCGCGAGTTCTGATTTGGCCTCATTGATGAGGAGGCCAATCTGAGAGCAGACCTGGAGGGCCAGATCCTTGGACCGCTCCACCTCCAACCTGGAGGGGGCTGCATTCAGCCAGTCGTCCAGGTAAGGGTACACTCAGACCCCTCGGCACCGCAGGAATGTTGTTACCTCTAGCATGCATTTGGTGAAGACCCTGGGAGTTGGAGAGAGGCCGAAGAGCATGGCCTGGAACTCGTAAAGAGATCCCTCTGCTCTGAAGCGAAAGAATCGCTGATGAGACGGACGGATTGGACGTGAAAGAACACCTCCTGAAGGTCCAGAGAACAGAACCACATGCCTGGTTCCAAGTATGGAATGATCTGAGCCAGAGTGACCATCCTGAAGGTGCGAGGCCTTAGGAACTTGTTCAGTTCATGAAGGTCAAGAATGGGGACCAGCCCCCCCATCCATTTTGGGACCAGGAAGTACCTGGACACAAACCTTGGGTCTGGAGGAGGGTCTGCCACCTCACTGATCACCTCCTTCTGGAGAAGCAAGGCAATGTCTTCTCGACGAGCCGACAGAGAGGCTACAGAATCCGTAGCCCCATGTGGGGCGATGGCTTGATAGGGAGGGAACTGCTTGAATTCCAGAGGCAGACCCCTGCCGACCACTTCTAACACCCAGAGGTCCGTGGTGATAGCGGACCAGGCAGAAAAGAAGTGGCAGAGCCGTCCCCCCACGGGGAGGAACCTGGGGAGGAGTGACGAGGATGGGGGCAACACCCCTCAACCCAACACTGGGCAGGCTTGGAGAAAGGGCCCGCTGAGAGACCTCCTGGACCCTTGCCTCCAGGCTTCCTACTAGAAGAAACGGCAGACTTGGCCTTAGGGTGCAAAGTGTGAGCCTACTGGCCCTGATGCTGGTGTTGCTGGGCTGGATGTGCCGCAGGAGTGGAAGGGTGAAAGGCTTACGCTGCTGCGGGTGGCCTTTGTCCTTCTGGGCAGATGTGACCGAGTCCAAGGTGGCACTGGACTTCTTGATCCTCTGGAGATAGCCTTCCACTCCGGGCCCGAACAAGTCGTTGCCCAGGAAGGGAACATCTGCCAGCTTGTGCTGGATGTCTGCCATGAAGGTGGAGATCTGCAGCCAAGCTCTGCGGCGCACAGCCACTGCGGCCGCTACTGACCAGGCAGAAGAGTCACCAATGTCCAATGAAGTTTGGAGCTGTTTAGCCACTACTCTTCCCTGATCCCGCACCTGCTTGACCGTTATCTGAAGGTCAGCCAGGAGATGAGGAATCACCTCATCCAGGGAGCCCATAAGGGCATGTGAGAAATGTGCCATCAGAACGGCCGAGCTAGCCTGACGAAGGCCTAGGGAGGAAGCAGCGTAAACCTTCTGCCTTGAGTAATCCAACTTTTTGGATTCTTTATCAGGTGGTCTGTCCATGTCCCGAGCATTCCCGAAACGCCGGAAAATGCTATCGGTCACTAACCCCTCCACAGAGGGGTGCTCAGAGAAACCGGAGAGTGAACTGGTGGGGACCTCATACTTTCGAGCCATCTTGGCCGAAGGCGCAGGACAAGATGCTGGCCACTGCCACAAGTCCAGGGCCGGGCCAACAATGGCTTCAGCCACCGGAAAGGCCTCTGTTGGGGAATCCCCTCGGTCCAGTATCTCCATAAGGGAATACCTGGCCGGTTTTTGAATGAGTTCGAGCTGCATCCCAGTAGACTCTGAGATGAGTCAAAGCATACCCAAAAACAAGGATGGGCTCTCGTCCACCGACTGGCCCGGAGAACAGGGAAGAGTCATTGTCAGACTCCAGGGAGTCTGTGAACAGCTGCCGAGCGCCTCAGCCACCCTCCAACTGCCAAGGTTGATCGGGAGTGAGGGAGACCGACAACCTATGGGGCAAGCCTTGACCCGACTGAAAATCCTTGGTCGGGGCCCCAGAGTTCGGTTGTGGAGGCGGAGGTTCCACCACAATGGGTGAAGCAGCTGGTTTCGGCCGAACAAATGGTGCCGGCAGCGGCTCCTCGACTACCACGAGGGGTTGTTTAGGCCACTTGGGTCACAGCCACTTAATGGCCGGAGAAGGCAATGGAGTCGGTTTGTTAACAGTCAGTAAAAGATGCTGCCACATCAAATCCTTGTAGCGGCGATGCAGCTTGCGCCAGAGTCTATCCTCCGAAGAGGACGGTGGCGATGCCGCTTTCTACATTGCCGAGACTGCATAACATCGGTGGGACTGGCTGGACCTGGAAGAGGACGAGAACAAGACCTTCGGGATTCCAAGGGGGGTCAAAGAGGAGCAGGAAACCCCTCTCCTTGGTGCAGGGACCTTAACAGGGGACTTCGGCACAGGCATTCCTCGGTAACCACCGGGGGAACTGGTGAAGAAGGGTTGTCAGCTTCTCCAGTCGACAAACCGTCCGACGGGTCGAGAAAAATCTCGACCGCGTTGACAGATGTCTCGGCCGGCTGACCTGACAAGGACACCGTGAAGCCAGTGGCCGCAGCCGCAACCTCGACCGGAGTCTAGAGTTGACGGTCCGGTGAAGGGAATCTCTCCTGCTCCCACGAACGTCGACGGTGGGGCTTACCTTTAGGGTCCTTCTTTCTGGACCAACTGGAATGTCCTGATGGCCCTTCTCCCTTAGTGGAGAGGGATTGACAAAGCTCCTTAAAAGAAGCAGTGTAGGATGAGCCCAAGGAGAGTGGGATAAATGCTGCAGCCGAGGAGAAAGAAGAAGCAGCCTGGGCCACCTCCTCCTCGAGGGTGATCATCTGCTGTAACTGCTCTGCGGAGCCTGCCGCCGCGGACACTGCCCAACGGGCCTCCTTAGACTTGACCGGTGGGTACCATTTTTCAGGGCGCCCAAGAAGAAGTCTGGCAGAGCTGATCCTCCAAGACAGGTCGAGAAAGACCTGCACAATTTGCAGGCCTGTGAATCGTAGCCAAGCCCCAGGCAGTAGACGCACGTGGAGTATGGATCGGTCCAGGATATCTTCTGCCCACAAGGGCACCGACGGAAGCCGGGAGTCGATTTGTCCATCACAGCTGTGAGGGAAGATGAAGACCTTAGTCTTGTAAATTTTAAAATTAGTTTCGGGAAATCCGAAGAGTGTGGATCCAGGCCTAAAATGCAGAATGCTAAGGAGGAACCTGGGCTTCAAGTGGTAAGGAAGATCTGGTGTCATGGGGCAGAGCCGAGGGTTTCTACCACCCAGGTGGGTGGGAGGAGCCAGCTTGAAGACCTTCTGGCAAGATTTAAAGTGGCAAGGAACCTGCCACAAAGTGTGGATTGATCAACATATCCACATCCCTAGCACCAACATCCTGGCGTCACCTGAGGTCAATGTGGTAATGGGAAATGAAGGTGTGTACTGACTTCCAGGTAGCAGCCCTGCAGATTTCCTGGATAGAGACATCCCTAGAAGCAGCCATCGATGCAGTGGTATGGCGGTTAGAATGAGCACTTAGCCCTCCGGGAAGCTACCTACCCGCCAACCTATAGCAGAGATCAATGCAGAATATGATCCACCTCCCAATCATCCACTTGGCTGCAGGTCTGCCAGGTGCAGCTTCAGCGTAGGTGACAAACAGCTGGCGAATCTCTCCACGAACTCCAGCCATGCACTGTTTATAGTAAGTGAGCACTTGCCTCACGTGGAGAGTGTGAAGCCCGTGTTCAGCCTCCAAGGTGTGATTCCATAAGAACACCGGAAGAGTCATCACCTGATTCAGGTGACACTCCGACACAACCTTCAGAAGGTACTTCAGGTTGGGATGCAGGACAACCTTGTCCCTGTGGAAGACCAGGTAAGTAGACTCCACCAAAAGTGCCATGAGCTCACTGATCCTCCTGGTTGATGTGACAGCCACCAAGAAGGTGGTCTTCCACTACAAGTATGACATCTCACACCTGTGCATCAGTTTGAATGGCTTGCCTGTGAGCTTTGCTAAAACCAGCAACAAGTCCCACAGTTGTGGTGATTCACACACTGGAGGCGAAATGTGATCTATGCCTTTGAAAAAGCACCAGAACACCTCCTGAGCCACAGACTGCTGACCAGTCCATGCCCAGTAAGCAGAGAAGATTGCCAGATGCACCTTAAGGGTCATCGACTGAAGTCCCCCTTTGGAGAGGGACCACAGGTAGTCCAAAATGCTGGCCACCAGACAGGACAAAGAGTCAAGCCCCTTGCCTGAAATTAAAATGGAGAATCTCTTCCATTTGAAGGCATTGCACTTTCTGGTCGATTCCCTTTCTAGATGCCTCCACGACAGTGAGGACATCTTTGGAGAGACCCAAAGCCTGGAACTCTAGCTGCTCAGGAACCAGGCTGTCAGGTGCAAGGATTGAAGGTCCGGGTGAAGTATCTTCCCCTGATTGATGGTGAGCACTTCTGGGCATTGTGGAAGACACCTCGGGAGCCTGTTGCTGAGGATGAGTAGATCGGGGTACCAGAACTGGTGTGGCCAGTCCAGAGCCAGCAAGTTCACCTGTGCTTTGTCCCTCCTGATCTTGAGCAGCAACTTGTGGATCAAGGGAAGTGGAGGGAAGGCACAGCAGAGGCCTGGGGTTCAAGGCCTCGAGACAGCATACCCTGCAGCGAGCCTTCCGGGGAGCAGGCACAGAACAGCCCTCAGCTTTGCATTCCTCCCAAGAGGCACCTAAGGGGTGCCCCACTGGAAGATCAGGCTGTGAATGACCTCTGGATGGACAGACCACTCGAGAGATGCCTTGCCTACCCGGCTGAGGACGTCCGCCAGCTGGTTGGACCACATGGATGGCTAGGAGATCCGCCTCCAGGCTGCGCATGAGAGTCCATATGTTGAGAGCTTCCTTGCACAGAGGCAGGGAGTGTGTCCCACCCTGTTTGTTGAGGTAGTACATGGTCATGGTGTTGTCCGTCTGGACTTGGGCCACTTGACCCCAAACATACAGAGTGAATGCAGTCAGCACCAGCCAAACTGCTCGGAGCTCCAGCAGGTTGATGTGCCATTAGGACTCTTTGGGGGTCCAGAGCCTGTGGACTCTGTGTTCCCCCAGATGGGCACTTTAACCCGTGAGAGAGGCGTCAATCGTCAGGATGACCGTCGGCTCAGGGTAGACAAACAGGATCCCTTCCTGCAGATGCTCTGGGACTAGTCACCACTGGAGGGTGTCCCACATCTTCTGGGTCAAGTGACCAGCTGGTCGGAGTGACCTTTGCACTGAGACCCTCAGCTGGCCAGCTCCCACTGCAGGGAGCACACTTTCCAATGGGCCCAACAAACCACACTGGTGCAGGCCGCCATGTAACCCAGAAAGTGCAGGAAGTCCCAGGAAGGGTGCAATTGCCCAACCCAAAATGATAAGGCAAAGGAGGAGAGAACCTCTGCACTGTCTGCCGGGAGCCAGGCTCTGGCTCAGCAAGAGTCGAGCTCTGCCCCGATGAAGCTGATCACCTGCAAGAGTACGAGTTCTGACTTGGCCTCGTTGACCAGGAGGTCAAGTTTTAACGCAGGTCTGAAGGGCCAGGTCCCTGGACCACTCCACCTCCTGCCTGGAGGGACCAACAATCAGCCAGCTGTCCAGGTAGGGGTACACCTGGACCCCTCAACACCTCAGGTAAGCTGCTACCACTTCTATGCATTTGGTGAAGACATTGGGGGCTGAGCAGAGGCCAAAAGTCAAGGCCTGGACCTCATAGAGGGTTTCCCTCGGCTCGAAAGCAGAGCAATCATCGGTGGGATGGACGGATTGGGACAAGAAAGAATGTGTCTTGAAGATCCAGGGAGCAAAACCACATGTCTCGCTGTAGAGATGGTATGATCTGAAACTGAGTTACCATTCTGAAGGTGCACAACCAGAGGAACTTGTTCAGGTCGTGCACATCTAGAATGGGGTACCACCCCCCCCTCATCCACTTTGGCACCAGAAGTACCTGGAGACAAACCCTGGGTATTCTGGAGGATCCACTGCTCTGACCATGACCTCCTTGCAGAGAATCTGGGCTATGTCGTCTTGAAGAGCTGACTGAGTGTCTGAGGATACCAAGTCCTCCCGTGGGGTGTGGGCTCGGCTTGAAGTGTACTGCTTGAATTCCAGAGGCAAACCCTGACAGACCACTTCCAGAACCCACCTCTCCAAGATGACAGCGGACCAGGTGGAAAGAAAGTGGTGGAGCCGGCCCCCCCACAGGAGGACCCAAGGGAAGCATGATGGGCATGAGGGTGGCACCCTCCCATCCCGTCGCTGAGCAAGCTTGGAGGAGGAGGAGGACCCAGCTGAGGAGCCAAGGGTCCCTTACGGACCACAAAGGCCACTGACTTAGGCCTGGGTCACCAGGAATGATCCTGCTGGCTGACTGGTTTTGCCACAGAAGTGGAGGACCGAAAGGGCTTACACTTCTGCTGCCTGGAGCCCTTTGGGTCTTTCTGCATGAATGTCACGGAGTCCAAGGTAGCACTGGACTTCTCTATACGCTGGTGGTGACCCTCCACACCGGCCCAAACAGGTCAGTGCTCAGGAATGGAACATCGCCAGCTTGTGCTGAGTGTCCACCGTGAAGGTCGAGATTCACAGGCAAGCCCTATGGTGCATGGAAACTGTGGCCACCACGGAGCAGGCATGGGAATCCCCAGATCAAGAGCCATCTGAAGTTGCTGCTTGGCCACAGCCCAGCCCTGATCCAGGACCTATTTGCCCATGGTCTGGAGGTCCATGGATAGGTGAGGAAACACCTCATCCAGAGAGCCCAGAAGGGCATGGGAGAAGTGTGCCATCATGACAGCTGAGCTCACCTGGCGGAGGCCGAGCAATGAGGCAGCATAGACTTTTTTAGCCGCGTGGTCCAATTTCTTAGACTCCTTGCCCGGCAGCTTGCTGACGTCCCCCATACTGCCCGAGCGCCAAAACACAGAGTCAGCCACTAACCCTTTGGCCGAGGGGTGCACCGTGAACCCTGATAGGGTGCTGGTGGGCACTGCATATTTGCGGCCCATCGGGCTGATGGATCAGGGCAAGAAGTGGGGCACTGCCAATGCTCTAGAGCTGGGCAGACAATGGCCTTGGCCAGTGGCAAAGCCTCCATCGAAGAGTCCCCTTTGTCCAGAATTTCTGAGGGGATAGCGTGCCTGCTTCTGGACAGGCTCTAGTTTTATCCCCATGGACTTGGAGATGAGATGGAGGATGCCCATGAAGGAAGTGGGCCCTTCCTCCATCAAGAGATCCTCCACAGACTCCACTTCAACCAGACAGGAGTGCAGTGAGGAATACTCGGAGGAGTCCACATAAAGCAGCCGACCATCTGAATCACCCTCGACCCAGGTGTGAGGGTGACATACAGCCGATGGGGAAGCCCCTTAGCTGGCCAAGACTCCTTAATCAGACAGCCAGTCAGCGGCTGCTCAGGCAGCGGCTCCACCACAATCGGTGGAGAGGCCAGCGTCGGCCGAACCTAGACAGTCTCAATCAACCCCAAGGAGGGAGTAGGCATCGGCCTGTTGGGTGACAGACAAGTGATGGCTGGTGTGGGAGCTTCAGACCAGCCAGCAGCCACTGTTGCCACATGAGATCTCCGTAGCATTGAAACAACTTGCGCTGAAGCATCTCCTCACCTGATGAGGACGAAGACAATGAATAGCGGCGGCACTGCTTTCCATGGTATCGAGATTGGAAGCGCCGGTGATGGCAGAAGCTGTCCAACCCACTGGAAAAGGAAGCCCAAGACCTCGGCCACTGGTGGTGCCGATGGGGGATCTCGGAGGGAGCCGGGGAGTGCCTCGGCTCCTCCTGGTCTTGGTCGGTGATTTGAGGGATCTGCTCAGCGGACTATGCAGCCTCTTATGAAGTCACTGGCAGGACCAGAGTCCTGAAAAGAGAAATGTCAGCCTCTTCGGATGACAACCGTTCGATAAGGTTAAGAAAGATCTCGGCCGCATCATCAGCCGGTGTCTCAACAAACTGGCCCAACAGGGTCTCGGTGAAGACAGTGGCCAAGGCCGTGGTTTCGGCCATCGTCAAAACCTGGGAGTCTTAAGACCGAGAACATTCCCAGTCCCAAGAACGTCGATGGTGAGTCTTCTCTTTTTCTGTCTTCGACTCCTTCTTGCGACAGCAGGAGCTCTGTAAACCCGAAGGGCCCTGCCCCTTAGTCGGGAGGGACTGGCACAGCTCCTTGAAGGAGCCTGAAAAAGTGGAGCCCAATTGCAGTGGAACAAAGGGCAAAGCCGAGGAGGATTGCGCAGCGACCCGAGCCACCTTCTTCTCAAAGGCCAAAAGCTGTTACAACTGCTCGGCGGAACCTGCAGCCACAGAGATCACCCAATGGGCATCCTTAGATTTGATCGACAGATGTCATTTTTTCAGATGGCCCAGCTTAAGGCGGGCTAGGCGGTCCTCGAGGACCATCGCATGAAACGACTGTCAAATATCACAGGCCTAGGAATCGTGATCGTGGCCCAGGCAGTAAATGCACATGTCGTGCGGGTCAGTACGCAACATCTTCTGCCTGCATGGGCACCGGCGAAATCTGGGCATGGACTTGTCATCCATAGCAGTCGTGATCGAAGATCAAACTGAAGACTAGTAAGAGTTCAAAGTTTTGGAAGTAAATTCAAAGATTCAAGCAATAGAGCCTACTCAATGTGGGAGCGATAAGGAGGGAACCTGCTTCTTCCAATAGAAAGGAAGATCTGGCATTATGCAGTGGAGCCGAGGAATATACTACTCAGGTGGGTGGAAAGAGCCAGCTTGAAGACTTTCTGGCAACTCTTAAAGGGAAAGGACACTGCCAGAACGTGTGGATAAATACACAATACCCACGTCCCTAGAAATAACGCTTTCCATTACAGAAAGCGTAGCTCCCAAGACATGGCTGGCTCAAATGTAGGCAGTGTAAATTTCTCTAGGATAAAATTCAGGTCCCAGGCTGGGATTGGATTACAGATAGGAGGCTTCAGATGAAGAATGCCTTGCAGAAAAGTATGGGTCACGTCTAATTGGGCCACGGTGCAGCCTTCGATGAGCGCATGGAAGGCCAAGACAGCATACAGGTGCACCTTAATAGAGGAGTATTGAAGGGCCACATTAGACAGGGACAGGAGGTTTTCCAGAACCTGGTTCACTGGACAGGTGAAAGGGTCCAGGTGACCGTAAGTGGCCCAGATGACAAATCTCTTCCATTTCATTGAGGAAGTGGCCCTGGTGGAGGGTTTCCTAGCAGCCACCACAACATCAGTGACCTTTTAAGAGACCCCAAACTGAGCAACGGCTATGCCTTCAGGAGCCATGCATGCAGCTGGAGGGACCTGAGGTCTGGATGGACCAAGGCTCCCTGCTCCTGTGTCAACAGGTCTCTGCAAAGTGGCAAGGGAACTGTAGGTGACACAGCCAACTGCTGCAGTAATGGAAACCATATCTGACGTGGCCAGAATGGCGCCACCAGTATCAGAGTGGCCTCTTTCATCTACAGCTTGATGAGCACCCTCTGAAACAGGGGAAAGGGGGTGGAGGCATAGAGAAACCTCCCTTTGCAGGAGAGGGACGTGTCTCACTAGAAATCCCCTAGCCCTGGATCTAGCGAGCAAAAACGCAGCAGTTTTGCATTGAGCGGGCACACAAAGAGGTCCGGCTCTCTGGACGACCCCATCTGTCAAACAGGTCTTCCTCAACTGAAGTCAACAGCTCCCACTCATGCATTCTGGACTGTGACCAGTTTAGGCTGTCCTCCAAGGCATTTTGGTCACCTGGAACATGGATGGCTGACAGTTCTGGACTGTGTTCTAGAGACCACTACCAGACTCTCATCACCTCCCAGCATAGGGAGTAAGAATGAGTGCCCCCTTGCTTGTTGATGTAACAGGCCACACTGAGGTTGTCCGACTGCACCAGCAGAAGACCCAGAGAGACATGTTTCTGGAAGTCCGGTAGGGCATACAGCACTGCCCGCATCTCTAAGACATTTATATGGAGGTGGGCCTCCATCAGAGACCAGGTCCTCTGGGTCCGAAAAGGAACCAGGTGCATTCCTCAATCTAGACCCGAGGTGTCCATGGTGAGGATCTGCTGGGAGGATGGGATGAGGAAGAGGACCCCTTTTAGAAGATTGCTGGGGTCCAGCCACCACTGAAGCACCTTGCGCACAGGGGAAGAGACAAGGACTTGCTGATCTAGATCATCAATGCATTGATTCCACTGGACCCTCAATGTTCACTGGGGGATTGGCATGTACAGCCTAGCCAAACGTACAGTAACAATGGCTGCAGCCATCAAGCTCAGTAGTCTCAGAAACACCCTGGCTGTGACACATCGGCTCTGGGCCACAAAGTGCGCTCTGCCGTTAGGGAGGAAAGTCTTTCCCTCAGCAGAATCCAAAACCTTCCCTATGTACTGCAGCCATTAGGACAGGGTCGGAATGGACTTGGGCAAGCTGACAGTTATTCCTAGAGATGAAATAACTGCAGGGTATGTTCCAAGGTCAGTAGAAGCATGTCCCTGGACCGTGCCTTCAGCAACCAGTCATCCAGGCACTGAAAGGCGTACAGGCCATCGCATCAGAAGGCCACTGCTACTGCCATTAAGCATTTGGTGAAGACCCACGGTACAGAGGATAAGCCAAAGGGCAACACCCTGAACTGGTAGTGTTTCCCCCGGAACAGGAACCCGAGGAACTGCCTGTGTAGGAAGCATACCTTGATATGCAGATAGGCATCCTACATGTCCAGGGAGCATAACCAACCTTCCTGTTTCAGTAGAGGGAGGAGGCCTGGTAGAGTGACCATCTGGAATGTTCTGTACTGGATGTAAAGATTTAGCTCTCTGAGGTCTAGAATAGGCCTTAAATCCCCAGTGCGCTTGGGGACCAGGAAGAACCGGGAGTAGAACCCCTTGTTCCTTTGCTGCGTGGGCACTGGTTCTATGGCTCTTTTTCACACCAATGAGAACACCTCCTCCCGGAGCAGTGGGATGTGGTCTGGGGGAGGAGTGAAAGGTGCATGAGGAACTTACAGAGACTGTTCCAGAAGTTCTAGAGTGTGACCCTTTTAATTATTTGCAGGGTCCAAGCATCTACAGTAATGGCCCACCACTGATTCAAATGGAGGGAGAAAACGACCCCCAACCACCACCTCCTGGCTTAGGACAGGAGGAAAGGGGTCCGTCCAGGAGTCATGCCAAAGTGGAACTGGTGGCCGGGGCAGCACCTCCACCTCTGGGGCTTTTGGCAGGGACAGCGGTGGTGGAGGAGGGGGTAGGCAAGGTGGTGCTGGCCCTGCACTGGTACCGCAGTCTGGTCCCTGAGTCAGACCTGTGAGAGACCTTACGAAAGGAGAGTCTTGGCCTACTGCTGGGCTGGGTATGAAAGATGGAGTGGACAGACCGTAGGGCCCTACCAGAGACCTTTAGGTCATTTATAATATCTTGCTCTAACAACCTCGGGGATAACTCTGATGGAATAAATGGAATCCCTGGGTGGGAGGAAAAAACCTAACCTTTGTGCCAAATGGGCCTCCCTAGGGACAGAGCCATCCAGAATAATTGCAAGGTAAGGGGAGGGGACAAGGGAAAAAAATCAGAAGGGAAGGGATAACAAAAACTAGAATTGTCACGAATATCAACATTAAAAACCTCTGCCCACCCACCAATCCCGTATACCCCACTGATTAAACTAAAATCAGAGGCAACTGAAAATAACAGTTCAACAAGAAGAATGAAAATACATGAAAGAACCTCTGGCCTTCCAAAAAGCTGGTGATGGTTATCGAAAATAAGACAAAGCACTTTCCTATAGCTGCAATATAGAATGTCCAACTTGGGTCAAATGTCCACAATGTCAAAATCTCAGTTAGACATCTCAAGGCAAGAAGCATGCCAGTTTCCCAACAGTAAATACCGCCTTTAGAACTGACTTAGCTCGTATCTCCATTAATCCAACACAGTGCAAACGGTTCACATAATTAAGGTAGGCCTAACTGCCAGCCAATATGGGAAACAACTGACAGTCTTAGTATTACTGTAGTGTAGCAATAACATGAAGCCAGAGTAAAGACGATATCTATGTATCAAGAACAAAGAAATAGTTAAATAGCAGACTGACATCTCCGCTGCAGTTACCAGTCCCAATGTAACTATGCAGCGCGGGAGCTCCATCGCACCCAGGGAAACCTCTGAGGAGACAGAGGAAAGGGACCCCCAAGGAAGTGCGATGGGGACACGGCACCATCATTAATAATATGCTCCGAAAAAGCCATTACCAAACATATCAAAACCAACCACCAACTGCGTGCCATTTAATAACAGGAAACCTCCCCCCCCCACCATCATAATGATAGTAGAGTGCACAATTATCCAAGCTGTCGGCCTCCATAATAAGCTTTCGTGTCCAAGGTCAGCTGGTCCAGTGGGCCAAAAAACTATGAGGCCAGTTGCCCTCCGATGGGACTGCCATGACATCAAAGTGAAAATTAGGTGAGAGGAAGGTGGAGGCTTAGACTGAAAACTTATAGACAAGATTTTACTTAATTATAGCTCAGGTCATTAGCCCAGGCTCAGGGCTTTGCGAGTGCTAGAAGGGTGTGAGAGAGAGGAGAGGCCCACTGACACACCTGTAGACTACGGGATCAGACCCTGGCACTACCAGCACCCCCCCTCCAAAGCCCCAGGTGCCCAAGACTCGCAGCTGCCCTAATGAAGGAGCCTCTGCCACTAAAGATGCTAACTTCAGGTCATGTTGTTGTCCCAACAAAATGCCTGCAGAGGGGTCCAAATATGCCCCAAGGCCAATCCTTTCTACTGGTGCCACTGTGGTAGGGGTTATACAGTTTGCCATTGCTGGGGCTGCATCTGATGTTGAATGGGCTGTCAGTTGTGTCTTTTTGGAGCAGCCCATGCAGTATAAAATCTTCACAAGCTTCCGAGGCCGATATATAGGTTTTATGTCCTTCCAAATAGTAAACAATTAGTTTAGCTGCATAGGGAGTTCGAAAGCTGATCCCATATTGCCACAGACTTTGTAGGAGAGGAAGACATTCGTGGCACAGTTTTGTCGTAGCAGCAGCATAATCATGATCAAAATAAACTCTGTGTGTGCCATAGAAAATCTGTTTCCTGAGACAAACTTTCTGCAGTAACTGTTCCTTTACGGCATAACTCAAGAAGCTAATTACTATAGAGCAGGGCTGAACCCTAGGGTTTGTGGGTTTAGGACCCAGAGCCCAATGTGCCCATTCAAAGTCCAACAGAAAATCAGAGGGGAGGTCCAAAGCCGTCTGCAAACAACTGTCCAAAAAGTCTTTCGGATCTGTCCCCTCAGAATTTTTGCCATAAAGCTGCAAGTTCTTGCGGCATGCCCGGTTTTCAAAGTCTTCCTGCCTGACAATTAACTGTGTATGCTTCTCCTGAAAGTCCTGTAATATCTTCTCTAAGACATCTACCTGATGGTTTGCCACCATGACTTGTTCCTCGATTGTCGCTGAGCGTTGCTCTAAAGCTGAGATTTCTCTGCAGATATCTTTAAATCCTGAAAAGCTTCTTTAACTTCTGCCCTGAAAGTTTGCAGCTCTTTCAAAATGGTCCCCAATTTCACTTTTTTGTGCTGCCTGTCAGGGCGCGAATGAGAAGAACCAGACTAGAGGCCTGCGACAGCTCTGAGTCAGCATTCGGAGTGTGATCTGACTGCATCCTCTGAGACAGGTGTTTTTCCCCCTGGTAGCCATATCTCCCGCATGAAAATCTCCTTTGCTGATATAGGAACTGCTTTATTGAACCAAACTGCAATTTTAGGGGAATATTTAGAGGTTGGTGGCTCAGGCTGCCACACTGATTGTGACGTCACCCAGAAGTGGCAGTTTTGCATTGTTTCAGGATGAAAAAGGTCTAACTCTGGATGACCCCATCTTTCAAACAGGTCAGCTACCACCGAGGTCAACAGTTCCCACTTAGGCATTCTGGACTGTAACCTGTTCAGCTCATCTGCCAAGATGTTTTGAATGCCTGGAACATGTTCTGCTGATAGTTCTAGATCATGTTCCAGAGCCCAATACCAAATCCTCATTGCTTCCCTTGACAGCAGATAGGAACGAGTTCCCCCTTTTGTTGTTGATATAATGCATTGCACTGACATTGTCCATCTATGTATTAACAGAGGACCTGGCGGAAAGTGGTTCTGGAAGGCCTGGAGTGCATACAGAACTACCCACATTTACAGAACGTTTGTGTGCAAAGGGCATTCCACAAGGGACCATGTACCCTCCACATACCCTGTGTCTGGTGAGACCCACTTAGGCTTCCCATCCCAACTCTGAAGCATCCGTAGGGAGGATCTGAAGAGGGGAAAGGATCAGGAATGGAACCCCTTGAGCAGGTTGCTGCATTCCATTCACCATTTCTGCACTTTGTGCACAGGGGACGTTACTAGAACCGTCTGTTCTAGATTGTCCATGAGCTGGTCCCACTGGACTCTTAGGATCGACTGAGGGATTCACATGTGCAGCCTGGCCAGTGGTACTGTGACAATGGCTGCAGACATGAGTCCCAGAAGGCATAAAAATGGACTTGCTGAAACATAACAGCTGTTGTGCACTTGTTGTGTTTGAGCAATCAGTCGGTCATCCCTATCCAGAGGGAGGAAACCCGAGCCCTGGGTCATATCAAGTACTGCTCCTGTGTACAGCAGTCCCTGGCAAGATGTCAACACTGAGTTTGGCATGTTGACCGTCACTCCCTAAGGATTCAGCAGCTGTCTGGTTTGAGCTAAAGTCCTCAACAGCTGGTCCTTGGAGTGGGCTTTCAATAGTCAATCATCCAGGTAAGGGAAAACATAGAGACTTGTAAAGGGATGCTGCCACTACTGCCAAGCATTTGGTAAAGATCTGTGGCACATAAGATAAACCAAAGGGGAAGACTCTGAATTGGTAATGTTCCCCTTGAAACAAGAACCCCAAGTATTTACTGTGAGGTTTATGATCTTGATATGGAGGTATACATCCTTTATATCCAGGGAACACATCCAATCCCCTGTTTGCAGTAATGGAAGGAGACCCTGCAAAGTGATCATTCTAAACGTCTTGTATTCTGTGAAGAAGTTTACATCCCATAGATCCAGAATAGGCCTCAGGTCTCCTGTCCACTTTGGGACAAGCACAAGGAAGTACTGGGAGTAAAAACGTGTGTTTCTCTATTCTAAAGGCACAAGGTTCTATGGCCCGCTTTTGAAGCAGAGTCTATACTTCCTCTAGCAACAGGGGCAGGTGCCCTGGAGGATATGTTGTCACCAGTGAGGGATGATCTGGACGGTTATCCAGAAGTTCCAGAGTATGACCCTTTTCTATGATCTCCAAAACCCATGCATCTGTAGTCACCTCCATCCACTGAGCTAAGTGGAGAGAGAGAGAGGCGACCCTCTGCAACCACCCCTAGAGGTAATGGTGGTTGGGGGGTGGACAAGGAGTCAGCCTGAGTCGGTGGAGTCAGCTCCACCGGCTTCACCTCCTCTGGGTGCTTTGGAATGGGCACCTGGGGGTAGTGCTGGGGACTGGCAAGGCCCCTGCTGCTTTGTCCCTGCCCTGCTGTTTGGGGGCTAGGCACTCTCCCTTAACACCAGCTAGGTAGCTAGGTGAAAGGCACCCTTGCTTTTATCCCTGGGTTGGGTATGGTGGAGGGACTTCAAA
Source organism: Neoceratodus forsteri (assembly GCA_016271365.2). Lineage (NCBI taxonomy): Eukaryota > Metazoa > Chordata > Ceratodontiformes > Ceratodontidae > Neoceratodus > Neoceratodus forsteri. The sequence goes on from CM057450.1 coordinate 1,227,090,516, forward strand.
GGCCTGCTCAAGACTTGGACATCTTTGAGAATCTCTTGGACCTCATGACCAAACAGCTTTTGCCCCTGAATGGGGCATTTAGAATGGTTTTTGTACCTCGGTGGCAAAGTCTGCTGCTCTGAGCCAAGAGCATCTCCTGAGACAAATGCCAAAAGCTGCAGCCCTGGCCGAAGCATCAGAAACATCATAAACTTTGCAGAGTTGATGCTTGCCCACACCAGTCCCAGCTGTCAAAGCTTTCAGTAGTTCTTGTTTCAGGGTGCCCTCAGGCAAAGCCTGTGCAGCAGCCTTAGCCTTCCTCCAGAGGGTGTTCTGATACTTCATCATATGGGCATGTTAGTTGGCAATACGAAGGTGTACTGATGCAGAGGCATATGTCCTCTTACCAATGACATCCAGCCTCCTACATTCCATATCATGAGGGAGGGTGCTCAGATGCTTAGGTGCCATAGACCCATCTTGGGCAGCATTAATAACCACTGAGTCAGTCTCAATTTGTGTGGCATAAAAAGATTTCCCAGAAGGAGCAGAATACATTTTATCTGCCTTTCTGGGGAAAGCTGGTATATTGTTTAGTCTGTATCAAGCTGCATAGGTGGCATCTTCTAAGGCTGGGAGCAGAGGAGACACCACAGTGGCAGGAGACTCTGGGAGCTTCAAGAACTCCAGCAGGTTCTTTTTAGTGGTTCCCTGCTCATCTAGTGCAAATCCCATAGCAGCTTGCTTCTGCTGCATCATTGTGAAAAGTCAAGGGTCCTCTGGTGGAGACCTTGGTGTGTTTAACACAGAGTTGTCACTTAACGTGGAGACTGTAGAGCTAATGCCATGTTCATATTGGTTCTCAATATAGTCTTCTGCTTCATCCTCCTCTTCCTGCATCATTGCAGCAGGGTTGTACTTATTTTCATGGTCGACTGGGTCGAAGGGAATGAGAGACAGTGGCAGCAATAGAGGATTCTGTGGCAAGGGAGTTCAATGCGATATAGATGACGGATTAGCTGGAGTTTCCATCAAGAGGCCTCCTGCAACAGGGAGGCCAGGCAGTAGACACCTTATCATATCTGCAAAAGACATGAGGACTGCCTGAGCATCAGCACCCCTTTGGTCGATGGGCGCTACTGGAGAAGTTGATAGGGAAGGCTGAGCTCCTGTCATAGACAGTGACATACCGGCCATAGCAGACCCAGTAGTGCATACACCAGGCCCCAACCTTGCTGTCATGTCGACAGTCGGTGGGGGGGTGGCCAGTCACCACCAGAGCAGACAGGATTGCAGCTCAGGTCGTACCTATGAAGCGCAGGAGCAACCTGGAATACACTGAGGAAGCCTTATCCTTGTCCTGGTGCCTGTGACTCCCTGACATTTTCTTTTGAGATTTAGATGATCGTAATTCAGTCGACGGAGCCAGCAACGCAGATTTCTGTTGGAGCTCCTTCTCCATTCTCTCTATGGTCTTTTGAGGTAAAGATTTCTTCAAAGCCCATTTTCAGCATTTCCTGATTGTGGAATTAACCTCTCAGCAGATTTTTCAGGCTTTCCCATTGTGGCTTAGGCCTAGGCAGTAGACACAGACATCGTGGGAGTCTCCGATGTAGATCTTTTCTCAACACTCACAGTACCGGAAAAGTTAAGAGGGTTCTTTTTATGACGCAGAGGATCACTATAAAAGTAATTACTTAATAGATATAAAAGAAATAAAACAGCAGCTATGGCAGGGATTTTTCTATAGCAGTCCGAATCTAATCGATGGTGGGAAAAGAACTGAGGAGAGGAGGGGACAGCAACCCCAGGCACACTGCTTGCAAAAATTTCCATGTGATCCTAGTGCCTGATATCTATAAGTTCCAAAGGTGTGGCCTGATGACAGAGATGTCCTCAAAGAAGACCAAGAGGTAACACAACATATCAAACAGTACAAGTCACCTGCACCATGTTCAAGAAATAATAGTTCTTAGTGGGTAACGGCAGCGACCTCCCCTAAAGAGAGGGTGCTAAATAACAGTAACGAGTGCTGTCCACTCTAGACCAGCTCCGCGGATGCTTTATGAGAGGATTCTGTGCATGGCTGAGGTTATGGAAGTGTGTGGGGGGGGGGGTAAGTGGAGGGTGATCCCCCACCCCATCTCAAGCAGGATTTGTGCTTTCTCAGTTCCTTTAAGTGGCAGCCTGGGAAATTCAGAGGGCAAGAAAAGGAAACCAAACAGCTTTACGGTTCTCCAGTTCCCCCATAACCAAATGTGAGAGCTGTTTTAACGTAGAACTTTGGCCCATAGCCATAAGCCATTCACTGAAGGTAGGGGTATCAGTCCATCTTCTTAGTAGTAGGTGTTTAGTGATTCTGGTAGTTGAAATCACCCACTTCAGGAGGGGTTGGTTCTTAACCATTTTATGCTAATACCCAGCAGCACTTCAGCTGGTCAAACATGATTTCAGGAGGACAGACTGCTTTGCAGAAATGGGTAACGGCATCCCAGAAGTGCGCAATGGCTAAGAGTATCAAAAAATGTGTGATAGAGTGCCAGGCTGGGAATTGCGGCGCCAGCACAGATCAGAAGACAGGAGGCACATCGTTTTAAGGAAGGTGAGCGTTCTGTACCACCTCTTTGGTATTTTGGGTTGTATCAGTTGAGATCGTGTCTCTACAGTATGTATGGGCTTGGTACCATGCCAACTGCCAATGATTAACAGATGTTCCTACCCCCAGTTCTTCCTGCCATTTTATTCATAGGCCCTCAGCAAAGGGTAGTAGGCGATCCCTAAGAGCCTTGTAAATGGCTCCTGATACACTTTACGGCAGTATTAGCCATTTTGTTATAGGATGTGCAGTGCCTGTTCTGCTGTACTCATTGAGGCACGGAGCCAGTCTGCTCTAAGATGGAGGTGGAACCAGAAGTCCTTCCTGGGGAAAGGGTGAAAAGAAATAAATAAGGTCCTCAGATGAGTGCATATATGACTGATTATGAGGGTACAGGTCCTGCACATGGTGGATGCTCTCCCAGTGTCTTCTTATCTTCTTATGAATGGGGAACCGCCAGTCTTGAGATGCAAGTTGTTCCACAATGAAGCACTGTAGACTGGGAGCTCAGGGGTCCCTAGGGCAGATAAAAGCTTAGCTCAGCATCTGCAGAAGATTGGGATGGTGGGGTGGAGTCTGTCAATCTTAGGTCTGTCATAAAGAGTCCCCCCAGGGTTTTAACCATCACAGGAGTGTCCCTCTATGGTCAGTCACAATGCAAGAGAGGGGGAAACTGAAGAAAAACATCTGACCATGGACAAAGGCCATGTGATACTGGATGAAATTAGGGGGACCCCCCCCCCAGAGCAGTTTTTCTTAAGTTTAGCCTTGCTAAGTCTAGGCAGGACACCTTCCCAGGGGAAGGGACCCAACAGGGTGTCCAGTTTAGAGAATCATACATCAGGGACACTGTAGCAGTCTTCTCTGCTGTAAGGATCAAGATATAGTCCTCATATAGCAACACTCTATGATCTTCACCCCCTGCCTTGATTCCAGATAGCAGAAGGTGTGCCTGCAGAGCTACAGCCAGAGGCTCAGTGGCTAGCAGGAAGAGGAGAGGTGAGAGGGGGCACCCCTGACATGTTCCTCAATGGACGGGGAATAAGTCAGATGCAGTACTGTTCATCAGGACTCTAGCCACCAGCTGTTGATATAAGGTGCCCATGAAGCCTTCAGGAAGAGTGGTCCAAATTCCATATAGTGCATGACTTCAGAAAGGTACCCCCCACTTGACCGAGTCGAAAGCCTTCTCAAAGTCGATGGTGAGGACAGTGGCTGGGGTGTGGAGTGAGTTAGCCAGATACTGAAGGTTATGGATGGACCATAGATGGTCTAAACCTATCCAACCTTTTTATAAAAGCCACCTAGGAGGGAACAGATAAGGTGGGAAAGGACAGGTCAAGTCTCCCCGCCAACACTTTAGCCAGAACGTTAGTATCAACAATGAGAAGTGAGATGAAGTGGTAGCTCCCAGGTAAGGCCGTTTCTCTACCCTTCTTGGGGAATACTGTGATCACTTCCTCGCACAGGAACGGAGGTACATACCCCCTAGACAGACTGTCCTGGATGGTTCGTAGTAACAAAGGAGTAAAATCCTCTATCAGCAGATGATACAAGTCAATGGGTAGCCCAATACTCCCTTGGTGATTCATCTTTGTTCACAGCTAGGATGGCAGCTCTGACCTCGCCCTCAGAGATGGGGTGTTCCAGTGCCTCACAGTGCAACTGGGGTAGTGCTGGTAGGTACAGCCACTGTAGGAATTCCTGAATGCAGTCCTTGGAGGGAGGAGCTGGGGAAGAGTATACGAACATACAAAATTGCCAGCAGAAAAAGGCCCACAGGTCTATCAAGTCTGCCCAATTGCTCAGCTCTTAGTTTCATATCACTACAGCTGCCCCACCCCCACCCAAACCCCTCTCTTCCTCCTCTTTTCCCGTCTTTCCCCCCTTTGTGTTTTTGTCTGTACTAACCCTGCCCTTGACTCTATCCCAACCCCACTTAAAGCTATACACTGTCCTTTGAGCGATTAACTCCTCTGGCAGTGCATTCCAACCTGTCACCACTATCTCTGTGAAGTACTACCTCCTCATCTCCCTCTTAAACCTTCCCCTTCCAACTTCAGACTATGCCCCCTAGTGACCCTTCTCCCCTTTAAGTGGAACAATCCTCCCTCCCTGACTTTGTTTATGCCTTTCAAGTACTTAAAGGTCTCAATCATGTCCCCTCTTACCCTTCTGTCTTCCAGCGAGTACATGTTGAGCTCTTTCACCTTTCCTCGTATGGCAACTCCCCTAGTCCCATGAACATTTTTGTAGCCCTATGCTGCACCTCCTCCAGTAATCTCACATCCTTTTTGAGGTATGGGCATCAGTACTGTACACAGTATTCCAAGTGTGGCCTCACCAGTGATCTATACAGTGGCAGGATGATCTCCCCCTTTTGAGAGGTGATCCCTCTGGCAATGCACCCCAGCATCCTATTTGCCCTTGCTGCAGCTCTCCTACACTGTGCAGATACCTTCATGTCCCCTGTGACTATTAACTCCCAGGTCCCTTTCCTCCTCTGAAGCCATTACCTGCACTCTCCTCCAGCCAGTAGCTGTTCTTGGGATTTCTGGCTCCAAAGTGCATGACCTTGCACTTCTTAGTGTTAAACCCCAACTGCCACTCCGTAGACCAGTGTTTGAGTTTAGCTAGATCCTCTCTGAGTGCCTGCCTCTCTTCCTCATTGTCCACTTTTACTCAGATCTTAGTGTTGTCTGCGAACAGGCAGATGTCACATAGAAGTCCCTCGTTACCTTATTCAGATTAGGGTCCATAGTATGCAGATTGCCTGATAAGTCCCTAAGCCTTGGTATATGCCTCTCGGCTTGGAATGCGAGTGAAGTAATGCCAGCTCTGCTGTGCAGAAAATATAACTGATTGAGCTGATCCCACGACTGAATTACCTTGTGTGGGTTGGAGGAGGGGTATGCCTTCAATGCTGCCTCAGTGACCTGGAGTTGACCTTCATGTGCTTTAGTCTCTGCCTCCTGGTTCTTCCTTCTATGGGCCACATAACTCATAACCTTGTCCCGTAGAAGGCTTTACAGGTCTCCCAAAGGGTGGAATGTGACACTGCCGCTTTATCATTGTGGGACAGAAATTCCTGTAGTTCAGCTCTGACCCAGGAAATGAATTTGGGATCCTTTAAGAGTATTAGTGGGTCGAGCCACGACATGGCAGATTTTGGAGGGGGTCCCCAAAGGATACTGAGGCAGAGGGGGGCATGGTCCGAGACCACAATAGGGTGAATGACGGTGTCCACCACCATCTGAATGATCTGTGGGGAGGACAGCCAGAGGTCCAGTCTGCTGAAAGACTGGTGCACCTGAGAAAAGAAGGTATAATCTTAAATCCCTGGGCTGACCAGTCTCCAAATATCTGTGAGGTAAGCTCTTGTATGCGCTGCTGGAAGGCAGCCTGTGACTGCTGGTGAGGCTCCCCATGTGTAGGGTCCAATGTGAGGGTAAAGTCCCCTCCTCATAAAACCAAGGTTGTAGAGGTTCCCCAATCAGTCAAGGTGTTATGAATTTGTCAAAAAGAAGGAGGGAGAATCCTCTTTAAGGGCACAGAAGTTGATCAGAATGAAGAGAACCCTGGACTTAACAGTGAAGCGGCTATGGCAGCAGCAGCAAGGTGATTTAGCTCCGTGGCGAGTAGCCTGCGCTTTTTGCATTTTCCAGCAGCAAGACCTCGCCTCCTTTGTTTTTCCCTGCATCGGACAGCTAATTACTGACTGACATTAAAATGTTGGTCTTCTTACCTGGCATAAGATGGAGGATCCAGCCTCAATGGAACTGACACCACTCGCTACTTCTCCATCGAGCCCTGAGCAGCAGAAACCCCCGATGTGCAAAGAATTGACTTTGGCTCGCCGAAACTTCCTGACATCCCCGAACATTCCTGGGATGCAGAGCTTGATGCTCATATGCTAGAATCTGCTTCCATTAAAGCTATAATTGCAGAATTGGTTACGGACATGAAATCCATACTGGCTTCAGTGGAAATTTTGTCCGTCCGTGTCGGGGATGCTGAAACTTGGGTGAGCTCGCTTGAGGACCAGGTGTACACCAAAGAGAAAGATGGTAGTGCTCAGAAGATGCTTAGTCAAAATGGAGGACAAGGTAGACAACCTGGAAATAGGTCTACGAGAAACAGTCTGCTGCTCGTTGGCATTTCTGAGGGTGCAAAGCAGTCAAACCCTATTTCCTTTCTCAACACCCACTTTTGTCAAGTTGCAGGCCGGCCGGACTTAGGCAACACCTACACCATAAAGTAGCCCCATCGTGCCCTACATCCTAAACCCAGCCAGGGTGAGCATACTGGGCCCATAATTTGCCGCTTACTGAATTTTCAGGAAAAGGTCAAGATTCAACGGGCAGCTTGTTTACAACCTGCTCTGTATTGGCAGCAACATCATTTTTTCATCTTTAATGATGTTAGTCAATCTGTCAGGGAGAAACAGCGGGCCTATGTGGACATTAAAGGGACACTGTCCACCCCTTTAGGCCTCAAAGTGTCCCTAGTTTAAAAAACATGCATTATGATTGTTCACATTCTGTTGAGACTGTTGATGTAGCTGGGAGTTTGATTTGGATTTTTTTTTTCTTTTAAAGGATGGAAAATACACTGCACACCACACCGGTGTTACTAAACAAAAACATGTTTGTTTAAATTCCTTAATTAGCTCCCACTGCAACTCTCATGGACCTAAGAATGCCCCAGTCATAGTTTAGCCATTCATCATACAGTAGAAGAAGAGCATACAATCCACCACGAGTGTCTGTACTGCTTGGGTGTATTCCTAATGTTCAGGAAGTATGCAGTAAGAGTACAGAAAGGATTTGAAACAACACAAGGTTGGGTACAACGATAACCATTTGCATGCATTTCAGTTTTAGTAAGAAAGAAGGCAAATAAAATAGCCAGCAATAACAATGAATTTTAGGGAAGGTAAGCAATCATGAAATGTGGGGTTTTACCTAGAAATAATATGATGCAAAAAAGGTTGACAGTGCCCCTTTAAAAAGCAGCTACATTAGGGAGGAATTAAATTCAGTTTTCAGTATCCTGCTAAGCTGGTCCTCCGGCTTCCACAGCGGACCTTTTCCTTCAGCTCTGCAGATGCAGTACTTCAACAGCTTCCACTTATTCTCCCTGATTTGTTTCCCGAGCGGACCATGACAGCCACCCCTGCTTGTCCTCTGAACAGTTCATTTTCTTTGACTTTGCTCCTCGTCCTTTACCACCTGCCTATTGTTGGATATCACCCTGGCTCTGCTCTGCTTAGTGGCTGGTTTCTCTACTGAATGGACCACCACTGCTATGGAGGACCCTTCCTTTATCCTACACAATATGGACTCCTAGTAGATGGTTACTGGCACTATATGATCCTTAGGAATGTGGATTTTTTTTTGCTACTGGTAGTGTGATATGTTTTAATTTGTTTGCTTAGTTTTCCTTTGTTTGTGCTTTTTTTTCTTGGTCAGTTTGGGTTTTCTTCACTCTCTCAGTCTTTCTATACGCTTTCCTTTTAGGCTCTCAGTTCAATTTGATCTTGTGTCATTTCTGCCCCTCGAATGTTCATGTGTTCAAGCTGTACTGGGTGCCCTATTATGCATCTGTGTGTTCTTGCTTTTTTTAAATTTTTCTTTGCCCCTTAGTATGATCGGTGTTTCCAACCCCTTTTCACTAGATTCATTATCTCTATCATTTTTTTTTCTTTCCTGTTCGGTCTGAGTCGCTTTTTGTCTACTGGTTTATGTTCCACTCCAGCACCTTTTTGACAGTTTGTGTGTATCTATTCTAGTATATGTAGCTCAGTCAGACATGTGGCATTTCTTTACCCCTCTTTTTTTGTCATCACTGCCCGCTTTCTCAGTCTTTCGTTTCCTCGTCCTGTTTGGTAGTTTGTCTATCGAGAGATTCCTTTTGTCCCTTGTCACCTGTTTTCTAGCTCGGGCACTGTTTCTGTGCATGTCATTGCTCCCTGAGCTGTCTGCTCCTTTATCCTTTTTTTGTTGTTGTCTCGGTTAGCATTTGGTATATGTTGATATCGGTTCTATTTTTTGTTTCTTCTAGCCTTGTATATGTGCCCTATTAATCTTTTTTGATAGTTTTTTTTCTTGCTTTGCTGGGGTTCCTAGAAGTGGAGGTGTTAAAGTGCATCTTTTTTTATAGCTGGGACTACCCTTGCAGTAGCTACCAATGGTGCTACTCCAGTCGCAAGCTTATGGGGAAGGGGTGGCTGAGGGACACTTGGGGAGACCATTGTTTAGTTGGCTCTCCTATGTTCTCTAGTTGGGGCTCATTAGCTTTTTCTCTGTTTTGTTGGGGGAAGGTAGTGGGGGATTAATAGGGGAAGTATCGTTGGGGCTTTGGGATGCCTATTTCTATGTTATGGTGTGGGGAACTTCAGTTACTGGTTGCTTGTTTATCTGTGGAGGTTTCTCATCTCGATTTCTTGTTTTTTCTGGATTATTCCTCCTGTTTCTGTAAGGGTTGGGGCCTTCAGCAGTCCCTATTTACCTCATTGTTATTTCTTTCCTTTTACCCATCTATGCCAACTCATTCTTTTGTTTCTTGGAATGTCAAGAGTGCCAACTTCCCCATAAAATGTTCAAGGATTCTTGCTCACTTGTGCCAATACTGCCCTACAGTGGTGTTTCTGCAGGAAACTCATTTATTAATGACAGACTTGCCTGCTTTGCGGTGCCAATGGGTTGGTCAACTTTATGGGATGGGCACTTACAAGAAACGTGCTGGGGTAGCTATTCTAATTGCCACGACAGCAGATTTTGTTATGTATCAAGTGGTAACTGATCCCTGTTCCAGGTATGTCATTGTACAGGGGGCCTTAGGTTGTACTGAGAAACTTTTAGCCTCATTCTATAGACCTAACAAGGATGATTCACAACCCTTTATTGATTTTTCCTTACATTTAACCCAGTGGCCAGATTTACCTTGTATCATAGCGGGCGACTGGAATTTTTGGGGGATAGGTATTTGGATTGATCACGGCCCCCAAGTTTTTCTCTTTCCCATAACCAGAGACCAGTGCAGGAGTTACTCGATTCCCACTCTCTGGTGGATCCTTGGTGGACGCTCTATCCTCATTCCAAGGAGTTTACCTATTTTTTCCCTCCTCACAAGACCCAGTCCTGGACTGACTATTTTTCAATTAGCTCTTCCTTATTAACAGGCCTCCACTGCCACCATTCAGCCCCGTGTCCCTTCTGATCATTTTCCCATGCACATCTCCTTGAAGCTAGAGCCCAATCTTCAGACAGATAAAATCTGGCATATGAACGATTCCTTACTCAAGGAAGATCCAACAGTAGCACATTTAAAAACTTTCATGGAGCACTTTTTCCAGGAAAACTCCAGTACTGTTGCTAGACAGATCAACTTGTGGCCAACCAATAAATGTGTTGTTTGGGGGGGGGGGGGGATTTTTCACCTTGCCACTAAGGTCAGGCAGCAGCATCCAGCTTGCTCACAGGACCTTCTTCAGTAGATTCATTCCTTAAAGCTTCTGTTGGCTTCTGGTTACTCAAAGTTGGTGGTGTTACAGCTGCATGCTGCTAGGGAACATTACCATGACCTCAACAGGGCCCAAGCAGAATTTGTGATACTTAAATCTAAAACTACTTATGTTTCAGCAGGTGAAAGTGCTGGTAAGTTCTTGGTGCTGCGTCTCAAGCAGCAGGCAGCTTCCCATATGGTTAAACACCTTACTAAGCCAGGGCTTCACCACCCTATTACCCACCCTCAGCAGACAGTGGAGGAATTTCGGGCCTATTACAGTGCTCTTTATCATTTGGGTGCTCAAGTTACTGATTATCAAGCTACAGACAACTATTGAATCCAAACTCGCCTACCTCGGCTTGGACAGGGGGAGTATGATCTTTTGGCCCAGACACTTATGCTCTCTGAACTTCAGGGAGTGTTACAGTCAATGACTTCTGACAAAACCCCCAGGTCCTGATGGGTTTTCTGTTTCTTTCTATAAGGTTCTCTCAGCAGAGCTGTGGTGTCCTACTACCGGCCCATTTCATTACTGAATATTGATCTGAAAATATTACATATTTATTTATTTAGCTTTTGTTAACCAGGTAAGTACACAGACAAAAACATATGCCTATTTTCAGGTACGACCCAGGAGAGTACAGAAGAATAAAAGGACATACACTGATGCAAATAAGGTATAGACATATGTTGAAGTCAGGAAACATAACATACATAGTGGGATAGCTCAGATTGCAGCAGTGGACACCATAAAATGCAAACATATAACAGTTCAATTTCAGTAACAATATACCTAGCAAGAATATACAGAATATATACAAATATACACAGGGCCACACCCAGGCAGGCAAGAAACAACAGTAGGGCCAGAGCCAGGTACAAGAGATACTGTGCTCGAGTACAGAGCAGAGACTCAGGAAGGTCTAAAATAATCGCATACTGAGGAGAGCTTGCTTCAAGTTCTTTAATAGGGAGGCTTGTAGATATGACTAGGTAGAGGCAGACCTGACCTGGACAGGAAAAGAGTTCCAAAGCTTCTGGGCACAGGATGCAAAGTCCCTATCCCCCATTTGGGTGTGCGTCACAGGAACTTTGAGAATAGCGGGACTCAGGGATCTTAGGGAGTACGGAGTGGAGGGAGCCGGCACAAGAAGCTCCGCCAATCCAGGGGGTGTGCTAGAGCCCAGAACCTTGCCCGTTAAGCAGCCCAGGACAAAGTTCATGTAATTGGACAGGGAGAGCCAGTTCAGCCTACTGTACAGATCGCAGTGGTGAGTTAGACGAGGGGCTGCGAGAGCAAAGCGGCAGATATTATTGTAGGCTATGGTCCACCTAGTGAGGTGAACCTTAGTAGTACGGGCAAACAAAGGAAGCCCATAGGATAGAGATGGGAGGAGCACTCCTCTGGCCAGTGCAAGTTGAGCAACAATGGTAAGATAATTCCTTGCCCTGTAGAACAGACCCAATTTCCAGTTAACAGCCCGACACACATTTTGGATGTGTTGACCAAGGTCAAGCTGAGGATCAAGTGTCACCCCAAAGTATTTGACAGAGTTGGTGATGAGCACCATCTGGAACACCATCAGTCCCCAAGATGCACAGAGGGACCGAAGAGGCCTTTAACTTAGCCTGGGACCCAAACAGCATGGCCTGAGTCTTTCCAAGATTTAGAACCAGCTTGTGAGACGCTATCCAGGATTGGACGCTCATGAAGTCTTCACTCAGATGGTGATTAATGACACCAATATCCCGGGCATGAATGAAGATAACGAGGTCATCAGCTTACAGAATGGCCTTACAAGAGGCAGCTGAGGAGGGAAGGTCATTGACAAATATGGAGAACAGCAGGGGACCAAGGACTGACCCCTGGGGAACCCCTGAGGGCACAGCAGCAGAGTCAGAGAGCATCTTACCATATTTGGTAAGTTGCTGCCTACCCTGGAGATAATTGTGAAATCATCTAACTGCAGGCGGGGACAATCCCAGTGTCCTAAGCTGCGCACATAGTAAGGTATGGTCAACTAGGTCAAAGGCCTTAGAGAGATCGATAAAGATGGCCCCAGAAAGTCTGCCCTAGTCCATAGCAGCCCTTATCCCAGAAGTGACAGTGATAAGGGCAGAAGTTGTGCTATGACCTTTACGGAAGCCATGCTGCGAGGGAGACAATAGCTCATGAGACTGGATATAGTCTGTGAGTTACCCTGCCACCACTCTCTCAAGAAGCTTACTGATAGTGGGCAGGATGGCAATCGGACGATAGTTATCTAGGATCCTAAGGTTGCCCTGTTTGAGTATAGCGACAACCCTCACCACCTTCCACAGGTCAGGAATAACCCCAGTGGCTAGGGATAGGTTGAACATGTGGGCCACAGGAGAGGCAACGTAGGTAGCCGCAAGGTGGAGAAGCTTTGGTTCCATACCATCACGACCTGCACTGGTAAAAGGTGAGAGACCAGAGAGCAATCTCTGCATCTCATGCACCGTTACAGCCTTGAGGTAGAACAGAGGATGAGGAGAAGGAGACGACTGAGATGATGGGGCCTGGACAGGTCTGTCACTACCATTGGAGGAGGATGAGGAGGTGAAGGCAGACAGGTCCGAGAAATGCGAGTTAAAAGCATTTGCTATGGTCAGGGGATTATTGCAGCTGGCACCCTCAATAAGCATTTCAGGGGCCTCGCGGGTGGAGGAGCCGCTCACAATATTTTTAATATTCCTCCAGAAGCTCCTAGGGTCCTTTGCTGAGGTCCATAATGCGGCTTTGCAAAATTCACTTTTTGCAGCCCTGATAGCCTTTTTACAATCGTTCTTAAGTCTCCTGTATTGCTGGAAAATGGTCTGGTCCATTGTGGCCTTGAAATTGGCCCAACATTTGTCCCTATGCCTCATAAGGGCAAGGAGGCTCCCATGTATCAATTTCGTAGCTGCCCCCCTTACTCTCTGTCTGACAAGAGGGGCATGCTTGTCCTGTAGCACCCCAAATATGCTGAGAAAGTGACCAACAGCCGAGGTAGCACACTGGGCCTCCATCACAGGAGACCAGTCTGTGATCATAAGATCCTCCTGAAAAGCGCCAAGGTCAAGCCTGGAGAAATCCCTAACATGAATTATCTTAGGGGGGATCTTAAGGGCCGAAACCTTCCATATGCAATATACAGAGGCATGGTCAGAGATGGAGTCTGGGAGGGTACCTGAGGAGCTGATCCTCTCCGGCCTATTGGACATGACCCAGTCCAAAAGCATGCCAGTACCACCAGTGGACGTTCACCTAGTGGGAACGTTAATCAGTTTTGACAGTGAGAGACCAGCAAGCATAGTCTCATACTGCTGCTTGGTCTTACTTCCAAGCCAGTTTAGGTTAAGGCCCCCAAGGATTAATAGTTCATTATTCTTTGTCCTGGCGCTGACAGAGTCAAGAAGGAAGGATAAGCCCACTGTACCACCAGTGGGGGGATTGCAGGCACACACAATGTGTAGTTTCTTAGCATTCCCCAGTAACAGCACTGTATGCAGCAATTCGCAGGAAGACTGCTCAGACTGTAGACAGGCCAGCACCGAGAGATTAAGGTGACTCCTGTAGTATACCAGTATCCCTCCCCCCCTCTTCTTACCTGGACGGTCGTGCCTAACAAGGTCGAAGCCAGGTAGCGTACAGGCTGGAATAGAGGGTTTCAGCCAGGTTTCAGTAATCCCAAGGATGTCAGACTTATATTAGGTGGCCCAGGCAAGGAGTTCTGCCATGTTGGGCAGAAGGCTACGTACATTAAGGTGTGCAATTTTCAACCCATTGCCAGCCAGCCAGCCCACAGGAGAGGAGAGGGCTCGGCACAGAGGACCAGCATTCAATTCCACGTACCCTGCAAGGGCTAATATAATCAAGAGAAGCCAGAGAAGATGTCTCAGAGGTGGGGAGCCAACCCTAATGGACAGCCTGCACCCAGTGCGCCTGACTAATGTGGCAACACAATGGAAGTTCCGCAGGTTAAGGCAGCAGATGGGCCAGGGAAAATGCCTGTCATGGGCTATTATGTTAGAGAAGGTAAAATCCTTCTCATCAGGTAGCCCAAATATAGTCTCAGATTGTCCCATTGGGGGTGCACAGCCAGAAATGAAGAGAGGGAGGAACACTGCCAAGGGCAGCCACCTGAAAAGTACAATTGATAGAAGGTGGGAGTCTACAACACTCCTATGATACTTAGGGGCCCACATGTTTGGCAGCCCTCTCCTGAAGTGTACACAACGTTCTACAGAGACACAATAGTGGAGCAAGGAACAAAGCCATCCAAACCCACAAGTAACCTAATTAGCACAGATAGGAGCACCCCAACACAGTAAGTTTTCAAACTAAATGCAGCAAACACGCACTGGCAAGGTACAACAGAGCGGTATGGTCTAACAGTAGCCCCTGAGGGTATAGCAGGTAGTGATGCATGGATGAACATAGGGATATTCATAATATGCAGCAACTAGCACAGACTAACAATAGCTCCTAGAAAGAAGACATGCAGTAAATTTAGAAATGAGCATTAAGATGTACATGATATACAACACCCAAAGTCGACAGATTGACACATAGCTCAGAATGTAGTTATAGATAGGTTACAGTACTCTAGAGTACATGAACCCTAGTTGAGACCCTAACTCAGCTGGTGAGGACAATGATTAGCTGCCCCATGCTCCAACGTTACAGTGTATGCACATAGGGATTAACCTAGCCCTAACTTTAAGCAATAAGGTGCTGATCATATCTTCAGCAATTATAAACAAACCGCGCAGTTATGTGCATGAACTGGCTCAGGCTTTAAGACAATAATATGCTGAAAAGGGCTCAGGGACTCAATCAAAATATTAGGTTGTTGGAAGCTACAGTGCAACAGGGTAGAGCCACAATGACTACAGTTTGATTGTTACAGCCGTATGACTGCCTGGGTCAGCCAATAAAGGAGAATGCAAGTCTCACCCCAGCTTAGAGGGAGGGGCTATGGAGCATTTAAGGGGAGGAGGGAACGGGGCGGGTGGGCAGGGGAAAAATGAGTCAGCAAAAGCACCCTCATCAGCACTAGCCACCATGCTGCAGCCCCTTCCTGCTACCAGAGTTCAGTACAGCCGCTTTTCTTTTCTTGATTTTTTTCCTCGATCACCGTCGGTCCCAGTGCAAGGGGGAAGGAAGAACCCACTGTAGCCGGGTCTCCCTCACCTCCTGCAGTCCCTCGTAGATGGCAGTGATGAGCAACAGGGCTCTTGGTCACACCCTAAATTCTGGCTGATGTGTGACGCTTCGGGTGGAACATAAGAATCTGCCAACAGAAACAGGCCTTACAGTCTGTCAAGTTAGTCTGCTCGAATGTGCAGCTAGCACCCTTATATTGCAGCTGCCCCACCCTCCTCTCCACCCTCACTTTTACTCTCCCTCGCACCCTGTCCCATGCCCTTTTAAAACTGCCCACTGTGCTACAGGATAGAGTTTTCCATTTCTCCACTGCCCTCTCTGTGAAAAAATGCCTAATCATCTCTCTCCGATATCTTCCACTGCCCGACTTGAGACCATGCCCTCCAGTGTCCCTTCCTCTCCTCAGCTTAAATATCCCTTCTGTGCCCGTTTTGTTCATCCCTTTCAAATATCTGAGGGTCTCAATCCTATCCTCCGGATCCCTCCTCTTCTCCAGGGTGACATATTCAACTCAGTCAGTCTGTCCTCATAGGTTTTGCCCTCCAGCCACTGGATCATCTTAGTTTTCTTGGCGAAGCCCTACCACTCCAGTTGTGGCAAGTCTGGTCTGCCTAGGTTAGTCCTGAGCAAGTGAGTTTTATGACCAGGCATTTCTGCGTAGAGCATTTACAGAAACTTCAACATCTTATCTCCATGTCCAGGGATGCCGAGGCCCCAGTGGTCCTGGCCTCCTTGGACGTAGAGAAAGCGTTTGACAGGGTGCCCTGACCATACCTTTTCCGTACACTGGAGCATTTTGGTTTTCCCAAGCCATTTCTCTGTTGGGTAAAGCTGTTATAATCACATCCCTCAGCAGGTGTTCACTGTAATCAGGTTCTTTTGTCTTTGTTTTTCTTTCATAATGGTGCGCGTCAAGGTTGTCCCCTATATCCATTTTTATTTAATTTGTATCTTGACCCTTTAATCCGGTGCATCAAGTCAAATTCCCTTGATACAAGGTATGGCAATTGGGCCTCAGCAATATAAGTTGTCCACATATGCCGACAATATTCTTCTGCACTTAACAAATCCTGTCACTTCCCTCTCAATGCCCTGGAAGAAATACGTGTTTTTGGCTCGGTGTCTTTCTACAAGCTTAATGTTGTAAAAAGCCAGGTACTCCTGTTAAATTCCTATGCTAGAAAAGTAGATTTTGTGGGCATGGGCCTTGGTAGGGCTCCCTCCACTCTAACCTACGTGGGTATTCAGCAAACCAAGGCCAAGCTTCTTTGTAGCAATTTCACTGAACCCCCTTCAGAATATCAAGGCAGACTTGGATAGGTGGTCTTATTTGCCCTTATCTCTATGGGGTTGGGTTAGCATTCTTAAAATGATTATTTTGCCCAAAGTGCTTTATCTCATGAACACGCTGTCTGTTAAATTTCCCTATAGCTGGTTCCAGAGTCTCCACACTATGCTGGCCAATTTTCTTTGTAAGGGTCACAGACCAAGGATTCGCTACCTTAGACTGGCAGCTCTGAAGCAACTAGGAGGCCTGGGTGCACCTGATTATTTTGATTATTTTCATGCTGCCCAGGGAGCGAAATATTTATTTATTCATTTATTTAGGAAATCAGAATTACAGCCCTTTGAGTCATAGACTCGTTTCCAAAGGCTCCACATCAGAATAAAACATAGACATTCATATAGTACATACATTGAATAAATGTGGGTGAGCAATCATACAGAGTATAAGTACAATGAGCACGGGTTAATGCCTATACATTTGGTAGCTAAAACAGGGCAGAGCTATCGACATATTTACCTAATAAGCGGTTAAGACCTATACAACTGGTAGCTAAAGCAACGCATGATATGAGTTGGTAGTAAGCTGCCTCAGAGAGCACTTGTCTTATACATAATACAATGCATTCATAGTCCAGTGCAACTATATGGTAACCGAGGGAGGTGAGGAGCCTGTAGGCTAGAAATAGTGAGGGCTCTCCACTGCCTGGCCAAGGGTGGGTGCGTGGCCTAGCGGCGTAGTGCAGGATCCACAGGTTACCGGTTACACTGGCACTGACGTGAGGAGAGGATATGGGCCCTAAAGGCAGCTTTAAAAGGACCTAGATTGGTGACTCATGTGACGGCCGGTGGGAGGGCATTGTACCAGGATGGAGCTCTAAGGGGGGAAGGATCGCTGGGCCAGGGTGGTCCTGACCCTAGGCATCTTCCAGATAGTTTTTGGAGTGGCCCGTGTGGACGCTGAGATGGTGGCTGCCTGAAGAAAAGCCATGACACCTATTGAGGTTAAACTCAGGTGGATTTTTTTGGTGAAGAGACAGGTCTGGTATAATAGTCTTTCCTCAAGGGAGAGTATATTGGTGAGCACGTATATGGTGCAGGTATGTGTATTTCTGTCTGCACCAGAGAGGAGCCGGCAGGCCTAACTGATGACTACTTGTATTTGATGAAGTGCCATAGGGTCGACGGCGGCATAGATTGTGAGGCCATAATCTACCAGCGGTAAGACTGAGGAGGTAATGGCTAGGTGAAGTGCTTCAGGTGGCAGGCAGCTTTATATCTATAAAGGAAACCAATGCAGGTGTTGGTGGCGGAGGTGATGATTTTTATATGTTCCCGGAATGAGAGGGAAAAGTCAAATGTAATACCTAGATACTTATACTTTTGGACCTGTCCCAGTGGGATGAGAGAGGTGGAGAGTATTTCCAGGGAGAAATCCTTTGATCTGTTTTGGCGGTGAGCAAACAGCATCATCTTAGTTCTTCTAATGTTGACCACCAATCTGTGTTTAGCAAACCAGTGTTCAATCTGAGAGAAGGTGTTTTGTAAGGTACACTGGAGAGAGAGAGGATCTGGATGTGCGGCATAAAGAACAGCGTCGTCCGCGTAGAGGAGAAGGTTGCCGTGGCAGGATTTAGGCAGGGCGTTGAGGCAGATGCTGAATAGCAGGAGACCCAGGATAGATCCCTGGGGAACTCCTGCGCGCACACTGGATACTTGGGGAAAAAGGGGTTTCCTCTGCTTATGTCCCTCTGTGGTGGCATATAGAACAGGACTTGTGTTTCCAGTACGGGATCACCTTACCTTACAAGCTTTCCCTTATATGAAAATGGCCATGTTGCCCAGACCTCTGTGGGACACCCCGGTGTCACAAACACACTCCGGTGTCACAAACACACTCCGCAGGTCAGGCCCTCTGCTCCCACAGTGCCAAACCTCGAAGTGCAGTATCTGAACAGGAGACAAACAGGGTAACCCTCCTGTCTGTTTTGGGTCTGAAACACCTCCTAGTCCTGAGTCTTGAGGTAAAATATGAATCCTTTTTCACTAGCACACCCAGTTAACAGGATCAAATATCACACCCTCTTCGGGGAAATGCAGTGCAATACTTACCCATCCGACACCTTGCCTGGTTCAAAATTCTCCCCTCTTTGACTCAATTAGAGACCTAGGTATTTTTTTACCTTTTGTGCAAAATGGTGACACTATAAGCCCTTTAACAGTTATGTCAGTAATATCAACACTGTTCCAGCATTCACATGCAGAAACAAGAAAAGACTCAAGCAGGATTAAGGAAAACAAAATGCTTACTGACATTAAAAATAATAAATACATACAAAACACCGAACCTATATTCATTAATATTTACAGTCAAAAGAAAAGGGAATTTCAGAAACAAAAACGCCTATAACTGAATTTCTAGTCTTAACCCAGTTTCTAGTTGGTATTACCCAATTGTAACAGAAGTGCCTTTAACTCCAGAAACACAGTGTGTGTTCCCTTAGGAGTCCAGAGGAAAAAAAAAAAAACAGCCCAGTCCCTTCAGACTGCTTGGCAATATTGAAAGTTAATCGCTCCACCTCCTTGAGATGTCACAGCATATGAGGTCACTGTTAGTCCTGTAATTAATCTGTAATATGACCAAGCACATCCAGAAGGGTGTCATTTTACTGCTTACTTGAAATCTGCAAAGACATCAATATTAATTTATACAGTCTCTTTGATCAGAGCAATCGCCTTTGATCTTTAGAAACACATCCTTACAGCTATTTTCCTCCTAGCAGTGAGAAATGTAACAGGTACCTGTTAGAAATTAGGGCTTCCTAAGATGTCATAAAAGATGCAGTCTTCTATGGCTTGCAGGACTTCAAAGTAATTGAAGTTTTACAATGCGTTATAAACTGGTGTTCTTATAGTCCCAGGAAGTCAGTTTTTTGGGTCAGAAAACAAAGAATTATGGAGTTCAATGAATGGATGAGGAAATGGTGTGAGACCATGGGATATGGACTGGTGGGGGGTTGGACGTGGGAGAACAAGGATATGTATGCCCCAGATAGGCTGCATTTGAATAAGGAAGGCTCAGGGGTCCTGAAGCAAAACCTGTGGGAGTACATAGCATCCAGAATTAATTTAAACTAAGCAAGTGTATAACTGTTTGGAATCTCCTATTGTACAACACTGTTTATGTATTTATTTTTACCTGTTCCTTGATTTGTACTCTCCCGACTCGTGCCTGAAAATAGACAGTTCTGTCTAGTGCACTTACCCGGTTACCAAAAGTAAATAAATAAGTTGGGGAGGGGGGAAAAGGGTTGGGAGACAGACAGTGCCACCAGGCAAGGAAGTCCATTAGGCCTCCCCCCCAACTAGTCGGGAAGGGAAGGAGGGGAATGATAGGAATTCAAAAAGGGGCAGCAATAGAGGAGAGGGGAAGGGAGAGGAGGGGCAGAGTTGTTTCCTTGAATGCAAGGAGCCTGGGAAAAAAGACAGTAGAGTTGCAGGCACTAATGGGCAGGTACTCCAAGAGGATTTGGCAAGACTTGAGCACTAGTCAGACACATGTTAGCTGGGGTTCAATGCTAAGAAGTGCAAAGTCATGCACTTGGGAGCCAGGAACCCTGGGAATTGCTGCTGGCTGGGGGGGAGTGTAGTTATCTACTTCAGTGGAGGAGAAGGATTTGGGGGTACTAGTCACAGGGGACATGAATCACTCAGTGCAGTGTAGGAAAGTGGCGGCCAAGGCTAATAAGATGCTGTGGTGCACTGACAGGGGAATCACCTGTAGGAGAGAGGAAGTCAATGTGCCACTGTACAGGTCACTGGTGAGACCTCACTTGAAGTACTGTGTGCAGTTCTGGTGCCCCTATTTAAAGAAGGACATTAAACTATGGAAGGGGGTCCAGCGCAGGGTGACAAAGATGGTCCTTGGGCTGGGGGACAAACCATATGAGTAAAGACTTGGGGAACTCAACAAATATTCCCTGGAGGACAGACGGGAGAGGGGGGATATTACTGAGATCTTCAAATACTTAAAGAGCAGATGCAGAAGTGGATAGCCATTTGGGAACTAGTGACCATCGAACAGTATGAGCTATAGAGTCAAGCCATACAAAGGCAAAAGTACTGGACTTTAGGAGGGCTGACTTTGCCAAAATGGGTGAGTGCCTAAGGAATGCACTAGCAAATGGGCAGGAAGGAGGGGTGGAAGAACAATGGGGAATAATAAAAACTGCCATCACAGAGGTAACAAGCCTTGTGTGAAGCAAATAAACAAAACAAAATGATGTAAGAAACCACTATGGTTCTCAAAGGAGGTGGCAGTGAAGGTTCAAGAGAAAAAGAAAGCATTCAGGAAGTACAAGGAATCACAGAAGGTACAGGACAGAGAATTGCATTAGTTAAAGCAAAGGAAGCTGGGAAGGCAGTCAGAACAACAAAGGCCCAAACCGAGGAAAAGATAGCCTACTCAGTTAAGAAGTGGGATAAAACCTTTTATAGGTACATCAGGGAGCGTAGGAAGACCAAGGGAGGGATAGTGAGGCTTAATAAAGGGGACAGGGGGGTGGGCAGAGGGTGACGGTGAAAAGGCATAGATATTAAACAGATATTTTTGCACAGTATTTACAAATGAAATGGGGGAGGTACCTTAACCAAACAATAGAAACACTCTGGATACAGAAGTTGATACCAGCCCATTTACAGAAGAAAGAGTTCTGAAAGAACTCTTAAAACTGAAGGTGGACAAAGCAATGGGGCCCGATGGGATTCATCCCAGAATTCTAAAAGAACTAAGGATAGAACTAGTGACACCACTGACTACCCTCTTTAATAAATCATGGGAGGATGGGGTGGTACCTGAGGACTGGAGGAGGCGGATGTGATTCCACTTCACAAAAGTGGGAGCAGGGCAGAAGGGAAACTACAGACCAGTTAGTTTAACCTCAGTGATTGGGAAAATGATGGAATCACTTCTGAAGGAAAGAACTGTTGAGTACCTAGAGGCCAGAGGGCACAGGACCCAAGGCAGCATGCATTCCAGCGAGAAGGTCATGCCAGACAAATCTAATAGATTTCTTTGACTGGGTGACCAAAGTAGTAGACCTGGGAGGGCTGTGGACATAGCCCACCTAGACTTTAGCAAGGCATTTGACACAGTCCCACAAAAGATTAATATACAAGTTAGCCAGCCTGGGAGTGGGTCCCAAGATGGTAACCTGGGTAAAGAATTGGCTGGAGAACAGGACACAGAGGGTAATAGTAAAGAGGCGTCATGCAGTCAGAAATTGTGGAGGGGCACAAGATCTCAGCTTCTCAAGGTGGTTCCAGGGGCATGCCCCCAGGAAAATTTTGAAACACTGAAGTCAAATGGTGCATTTTGGTGACTTTTAGCAGTCCAGAAAACTGTTCCCCATCAAGCTAAATGCCATAATATTGATAAAGTTTAGAGCAATGATAAATTGTTCTTGTCCTTTGTTTATTCTACTTACAGTGTTACCTTTTGTATTTTAACTTTTTTTTTTAAGAATCGGAACGTGTGTATTTTGTGAATCTTTTATCATATATAATCAGCTAACTACATATTCCACTCCTAGCTGATTCATTAACTTCTAACTTCCCAGTGCAGATTGTGAAAATTAAATGGCATCTGCAACAATGTTTCAATTCACCCCCTTTCCGGCACTGCAAAAGTCAGCAATGGGTATGAGCAAACAATTACATTTAGTTGTACTTAGTCAGATAAAAAAAATGTGTTTATCTTCCATCAGTAAATAATTCTAGTGGATGCACCCTTCAAACACCAAATTTCCCAGGCTTGGGTCCACCACTGCAGAGGGCACTGGAATGGATTAGTCTACATTTAATATGCACCAACAATAACACCACTCTTCATGCTGTGTGCCAGTCCTCACCAAGTGAATCCGAAGCAGCAAGAAAAGCTCAGCTGATCATTTGGTCAACTGCAAAATGGCACCCTCCATTCCTTGGATGCTGCACTGAGCAATCCATTCACAAAGTCTATGCCCCTTCTGTTCCCTACAAACTATGCTACCTACAAACAGTGCAGAGATATGCCAAGAAAGAAGTGGATGGGTGCTCTTCTTGGACTTCCTGGGAGTAAACCTAAAACAGAACATTCCTGGTGCACGTTGTGGATCAGCAGTCTGGGTAACTGGCTGAAGTCCCAAGGCACAAATTCTAGCCTCACCACTCCCATCTTTCTACATGATGTTGTTCCACATAGTTACATCTCTCAAATGTCACACATTACAAGGTACATCACTCATTTTACCTCTCCTGAACTCAACATCTCATTGACAACACAATCTTCCACACAGACCAGCGCAAAAATACAAAAGATGTTCAGTTATAAGCAACCATTATAAACATTAATGCTCTGACATCCACTGTTCCAAGCTTACAATGTCAGGTTTGCTGTATCACACATTTTGCCCATTTATTATAAATTCTGTTGATGAAAAGTTGAGAAGTATGATGCACACAGTGGGCGTGAGCTCTCTAGATAGTTCCTGCACCTTATCCCCAACCAACTGCTGCTGATCCATGTTCTGTAGTAACTTGCAGCACAACCCCGGTTACCTATAAAGCTCTGCTAAACTGCCAATCAGAACTTCATCATGGACCACAGCAAAGAGCAGGCCAGTTGTCGTGAGATTTCTCCCGCCATAGATACATGTGTGCTAGCTTCACCTCCATGGAAGATGAACAAATACGTGATCTTTCATGAGATCAAAAAGAAATTTTCAGTGCACAAACTTTCAAACCTCGCAAATCAATACTCTTCTGTCAGGCACTGTATGGACTGAAAGTTTGCGTACTGAAAATGTCTTCTTTGTCCAATAAACACTTTGTTCAGCTATGCAGGGACCACAAATAATTATAGTTAACATTTTTCCTTTATAGTACTTTAAAAAAAAAATATTTAACATGTTGTTGTGGTATGCACTTGTCTCCAGTCCAACTCCGTCTGGACTGTACCGAACACGAGCCTCCGCACTGTTTTTTCCCTGGCCCCGAATCCCAATCCCACTCCCGATCCTCACACACTCACACTCAGGCAATTGAACTACAGCCGATTTTCCTTTACTGGCCATCTGCTGGGGTCACCTCATGTCCTCTCCAGCTGGGCACTGCTTCCGTCACTGCGCTCTCCCTTCCGACTCTGAAGGAACAACTGACCAGTCACTGACTGACCGAGATGGTGCCTAAATGAACAAATCAATAAACCAGTTTGCTGTTTGAGATATTTCTTCACACCTCGCAGTGATTGGCTGGGTGGCAGTGGCTCAAGAAGACAAACAAAAAGGAGCCGTGATTGGTGCAGATTGCTATCAGCATGGTTGGACTACCAATCATCTGTCTCTGTTCTTTAAGTTACTTTAACAGGTACAGCCCCAAAGCCAGTCACCAGTGGGAGCAAGCAAGCAAAGCAAAGTCAGACGCACGCAAAGACAGACTCTTAGTGCATTTTTTTATCGTCACCGGTGGCTCCGCATAGCACCCAGTCCAATCCCATACCAATCAAATTCTGAACCCCCACCCCCACCAAAACGACTTTGAAAACCAGCAATGTTGTTTTTCAGCCCTCCAGAGAATAAAATAAAATACTAAATGAATTAATTTTTTTTAATAGACTGCACAACAATATTGGGGGGGCATATGCCCCCTCGGGCCCTATGGGCATGACGCCACTGAGTAAATGGAGTCCCTCTGAAAGGGGGTTACTAGTGGGGTACTGCAGGGTTCAGTATTAGGACAGGTCCTCTTCAATGTCTTTATAAGCGACATTGCAGAGGGACTGGAAGGAAAAGTATGTCTCTTTGCAGATGACACAAAGATCTGCAACAGAGTTGATGCACAAGGTGGGGTGGAAAGGATGAGAAGGGACTTGGCAAGGTTAGAGGAATGGTCAAATGTATGGCAGCTTAGATTCAATGCTAAGAAGTGCAAGGTAATGCACCTGGGAAACAAAAACCCAGGGAAAGAGTACACAATGGGGGGTGAGATACTAACAACAACAAAAATGGAAAAGGACCTGGGGGTAGTCATATCAGATGACTTAAAGGTGAGCAAACAATGTGAGAGGGCAGTAAGGAGGGCTGGGGGGATACTGGGATGCAAAGGGAGAGGCATCACCAGTAGAAAACAGGAAGTTGTTATCCCTCTGTATAGACAGCTGGTGAGACCCCATCTGGAGTACTGTGTGCAGTTCTGGAGACCTAATCTCCTCAAAGACTTTGATAGGATGGAAGCTGTCCAGAAGAGGGCAACTAAAATGGTGCAGAGTCTGCACCAGAAGACATATGAAGAGAGAGCCTTAAGGAGCTAAATATGTATAGCCGTGAGGAAAGGGGGGACATGATAGAAACTTTCAAGTACCTCAAGGGAATCAACAAAGTCCAAGAGGGTAACATCTTTCAGAAAAAGAGGTGTGCAAGAACAAGGTGGCACAATTTGAAGATAGAGGAAGGGGCAGCTCAGAGGTAATGTAAGGAAGTATTTTTTCACAGAGAGGTTTGTGGATGCATGGAACGGCCTTCCGGAGGAGGTTGTGGAGTCAAAAACAGTGGTGGAATTCAAGCATGCATGGGACAGTCATAAGGCAATTCTAGGGGGTGGGGGTAGGAAAAAGTAGGCTGCTGGTTAACTAGGATCTGCAGCTTATCCATTAGGTAGGGAAATGGGCAGACTGGGTGGTCCAAGTGTTCCTTATCTGCCATCAAATTCTATGTTTCTATGTAATAGGGTTAGTAGTGAGGGCATGTTTAGATTAAGGTGGGCACAAGGAGACATGGTGTGAAACTGGAGAGAGGAAGATTCAAAAGGGAAATAAGGAGGCACTACTTCATGGAAAGGGTGGTAGTGAGGTAGAATGCACTGCCAGAGGAGGTAATATTACTGAAATCTGTGGGCAGTTTTAAGAGGGGGTGGGACAGGGTCTAAGGTAAAGTCAAAACTCTATGAAGCTGGGGAGGAGGAAGTTGGAGGAAGGGGTGATAAATCAGATAGACAGGCAAGGGGTGGGGGTGCAGCTGCAGTAGATTAGATTGGGAGTTGCGCACTCATGCAGACTAGATAGACCATATGGCCTGTATCTGCTGGCATATTTGTATGTTCTAAACTGGGTAAACCTGAATCAGTAGCAGATCCCTCTTTCACACAGGTATCTCTTGGGGTATTGACTTTCGAGAGACATGAAATATCCCGGCTTTATCAGGCTCTCTCTCTCAGATCTGGGTCTACAGATATGGATCGGTCTCGAGGTATTGGTTTAGGGCCCTAAACTTGGAGTCCAACAATACCCAATTAACTGACATTTGGTGCACTGTCCATCGCTATATCAAGTTTGCCAGATACAGGTATACCCAGTTTAAAATATTACATGCGCTATATCATATCCCTCTAAAGTTATTTAAATGGGGACATCTAGGCTCTCCCTTATGTACTCAATGTCAACAAGCTGAAGGCTCTTTAGAACATATTCTATGGGACTGCTACAAGGTTCAACCCCTTTGGCAAAAAGTTAAAGAGTGTGTTAGATCCAAGTTTCGGTTTGGCAGATGCTTTTACAAAGCGTAATTGTATTTTGGGGTCAGACTTACAGACCCTGCAGGCCCAGAGTGCTTTTCTTTTATCCTAATTACAGTTACAGAGAAAAATTGTTAAAAAGATCATACTGAGGCATTGGTTGGACCAGCAGCTCCTTCCTTTTCTGAATGGTATTTGGAGATGCTTCAACTTCTGCGCATTGAACGGATGTTGGCCTCAACCCGTGATCCTTTTCCAACTTACATGCAGCACTGGGGCCCTATGAAAGTCTGGCTCTCCTCCCTCCTTCAATGACTGGTTTCTTTTGCCTTTTGTCCTTGTTATCTCTGTTTATTGTTTATATTATATTGCAGTTAGTTTCCCTATGTCCTTTATGTCTAATGGGGTGGGGGGGATGCGTGCTTTATAGGCTACCAGTTTCTTTTTCTTATATTTTCACCACATTCTCTCTGTATGGTCTGTTTCTGTAATGTTTGGAAATTTTAATAAGGCATCTTTAATTAAAAAAAAAAAAAAGAGGACCCTGTGGAGTTGAAAGTCTTCTCATCACCCAGTGCCCATCACCATCGGTCTGGGCATCTGTCACCTTCCACTGTAGTGCCTTGTGCCACAGAATGAAGGCAACTCTTTTGGTGGTCACATCTGTGCTAAGTAGGCCCAAACCCACCCACTCCCTCTTCAGCTTCTCCGCCTCTGCGGACAACAATTTGATCTCCTGTATGGATACCACTTTGGCCATCGGTTTCTTGAGTTAAATTAGAGCCCTTTTTCACTTAATGCGGGAGTTGAAACCCTGAACATTCCAAGATATGAATGTGGCATCAGCCATTTGAAACTGGAAACCTAAAGATGGGTGAATACCGTACTGTCAGGCTGCTGGTATACCCTCTGCCTCCGCCCCCATCACCACCACCACCACCATGGACAGATTGCTCATCTACAGAGTGGAGTGGACTGCTGGGAGACAAAGTGGCAGACCTCCCAGGGCAGTTTGTAAGGTGAAAGCATGTCAGGAAAGACCAGTTTAAAGCAGGTAAAACTATAAACAACCAGCTTAGAGCTGACAGTACCCAACTGGGGTGAACATTAGTAACAACCATGCAAATAAAAAGTTAAGGTAATACACAGTTCCAGAACCCATCCCATCTAAGCTGCTTGAACAAGCAACCAGACATCTACAGGCTGTCATAGTGTACAACTACCCAAGAGCAGGAAGCTAGTAGGGAGAGCAGATTCCCACCACCACTACAAACCAATTACATATCTGATCCTTTAAATGCTCACAGGGGTCGAAACTGGCACCAGCCCACTAGCCAAATGCTGGTAGATTTTGTATCGGGCTACTAAGATTTTCCGTTAATTAGCCCTACAGGCTGGTACTTCAGAAGGCAATATTTCAGTAAGTACACCAACTGGGCTAGTGGTCATAAAACTTATTTCGACCCCTGGCTCATAGTTTCTTAGCAAAGAAAAGTGAGAGCCCATGTTTATTTTGTTTTTGTTGACTGGGAAAAGAGGACTAGACAATTCTGCCTATTTTCAGCCTCGTCCCTGGAGAGAGGGATACAGATGGATACCAACTGAAATTGAACCAGGTTAAGCTGTTAAAGGCCTTGTCTTGAAGTTATGACCACGAGGGGTTGAGCAGTCTGCAAACTGAGAAGGTGCCTCCTGCAGTGAGGGGGAGGAGGCCCACAGCAGACAAGCAAACCCACCCAATTCCATATAAACTTGTGAGCTTTGTTCTCCAGATTCCTAGTATCACCCCACAGTGGAGAGGGACCTGGGATATCCCCACGCTACTAAGCTGGGCACTTCCGAAAACCAGAAGTATTGCCCACCACCCTACAACCCCCCCCCACCCATAGTGAATACTCTGTACAAGACCATACAAAGGAGGTAAAGAGACTAGATTTTTAGCCATACACAGTTCAGAATGTTCACTTCCATGAGAGTTAAAAAGGGCACTTCTGAGCCTGTAAAAAGAAAAAGAAAGGTTAAGCAAGACTTCCATGGTAAACTATTTGAGAACTGGTAAAGGATATAAGTTCAGAGCCTGCAGTGTTATACCCCTTTTAAAGCCAGATAGATCACTGATGTAAAGCAAATAATGTTCAAGGAGGGGATAAAAAGGGGAGGGTCAGACTTAAATGCTTCAAAAGCCATCAGAGTTCGTAGGCGTTAATCAGCCCCATTCATGGAGTCCAGGTGCAGTTGGTGGTCTGGCCGAGGATTTGGATGGAGAAGCAGCAGCTGCTGTGTAGGACTGAGGGGAGTTGCTGCAGCAGATGGAGAAGTACTTAATGGCAGGGAGTGTTGCAGGAGGTCCTGCAACTGTTACGTATTTTGGAGTAGGTGCAGGTTTTCAGTTCTGCTTTCCAGATGGGCATTGAGAGAATGATTGTTGTTCCCTGGGTTTGGCCTCATCGCCAGTGTGGGCCAGTGGTGCAAATCTGTTGTTTGAGGCTTGGCCGGACAAGCTATTGGAAAGTTCCTCTCTCTCCTGACTTCTACTCCTACTATGCTGGGCATGGGTCTGAGGAAAACCTAGGCGAGCCGCCTTAGCTTTTTTAACAACTGAGTCACTGCCCTTCAATGGCACGTGGGTCACCAGTCATTTTATGCTTGCTTCTGTGAAGCTTAAAAGGGGACCGCCTGATTGGGCTCTGAACTGGAGAGGTCTGGGGTGGGGGTGGTGTCCACAGAGGTATGTTGAGGCCAGTGAGGCATCTCTGTGATCCTCGTGTTAGGCCACAACCTATGTGTAAAGTCCTTTGCTGTGTCAGGAGAATGAAATGAGTGGCATATTCTGTTCCTGGCAATCCGGCAAGTCATAGGTTATCTGTATCCAGCCGTACTGCCTCACCCTATTTGCACCAGCACCCCCCCTCACCCATTACTCCCCCACCAACCCCTCCCCTCCCAACTGGCACTTTCTTTCATGGGCCCTCCAGCCCACCCACCCCACACCTTTGCCACCCCCCTCTACCCTCCGACAATGGCCCTTTAGCCTGCCGACTTCCTCCTGACTCCCTCCTATCCCATATACAGTTCACCCTGAAATCTGTTTGAAGCTGGCTTATGTTGTCTCTCTCCACTATTGACTGTATAAATAATGATTAGTCATCTATGTGTTTTAAGAATGTAACTATTGTTTACCTTTGTATGTATGTTACCCTACATCCTTTGACATGGAACCTTTGTAAATGAGCAGTTCCTGCTCAAAGGTATTTGTAATCCTAGAGTTTAATAAATAAAAAAATAAATAAAAAATAAATCCGCAAAACGGTCAGGCAGCAAAGGCTATAGAGGACATCCAGTTTCTGGAGGGCATTGCAAGCTGGTGTAAAGGCCCTATGCCTCTCCATAAACTCTACAGAGTAGTTGGGGAACACTCATATTAGGTGCCCCTGCCACATTAGGGGTCCTCGCTCCCTTTCCAGTGTCATGATGCAGTCCTTCACCAGGAACCTGAGAAATTTAGCCAATATAGGCCTTGGCTACTGACCTGGTTTTGGTGGTGGAGCAACAGTGTTGTAGGACCACTTGATTTCAAGGGGAGCTGGCCTGTGGTGTTTAAGAAGAACAGGGAGCACATTTAAAAAAAAAAAGAAAAGAAATTTGGTGTCGTGGCCTACACTCTCCAGGAACCTCACAAACCAGAGTTTATTCTTTCTCCTGTTCTCCCAGTCCTCTGTTTTGTCTCATAATTGTTTAGTCCTATCCTGTTCGTAGAGATGGGCCATGATGCGGTTTGAGTGAGCTTCCTTGTAAACTGCTTATTGTTCGGCATACGTGACTAGTTGAGTTAGGCTGGCCACATCCTCAGCATGTTGATGTGTCAGGGGTTTAACATCTCCATTGTCCAGGAGTATCCTGCTGAACAAAGCTTTGCTCTCTGTCAGGTCCATAGGAGCCACTGAAAAAGCTGAGTGGGGAGTGTCATTTCCCATCGAAGAGCTGGGGCTGTCAATGCTGATAACGGCATTGTGTGAGGACTGAGCAAAAAGAAAATAAAACAGGGACAGAGTCACTGGAAAAGTTGCTTTCAGGTATGGGCTCCTTTTGAGCCGGATGGCAATTATTAGAGCAGTTTTGTAGGATTTAGGATGAAGGGAGGAAAGATCTGACAGATTAAGGTGCTGTCTTGTCAGCGGCCAAGCCATGCTCCCTTTTTTTTTAATGTAACTTGAAGTACAGTCTGTTTAATCTCCCAACTGTACTATTTCTCGTGTTAATTTTAAAATAATCTTGTTTATCCATTTTTTAGGGTCCCCTGCTGCTGATGCTACAGTACCTTTATACTCAGCCAGACTCTCCGTTCTTGTGCAGGATGAGGACACAGATCCCAGCGGATGGTGACTTGTGCATGTGCAAATGCTGCAGAATGCAAGAAACATTTAGTGTGCACGTGAGGCCTTCGGGTTCAGCTGTCCAGCACTGCAAATGTCAGTTAATCGGAGGCAGCCACAAGGGTTGACTAGGACAGGTCAGAGTAAATTCTAAACAAGTTCAGCTACAGACTCCCATTTTCAGTGCAAAGAGAGGCTGCTTTTACTGGATGGGAAGGGGGTCTCTTAAAAGTCTTTTAAGGGGATTCTGGCTGATAAACAGTCCTTCTAATGACTGGGACTCACTGAGTTAAAAGATCCTCTTTTACAAGAAAAAACGGCACTGTAAATAAAACATATGTTAATTGTCCTATATGCTGTCTAGCAGTTTGCCTAACTTTAGTTTAGCTTAGTTTAGTAGACACATTAGAAGCATCCTTCTAGGGCTTGGAGTGCCTATACAATAAAACATATAACCACACAATTATAAATAAAAACTAGGCATACCAATTACATACATAAATACAATCATCCTATCTCAGTGTAACCCCCCTACAAATGGGGGTTCCCGAAAAGTCTTCCTTGAGCTTGCCTAAATGCTCACTGCCAGGCTGATGTCCTGCGTTTTAGCAGTTTAACTGTATTGCCAGAAAGTGTCTGTATAGCCTCTGTGTACTGTCTCTTTAAGAGCTGCCTGGATTGCAGTCATAATTAATCTGGGAGGGGGCTGAGTGTTTCTATGCTCAAGTCCTGCCCGGGCTGCCAAATAATCGCTCCGTTCTGCCATCGGTATTAGCGCAGAGGGAGCTCTGTTAGAAGATGTACTTGTTTGCTGATCATTTATTAGAATAGTAATAATATTGCAGTTTGTCTAACCTGCCTTCTTTGCACCTCTCCACCATCTTGGTCCTGGACTGCCGAACTGGGCCAATCAGTACCTTTGGGGCAAGGGTGTAGGCAGGAATACTCACTGTACACATTTGCGTACAGTTCTGTTGCATGCCTGTCACAAACCATATACCTTTCTGTTAATATTTTCATTCTAATCTGTAGTATTTGCACTAGTGTAGGCCACTGAGGAGTGTCTCTGTTTACACTTCTGTTGTTTAGGAGACAGATACATGTATAACCTCTTTAAAGATTAGAGAAATCATCTGACAACAATCTGACTTGTTTGGAAGGGGGTACCATTTGGAGAGGATGTGTACATTTTTTTTTATAGGGGGGTGTAATTGCTGGAGATTGTGTACAAAACAGAAATTTCTGGCTACACCCCTGCTTTGGGGACTCTAAAATGGAGTCTGTCCCCAGGGGCTTTGTGGGAGCAAAATTCTGTAGGAATTGTAGTTTTGGGCTTTTGGCACCTAAATGAACCTGGAGGGGGGGTGCCCTTGTTGTGACTGACAGAGGAATTAGCCAACCGAACCTTTTGGATCCTGGGGAAAGTCCCAGACTGCTTGCAGTTTCAGTTCAGATCTGAGTTGGGAAGTGAAGGGGTAACAGCTAGAAACAGTCAAGCAATAATCCTGCATAGATTCGCGTGGGAGAACTGTGAGAGGGCTGAGTTTTGGCCCGCCTGTCTGCCTGCTGTCCCTGAGAGGGAAACTGAAGTTTATTTGGACTGAATCCAAATTGTGAGGACAATTTAAGCCACAGAACTGTGACCAGGCTTTAACCTGAAGAAGACTGAAGATTTGCTGAATGCGATCAGCCTGTCAGGATTACCAGCCACCTTTGAACTCCTGGTTTGTACAGAGATTCTGTAATTGCGACCGGATAGCAATCTGCCTGGTACAGTAGAATTTCTTATATGTAAATGTGCTGTGTGCTGTTAGTGAGTCGTGATTTGGTTCCCCACTGTGTGCTGAACTGTGTTCTGCTTGCTGGAGCCTGCATCCAGCTCCAATGGACTAAATCCGTTTGCATCTCCATTTGGCCTGGGCCTTGCCACACTGGCCCAGCCAGACTACCCACTATACAGAGAAAGCCATCGATGAGAGACCTGCCTGGGGATCAGCCCCCTGCTCAATGCCTTGAAAAGGAACGATGCCTTGGTGATTCATGTGGGCTCCGCTTCTCCTGGCACTCCAGCTCAACAACCTGAAGTCTCGTTTTCATCCTGCCTGTGTCCTGCATTGGGTATTGTGAGTAAACATCAGGGTAGCTCCCTGCAACAACAGCTAAATCTAAAGTGTTGTCATCTGATTGCTTTGTTGTCTTTTCCTTCACGAACTGAGCCCTCCCGCTCCGGATTACAAATAGTGTGGGTTGTGCATGTTGCTTTCTTCCAACACAGGGCCCCAACCAGCTGCGATGCCGGCTTAACCAGGGCAACGGTCCTGGCTAGCCCAACTTTTTCCTACCTGGGTACCCAGAGTGTGTGACTGTGTAGGGACTCTGAAGTGCATGCATAACTGTCTGACTGATTTAGCCTTTAAGCCAATCAACCTGATTAAGCCCCTCCCTTGTTCAAGTCCCCTGAATAAATCAGATCTAACTCTTTTTGCATTTAACCGGACTGTGGTTCCAGTTTGTGCCAAGAGTACTGTTCTGTCGCTATTTGCTGTGCATAACCTTGTTTTACAGGGGGTCCCCAGGGTCGAGCTAGAGGAACCAGCCCTGGTGGTAAGTGTAAACAGTGGGGGTAACTGCATGGCGAATAAGGGCCATTGTGAAAGTGATTATTGTATATTGTTCAGGCCACTACAAGGGAAAGAGGGAGGGGTTACAGTGTGCCGGAGGGCTGTGCCCAGGCTAGCTTGACCACTAACAACCCTGACATTCGGGTCAAGACACCCATTTCAGTACCCAGGCCTCTTAACCTGCTACTAGCCAACCAGGCAGGGGTAGTAGCCCTTGGGATAGCGCCACCTAGGGGTTACACCAGCTTACTATTCTGATGTAACATACACAGCAGAAGTCAAGCGGAGCAGCTCAAGCAGAATTACTCAAAAGCTAACTGGAGTAGGTAGCATTTCAGTTTCTTTTTAAAAGACTGCATAGACCTGGTGGTGCATATCCCCTCTGGCAGCGAATTCCAGAGAGTAGGGCTACCACCAAAACTTAAGTTCGTAAATGACTCTAAGCTGGCCTGGGTGATGGACTCCCTGTAGGATTTATTATAGACTTTAAAGTGAAGGCCCCAACTGGCCAGTGACCACTGCATGGTGAAATTCAGAATGAAGCTGGGGTGGAGACTTCCGGTTCCACCTCTAAGGTTAGTGGCCATGTAGATGACTCACTCTGTCTGAACCCCCAGCATTTCTACCTCCATCAGACGCTACTTTCAAAAAAAAAAGGAGACTCTGATTATGAATAGGAGGGGAAACAAAGGGAGTGAGCCCCCGGGGGCCCGAAAATCTGAAGAACGACCTGTGGATGAAGAGCGATCCGACTCGGATGTAACAGATACAGAAGGTGCGCTTCACCATCCAGCTGCGGCCTACCTCAAGTCAGCTAGTGTTACCCCAAAGACTCCCAAGGCGAAGAAAAGAATTAAACTAGATACAATATATAATGAACTCTGCGCATTTCAAGCGGACATTAAACAGCTCTACGGTGAAATGCACAGAGATATCACCCAGCTGGAACAACGAGCTGACGATACTGAAAGGCAAGTGACTGCAAATGAAAACCGAGTGGACGATTTGGAAAATTCAGTCCAGTAGCTCCAGGATCAGCAAGAATTATCAGCAGGAGGATGCCGAGAACCGGGCCCGACGTAGAAACGTCCGTATTTATTGTATAACTAACGAGCAGAAGGCACCAATATAAAAGAGTTTGCCACTATCTACTGAAAACCTCCCTGGACTTACCGTCCGACATGGTGCTTGATTTCGAAAGGGTTCATCGGGCTTTGGCACCCAGGCCCACCTCCCCTGCAGCAAGTCCCCGGTCCATCATAGCCCGTTTCGGTAGCTATGCAATTAAGGAACAAGTGCTCCTAATGGCTTGGCACAAAAAGCAGATTTTCCATGGTCAATGCCGCTTCGACTTGGACCTTGACTATGCACCTAAAACAATGAGGCTCCGTAGGGCATGTCTTCCTCTCTTACCAACTCTGAAGGCCCACAGACTGAAGTTTACCACATCCTATCCTGCAAAATTCATTGTACACCTACCCTCAGGGAAGCAGGAATTTACCACAGCGGAGGAGGCATGTGAGGCCCTTCTTAAGTAGGGCCTGGTTTTCCCAGAACGCACAACCCTGCCTGTAGCTCAGAAAGCTCAGCCCCCGAGATGGCAGACATGGGAAGGAAAGCAGCACAAGTGGGAAGATGGCACTAACACCAATAAGGATCTGAAGCAGCTCCTGGCTGAGTTTCGTAGAATGGAGGACAACACCCAGAATAACTGAAGAACAGATCATATTCTTCACACTGCTTTGTGTATGAGGTACTTTTTTGGTGGGGGGGGGCTTCTGGGGTAGGGAGGGCGGAGGTGGTGGGATAAGGGTTTAGTCCCTGCCTGGGCTCCGATGGCAGGCCTGACTTTAGGCTACACATTTTAATTTTTCTTCCCTCTATTCAACTGAGTTATCTTAAGCCACTTGTCACGGCACTGCCTCGGGGCCATCTCCCCTCAAGGCCCTCTTTCCTCATTCTCCCCCCCCCAGGCCCTGATGAGGTGCTTTAGGCCTCCTTGACACCAGGACTTTCCGCCTGCATCACTGAGTATCAGACAGGGGACTTTGATCCCCCATTATTCACTGCATATCTAACGCCAAACGGTGGAAGAATAATTCATGGGGTGGCTGAGGCCCGCGCTACGGAGGGACCTATCTCCTATCTCCTAATTTTATAAAAATGTTTTCTTTTTCTTAAGGGGATTAACAGTGGTATGAGACAATTGCTACAAATTATATTTAATGTACCATCTAAATGTATGGAACATGAAACACTTCACTGTACAGGACGTTTATTTAGCCTGGATGCTTTTTTCTTTTTATCCGTTATGTCTAGGGGCTCCACCCATGATGATAACTTATGGAAGCAGCTTTTTGGTAATGGGGGGGTGAGTACTTATGGCTAAGCAGATAGGTGAATTCCCAGAGATAACTCTCTGGACTACCCCTCCTATGCCTCCCCTCTTATATTTCTCATTCCAGCATTATTTCCTGTTATATTTGGACCTATGTAGTCCACAGGGGCCTGGGGACAGGTGAGCACCGGATCTACCCCCTTTTCTGGTATGAAGCATGATTGCATCCGTGTATTCCCAGAAATATTAGGGAAATTGGCTAAAATTTCCCCTACCCTGGAAGTTCAGTTTGATTATAAGGTGTTACATATTGTAAACAGCTGTTTTTTTTACACTACTACTTACTGTTATTGATTCTTGGTTTGCCCAGTTGGTAACCAGTTCTATATCTTGTTCTTTATTAGCAGCAATACAGAATGAAAAAATGAAGGGCATTAGGATTACTATAAGTGGGTGGAGAGGTCCGAGGGGACCACTGGTAGGGTTCCGATATAGGTAGGCAATAATGGGCTTCCGAATTTGGTTATCCAGAAGTGTGGATATTGGGAGGGGCTGGAAATATCAAAACAATCTACATAGACATCTACAGGGAAATCTTCTATTATAATGGTTAAACCGGCTTTAATATTATCATTTAATGTAAATGGTATGCACAGCCCAATTAAAAGGAGAAGGTTGCTTAATTTATTTAAACAAGAGAAGCCCGATGTTATCCTTTTGCAAGAAACACACCTCCCCCAACCTGAACACTCTAACCTTAGGTCCTGGGGGTTCCAAGTGGTGGTGGCCTCTTCGCACGCCTCGGGTAGGTGGAGGGGAGCTGCAGTACTGGTGCCCCGAGGAGTCCAGTTTCAGCTCCAAAATGAAATTATAGATGGGGAGGGACGTTATGCCACTGTGGTGGGTAAACTCTACTCCACACAAATCACCCTGGCATCTATATATCTTCGGCCAGGTTCCCCGGTCCAAGTGGTGAGTAAATTCTTTGATGACATTCTGGCCCATACACAGGGTATATGTATTGTTGGTGGCAATCTTAACATCACATTAAATACCAAATTGCATACCACTTTCCCTTCTCGGCATAGGTCTACAGTCTACACCATTACAAAAGTATCTCAAGGTGGCCCTCCCTAAGTTGGGTATGGTGGATATTTGGCGCAATTTCTTTCCCTCTACAAGGTCATATACTTAGTATTCCCCCAAATCCCATATGTCCTCTAGATTGGATTATTTTTTTTACTTCTATTGAACACTAGCGGTGGGTGCCTCTGTTTTGTCAGACCACTCTCCCCTGTACCTAACATACTAAAATACTAAAATGCCAGCAGAATAGGCCTAATGATCTTTCATGTCTGCTCGTTTGGTCAGCCCCCACCCTGGGAGCTGAACTTGCTGCCCTCCTCGCCCTCTCTGGCTTCTCCATTCCCATTCTCAGATATTCTCACTGCACAGGACTTTGCTTCCAGAACCCTTCCCCTGTACCTGTCCCACCCCTTCTTGAACCCCTCCACCATCTCTGCCTCCACCAGCCCCCTGGGCAACACATTCCATGGCTCCACCACCCTCTCAGTGAAGTAGCACCTCCTCCTTTCTCCCCTGAATCTCCACCCCTCCAGCTTCCACCCATGCCCTCTAGTTGCCCCCCCTTCCTTCGAAGCACCCTGACTGCTCCTCCTCTGTTTACCCTCTTCATGTACTGAAGACCTCTATCATGTCCCCCCGGTCCCTTCTCTCTTCCAATGTGTACATATTTAGTTCTTCGAGCCTCTCCCCATAGGTCCTGTCCCCCAAGCCCCAAATAATTTTGGTTGCCCTCCTCTGGACCCTCTCCAGGAGTTCAATGTCCCTCTTTAAGTGTGGCCTCCAAAACTGCACACAGTACTCGAGGTGCAGTCCTCACCAAGCAGTTATACAGAGGGAGTATCACTTCCTTTCTTCTGGAGGTGATCCCTCTAGCGATGCATACCTAAAAATAGATGTTGCAACACCAAGGAGCACCTATTTTGGCGTCTGAATTTAATGCATTTACAGGACCAAGAATTTATTAAGATGGTTAAAGCAACCATACCAAACATTTTAGCAGATAATAACTCTCCGGAGACTTCACATAGCATAAGATGGGATACCCTCAAAACTGTGTTACGGGGAGAGATCATTAGATACTCCACCTATAAGAAGAAAGCCTGGGAGAAGTTGCGGAGGGAACTGCAGACATAGCTGCTACACCTGCAGACCAAGCAATTTCAGGGGGATTCCACTGTCAGGGCACAATTAACTAATGTCAAGCAGCAAATACAGAAACTGGTGGACCAGCAGATAGAGCAACAACTGCTCTATCTGAAGCTCCGACACCAAGAGGGAGGACCCCAGGGAGCTAGGAATCTGGCCAGGCGTCTACGAAGTGTGAAAGCACAAACTATGGTGATAAAACTAAGGGACTCTATCTCTGTTCGCCTATTACTGCACCCAGCTGAGATCAGGCAGGTGATGGCCAGTTTTTATTAGACTTTATATACTGAAGAGATCCACCCCACCCCCCAACAATTGGTTACTTATCTACAAAATTCCCCACTTCCCCGACTTTCACAAACCCAGGTGGAAGGACTATTTCGTCCTATTGCACCAACTGAAATATGGGACACTCTCAATCACACTAAATATCAGAAAGCCCCGGGACCTGATGGATATCTAGCGGAGTTCTATCGAACATTTCGCAGATTGCTGACCCAACCCCTCACAGCAACCTATACACATATCCAGGGGGGACAACCTCCCCCACCCTCATGGAGATATACGGAGATGGTAGCTATTCCTAAAGATATAAAGGACCTGTCTTTGATGGCTTCTTACCGACCCATCTTGAAACTTAACGGTGACTACAAATTATTTATGTCCATATTGGCAAATAGGGTGGCAGTTCTACTCCCTACTTTAATTGATGGTGACCAAGTGGGCTTCATTATGAAGCGTCAGGCACATGATGCAGTCAGGCAGGTGTTGCTACTCACCGAATATGCATCCCACAGGCAGATACCATTAGTCCTTCTCGGTCCTGTTGCCAAGAAGGCATTTGACAGGATGTCTTGGCCTTATATGTGGGCCACCTTGAAATGCTTCGCAATTTCTGATAAATTAATTTCCCAAATTCAGGCCATGTATCACATGCCCCTAGCTTATCTTAAACTTGATGGGATGATTTCTTCACCATTCCCCCTATCTAGAGGCACCAGACAAGGATGCCCGCTATCCCCGTTGTTATGCGCCCTCTATTTGGAATCATTAGCTGCCAATATCAGGGCCCAAACTTAGGTAGAGGGAATCCCAGTGGGGAGAGACGGTCTCATAAACTGATCATTTTTGCCAACATATTTTGTTGACTCTTACTTCTCCGACAACGTCTGTTCCAGTGGTCTGGACACAATTAGATATATTTATCAAGTTGGCTGGCTATTAAGTTAACAGCACTAAGATGGAGGTCTTAATATATTTCTTTCAACCCTCTAGAATTTTGAAGGCAGACTTCCCATTCCGTTGGAGCAGAGTAGAGATGAGATATTTAGGTGTAAAAATACCATATAAAATTATGCATCTGGATCTGATGAACTTCGAACCTATCACCCAACAAATTACTTCTGACCTATCCAGATGGGCCTTGCTTCCTATGGGGATCCTATCCCGAGTCGAATCGGTACAACAGAATATTCTACCTTGCCTGCTTTTCTTTTTACAAACTCTCCCGGTGCTCCCCTCGAATACTTATTTCCAAACGTGGGACAAATTAATCTCTAGGTTTGTCTGGGTAGGTAAAACACCACGAGTGAAACATTCCACGTTATAGCTGTCCAGGGCACAGGGGGGACTAAATCTCCCAAACATGAAAAGATATGCTCAAGCGGCTCAAATTCGTATATCTCTGTTACATGCGGCCACCCATTATACCGCACAATGGAAGGACATTGAAGTCACACTAAATGGTCTGGAGAGTTTTCCATCTTTTATTGTTGGGGATCCACCAGGGTGCATACCACTCACAAGGTTCACAAAATTTACCTCAGAATTTTTTAGAAGCTGGTTGCACGTGTGGAGAAACCTGATATCCCCTTCAGAGAGAAGATACCTCTCTATGATCCTTGCCCAACAATGGGAGAGGTTCGACCTCCACTATACCTTTCAATTAGTGGGTCCACTAGACATTCATTCTTTCTCCCACTTGCAGACACAGTATAAGCTTCCTAATGACCAATATAGGTCCTATATGGTCCTTAGAAATCGTTTGATCCCATTTGAGGAGACCCTATCAGGAGTAGCTGAATCCCCCCTCTCTCTTGATCCAAATGGTGATACACCATTTAAGGAGGCAAGTACAGGAGCATATCTTTGGTGGTTTATATCTGGCACTCAGGTCATAAAGTACTGAGTCCCTGGACTACCTTAGAATTAAGTGGGCAAGGGAAATGGGACTTGAATTAGAGGAAGATCAGTGGCAAACCACAACTTTATTATACTCCACGATCTCCTCTAATATCTATTGGTGGGAATATTCCTGGAAGGCCAGAACAAGGTTCTTTAGACCCCAGCTATCACTGCAAAATTTAGAAGACATAGATACAGAACCTGTTGGAGGGGGTGTAGACAAGATGAGGTGGGGATGGGACATACTTTGTGGTCATGTCCATATCTACTGGGATACTGGCAAGAGATTATAAATGAGCTAAATGCCATCTATGAGAGGCCGGAGATATTCACCCTGACCTTTATCTTGACAGCAGTGCCCCCACTGGACTTAAGGTCCAGGAGAAGCTCTTTAGAATGTTAACTCTATTTGTCTTAGCGGCCAAAAAGATTATTACTCGACTCTGGCTTTCCACTCAGATCCTAACTAAAGAGTACTGGAGAAAATTGACATATGAAATATATAATTTGGAGAGGATTTCAGCTAGGATGAGTAACAGGATTCATAGTTTCGACAATCTTTGGAAATGCTGGATGCTCTATCAACTGGAACATTATCTGGACTTTGTCCCTTGAATATACAATATAACATCTGAAACAATGCAGGTCCTCAGAGGGTGGAAGGGGTCAGGAGAAAGAGTCGGTTGGGGTCTTTCTTTTCTGGTAAATTATTCTTGCAACCTGAACAATAGGGGGGGGGATACCACTGTTATCACTATTAGTATTATTATTCTCATTATTGCTAGGAGTATGCCTTTGTTTTTTAGGATAAGTCAAACCCATATAAAGCCCCCCCCCCCCACGTACTGGGGGAGGCTCCCGAATGTATATTGCTGCTACTGCCCAATGTCTTGTATGATGTCTTTGAATGTATTTCTGTATTGCATGTGGTACTATATTATGCCGCTAAAACTAATAAAATACAATTTAAAAAAAAAGAATGAAGCTGGGTCACAACATGTGGCCACTGACACATGGGTGTGGTACTTAGGAGAGCAGTATTCAGGAAAACGGGGAGAATATGCAGTAGAAATTCAAGGACTTCCCATAAGGTCAAAGGGGTGGAAGGAAAGTAGGTAGTATTAAAGGAGACTATTATAAAGGCTACCAAAGACAAAAAGAACAAAAAAGGACAATAAAAAAGTCCAAAAGTATAAGCAATTCATATGGCAGGCAGATAAGAACCATAACGACATAAACTGTCAGCAGAACAGGACTGGAAGGCCCATCTAGTCTGCCCCTTTTCATTGCCTATTCTGACACCTCTGAGCCTATTTTGTCACTGACATCGCTCCCTGCTCCTCTTCCTCTACCCAATTTTCCCTTCTGCCTATCCTAAGCATGGTTGAAACAACACACAGTTTTTGCCCCCACTACCTCTTCTGGCAGGCTGTTCCAGTTGTCCACCATCCTTTCCAAGAAGAAGTATTTCCTCACATCTCTCCTACCCCCCCCAGCTTCACTGCAT
The DNA here is from genome assembly GCA_016271365.2 of Neoceratodus forsteri. Lineage (NCBI taxonomy): Eukaryota > Metazoa > Chordata > Ceratodontiformes > Ceratodontidae > Neoceratodus > Neoceratodus forsteri. Next base: position 1,227,131,855 of record CM057450.1, read on the forward strand.
GCCCTCATGTTCTAGTGCCTTCTTTTCTCTGAAAGAGACACCCCACCTGCACCTTGTTCATCCCTGTGAGGTACCTGAAGGGTTCAATCATGTCCCCTCTCACACGCCTCTCCTCCAGTGAGTACATGATGAGTTCTTTTAATCTTTTCTCACATGGCTTTTTGTGCAAATCTCGCATCATTTTGGTTGTCCTCCTCTGTACCACCTCCACTCTGTCAATATCCTTGTGGAGGTGTGGCCTACAAAACTGGACACAGTACTCCAGGTGGGGCCTCACTAGTGAGCGATACAACAGCACCACCTCCCTCCTACTGCTACAAATTCCCTCCCAATGCACCCCAGCATCATACTAGCCTTTCCCACTGCCTTGTCACACTGACCAGCTACCCTGAGGTCATCAGATATGATGACCCCAAGCTCTCTTTCTTGCTTGGTGACTTTAAGTACCTCTCCCCCATCCTATACACAGCTCCTGGGTTTTCCCACCCCAGGTGTGTAACTTTGCACTTTTTGGCATTTAAACCCATCTCCCACACCCTAGACCACTCCACTAGCTTCCCCAGATCCCTTCATATTCTCTCCACCCCTTCCTGAGTGTCCATCCTGTTGCAGATTTTTGTATTATCTGCAAAGAGACACACCTACCCCTCTAGTTCCTTAATGTCACTTATGAGGAGGACACTGAAGAGGACTGGTCCCAGCACCAATTCATTTGGCACTCTGCTTGGCAGGCAATTAGTGACAAAAACAGATCATTTAGGACCTACAAGAAGGAACACAGTGAGGCAAACAATGAGAAGTATAAGGGTAGTAGTAACAAAACCAAAAAAAAACACTCACCGGAGGAAAAAACAGAATGTACTACAGGTGGGGACATCATCGTTCATTTATTCTGCAGCAGGAAACTGAAGAGAGCTTCTCGTTCCACTGCTGGATTTTTGTTTTGCTTGTTTTTACAAGTTTAAACTCTACATCTTGTACCCTGTTCTTTAGGGCTGGGGAGGCTGGGTGTCAGGGTGGAAGCTGGGTATTTTTAACCTGTGACTTAGGGACACAGATGGTGTGGAAGAGGTGGGTGGGTAATATAATACTGGCGTGTCATGGGGGGGTTGCCAAGGCTACTGAACTGTGGGGGCTGGGTGCTGAGGGTGGAAGAGGGGCACACAATGTTAAAGGATCTAAATGATGAGAGACAGGAAGGTACAGTATGTTACAGTAAGTGGGGGGGGGTTTCTATATTTGAAAAGTTTTTTTCTACACAAAGAACTCTGCTGCACAAACTTGGGGTGGAGACTTGAAAACGTCACCCTGAATGCATAGCATAAAGTTCACGACTTTGCACAAACGTTGTTGGCACAGTAAACATTTGCTACGTCCCTAGCAGTGTCTAAACACAGGAGTACAGGGGTTGCCAGGATTCTACAGCTTTCTATGATGGGTGGGGTGTCAGTGAGTTGAGCTGAACTGGTCTGCAACTTTGGTGTGCTCCTCAACAGTGGTCTAAATAAGGACCAACAGGTTCTCACCACAGTCATAAGAGATTTTTATACACCTTCAGAAAATACCTAGAGTGTATTCTTTCCTGACATTTGAGTCCATGTTGATCCTTACACATGTACAGTTAAAAAGGAAACGTCCACTTGCAAATGCCACATACCATAGCGTGGGGCAGCCCCCGATTAGGCTTTCCGGCAAAAAACTGTACCTTCTGGAATGGTTTAGCCTTGTAAATTTATCTGGTTGATCCTGCCATGCCTCCCACTGGCATTTTGTGACAACAGCCACTCGGGGTGCATCCCAGAACCTCCCATGGCTGATGTCAGAGCCAGAGAACAGCCATGGGGGATTGTATAGGTTTTATCAACGTACGGAGCTATTATTAACTTCCGTTTGGTCATTCATATTCCCCGTGTCACACACTGTAACCAAGTACAGACTGTGTAGCTGCTGGACAGTCTATACTTAGTTTTGGCGTGACATGGGGACTACGAAGAACCAAACCAGAGCTTATAACAGCCCCATACATTGATAAAACCTATACACTCTCCCGCAGCTGATCCCCAGTTCTGACTTCAGCCATGGGAGTTTCTGGAATGCACCCTGATTGGCGTTTGTCTCAAAATGCCGGCGGGAGGGATGGCAGGATCAACCCGATAAATTGAAAATACTAAAACATTTCCAAAAAAAAAATTGCAAAAAAAGAGGCAGCTACATGAGAAACATACCCGGAGCCACTGCAACCAATTCAACCACTATGCACAAAGCGTGGCTACGACGGTAAGGTGATACAGACCACACAGCTTGGTCTACACTTAAAAAGACAAAATTTACTGTTCAGGTGCAGGAAATCTGGCAGCAGCACCTCTCACCAGACTTCAAATGTTTTTACGTCGCTTTGAAGCTTTCTCAAGACTAAAACATGCCAGAAGGTATAATTTTTATTTTAGGCAGACCGCCTAATCAGGGACTGTCCAACACTATAGTGTGTGGCATTTGCAAGTGGACATTTCTAGCAAACAGCGCCGTTAGTTTTGTGGCAAATAAAACAACAAAAAGAAACTAAAGTTGCTTTTATTCTTTTAATTGTGCTACACAGTGCCATGACCTGACATGGTGAGGGTGGTCAAGTGGTGGAAAACAAAATGCCACTGGCCCCAACTGTAGCTGTGACATCAAGACTCAATTATTGTAATGCACTCTATGTAGGATTTCCCCTGAGGTTGATTTAACATCTGTAGCTTGTGCAAAATGCAGTAACTCAACTGGTTACAGCTGTGACTTATTTCAATCCCATTAGTCCTATATTTATTAGGGTTTACTAGGGTGTTAGAGACAGGAGTAGAACAAGAGGTCCATCAGAGCTGTCTCCTCACTACTCAGTGGTTGGAAATATCTTTTCCTGATTTGCTGAGATTATTTTGACCATGTCAGTCCACTACTTGATGAGCTTATTTCGACCACATCAGTCCTATACTTACTAACATATTAACATACTAAAATGCCAGCAGAGTAGGCCTAATGGTCTATTGAGTCTGCTCGAGAATCAGTACCCTGAAGGGGCACCGCAACCACCCTTATGATTCCTCACCCCATCCCCTTTCCCCCAGCCAGGAATCCCCACCCCCCTGACAGGCAGCCCTCTTCTTCACCTCCCTCCTGTACCAGCCCCTCTTGAACCCCTCCACCAGTTCACCAGGCAGTGCATTCCATGGCTCCACCACCCTCTCAGTGAAGTAACATCTCCTCCTTTCTCCCCTAAGTCTCTGTCCCTCCAACCTCCAACCATGTCCCCTAGTGGCCCCTCCCACCTTCCTCTGAAAAATCCCATGCAAGCTACTTTGTTCACCCCTTTAAAATACTTGAAGACCTCAATCATGTCCCCCCTGTCCAATCCTCTCCTTCAGTGAGAACAGGTCCAGCTCCTCAAGCCTCTCTTCGTAAGCCTTATCCCCCAGACCCTGAATCATCCTGGTTGCCCTCCTCTGAACCCTCTCCAGGAGTTGAATGTCCTCCCTGAGGTGCGAGGACCAAAACTGCATGCAGTATTCGAGGTGCGGCCTAACAAGGCAATTGTACAGTGGTATAAGCTTATTTCAACCACATCAGTCCTAAACTTGCTGGGTTGCACTAGCTGCCTATTAGATTTTGTGTTGGCTTCAAGGTATTGATGTAAACAGGCCATTTATGGATCAGATCCCATGCATATCTTAGACCTTTTCAGACATATCCCCTGAACAGCAGCTTAGGTCAGCTAAGGTAGGTCTCCTGCATATAAAAAAAAAAACTGATCTGTGGGCAGTGGTGGAAATACAGCCTTCATAGCTTATGCTTCTCACCTCTGGAGATCTGTGCCAATAATAATTCACCAGACTCCTAATAATATGGTTTTTAAACAAAGGCTGAAAGGTTGTTTTGTTCAGTCTTGCTTTTACATAACCGAGAGATGGAAGTTTTGCTGCTGTGAAATTTTTTACTGATTGTGTCCTTCTGTGCTGATTGTGTTTTGATTGTAAATTGTAAAGGCACTCTGAGTATATCCCAGAGGGGAGCCTTAGAAAAAATAAAGATGAACTTGAACGTTTATGAGAAAGGACTTTTGCTCTGTTCAGTAGCTCTTGTGAGGATGGGGACCAAAGTGGTGACTGCCGTCCCCTTTATATCCCAGATCCCTTTTTTTTTTTTCAGGACTTGCTCTTTTATATCATTTGCATTCCAGCATTTGGTAGGATGCCCCTATACCACCACTGATGTAAATGAGAGCCAGCAGAAGGAAATACCCTGTTACTGAGGATACATTTCCCAGCTATGAAGAAACCCATAATTTCTGGGCTTTCATGGTACATAAATGGGAAGAAGAACAGGTTACTCACCTGTAACCGTAGTTCTAGGAGTAGTATATGGTTCACATCCACACTCTGGCAGTTCCACTGGAATGCGATGATTGGCCTGACGTATTTAAGCTAAGCTCCTCCCACCACCCAGGCAGGTATATCCCCGACTGCTCTGTGATCTCGCATGTTGGAAGCAGGATTAGGTGCCACTTGCCAGAAGAGGCCAGGTGGGTTGTGCGGATGTGAACCAGATACTACTCCTGGAACTACGGTTACAGGAGAATAACCCATTCTTCTAGGGGCGTGGATATGATTCACTTATCCACACTCTGGCAGACTCCTAGCAGTTCTCCATGAGAAGGAGACAAGGCGCTCACCCCTACTTGGTGAACAGAGATTGGAGAACCAAGACCCAAAAACACACATTCCAGTGTGAATCGAGGTTGATGCGGTAGTGGGAAATGAAGGTGTGTACTGACTTCCAGGTAACAGCCCTACAGATCTCCTGTATGGGGATATCTCTGGAAGCAGCTGCTGAGGCAGCGGTATCTGATGGAACAAGCCCTAATCCTTATGGAATGCTCCCGAAAAGCCAACCTATAGCAGAGGTCGATGCAAGATGCGCTCTACCTTGCAGTCGTCCACTTTGCTGCCAGTCTGCCAGGTACAGCTTCAGTGTAGGTGACAAACAGCTCGTAACTCAGTCCCCGAATCCCAGCCATACACGCCACATAACAGGAAGCATTCTCCGCAAGTCCAGGGTATGGAATACTAGGAATCATACTAGGAACATTAAGGAGTTAGAGAACCCGAAGGCCCATATGTACTCTCATCATTAATGATAACAAGGGCAAAAATCTGATAATATAATATTATCCAATCGCGATTTAAACATATCCTTAGATGTACTGATAATTACATCAATGGGTAATGCATTCCAATGCTCGATAACTCATAGAGTATAGAAGTGTTTTCTAGGTAGACAGTTGAATCTTCTAGTTTGTAACTGTAACGGATGACCTCTAAGATCATGAAAAACTTCCTTAAACTTAAACCCGAGATTTGTTAGTAGATATGGGATATGGAGCCTGTGGTCGAGCTCTAAAGAGGGGTTGGTAAAGTATACCGGTAAATTTACCACCTGGTTAAGTGAAACTGATACCACCTTCAGGAGGAACATCGGATTGGGGCGAAGAAAGACTTTGTCCATGTAGGAGACCAGGCAGAGAGACTCCACCTGGAGCTCCCCAATCCTTCTGCCAGACATGATGGCCACCAGGAAGGCTGTCTTCCACAATAGGTGTGAGAGCTCACACCTGTGCACTGGCTCGAATGGCTTACCCATGAACATAACCAGAACCAGCAGTAAGTCCCACGGGGGAGGTGGTTGTTGCGCTGGAGGGGACAAGTGATTAAGGCCCTTCAAAAAGTGTCCATCCATCTTCTCCTGGGCCACTGTCAACATTCCTGCCTGCACCCAGTGAGCAGAGATGGCTGCCCATCGCACCTCAAGGGTGTTGCTCGCAGTACCAGCTGGGAAAGGGACCAGAGGTAGTCCAGAATGCTAGCCACAGGGCAGGCAAGAGGATCAAGCTCCTTGTCCTAGCATCAAACAGAAAATCTCTTCCATTTAAAGACATAGCACCTACAAGTCAGTTCCTTTCTGGATGCCTCTAAATATGGAGGACTTCCTCAGAGAGACCCAAGGCCCGGAACTCTAGCCACTCAGGAACCAAGTCATGAGGTGCAGGACCGTCCCCCGAAGTCTGGTCAGCAAGTCTGGGTGGAAAGGTAGTCGCCACAGAGACCACCTGCTGAGAATTAGAAGATCTGTGTACAAGAACTGCCTTGGCCAGTCTGCAGCTATTAGAATCATCCATGCTTTGTCCTTCCTGACCTTGACCAGTACCCTGTGGATCAAGGGGATAGGAAGAAAGGCATACACGAGGCCCAGGGTCCAGGGCTTCAAAAAGGCATCCCCATCAGTGTCTCAGACTGTGGGGGGCAGGCACAAAATAGCCTCAGTTTGACTTTCTCCCAGGAGGCAAACTGGTACACTGAGAGTGAGCCCTACTGGGGAAACAGGTGGTTCACCATCTCCTGACTCAAAGACCACTCATGTGATGTCTCTCCTAATTGGCTGAGAGCATCTACCAGCTGATTGTTCTCTCCTGTGACATGAATCACTAAGAGATCAGCGCCCAGGCTGCACACAAGGATCAAGGTGCGGAGTGCCTCTTGACACAAGGGAAGAGACTGTGTGCTGCTCTGTCTGTTCAGGTAAAACATGGTCATAGTATTGTCCATCTGGACTTGAATGACTTGATCCTCAACTAGTGGACCAATTTCAGTCAGAGCAAAGTGCACTGCATGGTGCTCCAGCAGGTTTATGTGGTGATGGGACTCGCTGGGGGACCAGAACCCATGGGCTGTGTGATCTTCCAGGTGCACTCCCCACCCTACCAGAGATGCATCCATTGTCAGCATGATGGTCATCTCTGGCAGACAAACGGGATTTCTTCCTCCAAATGTTCCTAGACCAGCCACCACTGGATGGCATCCCACATCGGCTGGGCCACAGTAACTGCCTGGTCCAAGTAACCTAGGTGCTGGAACCACTGATAGCCTAGCTCTCACTGAAGGGGACGTATCCCCCAGTGGGCCCAGTGAACCACGCTGGTGCTGGATGCAATATATCCCAGCAGCCACAGGAAATCCAGGGCAGGGCGCAAGAGCCCAACCTGAAATGATCGGGCAAAGGAGGTAAGATCCTGTGCCTGGTCCACCTAGAGGCAGGCCTTGGCCTGCAGGGAGTCTAGTTCTTCCCCGATGAACTTGATCATCTGGTTTGGTACCAGTTCAGACTTGTCCAGGTTGACCAACAGGCTCAAGTCTCAGCAGGTCAGGAGTGCCAGGTCTGTGGATCTCACCATGGCCTCTCTGGATGGACCGGCTAGCAGTCAGTCATCAAGGTAGGGGTACAGTCTGATCTCTAGGCGCCGCAAGTGGCCTGCCACCACTGCAAATGCACTTGGAGAAGATCCTGGGAGCTGAGAAAAGGCTGAGCAGCATGACCTGGAACTGGTACAGTACCCCCTCCACTTGGAAATGGCGGTACTGGTGGCAGAACCTGCAGATGGGAATGTGGAAGAATATGTCTTGGAGGTCCGGGGAGCAGAACCACATGTCCTGTTCAGGTGATGCCATAATCTGGTTCTCACTGACCATCCAGAACTTGCGCTACTGTACATATTGGTTAAGACTGCGAAGCTCAAGTATGGGGCGCCAGCCCCCTACCATCCATTTTGGGGCAATGAATGAAGAACCTGGACATGTAACCCTAACTGGCCAGGGTAGCCATGCATGAACTATGGCTCCTTTTGCAAGGAGCTGAGCAACATCCTCCTTGAGGGCAAACAGCGTATCATGAAACATCCCAGATTCTCGAGGCCCATGGATGTGGTAGGGTGAGAGAGACCCACAACTGAGAGGCAGTCCTCTGCCCACTATATCCAACACCCACTTGTTCACTGTGATAGCAGACCAACGTGGCAAGAAGAGACATGGCTTGCCTCTGACAGGGAGAGCAGTCGGGGGCATGACAGGTGGAGGGATGACATCCCCCAACCCATCACTGGGTGGCTCTGCAAGGGCACCAGTGGCTGCTACTGGAATGGCACCACTACCCATGCTCCCCCCTTTTGGACCTTGATTTACTGCAATTTTTTAGGCCCTAGGGTTGCTGCCAGGGAGGCTGTGACTGGAAGGACCAGTACTGAAAGACCGGTTTCTTATGCTTTTTCTTCAGTTCTTTCTGACACAAAGTCACAGAATTCAGGATGGCACTGGACTTCTTGATCCTTGTGAGATGCCCTTCCACCCCATTGCTAAAGAGGTTGATGCCCAGAAAGGGAACATCTGCCAGCCTCTGCAGGGTGTCTGCTGTGAAGATGGACAAGCGCAGCTATGCCCAGCAACACACTGAGACAGCCGCTGCCATCGCACGGGTGCAATAGTCGCCCATGTCCAAGGCTGTCTGGAGCTGGTATTTAGCCAGCGATTGACCATGGTCTCAGTATCCAACTTTCCCAGAATGGAATGCTCATGATTTGCAATCATGATTTGCAAGCATAACTAGCCTGCAGATGACCCAGGGTAGCTGCAGAGTACAGTATAACTTTTTAGCAGCATGGACAATCTTACAGAACTCTTTGTGTGGGGGCTTGCCCACTTCCCTTGGTATCCTGACTTGCAGAACACCAAGTCCATAACCAGACCTTTGGCTGAAGGGTGGTCAGAAAATCCCAAAAAGGAGACTGTAGGGACTGCGCACTTGCAGACCACACCAGCTGAGGGTGCCGAGCAGGATGCTGGATCCTGCCAAAGTTCCAGCGCCAGTTCTAAGATGGCCTTGGCCACAGGGAAAGCAACCCCAAGGGATTCATCCATGTCCAAAATGTTCGAAAGAGGGTTGCTGGCCCTCTTCTGGACTGGTTCCAGTGGGACAGACATGGACTCCGCAATGAAGCAGAACAGTGCCCCAAATAAGTCTGACCTTTGGTCGGTGGAGGGCTCCTGGACCGAGCCACAGTCAAAAAGCAGAGCCCCAGAGGAGGCCATGGACTGCTGATCTGAGTTGTCCAATGACTCCTTGAAGACGGCCCTCAGCCATATTTCGCTATCGACCTCCAGAGACTTGTCACCCAGGGTGATCCTTACTGACAACCGGCTTGGCAAGCCAGGAGCCAAACGGATGGCTTCTTTGGCCAAAGCACCGACTGGTGGCTATCGGGGTTGTGACTCCACCATGATATGTGAAGAAGCAGGAGTTGGATGCATCTTTATTTATTTATTTATTGAAATGTTTCACCAGGAAGGCACACTGAGCAACAAGTTGCTCGTCTCCCAGTGCAACCTGGGGGGTAGGGAACAATGGGATACAATACAGAGAAATGTTACAATGTTGGAATTCAATTTGCTTACTTGCATACAATGAGAGCAGGAGGGTTTACAGGTTGATCACATTGGCTAACAATGCAACAGTTGAGTATAGTAGATATGAAGATACGTATAGCAAATAGGCAACAGTTGGTACAGTTGGTAACACTAGAACACATATAATACCTTGGCAATGGTATGTAGCACTAGATGGTAAGGTGACACTATAGTAATTGATAACCATTAGTGTAACATAGATATTCAAGATTTACAGTGATTGGAGTAAAAAAAGGAAGAATGGAAGGAGGGAACGAAAAATTGCAGAGGGTAGAATGGAAGAAGGGAAAGGAAATTTATGGAGAGATGCAGGCAGAACACAATATTCGAGGCAAACAGAGATAACAGGGTGGACTAAAGTGCATATAAGAGGGGGTACAGGGGTAGGTTATAAGTGCTTAATTGAGTGCAGGGTTAGGCTATGTTAACTGGAAGGAGGGTAGGAGGAGAGGAGAGGAAGAGTGTGGAGGGTGATGACACAGAGGTATTGTAGGTGGGGGATTATCCAAGGGGGTGGGGGCGGAAGTTGAAATTCAACAGTGTCCTGTTATCCCTATCTGGACAGAGCGATGGACAGCCCTACTGGTAGGACACAAGTTATAGGCAATGATAATTATTTATATATAATGATGAGAGGGAGGCATCTACGGAACTTGAGCCAGAGGGGGAACCACTGGCGGCCGACAGGTGACTGTAGATCCTTGGGGTAGCCCCCAACCCTGCCTCATAATGGTCTATTGCTTCCAGAGGAACTTCTCTTAGCACAAGCACATTTTCCAATCGTGCCTCTTCTCACCTGAGGATGAGAAGCATTGACGGCAGTGCCTCCTGGTTGAAGGGGATTGAGAGCACGAACACCTTGACTGCAACCTCAACCATCGACACCCAGTCAGGGCAAGTGGGGTCTCCCTGGTGCTGACCATAAATAACATGCCAGCACACATTCAGTAACAGAGGTGTCAAAGACCGGACCTCGGTTGGAGGCTTGTCATGAACAAGTTCGACCAGAGACACCAATCAAACCATGTCCTCCTGTGTGAGGACCAGGAGCACCATGATCTGTGAGACAGAATCCTTGGCCTCATGTGACAATGGATCGACTAGGTCAAAAAAGATCTTGACAGGTTGGCTGACCGAAGTCGAGGTCAACTGGGTCATCAGCAGGGCCAATGAGCCTTCGAACTGACCGACCTGCCCCCTCGGCCAAGGGGCACTTAACAGCAGTTGAGTGGTCAGGCGAGTCAAGGGACTGGAAGGACTGAGATCTCTCCCCATCGCACAACCGGTGATGGTGGTGAGAAGCTTTTTTTCAACATGGTCTTGACCAACAGCCATGGTGGGCAGGGCTGTCCCCCATGATCTTGAGGGGCTGGCACAAATCATGGAACAGGTCCATGAGGGCCCCTCCTATGCTGGCCCCAGGTGGGAACAGCACTGAGGCTGAAGAGGTGCCCGCCATGGCCACTGCTGCTTCTGCTTCAATGGCCACAAGCTGTGCCACATACCCGGCAGCTGCTGAGGCCTTTCTGCTGCCCTTAGAGTGATCGTTCCGAAGGCTGACCTAGCACGAGCCAGAACTTCCAATCTTCAAGGGACTCAGGAAGTATGGAGAGGCAAAGGCTGCACCCTGCCATGTCATGTTTCCTCCCCCCAGGACATACATGCACACATTGTGCAGATCAGTGAACATCTTCTGGAGCCACCGAATGCAAAATCTGAATCCAGGCTTCTTGTGATCCATCTTAAATATAGAGATAGAGGTGAGGAAACTGCAAGGAAATCACTACTTTATCTTCGAAAACTTCAAAATAACAGTTTGCCAATGGCGCAGAGAAAATACTAAGCAGAGCATGGAAGAAGCAACCTGTTCTTCCCGTAGAAAGAAAGATCTGATGTCATGGGGTGGAGTCGGAGGATATATCCACCTGACTGGTGGGAGGAGCTTAGCTTAAAGACTTCTGGCCAATTAATGCCCTCCAGTGGAACTTTCAGAGCATGGAAAAGTGAACCATATTAATGCCCCTAGAACCTTTATTTCTCCCTTAAACAGCAGGTGTTTCTTTATAATTAATAGAAAACTGTTTCATTTATTGTATTTTGATGTGTTAGTAATTATTTTCTACTTTCATAATACACGATTTTGTTTGTGCAGTGAAACAATATTGTTTAGTCTTTGCTTTTCACAGTGCTAGTAAAAGTATTTCAGTAGAATTTTGGTATTGTGATGTCAGAAACTGTCAGCTACTTTGCAGCTCAATTTATTTCAATAAGAAACTAGATATATTTTTCTCTCTCTTTAAAAAGAAATAAATACTTCTTCCAGCAACAAATGTTGCCTTTTATATGTTTGCACTATTGTGGCCATCTGCTTGATTTTACCATTTTTAAAACAGTAACTTGGCTTCTCTTTTTTTCTTCCCAAGTAAAATCTGGTTATGAAGAAAATTTATTTTTTGCTTAATTAGAATAAAAAAATCACAGGTTTTCAAAATTCACATATCGCTATTAAATATATAATATTTTGATGGTAGAAAGTCTTATTTCTCTATAAAAATCTGAAAACAAGTTTGCAGTTTCCCACTGAAATACACTGCCAGCCTTGCCGGTAAAACTTTTCTGAGTCATCATAATACAAGAATTCTATTGGATTCTTTTCTTACTAGTAGTTGGCAAAACACAAATAAAATGATGAAAAGGTAATTAACTCATTCAGGCCTAGATACGCCTGTAGGTGGCATCTGAAAGCATAGCCACTCAGGCCAATAACGACTGTAGACGTACTCAGTTGACTTTCCTGCAGGCCTGGAAACATTTGAGGAAGTCAGCAGTTTTTACCTAATTATTAAACAAACCGAATTGCTTAGAATTGATTGCATAGCACCATTAGAAAGGTAATTTTGTGCTGAACAATTTTGCTGCTGATACTTTGTGTCTATCACATATGCTTTAGGAGTTATTCGCATTTGTTTAAGGTATGGTGTGCATAGCTGACATTTGTCTCTCAAGCCTCACCTAAGCACCTTGAATAAATCTGAAGGTATTTCAGCTAGTATAAAATCAAAAACAAATTGATTACAATTGATTGCATAGCACCGTTGGAAAGGTAATTTTGTGCTGAACAACTCTGCCACTGACACTTTGTGTCTATCACATATACTTTAGAAATTATTCACATTTGTTTATGGTATGGTGTGCATGGCTGACATTTGTCTCTCAAGACTCACCTAAGCACCTTGAAAAAAAATCCGGGGAAAAAAACAGCTGTTTGGTATTTCAGCTAGTATAAAATAAAAACTAAATTGATTGCATAGCACCATTGGAACGGTAATTTTGTACTAAACAACTTTGCCACTCGTACTTTGTGCATAAGACTTACAGTTCAAGAGATATTCGCATTTGTTTGTGACATGCCAATTATGACTAGATTTTGCTTAGAAAGGCCCAGGATGCAGTACTAAGAGTATACAGGACACAAGTGGTGGAAGACTCAAAGAGCTCTTGTGGTATGAATGAGTTAAAATAAATAAAGGCAAATACAATTACTGCAGAGGAAGCTAAAGGCCCCAAACTGTCATTCTTTAAGACATACATCCTTACTAAGCACTTGCGCTTTTTGTGAAGAATTAGTTTTAGGCATCTACTGACCACAGACGTCTAAATACAGCAACAATACTTTAATAGTGTGACTCACTTTGATAACAAATTTTACAAGGCAGGTTCAGTGCCAGCTGGAAATTAATCAAAGACATTTCACATATACATCCAGAAGCTATGATCAGTAGGTCTTTTAAAGAGTCTGCATCAGAAAGAAAGAACAACCCTTCTTTTGACTAAGAGATGTGAATTATAGAAAAATTTGGCATGACTCACAAAGGGACCTCCTTGATAGAGCAAGGGCAGAAGTAATGGGTTTTGTAGCAAGTGTCTTTTGTTGCTATTACTGCAAATCATTTGACTGAACTACTTTTCTTTGTTTCCTTTTCTTCCTTTCCTGCTTACTGAAATGACTGCACACTTATTTACACAGAATTTTGCTTAGTAATTCTTGCGTCGTCTTCAGTTCAATTTATGCTTTATTGCCAGCTTACTGTTGTTCATTCTCTTTTAATAAAATTTCCCATCTTTTACGAAAAGTACCAAGGATTCTTTTACTTCCACCTGGACACCCACCAGAACAGCACCACAGATGGGCAGAAGGGACCTCAGTTTAACAACTTATCTGAAGGAAAACACACCCCAACAACACAGCACCCCCAGTACTGCACTCAGATATCAGCTCTTATGGTATGCACTCAGTCCCACTGTGGGACCAGAAAAGTCACGTTAAATAACAGGCATTCAAAAATCAGCTGAGACTACTAATTAAAACTGTGGAATATCATGCCTTACCTCTCCCATGCCGGTGACCTGAGTTCAGGAACAATCTTGGGCCGCAGTGGGTCTGCCAGGGGGAGGAGGATCGAGCATCCCAGAGGACACGCTCCTCCTCTGGAGAGGGAAGGCAGCCAGCTCTGCTGCTATACTGACACCTGGGTGACCACAGGTGGCAGTGCAGCCAGAGTAGCTAGGGGGTGGAAGGACTTCAGCTGGTGCCACATGCATGTGTGCGGTCATGCCTGGCGCGCCCCTGACATCGACATCCAGGGTGACTTGGGAGAAAAAGGAGAAAAAGACCCCAAGTGGCAGGATGAAGTAAACAAGATCATAGTCCCTGCACACTAGCTGCAATGGTGCACTCTCCACACACGAATGGCAGAAAGTGAGGTAAGGGGCCACCACCCCCACCAGAGGAGGAAAGCTCTGGTAGATATGCTGATGCAGGTAAGTCCCAGGGAAGCCAAAGTGATGGAGCCAGAGCTAGGTCTAGCAAATAAGGGGCCGCCCAAAGAGCAGGGGCATTAGCAGAAATGAAAACACACTGTAGAATAACTCTAGTTCCTTTTATTTCAAATGAAAAAAAAAAGTGCTCAAGTAGACTCAAAACTAACAAAAAGGATATCTTACAAAATAAGAGAAAATGGGCAATCTAAAATAAAATAAAATACACACAATGGAATTTTTAATGTTGATATGCATTGCTGCATTACGGGTGCTCAAATGCAGCTGAGAATACTGACAACAACCTTCCAGCAGTCATACTATTTGATGTACACCTCTGATTACTTCAATTTGATAAAACAGTCTCAAAGACAGAAAATCTGGGCATCTTACAAGTTAGAAGAATAGGGTGGTATAAAATGGAATACAGGGGATTCAGTACGACATTCTCACTCTCACATGAATTGCTGCTTTAAATTCTGTTTTAAGAATATGATCACATCTAAGTGCAGAGAAATCAATTATAGATAAATGTGCAATACCCTCCCTCCACAAAAATATATTTTCATGGCTTAAGAGGAATTCATTCAAGTCCTTTAGACACCAACGTCTTTACACTGAACACAACATCGTTTTATGTATGCCTTGTAGAGATATGGGTATTAACAAAAAAAATTACTGGCCCAATGGCATGGAGGGCTGAGGCGCTGTGCCTTACCTCCTGCTACGCCCGTGTTTGGTGATGAGCACAGGTTGCTGGGGGTTGGCCAGGAGGGCTGGGTGAGGACTGAGCAGCCTCTTGGCAGCTCTCCTCTCCCAGATAGGGGAGGATGGATCTCCCAGCATTTGACTGCCACCAAGTAGAGGTTTGGTGGTGGTACGGGTGACAGAGGGGAGCCAGGCGCTAGGCCAGGGGGTTGGAGGAGCAGAGTCACTCAGGCCAAGGCATGCATGCGCACCTCCATTCGCACGTCCGACCTTGTCTAGGGCTCCGGGCATAACAGGGAGAAAATCAGGTGGAAAATTGGGGCTTGGGGATTGATGAAGCCCCCCCCCCCACTAACACCGATGGTCTGCCTGAGGTTTAGTCCAGGAACCAGGTGCATTTATCTATGTGTCTAAGTCCGAAAGGTTTGATGACTGTTTCTTATGCAAAAGGTAGGTAGAATCCAGATTTACAACTCTTATTTGCTCAAAGTTGAACGTTTTCTTGGAAAATGCACTTCTTCAATGAAAAAATGAACTGTCGGTAAAAATTGTGTATATTTCAATTAATGGTTCCTTCTTTAATTTCAATTCTATAAGCTTTTATTGAAATACTACAGACATTGTAACAAACAGCAACATATGTATCAAAGGCTTAATAGTAACGTTATTAGTCATTTCATTCTATATTTAACTTGAAACAATCAACTTTTTATGACATTTTATGAACCCAAGTACAACAATCAGTATTCTTGTTCACTGTCTTCATTATCTGACATGTTAAGCAAATCTGTCTCATCAATATCGACATCACACTCACTGTCATCATCTTCTTCATTTGGATTGTTGTCGTGTTCATTCAATTCATGTAAGGCTGGTGGTACAACTTCACATGTGAACCACGTTGGCTTGTGTTTGCCATCCTCATAGGTCCAGCCATTGTCCTCTGGCTTCAGTAGTGTCATTTCTGGTTTGTCTGCAATTTTCCATAACAATGAACTGTAATTTGCACAGCAGATGTGTTGTGTCAGAATTGATCTGCATGTTTGCAGCGAGCTTACATCTGCTTGATCTTTTCTAAGGGTGCATCTTTGTCACTCGGTCGATTCTTGATGTTGAACATACTGTAGCGGGCTGTGTTGACACTCTTTAATTTCTGTCCATACAAGGTACACACGAAGTTCTCAATCGTATCCTCAGTTTCTTTAGACAAGTGTGGACATCCCAGTTTTCCAAATGCCTGTATGCACTCTGTATTCTTTTTCATAATTGTTAGAGGTCACACCTTCCCCTTGCCTTTGAATGCTGGTGAATAGTCGCACCTTGTCAGTGCAGGGAGACCTGGTAGAGCTGCACAGACAGGTCTGCCTACCTTTGCTGACAAGCGGGATACATCTATGAATCTTCTTGTGTTATTCCCTGAATGGCCAACATCCATGTGCAGTTTGAAATTATTGTTTAGACTTGCATGATACAGCAGAATGACCAGAATATCACTATCATCTGCCCTGACCATTACATGCACATCTTCACCCTCATTTTGACTGCAAATGTAGTATATGTGTTGCATGATTCTTGTGTCTGCTTCTATGTGTTTGCTTTGTAGGGCCTTGCACTCTAGACTGAGCATATGTCCAACTTCCACTTTGTATGAGTAACAAGTTTCTCCTACTGCATACATGAGCTTTTTTATCACCTAGAACCTCACAGTACACATCAGAATTCCATGCTGTAGCTAGAAAACCTAGGAGTGCCATCTTGAATGAAGATGGAGACAGCAAAGTCTCTGGTCAGCTTTGGTCAGGACCAGTTATGAGACAGGAGAGTGGAGCGATGCTATGCTTTCCTCTCTTCTCTTGTTCAAGACCTTTGATCAATGGTGACTAGTAACAGTCACTGACAAGGTGGACTTCATCTGCGGAAGTACAGCAAACAAGAGAAAGGATGGTTTTTGCCACACCATGGAATGCTGGTGGCAGGTTTGTAAGACTTCTGATCAAGAACATGGCATCAACCATAGTGGCATTACAGCATCAGGGTGACTACTTTGGACTCTGGTCTCAAGTTTCTTCAGCAGTGTTGACTTCATTGTTGTGTTCATTGAACCATCAACATTTCCTAAGGGTTAGCGAGTAGGCAAACAGCATCATAAGTTCAACTGCTGAGGTTGCAGATAGATATAGCAAGCATCCAAAGAGGTCTTGAGATCCTTTCAACTCAATGATTTTCTTGTCTTTGTTCTTAATCCTCACCTTCATTGCATCATGTGCAATGTTCTTCAACTTGTATCTTTTGATGGGTTCCTCGGACCTACTGCCTTTGGTAATGCATTTGTCTCTAAACACATGATACATCTGAGTACCTATCTCAGTAACCTGTAACACTTTGTTTGCTACCTCTTGTGATACTGCTTTTCCACTACCTAATGAATAAAGACTGCTGTCCTCAAACACATCCCGGAATGGATTCATGGAGGAGTCTATTGTGTTCAACAGCTTGTTTAGATCCTTCAAATCTCATTTAACTCTAAAACTCTTCGGCTCTTGGCTGGCTTCTTCATAGCTGACAAGACCAACGTTTTCCATAAGACTTCCAACAATTTTATTTCGAGCTGACCGCAGAATGTTCCACCTCCTCCTTGCGTTGATGTTCTGTGTCAAAGAAGAACAAATTGATCCATCCGGCATAGCCATATTCTTCTCCATTATATTGGCTGCGACTGCAGTTTAGAGTTCCTCCACAACATTGTAGCTGACACAGTGACCAAACCTATTCAAAATAGTTAAAACTTTCTTACTGCCTGTCACGGATTCAATACCCATGCCCAACAAGAGGTGTTGTTGTGGTTTGATTACTCCCCTTGACACTGCAAACACTATGTCATCTACAACAGATTCAACTACCCTCTCCTGTCGTTCACTGCCCACATCTGATGAACCCATGAGTACAGTACGCAGGAATGTCTGAAGGACGGGTGACAGTTTTATATTTTCTTCTAAGTCTTCAACTTTAACTTTGGCTTTATTATGAGGCTGTATCTTTAGGAGTTCCAACAACTGTTCTCTTATGTGTTGAGCTGCTTGTGCTTCCCTCCAGTCAGCCTGTTTCTTAGCAAACCTAATGACTGTACCCGCTTTTCTTCTTTTGGTATCAAATATGATACCATCTTTGAAGTGATCCGCCAGTTTTGACTGCAAGCTCTGTGGGTCATAATTTGTTTCATGCCCACTAAACTCCATAGGAATGTCCATGTACCTTTTGTGCAGAGACAGCAATGATTCTTCTTCCATTCCATTAACAATGATGCATTGCACATACTTAACAAGTCTGAAAAAAGCAACCTGGTGACTGTCCCTCAACTGCCTGTATTCACATTTTGTACCTGTGCCCTTTATTCGCTCTGCCTTTTTTACATACTTGTTCTTAAAGCTGTTGTGGTACTTCACTTCTTTGGCTATGAGATCAATACTGCCTACCATCATATCCATTTGTCAATCGTCCATTTCTTTTGCTGCTTTTATTTTATGCTCTCTGCTGCCCCATAAGTTACACATGTTGTAGGATATCCAAAAGTCTCATTTGACTCCTTAGGATTCCTGTTCTTGTATGATCTGCAAAATATACATTCATTCTGGAATATGCCTGATGTAGATGCTGCAGATTCAGATAGAGCACTATGAACTTGGGAGCAAAGCAGTTTTGCTGGATAACTCTTTACGATGTCTTTTTTTTAAGTTTCATCAGCTGCAAGTTTACTGGAACTCTTATATGCAGTGAAGTTCTTGTAGCAGATATGATACCCATGGCTGCTGGAGTAACGTTCAGGCAATTCAAGACATACCATGTTGTACTTTGACAGTGTTTGACAAGAACACCTTTTCTTAGCATCAACTACTTTCTCCTAGTGAGCATCATCAAAAGGTAGCGGGTCTCCATGGTCTGTGCTAACTCCTGGATCAGTGTGTAGGATGCATCGCCTCTGCGGTTTGTGAGAAGTCTTGCTAGCCATATCTGAAACATCAAATAAATGATATTAATAACTAAGTAAACTGAGTCTATTAAATAAATTAGATAAATTAAATAAAGAAGTAAACCGAGTCTATTACATAAATGTAAAACTTTTAGTTACTCTTAGGAAAGGGCATTTTCCAAGAAAATGTACAACTATGGACGAATAAGAGTTGTAAATCTGAATTCTACACACTTATTTACATGCGAAACAGTCATCAAACCTTTCAGACCCAGATATATACAGTAGATAACTGCACCTGGCTCCTGCTCTAGTTGGAGGAGGTGTGACTCAGGACAGCCACAGAGCCAGAATGAGACAGGCTGATACAGCCGCCCAGCCTACCAAGAGTATAAGGGAAAGAATGGTTAAAAAAACAGACTATTTTTTTTTTTTTTTAACAGTACAGAGAACAAAACTTACCTTTCTATAACCCCATATAGGAAAACCTTTTTCCAGTTCACCTTTGCTGTCAAGGGCCTCTTCGTAGTCTAAAAAGAAAATGTCATTAATAAAATCTTAAGAAGCAGGAAAAACTCTCGCAAATTCAATAAAAAGAGAAGAGGTACTGGAGTTAACAGACTAAGGGAGGCTACAGTTACACAGTACTGGTCTGGTGTTATCATGCAGGACATCAGAAAACACCACACACACAGGCTTTATGTTGAATTTACAATCTTTTTATTTTTTTTAGTTTTCAATTTAGCAGCATTCTGTAACTGTCATACTGGCAGCTGTTCCAGTCTCTACAGTATATGCAAAGTTAACCAATTATTCAAGATACATCAAAAAAACCATCACATTAATTGATCCAGTTGCCATATATAGTTTCACATTGTGATTATCAACCAAAAATAATGGTTACTTATCTATAACCATAGTTCTGTTATGGGTATTCAGTTCATTTCTACACACTCAGGCAGTTGCTGGGAACAGCACAGTTCATAGGACAACTTCAGCTTGGCTCCTGCCATCTCCCATGGTATCCTCCTTTGGCTCCGCTCTCTTTGGCATCAGATCTTGCACGCTGGAAACGGGTATCCATGTGCCAATTGCCAGGGAAGGTCGGGCGGGTTGTGTGGATGTGAACTAAATACCCATAGCAGAATTACAGCTGCAGGTAAGTAAAAAATAGTTACCTACCATAAAAGTAGATCTTTAACAGAATCTCCTCCATTGAACCACATCATGGAACTGTAAGCCATCAACTTTTTGCAGGCTGGGGCTGCCCATGCAGACGCACCTCATCAGCATCAATATAACATTGGAATCCCCAGCATGCCTCAGTTCCCTGCCAGAGATAAGCTTGGAAGATCATTGGACCATCAGGGCCCAAAGTAACCAGGCCAGAACCATGCAAACAGGAGAAGATACGGAAACCTGATTACGGATGTCATAAGGCATCAGGGGACAAAAACAGCTTGTGACAGCAGGCAATTTAGTTACCCATCACCTGACAAGGGGGGAAGGCAAGAGAGAGAGCTGTGGCTCAATGAAGAAGAATCTCTCGAAGATCTACTGTTATGGTAGGTAACTATTCTATCTTCTTCGAGGATATCTCCCTCCACTGAGCCATGTCATGGAACAATTCCCAAGCAATACCAAGCACTGAGGCAGGAGGGCAGGACCTGTTTGATCGTGATTGAGGAGGCCTTGTCAAAGACTGAGGCAAAAGACAGCATGTCTAAGAGAGATAATTTCCAGACTTTAGTGTTTAGTGAATGTACGAACAGTACTCCAAGTGGCAGTAGCACAAATGTCAGCAGCAGACACATTCTGAAAAAAAAAAAAGCCACTAAGGTATGGGTGGAATCAGCATGGATAGGCCCAGGAAACTACTTACTATGCTTCTGGTAACAAAACGTAATGCAACTGGCCAGCCATTTGGACAGGCCTTGTTTAGAATTCTGTGAGCCCATCATTTGAGGGGGAAAGCAATAAACACTTGATAAGACTGTTTACAATCCTTAATACAATCCAGGTACTGACACGGTGCCCTGTGGAAGCGCAGCATATGTAAACAATGCTCCCCACTATCCTTGGGAGAGGAAATGTAAACAGGAAGATCTATGGTCTGAGTTAGTGTTCTCTCAGACATAACCTTTGGAACAAAATGAGGACCAGTGCGTAATGGGATCATATCCTTGTGAAAAATAATAAACAGAGGATCTGTGACCATAGCCTGTAACTCCGAGATGCACACGGCCTTTGTTACCAAACTCACTTATTCTACAACCTAACAAAAGGAAAATAAAACCTTCTCCATTACTAAAAAAAAACATTTTCCATTCTATAAATTCATACTATACTAGGATTCATACTGGGAAGGTAAGAAGCTAGGGGGCTTGAAGGCCCATAAATGCTCCTATAATAAGAAATATTTAATAGTGGCATTAGAAAGAATATACCTATCCAAGCTACACTTGAATGTTAATTTTGAATCACTAATGATGATATTCAATGGAAGTGCATTCCAGGGATTAATAATTCTCACTGTAAAAAAATGTTTACGGGGCACAAGATTAAAACACCTACTTTGCCATTGGAGGGGATGTCCCCTAATATTGAAAGTGCTATTTTTAAAGTCCATACCCATGTTAAACATGAGAAGAGGGTCCTAAACAACATCAAACATAAATAATAGGTTTCCCCTCAGGCATCTGGTGGATAGTGACATTAAGTTCAGGGAAGTAAGTCTTAGGTCATATAACATATCAGAATACCCTTTAATATATTTGGTAAATTTTCTCTGGACTTTTTCAATTTGAAGAATGTGTTGCTTCTGAAAGGGACACTAGAACTGGGAAGTCTAATCCAAATGAGGACGAACATAAGCTCTATATAGAGGCATTAGAACGCGCTCATTTCGAGATTTAATATTCCTAAGAATGGACCATACAACACTGTTAGCTTTTTGTATAGTTTTGTTTATCTGCATTTTTGGTGAAAAGTCATGTGTAATATAAATACTCAGATCTTTTTCCACTACGGTACTTGCAAGAGGCTTGTTATCCAAACTATATACATGACATGGATTATGAAGAACCAAGTGCATTACTTTGCACTTGTCATGGTTTCATTTCATATCCCAAGTCTTAATCCAATCAGTTATGAGATTCAAATCTTTTTGAACAGTACTGATACTATCACAAACAATAATAGGTCCAACAATTTTGATATTATCAGCATATTTTAAAGATTTTGTGTAACAATTCTGAGTTATATCAGCAATAAAAGCCTGGAATAAACATGGACCCAAAGCAGACCCTTGTGGCACACCACTATGAACTAGACCAGTATCAGATAGATGACCATTAATCAGTACTTGCTGAGAGCGACCTACAAGCCAATGTGATATCCAGCTTATGATATGGCAGTTTATCGGGAGAGTGCTTAACTTTTTAACAATAGCCCAATGAAGGATGAAATCGAAGGCTTTACTAAAATTGATATATACTACAGTATGTCATATGGTATCCTATTATCCAATTGGAAGTTAACATCTTTATAAAAGCAAAGCAAGTTGGTCAAGCAACTACGGCCTTTAATAAATCCATGCTGACTAGTATCTAACTCATTCAATGTTTCAGAAAGCATATCTTTAATAAGCCCTTCCAATAGTTCACATAGTGGTGAAGTGAAACTAATCAGTCAGTAATTTTCCCAGTTATTACGGGGACCTTTCTTAAAAATAGGGATCTCATAGGCTGTCTTCCAAATTTCTGGGACATAGTTAGAGTTAATACACTGCTCGAAAAGTAATTTTAGTGGAAGAGACAAACAATTGGCTAGAAGAAATAAAAGATGACCAGAGATGTTATCAGGAGAGACACTAATTTTACCCTTAAGCTTCAGGAGTTTCTCATGAATTATATTTTCAGGTTTTGAAATAGGAGTGTCTTGAGGAGTAATCAGTGACACATGTTTCTGATTTTTGTGAAAAATTTCACAAAATTTAGAGTTAAAGAAGTTAGCCATGTCACTGGGGAAATGAATAGTACTTTCCTCAGATTGAAGCGGACTCACACGGCAGGTGTTTTTTTTTTAGTGAGTTAACATAAGAAAAAAAGGACTTAGAATAGTTTTTATTAGCTTCAGAGGCTAATTTATATTCCCATTTTTTCTTAGCTTTTTGAATTTTTTTTTACATTTTTTCTGACTCAACAAGTAGAAATTCCAATTGACTTGAGTAGGAGTTTTCAAATATTTTGAATGCCTCATGTTTTTTGATAAAGTTTTTTTATATTGCGAGTCATCCATTTTGGATGGTGACGGCTACTATCATTTTTTATTTTAAAAGGAATATATGTGTCGCATAAAATACAGATGGTATCATTGAGTTTGGAATAATATCCCCTTATGTCAGTTGTAGAGAACATAAATCCAATTTACGTCATTTAACCGATCCTTCATACTGTACTAATGATGTCAGCTTTTTAATGCAGTAAACCACTCTAGGACATGGATTTCTTGAGAAATTAATGCACTTCCCAAGTGTGATGAAAGTCACTTGTCCACTGGCCTCGTGCCTTCCAATTCACCCGTTGTGTGTATTAATTTTCTAGAAACACATGTCCTGTTGTGAATTATTACATATGAGATCTAGCGAAGTAAAACTTCACTGATTTGGTGACGTAGCAAACCTCACGCTTCACAAAGAATGGATGAAGTACCAGCAAATTTGGCAGTTTACTAAAACCACTGCAAACAGTGCTAAGTGCCACTCCCCAACTATGCCTGTACTTCATGAACCAGAAATATGCCAGTCTAATGAGCAGCAAGGTGGGTACAATGTCCTTAGTGATAAAACAAGAAATTCCTTCATATTTAACGCAATTTCATCTTCTGTTAGCTCCACCATTGTCAGTGGGGAGTCAATACATATGGGTAATGAGCACCCCCTACTGGGGTAGTAATACAGCCCAAGCTATAAATCAGCATAAGACCCGGATCATATGACATTTCAAAAGACAGAGTCTCCAGTCATCTCTTTTTGTCAATAAAAGTTTTTATATATTTGTTTTAAGTTCAAATCATACAACATTCTCTTGTCCACGCAGCATCTATACGCTGCTATATAATGATAAACTGCAAAATTCCCTGGTCAACAAACTCTCTCCTTGACCTAAATAACACCAACAAATGTACATGTAAACGGATGTGACATTATAAGAAAGAAAACTTGATGACCTGCCTTACGCTGGAGAGCTGGCTGGTGGAGTCATCAATCACTCTGTAATCCCTCCATGAAGGCATATGACCAATTGTCCTTTAAAGACTTTGACGTTGCACAATTCTAACACAGATGCCTCCCCTCTCTCCACCCAGGAATTAACCACACCACTGGTGGAGTGAGCTTGCTTTGATAAGGGCTGGAGCTTTCTTCTTCTCCACTGCATAGGCCTAGGTAATGCAGATCCTCACCCACATAGCCAAGGTGATCTTGGATGCATTTCAACCCTTTTTTTGATGCTCCAAAAAGAACAGACTTTCGGACCTCCTGAATTCTGTTGTCCTTTTAAGGTACTTTATAACTGCCCTGTATAAATCCAACTTGTGTAGCTCCTGCTCTTTTGGATTAGCCATCTTAGGACAGAAAGACAGCAAACAGATTTCCTGATTTACACAAAAGGCTGTAGGTATCTTAGGAACAAAAGACGAAACTGTCCTCAACACCACCTTTTCCTTATGAATGATAAGGTAAGGTTCTTCATGAGACAGTGTTCGCCAATCCTTCTGAAAGAGCACACTACAGTTAGTAAACACACCTTGTGTGTCAGGATATCAAACTGTACTGACAAAAGAGGATTGAAGAGTGCCTTACAAAGAGAATTCAACACCAGATTCAGGTTCCATAGTGGTACCAGAGACCGAAACAATGGTTTGTTTCTGCTAACTGCTCTTGGAAAACGGATAACCTCCCTACTGGTCCACAGGGACAAGCCCATGGAACTTCCCAGGGCTGCTCCTAGCACAGACACCTGACCTCTCAAGGTGCTCAATGCAAGCCGTTTGTCTACCCCCATCTGCAAAAAATATCCCAAATCTGTGGAACCATAGCTTTGGAGGGTCTGACACCACTCTCTCTGGCCCAGGTCGAGAACGTATTCCACACACAGTCATAGGCTACAGACATAGACACCATTCTGGTGGCCATGGGCATATCAACTAGTTTTTGGGAAAAACCCTGTCTTAACTGGAGTCAAGGCTGACAGTAACTTTGATCTAAGGCATTGACAGGGAAACAAAAGAGCAGGTAATAACTAATGGAATCTAGAGCTAGGTAAATCTTACTAAGAGCAAGGGACAGAATAGGAGTCGGGGACATACACAAAGGTGAATCGGATTGGGACTACATATAAAGGAAAAAAGAAATTAAGAAGGGGAGAGCAGAATTCAGGGAATCTACCAAATGTGGCATATAAACGGAGGGTACCAATGGAAGAAAATGGAGTATCCTGGCAAGGGGAGGCGGCAGGGGACAGGTGAAGGGAACAAGGGGCAGGAGGAGGAGGATAGAAGAACAACAAGAAGGGGGAGAATAGTGGGTTGCAATGGATGTGGGGTGGCTGTTTTTATGGACACACTATGGAAAATAGGAGGATACCCAATTTATCAGAGAATGGGGAGACTAGAGGCTGAATTATATTGGCCAAGAAGGGAAGTGGAGTGGAGGACAGGAAGACGGCGGGGTAAAGACTGATGTGGCACAGATAAAGCTATAAGAGGGAGAAGGGAGTGCAAGAGCAGGGCAAAAAGAGAGAGAGGTGTGGACAGATGGGGGAAGGAGCTGAAGCCAGGGAAAGAAATAGCTGGAAGAAAGTGGGGAGAAAAGGGAGGGACATGAACACATGACAGGGGCATAACACCTGAGAGCAGAGAAGCAGATAAGGGGGCTATACAAGGGTAGCAAACAGGTTCTCACTGTTAGCCAGGATGTGGGAAAAGGAGGGACTAGAGGAGAGGGGAGAAAATGAGGACTTGAAACTGGGATCCAGGAGAAATAAAGAGAGAGGGGTAGAGGATGCTGAAAGGGTGAAGGGGGGGAAATAAGGGAGAATTAGAGGGCCCGGGAGAGGATAAGAAGAGGAGGGAGAGGCCAGCTGATAAAAAAAGGGTGAAAGGAAAGAAAAAATTACTCACCTTAGTAATGTTGTTTCTTCTAATGGAGTCTTGCTGTATTCTGACAATAGCAGTGAGTCCCAACCTTCGAACTGCCCCGGAGATGAAAGAGTTAACTTTCCATGCCAGGCATGGAATGCTGAGCTCGAGCTCGGTTGAGACTCTGTCTGTTGCTGTTTGAACTCAAACCTTCAGATCTTTATGAGCTAAACTCACTGAGGTCTTGTGTGGAAGCTGTAAACCTACACTAGCCAACTGGCTACTAATTATAATAAAAACATTTTTTGTCCCAAAACAAAGACTCAAGTCAGGAAACCCCAAAAATGAAATAAACACAACACCCACTCACCCAAAGAAAAGAGGGTGATAATAAAAAAGGTGGGGCACCTCCTGAGTGCCAACACTGCTACTGCCCACCCACATCCCAAAAACAAAGGTTCTGAGAGGGGAAGGCAGGAGGTCAGAATACAGCAAGACTCCATTAGAAGAAACAACATTACTAAGGTGAGTAATTTTTTCTTCAAACAACATGAAGTCTTGCTGTATTCTGACAATAGCAGACTACCAAGCAGTACCTCCATGGAGGAGGGACAGAACCTACTTAAGAAATAGGCTGTGAAGCACAGCTGTGCCAAACCGAGCATCACTCCTAGCCTGGATATCCAGAGAGTAATGCTTGGTAAAAGTGTGAACAGTTTTCCAGGTAGCTGCTTGACATATCTCTAAGATAGGAATATCCCTGGCAGCAGCTAGGGAAGCAGCTGTACCTCTGGTAGAGTGAGCCCTCAGGTCTGAGGGTAGAATCCTACCCAGTTTTTCATAGCAAAATTGAATGCAAGAGACAATCCACCTTGCAATGGATCTTTTAGTGGCAGGTTTTCCTTTACCTACCTCACCATAAGTGAGGAACAGTTGGATGGAGTCAAACCTGTGACCCTTGGTACGTTCTATGTAGTAGCTAAGGGCTCTTTTCTCATACAAACTGTGCAACCTCCTCTCACCAGAGGAGGAATGGTCAGTTAAGTACACAGGAAGAGACATAGATTGGTTAAGGTGGAAGTCTGAAACCACCTTAGGTAAAAACTTCCTGTTAGTCCTGAGGACCACCTTATCTCTGTGGAAAGAGATAAAATTAGGCTCCACTGACAGGGCTTGTAACTCACTTATGCACCTGGCAGAAGTGATGGCCACCAGGAACAGTTTTCCAAGTCAAGTACTTAAGCTCTGCTGAGGACAAAGGCTCAAAAGGGGGTTGCATAAGCTGAGCAATGCAAACATTAAGGTCCCAAGCAGGGGCAGGGTCCCTGAATGGCGGATTGGTATGAAGCAATCCCTTGAAAAACTTGGAGAATACAGGGTGAGCTGAAAGAGAAGAGGGCTTACCTGCTGAAATAAAAGCAGAGACAGCTGCCAGATGCACCCTTAGTGTAGCTGGTCTGAGTCCCAAGCTATTCAGATGGACCATATAGTCAAGGACTGTGGGCAGGTCAGAAGACTCTGGGGAAATATGCTTCCCAGAGCACCATATGGAAAATCTTTTCCATTTGGAATTATAAGTAATTCTAGTGCAAGGCTTCCTAGTAGCCTTTAGAATATCCATAACACCTTGAGAGAGGTGTAAATTAGCAAACTCTAACTCTTCAAGAGCCAGGCCTTGAGATTGAGAGATTTGAGATTCGGGTACCAAACCCTCCCCTGAGCACAGGTTAACAGGTTGTAATTCCTGGGAAGAGACAAGGGAAGGTGGACTGCTAAGGACAAAAGGAGAGGGTACCAGGGCTGTCTGGCCCAGTCTGGAGCAATCAGAATCACATTGCAAGGTTGAGACCTGATTTTGACTAGCACTTTGAACAGGAGAGGGAAGGAGGGAAAGCATACAGGAACTTCCCTTCCCAATTGAGAACCAAGGCATCCAGGGGGACTGAGCCCAACACTGGGGGCCTGCAACAAAACAGGGGAAGTTGGTGATTGTCTGGGGTTGCAAACAGATCTATCTGTGGGGTGCCCCATCTGGAGAAAATCACCTCCAAAACCAGGGGACCCAGTGACCATTCGTGATGGCCCTGAGATATCCTGCTGAGAGCATCTGCCAGGACATTGTCTTTGCCTGGGAGGTGTACTGCTGTGAGGGAGGTATTCAGGGAATAGGCCAGAGACCATAACTTCATTGCTTCTGTGCACAAGGCCATAGACCGAGTGCCCCCTTGCTTGTTGATATACCACATTGTGGTGGTATTGTCTGTCCTGATCTGAATAACTTTGTTCTGAACAGATTTGGAAAAAGCTTGAAGTGCTAGAAACACTGCTCTGAGTTCCAACAGATTGATGTGAAGCATA
This sequence comes from Neoceratodus forsteri, assembly GCA_016271365.2. NCBI lineage: Eukaryota > Metazoa > Chordata > Ceratodontiformes > Ceratodontidae > Neoceratodus > Neoceratodus forsteri. The sequence goes on from CM057450.1 coordinate 1,227,160,172, forward strand.
GATTCCTGAGGGAACCACAACCCTTGGGTGGTCAGGTCTCCCAAGTGGGCCCCCCACCCCAAGAGGGAGGCATCTGTAGTAAGGATTAAAGAGTGAGACTGAGTGGCAAAAGGAACTCCCGGTCTCAGATTGTTCTGATCCTGCCACCACTGCAAGGCCTGGATCAGGGTTCGAGTCACTGGTATCAGCTTGGTCAGAGGGTCCTTTTTCTGAGACCAAAAGGCTCTCAAGTGGAACTGAATGTCCCTCATGTGAAATCTTGCTCCTTGCACCACTGCTGTAGAAGCAGCCATGTGCCCCAGGAGCTGCAGGAAATGCCTCGCTGGTCGAGACACCTGTATGGTGAATGAAGAGGCCAGTGTGATAGGGTCCTTGCCCTGTCCAGGGGAAGGAAGGCTCTGGCCTTTTCTGTATCTAGCTCTGCGCCTATGAAGGTGAGGAGCTGAACAGGCTCTAGGACTGACTTTGAAAGATTCAGATGGAACCCTAGAGAGGTGAGCAGTTGCTGAGTTATCTGTAGGTGTAACTTTACTTGGTCTGGGGACTAGCTTACTATGAGCCACTCGTCCAGGTATGGGAAGATGGCAATCCTTTGCCTTCTTAGAGAAGCAACTACTACTGCCAGGCATTTTGTGAACACCCTTGGAGCAGAGGTTAGGCCGAAGGGCATTGCTCTGAATTGGTAATGGCCTGAGGGCAGCTCGCACCTGAGGTACTTTCGATGGGAGCTTCTGATAAGAATATGGAAGTAGGCATCCTTGAGGTCCAGGGAGACTAGCCAGTCCCCTGGCCTTAGAGAGGGTAGAATTATTCCCAGAGTCACCATTTTGAACTTTGGCTTTAAAAGGTGCTTGTTTAAATATCTGAGATCTAGGATGGGCCGCCATTCTCCTGTCTTTTTCGGGGTGAGGAAGTACCTGGAGTACAACCCTTTCCCTTGGTGTAGGGGTGGAACCCTTTCCACAGCTCTGAGAGCCAGGAGGGAAGAGACCTCTGCCTCTAGGGCAAGTGTCTCTGAGGGATTTGCAGGTGGAAAGGATCTGGTTCTCATCTTTGGAAATTTGTTGAAGCTGAGAACCAGTCCCTGGCTTACTACTTCCAGGACCCATTTGTCTGATGTTAAAAACTTCCAGTCCTGGACAAAGTAAGTCAGCCTGCCCACTACAGGTGGTGGAGAATCGGCCCTGGCAAACCCATCAGGGTGCCCGTTTGGCAGGGGGTTTAGGCTGAGGGGTGGTAGCAGGCCTGCTTGTACCCCTTCTGCCTCTCCCTCTAAAGAACCCCCATTGAGCATAGGCAGAAGAGGAGGCCTGGGCTTGGTAGAAAGGCCTATGAAAAGGCCTGCCCCTGCCCTTGGGATGCTGCCTCTGAGGAGTGGCTTGCCTTTCCTTGGCCTGAGCACTCCTATAGGTGGTCCGGTATTCATCCATTTTCTTCATGTAGTTCTCTGTTTGCTCCCCAAACAGAGAATTACCCACAACAGGAAAATCCATGTCCTTAGTCTGGGTATCCTGCGACAGGCTAGTACATCTGAGCCAAGCCATCCTACGAAGTGCCACAGATGTAGCCATGACTCTAGATGAAACATCATTGGAGTCCACTGCAGCATGGAACTGCACCTTGGATGCCTCAATACCATCAGCAGCCACCTGCTCCAGCTCCTTGGCAAGCTGGCCAGGGACCTGTTTAGCTAAAGCCATGACAGTGTCCCATCTAGATTTCTGATATCTAGCTGTATAGGCCATATAATTGGCCTGCCTGAGTCCCAAGGATGCTGCCATGTACTGTTTCTTTGCCATGGCATCAATCCTCCTGGAGTCCTTATCTGGGGGGTGTGAAGCCAAGGGTATATTAGCCTTATCACAGGGTGCAGCCTGCACTACCCCAACATGGCTGCATTGCTGGGTAAGGAACTCCGTATCTGAGCCTGACAAAGTATATCTCTTGTCCATTCTTTTATCCACAGGAGGTATAGAATTAGGAGTCTTTAAAATCTTAAATGTCTGTTTCCCAAAAGACTTGTGTAAGGGAATAGACAGCCTCCTGGACTCTGGGATATCCATCATTTCCACATAGTCAGGCTCCTCCTGGTCATCCACAGCTTCTTCCATAGGAAGCTGAAGGGTTTCAGCCACTTTTTTGTAAAACATGAAATGGGAGGGGAACTCAGAAAGCCTAAGAGGAGACACCCCTGAAGGTCTGTCTGGGGATATGTCCGGGTCAATGGGCACATCCAGACTTTCAAAACCACATTCACTTTCCTCATACTCCTCTTCCTCCTCCTCCAGTTCATAATATTCTTCTAAATCATAATCCGGAACCGGTGGAACCGGCCGAACCGAGCGCCTCCCTGATGGTGCCGGTTCGGTTGGAACTGGGGAAAGCGACTGCACAATTTTTATCACTTTGGCTATCTCATCAGCGGTTGGAAAAGAAACTTTTGGATCCACACCAGCTGATTTTTCCCTTCTTGTTCTCTTAACCTGAACCGACTCCTCGGAATCGGTTCTCCTTTTGCCCGAAGAAGTTTTGCCCTGGTCAGAGGGACTCCTGGTTCGGTTTGAACCGAACCGGCTGGCCATCCGGTCAGTGGACTTTGCCCCCTTTCCTGAGCCTACATCTCTTTTCTAGGTAGCTGCAGGAATATTTTACAAATCTGGCAGTCTGAATTGAGGTGGTCAAACCTCAGACAATAAACACAGGTGTGTGGGGTCAGCCTTAGCAAAGACTTCCCCACACACACTACAGTGTTGAAACCCCGTGGGCCCGGTTTTTCTTTTGGGTTTCTCAGACATAGTTCCAGTCCTAACAAAACTTACCCTTTTAATGGCAATCCGCCAGGCAAGACACTCTTATCGGTTCCTGACCATGTTACGGGCCATGGAAAAAAACCGTAGTAAATCCGTTTTTTTTAGAACCGATAAGAACCGGTAACCACACTCTAAAAGTAGAAATTAAGATTTTTTAACAACTTGATCGGTTCAAACCGAACCGATGAACCGTTTACAAGTTCCACACAGAATAGAAAACAATATAAACCCATCTAGTACTCACGAATACCACAGACAGAGACTGAACTGACAGGTTGCGGTTTAAATTCGGTCGAAAACCGAGAAAAGCTGTACTTTAACCGACAAATTGAATCGAGCAAAGGAGAAATTTCCGGAGTGACTGTTCAGTGAGGCGGAGTAAACAATCTGACGGTTTGAGTTCAAACAGCAACAGACAGAGTCTCAACCGACTTCGAGCTCAGCGTTCCATGCCTGGCATGGAAAGCTAACTCTTTCATCTCCGGGGCAGTTCGAAGGTTGGGACTCACTGCTATTGTCAGAATACAGCAAGACTTCATGTTGTTTGAAGCATGGAGGACACTGGGACATGCAGGAAGGAAGGGAGTGGGAAGGATTCTAAAACAGGAATGCAAAGAGAAAGGGAAAAAAAGAGCAGGCACATAGGGGAAACACTGGAGAAAAAGGCACACAGGAAGAACAGGATGAAAATTTGGGTGAGCAGGTAGGCAGTTCAGGAACGGGAATCCAGGAAAGGAGAATAAGAAATACAGGGAAAGGGAAACAGGACATGGGCACTGGGGCACACACAGGGGTGGACAGCACTGACTTGGCCATGGTCTTTGGAGACTCCATCATAAAGGGAGTCCACTGGCTGAGAAAGGGGGTGGCCTATAAAAGGAGGTCGGTCTTCTGCGAGCCTGGGATGGCGGTAAGAAGGGCATTACCAAGAATAAGTGAGAGTATTAGGTTGCTGGGAGGTAAGCCATACCTAGTCATGTAATGGATGAAGACCTGTTTCTTTTAACCTCATGGGGTAATCTTTAGATGCTAACTTAGGAATAATTTTGGTGATTCATCTTTGAACCTGCTCAGTGCAGTGGATATCACCCAAATCCCACTCACTAGCAGATGATTTAAGAAGAACATTGTTGAGGTAATAGTCTTTATTAAGGTTTTTGTTTCCAAAATGGAGAACTGTACATTTTTCCACATTAAATACCACGAGGTTAAAAGAAACAGGTCCATTACATGATAGAAGACGTAGGGGTGACATTCTCTTTACCTTTAAATTGCTGCAATCACCGGATTTAATGCACCGATGTGGATTCAAATTTACTAACAGACGGACAGCTGGTAGACTTCATAATCGACAGCTAGCTGTTGACTGGGCAAAAACAAATAAACAAGATAATTTTTTAATATTAGAGCTTCTAAACAGTGGAACTTACTCCCACAAGAACTTGTGGATTCAACCAATTTCGACATCTTTAAAAAGAAGCTTGATATTTGGTTTAGTTTTACCTCAGCAAATGACTAATGTCCCACATAATGTTGGGGACAGTCTTGATGGGCCTTGAGCCTTCTTTTGTCCAACAAAACTCAGTCAACTTAGTAAGATGTGCTTTTCCTTTTCTGCGCTGCCACACCCGCCCCACAATTTGAAGATAGAGGGGGGACAGCTCAGAGGTAATGTGAGGAAGTATTTCTTCACAGAGAGGGTTGTAGATACGGTACATGGAACAGCCTTCCTAAGGAGGTCGTAGAGTCCAAAACAGTGGGGGAATTCAAGAATGCATGGGACAGACATAAGGCAATTCTAGTGGGGGGTAGGAGGAAGTAGGCTGTTGGTTAACTATGATCTGCAGCTTATCCATTAGGTAGGGAAATGGGCAGACAAGGTGGGCCAAGCGGTCCTTATCTGCCGTCAAATTCTATGTTTCTATGTTTCTATTAGAATTAGCCCAATGTTCTACTGATTTTAAGTTGGTTTCTAGTATTGAAGCATTAGCTAGGCTAGCCACTCTTCCTCTTAATTTGGTGTCATCGTCGAATTTTGAGATTTTATTGTTAGAGTTCATTTTCATATCGCTGATGAAAATTTTAAATAAGGTAGGCCCCAGAACAGAGCCCTGGGATACATTACTAACAGTGCCTGAGTTGGGCCCAACACCATTAGGACAGCTAAAACCCTCACTGCCTCCACAGAAAGGGGGAAGCCCCAGGTTACAAAAAAAGGTTTACCGGATAAAAGAAATGATGATTGTTGATTTTGCAGATAGTGAGGGCATCTTGCTAGACAGTGTCCTAAAAAGGCACAGAGCGGACAAAGTGGTGCTCAAACAGAATTGGGTGCACTCTGTATCCCTGAAAGCATGCCTATAAACATGAGGGAGCACATACACCCAGTTACTGTAAATGGGGTGCACACCCACGGGTTAAGGGACAAGGAGATGTCTCTTACCATAGTAAAAGGGGATTTGATTGGTCTTGAACAGCTTATACCTAATCAGTTCATAACAGTAAGGGGATTCACTGGGGAGGAGAAAACTCTGCCATTAGCTAGTGTTCTCCTGGACTGGGGTAAGACAGGAGAGAGGGTGAAAAAAGTGGCCGTGGCAGACAACCTCACCCTGGATGTGATTAAAGGGAACAATTTCCAGAAGGGGGTGGTGTGTGTGGTTACCCGCAGTCAGACGGCAAAGGCTGATTGTAGTTATCTGGACCCCATAGTGGTCCCTGTGGAAAACAATGGAAGGCTGGTTCCCCAGCCTGTGTCTCCTGAAATGGAGAATAATAGAAGGGGGGCAGGACTTCCCCAAGTAGCAGTTCACAAAACAGCTACAGAAGGTTACTCCGAGGAGGGAGGGGTAACCAATGGTCAGAAGGTTAGGGATAGCAGTGACCCTGAATGCCCTGACACTAGAGCTATGAACCCAAGTTTAGAAACTGAAGGGGACATGTTCCATGCCTTGGGAAAATGTGAAGAATTTGCAGCTGCTCAGAGGACTGATCCTAGTTTGGAGAGTCTGAGGGCTTGAGCAAAATCTGACAGGACACATGGAGGTGACGTGAAACATAGAGTATTTTGGGACAATGGACTGTTGTATACAGAGGACGTAAGGACAGAGGGAGGAGAGATAGGCAGGCAGCTTGTCGTTCCCCAGGGGTACCATGAGCGATTACTCAAGACCACTCATGATATCCCCATGTTCATACATCTGGGAATCGCACGCACCATGCAGCAATTGGCCCAGAATTTCTATTGGCCCAACTTCACCCAGCAGGTGGAGGAATATTGCAGGTCTTGTCACCAGCGCCAACAAATAGAGAAGGTAGGTAGTAAAACCAAAGCCACCCTAATTCCCTTGCCCATTGTGGAGGAGCTATTTCAGAGGGTAGGAATGGACATTGTGGGGCCTTTATAAACCCCAAGCTCCTCCGGGAAGAGGTTTATCATGACAGTGGTAGATTACACCACCCAATACCCAGAGGTGGTTGCCCGCTCCTCACTTAGGACAGATAAAGTGGTAGAGGCCTTACTAGTGATTTTCTCCCATGTCAGGTTCCTGCAGGAGGTTATCACTGTTTGAGGGGGTACCTTCACATTGGACCTGATGAAGTGTTTGTGGGAGATGCATGGGGTGGTGCAGGGACACGCGACACTTTATCACCCACAAGCCAGTGGGCTTGTGGAAAGGTTTAATGGTACCCTAAAATCGATGCTCCGAGCGTTTGCTGAACAGCATCAGGGGGACTGGGAGAAATACCTTTCTCACCTGTTGTTCACATACAGGGAGGTTCCCCAAGAGTCGACAGGGTTTTCCCCCCTTCTAACTCTTATATGGACGCAGGGTGTATGGGCTCCTAGACTTCATCCGGGAAGACTGGGAAGGCAAGCACGCCACCTGGGGAACTCCCCTAGTGGATATGTCCTAAAGGTTAGGGAAAAGCTGAAGGAACTTATGGGAGCAGCCCAGATAAACAGTCACCAGCAGAAGCAAAATGTCTGGTATAACCATAGAGCCAGAGCTAGCTCGTACAATGTAGGTCAGGAAGTCATGGTCCTAATCCCGATTTGGAAGGACAAGCTGCAGTCCAAGTTGGAGGGACCATACAAGGTAGTCTGACAGGTTAATGATGTGAACTATATTGTAGAACTGCCTGACAGGAGACATACTCATAGAATGTACCATGTCAACATGATGAAGCCATATGCAAATAGGGCTGACACAGTATTTGCAGTGTGTAGTCCTGGGGAGGGGACTGACGAAGAAGACCCCCTACTGGAGTTGCTGGAGGAAAGCAAGCAGGAGTCCTCTGTGGAGGCAATCAAACTGTTGCCCCAGTTGACCCCAGTACAGACCCAGGAAGTGAGGGAGGTTTTAGCGGACTTTGCCCCTTTGTTTACGGCTAAGCCTGGACTAACCCCCTTGGCTGACCATGAGGTAGACACGGGAACACAAGCGCCATACGGCGGACAGCCCACCAGGTGTCTGAGGACATCCTAAAGGACATTAGGAGGGAGATGGAGGAAATACTGGATTTAGGGGTACTCCAGAAATCCCACAGGCCCCCGGGCCTCACCCATAGTCCTCGTTCCCAAGCCGAATGGCTCTATTTGTTTTTGTGTGGACTATCATGGACTCAATGCAGTCACGAAGTCTGACATCCACCCAATGCCATGGACAGACGAATTACTGGACAAGTTGGGAGGGGCGACATACTTTACCACCACTGACTTGTCAAAAGAGTATTGGCAGGTGGAGTTAACTGCCAGAGCTAGGGAGAGGTCAGCCTTCATCACTCCAATAGGATTATTTGAGTTCAGGGTAATGCCTTTTGTAATGAAGAATGCCCCTGCCACCTTCCAAAGGTTGGTCACCGGTGTTAAATCGTACTGAAAAGTATGCAGTGGCATACCTGGATGATATTACCATCTTCAGTGCCAGTTGAAAGGAACACTTGTTCCACCTTAAGGAAGTTTTAGGCAGGATACAGAGGGCAGAGCTCACTGTCAAGGCTGAAAAGTGCCATGGTAGAGGTGGCATACCTAGGACATGTAGTAGGGTCGGGGCAGCTCCATCTCAATCAAGCCAAGACTGGGGCGATAGAGGCATGGCCCAGGCCTGAAACCCAGAAGCAGGTTCGGAGTTTCCTAAGGACCGCCAGGTACTATCAAAAGTTTGTACAAAATTACAGTACCCTGGCAGCTCCCCTCTCTGTCCTACTAAAAAAAATGCCCCAAAAGGTAAAATGGGAACCAGCCTGTGAACAAGCCTTCACATGGCTAAAGGAGGCACTATGCAGTGCCCCTGTGTTGGCCAGTCTAGACTACAGTAAGCCCTTTGTTGTCCAGACAGATGCCTCAGATGTGGGGATTGGAACAGTCTTCAGTCAGACCTCTAACCAAGGGAAAGATCACCCAATGGTGTACCTTAGCAAAAAGTTGCTTCACCGGGAGCAGGCCTGTACCAGAGCTAAAAAGGAGTGCCTTGTGCTGGTATGGGCCCTGAAGAAATTAGAGTCGTGCCTCCACAGGAGGCACTTCAAGGTACAAACCGATCATAATCACCTGGTGTGGCTGACACAGATGGGTAAAATTAATGTTCGTTTCCTAAGGTGGAATATTGCCTAACAGGGCTACGATATGACAATTACCCACAGGGCTGGATTGGCTATCTCGCCAGTAACGCAGTGAACAGAATTTGGTGAAAATCATACCATGCCCAAGGATGGATTCCCACAAATTCAGTCTAGGAGGGAGGGGTGTTGCGAGCTGCCCGGCTATTAGCCCTTATTTGTAGATATAATTCTGTTATATATATATGGGGAGTTTTTTGTGTATAATTCTATGTATATGTACATGCCAGTGTCAGCAAAGGCACAAAGAGAAAAGACTGGATTTTTTAAAAAAAGGGGTTTGACCTTCTTTTAACCTGTAGGCCAGCCTTGCTTTCCAGGAAAATGACAAGTTATCGTCAAAAAGCTTGTAGATAGCTGATCAAAGAGTCTTCCTCTACGTTAACTACCCATGGGAGACAGAAGTAATAAAATGTCAGGAGATAGCCCTTTTCACTTCAAGAAAAAGCAGAATGCTTTGATCCCAGGAAACTGTTAATAGTACACTTCATTTTGTGAGGTAATAGGAAAGAACATATCCTTCTAGCAAACCTGTATGAAATTCTACTTACAGCAGTTATGATTGTAAAACCTGGGTTAACTATGAGAATCTGACCCATCAAAGGTTATTAGCAAAATAAGATTTTGGGGAAGAGCAAGCGTGCCATCTCCTGGCCAAACAGAGTAGTTGCTCTGAACTCGAAAGTGAGGACACTGCAAGATTACAGACAGGTACAAATAGCCCCGGCTCAGGGCATTTGAACAGACATACATTTTCATCTGGACACTCTGACACACACCAGAAGCGAAACTGCTGAAACCCAGTGTGGCTACAAGGACTAAAGGAACTGAAAACTTTCATCCACTTTTCTGATCTTCAGTTCACTGCAATTTCAAGGTAGACATTTAGCTAACTGTGTTAGAGCATTTACATGTATATATTTGTCCCATTTTGTTTCTGCATATTGTAACTCAAATTAGTGTAATTTCTTTGTAGTTGTAACTGTATTTATTGAAGTATTTTAGTAAAACATTTGTTTTCCTAAAGAATATCTGCCTGATCGAGAGTTTCTTGTATTGTATGTGTGACTGTAGAAGGTTTATTAATAGTTTGTGACAACTTTTAATCGCTTAGAGGGGCCACCATAAGCAACCAAATTGATAAAAGGGTCTGTAAGGGATCTGGAAGGATAGGGAGAATACCAAAGTCTCAGGGATGAGTCTGCAGGGATTTTGAAAAAGGCTGTTGTATGTCCTGTAGGGAGAAGGCTAAATCAGGCTTACACTGCTACCCTGAAGAAAGTGTGATGCCTGGGTCTTCCTCCTTTATGTAATAACCATGGAAAGATTTCATACTTGGCCACAAGACTTGAGGCGAGTATTGTGCCCTTATCCAGAGTTAGAGGGATGCCCTGGATCCTTGTTTCAGAGGTGTAGTCGGGACTTCGGCAAGCATTCTAAAAGCACAAGGAGGGTATCCCTGTTCCCCCCATCACAGATTGCACTTAAGGGTGGACACTGTAAGATCAGTGGACGTGACCCCCAGGAGTGGGTTCGTGACAACCAGAACATATATCATAAGAGCACATTAGACCCAAAAAGAAATCAAGTGCTAGGAGCCCTGTGGAGAAAAGATGATGCAAGGTTAGGTAGGATTAAAACAGGGTCAAATAAGTATGAAGGGAGGGACCCAAACCAGTATTTGTAGATGAAGGAAATGCAGTGGGACTGGCAATCTGAGCTGAGAGGGAGGATGGCTAGGGAGGAGTAAAGGGAAGAGTGGTGAGTACGAGAGGATGAGTTGGTAGAAAAGCAGCAAAAAGCATGGCAGAGGTGTCCAGTCTGGCAAGGGAAGAGGAGGAGGGAACGGTGTCATAGACCACATCTGCAAAGTCGAAAACTGGGATAACCATTTTGGTGACCAGCTCCTGACAGACCTGGGGAGAAAGGCAATCCTTGTTGCAGTACAGGGCACCAAGTCTGGGGTGGAGTTTGGTGTGAATGGCATCAATGTGGGCAAAGAAGTCTAAATGACTATTTAGCCACACTGAGGTACCTGAAGGCAAGAACTACTTCAAGAGGGGTGCCACCCACCATGGAGAAAACAGGGGGAGGAGAGCCTTCCAGCTTCTGGCTTATGCCAAAGTCATAGACACAGTTTTTTTTTTTTTATTATTATTTAGTGTTGACTCAGAGTTGGTCAGGGAAAGGAAGGGAAAGGGGAAATTGTTTAACCAGGAAAGGCACACTAAGCCAAAGCTTGTTTCCAGGTGTGACCTGGGAGCACAAGGAAGTTAAGTGACTTGCTCAGGATCACACAGTATGCAAGTGGGAGCTGTGGGATTCAAATCCCGGTGTCCAGATTTGCAGCTCAGAGCAGGTCAGACTGAAACCAGTGCAGGACACTGTGAAAGCGTTGCTAGAGTAAGACTTCCACAGTTGCAGTTGAGAGGCCTGAGGTGTACAGAACTGTGTTACATGCATACATAAGGATAGGCGAGCTGGCACAGACAGAGAGGTTGTCTGTTGAAGAAAATGGAAAAGACGATTGGACCAGGATGGAGCCCACAGGAACCTCAGCTTGGATAGGAAAGGGAGGGGACAGGTCACCTTCTACCTATACCAACTGTGGACGGCCCAAGAAGCTGGAATGGAACCGGTCAATGGCTGGCTCTATGAGGCCAGCAGAACTCAGCTTAGCTATGAGGAGCCAATGGGCCACCGAATCAAAGGCTGTGGCCAGTTCGACAAAAATGATTGCCATGATGTGCTCCGATATATCCCTGAATGAATGGAGTCAATAATCTGTAGCAGGGACAAGACTAGAACAGTGCTTCCAAAAACAAGACCAGAAGGGGAAGAGGAAGTTGGAAGAGGGGATGAAGTCAGGGAGCCTGGAGTAGACAAGTTTCTCTTGCACCTTTGCAAGAGAAGGGAGGACGAAGGATCTAGGATGGAAGTTGCCAGGGGTGGAGTGATGGTCCCCCTTGAGGAAGTGGAGAACTTTGGCAATCTTCCAAGACCAAAGGATAGTACAGAGTCTGAAAAAGAGGTTTAGGAGGCAAGTAAGGGAGGAAGGGGATGGCAGGAGCTGAAAGAGGGAGAAGTTTGGGGTCAAGGCCATCCGGGCTAGATTTGGACAGGTTGAATGAGGAAAGGGCAAACAGAGTTTCCTGGGTAGTGATGGGGGGAAATGAAAAAGAGAGGAGCGGGGGGGAGAGCACAAGTAAGGAAAAACTCATAGAAGTGAGCAGCAACAGAGGAAGGGACAGGTGAGCCATTAACCATGAGGACTGGAGAAGTGGACTGGGCTGGGGGATCAAAAAGGGAGTGAATCACCTTTGAGACGTTGGCTAGAGATTGTTCTGGAGGCTGACCTTAAGATAAAGAGATTTGGCAGTACAGACAGCCTTTGTACAAGTGTTCATAAGTGCCCTGCAAGAGAGGAGGTCAGATAAGGAGCAGGGTAATTTGTACCTGGCCCAGGCATGATCATGGGCCTTGCACAGGTCTACAAGATCACAGGTGATCCAGGGTAGTGGGAAGACTTAACCCTGGACTTCCTGATGGGAGTGTAACTGTCCTAGACAGAAGTAAATTTTAAGTGGAAGAAGGAGAGGATTATATCAATGTCTGGGGCGGAGAGAACAGGGGCCCAATTAGCTGCAGTCAGGTCATTCAGTACAACATTTTTGTTCAGTGACCAGAGGGACCTGAATCAGATGTACTTGGGGGAGAAATAAGGGTGCTGGACTTTCCTGTCAAAGTGTCATGCAGTGTTCACCAAAGGCATCTGGCAAAACACCTGCTGATATGATGTGGTGGGGTGTGAGGAGAGAACACAGTCCAGGAGGGCATGGTTTCAGGAGTGTGGATTGACCCAGATGCATTCGATAATGAGCTGTGAAAGGTTTAGGGATTCAGTTCCGAGGGAGGTTGGCTTGAAGGCCAGGGAAAGCCAATTAACATTAAAGTCCCCAAGGAGGATGAGTTCACCAGAAGAGGAATGTTAGGTGATGGTAGAGAGGAAGTGCATCACAGAGGAGGAAGAGATTTTTGGAAAGGCATAGAAAACCCCAATGAAGGTGGGTGTCGTGGAGGGAAAGTAAAATTTGGCAGTGAGAAACTCATGGGAGGAGGGTATAGCCTCCCTGAAAGTGATGGTGCAGAAGAGGCTCTGGTGGACATAGAGGGCAACACCACACATTTGCCCTTGTCCTGCCTGAAGAGGTGGTAGTCAGGAAGCACCAGGCTAGAATCAGGAGTTCTAAAGGATAACCATGATTCAGTGATACAGAAGAGGTCAGGACAGTGTTGAGAGACCCATAAACTAAGAAGATACAGTTTTGGGAGGAGGTTCCTAGCACTGAGATGAAAAACACAAGGGCCTTTAGGGGTGGGGGTGGGGAGAGGGACCAGTGTTGGATTCCATAGCCCAGAAAGGAAGAGAAGCAGGATAAGGAGGCAGAGGATGGAGCAGTACTTACCAGCCCTAGGCCGGAGAGGAGGGGAGGATGGGACAGGATAGATCGGTACAGGAAGTCCAGGTTCAGCGAGGGGGAGGGAAGAGACCAGGGTGGATGGGGAAGTGGGGAAGGGAGGTGGCAGGTGGAGGGAGACGGGTAGAGGAGGGGTGTGAGGGGGGTGGGATGAGGGTAGTACAGGAAAAAGGAGAAGGCAGAGTAGGAGGGCAGACAGCATGATTGAAAGGTACAAATGAAAACTGTTCTGAGAAAAACTTTTACTGAAACTATAAAAAAGACAATATCCAGGTAGAGTATAACAAGGTTACCTGAGAGTTAGCAGTCGGTGAGAAAAACAGGCACAGAATAGTGAAGTAGTAGGTTTTATACGTGGACTTTGAACTTGAAATATTTTTTTACTTTGCAATGAAGACAAGCAAGAGTAGTCTGCAGACTTTGCCCATATCTATTAACATCTCTTGCCCAGTAATGCCCCCAAATATTGCCCCTTTTAATAAGGCATTAAAGTGGGAAGAGGTTCTGGATGCAGGCTCCACCATGCCCTCCCTACGTCTGGCCACAAAGCCCAGGCAACAAGAACAGGTTCCCTGCAGAAGAATCGTTGATGAGCTTGGGCGGAGAAGTAGACAGGGGCAGGCAGAGCCGCTAGGTCGGCAGTTGGCCAACCAGGCGGTTGGGGGCTTATAGCCCCAGGACAAAGGTTCAGCTGCCCCTTTTTATCAGCTTTCTACCTGGATTCACCAACCTACCTTCAGTTAAGGTAAGCACAGAGTGGTGGTCTAGGACGTTAGTGCAGTGGCCTGCTTGGCCCAATAGGGAAGACACCACCAAGGCTTATGCAGAATATTCCGTTTTTCCCCTGTAGAACTGTTTTTTTTTTTCTTCCTGAGATTTTCATCTCCATCAAGAAGACAGGAGACTGCAACTGACAGGGAAATCAGTATGAGTTGCAGAAATTAAGTATGGTGGTTTGGGATTCTCTGGCATGTGAACCAACCCACCCTCCAGACACCACGTGGGGAGACTGTGAGTAGCTCCTCAGGGATGGGATCTTGCACTGGGATGGGACAGATCCACTTGTGCTTAGAAAGAGAGTGGACAAATAAGACACTCTGCTTGTGTGTGTGTGGGGGGGGTCTGAATAATCTCCCTTACCATATGTTATCCTGCTGGACGCAGAGATCCACCAAATGGGAGCAGGGCCTCTCCCAAGTGACAACCAAGAATAAATAGGTCCTCCACAGATGGGACAAGATAAAGCCCATGCGGAATGAGTCGAGCTATATTCCTATGTTCCCACCATCTCATTAGGCTGGATGTATTGGAAATTACAAACATTGCATATAAAAACTAAGCCACAACAAAGCTGGAGTAGGCTAGGAGAGCCCGAATCTACTATTTTTTTAATGATAAGGTACTAGGAACACTGGAGGGTGCTGGAGGAGATGTGTAGTTGGGGGCCGCAGCCTCTTTGAAAAAGCACACATAAAAACAACTGTTTCAAGGAAAGGGCAGTATCGATCACAATCTGTATTTCATTCAGTGGATCAGCAACTAGGTAGACCAAAATGAATTAAAATCCATGACCGGAAGCCAGCCCAGTAGCGTGGAGGGCTGAGGCACTGGTGCTTTAACTCCAGCCACACTGGTGACTCAGGTTTGAAAATGGATGCAGGTCACTCGGGGGCCAGCCAGGGAAGGAGGAGTGACCATCCATAGGACTGTGCTCCTCCCTCAGGAATGTGGGTGAGTGTGACTTCCTGCTCATCTGCCACCTGGAGGTGTCCAGATAACAGTGCAGTCTAACCATGCAGTAGAAGGAAGGACAACACATAGAATGCCAGAGGCACCTTGAAGCTCACACACTGTGCCCATTGCACATGCATGGATCCAAGCAGGAAACAACAGGACAAAACCCTCTGACCGCAGGATGAAATCCAGTCCTTCGCAGGCCCCACACCAGTGACAAGTCACCCAATCACAGTCCTGTAAGCAGGACGCCGACAGCAAGGTAAATCCCGGAAAAGCCAGGAGACAGGTCTGGGGGACCTGAGAGAAGGGGTATCCAGAAGCAAACTGGTGGACATATATATGGAAAACATCCATGACTGGTTGTCTCTTCACTAGGCTTCTCAGTTTTGGTTTTTGAACTGCTGTATATGTCCAGATGCCAATTAACGAAGATAGCCTTTTGGCTGTGAATTTCTTCAAATGCTTGCAGATATTGTTTTCCGTTCCAGGTTTTTAAAACTTGCAGCAGCAATTGAATCTTCTAGTTACATTTAATACCTGCAGTTGTCTAATAATGATGCTGATCCGTACTAGAAACAAGAGTTCTTATTTAAGGAGGCCTGCACCTAAGGCAACAATGTTCAGTTACCTGGCCACATTTTAATCCATTTTAAACCACTGTGAATAAGCACAGGTTACTAAAGCTGTAGCATTACCAAGAAAAAAAGTTACTCCAATTCTAGATGTTAATATAGCTGATATTTTCCCTACCGCTTGCCTTTATTGGCAAAGTACAACATACATTAACAGCTGGGTAAGTTTCAACCCAGCCAGAACATTTCCCAGGCATTACTATCTTCAGTCTCATTTAACTGCATGAAGACCAAGACATCCCTTGATGAACATTCTAAATGTTGTTGCTTACATGAATACTTGTAGTTTAGCTGGTTCCAGGTAACAAGCAAGTTTGCACTAGACAACAGACATAAAAGGAAGTAATACGACCTGCTGCTGTAACTTCACTTGACGTGTCAGTTTTTATGATACTAATGTATTTCTAAATTTAAACTTAAACGATTAACAGTTACACATTTCTATTCTGTTTGTTGAACAGAACGTAAAGCAGCAGTTAATGACATGCTGAAAATGCTGTTCTGATAGATCTCCCCAACAATAAAGATAGAACAGGGAGTAACTAGAGGACAGCGGGGCAAGATGGAATAAGGGACTGGAGGTAGGAGGGGGGGGGATGAGACGGGGTAAAGGGGGGTCCAAGTCATGGTGGAGGGTTGCGTCTCTGAATGCCGGAAGCCTAGGAAACAAAACAGCTGAAATGCAGGCACTGATAGCTGATGGAGAGGTGGATATAGCAGTCATCACAAAGACATGGGCCACACCAGACCACGACTGGAAACTTACAATCCCGGGTACATAGGAAGGATAGGGAGACGGGAAGTTGGGGAGTGGCTCTGTACATGAAGGAGGGAATAATCTGTACCAGAGATGAAGGGCCGGAGGGTAGGAGATAAGTTTTATGGGTGCAGGTACAATCCACAGGAAACTAACGATGGGGGTAGTTTATAGACAATCTACGCAAGATGAGGAGCTAGACATAGTAATGGGGTCCCAAATCATGGAACTGGTAGGAAAGGGGGAGGGAGTAATAATGGGAGACTTCAATCTGCCTGGGGTGGATTGGAAAATCCTAGCTACCTCCTGCACCAGGGAGCAGGTACTGCTTGATGCACTCCAGCACAGGGTGTCATGAAGCCCACTTAGGAGGCTGTACTGGACCTAGTCCTGTCCAACTGTAAGCATGTCCAGGATGTAAAGGTGTAAGGGTCACTTGCAGGAAGTGACCACTACGCAGTGTGGTTCCACCTGGACATGGGCAGAGGGATGGTCAGGACCAAGACAAGTGTTTTGGATTTCATGATGGCTGACTTTAATAAGATGGGAGAAATTCTGGTAGGCCACTTTGCTAGAATCAGAAAGAAGATGGAGGACTGGTGAGTGTGTCAAAATCAAAATCAAGAAATCTAAGGCCAAAAAGCTCAGTTGGTTCAGAATGAAAGTGGGAAATGCGATAAGGGAAAAGAAGGCAGCCTTCCAGAAGTACAAAATACTCAGGAAGAGGAGGATAGGGAGGTTGGGCTAGCAGTATAGCCTAGAGGCTAGAGTAACGAGCTGTGAATGAGCTTAGTACATCCAGCACAATAGACCTGGGTCTGATTCTCACAACCTCCACTTGCATACTGTGTGACTCTCAGCAAGTCACTTAACCGCCTCATGCTCCCAGGTCACCCCTGAAAACAGGCACTTATGCCTAGTGGGCCTTACCTGGTTACCAAAGACTAAAATAAACAAACAATAAATAAATATTGCTAAATCAAGAGTGGTGAGCAAAGTGGTTAGAGAGGCAAAGCCTGCAAGGGGTGTACAGCTGGCATAGGGAGTAAAATCAGTTGAGGAGGCCTCCTTCAAATATATAAAGGAGAAGAGGTATATTAAAGATGAGACTGTCGGGTTAAAAAAGGAGGGGGGGCAGAAGGAAGTGAAGAAAAAGCAGAGGTGCATAACAAGTGCTTCTGCTCCATCTTCACTATGGAGAATGACAGACCAGTGCTACAAGGGAGCGGGAAGGGACAGGGAACGGGGGATCAAGGATGGCGCAACAAAGGTATACAGGATGCATAACAGCCTAGAGGCCCTGACGGTGGATGCCTGGATGTCGTGGCAGTCACAGAAACATGGTACACAGAGAACCATGACTGGGATGTTAACATACCACGGTACACAATCTAGAGGAGGGACAGGAGCTCTCTACGTAAGGGAAGAGATCAAAGCAACGGAACTAAAGGGTAAAAAGGAAGGGGAGAAGAGGAGGCACCGTGGGTCACCCTGGAGACTGGAAATGGCACCACAATCTGCATGGGTATTGTATACAGACCCCCGTCTCAGTGTGAGGAAACGGACAAGAAAATGATAGAAGGCATCCTTAGGATGGCAGAAAAGAAAAAATTACTCACCTTAGTAATGTTGTTTCTTCTAATGGAGTCTTGCTGTATTCTGACTATTGCAGTGATATCCAACCTTGAACTGCCCCGGAGAGGAAAGAGTTAACTTTCCATGCAAGGCATGGAACGCTGAGCTGAGCTCGGTTGAGACTCTGTCTGTTGTTGTTTGAACCCAAACCGCCAGATCTTTCGAGCTAACTCACTGGGCATCCTGTGGAAACCGAGAACTTACACCAGCTAACTGGCAACTAAATCTAATAAAAAGGTTTTTGGTTCCAAGGCAAAGACTCAAGTCAGAAAACCCAAAAACACAAAAATACAACACATACCCAAAAATAAGAGGGTGAGAAGGGGGCAACTCTAGGGTGCCAACACTGTTCCCTGCCTCACCCACACCCCCAAAACCCAGGTTCTGAGAGGGAGGCGGGGAGGTAGAACATAATATGCCAAGACTCATTAGAAGAAACAACATTACTAAGGCGAGTAATTTTTCTTCAAACAACATGAAGTCTTGCTGTATTCCTGACTATTGCAGGCTACTGCCAGCACCTCCATGGAGGAGGGACAGAACCTACTTAGGAAACAAGCTCTGAAGCACTGCTGTGCGAAACCGAGCATCACTCCTAGCCTGGATATCCAGAGAGTAATGCTTGGTGAAAGTATGTACTGTTTTACAGGTGGCTGCTTGACAAATCTCTAAGATAGGAATATCCCTGGCAGCAGCCAAGGAAGCAGCTGTACCTCCGGTAGAGTGAGCCCTCAGGCCTGAGGGTGGGATCCTACCTGATTTTTCATAGCAACATTGTATACAAGAGACAATCCACCTGGCAATAGCTCTCTTAGTGGCAGGTTTTCCCTTACCAACCTCACCATAAGTGAGGAACAGCTGGAGGGAGTCAAACCTGTGACCCTTGGTGCGCTCTACGTAGTAGCTAAGGGCCCTTTTCACATCCAGGCTGTGCAGCCTCTTCTCCCCAGAGGAGGAATGGTCAGTGAAGAAAACAGGAAGAGACATAGACTGGTTAAGGTGGAAATCTGAAACCACCTTAGGCAAAAACTTCCTATTAGTCCTGAGGACCACCTTATCTCTATGGAAAGAGATAAAAATCAGGCTCCACTGACAGGGCCTGTAACTCACTTATGCATCTGGCAGAAGTAATGGCTACCAAGAACACAGTTTTCCAAGTCAAGTACTTAAGCTCTGCTGAGGACAAAGGCTCAAAAGGGGGTTGTATAAGCTGAGCAATGCAAACATTAAGGTCCCAAGCAGGGGCAGGGTCCCTGAAGGGAGGATTGGTATGCAGCAATCCCTTGAAGAATTTACAGAATACAGGATGAGCTGAAAGGGAAGAGTGCTTGCCTGCTGACAAGAAGGCAGAGACAGCTGCCAGATGTACTCTAAGTGTAGCTGGTCTGAGTCCCAAGCTATTGAGATGAACCATATAGTCAAGGACTGTAGGCAACCCAGCAGACTCTGGAGAAATATGCTTCCCAGAGCACCAAATAGTAAACCTTTCAATTTGGAGTTGTAAGTCTTTTCTGGTGGAAGGCTTTGAGAAGCCTTTAAAATATCCAGAACACCTTGAGAGAGATGCAAATCAGCAAACTCTAACTCTTCAATAGCCAGGCCTTGAGATTGAGAGATTTGAGATTCGGGTACCAAACCCTCCCCTGAGAACATGTTAACAGGTTGTAATTCCTGGGAAGAGACGGGAAGGTGGACTGCTAAGGACAGCAAGAGAGGGTACCAGGGCTGTCTGGCCCAGTCTGGAGCAATCAGAATCACTTTGCAGGGTTGAGACCTGATTTTGACTAGTACCTTGAACAGGAGAGGGAAGGGGGGAAACATACAGGAACTTCACTTCCCAATTGAGAACTAGGGCATCCAGGGGGACTGAGCCCAACACTGGGGGTCTGCAGCGAAAAAGAGGAAGTTGGTGATTGTCTGGGGCTGCAAAAAGATCTATCTGTGGGGTGCCCCATCTGGAGAAGATCACCTTCAAAATCAGGGGATCTAGGGACCATTCGTGATGGCCCTGAGATATCCTGCTGAGAGCATCTGCCAGGACATTGTCCTTCCCTGGGAGGTGCATTGCTATCAGGGAGGTATTCAGGGAATAGGCCAGAGACCACAACTTCATTGCCTCTGTGCACAAGGCCGTAGACCGAGTGCCCCCTTGCTTGTTGATGTACCACATTGTGGTGGTATTGTCTGTACTGATCTGAACTACTTTGTTCTGAACAGACTTGGAAAAAACTTGAAGTGCTAGAAACACTGCTCTGAGTTCTAAGAGATTGATGTGAAGCAGAGATTCTTGAGGTGACCACAACCCTTGGGTGGTCAGATCCCCCAAGTGGGCTCCCCAGCCCAAGAGGGAAGCATCTGTGGTAAGGATTAGAGAATGAGATTGAGTGACAAAGGGAACTCCTTGCCTTAGGTTGCCCTGATCCTGCCACCATTGCAAAGCCTGGATCAGGGTTCGAGTCACTAGGATTAGCTTGGTCAGAGAATCCTTTCTCTGGGACCAGAAGGCTCTTAAGTGGAACTGAATGTCCCTCATCTGAAATCTTGCTCCTTGGACCACTGCTGTGGAGGCAGCCATGTGGCCCAGGAGCTGCAGAAAATGCCTTGCTGGTCGAGACACCTGGAGGGTGAATGAAGAGGCCAGTGTAACAAGGGTTCTTGCCCTGTCCAGGGGAAGGAAGGCTCTTGCCCTTATTGTATCCAGCTCTGCCCCTATGAAGGTGAGGAGCTGCACTGGCTCTAGAACTGACTTTGAAAGATTCAGAAGGAAATCCTAGAGAAGTGAGCAGTTGCTGAGTTATCTGTAGGTGTGACTTGATCTTGTTCTGGAGACTGACCCACTATGAGCCAGTCGTCCAGGTATGGAAAGATGGAGATCTTTTTTCTCCTTAGGAAAGCAACCACTACTGCCAGGCATTTTGTGAACACCCTTGAGCTGATGTTAGCCAAAGAGCATTGCTCTGAATTGATAGTGGCCTGAGGGCAACCTTTCAACCTGAGGTACTTTCTGTGGGAGCATCTGACGAGAATGTGGAAATAGGCATCCTTGAGGTCCAGGGAAACTAGCCAGTCCCCTGGCCTTAGAGAGGGTAGAATTATTCCCAGAGTCACCATTTTGAACTTTGGCTTTAAAAGGTGCTTGTTTAAATATCTGAGATCCAGGATGGGCCGCCATTCTCCTGTCTTTTTGGGAGATAGGAAGTACCTGGAGTACAATCCTTTTCCCTTGTGTAGGGGTGGAACCCTTTCTATGGCTCTCAGACCCAAGAGAGAAGAGACCTCTGCCTCTAAGGCAAGGGCCTCTGAAGGATTTGCAGGTGGAAAGGACCTGGTTCTCATCTTGGGAAATTGTTTGAAGCTGAGAACCAGTCCCTGACTTACTACTTCCAGGACCCATTTGTCTGATGTTAAAGACATCCAGTCCTGGACAAAGTAAAGCTAGCCTGCCTCTACGGGTAGTGGAGAATCGTCCGGGCAAACCCATGAGGGTGCCTGTTTGGCAGGGCTTTAGGCTGAGGGGTGGTAGCAGGCCTACTTGTACCGTCTGCCTCCCTCTGAAGAACCCCTCTGGGCAAAGGCGGAAGAGCCTGGGCTTGGCCAGAAAGGCTTTATGAAAAGGCCTGCCCCGCCCTTGGAATGCTGCTCTGGGGAGCGGCGTTGACTTTTCCTTGGCCTGAGCACTCTCTATAGGTGGTCCTGTACTCATCCATTTTCTTCATGTAGTTCTCTGTCTGCTTCCCAAACAGAGAATTACCAACAACAGGAAAATCCATGGCCTTAGTCTGTATCCTGTGACAGGCTAGTACATCTGGCCAAGCCATCCTACAAAGGGCCACAGATGTAGCCATGACTCTAGATGAAACATCATTGGAGTCCACTACAGCATGAAATTGCACCTGGATGCCTCAATACCATCTGCAGCCACCTGCTCCAGCCCTGGCAAGCCGGGCCAGGACCTGTTTAGCTAGAGCCATCACAGTGTCCCATCTAGACTTCTGGTATCTAGCTGTGTAGGCCACATAATTAGCCTGCCTGAGTCCCAAAGATGCTGCCATGTACTGTTTCTTTGCCATAGCATCAATCCTCCTGGAGTCCTTATCTGGGGGGTGTGAAGCCAAGGGTATATTTGCCTTATCACAGGCAGCAGCCTGCACTACCCCAACATGGCTACATTGCTGGGAAAGGAACTCCATATCTGAGCCTGAAAGAGTATACCTCTTGTCCATTCTTCTGTCCACAGGAGGTATAGAATTAGGAGTTTTAAAATTTTAAATGTCTGTTTCCAAAAAGACTTATGGAGGGGAATAGACAGCCTCCTGGACTCTGGGATGTCCATCATCTCAACATAATCAGGCTCCTCCTGATCCTCTACTGCTTCCTCCATAGGAAGCTGAAGAGTTTCAGCCACTTTTTTGTAAAACATAAAGTGGGAAGGGGACTCTGAAAGCCTAGGAGGAGAAACCCCTGAAGGTCTGTCTGGGGAGATGTCCGGGTCAATGGGCACATCCAGACTTTCCTATTCACCATCACTATCCTCATACTCTCCTTCCTCCTCCTCCGGTTCATAAAAATCCTCTAAATTATAATCCGGAACCGGGGGAACTGACCGAACAGGCCCTAACCGATGGTGCTGGTTCGTCGGAACCGGAGTTAGTGATTGAACAATCCTTATCGCTTGGCTATTTCATCAGCGGTCGGAGAAAGAACTTGTGATCCGAACTGGCTGACTTATCCCTTCTTTCTTTAACTGGAACCGACTCCTCAGAGTCGGTTCTCCCTTGCCAGTTTCACCCTGGTCAGAGGGACTTCTTCTGGTTCGGTTGAAACTGAACCGGCTGGCCATCCGGTCAGTGGACTTGCCTCCTTTCCTCAGCCTACCTACTGTCTTCTTTTCCAGGGTAGCTGTGGGAAAACTTTGCAAATCTTGCAGTCTGAATCGAGGTGGTCAAACCCCAGACAATAAACACAGGTGGTGTGGGGTCAGCCTTAGCAAAGGCTTCCCACACACACTACAGTGTTGAAACCCAGTGGCCCGGTTTTCTCTGGGTTTCTCAGACATGGCCAGTCTCAACCAAACTTACCCTTTTTCTCGGCAATCCGCCTAGGCAAGACACCTTATCGGTTCCTGACCGTGTTACGGGTCGTGAAAAAAACGAATGAAACTGTTATTTTTAGAACCGATAAGGACCGGTTACCACACTCTAAAAAGCAGAACAAACTGTTTTTAACAAACCTGATCGGTTCAAACCGAACCGATCCGACGTTTACAAGTTCCACACAGAAGCTAACAATAATAAACCTATCTAGTACTCATGGTACCACAGACAGAGACTGAACCGAGAGGTTAGATGGAATAAATTCGGTTGAAACCGAGGGAAAAAACGACACTTTAACCGACTAAATTGAACAGTTCAGTGAGCGGAGTAAAGAATCTGGCAGTTTGGGTTCAAACAACAATAGACAGAGTCTTAACCGAGCTCGAGCTCAGCGTTCCATGCTTTGCATGGAAAGTTAACTCTTTCCTCTCCGGGGCAGTTCAAAGGTTGGATATCACTGCAATAGTCAGAATACAGCAAGACTTCATGTTGTTTGAAAGGGGAGATATTTTTGATGGGGGACCTGAATATGCCAGATATTAACTGGGGCACCCTTTCTGCAGCCACATCCAAGAACAAGGTCATTCTCGATGCCCTACAGGGGGCACGCCTCAGACAGCTAGTGTTGGAACCCACTCGGGAGGGAGTAATCTTAGACCTGGTACTCTCAAACGCGGACAGAGAGAGGATCTCAGATCTAGAAGTGGGTAGCCATCTGGGAACAAGTGACCACCAAACAGTGTGGTTCACGATAAACACAGCTGCAGAGTCAAGCCATACAAAAGTGAGGGTACTGGACTTTAGGAGGGCTGACTGTCAAAATGGGAGAGCGCTTCAGAAAAGCACTAGCAAACAGGCAAGAAGGAGAGGTGGAAGAACAATGGGGGAACATCAAAACTGCCATCACAGAAGCAACAAGCCTTTGTGTGAAGCAAATAAATCAAAACGAAAGAAAAAAAAACACTACGGTTCTCAAAAGAGGTGGCGGGGAAGGTTAAGGAGAAAAAGATAGCATACAGGAAGTATAAGGAAGCACAGAAGGAGCAGGACAGAGAACTGCACCAGTTAAAGCAGAAGGAAGCGGGCAAGGCAGTCAAAATAGCAAAGGCACAAATCGAGGAAAAGATAGCCAACTCAGTTAAGAAGGAGGATAAAACCTTTTATAGGTACATTAGGGAGCAAAGAAAGACCAAGGGAGGAATAGTGAGGCTTAATAAAGGGGAGGCTGGGTGGGCAGAGAGGGACAGTGAAAAAGCAGGGATACTGAATGAATACTTCTGCTAAGTATTCACATAAGAAGAGGAGGGGGAGGTACCTAATCCAATCAATAGAAGCACTCTGGATAGGGGGGTCAATACCAGTCCTTTCACAGAAGAAAGGGTTCTGAAAGAACTCATAAAACTGAAGGTGGACAAAGCAATGGGGCCTTACAGGATTCACCCCAGAATTCTAAAAGAACTAAAGGGAGAACTAGTGACACCACTGACTACCCTTTTTAACCAATCATGGGAGGATAGTGTGGTACCTAAGGACTGGAGGAGGGCAAATGTGATTCTCCTTCACAAAAGTGGGAGCAAAGCAGAGGCAGGAAACTACAGACCTGTTAGCTTGACCTTGGTGGTAGGGAAAATGATGGAATCACTTCTGAAAGAAAGAACTGTTGACTACCAAGAGGCCAGTGGGGCACATGACTCAAAGCAACACGGATTCACAGCAGGTAGGTCATGTCAGACGAATCTAACCGATTTCTTTGACTGGGTGACCAAAGTAGTAGACCAGGGAGGGGCTGTGGACATGGCCTACCTAGACTTTAGCAAGGCATTTGACACAGTCCCACACAAAAGATTAATGAACAAATTAGCCAGCCTGGGAGTAGGTCCCAGGGTGGTAGCCTGGGTAAAAAATTGGTTAGACAACAGGACACAGAGGGTAATAGTAAACGGAGTCCACACCGAAGAAAGGCAGGTTACTAATGGGGTATTGCAGGGTTCAGTAATGGGTCTGGTCCTTTTTAATGTCTTTATAAGTGACATTGCAGGGGGACTGGAAGGAAAAGTATGCCTCTTTGCAGACGACACAAAGATCTGCAACAGGGTTGATACACAAGGGAGGGGTGGAAAGGATGAGAAGGGACTTGGCAAGGTTGGAGGAATGGTCAAAGGTATGGCAGCTTAGATTAAGTGCAAAGAAGTGCAAAGTAATGCACCTGGGAAACAAAAACCGGGAAGAGTACACAATGGGGGGAGGGAGGTATTAACAACAACAAAAATGGAAAGGGACCTAGGGGTTGTCATATCAGATTACCTAAAGGTAAGCAAGCAATGTGAGAAGGCAGTAAGGATGGTTGGGGGAATACTGGGATGCATAGGGAGAGGCATCACCAGTAGAAAACAGGAAGTTGTTATCCCTCTGTACAGACAGTTGGTGAGACCCCATCTGGAGTACTGCATGCAGTTCTGGAGACCCCATCTTCACAAGGACATAGACCGGGTGGGGGCAGTCCAGAGGAGGACAACTAAAATGGTGCAGGGTCTGCAACAGAAGCCATATGAAGAGCGACTAAAGGAGCCTAATACATACCCCCTTGAGGAAAGGCGGGGTATGATAGAAACTTTCAAGTACCTCAAGGGAGTCAACAAAGTCTAAGAGGGTAGTATCTTTAAGAAAAAGAGATGTGCAAGAACATGGGGACACAAACTGAAGATAGAGGGGGGATGGCTCAGGGGCAATGTGAGGAAGTATTTTTACACAGAGAGGGTGGTGGGCACGTGGAATGGCCTTCCTGAGGAGGTTGTTGGGTCAAAAACAGTGGGGGGATTCAAGAATGCATGGGACAGACATAAGGCAATTCTGGTGGGGGGTAGGAAGAAGTAGGCTGTTGGTTAACTAGGACCTGCAGCTTATCCAACAGGTAGGGAAATGGGCAGGCTAGGTGAGCCAAGCGATCCTTATCTGCCATCAAAGTCTATGTTTCTATTAATTCCCCAGGGCCAGATGAAGTGAACCTGAGGGTCCTAAGAGAACTGGTGGAGGTGCTGGTGGGCTCCCTAGCAGACCTGTTCAACTACTCTCTGGAGTCCGGGTGTGTGCCCCATGACTGAAGAACTGCACATGTTGTGCCTCATCCTAAAAGCAGTCCAAGGGATGAACCAGGAAATTACAAGTCAGTTAGTCAGACCTCAATAGTGGGGAAACTGATGATGATTATACTGAAGGAAACACTGGTGAGCTTTCTCATGGAAAACGGGCTGCTACACAAGAGGGTTTGTGTCATAGAGGTCCTGCCAGACTAATCTGATTGACTTTTTCAACTGGGTAACCAAGAGAGTAGACAGGGGCCAAGTGGTTGATGTCCTGTATCTGTACTTCAACAAGGCCTTTGACTCAGTGCCTCAAAGGAGGCTGATCAGGAAGCTGGAAGACCAGGGTGTGGGGACCAAGATTGCTACATGGGTCATAAACTGGTCGCAGGACAGAAAGCAAATGTGGTGGTCGGGTGGGGAATTCTCAGAAGCTTGGCTGGTGACCAGTGGGGTCCCACAAGGCTCAGTGTTTGGTCCAGTGTTGTTTAACATCTGCATCAATGACATAACAGATGGGATCAAATGTAAAATCTGCCTATCTGCGGACGACACAAAGATCTGTGGGAAAGTGGACAAAGAGAAGAGGAGACAGAAACTGAAGGAAGTTCTGGCTGGGTTAGAGTAGTGGTCTGGCATTTGGCAACCAGGGTTCAATACTAGAAAGCACAAAGTAATGCACTTATGGGTGAAGAACCCAGAGACCAAGTATTGGTTGGGTGATGTGCAGGTTACCAAGTAGGAGGAAGAAAAGAACCTGGGGGTTCTCATCACAAGTGGCATGAAGCACTCGACACACAGCAGGAAAGCAGCAGCAAAAGCAAATCAGATGCTGGGCTGCATAGCCAGGGGGATTACCAGGAGGAAGTCAGAGGTCATACTACTAGGCTAGGGGGATGTTAGGGTGTATTAGTAGGGGTATCACAAGTCAGAAATGGGAGGTAATAATCCCTCTTTACAAGACACTGGTTAGACCCCTTCTGGAGTACTGCGTGCAGTGCTGGAAGCCACACCTTCACAAGGACATTAACCAAATTGAGGCAGTCCAGAGAAGGGCAACCAAAATGGTGCAGGGACTGCATCACAAAACATATGAGGACAGATTAACGGAGCTCAATATGTATATCCTAGAGCAAAGGAGGGAGAGGTGATATGATCGAAACATTCAAACACCTTAAGGGCATTAACAAGGTGAAAGAGTCTAACATGTTTCAATATAAGAAAAATAGCAGGACAAGAGGACACAGCAGGAGCTTAGAGGGAGGCCAATTAAGGGGTAATGTGAGGAAGTTCTTTTTCACAGAAAGGGTGATGGATGCATGGAATGGCCTACCTCAGGAAGTGGTGGATAAGAATACAGTGCAGGGCTTCAAACAGGCATGGGCTAGACATAAGGGAGCAATAAAGATAAGTATGAATAGATAGGCCATTGACAGAGCAAAGGCCGATGGCACATTTATAAGGCAGAAAAAGAAATGGGCAGACTGGATGGGCCTTGCGGTCCTTATCTGCAGTCAACTTCTATGTTTCTACTGTTGTACAGGTCATTGATAAGACCATACCTAGAGTACAGCATGCAGTATTGGTGCCGTTGAGAAGGATGTTAACTTGCTGGAGACAGTTCACAGAAGAGCGACCAAGAAGATCCAGAGCCAGCAAGGCAACACCTATGAAGAGAGGCTCAAGGGGCTCAAAATGTACTCCCCTGAGGCAGAGGAGGGGACATGATCGAGACCTTCAAATACCTTAAAAGTATTAACAGGGTGAATACGGAGAGTCTCTTCAAACTTAATGTGAAGAATTCCACTAGTGGGCATAGCCTAAAGCTGGAAGGGGAAAGATTCAAGAGAGAGAGAGAGAGAGAGAGAGAGATGAGGGGGCACTTTTTCACAGAGAGAATGGTGACCAAGTGGAACAAGTTGCCAGAGGACATGGTCTCCCTGAAATTGGTGGATAGCTTCAAGACAGAATGAAGGGAAAGCTGCTGGTGGGGTGGGGGATTTGAGGAGGGAGGGAGGGGGAGCAAGTCCCACTGTAGACACATAAGGGACCTGCGCACTTGAGCAGACAAGACAGACTGAGGTCTCTATCTGCTGGTATGTTCGTATGTATGTTCGTATACTTTTTTGCTCCATTTCATATTGCCCATTCTCTCCCATCTTTCAACACACCCCTCATCCATATAGCCCTCCCTCCAGCTCCTATAACAGTTGGGACATTCACCAACTTCGAGTGGAACCAGAGATATACCCTAAATAATGGACTGACAGGTAGGTGGGATTCTATGTGGCTATGTCCAGTTGTTCCTGCCTGAATCATCAGGTTTTTGTTTTGACGCTGCTGGGACAGCAGATGCATCCCAGCATGTCCCCAGTAATTATGAAACTATTATTTTATTTTAATTTTTCATTTGTTAACCGGGTAAGAAAACTGGACCAAAGGCCCTTTTTCAGATCCGACCCGGGACATTAGAAAAAACACATAACAAACAATACAAAACAAATACCACTACACATAGAAAGACTCACATGTTGCAAATACAACATGACGTCAAATAAAAAAGATTTAAATACAGCTTTAAAATGTGATTTACAAGTAATCAAATGAATAGCAGCAGGTAAACTAAATTACTTGTTTTGTTTTCTCTTTGTGGAGAATTGGTATTACTTAGAGTAGGTCAGTATTAGTTAGCTAGCACAGCGTTGTGTCTCCTGTGAATTTCTGTTCTTTGCGCCTTGGTACATCACCAATTGGACAGGGCAGTATCACGGGAGACAGCAGGATAATGCAGCAGGTCCATTCATTTGCAGGGGCTGTGTGAGGCTCCCCAGTTCACCACCTGGCACAGCTTTTATCTTACCATTGGACCACAACTCACTGCAGCCACATAGTCTCAGCCTGGTAGTATCCCTATTCAGTGCCTGTGCCTTAACATACTGGGGAGGAGAATGTAGCACAGAAATAGCATGGCTGCATTTACCCCGCCAAAACTGCTACCGAGGAAAAGTCAACATCCACACTCAAAGTAGCTGGTTTCAGTGCTGCTGCCATTACACTACCTACTACATAAGTCTGAATCACTCAACACGGAATGCTAGAATAACATAGCTAGAGGATGTGTGTTCTTCATACACAGCATTAATGTGGTAGGTTACCACTGTATCTCTGAGTTTACTTGCTGTGGTAGGTTCATCAATGGACCTTACTGTCTGAAACTATCTTGGCAGGTTAGTGACCAAAACAGCATTAATGACACTGAGCTAAGGAAGTGTGGGTACCATTGAGATTTTGCTGGATGAGCTCAACCAATCAATCAAAATCTTTATTTAACCAGGCGAGCATCATTGAACGAGCTCATTTTCAAGATGGACCTGGACATTAAACAAAATACATTATAGGACACAGAGGTTACAGCAGTACCAGCCAATGCACAATTTAGCTGGAGACAGTACAATTAACAATAAGATTAACAGTAAGAGCAAGAAGGCATAGAACATCAACAGCAAAAGGACCAAAAAATATAAGCATTTCCGTAGATATAGACAATATTTACAAAGTAGACCTGAATCGGACCAGAGGACAGCAAGAGTGTATTCATCAGTTAGATGTTGAAATGGGGGGGTGAACAGGAGAAGGGAAGGGGGAGTGGATGAGGGATGATTATACCAGGGTAGGGGAAGTGGGGAGTGGGAGAGAATGAGGGAAGAGCGCTCACTGCAATGAGGAGACCCCACTTGAGACCACCAGAAAAAGTGGAGCCTAAAAGTGCAAGATTGGATAACATACATTCTCCAAGGTGGGGGTAGTAAAGGTCGTTTGATAGTGTGCAGTCTACTCGAAGAGGGTAGTATGGGTTGTTTAATAGTGAGAGTGCTTAAGGAGTGGGCAACATACACCATACCAAAAATTAGTAAGACATGCTAGAGCGATACATTAGGAAGAGGTGGGAGCAGGTAGAGGAGAGGACAGGATGATGAGAGGGCAGCAAGAGAAGACTAAAGTGCAAGGCAGAAGGTGAGGAATCAAGTGGACACAGTAAGATAGTAGAGTAAGTGGTGAAACAGATATTTAGTAGCTTCGGCCTTGCAGGCCTCCCTTCTCCCTGGCTCCACTGTGTTCAATTCTTATAAAGTGGGCATCCAAAATAAAGAAGTCTCATTGGTCAAAATATATCGTGACCGTGCATGAAATCTGTTTCATGCACAGTAATCCTGGTCCTAAACCACATCACACAATGAGCAAATCAGTCCTCCTACCACCAGAACTATCTTCCATCAGTCCCCCTACAACCAGAATTGATCTTCCATCACAAAAATGGCTGCCACAACACCTTTACACTGTAAAACACCTTCAACTGGGCTCTGTGACAGGGAGCACCTGCCAGTCTTGAGGACTGACCTTTTCTTAAATCTGTTGCAACAGTTCTTCTATTTCTTAAGACTAATCTATCCTTTAAAATTTCTAGTCCATAAGGTTGGCCACCTATGGGCGTCCTCTCCTCTTTCTTGACTATGCTATAGTGACCTCTTTAATTTTCCTTTTCCCTCTCAGGTCCTTGTACAGGGATGTTATTGTGGTGACCTCCAAGCTGATGTAAAACAACAGGTTGTGTTCCTTGTTGTTGGATTTAGTATGCAATAGCTCATAAAATATCTTGATGCATATACCTTATGTGTATGAAGCCTGTAAATGTTGAAAATACCACGGCACTAGGTGTTTTTGATTAAGGTAAAAAGTTACTAGGGACTGTATTATAAAAATTAAGTTACCGGGGTAGAGATATCAGAAAACCCCCAATTGTGTTATTTAAAATGCATGTAAATTACAGACTGTTTGAGAGGCCCTTCAGCGCCATGCATTCCTGCTTTAAGCTGAACCAGCCTAAAATGTCATGGTGATTTGCATGTACATCCCATGATGCTTTGCATTATGGGGAAATATGTGATGATGTGTTTCTTTGAAACTTGGCTTTATTGCCAATGCTCTAAACTGCTTCAAAGTAGCCTGAACTGAGGTTCTTGTTCTGTGCTTGTTTTTGGGGGTTCTTTTCTGAGCTCCCCATCACCCAAACCCATAAGACCAACATAGGGAATTAGATAATTGTCACTAAAGAGACAGATCAGTGGGTCAGCAGGTGCTGACTAAATGTAGAGGAAGGACATGCATAGTCTGTTGCTGCAAACTGATGTATTGAAGAAGGGATATGCCATTGCTTTCGGTTATCCACTGTGTTTTAGATAAACATCACACAGAGATTGTGTGTTTAACCTGAAGTTCTGTGTCTGGTCCATCTGTTATCCCACAACTCCTCAACAGACTTGGTGTTAGCAGTGGGATAACTTGCTGGAAACATCTGGACTGGGCTGGTTTTCCAGTGGATATCGCCTAGATATCCCAGGTGGACTGATGCACCAGGAGTTGCCAGAGGAGAACCCGGAGAAGAAAGTCTGTGGAGTTCTGACCAGAACTATGGTCGACAGACTGGGAGAGAAGCTGCTGCCTGGACTGGACCTGGGAGCTCGGAGGAAGACCAAGCCTGAAGACGATAAAGAGATACAAGGGGACGAGGAAGAATCGAGGGAATTACCTCTTCCTGAAGACGCTCCACTTAAAGACGTAGGGGAGTTGCTGAAATGGCTCTGCATAAAACAGGTGCAGATGGAAAGAGCTAGAAACATTGAGCGGAGAAGGCAAGATGCCAAATGGGCGGATACCATGAGGGTCTTGCATGCCATCAATGCAGGGCAAACCGAAAGAGCCAGTAGCCCAAAAGACATTAAACTGTCTAAACCTTCAGACAGTGATGACATTGAAGCCTACCTCACAACATCTGAGAGGATCGATCGAACATGCGCATGGCCAGGGGAACAGTGGGTTGTTCGACTGGCACTGCACCTGACAGACAGTGCCCAGTTTCTTTATAGCCACATGGACTCCTGAGAAGCACAGGACTATGACTGTGTGAAGCAGGAGATCCTCAGGTGCTATGACATAAACACTGAAACCTATTGCCAGAGGTTTAGGTTTCTTAAAATTCAGTCACTGGATACCCCCCCCACCCCCGAGAGACTTGTGCCCGTCTCAAGAAGCTCTGCTACAAATGGTTGCAGCCAGATAACAAGAGCAAAGACCTACTTCTGGAGGCGGTAATTATTGAACAGTTTATTACAGTTTTACCCCAGGATGTACAGCTTTGGGTTCAGAAGCATACGCCTGATTCCACGGATAAAACCATCACATCAGTGGAAGACTTCCTGGCAATCCGACCATCCACACCCAGAGGTTTCCAAGGGACATCAGCAGCTGCAACCACCAGCAATCCAGTAAAGAACCCTTTTACTTATAAACTGTCAAATCCAGCCCCAGTGAAACAAGACTGGAGAGCAGAGAGAGGGGGTGAATTCCTGTAGCAGAGATTGTCTGTCTTGGGTGCAAAAAGAAGGGACATTATGTAAGAAACTGTCCGAATATAAAGAAAGAGACAGCTCACCTAGCCTTCGTGAACTGGGGTCACTTTATGGGTACTGTGCAGATTGGATCACAGCAGATGATGGGACTGATTGATTCAGGGAGCCGCCAGACCCTTGTGCGAGCAGATCTGGTGACTGGGAATAATAAGCGGCAGGATACAGCAGTCATCTGTGTGCACGGTGATACCCATTGCTACCCTACAGCCACCATAGAAATGACTGTTCAAGAAAAGACACATGAGGTAGAAGTGGAGTTGATACCTCGCCTACCCGTGCCAGTTGTTATCGGGCATGACCACCCAGACTTTGCTTCATTTATACATTGTCATGCCACCCAGGACTCTGCTGTAGTTGCTGTAACCACCAGAACTCAAATGATGCAGGGACATTCACCATCTGTGTTACCATTTGATGATGATGTTTTTGAGGATCCTGGCAAAGACTGTAAAACTAGGGCGGAGAAGAGGAAGCTAAAGAAGGACTGGATTGATACCATGCTGGGGTACAGCTAGACTTTGGACACACTTTTAAATGTGATATGCAGCACGAGCAAAAGGCAGACCCTTCACGTAACCCTTTTTTTTCACAGTGGGGAAAGGAGAGGAAAAAGGTGCCTCTCAGTTTGTTGTAAAACAGGAAATACTGTACAGAGAATGCACTAACCCCAGAACTGGAGAGGTAGTAGACCAACTAATGGTTCCAGAAAAATTCCACTCCCAAATCATGTATCTGGTGCATGACATCCCTTTGGCAGGCCATGCAGGCAGAGACAGTACCTTAAACAGGATATTACCAAGCTTTTATTGGCCTTCTATCCACGAGAACATAGCTGAGTATTGTAAAGCATGTGCTGAGTGTCAAAAGGTAGCTCAAGCAGGAAAAAGGGATAGAGTACCACTACAACCCATCCCCATTGTGACTAGCCCCTTTGACAGGATAGCCAAGGATGTAGTGGACACCCTGGAAAAGAACTCCAAGGGTAACAGATTTGTACTGGTCATATGTGATTATGCTACCTGCTACCCAGAAGCTATCCCCATGAGAACCGTCACTGCCCCAAGGATAGCTGAAGAGCTAGCAAAGGTGTTTAGCCGCATGGGAATCCCCCAAGAAATACTTACTGATCAGGGGAGTAATTTTAATGCACACCTGCTAAAAGAATTGTACTGTCTGCTGGGTGTGGTAGCAGTATGTACTTCACCATACCACCCACAGACTGACGGCCCTGTAGAGAGGTTTAATCAGACATTAAAGAGACTGTTGAGGAAGTATGCAAAAGAAGAGGTAGAGATTGGGATAGGTACCTCCCCTATCTACTTTTTGCTTACAGAGAAATCCCTTTAGCATCCACTGGTTTCTCTCCTTTTTCATTATTATATGGGAGAAACCCGAGGGGGCCACTGGATGTGGTTAAAGAACACTGGGAAAAAGAGAAGGAAGTGGGACATCTTAATGTCGTAGAGTACATGACTCAGTTACGCAAACGCCTGGTGAGGTATATCAACTTGGCACACCAGAGCTTAGAACACAAGCAAGACTTGCAAAACGAAAGATACGACCAGGGTTTGAAGACTAAAATATTTCAGTCAGGGGACAAAGCGTTGTTACTCCTTCCCTCCACAGAGAACAAACTATTCATGAAATGGCAGGGCCCCTTCACCATTCTGAGGCAAACAGGACCAGTGAATTATGAGCTTAGCATGCCAGGAAAGAGACCTCCCCAGAAAATTTACCATGTGAACCTCCTTATGAAATGGCGTGAGATGCCTAACCCCTCCCTTTATATTCATCCTGAAGTTAGCAAGTCAGAGATGGAGGTTGCCTAGAAAAGGCTAGAGCAGTCAGGACAGTTGGGGGAGATCCAGATAAACCGTGAATTGGAGCCTCAGCAATAGAAAGATTTGCAGGGGGTATTACAAGAATTTGAGCCCATATTCAAAAACATCCCAGGGAGGGCCAAAGAAATTGCGCACACCATACCTGCCACGCAAGACAAGCTCATACACCAAAAGCCCTACAGATTGCCTGTGAAGGTGAGGTATGAGGTGATTCAGGAAGTCAAAAAATGGAGCGGTTAGGCATAACTGTATCCTCAAAGAGTGCATAGTCTTCACCCATGGTCATAGTGGACAAAAAAGAGAGTGGGATATGTCTATGCCTAGATTTGAGAAAGCTTAACAACACGTCACTATTCAATGGCTATCAAATCCTGAATAGATGACATCATTGACAGGTAGGCAATGCACAGTATATCTCCACACTTGACCTTACCAAGGGATACTGGCAAATCCCCTTGTCACCTGATTCACAAGATAAAACTGCATTTAGCACCACAGTCAGTTTATACCAGTTTGTCACAATGCCATTCAGACTACATGGGGCCCCATCCACTTTTCAGCATTTTATGAACCACATACTATGACCACACATTAAGTACTGGGCTGCTTATTTGGATGATGTGGTCATATTCAGCCCTGACTGGGAATCCCATGTTAGACACTTGTCCCAGGTATTGCAAACAATAAAGGAGTCAGGAGTGATCATTAACCCTGCTAAGTGTGCCCTAGCAAAGACTCATACAAGATACCTAGGGTTCATTTCAGGCAATGGACAAGTGAAGCCCAAGGTAGAGAAGGTTACAGCAGTAGCAAACAGTCCAACACCTACCACAAAAAATCATGTGAGATCTTTCCTAGGCCTGGCTAGTTATTACCAGAAATGTATTCCTAATTTCTCAGCCACTGCCAGTCCTTTGACTGATCTCACTAAAAAGAGGTGCCCGAATAAGGTTCAGTGGACCCCTATTTGTGATGAGGCTTTTAGGAATATCAAGGCCATTCTGTGTATAGCTCCTGTATTGAAAAGCCCTGACTTCAACCATGTGTTTGAGGTTCAAGCCGATACATCAGAGAATGGTATTGGGGCAGTCTTATCTCAGAAGATAGATGGGGAAGAACATCTGATCATATTTATCAGTAGGAAGCTACATGAGAGGGAGAGAAGATATGCTACAATTGAGAAAGAATGCTTAGCTCTGAAGTGGGCTTTTGAGTCTCTGAAATAGTACTTGTTGGGGGCAGAATTTAAAGAGCAGGTACCTACTGTCAGACACCCTGCTCCCCTCAAACACATATAATAGTATATCTGCTCTACTGTTGAGGGGCATTAAAAATTCTATGCGCTTCCCTCTGGTTAAAAAGTTATAGCACCCCAAAGTTGCACCCCCATAAAAACAAAGCATGTGTGACACGCCTCCTTTTGTGATGTCAGAAAATGAATACTGAGGGTGCATGTCAATAACCTGTGCAGTATGTATGCGATATGTCTATGGCGTTTAGTACTATTTAGTGGTGCCATGTAGACAAATCAAAGCAGCTGCTGGAATAACAGTCCCAGTTTACTGGAGCGGTCACTTTCATTGTTCCAAGTGGCAACTCTAAATAGTACTAAACATCACTGACAAATGGCACCAATATAGAGCTATGGAGCACACACAAGCAGCCTTCATTTTCTGACGTCACACAAGGCTTTGTTTTTATGGGGGTGCAACTTTGGGGTGCTATAACTTTTTAACTAGAGGGAAGCCCATAGTATTTTTAATGCCTCTCAACAGTAGAGCAGATCTACTATTATATGTGTTTGAGGGGAGCAGGGTGTCTGACAGTAGGTACCTGCTCTTTAAGATTGCAACTAATCAAAACCCCCTTTGCTGGTTGCACTAAATAGGAGAAAAAATCCCTGTATAATGCGGTGGTACTTAGCTCTTCAGTCCCATCGATTTACTGCGTCCCACAGGACAGGGACAAAACATGTAAATGCTGATTTCATGTCTAGATATGGCACATGAATTGATGTCAATGAATATGACAGACTTTCCCTAAAAGGAGACAGTGCAGGGAAGGTACTGTTAGTCTCTGTTGAGAAATGTGCAGGGAAGGTACTGTTAGTCTTTGTTGAGAAATATGTTAACACCTCAGGGTAAAGAAATACAGGCTGCTCACCTGTAACAGGAGTTCTAGGAATGGTATATGTTGTTCATCCACACTTACTGGCAGGTTCCTTGCCACTTTAAATCTTGCTGTAAGGTCTTCAAGCTGGCTCCTCCCACCCACCTGGGTGGTAAAACTCTCAGCTCCGCTCCATGATGCCAGATCTAGCCCACTGGAAGCCAGGTTGTGCGTCAAAGCCGGGGAGGTCGGGTGGGTTGTGTGGATGAACAACATATACCATTCATAGAACTCCTGTTATAGGTGAGTAACCTGTATTTCTAGGGACATGGATGTGTTGTTCTATCCACACTTACTGGCAGACTCCTAGCAGTTTTCTGGGAGGAGGGAGGCAAGGTGTACCCCCCCCACTTAGGAAATAAGGACTGGAGAACCGAGGTCCCAAAACCAGCATCCCGGCGTGACTCAAGGTCGATGTGGTAGTGGGTAATGCAGGTGTGTGCTGACTTCCAGGTAGCAGCCCTGCAGATTTCCTGGATAGAGACATCCCTGGAAGCAACCACCGAAGCAGCGGTATGGTGGGTAGAATGAGCTCTTATCCCTCTGGGAGGCTCCATGCCCGCCAACCTATATCAGAGATCTATGCAGGAGGTGACCCACCTGCCTATCGTCTGCTTGGCTGCAGGTCTGCCAGGTGCGGCTTCAGCGTAGGTGACAAACAGCTGGCGAACCTCTCCCCGAACTTCAGCCGTCTGGTCCTTATAATAAGAGAGCGCTCTTCTAGGGTCCAAAGTATGGAGCCTATATTCAGCCTCCGAGGCATGACTGGGGTAGAACACTGGCAGAGTCAACACCTGGTTAAGGTGAAACTCCGACACCACCTTCGGAAGGAATTTCGGTTGGGGGTGCAGGATAACCTTGTCCCTGTGGAAGACCAGATAAGGAGACTCGATGGAAAGCACCTGGAGCTCTCCCATCCTTCTGGCTGACATGATAGCCACCAAGAAGGCGGTCTTCCACAACAGGTGAAAGATATCACACCTGTGCATCGGTTCGAATGGCTTGCCCATGAGCTTAGCCAGTACCAGCAGTAGATCCCATGGAGGTGGAGGTTCTCGCACCGGAGGGGATATATGATCAAGGCCTTTGAAAAAGCGCCCAACCACTTTCTTCTGCGCCACCGACTGCTTCCCGTCCCACGCCCAGTAAGCAGAGATGGCTGCCAGGTGCACCTTAAGGGTCATCGACCGAAGCCCTAACTGAGAAAGGGACCACAGGTAGTCCAGAATGCTTGCCAAGGAACAGGAGGAAGGGTCCAGCCCCTTGCCCTGACACCAAATGGAGAATCTCTTTCATTTAAAGGCATAGCATTTCCTGGTCGACTCCTTACGGGATGCCTCAACAACGCTGAGAACCTCGTCAGAAAGACCCAAGGCCTGGAACTCTAGCCGTTCAGGAACCAGGCCGTCAGGTGCAGGGACTGAAGATCCGGATGGAATACCTTCCCCTGGTTAACTGAGATCAGGTCCGGGCGGGCTGGAAGCCACCTCGGGAGCCTGGAGCTGAGGCTAAGGAGATCTGGATACCAGAACTGGCGGGGCCAGTCTGGGGCTACCAGAATCACCTGCGCCTTGTCCCTCCTCGCCTTGAAAAGCACCTTGTAGATCAAGGGAAATGGGGGAAAGGCGTAAAAGAGGCCCGGGGTCCACGGTCTAGAGAAGGCATCCCCCTGCAGCGAGCCCTGCCGAGGGGGGCAGGCATGAAACAGCTTCAGCTTCGCATTCTCCCTGGAGGAAAAAAGGTCCACATGAGGTGTGCCCCAGTGGGAGAACAGATCTTGTACTACCTCCAGCAGGAGAGACCACTCGTGGGACACAGCTCCTATCCGGCTTAGGGCATTGGCCAGAATGTTGGAGGCTCCTGCCACATGGATGGCTAGGAGATCCGCCTCCAGGCTGTGCACGAGGGACCAAGTGCGGAGAGCTTCCCTGCACAGAGGCATGGAGCGAGTCCCGCCCTGGCGGTTTAGGTAGTACATGGTCATGGTATTGTCCATCTGGACCTGGACCACTTGACCCCGTACAAACGGAACAAGGTGGTGAAGGCTAGATGAACCACTTGAAGCTCCAGCAGGTTGATGTGGCATTGGGACTCCCGAGGGGACAAGAGGCCATGCACTCTGTGCTCCCCCTGATAGGCACCCCAACCCATCAGAGAGGCGTCGGTCGATAGAGAGACCGTCGGCTCGGGGCGGACAAATGGGATGCCCTCCTGCAGATGAGCTGGAACGATCCACCACTGGAGAGCGTTCCACATCTCCTGGGTCACTGCCACTGGCTGGTCCAAAGGACCGGAGCGCTGTGACCATTGGCTGGCCAGTCCCCACTGTAAGGGATGCATGTGCCAACGGGCCCAAAGGACCACGCTGGTGCAGGCCGCCATGAGGCCCAGGAGGTGCAGGAAGTCCCGGGCAGGGCGCAATTGCCCAACCTGAAATGATTGGGCAAAGGAGGAAAGAACCTCGGCCCTGTCCGCTGGGAGCCGTGCTCTGGCTCGCAGAGAGTCGAGCTCTGCCCCAATGAATTGGATCACCTGCTTTGGCACGAGTTCCGACTTGGCCTCATTGATGAGGAGGCCAACCTGAGAGCAAACCTGGAGGGCCAGATCCCTGGACCGCTCCACCTCCGGTCTGGAGGAGGCCGCAATCAGCTAGTCATCCAGGTAAGGGTATACTCAGACCCTTCGGCGTCGCAGGAATGCTGTCACCACTGCCATGCATTTGGTGAAGACCCTGGGAGCTACAGAAAGGCTGAAGGGCATGGCCCGGAACTCGTAAAGGGACCCTCTGCTCTGAAGCGGAGATATCGCTGGTGGGACGGACAGATTGGGACATGAAAGAACGCATCCTGGAGGTCCAGAGAACAGAACCACATGCCTCGTTCCAAGGATGGAATGATTTGAGCCAGAGTGGCCATCCTGAAGCTTCGAGACATTAGGAACCTGTTCAGGTCATGCTGGTCTAGAATGGGGCACTAGCCCCCCGTCCGTTTCGGGACCAGGAAGTACCTGGACACAAACCCTGGGTCTGATGGAGGATCCACCATCTTCCTGATCACCTCCTTCTGGAGGAGCAGGGCAATGTCGGCTCAACGGGCCGACAGAGAAGCTGCGGACCTCGTAGCCCCCACGTGGGGCGATGGCTCGGAAGGGTGGGGCCTGCTCGAACTCCAGAGGCAGACCCCTTCCTACCACTTCCAACATCCAGCGGTCCGTGATGATAGCGGACCAGGTGGAAAGAAAGTGGTGGAGCCGTCCCCCAATGGGGGGAACCCAGGGGGAAGTGACGCGGCTGGGGGTGACAACCCTC
The DNA here is from genome assembly GCA_016271365.2 of Neoceratodus forsteri. Taxonomy (NCBI): domain Eukaryota; kingdom Metazoa; phylum Chordata; order Ceratodontiformes; family Ceratodontidae; genus Neoceratodus; species Neoceratodus forsteri. The sequence goes on from CM057450.1 coordinate 1,227,199,800, forward strand.
AACCCACCACTTGGTAGGCTTGGAGGAAGAACCAGCCGAGCGACCTCCTGGGCCTTTTCCTCCCAGCTACCTGCTGGAGGAAGCTGCAGGCTTGGCTTTGGGGTGCCAAGTGCGAGCCTGCTGGCCCTGATGCTGGTGTTGCTGGGCCGGACGTGCCGCTGAGGGCAGAAGAGGCGAAAGGCTTATGCTGCTGACCTTTGTCCTTCTGGGCAGACGTGACCGAGTGCAAGGTGGCATTGGACTTCTCAATTCTCTGGAGGTGGCCATCCACCCCAGGCCCGAACAAGTCGGTACCCAGGAAGGGGACGTCTGCCAGCTTGTGCTGGGTATCCACTGTGAAGGTGGAGATCCTCAGCCAAGCTCTGCGGCGCGTGGCCACTGCGGCCGCTACTGACTGGGCACAGGAGTCTCCAATATCGAGTGCTGTTTGGAGCTGCTGTTTTGCCACTGCCCTTCCCTGACCTCGCACCTGCTTGACTGTAGTCTGGAGGTCAGCCGGGAGATGAGGGATCACCTCATCCAGGGAGCCCATAAGGGCGTGGGAGAAGTGCCCCATCAGTACAGCCAAACTGGCCTGACGGAGGCTGAGGGAGGACACAGCGTACACTTTACACCCGGCATAGTCCAACTTTTTGGACTCTTTGTTGGGGGGCTTGTCCACGTCCCTGGTGTTCCCGGAATGCCGGAAAACACTATCGGTAACCAACCCCTCCGCAGAGGGGTGCTCTGAGAAACCGGACAGTGACCCGGTGGGGATCGCATACTTCCTGGCCATCCTGGCCGAAGGAGCAGGACAAGAAGCCGGCCGCTGCCATAACTCCAAGACTGGGCCAACAATGGCTTCAGCCACCGGAAAGGCTTCCGTGGGAGAATCCCCTCAGTCCAGTATCTCCGTGAGGGGATACTTGGCCCGCTTGGACGCGGGCTCGAGCTGCATCCCAGTAGACTCTGAGATGAGCCGAAGCAAACCCATGAACGAGAATGGGCTCTCGTCCATCGACTATCCCCCGGAGAACTCCAGGTCAAGGGGCCTGGAGAACAGGGAAAAGTCATCATCAGACTCTGAGGAGTCTGCGAATAGCTGCCTAGGGCCTGAGCCACCCTCCACCTGCAGAGGACGGTCAGGAGCGACAGTGACCGACAACCGGTGGGGCAGTCCCTGACCCGACCGAGAATCCTTGGTTGGAGCCCCAGATTTAGGTTGTGGAGGCGGGGGTTCCCCACAATCGGTGGGGCAGCTGGTTTTGGCCGAACAACCGGCGCCGGTTTGGCCTCCTCGACCACCACGAGGGGTTGTTTCGGCCTTTCAGGTGACAGCCACTTAATGGCCGGGGACGGTATCGGCTTATTCCCGGTCAGAAGGAGCTGCTGCCACATTAAGTCCTCATAGTGTCGACGCAATTTGCACCGAAGCATTTTCCTCCGAGGAGGAAGAAGATGAGGACGAGTGGCACCGCCGCTTCCCTCAGTGCCGAGACCGAGACCGCCGGTGTCGGCGGGATCGGCTTGACCGCGAAGAGGTCCGAGACTGAGACCGAGACCGTCGGTGTTTCCGAGGGTGGGTCTGGGAGGGAACGAGGGAAACCCCTTCCTCCCTCGGCTCAGGAGCTTTAACCGGGGACTCTGGCACAGGAGGCGCAGGCAAGTCCTCGGTTTCCACCGGGGGAACCGGTGAAGAAGGGTTGTCAGCTTCTCCAGTCGACAGCCCATCCGACGGGTTGAGAAAAATCTCGACCGCATCGACGGGTGTCTTGGCCGGCGGACCTGACGGGGACACCGTGAAGCCAGTGGCCTTAGCCGCAACCTCGACCGGAGTTGAAAGTCGACTGTCCGGGGAAGGGGACCTCTCCCGCTCCCATGAACGCCGATGGTGGGACTTACCCTTCAAGTCCTTCTTCCTGGACTGAAAGGAGTGTCCCGATGGACCCTCACCTTTCGTGGAGAGGGACTGGCAAAGCTCCTTAAATGAAGCTGTATAGGAGGAGCCCAAGGAGACCGGGATAAATGCCGCGACCGAGGAAGACGAAGATGCAGCCTGGGCCACCTCCTCGAGGGCGATCATCTGTTCAAGTTGCTCAGCCGAGCCTGCCGCCGTGGAAACCACCCAACGGGCCTCCTTTGACTTCACCAGTGGTATACATCTCTCGGGGCACCCAAGTTGGAGCCTGGCAGCATCGTCTTCGAGGACATTTGCCGAGAAAGACTTGCACAAATCGCACACCTGCGGATCGTGTTCAAGCCCGAGGCAGTAGACGCACGTGGAGTGCGGATCGGTCTGAGACATCTTCTGCCTGCATGGGCACTGCTGAAAACCGGGAGTCAATTTATCCATCGCAGCCACGAAGGAAGAAACAGACCGAAGTCTTGTAAACTTTAAAATTAGTTTCGGGTTAACCGAAGAGTTTGGATCCAGTCTAAACGCAGAGCTCTAAGGAGGGAACCTGACCTTCCAAGCGGTAAGGAAGATCTGGAGTCATGGGGCAGAGCCGAGAGTTTTACCACCCGGGTGGGTGGGAGGAGCCAGCTTGAAGACCTTCCAGCAAGATTTAAAACAGCAAGGAACCTGCCAGTAAGTGTGGATAGAACAACATATCCATGTCCCAAGAATGATGATATCCACTATGTTTATGATGGAATGTTTATCGTTAATAGGGACCCTGAGATAGGGCTTCTGAAGATGAATGGGTGGAAGCTCCATCCCTTCCTGGGACAGGAAGGTGGTAAGCAGACAGATAACTGCTTCCCTCTTAAGGTGGGGGATATGTGACAGAGAGATGCTGCCACTCTTGAGGACTGACCTTTTCTTAAATATGTTGCAACAGTTCTTCTATTTCTTAGCCTAATCTATCCTTTACAATTTCTAGTCCATAAAGGTTGGCTACCTATGGGCACCCCCTCCCCTTTACTGACTATGCTATAGTGTCCTCTTTAATTTTCCTTTCCTTCTCAGGTCTCGTACAGGGAGGTTATTTTGGAGACCTCCAAGCTGATGTAAAAAAACAGGCTGTGTTCCTTGTTGTTGGATTTAGTAATGCAATAGCACTATGTCATAAAATACCTTGATGTATATACCTTAAGTGTATGAAACCTGTAAATGATGAAAATACGACGGCAGTAGATGTTTTTGATTAAGGTAAAAAGTTACTAGGGACTTTGTTATACAAATTAAGTTACCGGGGTACAGATATCAGAAATCCCCCATTGTGTTATTTAAAATGCATGTAAATTACAGATTTTTTTGAGAGGCCCTTTGGCACCATGCATTCCTGCTTTAAGATAAACCAGCCTAAAATTTAATGGTGATTTGCATTATGGGATAATGTGTGATGTTGTGTTTCTTTGAAACTTGGCTTTATTGTCAATGCTCTTTGGGGTAACCCTTGCTTTAGTGCTTCTGCACTGAGGTTCTTATTCTTTATCATGTTTTGGGGGTTTTCTTTTTTGAGCTTCCCATCACCCAAACACACAAGACCAACATAGGGAATGAATTTTCACTAAAGAGACAGATCAGTAGATCAGTGGGTCAGTAGGTGCTGACACTGAGATTGTGTGTTGAACCTGAAGTTCTGTGTCTGGTCCATCTGTTATCCCACAACCCCTCCACAGACTCTAAAAATAAAACTACATTAAATAAAAAATAAAACAAATTAATTAAATGTTGTTTCCATGATCATCATACTTTACTTACACGCAAACAAATTAGAAATATTAAGTATTATTTATAGTTTTCATTACAACTATTTCTTTGCTGACAATGAAAACTCCCCCTTCTATCTTTAGCTGCCCATCAGGAAAATCTCTTCTGTTTGTCCTGACAGTGAGATAATTGAGTTTCTGGCTGTAGAAGAGGACCTTGTTGTGTGTGTGTGTGTATAGTATGTTAGGAGAGGAACATTCTGCCACTGGAACTGAGCAGAATTTTGAATCCATGTATTCCATGATAAACATTCAATATCTTGACTCTTGATGCCAGCAAAGGGCAAACATTGTCCAGCAGTAATACAATGACATCATCAATGATAGCATTTGCAGTGGGCGGAAGCACTATTTTATCATAAAAGCACAAAAGTAAATCTATTGTTTCTACATATAAACATGCTTTTCCCAAATATAAAAGGCAAAAAAAAAAAAAGTACATTTTATAAGTGCAGTAAGACATTCCAGGGGTGTGCATGGAACAGATTTTACCGCACTTCCAGGGGCTGAAGCCACTCATGCCTCACTATGCCCCTGGGCATGCGGTAAAATCTGTACCATGCACACCCGTTGCATCTTATTGCTTACTTATCTGCTTCTGCTGCCACAATTCTTCTCTAGGCCCAAGGGAGCAGTAACTAGCTACTGAGTCACCATCAGCAGTCCAGTCAGTGGGGTTCAGATGTTAGTTCCTATGGTAGGGGGGTTACCATAAGGCAGATGCCCACATCCTCTTTTTGCCTTACCTCAGTTTTTCAGCAGATATAAGCAGTTCCAAATGAAACAGGAGTGGGCTTGGGGGGGTTGTCTGTAAAGCTCGATTTAAACTCAGGCTTGGCATCATAAAGGTTTTGATCGGTTTGGTACCATAGGCATTGTTTTAATGGTGATTCACCCCCCATTATTGGATGAATTTGCCCAACCACCCCCTTCACTCTGGGAATTAGAGTATTTTCTCCCTTTTGTCCTTCAGTGCTCAAAGATTGGCTCTCTAAGTCATCACTGGTTGTTTTTCTCCAGAGTAATCCTCACCTTTCTGATGTCCCTTGGTATGAAGGTGAGGTCTCCCTCTTCAAGGAGTACCTGAACTTAGCAATATACCCCAGATAAAGGTCCTTCACAGCTCACCAGAACTTTTTTAGTTGGTGAAAAGAATTAGTTTTCGACCCTAAGGTTGAGCAGAAGGATCTCAGTAAATTAAGAAGCAGGAAATCAACATGGGGTCTTTCTTCTGAGAAATCAGTTTTTGTTTTATGGCTGCATGGTGAAAGCTAACAAGAGGAGAGGCACAAGGCAGACAGAAACAGGAAATGAGACATATTACTTTCTACTTCCACAGCAGAATTTCATCCCCTCAGTGGTATACATAAGATCCATACTCTTCTGTGTCTGTCTATTTGTGCCCCTCATCCCCTTCCCCTTCCTCCAACCAGATCTATGTTACTCATCTGTGGTTCTGGCACTTTTTTATTTGTTTGTTTGCTTGCGTTCTGTGCCACCTCTGCACCTGGAAGAATGCTGCTGAGTAATCACAATACTTAACACAGCAGAGGCAAGTGTCAAGAGACCGAAGAACAAGTTATCATCAACTAATGTAGATCTGACATAGCAAAAACAGGTTTTACCTCCATAGCATGTACTGACACTAGAGAACAGACACATGGCGGAGAGAATGAGACAGGCAGTCAGTCATTATGCTAATAATGACTCAAGTTTATATACTGTAGCTATGCAGAGAGTGGCAAAATAAACTGAAATCTGAGCTCTGGTTTGACTATTCCCCTGCTACCTATGTGATCATCAAGGAACTCTACCACTTTTGCAACTAAGGTTCGTCAGAACTGTGACTGCAGCACGTCAGATCCCTATCACCAAAGAAATGTACCGATCCAAGACCATAATACGAGTAATTACACTGCTTTGCATCAGAACATATGGACAAAAAACATACATGTTACAGGTGGGTGTTACCTTTTATTGGACTTCTAACTCTTGAACGCTAGTCTCAAAATCAGTTTTGTGAATCCAACAAAACGTATCACCTGCAACTTATTATTTCTTCTTCTGCAACATATTTTTTCTTCGACATCACAGGCTGGACTAACACGACTACCCCATTTCTATGTCAGAATAGACCAAACTAGATTCACAAGTCTTCTGCAGAAATCAGTGACAGTGGGGGAAGGGCGAAGACAGGATAAAAAAGTGAATGCAATAGTTATTTTTGGGAAAGTGCACTTCAGTACCTGCTTCTTAACAGAAGCATAGCAAAACCCAGTTTAACCTGTTACAAAACTAACTCCTTATAGCTCATGAACCTTGCTCTTACATTTAGCTACTGCAGCTTGTTCATGATAACAGTAAGTGACTCTCGTGAGACTTGAACCTAAATTTGAGGAGTCTCATATCAGTGAACTAACTACTACTTTACAATACCATCCCTCTGTCACATTGTTAAGGCTGTTCACTGAAGCTTAAAGCAGACAGCAGGAAATGGACTAGAACAAAGGGTAGAAGATTCATAACTCTTTCTGCTCAGCCCAATCCTAGGAAATTGCCCATACAAAACAGTACCGTGGCTTATACAATACCCTCACACTCTGTAAGACCTTGTGACATTTATCAACAGTTCAGCAACAGGAAATAGTCAATTTGAGCAGGTCATAAACCAGGTTAGCAAAAATAAGTTAACAGCCCGGATAATTAAAGTTTAAGTTCACTGCTTGAACATTTAGAAAAGACAAATTAACTGTCCCTTCAGCCCAGAGCGCCTCTTCTTGTTTCCTCTCCATGACCCTCCAAAGGCTCTTCCACCTCCTTGTTGGCTGCCTTTAAGTTTCTTCCGCCAGCTTCTCATCTAGTGTGGCCTTAGGTCCACTGCCTCTGTTCCTTCGGTTGGGACTCCTGCCCCCCTTCCTGCTCCATGGTGGAGTATGTTGAAGGAAGACTTTCCTGCTTTTTTCAGACAGGTGAAACTGTGCCGAGTCCCTTCCAATTGCAATCTTAAAATGGCCAGAGGGAGCATTTTAAATTACTTTCTTTAGCCAGGACCCGCACCCTTTCAAAGGACTTCTGTCAATTACCCTTCTTAGGAAGTGCAGCTGAAAGGAAATTTGGGCTCTCCCCCACGAGATGCCTTTGAGAGCCCGGACCTTATTCAGAATGTTTTCTTTGTCCCGATATCTGAACAGCCAGATGATTAGCGGCCGCAGCTTACAAGATTTTTTGATTTGGGTTGGGCCGGGATGGAATCCAGTGTGCCCTATCCATCTCAATAGGGCCATCCCAAACATACTGGAGGGCTTTTGGTAGCATCCACTGGAGAAAGTTCAAAGTGTCACTCTCCTCCACTTTTTCAGGGAGGCCGAAGATCTGCACATTATTTTTTCGGTTCCTCACCTCTTGATCCTCAAGCTTTTGCCACACTGCTTGGATCTCAAACTCTACTGAAACATAGAAACATAGACTTTGACGGCAGATAAGGACCACTTGGCCCACCCAGTCTGCCCATTTCCCTACCTACTGGATAAGCTGCAGATTCTAGTTAACCAACAGCCTACTTCCTGCCACCCCCCACTACAATTGCCTTATGTCTGTCCCATGCATGTTTGAATTCCCCCACTGTTTTAGACCCAACAACCTCCCCAGGAAGGCAGTTCCATGCATCCAACACTCTCTCCGTGAAAAAAATTTCCTCACATTACCCCTGAGCCGTCCCCCCTCTATCTTTAAATTGTGCCCCTTGTTCTTACACATCTCTTTTTCTGAAAGATGCTACCCTCCTGGACTTTGTTGATTCCCTTGAGGTACTTGAATGTTTCTATCATGTCCCACCGTCCCTCCTTTCATCAAGGGTATACATATTAAGCTCTCTCAGTCTCTCTTCATATGATTTCCTGATGCAGACCCTGCACCATTTTAGTTGCCCTCCTCTGGACTGCTTCCATCCTGTCTATGTCCTTACGTAGATGAGGTCTCCAAAACTGCACACAGTACTCCAGATGGGGTCTCACCAACTTTCTGTACTGAGGGATAACCACTTCCCTTTTTCTACATGTGATGCCCCTTCCTATGCATCCCAGTATCCCTCTGGCTCTCCTTACTGACTTCTTACATTGCTTACCGACCTTGAGATCATCTGATATGACTACCCCCAAGTCCCGTTCCATTTTTGTTGTTGTTAGTACCTCCCCTGCTATTGTGTACTCTTCTCCGGGGTTTTTGTTTCCCAGGTGCATTACTTTGCACTTCTTTGCATTGAATCTAAGTTGCCATATGTCTGACCATTCCTCCAACCTTGCCAAGTCCCTTCTCATCCTTTCTACCCCCCCTTGTGTATCAACTCTGTTACAGATCTTTGTATCATCTGCAAAGAGGCATACCTTTCCCTCTAGACCCTCTGCAATGTTACCTATAAAGATGTTAAAGAGGACTGGACCCAGTACTGAGCCCTGAGGTACTCCACTAGTGACCCCCCTTTCTTCGGAATGTGTTCCACTCACTATTACCTTCTGTGTCCTGTTGTGCAGCCAGTTTGCTATCCATGCTACCACCTTGGGACCCACTCCCAGGCTGGCTAACTTGATCATTAATCTTTTGTGCGGGACTGTGTAAAATGCTTTACTAAAGTCTAGGTCTGCTCCCAGTCATCTCTCCATGAGACTCACTCAGTCCCCTAGCCAGCCCACTCAATCCACTGCCTCAGAGATTCAGGAGCCCAGACCATCCATGGTTGTGTTTTATACTATTATAGATTTCTCTAAGTCCTAATAGTTCAGGTGTGATGCCACCCATAAAACTTTTTATTTCGAGGAGCTCTCGTAATATTCTCCTGCTTTCAGATTCCAGGTAGGCTCCAGCCCTCTTTGATTTGACACCAGGGTATGAAATTCGTGAAAAAAAGTACATGTCCAAGTGGGCATGTAATCAGAAAAAGTACATGCCCAAGAAACCACTTACATGCCGCCCCTTAGTTTTCATAATTTTAAATGTTGTCTTCTCTGGACCACCAAGCAATTAGTGAGAGTGACAGAGTACCAAAAGAAAAATAGAAATACTGCTGCTGCCTTCAAACTCTGAGAAAGTCTATATGGCACCTCCGCAATAGCTGTAGGCTGTGCCCCTGCCCTTTATCTATTATCTATAAGGTAATGGATTCGAATTTATATACTCATACAGTGGATGTAGTTCCCTTAATCTTTTTTTCAAATACTGTAGCTACTAGTACCTTGCTGAGCTCAAAAAAGTTATACACTCAAAGACAGCTTTTCTGTTTGATGGCTTTAGGCTTAGTTAGCTCTTTATTAGGTAAGGTAGCCTTTAGCAGGTAAGGGTAAACAAAACAGAGTAGACAGTCTAGATTCTTAATGACAGAGAGACTACAGATTTTCCCTGCAAGTTCAGCTCAGCAACTAGTCAGTGACGGACTACAAAAAAAAAAAATAAACTGCTGTAGGCTGCAAACTGACTGGGAATGGCCACCTCTGAGTCCCACTACTCCCCCTCAATCTGCTGCAGTCTACTTGCCTAAAGTACTGCATGAGTTGGTTGCAAGTTTGAGACTGAAGCTGCTGCTAGGATCCCAAAAATATGCAGTACACAGTCACTTAATAATTATTATTTTATGCAGCAGATCAGCACATTTGCTCAAATAGTTATCTAGAAGAGCTGAGAGCTTACATTTTCAGTGCTTGAAATAGCCTCACCCCACCCCCTTCCTCTCAGCCAAACTTCATTATTTTTTTTTAATTTTTGGTGCAAGCAAGTGATAAAGACATTGCCCCCGGTCTAATAATCCTGATACTCCTGCTCGAGTGAATGCAAACACTTAATTTCATTTCTTTTGTGCTTATCGACCTCCCCCGATGCAGACCTTTATGTCTCATACACATCTCCTCTCCCGCCCTAGGAAGTCGTTCCCCTGTTCCACTTTTACACCCTCAAAGCAGTAATGAGCTCTTAAAAGTGCTTTACTTCTTTATTTATTTTTATTTTGTGTACAAGCTTTATCGCAATCGGCGATCCAAATGCTCCTCTAATCCGACTAAGTAAAGCACAGCACAAGTCTGACCTACCTCTGTGGAGCAGGAGAATAGCGTGCTTTGTGGCAGACCTTGAGACACGCAGACTAAAAGCGTCGGGCGAACGATCACTCTACAGTCCCCTCACTCTGCAGTCCCAATTGGTCTCAAACTGCTGCAGCCTGCCTCCAGTCTGATTGACAGTCCTCAACAGTTTTGACTTGCTGCAGCAGATGCCAGTCTAAGGAAGGGATGGGACTTTAGCCCGCTTGTCTTCTCTGCCCCAGAGAGCCTGTCAGCTGACACCACTTCTGAAGATCTCACGACTGTGTCAGTGCTGCACATGCGATCGTCTCAGGTGCCCCCCACTCCCCGAAAGACATCAGTGAAACCCCGTACCCCCACAAAAAAAAAGAAAAAAAAGGAGTAGCCAGAACGCAGAGGATGTTTAAAAAAAAAAAAAGAAACGAGCTCTGTACTGCACCTATACCTTAGGTGCCCAACTGGGCAAGTACTAAACAGCACTAGGTGTCCTGACACAATAGTGCCTGCCCTGGGGCACTTTATGCTTTTTTGGCACAATCCTGTTTGTCAGTGATTCCAGATTCATTGTTTGCTACAGATTCTGAATCGAATTTGGCTTCTTAAGAACTTTTTGATGGCCCCAGTGGGGAGGACTGAGATAGCTTTTTTCCTTATAGCTTTTTGCTCCCCTGCTGCCACTTCACCTAATTTCGGACCCCTTTAGACAGCCATCTCAACCCTCACTGCCGCTCCCCCATACGGTGCGGGGCCCAACAGTACCAGGGACCATCATGATTGGTGGCATGGAAACACAGTTCTTCTATGTTTTTCTCTTTCTGTCAATGTCCTGACACAGGCCATGCATCCCCAAGTATGGACCACTGCACGCATGTAGCAATGTTCTGCAGAAGAGATGTGCTCCCTCGGTCCACCAAAGGGGTTACCTATGGCAGCAGAATGTGGACACCACCCTCCCCTGGCTGGAGACGTTGCCAAGTGACAGTGCTATTCAAGCCCCCTGACCGCCCAACCCGACTTGTCAGCATGGGAGCACATAGCACTTCCAACAGGCCATTGGGTGACCGACTGAGACAGATTTAAACTACAGTACCTCAGGCAGAGCTATATGACTGAGCTGCTGTCAGCTCGGCCACATCACGTGACCACCAGGGCTGTTATTTTCAACTTTTTCTTGTTCCCATAGAAGTTAAAAATTACATCTTACCAGAATGGGAGTTAAACATGACCTCTTACAATTATGAAAAAAGTGCAATCTAAAATGGAACAAAAAAGGTCTAGGAACAGTTTCTCTATAAGGGTTGGTAACTGAACAGTGATCTGTTTATAATGGTTGCAGTCTGTGTGCATCGTGGTGTACATCTGCCACTGTCACTTATAATAATAAATGGCATATTTTAAGTCAGGCCATTGTGTATACCCCAATAAATACACACACAATATTCAGTAGGACAGCAGACCCATATAATACTCCATACTGACTGAAATACAAACTGTAACCACATGACAGCCCAATATCAGCTAAAGAGGTAAAGCCCCTGAACAAAGTCGTTGCCTGCATGAGCCCCAGTCAATAAGGAAAATTACACTGTGGGAGGGTGGGTTGGAGTGAAGACACAGAAGGGGGGAAAGGTTTTTTAAAATGTCCCATAGGGCAGTACACTTTATTACATAAGGACTTGAACAGACTAGGCAATGAAATAAACAGTTTAAATAGTGCAGATCTGTAACTTCTGTATTGCTCGTACTGGTTGACTAGTCAAGATGATCTTAGGCTACTATAATAACTTTAAAGGGTAGTCAGCTCCTACTCAGCCAGTAGGCTCACAGGGACAAAACCAGTACCTGAGGGTGGTCCTACCTGCACCTGCTGTTCTGCAGCCCATAATTCAGGTAGACCAATTACCCCTCCAACTGCTCAACTCAGTTGTGGTCCAAAACATCCCAGCCTTGGCTTGCACCGCCACTAGTCAGTCTTTCTGAGACTGCCCCCAGCACTGACTACTCCCCTCTTATATCATCCAATTTTCACTCCTGTAGAGGACTGCTCCCTCCACAGTTCAGATCTCATCTCCTCTCATCTGCCACACCATGCTCAGCTATCATACAGAAAAGTAAACAAAACATGAAAAAACAACATTTTAGCACCACTCTGCCTTTACACAACTGGAAAATAAAGCAATCAGAAAATAAAGAAAGGAAATCCCATGCAGCAAGTCCTACCGTTCTTGTTCCAAGACTTCTTCAGCATGCCAAGGAAGAATATTAGAAACATTAGCACTGAAGAAAGGCTACAGCAAATGGATAGGAGAGAGACATTAAAGGTAATCTGACATGCTGTAGGACCATTTTTGCACTGAGTGTTTCAGGTCTCAGCATGCTTTAATTTTATCTGGTATAGAAACATAGACTTTGACGGCAGATAAGGACCGCTTGGCCCACCTAGTCTGCCCATTTCCCTACCTAGAGGATGAGCTGCAGATCCTATTTAACCAACAGCCTATTTCTTCCTACCCCCAATAAAAATTGCCTTATGTCTGTCCCATGCATTCTTGAATTCTCCCACAGTTTTAGACCCCACAACCTCCTCAGGAAGGCTGTTCCATGCGTCCACCACACTCTCTGTGAAAAAATACTTCCTCACATTGCCCCTGAGCCGTCCCCCCCGCTATCTTCAAATTGTGTCCCCTTGTTCTTGCAAATCTCTTTTTATGAAAGATGCTACCCTCTTGGACTTTGTTGATTAAACTGAGGTACTTAAACGTTTCTATCATGTCCCCCCTCTCCCTCCTTTCCTCAAGGCTATACATATTAAGCTCCTTTAGTCTCTCCTCGTATGGCTTCTCTTGCAGATCCTGCACCATTTTAGTTGCCCTCCTCTGAACTGCCTCCATTCTGTCTATGTCCTTGTGGAGATGGGGTCTCCAGAACTGGACACAGTACTCCAGATGGGGTCTCACCAACTGTCTGTACAGGATGACAACTTCCTGTTTTTCTGCTGGTGATACCTCTCCCAATAACATCCCAGTATCCCACCCCAGCCTTCCTACCACCTTCTCACATTGCTTGCCAACCTTAAGGTCATCTGATAAGATTACCCCCAGGTCTCTTTCCATTTTTGTTGCTGTTACTACCTCCCCTCCATAGTGTAATCTTCCCCTGGGTTTTTGTTTCCCAGGTCATTACTTTGCAGTTCTTTGCACTGAACCAAGCTGCCATACTTCTAACCATTCCTCCAACCTTGCCAAGTCCCTTCTCATCCTTTCCATGCCTCCTTGTGTATCAACCCTGTTGCAGATCTTTGTGTCATCTGCAAAGAGGCATACTTTTCCTTCCAGTCCCTCTGCACTGTCACTTACAAAGACATTAAAAAGGCTGGACCCAGTACTGAACCCTGCGGTACCCCACTAGTAACCCCTCTTTCTTCAGAGTGGACTCCATTTACAATTACCTTCTGTGTCCTGTTGTTCAGTCAATGTTTTACCCAGGCTACCACCCTGGGACCCACTCCCAGGCTGGTTAATCTGACTACTAATCTTTTGTGTGGGACTGTGTCAAATGCCTTGCTAAAGTCTAGGTAGGCCATGTCCACAGCCCCTCCCTGGTCTACTACTTTGGTCACCCAGTCAAAGAAATCAATTAGATTCGTCTGACATGACCTTCCTGCTGTGAACCCATACTGCCTTGGGTCCTGTGCCCCACTGGCCTCTAGGTACTCAACAATTCTTTCCTTCAGAAGTGATTCCATCACTTTCTCTACCACAGAGGTCAAACTAACAGGTCTGTAGTTTCCTGCCTCTGTTTTGGTCCCACTTTTGTGAAGGGGAATCACATCTGCTTTCTTCCAGTCCTCAGGTACCACATCATCCTCCCATGATTTGTTAAAAAGGGTAGTCAGTGGTGTCACTAGTTCTCTGCTTAATTCTTTTAGAATTCTGGGGTGAATTCCATCTGGCCCCATTGCTTTGTCCACCTTCAGTTTTAGGAGTTCTTTCAGAACCCTTTCTTCTCTGAAAGGACTGGGATCGACCCCCTCTCCAGAGTGCTTCTGTTAATTGGATTATGCACCTCCCCACTTCCTCTTTTGTGAATACTGAACAGAAGTATTCATTCAGTATCCCTGCTTTTTCACTGTCACTCTCTGCCCACCCTCCATCCATTCTATTCAGCCTCACTATCCCTCCCTTTGTCTTTCTACGCTCCCTGATATACCTATAAAAGGTTTTATCCCCCTTCTTAACCGAGTTAGCTATCTTTTCCTCAGTTTGTGCCTTTGCTATTCTGACTACCCTCCCTGCTTCCTTCTGCCTTAACTGGTACAGTTCTCTGTCCTGCTCCTTCTGTGTTTCCTCATACTTCCTAAATGCTATCTTTTCTCCTAACCTTCACCGCCACCTCTTTTGAGAACCATAGTGGCTTTTTCTTTCATTTTGATTTGTTTATTTGCTTCACACAAAGGCTTGTTACCTCTGTGATTGCAGTTTTGATATTTCCCCATTGTTGCTCCACCCCTTCTTTTAGCCTGTTTGCTAGTGCTTTTCTAAGGCACTCTCCCATCTTGCCAAAGTCAGCCCTCTTGAAGTCCAGAAACCTCACTTTTGTATGGCTTGGCTCTGTAGCTGAGTTTATCATGAACCACACTGTTTGGTGGTCACTTGTTCCCAAATGGCTACCCACTTCTAGATCTGAGATCCTCTCACTGTCCCCATTTGAGGGTATGAGGTCTAAGATTGCTCCCTCACGAGTAGGTTTCAAAACTAGCTGTCTGAGGCTTGCCACCTAAAGGGCATCAAGAATGGCCCTGCTTTTGGATGTGGCTGCCTCAAAGGTGCTCCAGTTAACATCTGGCATATTAAGATCCCCCATCAACAGTATCTCCCCTTTCTCTGCCATCCTAAGTATGCCTTCTATCATATCCTTGTCCATTCCCTCCCCCTGACATGGAGGTCTATATACAACCCCTGTGTGGATTGTGGTGCCATTTCCAGTCTCTAAGGTGACCCACAGTGCCTCCTCTCCTCCCTGTTTACTCTTTTGTTCAGTTGCTTTTATCCCTTCCCTTACATAGAGAGCTACTCCGCCCCTTCTGCCCTCCCTGTCTCTCCCAGTCTCTAAGGTGACCCACAGTGCCTCCTCTCCTCCCTGTTTACTCTTTTGTTCAGTTGCTTTTATCCCTTCCCTTACATAGAGAGCTACTCCCCCCCTTCTGCCCTCCCTGTCTCTCCTGTAGGTTGTGTACCCTGGTATGTTAATATCCCAGTCATGGTTCTCTGTGTACCATGTTTCTGTGACTGCTACGATATCCAGGCATCCCTCTTCCATCAAGGCCACCAGTTCATGAAGCTTGTTGCCCAGACTACAGGCGTTGGTACTCATTACCCTCCATTTCTTGTCGGCCTACCCCTTTTTGCCCCATCCCTGTCCTTATGGCCTACCACTTTTTGCCCCATCCCTGTCCTTACTGCATTTGTCACTTTCTCCATTTACCCCTGCACTTCTCCCTATCGACATCTCTATGTTGGAGTCTACCTCACTTAGCACCCTGATATTTTTGGGGGGGCTAGGATTTCCTTGCTCCTTTCCAGTGCCTCCCCCCATAGCTAGTTTAAATACTTGTCAATGAAGTATTTAAACCTATCACCTAGGATCCTGGTTCTCCTCCAGGACAGATGCAGACCATCATGCCAGTATAGGCCTGCATCCTTCCAGGTGGACCCCCAGTCCCCAATGAAGCCAAATCCCTGAGCTCTGCACCAGTTTTTCAACCACAGATTGAAGCCCATGGTGTGGAGCACCCTAGCCTCACCCGTGCCATACACAGGCAGCACCTCCGAGAAGGTTACCATGTGTGCTATTTGTCTAAGGCCCCTCCCCATGTCCCCAAATGCTTCTTGCACTGCTCTGATCTATTTCTTAGCCAGGTCATTCGTCCCTAGGTGGACAATGACATCCAGCTCCCTCCCCTGTGCAGCTGCTCCTGCGATCCTGAGGATTCGCTCCCTGTCCCTCCAAGCCATGGCGCCAGGGCAGCCTTGTTTTGGCTGTATGGCTTTCTAGCCCCTAGGACCTCATTCTCTATTTTCATTAAACAAAAATACTAAAAATGTTACCTTCATCATAATACTGCTAATACAGAGGGCAGTGCAGACCAGCAGAATCAGACATTATATGTCCTAATCAACATTATCAGTTTCAGTCCACTGACAATTTGAAAAATAACTTTTCATAGCTCATGATCTTCTGAAGTAATTTAGGAGACAACCTGCTGATTGAGCATATGAGCAGCCTGCTTACATGATGCTCACTCACACACTGACTGCTTTGCTGTGATAAACTCTAGACTGTTACGAATTATCTGTGTAAAAGTTTTGACAGTAAAGATATTGGACCCCAAAAAATCTGACTACTAAGATTATTTGAATGATGCTGAATGAAATGGTGAGGGAAAGGTTCTAATCATGGCACCACGATATTCCAGGGTTCACAAAAAAAATCTGAAGAAAAATAATTATGATCCAAACATAAAATCTCGTTGATGCCAAGCAGGTGTGTGACCTCATTTCCACAACTGAGCAATGTAACCAGCTCAGCACCTCTAGAGAAAGTTTTACAGAACCAGGGAAAAGCATACCAGTCTGTTCAGCCAAAATAAAGCAGACAGACAGCTAGAGCAAGTGCTGCTGACACAGTAAAAAACAACAGGTGTGGGACTTCTGGTGACGTCACTGAACATGGTGGAGTGAATCCACAGAGCCCCCATCCAGACCTCAAAGAATCCAAACTAATCTTCAGTCATATTGAATCAAAACTTTATCTGAAAGAAAAATACCGACAAACAGAATGTTTGCTCACAGCAAGCTGAAACCATTTGCAGCAGGAGGGCCGAAAACACTAACCTCAGAAAGAAATGATAGACAACAAAGCAGAAGCTGTTCCTCCTCGAATCACCTGACCTGGACTTCACCAGTAAGAAGGAAAGTGACAATTTTACTACCACATCAAAGCAACTTTACAAGGATCTCAAAAAGACTTGTAATACCTTACAAAGCACACAATCAATGACAGCTGATGACAGGCGCGACCTGCACATTGTGGAGGAAAATAAAAAAACTTCAGAAATTGAAGACTGCCTTTCTGTAACCACTGACACAGTGGACACATGTAACACAGCTGCTGCAGCTTCATGAGCGGGAAAAGGAATACAGCAAAAAAGTCGAAAATCTTGAAAACCAATCTAGATGTAACAACATCAGGGTTCATGGAATTCCTAAAAAATGTGCGTCTGGGTCCACAACCGTCTTTTATGGAAAGTTTTCTAAGAGAACTGTTAAACCAGGGGCCGACTACAAACTATACATTGTTCAGCCCATCAGGCTCTCATGGCATCCCCCTCCAATCCGAAGGCCTGTCCAAGATAAGCAGGTTACTCACCTGTAACAGTAGTTCTAGGCGTGGTATATGATGTTCATCCACGCTTATAGGCAGTGACCTTTCCCTTTAAGATGGTGCCAGAAAGTCTTCAAGCTGGCTCCTCCCACCCACCCGGTTGGTAACTCCCTCAGCTCCGCCCCATGACACCAGATCTTGCCTGCTGGAAGCAGTTGTGTGTGCCAAGGCCAGGGGAGGTTAGGTGGGTCCATGTGGATGAACATCATATACCACTCCTAGAACTACTGTTACAAGTGAGTGACCTGTTTTTCTAGGGACGTATTTATGATGTTCTATCCACACTTATAGGCAGACTCCTAGTAGTTCTCCGGGAGGAGGAAGGGAAGGCGCACACCCACTACTTAGGAAATAAGGATTGGAGAACTGAGGCCCCAAAACCAGCATCTCGGCATGACTCCAGGTCAATGTGGTAATGGGAAATGTGCTGACCTCCAGGTAGCAGCCCTGCAGATTTCCTGGATAGGGACGTCCCTGGAAGCAGCCACCGAGGCAGCGGTATGATGGGTGGAATGAACCCTTAGCCCTCTGGGAGGCTCCCTACCTGACAGCCTATAGCAGAGAACAATGCAGGATGTGATCCACCTGCCAATCATCTGCTTGGCTGCAGATCTGCCAGGTGCGGCTTCAGCATAGGGGACAAACAGCTGGCGAACCTCTCCCCGAACTCCAGCCATGTGCTCTTTATAATAAGTGGGCACTCATCTCAGGTATGGAGCCTGTGCTTGGCCTCCAAGGTGTGATTGGTGAAGTACACAGGGAGATTAATCACATGGTTAAAGTGAAACTCAGACACAACCTTTGGAAGGAACTTCGGGTTGGGAGGCAGGACAAACTTGTCCCTGTGGAAGACCAACTAAGGGGACTCCACCGAAAGCTCCTGGAGCTCACTTATCCTTCTGGCTGACGTGATAGCCACCAAGAAGGTGATCTTCCACGACAGGTGAGTTATGTCATACCTGTGCATCGGTTCAAATGACTTGCCCATAAGCTTTGCCAAAACCAGCAACAAGTCCAACGGTGGTGGTGGTTCATGCACCGGAGAGGAAATGTGGTCAAGGCCCTTGAAGACGTGCCAGGCCACCTTGTCCTGCACCACCGACTGCTGACCAGCCCATGCCCAGTAAGCAGAGATGGCTGCCAGGTGCACCTTAAGGGTCATCGAAAGAAAACAGCTAGAGTCTTTACTAATTATAGCATTGATGATCTGAGCTGATTTCTGTGCCTTTCTTATGGTTGTGTGTAGTTTGATGAAATTAAAAGTTTTAAAATCAAAACACTTACTCCTGCTACCTAGACCTGATAGACATAGAAAACAAAACTTCTGAATTACAGCTATTTAGTAGCTGTTTTCTTACAGAAAAACCCACTCAATTAGCTCTCAAGTATCAGGTAAACTGTAAATGTAGCCATTTGTACTCACTGGATAAGAAAAGTTATACAGCTCTGCTGTTGTGACCTGTTTCTAAAGTAGTGCTTGCTGATGAATCTATGGTCTCAGCTACATCACTGTCACATGAGATAGGATGCATTATAGGTACAAGAAAAACAATAAACCTTGCTGAGATGGAGATCCCCAGGGGTCGTAAAACTACCATAAAGCTAGCAGCCTAATTTAGGAAAAACTACTAATAGCAGACAGAGGGAAGGACACACTAGGACTTCACACACAAATCAAAACACCCTGCACAACATACTGTATGTTTTTGCAAATTCTGGGTGTACTACTCCTTTAAAAAGAGACTTGACCAGGGCCTGGTTAGACTTAGAAATACTGACAGAGGGACTGGAAGCCAAGCACAAACAGAATCTGTATACTAGGGTCAAGGTTCAGCTAGAAGTAGCTACGGAGAAACACATTACCCTGATTAATGAGAGTATTGAAAGTAATAGGCAATGTTACTATGAGGGAGGCAATAGGGCAGGCAAGCTATTGGTGTATTCTTTAAGGAAACAAGCTAATAGGGCAATGCTTCAGCTTCGCAACATAACCCAGGGGAATGCAATAACTATCAATCCTGGGGAGATTGTGCAAACCTTTGCTCGGTTTTACTCGTAAGCAATAACCCACGACAGGGTGTGTGGTTATTGGGGATTAATCAACACCCCGGGTGCATTGTGAGGCACGAGGCCGCAGGCCGAGTGTCCTCAAAGCGCTCAGGGTGTTGGTTATTGCGCTTATAACATGGGCAAGCTCAGTAGTTTGAAGAAATAAACAATAAACGTTTTACATGACAAACAGTGGGACTTTATTATGTCTCCTTACACCAAAGCAGAACAGAGTACCACAAACCATTAGTATTGTTACACAGTACAACAAAATAGTGCTGATTGTTCCATAATTTTTGGATATATGTGGTGTTTGTATAACATAATGAACATTTTCCTTAACATACCATATGATTATTCACATTGTGTTACAAACTGTAGACTTCTCAGTACAACAACATCTATTTAACTTTTAAGCTCTCTAACTTAACGTTATATAACTGTCATCTTTCTTTGAAATATTAAACTGCTTAACTGTGGTATACGTGCTTCTATGCTGTTACTATTGTCAGAATAACAATACAGAATGACTCAGTGTGTATGGTAGTGGAAATGTACTGTTCCATAGTTTTGAAGCTGTTCAAATTTAAATGCAGCAGCAAGCATTTCTGCATCACTTACTTCTACTGAGGACACCGCTGCTTCTGGTTTTACTATTTCTTTCTTTTTAGGTGTTGTGCTGCAACTGTTTGGTTCCCTACTCTCTGTATCACTTGTCAATTCTGTATTGTGTGCTGATAATCCTGCTCCTGCAGATGTCAGAAGGTTACTCCATTTCTGCCTGTCTGCCACTGAAGCTGACCAATAGTTTTTGAAGCTGGCTTCACATTTGTGACCTGTGACGCTCATAATTTCACGGGACGCAAGACCGGCATTAGATAAGATTTGCACAGCAGTGCTTCTGATGCTGTGGTTAGTATATCGTTTTGACAGCTGTGCTTGTTCAGATATTTTAGCCATCAGACTGCCCAAGTAGTTCACACCCATAGGCTGATGACTGTACCATACTGTGTCACTAGGGTGAAACACTCTCTTTGGATGCAAGTACAGTGCACTTGCTCCTGCTGGGCAGTGGCTGACATACTGTTTGAACAGCTGAACAGGACAACAAGGGTTCTTGGGGTCAGAAAACAGAAAGCCATGTAGACTCTGTTTCTGTTACAGCTTGATGGTTCTTTCTAAGTGGACTGAAACTGAGGGACAGATATTCTGTGCCATCAGAAAATTTTTCTGCTGTGAAAGAGGCCTGACATAGATCTCTCACTCCTTCTCGCCCATGGCGAGCAAGCTCAAGCTGGATCTCAAACCATAGATGCTGTTCTAGACTTGTTGGTGTACCTGGACATAGCGATTCTGATAACTGCAATTTCACTAAGTCGTCCTGACTTACTGCAGGATGGGGACATGAGGGGTTCTTACCATCCTTTCTCATTTTCTTTGATCTAGCTATAAACACATTATTTGCAGATTGAAATATTGCATCACTACAGATATTTATATTTATGCAATGTATGTGGGCAGATAAACTGTGCAATAAATTCATTTATTCTCCCTGCCGTTGGATACATGGTGGTTCTAATATTTACCCCACACCCTGCCATCAATCAACCACCATTTATCCAACACCCTGCCATCAATCACCCTTCCATGGACTGGCACTACTTACACTGGCCATTACTTTCAAAAAATACTTCTTAAACTAATCCATCTATAACAGAACAAAACAGACCCAGAGCCAGCCACTGACCTTTAAAAATAAATAAACCACCCAACACCATTATAGCTCTCCTTTTCTCCCATATGACCTCCTACTTCGTTCTGCCCTGCTCCCGTTTAGTTTATGCTCTTCCTGCCTTAAATTCAAAAATACGAACCCACCCTGACATCGGTGACCCCCCGACCTCTTCATCCACCACACTGCCATTGTCACGATTATCTGTACTCCACAACCACAGACCTTTTTTCCCCCGTCACCCCTCAAGTAACTCCTTCCCAAGCTGCTCCATTCTCTGCCGGCTCCTTCTAGGTCCTTCTCTCACTTCTCAACACTCCAGCTAGGCCATATCTGCATGAGGTAACATTCCGTCCCGACCCCACGACGCCAACTGAAACCAAACTGCTCCACAAACTAAAACTCCACCCACAAACAGCCATGCGCCCCAACCAATCAAAATAATTTTTCCACACTCCTACAACCAATCAAAATACACAATCCCTTCATTCATAAAACCAACGACCAATCACATCTTACACACCACCAAACCACTCACATAGTATACTTCTGCCGAAAAAAATGACCGCATTACAAATAGTACCACAGAAGAACATTGCCAAAAAAAAACAAACACATGAAATCACAAAAAATGCCCATTGCATAAATTGCACATGTGATGGGCAGCTGTGGGATACATCATTTATTTGAACTCGCAGTGTGTGACCTCGGGACCTCACTCGTGTCAACCGATGTCACACACACTGCTCGTTCAAATAAATGATGTATCCCACAGCAGCCTATCACATATCCCCTATTTCTCCTATTCTCCACATTATTGATAAACCTATTAATTCCTGCTCTCAGACAGATAAAAGAACTTACAGTGTACTCTTTACCTCCTACTCCTTTCACTGTTGCATAAAAATGCCTCAGTGTTACACTCAATTCTCTCGTGTGCACTGTTTTAAAATCTATTTCCTCTTTATTACTATTCAACCAGTCCTTCAGCACATTTACTGCCTACATTGTGCTTTTCTGTGTATTTTGCTCATCTTTACTCTCTTCCAATTGAGCTATTTCTTGAACGCTCATAACTTCATGTAGTCTCTTACTCTTTTTGTTACTGTCTCTTGCTTGCTTTCTCTCATGCCACTTTTCTGCGCTTCACTACCTCTTAGCATTTCTTCAGACACCCTTCTGTGACATCCATTACCCTAACAATCTGCTTTCTGTTTCTCTGATCTGTAAGATTCTGCAACAGCTTTCTGTACTGCTATGCTCTCGACTTTTTCGCACATCTCTAAAAGTTCCCAGTCTGACACTTCATCTGATAATGAGCTTCTCTCTCCACAGTGTGACACACTCTCTCTACAACTGCTACTATCAACAACTTCTCCTCCACATGTGTCAGATTTCACTCTACTTCTCTTTGCAGGGACTCCATCAGGGAATCTGTACTGCAGCCATTTGTTCACAGACCTTTTGCCCAGAATTAAAAAATTAACTTCCATTCCTGACATTTTCACCACTTCAACTACACTGCCTCTATCTGTCCAACGTTATTCAACTGCTTCCTGACATTTGAAAAATGCCTGTCAGGCTGGAAAAGGTTCCAGTTACAGCGCAATGATCTTACCACCCAACTCCTGCTTCACTACGTTCCCCCCCCAATTAAGTACGAGACACAGGTGCAGAAAGAGTCACTTCTCTTACATAGCACTCCAAACACAACTATTTCTGCCTTGACTATGTTATAACATAGATCTCTCATGCTCAAATCTGTTAAACGACTCATATTCTGTCTGTAATTTCAGTACCGCCTCTTCTCTGTTGTACTGCAGAACGCTGTAGCAGCTCCTCGTCTTCCACATACAGTACTTCCTCGGGTATTAGCTCTCTCATGTCAAGTTTTGCTATTCCCCCACTGCTGAGCTCCACCACATCACTTATTTTCACTACAGTTCATCTGTGGAATATTACTTTCTGACCTGCTACTTTGTGTCGCAGCTCACTGTGTGCTACACTACCTCGCATCCTCCTCTGTGCGCCTTGCTCACTTGCCCCCAGAAATTCCTACTGCTTGTGTGTTGCCCCGGTCTGTTCTGCACCATTGCTGCACCAACACGACCTACTGCTTCCTTTGCTCACAGTACCTCTCTGCTTTTCATTTGCACTGCAGTCTGACAAACTGATTTCTACTTGCAACCCTGATGACTACCTAGTTCGATCAGCTACTTCTCCCGACTGAGTGTTCACCATCTTACAGAAGTACTCCTATATCACAGTTCGTAATGTGTTTCTCTGTCACTACGCTGTTTATGTGCTCGTGTTTGTCAGCGTGCTGCCTTCTTTACTACTCGGGGTGTATGGATTTCCGTGCGACAGACAGTGTTCAACAAGTGGGTGGGTGGGACATTTCCATCGCTATCTTTCATTCCAATATGGCTACTTCTCTGTTCTACTGTACTACACACATTAAGAAGTCCGGTACAATTGCATCTCTGAGTTCTACGTGACGGAACACAACATCCACTTACTGTAAAAATATGACAAATTAATGAATTGTCATATGGTGTTCATTAGCCAATTACTTATTAGTATCTACATGACCATTTTATAAAGTGCTTCATTTTCAACCTGAAGTCTTAGGGTTTGTTCAAAAAAACTGAAACATGCTTTATGAATGTACAATTACAGGGATTGTTGGGAGGTGGCAAGGGACTTGGAGGGTAAGATTACACAATTAAAAATAGAGAAATTAAGAAACTGAAAAATGCCAATTCCCCAAAATTAGATTGTTTACAAGAGCTTTGAGGAGAAAGTTTTACCTTTATTGGCTGGGGGGCTTCTCTGAAATGAACAAAGGTGAGAAAATCCCAGAGTTCTTTGATAGGCCAATATTTCAATTTTAGCAAAGCCTGGGAAGGACCCACTACAGTGCAATTTATACCACCTAATATCCCTCCTGAATGTTGACCTAGAGAATAATGTATGGGCAACCATACACAACAAGGCCGTGTTTCCATCGAGGTGTTGAGATGACAGCATATGAACCTCGAGAGCAAAGCTTGAGAGGTCAATGCTGTCATCTCAATCCTAAGATGGAAACACATGCTGAGTTGTGTGTGGTTGACCGTATTTTATTTTTTATAGTATATGGTTTTTTTACACTAGAGTGACAGACCCTCACTGAAGTGAAAACAAAAAATCTTGCCATTTCTTTGTTCTACTCCCATATCAAAATCAAATTTCCAGAATTTTGAAAGGTAAAAAGTATGACTTTGGGCACTGGGTGATTAGTAAGTAGCTGTAGTAGGTGTAGCATAAATGAGAAAATTAAAATTGTTTGACCTTTGAACTGTGCATAACAACTGTTCAGGATGCACATAACAACACTTTAGAATGCGCATAATGGTTTAGAATGTGCTTAACAAGGATTTTGAGCAGGCTGATTTTTATACATAACAAAGGGTAACCATATACTATATAAAAATGATAATGGGGATCATGGCTCAAAGACTCCAAAAGCACATACAGACCATAACAGATAAAAAGACAAAACTGGGTTCATTTTTTTTTTCATTTGTTTAACCAGGAGTGGCACACTAAGCTGAAAGCTTCTTTACAGGTGCGACCTGGGAGCACAGGGAAGTTAAGTGACTTGCTCAGGGTCACACAATATGCAAGTGGGGCTGTGGGATTCAACCCCATCTCTCCAGATTTGCAGTTCAGAGCCTTAAACCACTGTGCTATATTACCTCCCAAGTTATCATCATATGATGTTTATTGCAGGATAACATCTGTAGGCTATTAAAAGTGATCTCCTTCCAGAGAACACATTAGACTCTCCAGCTGACTATCTCTACGGATGTAGAGAAAGCCTCTGACAGGGTTAGTTGGTAATTTCTAAAAATGACTCTGGAGAGGATGAAATGTGGCCCTAAATTTAAAGGTATTATCCAGGCTCTATACAGCCTCAGAGGAAACAAACTGAACTTGGGAGATTTTCACTGTTTTGGGACATGGAGCAGGGTTGTCCCTTGTCCCCGCTCCTGTTTGCCATTTTATTGCAGCCACTGGCAGCTAAAGTCAGACAAGACACAGATATACTGGGTGTTCTGGTGTGTGTGTGGGGGGGGGAGACAGGAACAAAGATCATCATTATATCAAGCTAATCTTTTTTTTTTTTTTTTTATTTATTCTATTTTTCCGCCCGTGCTTGCCAGTCACCACTCCTTCAGGCTCTGGATCCCCGTCCCAGCCTACTGTCCTTACCCAGCCCTCCTCTGATCCTCGTGTTGCAGCCGACCCCCAGGATATCCCGGCGTATCCCTTTGCCGGGCGGGTCCCCCTCCTCCGAGGGGGAAGGCACCGGGGGAGAGGGATGACCCCAGCACATACTCCTAGGGCCCATGGATGCTGCTGAGGAACAGGAGGCCCTGGGAAGGCACTGAAGGCCCTCAGGGAACAGACAGCCGTCATCCGGTGGCCAGCGAATGATTTTTCCTGATTTTTCTTGAGATGCATGACGTCCGGACTTCAAGGCAAGAGCCGACGTCTGTCACGCACCACCCAGCAATGACCCAGACGTGTTGCCCTACCCCTGGCCTCCACCAGTGGTCCGTCAACACGAGGCACGCCTTCCACCTGAAGACAGCGAACAGCCGTGGGCCGCTCAAGCTGCCTCCCCGGCTGGCCCTCCAGCGACTCAAGCTCGCTCCCGAACCCAGGTCACTGGCGTCGCAAGCAGAAATCCAACAGCTGCACAATTGATGGACCGGCCTAATCTTTGTTTTAATACCCAAATTAATACAAACTTCCTCAGCCTTTGGAGAAATCTCTGGGTACAAAATCAATCACAGTGAATCTGAAGCCCTCAAACTGAGTGGGAGGAACTCTCAGGATTTTACGACATCTTTTCCTTTTTGATGTGTGCCAGACAGTAGAAGCCATTACCAGGGGATTCAAATACCAGCTGACCCAATCAAGCTGTTCACACTGAACTATGAAAAGCTGTGGTGTGAGGTTCAAACAGATCTAAATAGGTGGGCTTTGTTGCCTTTATCATTAGGAGGTAGAGGTTCCTCCCTAAACACAATCACTACCTCATTTCTCTTTTTTTTTTTCCAAACTATACTTATCGCCATACCAGTATAGTTTTGGAATAAGACCCTTTAAGCTTTTCAAAAGTTTGTATTTGTATTCATGTATTTCACCAGGAAAAGGCTCTGTTAAGCACACTTATTTACAAGGAGGTCCTGGGTAGGGCAGCATACAGAATTTAAGACAGTAATACATGATACAGAGTTGAGGCATACAAGATGTAGCAGTATTTACATAGAAGCAAGCTTCTGACATCATATCTTTAACAACTGTATAAAATGTGAAGGATACAAGATGCAACTGACATATAAAATAGCAAGAAATTCAAAAGGGTTCCATCCCTTTTAGAGGTCCCAGTTAGGGGCTGCACCATATAGTTGGATACCAGTCAGGTATGCATAGAGCAGTGAGTGTTAGTCTAGCCACAAGAACAGGTTGTAGAACATAATTTTTCAATGAGCACTTTGAAGGTGCTGAGACTGACCAAGGAGGTGAGCTTTAGTGAGACTTGCAACGAGTTCCACAAAATTAGGAGGAAACAGCTGATTGTGGATTTTCCAATCTGCATGGCATATTTTGGGATGTCCAGGAGTATGTAATTATTTCTTCTGAGTGAATAGCTGCTGTGAGATACACGGAATAATTCAGTAACATGTCCTGAGAGGTCCTTTAGGAGTACCTTGTATGATCAGGTGTACAGGTTTAACAGTCTCCTGGTAGATAGTGAGGGTCAGCCTACTGCAGCATACAAAGCACAATGTTGAGTCCTAGGCCCTAATTCCATTATAAACCAGAGCACCCTGTGATAAAACACATCTAATATGATGATGCAACTGGCTGAACAATGACAGTAGATTAGGTCAGCATCGTCAATAACTGGTAAGAAGGTGGCCTCAACCAGGTGCTTACAGATGTCAGGTGGGAAACAGCACTTGTTTCTAAAGTAGAAACCTCAGCACCCAAGGCAAAGATAATACACACAGCAGTGAGACAGAGTTTTTTTTACTCACAGCCACATTTTATTAGGTGCTCAGTTTTAAACAAACAGCCATATTTACGGTCGTTTGACAGAAGGAACTCGCCAGCAATGACTGATGACATCACAAGACCCTAACGTTTCGATTGCATTGCCAATCATCATCAGAAGTATCATCCCAACTAGGAGCCAAGATTTATATAGTGTACCATCACCAATGAAACAATAAACAAATCCATTATTTAAAATCAACATGCTTGAGAATCGAAAGCTCACGCAGGTACACACCTAATTAGAAATCAATAACAGGAAGTACAAGAAGTGTCAATAGCATATTTAAAGCCAAAACTTAATGAAGTTAAAAGACATTTATACATTGTAATTGACACTTACACATAAAAAGGTGTTTCACTGAAATAATGAACATCCCCTTCCATCTGGGATTTTCTCTATTATCTTATTTACTGGTAATTTACATGAAGCAGCCAATTATGGACCACAAAAAGCTGCCAAAATAAATATTGACATGACAGCTGACTTGTACATTTTACCAAGTCAAAATATTAAAAACACTGGTGAGTAATATAGAGAAGACAACTGTAAGTTGAAAAGAGATAGATATTGACACAAAGAATAGTTGGTATATTTTTCAAATGTGACTACAATATTAAAGACAAAGTCGTCAAATGCACAAGTGCAATGCTTTGCGTCTCCTAGCCCCCAAATATGTGTCAGAACAGAGAAATCACATCAAAAACTAAGACCCAAATACCTATAAATGTCATTTATAAAAAAGAGACTAAATCAATGTATTTATTTCATCAATCAATTAATTAACTTATTTAATTAAAAGTTTCACCAGGAAAGGCATACTGAGTAGCAAATGCTTGTTTCCAGATGCATCCTTAGGGAGAGGAGATGAGGATACAGTAAGTACAGCAGTAAGACATAAACAATAATAACAACACAGTGAATACAGCAGCAAGACACAAACAATAATGTAATAATAACAGTACAGTGAGTACAGCAGCAAGACATAAACAATAATGCCATAACATACAAAACAAATAATATAAATGCACGCATCAAAAACCGGTAGAACAAGTAATATTTGACATGTAACAAACTTGGGAAGTGCTAGGATGCTGTATAAATACAAGAGTAATATAGGATAAGTGCAAGCCAGCAAGTGAGTACCGAGGTAATATGGAGATTGGATATAATTAAACACAACTACAAGTAGAGGAAAAAGGTCCTTAAGGAGGGAGTTGAGGACCCTAGGGGAGGCAGCATGGTGGACAGGAGCAGGGGAAGGTGTTCCAAAGTTTTGGGAAACAATGAGAGAATGCTGCCTGGCTACCTGAGGTGGACCTGGACAGGATGGAAAAAGAGCAGTGGTCGTGGTTTCTAAGTGAGTGAGAAGAAGATGGTTTGAGGGAAATGGAGGACACTAGATAGGGGGAGAGAGAGAGTGAAACAAGAATTTAGCAACAAGGTTGGCAAAGTGGATATGGCATCTGTCAGATAGGGAAGGAAAGGTGGAGAGACCGGTAAACGGTGCAGTTATGGGTATGGGAAGGACAGTCAAGGGTGTAATGACAGCAGGAGTGAAAGAGAGTCCAGCCTGGTTAGGGAGGATTTGGGAGCAGCACTGTAGACTACATCGCCGTAGTCAAAAATAGGTAGGATCATTTTCTGGACCAATGCATAGCGAGCCGGCAAAGGAATACATCCACGATTTCTGTAAAGGGCACCCAGTTTGGGGTGCAGATTTTTGTGGATGGCATCAATGTGTCCAAAAAAGGTGAGGTTCTGGTCAAGCCAGACCCTGATATACCTGAAAGAGGAGCTGTCCTCAAGAGTAGTCCCATCTAGGGTGTGGAAGGAAGGGAGGGATTTAAACTGAGAGAGCCGCTGCCTCGTGCCAAAGGTCATGGAGATAGTCTTCTTGGCATTCAAGAATAACTGATATGAGTGAAACCAGAGCCGAACTTTATCAAAATCAAGATGGAAATACCAAACGCTGCACTCGAACAAACACAATTATTAAGTGATCCAGTATTGAAAGAAGAAATTCATCATAAACCGAGGGTCACCTTTAGAAAAGGGAGAAGCATAGGGGACAGACTTGTCAAAAGTCACTTTGTAGCCAGTACACAAACAGGACATAGATGGCTAGGAGAAAAACCAAACAGCCACTATGAATGTGGCCACTGTAATATATGCCAAAATGAAATCTTTAACCTTACAGAATTTACAACTTGTACTACACCTTATGTAGTTTATGTTTGTTGGTGTGAGTGTAGGAAATACTATGTTGGGATGACCACTCGAGTAACAAAACAAAGAATCCAGGAGAATGTAAGGGCTATAGTTAACTGTAACCTGACAAATGCTATTGGTGCACACGTTGGAGAAGCACATAACAGCAAATATGAGAGTTTGTGTTATACAGTACTGGAACATGTATTTATTTATTTGTTGAAATGTTTCACCAGGAGGGCACACTGAACAATAAGTTGATCGTCTCACGGTGCGACCTGGGGGGAGGGGTTACATAGGGTTGTGAAGGATGATCAGTTACAATAGTTTGTGGGTAGTACAAACAATACAACATTGTAAGATTGTGCAACAGTTGGAACACAAGGTATTGTACAATAAACAGTAGTGGAACATTGGGTAAATTACAATACATGTCCAAAACCATAAAAAAGAACATATAAACATACAAAACAGTAATAATGCGATAGAACCATTTATAGTGCATGAGTGTACCAGGAGCAGGCTCGAGAAAGTACGCAAGTGCTGTTGGAGTAAAAAGGATGGGGTTAGGTTGTGCACACTGGTGACCCAGAAGGGCAGGTGGAGAAGAGAGGGGGAGAAGAAAGAACTGAATATGAGAGAAGGGGTAGCTATTTCCTGATTTCCCCCTTCAGGATATTGAGGAGAGCCCTGCCGGGGGTCATGGTAGGAAGGCAGAAACCGGGGATAGGTATTAAGGTGGGTTAAAGCAGGAACAGCTGAGTGAAAGGTAATTGTGTAGGGCAGAGGTAAGGGAGTAGTTGGAAGAGGAGTGTCGTATTTCAGGGGGGGAGGGAATTCCAGATTTTAGGGAAACAATGGTCGAAACCAGTCTGACCGATGAGGGTGGAGCGGCGACGGACCATCAAGGTGCTGGCGTCATTTGATCTGAGAGAGACAGAACACACTCAGTTCAGATTCCCATTCACTTCCAGTTTCCGTTTTGTCCCTTATAGTTTCACTGTTGAACAGACAGCATCTCCTATAAATATGAATAGTAGATAAATAAATAATAAAAAAAAACTTCTGCCACACTTGTATCATGCTGTAGGGGCTACTCCAGTGTCCCTCCTTTCTCCCCGTGAAACACCAGACTGTGTGAAAATTACCTTTCCCCTAGCTTGGGCTGTATCTCGGTTGCTCCCTGGCTGTGTTTCAAACAACCAAGATACAGTCCGAGCTAGAGGAAAGGTAAACATAGTCCACTATTTCAGAGAGAGGAAAGGAGGAACATTGGAGTAGTCCATACGGGAAGGAGAACTTCATGAAAGTCCCCCCAATCCCAGCCAGCTTGAGAAGACATTCAGGAGGGTGCCGGCAGGGACAGGGGTCTGTCAGTTCTCCAGGTATATTGACCAGAGGGTGACCAGGACAGCCAAATGGGTGGACGGAGGTTGGACTCGCCACAATGTCATACTGGATAGGAGCTCGCTAAGGTGCCAACTGCACCACAAAAACCATGGAAGGGAGATCAGCAGATAGCAAGGTTATTCATCTCCAGCATCTGTGTCTCAAACCTGCAGGGCCTCCCCACACCCAGCAGCAGCAGGCACGTTCATGTTAGTAGCTAATGATCGACACTTTGAACAAATTACAAGATGACAAATCGCTTTATAGCTCTTCTAGCATCTCTTGTTCTGAGACCGAGTGAGTTACATGGTTTAGGCACTATTTAGTAATTTATGGAATAGTGATAATAAATCAAGATGCATTATCTGTTATTCTGGGAAAAAATGGTTTCTGTTTTTTTTTGTGTGTGTGTGTGTTTACCAGTATCCATTCTGCTTCAGTCTTATCATATGTAAGCCCCATCCCCCTACACATACAAATGGTGTGTAATTTATCAGACCATTTTCTGTAATTTGTATGAGAGACTAGTTTTGCCCAATTTATTTTTTTACTTTGTGGATGTCACCAACAGCATTTTGTGCACTACTCAGTATGAAACTTTTTACCACAAGCCAAAAAATAAATTGGCTTCTGTCTTTCCTTTTACATCTTATCGCGTGCCTAGTTTATTTGAATTGACAGCTAGTTTTAATTCTAAATAAATTCATTTTATGTAACAGTTGTACACTCTTCAGAACTATTCATGCTGTATGGGTAGTACAGCTACATTAGTAAAACCAATTCAGTAGCGATATCCATTCAGATACTGTTATTATTTACAGACCCTTTTCCACTGCAGTTAGCTGTCAAACTAAAGATTTAATTAAATTGGCGACATCAATTTCGTCAACTTAGTTTGTTCTCATGAGGGTTTTTTCTTAACATTTCATGTTGCTGTTACAGCGAGTGCCGAGTTTAAACTGCACTGCTTCCATAACACCCCTTAGTTGTGGCAATTCCAGCTTCTGACAGGGAGCTAGAAGTTGTCAGTTTTGTAAAGGAAATTTCCAAATGAACAGTGTTAGTTCCGGCTGATCTATCTCCTGTCCACAGCCTGTTCTGTCATGTGACCCTTCTGAGACACAGTCATCCATGCATCCTACTGGTGGTGGTGGGGGGAGGGGGTCTGGTCATCAGCCCCTTCCCAGACAGAAAAAGTTTGGTGAAATGTGGAGATTGTTGTCTTTTTTTTTTTTTTTTTATTAGATATGAGTCTGTAAAATTATCACTATGAATGGAAGTGTGAGTTGGGGGGGCAAACATCTTTACTGTATGCTGGCCACCTGCTTTTTATGGCACCCCATCAGTTGCACTAAAGGGGGTGTTTGTCAGCTTAAGCTGGTGGGAGTCGCCACCTCCTACCCTCATTCACTTTCATTACCCTTGAAACCTGAGGAAGCCTCCATGCCAGAGCAAGTGTCACTCTCATTTGTTACTGCCTTTACCCTGCATGCACATAGAGCAGGTAAGACTTTATTTATTTGCTTTTGTTAACCGGGTAAGCACGCTAGACAGCCAAGTGGCTATTTTCAGGTGCGACCCGGGAGATTACAAGGTACATTCATGAACATCCGACAAAAGAAGTAAAAGTTACATTTAAGTGCATCAAGCAACAAGGTCAATACAAGAAACAACGGGGGTTTACATAGCAGGCAGCAGGTAGAGATAACAGTATGGTACTCTCATGATAAACATCGATTGTCATGCCGGGCAGTAACGCTGTTAAGCTTGCAGGTAGACAGAGGAGAAACACACTGGGATAGAGGAGGCCAAGAGCAAAATACGGAGATAGAGCAGTAACTGTGCCAAAAGCAGACTTGCTTGTATTGTAGTGGTCAGGTGACTTATCTCTGACACAACTGTTAAACCTTTCAAGTTCCACCATCCTGTAGTGGGACATTACTTACTGAGGTTATTTAGCCAGGGTAGCTCCCTGAACAGACATGCAGTGCTTAGCTATTTGTTTACATTTTGACTGTTCATTTTAGCAGAGTTTTGCTTCCTTGCATTATTTTTGCCCTGCTGTTTAGTTAAATATTACTAGCATCATAATGCCTACCTGTTAATTTACATTGCCTGTTCTTTCTATCATTGTTTTATTTAATCCCTACAATCCCTGCCCCCCTGGATGACTTGATATTTGTTTGCAAAACACTCTTCCTTGTACCACTGCCTTGCGTTTACTTTGAATTTTGTTGGTGTCAAACACTCTAACACCCAGAACCCTGTAGTATTTTAGGGGTTTATACCCTCTATTATTTGTGTATACTTTTATAATACTATCCGTCACCTCTCCATGAATGCATTTATTGTATTAATCCTTGCAACATTTATACTCTGTGTATATATCCTGTAGCTGTACGCTTTTACATTATTAATCCTGGCAACGTTTATATTCTGTGTATACATCCCGTAACTGTACACTTTTACATTATGTTGTATTAATCCATGCAGTATTTATACTCTGTGTATATATCCTGTAACTGTACACTTTTACATTATGTTGTATGAATCCTTGCAATGTTTATACTCTGTGTATATATCCTGTAACTGTACACATTTACATTATGTTGTATTAACCCTTTGCAACGTTTATACTTTGAGTATATATCCTGTAACTGTACGCATTTTATATTATGTTGTATTAATCCATGCAACGTTTATACTCTGTGGGTGGGATATTCAGACTGTGCCAAAAAGATGCGCAATAGAGGGAGCAGGCGCAAGGCCAGTGCACTATAGCACAGCGGGCGCGATATTCAAATCATGTGCAGGACAAGGTGCACCTGCGCAACGTGGCTGAGCATCGCGCCCGATGCACCATAGCGCAATGAGGGATGCGCAATGGAGCAGGGTCGATGCGCAATAGCACCCCTAGAAATGCGCAGGGACAAAGACAGGAAGCAGCTGAGCAGCAGTCATGGATGCGCCATGCGCCGAGCGGCATGCACCAGGACAGACAGACCCCCAGCCCCCAGGGCAAGGCCCCATGAGCTGCACAACCAAATGGGTGCAGGACGGACCACTGGCCCATGTCCCCCGGCGCTGAACCAACAGCAGATGTGACCCAGCAGTCCCCACCCACTAGGCAAGGCGCCCCTGCACCGCCCCACAGCCAACAGAGACCGGAACACAAGGATGGCCAGACCCTACCCATGCCACGGCACCACACCAATGCTGACCACCCCCAGTACAGTGAGTCTGAGACACCAAGCCCAGAAGCATGACCAAACAGTGCATGGCACTGAAGGCATACCCCATCACTGTGCCAAGGCAACCAGTTGCCCTGGGGCGCAATGCATATGTACCACATTCCCACCATGACCACCCACCGCATGCGGTGACACCATTCACCGACGCCACCACAACCCACACAAGGCCCCCAGCATGGCCCCCACAGAGGCATAGCAAGGTGGGTGACCCAGCACCAGTACCCGAGGGACCCCACATGTGAGAAGGGCTGCCCCGGACACTGCCACCTGCAGGAAGGCACTCCGAACACAGGACCTGAGCACGGTCCGCCACCCATGCACACACCCCGTCCCTGCACTTGCCCCACCAGACACCACAGCACCCTCCTGTGGTGCAAGGAGGCATGCACCACACAGGAGGCAACACAGGGCACACACAATGCCCCCCCCATCCCAGTCCCATGGGCACCCCGGCAAACTGCCACACAAACAGTGTAAAAGACGCTGCCGTCGCGAAACCCATGGTGCCGTGTACCTGTAGCCTACCCACCACCACGGTGCTGGTGAGCCTGCCATGTGGTGAGCGACCCATGCACCTGGCCACCCTGATGGCAGGCGCAGGGGCCTGTGACCAGGCCACTGCCCGCATGCAGCAGGACCTCATGTGACAGCCACCAGACCACTGACACTGCCCCAGTCACCATGGTTTGCATGGAATGGGAAGATAAAAGCACCACCCACAGTGGCAACAGGGACACACGTGCAGTAGTCCAGGGCTGGGATGCCAGCTGCAAGTGCGCCATGCCTGGCAGGTATGGACTGCCCCTGAAGGCATGCCAGCAGCCAAGCATGCGGTAGTGGGGTCGGCACAACCGTGCATACCACAGTCGCGCATGGCGGCGGTGTAGCTGCAATGGTCACAGCCGCACAGGTATGGCACACACCGACAGGGGTGGCTGGGACATGGCACATGCACCCCAGCCTGCTGCACACAGGCAAACAGTGCACAGGGCACACCACACAGTCCCCAGACAGAGCCCATGGCCCCCACCCACACCAGTGAAGAAGCCCCGCCAGACACACCCACGGCCAGGCCAGCACCACCCCACAGTAGACATGCACACCACTGCAGCAAGGCTCCATGCACCCGCTACAAATCAGAGACAGACATGGACATAGGTATAAAAGTATATATTATTAAACAACACAACAGCAACAAAAACTATGTACAGATATTTACAATGGATGAGGGGATGTGCAAGGCCGCAACAAGGAGGGAAGGGGAAAGGGCAGGGGACAATGGGAAAGGCAAAGGTGGGGGACATGGGGTTGTGGGGTACAGTCCGGGAAGGGATGGAGTGTGATCAAGCGCTGCAGACCCTACCAGCGGCCCCAGTCCTCTCTCTTCTCCCTGTGGTGCCTGTGGTGCAGCCGACGGTCACCCCTGTCCATCCTCTCCAGCAGCTCCAGCGTGGCTCGGGTGACTTGCAAGATCTCCTGGAGGGTGCGCTCCATGGCCACCCAGCGCGGTCCACCAAGGACAAGGGAGCAGAAACAGTATGACTGACTAGCCTGACCAATGCAGCCCACCCAACGTGCATAGCGTGCATCAGTGGCCTGCACCCCTGGGATGGCATGCGACCACCCACAGTGAGTGTGCCCACATGATCCGCCTACCCGGGCACCCACAGCCATGTAAACCGCTGCACACCATCACCGCCCATGCACCACACAGCACGATCCTGGCCTTTGGGCGCCATGGCAATGCAGTGGGAAGGCAGTGGCACAGCCAGGCGCTGAGTGCACACATGGCCCACCAGCGACACCCACCCACATGTGCAGTACCACAGGACGGTGCAGAAGGCACCGTGGGATGTACACGGCTGAAGGGGCCATGTGCAGAGGGTCCATGCCTCACCACCACCCCTGCAACCCACCATGCACAGGTGTATAGGGAATCATGGTACTCACCTGCGTCCCAGTCAGCAGGGCGCTGCTGACCCCCCGCACCACCACTGTGCCCTGCCTGCATGGCCACACCTCAGGTGTTGTCCTGCTCATGACGCTCCTGGGCCTTCCAGACCCTACGGCGGTCCTCCAGGCCTAGGGGGGGAAACATGATGAGAGGCACATCAGTACACGGCTGACCCATAGCCCCCCCCCCCCCACCAGTGCGTGTGCATGCACAGCCTGTCTGGGCCGCGGTGGCTCAGGGTGGTCACGATGCACTCTCACAACTGACAACACAGGTGCTGGCCCCCCCCCCGGCGGCATGGCCTGCTGAACCCTGCGCCTGAGGACAGTCGGATATAACTAGTGATGGTGAAGGAGCACCTACCTGGCCGTGGCATGGCTCCCCGCCGGGCATGTGCCTGCAGTCGCCCCAGGCGGTCGGGGTCACACCGCTGGAGGTCCCCGTAGCGGTGCCGACACTGCTCCCTGGTTCGACTGCTCCCAGTGGCCTCCTCAAGGCCTTCGGCAACCTCCTGCCGCACCTCGGTGCGAGGCCTCAGGAGGGGCACCTGCCCAAACAGGGCACCCGCATGGGGCTCCACAAGAGCCACCAGGTTCGCGAGCTCAATCGCACTCCACACAGGAGCCCTGGTGCGTGGCATCATACAGTCTCTGCTGAGCTCAAAATAGTGCCCGGTAGCGCACGTGTCCCACGTGCTGAGGCAGCGCGGCACTGCGCTGCCAATCGCAATCACGCTGGCACCGGACTGCGCAATGGGGGGGCAGCCATGCAGCCGCACGGGGCCTAGAGGGCAAAGGGCAGCCACAGGGTCAAGGGTCTGTCCATGCACAGAGTGCCACTGCGCTATTGGGAGGCCCCTGTATGGTGCGTGGTCGGGTGCATGTGTGTGCTGACATGCAGTGGCCTACTGCGCAGAGGCACCATGGTGCTCACGGCGCACCATGGCACGTGTGCCCAATGGACATACTGCACATGAGCACCACAGGCACAGCAGTGGCTGTGTGCTGTACTGCCTTCCGTGCACGAAGCGTATGCTGCGCCGCTAGCGTACGTGTCAGCACCACACGCATGCGTGGTGTGGGGCCGATTGCGCACGTCACAGTGGTGCGCCACAACCTGAGCATGCTCAACACCATTGCGCAAGGCGCAGCTGCACAATAGTCAGCCAGAATATGCAAATCAGCTCATGAGCCATTCCACAGCGCATCCACAGCATTTGCATCCCATTACAGTTGTGCATGCCCTCATTTGCATGTAATGCGCTATAAAAGCGACATGGAAATGCACAGGCCATGGATCTATATTGCAGCCTTTGGAGGTAAGTGCCATGATGTGGAGACGTGGGGACAGTGGTCTGGGAGGGCTGTATGGGTCTGCATGGTCCATGGTAACACCTATCCATTTCCCCAGGCACAAGCATGACCAAACGTGAGGAGGATGAGGAGCAGGAGAGGGTGCAGAAGCGGAGGCCCAACTTCACCAGGGCAGAATCAGATGCCCTGTTCGAGGCCTACCTCGACAGGGAGCCACTGCTCAGTGGACAGAGGGGCACACCACAGGCCCGTGCTGCGGTGTGGGGAGCGGTGGCATGTGCAGTCAACCAGCAGGGCATCCACCAGCGTTCCGTGCAGGAGTGCAATAAATAGGTTGGCACGGACAGGAGGAGGAATAAGGACAAGGTGGCTGCCATCAGGGCAGCGCGTGCAGCCACTGGTGGGGGCCAGCAGGACATACCTCGCCTGACGCCACTGGAGGATCAGGTGGCTGGCAGCATGCGGCGTTGTGCCATAGAGGGTGTTCCCGGCGGAGGCTTCCAGAGGGGCGGCAGCCCATCACTACATGGTAGGACTGGTGCTGGTAGTATGTGTGGAGGCAGGGGGTGGCGGGCTCCTTGGCCAGGTGGAACCACTAATGGTACTGTGTTCCTTTACAGCTCCTGAGCATCTGCATGGGGCAGCAGTGGTGGGTGTGTCCACCGAGGGGGCAGCCCTGAAACCAGTGGAGCACCCATCCATCTCCACAGGTGTCCGAGGGACCGACCGCCTGCAGCCCTGCACAGCTGTCCGGACTGATGCCTGTGGTGCGGGTGCGGATGAGGCCCTGGCTGTGTTCCAGCATGACGCCAGTCACGGTGTCCTGTGTGTTGAAACACAGATCGGGGCCAACTCCAGCACCAATGATGACGTGATGCACGTCCCAGACAGTGATGTTGGTGGGTCACAGGGGGATCCCACGAATGACATCCACCTAGGCAGCAGTGCGGGCAGTGCTGGCATAGTTGCCTGCCCATCAGCCCTTGACCTGGCCATGTCTGTGGCATCCAGTGGGGCAGCACTGGTGTACGGACATGGTAGTGGGGTAGGTGGTGCCATTGCAGCCTCGCGGGTGGCGCCTGGTGATCGGTGGCCAGAGGGGCAGCGGCAGCACCTGGCCTGTGTTGACGTGGGGAAGGGGGCATGGGGAGGCAGCAGTGCACCGCGTGACGACGTACCACAGGATGGCATCGCCGTGCGGCATCCACCGTCGCGGGGTGCTGTGCTGTGCGGCCAGGAATATCATGGGGCCAGCATGCTGGCCAGGCGGATGACCCCTTGGACGACCACAGCCGTCTACCGCAGGCCTCTGTGGATCAGCAGGTGCGGCTTGTGGATGCGGTGGATACACTCCGTGTGGAGCTGTACCAGGCAGAGGAATGGTGCAGCAGTGACCATGCCCTGCTTCTAGCAGAGTTGGCCCAACAGCAGGCGGATGTGACCGCAGCCATCGACAGGCACACCACTGCGATGGCGACTGCCATGGCTACACTGGCCGACTGGCTGTGGGCCCGGCTGCCACACACCCCACAAAGTGCAATGTCCACCCCCCGTTCTCGGCGTCGGGCGACCCCTGCCATGTCAACGCCGGGTTCGGCTGTGGGCATACCAAGCATGCCTGGTGTGGGCATGTTTAGTGGCCTGCAGACACCTATGCGGACATGGTCACGTTCACACAGCATCACCTCTGGGGGAACCATCGGTGCCACCCCATGAGGCCACTGGTCAGCCTGTTATGGCTGGCAGGCCTCGGCAGGGCCGCCCATGCATCCGTGGCAGCCGTGCTACTGTGCTGCATGACTGACCCTTCCCCCTCCACGACTGTTGTCTGCCGCAGCCCAGTGTGCACTATGGTGTTCTGTGTGTGCACATGGGTGTAGTGCCCTGTCCTGCACTCACATGGTCCCTGTGCACACCCTCCCAGCTGCTGGCCACTGTGGCATGTGCATGATGATGCCAGCGTAGCACTGACCAGCATCTGAGGCACGCACAGTGCCAGCTACTGGGTGTGGTTGTATTGGGTCCTATGTGGGTGTGGGGGGGCCTGTGGGGGTAGGTGTGCATGTGGCCCTGTGGGCATGGGTTGGGGTGTGTGTGCCTGTGTGTGTTTGCCATGTGCAGCCCTGCTGTTCCCTGCCTTTGTGTGCAGACCCCGCCCATTCCCACGCCCCTGCCGCTGACTGTCCCTGGTGTCCGTCCCTGCTTGGCTGTCGGATGTGCCCTTGCCTCTGGTGCCTGCACGTGGCCCTGTTGACCTACCTGTGTGGTCCAAAGTGCTCCACTGCAATGGTGTCCCGGTGCTGCTGGGCCATCCATGCCAGCCGGGGATCCCTTCACCCAGGGGGTGGCTGCCCAACACCAGCTGGCCCTGCGTCCTCATCGTCCCCACCGCTGTCCCCCTCCTCGACCTCATCAGCTATCCCACAGTCGGTGGCCATGTTGTGCAGGATAGAGCAGGCCAGGAATAGCCCGCAGGCCATTGAGTGGCTGTACTGTAGGGCACCACCTGATGTGTGCAGGCAACGGAACCGTGCCTTCAGAAGCCCGAACACCTGCTCGATGATATTCCGTGTTGTGGCGTGTGCCTCACTGTACTGTTGCTGCGCTGGGGTCGAGGGTCGCCGGTATGGTGTGAACAGCCAGGGCTACAGCGGGTACTCACTGTCACCTGTGTGGAGAGAGGTATCGTTAGCATGGTGGTCTGTGACACCGTGCCACTGGCCTTCTAGGCCGTTCCCCATGGCACCCCTGCCCGTGCCCCACCCCCCATCTGCACCCTTCGTCCAGCGTGCACTGCATACTCACCTACCAGATGGCCAGTGGGGATGTCCCCACTCTCGAACCTATGGCACAGTGCAGACTGGTGCCAGATGAAGGCATCATGTGCTTCCCCAGGGTGCGTGGCACAGACATTGATTATGCGCCCCCCTTGCATCGCTCACCGCCTGACAGTTGACACCTGGGTATCCCGTGCGGTTGATGTATGCAGCCCCCCTCCAGGTCAGGTGGCATGCGGATGCCAACAAGGGTACAGTCTATGGCCCCAAGCATGCCAAGCAACCATGCTACCCTGTGGAACTCCTGCATGTTTGCTGTGCGCTCCGCCTGTGTGCTGGGGAAATGGATGTACTCTGCAGCATGTGGCAGCAGTGCACTGAGGAATTGTGTGAGTACGCGTGACGCGACCGACTGGGTTATGCCTGTCATGTCCTCTGGTGGTCTCTGGAAGTTGCCCGTGGCGAGCCGGCACATGACAGTTGTGATCTTTGCCTCCACGGACAGTGCATGGCTCCATCATGTGGGTGCCTGCATCTCCTCACTGCACAGCTCACAGAGCCACCTCAGAATAGCCCGGTTCAGATGGTACCGGCCCACGATCTTGATGTCACTGTACAGCTCGGAGCTGACGTGGGTATGGTACAGCCTGTTCTGGGCATACCATCAACAGGCCCTTCCACGGCTGCACCTCCCTACTGCCTGCCTCCTCACACCCCTCATTACCACCTCCATCTGGAAGGTGGCACTGGCCATGTCCCTAGTTGGTGTCCCCACCGGGCGGCTGTCTACCTGGCCCCCCCGGCTGTGTGCTGCTGGTACTGCCCCTGCAATGGGTGCACCCCTGGCACGTCACCACTGTGTGCCCTGCCTCTGCCCCACTGCTCTCCTTCCTCTGTGGCACACTCAGGCCCTCACGCACATGTACCCACTCACACTCACACTCACTCACTCACACACACACACACACATGCCTCCAGTGGCTCCCCCTCCACCTCTTGGCCACACCTGCCCCCTGCTTCTTTGCGTAGCTCCCTGCCGCTCTGTCTCCACACTCCTCCACTATGGTTCCTCTGTAGCGCATTCATCCTCCCCTAACTTGCTCCCTTTTCTATTCGCTCATATCCACTTTCGCTCAACTTCCGCTTGCTCCGCTATTGCACACGTCGCCTGCTGTTGAATATCATACAGCACACATTATTCCTGGTGCCGCCCCCTGCATTTGTGCATGCATTCATTACTGTTGCACTGCAGCACATTGGGTTTTGTACTGCGCATCTGATGCCACTGAATATCGCACTTTAGCGCATATCCGCTTCTGCGTGGGCGCATCCCTATTGCGCATGGCGCAACTGCTCTGAATATCCCACCCTGTGTATATATCCTGTAACTGTATACTTTTTTCATTATGTTGCATGAATCCTTGCAATGTTTATACTCTGTGCGCACATGTGCAAGTCCGAAAGTGCGCCATTCTGCGATATTCAGCAGGAGGCAGTTCGCCACCGAAACAGGCTGAGCAACAGCGCCAATGCAAATGACGGCATGCGCAGCTCAGGGGGTATCCCTCATAAAGAGCGCACGCGATATTCAAAGGTTAGTGCACAATGCGCAACAGCAGAACAGCTGAAGTTGCGCTTCTACAGCGGAAATGAGCCAAAAATAAAAGACTCAAGGAAGAGGCACAAGAATGCTACAGAGATGCCAAGCGAGACAGACAGAGAGAGACAGACAGTAATAGTCCAGAACAGGGCAGGCAAGGGAAGTTGTGTGGGCCATAGGCTGCAGAGGCCAGCGGGGGTACCCGGTGCAGTGGAGGTAGCAGTCAGGACAGCTGGGGTAACAGAGCAACATCAGCCGGGGGGTCACAAGCCAGGAGATGGACAGTGCCAGCTTCCACATGGAAGCTGTAATGAGGGTGAGAATGCATGCTGCAGGGGGCGTGGCGTGGAAGGGCCCGTCGGTGATGCGCCCCCAACAGGCAGTACCATGCCCTTATCAGCTCTGAGCTGTACACAGATGTAGAGATCGTGGGCCGGTACCGCCTGAACAGGGCAATACTGAGATGGCTCTGTGAGCTGTGCCGTGATGTGATGCAGGCACCCTCACGACGGAGTCACGCTCTGTCGGTGGAGACCAAGGTGACAGCCTGCATGTGCCTGCTCACCACGGGCACCTTCCAGAGGCCGATAGGGGACACCACAGGCATCACACAGTCGGCCACGTCACGCATCCTCACCCAATTCCTCAGCGCACTGCTGCCACATGCTGCGGAGCACATCCAGTTCCCCAGCACAGCGGCAGGCGTACAGCAAACATGCAGGAGTTCCACAGGGTGCACGTATGCCTGGCGTGCTGGGACCATAGACTGCACCTATGCCCAGCCATTTGCATGCCACCTGGCTAATGGGGCTGCATATAGGAACAGGAAGGGCTAATTCAGTGTCAACTGCCCAGGTGGTGTGTGATGCCACTGGGCGCATAATCAATGTCTGTGCCACACCTGGCGGGCGCATGAGTACCTTTATATGGTAGCCAGTCCAGCACTGTGCCATCGATTCGAGGTGGGACATCCCCACAGGCCATCTAGTGGGTGAGTACGCATGTAGGAATTGCAAGCGTGGGGCAAGGGTGGGAATGCCACAGGTGCTATGGTAGTGGCACACAGGATATTGGCAATATGGACCTGAACATGATACTCATCTCCACCATCTCCACACAGGTGACAGCGGATACCCTCCGTCCCTGGCTGCTCACACCATGCCGGCGCCCCATGACCCCATCGCAGCAACATATAATGGGCGCGTACGCCACCACGCCAACATCGTAATTGGTGTTTGGGATGCTCAAGGCACGCTTCCGATGCCTGGAACACCTCCGGCGGTGCCTACAGTACAGCCCCTCAAAGGCCGTGGGATATTCCTGGCCTGTTGTATCCTGCACAACATGGCCAAGACTGTCAGGACTAGCCATTTAGGTCGAGGAGGGACAGCGATGGGGACGCCAGCGCGCGGGGTGATGATGGTGATGACAGCCCCCTGGACGGCGGGACCTCGACTGATCCGGCAGGCCCAGCTGCACCGGGACACCATCACGGAGGAGCATTATGCACGACACAGGTAAGTCAAGGGCCATGTGCAACCAGCACTGTCCTGGCGCAACCCACAGGCACCTGAGATAACACACCAGGGTGTATGAGCAAGGGAGTGGAAGGACCAGGCACACAAACACACCATCAGGAGGGTGAACAGTCATGGACACACACACACACACCAGGCACAAAGCGTGCATGGGCAGGTGCACAGCAGAGCAGGAACAGACATGCAACACACAGATCCACAGGCCACACCCACCACCTGTACTGTCCAAGTACATGTGTCAGATGCTGGGCACCCTTGCACCTTGGTGTACAGTACAATGCAGGCATCATCGCACACGCACCTGTGGACAGCAGTCAGGATGGGTGCAGGTGGTCCGTTATGTCGGCGTGATGTGCAGAGCACCCACCAGTGCACTGCCCACCATGACGCACAGTGCACACAGGGCAGCACCAGACAGGACCTGCACTGGGAGACAGGTCAGTCATGTTGCACCGTTCCACGGCCACCGCGGATGCGTGTGCGGCCCCGCCATGAC
Source organism: Neoceratodus forsteri (assembly GCA_016271365.2). Taxonomy (NCBI): domain Eukaryota; kingdom Metazoa; phylum Chordata; order Ceratodontiformes; family Ceratodontidae; genus Neoceratodus; species Neoceratodus forsteri. The sequence continues at coordinate 1,227,243,426 of CM057450.1, forward strand.
CCAACAGCACTGGCAGGCTGAGCAGGGGCCACATGGGGTGGCACCGATGGACCATCAGGGGTCCCACTGCGCGATCGCGACCTTGTCCGCACTGGGGTCTGTAGTATGCAAACATACCTGCACCAGGGGTGCTCGGGATGCCCACAGCAGAACCCGGCGTCGACAGGCTGGGTGTCGCACGATGCGGCAACGGGAGTGGAGAGCATACTGTGTGGGGTGCGCGGTACAGGGGCACCTGCTTGTGTGCCCAATGCAACCACGACAGCGACCAATGCCTGGGTCTGCCTGTCAATGGCGGCGGTCACATCCATCCGCATATGGACCATCTCTGCAAGGTTCAGAGCACAGTCCCTGCTGTGCCGCTCCACAGCCACGCACAGTGCCTCCACGGACATTGCAACCCGCCTTTGCTGCTGTACTGATTCCCGCAGCAGGCGGGTGTGCTCTTCAAATGGGTACTCTGCCACAACGGCATCCTGTCCCCCAGGGTATGGAAGGTCCTGATGCTCAACACCCCTTGAGGGTGGGCGCTGTTCACCAGGACCAGGAATGGGCATATCAAAGGGCGGTGGGCATGTGCCACCGCTGGACACTGTACCCCCAGACCTGGTGGGTGACTGCTGCTGCTGCCCCTCCAACCGCTGTGCCCCAGGGACCACTGTTCCACTGCTGGGCCGCAACAGTGCCAGACACCTGCACAGCCACCGGTGCTGCCCCACCGTGCTGACAGGCACAGCCTGGGACTGTGCCGACATGCTGGCACACACGTTGGAACCAGCGCGGCCCAGGGGCACATGCTGGCCTGCTGTGTGTCCGTCATGTGACACACACATGTCACTGCCCATTGCAGTCCTTGCATCATCAATGGTGCAGGTACGTGCTACAGCCACAGTCACAGCGTGCTGGCATGCTTGCATGCCAGACTGCTGAGACACAGGCTGTGCACCCCCCACACCTGACTCACCGACACCAGAGTTGACAGCCCGGCGTGCATGCTGGTGTAGTGCATGCTGGCTGGTGACAGAGGTGGATGGACCCTCCTCCATGTCCAGCAGGTCTTCCTCACTGCCTGGACCCACCACCACCGTCCCCTGAAGACGAACAGGATCTGTAACAGAAAGTGAGGACATGTGAGTGCATGTGAACAACCTTCCCCCCCCCCACCAACACCACCACGTCATACCGTGCAGTGATGGGCTTCCACCTGTCTGGAATCCACCTCCTGGTACGCCCTCAATAGCACTCCGCTGCATTGATGCAGCCAGTCGAGTCCTCAGCCGGAGTCAGCTCCGCCACCGCTGGCTGGCCCCGCCTGTGCCAGCACGTGCCGCCTGAGGCTGCCACCTCTCCTTCACCCTCCTGCGGTCTGTCCCCATCTTCTTTTGCATTCCTGCACGGGCGCTGGTGGCTTCCGTGCAGGTTCACTGCCGAGCTACCCCCTCCCATGCAGCCACCACGGGCCTGAGGGGTGCCCGCCGTCCACTCAGTAGTGGCTCCTCCTCCGAGTAGGCCTGAAAGGGCCTCTGTCTCCGCCGTGGTGAAGTTGGGCCCTCCTCCGCCCACCGTCCTCACCCTCACCTTGGCTCTGCTCGGTCATGTCGATCTGTATGGTGGAAGTGGACACCTGTCACTGTGCAGTCTACAGCGTTATCCCATGACCATTGTCCAGAACATCACACAGCATGCAACCCACCTCTCACCTGCAGTAACGAATCTGGCCAGCGCGGCCCAGTGTCACACATTTATAGCGCAACGCATGCAAATTAGGAGGGGAGCAACTGTAATGAGATGCAAATCACTCCACTGCGCCTTTGAATGGCTGATCAGATGATTTGCATGTGTCGGCTGAATATCGCGCCGTTGCGCTTTGCGCAATACGGTTGAGCCAGCTGAGCCAATGGCGCATATCTGTGGCTGTGTGGTACACTGCATTGCGCATGCCCAGGTAGCTTAGGCAGGCGTCTGCCGCGCCGAAGACATGCTGTGCGCGATCGGCAATTCAGACCATGGCCACCATTGTGCCAATGGCACTACAGCGCTGGTCACCACATGGCGCAGTGACAGTACTGCGCAATGGTCCACTGTGGCACTGGCACGCAGGTGTCCGATTGCGCAGGACGTGTGGACGTCCGATGGCGCTGTGCGTGGCCTTGCGCCACTGACCCATGACCTTGTGCACGACCTTTGCCCCCTGGCGCTGTACGTCTGGCATGTGTATGGCTCTGCTCGCTGTTGGTGACAAGCGCGATGTGGACCGGCCGGCGCTGTCCGAACAGCACGATAGGCAGTGATGGAGTTGTATTGCGAACATTTCCGACGTGGGTTGCGGCGCTGGGGTGCCATTTGCCACTGTACATTTGAAAATGGCACGCGGAGAGCACCACAATGGGGGCTTTGGGTTAGCCAACCTGGTGGCTGTGGTGGCGCCCACTATGGCTCACTGTTCGGTGTGCCCCTGCAGGTGCCCGCCACCATGTGTGGCAGCAGGTCGCCGCTGCCCTGGAGCAGGCCACTGGGCGGAGGACCCTGAACAGTGCAGGCACGCGGTACGGCGACCTGCAGAGGAGGGCGTCTTCTGCTTAAGCGCCCTAAGGTCGCGAGCCAGGGTAGCATTGTGCCCAGGCCAGGTGGGTGTGCTGTATGCACCGGTATTGTCTGCATGGGTGACTGTGTAATGTAATCTGTGCATGGGGGTGGGTTGGGCTGTGGTTTGCTGTGAGGGTGTTTGCAGGTGTGTGCTGTTTGGGTCTGGATGTGTGGGCAGGCACACTCAATGGGGCAAGGGGCTGTCTGCTTTGGGATCTCACTGATGTTTTTCTCTTCCTTTGTCTCCCACAGGCGTGGAGGAGCGGAGGCAGGCACGGGCTCAGGCATGGGATGGCGGTGCCAGGGTGGCTGGCGGAGGAGGGGTGCAACAGCCACAGCCACAGCAGCAGCAACAGCAGCAGCAGCCGCAGCACCTGATGCAGCGGCTTGATGAGGGTGAGTGTCATTACATCATGGATGCTATTGCATGCTGTGGGGGGGGGGTACGGCCACCATCCATGGACAACACTGCCATGCACGCGACGTGTGACAGTCAGCACTGTCCAGTGGCACTGCATGTCTGTGAGTGCATCACTGGTGGTCCATGCATGCACTGGGCACATGGCTGGGTGTGGGGGTGCATTGTTAGTTCTGCAGTGTGTCCCTGTGCCCATCTGTGGCATGGGTGGTGGGCCTCTGCCTACCTCCTGGTTGTGCTGTTCCATTGCTATGCTGCTGGGGTGTCATTGCTTGCCCTATGGAGCCTCTGGACTGCTCAGCTGGGCTGGCCTTGTTGCGCTATGAGGCATCATATCTACTCAGCTTCCCCTCCTGGTTGCGCTATGGCGCGGTTTATGCGATATTCAGGCGTTGGCTGTTGCGCAGTGGCCTTGCTTCCATGTTTGAATATCGTGACGATTGTGCATGTGCGCAAGTGACCTGCGCTTGCTCTTGCTGTTGCGCACTCTTCGGGCGCAGTTTGAATATCCGGCCCTGTGTATATATCCTGTAACTCTACGCATGTTATATTATGTTGTCCATACCCTATGCTTACTGTAAAATTCCCTGTATATGGCTACTGCCCGGGATGTACCTGGAAACTAGCCTTGGCTCAGTGCGCTTTTCCTGGGAACCAAATTTTAAATAAATAAATAAATAAAAATGTTACCCTGCTTTTTAACTAGAACTCTCTTTGATTACTCTCATCTTGTTGCACTCAGGCTGGGTGGGCAGCGATTCCTCCAATCATTATTAGTTGACAGGGTTTGAGTTTTGTAAGAATTGAAATTCGTGTATTCTTTGGAATGACTTCAGTACTTTTCTAGCCGTGGTTTTGTACCACGCAATCATGCTTATAGTCATATTAGCAATCTTTTGTATTTTTTTGTTATAAAACAATAAACAAAACTTGAGACTGTGTCTACCTGTGATTAGACTGCACAGTAAATAACTCACAGTCACAAGTGCACAATCTGTACATAATTAACGGCCTGTAATAAATCTGAACAATGCAAAAAATGCAATCAGTTTTCATCTAGACACATACAAATTACCTACATATGACAAAAAAAATAGCACATATCAGAACAAACATGCCACATACACATAGCCCATATCACCCACTCAACAGGCACATGCACACACCACCACCACCACCAACAGCAGTAACTCATTCACTCCTTTCATACAGTCATAAAAATGGAGCCCCAGAATGCAGCTCAGCATGCTACAGGACACAAGTTAACTGTACCTTCTTCAAGGTTCAGCTCCTACTCACTGACACATGACAGCATATTATGCTTCCTAAATCTGTCATGTTGTAAAGCAGAGCAAAGCATATATTTTTGATTCCCCTTCAATTAAAAAATGGTCTTTTAAATCAATTCATTCGAAGCTTAAAAGAAAAAAAAGTTATGAATCAAGAAATACCTAAAGTAGATATAGAAACAGCAGGCATGTTAATCAGTGCAAGTAGTGATTGTACTAGAGAGCTGAGCCTTATGTTATTAACTCTTTAATGCCAGAGTGAAAGCTGTGTTATCTAATACTGTGGCCAGTCAGCCTATTTGACCTGTTAGTGTTAACTCAGCTTCCTCATCTGGAAACTAGTTTGTTCAGTGGATGAATACCAGGATGAGGTTTGTGAAAAGACTGCTGCTGCCCACTACAAAGCCAGATAATGCTGCCTGCACTTTCTGTGATGTGACACTATAGACCAGATGGGACAAAAGTAGGAGTAGTAGATCCAGCTATATAGTGGAATAGCACCCACTACTCTGTTTCGCCAGCATGCTGTTGCTGTTTTAGTCTAATCTGAGAGAAGAGATAATGTCATATTTTTTGAGAGAAAGTGTTAGTTGTCTTATCAAAATTGCTACAAAAGGATAACATAACCTGAAGTAGACTGGGCCAGCTCACCGGCGCAGAGGCAGGGTGTCCATCTGCGATGCCAACGACCCGAGTTCGGGAACGAGCTCGAGATGTCAGAGGACTAGCCAGGGAGGAAGGATCGAGCGTCACAGGGACTGCTCTCCTCGGGGGGTATCCGGCATACTACGGACCTCAGCGGAGGCTGGGGAACGTTAGTGCCGACGTCATATCGGTGGGGGCGGGCGGATTCTGGCAGTCACTGCACGCCCCGCACCCATATAGCTTACTGAAAATGCCAGCCCCAAAAAAAGCATGAAGTTCTGCTCCACACTCCACTGCCTACCGTGTCCGCTGGTGAGGCCCCACCCTGGTGATAAGCCAGGCAAGTTACCACTGACCTGGGAGGGGGCGCCCGGGGTAGGCCTGGGGATGGGGAGGTGGTGTAAGTGGGAGCTGAGCCCCTGCAGGGGGAGAGTCAGGGAAAGCCAGCACAAAATAATAAATAAATAACGTGAATTAGACAAAGTTTACATAAGTAATTAGACTTTGGTTGAATTCCCCCCCCCCAAAAAAAAAACTCCATCCATTCTCCTGGTAAATCATTGCATGACAAATGTGATAAAGACCAGATGATTATACATTCAGGCACATATACTGAACGTTTCAACTGGATGTCACCCCCCAATAAGTGCCTTACCACAATTACAAGAATGCATTAGACAGCAAAATTGTTATTACTGCTAGTACACTTTAATAAAAGGAAAAATTCCATAGTATTCTAAATTGCTTCTTGTAGAGGTATATTTTCTTGAAGACAGTACTCTTTTTTTCTGGGGGATGGGGGTGAAGTTCCGCAGCACTTGCGATATCTAAGCTGAGAGGCGATGCACAGAGAGTAAGCAAAAGTGAATAAATCAGCTGAGCTAATCACCTTCACTCATATTCTTCCTGACCCAAACACATGAAAGACAGAAAGCTATTTTTAATCTGTAAGGTGCTCTTAACTGTTTACTGTGTAGCCCTCTGTACAATACAGTGTATGCTCTTTAGAAGATAGTAATCTTTTTTTTTTGGTGGGGGGAGCTCTAGCTGAGATCCAGGATAGGCTGATATTCAACCAACTTAAACATTACTTTGACACCAGTGACATCCTGAATGCTATTCAGAACATGGCTTCAGATCTAATCATAGCATAGACACTGCACTGGTCTGGCTGACCACTGATATCATCCGTGCAAGGGACTCTGGCTTTGCAACAGGTGCCATCTTCATTGATTTGGCTAAGGCCTGTGACTTGGGTAACCACAACATCCTCCGCACAAATCTAAACATGGTGTGACGTGATGAGCACTCCTGCCTCTGGTTTAAAAACTGTGGGCTGGATTTTCAAAATGTGGAGCAGGTTTTGGCAGTGCACCACCAAACCCCCTCATCGCAGCTGCACCGAATTTTACAATCTCGGGTGCAGCTACAACAGTTTCTATGATTTACAGCTGCCTGTGCCAAATATCTGGTGCAAGCGCATAAAAAAGGCCCTCAGGATTGCCACAAGCTAGACCACAAAAGGTTAGTCTAACTTGTGGCAATTTGCCCACGGGATAGAAAATCCCAATCGCCGGCCAGGAGAATGCCGCAAGCCCCGTGTGCCATATGTTCGTCGTACCAGAGGCTTGTGGCATTCTCGGAGGCTTGAAAGTCCTACCCAATGTGTTGAGCAGGAAGCAGTTGATAAAATTGAGAGGTTGCTTATCCCCCCTTGGACCAGTTTGGGGGGGGGGGCACAGGGTACAATACTTGAACCTACGCTCTTTTCTCTCTTTGTGAATGACCTGCCTGTAAACTGTGGTAGGGGCAAAGTTGCTCCTTTATGCAGATGATGCTGTACTGTACCAAAGCCACTCTGACCCAGCCTTCCTAAATTCAGGGTTGGCAGAAGACTTCAAGCAACTTAAACAATGGTTCGTAAGGAATACACTGGTGTTAAACAATAAGACCAAACCAATGTTGTTTGGAACTAGGAGACTGGGAATGGACATAGGTATTTTGTTAAAACTTCATTCAGCGTCTGGCAACCAGAGCAAAGAGGTAAATGTCCTGAAATACCTTGGTGTCCACCTTGACCAACATTTAAGCTTCTGGCCCCATGTCGACTGCCTGTCAAAAGCTGTCCACCAAAACTTGGACTATTGTTCTGTATTATGGCCTACCTCATCCAGATAGCGCAACTAACCATCGCCAACAGTATCCTGCTACTCAAGCTACTATATGGGGCTCTTATGGCAGAGGGCTGAGGCACTCAATCACATCTTTTTGCAGCTGTATTGGCTGACTTGAACTTGTTAGTTTTGCCCTCAGGTAAGGCCTGTGCTGTAGCCTTGGCCCTTCTCCACAGGGTATTTTGGTATTTAATAATGTGGGCCTGGTAGTTTGCAACATGCAGGCCTAATGAAGCAAAGGGATAAGTGAGTTTTCCCATGACAGCCAACCTCCCGGATTCCTTGTCAGGTGGGAGAGAGCTCATGTGTTTTGGTGCCCTGAATATACCATGAGCAGCCGTCATCACCACAGAATCAGTTTCTGGCTGATTTGCATAGTAAGGATTATTAGATGGTGCAGGGTACATCTTATTAGCCTTTCTAGATACAGCTGTAATGGCATGTGGTCTATACCAGGCTGCATACACTATGTAGCATCCTCCGACTTGGGTATAACGGAAGAATGACAATGGACAGAGTTCCTGGCACCTCCCAAGAACTTCATTAAATTTCTCTTTGTAGAGTCTTCTTCCTCCAAAGCACAGCCCATGGCACTGCATTTGCTGCATCAAGGACTGAAAACAGGGATCCTCTGGGGGTGGATTTGGAATGTTCACCAGAGTCCTCACTACAGGAAGATAAGGTGGAACTTGCGCCAGGTATATACTGGTCTTCAGCATATCCTTCCCCTCCTCATAATCCTCCTCCATTATAAAGTTAGGATTATATTCAACCTCATCGTCTCCCTCAGTGATGGGAATAGAAGACCACACCGGCGACGCTTGCTGTATCTGTTGAGGAGGTCTCCTTTGCAGTGTGTTGGTTTAAGGCATTGATGAGGTCTGGGAAGTAGGAATTTCTGTTGATGGCAAAACAGGCTGCACATGTCAGCCTGGTAGTAAGTGTCATATCATTTCTGAAAAGAACCCCAGCACTGTTTGTGCGCTGACGATGCCTGTAATAAGGATCATGACTGTTACAGTTGATGGAAGGAAAAGACCCAGCAACAACGGCAATGTACCATCAGTAATAAGTCCAGCAGTGCCTAAGCCAAGCCTCAACCTTGGTGTCTGGTCGATGGTCAGGGAGGGCTTTCACCACTGCCAAGGCAGACGACAAGATACAAGGGTTACCTCACGGCCACAGCGGCGACCTAGATCTCATTTTTGTCCTTGTGCTTATGTTTGTGGCTTCCTGATGATCACTTTTCTTTCAAATTCAACAACTGCAATTCAGTCGACGAGGCAAGCAATGCAGACTTTTCCTGCAGTTGCTTTTCCATAGCTACTAAAGTTTTCTGCAGGATGGACTTTTCCAGCACTCTTTTCCAGCATCACCTGGCAGTGGAGTTAAAGCCCCTGCAAATGTCACAAGCGTTAACATTGTGAGAGAGGCCTAAGCAGCAGACACACACACACCAGAATAACTTAGATGGTTGTTTCGGTGACATACAGAAGTGCCGAAAATCACTAAATCGGTGATTATTTAATGTTCTAAAAATAGTAAATGATGGCTAGAGGATGACGTTTTCATGGCAGGTATGATCAATGGTGGAAAAAGAACTGAAGAGAGATGGGGCTGCCCATGTCTATGTAGATGCTGGCGCATGACATCATTGTGGGCGGCCCCTGGCTTGCAAATGTTTCCATGTGGTCCTAGCGCTGACAAAGGCATTGTTCCAAAGCTGTAGCCTGATGAAAGAGATATCTTCAAAGAAGATCAAGTAAGTGCCTTAGCTGGGATCTGAACCCAGGCAGCCCAGAATACTGTTCCAGTTACACTATAAGCCATGCCACCAAGGCAAATGAAACCTGGGACTCCCAGAATCACCTTACTATTTCTCTAATGCAAAACCTGGTGCAGCACAGATAATAGCATTTTCATACACATGGGTGCAGTATGCACATATGGAAACCAAACAAACAATGAGAGAAAGAAGCAAGTGCCGTAGCTGGGATTTGAACCCACGCCATCTGGAATACCATTCCGGTTGTGCCAACAAGGCATCTGGAAACCTGGGTCTACCAAAAGCACCTTACTCTTTCTGTAATGCAGAATCTGGTGCTGCACAGATAATTACATTTTCATACATACAGGTGTGGTGTGCACATATGGAACCCAAACAAACAGAAGAAAGAAAAAAAATAAGTGCCTTAGCTGGACTTTGAACCCAGGTCACCCAGAATGCTGTTCCAGTTGCACTAGCAGCTGTGTCACCAAGGCAACTGTAAACCTGGGACTCCAAGAAGTACCTTACTCTTTCTCTAATGCACAACCTGGTGCTGCACAGATAATTATATTTTTGCAGATGCTCAGGGCCAAGAGTCCACCTGGCTTCAGAAGTGCAGGGCAGGGCCCTTTGGGCCCTATGCCAAAAGAAGACTTCTTTTCACTATATGGTTACTTGTTGCAGCCAACCCGGCACTTTCCCTTCCCAGGCCGGGGGCCACATGGCAGCACCGTAATATGGTTACTTGTTATGGCCAAACCTGCAATTTCCCTCCCCAGGCTGGTGGGGGCCACATGGCAGCACCATACCCCCAGTCGCGACCCATCCAACTGGCTCATTGAGCTGGCCCATGAACGTAGCTCACTGGCATGGGATCACAATGCATTTTATTTTATTCATTCAATCTCGGATTACAAAATACCTTTGAGCACAAGTAGGTCATTTACAAAGGTTCCACGTCAGTGGGGAGGGTTACAAACAGACATAGGAAGGACTAACAATTGAATTACATAAATACAGTAACAAAGTTAATTACATCATAAAAATCGGCACTATACAGAATAACAGAGAGGAGAAGAAGAGATGGGAGTAGGATTTTAGGACCAAAGGAGATGGGTAGCAGCCAGAGGCATTGTCAAAGTTGCTGTGGGAGAAGGCAGGAATGAGGGGTGAGAAAATGGAGAAGAGGGGGAAATGGTTTGAAGAGCAAAGGAAAGGGGTAGCAGCCAGGGGACTAGTCAGTTCATCACACCATGTAATCGGGGGGGGGGGTGAGCAGGGAGCAGTTAAGAGGGTGTAAGTTGCGGGACAGGCATACCTTTGCTTAGGTGGCACACTCACAGAAGTTTTCAGATATGAGATACTGCTGGAGCATGTGCTTGAACTGGCCAAGTCTGGGTGGACTAGTTAATACACTATTCAATCCACTGAACCAGAGTGGAGATCTATAGGCAAAGGAACACTGACCTTGAGTTGTTCAGCACCTAGGAATTAGGAGGAGCTGGGTGGTAGAAGTGCGAGTGCGTTGGGACCCGCTGGAACAAAAGCCAGGCCTGCACACGTTTCCTAATAACTTTTTGGGGGGGGCATTTTGATCACAAATTTTCAACAGTCATTTTATTATTCCCCCTTAAGACATGACAGGAGCCATTTATAAAATACTGGCCAAAACATTATTTTCCAACATGATTTAGCCAGGATCTGAAAAATGACACCCGTCATGTTTATAAGAATGTGTGAAAAAAATAGCTATATTGAAAATCTGGAGTCAAAATAAAAAACCTAGAATTTGACGGCAGATAAGAACCACTTGGCCCACCTAGTCTGTCCATATTTGTTTTCCTTCCTACAGTGTCACTGCAGGCACTATTTGGTCTCTGGCTCCCCCCCCTGCTTTCCACTAAGATTCCCTTATGTTTATCCTATGCATTCTTGAACCCCACAACTGTTTTCACCACCACCATTTCCACTGGAAGAATGTTTCAGGCATCAACCACTCTTTCTGTGAAGAAGTACTTCCTCATATCTCCCCCAAATTTACCATCCCCAGCTTTCATTTCATGCCCCCTTGTCCATGAGCGTCCTTTTTCTGAAAACTACTCCCCTCTTGTACCTCATTTACTTCCATGAGGTATTTAAAGGTCTCACTTGTATCCTCCCTTACCTTCTCTCTTCCAGGGTGTAAATATTGAGGTCCTGTAGTCTCCTTGTAGAGTTTCTTATGCAGACCCTGCACCATTTTAGTTGCCCGCCTCTGGACAGCCTCCACTCTGTCTATGTCCTTCTGGAGACATGGTCTCTAGAACTAGACAGAGTACTCTAGGTGGGGTCTCACCAGCAATCTATACAGAGGCAGCACCACTTCCCCCTTCTGCTAATGATACCCCTCCCTATGTACCCCAGCATTCCATGGCCCTCCCTACTGCCTTGTCTCACTGCCTGGCCACCTTTAGGTCATCAGATATGATACCCTCGGGTCTCCTTCCTGTTTGGAGGTCATCACTACCTCTTTTCCCATTTTGTACTCCATCTCTGCGTTTCTGTGCCCTACGTGCATGATTGTACACTTTTTCACACTGAAACCCAGCTACCATACCCTTAACCACTCGTTGAATGTTCTCAGGTCTGTATGCATTCTTTCAACATACACACCCCCAGAGTGTCTACCCTATAGCAGATTTTGTTGTCATCTGCAAAGCGGCAACTTCCCTTCTAGCTCATTTGCAATGTCACTTATAAAGACATTAAAGAGAACTGGTCCCAGTACTGATCCTTGAGGCACCCCACTGGTCACCCTCCCTTCCTCAGAATGAACTCTGTTTACCACCATTGCCCGTTGCCTATTCCTTAACCAATTTCTTACCTAGTTTACCATCTCTGAACCCACCAATAAGCTGCCCAGTCTTCTAATGAGTCTCCTCTGTGGAATGGTGTTGAAAGCCTTACTGAAGGCCAGCCCGATGGTGCTGAGAGCTGAGGCGCTAGACACCTTGCCTCACACTACGCTGGTGACCCGGGTTCGAGAACGAACTCGGGTCGTTGGGGAGCCAGTGTGGGGGGGAGGGGAATGGAGCAGGATTGAACGGGCACAAAGCAGCTCTCCCCTCCCAGGGGTGGTTTCCTGTAGCCCCCGTAGTTCCACTCCAACCCGGTGGGAGTCTGGTGGGAAGCGTAGGCGGGTGGGAGTGGCAGTGATAGCAAGGGGTGGGGTAGAAGGGGCTGAGCCAGTACCAGGCATGTGCCTCCACGCATGCCCACATACGTGTCTGCTGGGGTCCCAGGTCGGGAAGAAAAAATGGGGTACAAACCTAAAAAAAAGCCTTACTGAAATCTAGGTAGGCCACATCCACCACTTCACCCTGATCTATTTCCCTGGTCACCCAGTCAAAGAAATCTATCAGATTTGTTTGATATGACCACCTCACCATCAATCCATGCTGCCTCAGGTCTTGTAACCTACTGGATTCAAGATATTCTGCAATCCTTTCCTTCAGCAGTGTCCCGATTAACTTCCCCACCATCTATGTCAAGCTGACTGGCCTATAGTTGCCAGCCTCCTCCCTGCTACCACTTTTGTGAAGTGGGATTACATCTGCCCTCATCCAGTCCTCTGGGACAACATAGATTTGTTTACAGCTGCCCACAGAGCAACCACAGGTTTGCAGGTCTAAAAACATGCGCTGTTGGTTGCCAGCCTGTTTGGATTGGTACATGCGCAACTGACAATTTGGGCACTTTTTTTTTTATCTGCTCACTAGCTATTGGTCATCACTGAGGAGCATGAGGGGTGGAGAAGCACTGTCAGCAGTCACAAGAACAGGCTGCTTCTTCAAAAGATGGTCAGCTGTGGCACAGATGGTCACGTAATGTATGCAAGTGCCAGTCCCCTTCTCTGGCTCCCATGTACCACTGTGACTGACAGACTGACAACTATTCAGACAGCTGGAAAGTGTCAGACGTCACATGGCAGACAGGCGGACACTAATGGTAAGTGTTCTTTACTCATGTTAACTGACCTGCCCACTTCCGAACAAAGTAACCTGTGCTGTCCCTGTTCAGTGCACCACATTGCCTGATATCAGATAGATAGATATTTTATTTATAAAAGTGCCCATTTCCAGAGACTCTGTGCATTGTACAATAAAAACAAACAACAATGTAATAGTATAAAATAATGTACAACTATGTACTTAGCAATTCAACTGAGAGCGGATTAAAATTAATCTATCTATCATTAAAACAGACCGCTAGTCAATCATTAAAAGCTTGATGGAACAGATAAGTTTTTAAACCCTTTTTAAAGGCTTCTACCGAGGGAGCCCCCCTCAAATAAGCAGGAAATGAGTTCCACAGGGTAGGCATGGCACTGGGAACGCCCTGTCCCCCGAATGCTGCAACTTAGCCCTGGGATCTCCAAAGAGGCCTAACCCGGCAGCACAGAGTGCCCGGGGTGGGGACAAGAAGATCATGCAGATAGACAGGTCCCCTATCGTGCAGGGTCTTGTAGGTCAAAAGCCCTACCTTATCTATATTACAGTGGAGAGAGGTTGTGTCACGCTGACCGAAGAGCAAGCATCATGGAGGAGTGTTCTGATCAGTTGTTTTCAAATAAATTTTAATAAAAAATAAAAGCTCTGTTAACAGCGTATCCTCTTACTGCCAGTTTAACAAAAACCTGCCCTGCTGCTGCCAGATCAAGTGAGCATGAGTATTGGTGCTTGACTTGTCTCAGGCCCTGTCTGTTAGTTTGTGAGGGGAGGCAGTGATCAGTTTGAGGGATAAATTCTGTATCTTTAATGAGCTAAATTGATTAGAATAAAAAAAGAGCTGCCTTGAGGACATACTGAGTGTGAGGGGAGTTAGTCTGACTGTGAGGAAAGGGAGCAAAATCAAAAGTTATTTTAAGAGCTAATATTTTGCAAAGCAAACCCTGCTCTGCCCAAGAGAACAAGCAAGGACAGTAGGCAGTAAGAATCCAGTACTAACAATGGGATGGGATGGGAGGGACTTGGAGAGTAAGCAGCAAATTCATTTTTGACATTTTAAGAAATAAGGAATCGCCTAAAATCAGCTCCAAATCAAAGACAGAGTCCAAACTTTTGAAAATCCATGCTTGCTATAGTCCCCCAGCACAATTATTGTGTTGTATTCATTTGCTGAATAATTCTTACAATTTATTTGAAAACATGGTCATGAGCCCACAACAAAATTAATATAATTAAAACTTGGTGTAATTTGCTTTTAAACTGCAGGACAACAGAAAGTTTGTACCAGACAACCAAAGTCATAGTTGCCTGTGGGCAACTTATTTTCAAATTTTTTTCCCCAGCCTGCTGAAAACCCTACTGAGCATACTCAGATGCAAAATTCCAAAACTTTGTAACTCTAAGCCCAATTGGGACCACTCTTAACGCTTGTAAAATTGGTCTCATGCATTCTTAAGGTATGAGAACAGCAAGACAAAGGTAAGTGGTTCTGATACCCTAAGAATGTAAGGAAGACCACTCTTTCAAACCATTAAGAGTGATTTCAGTGGTGATATTAATACATTATTGATCAAGTTCAACCAATAATATATAATTTTTTTTACATTTTTACCAGATCGTGACATTTCCAGGACAGCTGCACGTGAGACAGCTTCACAGAATTGCTCACACGCAGAGGAAAGGAGTTCGCAAATTGGTTGGGAGTGCTCCTTTGATCTATAATTTTTCCAAGAAACCTTCAAAAGGCACACCCTTGGCACAAGCCCCTTCTGCCCTAAATGTTTTGGAACAAAATTCCATACCACCTCAGCTGTAGGAGAGAGCAAAGAAAACAGCCAAAAACAGTGCTTTTAATGCATTTTTGGTATTTCCAGATCTTGGAATGTGGATAAACATCTGTCACTAAACTTCCACGTTGTTAGAACTTGCCACGCAGACTGTGCATGCCAAATGTTGCGCAGTTTAGTTGAAAAGCACTGTTACTAAGGTGCAAAGATTTGGGTTTAACATTGAACACCCCTCACAATGCTAACTATACTTGCACTACCTCACAAGGTATATATACATATATATATATAAATAAATATTAAAAAGCAAGGGATCTAGCATTGACCCCTGGGTTACTCCATACAGAACATTCCCCAGCGCTTCCTGTTTTAATGATGTGGAGAAGGGAGTCAGCAGCAGGCTACTGACGACACTAAACTGTAAGAAGAGTGGACACAGCAGAGGGGAACATGCACTACAGGCAGACCTGCACACATGAGGGGTGTTGGCTGAGAAATGGGGACTAAGATGTGTGTCAATACAAGCTACTACACCTAGGGGTGAGCAATCTGGGTTGCACTTGCACCCTGTATGGTGCAACAGTGGACAGCAGAACTAAGGAAGATTATCTAGGGGTAATAGAGGACAGTAAGCAAAAGCCAGGCAGGTAATGTGCTGCTGCAGTCAAGAGAGCAAATGCAATGTTGAGATGTATCAGGAAGTGAGAAGAGGGTCACGGGATACTTATTTATTTATTTATTTATTCTAGGATTACAAATACCTTTGAGCCAAGGCTCTTTTACAAAGGTTCCACGTCACTGGTACAATTAAGACAAACATAAGCAAAGATAACAGTTTATAAAATAAAAAAAAACATAGTCTTGTAGAGGAAAAAAGAACAATAAGGTGAAACTTTGGAGAAGGGAAAGGGAAAGGAGGAGGGTGAAATCAGGGAGACTAAGTGGATGGGAGAAAAGGGGAGGTAGGTGGGGGGGACAAAGAGAGGAGAGGTGGAAGGCGGGTAAGAATAGAGGTACTGCAGTCGGATGGCACTTGTCATGGGCCAGCAGGGAAGGTGAAGATAGGAAGGGGGGGGGGGGTTGCTGGCAAAGTGCAGGAGTAGATGTGGATCCAAAAGGGCATCTTCAGCTATGGAACCAAAAGACATATTTAGCCACAACAGTCACAGAGGTTGGAGGCAGTGAGTGTTAGGCAGAGCTGAGTCTTAAAAGTGCTGAGCAAAAGTGAGGATGAGATGTCGCTGGGAAGACCGTTGTACCAACTAGCGGCCCAGTAAGCAAAGGATCTTTGGCCTTGTGTTGTGTGGCAATGCGGGATTTGCAGAAGCTGAGGTTTCAATCCCCTGGTATGATGGGTGTGAATTCTCAGTTGTATGAGGGCACAGACTCCGGTGGGGGGGGGCAAGGCCCAGCAAGATTTTCTTAGTAGTAATACAAGTTTGGTGTTTTATTCAATTGGCAAGATTCAACCATCCAGTTTGAGAATAGGGATCACAGGTGTGAGTTAGGCGTTGGGAGCCAGTGACAAGTCGACAGGCCTTGTTGAGGGCGGTGGATACATGTTTGAGTGTGGTGGTTGTAGCAGAGCCGTAAATGATAATGCCATAATCAATGATGGATATGATGGAGCTCTGGACAGCAACAGCGAGGGCTTTGGGTGTCAGGTGTTTCCTATGACGGAATAGCAGGCCTAGCCGGGAGTTAACGGCTTTGGCGACATGGTCGATGTGGGCAGTGTAGGAGAGGTGAGGGTCAAGGGTGATCCCGAGGTATTTAAAGTTTTTGAGCTGTTCCACTGCCGCACCTTGTCTGGTGATAACGGAGAGTTGGAAGTGCTTATGTTTATTTTGGAAGCTGCTGAAGATCATGGCCTTTGTTTTTTTTTTTGATTAAGGATCAGTTTGTGTTTTGTGATAGAGCTAGGGTAGGGATATGACCCGCACCTTGTAAAAGATTCTGGTTAGACCACACTTGGAGTAATATATCTAGTTCTAATTGCAACAGTACAGCAAGGACATTGAAGAGATCGAGAGGATCCAGCACAGGGCCACAAGCTGATTAGATGCTTGGGGGGCAAAAATTATAAAGAGAGATTAAATATGTCCAACATATTCAGTCTAGGGAAGACAAGGCTAAGAGATGGTCATAATCAGCAATCTGAATACTAAAAGGGATTGACATGGAGGAGTACACACAGATATCTGAGCTGGTGAGTGCAAGTAGAAACAAAGGGCACACACTCAAACTGAGAGGTGCACGATAAGGGGAAACGACAGAAAGAATTACGTTATGCAGGGGATGATAAACACATAAAATATCCTATCCAGTGAGACTGTGGATGCTGACACTGCTAAAGCTTTTAAAGCAGGACTAAACAGATTATTTAACTAGAATGGCACTGAGGGTTACACAGCATGAGAAGGGGGGAAAGTCTGGCTAAAAAGCCTGGATGTTATCTTCATACTCAAATTGGATTTTTATACCACTCAATAATGTGTTGGGGGCTGGGTGCATCACTTTTCACACTTTGAAATGCAAACTATTTATTTCACCTTTTAATTTCACCATCAAAATAATCACCTAGCTCTGGTCAGAACGCTGAGGCAATTACTGATTTTGTGAAAAAAAAAATGGAATATTTTAATTCTAATGGGGCTATCTCAGGCACAAAACATCTGAAATAAACTACAAAAAAAGTCAGTATGATTGTTGACGTAGCTGAAAGACTGTGTACATGATGCGGCGTGTGTGTATACTGCCATCCAGTGGGATAAAGTAGAACAACAGTGTGACATCGGAGCATTTTCCACCTAGTAAATAGAGTATGAGTGAAGGGGCATCAGTGCTTCACTAATTTGCAAAGCCATTTTGGCAATTAAATCTAGCAGAGGGACAATATTTTTACCAAATTTATTTCAGATAAATGTAGGGAATAACCTTATCTTTAGCTCTGTGCCAAGATTTGTCTTAGAGAACTACTGTACTGAATGCAGCTGCTGTCAGTCAAGCTTAGACATATCTTGGGGGTATCTAAGCATACCTCTCAACTGTCCCTGATTTTACCTCAAAATTTTCGTCTGTCCCTCATAAAATTTGGGTTTTTATGACTAAACAGTGGGGGTTGTAAGCACAAAATAATGTCAAACATTAAAGTTACAGAATTGCTCTTCTTCAGAAAATGCATCTTACATTAATCCCCTTATTCTATCAACTTTATAGGTGAATATTACCAATTTTTAAGACGTGTCCCTGATTTGGGGTCTTTGTCCCTGATTTTTTTAAGCCCTGTCCCTGATTTATGAGACAAGAGGTTGAGAAGTATGTATCTATGGTGGGGATCTGAGAAAGCAATACACTTTAAAAAAGGTGCAAATCAAATGTGACAATGAAGCACAGCTTCCCCTGGATTAAGAGATCTAGGAGAGCTTCCTGTCTCCTGCTCATCATCAAGATGGAAGGTAAACATCAGCTATTTTTATTTTTTTTTAACTACCATAACCACACACTTCTGAAGTGCAAAAAAATATAGAGGCTGAGGGGACTCGAGCTCTATTTAAGGTATACTCTGGAGCTGTTCCACACTGCAGGGATGCTGGTCCCAAATACACCTAAAGATGGTACAGAGTTTTCAGGCGCCACTCCAATTTTCTATCACGGGGTTGTTTTCAATATACAAAAATGATTACAATCAAATGGTTACAAACAACCCCTTTTGCCATCACCACCACAGAGGGCTGGCTGCATACACTGGAGGAAATACCAGACCCAGAAAGGATCACTGCATCACTGCCTGACCACATTCCTAGCTCAGTGGCAACCAATCTCACGGATGTTAGTAGGTGCAGATACCATTCAAGTACTGAGAGTGGGAAGCACCTATGATGTAGGCACTTCTATTTTAGAGCTTTCAAAGAAATTTGCAGCAACCCAAACGGATCTAGATGAGATGCTTGAAAAAACATATCATAGTGGGTAGGTAGATTCTAAGAGGATAGCTGGTAGATCTCTCGTCTTACTATCTGCTGCTTTATCATTCTCACCGAAATATGCCTTTGGTCTGTTAAAATGTATTTTTTTAAATGGCAAGATCTCTGTGTCAAAACAAGTCACTCAGTACCCAGTTTATTTTAAATACTGATCTACAACTGAGAAAGACCACTCAGCAAAGACTGTCTCAATATGACATACCGTGATTTTGTGTTAAGAAAATTAAAAAGGCAACATATATGATCTTGAAACAAACTCATATGACCACTGGTCATTGGAGCAGATTCCTCCTCTGCGAGTCCTACTGTATGTTAAATTATATTGTCTAGTTTTTTTCTGTTTGTTTTTAACTTTGTAGAGTTTGTGAATTGCAACAGCGAGAGATGCAATGTGAAGATTGTGTCTATAGCCTAAGGAAATCATCCACTTTAAAATGGGAGTTGTACACATTTGAATGGATTGCTAAAAACTGTACACAGCAAGTACACAACACCACAGGTTAGGAAAGAAAAAAGTGATCAGCATATTCAGTAAACAAGCAAAGTAAAATTAGGATCCCCAGGTCAAATGTAATACAGCTTGTCCCCACTAAAATATTATGCTGAGAGTACAATGGGATGAGCAGTGTTGCTTAGGTTTAGAAACAAAGAAACGATAGACAATAGTGGCAAAAAAAAGACCAACGGTCCAACCAGTCTGCCTGAGTTCTTTATTTAGACCTAGGGCCCACTGTTTCTCCCGGGTCCTAGCACTCCCCACCCAACCCCAATTCCCCCACCCCGATTCTGACGCCCTGAGCAACCACTATACACTTAATTTTGTCGCAGCCATCCTTAAAACCACTAATGGGTTCTGCACCCACCCCCTCGACTGAGAGACTGTTCCACAGCTCCACCACTCTTCCTGTAAAATAGTGTTTCCTCACATCCCTCCTGAACCTCCCTCCTGTCAGCTTCCACACATACCCATGTGACTGCAAGCTGGTATTCAAGTTAAATAGTTCCCCACTTCAATAGTTCACCCTGTTAATCCCTTTTAGGAATCTGAAGGTCTCTATCATATCTCCCTTCTGGTCTCCAATGAGTACATGTTCAGTGCCTTGAGGCGCTCCTCGTAAGATAGGCCCTGCTAGTCCTGAATCATTTTTGTTACTCTGGGGCTCTGCACTGTCTCGAGCCTATCCCTATCCTTCCTGAGGTGAGGACCCCAGAACTGGGCAGAGTACTCCAGGTATGGTCTCACCAAGGATATATACAGGGGAAGTATTACCTCCATTTTTCTGCTATCAATACCCTGTCACTGTTGTCAAAAAATAATGAATTCTTAGAAAAAGGCTAACTATGATAAACTCGTTATGTAAGCTAAAAAAGAAGCATCACTTAAAAGGAATATAGAGACAGCTAAAAAATTCAGATGGTTAAAAAATGAGAAAAAATGAAAAGGAAGAGCAGAAACCAGTAACCACTGTATGGCAAAAAAAAAACTGCAGAGTGGCTTTCAAGGGGGAAGGGGATTGATAAGGAAGTTTAGTTTACTGACGTTGATATTAGATTTATACAAATTAGTATGTACACTACATGGCAATCAAGACATTCCATTTCTGAACAGTAAACCAGATCTGCTGTGGTAACATCTCCTTGCTTTGTAGATGTGTAAAGGCCTCCCTCTAGTGGAAAGCTAAAGCTCAGCTCTGAAGACTCAGATTTCTTCACAATATCCCACACTGAATGGTGTATGCCCTGCTGCCAGTCTGTTCTCTCCTGGCAACCTCTCCACCTGCAGGTTGAAGACTAGGGTTGCCACCTATCCGGTTTTTGACCGGATAATCCGGTTTTTAGGGTCCTTATCCGGTCAACTGGTTTTGGTTACATGCAGTCTGGTTTTTGAGCCATTTTGAGTGCTCATATACTCTTAAAACTGATGTATCAAATCATTCACTGTTCTGGCTGCATTACATGTCCAGGTTACAAAGAAGTTCTGCTGTCACTGTCGTTCAGACCTGCCTTTATTTATAAAACCAGCCTGTCTGAGAGGTGTAAAGTATGGCCATTAAGATCATTAGCAGTAAATTAACCTATTCTTTTCCACTCTGAATTTTAAGTATGGTCTTTTACGGCTATCAGGAAACAGTTTTTACACCTTTATGTGCTCTCATGTGTTTCTTTTTGTTTGTTCTATATAATGGTAAGTTTTAGACCCATTTTTGTTAAATTAATAATCTTAACTTTTATTGTTTTTATCACTACATTTGCTCTATTTTTTTGTATTACCCGAACATTCCATGATATTAGCTACACTTTTGACAGGCCATTCAGATAAACAGCATGGAATGGTGTATCTGAAATTGTGGAATGTCTTAGAAATATGAAAAGAAACAGCAGTAGCTGCTGAGGTAAAGTGGAACGCAGTGCAGTATTAAGGGTACCACAAGCACTGATAATTAAGTTATCAAAAATTGGTCAAAGAATCAGAATACATGGCTGACATGGAAAGGAAAATGGGAGAGTGTTTAACAGAGGGCTGAGCAATAAGCTGTGGCTAAGCTTGGAACATCCAGCAAACCTGAGTTTGATTCCCACAACCTCCACTTAAATACTGTGTGACCCTGAGCAAGTCATTTAACCTTCCTGTGCTCCTGGGTCACTCCTGTAAAATGGGCTATGTGGCCTATGGGAGGTAAGCTGGTTGCCAAAGAACAAAAATAAATAACTGAACAAATAAATCAAATAAATAACAGTATAAAAATGATTTCCTATCACTAGCAATGTCTATTCCAACATTACAAATGGCTTTGGAGGAGCAGTGATATACTCGCCAGTCATAAAAAAGGGGTGGAGCCAGAGGCGGAGTTTGGGGTGTGGTTTCGGATCCGGTTTTTACCTCATCCAAAGGTGGTAACCCTATTGAAGACTGGCAAGTTATCTGATATGACTTCTCCTCGTGTCACATTATTAATGATACCACGAGGCACCGACTGCTGCAAGAAGATATTTCTTCTCCAGAGTCGTCATAGTATGTGGGAAACAACCAACAGTCCCCTTCCAGACTGTGGACAGGATTCTCCATGTGGAGTGTCACAGTCAGAGAGAGAGACCAAGTTCAGTGAACAGGTGCAAGGAGGTCTATCAGTTTTTCACGGCCAGTGTTGCAAAGCAGTACCAGTATTGCCTCACTGATGCACTGCATACTTGAAATGACTAGTCTGATGAGGTGACTAAATCTCAAAACTGTCTGGGAGCAATTTCAGTCTATTAATTTTGTGTAGGTCCTCCCAGTCCTCTTGGGCTTGCAGTCTTCTACTTGTGTCATGGATCTGGTTCCCTTGTATTTGGTGAAGGTTGGATGCAGTTAGTGGCTCCAGTGTTCACAGAGATTATCCATGCTTCTTTAAGGGAGATTGTCTGACCAGCTGCCTCAAGACTGCTACAAGACCCCTCTTGAAGAAGCCACAAGGTCAAAACACTGAACTAAATAACAGCATGGTTGAATACCACACATAAATAACAGCAAAATTAAAAACAAGGTGGTAAATGATAGCACTAGGGAAAACAGCAAGCGCTACCACCGAATTCAACATAATGAAAACACAAATTGACTTTTTAGGGGCTCTGCCCACCACACCTCCTGTTAGAGGGTTGTGCTCCAAACCCCTACCTCTCGGGAGGCAACTCGGGATGGGGAGTAACCTCGGGGGAGAACTGCTTGGGAAGGGACAGGGAAACAGAGCCCTAACACAAACACTAAAAAAAAATAAAAACAACAAAAGCCAGCCTGGTGGTGCAGAGGCTGAGGCACTATGCCTTACTTTGTGTCATGCGGCGACCTGGGTTTGGAGACAACCTCGGGTCATCAGGGAGCCGCCACGGGGGGGGGCTATGGAGCAGGATCGAGCAGCCTAATGGTAGCTCTCCTCTCCCAAGGAGGTTGTTACCCCCCCCCGTAGTTCCGCTGCCAGTGGGTGGAATACCAGTGGCAGCGTAGATGGAAGGGGGTGACGACTAGGGTGGGCGTCCTGGAACACGGCGTGCATGTGCCTCTACACGTACGCACACCCAAGGAAGGGGAAGGGTGAAAAACCAGGGAAAAATACCTACAAAATATAAATTAAAAAAAATAAATATATACAACAAGTGTTCCAGGACTGGGAATCAAACCTTGGCTTGCTGACACTCTGCCACCCTGCACTGCCTGTGGTTCCACCTGCTGAGCCACGGCAGCTGCTTGACAGAATGCCCCCCCTCCAGCAGAGCCTTTATCCCCTGCTTCTCTGCATCCCCTGTGCTATTTTCCAGCGACGTTATAGCTACAGGGATAGCGCTAAACCATATCTGTGCTATAGTATCCCTGTAGCTGTCTTTCACCATGCTATTTTTACAGTGCAGTTATCGCTTCGCTGTTCTTGCCACACCATATTAACCTTGTACCCTTGAAGAAGCCATCTTCATCCTGACATTCCCTCAAACAAGAAACGTAGAATTTGATGACAGAAAAGGACTGCTTAGCTCACCTAGTCTTCCCAAAGGTTCCCTGCCTAATCTGTCTCTGCAGACCTTAACTGGGCTCTGGCAAACCTCCCATCTCCCAGCTTATTTTCTAATATACCCCTGTGCCTATCCCATGGATGCGTGAAACCCCCCCACTGTTTTCACCTCCACTACTTTCACTGGCAGTCTGTTACAGGCATCTACCACCCTTTCAGGGAAGAAATATTTCTTCACATCTCTCCTGAACCTTCCCTCCTCCAGCTTCATCACATGTCCCCTGGTCCTGTTGCTGTTTCCCATTTGAAAGAGCCTCCCCTCCTGCACCCTGGTCACCCCCACAAGGTGCCTGTAGGTCTCTACCATGTCCCGTCTCATTCTCCTCTCTGACAGGCTGTACAAGTTGAGATCCCTCAGTCTCTCCTCTCAGCGCTACTCGAGCAACCCCCTGCCCCATTTTAGCTGCCCTCCTCTGAACTGCATCCACCTTATCTATGTCCTTTCTGAGGTGTAGTCTCCAAAACCAGACAGAATACTCCAGGTGGGATCTCACCAGCAAGTGATACAGTGGCAAAACCACCTCCCTTCTCCTGCTAGAGATACCCTACCTTTGCACCCCAGCATCCCACTAGCCCTACCCACTGCTTTTTTTTTTTTTTTTTACACAGTGCCCTGCCACTCTGAGGTTGTCAGATATGATAACCTCAAGGTCCCCTTTCCTGTTTAATGACTATCAGTGCCTCCCATCCTATACTCTGCTCCTGGGTTCCTGTGCCATAGGTATATAACTTTGCACTTTTTCCACAGACCACACTCTAAACTGTCCTTTTTGGGTAAAGGTTATTGAGAAAGTAGTTGCCACTCTCTTTGGGAGTTACCTGGAGGAACACAACCTCTATGAGCCATTACAATCTGGTTTTCAGCCTTGGCAGACAACTGAGATGGCGTTGGTTAGGGTGATGAACGATTGTCTTGTAGCAAAAGGATAGAGGAGAATTGTCCATGGTATAGTAGTTCTCCTAGACCTGTTAGCGCATTCAGTGTCACTGATCACTGTCAACTGATTGATCACTTATGGACATTTTACAGCCTGGCTGGAACCATCCTCTACTTGTTCAAGTCCTTCCTTTTGGGCCAAAGGAAGATGATGCTGTCATGTGGCTTTAAATCTTCCCCATTCACTGTCTTATTTGGAGTACCCCCTGCGATCGAGCCTGTTCCCACAGTTGCTTGCAGTTTATACAGTGCCACTAGGAAGGGTGATCCAAAAGTACGGCTTGAATTTTCACTGCAGTGCAGATGAGATTCAGTTGTGCTTATCATTTATACCCAGACAAGTCAACCTGGGACTGGTGCTTGAATATGCTCTGGCCGAAACCAGAGAGGATGGCCATCAGTTGCCTGACACTGAATACTAACAAAACTGACTGGTTACTGGTGGCCCCTACTGAATTCTATGAAAACTTGAGAAAACAGCACACAAGCGCCAGTCATTTACTCAAGGTGCAATTTATTTTCAAGTGTAGAAAATCTGCACAAACAAAGCTGACACAGCACAGGACAGGTTCCTCAACGCTGCATAGCACCCTACAGCATAACCTCTGGAAGCTGTAGTGTACAGCGCAGTGCCGACTGTCCTGCATAAGCTGTGTTTAAATGGATTTTCTACATCTATAAATAAATGACACCATGAAGTACTGATTGACACTTGTCTGCTGACTTTATAACCTTTTACAGACTCTTAACGAGTACCAGTGGCACAACATGAATGTGTGTGCACATTTTGTTTTTTCTGTCTCTTGTTAACAACTAAGAATTGCTTCAGGCTTCCATGCTAGACAGGCTTCAGCATGGGACAAAGGTAGTGGTTCACAATTTACATGTAGCTCTAGACTGGGAGCTAACCACCTAAAAAGCTTTTTTGGATGGCTGGCTGTACTGAAACTATTAACTACGTTGTGGTTTTATCTGTGTTTATTATTGAATTTTAATGTGTGATTCTACTGTTTTAATATGTACAGCGCCTTGAAAAATGAAAGGCGCTTTATAAATAAACATTATTATTATTAACCTTGGTTCATCACTAACACATATCCACAGCGCAGTTTTTTTTTTTCAATCGTACTTTTTTTGGAGGGGTCCCCCCTCCTCCTCCCATGAGCTGTATTACCTACTCCTCTTCTTCCTTGGGTCCTGCTGTGTGCTGCCAGTGACCCCTAAGCCTGTCAGCCAATCTCCCCACCCTCCCAGCAGGCAGGGATCTACAAAAAGCAGGGCTCAAGGGTATTAGCAACTGTCATATAGAAGGCTCAGTGCACATGACTTTTTGTCCCCATTTATCTTTCTTGAAGTCCCTCCCTCCATCTCCTAGCATAAGTAGTGCTTACCTCGGCTTCAGATGTTACAGAATTCCAGCAGCAAAAGGCAAGTTTCCTGGCAAAGCCACAGGGTATTACTGTGTTGCTGGAACTTGCCACCAACCCTCGTCAAGAGAGGCGCACTGCCGAGTGACAGCTATGTCACCCAAGCACAACACAGGAGTGTTGCAAATTTAAAATTTGCAAGTGAATTCGGGCAAATTTGCCCACTATGCACTATGTGTAGCATCTGTGTAGTGTGCATTATGCAATTTGCCACAACTGCACGTAGTTTTACTACGTGAACTAATGCAATCCGCACTTTGCAGACAGCTGCTCCTGCAAAGTTCAGCAATTTGCGTAGTAAAATTCACCACAAGGTGTGTTGTGCATACTTAGGGACACAATTTTCATAGTAAAATGTATGCTGCTACACTACAGTACACACTATGCGAATTGCTGAGTTTTTTCACTTCACACTCAGGATGCCTGCATGGCAGCCTGACATGTTGCTGCTGGGCCATCGGGGCTCCCTCCTGAGCGGCTTTTATCATTTCAAAAACCTCGCCAGGTTGCGCACCTACCTTTACATCGATGATATAAACTATATGTGACTATACATTAGTACATGTCTGAACAGCGTACTTGTTCATTTCAGCTTATGAAGAGGGGGCGTGTAGACTTGACTGCCCTACAGTACCTTCTGATCTCAAATATGATGAACTGAATGATATAATGATTTAAAAATGATAGATACTTTCAAATACCTCACGGGTACAAATAAGGTACAAGAGGGTATTATTTTTCAGAAAAAAAGATACTCAAGAACAAGGAATCATGCTATGAAACTGAAGCGGGGTAGACTCAAGGGAGATGTGAGGAAGTACTTCTTCACAGAAAGAGCGGTGGATGCCTGGAACAGCCTCCCAGTGGAGGTGATGGGGGTAAAATCTGTAGTGGGGTTCAAGAATGCATGTGTAACCCCTAGATGGCGCTATCCCAGGGGCTACTACCCCTGCCTGATTTGCCACTAACAGGTTGAGGGGCCTGGATCCAATGGCGGGTGCCTCCACCCAGAGGTCAGGGTTTGCAATAGTTAAACTTACTTGGTCACAGCCCTCTGGGACACTGCAACCCCCCTTTCTTCCCACTAGTGGCCCACACAATATAGCAGAATTACCTTCACAGTATACACTTACCCCCAAGGCTGGTTCAGGCACCGGACATCCTGTAAAATAAGATACAGTGCAACAATCACAGTACAGTACTTTAACATAGACAAATACCTCAGGCAGTATAACTTTGTTGAAACAAACAGCTCTGATTTATTTAGGGGATATAACAAGGACAGGGGGAAATCAGGTTAATTAGCTTATCACTTTACTATCTACCTATGGCTCTGTGCACAGGCCTATCCCTACCAGTTACTGTCCCTGGGTACCCAGGCCCTAGTGGCTAGTCCAAACCGTGGCAGCTGGTAGGGGCCCTTTCACACAGAGAAAAGGAAAATTAAACAGACAGCAGTACAGTAATTCCATTTGGATTTAATGTGGCAATTCAACAGGAGCGACTCAATTAGTACTCACGACCTCCAAAGAAGATATGGTCCTTCAATGTCAGCAGGGCTACTTTTGATCTCCAAGAGACTCCTCACACATTTATATGGTAAAAAAAGAAAGCACTATACCAGGCAGGCTGCATCTGTATCCCAATCGCATTACTGCACAATAACCAGGAGAACACACAGCAGATTCAGTTCCTGACAGACCGAGTGTAATTCAACAATTTCTTCAGTCTTCTACAGGGTGAGCCTGGTTTCTACTCTTCAGAGATCCTTTGATTCTTTTCACAGGACAGATTCAGTCCTAACAAGCAGTTACACAAGTTGTAGACCGGAACTCTGGCCTTGCACACGTTTTGACTGAAACTGTGCACTGAAGGAGCACAGGGTTCTTTCCCTTCACTTTCAGATCTCAAACTGAAACTCCCAACAGACAAAAACCGGCACTTCCTTTGAGTTCCTCCCAGTTCTTGACTGGATTGGCTGTCACTCACAATAGACTGCTGCTGTTGGTCCAAAAAGGCACTGAAGTCTAAACTACATCTCCCAGAGTCACTGCCCATACAATCCTCTTGTGGCTGGCTCAGATTATGAGTCCCAAGTTCTGATTCGTCCAAGGCATCATTTTAGAGCTAGTTTACCCCACACTGATTGGTCCAGTTCAGCAGTTCAAAACCAGAATGGGGAACTAGGCAGACAGTTCTGACTGCAAAGAAAGCAGGTTAGACAAACTGTAATTTTATTATTACTGTAAATGATTTCTGGCAATCAGTTACATCTTTCAGACAGGTTCCCTTTGCACTCCTAGTGACTGCAAAATGGGGTGAATTGGCAGCTTGAGTGGTACTCAATCAAAGAAACACACAGTCCCCATACAAACTAATTATGTCTGCAAGCAGACAGCTCTTAAAGAGACAGTACCAGAGGTTCTAAAACACTCACTGATAAATGGCTTAAACGCCAAACACATTCAGGCTTGGAGCATTCAAGCAAGCTCCTGGAAGTCTTTTGAGGAACCCCATTTGCAGGGGTTACACCTTCCTGGTTTGGGAAAAGCTTGACGTCCAGCACAAGCAAGTACTCTATAAGTTTCAACTGCAACCATATACATTTGCATTAGGCTCACACTGTAATCATCAGTCAATACATCATTTACCAAGAACCATTTCTGAAACATTGCAGTACGTCACTCTTTACACAGTATAACACACACATTGTACCATAACTCAAGTTATTACTCTTGTACATGAAACCTGAAGAGAGGGACCTTCCTATCAGTTACCTTGGGGCTGGACGGGCAAGGGCACCATACTTAGAGGGCAACACAAGTAACTTGAGTTAGCACTAACGCTCAGTTTGGGCAATGAGCCTCGGGGACACATACACCTTTATGGACAACATTGAGAGGCAGGTCCACTGGCGGCCCAGGGAATCATAACTGAGGTGCACCACAGGCTTTACAGCTCGACCAGTCTTTCTAGGGGGAGCTGTTACAGTCTCTGCACTCTGAGCCTCATTTTCAGCATTGTTCTCACTTGTCAGGGGAGTCTCCATGGGGGTAGAGAGGCTAGAACTTGGGGCACTTTCAGCTCCAGGAGTTACAGTTTCTGAGTCCACAACATTTGGCTCGCATGGAGAGCTTTCAGACACTGGCAGTGGACTGTCAGGGCACTCAAAATACTCTTCTTGTTCGGTGTATCACCAGTCTGCCCTAATCTATCATTTTCCTCCTGAAAGCTCAAACAGTTCAACCATGCACAATGATTCCATTTCATCTGATCTGATGCTTTGCACTTCACTTTCTGGGAGCATTGGCTCCAGGGATGAAGCTGGGGCATAGACAGTCCAGAAGGCCCAGCTTTGTCTCCAGTATTGACTAGGGGATTGCCCCAAACAATTGACTCAGTTCGTAAGAAGGATAGTATTCAAAGTCACTCTCACTTTCTTCTGATATGGACTGACAGTCATGCTCAACTGGGACTTGTGCAGGGGAACACTTTAACTCTGCTTCTGTAGGTGCAGACTTCCTTGATCTTTTCTTAGCAGCAGCTCTAGTCACTGGTCCAGAGGGGGCATCTTCTGGGGCTCAGACTCAATCAGGATTTGTCCAATGGGTAGTAAATGATTTCTATGCATTGTTTTACATCTTTGAATTGTTCTCAGGCCTTACTTTGTACACTGGCAGATCATCTAGTTTGCCCACTACAATGTGAGGGAGATGGTGCCATCTGTCAGCAATCTTGTGTTTGCCATGCAGTCCCAGATTTCTTAGCAATGCCGATCTCCCTCCTGGAGTTCATTGCTTTCACCTTTTATCATACCTTTCTTTGTTGGCCAGATTTCTTTTGGCAGCCATGGTTTGAGCCAGTTGGTACGCATGAGTTAGCTGGGCCTTTAACTTTGCACATACTGTAAATAGTTGTCAGCTTGAACCCCATCAGAGAGACCCCAAAACACATCTACCGTGTCGAGCTTCTTCCAAACATCAGGCGGTAGGGGAGAACCCAGTGGCATCACTTTTGGTGCAGTTATAAGCATGTACCAGGGTGCTAATTTGTTGGCTCCATCTAGGCTTGTCCTTTGGGTGCAGGGTGCCTAGCATATCTAGCAAAGTGCGGTTGAAACGTTCAGGCTGTGGGTCCCTCTGGGGGTGGTAAGGAGTGGTTCTGGACTTTCTCACTCCCCACAGAGAAAGCATCTCTTTGATCAGACGACTCTCAAAGTCTCTCCCTTGATCAGAATGGATTCTTTGTGGAGCCCCATAGTGAACAAAAAGTTTTCTACGAGTACTTTGGCTACAGTGGATGCTTTCTGGTCTTTGGTGGGGAAAGCTTGGGCATATCTCGTGAAATGGTCAGTGACCACCAGCACATTACTGATATTTCTTTGATCTGACTCCAAACTCAGAAAATCAATACAGACCAGCTCCATGGGTGCACTGGTGGTTATGTTAACAAGGGGGGCAGCCCTCTGGGGCAAAGCTTTCCTCTGTAAGCAGCGACTACAAGTTCGTATGTGTTGCTCCACATCAGCCCCATCTTAGGCCAATAGAATCTGGATCTCACCAAGTCAAGTGTTCTGTCTATACCAAGGTGCCCCATGTGGTTGTGCAAGGACCTCAATACTGAGTCTCGAAGGCAGTGGGCAGCACCAGTTGTTGTTTGTCTACTTGTCCCCTCTGTCTACTGTTTCTCTATATAACAGTTTATTGATCAGTTTCAACTTAGGACCTTCTTTGTATAACAGTGCAGTTCTCAAATCAGTGGAGCGTAATTTGGACACATCTTTTCCTGCATAGAGGGCTTCTAAAGCTGATTTGATCATAGGATCGTGGATTGAGCCCGCCAATACTGTCATTGTCCAGCTGAGGCAGTGCACCAATGTCTATTGCAGAAAAGTGGCATAAGCAGCAGGTATGCAATTCTCAGAGGGTCCCAAGCAATCCACCATGCAGTCCACTGCGTCCGTGGACATTTGTTCCTCCCTGTCAAACTTCCGGAGAGTGCCCAATGTCAGGTTCTGCCAATCGGACCCAATCATTCTGGGGAACAGGCCTCCGGAGAGAGCATCAGCATCTATGTGGTTCAGACCTGCTCGGTATTCGAGCATAGTCATATGTAGATAATGCAGAAAGCCACCTGTGGCCAGTGGCATCCAACTTAGCTGAGGTCTGCACATAGGTCAAAGGATTATTGTCAGTTTTACTAGTATTTTAGCCCCATACAAGTACTCATGGAATTGGTCAACAATAGCCCACTTCAAAGCTAGGAACTCTAACTTATGTACAGGATAGTTCTTTTCGGATGGGGTCAGGCTTCTACTGGCAAAGGCCACTGGTCTCAGGCCATTCTCGTGCTCTTGGTACAACACAGCCCCCAACCCTGCAAGCTAGCATCAGTGTGCAGGACGAGGTTTTCTGGATCGCATAGGCCAGCACTGGAGCATGGGTAGTTGATATATGATCTCATGAAAAGCAGTCTCACAATCAGGAGTCCAGCGGCCCCAAATACTTACACTGATGAAAATACACTCTTTCAGTCTTGAGGGACGCTGACTTTTGTATTTTTGTGGGTTGGGGGATACCCTTGAGTAAGGTTAAGTAAAGGGCGGATCACTCTTGAATAGTCCTTGATGAAACGTCATAATAACCACAGAATCCCAGGAATCTTTGCAGTTCTTTAGATTTTTGGGCTGTGGCCAGGTGGTCAAGGCCTCAACTTTACTTGGTCGGTCTCTATTCCTCGGTGGATACTATGTGTCCCACATACTTTACTGATGTTTGAAAGAATTGACACTTATCAATGGACAGTTTAAGGCCAAAGTCCTCCAGTCGATCCAATACCTTAAATAATCTGCTCTCATGTTCCTCCAGTGAGCTGCCAAACACAATAACATCATCTAGGTATACCAGGCACTCTAGTAAGTTCATGTCCCCACTGCACGCCCATCAATCGCTGAAAAGTGGCTGGGGCACCTGAAATCCCTTGAGGCATCCTCATGAATTCATAGAAGCCAAGCGGACAGATAAAGGCTGTCTTCCTCACGGTCCTCTGGGGCCATCGATCTGGTAGTACCCACTCGCGGAGATCCAGCACAGAGAACCACTTGCTCCCGCTTAGGCAGTCCAAAGCATCCTGAATGCGGGGTATGTGTACTGATCAGGGATAGTCCGCCGTTTAAGGTGCGATAATCCACGCATATCCTTACTGTCCTATTCTTTTTCCTCACTACCACAATGGGGGAAGCATATGGGCTTCTGATTCTGTATTACACCAGCCGCTAACATCTCTTGCAGATGCCGCTCACATCATCTATATCAGCAGGTGCCAGGCGTCGAGACCTCTCACGAAATGGTCTTTCGTCATGCAGCCGGATATTGTGCTCAGCTCCTTGCACGCATCCTACGTCCCATTCCTTTAAAGAAAACACCTGGTCTCTCTGGGCAAGCTTCTCACTGATCCTCACTTTCCATTCAGCTGGCAGCGGAGTTGCCGAAATCAAACAAGTCAGGCGTTACTCTGTCATTCTTCCTTGAACTCTTTGCTGGGTAGCACTGCAGTGTCTGCACAATGCACATTAGCCAGGATGCAACCTCTATTTACCGAATGTCTCTTTCAGACACATTATGAACTTGGACCATTACCTTCTGGCATAAGCATGGGCTCTAGCGGCAAAATACTAGGCTTGACCAGCAGTCCCTCTGGCAATTTTCCATCGCCTGGTGCATCCAACATTAATATTTTATTCTTAACATCCTTTCTGATACGGACCTCTCCTGTAAGGTACACTGGGCATTTGGTGCCAGGATCAGAGACTCAGGATCCTTCTTCCATACAATTCCAACCGGTTCCTCTGGTTCTATATTTTCAGCATCTCTGTGCCTCATAGGCCTTCTTAATTAAAGCCGAACTCTTAAAGCTCTACTAGTCTTTGACCCTGTTTCATAACACAAATGTGCCAGCCTTCCTAACATATGAGCATTTGTTCCAATCAACAAAGGGACACCATCATACAGTCCAGTGGGGGACACACTAAGGCTAGGGTCTCTACTTGTTCGCCACTCCAGCCACGGAGGTGGGGAAAGACAGCCAAATTCGGATATACCCAGAATAGGGGTAGGCCTTCTCACTTAACCCCCATACATGCAGTCCTTCTAATGGTTGTAAGGGTACGTCTGACAAATGCTTCTGATACCAATCTTGAAACATAATTGTCACTTGGGAGCCACTGTCTAATACAGCTCTTGTAGACACTCCATTTACCTTTACAGTGGTCTCCATGGAGGGACCCACTATTCTGGACCAGTCTGGAGAGGCGGTAGTGGGGGCCTGGGCAACTGCACTACAAAAGGACGTGAATTAGCATTTTGGTGCCCTCACTGGGATCATTTCGTGCACCTTAACCACTGATTTGTTCTCCGAAGCTCTCCTTGTAGCCTATATGCAACTTTGTCAGTGTCTTTGGGGATTGGCATTCCTTTTCATGTGCCCATCCTTCCCACAATTATAGCAAACATACTTTTGGAGTTTGAGCTGGCCGAGGTGCTACACTGGGAGCCAGGGCGGGTATTACTAACTGGAAACCTTGGTGCCATCTCTGTCTGCGGCGTGATAAGCATTTGGAGACATCTCGTCAGTTTCTCCACTTCCATGGTCAAGGAATCGAGTTCGAGCTGTTATCAGCAGGAGATACATGGTGGGTATCCCCACCCCATAGCAGATGCAGTCGGATATAGGTCGGGGCCCGTGACTTGCAGGCGTGGCCTTCATAAAGGACTGTTTTTGAATTCCGGATCTCTCCAACAGTTCACCCCATTGTGGCATATCTTTTCCTTATCAGAGCACTCATTGACTGCCAACCTCTGCCCCTGAACTTCACTTGATGGGCCACCTCAGTCACTCGGTCATAGCCACAGCTATTGGTGCAGGTCCCTCCCGAGGTCGCTTTTCTCAACTCCTCGAATTTCCTCATTAACTCATCATAGGAGGGTGGGGATTCCAGTCGATTTGCCAGGCTGAATTGAAGCAACAGCAGTTCTGAGAAGGGGCAGACTTAAGGATTCTGTCCAGTCTGGTTCGGTCCAGTTCAATCGCTGCAAACTACCCTTTCTGAGGCATTCTTGCAACAATTTTTCCAGCGAGACATACACAGACAACAACTCCTTGGTACTGTTGTGCATTTCTTACTCTCCACCATAGGTCCTCATCAGAATCTGGGTCCCACACACATTCTCCAAGGCCTCAAGATAGGCTTGTGCAGTCGCTCAGGGTTACTGGCCCGCTTAGCACGGATGGTAGCCAGGGCAGGACCTCGAGGCTCACTAACCCTCTTTCGCTGGGCTCGAGCATTGCCATTCTAGCACTTGGGGCAACATAGTTCTATCCAGGTCCCAGTCATCCTCCCTTGGGGTGGGAGGTGCCAGAGAAGATCCTCAACCTTCGTAAGAGTCGTGACTAATGGCAGGTGCAGAAATAGGAGTCTGCATTGGTTCAGCCACCATTACGGGTACTGGAGCAGGAGAGGTGTTGGGGAGGAACACCCCAGGTGGCAAGAATAGTTTCTTCAAGTCCTCCACAGTTTTCCTTCCCAGCAACCATTTAGCAAATTTCTCCTCAAAAGTTTCAGATAGTGGTGGGGCTCATTCTCGGTCTTTACTGTCCTAGTTATCACTCTCAAGCAGTGAGGGCTCCTGGGGTAATGGTCTGTGGTACTTTGGAGCTATCTATGGGATCCTTAAACTCTACTAGGGCCAGGAAAGTGTGGGTGAGCAGATTAGCGTGCCACTCACCACCACAGGATTTTGTAAACCTTCCACCTTGGAAAGTACTCCTGCACAGTGTCCGTATTGATACCCAGGGGATGTCCAGGATAAGCATAGCATTTTGGGGTCGATCTCCTCCCCAGTACACCACTCCACCAGCCGGTGCACAGCCACTTCTGTCGGGACCAATTTATTATTTATTTATTTATTTATTTTCCTTAACAGTGGTTTGTAATATGGCCACTAGAGGACACACAATCCCAGCGGTGAGCCTCCAAATGTAACCCCTAGATGGCGCTATCCCAGGGGCTACTACCCTGCCTGATTTGCTACTAACAGGTTGAGGGCCTGGATCCAATGGGTGCCTCCACCCAGAGGTCAGGGTTTGCAATAGTTAAACTTACTTGGTCACAGCCCCTGGGACACTGCAACCTCTTTCTTCCCACTAGTGGCCCACACAATATAGCAGAATTACCTTCACAGTATACACTTACCCCAAGGCTGGTTCAGGCACTGGACATCCTGTAAAATAAGATACAGTGCAACAATCACAGTACAGTACTTTAACATAGACAAATACCTCAGGCAGTATAACTTTGTTGAAACAAACAGCTCTGATTTATTTAGGGGATATAACAAGGACAGGGGAAATCAGGTTAATTAGCTTATCACTTTACTATCTACTTATGGCTCTGTGCACAGGCCTATCCCTACCAGTTACTGTCCCTGGGTACCCAGGCCTAGTGGCTAGTCCAAACTCGTGGCAGCTGGTAGGGGCCCTTTCACACAGAGAAAAGGAAAATTAAACAGTCAGCAGTACAGTAATTCCATTTGGATTTAATGTGGCAATTCAACAGGAGCTGCCCCGAATTAGTACTCACGACCTCCAAAGAAGATATGGTCCTTCAATGTCAGCAGGGCTACTTTTGATCTCCAAGAGACTCCTCACACATTTATATGG
This sequence comes from Neoceratodus forsteri, assembly GCA_016271365.2. Lineage (NCBI taxonomy): Eukaryota > Metazoa > Chordata > Ceratodontiformes > Ceratodontidae > Neoceratodus > Neoceratodus forsteri. Next base: position 1,227,278,687 of record CM057450.1, read on the forward strand.
TAAAAAAAAGAAAGCACTATACCAGGCAGGCTGCATCTGTATCCCAATCGCAATTACTGCACAATAACCAGGAGAACACATAGCAGATTCAGTTCCTGACAGACCGAGTGTAATTCAACAATTTCTTCAGTCTTCTACAGGGTGAGCCTGGTTTCTACTCTTCAGAGATCCTTTGATTCTTTCACAGGACGGATTCAGTCCTAACAAGCAGTTACACAAGTTGTAGACCGAACTCTGGGCCTTGCACATGCTTTTTGACTGAAACTGTGCACTGAAGGAGCACAGGGTTTCTTTCCCTTCACTTTCAGATCTCAAACTGAAACTCCAACAGACAAAACCGGCACTTCCTTTGAGTTCCTCCAGTTCTTGACTGGATTGGCTGTCACTCACAATAGACTGCTGCTGTTGGTCCAAAAGGCAACAGTCTAAACTACATCTCCCAGAGTCACTGCCCATACAATCCTCTTGTGGCTGGCTCAGATTATGAGTCCCAAGTTCTGATTCGCCCAAGGCATCATTTTAGAGCTAGTTTACCCCACACTGATTGGTCCAGTTCAGCAGTTCAAAACCAGAATGGGAACTAGGCAGACAGTTCTGACTGCAAAGAAAGCAGGTTAGACAAACTGTAATTTTATTATTACTGTAAATGATTTCTGGCAATCAGTTACATCTTTCAGACAGGTTCCTTTGCACTCCTAGTGACTGCAAAAATGGGGTGAATTGGCAGCAGCTTGAGTGGTACTCAATCAAAGAAACACACAGTCCCCCTTACAAACTAATTATGTCTGCAAGCAGACAGCTCTTAAAGAGACAGTACCAGAGGTTCTAAAAACACTCACTGATAAATGGCTTAAACGCCAAACACCATTCAGGCTTGGAGCATTCAAGCAAGCTCCTGGAAGTCTTTTGGGAACCCCCATTTGCAGGGGGGTTACACATGGGATAGGCATAAGGAAACCATAGTGGTAAGGCAAGTGGGGTAGAGCCAGAGATCAAGTAGGGTCTGTGTTAATATAGTAGGCAAGGAAAAATGAGCAGTCTAGGTGGGATAAGCGGTCCTAATCTGCCGTCAAATTCTATGCTTCTATGTTTCCATTTTTCTAGGTAAATACATATTACTACGTATGACTAAAGGACACCGGTACAGACTTTTGTAACTTCACATCGCGACTGCTGAAATACGCTCCACTAGGGCCTACCTGTATGGTAGCGCTGCCTCCTACAGTTAGTACAAAGCATGGCTGCACATCTTTCAACCTCCATGCAGAAGTTGGAACATATTACTCTGGTGCTCCGCAAGCTGCACTAGCCACTGATTAGGAAGCAAGTTGACTTTCAAGGTGTCACTGTTGGTAATCAAAGCACTAAACGGACAGGATCCCTTCTACATCAGAGAGTTGTTAAGTCACCCATGAAGAGAATCTCAAGGAACAGAGCAATTTGTGTTTTAGCAGCCAGGACCTTTCAAAGGTTCTGCATCTCAGATTGAAATCAGCTAGCAACTGTGCTTTTGCAGCGGCCATGCTTAGGCAACGGAACCCCTTCCCAAGATCAGTTCGTAATGCTCCCTCTGTCAATGCTGGGCTGAAAACCTGGATGTTCAGCCAGATATTTTAGTACAACCTAATCTTTGTTATTGTTTTCTATGTGACTTCAGCAACAACACTTCAATTTATCTAATTCAATATTTGGCCCAGTTGTACACAGGAAGGGAAGTTTTGTTGTATGCTCAAATTCTTACGTCTTTAATTTTGCTCATATTGTTTACATTGGTTTGATTTTAATTCTGTTTGTGTCTACCTGTTTGCCTATCCATCTGTCCGCTCTAGCATTCGGTTTTCCTTCATGTCTGGATCCAACAAGATCTACCCAGGAGGTGAGCCTGTAACAGACTTCTGCTTTAGACAGTTTGGCCTAGTAGCTGAAGCTCAGAGCTGCAAACCTGGAAATCTGGATTTGAATTCCAGTTCTGCAAACTACTCCCTGTGTAACCCTGAGCAAGTCACCGAACGGGGTTCAAATTTTACACTTATTTGTTATTCCAAGTGCATCGAAAAATGAGGGCAGAATGCCAGTTCTCAACTGCTGGTACTCCCAATTATAACTTCAGACTCCCTGTGCTCAGTTCTGAGTACAGAGTAAACTAGGTGCTCTGCGCCCTCCCTGTTGTATAACCACCTGAAATCGGTATATTCTAGGTGCTCTCATACAATAGGAGAGTCCCTTGTTAGTGCGATACAGTACAAATCACCTGTCCAGTTATCAGCAACTTCCTGGCAAGCTAACACAGAAGCAGTGCCACCCTTAAATCCTGTAACATGTGGACTTCTTGGTGTCCAGCAAACCCACAAGCCCCTGATTCCACTGCCAGACCCCTGGCACCCAGAAGAAACAAGCATTTGTCAATGCCGATTGTTGCTTGCTTGTATGTGCTGTGTAGGTATTTGGAAGTCAGTGGAGTGCAAATATTGAAAATTTGCAAACTTACGAGCGTATGAGAACTGCAACGACGCCTCGTGAAACAGTATTTAGGAAGTTTGTCACCAAATTTTCAACATAGCCATTTTAAGACCTCTGCTCATGAACGGTGTCACTGTGATTTTCTTAATATGTCCCATACAGTGATTTTGCACACCAACTGCGCCATTGTGCACTACATGGGAGGAAACACGTTTTGGGCGAGATGTGAAAAATGACAGCTGTACTGCTCATAAGGAGGTGTGGTAAAATGACAATGTTGAAAATCTGGAGTGAAAATATTGAAAATTCGCAAACTTACGAGCGTGTGTAGGAACTGAGCAATGCATGCTCTTAAAACAGTCATTTTTAGGAATTTTTCCACCAAATTTTCAACATAGGCTTTTTGAGAGCCCACCTTATGAACACTGGAAGTGTCGTTTCATTAATCAGTGCCGAAAGGTGATTTCGCGCAGTGACTGCGAAATCACTCTTTGGGCCCGATTAACGCCATGACAGTGAGAGCAATCATGAGAAGGGGTCCCAAAAGTCCCATGTTGAAAATTTGGTGCAAAAATTCCAAAAAATGCCTGAGATATGCAGCAAAGTTGAAAAAACCCTATTTATTACATTTTAATATATGGATTGTAAATTTAATACGCTACTAAAGCATACAAAAAAAACACGATAATAACATCACTCCCAGAGTGATAATAGGACACTTCAGAAGTGATAATACTATCGTTCGTGTCCAGTAATACTATCATTGGGACCCGAATGATAGTATTATCACTTAAGCTCAACAGCGCAACCGCAAGTCTGCCACCCCACGTAATTTAAAGCGTGCTTTCTGATTGGCCGCTTTTCCTTTCTGGGCGAGCTGAAAAAATTTGAAAACATGGTGGCTCTTCCTCTCGCTTAGCGAGAGAAATGTCCGTTAACAGAAACGAGCAGTATTTTCCTTTTTTGGGGGGGAAGGAAACAATGTTGACTACAGTAGCTGGTAGATCCTCCGTTCAGTCTTGCTACAGCTGAACTGAAGTCGCCACTCAAGGTAAGAGTGAGAGCGAGCGACTCCTCACTAAACAGTACACTTTTCCTGTCTCCTATGTAACAAGCTGTGTGCAGGCTACACTTCGGGTGCCCGTACTGAGTGTTTAAACTAGTCGGGAGCCTGTTTTAAATTCAAAAAATCGTATCCATATATTAAAAAAAATATCTGATAGGTTTGTGTCCATTACCAGGCAGGAAAAACATCTCGAGGTTCTGGACACATTGGAACCTCTCGAGCTTTGCTCTCGAGGTTCATGTGTCTAGAAACTCTTGATGCTATTACTCCCTGGTAATGGACACAAACCTATCAGTTATTCTCTTTATACAGCTTACTGGCATTTCCTCAGTTCGCGGTCGGCTTTGAAGAGTGCAGATGTGTTCCCGTCCACCGAAGATCGCCGTGCAGAGTCCAGAGGTAAGTATGGAGTGAAGGGGGTGTGGGAGGCAGGGTGTGCAGTGGGTGGGCACGGTGGGGCAGAGACAGCGAGGGACCGCTTTTTGTGTTTCAGGTTTTTTGTTTTTTTTAAAAAGGACAATGATGCGGACGCCTGCATGCTGGGGTGGGCTCCCAGCGCGGCACAAGGACAACTGTTGGGGGCGGGGCGTGGAGCCGACGGGGGATTGGGCACCCTGTTGGCAATAGATCTGTTGCCACGCTGGGGTGGGCTCCCAGCGTGGCACCCTGCACTCTCTAGGGGGGACAGTGGAGCTGACGGGGATTGGGCACCCCGTCAGCTATATGATGTGTAGCCACGCTGGGGTGGGCACCCAGCATGGCATGTGGAACTCTGTTTGGGGAGTGCAGCACAGCAGATGGGATTGGGCACTCCCCATTGGCTATACAGTGTGTGTGTGGGGGTGAGCACAGTATGTGCATGTGTGTGTGTGTGAGGGAGCGCGCATGAGCAGGTCGATATCTTATCGCTGCTCACTGAAGCGTAGCTCCCCCTTTCAACTGTACTCCACTGCATTTTCGACTGCTGTCATACACAGCTCCAGCAGCCATTGGAGAACTGCGGCTGCGCCTGCAAACACACTGACTGAATTGGAAGAGGGCTGCCACACCTCCGAAAACTCGGATGATGGCACTATGTTTCTTACACACGCGTGCAAGCAACATAAAAAGTATAGGGTCAGATTCCACTCATAATTCAGCAGGCCATACATTATAATGAAACCCTGGGTATTTCAGCTACTATATTGTGGGACATAATGAAAGCTATACTACAGGGAAAATTAATCGCCAGAGCAGCAGGAAAAAAAGGAAAAGAATGGAGAAACAGACAGATTTAGGGAAAAAGATAAAGGAACTGGAGGCTCTTCAGCAGCAGAAAATAAAGAGGCAAAGGGGTCTACAACTGAAAAAGTTAAAAAAATAACTAAATACTATATTGGACTATAATGCAGAACAAAACCTAAAATATCTTAGACGATATTATGAAGGTGGCCCCAGAGCACTCAGATTGCTGGCACGTAGGTTGAGAGCCCAGAGAGTGAGAGCCTACATTATGAAAATTCAACACCCAGTTGCAAGAGACAGAGTTACCAGCCAGACACAGATCACAGATGCATTTCCGAGATACTATGGGATCCTCTACCAGGGAGAGCAGGCACAGGTACAAGTACAAGCCGTTACAGATAACTACCTAGCACAGTTAAAGTCACCACAAGTAACCCAAGAACAAAATATCAAACTTACAGCTCCAATCAACATAGAGAAAATCTTTAATGTAATAGCTAACAGTAAAACAGGAAAATGGCCAGTGTCTGATGGCTACTTGGTTAATAGCACTCACTCTAATGATGGGAGAGTGACCAGTGGGGGAAGACAAGGTGGGGGCAGAGCAGCAAGATGGCTGCAGGGCTGCTCCGCTCCTGGCTGCTCTCTGTTGCGCTGAGCCTTAGCTTTTTAAATTGTATAAGTGAGGGGGTTTTTTTGCTCACTTTTATGAATGAAACTTTAGTTATTTTGTTTTATTGCTTTTAGATAAGCCCATTTTATATCGCCTGGGTGGCTACAAGTGATTTTTTGCCTCTGAACTTTTTCCGAATGACTGTTGAATTGTGTATGTCTCACTTATATGGATAAGAGAGGGATTGTTTGCCACTATGCTGGCAGACAGAAAATGTTTGCTGATCTGAAATTTACCAGCAGTTCACAGTACTTTACATGTGCTCCATTTGGAGGCCTCTCGAAAGGGAATGCGGTAGAGGAAACCTGCCTTTTGCTCGGCTGTCGATTTATGGCGACCCCAGGTGCTCCGGACCTGATGCCACCAATTCCCAGTGATAAATGGGAGAAAAAGAACTGATTTTATCGGATTTTGGGTCGATGAACTGTGCTTCAGGTGGAAGATGGAAGGAAACATGAAGATTACTGTCTGAATGTGCCAATACGCTTTTTGTAATTTACAACAGGTATGATGTCGTTGCCTGGGGGAAGGGGGGTAACCCTTTAGCCTGATAAAAGCATTGAGTTACTATGCTCAGTCGAGAGATATTTGTTCTTTTCACCCCTCCAGATTTCTGCAGACAAGAGAAGATGTGCAGTCAGACCTGTGTTTGGAATTATTAAGTTCCAGATGGATAGGATAGGGAGAAAAGTCACTCGACATATTTGATTCTACTGGAGTTTTAAGAGCCAGACTACTATGGCATTCTCTCGTGATGATTTTACAGGTCCCTCTAGGTGCTGACTTAAGCGATATGGACGTTGGATTGGGGTATTTTCCCTGTAGAGGTACCTTTTCCTATATTTGTGGCTAATAGTTGGCTAACTTGATGGAGGAGGAACATCTGGTTATCGTGGCTGTCACAGAAACATGGTACACACAAAACCATGACTGGGACATAAACATACCAGGATACACTGTCTACAGGAGGAACAGGGAGGGTAAAAGAGGAGGAGGAGTAGTTCTTTACATAAGGGAAGGAATAAAAGCAACAGAACAAAAGGGTAAACAGGGAGTAGAAGAAGCACTGTGGGTAAATTTGGAGACAGGCAATGGCACCACAATGACGACAGGGGTTAGAGCACAGATCTCTCTTCTCAGGGGAGGAAATGGACAGGGAAATGATAGAAAGTATACTTAGAATGGCAGAAAAAGGAGATATTGCTGATGGGTGATCTGAATATGCCAGATGTTAACTGGAGTGCAGTTGCAGCTACCACTTCGAAGAGTGCAGTTATTCTAGATGCCCTACAGGGGGCATGCCTTAGACAACTAGTACTGAAGCCCACTCGAGAGGGAGCAATATTAGACTTGATTCTCTCAAATGGAGATGGAGAGAGGATCACAGATGTAGAAGTGGGTAGCCATCTGGGAACTAGCGACCATCAAACAGTATGGTTCACAATAAACACAGCAATAGAGTCAAGCCATACAAAGACAAAAGTACTGGACTTTAGGAGGGCTGACTTTGCCAAATGGATGAGTGTCTAAGGAATGCACTAGCAAATGGGCAGGAAGGAGGGTGGAAGAACAATGGGGAATAATAAAACTGCCATCACAGAGGTAGAGAGCCTTTGTGTGAAGTAAATAAACAAAACAAGACGATGTAAGAAACCACTATGGTTCTCAAAGGAAGTGGCAGTGAAGGTTCAAGAGAAAAGAAAGCATTCAGGAAGTACAAGGAATCGAGAAGGAGCAGGACAGAGAACTGTATCAGTTAAAGCAAAAGGAGGCTGGGAAGGCAGTCAGAACAGCAAAGGCCCAAACCGAGGAAAAGATAGCCAACTCAGTTAAGAAGGGGGATAAAACCTTTTATAGGTACATCAGGAGCAAAGGAAGACCAAGGGAGGATAGTGAGGCTTAATAAAGGGAGGGAGGGTAGGCAGAGGAGACTGTGAAAAGGCAGAGATACTAAACAAATATTTTTGCTCAGTATTTACAAATGAAGAGGAGGAGGTACATAAAACAAACAGTAGTAACACTCAGGATACAGAAGTTGATACCAGCCCATTTACAGAAGAAAGGGTTCTGAGAAGAACTCTTAAAACTGAAAGGTGGACAAAGCAATGGGGCCTGATGGATTCATCCCAGAATTCTAAAAGAGCTAAGGGTAGAACTAGTGATACCACTGACTACCCTTTTAACAAATCATGGGAGGATGGGTGGTACCCGAGGACTGGAGGAGGGCAGATGTGATTCCCTTCACAAAAGTGGGAGCAAGGCAGAAGCAGGAAACTACAGACCTGTTAGTTTAACCTCAGTGATAGGGAAAATGATGGAATCACTTTGAAGGAAACAATTGTCGAGTATCTAGAGGCCAGAGGGCACAGGACCCTAGGCATGGATTCACAGCGGAAGGTCATGCCAGACAAATCTGATAGATTTCTTTGACTGGGTGACCAAAGTAGTAGATCAGGGAGGGCTGTGGACATGGCCTACCTAGACTTTTAGCAAGGCATTTGACACAGTCCCACACAAAAGATTAATATACAAGTTAGCCAGCCTGGAGTGGGTCCCAAGATGACAGCCTGGGTAAAGAATTGGCTGGAAAATAGGACACAGAGAGTAATAGTAAATGGAGTCCACTCAGAAGAAAGGAGGGTTACTAGTGGGGTACCGCAGAGGTTCAGTATTAGGACCGGTCCTCTTCAATGTCTTTATGTTTACATTGCGAGGGGACTGGAAGGAAAAGTATGTCTTTGCAGATGACACTAAGATCTGCAACAGAGTTGATGCACAGAGTGGGTGGAAAGGATGAGAAGGGACTTGGCAAGGTTAGAGGAATGGTCAAATGTATGGCAGCTTAGAGTCAATGCTAAGAAGTCAAGGTAATGCACCTGGGAAACAAAACCCAGGGAAGAGTACACATGGGGTGAGATACTAACAACAACAAAATGGAAAGGGACCTGGGGTAGTCATATCAGATGACCTAAAGGTGGGCAAGCAATGTGAGAGCAGCAAGGAGGGCTGGGGGATACTGGGATGCATAGGGAGAGGCATCACCAGTAGAAAACAGGAAGTTATCCTCTGTACAGACAGCTGGTGAGACCCCATCTGGAGTACTGTGTGCAGTTCTGAGACCCAATCTCCGCAAAGACATAGACAGGATGGAAGCTGTCCAGAGGAGGGCACAAATGGTGCAGGGTCTGCACCTGAAGACATATGAAGAGAGACTTAAGGAGCTTAATATGTATAGCCCTCGAGGAAAGGAGGAGAGGGGACATGATAGAAACTTTCAAGTACCCCGAGGGAATCAACAAATTCCAAGAGGGTAGCATCTTTCAAAAAGAGGTGTGCAAGAACAAGAGGCACAATTTGAAGATAGAGGGGGCGGCTCAGAGGTAATTTAGGAAGTATTTTTCACAGAGAGGGTTGTGGATGCATGGAACGGCCTTCCGGAGGAGGTTGTGGAGTCAAAATCAGTGGTGGAATTCAAGCATGCATGGGACAGTCATAAGGCAATTCTGGGGGTTGGGGGTAAGAAGAAGTAGGCTGCTGGTTAACTAGGATCTGCAGCTTATCCAGTAGGTAGGGAAATAGGCAGACTGGGTGGGCCAAGCGATCCTTATCTGCCGTCAAATTCTATGTTTCTATGTAACTACCGCGCCCATTCCATATTTAAAAATTCTGTTTTGAATCCTCTGTTACCATGGGTCCTTGAACACTACGTGGAAATCTCTAAACAACGGAACCTAACTGAGGGCAAAACTTTATAGCACCTTATTAAATTCTTCCCAGACTTCGCGTGGTCCTGATTTGTTCTTACTTACTTTTGAGGCTCTACAAAATATTGACCAGAGTTGCTGATTGTCCATTAAATTTGGTGGAATACATGTGCTAGCATTGATACTGGTCATGCACCAGATGGTTCTGGTATTCTGCAAACATTCTGCAAACTTTATGAAATGAAGCTAAAGGTGCAACGCTGATGGCAAAATCTTTTTACATTTGGGAGCCTTTATAATCACTATATTTGATTCTTAAAATGAACTGCTTAGCTTTATTTATAAACCTTAGGGCTCCAGAGTGAAAGGAGCCTCGAACACAAAATGAACATAAAATGAACGGACTCCAATCCACAAGGGAGCCACAACCTTGCCCACTGACGCCCAGAGATTACTTTAAAATATGAAAAGGAGCGCTATATTATGGGACTCCTTACAGAGACATTGAAGCGCTTCTTTTACTGTGTGCTACTGTAATCTAATAGGAAAAATGCTTAAAACACAGTTAATTCACGTCATGAAACTAGTGATATAAAGTTACAAGGTTGGACTTGTTTTAAGTGAGCACCTTTACTGAGCTTGTTTAGTATTAGAGCTCCAGGATTATTATAAGATTGTTCTGGAGGTTATTAGTGGCCCTTCTGTTTGCGGAAATGTATAAATTGTGGACTCCTGAGTCAATGGAGCTCTGAATGCTTGCTTTAAGAATTCATGGACTCTTAAACTTAATGGAGCCATAATTTTATTTAATATATATTTTATATAAGACTGTGTACTTAGGATGCTATACAGTATATGCTTTAATATGTAGTATACTAACGGATCTATGTATTTGTTTATTACTCAGTTCTAAGGCATGCTTTACTTACTTGCAAGAACTTTAATATGAGATTGGGTGCATCTGTACAGTGTGTGCGTGGGGGGTGAGCACGCAGTGTGTGTGTGTGTGTGTGTGTATAGGGGGAGCGCGCATGAGCAGGCGATATCTTATCGCTGCTCACTGAAGCCTAGCTCCCCCTTTCAACTGTACTCCACTGCATTTTCGACTGCTGTCATACACAGCTCCAGCAGCCATTGGAGAACTGCGGCTGAGCCTGTAAACACACTGACTGAATTGGAAGAGGGCTGCCACACCTACGAAAACTCGGATGATGGCACTATGTTTCTTGCACATGCGTGCAAGCAACATAAAAATTACTCACCTTAGTAACTGTGTTTCTTCTAATGGAGTCTTGCTGTATTCTGACATATCCAGAACAAGACGAGGAAGATGATAATGACTTAGAAGGTCTGGATGTGCATCTGTTTGTGAGGTTTACCTCATATTTCTTTATAAATTTCATATTTGCAGCCAGTTCCTTGAACCGCTTTAGTTTTATTTAAATTTAGGTTTATTTCTCAGTTCCCTTTTCTTTCGGGAACAGAGTAGCGCTTGGTTCCAGGAACCGTTAGCGGTTGTTTACTTTTAAAAAACCTCCGGTTATGAGGTACTTTAAAAAATTATTTTGAAGATTGATCTTTTTGTCTAGCTTCAATGTCAGAGGTCCATTTGGATAAACCTAAAAAATGCACAGAACCCACTGGTTTTAAATATTGTGTGTCTTGTGCGAAAGTTATAGCAGAAGCAGATAGACATTCTCTTTGTATTTCTTCTTTGGGTACAAGTCATTTCAAACAACATGAAGTCTTGTTGTATTCTAACGTGTCGCGGTTGGCTAGCGCTTTGGGCTGCCGGGGGTTGGCTCTGTGCAGGAGGTGTGGAGCGTTGGGCTCGAGCTCGGTTTCGGGCCTCTGTTTGCGGTGCTTCGTGGTGTAACCTTCAGATTCTTTACTTCGCCTAACTGTTCAGTCGCTCTGGAGATTACTTCTTCGCTACAGTCGGTTCGGTTAAGAATCCGTCGGTTTATTCAACCGATTTGTTATTTTACAGCACTTGAACTGCCCCGAAGATGAACGAGTTAATTCTATGCAAAAGCATTGAACGTTGAGCTCGAGCTCGGATTTCAAACCTCTGTCTGTGGTGCTTCAGAGTGTAACCGTCAGATTCTTATGAGCAACTAACTAACCAACTACACCCCTGGTGTGGAAATTGTAAACAATAAAACTAATAGTTAAGAAATTTTCTTTGGGTCCCAAAAGACTCAAGTCGAGAACTCAAAAAAGAAAACACAGGTAGTGAACAATATATATAGTATTTTAAACAAAAACAACACAACAACCCCACCCAAAGGGAAGCGGTGCAAAGTACACCCCTGAGATGAAACACTGTACCTGCCAGCCCACATCCTAAAAACTAGGTTCTGAGAGGGGTCTCCGCCTCTCGTGTGTGTGGGGGAGGTCAGAATACAGCAAGACTCATTAGAAGAAACACAATTACTAAGGTGAGTAATTTTTTCTTCAAACAACATGAAGTCTTGCTGTATTCTGACATATGCAGACTACCAAGCAATATCTCCATGGAGGAGGGTACCAACCTGTTTTGGGTATAGGATCTGCAGTACTGCTGTACCAAACCTAGCATCACTCCTAGCCTGCATATCCAGAGAGTAATGCTTGGTGAATGTATGGACTGCTTTCCAGGTGGCTGCTTTGCAGATCTCTAGTAAGGGTATATCTCTGGCAACAGCCAGAGAAGCGGCTGTACTTCTAGTCGAGTGGGCCCTCAGACCAGAGGGAGGTGTTTTACCTAGCTTGGTATAACATAATTGTGTACAGGCTACAATCCACCTGGCAATAGTTCTCTTAGTAGCTGGCCTACCTTTTCCCACTTCACCAGAAGTGAGAAACAGTTAAAGACAATCATCCCTATGTGTCTTAGTGCGCTCTATGTAGTAGCTAAGTGCTCTTCTAACATCCAAACTGTGCAATCTTCTCTCTGCTGAAGAAGAATGATCAGTGAAAAACACAGGAAGGGACATGGACTGGTTCAGATGGAAATCTGAAACCACTTTTGGTAAGAACCTCCTATTGGTTCTAAGGACCACCTTATCTCTATGGAATGAGATAAAATTAGGTTCGACTAACAGGGCCTGTAGTTCACTAATTCGCCTGGCAGAAGTAACAGCTACCAGAAACACAGTTTTCCAGGTCAAGTACTTAAAGTGAACTGCTATCAGGGATGTCTGAAGGGAATAGGCCAGAGACCATATTTTCATGGCCTCTGTGCACAAGGCCGTAGACCAAGTGCCCCCTTGCTTGTTGATGTACCACATGGTGGTGGTGGTGGTGTTGTCTGTCCTGACCTGAACCACGTTGTTCCTCACAGAGTCCGAGAAGAACTGAAGGGCCAAGAATACTGCCCTGAGTTCCAGAAGATTGATATGAAGAACAGACTCTGCTGGGGACCACACCCCCATGTGTTGTGAGGGCTCCCAGGTGTGCTCCCCAGCCTAGGAGAGAAGCATCTGTGGTGAGAACCACTGAAGGAGTTTGCTTGAGGAATGGAACACCTTGCCTGAGATTGTCTTTGTCCAGAGACCACTGGAGAGCTTGGACCAGAGTCTGAGTCATTGGAATCAGTTTGGAAAGAGAGTCTTTTCTCTGAGACCAGAAGGATCTTAGATGGAACTGAATGTCCCTCATCTGAAACCTGGCCCCCTGTACCACTACAGTAGAAGCTGCCATGTGGCCCAGGAGTTGAAGAAAATGCCTTGCTGGATGAGAAACCAGAGGATGAAAAGAGGAAGCGAGATCTGTAAGAGCCTGAACCCTTGCAAGTGGAAGGAAGGTCTTTGCTTGAACAGTATCTAACTCTATCCCTATAAAAGTGAGAAGTTGCACTGGTTCGAGAACTAACTTTGGCAGGTTGAGAAGAAACCCCAGGGAACTGAGGAGATCCTGGGTGACCTGCAGAACTGACTTGACCTGGTCGGAAGACTGTCCTACAATGAGCCAGTCATCCAGGTATGAAGACAGAGAAACGCCCTGCCTTCTGAGGAAGGCCACTACTACTGCAAGACACTTTGTAAACACCCTTGGAGCTGATGTAAGGTCAAAGGGCATAGCCCTGAACTGATAGTGGCCTGAGGGCAACTCGAACCTGAGGTACTTTCTGTGGGAGCACCTGATGGGAATCTGGAAATAGTCATCCTTGAGGTCCAGGGAAGCTAGTCAGTCTCCTGGCCTCAGAGAGGGAAGAATTACTCCCAGAGTCACCATTTTGAACTTTGGCTTTAAAATGTGCTTGTTCAAATACCTTAAGTCTAGGATGGGTCACCACTCCCCTGTCTTCTTTGGGGTAAGGAAGTATCTGGAGTACAGACCTTTGCCCCTGTGTGGAGTAGGAACTCTCTTCATGGCTCGGAGAGCCAACAGAGAGGAAACCTCTGCTTCTAAAGTAATGGTTTCGGAGATGTTTGCAGGTGGAAAAGATCTGGCCCTCATCTGTGGAAATCTTTTGAAACTGAGGGACAATCCCTGGTTTACTACCTCCAGGACCCACTTGTCTGAGGTAACAGACTTCCAGGCCTGGAAAGTAGTAAGCCAGTCTGCCTCCTACTGGAATTGGGGAGTCGACCTGGGCTGACACATCAGGGTGTCTGCTTGGCAGGAGCCCTAGACTGGGAAGAGGATGCAGCCCTGCTCATCCCCCTCCTGCCTCTCCCTCGAAAAAAACCCCTCTGTTAGAAGGGAGAGGAGGCCAGGGTTTGCTAGAAAGGCCTGTTAAAAGACCTGCCCTTGCCCCTAGACTGCTGCCTCTGAGGAGTAGCTTGCCTTTCCTTGACTTAAGCACTTCTGTAAGTAGTCCTGTATTCATCCATTTTCTTCATGCAAGCCTCTGTTTGCTCCCCAAACAGAGAGTTACCTACTACAGGGAAATCCATGGCCTTAGCCCGGGTGTCCTGCGAAAGGCTAGCACATCTGAGCCAAGCAAATCTCCTAAGAGACACAGATGTAGCCATGACTCATGATTACACATCATTTGAGTCCACAGCAGCATGGAATTGTACCTTTGATGCCTCAATCCCATCAGCAGCCACCTCCTCCAGCTCTTTGGCCAGCTGGGGGGAGGCCTGCTTAGTCAGTGCCAGAACAGTATCCCACCTGGACTTCTGGTACCTGGCTGTATAGGCCATATAGTTTGTCTGCCTGAGTCCCAAGGAGGATGCCAAATATTGTTTTTTGGCCATGGCATCCACCTTCCTGGAGTCTTTATCTGGGTGGTGTGAAGTCAAAGGTGTGCTAGCCTTGGCACATGCTGCAGCCTGCCCTACCCCAAAATGGCTGCTATGGTTATAGAAAAACTCCGTACCTGAGCCTGACAACATATACCTCCTGTCCATCCTTTTGTCCACTGGAGGTAAAGTGTTTGGTGTCCGAAGAATCTTTTTTGTCTGTTTCCCCAAGGATTTGTGGAGGGGAATAGACAGCCTCTTAGACTCTGGGATGTCCATCATCTTGACAAAAATCAGGCTCCTCTTCCTCATGTACCAAAGGGAGCTGGAGAGTTTCGGCCACCTTTTTGTAGAACAAGTAGTGTGAAGGGGACTCAGAAAGCCTGGGAGGGGAGACATTGGAGGGTCTGCCTGGGGACATCCACACCTTCTAAGTCATTATCATCTTCCTCGTCTTGTTCTGGATATGTCAGAATACAGGAAGACTTCATGTTATTTGAATAATGTGTTAATCATCCATATCAACTCCCACTCCCTGAACCAGCAGTTGTTTTTCTCTGGCATCCAGTGGGCCATCACTCTGACACTGCTGATCTCAGGCTCCCACTAATCTTCCCTTAACCTAATAATTCTATGCCCCACAACCCACAACCCACCCTGTAATCTTACATTATGACATCCAGTGGTCCCCAGTCCATCTCACTAGCATATAATCCTGGCATCCAGTGGATTCCCTCACTTGTAAGATCTTGCCCTCCACCTCCACCCCAACCCCCGTATCATCCAAACAGAGTCCACCACAAGACCGTGAAGATCAAAATGCTGCAGATAATTACAGCACAGACAAAACACCAACAGCAAGACATGCACGTAACTAATACAACGTGAAGTAATGACAGCGCAAGGAGGGGATTTACTGTCTAGGAGAGAGAAAGTCAGGGGAGGGAGAAAGTGGGCGGGGGTTTACTATTCTAAACTCCAGCAGGGAGAACATTTGGGAGGGATTTGCTAAACTCTGAGAGAGAGAGAGAGAGAGAAAGTTGGGGGGCTCTACTACTCTAAACTCCGGAGGGAGAAAGTGGTGGGGGGAGGATTTACTATTCTAAACTCTGGGAGGGACAAAGTCGGGGGGGGAGACGAATGTGATTGACTGATTATCAGCATGAATGAAAACAGCTATATGTAGAGCTCTATAATATCCTCACGCTCTCTGTTCATGTAGCTGTTTTGATTCACGCTAGTTCCACGACATGCATTTCACTGTGCGATTATTCCAATGCTATGTTTTTTTTTTTAATCTTTTTCCCTCCAGTCGCAGCCTGCAGGGCCTCTCTTGGGCATCCTGATCTGTTCCTGCCCGCCTGAGGTCCTCCCATCCCAAGCCTCCTCTCTTCCCCCCGCAGTCAGTACCCCCAGCTTGACCCCTTCTTTGGGCACTCTTAGAAGCTGGCCAAGCTGCAGGTGAGGGCCCAGGAGGAGGAACTGGAAGACCGGATGGGTAGGATCTGGCGGTGGGCATGGGGATCAGGTGCTGTCACCTACCCCACAGAGCCAGTGTTTTCCCTGTTTTGGAGAACGCCTTCCCTCCCTGAGCATGGCATGCAATGATGCCATGGCACACGACACCCCTGCCAGTGTTGGCAATGCCTGCCCCAAGTCTCATAGTCTCACGCTCCTGCAGTGCCCCCGATTCCATGGGGGCTGCTGGGACGCCAGACATCCTGTAACCCTCCCCGGGAGAGGAGAGCAGTCCACGGACGCCAATCCTTCTTACTCCCCATCGACCCCCAGCACCCGAGCTCGCTCCCAAACTCACGTCGCAGGCATGGCGTGAGGTGTGCACGTCCAGCGCCTCAACCCTCAGCACCATGGGGCCGGTCGTTCCAATGCTATATTGATGGTACACCAGCTAAACACCCCTCTGTCTAGCTCACAAAGGACTACTGACTGCTTTTATTAGGTGATAATTCAGTGTACCCACTCCAGCCAATACCCCATTTAAGAAAGCAGTAATTAAGTTTTGCCTTATATGCCATTAGCACTGCATCCTCCAACCCCTTTGTCAAACAATCATAAACATCTGTGCTGGCACCCAGAAGTGTTTGCAACCAAACATTGCATGGATGCTCACTGGTTGTTGGCAATGCTTTGTACCCATGTTTACATCCAAGAATCCAGCACGCTAGCTTTATTTTACTATATTTCTAATTTGCTTTTTTTTACCTTTTTCTTTACTGCTAAGAAACTGCCAGATCTGCCCCTCTCCACTCCACCTTTCCCGGGATACAGTGAGATCAGTAACACAGCAGTGCTCCCAAGGTCTTCCCTATCCTTAGCAACACTGTCAGAAATCCATCTTAGCCAATGCATAAAGGAGAAAAGAAAGAAAAAATCCTTTTTTTTGAGGGAGTAGTCTGTTCCAGTATCGGCTAAGCGAATCCTACAATGTACACTGGAATGATGGACTCATCAGTTATGTAAAAACTCCAAACAATTTTATTAATAGTGTAGTGTAAAGAAATATGCAAGCTGTACCCCCCCCCCCAAAAAAAAAGTTTCAGGGTGCCTCCCGACCCCTTCATCAGGATGGACAGGTCATACCAAAAAAACAATGGAGAGAGTTTATTTATATGAACGCTTATTTTATAGAAACGTAGAAACATAGACTTTGATGGCAGATAAGAAAAAATTACTCACCTTAGTAATGTTGTTTCTTCTAATGGAGTCTTGCTGTATTCTGACTATTGCAGTTAAGTCCTGCCTTTCAACTGCCCCGGAGAACAAAGAGTTAACTTTCCATGGCCAGCATGGAATGTTCAGCGTGAGCTCGGTTGAAGCCCCTGTCTGCTGTTGTTTAAACTCCAACCGTCAGATCTTTACGAGCAATACTCACTAGAAGTTCTGTGTGGAAACTGTAAAATTCACACTAGCCAACTGGCAACTAAATTTATTAAAAGGGTTTTCCGGTTTCAAAGCAAAGACTCAAGTCAGGAAACCCAAAAAACAAAACACAACACACACCCAAAGTAAAGGAGGGTGAAAAGGGGCACCCCTAGGTGACACTGCTCCTGCCCACCCCATCCCAAAACCAGGTTCTGAGAGGGGAGGCAGAGAGTCAGAATACAGCAAGAATCCATTAGAAGAAACAACATTAGTAAGGTGAGTATTTTTCTTCAAACAACATGAAGTCTTGCTGTATTCTGACTATTGCAGACTCATGCCAGTACCTCCATGGAGGAGGGACAGAACCTACTTTGGGAATAGGCTCTGAAGTACTGTTGTGTTAAACTGAGCATCACTCCTAACCTGGATATCCAGAGAGTAATGCTTGGTGAATGTATGGACTGTTTTCCAGGTGGCTGCTGACACATTTCTAACATAGAATATCCCTGGCAGCAGCCAGAAGCAGCTGTACCTCTAGTAGAGTGAGCCTCAGGCCTGAGGGTGGAGTTCTACCCAGTTTTTCATAACAGAATTGTATACAAGAGACAATCCACATGGCAATAGATCTCTTAGTGGCAGGTTTGCCCTTACCGACCTCCATATGTGAGGAACAACTGGAGGACTCAAACCTGTGACCCTTGGTGCGCCTATGTAGTAGCTGAGGGCCCTTTAACATCCAGTTGTGCAGCCTCCTCTCTCCAGAGGAGGAATGGTCAGTGAAGAAAACAGGAGAAACATAGACTGGTTAAGGTGGAAATCTGAAACCACCTTAGGCAAAAACTTCCTGTTAGTTCTTAGGACCACTTTATCTCTATGGAAAGAGATGAAATCAGGCTCTACTGACAGGCTTGCAATTCACTGATACGCCTGGCAGAGGTAATGGCTACCAAAACACAGTTTTCCAAGTCAAGTACTTAAGCTCTGAAGAGGACAAAGGCTCGAAGGGTGGTTGCATAAGCTGAGCAATGCAAACATTAAGGTCCCAAGCAGGAGCAGGGTCCCTAAAGGGGGGATTGGTGTGCAGCAATCCCTTGAAGAACTTACAAAACACAGGATGGGCTGACAGAGGAGAGGGCTTGCCTACTGACAAGAAGGCAGAAACAGCTGCCAAATGCACTTTAAGTGTAGCTGGCCTAAGTCCCAAGCCATTAAGATGGACCATATAGTCCAGAACTGTAGGAAACCCAGCAGATTCTGGAGAAATATGCTTATTAGAGCACCAAATAGTGAACCTTTTCCATCTGGAGTTGTAAGTCTTTCTGGTGGAAGGCTTTCAAGAAGCCTTAAGGATATCCAGAATCCCTTGAGAAAGGTGCAGATCAGCTAACTCTTCAACAGCCATGCCTTGAGATTGAGAGACTTGAGGTTCGGATAACAAATCCTCCCCTGAGAGGATGTCAACAGGTTGTAATTCCTGGGAAGAGACAGGGGAAGGTGGACTGCTAAGGACAGCAACAGGGGGTACCAGGGCTGTCTGGCCCAGTCTGGAGCAATCAGAATCACTTTGCATGGTTGTGACCTTATCTTGACTAACACCTTGAACAGGAGAGGGAAGGGGGGAAAAGCGTACAGAAATTTCCCTACCCAATTCAGGATCAGAGCATCCAAGGGGGCTGAGCCCAAGACTGGGGGTCTGCAACAAAAGAGAGGAAGTTGGTGATTGTCTGGGGCTACAAAAAGATCTATCTGTGGAGTGCCCTATCTTGAGAAAATCACTTTCAAAACTAGGGGATCTAGGGTCCATTCATGATGGCCCTGGGATATCCTGCTGAGAGCATCTGCCAGGACATTGTCTTTCCCTGGGAGGTGAACTGCTATCAGAGAGGTTTGCAGGGAATAGGCCAGGGACCACAACTTCATTGCGTCTGTGCACAAGGCTGAAGACCGAGTGCCTCCTTGCTTGTTGATGTACCACACTGTGGTGGTATTGTCTGTTCTGATCTGGAACACCTTGTTCTGTACAGATTTGGAAAAGACTTGCAGTGCCAGAAACACCGCTCTGAGTTCCAAGAGACTGATGTGAAGCAGAGATTCTTGAGGTGACCACAGCCCTTAGGTGGTAAGATCCCCCAGGTGGGCACCCCAGCCCAGCAGGGAGGCATCTGTGGTGAGCATCACTGAAGAAGACTGAGTGACAAAGGGAACTCCTTGTCTCAAATTGTCCTGATCCTGCCACCATTGCAAAGCTTGGATCAGGGTTTGAGTCACTGGAACTAGTTTGGTAAGGGAATCCTTTCTTTGGGACCAGAAGGCTCTTAAGTGGAACTGAATGTCCCTCATCTGAAATCTTGCTCCCTGGACAACTGCTGTAGAGGCTGCCATGTGGCCCAGAAGCTGCAGGAAATGCCTTGCTGGTCGAGACACCTGAAGGTTGAATGAAGAGGCCAGTTCCATAATTATTATTGCCTGGGGAAGGAAGGCTCTTGCCCTTATTGTATCTAGCTCCGCCCCTATGAAGGTGAGGAGCTGTACTGGCTCGAGAAGGAATCCTAGGGAAGTGAGCACTTGCTGAGTTATTTGCAGATGTGACTTGACTTGGTCTGGAGACTGACCCACTATGAGCCAGTCGTCCAAGTATGGAAAAATGGAGATCTTTTTTCTCCTTAGGAAAGCAACCACTACTGCCAGGCACTTTGTGAACACCCTTGGGGCTGATGTTAGGCCAAAGGGCATTGCTCTGAACTGACAGTGGCCTGAGGGCAACTCAAACCTGAGGTACTTTCTGTGGGAGCACCTGATGGGAATGTGAAAATAGGCATCTCTGAGGTCCAGGGAGGCTAGCCAGTCCCCTGGCCTTAGAGAGGGCAGAATTACTCCCAAAGTCACCATTTTGAACTTTGGTTTTAAAAGGTGCTTGTTCAGATATCTTAGATCCAGGATGGGCCACCATTCTCCTGTCTTTTTGTGGGGGTAAGGAAGTACCTGGAGTACAATCCTTTGCCCTTGTGTAGGGTAGGAACCCTCTCTATGGCTCTGAGAGCCAGGAGGGAAGAAACCTCTGCCTCTAAGGCAAGGGTCTATTATGGATTTGCAGGTGGAAAGGATCTGGTTCTTATCTTGGGAAATATTTTTGAAGCTGAGAACCAGTCCCTGGCTTACTACTTCCAGGACCCACTTGTCTGATGTCAGAGACTTCCAGTCCTGGACAAAGTAAGCCAGCATGCCCCCTACAGGTATTGGAGAATCAGCCCGGGCAGACCCATCAGGGTGTCTGCTTGGCAGGGGCTTTAGGCTGAGGGGCGGAAGCAGGCCTGCTCATTCCCCGTCTGCCTCTCCCTCTGAAGAACCCCCTCTGAGCATAAGAAGAAGAGGAGGCCTGGGCTTGGTAAAAAAAGGCCTTTGAAAAGGCCTGCCCCTGCCCCTGGACTGCTGCCTTTGAGGAGTGGCTTGCCTTTCATTGGCCTGAGCACTCCTGTAGGTGGTCCTGTACTCGTCCATCTTTTTCATGTAGTTCTCTGTCTGCTCCCCAAACAGAGAATTACCAATGACAGGGAAATCCATGGCCTTAGCCTGGGTATCCTGTGACAGGCTAGTACCTCTGAGCCAAGCCATCCTCCGAAGGGCCACAGTTGTAGCCATGACTCTTGATGAAACATCACTGGAGTCCACAGCAGCATGAAACTGCATCTTGGATGCCTCAATCCCATCTGCAGCCACCTGCTCCAGCTCCTTGGCAAGCTGGTCAGGGGCCTGTTTAGCCAAAGCCAGCACAGTGACCCACCTGGACTTCTGGTATCTAGCTGTGTAGGCCATATAGTTAGCCTGCCTGAGTCCCAAAGATGCGGCCATGTACTGCTTCTTTGCCATGGCATCAATCCTCCTGGAGTCCTTATCTGGGGGGTGTGATGCCAAGGATATATATGCTTTATCACAGGCAGCAGCCTGCACTACTCCAACAAGGCTGCATTGCTGAGAAAGGAACTCCATGTCTGACCCTGAAAGGGTGTACCTCTTGTCCATTCATCTGTCCACAGGAGGTATGGAGTTAGAAGTCTTAAGAATTTTATTTGTCTGTTTCCCAAAAGATTTATGGAGGGGAATAGACAGTCTCCTGGACTCTGGGATGTCCATCATTTCAACAAAATCAGGCTCCTCCTGATCCTCTACTGCTTCTTCCATTGGAAGCTGGAGGGTTTCAGCCACTTTTTTGTAAAACAAAGTGGGAAGGGGACTCAGAAAGCCTAGGAGGAGAAACACCTGAAGGTCTGTCTGGGAGATGTCCGTCAATAGGCACATCCAGACTTTCATAATCACCATCATCATCCTCATACTCTCCCTCCTCCTCCTTCGGTTCATAAAATTCTTCAGCGTAATCCGAACCGGGGAACCGACCGAACCGAGCCCCTGCCAGATGGTGCCGGTTCGCCGAACCAAAGTTAGCACTGCACTATTCTTATCGCTTTGGCTATCTCTATCAGCGGTTGGAGTATGAATTTCTGGATCCGAACCAGACGATTTATCTTTTTTCTTCCTTTTAACCGGAACTGACTCCTCGGAATTGGCTCTCTTTTTGCCTGAAGAAGTATTGCCCTGGTAAGAGGGCACTCCTTCTGGTTCGGTCGGAACCGAACTGGCTGGCCATCCGGGTCAGTGGACTTCTCGCCCTCTCCCTCAGTCTACCTACTCTTATCCAGGGTAGCTTTGGGAAAATTCTTACAAATTTGGCAGTTTGAATCGAGGTGGTCAAACCCCAGACACAACACAGGTGGTGGGATAGCCTTAGCAAAGGCTTCCCCACACACCGGTGTTGAAACCCAGTGGGCCCGCTTTTCTTTTGGGTTTCTCAGACATGGCCAATCCTATCCAAAACTTACCCTTTTTCAGCAATCAGCCCAGGCAAGACTCCCTATCGGTTTCCTGACCGTGTCAGGTCTTAGAAAAACTGTAATAAACCTTTTTTTTTTTTAGAACCGATACGGACTGGTAACTACACTCTAGTAAATTCACAAACTTTTTTATACTAAACTGATCGGTTCAGCTGAACTGATCCGAAATTTGCAAGTTCCACACAGAAACTAAATGTAAAACCTATCTAGTACTCACGGTACCACAGACAGAGACTTAAACCGACAGATTCGGTAGCAGAAATTCGGTAGAAACCGAGCGGAAAACGACACTTTAACCGACTTTTATTGAACCGAGCAAAGGAGAAATCTCCGGAGCAACTGTTCAGTGAGGCGGGGTAAAGAATCTGACGGTTGAAGTTTAAACAGCAGCAGACAGGGGCTTCAACCAAGCTCGCACTGAACATTCCATGCTGGCCATGGAAAGTTAACTCTTTGTTCTCCGGGGCAGTTGAAAGGCAGGACCTAACTGCAATAGTCAGAATACAGCAAGACTTCATGTTGTTTGAAGGACCTCTTGGCCCATCTAGTCTGCCCATTTCCCTACCTACAGGATAAGCTGCAGATCCTATTTAACCAACAGCCTATTTCTTCCTACCCCCACAAAAATTGCCGTATGTCTGTCCCATGCGTTCTTGAATTCTCCCACAGTTTTAGACCCCACAACCTCCTCAGGAAGGCTGTTCCATGTGTTCACCACCCTCTCTGAAAAAATACTCTCACATTGCCCCTTGAGCTGTCCCTCTATCTTCAAATTGTGTCCCCTGTTCTTGCACAACTCTTTTTCTGAAAGATGCTACCCTCTTGGACTTTGTTGATTCCACTGCGGTACTTAAAAGTTTCTATCATGTCCCCCCTCTCCCTCCTTTCCTCAAGGGTATACATATTAAGCTCCTTTAGTCTCTCCTCGTATGGCTTCTCTTGCAGACCCTGCACCATTTTAGTTGCACTCCTCTGGACTGCCTCCATGCTACGTCCTTGCGGAGATGGGGTCTCCAGAACTGCACACAGTACTCCAGATGGGGTCTCACCAACTGTCTGTACAGAGGGATAACAACTTCCTGTTTTCTACAGGTGATGCCTCCCTATACATCCCAGTATCCCCCCCAGCCCTCCTACTGCCTTCTCACATTGCTTGCCAACCTTAAGGTCATCTGATATGATTACCCCAGGTCCCTTTCCAGTTTTGTTGTTACTACCCCCAACTGTGTAACCTTCCCTGGTTTTTGTTTCCCAGGTACATTATTTTGCAGTTCTTTGCATTGAATCCAAGCTGCCATACTTCTGACCATTCCTCCAACCTTGCCAGGTCCCTTCTCATACTTTCCACGCCTCCTTGTGTATCAACCCTATTGCAGATCTTTGTGTCATCTGCAAAGAGGCATACTTTTCCTTCCAGTCCCTCTGCAATGTCACTTATAAAGACATTAAAAAGGACTGGACCCAGTACTGAACCCTGCGGTACCCCACTAGTAACCCCTCTTTCTTCAGAGTGGACTCCATTTACAATTACCTTCTGTGTCCTGTTGTCCAGCCAATGTTTTGCCCAGGCTACTACCTGGGACCCACTCCCAGGCTGGTTAATTTGACTATTAATCTTTTGTGTGGGACTGTGTCAAATGCCTTGCTAAAGTCTAGGTAGGCCATGTCCACAGCCCCTCCCTGGTCTACTACTTCGGTCACCTAGTCAAAGAAATCAATTAGATTTGTCTGACATGACCTTCCTGCTATGAACCCATGCTGCCTTGGGTCCTATGCCCCACTGGCCTCTAGGTACTCAACGATTCATTCCTTCAGAAGTGATTCCATCGCTCCTACCACAGAGGTCAAACTGACAGGTCTGTAGTTTCCTGCCTCTGTCTTGCTCCCACTTTTGTGAAGGGGTATCACATCCGCCTTCCTCCAGTCTTCAGGTACCACACCATCCTCCCATGATTTGCTAAAAAGGGTAGTCAGTGGTGTCACTAGTTCTCTCCTTAATTCTTTTAGAATTCTGGAGTGAATTCCATCAGGCCCCATTGTTTTGTCCACCTTCAGTTTTAGGAGTTCTTTCAGAACCTTTTCTTCTGTGAAAGGACTGGGATCGGCCCCCCTATCCAGAGTGCTTCTGCTAACTGGATTAGGCACCTCCCCCTCCTCCTCTCTTGTGAATACTGAGCAGAAGTATTCGTTCAGTATCCCTGCTTTTTCACTGTCCCTCTCTGCCCACCCACCGTCCATTCTAATCAGCCTCACTATCCCTCCCTTTGTCTTTCTACACTCCCTGATGTACCTACGAAAGGTTTCATCCCCCTTCTTAACCGAGTTGGCTATCTTTTCCTCAGTTTGGGCCTTTGCTATTCTGACTACCCTCCCTGCTTCCTTCTGCCTTAACTGGTACAGTTCTCTGTCCTGCTCCTTCTGTGTTTCCTTATACTTCCTAAATGCTATCTTTTTCTCCCTAACCTTCACCGCCACCTCTTTTGAGAACCATAGTGGCTTTTTCTTTCATTTTGATTTGTGTATTTGCTTCACACAAAGGCTTGTTGCCTCTGTGATGGCAATTCTGATGTTTCCCCATTGTTGCTCCACCCCTCCTTCTAGCCTATTTGCTATTGCTTTTCTAAGGCACTCTCCCATCTTGCCAAAGTCAGCTCTCCTGAAGTCCAGAACCCTCACTTTTGTATGGCTTGAGTCTGTAGCTGAGTTTATTATGAACCACACTGTTTGGTGGTCACTTGTTCCCAGATGGCTTCCCACTTCTAGATCTGAGATCCTCTCACTGTCCCCATTTAAGAGTACGAGGTCTAAGATTGCTCCCTCACGAGTGGGTTCCAAAACTAGCTGTCTGAGGCATGCCACCTGAAGGGCTTCGAGAATGGCCCTGCTTTTGGGTGTGGCTGCAGCCAAGGTGCTCCAGTTAACATCTGGCATATTCAGGTCCCCCATCAACAGTATCTCCCCTTTCTTTGCCATCCTAAGGATGCCTTCTATCATATCCTTGTCCATTCCCTCCCCCTGACATGGAGGTCTGTATACAACCCCTGTGTGGGTTGTGGTGCCATTTTCAGTCTCTAAGGTGACCCACAGTGCCTCCTCTCCTCCCTGTTTACTCTTTTGTTCAGTTGCTTTTATCCCTTCCCTTACATAGAGAGCTACTCCTCCCCTCCCTGTCTCTCCTGTAGGTTGTGTACCCTGGTATGTTAACATCCCAGTCATGGTTCTCTGTGTACCATGTTTCTGTGACTGCTACAATATCCAGGCATCCCTCTTCCATCAAGGCCACAAGTTCAGGGACCTTGTTGCCCAGACTACAGGAACTGGTACTCATTATCTTCCATTTCTTGATGGCCTTACCCCTTTTTGCCCCATCCCTGTCCTTACTGTGTTTGTCATTTTCTCCATTTACCCCTGCCCTTCTCCCTATCGACATCTCTATCTTGGTGTTTACCTCACTTACTACCCTGATCTTTTGGGGGGGGCTAGGATTTCCCTGCTCCTTTTCAGTGCCTCCCCTTGGCTAGTTTAAATGCTTGCCAATGAAACATTTAAACCTATCACCTAGGATCCTGGTCCCCTGGACAGATACAGACCATCACGCCAGTATAGGCCTGCATCCCTCCAGGTGGACCCCCAGTCCCCAATGAAGCCAAATCCCTGAGCTCTGCACCAGTTTTTCAACCACTGAGTGAATTCCATGGTGTGGAGCACCCTAGCCTCACCCAAGCCATAGACAGGCAGCACCTCTGAGAAGGTTACTGTGCGTGCTACTTGTCTAAGGCCCCTTCCCAACTCCACAAACTCTTCCTGCACTGCTCTGATCCTTTCTTAGCCAGGTAATTTGTCCCTAGGTGGACAATGACATCCAGCTCCCTCCCCTGTGCAGCTGCTCCAGCGATCCTGAGGATTCGCCCTATCCCTCCAAGCCATGGCACCAGGCAGGCCCTTACCTCCCTCTCCCCTAGTTCTACCTTCCTAACAATGGAGTCCCCCACCAGGAGTTGTTTCCTTCCCCTGTGGGGTCCCATGCCACCCTCCTGTGGGTTTCCTTTGTGGAGGTTCCCAGCATCCTCCTTGGTCTCCACTGTGGGTGCCTCCATTGAGGAACCACACTTTGCCAGAATGGCATATGAACTGTGGAAAGGTACAGCTGGAGGGATTCGCCTCTGTTCCACCACCCTCATCCTCTCTGAGCCCACTGTGGTCCAACCACTCCTCTTCCTTGGCAACCTCTGAGGCAATGGCAGTGGCACTGTTGGTCCCTGGGTGGGAGAAGAGGTCCCACAAATTCTGGCTAACTCATCCTGGAGATGAGCAACCTCCTTCCTCAGCCCAGAGAGGTGCCTGCAGATGGAACAACACCGCATACTCCAGAACGTCTCCCGGAAGACTGCTGCTCCACAGCCACTGCATTGCACCACTCCTATCATGTCTTATTTCTGGCCCCTTAACTGTTGTATGGAATACTTACTCTTTCCTCTGTTTTTTTTTTTTTCTCCCTACTTACTTACTGCCTCTGTGCCCTTTAAGCTCCTGATCTTCTGGTTCTGAGACAAGAAGTTCCTATATTTCTCAGTAGTCTCCTTCCTTGCTCAGAGTTAGACTTCCAGCAGCTGGGGAGTGGGAGAACGGAGAGCTACTCTTCCTTCTAGGATGGTGAGTCTTTGGTGGCTCTGTGATAACTCACTTCCTGCTCCCAAACAGGAAGTTTCTGTTGTCAGTCAAATCCTGTGCCTATAAAACTAGAACTGGTTTAGGGTGGGGAGAGGGCAATATAGTCCCAGTAGATAAGTTTAGTTATAATAACAGCAGCGCCTTCCTCCTGGTGTCTCTGCCTGTTCTCTGACAGAAGCTATCTAGGGCAGTGTTTAAACATGGCTTTTAGTTCAAATAGTTGAGGAAGTGCTAGTTTGCAGGTTTGTTCTAAAATCCATTACTGTTTAAGACTTTAGATGTACCTTCCATTCACCCAGGGGTGTAGCCTGGAATTTTTGAACTTGTACGCAAGAGTGGATTGAAGTGTTGCCCTCCCCCCAAGTAAACACAAACCAAAAGATGTGCTGCTTCACCACACAGACATTGCCCCACCCCATTTTGGTACACAATATGTAGTAAGTCAGTGATCCTAACAGAGACACGTTTTATCGAACACACACACTACCAATCAGACAGAAGCTGTCTGGCTTTTAGTTACAATGCCTAGGATACATTGTGATAAGACACTGTACCACAGCAAGGTAACTAGCCTTACAGAAGTCCATTCACAACAGCACTCATGCACATATACTCATTCGGGTCACTCATACAATCAGAGCCATTAAGTCTAGCAGCCACATATCTTCCAAAGATCATTCAAAAACTCATACTAAAGCATACAAGCAAGGAAAAACTGTTCTTCGTGTACTTCAGGCTCCGTTTCTGTTTCCTGCCCTTGCCTGAGGCTTGTGTTGCCACTGGAGTTTCCAGATTTTACTGTACTCAGCAAAGTACACTGAGCAGTGTCGTAGTATGGTTGGCATGGGCCCTGCTGCAAGAAATGGCACCCCCCCCCGGACCACCCCTGCCTCCCCATGGGCAATGCTGTTGTTCCCTTGTTCTGGGCCGTCTGACCCAGCAGCTATAGTCAGGGACAGGCTGACTGCAAGTGCACACACACCAGCCCTGCCTTTCCCCAAGATCTCCTCTCAGTCTCCTTCCCTCCCTCAGAGTCTTTCTCATTCTTTTTGCTTTTTTTTATCTTTCTTTTTTTTTCCTTTAAAAAAAAAAAAGGGCAATGTTGTTGTTCCCTTTTTCTGGGACACCTGACCCCGCAGCTGTAGTCAGGCTCACTGGTCTGCAAGTGCACACACAGCACACACCAGTCCATGTCAGCCCTGCCTTTGGCTTTCCCCAAGAAGAACTCCTCTCAATCTCCCTCCCCCCAGTCCC
This sequence comes from Neoceratodus forsteri, assembly GCA_016271365.2. Lineage (NCBI taxonomy): Eukaryota > Metazoa > Chordata > Ceratodontiformes > Ceratodontidae > Neoceratodus > Neoceratodus forsteri. The sequence continues at coordinate 1,227,306,682 of CM057450.1, forward strand.
CCAAGCCTGACTCTAGTCTTTCTAGTTATTCTTTTTTTGTTCTGCTTTTTATAATCTTTCTTTCTTTTTTTTCTTTTCAGGAAATGCTTATGCTAGTCTGTTGTTCCCTTCCCTTCTGGGCCGTCCTGTCTGACACCCTGACCCAGCAACTGTAGTTCAAGATTCAAGTGCAGCACCAGCCCCCTGCTGCCTGGCCCTTTTCCCCACATGATGACGATCTTCTTTCATCTCTCCCTTATTTCACCTCCATTTTTTTTTTGGCAAAATGAAAAACCCTTTGTTCCTTTTCCCCTCATCCCCCCTAAAGTCAAAGAAGCCCACATAATATGCGGTGGTGGCTGGTGGGTGACCTTGAGGTGGTTGCGCTGACCAGTAATGTGAGCAGAGTGGTAATGGTTAGAGCCTGAGAAAATGACTGTCTGTCAGAACTCTGAAGCCTGCGCAGCCTAGCCGTAAGCTGTCCTGGTAATGGCGCTTCTTCTTCTTCCAAAGCGCCTGCGTGTGACGTGTCCTCGTCTGAGCCACCTCCGGCCCTCCCCAACTCACCGCCACACCGTGGCCATTGGTTGGACAGGCAAGCAGTCTCCTATTCACTGCCTCACCTCAGTGACAGTCCTAACTGATTGCTCATGAATGCACAGCATGCATCAGTGATCAGGGCCATCGGGCATATTCGGAAATGATTGGCGGATGGCAGAGGCTCCTCTTCAGCTCAGCTCCTAAGTCCCTGCCTGCTCCCCCACGTGGTATGTACAGTCCCATCATGACACATGGTGTTACTCAGGACTGGTGGTGTGGCGGGTGAGCCGCCCTCAGTAAGGACGGACTCGGGTCAAGTGGCGCGCCAGCCCGGCATGCCCGCAGTCACTGAATGATCCCCTCAAGCTTGTGGGCCATGGTGCAGTTGCACCAGCTGCACTCTCTAGAGCTACGCCACTGACACTGAATATGCCTGCCTACACCCATGCATTCACCCCACCGGCAGGAAGTTCTGGACATACATTTACTGTTTACCTAAAAAGAAAATATTCCTTATTGTTTGCCAATTCCTGTTGCTTATATCCTTATAATGGGCATGAATGTATGGAAATACCCCCACTTCAATAAGGGACTGCCATACATGCATGCACATTATGAAAATAAGGAACAAGAACAAACAAAAATAATAAATATTTTCTATCTTTAGCATGGAAAGGTAAAGTGTAAGGCACCACAATTACAGCCAGAGGGACTCAATGCCAGAAACTCTACTACCACTATCAAGAGAAGCATCCTTGTTTTATGAGTGGCAATACTGTACAGCTGATGATAGTGTTCCCCTGGTCACAGCTGAGGTGCTGCTCACGTTCCCTTTCAGTGCTACTGATGGGGAAGACAACCTACTATCGCATCACTACTACTGCTGCCACCTGGGAAGGGAGCAGACAAGGCACTTGCCAGCTTCTCAGATGGGGAAGTAATGCCTTACAAATCTCAGAAATATTGTAGAATACACATATAGTCAAACATTCTAAAGTGATGTCTGCTGGCGAGGATATTTTCTGTTCCAGTTAAAGGAAACCTATTCCTCTAAAGGGACAATGACATGGGGGCATCCAGAGAGTATACACACTTAAAACTCTCTTTAACGGGCCATAGGGTGACACTGCTTGCCAAAGTTTAAATAGCTAAAGCATTTCAATGACAAAAAAGAGTTGTCTGTTTCTGCATCCTCCCTCAGGACCATTTGGTCAGATGGTGATTACCTGGATCGGCTGCAGTAAAATGGAGGTTACTCTCTTACTCTGGATGGTGGGTACCCTGATGTTTATTTCTACATGAAGTTCCATTAGCATTTCTCAGTCAGACCACCAGGATTGGCTGGGAAAATGTTTGGTTCAGTTCTGCCTCTAATGTTGTCATATCCACATTACTTAAGAGGAGACGTCTCTCATTCTGTTCTCATGAATCTCTTGGTGGAAAAGAAGGAGTATGCTTTAAGCAAAATCATGGTAACAAGAGAGTGGGACATGGCCCTCTTATACATCATGGGGCTGATAATGGGGGGGGGGGTGTGAAGTAAAGCGGAACTTGAAAAAGGTCAAAGGGGGACAGACTAGTACCTGTAGTACTGGGACCATGTTGCAACTTGATTCCGTTTATAGCTACTGGGGTTGAATACTTTACTAGACTGGGCGATAGTAAAAATTACCATGTGCTACTGTCGTAACCTCATACTAGTCATGCTGGCTTGTATGAAGAATTACAAAAAAAAAACAAAACTGCTGTTCGTTTACTTCCAGGAGTGGTCTTCTTTCCTACAAGTTTAAATGTGGCTGCTTCTGCTGATTAAGGGATCACACTGGTATAGAAATGTAGATGGTATGGACAGATAAAGACCACTGGTTCATCCAGTCTGTCCAGTACTACCTTGGTCCAGAAGCCAATCTATTACTGGCCAGACCATATCCGGTTACACAATTCCCTACACCCATGGTCCCTCACCCCCCTTGGGTTCCTTTCCCACCCACCCCATCTCTGTATCCCTTGCTTCCCCAGTCCCATACAGTATGTCTGTTCCAACCATGCTTGAACGTGTTCGCCATCTGCACACTAACCAGCCACTGTGGCAGAAGGTTCCATTTCTCCACCACCCTCTCTACGAAGACGTACCTCCTTGTGTACCTTCTGAACTTGGTTCCTTCCAGCTTCAGACTGAGCCTCAATAACCTCTGGCAATCCACTCTGTTTATGTCTTTCAGATACCTGAAGGTTTCAATCATGTTCCCCCTATTTCTAGTTTCCAGAGCACACATGTTGAGGTCTTCCAACCTTTCTTTGTAGGATCTTCACATCTGGCCACAGATCACCATAATGGCTCTTCTCTAAACAGCCTCCAGGCAGTCCCTGTTCTTCATGAGGTGTGGACTCCAGAAACGGGCACGATACTGAAGCCTATCCAGTGTGCGGTGCAGTGACAGGATTACATCCTTCTTTCTGCATGAGAAGTCTCTTCCTATGCATCCGAGCATCCTGTCTGCCTTGCTGTGCAACTTGCTGCATTGTGCAGAGTTCTTCAATCTGTAGCGGATCACTGACTCACAGGTTTCTTCCTTCCGTTGTGTGTTCCACGTGCATTCCTGCCATTCAGTATTCAATTCTGAGATTTGTCTTCCCAAATGCATGACCTTACACAATTCTCCACTGAATCTTAGTTGCCTGACTCCAGACCATGTCTCAGACTTGGCTAGATCTTTCTTCATTTCCTGGATGCCTTCCTAATTGTCCACTCTGCCACATATTTTGGTCTTGTCATCAAACAGCAACATCTTGCACGTAGACCTTTCTTTCCTAGTGTTGCATATGAACACGATGTAGAGCACCAGGCACAGAAGAAAAAAATTACTCACTATAGTAATGTTGTTTCTTCTAATGGAGTCTTGCTGTATTCAGACATAATGCAGTTAGCCCCAGCACTTGAACTGCCCTGGAGAGGAAAGAGTTAACTCTATGCAGAAGCATAGAACGTTGAGCTCGAGCTCGGTTTTCAAACCTCTGTCTGTGGTACTTCCCAGTGTAACCATCACATTCTTACAAGCTAACTAACTAGTAACTAAAGTATGGAAATTGTTCAAATATAGCCAAAGGGCAAAATATATCTTTTTGGGCCCCAAAAGACTCAAGTCATGAACCCAAGGAAAGGTAGTGACAATATTTAGTAAAACACCAGAAAAAATAATAATAATAACATCTACCTCACCCAGGAGGGAGGGTACAAGGTACACCCCTGAGGTGCAACACTGTACCTGCCAGCCCACTTCCCAAAACCAGGTTCTGAGAGGAGAGGTGGGGGGGGAGGTCAGAATACAGCAAGACTCCATTAGAAGAAACAACATTACTATGGTGAGTAATTTTTTTCTTCAAACAACATGAAGTCTTGCTGTATTTAGACATAATGCTGACTACCAAGAAGTTCCCTATGGAGGAGAGAATGTAGAACCTACTTTGGGAAGAGGCTCTGCAGTACTGCTGTACCAAACCTAGCATCACTCCTAGCCTGGATGTCCAGGGAGTAATGCTTGGTGAAAGTATGTACTGTTTTCCAGGTGGCTGCTTTACAGATTTCTAACAAAGGTATATCTCTGGCTGCAGCTAGAGAAGCAGCTGTACCCCTGGTTGAAAGAGCCCTCAGGCCTGAAGGGGGCGTCCTACCCAACTTGTCATAACAAAATTGTATACAAGAAACAATCCACCTAGCAATAGTTCTCTTAGTGGCAGGCTTACCCTTTCCCACTTCACCATAAGTGAGAAACAATTGAAGACAGTCATTTCTATGTGCCTTAGTATGCTCAGTGTGGTAGCTAAGGGCCCTCTTAATGTCCAGATTGTGTAACCTTCTTTCACCGGAAGAAGAATGGTCAGTGAAAAACACAGGGAGAGATGTAGACTGGTTCAGATGAAAATCTGAAACCACTTTGGGCAAGAACCTCCTATTGGTTCTGAGGACTACTTTGTCCCTATGGAAGGAGATGAAGTCAGGTTCCACTGACAGAGCCTGTAACTCACTAATCTGCCTGGCAGAAGTAATAGCTACCAGGAACACAGTTTTCCAGGTCAACTACTTCAATTTGGCCAAAGCCAGAGGTTCAAAGGGTGGCTGCATTAGCTGAGCTATGCAGTCATTAAGATCCCAAGGCGGAGTCGGCTCCGTAAACGGAGAGTTAATGTGAACCAGACCTTTGAAAAACTTTCTGAAAACAAGATGAGATGCCAGGGAAGAGCCCTTCTCTGCTGAGAGGACTGCACAGACATCTGCTAGATGAACCTTCAGAGTGGCAGGCCTAAGGCCTAAACCACTGAGATGAACTAGATAGTCTAAGGTTGTGGAAATATCTGCAGAATCAGGCAGGATGCCTTTGTGAGAGCACCAAATACTGAACCTTTTCCATTTGGAGTTGTAAGTTTTTCTAGTGGAAGGTTTCCTAGAGACCTTCAGAATATCCAGAACTCCCTGAGAAAGATGTAGAGCTGCATATTCTAACTCTTCAAGAGCCAGGCCTTGAGATGGAGAGACTGGAGATTGGGGTACCAGATCCGCCCTTGGGGGGAGGACAGGAGATTGTATGTCCTGGGCAGAGACAGGGGACGTGACACTGACAAGGACAGCAGTAGAGGATACCAAGGCTGTCTGGCCCAATCTGGATCCACCAGTACCACTGTGCAGGGTTGAGTCCTGATCTTGATCAGAACTCTGAACAGCAGAGGGAAGGGAGGGAAGGCACAGAGAAACCTGCCCTTCCAGTCCAAAAAGAGAACATCCTAGGGAACCGTCCCCAGGACTGGAGGTCTGCAACAAAACAGAGGAAGTTGATGATTGTCTGGTGCTGCAAAGAGATCTATCTTTGGAGTGCCCCACCTGGAGGAGATGACCTTCAGTATGTGAGGATCCAGGGACCATTCGTGGTGTCCCTGTGAAATTCTGCTCAGAGCATCTGCTAGTATGTTGTCCTTCCCTGGAAGGTGAACTGCTACCAGAGAAGTCTGGAGAGAATAGGCCAGAGACCACAGCTTCATGGCTTCTGTGCACAAGGCCAAGGACCGAGTGCCTCCCTGCTTGTTAATGTACCACATTATGACATTGTGGTGGTGTTATCCGTTCTGACTTGGACCACCTTGCCTTTGACTGAATCCGAGAAGCTCTGCAGAGCTAGGAAAACTGCCCTGAGTTCCAGGAGATTGATATGAAGGAGAGACTCCTGTGGAGACCAGAGCCCTTGAGCTGTCGGGGCTCCCAGGTGGGCTCCCCACCCTAGGAGAGAAGCATCCGTAGTTAAAACTACTGATGGGACTTGAGGGAGAAATGGAACCCCTTGTCTGAGTTTGTCCTGGTCCAGCCACCACTGGAGAGCTTAGATCAGAGTCTGAGTCACTGGAATCAGTTTGGTAAGTGAATTCTTCTTTTGACAGCAAAAAGACCTCAGATGAAACTGAATGTCCCTCATCTGGAACCTTGCTCCCTGCACCACTGCCATGGAAGCTGCCATGTGGCCCAGGAGCTGGATGAACTGTCTTGCTGGGCGGGAGACCTGAGGTCAAAAGGAGGAAGCCAGATCCACTAGGGCCTTTACCCTTACCAGGGGAAGGAAGGCCTTTTCTTGTACAGTGTCCAACTCTATGCCTATAAAGGTGAGAAGTTGAACTGGTTCGAGGACAGACTTTGGAAGATTGAGAAGAAAACCCAAGGAGCTGAGTAGGTCCTGGGTAGTTTGAAGAGCTGACTTAACCTGTAAATGAGACTGACCCACTAATAGCCAGTCATCCAGATACGGAAAGATGGTGATACCCTGTCTTCTGAGGTAAGCCACCACTACTGCAAGGCACTTTGTGAACACCCTTGGAGCTGATGTTAGACCGAATGGCAAGCTCTGAATTGGTAATGGCCTGAAGGCAACTCGAACCCGAAGTATTTTCTGTGGGAGAGCCTGAGAGGAATATGGAAGTAGGCATCCTTGAGGTCCAGAGATGCTAGCCAATCCCCTAGCCTTAGAGAGGGAAGGATTATTTCCAGAGTTACCATTTTGAATTTGGGCTTTGAAATGTGTTTGTTCAGACACCTTAGGTCTAGGATGGGTCGCCACTCCCCTGTTTTCTCTGGGGTAAGGAAGTACATGGAATACAGACCTTTTCCCTTATGCTGAGTAGGAACCTTCTCTATAGCTCTGAGAGCTAGAAGAGAGGAAACCTCTGCCTCTAGGGCAAAGGTTTCTGAGACTGATGCAGGTGGAAAAGACTTGGCCTTTCTTTTTGGAAATTTTTTGAAGTTGAGGGTCAGTCCCTGGCTTACTACTTCCAGGACCCACTTGTCTGAGGTCACAGACTTCCAGGCCTGGACGTAGTAAGCCAGCCTGCCTTCTACTGGAAATGGGGAGTCGACCCGGGCTGACACATCAGGGTGTCTGCTTGGCAGGAGCCTTAGATTGAGAGGAGGAGGGAGTAGCCCTGCTCATTCCCCTCCTACCCATCCCTCTGAAGAACCCCCTCTGTGGGAAGGGAGGGGAAGCCTGGGCTTGGTAAAAAGGCATTTGAAAGGGCCTGCCCCTGCCCCTAGACTGCTGCTTGTGCAGAGTGGCCTGCCTTTCCTTGTCCTGTGCACTCCTGTACATGGTCTTGTATTCATCCATTTCCTTCATGTAAGCTTCTGTCTGCTCCCCAAACAGAGAGTTACCTACTACAGGAAAATCCACGGCCTTAGTCTGGGTATCCTGTGAAAGGCTAGTACATCTGAGCCAAGCATGTCTTCTGAGAGACACAGATGTAGCCATGACTCTAGATGCCACATCACTGGAGTCCACAGCAGCATGAAATTGCATTTTGGATGCCTCATTTCCATCAGCAGCCACCACCTCCAGCTCCTTGACTAGCTGGGGAGAGGCCTGTTTAGCCAGTTCCAGAATCATGTCCCATATGGATTTCTGGTACCTGGCTGTGTAGGCCATATAAGCAGCCTGCCTGAGTCCCAAAGAGGATGCCAAATGCTGTTTTTTGGCCATGGCATCCACTTTCCTGGAGTCCTTATCCGGGGGTGTGAAGCCAAGGGAATGTTAGCCCTGTCACAGGCTGTAGCCTGCACCACCCCAGCATGGCTACAATGACTATAAAGGAACTCTGCAGCTGAGCCTGATAACGAATACCTTCTATCCATGCTCTTATCCACAGGAGGTATTGAATTAGGGGTTTGTAAAATGTTGTGTGTCTGTTTCCCCAAAGATTTATGAAGAGGGACAGACAGCTTTTTGGACTTTGGGATGTCCATCATTTCCACAAAACCAGGCTCTTCATCCTCCTCTGCTGCTTCAACCAAGGGAAGCTGCAGGGTTTGTGCCACCTTTTTGTAGAACAAAAAGTGTGAATTGGACTCAGAGAGCCTGGGAGGACAGACACCTGAGGGCCTGTCTGGGGAGATGTCCGGTTCAATGGGCACATCCAGACCCCCTTCATCATCATCACCGGGATAATCTTCGTCTCCCTCCCACTCCTCATAATAAGCATCTGGGTCATAATCCAGAGGAGACGGATCTGACCGAACCGAGTGCTGAACCAGCGGTATCGGTTCAGACGGAACCGGTCTAAGCAACTGGACAATACTAATCGCTTTGGCTATTTCGTCCGTGGTTGGAGAGTGGGATACAGGATCAGAACCAGCAGACTTGCACTTTTTCTTTGATGGAACCAACCCCTTGGGGTTGGCTCGCCTTTTTCCCGAGGAGGTATCGCCTAGGTCAGTAGGCACCTCCTCAAGTTCAGATGCAACCGAACCGGGCTGGCCATCCGGATCTACGAACATCTCAGCCTCCCTTTCCTTCAGCCTACTCAGTCTTTTATCTAGAGTGGTTTTAGGAAAGTTCTTACACATTTGGCAGTCTGACTTGAGGTGGTCAAATCCCAGACAATAAACACAGATGAGGTGGGGATCGGCCTTAGCAAAGGCCTCCCCACACTCAGTACAGTGTTGAAACCCAGTGGGACTGGTTTTCTTCTTGGGTTTCTCAGACATGGACAACCTAACAAATTACCCTATAGAAGCTTTCAAGCCAGGTAATAAAGCAACCGATCGGTTACAAACCATGTCACGGGCTTTTTAAAAGAACCAGCAAAAGTCCGGTTCTTTTGAAACCGATTGGTACCGGAACACCACACTAATAAACTGGACCGACCGGAAAGAAACCGAAGAAAGACAATTTCCACTCTTTTTAGCAAAATAAAACACAGTCACTACCTATCTACATACTACCTGTACCATAGACAGAGGCTAGAAATCCGAAAATAACAAAAATATGCGGTTTAAACCGAACGCTTTATTTTTCTTTTACTGAACCGAGAAGAGGAAATCTCTGGAGCGACTTCACTGTTAGGCGGAGTAAAGAATCTGATGGTTACACTGGGAAGTACCACAGACAGAGGCTTGAAAACCGAGCTCGAGTTCAACGTTCTATGCTTCTGCATAGAGTTAACTCTTTCCTCCCCGGGGCAATTCAAGTGCTGGGGCTAACTGCATTATGTCTGAATACAGCAAGACTTCATGTTGTTTGAACCAATCCCTGCAGCAAGCCGCTTGTCACCCACCTCACTTCCGACCTCACTGCGTCACCCATACCTACGTCTCCCAGTTTCTTCACTAACCAATTGTTGGGTACAGAGTCAAAAGTTTCACTGATTTGGAAGTACAAGACATCAAGGACCCTTCCCTTGTTCAATTCCTGCGAAACCCCACTGAAGAATTCAATGAGGTCTGTCTGACCAATTTCCCTCTCATGATGCCTTGGGACTTGGAGACCTTGTGCCTCCAGGAATTTCACCAGACCCTCTTTCCCTATGACTCCACTAGCTTACCCTGGATGGATATCAGGTTTACCGGCCTGTGATTCCCCAGGTCCCCCATCTCTGTTCTTCCACTGGGTTCTGCCAGTGCATGATCCAGTTCATGTAGCACCCGGTGGTGCAGCCCATCTGGACCAGCTGACTTGCCCATTTGTAACACCAATAGCCCCTTTAGCACTCTTGCCTCTGATATAGTTTCCTTGGTCCATGTCAGCTCTTCATCGACCTATATGCCTCAGTCTGGGAGAGGGACATTTTCCCCACTGTAAAGACTGAGCAAAAGTATTCATTCAGAATTTCTGCTTTCTGGTCATTCAATTCAACCACGGAGTCTCCCTTTTTCTGTCTTTCCATTCTGTTTTCCCTTTCTTCTCTCCCTTGTATAGCTGAAAAACTCCTTATTCTCCCCTTCCAGTATCCTAGATGCCATTGCCATCCTTACTACCATACTCATCTCCTTGACACTTCATGTAACTCTCCCAACTGGTCTCCAACTGGGATTTCTTGTATTCATGGAACGCCGTCATTTTAACTGTAACCACCTCCCTTACCTCTCCTGTAAACCAAGCTGGTATGTTTCTCTTTTTGTTCTTCCCAATTTGTTTAGTGCACGCCTTCGCTACCTCTATTACCCTGTTTTTATAAACTCCCACTTTTTCATACCCTCTCAATCTCTTGATACCTGACCAGGATTGCACTGAGTTCTTATTTCATCTTCCTGAAGCCAGCCTTTCTGAATTTCAGCGCTACTGTTCTGTCTCTTTGCCCTTTGTCAGAGGTCACACCATACCATGGAGTGGTATCCCATTCTGAGTGGCTCCTCTGTTGAAAGTTCCCCTACACAATTGCTAGTGGTCAGGAGCAGGTCCAGTATGATCCCTTCACTGGTGTGTTCTTCTACATGCTTGGTCAGATCTACCGCCACCTGGTTCCTGGAATTCCGTGTTACAGGGATGCTCCAGTCGACATCAGGTAGGATAAAGTCTCCCACCAGTATCATTTTCCTGCCCCCACCCACCCCGTTGCCCTCCTAATTTCTGCCATTAATTATTCTTCTATCTTGTCTGAGTCTGGGGAGGATCTCTAGACCAACCCCATTCGGATATCTTTCCCTTTTCTGAGGCCACCTGGATCCAAAGCATTTCTGTCACCCCGGCTTGTTTCCCTGTCCTCTGTAGCCCTGATATTGTCCCTAACATACAAGCGAACACCCTCCCTTGCCTTTGCCCTGTGTCTCCTAAACAGGATGTAGCATGGGACCATGGGCCGTGTAATGAAAGACCACTGCTGCGCACCAGCCCTATAACCACTCTTTAAATGTGGTAATTTTGAGCTTCCTCCTCTCTCCCATGTACGCACTTCTGAAAGGTCACTGACCTCCCCATGCTCTTGAGATTTTCCTCCAGGACCTAGATCTCCTTTGCCTCCCTCAAGGTCTCTTCGACCAAGTCATTCATCCTCACAAAGTATATGATGTCTGGCATTCCCCTGCGTCACGGACTATTCAATGAATTCTACTCACCCTTTCAGCACACATTCCAGGAAGACAGCAGTCCACCCTCCCCCTACTGTTCCTCGCACGGACCACAAGATCTGTCCCTCTAACAGTACAGCCCCCACCATAAGTACACTCCTCTCATCAGGCCTTCTCTGCCTGCTCCCCATCCCCTCTAATTTGCCCCCCCCCAGTCCCCTGCTCAATCCTCTCTTCCTCCCTTGTCCTCCTAAGTCCTTCTCCTTCATACCCTCACTTCCCTCCATCAAACTCTTTTGCCTTTCTCCCTCCCTTCCAATGCTCTTGGTCTATCCACCCCTCTTCCACACACACCCATGTCCTGCCCCTATCTGTCCGCTCCCCACACACTCTCAGTTGCCTCGCTCACCCCTGTCTAGTCCTTCCTCTGCTCCTGGTGCCCCACCAGCACCAACTTAATGCCCCCTGTAAGGGTAATACTCTTGTTTGTCCCAGCATCCTTATGTCCCAATGGGGAGAAGCGATAACCTAATGCTATGCTGATACTCCAAGCCCCCTTTCAGGCACTCCCTCCACTAGCACCTCCCTTGCTGACCGTCATCTGTCCCCTTTTCCCTTCCCTGTGTGGTTGTTGAGGCAGAGGCAATGGTGTAGTTTCCTCCTACTGCAACTCTAGTGAGCACTGCAGCTGCAGTATCATGGACCTGGCCCTTGACAGTGCAGACTGCAATGCCCCTACCCTCAGATATGCTGAGCGCCCCCCCACACACACACAAACACACATATCCTCAGTGCTTCCTTTTCGACTGCAACCCCACAGCCTGAGCTGCTAGCTGGGTCTCAACCCCTTACCCTATGTCCTTGCCACCTACCCTGTGTGGGCAGGCACTTGGGGAACTCCCTCACAGTTCTGGCTAGCTCCCCACAACAGGTAGGCAGGGTAGGAGGTGATCATGAGTGGAGCTCTGAGCTCATCACGGAGAGGAGGTGCTCAGTCCCCTGGGAGGGCACAGGCCATCAGACATTAGCTTACCCCCGACAGTCGTTTAAAGAAGCGGTACTGACATCAAATGTGGAGGCAGCCATAGGGTGCTGTATGACAAGGGAAAACAAAAGAGTCGAAAATAAGAAACTTGAACTCCTCAGGAAGACTTTGTGCTTTATTTGCTTTTATTAACTCTCATGCAAAAATCCCCATTTGGCTACGACTGCAGACTAGTATAAGCTGCTACAAACTACTGCAGTTTTTAATTAACTCATACTGCTGCCTAATGCAAGCAAGAGATAAGGTCATCCTTTGTTGTCATCTGCTATACTGTTCTATTTTTAGAAGTTTTAGTTAATAATAAAACATGTTAAATTTAACTTTTAAATTCCTTCCCTCATACATGATAAAGATGGCACAGATCTTTGACCCCACGCTGTCAAGCCTGTTCATGCATGCTGTAACAATTATTAAGAAAGTTATCCTAATTTCTATTATGTATTTTCTTTGAGTCTTTGATTTTTGCAAGAATTGCTGCGGGAGGATATCCTGTTTTCACAAATTGTTGTAATCCTTTTACAGCACGTGTAGTACAGAAGAGCACTGTTTACACGAATTGTAGTTAACCATTGTTTTGGCTTACAGTGGGGGCCATTTAGGCATGTTTGATGGTTAAAAGAGACGCAAAGTCAGTGAGAGCCATGCTAGACAATGACACCCCTACTGTAAAAGTAGATAGCTTTAACACAAGGCCTTATCGAAACAATCATAATCCAACTGAGAATGCTGATTGCTAGTTTTGGAGAAAAGGTGTTGGGGGGGTCCAAAGGGGAGCTGTTTGAGTAGCACTTAAGCAGCGACCCTGAGTAAATGCAGGTCTGCTAACTGGAATTCATGAAAGAGAAAAGGGCTTCTAGTCTCATATAATCAAAAGGGCATGACACAGGTGGACTGTGACAAAAAAAAAAAAAACTCTAGTCAGAGCCGATATGGCTGCGCCGGCCTCTTGCCTGTCTCGGTATAAAAGCAGTGGCAGCATGGCCCGTAGTGCACTGGAGCAATGGCAGCGAGCACTGTAGCACCGGCAGCGACATCAGAGCCGGTCATGGAGCGATGGCGAGCGGTTGCCCTTCCAAAGATGGCAGCAGCAGCGACACTGCACATGCGCAATGAATGCAGAAGTGCACCTACGAAGTAGTGCGCCATGGGGATGGGGAGCTCGTTCTGCAGAGGGGAGCTCCATCATGGAGGGCAGCTGCTGTACAGGGAGCGCTGTCATGATGTTGCTGAAGCACTGTGGGGAAACACAGGGTCGCTTTCCGGAGCTGACCCCCTGTTCTCCTACGATGCTGGCATAACATCTGCGGAGCTCTGCCCACACAGCTGTAAAAACTACTGCATCATAGAAACACAGACTTTGCCGGTAGATAAGGACCACTTGGCCCATCTAGTCTGCCCATTTCCCTACCTACAGGATAGACCACAGATCCTAGTTAACCAACAGCCTATTTCTTCCTACCCCCCCACAAGAATTGCCTTATGTCTGTCCTATGCATTCTTGAATTCTCCCACAGTTTTAGACCCCACAACCTCCTCAGGAAGGCTGTTCCATGCATCCACTACCCTCTCTGTAAAATAATACTTCCTCACATTGCCCCTGAACCGCCCATCTTTAAATTGTGTCCCCTTGTTCTTGCACGTCTCTTTTTCTGAGAGATGCTACCCTCTTGGACTTTGCTGATTCCACTGAGGTACTTAAAAGTTTCTATCATGTCCCCCCTCTCCCTTCTTTCCTCAAGGGTATACATATAAAACTCCTTTAGTCTCTCCTCATACGGCTTCTCTTGCAGACCCTGCACCATTTTAGTTGCCCTCCTCTGGACTGCCTCTATCCTGTCTATGTCCTTGCGGAGATGGGGTCTCCAGAACTGGACACAGTGCTCCAGATGGGGTCTCACCAACTGTCTGTACAGAGGGATGAGAACTTCCTGTTTTCTGCTGCTGATGCCTCTCCCTATGCATCCCAGTATACCCCCAGCCCTCCCTACTGCCATCTCACATTGCTTGCTAACCTTAAGGTCATCTGATATGATTACCCCCAGGTCCCTTTCCTTTTTTGTTGTTGTTACTATCTCCCCCCCCCACTGTGTATTCTTCTTTTCCCAGGTGCATTATTTTGCACTTCTTTGCATTGAATCCTAGCTGCCATACTTCTGACCATTCCCCCAACCTTGCCAAGTTCCTTCTCATCCTTTCCACGCCTCCTTGTGTATCAACCCTGTTGCAGATCTTTGTGTCATCTGCAAAGAGGCTTACTTTTCTTTCCAGTCCCTCTGCAATGTCACTTATGAAGACATTAAAAACGACTGGACCCAAACTGAACCCTGCAGTACCCCACTAGTAACCCCTCTTTCTTCAGAGTGGACTCCATTTACAATTACCATCCTGGGAGCTTGAAGCATATGTCCTGCAAACAGTTAGCAAAGGAATTCAACCCCTATTTTTCTTCATCCCAGCACTGAAACACAAGACTGGGACCAGCTATGCCAAAGAAGAGGAAAGAGCCAATTCTATGTGAACTGCTTGCTGTGTGTAGAGATTTTTAAGAACTTAGGGTAAGACTAGTCAGTTTAGTTAGTTTCATATTCTTCGCTTTTGAGTTTAAACAGTTATTTTGTATTCCCCAGTGTGTATGTATTCCCCGTTATTTTAGTATTGCATATCTTGTAATGTTTGTGTAAATATGTGAGACTGATGAAGCTTCAAGTAACAGAGGCAAAACCTTATTCTGCTAAATCAGTTGCCTGCATGTTGTTATTCTGCACCTCCGCACCCGTGATGAACAAAGTGAGCACTTTTTGGATATATTTTGTGCGGATAGTATGTTGCTGTGCCCAACAGTGAGTGCAGTTCACTTGTCTTCTACTGTTTGAACAGTATGAACCTTGCACCAGAAAAGCTTCATTTTTTTGCAGCACTTCCCTTTTTTCATTCATTAAATATTTCTGATTTAATATTATCTGTGACCACAACGTTTTAAGTACAGCACATGTGATTTGTTTTCTGACCGAGCAATTCTATGATCTACCCATCGAGAGCACTACCAACTTAAAAAGCAAACCTATGTCTGATACAGAGTGAGGTGAGGTGTACCTGGAGTAACTTGTGGAATTCATATGTCTGAGAGACCTTCTACTGTGTGAGCAGAAGCCTGTGGTGGGAATTGAAGGAAGCAGCCCAGAGTGAACTGTGACCAGGCTGGTAGCAGCATGATTGAGTAAGTCAGTTCACAACGATCGACTATGGCATCCTAGCGATGTGTTGTAATACATGCTAATAACAGAAAGCAATACTGTATTTGAAGGTGGCGGCACATGGTCCCCCACAGAATGTGCATCCAAGTAATCCATATGCATTATCTCTTGACAAGCACAATGGTCAGACATGAAGCAGGTATTTTGTTTGGCCATGGGTTGGAGTGCTACTCGTGTGTGAAAGATATCATCGAGAGCCATTTCTGCTCACAAACCTATAGCTGGTTGTTCTTTGTGAGCTCATGCAAATCCCCTGTTGATCAATAAATGACACAAACTTTGACTCAAACTGCATTGAGAAAGAAATACTGCAATTTAACTGGGAACGGAACCCAAGCCCCAGAATACAGTGTCACTGCGCTGCAGGAAGTTCCGGCTAGACAGCGAGCACTGGGATGGCATGCCAGGTGCTTGGGTTCCATTCCTATTATTTCTTTTTCCTTTTGAGGTCCCTTGTTCATACTGCCTTTTTCCCGCCTGACATTTATTGGACAATTAATGGTCAGTCCTTGAACCAAGTGACATCAGTAGAGTAGAGGTCCTGCACTGCAACTTGTAACTCTGAGGGTACTATGAAGTTACGCTCAGCTGATGTCGCACAAAGTTCCAGAACTGATCAGTAGTGATAACACTGAATATTATGTGGGGAGAAAGCAGTATCAATGTGGGACCCTAAAAAAGTGAACAAACAAGATTATTTCAAAGCAAAAAAATATAAAGCAGAGTAGGCAGATTAAGGGGGCTACACACATTACCAAAGTTTGAATTATATTAAAGTAAGGGAAAGAAGAGGAGAGGAAGGTACCTAATCCAATTAACAGAAGCACTCTGGATGGGGGGGGAGGGTCGATCCCAGTCCTTTTACAGAAGAAAGGGTTCTGAACGAACTCCTAAAACTGAAGGTGGACAAAGCAATGGGGCCTGACGGGATTCACCCCAGAATTTTAAAAGAATTAAGGGGAGAACTAGTGACACCACTGACTACTCTTTTTAACAAATCATGGTAGGATTGTGTGGTACCTAAGGACTGGAGGAGGGCGGATGTGATTCTCCTTCACAAAAGTGGGAGCAAGACAGAGGCAGGAAACTATATACCTGTCAGCTTGACCTCTGTAGTAGGGAGAATGATAGAAACACTTCTGAAGGAAAGAACTGTTAAGTGTCTAGAGGCCAGTTGGGCACAGGACCCAAGGTAGCATGGATTCACAGCGGGAAGGTCATGTCAGACGAATCTAATCAATTTCTTTGACTGGGTGACCAAAGTAGTAGACCAGGGAGGGGCTGTGGACATGGCCTACCTAGACTTTAGCAAGGCATTTGACACAGTCCCACACAAAAAATTTATAAACAAATTAGCCAGCCTGGGAGTGGGTCTCAGGGTGGTAGCCTGGATAAAACATTGGCTGGACAAAAGGACACAGGAGGTAATAGCAAACGGAGTCCACTCTAAAGAAATGGGGGTTACTAGTAGGGTACTGCAGGGTTCAGTACTGGGTCCAGTCCTTTTTAATGTCTTTATAAGTGACATTGCAGAGGGTCTGGAAGGAAAAGTATGCCTCTTTGCAGATGACACAAAGATCTGCAACAGGGTTGATGCACAAGGGGGGTGGAAAGGATTCAATGCAATGCACCTGGGAAACAAAAACCCAGGGGAAGAGTACACAATGGGGGGAGGTAATAATAACAACAAAAATGGAAAGGGACCTGGGGGCAATCATATCAGATGACCTTAAGGTTAGCAAGCAATGAGAAGGCAGTAGGGAGGGCTGGGGGATAGTGGGATGTACAGGGAGAGGCATCACCAGCAGAAAACAGGAAGTTGTCATCCCTCTGTACAGACAGTTGGTGAGACCCCATCTGGAGTACTGCGTCCAGTTCTGAAGACCCCTCCTCCGCAAGGACATAGACAGGATGGAGGCAGTCCAGAGGAGGGCAACTAAAATAGTGCAGGGTCTGCAAGAGAAGCCATACGAGGAGAGACTAAAGGAGCTTAATATGTATACCCTTGAGGAAAGGAGGAAGGGGGAGGGCACGATTGAAACTTTTAAGTACCTCTATGGAATCAACAAAGTCCAAGAGGGTAGCATCTTTCAGAAAAAGGATGTCCAAGAACAAGGGGACACAATTTGAAAATAGAGGGGGGGACAGCTCAGGGGCAATGTGAGGAAGCATTTCTTCACAGAGAGGGTGGTGGACCCATGGAACTGCCTTCCTGAGGAGGTTGCGGGGTCTAAAACTGTGGGAGAATTCAAGAATGCATGGGACAGACATAAGGCAATTCTTGTTGGGGGTAGGAAGAAATAGGCTGTTGGTTAACTAGGATCTGCAGTTTATCCAGTAGGTAGGGAAATAGGCAGACTAGGTGAGTCAAGTGGTCCTTATCTACCATCAAAGTCTATGTTTCTATGTCTCTATGCTTTGGCCAGGCATGACACATGGCCTCAAATGAACAGCCTTTGAGGTAAGGCCTATGCTGCATAAGTACTCATGAAGCAAGATCAGGATACCCAAGGGGAACACAAAAAAATGACATGAAAGGACAAAAATCTCAGATGCTGCTCTAACTCTGAAACAGATGCAGCAAAAGCTGTAAACTAGAAAAGATCAAGAGACTGTGTTAGACTGACACCAGCAAGATAAATAAATAATGAAAAAAGTCTGTGTCAATTTCAAATTAATTGCAGGGTAGGAAACTATTAACATGCAACAGAGGTAATTTTGCAGTAGTTACATGTTTGCTGTATATAACTACATCATAATTACTCTGCAGCTGCAGTGTGCTTACAAAGTAACTACAGTGTAGTTATGGGACCCTAAAATAAAGGGTTAATGAAACAAAACATCTGTTCATTCTTCTTGTACTGATGAATACCCCATCAGACCCACACCGACACACAAAGGCAAGATAATTTGCTACCAACATCCTGCAAAGTGTTCTAGATTCACTTTCCAGTGGTAAGCATATTCTACAAAGGGATTTCAATGTAAACTGGGACGACAGAAATAAAGCCTCCCTCTCCAACGCTATTCAAACTAAACTTAGAGCCCTTAACCTCTCCCAACTGATAACAGACCCTACTCGCTTCAATAACAAGCCTCAGAACCACAGCACAATCAACAGGGTTTTTACTTCTCACCCCCACAGAATACTAGTAGCAGACACCCTGATATTTTCCGCAACCACGGCATAATCTACTGTTTTAGAAGAATAAAGACTCACAAAGCTCCACCTAGAACTATTCTGGCTAGGTCTTTCAGGTTGTTTTCTTCAGACAGTTCTGCGCAAGATTTTCACCATGCTGACTGGCACCCTACCTTCGCTGCTGACAACCTAGACAGAGTCCTAAATCATTTTATTTTTATTGCTACATTTAAATTGATAGGCAATAGTCATGTCCCATTTAGACATTCTAGAGCTTTTGGCTCCCACCTTCCCTGGGTCACATCTGATCTCATCGACCTCCTCCACTTAAGAGATGCTGCTTGGGCCAGGCATAAAGCATCCAGGATGCCTTCTGATAGGCAAGCTTTCACAAAACTCTGTAATTACTGTACCAAAGTAACGCAGCAGGCTTAGGCCACCAATTTCCAAAATACATTCCTATTTGGTAACGCAGACCCTCTGAATTTTGGAAAGCGGTTCTTCTTAATTCCTCCCCAAATGCTTGTGGCCCACAGAGCAATATTTGCCATCCATTATCTGCTGATATGCTAAATCAGTTAATTGTAAATGGTCCCTGGACCCTCATACCTCCTTCGGCAGCCACCAGCCTACCAATACCTCCTTCAACTCACAGGAGTTCCAATATCTCTCTTTACCAGGAATCCGACATTTTCTAGGAACTTCTCTCCCTGAATGTTTTCTCCTCTGAAGGATCTGATGACCTCTCTCCCAGACTCTTAGCCACTGGGGCTCCAGCCCTGGTCTGCCCATCACCCACATTTTCAATTTCTCTTTGGTCGTGAGTACCTTCCCTTCAAGGTGGAAACATGCGCTGGTTGTCCCACTTCATACACGAAGCTCCACCAATGCCTAACGAACTACTGTCCCATATACTTTTACCATGAACTGATTTAGTGCGTCAAAACCCCGCAAAATCCAAAAACATAGGTTGTAGTCCAAGCCCTTAGCTTTGATATGTTGTTCTTCCTTTTGTGCATAGAAACACAGAAATATAGACAATGACAGCAGCAAAAGACCAAAGGTCCAGCCAGTCTGCCCGAATCCTTTATTTAGCCCTGGGACCTACTGTTACTCCCGGGTCATACCACTCCCCACCTCCACCATTCTCCTCCCCAATTCTGATGCCCTGAGCAACCACTATACCCTTCATTCTGTCCCAGCCATGCTTACAAGAACTAATGGTTTTTGCACCCACCACCTGAGCTGGCAGCCTGTTCCACGGCCCCGCCACCCTTTCTGTAAAATAGTATTTCCTCATGTTCCTCCTGAACCTACCCGTTAGCTTCCTCTCATGATCACATTACCACAAGCTGGTATTCAAGTTAAATAGTTCCCCACAGTTCACCCTGTTAATTCCTTTTAGGAATTTGAAGGTCTCTGTCATATCTCCTATCTCCCTTCTGGTCTCCAGCGTGTACATGTTCAGTGTCTTGAGGCTATTCTCATAGGACATGCCCTGCTGGCCCTAATTTTTGTTACCCTGTGCTGCATCATCTCGAGCCTATCCCTATCGTTCCTGAGGTGAGGACCCCAGAACTGGGCGCAGTACTCCAGGTATGGCCTCACCAAGAATCTATACAGGGGAAGTATCACCTCCCTTTTTCTGCTATTAATACCCCTCCTGATTACATCCAAGCATCCCAGCTGCTTTGCAATAAGCCTTGTTCCACTGACTCAATTACTTCAGGGAGTCAATGATGATAACTCCAAGGTCTCGTTCCTCAGCTGTGGTACTGAATCTCATCCCTTCCATCCAGTACCCTGTCCAGTCATGGTATAGAATCCCACTCCTCCCATCCAGTACTTTGTCCTATGGTTCTTTTTGCCTAGGTGCATCACCTTGCACTATTTGGTGTTGAATTTCAACTGCCAAACCCTTGACCACCCCTCCAGCTTTTGCAAGTCTCTCTGCATTTCCTTTATCTCATCACTATCCACTCTCCCACAGAGCTTAGTGAGCTTAGTGTCATCTGTGAAGAGACACAACCTACCGTGGATGTCTCACCAATGTCACTGATGAACATGTTGAAGAGAACCGGACCCAGGACAGACCCCTGTGGAACCCTGCTCGTGACCTCCCTCTCTTCTGATTTATTCCAATTGATCACTACCCTCTGCTGCCTCTCCTTTAGCCAGTTGACCTACCCAGTTTACTGTGGCCTTAGCCACACCTAGATCCTCCATCTTCTTCAACAAGCATCTGTGAGGTACTGAGTTGACAGCCTTGCTGAAGTCAAAGTACAGCAAATCCACAGCATGGCACTATCCAATTTCCTCCTCATCCCATCAAAGAAAACTATCAAGTTAGTCTGACAAGACCTCCCTGCCATGAATCTGTGCTGTTTACTATCCTAGAGACTGCTGCTCTCCAAGTAGACCACAAGATCCTCTTTGACCAGTGACTCCGTCAGTTTTCCTACAACAGAGGTAAGACTGACAGCTCTGTAATTTCCTGTTTGTTCCTTGTTCCCCCCTCTTACAGAGCGGAACTACGTCCACCACCCTCCAGTCCTTCAGAACCACCCATCCTTAGGGAGCTGTTTAACAGACCTACCAGGGGATCAACCAGTTCCGCTACCAATTCTCCGAGTACCCTCAGATGCAATCCACCTGGTCCTAAGGTCTTATAAATCTTTAGGGCTGAAAGCCCTTTCAGGACCCTTTTGCTAGTAAATGCTGTCTGCCTCATTTCCAGAACCACTTTAAAGGCTGCTCTGATGCCACTCTCTGGCTAGGGCCCACAATCCTCTCTAGTGAAAACTGAGCAAAAGTAATCATTAAGGAGAGTGGCCTTTTGCCCATCCACCTCAATCCTCAATCATCTTGACCCCCCCCATTAGCCTCACAATTCCTCCTCCTTTCTTCCTTTTATCACTAATATACCTGAAGAACTGTTTTCCCCACTCTTGAACCCCTCTGCAAAATGCAGCTCTGTGTCTGCTTTTGCCTCCCTAACTGCTCTCTTTGCCTCCCTATTTTTAAGTAAATATTTTTCCTCCCCATGCTTTTCCTTAAATTGGTAGAAGCCTTTTTCTTGGCCCTCATTGCTTTCCTGACCCATGCAAAGAACCATAGTGGTCTCTTGAACTGCTTCTTTTTGGTTACTGTTCTCATTCATACTTTAGATGCCCTGAGAATGGCCCCTTAATTGCTCCCCATTTCTCTTCCACCCTATCTACATTGTCCACCACTACTAACTTATCCCTGACCAGCTCCTTGTTTGCCCTTCTAAACTAAAGGACTTCAACTCTCGCTTGCGGTTTACCAGATCCAATGGCCAGTTCAAACCAAACGGAGTTATGGTCACTGTTCCCTAACGACTTCCATAATCCCACAGTTCCTGTCACCTCCAAACTGGCCAACACCACATTGAGAACTGCGGTCTGCCTGGTGGGCTCTTTAACTAACTGTACTAGCAGACTGTCCTGGAATGCATCTGGCAAGACCTGATTTCTGATGCTTCTGGCCACTGGAACATCCCAATCGATGTCCAGCAGGTTCAGGTCACACACCACCACCATTACTTCCCCTTTCCTATCCCTCTTTCCAGTTCTTCCATGAGTTCTCTGTCCCTCTCCTCCCCTTGTCCTGGCAGTCTATAGGTCACAACCAGGCACAATTTCCTTCATAAAATAGGTTTAATAGTGTTTTGTCGTGTTTAAAAAAGTAAACAAATCGGCTTCTCTTTAAAAATGCCATGTCCCGATAACAGCCTAAAATAGCCGCGACGTACCTGTGTGATGATGTCACTGGAGTGACAGCACTCCAGAGCAATAATAGGATCAGTATGGGGGCTTGTTAAATATAGTTAGATTAGATTGTATATATGGGCAAAATTCTTTACATGTGTGATATCCTCTTCATTTACTTATTTATTTATGTCTATGTTAACCGGGTAGGTGCACTGATCCAGAGGACTGTTTTCAGCCATGACCCGGGCCACAAGATGGCAAAAACAGCAACAGATACAAATAGCACATACAACATACAGTACAATGCACACCCAGGTTGTGGTGGCAGGGAAAAGTATGCAGTGGTTAACTAAATTATACAAGGACAGTACGTACATGAACAAAGACAAGCAATAAAAACAGATGGTACAGGTTACATATAATAACAGTATACAATTACAATGGTTCAGGTTCTGTAACGATCTAGCAACAATACACTGCAATTTCAGAACAGTTCAATACTTTCCTAGAAACATTTGGGATAAAAAAGGAGATCGAGAGGGGGTAAGGGTTTGGCTAGAGGGTGTTGAGGGTATGGAGGAGTAGGGAAGGACAATCCACTCTGCAAATTCTGACAAATCAGTACTTTCATGGTATGATTCAGGATCAGAGACAGAGATGGGGGGGTAAGGCTACAGGGTATAAGGGGGTAGGGTGAGGTAAGAGGAAACAGAGGGTCAGGGGTAGTCTTGAGGGTTGTGTAGGAAGGACAGAGTTGAGGAAAGGAGTGGCAGACAAGGGATTGGGAAAAAAGTGTTGCTTAATCATGGAAGAACGTTGATGATATGTAGGCTCTAGCGCCTCTGCATGATGCAGTGACAGTTTGCAGCTGTAAGGAGCCAGGCTTTCAGGTTTTGTTTAAAAGCTTGGTGGGTGGCAGATGAGCAAATGGACAAAGGAAGCTTGTTCCATAGGGAGGGAGCTGCGATCGAGAAGGTTTGATTTCCCATGGTAGTGGCGACGTGGGGGTACTTCTAGCAGGGGGATTGAGGAAGCCCTATGATACCTTTAAACCACTCTATCTGTCAGAAAGGGTGAGTAGGGGGACAAGTGTTGGCTTTGGAGCGAGTTGTCCACCAGACAGCCCATAGCATAGTCAAAATGACTTTGTAGTGGGAGCTACCCTAGGGTCCGTTAGAGAGAGCAGTGATGGAAACGGAAAGGAGACAGAAGGACAACCCGACATATAGAGTTGTAGGTTGTGTTTAGTTGTGATAGCAAGGTACAGGGTAGGTGTCAGCAGACCAGGGAGCAGTAGTCAAGGAGGGGTAGTAGGTTTCCACATGTGATGGCAATGCGTGCTTCAGCAGACAGGTAATATTTGTGTCGGTATGCAGCACCCAACTTTTGGTGGATCCTTTGTGTGGTACGATTGACATGTTCAGGGAAAGAGAGGGAGGGGTCAAAGGTAACTCCTAAGTATTTAAATGATGTGAAATTTTCAAGGGGAGGGCCAGCTGGGGTGCATACCAGGAGAGAGGAATTGGTTTTGGCGGCCTTGGCTAGGAAGGGTTCAGAGCTGAAGACCATAGATTTAGTCTTTTTTTTTTTTCATTGACTAGGAGCTTGCTGGAGAAGAACCTTCAGTGGACAGAGCCATAGTTCTGTGTGAGGGCAGAGGAGATGGAGTCAATTGATTTATCGCTGTGATAGATGACTAGATCGTCGGCATACAGAAGAGCCTTACAGCTAAGGCTGTCCCTGAGGAGTGTGTTAATGAACATGGAGAAGAGCAGGGGCCCAAGTATGGAACCCTGGGGGACCCTAGTGAGTGCAGGGAGGGAAGCAGAGGATGCTTTGCCAATGATAACCAACTGAGACCTGTCTGATAGGTAGCTACGGAACCAAGCAGCAGGTCTGGGGGAGCAGCCAAAGAGTAGCAGGGTTGAGTGGAGGAGCTCTTGGTTCACCATGTCAAATGCTTTTGACAGGTCAACGAAGACTGCACCTGTGGGTCTGCCCTGGTCCACATTTCTCAGTAAATGACTGGTGAAGATGACCAGAGCAGAGGAGGAACTATGTTGCTTTCGGAAGCCATGTTGAAAGGGACATAGAAGGTTGTACTTTTCCAGGTGCTCTGATAACTGAGCATGCAGAATTTTTTGAAGCAGTTTGCTAAAGTGGGGGAGGAGGGAGATGGGCCTGTAATTGTCTGGAGAGAAGAGATCGTCAGCTTTGAAGATTTGTACAACACTGGCATGTTTTCAGGAGTCGGGTACAGTCAGGGCTCCAGATAAGGGGAGTACTGATCCATTTTACTCACCTCATTTTAGCAAATATTCTTCAAAAATTTTTTTTTAACGAGTACCAATACTCACCCAAAATAATTAAATAAAGTACTTCACAATCCAAAGAACAGCGTTTCATAACATAACTGGTGATTCAAAAGGAGCATTTTTTCCCCAGATTTACAGCACTCGTATGCATCCCAATTTTGTTTTACCCACTATATTTTAAAACTGGTGGGTAAATTACTCCTACTTGCCAACATTATCTGGAGAATTGTTGGCACCTCATCAGTCCTTATCTAGCAAAAAATGACATTGTTTTTAAAAATGGACTCCTCATCCACTTTGTGCAGACATTTGTACACATTTGAATTTGGTTTTACTCACCTCACTTTTGATGAGGAGTACAGTACTCATCCCCAAAAAAATCTTACCTGGAGCCCTGGGTACTGTAGCTATGGTAAGGGCAAGATTGAAGATGTAAGTAAGGGGTTTAACAATTGCAGATGAGATGAGTCTTAGGAAAGCGGGGTAGAGTCCATCGCTGCCATGACTTCCTTTAGCCTGTAGAGACTTTAGTAGTTTGATGGTATAAATTTGGCTAATGACCCTAAAATGGAAGGGTAGGGGCAGGGTGGTGGTAGAGGAGGAAGAGAGAGAGTTGTTTGGCTGGAGGTTCTGGGCAGGGGAGGCCTGAGGGAGCTTGCTAAAATAGGGGGATAGGTCAGTGAATTTTAAGTTGAAAGCTTTTGCAATTTCAATGGGGTCCGAGATGGGACCAGTGGGGGATGCAAGTTGTGTTATCTGCCTGTTATTCTTGGGATTTTAAAGAGATCCAATGGTAGCCCAGAAAGTGTGCGGGTTTCCAAGGGTGTTGCTTTGTTGATTTAAGAAAAATTGGCGCTTGAGCAACTTGGCGGTCTGTTTGCAGGACTTTCGCAGCTGCTAGTAGGCATTCCAGAGTTGGGGAAGGGGAATGCTTTGTATGCCTTCCATTTGCTATCCCAGTTTTTCATTAATACCAGGAGCTCTCTGGACAGTCAGCGAGTGGAGCCACCTCTTACCCTTCTGTTTGTGAGGGGGAAGTAGGTATCCTGTATGCGAGAGAGAGTGGAGGTACAGAAGTTGACCGCATCAGAGATGTTACTGTGATGGTAGTGGGCAGACCAGTTAATCACCCTAACATCTCTGCAGACCGGCTTTGGATCTTGATGGTCAAACCTTCGGAAGGACAGGAGTTTGGGGGCGGCTGGATTTGACTTGGTGGACAGTACAGCATAGGTTGGTGTTTGGTCACAGATTGAGTCAGACATTGTGCCTGCTTAGAGGATTAAGTCTGCTCAGTCAGTGGTGGCCCAATCAATGAGGAAGTGAGGAAGTGGTTAAGTGTGTGAGCATTGTGCCTCGTGGGGGTGGAGATAAGTTGTTCCAGGTTATGTGCCTTCAGTAGGCTTGCATAGTCTAGCACAGGGGCATCCAGCCAGTTGAGGCTGAAATCTCCAACTGCAACCAGATCTCTTGTGGGTGCTGTGTGCCCTGCTCCACCCAAAAAGTTGGATAATCCTGGGATGCCGCCTGTCGGGGGGGTGTGGATGTAGCAGCAGCCTATGTGGAGTTTTCTGAACGCATCCAGGGTTAGTTCAGCGAGGAGGCATTCACTTGGTGAGGTGGGGTGGAGCAGCTGATGATGGTGGCAGTGATGTGTTCTTGCACATATAGTGCTACGCCACCGCCCCTCTTTCTGCCAGGTCTGTCCTGGTGTAGGAGTGAGTATCCCTGTAGTTGAAAGTAGGAGTCTAGGTGGTAGGGTTTAAGCCAGGTTTCAGAGACACCTAACACCTGTGGCTTGTACAGGGCAACCCACGCCTCGAGCTCAGGGAGCTTTGATGGGAGGCTGCAGACATTCATGTGGGCAATTTTTAGTCCAGAAGGCTTTGCCCAGATGGTGTCTATATGATCAATGTGGGTGTCGGTGGGGCCAGGGTTATGGTCTATATCTCCAGAGAGGAGAATCAGAGTGAGGAAAGGGCAGTTTGGCAGGTGCCAGTGGGGGGGGCGGTTGGAGGATGAGGAAGTGTACAAATAGGCCGAGCAGTCAGCGTTCATAATTAAACAGTAGGGCCAAGAGGATTTCACTCGTGAGAGTGATTTTATGCCCATATACATAAATTGGGGTATCCAAATTACCATATGTGGTACTGTAGGTGAAGAGCATAATTTTTGCTGGTCAACCACCAGAATTGATGCACAAATATCAATTGCCAGTAGCAGGGAGGTTAGGGAAAACAAAATAAGTATGGTTCAGCATGAACACATTTATTTTGAGGTGACTGGCCTTGCAGGTGATATCCTAAGTCAGGGGAGAAAAGGTTTGGTAAGAGAGGAGCAAAAAAAGAGCTGGGCAATGGGGCTTTGGGGGCCTCTGTAAGCTGGGCCAGAAAATCGGGAGAGCTGCTTTAGACATAATGGGGCAGGCGGTCCAGCAAGTGGGGAAGAAGTAAGTTACGTTCCTTGTGCTAGGCAGTGGGGAAGTCGTAGGCAGTGTTGCTTGCGCTAGGAGTTTTAGGACTTTGTTAGCAGTAAGTGAAAGTCAGTTTGTTAAAGTTAGAAATAACAGAGAGGGTTGACTGAAAGGCCAATGAAGAAAGGGGAGACGAGTGAGGGCGGAGTTTAGGCAGATTTAATAGAGGTCAGGCCAGGGAGGGTGGGCAGGAAAAATAACAGATTACAAAAAATTTAAGAGAAAAGCAGCTGAGGAAAAGCTGATCCCGCATTGAGGATGGCAGCAGGGACCTGGCTTGAGGTCCCTGCTGACATACTCAGTGCGGGACCAGCTTTTCCTCAGCACAGTAAATGCATGCATAGTAAAGGATTCTGCCCTATCTAAGAGTGTTACACAGAAATATAGAATTCTTTTTTTCCCCCATATAGCTTTTTAGCCCCAACCACCTCCTACTCCTGCCATTGGGCCCCCACCACAGTCTCTGGTCCCGTAGCTGCTCCCCCCATCACCATGCCAGCGGGGATCCACATGGCGCACGACATGAGGACTGTGACAGCCATCACTCACAGCAGCCGTGCACATAGGTTTCTCCCCTTGGTCATGCTCTCCACCCCAGACATCCGGCATAGCCTCTGTTGGCCTCAGATGCAGTAGCTCACACTGGGCATGCATCACCCTTTGCATGAGAGCAAGCTCCTCGGCTCACCATGAGGGGCCACTACTGCACCGGGTCTGGGCTGTCTCCCTCCCCAGCTGGCTTGTGCTCTGATCAGGAGCACTCCCCCACCAGGCCACCTGACCTGAACAGACCAGGGCTTGCTCCCGAACCCGGGGTTGCCATGCAGAAGTGTGTAGCAATACCACGGAGTCACTGGGCATCCCTAGCAAAATAGAATTTGACAGCAGAAAAGGGCCAATGGGCCCATCCAGTCTGTCCAGATGTTTCCTGCCTATTCTGTCTCCATAGACCCTAACTGGTCTACGGCAACCTTCCCACTTCCCTGACTCCTTTCTTATATACCCTTAGGTCTATCCCATACATGCTTGAAGAACCCCAGTTTTTCAGCCTCTACCACTTCTCTTGGCATTCTATTCCAGGTGTTTGCCATCCTTTTTCCTCATATCACTCATGAATGTTCTTCCCTCCAGCATCACTGTATGCCCCCTGGTCCTGGTGCTAATCTACATTTGAAAGAGACTGCCTGCACCCCTTTCACCTCTTTTAGATATTTGTAGGTCTCTATCATATCACTTTAGAGCTGTCACTGAGACCAGCACTTACAAGGGTTAAGTAAGAACATTAAGAAAAGTGTTGGAAGATGGGGACCATGTGGTCCATCTAGTCTGCCCAATGTGGCTACTCCCCAATTATATTTTTTTTCTAAGTTGCCCACATTGCCTGTGCCAAGCGAGTGTGAATTCTCTTACTGTCTTTTGATGCCACCACTTCTGGTAGCAGGCTGTTCTGTGGGTCTATCACTCTCTCGGTGAAAAAGTACTTTCTAGAGTTGCTTTTAAACCTGCCTCTTACCAGACGCAAGTTGTGCCCTCATTTACACGCTGCCCTGTTTTCCTGGAAGAGGTTTTCCCTCTGAGCTGTGTTAATTCCATTGACGTACTTAAATATTTCTCTGATGTCCCCTTCCCCGTTTCTTCTCTGTTCCAGAGAGAATAAATTCAACTCAGAGTCTTGTCTCGTATAGCTCATGATGCAGCCCCTGCACCATCTTTGTAGCCCTTCTCTGCACCGTCACCAGATGGTCGATGTCCTTTTTTAGGTGAGGCCTCCAGAACCGGACACAGTACTTAAGGTGTGGCCTCACCAAGGATCTGTGGAGGGGCATGATAACTTCCTGTTTTCTGCTCATAATACTCCTTCCTATGCTTCCAAGGATACCATTTGCCTTCTGCGCTGCTTTTTCACATTGTTTTCCTACCTTTAAGTCATACATACATACATAGTTGCCAGCAGATTAGGCCTAATGGTTTATCTTGTCTGCTTGAACACAGCTCACTGATAAGATAGAGTCGCTGCTTTACCTCCCTTTCATAACCCCTCACTCCCACACTCCCATCCCTTGGTAATAATCACGCCCAGATCCCATTCCATCTTTGTCTCTTCTAATTGATGCCCTTCTAGTACATACTTTTTTCCTGGGTTCCACTTCCCCAGGTGCATTACCTTACACTTCTTGGCATTAAATTTTAACTGACATATTCTGGACCTTCTTCCAGTCTCCTTAGGTCAGCTTTCATACCTGATGCCCCTTCTAGTGTATCCATCCTGTTGCATAGCGTTGTATCATCTGCAAACAGGCAAACCTTCCCTTCCAGTTCATCAGTGATGTCACTGATGAATACATTGAAGAAGACAGGACCCAGCACTGATCCCTGTAGAACACCACTGGTCACACCTCCTTCCCTCCCTTGACAATGCACCATTGACCAAAACTCTCTGGGTCCTATTCTACAGCCAATTTCTAATTCAGTTTACTATTTTGTGTCCAACTCCTGTGTGTGTTCTAGTTTGTTAGCAAGTCTCCTGTGGGGAACGGTGTCAAAGGCCTTGCTGAAGTCTAGATACACCATGCCCACCATCCCACCCTGGTCCACTGTTCAGGTAACCCAATCGAAGAAATCAATCATGTTTGTTTGGCATGAGCACCATGCTGTAAAGTCATGCTGTTTGGGGTCAAGTTTTCCAGTTTCCTTTAGGTAGTCAACTATTCTCTTCTTATGTACTGTCTCCATAATTTTTCCCACTATAGAGGTCAGGCTGACTGGGCGATAGTTTCCTGCCTCTTCTTACTTCCACTTTTGTGCAAGGGCACAACTGTTACCCCTTTTCAATCTTGAGGTACTCTGCTGCTTTCCAGAGATAGATTGAACAGCTCAGCTAGTGGTGCAGCTATTTCTTTCCAAAGCTCTTTTAGTATTCTAAGGTGGATACCATCTGGCCCCATGGCTTTAATCACCTTAAGTTTGCTTAGTTCTTTTAAGATGCTCTCTTTCATGAAGGGGCTTGTGTCTGCCCCTCCACTATCCAACTTGGTCTTACTTAATGTAGATCCTTTGCCAATATCTTCTACTGTGAAGACTGAAAAGAAGAAGAATTTGTTTAACAACTCTGCATTGTCCTCATCTTTCTCTACCAGCTGGCCCCTTCCTTGTTGCTAGTCGGACTATTCACCCTTTACTCTTACATAGATACATACATCCTTCTCAAGTCCTATATACTGGCCACAAGTGCATGCCACTGCCACGGCTCTTAAGGTATCCCCTTTTTCTGCATCAAACCTTTCCAAAGGTGAGCCGACCATGTACCTCCCTCTAGTATCTGGACACCTAGGGACCAATGCTACCTCATGTATATCACTATGCCAAGTAGTACCAAGGCAAAACTGTGTCATGATGATAACCATGTCTGTAACCACCTTATGCTTGAACAACCTATATAATCAAAAGTTTTTCTCCACTGTATTTTATCTTGTACTGTTATCCCCGAGTCGCCCCTGAAAAAGGGACCTTCGGGGCTCAGTGGGCCTACCCGGTCACCAAAATTTAATAAATAAATAAATGTTTTCTCTTATGTATCTATAGAAAGTTTCGTCTCCCTTCTTAACCCGCTGTGCTGCTCTTTCCTCTGATAGGGCTTGGGCTATCTGAATTGCTTTTCCTGCCTCCCTGAGTCTGTTCCTATATTCCTCACTGTCAGTTTCTCCTTTTGTTTCTGTGTACTGCTTAAAAGCCCTCTTTTTTAACTTGATTTTGGTTGCTACCTCTTTGGAGAACCAGAGAGGACTCTTCCTTCTTTTGGCTTTGCTGATTTGTCTTGCGCATTGCTCAGTGACTGTATTTAAGGCATTCTTTAAGTTCTCCCAGCATGTTCTGCATCCCGCTTGTTACTGGTGTTAAGTATGGTCTTGATATTGGATTTTATTTCAGGAAAGTTTGCTTTCCTGAACTCAAGTATGTTGATTTCTGTATGACTTTTACCTTCCTCTTTATTTACTGATAACCAGACTGACCTGTGGTCGCTGGTCTCCAGACTGATCCCCACATGAACGTCTGAGATCCTGTTACTGTTTGTGAGCACCAGGTCCAGGGTTGATTTGCCTCTGGTGGGTGAGTCTACCAGCTGATTTAGACGTGCCCCCAACAGCGTGAATAGGAATTCTCTGTTCTGCTCTGTGGCTGCTGTGCATAAGGTTCAATCCACATCTGGCAGATTGAAGTCACCGACAAGCAGCAACTCACTCCTGTCCACCATCACTGAGGGTAAGCACAGTAACATTGCTCCGGTGAAGAATTGAGGACCAAAGATGGTTTAAATAGAAAAAACGTATTCACTGAACAAATTCCTTAAAAATCCATTTATTTCAATGTACCAACAAAACATGCTGCAAAGTCCCAACAGTTCCAACCACCAGCTGGCGTAGTAGGTACCTACCCCACTCAGGGCTGATGTCACCTTTTCCCTGGTGGTGGTCTGACTTCCATATTCCGACTGCTCTATCATGCCACCTCTTTCTCTCTCTCTTCTCTTCCAGGGTGTACATGTTGAAATCCCTAAGTCTTTCCTCATAGGGCTTTTCACGCAGATCATGCACCATTTTAGCTGCCCTCCTCTGGACCGCTCCACCTGGTCTATGTCCTTTCTGAAGTGTGGTCTCCAAAACTGAACACTGTACTCCAGGTGTGGCCCGTATTCTCCCAGGCTAGCTCCCACCCCCTGATGTAGCCAAACCCCTCCTCTATATACCATGCCTTCAACCAGTCATTAAATGCCCTGATGCAGAGTACCCTTGCATCTCCCTGCCCGTACACAGGTAACACTTTGGAAAAAGTAACCACATGTGCCACCTGCTTAAGGCCCCTCCCCAACTCCCTGATGTTATCCTGCACTACCCCTACCTCCTCTCATGCCAGGTCATTTGTCCCAATATGGACAATGATGTCCAGCTCCCTCCCAGTGCCAGTTGCTCTAGTGATCCTCAGGATTCGTTCTCCATCCTTCCCAGCCGAGACACCTCGCAGGCACCTTACATATCTATTCTCTCCCCTGCTCACCCGCTTCCAATTCTGCTTCCTCTTTGACTGGGGGCCTTTCCTTCTTCTCCCAAAAGACTGCATCACCAAAACCATTGCACTACACCACTTCCATGATTTTTACTTTCCTTTACTTAACGACTAAGCAAGTTTAGTTTACCCTTCTGCCTCCTTCCTACTTCCATGTCACTTCTTATTCTCCCTTTTACTTCCCTAAAACCAATTTGTACCCCCATAATTGATAGGATGTCTCCTGCTTTCCCTCTAATAACCCTCTTACTTAATTCCTACTTTTGTTTGCTCCTACTTTTTTGCAATTTAATCCTGCCCTCCCTGCACTACACACTTTATGTGGGTAATCTTTGGGCCCATCTCAATTGGTGATTACACACACTCTTACTAAGTAGTACTCCCTGTTAAGCCACAGTACATTACATGTAGTATCTTATATTGTATGTTGAAAACTGATTAACGAGGGAGTCACATGATGTGCCCAATCATGTATCAGCATTGAGGAGTGGCTTCGCCAGTATCAGCCTCAAATCCAAGTCAAATCTCAGGAATCCTAATAATTTTTGGCTTGCATTGTTCAGGACTTGTTAAAACTATAAGAAAGGGACTTACTGATGAGATGATGGCTTCAGGGAATTTGATGGAAGGCAAGCAGGGCGCATAATTTACCACCCCACAGCCTCTGCCAGAGAGATGACGGGCCAAAAAGACTCCACACAGAGCTTGCATAAGGAAGCAATTTTAGAATTAGTCAGCAACGTGAAAATGATCCTTCCGGCCACAGAAGAACTTACAAGAAAAGTGAATGGTGCAGAGGTGAGAGTAAGCTCTGCGGAGGACCACCAAGCTAGAATGAACCGGAGACTGTCACTCTGAGAATGAAGGTAGTGCGACTGGAAGTATGTATTGAAGATCAAGAAGGTCATGGTCACCACAACAATTTGTTACCAGTTGGCTCCCAGAGAGGTCTGAAGGACCTGATGCTCTACAGTTACTGCAAAAAGTTCTGTAGAAGCTAGTAAGGCCCTCGCCACATGGACCAACATACATCATCAAGTGGGCTCACCGCTCACACCATCCATGCCCGCCAGAGGGGAAAAAGCCACGACCTATAATATGCTGGTTCCTAAATTAGCAGGATAAGTAATATATTCTATCAAAGGCTAGGGATATTAAAGAAATACAGATTACTCACTGTAACAGGAGTTCTAGGAATGGTATATGTTGTTCATCCACACTATCTGGCAGGTTCCTTGGCGCTTTAAATCTTGCCGGAAGGTCTTCAAGCTGGCTCCTCCCACCCACCCAGGTGGTAAAACTCTCGGCTCCACCCCATGACGCCAGATCTAGCCCGCTGGAAGCCAGGTTGTGCGTCGAAGCAGGGGAGGTCGGGTGGAGTCATGTGGATGAACAACATATACCATTCCTAGAACTCCTGTTACAGGTGAGTAACCTGTATTTCTAGGGACATGGATATGTTGTTCATCCACACTATCTCGCAGACTCCTAGCAGTTCTCTGGGAGGAGGGAGGCAAGGCACATACCCCCTACTTAAGGAATAAAGACTGGAGAACCGAGGCCCCAAAAATACAGGTTACTCACCTGTAACAGGAGTTCTAGGAATGGTATATGTTGTTCATCCACACTTATTGGCAGGTTCATTGCCGCTTTAAATCTTGCCGGAAGGTCTTCAAGCTGGCTCCTCCCACCCACCCGGGTGGTAAAACTCTCGGCTCCGCCTCATGACGCCAGATCTGGCCCGCTGGAAGCTCAGGTTGTCGAAGCCAGAAGGAGGTCGGGTGGGTCGTGTGGATGAACAACATATACCATTCCTAGAACTCCTGTTACAGGTGAGTAACCTGTATTTCTAGGGACATGGATATGCTGTTCATCCACACTTATTGGCAGACTCCTAGCAGTTCTCCGGGAGGAGGGAGGCAAGGCGCACACCCCCTACTAAGGGAATAAAGACTGGAGAACCGAGGCCCCAAAACCAGCATCCCGGCGTGACTCAAGGTCGATGTGGTAATGGGTAATAAAGGTGTGTGCTGACTTCCAGGTAGCAGCCCTGCAGATTTCCTGGATAGGGACGTCCCTGGAAGCAGCCACCGATGCAGCAGTATGGACGGGTAGAATGAGCTCTTATCCCTCTGGGAGGCTCCATGCCCGCCAACTTATAGCAGAGATCTATGCAGGAGGTGACCCACCTGCTTATCATCTGCTTGGCTGCAGGTCTGCCAGGTGCGGCTTCAGCGTAGGTGACAAACAGCTGGCGAACCTCTCCCCAAATTTCAGCCGTGCGCTCCTTATAATAAGCAAACGCCCTTCTAGGGTCCAAAATGCAGACCTGTATTCGGCCTCCGAGGTGTGATTGGGCTAGAACACTGGCAGAGTCAACACCTGGTTAAGGTGAAACTCCGACACCACCTTCGGAAGGAATTTCGGGTGGGGGCGCAGGACAACCTTGTCCCTGTGGAAGACCAGGTAAGGAGACTCAATGCAGAGCACCTGGAGTTCTCCCATCCTTCTGGCTGGCGTGATAGCCACCAAGAAGGGTCTTCCACGACAGGTGAGAGACTTCACACCTGTGCATTGGTTGAATGGCTTGCCCATGAGCTTTGCCAGTACCAGCAGTAAATCCCACGGAGGTGGAGGTTCTCGCACGGAGGAATATGATCAAGGCCTTTGAAAAGCGCAGACCACCTTCTCCTGCGTACCTGACTGCTCTGACCCGCGCCCGGTAAGCAGAGATAGCTGCCAGGTGCACCTTTAGTTAGATGGACCTAAGCCCTTGACTAGAAAGGGACCATAAATAGTCCAAAATGCTTGCCAAGGAACAGGAGGAAGGGTCCAAGCCCTTACCCTGACACCAAATGGAAAATCTCTTCCATTTGAAGGCATAGCATTTCCTGGTCGATTCCTTATGGGACGCCTCAACAACATTGAGAACCTCGTCGGAAAGACCCAAGGCCTGGAACTCTAGCCGCTCAGGAACCAGGCCGTCAGGTGCAGGGATTGAAGGTCCGGATGGAACACCTTCCCCTGATTGACTGAGAGCAGGTCCGGGCGAGCTGGAAGCTGCCTCGGAGCCTGTAGCTGAGGTTGAGGAGATCTGGGTACCAGAACTGCGCGGGCCAGTCTGGGGCTATCAGAATCACCTGCGCCTTGTCCCTCCTTGTCTTGAAGCACCTTGTGAATCAAGGGAAATGGGGAAAAGGCGTAAAAGAGCCGGGGTCCACAGCCTCGAGAAGCCATCCCCCTGCAGCGAGCCCTGCTGAGGGGCAGGCATGAAACAGCCTCAGCTTCGCATTCTCCCTGGAGGCAAACAGGTCCACCTGAGGTGTGCCCCAGTGGGAGAACAGATCTTGTACTACCTCCGGCAGGAAAGACCACTCGTGAGATGCAGCCCCTATCCGGCTCAGGGCATCGGCCAGGGTGTTGGAGGCTCCTGCCACATGAATGGCTAGGAGATCCGCCTCCAGGCTGCGCACGAGTGACCAAATGCGGAGAGCTTCCTTGCATAGAAGCATGGAGTGTGTCCCGCCCTGGCGGTTCAGGTAGTACATGGTCGTGGTATTGTCCGTCTGGACTCGGACCACTTGACCCCGGAGGAACGGAGCAAAGGCGGTGAGAGCTAGGCGGACCGCTCGGAGCTCCAGCAGGTTGATGTGGCATCGGGACTCCCGCGGGGACCAGAGGCCGTGCAGTCGGTGTTCCCCCAGATGGGCACCCCAACCCATCAGAGAGGCATCGGTCGATAGAGAGACTGTCGGCTCGGGGCGGACAAACGGGATGCCCTCCTGCAGATGGGATGGAAAGGTCCACCACTGGAGAGCGTTCCACATCTCCTGGGTCACTGTCACTAGCTGGTCCAATGGATCGGAGCGTTGTGACCACCGGCTGGCCAGTCCCCACTGAAGGGGGCGCATGTGCCAGCGTGCCCAATGGACCACGCTGGTACAGGCCACCATGAGACCTAGGAGGCGCAGGAAAAGTCCCGGGCAGGGCGCAATTGCCCAACCAGAAATGATTGGGCAAAGGAGATAAGCACCTCGGCCCTGTCCGCCGGGAGCCGTGCTCTGGCTCGAAGAGAGTCGAGCTCTGCCCCGATGAACAGGATCACCTGCTTCGGCTCGAGTTCCGACTTGGCCTCGTTGATGAGAAGGCCGACTTGAGAGCAAACCTGGAGGGCCAGATCTCTGGACCGCTCCACCTCCCGTCTGGAGGGGGCTGCTATCAGCCAATCGTCCAGGTAAGGGTACACCCGGACCCCTCGGTGCCGCAGGAATGCTGTCACCACTGCCATGCATTTGGTGAAGACCCTGGGAGCTGGAGATAAGCCGAAGGGCATGGCTTGGAACTTGAAGAGGGATCCTTCCGCTCGAAAGCGGAGGAATCTCCGATGTGACGGACGGATAGGGACGTGAAAGAACGCATCCTGCAGGTCCAGAGAGCAGAACCACACACCGTGTTCCAGAGATGGTATTATCTGCGCCAGAGTGACCATTCTGAAGGTCCGAGACCTTAGGAACTTGTTCAGGTCGTGTAGTTCGAGAATGGGGCGCCAGCCCCTGTCCGTTTCTGAACCAGGAAATACCTGGACACGAACCCCAGGTCTGAAGGGGGGTCCTCTACCTCCATGATCACCTCCTTTTGGAGGAGGAGAGCGATGTCGGCTCGACGAGCCGCCAGTGAGGCTGCGGACCCCGAGGCCCCCAGAGGTGCGACGGCTCTGAAGGGCGGGGCCTGCTCGAATTCTAGAGGTAGGCCTTTTCCCACCACCTCCAGTACCCACCTGTCTGTGGTAACAGCGGACCAGGCAGAAAGGAAGTGTCTGAGCCGTCCCCCCGGGGAACCAGGGGTGAGGTGACAGGCATGGGGGCGACACCCCTCAGCCTGTCACTGGGCAGGCTTGGAGGAGGGACCGGCCGAGGGACCTCCCTGCTTCCTGTTGGAGGAAGCCGACGGCTTGGTTTTGGGATACCAAGCTCGAGCCTGCTGGCCCTGACGTTGCTGGGCCGGGCGCGCCGCGGGCGCAGAAGGACGAAAGGGCTTAGGCTGTGGCTTGCGGCCTTTGTCCTTCTGAGCGGAAGAGACCGAGTCCAAGGTAGCATTGGACTTCTCGATCCTCTGCAGGTGACCTTCCACCCCAGGGCCGAAGAGGTCAGTCCCCAAAAAGGGAACATCCGCCAACTTGTGCTGGGTATCCGAGGTAAAGGTGGATATCCTCAGCCAAGCCGGCGGCCCGATGGCCCTGCGGCCGCCACAGACCTGGCACATGAGTCCTGATGTCTAACGCGAGTCTGGAGCTGCTGTTTAGCCACTGCTCTGCCCTGGTCCGCACCTGCCTGACCGTAGTCTGCAGATCTGCGGGAAGATGAGGGACAACCTCATCCAGGGAGCCCAACAGGGCGTGAGAAAAATGTGCCATGAGGACGGCCGAACTGGCCTGACGAAGGCCGAGAGAGGACGCAGCATAGACTTTTCACCCGGCATAATCCAATTTCTTGGATTCCTTGTCGGAGGTTTGTCCACATCCTGGCGTTCCGGCACACGGAAAGCGCTGTCGGTAACAACCCCTCGGCCGAGGGTGTTCTGAAAACGGACAGGGAACGGTAGGGACCACATACTTCCTGCCAACCTGGCCAAGGCACAGGGCAGAAGCAGGACGCTGCCAAAGTTCCAAGGCGGACTCCACTATAGCTTCGCCACCGGAAAGGCCTCCGTGAGGAGAATCCCCTCGGTCCAGAATCTCCGTGAGGGGATACCTGGCCACGTTTAAGCAGGTTCGAGCTTCATCCCGTGGACTCCGAGATGAGTCGAAGCAACCCTAAGAAGGACGAAGGGCTATCGCCCATTGACTGCCCTCCCGAGGACTCCAAGTCCATGCGCTTGGAGAAGAGGGAGGAACCATCATCGGACTCAGAAGAGTCCTCAGAGCTGCTTGGGCCTGAGCCACCCTCCACCTGCCGAGGTTTATCGGGAGTGAGGGTGACAGACAACCTATGGGGCAAACCAAGGCCGACCGAGATTTTTGGCCGAGACCCCAACTAATGGCTGTGGAGGCGGAGGTTCCACCAGAATCGGTGGGGCAGCTGGAATTAGCTGGACAACGCCTGAGAACAGGCTCCTCGACTACAACGAGGGGTTGTTTCGGCTGCTCCGGTGACAGCTACTTAATGGCCG
Source organism: Neoceratodus forsteri (assembly GCA_016271365.2). Taxonomy (NCBI): domain Eukaryota; kingdom Metazoa; phylum Chordata; order Ceratodontiformes; family Ceratodontidae; genus Neoceratodus; species Neoceratodus forsteri. The sequence continues at coordinate 1,227,344,705 of CM057450.1, forward strand.
GGGAAGACGACTGGGTCGGCTTATTCCCGGTCAAAAGGAGCTGTTGCCACATGAGTTCCTCATACTTCCAACGCAACTTGCGCCGAAGCCTCCCCTCGTCCGAGGAAGAGCGGTGGCGCCGCTTGCCGCGGTGCCGAGACCGAGATCGCCTATGGCGGCGGGATCGGTTGGACCTCGAGGATGTCCGAGACCGAGAGTCTCGACTGGGCCGAGGAAGGCGAGGAGAAGTGTCGGAAATCGGCACTCTCCTCGGCTCGGACGATCCCACCGAAGGCTCCGGAACCGGAGGCACAGACGAGTCGACGGGATCCTCAACTCCCACCGGGGGAACCGGGGAGAGGGGATTCTCAGCTTCTCCAGCCGACAACCCGTCTAACGGGTCGAGAAAAATCTCGACCGCGTCGACGGGAGTCTCGGTCAACTGGCCTGACGGGGACACCGTGAAGCCAGTGGCGAGAGCTGAGGGTCGAACCAAGTGGGCTGTCGACAAGGGAGGGGATCTTTCCCGCTCCCAAGAGCGTCCGACGGAGAGACTTACTTTGCTCTTTTGGACCTGGAAAGGTCCGAAAGTTGGACCCTCACCTTTCCGAGAGGTCAGACAAAGCTCCTTAAAAGAAGCCGAGTATGAGGCACCGAGAGAGCGGGACAAATGCGCAGCCGAGGTAGAGCGACCAGCGTCGCCTCCTCTTCAAGGGCGATCATCTGCTCGAGAAACTGATCCGCCGAGCCCCGCCGTGGACACCGCCAATGGGCCTCTTTAGATTTCACCGATGGAATTCTTTCTCGGGCGCCCCAGTTGTAATCAGGGCAGACGGCTCTTCAAGGACGTAGGCGAAGGAAGGAAGAGCACAAGTCGCAGGCCTGCGATCGTGCTCAAGGCCCAGGCAGTAGACGCGTGGAGTGCGGATCCGTCCTAGACATCTTCTGCCGCAAGGGCACCTCCAAAACCGGAGTCGATTTGTCCATCGCGCAGCGCGGGAGAAGAAGACCGAGTCTTTTAGCAAAACTTTTGATTTCGAACTTTCAAGAAATTAGGAACCAGTCTTAATCGTAGAGCATTAAGGAGGAACCTGAGCTTAAGCGTGTAAGGAAGATCATGGCCATGAAGCGGAGCCGAGTTTTATCACCCGAGTGGTGGGAGGAGCCAGCTTGAAGACCTTCACCCAAGATTTAAAGCGGCAAGGAACCTGCCAATAAGTGTGGATGAACAACATATCCATGTCCCTAGAACCAGCATTCGGCATGACTCGAGGTCGATGTGGTAGTGGGTGATGAAGGTATGTGCCGACTTCCAGGTAGCAGCCCTGCAGATTTCCTGGATAGGGACGTCCCTGGAAGCAGCTACTGATGCAGCGGTATGGCGGGTAGAATGAGCTCTTATCCCTCTGGGAGGCTCCATGCCCGCCAACCTATAGCAGAGATCTATGCAGGAGGTGACCCACCTATCGTCCGCTTGGCTGCAGGTCTGCCAGGTGCAGCTTCAGCGTAGGTGACAAACAGCTGGCGAACCTCTTCCTGAACTTCAGCCATCCGCTCCTTATAATAAGCGAGCGCTCTTCTAGGGTCCAAAGTATGAAGCCTATATTTGGCCTCCGAGGTGTGACTGGGATAGAACACTGGCAGAGTCAACACCTGGTTAAGGTGAAACTCCGACACCACCTTCGGAAGGAATTTCGGGTGGGGGCGCAGGACAACCTTGTCCCTGTGGAAGACCAGATAAGGAGACTTGATGGAAAGCACCGAGCTCTCCCATCCTTCTGGCTGATGTGATAGCCACCAAGAAGGCGGTCTTCCACGACAGGTGAGAGATGTCACACCTGTGCATAGCTTCGAATGGCCTGCCCATGAGCTTAACCAATACCAGCAGTAGATTCCACGGAGGTGGAGGTTCTCGCACCGGAGGGGATATGTGATCAAGGCCTTTGAAAAAGTGCCAGATCACCTTCTCCTGAGCCACCGACTGCTTCCCGGCCCGCGCCTGGTAAGCAGAGATGGCTGCCAGGTGCATCTTAAGGGTCGCCGATCAAGCCCCTTGCTGAGAAAGGGACTACAGGTAGTCCAGAATGCTTGCCAAGGAACAGGAGGAAGGGTCGAGGCCCTTGCCCTGACACCAAATGGAAAATCTCTTCCATTTGAAGGCGTAGCATTTTCTGGTCGAGTCCTTACGGGACGCCTCAACAATGTTGAGGACCTCATCGGAAAGACCCAAGGCCTGGAACTCTAGCTGCTCAGAAACCAGGCCATCAGGTGCAGGGACTGAAGGTCCAGATGAAATACCTTCCCCTGATTGACTGAGATCAGGTTCAGGTGGGCTGGAAGCCACCTCGGGAGCCTGGAGCTGAGACTGAGGAGATCTGGATACCAGAACTGACAGGGCCAGTCTGGGGCTACCAGAATCACCTGCGCCTTGTCCCTCCTCGCCTTCAGAAGCACCTTGTGGATCAAGGGAAATGGGGGAAAGGCGTAGAAGAGGCCCAGGGTTCACGGCCTCGAGAAGGCATCCCCCTGCAGCGAGCCCTGCTGAGGGGGGCGGGCATGAAACAGTCTTAGCTTCGCATTCTCCCTGGAGGCAAACAGGTCCGCCTGAGGCGTGCCCCAGTGGGAGAAGAGATCCTGTACTACCTCCGGCAGGAGAGACCACTCGTGAGACGCAGCACCTATCCGGCTTAGGGCATCGGCCAGGGTGTTGGAGGCTCCTGCCACGTGAATGGTGAGGAGATCCGCCTCCAGGCTGCGCACGAGAGACCAAATGGAGAGAGTTTCCCTGCACAGAGGCATGGAGCGCGTCCCGCCCTGGCGGTTTAGGTAGTACATGGTCGTGGTATTGTCCATCTGGACTTGAACCGCTTAACCCCGTAGAAACGGAGCAAAGGCGGTGAGGGCTAGACAAACCGCTCGAAGCTCCAGCAGGTTGATGTGGCATCGGGACTCCCGAAGGGACCAGAGGCCATGCGCTCTGTGCTCCCCCAGATGAGCACCCCAACCCATTAGAGAGGCATCAGTCAATAGAGAGACCATCGGCTCAGGGCGGACAAATGGGATGCCCTCCTGCAAATGTGCCGGAACGGTCCACCATTGGAGAGTGTTCCACATCCCCTGGGTCACTGTCACTAGCTGATCCAACGGATCGAAGCGCTGTGACCACTGGCTGGCCAGACCCCATTGAAGGGGATGCATATACCAGCGGGCCCAACGGACCACGCTGGTGCAGGCCGCCATGAGGCCCAGGAGGTGCAGGAAGTCCCAGGCAGGGCACAATTGCCCAACCTGAAATGATTGGGCAAAGGAGGAAAGAACCTCGGCCCTGTCCGCTGGGAGCCATGCTCTGGCTCGAAGAGAGTCGAGCCCTGCCCCGATGAAATGTATCACCTGCTTTGTCACGAGTTCTGACTTGGCCTCGTTGATGAGGAGGCCAATCTGAGAGCAAAGCTGGAGGGCCAGATCTCTGGACCGCTCCACCTCCACTCTGGAGGGGCTGCAATCAGCCAGTCGTCCAGGTAGGGGTACATCTGGACCCTTGCCGCAGAAATGCTGTCACCACTGCCATGCATTTGGTGAAGACCCTGGGAGCTAGGGAGAGGCTGAAGGGCATGGCCCGGAACTCGTAAAGGGATCCCTCCACTCTGAAGCGGAGGAATCTCTGATGAGATGGACGGATTGGGACGTGAAAGAACACGTCCTGGAGGTCAAGGGAACAGAACCACATGCCTCGTTCCAAGGATGGGATTATCTGAGCCAGAGTGACCATCCTGAAGGTCCAAGACCTTAGGAACCTGTTTAGGTCATGCAGGTCGAGAATGGGGTGCTAGCCCCCCGTCCGTTTTGGGACCAGAAAATACCTGGACACAAACCCCGGGTCTGGAGGAGGATCCGCCACCTTCCTGATCACCTCTTTTTCGAGGAGCAGGGCAATATCGGCTCGGCAGGCCGACAGTGAAGCTGTGGGCCCCGTGGCCTCCCGAGGCGACGGCTCGAAAGGGTGGAGCCTGCTCGAACTCCAGAGGCAGGCCCTTTCCTACCACCTCCAACACCCAGCGGTCCGTGGTGATAGCGGACCAGGTGGAAAGGAAGTGTCGGAGCCATCCCCCATGGGGGGAACCCAGGGGGTAGTGACGAGGCTGGGGGCGACACCCCTCAACTCGTCACTGGGCAGGCTTGGAGGAGGGACCTCCTGGGCCTTTATCTCCCTGCTTCCAATTGGAGAAAGCCGCAGGCTTGGGTTTGGGATGCCAAGCACGAGCCTGCTGGCCCTGGTACTGGTGCTGTTGGGCTAGACGTGCCGTAGGTGCAGAAGGACGAAAGGGCTTGTGCTGCTGCTGTTGGCGGCCTTTGTCCTTCTGGGAGGAGGTGACCGAGTCCAGAGTGGCACTGGACTTTTCGATCCGCTGGAGGTGACCTTCCACTCCAGGGCCGAAGGGTCGTCCCAAGAGGGACATCCGCCAACTTGTGCTGGGTATCGCCATGAAGGTGGATATCCTCACCATGCTCTAGCGTGCATGGCCACCGCGTCAAGAACCGATCTGGCACAGGAGTCCCTATGTCCAGAGCTGTTTGGAGCTGCTGCCCGCCACCACCCTACCCTGGTCCCGAACCTGCTGGACCGTGGTCTGCAGGTCAGCGGGAGATGAGGATCACCTCATCCAGGGAGCCCATGAGGCGTGGGAGAAGTGTGCCATCAACGCGGCCGAGCTGGCCTGGCGGAGACCAAGGGAGGGCCATGGCGTACACCTTGCGGCGTGGTCCAGCTTTTGGACTCCATGTCGGGGGCTTGTCCACGTCCTAGCATTCCTGGAGCGCGGAAAACACTGTCGGTGACCAACCCCTCGGCAGAGGGGTGCTCCGAAAACCCGGGCAAAGAGCCGGTAGGGACCGCATACTTCCTGGCCATCCTGGCAGAGAGCGCAGGACAGGAAGCAGGCCGCTGCCAAAGCTCCAAGGCTGGGCCTCCCGGCCCGGTGGCGCTGAGGGTTGAGGCGCTGGATGCCACACCTCGCGTCATGCCAGCGACCCGGGTTCGGGAACAAGCCCGGGTGCTGGGGGTCGTCGGGGAGGGAATAGGATCGAGCGTCCGATGGGCAGCTCTCCTTTCCTGGGAGGATCCAGGGCATCCCGGTGCAGCGACCCCGGTGGGGCCGGAGGTACCACTGCTGCCAGGAGCACAAGTACAGCAGTTGGGGCTGGCGCCTGGCCAGAACGCAATCGGACGCTACGACGCTTCATGGCCATTGGCGTCATTGCACGCCAGCCGGCTTAGGGGGCAGGAAAAAGTGGAAAATGTAGGGCACTGGTCGTGGCGGCATGATGGCCGTCTCCGCAGCGGACTCTCCCGATGCCTGGGTGCATGGCAGTATCAGATCCTGTGTGGGTGGGTTGAGCTCCGGAGGGAGTGCTCCCCACCTCCCCGCCACGGGGGGCAAGCCGCGGGGGTAACCACGAGGCCCAAATGAGGCCGTTGGGAGGTAGTCCGAGGGGACGGCGGCCGGACAGACCTGAGGGTGAAGCCATGACGTGAAGGTAAGGCAGATCAGTGGCCCCCGGGGGATAAAGAAAGAAAGAAAAGAAAAAAAGGCTGGGCCTACAATGGCCTCAGCCACCAGAAAGGCCTCCGTGGGTGAATCCCCTCGGTCCAGTATCTCCGTCAGGGGATACTTGGCCCATTTGGATACGGGCTCGAGCTGCATCCCGGTGGACTCCGAGATGAGCCGAAGCAGACCCATAAAGGACGATGGGCTTTCATCCAGTGACTGGCCCCCGGAGGACTCCAGGTCAACCAGCCTGGAGAACAGGGAGGAGTTGTCATCAGACTCGGAGGAGTCCGCGAAGAGCTGCCTAGGGCCTAAGCCACCCTCCACCTGCCGAGGATGGTCGGGAGTGAGGGTGACCGACAACCTGTGGGGCAGGCCTTGAGCCAACCGACAGTCCTTGGTCGGCGCCCCCAATTTCGGTTGTGGAGGCGGAGGTTCCACCGGAATCGGTGGGGCAGCAGGTTTCAGCCGAACAACCGGCCCAGGCTTGGGCATCTCGACTGCAGCGAGAGATTGTTTTATTGCTCGGTGACAGCCACTTGTTGGCTACCGGGAAGGCATCGGTGTCAACTTGTTCTCGGACAAAAGTAACTGCTGCCACATCAGTTCCTCGTAGCGTCGACGCAATTTGTGCCGAAGCCTCTCCTCTTACGAGGAGGAAGATGAGGACGAGCGGGGTCGCTGCTTACCTCGGTGCCGAGACCGAGACCGCCAACGTTGGCGGGATCGGCTGGACCTAGAAGAGGTCCAAGACCGAGATCATCGGTGTTTCGAGATGGGCCTGGGAAGGGCGGGGACACCAGCTGGTTCCCTGCTCGGACACCTTAACGGGGACTGCTGCACCAAGGGCGCAGGCAAATCCTCCCGGTCTCCACGGGGAACGGCGAAGAAGGGTTGTCAGCTTCATCAGTCGACAACCCGTCTGACAAAAATCTCGACCGCATCGACGGGAGTCTCGGCCGGCTGACCTGACGGGGACGCCGTGAAGCCAGCAGCCTTAGCCGCAACCTCAACCAAAGTCGACGGTCGGCTGTCCGGGGAAGGGGACCACTCCCGCTCCCACGAATGCCGACGATGGGACTTACCCTTAGAATCCTTGTTGGACGGAAAGGAATGTCCTGATGGCCCCTCTCCCTTCGTGGAAAGGGATTGGCAAAGCTCCTTGAATGGAGCAGAATACGAGGTATCCAAAGAGAGCGGGATAAAAGCCACAACCGAGGAGGAGGAAGATGCAGCCTGGGCCTCCTCCTCGAGGGCGATCATCTGCTTGAGCTGCTCAGCCGAGCCAGCCGCCGCGGTAACCGCCCAACAGGCCTCTTTCGACTTTACTGGCGGGTAGCGCTTCTCGGGGCGCCCAAGCTTCAACCCAGCAGCGCAGTCCTCCAAGACGTTGGTCAAGAATGAACAGCATGACTCGCAGGCATGCGGGTTGTGTTCTAGGCAGGGGCAGTGAGCATGCGTGGGTCTGGATCTGTCCTGAGCATCTTCTGCCCACAAAGACACCGCCCGAACACCGAGAGTCGATTTGTCCATTGCAGCCGCGAGGGAAAAGGAAGACCGAAGTCTTGAAAATTTTAAAACGAGTTTCAGACGAACTGAAGAGTTAGTCTATCACGCAGAGCATTAAGGAGGGAACCTGAGCTTCCAAGCGGTAAGGAAGATCTGGCGTCATGGGGCACAGCCGAGAGTTTTACCACCCGGGTGGGTGGGAGGATCCAGCTTGAAGACCTTCCGGCAAGATTTAAAGTGGCAAGGAACCTGCCAGATAGTGTGGATGAACAACATATCCATGTCCCTAGAACTGCAATTTCCCCCAACTTCTGTCAGAAATGAGCAGAATATTGGGACAACAAGTCCAAATTGTCTGAGGCTCAGATTAAGTCTAGAATCCTGTATCCTGCAAAGCCACTGATCACAAAAAGAGATGGCCAAAAGCAGTTTGCATCAGCTGACCAGGCCAGAAAGGAACTCCCCATGCTGTTCCGGAACCTGCTCTCTACTGAACACAGGGGCAGGGGGACCAGTACCCTAAGACTGTGTCGCAGTGACATAGAAGAAGTACACAGACTGAGGGGTCGGGAGAAGCAGTAGCTTCAACTGCATAGTGGGATTATCTGAGTTACTTGAAACAGTTTATGTGCACAGTTTTTTCCTTATTCCTGAAGGTGGGTTTGGAGCAGTCCAGATGCCCCACTCACTATGGGTATGGAGGAGTGAGCGTATTTTTTACTCCACTCTACTCCGAGGGACTCAATGCACTAAAGTTAACCTGATATAGCCGACCCTAAGATGGTGGGGAGGCGGGAAAGAGTGTGCTGGCAGGAGAACAGTGTGACTCTCAGACAGCAACCAGCACTCATTTACATGCTCCAGGGGAAGACCTGAGGGAGGCTTTTGCACTGTGCAGACTGCTTATAACCATAACACCATATGTTGCCTTCCTGCTTCATGATGAGAATTGCCAGCTCCCCACCTCCCACTCTCGAGCCCCTGCAACATTTAGCAGTTTGCAAGAGTACCGCAGGACCCAGAAATGCTGTAGGCATGTGAGAAGGCAGTAGCAGCTGGGTTCAGACTTAAACTGGCTCACAAACTGCGCCCCTTATCTCAGTACTGACCTAATCAAATGAAGGACATCATGATTGTTTAGTTTAGTTTAGTTTATTGTTCTAGGAATTATTACCTTTGAGCCAATCGCTCTTTTACAAAGGTTCCACGTCATCAATGTACAAACAAACAAGACAACTTACATAGAATGGTCAGCAAATTATAAAGGTTTCAATAAGCCAGTATAATACAGTACATCACAGGAAAAAAACAAAACATTGGAGGAATGGTCAAGGTAGGAAGGGTAGGAGGAGATATGGAGGGGGGAGCAGACTTAGAGTAGTTAGAGGTACTCAGATGCCTTTGTCAAGAAAGGAGCAGAGAGGAGGAGGAGGAGGATGAAAAACAGTAAAAACAGCCATGAGGGAAGAATCATTAGTCAAGGCAGTCACAGGAGCTAGAGGATGAGAGGTGAGAGTAAAGCATAGATTTGAAAGCTCCTAGTGACGTAGAGGATGTAATGAGCGAGCTCAGGTCATTGTACCAGCTGGGGGCATGATAGGCAAAAGATCTTTGGCCCTGTGTGGTCCGGCATCTCGGACCTGGAGAGGCTGGTGTTCCGATCTTCTGGTGGGACGGATGCTGGTATTCAGGCAAATTAGGTCTTGGATACATGGCGGAGTGCAGCCCAAGATGGATTTTTTTGCCATCAAGCATGTAAGGTACCTTATGCGATTTGAGAGTTGCAACCATCCTGTTTCAGTGTAGAGCTCACATGTATGAGTACGTCATTGCGCTCCAGTGAGCAGCCGACAGGCCTTGTTTAGGGTGGTTGTGATGCGCCTTAGTGCGGTGGTAGTGGCAGAGCCATAGATAATTAAGCCATAGTCTACGATTGAGATGACAGAGCTTTGGATAGCAATCGTGAGCGCAGCTTGGGTAAGGAATTGCTGGTTTCGGAACAAGATACCAATGTGCTGGTTCACCGTTTTCGCAGTGTTATCAATGTGGGTCACAAAGATAAGACCTTGATCAAAGGTGATTCCAAGGTATTTAAATGTTGTTCAAGGGTATTTCCTGGGTATGTTTTGATAGTAAGTGGAATTTGTCTTTTTCTGTTTTGTGGACTGGAGAAAAGCATGGATTTAGTTTTTTTGTGATTTAGGACCAGATTGTGATCTAGGAACCACTTTTCAACATTGGAGAAAGCAAGTTGCAGGCTCTGGAGTAAGGGTTTGGTCCTTATGAGGAGAGAATCACGCATCATCAGCATAAAGGATTATTTGTTCGGGGCCGGATTTGGGGAGAGAGTTTAGGAAAAGGCTGAAAAGGAGGGGGCCTAGGATTGACCCCTGTGGAACACCTGAGAGGACTGGTTTTGAGTCTGAGAGAACTTATAAGAGTTTTACTGATTGAGAACGTTGGGCCGGGTAACTTTTAACCCAGGCACCTGGTCCTTCTGAGAGCCCAAGACTGTGTAGTTGTGTGATAAGTAAGCCATGGTGAACAGTATCAAACGCCTTTGTTAGGTCAATGATATCCTTTGTCCAAGGCAGTGTGAATTTCTCCTGAGAATTCCAGTAGGGCGGTTGACGTACTGTGTCCTTTCCTAAATCCATGTTGCTGCAAGCACAGTATGTTATACTTATGCAGGTAGTCTGAGAGTTGGTCAGCCACAATGCGTTTGAGGGCCTTGGAGAGGGGTGGAAGTATAGATATAGGCCGATAGTTTCCTGATTAAGGACTTGTCTCCACTTTTGAACACTGGTGTGACTATAGCAGACTTCCATTTGCTGGGAAATTGACTAAGGCATAGGGAGAGATTGAAAATTTTGGTGAGTGGGTGCACCACCTCTTCCAGGGTAAGGGACAGAATTTTAAGATCAATAGTATCACTGCTTGCTCTGGATTTAGAGATAGCCCTTTTTATATATTTGTAGACTTCATGTGCCTTAACTATTTTGAAGTGGAAAGCGGTTGGTCAGGTGAGGCAGTAGGAGATGTTGGTTTGGCGAGTCCGTGTCAGAGAAGAAGTCCAGCGGGAGGATCCCACTGAGGTCAGTGAAAGTTTTATTTAAGGCCTTTGCCATGACCATTGGGTCTAGGGTAGTGGTTCCATCGACAGTCATTATAGTGGGAGAGGATTTGGACTGCTTACCTGTGATATTTCTGATGTTGTCCCAGAATGATCTCCCGTCACCCCAGGAGTTTGCGAGGGCACTTTTGAAATAGGAGCTCTTCATTAGTCGGATTTGTTTGGTACATTGGTTTCGTGCCTGTTTATACTTCTGGATCTCCATCAAGGAGCCTGTGGCTCTGGCTATGGTCCAGAGGTGGTCCCAAGCTTTGAGTTGGGCCAGTAGTTTGGCCGTGAGCCAGGGATTTGAGAGCGCTTTGATTTTACGCTTTTTTACTGGTGCGTAGGTGTCACAGGCAGTGTTGAAAGTTGTGATAAAATAATCTAGGGCTGCGTCAACATCTAGAGTATTGTATATTGGGGACCAGTCTTGCTGTAAAAGACAGGTCTTGATCTTAGTAAGGTTTCCATGGGGTAGCACTCTGCTTGAGATGGTTTTTGGAACTTTTTTGTCCAGGTACAGATCACAGGGGAGTGGTCACTGACAGAGTCCGGGAGAACAACTGTGTTTTTTATGCGGGCTGGGTGGCTAGCAAGGATCCAGTCAATGACAGTGCAAGTTCCAGTTTTGTAGTTTTTTCTAGTGGGGGAGCTCACCATCTGCGTTAGGTTAGCTGTTAGGATAGCATCCTTGAGGGACCCAACGTCTGATGCGAGCCAATTTATATTAAAGTCACCAAGGAGAAGGAGCTCTGTGACAGGTGGTTGCGATCTTACAAATTCAAGAACAGTCTGGAGGCCGGACCCTGGATCTTTAGGAGGAATATAGACAGCGGCCACAGTAAGCACTTTATTTTGGGCACCAAGTACTAGCTTGACAGGGAGAAAATTGCACAGAGGCGTTAGTGATGGAAAAGCAGACAGGGTGGCTAGAGAGGTTGTCCTTAGTGTAAATAGCACAACCCCCCTCCTTTTATTAGTCCTGTCCAGTCTGAAAATATTGTAGCCTTGTAGTGAGATGGCCGGAGTGCTTGGTGTCAGCCAGGTTTCAACAATGTTAGTATGTCGGGATTGTGTTGACTGGCAAAGACTTGAAGGGATGCCAGTTTTGGAAGGAGGCTACAGATATTTAAGGTGGCGATGGTGAGGCCCCCCCTTTGTTTTTGCTAGATTTGTTACCCTGGTAGAAACAGGGCCAAGGTTTGGATGGACACTTCCTGACATCAGAAGGAGGAGGAGCAGGAGTTTAAGGGACATCTGCCGCAGCTCATAGTATGACATGTAATGCCTCTGTTTCTTGTTAGTTTGAGTACAGTGTAGTCGTTTAGGGTCCCAGTGTAGGGTAATGGCTAGCAGCAGGTATCGATTTGTCAACTTTCCAGCGGTGTGAGCTGTCATTTGCACCCAGTCCTTTGTAGGAGGCTGCCACAAGTGAGGGTAGGGAGGATTTGCCATTGTGCCAGGTTGCTGGTATCGAGCTTGAATGGTTAGTGTGAGAGGTAGAGGAGACTGCAAATGTTTACTGTAGCAAGGGTGAGTGAGTGAGATTGGGAACTAAGGCTCTGCTATGTAAAAGTAGACTTCCCTGAACATGTCTTATTATGACTCACAAGTGCATGATTTACAATTACTGTTATTCTAGTGTGTGCCTGTTTTATCTAAGCTTTCGTTTTTTCTATGAATGTTTCCAGTTAAATATAGGCAACTCATTAAATTTGAAATGCCTTACTATGGAATATCTAAACAAGGCAATCTGTGAATGGCTGCAGGTGCCACAAGGGGCTCTTCAAACACTCTATTATAACCTACCAAGACCAGAGAGAGGAAATACTGCTTAGATAATGGGTAACCCAGACCTTAGAATTCTCACCTATAATGTTAACGATCTAACTAATCCTATCAAACGGAAAAAGGTCCTGACATTTGCGAAGCAAACCAAAGCACATTTTGTCATGCTGCAAGAAACCCACTTGTCAGCAATGGAACATAAGCTACAGCAATGTGGCTACGGGGAAGTGTTTGCTGCATCATACAAGGAAGGGAGGAGGAGAGGTGCTGCCATTTTGGTGCCACAAGGGACTCCATTTGCCTTAACAGAGAAAAACAGATAAAGAAGGCAGATACATGGTTCTCCGGGGTACTTTAGATGGCAAGCCCATAACACTGGCATCAGTGTACGACTCCCCAGCTCCCCATTTTCTTTTACAAAAACCTATTAGTTGGAATTATGGAGAAAGCGGAAAGTATGGCTGTCTTAGGCAGGGACTGGAACATTATCCTTGACCCTCACAGAGACTCTACATCCAAGACCCTTAGAAATGACCATGGGATGGCCAAGCAGGTAAGGGCATTATTAGAGAAATTGGGTCTCTATGATGCGTGGAGGCACACCGAGGGCCCCATATTAGGATACACTTTTTATTCCCATGCCCACAAGACCTACTCCCGGATAGACTGTTTTCTGGTAAATAAGGAATACTTACGGCATTTGAAGAGATGCCCGGTGGGGATCAGAGTGATTTCAGATCATGCGCCTCTCACACTGGAGAGCACACTACACACACAACACAGACCCAGTTTCTGGTGACTCAACTTGTCTCTCTTGAGGGACAAGGAAGTCCTAGATGAGCTCCCACTACTGACTTGAACAGGCAATGTGGGATAATGACACTCCAGAAATAGGGATAGGAACTATATGGGACACGATCAAGGCATTGATAAGGGGGAAACTGATTGCTATCAGTAGTGCAAGGAAAAGACAAAGACTACAAAACAAGAAGAGCTAGAGGGGAAGATTAAGGACATGAAACTGGCACAACAAACTAAGATGGGCAGACAACGAGGTAAAGAATTAGAAACTCTGAAGAAAGAACTAAACAAATTGCTAGACTGGAAGGTAGAGCAAAAACTAATATTACTTAAACAAAAGTACTATGAAGGGGATCCCTGAGCATTAAAATTACTAGCATACCGCCTCAGGAGTCAAGCGGCCAAGGCACATATAGCAAATATCATACACCCTAACTCTAAGAGATGGCAATATACAGGGAAAGAAATATTAGGAGCCTTTAAAACGTTTTACGAAAAACTCTATAAGGCCAGGGAGGGAGCTATATCAAAACGAATCGAAAAGTTTAAAAAAAAAACTAAAACTGCCACAGCTAACACCTGAACTTAACATGGAAATAATAGCTCCAATAAGTACCCAGGAGATTGAATTAGTAATCAGTAGGGGAAAAACAGGAAAGTGCCCGGGGTCCGACAGGCTCCCTATTGAATTTTATAAGAAATTCAGAAAATCTTTAATACCCATCCTACAAAGTCTAACAGGGAGTATGCGGGGAGGGAGGGTGTATTCCACCTTCACGGTCATATGTCACGATCTCTGTGATCCCTAAGCCTGGCAAGGACCCCACCCTATGCCCCTTGTATCGACCGATCTCGATACTAAATGTTAACTATAAACTCTTTGCCTCTATTATGGCTAAAAGATTCGAAAATAAACTACCTCGGATTGTAGCCCCTGATCAGACAGGGTTTGTCACCAACCGACAAGCCGCAGACAATATTAGGCGCTCCCTGAATATAACTGACCATTTAAATAAAACAAAAGACCCTACCTTGATCTTAAGTCTAGATGCAGAAAAAGCATTCAACCAAGTAGACTGGAGGTTTCTGTATGGGCCCTTGCCATGTTAGGCTTCTCAGATGATTTTATAGGAGTGATACGGAGACTATATACAGACCCGAAGGCATATGTCCAGGCTAATGGTCAGATGTCCAAGAGATTTGACCTTGGCAGGGGAACCAGACGATGGTGCCCATTGTCTCACCTTCTTTTCTTAATCTATATCGAACCCCTTGCACAGTGGATCAGACAGGACACAGTTATAAACGGGGTGGAAGTGGCTAATCATGAGCATAAACTGGCCCTTTATGCTGACAATGTGTTAATTTATATGAAACTTCCAGAACACTCACTTCAGAAGTTGATGCAGCTGATCCAGACATATACCGAGCTTTCTGGGTACACCTTGAATTCCACTAAAACAGAAGTGCTTTGTTTCAATTTTACCCCATCAGAGAAAATGCAATCTCAACACCCCATGAGATAGAAAACCCAGACAATGAACTATTTGGGGATCTCACTTAGAAATCATAGTCCCTTTTTCTAGATAATTATATCCCCATTGGCAAACAGACATAGAAAGGTGGTCCCTAATGCCCTTACCAATGTTTGAGAGAATACAAGCTGTTAAGATGACCCTGCTATCCAGGGTTCTGTTTGTATTTCAGGGTGTACCAGTTGAACCCCCCCATGCAATGGCTGGAAAAAATCCAGAAAATGATCAGTAATTTTTTATGGGTGGGGAGAAAACCAAGAATTAGGTGGTCAGTTTTAGAGACCAAGAAACAATGGGGAGGATGGGCTGTACCAAATATAAGAGTATTGGTTAGCCACACAGCTCACGTGGGCCTTCCTATGGGGTAATGAACAGGTTGAGGCCTGCTGGCGAGACATAGAAATTTCAGAGGCAGGGGAGTTGAACCTCTTTGAAAACCTCTTTCTGAATACCTCCCAAAAAATGCAGGAAAACAATTGGTTCTCCAGCATTGTAGTAACAGTACAAGCCTGGGATAAATATATTGCATTCCGGGTCATAAAAAGAGAGGTTTGGAAATATTGTAGATTGTGGAAAAACAAGGATTTCCCTCCTGGCGTATCTGACCCTTGGTATAAGAGGCAATATCAACATGGACTGAGATACCCATATCAAGTCCTCAAAGGGAGCATAATGACCTCTTTTGTGGAGTGCCAGATGACCTTTGGCTGGAGCCCTTCAGATGTATTTAGATACCTGCAATTAAATAACTACATAACTAAACAGATTAAGGCGGAGACATTAGACACTCCCAAACAGATGAAAATCCCCACTCTAGGGGATTTAATAAATAAATCCAATACAAAAAGGATGGTAACAGCCATATATGGCTCACTACAAGGACAAACAGCTCAGAACATTAAATATATCACTGCAAAATGGGAGAAAGAGGTGGACTGCGAGCTGAGGGAGGAAGATTGGCAACAAATTTGGAGGGGAACATTTCGGACCACGGCTACCTCAAAATGGCAAGAATTTGTATGGAGGGTGAGGGTCCGTTTTTTCTGACTCCATTAAGGCAGGCAAAATGGGATGAAACTAAAACAACTCATTGCTGGAGAAAATGTGGGGAACCTACAGCCACCCATACCCGCATCTTCTACACATGCCCCAAACTATAATCCTTTTTGCAAAACAGCTTAAACTTCAGGCTATTTTTCAAATTGAAGAAAACCTCCTGATAAGTCACCTGGGATGTGGACTACCTCCTAAAGGAAAAAGAGGCAACACTGATCATTACCTATGGAATATATGCATAGCAGCAACAGGTAAGGCAATTACAAGAAAATGGTTGAGAGACAAACCCCCTACGGTAATGGAATGGGAAAAGATTATTCAGGAAATCCAAGAGATGGAATGCCTCACATATCAGCTACAAGATAGGTCCCCTAAGTTCATTGAAGGATGGTCCAAATGGGTACTACAACAGGACTGATGAGTAGAACTGTTTAGGGGGTTAGATAACTGTCAAAGATCTACAAACCAAGCAGCTTCTAGTAGGACATGATTAACTGCAAATTATCTTAACTATGATCAAGGCCCTTGGAATTCTGCGATTCTGATGCTGCAGAATTTTCCATGAAATTTGCATAATGCCGAATATATATATATATATATATATATATATATATATATATATATATATAGTGCCGCAGAATTCATTGTTTTTTGGTGAATTTTCATTCAACTATACTGTTTTTCCATAGTGTCAGGCTTTCTTTCCCATCTGGTTTATCCTGAAGCCCCTCCTCTGTGCTCAGCATGTGATGTCATCAATGACACATCATATTTGGCCAATGGCAGGACTGCATTCTGCCAGAGAAATAAATCAATCATGCTGCAGAAATCAGAAAATGCTGCTGCAGAAGCCAAGGAGACCTGCCTCAGAAATCAGAAAATTTTGCCTCAGAGCACTAGGGGCCCTGACTATGATATACCACTTTTGATACAATGCCTGTAACATATCAGATATTCCTAAAGTTTGTATTAACTGTTTATGTTCCCACTCCCCCTTCCCCTTATTGGTTGTAAATGAATTGAAAGTGGAACTATATGGAAATTGCATAATGGAATGTCTAAGAATACAGTTCCAGTAAAGAAATCATAAAAAAAAAAAAATAATCTGAAATGCCTGACTGAAGATCCAGATCCCAAAATTGGGGCGGAGGAGGATAGAGGAGAGAGCTGGTGGTTGAAACTGAGAGGCTGTGTGCTAGGATAAGGTAACTGTCATCAATAGGGGCACGCTTACAAACAGGGTGCTTTATGGAGCCAGTACTTTATGGAGGCATGTGCCCTGCCACTCTCCCGATATCCACTGACAGATCAATCTTTTGTAGTTCTGGGTTGATGGACCATCACGACAGCAAAGGGGTTTTGCTTTCCAATTTAGTCATAGCAAGTGTACTCATCTGGGGGCCGATTACTATGCTGTACAGGTCAATCTTGGCCCTACAGGCAAGGAGAATAGTCGCTTGTACGGAGACATGAGAGGTGATATTTATGTTCACCTCGTATAATGTTTATGTTTGTACTGTTCATTGCTGGGAAGTTGCAGGAATAACTGCTTTTGAGAGGGAAGGGGGGAATCAGAGAAAATGACTATCAGAGGAGTGGGGATGCAGTCCAGTGGTTACACCAGATTAGTTACAGCAATATTTGCATATTTTTGCATGGGTAATACAGCCAAGGTAGCCTTATGAAATATCAAAAGAGGATAGGCAGGAGAAAAGAGGTACTGCATATTAAAACACCTTAAGAAACTGGGAATTGTAGTGGTGTGCTTGCAAGAAATTCATTTGAGATGGGAACAAATTCTGGGTTTCTGAAGGGAGTGGGTGGACCAGGTCTACGGGGCAGGGGACAGCACTAGGCAATGAGGGGTGGCTATACTAATAGCTTGACAGGCTCCCTTCCAGCTAATTTAGGAAACACTGGGGATCCCCACGGCCATTATAGTCCCTTGCATGGGAGGATGGGACAAACTTGAAATGGTAGTGTTCTCCATTTATGGTCCCATTGCGGACTGCCCGACATTCTTTTCTGACTTGTCTGTGCTTCTTGCTCCATTTACTAGACTCCCCATGTTAATCTGAAGGGATTGGAACCTGGTTTATCAACCGGACACAAACAGGTTGGGAGGCAGAAAGCAGGGTCAATCCCTGGGACAAAGAGCACTGAAGGAACTCATGGATGGCTTTGGACTTCAATACCCTTGGCGAATTTTGCATCCTCATAACAGGGCATACTCCTTTTATACTGCACCCCATAACACTTGGTCTCACATAGATTTTTTCCTTTTAGGCCAGGAATCCCTACAGGAAGTAGATGGTTGTGTGACACAGCCATGGTCTTGTTTGATCATAATAACCCAGTCACAATACAGTTAGATGTCAGTAGAGGTGGACAAGAACTGAAAATTCAATGCCCAGCTTCTCAGGGAGAAGAAAATAGAAAAAATGAAAGAGCACATTCAATCCTTTTTCTCCTCCAGCACTGGTATGTTGTGGAGTGCAGTGAAAAGTTATATAAGGGAAGGGATCACTCAATTGGCGAAAGAAAGAAAGAAAGAAAGAAAGAAAGAAAGAAAGAAAGAAAGAAAGAAAATGAAGCAAAGTCCTCTGCCTTAATGACAGAAATCTGGGCAATAGAGCTCACTTTGAAACCTTACATACCACCAGAAACCTGGCACCACCTTAATACTATAAGAGCTAAGTACATGGAATTATTGAATGAAAAAGCAGAACAAGCTATTTTTAGATCAAAAGTAAAGTATATAGAACAGGGCAGGAAGGTGGGCAAGTTGATGGCCCCGAGTCTTCGACAACAGGAAGCCAAGAGGTAGTGAAGAGGAACATATTCTGGGGACTAAGCTGAGAGAGAGAGACAGCAGATATATTTAAGGATCACTATTAACAGGTATACACAAATGAGCCGGGAACAGATAGGGTTGATTTGATCCAAGACTGTTTCCTGAATGAAGTCCCACTCCCCTCCCTAACATAGCCTTAGCAAGCAGCCCTAGAAAGGGTGATTTGAGAGGAAGAAGTGTTGAAAGCTGTTAAAGAAATTAGTATAGACAAAGCCCCAGGATCGGATGGCTTTTCATCCAATTTTTACAAACATTTTAAGACAGAACTAACCCCAAACTTGACCTCAGAATTTAATTAACCTTATGAGGACGGAATCTCAGACCCCACCTTAACAGAAGCAAGGATATCACTTATTCCTAAACCTGGCAAGGACAAGACCCAGGCAGGGAGCTACAGACCAATACCCCTGATTGATGTTGATCTGAAAACTGTAGCCAAAGTCTTGGCCAACATGCTGAGCCTTGTATGGCAAACCCTCTCTGGGCCAGAACAGGTGGGATTCATGTCTGGGAGATTCTCCAGTGACCACCTACGGAAGTTGCTTCACTTGGTTTCTGCATCTGGGGAGATCAGCCCACCTGCGGCTCTGATCTCCCTGGACACAGAAAAGGCCTTTGTTCATAACACTGAGCAGATATAACATTCTGGACTTTTTTATTACCCGGGTCAAAGTGTTGTACCAATCCCCATCAGCAAGAATACACTGCAATGGGATGTTGTCTGAGCCTATCCAATTGCACGGGGGCACATGGCAGGGGTGCCCTTATCACCCACACTACTTAGCATGTACAGTAAACTCTCGATTGCACAAATGTGCTGGGGGACACTGAAAACATTCGGAAAATCGGGCATTCGTAAAATCAGGAGTAGCACTGAAATCAGACAGTCAGCAGTTAGTTATACCAAGGTTGACACAGCAAACAATAGTTATGCACAGCAAAACAAAAATCATTGATTTATGCTCCATTTAATGCAGTATAAAATAAAACAAAACAAAATAAAGTACTGTAATGCAATCCAATATCAAGGCAGTCAAAAGAGGCAGTCAAAAATGCTCAAAGCAAAAGCGTAAAGTGAGCTACTTGAAAAAGTCAGTGATACATAGCTATCCTTTAGATTCATTCATTTTCTTTACAGCCTTTAATCGAAGTTGCCTCAATAACAGCATGTGGAGATAATCGGTGTCAGGCTGGCTCTCCAACCAAGAAAGACACCAATCGAATGAGGTCACAGCTTCAGCTGCAGTCGGTACTTTGACCTCCTCGCTGTCATCCTTGTCATCATCGGGGTCATGGCTCATGTCATCCTGGAGCGTCAATTCCTGCACTGCTATGGATACAATATCCTCATCAGTGAGATCTCCATACCCCTCATCATTATTGTCGCATGCCAGCCAGTCCTCCACCGTTGGCTGAGGTATGTTTAATGGGGCAATCAATTCCTGGACAATCGTTGCGGCTTCATCATGCTGTGGCACAGTCGGGTCGTCTTGGGTGGGAGGTGCAGTAAGAACAGCTGATTTCTGTCAACAGCGCTCAGTTGTTTCTGAGCGTACCTCAGACCAGGACTCACCCATGATGTAACAGGCATCCTTGACAGAGATTTTCTTTATCAGGTCTTGAAGTGGCAGTTCAATGTTCTCCTCAGCTAGCACAGAAGACAGAAGCTTGCCACGGTAGATACTCTTTAGCGTAGCTAGAATACCCTGGCCCATTGGTTGTAACTTAGCTGTTGTGTTTGCTGGTAGGAACACACACCGGCTACTAGAGTCTCTTATTTTCAGCTGCTCACTATCAGGGTGAGCTCCAGCATTGTCCAGGAGCAGGACAGCCTTAGGTGGGAGTTTAAGAGACCTTAGTTCTGTGCGCACTGCCGGGACAAAGTCCTCGAAAAACCAATTTTTAAAGATTGACACTGACATCCAGGCATTGGGCTGTGCACGGTAGATTACAGGCAGTTGTTTGAGGTTAATGTGCTTAAAACACCTCGGCTTGAGTGATTTACCTATCACTAAAAGTTTCAATTTGTGACTCCCAGATGCGTTAGTGCATCCTAGCACCATCAGCCTGTCCTTATTTTGTTTGAAGCCTG
This sequence comes from Neoceratodus forsteri, assembly GCA_016271365.2. Classification (NCBI taxonomy): domain Eukaryota; kingdom Metazoa; phylum Chordata; order Ceratodontiformes; family Ceratodontidae; genus Neoceratodus; species Neoceratodus forsteri. The sequence goes on from CM057450.1 coordinate 1,227,364,980, forward strand.
GGGCAAACTTTTCACTGCTGGCAGACAATATCTCTTCTGGCAAGAGCTTCCAAAAAATACCCATCTCGTCAGCATTGTAAATCTGGGACACTGACAATCCTTCATTTTTCATTATTGTTGTGATGTGAATTCTAAATGGGGCTATCGATTCACTGGCAGAAGAGAGAAACTCACCAGCAACAGATAACTGTCTGATGCCATGACGCTGCTTAAAGTGATTTGGCCAGCCCTCACTGGCAATGAAGCAGTCAGCCTCCCCATTCAGGCTGCGATGAAATTGAAGAACCTTCTGTCTTAATATGGGCCCCGAGATAGGAGTTCCTCTGGTACGGTTCTGCATGAACCAGAGGTAGAGTGCCCGATCAAGTTGGTCATCTCTGCATCCCTTCATAGTTTTGAGCTGCTTTGGGGAGTCATTTGAGTCGAGCGCTGCAGCAAAGTCTCTGATCTTCCCCTTAGCTTTCTTGATGTCATAGACTGTGGAGTTGCCTATGTGAAACCTGCAGGCAACATCCACGGCTTTCTCCCCACTTTCCAAGCATTGCAAGATATGAAGCTTTTGGGAGCTGTCTATCGCTGATCGCTTACGTTTCGCCATTGTTGAAAGACTGCAAACAATGAGATGTGTTACTGCTTTGCAAGTTAAGGTGCTTATCTAGCACCTACAATTAACACATAATTATGACATAATTATGGCAAACAGGAGTTAAATGAGTTTCACCACTAAACTACACTGAACACTTAACCGCATGGCCGCTTAAGCTGGTTAAGTGGGAATTCCAGCAATTATCAGCGGGGGACATGAAACGAATTCGGATTAACCGGAGATTCGGTTAATCGGAGTTCGTAAAATCGTGAGTTTACTGTATTTTGAACCTCTCGCTCTAAGAGTGCAGACACGGTGAGGGGGACTTGAATAGGGGAGCATGACTTTAAACTTTCCACATATGATGACAACATCCTTCTCTGTGTCACAAACCCACAGACTCCATGCCTCTCTCACTATTATAGAGGACTTCAGCAAAGCAAATTATTCTCCTAAAAACTCAACACTAGGAAAACTATGTCTTACCACTAAACACAAAAGTTAGCAAACAGGACATTCAGGCCCTAGGCCTCCAACAGGAGCCCAACCACTTAACATGCCTAAGTATCAGGGTGTCCAGGTGTAAATCCGAGCTTAAGGGGTTAAACTTGGACCCCCCTAGTAAGTCAACTATAGCAAAATTTGACAAGGTGGTTGCCCCCACCCCTATCACTTTGGGGATGCATTAATGTGATTAAAATAAATATCTTGCCGTGCCTCCTGTACCCAATAGGCATGCTGAATCTAGTACTTCCAATGTTATAGTTCTGGTCCCTACACTCCATGGTCAACAAATTCATTTGGCAGGGTAAATGTGCCAGGAGGAGCTACCAAAAATTAGCTGGCCTTAAGGAGGATGGAGGTCAGGGGTCACGTGATGCATCAGAGCAGGTGATTCGAACTTTCCTCAGCTCCGCTCCCTGGCTCGACTCTACAGCTTCTAAACATTGAATTGGAACCGATTGTACCAGGGTTTTTTTCCACCTGGAGCCTGCTAAACTGTTCCGGTCCAGTCTGCCTGAATTCCTGATCTCCAAATTGTTAGTGCGACATCCTACAGATGGAATCGGAGATGCGGCCTGTGGGCCCGACGCATACCCTGCGCTTACGCCGGAGAAGGTAAAGGCAGCCAAGAAAGCCAAAACCCTACCAGGGGTGAGTACCAAAGCAAGCTTGGTCATGACACCCCTTACTGAAGAAAAATTTCTCCAGGAACTCTCACCGATCAAGGATGACCTGCTGAGCACCACGGAGAAGTTAGACTCCCTACAAACAGCATCGGAGACCCTCTCACATCACATGGGCGACATCAAAACAAGAACCACCTACATTGAAAGCAGGAGGTCTTGTCAGGATTCAGAATCTATGGCACTCCGTCACAGTGTCGCCAAGTTAGAAGATAAAATTGAAGATCTACAGGGCCGTAGTCGTAGGAATACTTTACTACTACTGGGGCTACCAGAAGGATCAGAGGGCCACAACCCCATTCTTTTTCTACAAAAGTTCTGTGAGAAAATAGTGGGCCCATCTCCGAATGGCCCTGGACACATAATTGAAAGGGCCCACAGAGCTTTACGGCCTACTCCTCCACCAAACAGCCCACCCAGACCCCGATCTTCAAACTTCTAAATTTTCTGGACAAGGCACATATATTAACCAATCTGAGGGATACGAAAGAGCTTCTCTGGGAGGGCACTAAATTGAGAGTAATGCAGGATCTTCCTCGCTTGGTGTGGCTGAAGAGAGCCGAATTCAATCCTTTTGTATCTAAGCTTTTGGCTACAGGGATATGATTCAAGATGCTGTATCCAGCCAGGCTGCAAGTGAAGGTAAAGGTAAAATTTTTATTCATAAAAAATGAATATGATTTGGCTCCACTGAGCCGAAGCTCTTTTACAGTGAGGTCCAATGTTTTCATTGTGAATCATCAAGGCACGATGAAAACATTCAAGTCAGCAAGCCAGGCCAAAAGCGAGCTTCCCACTCTCTTCCTGGATCTATTCCAAGCCCCTAAATGACTGTGCTGAGAGACTTTGGCTTTGCATCATGGAACATTTGGGATTTGCAATGAAGCAGCTTTTATTTCTCTGTTGGGGACATGTTGCTGACCTATGATTAACGCAAATTAGGACTATTACTTTCTTCCGATGACTCCTTTGTCTTTGGACTGAACTTCGGCCTGGATCTCAATATTGTGGAGCCCTCCTTAGCCGTACCATCTCTTGGCTAAACCTAGTAACCCCAGTCTCACCCTGCCCTTTGGACCTTTAATCAGGGATCTCTCCCTGGCTCACTGGGCTAGAAGACGCCCAGTGACTTGGGAGTGATGGGTCCCTGTGATTTGGTTATGGAAGCAGCGGAAGGAAGGTGAATCACACTACGGAGGGATAAGTATGCTACTCCATCTCCAGCCCACCGACGGTGCAGGTAGGTCTGTGATCTTGCTCGGCTGGGGAGGGGGGGCATTCACAGGGTGTGTGAGCGCCGCTCGGCCTATCTTGGTGGGACTCAACGGGTGCTGTTTCATAAGGCGGCTGGGAGTACAGCCTCTACAGTAACTCCCCTTGATCCTCAGAGGGCTAGTCATTAAAGACTATCTCACAGGTTATAATGGGGAGAGAGGTTCCCTTCACGCCTCCACTGGTGGAGGATACCTAGCTGGAGTCTGCAATCAATTGGGTGTACAAAGGAGGGAGTAAGTTTTTCGGCCCCCTCCCCCCCAGAGTCAAGAAATGCAGGCAGCCTAAGGTGCAAAACCAAGAGGAATGCTGGGGGGCGTTTTGCCAGCATGGTTTAAATGCACTTATGGTTCTGAACTGGCAGCCCTGAGCCTCTGACTGCATAGCAACCACGATGGGGGCGATGGAACCCTTCCCTGCCTGCCTACCTTTGATCCTCTTCTCGTTGACTTGATAGCCGCTGAGTGTAACGGGTCACTGCACCTTCCTGGAGTCCCTAAAGTGGGCAGTGGGGTGGGTACCTATGCGACTGGGGGCCCCCTCAGCATCACAGTAATGATGACCGCAGACCCTCTCTGGGATGGGTGGGGGACGGGAGGAGAGAGCAAGGGTTGATAGATACCGGGAGCAGTGACCAGGCTGGCTCTCCAATGGCATAAGGGATTTGTTTACTAACATCTCGGGGTTCCCAACACTTGGAGCCACCTTCATGCTTGGCAACAAGTAGTTTCCTTAGCCACAATTACTATAAGGGATGTGTTTGGGGAACCCTAAGGAGGGCACCACATTTGAGAGTGACTGACGGAAGAACAAGTTATAATGTTAAAGAGATTCTAACTGAGTTTAGAATTAGCACTGTCGTATAAGCTGTGGGGATGGGGGGAGGTACTGGAGGCCCACGAAGATGTTTTTGTACATCACAAGTGATGTGTATTTGGAGTTGAGGCCTGTATGGCCGGGGGCTTGGTAGCAGTTCTAGAGGAGTTGGGTTGTTTATTGGGGTTCTTCTTATGGGAGGTTGCTGGGGAGGGAGGGAGGAGGGGAAGACGAGAGATGTTGGAGGGCAGGGGCCTGGGAGCAGTCGACCTGTATAAGATCAAGATGCCTTGGGGTAATCAAATAATTGGAATAGGAAGTTATGATGGGTACTGTCTTTAAATTTATATCTTGGAATATAAAGGGGGCCAATGAAAAACAAAAGTGATATATGATATTGGGTCACCTTAAAAAATTTCATCCAGACATAGTTTTCTTACAGGAAATGCACATTAGACAAATGGACATACATTATTTCCAGAGGGAATGGGTGGATCAAGTCTACGGTGTGGGGCTTAGCAACAAAAAAGGGGGACAGGAATCCTCATTTGGAGAGGGACTCCCTTCCGCCTGATTAATAAATGTAAAGATCCTGAAGGTCGATTTTCATTTCTTCATGGCCGCTTGGGATTAACCGAGTTGGTATTAGGAGGGATATATGGCCCTAACGTAGATTCCCCTGGATTTTTCATGCACTTGACAGAACAACTGCTGCCCTTTTCACATCTTCCAATCCTTCTTGGAGGGGACTGGTATCTTGTTATCCACCTACATAGATCCTGCGTCTGCCAAAATGGGCTCTCACTGGCCCAGCGCGGGATCAGGGATCTTATGGAATCGATTGGGCTGGGAGACCCTTGGCGTATTTTACATCTCGATGACCGGCAAGTTACCATTTTTTCGCCACCCCATGGGACCTATTCCTGTATCAACTACTTTCTGATCACCCTCTCCAATCTCTCAGGTCTCCTAGCTTGCGCGAGATTCTAACCACTATGGTCTCTGACCATGCTCCGGTGTACATGGAACATTCACTGCAAGGATTTGAAGAGCGTGACAAGGCCTGGCGAATGAATACTACCCTTCTTAAGGATCAACAATTTGTCAAATCTCGCAAGGGATACATGCATACTTTTTTTGAGCAAAATGAAGGGACAGTAGCCGGAATAGATATGCTGTGGGGAGCGGCTAAATGCGCCATTAGGGGGGAATGCATTCGTCTCGCCTCTAAGGCTAAGAAACAGAGAGAAGAAAAGACTAAACGTTTACTGTCGCAAATCCGATTGTTGGAACGCAGTCTTTCTGCCTCAGACGAGCAGATCAATTGGGCCAGGCTTCATGCCTGTAGGGCACAATATTTCGGCATTCTAGCTGACCAGGTCAATCTTTCTCTCCAGAGGGCCAAATTCAGGTACTTAGAATCAGGAGAAAGGGTGGGTAGACTGCTGGCCCTGCGGCTAAAACAGATAGAATTGCAGCAAATGATACATAGTCTTCAACCCTTCCCCGGGTGGCGAAATCCTCACCAACCCCCGTGACATCGCCAATACCTTCCTACAATTCTACAAGACCCTGTATAGTGCAGAACTGGTCCAAAACCTGATATAGCCCAAACTGATACATACCTTGAGTCTGTCTTTCTTCCCAAGCTTACAGATTCTCAGCAAGAAATTTTAAAGGCCCCCATCTCCCAAAATGAAGTGCGGCAGGTAATTAGGCAGTTACTTAAGGATAAGGCTCCTGGCCTGGATGGATTCAGCAACCAGTTTTACGCCACCTTCATAAATATCCTAGCCCCCGTCCTCACTAAATTATTTAACTATCTACGGGATTCTGGTCTTTCAGACCCCATGTTCACCCAAGCATGGATTTCGGTTATTCCTAAACCTGGGAAATCACATTTACTACCCGTAAACTACTGCCCAATCTCTCTCTCTTTTTAACTCTGACCTAAAAATTCTAGCCAAAGTCCTGGCCAATTGGCTTCACAAGACGTGGCATGGGCTTATTAGTCCCACACAGGTGGGGTTCGTGATGTCACGTCTCTCCTCCGACCACTTGCGTAAGGTCCTTCATCTTATCAGGCTAGCCGGAGATAGGAAAATCCTTGGGGTCCTGGTCTCCCTCAACGTGGAGAAGGCTTTTGACCAGGTCTCCTGACCTTTCTTGTTTGCAACTCTGAGGAAATTTGGATTCCCCCCACAATTCTGTGATTGGCTGAGAGTGATATATTCACAACCACCGGCAAGGATTCGGTGTAATGGGGTCTTTTCTGATCCATTTCCCCTGCAGCGAGGCACAAGGCAAGGCTGTCCCCTATCTCCTTTCCTTTTTAATCTTTATCTGGAACCTTTAATTTGATCTCTTCAAAGTAACCCCGAAATCCAAGGCATTTCGGTCTGTAATTCCAAATATACTCTTTCAGCCTATGCAGATGATCTGCTTTTACATCTAGAAAACCGCAGGGTCTCCTTAACTGCTGTATTAAACGTGATAAATACGTTCTCCCGGTGGCAGGATATAAACTGAACGTGGACAAATCCACGGTTATGCCCTTAAACTCATATGTTCAAGCACACGAGATTGCAGACCTGGGCCTTGCCTGGGAACCTAAAATGCTCTCCTATCTGGGCATTGAAGTGACTAGACACATCTCAATCTTAGCCAAACTTAACCTTCTCCCCAGTTTCCAAAGAATTGTGGCAGACTTGTGGAGATGGAGATCTCTCCCTATCTCCATGTGGGGACGGGTAAATATAATTAAGATGAACATTCTTTCCAGGTTACTGTACCCACTGAACATGGTGAGCCCTTTTCTTCCTAAATCCTGGTTCACCCATCTCCATTCTTCTTTTTTTTATAATAAAGTTTTTATTAAGCACAAGGATATTTACATACACACAGGTGTCATTGCATAAATACATTTGTTCAGCAAGTAAAATTATACATTAAAAACTGCTCCCAGCACAGAGTCTAGTTAATCACATATAATGAAAAAATCTTGGATCATCTTTTCTCAGCCATTGATTTGATTGATTTTAGGGAACAAAATCTGGGTAAGTGCTTAATTGATGTATAGTCCATTTTCTCCATTTTATATCAAAGGCCTCCACCCTATCCCGTATTCTGGCTGCCATTCTCTCCATGTGTGGGCACGTCTGACGCAACGGTGCATGGCAACCCTGCCAGCGTCAGCTACTGGGAGCCGCTGGTGCGCCGGGCTATCCCTCACCCACCTGCCCAGAGAGGAGAGCCGCCTGAGGGCGCTCAATCCTCTACTATCCCCTGCTGACCCCAGGCTACCAAGCTTGCTCCTGAACTCAGGTCACAGGCATGGCACGAGGGGCAGTGTCCAGCGTCTTAACCCTCAGCGCCACTGGGAGGCCCCTGCATTTTTTTCTTGAAATGGTTACTTTTGCATTTATGTTTATTTGAAGATATTTAATATTCTGACCATGTAGTTATGTCATAACTGATTTCCAGCCATACTCTCCCCATGCCCCAACATGCATAGAAGATGGTGCTTGTAGACAAATCTAATCATTTTGCCGCTGTGTTCTGCTGTGCGTGTGTGTGTGTGTGCTTTTGATTCAGTTGCTTGTGTCTTGCATGGAAAACAGTGCTTGTAGACAATCTAATCATTTTGCTTCTGTGTTCTGCTGTATGTGTGTGTGTGTTCCTCTGAGGCTGTTCTAGGAAAGGTAGAAATGATGACTTATCTCCTCCCTGTTCCTGGACGCAAGTTCCCTCTGCCCTGGGAACACCTGCCTGCTGAATAAGGAAGGGTTGCAGGAACCCAGGGAATGATTACGGAAGGGGGGGGGTGCTGATGGTCATCAAAATGGAAAAGGATTTTGTGGTATTCACATTGGATGACCTAAAAGTGGCTAAACAATGTACCAAAGCTTGAGAAGAGCCAGTGGAATGCTGTTGTGCATAGGGAAAGGTATTACCAGCAGAAGGAAGGAGGTGGTGATGCCACTGTGTAGATCACTGGTGAGGCCTCATTTGGAATATGGTGTCCAGTTCTGGAAGCCGCGTTTCTGTCATGCAACTTTAAATCACAAATGGGTTAAATGGTTCTATTTTAGATTTCTATCCCATTCCCCTACTTCTCCCACTGGTTAGCCTTATGGAACGCAACCAGAACATATCTTGGCTAGCATGATGAATGCACCTACACAAGCTGCTTCTCAGTCTACAGCACTGTCTTTTTAAAATGCTAACTTCTTGTTGAAAATATGGCATAATTTTTCCATCCATGTTATTGCTAGACATACTGTAGCTGGCTTGGCTTGAGGAAGGGTGAACATGGTCAGGACCCCTTAGCAATTGAGATGCATACGCAGCAAATGAGTCCAGATGTGCTAACTTACCCTATAACTGTTAAGTGTCACAGTTTGCATTTTCTTCTTGAAATGGTTACTTTTGCATTTATGTTTATTTTAAAATATTTAATATTCTGACCATGTGGTTATGTCATGGACCATAACTGATCTCCAGCTTTAACCCCGATGCTCAACTTGCATAGAAGATAGTGCTTGTAAGACAAAAATCTACTCATTTTGCCACTGTGTTCTGGTATATGTGTGTGTGTGTGTGTGCTTTTGATTCAGTTGCTTGTGTCTTGCATGGAAAACAGTGCTTGTAGACAATCTAATCATTCTACAGCTGTGTTCTGCTCTGTGTGTGTGTGCATATATATGTGTGTGTGTGTGTGTGTTCCTCTGAGGCTGTTCTTGCAACCTAGGAAAGGTAGAAATGATGAGGCATCTCCTAACTATTCCTGGATGCAAGTTCCCTCCACCCTGGGAACACCTGCCTGCTGAATAAGGAAGGGTTGCAGGAACCCAGGGAATGATTACCGGGGGTAGGCTGATGGTCATCAAAATGGAAAGGGATTTTGGGGTAATCATACTGGATGACCTAAAGGTGACTAAACAATGTACCAACACTTGAGAAGAGCCAGTGGAATGCTTTGGTGCATAGGGAGAGGTATTACCAGCAGAAGGAAGGAGGTGGTGATGCCACTGTATAGATCACTGGTGAGGCCTCATTTGGAATATGGTGTCCAGTTCTGGAAGCCACATTTCTGTCATGCAACTTTAAATGGTTCAACTTTAGCCTTATGGAACGCAACCACAACATATCTTGGCTAGCAGGATGAATGCACCTACACAAGCTGCTTCTCAGTCTACAGCACTGTCTTTTTAAAATACTAACTTCTTGTTGAAAATATGGCATAATTTTTCCAGCCATGTTATTGCTAGACATACTGTAATTGGCTTGGCTTGAAGAAGGGTGAACATGGTCAGGACCCCTTAGCAATTGAGATGCATATGCAGCAAATAAGTTCGGAAGTGCTAACTTATCCTATAACTGTTAAGTGTCACAGTTTGCATTTTCTTCTTGAAATGGTTACTTTTGCATTTATGGTTATTTTAAAATATTTAATATTCTGACCATGTGATTATGTCATGGACTATAACTGATCTCCAGCTTTATCCCCCCCAACCCCGTGCCTCAATTTGCACTGAAGATAGTGCTTGTAGACAAATCTAATCATTTTTCCGCTGTGTTCTGGTGTGTGTGTGTGTGCTTTTGATTTAGTTGCTTGTGTCTTGTATGGAAAACAGTGCTTGTAGACAATCTAATCATTTCGCATCTGTGTTCTGCTGCGTGTTTGTGTGTGTCTGTTCCTCTGAGGCTGTTCTTAGGCGAACCATTGGACTGCTTGGGGGACTTGTACTGGAGGGAGTGCTATGCCTAACTGCATTAGCGGTAATTTGTTTCGGCTTCTTTGATTAGAGCACCGGTTTACGTTAGAGTGGGAGTCGGCAGCCTGGGTCCAACTGTGGAATTATCGGGACGCCTCTGAAGCAGCTTTTCTTGGATTTTGAAGTTGTGTCGAGCAAGGGTTGGTGTCGAAGTAAAGAAGACGTGGCCAGTTGGATCTGCTTACCTGAGATTTAACTGAAACTTGCCCTAGTAAAGGAGCTGTTAAGACTGGACTGCTCCCTATTCTTTTTACTTTCGATCAACCCTGGATTGTTTTGTGCTGCCTTTCTCAGTACTGGCTTTCGTCCTTGTTTACTCTTTGACTTGTGGGCTACTAGAGGCTACTGGGGATTTCGGGGGTCTCTGGCTCCTACAGGGTTGGGGAGGGGGGCCAGTCGGTGGTCCAGTGTTCTGCTCCCCTTCCCTAGATTTGCGGGGTGGTCAGTCAGAGGGCTGGCCTGGCCCGCGGTTGTAGTGGTGTGCCACTGACCTCCCGAGATATTTCCCCTTTATTCTGCAATTGAAGATATCTGCGGGCCCTGGAGGATCCTGGTTGACTTTTCCGAAGTTTGACAATTTCATTTTCGATTTTCTGACTTCATTGAATCCCTGTTTTGGCACCATGAACATTTATATTTCTGTTTGACCAGATTTAATGTGTTTGTTTTTCTGGTCCCTGTATGGATTACAAGTACTTTTATGTTTTATGTATCCCCAGCTTGTGTCTTCCCTGTCATCAAGTTTGAATATTTGGAAATTAGTTCGGGCAGTGAGAGGGCCCAGTGAAAACCTGTAATTTCACCCTCCGCTCAGTTTAGTGTGATAGACTAACCTGGGGGGTGGATTACAAAACTTTTTTCCTTATATTTTTATTTGTTTTTGTTTTATTTTGTTTGTTAATTTGGGTGTGTTTTCTTATTTTTTGTTTTAATGGGGTAATTTAAGGTATGATAAGAAGTTAAGTTGTTGTTAGTTGTTATCTGGTTTTTAGGTATTTGTGGAGTGTCGGGAGGTGAACCTCAAGTGTGGTGGATTTTTAGGGGTACGATATTACTGGCCTGGGATATGTGTTTGCCTGTATCCCCGGTTGTGCGCTATTCAGCCTCCGCCCTTCGCTCCCTCCGCCCTTTTCATCCCCCTCCTTTGGCTTTCTTTATTTATCAACATTGCCGTGCCTTAGGTATTGCCCGTAGGAGGGTGGGATGGGGTGGGGGAGTGAACAGTGGAGGCTGGAGGAGCGGGGTGCTCCCATAGGAATGGTTAAGCCCAGGAGACGCCCTGGGGCAAAGTGGAGCTTGGAGCGTGGACCGTCTTGTTTGGTCCCCGTACCCAAGGGCACCATCATTGGTGATGGGCAGTTCAGGAGTTTTGTCCAACCTGGGCGCTGTTGTGCAATGCTAGATCTGTCCAGAACAAGACCACCGTGATTTTCGATCTTGTTGGTTCGGCAGATCTGGCTTGCATCACCGAGACCTGGCTGGACGATAATGCAGGCCCAATATTGGAGGCTGCAATTCCAGCCGGGTATAAGGTGATACATTGCCCGCGGCTGGACCTCGGGGGGGGTGGGGTTGCAGTCTGTTTTAAGACTGAATTGGCACTCACTAGTGTTCCAGTTGTGGAGACCATCTCCTTTGAATGTGCTGTTGTAGCAGGTGTGGGCTATCGAATTGCTCTCATCTACCGTATACCCGGAGATGGGAAGCAATTCCTTAAGGAAGTAGCAGACTTCATCGTCGACCTGGCTTTCGAGTCTACCAGACTGATGGTTCTGGGTGATTTTAATGCCTGGATCAACGATGAACTCTCGCAATTTGGACAACACTTCCTCCAGTTGATGGATTCACTGGGCCTAACACAGGTGGTTACCACTGCTACACATAAAGGTGGCCATTCCCTTGACCTGGTCTTTCTTCTGGGGATTGAGACTTCTGACGTGGGGGTGGAACCAGTCAGATGGTCCGACCTTTACACTGTGAGATTCAATTTTGGCATCCCACGTGTAGGCCGACCCCTGTGGAGATGGTCAAGTACCACCCTTTGCAGAATATTACTTCCGATGGCCTTACTATGGTCCTTGACCTATCACAATTTCCTGTGCATTGCAACGATCCAGAGGCATTGGTTTTGGCCTATAATAACGCCATCACTTCTGCCTTGGAGTCTGTTGCTCCAGTTCATGTGCACCCTCTCTGACTTCGACCTCGGGCACCTTGGTTTGATGGGGAGTTGCGGCGACTAGGACGCAGGTTAGAACATTGCTGGTGAAAATCTGGCCTGGATGCCAATCATCTAAGACTGCTAGAACATTATCAATTCTATCAGTCAGAAATTTCTAGTAAGAAGGCAGAATTCCTGTCCAGGGAAATTTCTGCTGCCCAGAACCAACCGGCTCAGCTCTTCAGAATCGTGGACAGATTGTGCAACCCAACCTGTCTGCAGCTCCGAAGAGTGTTTTCACAATTTACAGTGTGATGAGCTTGTTCAGTTCTTCGCTAATAAGGTGATGGACATCAGGTCAGAGATCCTCTTGACACATTCAATGCGAGTTGTTAGTGATCAGGACTTTGTCGCTACCCCTTCGTTTTGCTGGAGTACCTTCGACCACCCGGAAATCGTAGATGTTATGCAGATTGTCCTAGGGATGCACCCTACATGCTGTAGTTTAGATCCGGGTCCTACATCCCTATTTTGGGTTGTGGGGAGGCCATTTTCCCGGTTCTAGCACAGATAGTCTGGTGCACCCTTGACTCAGGTGAATATCCCTGTTCCTTGAAAAAGGTGGTGGTGACACCCTTGTTGAAGAAAGCTTCATTGGACCCAGACTGTCTTGCCAACTACAGGCCTATCTCGAATCTCCCCTTTGTGGGGAAGGTGATCGAGAAAGTAGTGGCGGTCCAGTTGAAGAACCATTTGACCACCCATAGCATCTATGAACCACTGCAATCAGGTTTTCGAAAGAGGCACAGTACTGAGACTGCACTGGTTCAGGTGCTCAATGATCTCCTGATGGTGAGAGACCACAGAAAATGGTCCATTTTGGTACTATTAGATCTGTCCTCAGCATTTGACACCATTGACCACGGGGTCCTTCTTGAGCGCTTGAGATATATTTGTGGGCTTTCTAGGGTGGTCCTCAGACGGTTCACCTCATACCTCACCGGAAGAACTCACAGGGTGGTTTCGGGGGTCTTTTCTTCCGATCCTACCTCTCTGCCTTGTGGGGTTCCTCAGGGCTCTATTTTGTCCCCCATGTTGTTTGTGGTGTATATGCTTCCCTTCGGAGACATTGTGAGATGGTATGGTCTGTGGTTTCATTGCTATGCCAATGATACCCAGCTATACCTGTCTTTTGCCCCCCAACCATGAAGGCGCCATCTCGGCATTTAATAGTTGCCTCAATGAAATCCAGGATTGGATGAGGTCCAGTTGGTTGAAGCTGAATTCAGGGAAGATGGAGGTGCTGGTCTTGGATCTGGATCACCGGATAGGGGGTCCAGTGGCCGGCTCCCCATCTGGACTGTGTCTTGGGGCTGTCGAGCTACAGGTCTCTGAACAGGTGCGAGACCTGGGGGTGATATTGGATGCTGGGCTGACACTTCGGCCTCAGGTGTCAGCTGTGGTTAAGACATCTTTCTACCATCTAAGAAACATCACCAGGATCAAGCACCTTGTTCCGTCTGGTGATCTGCCAACTTTAATCCATGCCTTTGTGACCTTGCGCCTTGACTACTGCAACTCGCTTTACTTTGGGCTTCTGGGGGTTGATGTCTGCCGCTTGCAGCTGGTGCAGAATTCCGCAGCACGGTTGTTGGCGGGAACTCCTCGATCCTCCCATATTACACTGGTGCTGCGGGAACTGCACTGGCTGCCAGTTCAGTGGCGGATCACCTTCAAAGTCGGCTTACTGACTTTTAAAGCCCTGCATGAACTGGGCCCTGATTACCTGAAAGAACTCCTGACTCCTCACCACCCTGTGAGACCACTCCACTCTGCCGACGAGGGGTTGCTAGAGATTCCAAGGGTGACTTTAAAATCTGTTGGGGCCCGTGCATTTATGTTTTTGCGGCCCCTTCCCTTTGGAATTCTCTACCGCGTCGGATTAGGGAGTGCACAACTGTGGGGAGTTTTAAACAGGCTTTGAAATCTTTCCTCTGGGAAAAAGCTTATGGATGTACTATTTATTGAATTCTATTTATTATGTGGCTGAATCTGTTGGATTTTATTCTCCTATTGTACTGCGCCTTGATGCCTGAAAGGCGCATAACAAATAAAGCATTACTATTATTATTATTCTTGCAACCTAGGAAAGGTACTTCCCCAGACATAGCAGCAGTACATTGCACAGCAAATATAAAATGTCAATAAGCAGGTCATGCAACAGATGTGCTGAGCAGTTACTGAAGCAAGAAATGTACAGCTGTCATTTTTTACATCCTGTTCAAAATGTATTTTTGCACCTGTGGTGCCAAATGGCTCAGTCGCTGTGCAAAATCTCCTTTCGGCTAATGAACTGACAGTATCACTGTTCATGCGGTGGGCTCACAAAAAGCCCATGCTGAAAACTTGAAGTGAAAATACCAAGAAACACCCAGGGCATTAGGGTTTCTGACCATAACACCCTGCACTGTAGGGACTGACAGGCATCAGGGGTGTGACTTGGGATTGTCAACAGTAATGCTCTCGCCATTCCACCCCCATCCCCACCCTGCAGCCAGTGACAGGTATCGAGGTGTGCCTTTGACTCTTCAGCCCCAAAGTTCACTCTCTTCTCTTATACTGTACCCATTTCAACGTATTTCCTTATAGAATGGGGCAGATGTAAAATTTGAAAACCCCAATGCCCACCTCGACTCTTGTTTGTGTCTGCAGGGTAGGGTGAGGTGAAATGGCGTGAGCATTATGGGTAATGACCCAAAGGCACACCCCAATGCCTGTCCATGTCTGCGGGGTAGGGGTGGGGTTGGCGTCACTTCAATACTTCACTGCCATTCCTATTCTGCCTGTCTGTCTGTATCTCTCTCTCTCTCTCTCTATGTATATGTCTATGTAATTATCTTTCTATTAATTGCATGTATTGCTATTTTCACCTATTTCTAAAACAAACCTGCATATCACATTTGCCTGCACTCTGAGCACATACTTATGAAACTGTGCATATTTGTACTCCACTTCTGTGTAGACCTCATACTTTCCTAATATTCCCATTATCACAAGCATAACTACCTTGCCCTTATCAAAAGCGACCCCCTCTGAAAGTTAATATCACATTTTCTCTCACAGTCCATTATCATTACACCTGACTTCCTGACATCAACACATTGCTTAAATATAACTTACATCACCTCATGGACAAAAACCTTGTTTCTCTTAAAAACAAAAACAAAAAAAAAACCTGTGTAAATAATCCCAAGATTGAACATATGCCAGCCATTACTTTTTCATGTACTGCCACCTTCTGTACCATCATAGGGATTTGCATATGTTTCCCTTGATGCTTTGCATTATTGGGATATGTGCAATTGTGTTTTCTTTAAAATTTGGCTGTCTGGCCAATATCATCCGGGATAACACATACATCAGTGGCATTTGCTCAGGGGTTCTTTTGTAAGCTTCCTATTCCTTCCATTAAAATGTACACCTCCATATATTTTCCTAATAATGTGTATGCCTTCCTTAGAACAGAAACTAAAACACATCTTACTACTTACAAAGCACTGTGTTGTTTCTCCATACCTCCTTACCAATTCCACACAACTTCACTGACTTATTAGGCAACCGTGGTGGATCTGACCAGAGGTTTTTTTTTTTGGGGGGGGGGGGGCTAGGATTTCCCTGCTTCTTTTCGGTGCCTCCTCCTTGGCTAGTTTAAATGCTTGCCGATGAGGGTCAGGGGTTGGAACTTGGAGCATTGCTGGAAGAGGATCCGGTCAGAGGAGGACAAACTGGCCTTGCATGCTCATTATCATGAGTACCAAGGGGTAATCAGCCGTAAGAAGGCAGCATTTCTGTCCAGGAAAATTACTGCAGGGAAACACAGACCATCTCAGCTATTTTGGACTGCAGAGAGACTTTTATATTCGGTCTGTCTACAGCCGAAAAAAGCTTTTTCAACTGCTCTATGTGAGGAGTTTGCTCTGTTTTTCTCTGACAGGGTATCCTTCATCCGGTCGGGATCCCGTCAGTGAGGCAAGTGTTGCCTCACAGTGGTCAGCCTGTGATGAGCAGAGGTGCTCCATCTGTCTGGAATGAGTTTAAACCAGTGGAGGTGGCCGAGGTCATTGAGGTGATCTCAAGCTAAAGCACACTTACTGTGAACTGGACCCGGCCCTGACCCATTTCTTGATGACATGTGTTGGGTCCGTTGGCCCGGTGTTCACTGGGATTGTCTGATGTTCGATGTTGGAGGGGATCTTCCTAGATGCCTTGAAAGAGGCTCTGGTAAGACCTCTCCTGAAGAAGCCATCTATTGACCCTGATGTCCTCGCAAATTACCGTCCAATCTCCAACCTGCCACTTTTGGACAAGCTAGTGGAGCAACAGCTCGAAGAACACCTCATGTCCTTTGATATCTATGAGCCATTCCAGTCAAGTTTCAGGGCTAGGCATAGCACGGAAACGATACTAGTTACGGTGAACAATGACCTCCTCAGAGCTAGAGATACAGGAGACATGTCAGTTCTTGTTCTCCTGGATCTCTCTTCAACATTTGATACCGTGGATCATATGGTGCTTCTGGATCACCTTCAAGAGTATTGTGGATTCGCCAGTACTGTCATCGATTGGTTTGAGTCCTTTCGCTTGGGCAGGGTGCAATGGGTAGTGATGGGGAATTTCTCCTCCTCCACAAGGCCCCTGTCTTGTGGAGTCCCTTGGGGTTTGATCCTGTCGCCTATGTTATTCATGATATATATGCTACCCCTGGGGGAGCTCATTCAACAGCGCAGTGTGGGTTTTCTATGCTATGCGGATAATACCCAACTGTACCTGTCATTTGCCCCGGAACACACAACGTCGCAGGAGTGCTTAACAACTGCCTGGCTGAGATCAATGACTGGATGTCCTCCAGTTGGCTGTGACTGAACCCGGATAAGATGGAGGTACTGGTGGTTGAGGCAGGTTATGGGCGTGATGGGAGTGTCTCCGGAGTGGGTACAGGATTGTTTCTAGGATCCTCCACATTGATGGCTTCCCCTAGGGTGCGAAACCTTGGCATTACCTTCAATAGCAGATTGACACTTGAAGCCCAGATGTCATCTGTAGTCAAAAGGTTTTTTTTACCACTTGAGGAATATCGCCAGGATCAAGCCCCTAGTTCTGCCTGAAGACCTGCCAACACTGGTACATGCCTTTGTTATGTCAAGGCTCGGCTACTGCAACGCTCTTTACTTAGGGGTCACAGGAGGGACCCTCCGCAGGCTGCAGCTAGTGCAGGACGCAGCGGCTCGGTTACTGATGGGCCTGGCTAGGTCTGGTCATGTGACTCCAGTCCTGCGGGCTCTGCACTGGCTGCCAGTTAGGTGGACAGTCATCTTCAAGGTGGATTTCCTCACCTACAAGGCCCAATACAGACTGGGCCCTGGCTATCTAGCTGATCTTCTCACATCTGCCACCTCAGTCTATTCCCTCTGGTCTTCCACCAGGGGCCTCCTTGACGTTTCCAGGGTCAGGCTGAAAACAACAGGTGACTGCGCTTTTAGCATCACTGGGCCGACCCTGTGGAACACTTTCCAGCTGCTATCAGAGGGGCCCTGTCCGTCGAGGCCTTTAAAAATGGGCTAAAGGCTAATTTGTTCTCTCTGGCCTTCCTGATTGAAGTTATTTAACCTGCACTGACCACCGATGGTTTTATGTATTTTGAATTTAAATGACTGTTCTTAAATAATCCTGCTTACATATTGTTTTAAAGAATTGTTTTGTTCCTGCCTAACCTGTTTTAATGTAAGGCGCCCAGAGCCCCAGGGATTGGGCACCCTAGAAATAAAATTTGCCTTGCCTACTTCTAGGGGACTCGGTTATTTCATTCCATACCCTTCAGGCTCAAATTCAAGTTCTCGAGAGTTTCTGCTTTACGTTTAAGTAGCTTCTGCATTGTGTAGCTCAGTTTCCAGACCCTGCTCCATAGGCAAAAACAGGCAGATTACTGTTCCATAAGCTCACTGCAGCTGCATGGTTACCACATGCCATTTCTATGCCGTATGCAGCGTACCAAGATATTGATTCTCAGAAGCTAAATGGTAGTTGCCCTTATTGAACCAAAAAGCTAAACCTTAACCTTTGTGATGAGCAATGGTAGAGAATCTGGTTAGATATGTATACGTACATAAAGCAAGACAGATTCAGAGTCCAACAATTTAAGATTCTCTATAACCTGTGTTACATGGTTAGGAAGTTATATAACATGAGTAAACATGCAACAGGTCTCTGTACTAGATGCCATAAGGAAACAGGCACACTACAGCATGTCTTTTGAGCCTGTGAAAGGGTATGGCCCTTCTGAACAGCAAGTAGAGATGGGCCGGACCCCTTACTGGGCTACAAGATACTGTTACCCCAGAAACCTGCCTACTGGGGCTATATGTTGGTAGAATCTTTGGCCCTGGGAAGGGGCACATTGCTGTTATAGAGGCAGGTGCAAAGCTCATTATACTTAGGCACTGACTGTATGAGGACATGCCATCATATAGAGTGGCACAGAGAGATTTAGTTCACCTGGAATGCAAAGCAAACCATAGCAAATTTAAATCACAGAGCCCACATGTTTCAGAGTAGGTGGGAAATGTTGCATACATTATTATTGATCAAGTACAATGAATGACATAGTGTACCCCAAAGAGGGGAAAACACACCTTCTGAAGCAGAAGGCTGTAAAATGTGATGTTGTGCTGTAGGACTAGTGCACATTTTCACTTTGTCCTTCACTTCTAGGCGGTGCTGCCCAGAAAACTGACTGTGGTTTACCTAGCGGGCATACTGAATGTAATGAATTGGTCATCTTGGGGTGGTGGGGTTTGTTTGAGTTCCGTTGTAATGTTTTGTACTGTTGTTTACTGCTGTCTGTTGTTGTGCTGTTTATTGTACCACATGAAAACTGCAATAAAGTACATTAAATAAAAAAAAATGATTAACACTGTGTATAAGTTATATACAATGTTAATTAGGTTTCAATACGCAAAACACAACAAACTGAAAAAATCCTCCTTTCCTGTTACATTTAATTAATATATCACACCATCAGTGGATATATAAGTTCACAACACAAAATTGTAAGCATTATGTATTAGTTTAAAAGATAAAACACTATAATAACATTTACCTTTTAGTCCCCTATGTAAGCAATAATACCCGACAGGGTGGACGGTATTGGGCAATACTGGACCGAACAGTGGCATAATGAGGACTGACGCCTCAGGCAGAGGGCCTTATAGCCCCTGGAAGGTTCAATATTGCTCAATTTTCCCACCCTGGAGGGTATTATTGCATTTAGAAAATGGGCTATAGGTAAAGTTTTTGTCTGTAATGTAAGAATAAAAAAAAAAACACTAAAAATACCTTAAAATGTGTTTTGCTAGTAAAGTAGTCCCTCTTCCGGTATAGTAACTGGTAGTTACCAGTAGAGGGCATTGCAGCGTTTCAAAGTTGTTTTTACAGTTGCGTTTGTTTCACACTGAGTATGTCCCTCCTTGGCTTTTGGACTGTGACCCCCCTCCCCGCTCCGTCATGTTCCTGTTTTTTCATATTATTATTTCTTTGAGTTTTGCACTGTGTATCCTTGGTGACGCGGGTACTTTCTTTATTCTGTGGAACAGTGGCGGTGACAGTAGGAGTGCGATCGGTCTGGACTTTCATTGGGATCGAGATTGTGGATACAGGCTGCAGGAGAGGAACAGTAGCAAGGTGTTGCTATGTTAAACAAAAAGACACAAGACTTTTAGAAATGATTTAGTGCAATGGGAGTGAAGTCGGGACAAGAGTGGGAGCCGGTTTGCGGAAGTGCTGTGCCAACTGTATGAGGAGCGCTGAGCACGCAGCATGCTAGCGCTAGTAATTCAAAAAGAAAACTGTCTTTTTTTTATGTGGAGAAATAAGTTTGACTTGAGCTGTTTTGCGTGTAGCATTGGAGCTTAAGCAGTGGTCAGGTTGATGGCTGCCAAGTCACCCACTAAGCAGGATAAAAAAATGGCGTTTAGGAGAGTGAAAATTTGGGGTGCCCCAGGATATCCTAAGCAATTGGGCACCCCGATTTGGCACTTGTTTTTTAGCGGGCCTCTATCAAAAAATACCCGCCCGCTAATCCTGCTGTCTTAGCCAATCAGGAACCTAGGATTTCCTTGCCCACTTTCTAATAAGTTATACTAAAGGAAATGCCTGACAGGGTGGGTGTTATGCTGGGATAACATCCCACCTCGAGTGGTTGGGCCCGAGGCCAGTGGCCGAGGGCATCCAACACCCGAGAAGGGATGTTATCCCAGCATAACACCCACACTGGAGGGCATTATTCCTATTATACAATGGCTCGTTGTTGTATATAAAATAAAAAAATAATTTTAAAGAATGTTTTTATTAGAGTGGAAAAATATTTTTGTTTCTTAAGAGGAGATGCAAAAAAAGGGCTGCTCCACAGTGGCAATCATGATGCCAGTAGACCTGTGAACAGCAGGGATGTTATGCCAGGATAACATCCCTGCTGTAATGGCCAACTGACCAATCAGAAGCCAGGATTCTTTCTTGCCATTGTATAATTAAGCAATAAGGCACAACAGGGTGTGAGCTCATGGGATGTCGTCCTTTGCTCGGATGGTTGGGCACAAGGCGCAGGCCGAAAAGTGCTCAACCATCCGAGAAGTGACGATATCTCATGATATACCACACCCTGGAGTGCCTTATTGCTATTATGAACTGGATCAATTTATATTTTATGCATTTAATGTAAAAAAAGAAAGTTTTAAAATATTTTAATAGTGTTTTTATATGAGTGTAGGTAGACATTTAAAAAAAAAAAGATTGTGTATGTCATGTTTTGGCCAGTAGGTGGTGCTGTTGCATGAGGATTTTGTTACAAAGTCTTAATTGTTGTGATATTGCTCCCCCCCCGGAAGTTTAGTTTACTTGACCACGTTGATATTTTTTTGGCTTTTTTTGTTTGAGGAGGTGAGACCGTTTTTGTTTGTTTATGCCAAAATCGCGATGTGAAAATGGAGATAGCCGGGTGGACAATAAAGTGCTATCAGCGTACACACAGCTCAACAAGGTGAGAAGTTTTATGATGTGTCCTAAGATCCATTGGATCTAATGCGTTTTGCCTGCAGTACTTGAGTCATGCCGTGCTTCTGAGGAAAGCGAGACGGTAAGGGTCAAGCCTGGTATTCTTGAGGAGCTGGTTGTAGATTTTGGCATTCGGCACGAGGCAGCATGGCAGCGAGGGCGAGCAGTACTTGGTGCTCTCAAAGGAAGCACTTGCCGCGATCAAAGGAAGAAGACTTTTTTTCTCTTTGCAGAGCATGTGCTTTGGGCGACATGTAAGGGGGTACAGTTGTGAGGATGTGTTTTTTTTTTAATACTGTCTGAGTGGAAGTCTGACTTGCTTCACTTGTGGGGACGTAGAGAATGTTGTGCTGGGAGTGAGGAGGCTGGTGGCCGGAGGTTTTCTGAAGCCGTGACGATGTAGCCCGATATCATCATGGCTTCAAAAACCTATCGGCCAATCAGCTTCCTCCATTTACGATCTCCAGTTCATAATACCTGTTAGCCACCCCCTGCTCTACTCTGTTTTTATCTAGTATTGTTTTAACTCCATTGTTTATCTACAATATTCAATGCTTTGATGTTGGATGATGCACTTCCAACTTTTGAACACACCTCTTACTTTACATTTACAGAATTCAGTTAACTATATGTACTTAGTAGGGTGTCACACTATCTTCTGCCAACTACCACCCCACAATGACGCCTGCAGTGTAACGCCCTTAAACTCTGGCCCTTTGGCTCTGGACCACAGTGGAGAACCACTAGACCGAAATTCAGAAGTACTAGACGCAGGTCCCGCCCACTGCCTCAAACTGGCCCATAAATGAAGCAAGCAAGCTGTGCGGCTGAGTTTAAGTATGAAGCCTGCTCCTGTAGGACACTGGCAGATGCTCACAACTTGCACAGTCTGAGATAAAAGTACAGTCCTGCAACTATGATCAGACTGACCCCCAACATCCTCCAAGAACTGATCAGCTGATGACATACTGAGTTACAGACCATGGAGGCATTACTGAACTGTATTTAACAGGTAGATACATATCCCATTATCACTCTGGAGCGCTGTTGCTCTGACAACATCATCACGAAAGTAAATTGTGCCCATTGTATGCTGTTACCAGAGTGTGGCATTTTGAAAGACTAGTCTACTAGCTTACTTTTCTTAAACATGACAAAACACTATTAAACCTACTTTATACACACAAAGAAGCACAGCATATGAAAGGTAAGGATTTAGACTACAACCCTTTGTTTTCAGGTTTTTAAATTTGGATGTTGCTAGAAAAGGATACACTGTTTAGATGTCCATTAACTCGTTACTTCCAATAGCTCCATCTGAAATTCGAACCATCCATTGTTTAACCTGATAGAAAATGGCTGCCCAGGGTACAATGATTAATCCACAAATAAAGTGTTATCAGCACCTCTTAAAGCCCTGACACTGCTGGCCAGAATGTGCAGCAGCTGGGAAGCCACTTGGCATGTTGCCACTCTGGGTTCACACTTCAATGTTGAAATGATGCAGCAGGACAGCAGAAGGGGTATCAAGCATGGGACACTATCCTCATCCAAGAATGGTGGGTGCAGGTTCTGGCAATTCAGGGAGCATGGTGCATGAGAGTGACTTGGTGCTGCCTCAAAGCAGAAACACTGAGGTAGATTTGGTTTCAAGCTCTACCCTGGGGGGTGGCATGTGAGGGGAGAAATATTTTGGTGGAAAAGGAGGAAGTTGCAAAAGTCTGGAAGCAGATATCCGGCGTCCAGTCCTTTCACACAATCATGTATTTGAGTTGCCACTTGGCGTACGACTCCACCTTTGCTCCCAGTAATACTGATCACACATTCAGATGGCGGAGACAGATGAGGCTCAGTCGCGTGTTTCAATTTCTTGATGAAAACAGGATTCTCCCCTTTGCAGACCTGCAATCTAAATATGGGCTCACAAATCAAGAACATTTTCGTTGTCTGCAGGTCTGGACATATTTATTAAAATATGGGAGAGACTGTGCCAAATTTCCAACCCCACCTATCTTGAAAAATACTGTGAGCAACAGGGGATCTCACTCCACTGGTCTCTTTTACAAGGGATTACAGGTAATGAAAAGAGTTGATACAGAACTCATCTTGGAGAGTTGGGTGAAAGAATTTGAGACAGAGTTCACCTAAGAGGACTGGATTAAATAGACCCCTTACATTAAAAATTATGTCCTCTCCCTGTTGGAGAGAATTCTCCTGGAAAAGCTGTAACAGATACTTTTGAACACCAAAGGTATAGACCTTGTACATGGGGGAACAATGGCAAACATACTGGAGGCTCTGTGGGGTGCACCATGTTGTCTAAGTACACATTTTTGGGCTGTCTGCTTATACAACCCTTTGGTAGGGAGACTGAGGAACATCTAACTAATATGTTTGCAGCCCCCCGCCCCCTCAAGGCCAGTCTGGCACTTCATAACATACTTCCTCAAAGGTCAGGCATAAGAGGGAACCTTAAAGTTCTATTGGCAGTGTTATTAACTGTAGCACGAAAGGCTATTACAAACAGTGGCTAAAACCTGTAGCACTTACATTCCAGCAAGGAGTGACAATTATAAATAACATGTATCATATGGAGCAGCTGACCCACTCGATTAGAAATAAATCCTCACAGTTCATTAACATTTGGCAGCCCCTGGTGCTCTCAGTTGTTATTACTGGCCCTTCTTTTATGTCATAACCAATATGGAGGTTGCACATCTGACACTGTTTAAAGTTAGCCCACAAAGATCGCACAAGCCCTATTGCTTTGTTTAGGTTTTTATTGATTATGAATTATGTACCACTCTGCTTGGTAGCATGAGTGGAGCGGAACAGTAGTCTTGCTGAACCGATTGATTAGACTTTGCTATGTAGCACTGCCACCAGTCTACTGCATGGACAACGATACCAGGATTGTTTTGTGTTGTTTTGGCTTTTAAATTTGAAAAAAAAAATTTAATTAACATTAAATATGAAATTAAAAAGAGAAAAGGAGGAAGTGGCCTGGGGCGATGACAACAGCCAGATACCCCGCTCCCATTACTGGGCTGCCCCATCAATTCGAGGGGAGTCATCCGATGCCCTGCTTCACATGACATGTGCATGCACCCAGTTGAAGCAAAAGAACAGTGGGGCTCCACAGTTCAGGGGAGGGACATGCTGTGGACTGTCAGGAATGGCATCCCTGAATGTTACAACGGGTTACCTAGCGTGCAAGAGAACATACAACAAGCCAAAGAAATGTCCAGACTTCCCAAAGGAGAATATTAAGGGGAGTAAACCACACTGCTTTTTTGGAGCCTGGAGTCATTTCTTCCAGACTGCCAGTTTGATGTACAGTGATCCTGGAGCCTAGAAAAGAAAAAAAAAGGCTCACAGGTTTTCCTGGATAAATGCTGTCAGTCTAAGGCATGTAATCGCATAGTGTTCAGTTCTGCACTTCCCCTGACTGAAATGAGGTATGATATATGTGTTGGTACCTATGAGAACAGGTCATGGTGGATACTGGACTGCTGGAATACAGAATGCGTGGATATCTCAGTACCAGTCTCAAAAGTGCTTAGGCTTACAGTATATGCACTTTTAATGAGAAGATGGATAGGATCCATAGGGTTAAAGAGAGCAGCACTGTATCCAAACTCAGACAGCAACTTGCCTTTGATACATGGCTGCAGTAACGGAAGTCTCATCGCATTTATTTTATGGATAGGGGTTTAAACTAGGAGGGAAGGACAATGCTAGGTCACACCTGCACTGACACGCATAAGGGGAGCCATGCTTGCTCTCTCCAGCACACAGAGATTATGGGAAAAGTAGCCAGGGTAAAAAAGTAGGACTCTGGGACTTCCGTTGACGTCACTGACCCATGTTGACATCACTGATCCATGTAGTCACACCAGTGTTAGCTCCTGCTGAACCTCCCAACTAAAAGTATATTTTTTTGTCTAGCTCCACTATTAATTATAGCCTGAACAGTCATAATACCTGTCAGAAGCCATGGCAACCAGAACTAGACCAAAAGCGATGAGTGGAGGAAGACTCAAACAGCAAAAAATATCCTTGGCCCCAAGAGCACCGGGAAAGGAGTGGCGAGGCCTTCAAGCCTCCTGAAATGGCAGACCCTGAATGGGAATGCGACTCCGAGGAGGAAGGGAAAGACTTTACAATTACATCTCGCTAGCTCTGCAGGGAATTGAGATGTTTGAGTAATACTCTAGATGCCATCAAAGCAGATATCAAAGAAAACAGATCTAAAAATCACTCAACAGGGGAAGCAGCTCCAAAGTTTGGAGGAACATTTAACATCTTGTTCGTAAACAGTGGATCTACATAATGGAGCCATTCTGCAACTGCACGACCGCTCGCAGCTTCTAATGTGCAAGTTAGAAAACCTTGAGAACAGGTCTCACCGAGTGAACCTACAAATCCATGGCCTGCAATGTAGCTGAGTATATAGCTGACCTACCATTGAACATAATTAGAGCTCACAGGGCACTGGCAGCTCCCCCAAAGGATCCCAAAGCCAGACCTCATTCTATGATTGTAGCACTCCTGGACTTCAGAACAAGAGAGATGGTGCTCCAGAAAGCCTGGTCTAAGAAAGAGGACATCTTCGGAGACACCAAACTATTCTTTGAGCTTGATTACAATACACCCCAACAACGATGGTGCGTCAGAAGCTCTGGTTTCCAGTCATCAAGGCCCTGCCTTAAAGCCAGAGTGGATTTTCTGGGCAACTGCATGTTACCTCAGACACGGGAATGAAAATGTTTGATTCAGTGATGGAGGCTAGGAGATATCTGTCCTCAATAGAAATACTGGTGGATGAATTGATACATCCTGCAGCACTTAAGAAGATCGAGAAAAGGCAATGGCAGTTGGCGGGAGGAAGGACAGACCTACATCAAGGCCCGAACCCTTCTTCAGGATCTGGTAATACTAGTCCATGGTTCAAGATGCAAGAACAGGCCAAAACCTCTTTTAAGGACAGACAAGCAATTTACACCTGCAGTCAGCCACTGGAGCTCTCACCCCAGCACCAGAAGTGGGACCGAGACCTAGCTGTGGACGCAGACCCTTGATTATAACCATGGACATGGGATCCAGCGCATAGTCGATGGTGATTTAGACCTTGCACAGGTACTGTGGGGGTCATTTTCGGATAATACCCGTGGGACATTCCAGTAGTGCAGAAAAACTTTGCGGCCTGTGGCCTGTACTGAGACAATTGATCTGCTTTAATCTGTTAAAGCACACTGGCAAATCTTTTTCCTTTAATGGATCTGGACAGTATATGACTTTTAATTAATACAGAGCATGCTTGTTCCATCTGTACATCATTTATTTTAGCTACTCCTTTATATTTCCTCTTCATTTTGTTAGAGGTTTAATTTGGGGGCAAGGAGCAGTAATCCAATCTGTTTTACGTCTCAGTAGCAACTACTGATAATATCAGGAATGGGGGTCCATTTCTTTTCTGGTTTACCATTGCAAAGTTAATTTCTGAATATCAGCCTGATACTAAGATAAGGGTAATTCTGTTTGGGTGAACAAAAAGGGAGAAAAAAAAAATGAAAGTAGAGAAAGATAATCATTGACAGAGGCGAAGGGGGGAGCCCAGTGGGTGGCTGGCCTTGGTTGGGGTTGTCAGCCCGGCGAAGAACTCCGACCTCAAATACTGATGATAGTCGGGAGGGCAGGGAGGGGAATAAGAGACGTTATGTTGGGAAGGTGGTTACCACTGTTGCTGCTTGCACCTGGGATATTCCGGATCCTGCAGCCATGTGCTGAGTTTAGCCCAGCAACACCCATCACCAAAAGAAAACATAAGTGTGGTGAGCCCACTGTGGCACCTTGGTAGGGCACTAACTGGAGGGAGAAGAGGTTGAGATCCCTTGTTTAGGATGTGTTCAAATTATGGTTGTACACAATGAGTTGTGTTCATGATGTTATTTTATATGTAGGTTGATTTATTGTTTGGGTTGCACCCCCCCAGCATGGGTCCAAGCGCATGATTGGGACATGGAGTAATGCCCAGTTGGTAGTTCAGAACCTCAGAATGCACAGACTGGACTTTACATGTAATGGACAAGTTAAATATTGTATTTTATAACATCAGGGGTATTACTCACCCGGTCAAATGGATGACACTCTTACAGGAATTGGGGAAACTAAATACTCACATTGCACTCCTACAAGAGACTCATCTCACAGACACAGAACACAGGAAACTGTGCCATAGATGGGTGGGCTCCGTTTATGCTTCCTCATATGTAGCGCACCCACGTAGGAGGGGAACAGCAATTTTAATCCATAAAATGTGCCCTATCCAAGTGCAGGATGTCCAGTCAGACCTGGAAAGGAGGTTTGTTAAAATAATAGCCCTATACAGAGATATCTCCTGTGTGATCTTAAGCATATTACGCCCCAAATGAAGATGGGGAAACAGCACAGTTCTTTAAAAAGATCTTTACAAATCTGCTAGAGGTTGATGGTCGCCTCTGCATTCTGGGAGGAGATTTTATTACTGTGCTCTCCACCTCTTTGGACAGACGAGGAGGGCCCAGAGGACCAGGCTAGGGAAAGCCAGTTGAACCTGAAGCCAACTAGTTCAGAACTGGTGGCTCCTGGACACATGGCGGTGGAAGAATGGGCATCTTAAAGATTAGTCACACTACTCTGACAGGCATAATGAGTATACTAGAATAGATGTGTTATTCTTGTCAGAGGAATGGGCCCATGTTATATCCCAATGCCAGATACACCCACGCACTATTTTGGACCATGCTCCAGTGTGCTTGACCCTTACATTGGCATCGGCGGTTATAAATTCACACTGGCACTTCAATGTTGGCCTCTTAAATAACCCGGAGTTTAAACTTTATATTAAAAATATAATTGGAGAGTATTTGGAGACCAATCCAGAGGAGTCGGTAGCACACACTATCAGATGGGATACCCTCAAAGCGGTTCTGAGGGGGCTATTATTAATTTTGCAGCCAAGGATAAAAGACAGAGGACCTCCAGGATAGCTGAACTAGAGGCAGAAATTGCAGATTTAGAATTTCAGCATAAAATGTCTTTAAATCAAGAAGGCAAGAGAGAGCTTGAGAGGAGTAAGGAGAAGTTAAACAAGATGCTGACAGTACAATTAGAGGGGGCTTATAGACGTATTTGTTAGCAATATTTTGAAAGTTGGAACCATGCAAGGAAGTTATTGGCAGCCACACTGCGTACCCAGAACATGAGCAGACTAATCCTCTAGTTGAAGGATCCAGTAGGGGGCGACTAGGAGGTTAGTCATCCAGGGAAAATCACAGACATTTTTGCACAATATTATAAAACTCTGTACACACAAGGAAAAATTCCAGACTTTGAGGAGGCAGATGCAAACTTTCTACAGGACATAGAACTTGGGTCCCTTTGTCAGGGCTCGGTGAAGCTCTTAACGATTTGGAAATAACATTGGAGGAATTAAAGAGTAACTGTCATCAACAGGATTTCTTAATGTCTGAAAGCCCATACAACGCTAATTTGATTGAGCCATTGTGTTTATCTGTGAGTCTTTGCAGTCCAGAGGTATTCATATATAAATCACACTGTAATTAAGGGTTGGGGACAGCCATATGTTTTGGGCTCCTGACAGGAAATTATGTCACCGAGGATCTAGGTCCTCCTTTGACTGTATTTAATCCAGTAGGTTAAATAGGAAATCGACTGTTTTATTAAGTGTGTTTTAAGGTGTTATTACAACAGTTCCTACATCTATAATAATTGTTTGTACGTGCATTGAAACTAGTGAGTGATCACCTTTACATTTCAAACTCTTAGTAAAAATAATCCATCTTCAGGATTGCTTTAACCTCTAGAATATACTGCCAGATGAACATGTCAGTACAGATTTTTGGGGCTGCTACAGTACCACCTTCTGTCTTTTTCTGTTCCCTCTCCTACAGCCTTTTCTCTTAGAATTTTGTGTGTGAACTCGGGTCTACAAGATGCGAATGTGGCTAGGTACCTACTGGCCTGGCATCATGGCCTCCCTGTGCTCCCACAATACACCCGGGAACAAGCTGTTGCTCAGTGTGCCTTTCCTGGACAAAGACAGTAAAAACAATCTGAGCATGTCTTATTCTGAAAATATGCTCTTTCTATCCAGATTTGACTTGAAAAGAAAAAAACAGGACACAATTACTATAGATGGACAACTTTGTTAAAACATGCATAATCTGAAATGCATTATTAAAGAGTATTTTACTTCTTTTGATGAAATTAAAAGTATAACAGTTTCTTACTGAAATACTTTGGATGGAATGTGATTTTGTAATTACAACACTTTCTACATTTATAATATTTGTTTTGTATGTGCAATGAAACTACTGAGTTACCACCTTCACATTTCAAACTGTTAGTAAAAATAAGGGAAAGGGGACATTGTTTAACCAAGGAAGGTACACTAAGCTGATGCTTGTTTCCAGGTGCTACCTGGGAACACAAGGCAGTTAAGTGACTTGCTCAGAGTCACACAGCATGCAAGTGGGGGCTGCGATAATCAAACCCAGGTCTCCAGATCTGTAGCTCAGTGTCCTTAACCACTGCGCTATACTGCCTCCTAATAATTCAATAGAATTCTGGCATTGTTATGGTAGGAAATCCCATTCCATCCAAAGTATTTCAGTAAGAAACTGTTATACTTTTAACTTCATCAAAAGAAGTAAAATACTTTTTAAGTAATGGTGGTCATTTTTTGCATACAGATGAAGACACTTTTAAATCTCCAGTTACAACCTCCTGGTTGATATTTGTGGTTACAACCAGGAGATTGTAATCAACACCTGTCAATCAAGCATCACCACAGAAAGCTAACTGGCACGTAGTTTCACTGTAGACGGGCTGAACATCTTGTACAACATGGCGGCTCCATTACCAAGCACCGGTACCAGCACTCTCAAGTTTTGCTACACACTGTTGAAACAAGTAAAATTTTAAATATTTTTAAATATCTATCTAGTTGATCCTGCCTTGAATATGAAAAAAAATCAATCTGGTTGATCTTGTCGCTCATACCCTTCGAGCGTGTCTTACACTATGCAACAATGTTGACAGACCTTGACTTTCCAGAATGTTATTACAACTGTAATGTAAAAAAAGGAACAAAAGGGAGAGACAGGCAGTGTGTGTGTGTATCTCTGACAGAAGTGCTACACTAACTAACTGTGCTGAAAAGATAAAAAAATATCACCATTAATTCAATAAAATAATATATGGGTGGGTGGGTGTGTATGTGTGTGTGTTTAAAAACCCGAATTTTACACACACTTGGTGTACGATGCTTTTATAAGGGTTTATGTTGCATCCCACACCTCGGATGTGAGTAAAATTCTGGTTACACCCACGCACCATATATTATTTTATATTTTACTAATGCATTTCAGGTTATGCATGTTTTAACAGTGTTGTCCATCTATATGTTTTTGAAAGTAATAAACAAGTAATTGTGTCCTATTTTTTTTCTTTTCAAGTCAAATCTGGATAAAAAGAGTATATTTTCAGAATCTTCACACATGCTCAAAACCCATTCTGCTGGATGAATGAAGCTTGTTCACAGCTGTACTGCCAGCTCATAATCAAAAGCTATACATTTCAAGGCTGGCCCCATGATGCCAGGCCAGTAGGTACGTAGCCACATTTACATCTTGAAGATCTGAGTTCACACCTGAAATTGTAAGAGTAAAGGCTGCAAGAGAGGGAATGGAAAAAGACTAAGTTGCTGCTGTGGCAGCCCCAGAAATCTGTACTGACATGAACACAGCCAGGGTTTAGAAATCCTGATATAGGGTCCCAAAGCCTGTTGGCACCACAGAGTCAGCCTTGAGATGTGTGGTTTTTGATGATCGACTGGTAGTATAGCCTAGAGGTTAAAGCAACCCTAAAGATGCATTATTTTTACTAACAGTTTGAAATGTAAAGGTGATAACTCATTAGTTTCTATGCATATACAAAACAATTATTACAGATGTAGAAAGTGTTGTAATAACACCTTAAAACACACTTAATAAAACAGTTGATTTCCTATTTAACCTGTTGGATTGAATACAATCAAAGGAGGAACTAGACCCTCAGTGACATCATTTCCTGTCAAGAGCCCAAAACATATGACTGCCATCAGCCCCTAATTACAGGGTGATTTACATATGAATAATTCTGGACTGCAAAAATTCATAGATAAACACAATTGCTCAATCAAATTAGTTTTTTTTATGGGCTTTCAGACATTAAGAAATCCTGCTGATGACAGTTCTCCTTTAAAAGGGCAAGTGGCAGATTTTAAGAATGGCAGCTCTCTGGGATTAGATGGATTCACATCAGAATTTTACAAGGGGTTTGGGGAGTTGCTACTCCCGGTCGTCCTGGGTGCCTGTAGAGAGATCATGGTCGGCAAAGTGGCCCAAAGGTCCTGGCGGACAGCTCAGATATCAGTTCTGCACAAGGCAGGGAAAGATCCCCTGGCGTGCGGGTCACACAGACCTATATCTTTGCTTACTGTTGATCTGAAGATCTTCACAGGCCTTTTGGCTAGGAGACTTCAAACGTGGTCCCCCAGGTGGTCCATGAGGACCAAACTGGGTTCATCTCAGGGTGATACCTCCCTGATAACATTAGGAAACTGTTGGAACATAATTTCTTCTAAAAATTACAGAAAAATTTTCAAATAGCCATTTCCATGGATGCTGAAAAAACATTTGACAGGGTTAATCGGCAAATTCTAAAACTGTCCATGGAAAAAATGAAATTTGGCCCCAAATTTTTAGAAGTTATTACTGAACTGTATGCAAATCCAGAGGTGTTAGTGCGGGTTAATGGCATTGGTTCTACCCCTTTCCCAGTCTCAAGGGGGCACGGCAGGGATGCCCATTATCCCCCCCCCCACTTTTCGCATTATGTTTGGAGTTGTTAGTGGCTAAAGTTCAGCAAATCTTGGCTGCTAACAGCATAATGGTGGGTGGTGTGGAGCAGAAATGATCTCTATATGCTGATAATTCTATTTTTTACCTTTCCTCCCCAGAAACATCTTTACCTCCCCTTTTAAACATATTACATTCCTTTGGCCATATTTCAGGATACAAAATTAATTTTTCAAAATTGGAGGTGTTGGTGATAAGTGGTCATGTCCCCAGACCATTTCATGAGACCTTTCCTTTTAAATGGGCTCTGAGCAATCAAATCAGATACCTAGGGATACAAGTAACAAGAGACCTCTCCAAACTCTTTACCACAAATTATGAGAAGCTTTGGGGGGGTGGAGCAGGATATGGCCAGGTGGCGAGTCGTCCCCCTCTCTTTAGTAGGGTGGGTAGATGTGATGAAAATGAATATCTTACCCTGCCATTCAGATTCCATTAACCTTTTGGAACAAGATGAATAAGGGTGTCTCTCAGTTCATTTGGAACAAAAAAAAAAAACAAGTAGTAGCAAGACATATATTACAACTTCCAAAAGGAGGGGCGAGGCCTCTCCCTACCTAATTTGTTACACTATTACTTGGCAGCCCAGGCGGCAGGTCTTATGACATGGGTCAAACACAGAATTTCCTCCCAGTGGTACCTATTGGAGGATGCTAATCTGGGGAAAAGACCTTTATTTACTTTGGCACTAACGGAGGCCATTTTGGATTATGAATGGGGCGTACAAAATCGATGGGTCAGGCACAGGTTGTATGTACTTAGGAAGGTACAGAGGTTGCCAAGTACTCTGGGTGGGTTGGGCCCCCTCTCTCTGATTCGTTATGAGCTGGAGTTTTTCCCGCCAGCTTGGACCTGGGGTATGCAAATTGGGCAGCACAGGGAATTACTAGGTTCACACAATTTCTGGAGAGTGGTAGATGCATTACTTTTCAGACGGCAAAAGAAAAGTTCCACTGGACAAACACTGAATTCCTACATTACATGCAGGTGAGACATTTTATCCACCCTGAGGACCACACTTTTAGGTTGACACATCCATACACAAGTTGGGAGGACTTCCTGTATGGTACAGTAACAATAGCCGGGCCGGGAAAACATATTTCTGCCACACATAAGTTACAGCTCCAGCAGACGGATGACCCCTTGAAAGTACACAATAGGGCCTGGGAGGGGGAAGCAAATATTACAATAACTGAAGCTGACTGGACTCACTGGTTAAAATGGGGCTGGAAGGCAACCTCAGCTCAAATCTGGAGGGAATTTTTTGGTAAGGTCTTCATCCAGTTCTTCCACACTCCCATAGTGACACAACATTATAGTACCTCTTCTGGGGCAAACTGCTGGAGGATGTGTGGCTAAAGATGCAACCACTGGCATGTTTTTTTGGGATGCCCAGAACTGACAAACTTTTGGAAGGACAGCCAGTCAGCGGTATCGGCTATTACGGGACTGGCTCTCGAGGTTCTTACATCTCCTGAACCTCTCGATGGTACTACTGACCGGTAATACACTCTAAACTATCCATTATTCTCTTTTTATATTTGTAGCAACGGAGGGACATACCTAAGTATTTCATTCCAAGAGTTTTTTCCCCAAAATTTTCATCTTCATTTATGTAGTCACATAATTTCTCATGGTACAATGTTGTTTTAAACATGCCACTCCATTTATTAATATCAAACATGGGTAGCTTGGTGGAGTTCCAATTCTCCAAAATAATTATTTTGGTAGCCATAGTCGTTAATGCGAAAATGTTAGTTTCCTTTTTTCCCCCCAAGTTTAATGAGTCTAATTGATTAAAATCCAAATACTAGGAGTAAGGGGTATTTGAATTTGGAGGATCTTTTCTGTTTCTTGTCTTGTTTGATGCCACCAGCTATGCATTTATTTATTTATTTTAGCTTTTGTTGACCGGGTAAGTGCACTAGACAAATCCTGCCTATTTTCAGGCACGACCCGTGGGAGGGGGATACAGATGAATGCTTACTGACCTTGAACCAGATTAAGCTGTTGGTGGTATTTTTAGTGAATGAGGGAAATGTCGCCAGGACACCGGGGAATTTCCCCTACTCTTTTCGATAAGTGCCATGGGATCTTTAACATCCACCTGAACTACCACCAATCCAGGCAGACGTATAGTCCCACAGTCCCAAAGCAAATGGTAGTGGTCTATATTTTTTTCTTTCTCTTTACACTTATGCCAGCATACATCTGGAGAAGTAGAATCTATATGATTTAATTTGTAGGGAGTTATGTAAGCCCTGTCAATAATTTTGTACTATATGGATTTAATTTTTGTATTCATATATAGTTTGTTTGCTTTAATGTGAATATTTTCCACGTTGTATTGCGCCATTTATCTTTTGTTTCTGCTTCCCATTTAAATTTGGCTTTATTTAAATCATTTTCTGTTTTTTTTAGTCAGTATAAGGTGATAGAAAAAAGTCATAGTGCTTGTTTTATTTTTAGTGTTAGAACAATCTAAAAGAGGTAATATATCCACATCCCTATGAAGAATATTAATATCGTTAGATGAGATATACTTGTCAAACTTATTTTTTTAATAAAATGTATTTTAATCATGCACCTGGTATTTGATGATCATTACATTTACAAATAAATTCATTACAAGAAAAAAAGTTACTACCCACTAAACAATCATACCAGCTATGTAATTTAAGCTTTTTAAGCTCCTTATCTGGAAAAAAATGAAAATTGTGAGCATTCCATATCGTATCATTGCCAGTAATGGTGGCGAATAACTTAAAGTTGTTTTTGGGAAACATTTTATTCATTTTGTTACTCATGTTTCTTAAAGATTGTATAATAGGATTTGAGCAGGTTATAAACATTCGAGAGTATGTTACTATAGCTAGTATTTCTAGTTTAGGGTTATCCATTATTAACATCTTTTTGCCAAGGGACTGGGGAACTTGCATAGTACTTGTACCGTCTTTGCTTATCCAACCTAAGATTTGCTTCATTTTTGCTGCCCAGTAGTATCATATTGGGTCTGGGCACCCCATTCCCCCTTCCATCCGCAGAACAGTGCATTTTTCCTGTGCAATATGGGGAACTCCACCACGGCATATAAATTTAACAAAGATTTTTCTCATTTGTTCTAACCATGACACAAGAATTTCTCCTTGTATACCTTTAAATAATTACATTAAGTGTGGCATAAGTGTGGGTCATTTAATGAGGACGAATCCTGGTTTACGGACCATAGTCTTGTTCTAAACTATAAAAAAACAAAGTCCATGCTGTTTGCCCATGCCCAAAACAAGTTCAGTAACCACCCCCTGCTCATCCATAATTCCCATAATGAGACCCTGGAACAAGTTTCTACCTTTAAATACTTAGGGGTTACTCTAGACTCAGGGTTAACCTACCATGAACATATCCGCCGACTTAATACAGCTGTAAATGTGCGCATTGGTCTGCTCCACCGCTACAAGCACTGTCTCCCCCCTGAAGCCCTACAGCTAGCCATCTCCTCCTCCATCCTGTCACTCATTGATTACGGGATTATCTTCTATGGCACTGCTGACAACATCTCCCTCAACAAAAATAGGGTTTCCCTGAATAAAGCCTGTAGACTGGCCACAGGATGTGACCAGCTTACGCACACCTGTATGCTGTATACCAGTACAAACTGGCTTAATTTTGATGATTGCCTAAAGTACCAGACGTTGTCTCCTTGCCAAGAAAATCATGACTGGCCTCACGCCCCCTGCTCTTGTGATGCTGCTCCCCCCTCTAACAGCAACAGATGCACATGTCACGCTGAGAAATTGCCCTACCAGATTCCCCACTGTAAAACCTCCATGGGGCAAAGAACTTTCACATACTGCGTCCGCAATTGGCTGAACTCACTGCCCATACCAGTTATCCTGGCTCCTACCCACGACCTATAACTGCTATGACAATGGACTCATTTGGTCCTGCTTCTAGAGTGCCTGTCCCTGGTTTCGGTCTTACCCGAGCCTCAGATTAGCTGGCACTCACTGGACTGCGCTGTTTGCACATTCCAGTCATAAATACTTCTCTACAAAAACTACTGTACTGTATGATTGCCCCCTGTAGTTACTGTATTTATTGTATTTTGCCACTGTACTGCATTGTCTTTGACTGCTGAAATGAAAAAATTACTCACCTTAGTAATGTTGTTTCTTCTAATGGAGTCTTGCTGTATTCTGACATATGCAGTTAGGTCCTGCCTTTCAACTGCCCCAGAAAACAAAGAGTTAAACTTTCTATGAGTAGCATAGAATGTTCACCACGAGCTCGGTTGAAGCCCCTGTCTGCTGTTGTTTAAACTGCAACCGTCAGATCTTTACGAGCAAAGACTCACTAGGTGTTCTGTCTGGAAACTGTAAAATTCTTACTAGCCAACTGGTAAATATATAAAACGTTTTTTGGTTTCAAAGGAAGACTCAAGTCAGGAAACCCAAAAACAAAACACATCCAAAACACAACCTGTCACCCAAACCAAAAATAGGGTGTAAAAAGGACACCCCTAGGGTGCCAACACTGCTTCTGCCCACCCACATCCCAAAATCTAGGTTCTGAGAGGGGAGGTGGGGGAGGTCAGGATACAGCAAGACTCCATTAGAAGAAACAGCATTACTAAGGTGAGTAATTTTTTCTTCAAACAACATGAAGTCTTGCTGTATTCGGACATATGCAGACTACCAAGCAGTACCTCCATGGAGGAGGGACAGAAACTACTTTGGGAACAGGCTCTGAAGTACTGCTGTGCCAAACTGAGCATCACTCCTAGCCTGGATATCCAGAGAGTAATGCTTGGTGAAAGTATGGACTGCTTTCCAGGTGGCTGCTTGACAAATTTCTAAAAGAGGCATGTCCCTGCAGCAGCCAGGAAGCAGCTGTACCTCTAGTGGAATGAGCCCTCAGGCCTGAGGGGTGGAGTTCTACCCAGTTTTTCATAGCAGAATTGTATACAAGAAACAATCCACCTGGCAGTAGATCTCTTAGTGGCAGGTTTTCCTTTTACCAACTTCTCCATAAGTAAGGAACAACTGGAGGATTCAAACCTGTGACCCTTGGTACGCTCTATGAAGTAGCTAAGGGCTCTTTTAATATCCAAGCTATGTAGCCTCCTCTCCCCTGAGGAGGAATGGTCAGTGAAGAAAACAGGGAGAGAAATAGACTGGTTGAGGTGGAAATCTGAAACCACTTTAGGTAAGAACTTTCTGTTAGTTCTAAGGACCACTTTATCTCTGTGAAAAGAGATGAAATCAGATTCCACTGACGGAGCTTGCCATTCACTGATACGTCTGGCAGAAGTAATGGCTACCAAAAACACAGTTTTCCAAGTCAAGTACTTAAGCTCTGCTGAAGACAAAGGCTCAAAGGGGGGTTGCATAAGCTGAGCAATGCAAACATTAAGGTCCCAAGCAGGAGCAGGAGCCCTAAAGGGGGGAATGGTGTGAAGCAATCCCTTAAAAAACTTACAGAATACAGGATGGGATGACAGAGAGGAAGACTTGCCTACTGACAAGAAAGCAGAAACAGCTGCCAAGTGTACTTTAAGGGTAGCTGGTCTGAGGCCTAGGCCATTAAGATGGACCATATAATCCAGAACTGTAGGCAATTCAGCAGAGTCTGGAGAAATATTCTTCTTAGAACACCAAATGCTGAATCTTTTCCATTTGGAGTTGTAAGTCTTCCTGGTGGAAGGCTTTCGAGAAGCCTTAAGGATATCCAGAACCCCTTGGGAAAGATGCAGATCTGCAAACTCTAACTCTTCAAGAGCCAAGCCTTGAGATTGAGAGACTGAAGATTTGGGTACCAAATCCTCCCCTGAGAGGATGTTAACAGGTTGTAATTCCTGGGAAGAGACAGGGGAAGGTGAACTGTTAGGGACAGCAACGAGGGATACCATGGCTGTCTGGCCCAGTCTGGAGCAATCAGAATCACTTTGCATGGTTGTGACCTTATCTTGACTAACACTCTGAACAGGAGAGGAAAGGGGAGAAAAGCATACAGAAATTTCCCTTCCCAGTTCAGAATCAGAGCATCCAGGGGGACTGAGCCCAAGACTGGGGGTCTGCAACAAAAAAGAGGAAGTTGATGATTGTCTGGGGCTGCAAAAAGATCTATCTCTGGTGTGCCCTATCTCGAGAAAATCACTTTCAAAACTAGAGTATCTAGGGCCCATTCGTGATCGCTCTGGGATATTCTGCTCAGTGCATCTGCTAGGACATTGTCCTTCCCTGAGAGGTGAACTGCTATCAGAGAGGTTTGCAGGGATAAGGCCAGGGACCACAACTTCATTGCTTCTGTGCACAAGGCCATAGACCGAGTGCCTCCTTGCTTGTTGATGTACCACATGGTGGTTGTGTTGTCTGTTCTGACCTGAACCACCTTGTTCTATATAGATTTGGAAAAAGCCTGCAGTGCCAGAAACACTGCTCTGAGTTCCAAGAGATTGATGTGAAGCAGAGATTCCTGAGGAGACCACAGTCCTTGGGTGGTAAGATCCCCCAAATGGGCTCCCCAACCCAGCAGGGAAGCATCTGTGGTGAGTATCACTGAATGAGACTGAGTGACAAATGGAACCCCTTGTCTCAAATTGTCCTGATCCTGCCACCATTGCAAGGCTTGGATCAGGGTTCGAGTCACTGGGATTAGTTTGGTAAGGGAATTCTTTCTTTGGGACCAAAAGGCTCTTAAATGGAACTGAATGTCCCTCATTTGGAATCTTGCTCCCTGGGCCACTGCTGTGGAAGCTGCCATGCAGCCCAGTAGCTGAAGGAAATGCCTTGCTGGTCGAGACACCTGAAGGCTGAATGAAGAGGCCAGTTCCATAAGGGTCCTTGCCCTTTCCAGGGGAAGGAAGGCTCTTGCCTTTACTGTATCCAGTTCTGCACGTATGAAGGTGAGGAGCTGTACTGGTTCAAGAACTGACTTTGGTAGGTTGAGAAGGAATCCTAAGGAAGTGAGCACTTGCTGGGTCACTTGCAGATGTGACTTGACTTGTTCTGGAGACTGACCTACTACGAGCCAGTCATCCAAGTATGGGAAGATGGAGATCTCTTGTCTTCTTAGGAAGGCAACTACTACTGCCAAGCACTTTGTGAAAACCCTTCGGGCTGATGTTAGGCCAAAGGGCATTGCTCTGAATTGATAGTGGCCTGAGGGCAACTTGAACTCGAGGTACTTTCTGTGGGAGCAGCTGATGGGAATGTGAAAGTAGGCATCTTTGAGGTCCAGGGAGGCTAGCCAGTCCCCTGGCCTTAGAGAGGGAAGGATAATTCCCAGAGTTACCATTTTGAACT
The DNA here is from genome assembly GCA_016271365.2 of Neoceratodus forsteri. NCBI lineage: Eukaryota > Metazoa > Chordata > Ceratodontiformes > Ceratodontidae > Neoceratodus > Neoceratodus forsteri. Next base: position 1,227,404,152 of record CM057450.1, read on the forward strand.
TTGGCTTCAAAAGATGTTTGTTCAGATATCTTAGGTCCAGGATGGGCCGCCATTCTCCTGTCTTTTTGGGGGTTAGGAAGTACCTGGAGTACAATCCCTTGCCCCTGTGTTGGGTGGGAACTCTCTCTCTATAGCTCTGAGAGCTAGGAGAGAAGAAACCTCTGCCTTTAGGGCAAGGGTCTCTGAGAGATTTGCAGGTGGAAAAGATCTGGCTCTCATCTTGGGAAATTTTTTGAAGCTGAGAACCAGTCACTGGCTTACTACTTCCAGGACCCACTTGTCTGATGTAAGAGACTTCCAGTCCTGGACAAAGTAAGCCAGCCTGCCCCCTACTGGTATGGGAGAATCGACCCGGGCAGACCCCTCAGGGTGTCTGCTTGGCAGGGGCTTTAGGCTGAGGGGTCGATGCAGGCTTGCTCATCCACCTTCTGCCTCTCCCTCTAAAGAACCCCCTCTGTGAAAAGGAAGAACAGGAGGCCTCAGCTTGGTAAAAAGGCCTGCCCCTGCCCCTGGACTGCTGCCTTTGAGGAGTTGCTTGCCTTTCTTTGGCCTGAGCACTCCTGTAAGTGGTCCTGTACTCATCCATCTTCTTCATGTAATTCTCTGTCTGCTCCCCAAACAGAGAATTACCAATTACAGGAAAATACATGGCCTTAGCCTGGGTATCCTGCGAGAGGCTAGTACATCTGAGCCAAGCCATCCTCCGAAGAGCCACAGATGTAGCCATGACTCTTGATGATACATCATTGAGTCTACAGCAGCATGAAACTGTACTGATGCCTCAGTCCCATCTGCAGCCACCTGCTCCAGCTCCTTGGCAAGCTGGTCGGGGGCCTGTTTAGCCAGAGCCAGCACAGTGTCCCACCTGGACTTCTGGTATCTGGCTGTGCAGGCCATACAGTTAGCCTGCCTGAGTCCCAAAGATGCTGCCACGTATTGTTTCTTTGCCATGGCAGCAATCTTCCTGGAGTCCTTGTCTGGGGGGTGTGATGCCAAGGGAATGTTTGCCTTATCACAGACAGCAGCCTGCACAACCCCAACATGGCTGCATTGCTGAAAAAGGAACTCCGTGTCTGAGCCTGAGAGAGCGTACCTCTTGTCCATTCGTCTGTCCATAGGAGGTATAGCATTAGAAGACTTAAGCATTTTTTGTGTCCATTTCCCAAAAGATTTGTGGAGGGGAATAGACAGTCTCCTGGACTCTGGGATGTCCATCATCTCAACATAATCAGGCTCTTCCTGATCCTCTACTGCTTCCTCCACAGGAAGCTGGAGGGTATCAGCCACTTTTCTGTAAAACATATAGTGTGAAAGGGACTCAGAAAGCCTAGGAGGAGAAACGCCTGAAAGTCTGTCTGGGGAGATGTCCGGGTCAATAGGCACATCCAGACTTTCACCATCACCATAATCATCCTCATACTCTCCCTCCTCCTCCTCCTCCTCCTCCAGTTCATAAAATTCTTCCAAAGTATAATACAGAACCGGGGGAACCGACCAAACCGAGCCCCTGCCAGATGGTGCCGGTTCGGTCAGAACCGAACTAAGCGATTGCACAATCCTTATCGCCTTGGCTATCTCATCAGCGGTCAAAATATGAAATTCTGGGTCTGAACCGGCCGATTTGTCTTTTCTTTTTATCGGAACCGATTCCTTGGAATCGGCTCTCCTTTTGCCTGAACAAGTATCGCCCTGGTCATAGGGCACTCTTTCTGGTTCGGTCGGAACCGAACCGGGCTGGCCATCCAGGTCAGCAGACTTCTCGGCCTCCCTTTCCCTCAGTCTACCTAATCTCTTTTCCAGGGTAGATTTGGGAAAATTCTTGCAAATTTGGCAGTCTGAATCGAGGTGGTCAAACCCCACATGATAAACACAGGTGGTGTGGGGATCAGCCTTGGCAAAGACTTCCCCACACACACTGCAGTGTTGAAACCCAGTGGGCCCGGGTTTTTTTCTTGGGTTTCTCAGACATGGCCAATCCTAACCAAAAACGTACCCTTTTTTCGGCAACCCGCCAGTCAAGACTCCCCTATCGGTTCCTGACCGTGTCACGGGTCTTGGAAAAAAACGTAATTAAATCCGTTTTTTTTAGAACCCACATGGACCAGTTACCACACTCTAAAGTAAGCACAAGTTTTTTTTACCTCAAACTGATCGGTTCAGCCGAACCGATCCACAATTTACAAGTTCCACACAGAAACAGAACAAAAACCTATCTAGTACTCACGGTACCACAGACAGAGACTTGAACCGACTAAGCAGCAACAGCAATTCGGTAGAAACTGACCAAAAACCGACACTTCAACCGACTTTTTGAACCGAGCAGCAGGAGAAATCTCCAGAGCGACTGTTCAGTGAGGCGGAGTAAAGAATCTGACAGCTGCAGTTTAAACAACAGCAGACAGGGGCTTCAACCGAGCTCGTAGTGAACATTCTATGCTACTCATAGAAAGTTGAACTCTTTGTTCTCTGGGACAGTTGAAAGACAGGACCTAACTGCGTATGTCAGAATACAGCAAGACTTCATGTTGTCTGAATATCCTGTTCCACATCCACCTGTTGTAATTTTATAATGTATCATTTTGTAAGGTGTGATATTTCCCACACTGCTATTTATACTGTAATATCTGTACACTGTATGCTCTGTATTGTTTTCTATGACGCGGAGCCTTTGTAAAGGAGTATCTGACTCAAAGGTATTAATTCCGATTGTATTCAATAAATAAAAAATAAAAAAAATCATCATTTTAAGTGCATCGATTTTTCCCCATAATGACAGAGCTTTATCTTGCCAAGGTATAAGTATATTTGAAACGTTTTCCATATAAATTTTGAGATTTAAGTCTATTGTTTGTTGTAAATTATTAGTTAATTGTATCCCTAAGTACTCGGTTGATTCCTTAATTTGTATTTCTGCTATTATATTTCTAGTTTCTTGAGAAATATTATTTATAGGTAGAACCATAGATTTGTTCTTATTTAATGTAAAATTAGAGAAAGCAGAGTAATTTTGAAACTCAACTAATAGGTTGGGGTAAGTCAACTTAGGATTTGATATTATTATAACTATATCATCAGCGTAAACATTCACACAAAATTGATTAATATCATCAGTTGTCCCAGCTATTCTATCATTCGCTCTAATATGATTCTATAAAGGTTCTAATGATAAAATAAAAAGAACAGGCGATAAGTGGCATCCCTGCCTCACTCCATTGTTCAGCTTAACAGGGTCTGATTTATAATAATTAATTTTAAATGAGGCAGAGGGGTATTTATACAACACTTTAATTGCTTTGATAATATGCTCAAGGAATCCCCCAATTTCTAATGTATGGAACATAAAGTGCCAATTCACTAACTCAAATGCCTTTGACGCATCTAAGGCAATAGCGACAGTTTCTGGGTCTGCGTCTGATACTAATGAAATTGCAGCCTGTACTTCTCCCAGGCCATCGAATATATTTCTATTCTTAACAAATCCTTTTTGGTCCATATGTATGCTATTTGGGATCTGAGATTGCATCTGAGTGGCAACTAATTTGGCCATTATTTTGTAATTGCTATTTAATAAAGTGATGGGGCAATAGTTTTCTGGTAGCTTTGAATCCCTATTTTCTTTGTATATTAATACTATATTGGCTTCATAAAAAGATTTGGGGAGTGTATAGCCAGTTGTCATTTCATCAGCCATTCTGGATAACCATGGAGTTAATTCCTGAGTAAATGCTTGATAAAATTCAATAGAGAATCCGTCTGGTCCAGGTGTGTAATTTTTTTTTCATTGTTTTAATAGTTTGCAAAACTTCAGCACTAGTAAACTGATTTGCGTCAATCTGCACTTTAGATAAATGACTGTTTATTAGATATGCATCCTGTTCCATTTGGTTATTGACACTATTTTCTGGATTACTCCAATTATAGATGGACTTGTAATATGTCATAAATACCTTTGCAATCTCTGTATCACTAGTCACTATTTCCTGATCTGAATTTTTAATACTCGTGATAGTATTGTGCTCTTTCTGCTTTTTAAGGGTGTGTGCAAGCAATTTACCTGTTATGTCAACAAAAAAGTATAGCTTGTTCTTGAGTTTCATAATATTACTTTCAGTTGTTTTTGCTAATGTAATTTTCTTATCATTAATTTTTTCATTACTTTTTTCTCCTGTGGTCCCGGTCAGCTCCTTCTCCTCTCCTCTCCTCCTTCTTCCGGCCACTCACTCCGATCTCCTCTCGGGGCACCATCTTGTACTCCCCACGGCTTACCCCCATGGCGGGGGGGCGTGGGAGCCCCCAACTCCCCCACCAAGCATGGCTCCGGATCAGGTGGTGCTCGTGGAGATGGCAGCGCTGTCGGGCAGCCATCAAGCCGCACGACTTGGCTGCCACTTTTTTCCTGTTTTTTCCCCTTGCGGGAGCACAGGGTGCAGTGACACCTGTGACAGGGTTCATGAACACTCCCATGTACGCCCACATCAAGCATCTGCCGCGCTCCCGCCCCACATTCTTGCAGCTCCATGCCATCAAGCTGCAGCCTCCACTAGGGGTCAGGCGTGTACTGACCACTGGTCTCACCCCTCCCCAGAGATGGAGAGCAGTCTGTGGGATGCTCAATCCATCTCTTCCCTGCCGACCCACAGTGGCCCATGCTTGTTCCTGAACCCGGGTCGCCAGCACGGCGCAAGGTGTGGCATCTAGTGCCTCAACCGTCAGCACCACCGGGCCAGCTATTTTCATTAATTTTTTGATCCAAAATTTGTTTATAAGTAATAGGATCCTTTTTTGTTTTATCTTGTAAGTCTAAAATTTCTCTATCTAATTTATAAACTGCATCTCTATTCATCATATTCAATTTTATTTGATGAGATATAAAATAGCCTCTAATAGTGGCTTTAAAAGTGTCCCAAATATTAGAAACATTCAGTTCATAATAATTATTAGACCAGAAGAAAAAATTACTCACCTTAGTAATTGCTTTTCTTCTCATGGAGTCTTGCTATATTAGGACTTATTGCAGTTAGCCACTGCACTTGAACTGCCCCGGAGAGGAAAGAGTTAACTCCAGAGAATCTGGAGTTCTAAAGCGCGAGGGCTCTATACCAAAGCTCTATCTGGGCAGTTTCAAATGAAACTGTCAGATCTTTACGAAGCTAACACTAAGCAACAAGTCTGTGTGGAAAGCTCTACACTAGCCAAATGGCTACCTACTAGTAGTAATAACAACAATAAAACAACAATAGGAACAACAATAACAATAATAAGAATGAATAATGGTATTATTAGTTTTCCCCGACAAGCACTATTAGGACCCCCCTTCCCCAAAGACTCAAGTCCAGGAAGGGGCCAACAAATCACTCAACACAGAAACCCTAGTTCCTCAACCCTAAATAAAAGAGGGTGAAGGAAGAACTACAATGGCATGACACAGTGCTTGCACTAATTTGCCACCCCACCCCAGTAGAAGTTCTGAGAGGGGCAGGTTGGGGTGGTCCTAATATAAGACTCCATGAGAAGAAAAGCAATTACTAAGGTGAGTAATTTTCTTCAAACACCATGAAGTCTTGCTATATTAGGACTTATTGCAGATTACACAGCAGTACTCCATGGAGGAGGGTCAGAACCTACTTAGGAAATAGGCTCTGAAGCACAGCTGTGCCAAAAACGAGCATCTCTCCTGGACAGAAATCCAGGGAATAATACTTGGTAAAAGTGTGAACTGTCTTCCAAGTAACAGCTCGACAGATTTCCAGAATGGGAATATCTCTAGCAGCCGCTAGATATGCAGCTGTACACCTGGTGGAGTGAGCCCTCAGTCCTGAGGGGGGCTCTCCTACCTAGTCTTTGATAACAAAAATGGATACAAGAGACAATCCACCTTGCAATTGTCCTCTTAGTGGCAGGTTCCCTTTGCCAACCTCGCCCTAGGTAAGGAAGAGTTGGAGGGATTCGAACCTGTGACCCTTGGTCGCTACAAATAGTAGCATAAGGCTCTTTTACGTCCAAGCTGTGCAGTCTCCTCTCACCTGAGGAAGAATGCTCAGTGAAAAATCCTGGGAGAGAGATGGGTTGGTTCAGGTGGAAACCTGAAACCACTTAGGGACAAACCCTGTGTTAGTCCTAGGACTGTCTTATCCCTGTGGGAGAGAAAATCTTCTTCCACTGCCAGGGCCTGTAGTTCACTTCATGCCTGGCAGAAGTGAAACCACCAGAAAAACATTTTCCAAGTGAGAAGCTTGAGCTCTGCTGGGGACAGAGGTTCAAAGGGGTTTGCATTAACTGAGCAATGCAAACATTCAGGCTCCATGCAGGAGCTGGTTCCCTAAAAAGGAGGGTTGGTGTGAAGCAACCCTTAAAACTTGGAAAACACAGGTTGAGAAGAAAAGGAAGCAGGCTTCCCTGCTTGCAGAAAAACAGAGACAGCTGCCAGAGGAACCCTTAAGGTAGCTGGCCCAAGACCTAAGGAATTTAAAATGGACCAAAAAGTCCAGAAAATGGGCAGATAAGCAGACTGTGGTATAATCTGCTTCTCAGCGCACCAGACTGAAAACCTGTTCCACTTAGAATTGTAAGTGGCCCCAGTGAAAAAGCTTCCTTGAAGCCTTTAAAATATCCCCGACACCTTGAAAAAGGTGTAAATCAGCAAATTCGAACTCCTCAACAGCTGCCTTGAGAAGGAGGAATTTGAGGTTCGGATACCACACTCTCCCTTGTGCAAAGGCCAGTAAGTCGTGGACTCTGGGCAAGCTCAGGGTAGGGGTGGACTGTCAAGGACAGAGACAATGGGTACCAGGGCTGTCTGGCCCAGTTTGGAACAATCAGAATCGCTTTGCAGGGCTGAGATCTGATTTTACTAGTACCCTGAAAGAAAGGAAAAGGAGGAAAGGTGTACAGAAACTTCCCTTTCCAATCCAAGTGAAAAGCGTCCGGGGCTGATCCCAGCACTGGAGGCCTCAACAAAACAGAGAAAGTTAGTGGTTATCTGGGGCTGCAAAGATCTATCTGAAAATGAGCCCCATCTGGCAAGGACTGAACCCAGCACCTGAGGATTCAGAGCCCAATCGTGATGGCCCTGAGAATCCTGCTGAGGGCATCTGCCAGGCATTGTCCTTCCTGGAGGTGAACTGCTATCAGGAGGTGTTCAGGGAGAGCCAGAGACCACCACTTCATTGCTTTGGTGCACAAGGCTGATGACCGAGTGCCCCTGCCTGTTGATGTACCACATTATTGTGGTGTTGTCTGTCCTGACTTGAACTACCTTGTTCTGGACAGAAGCTGAAAACTCCTAAGAGCTAGAAGACAGCTCTGAGTTCCAAAATTGATGTGGAGCAGAGATTCCTAGCGAGACCACACCCTCGTGGACAGGTCGCCTAAGCGAGCTCCTCACCCTAACACAGGAGCATCCGTGGTGAGGGAATGAGGAGGACCCTAGTTTTAGATTGCTTTGATCCTGCCACCAGTGTAAGGCCAGGATCAGGGATTGGGTCACTAGAACCAATTTGGAAAGGGAATCCCTCCTTTGGGACCAATAGGCCCTCAGATGGAACTAAATGTCCCTCATCTGGAATCTTGCTCCCTGCACTACAGCTGTGGAAGCAGCCATGTGCCCTAGTAGTTGTAGCAAATGCTATGCTGGTCAAGAGACTCGCAGAGTCATGGAAGATGCCAGGGCAAAGAGACTGCCTACCCTTTCAGAGGGGAGAAATGCCCTGGCTAACTTTGTGTTCAACTCTGCCCCTATGAAAGTTAGCACCTGAACTGGTTCGAGAACTGACTTTGGTAAATTCAGCAGGAATCCCAGAAAGGTGAGAAGCTGCTGGGTGACTTGCAAGTGGGATTTTACTTGATCTGGAGACTGACCCACTAAGAGCCAGTCATCCAGGAAAGGAAACAAAGCAATCCTTGCCTTCTAAAAGAGCCACTACCAGCTAGAATTTCAATACCCTTGGCGCAGAGGTAGGGGTCAAGGGCATTGCCTGAACTGGTAGTGGCCTGAGGGTAACCTGAGGTACTTTTGGTGAGAAGGCCTGATCAAAACATGAAAAATAGGCATCCTTGAGGTCCAGGAAAGCTAGCCAGTCCCCTGGCCTCAGCCAGAGTTAACATTTTTAACTTTGTTTTCAAAAGATGCTTGTTCAGGTACCTTAAATCTGAGATGGGCCGCCAATCTCCTGCCTTCTATAGGTAAGAAAGTATCATGAGTACAGCCCCTTGCCCCGTGTGGCAAGGAGGGACCCTTCTACTGCTTTGCAGTTCAGAGGAGAAGAAACCTCTGCTCCCAAAGCAAGGGAATCGAAGGATTTGCAGGAGGACCTGTCTGGCTCTCATCTTTGGAAACTGTTTGAAGCTGAGAACCAGACCTATTACTTCCAGAACCCACTTGTCCGAGTTAGGGACACCCAATTCTGGCTGAAATAAAACCAACCTGCCCACTGGTATAGGAGATCGGCCCTGGGCACCCCATCAGGGTGCCTGCTTGGCAATAGTCTTAGGCTAAGGGAGGGGACGGTTTACTGTGCCCCTGGCTATCTCTGCCTCTGAGAGACCCTCTGGCGGAAGCAGAGGAGGCCTGAGCTCTACCTGGGCACTTTTGTAGGTAATCATCCCTGTTTTCATATAGCTTTCTGTTTGTTCCTCAAACAGAGAATTACCCACAACAAGAAACAAATCCATAGACTTTGACAGAGTATCTTGGGACAGATTAGTGCATCTGAGCCACGCCAACCCACGGAAAGCTACAGAAGTGGTCATGACCCTAGAGAAAACAAGATTAACACCAACAGCAGTATGAACTTGAACTTAGAGGCTTCAGTGCCATTAGCAGCCACCTGTTCCAACTCACAGCCAGCTGGCCATGGGCCTGCTTGGCTAACTGCAATATGCGGTCCCACCTAGATTTCCAAATCTAGCCACATAAGCCAAACAACTTGCCTGTCTGAGTCCCACAGAAGCTGCCATATACTGTTTTCTTGTCATGGCATCAATCCTCCTGGAATCCTATTCAGGAGGATGTGAGGCCAGGGGGAACTAGCCTTGACACAGGCTGCAGCTTGTACCACACCTACATGACTACACTGCTCAGTGAGGAAGTCTGTAACAGAGCCTGACGAAATACACCTTCTGTCCATTTTTTTATCTTACAGGAGGGACAGAAAGATATAAAATCTTTGTTGTTTACTTCCTAAATGACTTATGCAAAGGAAAGACAACCTCCTAGCCCATCATTCCTACATAATCAGGCTCCCCTTTACTCATCCATAGCCTCCTCTAAAGGAAGCTGGGGGGATTCTGCAAGCTTTTTTGTAAAACATAAACTGAGAAAAGGACTCAGACAGAAAAGGAGGAGATTCTAAAAGTCTGTCTGGAGAAAATGTCCGCTTAAGTGGGCACGTCCAGACCCTACCAGCCACACATGTATTGATCAAATTTCCTCCTCCCACTCCTGTGGTTCATAACAATTCCTCAACATCATAAACCTGAACCACTGGAACTGAACGAGCCACCTTTTACCAACTGTAGATGGTTCGACAGGACCTAGAAACAGTGACTGGACAATCTGTATGGCTTAACTACTTCTGCAGCAGTTGGAGAGACAATCTTGGACTCCAAACCTACTGATTTCTCTGTCATATTCATTTTTTTTTTTTAAACTGGTTCCTCTGAACCATCCTTTCGCCCGAGGAAGTCTAGCCCTGGTCAGAGGGCACTCCCTCTGGTCCAGTGGGTACTGGACCGGGCTGGCCATCCGGTCAGCGGATCTTTGGCCAATAGTTCCCTGAGCCGGCCCTATCTCTTTCAGGGTGGCTGCAGAGAAATTTTAAACACCTGGCAGTCTGACAGGAGGTGGTCAGCCTCAGACAATAAACACAAGTGGTGTGTGGGTCAGCCTTGGCAAAGGCTTCCCACAGCATCACAGTGTTGAAACCCAGTGAGCCCGGTTTTTCTTTTGGGTTTCTCAGACATAATGCCAGCCTAACCAAAAATCTCTGCTCTTTTATGGTCTAGCAGGCAAGACACCCTTATCGGTTCCTAACCGCTTCATCGGTATTTGAAAACCCTATTTAAAATCAAGGTTTTTAGAACCAATAAGAACTGGTACCGCACTCTAAAAGCCCAAAACTTTAAAACGTTAAAATAAGCAAACCGATCGGGTTCAAACCGAACCGATAACTAAATTTCCACACAGACTTTACATTTTGTACTTACGGTTTACCAGATAGAGCTTTAACCGAAATGCGGTAAAATAATTACTTTTGCGGTTCAAATGAACCAAAATACTCGCTTGAACCGAGAAATGAACCGAGCTGAAGGAGCTGATCTCCGGAGCGACTGTTCAGTGAAGCGGAGTAAAGAATCTGACAGTTTCATTTGAAACTGCCCAGATAGAGCTTTGGTATAGCGCCCTCGCGCTTTAGAACTCCAGATTCTCTGGAGTTAACTCTTTCCTCTCCGGGGCAGTTCAAGTGCAGTGGCTAACTGCAATAAGTCCTAATATAGCAAGACTTCATGGTGTTTGAATTCACTTATTTGTTTTTTCATATCTAAGATAAACATTGGGTCTGTACGTAATGTATTTTGAAAACGCCACTGTGGAAGCCTCTTTCTGTCTTCTGTGGGAATAAGATAAACAGAGACATAGCATGATCTGAAATTGATATTTCATGTATCTTAACAACAGTAATATCTTTGATGAAACCTTTATTAACCAAGATATAATCAAGTCGGGAAAAAAGATTTAAATGTTTAACTCTAAACGTGTATTGTATTTTAATCGGGTTTTTATTTCTCCATGTGTCACAAAAGTTATGTTCTTATAGAAAGTTTCTGAATATTCGAGAAGTAGTGCCGTCAGATGGAATAGGTTTAGTTGTTTCATCTAAATTGGGGTTTAAAAGGACGTTAAAGTCTTCACCTATTAGGACCTTACTGGCATCTGACTCCATTATAGACTGAGAAACTGAATTAATAATGTGTCATATCCAATAAATGGATCATAAATGGACCCAATTATTATTTCAGCCCCATATAATAGACCTTTAACCAAAATAACTCTACCTTCCTGATCTTGCCATTGTTGCAAAAATCAAAAGTCTATGTTTTAGCTATTAATAAAGCTACCCCTTTACTATTCGTAGTCCCAGAAGAAAAGTAAACTTCTCCCACCCATGATTTCTTTACTTTTTTATGATTTATTGTATTAAGACAGGTTTCCTTTAAAGCAAGAATGGCCACTTTATTCTCTAAAGTGTACCGTAAAATCATATTTTTTCTTTTTATGGTTATTCATCCCATTGACATTAATTGTGACAAAGTTAAGCTCTGGAATTTATATGTTTTTCAGCCATTTTTATGGGAAATATCTTCTTTGTAACTTCTGGAAACATACACAAACATTCCATAGTTGTAGAACAACCTCTTGTATCCCCAGAAAACCCCCAAAAATGTGATTATTAATACATTACCCCAAAAATAATACATTACAATAACTTAAGACAGGCCACTGCCTGTCCGATGCTAGACAATTATTATTCTTCATGCCATTATGTCAGATCCCCTTACAGCACATTAATTCCTTAATATATTATACTCTACATTAGTCTATCGCAACTCATATTAGAAAAATAGAGACTTAAAACCCCAGACCCTTTCCCTGCAGATAATACTTTTAATCCAGACTTATACACAGAGATAACATTAGGGCAGGAACTAAAGGAGAGAAAAAAGAGAGGAAAAGGAAAAAGAAAAAAAACACCATTCCTCTCCACAAAATATGTGGGTACATTTAATTCCAGAGTTCTAGACTCTCAGTTCTCTAAGTTCAGTTACCAGAACATCTCCGGATATTTCTTGTGCACGCCAGTTTCAGTTGCTACTGCAGTGTCATAAATGAAGTGATTGTCTTTATAAATACTTTTAATAAACGGGGTGAATATAGATTTGGCACCAAATTTCCAAATCAGAGTTCTGAAATGAGCATATTTCTTACGTTCAATAATAACTTCATTTGGCAAGTCTTGGTAAATATATTTATACAATAGGGGTGAATGATAAATGAGTGTGATAAAAAACATGTATCATCACCAGAGTGAGATAAATGTAAGGATTGACATGTATCTCATGGCTCAGAGTGAGGTGACACACTGCTGCCTGCAGCTAACTCAATTACCATTGCAAAACAGTCTCACTTGTTCCCCACACTCTGTCTGACTCCCAGCCTATTATTGTGATACTCTCAGCTTGACTGCAGCCAGAATTCTAAAGGACACAGCTTCAAAAAACAGTTAGTTTCTCACTGCTGCCTGAAGCTAACTCACTTAGCATTACAAAACACACTCAGTTTTTCCCACAGAGTTTGTAACACTGCCAGCCCATTCAGAAAAACTCACACACAGAAACAGCAAACATAGAAACAGCAACAGAACACAAAAAATCATAACAATACTTCTGAAACTCCTACCCCTACCGTATCAATCGAATACATGATGTGCAGATCATATGCTATGGAAAATATCTTCACTCCTGCATCATGAGCTCTGGATACTCTCACTCGTCCCTTTGGCACTTGTGAGTATCCAGAGCTCACTCTGCAGGAGTGAAGATATTTTCCATAACACACTCCTGCCCATCATGTATCCCCTATATATATTTGCCCCCTGGAGATTTATCTGTTTTATTTTTAAAGACCGCTCTCATAATAATATCTCTGTCAATATATTTTAACATCTTTATGATAATAGCTCTAGGTGAGGCATCATGATCTGGCCTTTGCCTGATGGATTGGTGTACTTGGTCATATTGCATTTTAAGATCTTTTTTAGGTATGTCCAGAAATGCAGAAAAAAATTAGGTCAAATGTATCTGTTAAAGCGGCCTGTTGATCCCAGCACTCCATGACCCCAGGAATTCTGAGGTTTTTTTTTCTCCTGGATCTGGTTTCAGCATCTATCACCTTAGCTTGTAGTTGTTTTATTTCAGTCTCTTGTTGAGATATCTGTTTTTTTCAGGGAAATTGTGGAGTCTTCTACTTCACTTATACACTTCTCTGCTGACTCAATTTTGTCCAAATTTATTTTATTAGCAGTTTCAATATTTTCAAGCTAATCTTAATGTTATCCACTTCGGTGACCAGACTGTCTAAAGAGGCCATCTTATTTTCAATGGCCAGAATCTCTGAGAGTATTGTTTGAGCCCATGGGGGGGGGGGGGGAGGCAGAGGAAGAGTTTTGTGAAGGGTTATCCATTTCTCTCCTAGATTTAGCGTTTTGCTGAGCCGATGCTTCTGTAAGTTCAGTGTTTTTCCTTATTGGGGGTATTTTAAACACCTTCTCTTTTTTGTTAACTTCTAATTGTGGAACAGTCTCATGAAAAAGCTCAGAGCCAGAGACCATACTTTCTTCTTCCGCCATCTGTTGAATTTTGCCTTTATTTGAAGTTGTTTGATCCAGAGATTGTATGGTTGAAATAACCTGAGGCAATTTGGCAGTCTCTGAATTTGGTGAACAAAAAAATAAGTTAATCTGTGGTTGATTTTGAGCTGTTTTCTGGCCCCTATTCGTTTTCAGTACTGAATGGGTTATAGAGGAGGCTTTAGCAGGAGAGTTAGTATTTTTGTTACTTTTCTTTGTGGTTTTCTTTCTCTGGAATTTAAATGGAGATTTATTTACCAGTTTTTTTCCCCTTCACAACCGTTACTTCTAGTGAACATCGGTTTTTAATATTGGTATCGCAAAGTGATATGCCACTGAAGCCACTTGCTGTTGTACAGATAGCGCGACACAGATTGCTAGCTTGAGAAAATTGGGCCAACAGGTCTATAGCAATTGTTTATAATGATGGCAGCAGAAGACTCCTATTCAGTTAATTAATGACCATCTGTGTGATGTTGTGGCCTTAATATAGACACTTCTTGGTAGGGCCTTGTATATTTGCTGCAACCACAACTTTTTGTCTTTCTTAAGTTATATTTTGAACACACTTCCCCTTTATTTTCCTTTTCCCCCTCTCATTCCACCCCTCCTGTCTCTTTTCTTTTCTTGCTTTCCTTTCTTTCTATTTTGGCAGCATCAATATTTTAAGACACAAATAATATTTTAATTAGAGCTCACCACTCGGCGACTTCAGTTCAAGGCTGAGACGGGACAGCAATATCAAAGGAAGAACCGGATGAAAGAGCAACTCCAACGGTAAGTTTCTCTGGAAATGTTACAGCTTTATTCTATTGCCCCCTTATCTGTCCGAACTGTGTTACTAATATCAGAAAAAAGTAGCAGGCATGTGTTTCCGAAGCCAAATGGGAGTCGCAGGCACTTCTTCAGGTTGTCTGGTCAGTTACATGAAGTACTCGGGACTGCAGGCCTTCACTTCTATCCACGCGGATAAAGCATGTAGCATTAGTGTTTTACTTACACTCCAATTACAGCATGGACCTCAAACAGATGTTTGAAATGGTATTTATGAATTTTCTTTATCCTTGGTGGTGTCTATCAAGCTGCGGAGCGAACGAGAAAACCACGGGGCATTCCGTGTCTGTAGTCTCCCGGCCAGTTTAAATCTATTCTGTGAAAGTAGAAACTGTGCTGCATATGAGACACATCAACTCTTTACGAACACGCCGCTGCCTTTGGTTTTTACTAACTGAATCAAACTTTAACCAAGTGGTTAGTGAGGAGCTTATTCATGTGCATGACACTCAGGGATCTGCTCACAGTACAAACTCCTCCTCCAATCCCAGCATCCTCACATTGTTTGGGTATTTAAAAAAATCATGAGGTTAGAGCTTTGGGAGATTATCTGGAGGGAGGAGTTATTTGTGCACAATTCTATGATTTTCCAATGGAAAAACTGTTATTCTCAAGGGATATTGTGGCAAACCCTGGCCCAGAAGAGTACATGGATGTAAAACATTGGTTTGCTACACAGGGGTTGAAATTGGTACACTTGAACATTTGCAGTCTATTGTAAAAAAAAACCAAAAAAAACACGAGCTAGAAGCCTGGATGTATATATATGCTCCTGATTTGATGATAACTGAATCTTGGCTTAACTCTAAAGTGAATTATAATTTGATACAGAATGAGGGTTATAAATTAATCAGGAAAGACAGAATGGGCAAGAGTGGTGGTGGTATCATTATGTATATGAGGAAACAATATGTACTAAAAGAGTTAGCGACAGAAATATTAGCATCTGGGTGTGAAAATCTTTTGGTGGAAATTATCCTGGGCAACAGAAAAGAGTTGATTATAGGCTACATTCACAATTCCCTTAAATCCAAAACTCAGGGCCTGGAAGAGTTGGCAAACATGATTGAAAAATTTAAAGCTAGGGAGTTCATCTTAATTGGTGATTTTAATTTAAACTGGCTTGAGTCAGAAGTTAACAAATACAAAAAACTGTTGCAAAAAGTGAATCTTAATCAGACAGGAAAGAATGGTACTAGACAAAATAAAGCTGGTGATGTGTCACTGATTGATTGTGTATTAGTAAAAACCCAAGACACACTAAAGCAGTTGGGACATCACCAGACTCCATCAGTGATCATATGCCTATATACTTCATATAGAGTAATACAAGAAGGGGCAAGTCAGAGTGGTTGAAAGTAGGTAATTGAACGATGAAAAAATATCTAGTATAAATGCTGATTTAAGGGAGATGAATTGGTGGGTGTTGGATGAAATAGGGGATTTAAATGTGGCAGTTGACTTCTTTTTAAAAAAACTTAACAATATACTTAAACTTAGGTCCCCATTAAAAAAAGGGTACAAGTCATACACAATAAGTGGGTAAATAGAAAAGTAATTGAAATGATAAAAGAAAGAGATGCTGCTTGGTCGCAATACAAAAGTACAAATAAAGAAGGTGACTGGGTTTGGTTTAGAGAACTAAGAAATAAGTATAAAAAGGAGATTAAGATGGTTAAGGTCGCGTTTTATAAAAAATGAACAACTGTCAAATTAAAAAAACTAAAAATACTTTTGGAAAGGGTGGAATAATTTGTTTAAGCCAAAAAAGAAAGAAGATATAATTAGCCTAATTAAGGGGATTTGGAACTTTTTGAGAATATCGAGATAGACAATTTTTTTAAATGAAACTTTTACAGACTTTTAAGTCATAAGGAAATTTTAAGGAGACACCTAAAGTTTATTTATTTATTTGTTCAAATCTCGGATTACAACCTTTGAGCTATTAATGCATTTGCAAAGGTTCCACATCATGAAGGATGAAATACACAAAGGATACATACAGTCAAGGAAAAGATACATAGGTAAATCAATGCTAGCTGCATTAAAATCATACAATGTGGTAGACAAACATCCAGGGCTAACAAAATCAAGATACAGACATGGGTAAATATTGATTTCAAATAGAGCAGGGGTAGGTCAAACTCAGAAAGGCTGTAAAGTATAAAGCTTATGCTGAAAATAAAGTGCTAGTTAAAGAGAGGAGTGAGGAAAGAGAGTAGTAAGATTCAGGGCAGGGAACTGGAGAAACCAAGCTTTCCTTTGTCAGTTGAAAAGGAGAGGATCAGGAAGGGAACTGGAGAAAATGAAAATTACATACCTACCATAATTCAGATCTTTCTGTGTATCTTCACAATTCATCACCTTTGGGTTATCGGCCGGAGGTCATGACCCCACGGGAGCTTCTTTTTTTTTTTTTGGATGGGCGGAATCAATGCACCATCAGCAACGCCCTCGAGGCCGATGCACTGCGTGGTGCTCATGGGTTGGCCATTAGGTGTTGTCTATTCCGCCCTCCTGCCAGTTCTGAGTCACCGGAGAGGTGAAGAAAAGGGCTGGGAGGGTGGGACAAGGAAGTCCAAGGACAGACAAAGGAAAAGATATATAAACCAAAAGGAGAAATAAACGACTGAGAGGACAGAAGAAGAAGGAAGACTAAGGGGGATTGGGTAGGGGCCCCAATCTCTGGAAATAGGAAAAAGATGAGAGGAAGGAATTAGGATAAGCTTGAGAGGGGGGGGAAGGTAACAACCATACCCTGGAACCTTGACTTGTCTCCAGATTGTATAGGAACTGCAAGGAGTAGCCAAAAGGCTCACTGTCAGAATTCAAGGCACAGAATCACTGACAATAACTCAAAAAGCAGAAAACGGCTATTCTGGAGAAAGACAGGACACAGGGAATTCTCCCCCCTCTCAGAGGAAAACATTTTTGGTGTTAGAAAGTTTACTTCCTTTAAAATAATATAGGATATGTCCAACGGACAAAGAAAATTAAGGATTGACGGGAACAAAGGAGGAGGAGAAAATGCAGGGCAACTGCCAACTCCCACCCCACAGTGGTGGAGCTAGAGTACTGGAGAAGGAGTGCCCCCCCATCCTGACCACTCTCCCCTTAGAAATATCATCCCATGTGCCCCCGTTTACCCCACACCTGACAAAAGAAAGGAGGGGGAGGGAGGGCACAGAGAGGGAGGGGGACCCAGGGACTGAGGCCCCAGGGGGATGGTGGGCAGGATTGTGATGAATGGTGAAGATACACAGAAAGATCAGAATTACAGTAGGTACATCATTTTCCTATTTTATCTGTGTCAATCTTCACCATTCATCACCTCTAGGTGAGTGCTGAGCCCCCCGAGGGGGTTTTAACCCTAAAGGACAGAGTCCCTTAGCTCTCAGTGGGTGACACACTAAGAGGGAGAACCTCCGGGGCCTGGGGAGGCCCGAGAGTGGGGAGAGTGAGATGGAAACCCCCCGGAGGGGGAAGGAAGTTGCCCCAACAAATGCCGTCTCGCTCTACGGGAGAAGAGAAGATAGGTTCTCTGGTGAGCGGAGTTAATCACCCTACACCGGGCCAAGGGTGACAACCGGGAAAGATGCAGCCATGCCACCTGCCTAGTACAGATCACTGTCCCTACAACCCTGGTAGCTACCTTGTTGGCATCGTACGATGGCCTCGCTTGGTGCCTTGCTAGCTCCAGGCCACGTGCAGAGAGTGCGATGGCTTGTCTGGTTTGCTCCGTGTCAGGCAAAGAGGCTAGGAGCTGACCCAGCCTGGATCACAGGAACCTATCATAAGATGCATAGTGGGCCTGATGTGCTGCGATAGACAGCAGCAACTGTGCTGAGTAGAACGTCCTCCTCCCCTAGAAGTCAAAATCCAAGGAATCTTGATCTGGGGGCCGGTCACGGTGGAGGGCGCGAAGCCCATCAGGAGTGTCCAGTTGCGTCAATCCTGACTGAGGATAAGGCATGGAACCTGGAGACTCCGAAGGGGGTGCAATACCACTGGCAGAGATCCCTAGGGGCAGGAACTCCGGAGAAGGGCCTCTGCCAGGAACGCAACGACGCCTCCCGAAAGGGAGCAGGACAGGGGGACACCACAAGGGTGTCCTCGCTCAAGTCACCTAGAAAGGTGTGCGCCGAGTGCTCTGGATTGCTTTGAGTGGGAGGGGTGATGTGCAGGTCCTCCAACATCCTCATGAGGAATCGCTGATACTCCGTAAGATCAGCAGCTGGGGAGATGTGGACAGATGGCTTCTCTTCCCCAGAAGAGGGGGATGAGGAATCAGAGGACCTCAAATGCTCAGAGGGTGGCTACTCAGGAGGAGGTTGAAAAACCTGTCTGTCCATTGCCCTGACGTAAGCGGGGAATTGAGCAGCCACGGCCCTGAACTGCTCCCAGGTGAGAGGCCCACTAGGACCAAGGATGCCTGGGAACACCTGAGAATGTGGCAGAGGGATAGGGACAGAGCCGACAAGAGAAATCGACTGACCTCCACCTGGGCTAGGGAGCGCACCAGGAGCACCAGAAGATGAAGGTGCTCTGGAAGACTCCACAGCCGACAGCTGAACAACCATATCGGAACTACCTTGGCTGTGCCCAGAAGAATCCCCCCTGTGAGGTGACTGGGGCCATGTAGGTCCAGAAGAATGGTCCCCTACCTCCAAAGAATGGGGCCCTCTCAAAGAAACCAAGGGAGAAGAGCGGAGATCCGCACTACGGCTTCTCCCAGAGCCCGGGTGGGCTCCAGAAAAAGGTCACCACACAGACCCCATGCCCCTTAACCCCTCGGAATCTGAGAGTGCCCTCCTCCTTGAGAGAGCCAGCCTAGGCAACTGACAGCCCTGGTAGGCCCCTGAAGGAGCTATCCAGGGCGCAGCACCCTCCCCTCCCGTGGGTGCTGTGATCAGCCCCAAAGTTGGGCAATCTAGGCACACCACCTGAGGGGGTACCACCGCTGAGGGGTCATAGAACCCTCCGAGGCTGGGCTGCAGAGCAATGGTGGCCTGCACCGCTGCCTGTTGGTCAGAACCCCTGACCCCAGCCCCGGCAGTCACTGTCCGCTCCTCAGGAAGGTGCCCACGCCAGCAGCTAACTCCAAGGAGCCAGACTGCCTGTCTGACTCAGAATCCGACTCCTCCTCCGAAGGGGTGGAGACCAAAGCCCTGTGCCAAACAGTTGGCAGGCGCCTGCTGCCATCCTGACCAAATAGGGTACCAGAAACAGAGACCGTATCCGAGTCAGTACCAGCGTCCTCCGCAGCACTGCAAATAGTGGCAGAAGAGGACACGGCTCCAACCAGGGCAGCAGTCTCCGAGCCAGAAAGTGACACGGCACCATCCTACCCACAGCGCTGCGAGTGGCGCCAAGGACAGAGACGGCGCCGACGATGGCTCCAACAGTGCTCTCGGCACCGAGGCCAGAGACCCCCATGGCACCGTCCTGTCCCATGGTGCCGCAAGCGGCACTGAGGACAGAGACGGTGCCGACGACGGCTCCAACAGCACTCTCAACGCAGAGATCTGAAACCCCCACGGTGCCGTGTCCATGCCCGGAACCGCGAATGGCGCCGGAGCTGGACATGACGCCGTGCTCAACCTCGGTGCCAGCAAGAAAAAGTCAGAGACGGCGCCGTAGAACCTCCCACAGCACCACTAGCACTATCAGCTCCACGAACGGCGCCGACAGCAGCCACGGCACTGAGCGACGGACCGGTGCCGACGGCTCCGTCAGAGCCCACGGCCTGAAACAGCGCTGACAGACAGCGTGGAGGACAGCGCCGACCCAGGCCTTCCAAGCCACGGGTCCGACACCAGGGGAGCCCGAAGGGGCGATTGCCAGTGCGGTGCCTCCCACCCATTCCCTGGAGGGAACGGACTGGGCCTCCTGCACAGCAGGAGGAGCCTCGGCCATGGCTAGGCTATGAGAGGTCAAGCCTCCCTCCTCCTCGGTTCGTATAGAACCGAAAGGGGACCCGGAGGAAAGACTGAAAGAATGCAGCTTGGCCCGACGAGTGCGCGCCCGACCCCGAAAGTAGGCTGGAGCTCGCCCACCTCCACGCCGCATTGCCAGATGACCAAGCAACCATGGAAAAACAGGCATTGCACGAGTCCATGACGTGAAGTGCGCCAAGACACGTAAGGCAACGGTCGTGTTGATCGGTGACGGAGTACTTTCAGCCGCATGGGCACCGTCGCATGGGGGGCCGTCCCGTCTTGGAAGTCTTCTTGCCCTCCAACCTAGACATGACCTACAGAAAAAAACACCAAACAAGACTCAACATTGCAAATAAAACAAATAATGGAAAGATCTTACCGGACGACGTCGAGTGGCTATCAGAACTGGCAGGAAGGGAGCCGACGAACTTTAGCACTGACAATACTCGACACGGAGTCGAAGGGATTAAATTTACTGCATAGCAGGTAGGCCTGAAAAACGTCTCTGTCTCGAAGCGTCCCACGAGGTGACCTCGACGGCAGGAGATGAAGAACTGGTGGGAGGGTGGAGTCGACAGCACCTAACAGCCAACCCGTGAGCACCACGCAGTGCGCCGACCTCGAAGGTGGTGCCGATGGTGCATCAACTCCGCTCAACAAAAAAAGAAAAAGAAAAAAAAAAGAAGCTCCTGCGGGGTCATGACCTCCGGCCGATAACCCAAAGGTGATGAATGGTGAAGACTGACTAAGACAAGATCCAAGGTTCCCTTTGTCAGTAATGAGGGTGAAGTGAAGGGGAGGGGTGGAGAGATAATGTAGGGGGTGGAGACAAGGTGATGAAAAAGGCGGCAGAGGCACCACTGGGGGGGAGGGAGGTGGGGGGTAGGAAGTATGGAGCAGGTTAGGCAAAAGTGGGAGTGGGAGAGGGAGGGAGGTCAGTTGACAGTCAAGGTTCATAGTGCTGGTGAGGCAGATTCAGAGTCCTAGGCCAGATATAAATGGACAAAAAGATTTAACTAGCTAAGCTTCTGCTTTAAACGGATCACCCAGCAGGTGGTGTATAAGCAATTAAAGAGTCTTTATGAATCAAAAGGACCAGGTCCTGATTTACTGAGGACAAAAATTTTAAAACAGGCTGCAGATGAACTGACACCTCCTTTGCAAATCATTTTTAACAAAGCTTTATGTATGCAGATTGTTCCAGATTTGTGGAAAAAAAGCTTATATTATTCCTATACATAAGGGGGACAAACTAATAATGCAAAGAATTACAGACCAATATCTCTGTTGTCTTTGGTAGGAAAGATACAGGAGAGGCTACTGCATTTGCAAATCGCAGAATACTTGGAAAGCTATAACAAATTAACTATGGCTCAGCATGGCTTCAGGAGGGGGTACAGTACGGAGAGTGCCTTGGTCAGGTCCACAAATAATCTGCAGAAAAATATGGAAGTGGGGTTGTATACTGGGGCGGTGTTTGTAGACCGGACCAAGGCATTCGACCTGGTGAGTCACTCGCTCCTGAGGACCAAGCTGATCAATGCTGGTTTGGGGGAATCGGCAATAAACTGGGTGTGTAATTATTTGACAGATCGGAAGCAGCAGGTAAGAGTAAACAGAACTATGTCATAACCCAGAGATGTTCAGTATGATGTCCCTCAGGGATCCATAATGGGACCAGTGCTGTTTTCCCTATTCATACATGAGGTACCCTTAACTTGTAAAGACTCAGCATTGGTACTTAATGCAGACGGACTAATAACATTTTATTTTTATCCAGGTACAATCTTTAGGGATGAAATCCCTGTTTTAAATAAGAATACCCTGTACAATATAACAAAACCTACATACATTATTGTACAACAGACAACAAACATAATATTATTGGCATACAAAACTATTGCACATAATAAACAATTACAATGCAAACAAGTACTACAGGTATAGTATTACTTAACATTCAAAAACTGTTACACATAATAAGGAATTAAAATCAAGTGTAGCATAAACAATTCTGATTAAGATGTTTTCTAAGAGCTGTCTGGCAGAATGACACTGTGATTTATCCGGCAAATAAAGACATTAAATTATGTACTGGAAACTGGCTAATTGTTTTTTTGAAAACAGACTTGTGGTAAACAAAAAGAAAACTAAGGCAATGTTGTTTGGTACAGCCCAAGAGCTGAGATGTATGAAAGAGCAGTTTAGGATTTTGGTAGGTGAAGGAGACTACTTAGAGACAGTTACAGTTACTGAATTCAGATACTTGAGAATTTGTTTGGATCCACACTTAAATAATAACAAACATATAGAAAATACAGTCAAGCAGTTACATAAAAACGTTGGAGTGTCGTATACAATAAACAATTACCTGACAGACAATACCAGGAAGTTGCTTTCACAGAATTGTCTCCTTTCCACTGCCAAATATGGGAGCATAATATGAGGTGGGGGAGTATCAGAAAAGATTATTAAACAATGTACTTATATATACAACTTGATATGTAGATTTGCCCTAAGAGCAAAACAAAGAGCACACCATTGTATACTGTATGAAAAACTAAATTGGCTCCTGCTAGAGAAAGGGATATACAGTATTGTACGTATCCTGTTTTGTTCATAAAATGATGTACACTACAGTAAATAGTCCTCTTGCTACATTATTTGAACAAATACAGAATTTAAAAGCATTGAGACCAGATGATACAGTTACTCTTACAATTCCATTGTGTAAAACAGTGACAGGGTTGAATAAAAACCCTGTTCCGTTTGGTATGCAGAAAGAGACAAAAGCAAAGATCTGTTCTGTCCTCTCCTTTTCTGTCTCTTCTCTGATTGCACAATCACATTTTTTTGTGAGACCTAGGAAATGATCACTCTGACGGTCTCATGATTCTCCCCTTCCCCCTCCCCCTATCTCTCTCTCTGCCTTCACTTGCTTTTTCTATCTTCTTCCTTCCAGCTTATCTGTGGTTATAAAAAACATATGCGAATCTGCATGTGAAACAGGGATTCCTTTGTTTGCCAATGTATACAATTGTATTATGTGTGGTTCATAGCTCAGTGCTTATGTAACATATAGTGGAATGAAGAAGATGGTTGTTGGATACAGAGGCCAGCATTAAAAGAACAATGTTTACTAGGTAGTAGTATAGAATGATTTGCGCTTAGGTACTTGGATGCTTGAATTGAGTCGATTGATCATATTTGATGGTTTTGGCCTTTCTCTGTATTCCACCTGTAGGAAGAAAGCTTGGTTTAGAATTATGAAAGCCCCCCCCCCCCACCCCCGTGGATAAGAGTGCCGCAGAAGGAGGAGGTGTCAGGGAGGTTGGTGGGTGAGTGCGACTCGCTCTAAGCAGAGCGGAAGTCAGCTGGTAGGTTTAAATATGCTGTGGGGGAGGAGCTCTTCCCCCACATAATCCCGGGCTACCCTTCAATTATGTGTGGTTCATAGCTCAGTGCTTATGTAACATATAGTGGAATGAAGAAGACGGTTGTTGGATACAGAGGTCAGCATTAAAAGGACAATGTTTACTAGGTAGTAGTATAGTATGATTTGTGCTTAGGTACTTGGATGCTTGCATTGAGTCGATTGATAATATTTGATGGTTTTGGCCTTTCTCTGTATCCCACCTATAGGAAGGAAGCTTGGTTTAGAATTATGAAAGCCCCAAAAAGAATAATATATCAACAATTGTTCTGCAACTGAATGCTGAAGAAGTGCATGACAATACCTAATAATGATAGGAATAGACGATCACCTCCTCCAACTCCGGTGAGTGTGACCAGTAGCACTCAGGAGAGGAAAAACCCCCTTGGGGGAAACCTCTGAGAACCCATGGCTACTGACTTGCCAGTCCTTCTGGGCATACTAAAGAAGAAAGATCCTAATTAAACTAAATTAATCAGCTAATCTGATTTCTAATTAGTAGAATTTAATCCAGATAAACGGAGCTTAAACAAGAACTGAATAGTAAATGTCCAGTGAAGTAATTTCCTCCTAATAAACTCCGAGTCCGAGAATCCATGTACAATTCGGAATGATGGAGAGTAGATATACTGAAGAACCATCTTCCGTACTTCAGTTGATAGAGGGCATAATCCATGGAATTGTATGATGGTGGAGATGAAGTTGATGACTGATGAACTCAATACAGGAAACCAGAAGATAGTTGCATCCAAGCTTTGACATCAACGAGGCAGGACGAAATAGAAGTAGTATGACTTCCAGGTTTCTAATAATAGAGGACTTGATAGTACGAGGAATGAGAGAAGGCTTAAGGCCAGGCTATTGAGTGACGAATCCAGTTCTGATAAGTAAAGTATAGTCTTTAGGAATTGATATGAAAGCAACAGCTGTAGAACTGAGCTGGAATAATGGCACGCTGTATAGGATAATCGGAGACACTGGTGCGAGGTTATGAAGCATCCAAGTAGTAGAATATGGCGAGCCCAAAAAGGAAATAAGTCAGTTGGACTGTTAATCCAGAGTGAGAGGTAGTAGGAGCAGGATTGCACCAACGTAGGCAAATGAGAAGGAACAGGATGTGGCAACCAGCCCCTGAAGAAAGTGTAGCTGAACCGACAGATGGTGAGATAGGAGAGAGGCGGCTGATTCCAGTATGAGAAGTGCAACTAGACCCAGGAATGTCTGCTGGCAGAAATCGAGCGTGGTAGATAGTCCCTCGATGATGCGCAGGAATCCATCAGCTGGAGAGATACGTAATTGCATGGAAGAGACTGAGGTTGAGATATGGCAACTGGACGAGAGGAATAACACTGAGAACTGAAGGTATGCAAAGTTCGAGGCATGAAAAGCAGACAAGACCCGAAGAGTCCGAGATGGAGATAACTGAAGAGGCGGAATCCAATGAAGTAGCGTTTTCACAGGCCTGAATTCGGTAGAGCATAAGCATGATAATGAAAGTCTGCAGGAGACGCCAACCAAGTCCTGGAAAGGAAGCAGCAGCAATTCCACGGCTGAGGCAACAGGGCAAAACATCCAAGAGAGCAACCCTGGAAGCTGCTGAATGAGCACTGAGGTAGTCTGATAGCGTTTGAGTGTGAGGACCAGCCACTTAGTCTTATAATTAGGAGTTACCAGGCAGGTAGGGAGAGCAAGAGTCGAGACGCTAAATAAGTGTCCCAAAAAGGTGAAGCAGCAGTAATTCCATGGCTGAGGCAGCAGGAGCAGGTAGGCATAAAGTAGAATGGGAATCTCCAGGCCCCAAGCTGGGCGAGGTAGAAGTAGAACAGAAGTAGGTGAACCTCCCAGCCTGAAGGGCGAAGGCAGATCATAGAAGCAGGCTAGTAGTAAGTAATCCTCCCAGCCCGATGGGCGAAGGCAGGTCATAGAAGCAGATGATTATGGGGTAAATCTCCTAGCTCGAGGGGCGAAGGCAAGTTGTAGAACAGGCGATTGGTAGGTAAACCTCCCAGCCCGATGGGCGGAGGCAGGTCGTAGAAGCAGGCAAGTAGTAGGCAATGCTCCCAGCTCGATGGGCAAAGGCAGGTCATAGAAGCAGGTGATTATTAGGCAAATTTCCCAGCCCGATGGGCAAAGGCAGGTCGTAGAAGCAGGCGATTATGATGCAATAAATATAGGAACAAAGGACCTCCAGGCCCATAGGGGCACAGGTCCCCAGTATGGAGATATCGCAGAAACATGTAAACATAGGTAGAAGGATACCAGTTCATGAGGAGCTCAGCAGATAGTAATGGCAAGTTAAATGTGATGACCTCTAAGTCCCGGAGGGCATAGCAGGTAACAGAAGCAAGTAAGGTAAAGAAGTGAACCTGTATAAATTGTACTAGTAAGCAAGCTGTATGATGCAGACGCAATAGCAGGAAGCAGGCACAAGTGTCCAAATAAGAGAAGATGAATGTCGAAACATCAAATGCGAATCCATAGTAAGAAGCTCCAGGGCTGGCAGTCACGGCAGCAGGCAGGCGGATAGGGAATAAGCGAACCATTAGGCCTTGAGCTGGCGAGGCGGGTGAAGTAGAAGTAGCATACCCATGGCTTGACAGGCGAAGCAGTTCTGAGAAGTAGGCAAAGATACTGCGTCTGGATCCCACGAAAGTCAGCTGGTAAGAAAAAATTACTCACCTTAGTAATTATGTTTCTTCTAGTGGAGTCTTGCTGTATTCTGACAAGTGCAGTTAGCCCCAGCCTTTAAACTGCCCCAGAGAACAATGGGTTAACTTTTCTATGCAGGGCATAGAATGTTGTTCTCGAGCTAGGTTGATGTCTCTGCCTGTTGTATTTTGAACTGCAACCGTCAGATCTTTATGAGCAAAACTCACTAGGTGTTCTGTGTGGAAACCGTAAAATTTTACTAGCCAACTGGCAAAAAAATAACCTTTTGGGTTCCCAAAGGAAGACTCAAGTCAGGAAACCCAAAAAACAAAAACCAATAAAACTGAAATAACATATCGCCCCATGAGTAACAGAGGTGTAAGGGGTACCCTGAGAATAACACTCTGGCCTGCCACCCACATCCCAAAAATCACGTTCTGAGAGGGAGGCAGGGAGGTCAGAATACAGCAAGACTCCACTAGAAGAAACATAATTACTAAGGTGAGTAATTTTTTCTTCAAACAACATGAAGTCTTGCTGTATTCTGACAAGTGCAGACTACCAAGCAGTACCTCCATGGAGGAGGGACAGAACCTACTTTGGGAATAGGCTCTGAAGTACTGCTGTGCCAAACCGAGCATCACTCCTAGCCTGGATATCCAGAGAGTAATGCCTGGTAAAGGTATGTACTGTTTTCCAGGTGGCTGCTTGACAGATTTCTAAGAGAGGGATATCCCTGGCAGCAGCCAGGGAAGCAGCTGTACCTCTTGTAGAGTGAGCCCTCAGGCCTGAGGGTGGAATCTTTACCAGTTTCTCATAACAGAATTGCATACAAGACACAATCCACCTGGCAATAGTTCTCTTGGTGGCAGGTTTGCTCTTTCCTACCTCTCCATAAGTGAGGAACAACTGGAAGGATCAAACCTGTGACCCTTGGTACACTCTATGTAGTAGCTATGGGCTCTTTTAACATCCAAACTGTGTAGCCTCCTCGCCCCTGAAGAAGAATGATCAGTGAAGTAAACAGGGAGAGACAGACTGATTCAGGTTGAAATCCGAAACCACTTTAGGCAAGAACTTTCTGTTAATTCTAAGGACCACTTTATCTCTGTGAAAAGAGATGAAATCAGGTTCCACTGACAGGGCTTGCAATTCAGTGATACGTCTGGCAGAGGAAATGGCTACTAAAACACAGTTTTCAAGTCAAATACTTAAGATCTGCTGAGGACATAGGGTTCAGATGTTAACTGGAGCACATTTGCTGCAGCCACATCCAAGAGCAGGGCCATTCTTGGACGCCCTACAGGTGGCAGGCATTAGACAGCTAGTTTCGAACCCACTCGTGAGGGAGCAATCTTAGACCTCGTACTCTCAAGCGGGGGCAGTGAGAGGATCTCAGATCTAGAAGTGAGTTGCCATCTGGGGACAAGTGACCATCAAATAGTGTGGTTCACGTTAAACTCAGCTACAGAGTCAAGCCACAAAAGTGAGGGTACTGGACTTTAGGAGGGCTGACTTTGGCAAGATGGGAGAGTGCCTCAGGAAAGCACCAGCAAACAGGCTAGAAGGAGGTGTGGAGCAACAATGGGGAATTATCAAAACTGCCATCACAGACTAACAAGCCTTTCTGTGAAGCAAATAAACAAATCAAAACGAAAGAAAAGCCACTATGGTTTTCAAGAGAGGTGGCTGTGAAAGTCAGGAAGAAAAAGATAGCATTCCGAAGTATAAGGAAACACAGAAGGAGCAGGACAGAGAGCTCACCAGTTAAGGCAGAAAGAAGCAGGGAGGGAAGTCAGAATAGCAAAGGCTCAAACTGAGGAAAAGATAGCCAACTCAGTTAAGAAGGGGATAAAACCTTTTATAGGTACATCAGCAAGCAGAAAGACAAAGGAGGGATAGTGAGGCTGAATAGAATGAACGTGGGTGGGCAGAGGGGGACAGTGAAAAAGCAGGAATACTGAACGAATATTTCTGCTCAGTATTCACAAAAGAGGAGGGGGAAGTGCCTAATCCAATTAACAGAAGCACTCTTGATAGGGGGGTCGATCCCAGTCCTTTCACAGAAGAAAGGGTTCTGCAAGAACTCCTAAAATTGAAGGTGGACAAAGCAATGGGTCCTGAAGGAATTCACCCCAGAATTCTAAAAGAATTAAGGAAGGAACTAGTGAAACCACTGGCTACTCTTTTTAATAAATCATGGGAGGATGGTGTGGTACCCGAGGACTGGAGGAAGGTGGATGTGATTCCCTTCACAAAGTGGGACCAAGACAGAGGCAGGAAACTACAGACCTGTCAGTCTGACCTCTGTGGTAGGGAAAGTGATGGAGTCACTTCTGAAGGAAAGAATAGTTGAGTACCTAGAGGTCAGTGGAGCACAGGATCCAAGGGCATGGGTTCACAGCGGGAAGGTCATGTCAGACAAATCTAATAGATTTCTTTGACTGGGTGACCAAAGTAGTAGACCAGGGAGGGGCTGTGGACATGGCCTACCTAGACTTTAGCAAGGCATTTGACACAGTCCCACACAAAAGATTGATAGTCAAATTAACCAGCCTGGGAGTGGGTCCCAGGGTGGTAGCCTGGGTAAAACATTGGCTGGACAACAGGACACAGAAGGTAATTGTAAATGGAGTCCACTCTGAAGAAAGGGCGGTTACTAGTGGGGTACGCAGGGTTCAGTATTGGGTCCAGTCCTTTTTAATGTCTTCATCAGTGACATTGCAGAGGGACTGGAAGGAAAAGTATGCCTTTTTGCAGATGACACAAAGATCTGCAACAGGGTTGATACACAAGGAGGCGTGGAAAGGATGAAAAGGGACTTGGCAAGGTTGGAGGAATGGTCAGACGTATGGCAGCTAGGATTCAATGCAAAAAGTGCAAAATAATGCACCTGGGAAACAAGAACCCAGGAGAAGAATACAATGGGTGGGAGGTAGTAACAACAACAAAACAGGAAAGGGACCTAGAGTAATCATATCAGATGACCTTAAGGTTAGCAAGCAATGTGAGAAGGCAGTAGGGAGGGCGGGGCTATACTGGGATGTATAGGGAGAGGCATCAGCAGCAGAAAACAGGAAGTTGTTATCCCTCTGTACAGACAGTTGGTGAGACCCCATCTGGAATACTGTGTCCAGTTCTGGAGACCCCATCTCCACAAGGACATAGACAGGATAGAGGCAGTCCAGAGGAGGGCAACTAAAATGGTGCAGGGTCTGCAAGAGAAGCGATGAGGAGAGACTAAAGGAGCTTAATATGTATACCCTTGAGGAAAGAAGGGAGGGGGACATGATAGAAACTTTCAAGTACCTCAAGGGAATCAACAAAGTCCAAGAGGTAGCATCTTTCAGAAAAGAGACTTGCAAGAACAAGGGACACAATTTAAAGATAGAAGGAGGGCGGTTCAGGGGCAATGTGAAGTATTATTTCACAGAGAGGGTAGTGGATGCATGGAACAGCCTTCCTGAGGAAGTTGAGGGTCTAAAACTGTGGGAGAATTCAAGAATGCATGGGACAGACATAAGGCAATTCTTGTGGGGGAAGGAAGATAAAGGCTGTTGGTTAACTAGGATCTGCGGCCTATCCTGTAGGTAGGGAAATGGGCAGACTAGATGGGCCTAGCGGTCCTTATCTGCCGTCAAAGTCTATGTTTCTATGTTTAAAGGGAGGTTACATAAGCTGAGCAATGCAAACATTAAGATCCCAAGCAGGAGCAGGCTCCCTAAAGAGGGGATTGGTATGAAGCAATCCCTTGAAAAATTTACAGAATACAGGGTGGGATGACAGTGAGGAAGACTTGCCTACTGACAGGAAAGCAGAAACAGCAGACAAGTGTACCCTGAGAGTAGCCGTTCTGAGGCCCAGGCTATTAAGATGGACCATATAATCCAGAACTGTAGGCAACTCAGCAGTATCTGGGGAGATATGCTTCTTGGAACACCAAATGCTGAATCTCTTCCATTTGGAGTTCTAAGACTTTCTGGTGGAAGGCTTTCGAGAAGTTTTGAGAATATCCAGAACTCCCTGAGACAGATGCAAATCTGCAAACTCTAAGTCTTCAAGAGCCATGCCTTGAGATTGAGAGACTGAATATTGGGGTACCAAATCCTCCCCTGAGAGGAGGTTAACAGGTTGTAATTCCTGGGAAGACACAGCGGAAGATGGACTGCTAGGGACAGCCACAAGGGGTACCAAGGCTGCCTGGCCCAGTCTGGAGCAATCAGAATCACTTTGCAAGGCTGTGACCTTATCTTGACTAGAACTTTGAACAGGAGAGGGAAGGGGGGAAAAGCATACAGAAATCTCCCTTCCCAGTTCAGAATCAGAGCATCCAAGGGGACTAAGCCCAAGACTGGGGGTCTGCAACAAAAGAGAGGAAGTTGGTGATTGTCTGGGGCTGCAAAAAGATCTACCTCTGGACTGCCCCATCTTGAAAAAATCACCTTCAACACCAGAGGATCCAGGGCCCATTCGTGATGGCCCTGAGATATTCTGCTCAGTGCATCTGCTAGGACATTGTCCTTCCCTGGAAGGTGAACTACTATCAGAGAGGTTTGCAGGGAATAAGCCAGGGACCACA
This sequence comes from Neoceratodus forsteri, assembly GCA_016271365.2. Lineage (NCBI taxonomy): Eukaryota > Metazoa > Chordata > Ceratodontiformes > Ceratodontidae > Neoceratodus > Neoceratodus forsteri. The sequence continues at coordinate 1,227,434,989 of CM057450.1, forward strand.
ACTTCATTGCTTCTGTGCACAAGGCCGTAGACCGAGTGCCTCCTTGCTTGTTGATGTACCACATGGTGGTGGTGGTGTTGTCTGTTCTGACCTGACCCACCTTGTTCTGTACTGACTGGGAAAAAGCTTGCAGTGCCAGAAACACTGCCCTGAGTTCAAAGAGATTGATATGTAGAAGAGATTTCTGAGGAGACCACAGTCCCTGGGTGGTGAGGTCCCCCAAATGGGCTCCCCAGCCCAGCAGGGAAGCATCTGTGGTAAGGACCATTGAATGAGACTGAATGCCAAATGGAACCCCTTGCTTCAAATTGTCCAGATCCTGCCACCATTGCAAGTCTTGGATCAGAGTTCGAGTCACTGGGATTAATTTGGTAAGGGAATCTTTTCTTTGGGACCAAAAAGCTCTCAAGTAGAACTGAATGTCCCTCATCTGGAATCTTGCGCCATGGACCACTGCTGTAGAAGCTGCCATGTGGCCCAAGAGCTGAAGGAAATGCCTTGCTGGTCGAGACACCTGAAGGCAGAATGAAGAAGCCAGCTCCATGAGAGCTCTTGCCCATTCCAGGGGAAGGAAGGCTCTTGCTTTTACCGTATCCAGCTCTGCTCCTATGAAGGTAAGGAGCTGCACTGGTTCGAGAACTAACTTTGGTAGGTTGAGAAGAAATCCTAAAGAAGTGAGCACTTGCAGGTCTGACTTGACTTGGTCTGGAGACTGGCCTACTGTGAGTCAGTCATCCAAATATGGAAAAATGGAAATCTTTTGTCTTCTTAGGACGGCAACAACTACTGCCAGGCACTTTGTGAAAACCCTTGGAGCTGAGGTTAGACCAAAGGGCATTGCTCTGAACTGATAGTGGCCTGAGGGCAACTCGAACCTGAGGTACTTTCTGTGGGAGCACCTGATGGGAATGTGAAAGTAGACATCTTTGAGGTCCAGGGAGGCTAGCCAGTCCCCTGGCCTTAGAGAGGGAAGGATAATTCCCAGAATTATCATCTTGAACTTTGGCTTTAAAAGACGTTTGTTCAGATATCTTAAGTCCAGGATAGGTCGCCACTTTTTAGGGGTCAGAAAGTACCTGGAGTACAGTCCTTTGTCCCAGTGTAGGGTAGGTACTATCGCTATAGCTCTTAAAGCTAGGAGAGAAGAAACCTCTGCCTCTAGGGCAAGGGTTTCCGAAAGATTTGCAGGTGGAAAAGATCTGGCCCTCAGCTTTGGAAATTTTTTGAAGCTGAGATCCAGTCCCTGGCTTCCTACTTCCAGGACCCACTTGTCTGATGTAACAGACATCCAGTCCTGGACAAAGTAAGCAAGCCTGCCCCCTGCAGGGATAGGAGAGTCGACCCGGGCAGACCCCTCAGGGTGTCTGCTTGGCAGGGGCTTTAGGCTGAGGGGTGGATGCAGGCCTGCTCATCCCCTTCTGCCTCTCCTCTGAAGAACCCCTCTGCGAAAAGGAAGAAGAGGCCTGTGTTGGTAAAGGCCTTTGAAAAGGCCTGCCCTGCCCCCAGACTGCTGCCTTGAGAAGCTGCCTGCCTTTCCTTGGCCTAAGCACTCCTGTAAGTGGTCCTGTACTTGTCCATTTTCTTCATGTAATTCTCTGTCTGCTCCCCAAACAGAGAACTACCCACTACAGGAAAATCCATGGCCTTAGTCTGGGTATCCTGTGAGAGGCTAGTACATCTGAGCCAAGCCATTCTCCGAAGAGCCACAGATGTAGTCATGACTTTTGATGACACATCACTGGAGTCCACAGCATCATGAAACTGAACTTTTGATGCCTCAATCCCATCTGCAGCCACCTCCTCCAGCTCCTTGGCAAGCTGGGGGGAAGCCTGTTTAGCCAGTGCCAGTACAGTGTCCCACCCGGACTTCTGGTATCTGGCTGTATAGGCCATATAATTAGCCTGCCTGAGTCCCAAGGAAGATGCCATGTACTGCTTTTTTGGCCATGGCATCAATCTTCCTGGAGTCCTTGTCTGGGGGGTGTGATGCCAAGGGAACGTTTGCCTTATCGTAGGCAGCAGCCTGTACAACCCCAACATGGCTGCATTGCTGATAAAGGAACTCAGTATCTGAGTCTGAAAGAGTATACCTCTTGTCCATTCTTCTATCCACAGGAGGTATGGAATTGGGAGACTTCAGAATGTTTTGTGTCTGTTTCCCAAAAGATTTGTGGAGGGGAATAGACAGTCTCCTGGACTCTGGGATGTCCTTCATCTCTACATAGTCAGGCTCCTCCTGATCCTCCACTGCCTCCTCCACAGGAAGATGGAGGGTCTCAGCCACCTTTCTGTAAAACATAAAGTGGGAAGGGGACTCAGAAAGCCTAGGAGGAGAAACACCTGAAGGTCTGTCTGGGGAGATGTCCGGATCAATAGGCACATCCAGACTTTCACCATCACCATATCCATCTTCCAACTCTCCTTCCTCCTCACACTCTGGTTCATAAAATTCTTCCAGGGTATAATCGTGAACCGGGGGAACCGACCAAACTGAGCCCCTGCCAAAAGGTGCCGGATCAGTCGGAACCGGGCAAAGCGATTCCACAATACTAATCGCTTTGGCTATTTCTTCGGTGGTCAGAGTATGAGATTCTGGATCCAAACCGGACGATTTTTCTTTGCGTTTCTTTTTTGCCGGAACCGACCGGATTGGATCTCCTTTTGCCCAAAGAAGTATCGCCCTGGTCAAAGGGCACTCCTTCTGGTTCGGTCGGAACTGAACCGGGCTGGCCATCCAGGTCAGCGGACTTCTCGGTCTCCCTTTCCCTCAGTCTACCTAATCTCTTTTCACGGGTAGTTTTGGGAAAATTTTTACAAATTTGGCAGTTTGAATCAAGGTGGTTAAACCCCAGACAATAAACACAGGTAGTGTGGGGATCAGCCTTAGCAAAGACCTCCCCACACTCACTGCAGTGTTGAAACCCAGTGGGCACGGTTTTTTTCTTGGGTTTCTCAGACATGGCCAACCTAACCAAACTTACCCTTTTTTCGGCAACCGCCAGGCAAGACTCCCCTATCGGTTCCTGACTGTCTCACGGGTCTTGGAAAGAAACGTACTAAAACCTGTTTTTTTAGCACCGCTACGGACCAGTAACCACACACTAAAGTAAGACACAAAATTTACCTAAACGATCGGTTCAGCCGAACCGATCCACACTTTTTACAAATTCCACACAGAAAACAGAACAAAGCCTATCTAGTACTCATGGTACCACAGACAGAGACTTGAACCGACTATGCGGAAACTAAATTTCGGTAGAAATGGACCGAAAACCGACACTTTAACCGACTTCAAACCGAGCTGCAGAAGAAATCTCCGGAGCGACTGTTCAGTGAGGCGGAGTAAAGAATCTGACAGTTGCAGTTCAAAATACAACAGGCAGAGACATCAACCGAGCTCGAGAGCAACATTCTATGCCCTGCATAGAAAAGTTAACCCATTGTTCTCTGGGGCAGTTTAAAGGCTGGGGCTAACTAATGGTGTCAGCGTGGCTCAGTTGGTAGCACATCCGCCTCTGGACCAGAAGGTCGTGGGTTCTCACCCCACACTGGGATTGGACTTGCACCTAAAAAATCGCTGGCATCCGAGTGCAGTATTGGGGGGTGCTGTACTGCTGGGGTGTGCCGTCCTTCGGATGAGATGTTAAACCGAGGTCCCTTCTACCCATCCTGGTGTTGTCCTGGTGGGTGTCCAGGTGGAAGTAAAAGAACCCAGGGCACTCTTCGCAAAGAGTAGGGAACATTCCCGGTGTCCTGGCCAACATTCCCCTTCCCATAAGCCGGTTCATGCAATTATCCAGGCTGTGTGTGGGTGATGATGTGCGATATGGCCGCCACCACACATTCAGTCACTTCACTACCAGTCTAGCATTACTTGTAAAGCGCTTTGGATGTAAGAAAAAGCGCTATATAAATGCAGATTCTTCTTCTTCTAACTGCACTTGTCAGAATACAGCAAGACTTCATGTTGTTTGAATGTGAGCGAGGCGGCAGCTAGATCCACAGAAGCGTGGCACACACGGTTGGATCCTTTGTAGTTCAGTCAGCAGGGTAAGGAGGGTAGCAGTTAGCCTGACTGAAGCTAGCATGCTCAGCTGTACCACACGTAGAGCAGCAGGTAAGGCAAATATATAATGGCAGCTAAGCCCCAAGAAAGCCAGGTGCAGCTGGACCCCGCGTAGGTCTGCCGGTAAGGTAAGGAGAGAGAGAGAGCTAGCACAAGGCTAGCATGCTCAGCTGGACCACGGAAGCCATCTGGTTAGGGAAGCAAGTAGCAACTAAAAGCAAATGCGCTGAGTGATGCACTTTAACAAGTAATAGGACCACAGTAGCCTGCCTGACTGCAAGACAATGAATAAGCCCCAGTGTGAGCAGGAACGATACACAGTAGAATTCCCCAGGTAAATAACTAGCAGCCTTATAATCATACTGGAGATTCCAAATCCAGGTCAGGTGTTGCAGCCGAGTGGATAACTAATAAACAGGCAAGGTCAATGTAGCAAGTTGCAGAGTAACCAAAGTGATAATAAAATGTGTCTAAACCAAAAGTCACACACTGATACCAACTGAGCGTCGCTAAAAACGAAATGAAGGAACGTAAAGGGAATGTCAATGGGAAATTAATCAAGATACCTCCGAGGCTGATCAGGCAAGTTGGGATTTTGATCTCCACATGGTCGCCAGAGACCCCGTCAGCTCCATGGTCGGTGAGGTGAACAGCCGAAATATGTAAAGCTGGTTACTGCCACGTAGTAATTTAGGTGTGTAGCTGAGGGCGAATACCAGAGGATGCCAACAACGGACTTGCGTCGACCCAGGGAAACAGCAACAGTGCACAATACGAATGTGCGAGGGATTGACATGTAGCTAGACCTTAGGCAGGTAAAGGCAATTGAATAATGCAGTGCAAGGCAGGATGCTGAGAAGTGCAGGAGCGAATGAGGTTGGAGCGGGAAGCAAGCAGAGACTGCAGAGGGAGAGGAAGGACATAGCTACATGCGGAAGCAAACGAGGTGGCTGAAAGGAGATCTCGGTAGTCCAAGTAGCTAGCGGTTCCTAGAAGAAACGAGCGGCGGCATGGAAGTGGCTGCTTGGAGGATAGAAAAGCCAGAGCAAAACAAAGACAGCAGAGCACAATGCCGGCAAGAAGCAGACTCAAGGGCAGCTGAACAGTGGCCTTGGAAAGCACCTCAAAGGAGGGATGAGAAACAAACACCCACAACAGGACGGGGGGGGCACAAACAGATGGAATAAAAACAAAGCGAGGAACACAGGAGGCGTGCGGGGGGGGGGGAGAGACGGACGAAAAGAAGCAAGCAGCCCACGACCGGCCGCAGCACGCCAGCGAGTGTGACTTGCTCTAAGCAGAGCGGAAGTCAGCTGGTAGGTTTAAATATGCTGTGGGGGAGGAGCTCTTCCCCCACATAATCCCGGGCTACCCTTCAATTGTTGAAATGATTGCAAAAAACTATTTGGAACTCAGGGGGTTAACCTTGAGATGCTAAACTTATTTGAAGAGCTGTCAACAAGAGATTAGTTCTGGGACACCATATTCTATTTTATTGCACCTGCAAGGAAAGAAACTGACAAGGTTCTGATACATTTTGTGAGAAACAGGATATTTCTTAAAAGTTCAGGATGAAGAAGTTAATTCCCAGGCAAAGACTTCTTATAAAAAGAGTAGCAATGTTTTTGTGAGAGAGAGAAAGAGAGAAAGACTGAAGTTTAGAATTAGAGATACCCTCAGACAGCGGACTTTGTTTTGTTTGAACTGCCTATGTTAAAAAAAAACATTCTGCTCAATTTCTTTTTGTTTTTATTTCATTGTTAGTGAAAATAATAAAACACTTCTTGCGAATTTTAGAACTGCTCCTGGTTTTCCTATGCTTCCTGACCTGTGCTTCGACAACAAAACCACTAATAAACAAAGGATTTTCAAACAAACAGCAGTTAAAATTTGGAAGTTTGCCAATCTAGCTATGTAATATACAGAGTGTTCACCATTTAAAACATCTTTGAAAAGATTACTAATATCTGAAGTGCAGGCAACTGCAGATACTAGGCTAATTTTGGGGTATTTTGAATTGTGTGTTTTTAGTATTCATTTTAGTAGTCATTAATTATTTATTTTTTTATCTGTTTTAATTTAGAGTTATTATGTTATAGAATGTCCATTTGTACTGTTTATTTGTTACAAACTGATCGCCCTTGGTTGATTGTTTTTTTTAAATTGTTATTGTATCTTATTTTGAAATGTACTGCTTGTTATACCTATCCGGCTCAAGCCTGTAAACAGGCCATGTGGCCCAGTGCTTTTTTACCCGGTCAACAAAATTTTAAATACATAAATAAATGTTAATTTTTGTTTTTATATTTTTATTATCATCTATGCCTCTGTAAAGTTTTTCAGCTGAGATGGGAGGTCTGGTGCAAACCGAAGATCACATTCCACTGTAGCCCATGCCTCAGGGCACTTAGCTAGGAGTTGCCTTTATTTCAGCAGTCCCTTTCCCGTCATGTAAAGGCTCTTTATTTTTGGCTAATGTCAAAGGGCTACAACCCTTTCATAGAAAAAAAAGACATGTTTTGAATGTAAACAGGGCCAAGGCAGAGTAAGATGTTTCCAGTTGTGCTACACAGCTGGGATAGCAATGCAAGCTAAGGTGAATACACAAGTCTGGTTTGGACCAGTATGGAAAAAAGGTGGTCCCCAGATATCAAAAGCAGAGACAGGGTGTGATGTCAGAGAGGCCTGTCCGGTGATGCAGGGATAGTACGGAAGATATTTCTGTTACATGTTTGCAATGAGAGTTCAGTTATGTCTGGGATTTTGAACTAGTAACATCATGGGTTTCAGTCTGCCATAACTCACCAGTTCCCAGTTTTTTTTTTTGGGGGGAGGGGATACGCTTCTTCTACTCTACTCACAATTTAGATAAGATAAGGTTAGGTTAGGTTTTTCCTGTGTGAGCTCTATCTTTTCAAATGTGTTTATTTTCATCTCTGCAGAAATACTGTATTCCCATAGTCTTTAGTATGTATTATATTGTAACATATAGAAATATAATAGAGTATTAAATGTTATTTTTACATATTTCATGCTTTCTGTGACTAAAGCATTTCAGGTACAGATAACCAGAAATAAACTAGTAAGTTTGTGATCCGTTTCCAAAGAGACAGGCTGCAAAGTTACCATATCTAAAGCAAGGTGTTCTCAGTTGTGGCAAAAATGGTGGGTTGTTCACCCTTTGGGAAAGAGCACTGTGCTATGCGGGTAGTAGCTCTAGTGGGATTCAGACCTACAGATCCCCCAAGTGACAGTCACACTGAGTGGTGGCAGCATACCAAGTCAACCCTTTCAGGCATCTGAAGGCTTGTGAAAACGTGGCAGCACAGACCGAGTTCTGGGAGAGAACCAATCTGTGGCACCAACTTTAAAAGGTTTATTTGAAGACAAGTTCCCACCATTGCTCTACAGAACCAGGGAACTGTGTCAGAAATGGAAAACTCTTCCACTCTCTATACTAGAAAGAATAAATGTGCTAAAGATTACCACTTTACCATGCTTTCTACACCTGTTCCAGGTGCTACCAATACCCATCCCATTGCAGGTTTTTAAGCAACTGAATAGAATTTCACCAGCTAACATTACCGACAGGGAAGGGAGGTTGGGAATCCCCAATTTTGAAAAATATTATAGAATTGCTCAAATGACAAGTATATGGGCTGGTATGATGTCCGCTATCAGACAAAAGGAGTACTCCTCGAGGAGGACAACACTGGGAAACTGGTCTCACTAATTTGCTGTGTAGTTCTAATGGGAACAACTGCAAAGTGGCAAATGGGAATTATATTGTATTACACTTGCTGAAACCATGACATAGGTTATACAAACTAATAGGTGTTCAATCTACTTATACTGTAATAACACCACTCTGGAATAACCCAATCCTCCCATGATTCATGAGGGATACAGGTTTCCAGACTTGGGCACAGAGTGAGATAAAAGTTATGGGCCACCTATATGATCAGGGAACTATTACATCATTATAAGCACTGAGGGAAATATTTAGCATACCACCAACACATAACTTCAAATATGCTCAAATCAGATATTTTCTGGGATCTATACTGGGACCCACAATGAAACTACAGGACCCCTCAGGCTTCGTACAAATACCAGACATGGCAAAGAATCAAGGGGTCTAGTTATCAGCCTCTAGAAGCACACGTTACACAGAATACCCTTTAAACAGGTGGATACCAGAGAGAGATGGGGGGAATGATTAGACAGTCAGATTCTGGAGGATGAGTGAATAGATATACTAAAAAAGGGATGGAGTATCCCCATTCAGAGCAAATTCAAGATTATACAGTACTTCACCACTTTTCAAGCAATTTTTACACCTCAGTTAAACAAAGAAAGATCTCCCTTGTGTATGACAGCCTGTGCCCCTGGTGTAAAGCTCAAGATGCGCATCTACCTCACATGATGTACCAGGGTCCGAACTTACAGACATACTGGCACAAAAGTGAGGGTACACTCGCTGAGGTGTTTGCTAAACTAGTAACACAGGATGCACAAATTGTGCTATTCTAGGGACATGGATATGTTGTTCATCCACACTGTCTGGCAGGTTCCTTGTCGCTTTAAATCTTGCCGGAAGGTCTTCAAGCTGGCTCCTCCCACCCACCCGGGTGGTAAAACTCTCGGCTCCGCCCCATGATGCCAGATCTTCCTTACCGCTTGGAAGCTCAGGTTCCCTCCTTAACGCTCTGCGTGTAGACTAGATCCTAATTCTTCGGTTTGCCCGAAACTTATTTTAACATTTTCTAGACTTCGGTCAAATTTTTCCCTCGCAGCTGCGATGGACAAATCGACTCCCGGATTTCGGCGGTGCCCTTGTGGGCAGAAGATGTCCAGGACGGACCCGCACTCCACGTGCATCTACTGCCTCGGCCTAGAACATGACCCGCAGGCCTGCGAGTTATGCCGTTCATTTTCGGCCAATGTCCTGGAAGACCGCGCTGCCCGGTTGCAACTTGGGCGCCCCGAGAAGCGCTACCCGCTGGTTAAGTCGAAGGAGGCCCATTGGGCGGTTACCGCGGCAGCTGGCTCGGCTGAGCAACTCGAGCAGATGATCGCCCTCCAGGAGGAGGCGGCACAGGCCGCATCATCCTCTTCCTCGGTCGTGGCATTTATCCCGCTCTCACTGGATACCTCGTATTCAGCTTCTTTCAAGGAGCTTTGCCAATCCCTTTCCACGAAGGGAGAGAGGCCATCGGGACATTCCTCTTGGTCCAAAAAGAAGGACTCAAAGGGTAAGTCCCATCGTCGGCGTTCGTGGGAGCGGGAGAGGTCCCCTTCCCCGGACAGTCGACACTCGACTTCGGTCGAGGTTGCGGCTAAGGCTGCTGGCTTCACGGTGTCCCCACCAGGCCAGCCAGCCGAGACACCCGTCGACGCGGTCAAGATTTTTCTCAACCCATCAGACGGGCTGTCGACTGGTGAAGCCGACAACCCTTCTTCACCGGTTGCCCCGGTGGAGACCGAGAACTTGCCTGCGCCTCCGGTGCCGCAGTCCCTGGTTAAGGCTTCCGAGCTGAGGGAAGAGCGGGTGTCCCCTGCCCCTTCCCAGACCCGTCCTCAGAAACGCCGAGGATCTCGGTCTCGGACATCGTCTCGGTCCAGCCGATCCCGCCGACATCGACGGTCTCAGTCTCGGCACCGAAGTAAGCGGTGCCGCCGCTCGTCCTCATCTTCCTCCTCGGAAGAGGAGAGGCTTCAGCGCAAATTGCATCGACGCTATGAGGACCTGATGTGGCAGCAGTTACTTCTGTCCGGGAACAAGCCGATGCCGTCGCCTTCCCCAGCCATCTAGTGGCTGTCACCCGAGCAGCCGAAACAACCCCTCGCGGTAGCCAAGGTGCCCAAGCCAGGGCCGGTAGTTCAGCCGAAACCAGCTGCCTTACTGATTATGGTGGAACCTCTGCCTCCACAACCGAAATCGGGGGCGCCGACCAAGGACTCTCGGTCGGGTCAGGGCCTGCCCCACAGGTTGTCGGTCACCCTCACTCCTGACCGTCCTCGGCAGGTGGAGGGTGGATCAGGCCCCAGGCAGCTCTTCGCGGACTCCTCGGAGTCTGATGACGACTCCTCCCTGTTCTCCAGGCCCACTGACCTGGAGTCCTCCAGGGGCCAGTCGATGGACGAAAGCCCATCGTCCTTCATGGGTTTGCTTCGGCTCATCTCGGAGTCCACTGGGATGCAGCTCAAGCCCGTATCCAAGCGGGCCAGGTATCCCCTGACGGAGATGCTGGACTGAGGGGATTCACCCACGGAGGCCTTTCCGGTGGCTGAAGCCATTGTTGGCCCAGCCTTGGAGCTCTGGCAGCGGCCTGCTTCCTGTCCTGCACCTTCAGCCAGGATGGCCAGGAAGTATGCGGTCCCTACCGGCTCTTTGCCTGGTTTTTCGGAACACCCCTCTGCTGAGGGGTTGGTCACTGGCAGCGTTTTCCGGTGTTCCGGGAACGCTAGGGATGTGGACAAGCCCCCCGACAAGGAGTCCAAAAAGTTGGACTATGCCTGGCGCAAGGTGTACGCTGCGTCCTCCCTTGGCCTCCGCCAGGCCAGCTCGGCCATGCTGATGGCACACTTCTCCCACGCCCTCATGGGCTCCCTGGATGAGGTGATCCCTCATCTCCCGGCCGACCTGTAGACCACGGTCTGGCAGGTACGGGATCAGGATAGGGCAGTGGCTAAGCAGCAGCTCCAAACGGCTCTGGACATCGGAGACTCCTGTGCCAGATCGGTTGTGGCCGCGGTGGCCATGCACCACAGAGCATGGCTGAGGATATCCACCTTCACGGCGGATACCCAGCACAAATTGGCGGATGTCCCCTCTTCTTGGGGACCGACCTCTTCGGCCATGTAGTGGAAGGTCACCTCCAGCGGGTCGAAAAGTCCAATGCCACTCTGGACTCGGTCACCTCCACCCAGAAGGACAAAGGCCGCCAACAGCAGCAGCACAAGTCCTTTCGTCCTTCTGCGCCTGCGGCATGTCTGGCCCAACAGCACCAGCACCAGGGCCAACAGGCTCATGCTTGGCATCCCAAACCCAAGCCCGCGGCTTCCTCCAACAGGAAGCCGGAAGCAGGGAGGTAAAGGCCCAGGAGGTCCCTCAGCCGGTCCCTCCTCTAAGCCTGCCCAGTGACTGGTTGAGGGGTGTCGCCCCCAGCCTCGTCACTCCCTCCCGGGTCCCCCCCCCGTGGGGGGACGGCTCCGCCACTTCCTTTCTGCTTGGTCCGTTAGCATCATGGACCGTTGGGTTTTGGAGGTGTCAGGAAAGGGCCTGCCCCTGGAGTTCGAGCAGGCCCCGCCCTTCCGAGCCATCGCCCCTCAGGAGGCTACGGAGTCCGCAGCCTCTTTGTCGGCTCGCCAAGCCGATATTGCCCTGCTCCTCGAAAAAGAGGTACTCAGGAAGGTGGCGGATCCTCCTCCAGACCCAGGGTTTGTGCCCAGGTAATTCCTGGTCCCAAAACGGACGTGGGGCTGGCGCCCCATTCTTCTCGACCTGCATGACCTGAACAGGTTCCTAAGGTCTCGGACCTTCAGGATGGTCACTCTGGCTCAGACAATCCCATCCTTGGAACGAGGCATGTGGTTCTTTTCTCTGGACCTTCAGGACGCGTTCCTTCATGTCCCAATCCATCCGTCTCATCAGAGATTCCTCCGCTTCAGAGCGAAGGGATCCCTTTACGAGTTCCGGGCCATGCCCTTCGGCCTTTCCCTAGCTCCCAGGGTCTTCACCAAATGCATGGCAGTGGTGACAGCATTCCTGCGGCACTGAAGGGTCCGGGTGTACCCCTACCTGGACGACTGGCTGATTGCAGCCCCCTCCAGAGAGGAGGTGGAGCGGTACAGAGATCTGGCTCTCCAGGTTTGCTCTCAGGTTGGCCTCCTCATCAACGAGGCCAAGTTGGAACTCATGCCAAAGCAGGTGATACAATTCATCGGGGCAGAGCTCGACTCTCTACAAGCCAGAGCACGGCTCCCAGCGGAGAGGACCGAGGTTCTTTCGTCCTTTGCCCAATCATTTCAAGTTGGTGAATCGCGCCCTGCTCGGGACTTCCAGTGCCTCCTGGGCCTCATGGCGGCCTGCACCAGCGTGGTCTGTTGGGCCCGCTGGTACATGCGTCCCCTTCAATGGGGCTGGCCAGCCAATGGTAACAGCACTTCGATCTGCTGGATCAGCTAGTGACAGTGACCCCGGGGATGTGGAACACTCTCCAGTGGTGGACCATTCCAGCACATCTGCAGGAGGACATCCCGTTTGTCCGCCACGCGCCGACAGTCTCTCTATCGACCGATGCCTCTTTGATGGGTTGGGGTGCCCATCTGGGGGAGCACATAGCGCACGGCCTCTGGTCCCCTCGGGAATCCCAATGCCATATCAACCTGTTGGAGCTTCGAGTGGTTCATCTAGCTCTCAGTGCCTTCGCTCCGTTTCTACGAGGTCAAGTGGTTCAGGTCCAGATGGACAATACCACGACCATGTACTACCTAAACCTCCAGGGCGGGACGCACTCCATGCCTCTGTGCAGGGAAGCTCTCCACATTTGGTCACTCGTGCGCAGCCTGGAGGCGGATCTCCTCGCCATTCATGTGGCAGGAGCCTCCAACACCCTGGCCGATGCCCTAAGCCGGATAGGGGCTGCGTCTCATAAGTGGTCTCTCCTGCCGGAGGTAGTACAAGATCTCTTCTCCCACTGGGGCACGCCTCAGGTGGACCTGTTTGCCTCCAGGGAGAATGCAAAGCTGAAACTGTTTCATGCCCGCCCCCCTCAGCAGGGCTTGCTGCAGGGGGATGCCTTCTCGAAGCCGTGGACCCCGGGCCTCTTCTACGCCTTTCCCCCATTTCCCTTGATCCACAAGGTGCTTCTCAAGGTGAGGAGTGACAAGGCGCAGGTGATTCTGGTAGCCCCAGACTGGCCCCGCCAGTTCTGGTATCCAGATCTCCTCAGTCTCAGCTCCAGGCTCCCAAGGCGGCTTCCAGCCCACCCGGACCTGATCTCAGTCAATCAGGGGAAGGTATTCCATCCGGACCTTCAATCCCTGCACCTGACAGCCTGGTTCCTGAGCGGCTAGAGTTCCAGGCCTTGGGTCTTTCAGATGAGGTCCTCAACGTTGTTGAGGCGTCCCGTAAGGAGTCGACCAGAAAATGCTACGTCTTCAAATGGAAGAGATTCTCCATTTGGTGTCAGGGCAAGGGCCTGGACCCTTCCTCCTGTTCCTTGGCAAGAATTTTGGACTACCTGTGGTCCCTTTCTCAACAAGGACTCGGTCGACAACCCCTTAAGGTGCACCTGGCAGCCATCTCTGCTTACGGGGCGCGGGCCGGGAAGCAGTTGGTGACGCAGGAGAAGGTGGTCTGGCGCTTTTTCAAAGGCCTTGATCACATATCCCCTCCGGTGCGAGAACCTCCACCTCCGTGGGATCTACTGCTGGTATTGGCTAAGCTCATGGGCAAGCCATTCGAACAGATGCACAGGTGTGACATCTCTCACCTGTCGTGGAAGACCGCCTTCTTGGTGGCTATCACGTCAGCCAGAAGGATGGGAGAGCTCCAGGCGCTTTCCATAGAGTCTCCTTATCTGGTCTTCCACAGGGACAAGGTTGTCCTGCACCCCCATCCGAAATTCCTTCCGAAGGTGGTGTCGGAGTTTCACCTTAACCAGGTGTTGACTCTGCCGGTGTTCTACCCCAATCACACCTCGGAGGCCTAATATAGTCTCCACACTTTGGACCCTAGAAGAGCGCTCGCTTATTACAAGGAGCGGATGGCTGAAGTTCGGGGAGAGGTTCGCCAGCTGTTTGTCACCTACGCTGAAGCCGCACCTGGCAGACCTGCAGCCAAGCAGACGATAGGCAGGTGGGTCACCTCCTGCACAGATCTCTGCTATAGGTTGGCGGGCATGGAGCCTCCCAGAGGGATAAGAGCTCATTCTACCCGCCATACCGCTGCATCGGTGGCTGCTTCCAGGGATGTCCCTATCCAGGAAATCTGCAGGGCTGCTACCTGGAAGTCAGCACACCCCTTCATCACCCACTACCACATCGACCTTGAGTCACGCCGGGATGCTGGTTTTGGAGCCTCGGTTCTCCAGTCATTCCCTAAGTAGGGGGTGTGTGCCTTGCCTCCCTCCTCCCAGAGAACTGCTCGGAGTCTGCCAGACAGTGTGGATGAACAACATATCCATGTCCCTAGAAATACAGGTTACTCACCTGTAACAGGAGTTCTAGGAATGGTATATGTTGTTCATCCACACGACCCACCCGACCTCCCCGGCTTCGACGCACAATCTGGCTTCCAGCGGGCTAGATCTGGCATCATGGGGCAGAGCCGAGAGTTTTACCGCCCAGGTGGGTGGGAGGAGCCAGCTTGAAGACCTTCCAGCAAGATTTAAAGCGGCAAGGAACCTGCCAGACAGTGTGGATGAACAACATATACCATTCCTAGAACTCCTGTTACAGGTGAGTAACCTGTATTTATGGGACCTGGAGCAAACAGAAGACCTACAGGAGTGTCAGCTAAAATGTGTCTATATAGTTATTATGTGTGCCAAATTAGGTATTTTAACACAATGGAAAAGTGAAGAAACCCCACAGGGGAAAATATGGCTTCAGCAACTAGCTGACTGTGCCCTAATGGAGGGACTGATTTACAAATCTAGGGAAGATCCAAATGTATGACAAAAGGTGGCTGGCTCTGGAAGAATTATTGGAAAACAGACCCGGGAGGAAGGGTCCCATCAGTCCTACTACACAGTAAATTATTTCAATTGACTCAAGGTAAACTGAACTTTAAACTGCACCTAATTCCATTAACATACTAGAAGAATGAACAACTGTAAACAGTATAAATGTTCAGTTATGAGTTGTTTTTAATTGTTTACAGCTCCCTAGATAATATATATATTTATTTATTTCAAACGTTTTACCAAGAAAGACATACTAAGCTGGTATCAGTTCATTTCCAGATGCGTCCTGGGGAGAGGGGAAGAGAGGAGGAGAACAGACACAATACTGAGTATAAAATACATAGAATGGAAAGGAGTATATAAAAATAAACAAGACAATAATGCTCAAGAATAAATCTGCCAAACAGTACATTACATACAGTAAACTGTGGAATTGATGAAAGAGCAATTAATCAACATATCAAAAAGGAACACAGAGAATGATGCTAAGGAAATGGGAAGTGCTGAAAAAATGATGGGAGCTACAGATGTAAGGGGTCCAGCCCAATATCTGAAACAACTTCAGGAGTGAGTAGGAAACTCATGGAAGAGAGCTTTAAGAACAGGAAAGGAAGGAGCAGAGTGAAAAGAAGGGGGAACAGAACCCCACAGTTTAGGGGAAACGGAACAAGAAGGGACCTTGGCCAGTAGTAGATTTCATATGAGGGAGAGCAAAACAGTGACAGAGAGCATTGTAAAGAGAGTATGAGGGACAAAGGGGCAAAGGAGAGGACACAGACAAGATATCAGGGGAGAGAGCCAAACAAAAATTTAAAGATAAAGGAAACACAGTGGGTAAGGTGCTTGGCATCGTGGGGGAATAAAGGGTACAGTAATGTGTATACAAGAGTTTATCAAGGGCAAAGTGACAGAAGGAGTGAAAGAGAGGGTCCAGTATAGCTAAAGTAGACTTTGGAGCAGCATTATAAATGATGTCTCCATAGTTAAAATAGGCAGAATCATCTTAGTGAGGATTTCTCGGCATACAGGAAGCAGAATGCTTCTCTTACCTCTGTATAGCTCCCAAAGCTTGAGGGTGGAGCTTCCTGTGGATAGCATCCACATGAACAGAAAAATCTAGATGGTGATCAAGCCAGACCCCGAGGTACTTAAAGGTGGCAACATCTTCAACAGCCACACCATCAAGGGTAGGAAAGGAAGGAAGAAAGGGAGAGGACTCTAGAAAGTCTCTGCCTAGTGCCAAAAGTCATGAAGACTGTTTTCTTGGCATTGAGGGATAACTGATTAACAAGGAACCAATGCTAGATATTGTTAAAATCCAGCTGGAGTTCGTTCATAAGGTTAGGGGAAGGGGAGCCACAGGAAGAGAGAACTGTATCATCTGCATACATATGTACTGGCACAGAGGAACAGGCCTTGGGGAGCTCAGTTAGAAAAATGGAGAAAAGAATAGGACTAAGACAGACCCTTGGGGAACGCCTGAGCTTATAATGCAGTTACATACTTAGGTTACATATTTTAATATAGTAAAATGCATTTTAATGTACACAAAATGATGTACAGCAATCCCAGTGTGATTTAAATATTGTATATCTTTTTGGAAAACTCAATTAACTATATCTGAAAAAACAAAAACAAGGTCTCGATAACCAGGCATATAGGATGATGGTAAACACTGCATCATAATACACAGAAATCTAATTTAGAAAATACAGTGACTCACAGGTCAAGAAATGTCACACGTTTCTACCACTCGGTTTCTCATATCATAGGAATTGTGATAAGTCGAATTCATTATTCAGGACTTTTGGGATTCTGGTATCCGGTTCTCACATACAAAATACCTCCCTTTGGAGGAGGCATCAGGTGATATCCCTTCCCCTTGGTCCCAGTGAGACCCATTCAAGTGCTATCACAGGGGTGCATTAGAACCATAACCGGCTTCAATGTAATGCTTTGCCATTGCATAGTTAATGTTCCCAACTCCGATAGCAGTTTTATGTTTAGATATGCTTTGTCTACATTGGCATTTTGCTTGTCCCGTGTATTTCTTCCCACAAGGGCAAGTCAGCCTGTATACAACTTGCATTATACTGCAGTTTATGAAGTCCTTGTACAAGTATCACTCGTCTGTCCTTGGGTGAACAAAATATTTGCAGTCCACTGTGTTGTTGCACTTCTTACATGACCCTCACTTGAAATTTCCTTTGAGTCAAGGTGTAGCCAAGTAATCCTTCATGTTCGCTCCTGAGGTAAGATGCTGTGTACCATCTTGCCCCAAGGTTTCTACCCCTCCTGAAATAACTCATGAGTTGTTGTTTGTAATTTCTTTACAGTTATTGTCTGCTTTTAGTAAGGCTCAGTGTTTCTTTGCCACACCTCCTATTTGTTTTGCCACCAGATTGTTCTTTTTTGTTAGGTGCTCCTGCCCAAAAGTATTTGTGCTCCACTATATGTCCTGTTTATTACATCTGTAGGACACAGTATTTCCTCTCTTTAAATCTGATGATCATCTCTCTCGTTTTCTCCTCAAATTCTTTTTCAGTTGAGCAATTTCTTTTTACTCTAAGCATCTGACCAACTGGCATGTTGTCCACTAGACTTTTTGAGTGGTAACTGTCTGTTCTGAGAATTAAATCTCGGGGTTTCCAAAAGATAGCAGTCTGTAAGCCCTCCTATGTGACAGAAATACAGTAAGTACATCCAGATAATGTACCTTTTTTATTTCTGCAGTAAATTGTACGTGATTATTAGTAGAATTAATATAATCAATAAATTCTTGCAAGATCATTGGGTCTTTTTGCTATACTAAAAGAATGCCATCTATAAATCTCAACCAGCTTTTTATATTGAGATATTTACTGAATTAGACTTTTCATTGAAGATAAATTTCTCTTCCCAGCACCCAACATACAGATTTGCAAACAGAACAATGATTTGGGGAATAGTGTGTATGCTACCAGGCAACTGAGCCTGAAAGGAGACGTTTCTTTTCTAATAAGGATGCAAAAACAGTGAAATATTGCTAAACTATAAATACATTGAGTAAGACTGCTATATTGATGGAATACCAAAGAACCACATTAAAGTATGGCTTCAGTTAAACAGTTGGGGGGGGACATTTTCAAAGGAGATGCGCTGGTGCATCTGAGATGTGCGGGCACTTCTCAAGAAATGCACCGCAGTGCGATATTCAAAGGGAGGAGATGCGTTGTGCACCTCTGGCTGCGCCCAAGCACAGTGATAATGTGTGCGGCGCATCTCAAGGGGGCGTGCCCATGAATATGTGGCACATCCCCATATTCAGCCAAGATGTGCGGCACAGCTGCCCACACATCTGAGATGTGCTGCACAAAGTTAGGCATGGAAGAACCATTCCTAAGTCCAGGCCAGCCACAGGTGGGCTGCTGTAATTGCACACAGCAGCACAGCAGCCGCCAGCCCCTGCAGCCCGGTGGCAACCGCCCATTCCCAAACCCTGACCACGGTGTACATATGAAAATATTAAAGCCCCCATTCCCTAGTAGTCTAGTGAAACCCCCCGCCCATCCCCGAACCCTGACTGCAGTGTGCATAGTAAAAGTAACTGTCCCCATTCCCTGGTAGTCTAGTGGAAACCCCCAATCCCTGAACCACGCTCTCCGTAGCAGTACCCATGCCCCCCTTTCCATAGTGTAGTGGCCCCCCTCCATCCCGATCCTGTTCAAGCGATCATTGCAACCCCCACCCATTTCCATGGTGTAGTGGCCCCCATCCCAATCCCTGTTGGTACTATTATTGTAACCCCAAACATTTCCATTGTGTAGTGGCTCCCTATGGAAGCGGGTGGGGTTACAATAATAGTTCAAGCTGGATTGGGACTGGAGGGGTTCTACTATGGAAAAAGAAATGGTTATGGAGGTTCATGACACGGGAATGGGCAGGGGCGGCAGGGCTCAGCGCATTCTGCCGGGTGCATCCCTGCAGAATGTATGAAAATGCGGCCACAATGAGCATGCAAATGGCCCATTTGCGCCTTGCATGCCTAATGGACGCATCTGCATTTTTCTGGCTGAATATCGGGAATCTGAGTCCAACGCACTTGGGGATGTGCCACACATCCCCATTCCAGGTATTCAGGCCATCCCCTGGGATGCGCTGGTGCACTTTCAGTGGCTCCCATTTGCACCACCCACTAGGACTGCTATATTCAGACGAGCTGCACGCATCTCGTTTGAATACTGCATTTTTTTGCACTAGCCCATTTATTTGGGCAGTGTATCTAGATTTGCCATGCATACCCCGGGCTTTGAAAATGGGGGCCCCAGTGTAATATAATATTACCCTTCAGCAAGCAAGAAAATGTGCATATTTTTACTGTAGTTTATTTATTTTTGTACAAAAAATAGAGATGGTTGAAATAGTCATATTCCGGATACACGTTTGCTTTACAAACTTGAGTGCTAGTTTGAGGTCACAAGGGCATGTGTGGAAACTGACTGGAGGGCGGTTCAGGAGGGACATGAGGAAGTAATATTGTTTTACAGATAGGGTGGTGGAGCCGTGGAACAGCCTACCAACTGAAGTAGTATGCGCTAAAACAGTTAATGGTTTCAAGCACGGCTGGGACACTGTCAAGGGTATTGTGATCACTCAGAGTGACAGAATCAGAGGGCTAGGATCCTGAATAGACAGTAGGTCCCAGGGTTAGATAAGGAACTCAGGCAGACTGAATGTGCCATTGGTCTTTTTCTGTCGGCATTGTCTATGCTTCTATGTTTATGGAAGCCTAGTCTGGGCATATTACAATCAAAGTTGGACTATGTACCTGTATGACATTTTGAACTTTTTTAATATATAAATAAAAGCATTCACATAGTATACAAGGAACTTAGTCTGTTTTTTTTTTTGCAAAGACCAGTGTGCCCACCCACACACAACACTGTTGCCCCAGATACCTTTAGAAGAACAAAATATAAAGTTACCATAATGATAGTGTGTCCACCTATACAGAGCACTGCTCCCCCCAGATACCTCTAAAGGAACGAAATATCACATTTCCATAATGAAGCTATTTTAACCAATCAGCAATTAGAATTTCACTACCCATAAGGACACCTCATAATTTAAAGATGCTGTCTTCCACATGGTTTAAATAAGTGGAGCATTCCATTTCAAAGAGTAAGGGGGGACATTATAGAAAAACCTTTTCTTATAAAAAAAACTTTTAATGATTTGTAACATATTTGTCAGTGCTCTAAGGATGCCTTCTAAACATATTTCAAACAACATATCCCAAGGGTACTGGAACCAATCAGCTTTGCTTCCCATTTCTCTCCTCCGGACAGCACACATGAATACACATTTACAACCTTAAGAGATATCCTGGGCCTATCCGTAAACAGTTTCCCCATCAGCACCCCCGTCCCATTCTGAGGCATACAGGCAGCAATTAGAGGTTACTTGATAACAGAGGGTTTACTGCAGTACAGTACCAAGACAACTTTACCTCTGGAAACTCTGTGCACCTCATAAAAGGAATACAGATGAGAACCAAAAGAAAGCACTAGGTAAAGTAATAACTCCCATCTTGGCAAGGCAAATGTGTCCACTGCAGGCTTCTGTGTCTTCAACTTGCCCGTCATGTGCATTCTTCAATAAACTGACTTGTTGACTACAAAACGTTTCCCTGAAAAACAAGAAGGAATAGGTAAGAATGGCTGAATATTACAGAAGATACAGCTTTCCCTCTTTGGAGCATAGATAAGGCTCCAATTCAAGCATCTGCCCTTAAAGAGCTAGTTGACACAAACAAGTTAAGCCAATAGGAGCTGTCAAAAACTAACCATCCACCTCACTTACCTGATCAATGCATTAGAAATATTAAACTGTAGGCTGGCCCGGTGGCGCTGAGGGCTGAGGTGCTGGATGCCTTACCTCGCGCCATGCTGGCAACCCATGTTCAGGAACAAGCACGGGCAGCCGGAGGTTGGCAGGGTTGGAGAAGGATTGAGCATCCGAAGGATGGCTCTCCTTCTCCACGGAGGGGGGACAACAGTGGTCGGCACTTGACTGGCCCCTGTTGGAGACCAGGAGACAGTGCACTGACGCTGCAGAAAAGGGGCGGAGTTGGGGAAGATGTCTGGAAGGAGCACGTGTGGACGCGTGCACGCTCCCTCTGTTGGCGTCACTGCACGCTCTCTCCCCTCCCAGGGGAGAAAATAGAAACCTCCCTCAGCAACATGAAGGCTGCCCCGATGGTGCCGCCATGATCGTGCCCAAGCTAGCTCCTTCCTGCGCCTGCCCTCCGGGTCTCCACAGTGGCAGGGTAAGTACCCACTGGGATACGACCTGGGGAGGCTGTGGTGGGGAGGTAAGAGCTCTGGCCGCGATCAAGGCTGTGGCCGTGAAGGCAGGCTGGAACAGTGGGGAACCAAAGGCACAACCCCCCCAGCCAAAGGATATAAATAAATAAACTAAAAAAAAGAAATATAAAATTGTTATTTTGAAAAGTAATATCGTGCCTGAACCTTTGCTAATTACAGTGTGGCACAACTGTAAAATGAAAGCACAGACAGACGCTTTCTCTGCCTACTTTGCAGAAGGATAAGAGGAGCTTTGCCTGCTGCTTTCTGCATACTGTACTGGGATAATCAAGGCCTGAAACTGTAACACTTCATAATACACGGTTTTAAATGTAAAAACAAAATAGGAAATGAATAGCACGGATTCAGTGTGTCGGTGGACTGAGAAAGCACCTCAGCTTCCATTTCACAATAGACTGGCTCCACTGAAGGAAGTGGGGGTTCAGGCAAGAAATTAAAAAAATACATTACAGAGATCAATCTTTATGCAGTTTTACTGGTCCAGGGATCAATCAAGGCTGTCTTGGGCCAGCATGATTCACCTACATGGTTGCTGATATGGTTAGTTTGTATTCTGAGTCAGGACTGGAAGTGCACTGTAGGAAAAAGGAAAGGCAGTGTTGGAAATGAACAGTTACATTTGATGCCTACATTGGGCAGGAGTTTCAAAGGCACGTGTCCCTGTTTCAGCACAACTTTGCACAACTGCGCCAAAAATTATGCTGCAGCTAGACCACTAGGTTGTATAGCTTTTGGCGTAATTATGTAAAACTGCGACACTCACCTTATGTCACGACCGGAAGGATGCTGCACCTGTGGCAGCATCCTACACTTCTGAAAATCCTGTCCCTTGGGTCTCCCACACTGCGTCGTCTCTAAGGCTCTGCTTGTCACAAAAGACACTTACCCTGGAACACCAGGCATCCCCACCCTTCCTAGCTTTCAATGTGTCACCTACGTATAGGCCAAGAGGTCAGTCAAGGTCATGTGAGGTCTGTATCCAGTTCCCTTGCTTGCATATTGAGAGTGAATTTTTATTTTTAGTTACAAAAGAAAGTAAAATTAAACATTTTGCAAAACATCTAAACAACTTTCAGTATAGAGAGCCATGTAGGAAGGCACTAATATATGGGGTGGGAGCTGTTAAGAGCTGTAAATAATTTGCATTCAGTTGCTTAGAGTGCCTATAAACCGTTTAGGTGGATATGTCTTTAGAGGTATTTGGGTCCCAGCACAAAAAGGAAAAGTGCATTACCTACCGTAATTCTTGATCTTCTCTTGTATCTTCACCATTCATTACTTCTGGGTGTAGCAGATGGCGCACCGTCACGGAAACTTTTTTTTTTTTTTTTTAAAGTTGCCCTACGGCCCCGCCCTCGAGAGGCGGCGTCATGCGGGGCGTCGCTAGTAATGAATTCCACCTCCTCCAACTCAGTTCTGTGAGCCGGAGAGGCAAAATGAAAGCAGAAAATATAGATAGCGAGGCAAGATAGCGAGGGATAGCAAAGCAAGGAAGAATGAACTGAAAAGGAATAAGCCGATGGAGGAAGGACAGAGGAGATAAGAACATCCCTAGCCTAGGGAGTGCAGGGCCTCCTTACCTGGGCGACTCTAGGAGGAGAGATGAGTAAGAAATGAGAAAATAGAAGAAGAAGAAAGAGAGAGGTATGGATGTTGAAGGGACCAGAATGCCCAACGAGCATAGTTAGCTTGTAGCTGAAGAGGCTGAGCTAAAGGGGAACAAGAATCCCGGAGATAGAGCTGAAGAGAAGGTTCACCGAACCCGCTAGACAGACTCAGGAGGGCATAGTCCTCATCTTCAACATGCCATTGTTCTTGACACCCACCTCGGGCTCCTGGCCGCGGAAGGCCTTTAACTGGAGGACAGCCGAGGAGGGAAGAATAAAACCCCAGCAGCATGAGAGCGCTGCTCAGGGGTTTAGAAATGGAAAATGTAAGCCTTTCAGGCGTTCCAAGATAGAAAGGGGACTCAGACTGACTGGCTAAGGCCGGCCAAGGCTTAGGCTGGCTAAGATTGGATATGGTCAGCAGAGCTCTACTGTAAAAATTGTCCAGGAGGACACTTAAAGGGAGAAACCACTTAGCAAAACAGCGAGAAGGATAGCCTACCTTCTCATTTGCCTTCTTGTTTGATTTCTCCTTTTCCTTTTTTTTTTTTACAGATAAAAAATTTTTTTAACTAGATGCATGACCCAGATACCAAGATGCCTATAGCAGTCGGAGAGAGTTCCCTCAGCATTTTTTTTTTTTTTTAGAAGAAAGGAACAGACGTACTCGTTCCTCTGCTCTGCAAGGCAAGAATAGAGGGGGGGGATTAGATTTCAGGGCAACTATCTGAACACAGGATTGCAGGATCAGAACTGAATAGCCTGAGCCAGGCCAAACAACCCAGAGGTATCTTGCCATAAGAATAGCAAGAGATAGTTGTGCAGTCTGATGTCAATGCAATCCACGAGATGGCCCATGAATCTTAGAGTAAATAATTTTTCTGGATTTTAACCCCAAAGAAGATTTTTTTTTTTTTTTGGAAAATGAAGCAATTTTCCTATATTTTATATAAATGCAGAGAGAGGAGGACGGAGGTGGAGAAGCCACAGGAAGAGGCCACTGAGGGGATGGTGGGCGGGTGTAAGTAATGAATGGTGAAGATACAAGAGAAGATCAAGAATTACGGTAGGTACGTAATTTTCCTATCTTCCCTTGTCAATCTTCACCATTCATTACTTCCTGGGTGAGTACCAAGCTCCTCTTCCCCTGGAGGGGGAAGAGGCCATACCCTGAGGGAACAAGACCCCCAGCCTTCTGTTGGTGAGAAACAGAAGGAGAAGACCCTGGCTTATTCAGAAAGCCTAAGTGGGAGAAGAGCTAGGAGGTGCCTCCCGAGGGCGAGGAGCGGAGGGCCCTGTAAAGTCTCTAGCTCTGGAAGAAAAGAGCGGTCCCCGGGCGGAGAATCACCCTACGCCGGGCCAGGGGTGACAACCTGGAAAGACGAAGCCATGCCGTCCGCCTGATGCAGATCGCTGTCCCCGCAAGCCTGGAAGCCACTTCATTGGCATCATAAGATGCCCTTGCTTGGTGTCTTGCCAGCTCCAGGCCTACCTCGGAGAGGGCAACGGCTTGTCTGGTTTGCTCCGTATCAGGCATAGATGCCAGCAGCTGGGACATCATCGACCACAGATGCGGTTGTAGGCAGCGTGGTGAGCCTGATGTGATGCAATACATGCACTCGCACGAGAAGAAGAGAACACTCTTCGTCCCCAGCGGTCGGACTGGAGAGTCGAATCCGGTGGGCGGTCGTCGCCAGGCAACGCGGCCCAGAAGGAGTATCCAGGTATACCAAACCTGAGGCGGGTTGGAAGGGAACCTAGAGACTCAGAGGGGCACAATACCTACGCTGGCAGTCCGCGGGGCTGGGAAAAAGCGGCAGGGACTGCCATGACCGGATAGACGCCTCCTGGAAGGATAGGCCAGGAAGGTACCACCAGATGCTGGCACTGAATTCACCAAGGAATTCCGCGTCTCCCGTTCGGTTTGTCTCTTGAGCGTAGAAATCGGAGATCCCTCACCATCCTCGAGAGGAAGCTGATATTCTGTGAAATCAGCATCGGAGGACAGATGAGCAGGGGTTCCTCTCCCTGGAGGAGGAGGCGAGGATGATGGGAACTGGAATGCCCAGAGAAGATTCCTGCGGCGGTGGGAGAGTCGAAAGACCCGCTCATGCATGTATCTAACATATGAGGGGGCCAGAGAACCCTGAACTGCCCCAGGATAGCGGACCCGTGGGACCGACATGGCCTGGGAGCGGGGGTGGTGAAGGCAGAGAGATGGGAGAGGGGCACCTCCTCGGAGGTAACTGCTCTCTGCGAGGGCTCTGGAATCCGGGGAAAGGGGCCCTGGAAAGAGGGATCCCGGATATCAGACCAGGCCGAGAAGCGGAACTCTGGGAAGCGGAGCCTGGAAGACCCTGGGGAGAACCTCCCCTATGGCAGCCTTGGGACTGCATGGATCCAGAAGGGCAGTCCACTGACGCCGCGGAGGACACCTAGAACCCTGGAGGAGGCGAGGCTCTGCACTTGGCTCCTGGCCACCCCCTGGGTGGCCAAGAAGACCGAGACAGCAGACCCCTGCCCCTCAACCTCAGACTCGGAGGCCCTCCTCCTCGACCACAGCGTCCCCCTGTCCCTAGAGGCAACAGCACCCGTGAGTAGCTGTCACTGGGCCTCCAGAGGACCTCCCCTCGTCACCCCGCCTGCCCCGGAACTCCGCCACCCCAGCAGAACCCTCAGGAGGACGACGGAAGGGGGGACAGAGGGAGGGGCCCGCTGCGCCGCCTGGCACCTCTAGCCACCGGGGACCCAGACTCCGAAGAGTGGGGGTGCCAGGATGGGTCCACGTCTGAATCATCGCCCTCCGAGGAGGATGAGATCAGCAGGACCTCAATGCTGGCCACCCCAGGGGTCCCTGAGGCCACGGGGCCTCGAACGGCCCTGGTACCAAGGGAGGCGCCGCTCGCCTCCTTCACGCCGGTAGCAGCCAGGCCTAGCTCCACACCCCCAGCAGCGCCCGGCAAAGGCGGCCTGCCTGGAGAAGGACAAGGACCTGGCGCCCGGTACGCGTCGGGCGAAGGCGGCACCGCCGGCAGGCGCGCCTTGTCCATCGGCGCGCGGCGCTGAGGCCTAAGCGGCACCGCCAGGCGCCGCCCGATCACCGGCGCCCCTGAGAGCTAGGAACCAGCATAGCCGGCGCCAGCTCAACCTGCACCGCGGCTTGAAGCAGGCGCGGGACTCAAAGCGGCACGGAAATGGCGCCGCGATCGATCACCGGCACCGACGGCGCCAGGATCCAGCAGCGCGGCGACGCCAGTCACCGAGCCAGGCCCAAAGTCGAGGGCCCGCACGCGAGGCCTGCACCTCGAAGAGTGACTGCGGGCGGTGTCGGCGCCGCGCCCAGGAGGGACTGACGCTCCCCGACACGCGGAAGGGCCTCCTCCTCCTCGGCAAAAAAGGCGAGGAGACCCCTCCTCCTCAGACCGTATAGGCCCGGGAGGGGACCGGAGGAAGGGCCTAGAGACCTTACCTGAAGAATCCCTTGGCTGACGTCGTCCCCGAGGTCGGCGGGGCTGCCGAGCAGGCAGCGGACTTGAGACCACAGCGGTCCATGGAGAAACAAGCGTCGCCGCGAATCCATGTCATAGTTTGGGTCCCAGGCAACGAAGACAAAGCGTATGCCGGTCCGAGACGGAGAAATGCCGCCACAGTAACACCGACGATAGGGCGCCGCAACGTTTTCGAAACACGCGAAGCTCGAACCGGACATAACGCAAAATCAACAAGAAAAACATAGGAAAGCACACCCGGCGCCGCTTAGAAATAAAAGAAACGGTCTTACCGATTAGCGTCCGAGTGTAGCGGAAGAGGAGTCGCAGGCGCGAGTCAAAATATGGACGCCCGAAACAGGTGCTGCCTCGGACGGCAGGAGAAACAGAACTGAGTTGGAGGAGGAGGTTGATCGCTACTAACGGCCGCCCCTCGCGCGACGCCGTCCTTCTGAGGCGGGCTTAGGCAACTTTTAAAAAAAAAAAAAGCCTATGACGGGTGCGCGCCTCCGGCTTACACCCAGGAAGTAATGAATGGTGAAGATTGACAAGGGAAGATCTGAACTCAGAGTACCAACTTCAAATCCTATAAAACCACACACTGTGTGACCCGGAGAAGTCAACTGATCCTCCTGTGCTCCAGTCTTGGCAGCCATAAAACTGGATCAAAACAGCAGAAAGATACTGCATAACTGCTAGGTTATCTGATATGAATATATGTGTAATCTGTATAAATAAACTGGCAAAAAAAACACACACAGTATACAGATACAGTATATGGGTCCATTAACCTGATAATGGGGAAGAATTTACTATGTTTAGAAAAAAACAACCATTAGTCAATGCCAAATGTTTGCTTGCAGTGTAACAAGACATTAAAGAGCCCCTGATATTGTTGGGACAACTCTGAGAAGCATAGCATGTAGACACAATATAGCTTATAGTTCACCCTTTTTTGTAATTGTTGACCTTATTTGTTTATTACTGAGGACATTTCCATGGAAACAGGATCTCTGCCCTAGTTGCTCTGTCGGTCTACTTCTGCAGTCACAATTCTGTATATGACATCTCTATCTGTTGCTGTGAACATAATTATGATGTCACATACAGGGCATTATGATGTCATGTGTAGACAAGCAGTCAAAGCTAATAAAGTCCCAGGGACAGTTATATTGCTTTAATGTCACTTCCATCAGTGATAAAGAAAAATGGGAAAGAACTGAAAAAAAAATATAGTTCTGGCTTATGGTACAGAAGGTAAAAGCACATAATTGCAAAACAGAGGGTTGCAGCTTCATCCCCCTTCAGGGCAACAAACAATACCATGTAAAGCAATCTGCGCTACAGTAAACTTGTAACCAGGCCAGAAATGTGGCGGACTGAAGCACTGGATGCCGCACCTCCCACCACACCAGCAACCTGGGTTCGGGAATGGAGCAAGGACGCTTGGGGGCTGGTGAGGGGGAGGCAGATTTAGCGTCCATCGACTGAACACCTCCTCCTTTGAGGTGGGGAAGGGGAACAGTGTGTACTGCTGCTTGGATACCACCTAGTGGAGGATTAATGGCACAGCCATGGTCACCAGAATTGAAAGTCGGAGGTGGGTGTTGAAAGCATGCACCGTCTTCATGGTCTATGTGTATCACTAAATGTCGCCAGGTCTAACTCAAGGGGAGTAATGAGCAGGAAAAATACAACTGTCTGCAGGATGATGCTGCAACCCTAAGGGCACCGCACCACCACTGTCCATGGCACCCACTCACGCAGTGAGGTATGACGTAGATGTGGTAAGTCCTGGAGGTGGGGTGAAGGGGCAAGGGTTCAACAGCAGAAGGGGGCCAATGGGGAGAAGCAGGAGGATAAAGTCCATTTTAAAACAAAAAAAAGTATTTCAAAAATATTTGAATGATAAACTGCATTTATTTATTTATTTGAAAATTGGTAATCGGAAGAGACACACTGAGCCAAGGCTCGTTTCCAGGTGCGACCCAAGGGACGGAAACAGTGGAAGAGCAGCAGTATAATACATAGAAGCAAAACACCTGAACAACATTCCATAAAAAGTTTGAATAAAATTAGAATAAAATGCGAAACATTGTAAGTGCAGAAAATAAACCGCAGTACAGCTCAGAAAGAATGCCTAGCAAGTGCACATTCAGAAGCAGCAGCAATACTTGGTGAACAAGGACAATACTGATAACATGCAATTGACCATAAGGGCAAGAATCTGCCTGACCGCAAATGGAGGGTGAAAACTGTGGTGGTGTGGAAGTTAAACCAAGGCAGGAGCAAGGTGGTGGTGGTATCAAGAGGAAGGAGAACAGGAACAGGAACAGGTGGGGAGGGGTTGAAGTTCCAATTAGTACCTGAGGGAGCCAGGGGATGGGGAGAGGCAGAGGGAAGAGGGGAACTGGTTCCAGATTGAGGGAAATGGAAAGAAAGCAGACTGGCCAGCAGAGGAGTGGGGTGAGGAGTGGCAAAAGTGCGATGGTCTCTAGAACAGAGGGAACAGGAAGCAGGGAGGAGTTGGGAGAGGAGAGGAGAGGTAAGAGGGAATGGAATCAAGCCAACATTTATATATGAACAGCGTTGGACTGGGGCAAAGTGGCCCCACCTGGAAAGTTGATACTGTGGCCCAGCTGGAAAATTAATAGGGAAGGGACCACAGTGACACACTCATATCAGTATCTGACTTCTGTTTGATATACTAGCTCTGTATTTGCATCTTATATTTACAAACAGTGCACAAAATAGAGTTTTTAAGGTGGCCAGCTACCCAATTGGGGGAGTAATTGGGCCAGTCTGTCTCTGGTTATTAAGGCGGAACGGTGAGCCTGGCAACGAGAGGGACAAAGGAAGATGGATAGGGATGAATACAGTGAACAGCGGTGGGTGCGGGGGAGGCGGGGAGCAGTCTGTAGCAAAATGGCAGAAGAAGTTGCAGAGGATGTCCAGTCTGGTGAGGGAAGCATAAGGGGCAGTGCCACAGACCAACTGTGTCTCTCACATGTTTGTTATCCAACTGGTATGAGGAACTCTTTAAAGGAAACATAAACCGTATGTAATTTAAATCAATGCCTTCCTGTCTGTAAGTAGAGGGACACACACACACACACACACACACACACACACACACACACACACACACACACGTGTGAGGCTTGATATTTATCTTCGAAGCCTGCTGATGTCTGCTAGCCTGGCTAATGGGAAGAAAACCAGGGTGACTGGTGGGACTTTCTTCTTTGAACTACAAGAAGTTTATGCCCATCAATCAGCTGAACACTGTCATCATCAGCCTTCTCAGCATTGGCTTTTGAGAGGCAAGCCTCCTGCATTTCTGCATCCATTTACTTATACAGTACACACCTATACAGCCCCCTACACTACTGTTACAATATGTTCACTTTGTGCATGCACGCAAGCAAACATAACAATGTAATGAAACAAGAGCTGCAACAGCCAACATGCTAATGTGCATAATGTGACACAGACCCACACATATTTCCATCAAGAAAAGATATGGTTAACTGGTTAACCAAGAAAAGTAGAAATACTGGTACCAGGCATACAAAGCTACTTGCAATTCTTTATTAAAGAATTAAAAAGACATTTTAATACATTTAACAATACAAAAAGGCATATTACCTGTGCAGTGGTGGTGACCAAAAGCCCACCAAGAACCTGACAGGTTTCACCTACTGGCTTTTTCAGGGTGTCCCGGATGCATAGGGGAGATCCATTTTTAAAGTGTTACTCATAGTGCTTTTAACAACATTTAAAGGTGCAGTGGATAAGAAAAAAGTGCTGTGTAATTTAAAATTTTAAATCTTACTCAAATGAGTGGGTGCAGACTTGATGACAATCATGATTAAAAGCCCTTATTGAATATTACAGTGGAGCCCGCTTATAAGAACATCCTATCTGCCACAAATATTTGTTCTTATTAGCGGGCTGTTCCTATCTACGGGCTGCCTGTTTATGGATACTTGGGCATGAAATAATGCCTTGACACCACAAGGTGGTGCACGCGTGCTATGTAAGGACACTCAGGACTCGTAATTTATGAAAAAGCTGCTTTTTACTTCTTTTCAGTATAAAAATAAAAAAATAAACTACACTAAGTTTAATCAATTGAAGTATTAGAGGCAACACAGACTTAAGAATTAAAAACGGCACAGAATGAACTGCAGCAAGTGTTGAAAGTCCCCTCAAGGGCAGCTTAGAAAAAATATTCAGTAATTTTTTGCTGTCTTGTATTTTTTAATGACAGCTTGTCTAGATAGTTATCCACTGCATAAAATGCTATCAGGTCAACAGACGGTTTGCTTAAGATGTACTGGCGTATTTGTGTTATGCACATTTTCACTTCGGTAGCAGTGGGTATTGCAGGTTCAGTTGCTTCAGAATCTTCACCGATGTCCTCGTCCTCTGATACGGGCAACTCCTCTTTTGTTGTGAGGATGTCTCTAGTGATCTCCTGCTCAGTTATGGTGCCGGAGGTTTGCACATCGTCATCGCACCCTACAAAGTACTCAAACTGCTCAGGTGTTAGCCCTAGTGCCTCAACTGTGTCTTCAAGAGATGCTCTCTGTTCGACACTGTGCTCATCAGCTTGCAGGGTGAAAACCACTTTGGCAAAACAGTTTTAGACAGTTTCTGGTCGCACCAACCTCCACGCAGCATCAAGCATCTGGATACATTCCAAAATGTTAATTTCCCTTGCCAGATCTGTAGCCCAAGAATCCCACTCCACATCTATAACCAGCAGAAATTTCTCAATGATTTTTTCTCTATAGTGTTGCTTCAAATTTGTTATCACACCCTGATCCATGTGCTGGATCAGAGCAGTAGTGTTTGGGCATAAGAAAACAAATCTCACATGGCTCAGAGTCAAATTAGGGTGGGCAATTGTCCAACATTAGGTAGATCTTTCCTCGTTTATGGTGCATCTGTGCATTTAGTTTGGTTGCCCAGTCACTAAAAATCTGGCCTGTCATCTAGGCATTGTTGTGAGCTTCATATGCCACTGGAAGTGAACTGACATCAATGCCCCTGAAACACCGGGGTTTCTTCAATTTACCAACAACAAGCAGTGCTAACGTTTCACCTTTCATGTTGGCACACACAAGAATAGAAATACTTTCTTTCCTTTTTTTCCCCCACCAGCTACATTATCGGCCTTAAAAGCAAGTGTGCCGTCCAGGACAGCACGAAAGTAAATGCCTGTCTAATCCCCGTTGAATATCTCAGCCTCATTAAAATCATTTAAAATCATGGGAAGGCTGGTGTCCTTCCATGACACAGCCCCCCTCCATGTCAGCATCTTGTTTCTCGCCATGGCAACATCTAAACTGTATGCCATGGCGCTCTTTCCACCTGCAAAGCCACCTGTTTGTTGCAGGAAAAGTGACATCCATCCCTTCAGTCAACTGCTGGGCCTTGCTTAATAAAATAGGGCAACTGAAAGGAGCATCCACTGACCCGCAGGCACTGAACCATCGCAAAAGACAATTTTCAACAATCTCATCTTTCTCTGTGTGTTTTCGCTAGCAGTCTTTGTTCAGACCGCATTCGCAGTCTTAGATTAATTGATCCTTGTTGGTCATGATCCTGGAGATGGTGCAGACATTCACCTGGAATCTCCTCACAATGTCCAATCGTTTTATGGAAGGATCGCTGAGATGCTCAATGATTTAAATCTTCTGAGCCGAGGTAAGCGCGGTTCTTTGGTTTTGTTTCTCCATTTGAACAAAACGCCTGCACAGCTATCGAGGCTGGAGGGGATGGATGGGGATGAAAAGGGAATGCAAACAATAGCCAGGAGGGTTTTTTAACTGCTAGAGCAATGTTGGAATGTAGTGGGAGCTTCACTTATTGAGCGCCCATTCACACCTAGCCGCATACCAAGGAAGGCGTCAATAGCCTTAATCACTGGAACGGAGGTGTGACAGTTTGACAGCTCGGCAGCTTCAGTCACTGAGTGAATCAGTGCATTTCAGATAGCAAGTTACTGAGAAAAAATGTTCCTTTAAATGGGCTGATTGTTACTATAAATGGGCTTTCAGCTCACTGGAATACGCAGAGGAAAATCGGGCATTGGAGGCATGTTCTATTAAGTGGGATGCTTCATACTACTAGGTTTCATACTACTCGGTAGCTAAGGAGTTAGGGGGCTTATTGGCCCATAATGCTCCTATAGTAAGTAATATTTAATATTAGAATCAGTGAGAATATACTTGTCCAATCTACCCTTGAAAGTAGATTCTGAATCACTAATTATGATGTTCAAAGGAAGCTCATTCCATGGATTAATAATACTCACTATAAAGAAATACTTGAGAGGGATATAGTTAAAACACTGTCCAAGCAACTGGAGAGGATGTCCTCTAATATTGAAAACATTACTTTTAAAATCCATGCCCATATTATACATTAGATGGTCATCTTGGATAACATCAAACATGAATAATAGGTCACCCCTCATGCGTCTGGTGGATAATGACATCAAATTAAGAGAAATAAGTCTTAGATCGTATGACATATTAGTATACCCTTTTATATGTTTGGTAAATTTTCTCCGAACTTTTTCGATTTGGAGAATTTCATGCTTCTTGAAAGGACCTCAAAACTGGGAGGTATAATCCAAATGTGGCAGAACATAAGCTCTATATAGTGGCAACAAAACCCTCTCATCTCAAGATTTTATGTTCCTGAGAATGGACCACACAGCACCATTAGCTTTTTGTATAGTTTTGTTTACCTGTATTTTAAATGTGAAATCATTTGTAATATATACTCCAAGATCTTCTTCCACTGCAGTACACACAAGGGGTTTGTTATCCAATCTATATATGTTCCACTAACCAATGTTCTTATAAGTGGGCTCCACTGTATTATTATAAGACAAGCACTAAGGCAAATTACTCACATGAATTTCATAGCTTACAACAGTAATACAATGGTAATGCAGTATCAGAAGGTACCAGTATGGAGCCAAGTATACAAGGCTGGTGTTGTGCCACCCTCACAGCGGGTATGGAGCAGTACTTAGTGTTGGTTAACTGGTTAACCGCCTATTTTTTTTTTTTTTTTTTTTTACTTAATATTGGAGCTCTAGTACCTCTGAAAAATACTTAATATTTGAGCACTATGGACCTCTGAAAAATATTTTTGAACCAGGACCAAGACATTGACATCCTCATGTACTCAGAGTGGTAAAAAACAGGGGTTCTAAAATACCAATGACTGAAACAAGACTTGGCAACATGATGCTACAAAGCAAAGTTGTTGCAGCAGGCAACAAGTTCACATTTGAGTTAATTAAAGGACTCAAAGTCTGTGGGTATTTTCAGATCTAAACTAATGTGTTGTAAGATTGTTTGGGAATGTTTTAAGCAAAGTTCCATTTTATACTGTAAATGTATGGAAACTGAGTGAATGTACAGGACTGTAAATTTACTTTGTCTAGTAGTCTTACCTTGTTTAAAAATAAAAATATTTACCACTAACTACTAAACACATACACATACATGCACGCATACGCGCTCGCGAACACACACACTTTTTAAGCTGTTTGCCTTACATGGCCCTGTTAGGGTGTAGTGCTAACCCCCAAGACAATGGGGATACTTTTTCCAGGGCCAGTCTATATTTGGGTAGGGGGCCATAAAGTATAGTGGGACTAAAAATATGACTATGAGTATGTGGTTTACAGTGTGGCCTACAAGTCAAACCTTGCCCAACTGTATCCCCTCTATCATAATTTTTGCTGCTTTGCATTAAACTGCCCCACATACCCACTAGTGCTCTCTTTACTTGGACCTTTCTTTCCCTTTCCTTGAGTATAGGTGCATTTTTCAATCTTCCTCACTCATAGTTAACTTCTGGCTCTTTGTCATCTCCTCTCACCTCTCTCCAACCAATTACCCCTCCTACTCTCTCAGAAACAGACTCCAACCCCTTTGAAATCCCTCAGTTCAAAATCTCTGTCAGATTACATGCTGAGTGTAGACACTGATAGCAGAAAAAGGCTACTGACCCACCCAGTCTGCCCACAGGGACAAAAAGAGAATGTAATCCACACAGAGGCTCAGAGCTCTGTACGGATTAAATTCTCTTTTTGTCCCTACCACAAGAACATTATTGGCACAGACTTTTCTTCTAGTCTTGGACTACAGACTTCTGATTTACCACACTACAAATGAGGGAGCACTGTCAAGGGAGAGAACTCTTTAAAATAAAACTGCACGCTTTTATTCTCTGATGTTCATTAGGATAAAGGTTTTATTATTTTCTTGGAATCTGGGCAAAAAAGGAGACTATTGGTCAGGTCCCACATTCTGTTTGAAAATTTCTCCTGTCCATGGAACAGATGGTCTATACCAGAACTGGCATCTTCTTCCAGCTGTCTATTCCCTTTAGGCAGACAAGTAAGGGGCAGAGATCCCCGGCATATGTGCTACCTAAACATTTTAATACAACAGCACATTCAATCTCAGGTTCAAGAACACTTTGTATTTTTAAGAATGCACTCAAACCACATCTTTTAAAGAATACTGATTGTGACTGTTTACAAAACATATAAGAACCTGTATTTATACTTGTTTTGCATGTTTGATATGTATTGTTTTTTGTAATTTATTTATTATTGCTCTCTTGTTTGGTGTTCTGGTCAACCATGTAAACAGGCTTGCTAGCCCAAGGACTAGCCAGTGTTTAAATCAATAAATCAAATCCTACCTAACTATTCTGACTTGTCCCAGTGGCAATCCTCCCACACCTTTTCTAACTAAACCCACATGCCTATCCCATCCCTGCTTGAAGCTGCTGATCATTTTGGCCCTCATTTTCTAAAGCGTTTACATGCTTAAGTCACGCTGCCTCTCCTCATACGTCATTTCCCCTTGGCCATGGACCATCTTAGTTGCCCTGCATTGTACTGCCTCCATCCTGTTGTAGTCTTTCCTCAGGTGTGGGCTCTAGTACCTTGCACAGTATTTCAGGTACAGCTGCACCAGTTACCTGTAGAGTAGGAAGATCACCTCCCAACAATGGGTAAACAGTTGGTGCAATCTACATAGACCTAACAAAAGCATTCAATCTCGTGGACCACCCAATGCTAATCACGAAGCTACACTCTCTTGGCCTTGCGAAGGAAACTACATTGTGGTTCAAGTGCTACATAGCTGGTCGATCACAGAGAGTGAAGATAAATGGGGTCCTCTCATGTGACAGGAGTGTCACGGTAGGGGTCCCGCAGGAGTCAATCTTGGGCCCTCTACTATTCAGTCTGTTTTATCAACAGCCTGCCAAAAGTGAGTTCTAGGGCAAAGATGCTGCTTTATGCAGATGATGAGGTTATATACTTAGCAGCCCACTGCACAACAACCTTACTCAAGAACTCCAGCATAGCTTTGAGGCCTTAGAATCGAGATTTAATTACAATAAACTTGTCCTTAACTACAGAAAAACTAAAACTATGCTTTTTACTGGGACACACAGTAAGAACAGGTTAACTCCACTCAACCTACACAATCCACTGGGAGCCCCATTGGAGCAGGAAAAAACATTCAGATACCTGGGGGTATATTCTAGATGACACCCTATTGTTCAAGGAGCATGTGGACAGCATCATACAGATTGGAAATAGGAAGCTGGGAGCACTCTACAGAAAAGGGGCGAATCTAACTGATGAAGCAAAATGCTTGCAGTATCAAGCTCAGTGCTCTCATTCATTGACTATGGTCTTCCAATCTATGGGTTAGCCACTGACACGGTCTTAGATAGAATCAGGATGCTGCTTAATAAAGCATGCCACTTTGTAACTGGCTCACACAAATACACACACACCTGCAATCTATATGCCCTTACTAACTGGCTCCCTTTCTCTCCCAGGCTCCGCTTCCAAACAATCTTACTGGCCAAGAAAACACTCCTAGGCCTTACTCCATCCGCCATTAGCTCCCTCATGAGACCCATCCACAACAACTACACCACACGAAGCATGATCCAACAGGCCTTAGAAATCCCTCTGTGAAGAACTAGCCTGGGTCAGTACTACTTTACTAACCGGGCAGCTAAGTGGCTAAATGAACTCCCTGTCACAATAGCCAGTCTACCCAAAATCTCATATTTCAAATGGGCCCTCAAAGCTAATATTACACAGAACTCGGCATGTCACTGTTTTGACCCAACCTGAACAGCAGTGGTAGCATTTCCTGAGCGTACTTTATAGTATGCTAGCACCTGGCCTTTCCAAAAACGTGTTAATTATGCTGATTTACACTATGCCTCACTTTACCTTAAATTATTGCAAATGGGTTATTTATAAATACTGTACCATAGTTACCATGTCCACCTTTTGAAATACTAGCAACCATTCAACGAGGCTCCCCTTGAGCTGACTTATATGAATTTGTACCCTGTTTTGTCTGCTGTAGTGTTTCTCCTACGACGTGGAACCTTTGCAAACAAGCAATCTGTGCTCAAAGGTTGTTTTCCGATCATTCTGAATAAACAATAAACTTCTACTACTTAACCCCTTCTCTATGCATCTCAGCATTCTGTTTGCTTTGATCACCACCCAGTTGCAGTGTGCAGACATTTTTAGGGCCTCCAATATCATAACCCCTAAATGTGGCCAGCCCAGTGGTGCTGAGGGCTGAGGCGCTGGATGCCTTACCTCACGCTACACCAACGACCTGTGTTCAGGAAAGAGCACGGGCCGCCCGGGGTTGGCAGGGGAGGAGAAGGATTAAGCATTCATCGGACTGCTCTCCTTCTCCGGGGAGGGGGGTCCTCAGTGGTCAGCGCTCACTCACCCTCAGCAGAGGCTGGGGGACAGGGTGCCGCACTACAGCACGGGGAGGAGTCAGGGCAGATGCCTGGAGGGAGCGCGTGCAGACACGCGCGGGCTCCCCTACGCTGGTATTCATCATTGCACGCCACCGGCTCCTGGGGAGAACACACAAAAAAACACTGCCACAGCACAATGGCGGAGGGCGCCTCGCAAGCTCCACTCCTGGCTAGCCACGACGCTGGCCCACTGGATCCGGACCTCGGGTGGCGGTTGAGGAACCCTGCCAACCCCACCGGGGGTAAGCCAAGGAGTTGGTCAGCTGGCTGGTAGACGCTGAGACGGGTTAGTGCCTCCAGGACAGCCAGCAGAAAAGAGAAAATAACAGCAAATAAATAAATAAATAAAAAGTAACCCCAAATGCTTTTCTTCTGTAGTGCTATCCAGTACCACCCCATTCATTTTGTATTGCACCCCTGGGTTCCTTTTATCAATGTGCATTACTTCACATTTTTTAGCGTTGAAGTTCAGTTGCCAAATCTTTGAGACCAGTTCTGCAACTTGCTCAGTTCTCTTCTCCCTTCTCCCTTCTCCATGTCTAAGTCTCCTTTTCTTACGGACTGCCCCACCTCTGAAACCGCATCACTCCCATTCAACTCATCCACCTCTTGTGGCTCTTGTGACTCACTCCTGCTCCTTTACCTAGTCTTCTCCTGCGTCGTGTTCCTCCAGCTGGGCACTGTTTCACTTTGTCCGCATCCAGTTACCTGTCCCACCCTCCCCCAACATCTCTCCCCCCTCCCCGCATGAAACCGCATCACCCCCATTCACTCTTCCACTTCTTGTGGCTCACTCCTGCTCCTGTTCCTAGTCTTCTCCCCTCTTGTGTTCCTCCAGCTAGGCCCCATTTCACTTTGGCATATCTGGTTACCTGGCCCATCCCCAATGACATCTTCCCCTGTGCCCAGTAGCTCAAGCATAAACTTTATGTCTACCTCTAACATATGTTAAACTGTATACGTTTCTTGCAACAATGTATTATTTGTATTTCAAAACTCATGTTTGTCACGTTAGTATTGAATGCTATCCAGCAAATGGTTGCATAGGCTGTGGTAATGTACATGTACAGGGATACAACACAGCTGTTTTGATACAGATGCCCCCCCCCCCCCCAAGATATCTGTGCGTCAACCCTTAAGCACTAAGTCACTGGAAGGGTTTTTCCAATTTTGTGAGGTCAGATGAGCCTCTCATCGAGGGGCAGAAATGGAGCAGTGAACGCGCATGCCAATGCCTACAGAACAGACTGGCATTTGGAACCCTCAACCTGGCAAAACAAGATGGCTGCAGTGACATGGTAAAACAAGCAGGGACCAAATATATGACTTGCTGCCTCAGTCTGCCCTGCCTGAAGCTGTGTGTAAGTCCTGATAAGGATAATCCTGCCACTCACTCCTTAAATGTCATGGGTCACCACAACACCACATCAGAGGGTTTGTGTCAACAGTGCCATTTTTCTTTATAAGAACATAAAAAGTAGCCAGCAGAAGAAGACCACCTGGTCTAGCATGTCTGTTCAATATGTAATGGGGTTTTGTATTTTACCCCTACACCAGTGTTCATACTTGTTATCCCCGTCACCAGTGCTGCCCACTTCAGCCCTGACTTTCAGCCCCATCCCATCTCTTCTCTGGCACTTATCTCCAGTCTCCATTGCCACTGTTCAGATTCTGTGTGGTTGTGATTCCTGAGGGGTCTTCACTTAACTTGCCCCCTCAGCCTATAGTGCTGCGTGGTGGGTAGCCAGCCAGGACAGCAGGGCCAAAAAGCACCCAGCACCATCCTGCGCACTTCCAAGAGTTTTTCCTGCAGTTTCTTACCACCTTCAGGATACTGGTGACAAGGGCACTCAGTGAGCATGCACACGCACATGTGTGGCTGCGCACACACTAGCCAGCGTCCTCCCATCCAAGCTGCTCTGACTGCACTGCACCTGTGGTCACCCAGGTGACAGTACTGCAGTGGAGTCTGCTGCCCTTCCTCTCCAGAGAAGGAGAATGGCCTCTGGAATGCTTGATCCTCCTCATCTGGCCAGCCCCCAACATCCCTGGCTTTTTTCCAAACCCAGCTTGCCGGCATCACAAGCAGCAGCCTGCCACTGAACAGATGGACCAAGTGCCATTTCTGCAGCAGACAGGCAGGGAATAGGCAACAGATGGAGTCACAGTTTGGACAGCGAACTGATTCTCACATGATTCCCACAAAAT
This sequence comes from Neoceratodus forsteri, assembly GCA_016271365.2. Lineage (NCBI taxonomy): Eukaryota > Metazoa > Chordata > Ceratodontiformes > Ceratodontidae > Neoceratodus > Neoceratodus forsteri. The sequence continues at coordinate 1,227,474,274 of CM057450.1, forward strand.
AAGAGGAATTCAACTCAAATGAGAAAGTGGGTCAGCCCTGTCCATCCTGCAGCCAGTGACAAAGTAGGAGCTACAAGAGGAGTGAGTCGACCAACCAACAGCGTCAGCAACGAGGAGGTACTGAGGTAGGATAGTAAAAAACAAATGGGAAAAGGGAGGTTAGATACAGCACAAACTTGTTACCAATGGCAGGCTCTCGCTCCTATATACTAAGCAGCTGTTTATCTCTCATCTCAGTTAATAATACTGCAAAACATGTAGGTATCATAGACTTTAACCCTTGTATGCATTACCTTTTTGTAAACTGTAGAGAGCCTAGCTTACTTCCCAGTTGCAAAACAAGTTACAAGTAGTTTAATTAATGTTTGAGAAAGACCATAGAGCGTACAAAATATGAATGCTGACCTGGGGAATCAATCCCATCTCACCTCACTCCAAAACTACAATACATAACTACTGTTCAATCTTTGTGCACATGGGTGGCAGCAGGCATACTTGGTGTACTTTTTTTTTTTGATCGATAAAATTTTATTGAAATAAAATACAATACACAAAAATAATGCCATAAGTAATCAACAAAAACAATACAGCAGTAATCATTCATGCCTCACTTAAAAGATAAACATTACTTTAGTAACTTAACAGAGGCTTCTAAAACTACACACAGTACTCCTTAAATTATTAATTATAAATTAATATAAATAATGATATTAATTATAAATTGCTCGGTACATTAAAATCTGGAAAATCCAGGGGCAACATGAGCCTCAGGCCAGGGTAACAAACGCAAGTAGAGCCTGATGTACCAGATAAAATGTTTTACCCCTCCTTGGATGCTTTAGTATGAGTTAGACAATGGTCTTTGGAAGATGTATGGATGCTAAACTTAGAGGACATGATTATATGAGTTACCCGATACAGTATGTATGCATGAGTGCTCGTGTGCACTGACGTCTGTAAGCCTGGCTACCTTGATGTGGTGCACAGGTTTATCACAGTTTGTAACATGACAATTAATTATTCTACAAATGCAACACTATCATTGGAGCAAATGTACCAGGTGATGTTAAATGTACTGTGCATTAATTCTCTAGATATGCCAATGAGGTAATACCCACAGTAGCCCCATACAGAAATAGCACTTTGACTTTCTCACCCACCCACCCGATGGATAGTGTTTTATCGTCACCATTATTGCCCAAACTCACCGCTCTAACAAGCGCTGCATTCCCATAGTTAATACATCAATTAGGATCCCATAGCTCGTTTTATTTGTACATTGAGCAGTACGCCCCAACACAGCTTACCTTTAGCATTGAGACGGATATTATCATACGTATGGAAACAGATAGCAGCGGCTCAAGAATTTTAATGTGCTATGCAATCCCATACAGACGCCCAGAAAGAAATCATTTGCTTCAATTTACAAAATGATCCAATACATCAGCTGATCAGTCGGTTTCCCATTGCTACCATGATAGGAGTCATGGTCTGAGTTGCATTTCCCTTCCTTGTTTGGTATTGGTTTGCTGCCGACAGATTGACTAATCCCTTTCTATGGCCGAGCTCAGCAGCACACTGCTTAACTTGGGTAACTGGTGTGTCCTTTCGTAGCATAATTCATATGAAAAAATTACTCACCATAGTAATGTTGTTTCTTCTGATGGACTCTTGCTGTATTCTGACATAATGCAGTTAGCCCTAGCACTTGAACTGCCCCGGAGGGGAAAGAGTTAACTCTATGCAGAAGCATAGAATGTTGAGCTCGAGCTCAGTTTTCAAACCTCTGTCTGTGGTACTTCCTAGTGTAATCGTCAGATTCTTACGAGCAAACTAACTGAATACTATAGTATGGAAATTGATCAACATATAGCCAAAGGGCAAAAGACTTTTTGGTCCCAAAAGACAAGTCGAGAACCCAAGAAGGAAAGGTAATGACAATATTTAACGAGAAAACACCAGAAAAGTAATAACACAAGCTACCCCACCCAAGAGGGAGGGTACAAGGTACACCCCTGAGGTGCAACACAGTACCTGCCAGCCCACTTCCCAAAAACTAGGTTTTGAGAGGGAAGGCGTGGGGGAGGTCAGAATACAGCAAGACTCCATTAGAAGAAACAACATTACTATGGTGAGTAATTTTTTCTTCAAACAACATGAAGTCTTGCTGTATTCTGACATAATGCAGACTACCAAGCAGTTCCCTCTGGAGGAGGGAATGCAGAACCTACTTTGGGAAGAGGCTCTGCAGAACTGCTGTGCCAAACCTAGCATCACTCCTAGCCTGGATGTCCAGGGAGTAATGCTTGGTGAATGTATGTACTGTTTTCCCGGTGGCTGCTTTACAGATCTCTAACAAGGGTATATCTCTGGCCGCAGCTGTACCCCTAGTTGAGTGAGCTCTCAGACCTGAAGGGGGTGTTCTACCCAATTGGTCATAGCAGAATTGTATACAAGAAACAATCCACCTGGCAACAGTTCTTTTAGTGGCAGGCTTACCTTTCCTCACCTCACCATAAGTGAGAAACAATTGAAGACAGTCATTTCTGTGTGCCTTAGTATGTTCTATCTAGTAGCTAAGAGCCCTCTTAACATCCAAACTGTGTAACCTTCTTTCTCCGGAAGAAGAATGGTCAGTGAAAAACACAGGGAGAGATATAGACTGGTTCAGATAAAAATCTGATACCACTTTGGGCAAGAACCTCCTATTGGTTCTTAGGACTACTTTATCCCTATGGAAGGAGATGAAGTCAGGTTCAACTGACAGGGCCTGTAATTCACTAATCCGCCTGGCAGAAGTAATAGCTACCAGGAACACAGTTTTCCAGGTCAAGTACTTCAATTCGGCCGAAGCCAGAGGTTCAAAGGGTGGCAGCATAAGCTGAGCAATGCAGACATTAAGATCCCAAGGTGGAGTGGGGTCCCTAAAGGGAGGGTTAATGTGAACCAGACGTTTGAAAAACTTTCTGAAAACAGGATGAGATGCCAGGGAAGAACCCCTTCCTGCTGAAAGGAATGCAGAGACAGCTGCTAGATGAACCTTCAGAGTGGCAGGCCTAAGGCCTAGACTATTCAAATGAACTAGATAATCTAAGGTTGTAGAAATGTCTGCAGAATCAGGCACGATACCTTTCTGAGAGCACCAAATACTGAACCTCTTCCATTTGGAATTGTAAGTTCTTCTAGTGGAAGGTTTCCTGGAGACCTTCAGAATATCCAGAACTCCCTAAGAAAGATGTAGTGCTGCACATTCTAACTCTTCAAGAGCCAGGCCTTGAGATTGAGAGACTGGAGATTGGGGTACCAGATCTGCCCCTGGGAGGAGGACAGGAGACGCGATACTGACAAGGACAGTAGTAGAGGATACCAAGGCTGTCTGGCCCAATCTGGAGCCACTAGTATCACTGTGCAGGGTTGAGTCCTGATCTTGATCAAAACTCTGAATAGCAGAGGGAAGGGAGGGAAGGCACAGAGAAACCTGCCCTTCCAGTCCAAAATGAGAGCATCCTGGGGTACCGTCCCCAGGACTGGAGGTCTGCAACAAAATAGAGGACGTTGATGATTGTCCGGTGCTGCAAAGAGATCTATCTCTGGAGTGCCCCACCTGGAGAAGATGACCTTCAGGATGTGAGGATCCAGGGACCATTCGTGATGTCCCTGTGAAATTCTGCTCAGAGCATCTCTAGTACATTGTCTTTCCCTGGAAGGTGAACTGCTACCAGAGAAGTCTGAGGAGAATAGGCCAGAGACCACAGCTTCATGGCTTCTGTACACAACGCCGAGGACCAAGTGCCTCCCTGCTTGTTGATGTACCACATTGTGGTGGTGTTGTCTGTTCTGACTTGGACCACCTTGCCCTTGATTGACTCTGAGAAGCTCTGAAGGGCTAGGAAAATTGCCCTGAGCTCCAGGAGATTGATATAAAGGAGAGACTCCTGTGGAGACCACACCCCTTGAGCTGTCAGGGCTCCCAGGTGGGCTCCCCAACCTAGGAGAGAAGCATACGTAGTTATAACTACTGATGGGACTTGAGGGAGAAATGGAACCCCTTGTCTGAGGTTTTCCTGGAGAGCTTGGACTAGCGTCTGAGTCACTGGAATCAGTATGGTAAGTGAATCCTTCTTTTGAGACCAGAAGGACCTTAGGTGAAACTGAATGTCCCTCATCTGGAACCTTGCTCCCTGCACCACTGCAGTGGAAGCTGCCATGTAGCCCAGAAGCTGGAGGAACTGTCTTGCTGGGCGGGAGACCTGAGGACGAAAGGATGAAGCGAGATCCACTAAGGGCCGTCACCCTTCCCTACATGCCTATAAAGGTGAGAAGGTGAACTGGTTCGAGGACAGACTTTGGAAGATTGAGAAGAAACCCCAGTGAACTGAGTAGGTCCTGGGTAGTTTGCAGAGCTGACTTGACCTGTAGAGATGACTGACCCACGATGAGCCAGTCGTCCAGATATGGGAAGATGGTGATACCCTGTCTTCTGAGGTAAGCCACCACTACTGCAAGGCACTTTGTGAACACCCTTGGAGCTGATGTTAGGCCGAATGGCATGGCTCTGAATTGGTAATGGCCTGAAGGCAACTCGAACCTGAGGTATTTTCTGTGGGAGCACCTGATAGGAATATGGAAGTAGGCATCCTTGAGGTCCAGAAATGCTAGCCAATCTCCTGGCCTTAGAGAGGGAAGGATTATTCCCAGAGTTACCATTTTGAATTTTGGCTTTAAAATGTTTGCCACAGAAAGGTTTTTAAGCCCTTCTTAAATACCTCCACAGATGTGCACTCCCATAACCGACAGGGTATAGAATTCCAAAGGATGGGAGCTGCATAGGCAAAAGCTCTTCAGCCAGATGATTTCAGATTCACCTTGGAATCTCTAGCAACCCCTCGTCGGCCGAGCGGAGTGATCGACCGGGGCAGTAAGGAACCAGGAGCTCTTTCAGATAGTCTGGGCCAGTCCATGCAGGGCTTTGAAAGTCAATTGATACTTGCAGATAATGCTGAGCCTAAGAATACCATATTGCACTGCCATGTTACAAGCACATTAAGGAGGAGGCATTTACTTTGGAATTAATGCCTTCGGCCTAGTGCACCCCCCCAAAAAAAAAAAACATGCATTACTTTCTCAGGGATTAATGCTTGCATAACCTTTAAAAGCCAGACAACTTTTGCCTGATTGTGTGTGTGTGTACTAGATAAAACAAAATGTTGTGACTCTATTAGGATCATTGGCTTACTACATATCGATAACTGAAATGGGGTGGAGCAATGTTTGTGTGGTGGGACAGCATGTCTTTTGGTTTGTGTTTATGGAGGGGGCAACAGTTCCATCAACTCTCGCATGCAAGTTTAAAATTCCTGATTTACACCCGTTTGTGCAGCAAAAAATATATGGGAAATCAAGTTTTACTACCCAAGTAAACCATAAAAACCCTTGTCAGCACCTGCAAGTTATCTTTTGAGGTTTCAAAAAAAAAGTTGTTTTTTGTTTGTTTTTTTTAACTTGGCCTTACCTTCGTGGATTGGGACCAGACTACTTAAAAGTGCTCTTGATTTCTTATCAACCACGCCACCCTCTCCCCTCTACCGAAGCCAGACTTCTAGTGGTCCCCACCTCAAGGCTCAGGTCGTCAGGCAAGAGAGCCTTTGGGGTAGCAGCCCCCTATTATCTGGAACTCTATTCCTTATCATATTCGTGCAGCCAGCTCGGTGGAGATCGTCAAAGCCTCATTAAAAACATTTTTACTTGAACAAGCTTTTAATTGGACCCAATTTATTTTAGTCTTATCTTGTCAGTATATTTTATAGTTTACTGTTTCTGTTTGTAAAGCACTCACAGCCCTTGATGGATTGAGAGCTATATAAATAAAATGTGCCTGCCTTTATTAAGTAATAGATTGCAAAGATACGTATGTTCAACCTGGTTTAGGGTTCAGACATTTACCTCCCCCTGCCAGTATGCATCAAATTCAGGCAGTCAAATACACTGTACACTGCATCTGCAGTGAGGTATAGTTGTTTCAGTCTGACTGGCTTGTGAGCAGATTCCTGAATGCAAACATGTTATAAAATAATTAATGAACGAGTGAGCCAACTGTGGCTAAACTCACATGACTGAAACGGTCCAGTAGATGCCTTTACCTTTTTTGTTATCTGGCTGGACCAGCAGTTTCTTTACTGGGACCTCCAAACAATGTATCTAAGCCATCCCTCCTCATGGCCTCACTGCAGCTGTCCTTCGCTACTCATGCAGTGTCAGTGTGTTCTACCACTTGTACAGACTCCCTCTGCACCCAAAGTTCAGTATGCTTTTCTAATACGAGTCTAAGGGTTGCATTGATGGCCTCATTCTGTTTATGTTTTCTGCACACTGCCTCCAAGGGTCGAGTGTTGGGGTTGATGCAGTCAGTGGGAGGTTATATCTTTAAGGACTTGTTGTGTAATTTTAAACAAGTCAATTCAGTTATGAACTACATTTTTAGGAATGATGGGACAACTTTAATTCTTGTTGTTAAACCCTCACTGTGTTGCTGAAAAAATGGTATCTAGGCAACTGGCCCACTTTTCCTGTTTTTTATGGTTACAGGTATAGCCCGTGGTCCTTAGTTTTTATTTATAGTCCTCTTCTGATTTTACTTGCCCCACATCTGTTATTTCTTTTCACTACTATGCTACCACTGGCTTACTAGTTGCAGCCCTATTTAGAATTAATTACAAAAAACTAAGTTAATGCACAGGTAAGAGTTTATTATTAAGGAAACAAAAGTAAAGAAATGCGACATTAAAGAGCAGCTGACACCTTTGAAAAAACATTCGAAAACATAATACTTGGACACAATTCTGCTTGTACAGTATGACACATATCTTCTATATATTTCTCCTCTTCATTATTTGTTACTGAAGAAATTCCCACGAGACATGGGATCTTCAGCCTTTAGAACTCGTCTGCCTCTATAACTTACTCTCTACTTGACATCATAAAGCTATGTTGTGACAACACAGTCTTGCTGTGGGAATAACTGTGATGTCACAAGCACAGTATTATGACATCAGGTTGGGAAGAAGCAATAGGAGCTGATGAACCCTCAAGGAACAACTCTTCTGTTTTCATGCATCTGACCTCAGTAATAAATAACGGAGGTAAGAAATACAGAGCTAATGAGAATTATAAGCTGCTTTGTGTTCAAATATTATGTTCTTCAAAGTTCGTCTTGAGGTATCAGTGGCTCTTTAAGGTTTTTGGAACCCTGACTCCTCCCACACCTATTCCCCACCACTGAGAACCCCACTAAATTGAATGCCAAAGCACAACCTAGGTTTCATACATCAATTGTAACATAGTAAATAAATAACACAGCAGTTACATCTCATGACGACCACTGGAGTGATATACTGTTAGACAGGAGGCCACAGGCCTGGGGTACTGTGTGTATGACATTGCTGCTCCTTCACAAGCGGTCGTCCCTTTCCCTTCTAACTGCCAAGGTGTACTTAATAACTCCCTTAATCTTTCCTTGTATGTCTTCTACCACATTCCCTGGATTATTCTAGTTGAGCCACTCTTTACAGCCACCCTTTTTCCAAAGTCTTTCTGTAAGTGCGGACTCCAGACCCTCACACAGTACTCCATATGCAGAAGTACCAGGGATATGTACAGAGAAAAGATTACCACTTGTCTCTACTTCCCCTTCTGATGCATCCCAGCATCCTGTTTCCTTTCCCATTGCCCTGTTGCACTGCACCCTAGATTTCAGACTAACCCATATTACCACACATAGATAATTTTCCTCTGGTGTGCTCTCTATCACTACTCTCCTCATAAGGCATTGTATTTTAAGGTTTTTGTTCCCAATGCACATTACATTACACTTCTTGGCATTAAAACTTGGTTGCCAAATCCTGGATCATCTCACAAGCCTTTCCAGGTCCTACTCAATGCCCTGATCCCATCCTCGCTGTCCACCTTCCTGAAAAACTTGATATCATCCACAAAGAGGCAGATCTTTCCTTGAAGCCCACCCTTATGTCGCAGATGAATATGTGAAAGAGGATGAGCCCTAGGACCGAGTCCTGCGGTACCCTGCTTTTTAATTTTTATTTATTTATTAAATTCTTGGATCACAAATACCTTTGAGCAGAAACTGCTCGTTTACAAAGGTTCCACGTCAAAGGATGAGGGTCAACATACATACAGAGGTAGTAAAAGAATGCACAATAAACAACCAAAACAACTAAAAGAAAAAATAAAGATACTCAGTTATAACATACTTTGAGATAATATTCATAAAACGAGCAGCTTGAGCAGGCAGCTGGCTGCGGTAACAATAAGAGATAGAGGGCACCATAAGCAGTTAGTATTGCAGGCATGCGGCCGGGAGAGGAAGTTGGCAGGCTAGTGGACCACTGTCCGATGGTGGTGGAAAATGTCTTGTACCAGTGGATATGTGAAGCAGGAAAGGAGTCACAAGGAAGGCCCGGTGCCAGAGGGAATGAGACTGGGAAAGGGCGGGCTGTGAGACATGAGTGAGCTGGGAGGTGTTTAGAGATCTCTGTTCAGAGAAGCAGTCACATTGGTGGTAGAGGTGAGGTAAAGTTTGAGATTCCTTTTGATGGGTCCAAGTGTAGTAGAGGAAAGTGCTTCTTTATTGAAGGAATTGAACCATTGAGCAGCTCTATAGATAAAGGACCGCTGACCCATGGAGGTACGACATCTGGGAACCTAAAAGGTTAGAGATTGGGCACCACGTGTTTGTTGAGTGCCACTGTAGGTAGTAAGGAGTGAGCTAACACCAGGTGGCATGAGACCAAGGAGAATCTTTTTGGTAAGTAAGCAGGTCTGGTATTGTATTCTGCTTGTTATAGTAACACTGGAGGACTCCAAGTTCATCAACACCCTGTACATCTGCCCCCTCAGTCAGCTTTCTACCCATGTTATTATCCTTTCCTCCACCTCTAGGTCCCTCATTTATTTCACTAGTCACCTGTAAGTCTCAAAGGCCTTTCTGCAGTCCAGGTATAGTACGTCAACTTCCTGTCCTTGTTGGCTGCTCTAGTAATTGACTTGAAGAATGCAATCAGAATCATCTGGCATGACCTCCCCCTTATGAACTCATGTCACCTGCAATCCTGTAGAATGTTTTACCTTGGAAAGTTTATCAGTCTCACTCTCAGCATCCCCTACAGCAAATTCCCCACTAAAGACATTGGGCTGACAGGTCTATGGTTACCAGGCTTATCCCACCAGCACTTACGTGCAGGGCAACTACATTCACTGTCCTTCAATCCCTGGTGATGGCTCCATTGTTTACCGAGCAGTTGAAAATGTTGATTAACAGTGCCTCAAGAACATAACATATGTCACTTAGTATCCTTGGGTGTATTCCATCTGGCCCCGCTGATTTATCCACTCTTAATGCATTCAGCCTCTCTAGCACCACTTCTTTTGTGATGTGACAGTTAGTGGTCACCCACTCCCCTTACTAACCTAACTCCACAATCCAGTAGTGGACTTTCCTCCTTGGTAAATGCGGTACAAAAATACTGATTCAGTATTTCAGTTTTGCCACTATCCTTTTTCTCCCATCCTTCCCCTTCTTCAGCCTCACTATGCCCTCAACTCTGTGCTTCTCCTGAATATATAGAAAGAAGCTGCAATTTTCAGCTCCACCCTGGCCTTTGTTTTTTATTCGCCATCTTGCTGATCTCCCTAGTTGTCCTCAGGTACAACTCCCTGACCTCATCTCTTTGACTTTCTTTGTATTTCCTAAAAGCCTTTCCTTTCCCTCTCACCATCTCCTTTACCCACAGTGTGAACCACAACAGTTTCCTAGCCCTCCTTCCTTTGCTTACCCACTCAATACAACAAACTACTGCTTCTGTAACCCCCGACTTGAAAATTTCCCATTTACAATCTACTCCCCTCATGCTGTCCACTAATAATGCTTTCCTCCTGCCAAGATCCATTTTCCTCAAATCCCATAGTCTGTGTGTCTGCTCTTGTTGATGGCTTCCAATTGGACCTCCATCCATGCATTCCCATGGTCGATTGACCCAAGCGAGTCACTGACTGGGATATTGTGGACGCTCTCTCCGTTGGTAAGTACTAGATTAAGCATGGCCTCCTCCCTTGCGGGGTGCTGAAATAACCGTGCAAGGAAAGTTTCCTGGCATTCCTCCACCAGCAGCTAATTCCCTGGTCTTGCAAAAACTGGAATCTTTCAGGCCAGTTTTGCCATAGGAAGAGCAAAAGGGGGGGCTTCAGTCTGAGTGCTGATAGATTAACGGCACAAAATGGGCAAGTATTGTCCCTTATTTGTTGGTTTTCTTGTCTATAACAATAGTACACCACATCTCCTGACTGTCATTTGTGCTTGATGAGAGCACTGTGCACAAGTGGTGAACTTTCTGAGAATGTAGACTAACGACAGGAGTCAGTGAATGTGCATTTAGCACCCGGTGTGCAGAAGGATAGGGTCATCCTCACCCAGCGATGCAAATTATGCTAGCAAAAAGTGTGTGCCTGTAAACAAACAACATTTAAGGTGGGAGTTCATAAGTCACCTACAGTATATGCCATCCAGGAACCTGAGGCGTGCAGTCCCGGAAACATGTACACAGTGATGGTCTAGAACAGTAGGTATGACCCAACACAATGATGGCTGGTTGTTTGCAAGTCATAATTTGGTTACAAAACCCTCTACAGCTTTCCAGTCACAAAGCTGTCCCTCACCATTCACTGCCCTCACCGGATGATGTAGCAATCATCCACTGAATAACTATGCTTTATTTTCAATATCACACTGAACAAACTGCTTTTCTTCTGCTGCTATTCGCCCTTAGACCTAAAAGTCTAGTTACGTCATTTCACTATCTGATCAAAGTCTTATTTAAAAATAGTAGAAACGAAATTCTCAAGTTCCAGTTAGTACTTAAAACAATCAATCAGAAATGCACTATTAAACTATGAAAACTGTTTGCGCTTATCCCAACTCAGCAGATAACAGTTTTTTGAACTTTGCAAATTTCACAACAATATTGCCCTGACACTTGGGTATCCTGGTCACTATCACTTTGCAACAGAACGGTACTGTCAGTGTAATTCAATGTTCCAACCTACTACTCATCCCAGAGGAAAAGTAATGCTTTGCAGCATCTTCCAAATTAACTGTGATGCATGTGAAAACAGAGAAACTATGAAAATCCTCTGGGCATCTCATACGGTACCACTATTAATAAGGATCAATACTGGTTGTTTTCAGGAGGCTGCTGTACATGGAATGGAACTGTACTACTATGTAAATGCTATCATAGCCACTCCACAACATGCCCCTGCAGAGATTATCATACTACTTGGCTAATCCTAATTGCCTACTGATTTCAATGAAATGAGAATTCTTATGTCTCACCCAGGTGTCATGTCTACGAATAACGAATGCTTGATAGCACAATTCACACTCTGTTATTCGCTAAATTTATGTCGCACACTTAATTACCTGCCTAAAAAACCCAAGTAAAAGCTACTGCCTGCAACACAACCAAAGTATTCACATTAGTGGTAAAAAATGAGGGGGGAGGGCAATGGAACTCAGTTCCCTTACAGAAATTAAAAGTCTGACTCAGTTCCAGGAGAAAAATGAGGAAGAACTGCTCCTCTGTAAAATGTGCCCCCAAATGGATTAAGCTACCCAAATGGCTACCAGTATAGCCTAGAGGTTAGAGTAACGAGCTGTGAATAAGCTTGGTACATCCGGCAGACCTGGGTTTGATTCCCCAAACCTCCACTTGCATACGGTAGGTGACTCTAAGCAAGTCACTTAACCTCCCCAATGCTCCCAGGTCACCGCTAAAAACAGGCACTTGTGCCTAGTAGGCTTACCCAGTTACCAAACAATAATAACAATAAAATAATAAAATGTAAAAATGTAACGTACTGTCCCCGGACCCCATCAGAAATGTTTGATCCTAAATCAAAGATCATGGGTTCCCTTGGTGAATTTTGTCCATCTGAAGCATTGACTGCCCACCCAAAAAAAAAAAAAAACATAACAAAGCCAAATTAAATAAAACAGTCCTGAAGAACAACAGTAAAAATACATTTAAAAACACAACATATGACATAAACATAGAACAAAATTCCCACAGGAAATAAAAGAATTAGAGAAATCTCTTAAGCAGAAATACCCGAATACATTTAGTGTTCAAAAGGTCAGCCAAGATGTTATGTCACACCTGCAAAACAGACGAGTGTGGTGGCCATGGGCAAGTCACAAACTCTCAGTGCTCCAGGTCACCCAGCTACAGAAATGGGTAGAAACAGGACTGCACTGGAAATGAGACACTGCACCTTAGCTGGGCTATCCTGAGTAAATAAATTACTACCAGCTTAAGCAATGTCAAGAAAGCACAAGATCTAGTGTTATAAGTTCCATGGGTAGAGAAAGGCAGACAATATTTAAAATATAGTGCACTGAACTGTGTCCAAATATTATGTTTTTCAAAATGTTCTCAAAAACTACAAACTCAGAGCCACACAGTAAAGTCTGTAATGACAGGAGCCACCCACTCCACAACAGGAGGCATCAGCAATGCCTCTGTCACCACCTGATATGAAAACCCAAGCTGGGGAGACAAATCTCGTTCATCAGCATGGTCAGTCATACTGCTTGCCATTAGGTGCCATTGAGCAGCCCCCAAATCCTCATTCCAATCCCAATCATTTCTGTTTTTTATTCAAGTGTTTATGCTCCTTCTCCAACCTGCACCCTTCTTGTGTGTCCCCAACCAGCCCCGTCACCCACCTTTTCATAGTACTTACCCCATCCTCCATCCCCAAAGGCTTGCCCACCATGGCAGGTCTTTCTTTCCTTGAATCCCTCTAGAAGTCCTTCTGGGGAACAGGATCTGGTGGAGGCAGGTGCCGTGGTTGGTGGCAGACCTTCATTTGGCTTTGGTCGGTTCTTTCACCTCCTATTACTTGCTTCCCTGCCTCTAGAGGGTTTGTGAAGCATCAGGGGGTGTGCCTTGAGAGCAACATCATCCTCCTGCCAGGAGAACATTCTCCCTAGCCCACCTACAGGGGCTCCTGTAGTGTCTGATGTGCCACCTCCAAACCCCTGACTGGGACCCACTACCACGAGCAGTGTGATCTTTCAACCTGGCTGCCTGAGCACCAACTCCAAGACTCACTGCTGAATTCAGGTCATCGTCATAGATGCACATCACACTTTTTTTTTTTATATATATTTGTTCCACTTTTGGCCCCTCGATTGCCGCCAGTATTTCTGCCCTAGACACGGCGTCCCTGTGTTTTCCACCTCCTACTAAGCCCCCCTGTGCTCCCCTAGTTACCCCTGGCTTACCCCTAGGGGCAGGGTCACAGCACGGTAGAGGGCAACGGTACCACAAAACCGGTATCTGTTGGGAGAGCTTGGGGCCAGGAGGCTAATCAAAGCCCAGAGACAGGGCTTCATCTAGGCGGCAGGCGTGGAGGATTTTGTCCCCTGTAAGCTGAGGCGGGGACATGCAATGACGTCAGCATCTGTCCCGCCTCAGAGATACTCGACCTTGCATCGGTCCAGGGTGACAAACCCAGCCTCCGCCAGGTGTCGCTCCTGTGCCGCACGCGTAGCCCTCCTTCCCTTTCCGCCGGAGAAGGAGAGCAGTCCTAGGGACGCTCAATCCTTCTCCCCCCGGCCAGCCCTCCGATGACCTAGATCTGTTCCCGAACCCGGGTCGCCGGCGTCGCAAGCAGAAATCCAGCTGCTGCGCCGGCGGGCCAGCACATCACACTTCTGTTGGGACATCAGGCAGCCCCATCCAAATCATTTTTTTTTTTCAAATACCGTATCGTGTTTATTGATATTTTCATATTACGTGACAAGTGACGGTACAACAATAAGAACAGCTTGCAGCAGTTTGTAATACAACAGGTAGTAGAATATAGAAACCATAATTTAATGCAATATTTCCATTTGCTCTTTTACAGGAAAAATCTTTTGCCTGCCACCCTTGAGAAAGAAATACATAATGTTTGAAGTCTTTGGGCAGGATTCACAGAAGAGATGCACCAAGCACATTTGAGATGCGCCGGGGCATCCCCAAAATGCGCCCAAGGGTAATTCAGGCAAGGTGCCGATGGGCCAGCACAACCCTGATGCGCTGGCGCATCCTCGATGTGCCGCATACCACCAGTAATGCTATGCGGTGCATCTGGAGTGGCTGTGAGGGGGGCATGCCCATGAATACTGGGCGTAGCCCCATTCACAGCCCAATACTGTGGCGCAACACCAGGGCAAGTCCGGGGATGTGCCACAGAAAGATAAGTCTAGAAAAACAGACTTATGTTGGGGGTCACCTACAGGCAGGCTGCCACACTGCAGGCAACAGCACATGTGCCCGCCAACCCCGGCAGTCCAGTGAGCTGCCCCGGTACAATGCTGCCCCTGGCAGCAATGCAATCCTCCCCATGCCCCCGTCCGAGTCACACCGGAGGCAGTACAGATCGCCAACCCCCCCATGCCCCGTACAAGGCTGCACCCGGTGGCAGTGCAGATCATGCCAACCCCCCATGCCCTCATACGATGCTGCACCCAGCGGCTGTGGCAGAACAGATGCCCCACCCTGCACCCATACGATGCCGCTCCTGGTGGCCGTAGTTGGTACACGAACCCCCCCAGCACCCCTACGATGCTGCTCCTGGCGGCAGTAGCAGTAAAGATGACCCTCCACCCCCGAGCGCCCATATGATGCCGCTCCCGGCGGCGGTGAATGCCAGTCTGAACCCCCCTCCTAGCCCCATGCCCTCAGTAATGTCGCCTCCCATGGCAGCCATGCAGACAGCCCCCTCGCACCCAGCCGCCCCTCTCCCCCACCCCAGCAGGGTCCCGATGTTGGTGGGCAGCTCATTCGCTCACATACCTCCACAGCTGCCCACTGACAGAGCTGTCTGAGAATGAGCAATCGACTGTGTGATTGCTGTCATTCTCAACAGCTCCGTTATGGCGGCCGTGGTGGTATCGCGGGCGGTTTGAGCTGCCTGTCGACAGCGGGACCTTGCTGGGGTGGGGAAGAAGATGGGTTGAGGAGTACATGGAGGCTGTCTGCAGGGAGCTGCCTTAAGTGACGGCATTACGAGGCATGGGGCTGAGAGGTTGGACTGGCATTCACCGCTGCCAGGAGCAGCAGCATCACAGGTGCTCGGGGTCATCTTCTGCTACTGCTGCCAGGGCGGCATCGTAGGGGTGCTGGGGGGGTCATCATTACTACTACTGCGCAGGAGCAGCATCATAGGGTGCTGGGGGTTCATGTACCAACTACTGCCGCCGGGGCGGCACTGTAGGAGTGCTGGGGTCATCGTTACTGCTACTGCCTCCAGGGCGGCATCGTATGATGCTGGCGGGGCATCTTTCCAGCAACGGCCACTGGGTGCGGCATCGCACGAGGGCTTGAAGGGGCTACAGTACTATTGGGGCCACCAGGAGCAGCATGACTTGGGCTGGGGTCAGGCGGGGAAGGGGCGGAGGACACAGTTTGGCGCATTCTGCTGGGGAATCCCAGCCAGTGCTATGCAAATGGAGCTAGAATGGCATGCTAATGGCCCCATTCACTCCTAATGGCCTCATTTGCATGCCCCAGGCTGTGAATAGCGTTTTTGGGCGCAGGGCATCCTGAGATGCCCACTGCCCAATCAGGCCTCACAACCTGTCATGGGGGATGCGCAGGCATCCTGGGCTGGGCGCACCTGGGCTATTCACAGAGAGGATGCACTGGGGGGCATCTCCCTGTGCCTCCTCTGTGAATAGCCCATATTGCACTCATTGAATCTCCCCTGCGCCGGGGCAGCCGAGATGCACTGGACGCATCTTCTTTGTGAATCCTGCCCTTTATGTGCACCTTCTTCTCCTTTTACAACACTTGTCTTGTACCTGACTTACAATAATAAAAAACTTAAAAGTTCATGGTAGAAAGTGTGGATTTTTTATCAAAATATATATTATCATTTCCTCTAACTCAGTTCAAAGCTGGAGGTACATGGTTAAGTTGAGCCATAATTTTGTCCGTAGTATATGCATATATATCTATATCTTTGAGCTTTAGCTATCTGAAGTATTTTATATGTTCCAAATTCAGAATCAACTGATAGTCTTGTTTTATGAATCATTCTATTTTTATTTTTTTTAAAGTTTATAACTATCTGTATTGTGGCTGCTGCTGTGTGTGTTTTTATATTTTATTGTATTATTATTCAGCACCCTGAGCCCCTGGGAAAGAGCACTATATAAATAAAAATCTACCTATCTATCCATCTTATAGGGGCGTGGTCACACCCTTATAGTTAGGGTTCAATGGTCACTTCTATGTTAAACTCAAAATGTTGCACTTTAATAACTTTTAAACCATTCAACCAATTCACATGAAATTTTGCAGGCACCAACAGTGGCCAGTAATCTCTTGATGTGGCAGGCAGAGGTTAAATTGAGGTGGAACACTCAGGAACACTGTTCCACCTCCTCAGCCTGCCAGCCACCCCCCACACACACACACACACACTCTCTTAGTGCAGCAGCTGAACAGCAATAGTAATAAGGCCCTGGGTTGAATCCTTCAAGGCAGCATTCATTCCAACTTCAACAAGCACAATTTAACACAGTGGCCACTTAGAAAAACACATCACAAGGAAGTTAAACTGAAAGAGCAGTTCTCTTCAGCCTTTGAAGCTTGTCACACTAAGTTAGCACTTGTATGTTATCTGCTGCAGTCTCAACTCCAATAGCTTTTACATTACAGAAGGCTTGGTATACCCTCATATATTGCTACATTGCCTTTCTATATTGTAACATTTTTGATACATTGTACTGAAAAAAAAATGCATTTCACATTTTAAGAGGAAAAACACATGAACACTTAATATTATAATTGGAATTGTTTAAAATAATTTAAATATAATTATTTGTATTCATGAACACCTTTTAAATATTATATATAATTATTTTAGTTGTACATATGAACACAAGGAACCTGCTTAAAACCCTTTAAAAACTGTGCCAGTCTGGGTTTTTCATAATAATATAATTTCAGTACAGAGTTTCTGTCAATGTCTGCCAATTAATTCACAATGCAAGGTTTATAAGGTAGTTTATGCTTCAATGAAAACTAAGTTACAGTCATTTTGTAAAGTGTGTGTATGTGTGCACACATACCGGCCTGCTCAGATCTTCCTTACCACAAATTCCTGATCTCCGAAATTAAAAGCACACTAATGAATTAAAAGATGTCGACCTGTAGGTAGGTTGGTAGGGAGGGAGATAGATAGACAGTCTGACAGACAGGCAGTCAGATAGGTAGATAGACAGACAGATTATGTGATGTCACATGAAACAACTAAATACAGAAGACTATGATAGTTTATAGCAACATAAGTCTGCTTTATTATTGAATAAACATCTCTGTATGTGTTTTAGCCATCCGTTAAAACTGTCAGATCTTTGCAAATAATACATTTTCTCTGCATCATGAAAACAGACAGATAGATAGACAGACATCTTTGATAATCAGAGGCAGTTAAAGCAGCAGTGCAATGAAACTGGGCAAAACTTTGACCCTTCATTTTTTCACTACAAAAGATGACAAGCATCTTTCAGTTTTATTTGGGGTAAATGTTATCCTTCCACCAACAGATGAGTTTTTATAAATGTTTCAATTTAGTTTTACTTCTAAAGTGTGTGTTTTTGTTTTTTTGGTTGGGGGGGGCTGCAGTATAGCCCAGGGGTTAGAGTAGGGATCTGTGAAGGAGCTTGGTACATCCAGCAGACCTGGATTTAATTCCCACAGCCTCCACTTGCATGTTGTGCGACTCTGAGCAAATCATTTAACCTCTCCTGTGTCCTTGGTCACCCCTGAAAAGAGGCATGTGTGCCTAGGGCTAGTGGGCAATACCCGGTTAATACAGAAACAAAATGGCTGCCTTGCACATTGCAAACCTGAAGGGTCAGGATCGAGAAAACAGAAAGAAAAGAAAACTCACAATGTGCAGCATAGACAGTACCTAAGTAAGCATTAAGCCACGACGAAGGTGGCATCTAATGCTGGAGTGATGCATGTTTGGGGGGGTTGTAGCCCGAGGCCAGAGTCCGAAGGCGAACAACTGCCCCACCATGCCATCAATAGCGTATATGCCACCGCCCGGGTAAACTATCGTTATACATGGACACGGTCGGTGGTAGCGTCAGGAGACTGTCCACTGTGCGACACGGAAAAGAAAACTCGGAGGCGCTGCCATGCTTAACAACTTTTACTGCACTTTGAAACAACGGTTCACAAGATTATTTACATACTTGCTGTACTACCTGCAATCACAGAGCTCACTGCAGCCGACATAAGTGTCCTGGACATTTCAAGTTCTGTGCGGGTATTGCCATCATACCCGCCGCTGGAGGTCTCCGGTACAGTGCTCAATGGCCACAAGGAGGGTTCGGCTCGCGATTTGCATAACGGAGGCGCTGACTTCCTGCTGCCTCCCGCTCACTGGTCCGACACTGCCGTGTCCCACCTGGGCTGGGTGTGCTGCTGTCCCCCACTGGTTCTGGTCCCCCTTCCCCGTTTCCGTCCTCGGGTGGTTAGTCCGGCTCCCGCTCTGCCTGTCTTGCCGCTGTTGCGCTCGCTCACCACGAGTACCCAGTGCTGCTAACCTGGGGGTCTGGCTGGTTTCAGTACTACCTCGGCGGGCACGGCATATACCCTGGATTAATACCCGCTCCGATTCAGGTCCCGTGATGCCGTTGCACCTATCGCTGCTGTCCATTTCAACTGTCTCATTGATGCCATGTTACAAAGTAGATTTGATAGGTATGCTAATATTGTTTTATGAATTGTAGCTGAAACTAACTTTGTGGGGGAAAAACAGTTTTCCTTGCATTGCGGCAGGCAGAGGAACAGTGCAGTTAGGCAGTGGGAGCAACCAAGCTTAACAATCAGGTCCTAGGATGGCACCCCCCCCCCCCAAAAAACAAAAACTTGCAAACCATGCATGCTGTTGATGGCATATATATGCAAGTAATCAGCTGGTATGTTGCTATTTTTGTAACTAGAAGCAGCTGCAGGTATTTTCTATTTATTTTTGTATTCTTTTTGGTAACCCGCTAAAGCCCACTAGGCACAAGTGCCTGTTTTCAGGGGGAACCTGGGAACACTGGTGTGGTTAAGTGACTTGTTCAGAGTCACACAGAGTATGTAAGTGGAGGTTGTGGGAATCAAACCCATGTTCACTGGTTGCACCAAGGTCATTCACAGCTCATTACGCTAACCTCTAGGCTATACTGCCAGCACCATAAATAATAATTTTTTTTTATTTGTTGTCATTAATTTGTCATTTTTGACCCGGAAAAGCACACTAAGCTAGTACAGCTTGTTTCCAGGTGTGTCCTACTACAGATTGTGCATGCTGTCAACACAATTGCAGTGAGCACTGCTGAGTTAGAAAGGGGGTTCAGGGAGATGAATGATACATGCACACCCCTGAGAACTAGCCTCACTGTTAAACTCCTCTCCTCACTGATGTACCTGTCACTGGTTGGTCCACCAGTAAAACAATGGGACCCCACACCATTTGTAAAGAAGTGGCTTATTTCTTGATGCTCAGCAGATCACATTGCATGCAAGGCTAGAAAGGACAAGGATATTCAGCATACCTATGAACATATTTGGAAAGTCCTGTCAGATGTCAAGTGACACTTCACTGCACACTGCACATACATTTGACTCTGATTTCAATGGCAAAGTAGTTTATGTTTTGGTCGTGTTTATTTTCACAGTTGTCATTTGTGTGGTACAGTTAATCTGTGTTAAACTGTGGTAACTTTTTTTTGTAATTTATTTTCTGTTTTGGGGGTTGCAGATGTTTAATTTTACTTTATGATTTAGTTAAATATTTTTTCAATGGTTAAAAAAGTTCAATTTTATTTCTTTTAGTAGTTTTTAATAAAATGTGATACAATACACGATGTCACAATACAACCTTTTTTGGGTTACTAATATTGCTGAACTACACGTGACATGCAACGCACACTTTAAGCCCTTTCCCAGGAACTAGAGTTCCACCTCCTCAGAAATCCCAAGTTAACCTCTGGCTGCAGGTTTCGTTCTGGTTGGATGTGTGGGTCCGGAGATATGGAGTGTCCAAAAAATGTGAAAAATCAACATGTTTTGTGAAATTCTTTGTCACGCCACTGCGCAGAAACGGTGTGGAATTGTGGTCTGACATTTTCAGGGTAAACAGGCATTTGGTCACAGATGTGCCTTTTGAAGATTTGGTGAAAAAATATTAATCTGTTGAAAAGTTATTAAATTGTATAGTTTCCCATTATTTTCAATGAGAGCAGTTAGATGTCCCGTGTGAAAAAGTATTATTTATCGCAAATGCGGAAACCTTTTTCACAAACAGGTCAACTTTTGTCACAAATGGGAAATCTTTTTTTGTGTGGCCGCCATTATCTTTACAGTTAGCGAGGGGAACAAAATCAAATAAGTGTTGCAGCATATTTGCGAGACAGGCTGCAGGAGTCTGTGTTGGGGGAGAAATACTTAAGTTTAAACAACTTTTATTATTTTAAGATACACTCTGTAGCGAGTGCATTTGTAGCCCTGTTCCAAAAGGACCAGAAACAGGAAGAGAAGCCAGTAGTTCGATTAGACAGCAACGCGAACTACAGGCTTAGCAGTACACATTATTTTAAAGTACGAATGGGCATAATTGCTAAAGGTGCATGCCAGGGTTACGTATGAGTGGCCCTCGCTCATAATTAATAGCATTTTACTATTGTTAGCACTGTTAGGCTGATTTGTACCTCCCTTGACCCCTTGGGTAGACTTCCGGATCAGACCACGGCTTAAATTCAAGCCCTGCTGTGAGCAGGGCGAGACGAGCAGAGCATGCACGGCGCCACACGTGGAGACATGAGCAGAGACATGCGCATCATAGCGCGTGTCACCTGTGTCCACTGGGGACACTGGGGAAATGGGCAGAAATTATTGAGGGATCTAGAACGTGGAAGATAAATACTGCAACACACAACTAAAAGACAAAATGGAGGTAAATAATGAACATAAATTGTGCCTAAGGCCCCCTTTGGGAAACATAAACAATATGTGCTGGATATGCCAGATGTATTGTATAGGACAACAAATACAAAACTTCACATGTGACAAATGCATATTGATATACACACTGAGACAGGAAATTCTTATCTTACATAATAAATTGGTGCTACAAGATGACATCATAACCTCAAACAACCAGACTAACCACATGATCAAAACTAACCCAGAAAGAGAGGCTGTATAAATGGATATATATCTAATTTAGAGAGCTATATAGCTCTCATGGTAGGTGAAATAGTACAAACTAAAGGGGAGGGTGAAAGCAGTAATGAGACAGGCAGGTTTACATCCAGAGCAGAACAGTCTACTATAGACTTCATGCAAGATGAATGGGCCACAGTACAACTTAACCCAGGGAAAAGAAGGGGAGACCAGGTTTATAACAGCGCTCAAGTGGCACTACAAAATAGATTTAACCCATTAGAGAAAAAAGATATTAGCATTCCACAAATTAGGATACAAGCAGCAAATGCTCAAACAACAAACACAGAATCTTAGGCAGACTTGGTCACAGACAGAAAAAAGAAATAAAATGTTAGTACTGCTGCAGCCAGCCCAGTGGCGCTGAAGGTTGAGGCGCTGGTCGCCACACCTCACACCACGCTGGCGACCTGGACAGGAACGAGCTTGGGTCATCGGTGGTCGGCGGGAGGAAGGATTGAGTGTCTGGAGGACAGCTCTCCCTTCCCTGGGGGAGGACCATGGAATGCACCGCTCTGTTGCGGCACCTGGCGGCAGTCAGGTGTGGCACAGAACTGCGGCGCTATGCATCATGCGGGAGGAGCTTGGCGGACAGCAGCACATAGTGCTGTGCTGCCGCTGCATGACCAAGCTCCTCAAGGGGGGGGGGATCACAAGCAGGAAAACCCCTCTGTAGCACCGGTGGGATGACGGAGACCCCAGGGGAGTGCCCATATCCCGATGTCAGCCCAGCGCAACCAGGACTCTCCATGGCTGACCCGATGGCAAGGTAGGTCCCCCTAATTTCCAGAAAGTGCAGCCAAGGGAGAGTGATCCAGGGAGGCTGGACCTACTGAGCCAGTCGGGGGAGAGCCTGGGGGAGTCAGGGTTCAGGCAGGGAGTACAGGCACAGTCGCGTGGGTACTCCCGAAGGATGCCCAGGCTCAGAGTGCAGAAATAGAATAAAAAAAAATGTTAGTACTGCTATGGGGAAAATCACGGATGTGGGAAAGAATATAGAATCAGTAACAGAACCTAGATTTTGTTATTTGAAATGCACAGACACTCCCTTGTGCACCGGCTACCATTCCCTCCCCTCCCGACAAACAGGGTTGCCGCCTGCCTTCTGTCTCTTACCGCTGACCCTATCACTGTTCCTAAATGATCCCCAAAAAGAGCATACACAGTGCTTTTTTCTAAAATGTGTACGGTAATCAGTTCTACAGTATGTGTACTATAACATGCAAGATGATGTAAGAGATCTAAACTTCCTGAGAATCTGAGTAAGACGAAAGACAGAAATGCTGTTACTGGTGATGTGGGCATGGTTGGAGGGACAGAGGAGGAACTCTTATGTTAAATAGGAAGAACCCTCTGTAATGCTACAGTGGTTGCTGAAGATCCTTGATGGACAGTGAGTAGGGATTTGAAATTGACACTTCAGTACCAGCACGGAAATCCTCCTGCATCCTTTCTGATTACTGATATCCCCTCCACTCTAAGTTGATATGCCTGCCGCTGAAACCAGACCTGGGGGAACAACTTGTTAATTAAAGCCACCCGGCGACTACAATACGAGAAACAAAGGCAAATGCGGTTCAGTGTATTTCAATGGGGTTTTCAACTTTAATGCATAACTTTGTCATTTTTGCATATTTTAATCCCACATTTTCAACATGACCTTTTTGGGACCCCACCTCATGAAAAATGGTAGTGGAATTATGCAACTCAAGCCCAAAAGGTGATTTTGTGGTCACCTAGAAAAATCACCTTTTCGGGCAGGATCTGAACTCTGAGACCCTTTCTGTTCAAGGTGGCAGAAGGGATCGCTGTGATCGAACATGTGGCATGGCATACTAATCGAAGTTCTGGACTCTTTCTAATTACTTTTTTGTTTGGAATCACATAGTCCCCCCATTTATATTTATATATATATATATATATAATTTTTTTTTTTTTTTTTTTTTACAGAATTTGTTTCATTGGGGTAATTTAAAGTGGGACATTCCCCCAAAACAAACAGTGATTAATAATTCTGTCCCAGTGGTGATGGCTGTACAGTAACTATCTATTAATAACTTAACTATGTAGTTCATGTACCTTGAGTAGGCCGATACTGTCACACCATATTTTCCCTCAGTATACAACCCAGGGAATCAGTTGTGGATCTGTCTCTGTGTCGTTTTTGTGGGTCTAGTGTTGCAGCCCTCATTATTCAGTGTGGACAACAGTGTTTAAGTGTCCTTATAGTAACTGGGGGACTTGCTGTAGTAGCTGTCACTGGGTCTGCCTACCCTTGATCTTCAGGTCTACAGAGTTTATATCACATTCAGAGACAGAGGGACCCTTTACCTCTATGTTGGCAGTGGGATCCCTCCCTCGCATCCTACTTCTTACCAGCTGGCTTTCAGTACAACTGCTATGCTGCAGTGTCAGCGATGTCTTCAGCTGCCTCTGGCATAGCCTTATCACTCTATTTTGGGCAAGAGGATACTGGTACACCTGGGTGCACCTGAGCGCCCTCCATGCCTTCAGCAGTGTTTTTCCTCCCCGATAAAGGTATTACCTACCACCTCTCCCATACCTCAATCTTATAGAGGCCCTCTTCGTGAGATCTCCTCCCTTGAAAGCTACTTTTCTCCTGTTCTGTGTGGTTCGTTCTTGCTGAGCCCCCATGTCGACTCTCAGAACTGTTGGGTTTGATGTTACGTGTTCCTGTGTTAATGTTTCAATGTTCTTGTTTCCCTCTACTGCACATTTCTGGGTTTGCTACTCTGTATACAGGGTTAAGTCACATACTGATCATTTGTTCAGAAACTTACAATATGGTGTCCTGCTGCAATATAACAGCCCTTCATGCTTCGATACCTCAGGTGTACAATACAAAGAGTCACAGACCCTTGGTTCCTCTACTACTGTTTTGACGGCACATTTAGAGATTCCTACAATGGTGTACTCATATAATGTTAATGGGATGAATCATCCTGTTAAAACATCTAAGGCTATGGTGGCTATACGGAAGCAACACCTCACGTTTGTGTTTTTGCAAGAAACACAGCCGGTACTAGCAGAACACGACAAACTAACGAAATTTGAATTTGCTCACATGGCGGCTTTTCTTCAAACATGGGAAACACAGAAGTACAGATGTTCTTATCTCCTGATAGATGCCTTTCATGGTCAAAGCTACTGCCACAGGGCTGTTTGGCCATGATAAATGGTACCTATCTGAACAAAGACCTGACTTTGGTCAGTCTGTATCTACCCATTGGCTCCACCTCCACATTTGCAAAGTAGCTATATAGGAGAATCATTAACGTTCAGGAAGGTATGCTAACAATTGGGGGAAGGGGCTTCAATTTTATATTATCTAACAAGGACATGACTAATGTTAATCCCTCTAAAGAAATGTCACTTCTGTTTTTTTTAATTCATTGGTAACCAGGTAGAGCCCACTAGGCATAAGTGCCTGTTTTCAGGGAGACCTGGGGAGGTTATGTGACTTGTTCAAAGTCACACAGTATGCAAGTGGAGGTTGTGGAAATCAAACCCAGATCTGCTGGATTTGCCAAGCTCATTTGCAGCTCATTACTCTAACCTCTAGGCTATAATGCCAAAAATCTCGGGCACACGAGCCCTCCGTAGGCACGGCCACGGCTCGGGACTCCTGCTGCCCAGCTGCACACCTCCTGGCCGCCCAAAGGATCCTGTAAGCCATATCCTGCCAAAAATCTCAGGCACACGAGCCCTCCATAGGCACGGCCGTGGCTCAAGATTCCTGCCACCCAGCCACACACACCTCCTGGCCACCCAAAGGATCCTGTAAGCCGGATCCTGCCACAAATTTCGGGCACACGAGCCCTCCATAGGCACAGCCATGGCTCGGGACTCCTGCCACCCAGCTGCACACCTCCTGGCAGCCCAAAGGATCCTGTAAGCCAGATCCTGCCAAAAATCTCGGGCACACGAGCCCTCCGTAGGCACAGCCATGGCTCGGGACTCCTGCCACCCAGCCGCACACCTCCTGGCCGCCCAAAGGATCCTGTAAGCCGGGTAAGTCCTTAGACTGTCCGGGATTGCTGTGAGCTACCGCCTTTGGCCCGTCGCTCGCTGAGCTGCACCCTGCTTGGACCTTTGCTTTCTTCCACCATTGTGATTGGCTATCTGCGCCTGTTGAATTTCTCCTCATCTCAGGGCTGCAGCGCCCACTGACTCTCAGTGGAATCGGCTGAAATTTTGGGCCCGCTTCAGACCTGCTTCTACCTGGACTGTCACTGTTGTTTTTTACTCACTCTCTAACTGTTTTAATGGAACTTGCTCTCTAATTTTGTGCCGATTCCAAGGAAAAGTACAGTTTAAGAACAAAGTGAAAACAGCTCTTCTGTGTACATTTGTGAACCTGATTTTTTTCCTTTCTCTCTCTCCTTCTCCCCTGGGCTTTAACCGCCCCTCTCTCACTCTTTGCTAATTTTCTCTGACCTTTGCCATTTTCTTTCACCCACCCCCCATGGCGCCAAGACAAGGCTTTTGTCTCTCACAAAACAACTTGTTCTTGGGCCACCACCAGAGTATCACCTCTGCCTTGTCTGCAAACTCCTGCGCTCAGCTCCACCCCCCAGTTGTAGCCACCCGCATCACCTCTTTTGTGTAGCTCCCCCTCCCACATCTAACGCCCTATCTTTTCTTCTCTAGCTCCACATCCTGCCAAACATCTCGGACACACGAGCCCTCCATAGGCATGACCGCAGCTCGGGACTCCTGCCGTCCAGCCGCACACCTCCTGGCCACCTAAAGGATCCTGTAAGCCGGGTAAGTCCTTAGACTATCCGGGGTTGCTGTGAGCTGCCACCATTGGCCCGTCGCTCGCTGAGCTGCACTCTGATTGGACCCTTGCTGTCTTCCACCATTGTGATTTGCTATCTGCGCCTGCTGAATTTCTCCCCGTCTTGGGGCTGCAGCGCCCACTGACTCTCAGTGGAATTGGCCAAAATTTTGGGCCCGCCCACTCCCCCACCTCCTACCTTAATTAAATAGACCCTTTCCACACCCCTTCTGGTAGCCCCTCCTTTTTGACCCTTCCTACTGGGTGCTCTAAGTCCCCCTCCTCTTCCCCCACTACCCGGCCCTCTTGCATATTTAACTCCTGTACTCCTGTATTGTACTGCACAGTACCACTGTGCCGCCTCCTCTTTTACACCAGCAGTGAACCTGCCCTCTCCCGGCTCCTCTCCTCATCTCACCTGCCCTCCATTCTTTCTCTTCCTCCTTACCACCCTGACTATCCTGCACCTCTCAGTGTCCTCCCTGCCATTTCTAATCATGCGTTCCCCCAGTACTCTGCTCCCCTTCTCCTCCTCCTCGCTCCTCTTATTCCCCATCCACCCCCAGAGCCTGCTTCCCTCTCCCCCAGCTACCTACTTGACTCCACATATCATCATCTAGGTACCCTACCTCTAGAGCCCAATTTTCCACTCTGGACCCCGCCTACCTCTAACGAACTGTTCTTTCAATCCTGTAGACATGGGGTACACCGCCCTGCCCCTCTTACTCCTCTATCTCTGAACTTTCGCTCTCATCCCCTGACACGTCCATATATGACAAGAAAGCGTAGGCGCATAACTAGAGAACTACATCTATGCACCCTGAAACTAGCACTCCTCCTCCTGATGCTGTCTGGAAATGTCCATCCAAATCCTGGCCCAGCCCTCTCTATGGTCGCCAACCTGAACAAGCACTCAGGCACCCTCTCAATTATAACACTCAATATTTGCAGCTTCTTTCCTAAAATGGATGCCATTCAGATCTTTACTAGCCAGCATAGCCCAGACATCCTAACAGTTGTTGAAACCTGACTGTCCCCATCTGTCCCTGACCAGGCCATCACCCTTCCTGGATACAATGTTTTTAGGCTCGACCGGACCACAAAAAGGGTGGCGGTTGCGCCCTATACCTTAAAGAGACTATCCCGGGACACCCTGTCAACACTGCTCCCCTGATGACTAAGGCGCAGATTCTTCCCATCAGAATCCTCCTTGGTGCTCACAACAAAGCCCTCAAAGTCGTCATGTGAACATATCACCTAAAGAGCAAGGAAATGGACTCACAGCAGTTCTGGACTTTGTCAGGTCGCTCCCACCGGATACAGAATCCATACTGCTAGGTGACTTTAACATAAATTGACCTGCTGCTGAGGTAGGGGCACATAGAGACTCCATCGCGGTGTCCAACCTCACCCAGATGGTAGACTCACCAACCAGAAAAAAACTACAAAACTGGCACTAACACCCTTCTGGACTGGATCCTTACCAGTCACCCCACCTAGATCTCAAACACCACTGTCCTCCCTGACACACTCAGTGACCACTCCCCATCAGCTGTTTCTGGTCAAACAAATTCATTAAACCTCCCCCTAAAACCATCACCAGTAGAATTCTACCCCATGGCAAATTAATTCATCTCAAATCTCACCTTCTCTAACAGGACTGGTCTCCAATCTTATCAGCTACAAATGTGAACACTGCCCTGGACCACTTTATCAACATCTTTAATGAGGCCTGCAAAAATTCGCACCACTTAAAAGGTGAAAAGTTAAAGCCCTCTGTAACCTCTGGATCTCAGGAGACCTCCTAAGGCAGCTAAAGGCAAGAGACCACCTTTGGGAGCTCACTAGAGCCACTGAGAAGCACACAGACGTCACAAACTACAAACGTGCAAGAAATGACTGCACCAAATCAATTCGGGAAAGAAATCAGCGTATTTCAAGAACGCCCTTACTAACTCCTGGGGAAACGGAAGAGATTTCTGGAACAACATAAAATAAGTCACTGGGAAGCAGTCAAAATACACCCCATCGGTGCTCAGCATAAATGGAGATATAACACTTGACCCCAAAATCTTTGCGGACACCTTCAATACCGCTTTCACTGATCTTAGTTCTGTACTTCCCCCTGAATTTTGCAAAGAAGTGGACGATCCTATGCCCCAACCCCCCACTGCTCCTACTAGTCACCCCCCTTTCTACTTTAAAGCGGTCAAGATGTACCAGGTACGCGTTTATGTTACTAAAGCCATCAGCAAGTCCAGAACCAGCAATGATTCTCTAGACCTCAAACTCCTATCCCTCACCCTTGAAGAAGTGCTTAGGCCTTTGACCAGGATCTTTAAACTCTCCCTCAGCCTCAGCCAATTCCCCGACAAATGGAAATCTGCCACTGTTACCCCCATTCACAAAAGTGGAGTCAAAACTGCTCATGAGAACTTCCGACCTATCTCCATCCTACCTCCCCTCTCAAAGGCACTGGAACGTATTGTCACAGACCAGCTGACTGACTTCCTAGACAAGCACAACAAACTGTGCAGGCAGCAACATGGTTTTAGAAAGAAGCACAGCACCTCCACGGCACTACTCGAATTCACCAGTGCCATCCACCACTCATTGGATAACAGGCAACTAACCGGTTCTACCTTCATTGATTTAACAAAGGCCTTTGACACTGTCCACCACGACCTCCTGCTTGTCCAGCTCCGGAAAGTGGGGCTCTCACCCAACTCGGTAAACTGGTTCAAAAGCTACCTAGACAACTGGTCTCAAAGAGTGAAAATTGCTGACACTCTCTCACATCCCAGACTGGTGCTCTTTGGTGTCCCCCAGGGCTCTATTTTGGGCCCCCTCCCTTTCAGCCTGTTCCTAAACTCACTACCAGATTCCTGTCCTGAGCAAATCATACTCTACGCGGATGATGCAGTTATCCTAGCCTCCCACCATGATTCACAACAACTGCAAAAAAACCTCCAGCTTGGTTTCACATCAGTCGAAAACTGGTTCCTAAAACACAAACTGATCCTAAACCAGAAAAAAACAAAGTCCATGATTTTCAGCAGCTCTCAACAAAAACATAAGCAGTATCACCTCGCCATCAAAACTAAGCAAGGAGTCACTCTCAAACAAGTCCACTCCTTCAAATACCTTGGCATTACCCTTGACTCCCACCTCTCCTACGCTGCCCACATTAATACTGTGGCAAAAGCTGCTAATATCAGGATGGGCCTACTGTTCCGGAACAGGAAACACCTAACCCCTGAAGCACTAACATTTGCGTCCAGAGCACCATTGTTAGCATTATTGATTATCGACTCATTATTTATGCCTCCGCCACTGCCTCCTCTCTCAAACGGATTTCTACCTCCCTCAATAAAGCCTGTCGACTTGTCACCGGATCTCACCGTCTCATCCATACCTGCGACCTCTACTCTCAAACTGGGTGGCTGCAACTAAACAGTCGATTAAAATATCAAACCTGCATCACAGCAAAGAAAATAACGATGGACAATGCCCCTCCTGGTGTCTGCTCTCTCCTTAAACTCAGAATTAACAACCGCAACACCAGAAGGTCTAAACCACAACTCTTGCAAATCCCCCACTGTCGTACATCCCAAGGCCAAAGGTCCTTTGCATATAGGACACCCAGCTGGTTAAATAGTCTCAGTAGTGACATCTCTGCCTCACCCACTATGGGTGCTTTCAAGTCCAAGCTCCGCCTCGCTCTTCTTGCCTCCAGCTCCTGTGACTGCCATGACTAATCTCTTTACTCCCACCTGGCTCCCTTTGTTTTTTTGCTGCCTGCCCTTTGCCCCTCCACCCAGCACTTGCCTCCACCACTGCCCATCTAATGCACTTACCACTGTCCGCCTCTTGACAAAGCCCTTGAGGCTGCTACCCCTGCCCCAGTCCCACCCGCCTCTCCTTTCCCCACCTCTAAAGTCCCTTTGCCTGTCTGTATCCACCTCCCATGTCTCCTTTACCTCTATGTATCCACTTTTGTGTGTTTTCATGTAAAAAACCCTTGTAATAACATGTTGCTCTATACTGTAATTGAAACTCTATGACTGTACTCACTGACGTGGAACCTTTGTAAAAGAGCCCCGGCTCAAAGGTACTTTGTAATCCTAGACTCAAATAAATAAATAAAATACTGCCAGTCAGCCTTTGCAGGAGAACTGTCGTTCCTTTTTCAGAGTGGTGGCATAAGCAGATGCTTGGCGTACCTTGTATCCTGCTGTTCATTCTTACACACATTATTCATCCCCTACATGGGTTTATACCAGAATACTGTAGCTGTTGGTATTGACTGAACATGTTCATAAGATTATGAAGTGTATGATTCTGCCTATACTGCTGTCATACCATGCCACATTGTGGAACTGGCCTTAGGCAATGAGAGGGGTACCTCTATTTAGAGAATGAATAATTAATTATAGAATATACCGGAGTTTAAAAAACTGATTCAATACCGAATCACCCAGATTAATTTGGACAGTGGCAGAGAAAGAGTTTGCACATGTACATTGTGGGAAACCCTGAAGGTAGTTCTCATAGGGTATATCATAGCATATGCTACTAGACTAGGAAGAGCAACAGTTACAGTCCCTACAGGCTGAACTAGAGACCCAGCAGCAGTTTTACATACAGGGAAATAATTCAATACTTCCACAGCTATAATGGCTCAGGCAGAAAATACAGAAAATATTAGATTTTAAAACTGAAATGGCTCTCAAGTTTATGCTGCATAAATATTATGAGGGGGTGCCCATGCCTCCAATGTGCTGGCATACCGCCTGAGGAAAAAAATAGCCCAAAACATTGTTACTCACATCAAACGTCCCAACAAGCCAAAAAGAATTGGCCCCAGATAGAATTTTGAGGCCTTCCAGGCTTATTATCAACAACTTTGCCAGGCTGATAACCATCCCACATCCTCTGAGACAGATGAATACCTGTGGCCTTTGAAATTACCTATCATACCCCAAAACAGGCATTGATAGCAACACTGATCGAAATTTCCAGGGTTAACAGAAATGAATAAAAGTCATTGCCCAGGTAACTATACGAGACAGTTTTTAAAAACATTTCGGGACTCCCTAAGTGCACCATTGCTCTGTGCTGGAGAGGGAATTCAGTGCATCGCCGCTCTGTGCTGGAGAGGGAATTTTGAAGCTAAACCTGTCGCATCTACTTGGAGTCCGACAATTATTTATGTCATCCTGAAGCCAAGGAAAGATAAAGGCTGTCGTACCTCCTACAGAGCTATTTCTGTCCTCAGTGTGGACTACAGAATTTTCACCACATTGTTGGATAAATGTTTGGAGCCTCTGCTACCCTTGTTAATTAACAAAGATCAGACAGGGTTTGTCTCATCTCGACAGATACAGGATAATATTAAAAAGATCTTTACATGTTCTTCACCACGCTGCCCGGTCAAAGGCCCCTTTCCTCCTGCTAAGTTTAGATGCTGAGAAGGCCTTTGACCTGGTGGTGTGGCCATTTTGGTTTCAAGTCTGGAGACACACTGGAATCCCACCAGCATATGTTGAGGTGACAGACGCCATTAATGATTCTCCCTCAGCTTATATAAAGATTAATGGGTGGCTTTCCTTCACCTTCCCATTGGGCAGGGAACTCGTCATGGTCGTCCTTTATTCCTGTCAGCGTGGCTCAGTTGGTAGCACATCTGCCTCTGGATCAGAAGGTCATGGGTTCTTGTCCCACACCGAGACTGGACTTATACCTAAAATGCTGGCACCAGAGTGCTGTACTGGGGGGTGCTGTA
The DNA here is from genome assembly GCA_016271365.2 of Neoceratodus forsteri. Lineage (NCBI taxonomy): Eukaryota > Metazoa > Chordata > Ceratodontiformes > Ceratodontidae > Neoceratodus > Neoceratodus forsteri. The sequence continues at coordinate 1,227,506,213 of CM057450.1, forward strand.
CTGCTGAGGGTGTGCCGTCCTTCAGATGAGATGTTAAACCGAGGTCCCTTCTACCCCTCCTAGTGCTGTCCTGGTGGGTGTCCAGGTGGAAGTAAAAGAACTCAGGGCATTCTACACAAAGACTAGGGGACATTCCCGGTGTCCTGGCCAACATTCCCCTTCCCATAAAAGACGATTCATGCAATTGTCCAGGCTGTGTGTGGGTGATGATGGGCGATATAGCTGCCACTACACATTCAGTCACTTCACTACCAGTCTAGCATTGCTTGTAAAGTGCTTTGGGATACATTGTGAATGAAAAGCGCTATATAAATGCTGATTCTTCTTCTTCTTCATCCCTCCTATTGTTTGACCTGTATTTAGAGCCCTTGGCCCAAACAATTAGACAAGATTTTGATATTACGGGGGTGCATCAAGGGGACAGGGAGCAGAAGCTGGCATTACACATGGATGATCTATTAATTCATTTACCCAATCCAGATAGTGCTGTTATGCATCTCTGTACTTTGTGAGGCTGGCAGGTTACAATTACAAATTAAATACAGTGAAAATAGAAGTTCGTCAGCTTCATTATGCCCCCTCCCAATACACTAAAGAACTCTTGTATTTTAAATGGGACATATTGGCATTTAAATATTTGGGAATCCTGCTAGCAGATGAACCAGAGAAGGTCATGTCCCTCAATTTTGACCACATCTCACAAACAGTGTCTTGAAAAATTGAAATTTGGTCACATCTCCCACTCCCACTTATTCAAAGGATGGACAGCATTAGGATGAATCTTCCCCCTAGGCTACTGTATTTGTCTCAAACCCTTCTTGTGATCCCCCCACCCCCATCCCGCAAGCTATTTTAGGAAATGGAATAAACAGATCTCTAGATAGCTATGGCAAGGCAAACATAGGATCTGAGCCACAGTCCTCTTATCTTCCTAAGTCTCAAGGACCCTTGCTCATTCACAAACTATAAATGGGATTCTAAATGAGGGGTGCTACTGTATATCGCACACATCAACAAAAACAACAAAGTCAGAGCACACCCTGAACCCTCCCCCCGCCCCACAAGAGGTATAGGTCCTCTGATATATGGAAACTTTTTGTTTTAAATTTTATGTTTATTATTTTACAACAAACATACCGTTACAATTACTAACATTCAATATAACATTAGTACATCAAAGTAACTTTGAGGGCGCCACTCCTCTTAATATACTCAAATCCATTAAATGTTAAAAGATACGTCATCGGTGGGGGGGGGTCCTATCTGATAAGTATTCAACAACTATAATTAAAACAAAGAAACTGCTGATATGGAGTCCATGAGCTACATGGTGATATATTCCGTGAAAGGTATTTCAAAGTCTCCAGTTCTTAACCCTACCAGAGGGTGAAATAATATAGACACCATGCCCCACCTAAGTAAGTTCACCTGAACGGTGCGTTAACGATTTAGCAATAGCTCTGAGAAAACACAGTCCGCATTTATTTTTGAGTATCAATCTCAATATGTAACTCTAAAACACAGAATAAGGTGGGAAAAGAATTCCAATGCACAAGAACCCTAAACGGAAAAAGGCGCTTAAACAAAAGAGCATATTACAAACAGACTGCCTAAAAAAGAAAAAAAAAAAGACAACAATATGATAAATTTCCTTATGCAACTGCTCTACTTGCATTACTTAAAGAAACTGAGCTCTAATATTCAGGGAGAGGAAACAAAATTTAAATTACTGGCTGTCCAAATAAAAGTTAGTCCAGTGCAATAAACATCAGAGAGACCTTAGGAATATCACCCTCTCTGGGCGAAATGTCCCCTTATGTATAATAGAGACATTTAACTTTTTTTGCGCAATCAGTTCTTAATTAGGTTCTTCCTCCGATGCTGAATCCTCATCCTGACGGGCCTTTAATCAACCCTGTGCATGCTTCTGGCACCACCGCATAGCATCTGCTGGATCCGTATAAATGTAGATTTTGCCCTGATGGGTAATCCGAAGATGCACCGGAAAGACGAGGCCAAGGGGAAAGCCTGCTTCACGAAGCAGCACCCTGGCCCCATCAATTTTTTTTCCTTTTTTGCTGCATGGCATAACCAGACCAGGAAACATTTGGATCTGCTGGCCATCTTGTAACAGCAATTTCCTTTGTCTCACTAATGCCAAGAGATGATCTCTCGAGTCCACACCATCAGTTATGATCACCACCATTCTAGGAGCCTCTGGATTGTCACTGCAGCCTCTGGGGGTGATGCAATAAGCCTTCTGGAAGCAATGGACAATGGGGCCCACCTCCTCCCCTAAATGCTGCACAAACTAATCCCACATGAACATTAAAATGTGGTCACCCTCACATCCCTCTGGTAGCCCCAGAAGACGTAAATTAGGAGACCTGGCTTGATTCTCTAAGGTCTCTAATCTGGACCTTAAGTGAGTGTTTTCTTTTATTACGTTAGCCACTGCTCCCATCGCTGCCGCTTCGGTTTTATTTGCTTCTACGGAGGTAAGGTGACCAATTCAAGTTTGTTTTCAGTTGTAGCAACCCTGGTCGACAGCGAGTCCAGTTTGTTAGAGAGACCAGTTACAGAGTTTATTAGGAGGATCAGCTTTGACCCTAATGTCTGCAGTGTTCCCACTGAGGATCACTCTACTTGCTCAGAGTCACGGACCAGTGCCACCCACGTGATCGGAGCTCCTGAGATGTTTTTTGCTCTAGTTCCTTCCCCTGAGTGTTTTTCCTTATGGGAATGTGGCATTTTGCACCGTACAGATTCCGGTATCGAATTCAGTCGACTTAAAGTAAAACTTTCTCGGGTTAATCCGGAAAAATCAAAGTAAATGACACTCAATTTGCAGAGCTCTAAGGGTATGTGGCCATCTTGCTCGGGCTCCACAGCAACCCCAAATATATGGAAACGTTTGAGTCTAGCTATATTCACAGCTAGGAAAATAATTACCAAACTTCAGCTGTCACCGTCAGCACTAATGATTAACACATGGCTTGACTTGAAGTGTAACCTATACCAAATGGGACGACTGAGAGCTAACCTAAATAATTCCTACCCAGCACTTAAAATTTGACAGCACAGATGGATGACATATATGATGACAAAAAAGCCTGATTTCATTCCATAAGGAATTAATTTCTCTATCATCCCGCCCTTTGAATTCAGTTGTTACACCATAGATGATTAACATGACGTTGAATAAGAATGGACAATGTGGTCTTTTTTTTTCAAACGTTTTTTGCTCTACATACATTAGAAGTAAACTTATGGTGATGTATACTAATTACCAAAAGTAAGCAGTGGGTCCATCAGGATTACATACTCTATATGCAACACAATGATATGTACATTACATGGCAGACTGTTGTCTCTTACTGTCTTTGTATATAATATTTTCATAAAAAGTTAAATTTGAAATAAAAAGTATATCAACATACTCCGTCATTATGGAAAAAGTATATTGATAACACTTATTTCATAAAAAAAACCCACCTCTGTCATGATGGTATCACTACAGCTAGAGAAAACTGCCTGTTTCGATATCTATAACATAATTACTACTGTTACATGATAATAATATAATAACACTATTTCCTAATAGCCGGACTCCAAGCTTTCTTTTATACAAAAAAACTAAACAAAAATTAAGAATCTAGCCCTGACGGTTCCAAAGTTACACCGTTCAAAAGATAACTTCCTAATTATGATATCTTTAGAATTGATAGTGCTAGAGACTTCATTTTTTTTTAATGAAAGTTTGTAGTCAGCTAAGTAGACTATCGATAAGACAGTACCACAGCGACCATGTATCGATATAGAAAAACATAAAATAGTTCACTACATTTTTAAAGTCCTGTCATTTTTAACAGCATATTATATTGAAATGTACATACATGTAACTACACATTAGAACTGTATCATTAGAATCAGTACATGTTGAACAGACTCCGAGCTTTCATTTACAAACAAACAAAAAAAAAAAAGTAGGTTTCTATGATTAACAGTTCAAATATTACAGCTACTAAAATATCATTTCAACCATTATAAAATATCATCAACGATTATTTTTGGAAATGGTCGACTGGGCCAGTGGCATGGAGGGTTGAGGCACACACACCTCACCTGTCGTCACGCCGGCAACCCAGAACAGACCTGGGAGGTTGGGGGTAGGGAGAGGATACAGCGTCCCAAGGACTGCTCTCCCCTCCCAAGGAGGAAGGGAGGGCTACAGCGCCTGGCGTTAGCCTGGCCCCTAGCGTCGGCTGGGGGATACAGCAGCTAGGGACTGTCTGGATGGGGGTGGAGGGGCAGCTGCTGATGTCCCATGCGCAGTAGCATGTGTGGGGACATCTGGCCAGCACGGCACATCCACTCTGCAAGGGAGGAAACTGGAAAATGGATTGTTGAGCAGCCACTGATTTCCAGCCACCAGGTAGCTCTGCACCCAATGAATACCCAGCTACACTGGCTTTGCATGATGGTAAGTCCTGGCACAAAATTGGGGAGATGAGGCTAGCATGGCTGGCATCCCGAGGGCTGCTCAGGGTCAGGGGATAAAAAAAGACATTAACTGAACAGAATATTGGGAAGTGGCTGGAAGGTACTAGTGGTTGTTCTGGCTAACAAAAAACACATTCTTTTCTAGTTTATAAACTTTCTCTGCCATCAACCCAGGGACTTTAAAGCATGCTGAAAAATAGGAAGCACATCACTTTACAGTTAGGCTACAGGTACAGCATTGTGTGACCAACAAACAAAAAAACTCACCAAGAGCTGCTTCTGAAAATAAGCATTTATGTTGCTTTGATTACAGTAATTCGGCATGAGGCTGGCGAGCACTCTGTTGTACCCTTCTATGGAAAAGCAACCACTCCTGAGAATCATTCACAGTGGGAAGGGGGACGGTAGCATTCACAAACAGCTTGCACTCATCTGTTCTGGATGCTGGGCAGTAGTGGCAGCTAACTGTGCGACTGCATAACAGCACTCCCAGATCAGTCTGGCATTTCTGTTGCTACTACAGGGCAACTGTCCTGTATTTTCCTGTAGATTACATTCTTTTCTATGGAAACTGAGCTGTTTTGTTTTTCCATACAACCAATGGAGGTCTATGGGAACAATTGCCCTGTAGACTACACCATTTCCCTGTAAACAACAGGAATCCATAAAGATCTAGGCAACAGCTAGCATTCTGTCTGTGGGAAATACTTAGTAGTATCACCTGTTCTGATTTTGTCAGAGCAGTCCTGGTTTGGGTGGCAGAGTCCTGCCAAAAAGCATCAAAAATGCTGAACGTCCACATCCTATAGTTGAAAAAGAAGGTTCTTACTTTTCTCTAGAAGTTAGAGAAACTAAAATACCTTAAAACTATAGGAAACAATAGGAACAACTAAAAACTACAACAATTATCCTTAGTTCTGATTATTTAGAGAAAAAGAAGTCTGCTGCATTGGTTGAGGTTACATATTGTCCTGCAAAAAATCATGTTTCAGTATGAAATGTCCCACTTTGGGCTTCTTGAAAGGCGGCAACCCTAGAAAGACTTGGAATGTTTGAGGAAGCCGGGTGAGGGGCTGGCCCTCCGTTCTCTTGTTATAGCCGCATTGATTCCATCCTGCTGTCACGTGGCAAGTGCACTCACAGTTCACTTGGGCTGTCTACCAGCAGCAATGAAGGAAGGGAGGGACTACTGCAGGGTTTTAAATAACTGATTAGCAGTTTTTTTCTTGGGACAATACCAACTGTAGCGAAAGCATTTATATACGTTTTCGAGAAGTGTTATGTTTGAGGCAGGTGCTATGCATTTTCGCAATGTTTTAGAACTTTTATGAGCAAAACGCTAATCAATTTTTAGAGTTAAATAAAACCCTGTACTGACAACTGTAGTAGGACAACAATTCAAACAGCATGGAAGGGAGGCAGAGAGAGAAGCAGTCTTCAACTAGGGTCACCCTTAAAATTAGGGAAACTAGGCAGCCGCCTAGGGATGCCAGTTGTGACTAGATGCCAAATGAATAACTACTTTTTTTTTTTAGGATGTCAGAACCACCAAAAAAAGGTGGACCAGGAGGCAATGATACCAATTTTTGCTTGGGGCATATTTGGACCAAAGGCAACCCTTGACTGCAATAATGCAGCTTTGAAAACTTGGCTGGCCGTATGCTTGTCTATCTTTTTCTCAGATAGACAGGTAGTAACATAGTTATTTAAGGTCAAAAGGGACCATTCCATCATGTCCACCACCCGCCCGCTTCTTAAGCAGGAAAGAACTCAGCATGCTGCGCAACATGTGCCAATTTATAGGCACAGTCCGTCAGCCAGCCAGGCTAAGGAGGGGAATCAGTATTACGTTTTGTATTAAGTTTTTGTTGACCGGGAAAGGAAGTCTACACAGTCCTGCCTATTTTCAGCCTCATCCCTGGGTGGGGTACAGGTTACATATGCAATCCAACTGAAACTGAACCAGATTAAGCAGTCTGTGGTATTTAAGTGAATGGTGTAAATTTGGCCAGGACACCAGGGAAAGTTCCCTCTTCTCATGAAGTGCCGATGGATCATTAACATCCACCCAAACAACCACTAGAAAAGGCAGGCAGGACCTTGGTTTAACATCTCATCCAAAGGAAGGAACACCCAGACAATACAGCATCCCTCACGTACTGCACTCGGGTGCCAGTATTTATGGTGTGAAACCAATCCCAGTGTCGGACCAGAACCCCATGACCTTCTAGCCCAGAGGTGAATGTGCTACCAACTGAGCCATATTATCGCATAGGGACACCTTTGCAAATTAGCTTGACTCAATGGTTAATTTCACGTATAAATTGAATACTGACATCTCACTCACTTGTGAGACCGCAACTGGAGTACTGTGTCCAGTTATGGAGGCTGCACCTCAGAAAGGACACAGACAGGCTGGAGGCAGTCCAGAAGAGGGCAACTAAAATGGTGAAGGTGTTGCACGACAAGCCCTAGGAGGAAAGACAGAGGAATCTCAACATGTACACACTGCAAGAAAGGAGAGCAAGAGGGGACATAATAGAGACCTACAAGTACCTCATGAGGGTGAACAGAGGACAGAAGGGGAGTCACTTTCGAATGAGAAAGAGCACCAGGACCAGAGGGCATGCGGGGACGGGGACGGGGGGGTTAAGAGGGATGTGAAGAAGTGCTACTTCACTGAAAGAGTGGCTGATGCCTGCAACAGTCTGGCAGTGGAAGTACTGGAGGTGAAAACTGTAGGGGGGCTTCAAGCCTTCAAGCATACATGGGATAGAGATAGGGGAATATTAGGAATTACAACATGTGTAGAAAAATTCTAGGGATTTGGCTGAAACTAGCTCATAGCCTTGTAATTACTGACCCCAAATTACATGCCTGAATTACTTCTACCCATTCAAACCATCACATACACATAGGAGTATCACTATACTGATCATGTTCAAGTGCAGTCTTGAGAAGCAAAAACAAATGGAACAGTAATGGACAGTGTAACATGTCTTCTGCTGGGCTATGCAGCACACAAATACAGTATACACACACACACACGCACACACAATGCAGGGAAGCAGCACCACTTAAGCATGGTGGTACCCTGCAGTCATCGCAACAGAAGCAGAGGTGGTAACTGAGGAGCAACATGAACATGTGTAGCAGCAACGTCCTGTCGCGGTGAACGGGATATATGAGTGTATGGTTTCTCTCCCCGACATCATACCAAATCTGAAAAATAATAAAACAAAAACAGATGCACCAACCGCAGCAGGGATGAGCAGGACAATGGAGCTGGACCCTGTGCTATGGCAGCCACGGTAGCTGTTGTGACAATGGTGGGGGCTGCTACTGCCACTGCTGCTCTCCAAGCATTGGAAAATGGTGAGCTTCAGCTCTTCGGAATGTACAGTATATAATTGTTATTTTTTAATTTTTTTCGTTGCTCTCTCTCTCAGTTTTGTTTTTGCATGCATCAGTGCCCCCTTCAGCTCTGGATTTTCTGCTCTGCATTTGTAAGCTACTAGTTCTTCAGAGAGAAAGCATTCACTTGACAGTCCTGCTGTAAGGGACTACTTTATATCACACTGTTCAGAAAGTAATACATTTGCAAGTTAAAGCTACTTACTAACGTTCTAGTTTTTTTTTTTTTAAGAATTTTTCTGCACACATTATAAGTGCAATAAGGCACTCCAGGGTGTGTTATTATGGTCAATAATCACACTTGTAACATGGCAAAAGAATCAGCACTGAAATAACGGTTTTCTATTCATCTAAACATAACACATGCTGACAAAACAAGGAGGCATTAATTCCCTAGTAATGCCCGCACAGTACCATAGCTGTCCACGCTACCGAGTAAAAAGTCTGAAAGTAATAAAGAAATCCCCATCTACCCACCCTAATGGTATTCGTACCATCGCACCATATTTTTTTTTTTTTTGCAGTACTTGAGAATGAGTAAACAAATGTGTACTTATAATGTCACATTTGCTTTATGTGGCGTGATGGAGATAGCTGCTTGCACGAATACGCAGTACGAGAATAAAAGCAACTGCTCAGAGGTCTATTCGTGAGTTAGTTATACTCCTCGAAGTATTTCCTACACTGTTAGCGATCAGTTAATGAATATGCAAATTAGCTACAGGATTCCCACTGTGCATGTTTCCCATACCATTTTGAAGTTCTAACGAGTTTGACAAATTTCTGTGTGAGTTGTTGAAAAAAAAATGAAACCAGTACAAATAATACTGCAAAACAGTAGTTTGAATAGCCATTTTTTATGTAAGGCTACAGAAAACAACCACAATATTAGCAAATGTGGAACTAAAGAAAACATAATTAAAGAACTGTAAATGTTTCAAGAGTCTCTCTCATTTATTGCTTTAAGTCACTATCTAAACATAACTCTTATTTATTACTTTAACTTACTAACTGAACACAATTTTTGTCAGCACTTGTCATGTTAGAAGCACATTAATCCACTCCAAAGTCGGGTTCTAATAGGGACTTAGTGCCAAGTTGGGTGGTTGGAGGCACTCAGTCTTTGGCCTCATGGCCCAACCCCCCCCCCTCAAAGCCAGGCATTAATTCCCTAGCAGAACCCTCCTTTGTCATGGATTAATGCTTACTTCTCTCTTGGGTGTCTAAAGGCATTCAGCACAAGCGCCTCGTGCCTAACAACATCCTCGAGAGGTGTGTGATTACTGACCCACAATCACACACACTGTTGCAAGGCTTGCATTAACTCTCTACTGAAGTCCCCAAATGGGATTTTTAAGCACAAAAATAAAAGCAGTGCTTCAGCACTGACCCTGTATATTGAAAGGTTTACACCGATATCGGTAGCAGAAAAACAATATCTGATAATATTGTACAAAGTCACTCCAAAAATTTCTGACCCCAAGATTTTCTGGTCTTACCCCCAACATTTGAAGCAGAGGGACAAACTGACCCCTACTTCACTAGTGCTAATGCAAGCCCTGCTGTTGTGCCTTATTGTTTACATAAACAAGAAGGAGGGAGGTTCCTGGGAGACCAGTTAGGGCCTGCGGAGACAGGGTAGGCAGGGACCATCTGGGAAGACTGGGTGAGCCAAGCAGCCCTTTTCTGCCGACACAGTCTATGTTTCTATGAATATTGACACTTGAATGCTGCATTGAGGCAGAGCTTTTTACCCAACAGACCAGGTTCAGTCAGTATTTAACAATTATGATTTTTATTACCCAGAATAGATTACGGAGAGGCAACATCTTGTTTCCAGTGGGGTCCTGCTTCTACACATTTCCATTGCTGAGTGAACTACAGCACTGAGAGGGTGACTGTCTGGGTGACTTACTCAAGGTCACACAGTGACTACTGAGCTCTAGCGGGGTTTAAACCTGTGATCTACCAGTTCCCAAGCTGGTGCTCTACACTAGACCGTACTGTCTTTCACTGACAATGCATTATGGCAACAATGTGAGGTGTTAGAAGGTGCACGAGGGAATAATGGCACTGTAGATAAAGACAGAAGTTGAAGACCAAGGTCTGTATCTACAGCGCTCAGGGCAACTATTCCAGAGGAATAACCCACCAACAAACTTCACATTATTGCTATAACAAGGTGTTAAAATCCAGCGCTAAGGTGAGACGAAAACTTGCATTCCTTTTGTCTAATTTGAACTTGTCAGTATCTGACATCACCGCAAAGCTGAAGACATTTTTTTTTGGGGGCTCTGATGGAACATTCTTGAGGTGAACATCAGGTCAGAAACTAATCTGCCTTTGTGCAGTCATTTACATATTTGGAGCGTCTTTCTGCCCTCATTTGGGCATTGGTGGAGGACTCCGGACCCATGCAAGTAGCGTAGCGGTATGTCACAATTAGCATACGTTACAATATACTACTCTATGCTACTTGTGTGACTGAGCGCTGAGCACTGCCATTCTCAGCTTGTGTCTTCAGCCAGCTCATGGTTTTAGCTGTCACTCGAGAGTATTTCTTCCTTTTTAACACAGTAATATTCATTTTACAAGTGATAATTAATGGAAACATTTAAGGGGGCATAGGGGAGGAGTCCCCCCATTATAAAAACACTATAATTAATGCTATGGATAAGTGGCTATGCCTAGGGTTACCACCTTTTAAGAAGCCTAAGTGGGACATTTCACACTGAAACATGATTTTTCATAGGACAATATATAATCTCAACCAATGCAGCAGACCAGCAGACCTCTTTTCTCTAAACAATCAGAACTAAGACTAAATGTTGTGGTGTTTTACATACGAACATACAAAACTGCCAGCAGATAAAGGCCTTATGGTCTATCAAGTCTGCTCGATTATGTAGCTAGCAGCCCTATACTGCAGCTGCCCTCCCTCCCTCCCTCCCCCTCCAGTGACCCTCCCCTTACCCTGTCCCATCCCCTTTGAAGCAGCCCACTGTTCTATAGGATACCACTTCCTTTGGCAATGCGTTCCACCCAGACACCACCCTCTCCATAAAAAAGTGTCTCCTCATTTCCCCTCCTGAACCTTCCCCCTTCCAATCTCAGATCATGCCCTTGAGTGTCCCTCCCCCTCGTTAATTTGAAAAGCCCTTCCATAATAATCTTATTGATTCCCTTCATGTACTTGAAGGTTACAATCATGTCCCCCCATCCCTCCTTTCCTCCAGGGAGTACATGTTCAATTCTCTCAGCCTGCTCTCATAGGGTAAGTCCCCTAGACCCTGGATCATTTTCGTTGCCCTGCCCTGCACTGCTTCCAGTAACCTAATGTCCTTTTTCAGGTACGGTCGCCAGAGCTGCACGCAGTACCCTAGGTGTGGTCTAACCAGTGACCTACATAGCGGCAGGATCACCTCCCCCCTCCTGGAGGATATGCCTCTGGCAATACAACCCAGCATTCTGTTGGCCTTTACAGCTGCCTTTCTACACTGTGCTGAGTTGTTCATTGCTCCTGTTATGATCATTACCAGATCCTTCTCCTCCTCTTTCTTGGCTAGTTGAATCCCCCATAGCTGGTAGCACCTCCTTGGGTTTTTTTGCGCCGAAATGAAGCACCTTACATTTCTTGGCATTGAATCCCAGCTGCCAAGTGTCTGACCAGGCCTCCAATTTTGCTAGATCATCCTGCAACCCCTGCCACTCTCCTAAGTCATCCACTACTGCTCCCATCTTGGTGTCATCTGCAAATGGACTGATCTTGCTCATAATGCCTATTGAGATTTCTGCTACGAAGATCCCAAACAACACTGGTCCCAGTACAGAGCCCTGTGGCACCCCGCTTGTCACCGCCCTGAGAGATGAGCGCTCCCCTCCCACCACCACCCTCTGCTGTCTCCCTTGCAGCCAGTTTACTACCCAGCCCACTGTCTTTGCCCTCGCCGCCCCTGAGCCTTCCAGCTTATTTCCTAGCCTCCCATGTGGCACTGAATCAAAGGCCTCACTGAAGTCCAGGTACAGGACATCCACTGCATGGCCTTGTGTAATTGCCTGGCAACCCACAGTACTCCACTAGGATGGTCTGACAGGATCTGCCTGAGACGAACCCATGCTGTCTGCCTTCCTGCAGCCCATTAGCCTCTAGGAAGGAAATCAGCCTCTCCTTCAGGATTATCTCCATCATTTTTCCCACGATGGATGTAAGGCTCACTGGTCTGTAGTTTCCTGGCTCATCCATGGGGCTGCCCTTGTGGAGGGGTACCACGTGCGCCATCCTCCAATCCTGAGGTACACTCCCAGAGTCCAGGGAGGCACTGAACAGGTCTGCCAAGAGTTCTGCCAGGACTTCTGCCAGCTCCTTTAGCACCCTGGGGTGTAAATCATCTGGCTCAGGTGCCTGTCCACCCTCAGACCCTCCAGTACCCTGCCCACCAGGATTTCCCCATCTGTCACCTCCTCCCCCCCCCCCGTGCCCACCCTCCCACCCTTTGGGTATAGCTTCCCCTTTCTGTTTAGTAAATACTGAGCAGAAGTGCTAATTTAATACTTCTGCCTGTTCTACCCCTGTTTCCACCCACCCCCATCCCTCTTGATCCTTACTATCTGGTCCTTACAACTCCTTTTCTCCCTGATGTACCTGAGGAAGTCCTTCTCCCCCTCATTGATGCCCTGTGCTAGCCTGAGTTTCCTGGACGCCTTGGCTGCCCTTATCACCTCCCTTGACTCCTTCAGGTATTCTTCCCTGTCCTCCCCTCTCCCTGTTTTTTTCACTTGTTCATATCGTTTCCGATCATTATAAGGTATTTTAGTTAAGGTATCGTAGTTTTCTCAACTTCTAGAGGAAAGTAAAAAAACATTTTTTTTTACTATAAGATCAGGACATTTGGCATTTTTTATCTTTTCTGGCAGGACACAACTGCCCAACCCAGAATGGTCCTGACAAAATCAGGGCAGGTGGTAACCTTTGCCTAGCCCCCCCCCCCCCAAACTCCCCTCTCACCCCAGCCAATGATCATTCAATACCTTTGAGCATGGAGGGAGCACCAACATGGCATACAACGTAGTGTAGTTATCAAAAAAACTTAAGTAGGTCTGGAGCACTCCACTAATGCCCTCATTTGCAGCATACTAAGAATGTCTTTTTGCACTCACTTATATACTCATGACTTTCTGTTTTTTTTTTTTCCTTTTATTTACAGGACTATGGTCAATGTTAAAAAAAAAAAAAAAAAAAGCAATGTGACTGGCTTACAGGATGTCACCTCGATATGATAAACAATTTGTCACTTCGAAAACTTGTCTAGAGAGCAAGAGTGGGTGTGTGTGTGTTTTCGAATGGGAAGTGGTGAGGAAGTGGCGAGGGAAAAACAGACTCTGTAACACAAGTCAACACTTGTTACTGTTGATGTTAAAAGTTACATTATGGTACATATTACAACACTGCTCCCAGACTGATTTTTAATTTTCCCTGTAACTCCAGGGCAGTTCTCCTGTATTTTCCTGTAGATTACATTATTTTCTATGGAAGACAAATTGCACTGTTTTCCTGACTGTACAACCCGTGCAAGTCTATGGGAAGAATGTCCCTGGGAATGGCTCCAACTCCCTGTAAAATACAGGAAGTCCTGTAGATCTGGGAGCCCTGTATAAAATTCTGTCTCTTGTTAAGGCTTAAAGAAAAAGTAATACATTTGTTTCTGATTAACTGGTCCACCACTCCAAAGAAAGGCACCCCCCAAATCTTAAGTTTGCAGTGATTGCCACCCACCTCTGTGCTATGCAAACTTTCAAATCTGCATGGCTAGCGCTTATGGAGTGAGGAGGAATTTTTGACAGTACTCCGTCTCTCTAACCTCATCCATAAAAATCCTTCATTCAATAAATCTATTCAGCACCTTTGGACATATAATTCAGAAGACAGCAACACCCTGAACACAAAAATATTATCAGATTGCGCAGAGAAAAAGAAACTAGAAGTCAAGCCTGCACTAAAAACTCTGAAGAAGGTGCCCATCCAAGGCCTCGTGGTGCCATCTGATATCGCCTTGTCATGGCATCTCTAATACCAGCCGAGCATGTAGAGACAATTTTCCTCCAAGTGTTATCAGAACTACAGGACCTGAAGATCCAAATACTGAAAAAATTAAAACACTGGATGAAAAAATGACTGCAATACAGAAGAAGACAGATGCCAACACTTTGACCTGTCAATCAACTCCAGAAAACAGACAACAAGAAAGTATGATTCGCTCTCTAATAGACAAAACTGACGACCTGGAGAACAGAGGTCGCAGGAACAATCTCAGGTTTATCATATTCCCTGAAGGGGCAGAATTAGGGGACTGTGCCTCTTTCCTCTCTCATGTTTTGCCTCAAATTTTTAAACTCCCGGGTGACCCCCGTTTCAACACTGAGAGGGCTCATCGTTCCTTAGCGCCACTACCCAAAACAGAAGAGCGGCCTAGGCCAATAATAGCAAAATTCCTGCATTTTCCTGTTAAAGAAAACATTCTTAAAAGAGTTAGACAGCTAAAAAAGTTAAATTGGCAAGGCCACCATATAATGATCGTTCCGGATTACTCTAGAGGCTTAAATAACAGCAGAAGAGAGGTTACCCCAATCGTCATGCCCTGCATAACCTTAGAATTCCCTTTTCCCTCTGATACCCTGCACAGCTAAGAAATACAGTAAAAGGGAAAGCAATCTCTTTCAACACACCAACCTCAGCAATGGATTACATAAATCAGAACTGGAGCAGCTCACCTAAGAGATCCAACTCCAGAATTCGCCCAAGAGTGGGTGATGAATCTCCAGCTGCAAGTCTCCAAAATCGAAGCCCTATAGTGCCTCAAACCCCTACTGGAGAACCCTGGATGACCAACCCAAAAAGCAAAAGAAAGCAGAGAAAAAAAAACTGTTTGACAAGTATTTCAAAATTGGTGATGAAACAGGAGGGAGGCTTTCAGCAAATCAAGAAATCGACCACACCGAACTGCTGATGGAAACGGGAGAGATCGATGAGGAGCCAGAGGAGGCCGCAATCAACGAAAGCATTCCGACACAGAATAGAAATGCAGCTCTATTTAAAGAGGAGCTGTGCACCACGATCAGGAAGGAGTTCCATTCACATCCACCGTATAATGCAGCAGCCAACAACGACCCGGACCTACCCAATCAAGCAGTTTCCCCTAACTTGATTGTAATACTGCTTGTAAACCAAACTCACTACCATGCTGCTACCGAAGGAATGCAAGCCATCGCCGAAGCACTGCTGCCACTACACCCTAACACTTCACTGAGGCCCGATCATCCACATCCACCACGGAGCTTGGAAAGTGCAAAGATGGATACATGTGGCCTGTCAACATCAGGAAAAACCTGAGCCAGTCGATGAGGAGCAAACACCAATACTTCCTCTCTTCATTAAAAATGAAACTGGGATGACTCTTTAAAGATGTTTAATGGGGAGTTTTTCATCACAGTGCATGGAGCAAATGCAGAAGCATGTACTTTTTCAGAATATGCACTTGTTCCCTCTCAACTGGTGGGGTGGAGTTTATTGCAGTGATAGCTCTGTGGTCTTTCACGAGAACTGGGTCCTCACTTCCAAACATCCACGGAGACCTAGCATGAGTGCAAGGCAAAGACTTATGTGCATAACATATAGAATAATGCATGGGGAGAGTGCATAATGAGAATTTAATGTCCACCCAAGGTGTAGGATGCTACATAAACCCCGAGGCCGAAGTCTGAGGTGTCTATTAAAGCATCTCACACAGAAGGTGGGCATTAAATTCTCACGTATGCACTCCCCCCATGCATTGTTGTAAGTAATTGCAGGTTTTCATTTTTTTGCCTCATAGAAAAAAGGGAGTGTAACACAGAGATGATGTAAAGAAGTTGATTTTACTGAACTTGGGATTATTGGTCCAATTTATGAACTGCAACTACGCCAAACAAACGTTGTTAGAATTAAGATAGTAGAATGCAGCTGGTTAAATACATTTCTTTGAAAGGTTGTCCTTTTATTAAACTACAGCATGGCTGTTTAGTGTAAGCATGGCACACTGTAACATAGGTGAACTAGGACACTTACTCAGAAAATGTGGTTAAACTTAGTGAACTCTTAAGGAAACTTGCACTTCTGTGCTAAACAGTCTGTAGAAAAAGCCTTTTTCTGTCATTTTTTTCAAACACTGTATTCAAGGTTTTCTTCAGGTTTTTCTTGAGCAATCAACTCGGAGGTATGCTACTGAGGCTGATGACATCAGACAGCCTTGCCGTTTATATGGAGAAAGGAAAGAGAGTGCTATTGAGAGAGCTACAATCCATGTGTATTGTGCAGAAAAGGGAAGCATTGAAGCGCTTTTTAAAAATTTTTTTTAACGTGTTTGCTAAGGTCAATGAGAACTCTTTCTTTGTTTTACAGCCATTCTTTACTCAATCCGTGATGGAGGTTTTTGAGCTGATTTTTGCCGCTACACTGTTTGATGTGTGCTGGGGTGGAGTGCGAGGCAGGAGAAGAAACAAGTGGAGTGTGTTTGCAGGTTATAACGGCGAATTATAATCTGCTCTTTCTATGGGAAAAAACGCACACCAGTTATTACAAGTTTTTATATTATTGAAACCATTGCAATAATATAACTCACTAAGTTTCTTTTTACAAAATGTTTACAATGCTCTTGTCTCTTTAATACGAAGGTCACAAGCTCAGTACAATTCTGGGAAAGTTACTATAATATTTGGCAGGTTTAATCCTCTCAACAGAAGCTTTTGAGAGAGGGTCTATGATTACTTTGCCTACTAACCTAACTGGTTAGCCACCATGTTAGAACTGCTTTTCTATTACTCTCTCAAAGTGATTTTGGAATTTGTTTTTTTGTAGAGATATTATCAACTCCGGGGCAGATCCTTGCTATTAATTAGTCACTGTGCTTAGCTGCGGTTACGATCTATCACCTTAGTCTAATACTTACAGTTTATGTTGAGGGTGATCCTTACATTACTTCTCACCTTTTTCACTTTGATATTAACCAAAGGTATATCTCAGCAGCAGGCTCAACTATATCCATCCATATAAACAATATGGGGGTGCCTCAGCCCTGAGAAAAAAAGGGGGAGGGGACCCTTGTGCTGTAGCATTGCACCATGATTAGATTAACAGTCGCCTGTTTGCTATGCCACTCAAAGACCGTGAAGCAGTAACCCTTCTTCTGATTACAACTGAATTTCGCATTAACATTTTTCGGGTAACCTTAATACCTATTATATTAGGCTTATTAGGGGCAAACTCTCCCGATTTGAATTATCTGCATAAAGGGGCACTACACAATCTCAGGAATGGACGGCTAAAGTCTAGGCTTGCAGATATTCACTATCTTGCTGGTGCGGGGAAAGAAGGCAGCCTATAGGCAATTCAAGTGCTCAAGGAGTGAAAGGGATAGAGGGGAGTACGAGCTGATGGCTAAAAGGGCCACTAGGGTGGTGAGGGTGGCTAAGGCAAGGAAGGAGCAGAACCTGGCCAGGAAATTAGGAGAGGGAACAAGGGGTTCTTTAGATACACTGGGGAAAAACGAAGAGTGAAGGGGCAGAGTAGCAGGATTAAAACAGGGGACAGATGGTCACAAGACCTGGGGGAGCAGGCTGAGATACTAAAGGAGTACTTCACCTCAGTTTTCACCATGGAAAATGGGGTGCTGCATCATACATGGGAGGAGACAGTGATACTGAGGAGGGGGGGACCCTTACCGATCGGCGAGTCTGGGGAGAGGGGGAGGCATTACTGGCAGGAGGGGGGAAGGCTAAGCAAGGGGAAGAGGTAACGGAGGTAGAAATCACAGCAGAGAGAGTGAGGGTAGCCCTCAGGTCCCTTAAGATGGAGAAAGCACCAGGGCCAGATAAATTACATCCCAGAGTGCTGAAGGAACTTGCGGATGTCCTGGCGAACCCCCTGGCAGAGCTTTTCACCATCTCTCTCTGAGGACAGGGTGGGTGCCCCAGGACTGGAAGGTGGCGCATATAGTGCCTGTCCACAAGGGGGGATCAAGGGAGGTGGCAGGGAACTACAAGCCTGTGAGCCTGACATCGGTGGTGGGCAAGGTGATGGAGGGCATTGTCAAGGAGAGGCTAGCGTAGGACCTGGAAAAATCAGGGTGCCTGAACGATAGACAGCAAGGATTCATCCCCGGGAAATCGTGTCAGACAAACCTTGTGGAGTTCTATGACTGGGTGACGAGTGCCTTGGACCTGGGAAGACCAGTGGACGTCCTCTTCCTAGACTTCAGCAAAGCATTTGATTCTGTTCCTCACGAGGGCCTGTTGGATAAGCTGGGAGAAATGGGGGTGGGGAACCAGATGATCAGATGGATAGGCAATTGACTCCAGGACCGGACCCAGAGGGTCATAGTTGGCGGGATAGTCTCATCCCCAAGGAAGGTCATTAGTGGGGTCCCACAGGGATCAGTCCTTGGGCCCCTCCTGTTCAACGCCTACGTCTCTGACATAAGGACAGGTATCAGGAGTGAGATGAGTCTCTTTTCGGATGACTCAAAACTGGGGGCGGTGGTGGATGGGGAGGAGGGGAGGGTGGCCATACAGGGGGACCTGGAGGCTCTGGAAAGATGGTCTAGAAAGTGAAAGCTGAGGTTCAGTGCAGGGAAATGAAAGGTACTGCACCTGGGGGCCAGAAACCCAGGCCAAGTGTACACCCTGGGGGAAGAAATGCTACAAGTCTCGATGGCTGACAGGGACCTGGGGGTGGTGGTGGTTGTCAAGATGAAAAACTCGGAGACTTGTAGGAGGGCAGTAGCCAAGGCCAACAGGATGCTGGGATGCATCGCTAGGGGGATCACCTCCAGAAGGAGGGAAGTGATACTCCCTCTGTATAACCGCTTGGTGAGGCCACACCTCAAGTACTGCGTGCAGTTTTGGAGGCCACACTTAAAGAGGAACATTAAATTCCTGGAGAGGGTCCAGAGGAGGGCAACCAAAATTATTTAGGGCGTGGGGGACAGGACCTATGGGGAGGCTCAAGAGCCAAATATGTACACACTGGAAGAGAGAAGGACTGGGGGACATGATAGAGATCTTCAGGTACATGAAGGGGGTAAATAGGGGAGGAACAGTCAGGTGCTCAAGGAAGGAGGAGGGGCAACTAGAAGGCATGGGTGGAAGCTGGAGGGAAGATTCAGGGAGAAAGGAGAAGGTGCTACTTCACTGAGAGGGTGGTGGAACCATGGAATGCGCTGCCCAGGGGACTGGTGGAGGCAGAGACAGTGGAGGGGTTCAAGATGGGGTGGGACAGGTACAGGGGAAGGGTTCTGGAAGCAAAATCCAGTGCAGCGAGAATATCTGGAACTGGGAAGGGAGAAGCCAGAGAAGGCGAGGGGGGCAGCAAGGTCAGCTCCCAGGGTGGGGGCTGACCAAATAAGCAGACACGAAAGACCATTAGGCCTATTCTGCTGGCATTTTAGTATGTTAATATGTTAAAGCTATGGTACAGTTTTATGCTGTCTGCTCTCTGTACTCTGTTTTATTGCCATTGACAAGCTTTAGATGAGTTTATTCTCGACAGACCCACTTACAGTGATTGCTGAAAATATTATTGTGTATGTACAGGTGTGGTAACAATGCAGGTGAACGCTTACACGTCTGATTTTTGTGTACATCTGTGTGTATATACATACAAGTATATACCAAGGTATGTGTATATATGCATATATATATGGGTACTATGTGTGTATGTTTATCGGTGTGGATATATAGACACACATATGTATACAAAAAATTAAACCTGACATAACAACAATTTCACTCAAATTACTACAATCAACAATCACTGTTAACGTTGTCTAACAATTAATATCTTGCTATAATTTTTGCTCTAAGATTTTCTATCTATTATGGATAGTCATAATTCTAAGAATGGGGGGAGATGTCTAAATCTCCACACTAGGACTAGGATAATCAGAAAGCTAGAGAGTTTTTAAAGTTTCAAGTCTATAGTCTGGATAACAGGACCTTTTTTAGGACAAAAAGACTAATAGGGACAGATACACAGAACACATACTTCTTATTCCTTCATATAGAATTTCAGCTGAATAAAATTTTTAAATAGATAACAGCCTACGCGGGTTCTCACAGAGGGCTTTGGACGAGGACTCTCATCCTGCCTCTACTCTTTGAGAACTGCAGCAAAGAAACAAAGGAATCAGCCGTTCAAAAATCAGTTCTAAGAAAGAAAGTTTAGAACAACACAACAACACAAAGGGCCGGAAAACAGAGCTCAGTACCCAATAACATGATAGATACTAATAAAAAAGTAAACTCTGTTATGCAAGTGATTAAAGGTGACTGTGAAAACCAAAATTTAGGGACCGAGTTGAGTTACTAACTTATTATACTGATGGTTGGGGGGGGGGTCGGACTGCACTCAAAACCTGCTGCGTTAAATTTTTTTGTAATTCACCCACTCATTATCATCACCCGGAAAAAAAAACTTAAAATGACAGATCTGAAACTTCACACCTGGCATGTAAGGGGGTTAAACTCCCCAATCAAACGTAAGCAGGTACTGACACATCTCAAAAAACTACACTCACAGCTGGCATTGCTGCAGGAGACAAAACTATCTGATGAGGAATCCACCAAGCTAGCTAGAGAATGGGTAGGCCTAGAAGTTCATAGTCCTGCTATAAACAAAAAGGGGGGGGGGGTACTGATTCTTATTCATAAATCATTGACTTGGAGCCTTATAAAATCCAAAAAAGACAAGAAAGGCAGATGGGTTCTAGCCCTGTTCCAAACACCGCAGGGCCAGCTTGTGATTGGGAACCTGTATGCTCCTAATTCAGACTCCCCACAATTCTTTCACAACCTTGTAGCTCAAGTGGCAGCTTTCAATGAAAACAATGATCCAGCGTTATTAAGGGAAGAGTTCAACTTGGTTCTGCAGGCAACTTTAGACAGAAGTAGAGGTACCACAGAACCACACACTAGAGCTGCAAGAGCAGTCAAACTATGGATGTCAGATGCAGCATTATCAGATGTCTGGAGAGTAATGAACCCCAGTGTTAAAGATAATACATGCCTTTCAAGCAGACATGGAACCTATAGTAGAACTGATATGTGGTTTACCTCACCAAAAAACAATGGCATGGTAACATAGAAACATAGACTTTAATGGCAGATAAGGACCGCTTGGCCCACCTAGTCTGCCCATTTCCCTACCTAACAGATAAGTTGAAGATCCTAGTTAACTAACAGCCTACTTCCTCCTACCCCCCACTAGAATTGCCTTATGTCTGTCCCATGTATTCTTGAATTCCCCCACTGTTTTTGACTCTACGACCTCCTCAGGAAGGCCGTTCCATGCATCTACAACCCTCTCTGTGAAGAAATACTACCTCAAATTAC
Organism: Neoceratodus forsteri; assembly: GCA_016271365.2. Classification (NCBI taxonomy): domain Eukaryota; kingdom Metazoa; phylum Chordata; order Ceratodontiformes; family Ceratodontidae; genus Neoceratodus; species Neoceratodus forsteri. Next base: position 1,227,527,549 of record CM057450.1, read on the forward strand.
CTCTCTGCAGTCCCCCTCTATCTTCAAATTCTGCCCCTTGTTCTTGCACATCTCTTTTCTGAAAGATGCTACCCTCTTGGACTTTGTTGATTCCCTTGAGGTATTTGAAAGTTTCTATCATGTTCCCTCCTCCTCCTTTCCTCGAGGCTATACATCTTAAGCTCCTTTAGTCTTTCTTCATATGTCTTCTGGTGCACACCTGCACCATTTTGGTTCTCCTCTGGACAGCCCCCACCCTGTCTATGTCTTTGCGGAGATGGGGTCTCCAGAACTGTACACAGTACTCCAGATGTGGTCTTACCAACTGTTTGTACAGAGGGCTAACAACTTCCTGTTTTCTACTGGTGGTGCCTCTCCCTATGCATCCCAATATCCCCCAGCCCTCCTTACTGCCTTCTCACATTGCTGGCCCACCTTTAGGTCATCTGATATGACTATCCCCAGGTCCCTTTCCATTTTTGTTGTTGTCAGTACCTCACCACCCATTGTGTACTCTTCCCCTGAGTTTTTGTTTCCCAGGTGCATTACTTTGCACTTCTTTGTGTTGAATCTAAGCTGCCATACATCTGACCATTCCTCCAACCTTGCCAAGTCCCTTTTCATCCTTTCCACCCCACCTTGTGTATTAACCCTGTTGCAGATCTTTGTGTCATCTACAAAGAGACATACTTTCCCCTTCCAGTCCCTCTGCAATGTCACTTATAAAGACATTAAAAAGGACCGGCCCCAGTACTGAACCATGCGGTACCCCACTGGTAACCCCCTTTCTGCACTGTGGACTCCATTTACTATTACCGCTGTGTCCTGTTGTCCAGCCAGTGTTTTACACAGGCTACCACCCTGGGACCCACTCCCAGGCTGGCTAATTTGTTTATTAATCTTTTGTGCAAGACTGTGTCAAATGCCTTGCTGAAGTCTAGGTAGGCCATGTCCACAGCCCCTCCTTGGTCTACTACTTTGGTTACCCAGTCAAAGAAATTAATTAGATTGGTCTGACATGACCTTCCTGCTGTGAATCCATGCTGCCTTGAGTCCTGTGCCCCACTGGCCTCTAGGTACTCAACAATTTTTTCCTTCAGAAGTGATTCCATCATTTTCCCTACCACAGAGTTCAAACTGACAGGTCTGTAGTTTCCTGCCTCTCTTGCTCCCACTTTTGTGAAGGGGAATCACATCCACCCTCCTCCAGTCCTCAGGTACCACACCATCCTCCCTTGATTTATTAAAAAGGGTAGTCAGTGGTGTTACTACTTCTTCCCTTAGTTCTTTTAGAATTCTGGGGTGAATCCCATCAGGCCCCATTGCTTTATCCACCTTTAGTTTTAAGAATTCTTTCAGAACCCTTTCCTCTGTGAAAGGACTAATATCAACCCCCCTATCCAGAGTGCTTCTATTGACTGGATTAGGTATTTCCCCCTGCTTTTCCATTGTGAATACTGAGCAGAAGTATTCGTTCAGTATCCCTGCTTTTTTCACTGTCGGTCTCTGCCCAACCACCTTCCTCTTTATTCAGCCTCAGTATCCCAGCCTTAGTCTTTCTTCGCTCCCTAATGAACCTATATAATGTTTTATCCCCCTTCTTAACTGAGTTGGCTATCTTTTCCTAGGTTTGGGCCTTTGCTATTCTGACTGCCCTCCCTGCTTCCTTCTGCTTTAACTGCAACATGCATCAAACCCCTAATCGTATCAGACCATGCCCCTCTTCAACTAGTTATGCTAATGAGCTCGGTAACCCACAGATCAACCAGTTGGAGGATGGACACCCTACTAATGTTAGATCCTGAATTTAGTCCATGGCTAAACAGAACAGCAGAGGACTTTTTCAAAATAAATGACACAGGGGAAGTCTCAGCATCCACTTTATGGGAGGTCTTCAAAGCCACAATGCGGGGGAACATCATCTCCTCTGCTGCTTTTAGACGCAAGAAAAGAGAACAGGAGCTTAAGGATATGGAAAATAAACTTATCTCTTTAGAACTAAATTATAAATCAAACCACAAAGCATCCCCAAGGTCCCCTCTTTACAAAGAAATACTACAAATATGAAACAGAATAAACTCCCTAACAGCCAGGAAAGCCGAACTGGCGATCATGCGTCTTAAACATAAATATTGGGAAGGAGGAGAGAAATGTGGGAAATTATTAGCTTACAGATTAAAAAACAGCAGGCCAAACGGCACATACACGCCCTCAAAGATGCAAACGGTAAAACACTTACATCAGAAAAAGGGATAAATAACTTAATGACAGATTTTTATGCTAATCTAGATACTTGGTCTACGAACAATAGCCAAGAAGAAATCGCATTTCTAGAAAAACTTAATCTCAAAAAAATAACAACTGCACAGGCAAATGTCCTAGACAAGTCTTTTGCAAGTGAAGAAATAAAAGAGGCCATTCTATCTCTTTAAAAAAAAAAAAAAAAAGCCCCAGGGGGGACAGTATGCCAACAGAGTTTTACCAAGCTTTGGCCCAAGTAGTATCACCGGTTATGCAAAGGCTGTTCGCAGAAGTGCAAAATAATGGCACTTTCCCTCCAACAATGTGTGAAGCAACAATAACACTCCTTCCCAAACCAGGGAAAGACAAAGACATACCTGCTAGCTATAGACCAATATCACTGATAACAGTAGACAGCAAAATAAATGCTAAGATACTGGCTACCAGACTGGAAAAGTTCATCCCCTCCTTAATACACCCCTCCCAGGTGGGCTTTGTCAAGGGAAGATATAGCTCTGACCATATGAGAACACTACTGGATACATAGCAACTATCCCTCTCTTCTCCCACACCATCTGCAGCACTGGCTATAGACTTCGAAAAAGTCTTCAATTCCATAGAATATATACTAAATATATACATATATATATATATATATATATATATAGATATAGTTACACACAGTGCTGCTCAAAATGGGCTTCAATGCAGTGTTCATTGATGTGATCAGGCCTATATATAACTGTCCTAAGGCGCGTATCCTAACGAACAACACCCTTTCCTCACCTTTCACCTTGGAGAGAGGGACCCATCAGGACTGCACACTATCACCACTCCTCTTCATCTTTGCCATAGAACCCTTGGCAGAGGCCATTAGGGAGAATCAGGGGATACTGGGGATCAGGTCAGGGGACACAGAGATCAAAACTCTAATGTACGCTGATGATCTCTTGGTAATTCTAAATGACGCACACAACTCAGTGCGACCTCTGCTTCACCTACTACATTCCTTCACTAACATATCAGGATTAAAGGTAAATCAAAATAAAACCGAAGTTTTACCACTGAACGAATTATGTTTAGAATCACACTTCACAGACCTAAATCTCAGATGGGCAAGGGACCATATTATGTACCTAGGAATCAAAATCACAACCAAACTATCAAGTTTTGTTAACCTTAACCTGGAACCACTTATTACCCAGATAAAGACGGACCTAGACAGATGGATCCCTCTTAACTTATCACTAGTGGGGAAAAAAGAAGCTGTAAAAATGATCATTGCTCCAAAGATCTTATATCTGATATCACATATACCCATATTTATCCTAGACTCCTGCTTCACAAAAATTGTCAAAATTATAGGAAATTATATATGGGAGGGAAAACAACTAAGATTCAGCAGGAATAAGCTTAGAACACACTGGACCAAGGTGGGTTGGGGACTCCCATGGATAAAAGGCTACTACCTGGTTTATAGGGCTAATCAAACTTTAAAATGGTACGAGGCACCTGGAGCCTCAACTCCATTATGGGCCACAACAGAATCATCCTTGATAAAGGGCCTTCAGCCTTCCTTATACATTTTTGGGAACCATAACAAACCACTCTCCCCACTACTTACAATATTATCTTCTATATCCACCTGGAAAAAACTAGAGACGCTAATTAAAACAGACCTAGCACATCCCAAATACAACTCACTTTGGGGCGCCAACAACCTTAAGATACAGAGGAAGCCTATATACTGGAAAAACTAGGGGGGGGATATTAACACAATACAGGATCTATTAATACCAGGACTACCAGATATGTAATCTTTTCAAGATCTACAAATCAGATATGATTTGCCGAAGAAGGACTTTTGGTGGTATTTACAGATCAAGGACTCAACTGCCCCAGTGATCAGGAAAGTTAAACTACTACAAAACTCACCTAATAAACAACACCCCCTTCATTCATTATTAGCAAAGACAAAAGGCAGAACTAGCCTTATATACTCGATGATACAAGATAACATCCTGAACCAAACACAAAAAGCAAAGGGAGAGTGGGAACAAGCATTAGGCAGAGAAATACCGGAAACGGAATGGGTCTGCTGCTGGAAAGTGGCACGTAAACCTATCCGTGACGCCTGCAGCAGACTCATTCAAAACAAAATATTACACTGGTGGTACAGAACACCAGCAGTTCTGTTCACAGCTAACCTTCTAAACTCAGATGAGTGTTGGAGATGTGGTAATAAACAAGGTGATTTTTCCATATATTATGGTCATGCCCCAAGATTAGAGATATATGGAAACGTGCCCATAACTTAATTCAGCAAATCTGAGATATCAACCTACCACTAGCTGCAGATCTATACCTACTGGGCTCTAAGGCCCCTATAGCAAACACGCATCTATCATAAAACCAGTGGGAGCTCCTGATCCTTTTTAGTATACAAGTCAAACGACTTTTAGTTTGTAAATGGAGAACCACAACAATTCCAACTCTCAAAGAACTATTAGACAACATTAACATGCCAGCGAAGTATGAAAGGCTATCTCACATCTCCTCCAATACCCTAACAAAAAATGACAAGATATGGGCACCTTTCCTCAAATATATAAAACTCAATCTACAGGAGGGACAGGGAGGGAGGAAGAAGAGGAGGACTAGCTCTCTATGTAAGGGAAGGGATCAAAGCAACAGAACTAAAGGGTAAACAGGGAGGAGAGGAGGCACTGTGGGTCACCCTGGAGACTGGAAATGGCTCCACAATCCGTACAGGGGTTGTATAAAGACCCCCGTCTCAGGGAGGAAATGGACAAGGAAATGATAGAAGGCATCCTTGGGACGGCAGAGAAAGGGGAGATATTGCTGATGGGGGACCTGAATATGCCAGATGTTGACTGGAGCACCTTTGCTGCAGCCACATCCAAGGGCAGGGCCATTCTCGATGCCCTACAGGGGGCATGCCTCAGACAGCTAGTTTTGGAACCCACTTGGGAGACAGCAATCTTAGACCTGGTACTCTCAAATGGGGACGGAGAGAGGATCTCTGATCTCGAAGTGGGTAGCCATCTGGGAACAAGTGACCACCAAACAGTGTGGTTCACAATAAACTTAGCTGTAGAGTCAAGCCACACAAAAGTGAAGGTACTGGACTTCAGGAGGGCTGATTTTGTCAAAATGGGAGAGTGCCTCAGAAAAGCACTAGCAAACAGGCAAGAAGGTGGGGTGGAGCAACAATGGGAAACATCAAAACCGCCATCACAGAGGCAACAAGCCTTGTGTGAAGCAATAAACAAATCAAACGAAAGAAAACCACTATGGTTCTCAAAAGAAGTGGCAGGAAGGTAAGAGAGAAAGATAGCATTCAGGAAGTATAAGAAAACACAGAAGGAGCAGGACAGAGAACTGTACCAGTTAAAGCAGAAGGAAGCAGGTAAGGCAGTCAGAATAGCAAAGGCCCAAACCGAGGAAAAGATAGCCAACTCGGTTAAGAAGGGGGATAAAACCTTTTATAGGTACATTAGGGAGCAAAGAAAGACTAAGGCAGGGATACTGAGGCTGAACAAAGAGGAAGGTGGTTGGGCAGAGAGCGACAGTGAAAAAGCAGGAATACAGAACGAATACTTCTGCTCAGTATTCACAATGGAAAAGCAGGGGGAAATACCTAATCCGGTCAATAGAAGCACTCTGGATGGGGGGGGCTGATATTAGTTCTTTCACAGAAGAAAGGATTCTGAACGAACTCTTAAAACTGAAGGTGGATAAAGCAATGGGGCCTGATGGGATTCACCCCAGAATTCCAAAAGAACTAAGGGAAGAACTAGTAACACCACTGACTACCCTTTTTAATAAATCATAGGAGGATGGTGTGGTACCCGAGGACTGGAGGAGGGCGGATGTGATTCCCCTTCACAAAATTGGGAGCAAGACAGAGGCAGGAAACTACAGACCAGTCAGTTTGACCTCCGTGGTAGGGAAAATGATGGAATCACTTCTGAAGGAAAGAACTGTTGAGTACCTAGAGGCCAGTGGGGCACAAGACCCAAGGCAGCATGGATTCACAGCGGGAAGGTCATGTCAGACAAATCTAATTGATTTCTTTGACTGGGTGACCAAAGCAGTAGACCAGGGAGAGGCTGTGGACATGGCCTACCTAGACTTTAGCAAGGCATTTGACACAGTCCCGCCCAAAAGATTAATAAACAAATTAGCCAGCCTGAGAGTGGGTCCCAGGGTGGTAGCCTGTGTAAAACACTGGTTGGACAACAGGACACAGCGGGTAATAGTAAATGGAGTCCACAGTGAAGAAAGGAGGGTTACTAGTGGGGTACCGCAGGGTTCAGTACTAGGTCCAGTCCTTTTTAATGTCTTTATAAGTGACATTGCAGAGGGACTGGAAGGGAAAGTATGTCTCTTTGCAGATGACACAAAGATCTGCAACAGGGTTGATACACAAGGTGGGGTGGAAAGGATGAAAAGGGACTTGGCAAGGTTGGAGGAATGGTCAAATGTATGGCAGCTTAGATTCAATGCAAAGAAGTGCAAAGTAATGCACCTGGGAAACAAAAACCCAGGGGAAGAATACACAATGGGGGGTGAGATACTGACAACAACAAAAATAGAAAGGGACCTGGGGGTAGTCATATCAGATGACCTAAAGGTGGGCCAGCAATGTGTGAAGGCAGTAAGGAGGGCTGGAGGGATACTGGGATGCATAGGGAGAGGCATCACCAGTAGAAAACAAGAAGTTGTTGACCCTCTGTACAGACAGTTGGTAAAACCACATCTGGAGTACTGTGTACAGTTCTGGAGACCCCATCTCCGCAAAGACATAGACAGGGTAGAGGCTGTCCAGAGGAGGGCAACCGAAATGATGCAGGGTCTGCATCAGAAGACATATGAAGAAAGACTAAAGTAATTAAAGATGTATAGCCTTGAGGAAAGAAGGGAGAGGGGGGACATGATAGAAACGTTCAAATACCTCAAGGGAATCAACAAAGTCCAAGAGGGTAGCATCTTTCAGAAAAAGAGATGTGCAAAAACAAGGGGGCACAATTTGAAGATAGAGGGTTGTCGGCTCAGAGGTAATGTGAGGAAGTATTTCTTCACAGAGAGGGTTGCGAATACATGGAACAGCCTTCCTGAGGAGGTCGTAGAGTCAAAAACAGTGGGGGAATTCAAGAACGCATGGGACAGACATAAGGCAATTCTAGTGAGGGGTAGGAGGAAGTAGGCTGTTGGTTAACTAGGATCTGCAGCTTATCCGTTAGGTAGGGAAATAGGCAGACTAGGTGGGAACAAGCGGTCCTTATCTGCCGTCAAATTCTATGTTTCTATGTTAACCTATCGACTACCACTATTCCCAGAGCCTCAATGGTAAAGCACCCCAAAACTGGCATAGGATGAACACAAGAAACCTGTAAAACTTATGAAGATTAATGAAACAGCTTGCCACCTGCTGAGTACTGAGGATAGGGTAAAAGAGTAGCCCCTCAGTCCCCCCCCCCCATTATAACCACCTGCACACCCACATATCTTTACCACAACCATAGCTCAATATCTACACAGTCTGCAATTAGAACCTCTTGCAACAACTGTAAACAGTTTTACCTTGTTTAACAACTTTAATATGTTATTATGCAGTATCTTTGATGATTTGACAGGTATCACTTATGATACTTACATACTATGAACACATAAACATTATAGTATATTCCACCCAAGTTCACTCAATCCAGGGTAAGGCGGTATAAGGTGCAATGTACCTTAAATGCTAGAGTTTTCAATATCCATACCCTGCTATCATAAGGGAAAGAAACTGTCATTATCTTATCTTTCAAAAGAAATGGTTTCTCTTAAACAGTAGTCAGATCACAATATATCGTGCCAGAATCCATCTATGGTTTAAGTTCCAACATTTATAATCATTATCACTCACAAGCACACAAAGATCTTTAATGTTTTGTTTGAAAACATAACTCATAGTACAATACACAAACTAATAGTTTAGTCGTTATGGCTTAATCATCTACAATAATGAGAGCAATACAATTTGAATACCTGATGAAATCTGATATAATGGAAGATAAGATAACTATCAAAACAGCATGCTGGCTGCCTTTACCCACTGTTTTAAAATATAACGATGTATGATTTGTTTTCTCATACTTAATGAACTGTATGGCAATGTTAATAACCTCTGACAATTGTACTAACTTCCATAAAATGTTTTTCGATACATGCTGGTTACATTTATGTAAATATACACGTATCTACTTCTTAATTTCAAACAATAAAAATGTTTTAACTTCAAATCTGCCCCGCAATCTCAGCTGGCCACGCCCCCAAAAAGTCTTTACTTCCAGTCCCGCGATTCCCGACCACAGCCAGAAATTTTACGCCCACCCCACCGCTAAGGACCACCAGCCTGGGCTGCCCTCAACCCGTACCTTGAAAACTGCACATCTGTCTGTTCAAAGTGGGCAACCCCAATTTAGGGAGATGTGCCGCGTCGCCAACTACAGACGAACACAACGACGTCACCGTTCGTGCAGCCGCCTCCTTTGCCTCAGAAATGGAATACAAACACAAGAACGGCAAGGCGACCGTAGGAAGCACGTAAAGCGTGGCGCCATATTGTGGTTGGCAAAAGGTGCTGCTGCCGACAGGTTGCTGGCAAGCCCACGGTTCTGGGTGGCCAGTAGCTTTGAACGTTGTGCTTGTGGTGCTTTTACGACTGAGTGAGCCTTTCGAAGCCTAGGTGCATTTATTTTTAAAGAAAGTAGCGGTAGCATTTGATTTGTATGCTCCTTTTGAGCAGTTGTGCAGCAGCTGCTCCTGTTAATGAAATCAACACATATTTTTATATAAAAGTTTCATTTATTTGCACCTTAAGTCTGCTGCAATTAAATGCTTCAAATCCTGACATCGTGTGTAAGTAAGCAGCTGTAGTAGTTGTTGTGCGGCCAATATAATTGACAAAGTATGATTGTTGTTTTTGTCCGACATTTTTTTGTGTATGTTTTTTCTTTATTTTAATTAGAGGTGGGTAAGCCAGACAGTCTTCACTTAGCGCCAAACCAGGGGACTGGCTTGACTCTTGGGGCTAAACATGAGCCAAGCCATGGCTACTGCAGGCTGTCCTCTACATAGGGTAGGAGCTGATCATTTCAGACACTACACCAACTGACGAGTGCAAGGGGGGGTCTTTGCTGGGTGGGCACCCCCTCACCAGCTGACCCACCTTGAGGTCAACCCTGAGTCCTTTCATGTAAAGTAAACTGATAGGATACAAGGAACAGATTTAGGTGCCGCCACCTGGGGCAGGGATATGTAAAGGCTACCCAGTGTGGCTCTATCCTCCCGCCAGGAACAAGTATTCTTTTCCCTTCTACACATCTTTAACTCCTCCCCATATAATAGAATTGCACACAGTGCAATAACCATGAGCATGAACTGTAAAATGCACAAACCTCTGATTTATTAGGAGGGAGGGGTAAGGGGAAACAAAAAAGCATAGGAAAAATAAGAGATAGTGGGAACCTCATGAACAATTTCCCCTTCACTTTTCCCACACACAGTCCCCATCCTACCCCCACGGGTGCACCTGCCCCCATGTCCATGAAAGAAATATATGTCCGTTGCGGTGGGTACCTCACCAGGTTGCTGGTAGCTAACCAGTTGTCACAGGGTTTGTGCACTTGAAGATACTGTGGAAACAATTTTGAACTTGAGCAAGAAAAGGATTTGTAAGGGGCGTATATTTGTATTCCACAAAAGGGTGGGCCAGATGGCCATTTTATTCTTCTGCCTGGGTTTTTCGTGAAGATTTTCAAAGTCCTTCCCAGGATTTTGCCCCCATTATAACTATCGAACTAGGCCGGTCCAGTGGCGTGGAGGGTTGCAGTATCATGCCTTACCTCCTGCCACGCCGGCAACCCATGTACGCGATGTGAGCGGGCCACCGGAGGTCGGCTGGGGTGAGAGAGGATCGAATGTCCAGAGGACAGCTCTCCTCTCCTGGGGAGGGAGGGACACGGAGACTGGCTCATTTCTTACTACAGGAGGCAGCCTCTCAGAGGACAGGAGATGCAGGCTAAATAACTTCGAAGCAGGTGTTATTTTCATCACCCTTAACGGGCCCTTCATTGTCTTCGCCCTTAGGGCATTTTGTCATCTTCGCCCCTCATGCCTTTCATTGTCTTCACCCACAGAGACGGTGCTCCAGACCCCTCTCGCAGAGAGATCAGACACCCCCACCCAGGCTACAGGTGAAGGATAGCCACTGCCTTTGGAGCACTCTACCTGACCAGGGTTCCACCAGCTAGTGGTTCCTCTGGACTTCTCACTTGGTCAGATGGTTCTACGAGAACTTAAATCGGGATGGATTTCTTTTTGGGCTCACACCAGACTGGTTAGAATGCTTTCTGGCTGGGAAGCAAGAGAGCAGGTTAAATAACTGCCTGGCTGAGAATACAGGAGAGCAGGTTTGGTAACTCCGCACACAGTCTCAACTTCTGTCCCTCCTCTTAGCTTCATCTGGACTCCTCCCAGGGCACAGCCCTTTTTATATTAGCCCCCAGCTCCTATTCTGATTTGTCCACCCATTCCCAGGCAAATGGTAGGTGACCTTCAACCCTTCCAAGCTGCCCTGGTGGCAGGAGATCTCTAGGGCCACCGTATTTTACATAAGGCTGCCATCACTTTGCAGCCTGCAGATACTTAATCTAAGCCCATTTTAGGGCTGTTTATTATTTGACCTGGCCCCACTGTCTGTTATGGGGCCAGGAAAATCCCCAGTTTGATTGAAAGGAGCCCCATTTGCCCTACTGGGTTCCCAGAAGAGGAGGCAGCAGTTTGCGCCATTCTCCTAGATGCAGATGTATATGCGCACCTCCCTGATATGTCTCCACCTGCACCTCCCTGATATGGCTTCCAGTCCCTGGGGCTGTATGTGTAGTGTGAACACTCCCAAGGAGGCACTTACAGATTAATTCCCGGCACCGCTGCCTGCCCTGGAGCCATGAATGTCTTTAGATTACATTCGTTATGGCCAAACATTTTAGGGAGCTACAGCTCCTTTAAGCTTCATGCACCATAGCGCTTGCACATGTGCGGCCACCATGATTACCGGCACCTGCTGGCCCAGCAACAACTCCCGACCCACAGAGCCCCCTCAGGGACAGAAAGAGTTTCCTGTGTGCCCACAGATGCAGAATCAGAAGACCTTGGCTCTGCTTCCTTTTTGGGGCTGAGGGACAGGAAGAGCCACTGCTGGCTGCCACAAAGAGCTGAGGAAGGAGCCCTGGCCTGGATCCTGCCTGGGCTCCTTGTGGAAGCCCCCCAGTCCCGCTTCAATCAGTCCAGGGGACCAGAGGCTGAAGACAATCAGCAGTGGGAGAAAACGGCCATAGCCCCAAAGGTAAGCCACATAATGGGGGGGGGGGGCTTAAATTATGCTGACAAAAATGCTTACTTTGACCATAACTGGTCTGGCTTGACCTTGGCTCTCGACTACTTATCAACCTCTATAAGTAGTTGAGAGCCAAGATACTAGGCTCTAGCCTGCTCTAGCTTGCCCACCTCTAATTTTAATAAATTATCTACGATGCCCCCCCCCACATACTCTCACTCACTTCAAAGCCCACTCTCACTCACTCCACAGCCCACTAGACACTTCTCTCCCTGGCCTTCTAGACACCTTCCTCCCTAGCCAGACACCTCCCTCCACAGGCAAACTGGACACCTTCCTCCCCTACCCCGGACACCTCTCTTTCCTCCTTGGTCCTGGGAGTGTGGTTGGATGGAGACAGAGGCTATTCTGGGGTGGTGGTGGTCCAGTTGTAGGTAGGGTGGTTGGGGGGTGCTCTGTGAATGGTCCAGCTGCAGAGAGGGTTGTCAGCTGGAGTGGAGGCTGGTCCAGATGCAGGAGAGTGGCTGGTAGTAACAGCAGTAGGTGGTTAAAACGGTTTGCTGATGTAGGAGAAAATGCTGCTCCTAAATATTAAATGTATACACTATGGCTTATATGGCATTTATGTTCCTGCACCCTTTTGGTATTTAACAATTTTTAGCCCAGAAACAGATATAGCCAGAATTTTTGGAAATTTGGGGGGGGGGGGTCACCAAAGCAATCCCATTATTTTGACTGGATGTACAAAAATGTTTCTATTGACATCTACTAAGCGCTCCAAGAGAGTCAGAGGATGAACATTTTTCATGTAGCTTGTAAATAGAGGGGAGGAATTACAGATAAGCTTGAAGGACTGGGACAGGGAATGCTATGAAGCAGTCAGGATAACATCCTCACATTTGGCATGAGTATGCTTGAAAACAAATAAGCAAATTTTTTTTTTACACTCTATATATCACAGCCAAATATGGGACAGGGTGCGGCATGTTGGCGGAACTGTGGTGAGCCACATGCAACACACACCCATATGTGGGCATGCCCCAGCTTACGGTCTTTTCTGTTGGATCTTAAGATGGCTGTCATCGAGGTCTTTCACTCACTCATTCACTTAACCCCAGAAATTTATCTGTTTTACACATATACCAAGGGGATGGAGGATAGTACTACAATGTACCACTTTTAAATCATGCTTCTTGCAGCCAAAAAGTATATTGCAAGACAGTGGCTCACCCCTCAACAGCTGCAAATCATCTAATGGAGGGCTACAGTTAATGATATATCTAGACTGGAGAAGATCACTTTCAGTTTAAATGATAAAACTGACCTGCTTACCTCTACATGGAACAAGTGGGTACTTCATTATCATGTGACCAGTGTCCTTGATATATTTGTCCATTTTGACAACTTTAGGCTGTATATAGTAGTTCACGTATTTAGATAACGGTTCAAGGACCGAGTCTATGCATTAGACAATTGGATGTACTGGTGGGTTTTTAGCATCCTTGTGTACTTTGGGGAACACATAAAATAATGGCCTTATGGGATTGCTACAGACTAGTGTGTCCTTTTCTTCCTCTGCCACCCAAGTTCAAGAGGTTTTCTAAGTCTGTATTTCCCCTGTAGGGGCCTGTTGAAGTTTGTGATACCTGTTGGTGTTACTGAGTTGCCTTAGACATTCAATTTGGTATTTAGCTAGTCCCATAGAACTATCCCTCACCCCTTGTCTTCTGACTTGAGCACAATAGATTTGTCTTTCTCCATATTCTCCTGGGCCTCCTTCTCTGCTCTTGTGGTATTATCTCTTGGTGGGGTCATGTTCCTGTGTTTTATTAGTTCTTTAGTGTTTCATTCTACTACCTTAATGTAGCTTTCTACTGTATTAGTTCCCCTAGGTGGGTTAAATGTAGATGTAACCCGTAAGGCCTTCTTGAGGGTCTGTTTCTGTGTTTCAGGTTCGGGAGGTTTGTTGCCAAACCAGACAGCCAGTCTTAATTTCCTAAGAAGTCTCTATAGGTCAGCAGTTAACTTGAACATACTCTTTTTAGTGGAGGAGAAGGAAAGTCCTATTTTCAGGACATTTTCCTCTGTGGTGGTGATAGCCCTATTGCTCAAGACTAATGCCATCGCCATTTCTGCTGTCTGCCCTGTCACCCCTTCTTCCTCCTCCTCTACCCCCCCCCCCACACACACACACACACTTCTTCTGTGGTATGCTGGTTGGTCCCTGTAAAATCCCACTTGGCACCATCCCGTTTCTGTAGCGCTCCACATTGTCAGTGGGTATTCACAACAACTGGTTATAGTGTACCCTTTCAAGGGGAATGGCACAGCTGAACTAACTAACTAGTTGGCGCTAACAGAAAAGGAAATTGCGGTAAGTATGAAGGAATTTCTTCTTTTCCATAAATCGCACCTTGTGTCCTGACCACCTTCTTCTTCCCGAAGTCCCTGCCCACCTATACTGGATTTACCTTCTTCTAAAAAAGGTTTTCCTCCTGGCCATCCTGTCTTTGGGGTCTGTATGCAGGTGTAATGTAGCTATCACCACTACCTGAATCTGATTGATAATTCTATTGTTGTATGTATTGTGGATTTCAGTTAAGGCTTCTAGGTTTTAAATGCCAAATGTATACTCGGTTTTCTCTGTACTCCACTATATTTCCTTTACATTTTGTAAACTTCTGCTGTTTAATGTAGTCTTTTTACTATAAAAGTTCCTTTTTGATTTTTTTTGCGTGATGCTGTAGATTCCTGATGGTGGACTTGTGATTTATAGTCTTCTTTGGCCTGATTAATCTCTGTTACTAGTGACATTGTCAGAATGGACACATGCAGTATATCAAGGACACTGGTCACATGATAGAATTACTGGAGCACTTAAATGAGAAGAGCATAAACTGGGATAGTATCACTCTAGTGAGTTTCAAGATAAAAGATTTGTATGTAAGCATTCCCCATCAGGAAGGAGTGGAATCACTATTGCAGGCATTTAGGGGCAAAGAGGACCCCTCCCAGTGAATTTCTAACTCAGCAGAAGTAGTATTGACTAGGAATCACTTCACATTTGAAGATGCATTTTATTTACAAGTTATGGGGACAGCCATGGGCAGCACAATGTCCCCTGCCTATGTCAACTTGTTCATGTGGGAGTTTGAGAAAACTCACGTCATTAATGACAGCACAGACCTGTTTGTTTGTTTTTTTTAAATATAATGCACTGGAAATGATACATTGACAATAGATTAGTGATGTGGCAGAGAGAAGACACAGAATTGGAAAGATTTCATCAGTATATCAACAGTAGGTCAGAACAACTCGAGTTTACCATCACAGCAGATGAGAACATTTCTTTCCAAGAGCCTCTGATTTATAAAGGGGAAAATGGCCTTCAAACCACCCTATTTATAAAGAGCGCAGACAGGAATGCTACACTTCATAACAGTGGTTACCATGAACTGAAACTTAAATGTAGTGTAACCCTAAAGCCCAGATGATAAGGGCTAGAATAAACTGCAGTGAAGATATGGAGTTTGAGAGGATCAAGTTGGATATGGTTGAAAGATTTGTGAACAAAGGGTACAATGAGAATTTGGTTAGACAGGCAGCGAAAGAAATCTCCCTTACCAAAAGGGAAGAACTGCTAAGACCAAAACAAGAAGGAGACATAGGGGAGAGGATAGTATTTTCCACAACCTGTAGTCACCTGAGTGAAAGCATTAAGAGAACCATTATCCATAACTGGCATGTTATGCAAGCTGGGAGTGGCCAAAATGCACGTTTCAGGAATCTACCCTTAGTGGCATCATAAAAGAATCAAACAATAAGTGACAAGCTATTACACACTGCTCATTACACACCACAGATTGAGAAGAGACAGTTACTACTAGGACCATTGGCTAATGGTTGTTTTACATGTGGAAGCTGTTTTCAATGTGGGAACACCAGCAAGGAACTCTATATGAGCACCCATACACAAATGTTAGATTTACCATAAACAACACATAAACTGCATGACAGACCACATCATTTACAGACCACATCATCCATAGTTTGCAATGCTCATGTGATGAACGGTATGTGGGGAAAAACCAGAAAATAGAACTGTGGATAGGCATAGGGGAGCATAAAGGTCAGATACAGAGAAAAGAAGATGACTCCATAGTGGTAAGACACTTTGAAAATGCTGGGCACTCAGTGGCTTCTTTCAGATTTGGGGACCTTAAGCATGTAAAAGCCCTCAACAGAGGAATAGATTTGGACAATCTCCTTTTAAAGCGAGAAGTGTACTGGATATATACACTACCTGTCTAAATCCAGAGGTGGGGCTCAGTAAAGAGTGTGAATGGGCACTGTTCTGGAAAAACAAAGAACTTATATGATATAGTATGACCTTGGAGGTCAGAGGTCATATCTCCCCTTTCATACATAAGCCACGGACTATCACTGAAGAATAGAGATGAATATTCCTTCTTTGCTGAGTTTGTGATATATTGCTTGCTTTTTCTGGCAGTGCTGTTTATCCCCATTCTCCTCGCTTATGCACCACTTTTTAGACTACTTTTTAAAGTACTGGAAAGAGTGTTGTGATTAAGACACAGAAATTTATAGAAAACATTTTTTAACTCTTTTTGAGTTTATTGGGCAACTGCCCTGGGAGGGGGGTGAACTGCTGCAGCTTCTAGGAGACTTCAAGAGAACAGGAGGATCCACCAGCTCCAACCTCCTCTGTTCCATGGAATTTCTTGCAGTGGCCTGAGTGTAGACAAGCTCCTTTAGAAACAATGGTAGGTGGAACCACTGAATGATGTGTCCAGTGTTGTCAGTACCTTCCCCCCATTGTGGATTTAAACTGCATATGTGCACAATGCTGACCGTTCCTAGTCACCAAAGGAGACAGCTGGCTGGCACAGAGATTACTTCATGTCCAGAACGTGAGTGGAATTTATACACTTCACAAGCTGAGAACTGATGTAACTGTCAGAACAACAGCCTTAACAGTATCATTTGTAGCATCAGATAGCAAGGAGGTTTGCAGAAACTCCAGGACAGGATAATTATATAGAGAGATGGACAGAGCCATCCAGCAGGGTAAAGATTATTATCTTGTGAGGTATGGATACACCCGTTAAAAAAAACAAACAAACAGCACATTGCAAAAGTGATTAGCCATTACCATCAGAAGTAAAATAGTGCACGATTTATATTATTTTTGTATCTAGATATCCAATGCATATAAAAGCATGAAATGTGTTAAAAACTGTGAGTAGGAAGTGATTACTCAAGGTAATAAGTGCTTGGAATCACGCTATATAAATATTTTGGTTATGATTGTTTAAATACATTAAGGACATAGAAACATATAGAAGTTGTAGGCAGATAAGGACCTCTTGGCCCACCTAGTCTGCCCGTTTTTCCTTGCCTACTGTGCCACTGCAGACCCTACTTGTTCTCCGGTTGTCTCCTCCCCTTGCCTTACTGCCAAGGTCCCCTTGTATCTGTCTCAGACATGTTTGAATCCCGTCACCATTTTGGTACCCACCACCTCTGCTGGAAGGCTGTTCCAGGTGTCCACTACCCTCTCCATGAAGAAGTATTTTCTCACATTCCCTCTGAACTCCCCCCAACTTCATAGCATGACCCCTTGTCCTCAAGCTTCTTTTTCTATGGAAAATGCTACTTTCCTGTACCTTCTTAATACCCGTTAGGCATCTGAATGTTTCTGTCATATCCCCCTTTCCCGCCTGTCCTCCAAAGACTACATATTCAGTTACTTGAGTCTCTCCTCATAGGGCTTTTGATGCAGGCCCTGCACCATTTTGGTAGCCCTCTTTTGTACTGCCTCCACCTTATCAATGTTAGCTACGTCTTCTAATTACACTGCTTAGCAGCGCCCCCTATCCTACTATATATTTGCCTTCACCCGCTCTCTCCCTACCCTTCCACTGTCTCTGTATCTCATCCTCGATCTCCTGCCCACTGCCCAACTTCCGATACCACTGCCACGACCCGGTATGTTGTTTATCATGACAATTAATAGTCTTATTTCCTGCATGTATTCTGAATTTTGACCTGTTTGACATGTACATATTTATGAACTGCTCACATGCATATTGCGCCTTGTCACTGTTGACCTTACGACATATGATTTAACCCTTTTGTATATATCATGCACTGTATTTTTCACTGTATCTGTATTATTCGTTGTATCTTCTATTGTACTTTTATACTGTATTACCACCTTAAGTTGTCTATCCAGGACCACCTTGTAAATGAGCTTGCTCAATGGTGTTTTTCTCCTGGTAAAATAAAGATTGATTGATTGATTGATTGAATATTCTTCTGGAGGTGGGGCCCTCCAGAACTGAACATAGTACTCGAGGTAGGGTCTTACCAGTGATCTGTACTGGGGTAATATTACCTCCTTCTTCCTACTGGTGATACCACTCCCTATGCACCCAAGCCTCCTGCTAGCCTTTCCCTCTGCCCAATCACACTGCTTGGCTACCTTCAGGTCATCAGAATGTATAATCCCCAGGTCCCTTTCCTGTTTGGTGGTTGCCAGTACTTCCCCTCCCAATTGGTACGTAGATCCCAGGTTTCTGTGACCCAAGTGCATTATTTTGCACTTTTTTGCATTGAAACCCAGCTGCCAAACCCTTGACCATTCTTCCAACTTTTTCAACTCATCCCAAAGTCCCCACCCCCGTGTGTCTACTTTGTTGCAGATTTTGTGTCATCTGCAAACAGGCATACTTTTCCTTCTAACCCTTCAGCAATGTTGCTAATAAAGACACTGAAGAGGACCGGGCCTAGTACTGGGCCCTGAGGCACCCAGCTGGTCACCTTGCCTTCTCCAGAGTGGATACCATTTACCACCACCCTCTGACCCTGTTGCTAAACCAGCTTCTTACGCAGTTTATAACTTTCTGACCCACTCCCTGACAGGCCAGCTTGTTCAGCAGTCTTCTGTGTGTAATGGTATAGAAGGCCTTACTGAAATCCAGGTAGGTTACATCCCTGATCCACTACCCTGTTCACCCAGTCGAAGAACTTGATCAGGTTTGTCTGGTAAGACCCCCCATAAAACCATGTTGCCTTGGATCCTGTAATCCACTGGTCACAAGGTATACCACTATCCTTTCCTTTAGTAGTGTTTCCAGTACTTTGCCCACTACCAAAGTCAGACTGACAGGCCTGTAATTTCCTGCCTCCTTCCTGTTCTCACTTTTGTGAAGTGAGACCACATCTGCCCTCCTCCAGTCCCTCGGAACCTCCCCTGTTTCTAATGATAAGTTGAACAGAGTTGTCAGAGGTGTAGTCAGCACCTCTTTGAGCTTCCTCAGTATCCTGGGGTGCACCCCATAAGGTCCCATTGTCTTGTCTACTTTTAATTGTGCTAGTACTTTGAGGACTGTCTCCTCTGTAAAAGGACTGGTGTCCACCGCCCTACCATTTATGCCCTTGTCCCTTATCTTTGGCCTGTCACCTACCCCTTCTTCTTTAAATACTGAACAAAAGTATTTGTAGTAAATATCTAAAGAAGGTTGTATTCCCTTCTTTTACCAATTGGTCAAGATTCTCTGCTTGTGCTGTTGTGCGTCTACCTGCCTTTCCTGCCTCCCTTTATTTTTCCTGGTAGTTTTCCCTATCCTCCTCCTCCTGTGTCTTTTTGTACTTTCTAAATGTTAGTTTTTTTGCTCTTACTTTTTCTGCTACAACTTTACAGTACCATAGCTGTCACTTTTTTTCTCTTGCTCTTGTTAACCTGCCTAACACAGAGATGTGTTGCTTTTTCAATGCTTCCCTTTATTTTTTTCCCTTATTTCCTCGATTTCCCCCAGATCCTCTATCCCTGCCAGGGCATCCCTGAGACATTCTCCCATTTTCCTGAAATGGCCCTCCTGAAGTCCAGGACCCTTGTCTTAGTGTGGCCCGCTTCTGGCCCAGTCCTTATATTGAATCACAAGGTACGGTGATTGCTGGACCCCAGGTTGTCACCCACCATGATGTCAGCAATACTGTCCCCGTTTGTCAGTACCAGGTTCAGTTTCAACCCCCCCCCCCCACAAGTGGGCTTCTTAACTAGTTGCTTGAGGAACGCTCCTTGCAGAGAGTCCAGGATGTGCCTACTTCTGACTGTTACTGCAGCTAGTATGTTCCAGTCCACGACTGGTAGATTGAAGTCCCCCACCAGCAACACCTCCCACTTGCATGCCATTCTTTGGCTGGCTTCCATCATGCCCTTCTCCACCTCTCCTCCCAGTGCTGGAGGTCCGTAGATCACTCCTATATGAATAGTGGCCCCCTTACATGTTTCCAGGGCGACCCACAGTACCTCAGCTCCTCCCTGCTCTCCATGTAGTTCTGTGGCTTTTATTTTGTCCCTAACATAAAGAGCCACTCCTCCCCCTTTTTTCACTTACCCTGTCTTTTCTGAACAGAGAATACCCTGGTATGGGCACATCCCAATCCTGGTTTTCATTGCACCAGAACTCAGTAATTGCAACCATATCCAGGTCTGCTTCAGTCGTGGTGGCCTCTAGGTCTGCAGTCTTGTCATCTAGACTTCGAGTATTTGCACACATGGCTCTCCAGATTGTGCAGCCACCACCCTTCTTTTTTCCCATTTGCCTCCCTTTGTTTCCTGCACTACTTATCTCATTATCACTCTTGCCTTGTACCCCCCGGATTCCTTTATTATATGGTTCTTTTTGAGGTTTCATCCCCTCAGGATTCCCCTTGTTGACCTTGTTTGCCTGTGGAGGGGCATTTTATGTCTCCCCCCCCCCCCGGCTAGTTTAAATGCTGGCCAATGTAGCATTTAAGCTTTATTTGCTGTATACAAGTTAGTGAAATAAGAATATGGTGGTTGCTAGAATGCATTGTACATGAATTAATAACTGTATGAAGGAGCTTACAAGGTAGGGAATTCTGAAAGAATAGAATTCAGAGAGAATAGACTCATATGTCTGGCATAGGACAGGGGAAATACACTGTAATTGAGTGTGAACTGGGAAGAAGTAATCATGTTGGTGAGAGTACGATAGCACTGTGTGTAGAGATATGGTAGCACCAAGGTGTAGTTTCATGTAAATTGTGAGAAAGTATACTGAAAACAATTTTTATGAATATTTTAACAAATAAGAAACACAGTGGGCCTGATGAAGTGGTGATGACCATGAAACATTACCCGGTCATGTTGTGTGGAGTTATACAATAAAGCAAGAATTTGATTATGGAGTTGGTTGTGGTGTTCATCTTTATTTCTGAAGTACTGTCATCTCGTGATAGAAATGAAATAACAGCTATGAAAATTATCTAGAAGTAATCCGTAACAGCAGCCGAAGGCACCAATGTGCTGCTGGGTTTTTGTTTGTCTGCAACACTTCCTCAAGATTCTTCTGCTATGACATCATGGTAGTCGTCAGCTGTGTTTTCGAATGATGTGATGACCTGCCCTTTAGCTTCTTATGTCATCGTAGCCGCTTGACTTTTGTGTTGTCATTTTTCTCAATGTTGGTGTGATGTTTGTTGATGATGCTGCAGTGCTGCTGTTGTTTTGTATTGACATTTTCATCGTTTCTATGTTGTATTCAGGATGGATGGGTAATAGCATACTTCTGTTGTGTGGTACAATAAGCCAAGACACGTCACTGGAGTAGGATGATCTGTCCATTTTTTTCCAACTGTCAAAGTCAGGCAATGTGTGATAAAATGATCTGTCCTTCTTTTTCCCTCTTTTGATAAGACCAGCAGGAGACACAAGGGACAGAAAAAGATAGCTTTGGGGGAAGGGGGGAGTGCTGGGATCCCGAGCAGAGAGGTCATGTTGAACATCAGCCCCTCAGGCGATAATCTCGCAAACTAAATAATTGTCTTTTTTGAAAGCTATATTTGACATTAATTCACTATCTTTTGTTGGAGCACAGGTGACTGAATAAGATGGGCAAGTCTAGTTGGAACCAACCACAGACAGATGGGAGAAAAGACGGAAGGAAGGAGCCGATGGCAGGCCCAAGCACCCGAACAATGCCACAGGATTTAACTGAAGGGAATGGCGCGGAGGAAATGCTTCAAACATTGGTCTGTAAAATACATCAGTTATTGGTCTCCTCTAATGCAGTGAACCAGAAACTGGATCTGCTAATAGGCCGATTGGCAGCTGTGCAGAAAGCAGTTAGTCTACTTCAGGGGGAGATGGAGGGGTCCGCTGTCATTTAGAAATGTGCAAGAGTGCTATGGCTCAATGTACCAAGGTATCCCAGCACATTAAAACCACCTAGAGATTCTGGAGAACCATATCTGGAGCCAGAATATGCGGTTGGTGGACCTACCAGAAGGCTCTGAGGGCAACCATGCAGTTCTGTTCCTAACGGACTGGCTAAAGGAGCAATTTAAAGAGCAAGTCCGTGATCTGGCCTGACTGGCCATCTCAGTGGTAAAGGCTTACCGAATTCAGGAGCAAGTGGCATTTCCAGCAGACCTATCCCAGATCACTATGGTGGTGCTAGATAATATGGGCACTCGAGATAGGCTCTTAAATCTAACTAAGCGCTGCAGGCCTTTGAGCGTGGAAGGTGCAACTGTCCATTTATTTCCAGACATTGCCTACGCAACACAACTCCGGAGGAAAAAATTTGATGGGGTTAGAGGCTTGCGGGAGTTGAACATCCCACACAGCATCCAGTTCCCAGCGAAACTGCGCATTCTCCATGACAGCAAGATTTACATGTTTTCGGATCCCACAGATGCAGGGAAATGGGCGACGAAGATGGCAGCTACTAAGCATTCCCAAGAACAGATCGCGGAGGAAGACACTTGAGAGACTGTAACTTATTTCTTGGCTTGAGATCCAACTAACTTTACTACTTAGCAGCAGTGTGACTGTTTTCCACTGTTTAATTGCCACGGTGCCTGTTACTTCATTTTAAATGGCATTTAGGAGTTTGTTAACGTTTGTAAGTTAGTTTTCTCCGCATCAGAAAGGTAAGAGCACTTTGTTGGTGTAAAAGAACGTTTTTGATGTTTCACATCTTGATAGAGGCAGCTCTCATAGGAGGTGATATTGTTGCCCTTTAGAACTTGCTGTATACAAATATACGAAAGAAGCCAGCAGATAAAGGCCATGTCAGTCTATCAAGTCTGCTCGATTGTTCAGCTTGTGGTCTACCACAGTTTACTCACTCCCACCTTTCCTTCCACCTCCTCTCCTAGATGGGTCTCCTCTTGTACTTGTTTTACCCCTGACTCTATCCCACCCTCTTTTGAAGGTGTCCACTGTCTTTTGTGAGATCAGCCCTTCTGGTAGCCCATTCCACTCCTCCACAACCCTCTCCGTGAAATAGTTTCTCCTTAGTTCCCTCTTGAGTCTACCCCCTCCTGCTTCATGCTGTGTCCCCTTGTGACGCCCTTCCTTTTTATCCTGAACATGTGGCCTGTTTCCCCCTATTTATGCCTTTTAAATATTTAAAGGTCTCTATCATGTCTCCCCTGTCCCTTCTGTCCTCCAGAGAGTAAATGTTGAGCTCCCCCAAACTTTCCTTGTAGGATTCCCCCCATCCGATTTATTATCTTGGTCACTCTTCTCTGGACCCTTTCAGGATCTTGATGTCTTTCTTTAAATAGAGGTGCCAGAACTGAATGCAGTACTCCAGGTGCAA
Organism: Neoceratodus forsteri; assembly: GCA_016271365.2. Classification (NCBI taxonomy): domain Eukaryota; kingdom Metazoa; phylum Chordata; order Ceratodontiformes; family Ceratodontidae; genus Neoceratodus; species Neoceratodus forsteri. The sequence continues at coordinate 1,227,550,838 of CM057450.1, forward strand.
CCTTACCAGTGACTTCTACAATGGCAGTATAACTTTTGCACATCTGGAGGTGATCCCCCTGGCTATACACCCCAACATCTGGTTGGCCTTGGCTGCTGCCCTGCTCCAAGTGATTTAACCTCTCTGTTACTACTTCACCCAGATTCTTTTCCTCTCCCATGCCCTTTAACTCTCCCCCCCTTGTGGTAGCTGTACCTAGGGTTCCTTGATCTGAAGTGCATAATCTTGCACTTCTTGGCTTTAAATCCCAATTGCAAGTCTTTGACCATTCCCCTAGTGTATCCAAATCCCTTTGCAGGACCCTCCCCCCCCCCTTCATCCACTATTGCACTAATTTTGGTGTCATAAGTGAATAGGCTCATTTTAATCTCAACTCCCTTTGTTATGTCAGCAGTGAAGACGTTAAAGAGCACAGTCCCCAGAACGGGTATGGGACCCCGCTGATGACTGCTTGGGGCTTTGAAAGCCCCCCCACTACCACCCTCTGCTATCTATTGTTCAGTCAGCTTTCTGTTCACGCAGCCATTTTTTCATCTACACCCAGGGTCCTCAGTTTGCCCCCTAGCCTTCCATGCGGTACCCAATAAAAAGCTTTGCTGAAGTCCAAGCATAGGACATCAACTGCCTTCCCCCCATCCAATGCTCTAGTGACCCAGTCAAAGAAGTCCACCAGATTTTTCTGGCATGACCTCCCCTGGATGAACCCATACTGATGATCATCTTGCAGACCGTTCTTCTGCATGAATGCCACCAGCCTCTCCCTCATGATGGACTCCATTAGTTTAGACACCATGGATGTGAGGCTGACTGACCTGTAATTCCCTGGGTCGTCCCTTGGGCCACTCTTATGGATGAGCACCACATTCGCTGTTCTCCAGTCCAGTGACAAGGCAACTAGTGTGCAGGGAGGAGTTAAACACATCCACCAAGGGTGCCACCAGCACCTCTGCCAACTCTTGTATCATACACGGATGTATCCCATCCGGTCCAGGTGCCTTATCTGTCCTTAAGGATTTAAGGTTAGACAGAACCTTCTCCACCGGGATATCACAGTCTGTTAACGGTACCCCTCCCATCTTTCTTCCATCCCTCCTCCCCGTTGGGATGGGCCCTTCTCTTTCTTTCATAAAGACTGAGCAGAAATACTTAAGTACCTCTGCTTGTTCTGCCCCCTGCTCTGACCACCCATCATCCTTTTTAACTTTGGCTATCTGTTCCCTGGTCTTCCTTTTTTCCCTAATATATCTAAATAATTCTTTCTCTCCTTTCTTAATCCCCTGTGCTAGTTTCCTCTTTTTCGAGGCTTTGGCTCCCCTCACAACTCTTGTCACCTCCCTTGATCTCCTTCTGTGTTCCTCCCAGTCCACCTCCTTGCATGTTCTCTTAAATTTCCTGAAGGCTTCCCTTTTCTCCTTTACACTCCCTTGAACTTCCCTTGTCCATCAACTTCCTGGACCTCTTATTCTTTCTGGCACATCTTGTGCACACAGGTTTGTTGCCTCAGTCAGCTCATTCTTTATAATGTCCCACTTTTGATTTGTATCCATCTCCTGTCTAATGGTTGCTACATGTTCCCTCACTAATGTTGCCATCTTCCCCAAATTAGCCCTCCTGAAGTCTGTCACCCTGGTTTTACTGTGAGTGCCCCCCATACCCATGTCCAGGGAGGCCCATACTGTGTTGTGGTTGCTCCCCGCCAAGGGGTCCCCTGCTCTTACATCCTGCACCTGCTTTCCTTTAGATAATATTAAATCTAGGATGTTCCCCTCCCTGATCGGTTCATGTACTGTCTGTGAGGAATGCATCCTGGAACCCGTCCAGGTATGTATGATTACCTTTTAAATTAAGGAGCTGCCTGTGTTTTCCTTTACTGATGGGGTTTGCACGTATTTAGGAACTAAGTCAAATATACTTACAAGATTAAATCATTCGTTAAGGTGTAACTGTCCCTTAACTTAATTGATCACAATATATTTTGCCTGAGAGAGGGAGAGGGTTGAAAATGCAATTGTTAACTTAATTACTGTTATAGTTAACATCTAGTCTATGCATGACACCTGCAGCCCACAAGGGCATAGGAAGCTTGAAAGCATCCTGGGTCTGCTATGTAATGGATTTGTCATGTGCTCCTGGGCTACAGTTCTACAATTTTATGGATGTATTATGTATAACACTGGTTATTCGGATAATCTCTCCAATACAGTATGTAAGTAAGAGATACTTTATCCTGTCTAATAAGGGAATTTAGTCCCCTAAGCAATGTATTCATGATTGTTTCTTACAATGAATTACATGTAATTGTAACATTTTATTTTTTTAAATAAAATATAAATAAAAAAAAAGCCTTAGTTAGGGGGCACCAACAGTGCAGGGTGCTACTATGATATACCTGTGTAAGGAAATGGACATTAGTAGCTAAGTATACTGTCTGACTGTTTGAGATACTCACCATCGCAGAAGATGAAGACGCCCTTCAGAGGAGTACACCTGTAGTGCTGAAAGAGGCTGCCTGCCTATGACTGTGCTGGTACAAGAGACTGGGTTTACAGTGATGGGGAAGTAAATGGTGCTGGGGGAGGTGGCTTTGTTGCAGTGTTGGGGAAGTAAATGGTGCTGGGGGAGATGGCTTTGTTGCAGTGTTGGGGACGTAAATGGTGCTGGGGGAGGTGGCTTTGTTGCAGTGTTGGGGAAGTAAATGGTGCTGGGGGAGGTGGCTTTGTTGCAGTGTTGGGGAAGTAAATGGTGCTGGGGGAGGTGGCTTTGTTGCAGTGTTGGGGAAGTAAATGGTGCTGGGGGAGGTGGCTTTGTTGCTGGAGGAGGAGGGTTTGATGCTGGAAGAGGCTTAGTGCCAGTTCCCTGCTGTCAGTGACTATACTTGCAGGACATGGAGACACAAGGGGACAGGAAAAAACAGATTTAATCTGGATGCACAGACAACCTGGAGTACTGCCATGATATACCTGTGGAGGGAAATGGACATTAGTAGCTAAGTGTGCTGGCTGACTGTCTGACTGACGGCAAACTTGGCACCGTATACTGCTTAAAGGACCAGCTTATCCCCAAAGCTAGAATCTGTCACCTCTGGTGTCCTTCTCCCCACACTGACCTACGCTGCCCCAGTCACACAGAGCATGGTGAAGCACAAGGTCAACAGGCTTCAGGTTTTGTACAACAAGGTAGCTCGGTTTGCTACAGGATCACTCCGGAAGCCACCACTGTGACACTTTAGCCCGATTACATTGGCCTTCACTTGATGCACGCCTCCAGTACTCCCTGCTCTGCCTTGCTTTTAAGTTACTTAGCCAGTCCTCTCCACACAGCCTCTCAGGGATCATTGCCATCAAGCACAATCCTTGGAGCCTACAGACCTCAGGTCAAACTCTGCTGGAAGTACCCAGAGTCAGGACCAAGGCGGGCGGGAAGTCTTTCTCCTACACCACCCCCTTCCTGTGGAACAAACTTCCACCCCTAGTACAGGAAGCCTCCTCAATCAAGAACTTCCATACTAGACTTAAGGCCAACATGCTAGAAGCCAACATATGCCATTGTCATGGCACCTGACATCCCCCTCCCCCTAACACTCCTAAATGTCTCATCAGGCAACTTTAGCCAAGCATTGTCTCTCTTCACATCTGCTAAGAACTATATTTCTTGCTTTCGCTACACCATCATAGTTAGAATATCTTAAAGTACTGTATAATGTCATATATGCTTGAAACCTGAAAAGTTATTGCCTGTACATTGTAATTAACTGCCTCTCTGTGTGTATTCTACCATGTAATGTAATCCTGGGTTGCCCCTGAAAAGGGACATCCAGGGCTCAGTTGGCCTAGCTGGTCACCAAAATTTAATAAATAAATAATAAATAAAATAAATAAATATGCACCATGGCAGCAGATATAGGGGGCCCTGGGTATATCCTGGTGCTGGAGGAAGCTTTGTGGCTTTTTGGGCTTGTGTTGCAGCTGCCAGTAGTTATTCTTGCAGAACAGGGAGACAGAAGGGTACAGGAAAGATGGTTTTTGTCTGGGTGTACCAACAGCCTGGAGTACTGCAATGAAATACCTATACAGGGAACGAATTACAGCCACTCTTCGCTAAGTTACCCTAAGTTTCTGGAGATCTGGCAACCTTGGCACCAGGCCGAATCTGACCAAATAGGAGTGCAAAGACCACAGGCTGCGCCTCAGAAGGCAGGAGTCTAATTACAATATATGTAATCTCATCTGCTCGTATGGACTTTCAATTATTATAGGCCCTTAATGATATGGAATGGGCAAACTCATACTATCCTATAGGTATCACACTTGACTACTAATATTAGTAATGGATTTCCATTGACGGGCCTGCATACCGCACTTTAAGTTTGTGTTTTTTCTTTACCACTGTGCCTATTGCTGTTTTGTTTTTATATTATCTGAATCAAAGAATTGAATTTTTATAGACGTTTTCTATGTGTAGACTCTGGTTTTAAGATTCTTCTGAAAGTTGCTCTTTAAGGTTCACTGTTTATCAAATGGCATCTTACCCCTGCACTAACAGTATCTATGGACTTGTAGTTGAAGTCATTTCACCAAAACACAGGTGTAAAACATGGGACTATGTTAAGGTTGTGCTTTTCATGCTCAGTGTGATGGTGCCTTGGAGGCTCCCACTTATGTCCTATGATTGGTTTATGTTGAATATATCAATAAACATTACGTTTCAAAGAAAGAAATACCTATTCAGGGAAACAGAGATTTGTATTACCCTATGTGTACTGGCTCACTGTCTGAGACATTTCATTGCAGTGGACGTAGAAGACCCCATTCATGGTATGCCCTACAGCGCTGGAGGCGGCTGGCTGGCTGTGCACAGATCTACACTGATACAAGAGACTGGGTTTGCAGTGGTGGAGGAGGAATTATTGGTACTGGAAGAAGAGACTTTGATGCTGGAGGTTGTTTGGTGGTGGTGTCGCCAGTGGCAGTGGTTATACCTGCAGGATATGGATAGACAAGGGGACAGGAAAATACAGTTTTAGTCTGGGTGCGCCAACAGCCTGGAGTACTCCCATGAAGTTTGTGTAGAAGGAAACAGATGTTCATACTCTATATGCACTGGCTCACTGCCTGTGACACTCGCCATCATAGCAGACCTAGAAGACCTCGTTCAGGATACACCCCACAGTGCTGGAGGCAGTTGGCTGGCTGTGCCCAGATCTACTTTGGTATAATAGACTGGGTTTTCAATGCTTGAAGAGGAATTATTGGTGCTGGAGGAGGAGGCATTGATGTTGGAGGATGCTTGGTGATGGCGGTGGCACCAGTGGCAGTGGTTATACCTGCTGGACATTTAGACACAAGGGAATAGGAAAAGACAGTTCTTGTCAAACAGCACCAGCATCCTGGTGCTGGAGGAGGCTTTGGTGATGGAGGAGTCTGGCTGGTGTTGTCACTGTCAGTGACTATACCTGCAGAACAGGGAGACATGGGACAGAAAAGGGACCATTTAAGTCTGGGGGCAATAACAGTCTGGGGACCTGCGGAGAGAAATAGACATTAGTAATAATGTGTGCTGGTAACATCACTATCATATTCACCATCACAGTGGATGAAGAAGGCCTTCAGGGTACACAGTACAGTGCTGGAGGAGGCTTTGGTGATAGCTGGTTGTGTTGCTGGCACAAGAAGCTGGGTTTGCACTGGTGGAATAAGATGCTTTGCTGCTATGTAGAGGAGGCTGTGGTTCCAGCTGGCTATTGGCAACAGGTCTTATGCTACCACAAGAGACCGAGTTGCTGGAGAAAAGTTCTTTTTTGGCTGGCTGTTGGCAATGGGTCATATGCTGGCACAAGAGACCAAGTTGCTGGAGGAAAGTTCTTTTTTGGTTGGCTACTGGCATCAGGTCTTATGCTGGCACAAGAGGCTGAGTTGCAGGAGGGAAGTTCCTTTTTGGCTCACTGGTGGCTAGCATTGACTGGCTGCTGTGTCCTGGTTAGAGGAGGACTTTGTCTGGCAGGTGGGTGGCTGACTGGTTGCAGGTGGCTGGCATTGTCTGGCTGCTTGCTGGCTCAAGAGTCATGGTTAAGGAGGACTTTGGCTGGTGGCTGGCTGGTGGCTAGTTGCTGGTGGGCAGCATTGACCAATTGCTATGTTGTCCCAAAAGTCTGGGTTAGAGGAGGACTTTGGGTGACTGGCTGTTTGCTGGTGGTTGGCTGGTGGTGGGTGGCACTGTCCTGCTGCTCGCTGGCCCAAGAGTTTGTATTAAGGAGGACTTTAGCTGATTGGCTGGTAGCTAGTTACTGGTGGGCAGCATTGACCAGCTGTTATGCTGGCTAAAGAGTCCAAGTTAGAGGTGGACTTTGGCTGGCTGGTGGCCAGCATTGACCAGTTGGTTCACTGGCCCAAGACCATGGGTTAAAGGAGGACTTTGGGTGGTGGCTAGCTGATGGCTAGCTTGTGGCTGACTTTCTGTTGTTTGATACCAGCATGTACTGGGTGCTACACTCACCAAAGACTCCATGTTGAGACTGGCTGGTAGCTGGAAGGCTGGTAGTTGGCTTTCTTTTGTTTGATATAGGCATGTGCTGGGTGCTGTGCTGACCAAAGAGTCTGGGTTGAGGCTGGCTAGTGGCTGGCCAGTTGCTGGTTTTCTTTTCTTTGTTACTGGCATGTGCCAGGTGCTACGCTGGCCCAAGAGTCTGGATTGAGATTGGCTGGTGTCTAGTAGCTGGCTAGCTAGTGGATGGCTGGGGGCTACCTTTCTTTTGTTTGATACCAGCATGTGCTGGGAGCTACAGTGGCCTAAGAGTCCAGGTTGATGCTGGCTTTCTTTTGTTTCATACTGGCATGTGCTGGGTGCTACGCGGCCCAAGAGTCGGGGTTGAAGCTAGCTGGTGGGTGGCTGGAGCCTTAGAAGTTGACATTAGTGCTGGCCTGGTGGGGCAGAGGGCTGAGTCACTGGATGCCTTACTTCACATCACGCTGGTGACTCAGGTTTGGGAACGGACTCGGGTTGTTAGAGAGCTAGCATGGGGGGGTGGAGCAGGATAAAGCTGCCAAAAGGTGTCTCTCCTCTCCTTGGAGACTATCACCCCCCCATTGTTCCATTGTCATTGGGTAGAGGTCCGATGGTCAGCGTAGGTGGGACAGGGTGTCAAGTAGCGGGAGGAGTGAGCCGGTACTTCAGCATGCACATGACTTCACACGCGCACGCACAGCCACAACATGGTCCAGAAGAAAATGGAGAAAAAATCTAGGCCATAAAAACTTAAATTAAAAAAAAAATAAAAAGAAATTGACTTTAGTGGTGATGAGTCTAACTGCTGATGTCTATTTGTGCATTGGTCCTACATTGGCACCAGAGACCAGAAAGAAATAAAAAGTCAGATAAAATGATAATTTGCCATAGTTAAAAAGTGATGACTTTTTTTATTTTCCATATAGGTTTTTATCCCATCTTCAGCTGGCCGCAGCTACATTGTCCGCCAAGCCTACCAAACTCCAGGATCGTTCAGGATCTTGAACGCCATGCATGTCCCAACAGATCCTCGGAGCCAGTCCAAAGGCTTCATCCTGCCACAGCCCCCAATTTTTTCCACATTTTCTTCCCCAGTTACCCAGAGCCCCAGACAGAGAGGCACATGTGCATGGAGTCACGCATGCACCCTCTTACTCCAGTGATGGCCCCGTCCTCCCACCCCATTGACCTAGCACCCTGGCTCCCCCGGCTGCACTGCACCCTGGCCTCCACTGCAAGGCAGTCAAGTGCTGAGGGAAGCACAGATCCCTCCCTGGAGAGGAGAGCTGCCTGTCTGCAGCTCGATCCTGCACTGCTCCCTCCCCCCCACGCCGACCCCCAACATCACGTGCTTGCTTCCGAACACGGGTTGCCGGTGTGGCGAGAGATAAGGCATCCAGTGCCTCAGCCCTCTGCGCTACCGGGCCAGCAAAAAGTGATGACATTTAAAAACTGGCTTTACAATTGTCACTCACCTTTGCAGTGGATGATGTAAAATGGTATTTTTTGGGTTACAGTCACAGGGGAGACATGCAAAATGGCATTGTAGGATACTTGTTGCCCACCAGCTTTCGCTGTAAGGTTCTTGATAGAACAGTGGATTTAAAAAGACTACACATTTTATGGTGATAGGAAATTTATGACAACAGTGAAAGTTTGCAACTTGCTATTGAGAAAGGAAATAGATCTCAGATGGAGACCCATAACTGATGGCACACAGTACCAAGGCTCAACTACATGCATTAAATACAGAATGTAGGGCTGGAGACAAAAGAGAAGGGCAGTAAGTTTTCTACCTGAAGCTTTTACACTGCCCTGTTTATCTCCTTCATCTTCATCTGCCCAGATGCAAATTACCCCGTGCGTTCCGCACATTGATGCAAGGCCAGCTGCCACCTTGTGGGAATGGGTGGAGCATCTGGAGATTATAGAGTTGCTGGCTTTTCAGACTGAGAAGATATACTACCCTTCCTAGATGTCTCTCTACCTGGTGTCACATGAAGTGCTCGGTACTCCAACTCTGTTCTTCCAAGACAGTCGATCCAATCATTGCTGCCCACTTGCAGTGATGTGGGTGTGCATACCGGAGGTTCCCAGAGCTTGTGGGCAATCTCTGCTGATCTTCACCAAACATACCAGCTACTGTGCATAGGCAAAGTCACCTGGACATATTTCAGAATATCACACTGGCACCAGTAAAAGGTAGTGGTACACAATTTCTTTTGTGAAATAGTGCAGAAATGTGCACTCACAAATACAGCAGTAGCAGGTCTGGACAGCTGACAGAACACTAAACTTCTGACCAGTTTTGCACTTGGCTTCATCGAAGGCAAGTGCGAAACCAGTCAGGAGTTTTGTGTTGTGTCAGCTATCCTGACCTGCTGCAACTGTAACTGCAATTTTTTAGCACTTTTGCACATAACAAATTGTGTAACACTATCCATTACTGGTGCCATTTTGTTTGTTTGTTTTTCTGTTGTTTGAGTTTACTTGGCACAGTTTGGCTGTGGAGCAACCTGGTTGCTGCCGTATTTCAAAATGTGCCCATACCCTAGACCCTTTAGGTTTTTTGACAGGAACAACAAGTTCAGGAGTTGGACTCCTTCCTTCATGACCACCACCACCCTAATTAGAAGACCCACCAGCACCAGCTTTATATTTTGCACCACCAGATAACCTCCTTTTGGCACTCTTTTTATCATTCCCAAGACCAACAGTCTCCTAAACAGCCAGATAACCTCCCTTTGCCACTCTTTTTACCACTTCCATGACCGACAATTTCCTGAGCAGCAGGAAGTTTCCTAGTCATCTTCTGCTGCTACCTCTGACTAGCAGAAACTTCCTCCTGTTTCTCATTGACCGATGGTACCTCAGCAGAATTGGGAACATACTCCACATCATCACCACCTCCATCATCCGATAGTTCAGCTTCAGAATATTCTTCAGCTTCTACCTCCTCAGTTGGATGCTGTCACTGTTCCTCATACAAAGGAGTATCCTCCTCAGCAACAACAGCTGGCACAGATCTGGGTTCAACTTCAATCTCCGGAGCATCTTGACTTATAGGTGGCAGTGCTGCCGACATACTTGGACTGGGATTTGCAACATGCATATGCACTGCATGTGTCTCATAAGTTAGATGGCCAGTCCGCATAACAATGGTAGGTTTCGTGACCTTTTCCACAACATATGCATCCTTATCCACAGAAACCTCCAGAACATGATGAGCACCACCAGCTACCATGCCAGATGTAACAGTGCCGATAGCACCAGCACCACCTTCATCAGAAGTACCACCATACTTGGTGACTGCTACAGACAGCAGCAACTTCTTGCATACCAACTTGCTGAATGAAACAAATCATCCATCACAATCATCACCTCCCACACCACTTGGAGTAGGAAGCAGTTGCTGCATTGGTGGCACCACCGGGATTTCGGCATCACAAGTGTGTCCACCAAACCAGTGACTTTGTGAAGAAAAAAATGTTAGTGTCCGCCAAATTTTGAAAGTTGTAATGGCATTTTAAAAGGTGAAAGATTGGTGCCAAGAGGAGTGCTTGTACCTTAACAGGGCAATTTTGGTCACAGGGATCCCCAAAGGTACTGACTGGGCCGCCATTTTGAAGCCATTGGATGCTTTGCGGTGTTTAAGAAATTCAGAAATATATGGTGTGAAGTACGATCATGCCAGCCAAAGCACTACTGCTTTAACTGAGTGATTCAGAAATTGATGTGACCAGCCTGCTTGCCACAGTCAGACCTGAATGTTCTGAAGGAGTATGGCACCTGTTTGGCAGGGGTGGTAGACTGCTTCCCAATTCACCTTCCCCCACCAGTGCAGCCACTGGACTGGGTGGAGAAGTCAAATTGTTGTTGGTCTTAAGGGAAAAACAGTGCAAGAGTTTCAAGCCTCAATGTCCACCAACATCCCAAATCCTTCACACAAAAGCTCCATGGCCTTCACAGAGTTTGAAGTGCAGTTCCAGGCATTTCTCAGTGCAGCCAAGAAGACTGCCAAGGATGTGAGTGCAAAAAAGGCACTCAGCACTCTGCAGACAGGCACAAGAGTCCAGGTCAGTAAAACAGTAACATTTATTGTGGCATAGATGTGCCTGAAGAAAACCAAACAATCCTACGTCCCCAGTGCTTCAACCCCATACAGTGCCTTCCTCAGGGAGTGAAACTTTGTTTCCAAGGATGTGAGTGACCTGTTACAGCGAGAAGGTGTGACATCACCTGTGCCCTCTGCTAATCCGGCACTTGGCGATACATGAATGTGCAGCCATTCTTCTGTTCCAACTGCTTAATCTGGTTCAAGGTCAGCTGGCATTCATCTGTATCCCCTTCCCCCGGGGTTGTGCCTGAAAATAGGCAAGAAACTGTCTGGTGCACTTACCCGGTCAACAAAAACTAAAAAAATAAATTATGACACCAATTTCTACCGAAGATTATGCACATTCTCAGGTACTGTCCCTACCCCATGTGGGGAAGATGACTACTACAGCTGGATGAGTCAAGCAACTCAGATGCTTCAAGAGTGGAAGTGTTCTAAAGATAAAGGTGAATAATAGTAGAAAGCTTATGGGGAAATGCATTGGACATTATCCAGTCTTTGCATATAAATCAGCCCAACTGTACCTTGTAAAACTACCTAGCAATGTTAAAGAGTACTTGTGGACCCACTGAGAGTGGCACTGACCTGCTTTTCCAGCTGAAAGCCATTGTACAGAAAAAGGGAGAGAAATTGTCTGATTACCTGACCTGTTTAGAAATGGTTATTTGGAGAACAGTCGAGGCTGGCTGAATCATACCAGACCAAGCTGACAGAGCCAAATTAGAGCAAGTGCTGAATGAAGCCTTACACTCACAGATGACCATATTCTCCCTTTGGCTGAAGGATCAGAAAGTCCCCCCCAACCTGAAACAACTTCTGGAAGAGGTATGAAAAGAAGAGTTACAGGCGGCATGGTGAGAATCACTGAATGGGTCTGTGGGGAAAACCAACTCCCTCATGGCACAAGCTACTTCTGAAAAGCCTGAGATGGGTGCCACTGGGCTTGAACAGAAAATAAAGTATCTGGAGGAGCAAGTGAAAGCATTGACCACAGCAAATGCACAACGACCAAGAGTTGAGTCAAGGCCTCCAAGTGGGTGAAGTGTACCCAGATTTGCTGCTGCTCTTATTATGGGCCTCAAGCCCCACCTTTATACTAGGACCAATATGTTTTGCCACAGATGTGGACAAGATAGACACACAGCATGAGGTTGCAGTCAGCCAGCAAATTTGCAGCTAGTGAAATAGAAGTAGAAAAACCAACCACAGCTGCAGGGAAATGACAGCAGGGCCCAGTGAAGGAGCAAACTGGGTCTCCAACTGTACAGTGCTGCGTGAAATAGGATGCCGCAAAAATCCCTCAAGGGGAAAAAGTTGCCCTCAGGACTAGGCCCCAAAGCAGACAGTTCAATCCTAACTGAAGGACAACCATGTAAAGCATTACTGGACAGCAGATCACAGGTTACTATTATTCGCCATGCTTTCTACAGCAGCCAGTTAAGACACCTGTCTCTCATGCCTCTGAAAGGACTTTCCTTGTTGGGCCTGAGTAACACCAGCTACCCCTATGATGGTTACTGCATTGTGCATGTCACCGGGTGTGACTTTAGGATAACACAGTTTCAGGCAGACCACAAGTCAGGTATATAAAAAACGCACAAATGCATTTGTCATTTTACTTTTATCAAGTAAAATGTACAGAAAGCAAAATGCTAAGTCAGACAGCTACTCAACAGTTTCTCTTCTCAGGAACACCAACAAACAGTGTGAATGCTGCACACATCTGAGGTCTTCCACACTCAACAGCCAGTATACAACTGACCTCCCTAGCTATCCTATCTCAGCACTGAGGTAGGGCTTTTTTATAAGCTCACTAGAAGCTGGAAAAATATCCACTGCCTTTTGATTGACAGCAAATATAACATAACACTAGCCTTTAGGGGCCACTGTTGCCCTATAGAGAACAGTTCAGTTGGCACCTGTAGCACAGCACAGAACATGCAGTTCTGTTGTTTTTTTGTTTATAGCATTGGAAAAGGTCAGACCCGAGGTTAGAACATTTTGTGCTCTCTTAAAGTCTCCTGCAGGGTCCTATTACCCCATGCAATCTACTGCAAAATATATCTTAGAAAGGGGCTACTAACATCTAAAAAAAGCAGACACAAGTTTTTGTTGTTCTTATATTAAGATTGCCCTCTCATTTTGTAACTGTACATAGAAACATAGACTTTGACGGCAGATAAGGACCACTTGGCCCACCTAGTCTGCCCATTTCCCTACCTAGAGGATAAGTTGCAGATCCTATTTAACCAACAGCCTATTTCTTCCTACCCCCCACAAAAATTGCCTTATGTCTGTCCCATGCATTCTTGAATTCTCCCACAGTTTTAGACCCCACAACCTCCTCAGGAAGGCTGTTCCATGCGTCCACCACCCTCTCTGAAAAAATACTTCCTCACATTGCCCCTGAGCCGTCCCCCCTCTATCTTCAAATTGTGTCCCCTTGTTCTTGCACATCTCTTTTTCTGAAAGATGCTACCCTCTTGGACTTTGTTGATTCCACTGAGGTACTTAAACGGTTCTATCATGTCCCCTCTCCCTCCTTTCCTCAAGGGTATACATATTAAGCTCCTTTAGTCTCTCCTCGTATGGCTTCTCTTGCAGACCCTGCACCATTTTAGTTGCCCTCTGAACTGCCTCCATCCTGTCTATGTCCTTGCGGAGATGGGGTCTCCAGAACTGGACGCAGTACTCAGATGGGGTCTCACCAACTGTCTGTACAGGGGATAACAACTTCCTGTTTTCTGCTGGTGATACTCTCCCATACATCCCAGTATCCCTCAGCCCTCCCTACCACCTTCTCGCATTGCTTGCCAACCTTAAGGTCATCTGATATGATTACCCCTAGGTCTCTTTCCATTTTTGTTGTTGTTACTACCTACCCCCACTGTGTAATCTTCCCTGGGTTTTGTTTCCCAGGTGCATTATTTACACTTCTTTGCATTGAATCCAAGCTGCCATACTTCTGACCATTCCTCCAACTCACAAGTCCCTTCTCATCCTTTCCACGCCTCCTTGTGTATCAACCCTGTTGCAGATCTTTGTGTCATCTGCAAAGAGGCGTCTTTTCCTTCAAGTCCTCTGCAATGTCACTTATAAAGACATTAAAAAGGACTGGACCCAGTACTGAACCCTGTGGTACCCCACTAGTAACCCCTCTTTCTTCAGAGTGGACTCCATTTACAATTACCTTCTGTGTCCTGTTGTTCAGCCAATGTTTTACCCAGGCTACCACCTTGGGACCCACTCCCAGGCTGATTAATTTGACTACTAATCTTTTGTGTGGGACTGTGTCAAATGCCTTGCTAAAGTCTAGGTAGGCCATGTCCACAGCCCCTCCCTGGTCTTCTACTTTGGTCACCCAGTCAAAGAAATCAATTAGATTTGTCTGACATGACCTTCCCGCTGTGAACCCATGCTGCCTTGGGTCCTGTGCCCCACTGGCCTCTAGGTACTCAACAATTCTTTCCTTCAGAAGTGATTCCATCACTTTCCCTACCACAGAGGTCAAACGGACAGGTCTGTAGTTTCCTGCCTCTGTCTTGGTCCCACTTTTGTGAAGGGGAATCACATCTGCCTTCTTCCAGTCCTCAGGTACCACACCATCCTCCCATGATTTGTTAAAAAGCATAGTCAGTTGTGTCACTAGTTCTCTGCTTAATTCTTTTACAGTTTTGTTTTATGGCCTAAGACCTGAGAAGAGAACAATATATAACTTCAATATTCTTTGAGGGTTTGACTGGTTTCTAGTTAGTTTTTAGGTTAATATGCACATAAAGCTTTATAAGCACTTCAGCACTTAATTTATAACCAGCCAACCAGCATGTTGGACATTATACAAAATCTGTACACTGCTTAGGGAAGGGGTTTCAGTTTATCCCAGGGGTGTCCACTATGACAGGGGTCACCCTGTCACAGTGCAGTTTGAGTTCTCTGGAGCGGGCAAGGGAGTGCCACACGGAATTGACACCATAGCATTAATGTATCCTGAATTCAAGACCATGGATGACACCCCTGTGTTGATCAGAAGCAATGCAGACATGTTTGGGAGCCTTGCTCAAATGTGCCAAGAGGAGAGGAGCACAGTGCTTACATAATCTGCCATTGTTAGAGATTATAAAGATAGTGAGGCTGAAACTTGATGCCTCAGATATAGTGGTGACTGAAGAACCCATTGGAGTGATTTACCGAGTCGACAGCAAAGAGGTTGTCTTGCCCAATGCACTGTGCCATGTGGTCAATATAGTTGTGTTCAATTGTCAGCCAGCTGGACCTGCTCTCATCATTGGTGCACCAGCTAACAACAGCCTACCAGAAGGACTGATAGTCCAGAGAGGAGTGATGCCATTGACTGCTACCCCCACACAAGAAGAGTGACTATGAGGGTGAAAAATGACACTGAGAAACACATCATCTTACGGGAAGGTGGAGTGTTGGTGAATATCTTCCATGCCGACAGTGTAACTGGATTTGACCCTAAAATGGCCATTGGAACTGAGATCGACCCTGTACTATTAGAATTTGGAGACTCATCCATACCTGATCACTATTGGTGGAGCCTGAGTAACAAGCTGGCCAAGTGTGGGAAAGTGCTGTCTTTGAATGAAAGGGATATAGGATGCATTTGAGGGGAAAAGCACCACATCTGCCTTCAAGATGATTGCCCTTTTTGGGAGAGATCCCAATGACTGGCCCTGCTGATATAGAAGATGGCAGGTGCCTATTGGTGTCAGAGATCATCAAGGAGTCTAGGAATTCAGGGCATGGCAGCTGGGTTTCAATATGAAAAAAGTGCAAAATCATGCACTTAGGGCACAGAAACCCATGGGCGCAATATAAATTGGGTGGAGAGATAGTGACAACCAGCAAACAGGAACAAGACCTGGGGGTAATCATATCTGATTACCTAAAGGTGGTGAGGCAGTACCACAAGTTTGTTAGGAGGGCTAGTGGGATGCTGGGGAGCTTAGGGGAGGGCCATCACTAGCCGAAAGAGGGAGGTGGTGTTGCCTCTGTATGGATTGCTGGTAAGACACCACCTAGAGTACTGTGTCTGGATCTGGAGCCCACATCTCCGGAAGGACTTAGAGTGTAGGCTGTCCAGAGGAAGCCAACTAAAACGGTGCAAGGTCTGCATCAAAAGCCCTATGAGGGGAGACAGAAGGACCTGAGTATGTGCACCCTGGAGGAGAGGAGGATGGATATGACTGAGACCTTTAAATATCTCACAGGAGTAAATAAGGTACAGGAGGGGAGTATTTTTCAGAAAAAAACATGCCTGAGAACAAGGGTTCATGAATTGAAGCTGGAGGGGAGAAGATTCAGGAGAAATGTGAGGAAGTACTTCTTCACACAAAGAGTGGTGGATGCCTGGAACAGTCTTCCAGAGGAGGTCGTGGTGTTTAAGAATGCATGAGATAGGCACAGGGGAATCTTAGTAGAAAGGAAGGGGGAGGAGAGCTGGAGATCAAGGGGGGTCTGCGGTAACACTGTATGTGGGGGAAAATAGACAGACTAGGTGGGCCAAGCAGTCCTTATCTGTCATCAAATTCTATGTTTCTTATGCCTCACCCATAATGATAGCCAGGAAGAAGACTGGAGCCATTCTGATGTTCATAGACTACCACTCTCTTAATAAGAAGATACTTTCAGACTAATGCACAGTACCTCAAGTCAAAGATGCTTTGGCCAGCTTGATGGGAAGCAGGTGGTTTTCAGTGCTGTAACTACACAGTGGCTATTATAAAATTCTCATGACAGAGAAAGATAAAGAGAAGACAGCCTTCATCTGCCCTCTGGGGTTCTACCAGTTTGAGAGGATGCCCCAAGGTATATGTGGGGCCCCAGCTGTATTTCAGAGACTAATGGAGAAAGCAATAGGAGACATGCACCTGCTGGAGGTGCGAGTGTACCTAGAAAAGTTAATAGTGTTTGGGAGAATGTTGGAAGAATACGAAGCAAGACTGATGCAAGTGTTGGACAGGTTAAAGAAGTTCAGTCTGATGGTGTAAATTGACAAGTGCCAGTTCCACCAGCGGTCAGTCAAATATGTGGGCCACATTGTTTCTGCCAGTGGGGTACAGACCAACCCAGTTGAAGCAGAAGCCCTCACCACTTGGCCTAGACTGCACAATCTAAGGACCCCTCTAGTCATTCCTCAGATACTATAGGCGGTTTGTGAAAGATTATTCAGTTGTTGTTTGCCCTGTGAATGTCTTCACCCAGGGGTACCCATCTACCAACAAAAAGAAGGCCCATTCCAGAAGGGTCAATCTACCAGCAGAGTATTGGAAAGTGAACAAACCCTTTGGCGTCAGATGGACTGAGCAGTATGAAGCAGCTTTCAGAGAGATCATCAAATGTCTAAGTGAGATGCCAATGCTAGCGTTCGTCAATTCCATAAAACCCTGCATATTGCACACAGATGCCAGTTTAAGTGACCTAGGAGCAGTCTTGTACCAGGAGCGCCTTGGGGACTTCATCCAGTGGCATTCACCAGGTGCAGTTTGAACCCACCTGAGAAACTGTATCATGTGTACAAACTTGAATTCTTGGCCCTCAAGTGGGCTATTACTGAAAAGTTCCATGATTACTTGTATGGAGCCCAGTTCATAATGAGAACAGACAACAACACGCTCACCTATGTGAACACAACAGCAAAATGGGACACAGCTGGACATCAGTGGCTCTCAGTTTTATTGACTTACAACTACAGCTTAGAATACTGCAGTGGCAGAAATAATATTGTCGCCAGCACATTATTCTGGTATCCACACCCTGAGCAGCTAGCTTCAAGTACAAAAATTCCAAATGCAGCAGTAAAGGCAATGTGTTTGAAATTCAACACTACCGATCATGTCACTCCTGTAAACCCACACAGAGCAGTCAACAGGTTGGGGGCCTCCCCAGATGATATTCCAACAGCCTACCTTAATTTCACTGGTCTAGACCATTTGTCTTTGCCTCAGCTTAGCTGGCCTGAACTCAAACAAGCTCAAAGGGATGATTGTATTTTACATGGTGCGATACGTGCCCTGGAGAAGGGGCATGATGCAAGCCAAGTACTAGTAACTCTCCCCAGTATCCCCCTGTTATTGAAAGAATGGAACAGATCATCCCTAAAAGATGGACTGATGATATAAACCATTCCGGACAGTGCACTGCACTAGTCCCCTCAACAAAAACTAGTGTTGTCATGGAAATACTGAAAAGTTGTCATCAGATCTCTACATGATGACATTGGTCACTTGGGGTTTGACTGCAATTTGGATTTAATGCACGCATATTTCTTTGGCCTAAAATGGTAAAAGAAGTTGAGAGGCATTGTAAAACCGGTCTCAGATGTATAAAAAGAAAATCTTTGCCAAAAAAGTAGCACCTTTGGTAAATATCAAAACAAGTGAGCCACTGGAGCTACTGTGTATGGACTTCCTTTCTCATTGGAGCTGGCTGGAAAAAACATTGGCAATATTCTAGTAATAGCTGACCATTACACACCATATACTTAGGCGTACCCTACAAAAGAACAAATAGCAACCACTGTCGTTAAAGTGCAGCAGCAGTTCATATATATCATTGTGGCATCCTTCAAATGATCCATGCTGACCAAGGGAGGGACTTTGAAAATAGACTTGTAAAAGAATTTCTGGCAACTTATGGAATCAGAAAGTTGAGACCCACTGCTAACACCCACAGGGGGACCCTCAGCCTGAGTGCTTTGCAAAACTCTGCTGGACATGTTGGACAACTTGGACCTGGCTCAGAAACCTAATTGGAGCTAGAAAGTAAGTTTCCTGGTACATGCCCATAATTGCACTCGAAATGATGCCACTCATGGGTCACTCTTCTACTTGATGTTTGGCAGAGAAGCTACAGGTTGGAGGTTTTGTCCTTTTGAAAAACTTGGGCCTACAAGGAAACAAGATTCAGGACCATTGGGCACCAGAATCCTACATCATAGTTGAACAGGTGCCTAACTTGCCCATTTGCAAGAGTCACCAAGAGCAAGGTGGAGGCCTGGAAAAAGCTGTTCAGACAAACCACCTCTTACCCACTGGAGAAATTGTGCCTGAGCCTGCAACTGAAATTGACCACCAAGTGGCTCAAAGATCAAAAACTTGGAGTCAGAAAACTCCACAAAGAACTGAGGCACCTACAGTAGTACTGATACCAATGTTCCCGATGCTGCCGCTGTACAAGAACCAGTGTACAGTAGTTCTGATGACTATGATGATAATGTGTGTTGTACCAGAGTACCTACCATACCTCAATGTACTGTATACTACTTCAGACAATTGATTGGAGAAATTCAAAATCATTCACTACTACAGCTTCTGAACTATCTTACATTCTGAGCTCAGAAGCTACACTCTGTGCCAGAAGAAACGGTAATGGAGCAACTTGAAGATCCTGTTATGGACAGTGATGTGGACTTGGATTTTGAGGAATGAATCTCAAAGATTGAAGTAATTCCTGTCATTCCTGACAATGCACCTGTGCTGGATGCAGAGCCTGAAGAGGGAGAAGTGCTGCCTATTCCTGAGGAAGAAACAGTGTTACCTCTAAAGTCTGGACATGAGCCCAAGCTCATTATCAAGCTCACTTATGACACTCTTGGTGTCTCCTCTGACCTCCCCCTTCATGTGGCCCATAAATTCATAGCACCTGCAGAGTATGCTTTACGCATTGTTCCCAGGTATCGCCCAGAAGTACAGTTTAATATTGGAGAATGTCATGGGATGCTGCGAACAGAGTCTTGTGGATAGATAGGCAACAGTTGTCTAGTCAGAAATATACCATGTGTAAATATGTACAAAGTACCCTGAGTAGATAGGCATCAAATGTTAGTTAGAGATGTCTATATTGTGATATGAATGCCTATGTCACTGTCAGTTGAACTTTGAACAGAATGGACATGGACTTGGCAAGAGCACCAAGAGTCTGGCAGGGGGCATGTGTAAGCCCCCCAAATTTGGAGCTTACCTGCACAGACTCTCAAGCACTGGTGATCCTATCTTCACCCTTCATTCCCCCAGGACTGCAGACACCCTTTGTTCCCCCAGGACTGCAGAAGTGGGGACCGGCAGGGTAGTGTGCCAATATCCGGGAGCCCTGCTAGGATGGTAACCAGGGTTTCATATCAAGAATATCAGCAGCCATTGGCGCACATCCCCCCCCCATCCTCTGGTCTCTGAAGGTAGTGTGGCTGAGGCAGGGGGTAAAGAAGAGCAGGATCAGCAGCTAAGAGACTTCCCCAAGCCCAGAAGCTACAGCAAGCCAGGCAACAGTGATCAGGTAGCGCAACAGCCATGGACAGGCTACCACACATTCATTAATGTGCAAAACAGTCGGAGCTCCGTCAGCTAAACCAGTCCATGTGCCCACATACTCTCATGATCCCAGCTCAAAGGTAGGAAGTGGAGCTGGGAATCAAGCTAAATAATGCCATTGGGCACCCAGTAAGGAGTTTCCTGGCCCCAGGGTAGTCAGCGGAACAGGGAAGGAAAAGAACACAGTGCACATGTACAACCAATGGGAGAGCGGTACTGATAGCTGCCTCCTGAACTGAAGCTCCCAATGGTAAGACAGGCTAAGTGCCCAGAGTAATGAACATATCTCTGGCCCCAGTACAGTAAGTGGGGCCAGGGCAGTTATAAGGCAGCATTTTGGGACTTTCTAGGAAGCTGCCAAAGTGAGCACAGTAAAGTAAATAAAGATGGCGACTCCCATGACTCCAGAGACTGCAGAGCACCTTGGGAAAGGGTTGCAGTTGGGACCAACTTTGTCCACAAATCTCGGCCAATCAGGAACCAGCTCGTGCCAGAGACAGTTTGCCTGCCAACAAGCCTGACCAATCAGGCATCGACTTTTATCCCTGATAAAAAAGGCTGTTTTCAAAGATCATGGCCAGTTCAGTCGGACAACCAAGAGAGTGACTGTATGTCAAGGTGTGGGCTGGTGTGCCATTGTCTGTCCAGGCACTGCAGGCCTGGCAGACTGAAAGTGTTTGGGATCCCAAGTAACACGATTATGTGAAGAGAAGTTTTCAACGAAACTATAGTGTTAAAGCCAAGTTAGAACTGGGGTTTTCCTGACCTAGCACAGACTTTTCCCCTCTGGGGAAGCAACTCCTACAGCATCTCCATCCACAAAGGCCACTGCCTTGTTCTAGGTCCCAAGGCTCAAAGTGACCGCCAGAGAGAGGTGAAGCAGACAGAAGCCACCAACAAGCCTCAGGAAGCCTGCATCCCAGCTAGCAGCAACTGCATCCAGTCAGCCTGCTCGAGCAACTTGAATTAGAGGTATCACATGAGGCATCAAAACCATGAGTAAATTCCAGGGTTTGACCCTGCAACTAGGGAAAAAGTTTATTGTGCCAGGGATTAAAGGAGAAGCCCTGGGCAGGATTGTGCCAGTGTGAGAGGCAGAAGACCTATGGAGGCCATCCAGCTACACAACCAATAGATTACAAATAGGGCCCCTGTTCAACTTATTTTACCATGTTAAATGTGTGTGCTGCAACAGCTGTGTTTTAAAAAAAATTACCTGCTGCATTCTTAAGTATTCCACCCAGCTCCATCTTGCTATCAGCATCAGCATCCCCAGTGTGGTACCCACTGAAATATTAACAGAGAGCTCTCATCCATGGCCTTTGGGAGGAATTGAGCTGGGTTCACCTGCATTTCATTTGAGGACTGCCGGGGGGGGGGGAGCAGATACTGTGGGACTAAGTATTGAACTGTTTATTGCTTAAAGTGTTTGTATTTTTGACTCTTACAGTATAGAGATATTGCTAACCCCATTTATCCCAATTTACCTTGCCATACCCTGTGGATTAACTGGATCCCCAGAACACTTTTAAATAAATTATTTGAACTGCATTTTATGGTTTGGGGATCATCATTGCTTACAGTGTCACATTTTGGGGGTGTGACTGTGTGGGCAGTTTATGCATTGTTTGCTGGGAGGGGTGTGATAGCCTAGTGTTTCGGCATCCAGGTACCTCATATCACTACCCCAGGTGGAGACGCCGCACCACTTTAGGCCAGTGTAGCACATTCTCAGGTAACCTAGGCCGGCCTCCTCAGGGTGGGGGTGGGTGGGAGAGGTGAACCTCAACAGCCCCAGTATGGCATGCTGATCGAGAATGAAATTGTAAATCTGGTGGGGTTGGGGGGGAGTAAGGATAATTATGTGCTACCTTATTGTTAAATGCCCTGGTACCATGATGTGAGGGTTTTTATTGACTGGGCCCTATGTTCCAGTCAGTTGATCTGGAGGATAGAGACTTTGTTAATCTTATAATGACAACTGAAAAGAACTATAGTAGAGAAAGACTTGTAAACTTTTTACTGCCATATCTAAAATCAGAAGATTTAAGTTGCAAATTACCGTATATTAGAAACTAATGATGTTAGGGTTTTTCAGGTGCATAAATTGTGATCATTGTGCCTGTTTTTAATGGAACTGAATGTATTTTTATAGTTGTAGTTATTTGTTTTAGCCTCTCTGTTTGTTGATGTATGTGTATTTTAGCATTTTGTAATGGTCAGTTGACCAAACAAATAAAACTGAACTGAACTGAAATGTTATGTGCTGTAATGAGTGGGCATATCACCATTTGCTTCCTTTATACCCTGGATTGATTTATCCAGGTTAGCCCAGCTGAGCTGCAGCTTCTTGTTTCCAGTGGGATCCTGCATCTACCCATTTGATCAGTTGGGTAGACTGGAGAATCCAAAATGGGACCCCTGACAAAGCTCCATGAATGAAACAGTGGGACAACCAGCCAGTAGGAGCACAGTATCTGTCCTTGTTTGCATGAATCAGTGAATGTATTACTTTGCATCCAGCAACTTAAAGTTGGTGATTTCTTGGGTTTCTTCTGAGTGCACTGATTCCTGTACTTGTGGGTGGACTGGAGCACCGGAAGGTTCAGTGACTTGATAAAGACGAAGCCGTTAGTATTTGGGTTTGATGAGGTTTGAATCAGTGATTTCCCAGTTTCCAGCTGGGTGTTCTAACTACTAGACAACACTGCCTCCTACAGGTATGGTGAAAAGACCCTTGACAAAGTTTCAGAGGAGCCAGCCACTTTGTAACTAGTATTTTGAGCACTGATTGGTAAGTGGACGCCAATAAAGACTGTTTTTTTGCGACTCAAATTCAGTAAATAACTTGTTACTGTTTATTACGGACTACTTTCTGTGGTTGGGATTGCAGTGTGTGCCTTTTCTGCTGTATGCAGGGTTGGATGAAGTGTGGTTTGTATATCACCATCAAATTGATCACTGCAGGCTGACTGATCCTGTTTTCAGAACTGGTTGCCGTAAAGCTGGACTTTGATTTCTGTGGAATAACTGGAACCCCAGAACACTTTTTGTGCTGCACTGCTCTGAATTCTTAAATTGGCAGGTAGGATTTTTGAGGTCAGCAACTAAAGTATGGTATTTCTAAGTCTAATGGAATTTTGGGAGGGAGTGAGTGTAAAGATATATTTTAAAGAAATACATCAGTCTGTAATTAGTTTGGAAGTCTGGCAGGTTTTGAGCATTCTAGAATTGCTTTGACACCATTTCCAGTTGCTTAATCTTTAATTGCCAGAAGGTGGCATCCAAAAGCCATGCAATGGAAAATGCAATTTCCACTGATGGATAGCCGTAGGAGAAAGTCAAAATCGAGCAGATGGTTACTGGTTATCAGGTCTCAGAAAAATCAAATGCAAGTTTCAAATTGTCATAACATTTGTTTGTTTTATGATTTTGTTTTTCCCAGTTTCCCTTTGTACTTTGTGAGAGGGCAGTAAGGGGGTCTGGGGGAATACTGGGATGCATAGGGAGAGGCATCACCAGTAGAAAACAGAAAGTTGTTACCCCTCTGTACAGACAGCTGGTGAGACCCCATCTGGAGTACTGTGTGCAGTTCTGGAGACCCAATCTCCTCAAGGACATAGACAAGATGGAAGCTATCCAGAGGAGGGTAACTAAAATGGTGCAGGGTCTGCACCAGAAGACATATGAAGAGAGACTAAAGGAGCTTAGTATGTATAGCCTCGAGGAAAGGAGGGAGAGGGGGGACATGATAGAAACTTTCAAGTACCTCAAGGGTATAAACAAAGTCCAAGAGGGTAGCATCTTTCAAAAAAAGAGGTGTGCAAGAACAAGGGGGCACAATTTGAAGATGGGGGTGGCTCAGAGGTAATGTAGAATAATTTTTCACAGAGGGTTGTGGATGCATGGAATGGCCTTCGGAGGAGGTTGTGGAGTCAAAAACAGTGGTTGAATTCAATCATGCATGGGACAGCCATAAGGCAATTCTAGGGGGTGGGGGTAGAAAGAAGTAGGCTGCTGGTTAACTAGGATCTGCAGCTTATCCATTAGGTAGGGAAATGGGCAGACTGGGTGGGCCAAGCAGTCCTTATTTGCCATCAGATTCTATGTTTCTATGTTTCTTTCCCCAGCCAGTCAGTCCAGATCAGCAAAGATGCATTGTTCTCCCTGCAAGGAGGGTAGGCAGGTGACTGCCTTCATAGTAGGCACCAGTGTAACTCCATGGTTGGCTAGTGGAAGAGGGTATACAGATTCTGGTGCATCCCATGCCCTACTCCCCTACTGGGAGCCGAGTTTCTTGCCTCCCATCCTACCAAGCCTGTGGCTGGTCCCAATGTGGGACTGTATGCACTTCTTAACTCCAGCTTCCAATTTTCTGACAGTAGTTGCGTGCAGGGCTTTCAGAGTTAAGATGGGGACTCTGTCTGATATCGTGTCACAAGGAGCTTCTGGCACTGCTAACACTGGAACCTGGATAGGGGTCTTGAAATAGTAACAAATATTCTACCTGAATTGAAGAGCAGGCAGAAACCTCCAGGACACAGAAACATAGGAATTGTCAGGAGATAAGGACCGCTAGGCCCATCCAGTCTGCCCATAGGCCCTATATATTGTATGTGGCCACTGACCCTATGTGATCAATGACTTTTCATCACTCCCTCCCCTCTCAAGCTTCCCTTGTGCTTGTCCCAGGCATGCTTAAACCTCTCCACTGTGCTTGCCCCCACTATCTCCTGTGGCAGACTATTCCACATGTCAGCTACCCTTTCTGTGTAGAAAAACTTCTTCACATTGCCTCTTAATCTACCCCCTTCCAATTTCATATTATTCCCCCTTGTCCTAGTACTTTTTGTACATTGGAAAAGGTCCCCCACCTGCACCTTGTGTATGCCCTTGAGGTACTTGAAAGTTTCAATCATTCAAGGACAGTTTTGGAAAATAAATATTTTGGTACAGTTCAACTTATATTTCAAAATAGGTCTGTATTTCTCCTCTCCATTTTTTATTACTGCTGTCAGGGACATCATGCCCATAGAACCCTATATCCAAGAAATGATTTTTGGACTGAGGAAAGCTGCAAAAGTGTAATTTAGTGTTTCCCATAATTTGTTTTGAATGTGCCTCCCGAAATACTGCTGGCATGATGTCCTGACTGCGGTCATCTGCATTAAAAGAGAGTATTTGTTCCTTGAAAATTCATCAGCTCCTGTTGCTGCTTATTCTCCATCTATGCTATAATACTCTGCTTTCAGACCATCATAAAATTTGTTCTATGATTTTGTTTTTTGCTGTTGCCCCTTTGTTCCCTCATCTCACACCCAGTCCATCCAGTTCAACACAGCAGCACTGTTCATTCTGCAGGGAGGGTGGGCAAGCAAGAAGCTCAGGATCTGGTCAGGGAAGCCACCAAGTCACAGGGAGTGAAATTCGGAACGTCCAGTGAGCTAAGTGAACTGTCTAAATTCAGGATTGGACTACCATAATGATGGGTGTGTGAGGAGGGAGGTGGAGGTAAAAGGATTGTGGAGGGAAGAGAGGGTGTAGTTATGAACAGAGGGGGCTTGTAACATACAACTGTGGATTGCTGCAGGGGTTGGGGCACTGTGAGCGCAACTCTCACCACCTTTGTTCGGGGAACCTGCTCACATAACTGCAGCTGACCAATTGAGCAGCTGTAGTCCTGTATAAATTTCCCAGAATCCCAAGCGACCCCTCACATGAGTGATCCCAAATTGTGAGTGACACAAAGCAGGAGTGTGGTGTCTATCTTTGTGGCATCTGGAGACGTCCTGAGGGAGGACTGCAAGACACGCAGGTTGGTGAAAGGTAGATAAGTGTAAAGAGAGGGCAGAAATAGACTGTTGGGTGTTGATAATGGTTTGCAGCTGATTCCTGTCTAGAGTCAGCTTGTAAGTGTAGAACGGATAAGGGGATGGCTGGGGAGTGCAGCTGGTTCGTATCTGGAGTCAGCCCATAAGGAAACTACAGACAGGGGAGTGCACCAGATCCCTGTCTAGATTCAGCTCATATTGGTGTTGTAGACTAAGAAATTGGCAAGGTTGCAGCTGGTTCTTATCTTGGGTCAGCTAATATTTGTGTTGCAGAGTAAGAAATTGGTGGGGTTGAAGCATCTCAAGTTAGCTGCCTAGACAAACAGGGAACTGTAGCTTTACAGCTGTCCCCACCCCCCCAGGCCAACTGGGAGGAATGTAGGACCTGATTATAAGGGTGTAGCTGAATGGGGTTTCAGCTTTACAGCCGTTCCCCTTTAGGTTCCATTAGAGTTAAGAAAAACAAAAAAGCAGCAAAGCACACACACAGTTTGACTTCCGAAACGGAGCATTTATTTGGGCATCCAACAAAGTTTCCCCGGTGCAGCAAAGGAACAATCCCTCTTCATCAGGGGGGTGTCACCAAATGCATAGCACACTTAAATACTAATCACAACATGTCATTTTTCAAAAGTTAATGATGTGTTCAAGCATATTGTTAATTCAATCAAACCAGTGAATAAAAACACCCTAGTGCGTCTGTGCAAGAGTATAAAGTGAAATGCAAAATGCAAACAAATTGCACTAATAGCATAAATATCAAAGACAGATGTTATAAAAAGTTCCAGCTATTATATTATTACAATAATGCCATATTGGCTCATTACAGATATTAATAGCAAGAACATCCTTTAAAGAAGGAGTTAGGATCAAGTTCTAGAAAAAGGTCAATGGATTGGGTATACTAAGGGTTGCAGCTTTTACAGCCATCCCAATCTGGATTTATATCTGGAGGGTGAGTGGGCCAGGGTTCAGGAGGTATGTGGGGGAACAGGAACATGTACAGACATCAGGATAGTGGGAAAAAGATGTGCTATAAAGGTTGTGGGGGGCGGGGCAGTGAGAAAAGGGGCTGTCCAGTGGGCAGGAGCCAAGATTACCTAATGGCAAAAGTCAGGCAGCTCAGATGGGAGCTGGGGAGACTAGTGTAGAGTGCAAGAAGCACAGTGTAGGGGAGTGAAAGGCAGATGAGGCCAGCCCACACGTGAAAGAGGTTGGCAGTCAGGGGAAGGGTGTAGAGGGGGATCACCCAATTTCTGTGGGTGCCCCTACCTTGAAGGGTGACAGAGAAGGGGCCCAGTGAGAGGAGATGGCAAGTGGTGTTGGGAAGGCATGGTGCGACAGGAGTGGGAGCACCCAAGGGGGTGCCTGTAAGGAATAGATTTCACCCACTGACTGGAATTGGGGTGGGGGGATAAGAGGTGGGGAGAGAGAGGTTGGGCACACATATCAGGCTCAGAGGGAGTAAAATAGGGGAAGGGAGTAGTACAGTACAAAGCAGACATGGTGGACAGAGAAGAGAGAGAAAAAAGAGAGTGGAGTAGATGGTGAGGGGGAGGGGGTCAGCAGGAGCGGGGAAGAGGGCTGTGGGTGGCCCAAAAGAAAGGTTCAGGGAGGGGGGAGGAAAGGCAAGTGAAGGGGTGAATGGGGGCTGTCGGGAATCAGTTAAGCTGGAATGGGGAGAAAAGGTGTGGGGTGATACCCCTGATGAAGGGGGAGTGGATAGGTGTGGGAGAAGCTCATGAGGCAGTCAGAGAAGGAAAGGGAGTCAGGAATGTGGGAAGGTAGAAGGATGGTAGTCTTGGGGGGACTCCATAATTAAGGGTATTCATTGGGGAAAGAAATGGGACCCAAATACGGTAAGGAAGGTGATATGCATGCCTAGGATGATGGTGGAGAGGGTGTGCCCAAAGATTGGGAAGTTGGTGAGGGGAACTGGGCAGAAGCACACATAGTTATACACCTAGGTACCAACTACCTAGCTGGGGGGAGGGGAGTAGTACAGGAAAGATTCAAGATTTACAGATTAAACCAAGGCTTGTAGAAAGTAGAGTAATTTAAAGGGACAGGCATCCAGATTATTCACAAAGGTATATCTTTGTGTATATCACAAATAATAATGAAAAAACAATAGTGATGGAAATGGAACTCTTACAAGCAGATCTTTAAATGAACATAATGTTTTTTACTTCAACAGGATTAATTGTATAAGAAGGAATAATTAGTATGAATGCACTTAAAGAGATATCGCTCTAAAAGCAGGAGAAAGCAAATATGTTAATAATATTTAACACACAAAAAAGAACAATTTTAACAAAACACTTTTAAAACATTGTTTGTTTTTTATTTTGAAAATACAGAGAATTTATAAAGCACACTAAAAAATGTGGCAGCCCAGGAGCCTATGAGGCCAAATTAAAAGACAGGTAGTGTTATTTATACACTGATTTAAATAAAGCTGGCTGGTAAATACGGTGATTAACAATTGCTGAAATGTCTTAAAGTGGAAAATAATATAATATAATATTGATCTGACATTATGAACTTATAAATTAATTTGTTTTTGTGAAATTGATAACATTATGACAAATGGCCAAAAAGAAAACATATTTTTGAACATATCTTTTGATTTAAGTTTAGAATTCCTCAGAAGAAGTCTATTTGTTAGGCGAAACATTGGGACTTGGAAATATTGAATAAAAAGAGATTATTTGAAGAGAAACATTTGTATAGTAGCATTGATGTGCTCGAGCAGGCTGAGCAACCCCTTTTTCCTGCATAACAAACGGGGCAAGGCCTTATCCAACCCTGTCACACTCCTGTTATTGGTCTACTAAATATTTCAGATAATGCAGTACTTATTTCTTATTGTAGGGGTGCAGTAGCACCTGTCTGGTTATGGTTTAGTAGGCTGTTTAATATTAAATCCCAATCTTTGCACCTTAATAACTTTGGCGTTGTTGAATGAAATAGTCAAAAATGTGGCATGTGCAGGCAGGCTGTCAGAGTCACAATACATGAAAAGTTCTATGACAGCATCATGTTCGCTTTCCAAGGCACAAAGCGTCAAAAAATGGAAAGATGCAAGTTAAACACTGATTTAAAGAAAACCACAAAACCAAATAACATGACATTTTCAGGAAGCACTAATCATGACACAGGGACTTGAATTCAGGCTTTTATTAGCAATATGTAAAAGGTTGCCATTGATCTTGAAGGTGTTAATAACGGAGAACATGAAGGCAATTGCACAATATAGTAGGGCTGTGGACAAGGCAAATCACGTGCTGTGGTACATAGGGAGGGAACACTAGCAGGACAGATGTAATAGAGCCCTGTATGGATCGTTGGTTCACCCTAACGTGAAGTATTGTGTGCAGTTTTGGAGCCCACACATGAGGAAAGACAGGACAGGTTAGAGGCAGTGCACGGAGGAACCACCAAAATGATACAGGACCAACAGAGTAGGTCCTATGGGAAGCACGTGGAGGATCTAAATGTGTACATGCTAGAGGATAGGAGTAAGAGGGGTGATATGACTGATATATTAATGTACCTCAGTGGAATAAACAAGGTAGACAGAAGCGATCTGTTCACATTGAGTAGTAACATGAATGCCAGGAGTAGCTCCTTTTAAACTAGTTTGGGGGCAGAAGGATGCCAGGAAGTACTTTTTTACAGAAAGTGATGATGGACTGGAACAAGCTTCAAGAGGAGGTCAGTGGTGCTGAACTGGGGGAGTGTTCAAAAGAGGATGGGACAGGCACATGGGAATCGTGTAAGGATGCAGTTGTTGGGCAGGTAGTGAGGACTGGCAAGGGTACAGTCCCACTGTTCGACATACTCAGGTAGACTGGATGGGCTGTTTATCCACTGTAATTTCCTGTGTTTCTATGTGTGTTTCATTGCGCCTTTCAAAAAGACGCTGAGCTCACAACTGCAGTTTCTGACATCTCAATCTATTGTCATGGTAAACACTGTACTGTCATAAACAAAGACACTGTGAGATCAGTTCATGACATTCAAATGCTTTTTATGCATAGCTCTTACAGAGATTATCAAAATGTGTTATAAATGCCAGAAAGGAAAACTGAAAATTAAGAATATGTATTCTCTCATGAAGTGTATTAAAGGAAGCATTGTTTCTGTAAATACTGTGCACGCTGAAATGCAAAGTTGCTCTTTAACTGGGTGGCTAGGCTTTCCTTCATAGAAACACAAAAACATAGACAATAATGGCAGAAAAAAACAAATGTCCATCTAGTCTGCCAGGAGTTCCCTATCTACCTCAAGACCTATTGTCCACATAGGGTTTTATCCTTCTCAGTCCACCCCACTTCCCTCTCTACTGCTACTGACCTGAACAACCACAAAACATTTCACTCTGTCCCAGCCATGCTTGCAACCATTTACAGGTTTGGCACCTACAACCTCCGCTGGCAGACTGTTCCACAGCTCCACCACCCTTTCCATAAAATAGAACTTCCTCACATGCCTCTTAAACCTTCCCTCCTCCATTTTCCACTCATGACCTCAAGTTATTGACTCTGTACTCCTAAATAGTTCCTAGCAGTTCACCTTCTTTATTCCCTTCAGGTACTTGAAGGTCTCTGTCACATCCCCCCTGTCTTGGCTGGTCTCCAGTAAGTACATGTTCAGTGCCTTCCAATGGTTTTCATAAGCTCTGCCCTGTTGGCCCTGAATCATCTTCATCACCCTGCACTGCACCCTCTCCAGCCTGTCCCTGTCCTTCCTTTGGTGAGGACTCCAGAACTGAGCACAGTATTCCAGATGTTGTCTCACCAGTGACCTAAATAGAGATAGTAGTATCTCCTTTTTCCTGCTGTTAATACCCCTCCTGGTACACCCCAGCATCCTATTAGCCTTACTGTAGGCCTTGTTACACTGGCTTGATTGTTTGAAGGAATCACTAAGGGTGACTTCCAGGTCCCTTTCCTCTGCCGTAGTGCTCAGTTTAAACCCTCCCATCCAGTACTCTGACCTGTTTTTTTTCCCCTAGGTGCATGACCTTGCATTTTTTGGCATTGAATTTCAACTGCCAAACCCTAGATCACCTCTCTAGCTTTCGTAGTTCCCTCTGCATCTCCCTTCGTCACTATCTGCCCTACCATAGAGCTATGTGCCATCTGTGAAGAGACACAACTTGTCCTGGATGCCCTCCCCAGTGTCATTGATGAACAAATTGAAGAAGACAGGACCCAGGACAGATCCCTGCAGCACCCTACTCATGACCTCCCTCTCTTCTGATTTGACCCCATTTACCACCACCCTCTACTGCCTCTTCTTCAACCATTTTCCTACCCATCTATGTCCCTTGCCATATCTACATAGAAACATAGAAACGTAGAAGTTGACGGCAGATAAGGACCGCAAGGCCCATCCAGTCTGCCCATTTCTTTTTTCTACCTTATAAATGTGCCATCGGCCTTTGCTCTGTCAGTGGCCTATCTATTCATAGTCATTTGTATTGCTCCCTTATGCCTATCCCATGCCCGTTTGAAGCCCTGTACTGTATTCATAGCCACCACTTCTTGTGGTAAGCCATTCCATGCATCCACCACCCTTTCTGTGAAAAAGAATTTCCTCACATTCCCCCTTAATCGGCCCCCCTCTAATCTCATGCTGTGTCCTCTTGTCCTGCTATTTTTCTTATATTTCAACACGTTAGACTCTTTCACCTTGTTAATGCCCTTAAGGTGTTTGAATGCCTCGATCATATCACCTCTCTCCTTCCTTTGCTCAAGGGTATACATATTGAGCTCTGTTAATCTGTCCTCATATGTCTTCTGATGCAGTCCCTGCACCATTTTGATTGCCCTTCTCTGGACTCCCTCAATTTGGTTAATGTCCTTGTGAAGGTGTGGCCTCCAATACTGCACGCAGTACTCCAGATGGGGCCTAACCAGTGTCTTGTAAAGAGGGATTATTACCTCCCTCTTACGACTTGTGATACCCCTACTAATACACCCTAACACCCCCCTAGCCTTACCTACTGCTTTAGAGGTCTGCTTGGATGATTTCAGGTCATCAGTGATGATGATGATGATGCCCAAGTCTCTTTCTTCCTTTGTGACTGCTAGCAACTCCCCTCCCAGCCTATAGGTGGCTTTAGGGTTTCTCTTCCCTATGTGCATGATCTTGCACTTCTTTGCATTAAATCCCAGTTGCCACTTTTCTGACCATTTTGCTAGGTTTATCCAGATCTCTTCTCATTCTGCCCACCCCATCTGGATCATCTACTCTGTTGCAGATCTTGGTGTCATCTGCAAACAGACAAGCCTTACCCTCTAGTCCATCTGCAAGGTCACTAATGAAGATGTTGAAGAGGACTGGCCCCAGGACTGATCCCTGAGGTACCCCACTTGTGACTTGCATCTCTTCTGACTGTATACCATTTACCACCACTCTCTGTTTTCTGCCCGTCAACCAGTTTTCCACCCAGTTGACCAACTTCACACCACGAGCCTACCCAGCTTATTTATCAATCTTCTGTGTGGAACAGTGTCAAAGCTTTGCTGAAGTCAAGGTAGGCGACATCAACTGCTCCCGCTTGGTCCACCACTCTGGTTACCCAGTCAAAGAAATCTATGAGATTAGTTTGACAGGACCTTCCTTTTGTAAACCCATGCTGTCTTGGATCCTGTGCCCCTATGGATTCCAGGTGTTGCACTATCCTTTCCTTAAGGAGTGCCTCCATAATCTTGCCCACTACTGAGGTAAGACTGACTGGTCTGTAGTTCCCCGCCTCCTCCCTGCTACCACTCTTGTGGAGCGGGATCACATGAGCCCTTCCCCAGTCTTCTGGGACCTCTCCTGTGCTCAGAGACTCACTAAACAGTTCTGCTAATGGCTCTGCTAGTTCTACCTTTAGCTCCTTAAGTACACTGGGATGTATGCCATCAGGTCCCATTGCCTTATCCACCCTGAGCTTAGCAAGCTCTTGTAGGACCCTTTCTTTTGTGAAGGGAGTAGTGCTCACCTCCCTCCCTCCCTCCCCGTGTCCATGATGCTGGGCTGTGGGCCTGCCTCACGTTCTCTTCAGTAAATACTGAGCAAAGTATCTATTTAGGATAGATGCCTTTACAGGGTCCTCCTCCTCACATGCTCCCTTTTCCCCATTAAGCTTAGCAATACCCCCTCTGGACTTTCTCCTTTCACTAATGTATCTATAGAAAGTCTTGTCACCTTCTTTTACTGTTCGTGCTAGTTTTTCCTCAGTTTGGGACTTTGCCTGCCTTACTGCCTTCCCTGCTTCCCTTAGGGCAGTTTGGTATGCCTCCCTATCTTCATCCCGTTGTGTTCCCTTATATTTCCTGAAGACCAGCCTTTTGGCTCTGACCTTTTCTGCTACTGTATTTGAGAACCAAAGTGGTTTCCTTCTTCTTTTGCACTTCCTTTTCTGTCTAACACAATGGGATGTTGCTTCAAGTATTGCATCCTTAATGCTTGCCCACTTTGCCTGTACCCCCTCACCTGTGTTTCTTTTTGCCAGGGCTAGCTTAACTCTGTTGGCCATCTTATCAAAGTCAACTCCTCTGAAGTCCCATATGTTTGCCTTGGAATGGGATGATTTAGATGTAGTAGCCAAATTGAACCATACCATGTGATGGTCACTGGCCCCCAGGTGACCTTCTACCTGGAGATCTGTGATCCCTTCCTTGTTAGTCAGTACTAGATCTAGGATAGCCCTATCTCTTGTGGGTTGCTGTACCAGTTGTTTGAGGCCCTCCCCCTGCAGGGAATCCACTATGTGTCTAGTTCTGGCAGATGTTCCTGCTGGTATTGACCAATCTGTATCTGGCATGTTGAAGTCTCCCATTATCAGAACCTCCCCTTTAGCTGTCATGTTTTGTATATCTTCTAACAGTAATGTGTCTATGTCCTCCCCCTGGTCTGGGGGCCTGTAGACAACCCCAGTTCTTATGGCCGTCCCATTTCCTGTTTCCAGGGTGACCCACAGTTCTTCTGGCTCCTTATGTGTATTCTGAATTTTTAGCCCATGCACAAGTCTGTGATCCCATGCTTACTGGAACTGGTTTCATTGGCCCCCAGAAACCCATTACTTGTCCCTCATATACTGTTTTGGACTCCTCTGTCAGGGTTGTGCAAGCCTGCTGAAGCAGAGCCCGCCAGAACATTCCTGACCAGGGGTAGAGGAG
Organism: Neoceratodus forsteri; assembly: GCA_016271365.2. NCBI lineage: Eukaryota > Metazoa > Chordata > Ceratodontiformes > Ceratodontidae > Neoceratodus > Neoceratodus forsteri. The sequence goes on from CM057450.1 coordinate 1,227,584,796, forward strand.
GAAAGAGATCCAGAGATCTGAGCACCACAACTTGGTGGAGAGAGCATGGCAGTGTCATCCACCTGAGCACCACCATTTTCTGCCCATTTTTCATCCCCCCATTTCCTACTGTCACCTTGGGGGGGGTCAACCTGAGATGGAAGACCTTTGTGGCTAGTCTGGGGATGGCTGGAACCAGGACTGGAAACATGATACTACCTTATCCTACATCAACGTCCTGCTGGTGACAGGATTGCACCTCGCTATCTGAACCCACATATTTTTGCCACATGACTCCCTTTTCATCAAACTGCAAAAATGGCACTATCAGTCAGAAACTGTAGTTGCTTGCTGTGTGCATATTTTATTGTGCAACATCAACCACATGCGCATGCAGGCTGCGCACGCTTCCTCTGGTCGGGGCTAGTCAGTGAGCAGCCTGGTGTCCTGCTTTTGCTGTGGCATTTTGCTGTAAGTTTCCACTTGATTTTCCGCATTGTTGATGTTGCACAATAAAATATGCACACTGCAAGCAACAACAGTTTCTGACCGATAGTGCCATTTTTGTAGTTTCATACTGAGTTTGAAAACTGAGCACGTAAGGAGTTGAGCAGCTTTTGTTGTTTTGTGCATGACTCCCTTCTCTGGGCTATGAGTGGGCATTTGTGTAAAGGCAGGAGTAAGTATCAATTTATGTTTTAGAGTACAGGTAACATTGTGCAGTAGTTACATAGTAGTAACTGTACAACAAAATGGGAACTATCGGTACTATTGTGTAACATAAGTAGGTAGTTTCTTTATAACTGCTGTTACTGTGTAGTTTCATAATAACTACTATATTTCCATAGTTACATGGTAATACCAGTCAAGTTAAAATGTTTGGGTATCACTTTATGTTTCAGGGCTCAGGTTAAATGGTAGTTATTGGGTAGTAACTGCATAATAACAGGTAATTAATGTTATTACTCTTGTAATACAAATAGTTATCCTGTTATTATACAGTTACTACCACAGAAACACAGACACTGTCAACAGAAAAAGGCCCTGTTGCCTATGGAGTCCACTTAGCCCTACCTACCTACCTACTGTTTTTTTGTGAGGGCCCTAGTGGCATTCCTCTTGCTTCCTTCCCCTTTTTGACACTGCATGTACCAACCCCATATGTGTATCCCACCTGTCTTTGAATCCCTACACTGATTTTGCATGGACTGCCTCCCTTGGTAGCCAGTTCCACCCTTCCATCACCCTTGCCATAAAGATCCACCACCCTTTCCATAAAGAAGTGTTTTTGATGTCCCTCTTAATTCCCCCAGCACCAGTTTCACTGAGTTCTCTCTGGTGCATGTGTTCCCACTCAGCTTGAACAACTCTCTGCTGTCTACTTTGTTAATCCCTTGGAGGTATTTGTACATCTTTGTCTTGTCCCTCCTCTCCCTTCTTGCCTCCAGCATATACATGTTGAGATTTGACAACTTCTGCACTTAAGTCTTATCCTGCAGCCCTAGAACCATTCTGGTTATCCAGCTCTGCACTATTTCCACCCTATCCCAGTCTTTCTTCATGTTAGGACTCTTGAATTAAACACAGTATTCCAGACGAGGACATATTGGGGACCTGTACAGTGGCGTAATTACCTTGCTCCATCTACTGCTAATTCCTCTTCTGGAACATCCCAGCATCCTATTCCCCTTTCAAACTGCCATGTTGCACTGTGCTTTTGTCTGCAAACTCTCTGATATTATTACTCCCCCCAGTCCATCTCCTCTGTCTTACTCTCCACCACAACCCCCCATTATATATTCAGTCCTTGCTTTTCTTGCCCATAGGTACACTGTATTGCACTTCTTTGTGTTGAATTTCAACTGAAAAACCATTGACTATTTCTCCATTCTTTCCTGACCCTCCTTCATACTTCTATCCCAGCCTCACTGTCTACTCTACTGAAGCTCTTTCTATCGTATTCAAAAAGGCAGATCTTCACCAGGATCCTCACTCCAGTATCACCAATAAAAATGTGGAAGGGGACTGGTCCCAAGACCAGTCGCCATGGCATCCCACTAGTGCCCTCGCATCCTTTGAGTATTCCCCAATAAGGCCAACCCACCTGACAGCACCCCTAACCCTGTTACTGACCTTCTCATGGACTTTCCATTTATCCCCCACTTACCCAGGACCATGATAGTGATGATGGCTTGTCAAATCAGTCATGCATGGGCCTGCAGCAGGCCAGGGCTTTTTATCCCTTCAGCTCCTGGTTTTCTCCCATGGGGGCTGGTGTGTGGTGACACACACACGCATGCTTGTGATCAATTGCATGTGTACCGGTGTCCAGCAGCTGCCCTTCCTTTTGCTGCAGTCCTGCTGTGCAGTCTCCCAGCCTCCGCCAGGTGGCAGGTGAACAGTGAGAGCTCTCCCTGGGATGCTCTGTCCTCCCTCTCTCGTACCAGCCCTTGAGTGACCCGAGTCTGTTCCTGAACCCAGGCTGCCAGTGTAGCAAGCAGTAGTGTCACCACTGCACTATTAGGCTGACAGTCCCCTAGCATCTTAACCAACCACCCATGTGGTACAGATTTCAAGTCTTTACTGAAATAGGGGTACAGTATGTCCACTACCCATCACAAGAGTTCACGCAAATGGAAAATCAGTGTGCCTGCTCAAAAATGCATGCAACTAGGCACAAAGAGTTACAGCAACTGAGCATGGATTAAGGAATTTTACTTACCTTAAGGTGAGCAGCAAACAAAAACCAGACATCCCTGCCACTTCCAGGCAAAAAAACATGCCTCTTCCTCAGGGAAATACAGTTAACTAATCTATGTGTACTAGAGATTTGAGGTCCAATGAAATATCCCGTTTCATAATTCGGAAGACCAAAACTAAAATGGGAGATTGAGCCTTCTTGATCAAGGCAGCAAAAACTTGGAACGACCTTCCTTCAGCCATTAAATCTGGCATAAGTCACAATACTTTTTAAAAGGAACTAAAGAAACACACTTTTTAGTAATTTGGAATGTCTATGTTTCTGAAAGTCTTACTCAGCTCCAGGTGGCCATTTTCAATAAAATTAAGCATAGAAAATTTCGACTCACATGTGAGTTCTGGGGCTGAGTGATTTCCTGATGACCTATGTATTGACTGTTTAATAAATGTCCTTGTATGATATTATGTTATAGTATAACACCTTGACTGTTTTATGAATGGTCTCGGGTTGCACGTGAAAAAGGGCCAGTGGCTCATGTGATTACACGGTGAACAAAAGTTTAAATAAATATGCTCAGTTGTTGCAACAGTGTGCCCACTATCTGATATTTGTCCACCACCTATGTCTCCCAGTTAAAGATGTCAATCAGGTTCATCTGGCATGACCTCTCCAGTTGTGAACTTGCACTATCTGACATCCTGAATTCCATCTGCCTCCTCTCCTTTATTAAGGTTGCTAGGAGCTTTCCCACTGTGGTGTTAAACTGACTAGTCTGTAGTTCCCATATTTGTCCCTGCTTCTCCTTGTATACAGGGGAACTAAATTTGCTCTTCTCTAGTCCTTAGGTACCACCGTTGTCTCCAGTGATCTGTTAAGAGCTCAGTCAGTAGTGTGGCTAGAGCCTACCCCATCTTTTTCAGTACCCGAGGATGCAGCCCATCTGGGTCCATGGACTTGTTCACCATCAGCACATTTAAGGCTCATTCACACTATGCCTTACTGCAGCGGCTGCTTTCTAATCAGTCAAAGAAATTTTAATGAAATGTTTGAGAGCCACGTTCACATGGCATTGGTGTTTTCAGTATCCTTTTCCTTTCCAGCGATTTGCATGTTGTTCCGGTCACTGTTGGGTTGGTGGGTAATTGTAGTGATGCAGGTGGTTGTTCAGACGGCACAGGAAACCACCTACACCACTCTGCAAACCCAGGGAAAGAGGGATCATCACGGCAACACCACACAAGGGAAAACTGCCTAAATGGCAAGGTTCACACGTGGGCAGGAGCACCGATCTGGCCACTGTGAGCCACTGACAACGGCTCACATTTGGTCATGTGAATGAGCCTTTAGTCTCTTTGGCAGCCTTTTTACTCTGTGCTTGGATCCTTGCTGACACTCCCTTCCCCTTCCCCTTTGTGGTAACTATGCAGTCTGGTAATGGCCTTTTCTCCCTTATTGTAAATACTGAACAAAAATACCAGTTCAGTATGTTTGCCTTCTCTTTGTCATCCTTCACCCATCCATGTCCCTTCTTTAGCCTGGCAATTTACTCTTTTATTTTGCATTTCTTTCGTATGTAGCAGAAGAATAATTTATCCCCCTTCTTCATCGCTGCCGCTATTCTGAGTTCTGCTGCAGACTTTGTGCCCCTCACGGCCTTGCTTGCATTCTTTATCCTGTTCAGATATTCCACACTATCACCCTCCTCCTGGCTGTTTTTTTTTTAATTTTCTGATAGCTTTCTATTTTCCCCTCCCAGCTTCTCCAATCCCCTGTGCAAACAACAGTGGTTTCCAATTTCTTCCCCTCTTGTTTTTCCCTGCTATCCTGACACAAAGACTCACAGCCTCCAATATCGTATCCTTTTTCAGATTGCTTTTCTTATACCCCCTCTACTGCCTTAGTCCTCTAGATTTTCCTGCAATAACTCTCATCCTGCCAAATTCCACCCTCCTGAAGTCCAGGACTTTTGTCTGTGACTTCATCCTCTGTGCTTCTAATATGACAGTAAACCATATGAATTGAGGGGTACAAGTTCCAAACAGGTCCTGCACTGTGATGTCCCCTATATTATCCCTGTGTGTGAGGACAAAGCCAAGGATGGCCCCCTGCCTTTAAGGCTCCTTGACACTTTGTGTCAGGAATACTTTCTTGAACACCTCTACTGGCAGCTGATTCCTGCCACTTGATGCTACTGGGATCCTCTATTTCACATCTGCCATATTGAAGCCTTCCTTTTGTAGCACCTCCCTCTGCTGTGCTGTCCATCTGCTTTCTTCCCCTTGCTGCCTGCTGCTTCTTTCTGTGAAGGTGCTCACTTGCCATGTATCTCTGCAGACATCTTAGCTCTCCTTAGGGCCAGGGATCTGGCTTGGAAGACCTTCAAGGTCTCTGGGTCACCTGTGGATAAACAAAAGTACTGTGCTCTATGAAACGTCTGCACCAGACAAATCTGTAGGGCAAAAGCCAGCTACTTCCTTGATACCTTCCTTTCCAACCTAGGCCAACCATCTAAATTTTGGAAGATGGTAAAGTCACTGTTCTCCCCCATTGCAGCTCCCCCAACCCCTGCTCTAAATAGAGGAGGCTCCACAATCACCGACTCACTCGAGGTGGCCTCTCAATTCAGCTCCTTCTTTACAGAGTGTACAGTACATCCTCACTTCCGGCCACTCTCCCTCCTTCCTGATCCAAACACCCCTCTTACATCAACCCATTCTCAAGATCCCCCCCGCGGCTTCTCCTTCGCCTGCAGCCCAACTTCTCCAGCTGAAGTTTAGAAAGCCTTGCTGGCCCTTGACCCCTCCAAGGGCAAATGCCCCACTGGCCTGGACTCAAAATTACTTATCAGCTCCTGCCATCGCAGTCCCCTTAGCTTCACTCTATAACATCTCCTTCTCTCTTGCCTCCATCCCAACAGAGTGGAAGCATGCCACAATCATCCCCCTCCCTAAAGGCGGTGACCCCTCTGCTCCTGGAAACTACCGACCAATTTCACTCCTCCCTATTCTGGCTGAAATCCAGGAACACCTTATTCTCTTGCAAGTCTCCTCCTACCTTGACTCCTTCTCCTTCTTCTTCACACCCTACCAGTCTGGATACAGGAAGTCCCACTCCACCACCACCTCTCTCCTAAGAATTACCGATTCAGTCCTCAATGGCATGGATCGAGGACCCATCATCTCAGCCATTTTTGTCAACCTGGCCAAAGCCTTTGACACCGTCTCCCACCCACTTCTCCTTACCAAGCTCTTTCTCTCTCTTACAGGGCTCACTTGCGAGGCCTCCAGCTGGTTCCACTCCTATCTGGCAGGCAGATCCCAGTCAGTCATAACTGGCAACTCCATCTCTGCCTCTCGCTCTGTTACCGCTGGTGTTCCTCAAGGTTCAGTCCTTGACCCACTCTTGTTCTCCATCTTCCTCAGCGATCTGCCCTCTGCCTGCCCTCACACATCCATTCACGTGTACGCTGATGATACAGTACTGTATACATCCGTCCCCTCTGATGTGGCGACCAGACTTCAGTAAAAATTTCGATGATGTTCAACACTGGTTTTGCACAAATCAACTCTTTCTCAATGCCAAGAAAACTGTCTCTATGACCTTCGGCACAAGGCAGAGACTTTCATTGCTCCCCTCCACCCCCACCTTCCACACCTTGAATGGGACTTCTCTTGAGACTTGCACCTCCTTCAGATATCGTGGAGTCTGGCTGGACCAGCACGTGGACTTCTCTGCACATACTGATGCCATCCACAAAAAGCTTCACCCCAAACTGGGTGCTTTGTACCGTAGTCATGGCTGCATCCCTCTACCAGCTCGCCGTGCTATTGTGCAGAAAATGATTCTCCCTATTTTCGACTATGGTGATGTAGTCTACAGTGCCATCCATAAGTCCACCCCAGCCAGACTAGACCCTCTTTTCCACTCTTTCTGTCATTTTGCCCTTGACTGTCCTGCCACCACCCATCATTTTGTCCTATACTGTTCCCTAGACCTCCCCTCGCTTCAAGACCAGTGCCTCTCTCACTTTGCTAGCATCACAGCTAAATTCTGGCCACAGTCCCTCCTCCCATATCTCACCTCTGTCCTGGCAGCCTCTATCCTCCCGGCATATACACTCAGTAAAAAGGACTTATGCCTCCTGTCTGTTCCATGCATGTCCACTGCAGCAGGTCAGGCAGCGTTTTCCTATTGTATGCCTAATATATGGAACTCCATCCCTGCAGATATTTGGCATGCCTTCTCTAGACAGCACATCAATACCCTGCTCAAAGCCCACTTTTGCTCTATGTGCACATGTTCGCTGTAGTCCTTGCTCTGGGGCCTGCATACTCCTCCACAAGACTGCATAGTGACATTGTATGATCGCCATTTATTTATAGCTCCTGGGTTAGCCCACTCAGTTTATGTGACTGTAAACTGACATTGTATGTATGTATTTGCTATGTATCTGTTTTGTAACTGCACATGATTCATACTGTCAATTGCATTGCACTATTTGTCTTATGACTTGCACTATTGCAATTTGCACGCTGTACCCTAAGTACTGCAAACACTCTGTAAATTATTGTGTACACTGTATAATTATATTGTATTTCCCCTTCCCCGCTACCCCCAGGACACATCTGGAATCGAGCAGTAGTCTGCTCAGTATGCCTTCATGGTAAAATCTTTAAATAAATAAATATACCACTACTGTCTGGATGTTCCACCCTTCCTTTGGTGCTACCTGAACCCACACTGTTTCTATGGACCCGACAGCTCAGTTTTTTGTTTCTCGAACCCTAACATGTCATGGCACTACACAAGATGTCATAAGACTACACTCTTGATTAGCCAAGAGACATGTTGAACATCCAATTTACTTCTAGTGCAGTGGGTGGTCAAGTTCTGTATAACTTTCTCCACATTAATATCCGTTCATTGCTAATTGTAGCAATATTTTAACAAAGTATTACATCCCATTACAGCAATGTGAGTTTAGTAATTTATTATTCAAGCTGTCATCTGTTGCATTTATGTATGCATTATTCAGTGGTCCTGTGTTGCCTTAATAGCCATGCTTTAGGTAAAAGTGCTGTTTTTATAACCCGCCCTTGGGCACAGCCCTTTGTAAACAAGCAGTCCAGCTTAACTGAAATATCCTGTTGGAATACCTCTTAAAAATTAAAAACAAATCCTTATTGACCTATACTATATATAGTCTCCATTTCTGCCTCGTCCTTTTTATAATGAATGGAATTGAATGCAGGCAGTATTCTAAGTATAGCCTATCCAGAACCTGTTTAGTGGCAGTATCACTTCCCTCGCCTTATTCTCTAGTCCCCTTTTGGAGCAACTCATCGTCTTAATACAGTGGCCTTATTGACTACTGCTGAGCACTGCTTGGATTATCTCAGAGAGCAGCCTGCCATAACCCTGAACTCCTTCTGCCGATCTGATATAGTACAGTGCAGCCCTGTTATAAGTACATCCTAAATGCCAAGCAAACGTGTTCTCATAACCAGGATATTCTAATCAAAGGGCTTAATTGAAATCAGTGAACATCCATGTAAAATCTATGGTTAACATTATGAAACTGGGCTCACACTAATTGTTAAAGAATCTATTATTAAGAGCAATATAATATAGATTTTTAAAAGAGTGCTTGCCAAGTTAGAATATTGTGCATTCAGTTTCACAGCTAACCATGAAGGAATGTGTGCCGCCTTCTTCAAAGGGCATCTTTCACACACTCATTCACTAGTTAAGTGACTGTTTTTTTTTTGTCAACTCTCTTTATCTCTAACTACCTGGGAACTCTCTGAGGCTGACCCTGCACATCACCACCACCACTCTACCACCCACCTGAAGTCCACCCTCCAGAATCAGAGACAGACACCCCCACCTACCTTGGACCAATGGACCCCCCAGCTCTGAGCCCTCCGAGGCAGGGCTGCCTTCCACTCCCAGTGCTCTATCTGAGATCCAGTGCATCGGCTGAGGCAGGATGGAGGATTGGAAGGAATAGAGAATGAGCCCGTGTGGGTATGTGACGGGGCACTGGAAGTAACCGCCGGCTTGTCCAGGGCCAGGGCTTTTTTCTGACTTAAGTTTCCCCTGGAGTGCGGATGTGCAATGACGTCTGAGCAGGCACGCTGCCGACATCTGCCGCCGCTCCACCCCTGTACATTGTTGGTACTTGTAGCGCCCCCAATCTCCACTGGAGATCGCTAAGGCACTGAGCAAGTCCCCAAATCCTTCTCAGAAGAGGAGAGCAATCCTCTGGATGCTTGATCCTCTCTCTCTCCCCTGCTGACCCCCAGTGCCCAAATCCATTCCCGAACCCGGGTCGCCGGTGTGACACGAGGTGTGGTGTCCAGCGCCTCAACCCTCAGCACCACCGGGCCAGCAAGTGACTGTTAATGAGGATGCGGTAAGTAGATCACTATTCAGCCCAGGCTTAGCACACTCCGAGGTGATAATGACCATCTACAACTACCTCTGAAAAAAATGCTCTCATGAATGGGCTGACTGTTATTACAAATTAGCTTTATGGCCATTGAAAAAAATGGGCAAAATGCAGAACTTCCAAAAAATGTTCTTATAAATGGAATGTGCTTATATCCAATGTTCTGATAAGTGTGCTCCACTATAGTCCCCTCACCCTTTAGTGTATACTTCCTAGCCACATTCCTTTCTTCCAGATGCATGCTGTAATCCTACACATGCCCACATTAAACTACGTTTGCCATCTGTCTGCCTCTTGTCATAATCTATTCAGGTACTCCAGTAAACTGGCGCCTGTACTGTCTGTCTTGGTATGGTTTGCATACTGTCTGACCTCCCACTCCTGCCATCAAGATCATTGATAAATACGTTGAGCAGTATTGGTCCCAACACTGATCTCTGGGGCACAACAGTAGTCACCTGCCTCTGCACTGATGAATTCCCTTTCTCTGTCACCCTTATTGGAAACGGGCAGGAACACAATAGAGTGGTGGGGTAGTGCACCGAAGAATCCTTATCTCATTCACTCCTTTGATTAATAATATCTTTTGCTAGCAGCGAGGAAGGAGGCAGTTGTATGGTATGCATGGTAATGAGCAATAAAGACAGGCAGGTGATATCTATTTACATTGCTATAGCAAGGAGGGTTAATTAACACTAATGAAGAGGTTTAAGGTTACTGAGTACATCAAGTGTTCATGTATGTTTGCCTTAATTCAGTTGGCATCAGTTTCCTGTATAAGAAATGATGGAAAGTGTGTGGGCCTTTATTTTTGCATGTCAGCCAGAGGAGTAGTCAATACCTGCCAAAGCGCTCCCAGGTGTGTTTTCTTTTGAATATGTGTCCATCTGTGTTGAGGTGCAGATGCTTAAAAAAGTCTGACCACCGTTAGCCATGTAATGTCAAACCCATGTCTAAAATGTATAATTTGGCAGTGATCTAATTTTGTTTCACATTTAATCATTTCATGTTTGTTGACTAGAGAGCTGAAACAAAATAGGTATGTAAGAAGTCCCCATAGGACTCGGTCAATGATGTGATCAAAATACTCTCTGATAATCTGAACCTGTGCTAAACTTCAGATGGAAGTTAAAACAAGAAAAGAGAGGAGTTTGGCTTTATATAGTATCTTTTATACAAACTGTATCCTGAAGAATTTTACAACACAGGAGAAGAAGAGGATGTTGCTGTCATTTTCTGGGCACAGGGCAGGTCAAAGGCACAGTTAGATTTACTGCAGAGAGATATTAAGCACAGGGAGGGGCAGTGATATTTGCATGATCATACAGTGAGCAGTGGCAGTTGTAGGATTTAAACCCAGGTCTCCAGGGTGACACCTCTGTGCTCTAACCACTGGCCAAACTGCCTCTCTATTCTTTGGCACTGCCACTACATGAACACTGTGCTTTGGTGTACCCAGCAGGATCAGAGACTCAATCCCTTAAAAACTGTGCTACACTGTATTGGTGTGAAAAATGATTAGAATTCGGATTTTATACTTCAAGAAATGTTAAAAGTTAGCAAATAGAGTCCTAGGGCTGTGGGAGGGTGGTCGGGGCTCCCCTTTCTCTTAAGTCAGCCTTAGTAGCTCATTAAGTTGTGCCATTAACTTATGGGGAGCTTAGTTTTAAGACAGAACTCCATAGCTTCGGAAGTTCACAATATGTACTGTAACTTCAACACTGCTCTAAGGTAACTGAAAAAATGCAGACCCAGTCCGATATCCTGTGCCACTGATAATAATTGCCCAAATTAGTAGTAGTAGTATATTTTATTTATATTGGGCGCCCTTCCCTGCAGGCTCAGGGTGCCCTTACAGGGTAGTACAATAAATAAATACAATACACAACATCAAATCCAACATTTCAGTACACACCTAAAACCTCAATTAATCACCAAAATAAATAATACAAATAAGAAAATAAATTATAATTTCTCAGAGAACCCCAAAAGCTTGTCTAAATAAAAATGTTTTCAGCAGTTTTTTTAAACACTAACAATGTTGGTGCTTCCCAGAGGTCACCCAGAAGCGAATTCCAGAAGATCAGGGCTGCCACTTCAAACGCCCGATCCCTGGATGATTTAAGTCTCTATCTGGGCGCCTCCAGGAGGCCCTCCCCTGCAGACCAGAGGGGGCAACTTTGGGGTATAAGGGTGCAGCAGCTCACACAGGTAGCCTGGTCCCAGCCCATGTAGGGCCTTATAGGTCAGCAGACCTATCTTAAAAGAGATATGCCAGTGCACTGGCAGCCAATTCAGTCCACAAAGCACTGGTGTAATGTGACAAGAGTGAGATACCCCTGTCAGCAGCCAGACTGCCACATTCTGCAGCAGCTGCAGGCATCAAAGCATACCCCCAGTGATTCCAAGGTGCAGGGCATTGCAGTAGTCAAGCCTTGAGGTGACAAATGCATGTATCAGCATGGGCAGGTCATCAGGGAGAATGAGGGATTTAATACTGGTGATATTCAGAAGATGATAGAATTCCGTCCAGACAGTCACCGACACTTGGGCTTTCATTGTCAGCGCTCACCTTTGCAGACACCTCCAGCCTATCACAGCCTAGAAACAGACCCAGATGTAATCCAGAGGTGTCTGCCCTTCCCCTTTGACCTGGCTCCACAACTAACACTTCGGTCTTCCCCACATTGAGTCACAGCCAATTCACCAACATCCACATCCGGATCTCTGACAGGCACTTATTAAGCACATTGACCGCATCTGATCTTCTGGGTGCAAAGGACATGTATAGCTGGGAATCTCGGCATAACAATGAAAACTGAGATCATACTGCGTAATGATCCTAAAGTCTTACCTATTCATCCCTCGTTATGCCCAAGGTCAGAACGTGCTTCGGTGGAGCTACTATAAGCCATGCCCTTCCCGTTCTTTAGAACAATGTTCAGAAAACACTAAGACTTGTTGCTCCCATGAAACTGCCTTTATTCAAAGCCCTGTTCCTGTGGTCCTTCATGGAGGCCTGTAATTGATTCAGCGAAGGGTTTTAATCCTTGCCCCATCATCATAGTTGCTCTTAGTGCAACCCCTTACCTCCCTCTAGACTGACCCTAAACCCACCTGGTAGCCACATCTTTCCATCAATAACCAACAGCTGGTGGTCCCCTTCCCTTATCCCTTGCCACATCTCGCCTAGCTGCCCTACTGTTACACCCATAGGCATTTCTCCCTCTCCTCCCTCCCCTTATCTTCCACCGTGCTCATCTCTTCTCCTTCTCCCCCACCATATTCATTCCTTACTCTGTGTATCCACAACAGATTGAATAGTTCACTAGCTTGTGTGCATTGTGTTATTAAGCATTCTGTATAACTTGTTCAAGTATGCTTAGTAGGTAAGATATTGCTTTTAATGTACATGTTACTTATAATCCAAAAAATGTCTAGTGTACAAGTTGATGTACTACTGAATGCACCATCATCTGGTCATGTATTCCTTGCATTTTGTACATATGTAACTTTGTGTTTATTAATGTATACGTTGCTTATAATTCCAAAAATGTATAGTATACAAGCTGATGCACTTCTGAATGCACCATTATCTGGTCATGTATTCCTTGCGTTTTGTACATATGTAATTTTATTTTGTGTTTATGTGATTATGTGATTGTTTTGAATCTCACATGGCCATCTAGGTGGTTATGTGCTACTATGTTTTGTAAAGTGAACCCAGGTCCACCTTGTAAATGAGTTCTCCTCAACAGTGCTCCGCCTGGTAAAATAAAGGATTGATTGATTGATTGATATACTGTGAATAACATAGGGGAGAGGACAGAGCCTTGGGGTACTCCACAGGACAGGGCCCTTGGGCCTAAGGAAAAATTTCCTAGGACCATCTTTTGAGTCCTGCCCTGGAGGAAGGACTCAAACCAGCTGATGACTTTGCCAGCGAGTCCTACATATTCCCGTAGCCTGTCCAACAGCACCCCATGATCCACAGTGTCGAATGCTGACGAGAGATAGAGGAGGATGAGAATCATTCGTTCTCCTCCATCCCTTAGCCCTGAGCCATATCCCGGTAACAACCTGTTGTGTTGTGTTTTGTTACCATTGACTGGTACTGGTGCAGGTTATGATACAGTTTTCATTTCCTTACTTCTGTGGAAATACTCTTTGATTTTCTTGATGTCTTGAAAATACTTTTTTAGTTCATTATCCCAGTTTTTTTTTTAAGTTAGTGGCTCACATAAAACATAGTACATATAATACACACATGACAGCCAGTGTACCAGTGTCTTACTTGTATTGACAATAGTGGCAGGATATTGATTGTGCTATTTACATTACTGTTAGAGGTCAAATGTTATGTATTATCCCATCCAATCCATATCATACTGTACTATACCATGCATACTGTACTGTACCATATCATACCATACCATACCATTTATTTATTTATTGAATTTTGTTGACCCGGTAAGCCCACTGGGCCAGAAGTCCTTTTCCAGGGGCGACCGAGGGATACAGATGGTAAGCAACTGAAATCGAACCAGATTTAGCTGTTGGTGGTGTTTTTAGTGAATGGGAGAAATTGGGCCAGGACACCAGGGAAATTCCCCTACTCGTTTTCGATAAGTGCCATGGGATCTTTAGCATACACCTGAACTACCACCAATCCAGGAAGATGGGACCTCGGTTTAACGTCTCATCTGAAAGATAGCACCTCAGAAGTGCAGCACCCCCCCATGCTACACTACAGTGTCAGTATTGGGATATTAACACAAGTGCCAGATGTGGGAACTGAACCCACAGCCCTCTGATCTTCTGGCCTCAGAGGCGAGTATGCTACCTACTGAGCCACTGACACTGGCATACTTAACTATACCATATCATCCATGCATCTATCCATCAGCACCACACCACACTCTCCATATGATGCCATGCCATACCATAACATAACATACCATACCATTCTCACTATATATACTGTACCACACCACACCACATAACATACCATTCACACTAAATGTACCATACCAGCCATCATATTACTGTACTATCCATACTGTACTGTATCATACTGTACAGTACAGTGCAATACCATCCATTATTACCATACAATCCATACCCTACCATACTGTACCATCCCATACTGTAGTATCCCAGCCCATCCATACATAACATACCGTACCGTACTGTATCATTACTATACTGTCCATACTGTATTGTAACACACTGTGCAGTACAGTATAATACCATCCATTCCATACCCTACCGTAATGTACCATCCCATCCCACCCACCCACCCCATCCATCTATAATACACAGTTTAAAGTGTATTTTAACTGTACTTGTATGTGTTTGTGTTTGAACTTGGAAGTTTAGAGGGCTAGACTGTATTCCTAATTATGTGCTGAGTCTCTGTTACCACATTGGGTATTTCTGTGAAAAGTCACTTTCAGTTAATTTTTCCAGCCTCCTCCCCATCTCTCCCTTCCCTCATTATGCTGTAAAGCCACTAGAGGGCAACAAGACGTGTAGGTTGCAATCCTCTTCCCACTGCTTCCCCCTAACACTTCTGTCCTGCGTCATTCATACCTAAATTCTCTGCCTTTTGCCCCTCTCTGTAGTGTTCCTTGCACAGTCTCCAAGGCTATCACTAGCCATACAACTTGACATTCAAACTGGGGTTCAAACCAGGTACCTTTCGCTCCAAAGGCAGCAACCCTACCACTGTGCCACAGTGTTTGCCACAATGTTAGGTGTCAGCAAGACCCACTCATACCTGCCCATGGTCACATCTACCACCACTGTACTCCCTCACAACATCCACCCACACAAACTAACCATACTACTGTTGCTAACCACGCCTACTCTGCTCAGCAACAAACCCCCAGTTGCCTCTGGTATGTACACATCTTTCCTGCTGGGGGAGCACCTCACCCCTCATAGCCTGTCTGTCACCCTGTCTCTCTCCAGAGCCCCCCGCACCCCTACCCTCTGCCCCTCCTCCGTCTCTCTGTGCCTTGAGCCCTCCATGTCTGTTCCTCTACCTGGCCATCTCCGCCCCCACACAGCTGCTCATTCCCTACTCATCACCTTCTAAGCTTGCCAGCCGCCACTACCTGGCAAAATGCCACCAATTCATGGCCCTTGTCAGGATCTTCCACCTGCTTCTTCTACTATCTGGCAATGTTCACCCCAGTCCTGGCCCAGCAGCGCCCTCCCAACTGCGATCACACACAGGGCTTTGAATAGCCGCTATGAATATCTGCAACCTGCCTAATAAAATGGCACCCCTGCAATGCTGGATGGCACAGCACCAACCAGACATTCCAGCTTTAACAGAAACCTAGCTGTCAGCCAAGACTCCAGACTCATTTCTCTCTGTTCCTGACTACTCTCTCATTAGGCTTGATTGTAACGGCAAGAGAGGTGTTGGCTGTGCCTTGTATGTAAATGACTCACTGCATTACCAAGCCCTGCCTGCACCCTCCCTAGATCACAGTGCTTAAGCCCTCGCAATAAAACTCTCCCCTGACCCAAACTGTGCTCCTCTTACTCTCACCATCGCCTACATCCCACCCCGCAGCCAATCCTG
This sequence comes from Neoceratodus forsteri, assembly GCA_016271365.2. Classification (NCBI taxonomy): domain Eukaryota; kingdom Metazoa; phylum Chordata; order Ceratodontiformes; family Ceratodontidae; genus Neoceratodus; species Neoceratodus forsteri. Next base: position 1,227,600,522 of record CM057450.1, read on the forward strand.
TGGCTGTAAAGTGCTCTCTGACTACCTAGCCAGCCACCCCCAAAAATGGAACAAATCCTAGTTGGGGATCTCATCATAAACTGGCTGGTGAGCTTATCAACAGACGCCAAAGATACCTTTGCTGCGTTAGATATGACCCAACTGGTATCCCAGCCTACCAAGGCCAACCCCGCCAATGGAACCCACACCTTAATAGATATCCTGCTCACTAATCATCCCCACCATATTACCGACCTGGGTGTCCTACCCAATGCCTTAAGCAACCACTCCCCAGTCATCTTCAGCTGGTCCTGTCAGCTACCTAAACCCCACCAAATATCACCTTTTGTCGTCGACTATACCCAGGAGGCATAGCCAATCTCAAACAATATCTAATTAAGTGGGACTGGCCCCCTATTTCCCAAGCCCAGCACATAGATGCTACATTGCACTACTTCACCACCACCTTTAATACCGCCTGTGATGCTTTTGCACTGACCATCAACGTGACCACTAAGAAACGTAGTGTCCCCTGGATCACACCAGAACTCCTACAACAGTTCAAAATGCGTGAAAACCTCTGGCATCGTGCCACTGCCTCCAGTTTGCTAAGCGATAGGCAGGCCTATAATGCTGCCTGAAGGCCAAGGCGGAGCACAAGAAAGTTCTGGGATAACATCAAGGAGGTTAATTGTAAATCCCGCTCTCCCCCCTCACAACTTAGTGTTACTGGTACTACCACCACAGACACACTTCACATAGCTAACTGCCTCAACTCCACCTTCTCAAACCTCAGCTCAGTCCTCCCTAGCAACTTTTTAGATCCAATTCAGCCTACCACACTGCCTGAACTCCTCCACCCACCCTTCATACTCAGAGTCATTACCCCTACAGAAGCGAAAGTCTACCTCTCCGAAGCTTTTCAGAGCTCCAATTACTGCAAACACATCTTTGATATGCATATCCTATACCTTGTGCTAGACTCAATTATCTCCCCACTCATGGACCTTCTAAATCTATCCCTGCGCCTGTACCAGTTCCCAACCTCATGGAAAATGGCAGTGATAACACCAATATTGAAATGTGGTGACAGCTCCCTCCCAAGCAACTACTGGCCCATCTCAATTCTCCCCCCACTCTCTAAAGCTCTTGAAAAGATCATGGCCAATCAGCTCACTAACTACCTCCTCGCACACAACCTCTTATGTAGGGAGCAGCATGGTTTCAGAGCTGGTCATAGCACTATGACTGCTCTCACAGAATTCGCTAACTCCTTGCACTCCACGCTTGACAAGGGGCACCTCGCAGGGGCCGTGTTTATAGACCTGTCAAAGGCTTTCGACACGGTTTCTCACCCCCTCCTTCTTAACACATTACAACAAATTCGGGTCTCTCATTGTCCACTCTTATGGTTCTCCAGCTATCTTTCATCTAGAACCCAATGTGTCAAAATTAATAATACCATATCTACTATGCTGCCTGTGTGCTCAGGAGTTCACCAGGGATCTGTCCTGGGTCCCCTGCTATTCAGCATCTACCTCAATGCCCTGCCTAAATCCTTCCCCGGCAACCTTCTCCTCTACGTGGATGATGCTGATCTTACTTCGAGAGGGCTCTTGCAGTAGGTATTTACATATAGGACTGACCCATCCGGCATCAGAACCCCACGGAAAAGTTTCTAGCTAGCAGTCTCTGGCAGGGGACCACCCCCATGTCAGGCGACCGGCATCATACGATGTCAGTATAAAGGGGCGGTCCCCCACACCCGCCTTCCAGTTTTTTCCCACCGTCAGCGTGTGAAAGTTCCTCGCGGTAGAATTCAACTCTCGTCAGTCTTTCGTCGGTCCTTTAGTTTTCTAACTTTTTGACGTATTTTCTCTGTTTCTCGAGTTTGCTCAACAATTCACTGTGTATGTCGTCCCGACACCTTCCGAATCGCATAAAAATAAGTGCAGCTCGTGTGGTTCCCAACTTCCACACAAGGACGGCCACTCCTTGTGCCTCTTCTGTCTGGGCCCAGATCACCCCAAGAAGAAGTGCCAGCACTGCCAGAAATTTAACTCCGCTACCTGGAAAAGAAGGCAGCAGTCCCTGGAAGCCCATACCCTCAAGAAAATAATGGCATCCATGGAAAAGGAGCTAAAGAAACTAAGGCAGGCGTCCACTTCCCCCGAAGGTCACAAGAAGAAGCGTGACAAGGAGAAGCACCGGGGCGGAAATGGTTTCCCACAGCAGCTGCGACTCCAGCCAGAGTCGCGGCACTTAAGGTAACGTCCCCTCTGAGGGACCACTCCACGACAGCTGTCTTGGTGGTAACCAAGAAGGCATCGCTCCTCCCATCTGGCTCATGCTTGGGCCCTTCAGGAGCCTCCAGGGAAAAGGAGGCCTCCGGTCCTGGGAAGGCCGCTTCTACCACATGGTCTTCGGGTCAGAGCGGGTCCGGTAAGTTGGACGTCAGTGCCACCAACGCCCACCCGGACAAGGCTGCTAAGCCACTTGCCACTTCGGGGGCACCCAGCCAATCCTCTGCCCAAGTTTGCATCCCCAGCGTGGCCTTTCTCGGGCAGGGAATCTGATAAGTCAGACACGGCTCCTCTGACACCCGCCCGGATTTGGACAGAAAGTCAGACCTCGGTCCCACCGATGCCCGCCTGGCCAAGGAGCCTGCACCGGATCATAAGGATCAGTTCAATGCCCAAGGCTCTCCGCAGCATGCTGCATTGCCTTCTGAGGCCCCTGCGTCTCCTCAGCTGACCCCCGGGGATTCTAATCCTCTCTCCCCAGTCATCACGGAGGATCTTGAAATGTTGCCATCAGGGCCTCCTTCTCCAGGACCCGATACCCTGATGCCAGACCCTCAGATGCTGGCCCCAGTGCCAGCATACCCAATGCCAGCTGGCATCCCCTTACCATCAGGTCCTTCGGACCCTGTCGACGGCATACCCACACCGGGCCCAACGCCCATGGGGCCAGCAGTACAACCGCCTGGCCCGCCAGCTGGGCCTCCACCAGGTCCCTCTGCTCCGTCAGAGCCCCTGGCTCCCGGGTATCCGACACCACAATATCCAGTGCCACAATACTTGGCTCTGCAGTATCCGGTGCCTCAGTACCTGATACCGCAGTATCCAGCGCTGCAGTACCCGACGCCCCAATATCCGAAGTTGGGTTACCCGACGTCAGGTTATGGATACTCTTTTTATGGATATCCTCAACATCCATATCCCCCTCCTCCTCTGCTGCCCACTCCCCAGCCACCGGCGGACTTGAAGGAGACACTGGCCTCCTGGTGGGCTGAGGCCAAGGTTCAACTCACTCGGGAAGTTGAAAGTCGTCTGCCGACGCCGGACCCTATACAGGATCACCTACGTCAGAGATGGGAGACTCCCTCCCCCCTACCCGACACCAGAGGAGAGCCCTCTGGCACCTGGGGAGGGGAGGGAGGACAAGCACCCCAGGGAACTTCCCAAAGGGGCCGTCCCTCCCCCTCGTAGTGAGGTCTTCCTCTTCATCATCAGATACGTCTGACTCAGACTCAGAGACAGGATGCTTTGATCCTGACGAAGAGCCACATACTCCAGATTGCCCCAGGCCAAGGACCCCTCCGAAGTTCCCTCCAGAGGATCCCTCCTTTCTGGAGTCACTGAGGAATGTTCAGGAAGTCCATCAGTGGCAATCACTGGAGCCAGACCCACAGCATAAAAAACTCGCTGCTCATCTGGATCTGCCCGAGACCGCTCCTATGCTGATTCCACCCTGGACAGAGCCTGACGCGGACTTTGTTTCCATTATTTGGAAACAACCTTCAGCATTAGCCCCCCCTTCCGAGGAAGGCAGACCAGCTATATCAGGCTCCTGAGGGCATAGATTTCCTGAACCTACACCCCTAGGCTGATTCGGTTGTCATCAGCACCGCTCACGAACATTTTGCTAACCCGAAACACCTCAGCTCATCCCTGCCTGACAAGGAATCCCGTCTTCTGGACCAGTACGGGAAGAAGATCTATTCCTCTTCTACCCTGGGTATTAGGGTCCTGAACTATATGGGACATATGGGGGACTTTCAGAAGACCATCCTTAGTCAGGTGGAATCCAAATTGGACTCCCTTTCTGAGTCTCAGACTAAGCAGGAAGTGTCAGATCTTGTCCGTTCTGCTCATTTGGGCAGTCGGCACATGCTTTGTGCAGCTTACGATGCAGTGGACACAGCTGGAAGGAGCTCGGCTTTCGACGTAGGCTTACGGTGTCATGCTTGGCTCCGCATGTCAGGATTAGTCCCTGAAGTGCAATCCGTGATCCAGGATGCTTCCTTCAGGAGTTCGGTGCTGTTCGGAGGTGATGTCAAGGACTTCATTACCGACCTGCAGGAGAAGGGCACTGCACACAAGTCTGTCGATTCTATGTACAGGCCCCCTCAAGGGCAGCAGCATCCTTTTCATAGACGGAACTGACAAAAACCAAAGCCACAGGGCAAATGGGCCAACAAGCATTGGACCCCTCCAGCAACCAAGACTCCCCCCAACAAAAAAGCCACAGGAGCCTTGGCTGCAGCACTGCCCCACACCTCCTGACTCACTGCCTCTCCCACTGCCTCTGGAGGTTCCAGAGGAACTGGTAGGGGGGAGATTCTCCTTCCATCTGCCGGGTTGGGAGAGGATAACGTCAGATGCTTGGGTGCTCCAGTTGATATCAGCAGGACACTCAATACAGTTTCTACAGAAACCACCCCGAAGACCACCCCCTGAGTCATCTTACTCCCCGCAACATCTTCCTCTGGTCCTAGAAGAAATCACCTCCCTTCTTTCGAAGGTGGCGATAGAACCAGTCCCCAACTGTCTTTGGGGGACGGGTTACTATTCCCATTTCTTCCTAGTTCCAAAGAAGACGAGAGATGTGAGGCCTATCTTAGACCTCAGGTCCCTGAACATGTTCATGGAGTACAAACACTTCAGAATGCTCTCTGCAGAGTCTTCTACCACTTCTTCGGCAGGGACTGTGGCTGTGCACTTTGGACATGCAGGATACCTACCTGCATATCCCCATATGCCCTTCCCACCACAAATTCTTTAGTTTTTGCTTTCAGGGGGACCACTACCAATTCAAGGCCCTCCAATTTGGTCTTTCCTCAGCCCCCCGAGTATTTACCATATGCCGTCTGTGGTAGTGGCCCACTTGCATACCCAGGGAGTGCAGGTATTCCTGTACCTGGACGATTGGCTCCTGGTGGCCCCATCCAGGGAGGAACTCCTGCACTCTCTTTCCCTTACCCTGCAGGTTTTCACCATACTGGGTATCACCATCAACCAGGCAAAGTCCCATTTGGTCCCTTGCCAACGCCTCCAGTTTATAGGGGCAATTCTGGACACGACCATCGGCAAACCCTTTTTGCCTCTGGACAGGGTGGACACCCTTCAGACGCAGGCATGTCTTCTGTCCGGTCACAGGAGGGTCGGAGCAAGGTCAGTCCTTCGCCTCCTTGGGCTAATGGCGGCTGACATTCCGTCAGTCCCACGCGCTCGGCTCCATATGAGGATCTCTCAATGGACACTTAAGTCTCAGTGGGACCAAACCCTGGACAATCTAGACCAAGAGGTGCTAGTTTCCGATCCCATCATCAAGAATTTACAATGGTGGATGGTGCAGGAGAACCTATGCCTGGGAGCTCACTTCAGTATCGAACCCCCCTCCCAGACATTGATGACAGATGCGTCAGGAGAAGGCTGGGGGGCCCATCTTGGGTCTCACAGGACTCAGGGCAGCTGGTCCAAGTTAAAAAAAAAAACCTGCACATAAATGTGCTCAAACTGAGAGCAGTCCTTTATGTCCTTCAGGCCCTTCACTCGTTATCCTTCCCAGTCATCTCCTCATACAAACAGAAAACATGTGCATAGTCTGGTATCTCAACAAGCAAGGAGGAACATGTTCCTGCCCTCTGTGCTGGGAAGCAATGAGGGTCTGACTTTGGGCAACCCAGCATCACCTTCACTTGACCGCGATTCACATTTCGGGAGTGGAAAACACGCTGGCGGATTGACTCAGTCAGTCCTCAGCCAGGTCCCACGAATGGGAATTGGATCAAGAAGTCATAAATGACATCTTTCAGCGATGGGGCACACCTCAGATAGACCTCTTTGCTTCTCCCCAAAATACAAAACTTCCTGCCTTCTGCTCGCTCGCTCCAGGGTGAGTCATTTTTTAGCGTGATGCTCTGTTTCTTGCTCATTTATGCCTTCCCTACTCTTCTTTTAATTCCGAGGGTCCTGAACAAATTCATATCGGAGGGAGCTTGAATGATTCTCATCGCTCCCTTCTGGCCCAGACAAGTTTGGTACTCTCTTCTGCAACAGTTTTCAGAGGAACCTTCACTTCTTCTTCCTCTTTTGCAACAATTGTTGACCCAGGATCAAGGGACCCTTGTTCATCCAGGTCTCAAATCCCTGCATCTACATGTGTGGCTCCTGCAGACGTAGCAAAGGCCCGCTTTACAGTTTCTCCGCTCATAGCAGAAATCTTGGTAGAGGCCAGAAGCCTTTCACCAGGTCTACCTACGCCATGAAGTGGAAACAGTTTTCAATTTGGGCCTCTTGAAGACTTGAACCTTTCTCATGCCCTGCCAATAAAGTCCTGGACTACATCGTCACCTCTTTGACCTGGGTCTCAGCCATTCCTCATTAAAGGTCCACATGGCCGCTATTTCAGCCTACCATATTCCTTTTGGGGACAGGACTTTTGCTCAGTTGGAAGTCTCCAAGACCTTCCTCAGGGGGGTTCTCCATTTGAGACCCCCCATCCACATTCCTGCCCCTCCTTGGGACTTGAATTTCATTCTGGAGAAGCTAACCCTGCCTCCCTTCGAGCTGGCAGCTACAACAGACTTAGAGTTCCTTTCTTGGAAGACACTCTTCCTAGTGGCCATTACTTCTGCTTGGCGCATTTCCGAGCTTCAGGCCTTGATGTGTAAAATACCGTACTTGATTTTTCACAAGGGACGTGTGGCTCTGCGCACCAACCCTAAGTTCCTCCCTAAGGTGGTGGCTGAATCTATGCTGAATCAATCCATTGAGCTACCCGCTTTCTTATGCAACACTCCAATCAAGGGAATACCTCTTGCATACTTTGGATGTTCACAGAATACTGAGATACTACACCACTCGGACTAAGGATCTAAGGAAAACTGTCAGCCTTTTGTCTCTTTTGCTTACAAAGGGAAGGCAATGCTGTCTCTAAGCAATGCCATATCTAAATGGTTGGCTCATTGTATCACTTTTTGTTATGACAAGTACAATAAGACCCTACCGGGTCAAGTCAGAGGTCACTCCACCACAGAAGTAGCTGCCTCTGTGGCTTGTTTCATGAATGTGTCAGCGGAAGACATCTGTGCAGCCATAACTTTGACTTCTGTCCATACCTTTACAAAACACTACAGTCTGGACATTGCCTCTCACCGTAGAGCAGGCTTCGGGTTGGCTGTGCTCCAAGGTCTCCTTTCATGAGCCCGTTCAGCCTGAGGTTCCATGCTATGGATAACTGTCCTCCTCCTGAGTGCTTTTCCTTGTTCCAGACTGCTTGGAACTCAGTCCTATATGTGAATACCTACTGCAAGTCCCTCTCGAAGTAAGGTAGTACAATTATGTAAGAACTTACCGTAACAGTAGATCTTCGAGAGAGGCTCTTGCAGTAGGTATTGCCTTCCCGCCCTCAATCCCCCTAAGCTTTTTTGGCTCCATTTCCAAGGGAGGAATATCCTCTGTTCTCTTGTCTTGTCTCTTTGGCCCTTGACGGGAAAGAACTGGAAGGCGGGTGTGGGAGACCGCCCCTTTATACCGATGTCGTATGACGCCGGTCACCTGATGTGGGGGCAGTTCCCCCACCAGAGACTGCTAGCTAGAAATTTTTCTGTGGAGTCCTGACACCTGGTGGGTCAGTCCTATATGTGAGTACCTACTGCAAGAGCCTCTCTCGAAGATCTACTGTTACGGTAAGTTCTTACGTAACTGTACTTTCTTTACACTGCACATCCTGAGCCTCTGTCTCTCCAGCGTACTGTACAAAACTCCTTCTCTCAAATTGAACACTGGTTTACTGAACACAGATTGGTGGTCAACATTAAAAAAAACTAAGATGATGCTCTGTGCCCACCGCCAAAACAGATCAAAGGATTTCCCCCTGGAAATACTCTCCGCCTCTCTCATCCCACTGGAACAGGTCCAAAAGTATCTAGGTATTACATTTGACTTTCCTCTCATTCCACAAACACATAAAAATCCTCACCTGTGCCACTAACACCCACGTTTGTCTCCTGTACAGACATAAAGACTGCCTGCCACCTGAAGCACTTCACCTAGCCATTACCTCCTCAGTCTTATCGCTGGTGGACTATGGCCTCACAATCTATGCTCCCACCGACCCTACGATGCTTCATCAAATACAAGTAGTCATCAATAAGGCCTGCCGGCTCCTCTCTGGTGCCGACAGAAATACACATACCTGCACCCTGTATGCGCTCACCAATCTCCTCTCCCTTGAGGAAAGACTATTATACCAGACCTGTCTCTTCACCCAAAAAATCCACCTGGGTTTAACCCCAGTAGGTGTCATGGCTTCTTTTCAGGCAGCCACCATCTCAGCGTCCACACGGGCCACCCCAAAACTATCTGGAAGGTGCCTAGGGTCAGGACCACCCTGGCCCACGATCCTTCCCTAGGATTCCATCCTGGTACAATGCCCTCTCACTGGCCATCACATCAATCACCAATCTAGGTCCCTTTAAAGCTGCCTTAAGGGCCCATATCCTCTCCTCATGTCAATGCCAGTGTAACCAGTAACCTGTGGATCCTGCACCACACCACTAGGTCAAGCACCCACCTTTGGCCTGGCAGTGAGAGCCCTCACTATTTCTAGCCTATAGGCTCCCTCACCTCCCTCGGTTACCATATAGTTGCACTGGACTATGAATGCATTGTATTAAGTATAAGACAAGGCCTCCCTGAGGTGGCTTACTACCAACTCATATCATGCATTGCTTTAGCTACCAATTGTATAAGTCTTAACTGCTCATTAGGTAAATATGTCGATAGCTCTGCCCTGTTTTAGCTACCAAATGTATAGGCATTAACCAGTGCTCATTGTACTTATACTCTGTATGATTGCTCACCCACATTTATTCTATGTGTGTACTATATGAATGTCTATGTTTTATTCTGACGTGGAGCCTTTGGAAACGAGTCTATGACTCAAAGGGTTGTAATTCCAATTTCCTAAATAAATAAATAATTGGACCAATTGTAACTCACAAATTCCATTGTAAGTGAACTTCCTTTTGTCTTTGTCTGAAAATCCTATTTAATTAACTCTGGGTCACCTATGAAAAAGGGACCCCAGTGGTTTCAGTGGGCCTACTGGTAACAAAATTAAATAAATTAATAAATAAATTAAATATGTGAATTGTTTTACAAAATAATGCCAAGGACAATATTTAAAATTCATCCAGTTTCTTGATGTATTTGTGTGCTTACATTATAGTGGAAAAAAAAAGCAACACATATGTTGCAGGTGACCTTTTATTGGGCTAACAAAATTATTTATGAGACTAGCTTTAGAGATAATACTCTCTTCTTCAGGTCAGGTCAGTGAGGAGACCTAAAGAAAGAGTATTATCTCTCGAAAGCTAGTCTTATCAATAGTTTTGTTAGTCCAATAAAAGGCATCTCATGCAACATATTTGTTGTTTTTTTTTTTCTTCCATATTGTCGACTGGACTAACACGGCTACCACATTTCTTTTTTCGAACATGTGCCTATATTACAATGTACTGTTTTACCCAGGAAATCTCAACTGAGCCACATCACCTCACATTTACTCAGTCCTGCTCCTACCCAGTTTACAGCTGGGAGAACACGCAGCTGCCCAGGTTAGCCACCAGCAATTCTGATGGGATTCAAACCCACGAACTCAACTCCAGTTCCACAACACAGTTCTCCAAACCACTATATAGTCATGCCATTAGAAATACAAAATGCAAAGCTTACAGATTCATAAAAAATTTACCGAAGGACAAAAACAACCAGACAACCCCAATAATTATTTATACCTTTTTTGTTAAGTATGACCATCTACTCTCCAGGGTCCCCATGTAGTAGGAAAAACACAGTGCACTCCACATGCTTTCCTGCCACTGAGTGCATTGGTATACAACTGAGAACAACACAGCTGCACTCTCCACTCTACCATTTGCTACTGCTGCTACGTTTGCTCTAGCTGGAAAAACATCTCACACTTTCTCCCCATGCAATACCAAGGGATGCTGAAGACAGGGGCATAAATGGATGGGATTGGGAAGGAAGTTTAATAAAATAAATTTTTTTTAAAAGGCAGGGCTGTGCAGGACAAGCTTCAGGGCCCCAGACAAAACATTTAGGGTCACAGCCTCAGAGGCCCAGCCCTAACACTGCCTCTGTAAACAGTGCACCCAGAGCTGAAGGAGAAGTGCTGAGAGACTTGAAGATAATGAGGTACTGAGACTCTGGGAAAGATGAGTGCCACCTTCCTCCTGGGGGGCCAGTGTGGTGGTGTGCAGGGTGCCTGGTTCCTAAGCAGATTTACAGACACCATATTTACCATCTTTGCCAGTTGGGGTCCTGGTGTTGAATGACTACTGGGAAATAGGTGAGACACGGGCAAGTAAAAACTGGAATTGAACTGGGAATTGTTTGGATCAAAGCTCTTCCTTGCAAAATCCATGACTCACTACCACCTAAACATTCTCTCCCCTGATGGACCAGCCCTGGAGGCCGTAAACACTTTCAAATACTTAGGAGTCATAGTTGACCCCTCCCTCACCTTCTCCAAGCACGTCAATTCCCTAGTCAGCAGGTTCCATCAAAAACTGGGCGCAGCCTATAGATTCCAGCAATTCCTTACCCCGGAGGCCAGGCTAGCCATTGTCCAGGGAAATTTTCTCCCAATATTGGACTATTGCTCCACTATCTATGCCAGAGCATCTGTAACCACTATAGCCAAGCTCTCCTCAGCCTACAACAATGCCTGTCATTTGCCTTGCTTTCCCCCGTCTCTGCCCACCACTGCATCTTTTACAACTCCCTTGGATGGCTACCACTGCATGGTCACTTTGACCTCACCCTCTGCTGCCTGGCAGATACTGTTATCCGTACTGGCCAGGAATTCCCCCTTGCGGCTGTCCTCAAGATCCAAACTCCCCGCCGCTGCCTCCGCTCAAACAGCACCCCCACACTAGCAGTTCCTAGGGTACACCCGAATATGGGTGGCACAGCTTTGTCGGCAGCAGCCCCTACTTGGTGGAACAAATTGCCACCTGTACCCCGCTCCACTGACACACACTCTATTTTCAAATCCCACTTCAAAAGTTGGCTCCTAGCTAATTCCTCCTGTCACTGTTAGGTAGGCCACCTGTTCTCTGCTAAATTTGTCCACTCACCCACTGAGTCACATTTTGCCTCCCTCCTCTCAGATTTTCCCTCTGTTTTCCCTCTTCATCCACTCACTACCAGCTGCAGTTTCTGCTTCAATTATAGGTAATGTACTCATGCTGTCTACCGCAAAATGTACTTCTGTAATAATTATGTATTGTAAATAACTGATTTATGTTATCCAATTCTTGTTTAATTTGACTCATGTATCCTATCTTGTTTTTTGTAACCTGTATCACAGTCTTTTTTTTTTCCTGTTTTGCCTTTCATGTTTTTTCTGTTCTGTGTTATCTGTGCCATCCTAAATATGGCCCGGGTTGTGCCTGAAAACGGTCCCTGGGATCAGCGCACCTACCCGGTTATCAAAGTCATAAATAAAATAAAAATAAATAAATTAATGATAGGTAAATTCTGTATAATATATACAAAATAAGACCTTCATTAATTGTTGAGGACACTCATCTGGTGTCCTCGTAAGTGTAATAAATATACAAAGAAGCCCTGAGAGGCCAGTGCAGCTCTAATCAAACATTCAGACCCTTCAGGGTAATTGAATCAAGGAGAAATGATCTAGTGTGCTAGTACGACCATACCAGTGGGGGTCACACATCTGTGCTGAGCACTGCTGACAGAGACTGTTCTGGGATTTCCAAGGTAGTTTGCTTGTCACGAAAGCTAGTAATGAAAGTACTGTAGAGTACAATGTAAGGATTAGTGTCAGAACTACAATGAATACCAACTGCCTCTTGTGTAGCATAAGCGTGTCAAACGTCAATTCTAACTCTGTATTAAGCAAGCATTTAATAGCACCCTTTTGTTTTGTTTTCAGCTCACATGTTGCTGACATAGCAATTTTTTTGTATAACTGGGAAGTGTAAGGCATGTTCCACTATGTAGCCTGCCTCCTAGGAGGGCAGGTGAACAAAATAAAGTGTGCATAAACTGAGGTACCTTTTCAGGGTCTGCTAGCTATAGTGTGTTTGCTTGGCTTCGCTGGTTTGCCCCATGCCTGGAAGCAGCCAGAGAGTGCACTACAGATTAAATAAACCCTTACTGCTTGACTGGAAGATTTGGTGGACCACATTTAAGTTGCCCTTCCACATCTGTAGTTTGAGGTCTCCTTAGAGACAATGTAAAAGAAATCCTGGTCCGTCCCCCCACCTCTTATTTAATTAATTTAATTAGTATTTCAGAAAGACCTTTGAGCATGAGCTCTTTTACAAAGGTTCCACGTCGGGTGGACAATAAGACAATACACATATTCAGTGGTTACAGAGGCCTAATCATTTGGCATTAAGAGTGATTACATGACAATTAGACAAATAGGAGGAAAAAACTGAGCAGTTGTAATTGAATACTAAGCTATTTCTAATCTGTTGCCCTACAGTAGGTAGCACACCCTTGGAAACCTCCAAATCCGTTGATAGACTATGGCAGAGTAACTGCTTATGGTTTAACGCTATCCCAGATGGTGAGAGGCTGGGTGACAGTGAAACAAGGGGATTGGGTTTGAACCAATACGCCAGAGAGCCGAGGAGAGTAGAGGGATAGTGAAGCGAAGGTGGGGTTGTGATGGGGGAGCAGCTCAGAGGGCTTTGTCGAGTATGGTGTGTGTGTGTGTGTGTGTGTGTGTGTGTGTGTGGGTTGGGAGGAGCAGTACCAAGTGCATTTAAAGAGGACTGATAGCTTACTTAAGGGTCTTATGGTGAAAGGTCCTGGTGTTCTCAATGTCTGGGGTTCAGACAGTGACAAACTGTGCCTGAACAGGGCCTGGTTAGAGAGGCTAATACAGTAGGTGTGGGGATGAAGAACAGCAAAAAAATGGAGACTGAATTTTGCTGCAGCGGTTTAGGCGGTGAGACTAGTGATGCACCAAGAATTTATTGGTGCCAAGAAGACTGGTCTGCATGTGCAGCTGGATGCAAATGGGGAGTGTCCCTGGAAGACATTTGCATCCCTACAGTCTGATTGGCTCTTGGAGTCAAAAGCAGGCCCGCCTATTGTTATGGATCACAGGACTGGAAGTGGGTCTGGGCTAGAGAGAGCTTGTGCAGCATACTAGGCAGCCTGAGAGGAAGCATGACTGCCTGAGAAGAAAGAGTGCACTCAGTGAGCACAGTGTGTCTGAAAACTGAACTCCTTCTTCATGTTTAAAGAGTAAGTCTGCACTTCTGCCTGTACTTTCATAAATAGGGTGTTTCAGCTATTACAATTTACTAGAGCACAGTCTCTTTCATCTTCAGTCTTCCTTTCCCAGGTTTACAGCACTGTCTATCCAGAAAGTCCGTATGAAAAGCATTTGTTTATCCCTTGTTCACCTCCCAGTGCTTTTGTTTATAACATCATAGTGCTGACCATCACAACAGACTGTGTTGTCAAAAACAGCAGTTGTGTGGTTAGCTGGGGAAGAGTCAGATAATTTTAAAAGACTAAGTGGAATAAGTACTGCATTATCTGTAATATTTAGTACAACAACATGGAAAAGTAAAAAAATAAACTAGAAAACACTAAAGTTTAAACATAATTGGCATAAATCTAGTGGTTTTAAGGTGTTTATTAAAGTACAGAGTTGCTCTTTAAAGGTGTTATCTCTAAGAGATAAAAAGCTAACTTTTCTTTATAAAATGGGTAGAGACAGTTAAGGAATCTGATTGGCTGGAATGGGATTCTAGCCATATCTTTTTCTTCTCATGTATAGCACAGCAAATAAAAGTGCCAGTACCTGTGGACTCAGAACCACCCATATCTATGTGCCTGCCGATCCACCTTTTGAAAAGCATTTGTTCACCATCTTCTTTTTCTAAGCAAGCACACACTTTGAGCTCCAAACTGTGAAATTCACAGTTAAGTTACATATTTTGCTTTAAAATATCTCCATTCTCCCTCCCGACCTGACTCACTCTGACGCCCATAGCTTACACACAAAATGCTCACTGCTGAGCTGACTCCGCTGTCCCACCACAACTCCTGACCAAGCACACTGAAAACACAGGCATTTTTGTAACACTCGCTGCAGATGGTAGCGTGCTGCTGGCAAAACAAAACAAAATCGTGGTCTTGCGGAGATAGCCCAGTGACCTTGAGGACCTGTTACAGGTACCTTGGCTCAGCACAACACCACTAGTGACACCTGAAAACATGTCAGTACCACTAGTGACATCAGAAAACATAGAGGAAGTGGAGGGGTGTTTATGATAAAAGCAGACTTTTAATTTTTGTTATTAATTTTCAAACAATATTACAGTGTCTCAACATATACCCATTTTATAAACACCATAACACATGCTGGGGTATGCTTTGTGCTCTAAACACTCCTAGGGGCATTAAGGCACTTGGCCTGCAGCCTTGTGCCTTACTAAGCCAGTTGTGCGTTATCATAGCACAAGCACACACCTCATCTTGTGTTGTTGTTTATGTCAGGAGCATCCTGTGGTGGGTTGATGAGTCTGCTGAGTTTTGCTCAGCCACTGCATTCTGAGACTACCTGCCCTAGCTATGGAGTGATGGTTGGCTTAAATGGTACCGGGATTGCAGCTAGTACTTTTGGTGGCCATGGCTAAAGAAAGAGAAGCCTGGGTCTGTGTGTTCACTGCCTACTGGAGGTTACCTCAGAGAGTGAAGAGGGTTATAGTTACATTGGGAGTGTGTTGTGAGCAGGATCACAAGCCAGCATTAGTATAGGACCACAAGAGAGTGGCTTCCGTTTCCTTGATGCCACCATCAGCTTATCCGGCTGCTGTCCTTCTGCTGCCCTAATTCTCTTCAACCCAGAAGAATACCCTGATCCATCTTTCCTGTCCTGGCAGAGACATCTGACAAAGATTTTCATAGAATGTCAGTGGGTGAGATGCCAGATCCAGGTGCACAGGCAGAAGCAGAGAATCCCCATCAGAATCCAGACATCCAGTTGTTTAGCCTACTATCATGAGAGAGTAGTTCTTGTAATTTTTTTGGTTGTGAAAGCATATGATTAGCAGTGTTTCGCTACTCCCCAGCACAGGTGATTAGTATTAGTTTAATGCCCTCCAGCACAAGCAATCAGTACCCATCAATTTTTACTTTGTTTTTGCAGTGAGAGGCTGTGTCCAAGTCTGCTGTGGTCACATTCACATCCAGCAGATTCAGCTGTCCTTAGTGGAGCCCAACTGTTCTGGTATCTGCCACAGGGAGGAATACAGCCTGTTTGACTCTTCAGGACTGGTGATGTTCCAGTTCTATTACAGCATCAGGGGTATTTTACCGTTTCCCATATTCTAGGGACATGACACCCCTGGTTGGAGCACTGGATTCAGATGTGTCTCCCTCTCCTCCTGAATCCTAACCTTTAGCCCTCTCTAACTTTTATTTTTGTGTGCCCTCTGCGTGAATATCCCTTATCTGTTCTTTATGTCTCTCCTCAGTATCACACTGGTCTCCCCATTCTCTGTGCAGCAAACGGTGACTTTCTCCTTTCTGATGTAGTACTACTGGCCTGTTGCCTTCCAGTAGCCTCCCTGGTACTCTTCCTAGTGTAGTAAGCCCCACAAAATGTCACATTAAAATAACATTCAGACAGTGCAATTCAAGCCAACAGAGTACTCAAGGGCATAAGGTCCCTAAAGATGGACAAATCACCAGGGCCAGATGGCTTACACCCAAGGGTTCTTGGAGAACTGGTGGAGGTTCTGGTGGGTCCATTGGCAGAACTTTTAACACCTTTCTGGAGTCTGGAAAAATGCCCCAGGACTGGAGAACGATGCATGTGGTGCCTCTCCACAAAAGTGGGCCAAGGGACAAACCAGGAACTACAGACCAGACAGCCTGACCGCAGTAGTGGGAAAGATAATGAGAACAAACCTGAAAGAGAGACTGGTTGGTTTTCTGGATGAAAATGGACTCCAACACGAGAGACAGCATAAGTTTGTGTCAGGAAGGTCCTGCCAAACTAACCTAATTGATGCCATAGGAGACTGGTCAGGAAACTGGAGGACCCGGGGGTCTGGGCTAAGCTCGTGGGATGGGTGACAAGTTGGTTGCAGGATAGAAGCCAAAAAATGGTAGACGGAAGGGGGATTCTCAGAAGCAAAGCCTGTGACCAGTGGGATCTTACAGGGCTCAGTGCTCAGTCCAGTGTTGTTAAACATTTTCATAAGTGACATCATGCATGGGGTCTGGCATTTGGCAGCTAGGGTTCAGTGCTACAAAGTGTTAAGTTATGCACTTTATTTATTTACTTAAAAAGTTGATAACCAGGAGAGGCACACTGAGCCAGGGCTCATTTCCAGGTGCGATCCGGGTGGGGGGGGGTAAAGTGGAAACAGGTTACAAGTGCAGTACAAAGTACAAAAATGCAGTTCAGAGTCAATAAGTTTAACACAGGGGAGTGGGTACACTTTGAGGAAAATGGCAAAGTCAAGGACAACAACCAGGATATAGTACTATAGCGGCTGTGGGTAAACTAACTAAACATAAAAGGAAGGGGAAGACATATTAAGTTTTGGTGGAGCAGGTGAGTAAGGAGGCAGCAGCAAGGGTAAAAATACAGCTACTGAACCGCAGCATGCATAGAAGCAGTTCTGCAGCAGGCAAAAGTCCGAAGTGACAAAAGGACAGCATTTGGAGGACTGAGATGAGAAAAGGTGTATAGAGATTAGGGTGGAAAGCAGGAGCAGGAAGGTATTGGTAGCCATTTCAAGTGAAGTCTAATGTCAGGGAGAGAGAGGGGGAGAGGCAGAGATGTGAAGGGAGCAGGTTCCAAAGGGAGAGGAGGCAACAGGAGAAGGCTGCTTGACCAGCAGAAGAATGGGGTGGGGGATGGAGAAGGTACAGGGATCCCTGGACTGAATCAAGTAGGAGGAGCTGGGAGCAGGGGATAGCAGGGAGGAGAGATAGGAGGGCAGAGACCTGAACCAATATTTGGTGATGAATGTGGTGCAGTGGGCCTGACAATGTGATGGCGGGAGGGGGGAATGGAGAGGGAAGTGTAGAGTGAGCAGTGGTGTGTATGTGGGGAGGCTTTGGTAGTGAAGCGGCAGAAGGTGTTGCATAGGGTATCCAGTATGGCAAGGAAGGAGGAAGGGGTAACACCATAGACTATATCAGCATAGTTGAAAACTGGGAGCACCATTTTGTTTATCAGCTCTTTTTGGACCGATAGAGGGAGGCATTCTTTGTTTCTGAATAAGGCACCCAGTTTGGGGTAGAGTTTGGAGTGGATGGCATCTACTGTATATGGATGGAAAAGTCAAACTTGCTCTCCAGTCAGACTCCTAGGTATTTCAATGGGTTACTTCCTTTTTGACGGTGGAGAACCTTAGAAATTTTCCAGGTCTGGGGGACCATACAGTGGGAGAAAGAGAGGTTAATGATGTGGGCTGGGGAGAGGCAAAGGCTGGGGCTTTAGTTTTTAGTTTAGTTTAGTTTATTAGTCTAGGAATTAATACCTTTGAGCCAGGGCTCTTTACAAAGGTTCCACATCACAAAGAACATTTAACAAAGCACGATACACATTACAGGTAAAACCAGACAGGAAAGTTACATCATAAATTTGCTATTAACAGTTTAAGGCAATAACATTTTAAGTTTCATAGAAAACAAGCTATAACAGGTTCAAGCGAGTAGACAATTTCGAGGTTAAGAAACTTCCAGGAGAGGTGATCATTAGGCGCCAAAGGAGGCTAGAGAGGAGGAAAGGTGGTAGTGGGAGAGTAAGTGAGAGGGACAGGAAAAAGGGAGTGAGTTTGGGTGGGAGACAGGAAGTAGTAGAGGTACCAGAGGGTTCATTAGTCAGGGAGGAAGAGGCCTCAGATGTGAGGATGGACATGAGGAGTAGTAGTCTTTATCTAGCACAATCACAGTTGCTAGTGGTGGTGAGGTGGGCATACAGCATGGATCTGAAAGCTTCAAGCGAGGTTGAGGATAGAGTAGGTGGTCTAAGCGCATTGAACCATGTCGGGGCCGTGTATGCGAAAGATCTTTGTCCCTGTGCAGTCCGGCATCTCGGAACCAGGAAAGGTTGGCGTTCAGATTTAGTGGAGGGTCGTGAGCCAGGATTCAGTCAGAGTAGGTTTTGAATACATAATGGAGTCAGTCCCAAGATAGATTTTTTTGCCATTGTGCAGGTGAGATAAATAAGACGATTTGATAGGTTCAACCAGCCTGATTCATAGTACAGATCACCGTGTGAGTCAGTCTTTGAGCCCCGTGGAGGAGCCGGCAGGCCTTATTTAGAGTGATTGAGATACTCCTTAGAGCAGTGGAGGTAGCTGAGCCATAAATAATAAGGCCATAGTCAATGATTGAGATTATGGAACTCTGTATAGCTATTCTCAATGCCGCTTGATTTAGAAATTGACGGTTACGAATAGTATTCCAAGCGTTGGTTCACTGTTTTCAGAGTGTTGTCAATGTGGGTTGCAAAGGTGAGCCCTTGGTCAAAAGTGATGCAAGGTATTTGAAAGTATTTACTTGGTCCAGTGTAATTCCCGCAGAGGTTTGTATGTGAGTGGAGTATGCCTATTTTTGTTTTGGTGATTGGAGAAGAGCATGGCTTTTGTTTTATTGTGGTTTAGCACAAGTTTACTATCCAGGAACCACCTTTCAACACTAGAAAGCAAGTTGCAGGCTTTTTCTTAGGGAGTTTGGATCCTTGTGGGAAGAGAATTACAGCATCATCAGCGTGTATAAGATTATTTTCTCCTGGCAGATATCTGGGAGGAGTTAAGGAACAGGCTAAAGAGAGGCGGTCAAGAATTGATCCCTGTGGTACACCAAGAGAACTGGTTTGAAGTCGGAGGTTCATTAGAGATTTTACAGCCTGTGACCGATTGGACAGGTAACTTTTACCCAAGCACAAGGACCTTGACCAGGCCTAGGCTAGAAAGTAAGGGAGGTAAGTAGGCCATGATGGACTTTCTCAAGCTTTTATGGAATCGATAAAAGACTGCACCTGTTTGGCACCCTTTGTCCAGGGCTGTGGACTTCTCCAGAGAAATCAAGTAAGGCTGTTGTACTATGTCCTTTCCTAAAGCCGTGCTGTTGATTACAGAGTAGATTGTATTTGTCCAGGTAATCAGAGAGTTGGTCTGCCACTATTCGTTCAAGTGCTTTGGAGAGGGAGGGAGTATTGATATTGTGATAGTTTCCTGTTGAGGTTTTGTCCCCCCTTTGTGCACTGGCGTAACTATGGCAGATTTCCATTTGTTGGGAAATTGACTTTGGCAAAGTGACAGATTAAGAATTTTGCAAGGGGTGAATTACTTCATCCAGGGTGAGAGACAGATTTTAGATCTAGCGTGTCACTACTTGTTCTGGATTTGGAGCAGGCCTTTCTTATGTACTTGTGTGCTTCGTGCACTTTGATTTTCTTGAAGTAAAATTGTGGTTTGTCACGAGGGGTGTTTTGTGATACTAGGCTAGGCACAGGTAAGTCCGAGAAGAAATCTGGGGGGAGGACCCCACTAAGGTCTGTGAATGTCTTATTAAGCGCATCTGCAATAGACTTTGGGTCAAGAGTGGTGGATCCATCAACTTTCATAATGGTAGGTGACGATTTTGATTGTTTACCCATTATGTTTCGCATGTTGTCCCAAAAAGCTCTTCCATCACCCCAGGTGGATTCAAGGGCATTTTTGAAATAGGCGTTCTTCATTTGCCTAATTTGTGAGGTACATCTATTTCGTGCCTGCTTGTATTTTAGGGTATCATGAGGTGAGCCTGTGTCTCTGGCAACTGCCCAGAGGTGGTCCTGAACCTTGAGCTCGGCAAGTAGTTTGGCAGTAATCCATGGATTTGATAGCGCTTTGATTTTACGTTTTTTACTGGGCGTATAAGTATGCAGAGTTGAAAGATTTAATGAAGTATTCTAGTGATGTATTAATATCAGTTGATTCAAGGATTGGCGTCCAGTCCTGTTGTAGGAGATGGGTTTTCAACTTGATAAGATTCCCATAAGGCAATACTCTGCTTGTTATAACTTTGGGGGGTGGCTTGAGAAATTTATTAGACCAGGTACAGGACACTGGGGAGTGGTCACTGAGGGAGTCAGGGAGGACTTTAATGTTTTTTATCCGGTCAGGGTGATTTGTGAGAACCCAGTCAATAAGGGTGCTTGTACCAGTTTTGTAATTTTTCCGGGTGGGGGAGGTTACCATCTGAGTCAGGTTTGCTGCTAGGATGTCATCTTTGAAGAGCCAGTGTCGAGGCGAGCCAGTTTATGTTGAAATCCCCGAGGAGGAGGGCTCATTTTCAGAGGGCTGCAGACTAACAAAATCAAGTACAGACTTAATACTGGCACGGTGGTCTTTGGAGGGATATAGACTGCGGCCACTGTGAGAACTTTGTTTTGTGCACCAGAAGCAGTTTGATAGGGAGGAGTTGCATCTGCGTGTTGTGGGGGTGAAGCTGCGGGTTGACAGGAGTTGTCCTTTATGTAGATAGCACAGCCCCCACCTTTCTTGCTTGCCGGTCGAGTCTGAAAAGATTGTAGCCTTCAAGTGAGACCGCATGATCGAGGTGCTGGGAGATAGCCAGGTTTCCACAATGGCTAGTATATCAGGGTTTTGTCCAGCGAGTTTGAAGAGAGATGCCAATTTGGGAAGGGGCTGCAGATATTTAGAGTGATAATGGAGAGACCACTACCAACTTTCCCTGTTTTTGTCGGCTTCAGTGCAACAGGACCAGGGTTTGGGTGTATCCCACCAGATATTAAAAGTAGGAGGGAGTTCAGCAATGCCATTCGTAGTTCATAATAGGTTGGAGTGAGTTTCTGCTTGTACTTTGTAAGATGCTTGGATTGTCTTCTGGAGTCCTAGTAGAGGGTGATCGTTAGTGAGTTATAATGATGTGGCAGTTTCCAATTAGGAAATATGGCTCTTTGCACCCAGGTATTAATTGGGTGATGTTTGTTTAAGACTTCCAGAGTAAAAGCCATGGTACAATGTTTCGGGTAGTAGTATAGAAAGGTGAGAGCAGGTGGATGGGTAGGATAGGCGGAGGGGCGAGTTGGCATAAAGGGAAAAGGAGGGTGAGGGTGAGCAGGAACAGGTGGTGGGGACTAAGCCAAAGCATTTTTTTAGCGAGGCAGGAGAGAGCCGAGAAGTAGTGTGGGCTAGGCAGTCGGGAGGTGGCAGCAATAGGAGGGTGGTGGGGTACAGATTTTAGTGGGCTAAGGTGGATAGCTAAGCACTATGGCGAAGTACAGAGAAATGAAAAAAAAGACTGGGAGGGTTTGGTGCCAGAGGGTTTAAGAGAAGTACTATAGTACTGTTGAGATCCAGGATCACATAATATGTTAAAGTTCCTGAAAGGTGATAAACTGTGGCCTGGGCATATGCAATATGTAAAATCCTTTTGTCTATATGTTTCCTTTGTTCTTCAAAGTCCTCAGAGATAAGTACAATACCTTGGGAGTAGGTCAGACAGTAGGCATATGCAATGTGTGAAATCCTTTTGTCTGTATGTTTCCTTTGATCTTCAAAGTCCTCAGAGACAAGTACAATACCTTTGGAAAAGGTCAGACAAAAATGTTGATTCAGTCACAAAATGTGTTAAAATTCCTTTGTTCTTTAAAGTCCACAAGTGCAGTTGCTTTAAGAGTGGTCAGATGAGAATGTTGAAAATGTTGATTCAGTTGCAGGACCAGCATCACCATGTTTGTAAGACTAGTTGTAAGGCATATGCTTCCTTGGGAGGCTTCAAGAAAGTTGATTTAAAATTAAAAAGCTGATACCTGATGATGGCGATTTGCAGAAATTCAGTCCAGGAGACTTTCACCAATGTTGTGTGCAAGAATGGCACAGGTATTCCCAGCAGAAAAACATGTAAATGAACAAAAACTAACCTACAGACACAGACAAGCACAAACAGCCACCCACACAGCCCCAGGAGGAGGAGCTACTTAAGGTCCTTTTTCGGAATTGGAATTTCCTAAATTCTTAAACAGCCCAAAAAAAAAAAAATGATATGCATAGGAGCTTAGGGTTCAGCCCATTGGGGCTGGGCTTGGAGGGGTTGAGTGAATTGAGAGTGAGGAAAATTTCATGGGAGGGTGACAGGAGGGAGTGATATCAATTGGCGATGACTGGGGAGGTGGTAGAGGTGATTGGGAAAGGGGGATCAGAAGGGATAGTAGGGCACAGTTGGTGAAAAGGTATTGAGATGGCTAGTAACTGAGGCAGGGTCTGAGACTAAGAAGCTGTTTACCAAGAGCACGGGGTGGGGTGGGGTGGGCAGGGTTAAAATGGACTGGATTACTTTCCAGAATTTAGCAAGGAAGTTGAGGTTGGATTGGAGGTTGTTTCTGATGTAAAGGGCTTTGGCAACTCTGATACCCTTGGTGCAAGAGTTTCCATCTATAGAAAAGAAGGTCGGTAGAGACTTGGAGGATTTGAAACTGGCCCAGGCCAGGTCGTGGGATCTGCATAGGGCAATAGGGTCATGAGTGCTCCAAGGATTGTGGGCACGTTTGACTCTCGATTTTCTGAGGAGGAGTACATGCACATTCCACATTTAAGAGAGAATGGTCAGAGCAGTGTCAATATCTGGGGCACAGTAGACAGTGGACCAATCCAAGGTGGAAAGGCTGTGGATCAGAGCATGAGGGTTACATGATCTGAGGAGTCTGGTCAAAATGTATTTGGGAGAAGAGTGGGCAGGTTTCACTTTTCTAATACAGTAGGTCATGCTGTGATTGCTGAAAGCATCCAGCAGTGTTCAACAGTTATAATGCAATGGGGAGGAGGCTAGAACCCAGTCCAGCAGGGGAGTGACTGAAGGAGTAATTGTTTAGTTGGGTTGGTTCAGAGATTAATTGGGTGAGGTTAAGGAACTCTATTCTTTGGAGTGTGGGTTTGGAGGAAGGGGTAAGCCAGTTTAGGCTGAAGTCACCCAAGAGGATGAGTTCTCCGAATGTAGTATGGAAGAGCAGGGAGGATATTTATTTATTTGAATTTTGATGACCGGATGGGCCCACTGGGACAAACATGTCCCTTTTCAGGGGCGACCCAGGGAATAGAGGCATTTCAAGTATACAGAGTAAAAATGATATGATATCAAGAAGTGAAG
The DNA here is from genome assembly GCA_016271365.2 of Neoceratodus forsteri. Classification (NCBI taxonomy): domain Eukaryota; kingdom Metazoa; phylum Chordata; order Ceratodontiformes; family Ceratodontidae; genus Neoceratodus; species Neoceratodus forsteri. Next base: position 1,227,623,987 of record CM057450.1, read on the forward strand.
GGGGATCTTGGAGGAGGCATAAAGGACACTTACAAAGATGGGGAGGGTCGGGGGAGACAGTTTTAGCCAGTAGGAGTTCATGTGATGATGGGACTGATTCCTTGAGGTTGAGAGAGCAGGACAGATTTTGGCACGCATATAATGTGACCCCTTGGCCACGCTTGCCAGCCACGCTTGCCACGGTCCTGGCAGAAGAGGTAGAAGTCTGGGAGCGCCAAGTCTGAGTCAGGCACCCTCGAGGAGAGCCAGGACTCAGTTATGTATAGGAGGCTGGAAGAATACTGAGAGACCCACACCTTTTCAGCCTTAGTGGGAACAAGACCACTAGAGGGCACATAGTAAAGGTGGTGGTGGGAAGGTTCTGGAGGGATATGAGGAGGTATTTTTTTTTCACCAAGAGGTTGGTGCCAAGTACAGTGAGCTGCCAGAAGAGGTCTTATCCCTAAAAACGGTGGACAGCTTCATGAGGGGGTTGGACAAGGAGAGGGGAAAACTTGTGGATAGTAGGGATCGAGGGAGGAAGAGGAGGAAGCTGATGGAGGTCAGATGGGAAACAGGGAGAAGGCACAGTTCCCTTTGCAAATACATAGCAAGCAGTACAATCAAGCAGACTAGATAGAATGTAAAGCCTCTATCTGCTGGCATATTCGTATGTTCGTATGTAACATATATTAAATTAGTACTGGAAAATAAAGCTGAACAGACATTTTAAATGGATTTCTCGGAGACACAATGGACACCAACAGAACAGCGTGCATTAACAACAAATACTTCCTGTAGCAGTGTGATTTAGTGCGTTTATAGGTCCTATAGTCTACTGCAGATTGCCAACACAAAGTGAAGGTCTGACAAGATAATGAACTATGTCCAGCCTTTAATAACAGGGATAAGTGTGTCAAAATGCACTTCCACAGATGTGAGAAAGCAGAAAATGGCTGACTGTTACAATCTCATGGATTGATAAGCCCTGCTGTATCATGTCAAGGTCACTGTCCCCATAGAGGTCCAAAACAGATGTGAATGAAAACCTTGTCCTCTGTTAAGAAGAGGCACAGGATAAAAAAAAAGTTTTCCATTCGTCCAACAGTAGCCTTAGAATTTGTTATTGTCTTGAGTAAGGAGTGATGATTTAATTTTGTTTCTGTGCGTGGCTAATTAATCTTTCCTGCATGTTGTGCTTACAGTGTAACACATTAAACTTGAAACCCCCTTGCAGTTGGATTTCCCAAGATAGAGGGGCTAATGGACAATTCTGAGACGTTAGTGGATTACAGAGGTTATTAAAGACTGAGTATGGGGTTACAGGGAAACAATAGTGGCCATTCTTCAACTACACTTTCCCACAGTGAGAGGTCCTGTATGGTCTACTTGGTTATTTTAACTTCAGACACTGACTCATGGACTAAAAATCAGGCCAGAAGTGATAGGGGGTGGGGGTGAGGAAGAACTTGGCAGGCAACAAGGAAAACAAACCACAGAATTAACCCCTTTTGACCTATGACAGTAGTTGTTGCTGGAAAATCAAAGCACTGAAGCATCAGCAGGTCTGGGAAAAATCTGGCTTTATCTTATTTTGCTGTAACTGTTTCCTGAGGTTTTCATATGCCATTTATGAGTAAGATTCTCCAACTCTATCAGCATTTAGACTTAAATCCTGATTACAGCTGCCTCCACTGTCTTGCCTTCCCCACTTCTGTAGTATCTCTCCTCCATTTCTGCTACTCAGAACAATTCCCCAGTGCCTCCTTTTTCTGGCTGGGCTCGCGTACATTATAGTGTGAGATACCTTATTAATGTTCTGACTCTTAGAAAGCGCTCAACCACCATGTCTGCATTACATTCCCCTTCCTACATCCTGAAATTCCGCCTCTATCCACTGTAAGTATCAGACTACCTGACCACTGCAACAGTCATCGCCCCACGCATACATGTGTACTGTAATCAGTATTTGCTGTGCAGATGTTATTCCTCTTTCCTGCTGAAACCCTTGCATGGTGTGCCACTGCACTTCTTATCTGTATTTTTACATATGTAATTTTTACCTCAGGGCTTTGCCTCATATTGTAAAATGTACTACCTTTGTGTTGAATGATTCAACTTTGTATACATGTGTTAAAGCCAGGTCCACTTTGCAAACGAGCTTTGCTTCAACGGTGACCGCCTGGATAAATAAAGACTTTGATTGATTGATTGATATGACCCAGATGGTGAGCATCAGCTTTCACACGACTCACACAGTCTCCATAGTGGGTAATACTGTTCATTTATCTAGCAATTGGGTATTGCCCCAGTTGGCTTAAATGCTCAGGCAGGAGTGAAAAAGAGCAGGATTAAGAAAATGTAGTGGCAGCACAGGAAGTACCAGAAAACCAAAAGGTAACAGGTGTGCTACTATTTTCTGTTACAGTACTTTCACTGACAGAATTATGTTGTTACATTGCTGCTTTAATATAAGCTGATTTTAATGACTTGAAAGCACATTAATCTGTATGTGTATGTTTGTACATCAGATATATTCACTTGGAAATATACTTTACAGCATTTAAATTAATTGCACAATGTACAGTATGTGTAACATGCATCTAAGTAAGCATTAACCCACGAGACAGCATGAGTCTACTGGAGAATTAATCCACACCTGAGTGGTGGGGTGGGGATGGAGGGTCACGAGAGCGCAGGCCGAGTGCCTCCAACCACCCAGGCATGGATTCATTCTACAGTAGACTCATGCTGTTGTGTGGGTTAATGCGCTAGTAACATAGTAAGTGCAACCCCCGAAAGAACAACAAGTGGGAGCACTGTACTAGAGCCTGTGTGTGGGAGAGAGACATGGTTTGGTAAGCATATTGGTGTATTTTGCCATTACAACAGCATGAGCCCTGAAAGATCGTAATGCAATAGAATACGGAGAATGTCACAAATTGTATCAGGCAAGACAGATCCCCAAGGTCACTCTTGCCATCTCCCACCACCAGAGCTGTTGTCATTGTGCCATGGTGACTACCGGGGGGGGGCATTTTTCTCCCGATTCAGTGTGATGCGCCGCCACCACCACCACCACCACTGCTTGTCGTGCTGAGTCTGAGCGCTCGCTGTAGGTTATGAAGTTTCTGCGAAGTGTGAGCACTCGCTGAAGCGTGGTGCCAATAGCTGTGCCCCCAGCACCCAGCGCTTGTTCCTAACAACAACCATGGATTAATTCTTTCAACCATGGATTACATAAGCATTAAACCATGAGACAGCATGGGTCTACTGGAGAAAGGCATGGATTAATTCCTCAGTAGACCCATGCTGTTAAGTGGGTTAATGCACTTGTAACACGTCAAGCACGAGCTCTGAAAGAGCAACAAGCCAGAGCACTGAACTGGAGCCAGTGTGTGGGAGGGAGACATGGTTCGGTAAGCATATTGATGTATTTTGCCATTGCAACAGTGTGATTCATGAAAGAGTGTAGTGCAATAGAATACAGAGAATTTCACATATTGTACCAGGCATGACAGATCCCCGAGGTCACTCTCGCTGTCTTCTACCTCTGGAGCTGTTGTCATTGTACCATGGTGACTAGCGGGGCGGCATTTCTCTCCTGATTCAGTGTCACACCCACCACTGCTTGTCATGTCAAGTCTGAGTGCTCACTGCAGGTTATGAACTCTCTATAAAGTGTGAGTGCTTGTTGAAGCGTGGTGCCAATAGCCATGCCCCCAGCACCCAGCACTCATTCCTGATGATAACCATGGATTAATTCTCCCAACCATGGATTACTTTAGAATTAATCCATGGTCAGGTGATCTGTCTTGGCCAATCCGTACATGCCATTGTCCATAACCACGTTATAATATACAACTCTCTGTCCCACAAGATGCCCAGCTGTCTGTCCTACAAGATGCCCCATGTACAGTACTAATAGAGAACATTAGCAATGTTGTTTACATATTTTAATATAATTGTAAATTTGGGCATTGTTTGTCTTGAAACAGTCCTGTTTTTCTTATTTAGGGCCCATATTAATGCAGTCTTTTTCCTGCCCAACATTAATTTTTTTACTTGGCAGTCCCTGAATTCTGTGAGATCAGTCGAGTTGAAGACTACAGTGTAGCAAAACCTAGTGACATCAGCTCAGCTCATGTCACTGTGTTCCTCTTCATTATCATCTTCAGCTCAACTGATATCACAGGATCTGGAACTGCTAAGTAATTAAAAAATTAATGTTGGTCGGGAAAAAGACTGCATTAATATGGGCCCTAAATAAGAAAAAAATAGGACTGTTTCAAGCCAAACATACTTAACAATACACTAGGGCAATTAAACAGACTTCACACGTGCCTAAATGTTTACAATTGTATTAAAAATGTAAACAACATTGTTTATGTTCCCTTTCACATTGACGCTAATCACAGAAAGGTTAGTACTCATAATTAGTGCTGTAGAACTAGTATGGTACTGTACTTGTAGATCTTACGTATCAAAGGGGAATGGTGAGAAACACTTATATTTGTGTAAAGTTGGCAATAATTTACTGCCAACTGCAAACTAAGTATTGCTTCCCAGTGACAGTTTCATTGTTTTCTTTTACAGGGAACTGTGTTGAACCTGTAAGTAATGTTTTCCCATAGAAGCTGTGCTTTCAATACTGAATCACATTCTACTATTATTCAGTCTTTACTGGCTGTTCAGTAAACTGCTGATGGGGTTTCTGATTCACACATTGCGGTGAGTGCCATTTCCAACTCTGTGATGTAGTGTATGTCACCTTCAGCAGCATAGTTTTTTCCATAGACATTTTCTGGTGGAGCTGGCAGGCAGCTAGAACTCCCCTACGGGGGGGCTCATCTCTCTGGCCCCAACCTCAGGCACTGACCTTCCCTGGGGAATCCCCCACAGGTTATCCCCCCGCGTGACCGGGCTGGGGGTGAGGAGCACCGGCTTTCTTCCCTCCCCCAGATAGCCAACATCCAGTTCCCGGAGCTCAGCACAGGTGTGGTCGGGGCCATCAGGGAGCCTGCCAGCTCCATGTTCTCATTTACTTCCGTCCTTCCTCCTGATCCGACGGTGAACATTGGCGATGTGTCATCTGACTCGTATCCCCCTCCAGCCATCACTAGAGGGTGATCAGCGGGCAGGACTACAATCCCCCCTACCCCAAGAGAGGAGAGCAGTTCTCTGGATGCTCAATCCTCGCTTGCCCCTGCTGATCCCCGGCAGCCCTGGCTTGTTCCCAAACCCGGTCACCAGTGCGGCGTGAGGTGTGGTGTCCAGCACCTCAACCCTCAGCACCACTGGGCCAGCCCTCAGCAGCATAGTTCTATGGTAGAACACACAGTGCATTGTGGTAACAAAGGAAGAACTGAGCAAGGACATAACCTACATCGTACAGTTCTAAAATGCTTCTTACCACCAGTGTATGAATCAGACACACCCACTGAATTTACTAAAAGGCCAGTAAAGATGGAACTAGGATGGAATGTGAACCAGTATTAAAAAATCCCAACAACTTCTGCAGAAAATATAGTCTTGTTGGATAAATGCAGTTTTCTTTTAAGTGAATTTTAATGTTTTCATATGGGATGTGAGTTCTAGCAATCTTTTTGTTTCTTTTTGTTTCATTATTTGCATGTACTGAGAATATAGACACCCCCTGTATTTGGAGAACCCAGTACAAACTAAAGTGACAGAGAAGCAGAGTGATTCTGCAGCTAGAACCCTAAACTGTGGAACAAGATATCCCAGATTCACATTCATCACTGTCTCACTGTGCGGACCAGAGCAAGTCTCTGGACCTACCTAGGTTTCAATTCCTCCAGCTGTAAAATCTGGTTGAAGCAGGATCCTACTGAAAATAAGACGTTATCTCTTTGTGGGGCAGTCCTGGGTAAATAAGTTTTAGCTCATTGCAAGCACAGTGTACTGCAAGTTAGATAGGGTTTCAGTATAACATGCAGTGAGAAGCTATCACATAGAACTATGGCAGCCTGGGGTCTACTCAGGGGCATCATGCAAAGACAGTCTTTAGAGGGCCATCAAATCCAAACCTCTCCAGGTGGGTCTGGAGACATACTCCCTGGTGAAAATTGGAAAGTTATTTGTTAAATAGTACATTTTGGAACATTTTAGGCACCATCTGCAGGATCCTAGAATGCACCAAAAGTCAGTCTCATCAAGGATAATATTGTGGAAAAGGAACATTGCAAATATTAATTTGTCTACGGGGCCTGCCCAGTTCTTGACCAGATGATCTGGTTTTCTGGTGCCTTCTCCAGTTGTCCAGTTTTCCAGCTGCTTGTTCCAGAAGTTGTTCCTTTATTGCTGACTGTCAGGTTGAAAACCACTCCTTCTAGCTCACTGCAGAAAAAGATAGTGCAAATTGTGGGTAGGTCATGGGTGAAAGAGTGAGCAGGGCTACATGAGAGACAGTATGCATTTGTAATTTATTTTTACCCCAACACAGAACAGTCCCATTCCAAGTACAGTCAACTGCAGGCAGCAACAGCACAACTTAGCCTGATCGCGTGATAATGGCAGCTGCGGAAGTCAGCCTGGACAGTTAGGCTGCATACACAGAAATGAAGGGTCTGTCCAGAAAAAAGAGCAGCCAGCCGCATGGTGCAGGCGACAAGTGCATGGTTCGTTCTTCTGGCTACAAGCTGTGGGCTACTCTCTGTAACGCCAGCCAATCAATCTTAGGAGACATACCGCCTGCCAGCTGGCACATTCGGCACCAAAATTTAGAGTGTCCATTATCGACAGGTTTTGGGGAGCTGCTGACAGTTCCACCCCCGCATGGGATAAAGGTGCAATTTCATGGTCTTTTAAAACAGCAATGACCCTAAAAATGGTTTTCATATTTCATTTTTAGGTTCATGGCTGTTTAACGACAGCTTTGGGGGAACATTTGGGGGTGTACATGTCCATGTATGCCACAGTGGCATAAGAAATTAACTCCTCCTTTACTGATCTTAGCCCTGTCCTCCCGAGTAACTTTTTCGCCCCTACTCACAACCTGCCGCCTTCAGATCTGCAGCTCCCCTGGTTCTACCTGCGCAAGGTATCCATTCCGGAAGCCAAGCCACTCCTGCTTAAAGCACTAAAAGGCACCAGTCCTAACAGTGACTCCCTGGATCCAAAAATACTCCGGCTTGTCCTGGATGAAGTCATGGTCCCACGTACAGATCTACTGACCCGATCCCTCTGTCTGGGGCAATTCCCCACAGCATGGAAAACTGCCACAGTCACACCAATTCACAAAGGTGGTGACCGGTTTGCCCCAGCAACTATTGGCCAGTTTTCATTCCCCCAAAGCCTTAGAAAAAGTGGTGGCTATCCAACTCACGGAATATCTAGCAAAATATAACATCCTGTGTCCAGAACAGCACAGCTTTAATGGAGTTCTCCAACTTCCTACACACCTCCCTGTACCTTGGCTCACTAGTTGGGGCAGTGTTCATTGACCTCTCTAAGGCCTTTGACACTGTCTCCCACCCACTCCTACTAAATGCCCTCAACCATACAGGTTTCTCTGCTGGCTTCCTCTCCTGGTGTGTGAGCCACCTATCAGCCCGCTCCCAGTGTGTCAAAAACAATGGGGTGCTCTCAGAAACTCATCCGATCTGCCCAGGGGTTCCCCAGGGCTCTATCCTGGGCTCACTATTCTTTAGCCTGTACCTAAACACCCTGCCTAGTGCCTGTTCTGGCAATGTTCTACTATATGCTGATGACGCCGTGATTTATGCAGCTCACAAAAATCTCACCTCCCTCCAAGACTCCCTCCAGCACTCTTTCAATGATGCTGAGAACTGGTTTAAGAAGAGCAGACTAGTAATTAACCTCAAAAACACTAAGACAATGCTGTTTGCCCACCCCCAGAACAAAGCCAGCAAAAGTCCCTTCCAAATCTTCCCCAGTACTTGTCAACCACTCGAACAAGTTTACTTGTACAAATACCTTGGAATCACATTTGACTGCCCCTCACCTTTCATCCCACATTACTGCCTTTGCTTCCACATAAGCCTTGCGCCTTGGCATCCTCTACTGGCACAAGGTTCTCCTGTATGCCCTCAGGCTTGCCATCACATCCGCAGTAATGTCTCCCAGTATATGGTGCTGCTGACTCACTGCCCTCAGCAAGATTAGACTCACACTAAATAAGGCTTGCAGGCTACTGACCAGTGCCCTAGACTCACCCACACCTGTCAACTCTATGACATGGCCAAACTCCTAAACCTCGGCCAGAGCATCCGTTACCAAACTGGCCTGCTAACCAAGAAACTTCTAGTTGGGTTCCACTGGGGTGTCTGCCTCCATCAATTTACACCCCTAGAGCCACCACCGAACCTCTGACAAGGTCACTCTACTAGTGCCCAGAACTAGGACCACCCAGGCTCAGAGGTCATTCAGCTACAGAGCCCCTACCTGGTTCTACTCATTCCCTGCAGCCATTTCCAACACCACCAAAATTGCTCCTTCAAAGCTGCCTTACAAGACCTGCTGTTCAACACCTGCTGCTGCACCTGCCACCAAAGATGCTCTGCTGCTCTTCTGGCACTATTGACATGGCCTACTGGGCTGAACACCCACCCATCGCACCTCACTCCCCAGGCCCTCTCTCCTCTGCCAGTACCTGCTGGTACTACTTGAAATGTTTATTAATTATGCATGAGTCAAGCAATTGCATGTAATACTATGTATTTCTGTTCATGCAACCTATGTAAACTGTGATTCTGTATGTCTGTATTCTGTAAATATGTAAAATCTGTTACTCTGTCTTGACTGTACTCTGTAAATTATGTTAACCATGTGTGTCCTCTCTGTGAGGGTACCTTTTGTAAGCAGCTGGCTCAAAGGTTGTAAATCTGATTATACAATAAATAAATAAATAAAATGAAACAGCAAACTCCACCACTTTGTTTGGGCTGATCTCCAAAATAGGAACCCAACTAGACACTGGAAAATGGTGTACCCACAAGGGTCATACCTGTTGATTAACACCTCTTATATCCCATGGGCAGTTAAGTATTTTGGGTAACCTCCCAGTTCTCAGTCACATTTGTCTTTATGTCACTGGTTAGAAGTCTCCTCATTTCTTATTTGACTACTTGTGTTTGTTTTCTTTGTTTTGTCTACAAAGCCTTTTTCCCTCAGGTTGCAGGCAGGCTCTTCAACCCCTCCCCACCTCCCCTGCAATCTACCACCTTCCCTTGGCACTCACCCGCTGAAGAATCCCCATGTATTACCCCACCATGGCAGCCAGTTAGGAAGGCTGTCTTCTAACCTGGAGACACAAATCCAGCTGTCTGGCAGGGGTCCTGACTGGTGGAGCAGGCAGGAGTGGGTGGGCAGGGCTTCATATTTTCCTCTTTTCTGGTCTCTCCCCTCCAGCAGCATGCAGAGATGCTGGGCATGCATTCCCATGGTGGCACCCACACATATTATGTGTCTACTCTGGGCTGGCCCCTTACGAACACCCCACTGCCCTGCCACCATGCCTCCATGAGGTGGCAGTGTAGAAGTGGTGCAGCTGGTCCCCTCCCTGGGAGAGGAAAGCAGTCAAACGGACACTTGATTCTTATATGTAAGAAAATAATTGGACCACATCCAGGAGTCTGTAGTGCCAAGGTCCAAGATAATTGCAAACAACAGTAAAAGAGACCGGCACTTACATGCTGGGATGTTGATATACAACACACTGTATCTGTATCTCATTGTACTCTCCCGGTCGCACGTGAAATAGGCATATAACTTGTCTAGTGTACTTACCTGGTCAACAAAAGCTAAATAAATAAATAAATAATAGCTCACTGGAGAGTTGAAATCGAATGCAGGACATGGATAAGCTTGAATGCTATAAGCTTTATTAAGTTCAAGTAAAAAACGAAAGCAAATCCACAATATAGGAATGAATCAGCACTAAACAATGAAAGTGCTCTGTGCTCAGTGCAAAAGTTTCAAAACTCTTCCAAATTAACTGTTGTCCAAACCCACAATGGGGTACTGCTTCCTCATTAAGCAGTACCCCAGATCTAATTTTACCATTAGCCTCCTTTCTCCTGCCTCCCACTAGAATTGCCTTATGTCTGTCCATGCATTTTGAATTCCCCACTGTTTTGACCCCACAACCTCCTCAGAAGGCCGTTCCATCCATGCACCACCCCTCCATGAAAAATACTTCCTCACATTGCCCCTAAGTCATCCCCCTCTATCTTCAAACTGTGCCCTTTGTTCTTGTACATCTCTTTTCTGAAAGATGCTACCCTCTTGGACTTTGTTGATTACCTTGAGGTACTTGAAAGTTTCCATCATGTCCCCCCTTCCTCGAGTATGCATATTAAGCTTCTTTAGTCTCTCCTCCTATGGCTTCTCTTGCAGACCCTGCACCATTTGTTGCCCTCCTCTGGACTGCCTCCATCCTGTCTGTGTCCTTGCAGAGATGAGGTCCCTAGAACTGCCGCAGTACTCCTGAAATTGAACACTGAGATATCTCTGTATGCTGCTATTCTTAGAGTGCATAATTTATATATATATATATTCGCACCTTCTATTTTTGGTATACAGTATATGAACCTGTTTATACTGTATGAACTTCCGTTGTTTCTTTGTGGTTGTATATAACAGCTACTATAGGTTTTCCTGCCACCACAGCTGCAGCACTGCTGCTTGGGATGCTAATGGAAACAGAGCTTGGGAACAAGCCTACTGCATCAGGAGGAGCTGGCGGGAGAGGTATTGAGCATTCGATGGACAGCTGTCCTCCTCTCATGGGGGGGATGTGGAGGCTAGCATTTGCATGACTCCTGGCAAGGAGTTGGGGTAAAGCTGTCTGGGAATTTAGAAATAGGGTGGAGGTTTGGCAGACATGGATGCACTGTACGTGGAAACATGCATAATGATGTCATGGATGCACTGTATGTGGAAGCATGCAATGATGTCATGGATGCACTGTGCGTGGAAACATGCACAATGGCGTCATGGATGCACTGTGCGTGGAAGCATGCACAATGATGCCATGGATGCACTGTACGTGGAAACATGCACACTGATGTCATGGATGTCTTTGAACAGCTTCTCTTCTGGGGACAGAACACCATGGGAAAATGCTGTCAACTGGGAGGTGACACCTCACCTTCACCACCAATGGCAGGCTTCTCCTGCCTGGGCCTGGATTTTCTCCTGGACTTCACCAATTAGGAAAAGTTACAGTGCATACAAGAAAAGGGTGCGGTGCTAGCCAAGGGCTGCCAGCCCTAACGCAACAAAGACAAGACAATTAGGTAGTTCTTGGGAGATCAGTCCAAAAATCAAAAGTAGCCACAGTGAATTGCTGTGAGGCTTTTATTGTGTGCTGGAGTGAAGAAGAAGTGAGCAAGATGCTGAAAAAAGCTCTGGTGCTTCGATCAGTACTTGTTCATCGGAGGGGTGTTGGTAGTAAAACAACATTACATTTAAACAAATAATTTAAAGAGATACACACCACAGTTAGTGAATTTAAAAACAAATAGATATGCAAGCCCAAGCAATATGTTAATGCATGAAATAATTTTTCAAAATATCTTGTTATTATAACACTGTTTGATCATTTAACCTATGAATGTTGTTTAGCAAATCTAAACTCTTCTGAACAGTATAAAACCTGGACAAATAAGAAAAATGCCTAAAAAAAACAAAAGTGGCTCTATCCTATATAATTAGTATCCAGATATGAATTAATAAAGGCAGAGAGAAAAGGGATAATCCACCACCTGCGTTCATTGAACCAGAATGGGCTAAACACTGAAATTGTGAATTAAATAATTTTTATAGTAAGTCTTGAGCAACATAAACATGGGCCAGTGACACTGGTTCAGAAGCAAGCATAGCAGTTCTATAACACGGGGAAATTATTAAGTACAGACAGAAAGCAACAAGAAAAACAGTAGACAGAAAGGACTAAAAAGAATGAATGAATCAGCCCTCCCAAATTTCAGCCTGCAGCTCCTCAGTAATTCAGATCAGTTCTCGGAACTATGCTAAGAACCAGTTGTAATGCAGGAATATACAGGGTGATTTTAGGAGAACAGACTTTAACAGGATGAGGGACTTGGTTCGGGACTAGTTATTCGGGGTAGACTGCATAGGAGGTGTGGAGGAGGGCTAGGAGGCAATGAAGGGGGCCATTATGCCTGAAGACAGTAACCAAGAGAAACAGGTACAAGTTACCAGTATGGTTCAATGAAAGGGTCAGAGTAGCAGTGAGGGCCAAAAAGGGGTTTCTTAAAGTACAAAGAAAAGCAGGGGGAGGAAGACTGGGGAGAGTACCAACTAAGAACTAGGGGGAAGTTAAGGAAATCAAGGCAAGGGCGTAGCTACCTATACACAGGGTAAGCCACGGCGTATATGCTGAAGTAGCAGTGGGGTAGCAAACAAGCCAACCGCCAGCAGCGTGTCCTCCAACTTTCTTTGTTTGTGGTTTGTTTTTGCGGGTTTTTATCTGGCTGGCACTCATCTTAGAGCTTTCTGGGGGGGGGGCTGCTCATCATCAGCACAAAACTATCCTTTAAGTTCTCAATCAGGTCCATGGTGGGTGTAGTGTGTGTACAGTATATCATTGATTGGCTGCCTTTTAGGTAGGAGGCAGGGCAGTTTAAATGCCCCCAGTCTAGCAAACAAGGCACTGTACTTATTCGAGTCTTGAGGAGACAGCTTTTCTGCTAAGCAGGACTACAGAATTCAGGAAAGAAGAAGCCGCCACATCTCAGAGTCTACTGAACAGTTGGAGTGAGAAGAAGTCCAGTGCAGCAGAACAACAGAAGACAGCAGCGTGGCTGTGAATTTGAATCAAGCCAGCCAGAGCAGATCAACCAGTGGACTGACTGAGCCTGTGAGTGGAGGAGGAGCGAGCAGCTTGCCAGCATCTGTAGTCAGTTGGGGAGAAGACGAGAGACTCACTTGCTAAAGTAATTGAGCTGTTTATTTTTTTTTTCTTTTTGAGTGAGTCTGAGCCTCTGTCTGATTCGATTGCACGCTGGCCCGCCATACTCTGTTCTAGCCACTCAGCTGCCCGCCCCCACCACACTGCACAGTTGGTCGTTGTGGACTCGCGTTGGGACTTGGGAATCAGGATTTGGGAAGGAGAGTGTCCTACTGTCCTACTCTGCCTCTCAAAATAACTGCAGCAGCTTCTGACTGTTTACCCACTGAATCCCTCAAGACATCAGGTGAGGTACCGTTTTCACATTATTGCACTGACTGCAGTAGCTTCTTCTTCTTGTTAATTTGACCACTACCTTAAGCTTAAAATGCTACCCTGATTGAATGACCTGCAGTGAACTTCAGAGAGTGAGACCATTTAGATGAAAAATTGAATTTTCTTACTAGCTTTAGCTAAAATGCACCCCATGACCTGCAATGAACTTCAGAGGACATTTAGGTGAAAAATGGAATTTTCTTTATTTTGACCACTAGCTTTAGTTTAAAATGCTACCCCAAATGATCTGCAATGAACTTCGAGACTGTTTATATAAAAACAAAAACTGGAAGTTTCTTTCTTAGACAAAATGAGTGGCTGTCTGCTTGTGTGCTGATAAAGTTTTTCTGTCACCCTTAAGAAGTTAAAACAGCAAGGAGTTTTTGGCTCTGAATTATTGCACTGACTACTGTGGCTTCTTATTCTGTATTAATAGCTTTAGTTTAAAATGCTACCCTGAATGACCTGCAGTGAACTTCAGAGACCATAGAAGTACAACTGCCTACTAAAAGAATTAAAAAATGTTACCTTCACTAATATTTTTGTTACAACTCAGCTCTAATACTTATGTCTAAATGCCTTCATCTTTAGTAAGGCAAACTTTGATGACAAGTATGACTGTCTATTCATTTGTCATTCACCATATAAAACAAAAAAATACATTAGATGCTAGCACTAACCTTTGTTTTCTCAAACTTCCCAAAAAGGATACGATACGACTGGTAACAATGAAAAATGCAGTATCGTGGGGACTATAGTGCTAAACCAGCTTTATTCAACCCAAATAAAGAAAATCCAGAGAGGTCTGTCAAAAGGATAGATCCCCTAATTAATGTGCATATAAGCAGTGTTAGCATAGACTATTGCATTGTAAATTTTATCAAATCCTAGGTTTGAACAAAGCATTTAACTTCAAATTAACTTGCACATTGGGTTGGTACATTCAAATATAATATGAAGAAGTTCAGTGTGCCTGGAATACCTGCCATTTTGCAAGTTTTCTACTAGACCACAAAAAGTCAAATATTGAGGCAAGGGTTTATTTTCTAGCAGTTAATATCCACGAATATTCAGTTCATACTTAAAGACATGCACAGTCTTAATCTGACAGAATGGTTTATATAGCGTTGGTTTCATAGGAAAACAGCTAAAAGTGCTCTCAGTTTCATCTGCATAAGGTGAAGTGCAGCCCTCTAATTGTGCTTGGTGCATGCCACCACTTGCTCTGCCTCTGGTTGCCCAGGTACACCATCAGCAGGAGGATAAGTACTGTATGGCAAACAGGGCTGATGTTAATATACTGTACAGTGTATGATGAGAGTAAACAAAATGGAATTTCATTTATTTAACAATGAGTGACTGTTACTGTCCAGTTCAGTGCATTACTTTATTCTGACTAGGTAGAGTCTGTATGAGAATGCACACTGCTTGGCCTTGTTCAATTCAAATGCATGATAAATTAATGAGTATTTGCTTGTGTGGTGATAGTTTTTTTCTCTCACCTCTAAATAAGTTGAAACAGCTTATTAAAAGGAGTTTTGGGCTGTAAGAATGTTTATATTCCAGAAAGTGTTTGTCCAAGTATAGTTTTCAAGAGGTAATATATGTATGTGTTGGACCTGGGTGGGTGTTGGTCTGGGAGAGACTCTGTGTGGATGAAAAGCAGCAGGGAGTTAAAACTTTTAAGAGACTCCATCCATGCATGGTGTGTGTGTGTGTGTGTGTGTGTATGTGTATGTGTACCTTTGTGGGACTGGCTACCTTGATGTAGTACAGAGGCTTGTCACAATACAACATTGTGACTAAAAGCTGGTCTGTTAATCTGACAATGGTGATTGAAAGGCCTTATTACTGTATAGGAATAGGAGCCATGTGTGTTACATCTTCATATTTCATTTTTATGGTATATGCCCTAATATTTATAGGATATGTTACAGAGTAAATGATGATTGTGCCAGGTGGGAGGCACGGACACTGGAGTGGGGTAGCAGGGCACAGATGGGGGTAGCAGTGTCTCAACTTGGTGTATACATCTGAAATTCCACAGCTCACCCCTGAGTCAAAGCACACACTGAGCTGCATATTGTCAAGGGGTTAAGAGCTGATAGAAGAAATTATTTGGGTACATTAGGGAAAAAGGAAGAAAGAATAGAATTGTTAGGCTATCAGAGGAAAGTAGGGTAATAGAGAAGGAGAGACAAAAGGCAGCCATCCTAAATGATTACTTCTGCTCTGTCTTCACCAGAGAGGACAGTGGGCCCTTACCAGAGAGTGTTATCAAGGTGGTTGCTAAAGGGTCCTGGAGATGAGGCAGCTAGTATTTGCCAGTAAAAGGGTCCAGAAATGGTTAGCTGCCCTTAAGATAGACAAGGTCCAGGGACCAGATGGGATGCATCTGAGGGTACTCATAGCACAGGCAGTGCAACTGTCTGAACCCCTGGTAGGGCTGTTCAAAAGCTCATTGTAGTCTGGGGTAATTCTGAAGGACTAGAGAATGATGGTTATGGTTCTGCTCCACGGGGAGGAAACAGGGAGTAGGTGGGAAACTCAGACCTATCAGTCGTACATACTTGTAGGAAACTGATGGAGTTACTAGTCCAGGAGGACCTTGTGGACAGCAGTGGCCTCCAGGATGATAAGCAGCATGGGTTTGTAGCAGGGAAGTCTTGTCAGAAGAACCTAATAGTTTTCTTTGACTGAGTGGCAAAGACATGTGGTGGATCTACTCTCTTTTGATTTCAGCAAAGCCTTTGACTCAGTGCCACACAGTTGAGTACTGAAAAGAAAATGGAGGATCTGGGGGCTACAAGGGACATAGTTAGATGGGTAGGAAATTGAATGAGGGGAACGCAGCAATGGGTCATGGTAATGGGGTCAAACTGGAAGAGAGTTAGGTCACAAATGGGGTGCCACAGGGGCCCTTCCTGGGCCTGGTCCTGTTCAATATCAGTAATGCTGGAGAAGGAATCCAGGGCAGGTTGTGTGGCTCTTTGCAGATGACACAAAGTTCTGTGGAGAGTCATGGCGATGAGGAATTAGGGAGCTGCAGAATGACCTGCATAGACAGGAGAGGTGGTCTGAGGTTTGGCAGTTGAAATTCAATGCCAAAAAGTGCAAAGTGAGGCACTAGGGAGCAAGAACCCCAGGGTGGAGTACTGGATGACACCCTCAAACAATCAAGTTAATGCAATAAGGCTATTATGAGAGGCAAATAAGATGCTGGTATATATTGGGAGGGGTACAGACAGTAGAAAGAAAGAGATAGTATTACCTCTTTAAAGGCAAATGGTAAGGAGGCATTCCCGGAGTACTGCACCTAGTTTTGAGTCCTCACCTAAGGAAGATAAAGGCAGGGTAGAGATGGTGCAGCGAAAGGGTGACCAGGACGATACAAGGCCAGCAGGGCAGATCTTAAGAAAAGAGCAGGCTAAAGGCATTAAACATGTACTAAGCTTGAGACCAGACAGGAGAGGGTGATATGATACAGACCTTCAAATTCTGAAAGCAATAAATAAGGTGAACTGTGAGAAGTTATTTAGCATAAGCACAAATTTGAGGGTCATAGGAGCATGAGTGGAAACTGAAAGGAGGAAAGTTTAAGAGGGATCTGAGGAAGTATTACTTTACTGAGAAGGTGGTGGAACCTTGGAGTAGTCCTTCAGCTGAGGTGGTATGAGCCAAAACCATTACTGGTTTCAAGCACATTTGGAAAGATATAAAGCCACAAAATTGTTATTGCACCAGCACAGCATAATGAACTGTATAGAGAAGAGCAAGACATAGTACCCAGAGAATTGAGTTTACAAATCCACAACAGCATGATCCAGGAGCTCAGGGTGATGACCCAAAAATGCTATCAGAGGAGGAACAGGTTCCATCAACCCCCCCCCCACTCCCCACAAGGCAACCAGGCTGTTAATTTTAATGAGGGTGATAATAATAAAACTCCTCCTAGACAGCATTCTCAAAAGAACCTGAGGAAGAGAGACCATCCACAGAACCTATGCAGAACTCCTTCATACACTCATAGAACTAAGAGGAGAAATTCTGTACATATTAAGTTCAGAGTGGGCATGTAGGAGCCCCGGATAGAGTTTTGTTGCCCAGTCTCTCTTGAAGAACAGCTTGGGATTTGTAACTACAGAGATATATTCCTTAATCCATACATCAGGAGATACAACAAAGACAATCTTCAGTGCTAATTTCAAGGCTGCAGTGGGTCTAGATACACTTTGCTAAGTTTTCCATGAAGTAAAGAATATTCTGCTATGGTCCCCCTTTTCTGTCATTTCCCTTACCAAGCCAACATTTAAGATCATCAAGGTTCTTTTCAAAATAAAGGGTGCCTTATCACCGACATCTTATATTGGTTAAAGAAAATGCACCATGTTGGGGTTCCCAGACCTATCTTGAATCAGAGCATATATGGACTGGGGATGGAAGATAAAGGTTCACCTGCCCCAATTGGATACTGGACTGAAACACCTTCCCAATTGTTTCTATTTAGGCAGGGATGGAGGATTTCTTTTTTATGCAGGACAACCAAAATCTTGTTTTCATTGTGGCCCCCATTCTCAGCTAAATGGTACTTGTGACCAGGCTAAGTGTTTCCTCAGTTCCAGCATTGGACATCTCAGCATTCACTGCCAGAATCCAGTACGATGTAATTTTTGTGAGGACAGAAGTCAGTCATACAGAAACTGTCCCTGGGCTTTGCACAATAAGGGGGACCAGATAGAACAAGCAGAGCAAGATTTTTTTTGTTATTGCTCAAAGACAGAAACAAAAGTGGCAGAGGAATCAGCACCAAAGGAACCACCACAGCTCCAGTCCTTGTTGATACAGGATACCTTCAGAACTGAAACTTCTAGGAGTGAAGATCCAACGGTACTGCCAGGACCCCAAGATCCAGAAAGCAGGATCGAACAGTCATGGTCTGAAGAGACAGGCCCCTAGGAAAGGACCTAGGGATACATTTCTACAGAAACAAGGAATCCACCTAGAAATTAAATTTGAGGCCTTAGCCTCTCACAGATCTTGGGGGTACACAGAAGATGATTCCAATGTGTCATCGGTAGCTTCATTACAGCCAGACCCATCCACAGACAAAAAAGCTTCTACAGACTCAGGGTCATCTAGAAGGAAAAGATCGAGACAGAAGGTGGGTGGGGGGTAGGGCTCTGAAATAATGATGGTGTCTAATACGGTTGTGGTACTCTTGTTATTGATAAGTTTTATGACTAACATCTTGGTTAATATAGCAACACTTAATATATGGAGCATTAAGAACCGAGATAGAAGGACCACCACATTTTCTATACTACGAGACTTGCCGTATGACATTTTTTTTACTGCAGGACACTCACCTGCATACTAATAAGGAAATAGCTAAAGCCTCAAAAGATTGGTTTGTGGTACTCTCTTCTTGGTCCTTGGGAGAAGACCCCTGCTCAGGAGTGGACATCCTTTTTAAATCTGTAAACTTTAAGGTTACCCCTTTGGTTCACCTGGTTCCAGGGAGGGCCCTGATATTAGATAGTATGGTCAGAACTCCAGATTTCCATCTTATTAATATTTATGCACCCCAAACCAGGTTTGCTTGGGTGGAACTCTTTAATCTACTGCAACCTTACCTCTGCACAGCTAAAGGTGTAATTTTGGAAGGGGATTTTAACTGTGGGCTCTCCCTCAAAGACAAAAGTGGGAATTCTGAGAAGGTATATGGCAATTTAAACTTTTTGAATAAAAATTATGATACTGCAAGTCTTAAGGATAATATGGACAACCCCCAGAAAGCACCAGAATACACTTTTGTTAAAGGAGAACTCTCATCCAGGATTGAGTTCCTCTTTTGATTGGTTACCTAATAGTAATGTGCTTACTATTCCAATAGGAATGACTGATCATAAATTGGTAGGGACTCAAATAAGTGCCCCACAAATCCACCAAAAGGGTAGATGTCTAGCTGCTGAATATCTCTTTACTACATGAAGGCAACATAATTAAAGCTTTACAGAGCTTAGTTAAAATCTCCCTCTATTTTTATGAAAGCCCTAGGAGTGGTGGTTGGACTCTAAACAGGACCTGAGGCTCTTTTTTCAGCAGAAAGGGAGAAGATTAAAAATGAATCACACCTAAAACACCTACATTTACAGAGACATTTGAAAACCTATTTTCCAAGAAAAAGTGGACAGGGCAAATAAATAGAATGAAATCAGCAATGACACAAATACAGTACAGTATAGCAACATCCATATTATTAGAGCAAAAATATAGGAAACAAGAGAAGGCACAGCAGATCAACCCTTATGAGAACTGCAAAGAGCAAGTGGAAAAGAAGTACAGTATATGGCACAGCTTAAAGAGGCACAAGGGATTCTTAAACAGGATAGTGCCTCCATATACTCTATTGTTACGAAACATGCTGGGACACCATTTGGAAACCACTCCATAGGGCTCCATCTGCTCCCTTTTTTCAATCTTTTCTAGTTCCACAACTTTCTCAACATGAAAGTAAGATCATAGGGGTTCCAATCTCCAAGGAAGTGGTAATAGACTCCATTAAATCACTCTGAACAGAAGTAGCTCCTAGTCCTGATGGGCTACCAGGGGAAGTTTACAAAATAATATCATCAGAATTGGATGATGACTTGGTCTTGCTGTTTAATTATACTTTAATCCAGAAATCCTTGGACCCCAAGTTCTCAGAAAGCCTTTTAATATTTTGACATCAAAAAGGACACAGAGTCCAAATGGGAGATTGGAGGCCAATTAGTTTACTGAATACAGACTGGGAAGTGCTGGCAAAAATATTGGGGAATGGATTGTCTAGAGTGGTGCATACTTTGATCACACCATCTCAGACATGCACATTACCTGGATACATGATTCAGGATAATTTAATGGAATATGACAACTCCAACCAGGCATATGGTTTTCTTCTGACCCTTGATTACGAGAAAGCTTTTGACACAGTGTCTCATGAACTTTTATTCATGACCCTATGTAACTATGGTATTGCTGAGCATTTGTTATCTGGATTCAGCCATTAAATGTTACTGCCAGTACTAAATTAAGTAGTTGCTGGGGTGTTAGGAGATATGGTACCAGCCAAACATGGGATTACATAGGGTTGCCCACTCAGCTCAGTTTTATACATTTATGTATTGATCCGTCCTGGGAAAATAGATTCAGATCAGGAAATTAGGGAGGTATTAGGTCCAGAAGGTATAGCTTCCCTCACACAGTGGTATTTGCAGATGACATATATATATAGATGACTTCTATAAGGATCAGCAGACCCAGAACTGGAGCAGTGGCAAAGATTCTGGGACAACGTCTCAGAGCTCCTTGGCAAGGGAGTTAAAATCTCTCCTCAAGTGCTCATGATGGAGGGTCAAGAGGTCCTTGATCCCACTGAAATTGCCAGTTTCTTCAACACAGTCTTTGCTGACCCCAGTTCCATCATCCCCACCGAGCTGCCCATACCCCTTGCAGGGAACCCAGTCATTATGCTTCACAGATGGGCTCTGAGCCAGGGTACCCTAAATTCTACTTTGAGGCTGTTTCAGTCAAAGACACCTCAAAATACATCAGTAGGGTACTTGGCAAAACTAGGTGTAGGAGTGATTCATTTGATATGAAAATTCTTGCCCTGGCCATCGAGGGATTTTCCACCCCATCTCAAGAATTTTAACTTTTCAGAGTGCTATTTGCAGCTCCCTGAGAAGTGAAATCCACACTAGTTACACTACTTTTCAAAAGTGGTGACCACACTAGCCTTACCAGTTACAAAGCCATTTCTATTCTCTCCCCATCTAAGGCCCAGAGAGAATAGTCTCTCTCAACTTGTCATACCTTGCAAAAAACAATGACCAGTGTGTACCACAGCATAGCTTCAGGAAGCTACACAGCACCAACATGGTGCCGTTGGAATACACCAACTATGTTCATGAGGCCTTTGACAATGGTGACCTCATCTGAGCTATATATAATGACCTTACTAAGGCTTTTGACCTGGTCAACCTTAAGATCCTACTTAAAAAACTCCTTGGCTTGGATTTGTCACAGAAAACAGTTGCCTAGTTTTACAGTTATCGCACCAACTGCTCCCAGCATGTGAAGATCGATTAATCTTTGTCCCATACTGGGAGTAGCTATTTGTGTCCTCCTGAGCCCCATCTTGCACCCACAACACCAGAAATATGGCCAGGAATGCCCTTAAGCCTCCTTTCTTGCATACTCAGCTGTGCAAGCGGTCATTTGCTATCAACCTGGATGTCATCAACATTAGAGACTATGGAACATTTATGTTTTGTATTTTTATTTATTTTACTATGAAAAAGCTCCACTTAGCAATGCTCATTTACAAATAATGTGGAGGAAAAATGCAAAACTAATGTAAAACATGCTGAACTGTGTCTAAATATTATGTTTTGTTAATGTTGCCTAGAAAGCATCAGCTGCTCTTTTAACACTGGTTAACAGGTATAATCTAACACAAAGATAATAATAACAAAATTGATAGAACAGAAACTTATGGCAAAAATTATGTATACAGAGTCCTACTACAAATATAGAAATTGTGGCATCCACTAAAAAATTCATAATTTATACATCTGTTCTTTTAGTGGCAACCACATTTGTCAACACAGAATTGACCAAGAAGGACCTTAAAATAAGAGGGGCTAGGAAGCGAGCACATTTTGAGCAAGTCTTGTAGGGCATTCCAAAACATAGGGGCTGGTGTCTGTGACTACAGTAAAGAACTATGGCGCATGATTGCAGTAAGATGGTGAGAGCCACTTTTTAGTAAGAGGCTTAAACTGTTTTAGCGTATGGTATGCCATGGGGGCGGGGGGGGGTGTTGGGAGAAGCTATATCCTGGAACTTTCTGCTTCTTATGGCTGTCTTCAAATGGAGTATTTGGCAGAAGAGATGCCAATTTATGTTGCAGTAAAAAAACAGTGCCACTGTCAGTTCCAACAGGTAAATACTGATGCAAAAATGCTGACAGTCTATGTGAAGGAGAAATCTTTCCTGCCTCTTTCTATGTTGTCCAGCTTATGGAAAATGACACCATGGTTAGAATGACTGTAACAGGACTAAGATAAATAGTTCATTTTTTCAGTTTTTTTCCATTCCCTTTTCTGTGTCTTTGCCCTCCTGTTGGAATGACTTCCTGTCTTCTTGTGGACATGTACCACTCTTTTTCCTCATTTTATACTATTTCCAAAACATGTTTCTTTTAGCCAGCCTGTCAGTACAGTGGTAGTGCTACCACTCATGATACCGATGACCCTGGTTTGGGAAGGAGCCTGAGTCATTGGGGGCTGGGTGGGGAGGTGAGCAGAACATCTCAGAGGATGCTGTTCACCTCAGGGAGGAGGAAACCAGACTCTGCTGTGCTGCTGTCACGTGAATGACCACAGGTGGCAGTGCAAGTGGTGCTACAGACTGAGGGAGGGCATCAATGTGGTCTGACAAGCAGTGCACATTAAGGATTCTTCTTAGCATCCTAAAATGGGCTGGGTCAGAAAATGGGAAAAGGCCAGATGCTGTGGCATCAGTACCCCATAAAGGGTGATAGTTCCTTCAGAACAGAAGCATGAAAGATCAGACTCACACATTTAACATTTCACTCTGCCAGCCACAGTACTGTGCTACTACCCATGCTCAGTAACCTCATCCAGTCCAGCAGCACAAGCATTCCTATGCTAAATAAGCATTCCTACATACTTAGTCATTTACTGGATCACTGGAGCAGGATGCTGGGAACCCAGTTTATAAGGGGGCACAAAGTATAAAGACTGTGGAGACTTTTACACTTATGCAAGATATCAGAGTATCACTGGAAACAAGATTTGAAACAGAGAAACAGAGAATTGTGTTAGACAGAAAAAGCCCACAACAGTTCATCCAGTCTGTCCTAAGATTCACCATTTGAGATGATTTAGCCTCTGAACAATCAAGGGAGAGTACAGTTCACAGTTGAAATCTGAGATATCATGACTGCAACTGCTATGAGCACAAGGGATTAACTGAACTGACCATTGGCTGATTACATCTAGCAGATCTTATGTTCCTATGTACAAAACAAATAAAACATATTCAAATAGGCAGGAGTTACAGACCTTTGCATCTCCTTACTTATTTTACTAATAAATGATTTGCATGCATTACTTTATACTGCAGCACCAAACAATCACAGGATTTGTAGTGCTACAAGCATACAACACTAAATTGTAAGTACTTGTAGCTGTCAGTGTATTAATATATGCAAAGTAGTCAACACAGGATCAAATTAGTAGTGTCAGTGGCTCAGTAGGTAGCACACTCGCCTCTGAGGCCGGGAGATCAGAGGGCTGTGGGTTCAGTTCCCACATCTGGCACTTGGGTTAATATCCCAGTACTGACACTGTAGTGCAGCATGAGAGGGGTGCTGCACTTCTGAGGTGCCATCTTTCGGATGAGACGTTAAACCGAGGTCCCATCTGCCTGGATTGGTGGTAGCTCAGGTGGATGTTAAAGATCCCATGGCACTTATCGAAAAGAGTAGGGGAATTTCCCAGATGTCCTGGCCAAATTTCCCTCATTCACTAAAAATACCACCAACAGCTTAATCTGGTTCAAGGTCAGTTGGCATTCATCTGCATCCCCCTCCCGCGGGTCGTGCCTGAAAATAGGCAGGATTTGTCTAGTGCACTTACCCGGTCAACAAAAGCTAAATAAATAAATAAAATAAAAATTATAAAATCTTTTTTCAGATCACACATGTTGGCCACAAATTTGTCATAATACAGAACAGCCGAATCACTATCATGTTTTCAATCTTTTACAAATGGTTAATACAGTCAGGCCTGTAAGATGACAAGTTGCATAAGGAAGGACTATATAAAATATTCAGGAGTGATGATATGGAACAAACAGTTTGATTAAGTGTACCAAATATTACTGCATTTGGGAATCCTCATTCCTCTGACCTTTGAAGAATAGGTCCTGGGGATCCCCACGGCAACACATCAGAAAGGGGATACCAGACGGTCCTGTTAACCCTAGTAGTAGTAGCTTTAAAATGTATCACAGGGGCGGCTCTGTCTGGAACTCCCACTGTGGGAAAGTGGGTGCGGAGGAGGTTCAGGAGGTGCGATGGAGGCCCTGACAGCTAGGCTCCAACTGGACTGCGTTATGATAAGCATGAGGCAAGGTGCAGAGGTTGGGAGGCCTGGTTGTTGGGTAGGGAGAGGAATCCCACTCTTTCACTATGGATAACTGCTGAGAATACACGTAACTATATTCTAGGATGTGTGCATGAACTTGAGCACTCTGGCGGGGTCCTCTGTTCTTGATCACCTGAGGTAGTGCAACGTGAACTACCAGAGTAATTATTGTGCCAAAGGCAGGAGCAGGAGGTCCCCTATATTCCACAGTAGAGATAATGGATATAGATAGGGGGAGAGACTAGGGAACGTACGTATGGCCACTTGTTGGGCCCCTTTTTTTAAGTTGGCCCTTATTTTCTTTTCACTTTTACTGTTATATGTTTCAACAGTAAGTTTATTCAGTAGCATTGATCCCCAGAAACTTGGGAAACACTTTGCTTACTGTCCTTTACTTAACAGCAGCCATACTGTAAGTATGCTTTTGGTACTGGTATATTAAGATGTCAGTTATCGAGTGAGACAGAGTAGGAACATTGGTGTTGGATCAGCATGTGATCATGTATTAACATATATTTGTTTATCTCATCTCAGTTTATCTTTCTGTATGTCTGATATGCTGCTGTATCACAGCAAGTAATAAGCAGCTAGCCCAGATATTCAAAGAGTTGAGCCATGACTTAATAGGGTTGCGCCTGCGCAAGTCAGAAAATGCGCCATTCTGCGAAATTCAGCAGGAGGCAGTTGCGCCCCCCAAATCACGCTGAGCAACAGCACAATAATAATGAATGCATGTGCAACTGAAGGGGGAGGAACCATGCATAAATGGCGCAGTGTGATATTCAACAACATCCGCCATGCGCAATGGGGAGCCAGCGGAAGTTGCGCCATAGTGGAAATGAGCCAAAATAATAGGGAGCAAGGGAGAGGCACAAGAACGCTACAGGGAAGCCACGTGAGGGCAAAATCCAGCAGAAAACACTGGGCAGCAGGGACACACAGGGCAGGCCAGAAAAGGGCACCTGGAAGCAACAGGCACAGGGGAAGGTGTGGGGAGCCACAGTGCAAGGGCTATGCCAGCATCAACTGCCAGGTGGTGTGCGATGCCAGGGGGTGCATAATCAATGTCTGTGCCATGCACTCTGGGGGAGCACATGATGCTTTCATCTGGTACCAGTCGGCACTGTGCCACAGATTCGAGAGTGGGGATATCCCCACTGGCCACCTAGTGGGTGAGTATGCAAACCACATGGACAATCATAGGGCCTGGGGGGGCATGGTCAGAGGTGACATGGGTAGTGGCCTACATGATGATGCTGATCACCAAACTAACCTCCACCCTCTACACACAGATGACAGTGGATACCCATTCCGTCCCTGGCTGCTCACACCCTACCGGCGGCCCGTGACCCCCCATGGCAACAGCGCTACAATGAGGCACATGCCACCACGTAATGTCATCGAGCGGGTGTTCAGGATGCTGAAGGCACGTTTCCTTGCCTGGACACCTCCGGCGGTGCCCTACAGTACAGCCCCTCAAAGGCCTGTGGGCTATTCCTGGCCTGTTGCATCCTGCACAACATAGCCCAGCAGTGTGGGATAGCCCGTACAGGTTGAAGGGGACAGTGATGGGGACATGAGGATGCCGGTGACAATGGTGATGGGCAGCCTCCCCCTTGGCCGACAGGACCCCCGACTGCTCCGGCTGGCACAGCTGCACCGGGACACCATCACAGAGGAGCACTTCAGCCAACCCAGGTAAGTCATGGGGCCATGTGCAACCAACAGTGGCTAAGGCACAACCCACAAACACATGTGGACACATACCAGGGGTGCATTCTGTCAAGGGAAGTGGCCGGGCATGGAACCACACACAACCAGGGATGGGTGAGGTCTAACATGCAACAACGGATGGACACACACACAATGCCAGACATGCACAAGGGTAGGAGGCACACGACCCAGAACACCACCCTAGCCACACATGTTAACAGACCACCACGCACTGCCTGTCCTTGTGCATGTGTCAGATGCTGAACACCATTGCACATTGGTGTACAGCGCAATCAGGCATCATCATGCACACACAACTGCGGACAGCAGCCGGAGGGTGTCAGATGGACTGTGTGTCCACGATGCAGGGCGGTACCCACCTGTGCAATGCCGCTGAATGACACAATGCACACAGGGCAGCACCAGACAGTAGCCGTGTTGGGAGACAGGTCAGTCACGTGCCACAGTGCCCTGGCCACCACGGATGCATGGGCAGCCCCACCGAGACCCGCCAGCACTGGCAGGCTGACCACTGGCCTCATGGGGTGGCACCGATGGTCCCCCAGGGTTTCCACTGCGCGACCATGCTCGCGCAGGGGTCTGCAGCACACCAAACATGCCTGCTGCAGGCGTGCTCGGGATGCCCACAGCTGAACCCGGTGTCGACAAGGAGGGTGTCACATGGTGCTGGGAATGGGGGGGTGGACAGTGCACTGCGTGGTGTCTGCGATGCATGGGCACATGACTGTGTGCCCATTGTGGCCATGACAGCAGTGAATGCCTGTGTCTGCCTGACAATGGCAACGGTCACATTCTCCCGCAACCGTTCCATCCCTGCCAGGATCAGAGCGGTGTCTCTGCTGCGACGCTCCTCTGCCCACTCCAGAGCTACACATAGTGCATCCACCGACGTCACAAGCAACATCTGCTGGTTGACTGATGCTTGCAGTATCTTGGTGTGCTCATCAAGAGGTCATCTGCCTCTGCATCCTGCTCCCTCAGGGTGTGCCGCAGCCCTGATGCCCAGCACCCCTTGAGGTGGGTGCTGCACACTGGGACCAGGTCAGGGCATGTCCACAGGTGGTGCACTGATGCGGCCCCGACCCTGTACCCCTCAAGCCCATTGGCCGACTGCTGATGCTGCCCCTCTGGCTGCCACTCACCAGGGCTCACTGTTGCCGCCACAGTGGCCACAACAGTCCCACTGTCCTGTACACACACCAGTGCTGCCCCACTGGTGCTGACAGGCACAGGCTGGGACTGTGATGACACGAAGGCCTCCACGGCGGCACCACCACCCACAGCCATGGCCATGATGTTACCTGCTGTGTGGCCATCCCGTGGCACACACGTGTCACTGCCCATGCCGTTAGCGACATCATCATCGGTGACGGACCCGGCACCAGCCCGAGTCACAGCATGCTGGCATCCGTGGATGCTGGCACACTGGGACATGGGCAGGGCCTCCTCCACACCTGTTCCAACATCAGTCTGGACAGCCAGGTGGGCCCACTGTCGCACTGAGCCATGTATACCTGTGGAGGTGGATGAGCCCTCCTCCATCTCCATCTGACTGTCCTCAGTGGACAGGCCCACCACCACTGACCCATGCAGATGCTCAGGATCTGTAAGGGAAAACAAAGTTGCGTTACTGCATGTGACCTACCTGCCCTCCCCAATAGACAGACCATGACCTATCATGCAGTGACGGGCTACCACCGTCTGGAAACCCCACCTGGAACACCCTCAATGGCACAATGCTGCATGCTTCCAGCAACCCTCTCCTCCTGTGGGGTCAGGTGAGCACCTCCGGCTGTCCCCACCTGTCACAGCTCATGCTGCCCTGATGGCAGCCACCTTCTCCTTTATCCTCCTCCTGTCTGTGCCCATCTTCTTCTTGCACTCCTGCACGAGCACTGGTGGCTGCCATGCAGGTTCACTGCACCACTTCCTCCCATGCAGCAGCACGGCCATGTGGTGTTCCCTGCCGTCCGCTGAGAAGTGGCTCCTGATCCAGGTAGGCCTCAAACAGGGCATTGGTCTCGGCCTTGGTGAAATTAGGCCTCCTCCTCCCACCACTGTGTTCCTCCTCTCCCACAACTCGCTCGGTCATTATTTAGCCTGTGAGAATGAAAGTTGTTACCTGTGACTGTGCAGTCCCATGCATGTCCCAGAATCCACAGTCCACACTCCCAAACAGCATGCAACTTACCAATAGACTGCAGTAACTGACTATGGCCAGTGCAGCCCAATGTCGCACCTTTATAGTGCAACCCATGCAAATGAGGTGAGGTGCAACTTTAAGTGGATGCATACTGCAGTGCTGTGCCATTGAATGCTGATTAGATGATTTGCGTATGACGACTGAATATCGCGCTGTTGCGCTTTACTGGTGTGTTGAACCTGCTGAGCCAAGGCGCGGTTCAGTGACATCACGCAGTACACATCTCTGCGCTTGCCGGGTTATTGACACAGGCGTCTGCCACGCTGCTGGCGTGCTGTGCGGGAGGCAATGCAGGGCATGGCCACCATTGTGCCAGTGGTGCTACAGCGATGTTCACCTATATGGCGCTGTGGCAGGGGCCATCATAGGCCTGCAGGGGCAACAGTGCGGTAGGCCGATACTGGAGGGTAGCACACAGGCATCCAATCGCGCTACGCATTGGGTTCCAATGGCGCTGTGCCTGTCCATGCGCCACAGACCCTTGACCCTGTGCCCAACCTTTGCCCCTTAGGTGCCATGCGTCAGGCATGGGTGCACCACTATTTCGCTGTTCAGTGACAGCGCGATAGGGAATGGCAGCGCTGTACTGCGCAGCATCTGCACGTGGTGGAGCTGCACTGCAGAGTGCCATTTTGAGCTGACTGAGCAAGTGAGATGGCACGGAGGAGGGCTGCCCAGTGGACCCAAATTGAACTGGCCAACCTGGTGGCCATTGTTGAGCCACTTTATGGCCCACTGTTTGGGGAGACACCCCTGGACAGGTCCAGGAGCCAGGTGTGGGAGGAAGTGGCCAACACCCTGGAGGAGGCCACAGGGAGGGGGTGGATGGCGAGCAGAGCTGCCACAGGTATGGTGACCTGAGGAGGAGGAGGGAACCAAACCTGCTTGCCCGCCTGCAGGCACGTGCCAGGAGAAGTGCGGTGCCACAGCCAGGTAGGTGTTATGTCCACACTTTTTATCTTCCATATGGGTATCACGGTTGTATGTGTCTGGAACATGGGGAGGGACCATCTGGTGTTGGCTGTGGTGGTGTTATCAGGGTGTGGGGTGGGTGGGTCTGGCTGGGTGGGAGTGCACACACATGGGGGCAGGGGGACTTTGCTACAGGATTGTACTGATGTTCCTCTCTCCATGTTTGCACCACAGGGCTGGAGGAGAGGTGTCTGGCCAGGGAGATGCGGTGCCAGCAGGGCGACAGGGCGGTGGGAGGCGATGGTCCACACAGCCCGAGGACCGGCCTGATGATGGTGAGTGCCATACCTCCATGATTGCTATTGCATGCTGTGTAACAGGGTGGGCAGCGGGGCATGGCCACCATCCATTGACACCACTGCCATGCACACAACTTGTTACAGTCAGCACTGTCCAGTGGCACTGCATGTCTGGGAGTGCGTTGATGGTGGTCCATGCGTGCACCGGGTACATGGCTGTGCCACTGCCTTAGCACCACATAGCCATGTCACTAAACGGCCACAGTGGTGCTGTGCATGACTTGGCCAGTGGGTGTGTGCAGCGGTCTGCATGGCTGTATGTGCCTGGGTGGGCAGGTCTTGTGGACGTGATCACTGTGGATGGTCACACACCATCACAGAGGCATGTCCCATGGCCGTATGCCATGCACAGTGGGTGGGCTGTATGGGGCTGTGCATTCACACCTATTGACTGTGCTCCCTTGTCCTAGGTGTCCGCCAGCTGCAGGAGATAAGGAAGACATTGCAGGAGATCCTCAATGTGGCCCGGGCATCGTTGGAGATCCAGCAAAGGACTGACCGGCTTGGGGTCCAGAGAAGACGCAGGAGGCAGAGCAGCCAGAGCAGGGAGCGGGGCTCCCATTGATCATCCCTCTGCCCTTGATTTCCCCTACCCCCTGGACCCACCCTCACACCCCTCCTTTCCTGTCCCATTTGTTCACCCCTGCCCCTTACCCACCGCCACCTTGTTTGTGCCTCCCACCACATTTGTATATAGTTTTGTAAATAGTTCCTTTTGATATGTTTGAATACAAATCTTTTGATATGAATACTGTGGTGGTCTCTGATTTGCAGCGGGCTATAGGTGCTCAGCTGCATTGGTGTGCATGAGCGTCAGAGCGGGTGCAGTCATGGGTATATGTGTGTGTGTGTCCGTGGGGAGGTGACTATGGTGTGGGAGTAGCTATCAGTCAGTGTCTGTGGTATGTGTGTTGTGCCCTGTGCACTGGATGGCTGTGTGTAGTGGTCCATGGTGCATGCTCTGTGTCCATGGCGCCCCTGTCAGCCCGTCCATGGCCTGTGCAGCTGACACCCTTGCATGTCTGTGACCTGCACGGTCTGCTGGCATGTCAGTGGTGGCTGTCCATGCAGGGCAGCCACTGTACCCATCACAATACTGGGTTGCCTCCTGTCACTGGTGTGGTGCATGTCTGCTTCGGGTGACACTATGGCCTCTGCAGTTGTTGTCCCACCTCCATGCTGTGGTTTGTGTGTGTTGCAGAGGATGTGCACCACTGTCTGTGACTTGTGCTCTGGGCAAATGATGGTGGCGTACAGGTCCACAGTGCCTGTGCAGGGTGGCTGGCACTCCTGTGCCATGGAGGACTGCAGGCTGTGTGTACACAGTTTCCATGGGCCCATGCTGGGGGCTTGGTTGCCCCGCTACTGTGTCCCTGTGTTGTGCCCTTGGGTATGGGTGGGTGTTTGTCCATGCACTGTGTGGCATCTGGTATGGTGCATGCTTCCATGCACCACTGTGGATGTCTGCGCTGGCTGTTGTGGCCAGTGCTGGGTCGAGGTGTGTCCTTGGGAGGGTGTGCAGGGTGCTGTACCATTGGTGGTGGTGTCTGGGGCATACCCTGTCATGTGTGGGGTACCTCGTGTGCCAACGCATGGTCAGTCTCTCAGCTGTACCTCGGGGGAGCTGTGCATGGTGGCACTGTGTATGCCCTTGTTGCAATGCTGTGTGCTGCCACCCGCTGATGGGTGCTCATGGTGGGGCTGCCTTGCATGGTTCTGTGCTGCACAGGGTTGCATTGTCACAGTGGGGTGGTAGCATGCATGGGGTTTCCTGCAGTGATGGATGCTGCTCCTGGGCAGGGTGTCTGGGGGTCATGATGCAGGTGTGCTCTGCTTTGGGGGGATGGTGTGGCACGGGGTGGTCGGCCCTCCTTGTGTGCTGGTCACAGCTTGCCAGGTGGTGTGATTGGACATCATGGCCTGGCTGTGGGTTGGTTGCTTGTCTCCATGGGCCAGTGGTTATTCCATCCCTCCCCCAGTTGTGCAGTGCATGGGGTGTAGGGGGACGATGTCTGTTCTGCTGTGTGTTCCTCTGCCCATCTGTGGCATGGGTGATGGGCCCCTACTTCCCTGGTTGTGCAGTTGCATTGCTGCACTGCTGCTGGGGGGCATCCCTGGTTGTGCTATGGCACCTCTGGACTGCTCAGCTGAACATCCCTTGTTGTGCTATGGTGCATCAGATCTGCTCAGCTTCCCCTCCCTAGTTGCACTATGGTGCAGGTGGTGCGATATTCAGTCGTCGGCTGTAAGCGCATCTTGTCCGGCTCAATTTTTGAATATCGCACCTCTTGCGCATGGGCATAATGGACTTGTTCTTGCCTCTGCTATTGCGCACTTTTTGGTGCAGTTTGAATATCTTGGCTGCTGAGTTTAAAAATATACATATTATTGCATTTGTATTCTCCATATTAACAGTGACATGACACTGAGCTAGGAGGATGCACCAGTTTTAACAAAGAGTATTTTTAAGTATTCTTTGTAAAATAGGACCTTGACAAATCCCTTGTAAAGCTGCGCAAATCGAGACAGATAAAATATATTTTGAGTGGCAGTTGCATTATAGCATTATTTGTTATCAGTAAGGCTAGGCGACTTACTTGAAACACAGGCAAATTAAAATATGTAGTAACACTGCAATCTAGCACATTGGTCTACTAGAGTGAATATTTTCTGTTTTCATGTCTCATGTGTTACAAGACGGTAATGCCTTGGGAAACATGATAGTGGCATAAAGTAGTTGTAGGACTGTAAAGTCCTTTGGAAAAGAAATGAATGGGATGCAAATTCAACTGGTGTGTGTGTGTGTGTGTGTGTGTGTGTGTGTGTATATATATATATATATATATATATATATATATATATATATATATATATATATATATATATATATATATATATATACAAAAACTTAGTTAATGATCTAGTTAGGGTACAAGCAACAACAGTAGGAAATGTGGCATTAAGGTTTCCATCCTAACACCCTACCCCACCCTGCAGGCAACAACAGGCATGGGATTGCTCACCCCATTCCATGGGTAAGTAAGCTGAGATGGGTACAGTATGTGAGAATGGGGCAAGCATTAGGGGTTGACAGCCACAAGGCACAGTCCATGCCTGTTGTTGCCTGCAGGATGGGGGTGGGTGTGGGATGGAAAGCTCTCATTCCCTACTGTCACCTTAACCCTAACTAGTGCATTAACAAAGTTTTGCAATGCATTTCTGACTTTGGAGACAGTGTAATTGTATCCTTATTAACCTGTGGCAACATAGGGCCTTTGGGCCCTGCCTCTCATCCCTCCATAATTATTTCCTTATTTGAGTGTGAGTACAGGGCCCCCATCCATCCATAATTTTGGGTCCGGCACTCCCATCCCTCCTTGGATGCATATATTTTTATTTATATATTAGCTTTTGTTGACCAGGTAAGTGCATTAGGCAGTAACCCTGCCTATTTTCAGACACGACCTGGGAGAGTATAGGAAATATAGTTGTTACAAACAAATACTAAGGTACATAGTTACAGTCTTAAGAAAAAAGAAAAAAAATTACAAAAAATATACACCAGATATCCATGCAGGAATAGACAGATTTGTACATCAAGCAGGACCATCCACACAGGGATGAGTTAGGCAAGTCAACACATTAAAGGTAGTCTGCACAGTAGTTGAAATGAGGGGTAAAGGCAGTCAGGATAGGCTTTGATTAGGTGCAGTCATAAGAGTCAAGTGCTAATAGGTGAGAAAATAGCACAATTTTGAAAGAGGTGTGGGACAAGGGCCCTTTAAACAAGGAGGAGGGTGTTCCAGAATTTAGGGTCAAAATGTGTGAATGATTGCTCACCATTTTAGTAGAACAATGGGGACAGTGAGCAGAGGGGAACTAGAGGACCTGAGTGGGTGATTGTGTAACACCGGGCTGAGCAAATCTCTAAGAGCTTGAGGGCAGGGAGATCTGGTCATGGAATCGATGAAGCAGCCTAGCAAATAGAGGTGATGGGATTTAAGAGACAGCCATTGAAGGGCAGAGTAGAGAAGACAGTGGTGGGTGAGGTGAAGGGCAGACAGAGCAAACCTACAGATATTGTTGTACATGGTATCCCACTTCTGGAGATTTGCAGCAGAAGAGTGAGAAAGGACAGGGAGAGCATAGAGGAGCCTAGGGAGCAGGACACCTCTGGCCACAGAGACCCTGGCAGCCGGGGTCAAGGAGTGGCGAACACGGTGAGCCCTATCCTCATGTTAACGGATCAACAGATTTCATTAGTGTGAGCAGTGAAATCAAGTACAGGATCAAGCGTCACACTAAGGTACCTGAAGGAGCTCGTGGTCGGTACACTTGAGCCATCAAAACATAGCACACAAAACCTAGGGGACAGGGCCTGAGTTTTCCTAGCGGACCTGAACAGCATGGCCTGGGTTTTAGGAAGGTTGAGGATGCACATAACTGTGCCATTTGTACATATTTTGACCCACAATTTTCAACATACCCTTCTTATGACCCCACCTCATAAACAAGGGTGGTGAACAATTTTAAATCCTGATCAAAAGATCATTTCACCAACAAAATGTGAAATCGCCTTGCGGGCTGGATTTGCATAATTCCACCGACATTGTACTTGAGATGGGGTCTCAAAAAGGCATATTGAAAATGTGGCATAGAAATATGCAAACATTTTGTTTTATTTATTTAGTTTTTGTTGACCAGGTAAGTGCACTAGACAAATCCTGCCTATTTTCAGGCACAACCCGGGGGAGGGGGATACAGATGAATGCCAACTGACCTTGAACCAGATTAAGCTGTTGATGGTATTTTTAGTGAATGAGGGAAATTTGGCCAGGACACTGGGGAATTTCCCCTACTCTTTTCGATAAGTGCCATGGGATTTTTAACATCCACCTGAACTACCACCAATCCAGGCAGATGGGACCTCGGTTTAATGTCTCATCCGAAAGACAGAATGGCATAGCTATGCAACAGAATTGAAAACCCAATTGAAATACATTGAAACTCACTTACTCCAAATGAAACCTATAAAAATACTAAGTCTCAATTGCTTTTTCATGAGTAGAAATCCTTTTCGTGAATATGACAAAGCTCACAAACGATCAGTCCATGAAAAAGAATCAGAAAAACTAAGTCCCAAATCATTTTTGTGGTAGAAATCCTTTTCTCTTGAATGAAAAAGGACTCATGAAAAAGAATTAGCGAGTTACAAAAAAGGATTTAAAATTTAAAAAGAAATGCCCTATAGGGTAATTTTTCCACCATGTAACTGCAGAATCCACCAGCGGAGTCCCAATGAACAAGATACAGTACATGTGTTGGTGTCTCTGGAGGAGTTCATCTTTGTGGGTTTTCAAGGTTTTTTCCTTGTAAAATGGAAATCAAGATGGTGGCTACTGAAAAGGAATTTTTCCTCACGAAAAGATTGGCTGAGAACCAAATTCCTTTTTGTTCTAGGAATCTATCTAAAAGACTATGCGGCATGCTTAAAACCTGAAACCTTAAATTAAATAACCTTTGAGCAGACTAATATTTTTCACCAACCCAGTGAAAGTCACTTCTGTCGGGCAAGCCCTTTCTACCCTGAACATTTCAGACAAACAATCCAAACCATCTGGGTGCAGTGTTATGACACAAAAAGCACAAAAACAGCAATTTGTAACATTTTTCACTACTCACAGCTCGGAATCTGCAAATCCTACTGGAACGAAACTTGGCACATCAAAGAGACCTACAGTACCCCATGAGACTGCACTTGCAACATGTTGTGAAAATCCATAGAAGAGCTGTGAAGTTATTAAAGTACGGAAGCTGAGGTTTAGCATAAAAACAACAGCTCAACCCTAACTATAGTGGCACAACCATGCCACTATAAAATATATATATCTATATGGAAAGAGCCTAATAAAAATATGCCTGATACCCACTGCATCATGAGTGGCAAAGCCACAAGTGATGTTACAGGAGTCACAGTTCGTGAATAAGTATCAGGCCATTTTTGATTGGCACTAGGTTTGAAGAGCGTTGTTAATAACAGCACCATCCATAACAGCACCGTATTGACAGTGCTCTCCACTACAGTGGCAGGAAAGAATGCTGCCAGCCAGCACAGTGCCAACTGTAGCGGTCGCAAGCCACTACCATTGTAAACACCATACACCTTAAACTGTATTTTTATGTGGCGGGGCTCTTCCCCCTGCACCCCCATTCTTCAGGATTCCAACTCCGAGGGGGAGCAGATCACAGGCAAAACTTATCATTTGTGGGGCCATGGAATTACTGTTTCCATGACCCTTTGACTTACAAAAATTCCACGTCCCCGAGATGTAAAAAAAGGTTACCTGCCGGGAGACCAAGATTAGAACCCTGATCTCCTGGTTTGTACTGGCCGAGCTGCTGCTTCTTCAACCTGCTGGGCCACTGGGGCAGCTCAGCCAGCACTCACACTTTCTCCTCCCTTGTGTTGCATCCCTCCTCTGGCTGAGCATCCTCCTCCAGCTGAATAGTGACAGGGTAGCGGTAATTGTTGAAACTATTGCACCTGTCGCTGTTCATTCTGCTCAGTCCTGACCTGCAGTCTAC
The DNA here is from genome assembly GCA_016271365.2 of Neoceratodus forsteri. Taxonomy (NCBI): domain Eukaryota; kingdom Metazoa; phylum Chordata; order Ceratodontiformes; family Ceratodontidae; genus Neoceratodus; species Neoceratodus forsteri. The sequence goes on from CM057450.1 coordinate 1,227,660,212, forward strand.
ACTCTGCAGTTCAGGAAACATTAATCTAACTGGGTAGGGTCTGATTTATGCAATGGCATGGGTTTGTGTGGTAAAACTGTTGGATTTGCTGCTGTCTCAGGTGAGTTACAGTTGAAGTTCTATAAGTAGACTCTCCTGACTGCAATTAAATCCTGGAATGAAATGATGTCAGGCTTCTTTTCTGAAAGATCCACAGTGAGAATATTTGCTTTGTTATCTGCCTAGAGTGAGAATATCATGGTATTATCACTGTAGGTCCATGACAAGTAAAAATATCAAGGTAATTTAGTGCAGTTTGCTTTCACAGGCACACAGAAAAGACTTGCCTGCTTCTGTTGGAAGCTGAGAAACTTGCTATACTGCAGAGAACAAACTAGAATGCATTTGAGGAACTGGGAACCTGGTAAAACATAATATTGTTGGGGACTTGTTAGGAATGTAAGCTACGCTTTCTACAGAAAGTTTAATTTTTTTCTTATTGGCATTAAGAAGAGAATTTCAGGATTCCATTAAAGTGTAGTAATCTTATAACCAGAGGGGGTGAAATACAACTGAAGTTGCTTGATTCCTGTGCTAGACACCTAGGATTTGAAAGAATATTTGTGCAACATTTTAGAAGTGTCCTTCTGGCTGAGCAGTGAGTTTATCCCTGGTTTCAGATAAAGGGTTTGTGTATTAGAAGCAGACATAGCAAATTGACTTCACTGAAAGGCCTGCTTACATCACAGGTGTCACTAGTCAATCAATTGATTCTAGGTGGGGCTGTCTTAGGCATACTACACAGTGAGAAGCCAGTCAGAAAAGACTTGCCTGTCTCTGTTGGAAGCTGAGAAACTTGCTATACTGCAGAGAACAAGCAAACTAGAACACATTTGAAGAACTGGGAACCTGGTAAAACATAATATTGTTGGGGACTTGTTAGGAAGGTAAGCTACGCTTTCTACAGAAAGTTTCATTTTTTTCTTATTGGCATTAAGAAGAGAATTTCATGATTCCATTAAAGTGTAGTAATTTTATAACCAGAGAGGGTGAAATACAACTGAAGTTGCTTGATTCCTGTGCTAGACACCTAGGATTTGGAAGGATATTTGTGCAACATTTTAGAAGTGTCCTGCTGGCTGAGCAGTGAGTATGTTTTTATCCCTGGACTCAGTAGAGTGGTTTGTGTAAGAGCAGTGGTCTAGTAAATTGTGGTGTTGGTTGACTTACTATAAAGGGCAGTACTCGCCAGGGTGGTGGAGCAGTGGTGTATTTGCTTCTAACAGTCACCAGTGGTTGTGGCCTAGCCACCCACCCACCCTTCCCTCACCCCGCCCACCCCAGGTGTGGCATTTCCTTATAGCCAAGGTTCTGACATCATTTCCTCAACAGGTCTTGGGGCAGAACTGTCATATTCTTAATTACCCAGCACAGTGCATAAAGGGTAAGTACACACACACACAAAAAAAATTATATATTACTCATTGTATATTATAAGGAAGAGGGACATGTGGGGAGTGGTGCAATGCACTGGCTGTGGGGCAGCAATTTTCTGGGAGACATTCTGGAACCTGCGTTGCTGCTCTATTTGCAGGCAACTGTCAGTTCTGAGGAGGAGAGTTGCACACCTCAGGCTGAACTGCAAGGACTAAGGAGGCTTCCCCACCCAAAGAGCACCAGTTCCACAACCACTGCCTCAGAGGTTGCCATGTGTGAAGAGCAGATGGACCACAGTAGGTTCTGGGAGGGTGAGGTGGTGGAACAGAGGTGTAGCCCCAGTTGTACCTCTACACAAATCATATGTCAGTCTGGCAAATCAAGGTTCCTCTATGATGACACCCTCAGTGGAGACCAAGAAGAATGCTGGGGACATCCACAAGGGAGACCCACAAAAGAGTGGCAAGGGCGTCACAGGGAAAGAAACAGCTTCTGATAGGGGACTCAATTGTTGGGGTGAGACCTGGGGAAGGGAGAGGAGAGGGAAGTAAGGTGCCTTCCTGGTGCCATGGCTTGGAGGGACAGGAAGCAAATCCTCAGGATTGCAGAAGCAGCATCACAGGAGAGGAAACTAGATATCTTTGTCCACCTCAGGACAAATGACCTAGCTAGGCATGAGATCAGTGCAGTGCAGGATGAATTTGTGGAGTTGGGGAGGGGCCTCAGACAGGTAGCAAGCACGGTAACCTTCTCAGAGGTGCTGCCAGTCTATGGCAGGGGCGAGGCTAGGGTACTGCACACCATGCAGTTTAATGAATGGTTGCAAAACTGGTGCAGAGCACAGCGCTTTGACTTCATTGGGGACTGGGGTACACCTGGAGAGATGAAGGTCTATACTGGCATGATGGTCTGCATCTGTCCAGGAAGGAAAACATGCTCCTAGGTGACAGGTTTAATGGCTTCTTTGGCAAGCTTTTAAACTAGCCAAGGGGGGAGGTGCTGATAGGAAACAGGAAAGTTCAAGCCTCCCCCCACAAAACATGGCAGGTAGTAGGGTAAACACTGAGGTACAGAGCTTGATAGAGGGGAGGACAGGGGTAAATGGAAAAATAGACACGGGCAATAAGAGCAGGGATGGGGTAAAAAAGGATAAAGCCAACATTAAATGGAGGACAATGAGTACCAATGCCCGTAGTCTGGGAAACAAGCTTCCAGGCTAGTAGCACTGATGGAAGAGGAACACTTGGATATTGTGGCAGTCACAGAAACATGGTACACAGAGAACCATGACTGGGATGTCAACATACCAGTACACAATCTACAGAAGAGACAGGGAGGGTAAAAGAGGAGGTGGAGTAGCTCTCTACATAAGGGAAGGGATAAAAGCTACAGAACTAAAAAGTAAAGGGGGAGGACAAGAGGCACTCTGGGTCACCTTGGAGACAGGGAATGGCATCACAATCCACACAGGGGTTGTATACAGACCCCCGTCTCAAAGGGTGGAAATGGACAAGAAAATGATAGATGGCATTCTCAAAATGGCTGAAAAAGGGGAGATACTGTTGATGGGGGACCTGAATATGCCAGATGTTAACTGGATGACATGGACTACAGCCACATCCAAGAGCAGAGTCATTCTCGATGCCCTACAGGGGGCATGCCTTAGACAGCTAGTGGTGGAACCCACTCAGGAGGGAGCAATGTTAGACCTGGTACTCTCAAATGGAGAGAGGATCACAAATTTAAAAGTCAGTAGACATCTGGGAACAAGTGACCACTGCACAATGTGCTTCACAATAAACACAACCATGGAGACAAGCCATACAAAGACAAGGATACTGGACTTTAGAAGGGCTGACTTTGGCATAATGGGTGAATACCTGAGGAATGCATTAGAAATGGCCAGAAAGGAGGGTTGGAAGAACAATGGAGAAAAATCAAAACTGCCATCAGGGAGGCAACAAGCCTTTGTGTGAAACAAATAAAGAAAACAAAGCAGAATAAAAAAGCACTATGGTTCTCAAAAGAGGTGTCAGGGAAGGTTAAGGATAAAAAGGCTGCATTCAAAAAGTATAAGGAATCACAGAAGGAACACGACAGGGAACTGTATCAATTAAAGCCGAAAGAAGTGAGAAAGGCAGTCAGAAAAGCAAAGGCCCAAACCAAGGAAAAGATAGCCAACTCAGTTAAGAAGGGGGATAAAACCTTTTATAGGTACATTAGGGAGCATAGAAAGGTTAAGGGAGGGATAGTGAAGATTAATAAAGGAGAGAGGAGGTGGGCAGAGGGAGACAGTGAAAAGGCAGAGATACTGAATGAATACTTTTGCTCAGTATTCACAAAAGAAGAAGAGGAGGAGTTACTTAAACCAAACAGTAGAAGCACTCTGGGTAGTGGGGTTAACGCCAGTCCATTTACAGAAGAAAAGAGGTCCTGAAAAGAACTCCTAAAACTCAAGGTGGACAAAGCAATGGGGCCTGGCAGGATTCACCCTAGAATCCTAAAAGAGCTAAGGAGGACCTAGTGACACCACGAACCACACTTTTAACACATCATGGGAAGATGGGGTATCGTGAGGACTGGAGGAGGGCTGATGTGATTCCCTTCACAAAGTGGGAGCAAGGCAGAAGCAGGAAACTACAGACCTGTTAGTTTGACCTCAGTGGTGGGAAAATGATGGAATCACTTCTGAAAGAAATAATTGTTCAGTACCTAGAGGCCAGCGGGGCACAGGACCCAAAGCAGCATGGATTCACAGCAGGAAGGTCATGTCAGACGAATCTAGTCGATTTCTTTGACCGGGTGACCAAAGTGATAGACCAGGGAGGGGCTTTGGATATGGCCTTCCTAGACTTTAGCAAGGCATTTGACACAGTCCCGCACAAAAGATTAATAATCAAGTTAGCCAGCCTGGGAATGGGTCCCAGGGTGGTATCTTGGGTAGCAAACTGGCTGCACAACAGGACACAGAAGGTAATAGTGAATGGAACACATTCTGAAGAAAGGGGGGTTACTAGTGGAGTACCTCAGGACTCAGTACTGGGTCCAGTCCTCTTTAACGTCTTTGTAGGTGACATTGCAGAGGGTCTGAAGGAAAGGCATGCCTCTTTGCAGATGACACAAAAGATCTGTAACAGAGTTGATACACAAGGGGGTAGAAAGGATGAGAAGGGACTGGCAAAGTTGGAGGAATGGTCAGACATATGGCAACTAGATTCAAGGCAAAGAAGTGCAAAGTAATGCACCTGGGAAATAAAATCCAGGAGAAAAGTACACAATAGCAGGGAGGTACTAACAACAGCAATAATGGAAAGGGATCTAGGTGAGTCATATCAGATGACCTAAAGGTGGGTATGCAATGAGAAGTCAGTAAGGAGAGCCAGGGGATACTGGGATGGATAGGAGGGCATCACAAGTAGAAAAGAAGTGGTTATCCCTCTGTACAGACAGTTGGTGAGACCCCATCTGGAGTACTGCATGCAGTTTTGGAGACCTCATCTATGCAAGGACATAGACAGGATGGAGGTAGTCCAGAGGAGGGCAACTAAAATGGTGCAGGGTCTACATCAGAAACCATATGAAGAGAGAGACTGAGAGAGCTTAATATGTATGTATACCCTTGATGAAAGGAAGGACAGGGGGGACATGATAGAAACTTTTAAGTACCTCAAGGGAATCAACAAAGTCCAGGAGGGTAGCATCTTTCAGAAAAAGAGATGTAAAACAAGGGGCACAATTTAAAAGTTAGAGGGGACGCTCGGGGTAATGTGAGAAATTCTTTTTCATGGAGAGAGTGGTGTACGCATGGAGCCGCCTTCCTGGAGAGGTTGTGGGGTCTAAAACAATGGGGGAATTCAAACATGCATGGGACAGACATAAGGCAATTATAGTGGGGGGTTGCAGGAAGTAGGCTGTTGGTTAACTAGAATCTGCAGCTTATCCATTAGGTAGGGGAATGGGCAGACTGGGTGGGCCAAGTGGTCCTTATCTGCCATCAAAGTCTATGTTTCTATGTTTCACAGGCATTACACAATCACACACACACACACACACACACACACACATTATATACAATCTGTTTTTAATAAAACTCTACATTAAAGTATATATTTATTAGATATCATGTTGAAATGTCAACTGACTACATTTAGAAGGGATCAAAATAACTACAAACAGGTGACAGCCACATTGTCCACAGAAGCACCATAATGGTTAGGCACTACACCTCTATGTAGTAACAGACTGTTCACATCAATACATTACTGACAACAGAGCTCTAAAAGATATGCAAGTAATTCCTATTGATAACATTCTTGCCCTCTGGAATGACCTTTGAGATGAAACATTTTGTTTTGATGGTATCGAGGTGACAGAGTCATAGAATTTGGCAGTTGAATAAGTATACAGTTAAACAATAATTTAGATGACCTGTATGTAAATAAGAGTATTTAAACAGTGCAATATATAGCACATCCTGGGTTGTTAAAGTAAGAGATATCAGTAACCAGCTGCTTGTATTCTGCTCAGAATGCAAATTATGTTTACCTGTTACCTCTAAATGACTGTAAAACATATTACGACTGGCTGATTTACTGTTTTATGTAAAAGTACAGGTTATGCTTAAGCAAAGTAACCTGAATGAGTTACTTTTTTAGGGCAAATGTAGTCAGGATTATTTTAGGTACTGTTTCCATCTATGCTGTACATGGCTCAAGAAATAAATTTATTAACAGCACTCTTACTCAGCTAAACCTGGTTCAGCAGTGCCCTTCCATCCTGCATGCAGTGGAAACCATTGGTTTCAAACCAGTTGAGAAGCTGCAAACATGACATGATTTACTTCTTTTCTGGCACAATAATAATTCTAAATTAACCAGTAACAATTACAGATGAGGTAAAATAGTCATTACCCTGTAATTAAGTAGGCAGTATAAGCGCAGTGGTCTAAGGCTCTGAGCAGAATTTGTGACATCCAGCAGACCAGACCTGGGTTTGAATCCCACAGCTTCCACTTGCATACTGTGTGACCCTGAGCAAGTCACTTAACCTCCTTGTGCTCCCAGGTCGCTCCTGTAAAAAGCTTTCAGCTTAGTGTGCTATACCTGGTTAAACAACTAAATAAATAAAGTAGTTTCCAGAGCGAGTAATAATAGATACACAGGCAATTTTAGGGGTGGATCCTCTACTGTCCTGGCAGTTAGACCCTATTATGGTATTCCCTGCAGCAGCACATTCCCTTTGGGCTGGAAGAATCCAACTGAATTTGATTTGACAGAAATACAGTGGAAGGGTCACTCCCTCGAGTATAGATGCTAAGGGTCCAAAGTCTAAACTAGAAACAATGGAGTACTCAGCACTCAAGTGAAGCCACAGATTCCAACAGACTCCAATATCGTTTCAGGAATGCTTTTAATGTGATCCACAAACAGTACATACAGGAAAATGGTGTAGCCCAGGGAGGCTACCCACTAGTCCAACGTTTCATGCCCAAACTGGATGCTTTGACAAAGCATCGGCGATAACCCGTTGAACCATCACAGAACCTCCCACTAACTATGTATTTAATCAGTAAAAGATTCCCAAACCAATAGGAGTCTGTTGAATCTATATTTGCACTAAATGCTGGATCCTCATTGTTCTTGAATTTGATTTGATTGCCTCTTGGGGCTAATCAGCCCCACATTCTACCACCATCTGTGTGAAGTAATGCTTCCTCAAATTCCATTTCAAAGATCCTCAAACCTATTAAAAGGTCTGAACTGCAAGTAAGGCAAACAGGGTGATTCCTGAGTTTATAGGATGCAAAATGATCACGTGTAGCCTGTATATCATAGGGCCCGCGCTTTTCTGTGATTGCAGGAAAAAAGGACCAAATTGTGGAAATGATAATTGCCTGCATTGTCCATGTAATCAGCAATGTTTTATAACTGTGGTAACAATACCAAATGTTAGTAAAAGATTTTTCTCACAATTTTGGACTTTTCCCCACAACTGCGGTAATTCTTTTCTTTTGTTTAAATAATATTTTATTAAATCCATTTGCTTTACTGAACAAACCAGCAATAAACATTACAATACAAGTACACCCAGAGTGGGCCAACATTGGATAACAGTACAGTAACCTAACAGACAAAAAGGAAAGCTACAGTGAGTTGACAATAAAAAAAAATTCAACAAAGGTTGTGAAACTATAGGATATTACAAAAAGAATCTGGGTTATAAAATTATATGTTATCTATCTATCCTGAGGGGGGATATCCCTCATATAAGTACAAAACTCCAGAAAAACAAAGTACAGAAAAGAATAAACTTGTGCAGATACAGACAATGTGCAGTACTGGCTATACAGGTGTGATATACCTGCATTGGAGCACTAATGTAGGCCAAAAAAAAAAAAAAAAGGAAATTCATGTGGTCTCATCAGATGCTCAGTTTAGGATAACCTAGCTATCTGTTCTAGAGTTGGGGTGCCTTCAGGGGATTCTGGATAGTCAAAAAGGCAGCCAATAAGATTTAATTTTTCTCCCCAAATCCTAATTTGACTGTGAGCCACTCCATTTCTAAAATATGCTTGCAGTTTTGTAACCAGCCCTCCAGCCATGGGGCGGAGGGTTGGTTGGAGCCACCTCTGAGTGATGTTTTAGAAGCAAGTTGAGACTTTTACAAGGTATGCTTTCCCTTTCAATGTACTCCTTCTGGATGTGGTTCCCCAGCATGTACTTTATATGATGTGGCACAGGGATACCAAAATACACTTGGTCACCTCAGTTACCTCTCTCCGATACACTTCCAGTTTAGGGCAGCTCCAGAATATATGTTCCTGATGCCGTTTGATTCCACTGTCTCCAGCATCTATCAGTACAGGTAGTACTTAGGGAATGGGACAAAAGGTTCAGAGGTTCTAAAAATTTCTGATAAGCAAACCAAACCTTTTATAATCTTTGTTGTTTTATGGTAACTGTATGTTAAAAAATAATTTTAAACAGCTTTTAATCAACATATCTGTATAAAAATAGCAATTAAAACCACTGTTTAGTAGTAATAAACAGCATGATTAGTGAAATGAAATGAGAAGGTGTGAATGACACAGTAATTTACTTTTCCTTCAAGGATTATTTATTTTTATTATTTATTCCACGTGATGGAATGGGCAATGGTGGAGAATATCGGACCTGCAATCTCCATAGCGAGCGCTATGGCAAATGTGTAAAATAACATGGTGCTGTGAGCCATAAAGGATATCACAACTACCGCTATCTCATATGTCAACTATCACCGTACAGTCCCGTCTGCTGATACAGTTCTTAGTTTGACTGAGTTGGGCTGTGCCCCCACACCCCATTAAAAAACGACAAGTGTGTGGGGCAGTGCCCCCAACCATAATATTGTATGGCAAATTTGAAAACATTACCGTCCACGGAAACATTTCTTGGTTTGTTTGAGTTAAGGAGCTGTGCCCCCCATATCCCCCTCCATTAAAAAAAAAAATGAGGGACACAGCCCTGCAACTCAAATATCTCTGCCTGTTATTTTTACCGGTGTTCATTTCCATAAGTGGTAAGGTGAGTGTCATGTAACAATTTACTCAAAAATGCTATTCATGTACTAATTACGAATTTGATCCGGTGTTCTCCACCAATGCTACGGAATGTCCACCAAGCCAAAGCTTGTAGATTTAGCACACAGAGCACAGGGAGGAGATGAGACCTGACTGACTTGTTCGGAGGGGGAAGGGGCGTCGTCACACTGACTGTATGCAAGAAGTGGCACCGGTTGGTGGCTGGCTGTCAGATTTTATTTCACACACAGGTCTGTCTCACACACATACTAGTTCACACACTGGACCTAGGCTATAAGGGCTGGTGCTACAGCTGCTACCCACAGAGATTCAGGGACCTGACCTAACCCTCTATGACACAGTAATTTACTTTTTCCTTCAAGGATTATTCCAGGTGATGAAATGCCCACTGAGCCAAAGCTTGTAGATTTACCCCACAGAGCACAGTAGGGAAGAGATGAGAGCAGACTGACTTGTTTGGGGGTCACATAGGCAGTATGCAAGAAGTGGCACTGGTGGCTGGTGGTCAGATTTTATTTCACACACACAGTATTTCACACACTGACTGGGCCTAGGCTATAAGGGCTGATGCTGCAGGCGCTGCTAGCCACAGATATTCAGGGACCGGCCTAACTCTCTATAACACAGTATTTACTTTTCCTTCGAGAATTATTTATTTATTCCATGTAACGGAATGCTCTGCCCACTGAGCCAAAGCTTGTCAATTTACCCCACGGAGCACAGGAGGAAGAGAGATGAGAGCTGACTGACTTGTTTGGGGATCACGCAGACAGTATGCAAGAAGTGGCACTGGTGACTGGCTGGCAGATTTATTTACTCACACACAGTAGTTCACACACTGCAGCTCAGCTATAGCTGATGCTGCAGGTGCTACAACCTACAGAGACTCGGACCTGACCTAACCCTCTCTGACACAGTACTTTTCCTTCAAGGATTATTTTTATTTATTCCACGTGATGGAATGCCCTGCCCACTGAACCAAAGCTTGCCAATTTACCCCACGGAGCACAGGGAGGAAGAAATGAGAGCTGACTGACTTGTTTCGGGGGTGGGGGTCACATAGACAGTAAGCAAGAAGTGGCATTGGTGGCTGGCTGTCAGATTTTATTTCACACGAACACAGTAGTTCACACACTGCACCTAGGCTATAAAGGCTGATGCTGCAGCTGCTGCTACCTACAGAGATTCAGGGACCTGGCCTAACCCTCTCTGACACAGTAATTTACTTTTCCGTCAAGGATTATTCCATGGGATGGAATGTCCACTGGACCAAAGCTTGTAGATTTATGCCACGGAGCACAAGCAGGAGATGGGAGATGACTGTCTTGTTTAGTGGGGGGCACACAGCAAGAAATGACACTGATTGGCTAACTTGCCTGGGTAGTAAGTGGCACAGTTCATACCTTTGCTGCCAAAATAAAATAAAAGTGGTACTCACTTGTCCAGTCTTCCTCCTCCTCTTCCAGAGTCTCCGACTCCCCAATCCCCACTCCCTGACTCCCAGACCCAGTCCTCCAATCCCCACCCCAAGTTTTCTGCTTCTCTTGTTTGTGTTGTTTTTTTAAAAACATTATTTAAAATTTGTGTTTTTGAGAGTCTGACAAGTCCTGACTAGTAGTTGCCCAGACCAACCAGCAAAATACAAAGCAGCAAACAAGTTGCAAGTTTAGCACACATACAGCAGCCAGTAAATGCTGGTGCTCCTTCTCCATTCTGTTCCTCTGCCAGCTCCTAGGTGGACCACGTGGATTGCTACAGAGCAAACCAATCAGGTGCCACCTTAGGAAGATGGACAGCTCACTCCACCAGTGAGGAACTAGAGTCTTGTCTCTGGTCCTTCCTGCTCTCATGCTTCTTGCACCCACTCCCACGATGGAGCCGCCCGAACCGATCCAAACAGCTGAAATTGTTCAACAATTGTTAGTTTCCGAACACTTCAGGTTGTTCGGGTTGGTTCAGATTTTTAGCGAACCAGTTCGCCCACCCCTAGTAGTACCATAGTGAGCTGTTACAGCAGGTGAAATACCTAGCTAGCACTTTCCACCTATGCTTCCTACAGTTGTTGGACGCTGTGACCCTTGTGATATAATTCCAACATTTTGCCCAGTACCTCTCTGAGAGACTGCCTGTAGTTTCTCTTTCCCAACTTGTCTGACAGGAACTCTTTGTCATATTGTAAGGCCAGGGCATATACGACATAGAAGGGAGACGCCATGTTGAATGTCCTCCCCCTCCGCAACTGCACCTGCTAGGTTCCTCAAGGGGCCTACCTCTTGTTTTATTTGCATTTTACCAGTTCTTCGGACAAAGAGTCCCCAATCTGCAAGTAACAATAAAAATTCCCGCTGTGTTACCCTGAACCCCTGCCCAATTTGCATGAAAGATTTTACCTTTCCATCAAGGAGCAGGTGCCCAATTTTGGATAGTCCTACCCTATACCATTTTTTAAAGGTGGGATGTATTAGCCCTGGTTGAAAGCCTGATGCTGGCTTGATGGAACTGAGTTTGCACACCCCTGCCCCCCCCAGGCCCTCCTCCAGATTTCCTGCATTACTCTAGTAAGAGTCTTAGAGATTAGTGTTATGCCGTTAGGGTACAGGCTGCCGAGGCCTGCATGGTTGTTTCCTCCTCCTCCTTCCAAGGCCATCCAGCTTGGGGTTCCCTCTGGCTGAAGCTGTGTAAGTAAGTGTTGTATCTGTCAAGCCTGAAAATATGTGGGTAGGTTGGGTACATTCAGGCCTTCTGTTTTTATTGGTAGCATCAAGGTTTTCCATGCTATACTTGGCCTGTCTTTTCCACATATAAATTTAGACCACACCCTCTGCACCCTTGTCCATACGTGGTTAGGAATGTGAACCAGGAGGGATGAAAACAAGAACAAGAAATTACGTAATACATTCATTTGCAGAGCCTCTACTTTCCCTACTATACTCAAGGGTAATTCTACCCATCTCTTTAAGTCTGCTTCTCTTGCTTGTAAGAGTGGAATATAATTAACCGAAATATACCTTGGAGTTGTCTTTTAGGTAGTTATATCCCTTGGTACCTAAAGCTGGAGTTCACTTATTTGTAGAGGCAGTTTTGTATACATTCCTGGTATCTACTCACTAAGGAGCATCACTTCAGACTTCTCATGGTAGTCTTGAAGCCAGAGGCCCTGCCATATTTCTCTAATGTTGACCTCAGTGGTGGTGGACTGGATTTTGGTTCTTGTATGGACAGCAGGTTGTCATCTACATACAGGGAGATTTGCACCTCTTCCCCAGCCACTCTGATCCCTTGAATATCCAGTGCTGCTCTTATTACTGCTGCCAGGGGCTTTATACTGAGGACGAACAATAGAGGGGAGGGGGCACCCCTGCATTGTTCCCTGCTCTATATGAGTACTACCTGAGAGGACCCCATTCACCCTTACCCTGGCTGTGGGCTCCCCATACAGTGCTCGAATCCAATAGAGGAACACATCACCCATCTCTACCTCCACCTGACTTTTATTGAGGAAGAGCCAAGCCAGGTGATCGAATGCTTTTTCAGCATCGATTGCCAGTAGCAAGCTGGGTGTGTTACTTTCCTTTAAAACCCTACACAAACTGGGACCCGGCTACCTGCAAGATCTCTTGACTCCCTACCACCCCCTCCGCCCTCTCCGATCCACCGATGAGGAATTTTTGGAGATTCCCAGGGTATGTTAGCAGTGTCAGTGGCTCAGTAGGTAGCACACTCGCCTCTGAGGCCGGGAGATCAGAGGGCTGTGGGTTCAGTTCCCACATCTGGCACTTGGGTTAATATCCCAGTACTGACACTGTAATGCAGCATGAGAGTGGTGCTGCATTTCTGAGGTGCCGTCTTTCGGATGAGACGTTAAACCGAGGTCCCATCTGCCTGGATTGGTGGTAGTTCAGGTGGATGTTAAAGATCCCATGGCACTTATCGAAAAAAGTAGGGGAATTTCCCCGGTGTCCTGGCCAAATTTCCCTCATTCACTAAAAATACCACCAACAGCTTAATCTGGTTCAAGGTCAGTTGGCATTCATCTGTATCCCCTCCCCGGTCGTGCCTGAAAATAGGCAGGATTTGTCTAGTGCACTTACCGGTCAACAAAAGCTAATAAATAAAAATAAAAATGTTTAAACACATCTGGTGCTTGTGCCTTTTCCTTTGTGTCCCCACGCTCCCCACCGTGGAATTCTCTACCTCGTTGGTTGAGAGAATGCCTGGCCATCAAGAAACTCAAGTCAGAATTTAAGACTTATCTTTTCAGATGGCCTTCCCAGATGATTTTAATTAATTTTTATATTTGTAATTTTATTTTAATCCTTATGATTTATTGTAATTAACCTTAAAATGCCTTGATTTAAGAAAGGTGCTATATAAAGTTTGCTTTGCTTTCCTTTGCTTCCGTGCCATTACATTGAGCAGTTTCTTTATGTTATTGTGCAGATGCCTGTGGGGTATAGACAGTCTGATCAGGGTGTACCACAGCTCCTACCACCTGCTGCAGCCTATTGGTCTGCATCTTTGCGAATAGTTTAGCATCCTGGTTAAAAGAGATATTGGTCTGTATGAACTACAGCTCAGAGGGTTCTTACTAGGTTTCAAGAGTACACTAATACAGTATGTGCTAGGGAACCCTAGCAATAGTAAAGAGAATAAAGACGGAGATCAAGTAAGGTCTGTGGTTTTTGCAGCAGGTAGGGGAAACGGGCAGACTGGGTGGGCCTAGCGGTCCTTATCTGCCATCAATTTCTATGTTCCTATGCTTCCTGCCTCATCTGGGGGGCATCTCCCTTTTCCTGTATATTGTAAATAATTCTTTGAGGCCAGGGGCTAAATCTGTTGCAAATATTCTGTAAAACTCCAGGCCATATCCATCGGGGCCCAGGGACTTATGGATATTCAAAATTTCCCCTTTCGATACAGGTCAGGCTATCATTTCTTGTTGTTCTTGGGGTATCTTGGGCAGGCATACTTTTCTGTAAAAGTGGCTGTACATACATATTCCTCTGCTTACTTTTCTCTGTCTTTCTTATATAGGTGTTCATAGAATTTCTCAAATTCTTTTGCTATGGTCCTCGAGGAAAGGCAGACTGTCCTAGGATCCTCTCTGCTTCTATTGCCTGTCTGCTTCCTTCTTTCTCAGCCTGAAGGCAAAACATACTTTTGGTTCAAGTATCTTAGTTGAGCTTCTCCCCTTTCTAGGTTTATATTGTTTTGCTCCTCTCGTGTCCTGCACCTGCTTCCATACCTTCTGGCTGCCTGACTGTTATGCTCTAACTCCAACTCCCTGAGTTTCTTGGTAAGTTTTTCCTATTGTTCCCACCTCTGCTACTTACTATGGGAAGTGTAAGCTATTATATGTTCTCCAATCACTGCTTTCATCCCATCCCATAAAAACTTTTGTGCTGAGTCCCGTGTGGTGTTTAACCTGAAGTAGGCTCTCAGCTCCTTCCTAATCTTGTTGACAAGTATTTTCTCGTTCAGGAGATTGACATTTATTCTCCAGGTGAAGTCCCTTTCCTCGTGGTCTAGCTCAAGCTGTAGTCTGACGGGGGCATGGTCTGAGAGAGTGATGGGTAAAATGTCCACCTTCTTGACCACTGGCGTCATAGTTTTCTGAATGTAGAACCTGTCTATCTGGGAGTAACTCTGATTGGGGGAAGGGGAGAAAAATTAGTAATTTCTCCTTGGGTTCGGCACCCTCCATGGGTCTACTAGGCCCAATTCCCCTCGAAAGTTTCTGAGACACTGACCAGCTGCCCTGCCTGTCATCCTAACCCCTGATGACTGGTCCAGTGCAGGTTGCTCAACCACATTCCAATTCCCCCACCACCAGTGCAACAGGAGTGGGGTGGGGTGGGGATGTCAGCTGGAGGAATACCCATCTATAAAAACTCTGTGTACCGGAAGTGGGGCTGTAGACATTTACGATGTACAGAGTTTGATTCCCTACCTGCAGAGTGACATATACCCATCTGCCCTTGCCATTAGACCCTTTATTAATAATCTGCAGAGGAATACTCCTCTTAATCAGGATGGCAACTACTGCAGTATGTTTTCCCTTGTTGGAGGCCACCACAACATCTCCCAACCATTATCTCCTGAGTTTTACATGCTCAGAGTAAGAGACTCTGGTTTTGTGTCATAAACCTATATTGCATCCCAGGTCTTTTAATCCTTTCAATATCCTTTTCCTTTTCAACCACTGAGCCTAACCCCTTAATATTGTAGGACAAAACTTTTAACTTAGTACTCATAATTCAGTAGTAGTTTGCCTATAAAGTTCCGACTTCACCCTTACTAGGATTCTCCTTGGTTAATGTTTGACTCATTCCTCTTCAAGCATCTTTATTTGAATGAACATGGACATTAGTCACATGGGACCATCCTTCTTGGTGGCTAGTTATGTGATGATGCCTCCATTCAGGGTGACTAGTATGTGTCCAGCCTCAGAGCATGCTTTACCCCTGGTAGCTTTTTCATGGTGATTCATTTCCGGACCAGACTGCCCATAAAAAAAAAAAAAATGTAATAACATTTGGTCTCCGAACCCTATGATGACCGTGCCCCATACAGTAACATTAACTTGAAAAGACCAACAAACATAACTTACAAAGAAATGTACTGGGATGGTCAATGGACACCCTTAACTTGTAGGTAACTGCTAACTCAAACAGCTACTAACTAAAGACTGAAATCCAAAGTGAATTGCACAAAGAAAAGTGGTACTCCTCCCATTAGAGTCCCAGGTCCCTGTGCTGAGTGATCTTATGGCTCCAGGAAGAATCTCCCTACCCACTGAGGGTCAGTGTCTGGACTGCCACTCCTTGCCCGACTGGCTGCCTAGGTCCTCCTGGGTCAAGTCCTCTGAGCGAGCAACTGCCTAGGAAGGCATCTGGATGGACATCAACCCCCCCACCCTGTGTAGGAAGGGGGTGGTGTCAAACATGTGGCTGCAGCTGCTGCTCACCCCCCCAACAGCCAGAGCCAATATGGCAGGCACCTCGTGTATTTATTTATTTTTTAGCCCCTACAGGACTTGTTCCATCATGTAGCCCATAACTTAGATTTGAGAAATCCAGCTTCCAGTTTGGTTGGGGTATATGTGCCCCCACATACTGTTCCTATTGAGATGCGATCGGCTAGGGACATCTCAGTAGGACAGTTTGTATAGTCACGCACAAGACATTTTTCTGTGATTGCCAAAAAAGAATTTCTTCCTGCCTCTGAATTGGTGGAGTGATTCAACAAAGAAACTTCTTTCAAAAAGACACCTTGTAATTTTATATAACTGCGATCTCTCCCTCTCCTCCTCCCCCTGTGAAGCTCAAAGTGCTCATCCATCTCACTGCATATTATAAAGCCTTCCCCGATTTCCCCCTACATCCAAACAAACATAACAAATCATAATCATGAGAGGTACTGCTTCATGCTCCTCTTGCTAATGGCTGTTAAGGAAAGCACACTGGTGTAGGATGCCAGGCTCAAATGGTCCTTGCACGGCTCGGCACCAGTTTTCTGCTGTGTGTCTTTTGCCACCATGGAGTCTGTTCCTGCCAGTCAAGTCCAATCGAAATCTGACTGTCTCTGCATGCAAATACATCCTGTCCCTTCCCCTTCATGATCCTCCCAGGCTACCTTTCATAAAGTGTGCAAGCAGCTGGAGGGGGTGGCAACTGTTTATCAGTCTAGTCCCACTGCCCAGAGCTCAGTATAAGAGTTTCTTGACCTGTATTCATGCAGTCACAGGGCCAGTTGTGCCTCCCCCCCCAAAAACAGCACACCAGCTATTCGGCATAGTATTTTAATCCATGGTCCATGGGTTGAGGGGGAGAAGATTAGCTTGAGGAGTCAATCTCACAGTCTCACAGTTGCAGGCTGTCAGTCCTTGGCTGGGGATCTGGGGGATCAGTAGTTAGGAGAGAAAGAGTACTCACAATTTTAGATGAAGGTCATTGTAGACTCAGGAGCTGGCTTTTTTCTTTGCCTTATACAACTTCTTGAGCTCCGTTCTGAGTTCTGGAGGAAGTCCCATCTTTGTACTTTGTCCTGCTTGCTGATTTTTACCCTTGCCCAGAGTTGCCCATGCCATTTGGAGGCTATCCCTCTCGTAAAGTTCATCTTGCTGCTCTTGAATGGGACTCCCCAAGGCTTTCAATGACTTACTGGCCTGTAGCAAAGCATCATACAATTTAATGCTAGAGTCCTCATGAATAATCAGCTTTGGTGGGTAACCGATCTGTGTCTTGATGTTCTTTTCTTGTTTAATCACTGCCAGAAACTTACTTTCTTTACCGCATCATGTTTGGCGGAAAATCTTGAGTCCATGTAAATGAGCTTCCTGTTAAAGTTAAGAGTTTGTTTTAGTCAAGCTTTCCTCATGGTGTCCTTCTTAACTGGGTACTTAACAAATATAACTATTATAGACTGAAGGGGCCATGTTGGGTTTGGGCTTCAGCACCAGAATGTGGTGCGCTCTCTCAATTGCAGTTCTGGTTTCTGCAGGGAGCTGAAGTTCTTGGTATAGCCATCTCTCAAGGAAGTTGTTAATGTCAGGATGCTCTGTGTCTTCAGGGAAACCAAAGAGTCTTAGATTTTTCCTCCGTGCTCTGGCCTCTGCATCTTCCCATTGTTCAGCAAGCCTCTGCTCCCTTCTGTACAAATACAGCACTGGTTTGCTGAGGCAGTCCCTCTTCCCAAAGCTCTGCAATGACCTTTCTGTAGTTACAGTAAGGTTTTCCAGCTTTTTGAGGTCCTTCTTGATGGCCAATACATTAGAGTCAATTCACTGGAGTGTCTAAAATTGTGACCGTGCTACCCCTAGCATTGGGGTGGGCATTGGATAGCACCTTATCATCCTCTCCTCTGGAGCCCATCATGGTGTCTGTGGCCCATGAGGGAGAATTGCTTGGACTGTGCCATCTGGTAGAGGATTTCCTCATCGCGCTGGCTGTGTGATCCGATTTCCCAGTTTCAAACCCAGTCTCATTTGGTTTCAATGTGCCTGCTGCAGTATTACACTTTGCAGCATGCGTGAGGCAGGATTATATCAGATTAAACTGGCTGTGATAGAGGCTCTCGCTCAAGCCACTATCTTCCTTGGCAGTGGAACCAGAAGTTGCGGCAATTTGTTCTAGCAATTGTAGTAAAACGTGCTGCATTGCTGTAATTATGTTTCACAGTTCTACACTTTTGCCCCAATTATGCACTCTTGAACTGAAAAATTAGAAACATTTGTGTGGAAAATGGGAAGAATGGAAACAAATGGATTTTGACAATTTCCCAAAGAGAGTTGGACATTTTTGAAAACAGAAGAGGGAGGGCCCTAGTGGCACTTCCAATCCTTTTCACCTCCTGAAGTGAGGCACTGCCTCAACACTTTATGTTTTGTGATGGCTGAGTTTGTAAAGGGCTACAGAGCTCTCTACAGAAATGAACCAGGGCATCAGTTTACTGAACTTTTTTATACTTCAGAACATTTGTTGTTTAAAATCAAAGCTGCAGCTCAATTATCAAGAACCTGGCTAAAGTTCAAGGGCTCTGTTTCACAACTCACAGCCTCCCCCACTGTTGATGTTGAGCTTGATTATATTATGATCACTATTAGCCAAGACTAATCCATACTCTGTTACTGATTATTTTTCAAAAGTAACCTTAGCGACGCTGAATTCCTCAGCTGGAATAAATGAATCACTATTTTTATTTACTGATGTGGTGCCCTTTTGCCAAGCCCCTTAAGGAACCTTGCAGTTAAACACAATAAAAGAGAAACCCAAAATAAACAACAAATAAACATGTATAAATTAATAAATCGAGCCAGACAGGATTCCAAGCACATCCTAAAGCCTTGCTAAAAGGAAAAATGCTGTCCGGCTAGTGCAGTGATAGCACTACCATTTGCAATGCCATTGGCCCGGGTTCAGGAACGAGCCTGAGTCACCGGGGCGGACAGGGGAGGATGGTTGAGTATCACATGGACTCTCGCCTCCTTTGGGGTGGGAGGGCTTCTGGTCTCCGCTGTTCCACTGCCACTTGGGTGACCACAGGTGGCAGTACAGCTGTAGCCAGTATCAAGGAGGGGAGCGTTACCACACTGACTTTGATGCCTCAGGCTGCATCATTCCACTGATGCTTGAGGGTGGGGCAGCAACAAGTGAAAATTACTCACCCATGCAGGATGCTGTCCGCTGCCCCGCTGCAGATGCCGCACCATCGACCATAGCTCTCACACCTCACTGAAGCTAAACTCTGCCCGGGGTTAAAGGAGGTGGCTCCCTGGCAGCCCTTCCTGTTGGGGGTTATCCATGGGGGAACATGAAGCGAAGTAAGCCCCGGGGATAGCGGATGATGGGACTGGGCAGGGCGGAGGACTGAAGGGGATTGGGCTGGGTGGAGGACCGAAGGCGGAGGGATAAGTGCTAAGGAGGAAAAAGAATACCAATATAAAAAAAAGGAAAAAACAAGAAAGGGACCTGAACAGTGTCTCCAGGGGGACAGTTTCTGAGTTAATTTACGTGCAACTATGAGGAGAACACCATCACCTGATTGTAAATAATATACAGAACTGAGTCTGGAGAATCAGATGATTTCAGCACGTGCATCAAGCACTGGAATGAACAATACTAGAATCTACAGACTATGGATATGTGGTGGTCATGAACAGGTTGAACCTACAGTATGTGAGAATGTAAACATGTATGAGGCCATCAATCAGTCAGTCAAAGCAGCAACAGCTACTGCTTTTTTTTTTTTTTACATTATTTTCCTTGGCTGGAACAACAGGTAAGTGACAGCAATCACAGCTGACAAAACTCAAATTCACTGATGCCACACCAGAGACATCAGTTAGCTGGATGCACTATGGCTGAATCACTGAGCCAGCTGTTAGCTCAGTGCACTCCTGCCACACCACAAAGACAGATGTTAGCTTGATGCACTGCTGCTGCACCAATGAAAGGAAAAGGGAACATTGCTTAACCAGGAGTAGCACACTAAGCTGAAGCTTGTTTCCAGATGTGACCTGGGAGCACAAGGAAGTTAAGTGATTTGCTCAAGATCACACAGTATGCACCTAGGCAGCTGTGGGATTCAAACCCAGGTTTCCAGATCTGCAGCTTAGAGCCTTAATCCACTGCGCTATACTGCCTGCAATGAGGCAGCTGTTAGTTTGATGCCTGAACCACTGAACCAGCCATTAGCCCCATGCACTGCTGCTGCACCAGTGACTGCTCAATGCATTGCTGCTGCACCACTGAGTCAGCTGTCATGTACCCCCCACTTTGGAGGATATTGCACCATTTTTCTTCTGGGGATATCATCCATTTTCCCCACATTGACTTTTCCCATTCCACCTCTGTTCTCCTAGTGAGTACACAGGCATCTTGTTCTTCAGAAATGTTTTCCCACAGCTACTCAGGCAGCCACCATCAATGACTGGCAGACAATAAAGGTCTTACAGTATCCTGCTACCTTTCTGTACATCCCTGGCCAGTACCAGTGGGGTAACATCCTTGCCAGGGTCCTTTGCCATTCCAGATTCCTTCCCAGGAATTAGAGTAATTGCTTCCATTACCTGATATTGGTACTTCTCCCAGCATACCACGCAAGCAGTATCTACCTCTTCATTTGGGGTTGTGATGCATTCTATATCACATACCTCTTTCTAGTTTGTACCATTGGCAAGTGCAATCTGCCACCCTATGATTGACTGATATACCATCAATTAATTTTATATACCTGCTTGATTTCATAACAGTTTTATCAGACTTTTGTAGCCTACCCCAGTTCAACGTTTAACTGATAATTCCTGGTTCAGCTACATACTCTGCCCTGTCAGTCTCTTGACTGACTTCTTTCTCTCCATCTTGCTTTCTGCTGTCAACTGCTTTGGCCTCTTATTGGATGAACCTTGCCTCTCTCCATTATCAGGAACAGTAACCTTCCTCACTGCTTACACTTTGACATTCCAGCTGTCATCTCCGCTGTCATCTGTTCATCTGTAGACACAAAAGTAGCACCATGGGAAGACTGGGAGAAAAGGCTCCACCTCCTCATCCTACTGGGACATCGTCTCCTGCTGGACCTCTGCACAGTAGCTGGAATCCACCAGCCTTCCATCTGTGCTGCGGAGTGAATACACCTTCTGCCTGTCTACACAGACAACCACCTCTTGCCAGCTGTTATCAGCCTCAAGGCATCACTGCTCAGTTTCCAGCCACCTCCTAATTAAGCACTTCCCTAGCTCCATCAGAGTCTCCACCTTGTGTCTCACCTCCATTGTCTCAGCCAGGCCACACTTTTGTCCCTGTGCTGGACCTTGAGGTTGTACTCCAACACTCATCATCTCACCCCCTTTCTGTGCCAGGAACTCCTTGAACTGTTATCAGACTCTCTTTGCCTCTTCTTCTCAGAATCTTTAGAAGCGGTGGGAGGGGGGGTATATCTGGGCCAAACACAAACTGAATTTGTTTATTTGTTAAGAACACTGAAGGGAGTTGCTTTTACATGCATGTTTTGGGATCGTTAGATCACATAAAATATAAAACAGTACACATTTTGTATAAATACAATCAACAAATAACAGTACGTGATAAGCATGAGTTGTACAAGTTATACAATTAAATATAGCATTTACAAGTACTTTGTTCTACCATGGTTACAAACAACTCCAACCACACTATGCCAAATAACAATTGGTAAGATTCTTTTTCCTTTTCATTTGCAGACAACCCCTGTTCTTATTCTTTCAAATAAACATGTATTAAAAGCAAACTCTATATGTTCTGGTTTTATTTGCAAAAGTGTATGTACACACAAACAGTAGTCCAACTCCCTCTCACTTATGTCCACTGCTGCAGTCAGGGGCTGGGGTCAGTGCAGAAACCAATAGCATGCTTTTGTGTTAGCCACAGAACTCTACATTTTCCTTGCTGGCCTGAGGCTGCTGCTTCAAACAGGTAATTAACTAAACAAATGCTCACCTCCCAGTCCTACTTGTTTTGCTGAATAAGGGAGATTATCCTGTCATTGACATACATATATATTTACATACGTTAAGTATATAAATCAGCCTATGCTGATAACAGAACTTTCCTTCCTGGAGGGCAGACAAGCTCTCTCTAACTCTGGATGGCAGCTGTATCATGAGTACATCTGTATTACTCATATGTGGTTGCCTTCTTATAGAATCTCAGGGCTTACCTTCCTTGTTATCCAGTAGCTTGCTGCTATTGTGTGAAGCTAATCTGGAGTTCCAAACCTTTACATTTAAAGGAAATAGCTCCAGCCAGCCTTGTGGCATGGAGGGCAGAGGCACCCATTTTGCCTAACCTGCCGCCATGACAGCAACCTCGGTTTGGTGATGAACTCGGTTTGCTGGGGGCTGGCCGGTGAGAGGGGGAATGAGTGTCCAGAGTATGGCTCTTCTCCTCTGGGGTGGGAGGGTTGTGGGTCCTGGCACCTGTCTGGCCCCTAGCAGAGGCTTGGGGATCAGTAGCCAATGCTGGTGTAATGGGGCTTTGGAGGGTTGGTGATCGTCGACATCCTATGCACGGTAAAATGCATGGGGCATCTAGATGACATTGCATGTCCATCCCTCCATGACTAATTAGAAAAAATATGCTGGTTACAGCATGGATGAAGCCGACCCTGTGCAGGCTCCATGCAGGACTCCTCTCCCACACCGGAGCCATACTTTTGGCGGGTGTTCCCTGACATCAGACCCCACCACGGGGGGGGGGCGGGTAAGCCACAGTGGAAGCAATACAGATCTGGCCATTCAGAAGTGGGGAGCCCCCCATCGATACCCTGCTATGGGGGGGTATGCCATGGGGGAAGATTGAGTGAGGTGATGGGGCTGGGGGAGTTGGTGGAGGGTTAGATTGTGCCGGGGCTACAACAGATTAATGGCAAAAAAAAAAAAAAATAAAAAAAGGAAAAGTCTCCACAAAGTGGAGCAAAGGTCCGTCCCTCTTCTTTGTTCCCTCCTGTTGCAGGGCAATGCAGACAGGGCTGTCAACAGCTACATTTTTTCTCTTTTTATTTATGGGTTATACACAAATAAGTAACAAGTACATACTGTACATTACATATGTGAAATACAGGCCTAAGACAATAACCAGTCAGAACTACAAAGTACAAGAATAATGATTAACATACAGAAAATATCACTCGATTAAGACCTACAGTCCACAGTTCCATGTTCCATGTTCAGGAGTAATAAATAGTCCAGTGAGATAAATAGACAGGATAGAACACTCTGACTGCAGGATATAACCAACTAACGTCTCAGCACCGGATTGCCCCATCTCTTTCAGAAGAAACAATAGGAGGGAGCCTGGAAACCTGTTTTGAGAATATAGGACAATATAGGCAATCAGACCTCAATTCAGTTAAACGTGTACCTTACACACACAGGCATCTGACACCATGCAAGGGAAGGAAATGATTAAGTAAATGTTTAAAGTGCTCAAACTGAGGTGTGCATTGCAGTATACCAACAACTGTAACATCATCCCTCACACAGTGTGATAGGTTATTTAATACAGGCTGTCAGTAAAAAAGAAACAGTTGGAATGATATAGAGGATGGAAACACCTGCATAAACATATGAGAACCACCAGATGGAGACACACTAGCAGTGCATCGAGTCAGACCTCAGTACAAAATACTGGTGAGCAAATTGGGGATGTACAAAAAGTGCCAGAATTAGTTAAAGTCATGCTTTCTCTGCATCCAAATCATGCTTCCTGTCTACAAATTCCTCCAGAGCCTCAAGCTTCCCAACAAATCGAGCAGCCGTCTCAGAGTCAGTAAAAATCAGTCTTTCGTTTTAAGTCACCTGGAGTCGAGCAGGAAAAGCAATTGTGCCACAAAGCCCTCATCCAGCAGGGTTTTCTTGATAACCGGAGCTTTCTCTTTCTGTCCTGTGTCTGTGAAGACAGATCAGGGAAAACCCAACCTGATTCCCTCCCACATACAGTAATGTCTCCATCTGCTCTGGTGGCTTGCAGAAGTGGTATTCTGGCCTGTGGACTAGACAGGGCCACTAGTGCTGTTAATGGCAAAGCTGTCGTTCCCTCTTGGGGCTGCAACTGTATTGGGATCATGAAGGCCTGCATCAGCTTCACTCCAGAGTCCCTAGGAAGTAAGGCCATATCCACAAAAATCATCCGGTCCAGTGTAGCAAGCAGTTCTGAGGGACCTGCCAGCTGTGGGGAGCACCCATAATCCGAACACTGCGCTGCCTTATACTGTTTTCTGGGGTTTCAACTTCAGCTCTCAGGAAACCAATGTGCCTGATCAGAGACACACTGACTTCTGACTGTCTCTCAGAATCAAGAGCAAGTTCACTATATGTTTACCCTAAATACTGTGTTTCAGTGATATTTTATACCTTATATGGAGGATATTCTGCTATTGTATAAGACGTGCGCTTTCTTATATACTCAAATTTCAATAAAAAAATAAAGTGAAAAAAGAGTAAGTTCACTGATCGTGGCTTTATTTTCAGTGATCTTACCATCTAAGTTACCAAGCTTCTGTTCCACAGAGACCAGCCTCTTATTTGTTTCATCCCTTGTGACTTGCAAGTTAGTTAGCAGCTGTAGGATTTTGGTGATTTGGCCTCCTGCACCGCCATGCTGAGTAGCCTACTGGATTTAGCTGTTGCATTACAGCTGGCGGCTGGAAAATATGAATCCAGTCCTTGAATGGTCTGCTGTTGTCCTTTTCCGGGCTCGTCTTGTGCACCAGGAAATTAGGCACCTGATACTGTGCTAATATTCATGAATTTCTGGTCAGTGAAGGTAAAATATTTATAAAATATAACAAACAGCATGGAGCTCACAAAGAAAGCAACCAATCTGATGGCTTTTTTGCAGTGCCCCCTTCCCCAAACAATTACATTTTTGAAGTTAACCTGCCAGGCTATATGTGCAGCTGGCAAAGTCATGGTGTTTACAGAACCAAATGCCTGTTATTTGGAGTGCCTAAAGAAGGCAGCAAGTGTGGCTGTTCAAAGGCGCTTAAGCCTTTAATAAATTCAATAACTGTCTCTACCCTCTATGTTCCTTCTGTTGTGGTTTGAGCAGGCAACATTCTTATATATATATATATATATATATATATATGTGTGTGTGTGTGTGTGTGTGTGTATATATATATATATATATATATATATATATAGTTATAGTCTTTGCAAAACTACATTAATGCAGACATTAGGGTTGTAAGACACAAAGTGCACAAAAGAGCGAAATGAAAAACATCAGGGATTTGGGTCTCCGGAGTATTGACAAATCAGTGTTGGGGTCTTACTTGGGGTTGTCAAACCAAATGCCCACCCCCAGCCTGTAGCCTTCTGTCTGAAGCACAAGATACAGCTCCAACCTAGTGCCTCATAGTGATACAGTATGGCCAGCATAATCTGCCAGAGCTTTCTTCATGCAGGGCCCTATAGGCCCTACGTGAAGACATCACATTTGACCTCATCTGATCCAGGGTAGGGGTGGGCATTAGGGTTGACAACCCCAAGTAAGACTCCACCACTGATTCATCAGTACTCTGGAGACCCAATCCCGAATGTTTTCACATTTCCTGTCTTTGTGCGCTTTGTGTCTTACAACCCTAATGTCTGCATTAATGTAGTTTTTTGCAAAGAATTTCCCTTCTTTTTGTGATAGTGGAACTGTATCCTCATTTGCACAGGTTCCAAAGATAAATACAACATTGGAGAAAGTCCTGGAATTGTATCCTCATTTGTCATACAGTCCTGACGCAGTGCAAGGGCCCAGCAGACCCTGGCACACATGTCGATACCTTGTGGGTGATGTTTCCTGACCCACTACAGGGTGTGGCATCTGCGCCAAAACACTGCTTCATACCTACCCAGTCTGTGACAGGTGCTGCATGCTGCAGCACCTGCCCCATCATCTTTGTCCCAGTAAACCATCTCACTGAGTTCACACCTGAACTCCGCTTACTGGCACACTAAGGCAGTGTGTTCCCCAGGGTTGCAACAGACATTCCTGCAAACAATGTTGCTTAATAAATTATTTGTTTTTTTATAGTTTGACCCCAAACTTTCAATACAGTCTTCCTATGATCCCACCTCATAAACCCTGTAGGTGAACATTTTGAAATCTGTGCTGAAATGCCATTCCATGCCACAGGTACGAAAACATGTTTTGGCCAGGATGTGGAAAATGACAGCTATACTGTTCATGAGGTGGTGTGAAAAAATTGGTATGTTGAAAACCTGGAGTCAAAATATTATAAATTACCAAAGTTATGCACCTGTGTAGAAAATACCCAATGCACGCTTGTAATTCAGGCATTGTTAGGAATTTTTTCACCAAATTTTCAATAAGTGCTTTTTGGGACCCCGCTTCATGGATGCTGGCACTGTCTTTTCATTAACTGGTCCCAAAAGGTGATTTCACGCAGCAACTATGAAATCATCTTGCAGGTCTGATTAACGAAATGACAGTGATAGTGTTCATGCGGTGGGGTCCCAAAGAGGCCATGCTGAAAATTTGGTGAGAAAATTGACAAAATGGCAAAGATATCACCATAAGTTCAAAACACCATTGGAAATACATTATACAGCATTTACCTGTATTCCTCAGTTCGTGGTTCAACTTTGAAGAGTGCAAATGTGTCTTGGTCACAGAAGATCATGGCTGATCTCAGAGGTAAGTATAGGGTAAAGGGGTGTGGGGTGGTGGGTGCTCAGTGGGAGGGTCAGGTGGGGGTAGGGAGATGGCAACGATTACCCGCTTTATTTTTTCAGGTTAAAAACAAACAAAAGACATCGCAGTATTTTTGGCTTTTCAGGAAGCATTAAAAATAAAACTATTTTGGGACACTGGGAGTGGGCTCCCAGTATCCACACTGCTGGGGGTGTAAATCACGGGACACGAGATTGGGCCCCCTGATGTCGGCAGTGTTAATAAATAAAGGGGGTTCAAGGGGGGGGAAGCATGCGACACCAGGAGCGGGCATCCCAGTGTCGGAAAAGAATAATAAATAAAAATGAACTAAATAAATAAACACACTGACACCGGAGATTGGGACTCCCAGTGTGCAGATAACAGTTTACTTGAGGCACAGTCAGGTTGGCGGGGCTACAATGACAGCCCTGTCCATGACCCGAGTCACAACAGCAGCGGCCTGCACTATACGACATAGCTGTCTTTTCATAAACAACAGCTGTATCATATAGTGCAAGTACTATATGACACAGTTGTTTATT
This sequence comes from Neoceratodus forsteri, assembly GCA_016271365.2. NCBI lineage: Eukaryota > Metazoa > Chordata > Ceratodontiformes > Ceratodontidae > Neoceratodus > Neoceratodus forsteri. Next base: position 1,227,687,457 of record CM057450.1, read on the forward strand.
AAAGACAGCTGAGTTATATAGTACTTGCACTATATGACACAGCAGTTGTTCATTAAAGACAGCTGTGTCGTATGTGCCTCAACCTCAGGAGGTAAGTATAGGGTAAGGGGGTGTCTGGGGTGGTGGGTGCTCAGTGGGAGGGTCGTGTTGGGGGTAGGGAGATGGTGATGACGACGAGGGACCGTTTTCTTTTTTCCAGGTTAAAAAAACAAAGACATTGCGGGACGATTTTTTCCTTTTCAGGGAACTTATTAAACACACTCTCTTGGGACACTGGGGATAGGCTCCCCTGTGCCCCACACTGCTGGGTGTGTGTGTGTGTGTAACTGCCAGCACGGGGATTGGGCCTCCCAATATTGGCAGTGGTGATTAATGAAGGGGCTGCAAAGGGGGGAAGCATCTGACACCGGTGGTAGGCAACCCGGTGTCGGATAACAACAGGAAATAACATTAATAAATAAATAAAAAAAAGAGAGAAGGAAAGAAGGAAATACACTGCCACTGGGGATTGGTGCCCCTGGTGTGCAGAGAACAGTTTAACTAAGGCACAGTCAGGATGGCGGGTCTACAATGACAGTAGCCCTGTCCCTGAACTACAAGTGGCAACAGCAGCAGGGGTTGCACTATATGACACAGTTGTTGTTTATTAAAGACAGCTGTATCCTATAGAGCAAACTGCTGCTTTCAGAAAAATTCAGTTATAAATAGAACGCTGAATTTTTTGAACTGCACATGCTCAGAAAAATGGAACGTTTGTATTAAATATTTTAAAAACTACTCAACAGTGGGACCTAAAAACCACAAAAGCACACACCTTGGACTAACCTCTATCAAACCTGAAAGTTTCAGGTTTCAAAACCTCCTATTTTTTTAGTTATTGGGTGGCAAACAAGTCTTACAAAAATTTCAAAAACTGAGACGCTTGTGGTTTTTTGCACCTCTTTAACTTTGCCTCCCCATTTACAGGATCAAGAGATCCTGGCACAGAGGCTGTGCCTTCCAAATTTCATGTAAATCGGTTGAAAGGGGGCAAAGTTATTAAGATGCACAAATTTGAGTTTAACATAGAAGTACTTACTCAACCCTAATATACAGGCACTGTATAATATATATATATGGGATACATGATGGGCAGGAGTGGAATATGGAAAATATCTGCATGAGGTGAACGGTGATCTCAGGATACCTCAGGAGTGGCGGAGCATATTGGAGCCACGAATGATGGTTCCCGAGGTCACTGTTCATGAGTGTAGATATTTTCCATATTCCACTCCTGCCCATCATGTATGCAATTTATACAATAGGGTCCCCTAGCCATTGAATAAATGTAAATAATTCCACTGTGGTGATGTCACCACATATAGAATAGTGGATGGGTGACCATCCACAACAAGGCTGTGTTTTCATCGAGGTTGTTGATGACATCATGGAGACCTCGCGAGCGAAGCTCGAGAGGTCTCCATGATGTCTTCAACAACCGAGATGGAAACACAGCCATAGTTGTGGATGGTTAACCATCCACTATTTTATATAGTATGTGGTTCCTGGCTTGTGTCTCCCCCCCCCAGTTGACGGTTACTACCTTCGTTATGTCGTGCTGCTCCTGCTCCCACTCCGGCTCATCTCGCTCTCACTTCAGCTCGTCCCACTCTCAGTTCGGCTTCATCTAGTTTAAAAATAAAATAAAAAACAGCGATTCACTTCTGTGACACAGAGCCTTGTGAGGCTCTCCATGTCAAGACGATGAGGGTCTACTTTATTTTTACAAATGCGAGGGTTCTCGACAATGTCTGAACTACTGCAGTACACAGCTCAGCACTTGCTAAGTCGTGTCGCCATGTTTTTTCGATTTTTTCCGTGACAGCGTAGATTGCACCAATCAAATTGCAGGACGTGTCTTAAAAGTTGTTGTTCTATCGATGTGACATCAGAATGATTGTACAACAACTTGTTTGACCTTTGAACTGTCCTACAACAGGATTTGGAAAACCATCGTTTTCCATCCACAACAAACCCTAACCATATACTATAGTGGTTTATTTCTCACCACAGTGGTTTAGTTCACTCCAGTGAAAATAAACCACTGTGGTGACATCATCACAGTGGTTTATTCCACTGCAGTGAGAATACATGGTTTTGTTCAATGAGTTATTTGCTCACCCTAATATATATATATATATATATATATATATATATATATTATATGGTAGCATGGTAGTGCTACCATGGTTAGGGTTGGGGAGCTATTTACATGTTAAACCCAAAATTTTGCACTTTAATAACTTTGCAACTGTTCAACGGATTTGCCTGAAATTTGGAATACAGAATCAAGACCCATATACCTTGGGATCTGCCAAGTTTTGTACCAGTCAGATATACGGCTCTGGAGTTATTAAGCGTGATCGTGCGTTTATGCTTTTTCTGGAATTCTACGGTCGTGCCTACAGGTCACACGGTTTGCGCGACCGGCCCAAAATCTTCAGGGAACATGTGGCCAGGGTCCCCGATGTGCTTTTCAAAGATTACGTGAAAAAATATTAAACGGTTCAAAAGTTATTCAAAAAACAATTTCCCATTATAAGTCAATGGGAAAAGTTAACAAAAAGTTCGACAGTGTCGCAAATGCATTTTTACTTTCGCAAATGGCCCTCTTACTTTCACAAATCTGCCATCTTGTTTTCAGTTAGTGATCAGAAAAATGCTTGCCATTTAAATTTGGGACCCTCTAGCAACATAATTCTTTTTGTATTCACCTAGTCGGAGCCTGAGGATGCTAGCCATGTCTTTATTTTGGGGTAAAACACCCCAGAAATATGTTTTTCAAATTTCTGGAAAAAGTACTTTCGCAAAGTACTTTCGTACTCACGAAAGTGTCACAAATTTTTGTGAAAGCTTTCGCAAAGTTCGACAGTACTTTTCCAGGGTGTCTGAAAATACCAGCAATTCTTTGGCACTGTGCTGCAAAAGAACGGTTTGGAGTTTTGGGCTGAAATTTGGAGGGATCGCAGCTGACATCTAACAGATGTGCCTTTCAGTGTTGTGCTGAAAAAATATTACACGGCGACAAAGTTACAGCAGTCCAAAGTTGATGGTTTTTCCCATAGGATAACATTACGCCCTCGACGATTACAGGAATCTTTGGCACCCTGCTGCAAAATAACGGTTCGGTCTTTTTCCTGAAATTTGAGGAACACAGCCAACAGCCCACAGATGTGCCTTTCAGTGGTTTGGTGAAAAAATATTACAGGGAGGCAAAATTATGGCACTCCAAACTTCTCTTTTTTTCCCATAGGATAACATTACGGCGTTCGCCGCGCCTTTCAGGGCCCGTATCTCGGAAACGGTGCAAGATACGGACTTTTCGTTGGAAAAATGCTTAGCCCTAACAGGGGCTAAGTACAAAACTAGCCAGGACAGTCGTAAATCATATGACTTTTAAATTTTATTTCTACGTCGTATGGTTCGTGAGATATAACCTATTTAGTATTCCAAGTCCTCATTTTCTGCTCCGATACCCATTATTATGCATACATTCTTTGTACTCACTGTCTTTCTCTATGCAGCTTTTGGGGAAAACCAGCCTGTGCGATTACATTACTGTTACCATTGCCCTTTCCGCTTGCGGTTCCGTACCCGTTTCACTTACCGTTGACGTCTACGCCACCATGTGCGTTATCTTTTGCGTTTTCCTTTGCGCTTGCATTTCTGTTACTTTTTGCCATTTGTGTCTACAGTACTGTTTCTCTTTCTGTTTCACTTTGCGTCACCATGCCCACTGACATTTCCGTTTGCAGGCACCATGTTACTATGTGACAACACATCACGTGGCAGACCGTTCCCGTCTACGCCACCTTGTGCGTTACTCTTTCTGTTCTCATTCACGCTTGCATTACCATGTGCACCACTGTTAGCGCTTCTGTTTGCGTTGCTGTTCCTGTTACTATGCCACAAGACATCACGTGGGGGCCCGTCTTCCGCTGCCGCGTACATTCACACTATTTCTCATTATCATTCTCAAAAGAAGAAATTAGAGGCAAAACTCCATTTAATGCATTAGTTAGGGTTGTTCCACAGCGACAAAGTGAGGAATTGGTAGTTAGGTTGAAAACCCCTTCACTAGCACCCTCTCACCAGCATTAGTGCGCATTGAGTCGCCGGTCCCAACTCTCACCCCATTCTCCTATACTTCTGCTGATTTACACATGTGATGGGGTGAGAGTTAGGGCTGATGACCCCAATGCGCACCCCAATGCCGGTTGGGGGGTGGGCTGGGGTGTGCAAGGGGGGTTTTCAACCCTAACACCAAATTTCCTTACTTTTGTCGCTGTGGAACAACCCTAACTAATGCATTAAACAGAGTTTTTTGCCTCTAATATATATATATATATTTATACAATGGGGGTGAGAGCTAGTCCAGTGGAATAAATGGAGATATTCTCACTGCAGTGAGATAAATGCTGATGACATCAGTGGCATGAGATATATTCCATTTCTCCATACTCTGCAGATGTCACTACTCACTCACTCACTCAAGCTAGCATTCTAAATGAAAGTGCTTCAGAAATCAATTTCTGTTTCTCACTGAAGCCTGCAATTTACTCAGTTAGCATTGCAAAACACACTTACCTGTGTCCCATAGTTTCTAACACTCCTATCCCATTACTGTGCTAATCTCATCTTCAAAACAACCTGAATTCTAAAGGAAACTCCTTTACAAAGCAGTTTCTCTTTCTCAGTGCAAGCTGCAACTAACTCAATTAGCATTACGCACCTGTTTCCCATTGTGTTTCTAACAAGCCCAGCCCATTCAGAAACACTCCCACACCCTAAGATCACAAATAAACAGTGTTGTCAGTATAGCCTAGAGGTTAGAGTAATGAGTTCTGAACCAGCTTGATATAGTCAGCAGATCACACCTGGGTTTGATTCTCACAACCTCCACTTACATACTGTGTGATTCTAAATAAGTCATTTAACTGCCTAGTGCTCCCAGGTCATGCCTAAAACCTTTCCTGGTTACCAAAGATTTAAAAACAAACAAAAAAAAAAGCACATAGAAACAGGAAAAAGACATAGCATAACAACACTTCTTAAGCTCCTACCCCATTGTGTTTTATGGGAAATATTCTCACTCCTGCAGAGTGAGCTGTGCATTCTCACTCTTGCCTTTGGCACTCGTGAGAATACAGAGCTTACTTTGCAGGAGTGAGAATATTTCCCATATCATACTCCTGCCCATCATGTATCCCATATATTTATACATATACAACAAGTGTGCTGATAACTAAGGGATGTACATGGTGTGTTGTCAGATAAATGATTTATTTGAAAGTGCTGTTTGACCTGGGTAACCTCAAGAGTGGTGTGTTTCACGAGTGAGGTATCCGAGGTCAAACAGCACAAGTGTAGATAAATCATTTCTCTGACAGCTCATCATTGTATATTTATTTATGCAATAGGGATGCTTTCTGTCAGTGCAGGGAAATTTGCTTTTGACTGTTTATCTTTTTTTAGATGACAGTTTCTGGGACTTTTTGTTAACTTTCCTGGTGTATGTCAGCCTAGTGTAGTGGTTACTATTAGATGAAACACCACTCATTTTGTAGAAAACTTTGTGCTGAACAAATGGCATGCTCACAGTACCATGCTACTTTTTCATTTTAAAGTTATTTGCATTTGTCTGTCGAAAAAGTGGATAAAAAATTGAATTTTCTGCTGTTTTTGGCTAATTATAAATAAATCTATAAGGTATCTATAAATGAAACACCACTCATTTTGTAGTTAATTTTGTGCTGAACAACTTTCGTGCTCACAGTACTATGCAATCTTTTTTCATTTTAAAGTTATTTGCATTTGAATATAGTTAGTACTGGTACTGAGGCCGAACATTCTAAATGAGTTCTGGAGTTATTGTGACATATCTACTATGGCCTGGATATTCAAAAGGGTTGCGCATGGCGCAACAGGGATGCACCATGCGCAACCCACCAATGCACCCTGACGCAATATTCAGAGGGGCAAGTTGTGATGGCAGCCCCCAATGCACTGGGGCGCATCAGTAATGTATGTGGCGCAAGTGCGGGGGGCGTGCCCATGCATATGCAGCACATCCCGATATTAAGCCCGGGATGTGTGGTGCATATGCCAGCTCAACTCTGCCTTGCGCTGCTCAGTGGGGCACAAAGATGTGCCTGGTAAAACCAGGAACAAGTTCTGGCTACCCACAGGCGAGCTGCTGTATTGCAGGGCACAACACGGCAGCCGCCAGCCGTGGGTGGCCACCTGCCCACCCAGAACACTGTCTACATGACCCCTGCTCTGGGAGCATTGTGCCTCCCGGCCCCATCACCCGATCGCGGGCATCAGTAGATCTGACATCCCTGGTGGCCCAGTGGATTCCCCCCCCCATTCGCCAGATCGCGGGCATATGAATTAAAAAGGTCCCTGGTGGACCTGTGGATCCCCCCCTTCACCTGATCGCGGGCATAAGTACACAAAAGCCCTGGTGGTCCAGTGAAATGTCCTCATTGCCTGATCATGGGCTGAATCATCACATGATACCCTGGAGATCCAGTGGTACCTCCTCCCACCCACTCCGCTGAGGTCCCCACCACCCAGCACCCCCATCATTGGCAGGTGAAAGCACCCCGCCCGCATGCTGCCTAGCTGCCTCGTTCAATGACAGCATAGTACGGTCAGTACCATTTACATCCACTGTGGTGACCATGGGCATGCAGACTATATTATTATTATACGCCTGATATGAAATGCATGCGCTCATTCACATTTCAGGCTCAGGGTATAGTAGGTCTGTATGCCCATTGGTCCCCACCAGTGGACCAATAGGCATGCAGACCATACTGTATGCTGTCATTTGGCAGGTGGCCGGGTGGCATGCGGTAGGGTGCTGCCACCGCCGATGACAGGGGTGCTGGGTGGTGGGGGACCTCAGCGGTGGGTGGGAGGGGGGTACCTCTGGACCACCAGTGTATCTCCTGATGGTTCTGCCCAAGATTGGGCAATGGTTGACATTCCACTGGACCACCAGGGCTTTTGTGTACTTATGCCCACGATCGGGCGATGGAGGACATTCCATTGGACCGCCAGGGCTTTTGTTTACTTACGCCCATGATTGAGTGAAGGGGGAGGATCCACAGGTCCACCAGGGACCTTTTTAATTCATATGCCCACAATCAGGCAACGGGGAGGATCCACTGGACCACCAGGGATGTCTGATCTACTGATGCCCACGATCGGGCGCTGGAGGGCATTCCCCTGGACCACCAGGGCTTACATATTACTGTTGCCTGTGATTGGGCACTGGAGGGCATTCCACTGGACTGCCAGAGATTCTGTTTACTATTGCCCGCGATTGGGCGAATGGGAGCGGAGACTGCCAAGGGTCAGCAGGGCATCAGTCCCCTACAGCTGCAGCTTGGCAGGGTGCCAGGCGCAAGTCATTGGGGATCGGTGCACCACGTGCAAATGGGGCCATAATGACATGCAAATGGCCCCATTTGTGCCTTGTATGCATAATGGACTCATTTGCGTGCCCAGTGCTGAATATCGCGGTTGATGTGCTCAGCGCAACTGCACTTGCGCTGGCGCATCCCCTTGCTCACATTCTGCCACATGCACTGGTGCAGTGCCACTGCACCGTGCACAGTTCATGCACCCTCAGTGCCATATTCAATGGTGCTGAGCCATGGCACAGCACCGTTGAATATCATCTGGTCCATGCCCTGGCGCAGCCCAGTTGCGCTGCGCCCCTGCCCGGTGCAGTCTAAATATCCAGGCCCATGTGTATAAATCTGTAATGATGTGTCTGCTATGTGTATAAATGTGAGATTTCACATTTATACAGATAGTAGCTCAGATTTATCACAAAGGATTTATGTCCACACATATTGCATAAAAAAATGTTATCTTGACCCAACATAGCAAGATCATATTACTTTACAAAGTAGGGTATGTCACAATGCATACTGAACCAATCAGAGTGGAGCTTTCATAATGCTAATAAATTCACAATAGTCAAGTGCAGCACTGAAGCCAGCAGTTGACTGAAATCAAACAGAAACAGTTACATCTTCATAAAAAGAGGACATTTAAAAGGTATAACTAGTAAACTGATACTGTATAAATATAATGAACAATGTACAATGGTCTGACTCAAAATACACAGTTCATCATCACCTGTGTGGGGGCTGGACTTTTATAAATCATTTGTGTCTCTATCTATCTGTCTATTACATGGTTGGGACTTTTTCACATAGGAAAAAACATCAAATATTTCCTCATATCAAATGATAATTATCAAGAAATGACACTGCTGATGAGACTTCACAGCTTATTACAACACAATAAACAACATATTCATAAACTATTACAAGTATAGACACAAAATATACATCTTATTACAACACCATTAACATGTGTAACAACCACCTGAATAACACATGTAACAACAACCTACAAACCACACAAAACACCCCACGACAGTCCTAACAGCCCCTCAACTACAAGCCACTGCAAAAAGAAAGACCTGTAAAAGAATGTGCCCCAACCTAAACTGCACTGTCAGTTGAAACAGCCACAGACCTAGCTGCTACAGACCTGTTGAAATGAAAGTCGACCTGTAAAAGAAAATGTTCCTCACCTAAACTGTACAAAATCAGCCCCCGTGAATCACTTACTTGTTGTTGCGTCCATGCTGCTCCTCTTCAGAATGTCACTCCTAAGTGCCACTTCCGACCACAGACAGCTCATCACAGCACTGGACCACTGCTCTCGACTGCAATAATTGCCAATCTGTCCTTAGAAACTGCACCATCGCACACTGTTCCGCCATCCTAAACACTCTAAGGGACAGCACACTAAAACCATGCCTCCTTTATAGGAGCAACTACACTACAGAAACTTTTAAGGACCAAACAGAACAGCCCTTCAAATGGCACTACACTATGGAAAAACACTAAGGGAGGGATAACACCACACTATGGAAACAAGCTACTGTGCACTATGGAAACACACCAAACTTGCTAAGAAAAGCAACCAGCACACATATCTTACAGCACAACAGACCAACCAATAAAACGTATGACAGGTAAGTCACAGATATTCATGAAACATCACCTTCTCGGGATCGAAGTAGCTAATAAAAGCCACTAGCTCTTCAGGCTTGGGGCTTTATGGTTTGTTTGACCCTCGCAGTGGTGATAGTTCCTCATATCTGACACTTACCTAGCAGATATATTATACGAATGGGACTTTTTCCCATAGAAATGGTAGCAGTTATTTTCCTGCATACCCTTTTCCTGTATACAAAATGCAAGCAAAACTAACAGTAAGCATCCAAATGTATTACATAAAATGAAAGATGGTTAAGTGTGGCATACAAGGAAATACACCTATCAAGGGGGCTAACCAGATCATAAAAGCACTTGCCCTTTGGGCTTGTGGCCTTATGGTTTAGTTAACCTCCTTGATGGGTTTACTCTTTATCCAACACTTGTGAGGATATTTTGTGGCACTTTTCAGTAATAGTTTTGCTCCCTCCTACCTAGAGTGAGGACATTGAAATATTCTCACTCTAGGTCCCCTTGAACAAAAATATTCTCACTGTAGATCCTGATTGGTGGAAGCCAGCAGCATGAGCAGCAGATTTCTAATTGTAGAACTCAAAAGTTCACTCGCGTGCTGGCTCCCACCAGCTGGTTTCTCTTCATCACAAACCCCTTCAGAGCACTTTCATTTTCTCGTCTCTGTTACTCTTTACTCTTTTCTAAAAAATTAAAAAAATAGTGACCTAGACATATAAAATGATCAAATACATGCCCCAAGTATTCATTCTCTCATTTTCTCCCCCAACAGCAGCCGCAGTCAATGGCTTCCTGTACCTCCAGCTGCCACTTCTTTTTCCACTTTGTTAATCCCCTTCATGCATTTGAAGGTCTCTATCATAGGTGTAGGTGTCGGTGATGAAGAGGGGTAAGAGAAAGGGATGAGTAGAGGGAGCAGTGGTGTGTGCAGGGGGCATTTAGGGCAAAATGACAAAAACATTGTAGAGGAGTCCAGTCTGGCTAGGTGGGAGGCTGAGGCAGTGCCACACACTGTGTCAGTGTAGTCAAACGATGGGATAACCATTTTGTGAGGAGTTAACTCTGGATACATAGGAGAGGCTTCTTTGTTTCTGTATATCGAGCCAAGTTTTGGGTGATGTTTGCATGGATATGCACGCTGTATTTTGTATAGTCAAGCCGAGTCAAGCCAGACCCTAGGTATTTATAGTGGGTGACTATGTTGAGTAAGGAGCCATCCAGAATAGAGAAAGAGAGAGGGAGGGAGGGAGGGAGGAGACAAGTTTTTTTGGGGTTCCGAATGTCACTGACACCGTTTTATGTACATTTACTTTTAGGAGATTGTTGTCAAACCAACGGAGGAATGAGTAAAGATCGGCCTGCAGCTGGGATTTGACTGTAGCGGTAGAGTGGCTGGAGACAAAAAGAACAGTGTCATTGGCATACATCTGTACGTTTGCCACAAAGCATGCAGATGGAAGGTCATTCAAAAATAGAGAATAACAGGGGTGCTGTGGGCCCAAGCAGAATGCCACTCCAAGTTAGAGCTCTGCAACTTGTGAGACTTTATTTAATAAAGCGAGTTGGCATTTGGCGTTAGTGGCAACTTTTAAGACCCTCAATATAAAGATTAAGTATCGGTGCAGACAATGGGGAATCCTTGTAAGGATAAGACCTCAGGTGAAGGCACTAGACCTAAAACACCTTCTGGAGTGCTGTCCACATGGTTGACCCAAGGCCACAGTATAGACCAAGATGAAACATCAGAGGCTGAAACCCTTATGTCATTGGGTCTCAAAATAAATAGACTCATTACTTCTGTGGCTGGACTTTTGGACAAATTCGACTCTTTAATGAATCGGGTGGCTGGAGTTGAAGCCACAGTGGAGGCGGTTCAAGGAGCCACAGCTGAATCCACAAAGTGAGCCAATGCAGCTGTGGGGTAGTAACAGCCACAATCTGGGAGAATACCCACCTGAAAATGCACATGGAAACACTCGAAAACAAGGCACGTGCAACAAATCTTCACATCCTGGGACTCCTGTAGGGCTGCAGAGGAGATCATCTGCTCCTTTTTATACAGGACTGGCTCATTCAACAGCTTGGAGAGGGGGGTACTCCCAGGGCCCAGCAGATTCAGAAGGCCTACCGGGTGACTCCACGGGGTCACCCGGACAATCCAGATGCACCTCAATCAGTGGTAGCAGTGACAGATGGGATCGGCTCCAGTGATTATTTTTTGGTGTTAACGAAGTAGAAGAGGATGCTGCTACAGGATGGAGAGCACATTTGACTTTTACAGACCTTGGATATGCAACATGCCAGAATCACAAGAAATTCTATGGCACAGAGCACTACTTCAGGAGGCAAATATTTCTCATGGCCTCGTTTTCCCAGTCAGACTTTGTATAGCCCACCAGGAAAGATCATTTTATTTTCTGACCCAAACGAGGCGCAGAACTGGGCTCAGATGTTCGCTGTGACTCAGAGGGCTCCTCCATCAGACAAAAAAGAGGATTTCTGAGGTTGATGGCTACAAATCTTTTTGTGTAGGGGTTTTTGGGGTGAGTACTGCTTCCAGGTATGCAGTTAAATTAAGATTTAATAGTTCTTTCTTTCCCAGACAAGTTTCTACCCTGGAGCAGTGGGTGTTGCACTATAGTGTCTCTTACTATAGTTTACCTTGAGCCAGAATATTTGGTAAAGGCATTAAGTTATGCTGATGCCACTCTTACTTTCTAAGGGTGGAGTCTATGTTAATGGTCTAATGTTTCTTATTAAATAATTGCCTAAATATACAGTAGACTTAAACAGATGTTATACCCTTGTTATTGAGTATAAAAGTCTGTTTAAATAGTTAGCCAGCACCAAATTGAAACTTTTCCCTCTACAGATCAGAAGGGTAAGGGGAGACCTACTATTCCTGTATAAAATTATACACAATGATTTACTTCAAAATCAATTCGGTTTTCAACTGATGCAAAGAAAAACACCACTTAGATCCCATAATAAGCAAATCATGATACCTAAGGTACACACTGTCAGACACTTTAATTATCACAATATATGCGTTGCAAGCTCATGGAACAAACTGCCAAATGGTATAGTTAATGCTCCCACATTTGAGATCTCTAAAAAAATGTCTAGATGAGTTCCTACTAAATCATAGTCTAGGGATGTAAGCCCACTATGAGTGGGAGACAATTAAATGGACCTGCGCCTACTGTGTCTTACTCTACCACGTTATACCAAGTTATTTATTTTCCGTATTTTGATGCCACTCTGTTGTATTTTCATGTAACATACATGTGAATTGTGGAGCAATACTTGTTAGCAAAACGTTTTGAATAAGGACACATTAATTACCTTAGCTTACTAGTTTAAAGGACACCTAAATCATCCTTTTTTCACATTTAATTTTTATTAAATTACTCCATAGGCTTGTAAAGGAGGCTGTTGTTTACATCTATGTTGAAGCTGCATTTAGTAAAGTAGGATAAATGCAGTTTCATAGCATTGAAAATTGTAAACACATCCTCTCCTGATTCAAAATCCTGCTCTAAGAAATCTAAGATGGCTGCTTTGATGACGTCGATCATAGAGAGAGCCTAGCTGTGCAGATATAGTCTAGCTTTATTAACCGTATTTAAATGCAAAACTTTAAAATGAAAAAGGATAGCATGGTACTATAAACATAAACATTATTCAGCACAAAAATATCTGCAAAATAAGTGGTGTTTCATTCATAGATGCCTTTTAGTTTAAAAAAAGCAGCAGAAAATTCAATTTCTTGTCACTTTTCCAACAAACAAATGCAAATAACTTTAAACCAAAAATGATAGCATGATACAGTGAGCCAGTGGCACCGGAGCGGGTCGGCCAGGTGGCCATAGGCCCCTACTTTAAAGGTGAGGGGCCATGCCCCTCACTTTATTGCAGCAATGAAAAAAACATTAAAAAACACTGTTCTGGGAATTTAGGCATACTGACAGGCTTGACAGCAAGACTGAATATGCTGCTATGATCGGCAGGTGGCAGCAGAGAGAGAGACATCCAGACAAAGACTCCACTACACTACAGGTTAGGTCTACACCTACAGCGGAGCCTGGCTGGGACTGTCTGTCATCAGTGGGTGTGAGCGAGAGGAAAGAGTGTCAGTGTACTAGCACTAGTGACAGTGTCAGGAAAGTCAGTCTGCAGCACTCAGCCCTTTAATTTACTATGTCCCACTCCCAACTGGCCAACTCCCCTTCCCCGTTTCTTTGCTGTTTGTTGCGCTTGGCATTGTGGCAGCCTGGTAGGTCGGTGGTGCTTTCTCTTGCAGAAAAAATGCTGAGTGCTGAATTGACTGTGCTGACTTCCTTGTTGCTGCTTCTGTCCTCTTCTCCTAAGTCAGCTGGCTGATCTGTGGCTTCCCTTATGGTCTGGGACTGGGTTGGGTCGGGGTCGGGTGAAGGTGAGGGGTAGGCAGGGACCAGGGTGGGAGGTTCAGGGAGGGAGTGGTCACAGTCACATCACAGGAGAGTCAGACAATGGAGGACAGGACGGCAGATGGACCAGTCACTTTGGATATGTGGTTTGCACACACAACAGAGTATGAATCAGGTATATAGGGCGGCCAACTTGGGGATTCTGATTCTATATTTCAGTTGGGCTAACAAAAACTCTGGAGGGTTTGATGACCCCCCACCAAGATAAATTGTGTTCTGCTTGGCCCAAGCTTTTGGGGGAGGGTGTTGCTTTTCATTTTCTAAAGTTAATGACAACCGAAGTCTCTGGAGCACTCCAGGGCAGTTATAGGGATGGACCAGCAGGAGCATCAGCTGTGACACACAAGGGCTGTGTGCTTGTTGCTGAGTTGCCACCACTCTGATTGTGCACTTGAGAATTGAAGTAAAGTGTAAAGTCTACTGCCTGCTTGTGATCACATCGCGGTGATCGGTGGTCAGTGAGCCAGCCAGGGATTAAGAATATATTTATTTCAGAGTTGGACGTGATCTGAGACCCAACCTGCACCATTGCCAGCTCATTTTTGTGATGGGAAGGGGTTTAAGGAGGTAGGTAAAATAAAAGCCACTAGGATGGTTAGCTATTTTCCAGTTCAACCCACTGACCACCAATGAAGCACTTGTATTACATTGTTTGGGGTGAGTGACCTCTTTTCTTGTACTCTTGGTTGCTACTCTGCCTCTCTCTCTCTACTCCACTGATGCTTTTATTTGGGAGGGGCCAGGAGGGTCTTCACTGATCTTCACTCTCTGTGCTTGGCTTACATTGCCTTTAGTGGGAAAACCCTCATCATCTGAGGAAGCAGATAGTTAGTCCCGAGCAGACCTGGATTTTAAAATACCTGCTGAGTTATGGAGATTGTTGCAGGCTGTAAAAAACTCTGGAAGTCAGCTGGACAATAGCCACTTAAAAATTAAAAGTGTTCACCACATTATTATGCCTAATTGGATGTATTGGATAACTAGGTTTGGCGAGTTCATCCTGTACAATTGCATAAACTGGTTATGTACATGCGGGTATTTTAAATCACACACACACAACAAATGCTGGACTGGTGCTTAATAATTCAGTTTTTTGTGCCTAGTGCTGTCTGACACACGGGCAAAAACTAAGGGTTTGATTTCTCATTGGGATTTCTGCTTGCATGTCTTTTTCACTGTCTAGATTAGACAACTAGATTTGCATTTACAGTATTTGCAAAGCAGCACATCCTCAACATTGAGGGTGGAGGGAGACCTAAGAGAACTTTGTTTTATCTTCAGTGTAAGCCTTAAAATGCAGCACAGAGCACCTAAAACCCAGAGCTTGGGGCGAGGCCCTCAGAACCCCAGCTCCCCCATGGCTACACCTTTACCTCTGGACCTTGGCCCCCACTTTTAGAAAGGCTCCGACACTCCTGCTGTGAGCACAACATTTGTTCACACAAACATATCTACAAAATAAGTGGTGTATCATTTATATGTGCCTTTTAGTTTTTTTTTTAATAATTAGCAAAAACAGCAGCAAATTAATTTTTTTATGTTTTGCAAAAAAACAAATGCAAATAGCTTTAAAACAAAATATGATGGTATGGTACTTTGAGCACAACAGTTGTTCAGCACCAAAATATCTACCAAATGAGTGGTGTTTCCAATACCTTTTAGATTTTCTATAATCAGTAAAAAATGGCAGGAAATATTTTTTTTTTCACTTTTTTGGAGATCTGGCATAAATGGAATATGCTACCTTCCTACTGGAAATATTGTTGCACTTACATTTCTCGTGCCAATTGACCTAATGACATCACTCATGGCTTCGCCAGTCTTGATGTCATCAGGTCAATTGGCATGCAAACAAAAAATATCAACAATATTTCCAGTAGGGGATAGCATATCCCTTATATAGTCTTTGCAAAAAACTCCATTAATGCATAAGTTTGAGTTGCTATTAAAACAGCAAAAGTATGGAAATGCGATGTTACAGTTTTCAACACTAACTCTGCATTCCTCCCAAGCAGCCAAAGGGGAAAAGGCAACACAAGCAACCACAGGCATCCATCATCAGGTAAGGCAAACAACATGCAACTCTTTCCAAATGACATGAGACATCCATCATCATGGTCCAGTACTTCTATAGCCATGGGCACACGTGCACACTTGCACACCACTTGGGAAGTGAGGTAAAAAATTTCTATAGGATCACATTGTAAATTGTAAGCAAGGAATAACACATGACAGGGTGTGCACCCATGCTAAATTACCACACGCCCAAGGTGGGTTGTGAGGCATGAGGCACAGCTGGGTACCCTCAACCACCTGGGAAGTGCAGTATATAATTTGAATAAGATTATATTATAAATTTTAAGTGATCAATACCACATGGCAGGGTGTACAGCAAGGCTAAATTGCTACATGCCCTAGGTGGGTTGTGAGGCATGAGGCACAGCCAAGTGCCTTCAGCCACATGGTAAGGGCAATATAAAATTCTCATAGGATCACATTGTAAATTGTAAGTAAGCAATAACACATGACAAGGTGTGTAGTAGTGCTAAATCACCACACTCTCCAGTGGGTTGTGAAGTGGATTGTGAGGTGTGAGGTACAGCTGAGTGTCATCAACCACCTGGGAAGTGCTGATGTCTTCACTCAGGTGCCAAAGACACCTCTGCTGCCATGAAAGTGCATGATAAGGATTTGGGAAATTCAGCAGGTGGCTGCTCTGAGGAGCACCAGGTGCCAGGCTTCTTTTCCGAAAACAGAGGTAACATTCTAACTTAAATGGCACACAGCTGAATGACACAAAATGAAACCAGAAAAGGAAACAGCAGCAGAGCGACCATATCGGGGTTGTACAGTCCAGGAGGCGCCTAGGGCAAAATGGTCTCTAGATCGTGGTCCGCCATGTCTGGTTACCATACCCAAGGGCTCCTGTACTTCTGGGCAGATAACTCGGTCAGCCCCGGAACCCTGTCTGACTCAAGTGGTGTTATGCAATGTCAAGTCTATTAGGAACAAGACAGCAATTATTGCTGATCTTGTTGGGACAGCAGACCTGACTTGCATCACCGAAATCTGGCTTGATGACAACGCAGGCCCCATTTTGAAGCAGCGGTCCCAGTTGGGTTTTCGGTGATACACCACTCAAGATCGGACCGCAGGGGTGGGGGGGGTGGCTATCTGTTTTAGATTGGAATTGGGCCTTACTGGTGTGCTAGTTGAGGTGGCCAGATCATTTGAGTTTACCATAGTAGCAGGTGTGGGCTGCAGGATCATTCTCATCTACCATCCACCCGGGGGTGAGAAATTGTTCCTGCAGGAAGTGGCAGACTTCATCATCGATGCGCATTGGAGTCACCCAGGCTGATAGTCCTGGGCAACTTCAATGCCTGGGTCGACAATGAACTCTCGCAGTTTGGTCAAGACTTCCTCCAACTTATGTGTTTGTTGAGGTTCACACAGGTAGTTGCCTCTGCTACTCATAATCAGGGTCACTCACTTGATCTGGTCTTCCTCCTGGGGATAGAGTCCTTCGACTTGGTGGTGAAGCCAGTGATGTCGTCCGATCACTACACAGTAAGATTCAATTTCCAGCCCCCCCATAGGCCTGCCCCTGTGGAGATGGTCAGATACTGCCCATTGAGGGGTGTAACCCCAGAGGGTCTTTTGGCGGTGTTAAACCAATTGGTGTTCCAAGGGCAGGAGGATCCAGAGAATGTAGTTCTGGCTTATAATAAGGCTATTACTGAGGCTCTGGATGTTATTGCCCCAGTCCATGTTCATCATCTCTCTCTCCACCTTGGTCCCTTGGTTTGATGGGACCTTGAGGCAGTTGAGACATGTAGGATAAAGGTTAGAGGGTCACTGGTGGAGGACGACCCTTGAGGCCAACCACCTTAGATTGATAGATCATTATCAAAGCTATCAATCAGCAATCACACGTAAGAAGGCAGAGTTCCTGTCTCGTGAGATTGCTGCTGCTCAAAACTGACCGGCTCAGCTCTTTCGAACCATGGACAGGTTGTGCAACCCAACCTGTCTACAGGTCCGAGGAGCATTTTCACAAGATAAGTGTGATGAGTTTGCTCGATTCTTTGTGGATAAGGTGGCTGACATCAAGGCTGAAATCTGTTCAGCACCCTCTGAGGGGGTTGGTGGTGGTCAGTGTATGGTCACTTCCCTCGGTCTTCTTGGATATCTTTTGACTGACCAGAGATAGGGGACATCCATACAGATTGTCCAGAATTTGTGGCCAACATGCTGTAGTTGGATCCATGCCCTACCGCCTATTATTAGAGTGTATGGAGACTATTAGCCAGGTCCTTGCGAGAATTGTTTGGTGCTCCTTAGACTCAGGAGAGTTCCCTAGCTCCCTGAAAGAGGTGGTGGTGACACCGCTTCTTAAGAAAGCTTCTTTGGACCCAAACAGCTGTGCAAACTACAGACCCATCTCTAACCTTCCCTTTGTTGGGAAGGTGATTGAGAAAGTAGTTGCACTGCAACGGGTGAACCATCTTACCATCCACGATGTCTTCGATCCTCTCCAATCAGGTTTCTGGAAGCTACATAGTACCAAGACAGCTCTGGTTCAGGTGCTAAGTGATCTTCTGATGGCAAGAGACCAGCAGTGCCGTTCCATCTTGGTGCTTCTGGATCTCTCCTTAGCATTTGACACTGTGGACCATGGGGTTCTGCTTAAGCACCTGAGAGTTATCTGTGTCCTGGCTGGTCTAGTTCTCAGATGGTTCCACTCTTTCCTAGCCGGCAGGTCACAGAGGTGGTGTTGGGGATTTTTTCCTCTGAGCCATTCTCTCTGCCATGCGGGGTCCCTCAGAGCTTGGTGCTGTCCCCCATGTTGTTCGCAGTGTACCTGCTGCCCCTTTGGAGACATTGGAAGATGATATGGGCTGAGGTTTCACTGCTATGCTGATGCTACACAGCTCTATCTGTCTTTGCACCTGACCAGGATAGTGCAGTCTCAATGTTTAACAGTTGTCTGGTGGCGATCCATGATTAGATGAAAGTCCAGTTGGTTGAGATTGAATTCCGGAAGACTGAGGTGTTGGTTGTGGACCCAGGGTACTGGATAGAGACCGGTGGTGGGTTACCATCAGGCTTTGGCTCCATGCTGTTCAACTGCCTACCCCTGAATGGGTGCATAATCTGGGGTGGTTCTTGATGATGGGTTGACACTGCATGCACAGGTGTTGGCAGTCATCAAGTTTTCCTTTTACCATCTTAGAAACATCACCAGAATTAAGTATCTTGTTCTGTCCGATGATTTGCCCACATTGATCCATGCCTTTGTGACCTCATGCCTTGACTACTGCAACTCCCTATACCTGGGGCTTCCAGGGGCTGATGTCTGCCACTTGGAAATGGTGCAGACATTGGCATGTGGCATGATTATTGACTGGGACTTCATGTACCAGTCATATTACCCCCATGCTGCGCGATCTGCACTGGATGCCTATACAGTGGCGGACCACCTTCAAGGTCAGTCTTTTGACCTACAAAGCCCTACATGGACTGTGACCGAGTTACCTGCAAGAGCTCCTGGTTCCCTACAGCCTGACTGGCCTTCTCTGCTCAACTGATGATGGGTTGTTAGGGTTCCCAGGGTGCGGCTGAAGACATCTGGGCTCTTATGTTCACGGCGTCATCCCTGTGCAGCTCTCTACCTCATCAGATCAGAGAATGTAGGACAGTGTAAAGCTTTAAGACCAGCTTAAAAACACATCTATTTAAACAGGCTTTTTAATATTTGATGTTTTATGAACTGTGAGAATTTTAACTGAAGTTGTTGTATTTATGTGATTTTATTGAACTGTTTTATGATACTTACGTATGTAAAGTGCTTTGATGCTTGAATTGCGCTATACAAATAAAAATATTATTATTATTATGTAGCTCTAGGTAATATGGAGAAGGCAGTTTTCATGTGCACTGACTAAATACAAGGAAGAAAAGGATGTGTCAGCGGGTGGCTGCATGAGAAATGCAGCGTGCCCTAGATCACTTTGCCTGATAACGTAAAGTGGGAATACGAGAATCTGTGGCTCACACTGTCATGGTGAGGCAGCAGTGACAGAGCAGGGGAAAATAGAAATGGAAACATTAAGCGTACAACAGTTTTGCACCTACCTCTCCCTGTTTGGAAGGCGGGAGGTGGGAGCTATTTGAAAAGCAAATTGCAGTGTGGTTAATTGGAGGAGGGCACGGGAACAAAAATATCAACAATATTTCCAGTAGGGAGGTAGCATATTCCATTTATGCCATATCTCCAAAAAAAGTGAACAAAATAGAATTTTCTGCCATTTCTTGCTGATTATAAAAAAATCTAAAAGGTATGTACAAATGAAACACCACTCATTTGGTAGATATTTTTGTGCTGAACAACTTTTGTGCTCAAAGTACCATGCTATAGTTTTTCCTTTTAAAGCTATTTGCATTTGTTTGTTGCAAAAAGTGAAAAAAAAATATTCTGCTGTTTTTTGCTAATTATAAAACAAACAAACTAAAAGGTGTATATATAAATGAAACACCACTCATTTTGTAGATATTTTTGTGCTGAACAAATATTTTGCTCACATGATTGGCATCAGCAAAGCAGCCATCTTAGAATTCTTAGAGCAGAACTTTTGAATCAGGAGAGGCTGTGTTACAGTTTTCAAATGCTATGAAACTGCATTTATCCTACTTTAATAAATGCAGTTTCAGCATAAATGTAAATAATAGCCTCTCCTTTACAAGCCCACGGAGTCATTTTTTTAAAAACAAAATGTGTAAAAAGATGGTGTAGGTATTTTTTAAGCATGGTGGAAAACCCCTGCCTTGGTGGCGGAAGAGAACTTCTGGACTTTCGTTCTGAACTTTATTTTGGTTGAATTCCATGCAGCTCTTGGACTCTTTATGCAGCTTTCTAAGGGACAAGTATATAAATTAATTACTTTCTGTTTTTCCCCCTCCATGATAATGTATCTTAAAGCAGTTGATGAACTGAACAGTAGTATTAAGAGGAGTGGCACCTTCATGGTATAGAAATTATATATTTCCGCAGATCAATGCTTGTGACTCTAAACTGTATGTTTGTTTTTTTAATATTAATAAACAGAAAGTAAAAAAAAAGAGAATAATATGGGTCCCAGAATAAAGCCTTGGGGAACTCCTGCATTGATTAGAAGGGGGAGGGCTTCACCAACTCGAATTTGTTGGGTTCTGCCAGAAAGATACAAGTTAAATCAGTGTACAGTTTTTGGGAGAAGCCAGCGGAGGAGAGTTTGTTTCAGAAGGCGTATGGGACATGGGGTGGGGTGGGGAGAGGAAGTAGGAGCACAGCATAGGTGGTGAAAAGGGAGTTTAGGGCACATGCGACTGTGACTGGGTCAGTTACCAGAGAATCATTAATAGATAAAGTAGGGGTGGTCGATTGGGCAGGGGGTCAAGAAGAGGTGAAGTGTAGACCAAAAATCTGCAGGGAGGTTTGAGTGGAGTGCAGAAGGGTATGGAAATTAGTGGCCGTGGCTGTCCTGATTAGCTTTGTGCAGGTGTTACATAAAGTCCTGTATGTGCACAGATCGTGAGATGTTTGGGAAGCTTTATATATGCCCAGGCTTTGTATCAGGATTTTCAGAAGTGGATGAGTTCCACAGAGACCCAGGGGAGGTGGTGTTATTTCACTCTGTGTCACCTGAGAGGGGCATGTTGATCACATACTTTGTGCAGGAGGAGGGCAAACTGAGAGGGGCTGGAGTCAACATCTGGGATAGTGTACACTGCTGACCAGTTAGTAGATTGTAAGTCATGCGTAGTAAGTCAACACTGAGTAGTTGGTAGGAACAGATCCAACGGTATGCGAGGGAGACTGGGAGTGTGGATTTTATGAACACAATAAATTATGAGGGTGTTTACTGAACACATCTGGCAGAACATCGGCAGTGAGGATTCTATGAGGGTTGGAAGAGAGAATCGTTTAAGGTGGAAAGGTTTGGGAAGGTGGTTCCTTTACGAGCTCTAGAGATTTAGTGATTCAATGTTATCTGTGAAAGATTTATGGAGGGTATGACCAGTTAAGGTTCAAATCTCCTAATATAATTTGTTCATATGATGGGGCTCATGTGACTAGGGAGGAGATAAGTTCAGTCAGGGAGTGGGGTGAGAGTTTGGGGAGGCATATGGTACAGTGACTAGGACTGGGGTGGAGGATGGTAGTTTAGGGAGATAGAGGTATTTAAGGGATAATGGGTGAAATACTGCAAGGTAGGTTATTTCAGGCATAGATGTCCATAACCCCATGTCTACTTCTTTCCTGTAGGTACACACTGTAAGCTTGGATGGCGCATGGGTGTCTGGGGTGTGGGATGAGCCAGGTCTCAGTGATACATAGGAGGAGGTCCGGTGAGTGCTACGAGACCCAGAGTCAAGTATGTTCCTTTTAGGGAGGGAGGCTTCTGGCATTGATGTGAAATATCTGCAGGCTTTTGGGAGCTCAGAGGGTAGGGAGAGATGGGGCTGGGGTTGGGGTGGATGTCGCTAGATAGGATGAGAAGGAGAAACAGGAGACACATGGATCTGGAGCAAGTTGCTGTTGGGGTAAGGCCTGGGGGTGGGTAGCAAGGTGGAAGGCAGCGACATATTAGTTTTGATTTAAATGGTTTGAGGCAAGCAGGCCAGGTTGTGGGTAGAACCAGGGATCCAGAGTGGTATGAGTGGGGAGGGAGGAAGGGAGGAGAGGGTGGGATGGAGGGATTATGAGCTGTGTTTTGTAGAAATGGAGCTCCGACTTTGAGGGAGGGTCTGAGGAGGAGTGTGGGATGGAGGAGGAGGGGAGAAAGGTGTCATATAGGTATGTGGTGAGAGCACTGTGGTGGGAGGAGGACGAGTAGAAAGGTGAGATAGAATGGCTGCATTTCTAGATGAGTACGCATCCTGACTGGACTTGTTTTAGATGGCTGGGCCAGTGTGAAAGGAGGGGTGTAGTTCTAGCTATCAGTTATAGAGAAAGGGAAAAAATAAGTTCAGTGCCTCTTCAGGTGCTTTGGGGTACTGGAGTGATGTAGCATGGGTTGGTATCTATACAGGAAGAGATCAAGGCAGGTCTTGGGGGGGAGGGAGATGTAGATCGACTAATCCAATCTGCTACAGAAAATCGGGGGAAGTGGGCTGATTGCTTCTGACATCAGTAGTTCTAGCCTTTATTATTAACACCTCAGGGTGGGAGGGTGGCTGGGAGGGTGGGTGGCTTCAAAGACGTGGTGCCAGCGAAGTGCAGTGCTGCACCACTCTGCAACTGCTTGCTTGTGAGTTGTGATGTTGCTAAGTACCTTGGTAGCTGGATCCAGGGGCTTCCAGCGTGGAGGAGGGCTAGCAGATGCTCCTTCTTGGCCCTCCTTCAGATACACTGTGTGGTCCAGCTGCAAAGAGAAAGAGGAAGGGAAGGTCAGTAGTTGTTTAAGCAGAGTGGAGGGTGGCTCCGTTTCAGAGGGTGGGCTACATAGGATAGGGAGGAGAGTGGAGGAGACAAAGGAACTTTCAGGACAGAGAGGCCTGCTCTGTGGGTGGGGGGTGGGGTTGAAGCACAGAAATAGGTGAGGAGAAATGGAGGATTTTGTAGCCAGGCAGAAAAGCAAGCAGATCAAGTGGGAACACACTTGACTTGAAGCTCATCGCCCTCACCCTTGACGATGTCCTGCACTCTCTTACCAAGATTATTAACCAGTCCCTCACTCTCTCCCAGTTCCCGCTCAAGTGGAAGTCCACCCTGGTGACCCCAATACACAAGTCTGGGGATAGGACATTACACTGTAACTACAGGCCCATCTCCATCCTACTCCCTTTATCCAAAGCTCTAGAAAAAATCGTTGCAGACCAATTGGTGGAGTATTTGGAGAAATACAACGCAATGCCCACAACAACACAGCTTCCATAAAGGACATAGCACCACCTCTGCCCTCCTTGACTTTACAGGCCACATTCATCTAGCGCTAGACCAAGGACAACCTGCCGGTGTCACCTTTATAGACGTCTCAAAGGCTTTGATATAGTCAACCATCCATTACTACTGGAACAACTTTGCAACTTAGGGCTCTCTCATGATACTTTACAATCGTTCAACAGTTATCTCTCTAACCAGCCACAACAAGTTAAGATTGGTGACTCCCTCTCCTCCAAACTACCTGTCCAGGCTGGTGTTCCCCAAGGGTCAATATTGGGACACCTTTTTTTCAGCATCTTCCTGAACAAGCTCCCTTCTGCCTGTGATGAAAACATTATTCTGTATGCTGATGACGCAGTGATTTTCTCTAAGAATTCTGACCCCTCCCTCCTAGAGAAACAACTGCAGGAAAGTTTCATGCAAGTTGACAGAAACTAGTGCTAAATTACAAAAAAACAAAGACTATGCTGTTCCATGGCACACATAACAAACACAAACACCAACAGTTGGCTATCAAAAACAGCTCGGGTGTGACCCTGGACCAGACACAGACTTTCAAATACCTTGGTATAACCCTGAACCCTACTCTGTCCTTCTCCAGCCATATTGATTCAGTTTCAAAATCCATAAATATCCGTATCGGCTCTATAAACATAGACACTGCCTGGCACCTGATGTCCTTAAGCTAGCAATACACAGCTCTATTGTCTCCATCATTGATTATGGGCTTGTTATCTATGGAGCAGCCACAGCTACAGCACTACGGCGAATTGTTACAGCGCTGAATAGGGCCTGCAGACTCCTTACTGGTGCTGCTCACCGCATGCATACCTGCGACCTCTATGAACAGTAAAACTGGCTACAACTTCATGGAAGGATTACTTTCCAAACCTGCCTACTAGCATAAAAGTCATTGATGGGACTCATGCCCCCTGGGGTTCAGTCTCTCTTAAGCCCAGCCAACCATCCCCATTACACAAGAAGCTCTGACAACTATCCTCTGTCTGTTCCCTGCTGCGCTCCAAGGCCAGTGGTCTTTTGCAGGTAGAGCCCTAAGATGCTTAACTCCTGGGCAGTGAACTCACCAACTGCTCGTTCAAACACAAGCTACGTCAAGCAGCTTGCATCCAGAGCCACCTGTGACTGTTTCTCCTAACCTCCCAGGTAGTCACTTCTGTTCTTCGCACCGCCTACTATCACCACCTCTGCCTGCCACCACCCTCCCCATATCTACCCCTGCCTCTCTCCCCAGCCCTGGTCCACCGCCTCCTCTCTTACCCTCCTTGAACTCCCATTCTCTCTCCCTTTTTAATCTGCTCACCCCACTCACTGTTGCACTTGTTCCTGATTCTTGCCTCCACCACCTCTCTACCTCCCTCCCAGTTACCCCTCTACATCCTCTGTCTTCCACTTTCCTCGCTACATGGCACAATTGGTAGCAACTCAGTTTTTCCACTCTACCTTTCCCTTTGACAATGCTCTTCTGGCAGCTTTAATTCATGTAAATATTATTTGTTGTGACTCATCATTCTTAAATGTATGCCTGATTGTGTTGTTCTAACTGTTATTTACATTACCTGTAGCTTTTAGACCACGTATACCCTGTACTGAATTTTGTATTCAAACTGCTTGCCTGCTAATCTCACACAAACTGTACTTCTATTCTTTGTATACTGACGTGGAACCTTTGTAAAAGAGCCATTGGCTCAAAGGTATTTATCCAAAATTCAAATAAATAAATTATAAACACACAGGCTATAAACTGATGCTATGAAATACTGAATAAAGTATGAAGTTCGCTTAAGCGCACAATTTGAAATAGGCTGCAAACTGCCATTCAAAAGGGATATTGCACACAAGCCTTAAAGTGCACTGCAAGATTAACAGTTTTGCAGGGCAGACACTTAGAAATTATTGGCAGAAAAACAGTCAGCAATCGTATGATGACATCAAAGATGGCGCCGCTCTGCAACTGCTGGCTTGCAAGTTGCAATGTTGCTAAGTACCTTGGGTAGCTGGCTTCCAGCATGGGGAAGGGCTAGACGATGCTCCCTCTCTGCCCTCCTACAGATGCACAGTGTGGTCCGGCTTGGTAGCTGGATCCAGAAGCTTCCAGCATGGGGGAGGGCTAGCAGATGCCATATGATTAAATCTTACTTTGATGGGGCTCTTGCAGCAGGCAACATTGGTTGGACTGAAGCCGCTAGGTGCCAGGACCACACAGAATACTTCTAGCTAGCAGTCTATCATGGGGGACCACCCCCCGTCGATGTCAGCATGCTGACATCCACCTATCCTGTAAAGGGGGTGGTCCCCCAGACCAACCTCAGTTCTTTTCTCTGCCATCGACCCACACACGGCGGACCTCCATGGATGCCTGCTTCAGTCGACTGCCATTTTCTTTGCGTTTACCCGCAGTTTATTTTCTTTTTCTTACCTTAATATTAACATTGATTTTTGGTGTTTTCCCCATCTCGTTTATGTCTTCTGCTCCAGCCTCATCTTTCAACCAGCCTACGAAGTGTGCCTGCAGCAAGCAGATACCAGCCAAAGATGGTCACTGTTCCTGCCTGCTCTGCTTAGACCCCAGCCATGACACCGAGGCCTGCCAGCACTGCTAGGACTTCAACCAGGCAACACAGAGATGCCGCTTGAAGACCCTTCAAAGCTACCTGCTTCAGCAGAAATTGGCCGCGATGGAGAAGGAGCTTCAGGCTAAAAGCTCTTCCACTTCCCCGTCCTCCAGGGCTGCTGCTGCTTCTTTGTCTTCATCTTCTTCATTGCCTTCATTGTCTTCTTCTTCTTCATCTTTATCATCTTCTTCGTCTTCATCTTTGTCGTCATCTTCTTCTTCTTTGTCTCCTCCTCCTCCGCCTCCTTCCTAGAAGGAGAAGAAGTTCAGTAGGAAGCATAAGCACCGGAACAAGCACCAGGACCGCCTCGCCAGCCTCTTGCTCATGGTCGCTGTACAGACTGATTTCTGCCTCTGGGTCTTTCTCCTTGGGGGTTGGTCCCTCCTTCCTCGGCAGTCCTCTCACCCTCTGGGTTGCGGTGGTCAGTCGCCTGCCCTCATTTCCATAATGGGCAGCGGCTCCTCAGGAGCTCGGACTTCGTCCCTGCCTCCCAGCACCTGATGCTCAGGCCCTTAGTCCCCACAGGTCCTTAGCCAGGTGGCTCCCCCAGCGTTGGAACCTCTGGTGGTGGTTCTTTGCCCATCGCCCCCCTTATAAAGGTGTTGCTGCCATCAGTCCCCGACTCCGGGGCCGGTGCTTGCCCTTCCAGGCATCACCTGGAGCAAGTGCTCACCTCCTCCTCCACACAGGTGACATCTCTGCCTCTGCCTTGGGGCAATCCCCCCCCCCACAGGCACCAGCCTCGCCTCTGGGGCCTGCATAGAAACATAGAAAGTGCCGTCAGAAAGAGACCGCTAGGTCCATCTAGTCTGCCCTGGAGTTTTGTTGTTTTTTTTCTACCACCCCACCTTCCCTTCAGTGTGAGGGCACCCTTGTGTCTATCTCATGCATTCTTGAATTCCCTTACCATCTTTGCCCCACCACTCCTTGGGGCAGGCTATTCCAGCCATCACCACCCTCTCCATGATGAAAAACTTCCTGACATTGGTAGTGAACCTCCCGCTTTTAGCCTCAGATCATGTCCCTAGTTCTATTTCCCTCCTTGAAGTGAAAAAAAGTTCCTATGCTTGCACCTTATTTACTCCTTTTATGTATTTGAAAGTTTTGATCATGTCACCTCTCTCTCTTATCTCTGCTCCAGGGAATACATGTTTAGTTCTCTCAGTCTGTCTTCATATGACATCTGATGCAACCCCTGTACTATTTTCGGCACCTTTCTCTGTACTGTCTCTTTGCAGTCGATGTCCTTTTTGAGGTGAGGCCTCCAAAATCTGACACAGTACTGCAGGTGTGGCCTGACCAGTGCTCTGTAAAGTGGCAGAACTACTTCCCTCCTCCTGCTTGTGATTCCCCTCCCAATGCATCCCAGCATTCCGCTGGCCTTCAGTGCCACCTTCTCACATTGTTTTCCCACTTTCAAGTCATCTGTAATCATGATTCCCAAATCACGCTCCTGTTTGGAGGCAGCTAGTCTTTCCCCTCCTAAGTAATATGCCTTCTTTGGGTTTCCTCTTCCCATGTGCGTGACTATACACTTTTTGCCATTGAATCTCAGCTGCCATGCTCTGGACCATTCTTCAAGTTTCTTTAGGTTTGATTCCATCTTGCTCACTCCATCCTCGGAGTCCGCCCTGTTACATATCTTGGTGTTGTCGGCGTATAGGCACACCTTCCCCTCTAGTCCATCTGTGATGTCGGCTATAAAAATATTGAAGAGTAGAGAGGGGCCCCAGCACCGAGCCCTGTGGTACTCTGCTGGTTAACTTGCCCTCTAGTGATCCTGTGCCATTTACCTGAACCCTCTGTGTTCTACCTTCCAGCCAATTTTTTACCCATTTTACCGCTTCCTGTCCTACCTCTGTGTGGTCTAACTTTTTTACCAGCCCTGTGTGCAGAACCAAATCGAAGGCCTTGCTAAAGTCCAGGTAGACCACATCCATCACCCAATCATTATCCATAGCCTTGGTAACCCAGTCAAAAAATGTGACTAGATTTGTTTGGCTTGACCTACTCGTCATGAAGCTGTGCTGTTTGGGGTCCTGCTGGCTTTGAGGAATGCTATTATCCTCTGAGCAGTGACTCCATCTATTTTCCTACTATAGACATGAGACTTACTGGTTGGTAGTTCCCAGTCTCTTCCCTGCTACTTGATTTGTGGAGTGGGACTACCGTTGCCCTTTTCCAGTCTTCGGTTACCACTTTGCTCACCAAGGATCTGGTGAATAGTTTTGCCAGTGGTGCTGCCAATTCCTTCCCCAGTTCCTTCAGGATTCTGAGATGTATCTCATCCTGTCCCATGGCCTTGTCCACCTTCAGTTTATTCAGTGCCTCCAATACTTGGGCCTCCGTGAAGGGGCTAGTGTCAACCTCTGGTCTGGGGGTGCACTTTCTTGTTAATGCTGGGCCATTTCCTGGTTCCTCTTCGGTAAACACTGAGCAGAGTATCTATTTAGGATTTCTGCCTTTTCATGGTCCTCTTCTGCTAATTTCCCATCCCCTGTAGCAATCCTCGCTGTACCCCTTTTCCTTCCTTTTCCCCTGATGTACCTAAAGAAGGATTTGTCACCCTCTTGGCCCCATCTACTACCTTTGCCTCCATCTGGGCTTTGGCCTTTTTATCCTTTTGCCTGCTTCTCTCATTTTTCTTTATATGAATCCCAGTCTTTTCATTCTTAGTTTCTTGGTATATCCTTCTTTATTTTTTTTTTCTCTGATCGCCACTTCTTTTGAGAACCAGAGGATTTCTTTTCCTTTTGTCTTGCTGGCTCGCCTGGAGCATTGGTCCATAGCTGTCTTGATTCTCTCTTGAGTCTCTCCCACAAAACTTCTACCTCCCCCACTTCATCTTCATGTAAATTCTCTTTTAGGCTGGCTCTCATTTTTTGGAAATCAGCTTTCTTAAAATCTAGAACTCTTAAGTTTCAAGTGACAGGTATTCTCCATTATATTTACTTAGAAACTGACCATTCTGTGATCGCTCTTTCCCGTATTGCACCCTACATCAATCTCTTTAACCTTCTCACTATTTGTGAGAATCAGGTCAAGAACGGCATCGCCCCTTGATATGACTTTAATGAGCTGACACAGTCCTGCTCCCTGTAGAGCCAATAAGAAGTCTCTGCTTCTTTTCATTGCCACCATTTGTGTGCTCCAGTTTATATCCGGGAGGTTAAAGTTCCCCACCAGTATCACATCACCTCTCTATCAGTCATTTTGTGTATTTACTCTATTAAGTCTCTGTCCCCTTTGTCCTCTTGATTTGGGGGCCTGCAAACAACTCCAGTTTTGATATTTTTCCCCTTACCTGCATCAGCTGTTAGTCACAGTGACTCAGTCTCCAAAGAGGACCCTTACATTTATTTTGGCTTTTATTTTTTCCCGTATGTATATAGCTACCCCTTCTTTTTTTCCTTTCCTGTCCTTCCATAACAGGTTGTACCATGGTATAGCTGTGTCCCAGCCATGGTTATCCATAAACCAGGTTTATGTTACAGTCACCCAGTCCAACCTATCCAATTCCATAATGGCCATGAGGTCAGGAAGTTTGTTTGCTAGGCTCCTGGCATTTGTAAACATCGCCTTCAGGAGCGTACCCCCTTGCAGATGAGGGTGCACCCCGCCTGGACTGCTCCAAATTGCTGTTTCCACCTGAGAGATTTTGTAAGTCATCAATTTTTGGGAGTGATGTCCTAGCACCAGCGGTTGAGGTGTGTGTCGTCCCCTTCCCTCTCTGGGGTTGTATGTGTTTCACGGTCTTATGGGAGTGGTGACTAGCACACCAATGGATGGGTGTGTGCAGTCGCCATCTCCCTTTATTCAGTTTAAATAATCTTGGTAGACATTGAATTTTTTTCCAGTTTCCTGCACACCTTCCCTAGTTAGGTGTAGGCCATCATACTTAAAGAATCCTCTCTCCCAGATGTTCTGCCAGTTTCCCATGAGTGGTATCCTTTCCTGGTGCCATACACACAGTCATGAGTTGAACTCGTCAACTTCATCTGCTCTGACCTGCTTGGTGCATTCCTTTTTCCACACTGGTAGAACTTCAGAAGGCTAGTTTGGATGGAAGGAAGTCAACTTGCATGCAAGTTCCTCAAAATGTTTTTGGCCTCTTCCACCATGTGATTGGCCAAGTCATTTGTCCCAAGGTGTACTGTGGTGTGTGTTATATCCCCTGCTTCCTGCACTATTCTTTTCATGCAGTTTGTGTCTCTTTTTGCAGAGGCTCCTGGGAGACACATAACCACTATTTCACTTGTGCCACTGTGGTTTAGGTGGGGTTCCACTCCACGGATCATGGAATCTCCAACTATGAGAAGTTTGTTTTTGTCCTTATTTGTATTGTTTTTATTGTGTTTTTCTGTAGTCAGTTACTTCACCAGACCGACACCAGCCTTTGCCTGCTAGGCCTGAGCCAGCTACGCCAACACCTACACCGATGACCTCTCAGCCGTCATCACCTCAGCCCCAGCCTGCGCCTCAACCGACACCCACTGGCCCTCCCAGAGATCCCCAGCCAGCACCTGCTGGTCCACTGTCAGGGTACCCTACTCCAGCTCCTCCACCAACATACCTGTACCCTCCTTCTCAGTACCCCTATCCATTACAATCCACCTCCACTGGTGGATTATAATGCCTTGTTTATGGCGTGGAGACTTTTATACAGAACAAGGATGCACCCAGGTGGCCTTCTCCTCCTCCCTGGGACTCTTCTCCTGCTCGGGACTCAGACTGGGCAGGCCCTAGAAACCCCCACACCACAGGTTCTTCTGGGAGTCACAAGGTGATCTCAGACCAACATATGGATGACCGTCGCCCTCAGACGCCAGTCCCTGACAGTGATCAGTCAGGGGATGATTCCTTCTCTTCCTCCTTGGAGTCATCAGAGGATCTGAGGAGCTCCTCTGATGGTCAAGAGCCTCCCAAGGAGACCACTAAGTCTCCCCCTGATGATCCCTCTTTTCTTGATGTGATGCGCTATCTCCAATCCTTTATGGGATGGGAGACAGAGGAGCTTGACCTGGAGCACTGTCATTTGGCTATTTACCTCCAAAAGAAGGAGACCCTCCCTTTGGTGGTCCCTCCTCTTATTGATTCATATGATGATGTTACCAAGGCATCATGGAACCATCCCTCGACCACTCCAGCCGTAGCCAAGAGGGTGGATTGCCCTTACCATGTGCCAGTGGGCAAACCTTTCTTTGGTGAATGCCCCATGGCAGAGTCTGTGGTCATGAACGTAGCTCATGACCGCTCTAAAAGGCCCAAACATCTTAGCACCCACCCTCGCAGACAAGGAATCCCACCAGCTGGACCAATTGGGCAATTGGGTGTCTTCCTCTGTCACTCTGGCCATTCAGACACAGAACTACCTGTTCCATTTGTTTTTTTTTCCATTTTTTTTTGTTTTTTTAGTTTATTTTTATTGCATTTTGTTGACACAGGAAAGACATTACATTTTCTCATACATAACTGAATTTTCATCAGAGAAACACATTGACATCTATGACATTAGAGCATATCCAGTACATAAAAAAATAACAAGAGATAAAAGGAATCTATGTTATTCATAGCACATTGCTCCAAAATACATATATTACTATTTCAGGATACTTGGAGAAAGGAGGGGGGAAGTCCTTTTCGTTGTTTATTTTAAATTAAAATCTGCTTTCCATGAGAGGAGAAACAGAGGTCATTAGCTAAGTACAATTAGGGTCCTCCGGGGAGGACGGGAGTTGCATAGAATGGGCTGAGTGGTAATATTTCTTATGGGGTGAAAGCTGCTAGTAATTCTTGGGGGTGTTCTGAGTCTAGGGGAATTTTCATTTGTTTAAGGAATGATATATGAACGGTGATGGGGTATGTGAATAAACTAGGTAGCCCATCTGTTCATTAACATCTCTGATGTGTTTTGTAACTTAGCTGTTAGACTTTCCATTTTGTATATTTCATATACCGTATTCTCCCAGTCAGCTATATTAGGGGCTTCCACTTTTAACCATAGTCTAGTTAACACCTTCTTAGCTGCTCCTAAGAGTATATTGAGTAGGTATATTTGGTGTGCATTTCTGAAATGTCTCGGAAGATGTAACAGGAGGCCATCTCTGGAGTTAGGGGTCCTAAAGTGGGGAAGAGGGTTTGGAGTTGTTTGTCTACTTCTTGCCAGAGGAGGCGTAGGACTGCGCACAGCCATAGTATATGGGAGTGCATTGCTACCTCCTCTCCACAGCCTCTCCAACAGGAGGAATCCCCTAAGGTGGAGTATTTTGCTATAATTTGTGGGGTTCAGAAGTACCTTACTGCTATCTTCCAGGATAATTCTCTCCAGGTATAAGCAATAGTAGTCTTGTGCTGTCTATGCCATATCCAGGTCCAGTCTTTCGGTGTTAGGTCAACATTAGTTCTGATTCCCAATTAATTATTATATTGTCCATGCCATTAGGGGAATTATTAATCAGTACTTTATATAATCTTGAGATAAGGTGGTGATGTGAGAAAACACTATGAAGTTGTGTAAGTAATATGCCTAATGGAGGGTGGAATAATCAGGAGATCTGTTCTCAGGGCTATCCCAAGAAATGTTTTATTTGTAAGTAGCGGAAAAGTCTGTCTGGGAGAGAGAACTCGGTTTGTAATTGAGTAAAGGTTTAAAATTCCACCCTCATAAAATTGATATGCATGTCAGTCCCTGTGAGTTCCATCTTTGGAATGCTGGATCTATTCTGGATGGTATAAAAGTTGAATCCTGCGCTGGAATTCCCATCCATTTAGCCAAGTACTGATTTTCAGGGAGTTTCAGGAATCTCTTCCATTCCATAAGCAATGCCTTTGTAAAAAAGGAGGTTTGCTTTATTTGGGTGGGTGGGTGAGGTTGGAACACCATATTTTTGTTTAGTGGTAAATTAGATAGTGCTCATTCTGCGGAGAGCCATGGGGGTGCCTGGGTCGAGGGTAGTAACCATTTGGCTATGTGTGTAATTACTGTTGCCATCGAGTATTTATAAAAATCAGGCAGGGCAATTCCTCCTCTATCTTTTGGTAATTGCAGTTTAGTTAAAGAAATACAATGTTCCCCCTCCCCACAGATATTCACTAATAGCCTTATTCCATTTTGTGATTTCATGTTTCGGGAAGGGAAGAGGTATGCATTGCATTAAATATAGTAATTTTGGCAGAATATTCATTTGGATAGAGTGTATTCTGTGTATAATGGAGATTGGTAAATAAGTCCATCGTTTGAAATTGGATTTACCTCAATGAAGTGGATCATAATTTAGTGCCTGGATATTGATAGGGTAGGAGGTAGCTTAATTCCTAAATAAATAATATGTGAGTTCCATTTATAGTGATATTTATCTAACAGGGCCTGAAGGGGAGTAGTGCATTAGCAATATCTCTGATTTGTCCTGGTTAATTTTATATCCGTTAATTGTTCTATTTTAGGTAAGATTGTATTCAAGGAGGTTATTGATGTCTCCAGGTTAGTTATATATAGGAGATCATCCAGTAATATGCCAGTTTATGTTGAATTTGGTTAATTGTATAGCCAGTTGTTTGCTTATTTTTCTTAGAAATTGTGCTATTGGCTCATATATAGGGGCGAAGTGCAGGGACAAGGGACAGCCTTGATGTGTGCCTCTATGTGGCTTCCTGAAAGTGGGAGGAATATGAGCCATTTATTTTTAACCACTGCCTACAGGCACTGATAAGTTCCCTCTATAAGGTCTAAAAACTGCTATGGGAAAGCAAATTTGGTTAGGGAGGAACGTAAAAAATCCCAAGATACCTTGTCAAATGCTTTTTGGGCATCCAAACTCAGTCTCAAGAGGGGGTTATGATTTATTTTTGCGTGATTCATAAGGTAGAGGGTTCATTTCATATTATCCATAGTTTGGCATGTTTTAATTAATCCTGATTGATCTGGGTGAATTAAGGTGGGTAGGATATCATCTAATCTATGTGCTATGATGCTTGTATAGATTTTGTAATCCTGATTGAGTACTGATATGAGGTGCAATAGGTCACACAAATCGGGGGTTTCTGTGGTTTCAGGATGGCTGCATGATTCCAGGATATTGGGACTGTAGAAGAGGAATGACAGTTTTGTAGTGCTTCTAGTAAGGGGGATTTAATTAAGTCCCAGGTTCCCTTATAAAATTCTGCTCCATAAACATCTGGGCTGGGGCTCTTTCCATTTTTCAAATTTTGGATTGTGCCTTGTAATTCTTGGAGTGTAATGGGGAGATAATTTTTTCCTTTTGGGTGGGGGTTAGGGTTGGAAATTTTAGATGGGATAGGAACTTCTCTATTTGTTGTTGATCGGGGGTTTGGCGCTGAATATAAGTTTCGGTAGTATTCCTTAAACATTTCTAAGATTTGGCATGTAGAATACCAAAATTGTCCAGTAATTGGGTCTTTTATTTTAGTGATAGTGACCTGCTGGGTCTATCTCCATAGTCTGTACACCAATATTCTGGAGGTGCGGGTGCCTCCTTCGTTGAATCTCTGACGTAACCATGTCAGGGCCTGTTCTGTGCGGGTTGTTAAAAGCTTATGAATTGCCTGCTGAGTTTGTACTAATTGGTCGGCCTAGGTCTCCCTCCATATTTTTTCTTGAAGGATTTTAAGTTGCTCCTGTAGTTCCCTCAGTCTAGCTTCTCTTTGATGTTTTTTCCTTGCTGCATATGAAATAATATGCCCCTGAAGGACAATTTTAATTGTGTCCCATAGTAATTGTGGAGAGGTTTGGGGGGAGGTATTGTTTAGCAAAATCTCAGGGATTTGACTTTTTAATAAGTCTTGAAACTCAGGGTCTCTAAGCAGAGAGGGATTAAAGCGCCAAAAGGTATTTTTTCTTTTTCGAGTGATCTCTAATTCAAGGGAGATAGGGGCGTGGTCTGATAAGTATATCCTCATGATCTCCGCTTGACTCCTCATGTTCTCCACTAATGCAGAGGTAATTGAGCCTTGAATAATGCCTATGGGTGTATGGCTAGTATGATAATTTTCTCTGAGAGGGATGTGAGTGATGCCATGTATCCACTAGGCCCAGGTCTCTGATCGGGCAGCAGAGATGTTTTTGCCCAGTGGTTTGTACTAGGGGCGGGCTGCTGATGTATCAAAGGAGGGATTCAATAAACAGCTTAAATCTCCTCTGATGATCAATATTCCTTTCTTATGTGTGAGGATATCATCCATTAGTTGTTGTATAGAAGATACATCACTGTGTGGGGGCTATAGATGCTGCATATGGTCAGGGTTTGGCCGTTTAGCGTACCTGAGGCTAAGGCTAGTCTGCCCTCCTTGTCAGTATATTGGTCTATGAGCTGGAACTGGGAAGCTTTAGGAGTTAATATTACTGCACCCCATTTCCTCCCTTTCGGTAGGTTGATTCTACCAGATGTGAAAGTCCAAATTTTAACAATTTTTGGTGTTCTGTCAATGACAGATGGGTCTCCTGTAATAACAGCAAATTGGGTTTAAGTTTCTTTAAGGCCTGGATTGTTCTATATCATTTAATGGGTCCACTAAGCTCGTCCACATTATGTGATATTATCTTGAAAAGGGATAGTCATGTTATTAGCTTTCTTTTCTTTTCTGGGATCTTCCACCCTCTATTACAAGGCATGTCTATGGTGCTGAGCATGTTGTTCATATCTTGGATAGTTATGCTATCTCTGATCCTGCAATGCTAAAAACAGTCTTCCCTTTCTGTGTCTAGTGAATTATAAAATGAGAGAGGGGGATAAAGTAGGAATTGTAAATCTGGGCAAACAGTGCCTTTAACCTAGAGCCAACTGGGCTTACTCTTATTTGGTATCAACCATAGAATTAGTTGGATATGTGTATAGACTTCCATAGCCAGGTACCTTGCTAGGTGTTCGGGCGTGGACAGTAGAAAATACTGCTAGGTAGGGATTTGTCCTTTAATCCAGGGCGAAATACACTCGGGGTAACTCTTGCCCCAAAATCGGTGGTGGAAGGGGGAAGTAAATTGAAAAAGATACCAAAAAAAGGTAAAAGAACTTAGGAAAAATGGAAGTAAATATGTTGGGATGGAGAAAAAAGGTACTTTTCACCTTCCATTTAACTATCCACTCCTCTGCTCATCCCCCCACCCTTAACTTAGGCAGGAGATGACAGGGTGGCTTACATCAGCTGGGCTAATTGCAAAGTTAAATGTCCCCTTAACTAAACAAGTATGGACTCTATAAGAAATTTAGTCAGAAATTGTCCATCTAGTGTGCTCCTGGTCCTAAGAAAAGCTCTGGGAAAGAAGGCTCCAAATCTCTCTCCATAGGACCTGAGTTCTGGATTAATCCTAGTTCAGTTTAGTGTCTAGTCTGGATACGTGAGGGTATATAAGTGCCCCTTCAATAAATCTTCCTTCAACAAATTTGCTCTCTCTCAGTCCATAGGAGGGATGGTTAAAATCCAAATAGAGTGTGGGTATTGAGAATTCAACAGGTAGTTAT
This sequence comes from Neoceratodus forsteri, assembly GCA_016271365.2. Taxonomy (NCBI): domain Eukaryota; kingdom Metazoa; phylum Chordata; order Ceratodontiformes; family Ceratodontidae; genus Neoceratodus; species Neoceratodus forsteri. The sequence goes on from CM057450.1 coordinate 1,227,724,063, forward strand.
ACTGCAGATGAGGAATATCTTCCAGAGTCCGTGAATGGGCAGTCTAGATGTGCCCCCTAGGTGTCCCCCAGCCTGCCCTCCAATGCCCAGAAGGGGGGAGGAGGAGGAGGGGGGAGAAATGCCAGCTAAGGCAAGACCATTAATTAAAGGTTATTTCTCTTATTGCCTCGACCGTGCTCAGCTGCCTACCAATCCCCAAGGTCTGGAGCTAGGAGGTAGGAGTTGCCCCATCAAATCACCCATGACCTCCAGCCCGCATGGCAAGCCAGGCCCCCACCAAAGCAGGGGGCAATCGCAGGCCCCCCAGGCGCACCATTTTAAGCAGGAGCAATAAGCAGTAAGCTCTCCCCTATTTAGCGGGGTTGTGTGGCTTTGCCGATATTTTAGTGTAATGCTCAATATCTTGCCACATAAGATCAAGAACAATTCTTCTCTGGGCCCCCTCAAAGCAGTGATTCCACTAGTTTTTTGCCCTATTTAGTGGGTTTGACTGTAAGGTCAGTGCCCTGGTCCCTGAGTACAGGCATTGGGACACTTTTCCTCCATTAGACATTATGATCAAATTAATTTTAATCCTGCAGCAATCCCTATTTAGCGGGTAGCAGGTCATTATTAACAGTGGATCACCATCTGCTAGAGTCTGTCTGAATTTCTGCCACTCCCTCCATATTTGAGTGCACCCGATTTTGCCACGTCACCCTCACAAGGGAGACAGGGAAAGGCCCTGCTCACCCACTGGCCAGAGACCTGAACGACCATGTTCAAACTCGCAGTCAATGTGGGGACACCTCTGCCCCCCAAAGCCAACGCCCGCCACTGGAGATTGCCAGCACTCCTCCCCCCTGAAAAGGCTGTACAAAGACCAGCCAGAGAACTAAACCCAAGGCACACTCACCAGACTTCGATATTAGGGAAGTAAATCACTCAGGCTTCTTGTCGTGCAAACTGCGCCAGGAGGCACTTTATTGAGTCCAGGGTCTTCTATTGCCTTTGTTGTCCTTCAAAAGCTGCATTCTGTTCTGGTCAGGAGATCGGGTTTCACTGCATGTCTGAGCTTCCTGGAGTAGTGAGAGTCCTCTTACTTTTAGGTCTTGGATTGCTTTGGATGCAGATTTATATGTTTTCTGGACCACGGATATCACCACCAGTTTGCTAGGGTAAGGCATTCTGAACTTTAATTTTACCTGCCTCAGGATGGGAAAAGTGGGATATATGCCCAGTGCCTCTGCATTGTAGTGGGGCATAGTCATTGTCAATAAATATTCTGGTACTCCCATGGAAACACCTTGCCCTGAGCCCAAGCTTTCTTAAGTAGGAATTCCTTTGTTTGATATTTGAGGAAGCAAAGTTTTATTGATTGAGGTCTGGCTGAGGGCTGTGTGGGCTTGGGGCCCAGTGCGCGATGGACTCATTTGGTTTCAAAGGAAAAGTCCTGGTTTAGTGATAAAGATGTGCATAGCAGATTTTATGTGAAGTCCTGAATGTCTGTCCCCTCACAATTTTCAGGGATACCATATATATGTAAGTTGCAGCGTCTGTGTCTGTTTTCCGTATCTTCTTGCCTTTCTACGGTGAGGTGGCATAGTTGAGTGATTTGAGTCATGGTTGGCTGCATTTTGGTCATCTCAGTTTGGGTCTGTGTAGTTGCTCCAGTGTCAGGACTCTTGTTCAAGTGTCTGCTAATTCTTGTTGAACGATTCATGAATCTGTTTAAAGGAATGAAAGCCAGCTTTGAAGTCGTGGAGTTCTGATAATATTTTATCCAACTTCAGGTTTGTTTTGTTTGATTTTCCAGATTTGTTCTTTGGTGATTTAGTCGAGGAGGAGAGTGCCATGTGTTGAGACTGTATGGGGTTGTCCGAGTTGGAGAGCTCGGGTCTGATTTGTCATGTTCTGGGGTAGCAATTTGAAGCTATTGCCTCCTCCCTGTTTTTGTTGGTAGCCATTATGTTTATTTAAAATTTCTGATATGAGGTGATCGAGTAATGGCTATTTATGATTTGTAGCAGTGAGAATATACAGAGCTAAAGAGCTATGCTGCCATCAGGGAGGAAGTCTCACCGGAAGTCCTCTGGCCCATTTGGTTTAGTACCAGAACGCCCTCTGGGATCAGGTGAGGGATCTGGTTCAAACCCTCCCTGAAGATCCCTGAAGACTGTAGATGCTTCTGGGCATGGGGCGGCAGCAGGAATCTGCATTCACTGCCATTCATGGCTCAGGGTGTCAGGTTTTGTACCTGATGTGCAGGCCAAAATAATGGATGACCGTTTCTAGGACTCTGTCTTATTTGGGGGAGATGCCCAAGATATCATCTCCCGCCTTCAGGAATTGGCAAAGCTCTGAGGTCAGTGCATTCTATGTATTGGTTCAGCAAAAGGTCTTCAGCGTCAGTCCTTTCACGGTCCTCTCTCCAGCCATCCAAGGGCCAGCAGTAGAAAGGACCCTTTAAGCATGAGGCAAACACCCCACCAGCCAGAGTGTCTCACCCTTGATCCTCCAGAATGCCTGAAGCCACTTTGCCCACCCCTAGTTCCACTGCTTGACTCATTTCCCCACCTCTCCTCCAACAGAGGCCTTGGGAGAGCTGGTCAGAAGTCGATTCTCCCTATACCTGGATGGATGGCACACAGTAACCTCAAATCAGTGGGTGCTTCAGATTATCAAATAGGGTCACACTCTCGAGTTTCTGGAGCCCCTTCTGGAAAACCCTCCCTCACTCTCCCATTACCCTCAGGCCCACATTCCCCTCATCTGGGAAGAGATTCAGGCTGTCCTGCACAAAAAGGCCATAGAATCTGTCCCCTCGGCTCAAAGAGAGAAGTCTACTCCCACTTTTTCCTCATCCACAAGAAGATAGGGGACCTGAGGCCGATCCTGGACCTCAGCCACCTGAACCTCTACATAGAGTACAAGCGGTTCAGGATGGTTACTTTTCAGGGACTGTTGCCCCATCTTCATCAGGGGGACTGGCTCTGTTCCCTGGATATGTAGGATGCCTATCTCCATATCCAGGTATTCCCAGCCCACCACCGTTTTCTCCACTTCTGCTTCCAGAGGCCACCTTCAGTTTCAGGCCTTCCCTTTGGCCTTTTCTTGGCAACCTGGGTGTTTGCCAGAGTGCCTAGTGGTGGTAGTTGTGGCTCTGTGGAGGCAAGGTTTTTATGTGTTCCCTTACCTGGATGATTGGCTGCTCACAGCTCCTCCTGGGATCTCTTGTTGCAGATCCTGGAAGGCATCTTTTTGGCTCTTCCAGACCCTAGGGATCACAGTCAGTCTACCAAAGTTTTGTCTCTCTCTCTCTCTCTGTGCCAACACCTCCAGTATATAGGAGTTGTTCTGGACTCATCCCAGGGCAAAGCCTTCCTATTGTGGGACAGAGCAGAATGCTTGATAGTGCAGGCTCAGCTAGTATCCTCCAGTCATCGGGTACCAGTCAGAGTGTTCCTTCATTTTTTGGGACACATGGTGGTGGCTATAGCCACAGTTCTCCTGGCCTGTCTCCATATATGGGTTCCCCAATGGAGTCTACGAACCCAATGGGATCAATGCACCGACGACCTGGATCAGCCGGTGCTGATTTCTGATCCGGTGAAGAGGACCTTGGAGTGGTGGCAGAACCCTGCCAATCTCCTGAAGGGGGGGGTTCCCCTCCATGCTGTGTCTCCACAGCAGATTATCACTACAGACTCCTCAGGCCTGGGTTGGGGTGCTCACTTAGCCAACCGTCAGACCCAGGGGATGTGGTCAGAGTTGGATCAGCATCTCCACATCAATGTGCTGGAGATGTGGGCAGTTCTGTATGCTCTGCAGGCCTTCCAGACCCACATTCTTCCCAGCCCACTATTGGTGCAGATGGACAACATGTCAGTAGTCTTCTACATCAACAAACAGGAGGGCACTCATTCCTACCCCTTTGTCGGGAGGCTAGAGGGTATAGTACTGGGCCATCGAGCATGACCTGGAACTCTCAGCTATCCATGTTCCAGTCATCCAAAACACTCTGGCTGACAGTCTAAGCCGGTTCAAGTCAAGGAAGCATGAGTGGGAACTCCTGTCCTCAGTGGTCGAGCACCTGTTCGACAGGTGGGACATCCAGAGTTGGACCTTTTTGCATCCCCACTCAATGCAAAACTGCTGCATTTCTGCTCGCTCGATCCAGGGCCCAGAGTTTTCTGGTGCAATGTGTTATCCCTGTCTTGGAAAGCGAGGTTTCTGTATGCCTTCCTTTCCTTACTGCTTCTGCAGAGATTTCTCCTCAAGCTTCAGTCAGAGGGGACAGCGATTATTCTCATAGCTCCCTACTGGCTGCATCAGATTTGGTTCCCTCTGCTGCAGCAGCTGGCAGTGGAACCTCCCGTTCCCTTGCCCCTGTGCACTGGCTTGCTCTCCCAGGAGCAGGGCACTCAGGTCCATCCAGACCTCAAGTCTCTGCATCTCCATGCGTGGATCCTGCAGACTTATATATTGCCTGCTTTGGAGTTTCTCCCAGGGTTGCTGATGTCTTGATGGCTGCCAGATAACCTTCCACAAGAGTCACCTATGCCATGACGTGGAGGTACTTCTCCATGTGGACCACCGCTCATCACCTGGATCCCTTCACCTGCCCGGTCAATCTGATTCCGGAGTACCTCCTCTCCCTCTCAGACTCTGATCTGGGGTACTCTTTGCTTAAGGTACCTTTCCGTCATCTCTCATTACCATGCATCTATCAATGGCAAAGCTGTTGCTCAGCTAGCGGTATCCCTTGTTCTTGTGGGGTATCCTACATTGAAATCTTCCATTCTGGACCCCCTCCCACGGGACCTTCTTTTATATTGGAAAAGCTCACTCTGCCTCCCTTTGAACTGGCTGTGAGTTGTGAGCTACGCTTTCTGTTGTAAAAGCATTATTTTAGTTGCTCTTACTTCCACTCTAAGGACTTCCAAGCTTCAGGCTGTGATGTGTAAAGAGCCTTACTTCATTTTTCACAAAGACAGGGTCTCTTTGTGTACTAATCTTAAATTTCTCGTGAGGTGATGTCTGAGTTCACGCTAAACCAATCCATCCATCTGCCTGTTTATTTCCCTGAATATTCTCAAGGGAGGCCTTACTCGCACTTTGGATGTTCATAGGGTGCTCTATTATTATACAAATCATACCCAACTGGTTAGTAAAGTGATCAGTTGTTTGTTTTGTTTACCCCCAAAGAGAAGGGGCACCTGTTTTGAAACCACATTTGTCAAAATGGTTGCAAATTGCATCGTGTACTGTTATCGTAAGTACAACAAGTCCTTACCTGAGGGCAATCAAGGGTCACTCCACCAGGAGTATGGCCACCTCTGCTACCTATTTCAAGAAATGTATGTCTGCTGCAGACATCTGTGCAGCTGTCACTTGGAGTTCAGTTCACACCTTTGTCTTTCGTTATAGCATGGATATTGCTTCCAGGCGCAGGGCCAACTTTAGACTAGTTGTCCTTCACTGCCTTCAGGGTCTTCTTTCCTGAGCAGTCTGCTCTTGCTTTCTGCTTCCTCCAGGCTGACTCATGGTCAGTTCTGGTACTGCTTGGGACTCAGTCCTACTGGTGTCACCTGCTGCAAGAGCCCCCTTGAAGTGCTGGGACCGGTCCTATTCAACATCTTCATCAGTGACATTGCACAGGATCTAGAAGGCAGAATTTCACTGTTCGCTGATGACACAAAGCTCTGTAACAGAGTAGACACACCAGAGGGTGTAGACAGAACGAGAAGGGACCTGCAGAAACTTGAAGAATGGTCAAGGGTTTGGCAGTTGAAATTCAATGCAAAGAAGTGCAAGATAATGTATATGGGGCACAAAAACCCTGGCACAATATATCAGTTGGGGGTGAGGATATGGCATGCCAAGCAGGAAAGGGATCTTGGGGTTGTCATCTCTGATGACCTCAAGGTAGAAACAGTGTAACAAGGCATCAGGTAAAGCAAATAGGATGCTGGGATATATAGTCAGAGGCATCACCAGCAGGAAAAGGGAGGTCATAATTCCACTATACAAGACACTAGTGAGGCCCCATCTGGAGTACAGTGTACAGTTCTGGAGACCATACCTACGTAAGGACATAGACAGGGTAGAGAAGGTTCAGAGGAGGGCAACAAAGACGGTGCATGGATTGCATCACAAGTCCTATGAAGACAGGTTGAAGGAACTGAACATGTACTCCCTGGAGGAGAGGAGGGAGAGAGGGGATATGATAGAGACATACAAGTATCTTACAGGGAGGAACAGGGTGCAGGAAAACACTATTTTTAAGTGAAAAGATGTTTCAGGACTAGTGGGCATGGGATGAAGTTGGAGGAGGGACGATTCAGAGGAAACATGAAAGAATTTCTTCACAGAGCAGGTGGTGGACAAATGGAACACCCTGCCAGAGGAAGTGGTGGGGGCTGAAACAATCATGGGTTAAAATGCATGGATAGACATAAAGGAATTCTAGAGGTCAGGGTAAGGAAATAGACTTCTAGGAAAACAAACTGAACTTACAAGCTCAAATGGGCAGACTGGGTGGGCCATAGGCCTTATCTGTCACACTGTCTATGTATCTATGTCTATGTATCTATGTAAGATAGTACAGTTACGTAAGAACTTACTGTAACAGTAGATCTTTGAGAGGAGCTCTTGCAGCAGGCGTTGCTTTCCTCCCTCCTTCCCTGATAGCTGCTTCTCCTTCACATTTATTATACTTTTCCTCTGCACTGTTTTCTTCTTTCTTACTTTATGCACCAGTGTCTCTGGTGGGAGAAATGAGGTAGGTCTGGGGGACTGCCCCCTTTATAGGATAGGCGGACATCAGCATGCTGACGACTGCAGGGGGCAGTACCCTGCGACAGATTGCTAGCTAGAAGTTTTCCATGTGGTCCTGGCACCTGGTAGCTTCAGACGTACTGGTGCTGCCTGCTGCAAGAGCTCCTCTTGAAGATCTACTGTTATGGTAAGTTCTTATATAACTGTACTTTATATTTATGCCTTATTCATTTTGCAGTCATTATCTTCTTGTCTTGCAGCTACTGTAACAGTTATTAAACAGTTTTCCTTATTGTTATTTGCTGTAGTTGTTGTAATTCTGTTTTCACAGTTCATTCACATTGCATCTGTCACTTTTTATTGCCTTTTGCCTACAACTGTACTCTCCTGGGTCATACCTGGAAATAGGCATTCAATTGTCCAGTGTATTTACCCATAAACAAAAACAAATATAAAAAACAAATAGAGAAGGGCCTAAAGAGTGTGCAGCAGTGAGGACAGATGGTAAAACAACAAACATGAACTTGAGCCAAAGTTCCAGTTTTTAGGAAGTCAGAATACTTCCCAAGTCCCAAATTTTGGAAGTCAGTATTGTAGACCTCAAATTTGGGAAGTTTAGCTTGTCGAGAAACCTGTTTTTGAAAGTTAATATAAAATACTATTTACTGCTGAAATACTAATTCTTTCAGAAAAATCAACAATTTCTTTCACCCACTGCTGTAAAATTGAGAGTCACTTGACTGTTCTTTCTTCTCCAGGAGTGATTAACTTCTTCCTGCTTACTGTATTTTGGAAGATTTTACCTGAGTTTTGAAGTCAGTGATTACAAAAATGGAGTTAATGGTAACCCACTGCCTCCTTAAATAAGAATATTATCTTCTGCCAAAATCCTTCTCAACCAATTTGGTAGTCAGTATTTCAGATCCCACATTTTGGAAGTCAGACTTATCAAGAGATCTTTTGTTTGAACATGTTTCTTGGTACACAGTCAAACATTTTTATCTTCATTGCTATGAAATTGGATGCTAAATACTGTAATTTTCATTTTTCACTTCTGGAAGTCAAAACTTCTTCCTGTTGACTTTGGAAGTTTTATCCTATTTCTCAAACTCAAGCACTTCCAAAATTGATTTAACTGAAGCTACGTGCTTCAAAATGGCTTTTATCATCTGCCAAAGCAGAGATCACACTAAAGCCAGATTGTCACTAGAGGTCCTTTTTTCCCTTGACGTACTGACAAATATAGATTTGATACTTGAGCAAGTCTTGATTTGTTACAGAGGAGTCTTCTCCCACAAAGTATCCATCATTGCTATGGTTAGTAAAATAGTTCTATAGTACATCTCCCCAGACTAGCAATGTGCCATGCTGTAAGAGCAGTAAGTCATTACTGTATATGCAATTACAACACAACTCGCCTTCTCTCAGCGTTCCCCCTTGAGCCATCTGCTGTTACAAGCTTTAATAATTTGATCACCACCGCAAGAATAAATATGGACTGGAAACTGGCTGCCCAGTTATTTTGTTCAGAATGCATTTCATAATCCTGGTGGAGTTATAGCGTTCAGCCTCCCACATAGTCTTCAGTGAGGGGTTAGGTGACATAAACATTCAATTTACCAAAATAATTAGGTCATGTACTGTGGAGCTTTGCCCACCAAATATAGCAGAGTTAAAAGAAAAGAAACTAGGAAACTTTCCAAGTATAATAGAAAAGTCTCGCTTCAAGACCATGAATTTCCTTTTTGGTACTTTTCAAAGAATGTGCCTTCAGTTCTTTCTGGCTGTCTGACCAACATTTGCCGGGTGTGTCTGTGGTTTACCTCCTCACAGTGCTCTATTGTTCAGAAACTGCAGCCAGTTTATGGAACGAGGTGGAATGTTTATGCAACATCACTTTAGACTAGAAGCAAAAAAGCTTGCTGATGGAAGCAGGCCAGCAAAAACAAGATTTTTCTTCCTTTCTGGATGCAGATGTTGAAAGAAACAGGATTTCCATACTGGAACAGACCATATCTCCATATTTAAATGTTTTTGTATTATTCAGCAAAAGAAATACAGTGAGAAGTTTCAGGCTATATCTTATCCATTTTTAAAACATTTTTTATTGTAAAGTTCTCTTAATAACAGTGATAGTAGCAGTGTGGATTTATCCACTGCCATACACTGAACCTTCCAATAGATTAGAATTGCACTGATACACTGCCCTACACCTCCACCTGGCCATCTCTTACCATCAAATCTTTCTTTTCCCACTGAAAAGATTTGTTGTTCCTGGATGTGCTCTATGTTTCTCTTTTTTCCGTTCCATCAATAGTTAGTTACTGTACCTGCACAGTTCTGTTTTGGTTCCTGTACTGTGCCCTGTGGTTTTTACATTCTTGGCCATTTTTGCTTAATATTTTGGTTTCCTCTAGACCAGAGTTTCTCAAATGGTGAGGCCAGCCTCCTTGGGGAGGCCCCAACCAGTTTCAGGGGAGGCTCAACCAAGTCTGAAAAAGAACTATATTTAAATTTTGAGTTTTAGGTATTTTGTGTGAAGGGATGAGGCAATCTGAAAATGGATAATAGTAGGTGAATTTATGTATTTATTTACAAATTAGAGACCAGGAAAGACACTGTGAGCCAAAGCTCATTTGAAGTGTACCTTGGGAAGTGTAGTGAGTGAATAAAATTCAAAAGACAACTATAAAACAAAGCAATACAAAATGAATAATAGTGCAAACAAATAGGAACAATGAACAAATAATAAGAGGTAGTAATTGACCAATTAGACTGGTGGCAGAACAACCCAAATACAGGGCTTAAGCAGAGACATTGTAGGGGTAGAGCAGGAGGAAGCAAAAGGATCTCTGAGAGGATGCTTAAGAGCAGGGAAGGGGAGAGAGATGAGTAGGAATGTTATTCCAGATAGAGGGAAAACAGAGAAAGCAGTCTGACCAGTGAAGTCACTGCAGGGGGAAACAATGGTTTGAGAGTCAAAACAGTGGTACAATGAGGCTGACCTGGGGAGGGGGTTACAAAGAGGGTACAATAAGCTGTATAAAATGAGAGCTAACTACTCAAAGGAGTTTCATTTTATTCCTGAGGTACTGTGCTAGGATGTTATTTTTATGGGGAGGCCAAGACTATTTTAATGTTTGGGGAGGCTCAAGATCTTTTTCATGGCTTTGGGGAGGCTCACCATGACAAACTTTGAGAACTAATGCTCTAGACCCCTTAGTTAAAACATTCTGGTGGGATTAAGCCTGTTAAAGGTGTAAGAAGCTGGTCACGCGTATTGCTGAAGGACATTGTAAGTCCCTGGTCTGTTTGTGTTCAGAACATTTATTGGCCAAGGACTACACTCACTTCAAGCACCCCCCCCCAAATACAAAGGAGGTATAGCTGACAGAACAATGTTTTGTATAAAAATAAGAACCCTAGCAGTAATGACATAATCTGACAAAATGAACATTTTATGTGTTTGTTATCTGCTTGGAGCTATTCATGTTTTTCACTAGTTTGCCATTCCATGCAATCAATCTGATATACTGTAACTATATTTTATATTCTTTGCAAAACAAATCATTAATGCAGCAGTTAGGGTAACTTAACACCACAAAAGTAGGGAAATGGGGCATTAGGGTTTCTAACCAACTCCCCACCCCACCTCCAAGCAGCAAAAGGAGAAAGTTATTATGGTTTTGGCTGTCCTGAGTCTTGGTGAATTAGAGGTGGGTCTTCCTAGGGGTTTTCAACCTAACTCACTCAATTCTGATATAGTGTTTAAATGTACGGAACTGTGTCTCCCCACATGTTGCCAACAACCTGTGGGCCCTGCCCCAAAAATACAGATCATGTCCGATCGTATTTGCTCATGGAATGGGGTGAGTATTAGGGTTAAAAACCAGAAGGAAGACCCCACCCTTGATTTGCCAAGATTCAGGACATCCAAAACTGTAATCATTTTTTCCTTTTGCTGCTTGAGGGTGGGGGTGGAGAGTTAGGGTTGGAAACCATAACTCTACATTTCTCTGTTTTTGTGCCATTAAGTTACCCTAACTGATGCATTAAAGAAGTTTTTTCCAAAGAATGTCCTTTCTTTTTGAGATAGTGGAATCATATCCTCATTTGCACAGGTCCTTTCAGGACCTATGTGAACAGGTGTAGATGTGCAGGGCCCTTTTGTCTCTGCACCATGGGAAGAATCTGTCTGCCTACAGAAGTGCAGGGCCTGGCACATTAACTCTACACATACACTTTTAACAGATTCACTCTTCACACATTCACATTTTTTTTATTTTGACCCCAAATGTTAAGGATAGTCATTTTATTACTGCCCTTATAAATGTGACATGTAGCACTAGACACCAGGGAAACATAAAATCCATAGGAGGATGGTGATCAGAGGGTGCAGGTGCCGCTAGACACCAGGGAAAATAAAATCTATAAGCAGAAGGTGACTGGAGGGAGGGGCTCCACTAGACTCTAGGGAAACATAAAGTCCATAGGGAGATGGCAATCAGTGGTTGGGGGTCCCAATAAATACCAGGGAAACATTACATACATAAGGGACAGTGATGAGAGGTGGGAGTGCCACTAGACTCCTGGGAAATGGTAGCTACATGCTCAGAACAGCCCACAGCATGGGTTCCAGCTGCAGTTGCAGAATTCAAGAAAGTCCCGCTGTTCTCATACAAAGAACGTGGGTCAATGGCTTTTCTCACTAAGTTGGGCACCCAGGATTTTGCTGTGCCCAGAAAAGGTATTTTTTGGCCATTAACTAAAGAAACAAACATCAGAATCTAGCTAAACAGATCCCATTTAGTTAGATTCTGGTGTTTGTTTTTTAAAATAATGGCATTTGTATGTCATTTCCATGCTTGTTAGTTCAATGAGGCTGATTAGCAAGTTGGGATACCAGGGAGCAGGGACAAAGATGGCGAACCGGATCAAGAACTGGCTGCAAGGGAGACAACAGTGTGGGAGGGGAACTCTCATCTCCAAAGGTTGTAATGAGCGGGGTACCGCAGGGCTTGGTACTGGGTCTGGTGTTGTTTGGCATTTTCATCGCAGATATCTCGCATGGCATTAAGAACAAGATTAGTCTTTTTGTGGATGACTCGAAGATCAGTGCGGTGGTGGATGGCACAGCAGAGTGGCAGGGGCTGCAGGATGATCTGGCTAAACCTGAGTACTGGTTAGACACATGACAGCTGAGGTTCAGTGTTAGAAGTGCAAGGTCATGCACTTAGAGCAGAAACCCAAGGAGATGTTATCAGTTGGGAGGGGTTCCGATAGCCACTATAGAGGAGGAGAGAAAGATCTTGGGGTGATAATAAAAGGGCAAGTGAACCACTCAGCACAATGCAGGAAAGTAGCAACTAAAACCAACAAGATGGGGTATATTGCTAGAGGAATCACCTCCAGGAGGGGAGGTGATCCTGCCTCTGTACAGGTCATTGGTGAGGCTGCACCTGGAGTACTGCGTGCAGTACTGGTGCCCATACCTAAAGAAAGATCTTAGATTACTGGGGGGCAGTGCAGACCAACAAAGATGATCCTGGGATTGGAAGATAAACCCTACAAGGGAGGCTGAGGAGCTTAACATGTACTCCCTGGAGGAGAGGAGGGATAGGAGGGATATGACTGAGACCTTTAAATATATGAAGAGTATAAACAAGACTGGTGCGGAGATTATTTTTAAGTTGAGGGGAGGTTGGGACATGAGGGGGCATGGTCTGTGATTAAAGTGAGGAAGATTCAGGAGAGAAATGAGGAGGCACTTTTTCACAGAAAGGGTGGTGTCTATGTGGAACACCCTGCCTGAGGAGGTGGTATCCTGTAAGTCAGTGGGCAGTTTTAGAAGAAGATGGGGCAAAGTGAGGGAGAGGGTCACTGTTGGGGGGGAGGGGAGGGAGGTGCAACTGCAGTGTAATAGAGTACTAGCTGCACACTTGAGCAGACTGGATGGACCGTATGGCCTTTATCTGCTGGCAGTTTCATATGTTCATAGTTAAGGAGAAAAGAAACAAGATAATGGGTCTCATGGCACAAAAAATGCTTTGTTCTGTGAGAAGCAAGTGGTGAGAAACCAAGAACAGTCTTGCAACACAGAATTTTTTGATGTATCAGAACATTATCCCAAGAACCCTACTGAGCATGCTCAGAACTGAAAATCACAACATTTTAAAGCCTTATAACTCTGGAACTATTTAATACTTTTTCACGAAACCTTTCAAAGACACTACTTTAGGACATCATGCCTGTACCCTGAGAGGTTGAGGAACAAATTCCATTCTGTGTAGGTTGTAGGTGAGAGCAAAAAAATTCCCACGTTAAGTATAGGAAAAAAAATTAGACAGCTACAGAAAAACAAACTCTGGTCAGAGCCGATATGGCTGTGGGGAGCATTTGGGATGCTTTTACCCATTATTTCTAATGAATTTGCACGATGCAGATCTGCTGAGAGGCAGTTTCAATGTGGTCTTCCATTTACATATTTTTGCAATGTATTTTCCTAGAATATGCCTCTTGATTGCTATATATTTAGCCTGAATAGTTCACAGAAGAAATAGCATCTTATTTTCAGGTGGCAGAGCACTGGCAGTAGGATGCTGAAATGTGTCAAACATAGGCTTGTGCTGTGTGCGGGTGATAACACCCAGTGGCCATACACCTCAGGTGCTCACATCGGATCCATCATCCTGGTGCCATTGCACTGCTCAGTGTGGGTGACAGCTGATGCTGTATCCACTCACACAGGTCCTGGAACAGACATGTTACAGCTGACCTCCCATTCGTTTGTACAATTGGGGAACTGCGGATGCACTATCCATAGCCTGGAGCATACACTGCAAATGGCATTGCAGGATACTACATCCCATGGCACCCAGGATACCTCAGCAGTCTGGAGGGTGGCATGTTACACAGGGGAACAGGGGAGAGTGTGGGTGTGCAGCGGTGTATCACAGCAGGAAGATACAGCATCGACAAGGGATGCATTGGAGGTATGTCAATTCCCTCTTATAGTTTGCCAGGGACATACACATGGCTGAATACATTGGTGGGTCCACAGCTTGCGTAGTGCCTTAATGCACAGTACAGCCACTTGGGTCATTCTGGAGTGCAGGTCCCTGGCCTGGGTCCAGTGAAGTTGGTGGCTGGCCATGGCAGGGTGTGGAGGGCAGTGCCGGTCTCTGCAACAGGTTGGGTATGGGGGAGTGGGGGTGTCTATATACCGAGCTGGTGGGTGGGAGTCCTTTATGTTATGGATATGGACCGTGATTTCCTCTGGTGTGATTGGGTCCGGGGGCACCCTACACTATGAAGCTGTTCGAGGATGGAGTTGGATCGATCGGGGATGGGAGGGGGTACCGCTAGTCCACCAGGTTGCCAGACTGCTGTGCAGCTGGGTGCACTTCTGCAGCCTGCCTGTGGGTGGCTGGATGGGTTAGGCCAGCTATTCATGGCCTAAAGTGCATCCTGCACATTTGAGTATCACGTTGCGGCACATTGTTGGAGTTGCATGGCACATCTCCCTTTTCCACCGGGATGTGCCATGCATCTCCATTGAATATGGGGGCCCTGGACTAGGCTACCCAGAAGAAATACATTATCAAAATGGTAAAATCATAACTCCACTAAAAACAAGATATTGCATCTAATCTGGGACAGCCTGAGTAAATACAGTGCAAAAATGTGTAAATGAAGATCCCTATGACAATGAGATATAGCATCTCCGCTGCGCTATCCAGGATACAAAATATAGGATAAGAAAGATTTAAAGGAAATCAACTATAAACTGAACTTCACTGTGTTCACTGACATAAACAGTTTCTTTATTGTGTTATAACATATTAGAATGCAGTATTTATTTTGAATATTGTAGCCATGAGGATGGTGTGTGTGTGTGTGTGTTTGCTGTAGCTCAATATATTTTTTCCCAAAAAGCATAGTAGAAAATGCCTGCTGATTGCTACATATTTAGTCTGGGTAGTTCACTGAAGACTTGGCATATGTCTGAGACAGTGCTTATCAGATAGTGTCTTTAGAGGTTAAAAAAACAGTGTAAATTATAGATTTTCTGGGAAGGGTGACATTTATGAAGTATAAATCTTTCTTGGAAGGCAATACATTCCCAAGTGAAACTAGTAGCAAGAAGCTGTTTAAATGCTAAGTATTTAAATGTGCAAGTTGTTGCATTTCGAAGGGGGTAAACAAATTTCCAGTTTAATAGGCAACCAATATTTAACATGCTGTTTCAGTTTCCTAATGGCATCTGATAAGCAGCTTGGAGTTCTGTCTCCAACATTCTTAATAGAAAGAAGGGAGTATTTTATTTCAGTTGTCATGGAAGGATACATTGAAAAGTCCAAAACATGTGTTCCACGATACTCCATTTTCCAGCTACAGATAGCAAGATGGCTGTAGGGTCTGCCCACAGCCATAATGACACATGCTGATCTCAAAAGATGCACAAGCTGCTGTCACAAAACTTTCCACAGATTTACACCTTGCCTCCTAGACAACACTTGCAAAATTTCAGCTGATTTCTTCAAAGGCTGCCAAAGCTACAGGTATTAAGGTGCAAAGTTAGGGGTTTAACACTGAACACCCCACTCAACCCTAGCTATAGGGGTGTGTCACAGCGTGTGGGAATAAACATCAGATGAGGCAAATTTACAGGTATAAAACACACTGTGGTGTGATATTTATTTTTCAAAAGTTAGAAAAATAATAAATGAAAACAAAACAAATCACAAAGAAAATTACTACTTAACATTGGTAGTTTCTCATATAATATAGTCTTGGATCTTAGAGCTCCTAAGACCCTTTTCATCTGCATTCAACAGCTTGCCTGCCTCTCTCCTTCTCTCTCTCAGGGCTAACCCCCACTGGACTGACTACACTCAGTGAAGAGGTTTTATTTCTTTTTGGTGGGGTCACTTGACTAAACACTTTCTATTTACAAGTCTGAACATGCTGTTTCAGATGGGATCACCTGACTAAGCATTTTCTATTTATATGTCTGGACATGTTGTTTCAAAACCAAGGTGGGTTTTGTTTCAGGGGACTTCCTGGTTCAGTTAAAGGTACAGTGTATATCTCCACAGATATTGACTCTCTATATCTCTGATCCACAGTGACTAAACACTTTTATAAAGCATAGCATTCAGCCTCATACATAAAACCTTATACAGTAACATGTTTATAATGTGAATTTATGAAAATACCTTAAGGATTTCTTGTAACTGTACTAATCTTCAAATTATTATTGTTTTATATGGCTTCTGAATTATTTTTGTTTAAAAAGGCTTTATTAACTGTATTTATTCCTATTTAAAATAGCCTTCATGCTTTTTGTACACAAAATGCACTTATGCACTTTAAACAGCACCTCTCTGGATGTTTGGCATCATTCCAGGGACTGAATGGATTAAAACAGAAAAAGAATGAAGAGAGAGAACTAGCAGGAAGTTTAGTAGGGATAGTAAAGAGCTATGTTAGGTGGCCAACCTAGGGAGGGGGGGGGAAGAAGAAAAACATTAACTGTTATGCAGCAGAAGTTTTGGTAGCTAGGAAATAAGGAGATAGAAAAGTGGTCCATCAGTCACACCTGAAGGTGTAGCCGAACTCCACCACACACCTCACTACATAAGAAAAAAACAGCTCTCAGAACTATAGTGGTTTTTCAAGAACCCCCTCTCATTCTTAAATATTCTACCAAAACAGCAGAATGGGGGCTGGTTGAAACCTTCTCTCACTCACTATGAGAGTTTCACCCCAAGGTCTCTTAATTCAGCTATTTTTATTATTGTCCACCATATCAAGTTACTGCAGTATGACAATTCTTTTACAACATTACCCTGGGGCTGTCATACAGTTCAGCACGGTACCCATCTATGCTCTCAGAGGACTTCAGTCTGTAGTGACTGTCTACCCCCTAACTATTTCACTCTGGTTACTACAACTCAGACATTTCGTATATAATATCAGGCACCCATCAATAGGCATTGTTTCAGAACCCATCACTTGGCATAGTTTCAGAACCCATCACTTGGCATCATTTCAGAACCCTGTGTACCCACTATTATACTTTCATCAGTACATTAAAAAAGAAGAAGTAATACACAGCAGTTTTATGCTGACTCCTGGCTTCCTTCATACCCATCACTTGGCATCATTTCAGCCCTGTGCACCCACTATCATACCTTCATCAGTACATTAAAAAAGAGGAAGTAATACACAGCAGTTTTATGCTGACTTCTTGCTTCCTCCATACCCATCACTTGGCATTGTTTCAGCCCTGTGCACCCACTATCGTACCTTCATCAGTACATTAAAAAAGAGGAAGTAATACACAGCAGTTTTATGCTGACTTCTTGCTTCCTCCATACCCATCACTTGGCATTGTTTCAGAATCCATCACTTGGCATCATTTCAGAACCCACTACTTGGCATCATTTCAGAACCCTGTGCACCTACTATCATATCTTCATCAGTACATTAAAAAAGAGGAAGTAATACACAGCAGTTTTATGCTGACTTCTAACTTCCTCCATACCCATCACTTGGCATCCACGACATCCTGGAGGCACGCCATCCTGCTCTTTGCCCCCATGTTTGGATACCAGGGCTGGTATCTGGGTACTGGTCTCCCCTTGTTTCTCTGGACAACCATACTATCCCACTTCTAACACCAAGTTTGTCACAGCGTGAGGGAATAAACATCAGACGAGGCACATTTATGGGTTTAAAACACACCGTGGTGTGATATTTATTTTTCAAAAGTTCAACAAATAATGAATGAAAACAAACAAAATTTGCAAAGAAAATCGCTACTTAACATCAGTAATTTCTCCCATAATACAGTCCTGGATCTTAGAGCTCCTAAGACCATTCTCATCTGCATTCAACAGCTTGTCTTCACTAACAGTAGAACCTTTCTCCTCCTCTCTCAGAGCTGAGCCTCACTGGACTGCCCTGAAGTGAACTCAGTGAAGAGGTTTTATATCTTTTGGTGGGGTCACCTGACTGAGCCATTTCTATTTACATGTCTGGACATGTTTCAAAACCAAGGGGGAGTTTTGTTTCAGGGGACTTCCTGGTTCAGTTAAAGGTACAGTGTTTATCTCCACAAATATTGACTCTCTATATCTCTGATCCACAGTGACTAAACACTTTTATAAAGCATACCACCTTATACAGTAACAAGTTTATAATATGAATTTATGAAAATACCTTAAGGGATTTCTTATAACTGTACTAATTATGAAATTATTATTTTTTTATATGGCTTCTAAATCAGTTTTATATAAAAAGGCTTTATTAACTGTATTTATTCCTATTTAACATAGCCTTCATGTTTTTTTGTACACAAAATGCACTTATGCACTTTACACAACACCTCTCCGGGTGTTTGGCACCATTCCAGGAACTGGATGGATAGAAATGGAAAAAGAATGAAAAGAGAGAACTAGTAGGAAGTTTATTTATTTAGTTTTTGTTGACTGGGTAAGTGCACTAGACAAATCCTGCCTATTTTCAGGCACGACCCGGGGAGGGGGAAACAGATGACTACCAACTGACCTTGAACCAGATTAAGCTGTTGGTGGTATTTTTAGTGAATGAGGGAAATTTGGCCAGGACACCGGGGAAATTCCCCTACTCTTTTCGATAAGCGCCATGGGATCTTTAACATCCACCTGAACTACCACCAATCCAGGTAGATGGGACCTCAGTTTAACGTCTCATCTGAAAGACTGCACCTCAGAAGTGCAGCACCCCTCTCATGCTGCACTATAGTGTCAGTACTGAGATATTAACCCAAGTGCCAGATGTGGGAACTGAACCCACAGCCCTCTGATCTCCCGGCCTCAGAGGCGAGTGTGCTACCTACTGAGCCACTGACACTGCCAGTAGTGGGGTAGTAAAGAACTACACTAGGTGGTCAACCTAGGTTAGGGGGAAAAAGAAGAAAAGCAAAGAAAGAAGTTTTGGTAGCTAGGCAATAAGGAGATAGAAAAGTGTTCCATCAGTCACAGCTGAGGGTGTAGCCTAACTCTGCCACAGGGTGCTACCACACCCCTATAATTGTAGATGTTTCCCACCCAAACTCTGCACAACTGATCAACAGCTGTGCTCTGATTACACAGTAACACATACTTTGTTGACAGATTAGGACTGCTTGGCCCACCTAGTCTGGTGCCTTGGGGAATCACCAATATCACCATAGTGGAGTGCCTAGTCTGCCTAATTTTCTCATTTTTCTGTGCCTATACTATCACCATAGACCTTACCTGATCTCGGGTTACCTCCCCCTTTCCTACCAAGATTCCTTTGTGCCTCTCCCATGCATGCTTGAAGCCCACCACTGTTTTTGCTCCCACAACTCTGTGGCAGACTGTTCCAGACATTCACCACTCTTTCATTGAAGAAGTGCTTCCTCATAAATTTCCCCTTCCAGCTTCAATGCATGCCCCCTTATTCATGTGCATCTTCTGTTCTGAAAAATGTATTTATTTATTGAAATGTTTCACCAGGAAGGCACACTGAGTGACAAGTTGTTCGTCTTCCATTGCAACCTGGGGGAAAGGGTACAATAGGAGTGAGACATTAAACATTCAAGTTACAAGATCAACATTAACATATAGTTCTAAGGCAGGTGTTACAAGCAGTGTTATAACAGTGTTGCACATAATAAGTAGAAAGAGTGGACAATAATAAGTGCCAGGTTAATAAGTAAAGAAGTGCTTACATGAAAGAAAAGGGGGAAAGGAGAGGGAAGAGTGAGGTGGGGGAGGGGGAAGAGTCATGTTCTTGTTACATTCAAGTTACAAGATCAACATTAACATACAATTGTAAGGCAGGTGTTACAAACAGTGTTAAAACAGTGTTGCGCATAATATGTAGAAAAAGTGGACAATAATAAGTGCCAGGTTAATAAGTAAACAAATGCTTAGGTGAAAGAAAAGGGGGAAAAGGAGAGGAAAGAGTGAGGTGGGGAAGGGGAAGAGTCATGTCCCTGAAGACCCCTTCAGGATGCAAGGAACCCTGCAAGGGGACTGGGGGAGACCAGAGAGAAGGGGATAGGCAGTGTCCCAGAGAGACCCCTTCAGGATGTGGGGAACTCTGCAAGGGGGCTATGGGTCTAGACAGAAAGGGAGATAAGGCTGTAGGGATTTAAAGCGGGAGGAGAAAGAGAAGGAGGAGGTGTGACTTAAATGCTAGGAGGGGGAATAGGATCTAACCCTAGAGAGGACTCTTCAGGATGCGAGGTACCCTGTCAGGGGGTTGGAGAAGGTCAGTAGATAGGGATTAAGAAAGTGGTAGGAGAGTGAGAGAGTGAGATTTGAACCCTGGAGGGAGAGTTCGCTCATTTGGGGGGTGATGGGGCCTAATCAATAGTCCATCAGGATGCATGGACCCATGGGGGGGCATTTGGGGTCCCTTACATTCTGTGAGAGATCAAGGGAGGCCAGTAAGGAGGAGCAATTTGGGGGAAGAGAGGAGGGCTAGAAATTTGGGATGTGTGGGTGCACAGGGTAAAATGAAGGTGACATTAGAGGGGTAGGGTTTATCCAGGGCTTAGAGGAGGGAACTAGGGAGGGACATGGCAAAAGCAGCTAGGTGCAAGGTAATTATTGAGGGCAGAGCTGATGGAGTAGGTGGAGGATGAGTGCCAGATTTGAGGGGGGAGGGAATTCCAAATTTTTGGAAACCGATTAGGGTGGATCTGTGGGGGACTACCAGGGTGCAGGAGTCAGTTGATCTAAGGGAATGGGAGGATGGGGTGGGTTGTTATAAAAGAGGAAGTAAGGTAGGAAGGGAACTCACCCAACCAGTGCTTGGAGTTGAATTTAGCACAGTGGGAGAGTCACCTGTTTGTAAGAGAGGGGAAGGCTAGAGCACGATAAAGATCACAGTGGTGGGTGCAAGGGGGGGCATCCAGGGCAAAGCGGCAGAAGGAATTGAAAAGGGTATCCAGTCTGGCCAGGGAGGACTTAGGGGCAACACTGTAGACTACATCATAGTAGTTGAAAATCGGCAGTATCATCTTCTGAACAAGTTCACGCCTAGCCGTAGGAGGGGTTCAACTATGGTTTCTGAACAGGGCACCAAGCTTGGGGCGCAGTTTTTTCTGGATGGTGTCAATATGTCCAGAGAAGTTTAGGTGTTGGTCCAGCCAAACACCTAAGCACCTGAAGGAGGATGTGTCCTCAAGTAAAGTCCCATCAAGGGTGTGAAAACTGGGGAGGGAGGGAAGCCTAGAGAGTCTCTGCCTAGTGCCAAAGGTCATGGAGAGTCTTCTTGGCATTGAGGAAAAGTTGATGGTTAGCAAACTAGACCTGAATCCTGCCAAAGTCTTGTTGTAGGCTGGTTGTAGCCTCAGCAGGACAGGAGCCAGATGCATACAGGACTGTATCATTGGCATACATGTGTACTGCATAGTGGAGGAGGGGGAGCAGACAGAGGGAAGGTCATTTAAGAAGATGGAGAATAGGAGGGGCCCTAATACAGAGTCCTGGGGGATGTCAGTTCTATTCGAGAGGGAAGGGGAAGTGGCATCTAAGATCTTAACTGATTGGGTTCTGCCAATAAGGTAGGCCTTGAACTAGTTTGTGGTGGAGGGAGATAGGCCAGCTGCTGGGAGTGAGTCAAGGAGAAGGGAGTGAGAGACGATGTCGAAGGCCTTGGCCAGGTTGACAAAAATGGCAGAGGTAATTTGGCCATTGTCCATCCCGGTTAGGATGGAGTCTGTGAGCTGTAGGAGAGAGGAGGTAATAGCTGAGTGTTTTTTCCTGAAACCAGACTGGAAAAGGGTGAAAAAGGAGGTGTCAGATAGAAAAGAGGTGAGTTGTGAGAGGACAATGTGTTCTTGAAGCTTGGCAAGGATAGGGAGGAGAGTAATGGGTGATAGTTGCCAGGCGATGAGGGGTTACCCCCTTTGGGTAGAGGGAGGACCACTGCATGTTTCCATGAAGAGGGGACCGAGGCAGTAGAGAATGAGAGATTTAGGATTATTGAGAGGGGGTAGGCAATGGCCGAAGTGGAGAAGGAGAGGAATTTTGGTTTGAGGCCGTCAGGGGAGGCACCTTTAGAGGGGTTGATGATGAGGAGGGCACTTAGGGCATCGTCTGGGGTTACAGTAGTGAAAGAGAAGGGGAGGTGGGAGGGTGGTGGAGGGGGCACACCGGTAAATACTCCCCTCCTGTACCTTTTTCATCCCATGATGTATTTTACGATCTCTGTCATGTCCCCTGTCATCCTCCTCTTGTCTGGGGTGTAAATTTTAAGATCTCTCAGTCTCTCCCCATAGGGCTTTTATTATTATTCTTTGGTAACTGGGTAAGGCCCACTAGGCACAAGTGCCTCTTTTCAGGGGCAAACTGGGAGCACTGGGGAGGTTAAGTGACTTGCTCAGAGTCACACAGTATGTAAGTGGAGGTTGTGGGAATCAACCCAGGTCTGCTGAATGTACCAAGCTCATTCACAGCTCATTATCCTAACCTCTAGGCTATACTGCAAGCCCCAACACCACTTTAGTTGTCTGCCTCTGGGCAGCTTCTACCCAGTCGATGTCCTTCCTGAGATGTTATCTCCAGAACTGGACCCAGCACTCCAGGTGGAGTCTCACCAATGATCTATATGGTAGTAACATCACCTGTCTCCTTCTGCTGGTGATGCCCTTTCCTATGTATCCCAGAACCTCACTGGACCTACCTACTGCCTTATCACATTGCCTTCCTGCCATGAGGTCATCAGATATGATTACCCCAAGGTTCCTTTCCTGTGTAGTGATGGGCAATACCTCTCCCTCATTTTATATTCTGCCTCTGGGTTTCTGTTCCATAGGTGCATAACTTTGCACTTTTTCACATTGAAACCCAGCTGCCATACCCTTGACCCCTCCTTGAAATTTCTCAGGTCTCTAAACATTCTCTCATCACCCTCTGGAGTGTCTACTCTATTGCAGATTTTGGAGTCATTTACAAAGAGGCATACCTTCCCTTCCAGCTGTTCTGCAATGTCACTTTTAAAGACATTAAGGAAGATGGTATGCCCCTTGTACGGCGACACTATTACAGTGAAAACGTTGATGCCGACAACATCAACGTTTTCACTGTAATAGTCTGCCCGAGACCCTGGCACTCTGTCTTCTGGTCCTGCACCCCCTCCCCGATCCAGCTCCAACTCAGAGTTAGAATCCTATAGATCGGGAGTGTGGGGGGAAGAGCTCCCCACATGAGGGGTTTAGGGGGCAAAGCCCCCCAATGAAAAAACAGCCAGGGTCTCCAGTTATATTTATGTCGACTGTAAGTTGCAGTTGACATAAATCCATCGCTATGATGGTGGTCGACAACTTAGTTGTCGAACCAGCATCATAGAGCCAAAAATGACTGGTCCCAGTACTGAGCCCTGCGGGACCCCTCTGGTCATGCTGCCCTCCCCAGAGTGAGTGCTGCTTACCTCCACCCTCTGTTGCCTATCGATCAACCAATTTTGTACCCAATTTACCACCGTGGGATCCACCCCCAAACTCCTTAGTTTCCTTATGAGCCTCCTATGTGATAAGGTGTTGAAGGCCTTGCTGAAGTCTAAATAGGTTGCATCCACAACCCTACCCTGATCTAGTTCCCTGGTCACCCAGTCAAATAAATCAATCAGGTTTCTCTAACATGACCACCACCTCATGAATCCATGCTGCCTCAGGTCTTGTAACACACTGGATTCAAGATGCTCCACTAGTTTTTCCTTCAGAAACATCTTCATTAATTTTTCTACCATTGACGTCAGGCTGACCGGCATATATATAAAGATGGGTGAATTTCTCAGGGATGATCTAGCAGGGAGGTTGGCTTAGGTGGGGTGGAGGAACAGTGGGCAAAGCTAAATGAGAGGATGGTAAAGGCATTAAACCCCTGTGTCAAACAAGTGAGCAAAAGCAAGGGGAAAAAGACCACTATGATTCTTGAAAGAGGTGCCTGAAATGGTAAAGGCTAAAAGTGTAGCATTCAGAAGGTATAAGGAGATTCAGAGGGAGGAGGATAGGGAGGTGTATCAGGGGAAACAGAGGGAAGCAGGGAAAGCAGTAAGGAGTACAAAGGTGCAAACTGAAGAGAGAATAGCCCATGAGGTAACAAATGGGGACAAGACATTTTTTCGGTATGTATGTTAAGTGAAAAGAGGAAGACCGGGGTGGGATTGTAAGGTTAAAAAGGGAAGAGGGAGAGGAAGAGGGGACCAAGAAAAAGCAGACATCTTGAACAAATACATTTGTTCAATGTTCACAGAGGGAGGAAAAGGGGAGGGGACACAAAAAAATAACAGAAGTTTTGGAGGGAGGGAGCTGGACACTAGTCCCCTTTTTGGAGCAGAGAGTCCTGAAGGGACTCGCTAATCTGAAGGCGGACAAATCAATGGGGCCAGATGGGGTGCATGCAAAGGTATAAAGGGAACTCAGGGAGATGCTGGTTGTATCTCTGATAGTCCTATTTAACAGCTCACTGGAAACAGGAGTAGTTCTGGAGGATTGGAGGAGGCCAGATGTAGTCCTAGCACACAAAAATGATAGCAGGGAAGAGGCTGGCAATTATAAGCCAATCAGCTTGACATCAGTGGTTGGAAAATTAATAGAATCACTTTTGAAGAAAAGGATTGGGGAATATCTTGAATCCAGTGGGTTACAAGACCCCAGGCAGCATGGGTTCACAGGGGGAGGTCATCTCAAATGAATCTGATAGATTTATTTGACTGGGTGACATAGAATCAGATTAGGGTGGATTGGTGGATGAGGCCTATCTAGATTTCATTAAGACTTTTGGCACCGTTCCATATAGGAGACCAGTAGGCAAGCTGGGGAGCTTAGGAGTGGGTCCAAAGGTGGTAAACTAGATAAGAAATTGGTTAGGGGATAGGCGACAGAGGGTGGTGGTAAACAGAGTTCACTCTGAGGAAGGGAGGGTGACCAACGGGGTGCCTCAGGGATCACTGCTGGGACCAGTCTTCTTTAACATCTTTATAAGTGACATTGCAGATGAGCTGGAATGGAAGGTCTGCCTCTTTGTGGATGACACCAAAATCTGCAATAGAGTGGACACTCCGGGGAGGATGTGCAGAGACCTGAGAAAACTAGAGGAGTGGTCAAGGGTATGTCTGCTGGGTTTCAATGCAAAAAGTGCAAAATAATGCACTTAGGGTACAGAAATCCAAGGGCAGAGTACAAAATGGGTGGAGTGCTATTGACGACTACCAGGCAGGAAACAGACCTGGGGGTAATCATATCAGATGACCTAATGGTGGCCAGGCAGTGCAACAAGGTAGTCGGGAGGGCTAGTGGGATGCTGGAGTGCATAGGGAAGTGGTATTACTGGCAGAAAGAGGGAGGTGGTGTCGCCCCTGTATAGATCACTGGTATGACCCCACCAGTGACCAGAACTGTGACCAGTTCTGGAGATCCCATCTCTAGAAGGACATAGACAGTGGAGGAGGTCCAGAAGAGGGCAACTAAAATGGTGCAGGGTCTGCATCAAAAACCTTATGAGGAGAGGCTAAAAGACCTCAATTTGTACACCCTGGCAGAGCGGAAATAGAGGGGGATATGATAGAGACCTTCAAATACCTCACAGGGTAAATAAGATATATGAGTGAAATATTTATCAGATAAAAGGTGCTTGGGAACAAAGGGACAAGCTATGAAGCTGGAGGTGGGTAGATTCAGAAAAGATATGAGGAAGCACTTCTTTACAGAAAATGGTGGATTCCTGGAACAACCTTCCAGCAGAGGTGGTGGGAGCAAAAACAGTATTGGGGTTCAAGAATGCATGGGATAGGTACAAGGGAATCATAGTAGAAAGGAAGGGGGGGAGAAAGAGCTATAGATCAAGTATGGTCTGCGGTACTAATGTAGGTAGGGAAAATGGGCAGACTGGGTGGGCTAAGTGGTCTTTATCTGCCATCAAATTCCTTGTTTCTTTTTTTTTTTTGCTACTTAATAAGCTTTATTAGACATTTCAAATCCAACACATACAATTTACATTAAGTTGCATTGAGCTTTTCAGTGACAATAACAAAAAAATTACAACTAAAACTTAAAAAAATTAAATTCCACTCTAATCCCATTCCTTATCCCCTGCCCCCCACCTCCCCTCCTTCCTATAAGCAAAGTTACTATAGATATAGGTTAAGATGAACCCCCTCCCCAACCTCCCTCCATTTGACAAACCAGCAACCTTCAGGACTTTGTAGCTTTAAAAAAAAAAAAACAGTCTTATTATCAACTAATACAGTTCATTTGATTATCCATAATGTTATAAATTTTTTCTACTACATCAAGAAGAGTTGTAGCTATGACCCTTCTGTGTCATCTCCCACCTCTCAGCTATGTAGGCTGTGAGCTGCTCCCACCTCTTACTAAAGGATCCTAAAGAGTGGTGCTGTAACCCTATTGCTTTCTCCACATTAATAGCATTATACATTTCTTTAATCCATTCTCCAAAAGGAGGTAAATATTCTTTAACCCAGTACCTCATTATAAGGAGCAATGTCACAGCCGATATTAAGGTCAAATAATATTTGAATTTACTTGGAATATCCGCTGAGAGATGGCCTATCACACATGTCTCAATGGTAAAATAATTGTTTTCCCCGAACAGTGGGCTACAAAAGTCCTTAATTTCCGACCAAAAGCCTTGAATCTTAGGACAAGCACAGCTCAAGTGACTGAGCGTACCCAACTCCTGATTACATTTCGGGCATGCTGAAGAATATTGCTTCCCTATCAAGTTTCTCTTAACCGGGTTAATATATAGATTATGTAAAATGTTGAATCTTTCCAACCGAAGCCTATCCTGCTTGATAAATTTATAATTATTGGACCATATTGATTCCCATTGCATCGGATCATGTGACAGGTTTGCAGCCATCTGCCAATATCGGGCTGTAGGTCTAAGATCCTTTTCAGCCATAGAAACCAATTTTGTATATAAGTTGGTTATTGGTCTAGATCGAGTAGCTATTTCTGCCATTTCTGTGAACACTCTATCTGCCTTTGAGGACCATGGGGGTTTCTTTAATGCCCTACCTATACATTGTTTGATCTGGAGAAATTTAAATATTGGTAGTGTCTGAAACTGAAAGACTTGTTTAAATTCTGAGGATGAAATAAATTCTCTCTCTGTCACTATCTCTGATAGTTTTGTCACACGCCATTCTTTCCAAATATTCTGAGTGATAACTTTGCCTTCTACTGTTAAATTTAAATTATTGAAGATGGGTTGCCCCAAATCAAGAGTATGGTTCAGGTTCAAACTATTGCATAATTGAATATGGGCTTTCATGGACCAAGCTATGGGGTATTCCTCAAAATCTGTGGTATTTTCTTACTTTGTGTAAATAGCAGGGATTCGAATGATATCTTACACTTAGAAGTTAAGTGTCTCTCTATTTGTAGCCAGGCTAACTTGGGTATCTTGTCACTTTGTGGATTTTTCCATTGGAAATACTTACTCCCCTGAAAGGCCAGATAGTAGAAAAATAGGTTGAGAATACTGAGACCACCCTGCTCCTTCGGTCTTTTTAATTTCTGTATAGCTCTTCTTGGCTTCTTACCTTGCCATAAAAATCCCGACCATATTGTATCCACCATTTTAAACCAGTTCTGTGGGACAGCAAAATTCAACATTGATAGTGGGTACATTAGCTGAGGAAAAATAACCATTTTAAGGATGTTTACCCTTCCCCAGAGAGACAAAGGTAAATTTTGCCATCTCTTCATGTCTTGTTGCATTTGCAAGATTACCAGATCTAAATTTAAAGCTTTTACCTTCCCCATGTCCTTGGGGATTTCTATACCTAAAAAAGAAATTGACTTGGGGGCCCAATATACTCCTATTTCCTCTATCATGGCCTTTGTACACATAGGGGTTAAAACTAGTACCAATGTCTTGGTTGTATTCAATTTATATCCTGAAAACACACTGAATTTGTGTATGATATCCAAGGCTGACTGCAATGATAGATGCCAAGGTGATATATGCAGGAGAATATTGTCAGCGAACATTGATATTTTATACTCTTCTGCACCTATCTTTATTCCCCTGACAGGTTCTACTGCTTTTATTTTCAGGGCTAACGGCTCAATATATAAATTAAATAATATCGGGGATAATGGGCACCCCTGTCTTGTACCTCTAGTCAGCCTACAAATATCAGAAATGGCTCCATTACAAAGCACCCTCGCTGATGGGGAACGATAAAGTATTTCCACACGTCGAATAAAATCAGCAGGAATGCCATACCAAGGCAAAAGATCAAATAAAAATTCCCAATTGACTCTGTCAATAGCTTTTTCCGCATCCAGGGAGACCAGCACCAAATCAGTATTGGACTCCCTGTACGCGGACATCAAATGACAAATTTTCCGGAAGAGGTCACTCGAATGTCTTCCCGTGACAAAGCCTGCCTGCTCTGGTCCTATTAAAATGTCCCAAACCTGTCTTAGTCTAAATGCCAAAATGCTTGCCAACAATTTAACTTCTATGTTAAGTAACGAGATAGGTCTGTAATTACTAGAACTCGAGGGATCCTTCTCCAGCTTTGGTAAAACTACTATTCTGGCTTCAAATATGGCAGATTCTTTTATTGGGGCCTCAAATAAGTAGTTGAATAGTTCCTGCAGATAAGGAGCTAATTTGTTTTTAAAAGTTTTGTAAAAGGCCGGAGGGAAGCCGTCAGGGCCTGGGGCCTTGCCCACCTGTAGTCTATCAATTGTCGTTAATATTTCCTGTGTCTTAATATTGCCAACCAAGTATTTTTGTTGTTCTATATTTAATTTTGGTAATGTCACATCCTTTAAAAATTCCTCCAGTTTATTTGTATAATCCCCCTGCCTTTCTGGAGCTGCGTACAACTCTTGGTAATAATCCCTGAAAATCCCAGCAATCACAAATGGGTCCGAGGTAAATTGTCCTGTATCTTTATCTCCCAATGTCGACACCCACCTTGCCTCCCTCTGTTGCTTAAGTCTATTTGCTAATAGTCTTCCTGCCTTCTCTCCATGTCTGAGATAATTGGCTTTCCACTTTGCATTGGCCCTTATATTGACATTTAACATATGAGAGGCATATTTCTCCCTAAGGGCTTGAAGTTCTCCCCATACTTCTTCTTCTAAAGTTGTGCCCAGAAGCTTTTCCAAGGTGTTTATTTGTTCCAACCACCCCTCTACTTCCTGTATCCTTTGATGTTTCCTAACTGTGGCCATTCGTATTAACTCCCCCCTCCACATAGCTTTAAGGGCGCCCCATAGCACATCTATTGCTTGGATAAATGCATAATTGTTTTTCCATGTGACTTCTATAAATTCTCTTATCCTTTCTATATGATTCTCATCTAACAATAGTTGGGTGTTTAATGACCATGATCTGGGTGCCTTCCTATGTTGGGAAAATCTCACCCTCAGCCAAATCGGAGAATGATCTGACAGAACCCTTGGGTATATCCCCACATCCTCTATCCCTGATAAAGCAAAGGAACTAATAAGAAAGAAATCTATTCTTGAAAGCTCCTTATGTGGTGCTGAATAGAAAGTATACTCATGCATGTTAGGATTTCTAAGCCTCCAAGGGTCAGAGAGACCAGAGTCCGACATCAATTCTCTGAGTGCCCTCTGTGCTGATGAGAGGCCCATTCGCTTACTATAAGATCTGTCCACATCATTTGCATATGCCAAATTCCAATCTCCTCCGAGGAGGCATGGCATGTTGGGCACTAAAGATATTATGGCCTCCAATGGCGGAAAAAATTCAGGGGTGTCCTGATTCGGTCCGTAAATGGAGCCTAACATCACCTCCACCCCTGCTAAACTCCCATGTACAAAAACAAATCTCCCCTCTGGGTCTTGCCACATTTTGATTTCCTTAAATGGTACACATTTATGGATTAAAATAGCTACTCCTGCCTTTCTATGGCTGTTCCCCGCCCATATACCTGTCCCACCCATGCTTTGCGAAATTGACTTAAATTCCCTGCCATTACATGTGTCTCCTGCAGCATAGCAATGTGAGGCTGATATCTTTAAGGTGTTGCAATATAACATTTTTTTGAGTTATCCTTCCCCCCCTTAATATTCCACGATATTACTTTCCAACTCCCCATATTTCTACATCATAGCTTTCATTTGTATTAATTGAAGCGTGTATCCGAGTCCTGAATAGGTTATCATTATCCACTATAGTAAATTCCTGCTTAACTCCCTTTCTCCCCTCCCCATCCCCCATCCCCTACTTTTCCATCCCTTCTGATTAACTACCCAGGCCAAATGCCCGCTCCCTAATACAGTATCCGCCATGCCCCAAGGGAGCAGCTCCACTGTAGTCTCTTTAGCACCTGTTAAATCATAAACAGGTCCAACCTTTCTAAAGATAAACCAAAAACAAAGATCCAGGTACTGAATTGTTTCTGCAAAATGTTATTTTATCTTCTCTATATTGCTATCCCTTCCTTACTATCTCCACACTGTATTATTTCCTCTACCTCCTCTGACCATCTATCCTACTATCCCCTTTTCTATCAACTCTAGAGGACTAATTTTCCGCTACTATCCCCTTTCAATGTTATGTTTCCCTATATAAAAAAAGAGAAAAACCACAACAATTAAATCGATATTTCGTATTATCTCGATACAACAAAAATTCTCTTAAGCTATCTGTTAGGATTTTCACAGTAGCTCCTCATTTTCCCCGAAGGGTAATGCCATTTATTAGTAATTGTTCACCCCTTTTTAATATTAGTCATGCAGACTGCAGTATTCCTTTGCAGCCACACGATGGAGTCCTTTGTTTACTTTTCCCGTTTTTAAGTCCTTTTTTCTACATTACAGAAACTCGAAGAAGGTAAATTAAAACCTACTGCCCCAAAATTTAAATCTTCCAGAACAGAACTTCTCCCTCTCCTCCCCGGCTGCCCCCGTCTGTTTTTTTTAAAAGAAAAAAGTTCCCCTCATGCTTTTTTTCCTCTTATTCTTCCTTCTTCTGAATATGAGGTCACGGTGAGCATCTTTACTTCCCAAACGTCAAACAAGGATCAGTTTTGTATGCATGTTATTTCCATACTACTTTCTCACCTGAAAAACTTATATTCTTTAACTTTTTTATTGCCGAAGTCAGCTTGCCTTTCAATTTGTTCAGTCCCCCTTACCGAACAGTTGTGGCAAAATTCCATGTTTCTATAGTTGCTAGCCTCCTCCCTGTTGCTGCTTTTATGAAGCAAGACTATATCTGCCTTCCTCCAGTCCTCTGGAACCACTCCTGTTTCCAGTGAATTGTTGAATGGGGCTGCCAGACGTGCAGCCAGTATTTTCCTGAGTTCCCGCTGCACCCTTGGGTTTACTCTGTCCAGTCCCATAGCTTTATTCAATTTCAGATTTGCAAGTCATTTCACTGTGAATGGATTTAAGTCTACCTCTCTCCCTCCAGTGTTTATACTGTTTTTATGTTGTCCATCTCCTTCCTCTTCCACCATGAAGACTGAACACAAATATCTGTTCAGGATATCTGCTTTTTCCTGATCCTCATCTGCACAGTCTTCCCGTACCCTTCTTAACCTCACAGTCCTTTCCCTTGTCTTCCTCTTATCAATATGTATTTAAAAAAGGGTCTTGTTTCCCTTAGTTACCCCTTTAGCTATCCTTTTTTCAGTTGGCACATTTGTGCCCCTCGCCACCTTCCCTGCTTCTCTCTGCTTGTCCTGTTACACCTCCCTGTCCTCGTCCTTCGTCTTCTCGTCATACTTCCTAAATGCTACCCTTTTAGCCTTTACATTTGCAGCCAGTTCCCTGAGAACCATAGTGATCTCTTTTTTTCCTTTGTTCTTGCTCACTTTCTTCGTGCAGAGGTTTGTTGCCTTCTCTATGCCATTCCTAGTGCTAGGGATGTTAAACATGTCAGTCACAAAATGACGTGCACCTCAGTGTGTTCACATCTAGAATGCACACCGATGGCAGTAGTAATAAAATCACAGTACGGTGGCAGTAAACCTGGGGGAAGAGTGAAAAAGTAAAAGTCAAAATGATTTTACAAGTGTTCTTTTCAGTAATTACCTCATAATAACAGAAGGTAAGTGCAATCCCTCCTTTTGCATCTTGGTAAAAGCTGGACCAACCTGCAATGCACCCTTTAATGTGGATGGGTATGTCCTGGAGGCGTCTGTGTCTATGTGAATCTGTTGTCTGGCTTGTTGGAAGCCCCTTTCTTAAACTGCAGAAAATGGCATCACCTCCACTTTCTCCTTGGGGTACAGGGACAGACACTTTGCTGTTGGAAAAACAATGCAGACTACAGGGTCCAGAAACTTGAAGCTCTTTTCTTCATTTTTTATTCTTTTATTCATTACAAATTGGGTTTACAACCTTTGAGTCAGAGACTCATTTACAAAGGCACCTCGTTGCAGGGGGGGCAGATATCAAGACAGTTATTACAGTGCAGATTAAAACAGAGGATAACATTACAGGTGCAGTAAAAGGAACATTTAACATAGATACACTTAGGTTACATAATGTAGTAGTTTGTAGGTTTCTTAGGTTACATAATGTTACAAAATTGCGAGTTACATTCATGGATATAGTAGGTCCTCAGAGAAGACAGTGGGTTACATCTCTGTTTGGACCTAGTAGGAAAGGAGTGGGTCTGGGGGAGGGAGAGGCTGTCCAGTGGACGTTGTTGAGCCAGGGAGCAAGGTGGGCAGGCACCACAGGTTACAACAGGGGGATAGTTGCACCTACAACAGTGGGTATTAAAGATATGGTTCCGAAGGGCTGTTTAGAAGGAGCCAATTTTTCGCAAGTTGGAGATGCAGCTAGGGAGGGAGTTGAACCAGTTGGGGGCTTGGTAGAGGAAGGATCTCTGGACAAGAGAGGTCTTGGTTCTGGGCACCTTGAAAGTGGCCTTAACAGAGCTATGGGTGGTGATGGATGATGATGACTGTTGTAGGGAGGTGGAGACCCCCGGGGGGAGAGTCCTAGCAGTGATTTCTTAGTGAGAAGGCAGGTCTGGTAGAGCAGTCATTCCTCAAAGTTGAGCAGATTGGTGGTAGTATAGAGAAGGCAGGTGTGAGTTCGGCTGGGGGCACCGGTCAGGAGCCTACAGGCCTTATTGATGGAGAGCTGGATTTTGGAGAAGGCAGTGTTGTCAGCTGCGGCATAGATGGGCAAGCCATAGTCCACGAGGGACAAGATGGAGGAGATGATGGCCAGCCTGAGAGCAACCTGAGGCAGGCAGCCCCTGTGCTGGTATAGCAGGCAAATCTGAGAGCTAATGACGGCTGACAGGGCATTAATGTGGGTGTGGAAGGAGAGGGCAGTATCGAACGTGATGCCTAGGTACTTGTATGTGGTCACTTGTTCTAGTGGGTGCAGAGTGCTGGGGATAATCAAGAGGGGGGTATTTTTAGCTTTATTTTGGTGGTGGGAGAAGAGCACTGATTTGGTTTTCTTTAGCTTAATGGCCAGTCTGCGGTCGCCGAACCACCTTTCAGCTTGGTTGTAAGCTTACTGGAGGGATAATTGGTGGGAGGTGGGATTGGGATGTAAGGCAACGAGAACTGTATAATCAGCATAGAGGAGCATTTTACTGGTACATGAGCTGGGGAGGGTGTTGAGGCAGAGACTAAAAAGTATTGGACCCAGGGTGGAGCCCTGAGGGACCCCGGAGCGAACCGGAAGAGTGCTGGAGAGGGAGCCGCTGATCTTGGCAAGCTGGGATCTAGCAGAGAGGTAGCTAGAGAACCAGGAAAAGGGAACCCCAGAGAAGCCAAGTTGGTGGAGAGAGTCGAGTAAAAGGGGATGACAGACAGTGTCAAAGGCCTCGGAGAGGTCAATGAACACTGCTCCTGCAAGACTGCCAGAGTCGAGAGCAGCATGCAGGTGTTGGGAGAATTCCAGGAGAGCCGTGGTTGTACTGTGTCCTGGGCAGAAACCATGTTGCTCTGGGCACATAATGTCGTACCTGGTTAGGTATTGAGAGAGCTGGATCAACACCACTTTTTCAAGGGCTTTAGAGAGTGGGGGGAGGATGGAGATCGGCCGGTAATTATTGGGGTGGACCGTCCCACTCTTATGTATGGGTGTGATTTCAGCAGTTTTCCAAGCACTTGGGAACTGACCCAGGCATAGAGACCGGTTTAGAAGAGGTCAGTCAGGGGACTAGGACTTAGGTCAAGGCCATACAGGAGGATCCTGGAGTGAGGGGTCACTGCTGGGGTTATTGCTGCCTAAGACTTTAGAAGGTGCTGCCTGGCTTTTGGGGGATAGGGTGTGCAGGTAGAATGGTGGGCGATGCAGGACCGGAGGGAGAGAGGTGGGGATTGGGTCAAAGAAGCTGCTGGGGAGGACCGAGCTTAGGTCAGAGAAGGCAGTGTTAAGGCAATCAGCTATAAGGAGTGGATCTGTGGTGGGGGTGCCATTGATGGACAGCTGAGATGGTGGGCGGGAGCGGGACTTCCCATTTAGCTCTTTCATATTATCCCAGAAGGTCCGGGCTGAACCTCAGGTGGAAGCGAGTGTGGTTTGGTAGTGCTCTGCCGTGGTCCGCCTAATGGCTCAAGTGTGCTTATTGCATTCTGTGTTGTAGACCTGTCTACAGACACCTTTCCAGATTCTACAGCAATGTGCCAGAGATTATCTCTGTTTTTGAGTCTCTGGAGGAGAGGTGGGGTGA
Organism: Neoceratodus forsteri; assembly: GCA_016271365.2. Taxonomy (NCBI): domain Eukaryota; kingdom Metazoa; phylum Chordata; order Ceratodontiformes; family Ceratodontidae; genus Neoceratodus; species Neoceratodus forsteri. The sequence goes on from CM057450.1 coordinate 1,227,758,517, forward strand.
TCCATGGGGCATTGCATTTTTGGGAGTGGATCCTGGTGAGGGGGGTGAAAAAGTCACAAGCCTTACAGAAGGCATTTGTGAAGTGGTCAAGAGCTGAGTCAATGTCAGGGGCATGCTGGATAGGCTACCAGTCTAGCTGGGCTAGGTATTGTTTTAATTTTCTGAGGTCGCCGGGGCATAAAGGTTGGTGTAGAGTGGCCTGGGACACTGGCTTCAGAGTGGAGGATGACCAGAGACAGAGGACTGGGGGTGATCGCTAAGAGAGTCGGGGAGGACAGTGACATCCAGGATTTTGTAGGGGTGGTTAGATAGAACAACATCTAGGAGAGTGCTGGTGCCAGTAGAGTGGTTGAATCTGGTGGGCTGGGTGACTAACTGGGACATATCTAGGGCAGCAAAAGAGTCCCTTATATGGGAGGCAGTGGAGGCAAGCCAGTTAACATTGAGATCACCTAGGATGACTTGCTCCACTTTGTGAGGGAGAGATGTGAGATAGTCAATGAGGGACTGGACCGCTTGGTTTTGATTCCTCGGGGGTATGTAGGAGACTGTGAGGAAGAGAGGGCCTCAGGCGGGGTCAGCTGTGATTTTTAAAGTGAGGGCTTGGGCTCCATAATCAAGTTTAGGAGCTGGGAGTGCCTGACCTATAAGGGAGTCCCGTACGAGTAGTGCACAACCACCACTGCATTTGCCTACTCGGTCTTCCCTGTAGATGGTATATCCTTGGAGGGTGATAGCAGAGTCAGGGGTAGATTTGGAGAGCCAAGTCTCTACCAGTGCAATTATGTCATGTTGATGTTGAACGACCCAGCACTGGAGGGCAGCAGATTTCTTTAGGAGACCGCAAATGTTTAAGGATGCAAAGCGGAGGCCAGTTGTAGTACAGGGTTTAGAAGGCCTGGAAGCCATAGGTCCTGGGTTTGGGTGTACATTACCAGATAATAATAATAGCAGTATAATTATTCTGGTTAGTGGCCGGTGGCGATGGAGACCCTTGGGTCGACACCCAGCTGAGGACTTTACAATCAGGGTGCATGGGATAGATAAAGTGAAAAGGGTGGGAATGGCAAGGGAGAGCTGGGTCCAGGTCGGGCCTTGGAGGGTGGAGGGAGTGGGGATGTTGGCAGGATAGGGGTGTTGGGGTGTCACGGGTGTGTCGAGGGTGGGGGAGGGCCGAGTCACTGTGGGGTAATCCGGGGATGAGATGCCTAGTGTGGAGGAAAGGTGCTCCAGTCGGTGTGAGGTCTGTACCAAGAAGGTGAAGAAGAGCAGACTTAGTAATGGAATGTAGGTACCCATAGCAGCTGAGCAGTAAAGGAAGAGTGTCCAGGAGTAGTAGAGAGTAAGGAGATGTAGAGCAGCTTTGGCATGGTTGGGGGAAAACCCCTCTAGTGGGTGAAGAGTATAAGCTGCAAATGGGAAAAATCAGTATCAATCAGTAGAAGAGGGAGGGGGCAAAGACTGATGAATAGTGAAAGACTGACCACACAATAAGTGAAATGAGACAGGAACTGTATTGTGTTGGATTGGGTAAGTGTGCTTATAACTAGGCCCTCTAGCGGCTAAAAGATATAATCTGCTAATGGAAAAGTCAGCACTTGACAGGAAGGATCAAATCACAATGGTACATTGATACTCATACACAGGTCCCAGGACCCAGATCAATTCATCTTCTCCACAGGAGCATACTGTACAGTAATTTCTGATCCCATTACCAAAGTCCAGGGTCCAAGGTCACCCCTCTCCTTGGCATTTCTCTCTACCCCAGTATGATGAGTTAAACATATTGTGTGGGTTCTTTAACCCTAAAATATATTTTTATCTAAGCTGTCTCTGTAGCTCTATCTCCCCCAGCCTTTTACAAACCACAGTGACAGTACTCTGGCAAGGTGCACCAATTCAGGGTAGCAGTAAATTGCTTCTGGGACCACTGGAACGATTCCATCTAACTCCATACCTCAGTGCCCAGGAACTCTTGATGCCCTCAAATACATCAGGGCCATGTCAGCCTGAGCGCGGCATTTACTTTTGAGGCACCACCATAGACTGCCCCCCCAGGACCTTCAGATCCAGACAGTTGCTGGTACTCACAGACAAGCCTGATACTTTCTCAGAGATCTCCTACCTTCCCAGCCTATAGATGCAGATCTCCAGACACATCCTCTCATTGCACTCCATTGATTTCCAGAGGCCCTTTCCAACTCATCATACCCCTATTTCTAAATACCACATGACCATCTTCAAAGGAATCTGCCTTAGGTCCAAAGGCCATTAGGAAGAACCCCATAAGGGTGTACTCCCCTGGGACTTCATCGCCCTCCCAGTGAAACCCCTCATTTGCCTCCTTTACATGGGACCGTACAGGTTCAACTCCCTCTACTTCTATAGTGAGGACACGTTCTGAGCACTGAGGTCAGGTAATGTTGGGGTGAGACCACCTTGCAAGCAGACCTCATGCCACCTGGTGACACAAGATGGCATGACATTCATGTCCCTAGGTGGGGGCCTGTAATGGGAACCGACACCCTTGCTGAGTCCTAAATCAGCTCTTGGAAGACACCTCCATGTGTCTGCCCACCCAGTGCCTCCAGCACCCTGGCACCCCATAGGACCACACCCTGAATGTAACCAACCAAAGGCACTAGACAGACTCTCTGTTATGCCCATGGGCACACTGCAGGAAGCACCTGTGAAACATGACACCCCTGCATCCTCAAGGGGATCAGTGACCTACTCCAAATCTTGTTGATTACTCCAGGACTGCTCCAGGCGTACCCCAGCTTTACCTTCCGTTCTAGTAGTATCTTATATACCCTTTATCTAAATTCCTCTCCTCAAACTAAATCACCAAAGGGTGATGCCAGGACATCTTGTCCCTCCAGTGGTAACAACAACCTTGCCCCCTACTGTAGGGGAAGGTGTTTTCACATAAGCAGCAGCTCTTTAAACAAGCCCATTAAAAGAGGCACCATACAAGAGAACAGAAAAGTGTGAAACATCCAACATATTACAAAACATTGTATTGTTAAATGAAGACAGAGCTACACACAAATGCTGTCTGGAAAGTTATAACAATAGAGATGCACTCTCATGGTTTTGTAAATTGAATAATCTAGTAAAAAGAATGGGTCTACTAGACATTTGGGATCCATATGTAACGGTTAATATTGGAAGTTATGGATCCAAGACAATACAAAGGATATCAGACAGTTTCTTTTAGTCTGAATTTGCAAAACTTACCAGTATTTTAGTTTTAAGAAACATACTGTAAAGTTAAAGACCCAGGAAGAAGTGAAAAATATTTAAAATACTGCGAAAATGAAGGTGATAGAAATGTATATGGCAAGTTCAGATCTATTTTTTGTATGGAAATAAACTGTCAGCTGGATGGTCAATAAATAACTGCATTATGCACTGTTACAAGTGCAATCCCAGATCTTACTGCAAAAAAAAAAAAAACAGTCATGCTTTTAACCTCTGATTGTATTTTTGTAGACAGATTACGGGGAAAATTACTTTTACCAATATGGAGAAATATATAGCAATAGATACAAAATGGCAAAATCTGGAATGCATTCTCTTATGTGACACTGAGAGACATATTTTTGCTGCTGCTAATTTTGCATATAATGTTTTAAAAATTGTATAATGTCTATTTGTGGTATATTTATATTGGTTCACTGTATATGCTGTATTTTAAAGATTCATATTTTAAAAGTGGTGTATTGCATGTGACAAACTACTGTTTCTTTATATACAGTATACCAGGGATAGAAACTGCCACCGGATCACCAGCCAAATGCTTGTTGGTTTTGTACTGAGCTAGTAAGATTTTCCTTTCGGTAGCCCTGCGGACTTGTACTAAAGAAGGTAATATTTCAATAAGTAAACTAGCTGGGCCAGTGGAAAAGCCTGTGGGGCTAGTGGATTTTCCCAATCATTAGCCAAGCTGGTTAGTGGCTGCAAAATTTAATTTTGACCCCTGATGTATACTAAACAATAAACTGAAACTGAACCATGACTGAAACTGCCATGAAATTGCCCTGTTTCTTGCACTAACTGCTGCAGAATTTTGCAGTATTACCTTGCATCCTGGTGCGCTCCACTGTGTATCAGTTAAAGAGATTTCAGTCTGAAACCATTCAGTTCAACTGTGACAATAGCCTTGCTGGCTAGCAGGGAGGTGTTTCTGATACTCAATCAAAGCCAAGAAACATTCTAATGCAGCAAGGCACTCCTTCTTAATTTAACAGCAGGGGTCTGAACTCCAGACTACAGCTTTTGGCATTTAGCTACTGCTGAAGCCAAGACATAGAAACATTCTCGCTCAGCAGGACACACCCTTTTAATTTTACAGCAGGAGTCAGAAACTCAGACTACAACTTTTGGCATTTAGCTACTGCTGAAGCTAGGCTATTAGCTCAGTACCTCTACTGGTGCTTTTGGCCACTGGTAAACACACACCAGTCTTTCAAAATGTAAAATACAAATATAAACAAAAACATAGAGAGAGATGGAGAAGAACTGTATTTGGGCTACAGGATATGATGGTGAGTGCATATAAAATTAATTTAAACATATTAAAATAAATTAATAACTGGGTATTGCTTTCTCCCTTAGGGAAACTTGGTTATAATTTGCCATTATAACCAGCTGGTTATAACGCCAAACCCATGCTAGATTAGCCCACGAGAAAGCCATGCATCAGCCTCCCTCACCGAACGCTCCACAGGGAAGTAATTTAAACAGATTTAAATAGATTTTTGTGCCATATTTAATGTTCTCACATCAATTTCATACCTCCAGGGAGCCAGATTTCAGCGGGTCAGGTTACTCACTCCTGGTTCACAGTCTACCAGTTCGTGATCACAGTGGCTTGGTCTGATATCATTCGGGCAGCTATGGGGAGGACATCCTGACATTATGGTGCACGGTACTGGAGGGGTTTTCTTCTTCTTTAGGTTGTGCACCCCTGGTGGAGCAGATGTGCAGTGTCAGTAGTGCATATTGGGTGCACTTCTGCTCATGACATGCAGAAGTGTGCCGCTCCAAAGAACCCTGCATCTGCGTTGGTCCCAGACACACCTACCCATAGCCATCGCTAGGGGATGGAGTATTGCTGGGCACCAGATCCCTCCCTACCCAGAGAAGAAGAGCAGTCCTTCAGATGTTCATACCCCTTCCACTCCCAGTCCTCCAATGACACAGAATTCGCTCACAAACCAGGGTCATTAGCATCACAAGTGGTAGTGTTATTACTGCGCTGGCAGGCTGGCTAAGGAATGGTGCTCTAAAGTGAGTAATTCTATGCAACACAAGGTACCAGTGACACCACAGCTGGTGGATGCACATTTTTGGTTTTAGGTGACACAGAACCTCAGATAAGGGTTCTCCTTCAACCTCCTCATCCTGTCCTCTACCTGAGCACAGATTCCACCCTGACAGGATGGGGAGCTCATCTAGGTCAAACAAGAGTGCGTAGTAAGTGGCTCAAGAAGGAATACTCCTTAATAAATCAATGTCCCAGTGCTAAGGTGATGCACCTGGCTCTCCAAGCATTTGTTCCACTGCTGGTGGAGCAATCAATTCAGATTAACAAAGACAACACCAGTGAAATGTTCTACCTAAACTGGCAAGGAAGTGACAGGTCTCAAAACTCTGTCAGGAAGCCCGGAAGCTGTGGAAACAATCCATTTCCATTAACATTTACCTTCTAGCAGTTCGTGGGGTAGGCAAGCAGAACTGTCTGACAGACAGCCTCAGTAGCCTTGAGATCACCACTTGTGAGTAGTCTCTGAATTAAGAGGTCCAGGACAGCATCCTTGTAGGGTTGGGACTGAACTAGGAAGTCATGGACAGCATCTTCACAGGGCAGGGAACTCCCAAGAGATAGCTCTGTTTGCCTCCAGGGAGAACAAAAGTCTTACCCTGTAATGCATATGGTCTCCAGAAATGTGAACCATACTATATGTCATGGTAAACTGGAAGGGAAGGTTTCTGTGTGCCTGCCCATCTTCCCATTTCTACTGATGCCTATCTTTATAGTTTACCAAGAAAAACCTTGCATGACTCTTGTGGCTCCAGACTGGGACAGGCCGGTCTGGTGCTGAGACCTCCTTCACCTACAGTAGACATCTGTAATCCCTCACCTTCTCACCAGGTCCAAGGGAAAATGGGTCATCTTGATATCCAGTTGCTGCACCTAAAGGTTTAATTTCTGAATGGATGGACTTTCAGGACCTTGTTTTTTTAGATGAGGTCCTAAACATCCTTGTAGTCTTCTGAAAATTAACTGCTAGGAGGGCCTGTACCTTAAAATAGAAATGGTTTCCCATTTGGAGCAGTAAGCTTGCAATATCCCTTGTCTCATATTCTTGACAAGGAATTGCACTACATGTTGTTATTGGTATCACTGGAGTTAAAATCAGCTTGCCTAATAGTGCGCTGGGTCATAATCTCTGCCTACCAGTCCAAGAAAGTGCTTCTTCCCCTGGTTTCTATCTCCATTTTCAAGAGTTTTCTGAAGGGGTTAAATCATTCATACTTTTCTTGACAGGGCCCTGATTCCTTATGGGGTCTTAATCTAGCTCTTACTAAATTATTGGGTCTGCTAGTTAAGCCCCAAGACTCCTGTGACTTAAAGCTGCTATCTTGGAAGGTGTCCATTTCAGTAGCTATGACCTCAGACAGTAGAGTAAGTGAGTGAGCTTTAGGCTCTCTACATTGACCCTGACTATTTGGTCTTTTATAAAGACAAGGTAGAACATGGGACGAATCCAAGATTCTGGACTACAGTTGTATCTAAGTTCTATGACAACCAGTTAATGTCATTGCCATTTTTCCCCAGACCCCATGTCAAAAGGCAGGAAGCACAGGAGCAATCTTTATCTTTGTGAAGAGGGCGCTGAGTTTTTAGATTTGAGAGAACCAAGCCCACTAGGAGCTCAGTAAAGTGGTTCACTTTTTTAAGTTTGGAAGCAATTCCTTGGGCCATCCCATTGCCGGAAACACCCTATCCTGCTGAATAGTTTCCAATACTGTTTACTGCTGTTGCCATTCCTGAAGGACTGTGTGCTTATATGATTATGGGTATGGCTAATTCTGCAGTAGCCTCTAGGTCAGGCCTCATTCACAGAGATACACAAGGCTGCCATGTGGGTATCAATTGATCCCTACCTTCACATTGGGCTACAGTGTGAACCTACAGTCTTGTACAGTAAGGACTCAGACTATGGGTCTACTGTTCTGAAGAGCTTGTTCTCCAAATAGCTCTCATTCTTCTCTTGCCTCTCAAGTGTGTGAATAGGGAATAATCCACAATGTTAGAAGAAAATGTCATTTACGTGTAACTGACAACCTACCTATCCTCTTCTGGATTCTCACCACCCACCCCTCCTCTTTAGGGAAGCCTAGTGGTAAGCATGCAAAGTTCTGAGCCTTGAGACCCAGACCTGAAAGTCAGAACCACCACTAACCCTGAACAAGTCATTTAACATGTGTGCTCAACCCTTCTGTAATCTGTTTCTTATCTATCTTTGAACTGTTTGAATGTCATAGTGTGCTAAAAGTGGTAGCAACATTATCTTACTCCCTCTGCTATATTGTAAAGTATTTACATACTAACATACTAAGATGCCAGCAGAGTAGGCCTAATTGTCTATTGAGTCTGCTCAAAAATCAGCACCCGGTCAGGACACCATTGCTGCACTCCCCACCTCCCCTGTGAATCCCCCGACCCCATCCCCCATTGGAGTTACACCTTCAGGTCTGGCATTACTCAGTTTTACCTTCCCCTTATACCTATCCCAGACCCTCTTGAATCCCTCAACTTTATCAACAGCCACTAGTCCTGCAGGCAGTGCATTCCAGGGGGCCACCACCCTCTCGGTGAAGTAGCATCTCCTTGTCTCCCCCCAAGCCTCCCACCAACCAGTCTCATGGAGTGCCCATGGTGGGCCCCCTCCTCCCTTAGCAGAAACACCCTATTTAGGCTGACCCTATTTACTCCCTTTAGATATTTAAAGACCTCTATCATATCCTGTCTTTCCCTCCTCTCCTTCAGGGAGTTCAAGTTGAGCTCCTCAAGTCTCTCCTCATAGGATTGTTCCCCCAGACCCTGTACCATCCTGGTTGCCCTCCTGTGGATCCTCTGAAGAAGTACTTTGAGATACTGTTTTTATGAAAGGAGTTATATAAAATAAAATTCCTTTCCTTTCCATTCTTTTCTCTGGTCTGTGCTATGGCGGGGAAGATATAATACTTAGACTACCTGTAACATGTTTCTTCCCTTCTGCAGGACTGAGTGATGGTTTGAAGGAGCTGGGAGCAAGTTGTGGGAGTTGTGCACTGGTACTGATTCAGATCTATTGGATGGTTTTAAGTGCTGGCTCTTTAAGCAGTGTCAGTGGCTAAGTAGGTAGCACACTCGCCTCTGAGGCTGGGAGATCAGAGGGCTGTGGGTTCAGTTCCCACATCTGGCACTTGGGTTAATATCCCAGTACTGACACTGTAGTGCAGCATGAGAGGGGTGCTGCACTTCTAAGGTGCTGTCTTTTGGATGAGACGTTAAACCGAGGTCCCATCTGCCTGGATTGGTGGTAGTTCAGGTGGATGTTAAAGATCCCATGGCACTTATCGAAAAGAGTAGGGGAATTTCCCTGGTGTCCTGGCCAAATTTCCCTCATTCACTAAAAATACCACCAACAACTTAATCTGGTTCAAGATCAGTTGTCATTTATCTGTATCCCTGTCCCTTGGGTCGTGCCTGAAAATAGGCAGGATTTGTATAGTGCACTTACCTGGTCAACTAAAACCAAAAAAAAAAAAATTAAAGCTGGGAATCTGCAAGTGTGTGGCTATGGATGAATGCTACTAGAAGAAACATAGTTACAAGTAATTAGTTGTATATGGAAGAGGTAAAGGATCCAAGGTGGAAATCAAAGGGTAGTAGTGGGATTCAAACTTGAGCCTCCAGGCATACCTCCCAACCTATTAGCTTTGAAATGAGGGACAAAGACACTCAACAGTAAGACAGTGAGAGACAGTGACCCCCATAATGAGGGACACATCCTCAAACTTGAAGACAGAAGATCAGAACATTATGGAAACTATTGTGTTTACCCGTACAAAGTATGTGTCTGATTTAGAATCTTAAAATATTATGAATTTCTGCATTAAAACTTGAATGTACAGCACATTCTTTGTGTGGGCAGCATCTTTTCTGCAAGGGACAGATGAGGGACAGGGCAATTTTGAGGGGTTAAATGAGGAATGTCCTTTGTAATTAGGGATAGTTGAGAGGTATGCCTCCAGGTTCACAACAATAATCACAAGCCAACACCGATGCTCAGTACAAAAAGTGCAAACTACCAGTGGCATTTTAAACTACAGTCGCTGACTAATGCAAAATGTTTATCTTGCTTTGGTTCCATTCCCTTAGCTAAAAAAAGATCTAAGCCTTGCTGATTATTTTAATTGGACATGATTTGTATTGTAGTTCTTTCAAACACATTCCCTCCCAATTGCTTCCAAAAATCTACACATAAATGATACCCACTTGTCCCTTCTTGTAGCATTTTTATTGCAATCATACCATTTTATTCAGTTCAAATGACAAAAACCATGTGAAAGTGGTCAGCACCCCTGATTGAGAAACTTCTGTTAATTGGGAGACCATTTTAGAAACATGCAAAGTAAACACTTTGAGGTAGGTTCTTGTGAGCTGATGCTATTTACAGTTTTACCCAGCCTGTAACATATGCCCTGCAAAAAACTGTTAAATGCATACAGTATACTGTATTAAGTAGCAGCTAATGCCACAAATGCAGTCAGATCCCAGGGAAGTCAGCAGATGCCTATGTTATCATAAGTCTAATTACTGACATTTTAGAGTTCTAGCAAAAGCAAACTATGTGGTCTATGCATACATGGGTTTGAATGCCTGCATGCCTTGTATCTGAGGCACTCAGGCATTCCTATGCCCGAATGCCACGCAGAGGTGATCCGCAAACCACCAGTGGCTTTCGTCATGGGTGTGCTAGCATCCTACACACTGGATCCCTTGACCGCCTTAGCAGCTACATGCCAGGGGTGTGCTAGGGGGCATGCCCCATGCTGTGCCCATGCACAACAATGCTGGGCACCATTCTGGCACTGCAAAATGTATGTAGGGGGGACCCTGGCATCATTCATTACACACCCCGCACAAGTCAACAGCGGGGCACAGCGGCCATGGGATCTCCCTGCCACACAGCTGCCTCAGCCCTCCAGGACACTTGGGAAGGCCAGAGGTGGCCATTCGGGTAAATGCCCATTGGTTATTCACTTGATGGTATGCACTGTCCCAGGACCCCCTGCTTGCATGCAGACTGGGATCCACTATGGGACCTGGGCTGGGCGTCCTGTTGGATGCACATCAGTTTTCTATGCTCTGCTCCCACATTGCTACAATGCCCTGCCACATGGCTACATGCCAAGGGGGCAGGGTTGTGGACAGGCAGCTGGCAGTTGTAAATGCCATCCAGCACACACCTGTGTGGGGGTGCTGAGCAGCGTGGACCGGTTATGTGTTTCACGCAGAATTCCCATCTGTTAGTGAATGTATTAGGTGTCTCCTGAGTGCTTTGCTGCTGGAATATGCAGTACTTAGCCAGAATGAGAAAATATGGAGCAAGTCAGAAAATATAACTCTTACAGCATTAGATAATAAAAGGCTGAGTTTTAGACACTGGTTGCAAACGCTGACTGCTGATTGTGCTTTTCTTCTATGTATTACATGTACATTCCTCTGTATTAGGACCCCCTCTCCCCCCAGTTGCAAATGGAAACAACTCTTTTCTGGGCTCTGTTTGCTTATGTGGTAAATATGTATTAAATAAATAAATAAAGTCACTACTAGGAGTGAAATACCAAAGCCATCACTTACGTTAAGCTAGAATGAGATGTCTGGTCAATGAATGAGAGTGGGGAACTGTATTTATCCTTCTAATCTCATAAATGCTGGTATGTTCTTACAAAAAATGGAGACTACTTAGTAGGTGTACAAAGCAGACCTGCTTCTTAGATGTTCCCTAACAGGATATGAGCCTTAGTTGATTTGCTAAATGACATGTTTTGCTATCCTTTCTAGTGGTTACTCAGATTATCTGTGCAGTCTACATTCCAGTATAGCTGTAATCCCCTCTCCTTAAGTGTTGGGCATATACAATACAATACAATCTCAGTGAGAAAGCACAGCTGAGACACTCTTTTCTCAGTACTGTCAAATCAAATATCCATTATGTACTTCTTATCTCCTGTGTCTTTACAATTGAATCTTTCCTGATATTAAACAACAGCATTCAGTAAGCCAATTAAGACTCTAATTGCCCTCTGTCTTGCCCGCTAGTAATTTAGTTATGCACTAGGAAGAAAATGAATGACTCCATAGAAAAAAAAGTGGTATTTTCAAAAACCTTGTTTAGCATGAACACTTTTGACAGTAGCTGAACTCATTTAGCCATATAATGAACATATTAACAATATGGGCTGTGGACAGAGTTTTTTTTGTTTGGTATCTGTGTCTGTAATGTATGTACCGTGTTTGTTTGCATATTTGTGTTTTTCTAAACAATGTGTTTACATTTCTCCATTGATTCTGTTGTTAATGATGGCAGACCACTGGTTTGAGAGGTATAAATAAACTATGCATTCATGTTTCATGTGAGCAGTAGTAGTCATGTGTGTGCCACGCTAAATAGAGCCAAAGGCCAGCAGCACTTTATCTGCTGCAACACAAATATTCAGGAATGATATTGGCATTTGTAAATACTGCACTGCTGTACTTGTGTGTATTTTTGTTGTTAAATATTTATGTTGCATGTATTAACATTATTTCCAATATAAACGCATCAGAGAAAATTGTGGATATAAAATAATGTTGTGAACCCTAGTGGGTTGAGCTGTGTTGGGAAGTAGCACCCGCCACCCCTTTAGGCTACCAAACTGTAGCTGTTTTACCCTAATTTGAACTTTGAAAGACATTTTACATTTTTCTGGGAAAGTGCTTCCCCTTTGACAAAACTGCTACCCCCATGAAAAAATCTAGATCTGCCCCTGGTTGTGAACACTGCAGCTGCAGCCATTGATTAATTTAGCATATACTCCATCTATAACTGGATTTCTGCACTACAACGGGGGAACATTAGATTTAATGAAAACAGTACTGTATCTAGATGTGTTGCTAAACACTGCTAGCCAGTAAATTATGAAAAATAAATTATATGCAGATGTTGCTTTACTTGTTTTCTTCCACACACCCTCGGTGTATGATGCCTTTTTAAATCCCTCGAGCCTTGCTCTTAGGGTTTAAGTGGCATCACACACCTCAGGTGTGTGAAAAAAACCCTCGTAATATAGATCTGCACATATATTATTCCTTATATAATCAATACCAATAGGGTGCAGTATTGCCACTATAGTTAAGGTTTGGTAGGCTGTTTACTGTTAAACAACAAATTTCAACTGCTTATATCTTTACTGTTCCTTGACAGAATTTCACATTTTTGGAAGTGTGTGGTCTGTTACACAATCTCTTGATCCACTGGTGAAATTTGGTTTAGTGTTTTTAACTAAATGAGTGGCATAAAATATAAAAAATACACAAACTGGATCTGATAATGTGCCACAGTCTATGAGATGCATTGAACATCCGGTGGGAGTGAATTCCACTTATCAGGGCTTAGAGTAAACAACAAAGCTGCCATTGCATGACTGTCAGTCGGGAGCCCATCTCTGCTGCTGGTAGGGTCATTGCCACTGCACCTCTTTCCCTCCCACCTTCCACTCTTGCCCCAGAAGGTGTTAAAAAAATAAAGGAAGGTTCAGTCTCCAGGAACCCAATCCTAGTGCCTCCAAAGATGCCCCCATTCTGACACTGGGTGCTCAACATTGGTGTTGGAGGATGCAATTACATTTTGCAAACACCAGGAGTCAACCTTAGTGCCACCAAAGACCCCTCCACTCTGACACAGGGTGCCCAAATGTAGTGTCAGATATACTGTTATTAAAAAGTATTATCACCCTTCCTCTATCCACTAGATCCCAGTCCTCCTTATTCCTCTCGCCCCTACCATACTGCAATATAGCCCTCTTCCCCCTTCTCACTAGCACAGCAATCCAACCTATCTCCCCATGCCAACCAAACTGTTAAATAACAAGGAGATGGTGGCCAGTGCAGCCCTTTTCTCAAATCCTCAGTTGTCCAACACTTGAATGAATGAACTTGTGATCAGCTATTTGATCACAGTTTTATTCATTCAGATGGCGGCTGTGCGAGTCGTTGAGAGGAGGGCTGCTCTAGATGCTGTCTAATATAAAAAAATTAAGGTGGCATGGGGCAGGAGGGTTCAATGGGGTGCTTGTGAGCAGGGGAAGGGGTTATATTGCAGTGTAGTGGGAAGGAGAAAGGATGAGATGGCTGCCAGTGGATGGAGAGGGAAATGCATTTTTTTACTGAGTATATATAACACTGAGATTGGGCATATGGTATCAGAATGGGGAAGGGGTCTTGGTGAGGGTGTGTGGTGCCTCTGGAAGCCAGGGATACTTGCACATGAGGCAGGGTGTGGGAGGGGGTACCACTGAAAGCCAGGGATACTTGCACATATGGCAGGGTATGGGAGGGGGTACCACTGTATGCCAGGGATACTTGGACATGAGGCAGGGTGTGGGAGGTGATACCACTTGACACCAAGGATACCTGTGCATGGGGCAGGGTGTGGGAGGGGGTACCACTGTATGCTGGGGATACTTGGATATGAGACAATGTTTTGGAGGGGTAACACCGTATGCCAGGAGTACTTGGACATGAGGCAGGCTGTGGGAGGTAGTACCACGACAACAGGGATACTTGGACATGGGGCAGGGTGTGGGAGGGAGTAACACTGTATGCCAGGGATACTTGGACACAAGGAAGGGTGTGGGAGGGGGTAACACTATATGCTGGGGATACTTTGGTATGAGGCAGGGTGTGGGAGGGATGAGACACCACTCTATGCTGCAGATACTTGCACATGTGGCAGGGTGTGGGAGGGAGTACCACTGTATGCCAGGGAGATGTGGACATGAGGCAGGTGTGGGAGGTGGTACCATTTGACACCAGGGATACTTGCACATGTAGCATGGTGTGGGAGGGGATACCACTGTATGTTGTGGATACTTGCATGTGGCAGGGTGTGGGAGTGGGTACCACTGTATGCTGGGGATACTTCCACATGTGGCAGGGTGTGGAAGGGGATAACATTGTATGCTGGGGATACTCAGACATGAGGCAGGGTTTGGGAGAGGGTACCACTGTACGCTGGGGATACTTGCACATGTGGGAGGGGGTACCACTGTATGCTGGGGATACTTGCACATATGGCAGAGTGTGGGGGGTATCATTGTATGTTGGGGATACTTGCACATGTGGCAGGGTGTGGCGGAGGTACCACTGAATGCTGGGGATCTTGCACATGTGACAGAGTGTGGGAGGGGGTACCACTGTATGTTGGGGATAATTGCACATGTGGCAGGGTGTGGAGGAGGTACCACGGTATGCTGGGGATACTTGCACATATGGCAGAGTGTGCGAGGGGATAGCACTGTATGTTGGGGATACTTGCACATGTGGCAGAGTGTGGAGGAGGTACCACTGTATGCTGGGGTTACTTACACATGTGCCAGAGTGTGCGAGGAGATAGCACTGTATGTTGGGGATACTTGCACATGTGGCAGGGTGTGGAGGAGGTACCACTGTATACTGGGGATACTTGCACATGTGGCAGGATGTGAGAGGGGGTACCACTGTATGCTGGGGATACTGGACATGTGGTAAGGTGTGGGGGGTACCACTGTATGCCAGGGATACTTGGACATTTGACAATGTTTGGGAGGGGTAACACTGTATGCCAGGGCTACTTGGTCATGTGGCAGGCTGTGGGAGGTGGTACCATGACAACAGGGATACTTGGACATGGGGCAAGGTGTGGGAGAGGGTAACACTCTATGCTGGGGATACTTTGGTATGAGGCAGGGTGTGGGAGGGGGTACCACTGTATGCCAGGGAGACTTGGACATGAGGCAGGGTGTGGGAGGTGGTACCACTTGACACCAGGGATACTTGCACACGTAGCAGAGTGTGGGATGGGGTACCACTGTATGTTGTGGATACTTGCACATGTGACAAGGTGTGGAAGGGGGTACCACTGTATGCCAGGGATACTTGTACATGTGGCAGGGTGTGGAGGAGGTACCACTGTATGCTGGTGATATCTGCACATGTGGCAGGGTGTGGGGGGGTACCACTGTATGCCGGGGGTACTTGGATATGTGACAGAGTGTGGGAGGGGGTAACACTGTATGCTAGGGATACTTAGACATGAGGCAGGGTTTGGGAGAGGGTACCACTGTATGCCAGGGATACTTGCACATGTGGGAGGGGTACCACTGTATGCCGGGGATACTTGTACATGTGGCAATGTGAGAAGGAGGTGCCACTGTATGCTGGGGATAGTTGCACATGTGGAAGAGTGTTTGAGGGGGTACCACTGTATGTTGGGGATACTTGCACGTGTGGCAGGGTGTGGAGGAGGTACCACTGTATGCTGGGGATACTTGCACATATGGCAGAGTGTGGGAGGGGGTACCACTGTATGTTGGGGATATTTCCACATGTGGCAGGGTGTGGAGGAGGTGCCACTGTATGCTGGGGATACTTGCACATGTGGCAGAGTGTGGGAGGGGATACCACTGTATGTTGGAGATACTAGCACATGTAGCAGGGTGTGGAGGAGGTACCACTGTATGCTGGGGATATTTACATGTGTGGCAGAGTGTGAGAGGGGGTACTACTGTATGTTGGGGATACTTGCACATGTGGCAGGGTATGGAGGAGGTACCACTGTATACTGGGGGTACTTGCACATGTGGCATGGTGTGAGAGTGGGTACCACTGTATGCTGGGGATACTTGGACACATAGCAGGGTGTGGGAGGGGTAACACTGCACATCAGGGATACTTGCACATGTGGCAGGGTGTGGGAGGAGGTACCACTTGATGCTGGTGATAGTTGCACATGTGACAGGGTGTACCAGTTGTACTTGCACATGTGGGAGGGGGTACCACTGTATGCCTGTGATACTTGCACATGTGGCAGGGTATGAGAGGGGGTACCATTGTATGTCAGAGATACTTGCACATGTGGCAGGGTGCGGGATGGGGTACCACTGTTTGCTGGGGATACTTGCACATGTGGCAGAGTGTGGGATGGGGTACCACTATATGCTGGGGATACTTTGCACATGTGGCAGAGTGTGGTATTGGATACCACTGTACGTTATGGATATTTGCACATGTGGCAAGTTGTGGAGGAGGTACTACTATATGCTGGGGATACTTGCACATGTGGCAGGGTATGGAGGAGGTACCACTGTATACTGGGGATACTTGCACATGTGGCATGGTGTGAGAAGGGGTACCACTGTATGTTGGGGATACTTGGACACATGGCAGGGTGTGGGAGGGGGTAACACTGCATGCCAGGGATACTTGCACATGTGGCAGGGTGTACCACTGTATACCAGTTATACTTGCACATGTGGAAGGGGGTACCACTGTATGCCAGTGATACTAGTACATGTGGCAGGGTATGGAAGGGGGTACCACTGTATGCTGGGGATACTTGCACATGTGGTGGGGTGTGGGATGAGGTACTGCTGTATGCCAGAGATACTTGCACACGTGGGAGGGGGTACCACTATATGCTGGGGATACTTGGACATGTGGCAGGGTGTGGGAGAGGGTACCACTGTATGCCATGGATACTTGTACATGTGGCAGGGTGTGGTTTGGGGTACTACTGTGTATGAGGGATACTTGCACATGTGGCTAGGTGTAGTAGTTGGTACCACTGTATGCTGGGGTTACTTGCATGTGTGGCAGGGTGTGGGAGGGGGTACCACTGTGTACCAGGGATGCTTGGATGTGAGGCAGGGTGTAGGAGGGTAACACTGTATACCAGGGATACTCAGACATGTGTCACGGTGTGGGAGGGGGGTACCACTGTATTCTGGGGATATTTGAACTTGCGGCAGGGTGTGTGAGGGGGTACCACTGTATGCTGGGGACTTTTGGACATGAGTCAAGTTGTGAGAGGGGTGCCACTGTATGCTGGAGATACTTGCACATGTGGCAAGGTATGGGAGGGGTACCACTGTATGCTGGGGATACTTGCAAATGTGGTAGGGTGGGAGGGGGTATCACTGTATGCTGGGGATACTAGGACATGATGCAGGGTTTGGGAGCGGGTAACACTGTATGCCAGGGATACCTGTACATGAAGCAGGCTGTGGGACGTGGTACAACTTGACTTCAAGGATACTTTGACATAGGTCAGGGTGTGGGGGGGTATCACTGTATTCTAGGGATACTTGGACATAAGGCAATGTGTGGGAGATGGTACCACTTCACACCAGGGATACTTGCACGTGTGGCGGGGTGTGGAGGAGGTTCCACTGCATGCTGGGGATACTTACACATGTGGCAGAGTGTGGGAGAGGGTAACACTGTATTTTGGGGATACTTGCACATGTGGCAGGGTGTGGAGGAGGTACCACTGTATGCTGGGGATACTTTGCACATGTGGCAGAGTGTGGGAGTGGATACCACTGTACATTATGGATACTTGCACATGTGGCAAGTTGTGGAGGAAGTACTACTGTCTGCTGGGAATACTTGCACATGTGGCAGGATATGGAGGAGGTACCACTGTATTCTGGGGATACTTGCACATGTGGCAGAGCATGAGGGGGGGTTCCACTGTATGCTGGGGATACTTGGACATGGGGCATCGTGTGGGAGGTGGTACCACACTATGCCAGATATACTTGCACACATGGCAGGGTGTTCAAGGCGGTACCATTGTATGCCAGGGATACTTGGCCATGGGGCAGGGTGTGGGAGAGGGTACCACTGTATGCCAGGGATACTTGGACACATGGTAGGATGTGGAGGGGTAACACAATGCATGTCGGGGATACTTGCACATGTGGCAGGGTGTGGGAGGATGTAGCACTTTATGACAGGGATACTTGCACATGTGGCAGGGTGTACCACTGTATACCAGTTGTACTTGCACATGTGGAAGAAGGTACCACTGTATGCCAGGGATACTTGCAGATGTGGTAGGGCATTGGATGGGGTACCACTGTATGCCAGGGATACTTGCACATGTGGTGGGGTATGGGGGTATGGGAGGGGGTACCACTGTATGCCGGGGATACTTGCATATGTGGCAGGGTGTGGGATGGGGTACCACTGTTTGCCAGGGATACTTGCATATGTGGCAGAGCATGGGAGGGGGTACCACTGTATGCCAGGGATATTTGCACATGTGGAAGGGGGTACCACTGTATTCTGGGGATGCTTGCACATGTGGCAGGATGTGGGAATTGGTACCTCTGTATGCTGGGGATACTTGCATGTGTGGCAGGGTGTGGGAGGGGTTTCCACTGTTTGCCAGGGATAGTTGGATGTGAGGCAGGGTGTAGGAGGGTAACACTGTATGTCGGGGATACTCGGACATGTGGGAGGGGGTACCACTGCATGCCGGGGACACTTGGACATGAGATAGGTTGTGGGAGGGGGTACTACTGTATACCAGGGATACTTGCACAAGTGGCAGGGTGTGGGAGGGGGTACCACTGTATGCCAGACATACTTGGACATGAGGCATTGTTTGGGAGGGGGTACCGCTGTATGCTGGGGATGCTTGCAAATGTGGCAGGGTGTGGGAAGAGGTATCACTGTATACTGGGGATAGTTAGACATGAGGCAGGGTGTGGTAGGGGGTACCTCTGTATGCTGGGGATACTTGCACATGTGGCAGGGTGTGGGAGGGGGTACCACTGTATGCAGGGGATACTAGGACATGTTGCAGGGTTTGGGAGGGGGGCAATACTGTATGCCAGGGATACTTGGACATAAGGCAGGTTTTGGAAGGTGGTACCACTTGACAACAAGGATACTTGGACATGGGTTAGGGTGTGGAAAGGGGTATTACTGTATGCTAGGGATACTTGGACATAAAGCAGGGTGTGGGAGGTCGTACCACTTGACATCAGGGATATTTGGACATGGGGCAGGGTGTGGGGGTATAACTGGAAGCCAGGTATGTTTGAACATGGTACAGGGTGTCAGAGGGGGTACCACTGGACACCAGGGATGCTTGGACATGATGGAGTATGTGGGAGGGCTGTATTGGAAACTGGGAACTGCTTGGTACAGGGGTGGGGAGGATCAGTGGACACCAGGGGTTGTTTGGTACATGTATGGAGTGAAGGTGGTTGTGCCAGTGTCTACTGGAACTGTTTGGTACAGGGTAGGATATGGGCGGAGGGTGGCACTGTGACCAGTACTGCCTGCCATTAAAAGGACTGAGAATGTCAGTCAAAGGTAGGGTTGGCATTGCTCAAACTTCAGTACTGTCTTTCCAGGCACATAAAAGAACTCACACACCAGTGCTTGGAGAGAGGGTGCCAAGGTTTGGGAAATGCCAAATCTGCATCACACAATTGCTCAAATCATGAGAACCATCAGGTCACAGATTCACCAAGGCTCAGGGGAATTTATTTTACTATAATATCACATTCCCTTACTTTTGTGGAAATAAGGAGCAACCCTAACTAATGCCTACACCTAGTTTTTTTGCAATGAATAAATGTATACATGAACAGTGTGTATATGTGTGTGTGTGTGTGTGTGTGTGTATGTATGTTTATGCAACATGCCGTGGTAGCATAGATACATGTAAACTTCTTTCTGCCCCCCCCCTTTAATTTACGCCGACTTCTGTGTGTAATGGGCTGCATTATATGACATTAGAAAATGGCAAAAATGGATTCTCAGTGCTGATTGGCTAATACCACCTCCAAGCTGGGCATTATTTTTCAATAAATGTCCAGCAAGAAATTAGTACCAGCCTGACTGCCACCTTACCACATACCCTTTGCAGGGGTGCTCACCCTGCTTTATCACTGGCTGAAACCACCAGCTAAAATTTAAAATCGCAGCCATGTTTTTCTTTCGCTTAGTGAGAGCAACTGGACCCCCCTCCACACACACACACACACACACACACACACACACACACACACACACACACACTCGCTCCTTCAGTATAAGCTTGCTCCTCTTCAAAAAAACAAAAAAACACTCTCCACTTATTCTGTGGTTGGGAAGAGTGTCAAAATCTTTTTTTCTCACAGCTGCACTCTCCCAACTGCACTCTCGCAGCACTGTGCTTAACCGGAACTAAAAGGAATCCGTTGCTCTGAACAGCTTGTTACTGCGAATCACCATTTTCAAAACCATAGCATTCTACTACCACAAACGCCAGAACTGCCTCAAACCACAGTGCTCCCACACTTATTCCATCTACCAATCTAAACCAAAATGCATCATTTACCGTAGGGCTGTTTGTCAAGGCATAATTCTCATCCACAGGTCCCGCGCTTAACAGACGCAACGTCCAACTGCAGCCCAATTAAAAAAAAAAAGTTAAACAAACCTGACACGACTTAAAAATGATGCCCACAGACTGCTTCTGGATATTTACTAGTTATTGAGGTGGATGTGTCTGTGTCGGGAAGTGGGGAAGGGGGGGGTGATAGCTGTGGGGTGGAGCAACAGAACCTGGAACAGCTTTAAAGAAACATGGACTATGTTTTTAAATACTTCTGTTTCTGCTAATACTATTCATTTTTTTATAATCATTTCCTCTCTTCTTTTACCACTTCATTAAAACTTACTAAGAAAGCCATTTTCTAAGTGCAATAATACCCTCCAGGGTGGGCATTATTGGGAAATGCTGGACCTTCCAGGGAATATAAGGCCCTCTGCCTGCGTCGGCCTCATCACCCCTGGGGAGTCCGTCTTCTCAACAATGCCCACCATGTCGGGTATTATTGCTTACATAGATGTTCTTCTAAAACCTTCTAAAAGCCTTTCTGTTGATTAACCTTACATCTACTCTTTTTTATGTACGTACTAAAGTTCATAGTAAGGTAATTCGAACAGAAGGAGGCTATCGTGCTCATAAATTCTTCTCCCCACTTATACTGGTTTTAAAATGTGATATTTGTCTCTAGCAGAAATTTACCTTTAGTATTTTTAAAACTATGTTTTGTCCTATGGTAAACAATCTTATCTGAAAAATTATTCCTAATTCCCACAACATGTTGTTGTCACAGACTGGTTTTCTCCCAGAACTCAGCCTGCTTTTGCTACCAGTTTTCATAACCCTTCAGACACCTGAAAGGATTACCTTGGTGTGCTGCCACCACTCTGTGTAACTCTTTCGTAGTATCTCTAGGTCTGAATCCCACTACAGCCACTGCTTACACAGAACCGTGTTCTTTCCCAAAGGACAAACAACCCACCCCTTTTGTCATAGTTAAGAACACCTTGTTTTACATATGTTCTTTTATTTTGTTTATTCATTGATTGATTACTAGGATTATAACACCTTTTACAAAGTTTCCGTGTCAACAAGATATAGACAATAGTACATAATACAGGTTAACACAAGAAGAAGGAATACAAAGCAATAGCATTTAATTCAGTAAAGTCATGTGAGGCATAAGCTATAATACAGTACAAGGGAGCAGCATGACCCAGGAAACAATGCAGTCGAGAAGGTGGCTTTGTTAGCTAAGTGCTAAGGAGGAATAGAATAGAGAGTGACAGATAGGAGAAAAGGAGAGAGACACTTTGGGGGGGGGAGAGGGTAATTGGGGTCACACAGGGCTGAGGGACATGACAAAGAAGGGTGGGGTGAGGTTGGAAGATAAGGATGAAATGGGGAGAGTAGGTGGTCAAGGAGGGAGAAAGAAAAAGAAAGGGAGATAAGGGAGAAATAGGGAGGGAAGGTGGTCAAAAAGGGAGAGATGAAAGAGGGGCGGACATGTAGGGTGAAAAATAAAAGGGGGGCATGAGCTTAACAAGGTAGTAGGTGAGAAAGAAGTTGAACTTTGTGTACGTAGAAGGATATGAGGTGCGGTGAGATAGGTTAGGGTGGGCAGTCACAGCTGCTAAGAGCATTGAGGTGCTAGCATAGCTTAAATTTAAAGTGGCCAAAGGTGGGCTCTGCACGGATGTCAGAAGGGAGGCAGTTTAAATATGAGGGGACTCTAAACCTAAAAGTTTGCAGAGTCAGAGTGGTCCAGCAGAGAGGGATGAGGTAGGTCTGTTTGGAAGAACTCCATGTACTACAAGGGTTAGAAGCTGGTACAAGAAGAGGCAATGTAATTGGGGGGGGGGGGGTTGGCCAAGGCTAATTTTTTTCAGAAGTAAACATGTCTGCTAGGTAACCCTGCCCTTAAGGTTCAACAGTTAGCCTGCTCATAAAGATCACATGTGTAGGTGCACTTGTGAGCCCCAGAAACCAGACGACAAGCCTTATTCAGTGCCACTGTAATTCTTTTGAGGGCAATATTAGTAGCTGCTCCATAAATCACTAGTCCATAATTGATGATGGAGAGGAATGAGGTGGTAACAGCTAGTCGGAGAGCCTCAGGAGTCAGGAAGTGTCGGTGCTGGTGGAAGATGCTGATTCTTGAAATTATTACCCTGGAAATTTGGTTAACAAAAGTGGTGTAGGACAGGGGGCTGTCCAGTGTTATACCCAGATATTTGAATTCATGGACTTGTTCCAGTGGTAGGCTTTAATTGTTTAGAATTGTTAGGTGGGCAAATATATGCTTGTTGTGAGGGTTAAAGAAAAGCATAACCTTCATTTTCTTGTAATTTATAAGTAATTTGTGTTGTGCAACCCAGCAGAAGAGTAATTTGGTGTAAAAGTTGGGAGGGACAAGGAGCATTGGAATATTTAGTATTAATCCCTACTCAGTGCCTCGTGGGTGCTATGTACAAAAAGCAAACAACATTATTTCAATAAGCTGTCCTTAAAGAGCTGTTAGTGGTACAGGGAAAACATAGATAAATGTATTACTTAGGAAAAAAAATCAGTATTCGTTTGATATATTTTTGAGTTATTTTCCTATCATTATTTCTAAGAGCATTTACATAAAGATAGTTCTTTTTTTTATGCACTTTATAGAAACATAGAAGTTGACGGCAGATAAGGACCGCAAGGCCCATCCAGTCTGCCCATTTCTTTTTCTACCTTATAAATGTGCCATCGGCCTTTGCTCTGTCAGTGGCCTATCTATTCATAGTCATTTGTATTGCTCCCTTATGCCTATCCCATGCCTGTTTGAAGCCCTGCACTGTATTCATAGCCACCACTTCTTGTGGTAAGCCATTCCATGCATCCACCACCCTTTCTGTGAAAAAGAATTTCCTCACATTCCCCCTTAATCGGCCTCCCTCTAATCTCATGCTGTGTCCTCTTGTCCTGCTATTTTTCTTATATTTAAACATGTTAGACTCTTTCACCTTATCTGTTTTTACTGCTCATGTACACAAAAGGTCATAATCCTTAGTTTGTGACATTGCAAGAATTTCTCTAGCAATCTTGGACAGTATCATGAAGGGATGATTAGGCTTATTAAGGTCTCTGAATTACTGGAACCAACAACTCTTATTGATAATCTGTGTTATATACACAGTAGACAGCGAACTCACAGGGGAGAGTACAAACATATGAACATATGAAAATGCCAGTAGAAACAGGCCTCATGGTCTGTCGAGTCCGCTCGATTGTGCAGCTAGCCCCTCATCTCGCAGCTGCCCCTCCCACTCCTCCCATATCATATGTATACATTAAAATGTCAAATGTACTTTTATTAACTAAATTACTTTCACTGGAAGAAGATGACGTTTGGTAAAAGTAAAATGCTCATATACTTGCATACAGAGAGAGAGAGAGAGAGACTCCGATGTGCACTAAAGATATGCTTAGCTTCACATGTGTTAATGAGTATTCAGAAGCCCCAGATTCTGTAGACATTACCACCAAGGCAGAAACATGTTACACCTACAGTAAGGAGATTGATGGAAAGCTAATGAAAGCCCCAGTTGGATGTTCTGGGTCCAGATTTCATGCCCATCATCTGGCTGAAAGTAATATTCCTGCTACTTAGTTAACTGTCAAAAAGAACTGTACAAATGACTTGGGCTAACAGTTGATGCCTAGCAGCACACAACATATTCCTTGTAACCAAACCAGACCCTAAAAATCTCCTCAAGAACCATATTATAATAACCTGCTTGCCCACAAAATACAAGCTAGAGAGTGTTTCTCAAATTCCCAACAACCTCATAGCAATGAAACAAAAAGGTGATAAAAACAAACCATATGCTGCCAAAGATCAGTTTATGCTGCATACAAATCATCGTGGAGCTCTAAGAGAACAACTGCAACCTTAACACATTTTTTTTATTTAGTTTGTGTTAACTGGGTGAGTGCACTAGCCAAAAAATTTGTATTTTCAGGCACGACCCAGGAGAGTACAAACAGATAAGACAAATACATTACATCAGAGCAGGAACAATACATAATCACAAAATACTACAGAACAGTAAAAATACAAACATGAATGAGCATAGTAACAGGTAGAACAAAGTGCATTCACAATGGAGTAGTCAACAATTTACAGGGAGACAAATAAATTGTGGAAACAACAACATAGTGTAAATTTATACAGGTCAAGCAGCAGACATTAGAAAAGGAAGCAAACTGCAGTAATAACAAATTTACGTAGCTACTTGGAAGATTAAGATGAGAATATATTAAGAGAAGGGAGTATACTACGGGAAGATCTAGGGAAGGTTAGGGGGTAATATCTAAAAGCCCTAGAGGCAGATATTGAGCCGAGAAATGATGGTGAAAGGTAAGTAAGTGGGTCAGGAGTGATAGGGGGTGCAAAGATGAAGATTAAGTAAAAGGTCAAAACAAATACAGGGTTGGCCAGAGATAGATGCCAGCAAAGCTTTCTTTTAAGCAGGGATGGGATGTGGCCTGACAAAGAGTCAGAAGAAGGGAGTTTCAGAGCTTAGGGGCTGCATGATGGAAAGCACTAGAGTCCTGAGTTGTCAGGCACCTAGGCACGTTGAGTAGAGACTGATCAGCCGAGCGCAATCCATAAGGCGGTGGGGTGGTTGGGCAACAAGCAGCGTTGCAAGTGAGGATGGAGTTTTGTTTCTAAGAACTTGGTCAATAAGCAAGCCTAGGGAGAATAATCGGCAGGCAGAGGGGGAGAGCCAACCCAGGTCACTGTAGAACTGGCAGTGGTGCTTTTGCCTGGGTGACGACGAGGCATACCTACAGACATTATTGTAAGTAACATCCCATTTGTGCAAGGTAGTTTTATTAGCTGCAGCAAAGATTGGAGCACTGTATGTGAGGGCTGGGAGGAGGATATCCCTAGCAATGGGCAGCTTTGCAGAGGGGTTTAGCATGTAGCTTGTTTCGTGAGCGATTCCCAACTGCGCGTTTATGGCCTTGCAGACAGATTGAATATGGAGATTTAAATTCAAGGACTGATCGAGGAGGACTCCAAGATACTTAAAGGAGGCTACACATTCGATTAATGAGCCACCTAAGTCATATATCATCAGGGTCATATGGCAGGTCTGGAGTTTAGGAGCAGAGTCAAACAGCATGGCTTGAGTTTTCTTTGCATTTAGTATGAGTTTATGAGCTGCCAGCCAGTGTCAAACGTTATTGAAGTCAGAGGAGAAAGAGGCGCTTATATTGGAAACATTTTTGGAGCTGGAATAGAGGACTTGATCATCCACATAGTGTAAGACAGAGCATGAGTGAAAGACATCAGTGATATTGTTAATGAAGGGTGAGAGTAGTCGGGGACCCAGAATGGAGCCCTGGGGAACACCAATGTTTATTATGGCTTTGTTGGCTAGCAAAGAGTTAAACTTAACTGTTGGAGACCTATTTGACAGGTAACTGCTGTACCAGTTAATGGCTGGAGGATAAAAGTTCATATTTTTGAGAGTGGAGAGGAGGAGAGGGTGATCAACAAGGTCAAAGGCCTTTGTTATGTCTATGAAAACTGCCCCAGTGAGTAGTCCAGTATCCATTTTTGAAAGTGCATCTGTTGTAAATTTAAGGAGAGCCATCAAGGTACTATGTCTTTTTCTACAGCCATGCTGAGTGTCAGATAGAAGGTTGTACTTCATGAGGTAATCTATGGTTTGGTTGGCAACAAGTTTCTTGAGAATCTTATTAAGGACCGAGAGGATGGCTGTGGGTCTGTAGTTGGTCATCTCTGTAGGATCTCCTTTTTAAAGATAGGTGTGATGCGAGCAATCTTCCAGAGGTCAGGGACCAATCTAGAGAGAGTGACATTGTTAAAATTTTTGCCAGTGGAGAGGCAATAATAGGTGCAGCTAGCTTTAGGAGCCTAGGTTCAAGGCAATCCAAGCCTGAGCTGGTATTGTCTGAGATGGACTGAACTAGTTTCAGGATCTCAGTCCTTGATATTTTCCTGAAATGGAACGGAGGTGTGGAATGCTGCTTGATGAGAGGAGGGTTAGGGGTAGGCAAAACAGGCATATGGGAGACCTGTGAGCCAGCGGCAGGTGACGGGAAGGAAGAAGTGTATGCAGACAGATCAGAGAACATGCGATTGAAGGAGTTAGCAATAGTATTAGAGTCATTACAGTGAACTCCATTTAGTATCATGTATCCAGGGGTAGATTTTTGAGACCCCAAAGAAAAATCTTTACATGGGCACAAAATTTCCTGGGATCCCCAGCGGAACTTTGTAGTAGGTTCTTGCAATAGATACTCTTAGCTGTGCAAACTTGCTTTTTTGCAGGAGTTCCTCTGTTCCCTGTATGTATTGTAGTCTGTTTGGAGCCCAGACAATTTGAACTGTTTCCAGCATTTGTTGCATTCCTATAGCTTTGTTAGAAGTTCCTTGTGAAGCCATCTGCATTGTTTACCCTGCACCTTCCAGGTTACCTTAGGGGCATGTTTACCTTGAACGGACAGGAAATAGTCAAGGAAGGTGCCGAGTGCGGCCTTAATATCACAGGAGTGATAAATGCCAGACCAGTTTATGCTTGAGACATCATGTAGGAATGCATCTATGTCCAGGTTAGCAAATTTTGTAAAGGTTGCATAGCGATGTGGAGGGGAAATTAGAGCCATATGGCTCCAGATGCAGAAAATGGGGTTATGATCTGTGAGTGCATCAGCCAATGTACCCACTAAGGGAACATGATTCAGGCAGTTAGTCAGTATCCAATCAATGAGGGAGGAGGAATTCAGGGTAGGAATAGTTCTTGTAGGTTGAGTTACGAGCTGGTGCAAATTATAACTTTGTGTCAGAGATAGAAGTGAGCTTTGAGCCGGCCCTAGCCAATTTAGGTTTATATCTCCCAGTATGAGGACCTCATTGTGCTTTGAGCTAGCGGAGATTTGGCTTAGTAGTTCCTGAAAGCCCACAGTGCCCCCAGAAGGTGAGTTATAGGTGCCAATGATGTACAGTTTCTTTGCACCAAGAGCAATGATTATGTGCAGTGATTCACAGGCAGAGCGGGTGGCGGGGACTGGTAGAACTTCAATGTTTAGGTGATTTTTATAGAAGATGGCAACCCCACCACCATGCTTAGGTGATGGCCTATCTCTGTGGATTAGGGAGTAACTTGCCAGAGAGCAGATGGAGTTAGGAAGCAGTGGTTTGAACCATGTTTCAGATAGGCAGAGGATATCGGGCTTATAAACTTCAACCCATGCTTCCAGTTTGGGAAGGTTATGGGTGAGGCTTTAGATATTCATATTGGCAATTAGGAGCCCTTTATTAAAGACAGTGGATATGTCAGCTGGCGAGTAATGGACTGGGGGGCCTAGTCCATTAAAAGGCATGTTAGGTCCTGATACTCTTCAATCATTGAATACCCAAAAATATACAGAACTCCCATGACTCTGATCAACTTGGAAAATCTCCCTAAGCCTATACTATAAGTCTAAGTTATAATAAAAGGACTGAGCATCATCCAAGTAGTGTATCAAAATTCAGCAAGAAGATTACAGGGAGAATTCTTGTCACAAACACATAGGTTGCAATGCAGTCACAGAGAAATGAAGTGAGTGGACACACTAAATTAGTGTAATTCCCAAAGCTTTTATTCAAGCCTGCTAAACCTCCATAATAGAGGTTCAAGTTGAACACCCAGTGCCTCGTGGTTGTCTTCTTTGTTATCGGGGTCCTTGTCACCACTTTAGTTCTGCCATGTCCTCAATCCACTAAGCAGTTTTTTTCAACTTCTTGTGGGTATGTGTCCAGTTTAAACTCCAGAGACACAATGTAACCCCCAAAATAACTAACTTCCTATTTGGAAAATTACTTGAAGTTATATAACTCGTGATAAACATATGAAAACGCATTGTCATGATCTTCTCTGATGACATTGCATAGGCAGTGGAGCCAGGGTGTCAAGGGGTCAGTAGAGCCTTCACTTTTGTAGCTAATGGGTCAAACAATGAATTTTCACCCCCCACATTTCAACCAGTGGAGTGGCATTAAAGTGAGGCTGGTGGGATTTCTCCAAGGACAGCAGGCAGGATACTTTTAAACGTTTTGGTACTCAACAAACATTGAACAGCCAGCAACCAAAATTAGAATTTTTGGAAAAACTATTTTGTTTTACTGTTGCATGAGTCACACTGTTTAGTTATTTTTAGCTTCCTTTCTCTCAAACTGCTTCAAAAGCTGCAGTTCCTGACCCTGTTTTGTTTTAATTATTATAATGAATAACCCATGCATTTCTGTTAATAAATCATTCATAATAAATCATGGATTATTCATCAAAATGGGTGGATTATTCAGGATTATAAAAAGCTAAGTAGATTCACTAAAGTACATTTAAGAAGACAATTGTTTTCCCAGCACCCTGGGTTAAGGTGTTCTGTATGCAATTCTGCCCCCCTCACTTTTTGGTACATTCCTCTGCCACTGGCCATCGGGATGAAATTTATATTAGATAAATGTGCCAACACAGAAATTATAAAAGGAAAGTTAACCTGCTCTGAAAACATCAAATCGAAAGAAGGCTCTAGCATAGATGAACTTGAACATTAGTGAGCATACAATTACTTGCTAACAGACAAAGAAGCAGCAATACAAAACAAAAGAATAAAACAGAAAAGTAGCCAAAACATGCCACAGAAGGCTGAGGCTAGTGCTGAAGACAGCTCTGCCAAACCTCAAAGAAGGGAAAGCGATGGACCAGCTGCAATATTATAATGCTTTGGCAAATCCCCACTTTTAGGAATATTACCCCAAAGTAAAAACTTTAATGGTATTGACCTGGGAAGAGCTTTTCACTGAAAATAGATCCTACTATACTTGAGTGGTTTCTCCCAGACACAAGAAAAACAGAATCACAGTCATACTCCATTTTGTTATGGGGCATGGCCATGCTTCTGTCAGCGTGTAGTCAGCCTTGGGGCACAGACGTCAGGTATCCCTCTATTGGATGCTTCCGAACTGTGGCTATGGAGCAGGACAAATGAGTAAGAGCATGGGAACTTTTACAAATATAAGAGATAGGTCCTGCAGGGTATTCCAGTTTTCTTGGTGGAGATGGCAGAAAATAAATATGGCAAGGATTACAAAGAGACCTTGGTGTTGGGGGTCCTATACCATGGGATAGCTTTTTAAGACATCCAGAGGTGAGAGGACATGTCACTTTTGTTGTGTGTGAGAGAGTGGGGTTGGGGCTATCTAACAGTTTACTGCAGTTTTTATTATCTGCAGAATGGTACTTGATGTTAATGATAATTTAAACAGACTGTAGGTATCTGCTCTGTAAAACTTACAGTACCATCTAATCCATGTTAACCACTCATGGAACTTTTGAATAGCTGCATTATATTCCAGATAGTAAATGGAGCAGACAATACATGCACATTTCAAGATTGCTATACTAGCTAAGATCCAAAATTTGGAGACATTACCCAGAGAAAACATTTTAAGTGCACTGACTAAGGGAAGTGTTTCTCAGGCACACAAATGGCTGACCTTTCCCATGTTATGGAGTCCCACCATTGTGATCAGTTCAACTATCCTGATTACACCAGAGCCAGGAAAAAAGGTGAGCTATACATTGGCGAGTAAGCTGTGGTTATATGGCGTACTTGTCCAAGGAGTGGTAACAGCTCAGTAGTGGAAAAGCAGCTGAGCACCAGGACTGAATGAAAGCACAATTCAGCAGCAAAAGGGTAATTTAAAAAATCCATTCTTGGTCATGGCTGTGGAGGACAAATGTAGCTGGGCTATGTGTTGGGAGGGCTGTGTGTGAAGGCTTGTAGGACAGCAGCTTGGGTCTTTCTTGATTCTTTTGTCATTTTGGTATGGGTTGAAGACATCTGCAGCTCTCCAACAATTCTACTAACATTGGTAAAGGAGAAGTTACTCAAAATGTTCCTATAGAATGTGTAGCCAATATTTACTGTTCCCAGGTGTACAAATTCATTTCACAATGCAAACTAATAACTGGCATGTATTACAAAAGATCCTCTTCTTAGTGTATGCAGCAAGGGGCTCCTGGCTCTCTAACATGGTACTGAAGGGAGATAAAAACCCAGTGATGTAACACATTGGCTAGCACTTAGAACAGTCCATGCGAGTGACGTTGTATGCATGCAGCACCATTTATCTACTGAGGTTCTGGAACTGTGGGAATGCAAGATGCATTAGATTGAAAATACAAGCAACCTTCTTCTGGACTGGGGTGCTTCTGGGTGAGGTGGCAGTTAAAGTTGAGGGGGACTATGCTAATGTGAACTAGATAGAGGAAAAAATTGGGGGGAACATGCCCCCCCTCCTAAAATTACACCTATGCAAACCAGTGCTCTACTGACTCAAAACTGGATTGTAGGTCTCTTGTGAGAGGGAAGGGATCAGCCTGACTTGAGAAGAGGACAGTGTCATCCACGTAATGTATTTTGTTATTGGAGCAGGCTTTTGGGAGGCTATTGAGAAAGAGACTGAACAGTAGGGGTCCAAGGATGGAGCCTTGGGGGACACCAGAATGCAGTGGTTGGCAGCAGGAAAGGGTTTCACAGATTTTAACTTGTTGAGCCTGTCTCTTCGGGAAACAGATCACAGACTTGACAATTTACCCTTGGTTATTGATATCTGAAATGATTCAGCCACAGAAAACATGAAGCATATAAAAATAGCATTTAATACTACACTCTATTTACATATATTACAGGATAAGACATACCAAAGACTATAAGGAGTACAGTATTTCTACAGCGATAAATATACATACATTTGAAAAAGATAGAGGTTATACAGAAAAACCTAACTCAGTGCTATCTAAATCTCTAAGCAGAATAGAAGAAGTGTACCCCTAACTGTGAACTGATTAGTTTTGGCTAACTCGAACCCATGATGTTACTACTTCAATGTCCCAAAGCATAACTGAATTCTCATTGTAAACATAGAACTGAAATACATTTGGCTGGTTGGCCCACAACACCCGCATCATCATACATGATTCTCTGACATCACATCCTGGACCTTCCTTTGACCTCTGGGGCCAACCTTTTTCCAAGACTGGCCCAAACTGGATTTGTTTATTAGAGCTTGGATCTTTTGTTATCATCACTGTCTGCACAGCTGGGAACATCTGGCCACTGTTTACATTCAAAACATGACTTTTTTTTATGAAAAGAACTCATCCCCTTGACGTTTAACAAAAACAAAAGTCTTTTAGAACAAAAGGCTTCTGCTACCCACACTCACTTGTTCTCCCAGGGACAGCAGATTTGATAGAAACTAATCTAATTTCCAACATGGCTTAAAAAATGTTTTACAAAGAAAATAGTAAAATAAACAAAAAAATCCTGGGTGATACATCTGTTACAGTTGTGAATAAAAATATTTTCTCTTGTCTGTCCTATATATCTAATTGCTATCTGTGACCCCTTGTTGTACACAGTTCATTTTTCAGTTCAAGTCCAGTTTCTGCCTGTGATCTCTTGTCCTTTATTGCAACAAAGAGAAATGGCGGATCACCCCATAACCTTCCCTTTTCCAAACTGATTGGACTGAGCCTGAATAAATGCTTCTAATTTGATACATTCTCTGTACCATTTATCATTTTTGTGGCCCTGAGTTGGATACATTCTATTTTCTCAATGTCCTTTCTTAATTATGGGGAACATAGTCATGAGCCATATTCCAGGATTGGTCTATTATACCCCCGATGCAATGTGACTATAATCCTACTGCTCCTGATGTGCATTCCCTTTTTTATGCTACCCAGTATCTTGTTTTCTGTATGTTATTTGCTGAAAACAGGTAGCACTATTCTATGTGTAAACTGCAGGAAAATTTTTTTTGTAAAAACTGCCATCACCTGAAGAAGGGTTCTGTGTAAGCCTGAAAACTTGTGTACTGAAGAATTCTTGTTGGTCCAATAAAAAGTATCAAATCATCTAGTTGGTTCACCTGTTCAAGGACCAGTAAGGCTACAAACAATTCTCTGAATTAATACAAATAAAAAAAAACTAAAGTTGACTACCAGCCGTATCCTCAAAAGTGAAGAAAACCAGTGCTGGCCAGGCAGTGCTGTGACTAGTGGAGTTGCTTGCCATGTTGGGACTGCATTTCATGCACCCAAGTCCTGATAGCAGCTGCCGATTGGCAGGAAGAGGACTGCAAATCCCATAGGTCATGCTCTGGGCTGGGTGGGGGAGAGGTTGGGTGGCATTCCTCCACTGCCATACTGTTTCCTGGCATATTAGAGTGTGTTTTGACTGTGGCATCAGAGACAGCAAATGGAGGAGGGTTATGCAGAGCTGAGAATTTGCTTAAAGGAAGAGTGTTGAAGGAACAAAATGAGACCAGCAGGCGGGACCATGTCAGATGATGTTCTCATGGGCTTCTCCCACTCCTCTTCCCCATGAACAACCTGAATGTTTGGTCCCTCTTTGTGTCCCATTCTCCTGCTGGAATGCAAGTTCCCCACCACCACCGACACACATCTGAGTGAGGGGAACATCTCCAGTATATGCCGATTGAATGGTGTTAACCTCATGGGTGCTAAGGGAGCAACGAAGTGAGGCAGAGAATGTTTGGAGGTGTCTCTACCATGATCTGGGCCATTGAAAGAGTCTGAATGTTATAGAGGTGACTGACAGTAAGAGAAAATAAAATAAAAAGTTAACAAACTAACAACAGTAAGGTTCTGTGCCAGCTTTATTACCTGTAACGTGCCAATGTTATTAGAAAATGTAGTAAACTAATTAGTTATGGACAATTAGTGTAGGCAGTATGACTGAACCCAGTGTTGAAAGTGGGTCAAGAACAAGTACAGAAGTTGTAAAAATGGAGGTGGAGGTGATGGGGGAATAAAATTTAAGGGGGCAGGGGGCAAGACATCTTTTTAAAAAATGGCTTATTCTAACACCAGAAATGAAAAATACCTATCCTCACAATCTGACACACCTTGTGAAGTGTAGTTGCCCTGTAGATGGAATGGATCTTTAATATGATCTTTGAGGGATCTTTAACAAATCAAGGGAGAGAGCGGCCGCTATGCTGGGCGAGCCGATCGCGCGAGTGTGAGTGCGTGTACGTGCGGTTGCCATCTGCCGTTGCCGCTGCCGTCTGCTGTTGAGTTTCTTCTCAGAATGTGTGCATCATAAGTGTTTGGTCTAATACTGAATTTTGGACAGTTGGAACACTTTGTGGGACACTTTGCGGGATGTTGTTAATACTGAGTTCACGGTCTGAGTGTCGTTTTATAAGTTCTACGGTGTTGAACAGAGTTCCTTTTATGGGACGGTATTGGGATTGTCTCCTGTCTGTTTAACTTTTTGGACTCTGTCTGGGACGGACGCCAGAAGAGGAGCTTTTTCTTTCAGATGTAGCCCTGGATTGTTGGTGATCTTCGCAGAGGAAGTACTCTGAAGAAGCCGTCTGGTAACCTTTGATTATTGGGAATTGCTCTTACTTCTTGCTGCTAATGGTTTGTTATCTGGTTGGTGAGGAACTGAAGGCCCTTTTCATCATTCTGGGGCTGCAGAGACTGTGATGTTGGATTTATCCTGTGCGTCTGGAGTTAACTGCTGATTGTTTGTTGACATGGAAGCGGGTGGTCTGTTCTTTTCCTGGTTGGTCCAGCTGAGCCGCTCTCTCGCTGGGCAGGAGTCGGGGTTTTCGTCGGCTGGGAGCCGCTTGGCTTAGCCTGCTGAGGTTTCGTAGGTCTTTGAGGAATTGGGCTGGTGGGTCATTTATTTTTGAGGACCGAAGCTACAGCAGGAGAGTATTCTTGGTTGTGGTTCTCCTGGGTCAGATCTTTTGGACCCCTGCCAGCGTTTTTGGTGATTGACAATCTTGGTCTCTGCATAATTGAGAGTTTTTTGAAGACCCATAAGAAGATTCACCTGGACAAAGTTTTGGATACTGGTTACGGTCAGACTGTGATTTATTTTTAGAAACAGTGAAAATGTATTTTATTTTGTTAATATTATTTAGGGCTCCATCTTCCATGTGAGAGGTAGTTTGATTCGAGCCTTCTATTTCAAATTTTCCAGGTAGTGAGAGTGCCTGGTTAATCTGCTTATTATTATTTTATTTTGAACCTGCCTTCATGAGAGGTTGTGCAGGGATATTTTGTTTTACTGTTTCTGGGAATAACTGAAATACCTGACTATTATCCTTTCCACTTAGCCTTGAGCTTTTTTTATGCTTTTTTAAGAAACTGTGCAGATCAGATACTGTGTGATTTTATTGGTTAAGTATGAACCTCTTATTAGTTTATTTTATTATTTGCCTCTATCCCTGGTTGTGAGAGAGCTGGGGGGGGGGATGTGTTTTGTATTTTTATGTTTGAATTATTTGAGTTTCTTTTAAAATTTTGGTTTGTGTTTAGGATTTATGTTTAATTAGATTTATTTTGGGGTTTATTTAGCTTAAGTTTTTATTTTATATTATTGTTTTGATTTAGTTGTATTATTGCGGCATGTGTTGGCCCACAATCCCCATGGTGGTGCACTATTCATCCTCCTTGCTTCGCGCCCTCCACTTTTTTTATCCCCCCTCTCCATTTTGATACATACCAGCACTGTAGAGCATTGGGAATTGCTCGAAGGAGAGGGTTCACAACCCCCTCCGCCCTGTAGGAAGAAGTAGGTTGCTGGTTAACTAGGATCTGCAGCTTATCCATCAGGTAGGGAAATGGGCAGACTGGGTGGGCCAAGCGGTCCTTATCTGCCATAAAATTCTATGTTTCTATGTTTCTAAGTAGCGAGTGGCTTCCATTTCGCTATCTAAAATTGGTGTGTGAAGTGTAGCAACATGCCTTTTGTTAAATGAGACTATCTAGCAAAATGGTAATAAAGACTGAGACTCTGGATGTTCATGTGCTATTGATAGGGCTCACAAAAACACTAAGTGATGTTAAAGACTTTTTTACTGTATAGATATTTGTGTGGAACAAGCAGAAGTCTCCACGAGGCCGAAATATGCCGGGGGGGAAGAGTCATTGGTCGCCTAGGCGACTGCTTTGCTTTGGCAAAGCGTGACCATGTTTTTTACGTGGTCACATGACTCTTCCCCCCATTATAAGAGGTTGGGCCAGCTGAGTGCTCAGTGCTGCCAGTTTTCCTCCAAGTGAGCACCACGACTTAAGTAAGTTGTAAATATTTTTGGCATCAGATACAACAGGTTCATAAGTGACCAAATAGTGTTGGCTTAAAATTGTGTTTTTAGATATGCTGAGTTGATTGAAAGCCCTTTTGGGGGTTTATACTTGCGTATGTTGACCTCACAGAACATTGAATTGCAGCAGAAGGCTGTTGTAAGTAAAAATAAAGTAAATGCAAGTGCATCAGACACCACATGCACATGGTGCTTAGAAATGTGAAGGGACCTCATAGTGTAGGGAACTGCAGCAGGAGGCTGCCGTTATCAACAATATAGTAACATGTAAGTGCGTCAGACGCCAAACACACATGGTGTTTAAAAATGTGAATGGACTTCACAGTTTAGTGCATAAAATCATGTAAAGTGTATATTTAGATAAATGTACTTAAAAATGTGAAGCAGGTTAGGAATTTATCTGCAATTTTATTTCATATGCATATTTTGATTTAAGAGCTCTCCGTGAGAGATAGAGTAACATAAAGAGCACAAGAAAATAAGCTTATATTGAAGTGAATTTAATGAGTTTTTTGACATCTTCATATGTGGTTTTGGACTTATTTGAACCTTCTTTGAAAGGATTACTGTTTCACATTTTTGATTTTGTTTTTATGAGTATAGTGCATTGAAGAAATGTTAAAGGTGGCATGGCAGACATCAAGCCTTTCTGGCCAAGTTAGAAAGTAAGGCGATATTAATTTAATGATTTATTCTGGTGGCCTAAGTTGGGAGTAGTTTCAGTATTTTGTTTTTGATTTGGCACAAATATCTTTTGATAGTTTCCTTTTTTGATAGTTTCTTTTATTTCATGCTTGTAGTTTTTTGCATAGAATTAAAAGGATTAGAAGCAGTATTTTTGATTAACACAGCCAATCTTGAAAGAAATGTGGAACTTGTAAGTTCTAATTGTACATTTTTGTAATTACATATTTCTGATTACTGTTTTCTGTAAAAATTATTTTACAGTTCCCCAGTAGAAGCCTATTATTAGGCGAAATGTTGGGACTCATAAATAAAAGAAATGAATGAATTTATGCTCTTTGAGTGTGCAGTAGCATTATTTTGCTTGAGCTAGCCAGGACCCTTTGCTTTTGGAATATAGCTGTGCCAGAGTACACTCTGTTCCAAAAAGATAGGGTAGAAGAAAAGGGGGGGAGGAGTGGCTATCTCCGTTAGGGAGGAAATAAAAGCTACAGAAGTACAGAACATAATGGAGGTAGGGTAGGGGAGGCACTGTGGGTTATGCTGGAAATGGGGACTGTTACTACCATTCGAGTAGGTGTGATCTACAAACCTCTGGCACAGGGGGAGGAGTTGGACAATGTGCTAGTGGAAATAATCCACTAAATAGCAGCAAAATGGGAGACATTGCTGATGGGAGACTTCAATTTGCCAGAAGTCAATTGGAGCACCCATACTGCAGCCACAGCAAGGAACAGAAACATCCTGGAAGCTCTTCGGGGGCTGGACTCAGACAGCTAGTGGTAGAATGCACGCAAATCAATTTTTTATTTTCGATCAACTTAGACATTATTAGCAACTAAGTTATTACAATCATTTAGACATAATACAGTATGACAAAAGACATTACATTTTTTTTATTTTTTTATTTTTTTTTTCATTTTAGTCTTTGGTAACCGTGTAAGGCCCACTAGGCACAAGTGCCTGTTTTCAGGGGTGACCTGGGAGCACTGGGTGGTTAAGTGACTTGCTCAGAGTCACACAGTATGCAAGTGGAGGTTGTGAATATCAAACCAAGGTCTGGTCTGCTGGTTGTATCAAGCTCGTACACAGCTCGTTACTGTAACCTCTAGGCTATACTGCCAGCCCTCAAAAATATACATACATATATTTCCATTTACACATATCGCACAACTTGTTAAAAAAATACATTTACTTATACACAAATATAAAAATATAAACACACAGAGTCACTTTATGCCAAGCTTATTACTAATGTGCTAATTTATAAACTATCAGATAGATATGATACCCCTAGTGGAAAGTGCCTTATCAACGAGAATTTTAAATGTTGTTTGACAGTTAACTTAAGACCAGAAATTAGAGTTTTTATATTAGCTTTTGTTTCTAATTCTACATTCTTTTTTATTTTAATCACAGATGCTCTATATTGTGATAGCATCAAAGCATCTTCTAAACATCTTGGATGAAGTAATACAAGCACTGCATCATAATTAACATTCGCATTGATTGTAAGGAACTTAGAGAGGAAATCTTTCCTTGCTTTGTTATACAGCAGGCAACATGTTATTAGATGTTGCAATGTTTGTTCATGGCCTTTATTACATTTGCATAATTGATCACTTATATTTGTGTTAGTCACATTGTTTTTATTAAAATTTAAGTATTTAGAGGTAATTAATTCAAACCTTGTCCAAGTTATTAATCTCCTTGCTTCAGGAGAAATAGCAAGTGACAAGTAATCTTTCAGGTAATGATCTATTTTGTATTCTCTAAACCAATTCGCACATTTTTGTTTCTTTATTTTTCCCATATCATTCGCTTTTGCATTTTCAAATAGCTTTCTTTTTATAAGTGATCTATATTGCAATGAGATAGTAACTTTTTTGTATAATCATTCCATAAATGCAATATCTTAATTTTAGTCAAGATGTTCTTTAAAGCTGTTAATCATTTAGAACTTTGATTTTTGTGGCAACCATTTAATTTTCTCTCATAAACAAAGTATTGGTAAATTATTGTGAGTATTATTAATCATCCAAAGCCAGTATGTGACTAAGGTGAGATCATTAATTGTGCCTACTGTAATTCTTCCTAATTTGGCTCTTACCATAGCATTTGATACTGAGGATGAAACTTTTAACAAAGATTTATAAAAGAAGGAAACATTTTTCCAGTGTTTCTGTTTTGTAGGAGCTCCACATTTCAGTCCCATTTGTAAGAATGGGGTGATTTTTGCTTCCCCAGCTTTAAGTGCTGGGGTTATTACATTTCCTCCATATTTTAGGTTAAACATAGAAACACAAAAACATAGAAATTGTCAGCAGATAAGGACCGCTAGGCCCATCCAGTCTGCTTTTACTGCTAGTTTAGCTTTCATATTCTGGTTGCATACATGCTGTGACCAACTAGTAGAAGATACAAATTTAATCCTGAGGTATTGATATTCATTGACATTTTCTATTTTATCATCCCTCAAGTAAAAAAGAAATTGTTTTTTGTGTGACAAATGTTTACTAAATATCATAATTTTTTTTTTTAGGTTTATTTTTAATTCAAGATCTGAACATTTGCTTTGAAAAATATTAATCTTTATTTGTAATCCTGATGTGGTTAAACAGAAAATCACTATGTCATCTGCATATGCTAATGCATGTAGTGGAAGTTCATTAATTTTTGGGGAGTCCAATAAATTTGTTCACTCAAATTATAATAGTCTATTGATGTAAAGATTAAATAATAATGGCGCCAAAAGACACCCTTGTTTGATTCCCTTTCGAGTTTGGAAGTATTGTGTTAAATTTCCAATATTATCATATCTTATTGATGTTAATGTGTTTGTCTATAATATGCAAATCAGAAACAAAGTATGATCAATAGCTATTTCAAATAATATTTTCCAAAGCTTAGTTCCATTTATGGAATCAAATGCTGATGAAAAATCAACATAAAGAGTGAAAAGTTTTTTTTTTCTTATATGTACAGTATGTACTTTTCAATTATGTGACTAAATACAAATACATTATCAACAGTGGAAAATCCTTGTTGGAAACCTGCCTGATATGGGGAAATAATAAAATGTTCATCTGTCCAGCTAAAAAGACAGTTCAGTAGTTGTCTTGCAAAAATATTAGAGCAGATGTTTATCAAACTAATATGGCGGAAGTTCGATGGATCATGAACAAATCCGTTTTTATGCAGTGGCACAATAATGTTAGTAGACCAGGAGGCCGGTACATATTTATGTGTCATGCATAGATTGATGCAACATGTTAATATTGGGATTTAAGAATCCTTATGTTCTTTATACATCTCAGGAGGCATGCCATCTGTGCCAGTAGCCTTATTATTTTTTAGTTTGGAAATAGCCTCTTCTAGTTCCTTTACTGTAAATTTAAGTGCAGTATTAGAAGAGTACCTTAATAATTTGATTATTTCTAAACTTTGATCTACAATGTCAACTTTGGCAAATATTGTTTTATAATGATCAATCCATACTTCTTTGTGATATATATATATATATATATATATATATATATATATATATATATATATATATACTGCTAATGGCGGATGGTAGTCATTCACTCCTTTTGCAACCATTCTCCAGAACTTTTGAGTATCTTTTCCTGTATAACATCATACATTTCTTTCCATTGCTTTTGTTGGTATTCTACTTTTTTCCCCTTCAAGCCATATATTATATTATTTCCTATTTTTATTTAAGTTTGCAAAGTTTTCCTTTGAGGGATGTCTTTTAGTCCATTTAATTAGGTTATTCAGTTCCCTTTTAGTCTTTCTACATTCCTCATTAAACCATCCATTATGATTTTGGAAATTAGGACAAGGTTTTGCATATATTATTGATTTTATATTTTCAAATAATGTATCAAACTTCCATTCCAACACCTGTGATGAGTTTACTGGAGTAATATTTAGCTGTTTTTGATCTGTATTCCAATTAAGTATTATTTCTTTTATTTGATTGTTTTTAATCAGGCCCCTTTTCAATGTATTTTTCCCCTGACTGTACTATTCAGCCAATGGGGAAATGTCATCTGTAGCTAGAGAGATCTCTTCCACCAGTGTAACCTTTAGTGAAAGCAGAGCATGGCCACTTTCTGGTCTCATATTAATTTCAAGACTAATAAATTATATATTTCTGGATTGCATAAAATATAGTCTGTAGTACTCTGTCCTTTTTGAGAGAAGTATGTAGTATTACCATCTTCATCACCTTGCACCCGTCCATTCAAAATCAATGAAGCATTTTCCTCTATTAATTTCTGCAAATTTTCCCTGTTTATTCTTCTTAGTATCTTTACTGTGCCTAGTTCTAATATTTCCAAAAATCATTTCAGGCCCCAAAATCTGTAAGGTGTCATAATTCAAAATTCTAGTGTTAAAGTCACCTGCAACCAAAATATTACTATCTGGAAATTTTTTAGTAATATAATCAATATTAAGTCTTAAATTAACCCAGACATCTTGCAATGTTTTATCATTTGGGGTGATATATATATATATTATTAATCAAGAAAGGGATATTTTCTCAAGGTATGTTAATAATAATATAATTGGGGTAATTTTTAGTTTTTCCAAAAGGGTGATCTCCTTTTTAATCTTTAAGTAGACTGCCAATCACCCAGTAAATCTCCCAAATTTCTTATTTTTGGTTGCAGGTGAACAAATCAGAATAAATCCATTTATAGCAACATGTTCAGATGCCCATGTTTCCTGAAATAAAACTATATTGTGGCCTATAATGAATTTATGCCATTCCACATCATTCATTTTTCCTGAAAGGCCTGCTATATTCCATGATAGGAAAAAATATTCCTATACATTCATCAATCACTGAGTTGTTTTCCTCATTCTACTCTGAAGACACCTGTCTCAGTCATTCCTGTGAGGCTGGCTGGTTGCCATTGGTTTAAAAACCCATTAAATCATTCATATCAATCATAAGAATCCCAGCCTGGTCCAACTGATTTGCATTTACTTTCCATTGTTGGAAAATATCTAAAGTAGAACAAAATATGTTTATTTGTGGACCACCATCAGGAAAAAATGAGCGTTCCACTCTTTCTGTATTTTCCTAATTACAATTTGTTGTACAAAATGATGACAAAATTGTCAAAACTAATATAGTTAAGGAACTCTCATTTTTATCCGGGCAGTGGTCAGTTCCAAAGATTGAGAGTATTTCACCACTTTCTTTACATTTTATTGGAGTTAATTGCCTGTCTCTATCAAATTTCCATTTTCATGAA
Organism: Neoceratodus forsteri; assembly: GCA_016271365.2. Taxonomy (NCBI): domain Eukaryota; kingdom Metazoa; phylum Chordata; order Ceratodontiformes; family Ceratodontidae; genus Neoceratodus; species Neoceratodus forsteri. The sequence goes on from CM057450.1 coordinate 1,227,800,159, forward strand.
GACAAAATATTAGTAATGTCCTTATTATCTAATAATTCCACATTAGCCTGTAAGTGTGGAGTATTTTTAAGAATAGTTTTCCAAGAAACGGGGGGCAAAATGTTCAGCTTCAAGTATCTCAACCTACTATAGGCAGCCCAGGCTTCTTTGGCAATTTCCATATCAGTCACTAACACATACACTGGGTGTAACTTCTCATTTGGATCACTAAAAACTTTAATAATTCTACTGTGGGCTTGTGCAATGGAAAGTTCTGCACTAAAAAGATGTATCATAACTTAAGTTCTTTTAGTGAATTTTAGGATTCACTGGGTTTCAGGAAAATGCCTTCTATTCTCAGTACAACTTCTCTTCCTAACATTTTTATGCTATCATTATTGCTTTCTATTGAAGTTATAGGATATTTTTCTTGCTCATTTGTGTGTGTATGTCCCTTATGTATCACTACAGGGACCTGAGACATATTGCCTGTCGACTCAACCGGGGCCACATTTTTAACAGTATTGCTGTTCTTTGGCGGTCGTTTGATTTCTTTTGCTTTTATAGGATTATTCCCTTGAGTTTATCTATCATTATTGGGAACCCCTGCTGTTTTCCTGTTATTCTTTTTCTTTTCTTTATTTTGCTTAATAATTTTTGCTTTCTTATAGCCCTTTCCCTTAGGAGTCTCAGGAATATGAATGGTGGAGAATGTAAATTTTTGCTCTGGCATTTGCTGTGCTAGAGATTCTATTTTTTTTTTCTAAATCACCTAGTCTATTAAGGAAAAGCTTTGTTAATCCATCAATTTTCCCTCTTAAATCATTAAGGGTTTCAACCATTACTATGTTGGCCATCACTAAATGGGCAAGGGCTTTAATTGTGTACTTGGATAAAGTGCCAGGGCATTGAGCCAAACAATTGGCTTCAAGTTCAATTTTTTTGATCTCATTGTCCAATTTTTGTAACACTGTATTAGGGGAACCTGCTAAAATAGACAAATCACTCATGCATTGTTCATTAGGAAGCAAATTAGAAAGAATACTTGAGATTTCCAGAGGGCTAAATAGTTCTAATTTGGTTTCTTGTGTTATCTCATGTAAATCAGCCTTGTTATTATCCAAAGTCTTGTTCAGGCTAGTCTCCAATTTCTTTAATTTCCCTGATTCTGCATTTTCCATAGTTTCATTTATCTCTAGTTCCTTTATGGGAACATTCATGGGGGTATGTTTACTAGGAAAAAAGTCTGTGATATCCTTTTGCAAGATATCTTTTTGATTGATATTATTTGGGGCTTTAGACTTTTTCTTCCCCCTTTGCCCCTTCCTCTTTGGGGGTTGTTCACTTTCAAAGTTTTTGACCACCATATCTTCTTTATTATTTCTTGTTTCCCTTTCCAGATTGTGTTTAGTTTCAGTAGCACACATCTTTGTTTTCAGTCTGGGTCATGAGATTTTTTTAACCCTTCAGCACATGATGCTGATTTTTTTATTTCTATAGGTGTTGAGGCAGTGATTTGAAGTTCATCCTTAAAGATACTCCCATTAGGCTTTTTCAGGATAGGTAGAACTATTTTACCACCTCTAGTATTCATTATTTAAGTAACCTGAGTAATCCAATCACTTCAGATTAAACAACTTAATTGATCAATTACTTGAGAACTATCAATTGATTACTTAAAACAATCTATAAACATTCCAAGTATACATTTTTACCACTTTTGCCACTTATTCTTCTTTTCCTGGAGCTTCAAAGCAGACTTTGGTGTGGCTGTAACATATTTTAACACATTTTTACACTTATGCCAAAAAATCTAGCAACCAGGATAGCAGTTAGTTGCTTTAAGAAGCAACAGAGGTTTTCTGCGAAAGTCAGTTTTAAGTACCCGATGAGGCCTGCTTCATCAAGGCTGCATCCTATGTCCCGTAATTGGGCTGAAGAGCTACACCCACTCCCTGATAAATCTCTGTCTGCTTGGATTCACCCCCAGGTCATGGCACTGATATACTGAAAAATAACAAAAAAAAAAAGGAATATACAAACTAAGTCTAATACAGGATATTCTACTAACTAAACACCATTAATTATTTACAATGAGCAGCAAGCAGAAACTGTTTTACAAAACTAATTAAATCCATGACAGCTATATGAAAACTATGTAAAAGGTCTATTGTCTAAAACAAACTTACTGTCTGAAAAAGTTTTCCTTGTTTTTACTGTGGAAATATTTAAAATCAAAGGCAAAGAAGTCTCTCACAGTACATAAGCTACCAGATCAGTTGTGTCAATTATGTCTCCATGGCATCCAAACGCTAATCTAACTACAAGGACATCACGCATGTTCTTTAAGGGGGAGGTTAAGTGGTATACAAGCGCTGAAAGCCCAGAATGTAAGATTTGTCCTCTAAACTATAAACTATTAGGTTCAAATGAACCAAATGAAGAAAACAAAATGAAAAAGTGCCCCAACAAGTTAAAAACAAACTAAAGCTAAAATCAGCTTATAAAACAAATGTTATTTGCAAGCACATTTGGAAACCATAGTTTCAGAACTCCCTCATTACAGACTTTGGGTATTTTTGTATCAAAGATGCACAGCAGTAGAAAACTTAGAACATTAACTATTCTCTCTCTCTCTCTCTCTCTCTCTCTCTCTCTCTCTCTCTATATATATATATATATATATATATATACATAAGTTCCTTTTATTGAGTAAGAGCTCTCTGGAAAATGCTCCATAAAACCCCTGCAGGACTGCTGCCAATTCTGCGGTCTAAACCTGCTCCACCACCATCTGGACTCTTAGTCTTTACCACAGACAAGCAGCTCGACAGCATATCTCAGGGAATAAATCAAGCAGCACAAGAACTTCTGGCAAGAGTTTTATTAAGTTCTACATGCAGGCAACGATGGCATACCCGTTGTAGAATAAACAAGTGCTTTTCATCAAACTCCTGCTCTGGCTGTCTCCCTGAACAGCTTAGCATGCAGCTGCTTACTTCTCTCTCCCAGAATCCATGGCTCTAGCAATAAGCTTCTGTCAAGTACATAATGAGTCCCATTCTGCCCACTAATTGGGGGCAATATTGGACCTGTTGCTCACCAACTGAGAAATGATGATGGATGTAGAAGTGGGGACTCACCTGGGGTCCAGTGATCACAGTATGGTATAGTTTAATGTGAGGATAGTAGAGGAATCCAGTCACACAAAGGCAAGGGTCATGGATTTCAGAAGGGTTGATTCTGCAAAGATGGAGGTATGTATGAAGAAAGCCCTAGGGGTAGAGTTGAAAAGGGGATGTAAAGGAACAATGGGCAGATCTTAAGGGAGCCATAATGGAAGCTACAAGCCTTTGTGTTAGGCAAATAAGTAAAACAAAGTGGAAGAAAAAGCCACTCTGGTTCTCACAGGAGGTGGCAGGGAGGGTGAGGGAAAAAAGACAGCATTCAGAAATGACAAAGAAACACAGAGGGAGAAAGACAAAAGGAATGTATCTGGAAAAGCTAAAAGGAGGCAGTCAGAAAGGCCAAGACACAGACAGAGGAAAGAATAGCCAAGGCAATTAAAAAAGGAGACAAGACCTCTTGTAGATACATTAGAGAGAAGAGAAAAACCAGGGGTAGGATTGTGAGACTAAAAGGGAAGGGAGGGGGTCATCAGAAGGGGACCAGGAAAAGCAGAAATCCTCAACAAATATTTTTGTTCAGTGTTCACGGTAGAAGGGGATGGAGAGGGACCATAGCTAGGTGTAAGATGTACCAAGGGGAAGAGTGTAGATGCAAATCGATTCACAGTAGAGGGAGTACTAAAGGAATTTGAAAAACTGACAATCGATAAAGCAATGGGACCAGATGGAATACATACCAGAATTCCAAATGTAAGCCCCTGTTCCCCCTGTCTAGGGGTATCTGGAGGAAGAAAGGGGGGAAGGGGGTCACAGACCACAAGTGCCAACTTGAACATCTCCACGATGAAAAAATGCAGACATCCCAGATAGAAACATAATAGATGGGGACACCCTACCTTTTGAAGTCTTCATGCTTGCAGAGCACCTCTGAACTCCCAGATGCCAACTTCTTATCCCCCAGCAGGAACACTGGAAAACCAGTGCTTCTGATCTCACTGATCCAAGACCCAGGACTTATATGGAGTTAAACTAGAGACCCTTCAAATGGCTATGAAGAAATTGATTAGTCTTGGATAAATAAACAGAGTAAAAACAATGAATTCATTTGAAATATTCATTGCAATCACCAAATGTACACCAGATTAGCCGAACCAAGAAAAATGTATTTTCTGGGGCACCATAATGATTGTAGGGCCCAGGAGCTAAATTTCTCAATCCTCCAATACAGCTCCATGGGGCTAACAAATTTGGATAAAGATAGAGAGGACATTGGCAGGACTGAGGCATGAATTTTCCATAATCAGTGAAACAGCAGATTACACAGCAATTTAGGATCTAGCTGATAGAGCCTGCACTTTATGAGAGTACTCAGCTTCTTCCACAGAAACCATTTTCTTTTCATTGTACATTCCCCAAATTCCTTTCTATTCCTTGTTTTCTCTGAAGGGGAGTGATTTACTCTTCTAGTGCCTCCAGGGAGAACAGTCTCTTGGGGCAATGAGCAGCCTAGCCTCTGCGGCCGCTCCCAAAAGTATCAATTCTCTGCCTCATTCCCTTCTGTAGTTGTTTTCAGGTGCCCCAAGATTTAACCAAGCTTCCACTTCGATTGTTGCCCACCGGAGCCAAGCCGCTCAAACCAAACAGTGCAGTGGCTCCCATACCTTTCCTCCAGTTTCTTGAAAATACTGGACCATTAATGGCCTAAAGAGTCATCCCAGACATGGGCATAGTGGATCCTGGGGCCTGCACCAGACACAGACATGGCAGGTTCCATCGAGTCCCAAGCCAGATCCCTCCCTTCCAGCCTTGCTACCTGGGCCAGTGTGCCACAAGGGTAGAGAGGGTGCTGGTACTGCCACCAACCGATGGCCCCTGTTGTGGTCCTGCCACCACCGCAACAGCCCCACTGGCTCAGTGCTCTGTACCTTAAAGAATCCAGTGTCTCTAACTCCTACCAGCCTTCTGGCTTTCCGATGTCTCCAAAACAGATCTCCCACCTCTGCTGCCTCCTACTGGGGGAGGTGGGGGAGATAGAGTACCCGATACACCAATGACCACTACTGTCTGACTCCCTCCATGGAGCTCAAAAGTGGGCCAGCACACTGCCGCTGTAGGCTGACCTGCCACAGACTGGGGGGCCCCTCCAGCGACTGCTCTGCTTCCAACCGCAGATATGCTTTTCTTCTCTCTTCCCACCTACCTAACCATATATGCTCCCAAGCTGCTGCTGCCCCCTACAGACAAACACCAAGAATTTCTCAGGTGCTAAAAGTCCCTGCCAGCGCCAAGGGTGGAGGGGGGTTTGCCAGGAGCTAGCAAGCCCCCTTCCCCATGAGGGGGGATTACATAAAGGAACTAAGAAAGGAGCTAGCAGGACCACTGAAAACCTTGTTCAACAAATCATTAGAAATGAGTGTGGTTCCAGCAGACTGGAAGAGGTTGAATGTTGTCCCTCTCCAAAAGAGTGGGAGCAAGGAGGAGGCTGGTAACTGTAGGCTAGTCAGCCTAAACTCAATGATAGGAAAATTGATGGAATCATTACTCAAGGAAAGGATTGTGACATACCTTGAATGCAGGGGACAGCAGGCTCCGAGACAGCATACTTTCATGGAAGGCAGGTCTTGCCAAACAAACCTGATAGATTTCTTCAATGGGGTGACATGGGAGATTGATCAGGGAGGGGTGGTAGATGTGTCCTACCTGGATTTTGTTTATTTTATTTTATTTTAGTCTTAGGTAACTGGGTAAGGCCCACTAGGCACACATGCCTGTTTTCAGGGGCGATCTGGGAGCACGGGGGGGGTAAGTGACTTGCTCAGAGTCACACAGTACACAAGTGGAGGTTGTGGTAATCAAACTCAGGTCTGCTGGATGTACCATTCACAAACTCATTCACAGCTCGTTACTCTAACCTCTAGGCTATACTGCAAGGCCTTCAATACTGTTCCACATAAAAGGCTAATAAACAAACAGAGCAGCCTGGGAGTCAGATCGGGGTGGTTAACTGTGTTAGAAATTGGCTGAGCAGTAGGACACTGGAGTTCATTCCATAGAAAGGGAGGTGACCAGCGGGGTGCCTCCGGGATTGGTGCTAGGCCCAGTCCTCTTTAATGTCTTCATAAGCAACATTGCAGAGGGGCTGGAGGGGAAGGTGTGCCTCTTTGCAGACAACACAAAGATCTGCAATAGAGTAGATACACTGGGGGGGATGAGAAGGGACATGGGGAAGCTGGAGGATTGGTCAAATGTATGGCAATTGAGATTCAATGCAAAGAAGTGCAAAATTATGCACTTAGGTCACTGGAACCTGAGAGAGGAGTACTCAATGGGGGGGGGGGAGGTGCTGTCAGCCACCAAACAGGAAAGAAATCTATGAATAATTATATCTGAGGACCTAAAGGTGGCTGGACAGTGTGAGAAGGCAGTTAGAAAGGCCAGTGGGATGTTGGGGTGCATAGGGAGAGGCAACACAAGCAGAAAAAAAGAGGTGGTGATGGCACTATACAGATCATTAGTGCAACCTCATCTGGAGTACAGTGTCCAGTTTTGGAGGCCACATCTCAGGAAGGACATAGACGGAGTGGAGGAAGTTCAAAGAAGGGCTACAAAAATGGTCCAGGGGCTGCACCAGAAGTCATATGAGGAGAGATCTCAGTATGTATTTTGTAGAGATGCGCAGTGAAAGAGAGGACAAGAAAGAAACATATAAGTACCTTAAAGGGATTAATAAGGTACAGAAGGGTAGCATCTTTCAGAATAGAATATGGACAAGAACTAGGAGACATGAGATGAAGTTGGAGGGAGGAAAAATCAGGGGTAATGTGAGGAAGTATTTCTTTACAGAGAGGGTGGTGGATGCTTGGAACAGCCTCCCCATAGGGGTGGTGGGGCAAGAATTTTGGAGGAATTCAAAAATGCATGGGACACACATAAGGTACCCTAGAAAAAGGGAAGAGTAGGAAAGCTGCAGATCAATTACAGTCTGCAGCATAAGTTAAAGGTAAATAAAATGGGCAGACTAGATGGGCCAGGTGGTCCTTATCTGCTGACAAATTCTATGTATCTATATATATATATATATATATATATATATATATATATATGTATATTATGGGTTTAGCTGATGGTGGCATCAGGTAAGAAACTGTGCATGGGGAGAACTACAGACCACTAGGGCAGGGGGACAAGAGTGATAGGGAACTAGCAGCAGAAGTAGAGAAGTGGGTAGCAAAGGGGAAGTGGTAGCAGTGGGGGACCTCAACCTACCTGACATTAATTGGGACATTCCAGTAGCTAGGAGCACTGAAAGGCAGGCCCTGTCATATAGACTGCAGGACTGCATGCTGATGCAGCTGGTAAAGGAATGTGAAAGGCAGGCTGCCATTCCTGACGTGGTGCTCCCTAACTCGGAAAGGTTAGGTGGAGTGCAGCTTGGGGGATCCACTGGGGTTCAGTGACCATAGCACCATATGGTTGGAGCTGCCCTTGGTACCAGTAAGCCCTCATGAAAGGCAGAAATTCTGGACTTCAGGAGTGCAGACTTAAACCAGATGGGGAAATTAGTCTGGAACAGTTTAACTGGAGTGGAAAGTATCAGGGGAGCTGAGATCTGTCAGTTTTACATCCTTTGATTTTCAGGCTCTTGATCAGTGGTTAAAACATCATCGTCTATTAAATATAAAAAAAACTAAGAGCATGCTCTTTGGTTCAAAACAGATTAAATAGAAGTAAGCCACTTGAAATTGTAAATCTTGGAGGTTCTGTAATTGAACAAGTCTTCCAGTTTAGATATTTAGGAATACTTTTGGATCCCAGCTTATCTTATTCCTTACATGTATGTTATTACAATATGTAGAGCTGTTAATCAAAAGCTGGATGCTTTATTTAAACTACAAAATTTACTGACTAAAGACGCTAGATTTGCTGTTGCAAGTAAAGTGTTATTATCAATATTAAACTATAACTCATTTTTATTTCAAAATGTGTCTATGGCTGAGTCATCGTTATTAACTACTACGTTTCATGCAATATGCCAATTTGTTTTGAAAATACCATATCGGACCTATCACTGTACGCTTTATTGCTTGTCAGCTTTGCTTCCCCCTGGTTTATATTGTCAGTATAGCTTAAACTGCTTGATTCAGAATATCCTAGCCTTGAGTTCATCTTCTCCCTTATTTTCTTTGCTTGACATTAAAAATTCTGATAGGGAACTACATTCTAGTGCCTCCTTAAAATTGGCTGTCCCTAAGACCAAATTAAAGCTGGGTATGCATGCCTTCTCAAACTGTGCTCCTATCTGTTGGAATAAGATACCAACTTTGTTGCAACAAACTATTAGTCATGATTCTTTTACAATACTGTTGAAACAGCACTGTCTTGGATCATTGAAATGTGATTGTTTTTGTTTGTATCTCATATTTGTTGATTGTATAGTGTACTGTACTTGACATCCTGACTGTATTTATTTATGGTCCCAGGTCGCATTTGAAAAAGGGCCTTGGCTCATATTGCTTACCTGGTAAACAAAAGTTGAAATAAAAAAAAAAATTGTGGGTGAACTGAGAGAGACACTAGTCAAAGAAGATCAAGTGGACTACCTAGAGAAAAATGGGCTCCAGGATAGTAATCAGCACAGGTTCATGACAGGGAGATCTTGTTGGACCAACCTGATAGTAATCTTTGACTGGGTAAATAGGACAGTAGAGAAGGGTCATGCAGTGGATTTACTCTACTTGGACTTCAGCAAGGCATTTTTCTCAGTGCCGCATAGAAGGTTGCTGAAGAAGAGCCAGCCTGGTGGCACTTAGGGTTGAGGCACTGGACATCACACCTTGTACCACGCTAGTGACCCATGTTCAAGAATGAGCACAGATCACCGGAGGTCAGCTGGGGAGGGCTCCCTAGAGGATCAAGTGTTCAGAGGACAGCTCGCCTCTTCTGGGAAGGGAGACTTGGATGCCCCGCTGCATGACTGCCCCCAGGTGGAGGCCAGAGGACAGGATGGGATGGGGGCACCAACAGAAGGGTGAGTGCTGCAGAACCCCACAGCATGCATACACCTTCATGTATGTGCACTGATGTGTCATGTCCCAGCAATGGGGAGGGATAAAAGCAGAAAAATGTTGCTGGCAGGCTCTGTGATGGCCTGGCTGTGCCTGTGCTGATCCTCGGACTCTGGACACTGGTTAACTGGGGAAGGGGAGAAGTTGATGCTCCTCACCCTTGGCCCTGCCATGGGGGGGGGGTGTTCATAACCCATGGGTGATTGGTGCAGGAAGCCAAACTGGAGATATGAACCCCTCCAAGGGAGGATTTGTAGCTGCCTGCCTGCTCCCAATAAAAGTACAAATTGAAAAGAAAAAAAAGAATGCTGCTGAAGAAGCTAAAGTGTCTGGGTGCAGCAAAATACACAGATAGGTGGGAAGTTGGTTGGAAGGGAGACAGCAGAGGGTAATGGGACACAGAGTCAAATCTGAGGAGAAGGAAGTCACCAGTGGAATCCATAGGTATCAGTCCTGAATTCAGTTATTTTCAATATGTTCATCTTTGACATAGGAGAAGGAATACAGTGATGAAGATTTGTTTTACACTTTTTATTCTTAAAGAGGACCAACCTATGGTAGAATAGAGTGCAGTGATAAATTCTTGAGATTAAGACAGGTGTAAAGTGGAAGGCCCTATGGCAGAACATATCCAACTTAACAAGATGTGTAAAGGGATAGCCTCTGTATATTGGATGTTTACAATCCAGTAATGCTGAGCATACGGATTGCCCTAAACTTTTCCAGCTCAAAAGAGAAATCCTTGTCTGGCCCTGGACAAACTCTGTTTTTGGGGAGAGTTCCCAATGTCAGTAAGGCCGTCTTGCCACCTGAGGGAAAAATGAACATGTCTAAAAGCAAGCTGGTCAGAGGCCCCTCGGATAGAGCTGTGCAGAAAGCAGAATTCTGCCCACAGAATTTGTGTGGAATGGCAGCTTCGCTTCTGAAAAGTTTTTCAGAATTTTTTTTTTCAATTCTGTGGCATCCCAAAAAACTTTAATATGTAAAATTCTGCACATTACATAATCTGCAGAATATTATTCTGTGGTTTGCAGAAAATGAATCTGCAGTTTACATAAACGGTGGAAAATGAGTTGCGGTGAACATTCCACTTCAAAAATAATAGAATTCTGCTTTTGACAGAATTAACTTATTTATTTATTTATTTATTTATTTAAAAGTTGGTAACCAGGAAAGGCACACTGAACCAAGGCTTGATTCCGGGTGTGACTCGGGGGAAGGGAAATAAGGAGGAACAACTTACATAGCAAAACATGGATACAAATTACATCTCAAAAATATGAATGTAGGCATAAAAAATACAATGGTAGCATCAAATGGAGTGGAAACATAAAATAGGAGCATGAATGCAGCAATGATATGGTGTCTAAATGTGAGCGAAGCAAAGTGCACAGTACATGTTGGGGCGGGGACCATGCTAAAGAGCCTCAAACAAAGGGGGTCTGACAGGAAATGGTCAAGGAAGAGGATATGAGATTAAGAAGGGTAATTTACAGGAACAAAAGGGTGCAGGGAGTTGTCTTAGTTGATATCTAAAGGCAGAGAGTGAGGGGGAGAGGCAGGGGGAGCAGATTCCAAAGGGAGAGAAGTGCAGTAGGAGAAAGAAGCTTGGCCAGCAGATAAGTGAGGGTGGGTAATGGAGAAGGTGTGGGAATCCCTGGAGTGGAGGGAGAATGAAGAGGAGGGAGCAGGGGAGATGAGGAAGGATAGGTAGGATGGAATGGATCTGAGTCAGTAATTGGTGATGAAGGTGGCACAGTGGGACTGGCAACATGAAGGGAGAGGGAGGATGGAGAGGGAGGAATAAAAGGAACAGTGATAAGTGCTGAGGGGACAGTTGGTGGTGAAATGGCAGAAGACATTGCAGAGGGTATCCAGTTTAGCAAGGAAGGAGGAAGGGGCAGTACTATAGACCATGTCAGCATAATCAAAGATTGGGAGGACCATTTTGGTTACCAGCTCCAGGCAGATTTGTAGGGAGAGGTAGTCCTTGTTATGGTACAAGGCACCAAGTTTTGGGTGGAGTTTGGCATGAATGGCATTCATGTGGATGGAAAAATCAAACTTGCTGTCAAGCCAGACTCCAATGTACTTGAAGGTGGGGAACAACCTCCAGAGGGGTGCCATCAAGCGTGGAGAAAGCAGGGGGAGGTGAGCACGTAGCAAGTTTCTGATTGATACCAAAGGTCATAGTGACAGTGTTCTTTGTTTTGACCCTAAGGTGGTTGGCATGGAACCAATGCAGGACATTGTGGAAGTCCTTTTGGAGTGGATCTTCCACAGCTGAAACTGAAGGGCCAGAGGTATAAATGACCATATCATCTGCATACATTTGGATATGTGAAGAGTCACAGGCAGAGGGGAGGTCATTTAGGAAAATGGAGAACATAACATGGCCCAGGATGAAGCCCTGAGGGACACCTGCTAGGACGGTGAGAGTGGGGGACAGCAAGTCACCCACTTGTACCGACTGCTGATGGCCTGTGAGGTATGAATGGAACCAGCCAACAGCAGATGCTGAAAGGCCTGTAGAGCTCAGCTTGTTGAGGAGGAGAAGGTGAAACACAGAATCAAAGGCTTTGGCCAGGTCAGTGAATATAGCTGAGGTGATATGTCCCTGATCCATGCCAGTGAGGACAGAGTCAGTTACACACAGCAAGGAAGATAAGGTGGAATGGTGCTTCCTAAAGCCAGACTGAAAGTGGGATAGGAAATCTGAGGAATAAAGGAAGACAGCAAGTCTAGAGTATACGAGGGTTTCCTGAAGCTTAGCAAGAGAGGGAAGAGATATCAGCCAGTAATTGTCAGGGGAGGAGAAATTAGAGATCAATTTTGACATACAGGACTCCAGGACTGGTTTTGTAATTCAAGATTAGTAATAAGTTCCCAAAAAAAAACAAATAATGTATTTTCAGAAAAAAACAACAAAGTAAAAAAGTATCAGAAAATACTAAAAATTGTGAAATATTAACTCAGGATGGACAAAAACTTACGATAACAAACAAATATTAATGCCTTGGAGTCGAGTTAGACAGTGCACTGACATTTGAAGATCATATTGACTACATAACTAAAAAAATAAATGCTAGAATAGGTGGACTGAGAAGGTCATCATCTATAGTTACCCCCCAGATGCGAAATATGATTGCAGTACAACTCATTATGCAAGTCCTGGAGTATGGCAGTTCTATCTATGGATCTGTGAGACATATGATATTGGACAAAGTCAATCATTCTTAAAATAGACTGAAGAAACAATATATGATATCAATGTATAAAGTGAGAAATGGCCTGATAGGGGTAATTTATCTATTGAATTTGAAACAGTTGATTAGAGATATAATCTAAGGGATGTAAAACATTGAGAACTTCTGATTCCAAAAGTAAGAATAAAATATGGCACTGCGACTTTTTAGTACAGTGCAGCTATGGAATGATATCCCCCCTCCATTGAAGATTTTCCCAAGATTAGTTCCTTTAAAACAGCTATTAATAAAAACTATTTTGAAGTATGTACCTATACTTCTAACATTCTGGTACTAAATAGTAATTGTAACTGATGAATAATCGGTATGTAATATGGGTATTGTTTATTAGGTGACTGTCTAATGTTAATGTGACCTATTATATGTATATGTTATGTATAATAGTACTGTATGTGTGTCTAGGACTACATGTATGATATATTTTGTAGTAGGGTAGTAGGGTAATTTGTGTTAGTGATACGTATTGTTCCTTAGGTGAATTTTACTTAGTATATGTACATTAGTACGGGCTGCAAGTATGATTGTTTTATACAGGACAACTTTGTAAATAGGTCCTACGGGGCTAAAGTTCTTATCCTGTCAAAAAATAAAGTTTTAATTAACTAACACAAGGCTCCACAGTTTAGATGTGAAGAGAGCTTTTTGATTACTACAAATTCAACAAAGAGCAAATCTGTGGTACTACTAATCATTTGTAACAAATGTTGAATTGAGGAAGGATCATCGAGCCTCAAAATGGACTACAGCTTGTTGATTGTTTTATCTATTTCTTTTTGCCACTCCAAAGCAAGATTACAAATCTCTTGTGGGTTAAAAGCCCACTCCATGAGAACCACAGCAGACACAGTGGTAGCTGCTGGATAGGTAACTCTGTTAGAAGTCTGCAGAGCAATCACCTGCTTCTCGACACACATGTTTACATCACACTAATCTGGACATCCTCACAAGAAGGGATATAAGGTTTAGGACATCTGTCCTTCAGAACCTTTTCCCCAAATAAAAAACCTCTTACCAAGGCTGGCACGGTGCCGCTGAGGGTTGAAGCGCTGGATGCCACACCTCACACCACACCAGCGACCCGGGTTCGGGAACCAGGCCCAGGTCATCAGGGGTTGGCAGGGAAGGACTAGGATTGAGCATTCACAGACTGCTCTCCTAGTCCTGGGGTGGGCTAGGGACATCCACCGCACTGTAGCGACCTCTGTGGATGCCCGGAGGTACTACCAGCACCGGTGTGAGTGTGGCGGAGTGCGGAGAACATCGGCACGTTATGCCTAGATGTCATTGCACATCCATGCTCCAAGGGGGAACTAAATAGAAGGAAAATGGGCTGGGCACCACCGTGCAGCCTGATGGCCGTGCTCTGCACTGCCCGGAGGACTTGTGAGGAGTCCTGTTGGGGAGGGTTCTGGGGCTGTCCTGCCTGGAAGAGGCATAGTGGGAGCCCTCCAGCAGGATGGCAAGACATCTGACCCAGATCCTACTGGGTGCGGTTTGAGCCACCCGGCTCTCCAGGTGGGCAGAGCCGGCGGCTGGATGCCCTACACTGGACATGCTGCAGCAAGGTGACAAATAGATTAAAAAAAAAAAAAAAACTCTTCCCATGTACTTAGATGTGTCTGAAAATTATGAGAATAGGCATGTTTCACGCCTGGTAATAGAAGAAAAGGTTACCCACCATAGAAACTGTAGTTCATCTAAGAGATGAAACATACTATCCTCACAAACCCATCCTAACCTCCCTTTCTGATACATACTGTAGGAGGGAAAAGGTTCTTTAGGAACAATTAAGTTTGATGCTTGAATTTTTTTATAGAATATCGATGTAAACTGCTTTTAAAACATTTACCGAAATTGTTTTAAAAATGTTTTTTAGTAAGGTTCTAATAGTTTTTATTAGGTTGATCGGTGCCCTTGTTGTGTCTTCAGCTATTAATCTGGTAGCTAGGCAGCAGGAAATGTGCAATCATGCACTACACAGAAAGCTTTGAAAATATTAAAGATCCACTCTATTTCAGAGGCAAAAATGCAGTGTCTGATGCTGCAGACTGTCAGGGCAGTATGTTTCATTTCTTAGAAGAACTGCAGTTACTATAGTGAGTAACCTGTTCTTTGGGGGATTTCAGTAAATTTCAGAACATATTTCTTTGATACTATGACCAGTTATTTTTAGGCAACTTTCACGTGTCAGGAGTTGAAATTAAGTTTTGAAGCTACTATTCAGCAAGGCTAGTGATGGAAAATCCACTGGCCCCACAAAGGTTTTCACTGAACCAAATGCTACCTTCTCCAATACGAAGGAGATAGAGGGTGGTGGTTAATGGCACTCACTTTAAGGATGAGAGAGTGACCAGTGGGGTTCCATAGGGCTTGATACTGGGACCAATCCTCTTCAATGACTTTATAGGGGACATTGCAGAATAACTGGAAGAGAAGGTACAGTATGCCTTTTTGTAGATGACACCAACGTCTCTAATAGGGTGGACTTGCAGAAGGGGGTGTCAAAAATGCATAAGAACCTTGGGAAACTTAAGGAGTGGTCAGAAAGTGGCAGTTTGGGGTTCAATGCCGAAAAGTGCAAAATCGTGCACCTAGGGCATAGAAACCCAGGAGCTGAGTATAGGAAGGGGGGGGTAGAGATGGTCACTAGACAGGAAAGAGACCTTGGGGTTATCATATCTGAGGAACTTAAGGTAACATAGCAGTGTGACAAGGCAGTGGGTAGGGCTAGTGGGCTGCTGGGGTGCATAGGGAGAAGTATCTCCGGCAGGAGAAAGGAGGTGGTGATGCTGTTGTATTGCTCACTGGTGAGACCCCACCCGGAGTACTGTGGCAAGTTTTGGAGACTGCACCAAAGAAAGGACATAGGATGGAGGCCATCCAGAGGAGGGTAAGTAAAATGGTGCAGGGTTTGCACAAGTAGCCATAAGAGGAAAGACTGAGGGATTGCAACATGTACACCTTAGAAGAGAGGAGAAAGAGGTGACTTAATTGAAACCTATAAGTAACTCACAGGAATGAACAGGGTACAGATGGGAAGCCTCTTTCAAAAGAGAATGAACACCAGGACCAGGGGGCATACAATGAAATGGTGGTGGTGGTGGGGGGTGTTCAAGAGAGATGTGAGGAAATAGTTTTTCATTGAAAAGGTAGTAGATGGCTGGAACAGACTGCCAGTGGAAGTGTTGGAGGCCAGAGCGGGGGGGAGGGGGCTTCAAGCTTGCATGGGATAAATATAGGGCTGTAATAGAAAAAAGACAGGGAGGTGGGAAGGTCACCCGAGACCAGATAGGGTCTGTAGAGGCAGATTAGTCAGGGAACATCTGGGCAGACTGGGTGGGACAAGCAGTCCTTTTCTGCTGACAAATTCTATGTTTATGTTTCTATATTTCAATACAAGCCAGCAGGCTAGTTAAAGAAAACTTTTACTAGCCTAGTGCAAAAACCTACCATCACTTGGCTGGGGGGCATTGCTAACCTCGACCTTAGAGCATTACATATTAATGCAGATGGTTCAGGAAGATAGGGCAGCAAACATTTGGAAAGATGTCCATACCCCAGGAAAAGACTGGGGGCCGGATTTTCAAAGGCCGTAGTATGAGGCAAGGTGCTTGCATTGAACAAGTCTGATGCAAGAGGTACCTTATGCCAAGGGCAGCACCCCGAGTGATTTTCAAAGGCAGCCTGCATCACTCAGCAGGCTGCCTGTGCCAAAGTATGCTAGCGCTAGCCTTGCGCCAGACTCAGATTGCCACAGCCCTCAAATCCCGATTTTCAAAGATCTCCCCAGGAACTACATGCCAAGTACCATTAGACCAGTAAAGAACTGATCTAATGGTACTTAGACAACTCCGGGGGGGGGCATCCAGCATGTGGTACTGTGATCAAGGAACATATCCCTAGGGTAAGACATGCATCTCAAAAGAGAAACAAAGAATGGCATCTCAAACGAGTTTTACAACTGTTTGTCAGAAAAAATATCAGATGCCGTGTTACTTATATACAAGAGAATGTTACTCATGGGGATAGTGTTTTCCAATCATTTTCAGAAAGGATTTTAATATATAAAGGTTAGAAAGGCGAGGTCTTTACAATACTAGCCAAAGTACTATTGTCTGTATTAAGAAATGTAGCCATAAGCTTAAGTAATGTTGCACAAACATGTTCTACTTCCAATAGAAGGATCTACAGTACGATAACATACTGTTCACACTAATGCCCCCATCCAAGGGCACTTCTCACACCACATCCACCCTACGGTTGCTTCGGCAATCCTAGTGAGTGTGCCATCTGTTTGGTGCACTGCCACCATTGCCGCAAGCTGCGGGACTTAGACACTGGGACCCTGTGGAATGGAAAATCGTCACAGGCTGCCATTGTCGTAGCTTGTATCGGGGCTTTGAAAATCCAGCCCTGAATGTCTTACAGCAAAATGACTTGTAAGGAACTTTCAAGCACTGTATAATGACTACAGATGGATCAGGAAGACAGGGCACCATTTATTCAGACAGGACTCCGCTGACTCCACATGCAAAGACCGCATAAGTGACATCAAAATCATTTTTAGGCAATTTTAAGCACTATGTATTACTAAGGATGGATCAGAAGAAGAGGACAGCAAATAGTCAGACTTACACACCCCAGGCAAACACTGCATTACTGACAGTGACAGGAAATACATTTTAGGTAACTTTCAAACACTACATATTAATATAGATTGATCATGGAAGGAATTGGCAGCAAATACTTGTACACCCACACTGCCAGCCAAGACTGCTAGACTAAGAAGGGGGCATGCTTGCAGATGGTAGTCTTTATAGTCCCTTTCTCCAGTCTACCCTGACTAACTTTAAATTGTTGCTATGAAAAAAAATAATCCTGCAAATTGCCCTCTAAAAAGGGAAACTCTTTAAATAATTTCATTTGCACCTTTCTTCGACTATACTGAGATAAACTGAGAAGTTAAAGGAAACTAGATTATCAAAAAAGAAGCACTTATGGGCTTAGTTTTTATTGAATGCACTATAACAGTTTAAACTAATCAGTGGGACAACCTGAGCTTGATGGACCACTGACAGTTACACCATGGACCCAGCATAGACGGACAGTGCCCAGGTGCCCCTCACAAATGCCAATGTCAATTTAAGCGATAAAACACAACAGGGGGTGTGTTGTGGTGGGATAACAACATGCCTAGGTTAGGTTGAAATAAGGCCAAAGGCTGAGTGCTTCTAACATCTGAGACATGCCATTATACCACTGCAGCACACCCCCAGAGTGCCTTATTACAATTATAAAATAGATCCATTTAGTGAATTGTTTTTACACACATATATATATATATATATATATATATATATATGTATAAAACTATTTTTTGATCATTTAAATAACTTTTCATGGTTAGGTTTACTTTAAAAGAAAAATAGTGCAATGTGGTGTATGCAGTCATGGGGTTTGGTTAGGAACGGCCACCATGTGGCATGTAAGCTGGTGTTTTCCTTCAGCTAAGGGCAACTTATGGGCACTTCGACATCTTCAGCTTGCTGTAGTGTGGGACCAAGCTGGCTGTTTGCTTTTTGGGGCTCATGCTGAATTTTATTCAGCTTTCAAAAAAGGCAGTTTACAACATACAGGGCCCTACTTTACGTGATGACAGGTTTTATTTTTATTTATTTGTCCAGAAATATATTTATTGAGCTGAAACTCATTTACATTGAAGCCCTGATGTTCAATAGTAAAAAAGTACGGTGTAATTACAACTTCAACAGGGTACCTGCCATTTCCTGAACAAGGGCTCTGTGTAGGCCTATAAGCTTGTGAACTTACATTTTTTGTTGGTCCAGTGAAAGGTATCATATTATATTACAAGCAGAAGTGAGGGGACTAAGGTCGTGTGATTATGGCAGAATGAGAATTTCTGAGTTTGCTAGAAGTCAGCTCTTTGCAAAGCAGACAACTGAAGAACAAAAAGTAGGAATCAGTCATGGCTAGTTTTGTGTGCAAAAAACACGTTTAAGACTGGTTTCAGACAGTGTAATGCGGTTGCTGTGTTTACATTAACTTGGAAAGTGTTCCAGATAGAATGGAAGTGAAATACAAATCCCAGCTGCTCAACTGCTCTCTTGCAGTTTGGGGTGGTGTGAAATATTTTGATTGATAGATCACAGATGGCAGGCTATGGGAAACATGAGAGAGAAAGAGAGAATGAGAGTTTCTTAAGTAGTCTGGTGGCTTGCCCTTGAAAACGAAGGCGAGCCACAAGTGCATGCTTGAGGCAAACATGTGAGAGGCTCTGCAAGGGCTGTCTAATGTAGTTGGGTTAGTATGGAACAGTCTTAGGTATAACATGGGCTTTCCAGGATAAATCAGCAGAGTGAGTTAAAAACAACATCCACTTTAGCCAGCTGTGTTTGCCGGGGGCTGGATGCTAGAAGTCTATGGAGGAGAATAATTTGTGTTGGAACTTGCTTTATTGCTCCTGGGATAGGCAGTCATTTTCCAGTATAAGGCTTTAAGTTTTGAGTGGACTTCAAAGCCTAGTTTGCTGATGTGTATCCGAAATCAAGGTATGAGTTGAGCCCACGTACTTGTAGCAAGGCAATTGTTCAAATAGAGGAGTCATTTCCAGTTTGATGTTCACTTTTGGGTTTAAACAGCTACAGATATTTATTGGTCCCAAAACGCATGGCTACAGACAGTATTTTTCCAGTATAACTAAATTTTTTTGTGGTGAACTAATCTTGTGTTAGCACAGGTCCTCAAGGTTCCCGATGTTAGCAACACTGTTATAAACATAGAAACACAGACTTTGATGGTAGATAAGGACCACTTGGCCCACCTAGTCTTCCCATTCCCTATGTATTGGATAAACTGCAGATTCTAGTTAACCAACAGCCTACTTCCTCCTACCCTTCACTATAATTGCCTTATGTCTGTCCCATGCTTTCTTGAATTCCCCCACTGTTTTTGACCCCACAACCTCCTCAGGAAGGTTGTTCCATGCATCCACCACCCTCTCCGTGAAAAAATACTTTCTGACATTGACCCTGAGCTGTCCCCCCTCTATCCTCAGACTGTGCCCCCTTGTTCTTGCACATCTTTTTCTCAAAGGTGCTCCCGGCTTGGACCTTGTTGATTCCCTTGAGGTACTTGAACATTTTTATCATGTCCCACTCTCCCTACTTTCCTCAAGGGTATACATATTAAGCTCTTTCAGTCTCTCCTCATATGGCTTCTGTTGCAGACCCTGCACCGTTTTAGTTGCCCTCCTCTGGACCGCTTCCATTCCGTCTATTTCCTTGTGGAGATGGGGTCTCCAGAACTGCATGCAGTACTCCAAATGGGGTCTTGCCAACTGTCTGTACAGAGGGATAACAACTTACTGTTTTCTACTGGTGATGCCTCTCCCTATACATCCCAGTATCCCTCCATCCCTCCTTACTACCTTCTCACATTGTTTGCCTGCCCTAAGGTCATCTGATATTACTACCCTCAGGCCCCTTTCCATTTTTGTTGTTGTTAGTGCCTCCTCCACCATTGTGTACTCTTCTCCTGGGTTTTTGTTTCCCAGGTGCATTACTTTGCACTTTTTTGCATTGAATCTAAGCTGCCATACTTTTGACCATTCCTCTAACTTTGCCAAGTGCCTTCTCAACCTTTCCACCCCCCTTGTGTAACAACCCTGTTTCAGATTTTTGTGTCATCTGCATAGAGGCATACTTTTTCTTCCAGCTCCTCTGCAATGTCTCCTATAAAGACATTAAAGAGGATTGGTCCCAGTACTGAACCCTGTGGTACCCCACTAGTAACCACCCTTTCTTCAGAGTGTACTCTGTTTCAAGTGAATTTTGCAGTTGTTGCACATTGTAGGTAGGTCATGAAATGCCTCTCCACAGTTCATCACCTCTGCTCCCAAGAGGGAAGAGGGGGGCAAAGCCTAACAGCCAGTTTGAGGGACAATGGCTTAAGAAGTCTTTTTCTTAGTGTGGATGGTGCCTGAGCTCAGTGACAGTCCATGGTTCTTCTTAGTATCATGGTGCCTGTACTCCAGAGGCTCCTTTTATAGGTGACTGCTTAAGGGGGCTGTGTCTGGAGAAATGTAACTTACGCTTAGTCTTCATCCTTTCTTATAAAGCCTATACACTATTCCTCAAAGTAAGTGAACTGTTCCTTTGGTATGCAAACTGAGTGTGCTAAATGCCTTCTGCTTCGTTTCTTTATTGTGACTGATTCTCCATAAGGGAGACTGAGGGGAACCTCACAGACATCACCCTTGTCAACAGTACCTATGGATTCTGCTCCGCTGCAAATGGACCAGCTCACCATTCAGCTCTTCAGCCCTCATGCATGGAAGAGGAATACATATATTAAAATACTGTAGTAACCATAATTTAGGGTCGGAAGGGAGTCTAGATCAATTACGTCTCTTCCCCCGCTTCATAAGCAGGGGCTAAGAGAAAGATTAGCAAGATGCTGGGGTGCTTAGGTAAAGCCTTCCCAAGTAGAAGAAAAAAAGTATTCCTGCATTTTTACTGGTCTTTGGTGAGGTTGCACCTGGAATACTGCGTGCTGCTCTAGAACTCAAACCTAAGAAAGGACATGGAACATCTGGAGTTGATCCAAAGGAAGGCAACCAAAATGATTCTTGTACAACAGAGGAGGACCTATGAGAGGAGACTGGCTGACCTCAACATTTAATCCCTTTTGTCCAGGTAATAGAGGAGGAAATCACTGAAACCTTCAAATGTCTGTGGGTAATAAACAGGGTGGACAACCAACGATTGTTCAAGGTTAATAAAGGATCTATTGTGAAAGGTCATAACTATATGCTGCTAGAGGGAAATGTGAAAGGAATATGAGGATGTATTTCTTTATAGAATGGAAGCTGTTCAATGTCAAGACAGTTTCTGGTTTTAAAAGACAGTGGGATGGGCACAGGATTGGTGAAAATGAGGGGGGAGGGGAAGGAGCAACGGGGTAAATCAAGAGGAACTACATTATGGGAGCTCCATAGAACACCTGCTAGTACTAGATGGGTGGGCACTTAGGTAGGAGCTGGGCAAACTGGCTGGATCATGAGTCTGTAAATTTCCATGTTTCTCTGTTTCCATGGCTCCCTGGAACTCTCACTTCCAGGTACTAGCAGGGACACTTTGGAATTCTCACCTCACCTTCCCTGCAGTGATGCACCAGAACTCTGAGTCCTCAATTACTGTTTTTGTCACACTCACCATGGTGCTTCAGGCCAGACCCCAAGGGACAATCAATACCTTGGTAACCAGCATCTTTGTCCCATTCATGGAGCAGCCTTCCAGCGGAGGTGGTGGGGGAGAAAACAATGGTAGGGTTTAAGAATGCATGGGATAAGCACAAGGGAACCATAATGGAAAGGAAGGGGGAGGGAGAAAGAGATGTAGATTGGGCACATTCTGCAGTAATAGTGTATGTAGAGAGAAATGGGCAGACTGGATGGGCCAAGCAGTCTTTATCTGCTGTCAAATGCTGTGTTTCTATCTGACTAAGAGGGAAACTCTTCTAGCCCTGTTGACATTAGCTGCAGCAAAAAAAGGTGCTGGAGAAGTCTCTCTTGTATAACTTCTTACATTAAATATGGCTTACTTGAGCAATAAAACATGATGAGGCATTGATTGTCATGTGTTAATGCCTGCCCAGGTGTGTAAGTCACAAGACCCCTGTGCCAAGTGCCTTCAGCACCTGGAATTGCATTGACCCATGATAACTAACACCCAGAGTGTCATATTTTGCTTATAAAATGGGCCTCCTTGCAAAAACTGAAATATAGAGAAAAGCAACAGGGAATAAAAAAAAAACATTTACAGTATAAATGAAGAAATAGTTCATGTTCCAGGCCACTGTGTGGCGCTGTTGTTCCAGTGTCCACTATAGGAGGGCTGTTGTGTCTGAAAGCCTTTTACAGTTTTCTGTATTATTATTTAGGTCAAAACTTGTTATGACTTTATTTACAGTTTTTGGGTGCCAACAGCGTAGCTGTAAGCGCCTATTGCAGTCATATGTACTAGTCAAGCTCAAAGGTACATTCAGTGTGAGTAATTCAGCAGCATGATGTCAGTGATAGGGCTTTTAGGTGTTGGCATGGAGTGTCAGCCCTACACAAGCCTGGGTACATGCAGAACATTTTTTTCTTTCTCACAACAAATTATGTAGTATTAGAGAAATTGTTAGATTCTCTTGCTGATGTTAGTGATAGAGTTTCAGCAAAGTTTAAAGTTCTATACTGCTGATAACTTGAAAAGTTCCTGCTGAAACTTTCAGGTTTAAATGTAACTTGGGAAACATTACTTCAAACTGAGATTGGTGCATTACTACATCCACTACAACTGTTGGGGGGGTGCACTCAATGTTGGATGTCCTTTGCCACTGCATTCTTTTCCTGTCAATGAGCTTTAGTACAGTGGTAAAGCTACAGACTACCAAGTAAGCATTAAGGTATGACAAAGGAGTGTTCTTCTGTGGAATTAATGCATGGTTGGGGGGTGTTGTGTCACGCAACAGCAGGCCGAATGCCTACAACTACCCAACCATGCATTAATTCCACAGTGGAACACGCCTTTGGAGTGCCTTAATGCACTTGTAACATGGCAAGTGCTGTGTAACATGGCAAGTGCTGTGGGATATCTGTAGTATTGTTGAAAAAATTATTCAGTTGAGAGCAGGTAGAAATGACACAGACACAGGATTTATTTATTTATTTGTTTGTTTACCAGGTGGGTGCTCTGATCCCAGGAACCATTTTCAGGCATGTCCCGGGCCACTTAGATGTTACATCTGTTAAAATACACAGTTACAATACATATACAGTGAAGCAGAAAATAAACCACCAAGTTGCAGTACAGGTAATGAAAGATATAGTAGTAGTATAGCAGACAAACAAATACAAATTGATCAATGTCTCCAGGGCATTTGCTGTTCTAGGATCCATCGCTTAGTAATGTACGCATCTGTGTTACTTAACCAGTTATATGTTTAAGTGGGGTAATATTTGCTCTTCAATGAAGTGCGATTGTGTGCCTGGCAAACCAGCCACGATATATCGTAGTTGCTGATAACAAAAAAAAAACTGAATGTAACATTTCAACAATGTTTGCTTTTTAAGCCTGATTATCATAACAAAACACTTACAATACTTAGGAATACAGAATTATGTTGATCGACAAATGCCATGAACAATACTATGAACTGGTGAATTGTGGGTAAAATGTCTTACCGGACTTTCCATGCAGAGTACAACAGGGTCGACATTACAAGTATTATTCCAATACAGCGTAGCAAACTTTTATGGCTTAATGCTTACTTTCATAATTCACACAGCGTTTTACATTTTCAGAATTGTGCACGGTGAACTTATTTACATTGAAAGGTTCCGTGCTGGTAGAGGGACACACTGAAGGTGTGGTTGCACTGTCCTGCTCACCGGTACTTTTGCTTTCTGTTTCCTGATTTGTGTTTCACTTTTGACCGTGATACACTGTCACAACACCTGTAGTGCAAGAGCAAGTGGTCACTGAGTGGTTGGGTGGGAAATTCTGGAAATTTGAGTCCGATATGTACTGCTTAGAAAGAACTAGTACTGTACAATGGTAATATAAGTTGGAGAGGGCATTACTTGGAAATTAATGCTGTCTCCAACTTGTATCATGTGATCAGTTTGAACTAATCACTTTACTTGTTTTTGGACTACAGCAGTGTCACACTCATACATCGAGACCAACAAACAACAAACAAACAAACAATACATCGAGACCACTTGCTTTGCTAGCCGGGAGGAAGAGATGACCAAAATCAGGAAGAAATGTCTTGAGCAATATAGGCAGGCATACTCAGTTTTATTAGTATCTGTGCCAAACTATATGCCCTTCTCTTACCACTTTCCATTGTGAATTTAACTCGGAGAATAGTGGTCCAGTGGGTGGGTGGGAAACATTACTTCTAGACAGATTATAGTGGTTGGAAACAGTACTACAACACCAACCGTGCATTACTTAGGAATTAATGCATGTCTGCTTGGTCTGTGTTAACCAATAGAAAGACTCCATTTGAACACTTTCATTTTAGCCATGTTACAAGCAGTAGTGGATAGGGGCCTGGGCTTGATCCCCAGTTTTGGGAGATTGTTTTTTTTTTCCTTTCTTTCTCAGTTACTGTAGTATGAGAGAAATTGCTTGATGTCATTGCTGATGTTATTGATAACATTTCAGCAAGATGTGAAGATCTATATTGCTGATAACTTGAATGTTTCCAGCTTGAGTGGTGGTCAAGGGTACTGCAGCTGGGTTTCAACGTGAAAAGTGCAAAGTAATGCACTTGGGGCACAGAAATGCAGGGGCAGATTACAAAATGGTAGGAGTGGTACTGATGACCACCAAGCAGGAAAGAGACCAGGGGATAATCATATTGGATGATCTAAAGGCGGCTAGGCAATGTGGCAAGGCAGTTGGCAGGGCTATTGGAATATTGGGGTTCATAAGGAGGGGTATTACCAGCAGAAAGAGGGAGGTGGTATTGCCTTTGTATAGACCACCAGTAAGACCCCACCTGGAGTACTGTGTCCAGTTCTGGAGACTGCGTCTTGGGAAGTACATAGACAGAATGGAGGTGGTCCAGAGGAGGGCAACTAAAATGGTGCAGGGTCTGCATCAGATGTCCTTCAAGAAGAGACTTAAAGAGCAGGTGTGTATCTCTAATAAATAGACAACTTTTTATTTTCTTTATTTACTTTTATGTGTTAGTAATTACTTTAGACTTTCATAATAAAATATGTGTTTGTGCAGTAAAAAAAAAGTGGGTTTTCACCTTTGCTTTTCACACTGCTTGTAATTTTTAATTTTTAATTTTATTTAAACATTTGATGACCTGGTAAGGCACACTGAGCCAGGGCTCATTTCCAGGTGCAACCCGGGGGAGGGGTACAAGGAGAATACAGGTTCAAACAAGGCAGAACATCAACAAGAGCTGTATTAACACTATAGGCAATGTTTACAAAATATATACAATATGTGCCAAGAAAACAATATATATATACACAATATGTACCAATTAGCATACAACTATATACAACGTGTTCCAAGATTTCAGATAGTACTGTGTATGGCCACTGTCAATATATACAATGAAGAGAGCACAGAAGATAAAAGTGTGCACGAACAAGAGAGCCAAGAGCCGTATTCAACATGATTAGTTTCTGTGCTAGTATGAGTACAGATGATGACTCATCATGTGGGACACAGGAGAATACGTTCGGTCCTAAGGAGAAAAGTGGGAGCAGGTTGGGTAGGGAAGGAGGCAGAGTGACAATTTGACAGAGGGATGAGAGGAGGTGTTACACAGGCGAGGGGACTGAGTGTTCCATAAGTATTGGAGATGATAGTGGAAAGCTGCTTTGCCCATGTTAGAAGAGGGGGTATGGAGAGAAAAGGAGCAAGGGTCCCTGGACCACAGGGGGTTATGACGAGGCTGGGGCTGGAGAGAGAAGGGAAGAGATATCGGAGGAGAGTTGGTTGAACCAGTACTTGGAAATAAAGGCTAGGGAGTGAACATCTATGAGCAAGTGGGGGGAGGTTTAAGGAGGACAGAAGGGAGCAGTGGAGAGTTCAATAAGGAGAGTTTGAGGCAAAATGACAAAAAGCGTAATAGAGGGAGTCCAGCTGAGATAGGGCGGTGGAGCTGGCAGTGCCGTAGACAACATCGGCATAGTCAATGACAGGTAGGATCATTTTGGTTAGAAGTTCAGAGTGGACATGGAGAGGGAGGGAGTCTGTTACAATATAGAACACCAAGCTTGGGGTGGAGTTTGGAGGTCAGGTGGTTGATGTGTGTGTGGAAATTTAACTGAGTATCAAGCCAGACCCCTAGGTATTTGTATGATTGGACAGTCATTAAGGGGGGGAGCCATCAAGGGAGATGATCGGGGAGATGTTTGCTGCCTTGGCTAGCCTTTGTGCAGTCCCAAAGATCATTGATACAGTTTTAGTGGTATTCAGCTTTAGTTGTTTTGTCTGAAATCATGACTGAACAGAATTGAAATCATGTTGTAGCACTGAATGTATAGTGGCATGGGCAGGGACGGATGTATATAAAATGGTGTCATCCGCATACATGTGCAGCAGTGATGTAGTGCAGGCAGATGGGAGTTTGTTTATAAAGATGGAAAACAGGATGGGTCATAAAATAGAACCTTGGGGAACACCAGACGAGATGGGGAGAGGGAAGGGGGTGAAATTAGCAATTTTAACTGACTGGAATCTGTTGGTAAGGTAGAATTTAAACCACTGAATGGTGGGCGGGGCAAGCCCAGCATCCACAAGAGAGTTCAGTAGGAGTGGGTGGGATACCAAATCAAATGCCTTCACCAGTTAGGTGAAGACAGCTACAGTGAGATGTCCTTTATCTGCTGCAGATTGGATATTGCCCGTGATCCAGAGGAGGGAGGATAAGGTGGAATGGTTCTTCCCAAAGCCAGATTGGTACTGGGATAGGACATTCGTAGTATGAAGGACGTTAGTCAGTCTGGCTTGCACCAACCATTCCAGGAGTTTGGATAGGGCAGGGAGGAGGGAGATTGGATGATAGTTCCCTGGGGATGTAGGGTTACCTCCTTTGTGGAGAGGTATGACACATGCCAATTTCCATGCTTCCGGGATGACTCCTGTAGAGAAGAACAAGTTTATAATATGAGCAAGGGGAAGAGCAATGGCAGGGGCAGAAAGACGTAGGAGGCTGGGATTTAAGTCGTCTGGGCTGGATTTGGTTGTGTTGAGGGATAGCAAGACACACAGTACCTCATTTGTGGAGGCAGGGGCAGAAAAAGGTTTATTCTTGGCCTAAGCCTAGAGGAGGAAAGAGGGGCAAACAGAGAAGTAGGTGAGGCGGAAGCGGACGCGGCACAGGTGGTGAAGTAGGAATTTAGGGTATCCACCACCTGGGTGGGTTCCTGAAGTTTAATATTATTTTGTATTAGGGTGGGGGTGCCTGTTTGTTGGGACGGGCTGATGATAGAGTGAACAATGTTCCAAAATGAGGAAGAATGAGCAGTGCTTAGTCATTTTTTAAAAAGTCCACCTTAGCTTACCGGATAGCTTTTACACAGGCATTTCTTGCCAAGTTATATAATTGCCTTGAGTGAGGGGAGTGGGGGGACATGAAAGCAGACCAAGCTCTGTCACAGGCCTTGCACATAGCTATTATTGGGCAGAGACTCATGGATGATGCCTCTTCTTGACCCTGGCTCTTTTGGTAGGGGCATGGTGGTCCCAGATGCCCTTGAGGATAGCAGTGAAATGTGCCAAGGCATTGTTAACCGAAGAGGAGGAGAAGATAGGTGCTCAGTCAGCATTATATAGGTCAGATAGAAGGGAGTTTATGTTGATGGCAGAGAGAGGACAGGTTTCAATATATTTTGTGGCAGATTTGGGGAGACGAGCTTTTCTTATGCAGTATGTGATGCAGTGATCACTTAGTGCTGGATCGAGGACACCTGCCTTGGACATACGGTGAGGGTGGGAGGAGAGGACCCAGTCTAAGAGGAAGTGGCTTGCAGAATGGGTATTGTATCTAGTGGGTTCAGAGATCAGCTGAGAAAGATTTAGTGATTCTATTTTGGAGATCGCTGATTTGGATGAAGGTGCCAGCCAGTTAAGGTTATAGTCCCCAGTAGGATTAATTCACCTGATTGTGGCGGGGGAGGCCAAGATGCAGGAAATTAAAGCATCTTGGTTTAGTTGAGGAGATATATAAACAGCTGCAATGAAGATAGGGAGGGTATGAGGTAGAGAGAATTTCACCAGGAGTAGTTCGTGGGATTTTGGGCAGGATTCCTGATGGCAAACTGAGAATGTTAGGCCTTGTCTGATGACCATGGCTACAGCTCCTGCTCTCTTGCCGTGATCCTGTCTTATGATTTGGTAACCAGGAATATGAATAGATGTGCTGGGTATCTTGGCTGAGAGCCAGGTTTCTGTAAGGCACAGAATGTCTGGGGAATTTTGGTTTAACCAGCAGTTTAATGTGTCCACTTTTGGGAGGAGGCTGCTAATATTCATGTGCATTATTTTCAGACCCTTGGATGAGGGTTGGTCCTTGGGGGGGTGCTGGGGGTCCGGGATTTACCTCAATATCTCCGGCCATTACTAGAAGGAAGGACAGCACGGAGTAAGTGGCAGGTAGCTTATGACCTCTGATGGTGCTTAGGGTGAAGTGTGAGTGCCTGGAGCAATGGATTAGGGTGAGGCCACTACATGAGTGGGTAGGGAGGAAGCTTGTGAGATTAGATGTAAGGATGGCGCATGGGAGGGAATTGGAGTAGGCATGGGAAAGTGAGGGGGACATGCCAGAGGTGGGGTGCAGTGCACCGGGGAGGGAGGGGAGCGGGTGTCCCTGTAGTGGGCTGGGAGTGAGGGAGGACAATAAGTACACAATGGTGCCCTGGAAGAGGAGGAATGAGGCATGGTTTATGATTGTTGATGTCTGGGTTGGGGCAGTCCAAGAGAATTAAATAGAATTTTGATATTGTGATGCCAGAAACTGCCAACTATTTAGGAGCCCTATGTATTTCAATGAAAAACTAAATATATTTTCTATCTTTTTCAAAAGAAACAGATACCTCTTTCAGCAACAACATTGGCCATTTATGTGTTTGTGCTATTTTTTTTTGTGTGTGTGTTAGTTGTTTAACCAGGACTAGCACACTAAGCTGAAAGCTTTTTTACAGGTGCGATCTGGGAGCACTGGGAAGTTAAAAACTTGCTCAGGGTCACACAGTCTACAAGTGGAAGCTGTGGGATTCAAACCCAGGTCTGGGCTGCTGGATGTCACCAGATTTACAGCTTAGGGCCTTAAACTACTGCGCTATACTGCCTCCCTAATATCTCCCTATTGTGGTACATCTGTATGATTTTACAATTTTTAAAAACAGTACTTGGCTTCTCTTTTCTTCCTCCTATATAAAATCTGGTTATGAAGAAAATGACATCTGCTAAATTTTATCAAAAGATCACAGGTTATCAAAAATCACATATTTCTATTAAATATATAATATTTGGGTGGTAGAAAGTGTTATTTCTCTATAAAAATCTGAAAACTGGTTTGCAGTTTCCCACTGAAATGCACTGCTAGCCTTGCTAGTCTGTCTTCACCGACATCATGATACAAGAATTCCATTGGGTTCTTTGTTACTGGTAGTTGGCAAACTACAAATAAAATGATGAAAAGGTAATTAAAGAAACAAATAAAAACAAGCAAAGTTATTACAGTGGCATCTTAAGGCCCATAATCTTCATTCTTTAAGATATACATCCTTACTAAGCACTTGCTCTTTAAGGACCTAAGTATGTACACCATGGAAAAAAGAAGAGAGGGGGGTATATGATAGAGACCTTTAAATACCTCAAGGGGTAAATAAGGTACAGGAGGAAGTATATTTAATTACAAAAGGTACTCAAGGACGAGGGGGCACAATAAGAAGCTGGAGGGGGGGGTAGATTGAGCAGAGATGTGAGGAAATATTTCTTCTCAGTGTTGCATTCCTGGAACAAGATTATGTACCTGGGGAAACAATTGAACAGAGTATTGGATGGGAGAGACTAAACTGAGCACTATGGCAGAGGAAAGGGACCTGGGAGTCATCATTAGTAATTCCCTCAAATAAGCAAGCCAGTGTAACAAGGCTTATAGTTCAAGTTCAAGTTTATTGCAGGAAAGCTCCATTGAGCAAGCTCATTCACAAGGAGGTCCTGGGTGCATGGTTACAACAAATATACAATGCAGGCAATAACATAACAATACATAAATGGCGGACCAGGTCCTACAAGGTACATGGGTAAACAGTCGGGGTGAAAAGCAAAACCAAAAATATTTCAATTTAAGTTGTTTAAGGAAGGTGGTGTAGTGAGAACAAACTACGGAAGTAAGGAGAAAGCTAGGGAGGGAGTTTAGAAACAGTTACAGGTGTCCTTTATTTTTGAAGTCACCAGTTTTTTGAAGAAATTTACTGAGACTACACTGGATAGTTTCAGAGTGGATTGCAGCTGGTTCCAAATAGTTGGCAGGGCACTTGAGAAGGCTCGTCTGCCAAAGGAGGTATGAGTCCTAGGTGCGTCGAGTAGGATAAAATCTGATTTCCTAAGGAAATAAGAGCTGTGGGCAGTATTGATAAGTGCTACTAAATAGCTTGGTAATTTATTCGAAAGTTTTAGGGTCCAAATGCCAGCATGGGTGTCGTCCAATGGTAAGTGAAGTCAACCAACAGCTGCGCATAGTTCGCAATGGTGGGTTTGGTATGGGTAGTTTGTAATGAAGAGGTATGTGATAGAGAATGCTCAATTTGTTTAGGTTAGTAATTGCTGCAGAAGTGTATAATATGTCCCCATAGTCAAGTAAAGGGAGGAAGGTGGTCTGAACAAGCTTGAGTCTGATTTCCGGGGGAAAGAGGGACCTATTTCAGAAGAAGAAGCCTAGTCTAGCTTTTAGTCTTCTGGACAGGTCATCAATGTGCTTGTTGAAGGAGATCTTGTTGTCTAACCAAAAGCCGAGGTATTTAAATTTAGAGACAACTTCCAGTGGTTCACCTAGGGATGTAACGATGAAGTCTTTAGGTGGGACAGTGAGGGTGATGGAGGAAGTATTAGTGGGGAAAATCATGGCCTAAGTTTTTTCAGCATTTAGGAGTTTGGTATTGATGAGATTTGTTTCTAGCTGTGCAAAATCGACTTGAAGTATATCCCTGACTTCTGATATTGTATGGCTGGATGTATACAAAACCAAGAGTGTAGGCAGGCATACTCCAAGCACTCCATGGTGTGTAGTTTTATTTAAGGGGGTAGCAAATAGGCTCTGAACTGCTTCCTTTTTCCAAGAAAACTAACAAAGAAAACACTGAACCTTTCTATAATTTTATTCATAGGAGTCGAAACTAGAAAGACTGGTCACTCATACTCTCTTTGCATCTCAAGGATAATACAACTTTACAGGCTCTGGGCTGGTATGTGGGTGTCTTAGGGAACAATGCATGGCATTTGTATTTACCCATGCATGGTGACAACCACTGTCATGAGATACAAAAGTTGTATTTATTGTGCCAAATGAGGCAACAAACACGGTCCTAGTGTACATTTGTATATTGTCTGGCTACACCCCCGGGAGGGAGTAGCTCACCCTAACAAGGCGGGGGTAGCAGTGAGTCCACTTTGGTGTGCAGATCTGAAATCCCTGGCTGCATCCCTGTACAAAACTGTATCATCTGCAAAGAAATGCAAGGTTGACCTGGTTATTTGAGAATTGAGGTTGTTGATATATAGGGAGAAGAGTATAGGACCTAAGATGGAACCTTGCGAGACTCCCCTAGTAACTGGTAAGGAGACAGAGAACAGCCCACCAGCTTTGACTTTCTGCATCCTACCTGATAGGTAACTGGAGAACCACTTGGTAGTAGCTAGGTAGCGCTTAATATTGGTGAGGCTGTTCACAATTAGAGTATGGGCAACGGTGTTGAATGGTTTCTCAAATCTAAGAATACTGCACCGTAATTTTTAGCATCCTTGGCTGAGATCCAGTCATCGGGTGACTTTAGCTAGCAGTAACGGTGCTATGATTAGAGTGAAAGCCTGATTGGGCTGGATTGAGGAGAAAGTAGGTTTCAGATGATTCTTCAATTGTATATAAATCAATTTTTCGAGGACTTTTGAAAGGATAGAAAAGATTGAGATTGGTCTGTAATTGTTTAAGTCGCATAGGTCACCGGATTTAAATAAGGGTTTGATATGAGTGGATTTCCAGCATAATGGAACTACGGCAGAAGAGATAGAGACGCTGAATATATGGAGAATGGGAGCAGTAAGACAGCGGTAGCCAACTTTTAAGAAAAATGGTTCTAAGTCATCGTCTCCGGCACTTTTTGTGGTATCTAAATTGATGAGTGAATCCTCGACTTCTTTGAAGCTGAGGGGGAGAAGCTGGAAAGGATGGGCTGTAGCTTTTGGGACAGTGATAGGGCTAGCATGGATACTAGTACGAGATGCGTATGGTGATGCATCGAAAGCTAGACCAGCTGTGGCGAAGTGAGAATTCAGTTCTTCGAGGATTTGGTAATTGTTCTCAATAACTGTGCCATTTATGTTGATCTTAGCTGGGATGGAGGGAGCAGCTGGTCGACCTTCAATAGACTTGATGGTCCTCCAAATTTTCTGTGAGTTTCCTTTGGCTTTTTCCAGCGTGGAAATGTAGTAATTCACTTTGGTAGAACGAATATGTTTTACGAAGGCGTTCCTAGCTGCTCTAAATGTCTGTCAATCTGTCAGATTCTTAGTTCTTCTTGCTAGAGCCCAGAGTTTATCTCAGTTTATAAGTGTGGTTTTGAGCTCCGGTGTAAACCAGGGGTGGGAGACCTTGTGCGTATGCACCTTAATAAATGGGGCATGCTTGTTAGCCAGGGTGGTGAGATTTTCATTTAGGTTAGAGACAGCCCCATCGACTGTTTTAGAGGTACAGATCTTGCCATTTGACCTTGTAAGGTCGGTCAGATAGCTCAGGTGTTGAATTTCACGAAAGGAATGCTTGATTATGAACTTAGGCTGATTGCGGGCTTTGGTTTGATGTCTTGAACAGACCACAACTCTATGATCACTCGTATCGCTGGAAAAACAGCTGATTGTATTTTCATGGGGATGGGTTGTAAGTATGACATCAATGAGAGAACTATTGGCAATGTTGGTGGTGTTAATCTAGTGGGCTCACTAATTATCTGGGCAAGACCTAGTTCATCACAAAGGGATTTCAGGCTATGCGATTTGTGTGTGAGCCAATCCATGTTGAGGTCCCCGAGTATCAGTGTTTCTGTGTTGGCTGTTGTAACTAAGGATTTTAGGACGATGATTTCAGTTCCACCAGTTGGAGGTCTGTAGCTGCCGATTACTGTAATAATTTCATTGGAGAGAAGGTGGAGCTTCAGAGATACGATTTTGTATTCCTTAGATTTAGAATTGCAGAAGATGTTACTAATAGTGAATTTGGATTTGGCATAAATAACTACTCCACTCCCCCGTATTCCTATCAGCCCTATAGAGATTATAGTTGAGGAGAGTTATTTGCTGGTCCATAATAGTATTTTTGAGCCAGGATTTGGTGATAATAACGAGGTCAGGCTCAGTGTGTGCGGTCCAGGCTTGTAAAAGGTCAATTTTTTGGGGCAAGCTTAAAATGTTGACCAACATGAATTTAAGGCCAGGAGCAGCAGCAAACTTGGTAGGTGAGGAGAACATTGACAGAGGGCCTGGGTTTAGTTCTGCATTACCTGAGCAGAGAAGAAGCAGGAGCAGGAGTTTTTTTATAGCTGTTGCGATGGATCTGGATGCTTTTTTAAGTTGTGACCGGCTAATAGTACTGGTAGGGGATACCATTTTAGTGCTATTATGGTACAGTCTAATGTGGCAGTTAACAGATAGTAGGGATAATGCTCTTAGTGACATGTGAGAAGGGGGTAATAAAAGCAGGTGAGTGGGGAGTGGGTTGTAATTAAAGGAAGGGGTGGGCTTTGGATGAGCGTTAGTGCAGTGAAAGGGGGCAATGTAGTAGCAGTGAGATGTTCCAGGGTAGGTTTTGAACCTGGGACTTTGTCATGATAGCATATAGTTATGATGTTAGTGAGCAAAAATAAAATGACAATGGGGAGGTGAGTCATGGTTCAGCAGAGCAGGCTAGTGCAGGGGAAAGGGGTGGGGTGCCTAGAGAGAGGGTGGCTTGCAACGGTCTATACCCATACGTGAGCCGAATACAGTGAAACAGCTCTATAGGGGACAGAGCTAATTGAGTATTTAATGGAGGCCTGGGAGGAGTGGGGGTGGGAAGAAAACCCAGCAGGGACTGAACCCAGAGCACAGATATGCAGCGCTTTTCGTCTGAGCCAATCAGGGCTTGCTTTGAAAAAGCGCCCGCGTTGCCATTGGCTAATGACAAGGGTAGCTCACCGGCTGCTGGTTGCTGGGTTCCCCTGGTGGAACCCTGGCAGTAACAAATTGTTTTAGCAAGAAAGAGAAGGCAGGAGATTCATCAGGGATGGGAGTGGGCGGTGCTAATGGATCTGTATACTAGCACACAGGAGGGGGGATGGGCAGGTGGGTGAAACCCTCAAGCGGTGGAGTCCGATGAGGAGGTCTCGGGCGGCAGCTTTGGAAGCGCTGACCGCCTGGTGTCCGCGGTCCACGTGGAGGGCATCTGAGCTGGGATCCCTAGCGGGATCCCAGCTAGAGAAAGGAGAAATGAGCTCAAATTAATAGTGGGGCAACACAAAGGCTAGCAGTCTGAGTGAAAACAGTTCAATTAGCAACTGAAAAGCCAGCGATTTCCTTGGCGCCTTCCAGTCTGGAGAGAGCTACAAATTTTCGAAGGGGCTGTAACACTTGGTTGCTGGGAAGATTTTTAGACAATAAATACAGTTTTTTGGCAAATCAGTCACAGTTCAGTAATTTGTAGTACAATTTTCAAGTAAAATAGTGCCTTTGCAAGACAGGCTATGCTAGTCAGCAAGACAGGATATGCTAGTGAGCAGTAAGCAAACCTAAAGTACCAAAATGGTATGCCTCAGCAAGACAGAATGAGATAAGCTGCTCGAAGGCTTAGTTGCAAAAAGGGGATGGGAGGAATAGCAGTTGTTGACAGTAAGTAACCAATAAATTGAAACATCAGATAGGAGTGGGTGGAGACTGTGTGTATTTAAAGGAGGCCTGGGAGGGGTGGGACAAAAAATCAAGGGGAAGTTTGCAGAGCTAGCACTGAATCAGTACACATACAGTTGGAGACAAAATGCAGCGGGGGAATGGTAAGTTACTTTACACAGGCCGAGCAGAACAGGCTAAATTAAAATATATAAATTAGAAGCCGAGTACAGGGACGTAGGCTTACATTAAGCCACACGTCTCGGGTGCTCCTGTCTCAGGTGAGTGAGACCAGCCAATCAGGGAGCTTTACACAGGCGTGGAGCCAATAGTGCTACCATGAGAAGGCACTGAAATTGAAAACAGCAAATTGCAAGTGATGATCCAGTTCAGCATTCACACAGCCCAGAGAAATTGTGGCAATTTTTCAAGCGTCGTACCTTACCTATCTCTTTGGGGGGTAGGTGGACCAGGCTCCTTGCACCATAGAGGTGCTATGGCTGGATCGTGACCGCTACCCGTGGGGGCAAGTGGCACCTCTAGGGAAGGAGACAGCAGATTAAATAGGAGCAGATGGGGGGGATCTAAACAGAGACACACAAAAAGAGCTGAGCACCAACTTGAAAGACAAGTCAGGGGGCGGGCCCAGACAGAGGCAAGGTGCCGGCTAACTCGGGAATCTAAAAATAGCACAAAAGAACAGACTGATGGGGCAGGGCAGGAGGGACAGAACAGAGACAGAGGAGGACAGGGGGACAAAGGAAGATGATTAAGAATGTTAGTCAAGGGCAGGAGCCTTAGGCTCAAGACAGAGGCTACACAGATATTACAATTCACTGAATTTTCCTAAAGTCCATAGCAGTAAGCATGCAAACCCAGTACAGTCTTAAATAGGATTAAACAAAAATATATATTAATAAAGCCAGTAAAACTTTTTACAAACTCAGTTCAAGGCAGTGTACAGAGTGAAAGCTTAATTGGGGAAAAATCAAGGGGAAGTTTGTAGAGCTAGCACTGAATCAGTGCTCATACAGTTGGAGAGAAAATGCAGCGGGGGGGAATGGTAAGTTACTTTACACAGGCCGAGCAGAACAGGCTAAATTAAAATATATAAATTAGAAGTCGAGTACAGGGATGCAGGCTTACATTAAGCCACACGTCTCGGGTGCTGCTGTCTCAGGTGAGTGAGACCAGCCAATCAGGGAGCTCTACACAGGCATGGAGCCAATAGCGCTACCCTGTGAAGGCGCTGAAATTGAAAACAGCAAATTGCAAGTGATGATCCGGTTCAGTGTTCACACAGCCCACAGAAATTGTGGCAATTTTTCAACTGTCGTACCTTATCTATCTCTTTTCGGGGTAGGTGGATCAGGCTCCTTGCACCGTAGAGGTGCTATGGCTGGATCGTGACTGCTGCCCGTTATAGAAAGGTTAATAGGATGCTGGGTTGTATTGGAAGGGTTACTAATAGCAGGAGAAAGGAGGTACTACTGTACCTCTACATAGGTCACTAGTGAGGCCACACCTGGAATACTGTGCTTGGTTCTGCAGTGCCAGGGACAGGTTGGAGATGGTGAAATGCAGGGCGACCAAGATGTTTCAGGGCCAACAGGCAGATCTTATGAAGATCATCTCAAGGCACTGAACATGTACTTACTGGAGACCAAGTGGGTGGAGGGGTGGGATTTGATAAAGACCTTTAGGTTCCTGAAGGGAATAAACAAGGTGAACTGTGGGGGACTATTTAGTAGGAGTACAGAGTCAAGAACATATGAACAAATGAAAAAGCCAGCAGAAGATGGCCATTTGGTCTATCGAGTCTGCTTGGTAAATGATGCAGGGTCCATGGCTTACGCCAATGTCCTAGCCCCCCTCCCATGTCATCCCTTCCTTCCCTGCTACCCCTCCATGGTCCCATGGATTCTCCTTGTGCTTGTCCTGGCCATTGTAAAGGTCCCCACCATCTTTACTGAGATCATCTTTTCTGGCAGCACATTCCATGTGGACACCACCCCCTCTATAAAAAAGGCTTCCTAACATCCCTCTTAACCCCCCCATCAACTTCAAGCTGTGCCCCCTCATGGTTATGTTGTCACTCAATTTAAAGAGACCTTCTCTTTCTACTCTGTTAATCCCTTTCAAGTACTTGACGGTCTCTGTCATATCCTCCCTCTCTCTCCTCTCCTCCAGCGAATACATTCTTAGGACTCCCAGCCTGTACTTGTAGGACCTTATCTGCTGATCCATGACCATCTTGGTTGCTTTCCTTGGACACTGTCCAGTAAGCTGATGTCTCACTTGTGGTATGGATGCCAATACCTTCCCATATTCTTTTTTTTTTTTTTGTGAACTTTCTTTCTACTCTTTCACTGGTCCCATAGGACTCTCTCGGACAGGACACAGGGTGGGACCCTGTAACTACTCACCTGAGACCTCCGCACCTTGCCTCTGTCCTGGGCCGTTCCCCCTTTGCATCCCCGACTCACCATCCCACCCGCTGTGAACCCCCTGAGGTGGGGCCACCAACTCCTGACTGGCACTCTATCTACAATCTATAGTACGGTTGGAGCATGGGGGGATCCAGAGGCCGACTAGGTAGGTCCAGTGTAGAGCATGTTGCATCCTTCATGGGTCCTGTCATCACCTTCCCGGGTGCCAGGGTTTTCCGCTAATCCTTGGTCCTGGAAGCATAGATATGCAATGATGCCCAACGCTCGACAGGCGTGCACCTGCACCTGCCCACAGAATGTCCGCCTTTACCTCCATAACCCTCGGCAGGTATACCACTTGCTGTGATACCAGTCTCCACTGGGGGCTGCTGAAGCAGACAGAGACACATCCCTCCCTCCCAAGGAGAGGAGAGCAGTCCCCTGGATGCTCAATCCTCTCCTTCCCCTGCCAACCCCCGATGACCTGAGCTTGCTCCCAAACCCAGGTTGTCGGTGTGGCAGGAGGTGTGGCATCCAGCGCCTCAACCCTCATCGCCACCATGCCGGCACACCTTACGTCATATTCTAAATGTGGTTTTACCATTGACCTGTACAAGGGCAAAATGACCCCTCTTCTCCTACTACTGAATCCCCTTACTATACACCCCAACATCCTGTTTGCCTTTGCAGCTGCCTTCTTGCACTGTGTGGAGTGTTTCAGGTCTCTAGTAATCACCATACCCTGATCCTTTTCTTCTTCCAAAGCAGCTACTCAGTCCCACCCAGGTAATACTCGGTCCCATGATTCCTGGCCACATTGTGCAACACTTTTCATTTTTTTTGTCATTGAAGTCAAGTTGCCAGATTCCTGACCATCTCTCAAGTTTAGTGAGGTCCTCCCACAGGTCCTGTATCCCTTCCTTTGTGTCCACCCTCTCACAGAGTTTGTTGTCATATGCAAACATACACATCTAGCCCTTAATGCATTCCCCAGTGTCTCTTATGAAGACATGGAACAACACCGGCCCCAGCACTGATCCCTATGGGACCCCACTGGTGACTTCCTTGGTGCTGGATAACTCTCCCTCCACCACCACTCTCTGGGTTCAGCTTCTCAGCCAGCTGTCTACACACTGTACCATTTTCTCCCCCACCCTTAGATCCACCAGTTTCCTGATCAGTCTCCTATATGGTACGGAATCAAAGGCCTTGCTGAAGTCCAGGTATATGATGTCCACTACCTGGCCTCCGTTCATCGCTCCAATGAACCAGTCAAAGAATTTGATCAGGTTTGTTTGACATGATCTGCCTGCCACAAACCCATGCTGTCTCTCGTCCTGAAGACCATTCTCTTCTATGTATGGCCTCTGTGAGTTTACATATTATCGAGGCCAGACTGACTGGCCTATGGTTCCCTGGGTCATCCTTGGGTCTGCTCTTGTGGAGAGGCACCACATGTGCTGTTCTACAGTCCATTGGCACCATGCTCGACTCTAGGGATCTATTGAAGAGATCTGCCAGTGGCCCCACAAGCTCCTCTGCTAACTCTTTTAGCACCCTAAGGTGTATGCCATCTGGTCCTGGGAATTTGTCCACCTTCAGTGCCAGCAGCCCCTTCCTCACTGTTTCAACCCTTTATTATTGCATTTGTCCACCCCATCATCTCCCACCTTCTCCTCCCTCATGGCACTGTCCCATCCTTTTCCCTTGTAAATATGGAGCAGAAGCATTCATTCTATACTTCCACTTTGCTCACTTTTCCTCTACCTATCTATCACCCTTCCTTAGCCTAACTATTCTGTCCTTTTCATCCCTCTTTTCGCTTATGTAGCGAAAGAAGGCCTTCTCCCCCTTCTGGATCCCTTCAGCTATTTGAAGCTCTTTCTGTGCCTTAGCATGCTGCACCTCTCTTCTTGCCACTCTAACCAACCTCAGGTACTCTTCCTTATCTTTTTTCCCTTGTAGTTCTCCTGAATTTTCTGTGGGACATCCTCTTTTCCCTCACCACTCTAGCCTCCTCGC
Organism: Neoceratodus forsteri; assembly: GCA_016271365.2. Lineage (NCBI taxonomy): Eukaryota > Metazoa > Chordata > Ceratodontiformes > Ceratodontidae > Neoceratodus > Neoceratodus forsteri. Next base: position 1,227,839,730 of record CM057450.1, read on the forward strand.
AGTTAAACTAGTTGGGTGATTTGGCCTCTGATTTCTTCCCTCTAAGCCTGATAAAATCCACTGTGGCTCTACTAAAATTGCCTTTCTGATGATGGCCCATGGTTGGTCCACTTGCATGTCCTCTCTAATGCCTACAAGATATGACCTTAGCACCTCTCCCATCATCTTGAAATTAGCCCTCCCTGAAATCCAGTGTTGTGGGCTTGGTGGGGATGTCATCCCTACTCATGTCCAAACTGAACCACACCATACTGTGGTCACTACCACCCGGAGGTTTCTTGACTTCTGTCTCCTGTACATGCTCCCCATTGGTGAGCACTAGGTCAAGGATTGCCCCCTCCCTGGTGGGCTCAGGAGCACCCTGGGTGATGAACCCTTCCTGTATTGCATTTAGTTATCACTTGACTTCTGGCACAGGATGTGGTCGATATAGCCCAGTCCACCTTTGACAGATTAAAGTCCCCCACCAATACCACCTTCCCTCTTCCTGTTGCTTTTAGTATCTGTGAACATAGTTCTCTGTACCTTTCTTCACCCTGGTTAAGCCATCTGTAGAGAACCCCCAGCCTGAGTTAAGTGCACTAGAGTATGTGATACGTTCTCAAACAATGTAGATGTTACTATCAACAGTAGATAAATGTAATGTATTTCACATATAGTGTGAGTATTGTAAACAGAATTGTTATAAAGGTATTGTATATTTGTACATTCAGCATGAAAAAATTTTGGAAAACATTAAAGGACATAGAAGGATTCTGCCCAACCAGCTCATTACCTCAGAAAATCACATCTGGTGGTATTTCTACTATGGATAAAAATGGGATTCTTGAGTTCATCAACAACCACTTTACAATGGCTGGTATGGCATTTGACACCTCACCAGCGTCTAAACTACATTCACAACTGAACAGCCATGATTTGGCATGCCATACTCCAACTGTCCCTTCACACGAAAGAGTATTCTCCTTCACTCCAGTTACATTGAAACAAGTAGAGGAACTACTATTGAACTTAGATACTAGAAAGTCGGCAGGAGCTGACCATATCGAAACATACTACCTAAAGCTGGGATATTACATTTTGTCACCCCCCCCCATTACTCACCTTTTTAATATGTCCCTTGCCCAGGGAACACTCCCTCCGATCTGGAAGACAGCACATGTGATTCCCGTTTAAATCTGGGGACCCTGGTGATCTAAACAACTACCGACCGATATCTCTGTTGCCCATCCTGTCCAAACTACTTGAAAAGTTTATTAATTAGCAGCTTAGGAGTTACCTGGAGACGTTCAACCTGCTTAATCCAGTTCAGTCTAGCTTTAGACCTCGCCACAACACTGTATCTGCATTGGCTAAGGTCACTAACGACTGGCAGATTGCCTTGGATAATAAAAATTGTGTTTGTTCTTTGTTTCTTGATCTGCACAAAGCATTTGATACTGTGGACCATGACTTACTCCTGTTTGCACTAAGAAACATTGGAGTTGATCAGCTGGCCTTGAACTGGTTCACTAACTACCTTACTGAACACCAACAGCTGGTTAAGGCTAAGGGGGGCTTCTCTCCTCAAAAAACCTTGTTAAGGGGTATTCCCCAAGGGTCTATTTAAGGCCTGCTACTCTTTGCTGTTTATATTAACTGTATTAATATGGGTATCACCTCAGCAAACATCCATCTGTTTGCCGACAATACTGTCCTGTACCTTGCCAGACCTACTCCAGAACTTACCTTTAGTGACCTCAAAGGTGACTTTGACCACTTACAGAAAAACCTACTACAATTAAAGCTCCTCCTAAATGAAAAAAAGACTAAGGACATGCTAATTGCTCCCTCTACCGTTTCAACTAAACACAGTTTTCCTGGATCTGCCCCCCATGTATCCACTGGGTGAGCTACTGGAGTTTGTTGAGAAATTTAAGTACCTCGGATTTTGGATGGATCACAATTGTCCTTCCATCATATTGATGAACTTTCAAAAATTGGAACAGAGACTTGGACTCTTCTTCTGAATTAAAAATCTACTGATGCTGGAAGCAAAAACTAGGCTGATTCAGACTACATTCATGCCTCTTCTAGATTATGCTGACCTTCTGTATGGCCAAGACTCAAAGTTCTCCCTCTCCAAACTGGATATTCTCTGCCATTGAGCTATTCGATTCATAACTGGTGTCCCTTATGCCACCCACCACTGTGAGCTTTATGCCAACTTAGGGTGGAGGTCACTAAGTTTCAGACGACAAAAGAACGCAGTGCTCTGGACTTATAGAGTTGTCACTAATATGCTTCTGCAATACATTGTGAGCTGCCTGCCCACCTGTAGTGCTGGTAATTACACATTGAGAAGCCTTTCCTACATTTCACTATCTATCCATAGGGTGAGACCCAGGCATGGCAAATCTGTAATTAGTTATGTTTTTTTTATATATATACTTATCTTTTATTTAGGTCAGAGAAAATTTTCTTTTCTACATGAACATTAGATTATACATCATAGCATTCAATCCTGTTCATTTTATACATCCATAATCTTTTCCATTTGATACATTATTTATCAAAGTATTTATGTTACACAGATGTTTGTTTCATATATACAACATATTTTCTCTTGTCGATTACTTTATACCCAATAGTAAATGACAAAAACATATTAAAGCTCTACTTCAGCATATAATAAAGATTGGTCACCTCTAAAAAGTCGTCTGTCTATTGTGCATATAGCTTCTAAATATTAACTGAATTCTTCTCCAATTCAATAGTTTCCTTTTTTAGGTCTTATTATCCCCTTCTCCTGCCCCATAGATCCTTCTACCTTTCTGGTCAGGTTGTTTCTATTTGAACTTAATATAGCAGCCACCTTGTCCACTGGTTTTGGAATTTAGGGGTGTTTGTCTTCTGAGTCCCATTGTGATGCTCTCCATTCTCTGAATTTCCTCAACTATCTCTCTCTCGACTCTCCTACTGTTGGTTCAGGTCTCAGCCATCTCCTTGTTACCGCTTTAAGGGCAGCAACAACTAAAATGCCCCAAAGTTGTTTTTTATCCTTCCCTTTCATGCCTACAGGGTGTATTCTCAATACTAAGTGTTCTGGATTGGGCGGTGTAGGTGTCATAAACACCTTTGATATATGTCCACTCACCTGTCTCCAATACTTTTGTATCTCAGGACACAACCAGAAAATATGGGCCTGTGAGGCCTTGGCTTCCCCGCATCCCTGCCAACACATGCTAGACCCACCTCCAGGCCCATGTACAACCTGTGCTGGGACCATAAAGTATCTTGTTCGAATTTTCCAGCCAAATTCTCTCCATACTGGAGAAGTCGTTATACGCCAAAAGGGCTTTAGAAGGGCTGACTTTGGCAAAATGGGTAAATACCTGAGGAATGCACTAGCAAATGGACAAAAAGGAGGGGTGGAAGAACAATGGAGAAAAATCAAAACTGCTATCATAGAGACAACAAGCCTTTATGTGAAACAAATAAAGAAAACAAAGCGGAGTAAAAAACCACTATGGTTCTCAAAAGAGGTGGCAGGGAAGGTTAAGGAGAAAAAGGCTGCATTCAAAAAGTATAAGGAATCACAGAAGAAGCATGACAGGGAACTGTATCAATTAAAGTAGAAAGAAGTGGGGAAGGCAGTCAGAATAGCAAAGGCCCAAACCGAGGAAAAAATAGCCAACTCTGTTAAGAAGGGAGATAAAACCTTTATAGGTACATTAGGAACATAGAAAGGTTAAGGAGGAATAGTGAAGATTAATAAAGGACAGGGAGGTGGGCAGAGGGAGACAGTGAAAAGGCAGAGATACTGAATGAATAATTTTGCTCAGTATTCACAAAAGAAGATGAGGAGGAGTTACCTAAACCAGACAATAGAAGCACTCTGGGTGGGGGTGGGGGTTGACACCAGTTCATTTACAGAAGAAAGAGTCCCGAAAGAACTCCTAAAACTCAAGGTGGACAAAGCAATGGGGCCTGACAGGATTCACCCCAGAATCCTAAAAGAACTAAGGGAGGACCTAGTGACACCACTGACCACACTTTTTAACAAATCATGGCAGGATGGGGTGGTACCTGAGGACTGGAGGAGAGCAGATGTGATTCCCCTTCACAAAAGTGGGAGCAAGGCAGAAGCAGGAAACTACAGACCTGTTAGTTTGACCTCAGTGGTAGGAAAATGATGGAATCACTTCTGAAAGAAAGAATTGTTGAGTACCTAGAGGCCAGTGGGGCACAGGACCCAAAGCAGCATGGATTTACAGCAGGAAGGTCATGTCAGATGAATCTAATTGATTTCTGTGACTGAGTGACCAAAGCAATAGATCAGTGAGGGGGTGTGGATATGGCCTACCTAGACTTTAGCAAGGCATTTGACACAGTCCCACACAAAAGACTAATAATCAAGTTAGCCAGCCTGGGAGTGGGTTCCAGGGTGGTAGCCTGAGTAGCAAACTGGCTGCACAACAGGACACAGAAGGTAATAGTGAATGAAACACATTTTGAAGAAAGGGGGGTTACTAGTGGAGTGCCACAAGGCTCGGTACTGGGTCCAGTCCTCTTTAACATCTTTATAGGTGACATTGCAGAGGGTCTGGAGGGAAAAGTATGACTCTTTGCAGATGACACAAAGATCTGTAACAGAGTTGATACACAAGGGGGGGGTAGAAAGGATGAGATGGGACTTTGCAAGGTTGGAGGAATGGTCAGACATATGGCAACTTAGATTCAATGCAAAGAAGTGCAAAGTAATGCACCTGGGAAGCAAAAACCCAGAAGAAGAGTACACAATAGCAGGGGAGGTACTAACAACAACAAAAATGGAAAGGGACTTGGGGGTAGTCATATCAGATGACCTAAAGGTGGGTAAGCAATGTGAGACATCAGTAAGGAGAGCCAGGGGTATACTGGGATGCATAGAAAGGGGCATCACAGGTAGAAAAAGGGAAGTGGTTATCCCTCTGTACAGACAGTTGGTGAGACCCCATCTGGAATACTGTGTGCAGTTTTGGAGACCCCATCTATGCAAGGACATAGACAGGATGGAAGCAGTCCAGAGGAGGGCAACTAAAATGGTGCAGGGTCTGCAACAGAAACCATATGAAGAGAGACTGAGAGAGCTTAATATGTATACCCTTGATGAAAGGAGGGACAGGGGGGACATGATAGAAACTTTTAAGTACCTCAAGGAATCAACAAAGTCCAGGAGGGTAGCATCTTTCAGAAAAAGAGATGTGTAAGAACAAGGGGGCACAATTTAAAATAGAGGGGGGGACGGCTCAGGGGTAATGTGAGGAAATTGTTTTTCACAGAGAGAGTGGTGGATGCATGGAACTGCCTTCCTGGGGAGGTTGTTGGGTCTAAAACAGTGGGGGAATTCAAACGTGCATGGGACAGACATAAGGCAATTGTAGTGGGGGTTTCAGGAAGTAGGCTGTTGGTTAGCTAGAATCTGCAGCTTATCCAATAGGAAGGGAAATGGGCAGACTGGGTGGGCCAAGTGGTCCTTATCTACTGTCAAAGTCTATGTTTCGATGTTTCTATGTGTTTACCCAGACTATTTTCCATTGTTTGTCAGTTAGTGACACCCCAAGTCTCTTTCCCATTTCTCCTTTATGTATATTGATGTAGACTGAGTTTCTGCTATGTAACTGGTATAAAGAATGGCGATAGCCCTTTCCCCATTTGGTGAAGCCCAGATTTTGTGGAATACTACATCCTCACCCATTTCCAATCCCTCTTTTCCCAGCTTCCTTCTCATATCTTGTATATAGTTCCTAATTTGATAATACTGTATTCGATCCTTTTCTTCCCATTTAAATTTTTCTTTAGCAGCTTCAAAGGACATCATGGTAGACCCTGTAAATAATTGCCCTGCGGAAACCATTCCTCTTTGTACTTGACTTTTGTACCAATCATCCTGTTCTGCTGGTGTAAGTTGTGTATTATATGCAAACCACCTGTATCTCCACATCTGTTTCTGTGTGTTTCCCTTCTTAGTTCCTCTTCTCCACCCTTCTAGTACTGCTTTAGTTCCAGCATAATTTGATTTTAAACATTTGTCTCCTTCTCCCCTAAACAAAGCTGTACACACCAGGAGGTCTGAATGTTCATGGATATCTATCCTTTTCCAGGGTGCATCATACTGAGGGTTACCCCATAACAAAGCTATCCTCATCTGGGCTGCAAACAAGTAAACAAAAAGATTTGGTAACGCCAGTCCCCCTTCGACTTTCGGGAGGTACATCTAGTTTCTCCTAATCCTAGGGTGTCCCCCTCCCCACACAAAGTCTAGGAACATCCTCTGCCATATATCTATTTCTCCTTTTGGGACAGAACAGGGTACACAATGAAATAGATATAATAGTTGTGACAAAGCATTCATCTTCAGGGATTGTACCTTGGCATGAACTAACAGTGGTAGCAAAGCCCATCTCCCAAAATATTTCTTTAACTGAGCTATCAGAGGTGGTTAGTTCAGGTTAAATAGTTGTTTGTTCACTGTGCCTGGCTTTATACCTTTGTATTTAATACACTCCCTGTCCCAGTTCATTGGGTATTTGTCTCTAATGTTTTCTGAGGTGAGATAATTAAAACTGAGCACTTCAGTTGTTGTTCTGTTAAAGGTGTATCCAGCTATAGTTGAATAAAATTCAGTTATTTTAAACACTTTGTCCATAGTCGTGTCTGGGTTACTCACATACAAAAGTATGTCCTCAGCATACAAGTCTAGTTTATGTTCTACCCCTCCCACCTTAATTCCTGTTGCTTCTCTACTTTGCCTTATGGCCTGAGCCAATGGTTCAATATATAAGGTGAATAACAATGGTGACAGAGGACATCCTTGTCTGGTGCCCCAGCCCAGCTTAATATTAGAAGATATATGACCGTTGGCTCTAACATGGGCATTAGCTCCTTCATAAAGCTGGAAAATCCCTCACTGGAACTCCTCCGGCAGCCCAAACTGGGAAAGGAGTGTTCCCATAAAACTCCAAGACACCTTGTTGAATGCCTTTTTGGCATCTAGACTCAACAGGACTGAAGGTGTTTTTGTCTTAATAATTTGATCTATGATATGAACTGTTCTTCTTAAATTGTCCTGTGCCTGTTGTCCTGGGACAAACCCCGTTTGATCCAATTGTATGAGTCCCAGGAGGACTTGATGGAGTCTCATAGCCCATATGGCTGTTAATATCTTATAATCATTATTCAGTAGTGAGATCAGAAGATATGAGGGTCCTTTGGGTCCTTTCCCGCCTTGGGCAGTACTGAGATAATTGTCCTGGTCCAGGACAGTGGTGTACAGCCCCGCTCTCCCATCACCCCTTTATAAACTCTTATTAGTAAAAGTTGTACCAATTCCCTAAAAGTTTTATAAAATTCTGGAGGCAACCCATCTGTTCCTGGACATTTTCCTGTTTTTAAATTCCCAATGACTTCCTTAAATTCCACTGCTGCTATAGGTACAAGTAATTTCTCCCCCTGCTCTTTACTTAATTTCGGTAGCCTGAGATCATTCAAAAAATTAGTCACCTTCTCTATAACTGGTTCTGGGTCTGGTTTATACAATTTGGCATAAAAGTCTCTAAAGACTTCTGCTATTTCTGGTATCTGGGTCTCAAATTTTGCTGTGTTAGGATTTTTTATAGAATTTATACAAGCCCTTGCCCTTTGCCCCCTTAGACGTCCTGCCAATAACTTTAAGGCCCTTGGTCCTCCTTCATAATATTTCTGTCTCATGAATAGTAACTGCTGCTCCACCTGATAATCCATAATGTTCTGCAGTTCCGTCTTAAGTTGTTTTAACGCCTTTGTCCTTTCCTTACTTATTTTTTCTTTTTGCATATCCTCCAGGACCCTTATTTGTGTTGTTATTTTATCCCTTCTGGCTTCCCTTTCTTTCTTCTTCTTTGAGGATATTTCCACAAATTTGCCCCTCAATACTGCTTTCACAGCATCCCATAGAATAGCTGGGGATATTTCTTCCACATCATTTTCCCTCATATACTGCTTATATGTATCTGTGATAATCTCCTTTACTTCATCGTCACTCAGTAGTGAAGCATTTAGCCTCCAAAAAGTACTTTTCCTTATGTTATTGATTTTTATTTTCATATAAATGGGAGCATGATCTGACATAACAAAGTACCCTATCCAGCTATTACAAGTCCTGTCTATATCCTCCTTAGGGAGTATGAAGTAATCTAATCTGGAATACATTTGATATTGGGCTGAATGATATGTATAATCTCTCTTACTCCCATTCATTGCCCGCCACACATCTACCATACCCAGTTCCGTTAGTAGTTTAGCAACCTTTCTAGCTATTTTGTGTTCTTTTCTAGGGATTCTGGATGTGGTATCCACCTGTGGATTCAGGGTTAAGTTTAGGTCCCCTCCTCCCATCAGCAACCCTTCTCCCCATTCCTGGAATTTTAATAAAAATGTTCTATATTCTTCATATCTTGACCCAGGTGGGAAATACACCGATGCTAGTGTAACCTTTTTACCCATTAGCTGTCCTTTCACTAGAACATACTTACCTTCCTTATCTCTTAATAGCCCTTCTTGTTTAAATTGTACCCTACTGGGCAGTAATATAGCTACTCCCCTTCTACGACCTTTCTTGTAAGATGCAGCAGCCACCTCCTGGAACCCAAATTTGGCTAACTTGGCATGCTCTGATGTGGACATATGAGTTTCCTGGAGTAACACAACATTGGACTTTGCTCTTTTAACAAGAGCTATTACTTTGCTTCTTTTAACTGGGTTTGTAAGACCTCTAATGTCATAATAACATATACAAATATCTGAGCTAGCCATTATGTTTCATTTAACAATGTACATGATATGGGATCCTTAACCTCCCTCCAGTCTCTAGATCATTTCCCATATTTCTTCCTTGCACATTTCTGACAGATCTTGTGACCTCTAAATATTTTAACCACATAATTATTAAATCACAACAACAACTGTAACCTGTAAAACAACATTTCTTATCAAGTATTGTGACTTCCAAAATTGGGAATCCAAATCTCTGGATTCCTGTTCCTCTCCTTTCCTCAGATGATATTTGGAAGGGAAAAGAGAGATGCAATCTTATTCCTTCTATTAGGAACTGATGTGTATATATATATATATATATATATATATATATATATATATGTATTGTGTTGATTATTGTCACTCCATTTTGTATACTATTATTCCATTTTGAAATGCTTAATGCTTAATCATAGTTATATAAGATGTTTTGTACAAGATGTTATGAGACTTTTATTTTGGAATCTCTGGCATTGTTTGGCTCATGATGTTCTGGACACCTGGCCAGTGTTTAGGGCATGATGATCTGACGAATGCCAAATATTTATTAAGTGGTGTTTGTCATGCTGAACTCGTGATGTTCTGGGCACCTGGCCAGTGCTTAGGACATGGTGGTTTAGCATTTCTAAACTCCAGATAAAACATATAAAATGGGACTTTCCAGATGCCTGGTTTGAAGCCTCGCCTGCAGAGTGGACACATTGCTGCAGGAGCTGTTTCTGATTCCTGAGACTCCTAGCCAGGCTGAAGGGGACTTCCCAGCCATTGGAAGAGGGCTTGGATGTTGCTTTATTGAATCGGTGATGTATTAAGTTTTGTGGTTAGAAGCCTCACCTGCAGGATGGACGCATCACTGTAGGGCCAATTCCCGGTTCGTGAGACTCCTAGCCAGGCTGACAAGGGGGCTTCCCAGCCATTGGAACAGGCTTGGATGTAGCTTTTGGAATCGGTGATGTATAACCTTTTGTATTATATTTTGTTATAATAAAGCTTTGGCTTGCTGTACTTATCGTGCTGTTATTGTGTGCATGTGAGTGTGAATGGTAAATAGCTGCCTGGTTTGAGTTGGCAGAACAGGAACTCCTCTCCTTGACCAGTTGTTTTTGTATCTGGTACCTGTGTAAACCCCCCCTTAAGTTACCAGCTCATCTATATGAAACAAATTATGATCAGCCTTTCCACCCCTTATCTCTACCATTTAATGATTCAAGAGAGAGAAAAATCATTTTTCCCCTATGTTTATACTTTTTATTACTCCCTCCCCCCTCCTTAACTTCAGTCATTTGTTACTGTGGAGCCTGCGTGATGTGAGGAGGTCACTCCTTAAGGCAATACAAAGGCCAGTCCCGAGTTTCCGTCTCCCCGCCCTCCCCACGAACCCCTCTGACCCGTACCAATTTACAATCTTCTAACCAGTGAGATAAGTTAGTTCAATTGTTTTGTAATCCCAATTAATAATTGTTCCTGTATAGTCTCTCAGTGTGAGGGGGTAGCCACCAACCACTTATTTTCCTTTCGACAAGCTTAAACCCATCAATATATATACACTCTGTTTACACTTCAGGAGCTTAAGAAATAATCAAGGCCTAGCCCCTGGGCTCCTGGAGGGTGGGACCCTCCCAGTCCCCTGAGACAAAACCACCCTCCCACCTGAAGTGCCTTATACCATTTGGGAGAACCAGTGGTCATCCACCCCACGCTGGGACCCCAGTGACCCTTCCAATAGTATATGTCTCACAACATTTCTGCTTTCTCTTTTGCAGGTTCCCTAGGTTCCATGAGTGAGCTAGGAAACCAACTCAAGGCCTACCTCCAGATACCCGGCCCCCCCCAATCAACCCAGGCTCCAGTTCGAAAGTATGCTACCAAATATCCATGCTTCTAGTCTAGTTCTCATTTAGCCCATAGTTTTATCCATGCCCTCCTACCCATACAATAATTTATATTTTCCATTCTGTCCATTTCAGTTCAGTTCAGATCTCTCTCTTTATAGTTCCTTTCCCCTTGTGCTTTCTCCACTGGTCACCCAGCCTTTTCGGCCGGCAGCATTTTAAATTAAAATTTTGCCAAAATTCTCCTACCACACTGACATTTCAAGTGTCCTCATTCTCCGAATTTTCTTCTAGTCCTTGTTTTCCTCCTGTTTCTCCATCTCAGTCAGTTATGGGCTCCTCTGCTTCTCGGCATTTCTCTGAAAGCTTGTGCCACATGCCTGAGAAGCCCTTCTCCCTTTGAGTCCCAAGCCTTTTGGTTCCTCCAGGAACCCATGCTTTGTTCTTAAGTTCCTCGAACTTCTCCAGGACCCCCTCTTTCTGCAACAAAACTCCCAATGATTCCAGCATTTCCTTGGCATCTACCAATTCCTGAAACCACCTGGGACCCTTCTCAGTTATTATTCGAATCCTTGCTGGGTATTCTAGGAAAGCTTTCACTCCCTTCTGTTGGAGTTGTCTGATTATTGTGAGCACTTGCTGTCTTTTAGTTAGCAACTTATGGGTATGAGTTTTGTTTAATGGTATCTAGATTAGTCTTAAATTCTTCTTCCAATTTTAGTTTTAATGCTTCCTCCATTAAACTGGTTTCTTTATTTAAGTTTTCCTCTCTTCAATTATCACCTCAATCAGTGAGTACATGAAATCTGTTGATGCCCCATTCCTAATTCGATCTCAGTTGTGGTTAAGTTTTACAGAATTTATTGCTAAATTACACTCTACATTAATTGTTAGTCATCTGGGAATACAGTTATATTCAATATATTTTGTTACTGTGAGCCCATGCCATTACAACTGGCATTTTTTTATTTTAATTTTTCTATTTTCTGTGATAGGCTTTTAATGTTATCACAGATTTGTTCAGACATGTCATTATCCCCCCCCCCCTCATAGCAAGAAACAATTTTCTCCTTTCTTCTTCTGAATAACTTACAAAATGTAATGGTTGTTGAACACTCAAACCCATCTCATTAAATACTTCCATTCTAGATCAGAATGAATACAGAAGTCAATTGGCAGGCATGTTGGTAGAGAACCGACTAGTCTCATTAGGTTTTACATATAAACAGAGGAAAGTGAATATTTAAAAATATTAATAGTACAACATCCATAAAAAAACTATTTAACATCCAGAAATATGTTGGAAACAACTTTTAATTTACACTCTTATGGTCCTCTTTTCAGAAACCAAACAACCCCCAATTCCAGGTATGCCTCATAACTTAAAATATTATGAAAACAATAAGTAACATAGTCAAAATCAATAATTATGATCACCAAACACTTATTAAAGTAACCATATTTATGTTAAAAATATCTTATGGTAGGATACAGTCAAAGACTTGCAATTTCAAAATCCTGCCCCCAATGTTCAAAGATCAGTATTAAAGTAGATTAGAAATAAAGTTATGGTACAAATACTAAAACGCATAATAAGATTCACATCTATTTCATTGTAACTGAAATATAACTGTTAAAGAAAAATCAACCATGATCAACAAACGGAACATCAGCCATATCTCAAATAGAGCCTGCTCTTCCATAGTAGGCATCCTACAAAACACCGAAAAGGAGTGCCAGATTGTTCCTTGGCAACAATACATGAACCTAACAAGGCTCGTGAAACCACATCTCGTGTAGTTACATGGATGAGCAGGCTCAAGAGGAAGTGAAGGCCTCCATTCCATGCATGCAGTGGGAACAAAAGCCTGTAGCAGATGCCATTACACAAAAACGCTGGAAACAAAAAGTAAGTTGACGTACAGAGCTCTTTGGAAAGCAAATTAAGTGGCTAAATAGAAAGGAGGCATTAGCAGCATAACAATTCTTAAAGCAGTATTGTGTATTACAGACATAGAAGACCAAAATACACACAAAGTGAATAAACAAAAAAGAACCACTGCATGGTGAAATTGGAAGTGTCTTCTGGTTATGGGGTCAATAAAGCTCTTAGGAGCATTATAAACGTGGTCTGGCTTTTGTTCTTGTAGATAACATCACTATAAACAGCCATTATATGAAATGAGGAAAAAAGAACATGTTACAAATGAGTACAAACAATACTAAGAAGGTTTTTCTATTACAGATACAAACATTTTACATGCTTCAGCATTTTGTAGCACACAGGAGCCAGCTACTTGTAAAACATAAAGGTAAAAGATTAATTCTCTCACAGTTCATTTCAATTTTTGGAATGAGCTTGAATAGGTAAATTAAGTCTATGAACACTATGCCATCATGGTCACAAATTATGTTTTTTATTTAACAGGTGAACAAAGATGGATCTTTATTTTTAAGCATAGAGAAAAATAAGATAAAAGGAGAAGTATTAACACACAGAAATACTGGGTAACTAATGCAGAAGAAATTCAATATGGAAATATTTAATTTACATGAAATTGTTAAAAATGACTTGATTACCTGATTGTAATATGTATATTTTTATAAATTTATTTAGGAAAATACAGAAGCCCTTTGAAAAAGCACAAGATTATGTGCAAAATGTCAGGGCAGTATTGAAAAAATAAACAAGAACATTTTAAAGAAGAAGTTTTTGCATCGTGGAGTCTGTGAAAATTTCCAGCACCCCACACTACATTTTCTGACTCTACAGATGCCCCCTGATGCCACTTAGGTACAGACACCACACTCCTGCTTCGTGGCACTCAAGCTTCTGGGTCACTTACACTAGGGGTCATTTGGACCTCTGGGTGATTGATAGGGAAAGCAGGTGCCCTATTGGCTAGCTGCAGCCACATGGCCATGCTCACCTTCCAGTTGTTCCATCTGTTCAAGCTTCAATCCCACCCTCGGCCTTCCCTCTGCCGTGTACTCCCCACCTCCCACTCCACAGTATGCCCCTCAAACCCTGCCAATAACAGCTCAGTACAAGTTTAAACAAACAAATGTCCCCAACAGAAGAAAAAGAGCACTTAGTTCAGTCACTGCCACTCTGCTCCAGCCTGATGACATTCCTTGGCCTGAGTGAGGACGTACTGCAAGCTGGTGGTGATTTAAACTACCGGGGAAGCAGGTACCCTATTGACTATCTGCAGCCATGTGACTCTGTTCCCCTTCCAATTGTTCTGTCTATTCAGGCTTCAATCCTGCCCTTGGCCTACCCTCTGCCATGTACCCCCCACCTCCCACTCCACAGTATGCCCCTCAAACCCTGCCCATAACAGCTCAGTACAAGTTTAAATAAACAAATGTCCCCCAACAGAAGAAAAAGAACCACCACTCCGCTCCAGCCTGATGGCATTCCTCAGCCTGAACCCAATGTCAGGAGTGGCAACTGGTAGGGGAAAGGTTTAAGAAGGAGATGAGGAAGTTCTGCTTTATGAAAAGGGTGGTGGAGCCTTGGAACAGTCTGTCATCAGAGGTGGTGGGCAGTAAGATTGTATATGGTTTCAATGTGAATAGATAAATGCAACTCAAAAAAAAAAACAGGTGGCTCAGAGAATGGAGCTGGAAAGAAAATTTTGAGTTTATCAGAAACTGTGAAACCTTTGTATAGAATCAATCTATATGTAAGAGATGGGCTCCATTTAATCAATCAATCAATCAATCAAATAATCAAGCAATCAATCAATCAATCAAAATCTTTGTTTTGCCAGGAGGAACATCATTGAGACAAGCTCATTTACAAGCTGAACCTGGGGCAAAACAATTGCCAACAGGGTTCAGACATAACAGGTTGAGTGAACGTACATAACAATTACATAGTAATAATAACAACATAATAACATATAACTATCACACGTGACAAGATACTTGCACCAGAACATAGCAATAGGTTCAACAGGAGGTAGTGCCATTTAAATACAATTGCATGGATACAGATATATGGACATAAGGTAATGAGCTAAAGTTTATACAGTAAACATCATTGGAGGAGTCATAGTGAGCAGGAGTGGCAGTTCCTCTAGTGTCAAAGTGTGAAGAAGACTGAGGTGTAAGAGTCCTTTGATAAGTACTGTAGGCATGTCCTTGCAAGTGGGTGGGAAAGGGAGGGGTATAGGGAGTGGGCGGAAGGTCAGACGAGATAGAGAGAGGGTTGGACATGATGGCCTAGGGAGGAAGGACTGTTTGAAGGAAGAACACAACAGATACCACAGGCAATGGTTGGGGTTTAAGTCAAATATTTGAAGCAAAGACAGATTGTGATGTTGGGACCTTGATTTGGACAATGACAGAAGGAAGGACTCAAATGATGCCTCAGGCAATGGTTGAGGTTTAAGTCCAAAATTTAAAGCAGTAACAAATCGTGATGTTAAGACCGTGACTTGAAGCAATGACAGGCCTCGGAGAAGGTCCTCAATAACAAGGATTTGAAGAGGGAGAAGGTGATAGGGAAGCGGCCTTAAGGTTTTCTTGATCTTATTCCATAGCGTAGGAAGAGTGAAGCTTATTGAGGCTCTACCAAAGCTGCTTTTAACTTTAGGGATAGCCAGAGATAAGATTGTAAGACTTCTGAGAGAATAGGCACTAGGGATGCAGGGAGTTAGGCAGCTTGTGAGGTACTGAGGTAATTTATGAGTGATTGCCTTATATTTCCATAGAATAGCATTCTTTTGCCTCCTGAAGCTAAGGGAGCTCCAGCCTATGGGAAAATAGAGGATGCAGTGGTATGTGTCATAGAGGGCATCCAAAATGAACCTAAGGGCTCTGTGGTACAGGGTATCAAGCTTGAGATAGCTGTGCTAGTACTATGACCATATAGGAAGTCTGCATAATCTAGGAGAGGCAAGCAGGTAGATTGGACTAGAAGTTTTCTAGCCTCCTGGGTTAGTGAGTGCTTGATCCTGAAGAAAATACCGGCCTTTGATGCAGTTTCTTAGTGAGTTCTTCAATGCGATCAGCTAAGGACAATTTGTAGTCAATCCAGACCCCAGGTATTTGAATTGTTCCACAAACTCCAGGGCTTCTCCAAAAAGGATGCTTAAACAAAAGAAAAAGGAATTAAAGGCAATGATGATCAGGGATGACCCAGAAATTGTCTATGTCATTGAAACATGGTGGGATCAGCGCACTGAATGGAACACAGATATTCTGGGGTACTCCCTGTTTAGACTTGGCAGAATCTTAAAAAGGGAAGGGGGAATTGCTCTGTATGTAAAAAATCCATAGAAGCCACTGACATCTTAAGGGAAATTAAACAAAAGTGTGTGTGTGGTGTGTGTAAGCTGCTGGGAAACAGAATTCTAAATGCTGTTTCAGTAAATTTAAACTAATTTTTGCAGGGGACAGAAGTGGGAAACAAGTTGTGCATGAAACAAATACACACAGACAGGAATGAAACAGAGATTACCAAAACAGTAAGTAAAAAGAGAAAACTGCATGGATGGAAGTGTATCTTGATAAATGCCCATAGCTTAAACAAAAAGAGAGAGGAATTGAAGGCAATAATGATCAGGGATGACCCAGAAATTGTCTATGTCATTGAAACATGGTGGGATCAGTGCACCGAATGGAACACAGCTATTCTGGGGTACTCCCTGTTTAGACTAGACAGGATCTTAAAAAGGGGAGGGGGCATTGCCCTGTATATGAACAAAATCCATAGACGCCACTGACATCTTAAGGGAAATTAAACAATCAGAAAACACAGAAACCATATGGTTACAAGTAAATCCTCAGAGTAGGAAAAGTTTCCTCCTGGGACTGGGTTATAGATCCCCAGACTCAGACAAAATGCAGACTTCTTCTATCATGGAAGAAATTTACACATTGTGTGAGTTAGGAGAAGCAGTTTTAACAGGAGATCTAAATTGTCCAGACATTGATTGGCCTAGTTAAACAGGCAGGACTGGGTACTAGAAACAAGGAGGAGGGCAGCTGAGGACACACACTGATGGAGCCAAATCAACAGAAACACTACAAGGTCAAAAGATAATAAGTCTGGCTCCCCATCAAAAACACAGGCATAATCCAATGTTAGGAAATGATAAAGAAAATTTATTGCAAATTAAAAATTAGTAGCACCCCCTCACAAAAGTGTGGTTGAGGTTTCACATCGCACTGATGCTTTATCAAGACTTTGATCTGTACAAAAGACACTCTTAAATAACCCTCCCTGTTTAATATGCAAATAAAAATATTCTTAAAGACACAGATACCAAAAAGTATGAAGCACTCATAGCACCTATATACCCAGTATTAAAGTACCGATGTGAACACAGTTAATGTTAAATGACTATAAAACACACATATACTCTCACTTATATATATTCTATGAAAGAGTCAAGAAAATATCTATGGACTAATATACTAAACTGCTGCAAATACTAAATACTAGTACTACATAGGAAAGTAACTGTGTGGATGGTTACACATACTGTAAGTATATACCTTATGAGACATGGGTATTATTAAATGATGTAAATAAACCATTCCTCATTATGATGTTCAAACAATCTTCACAGAATCTTATGTAGTTTTTTAAGGAAAGGAGCAAGCTGAAAATGCTCATTTGGGCTAGAGTAGGAGCTGGCTTTTAATCTGTACTGCCAATAAGTTTCCCTACACGCAAGTTTGTTATTCAGGCCCCCCCCATGCCACGTGTAACCTTTTCCAAGCCTCTGAAAGAAAAAACATGTTCAGATCCTACAGTTTTAGTGTGTAATGCTGATATGTTTCCTAGTGAACCATTGCTTATACAACATAAATGTTCCAATATCCTGGTTCTTGAATTTTTTCAGAGTTTTGCAAATATAATAATATCCACAGGAACACAGGGCAATGTTCACTACAGCTTTAATGTTACATGATATGAAAGAATGTACCTAGAGACATCCACCGGTTCTTGGAAAGGCAAAATCTTCTCCCACTTGTATGTTATTACAAGCTGTGCAATTTCCACATTTGTGGCTACCAACGGGAAGGTTGCTTCTTTTAGATCCTTGATCCATCTGCAGGCTGTGTACCAACACGTTCAACAGTTTTTTGCTTTTCTGTATGTCACCGTCGGACCTCTGTTGGCTACTTTATTAAGAGCTGGTTCTACTTCCAGAATGTGCCAATTCTTCCCAATGATTATCTCCAAACATTTGGCCTGTGTGCTAAAAGTGGTTACAAGTTTAGTTACACTCTAAGATGTTCCTAGAGACATTAAAATAATGTTCTCTAACCCAACATTTTTTTCTAAGGCAATGAGAGGGAAAGTATTTTAGATCTGGCAATAGCCTTTGACGATGTCAAGATAGAAAAATGTGTAATAAAGCAACTGCTAGCAAACAGTGATCACCTAATGGTTTACTTCAATATATCATTCCCAAAATGAAGAATGTCAGGGTGTACTGAAAACTACGTGTACCAAAAGGCAAATACAGCAGGAATTAAAAAGGCAATGGATAGCATACATTGGAATTATGGGAACATAATACAGAAAGTGCATGGACAATATTTAAAAATAAAATCATGGCTACTTGTTACCACAATATACCAAGTATCAAGAAATATAATGGTAAAGGTAGAAAACCTAAAAGGCTAACTAAGCAAATAAAGAGGGTGATCAAGAAAAAGCACAGTGCTTTCCAGAAACTTAAGGTGGAAAATTCAACAGCAAACAAAATGAAATATTACAGCCTAGTTAAAATGTGCAAAACCCCAATTAGGAAGGAAGAATGGAAGTTAAAAAGAAAAATAAGCAAAAAAATACAGCAAGGTAAAATGAGAAGGCCTATTATGGGTATATAAATTAATTAAAACAAAATAGATAATCTGTGGGTCCCTTAGGAAATTGGAGTCCACCATCTGTACCCCACTTGTTATGGCAGAAGAATTTAATAACTTCTTCTACTCAATATATTCTAGACGGCACAAGACAACATCTATACTTCAACACAAAGATGCTACAAACCAAATAGACACCAGTTGGATTACTAGGGAAAGGATCCTGGAGAAAATTAAGCAGGCCAAAAGCAACTTGCACCAGGCCCAGATGGTATAATGAGAAATTTGCTAAAATTATTAGTTTGCAATATCGTGGAGCCTACAAATCATATTCTGTAAATCAGATAGAGAATGTGTAGTGCCTGAGGACTGGAAGAGTGCACATACTAACCTTATTTATAAGAAAGGTTCCAAAATGGATACATCAAACTATTGGTCAATTTTCTGGCCCGGTGGCACTGAGGGTTGAGGCTCTGGATGCCACACCTCACGCCACACCGGCAACCCGGATTCAGGAACAGACTCAGGCCACCGGGGGTCAACAAGGAAGGGAAGGGATTGAGCATCCAGAGTATGCTCTCCCAGGAAGGAAGGGGGGATCTGGGCCTAGCACCACTCCTTTGTGGCTCCTGATGGAGATCAGAGGCAGTGCAGGGAACACGCGGTGCAGTGACTAGGGGGTGGAGCAGTGGCAGATGTTGGCATGTCAGTGTCTGGACATCATTGCACAACCACGCTCTGGGGAGGGGGCACTATGCTAAAATACCCCAGAGGACCAGGGAGGCAATGAAGGCTCCAGGGACCTAGCTCACATCCCCAATGCAGGACCATCCCTCCACCAATCACCCAAGGCTCTCGACCAGGATGGACCCTGTAAATACAGAAAGGCCACCAGGGTATGTGGGGTGGGGAGGGGTGACCCAGGGGGCTGGTCCCAGAGGAAGAAGGTCGCAGGCAGGGAGTAGAGGCAATGGTCAAGCGGGCACTTCCAAGAGATGCCCTGGTCCACTGGAATGAATAAATAGAGTGTAAAAATTATAAATAGAGTATACATATAAAAAAAAAAAACTATAGGCCAATCAGCCTTACCCTGGTAGATGGAAACATCTTGGATGCCATTATAAAAGATGAATTACAGGTGCATAGGGAGAAAATAAGCACCTTTGATAGAAAACAACATGGTTTTCACAAGGGCAGATCATGTACCACAAACATATTAACCTTCTATGAGAACGTTAGCAAGGAACTAGATAGAAATCACCCAATAGATGTTGTCTATTTGGACTTTAAACAAGCCTTTGATTTGATTCTGCATTGGCCATTATAGAAAAAATTAATGGAATTGGGGTAGAAAATTCATTAACAAAGTGAATAACAGTATGGCTAACCAATCATTTTCAGAGAGTCAAAATAAATGGTCTTCGCTCATTGAAAGGACAGGCTACCAGTTGTGTTCCCAGGGATCTGTTCTGGGACCCATACTCTTTGACATCTTAATAGCAGACCTTGAGTAAAACGTAAATAGTTGAAGCTGTAAACACATGGATGACATGAAAATGGGGTGTCTGCACTACTAAAGAACCAGATGGGATATAGTCAAACAGACTTGGATAACATAATGCAGTGGGCCAACAAATGGGGGATGTATTTCAGTATAGAGAAATGTGCTGCAATGCATCTAAAAGTTTGAGGAGTACATACTTAAGCATACAGAGTGTGAAAAGGAGCAGGGGTTGACAACATACAATAAATTTGGGCTGGAAGATCAGTGTGGTGAGGTTATTGCTAAAGTAAACCAAGTATGGGGGAACATAAATAAATCGATCAAAAGTAGGGACAAGGCAGTAATATCATCACAGTATAGGGCCTACATTAGACCATTATTGGACTATTTTATGCAGATTTGGGCACCGTACAAGAAAAATATATAAAGGCCGTTGAAGGGGTACAAAGGAGAATGACTAAATTCAGCTAAGGTATGAGGGAATTAACATATGAACAGATTGGAGAAACAAAGCTTAAAACCCTGGAGTCCAGGTGACTAAGGGGAGAAACGCTTTTCATGTTTGATGTCATATAAAACCCTGAATTAATGACAGTTCTTGGTCTTGAGTTCAAACAAGACATCAAGACAACAACAGGACATCCCCTTCAAATAAAATCAAATAAATTTAAAAATACCAAAAGGAAACATTACTTCATGCAGAGGGTGGTGGAATTTGGAACAGCTTCACCCTAGAAGTGGTAATAAGTAAAATAAGCAGATCCTTAAAGGAGCACTGGAAATCTACATGGCTACAACAACACTGGAATAATACTGCTGAATTAGTGGGAGTATGTTACAAGGGTCCTTGACCTCTATCTACTCTTATAATCCTTGATATAACCTTAGTATAAGTGTGGCTGGAACAGAGTGAACAGTTTGGTGGTTGCTCAGGTCAGAAGCATCTTAGAAACATAGAATTTGCCAGCAGAAAAGGACCACTTGGCCCACCCATTCTGCCCAGATGGTCCCTGACTGGTCTGTCTCCACAGACCCTACCTGGTCTCCGGCAGCCCTCCCTCTTCCCTCTCTAATTACTAATATTCTCCTATGTCTATTCCATATATGCTTGAAGCCCCCTACTGTTCTCACCTCCACCACTTCCACTGGCAGTCTGTGCCAGGCATCGTCCACTCTTTCAGTGAAGTAGTACTTCTTCACATACCTCTTAAACTTCTCCCCTTCCTGCTTTGTCACTTGCCTTCTGGTTCTGGAGCTCTTTCTCCTTTAAAAGAGACTCCTATGCTGGACCTTGTTCACCCCCGTGAGGTACTTATAGGTCTCTATCATGTCCCTTCTCGCTTTCCTCTCTTCTAGGATGTACATGTTGAGGTCCCTCAGTCTCTCTTCATAGGGCTGTTGATATAACCCTTGCACTATTTTGGGTGCCCTCCTCTGGACTGCCTGCACCCTGTTTATGTCCTTCCTGAGGTGTGGCCTCTAGATCTGGACACAATACTCCAGGTGGGGTCTCACAGGTGAGTGATATAGTGGTAACACCACCTCTTCCCTCTTCCTGCTGGTGATACCTCTCTCTATGCATCCCAACATTCCACTGGTCCTACCCACTGCTTTCTCACACTGCCCTGTTACTTTGAGGACATCAAATACAATAACTCCAAGGTCTCCTTCCTGCTTAATGACTTTCACTACCTCTTTCCCAACCTGTCCTAAGGTCCTGGGATCCTATGCTCTACAGTAGGTGCATTTTTGTGCACTTTTTGGCACTGAACCTTAACTGCCATGCTCTTGACCACTCCCTGAGTTTCCCCACATCCCTGTGCATTATCTCTCCCCATCCTGAGTATCTGCCCTATAACAGATGTAACAGCCCCCAGACTCACCTTGACTGTTCCTGGGCCCTCAGGGTCCACACTGCTTCCACTTCTGAGGGGGCCAGCATGAGTTCACTGATTGATGAAATACCTGAATGGAAAAATGGCGCAGTGTCTACACCTGGGGTAGTGATATCTGTGGACAAACTGCAGGTTACCCCCCCCAGGAAAATACAATAACTGCCCCCCACAGGCACTTCCCCATACACAGTAACAGAACACAATTTGTAATAACCAGTGGTACCAAATTGTAACCTAAAGTAACCTCAGTTTTATTATAGGGAGAGGAAAGGAGGGAAAATCTAGCACAATGATAATAAATGCAACAACAATTATACCCCCACCCAGTATTCCCCACCTGCCACCTGCTGGCACACTTATGACTTTCCCTCAAATTGCCATGGTCAACAGTTACCAAATTGCAGTGGGTACCACACTGGGGGTGCTGAGAGGGTGGGAGTCTGATGGCTCGAGCTAGGATGCTTGCATTGGGGCCCAATACTTTTAAACACACAAACTTTTGCTGGAATACCTGGGTTCACTTGGCTCTTTCAGAGTACAGCCTGGGACTTAACCCCTTTACTAGCTAGCTAGCTGTAATAGGAACTCCCTGAGCCACAGCCCAGGGGTACTTGCAGTCTGGATGAGGGGGGTTGCAGAGACCTGTTCAATGGTACCATGCTGGGATCAGAAGTTGGTGGTGCACCACAGCAGCAGGATGCTGGAAAGCAGCAGCTGGCTGAAGGAATGCAGAATGCTGAGCTTCACCTGCTAGGCCTTTCAAATCTTTGCTTCTAAGGTCTTTGTACATAGTGATCACCTGGCAGGCCTCTCGACACCTTCTTCCCTGTGGGATGCTGGGGGCCTTGGCAGGCTGGGCTTTCTCTGGGCTTTCGCTGGCTTTCTGTGGAGCAAATGTACAGCAGTTGGGCTTTGGCACAGTCTCTAGCCCCCACAATGCACTTTGATAGGACTAGCAACAGTTCAATTCAAGCAGTCTCAAGTATTTTGCACAGTTATAAAGTCTCTGAATTTTAGACTGCAACTCACAAACTCACAAAATGCAGGTTCAAAAACTCAGCAGGAACACAATCAGCTGCTAAATTCAGTCCCAGCTGTTTCAATCCTTTCTTTTTCAGGTGCTTTCCCTTTCTGAAGTTCTGGGGTCAAACTGGCCATAGGGCTCATAAGACATGCCTTTGGGCTAAGTATCCCATGAGCAATCTCTCGACTCTCAAGGGGAATCTCTGGCTGGCAAAAAGCCCCTCTGGTGGGCTTTCATGGGTTTTTATAGCCTTTTCAAAGTCCCAAGCTGATTGGTTGCAGTTCTCCCGGGCTTTCTCTGGTACCCTACAACTTTTCCCAGCAGTGCCCCCTGCTGCTGGGACTTACTGGAGGCCACCATTACTGTTTACATTGCTGCCCTGATGCTTTTCATTAATGCCCATTCATGGGCTTACAGTTACTTGTCCTGACTCTGCTTGGTCAGTGGGAGCCAGAACATCCTTTGTTTTATTTGTGGGAGCTCCCTTTAGCCCACCAGGGCTCCCAAAATACATACCCCCTTCTGTGCCCTTTTTCTACTGCACAGTGGAGTCGCTGCTCTTTTGGGAAGTTATGGCCCACGCATGCATATATGGCGCATTGCGGACATCTTGTTGATTTACATTTTTCGATCCGCTGCTTCACCACTGTCCCACAGACCAAGCTATGTCCCCCCAAGTGCTCAGAGGTGTGAAAATACACTTTGGACCTCAGCCCCCTTCTGGCATGGGGCAGAAGAACCATCACCACCGGTGGCTGCAGCCACAATGACCTCCTGGGTGCAACTGACCCGAATTCCTTCCGGGACCACTGGATGCCCTCTGGTCCCATTGCTGCAGTCCAAGGGACCAGAGAAAGAAAGAGGATTCCCACAGGGGTGTAGCCCCATAGAGATAAGCCCCAATTAAGGGGGGGGAGCTTACACAGATTTTGGTGTCATCTGCAAAAAAGGCATACCTTCCCTTCCAGTTTTTCTGCAGTCATTTACTAAAATGTTCAGTTTATACAAAGGAGGGGGCAGGAAATGGGCCAGCAATAAGTGATAAGGGCAGGAAGGGCACAGAAATGGACACAGGTCCCTTTCCAAAGGAAATGGTCCTCAGGGAACTGGAGGCAATAAGAGTTGATAAGGTTATGGGACCAGATGGGGTGCACCCTAGGATACTGAAAGAGCTAAGAGAAAAGTTGGCAGAACCTCTGACAACCCTGTTTAACCTGTTATTGGAAACAAGGGAGGTACCCAAGGACTGGAGGAGAGCTGATGTTGTCCCTCTATACAAAAGTGAAAACAGGGAGGAAGTGGGGAACTCCAGACTGGTCAGCCTGACCTCAGTAGTGGGAAAGGTCATGGAAACACTACTAAAAGAAAGAATAGTGGAACACCTGGTTGTCCACTGTCTACAGGATCCAATGCAGCATGGTTGTACAGGAGGGAGGTCATACCAGACTAACCTCATTGAGTTCTTCAACTGGGTAACCAGGGAGGTGCATCTGGGAAGGGCAATGGATATGGCCTACCTGGATTTCAGCAAGGCCTTTGACACCGTGCCACATAGAAGGCTGTTAAACAATCTGGGGAGCACGGGGGAGATAAAGAAGATAGTGAAGTGGGTGGAGAATTGGCTGGATAATAGGACCCTGAGGGTGCTGGTAAATGGCATTCACTCTTCAGAGGGTAAAATGACCAGTGGGGTACCACAGGGATCAGTGCTGGGCCCAGTCCACTTCAATGTCTTTATCAGTGATATTGCAGAGGTCCTGGAAAGGAGAATTTGCCTGTTCACTGACGACACTAAGCTCTGTAACAGGGTGGACACACCAGGGGGAGTGGATAAAATTAGGGGAGATTTAAGGAAGCTGGAGAATTGGTCAAGGGATTGGCAGCTAGGTTTCAATGCAAAAAAGTGCAAGAAATTGCACATAGGGCACAAAAACCCAGGAGCTACATGTCAGCTGGGATGGGGGTGAGTGTGGGGGAATAGCATGCTCCAAGAAAAAAAGAGACCTGTGGCTGATTATCTCTGATGACCTCAAGGTAGGCAGGCAGTGTGACCAGGCAGCAGGAAAGGCAAACAGGATGCTGGAATGCATAGGCAGGGAACCACCATCAGAAAAGGGGAGGTAATAATTCCATTATGCAGGACATTAGTGAGGCCACACCTCGAATACTGTGTCTAGTTCTGGAGGCCTCATCTACATAAGGACATAGACAGGGTGGAGGTGGTTCAGAGGAGGGCAACAAAAATGGTGCAGGGACTACATTGCAAGCCCTAAGAGGATAGGTTAAAGGAATTAAACATGCAATCCCTGGAGAAGAGGAGGGAGAGGGGGGATATGATTAAGATATTTAAGTACCTCACAGGGAAGAATAAAGTACAGGAAGTACAGGAGAATACTATATTCCAAAGAAAAAGATGCTCGAGGGCGAGGGGGCACAAGATGAAACTGGAAGGAGGGAGGTTCAGAGGGAAGGTGAGGAAGTACTTCTTCACATAGAGGGTGGTGGACAACTGGAACAGCCTTGCAGTGGAGGTGGTGGGGGCAAAAACTATAACATGCTTGGGATTGGCATAGAGGATTGCTGGTAGTTGGTGGGGTAGAACCTAATGCCAGCAGTGCATGACAGAGCGCAACTGTTAATGGTAATAGGTCAGACTAGGTGAACTGAAGGCCCTTACCTGCTGACAGTTTCTATGTTTGTATGTTTCTAAGAGGATCGGTCCCAGTACTGAGCCTGGTGGCACCCTTCTGGTCATTCTTCCCTCATTAAAGTGAGTGCCATTAACCACTACCCTCTGTTGCCTATCCAGCTTCTTACCCAGTTTACCACTTTGGATTTCACCCTAGGCTGCTCAATTTCTTTATTAGTCTCCTGTGTGGCATAATGTTGAAAGCCTTGCTGAAGCCCAGATAGGCCATGTCCACTGCCCTTCCATGACATATTTCTCTGGTCACCCAGTTGGAGAACTCAGATAGATTCATCTGCTTCAACCTCCCTAATGTGCATCTATGTTGCCTTTGGTCTTGTAGCCCATTGGATATAAGAAACTCGACTAACCTTTCCTTTAACAGGGTCTTCATTAATTTCTCCACCACTGATGTGAGACTGACTGACTTATAGTTGCTAGCATCCTCCCTGATACTGCTCTTCTGGAGCGAGACCATGTCTGCTCTTCTCCAGCCCTCAAGAAGCATGTCTTTCCAGTGAGCTGTTGAATAAGGCTGGTAGTGGTGCAGCAAAAACATCCGAGTTCCTTTAGTACCCTTGGGTGTATCCTGTCCTGTCCTGTGCACTATGATACCTGCAACTCCCTTCAGGACTCTTTTCTCTAAAAATGGACGTGTGCCCCCCCCATTGTTCTTTCTGCTCTCTGGTGGTCCATCCCCAGCTCTTTCCACTGTGAAGACTGAGCAGAAGTACCTGCTCAGGATGTCTTTCTTTTCTTGATCTTCTTCTGTGCAGCCTCCCTCTGTCTAGTCTAGCTGAATACAATAAGGACCTAAATGATATATTGGGTAAAGTGGCAGAAACAAATGATGTTATAATCATGGGAGATTTCAATTATCCAGGTATTGATTGGGGAAGCCACCCAGCTTCAAATAATCAAGAAAGTCTGTTCTTAGAAGCCATAGGAGCAGTGGGATTAAACCAACTTGTGGAGAAACCAACAAGGGCAAATAACATACTGGACTTAGTTTTAACTAATATACCAAATGAATTATCAGATTTCCTGTTTAAACCTCCACTAGGAAATAGTGACCATGATATTATTCAATTTTCTATTAAAACAAATAAAGGTTTTAATAAAAATCTGATATATATTAAAAACTATGATCAAGCAAATAATAAAATTATGAAAAACATCCTTAAAAAAATAGATTGGGAGAATATCTTATCAGATTCAGCAGTGGATGAATGTTGAGACAGAATAAAAAATATATTGCAAACTATTGAATGGTACATGTCTTTAAAACAAATCGATAGCAAAAAAGGTAAAATACCTCCATGGATGACTTAAAAACTCAAAAGACAAATAAAAAAAGGAGAATAGCTATATAAACTATAAAAAATCTAAAATGCAACAATCATATTCCAAATATAAACAAGAAGTAAGAACAACCAAATCATTAATCAAAATAGAAAAAAGAAATTTCGAACTAAAACTATCCATGAATAAAGGAAATAATAAGGCTTTTTCCTTTTATATTAACCAACTGAGTAAAGACAAAAATTATATACAAACTCTAATATCAAATTGAGAAAAAAATAAATGACCCAACTGATATAGCTACTATCCTAATCAACTATTTTGGTACAGTTTTTGGATGAAAAATCAGACGTAATGTAAGACAGAAATAAATAATGATGTACCACCACCTATCGAGATCACTGAAACAAAAAAGTACTTGACCAACTCAGATTGAATGCAGCAGCAGGACCTGATGAAATCAGTCCAAAACTGCTAAAGAATTTATTGACAGAAATAAGTATACCATTAACTATAATATGTAATAAATCAATTGCAACTGGCCATATACCTGTGGAATGGAAATCAGCAGTTATCTGTCCTATATTCAAAAAAGGTAGTAAGACCAACCCGGAGAGCTATCATCCAATAAGCCTTACTTGCATCCCATGTAAACTTTTAGAAAGTATATTAAAACACAAGTTCGAGGAAGAAACAAAATGTTTGGAACTACATGATAACACACAGCATGGATTTAAAAAATGCAGGTCATGTGCCACAAATTTAATATTATTTTATGAATCAGTAAGCCAAAGCCTGGATAATGGCAAACAATGTGATATTGTCCTTATTGATTTTAAAAAAGCTTTCAATAAAGTATGTCATCAGACATTAATAAATAAACTAATAGATATTAAATACAGCCCATATTTAGTTCTGTGGGTAACAAATTGATTAATGGAAAGAACTCAAAGAGTGGATATCCAGGGAATACTTTCTAATCCAATTGAAGTGACAAGTGGAGTGCCACAAGGATTGATCCTTGGCCCTTTTTTTATTCAATTGTTTTGTATCTGATTTACAAGATGGGATCAATATAAATATTCATAAATTTGCAGATGACACAAAATTATCAAAAGAAGTGTCATGCACATTTGATGGTATGATGATACAAGATAGTCTAAACATAATATCTAGTTGGTTTAAAAAAAATGGGATGGAAATCAATTATGATAAATCTGTAGTAATTCATCTTGGAAAAACAACCCAAAGTACACATACCTTATTGATTCTATACAATTACGTACAGTGGAAAATGAGAGAGACCTTGGTGCAATAATAGACAGTACATTTAAACATAGAATACATATTAGAACCATGGTCCACAGGGCTAATAAAATTATTAACATCATAAGAAAATCATTCATAACAAGGGATAGGTACACTTTGATAAATCTCTATAAAAATTATGTACGTCCTCATTTGGACTATGCTTTCCCATTATGGTCTCCATATAATAAGCAGGATATACATCTTATTGAATGGGTACAGAAAAGAACAACAAAAATTATACCTAGCCTGTCCAGACTTCCCTATGAGGATAGAATCAAGGAACTCAAGCTCATGCCACTGGAAGTAAGGAGAAAAAGGGGGGACTGCCTCCTTTTCCCTAATATTATTAATGACCCAACTTTAGTGAAGGATTATGGCATAACCAAAAATAGTAGAAACAGACACTTGAGATCGCATAGTAATCAATTTGAATTACCAATGACAAACACTAAAAAGATAGAACATTTTTTTACTATGCGCACAATAGCATTTTGGAATAGGTTACCAAATACAGTACTGAATATACAGGAACCACACAAGTTTGAAAAATAACTGGATAAATATCTTGGTTTTTGAAGCAGTGCCTCACTAGTGTGGGGCAATGAAGATGATGGGCTCACCTCTAATTACGTCCAAAGTGTATGAAGTACAAATTCTATGACATCCAGACTCCCATTCCATGCTATTAATATGAATGGCCTGGAATGGGTGTTTCTGATGTCATAGAATGTTCAAGCAGTATGAAAACAGAGAGCAGCAACTGCTGAGCACAGAGGGATTCAAGGTAGTTACAAGGGCAACACAATTAGGTAATCAATTTAACAAGAAGGTCAAAAACACATCAGAATAGTGGGTAGCCAGTAAAAGAACAACTAGAGGGCATCCAGAAGTCTGAAAACTATTTCCTATCACCTTTAATGCCTCCCTTATTTTTCCCCACGTTTTCTTTGCCACACCCCGGCAATCCTCCCCTACTAGGCAGTTTCTGAGGCAGTCTCTCATTCCTTTAAAAACCTGCCCTTCTTAAGTCCAGGACCCTAGTCCTAATGTGGTTTGCTTCTGCTCCTGTCTTAATGTTGAACCACACTGTACGGTGATCACTGGTACCTAGTGGACTAACCACTATGACGTCTGCAATGCTGTCCCTATTTGCAAGCACCAGATCTAGAACAGCCCATCTCTAGTAGGTTTGCTGACTAGCTGCTTGAGAACCCCCCCCTCGAAGCAGTAAGGAGGAAGCAGGGTGTGCCGAGTGGGATCAAATCCTGCATGGACAGTAGGTCCTGAGGTAGATAGGGAACTCTGGGCAGACTAGATGGACCTTTGGTCTTTTTTGGCCATCATTGTCTATGCTTCTGTAATCCTATGTGTCCTGGTGGGAAGGGGAAGAGTAAAGAACAGTGCAAATACATAGTACTGTGCAATGCACAAAAATAAAATAATACAGAAATAAGTACAGTATAACAAAATAAGTAACTTACACAAAAATGCTTCTAATTAATAAAATTGCAATCAATTTGCGGAAAGAAGAGCAAAGGAACATTATGCAGTGGAGCAACAATGCAGTATGGTGGGGGGCAAGGGTAGTGACTGATAACTGGGGGAGATTGCTTGATTCAAAATGCAGAGTTTATCTTCATTTGTGAGGGGACAAGACTTTCATAGATCACTTGTGGCTTCACTACTCATGAGTTATGGTCTTGCCCCCTCATACTTGGAGATAAATTGCATATGTTGCATATTTTGAGTCAGGCCATTGTGTATCCCCTATATGTTCCGCAGTCAGTACTAGAATAAAGTGTTCTGAAAACTGTGGCAATGCTGTGTGCCTGATGGAGTGGACGGGGTGGGGTTAACAGCGTGAGAGGGAGAGCAGGGAGGGGGAATCAATCCTGTAGAATGATTAGAGGCTGCTAAGTTAAAAGTGTGAAAACTAGACAAGAAAAGACAAATGGATGGGGTTAAATGTTTTATTTTGAACAGCTAGATGTGCCTTGCTAACGGGGGGGGGGGTGGTGGTGGAGATAATAAAATCAGTTGAAATGTGATTTTGAAGTTACAGCAAACAGTGGGGGTTGTTTGTTTTTTTTTCTTTAGCAACATGGCTGCCAGAAACTGTTTAAAAAAAAAAAATTCTGGGAGGCATGGATATCTTGGTGCACTGTGTCCTGGTTGTCAGAAGGGTTCCCAGACTGGTGGTTGTCACCACATAAAGCCCATGGTTCTGAATGGTTTAGGCTGATCAGTCACAGGAAATTTCCTACCCATTTTATAAAATCCCATCATAGGATACCTCCACTCTCTGATCACTGGAGTCCCATTAGTGGATCCTACTTATAGGGAGTAGGACTGCTTCTGCCTGCTTCGCTGGTGGGCAGCCACATATGTTGTGGACAGAGTCAGACCACAAGACCCTCCAGGGAGCCCCTTGGGAGGGGAACCCCCCCATCTCAGTCTTTCACCTCAGTGATTTGGGGTTTCTGGGGATTGAAACCTGTAAATGACATGTGCTACATCATGAACTGTTTGCCACCTCCTGGGCCTAGCAAGTCCTCCTAATCCAGTCCCAACTAGGACCCTCTCTTCTCATCTCTGCTGCTGCCAAGCTCTCCATGAGAGCAACTCTCTGGCATAAACAGGAAATGAGTCCCCTTTTATCTTTACAGGCCAGAACACTATGTTGTATCCTTCCCCCATGGAGAGCACTTGGACTGAAAAAAACATGAACCCCCAACTGTGTGGAAGTGGGGGTGTTACATAAGAACACTTGAAAGGGGCACTATTGAGCACTCTTGCCTAACAGACATGCATCACTTCATCGCTGCAGAATTGCAATCTTATTAACAAAATAAACAAAAATATTTCTTCTCTTAGGATTTAAGAACAGCAGTACCAAGTAGAACTCAAGAAGAGGAATCGAATGATATCAATTTCTACCATGGGATGAATGACTAAGGGAGGAATGGGCAGCTCTAAAAATGTACAACCAACAGAGCAGCAGGCCCTGACTGTGCCTGCTGGAACATCCAAGTCTAGTACGCCACCTTGGAACCCACTGGCCATATCCATGAAGGCCATGGATGGAAAGGTAGAGGTGATCCTTTGCTGCAAGGGCAAGCAAGACCTAAAAATTGAATCAGCTACCAAGACAGCTTCACAGGCCAAGGCACAAGCTACCAAAGCTATGAAAGTGACTACCAAGCTGGTACAAGAAAACAACCAGCTCAAATATAGAATGGAAGCTATAGAGAATGCCCAGAAAACAGTGAATCTTAGGTTGGTTGGACTGCTGGAAGGTAGTGAAGATTCTGACCTTGTAGCCTTTCTTCAATCCTGGCTACCCGGTACATTGGGCTTAGACTCAGGGACTGTGATGGCTCCTCAATCCTTAAAGCTTATCGGATCTCCCCATGAGCTGTCCCAGTGCAGCCCCAACCTTCCCCAGAGCCATCTTGATCGTTACAATGGGGGTTGCCATTCGGGACTTATTCCTACAAGCTACGAGGGAGTCACAAGATTTTAACTTCTCGGGGACTACTCTGCACCTTTTTCTGGATCTCTCCTTCGTCACTCATGCAAGAAGGAAGAAGTTTGATGCGGTGAGGGCCCATCTCCGGAGTCTGGGAATTGTGCACTTGTTATTGATGCCTGCTTGTTTACGTATACATTATGGAGGTCATACATATATTTACACTGACCTGCTTGAAGCTGGAAGAAAGGTGGAGGTACTGGAGAATGAATTTTCTGCCGTTCGATTGCTGAGAGATGATGAATCTGAGGAGGACACCTGAAGGACCTAATCAGTAACTTTTTGTTTATTTGATCACTCTAAGCTATTATATGTGGTGCTTCAGTAAGGACTAGAGACTGGTTTAGGCCTCTTGAATGGTAATGGTGGATACCTCGTGGCAGCCTACTATGCAGTAATTTGCAACATGTAGTTGAATGTTTCTTTTCATATTGTCTAAAGGTGTTTTTTTCTAATCTGGGAAAGTTTTAGGGGTTTGTCGCAGGTTTATAAGTCATCTACCTTGAACAATATTCTTTATTGCTTTATGCCACTCCATTTATTATATTAGGTCAGCTAAGAGTTATAGGGCCCGATTCTAGAAGGTTGGTGGAAGTCGCCACAAAACATGACTTGTGCCAACTGCAACTGCGACATTGACCCTGCAGCCTATTCTAGAAGGGGCAGGGTCTCCACATCTGAGTCCTGCGACTTGCAATGTGCAGCCAGGTACGCCGAACAGAGAGTGCATATGTCGAGCATGTCACAAGCTGCAACAGGTATGCCGCAGGTCGCAAGTCCCCTCCCATGCCCAGTAAGCCTCATTAGGCACCCTGCAGGGCTGCCCACACCAACTGCCCCCTGAAGCATCCATTAAGAGCCCCGCAGGGCTGCCCACACCAACTGCCCCCAAAGTGTTAAGTATGAGCCTCACAGGGCTGCCCACAACCCCAGCCCACCGAATCCCCCATTGCGAAATGCCCTGCAGGGTGGTGCAGTCACCCACCACCCATGCCCCAACCCTGAGTCGCCTCCGCAAATGCGACATACACCCAGACAAGCCCTGGTAGTCTAGTGGCCCCCCGCCCAGCCATGCCAGTCCACCCAGCACCCCCCACTCGTCCCCAGCCGGCGACTGGCACAGCCCATCTCACACCTCCATGGCCAGCCACCGAGTTCTGTAGGAGCGCTACTGTAAAGACGCGCTCAGCAGCAGAGGAAGTGGCCAACATGACTAATGGACTAGCTGGGAGGAGCAGTTCATGGCCACAACTATAGACAGTGAAGACCTCAGTGGTGAGCAGGTTTCCAACTGAGGGAGTGAGTACTTTAGGGATGGCCAAACATGAGGAGCTTAGCAGGGCTCAGTATGCTGACCCATTCTTGCAGAAATATTGATAACTGCTCTGGCAGCTAATGGTTCCTCAGGAATACAGGAAGCAGCTCTTGGCCCTAGCCCTTGACATTACTTTCCCAGGATGCCTGGGAGTGAACCAAATAAAAAGGTGACTGATGAACAATTTCTCTTGGCTCAGTATTTTTATAGATGTGGCAAACTACTGCTGGACTTGTCTACAGTGCTGGGCATGGGGGAAGTTGGGGACAAGGCTAAGGCAGCTTTGATTCTTCTACCTATAATTCAGGAACCCTTTCAGTTGGGTAGCTGTGGATATTGTGGGTCAACTAAACACTAAATCACACAGGCAAGAGATGCATACTGGTGGTCGTGGGCTATAGAACCAGGTAACCTGAGGTAATGGCCATGTCCTCCATAGAGGCAGGGAGGGTGGTTAACAAATTCCTTGGGCTATTCAGTAAGTAAGATTTCCCCAGGAGATTCTGCCTAATCAGGACACACATTTTACATTAGCCATAAGCAATTTCTTATGCTTTCCTCTAGATTACATGGAAGCCATGTTACTCAATTTTCCCATATAACCAACCCTTGCACGTCTATGGGAACATGTTCTCTGTATATTGCTTTATTTAAACAGGAATCCCTGTATAACTGGGAGCCCTGATTTGAAGATTTGAAAGAAGTGTGGGGTGCAACAACTCAGGGCTATACAACCCTGAGACTACTGGCTGTGTTGAACATTTTTAACTTAAAACAATGCTATAAGCATTTGCTAACCAACATGCAAGGGATTAGGACAAGTATTTACCCTGTCTTTTATTCTCATATAGAAAAGTCCAACAGGAGTCCATAGGGTTTCTACCTTCAAGTTTATGTTTGGCCACAGAGTGTAGAGGCCTTATACGGTGTCTAGAAATTGGTGAATGGGAGGGTGAAATTGCTTTTCTAAGGAAACCTGTTGTGGAGTTTGCCCAGAACTTCAGGTTATAGCTCAAGGAGCTCATGGAGCTTAACCAGGAAGACCTAGTGGCTGCACAATAGAGACTGAAAATGTGGTACAACTGTGTGGCCAGAGTCTGGAAATACAAGGTCGGACAACATGTGATGGTATTCATATCGGTCCAAAACAAAAACAGCAGGCAGCTTGGGAGGGTACGTTCTTTGTGGGAAGGAAGGTAAAGGAGGTAGATCATGTGGTGGAGCTGCCAAACACAAGCAGAGGGATACTATGTAAATATGCTGAAAGAGAGAGAGAGAATGGTCCTAGCAGGGTGTAGCTACCCAGAGGACAAGATGAAGATGGATCCACTAGTAAATCTTCTGGTTGAGATTCAGGAAGGAACCTTTGTGGATGCCAGCATCCTCTTTGAGTGACTGACATCTGCAAAAGTGACAGAGATGAGCGGGATGTTTCAGCCGGTATACCATACTGGTTAGGCATGCTGTGGGCATGGGAACACAGGTTGTATTGAGGCAGTCAGCCTACATGGGTCCTGAGGAGGTGACACATACAAGTGGCCTGAGATCAGGGGTTTGGGACCCTACAAAAAGGAGTTAAATGTTGCAGTGAGCCTTTTGTATACATGAAGTGAGACATATCTATATTAATTTGCCTATGTTTAATTTCTGTGTTAGCTGCAATAGTCAGCATTGCCATATTTTAGCATTGTGAAATATAACACTACACAGCACTATATGATTTGCAAAAGTTCAACTGTACTGAATGTAATGTTTACACTGTTTTCTATATTTGTATTTATTTGTCTTACCAAGAAAATGCTCCATTGAGCAGTGCACATTTAAAAGGAGGTCCTGCTTAGGACACAAAATAGTACAACAAATCAAAAATACAAAGCAGATGACAGTGAACATAGGTGGTAAATAAGAAATATAAATGGAGGACAGTATTCATCAATAATAAATGTTTTTACATGGTAGGTAGAGGTGTATATACAGAGCATTAACATAGAAACATAGAATGTGTTGGCAGAAAAGGACAACTTGGTCCACCCATTCTGCCGAAGTGTTCCCTGCCTAGTCTATATCTGCAGACCCCATCTGCTCTTTGGCACCCCTCACCCCTCCTGGCCTCTGCTCTAATACACCTCTGTGACAATCTCATGCATGCTTGAAGCCTCCACTGTTGTACCCTCCACCTTTTTTTCTGTTCCAGGTGTCTACCACCCTTTCAGTGAAGAGATATTTCCTCACACCTCTCCTGAACTCCCACCTGCAGCTTCATCACATGCCCCCTAGTCCTGGTGCTCATCCTCATTTGGAAGAGGCTCTTCTCCTCCTGTACCCTGTTCACCCTTCTAAGGTACTTGTAGGTCTTGATCATGTCACCTCTCACTCTTCTCTCCTCTCCTTCAGGGTGTACATTTTACAATCCCTTGGTCTCTCCTTGTAGGGCTTCCTGTGCATTCCCTGCACCATTTTGGTTGCCCTCATGTGGACTGCCTTCCCCTTGTTACTGTATGTTCCTTCTGAGGTACTGACTCCAAAACTGGCCACGGCATTCCAGGTAGAGGTGTACCAGGGAGTGATACAGTGGTGGCACCGCCTTCCTCCCTATGAGCCCCAGCATGACATTAGTCCAGCCCTCAGCCTTGTCACACTATGCTGCCACTTTGAGGTCCTGTGATATAATAACCCCAAGGTCTCTTTCCAGTCTATATTCATCCCCATCCTATACTCAGCACTGGGCTTATTATGCCCTAGGTGTGTGATTTTGCACTGTTTGACATTGAACCTCAAATGCCTTGTCTTTGACCACTCCTCGAGTTTCCCTGGATCACAACACATTTTCTCCATCCCCCGAGTTTCCACTCTATTGCAGATTTTGGTGTCATCTGCAAAAAATCATACCTTCCACTTCATTTTGTTTTTGCAATGTCCCCTATAAAGACATTGAAAAGGAGTAGTCCCAGCATCGAACCCTCTGGTACACTGCTGGTCACTCTCCCATCCCTAGAGTGCATGCCGTTAACCACCATTCTCTGTCTTCTATGTATTAGACAGTTTCAAACTCAGTTTATCAATTTGGACCTCACCTCTAAGCTGTCAACTTCCTAATCAGCCTTCTGTGTGGCACAGTGTTAAAGGGCTTACTGTAGTCCAGCTAGGCTATGTCCACTGCCCTCCCCTGGTCTAATTCCCTGGTCACCCAGTCAAAGAAATCTATTAGATTCATTGGGCATGACCATCCCCTGTGAGTCTGTGCTCCCTGTGGTCCTGCAGCACATTGGATTCTAGATGCTCAACCAGCCTCCCCTTTGGCAGGGTTTCCATTAATTTCCCCACCACTGAAGTTAGAGTGACTGTTCTGTAATTGCTAGCCTTCTCCCTGCTGCCGCTCTTATGTAGAGTGACCATGTCAGCCCTTCTCCAGTCCTCTGGAACCATACCTGTTTCTGGTGAGCTGTTGAACAAGGCTGTCAGCAGGGCAGCTAGAACTTCCCAGAGCTCTTTCAGTACCCTGGGGTGTATCCTGTCCGGTCCATTACATCGCATAGAGAATAATGCATGTGCAGGTGTGTGTTATGAGTTTTTTTTTTAAACAGCTGAGGTGTGATATTTCAATCGTAAATGCTGACACTAGCAAAACAGCATCAGCGATTTTTTTCCCAAAATTGAAATCAATATACAGCAACTGGTAGAGAGAAGCCCCCAAGCAGCCCTGTTTTACTCCTGTCTCCTTACCTGGTTGTGCCATCCTCAAATCCATACATGGACAAGACTAGATTGGAAAGGGTGCCAGTGGAGGCAATGTAAAGCAGGATTGTTTTTATTTATTTATTGAGAGCAACACTGGAGAATACTGGTTGATGGGTGCAACTGTGACTGCTTCAGACAATTGAAAAGTTCTCAAGGTGAGTCAGCTCCTAGCGAGTAGAGCCGAGTGTGAGTACAACCAAAGCACTGGTGGAAGCGACGCACGGCAGAGGCAAGTGGCGTCTGCCAGCACCAGCTGGATCAGTTGGAGAAGGAGGCCCGTCATTGTACTCATTTATTAGGAGCCACACCAGCCCAAAGGAGAAAATAGGTAGTTCTGCTTGTTTCCTGGGGGTTTTAATAACTTTGACCTTTTAGTCTT
This sequence comes from Neoceratodus forsteri, assembly GCA_016271365.2. NCBI lineage: Eukaryota > Metazoa > Chordata > Ceratodontiformes > Ceratodontidae > Neoceratodus > Neoceratodus forsteri. Next base: position 1,227,876,892 of record CM057450.1, read on the forward strand.
GTGCCTGCTGAACTTTGTAATTTTTGGGTGTGCTCAATTTTAGTCACCTTTTAAAGTTATAAAAAAAATGGAATACGCAGACCCTTCTGAAGACTTCCTAGAACTCCTTTGTAAAGAAGGCTCTGTTATTAAATGCAACAATTGCAAAATGTATACTCTTATTACTATTGAGAATACTGAGAACTACACCAGTGATGATAGAAAGTTTGTATGTCAAAAATGCACAGAGCATAGGAAATGCAAAATGGAACTGGAAAACATAAAAAAAATGGCTGAATAAGTTAAAAAAAATGCATGATAACATTAGCAATGTACCACAACCCACTGAAAAAATTAGGGACAGAAAACAGAAAAAGAACAAGGGAGGGCAGTAGAGATCTGGACTTACCTATCCATTCCTCCAAAAAAGGTAGGGGATTAGGAACAGATGGCTGGGTTGAAGAATGCTCCTTTTTCAACAAAATAGTCATTTAAGAGAGGCAGAAGAGCAAGGGATGAGTGCCCAAACCAGCAAGGGTTGAGAGGGCTGGCTGGGGAAGTCCTCCTTCCCAACACCTCCATTGGACTGCCCCAGGGAAATCTGCCCAGCGTCCCAGCAGTGAGTGTCCAAGCCAGCAAGAGTCGAGAGGGCTGGCTGAGGAAGCCCTCCACCCACACCTCTGTCAGACCACCCCAGGGAACTCTGCCTAGTGTCCTAGCAGTAAGTGCCCAAGCCAGCATGAATTGAGAGGGCCAGCTAAGGAAACATAGAAACATAGAAGTTGAAGGCAGATAAGGGCTGCAAGGCCCATCCAGTCTGCCCATTTATTTTTCTACCTTATAAATGTGCCATCGGCCTTTGCTCTGTCAATGGCCTATCTATTCATACTCATCTGTATGGCTCCCTTATGCCTATCCTATGTCTGTTTGAAGCCCTGCACTGTATTCATATCCACCACTTCCTGAGGTAGGCCATTCCATGCATCCACTACCCTTTCTGTGAAAAAGAACTTCCTCACATTACCCTTTAATCGGCCTCCCTCTAATCTCATGCCGTGTCCTCTTGTCCTGCTATTTTTCTTATACTGAAACATGTTAGACTCTTTCATCTTGTTAATGCCCTTAAGGTGTTTGAATATTTTGATTATATCACCTCTCTCCCTCCTTTGCTTTAGGGTATACATATTGAGCTCCGTTAATCCGTCCTCGTATGTTTTCTGATGCAGTCCTTGCAACATTTTGGTTGCCCTTCTCTGGACTGCCTCAGTTTGGTTAATGTCCTTGTGAAGGTGTGGCCTCCAGTACTGCACACAGTACTCCAGATGAGGCCTAAACAGTGTCTTGTAAAGAGGGGTTATTATCTCCATCTTCTGACTTATGATTCCCCTACTAATACACCCTAACATCCCCCTAGCCTTACCTACTGCTTTGGTGGTCTGCTTGGATGATTTCAGGCCATCGGTGATGATGATGCCCAAGCCTCTTTTGTCCCCCTCCTAGCCTATAGGTGGCTTCAGGGTTTCTCTTCCCTATGTGCATGATCTTGCACTTCTTTGCATTAAACCTCAGTTGCCACTCTTCCGACCATTCTGCTAGTTTATCCAGATCTCTTCTCATTCTGCCCACCCCATCTGGATCATCTACTCTGTTGCAGATCTTGGTGTCATCTGCAAACAGACAATCCTTACTTTCCAGTCCATCTGCAATGTCACTGATGAAGATATTGAAGAGAACTGGCCCCAGGACTGATCCCTGAGGTACCCCACTTGTGATTTGCATCTCTTCTGACTGTATACCGTTTACCACCACTCTCTGTTTTCTGCCCATCAACCAGTTTGCCACCCAGTTGACCAACTTCTGACCCACTCTGAGCCACCCAGCTTATTAATCAATCTTCTATGAGGAACAGTATCGAAAGCTTTGCTGAAGTCAAGGTAGGCGACATCAACTGCTCCTCCTTGGTCCACCACTCTGGTTACCCAGTCAAAGAAATCTATGAGATTAGTTTGACAGGACCTTCCTTTTGTAAACCCATGCTGTCTTGGATCTTGTGCTCCTATGGATTCCAGGTGTTGCACTATCCTTTCCTTAAGGAGTGCCTCCATAATCTTGCCCACTACTGAGGTAAGACTGACTGGTCTGTAGTTCCCTGCCTCCTCCCTGCTACCACTCTTGTGGAGCGGGATCACATGAGCCCTTCTCCAGTCTTCTGGGACCTCTTCTGTACTCAGAGACTCACTAAACAGTTCTGCTAATGGCTCTGCTAGTTCCACCCTTAGCTCCTTTAGTACCCTGGGATGTATGCCATCAGGTCCCATTGCCTTGTCCACCCTGAGCTTATCGAGCTCTTGTAGGACCCTTTCTTTTGTGAAGGGTCTAATGCTCACCTCCCTCTCCCCTGTGCATATGGTGCTGAGCTGTGGGCTGTCCCCTGCCTTCTCTTCAGTAAATACTGAGCAGAAGTATCTATTTAGGATAGATGCTTTTACATGGTCCTCCTCTTCACATGCCTCCTTATCTCCTTTTGATCTTAGCAATACCCCCTCTGGACTTTCTCCTTTCGCTAATGTATGTATAGAAAGTCTTGTCACCTTCTTTTACTGTTTGTGCTAGTGTTTCCTCAGTTTGGGCCTTTGTCTGCCTTACCGCCTTCCCTGCTTCCCTTAGGGAAGTTTGGTATGTCTCCCTATCTTCATCCTGCTGCATTCCCTTATATCTCCTGAAGGCCAGCCTTTTGGCTCTGACCTTTTCTGCTACTGTTTTTGAGAACCAAAGTGGTTTCCTTCTCCTTTTACACTTCCTTTTCTCTCTAACACAATGGGATGTTGCTTCAAGTACTGCATCCCTAATGCTTGCCCACTTTGCCTGTACCACCTTACCTGTATTTCTTTTTGCCATGGCTAGCTTAACTCTATTGGCCATCTTATCAAAGTCAGCTTCTCTGAAGTCCCATATTTTTGCTTTGGAATGGGATGATTTAGTTGTAGTGGCCAAACTGAACCATGCCATGTGATGGTCACTGGCCCCCAGGTGACCTTCTACCTGGAGATCTGTGATCCTTTCCCTGTTAGTCAATACTAGCTCTAGGATATCCCTGTCTCTTGTGGGTTGTTGTACCAGTTGTTTGAGGCCCTCCCCCTGCAGGGAATCCACCATGTGTCTAGTTCTGGCAGATGTTCCTGCTGGTATTGACCAATCTGCATCTGGCATGTTGAAGTCTCCCATTCTCAGAAACTCTCCTTTAGCTGTCATGTTTTGTATATCTTCTAACAGTAATGTGTCTATGTCCTCCCCCTGGTCTGGGGGCCTGTAGACAACCCCAGTTCTTGTGGCTGTCCATTTCTTGTTTCCAGGGTGACCCACAGTTCTTCTGGCTCCTTGTGTGTATTCTGAATTTCTGTAGCTTTGATATTTTCGTTGACATACAGGGCCATTCCACCCCACCCCCCTTTTTGCACCTTGGTCTCTTCTGAACAGTACATAGCCAGGTACTGAAGTGTCCCAAGTGTGGTTACTGGTAAACCATGTCTCACTAATTGCTACTATGTCCAGTTTAGCCTCTGTCATTATTGCCTGCAGGTCTGGGATCTTGTTTCCCAGACTGTGATCATTTGTGTACATGATTTTCCATTGGCCAGATTTTGGTGTGTTAGTTGTTGGGTGAGGTCTGGCACTTCCCCTGGGCATCGTATGGGAAGTTGGACCTTTTTCCTTACTTGGTGATGCAAATGAACTGCAAACATGCTGAACTCTTGTTTGACCACTAGCTGGGGGCGGAGGGGTGTTCTTCCGATTCAACATATGGGATGCTGCACCCCTCTCCCCATTTGCGAGTTTAAATATTCTGCAAAGACGTCAAACTTCTGCCCCAATTCACCGACTCCCTCTTTAGTCAGATGCAGTCCATCAAATTTAAAAAACCTTTTGCTCCTAAAAATGTTGCCAGTTCCCTACAAATTTGTGTCCTTTTTCCTGGCACCAGCCCTTGAGCCACATGTTTAGCTCCCCTATTTTTCCTTCTCTGACCTTCTGTCCATCTGCCCCCCTCTCCCAGACTGGCAGAATCTCAGAGAAGGAGATGCCAGATGAAATGGATGATAGTTTGTCACCTAGCCTGGTCAGGTGTTTCTTGGTCTCCGCAACTGACCAGCTGGCAAGATCATTAGTCCCTATGTGTACCAGGACGTCAATGTGTTCCCCTGCATCCTGAACGATATTAGCAATGTGGTCAGTGTCTCTCCACGCTGATGTACCTGGGAGACATCTGACCATTGCCCCTGGCTGGAGATAGTTTTCAACTCCCCGAATCATGGAGTCTCCTATGATCAGAAGTTTTTGGATTTCCTTTTTGCTTTTTTTGTTTTGGTTCCTGTTTTGGGTGAGTTTTGTTGTGCTAGCTCCTGTGCTGCAGTGTCCTGCTCTGCAGTGTCCTCTGCCCCTTTGTTTGATTTTGGAGATAGAGGCAGATACCTGTTTGTAGTTTTTATACTGTATGGTTTGTGGAGGTAATATGTTAGAGAGCACTGAGTGATGGGGCACCCGATTTGCCCCTCCTAACCACCTGCCAACCTCCTGGACCAACTACCCTCTGCGGTCGAGGTGCTTCTATTGGATGTTGGGGAAATGGCGGGTGGTTCTAATAATATATTTCCTCTTGAATATGAAATTTGAGGTGTGCAATCTCTGCCCATGCTGCCTGGAGCTGAGCCCTAAGATCTCCAATGGCCCAGCATCTAGGACATGTTCTAAATCTTGTAAAACTGCCCTTCTGAAAAGTGTTCCACAGTACCTGCAGTTAATGATATCCATCCCAAATAATTTGCTGGGTTTATAACCTGGTCAGAGTTATAGGAAGGAAGAAAATGAAAGCAAAAGTTTGATTTTGTGTTTTGTTTGTTTGCTTTTGTATAGCTTGTTATAACAAGTTAAATTACTAGTGCCCCCGAAAATGAGGTCACCGTATGGATACCCCACTGATCCGGCCCTTCCTGCTTTGCCACAGGAAATGTCATGACTGTGCTACCCTATAAAAGGAGTGTAGTGTGGAGTGGTTGGGGATGGGGGGGGTGGCTGGGCCCTTCCCCTGCTGAAAAGGAAGAACCACGAACGAAAGAAACAAGGAGGTAAGAGCAGAAACAATCGGTCAGCAACAAATGCAGTAACCCTGAAAGCTTATCATAATGATAGATAAAGCTGTAAAACCTGTAAATCACCACATGTAATAATTTCACAGAAGATATACTCTGTAAGAAACACTTTGCTACAGAGAAAAATAAAGCAGTAACTGAAGATATAGCATGTAAAAGACAATTTGAATCGGAAGATTACAGCAGTAACGTTAGCACACACCTGTAGGTACACCTTGTAATAATGCAGCAGAAGGTATACCCAGCAACAACAATTTGAATCAGAGAAAAATAAAGCAATAAAATGTTAGCAATAAATAGTAACAATCCCTGTGAGTACACAATAAAAATAACAACACACGGTAAATCTGCCTAGCCAAAAGAAGTCTTAATCCTTTCCCTTGCTCTGGTAAGTTTCCTTGCTCTGTCCTTTCAAGCAACCTAGAAGAAAAGAGCTCAGGTGAAGCTAGGTGCCTTGGCCCTCCCCCACCACCTCTGTCAGACTGCTGGAGGGAACTCTGCCCAGCATCCCCGCTGTGAGTGCCCAAGCCAGTAAGGGTCGAGAGGGCCGGCTGAGAATGCCCTCCCCCCACCACCTCCATTGGACTGCCCCAGGGAACTCTGCCCAGCATCCCAGCAGTGAGTGCCCAAGTCAGCAAGGGTCAAGAGGACTGGCTGAGTAAGCCCTCCCCCCCGCTACCTCCAGTGGACCACCCGAGGGAACTCTGCCCAGGTACTTACAGCCACTCAGTTGGGATCTGATGTTTTAATTTGGTGCCAATCACTCACAGAGGTCTGCAGTCCACCCAAGAAGGGACTCATTTTTTTGACACCCATATCAATCCTCTGTGTTGTGGTATGCACTGTTTTTGCTAGCCTAAATGAGATAGGGAGCCTAATTAATGGCATTCTAGACTGGTAGCAGTTAAATATACTTGCAGTAAGAAGTATGTCATTTCAGCTTAGTTAGCCACCCTTTATAGTACTAGAGCCTGATAAAAAGAGCTGTAGAAAACTCTGAATATAATTTTGCCCAGTGTGAGGTCTGCCTAGCCGAACATATGTACTGTAGTGCTTGTTATCTCTTAATCCTGTTCTCTTGCTGCCTTATTCTTTCTCATCTTCAGCATTCTTTCTCTCCCCCATCAGTCTCTTTTCTCTTTGTTCCCTCCCACCATCTTTGTTACCTGCTGTAGCACTCTGTACCCTCCCCTTCATAATACCCTGCTTAATTATTTCTTCTCCTTTTTCCCCTTTTCCTTCCCCAGCATCTCAGCAGTAAGTGCCCAAGCCAGCAGGGGTCAAGAGGGCCAGCTGAGGAAGCTCTCACCCCACTTCTGTTGGACTGCCCCAATGAACTTTGCCCAGGTACTTATGGCTGCTCAGTCAGAATCCGGTGTTTGAATTTGGTGCCAACCTTTCATGAGGTGTGTAGTCCACCCTAAAAGGGTCAGATTGATTTTGGTACCCACATCAAACCTTTGTGTTGCAGTGTGGCAGCACCACAGTGCCCGTGCCCGATAATTGCTTACCCTCCCACCCAAACCACCCTGGACGAAGAAGTATTGCACTCAAAGCACTGGGCTGGTCAGTGGGGTATTGGACCTGTTTGTAACAGTTGCACATAAAGAAGTATTGTATCATAGCATTATTGAATTTTGCCAAGTAAAGGCAACTTGTACCACTGTAACTGCGAGTGCTGGCTTTGTTTTTACTCACCCCAACCACTTACCCTGGGTTATCCCACTTTTAACTGCTATCACCATGATCAATTAGCTAATCCTGCCCAAACTGTCTCATAGCTCAAAATCTCCTCAGAAGGCACCTGAGCAGTATGTCATATCCCCTTCAGACAACTCGTTCACGGTCATTTTCATCCCATCTGTAATGCATTATAACTCACAGCTTGTTCCTGCTTAATCCCTATGGCAAGGCTACAAATCCAATTCCCCTGTCACAGGGCCTTTCTGTCAAATTATCGCCCCCACATAAGTCTCTCAAGCCTTTTGATCTCTCACCTGGCCACTTCAGCAATCCTATGGTCCCTGGTGTTCTCTGATCTGCTTCTCCACCTCACAAGAGCTCTGTTTACAGCTGAAATTCTGAGTTACTATCTAGAGTTGGTTCCTAATTTTGGATACTGCTGATCTTTGTTTTAGAGAGCCTAGTCTCCTACTGCTGCCTACTCATATTGCAGTTATTTTCCTGGTCATCTGCTCCTCTCACGGAGTTTCATTTTTTTTCCTCAATGTGGTGTTTACCTGATTTTACACTCTTGATCTTGCACCAACAGACCCCCTCCCATTCCCTTTTGAGGATTCTGAGCAATCCTTCTGTAGTTCCCAAATTAGCTTTCTGAGATCACAGTCCCTAGTCCTTCCTTAACGTCTCCCACACCTTTTTCAAGGACTATTACCCCCAGCCTCTCTTCATCCCCCCCATCATGTTTGCAATAACCTTAATCATGGTAGTGCTCCTTTCTAGGACCATGGAGAAGGCCCCCGTGCCGTGACACTGTCTCCTAATGCCTCTACCTCTGTATTCCCTTCTGTAGCCAATGTCCTGTACACTGCATTCCATGACACCCTCAGCACCCCATTACTCCCTCCTCAGCCTTCCACTAGGGCACCAAACCTCTGCCATCCCCCCAACCTCTCTTCTCCCTTATTAAATGGGTGCATACACTTCCTTTTTCTCTGGCAAGGCAGTCCTCCTCCTCCAGGCAGCCCATATAAGTTCTTAATTTTTTGCTTTTTCACACCAGAAATCAAATAAATTAGACCCTAACACCAATTGGCATATGCTCTTCTTCCTTCTACTGCTTCATATATCAGGGTTCATTTACCCCAATCCTGGCTCCTCTTCCCCCGATGCTTGCAGCTCCATGTCTCTTTCAAAACATAGAAGTACGATAAACTGGTTCACCTTAACATCCAGAACTTACTGGCCAAAAAAGATAGCTTTGAGTACGGGGTTTTGCAAAACAACTTTGATGTCATAGCTCTTATGGAAACCTGGCTCACAGATAAGATACCTTCCAGTGTAATAAGTATTGCTGGTTACACAGTCATTAGGAAAGACAGAGTTGGCAAATGTGGGGGCGGTTGTCTCTTCTATATTTCTGACCACCTTTCTGTCTCTGAGCCAGTGTTGCACCCAGAATCCTCTTCCCTTGAATCCTTTTCTATAAACCTCATACTGGGGGACAACAAAACAATCACCGTTAGTATTGTATACCTCCCACCTGGCACCCCCTCCCATGAACTCTTTATATTCCTTGACCTAAAGAACTCTCTCCCTAACAATCAGAAGTGGATCATCACAGATGACTTTAACATGAACTGGCAGTTTGACCAGGCAAATGAAGCCAGGGAGACCTTTGCCAGGACTGATTTACATCAAATCATCACACATACAACCCGTACCAACTACAGGACCAGTTACAAATCTAACCTCAACTGGATAATTGTCTTCAACCCAGTCCGAGTGTCTGTCTTTGGTGTCCTCCCTGACTTTCAAAGTGACCACTGTGCTGTCTTCTGCCATTGGTTTGCTAAGGGCCTGAAACATGATCCTAAGTATACCCTCGCCAGGCAACTGAACAAACTTAACCTTGAGGAGCTCTCAAAGGCTCACCAACATTTGGACTGATCATTCACCAAGCACATCACCAACATCGATGATGCTTTTGACACTTTCTATAAGTCTTTCCTTGCCATCTGTGACTCTTTCATTCCCCTTAAGGAGTTCAGGGTTAGGGGTCAGAGAAATGAATGGCTCACCCCTGAACCCCTGAAGCTCATGAGGTCTAGGGACAAGGCCTGGGCAAAGTATAGAAAATTTAGACTACTCAACCTCCTTCAAGATTTTAAAACTCTTCGCAATAGGTGCAAATTGGCTGTCCATGCTGCAAAAACAAACCTCATTAGGGAAAGGCAAACTCCTCAGTGGCCATGACCCTAAACTCACCTGGCAGACTTTAAATAACCTGTTAGGCAGGAAAAAGAAAGTTGACCCCATCTCTCTGTTCAAGAATGGCAGACTCATCTATGAGCCCTGGCAAATTGCCAACCTTTTCAACGCCCACTTTGACAACCTCGACCAGCACAAGCCTATGGTCTCCCCATTACCTGGAAACCCCACTGATCATGCCCCTTTCTCCCCTTCTCCTCCTGGCTCTTCCCCAGACATCCCAAAATTCTACTTCTGCCTCCTCTCCCCAAGAGACATCTCCACCTACAGTATATTAGGAAAAACAATCCAAGACCCTGCCTTGTTCCTGATGGAGTTGATTTCTGCATCCTTAAACTCACATTTGCTCCCATAGCCATCTCCCTCATGAACATCTTCAATTTCTCTCTCTCTGCACTGGTGTCTTTCCCAGCAATTGGAAGAATGTCATCATAAAACCCCTGCAAAAATCTGGCCCAAAAATGATGTTGATAACTATTGTCCCATTTCTATTCTTTCCCCACTCTCCAAGAACCTTGAGAAAATAGTTTTTGATCAGACCAGGCTTTTCCTTGATAAATACAATCTGTTCACTGACACACAACACAGTTTCCTGTCTGGATACAACACTGAGACTGCCCTCGTCAGTTTCCCGGCAAATAATGAAGGGCTCTATACAGGTCACATCTTTGTCGACTGCACAAAGGCCTTTAATCTGGTCGACCACAACATCCTCTTTTCGTTCCTCTCCTCCCTGAACTTCTCAGAGGATGTTGTCAAATGGTACAAGGATTATCTTTGGGGCTGCTCACATAAAACTGTTGTCTGTGGTTTCTCCTCTGAACTCTGCTCCATCAAGTATGGCATCCCACAGGGCTCCATTCTTGGCCCCCTGCTCTTCTCCCTGGCCATCAACTCCCTCCCAGAAATCTGCCAGTCCTCTGATCTTATTCTTTACACAGATGATGCTGGCCTTTTTTGCACAGACAGAAATCCTTCCATCCTCCTCCTCGATAAACTCCAATCAGATTTTAGTAGGCTGTACTCCTGTTTCACCTCTCACTGCCTCGTCCTCAATACTAAAAACACAAAGACAATTGTTTTCTCAGGTCCCCAAAAAGCTGCAGAGTTTGCCTTCCACCTTAAGGTTAACCATGGCAACCTAATTGATTGGGTCTCTGAGTTTAAATGCCTAGGCATTTACCTCAACTGCTACCTTACATTCAAACACCACACTAACCTTCTAATCAAGAAAGTTCATCAGAGGCTTGGCTCCCTATACGGGATTAAAAAATTCCTTATCCCAGGCACCAGGGCCCTTCTGGCAAACAGTTTCCTGCTCTTTGTTCTCGACTATAGATCCCTGATATACACAATCTCCCTCTCCTTAAAAAAACTCTAGTAGGCGGAGAGCCACCTAACACAACATAATCCGGTTTGTCTCTGGCCTCCCCAGGTATACACACCACTGCAACAACTACCTGGCAGCAAGTTGTCTCTCTCTAGATGATCGGTTTAACTTCAAAATTATGTATTTGCTCTACAAAGCCCATCAGGGCCTCCTACCATGCAGTATTGCCAACATCATTCAGAAACCGATCACCTCCAGATCCACCTGCCTCTCCTCTTGCTCTTACTTTGCTACTCCCTTCTTTCACACATCCCATGGTCAACACTCCCTTTCCTACAAGCATGCCAAATGTTTCAGCAGCCTTCCCCCCTGCCAGGCTCTATGCCCATCTCTTTTCTCCTTCAAAGTCAATCTTAAGCAATTCCTCTTGGAAAACCTTTCCTGTAATTGTACCTAGTTTTAGTTTCTCTTTATCCCCTTGTCTGTATCTTTCTCTAGTTTCCTTTCTACTCCTCTCCCCCCAGCTCTTCTTGGCAATATCTTTGTGTCCATCTTGCTCTTTCTGTAACTACTGTTATTATATCATCATGATTATCACATACTTATACTTTTTTACACTCATTGTCCATTTATATTTTCAGTGTATTGTGATTGTATTATACCATGAAGCCTATTTGCCCTCTCATCTTTAACTAAGTTATATATATTTTCTTTGGAGTAATGTAACTGTAACTGGACATTTGTGAAATGGGCACATTTTGCTCACATGCCTTTTCCAGTATAAAAAGTAAAATTAAATAAAAATCATAATGAACTACCCTCTCAAATATAGTAGGTGCTCTTCATATACAATTGAGTCTGAGTGCACATTGGCATCTGCAGTCTATGGCTCTGACAAGGTCATTAATAGTGTAGTGGGAAAGTATAAACAAGGAAAATACAGCTTTGCAAAAGTTAGTAATTGGTGACTCAGTTATAAGATATGTTGACTCTCATGTTTGCAAAAATGATAAATACAACACCACAGTCTTTTGCCTCCCAGGAGCTAAAATATTTGGGCCCAGATATTCAAAAGGGTTGCGCCATGCGCAACTCCAAAAATGCGCCATTCTGCGATATTCAGAAGGGGCCAGTTGCGCCACCGAAAACATGCTGAGCAACAGCGCAATGGAAATGAAGGCATGCGCAACCGAAGGGGGCGGGTCCATGCATAAAGTGCGCAATGCGATATTCGAACACTTGCGCAATGCGCAAGAGTGGCTCAGCCGGAAGTTGCACAGTAGCGGAATTGAGCCAAAATAAAAAGGCTCAAGGAAGCGGCGCAAGAACCCTAGCAGGCCGCAAACTGGGGGAGAGAGACAGAGACAGAGAGAGAGAGACAGAAGCTGGAAGGGCAGACAGGGATAGTGGGTCCAGGAGGACAGAGAGGCCAGCGGGGGGTGCCTGGTGCAGTGGAAGCAGCAGTGGGGGCAGCGGGGGTAACACAGGAACAGCAGCTGGGGGGGCAGAAGCCAGGGAGATGGACAGTGCCAGCTTCCACATGGAAGCTGTAATGAGGGGGGTGAGACACCATGCTGCAGGGGCAGCGCGGAGGGGCCCGTCAGCGTATGCCCGACAGGCGGTATCGTGCCCGCCTCAGCTTCAGCTGTACACAGACACGAGATCGTGGCCCGCACCGCCTGAACAGGGCAATACTGAGACGGCTCTGTGAGCTGTGCAGTGATGTGATGCAGGCACCTCACGACGGAGTCACGCCTGTCGGTGGAGACCAAGGTGACAGCCTGCATGTGCCTGCTCGCCACGGGCACCTTCCAGAGGCCAACAGGGGACACCACAGGCATTACACAGTTGGCCACGCCACGATCCTCACCCAATTCCTCAGCGCACTGCTGCCTCATGCTCGCGGAGTACATCCATTTCCCCAGCACCGCGGCAGAGCCGCAGCAAACATGCAGGAGTTCCACAGGGTAGCATGTATGCCTGGCATGCTAGGGGCCATAGACTGCACCCATGTGGCCAATTCGCGACGCCACCTGGCCCTGACGGCCAGGCTTATTGGAACCGAAAGGGTTTTCCAGTGTCAACTGCCAGGTGTGTGTGATGCCACTGGGTGCATTTTCAATGTCTCTGCCACACACCCTGGCGGAGCACATGATGCTTCATATGGCACCAGTCTGCACTGTGCCATTGATTCGAGAGGGGACATCCCCACGGGTCATCTAGTGGGTGAGTACACATGTATGGAATGCAAACTCTGGGCAAGGGTGGAATGACACAGGTGCCATGGTAGTGGCACACAAGGATATGGGTAATATGGACCTGACATGACACTGCTTCCACTATCTCCACACAGGTGACTGCGGATACCCACTCTGTCCCTGGCTGCTCACACCGTATCGGGCGCCCCCACCACCCCAGCGCAGCTATGCTTCAATGAGGCACATGCTGCAACACGCACATCATAGAGCGGTGTTTGGGATGCCCAAGGCACGCTTCCAATGCCTAGACACCTCCGGCGGTGCCCTACAGTACAGCCCCCAAAAGGCCTGTGGGATATTCCTGGCCTGTTGCATCCTGCACAACATGGCCAAAGACCATGGGATAGCCGTACAGGTTGAAGAGGGGGACAGCGATGGGGATGCCAGTGGCGCTGGTGATGTTGGTGATGAGCAGCCCGCCCTAGGACAGAGGGACCCCTGACTGACCCGGCAGGCCCAGCTGCACCGGGACACCATTGCAGAAGAGCACTACGCCCAACACAGGTAAGTCAAGGGACATGTGCAGGCAACACTGTCCATGCGAAACCACAGGCACACAGGGGAACACACCGTGCATGAAGGTCAGGGGAGTTGAAGGTTCCAGGCATACCAACACACCATCAGGGAGGGGTGAGCACTCATAGACACACACACACACACCAGGCAGCATACATGGGCAGAAGCACAGCACTGCGGAAATGACATTGCCAACACACAGCACCACCGACCACCCCCACCACCTGTACTGTCCACGTATGTGTGTCAGGACCTGGGCACCCTTGCACCTTGGTGTACAGTGCAATGCAGGCATCATCATGCACACGCACCTGTGGACAGCAGTTGGGAGAGTGTGCAGGTGGTCCGTGTCAGCGTGGTGAGCAGAGCACCCAGCAGTGCACTGCCCACCATGACACACATTGCACACAGGGCAGCACCAGACAGGGCCCACACTGGGAGACAGCTCAGTCATGTAGCACTGTCCCACGGCCACCACGGATGCATGGCTGCCACGCCGCGGGCCCAGCAGCACTGGCAGGCTGGAGCAGGGGCCAGGGGTGGCGCTGTTGCACCACCAGGGGTCCTACTGCGCGAAACGACCTTGCCTGCCCACAGGGGTCTGCATCATGTCAACAAACATGCACCAGGGGTGCTTTGGGATGCCCACAGCAGAACCCGCTATCGACAGGCATGGTGTCGCACGATGCCGGGAACGGGGAGTGGAGAGCGCACTGTGTGGGGTGTGCGGTACAGGGGCACCTGACAGTGTGCCCAATGCATCAGCGACAGAGACCACTGCCTGGGTCAGCCTGTCAATGGCGGTGGTCACATCCGTCTGCATAAGGACCAGCTCGGCTCGGTCCCGAGCACACTCCCTGCTGTGCCGCTCCACGGACACAGACAGTGCCTCCACGGACCTTGCAACCCGCCCCTGCAGCTGTACAGATTCCTGCAGCAGGTGGGTGTGCACGTCCAATGGGTACTGTGCCCCAGTGGCATCATGACCCCCAGGGTGTGGATGGTCCTGGTGCACAGCACCCCTTGAGGGTGGGCGCTGTTCGCCAGGACCGGGTATGGGCGGATCAAAGGGCGGTGGACATGTGCCACTGCTTGACACTGTACCCCCAGACCTGGTGTTCGACTGCTGCTGCCGTCCCTCCAACTGCTGAGCCCCAGGTCCACCTGTTCCGACTCGCGTGGCAACAGTGCCGACACCTGCACAGCCACCAGTGCTGCCCCACGGTGCTGACAGGCACAGCCTGGGACTGTGCCAGCATGCTGGTACACAGGTGTGAACCAGAAGGCCCAGGGCACGTGCTGGCCTGCCATGTGTCCGTCAGTGGACACACACCTATCACTGCCCATTGCAGGCCTGCTGTCATCAATGGTGCAGGTGTGTGCCACTGCCATAGGCACAGCATGCTGGCATACCTGCATGCCGGACTGCTGAGACACATGCTGTGCACTCCCCGCACCCGTATCACTGACACCAGAGTTGTTGGCCCAGCGTGCATGCTGCTGCAGTGCCTGCTGGCTGGTGGCAGAGGTGGATGGTCCCTCCTCCACATCCAGCAGGTCTGCATCACTGTCTGGACCCACCACCACCACCGTCTCCTGAAGACGAACAGGATCTGTAACAGAAAAAGAGTACATGTGAGTGCTTGTGAACAACAGCCCCCCCCAACACCACCACCATGTCATACCGTGCAGTGATGGGCTTCCACCTGTCTGGAATCCTCCGCCTGGTACACCCGCAATGGCACTCGGCTGCATGGCCATGACCAGTGTCTCCTCCATTGGGGTCAGCTGCAACACCACTGGTGGGCCCCCACCAGTGCCAGCACGTGCCGCCCTGAAGGCTGCCACCTTCTCCTTCAGCCTCCTGCGGTCAGTCCCCATCTTCTTCTTGCATTCCTGCACGGAGCGCTGGTGGCTTCCGTGCAGGTTGACGGCCCAAGCTACTCCCTCCCATGCAGCTGCACATTCCTGAGGGGTGCCCCTCCGTCCACTCAATAGTGGTTCATCCTCCAGGTAGGCCTGGAAGAGGGCCTCCGTCTCTGCCGCTGTGAAGTTCGCCTCCTCCTATGCCCGCCTGCCCTCACCCTCAGCTTGGCTCTGGTCAGTCATGGTGATCTGTAGTTGGTGGAAGTGGACACCTGTCACTGTGCAGTCAACAGCATTTCCCCATGAGCATAGGTGCCGGCCTGGGGGGGCGGAAGCCCCCCATGTTTCCTCTCCGTATGGCAGATACTGATAGAAAGGGTGCCCTTTGTCCCTTTCTAAGTGCCCTTTTCATGCTCAGCCCCCTCAGCCTTTATCATCCTCCGGCACCCTTGCCCAAGAGCATTGTCCTGAGCATCACACAGCATGTAACCCACCTCTCACCTGCAGTAACCGAATCTGGCCAGCACAACCCACTGTCGCGTTTTTATAGCTCAACACATGCAAATGAGGTGTGGCGCAACTTTAATGACATGCTAATCACGCCACTGCGCCTTTGAATGGCTGATCAAATGATTTGCATATGTCGGCTGAATATCGCGGATTTGCGCTTTGCGCACTACGGAAGGGCCGGCTGAGCCAATGGCACAGGTTTGTGCCTGCATGCTACACTGCAGTGCGCATGCCCAGACAGCTTACGCATGCGTCTATCGCACTGCAGACCTGCTGAGCGTGATAGGCAATTCAGGCCATGGCCACCATTGTGCCAGTGGTGCTACAGCACTGGGCACTATATGGCGCTGTGGCACTACTGCGCAATGGTCCACTGTGGCACTGGTATGCAGCTTGGCAGTCGCGCAGGATGCCTATACATCCGATGGCACTGTGCGTAGCCTTGCATCATTGCCATGACCTTGTGTATGCCCTTTGCCCCCTGGCGCATTTTGCATGCCATGTGTACGTCCCTATTGTGCTGTCTGGTGACAGCGCCTGTGAAGTGAGGCGCTGTTCAACAGCGTGATTGGAGCCTGTGGTGGTCTATTGCACAACATCTCCACGTGGGTTCCAGTGTAGTGGAGTGCCATATTGTCTGCTGTAAACTGGCTGAGATGGCTAGGAGGAGGGCAGTGAGTTGGAGCCCACTGAGGTGGCCAACCTGGTGGCCCTGGTGGAGCCCACTGTGAGGCACTCTATGGTGAGGCCCCTCACCATGCCTAGGACCCACGGTGGCAGCAAGTGGCCACTGATCTGGTGGGGGTCACTGGACGGGCCGGTCTGCTGAGCAGTGCCGGCACTGGTACAGTGACCTCCGCTGGAGGGAGCTGGACATGTTGGCCAGACTGCGGACCATGCCAGGCGGGCGTGGTGCCTAGGCCAGGTGAGTGTACCATCTATGCACCTATATTCTCTGTAGGTGTGTGTGCTTGGGTGGCTGTGCATAGGTGCCAGCTCAGACACGGTTGGCTGTGTCAGTGTATTCAGCTGTGCGATGGATGGTTATGGCTGTGTGGGCAGGCACTGTCACTGGGGCAGGGGGCACTCTGCTTTTGAGTCACACTGATGTTTGTCTCAACATATGTCTCCCACAGGCCGGGATCTGAGGATGCAGGGCCGGGATGAGGAGGGCCGTGCCAGGGCCCCGTGGCAGCAGGAGTTGCCCTCGATAGAGCAGCAGCAGCAGCCGCAGCAACAGCAGCAGGGGCAACAGCGGCAGACAGAGCTGCTTGAGCAGTGTGAGTATCAGGACTTCGTGGATGCTATTGCATGCTGGGGAAGTCCACTAGCCCTGCACAATGCAACCATGCAGGAAAGGGAGGTCCTGATTCCACTATACAAGACACTAGTGAGGCCCCACCTGGAGTACAGTGTACATCTCTGGAGACCATACTCACATAAGGAGCGAGTGGCCAGGAAGGTTCAGAGGAGGGCACCAAAGATGGTGCATGGCTTGCATCACGGGTCCTATGACGACAGGTTGAAGGAACTGAACATGTACTCCCTGGAGGGGAGGGGGGAGAGAGGGGATATGATGGAGACATACAGGTATCTTACAGGGGGATCAGGGTGCAGGACACACTTTTTGAAGTGCAAATGATGTTCCAGGACTAGAGTGCATGGGATGAAGTTGGAGGGAGGACGATTCAGAGGACACATGGTGATGGACTGTCTTCACAGAACGGGTGGTGGACAAGTGGAACACCCTGCCAGAGGAAGTGGTGGGGCTGACACAATCACGGATTTCAGACTGCAGGGACAGACATGAAGGAATTCTGGAGATCAGGGGTAAGGGCAACAGACTTCTAGGGAAACAAGGTGAACTTACAAGCTCATATGGACAGACTGGGTTTGCCATAGGCCCTTATCTGACAACACTGTCTATGTATCTATGTATGTAGGCACGACACAGGTGACATGCATCACTGTGCAGTATCACAGCACGTCTGTGTATCGTCACTGGTGGTCCAGGCATTCACTGGGCACATAGCTGTGTCACTGGCATCGCTACGACGCTGCCGTCACTTGCCAGCCTTGTTTGTACTGTGATGGACGTGGGCAGGTGTGTGTGGGCAGAGTGCATAGCTGGTGCTGCCTGTTTGTGATGGCCATGTGCATGTTCACTGTGGGTGGGTGTACGCCATCACAGGTGCGGGACATTGGGCTATATGGCTTGCAGGTTGGGTGGTGTTCAGGGTTGTGGTCAGTCACAGCCATTGACTGTGTTCCCATTTTCCTAGGCCTCGAGGTTCTCCAGCACATTGGGAGGGATGTCCAGAGCCTGAGACAGCTGCTGGAGGACAACCACGCCATCCTGCAGTCCATCCACAGGCATGGCCTTCGGAGGAGGCGGCATGGGATGGGCCAACACCAGCCAGGAGATGGGCGGCCAGCGGGACCATAACTTGTTCCTACCCTTCCCACTTCTCCCATCCCTACCACCCTGCCTTCCCTCTCCAAGTTTGTAATCCCTACCCCTTGCCCACCCCTACCTTGTACCCCTACCCCCCTCTTGTAAATAGTTGTTTGATGTTGATTTTATAATTTACACATTGTTATAATACACATTTATATTTTGTTATGAATACTGTGTTGGTCTCTGATTTGCAGCTGGCTATGGTTGCTCAGTTGCAGTGGTTGCAAGCCATCTGGGGTGGTATGGTCCTGGTATATGTGTGTGTGTGTGTGTGTGTGTGTGTGCATGGGGAGGTATCACCAGCATGGCATTGACTTTCTGTTGGTCTTGCTGTCTGCTGCCACCCACTGCTGGGTGCCAGGTGGGTTGGCTTGTCTTCTCTGCAGCACGGGGTTGGCGTGTGCCAGGAGATGCATGGTGTTTCCTGCAGTGCCAGTCACTGCACATGGGTGGTGTCTTGGGGTCACGGTGCAGGGTGTGCTGTGCGTCACAGGGGGCTGATGTGCACTGTGGTTGTCAACCCCTGTGTGTGGCACTCCGCCTGCCAGTGGTTGTGCTGGGTGTGTCATGGCTCTGCTATGCTTTGTTGGCTTGTCCCCATGGGCACGTGGATCATCCGTCCCACCCCCAGTGATGCTGTGCTTGGGGTGTGCAGGTGGGTGTGGGTTCTGCAGTGTGTCCTGTGCCTCATGTGTGGCATGGCTGGCGGTGGGCCCCAGCCTGCCTCCCTGGATGTGCAGTTCCATTGCTCTGGGGGCTGTGCTTGCGCTATGGCAGCTCTGGAATGCTCAGCTGAGCTTCCCTGCTTGCTCCATAGCGCAACATTTTGGCTCAGCTTCTCCTTCCTGGTTGTGCGATGGCACAGTATGTGCGATATTCAGACGTTGGTTGCTTGCGCAACTTGCTCTGCTCCATGTTTGAATATCGCACCTGTTGCGCATTTGCACAACTGGTTTGTGCTTGCTCCTGCTGTTGCACAAGTTTTGAGCGCAGTTTGAATATCTGGACCTTGATGTACAAAACAAGATTAATAAACTAATGAAGGACAAAATCTCAGCAGTTGTTTTACATATTGGTACGAATGATGTGGGAAAATAACATGAAAAAGACATATGTTATGACCTATTGGCTTTGTGAAAAAAATTAAAGAAGAAGGTGGTACTGTTCTCTAACATTTTACCTATTCCATGAGCACACATAGAGAAAAACTACACCATTTCCAGAATTAATGCAAGATTATTAAACTGGTGTAATAAGGAGGGCATAGGCTCATCGATAATTGGGAAACCTTCGATAAATACCTCACTTTATTCTAAAGATGGATTTCATTTAATTAAAAAGGAGCAAAGGCTCTAGGTAACAGTATTAGATGCATCCTGGATGAAATGAATTTAAACTAATTAAGCAGGGGGAAACAAATAGGAGCATAGGTTTACTTATAAAACCTGAAGCACCTAAGGCTAAGACTGCAGGTAAACACACCAAATATAATAAAATTAAGTGCTATCTTACTAATGCTAGAAGTTTAAATACTAAATTTGATGAGCTTTAAGCTCTAGCCACTAGAGAAAACCCAGATATACTGTAATGGCACTTATAGAAATGTTGTTCTTGAACAGTGGTGTTTGGGGAAAAAATATAAGTGGATACGACTGTTTCAGTCATAATATAAATGATAAACAGGGTGGTAGAATTGAGATCTATGTAAACTTGGTATTTAAGGCAATTGATATTACAAATGAAAACATTATGATGACAGCCTATATGGAAACCCTATGGATGAAAGCTTTCCCTAACATTCTGCACACTTTTGCAATTAAGTTATGTTATCATCCTCCAGACTTGTCTTCAGAGGTCACTCAACCAGACATTTGCTGAACTTGAATCTGCCTGCAATGTGGGTAAGGTTTTTTTTTTTTTTATGGGAGACCTAAACATGGGGGACATTGATTAGAGAAACCATACTGCAGCTTCAGCAAATAGTAACATGCTGCTATCCTCATGCAAACAATTATTATTAAGCCACTATGTATCAGAACCCACAGGAGGTCTAAATATTCTGGATATTGTTCTGGGAACATCTAACTTGAATATCCAGAACTGTAAGGTTGGTCTACCCTTAGATATTTATTCTCTTAGGCTTTTCCTAACTAAGTGTTTCTCTACTGACTGATTTAAAAATTTCTAAATTTTATTAACACTGTTTTATTGTAATTTACATTGTTTCCAGCACCTTGATTGTGAAAGGCGCTATATATATAAATAAAGTTTGCTTGCTTGCTTGCTTAGGTGTTCATTACCACAACTCAGTTTGCATTGATCTAAACTTCTCATATACTAAATACAGTAATATCTCTTATTTTTATGACTATAAAAATGATGATATAACTAAAATAAAATCAGCTTTAGCAGAGGTAAAATGGGATCTCCAATTAGCAGCTTGTAATGCTGAGGAAATGTGGAAATGAATAAGAACAGTTATTTTCAAAATTAGTAATGAATTTATTCCTGAGTATAAGAAAACAAACAAACAAAAAAAATAACAATAGATGAAGACCCAAGTGGCTGAACAAAAGGATTAAAAGACTGATTAATAAAACAATACAAGGTTTTCAATGCATATAAGAAAAATCAGACATCCTATCTTTGTAATAAATTTAAACATATACAAAAAACGTACTAGGTATCAGGAAGGCTAAGAGCAATATGGAACTATTCTTAGCTAAAAATGTAACATAAAATAATGGAAAAACCTTTTAGGACTACATTAACTCTTTAAAGCAACCTAAATGTAGCATGGGGCCACTAATTCATAATAATTCTGTTATAAATATGGTTGAAGAAGTGGTGGAGCCATTCAACAATTATTTTTGTGGCATTTATAGAAAAAGATGGTTTGCACATACTGTACCACCTGAAGACAGTTTACATGACTGTATAACAATCTCAGAAGAAGAGATAACCAATAATGTTAATAATATAAAAGCAGACTGCTTCCCTGGACCTGCCATGATAACTGGTACCATGATTAAACTAATGTCAAAAGACCTCTTATACCTCTTGAAGTTGTTGTTTGAAAGAAGCCTCAGTAATGGCGAGGTACCTAAGGAATGGAAGATGGCAAATGTAACACTTGTTTTTAAAAAAAGTGATATGCAGCTTGTTGAAAACTATAGACCAATTAGTCGCACATCTGTTGTGTGTAAACGTCTAGAGAGCATTATAAAAATCAAAATGATGTCTTCATTAGCAAATATTGACCATAAGCAGCATGGTTTCACCAATTTGTCTTACAAATCTCCTATGTTTCTATGAAATAATTAGCAGTAAACTAGATAGTAAAACACCTTGCATATAATCTTCTTAGATGCAGCAAGGCTTTTGACCTCCTGCCCCATAGTGCCATAATAAAAAAGTTGATATCTAGAGGGGTTAACCACATTGGTTGGATGATAGAACACAGAAGATGGTAGTCAATGGCATTCCTTCATCAGAGGGTGCTGTGACTAGCGGTAGGTCCCACCGGGATCAGTCTTGAGCCCTTATATTTTTTTATATTCATTGCAGACTTGACTGATGGGCTTAATAGTTGGTCTGTAAAATATGCAGATGACACTACAATTGGCAGCAGCAGTGCAACAGCAGAAGACTGTATGCTTATCCAACAGGCTCTTCATATCATAACTGCTTGGGCTATCAAATGGAATATGTGTTTAATCTAGAAAAAGTAAGGTTATTCATCTGATTTTAATAGTTGCTTCCATTGTTATATTTCATGTGGGAAGCAGCTGATGACAACAACTATGGAAAAGATGTTGGATCTACATTACAAATTATTTGGCTTACTCAAGACAGACAAATGAAACAATTAGCAAGGCAAATAAAATCATATGGTCTAGTAGAAATAATTTTAAGTCTAGAGCACCAGATGTTTTATTACCTCTGTACAGATCATATGTCCACCCAAATTTTGACTACTGCTCCCAGGTTTGGTGTCCTTACAAGAAACATGACATAAATCAAATAAAAAGACTTCAAAGAAAATTTACAAAACTAGTGAATGGGCTGATGGAGCTTAACTATAATGATAGACTAAGTAGATTGAACCTCAAGGGCCAGATATTCAAAACTTTGCACCAGGCAAAAACTGTTTGCACAGGTTTAGTGCGGATTAGCATGGGTTTGTATATTCAAAGGCCAAATAAGCGTGCACAAACTGCATTAGCGCTGGGCAAAATCATAATGTATGCAAGGGCAAACTGAGTGGGTGTGTACATGAATACAGGCGCAATGCTATATTCAGTGACTAGCGTCACGCGAAAGCAGTTTTGCCGACTTAATGCGGTACATTACCGCCCAGGAAAGGTAGCCTTAACCATGGGCAATCAGCTTCGCATGACATTATGGCTTTGCAAGGTGTTTCACATGGCTTTGTATGGCTTTTCGCGATCTCTAACAAATAAATATGATACATAGACAAAGCCAGACATAGAGGAAACATGCTGATCACTGATGGCATTACAATGATGCCATCATCTGCCACCAGTCCCAGCCATGCCAGGCAGTAAGTGGTGACCCTGCCACCAGTGAACAGCATGGCAGTGTGGCCATGCAGCACACACCTGTGGACCACTCTTCTGTGGACACCAACCGATGCCAGCATACACATGCAGCACTGTGGGCATGTAGGAAGTTGAGGGGAGAGTGTACGGGTGGCCAGGCTGTGCCACAAACCAGGTGTGGCCACTAGGCTGGGACACATCAAGCAGTGCACATGGGCCAGTATTGGGAATACCCCAACACCAGTGTGCCTTTCTGATAATATATGCCCCTGGCCACACACCACTCAGCTGTACAACTGCCACAGCACACAAAGCTGTGACATGTATATGTCACTGTGAGCATCCCATACCAGACGCAGTAAGCATCTGTGGTCACACAACAGTGTAACAGTAATGTCCACTGTCAGTAAATGCCTGCATGTTGAGCCTGTCACTGTGTCCACACACTACTGCCCCCTTGCTAATGTAGTGTCTGCTGTGTACTGTAGCATGACCTACAGTGTGACAGTTGCATGCAGCACTACCACCATCTTTGCCTATGCTGTGTTGTCCCAGCACAGCTACAGGCAGCAGCGCGTGATAAGTACAGTGTTCAATACTGCAATATTTCCCTGAACTGTTTACTTGGCGCTAATACGTTCATGGTTTAGCACAGAGCTAAACCGTTAGCCTGGTGCAAACTGCATGCAAATCAGGGCATAATGAGATGCTAATCTGGATGTTTGCCCAGAGACTACCTAAGAAGGCTCATTTGCATGTCACTTTTGAATATGGCAAAGTTTAGCCCCGGGCAAACATGTTTGCACTGGGCTAACGGTTTAGCCCTGTGCTAAACACGTGCAAACATATTAGCACTGTGCAAACAGTTCAGGGAATATTATACAGTTTTGAACACTGTACTTTCACATGCGCTGCTGCCTGCAGCTGTATTGGGTCCACACGTTTGCTGGCACACACATTGGTCACATAGTTCACCTCTACCTACCTTCATGATGCTGTGCACTGTGTTGCTGTTGTGGTTTGCACTTCCTGGTTGCTATATTCAGAGCTAAGTTTGCCCTGCACTCCCAGCCCAGTTTGCCTGGACTCATTTCCATGCTATATTCAGAAGCTGTTTGCTCTGGGCTATTCCTTTTGAATATAGCTTGCTTTGTGCTCCAGGCTAAGTTTGCTCACTGGGCAGTGTTAATTTAGCCCCAGGGCAAAGTTTTGAATTTCTGGCCCCATGTCTCTTGAAAAAAGATGATTAATGGTGACCTGCTTTTAATGTGGGATATCATTAATGACCCATATTTATTCAATGAAATTGGTTTTGAATTTAAGCAGGAAAAAGTGGAAACTAGAGGTCATTCATTACAGTTACTGGGCTTTAAATGTAACAGTGTTAGGAGAAAGTTTTATTTCTCCGAAAGGGTTGTGAACCACTAGAATGCAATCCCATTTGATATAATTCTCAGTAAAAACAAATCTATCTTCAAGTGAAAATTAGTGCATGGATTATGGAAAATTAGATGAATTGGTACTATGGGTCATGAGATAGGAGCTATTTATGGACTTGTTTGCCTTTTGCTCCTGGATATTCCTTAGTATGATCCTTAGTAGATCGACATCCCTATGTTTTCCTGAGATCATTTGTATATATTGTAACTAAGAGCAGACCTAGTACAGACACTTGTGTGACTCTTTAGTGCAGAAGAGAGCAGGAGGTGGAGAGGTCTTCAGATTTTAGTTTCTATTGATGTTCCATTAGGTAGTTTCTGAACCATGACACAGCAGAGGCACAAATACCTATTTCTGCAAGTTTATGCAGCAAGATGGAGTGGTTGACTATGTCAAAAGGTCTAAGAAAATGGCAATATTGATGAATTTCATGTCCAGTGCTGAGACCTAGTCATTGGTAACCTTGACTAGGGCTGATGAGGTACTATGCATAGCCTTAAAACCTGATTGAGAGTGGAGATGATGTTGAACAAGTCCAGGTCCCACATAGCTGATAATTTATCAATTATTTTAGCAGCTTGGCCAGGATGGAAGGATGGAAATGGGCCTAAAATTATTCAGGCAGTTTTGTCTCCTGACTAGAATAGGGGATAATGTCGTCCATTTTCCATAGTACTGGTATTTCATTGCTAACCAATGGCAGATTGAAGAGATGAATTGGGGGCAGTCTGGGCAGAAAATCCTGTTCTAAGGAGAAGGGTTTGATGTTATCAGCCCCAGAACCATACTTTGTGTTTAAAGTTTTGAAGAGTCATTCCACCTGTACATAGGAGACAGGCTAGAACTAAAAAGCAGGTGTGCAGCAGTTTCTGGGCTTAGGCTGCATAGGATCTGGTAGAGAGTGTGAAGGGACAGCTAGCTGTCAAATGTCATACCAGCAGATGCAAAGTGTGAACCAAGCTTCTCCACTATAAGCTGTTTGTCTATGCTGATCTCACCACCAACAGAGAGCTATTTGGACATAGTAGAGGAAATAATACCTCTTTATAGGCCTTTCACCAGTTTCCAGAATTTGGAGGAGCTGGTTCTGTTTTCTATCATTAGTTTCAAGTAGTATTTTGCTTTGGCTGACCAGATTGATTTGTATCAAATCTATACTGGAACTGTGGCTTTTCTTTTGGTATTAAGTTTGTGACTTGTCTTTTGGTATCCTTGCAGGTGATATCAATAAAAGCATCTGGGGTTCATCTATCTGTGCCATGGTGTGGTGTTTCTGCTGCCCTGAAGCTAGCAAAAATTGTGTGATGGGGGGTTTCCAAATTGGTCCAGTTTGGGCCCATTACATCTGATCAGGGCCTTGTAAAGTGGCAGGATTACTTCTCCTGCTCTGCTGGTCACTCCACTTTGATGCACCCCAACATTCTGTAGGCCATCTTGACAGTGGTCATGTACAGCCTGTCCTGCTTCAGCCCCTTGACTGTTATGACCCCAGGTCCTTTTCCTCCTTGTCTGCAGCAAGTGGACCCCCCCCCCACACTGTGAGTAGGTCCTACTTCTGTTTTATCCTTCTTCAGTACTTTTCATTTAGCTACATTGAATCTGAGGCTCCAGGAGTCAGACCAAACATCCAGCTTATTCAGTTTTTCCTGAAGTTTGTCCCCATCCTCAAGGGAGTTCACCACCCTGACTGGGTTAGTGTTGTCTATGAACTTAATCAGTCTTCTGGAGACTCCAGCTTCCAAGCTGTTGATGTAAAGAACAGTGGCCCCAACATTAATCCCCGAGGGATGCCACTGAGTACACCTCTCCACTTAGAGTACTGCCCATCTGCCACCACCTTATGCTTTCTGCCACTAAGCCAGTTATCAATCCACCTTGTGTATGTCTGACCACAAGGTGGATTACCAACTGATGTAGGACAGGAAGCAGGGGAAGGGGCTTGATGGGCACTACTCTGATTTTTTTTAAACAGATGCCCTTCTAGCAGAGGATAGAGGCTATCTGACATAGAGGAATATTTCAAATTTAAGTAAGACAGGGAGAAAGGGGGTGAATAGTGCAGAAAAAACCCTGCACCATAGTAACAAAAGGTCTCAGGTATGAGGTCTGTATCAGTGGCTCGTAGGCAGCACACTTGCCTCTGAGGCCAGGGAGATCAGTGGGCTGTAGGTTCAGTTCCCACATCTGGCACTTGGATTAATATCACATTGCTGACACTGTAGTGCAGCGGAGGGGGTGCTGCACTCTGAGGTGCCGCCTTCAGATAAGACGCTTAACCGAGGTCCGCTCTGCCTGGATTGGTGGTAGTTCAGGTGGATGCTAAAGATCCCATGGCACTTATCGAGAAAGAATAGGGAATTTTTATTGAGAAAAGTGGACTACAAAACAACATACAACATGTGTACATTTACAAAAGAAAACTTCAAAAAATATAGTAACAGATTCCATAAATTTAAACAGAAATCAAACAATAATGTTGTAAATAACCCACTTAATCACCTCAATCAACACAATAAATCCATAGATGAGATACTTTAGATGTCTGAAAATTCTTTGAATCACACTTGACAAGGAGCAGTACTGCCTTCTTAATATTAGCCAATACTTCTAACTGAGTCATCCATCTCTGCTGTAAAGCCAGAACACAGCGTGCTTGCCACAGGTAGTACCTGATTATTGCTAAGATAACATAAATGGTATTTAGTGGTATTTCCAACAATCGCCTGTTAAACCCATACATGATTTCAGGGTATGAGAGCTGTGAAAAAGGGCCTCCTTCCATTCTCTTGCTATCAGGTACCAGAATTCTGAGAAAATGCACAGTCTTGAAAAGATGTTGCTGCATTTCTACTATTTGGGGACAGGACTTCCGGGGACAATATCTATTCATTAGTTGTTTATGCTTATTATTTCCCCATACACTGAGTCTACCATAATTCCCCAGCCATAGGCTATCCCAAACCTGCACCGGAATCCTAGGGCTGGAAAGATGTTTTAATATGGATGCCATCTGTGAGGCAGGACATAAAGGAAACTCAACCGGGGTCTTACCTTCAATTTTCAAGATAGTCCTATATATAGTTTTCCTATCAAGTGTGGGCAAAACATGAGGAGTCAATCCCCCTTTCAAGGCCAACTTCAAACTGTCTACCCCATATGATGGTAATGCATCAGTCCTTCCTAGTGAGCGTGGTCTGGATTGCTCCCACGGAAAAAGATTAAGGCCAAACCATCGACCTACCCATGGTTTCCATACCTGGACCCCAGGTCGTAGAGCGTGACCTAGATTATAGAGCAAAAACGTACTAAAAATGAAAGCCACAGGGTTCACCATCCCAACCCCACCCTCTGTGATGGCCTTGTAGGTATGTATCCTCTTAATCGGGTTTAGCCGAGAACCCCAGAAAGCTCGGAAAAAAATACTGTACAGTCTTGCTATGATACACTGGGGGGGAGGGGAAACATAATTTAAATACAAAAATATAGGTATTAATGAAGTTTTTATTAGCCATACCCATTTTCTCTTTCCAATAACTTTATTACGCCAGTTAGACACCAGGCCATCATCTTTAGTGAGTCTTAATTCCCAATTCAACATAGGGGCATTGGGGGGACCAAAGGTCACACCAAGACTTTTAAAAGGTTCCTGTGATACTCTGATACCTCCTATACATCCAGAATCAGGGATGGGGATATTCCCCAGTGGGATACCTGTGCTCTTCTCAATATTAATCTTGGAGCCTGATACTAATGAATAAGTTTCAAGAACTGATGTGAGAGCCCTGTCATTAGTGCTGACACCCAGAGTGAATACCACATCATCCGATAAGCTAATATTTTTACTGGTGGAATACTGGGATGAGCACTTAATCCCAGAATCCCAGGCTCCTCGAAATCATTCTGATAAAAATATCAATACCAAACCCATATAAGAGGGGACTCAGCGGGCATCCTTGACGTACCCCCCTCTTCACCAAAATTCTTTCCCCAGACCAGCAATTTACAGAAGGTATTAAGGATATGTTCTTATATAATAATTTAATCCAAGCAATAAACTGGTCAGGGATCCTATAAGCTTACAAAACAGAAAATAAAATTGCATGAGACAACCTGTCAAAAGCTTTCTCCTGATTTATCCCAACCACCCAACCTTCAACATTACCTAACTCTCCTTAAAAAAAATCTCTCGTAAAACAAAATGAGGTTATCATATTGCAAACTCTCAGGTACTGCACAAGTCTGGACAGGACTAATTAGATATTTGGGTACTCTAATAAGTTTATTTAATAATTTTTTTTTTTATTTTTATATCCGTGTTTAGGAGGTTTAATGGCCTCCAGTTATTAATGTCAGTAGAATCCCTTTTCTTATGAATCAATACTAGAATTGCCTCTTGCATAGTGTGAGAGAACCTAGCTTGGTGTAACATATAATTAAACAAAATAGTCAATACATGGGCTAATGAGTCTTTGAAAGTTCTATATCCCAGCACCAAGCCCATCAGATCCAGGGGCTGAGCCAATTTTTAGGGTGCCAATAACCTGAAGACTTTCATCTTCTGTAATGGCCTGAGTAAATCCAGAGATATCCTCTCTCCTATTTGTGAAGTTGCAGCTCCTCCAAAATAGAGGAGGGATCCCTGCAAACTGGACATTCTCCAAACAATTTGTGAATGTGCCCTTCAACGATTTTTAAAATACCTTGAGGGGATGAAGTTTTGACTCCTGTTGGGGAGATCAATTCAGTTATTATTCTAGACTCGATGCTAGATTTACATTCTTTATAGGGGTCACTGTTCCTTTGATATGCTGAGTCCCAAAGCGAGCCTCTTGCTCTAAAGACTGTGCCCTATTATACTGCAGATACATCATTCTCTTTTAAGACTGAGATTTGGATGCAATAGTCCTGGAAGTGGTTTCTGCAAGAGATATCACTCTGCAGCTGCTGTCAGAATTGCAAATATTGCAAAAGGTTTTGTTGGCTTCAAATTAGCCTTTTTGAAAATCTGTCCCTCCAGATAGTTTTAGCATCCTCCCACCTTTCCACAATGTCCTCATAACATATACCCACTGACAATCTTGCCACCAGTTTTGTTGCCACATTTTCTGTATTTTGGGATTTTCTTGCAAACTCTCATTTAGTCTCCATTTATTTTTCTTACAGCAGGGAGTATTACCCCAAGATATCTAAGCTTTTATTGCAACATGATCTGAAAAGTCATATACCAGTGTTCTAAAGTATGTAACCTGCAATATTCAAAAAATAAAAATAAAATTAATCTTGGTCTTAAGAGTACCTCTGAAATAAGTGAAGCCTCCTGAGAGGTACTGACAGCGATATGCATCTTCAAGAGCTGCCTTTGTTAAGATCTGCTGAAGGGCTGTAGAGTCACTAAATAGTTTGGAGTTTTGAAACCCCCTATCTGCTTGATGCAGACTACAATTGAAATCTCCTGCCCAAATAAGCAGTCTAGATGTGTGGAGATAAGATTGAATATCCCTAAACAATGCTGCCCTGAGTGCCTTTGTCTGTGGTGCATATGTGGCAATTAGTCTCACCCTAGCCGCATAAAAAGAAATATCTAGCAGCAAAGCTCTCCCAGGTTGTATGTCCACCAGCCTATATATCAGCAAATTAGGATTGGAAAACAGGACACCTATCCCGTCACATGTATCGACTCCCATGGACCAAAAGGAGGCTGCTAGGAGCCAAGCACTGAAGGTCTGTTGCAATTCCTGCTGCGTTTTAAGCCTAGTATCCACTAGGCATGTGATGTCACTGGCCTGAGCTTGTAAAGATAACACAGCCCCTGCCAACTTCTTATCTCCCTTAATGCTATTCACATTAATGGTAGTAAAAGTTAAGGAGTCCATAGGGGAAAAAAAAGGGGGGGGGGAGCCACCTAGAATTAAGACACCATCAAACTAGGAGGTCTTCCTTTGTCTTTGCCGGATTCTTTTGGCTATTGAATCTGGTCCCCTTCCCTCATCAGTGTCTGTGTTAGAAAGAAGTGAGGAGGAATCTGTACCATCTTCCTCTGAATCCCCATCTCCTCTCTCTGTAGAAAGAGGAGAAAATGTATACTTGTTTCCAAGAACTTGTTGGAACTGCACCATGTCCACTTTCCTTATTCATCACCTTTCTAGACACAGCTTTCCTAATCTGGAGCAGTTTTTCTGTGACACTACCTTAAAAGGAACATCCACCGGGGGCATAGCTGTCTCGGCCTAACCCCATCATCTACAGGTGCAGGGAGTGGGGTCCTGTTCAATCTGGCTCTCTGTTTCCGGGCCTTCTGCTCTGATGTTTGTACAGTATCCCAACTGCTCCTGCGGTTCGGTGTATGTCCCTGCCTGAGGGTATCTGACCCAGACCTCAGCCCTTGTTCAGCAACTTTTTTTGCTAGATGTTGCTGAGCCATGTTTATGATACCTTCATGTGAGGGACAGTCATCCCTATTGTGAGAGGCCCAGGGACAATGCCCATAGGCATGCCCTGTCCTCTCACAAAGGTTTAAGCACTTCCCTGCTGTATGACCAAACTCTAGGCAATGGCTGCATTTAGTGGTGTCGCAAGCGGAACTCAAATGTGTTCAGGATCCACATTTAAAACATGACCTGGGCTGACCAATGTAAAAGATAGAACCTCTATCTTTACCCAAATAAAATGTACTGGGAAGGTGTATGGGGCCTGTATTAGTTGTGAACAATTTACCGAATCTGCCACCAATTACCCTCTGTGGTCGAGGGTGCTTCTGTTGGATGTTGAGGAAATGATGGGTGGTTCTTATAATACATTTCCTCTTGAATATGAAATTTGTGGCACGCAATCTCTGCCCATGCTGCCTGGAGCTGAGCCCTAAGATCTTGAATGGCACAGCATGTATGACAGTGTCCCAAATCCTGTAAAACTGCCATTCTGAAAAGTGTTCTGCAGTACCTGCAGTTAATGATATCCATTCCAGATAATTTGCTGGGTTTATAACCTGGTCAGAATAATTAAAAGGAAGAAAATGCAAGCAAAAGTTTGATTTTGTGTTTTGTTTGTTTGGTTTTGTATAACTTGTTATAACAAGTTAAATTACTAGTGCCCCTGTAAACGAGGTCACCGTGTGGATACTCCACTGATCCGCCCCTTCCTGCTTTGCCACAGGAAATGTCACGACTGTGCTACCCCATAAAAGGAGTGTAGTGTGGAGTGGTTGGGGATGGGGGGGGGGTGGCTGGGCCCTTCCCCTGCTGAAAAAGAAAAGAACCACGGACAAAAGAAACAAGGAGGTAAGAGCAGAAACAATCAGTCAGCAACAAATGCAGTAACCCTGAAAGCTTATCCTAATGATAGATAAAATTGTAAAACCTGTGAAGCACCACCTGTAATAATTTCACAGAAGATATACCCTGTAAGAAACACTTTGCTACAGAGAAAAATAAAGCAGTAACAGAAGATATACCTTGCAAAAGACAATTTGAATCAGAAGATTACAGCAGTAATCTGTTAGTACACACCTGTAGGTACACCTTGTAATAATGCAGCAGAAGGTATACCCAGCAACAGCAATGTGAATCAGAGAAAAAAAAAAAAGCAATACAATGTTAGCAACAAACAGTAACAATCCCTGTGAGTACAAAATAAAAACAACACACAGTAAATCTGCCTAGCCAAAAGAAGTCTTAATCCTTTCCTTGCTCTGGTAAGGTTCTTGTTCTGCCCTTTCAAGCAGCCTAAAAGGAAAGAGCTCAGGTGAAACTAGATGCCTGGCCAGCAAACCTAGTCTTCCACTGGAAAAGGAACAAAATAAACAGTTCCATTTAAAGACACGGAACATTTCTCCAGTAAGAAAGAAAAAGGCTTGAGTCCAAAACAGCCCTTTCTTTGTCTTTTTGGAGTTCTAAGGCATTCTCAATCTGCATTATCAATAGCAATATAGGGGTGTGAACATGCTGCAATGAAAAACAACAATGAGAGTGCCATAAATAAAACTTGATACATGCAAATATAACATTCAGAGTACTACAGTGATATCGAGCAGAGAATCCAGAATAATCACTTAAAATAAGTGATTCATAAGTAACATTAAACACAGGTCTTCATTTCCAGCGATTAATTAATTCATGCCAAAATACAGTAGTAAAGGGCACAATAGATACAAATGTTCCATAGTTTCACAACCCCTCACATTCAGGCCAGATACATTGCTGTTCAGCAATCAGCTTATGCTTAAGATTTCCCTTACCCCAAACTTCCTGTGACAACTCAGCCACAATACATCCCACATAGCAACAGGAATTCTCTTATCAGTAAGCAATCTAAGAGCCAATCCCAGCTCGAGGTAAGCATTTCGGAAAATCAACCTGAACTGAAAAGTTATAACCATAATTTCTTTATATAGGGTTTCCTATTTAGTGTAAGTAACATCAATATCATTGTATTCCAGGGATTACATTTTCAAAGCCGGATGGCAAAATCAGGAGCAAAAGAGAAGGGGTCAACTGAGGAAAACCTGCACTCCATCTCCAAAAAATTATTTAAAGAAAAGGGAAGTCCAATCAGACCAAAGGTGCCTATTCCTGAACCAAAATTAAAAAATAAGAAAAAGGAAAATAAAAACTACGGGTGAATCATACCCAAACCCCTTGTGAGAAAGGCAACACGTGAAATCTCTCTTAATGGGTTCAACCAGCTTCCCAAACCATTTTAAAAACAACTTAAAAGTCTCATTTCCAAATTTAAAGGGACAGCAAATATAGCACTGACATAAAGAAATATAGGAACAAAAACTTTTCACAATCAAAACTCTTTTTCGAGAAAGACCAAGACTTCTGCTGTTGCACCTTTCTCTCTCAATTTCAAGTTTATCAATCCAATTCAGGGCAGCTAAATCCCCATTATCGAAATGACAGCCTAATAATCTAATGGTAGTGTCATAAATCATTATCTGGCCAATATTGGAAACATAAGGCCCAGCCCCAATATAGACCCCCGTGCTTTTAGAAAAATTCACTTCCACCCCAGAAATACCTGCATAGTAGTTCAAAACAGTCATACATTGCAAAACAGAATCATTAGTTTGAATGGTAAGACAAATATCGTCCGCATAAACCCCAATTTTTTGAGGTAGCAAATCCAAAGATGGAGAAAGGCCCCAAATCCCACTATCTTGGATTAGCATTTGTACCACCAGATCCAAAATGAAAGTATAGAGCAATGGACTAAAAGGACAACCCTGCTTACCCCCTATAACTACCAACCCCATTCCCCACTAGGCCATTAACAATCGGACATAACAAAGCATCCTGATACAAAAGACGAATCCAGTTCCAAAAGTCTCAGGAATCCCATATTTGCACAATACTAAGTGTAAAAAGCATGAGAGACCTTATCGAAAGCCTTAGTCTGATCCAATGCAATCAAATGTCCCAAAAGTTGTTTCTGAGTACCAAAAGCACAAACATCCTGTAAAAAGCAAGATTATGCTGTATAGATCTGTTGGGAATCGAACAGGTCTGTGCAGAGTGAATGACATAGTGGCAACAGCCTGGAGCCTATGGCACAGAATGGAGGCCAGAATTTTATAATCAGTGTTTAAAAGGTTGATAAGCTCTATGTGATGTCGGGACCCTTTTTATATAAGAAGACAACCAATGCAGTATTAAACTTAGGAAAAGACCTACCAGTCCGTAACATTTCATTATAGAGCTCACACAAAACAGGACTAAGAAACTCAGAGAAGTGTTTATAAAATTCATTGGTAATACCATCCTCACCAGGAAAAACCCTCATTTCAACTGAGCAATTGCCTGTGTCACTTCAGTGAGCAGGATAGACGCCCAAAGCAGAAATTTGGTCTTATGAATCTCAGGGGAGAAAATGAAAGACCTCGCCTCAGCGTAGGGGAAGAAAAGGATCCTCATGTTGTTTATGAAAAGAATGCTCTATAATACGTAACATTTCAACATCTGAATGTTTCAAAACCCCATTAGAATCAAATAATCCATCCATTAACTTGCACTCCACAGAGTTTTTGCAGGCAGAAAAGGGTCAGCAAAGGAGTTTTCTGCAGACCAAAACGATTCGCTCTACAAAGAAATCACCTTATCATATTGGTATTGTCTCATTTAGCCTTAATATCATTTATTTGTTGCTGAATCAGGACATCAGAGATAGAGGGCAATGACATAAGTCTGTAATATTGATATAGAAACTCCATATACTTAAGGTAATTAGTATGTCTTCGTGTTTTACCCAGGTGAATAAAAAACTGTCTGAGGTCAAATTTAGGATCCACCCACCAGGAACCCCAGTCGTCATACATATCCAATACAGATGATCTGGAATGTAACACATATGGACATTGATTCTTCACATCAGCACGTTCTAATAAAGAAGAATTCAACTTCCATCGGTTAACTACAGACGGAAACTGGGGAGGAATAGCAGATAAACCCACTGTATAATATAAAGTCAAATGATCCAAAAGCTCACAAGGCTGCAAATCAAAAGTAATAGGTAACAGGTATTTGGATAAAAAAAATAATCAATCTGGGAAGAAACACACTTCTTCTATAGGTGACCCCAGCATCCCTGAAAGCAGGCGATAGGCATCAGTCAAGGTTGCAGTCTGAATAGTATCTTGCAAAGCATGGGTATCACAATATGTTTTTCGTTGAATGTTATCCTTAATTTTGACATCCAGGCTACAATTAAAGTCTCCTCACCAAATAACATGCAATTTCATAAACAAAAAGGCTTAACTAAATTAAATAAATCAATATGAGCTGTTTTAGGCTGAGGAGCATAAGTATTAATAAGACACAGCGAATATCCCTGATAGATACAATCCAAGAGCAAAACTCTCCCAGGTAGCAAGTCTACCAAATGTAGAACCTGAACCCGTGAGTGGGAAAAAAGAATCTCCACACCATCCACCACGTCCTCCCCAAAAGACCAGAAGGAAGGACCTCCCACCCATGATTTTTTTGCCAAGGAGATGTCCTGCAAGGAATTAAACCTAGTCTCCTGCAAAAAAACAATATCTGCACTCAAACACCTGCAATATTGTAAACAACCTAATCTCTTCTTAAAATGCTTCATACTGCAGGTATTGCGGGAGACTAAGTTAAAAGTTGCCATAAAAAATCAAGTTTTATCTTTTTCCTTTTTTTGAAGATTTTTTCTTCGGAACTGTAGTAGCTAAACCCCCTCCTCCTCCAACTCCATATCTGAGTGAACACCAGATTTAGTAGACATATCTGATTCAGATTCCCCATTCTAGTCCTGCAACACTTGAGACAGATTTTGTGAGAGAGGTACAACAGAGGGAGGAGCATTTTTACTAGTCGCCCTATTAACTCGTCTGGGGTCTGGGGTCTGAAAATCAGGTTTAGGGGAAGGCATAGGCTCCGGCACTACAGGATCAGTAATATCAGCAACAGTGGAGAGATCCTGTACCTCTGCATGTTGGCCAACTCCTGAAGGCTGAGTGGTATTCGAAGAAACCTCAGGCCCAACATCAGGAGCAGGACGAGCTCTGGAGTCAGAGGGTGGCATGTCCCGTGTCTCAGTATGAGGCCTGTGAGCAGTTTGGGCCCTATCAATAAGTCATCCTTATTGACGACTCCCTGTCTGTTTTGCCCATCCCAGGACACTGATGGTAGGTCTGCCGAGGTTCATCACAGAGATTACATTTAAACACATTATGACAGACTCCACTATCGTGATTGAAATCTCCACACAATGCACATTTAACCTTGTTGCAGACACTACTAAGATGTCTGCGACTACCACATTTATAACTGGCCCTAGGCTATCCAGGGTAAAACAAACCCCGATCTTTGCCCAGAAAAAACTGTTAGGAATGTGCACAACATCATTCTCAATAATATGTAGCTTAACTTTAAACTTCCAGCTGCCCGTCCAAATCCCCTCATCATCAATAACAGCTATAGGTGGGCCTAGTACATGACATTTGTGTTCAAGCCAATACTGAATATCCCCCACTTTCACCCCTTCATTTCGAAACATGATGTGGACTGTTTTAAATAGGGGTTTAGTAAGCGGAATTGCAAAAAAAGGCACCCTTAGAGGAGAGGACTTGCAAGAGTCATATAGTTGCCAAAATCTATCTAACCCTGCAAAAGTCTGAAAACTAATGTCAAAAGTGTCTTCTCCATGAACATTAATTAATGCATAAAAGTCAGAAGCAATGAAATGCATAGACTCCTTCAGGAGCTTACGAGCAACAAAAGTGCAATCTAGATGTTCGCAAACCACTTATATCGCAGCTGAACTGCATTATGTTGAGGGCCTGTTCCAACCTATTGTTACGAAAAAAGTCCGAAAAACGTGGTCCTCATTGTCCAGAAGCTCCCCTAGGGGAAGGGGGTGAACCAGCTGGAGGAACAGTGGAATCAGTATTAGGGTCAGGGCCGAGATCTTCCGGAGCCCCCTCCTGGCATGCATTCGTCCCCATAAAACTATGTACAAGGGTCTGACCTGAATTAAGTCCAGCAGCCAACGTGTCCAATGATCCAGCTCGCGATGGTGAAAATTATTCCCAGTTAGAGCCAGGCATCCACTTACCATCAACACACATCCAGCCGGCATCGAGCAGCGCTTGCTCCTTCGACCAGCTGCCATCAGTGTCAGTCGCGGTTTGCTTCCGCGTTCCATCCAGCACTACGTCATCACCAGGAATCCGACCTGTACTGACACTGTCTTGAACTGGCTCCGCAACTGCAATTGAGCCCTGGATAGCAGTAGAAACATCCGTTTTGCAGAAATCAGTAGTTTGAGCAACATCCTGAGAAAAGGTAAGAGGAACGCTGTCCTCCATAACTCTCGTCGCATGGGCCTCACTATGCAATTCACTCCTCGACTTGGATTGAACTCCTGCCTCCACAGAGTGCACAGCACCTCGCAGAAATCCCACGGGCTGCTCCACAGCAGCAACGTCAATCTCCACCAAAGTCTGACCAACATCTGCCATTCAGCAAGACAGCGCAGCAGCTCCCCCTACCACAGAGTAGGGGAATTTCCTCGGTGCCCTGGCCAAATTTTTCTGATTCACTAAAAATACCACCAACAGCTTAATCTGGTTCAATTTCTGTTGCTTATCATATGTATCCCCCTTCCCCCCCAGTTGCCCCTGAAAAAGGGACTTCTAGGCCCAGTGGGCTTACCGGGTCAACAAAATTCAATAAATAAATAAATGATTAGGTGTTGTGGGCAGACTGGCTAGTTTTTTTTCTGCCATCATTGTCTGTGTTTCTGTGTTTCTATTTAACCAGGATGGTGTGTAGGGGGCATAAATCACGTGTTTGGGTTATAGTATGAGGCAATTAGAAAGACACTTTTGTGCGGTTAACAGACTTGACTTTTCAAGGGCAAATGAAGTGTGTTTTGGGACAGAAGCTACTGTAAAAAAAAATACTTGAAAATACACAGATGCGTGGGTACATAGTACAGCAGTACCAGCCAGGATGCAATGCAGTATCTTGCAGTAAATGAAATGTCACAAAATATGCATGACAAAAGGGCTTATTTGCCATTGAATTACACCGTTCCCTGCAGCATACCTCAGCATTGTACAGTAATACTGCAAGGTGTCGCATCCTAGCTGACATCACTGTAGAGCCATAGCAGGTTATGGACAGAAGAAGACTGAAATCCATTGAGTCTGCCTGATATTCCTACATTGCTTAACTCTGCCCGTATACTTCCTCCACCCTGCCTCCCTTTTGTTTCAAATAACCACCTTGAAGATGTCCCATTGGGTTTTGAACCCCAAGATAGTTCCAGTACTGATCACATTACTGGGTAGACTGTTCTATCAATCACCCACTAAATGAAGAAGTACTTGTACTCCGTTATGTCCTTGTGAATTTCCTCCTTTCAGTTTAAGGTTATGCCCCGTGGTGGTTGTGCTGTTATTTTACTTAAAGAACTCCATGGGGTCCAGCCTACTGTGTTCCTGAATGTATTTCTGTTTCTATCATATCCCCCTTTCCCCTCCTGTCTTCCAGATAGTACATTAAGACTATCTCATCTCTCCTCACATGCCTACCCTGCTGCCCCTGGCTCAGTTTCAGAGCTTTACTCTTGGCAGTCTCCAGCCACAATGTCCTTTTCAGATCTGTGTTCCAAAACTGCCAATATTCCAGGTGTAGTCTAACCAATGACTTGTACATTGGCAATATCACTTTTTGCTGTGACTGACAGATAGTGAAGTCCTGCCAGATGCATCTCGGCTTCATTTTAGCTTTTCCATATGCTTTACTGCACTGGTAAGAGGCTTTCAAACTATTGTTAATTATCACTCCCATGTCCTTTTCCTATATTGAGTGCTCTACTGTGACC
Source organism: Neoceratodus forsteri (assembly GCA_016271365.2). Classification (NCBI taxonomy): domain Eukaryota; kingdom Metazoa; phylum Chordata; order Ceratodontiformes; family Ceratodontidae; genus Neoceratodus; species Neoceratodus forsteri. The sequence continues at coordinate 1,227,915,264 of CM057450.1, forward strand.
CCATTGATACAGTATTCCATATGTGGATCTTTTGTTGTCAATGTGCATCACTTTATATTTTTGGCACTGAATTTCAATTGCAAAACTCTGGACCACAGCTACAGATTTTCTACATTCCTTTTCATGCTGCTCATCCCCTCATCATTATTCAGTCTCCCACAGTTTTGTATTATATACAGACTCACTTTACCCTGTAGTCCTACTCCAGTGTTGCTTATATACATGTTATAAAGTACTGGCCCCAGGACAAAACCCTCTGGCACCCCACTTGTGAATCCCCACCCCCGAGATAAGACAGCATGCTATTCAGGACCAAAGATAAGAGACTGTGCCATTCAGGACCAAACTCTTGAGTTTTATCTTTTAAATAGTTCCTACTACACCTAGTTAGCCCTTCCCCTAATTTTAAATCCCCCTACTTTTTGTATACTGTAGCCTTCTCCATGGCACCGAATTAAAAGATCTTACTGAAGTCCAGGTACAAAATATTGGGAACAAAAGGAAGGAAGGCAGGAGGAGGGAGTCTCGAAAGGGCAAAGTAAAACAGCACAGGAACATCTGGGCAGACACGATGGACTCAGTCTTTTTTTTTTCTTAATTTATGTTTTATTAGTTTTATATTTAAAAAGTACAAGATAGAGAACATACAAGTAAGTGCCATATAATCAACAAGACACAGTATATCCACATTTAACAGTCTTTTGAGGATAATGTTTAAATTAAATAAGGTTTACAATAGCAAACAGAGGGAGAAAGCAAGAATTGTCCATATCTCCAATGGACAAATGAGGAGTCTATTTCCATATAATGGAGTACCCATCTTTGCCTTGGCATCAAGTGCTCCTGAATATTATTAAACATGGCTGTTTGATTGTACCAAGTTACACCACATCTCCTTGTGGGAACTGTTTTACTGAACCAAATTGTCTAGCACTAACCTTTTCGCTGTTGTTATTAATAATTAACAATAGAAGTATTTTGCCTCTAAATTTGAGCTCTGGTGGTGGTATAGAAAGTAACACTAGATGGCGTAGCGAGGTGCGTCACAGTAAACACTGTTTCTAGATCTTGTTCTAACCCTTGCCGATAAGATTGTAATACAGGGCAGCTCCAGAACACATGGGCCTAGTCGGTTTTCTGGAGTCAGTTGCCATGCCAACTTTTTCTTTGTGTGGGTCCTATGTACTTAGCCTGTATAGCTGGGGTCCGGAAATAGCGAGTTTTGCATTTCCTATAGGCCTATAGAGAATTATTTATAGATATATCGGTCCTTGCACAAAAGATGGACAAATGGGTAATTTGATACCCTTTATTGGACCAACAAGAGATTTACAAAATACAAGCTTTCAGGCTGATAAGGAAGTAGATAATTTATAGGCCTCCTACTGTCAAATTCCATCTATGGAGATGAGCCTACTTTAGTGATTTATAACCACCTAGGGTTTCAAAAACTTTTTTTGTTTCTGCACATATACCATTATTTATTTATTTATCAACCAAGCTGTCACACCCATGTGTAACAGTTTATTTAGCAGTTCTACCCAATGTATTTAAGTTTGTTTTTATGAAGACTCTGCCATTGTCCGATGAAGGGCTCTGTGTAGCCTGAAAGCTGTGGTTTGTAAATCTCTTTTATTCATCTATAGGCCTACAGTAAGGCAAATAGGATGCTGGGATGTATCAGAAGGGGTACTGATAGCAGAAGAACGGAGGTAATGCTACATGGAAACATAGAAACACAGAAGTTGATGGCAGATAAGGACTGCAAGGCCCACCCAGTCTGCCCATTTTTTCTACTTTATGAATCTGCCATAGGCCTTTACTCTGTCAATGGCCTATTTATTCATACTCATCTGTATTGCTCTCTTATGCCTATCCCATGCCTGTTTGAAGCCCTGCACTGTATTCATATCCACCCCTTCATGAGATAGGCCATTCCATGCATCCACCACCCTTTTTGTGAAAAAGAACTTCCTCACATTACCCCTTAATTGGCCTCCCTCTAATTTCATGCTGTGTCCTCTTGTCCTGCTATTTTTCTTATATTGAAACATGTTAGACTCCTTCACCTTGTTAATGCCCTTAAGATATTTGAATGTTTCAATCATATTACCTCTCTCCCTCCTTTGCTCTAGGGTATACATATCAAGCTCCGTTAATCTGTCCTCATAAGTTTTCTGATGCAGTCCCTGCACCATTTTGGTTGCCCTTTGCTGGACTGCCTCCATTTTGTTAATATCCTTTTGTAGATGTGGCCTCCAGTACTGCATGCAGTACTCCAGATGGAACAGTGTCTTGTAAAGAGGGATTATTACCTCCCTCTTACGACTTGTGATACCCCTACTAATATACTCCCACATCTCTCTAACCTTACCTACTGCTTTAGTGGTCTGCTTGGATGATTTTAGATCATCTGTGATGATGATGATGCCCGAGTCTCTTTCTTCCCTTGTGATTGCCAGCAACCCCCCTCCCAACCTATAGGTAGCTTCAGGGTTTCTCTTCCCTATGTGCATGATCTTGCACTTCTTTGTGTTAAATCCCAGTGGCCATTCTTTAGACCATTTTGCCAGTTTTTCCATATCTCTTCTCATTCTGCCCACCCCATCTGGATCATCTACTCTGTTGCAGATCTTGGTATCTTCTGCAAACAGGCAAACCTTACCTTCCAGTCAATCTGCAATGTCACTGATGAAAATATTGAATAGGACTGGCCCCAGGACTGATTTCTGAGGAACCCCACTTGTAACTTGCATCTCTTCTGACTGTATACCATTTACCACCACTCTCTGTTTTCTGTCCGCCAACCAGTTTGCCACCCAGTTGACCAATTTCTGACCCACCCAGCCTAACCAGCTTATTAATCAATCTTCAATGTGGAACAGTATCAAAAGCTTAGCTGAAGTCAAGGTAGGCGACATCAACTGCACCTCCTTGGTCCACCACTTTGGTTACCCAGTCAGAAAATCAATGAGCTTAGTTTGACAGGACCTTCCTGTTGTAAACACATGCTGTATTGGATCCTGTGCTCCTATGGATTCCAGGTATTGCACTATCCTTTCCTTTAGGAGTTCCTCCATAATCTTGCCCACTACTGAGGTAAGACTGACTAGTCTGCAGTTCCCTGCCCCTTCCTGCTGCAACTCCTGTGGAGTGATCGCACGAGCCCTTCTCCAGTCTTCTGGGACCTTCCTGTGCTCCTGTACTACCTCTACATAGATCTTGGGTGAGGTTGCACCAGGAATACTGTGCCCAGTTTTGGAATCCTCACCTCAGGAAAGATAGGACAGGCTGGAGATAGTGCAGCAAAGGGTGCTAAAGATGATTCAGCCAACAGGGAGATCTTATGAGGATTGTGTCAAGGCACTGAACATACAGTATACTCATTGGAGACCAGACAGGAGAGGGAGATATGATAGAAAATCTTTCAAGTTCCTGAAAAAATAAATAAGGTGAATTGTGAGGAATTATTTACATGAGTAACAGTTCGAGGTCACGAGGGCATGAGTGAAGACTGACAGCAAGGAAGTTCAAGAGGGATATGAGAAATTCCAATTCTGAACATTACACCTTGATAAAGCACTATTTATTGGTGTGGAACATTGGCCATGGCAGGAGGTGTCTGCTGCTTGTATTTTAACAAAAATGTTATCCTTCTTCAAAGCTTTGCAGTGTTGATGCCTTTATTCAGTGAGCTTGGCTTTGCAGGTAAATGAGAAAGTGTTATCATACAGAAAGTGTGGTGAAATCATGGAACAGTCTACCAGCTGAGGTGATGGGTGCAATAACCATTAATGGTTCCAAGCACAGGTGGGACTGAGTGAAGGGTATAGTGGTTACATATTGTGGATGTGTCAGTGGGTAACACTAGATCCTTTGAGTGTATCCTGGCCGCAGGTGCAGGGTTCAGGATTCTCCTCATCTACCATCCACCCAGTGACGGTGGAGAATTCCTGAAGGAGTTCGCGGACTTCGTCGTCGACATGGCATGGGGGTCGCCCAGATGGTTAATACTGGGTGACTTCAATGCCTGGGTCGACGACGAACTCTCGCACTTTGGTAGGAACTTCCTCCAACTTATGACTATGTTGGGCCTGTCACAGGTAGTTACCTCTGCTACCCATATAGGGGGTCACTCATTGGATCTGGTGTTCCTACTGGATTTGGAGCTTACGCATCTGGGGGTGGAACCGAATGTGTGGACGGACCATCACACCATAAGATTCAGCTTTGGGGCACCCCCTAATAGGCCTACCTCTACGGAGATGGTCCACTATCGCCCTTTAAGGGGAGTTACTCCAGAGGGTCTACTAGCGGTACTGGACCTATCGGGTATTTCAGGTGAGAGCATGGGTCCAGGAGACCTCGTTCTTGCCTATAATAAGGTGGTGAGTGAGGCCCTGGACCTAGTTGCTCCTGTCTCAGGAAACCGCCCACTCACTCAGCTTCAAGGACTCCATGGTTTGATGAGTCCTTGAAGGAACTGAGGAGAGTGGGGCGAAGGCTAGAGAGGGCCTGGCCGAAGTCCAGCCTGGATGCTGACAGACTTAGGTTGATGGATCATTATGGTATCTATCAATCAGCAATCACCCATAAGAAGGCAGAATTCCTGTCCAGAGAGATTGCTGCAGCACGGAACCGACCAGCTCAACTCTTTCGGACTGTCGACAGAATGTGCAATCCACTCTGTCTACAGTCTGGAAGAGATTTTTCACAAATAAAGTGTGATGAGCTTGCTCGATTCTTCACTGATAAGATTGCTAGCATTAGGTCTGATATCAGCCAGGCTCACTCTTTAAGGGTTTTCGGTGATCGGCAAGGGAAACAAATGCCTGTGTCACCTGGTCTGACTTTGGTGTCGGAATCATGGATATTGTGAGGATTGTCCAGACTTTACGCCCAACCAGCTGTAGTTTGATCCTGGCCCCACGTCACTGTTATTAGGTTGCATAGATACTATTTGCCCGATCCTTGCTGAAATTGTCTGAAATCTTTGAGCAGGGGTCTTTCCTGATCCCCTAAAGGAGGCAGTTGTTCGACCACTCCTGAAAAAACCTTCACTGAATTCGGACTGTCTAGCTAACTACAGACCTGTCTCTAACCTGCCCTTTGTGGGTAAGGTTATTGAAAAGGTGGTTGCGCTACAACTGGATGACCATCTTACAAACCACAATATCTATGATACTCTTCAATCAGGATTTAGGAAAAGACATAGCACTGAGACTGCCCTTGTCCGGGTTTTAAATGATCTCCTAATTGCGAGAGATCGAAAGCTTGTACTATCTTAGTCCTTCTTGATCTCTCTGCAGCATTTGATACTGTGGACCATGGTGTGCTTTTGAACGCTTCTGCGCTTTTATTGCGGACTGTCTGGTACAGTTCTGCATTGGTTTCGATCTTTCCTCACGGACGGAGACAGAGGGTTGTCACTGGAATTTATTCCTCTGATGCCATCTTCCTGTCCTGTGGGTACCGCAGGGCTCCATTCTGGCACCCATGTTGTTCGCTATCTATATGCTGCCATTGGGAGACATTATTAGGCTATACAGCTTGGGCTCACTGTTATGCAGATGATACCCAGCTGTATTTGTCCTTTAATCCCAGACAGGACGATGCAGTCTCTATGCTTAACAGCTGTCTGTCCGAGATTAAGGATTGGATGAGTGCCAGCTGGCTAAGGTTAAACCCGGATAAGACTGAGGTGTTGGCGGTGGACCCAGGTTGCCTTGAGGCGGGGTTGTAGGGCTGGGCTTCCTTCGGGCATATGGCTTGATGGTGCTCAGCTCTCAACCTCAGACTGGGTGCGTAACCTGAGCGTTATTATTGACGATGGTTTGACCCTAAAATTGCAGGTGTCATCCGTTGTCAAATCCTCTTTTTACCATCTTAGGAATATCGCCCGGGTGAAACACCTAGTTCCTCCGGATGACCTTCCTACATTGGTCCATGCCTTTGTGACCTCTCGCCTTGATTACTGCAATGCCCTGTACCTAGGGCTACCGGGGGGGTTGATATCCGCCGCTTGCAGCTGGTGCAGAACGCAGCAGCCAGGCTTTTGACTGGGACATCCAGAAACAGTCATATTATGCCTGTGCTGCGCGGACTGTACTGGCTGCTGGTTCAGTGGCAGATCACCTTCAAGGTCGGGTTACTGGCCTATAAAGCCTTACAGGAACAGGGACCGCAGTGCCTACAAGATCTCCTTACTCCCTACTGTCCCTCTCGTTCACTGCGATCCGCCCGACGAGGGATTGCTAGAGATTCCCAGGGTTAGTTTAAAACATCTGAGGCACGTGCATTTTCCACGCGGCCCCTACCCTGTGGAATTCTCTACCTTGTCGGATACGGCTGCCTGACCGTTGAGAGTTTTAAGTCTGAGTTAAAACGATCTATTTTTGAAGGCGATGGAGAGTGATTTTACTGTGATTTTATTGTTATTAGTTATTGTTATATTTTGTAATTAAATGTTTGTTCACCTGTACAGCGCTTGGTTTCTGAAAAGCGCTTAAAAATAAATTTTACTTACTTACTCAGTGTGACAGTAACAGGGAGGGGAATGGGGAGGGGGTGGACAGGAAGGGCTAGGACCCTGTATAAACAATAAGTCCCAGGGCTAGATAGCGAACCATAGGCAGTCTGGATGGACCACCGATCTTTTTCTGCTGTCATTGTCTATGTTTCTGCTTCCAGCAAAATGCCTGGAAGTAAGGGTCAAACTGTAACCTTATATGCTGGAGATGTGTATTTCAAGCACAAGTCCATGGTATGATCTGTTCCTATTTATGAGTTCTATTTATGGAGGATATGGGCAGTGGACTCCCTTGCGAGGTCCCTTGATACTTTGTATAGATTTCCTATGAGATGCTGCCAAGTTTCCCCTCTTTGGGTCTCTATTATAATACCATGCAGGTGTCCTGGCTTGTTTGGGAACCTTGATAACACTCCATATGTGTGTGTGAGTAAGGCATGAAGCTGTAAATGTGTAAAGTGATCTGATACCAGGAAAGAGTAGTTCTGTTTACAATTTAAAAAAAGAGGAACTCCATGTTTATCCAAAACGTGATGAAGGAAGGTCAGACCTTCTCACTGCCATCTACTAAGGGGTGTATCTAGTTTGTTCAATGGACATTCTTGAATAGACAGTAGAGCCAATGTCTAGGTGCAAATGGTTACCATGGTTAGGTTCTGGAGGACTCTGTGCAATACCTGGTGGGTTACTACTATGAATGGCATGAATTTTGTAAAAGGTAGATAACCAGGGATGTAGGTGTACAAGTATTTCTCTATGGCTTATAGGTAAAGTGGGCTAAATTCTATATTTTATCCAATGTGAGGTGTAGGTCCTCACACTCCAGAGGCAGATGGTTTGGAGGTGAGGTGTCAAAACATAATAATAGACATTTGCAAGGTTTTTAACTTTTTTTTTTTACTTTTTATGTATAGTTTTGCACAATTACAGCACAAAAGTACATACAGAAATGCAAAAAGTGACACTTTCATTCTAACAGTTGAGGCAGAATAGATAGTCATATTTCTTTTTTATGTCCTTGGAGGGACTCCTGGAATTAAGAAAAATAACAATCCCTGTTAAACAGAATTAAGCAACTAATCTGAATTATTTTAGCCAATGGGCTAAGGCCTTCTCTGTAACTCTACATCTTTATTAAACATTTCTCACATTCTGTGGCTTCATAGGTCACCCACCTGGCACATTTGTGCCAGGAGATTTAATACAAATAATATTGAGGTGAAATTTTTCAAAATTGCTGCAACCAGCAAGCAGCTAGATCCAATTGGGTATACTGGACAACTGAGCTGTGGAATCACCCTTCTATGGAGTATATTGGACAACTGAACTGTGGAATCACTCTTCTATGGAGTATACTGGACACCACAGCTGTGGAATCACCCATCTAAGATCATTGAGGAGATCTTAGCAATATACACGTCTCTCTACATCCCTACATAACCCTCCGTGGGGGCTTACCTGAATTTCCCCATGTGTTCCCTGTTTTCCCAGTTTTCCTCCATTTGTCTGGTGTCCCCTGTGTTTTGTCCCTCAAATTCCCCTGCTCTCCTGAGTCCTCGCCTGTGCCCCAGGGACCCTTCCAGCAGCTTCATAGTTCATTTAGCCTGTTTGGGCACACAGAGCACAATTGTGAGTTGCCAGCACCTTCTGTGCAGCTGGTGACTGTGCATGAAAGGAGTGCTTGATGTGCTGACTGTGGAGTTGCGGTCAACAATACAGGAGTTCTTCAGTGGTCCTGGTGCCCTTTGATTTTAATGGGGACTGAGACCTTATGAGGCAAAAGAGGAGCCTCAGTTCTTCCTAAACAATGTTTAAGTTTGGGCATGAAGCAAGGGCTCATGAATAATGCATGAGCCCTTATTAATATTAATGTGGTGCTGTCTGCCAGCTAGGGGCATTGAATTTCGGCAGCAGTGACAGGAAATCCACTATGGGCAGATAATCAAGAGTGGGCATGTTTTTCAGGGGGCAGCTGGGGCTACAGCACAGTGGGGTTTTATTTGAAATAAAGTATTTTGCTTGGTTGCACCAGGGTTGAACAGGTAGGGAACTGTGTTGGACTGCATCAGACTGAAAGGGAGCAGCCATGTTTGAGACTCTATGACCCACAGAGAGCAGCCAATCATCTATTTAGGCACCTAAGACTGTGACTAAGGGACTCCTGGGAAAAGGAGGGGAATAAATCAGGCACCTAAATCATACCACAATGAGCCATCAGAGAATATTGATCGTTATGGTTATGGACAATTGATAGGCTCAATCAGTCAATCAGAACCTTTAATTCTCAAGTGAAACCCACTGGACTTTCTGTGTTTCTTCAGTCTGTTCCTGGGCTCTGTACAGGTTGGAAGTCTCCTGTGAGAGTGGCTCTGGACTCGGAGGCTATTCTTAGGCCTCTAGTGGAGACTGCTGGGTTCATAAAAGAATCAACAGGAGAAAGAGAGCGAGAGACTAAACTGGTACTTCGATTCCCCAGTTACTGTGAGCTGTTTGATTGTTTTGGAGAAGATAAGTGCTGCAGAAACCCTGCACTGGTGGACTGAATTGAGCTGAGAAGACTGAGCTGTTCTGTTTAATTGCCACATTTGCTGCTGAGAGTTTGTTTTACTTGTGTGGGACTGCAATTGTGATTCTGAAGCAGCAAAGTGTCTCTGGATGTTGGGGTGCTAGCCAGGTGCAGTACATTTCCTGAGTGAACTGGTTGAAGTGGCTGAGAGCTGTTTCCCAGCTACAGCTAAAGATAAGGTTGTGGACATTTTCTAACTGGAAAGTGCGGATTGGTGTGCAGGGGTCTGTTTTGTTTGGATCCCCCTGTTTATTGCACCTATGCTTCATTGATCTAGGGCTAGCACCCACTGCTAACTGGCACTGGACTTTGCTTGAGCTATTGCCTGTAATTTCTGTGGTTTTCGAACTCAGTGCATGGACTTCAGGAGGACCTCACCATTTGGGAGTTCTCACCCAGAGCCCGTGAAGAAATCAGCTAACCCTTTCCAAGTGGGACTTACTGTCTCAGGAGGTCACCGGTGCTTGCTGGGGTGCTAGGGCACCTGTGATCCATTGTGGGGAGATGGGCTGTGGAGTCACTCCTGGCTCTGGGCCTTCAAGGGCTGGTGTGGTCCTGCCACAGAGCTCTCCAATGGCCAGAAGTGGCTGAAGATGACAAGTGGACAGACCTCCAATCAAGGGGACAAGCTGCAAGATCCTTGAGCAAGATTCCATCCGCCCATTGCAGCACGGAGCTCCGCATTCCTGGACATCCAGAGGCAATCATCCCAAGAGAAATTGAGTTCTGCAAAACCATGAGTACCCAGGACCTAGTACCTGGAAATCAAGCAAGGGAGTGTAAAAGGGATGTAATTGCTTCCTCAAATAATTGTTTTATTCCATCAGGGCCCCAACAGCTGGCCAACCCATGGCAATGAACAGGCCTGCACCTTGTGGTACCTCTAGGGACTATCAGGGTAGACACTGGTACCAGTGGGGGTGGGCTTAGCCTGTGGGCCCATATGATTATTGTTACTTGTTCTCTCTATCCATTTGTTTTTATTCACAGCCATCCCTTGTCCTGGTATCCCTTCCCTAGTCCTTACCCCTAATAAAGCTGTGATTTATCATTTGAAATTGTGTGTGCAGGAATTCTCTGAGTCTGTTAGATCATTACTGTTCATGGTTTATGGTGTTATTGAATGGCTGGATATTCAGGGTGTGGGGTGGTTGGTAGGGGAGGTGGGTAGGTGCAACATCCCGGGGGTTGTGCAAGTCAGTCACCTGACCCACTTTTACTTTTCTCTGGGTGGATGCACCATGCTATTTTTATTATCTGTGGGATAGAACCCTCCCTCCAACACCACTGCAACAGAACCCAGGCCCCTTAACCTGTTAGAGGGCCAACAGGCAGGGGTAGTAGCCCACTGGCACATGGCACCTGGGCTACACCTATTTAAGACAAACCCATACAACCACATTGCATAACCATATAGTTAAACTAGGGCAGCTGGAACACATAACTGTAGCAAACAGGCAGTACTATAGAAACTAAGCAAAAATGTTAATGTAAGTGGAGCAGGAACCATTAAACATTGCCAGGTCCTGGGATGGTCTAGTCGTGCATTACAGTGCAAGAAGCCTCCACCTCGAACACAGCTCCCAATCTTCAGAATGACTCGAGTAATAAATAGTAAGGGATGCCATTTTAACAATAGTCACTACCCTGTCATTATTGCAGTCAAGCAATTCAACAGAAAACCAAACGTTTTTCAGGTCAGTTCGAGTATGTCACTGGCAGTCCTGTAAAACCAGATCAAAAACTGGAGTCAAGGTGCATGCCCATAGTTCATAATCTCAGGAAAGTTCATGAATACCAAGACACCCCAAAGTTGAGGTATTCAAGAGCCGTCTGAAGTCTCAACTTTTCACTCTGGTTTTCCCTGATATAATTATATAATCACCTAATCTGATATACGTAGTGATTGCTGAACTTATTTATTGTATTATTGTACTTGTTTTTAATGTTTTAAATATGTATTTATGTATGTTTTCTTACTCCTTACTTGTCTGTATGTGAGGTGCCCACAGCCTCTGAGAATGGGCTCCATAAAAATAACCTTGCCTTGCCCAAAGATCACTATAGTCACTGGAAGGACCAAACAACATGCATTTCATACTATAGCATCTGAATCCTCATCTTGCATCCTGGGAATGCCCTGTTTAATTTTAGACAACAGTTTGTTGAGATCCTTTGGGTCACTATAGATGTGTGACCTCCATACTACCCTCTTAGTCTCGCTAGATAGACTGAGGTGAAGGGGATATTCAGGTCTCAGAGTTTGCACTTACCCCCATTGAAACTTTTTTGATGCTGATGTGGCGCTGCAGCTCAAATCAGGAAAAACTTTCATTTCCTACATCCACCTTAAGATCTCTGGTGGTGCAGGCTGCCCATTAAACAGTGTCACATTGAATTTTAGCAGTAGAGTCCTAGAGATTGCAAGATCGATCACTTGATGGGGGGGTACTCAGTAACATTTTTCAATGTCTAATGGAAATAGGGGCTGAACCCTCAAATTGTTTGGGGAGTCTGTTTATTTTGACGATTGTTTCACAGAGAAGATTCTCTGAATGTTCCAGTCTGGATCGCAAAACCAGATTTTCTTTTGCCTGACTACCCAACGCAAGACAGTGCCTTACCTGTGGCACTCACCACCTCTGCAGCTTCTGCACCTTGGGATTCAACCTGCTGCTCCACTGTCTGGAGCCTTTGTGTAAATGAATGAAACTTAGAATTTATCAGCTCTATTGACTTGTGTATACACTCCATTGTTGTGTTTAGTGAAGTAAGGGTGATTTCCATGTCCATAGTTGAGGAGGCCTCTCTCATTTTTCCATGGCCCTTCTTTGTCTGCTTAGGCATGAAAAAGTCTGGTGGGTCTCCTTGTGTAATTCAATGCTTTCCCATGGTCCTACCAGCTGAAACTCTCAGTAGCAGTCCAGTAGAGGTTAAGCAAACAAGTAAAAGTAGCTTGAATAAATGCAATCAAGTTGCCTAAAAGTAAAGTTTTAGTCCATTTGAAGATCATTGCATGCAGGAGCAGTTACAAAATGTGCATGGGCACCCAGGCTGTGAGCTCTGCCCCTTCCCCCATATTTGCAAAGTTTACTCCATGGCTCACCTTTGGGAGTTGAAAAACAGCATATTTGACTCTTGGATGTCCCTCTCCCAAGACTGGAAGTTTGTCTGGCAGAAGAGGTGAGGTTTGCAAATAGAGTAACAATCTAGGGAGGCTGTTTTGACACATCACCTCTCTCCAATTTAAAAACACAAATGATGTAGTAGTAAAAATGTTATTTATACAGTATCACACCATTAGGACTTTTTATGCCCTATTTACAAGGTGCACCTGTACGACAAACATTTATACAAATTTCAGGTTTCCACAAATTACATTAAATTCAAAGGACATACCTTATAAGTCATACAATCAATAAGACAAACAAACAATTATGACATATGTAATAAATATTACTACAAGTATTAAGGTTTTACAATAGATCAATTATACTCACATCTAAGACTAAAATACTTTTCAATCTCTGTTTTAAAACTGAATTTCGAAAGTTCTAAATTTCTTAAATCTGGGGGCAATGCATTCCATGTACTAGCTACACTATATTCATAGGTCATTTTACCAAAATTATTTGTTATCCTAGGCTGTAACAATTCCCTAGCCCCATTTTTCCTTAATTTTAAATCATGCTTAGGTCTTTGAATCTTCTGTACCAAATGCTGGGGAGTGTTATTTCTAAGCATAGTTTAAACTAAGTTAGTCCAGATATAATTATGCTTCAAATCAAGTGATTTCCAATCCAACTTATTGTACATTGTACAGTGGTGGATGTCATAACTGCACCTCAATATATATCTTGCCAATCTATTGTAGTGATGGTAACGTTTTCTTGCTGCTTATTAGAGTGTCTATAAATATGACTTCCATAGTCAATTATTGGCAAAATAAGCTGATTTGCAATTGTCAGACATGCAGATTTAGTTGTACTCGTCGAGAACCTTCTTGCTGCCCCATACGACCATTTACTCTTTTTACCAAATTTGAAATATGATAATCAAAACTCAAATGCTGATCTATAGAAACCCCCAGGTATTTATAAGTTGCAGTCTGAGTCAGACACTTCCCCATCAAAGTCATTATTTTTTCTAAAGCCTGTTTTTTTATTCTAGATTGCTTAGTTCCAAATAACATAGTTTGTGTTTTTTTATGATTTGTGATCAAACCTAAAGATGCGAAGCACTCCTGTACTGTCAAAAAATCTTGCAGTAATTTAGACTCCACTTCATTGGGACTGCCCCGCTCAGCCACAAGCACTGTATTATCTGCATAAAAGCAGATCTAGGAATGCCTCACAAAATCCGGGAGATCATTTATATAAATTATAAATGATAGCAGCCCCAGGATTGAGCCCTGGGGCACACCACGGGTAATCGATAAAGCATTTGACTCAAATCCATTTACTGCCACTACCTGTGTTCTACCATTTAATATGAATTAAACCACTGACAAGTTTCATTTGTTAAACCTATATTACTTAACTTACCCATTAGAATTTTATGGTCTACCAGGTCAAATGCTTTTATTAGGTCCATGTACACTGCGCCAGCGGACCTCACCAATCCCAAAGGGGTAGCCACTGTGTCCAAGAAGTTCACTAGTGTGGTGGCCATGGGCCTGCCCCTCCTGAAACCATACTAATAAGTTGTTAACTTTTCATACTTTTCTAAATATCCCATCAACTGATTATGCACTGTTCTCTCCAAAACCTTTGAAACAGTTGAAAGCAATACTATTGGTCGATAGTTGGTGGGATCTGTAGGATCTCCACCTTTTGCAATTGGTATGACTTTAGCTATTTTCCAACTTTGGGGGAAAATTCCCTCATACAGACTCCAATTTACTATAAGCTGGATTACTGGAGAAATTTCTAATGCTGATTCTTTCAATAGCCTGTTTTCAATGCCATCTATACCACTGGCCTTTTTTACCTGCAGGTTCTTCAAAATCTCAAAGATTTCAATTACAATAGCTTTACAAAACCTAAACTCTGGTATATTTTTATTTTGCTTTCCTTCTGTTGTTACCCTTATTTCTTTTTTTTATCATCAATTTGTGAAATAGTTAGATCAGGCAAATTAACAAAATAACTAATACATTTGCAGATACTTCTGTTTGTTGTAACACCCCGTTTACTTTGATCTTAATTTTCAAGTGTTGTTTAGTTGGATTGGTAAAACTTTTAATCAGAGATCAATAATTTCTAGGGTCCCCTGTTTCTTTTATTTGTAGTTTATAATAAGAGGCCTTTGAATTCCTAATCTCAGTCCTAACCCTGCTTCTGATTTTTTTTAAATTTAGTCCATAGTTCTGGGTCCAATGTTTTATATTTCTCTGTTGAGGCTGGTGAGGACAGGGAGATAGTGGGATGATTCATATTCTAGCAATAGCAGCATGCAGTGCACATTGTTGTGCATCTGCTAGAATATAATATAAATATATATTTCTACATTACAAACCAATCACACAAAAAAAAAAAAAATGTGGGAGTAGTGCAATGTAATGGCTGTGGGGCAGCAGTCTTCCGGGAGTCTTTCTGGAGGCTGAGATGCTGCCTATTTGCAGACAACTGTCTGCCCTGAGGGAGGAAGTTGCCCGCCTCAGGCCACACTGGACAGTAGTACGGGGACCTTCCCCCAGGCCACAATGGACAGTAGGAAGGGAACCTCCCCCATCCAGGGAGCACCAGAACCACCACCACTACCTCAGAGGTTGCAAAGAAAGCACAGCAGTTGGACCACAGTGGGCTCAGGGAGGATGAGGATGGTGAAACAGAGGCACACCCAGTCACATGTTACACCCCACAATCCATACGCCATTCTGGGGGAGCATAGCTCCCCTATAGATACACCCGCAGAGGAGACTAAGGAGGCTGAGGACAACTGTCACAAGGGAGGCCCACAGAAAGGAGGCAGAGGACACCACAAGGAAAGGAAGCAGCTCCCAGTGGGGGACTCAATTATTAGGGGGATAGAACTGAGAGGAGCTGGGAAATCTGAAGTAAGGTGCCTGCCTGGTGCCATGGCTTGGAGGGACAGGAAGCGCATCCTCAGGATCACAATAACAGCTGCAAGGGATTCTGAGCTGGACATAATTGTCCACCTAGGGACAAATGACTTGGCTCATCATGAAGTTAGAGCAGTGCAGGAGGACATTGCAGAGTTGGGAGGGCCTAAGACAAGTAGCAAACACAGTATCCTTCTCAGAGGTGCTGCCTGTCAAAGGCATGGGGAGGCGAGGGTAATTGGCACCATGCAGTTTAATGAATGGTTGAAAAAATGGTGTGGAGCACAGGGTTTGGCTTCATTGGGGACTGGGGTTCCACCTGAGGGACACCAGCCTATACTGGCAGGATGGTCTGCATCTGTCCAGGAAGGAACAAGTCTTTGAGCAATCGGTTTAAATGCTTCATTGGCAAGCTTTTAAACTAGTCAATGGGGAGGCACTGACAAGCAGCAGAAAAATCCCAGCCTCTCCCTACAAAACAGGGTACTAAATGAGAAAAGACCAAGGTAGAACGGTCAGTGGGGGATGCTGCACAGAAGGTAAGGCCATCAAAAATGGAGAGCAATGAGTACCAATGCCCGTAGTCTAGGTAACAAGCTTCCTGAATTAGTGGCCTTGATGGAGGAGGAACATCTGATATCGTGGCAGTCACAGAAACATGGTACACACAAAACCATGACTGGGACGTAAACATACCAGGATACACTATCTACAGGAGGGACAGGGAGGGTAAAAGAGGGGAGGAGTAGTTCTTACATAAGGAAGGAATAAAAGCAACAGAACAAAAGGGTAAACAGGGAGGAGAAGAAGCACTGTGGGTAAATTTGGAGACAGGCAATGGCACCACAATCCGCACAGGGTTAGATACAGACTTCTTCAGGGGGAGGAAATGGACAAGGAAATGATAGAAAGTATACTTAGAATGGCAGAAAAAGGGAGATATTGCTGATGGGTGATCTGAATATGCCAGATGTTAACTGGAGCGCAGTTGCAGCTGCCACTCAAGAGTGCAGTTATTCTAGATGCCCTACAGGGGCATGCCTTAGACAACTAGTACTGGAGCCCACTCGAGAGGGAGCAATATTAGACTTGATACTCGAATGGAGATGGAGAGAGGATCACAGATGTAGAAGTGGTAGCCATCTGGGAACTAGTGACCATCGAACAGTATGGTTCACAATAAACACAGCAATAGAGTCAAGCCATACAAAGACAAAAGTACTGGACTTTAGGAGGGCTGACTTTGCCTAAAATGGGTGAGTGCCTAAGGAATGCACTAGCAAATGGGCAGGAAGGAGGGTAAGAACAATGGGAATAATAAAACTGCCATCACAGAGGTAACGAGCCTTTGTGTGAAGCAAATAAACAAAACAAGACGTATGTAAGAAACCACTATGGTTCTCAAAGGAAGTGGCAGTGAAGGTTCAAGAGAAAAAGAAAGCATTCAGGAAGTACAAGGAATTGCAGCAGGAGCAGGACAGAGAACTGTATCAGTTAAAGCAAAAGGAGGCTGGGAAGGCAGTCAGAACAGCAAAGGCCCAAACTGAGGAAAAGATAGCCAACTCAGTTAAGAAGGGGAATAAAACCTTTTATAGGTACATCAGGGAGCAAAGGAAGACAAAGGGAGGGATAGTGAGGCTTAATAAAGGGAGGAGGGTGGGCAGAGGGAGAATGTGAAAGGCAGAGATACTAAACAAATATTTTTGCTCAGTATTTACA
The DNA here is from genome assembly GCA_016271365.2 of Neoceratodus forsteri. NCBI lineage: Eukaryota > Metazoa > Chordata > Ceratodontiformes > Ceratodontidae > Neoceratodus > Neoceratodus forsteri. Next base: position 1,227,932,142 of record CM057450.1, read on the forward strand.
AAGGAAGAGGGCGAGGTACATAAAAACAAACAGTAACACTCTGGATACAGAAGTTGATACCAGCCCATTTACAGAAGAAAGGGTTCTGAAAGAACTCTAAAACTGAAGGTGGACAAAGCAATAGGGCCTGATGGGATTCATCCCAGAATTCTAAAGAACTAAGGGTAGAACTAGTGACACCACTGACTACCTCTTTAACAAATCATGGGAGGATGGGGTGGTACCCGAGGACTGGAGGAGGGCAGATGTGATTCCCTTCACAAAAGTGGGAGCAAGGCAGAAGCAGGAAACTATAGACCTGTTAGTTTAACCTCAGTGATAGGGAAAATGATGGAATCACTTCTAAAGGAAAGAATTGTCGAGTATCTAGAGGCCAGAGGGGCACAAGACCCTAGGCAGCATGGATTCACAGCGGAAGGTCATGCCAGACGTAATCTGATAGATTTCTTTGACTGGGTGACCAAAGTAGTAGATCAGGGAGGGCTGTGGACATGGCCTACCTAGACTTTAGCAAGGCATTTGACACAGTCCCACCAAAAGATTAATATATAAGTTAGCCAGCCTGGGAGTGGGTCCCAAGATGACATCCTGGGTAAAGAATTGGCTGGAGAATAGGACACAGAGAGTAATAGTAAATGGAGTCCACTCAGAAGAAAGGAGGGTTACTAGTGGGGTACCGCAGGGTTCAGTATTAGGACCGGTCCTCTTCAATGTCTTTATAAGCGACATTGCAGAAGGGTTGGAAGGAAAAGTATGTCTCTTTGCAGATGACACTAAGATCTGCAACAGAGTTGATGCACAAGGTGGGGTGGAAAGGATGAGAAGGGACTTGGCAAGGTTAGAGGAATGGTCAAATGTATGGCAGCTTAGATTCAATGCTAAGAAGTGCAAGGTAATGCACCTGGGAAACAAAAACCCAGGGGAAGAGTACACAATGGGGGGTGAGATACTAACAACAACAAAAATGGAAAGGGACCTGGGGTGGTCATATCAGATGACCTAAAGGTGGGCAAGCAATGTGAGAAGGCAGCAAGGAGGGCTGGGGGGATACTGGGATGCATAGGGAGAGGCATCACCAGTAGAAAACAGGAAGTTATTATCCCTCTGTACAGACAGCTGGTGAGACCCCATCTGGAGTACTGTGTGCAGTTCTGGAGACCCAATCTCCCGAAAGACATAGACAGGATGGAAGCTGTCCAGAGGAGGGCAACTAAAATGGTGCAGGGTCTGCACCGGAGGACATATGAAGAGAGACTTAAGGAGCTTAATATGTATAGCCTCAAGGAAAGGAGGGAGAGGGGGACATGATAGAAACTTTCAAGTACCTCAAGGGAATCAACAAAGTCCAAGAGGGTAGCATCTTTCAAAAAAAGAGGTGTGCAAGAACAAGAGGGCACAATTTGAAGATGGGGGGTGGCTCAGAGGTAATTTAAGGAAGTATTTTTTCACAGAGAGGGTTGTGGATGCATGGAATGGCCTTCCGGAGGAGGTTGTGGAGTCAAAATCAGTGGTGGAATTCAAGCATGCATGGGATAGTCATAAGGCAATTCTGGGGGTGGGGTAGAAAGAAGTAGGCTGCTGGTTAACTAGGATCTGCAGCTTATCCAGTAGGTAGGGAAATGGGCAGACTGGGTGGGGCCAAGCGGTCCTTATCTGCCGTCAAATTTATGTTTCTATGTTTCTATGTAACCATGCATATCCTGCCTGGTCCCCATCCAGCAACAAAAGGAGATAGATATGCAGCCATGGCAACCCAGACCACCATGAAGGCCTTGTAACTGTAGTTTAGAATTGAAATAGGTCTGTACAAAGAGGACTGGGTTAGGTCTTTCCCAGGTTTGGGGAGTGCAGCTATGGTTGCCTATCTCCAAGATGGGAGTGGAAAACCACCATGCCCTGTTGCACCAACTTATATGCCTGAAGAAGTGGAGGGAGGAGGCACTTTCTTTCTCTTTTCTATTTAATTGGGTTCCGTATATGTGTACACTGCCCCCTTGTGAATAAAAATGTAAGCAGGTGTGCAGCTCCAAGTTGTGCATCAGAAAAAATAAGGTGCTCTGGAGTCCCAGCTTTCCAGTTGCCTTGGTGACACAGCTGGTAGCACAACCAGAATGGTATTCCAGGCAGCCTGGGTCCAAATTTCAGCTAAGGCACTTATTTCTTTCTCTCTCTATTTGATTGGGTTCCATACATGTGCACACTACACCTTGTGAGTAACATTTCTGTGGTTTGCAGATTGATGACAACTGTGACATGGCTCATAATGATTTTTGAGTGCAAAAGGATTTTGATAATGAATTAATAGTGGATTTTTTTTTTATAATTAGCTAAGTAAAGCTACTGCTCAGTCTCTTACACCTTTCTTGGTTGAAGGGGTCCACACCATTTGAACATCACTTTCCTAAAATAAAAAGTATGTAATATGAACATAGCTTCACGGATAATTGAAAGAAACTTTTTAAAAGTTCATTTTGGGTAAGGTAAGGATGGGTACTGTAGTTTTATGTGGTTTGGTTCCCTCCCAAATGCCCAGGGCATCTTTCATGAACACAAATAAATTCAGTGTAAGAAAGAAACCAGTTTATCAATATTTAAACAAGTATAAGCTTGCACAGAAAAGTGGATCTTCAGCTATGTTTTTTCTTCAAATTACCAACGGCCAGAAAAATGTACTGATTTTCATAAAACATGCAGCCTGTGTACAGTAAGGAATTCTGACTTACTGGCTTAATTTTGTCTGATCCTATTTGATTGTTTTACTGTGCTAAATTGTACTCTGTTTTTATTTTTTTGTACCAATCATTAATACCGTGTATACTTTTATTTTTGTATGTCCTGATCCCTCTCCCTTGGGTTGCACCTGAAAATGAGCCTTGGCTCAGTGTGCCGCTCCTCATTACCGCTTTTTAAATGAATAAATAAATAGAGGAATTCAAGTGAGGCAGAAAATGTCCTTTGTGCTAAATGGTAAGAAGTTTGTCACCTGATGAACTTTGTACAAATCTTTCTTTGATATTATGTCTAAGTAATTATTCATGAGCCTAGTGAGGCTCCTGATTGGCTACTGGATCATTCATTAACATTTGAAAAATTATTGATCCATCCAGCCACCTACTCACACTGCGTGGCACGCATGACTTGTGCCACACAGCTAAAACTAAAAAAAAAGGCAAAAATGAAAGCTGTTACTGTAATTAGACTTATAATCACAATCGCAATCTTGAAGCTGGTCATTTTCTTGGATTAACAATTGGCTGGAGGGATGTTGCCCGAGGTACAGCCTCATGCCACCCATCCCCTAACCTGTCATTTATGCCTCCGAAATGACCAGCTTCTCTTGTTATTGCTTAAATATGTGACAGCCCTTAGCATAGTTCTCAACCTCTGGCCTTACAAATCAGGGGCAAATGGCACAAATCAGGAACATATCCTAAACAAACATTTGTCACTGCCAAATGTTTGCTTGCATGTATGTGCTGTGCAGGTGTCTGGTACTGATAGTGCATGGATGCAGGTGCCCTTCACCAAGGGAAGACTTTGTCCAAGGGCCCTACACTTCTGTGTGGCAACAGCCATGAAGAATTCATGCAGCTGTCTGATGGGCTGCAGAAGCACAGGGCCCCTGTGGTCCCTGTACTTCCATGTGGCTGCAGATATGGATGCACAGGGCAAAGAGTGCATCTGTCAGCCAATGCACAAGGCACTCTGCTGCCCATGGGTGGTGAGGTCTGGGACCCTATGCCAAGAGGATGGTTGTCTTCATTATATGGTACCTGATCACCCTGAACCTTTCATTTTCTTGTTGGGGGGGTTGCATAACAGTGCTATTCCCCCACCCTCACTCCATCCAGCTGGGTCACTAAGCTCACCCTCAAACTCAACTAATTAGCAGGGGTTCACAATGCATGGCAGCTGGGGTGAAGACTGGTACTACACACAAATGTTGTTAAACAATTATAATTTTTTTTTTAATTCTGACCCCAACATTTCAAGATACTCATTTTATGATTTGTTTTATAGACATGACATGTACCATTTATAGTATATTCACTGAAATGTCATTTCACACCAGGAAACTGACAGACTACATCCACCCAGGAAGGGGACAGCAGTCCTAAATGAGTGATTTAGATGCTTCCTTGGTGAGCATTTAAACTAACCGGGAGGGGAGGGCAATGAGAGCTGGGAGATTTAAGCAGCCCACCCCCACAGGTTAGAGCAGCTAGACATGAGGAACAGGATGGTAAGTTACTGACAGGGACACCTGAACCAGTGATAAAGGGAAAGGCAGAGGAAGGAGGCAGCAAAAGAAGGTAACCTAGGTTGGAAGGAAGAAACAGGAAGGTAAAAGTAGGAACAGAGGGAAGACAGACAGCAAAGTGTGGAAGGCCATGTTTACAAATGCCCAAAGCCTGGGAAACAAAATCCCAGACCTGGAGGCCTTGCTGGTAGAGGCTGACCTGGACACAGTAGCACTAACTGAGACATGGTGCACTGCGAATCATGACTGAGACGTAAATGTACTGGGTTATACTCTGTTCAGGAGAGTTAGGAGGAGTAAGGAAAAAAAGGGGGGGGACTTGCCCAGTACATCATAGAAGGTATAAAAGCAACAGAGGTACACAGGAGGAGGCCGAGGCACTGTGGGTCACCCTCAAGACAGGCAATGGCACAGCAATATGCACAGGGGTGATCTACAGACCTCCAGCACAGGGGAGGAGGGGGATGGGAGCTAGTGAATGAAATACATGAGATGACAGTAAAAGGGAAGGTACTGCTGCTGGATGATTTCAATATGTTGGATGAGGATTGGACCATCCTGGCAGCTGCTTCAACCAGGAGCCATGACATCTTGGATTCCATGCAGGGGCAGGCCTTGGCAACTAGTGCTAGAACCCACCAGAGAAAGGGCAATTCTGGACCTAGTACTGACCAATGGAGACAGAATCACAGAAGTCTAGGTAGAGGGTCACCTGAGGTCCACTGACCACCACATGGTATGGTTTAGCATGGATATAGAGTCACAGTCAAGCCACACAAATGCCAGGGTCTTAGACTTTAGAAAGGCAGACTTTGCTAAGATGGGGAGGAGTATCAAAGAAGCTCTGGCGAGGAGGATGGAGGGGGAGTTGATGAGCAGTGGGCACACCTAAGAGGAGCCATAGTGGAGGTTATGAACCAATGCATCAGGTTAAGGAACAAAGGCAAGAGAAGGATAAAACCACTATGGTTCTCAAAAGATGTAGCAGAGACAGTAAGGACTAAAAGGTTGAGTTTCAGAAACTATAAGGAGACTCAGAAGGAAGAAGATAGGGTGGTGTACCTAAATTATCTGAAGGAAGCAGGGAAGGCTGTTAGGAGTGCAAAGGCACAGACAGAGGAACAATTAGCACAGACAGTGAAAAAGGACAAGACATTCTGTAGGTACACCAGCAAAAGAAGGAAGGAAGGATTGGATGGCTTAGAGGGGATGAAGGAGAGGGTGGAGGGTGACCCGGAGAAGGCATGAATACTGACTAAATAGTTCTGTTCAGTGTCACAAATGTACTCTGCAGGTCAGGCCTCTAATCCCACAGTGCCAACCTCCGAGTGCAATAGAGTGTACAGGTAACAAACAGGGTAACCCTCCTGTCTGTTTTTGGGTCTGGATCACCTTCAGCCTTGAGTTCTGGAGGGATTCAAACTGGGAACCTTATGTTAGCACACCCAGTTAACAGGCTCAGATAATATTCTTCGGGGATGCAATATAATCTTTCACCCAAGGGCACCCAGCCAGGTATCCAAATGAACTCACAACTCTATATGAGACCTAGTATTTCTTACCTTTTAAGCAAGCTTAGTAACACATTCAAGCCTTTAACAGCTGTCAGCCTTAAACACAAGTTCAGCACATTGCATGCAAATAACTGAGAAGACACAGGCAGTATAATAAAGAAAATGTTGTTTACTAAAAAGTTTAAAACAGGTGAAATAAAATACAGAACAAATATCAAGAGCTCACAATCATACACAAAAGAATGGGAAGTTACAGAACAAAAACTCTTACCACAAATACTTAATTTCTTTCCTATCTACAGTAGTGGTTACCATAAGTGCTTTCAAAAGTTCAGAGAAATCTTTCTCTCCTTGAGTCCAGAATAATATGTCACATATTCCCAGATGCAAGATCATTTCAGGAGGCATCTCCCCACCCCTTTTGTGACGTTACCTAGACCCTCCATTAGAGTTAACTCTTCATAATTTTCTACAAGGAAGTATTTTAAATAATGTGAACATCAGCAAAAAGCTATTTCCGAAATATGACAGTCTTTGATCAACCATTTCTCTTTGATGTCCCTCTGCTGATTTCATGTTGCTAGAGAGATCTCAGGGTTTATGGCTTCTCACCAACATGCAACCAGATAAGTCACTTCCTGCATGTCATAAATGTATCCATGGGAGTCAACTTACAAGAGGCAATAGCAGGTAATAAAGGATAATAACCTGTCTCTCTAGAAGGATGTCTTAATTAATGGTTTCCTCAGGTCTTTTATAACATCCTGTGGTTTTCCTCAGACTGACATCTTTTGTGGTTAGAGGTCAAGTCTTTCCGACTGCCTGCTTGTGTGAGACAATCACATACTATATATTTATATTACAAATATCATACATATAACCATAAGCAGATGGCAGAGCATCACATTTGGTATTCAGTCAAAAAGGGGGAGGGACAGGGACCACAGCTGGGCATCTGATATAAAAAGGGAAGGGAGGTGAACACCAGGCCATTTACGGTAGAGAGAGTCCTGAAGGAGCTCACTATACTGAAGGTGGACAAAGCAATGGGACTGGATGGCATACATCCTAGGATATTAAAGGAACTATGAATGGAGCTAGCAGTGTCATTGGCAACCATGTTCAGTGAGTAACTCAATGCAGGAGTGGTTCCAGAGGACTGGAGGAGGGCTCATGTAGTCCCTCTTCACAAAAATGGTAGCAGAGAGGAGGCAGGGAATTATCAACCAGTCAGTCTCACCTCAGTAGTGGGTACGATCATGGAGGTAGGACTTAAGGAAAGGATAGTGGGACACTTGGAAGCCAGCGGAACCCAGGATCTGAGGCAGCATGGATTCACAGCATTTAGGTGTGAAAATTAACAAAGTTATGAGTGAATGTTGAAATACTGTGATTCCATCAGAGAAAACATTGCTGAGGCCTCATCTGGAGTACTGTGTACATTCTGGAGGCCTCACCTTTGAAAGGACATAGAGTGGGTGGAGGCAGTCATAGAAGGGCACTAAGATGGTACATGGCTTGCACCAAAAACATATCAGAAGAGATTAAAAGACCTCAATATGTACTCACTGGAGGAAAGAAGGGAGTGGGAGACATGATGGAAACCTTCAAGTATCTTAAGGGCATAAACAAGATGCGAGGGGGTGACATCTTTCAGTACAGGAGAAGTACAAGAACAAGATAGCATGATATGAGATTAGAGGGGGCAGGATAAGGAGAAATGTGAGGAAGTTTTTCTTCACTGAAAGGGTGGTGGATGTATGGAATAGTCTGCCACAGGAGTTGGTGGGGGCAATCACAGTAAGAGGATTTAAACATGCATGGGACAGGCATAAGGGAACCCTAGAGATGGGAAGGAGAGGCTAAAGTTGATGATCAAGTAGGGCCAGAGGCTGCAGATAAAGGCAGAGTCTTTGGGCAGACTAAATGGGCCTAGTGGTACTTATCTGCCATCCATTTCTATGTTTTTATGTCCAGGGTTTTAAACATGACGTGTCATGTTTATGAGGCGGTGTGGAAAAATGGCTGTGTCAAAAGTTTGGAGTCAAAATACTGAAAATTAGCAAAGTTATGAGTGAATGTTGAAATACTGTAACATTCAGTCATAACCTAGGCATTTTACTGTATTTCTACACCAAATTTGCAGCATAGCCTTCTTATTACCTACTACATGAACCTATTGGAGGAAATTTTTAAATCCCTGCCAAAACGTTATGCCACATCACTGAATTGACATTCTATGCCAAAGGCGCAAAAACACATTTTGGACAGGATTTGAAAAATGACAGCTGTCACGTTCATGAGGTGGTGTGAAAAATGGTTATGTTGAAAATTTTGGCTAAAAATATTACAGTTTACCAAAGTTACAAGCAAGCATAGAAACATTTCAATTTATGCACATAACTTTGCCATTTTTACATATTTTGACCACAAATTTTCAACATAGTCTTCTCACAACCCCATCTCTTGAATGAGGGTAGTAAAAATGTTCAATTCCCATCCAAAAGGTGATTTCATAATGCAACCTCAAAATGGAGGCAGTGCTTAAGGAAAGAATAGTGGGATACTTGGAAGCCAGCAGAGCCCAGGATCTGAGGCAACAGGATTAACAGTAGGTAGGTGTGGCAAACAAATCTGATAGATTTTTTTTGACTGGGTTACAAAGCAGGTGAATCATGGGGGAGTCATGGACATCGCCTACCTCGATTTCAGCAAAGCCTTCGACACTATCCCACATAAAAGGTTGGTTAACAAGATGGGTAGTCTGGGCATGGGCCACAAGGTGGTCAGCTGGGTTAGTAACTGGTTAATGGACAGGAAGCAGAGGTGGTGGTAAATGGGATCCAATCCGGGAGAGGGAGGTGACCAGTGGGGTATCTCAGGAATCAGTCCTGGGGCCAGTCCTTTTTAATGTCTTCATTAGTGACATAGCAGAAGGACTGGAGGGAAAGGTCTGCCTATTTGCAGATGACACCAAGATCTGCAGCAGGATGTACACTCCAGATGGGGTGGAAAAAATGAGGAGGGACCTAGGGAAGCTGCAAAAATGGTCCAAGGTGTGGTGGCTGAGGTTCAGTGTGAGGAAGTGCACAATAATGCACCTGGGATGCAGAAACCCTGGGGAGAGCTGCAGGTTGGAGGGAGTTGTTGACAGCCACCTGGAAAGAAAGGGATCTGGGGGTTATCATTTCAGATGACCTAAAAGTGACCAAGCACAAAGGCTGCAGGGAGGGTCAGTGGCATGTTGGGGTGCATAGGCAGGGGAATAACAAGCAGAAGGAGGGAGGTGGTGATTCCACTGTATAAAACATTGCTGAGGCCTCATCTGTAGTACTGTGTACATTCTGGAGTCTGCATCTTTGTAAGGACATAGAGTGGGTGGAGGCGGTTCATAGAAGGGGACTAAGATGGTACATGGCTTGCACCAAAAACATATCAGAAGAGATTAAAAGACCTGAATATGTACTCACTGGAGGAAAGAAGGGAGCAGAGCGACATGATGGAAACCTTCAAGTATCTTAAGGGCATAAAAAGGATGCAAGGGGGTGACATATTTCAATATAGGAGAAGTACAAGAACAAGATAGCATGATATGAGATTAGAGGGGGCAGGATAAGGAGAAATGCAAGGAAGTTTTTCTTCACTGAAAGGGTAGTGGATGTATGGAATAGTCTTCCACAGGAGTTGATGGGGCAATCACAGTAGGGGATTTAAACATGCATGGGACAGGCATAAGGGAACCCTAGAGATGGGAAGGAGAGGCTAAAGTTGATGGCAAGTAGGACCAGAGGCTGCAGATAAAGACAGAGGGCTGATATTCAAACTGCGCGCCATTCTGAGATGCAAGCCCTTGCGCTTGCGCAAAATAGTTGGACAGGGTGGCTGGCGATATTCAAAGAGTTGCGCTTATTGAGCAACCTTGTATATCACCCCAGCCACAGCTACTGTGCATGGCGCAGTGAACCTGCGCCACCGCAAGTTGTCAGAGTGGAGCATTCAACTTGCGGTGGTGCAGTACCATTGCCTACGCGCAAATCATGATATTCAAAAAGGTGACATGCAAATGGGGCTAATTAATGCAAGAAGGCAGGGGGCCATTTGCATGTGATTATGGCCCCATTTGCATGCCATTAGCATGTAGGTGCGCCGATCCCCGAGGACTTGCGCCTGGCGCCCTGCCAGGCAGCAGCCGTCGGGGACTGACGCCCCCTGCAGCCCAATCATGGGCATAGTGTACTCCCTCCCCCCCACCAGCCCGATCACGGGCAGCAAAGTGGCCCACCCCTCACCATCTACCTGCAGTGGTCCAGTGACTCGAAATGCCCGATCGCGGGCAGAAAGTAACTGAACCCCCGAACATCTCCCTGGTGCCTGATCGCGGCAGAAAGTAACTGAAACCCCCCAACATCTCCCTGGTGGCTAGTGTCCTCCACCCCACCCACCCACCTAAGCCCCACCACCTCGCCCCCCACCCGCAGTCGGCGGCAGCATCCCACCCGCCTGCAGCCTCTGCTTGCTCACCGACTGATTGCGGGAGGGACGTTCATTGGTGAGCAAGAGCCATCGGGCAGAACATATACAGACAGTAGTCCAGATCTGTGAATGAATTCCATTCACAGATCTGGACTGCCTTAGTACGGTGGGGCTGCACGCCCATTGGCTCTTGCTCTGCACCACTGGGCATGCAGCCCCTACTGGGCAGTCAGTCGGGCGGCGGCGGGTGGCAGGCGGGTGGATGCTGCCGCCCGCCGCCGCCGGGGAGCGGGGTGGTGGGGCTCGGGGGTGGGGTGGGGGGACACTAGCCACCAGGGAGATGTTTGGGAGGGGTTCAGTTTACTTTCTGCCCACGATCGGGCACCAGGGAGATTTTCGGGGGTTCAGTTTTTTCTGCCCGCATCGGGCATTTCGTCCACTGGACCACCAGGGATGTGAACAGGAGGGGGGATTTATTAAACATACTGGGTCCACTAGACCACCAGGGATGTGAACGGGAGGAGGGGGGAGCTACATTGATGCCCGCGATCGGGCTGGTGGGGAGTACACTCATGCCCGCGATCGGGCTGTGGGGGCACAGGGACTGAGTTGGGGCCAGCCACAGTGGCAGCTGCTGTGTTGCGCCCTGCATGCAGCAGCTCACCTGTGGGTGGCCCTCGACTTAAGCCTTTTTTTGGCTCAAAGTCCTGCAGGTGCAGGTTGGGGTTGCTTCACAACTCTGCACAGCCCGGCTGAATATCGGGCTGTGCAGTTTATGCATGGTTCCACCCCCTCTAGTTCAGCATGCATTCATTTGCATTGCGCTGTTGCTCAGCATGTTTTCTGTGGCGCAACTGCCTCCTGCTGAATATCGCAGAATGGAGCAAGTTTGGACTTGCGCAGGCGCAACCCTTTTGAATATCTGGCCCAGAGTCTTTGGGCAGACTAAATGGGCCTAGTGGTCCTTATCTGCCATTCATTTCTATGTTTCTATGTTTTTCTGTCCAGGGTTTTAAAATGACGGTCATGTTTATGAGACGGTGGAAAATGGCTGTGTCAAAAGTTTGGAGTCAAAATACTGAAAATTAGCAAAGTTATGAGTGAATGTTGAAATACTGTAACATTCAGTCATAACCTAGGCATTTTACTGTATTTCTACACCAAATTTGCAGCATAGCCTTCTTATTACCCTACTTCATGAACCTGAGGAGGAAATGTTTAACTCCCTGCCAAAATGTTATGCCACATCACTGAACTGACATTCTATGCCACAGGTGCAAAAACACATTTTGGACAGGATTTGAAAAATGACAGCTGTCACGTTCGTGAGGTGGTGTGAAAAATGGCTATGTTGAAAATTCTGGCTAAAAATATTACAGTTTACCAAAGTTAAAAGCGAGCATAGAAACATTTCAACTTATGCACAGAACTTTGCCATTTTTACATATTTTGACCCCAACTTTTCAACATAGCCTTCTCACAACCCCATCTCTTGCACACGGGTGGCAAAAATGTTTTATTTCCATCCAAAAGGTGATTTTATAATGCAACCTCAAAATCATCTTTTGAGCCTGATTTGCATAATTCCACCACTATTGGCCATGAGCTGAGGTCCCAGAAAGACCATGTTGAAAAATTGTCCCAAAATATGCAAAAATGGCAAAGGTATATATCAGAGTTCAAAACCCCATTGAAATACATTGAACCGCACTTACCTTAATTTCTTATAGTGCAGTTGGTGGTTCCAGCAGCAAGATGTCTCTTCAACTGGAGAGTGGATCTTTGTACTGGGACACATTCAGGTGAGTGAGGGTGCATGGAAGGTGTGGGGTGGGTGGGATGTGTGTGTTAAGTGCAGATCAGCGAGAGACCATTTTCTGTTTACAGGTTTTAAAAAAAAGTTGAAGAATGGTTTTCTTTATTTAAGGGATATTCCAACATTGGGTTTGGGCCCCCCAGTGTTGGGCTCATAGGGGAATTGTGGTGGGTGACTTGGAGGGGATGGGGGTCAAGAGAAGCAGTACCAGAGGTGGACACCCTGGTCAGCTTATATATTCAAAATATATATATGAAGATTGGGAAGGGCAGGCAGGTGAGTCACCTGGAGGGGAGGAAGAGGAGAAAGAAGTGGTACTGGGAGTAGGCATCCCGCTCTACTTAATAGATAGACATTTAGATAGATAGATAGATAGATAGATAGATAGATAGATAGATATCGTGTAATCACTCTCAGGCTCCTAATGCTGAAAGCTGATCAACTGCTTGCGCCTTCATGTGAATGAAAGGACTGAAGCCCCCTTTGATAGGATCGATTCAGTCCTTTCAACTACATGAAGTTTCTTCTCAGCAAGCAGCAAGTGGTGTCTCAAACAAAGTGCATGGTCACTAATCTGTACTACTGAGCCCCTTCCAACTTGAGCTGCAATGGTTCTGCAGTGAGACACCTCTGAAATGCTATTTATTGTAATAGAATGTTTCTTGCGCACGCACAAGCAAACATACGAATATACAAACTGGCACAGCAAGCCTGTCATAATGTGTGGCTTAGTGTAAAAAATGTTTTCCGATGGAGAACTATGCAAAAACACTATATTCCAGCATTTTGTTTTATGCTTTGAAACTCTACTCTTTAGTAACAGAAATCCCAGGGACGCTGTAAATTCTTGAGTTAAAATCAGACACCCCTAAAAAATCAGGGACAGTTGAGAGATATGGCCCTTAGGGTAATGAACTTATTGCTCCTTCAAACATCATTAGGGATCTTCTCAAAATCTTTATGCAACATTTATAGACCTGTGTTTCTATGTTCTCTGGGATAGCGATGCCTTGTGGGCACATAATATGTTATTGAATATAGCCCTTAAAACCTGATCAAATACATTTCATAGAGTTATTCAGTACTGGTACCTTCATGGAACTTCAGACTCACTACATTTCATTATTTCATCTGTTTAGTTCCTACAAATGTGCTGCATTAAACTATAAAACAAATCCCAATGAAACAAAACATTACAAAACATTACATTAATGGCAGTATAGGCGCTTAGAGGTTAGAGTAGTGAGCTGTGAATGATCTTGGTAACATGTACTCCCTGGAGGAGAAGAAAGGAGAGTGACGGGGACATGACTGAGACTATAAGTACCTCATGGGGTGAACAAGGTGCAGGTGGGGTCTCTTTCAAAGGAGGAAGAACACCAGAGCACAGGGGCATGCAAAGAAGCTAGAGGGAAAGTTTAAGAGGGATGTAAGGATACAGTATATGTCTTCACAGAAAGGGTGGCAGATAACTGGAAAAGTTTGCTACCAAAGGTGGTGGGGCTGAAGACTGTCGAGTTTCAAGCATGCATAGGATAGGCACATGGGCATAATAGGTAGAGAAAAGGAAAGCAGGAGGAGCACTGGTGACTAAGTAGAGTCTGGGTGTTGTAACAGGCTGGAAAGAAATAGGGCAGATTAGATGGGTCTACTGATCTTTTCTGATGACAAATTACTGTATATGTTTCTGTGTTTCTATGGTACTGTCACGTAACCTCCTCAGTACTCCTGGGTCACATCTGAAAACAGGCATTGTGCCTAGTGGGCCTCATCCAGTTGCAAAACAATAAAAAAAATGTATATACAGTGGCATCCCCCAGGATGAAACACACTTTTAGGGCACTCTGCAGTATGCTGCAGCAGACCTATTGAATTAAGCAATGTAATTTCAGTGGCAGTTAGTCCCCTTTGTCATGCTGGAAACTGTGGCATTCACTTCATCCTGGCAGTGTCACATTTTCCTACATGACAAAGGGGACTAATTACCATTGAAATTACATTGCTTTATTCAGTAGGTCTTCTGCAGCATTCTGCAGAGTGCTGCAAAATGATGCAGAATTGTGTTTCATCCTGAGGACGCCACTGTATATCTAGAAATTTGCGATTCCAAAATTTATTTTATTTAGTTTTTGTTTACCGGGTAGGTGCGCTAGCCAGCAGGTGACTATTTTCAGGCACGACCCGGGAGAGTACAATACATCATAACACATGGAAGCAACAATACAATTGAGGCAACAACCATACAAGTACATTCCAGACATATAGAGGCGGTTCCAGCTAGTCTAACATGATTTAGGCTATACTAAGCAGTGACCAGCAGGCCACGAGCAAGGAGGTATTTACAGGGGAGTGTTGGTACAGGTAAGGGATAAGGAAGGGAGTATAGGGCCAAAAGGACTGCTTACGGCTTTACCGGGGAATGCGTATGGAGACTGCCGGGTTTGTGGTTCCCCAGCCAGGCAGGATGATGTGGAGTGACAGGGAAGGGTGCAGGCAACAGGAATAGCGGGAGAAGTAGTCAGCCAGTGCATATCGGGGGGCCATATATGGGAAACATATAGAGCATCCAGCAGCGAGAAAAGTCAGGAGGAGGGGTAGAAGGATCCGTAACCTGGCGGCCGGCAACAGCCAGCCTGAGCAGCAGCAGGGGGACCCAGGGGAAGTAAGGGAGGATGCCAGAGACATCCCGGTGGTAGGCTAGAGGGATGCCAGGTTCATGGCCCCACAGTCAGGGATGAAGAATATGGGAGGGGTGGATGGGAGGAAGGGCGGCATGAAACACGTGCTTGGCGGTAGGGAGCGTGCAGCCGGGTCGTGGTTCTGAGGCTGGGCATGAGGACCGGTGGTAGTCTCCTGGCCTTGGACATCCTAAGGCAAATAGTAGACAAGAGAAGGGGAGGGAGGAGGTGAGGCATTATTTTACTAACATCCACCTGTGGCAAGTTTGGGCAGTGCCCAGGTAGACGAGAGGATAAGAGACGGGAAGAAGGGTGGAAGGAGCCATAATCTGTCGGCCATCAGCAGCCAGCCAGAGCAGCAGCAGGGTGCCCAGGGAAGTAAGAGAGGATGTCAGAGACATCCCAGCGGTAGGCTAGAGGGATGCCAGGTTCATGGTACCACTGTCAGGGAAGAAGAAAATGGAAGGGGTGGGTGGGGAGTAAAGGCGGCTTGAAATACGGCTTTAGTGGTAGGAGGCGGGTAGGTGCAGCCAGGCTCGTGGTTCCGAGGCTGGGCATAAGGGCCGGTGGCAGTCGCTGTATGGACATCTTGTGGTAATGGAGGACAAGTGAAGGGGAGGGAGGAGGTGAGGCCTTACAGTACCAACATCCACCTGTGGCAAGTTTGGGCAGTGCCTAGGTAGCGCAGAGGATAAAAACAGTACAAGATACAACAGTAATGTAGGTAGTAGTAAGTAAGTGCATACATTCATAAAACCTATACATAATTATAATTTAAGATAACGATAGGTGAGTTTGAGGAGAGGAGTTGGATTTAGGGGAGAGAGAACAAAAGGAGGGTAGTATGGAAACCAGTAGCAGGGGGGGGAGTAGGGGCAGGGAAGATTCAGGGATCAGGTAGGATCAAAGCAGGTGCATGAATCTGAAATGGCCAGGTGTAGTCTCAGCCCACGTTTGAAAGAGGGATGTGAGGGTGCTTGCCTGAGGTCCAGAGGGAGCTGGTTCCATAACATAGGGGCTGCATGCTGGAAGGAGCCCGTTCCTTTATTGCTGCGGCAGCGAGGAATTTCCAGCAGGTCTTCATCAGCAGATCTGAGCGTGCGGTTTGGAATCGCAGGAAGAAGGAGCTTTGCCAGTGCAGCAGGCTGACTTTGTCTCAGTATAGAATCATTTAGGCAGGCCAGGAAGTAGCTCCTGATGGCCGAGGGGGAGAGCCACCCAAGGTCCTCATATAGCTGGCAGTGATGAAGAAGTCGTGGGGATTGTGAGGCGAATCGGCATATGTTATTGTATGTAACATCCCATTTGTGCAGCACAGATTTGTGGGCAGAGGTAAGTATAGGCGCACAGTAGGTAAGCTGCTGGTAGCAGGATCCCCTGGCTATGGCAAGTTTAGCGGAGGAGGTAAGCATATAGCTAGTTCTGTAGGCTGCCCCTAACTTGCAGTTTACGCTTTTGCAAGTGGCTTGGATATGAAGGTTTAAGTCAACGATTGATCTAGTAGGATGCCCAAGTAAAGGAGGCAACTATCTGCAGAGGATTTCCATTTAAATCAAGGATGCTCAGGGAGGAACACCTTCGATCTTTTGAGTGGTGCCGAGTAGCATGGCATTGGTTTTGGAGGAATTCAGAATGAGGCGGTGGGAGTTTAACCAATTCTGGACACTGGAGTAGGCTCTATTAAGCGAGGTGTTAATTTGCTCTACATTGGGTGAGCTGGATAGATAACTAGGTCGCCTGGCGTGAGAGGAGCGAGGAACAGGCAGGTATTTTGTCTGGGAGGTTATTGATGAATAGAGTGAATAGAAGAGGACCCATAATGGAGCCTTGGACACTCCAATGTTCGTTACCACAGTGGAGGAGATGGCTGAGTTGAATTTAACAGCCTGGGACCTGTTGGTCAGGTAGCTCCTGAACCATTCAAGTACAGGGAGGAGCAGCCTATTTTCCTTAGGGAGGATAGGAGCAGGGGTGGTCAACTAGGTCAAATGCCTTGGTTAGGTCTATAAAGACAGCCCCTGTGAGCTTTCTTGATCTATACCAGTGAGGATGTCGGTGGTGATTTTGGCTAGAGCTGTCGCAGTACTGTGGTTTTTTCTGAACCCATGTTGTGCATCATTGAGCTGCTTGGTAGTTTCGAGGAATTCCTGGATCTGTATGGCAACCAGTTTTTCAAGGATTTTGCTGAGTGGGGATAGTATTGCAATAGGCCTGTAATTAGAGATATCTCTTTTGTTCCCTTTTTTGAAGATAGGGGAGATCCTGGCCATTTTCCATAGTTCTGGGACTGCACCTCTGGTGAGGGACAAGGTGAAAATTCTTGCTAGTGGTTTAGAGACAAAGTGCGCAGCTAGTTTTAAAAGGCGTGGTTCAAGTTGGTCAGAGCCAGGACTGGTGTATTCCGATAATTTTTTTAGATGGTTCAGAACCTGAGAGCTGGTAATAGCTTTGAAATAGAGGAGGTGTGATATAGGTTTTGAGTCACTTGCGAAGGTGGCAGAGTCAATAAGAGGCACAGTGTCAGCAGTGGAGGCAGCTGGTGGCAGAGCTGGTATAGGGGAGAGGTCAGAGAACATGCTATTGAAAGCGTTTGCTATGGTGATGGGGTTATTGCAATGGGAGCCACCTATTTCCATGTCAGATGGTGTAACTGATTGAGGCATCCCCAGGAATGTTTTTATGTGGCCCCAAAATTTATGGGGGTCATGGGCTGAGTTCTTTAGCAGGTTCTGATAGTACGCACTTTTTGCCAGCCTTATGTTCTTCCTGCAAGACTTTCTTTCTTGCCTGTAGTTTACGTAGTCCCTAGTCAATTGAGAGCTTTTGTAGGTTTTCCAGAGCTTGTCCCTGTATCTTAATTGTTTTAGAAGATCTTTATGTAGCCATCTAGTTTGTTTTCCCCTGACTCTACGCGTGGTTTTTGGAGCATGCTTGTTTTGTACAGGGAGAAAATGCTGTAGAAATGTGTTCAGGGCAGCCTCTACATTCCCATGACGGTATATATCCCACCAGTCAATGCTTGAGATGTCCCGGAGGAAGGAGTCTGTGTCCATGTTTGCAAAATTCAGAAGGTGACCTGCCGAGGTGGGGTGGGTGGCTGCCCTGCGCCACTGGCAGTAGATAGGGAGTGATCAGTGATGGTATCTGCCAAGATCCCAGAGCAAGTCATATGTTCAGGTCTGTTTGTCAGGATCCAGTCAATAAGCTGCACTCAGACTGTGGCCCAGACAGTCTAGTGTTTCTGTGATTTGTTGATGAAAATTTAGGCCTTGTACTAGTGAAGCCAGGGAATTGTGAGAAGGACCTAGCCAGTTCAGGTTGACATCACTAAGGATGATAGCTTCATTTTTGTTGATGCGTTTTAGGGTGAGCTGGAGTGCTTCCTGGAGCCTGCTATTCCCCAGAGGGAGGGTTATAAATACAGATTATGTGAAGTTTTTAGAGCCAAGAGACAGGAGCGCTGCATTGATTCGCCTGTGGTTTGGGGGTTTGAGTCTTTGATGATACTAACGTCCAGGTAAGATTTGTGGTAGAGGGCAACTCCTCCAATTTAATTCATCTGACAGTCTCGATTTGTAAACTTAAAATATCAAAAATCTTTTAAGCAAAGTGCAATAAAACTTAGAATGACTTATCTGCTGAAATGCAAAATGTTCAAAATTTCAATCAGTTTAGGACAAATTTAAAAAAAGAGCTCTGTTCTAAGTGTATGTACAGTATTTGCACATGAGTTTACTATGCTGGATCAACTTCTTGCATTTTCCTGTTTAATCAATGATTTGCTGATGTATCTTCATATCTCACCACATGGATTTATCTTTTTGTATTTATACAGTGTTATTTGTACTTTGGCTCCATTACTGCTATTTATTTCTGTTGTATTGTGAATATGAGTGTCTTCAGACCCTCACCGGGTTAAGTCTGTAAAAGGGCCATGTGGCCCAGTTGCTTTTTTACCCAGTCACTAAAATAAAATAAAATTATATGAATTGAAATATATACTCTGTGTGTGTGTGTGTATGTGTATATATATATATATATATATGTATATATATATATAAACACACACACACATATATATATATCACAAGTCTCTATAATGGTGCACTTTGTATGATGGAGGCAGTATGGTGCAGTGTTTTAAAGCTCTGAGCTGCAAATCTGGAGACCTGGGTTTGAATCCCACAGCCCCCACTTGCATACTGTGTGACCCTGAGCAAGTCACTTAACTACCCTGTGCTCCCAGGTTGCACCTGTAAACAAGCTTTCAGCTTAGTGTGCCACCCTGGCTAAACAATTGAAAAATATACATATATAACCCAAGTCTCTGTAATGGTGTGCTTTGTTACTAAAATGGTGCAACTGTGTTTTCTGTTCCATCATGTTTCTGGTGAACTGTTGAAGCTTACAATGAATCCTGCTCATAAATGTTTTGCTACAATTATCTTGCAATCCACATTTCATTTAATGTTGCAGATCGAGGACAATCTCAGCATTGTTACAAATGAAAGGTTTTTGAAAAATTATTAAAATTAAATGCATTCATTTTTTAATTAATTTAAGTCCTGACTCGAGGCAACTGTACAAAAGCAGTTCATAATGAATGCTTTATTACCCCTCCTGCATTTAGGCAGCACAGATGCAAAAGTACTATACTGCAGAAATTGAATACACCCGACCACTTAGCTTAAAATAATCCTCAGGGTTCTATTTGTCAAATAAACACTAAATATCATAAGTTGAGACTTTAAAGGACTCTAGGTCTATTAGGCTCACCATTCTCTGCTTCATAAGCAGTGATTAATAAGTATGATATGAATCATGCCTACTTTCTATGCAGCGTAGCATGGCACATAGATGCCCATATTTCTATAAGCTGCTTAAAAGGGAGTCAGGAAAGCTCCCATGACTTTCAATACCTTGCCACAGGCCTTGCACCCCTCCCACCTAATTCTGGCTTTTCAATACAAGGCGCTGGTCATGGAGCTATGCAGGGGTGCCTGGGGTGGTTGTGATACACAGTTTTCCATAGGGCTATCGACAGCCAGGGCTGCTGTCATTTACAGCAGGGTTGACCCCACTGTAAGCCCTAGTGCCCTTCTCAATGTTGTATTTTGGTGCTAGGAGAAAAACACCTACTGAAGCTGGCCCGTACCCTGCCCACCTCCTTTCCATGATGGGCTGGAGAAGGAGACATCAGGATTCTCATTGTTAATTTTTAAACTACCTATCCCCTTGGACTTTTGTAGTGCTAGCTGTGGACTGCTGCATCCCAGAATCTCCTGTTGCCTCAGTATAGGGGATTCACTTTGCTGCCTGACCAGAACTTCATTTAGAATCCTGGTCCCCATTACAACTCTGCTATCAGGCTGTCCCCATTGAAGTGCTCCAAGTGAGTGTGGAGGGATCAGCCAGTGGCAGTGAAGGCAACTAGTGAACTAGGCTGTCAGAGGAGTAGTTTGGCCAGCCTGCAGGTGCAGTGGTAGAGCTACCACTTTTCATGCTGATGACCTGGGTTCAGGAAACAGCCTGGAGTATCAGAGGGCCAGCTGGGGGAGGTAGGCTGAGTATCCACGGACAGCTCATCTCATCCAGGGAGGAGTGTTAGGTACCTGGCACCACAGTAACTCCCAGCGAGCTTGGGAGAACACAGCCTGGAACCTCACAGCAATGTGCTACTCTCCCGGACTTCTGCACAGGCTAAAATGATCAGTTTTAACTATTGTTGTGTATTACTGGCATTAAATATGACAAAACCAGGATCAAACAGCTGATTGTCTTTCAATGTCTTGCAACAGGCACTGAGCAAGGAAAAATAATCTTTGCTACCAATGCAATATGACAATCTCCCTGGCTTCTTCAAAGATGAAAGAAAATAGCACTCAAATGACATCACCAGGGTGGAGACATGCTGATTACCACAAGGAACAGCAGAAGTCAGCATCTAGCAGTGTGGCAGAAGCAGAGCATGCAACAAATAGCTAAAAGTTGTATCAAATAGTAGATGTTCATATAAAACACCAAGCAGACACGGTTGTTGAAACAACATTTAATGAATGATGCTGACAGTTTAATTTCTCCAGACCTTCTTGATTAGTTCAGTGCCATGACACAGGCACTGGACAAGGACCAGGCCCTGTCCTCCACAATGCGTCCAGCAACTCTCATCTCCAGTGCCTCATGACTGATTCATAATAGTAGGAGTACAAAAGTACTGCACCACAGCTCTCCATCAAAACTCCCTTCAGGCTGGGGTGGAGGGGACCTTACAACTTGTCTAGAGAGACTTAAGTTGTCCATACTCTGGAATACCCTCCCCACTCTCTCGCTATTACTTCACCCCAACAGTGTCCAGAGGTGAAGTAGCTTGTCCCTGGAGAACTTGATAAAATTCAGATCGGTAACAAAAACCTAGTTTGAAGACTTATTCCCAAATGAAACAAACTCTAGTCAGACCCAATACGGCTGCCTAATGATTTTTGTGAATGTTCATGATATCAAGAATTAGTATGGTGTTTCATTGTTAAAGGTTCTATTTAAAATTTGTCATATTACCTGTAATATGACATACAGTGTTGTATACAAAAGTGACATTAGCAGCCTGTTACTAATGTGACACATCCTCAGGATATGAGGAGGCTCATAAAGTTACAACTGGCAATAAAGATAATGAAATGTATAACATCAAACCTGGTATTAACTACCCACAAGGCATATTTTCAACAGCTGGTTAGTACATGCAATTATTAAAAAGCTTTACTTATAAACCACAATATCAGGAAATATAAATTTATATAGAATTCCATTCTGCATGTTGGGGTGAAGCACTGAGGATATAAAAGGTTCAGGTGTTCATTCAGATTTATTCTTTCTTTGAGAGACAATTTTCTGTAGCACTGTGGATTCACTGAACTCTTTGATACAAAATACAAATGGCAGGCATGCATTCTAAGAAACAAAAAGCAGGACATTATTGTATCAGATGCTCATTTAGTCATACTACAATAAAGAAACACTTTATTGCAAAGTATGCCATCATCAAATACTGGAAATAAAGATTGTCTATAAAAATATTACAGAAAGTTCACAAGTTCAAAACAATCATTCACACCTGGGCTATAACGAGCCTCCCAAGGTATAGCTCCATCATGCCTGAGCATCTGATATAATAATGTCCATCTTTTATATGTTGTTTTAGAATAGATTCCTGAAATTTGGAATAATTGTACTACAGAGTTCACTGGTTCCACAGTTTTAAAGAAAATGTCTCTCAAGAGAAGGGCTATATAAATGAATACCTGTACATTTTATATCCTCAGTGCTTCACCCCAACATCCACAAAATGGACTTCTATATACATTTATATTTCCTGATATTGTAATTTATATGTAACCCTTTTTTCTAATTACATGCATTAACCAACTGTGAAAATATGCCTTGTAGGTAGTTTATATGAGGTTTGATATTTTAACTTTTCATTACCTTAATTGTCGGCTGTAATTTTGTAAGTGCCTCCTTATATCCTGAGGATGTGTCACTTTCGTTGTTTTACATTTTTAATTTGTACACATCACTGATAGGCAATAATATAAGGGCATTTCTGTATTAACTTACTAACTCTGATGAAGCTCTGCTTCTGGGGTGAAACGTTAGTTGATTTTGCCCCAATATGGCATAGTATTACTCGCTGCCATTCATTGCACTACTGCACATTTGTTGTTTTGAGTATTCATCCTATGAATTTTCATATGCTTTATTATGAAGTTGGTTAAAGTTTTACTGCTGACTATGGAATACAGCTGCTTTTTATTTGATGTATGAGTGGCAAGTACAAAAGTGCCATAGTACAAGGAATAGCAGGGAGCAATGCTACAATGTATACACCACCAATTCATGGCCCTTGTCAGGATCTTCCACTTGCTTCTTCTACTATCTGGCAATGTCCACCCCAATCCTGGCCCAGCAGCGCCTAACCGCGGTCAACCACGGGTCAATAGCTGCTGTGAATATCTGCAGCCTGCCTAAAAATGGCACCCCTGCAATGCTGGACAGCACAGCACCAACAAGACATTCTAGCTTTAACAGAAACCTGGCTGTCAACCAAGACCCCAGACTAATTTGTCTCTGTTCCTGGCTACTCTCATTAGGCTTGATCATAACGGCAAGAGAGGTGGTGGCTGTGCCTTCTATGTAAATGACTCACTGCATTACCAAGCCCTGCCTGCACCCTCCCTAGATCATGGTGCCCAAGCCTTCTCAATAAAACTCTCCCCTGACCCAAACCATGCTCCTCTTACTCTCACCGTCACCTACATCCCACCCCAAAGCCTGTAAAGTGCTCTCTGACTATCTAGTCAGCCACGCCCACAAAATGGAATAAATCCTAGTTGAGGATCTCAAAATAAACTAGCTGGCGAGCTCATCAACACACACCAAAGATACCTTTATCTGCTAGATATGACCCAACTGGTATCCCAGCCTACCAGGGCCAACCCCACTAATAGAACCCACACCCGACTAGATATCCTGCTTACTAATCATCCCCACCATATTACCAACCTGGGTGTTTACCCAATGCCTTAGCGACCACTCCTCGATCATCTTCACCTGGTACTGTCAGCTATCTAAACCACCACCAAATATCACCTTCGTCATTGACTATGCCCAGGAGGCATAGCCAAACTCAAACAATATCTAATTAACTGGGACTGGTCCCTATTTCCCAAGCCCAGCACATAGATGATGCATTG
Source organism: Neoceratodus forsteri (assembly GCA_016271365.2). Taxonomy (NCBI): domain Eukaryota; kingdom Metazoa; phylum Chordata; order Ceratodontiformes; family Ceratodontidae; genus Neoceratodus; species Neoceratodus forsteri. The sequence continues at coordinate 1,227,955,634 of CM057450.1, forward strand.
CACTACTTCACCACCACCTTTAATACTGCCTGTAATGCTTTTTCATCTGCCATCAAAGTGACCACTAAGAAACATAGTGCCCCTGGATCACTCCAGAACTCCTACAACATTTCAAAATGCATGACAACCTCTGGCATTGATCCACTGCCTCTGGTTTGCTAAGCGACAGGCAGGCCTATAATGCTGCCCATAATAATAAGTGTACCTGGGCAATCCACAAGGCCAAGGTGGAGCACTACAGAACTGCCCTAGCAACCTCGGGGTAGATAAGAAAGTTCTGAGATAACATCAAGGAGCTTAATGGTAAATCCGCCTCCTCCCACAACTTAGTGTTAATGGTACTACCACCACAGACACACTTCACATAGCTAACTGCCTCAACTCCACCTTCTCAGACCTCAGCTTAGTCTCTCTAGCAACATTTTTATCCAATTCAGCCTACCCCACCACCTGAACTCCTCCACCCCTTCAAACTCAGAGTCATTACCCTACAGAAGTGAAAGCCTACCTGTCCAAAGCCCTCCAGAGCTCCAATTACTGCAAAGATGCCTTCGCCTCGATATGTGTATCCTATACCTTGTGCTAGACTCGGTTATCTCCCACCACGGACCTTCTAAATCTGTCCCTGCACCTGGGCCAGTTCCCAACCTTATGGAAAATGGCAGTGATAACACCAGTATTGAAATGTGGTGACAGCTCCCTCCCAAACAACTATCGGCCCATCTAGATTCTCCCCCTACTCTCTAAAGCCCTTGAAATGATCATGGCCAATCAGCTCACTGACTACCTCCTCATACACAACCTCTTATGTAGGGAGCAATATGGTTTCAGAGCTGGTCATAGTCTATGACTGCCCTCACTGAATTTGCTTACTCCTTGCACTCCACACTTGACAAGGGGCACCTCTCAGGGGCCATGTTTATAGACCTCACAAAGGCCTTCAACACTGTTTCTCATCCCCTTCTTCTTAACACATTACAACAAATTGGGGTCTCTCATTGTCCACTCTCATGGTTCTCTAGCTATCTTTCATCTAGAACCCAATGTGTTAAAATTAATAATACCATATCTACTATGCTGCCTGTGCGCTCAGGAGTTCCCCAGGGATCTATCTTGGGTCCCCTGCTATTCAGCATCTACCTCAATGCCCTGCCTAAATCCTGCCCCAGCAACTTTCTCCTCTATGCGGACAATGCTGTTCTTTATGCCGCACATCCTGATCCTCTCTCTCTCTCCAGCGTACCTTACAAAACTCCTTCTCTCAGATTGAACACTGGTTTGCTGAACACAGATTGGTGGTCAACATTAAAAAAACTAAGACGATGCTCTATGCCCACCGCCAAAACAGATCAAAGGATTTGCCCCTGGAAATACTCTCTGCCTCTCTCATCCCACTGGAACAGGTCCAAAAGTATAAGTATCTAGGTATTATATTTGACTCTTCCTCTCATTCCATGAACGTATAAAAATCCTCACCTCCACCACCAACATCCGCATTGGTCTTCTTTACAGACATAAAGACTTCCTGCCACCAGAAGCACTTCACCTAGCCATTATTTCCTCAGTCTTATCACTGGTGGACTATGGCCTAACAATCTATGCTGACACTGACCCTATGGCGCTTCATCAAATACAAGTAGTCATCAATAAGGCTGCTGGCTCCTCTTGGTGCCGACAGAAATACACATACCTGCACCCTATCATGTGCTCACCTATATCCCTCCCTTGAGGGAAGACTATTATACCAGACCTATCTCTTCACCAAAAAATCCACCTGGGTTTAACCCCAATAAGTGTCATGGTTTCTCTTCAGGCAGCCACCATCTCAGCATCCACAAGGGCTGCCCCAAAAACTATCTGGAAGGTGCCTGGGGTCAGGACCACCCTGGCCCAGCAATCCTTCCTCCTTAGAGCTCCAATCTGGTACAATGCCCTTCCTCCAGCTGTCACATTAATCACCAATCTAAGTCCTTTTAAAGCTGCCTTAAGGGCCCATATCCTCTCCTCACATCAATGCCAGTGTAACCGGTAACCTGTGGATCTTGCACCATGCTGCTAGGCCATTCACCCGCCCTTGGCCAAGCAGTGGAGAGCCCTCACTATTTCTAGCCTTCAGGCTCCTCACCTCCCTCAGTTACCACATAGTTGCACTGGACTATGAATGCACTGTATTATGTATAAGACAAGGTTTCCATGAGATGGCTTACTACCAACTCATATCATGCATTGCTTTAGCTGCCAATTGTATAGATGTTAACCACTCATTAGGTAAATATGTCGATAGCTCTGCCCTGTTTTAGCTACCAAATGTATAGGCATTAACACATGCTCATTGTACTTATACTCTGTATGATTGCTCACCCACATTTATTCTATGTATGTACTATATTTTAGTCTGGTGTGGAGCCTTTGGAAATGAGTCTATGACTCAAAGGGTTGTAATTCTGATTTCCTAAATAAATAAATAAAATAGGTTAGTGCAAAAAACAGCTAATATTTCTTTCTAAAACATCACTGGAGTTGGGCTCCCACTGTCTGCTTACTTTTTTTTATTGACTCTTGGACCTGAAGGCTGGGAAATTGGTGTCAGAATGGGGGGTTGGTAGCACCACAGTTTGGATGTCATTGTCTGCCTACTTTTTTTCATTTACTGCCTGATTTCAGAGTTGGGCACTTGGTGTCAGAATGGGGGGAGTTTGGTGGCAACAGGTTTGGGCAGCAAATGCTACTTACTTTTCATTTTAGTTTGGAATCCAACCACAGAATTGGGCATCCAGTGTTGGAGGGGGAGGGAAAGCGGCACTGGGGTTTGGCTCCTGGTGACTGCCTAGCTATATTAATAGTGTCAGCTTTAGGTTTTCAAATAGAAGCAATATTCATATACCTCTGACTGCTCTGTGTTTGTGTCACAAATCCCCCTCTTGTGCCTAACCCAGCATGCCTCTTGCACCTGGCTGCCATAGACCCTTTTCTATGTTTGCCCCTCATCCTTGCCCCTGCCAACACCCCACCCTTTCAGCAAAAGTGACATGCGCTGGACTCCTGAATAGTTGAAGCCCAGTCAACAGTCCTCTGCATCAAGCTGAAGCTGACTGCTCAAACCCCAGGTGTAATGTGGGGCTGGTCTTATAAAATTTTACTCCACTTTCTTCCCTGTATCAGGAGGGATTAACTTTTCTTTAGTTAATTAAAATAAAGTAACATGTCTCTTTTGGAATGCAAATACTTTCTAAGACTTACAATACATCTTGTTAAACAGTGAGGGATTGAACATGATGGACCTAGAGTCATTTACAACATTACATTAATATGTTACAGTGAGGGGTTGGACATGATGGATCTAGAGTACCTTACAACATTAAATTACTATATTACAGTGAGGGGCTGGACATGATATGTTAAATTGCTATATTACTGTGAGGAACTGGACATGATGGACCTAGAGTTCCTTACAATATTAAATTATTCTGTTACAGTGAGAGGTCGGACATGCTGGACCCAGAGCCCCTTACAACATTAAATTACTATATTACAATTAGGGGCTGGACATGATGGACCTAGAGTCCTGTAAAACATTATGTTACTATGCTACAGTGAGGGGCTGGACATGATGGACCTAGTGTCCCCTACAACACTAAATTACTATGTTACAGTGGGGGTTGGGCATGATGGACTTAGTGTCCTTTACAACTTTTTAATTGCTATGTTACAGTGAGGGGTTGGCCATGATGGACCCAGAATCCCTAACAACCTTACATTACTGTTACAGTGAGGGGTTGGACATGATGGACCTAGAGTCCCTTACAACATTAAATTACTATATTACAGTGAGGGACTGGACTTATTTCACCTAGAGTCCCTTAAAACATCAAATTACTATGTTACAGTGAGAGGTTGGACATGATGGACCTCATGTCCCTTACAACATTAAATTAATATGTTACAGTGAGAGGTTGGACATGATGGACCTAGAGTCCCTTCCAACATTAAATTGCTATATTACAGTGAGGGATTGGAAATAATGGAGCTAGAGTCCCTGACAACCTTAAATTACTATGTTATAGTGAAGGGGTGGGCATGATGGACCCAGAGTTCCTTACAGCATTAAATTACTATATTAGCGTGAGGGGTTGGATATGATGGACCTCGAGTCCTTTACAGCTTTAAATTACTATGTTACAGTGAGGGGTTGGACATTTATTTATTTATTTAAGCATTTTACCAGGAAGGCATACTGAGCAGTGTAGCGGTTGATTCCAGATGCATCCTGGGGGGAGGAGGAATAAGGGTAGACAGTATGCAGAGCAACATTCAAATGAGCACCGAAGTACAATGCAAGGTCGAGAGAAACACATTGTACAAAATACACCTGCCTCTTGGCAGGGGAACAAACTTGTCCAGTTAGGGCACACAATGAGGCTTAAGTGCAGCGGAATCGCATTGTAACATGTAGCTAACAAACACACATACAATCGTGTATTTGAAACATTAGAAATACCTTGAGGGGCTAGCTGCACGAGCAGATGGTGGCAAAATGCTGTGTAAGGAGGAGGTTGAGCTGCAGAGAGGGGGAGGAGTGTCTAATTACTGCTGGGAGGGTGTTACACAGGTAAGGCATTCAGTACTTGAATGCATGTTGACCATTGGAGGAGGACATGTGTGGGAAGGAGAGGAGCCTAGAGTCGAGATAACGGTGGGTGTAGCATGAAGGGATTTGGGAGCAAGGGTATTAGCAAGGTACAGGAGAGGGACTGGGACCAGTATTTTTCTGTTATTCTGCAGAATGTGCCATTCTCTGGTCCTATAAGGAAGGAAGGAAGGTCTAAGGATCTGTAGAGATCACAGTGGTGAGTAGTGGGTGGGTGGTCCAGGGAAAAATGGCAGAAGAATGGAAGAGAGGGTCTAGCCTGGTGAGGGTGGATTTGGGGGCAAGCTATAAACTATGTCACCATAATCAAAGAGTGGAAGTATCATTTTCTGAACAATTTCTTTTTGGCTTGGCAGGGGCAGGCAGGCTCTGTTCTGGTAAAGGGTTCCCAGTTTCGGGTGCAGTTTTTTGTGGATAGAGTCAATGTGGGCTGAGAAATCTAGGTGCTGGTCGAGCCAGACCCCGAGGTATCTGAATGAGGTGCAGGTCTCCAAGAGGGTCCCATCTAAGGTGTGAAAGGCAGGGGATACACGGGCCCTGAAGAGCCTTTGCCTGGTCCCGAAGGTTAGAGAGACGGTTTTCTTTGGGTTGAGAAATAGTTGGTGAGAGTGGAACCAGAGTTGGATTGTGTTAAAATCCTCCTGGAGTTTGGATGACACTACCACGGGGGAGGGACCTGTAGCATATATTACAGTGTCATCAGCATACATGTGAATGGATGAAAGGGGCACACGGAGGGCAGGTCATTTAGAAAGACAGAAAAGAGTATCAGGCCAAGGACCGAGCCTTGTGGCACACCAATTGTGACCGGTAGTGGGTCAGAGGTGAGTGAGCCAATTCTTACTGCTTGTTGCATCCCTTCTAGGTAAGAGTGGAACCAGCTGGTGGCCTCCCCTGAGAGACCTGCTAGGGTGAGTTTAGATAACAGGAGTGAATGGGAGACCATGTCAAAGGCTTTAGCTAGGTCAATGAAGATGGCGGAGGTGATTTGCCCATTATCCATGCCAGTGAGTATGTCGTTTGTTAACTTGAGCAAGGAGGTGATTGTGGAGTGTGATTTCCTGAAACTGGCCTGATAGGGTGAGAGGAATGAGGTGTTGTCAAGGAAGGCAGCCAATTGGGAGAGAACAAGTTTTTCCTGGAGTTTGGCTAGAATTGGGAGGAGGGAGATAGGGCAGTAACTGCCTGGCGAGGAGGGGTCACCACCTTTAGGGAGAGGGATGACTGTGGCATGTTTCCAGGCAGCTGGGATCTTGGTGAGAGAGAAGGAGAGGTTGTAGAGGGAGGCCAGTGGGGTGGCGATGGCAGGGGCAGATAGGTATAGCATCTGGGAATCAAGGCCGGAGGGGCATTTGCCTTTGTTAGCGTTGAGCATGCGTAGGGCAGCTAGTACTTCATGATGGACCCAGAGTCCTTTATAACATTAAATTAATATGTTACAGTGAGGGGTTGGACATGATGGATCCAGTGTCCCTTACAACATTAAATTACTGTGTTACAGTGAGGGATTGGACATGATGGACCCAGAGTCCCTTACAACATTAAATTACTATGTTACAATGAGGGGGTTGGACATGATGGACCCAAAGTCCCTTACAACATTAAATTACTATATTAAAATGAGGGGTTGGATATGATGAACCCAGAGTCCCTTGCAACATTAAATTACTATTACATTGAGTGGTTGGATATGATGGATCCAGAGTCCTTCACAACAATAAGTTACTATTAACAGTGAGGGGTTGGACATGATGGGCAGAGAGTCCCTTACAAGTTTTTCCAGGACCTCTGCATGCACAGAAGGGCAGTGAACTGTTTGAGGATTGCTGGACCCTCAATATACTGCACAGACTGCTATAGTTACAGCTGTGAACCTTCCTCATTGCTACCCTCACATGCTGTGAGGCTTGATCAAATAGAAATAAAAAATGTAAATGTAGAGGTGGATATTGAACAGCAAAATAAAATGAGAGAGGTGAGGAAGTTTAAAAAAATCTGTAAAAACAAAATGTCTTTATGGGTCTGAACAAGAACATTCACTAAACAGACAGCTAAAATAAAACGTCAACTTCTATATATCTAACACAAGAAGGCTGAAGATTAACTATCAAGGTAATCAAGGGTTAAGACTCCAATGTGTTGCAAAGTAATCTGAGAGCAGGCAACAGTGGAATGCAGGACAGCTTGCAGACTGAAATGTGCAGTTGAAAGAAAATCATCTTTTCATTATGTATGGAAATTAGCTAGCTGTTCCAAAGCCATTTATCTTATAAGCTCTTAAAATGCTAAATGTGTTTCAATAGAATTACAGCAATTATTGCCCTAAGCTCTTTTGAGCAGGCATAGTTATTAAATGGGGTCTAGAAATAGTGCTATCTACTGCAGGCAGCAGTGGGCACCACTGTAGTAAATGGAGAAAACAGCGAGTAATATGAGCCAAAGTATTCAGTGGAAGATCACAGTCTCACAATCCTGTCAGTCCTTTCTCCTACTACTGATAGCAATATGCCAGCATGGTGACATCACAATCCAGCCATAAAAACTCCTGTAAGGCATTATCTGACTTTACAAGAAGGGCTAGATGTCTGTCAGATAAATTACAATGTCATACCTGGATGTACTGGAAAAATTCAGAATGGAGCAAAGTAAACTACAGGGGTTGTTCTTGAAAACTGTTAACCCACCACTTTCAGATATGTAAATAAAGGGTGAACCTAGACATTCCTCTCTGTTCCCAAGTTAGACATCCATTGTAAGATGCTGGAGGAGTAAAGGATTTGGAGTACCTTATCAAGGATAGAGGACCCACCTCATGCTTCAGCCCTAGGTATTTATATATCTGAAGCAAAATCTTTATTGAGTGTGATACCCCATGGTTTTGTAGTGTTCCTTTAAGGAGAGGTAGATTCGGGGTCATGGGAACAGCAATTAATTGGATGCTCAGTTCTTGGGTATTTTCCATAGAATATCACTGAGACATTAGTGCTGTTTTGCCCAGGTCATAAGAGCAGCTGCTCGATGCTAAATAATGCAGTCTCAAGTCTGACATCAGTAACCCTCCTCAGCCCCATGGGGCAGAGAGAATATGCCTATTAATCCAGGGTCTGTGACCATTTCAAATGAATTTAGAAATGTTATCCCTGACATTTGTTTTTAACATTTTGTAAACTTTATTGATAAAGTTTGTGTTACATACACATTAGGATGAAGGAACATACAAAATTGTAATAATGAGTATACACTGCAGTGCTAGGCCTCCCACCCCTACCACCCCAGTCCGTCTCCCTCCCCACAACCCCCCATATACAAGTAATTTATAAGGACATTAAAAGGTAATTCTGAGAAAACCGTATGCACAGTCACTAAGGATGTTGTGGCAAAGTGGACAACCAGGCATCCAACAGGCCCCGGCTAACATAAGATTAGCAGCATTGTCGTATAGAGGCCAATGTGCATTCTATGCGAAAATCTCTAGCATTTCTAATGCCATTCTGCAACAGAAGAAACAGACTGATCCATCCAGTGTTGCAGTATGATTTTCTTAATAACCACAGTAATCAGAGCAAAATGGTGACACTTAGTGCCCTATGAGGGTCTGGAGGTCCAGCCCAAAAGGCATCTCTCCTTAGTGAAGGCATCATGTAAGCCTAGGATGGGATGTCCCTGACAATCTTGTGTCAGTAGACTTCCAGAACACTTACTGGAAGGATTGGAAAAAGATTCCTTTTAAATGCATTGATTCAGCCCACCAGAGATGGAGGCAGAACTTTCTACTTTGCCATATCTGCCTGTAAAGCCAAATACAGAGGCTGTTAGTCAATGGCAAATAGTCTGTGCAAGTCTAGGCTTACCTGTACTTCCAGGTAACCAATCTGGTTGTGTGTCACCCAGCAAACAGAAATTGTTGTTTAAATGCGGTACAGCATTTGCCACTAATTAGTGCTGCTTCAGACTTTGAAAGATTTAATTTATGTTGAATCAGTCTGCTAAATTCTTGCAAGATATCTAACAATACTGGACTGGAGGTCGTAACTTCATATAGATAGAAAATCAAATCATTGGCACACAAAGTTATCTTACACACCTCATTTCCCACCCATATACCTTTAATTTATAGACTCAGTTACACTGCTACTGACTGGGGTTCCAGGTTGATGGCAAATAACAGGGGTGAACAAGGGCACCCCTGTATGCCTTACCCTTTTTTGCCTCTCTGTATCTCCCTTATTCTTTCTCCATTTCCTGATATACTTAAAGAAGGCCATGCCATTTACCTTCAACCTTCCACAGTCTTAGAAACATGGAAACATAGACATTGACAGCAGAAAAAGACCAACGGTCCATCCACTCTGCTCGAGTTCCCTATTTAGCACTGGGACCTATTTTTGAGCGTCATGTCTACCTTTGCCCTTCTCATTGCCTTGTAAGCCTCCATTTTTTTGACAAGGTAGTACTCTCTGTTTGCCTCCATCTGTTTAGCCTTATACACGTTGAAGGCTGCCTTTTTTTCCTTCACCCTTTCCTCAGCCTGGAGTCAGTATAGCACAGTGGTTAAGAGCTCTAAGCTGGAAACCAGGAGAACTGGGTTTGAATCCCACATCCACCACTTGAATACTGTGTGACCATGAGCAAGTCACTTAACCTCCCTGTGCTCCCAGGATGCACCTGGATACAAGCCTTGGATTATTGTGTCTTTCCTGGCCCAAAATTGTAAAATAAATAAAACAAACCTACTTGAAGGCTCACATAGGCCTCCTGAGCCTGTTCCTTTACCTATTTTTCTGAGGCAACCTTTTGTTATGACTAAAGTTCTTAATTCAATATGTTCCTATTTGCTCTCTTCCCCTTCCAGTTGCTGATACTACACTATCTTTTCCCTTAGCTCCTCCTACATCCTCCTTATGTCTGCCATCCTGAAGACCAGGACTGTTGTCAGGGTCAGCTACCTCTGTGATCTTTGGGCTATGTTGAACCACACTGGGTTGTGGTCAGTAGACCCTAGCAGCTCTTCCTCTGTTAACCCCTCAATGCTATCTCGGTTGGTCAGAATTAGGTTGGGTATGGTCCCATTCTTAGTTTGTTTCTCCACCTGTTTTGTTAGAAAGCAGTCCTGGAAGATGTCTACCAACACCTGATCTCTGGTGCTGATTACAATTGGGATGCTCCAATCAGAGTTTGGTGCGCTTAAGCCTCCTTACTGGATGACTCCCCCTCCAGCCGCTGCCTTCCTAATCTTCTGATCTAGAGCCTTGTTCACCTCTTCTATCTGACTAGAGGGCCTGTATTTGACTCCTAAGTAGGCAACTCTCCCCCTCAACTGCTGTAAAGTGCACCTATAGGGACTTTGCCATGCTCCTATCCATTTCCGTGATGCACTACTCCTTCAACCAATCACTGAATTAGAAGATATTTAGCTTCCTTGTCTCTTCCTCTTGTGTACTGTGAGACAACTGAAAAGGTTACAGTGCCCCCCCCCCCATGTCCTGAAACTGTCCTTGACTATCCCTAGTGCCTTCCCTGCCAGGCCATTTGTCCCAGCATGGATAAAGTTTAGCCTCCCATCCACCTCCTGATCACCCACTCTATCATAGGGAGTACTCTATCTGCTGTTGTTCTGGGAGACAAACCACTACCCTCCCCACCTGGCCTATGCTATAGAGTACCTCTTCTGTATCCCTAACAGTTGAATCTCCCACTATGAGCACCTTCTTGTCAGCTGTCCCCTTCTGCCCACACCTCTCCACTGCAGGCTTGGCTGCTGCTGGAGCCCAAGGGGAAACAAGTGCTCTCCACTGACTAGGGAAGTAGCATGAACTGCATCCTTTAAGGGGTAAAATGGTAGCTAGTTGTTATTGTAGAGTTCTGGCTCTCTCCTGAAGCAGTGAATATTTGGCCTCCCCCTTGCCCATCACCTTCTATCGTCTGTTATGAACCCTTGGGGGAGGCTGAGGGAAAGGAGTGGCAATGGACCCCCTGGACTCCACTCTAACCTGCTTTGCAGCTGCCATATTATAGTCTGTACTGTGGGCAGTTCAGAGTGGAGTGCTGTGAGCCTCAGGCAGACTTGGCATCCTCCACACCTCCTACATGACCCTGGAGGAATGTGGCACTTTAAGACTTGCAATTAACTAATTCTACCCCAACAGTGTCCCTATCTGCCTGCTACCTATGCCTGCTCTTGGTCCTCCTTTCATTTCCACTGCCTTGCCTGTGATTTTTCTCACATATATTGGGTTACATCTACTGTTGGGTAGTAACATGTTGCAAGTAATGCGTTACTGTAATTAAATTACTTTCCATTATAGCACAGTAGTTACTGATTACTTGTAAGAAAATTGTAATTTTGTGTAGTTAGTAATTAAATTTTCTTATAAGTAACATCTTACTAATATGCCCTACTGCATATTACTTAGTAGGGGTTGCATTGTCAGGGGCCAGATGGGAAGGAATTGATCACTTGACTTTTTCACCCAGTGTTTTCTCTCAAAGTCCCCCCATTCCAAAATCCTATCTTGGAGTCTGGATCTCTCATGGACTGCCATGTGTTATGCTTTGATTTGATTGGCTGGCATCGTTGGTGGCAACAACTGGAAAGAGTGAAATCCTGTCAAGCATTTTGCTTGGCTTCTGCTGTCTATGTGCCCACCTGCTGCTCTGCTTATGTGTCTCAGAGGAGGAGTCTGGTGGGATGTCCGTTGTATAGCACGTGGGTTGTGCAGTCGACTTGGTGCCATTTTGAGCTTAAAGTATGTGGTGTGTGCATGTCACATGGACTGGTCAAGCCACTTGGAAGGGAACAACAACCAGGGAAGGCAGGATCAGATGGACTGAGGGTGCGTCGGTAATTCCACACAAACTGTGCTGCAGCTGAGCCAACAAGACAGGAGAAGACAGGAGAAGCAAGGACAAGACAAGACAGGTTCAGGCAGGAGAAGCAAAAATGCTGGCAGCCCTGAGCCTATCATGCTGCTGGTGATTTCAGGGACTAGGGGAAGCGGTAGGCTCCATGACTGTCCTGCTGCTGTGGCCTGTGGATGCAGTCCTGATTTGTTACTGTTGCTGTTGCTGCCTTCATCACTGGGTGAACTGGACCCAAAAATGAAAAAAACAAAACAAGGGAACCTACTGCACAGCCAGGCAACAATAAGGCTAGCAGCCATAGCAAGCACATGCGTGCTCAACTGCTGCGATCTGCAGTCAGGCCTGGGGGTGTACTACACCGGTTCCATGTCATAACAGCGATTGCAGAATAGCAATCACTGTTACGGCGAGTGTACATTACTGAAAATGAATTTCGGCGATGCACAGTCATGGTGAGGAGAAATAGGGCACCCGAGACCTATGGGTTGTTTTCTTAATGCGGGGGGCTGTACCCCCCCGCACCCACCCCCATGGATGGCTTCCCTGTCACCCTCTACTTATGGATTCTCAACCCAGGGGGAGGTGTCGGGGGTGTGTGAAAATGTTGAAAAGTGAATGCCACCTACCAGCAAAAAATTTAATGTGCAGCGCTGGACCCGAACCCTGCACCCTCCACCTCCCAACTGACCACCCTCCCCACCACACTAGTGAACCATCTTGGAAGCTGCCTACCACACCCCCTCCCACATACCATCCCTCAGCTGCCTCTCCCCTCCATATGTGTGTGCACGTACATCCCATAGCCGTATGTTGCCCAACCCAGTATCCGGTCGCCCCCCCCCGCCAGGTAGCCCTAAACACAGGCGCCGTAACTGAGTCACCATTTTGTAGGCACTCACTAGGTCACCTTGTTCACGGTACCCTACTGCACCTGAGATGAGATGACAACCCCCAATCCTGCCATTTGTGGATCCATCTGAGGAGTCACAGGATTCACTGAGGTCAATGCTCAGCCAAGCCAACAGCAGTCAGCAGCACCACGTGGACCAGTCCTGCCTATCAAAAACAAGGTGCAATTGTATTTAATTGCTGGTATTTATTTTTATTTTGGGACTGCTTGTGTGAATGGATTGGTGGGAGGGGACAGGCAGGGTCCTCAGAGCCAGTTTTATGAGCAGTGCCACCCCACCCTCAACTTAGCAGCATGCAGCCAGCAGACTCACTCAAGTCATGTCAAGATGTGGTGACTGGTGGTGGGGAGGTCAGAAGGATCCTCCTGCCTGGCTGTGTTTTTTTTTGGGGAGGGGAGTTCAAAGCTATGAATCTCTGATCATGGAGAAGGATGAGGCCTGGGCTGGACTAGGCTTTGTTGCTGGGAGAGTCACAAAGCTGTGATTGAACCTGGAAGCCTTGATAGAGGCTCTATCTATGCTGTTGGGGGTTGGGGGAACTGTGGAACCTGAAGGCTTCTGTGTTGTTGGGGGCAAGGTGACTGAACCTGGAGATGGAGCAGAGACCTGCTGTGTTGGGGTGGGGCAAAGCTGTGAAACTGGAGCTATAGTGGGGGCCTGCTGTGTTGTTGTAGGGGTGGGGTGGGACAAAGCTGTGAACCTGGATCCAGAGTGGAGGCCTGCTGTATGGGTGGGGGGCAAAGCTGTGAAACTGGAGCCATAGCGGAGGCATGTTGTGTTGTTATGTGGGGTAGGTGCAAAGCTGTGAACTTTTAGGCCTAGAAACCTGTATTGTGAGGGAGGGCAAACTTAGAAACATAGAAACATAGAATTTGATGGTTGATAAGGACCGCTTGGCCCACCTAGTCTGCTCATTTTCTACCTAATGGATAAGCTGCAGATCCTAGTTAACCAACAGCCTACTTCCTCCTACCCCCACTAGAATTGCCTTATGTCTGTCCCATGCATTCTTGAATTCCTCCACTGTTTTTGACTCTACGACCTCCTCAGGAAGGTCGTTCCATGCATCTACAACCCTCTCTGTGAAGAAATACTTCCTCACATTACCTCTGAACCGTCCCCCCTCTATCTTCAAATTGTGCTCCCTTGTTCTTGCACTTCTCTTTTTCTGAAATATGCTACTCTCTTGGACTTTGTTGATTCCCTTGCAGTATTTGAAAGTTTCTATCCTGTCCCCCCTCTCCCTCCTTTCCTTGAGACTATAAATCTTAAGCTCTTTTAGTCTTTCTTCATATGTCTTCTGGTGCAGATCCTACATCATTTTGGTTGCCCTCCTCTGGACAGCCTCCACCCTGTCTATGTCTTTGCAGAGATGGGGTCTCCAGAACTGTACACAGTACTCCAGATGTGGTCTTATCAACTGTCTGTATAGAGAGCCAATGACTTCCTGTTTTCTACTGATGATGCCTCTCCCTATGTATCCCAGTATCCCCCAGCCCCCCTTACTGCCTTCTCATGTTGCTGGCCCACCTTTAGGTCATCTGATATGACTACCCCCAGGTCCCTTTCCATTTTGTTGTTGTCAGTATCTCACCCCTCATTGTGTACTCTTCTCCTGGGTTTTGTTTCCCAGGTGCTTTACTTGCACTTCTTTGTGTTGAATCTAAGCTGCCATACTTTGACCATTCCTCCAACCTTGTCAAGTCCCTTTTCATCCTTTCCACCCCACCTCATGTGATCAACCCTGTTGCAGATCTTTGTGTCATCTGCAAAGAGACATACTTTCCCTTCCAGTCCCTCTGCAATGTCACTTACAAAGACATTAAAAAGGACCGGTCCCAGTACTGAACCCTGTAGTACCCCACTAGTAACCCCCCTTTCTTCACTGTAGACTCCATTTACTATTACCCGCTGTGTCCTGTTGTCCAGCCAGTGTTTTACCCAGGCTACCACCCTGGGACCCACTCCCAGGCTGGCTAATTTGTTTATTAAAGCTGTGAACCTTGATGCCTGGAGGTCTGTGTTGTTGGGGGAGCAAAGCAGTGAACCTGAATGCCTGTGTTGTGGGGGGAGGCAAAGCTGGGAACCTGAATGCCTGTGTTGTGTGGGAGGCAAAGCTGGAACCTGAATGCCTGTGTTGTGGGGAGGCAAAGCTGGGAACCTGAATGCCTGTGTTATGGGGAGGCAAAGCTGGGAACCTGAATGCCTGTGTTGTGGGGGTGAGGCAAAGCTGGGAACCTGAATGCCTGTGTTGTGGGGTGAGGCAAAGCTGGGAACCTGAATGCCTGTGTTGTGGGGGGGAGGCAGTTGGGAACCTGAATGCCTGTGTTGTGGGGGTGGAGGCAAAGCTGGGAACCTGAATGCCTGTGTTGTGGGGGGAGGCAAAGCTGAGAACCTGAATGCCTGTGTTGTGGGGGGAGGCAAAGCTGGGAACCTGGATCTGGAGCAGAGGCCTGCTGCATTGTTGTAGGAGGTGGGGACAAAGCTGTATGAACTTACAAATGGAGTAGAGTCCTGCTGTGTTGTTGTGGTGGGTGGGGGCAAAGCTGTGTGAACCTGGAGCCAAACCAGATGCCTGCTGTGTTTGAGGGTGGGAGCAAAACTGGAGCCAGAGCAGAGGCATGCTGTGTTGTGGGGGGAAAGCTGTGTGAAACTGGAGCTGGAGCAGAGGCTTGCTGTGTTAAAGAGGGGAAGCTGTGAACCTAGAGATGGAGCAGAGATCTACTTGTTGGGGAGGGGAAAGCTGTGACACTGAGCCAGAGTGGAGGCATGCTGTGTTGTTGTGGGAGTTGAGGAAGCTGTATGAACCTGGAGATGGAGCAGAGATCTGCTGTGTTGGGGAGGGGAAAGCTGTGACACTGGAGGCAGAGTGAAGGCATGCTGTGTTGTTGTGGGGTGGTGGTGTGGTGGTGATAAAGCAGTGAACCTGGATCCGGAGCAGAGGTCTACAGCATTGTTGGGGATCATGGAAAACTAAAGCTGTGGACCTGGAGCTGGAGCAAAGGTCTGCTATATTGGTGGGAGTAGTACTGCAGACATTTGGATTGCACATAACAGTATCTACCTAGATGTGATAGCTAATTGGATTGATTAGAAAATATTGACTAGAAAGTCAGCAGAATTAGTGTGCATGCAAGTAAGACACACATACTATGTCATTGCATCAACATTTGAACAAGTTCACCTGAAATATCACATGCAGAACAAGGTTGTTACAGCTGTGACTGACTACAAACTTTGTTAAAGCATTTCAGGAGTTTGGCACAGGTAATACCACACCCGTCAGTTTCACAGATGGGATTCCAGAGGATGACAACAATGATGGCGATGACGACCATGACTAGCAGTTAGGGGGAAGCAGCATGTGTCAATGAAGATGACGATGACACAGCTGGAGATGTAAAAACTTTTGCTGATGTATGCAGGATTCTGGATGATGGAGATAAAGACATGGAGGAGACCTACAACTTTCCTTCACATCAATGATGTGCAGCACATACCCTGAACTTAATATTTGTGAAGGATATAGGCTCTGCTATTTCAAATTCTGTGTACAGGAAGATCTACCACAGTACATTGGCAAAATGCTCAGTCTTTGGAACAAAGTTCACTGAAGTTTACAAGCAAGTGAAATTGTTTCAGACAAATTGATACCAAGCAGATTATCCTCAATGACACAAGGTGAAATTCTTACTACAGTGCTGTAGAAAAATAAGATCCATTGTCGAAAAGCTGGAGATGATCTGCATAAAATCTGTAATGACAACTTGGCCTTGCAAGGTTTAGAAAAACTTGAAATTGTTTTCATGGTGGAGTACTGCAAAGTAATGCAGCCTCTTGCAAACACATTGGATAGTCTGCAAGCAGAAACAAAGTCATATGGGATATTTTCTTCCAACATTGATTGCACTGAAAAGAAGTTGCTTGATACAAGACCACTATTGTCTTATGCAGCTCCTCTCCTTGATATGCCACTCCGCTTCTTGATGCAGTTGTGTGGCTATGGACACTCAGTTGGGTACCAGTTTTGAGCAGAGGGAGTTAATTCTGTCCAGCATCATATTGCATTTGATGGATTGCCAATGAGGATGAAGCACATGCAGCTAAAACATGCTTGAAAATGAATTGCTGTCACATCAGATGATATTAACTGGGAAGTCCATCATCTGAAGACAGCCTGGAGGAAGAGGATGATGATGATTTCTTCAAAGAAAATCAGCAACCTAGCTGTGGTGGAGTTCTTCATGAGCTTGAACCATATCTAAAATACACAAATTGAACAGAAGACACTTTCAGTGTTGGGTAAGTTACTTTTTAAAAGTAGTCAGTTACAGTTACTAGTTACTCTCCCCAAAATTTAATCAGTTACAGTTACAGATTACTCTGACTTAAGTAATCAGTAACTGCAGTGCATATTGCATTTTATATTACTTTATTCACTTACATGTTCTGTTTATGCCTCTCTTCCTACTTGGCCACCCACTCCTTTGGGGGGGCCCTACCTGTAGGAGGAATCCAGGAGGGGAGATCAAGGTAACCTTCGATACCCCCTCACATCTTGGATGGGCAGAAGGGTGCAACTCTGGGCTTCCCGGCTTTGTGGCCAGGGGAGGTGGGCCTCTGTCATCTGACTGGCATGGGTAGCCATTTTCCTTGTTCTGTTGCCCCGCCCCTGTTGGATGCACACCGCGGCATCCTCGTAACTTACATATGTGGTGCATGGTCACCCACGCTGCAAAGCGCAAGGCCAAAACCAGCCACGAGGAGCCTCTGAAGGGCGGTGCATCCACAACCCTCCCCCCCAGGAGGAGAGTGTCCAAGGGACGGTCTTGAGCTCTCCCTGCCGGCCTCTGCTCCTGACACCCCGAGCCCAGCTGCAAACCCAGGTTGCCAGCATGCCAGGCCATCCCCTATCACCTGGAGCCACGGAGCTGCTACAGTTATATTACTTTATATTACTTTTGAAACATGAAATTTTTAGTCATGGATCATATTTATGAGCTTTTTGAATGCCAAAATTCATCCAAAACAACAGAAATGGAGTCTTAGACAAGAAATCGGTTTGAATGTTATTTTATTTCATGTTTTCCATGGAAAATAGGAAAACAGTGATAGAGTCACTTTGCTTTCATGGGTGGTTTTGTTGCACACAAATAAAGTAAAAGTGTTGCATTTATAAAGAACATCACATCATGACAGGATGATACGTTTTCCTTACAAATTTCAACCATACTACTCAATAGTATCTACTAATGCAATATATTATATTATGTCTAATTTTCTTACTACATGTTGTTGTTATTGTCATGTGTGGAAAGCTGAAATAAAATATTTCAAAGTTATCATCACCAAGTCTGAAATAAAATATATCTATGTTACCTTTACCTTACAACTTATTTCTCTTTCTTTCTGTCTCACTCTCTCTTTTTTTCTGTCTTTCTCTCTCGCTCTCTCTCTCTCTCTTTCTTTTGCTCTCCCTCTCTTTCTTTCTCTCTCTCTCATTCTTTAAAATAAGTAGCTAGGTAGCACTCTAGTGCTTTGTTCTGGGTTACATCAAATAAAATCTTAGAAAACTTACAGTTAGTACAAGTACAGTACCAATACCATATTTAAGTGCATTTGTGGGTGGGGTGGGGTGGGGTTGGTCTGTCTGTCAGCTGCCATAAATAAAGCTGTACAAATACAAATTATGATTCTCTCCCATCTATGTTTGTTAAGTATGTATATATAGGGCAAAAAGTCAACAAATATAAAAACTTCCCCCAGTCATCATTATATCATGTCTCATTTATCAATTCCCCTCCCTAACACTGCAGTGGCTATTATTAGCTTACTGATTCATTCACAACCAAGCTCATGGTTACAGGCAGAGCTGAGGCTACTGGCTTATGTTATGATCTTACAGTAACTGTTGTGTGTTAATTAACTTCACTGCCTGGTGGTTATTATGGTTAGTTTAGTTACTGCTTAAGTTCTTAGCGTTAGGCCGTTAGCACGATGCATGACATACTGTCCAGCTGGTATTGCGAACAACTTAAGCTGTCAATCATTGTAAGTGCTGAACTGATTGTGAATGCTTATGAAGTGGAATGAATTGGTAGTGAATGTAGCCCCTGTAAGTGCATTTTTTGGCATTGTTTTGAACCCCCAACCTAGTGTCCGTTCATAGTAGCTGGCAAGTCATCAACTTCCCATGCCCATGGTGAAGTTGACGAGTTTGCCTCAACTATGATGGGAGGTGGATGCCAGTATGTGTTTCAAAATCCTCGTAATATTCGCAAGATCAGAACGTGGCTGAGAACGAAGTCATTAACCATGGGTCCATGCTGCATTGCCATGTTATGGGTGCAGTGATGACTCAAGTTCACCCCAACCCAGGTGCAAGGTGGCAGTGGCAGGTTTAGCCGATGTCAGTGTGCAGTGTGTGACTGAGTAATGTGTCAACCCCACCATGCCCTTCTGTGTGTGGCCCCAGCCACATTACTGGTTGATCACTCACACAGCTGCCTTCTGATGATGAGAGCCTTTGGCTATTGATTGTACTATGTGGTCTGTGGAGCAAGATGATGACTGATGATGATGACCAACCATTACCAGTATTAGGACTGTCTGAAGACAGAATACCTCATGAGGAGAATGATGATGATGATTACAGTTAGTAGGAGAAGCAGAACATTTCAATGAAAAATGGTGGACAGCCACAGGTACTTACAGCTGAAAAAGGCCTGGTGTCAGCATGCGAATGTTGGTGTGCATACCTTAGTAGTGCTTGCTTGCTCACTCTTGTTTTGGTTTGCATCTTTGGTTACCACCAAATGTAATGGTAGCCAGCAAGTGACCCTGCAAGTGCAACCAACCACAATGTGCTGCTGTGTTAAAAGGAAAAGTGGCAGCAAAACACACAGTCATCTCATAATGATAATGACATGAATGACGTGAAGATGAAGATATCATGACATGCGCTACAGTAGTCTATAACCAGCAGAACAGTTGAGTATTGATTGAAATAGATTGTTGTTTAGATGGAGATAAGTGCAAGTGGAAGACAACATGAGATGCCCATGTCTGCCTGTGCTGGTGACAGTGACCACTGTCGAGAGTCGAGACTGGTAGAAGTTAATAATACGTTTGTTGTCTAGGGGAGATACAGATAGCAATCGGATAAGCATAAGCAAGTGTGTGTTGTACTACTGTTGTAACAGGATCCCATGGCTGGCACCCAGGTTCTTGTGAGCTACACTGACATCAAGAGACTTATCTTAATCATGCTCGTTGACTACTACAGACAGCAGGGGACAGTTGAGATAAATGGTGACTGGCGGACAGGTGGTACCTGCCTGTTAAGCTACAGTAGACTGTCATCAAAAGACTTAACTTAATCATGCTCATTGATTGACTTGTCTAGAGACAGAAGGGAAGGGGGTGAGATCAGATAAATGGCCAGTGGCACCCAGGTGGTGGTGCCTGTCAGTGTGTTATTAAGCTAGACCAGTAGACATCGTCAAGAGACAACTTAATCATGCTCATTGATTAACTTGTTTAGAGACAGAAGGGGATGAGTGAGATAAATTGAAGGGTCAGGGAGTGTGAACATATGGCTGGCTGGCCGTAATCAGAACACATTTCCGTATCATGTACAGGATATTGTCTTGTATATAATATAGGAATTCACAAGAAGAATTGGGTAATATTGGGCTGTACTGTGAAAGAAGCCCAAGAGTGACGATAGAGGAAGAAAGTCACAGTTTCAAAGGAAGATAATAACTATAACTCATGTCATGTCATAGATACATTGATGTTGTCAGCAGATAAGGGCCTTGTGGCCCATCCAGTCTACCTTATCCCTCTTTCTAATGCTTAAGGTACCCTAGATGCTATAAGCCCACCCCACCCCTAGCTTGATAATTCCCATGTGCGTATCCCATGCATACTTGAATCCCTGAACCGTGGCCACCCCCACCACTTCCTGGGGGGGGACTGTTCCATCTCTTCACCACCCTTTCAGTGAAGTGGAATTTCCTCAAGTTCCCTCTAGGTTTTCTACCTTTTAGTCTCATGCTGTGCCCTCTTGTTCTACTATTTCCCTTCATGTGAAAGATGCTTCCTCTGATACCCTGTTGATCCCCTTTAGATATTTGAAGGTCTCTATCATGTCCCCTCTCTCTCCTTCCTGCAGGGAGTACATATTTAGAGTTCTGAGTCTCCTCATATGACTTATGCTGCATCCCGACACCATTTTGTCACCCGCCTCTGTACCATCTCCATTCTGTCTATGTCTTTGTAGATGGGGCCTCCAGAATTGAACAGAGTACTCCAGATGAGGCCTTACCTGGGGAGTTCTACAACGGTACCACCACTTCCTCCTTTTACTTGTTATACCTCCCTATGCACCCTAGCATTCTGTTAGCCTTCAAACTTCTTTTGTTGCACTGTTTGGTCACTTTGAGGTTGTTTTCTTGGCTATCCCTAGATCCCTTTCCTCTGTGGTGGCCTCCAGTGTTACCCCATCTAGTTCATTCTCAGCCCTAGAATTCCTTTCCCTAGGTGCGTAATCTTGCACTTTTGCATTGAAACCCAACCGATTCCTTTGACCAATTTTCTAGCCTCTTCAGATCTCTCCTCATTTTTCAATACCTTCCTGTGTGTCTACCCTGTTACATAGCTTTGTATCATCCATAAACAGGCTAACCCTCATTTCTAGACCCTCTGCAATATCACTTATGAAGACATTGAAGAGCACTTGTCCCAGCACTGATCCCTGGGTATGTCACTTGTTACCAGTCCCTCCTCTGAGCTAACTCCATTTACCACTACTCTTTGTGTTCTGTTACTCAACCAGTTTCTAACCCATGTGACCACCTCTGTCCCCACCCCAAGATTTGTCAGCTTGTGGATTAGTCTCCTGTGTGGGACTGTGTCAAGGCCTTCCAGAAGTCCAGATAGGCCACATCTACTGCGCTGCCCTGGTTTATTTCCTTTGTCACCCACTCGAAGAAATCAATAGTTGGTCCGGCATGACCTCCTTGCAGTGAATCCATGTTGCCTTGGGTCCAGCAGTCCCCTTGTCTCTAGGTAGTCCACCAGCCTTTCCTTAAGTAGGATTTCCATATTTTACCTACTATCAAGGTCAAACTGACAGGGTAGTAGTTTCCTGCCTCCTCCTCACTACCACTTTTGTCCAAGGGTACCACTTGTGCCCTCCTCCACTCCTCTGGAACCACACCTGTTTCTAGTGATCCACTGAACAACTTAGCCAGAGATTTAGCCAGTTCCTCCTGGAGCACCTTTAGGATCTTCAGGTGTATCCCATTGGGCCCCATAGCTTTATCCACCCTAAGCTGTTCTAGTGCTCTTTTTACTCTGTTCTCTGAAAAAGGTCTAATGTCCACCCCTTCTTCCTGTTTGCCCTTCTCCATTAATGGGGGACCTTCTCCATTGTCTTCTTCTGTGAATACAGAGCAGAAGTATTTGTTGAGGATGGTCGCCTTGTCAATGTCTTTCTCCACTACCCTGCCTCCCTCTTCCCTAAGTCTCATAATCCCCCCATCTTCCTTCTCTTGCTAATATACCTAAAGAATGCCTTCTCTCCTTCCTTCACTGATTTAGCTAGCTTTTCCTCGGTTTGCTGCCATTACTGCCTTGTTCGCATCCTTCGTTTTTCCAAGTATTCTTGCCTGTCTTTCTTGCTTTGTGTTGCCTTGTACCTCAGAAATGCCATCTTTTTTCCTCTTACTAGCTCTGCTACTCCCCATAAGAACCACAGTGGTTTTCTCTTTCTTTTGCTCTTGCTGCGGGGCCTTGCACAATGGTTTACTACCAGGTGCAGGGCTTTCCTTATCTTATCCCACTGTTCCAATACCCCTCTTATGTCATTGTATCCCTGCATAGCCTTCCTGAATTTGTCCTTCATCTTACCGAAGTCTGTCCTCCTGAAATCAAGGATTCTAGTCCTTATGTGGCTAGCCTCCTGTGACGTCCTTATGGTGAACCCCACAACTCGATGATCACTAGTCCTCGGGTCTCCCCACTGTGACTTCCTTTATCCTGTCCCCATTGCTTAGGACAAAATTCAGAATTGCTTTCTCCTTGTAGGCCCCTCACTAGCTGTGTGAGACCTGCCCTTGCAGGGATTGCAGGAATCCTTTACTCCTGGCTAAGGTTGCCACTGGGATGTTCCAGTCCACATCTGGCAAGTTGAAGTCACCCATCATCAGCAATTCACTCTTTGTTGCTATGTTCTCTATAGTCTCGAGCAGTTCTCTATGTATATCTTCTGCCTGCCCTGGGGGCCTGTATATCACTCCCGTTCTAAGTACTGTTCCCCTCCCCACTTCCAGGGTGGCCCACAGTACCTCTGCTTTTCCCCCCTTGTCTTGTGAGACTATCACTTTTATCCCTTCCCTGATGTACAATGCCACCCCTCCCCCCTTCTTACCTTCCCTGTCCCATCTGTGCAGTGTGTACCATGGAATGGCTAGCTCCCAGGCATGGTTGCTATTGCATCATGTATCTGTGACTGCCATGATATCCAGGTCCTCGGAGGCCATTAATGCCTCAAGTTCTGAGATTTTGTTACCCAGACTGTGGGCATTGCTGCACATAGCCTTCCAATCACAGCTCCCCTCCGGTATATCACCAGTACCATCCCCTTATTCTGTGTCTGCCCTCCTGTACTTTACATGAGGTCCCTCCTTTTTACCTATGGTCACTCCTTGCTCATGGCCATGCCTGTTTCCTTTAGTCCGATGTTAGGGGTCATGAGTCAGCCCAGTAATTTTGAAACATGGTTGGTTTCTCTGTATACAGCAGAAATTTGATAAGTATGTTTTTACTTAGGTGGCAAGCAGGCACAGACTCAACGTGATGCCATTCCTAGCATTGCTACAGTTTCGCATGCCAGTAGCAGTCCATGACCATGACCAGAATACAGCTTTCCCAGTATGTTTTGTTGTAGCACAAAAGTAGCTGTATTTCAAAGTTTTCATCAGCTCTGTTTCATCTAGCTGTAAGGACCTGTTCCCCAACACTGAACAGACTTTCTACAGGAGCACTAGGGATTCACGGCGGGTCATCGACAAAATATTTGTCGAACGACCCAACAGTGAAATCAGCAGGTTGACTGCATTTTGCAGTGGGCTGCTGGTTTGCAGAGGCAACAAGTGTTTTCTTCGAGGGGCTTTGCACCCTGAACCCCTTGCACCATCCCCACTTAGGATTCTGAACTCCGAGTCAGAGGGGAGGTGCAGGACCCACTACAGATAGTGCCGGGTGCCAGTGGGTTCCCTACAGTGACGTGGCGCTGTTGTCGCCTGTAGGAGACTCTGCTTGCCCACATGGGGATCTATACCGAGGTACAGTATTGTAATGCAGGAATATTTTCTTTTGTAGGAATGTTTGTAAAGCTTCAGTAGTTTTATTTGTGTCTTCAGATACTACTCCAGTTCATGAAGAACTCCACCACAGCTAGGTTGCTTGATTTGTGTCAGAGTTGAAGAAATCATCATCATTGTCCTCAGGATTGTCTTCAGATGATGGGCTGCTGTGAACAGTATCTTACTGATGTGACAACAACTGCACTTTATTCTCAAGCATGTTTCTTGAAACTCAGTCTTATTCATCATTCCCAGCCATCTGAGACAAAATTGTGGTAACGTGATGCTAGCTAGATTCAACTCTCTGTTCAAAACTGGTACCAAACCGAGTGTCCACAGCTTTCACAATTGCATCAAGAAGTGGTGATGCATTCCGTAATCCTGGTCTCATATCAATCAACTTTTTTTTTTTGGAAGAAGATAGCCCATGTAACATTTTGTATCTGCCTGCAAAATATCCAGTGAGTTTGCTAAAGGCTGCATTACTTTGTAGTACTCCACTAAGAAAGCAATGTTCATTTGTTCGAAATTTGGTGAGGCCAGGTTTATTGCAGATGTTATACAAATCATCTTCATCTTTTTCGACAATGGATCTTATTTTTGTCAACCTCTCTATAGTACAAACTCCTCCTTGTATCATTGGGGACAACTGGTAGCCCATGACATGGGCATTGGCGATTGAGTGCTTGCAATAATGGCGACTCAGTCCCAGCGTATGTCGATGGGGCTACCACTGAAGAAGGGTGACTGGATGGGGGAGGTGGGCTCATATAGCGACAGGACGTTGCTATAGGTATACATGCATGGGGGGGGAGCGAGCATGATGGAAGAGAGGAAGGGTTGGCCTGGCATGGTTGGTGTGGGGCTGCCAAGCTGTCCCTGTAGCGTGGTGGGTGGGTGGTAGCCTAATGCAGCGAAGGTTCCAGGTTCAGGTCCAGGTGAACTTACATTTTTGTGTGCCCAGCCTGAAATTGTTATTTTCACAATATTTTGCCCCCCCAACATGCACCCCCCTGGAGTTAAGAATCCTTTAGTAGGGAGGTGCGGGGGGCACAGCTCCCCACATGAACAATTAAAATCTTAGTCCCCGGTGCCATTTTCTTTGTGAGTTGGTGACACATTGCCAAAATTGATTTTCGGGCGATGTATGCTTGTCCTACACCGGATCGCGATTGGGCTTTTGCCCTTATCACATAGAACTGGACAACTAGTTTGGTACCAGTTGTGTCAGAGACAGTTTTACTGGCCTGAGATCTTTGGTGTACTTTGCTCCAAAGAGTAGAGCATTGGCCACCATGCTGTGGAAGACCTTTTGTAGACAGCATTTGATGTAGCAGATTATATATTCTTCACTGCTATTAAGTTCAGGTTATGAGCTGCACAACATTGATGTGAAGGAAGATTGTAGGTCTCTTCCATGTCTTCATCCACATCATCTAAAATGTGGCATATGTCAGTGAAGCTTACAACATCTTCTTCTGTGTCATTGTCTTCGTTGCTATGACTGCTGCCTCCCCCTGCCTGCTGCTGCTGATCACGATCATCATCATCATCATCATCATTTTCCTCATCATGAACCGTGACAGTGCCAGTGATGGGCGTGGTTTTATCAGAGCCAAACACGTGAATTGCCTTTACAAAGTTGGATCTGTTATCCGTAACTTTTAACAACCTTGTTCTGGATGCAGTATTTGAAATGTACCTGTTTAAGTTTTGATGCAATCACATCATATGTGTGCCTATCTTTTAGTCACATGCATGCTAGTGCGGCCAATTTTCTTATCAATGTATAGCAAGCCTGTTTTGTAGTATCTCTCCATGCTTCACCACTCCACCATTGTACTCATTAATGAGTGTTTTTAAGTCAAGGAGTTTTGTGCCACACCTCATCGGGGCCCGGGGAAGTACAGCTATAGGCATTTACGTTTCTTCATCATCATGGTCACAAATGCAGTCACAAATCACGATTTACGATCAAGTCACGGATCACAACATTAATTTTTTTAATAGTTACTTGGATGTATTGTAAGCTTGTTTTGTAGTATCTCTCCATGCTTCACCACCCCACCATTGTACTCATTAATGAGTGTTTCTAAGTCAGAGAGTTTTGTGCCACACCTCATCGGGGCCCGGGGAAGTACAGCCATAGACATTCGCGTTTCTTCATCATCACGGTCACAAATGCAGTCACAAATCACGATTTACGATTACGTCATGAATCACAACATCCATTTTTTTACTAGTTACTTGGATGTATTGTAAGCCTGTTTTGTAGTATCTTTCCAGGCTTCACCATCCCACCATTGTACTCATTAATAAGTGTTTTTGAGTCAGGGAGTTGGACAGTGTCTGCAGTACATACACAGACTGGAAAGAAGACTGCACCCATGCAGTTTAGCACAGTATACTTGCACCTCAGAATACATACAGAAGACAACAAAAAGGGCATAATTACTACAAGGTTCAGGGATGGTGGAGGAATACATTTTGTAACACAGCAAGGAAAGAGTAGGGGGGCACATGGTGTGAGGAAAAAAAAATAATGTGGGATCCCATGGTGATCCAGCAGCAGTTCCAGCATGGACATAATTTGCAACTGATGTCCCTCTATGTGATTCAGATGCTGCTCCTCAGCACTCACCCTCTCATTGTTCTCCTGGACAACACTCCTGAGAACTGCTAAGTCAGCCTGTGTTACACGCAGTTCTCTGGGGTCCACACATTCTACAGACTGACCTGGTGGTGGTGTTGGTGGAGCAGTAGGTGCTACTGTGGCCCTCCTCT
The DNA here is from genome assembly GCA_016271365.2 of Neoceratodus forsteri. Taxonomy (NCBI): domain Eukaryota; kingdom Metazoa; phylum Chordata; order Ceratodontiformes; family Ceratodontidae; genus Neoceratodus; species Neoceratodus forsteri. The sequence goes on from CM057450.1 coordinate 1,227,982,210, forward strand.
TCCTAGGGATGCTGCCATGCACAGCTGCACCCTCTGCCACAGAATGGCCAGCAGGTGCAGGCATGGTCCGTTCTGTGGCAGCCTGCCACTCCAACTGGTGGTGATTGAGCATATGGATGTGCTGGCCCCCAGTCCCCCGGTGAGTCCCCTGGGGGCCATGGCACACCACCACCTCACATAGGTGGCACTTCACCACACTGCTGTCCCCCCAACACAGTCAAACAACTGCCAAATAATGGAGGTGCGGGGAGGACCAGGCATAGGCAGGAGAGGGCCAGATGAACTGGCAGCTGGCTGGTCACAGTGCTGAACAAGGATGGATCCACACCTGGGCCTGGGGGAACAGGCACATCCTGCTCCAGAGGACCTGGTGCTGGACTTGGTGGTGGTTCAACTGCCCCAGAGTCAGGGCAGGAGGCGGTGCTGGTCCTGCTTCTGGGGGAGGAAGACACACAAGTTTCGAGTGGTCCAACAGGAATGGGCACCAATGCCCCCCACGTATGTGCATGGTATGATGCTTACCACTACCATGCTCTCCCAGAGCTGCCCCCACTCCAGACATTCCCTCACCCTGGTCAATCTCTCCTACTGAGCTCCCTCAGTCTGAGCAATCACTACTCACACAGTCACACAACACACACACAGTCACACAAACAACTAACTACTTATAAAGGTAAGAAAAATAAAATTTACATAAAGAACAAATTAAGTAAAAAAAGAGTACAGACAGAAAAGACAAAAAAGTAGCTTTTAAAAAAGCTGTTGGGTCTAAATCCAAGTTTAAATCTCCTCCTCACTCTGATCTCAAAGTAGCAGCAGTCACAAAACACACTCCTCTCTCTCCGTCTGCACAGGAGAAAGTAAAAGTGTCTGCTTGTATGACTCACTTCCTTCCTGCCCAGCTAAAGAGCATGTCACTTACAGTACTGTAAGCCATGTGATGTGTGGGGGCTGCCAAATCTGAAACACCAAGTGGATCACTTAGAATCATAATGAGGAACGCGAAGTCCATTAAAAACAATGACTTCACCTTACTTCGCATTGGCATGCCGCTTTAACCCAAGTGGTAATGACAAGGTGGAGTGAGTACTTTTGCATTCCCCTCCAATTGCAGAGTGGCAATGAAGTGCCCACTCGTGTTCACTTCGCCGGAGGAATTTAAATTTGCTGCATCTCTAACATATTACCTCCTGTCCTGTCCATAGTCCTGAACTTTCCTGGGGAACTTGGGACTATGGGAGGGGTCTACCAACCACAAAGGAAAGACACAATGTTATCATCAGTTAATTTAACTGTAAATAAACACATTGTTGTGTATTAACAAACACCAGACAGTACAGTTGACAGAATTTAATTTTACAGTTCACTCACAAGAGCAGATAACATCAGTAGAGATGAGCATGTGTTCCTGTGGTGTGGTCTGACCAAGTGACCATCCTCATTCCATGAACCATGATGTTGCACTTGCACTGGCCCCAATGAGCTCTCAAGCAAAAACCCTGTGTGACAGTGTGATGATGTGTGTGCCTCAGCAGGGCAGCAGTGCAGCACATCATTACACAGGGCATGGAGGGACAGGGACAAGGGTGCAAACACATGGGGAATGATGAGAAACAGACCACACACCAGACAGCACGTGCTCACCTCCACTGACATGCTATTATGTGCTTCATTACAAGTTCTGTTTGTAACCCCTAGGTGGTGCTATCCCAAGGGCTAATACCCCTGCCTGCTTGGCTAGTAGCAGCTTAGAGGCCTGAGTTCTGAAATGGGTGCCTCCACCTGGATGTCAGGGTTGGTAGTGGTCAAGCTAACTTAGGCACAGCCCTCTGGGACACTGTAACCCCCCTCTTTCCTTACTAGGGGCCAGAACAATACACAATAATCACTTTCACAATACCCCTGATTCATCACATAAGTACCCACACTGTTTGCATTTACCACCAGGGCTTTCCTCTGGCTTGACCCTGGGGACCCCCTGTAAAAAAGATTATACACAGCAAATAACAGCAGTACAGTACTCTTGCTCAAACTGGAACCACAGTCAGGGTAAATGCAAAAAAAGAGTTAGATCTGATTTATTTAAGGGACTTAAACAAGGGAGGGGCGTAATCAGGTTAATTTGCTTAAAGGCTGCATCAATCAAACAGTTATGCATGCACTTCAGGGTCCATAAACAGTCATACACTCAGGGTACCCAGATGGAGAATGGTGGGCTAGCCAGGAACTTTGCAACTGGTTGGGGCCCTGTGATGGAAGAAAACAACATGCACCACACACACTAATTGTAATCCAGAGCTGGAGGGCTCAGTTCATGAAAAGAAAGCAGCAAGATAATCAGATGACACACTTTTAGATTAGGCTGTTGTTGCAGGGAGCTACCCTGATGATTACTCACAATACCCAAGACTAGACACAGGCTGGATGAAAACTGAGACTGCAGGTGGTTGATCTGGAGTGCCAGGAGAAGCAGGGCCCACATGATTCGCCGAGGTGTCATTCCTGTTCAAGCACGGAGCAGAGGACTGATCCCCAGGCAGGTCTCTCATCAATGGCTTTCTCTGTGCAGCGGGTAGTCTGGCTGGACCAGTGTGGCAAGGCCCAGGCAGAACGGAGACAAATTTGGATACAGTCCATTTTGAGGTGGATACAGCTTACAGCAAGCAGAACACAGTTCACACAGTGGGGAACCAAATTACAACCCACTAACAACTCACAGCACATTTACGTGTAAGGAAATTCCACTGTACCAGGCAAACCACTCTCTGGTCATGATCGGAAAGTCTCTGCACAAACCAGGGATTCAAAAGCAGCTGGAAATCCTGACAGGCCGATTGCATTCAGCAAAATCTTCAGTCTTCTTCAGGTTGATCCTGGTCACAACTCAGTGGCTTACTTCGTTTTCACAAACTCGGATTCAGTCTGAACAGATTCTCTTCTCCCTCTCAGGGGCAGCAGGCAGACATGCAGGCCAAAACTCAGGCCTTTCTACAGAGACTGTATTGAGCTGTTGCTTCTTCAGCTCTCAACTTAGATCTGACTCAACTGCCAGCAAGCCTGGGAATTTCCCCAAGATCCAAAAGGTCTGGTTGGCTGATATGTCTGTCAGTCACAACAAAGGCTCTCCCTTCAGGTGCAAAAAGGCACCAAAAGCCCAAAACCACAATTCCTAGAGACTCTGACTCCAGACAGCTCCCGTAGTCCGGCTCCATTTTAGGTCCCACCAGTACTGATTCATACTAGGATTCATACTAGGAAAGGTAGATACACAAAAGGCCGTGGCCAATAAGTGTGTATCTCCAGCCATGCTGGCACATCAAACCTTATTTAATAAGTATTGATCTAAATTGTTTTTGAAATCTGTATGGTTTAGAGAATACACTACTGTACTGGGTTGGGAATTCCATAATGGGATTATTCTTTGAGTATAAAAGAAACGCCTTTTATTATTTTTGGGGTACGTCAGTGACAATTGGTACTTTAGACTCCTGAGGTTTTGTTCCCGCTGACCCTAGTTCATTCCCAATTGTGACGTAAGTATGCTATCGGTAGACAGTTAATACATTAAGAGGAGGTCTCCTCTTGTTCTTCGCTGTTCAAGAGAGTACAACTTTAGATCATTGAGCCTAACTTCATAATCTTTATTGTACATATTTGTAATCATCTTGGTCACTCTCCTCTGGACTCCCTCCAACCTATCTATATCCCTCCTCAGACAGGGGCTCCACAAGGGGGAACAATAGTCCAAGTGTGGTCTTATATATGCCTTATATAATGGCAATATACACCCCCTATCTCTTGAGTTGAAACTCCTTTTTATACATCCCAATATTCTATTTGCTTTGCTAGCAGCAAGATTACAATGATCATGGAAAGATAAATCATGGGAGATTAAAATACCCAGGTCATTATGTAATGTAACTGATGTGAGGGCTTGTTTGTTTAGTGAGAATTGATATTGGTTATTTGTTGGGCCTAAGTGTATTTGAACACATTTGCTGATGTTAAAAGACATTTGATTTTGTTTTGCCCAATTTTCTAATGTTATGAGATCATTGTAAGTATAGATTTGTCCTCATCTGTTTTTACTTGGGCTGCTAATTTTGTATCATCAGCAAATTTAATGATGAAACTATTTATGTTCTCTGTCAAGTCAGAGATAAAAATTTAAAACAATGTTGGGCCTAATACTGACCCCTGAGGCACTCCACTACTTACTGGACATAAGTCAAATGAATGTCCCCTGATAGACATACTCTGGGTATGATTATGCAACCATTCTTCCACCCAATTGATAATTATATTATTATTTTTTGTCTCCTCATTTTAGTTATTAAAATATCATGCAGTACTTTGTCAAAGGCTTTACAGAAGTCCAAAAAGATCACATCCACGGGGTTATTATTTTCCATCATCCTGCTAATATGCTCATAAAAAACAGATTTCCAGATAAACAGGACCGATTTTTTTTAAAGCCATGTTGCTTATGGTCTGTTAGTCCCTTTTTTTCTAATTCTGATTCTAATGTAATTTTGAGCAGAGATTTGAAGATCTTTCCCAGGACGTTAGTCTGGCTAATGGGCCTGTAGTTTGAAATCTCATCATGTTTTCCTTTTTGATATATTGGCATCACAACCGCAGTCTTCCAGTCATTTGGTATGATACTGTATTGTAATGATTTATTGAAAATCTGAAATAGAGGTGTACTAGCCAGTCTTTCAGTTCCTTTAATAGTCTAGGATGCAGTCTATCAGGCCCTGGAAATTTGTTGACATTTAGTGAGTTTAATTTATCTAGTATCTCATCCCTAGAGAATTCAAGGACGTCTTCTATTTTATTATTAGGTGAGGAATTAATGATTTTGGACTTTGGATGGAAAACAGTACTAAAATATTTATTGAATTCTACTGCCATGCCCTTGGGTGTAGTTATTTCCTCATTATTAACTTTAAGAGGTCCAGTTGTCCTTGGTGTTGTTTTTTTTATTGTTGACATAAGAATAAAAGCTTTTACCTCTATCTTTCATGTATGCCAGCCAATGTTCAAATCTGTTTTTCTCCATTTTAATTTTATTTTTACAATCTCTTTGGATTTTTTTAAATCTCCATTTGTTAAAATCAGTACCCTCCTTCTTCATTATTCTATATGCCGTTTTCTTATGTCTGATCCATCTCTGTATTTTACTAGTTAGCCAGGGCGGTATCCTTCCCTTTTTATTGTATATTATTTTATTTGGTACAAAAGTTTCTTCCAACTCTAAAAGTTTGTCTTTTATTCTATCCCAGCACTCTGATGGAGATGGGGACCCATAATTCCAATTCCACTTATATAATTCTTGCTTAAGTGCAATAAAGTTTGCTCTATTATAATTTTTAAAAACTGTTTTGCCCAAATCTTGTTTTATATAAATATTGGTATCAAAAGTTATTACCAGTGGTCACTATTTTGAATGGGTGTTGTAACATTAATGTTAGTCATTTTTTCAGGAATGTCTGTCAAGAGTAAATCCAAAATGTTCATATTCCTTGACGGTTTGTTTATAACTGATACAAACCATTTTGGAAACATGTGTCTAGAAAGGAGTTTTCTTGGTTATTAGTTCCAACAGCCTCATTCCAGTTAATATCAGGGAGATTGAAATAGCCCAAAAGTATAGTTTCTTTATAGTTGGATTTACTGTTAATAGAGTTCAAAATATCCTGATGTAGGGTCAAATTAGAATCAGGGGGCCTATAACAAAGTCCTATCAATATTTTGGTTTGGTTTTCCCTTAGAACTTCGATCCAAATCAGTTCAGTGGCTGTGTTTTCAGTCAAATCAGTAATTATTTTGTATTTTATACTATTTTTTATGAAGAAAGCTACCCCACCTCCTCTCTTTCCTGTTCTATTTTTACAGTAGGTTGTATAGCCCAGTATATTAGTGTTTCAAGCTGATGATTCGATCCACCAGGTTTTGGTTATGGCAGCTATATCTATTTTATCCCCATTTAATAATATTTGCAATTCATCTAATTTGGTACTGTGTAAGCTCCTGGCATTTGTTGTAAGAAATGATAATCCATATTTATTTGTATTTATTGTATTGTTTACAATAATATTATTGGTATTTTCTTGGTTGTTTTTACTAGGATTTCCTTATTATCCCCTATTTTTTCATACAACTAGATATTTCCCTTTGCCCCTCGCTCGTCAGTTTTTTGTTTGATTTTGATTTAAAGTATTATGAAAAATATAGCCAAGACGCATTTAATCCAATTTGGCAGTCCAGGACCAAGACAGTGGAGATAAACAAAACAGTCCTTGCTGCAAAGAAGGCAGGTTAGACAAACTACATTATCATTATCACTCTAAATGATTTTCAGCAGATAGTTATATCTTTCAACAGAGCTCCCTCTCAGATTACGTATGACTGCAATCCAGGCAGCTCTTCCAGAGACAGTGCACAGAGGCTATATAGGCACTCTCTGGCAATCACATTTAAACTGCTAAAATGCAGGACACCAGCCTGGCAGTCAGCATTTAGGCAAGCTCAAGGAAGACTTTTCGGGAACTCCCATTTGTAAGGGGGTTACGCCTTTCCCTGCCTGGAGAAAACTTGGCATCCGCATCAAGTCTGTGCCATCACAATATTGCAAATGCAAACTATATGAGACATTTATACCATTAGCATGTTATGCAAGTGACATCTGATGCATCAATCAAAGTAAACTTATACCTTTTTTATACATAGTCACTACATTTCCCAATACTTTGTCCATTCTGACAATACATTAGGCATATTTCACACAAGTCAGTTGAACATTACTATACTAAATCAGGTAATAACTTCTTGTGCCTTGGACAATGCAAGAGGGGGCTCTTCCCTATCAGCTAACTTGGGGCTGGATGGGGCAGGGGCACCATGGTGAGAGAGCAGAACAAGTAACCTGGAATGGGCCATCAAGCTCAATTTGGGCAGTGAGCTCGGTGAAACATAAACACCTTTGTGAACCACATGGAGAGGCAAGTCCACAGGCCTCCCCGGAGAATCATAGCTGGAACGCAATACTGGCTTGACAGCTTGAACAGTCTTTCTGGGAGGAACAACCACAGTCTCTGTACTTTCAGCAACAGCCTTGGGGCTTTCATCACTTGTGAGGGGTGCCTCTGCCTGGGTAGAAATGTCCAAACTTGGAGCACTGTCAGCTCCTTGCTCTGTAGGCTCTGTTTCTACAACACTTTGCTCATTTTGAAGAGGCCCTGGTACTGAAGGGAGGTTATCAGCACTCTCATAGTGTTCTTCCAGTCTGGTATGTCACCAGAAAGACTCAGTCCATCAGCCCCTCCCTCAGTAAATCATACAGTTCCACAATACACAGAGACTCAGCATCTTCAGATGTGATACTTTACACTTCACTTTCAGGGAGCATTGGCTCCAAGGACAAAGCTGGGGGGTTAGGCAGTCCAGAAGGCCCAGCTTCATCCGCACAATTAATCATGGGGTTACCTAAAAACAGCTGACTCAGTTCATAAGAGGGGTAATAGGCGCAGTCGCACTTACTTTCATGAGAAGTGGACAGACAGTCACTATCATTCTGGGCCTGCTGTGGAGGAAACCTTAAGTCTGTGACTACTGGAGTAGGTTTACTCTGACTATTTCTTGCAGCAGCATGAGTCACTGGCCCGGGGGGCTCAATTTCTGGGGGTTCAGCCTCAATCATGACTTGGCCGATAGATAGCAAGTGGTTGCGGTGCATGGTCTTGACAGCTTTGGAGTTGTTCTCTGGGCACACCTTGTACATAGGTAAATCATCCAACTTTCCAACTACTACATGGGGAAGATGGTGCCACCAATCAGCAATTTTGAGTTTACCATGCAGTCACAAATTGCGTAACAATACACGGTCTCCAGGTTGAAGTCCTTGAGCCTTTACTTTTTTATCACGCCTCTCTTTGTTGGCTAGATTTCTCTTGGTGGCCATTGTCTGGGCCAGTTGATAGGCATGGTTCAATTAAGCTTTCATTTTTTGTACATATTGCAAGTAGTTTTTGGCTTGGACCCCATCTGGAGAGACCCCAAAACAGACATCAACTGGTAGCCGGGCCTCTCTCCTGAACATGAGGCAGTAGGGGGAGAACCCAGTAGCATCATTTTTCATGCAATTGTATGTATGTACCAAGGTGGTAATCTGCTGACTCCATTTATGGTTGTCTTTTGGGTGGAGGATGCCTAGCATGTCTAGCAGGGTGTAATTAAATTGTTCTGGTTGGGGATGTCCCTGTGGGTGATAGGGGGTGGTTCTTGACTTCCGCACCCCCCATAGAGAGAGCATTTCTTTGATTAGTCGACTCTCAAAGTCTCTGCCCTGGTCAGAGTGGATCCGCTGGGGGGCACCATAGTGGATGAAGAAATTTTCTACTAGCACCTTGGCCACAGTAGATGCCTTTTGATCTTTGATGGGAAAAGCTTGTGCATTCCATTTGAAATTATCCGTAACCACTAACACATTGCCAATGTTCTGTTGATCAGGTTCTAAACACAAAAAGTCTATGCAGACTAGTTCCATCGGAGTGCTGGGAGTAATAGTAACAAGGGGGGGGTAGCCCTCTGAGGCAGGGCTTTTCTTTGCAGGCAGCAACTACAAGTCTTTACATGGTGCTCAACATCGGCCTCCATTTTGGGCCAGTAGAAGCGATCATACCAGGTCAAGGGTTCTGTCAATACCGAGGTGCCCCATGTGATTGTGGAGGGACCTCAGTACCAAATCTTTAAAGGCCATGGGCAGGACCAATTGTTGCTTGTCTACTTTGCCACTATGATCTGCTGTCTCTCTATACAACAACTGATTGAGCAACTTCAATCTGGGGCCTTCTTTAAACAATAAAGCAGTTCGCAAGTCAGTGGAACGTAACTTAGACACTTGGACACATCTTTCCCCGCACGTAGGACATCAAGTGCTGGCTGAATCATAGGATCATGGGATTGAGCCCACTGAATGCTGTCATTGTCAAATTGAGGTAGTGCACTAATATCTAGAGCAGAGAAGTGGCAATAAGCAGCTGGTATGCAGGTGTCAGAAGGGCCCAAGCAATCTACTAAACAGTTCACTGTGTCTGCAGACATCTGTTCATCTCTATCAAACTTTTGGAACAATGCTAAAATGTCAGGTTCACACAGCCTGACCCAATCACTCTTGGAAGTGGGCTTTCGTGATAGGGTGTCAGCATCAGTATGGTTCAGGCCCGGTCTGTATTCAACAGCATAATCATAGGTTGATAATGCAGAAAGCCACCGGTGCTCAGAGGTGTCTAACTTAGCTGAAGTCTGTACATAGGTCAATAGGTTATTGTCAGTCTTCATTGATATCTTTGCCACATACAGGTATTCATGAAACTGGTCAACAATGGCACATTTTAGCACGAGGAACTCCAACTTATGTACAGGGTAGTTTAGTTCAGATGGGATCAAGCTCCTACTGGTAAAAGCTACTGGTCTCAGGCCATCCTCATGGTCTTCATACAGCACCACTCCTAGACTCTGCAGACTAGCTTCTGTATGCAGCACATAGGGTTTGGTGGGGTCAGCATAGGTGAGGATGGGGGTGTGGGTGAGCTGGTATATGATCTCATGGAAGGCTGCTTCACAGTTGGGCATCCAGCAGGGCCTGAAGAGTTCACCTGGGTGGAAGTATACTTTTTCTAGTTCTTTAATGGCCCCTTTTTTGTATTTATGATTGGTAGGAGGGCAACCCTGGGTAAGGTTCAAGAGTGGGTGAATCACCTTGGAATAGTCTTTTATGAACCTGTGGTAGTAGCCGCAGAACTCCAGGAAATGTTGTAGTTCTTTCAGATTATGGGGATGGGGCCAAGTAATCAGTGCTTCAACCTTACTGGGATCAGTCTCTATTCTTTTTGTAGATACTATGTACCCCACATACTTCACGGAGGTTTGGAAAAACTGGCACTTGTCAAGGGACAGCTTGAGGCTGAAGTGTTCCAGTCAGTCTAGGACTTTAAACAGTCAGTTCTCATGCTCCTCTAAGGTCCTCCCAAACACAATGACATTGTCCAAGTACGCCAGGCATTCCAGCAAATTCATATCTCCCACTGCACATTCCATCAATCGCTGAAAGGTGGCCGGGGTGCTCGATATCCCCTGTGGCTTCCTCAGAAACTCATAGAACCCCAATGGACAGATGAAGGATGTTTTCTCATGGTCTTCTGGGGACATCGGGATCTGGTAGTATCCACTGCAAAGATCCAACACTGAGAACCATTTGCTCCCATTCAAGCAGTCCAGGGCATCTTGTATACGAGGCATAGTGTATTAGTCCGGGATGGTCCACTGGTTCAGGGTTCGATAATCAACACACATCCTCACAGACCCATTTTTCTTACACACAACCACAATGGGAGAGGTGTATGGGCTCCTGGATTCTTGTATCATGCCAGCAGTGAGCATTTCCTGCAGGTGTCTTCTCACATCATCTATGTCTGCTGGGGCTAGGCGTCGGGACCTCTCTCGAAATGGCCGTTAATCGCGCAGGCGTATGTGATGCTGCACACCCTGGACACATCCCACATCCCATTCATTCAACAAAAACACTTGGTCTCTCTGGGCAAGTCTCTTGCTAATGCTAGCCCTCCATTCAGCTGGCAATAGGGAGTCACCACAGTCAAACAAGTCTGCGGTCACTCTCTCCTTCTCACCAGGGTGCTTGTTGCTGGGCAATACTGCAGTGTCTGTGCAGTGTACCGTAGCTAGGGTGCACCTTCTGTTTACCCGGATCTCCCGATCTGACACATGGTGAATCTGGACCATCACTCATCGTGCATAGGCATGGGCATGAGCAGGCAAGATGCTGGACTTGACCAATAATCCTTCTGGCAATTTTCCATCACCTGGCATATCCAACATCAGTATTTTGTTCCTGACATCTTTCCAGAAGAGGACCTCCCTTTGAATGGTACACTGGGCATTAGGGGCCAGTACCATTGAGTCGGGATCCTTCTTCCACACAGTCCCCACCAGTTCATCCTGGTCTACTTCCTTGGGTTTCTGTTGCAAATCATAGGCCCTCTTGATCAGAGCTGGAATTCTCAGGGTCCTCCCAGTCCGTTGCCCTTGTTTCTCATGACAGAGTCGCGTCAGTCTCCCAAACATATGGGTGTTTGTCCCAATTAATGGGGAACCCCATCATACAGTCCGGTGGGGGGACACACTAGGGCCAATGTCTCTACTTGCTCCTCTACGCCAGTGACAGTTGCAAGAAAAGACAACCAGAGGCAGGCATATCCTAGATATGGATAAGACTTGTCGCTCAGCCCCCACACATGTAGGCCTTCCAGGGATTGAAAGGGCACATCAGATAAGTGTTTGTCATACCAGTCCTTAAACACAATGGTCACTTGTGACCCACTGTCAAGCATAGCCTGAGTAGGAATACCATTCACAGCCACATTAGCCTCCATTGAAGGGCCCACTATCTTGGACCAGTCTGGAGGGACAACAGCAGGGGCTGGGACAGACAATTTAGCCACAGAGAGGCTTGAGTTAGGATGGCCAAAGCTTTTACTGTGGTCATTTCGTGCACCCCTTGACCACTGACTCGTTTTCCGAAGGTCTCCTTGAAGCTGGTTCACTACTTTCTCTAAGTCCTTCTGAGACTGGCATCCCCTCTTTATATGGCCATTCTTGCTGCAACTGTGACAAATGACATGCTCTTGGGGCATCCTTGGGGAAAACATAGCAGGGGATGCTGGAGCATCGATGGGAGATCGTGATCTGACTTCTGCGAGTAGTGTACCATGTCTCAAAAGTTCCTTTAGGGTGGCAGGCACTTCCTTGAGCTCAGCCAAGAAGCCACCCCAGTAGAAGATGCCTTAGGGTGCACCCCCACCCTCATAACAGTCACTTTCTGACAGGGGCCAGGGTCTCTGTCAGCAGGGGATACTTCAGCAAATGCACCGGTTGTACTTTTCTGACTTCCTTCAGCAACTCCTCCCCCCACCGTTTAGCCCACGGTGGGACACTCTTAGTGGTCTTCATTTTGGAAGGGCCTTCCGGTGCCATGATCACTTGGGCTGCACTCACCCAATAATTACAATCTCCCTCTTCACCTTCTACCTCCCAGAGTTCTTTTATCAAGTCACAGTAGTCAGGTGGGTTACCTCTCCTATCCTGGAGCCTTAACTGGATGATCTGCAGTTTAGAATGCTTGGCATGTTGCAGTTATGCCCCAATCTCACACGGTTCAAATCACTAGTGGCTACCCCACCTTTCCGGTAAGCTTTCTGCAGAGCTCTTTCTAGGTGAGTAACATACGCAGACAAACTTTCCCTTCCATTGCTTGGTACCTTGAATTTCCAATCAAAGTCTCCCCTGACTCAATGCTCCCAAATTGCCTTCAAGTACAAATAGATACTTCTGAGCAGATGCATCAGGGTTCGTGGACCTCAGAAATGTAATGGCTTCAAGGGCGGGGCCCCTCAAACTTTCTATGATTATTTTCCGCTTCCCAGCCTCTGCACACTGCCACTCAGGCACCAAGGGGGCAACATAGTCGATCCAGGTCTCCCAGTCATCCTTCCCCTGGGGATGGAGAAGGTGCCCGAGAAGATTCTCAGCCTTCGGTAGGAGTCGTGACTAATGGCGGGTACAGATATAGGGGCCAGCATTGGCACAGGCACAGAAGGTGGGGCAGTAACAGGTGCTGGAGTGGAAGGGGGTGTTGGGAAGAGAACACCCCCAGGTAGCAGGAACAGTTTCTTAAAGTCCTCAATGGTTTTCCCTTCCTCCAGCAACAACTTAGCAAATTTCTCCTCAAAAGTCTCAGATAATGGTGGGAGCTCATCCTCTTATCACTCTCCAGGTGGCTGGGATTCCTTCTGAGGCAATAGTCTCTGGCACTTTAGAGCTGTCCATGAGGTCACTACACTCTACCAAGGCTATGAAAGTTTGGGCGATCAAATCAGCCTGTTGACCACCACCACCACAGGGTTTTTTTAAACATTCAGCTTTGGAGAGTGCTCTCTCTACAATGTCCTTACTGGTACCCAGGGGAATATCCAGTTTAAGCAGAAAATTTTGGGGGTCGATCATGCCCAGTACACCACCCCACCAACTGGTATACAGCCATTTCTACTGGGGTAGCCATTAATCTTTAACAATAATTCATAATTTTTGGCCACTAGAAGTCACAAAATACCAGTGGTGAGCCTCCAAGATGTAAACCCTAGGTGGCGCTATCCCAGGGGCTACTACCCATGCCTGCTTGGCTAGTAGCAGATTAAGGGGCTTGAGTTCCAAAATGTGTGCCTCCACCCAGAGGTCAGGGTTGGTAGTGGTCAAGCTAACCTGGGCACAGCCCTCTGGGACACTGTAACCCCCCTCTTTCCTTACTAGTGGCTGGAACAACACACAATAACCACTTTCACAATACCCCTGATACACCACACAAGTACCCACAATGTTTGCACTTACCACCAGGGCTTTCCTCTGGCTCGACCCTAGGGACCCCCTGTAAAACAAGGTTATACACAGCAAATAACAGCAGTACAGTACTCTTGTACAAACTGGAACCACAGTCAGGGTAAATGTAAAAAAGAGTTAGATCTGATTTATTTAAAGGACTTAAACAAGGGAGGGGCATAATCAGGTTAATTTGCTTACAGGCTGTATCAATGAAATAGTTATACATGCACTTCAGGGTCCATAAACAGTCACACACTCTGGGTACCCAGATAGAGAATGGTGGGCTAGCCAGGAATATTGCAGCTGGTTGAGGCCCTGTGATGGAAGAAAACAACATGCACCACACACAATAATTGTGAGCCGGAGGGCTCAGTTCGTGAAAAGAAAACAAGACAATCAGATGACACATTTTTAGATTAGGCTGTTGTTGCAGGGAGCTACCCTGATGATTACTCACGATACCCAAGACTGGACACAGGCTGGATGAAAATTGAGACTGCAGGTGGTTGATCTGGAGTGCCAGGAGAAGCAGGGCCCACACGATTCGCCGAGGCATCGTTCCTGTTCAAGCGTAGAGCAGTGGGCTGATCCATAGACAGGTCTCTCGTCGATGGCTTTCTCTGTGCAGCGGGTAGTCTGGCTGGGCCAGTGTGGCAAGGCCCAGGCCGAATGGAGACAAATTCAAATACAGTCCGTTTTGGGCTGGATACAGCTTCCAGCAAGCAGAACACAGTTCACAGAGTGGGGAACCACATCACGACCCATTAACAACTCACAGCACATTTACATGTAAGGAAATTCTACTATACCAGGTAAACTGCTCTCCGGTCGTGATTGCAAAGTCTCTGCACAAACTGGGGATTCAAAAGCAGCTGGAAATCCTGACAGGCCGATCGCATTCAACAAAATCTACGGTCTTCTTCAGGTTGATCCTGGTCACAACTTGGTGGCTTACTTGGTTCTCACAAACTCGGATTCAGTCCGAACTGATTCTCTTCTCCCTCTCAGGGGCAGCAGGCAGGCATGCATGCCAAAACTCAGGCCTTTCCACAGAGACTGTATTGAGCTGTTGCGTCTTCAGCTCTCAACTTAGATCTGACTCAACTGTCAGCAAGCCTGGGAATTTCCCCAAGATTCAAAAGGTTTGGTTGGCTGATCTGTCTGTCAGTCACAACAAAGGCTCCTCCTTCAGGTGCAAAAAGGCGCCAAAAGCCCCAAACTACAATTTCTAGAGATTCTGACTCCAGACAGCTGCTATAGTCCGGCTCCATTTTAGGTCCCACCAGTACTGATTGGTCCAATTCGGCAGTCCAGTGCCAAGATAGTGGAGATGAACAAAACAGTCCTTGCTGCAAAGAAGGCAGGTTAGACAAACTACATTATCATTATCACTCGAAATGATTTTCAGCAAATAGTTACATCTTTCAACAGAGCTCCCTCTCAAATTACTTATGACTGCAATCCAGGCAGCTCTTAAAGAGACAGTACACAGAGGCTATACAGGCTCTCTCTGGCAATCACATTTAAACTGCTAAAATGCAGGACACCAGCCTGGCAGTGAGCATTAGGCAAGCTCAAAGAAGATTTTTAGGGAATCCCCATTTGTGGGGGGGGGGTTACATATTTCTATGTGTTTTCTTTCACATTGGACTGGGAGAGTTGAAGAGCTCCCCATCCTGTTCTGCTGCTCTGCTTCTGCTAATGACATTTGAAGAACAAAGCAGTCACAGTAGACAATAACAATAAAGTAAAGAAACTGTAACTCTCTGTCCACTTCAGCAGACAATGCTGATCCTGCTCCTTTCAGCCTGAGCCCGCACCTCTGTCAGGTCACTTCAGCCCTACATGACCGCTCCTCCTCAGGACCTCCTGTATCACTCATGGACACCAACACTGTGCCCAGTTGATCACCACAGCTGTTGACCATATAGTACCCAGTCAAATAGACAAGGGGACCACCAATCCTGTAATGGAAATGAACAACGTAAAACAGTAGGCATTAGAATTTGGGGAACATCATTACTTATTTATTAGCTTTTGGTAACCAGGTAAGTGTGCTAGGCAACAGACCTGCCTATTTTCAGGCACGACCCGGGAGAGCACAGGACATTGGTTACAATATGCAGAAATGCACAGACATAATTTAGGTGTACAGGAGCAAAACAAGATATACATTGGGTAGCACAGTAATAGTTACATAAGGGTACATTTTAGGCATAGATCATATAAGGATGTAAAATAAAGCAATTAGGGTAACCATAAGACAGCTGAGGACAGTAAAGACATCAAGGTTCATAGCCACCTAGACAAGCATATTGCATGGGAGAACATTAGTGTAGTACTCAGGGTCAGACCCGACAGCCTGCAGTGGGACAAAGCAAATTAAGAGCATTTGCATTGGCCAGAGGCTAGAAGGTGGAGTGAACAGCGAATTTTGAATTCACGATGGGAGGCTGAAGTTTTACATAAGGGGATTGAGTTCCAGAATTTGGGAGCAATGGGCAAATGCCTGTTCACCCATTTTTGTCATGCAAGGTCTAGTGGAGAGCATGGGGACAAAGGAAGACCTGAGGTTACGGGTGTGTGAGGCAGGAGTCAGGAGGTTGGCAAGATAGACGGGCAGGAGGAGGTCTAGACAGGGGGTCGGTCAAGCAGCCCAGGGGTAGGCTCGAATATCCTTGGGTGACAGCCAATTTAAGCCGAGTAAAGGAGACAATGATGGGTAAGACGGGGCAGTTAAGGTGATCTACAGATGTTGTTGTAGACAGTGTCCCATTTGTGGAGTGTAGCAGAGTTTACAGCAAAGAGGAGGGGCAGAGCATATTGGAGCTGGGGTAAGAGAATACCTCTTGCAACAGAAAGTCTAGCGGAAGGAGTGAGGGAGTGGCGCACGCGATAAGCTCCGCCAATTTTAGCATTGACGGCACGGCACACCATATTGACATATTGAGACAGGTCAAGTGTGGGATCCAAAGTGACCCCAAGGTACTTGAAGGACTCAGTGTTTAAGATGAGGAGCCATCAAGGCATTGAACCCGAGCCTGTTCGCAGGGGCAGACAGTTTCTTAGAGGATCCGAATAGCATAGCACAGGTTTTTCTAGGTTCAGGACTTGGTGGTTGCTAGAGAGCCAGGTCTGCAGGAATGGAAGTCATTAGTGAGAGTGGAGTTGATGGCAGCAACCGATTTTGACCCAGAGTAGAGAACAAGGTCATTTGTGTACATAAGAGTGCAGCTATGCCGGGACATGGTGGGAATATCATTTAGGAAGAGGGAGAAGAGTAGAGGTCCAAGAGTGGATCCCTGGGGAACTCCACGGGAGATGTTTAGAGGGGAGGAAAGGGCCTTGTGAAATGCTACTGCCTGAGTCTGATTGTCAAGATAGCTATGGAACCAGGAGAGGGCTTGGTCAGATGCTCCAATGGATTGGAGTTTCTTTAGCATGTTAGCACTTACAGTTACAGAATTTACCCTGAGTCACTTCTGTCATTCCTGATCGGCAGATGCCATGCCAGCCTGCTAGACCAGCATCACAAGCAGCTGCGACAGTGCCACGTCATGCTGGAATACAGTAGCTGCACCAGGTCAGGAGCAGTATTAAGGACAAAGGGCCAGGCAGGGGAGAAGATGTGGCATAATATGCTACGCTAGGCCCACCCCCCACTGCCACCACCACATATGGGTCTCATCTGTAGTGTGGACAGCCTGTGTCCCCAGGCCCCGCCCCTCAACTACCAGTTCAACCATCAGCAAGATTGTCTCATGTTGCTGCCCCACACCAAATGTACACTTAATATTAACAATGATAGTACATTTTCTTCTGTGGGGCAGCAACATGGGACGGGACGGAGAAGTGCTGGCAGTTTGGGGGGGGGGGGCCCAGGCCAGTACAGTATATAACAAGATAACTACAGCATGAACAGCAGGGTATATGCAATATCTTGCTCTTCCAACCTAGTCCCCGCAAACAGTATGTATACCATTCAATGCAATGTATTACATACCAAAAACAATTAAGCAATGTATTAGCAATAGGGCCCCTGGTGTTCTGCGGCAGAATTCTTTCGATTTCATGCAGGTCTCTTGACTTCATGGCAGCATTTTCTGATTTCTGTGCATGATTTATTCATTCTCTGGTAGAATGCAGTCCTGTCATTGCTAAATATGATATGATGTCATCGATGACATCATATGCTGAGCATAGAGGAGGGGCTTCAGGACAAACGAGGTGGAAAAGAAAGCCCGACACTATGAAAAAACAGTATATTTATATGAAAATTCACCAAAAACAATGAATTCTCCTGCACTATATATATTCTGTGGCATGATGCAAATTCTGCGGCAAATTCCGCAACCGCAGAACCGCAGAATTCCAGGGGCCTTGATTACCAATAACTCATGACATGAGTGATGACCAGGTTGCCGAGGCTGGTCTAGCACTTAGATTAACAGTCTAAGTCTGTGTATTATTATTATTATTACCCATTCACCCCCACCAGGGGGCTGGACCCGGGGTGTAATATCAAGTGGCATAGGGCTCAGGCAAGTGCAATATTGCCCCAGGAGGTGAGGGCAGCCACAGCCGATGAATGATTAAATGACTGTTTATCTGATTCCAGGGACTGCATTTATTACTATTATAAAAAGTTATTCCAAAAGAAAAGTGTTAAAAGTAGTATACTTTTGGAATGTTTTTGTCATTTAGCTGGACATATTTAATAAAATAGTTGATTCTTTCAGTAACAATTGAAGAATGGTGGTTCAAAATCAGAATGCATCATTCATTTCAATCATTCTTCAGCAGTGCTAGACGATGGAAAACTGAACAATGAGAATCCCTGTGCCATATGGTGTGATCCTCAACACAGACACTGTACAACATGACAGTGTAACAGGGATTAATACATTTAAAGGCCAGCGGCCACTGTTAGAATCATAACAGCCAATCATTGAATCAGATTACAGCATATCTGAGAAGAACCTCTGTAAAACAATACAATTAGCACTCGGATCTGTGGGGTAGTACTGTATATACACCGACTCACACTCACACACAATATACACCCAGTTCCACCCAGACAATGAGCACACAGCCAGCACAGCAGCCCATGAGCTCAGGCAGGCACAACAAGAGGCAACAGTAG
This sequence comes from Neoceratodus forsteri, assembly GCA_016271365.2. Lineage (NCBI taxonomy): Eukaryota > Metazoa > Chordata > Ceratodontiformes > Ceratodontidae > Neoceratodus > Neoceratodus forsteri. The sequence continues at coordinate 1,228,000,808 of CM057450.1, forward strand.
TAGCCAGTAGGCAGCCAGGCCAGGCAGTTTGTAATGGACAGAGTAGGTAAAGTAAGACAAAAAATGAGACAAAGACAGAGAAACAGTCAGTGCCTAGGGAGGGATTCAGTGGGGACATTAGAGAATACACATGGGTAGCCTGTTAGGTAGGGACAGGGTACTGTGGGTACACTACACAAAACAAACACAAAGTCTACATCATTTTAATTTTAAAACACAGAGGGCCAGATATTCAAAGGTTTGCCCCTGGGCTAAATTAGCACTGCCCGGCGGGCAAACTTAGCCTGGAGCACAAAGCAAGCTATATTCAAAAGGAATAGCCCAGGGCAAACAGCTTCTGAATATAGCATGGGAATGAGGCCGTGCAAACTGGGTTGGGAGTGCAGGGCAAACGTAGCCCTGGAATAAGACAGCACTGAATACAGCAACCAGGAAGTGCAAACCACAACAACAACACAGTGCACAGAGACGTGAGGGTAGGTAGAGAGGAACTATGTGACCAATGTGTGTTCTGGCGAATGCAGGGACTCAGTACAGCTGCAGGCAGCAGCACATGAAAAAACAGTGATCAAAACTGTATAATATTCCCCAACTGTTAGCGCTGGCGCTAACACGCTATGCGGCTTTAACGCTGAGCTGTTAGGTTGCCCGGTGCAAAACACGCTAGCCCCGCGCTAAACTTTGCCATATTCAAAAGTGACATGCAAATGAGCCTACTTAGATAGTCTGTGAGCAAACAGCCACATTATCATCTTATTATGCCCTGATCTGCATGCAGTTTGCACAGCGTTACTGCAGGGTCCCACAGCTCCACCTGTAGGTCAGTCTGGAGGTACAGGGGCTGGCCAGGTCCGACCGCAGCTCCACCTGTAGGTCAGTCAGGCAGTGCATGATGATAGCTGCAGGCTTCATGTAAACAGTACAGCACAGCATAGCATATCGTACCCCAGGGGACAACACAGCATAGGCACAGGTGGTGGTAGTGCTGCATGCAACCTTCACACTGTAAGTCATGCTACAGTGCACAGCAGACACTACAGTAGCAAGAGGGCTGGTAGTGTGAGGGACACGACACTGCCTATGGTATGTAGGGCAGTGATGACCACTACACTGTACACAGTGCCAGACACAGCTTGCAGGTAATTATTGACAGTGGACAGTACTATCACGCTGTTGTGTGATCCACAGATGCTGCATCTGTGACATGGGATGCACACAGTGTCATGTACATGGCTGGCAGTGTGTGCTGTGACATCTGTACAGTTGTGTGGTAGGTGGCTCGGGGGGCATGTGGGATCTGACAGGCACACAGGTGGTGACGTAATCCCACTACTGGCCCATGTGCACTGAGCGATGTGTCCCAGCCTTGTGGCCACACGTGGGCTGTGGTGAGGTCTGGCCACCCATACACCCTCCCTTCACTGTCCACCATGCCCACAGTGCTGCATGTGCTGCATGTGTGCTGGCATCTGTTGCACACCACAGACGTATGGTCTGCAGGTGTGTGCTATATGGCCACACTACCATGCTGTCCCCTGTAGGTCAGATCACCCATCACTGTCTGTGCTTGGCTCGGACTGGTGGCAGCTGATGGCATCATGGTGGTGCCATCAGTGAGCAGCATGTGTCCTCCATGTCTGGCAGTATCTAAGTGTCATACTGATATGTTACAGCCGCAAGCTGCGCTAATGATGAGATAGCACCACGCAAAGCACGCAAAGCTGTTTGCCCAGGGTTAAGACCAGCTTTTCCTGGGCGGTAATTTGTACCGCACTATGGGTCGCGCTAAGTCACGCTAAACAACTTAGCGCAGCACTAGTCGCTGAATATCACATTGCACATGTATTCATGTTCACTTTGCCCCTTGCATATAATTATTGTTTGCCTTGCGCTAATGCAGTTTGCCTGCACTATTCAGCCTTTTGAATATAGCAGACCCGCGCTAATCCCACGCAAACGTTTTTTTCCCGGCGCAAAGCTTTGAATATCTGGCCCAGACATTTTTATACTTAAAATTAAACATAAATAAAAAATTCATATTTTCAGGCAGGGGCCACCTAGGAAAACAGAAACATCCATCCTCACATCATAGTACTGCTGCAGTCAGACTACTACAATCACAAAAATTCAAGAAGCACAGGTGCCACTCCATCAGATAGACATTGCTGCTCTGAGTCCACTACAGCCTGGCTGAAACAGCTTAATTTCATCATTTCACATTTTTACACAATCATGACATCCATGATCCAGACTCCAGTCCCCCACAATCTGACTGACTGACCCAGTGAGCCCAAATTTCAATATAACCCACACCCACCCAGCCTGAGCCCAGGCCATGCTGATCACATCATGCAGCTGATCTGGCCTCAGGCCTGCCTGCAGGCATTGCCACCTGTTACGTTTTGGATTCCATTTTTATTATAAATAGAAGAATTGATAAACACCGGCTAGGCTCACTTTAATTAAGTAAATTAATTAACACAAAAAAAGTGCCTGGCTGGCCTGGCTGCCAATGCCAGTGCCCCAGACACCTTTACACCTGGTACTTGTTCCTCAGTTTCATCTGTACTTTTTCAGAACAACAAATAACAGTTACTGTTGTTACATTATGATTTTAACATGAATGAAAGACTGAATATTTGTTTACCTGTTGTTATTGCTGGCTGTGCTGCTGTGGCAGACCTGCATTTGTCCAACCCCTAATGGTGTTGATGTCTTGGGTTGGCGTGGCATCCTTGCGCTGGTTGGTCTATACTCCAGCTGGCCCAACTTAAAGTTCTTCTGGCCTAATGGCTTTCTTCTGCCTCCTCTCTCCCACTTTTATTTCCCTCACCCTCCTCAGCTGGCCTGGCCTAGGCCTAGCTTACCTTTTTTTGGCTCCACACCCGCCACCATGGATCACAGGCTCCTCGGACCACTGCCTCACCTGATGTATCTGCCTCCTGGCTGGATAGTGACTCAAGCATGCAGCTACCCCTGGCTGCAGGCAGATTTCTTTTTTTTTAATTTGCCCTTGGGCCCTAGCCTTAACCAATGTCGTCAGGAGGGCGAAGATATTTTTTAACCCTCCTCCTCCTCCTCCTCTCCTCTCACCTCTCCCATCGATTCAATTCCTAACTCCTCCCGAGCTCCTCAGATTCTCTCACCACCTCACCCCCAACCTATTGACTACTCTCTGCTAAGTTCTTCTTTTTCTTTCTTTTGATTTTCTTTTGCACCTTTTTTGAATCGCTCCATGCTCGCTCCCTCCTCACCAAACTCACACACTTTACTCTCTGCTCTCTCTCTCTCCCCACTCAAAATGGTGCCAATAACACTTCTGTGGGTGCCTGCTCTGCTCTAACTCCACCTTCTCCTCCAATCACACTGCTCAACAGTAGACACCTCAGCCAACTAGCAGAGGAGAATTGCCCTTCAGGTCTAAGACCTCGCCATTTTCTGCCACACCTTCTAGCACCAGCATGACGCCCTCCAGTACCCCCTTCCCGCAAAGAATCCAAAAAAACTACATTTTTTTAAAATTTTGGTCTGATTTGGACACTTTTTGAGCCTAGAACACTGCAAAGAACAGTAACGGAAAAGAGCTCGGCAACATTCAAAGTAACATGTTACAAGTAATGTGTTACTTATAAGAAAATGTAATTAGTAACTTAAGAAAATGTAATTTCCTTATAAGTAATCTGCAACTACTGCCCGTTACTACAAAATGTAATTTAATTACAGTAACGTGTTACTACCCAACACTGGACACTTTGCAAACATTCCCGATAATAAAGAAAACATTCCTGCATTACAATACTGCACTTCCATCATGTACACCCGGTTGAAAGATTATTCAGCATTGGTGGACTTGTCCTTACTGCTAGATGAAACCACCTACAGTAGCTGATGAAAACTTTGAAGTGTGCTGCTACTTTTATGTTGCAACAAAACATACTGGAATAGCAGTATTCTGTTGTGGACCTTGGTGAGGCTAAAGCAGTGATAGGCTGAGGGTGGTGTTGGTGTAGCAACTGTAATTTCTTCAAAAATGTATGTGCTGTGTGGCTGATGGCCATGCCCATGCTTTATATATCCCCTTATAACGAGTGTTAACTATTGGTACTTTGGATGACAGTTAAAGCACTGCATGCCACTATTACTTAGTAAACCAAAAATGAGCTATCTCGTGATCTTCATCTGCTACTATTTTTACAATAACTAAACAAAATGAATGTTAATACTATTTGTAATGCCTGCCAGTTTATTATACCCTAGACAATGATTTGAGCTTAATGTTTGTCTTACTAACCGCTAAACTATCTTGTCTCATCATCTCCATCTGATCTAGCACTACTCCTACAAAATGAGCTGATCTGTGTTATTTAGTATAGCAGCCTAATGCTATATTATCCAAATCTTGTAACAAAAAAACAAAAACCAAAAATGAAAACTTTCTTCACACAATTCTCAATAATTACATCACCCAGTCTTACTGATGAACATTTAATCTTAGCATTTATGCTGTCTAAAGTCTAACAAATATTAGGTAATTTTTATTTATTTTAAATTATTTCTGAAAGTACGTGACTCATACTCATCATGATGAACCTGGGTATTATACTCAACAATAACAACAATTTAAGAAGCAGTTTTGTTAGTCAGTAGAAAGTATCAGGTGCCAACATTATCAGTGGCCCATTGGCCTGAATCATCCAGTGTTACACAGCTTAAAATGCAGTCCATTCTACTTAATTGGGACATGGTTAAAGGAGACAGCGGCTTTATTGGGACGATTGCCAGGGCACCAAGTTTCCCCAATGTAATTATGGCCGCATTTAATAGCGGTTGTCAGTGGGTGATTAGCACTATGGTTTTGTCTGCATGATGGCTGCAAAGTGCACAGACCTTTCCCTCTCCCAAAAGCTGAAAGTTATAGAGGCTCTACAGGAGCCTAACGCTTCCATGTCCTCAGTGGCTAAAACTTTTGGAGTCTCTAAAAGCCAAGTACAGTGAATAAGCCTTAACAAAGAAAAGATCTTGGCTGAGTTTCAGGTGAATGCCAACCCCAACCGAAAACAGAAACAGGAGGAAAGGACTACAGAGATGCTTGCATTTGTGGTTTACTCATGCTGTTAACAAAGGTGCTCATGTATCTGGTCTCATTCTTAAGAACAAAGCCAATGAAGTTCCTGTCCACTTACAGCATGAAACTTTTGAAGCCACAGATGGGTGGCTCTCTAAATGGAAATGCTGGCTCAACATTGTGAGTAAAAAAGAGCACAGAGAGAGAGAGAGTTCTAATGCAGATTCTGAGTCTGCATCAGAAAGGCTTCAAACAGTTCTCCCTTCTCTCATGTCTGAGTACCCCACGGTAAACATATTCAGTGCCAATGAAACAGGATTGTTCTACCGTGGGTACCCAGACAGAGGGTTAATTCACAATGACATTGATTTAGTTGGTGGCAAGAAGTCGAAAGACAGAGTGTCTCTTTTGTGCTGCACTAACTTTACCGGGACTGAGAAGCTGCCGCTTCTCATCATCCGTAAAAGTAAGAGACCGAGGTGCCTACCTTAAGATTTAGCACAGCTGCCAGTGACATATGTAAGCTTCTGTAATGCCTGGATGACCGGAGCCCTCTTTCATGAGTGGTTGCCAACTGGCATGTGAAACTCAGGAGGCGACGTTGCAAAGTGTTGCTCTTTATTTACAATTGTATTGCTCAGCCCACTGAGATGGTTGGCAAATTTGAAAACATTAAAATTATGTTTTTCCCACCGAACACCACCAGTCTTATTCAGTCCCTCAATATGGGGGTTATCAAGAACTTCAAGGAGCATTTCAGGGTCCTACTTTCATCACACATTGTGGTCATAATTGACAGTGGGTCCGATGCTTTAGCATCTGAAATTGCAAGAAACTGTAAATCGACTGGATGCAATTTTCATGATGCATAAAGCATGGACCACTGTCAAGGAACTCACAATAGCGAACTGCTATAAAAAGGCTGGATTTGTGCTTGACCCACCTGTTTCTGGAGAGCCTGTCATCGTTGATGTCCTGGCAGATGTTGAGAGGCTGGCAAACATGACAGAGAAAGAGTTTGAGGCTTTCATCGGCTGCGACCAATCGGTCAAAACAGAGGAGAACTGTCAGTGGACAATATCTGTGCTCTGTTAAAAGAACAGACTGTGACACTGAACAAGAGGCAGAGCCTGATACAGATGAAACTATCTGATCTTTATAACTCATGCAGAAGCATGCTTGCACGTCACAGCTCTGCGCGACTGGTGCCTGCATGATGAATGGATCAACGAGTAGGAGCAGTTGTTCAATTTAGTGGACCTTATTTTTAAAACTATGGCTGCAGATGCAAAACAGAAACAAATCACAGACTTCTAGCTGATGTGAGAAGAAACAACAGAGGAGCTAAGTTTTAATATTCATTTACTCACTTATAGAAAAATAAAATTGGAATGACTTTATGCAACCCCAACAAACAAACAAAACAAAACTAAATTCTAAAAAGAGCTGCAAAAATAAATCACTGCTGTACAGTGCTGGTGCAATCCGATGCTGTACTGTCCTTCTTTTAATTCTTTTTTCCTTTCAGCGTCCTATTACCAGCAAACGCGGATAAGGTGAGGCTGTTCCATTCGAACATTACCATATTCACTTTATTGGGATGGCCACTTAAATGGGATGAATGGCTTACCTCGAGGGAGTCCTGTTTAAGCGGCATTGACTATAATTTAATCATTCACAAATTTTCACATGACATTTTGGTAAGTCACTTTGACTTCCATAGCTGGGTTTACAAACCTTGGGGCCGACTGGCCATAATTGTAAACACATGGGCCCAGATATTCAAAAGGGTTGCGCCATGCGCAACAGGGTTGCGCGTGTGCAACTCCAAAAATGCGCCATTCTGCGATATTCAGAAGGGTCCAGTTGCGCCACCGAAAACACGCTGAGCCACAGCGCAATGGAAATGAAGGCATGCGCAACCGAAGGGGGCGGGTCCATGCATAAAGTGCGCAATGCGATATCTAAACACTTGCGCAATACGCAAGAGTGGCTCAGCCGGAGGATGCGCTGTACCGGATGTGAGCCAAAATAAAAAGGCTCAAGGGAGCGGCGCAAGAACTCTAGCAGGCCGCAAACCGGGGGAGAGAGACAGAGAGAGAGAGAGAGAGACAGAGACAGGAGCAGGAAGGGCAGAGAGGGACAGTGGGTCCTGGAGGACAGAGAGGCCAGTGGGGGGTGCGGTGCAGTGGAAGCAGCAGTGGGGGCAGTGGGGTAACACAGGAACAGCAGTTGGGGGGCAGGAGCCAGGAGATGGACAGTGTCAGCTCACATGGAAGCTGTAATGAGGGGGTGAGACAGCATGCTGCAGGGGGCGTGGCAGCGGAGGGGCCGGCCGTGATCGCCCGACAGGTGGTATCGTGCCCGCATCAGCTACGAGCTGTACACAGATGTCAAGATTGTGGCCCGCACCGCCTGAACAGGGCAATACTGAGACGGCTCAGTGAGCTGTGCAGTGATGTGATGCAGGCACCCTACGATGGAGTCATGCTCTGTCCGTGGAGACCAAGGTGACAGCCTGCATGTGCCTGCTCGCCACAGGCACCTTCCAGAGGCCGACAGGTGACACCACAGGCATTACGCGAGTCGGCCACATCATGCATCCTCACCCAATTCCTCGCGCACTGCTGCCCCATGCCGCGGAGTACATCCATTTCCCCAGCACCGCGGCAGAGCGTGACAGCAACATGCAGGAGTTCCACAGGGTAGCACATATGCCTGGCGTGCTAGGGGCCATAGACTGCACCCATGTGGCCATTCGCACGCCACCTGGCCCTGACGGCCAAGCTGCATCGCAACCGAAAGGGCTTCTCGAGTGTCAACTGCCAGGTGGTGTGATGCCACTGGCGCATCATCAATGTCTGTGCCACATACCCTGGCGGAGCACATGATGCCTTCATATGGCACCAATCTGCACTGTGCCATCGATTCGAGTGGGAACATCCCCACGGGTCATCTAGTGGTGAGTAACATGTATGGAATGCAAACTCTGTGCAAGGGTTGGAATGACACAGGTGCCATGGTAGTGGCACACAAGGATATGGGCAATATGGACCTGACCTGACACTGATCTCCACTATCTCACACAGGTGACTGTGGATACCCCTCCGTCCTGGCTGCTCACACCATACCGGCGCCCACGACCCCAGCGCAGCATGGTTTCAATGAGGAACTGCGCCACCAACACAGAACATCATAGAGCGGGTGTTTGGGATACCAAGGCACGCTCCGATGCCTGAACACTCCCGAGGAGCCCACAGTACAGCCCCCAGAGCGCCTGTGGGATATTCCTGGCCTGTTGCAGCACAACATGGCCAAAAGACCATGGGATAGCCAGACAGGTCCAAGAGGGGATGGCGATGGACGCCAGTGGTGCTGGTGATGGGTGATGAGCCGCCCCCAGGACGGAGGGATCCCCGACTGACACGGCAGGCCCAGCTGCACCGGGACACCATTGCAGAAGAGCACTATGCACAACACAGGTAAGTCAAGGGGACATGTGCAGGCAACACTGTCCATGACGCAAACCACAGGCACAGGGAACACACCGTGCATGAAGGTCAGGAGTTGAAGGGTCCAGGCATACCAACACACCATCAGAGAGGGTGAGCACCACATGGACACACACACACACCAGGCAGCATACAGGGCAGCAGTACAGCACTGCGGAAATGACACGCCAACACACAGCACCATAACCACCCTCACCACCTGGACTGTCCACGTCGTGTGTCAGGACCTGGGCAACTTGCACCTTGGTGTACAGTGCAATGCAGGCATCATCATCCACACGCACCTGTGGACAGCAGTTGGGAGAGTGTGCAGGTGGTCCGTGTGTCAGCTTGGTGAGCAGAGCACCCAGCAGTGCACTGCCCACCATGACACACATTGCACACAGGGCAGCACCAGACAGGGCCTGCATTGGGAGACAGCTCAGTCAGGGAGCACTGTCCCACGGCCACCACGGATGCATGGGCGGCCCCGCCGTGGCCTAGCAGCACTGGCAGGCTGTGCAGGGGTTACATCGGGTGGCGCTAGTGCACCACCAGGGGTCCCAGTGCGCGACCGCTGCACCTTGCTCACACAGGGTCTGCATCCCGCTAAACAAACTTGCACCAGGGGTGCTCGGGATGCCCACAGCAGAAACCGAGCGTCGACAGGCCTGGTGCGCATGACACCGAACGGGAGTGGAGTGCGCACTGTGGGGTGCGTGGTACAGGGTCACCAGACAGTGTGGTCACACGGTCACCACAGAGACCACTGCCTGGGTCAGCCTGTCGATGGCAGCGGTCACATCCGTCCGCATATGGACCATCTCAGCCCGGTCCGAGCACCTCCCTGCTATGCGGCTCCATGGACACAGTCAGTGCCTCCACGGATCTTGCAACCCCGCCCCTGCAGCTGTACCGCACTCCTGCAGCAGGCGGGTAGTGCCCGCGTGCAAGTACTGTGCCCCAATGGCATCGTGACCCCCAGGTGTGGATGGTCCTGGTGCACAGCACCCCTTGAGGGTGGCTGCTGTTCACCAGGACCAGGTATGGGCTGATCTAAGGGCGGTGGACAAGTGCCACTGCTTGACGCTGTCCCCCCAGGCCTGGTGTGCAACTGCTGCTGCCACCCCTCCAACTGCTGAGCCCCCAGGTCCACCTGTTCCACCCCTGTGCTGTCAACAGTGCCAGACACCTGCTCAGCCACCGATGCTGCACCACCGGTGCTGACAGGCCCAGCCTGTGACTGTGCCAGCATGCTGGTACACAGGTGTGGAGCAGGATGGGCCAGGGGCACGTGATGGCCTGCCATGCGTCCCTCGTGGGACACACACCTATCACTGGCCATTGCAGGCCTGCTATCATCAATAGTGCCGTTGCGTGCCACTGCCATAGGCACAGCATGCTGGCACACCTGCATGCCAGACTGCTGTGACACAGGCTGTGCACCCCTGCACCCGTGATCACTGCGGGCGGAGTTGTTGGGCCAGCCGCCTGCTGCTGCAGTGCCTGCAGGCTGCTGGCGGAGGTGGATGGTCCCTCCTCCTGGTCCAGCAGGTCTGCCTCACTGTCAGCACCCACCACCACTGTCTCCTGCAGACGAACAGGATCTGAAACAGAAAGAGAGTACATGGAGTGCATGTGAACAACAGCCCCCCACAACATCACCATGTCATACCGCTGCAGTGATGGGCTTCCACCTGTCTGGAATCCTCCGCCTGGAACACCCGCAATGGCACTCTCGGCTGCATGGCTGCGACCAGTGTCTCTCGGTCGGGGTCAGTTGCAACACCACCGTGGTCCCCACCAGTGGCAGGCATCGTGCCCTGAAGGCTGCCACCTCTCCTTCAGCCTCCTGCAGTCAGTCCCCATCTTTTTACGGATTCCTGCACGGAGCGCTGGTGGCTTCCGCAGGTTGACGGCCAGAGCTCCCCTCCCATGCAGCTGCACGCTGCTGAGGGGTGCCTCCGCCCACTCAATAGCGGCTCATCCTCCAGGTAGGCCTGGAGAAGAGCCTCAGTCTCTGCTGTGGTGAAGTTCGGCCCTCCTACGCCCGCTGTCCACAGCCTCAGCCTGGTTCTCGTCAGTCATGGTGATCTGTATGGGTGGAAGTGGACACCTGTCACTGTGCAGTCCACAGCATTTCCCCATGAGCATGGCTGCAGGCTGGGGGGGCGGGGGGCAGAAGCCCCCCCTTTCCTCTCCGCATGGCAGATACTGATGGAAAGGGTGCCCTCTGCCCCTTCCTAAGTGCCCTCATCATGCTCAGCCCCCTCAACCTATGACATCCTCCAGCACCCCTGCCCATGAGCATTGTCCTGAGCATCACACAGCATGTAACTCACCTCTCACCTGCAATAACCAAATCTGGCCGCCACAACCCAGTGTCGCATTTTTATAGCGCAACACATGCAAATGGGGTGTGGCGCAACTTTAATGACATGCTAATCGCGCCACTGCGCCTTTGCATGGCTGATCGACTGATTTGCATATGTCGGCTGAATATCGCGTGATTGCGCTTAGCGCAATAGGAAGGTCCAGCTGAGCCGATTAGGCGCATGTTTGGCTGTGTGCTACACTGCATTGCGCATGTCCCGACAGGTTACGCGGCATGCGTCGATCGCGCTGCGACCTGCGAAGCGTGATAAGCGATTCTGGCCATGGCCACCATTGTGCCAGTGGCGCTACAGCACTGGGCACTATATGGCGCTGTGGCACTTCTGCGCGATAGTCCACTGTGGCACTGGTGCTATGTTTAGCAGTCGCGCAGGATGCCTATACATCCCATGGCGCCGTGCGAGCCTTGCGTCATTGCCGTGACCTTGTGTATGCCCTCTGACCCCTGGTGCTGTGGGCATGCCATGTGTACGTCCCTATTGCGCTGTCTGGTTACAGCGCCATGTAAAGTGACGGCGCTGTGTGAACAGCGCAATTGGAGCCTGTGCTGGTCTATTGTGCAACAACTCCACGTGGGGTCACAGCGCAGCGGGGCGCCATATTGCCTGCTGTAAAGTTGGGGCCATGGCTAGGAGGAGGGCGGTGTCCTGGAGCCCAGTTGAAGTGGCCAACCTGGTGGCACTAGTGGAGCCCCACTATGAGGGACTATATGGTGAGGCCCCCCTCACTGGACCTAGGACCCATTTGTGGCAGCAAGTGGCCACTGACCTGGTGGGGGTCACTGGCGGGGCGGTCTGCTGAGCAGTGCGGCACGGTACAAATCTCCGCGGAGGACAGAACTATTGGCGCGACTGCGTTTCCGTGCCAAGGCGGGCCTGGTGCCTAGGCCACGTGAGTGTACCATCTATTCACCTATATTCTCTGTAGGGGTGTGTGTGTGCCTGGGTGGCTGTGCATCGGTGTGTCAGTGTGTGCAGCTGTGCGATGGATGGTTATGGCTGTGTGGGAAGGCAGTCTCACTGGGGCAGGGGGCACTCTGCTTTTGAGTCACACTGATGTTTGTCTCACCGTATGTCTCCCACAGGCCGGATGGTGAGGACGCCGGACAATGGTGATGTGGGCCATGCCAGGGCCCCAGTGCCACAGGCTGTCGGGCCACAGCAGCAGCATCAGCAGCAACAGCAGCAGCAGTGGCAGACCGAGCTGCTGGAGGAGTGTGAGTATCATTACGTCTTGGATGCTATTGCATGCTGGGGGGGCAGGACCACCAACCATGCTGGACACAACCAAAGGGGAGGTCATAGTTCCACTATACGAAACAGTAGTGAGTCCCCACACTGGAGTACAGTGTACAGTTCCGGAGAACATACCAAGGTATGGACAGGGACTGGGTGGAGAGCGCTCACAGGAGGCGACATGGATGGTGCATGGATTGCATCACAAGTCCTATGCAGACAGGTTGACGGAACTGAACATGTACTCCCTGGAGGGGAGCAGGGTGTGGGGATATGATGGGGACATACAAGTATTGTACAGGGGAACAGAGTGCAGGAAACAATATTTGTAAGCGTGAAGGATGTTCCAGGACTAGAGGGCATAGGATGCAGTTGGGGGCTTGTTTAAGAGGAACATGAGAAAGTGTTTCTTCACATGATGGGTGGTGGATTGTGGAACACCCTGCCAGAGGATGTGGTGGGGCTTACTTGGTCACGGGATATATGTATGCGTGGGTTCACCATGAGGGACTTCTGGAGGTCAGGGGTGAGGGAACGGACTTATAGGACAAGAGAGTGATCAGTACAAGGCCAAATGACCAGACTGGGTGTCCCATAGGCCTATCTGCCGACACTGTCTATGTCTCCATGTATGTAGGCGTGACACAGGTGACCTGCATCACAGTGCAGCATCCGACCGTCTGTGTATGCATCACAGGTGGTCCAGGCATGCACTGGGCACATAGCTGTGTAACTGGCATCGCACCACGTTGCCACATCACATGACAGTGTAGTTTGTACTGTGCTTGACGGGCAGTGTGTGTGGGCGGTGGTGCGATGGCTGGTGCCGCCTGTTTTGTGATGGCCATGTGCATGTTCACTGTGGTGGGTGCATGCCATCACATGTGCAGGACATTGGGTTAGATGGGTTGCAGGTTGGGTGGTGTTCAGGGTTGTGGTCAGTCTCAGCCATTGACTGTGTTCCCATTTTCCTAGGCCTCGGTGTGCTGCGCGCATGGCGCATGATCTGCGGCGCCTGACCCAGGGTGGTGTTGGACAACCAGGAGGTCCTGCAAGCCCTACAGCGCTAGGGGAACGACGGACGAGGCACAGGAGGGGACGCCAGCAGGGGAGGAGTAGGAGCCAGCTGGGCCGTAGCTCACCTTTCATTTCACCTTCACCCATCCCTTTCACCCTGCCTTCCCTCTCCAAGTTTTTATTCTCCCCTTGAACACCCCTGCCTTTTACCTGCCCCCCAACTTGTACATAGTTCGACCTTTGTTGTTCACTGTTTTTATTTAAATATACATTTCTATTTTGGTACAACTGCTGTGTTGGTGTCTGCTTTGCAACTGGCTCTGGGTGCTCCGTTGCAGGGGTGTACATGCCATCTGGGCTACTATGGTCCTGGGTATATGTGTGTGTGTGTGTGTCCATGGGGAGGTATCACCAGCATAGCATTGCCTTTCTGTTGCTCTTGCCATCTGCTGCCACCCACTGCTGGGTGCACAGGGTGGGTCTGGCTGGTCTGCTTCTCTGCAGCATGGGGTTGATGTGGCACGGGGTGCATGGTGTTTCTTGCAGTGCCTGTCACTGCACATGAGCGTGTCTTGGGGTACGGTGCATTTGCTGTGCCAGCGGTGACGTGGGGACTGGATGTGCACTGTGGTTGTCAACCCTGGGTGTGTGGTACACTCTGCCTGCCAGTGGTTGTGCTGGGGTGTCATGGCTCTGCTATGCTTTAGTTGGCTTGTCCCCATGGGCACGTGGATCATCCGTCCCACCCCAGTGATGCTGTGCTTGGGGTGTGCCAGTGTGGTGTGGGTTCTGCAGTGAGTTCCTGTGCCCATGTGTGGCATGGCTGGCGGTGGGCCCAGCCTGCCTCCTGGATATGCAGTTCCATTGCTCTGGGGGGCTTGCGCTTGGCAGCTCTGCACTGCTCAGCTGAGCTTCCATGGTTGCGCCATAGCGCAGCATTTTGGCTCAGCCTCTCCTACCTGGTTGCGCGATGGCGCAGTATGTGCGATATTGAGACGTTGGTTGCTTGCGCAATTTGCTCTGCTCCATGTTTGAATATCGCACCTGTTGCGCATTTGCGCAACTGGTTTGTGCTTGCTCCTGCTGTTGCGCTACTTTTGAGCGCAGTTTGAATATCTGGGCCATGATGTACAGTATGTAATATCTTAATACAACCAACACAACAACATTCATACTTGTGTTTTTTTTGGCGGGGGGATATTATGGTGGTTACTGGTTGGTGGTCTAGTCACAATGCTATTTCATGTTTCTGACAGTATATAACATTTACCAAACCAAGATATTTCATTCACTTATTGGTGGCAGGTATGCCACTGGAACATGCCAAAATGGTTATTGATGTTTTTGCAGGGAAAACTAACATTAGTTAGTGCTGGTGACTACCAAAACTGTTACTTGAAGTAGCTTGAGTCTAGTGCATTTATTTCTTCTTCTTTGATAATCTGTGTAAGTACCTTTGCTCGTTATGTATGGTGGCAGTGTAGTGCTGGTCTGGTATGTACACCAAGTGTGATTAACCATGGCCTGTCTTACTTGCCCAGATGCCCAGTCTCCCAATTTTAGATTTTTATGGTAGACACTTTCTGTCTACACCTGATGACTTTTTTATTTCATTTGAAAAAAAGGCAAACTGTTTGTACATGGGATGCTGCATTAGCTAGCTGGCTGACATTTAACTTTAGCCTAATCTACCACTGCCACCCAAAACTCAGCTAATCAACCCTACCACTTGTCACTGGCATAACATCCATCATTTTCCAGTGAAATGCTTCTGGTAGTAAAAATTGCCATCATCATCCTCATGAGATCGTCATCAGACAATCATAACGGTGGTCGTCATCATCATCATCATCCCCTTGAAAATCATTATCGCTATTCACTACTACATGCAAGAAAAGGACTTAGGAGCAAAAACAATATTAATGGAGTATCAGGGCATGGTGACACAGTGACACTGCACACTGACACTGGCTGCTGGCATAGCTGAGGCAAACTTGAGAATACACTTGCGTAGCATGATGAAGCTACCAACTTCACACCCCCTAAGCTATGAATGATGAGGTGATTATTTTATTGGGATGAAATTACTGCTAAAAAACAATAACCATGCAGTGGCTATGCCATCAACCCTTATTCATTTTAATTTCATTCACAATGTATGAAAGCAAGAGGGAAAAGAAGAAGGTGGAGAGAGAAAGTTTCCAGGCTTCACCTACAAAGAGTGAGCCTCTTGAATTTGCAGAAGTTAAGGTAGAGAAACTCTGGGACATAGAAAGTATGCATTACTTCATGACCCAAGTAAAATCAGATGAGCTGAAACCACTTCACAAACTTCTTTTTAACAGACCAAGAACGATCGCATCAGTAAAGAAAAACATCTGGCAGTTCAGTGGTCTTTGAAAAGGGCAGTGAGCAATACACAAAGAAAGAAGAAATGCTAAAAAGTACAGAAATGTTACGTTAAGGAGAATATGGTATTCTTGATCTAGAAGAATCTGGGACAAAAGTGATCTTGTAGAAAAAATTATGAAGTTTGGTGAGGATGTACTAGCAGCAGTAACAGCAGAATGAGAATGGTCAGTCTGGGGTCAATCAGTCAGCTATAAGCACATCGGACTCATTCATTCAGTGTGAATAACAAATAATAAGTAATGATGTGGCTAACTGCCCCGGCTGCTGCAGGGTGTAACTTTAATATCCTTACCTAAAACAACTAATGTGAAATGTTCCACTCCACTACAAGTTTATTTTAATTGCCAGCCAGCTGAGCACACTTCTAACTGTTGGCACCTTCCTGAAGTAGTGTCTGACTGAACGACTGACTGACTGATTGAGTTGTGTGTCTCTGAAGTCTCTCATACTGATGAAAATTGTTTGTGTGGTCATGTGGCAGTTTGCCAGACAGTTATTTTTCATGTTATTAGGAAATGATAAAATAAAATGACAGATACAAACTCATTCATTGCTTTTAGAATCTGATTTATTTTTGTGCTGTTTGAAGTTTTCAGTTCACATACATATACTAACATACTAACATACTATGAAGCCAGCAGAATAGGCCCTATGGTATAAGCAAGTCTGCTCGATGGTCAGTGCCTACACTGGGCACTGATTTTAGCACCCCAACAAGGACCCCTATTTCCCAGCAGGGCTCCTGTATGTACCCTCCCCTACACCTATCCCAGCCCTTCTTGAACCCCTCCACAGTAGTAGCAGCCACCAGTTCCCTGGGCAGTGCATTCCAGGCTCCACCACCTCTCAGTGAAGTAGCTCCTTGTTTCCCCTCAGCCTCCCCATCCAGCTTCATAGGGTGTCCCCTGGTGGCCCCAGTTCCCTCAGCTGAAGGACCCCTCACAGCTTACCCTATTAATTCCTTGAGATACCTGAAGACATCTATCATATCTCCCTGTCTCTTCTCTCCTCCAATGAGTACAGGTTGAGCTCCCCAGTCGCTCCTCATAGGGCCTTTCCCTACCCCCAGTACCATCCTGGTCATTCTCCTCTGCACCTCTCCAGTAATGCAATGTCCTTCTTTAAGTAAGGATGCCAAAACTGCATGCAGTATTCAAGGTGTGGTCTAACCAGGCAATTGTACAGCTGAAGGAGTACTCACTACTCCTTGAGGTTATCCTGGCTATGCACCCAGAATTTTATTTGCTTGTGCCGCTGCCCTTCTTTAATCTCATATCTTTAATAAATAAACATAAACAGCTTATTAAAAGTAATGTAAAGTAATATGAAAAGTAATATGAGTTACAGTTACAGTTACTTATTACTTTTATGCAAAAGTGAATAGTAACTGCAACTAATTACATTTCTTTGAGAGTAACTAGTAACTGTATTTCTGTATTTCTTTGAAACTTGGCTTCCTGACCAATGCCCTTTGGGTAACCCTTGCCTCAGTGTTTGCACACAAGGTCCTTTGTCTAGTAACTGTAACTGATTACTTTTTAAAAGTGACTTACACAACACTGGTATCTACTTGTCACCACAGTCCCTGAGATTAAGTTAGTTACTGCTGTAACTCAGTTAGGATATTGCTTGGGTGTCCCTAATAGCTAGCCTCACTCCTCAGTATAAACTACTATACAACTGCTAATGCCACCTAGCAATACAAGATTAATCACAACAGTCCCTGGAATCAACACCTTTCAGAGACTACCAACAGATTCCTGTGTAATCCAATGTACTGTACCACAAACACCTCAGCTGATGCACAGCTACGTTATATGCAGTACAATTAGTGTGCCCCCCAGTAGCATAAAGAGGATAGGAGATAAAAAATGATAGTTATCCCATGAAATATGTCTTGTCAGTATTACTTATATTGTTGGTTAGAAGATTAGTCTGAAAAGATATGTTGCTGGTTAGTTTTGTTTTATTATTAATAATTTCATTTATTTTCACAATATGACCGTTACTGGAGCCCCTCTACAAACCTTTCCAGTATTCACACATAAGAAGTGAGCATGCCAGTTTGGTCATGATGTGCCCATTTGAGTTTGGCATCACCTGCTGTTCTCATGCCAAGTATCGTTACTGTGCTGTCAATGGTTAGGTCAGTGTCAATGCTACCTTGTAGTGTGCTAAAACTGTACTGGTTAGCGGCACTGTACATCAAAGATATGCAGCAGTGGATGAACTTGATCACTACCGCAGTGCCCCGTACAGTCAGTGTAAGTCTGCCTTTTAGGAAAAGAGATGCTATTCTGGGTTAAGGTTAACTCAAATAAGTACCATGGTAATGTACATAAAATGCCACCCCCCCCAAGAGACTAACAGCTGTTTTGGCCATTTGTACCAAATGAAAAATGTGTGTTGCTACACCACTCAGATCACCTATCACATACTTGGCTTGCTGCGGCTCCAGTGGGTGTCTGGTGTCCGTTCTCCAGTATTGTCCTGTGGTCAGTCTAGCATGCATCCCGGTGTGGATCTGGACCAATACCTTGAGATTTGAGGGCTTGCTGGTATGGAGAGAAGGGGAAATCAGTCACTCATGCCAGTGTCTGATCTCTTTTGCAGATCCCCGAGGAGGACTGGCCTGCCTGCATCCCAGCATGGATCTCAGCTGGGATGGAGGTGGGGGGTTTGTTACAAAAAAAAAAAAGGGAAAAAAAGAAACTGCCTGGGCTGGCGAGCTGGCAGGTGGGAACCACGGTGGATATTGATTGTCTAAATAACAATACACTCCCTTCATTTAATTAATTGTAGATAAGATTAGTATTTTGCGGCATGAGCTTACCGTAACTGGCAAAGTCTGTGGCCTTCAGTGCCCTTGTCAATGCCAGCGGGGGGGGCCAGAGGAGGCACCAGGTATAGGAGCAGAGACAACAAGAGTTACTGTTGTCTACTGCTTTACTCTGCAGGTCTCCAAATGGGGAAGTGTTTTCTTTTTCAACATTCTGCACTTAAACAGTGACACGCTGGGAGACACAGACTGTTATGGGGTTCATCTGCTGCACTTACATGCTGAGGGTGGTCAAAATATCCACTACCATTCCAAATTCCTGGTCATCAGCTTGTTAGTCAGTTGCAGTATTTGTTTTACAAACCCTATCATCTAAAACACAAACTGGGGGCTCTCAAATAACCAAACAATGCTGGGTGCACATACCTAGGACTGGGAGATGTAGGCAGTACAGAAAACACAAATCAACACTATTTGTTGATTCTGGTCACCAGTTACTTGAAAGGAACCAGACCAACATGGTCAGTAGTTTCAAACAGTAATACTGACTTTACTGCTGAATAACAATTAGCACCAACAACAAGTCAAGTGCACTTACCAACTAGAAGCAACTGTAAAGTACTGGTTTGTAAATGCTTATCGATAGTAAAAACTTGAGGTTTAACATCCTTTGCAAACTACAGAAGTTACAAAAATGAACGGATGCCTCTTGAAACCAGGAAACAAGCAGGAGCATAGCACCTTAGCATCTGTCTCAGTTGTGATACGCGCTGGCATTAGTGGTGGGTGAAGTGGGCTCAATCCGCTCTGCGAAGTGATTCACAGAGCAAAGGCAGATTCACAGAGTGTTCTGCAATGTGAAGTGGGAGTACTTCATCGTTATGATGAACGCGAGTTCATTGGAAACAATGATTTCACAGCACTCCGCCTCCCCAGACCACTACTCCACCAAATTTAAGGCGAAGTACAATGAGGACAATGCATTTTGCCTCACGTCACCTTGTTTTGAACTTCAAAGGTGAATTTTGCAGTGATTCATGGGATTTCAGGTCACATGGGCTCTATATTGATCTGCACAGCCTCAGTTCGGGGTAGTATGTGTAGGAAGGAGTAGAAGACAGTGTGCTCTGATAGCTGTCTGTGATTGAAATATTGTAAAAGCTGTTAAGAAAGCATTTTTGCATTTTTGGGGGGCTCCAACTTTAGTTCATCGATTGTAGGAAACCCTCTTGTGCTCATATTGTCGAGCGTTTTTGTTTTTGTGTGGATTTTGAATGTTAATTTACAACATTGAGTGTGTGTAGTGAAAGACAGTGAAAGTGTGCTTTGGGGGGGGTGTATCTGTGGTATAGGTAGATTTAAGTTGGAGAAATAGTGATTTCTTTGCTTTTGGTTATAGTTTTGTTATATAACTGACTGTGTTAATGTACACACAGTAATATTGCCAGTAATAGTTGAAATGTTCTTGCTGTTTGTTGTGTGGATCTGGTGCAGCAGTTCATAATTTCAGATTGTTTACATTACATTACGTAACGTAGCATAGTACTGAACTTTTGCATTTGCTGCACATTACTCGTTCAGCATTGTAGACAAACTGTTCTCTGTGTGTGTGTGTGTGAGTGTGTGCGGTGTTGCATGACATCAAATAATACACCTTTTATTGTGCCACAGACCAGTGTAATTGCAGGCGCAGCAGTGTGAACCTTCTATCCGCTGCAGCTGTCTGATTTTGTATCTGTTCTTTGTTTTGCTGCTTGTAGTGCCGTAAAAATCTGCACTACAGTCAGTGCCCCCCCCACTCCCACGTGCAAAAGGAATTTTTTACCAGATTGGATTGTTTTTGTCACCTCATCAGCACAACTGAAGTTGTTTTCATTCCCCTAACTATAAGTGATAGCCCCTAACAATGTTTGCACTATCTCTTTCCTCCCACAATCTGAATCTATTAACGCTCCTGAACTAGGTTTACCTAGGGAATCTACAGTACTGTCTCAATAATGTCTCTGTCAATGGATAATGTAATGAACAACACTGACCAATCAGATATACCAAACCAATGTCATGTCTGCTATGTGTAAACAGCTGAATACTGTATACCCATGTTAACCTGTACTCCCATATGTTTTTCTACTGTATGTTATCTCTTAATGTTATTCCTGGGTCGCCCCTGAAAAAGAGACCTTCGGGGCCCAGTGGGCTTACCCGGTCATCAAAATTCAATAAATAAATAATTGTGTGACAGACTAGTCTCTTACCTGTTGCTGAAGCTACAGTTGTTTTTTTTGCTACACATCCAGCGTCCCCCCAATCAGAGAGTGAACGTAACAAAATCTGAATTTGGTTGTAATACTGTGGTTGATCCCCCAAAATGCCTGCAAAGAGATGTGCAAGCAAAGCTGCTTCTCTCTATGGCAATGTTGTCAGTAAGATAGTCTGTGGGCATGGTAGTAGTACGCAGATGCAGAAGTGCATTGCTGATGTGAGGAAAGGTATTTCTCCTGCAATGTTTTTTACAGCAAAATCAGTAGCTTCACTCATAGTTGGAGGAGATGATATTTTCCCAGCTGGTGGTGTTGGTGTTACTGGTGTTAGTGGTGATGGTAGTATTAGTATTGTTGCATCAAGTTCTAATTCCGACCAATGTACCGTTTCTAAAAATATTGAGTGTGAAGAAGTGCAAGTGAGTGGCAGCGTAGATGATGTCATACTTCCCAGTAACTGAACCTGAGGATTCTGATAATCATGCCAATGATAGCATACAATGTGATATTCCATGCACCTTGGCAGTTAATGTCACGCATTTTCCATGCAGTGATTCACAGTGTGGTGAAAAAATATCAGGTGATGGTGGTGGTGGTGGTGTAAATGCTGATGATGAATATGATGATGACAATGATGTTGCTGTTGTTGCAACATGCTTCCACATGCTAGCATCCAAGCAGAAGATGTGGATGTGTGTGACATTGATGAATATGATGATGATGTAATTGACCCCAGTTGGGAACCAGAGAAAAAGAAATTCAAAGTGGCTGTGTCTGAGTCTGTTTGCAGGAATCCCCTCCTCCCCCCATAAAAAACTTGTGATCTACCGGTTTTAGTTGATGATGATGACCCAGTAATAAATATGATAGGTAGCCGTGGTGGTCAGTTGCAGTCCAGGCATGCAGTGCCCGAAACATCATGTGCCCCCCACTTCAGTGCTTAAAGTAACGGACTTAAATAAGCCACATCATGGATATGTTAAAAGCAGACCGTCACAATCCCTTGTTTGGGATTTTTTTGTTCAAGATGCAAATGATGAGTCAGTTGCAATCTGTCAGGTTTGCCATGTGCATGTGAACCGAGGTAAAAGGGGAGCCATCTGGGCACAGGAGGACAGCATACGCATCTTAAGAATAGACACTTGGCACTGTGGACCCAGCACAAGCTGGCAGCTAATACCACAGTGGGGCATTCACCCTCATCACCGGCAACAATAGCGAGCATGTTATCCCCTTCCATGACTGTTAAGTCCAGCAGTAAATTAAATGTGTGCAGTAGTGAGGTAATAAGAGCAGAGGATTACTACAGGCATGATGAGGTGGAGGACTATAATGACTTTGAAATGAGGATGATGATGTGGTTAATGTTGGCAGGTTAGAAATGTTGTCCAGTGCTGGTGAGAGTAGCAGTTTTGGTGGTGGTGGTGGTGAATGCAGCATGTCTAGTTCAAGTGGTACATCAACCCGGTTGGCAAATCTGGCAAAATAACAGCATTTCTGGGTTTGTCATCATCACCTGTGCAACCGCCTTCATCAAATGTCCACACTCCACCCCCTGCCAATGCCATTCATCACAGAGCACAACCATTTGTGATCACACCCCATGTAAAACGTTTAAGTCAGCCCACGTTACAGAGTGTTTTTGTGCATAAGCTGAAGTACCCCCCGAATCATACAGTGTCACATGAACTTAATGCTGCTGTAGCGGAAATGCTGGTAGTTGATCTTTTGCCCTTCTCCTTTGTGGAGAATTCTGGGTTCTGGCAGTTTG
The DNA here is from genome assembly GCA_016271365.2 of Neoceratodus forsteri. Taxonomy (NCBI): domain Eukaryota; kingdom Metazoa; phylum Chordata; order Ceratodontiformes; family Ceratodontidae; genus Neoceratodus; species Neoceratodus forsteri. The sequence goes on from CM057450.1 coordinate 1,228,023,233, forward strand.
CTGCACGTGCCTGTCCAAAATGGAAAGTCCCATCCAGGACATACTTTTCTACCCGTGCTGTCCCTGTGTTCGACTCAGTAAGACATGCCCTTCAACATTCCTACTCTCCATTCATCCATTTAAGTATGGATATGTGGACAAGTGGCAAAACAGCGGGGAGTTCATATTTGTGTATAACTGCACACTGGGCGCTGGTGCCGGGGGTTGTTTGTGATATTGGTAGTGTGAATAATCAGTGCAGTAAGGTGGATTGTCGCGGTAGCAATCTTCCAGGAATTCAACAGCATGCAACGATTACTATGCGCAATGTGACCTGTTCGCACACTGGTGAGAACATGTTGGATAGGGTACTGACTGAAACTGACAAATGGCTAAACCCTCTGTCCCTGACAGCTGGGTTCATAGCAAGTGACAATGGGTCAAATATGGTGAAATGCATCACGGATGGTGTTTTTTTTCATGTCCCATGCATGGCCCACTGTTTATATCTTGTGGTTCAGGAGTTTCTGCAGCACCCTGATGTAAAGGAAATGCTGATCATTGCACAACGTATCTGCTCTCACTTTTCAAGATCTGGAAGGCCCGTGACCAACTGCAGCAGTTGCAGATACAAAACAGCCTGCCTCAGCACCGCTTGAAGCTGGAAGTTGTCACCCGATGGAACTCAACTTTATACATGGCAGAGAGGTTGTATGAAAAATACAAAGCCATTTCAGGATATCTTGTGATGCACTCTAGCCATGACAGTTCTGGGGCCTCAATATCTATGACGACTGAATAGTGGCACCTCATGGACTCTGTAATAACAATTTTGCAGCCTTTTGAACATGCAACACAGGCAGTGAGTGACGAGTCTGCCTCCATTAGCCAATCAATTCCACTGCTGCGGGTGCTGAGGCAGACATTGGTGAATGTACAGCATGGCCTTGATGTTGCCGGAGACGGTGGTAGCAGTATGTTGCTGCAACACATGCTGACAGTATTCGACCAGAATCGTCACGTTGTGAGCATTCCAGTGACAACTTTGCCATAGCAACAATGCTGGACCCATAATTTAAATGTGGAATTGCATCAGTACTGGAGGGAGGGCCTGAACAGGTTAAAAAAATCAGTGGTCAACTGGTGCACTTGGTTCCTGGGGCATAGAAGTCATGTGCCAAAGTCAGCAAACCTCAGCAGCATAATCTGGCTGAAGGTGTACCTGGAGGACCGTCAAGCATATCCTGCAAGGGGAAGGGGACTGCAGTTCCAGGCGGTCTGTCATCCAAAGTGGCTGGCATCAACCTACTTTGGGAAGCTTTGTCTCAAGTGGGTATTTGTGAAATAAATGATTCAAGAGAACAGGATGATGTATCAACCACTGGACTTGGTCTGGCACAGAGAATGGTTGAGTCATATTTGTCTGAAAACAGGCATCTGACAGTAAATGAAGATCCTCTTTTGTACTGGGAGTGGAAAGGTCAGTGAATGGCCAGAGTTGACTGCAGTGGCACTGAAGTATCTCACATGCCCACCCTCCAGTGTAAGTTGAGAGGGTATTCAGCTCAGCAGGTGCAATAGTCAGAGATCGTCGGACAAACCTGTCTCCTGCAAATGTTAGTTTGCTAACATTCATTAAAATGAATGAGAGGCACATACCAGCACAGACTGCAACCTCTTATTTGTACCCCAGCCTAGTCATGGTGGTTTTGGTGATGTGGAAATGGACTATCTTGGTGGCACTGGCAGTAGCTGCCTGAAATGGCACACCCCTGATGTAGATGACGACACAATGGAGAAAGAATTTCCCAGTGGTCAGACTTCAGACATCGATGACTGTGAGGGCAGCTTTCATAATGAGGATGATGATGTGGTTAATGTTGGCAGGTTTTAACTGAAGTTTTTAAAAGGCGGTGTGCCCCCATGGACCACTACCACCACCACCACCGGGACTGCTGTTAGCCACTGCCACCACTGAGCCTGAGTCTGTCCGCCCCCTGGACCACCACCACTACTACCACCACCACCGGGACTGCTGTTAGCCACTGCCACCACTGAGCCTGAGTCTGTCCAGACCACCCAGAGACACAAAGCTTCTTTTTTTTTTTTTTTTTGAAATTCAATATTTTATTGAATTTACATTCTGCATATCCAGAAAGAAAGCTACAGGATTGACTGTACACAATATTGGCCAGGATAGATACAGAGTAGCGTACATCAGACTGTTTCGGGTCCAATAAAACCAAAACAATACCAATACCCCTATAAACCCCTCCCCTCTTTACTCCCCGCCTCCCCTGGAGTGTGCCTCATAAACATAACAACTCAAACGAGTTGTGAATTAGAGAGTAACAATCGGCATTTACCAGAGATGAATAAGACCAACCAGTTAAGATAAACAGAGACATGTACCTTCCATATTTCAATTTAAGTATAGGGCATATAATTTACCCATTTACAGTTAAATACCTCCATACAGTTCCGGGAACTGGCTATCAATCTCTCAGTATTGAAGCAAAGTGACATCTCCTTCAACCATTCTTCATGTGTTATAACTAGTTGATCCAACCAATGCTTGAGAACTAATCTTTTAACCACAATAGAAATTAAGGCCATGTGAAATCTACGTTCTTTAATATTAATGGTTGAGAACATCCCAAGGATACATATCTCTATAGTAAATAGATCTCCTAATCCCAATAAAGGGTCTAGGTTGGATTGAATAGCATTCCAAAGTGGAGCCACTTTGCTACAATGCCAGAAAATGTGAATCAGGTTCCCTTCAGCTAAACCACATCTGGTACAGGTTGCCACAGGAAGCCTACCCAACTTCAGCTAGCCAAACCGAGTGTAATACATATTATTTAAAATATGATACTGAATAAGTCTGTGTCTATCTTGGGTAAGATACCTATGTAGGTCCTTCCAAACCCTGACTCCAATTGGGACTAACATCAGTCAGAAGGAAGCCCAAACTTTAGAACCTGGAAGAGCATTGAAATTGATTCCCAAAAGAAAAGAATAAATAGCCGATATACCATGGGATTTACTGACGTATCTCTGTACCTGTTCCAGAAAGGGCTTAACTCGAGATTGTGATAGTGCGACTCCAAAATTGGACACCATAAGGTGTCTCAACTGAAACACTTTGAAAATATATTTCTGAGGGATGTTGAATTTAGCTATTATGTCTGGGGATGACAGGAGAGCGGTTTGACCATATAAGTCCTCTACTGAGACTTCCTGTAACTGAGGGAGCCAATCCGGGAAAAGTAATGAACCCCCAATTTTAATATTTGGATTCTGAAAAAGGGGCTGAGCCATATCTTTTTTATGTGAGATATTAAAAAAATTCCAGCATTGTGCTAAAACCTTAATGGAGACTCCCACCACTGAATCTTGTATGGAGTTTGGTAACGCAGAACAAGGAGAGAAAAATATTCCTGTGGAATTAAAGCCGTGAAGAGCGAGAAGTTTCCTTTCTAATTGTAGCCAGATAGGTAAGTAACCATCACTTGTGTCTGAAAACCATCTTCCCATTTTTGAGAGATGGCTCGCCCAATAATAAAAATTGAAATTAGGGAGACAAAGCCCCTCTAATTCCTTGGGGAGGCTGAGTTTAGTGAAAGAGCGCCTGGAAAATTTACCCTGCCAGATAAATTTGGAGAGAACAGAGTGAAATTGACGAAAATAGGACAATGCGAGCCAGAGATTTAATAAATTTAGGGGATAAAAGAGACGAGGGAGGACGTTCATTTTAACAATACTGATACGACCCCAAATTGAGAGGGGGGGGCTCTCCCATCTTTGAAGGTCCTGTTGAATATTTGTTATTAAGTCATCTAAATTAAGCTTCCTAAGAGTCTCTGAGTCTTTGGTGAGATGAATGCCCAGATATTTAATAGAGTGAGGGGACCACTTCATGCCTAGATTGGTAAAATTAGCCTGGTGGGTAAGAGCATTTAGAGGAAAAATTACGGTTCTCGACAAATTTAACTTATAATTAGATACGAGTCTGAACTGTCTGATAATTTGTAATGCATGTGATAATGATTTATCGGGATAGGCCAAGTGGAGTAGGATGTCGTCTGCATATACTGAGAGAGTCAAGGACTGTTGATGTATTGTACAGCCCTTGACCTGAGAAGCGCACTTGAGACTACGTAGAAGAGGTTCCAGATCTAAATTGAAAAGAAAGGGAGATAAGGGGCAGCCTTGCCTGGTGCCTGTAAATAAAGAGAACCTTGGAGAAAATACACCATTACAATAAATGTTAGCAGAGGGAGCTTGATAAACCATCTGTATCCATCGAATGAAAACTGTTGGAAAGCCCATTTTTTTGACAGTAGCACAGAGAAACTCTCAGTTAACTCTGTCAAAGGCTTTTTCTGCGTCTAATGAGATTAAAGCCATGGGAATTTGGGAGTCCTGGGCAGCCTGAAAAATATGTGAAAGGGTCCATAGGTGATCAGCTGAAGATCGACCTTGAACAAATCCCACCTGTTCAGGGCTCAGGAGATGAGACCATACCTTCTTAATTCTGAGAGTCAAGATTTTTGTTAGAATTTTGATATCATAATTTAAAAGTGAGATTGGATGATAACTGGCAGGATCATCATGTGGTTTATCAGGTTTCAGGATGAGAACTATTGTGGCTTCCAGCAAGGAAGGGTCCAGAGTATCTAAAGTGAACATATATTCAAATAAATTTAAGAGGAGGGGGGCTAATTCAGTGGAAAAGGTTTTATAGAAGTTGGAGGGGAAGCCATCTGGACCTGGTGCTTTATCCAGTGCGAGCTCCCTAATTGCCTCCTCTATCTCCCTCAAAGTGATTGGGGAAGACAGAGTCGAGCAATGTTGTGCCTCAAGGGATGAGAGGTCCAGGCAATCCAGATATTGCTCTATGCTTAGGGGTGTGGCCTGTGCAGGAATTTTACTATACAAATTTTTATAAAATGTTTCAAAAATCTGAGAGATATCATGTGGGGAGGTCTTAATAGAGCCATCTGAGGCCAGAATAAAAGGGATGAGCCGTGAGCTCTCCACTGCCGGTAACCGAAGGGCCAGCATTCTTCCTGGCTTCTTGCCTTGATCAAAGTAGCAAGCTTTAGTTTTCAGGATGGTGTATTCCGCCTTTTCTTTTAATAAATCTGCATATTTGTTCCTAAGTTTCAACAGGGATTCCAAGAGACCCAAAGGGGAAGAAGTAGCTAAGATGTTTTCGGCCTCCTTGATTTGGTTTGACAAAGAAATAATTCTTGCCTCACTTTGCTTTTTCCGTTTGGAAGCTAACTTAATTAATTTCCCCCTAATATAACATTTAAAGAAGCACCATAGTTGATCAGCCCTTCTAATAGAACCTTTATTAGTTTCCATAAAAAATGAAATCACATCTTTTATGTGAGAGATTGTGTGTTCCTCTTTTAAAAGTTGTGTGTTCAGTTTCCAGGTAGTGTCCCATTGACTACATGGGTCAGGAGAAATCACTATCCATGCCATCAAGTGATCTGATATGACAATCGGTTCCATACCAGTCTGGTGTAGGCTAGCTAAAAGTGAAGAGCTAGTTAGGAAATAATCCAGCCTAGACCATGACTGGTGAACCTGGGAGTGAAATGAGAAGATCTGACCAGAGGGATTGAACAGGCGCCATGGATCACACAGACCCAGTAGTCCCATAAAATCCCTTAGGGCTTGCTGCGGAGGGGATAGGGGTTTTAATGGCCTATATGTTCTATCCAAGTCCTGCGATGGGGGTATATTCCAGTCTCCCCCATGATTAACTTGGAAGGCAAAAATCTACTCAGCTTGTCTGCCAGACACATAAGGAACTGTGGACTACCTCCCACTGGGCCATAAACTGCACCTAGAATGACTGTGCTGTTATACAGTGTCCATTTGACTAGAATAAAGCTGCCTTCTGGATCTGAGAGAGTTTCCTCCGCTACAAACGAAACATGCTTCTTGATCAGAATTGCTACCCCCCTGCTCGCAGATGAACCACAGGCAGTAAAGACTTGGGAGAACCCTTGTCTATGTAGCCCATTTGTTTCAGCAGCGTGAAGGTGGGTTTCCTGTATCAAGAGGATGTCTATGTTTAGGAGAATGCAATTCTTGAGAACTTAATATCTTTTAGTCATGTCTCTGACTCCTCTAACATTCCATGTGGCAATTTTAATTGTTACTGCAGTCATTACCAACTCTTTGAAAGAAATAATCCTGAGACTGTGAGTAGGAACATAACCCCAAGAGGCACACTCAAGTCCCCTCCCCAACCCCCCCTTTTGAACAAAGATAGAGCCCAAACCAGAGAACTCTTCCCAATATTCATCGGTATAGGTTAGCAAAATTGAAGAAATGGGATAACATATTTGTATCCTTTTAACTCCCACTATTGCTGAATTCAGAAAAGTAAGCAGCCTTGAGTATTGACCCTCCCCCCACAACCCACTCAAACTATGTACAAAAGGTCCCTCTTTGAAAATAATTCCTGATGTGAAAATCTCCAGTGTAGAGGAACCACCCAACAGGCGAACTTCCCTTGGGAAGCTATGGCTCCATATAAATACCAGGTCTGAGCATTGGTGCCAAAGACTACCTCGGTGAAATATATTAGAAATGGCCAACAGCTGACTTGCCTTTTGAACCCCCATGGGAGATCGCCCTCCCCCCTTTGTCTGGTGCGATATGCAGTTCTCCCAAAGATTGCTCGCCCCTAAAGCTCCCCTGCACTCCACCATTTCTCCAAAAGGAAAAAAGAAAAAATAGGTTGATTTGGATCCGGAAGGTGATTGGAGAATGTGTAGAAATAATTCAGGGAAAGTGAAAATGAGACCATCGAGATGTAGATTAATCATCTTACATGAGATCGAGAAAATTACCCCAAATGAGATTAAATATGTCTAGAAAACTCGTGAAGCAGACCTCAAGGATTAGAGATCCCAAAAGGAGAGACACACAGGGAATAAATCCTCCTTGTGGTTTAGCTTAATAAACTTATTGGGAATGAGAACACTCTCAGGAGTGGGGAAGTAATCAGGGGACCTTTAACTTATGGGACTAACACCAGAACTGTCCCCTTCAGCGGCACTAGGAAACGCATGCCGACCAAAAGGTTCCTACTCCCCCCACTGGAACCCCCAGCAATCACACCACCACACCAGGCCTGCTAGGCCTCAGGACTCCCCGGCAGCCCCTCAAAATCAGCCCGAGAAAGAGAGAAATGAGAGAGAGAGTAGAGAGAGAAGAAAGAGACAGAGAGAAGGGACACCAAACAGGTATGCAGTCCACTCCAACGAGACAAAGGCTTAAAAGCCTGAGATATCTGAGATAGCAGTTCAACCAGTCTTAAATAGGTTAGGGAGCTTGATTGTTAGATCCACAGTTGCCTGCTCCGGAGGTTCATAAGAATGCCAGACTCCTTCAATAGCCACTTGCAGTTTAGCCGGCTAAACCATCTTGAAACGAATTCCTGCTGCTATTAACTTGCTGACCGTGGGATGGAATGCTGATCGCTTTTGGCGAATTTCGAAAGGGAGATCTTGAGTAATCCTCAGCTTTGCATTACCTCATAGGATAGCTTGAAGCTCCTTAGATTTGGAAATAACATGCTGCCTTTCTAGATAGCTAAGGAATTTCACTATTATTGGACGTGGTGGTGATCCAGGTGGGGGTTTCGGCTTGAGGGAACGATGTGCCCATATGGTACTGTGGGCTTAATGGAGATGGGCCCACAATCTTAACCAGGAATTTCTGAAGGAAACCAATAGTATCAGGGCCTTCTTCTGTTTCAGGTAGGCCTAGTATCAGGACATTGTTCCTTCGACTTCTCCCCTCCAAATCCTCGGTTTTCAGTTGCAGCTTCTTAAGCTGTAGTCGGATTTGAACAATTTCAGGATTCATTCTCTCCTTCCACCTCTCCAGAGAGGTGGTTCTCACTTCGGCATCCCCCATTCTATGTGTCAGGGAGCTTAGGTCGCTACGGAGTGATTTTAACTCTGCTGATATATCTTCAAGAGTCTCTCTGAAAGGGAGCAATTCTTGCAAAAAACGTTCCTCTGTTAGAGGATTAGTCGAGGAGCTGGAAGCACTTGACTTAGCGGTACCCCCAGAACTCTGATGTTTTGATTTTTTAGCAGTTTTCTCTGGGGCAGCTGGAGGAGTGTGCTTGATGGAGGCCTGTTTCATCTAAACTTCCATCCCGTTGTTTAATGCATCCATCTTCATTTGTATCTGGAAATAAACTTTTAATAAGGTTGATAGGCAGGAGCTTCGGCTCAGTGCTGCCTCTAGGTGCCCTGCATCACGTGACCTCAACACAAAGCTTCTTAATATTTAAACCATAAAGTGCGTATGTGTATTCATGTTTGTTATGCTGCTTCACTTCCTTTAGTTGTATGTTTTATTTTCTGTAGCTTTTCAGAGCCGCAATGGTAAATCACATACGGTACACTTATTTTGTTTCTTTTACAGGTTAACAAAAAAAGTCTCCATCACTAAAACTTGCTGGGAATGGTACTGCAGCTGTACCGTACAGAGAGGAACCAATGGAATATCCATGTGAAATCCATTCTGGTAAGTATGAAGATTTTATTTAATCCATTTCATTGTTTTGGAAAGACTGCAGCAAATATTGCATGCAGGTTGAGTTAGTTGACAAGATGTGGGTTTCAATGTAACTTGACTTGAGATTCAGAACCAGGAAGGGAAATAACAATTAAGTTGTAAGAAGTCATTCATTGCTTTTTTTAGGAAACTTCCAGATGCTTTGTTGTTCTGTCAAACTGGCCTTATCCAAAAAAGTTCTTCAACATCCGGCACCCCCCTCCCCCGGGCTTGGGCACACATGCAACATGCAGAAGTCATTTCATTAGATGACCATGACCATCATTAACAACAACAGACTCCAGAAGGATGCAGATGAAAACTCTGAAGAAGTAAAAAATTAAGAAACCATTACAGACAAACCAGCAAATATGATCCCCCACCCCCAAAAAAAAAAAATACTTACCTTCATGTGCTCGAGAGTTATCCGTTTCAGTTTCAAGACAAAATTTTCATTGAGACACTGAATGTACACCAACAGTTTCTGTGACCTGTGATGTAGAAATACCATGAGTACATGTCCATGTCAACCCCCTCCTCACCTATCACATCCATATATCTATATATATATATATATGTACTCACCAAGGCTACTTTTAGTGTACAGCCAAAGGGCACCCTTCAATCAAGTTGAGATGATCACATTGCATTTGCTCGAATCACCTCGCAGAACACATTGGACCAACAACAGAATGCTCACAGTCATCATTTTATACTGTGGGACTTTGTATGTGCTGAAACACTCCCATTTCACTATGTAACCACTTGGCAATTTTATGTACACACGGAGGATGCATTTTGGGCCTGCAGAAAAAATCTGGGACTCTGTGCCACCACTGCGTGCAATTGACTGAGTGCACCATTAATTCTGGGGACTTTGTATGTGCTGAAACACTCCCATTTCACTGTGTTACCACTTGTCAATTTTCTGCACACAAGGAGGATGCATTTTGGGCCTGCAGCCAAAAATCTGGGACTCTGTGCCACCATTGCATGCATGACTGAGTGCGCCATTAATTCTGGGGGACTTTGTATGTGCTGAAACACTCTCATTTCACTGTGTTGTCACTTGTCAATTTTCTGCACACAAGGAGGATGCATTTTGGGCCTGCAGAAAAAATCTGGGACTCTGTGCCACCACTGTGCGCATGACTGAGTGCGCCATTAATTCTGGGGGACTTTGTATGTGTTGAAACACTCCCATTTCACTGTGTTACCAATTGTCAATTTTCTGCACACAAGGAGGTTGCATTTTGGGTCTGCAGAAAAAATCTGGGACTCTGTGCCACCACTGTGCGTATGACTGAGTGCGCCATTAATTCTGGGGGACTTTGTATGTGCTGAAACACTCCCATTTCACTGTGTTACCACTTGTAAATTTTCTGCACACAAGAAGGATGCATTTTGGGCCTGCAGAAAAAATCTGGTACTCTGTGCCACCACTGCGCGCATGACTGAGTGTGCCATTAATTCTGGGGGACTTTGTATGTGCTGAAACACTCCCATTTCACTGTGTTACCACTTGTCAATTTTCTGCACACAAGGAGGATGCATTTTGGGCCTGCAGAAAAAATCTGGGACTGTGTGCCACTTTTGTGTGTTGTGTGATTGTTGTGAGCTCATGATGTCATACTGACATTACAATTAAAGCAGCATTGCAAGAATGTCATGACAATTTTGAACTGTACTTTTGTATGCTACTTTACATTGCCACAGCCACTAGTTACCTCCGAGTTGTGACTTGAATGATACGCTTCTTTTCACAGTTTATGTCTGCTTTACTTAGTTGACTACTTTTTTCATGTATAAAAAAAATGAGCAAGCCTTCCAAAATTGTTCTGACCAGGTTTGTATTTATTTGCAGCTGCTTTTCAATAACTGTTGTTCCGTGGTGTCATAAAACACTGCCTGCTGCATAACTGCTAATTAACAACAAAAGTGATATTTAACAACTAACTGATGTGATGGAGAAAAGCAGAGGAAAACAATGACAAAGACCTGGTCAGCACCAATTTAAAAGGAATGCTCCTTTCATTATCTCACGCATGAAAAAAGGTAGTTCAGCAGACTCAACTACTGCAAATTCTCGTATCATTCCAGTCAGTCAGGATGTAAGTAAAGGAAGTTGTAACACAGCATTAAAAAATATAGCTCAGAGTTCTCAACAGATTGCTGCTCTGCTGCTGCTTTACAGAGATTCATCACGTTACATAGTTATGGTGATGCATATAACCTAATATGTGAGGGCCTTACTCCCTCTGGAATATTTCTTGCTCCACACAGTGCAATATATTTCTGTGAAAACTGCCCGTAATTTCATTACAGTGTGTCACGTCATGAGGAATTACCTTTCAGAAAAGCCATACACATTCTGCCCCCCTTTCTCAGCAATGTTAGGATGTGATGACGGGGGAGCGCAGGTGCATGCTCCACTATAGTGAATGTCCGGCAGCTATCCCAATGTTTCCTTATGTTATAAGGTTCACTTTGTGGTGAAATGTGGGAACGTTTCCACTAACAAGGCTCTTCTTACTGGAAACGTGCCCACATGTTTCACCACAAACTGACCATTATAACATAAGGAAACATTCGGAAAGCTGCCGGACAATTGGATATTCACTGTAATGGAGCATGCACACATGCTCTCCCTGGCATCATGTCCTAATGTTGCTGAGAAGGGAGGCAGAATGTGGGTGGCTTTTCAGAACGGGAGTCCCTCCATCACGTGACACACTGTAATGAAATTATGGGCGGTATTCACAGAAATGTATTGCACTATGTGGCACAAGAAAGATTTCCTTGGAAGGGAAAATTTGTATTATTAAACAACAACAAAGAAAAAACACACAAAAACAGTACAACACAGTAGTGGGATGGGGTGGGGGGCCAGAAAACAATCACGTAAGTTACTGTTGCCGTGGGATGCCATGGTGGTCCAGCAGCAGGTGCAGCATTCTAACTATTTACTGCTGCTGCTCTTCTATTGTGTGGACCTGCTGTTGCAAAGCACCAACCCTCTGACTGTTCTCTTCCAGAGCCGCCCACACCAGGGAAACGTCATGCTGTGTTGTAGGGACTGTGGCGGGGTCCACTGCAGCTGGGAATCCAGGTAGCGGGGGTGGTGGCACTGGTGGAGAGGGTGGTGCTGGTGGCTGGTGGCTGTGGTGGTGGTGGAGCAGCAGCTGTACTGGCCCTCCTCCTGCTGCAGTGGTGACTGTGAGGCACAACTCCGACTCCAGAAGCACCCTCGGCCACTGCCATGGAAAGACCAGCAGTTGGATGCCTGGCTCCTTCCATGGCAGCCTGCCACTCTGCCTTGTGGTGGTTGAGCATGTGGGTGCGCTGGCCACTGGTTCCCAAATGTGTCCCACAGGGGCCACAGTGCACCAGCACACCACACACATGGCACACCATGACTGTGCTGTCTCTCCCCCCACAGAGTTAAAAAACTCCCACACTGGGGAGCTGTGGAGGTGACCAGACACAGTCCTCACATGAGTCACACAGTTCGCACCACCTTGATTTTCTAGGGCCACCTCCTGTGGCTGTGGAGGTGGTGGAGGGGGTGCTGCTGGAGCCCCTACAGCTGCTACAGATGGTGGTGGTAGTGGCGGAGAAGGTGGACGCACAGCAGCCACCAGTGGCAGTGGTGCTGCTGTTGCTGTTGCTTCAACATGGGGGGGGAAGCAACACCCTGGAGTCGGGAGCAGTCCAGCATGACACGACCACCCCCACTTGTCTGCACTCCCCTCTGACTGTGCCCATGGGCTACCGACTTGCCTTCTCTAGGGTCCATGTCCATTCCTCCCACACAAGTCCCCAGCACACACTCACACACACACAGTCACTCACACATACACACAAAACAAAACAACACTTATAAAAAAAATTAACTACCAAAAAACAATCACAAACACAATACAAAAACTAAATAAAGACAGCTTTTAAAAAAGCTGTTGTTTTTCAAAGGCAATAAGCACTTTGTCACTGACTCCTACACTGCTCTCTCACAAACCTTCTCCCTCTATGAATGCAAAGGAGAAAGTGAAACTGCTTCTCTGACTCACTTCCTTCCTGCCTGGCTAAAGCATGTGACTTACAGTACTGTAAGCCATGTGATGTGTGGGGGGCTCCCTATTTACTTTTCACTTCACCTTACTTCGCGTTAAGGCATAATGGCAACGTGAAGTAATACTGATAACGCAAAGTGAGCACCTTGCAGTGCCCACTTTGTGTTGTTCTCCACCAACGTGAAGTGGGCACTTCGCGTTCACTTCACCAGCGGATTAAAAATTTGCTGCATCTCTAACTGGGATGCGGGCGGGCTGGTTTGCTTCGAGGATCTGCGGCGAAGGGGAGATTGGATATTGGACAATGACTGACAGGAGTGGTTTGCTTTATTTCTCTTTTTTGACAAACCTTACAATCTCTGTTTTGCTTTCGATTCACACTTGGATGCAGACTGGGTTGATTCACTGATCCCAACAGGGAATGGACCCTGGCTTGTGGGGGGTGCAGCATAGTGAGTATGTGATAGTTCATTGGGATGCGATGGTGTCCAAGTGGCATACTAAATAAGATGAAATTTTTCATTTAGCAGAAATAGCTATATGGCAGTTAAGAAATCTTAAAATCTTATACAGTGTGTGAAGTGGGCGGGAAAGCAGCTTTGAAAATGAGAGCATGTTTACTGTGCTGAGCCGTGGGCATGTAGAACACATAAACCAAGTCATCATTGGCAAGAACCATGTACCACCAGCTGGCTCGAGCAGTAAACGAACGTTGAAGGGCTGCTTCACAGTTAACAGACATAACATACAGTACATTGAAAGCATAAACAATTACACCAAGACACAACAAATCATATGTTAATAGCTTCATTCAGAATAAAAACACACAATGCACCATATCAGAGCCAAAAGCTGCTTTCCTGTCCCCTTTAATCAGAAGTTTTCTACTTCGGACCAGGTGAAGAAATAGGCAGAGCACCCTGCTGTCCTGTAGACTCCATGACTCCATACAGATGCCCCTGCAGAAGCCATCCTCCTTCTCTGTGCTACTTATCCTCCAGGATCTCTCTCACACCAGGTAGCCTGGATCTATGGGATTTAAATAGTGGACTGCTTGAGCCTGATTTGTCTCTAGCAGAACCCGCCCCATAGCTTCCATAATTCCCTTCCTCCAGTTGACCTCTCTTAATCCCAGTCCCAGAAAAAAACATATCTTGTAAATTAGGCTGTTACTGCAGTGAATTAAAAGCAAGGAACAGCCCTCCCTACCCCTTACCTCAGGTTGCACTGTACTGTATAGCCTTTTCTTAAAAAATGATTCTGATATCACAAGCAGTGAATTATGATTGCAGGGCAGAAAGAGCAGCATGGACAAATGAAGTCAAAGTGGCAAACAGCCTAGTTTTAAGTGAATATCTTTTGTAATAAAGAATGGATTGTCTAAAAATAAAATATTTGGGGAATGTTATGAGATTTGAATCCTGCTGGTATAAACAATAATTGTTTTGCAGGAAACTGACAAATCATGTTGTTAGGTGTGGTTAGATCATTTTCATTTTTGACCACCTTCCAAATTACTTAGGGCACCTTACTGATGCACAAAGTAAGTGCAAGAAAGAAACAAATCTGATAATAACAAACTTTCAAGGAAAAGCTTGCTTAAAGAGGGGGGGTCACCAACAACGTCCTAAAATTACTATGGGGAGAACAGCCTGTATCTTTCAGTGGAGAACACTGAAGGATATTAAACCAGCAACTTTGTCAGGAATAGTCACCAGCTGAGTGTAGACTAAAAAGGGGAGCACCAGGAAGTGTTCCCCATAAAATCCCAAGACAGATTGGAGTGGTGGATACATGGAACAGTCTACCAGCAGAGATGGTGGAAACAAAAGCAGTGGTGGGCAAGCATGCATGAGATAGGCACAAAAGGAATCTTAGTAGAAAAGTTGAGGGGAAGTAGCCAGAGATCAGGTAGGGTCTATGGTGACAGTATAGGCAGGAACGAACTGGGTAGACCAGGTGGGCTAAGCAGTCTTTATCTGCCGACAGAGTCTATGTTTCTGTGTTTCTGTAAGTTTGATCCAGGCCCTACTTGGCTGCTCATGGAAGTGGTAGAGATACTTTGTCTGGTAAATTGGGAGAAAATAAGAAGTTTATTAAGAGAAACACTGGTTCTGGTAGCCTTGAAGAAAGCCTTGGTAAGGCAGTTTTAAAAGAACTCCTCTCCTGATCTGGGTGGTTCAGCACATTTCCATGCTGGTATTTAGCTGCCCATACTAGGGAGGCTGTTAGAAAAGATGGCGGGGATTCATTTTCAGGACAATCTGGAACAGTTTGACATTCTAGATGTCAGCCAGTCAAGGTTTAGGAAATGGTGTCGTGTGTAGACTGTGCTGGTAAGGGTTGTACATGATCTGGAGATGGATAATGGTAAACTATCCATGCTGACATGCTTAGGTTTTTCAGCTGCATTCAATACAATGGGCCACAGTGTGCTGCTGGATTACCTGTGCAGTTTTGCAGGGATTTCAAGAGCAGTTCTTTCCTGGCTCCGTTCTTTCCTGCAAGGAAGAGAGGAGGCAGTGAAAATAGTTATGTAGTCATCTTCCTGGGCTTCTGTTCCCTTTGGAGTGCTGCAGAGGTCTGTGGTGGCTCATACGATTATAAGTGTGTTTCTTTTTCCCCTCAGGGAGATTGCTAGGAGGTATGGCCTGGGTGGACAGCTGTATGCTTATGACACTCATCTACAGTTCTCATTTTCAATGGACACCCATTGTTCATTATCTGTAACTGACAGTTGTGTATTTGAGGTTACAGACTGGTTGAATTGAATCTGAAATTTATTAAAAGACTTGCAACCAAAATAAGTTAATGTTGGTACATCATTAAGAGAAACATACACACAACTATTGAACATCAAAGAAAAAAACAACAAAAGGTTAATCCATCATTTTACTGGTTCAGTGGGCACTAAGTATGCTTGTGCAACGTCGATAGAATGATTGGTAGGTAGAATGCATGGTAGAAGAAGAGGAATCAGCATTTATGTAGCGCTTTTCATACACAGTATCCCAAAGCGCTTTACAAGCAATGCTAGACTGGTAGTGAAGTGACTGAATGTGTGGTGGCGGCCATATTGCACATCATCGCCCACACACAGCCTGGATAATTGCATGAACCGGTTTATGGGAAGGGGAATGTTGGCCAGGACACCGGGAATGTTCCCTGCTCTTTGCGAAGAGTGCCCTGGGTTCTTTTACTTCCACCTGGACACCCACCAGGACAACACCAGGATGGGCAGAAGGGACCTCGGTTTAACGTCTCATCCAAAGGACAGCACACACCAGCAGTACAGCACCCCGCAATACTGCACTTGGATGCCAGCGATTTTTAGGTGCAAATCCCAATCCTGGTGTGGGACGAGAACTCACAACCTTCTGGTCCAGAGGTGGATGTGCTACCAGCTGAGCCACGCTAACACCTTGTGTACTGTATATAGCTTTGAGTCCTTATGTAATGTAGATTTTTGGTCATTCACTCTATCTCTATTCCCATTTCAGGGAATATACTGTATACATTTTTTTTGTTTATTAAATTTTGTTGACTGGGTAGACCCACTGAGATTAAAAGTCCCTTTTTCAGGGGCAACCCCAGAATTAGTTTACAGGAAACAAATCAAATGCTAAAATAGGTATTCACATTAATGTTGTAACACAATAAATATACAGACCAAAACAAAGTAAGCAAAGTTACAGAGATGAAGCAAATACATAAGCTGTTATACAACATCCATTAATAACATCATAGTCATATTATAATTCAAAAACTTGTTGGAAACGGATCAGAAAGAGAACTCTGAGACAGGACAGAAAAATATGAGGCAGCTGTTTTCACCAGTAACAATTACAGTGACTCCTCCCAAGGTAAAGGGTCTTAACACTATGTTTGAAACCAGTTACAGTACCGCAGTCCAGGATTTATGGAGGGAGGTTGTTCCAGATTTATGGAGCAAAGCAAGCAATGGATCTGCTGCTTGCTTCTAAGTAGGGAACATCCAGGAGGGAGCTGGATGAGCAGCAAAGAACTCTTTGTTGTGGCTTGGACTTTAGAATATCCCATAGGCTGGGAGGAGGGTACCAAGGACTACTTTGCACCTAAGGCACAGAGAGGGGAGTCCAGCCTACTTTCAAAAGAGGTCCACTTTAGTAGGGAGAAAACTCTGCAGTGATGCTCCCTACTGGAGACACTAGAGGCAAAATGCCCAATCTTAATATATAACATTTTAAGCTTGTTTCCCTCATTGATTGCCTTACTGGGGCACCATATAGCAGATGTGGTAGCAGGATACTGTTGGTGATGGTTGGTCATGCAATCTGGCTGAGGTAGGCCCTAAAACAGAACATTGGCCAAGCTTTTGATGGACAGCTTTTAACAGGTAGTCACCATGGGACCTGTGTTCTCAAGGCATAGGGTCAGGAAGCATAGGCAAACCAGGAGAAGTTATAATGTTTGTAAGTAGCATTTTATTTTTATCAATAACAATAAAATAAAAAATATTGTGCAGGATAACTCATACAGGCAGTACAAACAAAACAAAGTCATTCCTCTGAGGGTATCTCTAAATCTAAATCTCAGCCTCCCTTCCCCCCCCCCCAAACAAATATTGTTGTCTTTTATAAGATATTTACACCTGGCAATTAAATTATGCATCCTGTTCTCCTGCCCCCTGACAATGCCTATCTGGTGAAGTGCTGGGGAAGCAGCTTTCAGGCGACTAACTACTTGGAACCTGTTTGCCTTAAAATACATTTGGTAACTGCTTATTTGAAAGTCTTAGCTCAGTTTTCCCAAAGCACCAACTGGAGTGCAGCATTGTTTTTTGTTTTCTTGTTCAGTACGAGGGTTAGCCGCCCCAGATCCTGCACCCCCCCACATACTACTGAAGCTGAGTGTACCTGTTTCCAGTGCTAAATAAATGCCCCAGTCTGCTAATGCCAAATTTGCTCCAGTGTTACCCTCCTTATTTTTATTGCAATTTCTTGCAATATGGCCTGGTTTACAGAAACATAGAAAATGATGGCAGAAAAGGAGCAATTGGCCTAACTAGTCTGTCCATTTTCCCTACCTACTGTAATACTGCAGACCCTGCTTGATCTCCAGCATAGGTCTTCCTTTCCTATCCATTAAGGTTCTATTTTGCCTTCCCTTTTGCCTATCCCATGCTTTTTTGAATCCTGCTACAGTTTTTGCCCTCACCACCTCTGCTGGGAGGCTGTTCCAGGTATCCACTACTCATTCTGTGAAGAAGTACTTCCTCATGTTTCCCCTTAGTCTTCCCCAGTCCAGCTTCATAGCATGCCCCCTTGTTCTTGAGCATCTTTTTTTCTGAAAAATGTTCCCCTCCTTTACCTTATTTATACCTGTGAGGTATTTGAAAGTCTCTATCATATCCCCTCTTTTAGGTGTACATATTGAAGTCCTTTAGGCTCTCCTCATAGGGTCTCCAGTGCAGATCCTTTATCATTTTAGCTGCCCTCCTCTGGACTGTCTCTACCCTGTCTATGTCCTTCTGGAGATGTGGTCTTCAGAACTGGACACAGTACTCTAGATGATGTCTCACCAATGACCTATACAGCGGTATCACCACCTTCCTCCTTCTGGTGGTGATACTCCTCCTTATGCATCCAGGCATCCCACCATCTTGTCACACTGTTTGGCCACCTTTAGGTCATTGGATGTGATTAACCCCAGGTCTCTTTCCTGTTTTGTGGTCATCAGTAACCTTCCCCCCACCTTGTATTCTGCCCCTGGGTTTCTGTGCCCCAAGTCCATGATTTTGCACTTCTTCTCATTGAAAGTTAATTGGCACACTTTTCCTAGATCCCTATTCATCCCCCACCCCTCCCCACGGAGTGTCTACCCTATTGAAGACTTCAGTGTTACCTGCAAAAAAGCATACCTTTCTTTCTAGCCCCTCTGCAATGTTGCTTATAAAGATATTAAAGAGGACTGGTCCCAGTACTGATCCCTGTGGCATCTGGCTGGTCACCCTTCCTTCCTCTGAATGAACACCATTAACCACCACCCTCTGTTGCCTCTCCGACAACCAATTTCTTGCCCAGTTTACCACTTTTGGAGCCACTCACAGCCTGCCCAGCTTGTTTATGAGTCTTCTATGTGGAATGGTGTCAAAGGCCTTACTGAAATCTAGGTAGGCCACATCCACTGCTCCACCCTGATCTACTTCCCTGGTTACCCAGTGAAAGGAATCTATCAGATTTGTTTGACATGACCTCCCCCCAGTGAATCCATGTTGCCTTGGATCCTGTAAGCCACTGATTACAAGATATTCCACAATCCTTTCCTTCAGCGATAATTTCATTATATTCCCCACCACTGAAGTCAAGCTGACTGGCCCATAATTGCCAGCCTCCTCCCTGCTACCACTTTTGTGAAGTGGGACTACATTTGCTCTCCTCCAGTCCTCTGGTTCCAGTTCCAGCTCCAGTGAGAGGTTGAACAGGACTGTTAGAGCTGCAGCCAGCACCTCCCTGAGCTCCTTCAATATCCTTGGATGTATCCCGTCTGGCCCCATTGCCTTGTCCACTTTCAGATTTGCAAGTTCCTTTAGGACTTTCTCCTCTCTAAATGGACTAGTGTCCAGGTCCTTTCCTTTAATGCACCTGTCTCTTATCTGTGGTCCCTCACCTTCCCCTTCCTCCATGAACACTGAACAAAAATATTTGTTCAGGATGTTTGCTTTTCTGTATCCCCCTCAACACACTCCCCCTTTCCCTCCTTAGCTTTACAATCCCTCACTGGTCTTTCTCCTTTGGCTTAGATACCTGTAAAATGTCTTGTCCCCTTTCTTTACTGCCTGGACTATTTTTTCCTGATGAAGACCAACCTTGGTCGAAGCACTGGGGAGTTAGTTTTGAGGCTGCTAGCCATCTTGTCTGCACTGCAGTTTGGATGTTTGTTTAAAAAAGCAACAAGTTTTTGAGCAGCTACTCGAATCTTTGAAGCTCCTCACATCCTGACCTGAATCATCGAGTGCTGAGTTGTTTTAGACAGGCTTCTCATTGTACACCTCCCTATCCTCCTCCCTTTGCTTCTCCTCATACCTCCTGAATGCTAACTTTTTTGCCCTTACCTTCCCAGCCACCTCGTTTGAGAACCATTGTGGTCTCTTTTTCCTCTTGGTTTTGCTTACTTGTCTGAAACAGAGGTTTGTTGCCTTCCCTATGGCCCCTTTTAGTTTTGTCAACTGTTCAACCAGTCCACTCATTTCCATCCCCCCACCAAGGCATCGCTGAGGCATTCCCCCATCTGTGTAAAGTCATCCCTCCTGAAGTCCAGGACTCTCTTCTTAGTGTAGTTTGATTGTGGATCAGTAGTTGTATTGAACCATACCATGCAGAGATCACTGGTCCCCAGGTGGCCCCCCACCATGATGTCTGCAATGCTGTCCCTGTTGGTGAGTATCAGGTCCAATATTACTCCCTCTTGAGTGGACTCTCTTACTAGTAGCCTAAGGAATGCCCCATGCAGGGAGTGCAGGATGTTCCTGCTCCTGGTCAAATCTGCAGCTGGGATGCTACAGTCCACTTCTGGCAGATTGAAGTTCTCCACCAGCAGTATCTCCCCCTTTATCGCCATCTTTTGAATGGCTTCTACCAGTACCTTATCCATCCCCCCCCCCGTGCTGGAGGTTTGTAGATCACCCTAGTGCAAATAATTGTTCTGTTCCCTTTCTCTATAGCGACCACAGTGCTCCACCCTTCCCTGTATTCTTTGTGTCTCTGTTGTTTTTCTGCTATCCCTTACATAAAGAGAAATTCCTCCCGTTCTTACCCTCCCTGTCCTCTTATTACAGTTATAGCAAATAAAGTCTTTGGGTGCAGATTTGTAACCCCCATCAGAGTTCTTACCTGATCGGGGCTTAAGCCAGGAAAAAGAGGGTCTTACCATTCCATGGATGTGACTTTGCTATCGCGGTGTCTGTCTGGCCATCTTATAGTCTTCACCAACATTGCTTTGGTCATTTTAGAGTTTAACACTAATTTATTCATTTTTAACCAATTTTCAAGTTGCTTGATATTGTCTGCCAACCCTGAGTTTAGGAAGGAGGGATCAGAGTGGCTTCAGTATTGTACAACATCGTCTTGGCCCCACCACAGTTTCCAGGCATGTAATTTATAAACAGAGAAAAGAGCAAAGGGCCAAGTATCAAGTCCTTCTCTGTACTTCAGAGGAACTGCAACCTCTGAGGCACCATGAAGGCAAAGGAACCCTTTTGAGGAGGTTTCTAACCATAGAGGTTCTACAGGAACAAAGTTCTCTTACACTAAAATTACCTTTGGGAATGTTAGATGAATCCCAAAAAATACAAAGCCAAAAGCATGGTGAAGAATGTTCAGAACACACTGTTTCCTATAGTGATCGGAAGAACCTTCATCCAGATACAGATGAAGCCATCACCAAGCTCAACTCACAGTGGAAAATGTGATAACCTTTGGCATAGAAGAGAAGAAAGCACCATTGTGAAGGGACCATGTAGGGGACCAAGGCCATATGTAGGTTGCCACCCCCTCAGGCTTATTGGTTTATTAACTTGTAAACTTCCCAAAAAACACAATGTCAAAGGTGAGGAGAGGCACGATCAAACCTACAACACTCTGCTTTGAAATGGCAGGGAACTTTAGAGGGGCACTGAACCCTTGTGGTATGATTTTCAATGTGAGCTAGAAGTTTGTTGAAGGTACTGGGCACAGAGCCCTAGAAAGCATGCACCAGGAATACAATATATCCATTTATTCAATGCAGTTATACATGCCACTCCTTTAGAAATTGAAGCAAAGAGTTGGCTTACCTTTTATTGTTTAAATTCTAGTACAAAACAAGTGGATAAAGCAGAATATGAAGGTCTTATGGAATTCCATGAGGCAAGTAAGTGGAGGAATCAAGTCAGTTTGGGTTTGTAGAAAGATGCAAAAGATGTGACTTAATGGCCATATACATCTTCCTTTCATAAAATGCATACAATGATGATGAGGTTAGTTTACATCAGGAGGACATGGTACTGTAATAGTATAATGATGAGCAGGCAGAGACTGGTTGTAGATGTCTGTTTATATTATGGAAGTGAAATTGAGAATGCATTTCCTTTAGCTTTAAAGTCATGTCTGGTGGGAATGCTTGTGAAGAACGGTGCTGAGCTCCAAAGTGGGAGACCTGGAGTAAGGCTGAGAAACAGAGCCCTATAGTTATAAGGATCTGGGAACTTTTAAGGAGAATTTTAGCAGCTGATCTTATGCTGACAGGGCACATTCCAATATGATGGAGAGACACAAGACATTAGGATGCAGACGAGAAGTGCAGTGTCTTTATTGGGTGCTAGGGTGTGATGTCAGTATTCAGGACAGGAGTATGCTGGTAGCCTCATGGCTTCTTCTTTGAACAATGGAATGCATTGTAAGCCCAATGGCTTCTGGAGCAGAATATACAGCACTCTGCCGCAAACTCAGTGGAAGAGACAAGGCAAGGCTTACTTGATGAGATTCCATTATTATCTCGTAGATGGCAGTAAAAATTATGCAAAACCAAGAAGTAAATGTTGCACAATATTCAAAACCAGACTGCAGAGCCCTTGAGATGAGCTAAGAATTGTTATTTGAGGAAGGGACTGCCATTTAAGTTGTGAAAAGTGTGAGTGAACAGCCTCTGAGAAGCTGATTGGTTGGGATTCAAGAACAATGAAAAGCTTCCAGGTACAACTGCATTATATATTATAAAGTAGTCATTGAGTTAGGATTTAAAGATTTTGCAGAACAAGGAGACAATCAAATAAATAGGGATCTACCATATCTTGGTGCCGCATTTAGGGCACCGCGTCAAGACAGCACCAGAGTTTGGTGACTGTCATTAAGAGTGACCTGTCTGTTTGAGGGGGGCTGTGCCCCATGCACTCCCCTTTTGAGGGGCTGTGCACCCCACTCCCCTTACTAAATATACCAGGGAGGGCGGACTTCAGGGAGGGGGACACAGATAGGTCGCTGTAAAGACATTCACCAAAATCTGGTGCTGTCTTGACGCGGCACCCTAAATGTGGTGTTGTAACATTGGTATCCCAACAAATAGAGACCTAAAGCACTACAGTACCAGAGCTGTGGTTGCTGATCTGGTCCATTGATGATGATGAGAGTCACCAATGTACACTGCATGGAGACATACAGTATGGATGAGTCCTGATATGAGCTAAAGAGTTACTGCAGAAAGAGACTACTGGATGGAAGAATAAGGTCCTGATGGCACTACAGTTTCTGAACCATGATTATGTGATTGTACAGCTTCCAACAAGCTGAATGGTAGGGTCTGTGAACAGTGGAATATATCTAGCAGATTCAGGAGTGATAGGGGTCTACTGGAGGTATTGTAGCCAGTTCAGGCCCTGGAGGAGGGGCACCAGAAGTATTTGAAGAGAATGCAGGAGTGCTTGGGATGGGGTGTGGGCAAGGAAGGAGACAGAAACAGTCACTATTCTAGGGATATTACATTTTTTCATTAGAATTTACTTGGCTAATTAAGTGACAAACTCATCATTAAGGTTAGGAGGTAGAGCTGGATCAACAGGAACAGTTGATGGATTAGCATGGAGGGTGGCAGATTATAGTTTAAAGAAAACACCAGCCCGCTGGTGCAGAGTCACGGTTGCTGTCTGCGGCCCACATGACCCGGGTTCAGGAACGGGACCCGGGAATCAGAGGGCCGGTTGGGGGGAGTAGGATTGAGCATCTGGTGGACTGCTCTCCTATTCCGGGGAGGTGGGGTTGAGTGTCCGATGCATAACGGGCCCCTGACGGAGTCCAGGAGTTTCACTGTGATCAGTGTCTGCATGTTTGGGGGGTGGAGTGGACATGGATTATCATTGCATAACCCCACCCCCATGGGGTTTAAAGAATACAAAAATGCTGTCCCCCGCTAATGATGCCAGATCTGTTGCCATCCCCTCTGACCACCAGAGTTCACCTATCGGTGGTCCCACTCGGGGGGGGTAAGCCCGAGTATGAGGAGATGGCTACCAGAGCCAGGCTGAGCTGTACGGGGGCTCAGGGAGCCAGCAAAAAAAGAAAAAAGCATTTTCTGGGCTGAAACATAGGAAGGTATTATCATGGTATCTTCATGGCCTGGAGAGCTGACAATAGTTTAGCTAGTGCTCTATTCTTATAGTCCAGGGAAATGTCAATGCACTGTTCTTAGAGAGCGTTTGGAGGTAATGGAGTCAAGCACTTTTACATCCAATCTGTGCTTATCGGGTTTGCTAGCAGACCCGGAAATGGTGATTTGAGAAGTAGAGCAAAACAATTAAGAAATCAGAGTAGGGTGTATAGAGCTTTAATGTCCAAACTATAGGGAATAAATCAAACTAGATGGACTAAAAGGATTACTTGGTTTACTAGGTATGATAGGCAAAAGAAGACCTCAGAGCCCTTCGAAATTGCCTGTCATGTTCAGTGGGTGGATTAGTGACATCATCTATTTGATAGTAAATAGACCTCGAGCCCTTGTTTAAAAACTGTTAAAAGATATTTTATCTACCAGATCTTGTGGGAGTTTGTTCGATAAATAGGAAGAGCAAATTGTAACAAAATTATTCCTCTTATTTGTGTTAGCCCTTGGAATGATCAGTTGTTTGTTGTGTGAGCCCAAGTTTGTATTTCTTGTGTTAAATTGAAGACCGCACTGAGCCATTAGATCTTTGTTATTAAGTATGTTGAACAGAAACAGAGCACCCTTCTTCTCCCCAGGAATGTGAGTCTATCTTCATGACTCATAAGATCTTACCCCCTTATTATTTTGTAGCATGCCTTTGAGTCTTTTCAATAAGGTTAATATCTCTTTTTAAGTAGGAATTCCAGAATGGAGACCCGAAATCCAAATGGGGGAATGACGTACAGTAGGTTGTGTAAATTGGTAAAAGACATTATTTATTCCTTGGCATGAATGAGCATTGACTTGACCTTAGAAGTCCATTAGTTGTTATAGATACTTGAGTACAGTGATATGATGATGACAACTTGTTATATATTATGATACTCAGGTCCCTTTCTTTAGTTACTCAATGAAGCTGCACATTATCTAAAATGTATGGATAGTTGGGGTTGGTTTTCCCTAGGTGTAAAACAATGCATTTTTCTGGCTAAATTGTCATCTTATTTAGTATTGCCCAGTCCTGTAAGACTTTTAAGTCATTGCTTAACGACAGATGTTTATCAGCCGTATCAACCTCACCTCACAGTTTCGCGTCATTGGCAAATTTGGTCAATGTATTTGTGACATTATGATTCATGTCTTTTATAAAGAGAGTAAAAAGAGCTGGCCCCAACACTGATCGCTGAGGAACCCCACTTTCAACACTACCCCTTATTGAGAATTTACCACTGATCTTGACACATTGGGATTGGTCCATTAGCCAGTGATGGATCCATCTTACAATGTCATAGCTGATCCCCATATTGTAAAGTTTGTCAGCCAGGAGGCTATGAGGCATAGTGTTAAATCACTTCCTCAAATCTAACAGGATCACGTTGGCTGATTTACCACTGTCTAAACTCCTGCTAATTTTCTCATAAAAGGCAATAAGATTTGTGGTGCATGACAAGCCTCTCCTAAATCCATCTTGAGTAATGTCTTCCAAATCCAGAGTTTACACTTCTCTGTCCAGAATTTGTTTTACTAGTCTTTCAATTGTCTTGCTACAGAACGAGATAAGTCTTATGGGTCTGTAGTTTGATACATTGTTCTTATTCCCCTTTAGTGAATAGGAACCACCACTGCCTGCCTCCAGTCACTTGGAATGACTCCTGATACCATTGATCTATTAAATAGAATTGCGAAAGGATAAGCCAACACATCTGCCATATCCCTTAAAAATCTAGGTTGTATGTTGTCAGGCCCTGCCGAAGTATTACCTTTGATATTACCTAATGCAGTCCTAACCTCTGGTGCTGTAAAACACTGTTTGTGAATACTTTAGAATTCAAATGGAATGGAAATGTAGCTGCAGTGGCATCTGTATGGATGTGAGCTCCAGAAAGATAAGGCAGGAGTGTTGAGGTGTTGAGGTGGGATGTAAAGTATTTGGCAGATATGTGGGATAACAAGGGCTGCCAACTGAGCATGCTGAAGAAGATGAAGAATTGGTTGGTGGCGTATTATTTACTGAGCAAAAGTGGACATGTTCAACAGAACTGGGGAGCAAATTAGGCCAAGGGAGACACCACGGGCTGTTGTCTTTTGGGTTTTGTCAACTGGTTGTCCAAGCCATGGCTGAGCTAACGGACATCACATAGGATGCAGGTAAACTCTGTGGACAAATGACCTGTTGACCAGACCAAAGTAAGGGTACACAACCAACAGGAGGCTGGAAGTAAATGCCTGTTAGTAAGCAATGAGTAGCAAACTGAGGTATAGCAAAAAAAATACAACTTTAAATAAGGAATGGAAATTAGCAAACACAGAATGGAATCCAGTCCATGTTTTACCTAGAGTAATATGTGTATTATGTGCAGTAATAACACAACTCATAGTTCTTGTTAGCCCATATTCAGGATTTCTACTAAGTCTTAATTCAGAATTTCTGGTAAGGAAGGTAACCCACATGCAGCAGTTTGGTGAGTTGAATGGGAAGTAAAAATAATACAAAATGCAAGTGTCCTGAATTGTTTATTATAACTTCTCACTTAAAAGTAATCAGAGGGTGTTTTTCTTGGAGCAACACCTCAGGTCTGGGATGCAGGATTTAGCCACAAGGAAATCCACAGTGCACAGAGCAAAGCTTATACTGTAAGTATAAATTTTGTTTAATTTATTAAAGGAAAGACGTGGGAAGCGGGATATCCTCCTTTTCTTTAGGTGTACTGTATATCTATGTAACACCAGCTCGGGGGGAACTCACAGGAGCACCAGGAGCAAATGGTTTCTGAGGCTCCAAACACTTTCTACATTACAGTGGATGTAAAGACAAGGCATTAGAGAAGAAATACTGCTGGAATAATTGCAGGTATAAGCTGTTGAAGAGGACCTACAAAATAGAGAAAGGGAGAGAAGAATGTGAAACAAATGCAGAGCAAATAAAGTGCAAATTAAATGTGCACACACTTCCCTTCCCCCCTCAAAAATTAAAAAAAAGATAGATAACTGGACTAGTGGTGGCAGGCACAGCAGCTTCTGAGCTCCAGCTGAATTAGGGGCAGTGTAGCCCCACCCCCACATCAGGGGCTTACCTTAATCCACCTCTGGACCAGAAGGTTGTGGATTCTCGTCCCACACCGGGATTGGACTTGCACCTTAAAATCGTTGTCATCCGAGTGCAGTACTGGGGGGTGCTGTACTGCTGGGGTGTGCCGTCCTTCGGATGAGACGTTAAATCAAGGTCCCTTCTGCCCATCCTGGTGTCGTCCTGGTGGGTGTCCAGGTGGAAGTAAAAGAACCCAGGGCACTCTTCACAAAGAGCAGGGAACATTCTCGGTGTCCTGGCCAACATTCCCCTTCCCATAAACCGGTTCATGCAATTATCCAGGCTGTGTGTGGGTGATGATGTGCGATATGGCCACCACCACACATTCAGTCACTTCAATACCAGTCTAGCATTGCTTGTAAAGCGCTTTGGGATACTGTGTATGAAAAGCGCTATATAAGTGCTGATTCTTCTTCTTCTTCTTCATGAGCTCTGTGGGGTCTCAGCCACAGCACCCAGCTAGTCAGACACCATCCTTTCTGCTGGACCTCTGAATCCTGAGACTCCACTGCAGTAGGGACCAGACAGGCAGAAGAAGGCAACTAGAGGATATCTTCAGCATCATCAGACACCCCAGACATCCTGGATGGTGAACCTCACAGGGAAGCAGATTTCCTGGCCGCAGGACATGTAGCAGGATCAGGAATTAAGTGAAAGAGCCCCTTATGTTGTACTGATAAGGTAGCAGAAGCAGGAAAACAGTACAGGGACAAAATGGAAACAAGGATGATGGTGCCCATGTTGCCTAACCCTTGATCCACAGGGACTTCTGATACAGGGTGTACGGCTCCATATTGCCTGTGAATTTGGACCAGTTAGGAACTGAAGAGCTGCAGCAGCATGGATCCATGTTGCAGGTATCTTTGCAGAGATACTTATGATAGCAGAATTTCAGCCTATGGGGAATAACTTAGTAACTTGGTCATGTGTAGGCAGAAGTAGGCTATGAGCCCATCGAGACAGTCTCCCCACACAGTGTGGGACATGCGTATCCTAGTAACCCAAGTGTATATCAAGTTCCCTTTTAAATGTGTTAAAATTAATAATATTAACAAGGTGTTGGGGGAGTTTATTCCATTGTGTTGGCACTCTGACAGTAAAAGAGTTGTCCCTTTTTTCGGCATAAGTCCTAGGTATTTCAAACTGGTTGTTATGTGATCATAGATTTAACTGTTGATCCAGAGGCTTAATACCACAATCTGTCCTAAGTACCTTGTCATTTATTATACTGTGGAACAGCAGGTAATCCCCTCTTGTTCTTTCCTTTAATGACATACGGTTCAATTCTCCTAATCTTATATCATAGAATTTGTTCTTTAACCTGGGGATTAACTTTGTGGCTCTCCTCTATACCACCTCCAGCAGATTAATATCCCATTTGTGGTACAGTGACCAGAAGGGTGATGCGTAGTCCAAGTGTGGATGAACATAATTCTTATAGAGGTTTAGTATGCAGTGTTCGTCTCTGGTTGTAAATGATTTTTTGTTATACTGATAGAGTTGTTCGCTTATTGTCCAGCTGTTGTTGTCTGTGTGTGCTTATTGAAAGAATTGTCAATGATGACACCTAGATCCTTTTTAGTAGTTGCAACAGGTAATTGTTTGTTGCTTATAAAGTATGGTCTTAATGGATTATTTTGACCAAGGTGTAACACTGTGCATTTGTTTAGGTTTAGTTCCATCTTATTGTCTATTGTCCAACCTGTTATTAATTTCAAGTCCCTGACAAGAAAGTTATATTTACACTCTGCATCTACCACACCTGTGATTTTTGTGTTGTCTGCAAATTTTGCAGTTTTATTGGTGATACCAGTGTTTAGATCATAAATGAAGCAGTT
Source organism: Neoceratodus forsteri (assembly GCA_016271365.2). NCBI lineage: Eukaryota > Metazoa > Chordata > Ceratodontiformes > Ceratodontidae > Neoceratodus > Neoceratodus forsteri. Next base: position 1,228,051,963 of record CM057450.1, read on the forward strand.
AAATAAACAAATTCTGGCCAGAGCTGATACGGCTGCAGCCGAGCTGACTGAAGTCATGGTGGAACATGGCACTGTCTGCCGTGTCCAAGATGGCAGAAAAACATTAATTCAAGCACTGCTATTCTCTAACTGGGCGTCACTCCATCCCTCTTAAGCTGACCCTGTGGACCGCAAGCTGCAGCCACAGGAACTTACTGATACCCAGCTACTTTACTGTTTCCAGTGTAATACCCCCCCTCCATAATATCCCTCAGTCCTCAAAGTATAAAATAGTATTCCAGATATCACATCACATGAACTTTATCTTTCATAGTCTATAAGTTCTAGTACATTTTTAAGAGAGCTCTTCTGCCATATAAGAAAAGGTTTGGTTCAGCCACAATGGTCTCATTTGATAAACAGCGACCTGTCTTAGACTTTTTTCACATCTTAATTAGTGATAAATTATTTATTAAATTACTTTAGAAAGTCACCCTCCCATACTGGGGAACTTTCTCCAATTAAAGCTAATACATTTTAATGGGTGGGGGCTCCTTACTTGCTTTTATTCACTGTCATAGGGATTGGAGACCAACTCAGCCAATCAGATCCCTTATTTAGCCTTTCTCACACTAGGTATGCAAATGAGCTGATAAAGGCACCCAAGGTATACTAATGACCTTCTGACCTAATGTTTGCGTAATTTAAATTTTGTCATAACCTAAGTCCAAAGAAAGTAAAAATTGTGTAACCCCCCGGTTCATTTAAACTCCCGGTTCATTAAAAAAAGAGTAATAATTGTTAAATTTAAAATTTAAATCAGTAGTTTATTAATGATACACTATCTCTCCAGTTGTTTGTCAGATTTTTTACTCACTATAATCGCAACAAGGTGATGTTGGGGAGGTGGTCTCTGGGAATAATGGCACTGTGGGCAGAAAATAAGGACCATGGTCTTTGGCCTTGGTCCTAATCTGCTACCCACAGAGCAAGTATTTATTTCATTTTTATTTACCAGATGAGTGCACTAGAAAAAACAGTTGCCTATGTTCAGGCACTGCCTAGGAGGACAATAATTAACAGCAACAATACATACATACTTTAGGCATTAAATATTCCCTTATGTGTCAGCATTGCTCAGTTTGCAGAACATCCACCTCTGGGCCAGTGGGTTGTGGGTTCTAGTCCCATACTGGGATTGGACTCATACCATCAACGCTGGCACCTGAGTGCAGTACTAGGGGGGTGCTGTACTTTGGATGAGACATTAAACAGGTCCCCTCTACCCATCTCTGGTGCTGTCCTGATAGGTGTCCAGGTGGAAGTAAAAGAACCCAAGGCACTTTCTGTAGCAGTAGGGGAATTTCCCCAGTGTCCTGGCCAGCACTCCCCTTCTTATAAAACTGGTTCATGCAGTTGTCCAAGGCTGTGTGTGGGTGCTGAAGTGTGAAATGGCTGCCACTACACATTCTGTCACTTCACTACCAGACTAGCATTGTATGTAAAGCATTTTAGGATACAATGTGTATAAAAAATGCTATATAAATAATGATTCTTCTTCTCATACCACTTCCCCACATTCCATTATTGCTGTAGAAATCTGGGCCTAATTTAGTGCCAGCAACAGGCTCATAAAGTGGTCTTTGTGCAGAGTGCTGTGAAAAAACTCCTAATAAATGCCTGGAAATCTAGGGGCAGGCAGCAGAAAGTTAAAAAATAAAGGAATCTAGCCATCAATTCCAGGTCTTGAAACTAAGTTAATGAAAAGCATATCTGTAGCCTCTCGCATTCTTTTGCCCACCAACTCAACAGGGCATTAGTCTTGTGTTTTTTTTTTCTTCCTGTTGGTAGCTACCATCCCCCAACTAGAAAAAAAGTGTCTGGAAGTTTTATTTTTTAAATTTACCAAATCAATATAATGTTTTGGTCCTTGGCTGATCAAGACAATTATTTTTGGTCACTAGACTGAATTTTTAGCAGCATCGTACACCTTGCTTCTTCCCAGAATGCAGCTGTGTACAGGTTGCAAGACTGACTCTACCTGTAAGGGTAAATAATTAACAAATACATTTGGAAAAATCTCTGAGACTGTGACACCTGTTACTGTGCATTCCTGATCCCAATCCCTTCCCCCAGTAAAACCTGCACTATGAACTCTTATAACACTTCCCACACCTTTCCATAGCTAGGCACTACAAGGGTTAGCACTTCCTAAAAATCCACACTATCTAGCTGTCTATCCCACAACTTCCCAACAGCTAGACACTATGAGACATAGAAACATAGAATTTGTCGGCAGATAAGGACCGCTTGGCCTACCCAGTCTGCCCATTTCCCTGCCTACTGGATAAGCTGCAGATCCTAGTTAACCAGCAGCCTACTTCTTTTTACCCCCACCCCCTAGAATTGCCTTATGACTGTCCCATGCATGCTTGAATTCCACCACTGTTTTTGACTCCACGACCTCCGGAAGGCAGTTGGCCATCCACAACCCTCTCTGCCGAAAAATACTTCCTTAAATTACCCTCTAGGCCGCCCCTCTATCTTCAGATTGACTTGCCTTGTTCTTGCACACTCTCTTTTTGAAGATGCTACCCTCTTGGACTTTTGCTGTTGATTCCCTTGAGGTACTTGAAGTTTCTATCATGTCCCCCCTCTCCTCCTTTCCTCGAGGCTATACATATTAAGCTCCTTAAGTCTCTCTTCATATGTCTTCGGTGCAGACCCTGCACCATTTTAGTTGCCCTCCTCTGGACAGCTTCCATCCTGTCTATGTCTTTGTGAAGACTGGGTCTCCAGAACTGCACGCAGTACTCCAGATGGGGTCTGACCAGCTGTCTGTACAGAGGGATAATAACTTCCTGTTTTCTACTGGTGATGCCTCTCCCTATGCATCCCAGTATCCCCCCAGCCCTCCTTGCTGCCCTCTCACATTGCTTGCCCACCTTTAGGTCATCTGATATGACTACCCCCAGGTCCCTTTCCATTTTTGTTGTTGTTAGTATTTCACCCCCCATTGTGTACTCTTCCCCTGGGTTTTTGTTTCCCAGGTGCATTACCTTGCACTTCTTAGCATTGAATCTAAGCTGCCATACATTTGACCATTCCTCTAACCTTGCCAAGTCCCTTCTCATCCTTTCCACCCCACCTTGTGCATCAACTCTGTTGCAGATCTTTATGTCATCTGCAAAGAGACATACTTTCCTCCCAGTCCCTCTGTAATGTTGCTTATAAAGACATTGAGAGGACGGCCTAATACTGAACCCTGTGGTACCTATGAAACCCCCTTTCTTCAGAGTGGACTCCATTTACTATTACACTCTGTGTCCTATTCTCCAGCCAATTTTTACCCAGGCCGTCATCTTGGGACCCCTCCCAGGCTAGCTAACTTGTATATTAATCTTTTGCGTGGGACTGTGTCAAATGCCTTGCTAAAGTCTAGGTAGGCCATGTCACAGCCCCTCCTGATCTACTACTTTGGTCATCCAGTCAAGAAATCTATCAGATTTGTCTGGCATGACCTTCCCCTGTGAATCCATGCTGCCTTGTGTCCTGTGCCCCTCTGGCCTCTAGATACTCGACAATTCTTTCCTTCAGAAGTGATTCCATCATTTTCCTACCACTGAGGTTAAACTAACAGGTCTGTAGTTTCCTGCTTCTGCTTGCTCCCACTTTTGTGAGCGGAATCACATCTGCCCTCCTCCAGTCTTTGGGTACCACCCCATCCTCTCATGATTTGTTAAACAGGGTAGTCAGTGGTGTCACTAATTCCACCCTTAGTTCTTTTAGAATTCTGGGATGAATCCCATCAGGTCCCATTGCTTTGTCCACCTTCAGTTTTAAGAGTTCTTTCAGAACCCTTTCTTCTGTAAATGGGCTGGTATCAACTTCTGTATCCAGAGTGTTTCTACTGTTTGTTTTAGGTACCTCCCCCTCTTCCTTTGTAAATACTGAGCAAAAATATTTGTTTAGTATCTCTGCCTTTTCACAGTCACCCTCTGCCACCCTCCCCTTTATTAAGCCTCACTATCCCTCCCTTGGTCTTCCTTCACTCCCTGATGTACCTATAAAACGTTTTATCCCCCTTCTTAGCTGAGTTGGCTATCTTTTCCTCAGTTTGGGCCTTTGCTGTTCTGACTGCCTTCCCAGCTTCCTTTTGCTTTAACTGATACAGTTCTCTGTCCTGCTCCTTCTGTGATTCCTTGTACTTCCTGAATGCTTTCTTTTTCTCTTGAACCTTCACTGCCACTTCCTTTGAGAACCATAGTGGTTTCTTATATCATTTAGTTTTGTTTATTTGCTTCACACAAAGGCTAGTTACCTCTGTGATGGCAGTTTTTATTATTCACCATTGTTCTTCCACCCCTCCTTCCTGCCCATTTGCTAGTGCATTCCTTAGGCACTTACCCATTTTGGCAAAGTCAACCCTCCTAAAGTCCAGTACCTTTGCCTTTGTATGGCTTGACTCTATTGCTGTGTTTATTGTGAACCATACTGTTTGATGGTCGCTAGTTCCCAGATGGCTACCCACTTCTACATCTGTGATCCTCTCTTCATCTCCATTTGAGAGAACCAGGTCTAAGATTGCTCCCTCTCGAGTGGGCTCCAATACTAGTTGTCTAAGGCATGCCCCCTGTAGAGCATCTAGAATAACCCCACTCTTCGAAGTGGCTGCTGCAACTGCACTTCAGTTAACATCTGGCATATTCAGATTGCCCAACAGCAATATCTCCCCTTTTTCTGCCTTACTAAGTATACTTTCTATCATTTTCTTGTCCATTTCCTCCCCTGAGAAGAGGTCTGTATAATCCTCGTGCGGATTGTGGTACCATGCCGTCTCCAAATTTACCCACAGTGCTTCTTCTCCCTCCCTGTTTTTCCTTTTGTTCTGCTGCTTTGATTCCTTCCCTTATGTAAAGAGCTACTCCTCCTCCTCTATTACCCTCTGTCCCTCCTGTAGATAGTGTATCCTGGTATGTTTCAGTCCCAGTCATGGTTTTGTGTGAACCATGTTTCTGTGACTTCCACGATATCCAGATGTTCCTCCTCCATCAAGGCCACTAATTCAGGAAGCTTGTTACTCAGACTACGGGCATTGGTACTCATTGCTTTCCATTTTTTGATGGCTTTACCTTCAGTTGCAGCATCCCCCACTGACCTTTTTACCTTGGTCTTTTTCTCATTTAGTACCCTGTTTTGTAGAGAGAGGCTGGGATTTTCCTGCTGCTTATCAGTGCCTCCCCCCTTGACTAGTTTAAAAGCTTGCCAATGAAGCATTTAAACCGATTGCTCAAAAGACTTGTTCCCTTCCTGGACAGATGCAGACCATCCTGCCAGTATAGGCTGGTGTCCCTCCAGGTGGAACCCCAGTCGCCAATGAAGCCAAACCCCTGTGTTCCATGCCATTTTTTCAACCATTCATTAAACTGCATGGTGCAAAGTACCCTCTCCTCACTCATGCCATTGACAGGCAGCACCTCTGAGAAGGATACTGTGTGTGCAACTTGTCTTAGGCCCCTCCCCAGTTCTACAAAGTCCTTCTGCACTGCTCTAATCTCATGTTGAGCCAAGTCATTTGTCCCTAGGTGGACAATGACGTCCAGCTCGAACTCCTCGCAGCTGTTCTCATGATCCTGAGGATGCACTTCCTGTCCCTCTAGCCATGGCACCAGGCAGGCACCTTACTCAGTTTTCCTTGCTCCCCCAGTTCTATCCCCCCACACTGAGTCCCCCACCAGGAGCTGCTTCCTTTCCTTGTGGTGTCCTCTGCCTCCTTCCTGTGGGCCTCCCTTGTGACAGGTGTCCTCAGCCTCCTTAATCTCCTCTGTGGGTGCATCCATAGGAGAGCTGTGCTCCCCCAGAATGGTGTATGGATTGTGGAGTGGAACAACTGACTGGTGTGCCTCTGTTCCACCATCCTTACCCTCCCTGAGCCCACTGTGGTCCAACTGCTGTGCTTTCTTTGCAACCTCTGAAGCAGTGGTGGTGGCTCCGGTGCTCCCTGGATGGGGGAGGTTCCCTTCTTACCATCCAGTCTGGCCTGGGGGAAGGTTCCCTTACTGCTGTCCAGTGTGGCCTGAAGATGGGCAAATTCCTCCCTCAGGGCAGAGAGTTGCCTGCAAATAGGGCAGCCTTGACCTTATGGTGACCTTAAATTCCCTAGTTTTAATCCAGGATTTTCTTCTCTCCTTACAAGGGTTACTGCGTCCCAAAAATCCAATGCAGCAATGAGTGTCAATTTTAAAACTTGATAAAAAAATACTGCAGAATAAGTTCCAATGTTCTTAGCCCAAGTGCATCAGTCCTCACTCTCCAAAGTAGCCCTCTGTCCATCAGTAGCTCCCCGATAGCAGATCCTGGACAGGAAGCAATGGTCCCTTTTGTGGTGGATCTTCAGCTCCACCTCTCATCTCTAAATGTTGCTGTTTTATTTTCTAGTAAGTAAGTACAATCTTTATTTTTATACAGAAGTTGACATTCCGCATCATTAGGTCCAAAGGGCCTGTTTTCAGGATGGTCCTGGTCCTGGTTTCTGGTATCTATGGATTTAGGAAAGGTGTTCTTACTCCTCTCTCCCTATCCTTCTTTCTCTCCCTCCCTCCCTCTGTTAAAAGTATAGAGGGCTGCTGACAGCCACAAGAGGCACTCATGTCTTCTGCAGTTTGTCCTGATTAGATGTTTTGGGTGGTGGCTCTGATCTCATTTAAAAAAATCAGGAATAAAAAGGAAAAAGACAAAGAGGAAAATGCTCACCCGCACTTCTCATCCCATTCTCCCATACTGCAGGAAAGAGGGGATATCAGAAAGAGGTGCCAGACAGAGGAGTGTTAGCATCCATCTGTGAGCAATCAAATTAAATTGTCTGACAATAAATACACAACCAAAAACCAAAAAAGGGAGGGGGAGTTAAAAGGTTTACTCCTGGTGACCATGTGTTGAAAGGGAATGGGGTTTAATAAGTAATCAAAAAAACCCAACAACAATACAACACATTAAAATACAGAAATGTGCAATGAGGTAAGCCACAAATTCTGTGAAGTGCAATACATTGTAAAAAACAGCGATGTGTAGCTAGAACTCAAACAAATGTTAAACTCTAAAAACCGAGCACTGAGTGCCCTACATTAATTCTCCAGTTCTGAGCTGTGGGATTCTGGATAAGACAACTGTCAGTGCAGCTCACCCTAAAGTAGAGGACAGAGAGCCAGGGACATGCATCATGCATGATGCAGTTCCACTCACCAGTCCCATCCCATCCAGTCTGCTCAGCCCCTGCCTCCTCAACACACACACATCTGGGTATTGAGGAGGGAAAATTAAATAAATTACGGAAGAAAAAAAAAACCTTCATTACAACCTCCTGACCAATGGATCAGACTTCCGCCAGCAGTGCTGGCAGACCTTGCTGAGGGAAACTAAACATGCAACCCTAGGAGGGTCATACAATCCCAATGTACCCACTTGACATGCTTTGGGACAGAGGTGTGCAGCATGCATGATGCAGCTCTGCTCCCCAGTCCCATCCTGTGAAGTCTGCTTGGTCACCGCCCCCCCCCCAACACACTCATGTCAGGATGTTGAGGAAGGAAAATTATATAAATTACAGACAGAAAAAAGAAACCCTTCAGAATGACCTCCCGACCAATGGGTCAGATTTCCCCCAGCAGCTGGCAGACCTCTCCAAGGGAAACTAAACATACAACCCTTAGAGGGTCACACAATCCTGATGTACCCACCTGACACATTTTGGAATACATATTGCGTCATACTCCAGTTATTTTATATAATTTCTGTGTCATTTACCTGGCCCTTCATACTGAGGTGTGATCTAACTTAGTTGGTCAATATAATATAACTATATCTGTGGCATGCCTGCTGTGATTAGATAATTATATATTTAATATAGATATCATATTGATGTAACCTGCACTGTGTCTGCCAACCTGCCTCACATGGAAATCCCAAACTTGAAAGTCAGCGAGTGCTCTAAGCTTGTAAGGGGTTAAACAGGGCTGGCCCAGTCAATTATGTCACCAACCCGCCTTTTAACTGCAACTTCTTTTGAACTTTTTGCTTTAATTACCTTTTCTAATCAGCCTGATTTCTAAAATGGGGTTGCAGCTCGAAGTGTTGTTCCCCTGGCCCATACACACAGACTCCCACTAATCTACGCTTTCTGCCAAGAACAGTGAAAGTGGAGAAGCAGCAAACTGTTTAAAACACAAGACAGAGAGAAAAAATTGGGAAATGGCTTAAAATCAGTTGAGTAAGAATGCCTCAGAATGCTGGGGCACCTTTCACCCGAGCCTCTTTAGGAATTTCCTGAATGTGTGTTTTCAATTTTAAAGTCATCCACATTTCAGGAGGTTCAAAAATGATAGAATACAAGCTCTTTGCTGCTGGGCAAAACAGTGCACCTGCAGGGGGAGGGGAGTGTGAGCACTGTTTTGGAGTTGCGGAAGGATTGTTCCAAAACTCCAAGATGGAAGCGTTCCTGGTGTCAATCCACTAGCTCATTTTTAAAGCTAATGCAGGACGGCTGCAGACTCTGCCCAACTGCAGCCATAAAAAGGACTGAGGACAGATCCCTGGGGCATTCCTCTAGTAACCTCCCTGTCAGATTATATTTTCCCCTGTATTCTAACTCATTGGGTCTGATTACTTAGCCAGGATTGTACCCTGCACCCGATAGCCTATAATCTCCTATAATTGGTAATGTGTGTATAAGTTTACAGTGTGAGACCTTATCAAATGCCTTTTTAAAGTCAAGAAATATAGCATCACAGGGCTTCCCACTATCCAGACTTTGGCTGATTGATTATAGAAGGTGATCAGGTTGGTTGTACAAGATCTGCCTTTCGTGAGCCCATGTTGGGTGTTATCTTCTAGACTGAGGGCAATGTTTTCCTCCTCAAACCTGCATTTTATTAGTTTCACCATCACTTTTCCTGGCACTGAGGTGAGACTACTGGGTCTATAGTTTTCCAGAGATGTCCTGTTGCCTGTTTTTAAAATAGGAGTTATAACCGCATTTTTCCAGTCAGATGGTACTTGGCTGGATTTTAATGATTTATTATACAGCAACTTTAGCAGTTTACTTAATCTTTGAGTAAGATTTTTGAGATAGCTTGGGTGGCTCCCATCTTTTTCAGGAGAGGAGTGACATTTAAGTGTCTGGAGACTAACTTGAACTTCTTGCACTGTAAATTCTGTTGTAGTTACTTTTGTCTTGTTACATAGTTAGGGGGTGTCTTTTTTATTAAAGACAGTTATGAAATAATTCTTAAAAATTGTGGCTATCCTAGTGGGGTCATTTATTTGTTTACCCTGGCTGTTAGCATTCTGATTGAGTTGACGGTTTTTAGACTACCCTTATTATCAGCTATCCTGCATTCCAAATTCCATTTCTCCTTTTTGATTAACTGTTTTGTTTTCCTTAGTTCTTCTTTATACTTGTTGTGGGCATTAAAACTCTTATTTTTTTTGTATTTGGTGTAAGCTTTTTCTTTTTTATTTATTTGTCTTTTCAGTTTGTTAGTCATCCATAGGGGGACTTTGCCTTTGTTGTTATTTACAGTTTTGTTAGGAACAAACCAGTCTTCTGTAGTTGTGATAATATTTTTGATTGTTGTCCAGCATTCTTCAATGTTTTGATTAGTCATAATTTATTTCCAATTTACTGAGTCTAAGAACTTCTGTATTTAGTCAAAGTTGGCTTTGTTATAGTTTTGCTAGATTTATTTTTCTATACTGATTGTCTTATCTCCTGAGCAAGTGAAAAATAGTGTGTTGTGGTCATTATTGCCTAACTGTGCTTTAACTGAAATTTTGGAGAGACATGTGTTTACAGTAGGTTGGTGATTACAAGATCCAAGATATGTCCCCCTCTGGTAGGAGACCTAACCAGTTGGGTTAATCCTGTTGATAATGTTGAATCCAGAAACATTTGTTCTTGGATACAATTCCCAGTATGGTTAATCCAGTTTATGCCAGGATAGTTAAAATTGCCCAGTGCAATAACCTCAGATTCTTCTGCTGCAATCAAGACCTCTTTTAGAAGCATTGGTCAGCAATGAAAGTCTATACAAAGGTGTGAAGTCAGTGCTCTGGGGCTGTTTCTGCTGAACTGTGAGAGGAACATGACATGCTGCCAGTGATTCATGATGGATAGACAGGCCAGACTGTGTGTGCAGGTCCAGGACTATTGGGGAAAAAAACATTCCCCATTGGAAATGGTAAAAAGAAAGGCAAATTTGTTTGGAGCGGGACAGGCTTTCCTAAAAGAGTTCACTATATGGGTATATTTCCAAACTGCAAAGTTAGAGACTGACTTGAGGCCACTGGCTGACTAAAGCATTCCAGCCAGATCCACAAAGGTGAAGTGTGCAAGCAGAGTCTATGTACTTGCACACTGAGTAATACAGCCATGGACGGTCAGTGTCAGCAGCCGCTTATTGACTGAGCAATTGTTTTTGTCAGGGTGGTGGTGTAGCGTTGCAAGTTCCCCAGTGCTTCAGATAGGCTGGTGCCCCTGTGGGGGATACCCATGTGGGGTGCATGCAGTGACAGGCCCTTTTGGGGGTGTAAAGGAGAGTGAGAACTGGCTTTCAGTCCACCAGCTGAAGCAGTGAATCCTGTAACTCAGTCCAGCCTTATTTGGGGTTGGCACCTATACACATCAGAAACTGCTTCCTGAGTCTCTGTAACAATACATTTAGAGTTCACTCTGAAACTTACCTCATTTTGTAAAATATTTATTGCCTGTTTGGAATGCAGTGCATTTTGCATTTGCTTGCTATGTGTACTGAGGCTGCTAACCCCGTGGTTGCACCCGATAGCCTGTACCACAGAGCATGAGTTCACCTTAGGGGAGGCAGTATAGCGCAGTGGTTTAAGGCTCTGAGCTGCAAATCTGGTGACATCCAGCAGACAAGAACTGGGTTTGAATCCCACAGCTTCCACTTGCATACTGTGTGACCCTGAGCAAGTCACTTAACTTCCCTGTGCTCCCAGGTTGCGCCTGTAAAAAAGCTTTCAGCTTAGTGTGTCTCACCTGGTTAAATAACTAAAAAAAAACAAAAAAAAAACCTTAGCATTTAGTTACTGAGTTTGGGCCCTGCAACTGAAGGAATAATAGGTAGTTAGGGCCAGAAGGTGCCAGAAGCCCTGGGCCAGGATTGAGCTGTCCTTTTGGTGGCTGAGATCAAAGACCTGCATTAGGCCAGTGGGCCAGTAAGGATTACAAATAGCGGTCCCGTATTCCATTACTTTTGATTTAAAAAAAGCCATTCAGTCTCATCTACTCATCTCAAATGGGCAGACTGGACAGAAGAATGAGTCTTTATCCGGCTCTTCAGAAGCTATGAATCTATGTATCTCATTGAGCCTGAAATGTATGTGATACCCGGCAGTCAGTAAAATGGACCTCTCTCTAGGCTTGGGAATTTGGGGCATTAGTCAGGTGCACCAGCCAGGTGGCTTTATCCGGTGCTTTCAACTCACCTAACTAAATAATTCACCTTATATCCTTATCCTTTCCCCTGTACATTGCACATTGCCTTCCCCATTAATAAACCTGCAGTACATTTGTATTTTATGTCTGAATATTAGTTCTTACTGTTTGGTTATTGAGTCATTCTATTGTGGGGTGGGTTTCTGAATATTATTTCTGGAAGGTGGGGCATATCCTGAGTGCCAGCATATATTTCCCTGGTACAATCCCAGGTGGAGACACTGTACAATTTTATCAGAACCCAGGTTGGCCCCCTCAGTTGTGTGGTGCTTGTCCCCCTTGAGGTCCCCAGGGTGACACACAGCAAATAAAATGAGCATCTGAAGGGTGCTTTGAGCATGCTCCCTTAAGTACTGCTAGATGGGGGGGCATGGCATATGTTACTTCAGCCACACTGAACATCAAGTATTGCCTACCAGTTATTTATTTGTAACATATTTAACCAGTTAAGCAAACAGAGTCTATTTGGACTTGTTTCCAGTTGCACTTAAGTAAGCAACAGGGTGTGCATGGAACAGATTTTACCGCACACCCAGGGGCGTAGTGAGGCTTGAAGCCACAGACTGAGTGCCTTCAGCCCCTGAAAGTGTGGTAAAATCTGTTCCATGCACACCCCAGAGTATCTTATTGTGCTTATAAAATGAACTCCTTTTTTTAACTTTTTATAGTTGGAAAATGCATGTTTATATGTAGAAGCAATAGATTTTCTTGTGTGCATTTATGATAAAATACTCCTTTTGCCCACTGCAAATTATGTCATTGATAATGTCATTGTATTACTGCTGGACAAAGTTTGTCCTTTGCTGGCATCAGGATTCAAGATATGAAAAGTTTATCAAAATTCTGCTCAGTTCCACTAGTAGAATGTTACTCTCCTAACATACTGTACACACACACAACAAACGCCTCTTCTACAGCCAAATACTCAATTATCTCCCTGTCAGGGCAAACAGAAGAGATTTTCCTGATAAGCAGGTAAAGATGGAAGGGGGATTTTTCATTGTCAGCAAAGAAACACTTGTAATGAAAACTATAAACAATAATTAATGTTTCTAATTTGTTTATGTGTGTAAGGAAAATGTAATGAGCATGGAAACAACATTTCATTAATTTGTTTAATTTTTTATTTAAGGTAGTTTTATTTTTAGGGCCTAGTTGAAGTTTTTTTTACAGTGTAAAGGTAGCAGTCATTTTTATGATGGAAGATCAATTCTGGTTGTAGGGGAAGCTGATTGAAGATAGTTTTGGTTGTAGGAAGACTGATTTGCTCATTGGGTGATGCGGTTTAGGACCAGGATGACTATGCATAAAACAGATTTTATGCACGGTCACATGATATATTTTGGCTAATGAGACTTCTTTATTTTAGATGCCCATTTTATAACATGACATTTACCATGCATTTACAAATGATACATAACAATTTAAACAATACCATACAGACAAAGCAAAAAAAGAACATAGGGAATCCCAATTATTTAAAATACACTATTCCAATATTTTTAAGACTGTAATACTTTTACTACAAAATTCCTGGTAGGTCAAAGGTTACTAACACCTCTTATATTTTCAATTTCTCAGTTTCTCTTACTTATTAGCTCTCTTACAATTACATATGGTTTAAGTATAAAAGAAAAACAAATCTTCCTGCATTTTTAATTTTTCCTTTATTACTAACTCACTTATACTGTTTTCAAAGAGAATAACCAATTTTACGCCTTGGTACAAAGAGGTGGTTGAGAGTTACAGTAGCTGGCTTAGGCTCTACCCACAGAAACAGGGGTTTTGGTGGTTGGGTGGGAAAAGCAACTGGCAAGTCTAAAAGGACATGGCCAGCCCAGTGGCACTGAAGGTTGAGGTGCTGGATGCCGCACTACGCGCCACGCCAGTGACCTGGGTTTGGAAGGGGACTTGGGTCACTGGGGGTTGGCAGTGGAGGAAAGGATCAAGCATCTGGAGGACAGCTCTCCTTTCCTGGGAGGGAGGGGGGAATACAGGTCTCACTGCCCGGTGACCCCTAGTGGTGACTGAGGGTCAGATCAGCAGTCGGGATCCAGGCAATTGCAGGGGAATGGCCATGGCGGCGCTTCTGTGGGTGGGAGCGCAAACACACCACGCTGGAGCGCATTGCACTTCCGGGCCAATGGGGCAACAGTAACTTCAGAAATACCCTCTTCCCATTGGTAGGTGAATGTGGGCCTAGGGGCTCAAGCACCATGTCCAGTTCTGGGCTTAGACATCCTCCCAGTTCTCCTCTCGTTCGTCCCCACCAGATGCTGTGGACAGAGCGGCGGATGGAGTGGCGGTCCTTGCTCCCGGGGGACTTAGATCCGGGGGGGGGTTGGGTGATGTGGTGACAAGGAGGCAGCACTGAGAGACTGAAGGCTTCAGGAGGATGGGAAAAGCCAGCTACACCGAATGACCTCACTGGAGAGAGTCCAATGAGGTAGGGTGCAGAAATAAAGCTGAAAAAAAAAAAAGTCTACAAGGACATGTGCCTATTATAACAATCAATGGTGAAGATGGTTGCATGGTTGTGATGGCATATAACCTTGGTACTGTTTTGGTCAAATCACCGATCTTTGACTGACAGGTTTCAGCCACAGTCCAGACTGGGTTTTATTGTCTGCTAAACATTTGTGTAGTCAAAAAATTGCTCCCAATGTCTTCTCTAACTGTAATAATCCACTCCTTAGTTATGTCCAGACTCAATGAGCACTATGCATGAAGTGGACTGGGGTATGCAGAAAAGTTGCATACCACGCCTTCACCCATGTACCCCATGGACAGGTGCACCCATACCGGCATTCACCAATGCTGGCCACCTGTCTGTGGCTCTCCCTCCATGCACAGGACTCACAGAGCAGTCGGGGGTGGAATTGTGGATCTGGGCAGGCATCCATTAGGATGTCCATCCTAGGTCCAGGAGTGGATCCCTTACGTCAGTAGGCGTGGGTCTGGGTCATGCATCTCCTCTGTGAGCACCCGGGCCTGCACTACCACACACCAGGGAGAGGTTGGCCTTGGAGACCAACCCCACACACCCCCGGCATGGTGCAACCTTTGCCCTGGAGGCTGTCAGTGAACCCCCCACCCCCATGGCACTGACACTCAAGGACACCAGACAAGTTGCCGGTGTCACAGCATAGCTGACCCAGCCCTCCCTGTCTGCCTCATGGGCTGGGGTGGCACTGCCAGATGTTTCCCATTTCCCTCATGCCTGGTGGTAGGCATTCCTTAGGCACGCAGAGGGGTTATGGCAAGGTCTACCCTGGCATACCCTGTGTCCCCTTCTGCACCCATACGGTCAGCACCACACGGGTTTGTGAACACCGCATAGTACTGGCACACCCCTGGAATGCCCCCAGCATGGTGTGGTCAGTGGACATGGGGGATTGGGTGCAGTGGGTCTGTGCACTCCCATTTGTGCATCCTGTGTGGGGGAGCAATGGGTGTGGAGTGGCTACGTGCCCCAGATACATGTGCGTAGCTCGGGTAGGAGTAATCTACAGACCCCCAAAGCAGGGGGAAGCCAGGGACAAGGAAGTCCTGGAAAACATCCTTTGTATGTTAGACAAAGGGGACATTGTGCTGGTCGGGGACTTCAATCTACCAGACATTGATTCGAGTTCCCACACGGCAGTATCAGAACGAAGTAGAGACTTCCTAGTTGCACTATGGGGAGCAGGACTGTGTCAGCTAGTGAAGACACCCACAAGAGGAGAGGCAATCTTAGACTTGGTATTTACAAATAGGGACAGGGTCCTAGGTGTCGAAGTGGTGACCCACCTGGAACCAGAGACAATCGCACTGTATGGTTCAGGGTAAACAGGATTGAGGGTTCTGGTCACTCAAAACTACAAGTCCTCAATTTCAAGAGGGTAGACGTCTCAAAAATGAAGACCGCCTGAAGGACAACTTTTGCTAAGTGTCAGGAGGGAGCATCAAAGAGTGCTGGATCAGGTTGAAAGATGCAATAACCTTAGTCACATCACAGTATGCCCGTCAGGTTAGTAAGAATAAAAAGAGAAGGAACCCGCTATGGTTTTCCAAGGAGGTGGCAACCAAAGTGAAGGAAAAGCATAAAGCCTTCAGAAAGTACAAAAAGACAAGGAAGGCGGGTGAGAAAACAGAGTATAAAGAAAAACTAAAAGAGCCAGGGAAAGTAATAAGAAGTACAAAGGCCCAAACAGATGTAAGAATAGCTCAGGGAGTAAAGAAGGGTGACAAAACCTTCTTCAGATACGTAAGGAAAAAAAGGTAGACTGGAGGGGCAATTGTCAGAATTGCAAAAAAGGATGGGCAGAACATGGAGGAAGATGGGGAGAAGGCAGGGGCACTCAGTGAGTACTTCTGCTCAGTCTTCACACACAAAGCAAATGGCAACATACCAACGCTAAGTAAAAAGGATTGTCCAGTTGGAGGAATAGACATGAGTCCCTTCACAGAGGAAAGGGTCCTGAAAGAACTCAACAAGTTAAAGGTGGAGAAAGCAATGGGGCCAGATGGGATACACCCAACAATACTGAAAGAACTTGGGAGGGAGCTAGCAGCCTCACTGGCAATGCTTTTCAACAAATCGTTGATGAGCAGGGAGGTTCCTGAGGACTGGAAAAGGGCGACTGCATCACTGGCCATTAGGGGCGCTAAATAGGATGGCAGCTTAAAGATCAGCTCCACAACCCAGTGGGAAATATCCTTTAAAATCATTTTTCTACCAGCTGGTATTATATCCTCACTCTACTGTAACTTGTGGGGGTAATACTCAAGCTACACTAATTTAGCTTCATTGATACAAAAAGCCTTCATTTGCTGTGTGGAAATTGCTATTTTACTGAAGAGCCTCCTGGACGAGGTAGGCCTTAAAATATGGCTGAAGGCCGCTTGCAACAAACCTGAGAACAACCGTCAGTTGAGGTGATGTTCGGCCAACTTATGGCCCAAATGGCACAAGTCACTGTGGAAACTAATCGAAACACCCAAGTGGTTAAAAATTTAGAAGCCAGGATGCTGCATACCGAACAGCGGGTCTCAGTGATGGAGGGGCATGTTCAGGACTTAAGGGCAGAATTAAGAGATCAACAACGGACCATACAGATGCTGCGCAGTAAGATGGATGACCTCGAGAATCAAGGTCGCCATAATAATCTTCACTTCCTGGGCTTCCCTGAACGTGTAGAAGGCAAAGATATCGAGGGATTTCTACAATTAGCCATTGCTGAAATGCTACAGTTGGACCCATTGATACCGCTCCAGGTGGAAAGCGCACACCGTACGTTAGCCCCCATGTCTCAGGCCCAGGACAGACCACGGCCTATCATAGCCCGATTTATTGATTTTAGGGACAAAGAGAAGGTCCTAACTAGAGCTCGTGAGTTACAGCATGTAGTGTGGAGATCGAATAGGATCCACATCTTTCAGGACTTCTCTAAGGATCTGTCGGACAAACGCCGAACATAGTCTGAGGCAAGGCATAAAATGCACAGTATTGGACTGCCTTTTCCTTGCGTTACCCAGCCACGATGCGGGTTATGCATAATGGGGTCCTGAACAGTTTTGAATCTCCTGATGCACTCATGGATTTTTTACGGTGCAACTGTCATACAAGAATTCACCACCACACCGGGAGCTCCTTCGGCAAAACTGCTACCGACGGGTTGGATTGACGCTCTTCTCCATCTGTTTGGCAAGACCACAGGGTGCAACACTGGGAACTCCTCCAAAAAACACACCGAAAGAGGCAATCCTCAAAGAAACACGGCTGCCGGGAGCATCCTTTGGAGAGAGGGCAAGATGACACAGAGGAGGCCACAAGCATGGACACTGTTGCTCCAGATCCGTTATAGGCCTACAACACCGCTAATAGATATGAAGCTTTATGTCCCAGCTCTCCGGATCAACACCCAGGCATTGTGGATTCGACTGTGGAAGGCAGACCTACTGCTATGGTGCAGCCCAGCTACCTGTCCCCGTCAGCAATTCCTCACCAGCTGCAGAATGGAGCTACAGATAGCAGTGGGCAGCGTCCGCCAAAGACTATGAAGGAGGCCTCCTCTACCAGCAGAGATCTCATCTTCAGTGTGGACCATCCTGAGTGCTCTACTTCTCCAGGGCAATCGATCAGAGAAAACCCACCGGCATGGTCAGATAAGTAGTCATCCTTCTATTTTCTTTCAGTTCCTGTTCTTTGAATCCCATGGGGCGAGTTTGGGGTGTCTAAATTGATAGTAAGTGGATAATCTCCTTGTCTGACCCATCTGCTACCCTTTCTCCATGTTACCCATGTAAGGGAACTTTCGAGCCCCTTTTCACCCCAATCTTGACCCCCGACTTGCACTGCCATGTGGCAGAGAAGATGCCTCACTCCTATATTGGGAAGGATTCAATGAGGCCTACCAACAAGCTCCCAGTGGACGTCCTGATCAAAGGTCCAGACACGTCTAGATGGCAAAGAAGGCCTTTCTTGTACCATCTGATTAAACAGCAGAACTTTTGTGGGTTCTACCTCACTTACTTGTGTGTGTGAGGGGGGGTGAGGTCTGCTGGGAAGCTGTGTCATATAATATCAAAGTATTTGTCGGCATGCGTAAACTGTTGTGCTGAATAGGTAGCCAGGATGTGTTTTACCTGAGGTCCTAAGTGGTGAATGGCACAGGCCTGTGCCCCTCTGGTATTTTTTTTTTATTATTATTTTTTTCTACCAAGGGGAGATCTCCCAGCCCCCGCATTGGGTGGCTTACAGTACACTCTTCATAGGTGTGACAAGCCTGACCTCACCAGGATTTTTGTTGTGAGAGCATGTTGGCACCCATCAGTGGAATAACCCTAGGCTCGCCGAAATAGTGGGCAGTCCTCCCCCACTTTCTTTCCTGCAAACCCCCACCTCATTAGAAGCATTGTGTAGTTCCACTTTAACTACCCCTGCTTCTGAGCTACACCACTGGAGCAGCTCTCTCAACCCTCTGGGGTTGCAATGAGCCACGTGGTCCAACCTTCCTATTGGGCTGCTCGATTCTCTTGGGGGGGACCTCCCACTCCTGCACTCACCATAGTGCTAAGGAAGGATGGCTACCACTTGATAATGCCCTGGGAATAGGGGCTGGCCTACAGCAGGGCTCAGTGGCCAAAGAGATGCCTCTATATCCCCAAATTGCATGGTACACTGTGCACAATGTATATAGTTTGTTAATGTGTTTATGTATGTTTGTTTCACAAGAGACACACACAGATGTTTCGTTATTTGTTAGTATAAGGTCATCTGGTAGGGGCAGGGTATATGGGCTTTACCCACTCTCTCTCCATATCTGGTGGCACTCTGTAGAAATTTGCCTCTTCTGGTTGGGCTTCCCTCGCCCCCTATCTGCTGGTTGTTCTTGATGTATCTCTTAATTAAATATTTGCTCCCTATTACTAACAGGTGATATCACTTGTCTGACATGGAACGTCAGAGGGCTTAACACCCCAAACAAGAGGAAGCAAGTTTTGGGCCAACTTAAGAGACTGGGAGCGAGGGTCGCCTTCCTGCAGGAGACCAAACTTACCAGGGGGGATCCTGAGAGACTGAAGAGGGAGTGGGTAGGTCAGGTCATTCATGCCTCGGCCTCCTCTAGAACAAGAGGGGTGGCAATTCTGCTTCACAAGCAACTACAACGGAAGTTGTAGAGACAAGTGAGAGACCCTGAGGGTAGATGGGTGGTGATACTCATGGATACTGGGGAGGGCCCTCTGATCCTGGGTAACATATACGCTCCGAATGAGGACTCACCTTCCTTCTTTCACAAGTTGGCCCAGGTGCTGGGATCCATAGCTCCGGAAGACACCCCCATTTTATTAGGGGGTGATTTTAATCTTACTATGGACCCTTTCCTGGATAGATCCCCTTCCAATACTGAGCCCTACTCCAGGTGTGTAATGTCAGTTGCTCAATTACAACAAAGATTTGGCCCTTAGGGACATCTGGAGAATATTTCACCCCTCCCAGCGGGACTACACCTTTCATTCCCCAGTACATAGTTCTCTTAGTAGAATAGACTTCTGGCTCACCTCTTCCACTATTACTAGTAACACTGTTAATACCCTTATTCATCCCTTAGTTATCTCAGATCATGCCCCTGTGCATCTTGCCTTCACATGGGCCCCCCGCTCCCTAAGTCTCTGGCATGGAGGCTGGACCCATTGCTACTTCATGACCCAGACTTTCCCCCTTGGATTCAAAAGGAAGCAACCGAATTTTTTCGGCATAACCTCATAGCAGATACCTCTTCGGGCACCACATGGGAGGCATTCAAAGCTACTCTAAGAGGGGCGATAATAGGGTTTATTTGTTTATTTGAATCTAGGATTACAAGTACCTTTGAGCCAAGGCTCTTTTACAAAGGTTCCATGTCTACAGTACAGACAATCATTAATAGGCAGGTTACAGAGAGACAGATCAGGATCATATTAATGTTAACACAATACATGGTATAAGACAATAACATTTAGCTAACAAAATTAAATGTATTGTGACAAATTCCTACAAGAGAGATGCGATGCACAGGGAACAGTAGGAGGGAAGAGGCAGGAGGGGAATAAAGGGCTGGGACTAGGGGTGGGTGTAGCAGCGGAGGGGCAGTGTGGTGCAGCCACAGGGTATGCGAGCCGGCACCAAAAGAGGAAGGAACAACATTTGAGGGGGCTTGAACGACAACTCCAAGAAGCGGAGCTTGCTTTTAAGGCCCTTCGTGTCCCTTCCCTTAGGTCAGAGGCAGGTCACAAGGTCACCTCTCTGAAGATGCAAGTGAATGAGCTGGTGTCCAGAAAGGCAGAGATTTCGATCATTAGACTCAAGCATAAATATTGGGAAGGGAGAGAAAAGGGGGGTAAGCTGCTGGCATACCGTCTCAAAAAGCACCATGCCGAAAGGCATATAGTGGCTTTAGAGGATGCAGGGGGTAGGACCCAGACCTCAGCGCAAGGTATTAATCAAATAATGATGGATTTTTACTCCTCGCTATATAAATCCTCCAGAGACCCAGACCCCAAGGGGGTCCGCCCATTTCTGGAGTCCCTACATCTCCCCAAAATCTCGGAAGCCCAAGCTAATGCCCTAGATGCCCCGAACTCAACCCAGGAGGTGGCAGACACTATCCTCTCCCTTAAAAAGGGAAAGGTCCCAGGAGGGGACAGTTTCCCTATTGAAGTGTGGCAGCTGTTGCATCCCATAATCTCACCGGTATTACAACAAGTATTTACTGAGTCATTGCAAACAGGGTCTCTCCTTTCATCCCTTAGGGAGGCAACTATTACTATCCTATCAAAAAAGGTAAAGACCCTCTTAAAGCGTCCGGCTACCGCCCTATTTCATTATTGAATGCTGATAGCAAGGTGCTAGCTAAGATACTAGCTAATAGACTTAATCCTCTCCTTCCCAGTTTGATCCACCCATCCCAAGTAGGCTTTGTTAAGGGCTGCTTTAGCGTGGACTATATTAGATCATTGGTAAATTTAATCCATAAGGCCCAAACATTATCTTCCCCCACTGCTGCCTTTGCAATAGGTTTTGAAAAGGCTTTTGAGTCCCCGGAGTGGGACTATGTCCAACAAGTACATTGCACTATGGGCTTGGGGCGGGGTTTTGGGCCTGGATTGTGGCAATATATTCATCCCCAGCTGCACGCATACTCACCAATATGATGCTGTCTCCCCCATTCATACTGGGTAGGGTTACCTGTCAGGGCTGCCCACTTTCCCCACTACTTATTGTATTAGCAGTAGAACCCCTGGCAGCCCCTATTAGGCAAAATCCTCTAATTTACGGGGTCCAGGTGGGAACAAGGGCATACCCTACTCTTATGTATGCGGATGACCTGTTGCTCCCTATAGCCAATATCGTCACCTCCCTCCCTCCCCTACTGTTCACCTTGTCAGATTTCTCTATATATTTCAGGGATCAAGATTAACCAGGGCAAGATGGAGGTCCTACCTTTAAACTCTAAGTGTACCTCTCAAATGGTTACTCAGCATGGGCTCCGATGGGCCCCGGAGGGGATTACCTACTTGGGCATTACTATCTTTCCTACTCTGCATAAAATCTGGGACCTGAATATGAAGCCACTTTTTGCGTCCATTCGTACAGAACTGGACAGATGGAAGTCTCTTCGACTGTCGCTTGTAGGTAAAATATCCACAATTAAAATGGTCACAGCACCAAAAATTATGTATCTTCTCTCCCACATCCCTTTGAAAACACCTCGTTATTGGTTTAGTAAGTTAGACTCCCTGCTGGGATCCTTTTTGTGGGAGGGTAAGAAACCTATGTACAGTAGAAATAAGCTCGGAGCTCATTGGTCGGAAGGGGGCTGGGTCTTCCGTGGTTCAAGGGGTATAAATGGGCCTTTCAGCTGGCTCAGACGTTAAAATGGTTCCTTTTCCCTGAACACAACGCTCCCCAGTGGCTGGATATGGAGAGAGAGAGGTATGTCAGCGTACTCACTTGGTACTATTGTTATTTAACCATCCTCCTAAGGGCACTCGCTCTCATCCTATTATAGGTCCCTCTCTGGAATATTGGGCCAAGGTGCATAAGAAGTTGGGTGCCTCCCCACCTCCCCCAAGACTTACTCCACTATGGGGCAATAATGAGATTACCATCAATAAATAACCAATTGCATGGCCCTCATGGGAACATGGTGGTATCTCATTGCTTCGAGATATGCTCATTCCTGGTACAGATACCCTTAACTCCTTTGAGGGCCTGTGGAGCTCTTATGGGATCTCTCCAAAAGACTTCTGGCAATTCATTCAAATAAGAAGTGCCATCCTTACGTACAGGCATAAGCAGCACTAAGAGCAACACATCTCCCAGGTAGAGTCATGGCTGGCCCTAGAAAGAGGACAGTCAAGCTGGGTATATGCGGCCATTCGGAGCACCATCCCGTCCCAAGCAGAGGAATCCAAGCATAAATGGGAGAAAGCACTGCATGCCCCTATTACGAATCTGGAGTGGAAGTCTTGTCTAAAATTAGCTCACAGGGCATATCCTGACACCAGTAGTCAATTAATACAGAACAAGATAATTCACTCCTGGTACAGGACTCCTGTAGTCCTCGCCAAGGCAAAGCTAGCTCAGTCTGACCTGTTTTGGAGGTGTCAGGAACTCCCAGGTGACCTGTTCCATATACTTTGGTCCAGCAGGCTGATCCAGACCCTATGGCAGGCTACCTGTGAGATGGGGTCCAAAATACTGAGGAAGCCTGTGCCTCAGTCCCCTGAGTTGCTGTTATTAGGACTCTGGACCCCGGACCCTCACCTTCATCTCTCTGAGTTGAAACTACTACTGACACTCAGTATGCAGGTTAAAAGACTCCTACTGTGTAAATGGCAGTCCCAGATAATCCCCTCCCTGGGGAGGTACTTACCTCCATGGCTCAAGTTGCCAACTGGGTCAGAATATCACATACTGTGACCAATACCCTCTTTAAATATACTGCCCTCTGGACTCCCTTCCTTCTGTTTTTGAAACCTATGGAGGCACAACCATGCTACTATAATGGTCTCCTCTCATGGTGCATTTAGGGGCAAGTGCTGGAGAGATTGTTACTGAGTTATAGGGGACCCTGCTCTACGGATGACATGGTATAATATCAGTAAAGGATAGTATCTTCTCTGACAATGAAGACCTGTTTGCTTTGCGTGTGTGATCTCTTGTATTTTGTAGGCATAAAGTAGAGGACAGCAGCCCTGGACCTCTCATAATTTCTGATGCTTTGTCAAATACTGCAGAAACTAGCAGGATGGGGCCAGGTAAGATATGTTTGTATGAGCTAGCCATAATGAAATGCACCAACTGCTAATACTTTCAGAGTTAATCTCCAGCTGGATAGGTGTTGTACATCCAGGCACTGAGTATTATCCTACTGCTTACCTGGCTAGTATATTCAGTTTGCTACTATTTGGCCAGCATGTTCCATTCTCTGATTCTACAGACATATGTAACAGTCTGTAAGATCTTTGCAATGTACCCGACTGTTTTAATGTTTGTATCGTCTTAATAAGTCAAATCAATAAAACTTATTAACCACAAAGGAAAAGGGTGACTGTGGTGCTGCTCCACAAGAGCAGGAGCAAGGAGGAACCTGGAAACTACTGACCAGTCAGTCTCACCTCAGTCATGGGAAAGCTGATGGAGTCCCTGTTGAAGGAACGGATAGTACCTTTTCTAGAAGAGAGTTCTCAGCTCGACACAAAACAGCACAGTTTCATGGCAGGGATGTCCTGCCAGATGAACTTGGCAGATTTCTTTGATTGGGTCACCAGGGCAGTAGATCGTGTGTGGATGTGGTGAACCTGGACTTCAGTAAGGCCTTTGACTCCATTCCACACAGCAGATTGGTCAACAAACTGGAGAACATGGGGGTTGGGTATAAAGTAACATGCTGGGTTAGAAACTGGTTGAATGGGAGATCACAGAGGGTATTAGTTAATGACATACTGTCAGAAGAGGGTAGGGTTACTAGCGGGGTGCCACAGGGCTCGGTTCTGGGGTTGATCCTTTTCAACGTATTCATCAGTGACATTGCTGATGGACTGGAAGGAAAAGTGTGCACGTTTGCAGATGACACAAAAATTGTCAACTGGGTTGACACACCAGAGGGGCATCAACTCATAAAGTGTGATCTCTGAAAGCTGGAGGAGTGGTCAAAAAACCGGCAATTGAGATTTAATGCAAGAAAATGAAGGGTCATGCACCTAGGAAAACATAACTCGGAGAAGTGTACTCAATGGGTGGGGAGCAGCTGGTGGCTACTAGGCACGAGCATGACCTGGGAATTATCATTTCAAATGACCTGAAGGTCAGTAAGCAATGCCAGAAGGTAGCACTGAAGGCTAGTGGCATCCTGGGATGCATAGGAAGGGGCATCATGAGTAAGAGGCAAGAAGTGATCATGCCTCTGTATCAGTCACTGGTGAGGCCTCACATGGAATACTGCGTCCAGTTCTGGAGGTCACACCTAAAGAGGGACATAGATAGGCTGGAAACAGTACAGAGAAGAGCAACAAAAAGGGTGCAGGGCTTGCATCGTAAACCATACCACACAAGACTACGTGAACTCAGCTTATGCTCCCTAGGACAGTGCAGGAATCAAGGAGATATGATAGAGACATTTAAATACCTGAAGGGTAACAACAAGGTGCAGGTGCAGAACCTCTTTCAGGTGAAAGACTATAACAGGACAAGGGGGCATGACCTTCACCTTAAAGGAGTGAGGTTTAGGAGCAACATGAGGAAATTCTTCACGGAATACATGGTCGAACCATGGAATAGCCTGCCTGAAGGGATACTGGGGGCAAAGACAGTGGGGGAATTCAAGAGGGTATGGGACAGACATTGTGGGATACTCAAGCAGGCAAGTAGTACTGAGAAAGCTAAGTAATGGGAGGGGATAGGAAACCATGAGCAGACTAGATGGATTACAAGGTCCCCATCTGCCGATAATTTTTATATTTCTATTTTTCTACATTTCTACGTTTCTATGTTACTGAACCATCTGCAGTTGGAGTGAAATACTGCTCCAAGGCTTCCAATAAAGGTCGATCCTAGAGAGCAAATCTCACCAGTTTTTAAGGTTTTTAAGGGATTTGTATTGACTGTCCATTGGCTGGCATGCCTGCTTTAAAATAGTGTTGCTTGCTTTTAGAGGCCTACCTGACCCTGTGCCTTGCCAAACTGTCGATACCTCATGTGCCAGAACACCAACTGTGGCCTGCCACTAGGAACTTGTTAGAAATACTGGAGACCAGGCTTAAGTTGCTAGTAGAATGGGCATTTTCAGTGGCAGCACCTCGTTTGTGGAGTTCCCTTTTTCCAGAGGGTGAGATGAGTGAAGTCAGTAGTAGAATTCAAGGAAGTGTTAAAACACACTTGTTCTGGGAGGCTTATGGGACTCTTAGTGATGACTAATGACCATTATTTTAGCAAAGATGTTTTGGCTGTTGTATGATCTGCATGATGAAAATTGGTTATGCAAATATCCACACAATGCCAAATTTAGCATTTACCCCTATTGAAGGCTTTAAAAATTGAACTCACATGATTTATTTTATAATTATTTTCCTTTTGCAGATATTTGACACATTCATATTGTCATATTAATATCAAATAATATAAAACAGTTTCATATCCCCATACGACTTCTAAACTTACGTCATGGGACTAGTAAAATGATAAATGATTTTTGTAATGAGGTTGTGTGGCATTGTCAGAAGGAGGGAACCCATCCCCTGCTGACAATGTCAGTGCTGTTTGGGGTGGCACTATGGGGAGCCTCTGTGTACCCCAAAGACCACCTCTCTCAACTGTGACTGTGTATTGGTTCCAAGGCATTTCAATAACTTTCTTTTGGGGCAATTTGAGTTCTGAATACCCTAAATAGAACCTGATCTTAAAGTAGCCTACTGTTTGATCTATATTGTGGTACTACTATTCGTTACTCACACAGCTCTAATGAGGAGTTGCCTTACTCAGTCTTCAGTCCTACTCCAGTACCAAATCCAATATACCCTGCTCAGATGTCCAAACAGGACCAATCTAATCTTATTCCTGTGTGCCCCCCCACAGGTAGGTTCCCCCACTCCAGATCCAATATAGGTAAAGTGGTTAAATTCTTTGCTTGGTCCATAGGTTGCTGAGGCATGGGCAGCTGAGCGTGAGCCCTAATCTGATAATCACTGGAGCAAGAGTGAACATTAAATCATATTCAGTTGGGGTCATTTAGAAATTTTCTGCTAAACAGTGGAAAGTTAGTTAACCATTATTTTTTGATCAAAATGTAGCTGACTGCTTAGTTTTTCAAAACATAGACAAGGTGATTCTTTATTGGAAAAAACAAAACACTGGCTGGTATGTACTCAGCATGGTCTGATAGGTTCCTTTATGTGTATCCTAAATCTCGTCTTCAGTTGCAAGGTGTGGCACAAAGCGCTTTGAGGAAAGTATAGTCTTTTTCTGTCATTTTACTAATCCTCCAGACATGAAGATTGCCAGTATCAGCTACTGAATTGCTGCAAAATAGTGTCAGGGTTGAAAGATCCTAGGGGATTATCCTTTTAACATGATAAATATTCCTCTACCCACTTCTTGTCTGCATATGGCTTTCTCTTTTGTTATAATATATATATATTTTTAATGCTGTTTACACAAGCTCTCATAGTATGCTTATAAAACAACTGCTGCTGAAAGTCTTTGAATGTTAAGCATTTAAAGAGCCAGTAGTGCCAAAAAAAAGAAAACAGAAAATATTTTATTTTAAAGTAGCTAGTTGGACTTTTTATTTCTGGAGAATTGTTATTTTTCCTTTTGCTAGTTAGAAGGTTTTCTACTTGATATTATTTAGCAACATAGAAATATAGACTTTGACTGCAGATAAGGACCGCTTCGCCCACCCAGTCTGCCCATATCACAGGAGCACCTTTTGCTATCCGCCATTGTTCTCTTTACACCTTTGTAAGCTGGTCTTCCCTCCAATACAGATACCCAAAAAATGCAGCTAGCTGGACCTACCAAACCTTAATAAAAAAAAACTCCCTCAATATATCTCAGAGTGTTTCACAGTCTGTTCCCCTGGAAGCTATGACTTGTGAAGCCTTTCATATATATCCCTTTCAATCCCTAAAGTTAGAAACCACTTTGGAAAGGCAGCCATAAGCCACTCCATCCCCTTCTTGTGAAATAAATGACGAAAAGCTCTCAAATTAACAACCCTAGTTAAGCTGTCCTCCTTCAAAACCCTCTATGCCCTCACTTTTACTGAGCCTTGTAAATGTTTTCCATTATCCACTATATATTTTCTTTTTTTGGAATGCTTTTGGCTCTTTTGTTTTGCTTTTTACCTTTTACTTGATCTGCCGTCCTTACACTCTACTGTCTCCCCTTACACACTCTCAACCTTCTTCCAGGAGGTTCCTTTATACAAGGACCTGATTATAAGCACCATTGTCCTTATCGGATGGTCCATCCTACTCTGTCATACTAGAACTGTGTATACGTATTTTGTCATATTAGAAGAATACCTTGCTATGTTGATTGCTATTATATTTTCAGTTGTACAAGTTCACTCTACAGATCTCTTCTATTTATTGCCTATATTCAGTAATGCCCTTATGAACTGTGTTATGTTGTATACTATAAAATGCTATATGTCCTGTTATCTCGTTGTATTGTTTTGCCCAGGTCCACCTTGGAAATGAGTTTTCCTCAATGATGTTTCACCTGGTTAAATAAAGATTGATTGATTGATTATTGGATAAGCTGCATATCCTAGTTAACCAACAGCCTACTTCTTCCTACCTCCCCCCAGTATTGCCATGTGCCTGTGATACATAGAGCAGCACTACACACGGAAGCTGAAATATCTTGTGCTGCTCCTGTTCATAGCTTATCAGCATTATGATCGTACTCATTTTGACATCTCTAGTGACCAATCTGGTAGAAAGCGAGTGGCTCTGTTTGGCCAGTTGTGATGCCATTATCAGTGTGGGCAAAGTGCTGAGGAGATATGAAGGGGCAATAGATTTGGAAAGTGATTCACTCACCGCCATTCAAAAGTCTCAGCAGTAAATGCAATATTTATTAAGCTTTTATACCAACACCTTGTTAAAACTGCATTAAAAAGCCAGTGTATTGTGGCTTACCATTTCCTTAGGACTTGCAGTAAGTAAATTACAAAATATAAAACTTCTTTTAATATATTCAATTAGTAATTCTAAATGTATCTTTACCATAGACTACAAAAAGACAACAGATGATAAGTAGCATTTTTAAAAACACTTGCTATGACACTCTTTTTAGCAGCTAAAGGCTGTTGTTCAGATGATCAAGGGAACATAACTAGATATGTCAGCCTACAGGAGGAGTACTGTTTCATGCATCACACCTAGTAATGTCATGTAGCAAATATTCTAATTTGCCAAAAGGCAAGGCAAATGTATTTTTACAGTGCCCTGTTGTAAGGGCTTGAGGTACTTTACAATGGAACAAACAGACAGCAGGGTCAAACAGCTATACAATTAAAATTAGCCAATTAAAATATGTGGACTACTTTAAAATCTCAGATAGTAAACATTAGTTTAGAAATGCTAAGTTAAACAGGTGCATCTTTAATTCCTTCTTATAGACCTCCTCTGAAGCAGGAGCATGAAGGTGCCCAGGGATAAAATTCCAGGTGACAGGAACAGGAACTGCAAATCCTCTGTCCCCCAGTGTCTTTAAACAAGAATGTGGGACAACAAGCAAATTGGCCTCGGTGGAGTAACTGGGTAGTGCTGGGGCATATGGAGACTGGAAGTCCTTTAAATGGCCTGGACCCAGATTATATATGGCCTTCCAAGTTAACAAGCTAATGCTGAAGGTGAGGCATCCTAACTGAAGGCCTATGCAGGTTGCACAGCACTGGCATGATATGCTTGAAAATGTTCAAAGAAGATATCAATTGTGCTGCTTGGTTCTGCACCCAACACACCTTCAGAATGCCCTAGATACAGAGCATTGCAGTAGTCCAGGTGGGATGTTGCAAAGGCATGTACCAATATGGCCAAATCACCATGTACCAGATAAAGCTCATCCTGGCATTGCTATGCAGATAGAAAAAGCCTTATCAAACTAAGCCACCACCTTGTGTTCCAGAGACATCAGCAGTACATTGTGACTCCCAGGTTTTCAGTCATATCCATACCCACAGCTCAGAAAGAGGTATCATTTAGAAATGGAAGTCCCACACTACCTCTGATTATCAGTGACCTATCAAGGCCGAGACCGAAGAGAACAATTTTCATCTCCTCTGTCCCTCATCAAGAGGAGATAGTTACTGTAAGCACCTTGACCAGGGCAGTCTTGGTGCTATGTCAAGGTCTGAACTCAGTCTGGAGCAGCTTATAGATTTCATAATGCTCCAGCTGGGCTTTGAACTGTAACACCACCACCTGCTCAAACACCTTTATCAGAAAGGGAAGGTTTGAGGCAGGTCTGTAATGTGTCATGATCTCTGGATCCAAGGATGGTTTCTTCAGGACCCTCTTCAGATCCCCATAAAGTTACCCTTCTTAATGGAACATCAGATGATCCCTACAAATCATGGATGAAGAATGTTTCAGCAGTCAATTAAAAGCCAGGCCAGCCTAAGATCTAGAGTACAGTAGGTGGGTTACAGCTCGGTC
This sequence comes from Neoceratodus forsteri, assembly GCA_016271365.2. Lineage (NCBI taxonomy): Eukaryota > Metazoa > Chordata > Ceratodontiformes > Ceratodontidae > Neoceratodus > Neoceratodus forsteri. The sequence continues at coordinate 1,228,081,646 of CM057450.1, forward strand.
ACCACCTGGAACACCTGCTCACTAGAAACTGAAACTCCACCCATAACATAGGAGTGCCTTCAGTATCATCACCCTAGACACTGCTGGGCATCCTCTGACAGCCTTGGGAGATTTCTGCTTGAATAGTCAACATCCTTTTGAAGAAGAAACTGTTCAACCTCTTACATTTTTCTGTACAACAGTTTCCCCCAGACCATAGAAAGTCAGGATGTAACAGCCTTTCCACAGTACAGAACAGCTGAGTTGGCCTGTTCTTCCCAACCACAATCCCCCTTGTCAAGGATTCTCCCTTTCTCAGAGTGATTACTCTTTGCTACTTACCATAGTGAGTCCCCAGAGCCAGTTTGTTTACCCCTGAGAGTGTTCTCCTCCATATATGCTCCAACCTCTACCCCAGAATCTTCAACCACTTCCGCTCTTCATTATAAATACCATGGAAAATTTGGCAGGAGGTGATAAGGTGGGCATGGACTGGCAGGAAGGTATCTACTACACATACCCTCAGCACAGGTGAGTGCCATGCTCAAAATGTCCAGTATCACCTTTCACTTGTGAGAGTACTAGACCATTTCCAATAGGGGGTGGAGAATGTTAGGGTTCCCTGTCTGCAAACAAACTGCATTATACTTCAACCAAGTTACTGGATCAATCCTGACAATGGAGAGCTCATGCCCCAGCATGATAACTAGGCCCTCCAAGGTATGGTCCTGGCCACAGGTAATGGAGGAAACAACCTGCACAAGAGTAAGTGAAGATATCAACTGGAGGAATTACTGAGCAAACTATGAAGATGCATCATCAAACCAGCCATTATGTTACCAAGAGCTAATTATCTGGGTGACTCCAAAGCCATGCATGTGAGAAAGCCTGCAAATTCCTCCAGGAACTTACTCTTGCACCTAGTTGGACGATAAATGAGGATGATCCTGCATCCTATGTCCATGATACACCTGAGACACACACATGGAATGACTCAGTTACCACCACAACCAAAACTGGATTAAAAGCAAGTGATCCCCCCCACCCACCGTGGTCCCACCTTGGATAGTGAGCCACTGAGAAACTGGCTAGGATTAGATTAAAGCAGGGAGGTATCACCAGAGGGCATTGTTTGAAGTTGGAAGGTGGAAGGGTGAGGGGGAAAGGGGAGGTGGTTTTTCACTGAGAGGGTGGTGGACCCTTGGAATGCACTGCCTAGCGAGCTGGTTCAGAGATCCACAGTGGAAGGCTTCAAGAGAGGTTGGGACAGACACAGAAAGTGGATGTATCAGATGATGGCCTGGCCCAGGGGGGTGGGGATGGATGATGGGGTTTCTGGAACACAAGGGGGGGGGGGCTTCGGCACCCAACTAGGGATCTGAGGTTCGAGCAAAGTCGATAGACCATAAGGCCTAATCTGCTGGCAATTAGTATGTTAATATGATTGCCATTTCCAGCACAGGGCTAGAGTTGTCCCCTAGCCAAGTTTGGGTGAATAATAAACTATTAACAAACTACAACAAGTAATGAATTCAGCTGCAGGATGAATAACTTAAACCCCATAAGAGATCATATCGCTCCAATTCTACAAAACCTTCTCTGGCTCCTGGACACTTTTAAAAAATACTTTAAGGTCTTGTTGGTTACCTATAAATGTCACAGGACACAAATAATCTTTTTGACCTTTGCACAGAATATGCTTCAACAAGATCTTTCAGGTCTCAATTGTCCAGTCTTTTGGTAGTCCCTAAATATAATCTGAAAACTTTAGGTGGGAGAGCTTTCCCTGATTGAGCCCCTACTTTATGGAATTCCTTCCTCTTTACTATTAGACAAGCACCCTCTCTTGAAGTGCTCAAAAACAGCTAAAAATTCATTTGTTTTCACAAGCCTTTAGAACCCCATATTTTTAATGTTTTTAGTTTGTTATATACTGCTATGCAGCTGTTTTTTCCAGAATTTGTTAGTAAGTTTTATATTTTGTTAATACTATGTACAGTACTAAAATTGTTTTCATGTGATGTATTTTTGTACAGTACTCTGAGCCTTTTCTGGAAAGGGTGCTTTATAAATAAAGCTGATTGGATTGGATTGGGTGTTACATATCAGATCAGCCGAGGAATCTGATGGAATTCCCTCTCTCTGGGTTTTTTATTCCTCAATAACTTGGTAGTACAGTATATAGACAGGATATAGAATTGACTGAAGAGGAGGAGGAGCATGGCTACCTGGTCCTCTATCGCCAGACCAGATGTTGGGGGCTCCCTTGTGAAGGGAACCAGATATGGAGAACCCTTGACAGGATCAAAAATCAAAATACCGAGGCATGGTATAGACTGGCAGTCGATTGCCAGTCTATACCTGAGACATGTACAGTGCAAACTGGAGCTATTAATAGCTCTGATTATATAGGACCCCTATGCATGCTCCTATATTACCCCGCTCACGCCATTCTTGAAAAGCACGAAACTGCGGGTGTCGCTAGGGGTGCTAGCATTCAAAATGCCAGTGGGAGGAATGGCAGGATCAACCAGAAAAAAAAAAAAACTAAATAACTAAACTCATTGTAGGTTAAAAAACTTAAATTGTTTGCAAAAGTGCAAAACGGGCCCTGCCTCACACTGATGTGGGGCCCAATTTTAAGTGGATGCTTTCTTTTAAAGAATAAACATAATTAATATATATTTTTAAATTAATTTAAGGGTAAGTGGGATGTTTTGGGAGAGGGTGGTCGGTAAAGATGCATCAAAACAATATAATCTGGATACTCCCATGGCACTGAAAAAAAAATATAGATAATCAGGGAGTAGTTTGTTCCTATAGCGATCAGAAATGCTGCAGAAAATAGGAACCAAATGACCTCTCACCCAGAGTTAAAGGTAATAATTTAATGTGGTTTAAGTCACTCAGAACTTCATAATAGCCTTAAACACCACCAGCATTTTGGGACTGCGATCCCTTCCTCAGGGTGGACTGGTCTGCCAGTGTTCGAAGTGTCTCTGCTCTTAGTCTGTGTGTGTGTATATATATATATATATATATATATACACACACACACAGTCAAAGAGGCACATATGCAAGTCTTGACTGAAAGCATAATCATATAGTACTGTGTGTACATATACAGTGTATATATATATATATATATATACACACAGTATTATATGATTATGCTTTCAGTCTTAAGACTTGCATATGTGCTCTCTGACTGTGCCTCCAGCAGTCTGGCTTGACTCCCCTCTTTCTCACAGAGTGGAAGTAAAACCCACAATGTTGCTGGTGCCATGTTTGACAATGGGGTGCTTAGCTGCCACTGCCACCAAACACACACTGACACTTGGGTGCCCAATCCCAAACTTCGGCTTCCTTCCATAAAAAAAACATGCAATATTATTTCCCTGTTTATTAACAAACAAATACAACATGTTATAAATTCTTTATAAATAACAGTAAGTATCCATTTTTTTACCTGACCTCTGTTAATGCAATTAATTCCAGTAATGGGCACAGTACTTCCCCATTATTATATATATTCCATTATGCTTTATAATTTCTTTTTACTTTATAAATTCAGTTCTTGGTTAACTACAGCTTACGTGACACAAATTCATTGCACCATTACATATATTTATGTCTATTTTTCAGCACTGATTATTTTAAATTATTTTTAAAATTTTTTAATACAAATACACATTTGTGATCATTTGATGTGAATGTATAATACCTTTAATTCAATTTCTCAGATCTATTCCTGGAATCTGCCCTGTAGCTATCGTGCCATGTACCCTGTATCCTTTTTCAGGTATCTTCTTCAAGTCTGACTTCCCCTATTTTCTGTGAAAACTTTTTTTTATCTCTTTTCCTGACTTTTCTGTGTTTTTAATTGGTCAACCCAAACTTCATGCTCCATGAAACACTTCAGAGGGTGTGCCATGATAAGAGTGTTACCGGCATGCGACTACAAAATGATGACTGCATAAACACGAGCGCCGAAAGGGCGACCAGTAGATAATGGTGAACGACAGTAAAACAGCGAGCTGAGCTGCACATCTACAAAGAGTGAGGCCCCCAGCGCGGGGCAGACACAGGGAAATGTGGACTGTGTGACAGAGGCATGTATGATAAACAGAGGAGTAGGGCACCAATGTCTCAACAAAGGGTGTCAGCAGTGACGTGCTACAAACCGAGCATCGTATGCCCAAGACCTGACAGGCATGGAGCTAGGGGGTTTGTGCAACAGCAGCACTGTGCAATGACAGAAGGGGAGAAGGTCCAGCAGTGCATACAAGGATGGCCAAACAGCATACCATGACATGCCATGCCCCCGACAGAACAGTGATCCCTATACCCCAGCACCTGACAATGATCCCTGGGAGGTGAGTCACCGTGACCAGCGGTAAAGGTCATGACTGGCACAGTACTGATGGTGCACTATGCCATGTGGGGCAGGCCACTGAGTGGGGGAGCAAACCATGCAGCACCAAGTATGCCGTACATGTTGGGGTGTACACCGGACACAGCAGCCAACAGTGCTACTGGTCACAGCCCTGTAATGGACACCCATGTCTGCCACAGAACTTGCCCCCAGCAACCCCATTGCACACTTGACATAATGTCCCAAAGGCCTCACTCAGGGCACTGGGCCATAGAACAGAATACCAGAACACACAGGTGAGCTGTAGCAAGATGAAGGAGGGGACTCACCTGCAGGATGGGGTAGCAGTATGTACGGGTACTGTCTGGCCTGTATTGGCAAGTGAGGTCCCACCCAACAGGTAGCCACTGGAGCCGTGCTATGTAAGCGGGCAGTGTCAGCAAATAGGAAGCTGAACTGTACATCATCCAGGCTTCTTAGGTACACAAACTATTGGGTGTCAATGTGGCAACGGACTCAAGGGGATTGGGATGCCCCTTAGACTTTTGTGCAGATGAGAGGTGTAAAGACATGCCCTACACTACAGGCAGTGTTGGATGGGCCAAATGACATGGCACTAATGAGAGGGGTGCGCAAGTGCAGCTACTTATGGTACCTATGGCAACAGACCACACAGATGCTGCCCATGATCCAGGTGTGCCAGGGGATAATTGTTCTGTTGCATGCTGCAGGACACACACAGGTGTCTGACAGGCAGCCATAGAAACATAGAAACATAGAATTTAACAGCAGATAAGGACCGCTTGGCCCACCCAGTCTGCCCATTTCCCTACCTAATGTATAAGCTGCAGATCCTAGTTAACCAGCAGACTACTTCTTCCTGCCCCCACCCCCTAGAATTGCCTTATAACTGTCCCATGCATGCTTGAATTCCACCACTGTTTTTGACTCCACAACCTCCTCCGGAAGGCCGTTCCATGCATCCACAACCCTCTCTGTGAAAAATACTTCCTTTAAATTACTTCTGAGCCGCCCTCTATCTTCAAATTGTGCCCCTTGTTCTTGCACACCCTTTTTGAAAGATGCTACCCTCTTGGACTTTGTTGATTCCTTGAGGTACTTGAAAGTTTCTATCATGTCCCCCTTTTCAAGGCTATACATATTAAGCTCCTTAAGTCTCTCTTCATATGTCTTCCGTGCAGACCCTGCACCATTTTAGTTGCCTCCTCTGGACAGCTTCCATCCTGTCTATGTCTTTGCGGAGATTGGGTCTCCAGAACTGCACGTACTCCAGATGGGTCTGACCAGCTGTCTGTATAGAGGATAATAATCCTGTTTTCTACTGGTAATGCCTCTCCTATGCATCCCAGTATCCCTCCAGCCTCCTTGCTGCCCTCTTACATTGCTTGCCCACCTTTAGGTCATCTGATAAGACTACCACAGGTCCCTTTCCATTTTTGTTGTTGTTAGTATCTCACCCCATTGTGTACTCTTCCCCTGAGTTTTTGTTTCCCAGGTGCATTACCTTGCACTTCTTAGCATTGAATCTAAGCTGCCATACATTTGACCATTCCTCTAACCTTGCCAAGTCCCTTCTCATCCTTTCCACCCCACCTTGTGCATCAACTCTGTTGCAGAAATTTGTGTCATCTGCTAAGAGACATACTTTTCCTTCCAGTCCCTCTGCAATGTCGCTATAAAGACATTGATGAGGACCGATCCTACACTGAACCCTCCCGTGGCACCACTAGTAACCCCCTTTCTTCAGAGTGGACTCCATTTACTATTACTGTCTGTGTCCTATTCTCCAGCCAATTCTTTACCCAGGCTGTCATCTTGGGACCCACTCCCAGGCTGGCTAACTTGTATATTAATCTTTTGTGTGGGACTGTGTCAAATGCCTTGCTAAAGTCTAGGTAGGCCATGTCCACAGCCCCTCCCTGATCTACTACTTTGGTCACCCAGTCAAAGAAATCTATCAGATTTGTCTGGCATGACCTTCCCGCTGTGACTCCATGCTGCCTTGGGTCCTGTGCCCCTCTGGCCTCTAGATACTCGACAATTCTTTCCTTCAGAAGTGATTCCATCATTTTCCCTACCACTGAGGTTAAACTAACAGGTCTGTAGTTTCCTGCTTCTGCCTTGCTCCCACTTTTGTGAAGGGAATCACATCTGCCCTCCTCCAGTCCTCGGTACCACCCATCCTCCCATGATTTGTTAAAGAGGGTAGTCAGTGGTGTCACTAGTTCTACCCTTAGTTCTTTTAGAATTCTGGGATGAATCCCATCGGGCCCCATTGCTTTGTCCACCTTCAGTTTTAAGAGTTCTTTCAGAACCCTTTCTTCTGTAAATGGGCTGGTATCAACTTCTGTATCCAGAGTGTTTCTACTGTTTGTTTTAGGTACCTCCCTCTTCCTTTGTAAATACTGAGCAAAAATATTTGTTTAGTATCTCTGCCTTTTCACAGTCACCCTCTGCCCACCCTCCCTCCCTTTATTAAGCCTCACTATCCCTCCCTTGGTCTTCCTTTGCTCCCTGATGTACCTATAAAGGTTTTATCCCTTTCTTAACGAGTTGGCCATCTTTTCCTCGGTTTGGGCCTTTGCTGTTCTGACTGCCTTCCCAGCTTCCTTTGCTTTAACTGATACAGTTCTCTGTCCTGCTCCTTCTGTGATTCCTTGTACTTCTTGAATGCTTTCTTTTTCTCTAGAACCTTCACTGCCACTTCCTTTGAGAACCATAGTGGTTTCTTACATCGTTTCATTTTGTTTATTTGCTTCACACAAAGGCTTGTTACCTCTGTGATGGCAGTTTTTATTATTCCCCATTGTTCTTCCACCCCTCCTTCCTGCCCATTTGCTAGTGCATTCCTTAGGCACTCACCCATTTTGGCAAAGTCAGCCCTCCTAAAGTCCAGTACTTTTGCCTTTGTATGACTTGACTCTGTTGCTGTGTTTATTGTGAACCATACTGTTCGATGGTTGGTTCCCAGATGGCTACCCACTTCTACATCTGAGATCCTCTTCATCTCCATTTGAGAGAACCAGGTCTAAGATTGCTCCCTCTCGAGTGGGCTCCAATACTAGTTGTCTAAGGCATGCCCCTGTAGGGCATCTAGAATAATCCCACTCTTCGAAGTGGCTGCTGCAACTGCACTCCAGTTAACATCTGGCATATTCAGATCACCCATCAGCAATATCTCCCCCTTTTCTGCCATTCTAAGTATACTTTCTATCATTTCCTTGTCCATTTCCTCCCCCTGAGAAGGGGGTCTGTATACAACCCCTGTACGGATTGTGGTTCCATTGCCGGTCTCCAAATTTACCCACAGTGCTTCTTCTCCTCCCTGTTTTCCCTTTTGTTCTGTTGCTTTGATTCCTTCCCTTATGTAAAGAGCTACTCCTCCTCCTCCTCTTTTACCCTCCATGTCCCTCCTGTAGATAGTGTATCCTGGTATGTTTATGTCCCAGACAGCCAGACAGCATAATGGCAGTAGAGTTTCTGCACAGCCAGAAAAGCATGCCACTTGCGGTACATAATCGATTTGTGTACCGCAAGGACAAAGATGGACCAGAAAAAACATACCGTCAGTGTGCAGATGTCTGCTGGTATAGTTGCCTGGCATAACAACACACGGTCGAGGACAGGGTTGTGAGGACTGTGAGACAGCACAATCACATCCCTGATGTGGCAGACATAGGTGTGAGCTGGGTGCTCTGTGACCTGTGGGACCAGATAAGAATAAACATGGATACAGCATCCCAGGTTGTGGTGGACTGTATAGCAGGCATGCCAGCAGCTGTAGTGGGGTGGATGCTGCGGTGGATGGTCCAGCATGTGAGGCATGTGGCGAGGGGGTGACCAGTGACACCGACATCTGTGACCGTGCTCACACTACCGGAGGAGTTGAAGGTGACCAGCGAAGGGGACTGCTTCCTCCTCTTTGACAGCAGCTGTGAGCAGGATTGCCTCATGATCTTTTCCACTGACAGGAGTCTCCAGTTCCTGGCCAAGTGCCCCAACTAGTTCATGGATGGCATATTCAAGTCCTGCCCAGCCCTATTCAACCAGCTGTACACCATCCATGCAGTCCAGTCGGGGGGTGGTCATGCCAGCTGTGTATGCCCTGATGTGCTCCCAGACAACTTAAACATATGTTAGGTTCCTGGTGCAACTGAAGATCCACTGCCCAACACTGGCCCTCATGATGGTCCTGCTGGACTTTGAGCATGCCAGCTGGGGTGGAGGGGGGCACCACGGTATTCCCAGCTGCACAGATACAGGGCTTTCTCTTCAATTTTCCTCAGGCCCCCTGGTGTCAGATCCAGCATTGTCCTGAGGTTCTTGACCACTATACTACTGATGCGGATTTTGCACTGCACCTCCGTATGCTCCTGGTACTGGCATTCGTGCCAGTAGATGATGTGTCCAGCATGGTCAAGGAGACACATGAGTGGGTTTTTTCCAGCAGAATGAGGAGGTGTTGCAACCCATCCTTGATTACTTCAAGGATAGCTGGATCAGGCGGCCAATGGGATGTTCCGGGAGGAGGAGACCAACATTCTCCATGGCACAGTAGAACTGCTATGGGGTGACCATCCAGGGACTCACATATACCAATAATGTATTGGAGGGGTGGCACAGGGCATTCAACAGCCACACTGCTGCATGCCACCCCAGCATCTGGCACCTCCTGTAGTGCCTCCAGCAGGATGAGTGCATGTCAGTGGTTCAGATTGAATAGCTTGTGTCTGGAGCTGAGCCAGCACAGGTCTGAAAGCATTAAAGGAATTTCAATGCATGGATTGCAGCCATTGTCTCCAAGTATGCCACCCATAGCTGCTTTGACTACCTCCGTGGCCTTGCTCACAACTTTCAGTTCCAGGTGTGAGCCAAGGGTGGGGTGGTCAGTGGCATGGTCAGTGGCATGGGCAGTGCTTCATTGTGGCTGTGGTCCCTGCTGTCGTGCAGTGTCACCCACATCATGGGCACCTACTGCTATGTCACTTCCCCAGAGTCATTCTTTTGACTCACTCCCTTCCTGCATTTGCTCTGCAAGGGTCACTCACCTCTCATTTGCCCTGCTGTGTTGTGCTCCACGGGGTCGCCTTTCACCTCTCACCCTTATTCCTGTTTGCTATGTCCACTGTCATCATTCTGCAGTCACCCTTTCTGATGTCATGCTAGAATCCTTGCCCTTGTCACATAAAACCCTTCAGAGTTGCTCATATTTGGGCTGAATTTTGGTCCTCTCCACTGTGGTGCATCTCATGTGGCTGCTAAGGGCAGATAAAAAGACAATTTCACCGAAAATGAAATTAAAATTATTATACATTTACATCAGATGATCACAAATGTTTATTTGTATTAAAAATTAAAAAAAAATAGTTTAAAATAATCAGTGCTGAAAACTAGACATAAATACATGTAACGGTGTAATGAATGTGACACATCAGGTGTAGTTAACCAAGAACTGAATTTATGAAGTTAAAATAAATTATAATATATTATGAAATATATATATATATATATATATATATATATATATATATATATAATGGGGAAATACTGCACCCATTACTGGAATCAATTGCATTAACTGAAGTTGGGTAAAAAATTGGATATTTACTTTCCTTTATATAGAAGTTGTAAAATGTAATGTTTGTTTTTATACAGTGCACAGTGCCCTACTGAAGTGAGTTAATGCTATTCATGAAACACTGGCATATTGATGACTGATGATTAAAAGCTGAGTAATAAATTATAGAGAAATTTATTAGCATATTATTTGGTGAGTGAGTTGATTTTCAAGAGTCGTGACTCTTGATGTGCCATCGTGGATGTAACTAGCTCCTCCCAGTGTTTATTATTTTTTGCAGATACCGGGGCCACACTGACTGTGACACAATGTCTTCTAGCCCCTATTGACCACTTCTCCTCCCTTAGCACCCCCCCAACCCCTTACATACCTCACTAGGGTCCAATAAAGTAATTCACTTAGCAACCAGCAACAATCCTCTGCCTTTCCTGACCACAAACTAAATGAAAACAAAGTAAGTCCAGTTAATGGCTTTTTAATGCATTTTGAACTTTTACTCATACCTTTTTAATTTTTTCAACATTTAGGACCTACATTTTTCAAATCCCCTCTGAAACATGTTTTTGCAGTCGCTCTGTGAAATTACCTTTTTGATGGGATTCAAAAAAATTACACCTGTTTGATCATAAGGTGGGGGTAATAAAATGACTATGTTAAAAATTTGGGGTCAAAATCTTTAAAAAACAACATAGTTATGAAGAAACAGTGATATTTTTTGAAGTTTACTTACTGTATAACTTTGCTATTTCTTGAGATTTTGATTCCAAGTTATCAGTGTAGTCTTTTTTTAACCCACCTCATGAACATGACAGGTGTCTTTTTTCAAATTCCGTTCCAAATTTGTTTTCATGGTCATACTGCAAAGTTTCATTTGGGCAGGATTTCATAAATGGTATCTGTCATATTCATAAGGTGGGGTAATAAAAAGACTATGTTGAATATTTGTGGCAAAAATCTAAAAAAAAAAACAACAACAAAGTTATGAAGAAATGTTATAATTTTTCAATGTTTACTTATAAAGCTACACTGTTTTTATATTTTGAACCCATATTTTGAACAGTCATTTTTTAACCCCCCCTCATAAACATTTCCTAACCCTTCCTACCTGGTTTTTTTTCAGTTTGCTTCACAAAATCAAGTTTTGGCAGGGGTTTGATAAACGACACCTGTCATGTTCATATGATAAGGTAATAAAAATGCTATCTAGAAAATTTGGGACATGATCTAAGAAAACAGCAAAGTTATGTGTGAACCTCATAATTTCCTTCAATTTATTTTTGTAATTGTTTTTAATTTTACCTGCAGTGCCAGCTATGCCCAACAACTACACAGCACATATAAACAGGCAAACATGTTTGTTATGAATTCTCACTGATACAGTCTTAGATTGTATTATTTATTGGTGCTTGTATTTTAGCATTATTTTGCATATTTTAAATATTTTAGTTGAGTGTTAGGAAGAGGTATATCATACACTGTACAACAAAAATCATTCATTCATTCATTCATTCATTCATCCATCCATCCATCCATTTACTTCTCCTCTGTCCTTAACCCTCCCCTCTGTCCCGCCTATTCCCTCCAATCATCTGCTGCTTGTTCCTTTCATATCCCTCTGTGTAAATCTGTAGCAGGCCAGTCTGCTTTCTCTATCTACCTTCCAACACTGAGGAAAAGCTTCCCTCTCCACATCTGTTTCTGTTCCTCCCTGCACTCTATCAAAGCACTCTTACTGACACCCTTCTCAAACGTATGCACCTGCCACTGGATGTCTTCTTCTTCTTCTCTCCACATTACAACAACTCATGCTCAATCAGCCCCCCGCCACACTATTTTACCTGTTTTAACCATTTTGCATATTACTCTACTGTATAGCTTAAACTCTGTAAATGCTGAAATTTCAGTTTTGATGCCACAATGATTCTGTTACAAATACCTTGCTATACACTGGCTGCATGCTCCCTTAGATCTCATCCTGGCAACCCCCATAACTGATGTGCTTTGTACACATTTTATCTTGTGTTCTCTTTTTCCCTCAGATTCATTACTTGTAATGTGATTTTATTGTTCATCAACATGAACCTATTGTTATTCCTTTGTTATTGCTGTTTCACTCCCTGCTGTGTTCCTTCCTTGGGGTCAGACCTGGATACCAGCTCTGGCTCAGTGTGCCTACCCCAGTCACCACATTTTAAAGGGACACTATCAACCTCCCTTAGGCCTCAAATTATCCCTAGATTAGCAAACACATATTATGATTGCTCACATTCTGTAGAGATTGCTGATGTAGCTGTAAGTTTTATTTTGATTCCTTTTTTCTTTTTAAAAGTAAAAACACTCTGCCAAACATACTGGTGCTACCACACAAAAAAAACAAAACATGTTTGTTTACATTCTTTGATCAACTTCCACTGCATCTTTCTTGGACTTGGGAATGCCCTTGTAACTGGTGGGTTACCCCAGGGGTCGGGTTGGTGGTATTTTTGTGTTATTAGCACTGTATGGTGCCTCCATATGTAATCTCCTACCTGGGACCTGGGCTCGGGGAGAAAACTGTTGCTCGGTATTTTGGCTAGGTTTGACTTCTAGTCAGGGGCACCCAAGTAACTCTGGACACAGGAAGCAATAACTGTAATGTACAATACCAGAAGCTGGGATTCTAAAGTGTGGCTTTTATTCACATCCAACAGAATAACAAAGCATAGATGGACCCCCACAAGACTACACTCCTAGTAATGCAGATTTATGGAGATCAGAACACATCCTCTTTACACTGAAACCCTCAGGTCTCGAAACACTCTGGGCACTCTGCCCTAACTCAACTCTTTTCCATTTTCCCTGGCTCGGGTTCATTGCCAGCCCTTTGGACACTTTCCATATAGCATGGAACATTTACTGGTGGCTCCCTAAACCACGTATGAGCACTTCTGGCTCCATCAGGGAATCTTCCTCATCAATCCCACGTCTGGGTACTTTCCTCAGACACTGGCCAAGTACCTGAGAGAAAGCAAACAGGTGTCCCAAAGCAAACCCGTAGAGGTGAATTTGGTTACTACTGATGGGGGGTCTCCCACCTCTCGCTCCCATAATTCATACCAGGCCATTTCTCTGGACTGTAACACCTCATCCTTAAAAACACTTTGCTGTGTAGATTCTCTTTAAATGTATGTCACATCCAGTCTACTGTTTTTCTATCCCATTTGTGCTGAACTTGAACATACTTAAAAAGTGGCTGTGTCCATTACTCTAGACCACCCACAGAGTTAAGCAGTCCAATCCCCACATCTTCCAAACTGTACTTGGCTGTCTTTTCCTGACCCCACAGTAACAGTCACTTTAATTTCATCTTTTCTCAGGTGAAAACACATTGGCCCTTTAGCAGAGTGAACTCACCCCTAGGTTCCAGGTGTCCCACAGGCATTTTCTCTTCAAAGAAATCTCGTCCAGAACTTCTGGTGCCTCAGCATGAACTTAAACTCAGGCAACTTCTTGTTCCCTAGCTGGACCAGGGGGTTTGCCCTTGGAAACAGGCTGATTCTTTCCCCCCATCCCCACAGGGATGGGGCCCTGAACCACTGAAAGCAGTCTCTACCACTACTCTGGCTCTTCTTGTGTTCCTCCAGGTGAGAACACATACCATAATAAAAATAGCTCTTTAACAGAGCTTAGAACTCTGAGGGCCTGCTTACAGCAGAGCACCTCCTTCCTCTACTACTGACTGCAACAGACTCACTTCAAATTCCCCAACGTTCTACTCTAACCTTCAACTGCAACATTTCAGTGTGGCTTATGCAGCTGCGACAGTTCTAAAGTGATGTCATCCCTCAGTCTCAGCTGAGACTGAGAACAGAGTGAGACAGTGTGAAATCCATTTAACTGGAGTTTCACAAGCTGCCTGTCCCCTGCCTGCCACTAGGTCTAACTGGGATTCTAGTAACCCCTAGTAACAGGGGGGGTGACACCCTTAACACAATCTAGCCACTTATGGTGCTGTGCAAGAACAGGAGACTACTGCATCATGAGTGGCTGCACTGTTTTGGGGGTTTCCTAATGTTCAGGATGTATGCAATAAGAGTAGATTAAGATTCAAAGCAAAAAAAGATTGGGTATAAGTATACCATTCCCATGCATTTTGGGTATTCTAAGAAAGGAAGCAGATCAAACAACCAACTACTTCAATGAATTTTAAAGAAGATAAGCAGTCATAAAATGTAGGTTTTCAACTAGAAATAATATAATGCAAAAAGGTTGACAGTGTCCCTTTAAATCAATCAATCAATAAATTAATTCATCCATCCATCCATCCATCCATCCAATGAAAACACTGTGAGAGTGTCATAAAATGCAGATTTCTCCCACTAAAGGATTATGTGTCTGATCTCTGTAATGTGTCCCACACTCGATTCAGGTGGATGTACTGTACTACTTCCCCTTCTGTCATTGCAGCTGTGAAATGTCTGAATAGTGGGATGGGGGCAACATTATTTATTTATTAGCTTTTGTTGACCAGGTAAGTACACAAGATAAACAATTGACTATTTTCAGGTAAAACCCGGGAGAGTACAGTAACAGACAAGTCCATACAGGAACAATAAGAATACTATACATACATTGCACAGGATCAAATAGAGTCCGGTGAACATTGAAACAAGCAGTCAAGAAATTACACATAATTGGGTAAGAGAAAACACTGGGTAAAGCAAGCAACAAATTCAACCTGTATTCATCCTCAAACTGTGGAGAAGGGGGTAATTGCAGTGTGGAGTAAAAATAAGGAACTTAAAAAACAGCAATGTCTATTGGATTCTTCTTTTTTCCCTTTTTAACAGAAATATTTCTTTATTGGGACAGTTTACATAGAAACATAGAAGTTGACGGCAGTTAAGGACCTCAAGGCCCATCCAGTCTGTCCATTTTTTCTACTTAATGAATGTGCCATAGGCCTTTACTCTGTCAATGGCCTATCTATTCATATTCATCTGTGTTGCTCCCTTATGCCTATCCCATGCCTGTTTGAAGCCCTGCAATTTATTCATATCCACCACCTCCTGAGGTAGGCCGTTCCATGCATCCATCACCCTCACATTACCTTTAATTGGCCTCCCTCTAATCTCATGCTGTGTCCTCTTGCCCTGCTTTTTTTCTTATATTGAAACATGTTAGACTCTTTCACCTTGTTAATGCCCTTAAGATGTTTGAATGTTTTGGTCACATCACCTCTCTCCCTCCTTTGCTCTAGGGCATACATATTGAGCTCCGTTAATCTGTCCTCATATGTTTTCTGATGCAGTCCCTGCACCATTTTGGTTGTCCTTCTCTGGACTGCCTCCAATTTGTTAATGTCCTTGTGCAGGTGCAGCCTCCAGTACAGCACACAGTACTCCAGATGGGGCCTAACCAGTGTCTTGTAAAGAGGGATTATTACCTCCCTCTTACAACTCGTGATACCCCTACTAATACATCCCAACATCCCTCTAGCCTTACCTACTGCTTTAGTGGTCTGCTTGGATTATTTCAGGTCATATGTGATGATGATGCCCAAGTCTCTTTCTTCCCTTGTGATTGCCTGCAACTACCCTCCCAACCTATAGGTGGATTCAGGGTTTCTCTTTCCTATGTGCGTGATCTTGCACTTCTTTGCATTAAACCCCAGTTGCCACTCTTCCAACCATTTTGCCAGTTTATCCAGATCTCTTCTCATTTTGCCCAGCCCATCTGGATCATCTACTCTGTTGCAGATCTTGGTGTCATCTGCAAACAGACAAACCTTACCCTCCAGTCCATCTGCAATGCCACTGATGAAGATATTGAAGAGGACTGGCCCCAGTACTGATCCCTGAGGTACCCCACTTATGACTTGCATCTCTTCTGACTGTATACCATTTACCACCACTCTCTGTTTTCTGCCCGCCAACCAGTTTGCCACCCATTTGGCCAACTTCTGACCCACCCCAAGCCTACCCAGCTTATTAATCAATCTTCTATGTGGAACAGTATCGAAAGCTTTGCTGAAGTCAAGGTAGGCAACATCAACTGCACCCCCTTGGTCCACCACCTGGTTACCCAGTCAAAGAAATCTATGAGATTAGTTTGACAGGACCTTCCTGTTGTAAATCCATGCTGTCTTGGATCCTGTGCTCCTATGGATTCCAGGTGTTGCCTATCCTTTCCTTAAGGAGTGCCTCCATAAGCTTGCCCACTACTGAGGTAAGACTGACTGGTTTGTAGTTCCCTGCCTCCTCCTGGCTACCACTCTTGTCGAGCGGGATCACACAAGCCCTTCTCCAGTCTTCTGGGACCTCTCCTGTGCTCAGAGACTCACTAAACAGTTCTGATAATAGCACTGCTAGTTCCACCCTTAGCTCCTTTAGTACCCTGGGATGTATGCCATCAGGTCCCATTGCCTTGTCCAACCTGAGCTTAGTGAGCTCTTGTAGGACTCTTTCTTTTGTGAAGGGACTGGTGCACACCTTCCTCCCCCTGTGTCCATGGTGCTGAGCTGTGGGCCCTGCTCTACTTTCTCTTCAGTAAATACTAAGCAGAAGTATCTATTTAGGATAGATGCTTTTCCTTGGTCCTCCTCCACACACTCCCCCTTATCCCCATTGATCTTAGCAATACCCCCTCTGGACTTTGTCCTTTCACTAATGTATCTATAGAAAGTCTTGTCCCCTTCTTTTACTATTCATGCTAGTGTTTCCTTGGTTTGGGCCTTTGCCTGCCTTAATGCATTCCTTGTTTTCCTTAGGGAAGTTTGGTATGCCTCCCTATCTTCATCCCGCTGCATTCCCTTATATTTCCTGAAGGCCAGCCTTTTGGCTTTGACCTTTTCTGCTACTGTTTTTGAGAACCAGAGTGGTTTCCTCCTTCTTTTGCTCTTGTTTTTCTCTCTAACACAATGGGATGTTGCTTCAAGTATTGCATCCTTAATGCTTGCCCACTTTGCCTGTACCCCTTCACCTGTATGTCTTCTTGCCAGGGCTAGTTTAACTCTGTTGGCCATCTTATCAAAGTCAGCTCCTCTGAAGTCCCATATTTTTGCCTTGGAATGGGATGATTTAGTTCTAGTGGCCAAACTGAACCATTCCATGTGATGGTCACTGGCCCCCAGGTGACCATCTACCTGGAGATCTGTCATCCTTTCCCTGTTAGTTAGTACTAGATCTAGGATAGCCCTGTCTCTTGTGGGTTGTTGTACCAGTTGTTTGAGGCCTTCCCCCTGCAGGGAATCCACCATGTGTCTAGTTCTGGTGGATGTTCCTGCTGGTATTGATCAATCTGTATCTGGCATGTTGAAGTCTCTCATTATCAGAACCTCCTGTTTAGCTGTCATGTTTTGTATATCTTCTAACAGCAATGTGTCTATGTCCTCCCCCTAGTCTGGAGGCCTGTAGACAATCCCAGTTCGTATGGCTGTCCCATTTCCTGTTTCCAAGGTGACCCACAGTTCTTCTGGCTCCTTATGTGTATTCTGAATTTCTGTAGCCCTGATATTTTCATTGATATAAAGGGACACGCCACCCCCCCCTTTTTGCACCTCGGTCTCTTCTGAACAGTACATAGCTGGGTACTGAAATCTCCCAAGTGTGGTTACTAGTGAACCATGTCTTGCTAATGGCTACTATGTCCAGTTTAGCCTCTGCCATCATTGCCTGCAGGTCTGAGATCTTGTTTCCCAGACTGTGGGCATTTGTGTACATGATTTTCCATTGGCCAGATTTCGGTGTGTTAGTTGTTGGGCAAGGTCTGGCATTTCCCCTGCATGTCATATGGGGAGCTGGACTTTTTCCTTACCTGGTGATGCAAATGATCTGCAAACATGCTGAACTCCTGTTTGATCACTAGCTGAGGGGGGAGGGCTGTTATTCCTGTTCAATGTATCGAGTGCTGCACCCCTCTCCCCATTTGCTAGTTAAAATATTCTGCAAAGACATCAAACTTCTGCCCCAATGCACTGACTCCCTCCTTAGTCAGATGCAGTCCATCAAATTTAAAGAACTTTCGCTCCCAAAACTGTTGCCAGTTACCTACAAATTTGTGTCCTTTTTCCTGGCACCAGCCCTTGAGCCACATGTTCAGCTCCCTTATCTCCCTTTTTCTGACCTTCCGTCCATCTGCCCCCCTTTCCCAGACCAGCAGGATCTCAGAAAAGGAGATGCTAGACGAAATGGATGATAGTTTGTTTCCCAGCCTGGTCAGGTGTTCCTTGGTCTCCACAACTGACCGGCTGGTGAGATCATTAGTCTCTATGTGTACCGGGATGTCAATGTTTTCTCCTGCTTTCTGCACAATTTTAGCAATGCGGTCAGCATCTCTCCATGCTGATGTACCTTGGAGACATCTGACCATTACCCCTGGCTGGAGATAGGTATCAACTCCCCAAATCATGGAGTCCCCTATGATCAGAAGTGTTTTAGATTTCCTTTTTGCTTTTTTTTGTTTTGGTCCTTGTTTGGGTGAGTTTTGTTGTGCTAGCTCCTGTGCCGCAGTGTTCTGCTCTGCAGTGTCCTGTGTCCCTTTGTTTGATTTTAGAGATAGAGGTAGATACCTGTTTGTAGTTTTTATATGGGTTGTGGAGGTGATGTGTTTTAGAGCATTGAGTGATGGGGCACCCGATTTGCCCCTCCTAACCAACTGCCAACCTCCCAGACCAACTACCATCTGCGGTCGAGGTGCTTCAGTTAGATGTTGTAATATATATAATATATTTCCTCCTGAATATGTGATTTGAGGCATGCAATCTCTGCCCATGCTGCCTGGAGCTGAGCCCTTAGCTCTCCAGTGGTGCAGCATGTAGGACAGCATCCTAAATTCTGTAAAACTGGCCTTTTGAAAAGTGTCCCGCAGTACCTGCAGTTAATAATATCCCTTCCAGATGAGTTGCCAGGTTTATAACCTGGTCCAAGTAATTAGAAAGAGGAAAATGAAAGCAAAAGTTAGATTTTTTTGTTTTATTTGTTTGTCTTTGTATAACTTGTTATAACAAGTTAAATTATTTGTGCACCTGTAAGTGAGGCCACTGTGTGGATACCTCTCTCATCCTCCCCTTCCTGGTTTGCTACAGGAAATGACATGACTGTTACCCTATAAAAGGAGTGTAGCATGGGGTGGTTGGGGATGGGGTGGGTGGCTGGACCCTTCCCCTGCCAAAAAAGAAGAACCACAAATGAAAGAAACAAGGAGGTAAGAGCAGAAACAATCAACCAACAACAAATGCAGTAGCCCTGAAAGCTTAGCCTAATGATAGATAAAACTGCAAAACCTGTAAAGCACCACCTGTAATAATTTCACAGAAGATATACCCTGTAAAAAACACTTTCCTACAGAGAAAAATAAAGCAGTAACAGAAGATATACCTTGCAAAAACAATTTTAATCAGAGAAGGTTGCAGCAGTAATCTGTAAGCACAAAACAGTAACAAACCTGTAGGCACACCCTGTAATAATGCAGCAGAAAGTATACCCTGCAACAGCAATTTGAATCAGAGAACAATAAAGCAGTAACATGTTAGCAACAAACAGTAACAACCCCGGTGAGTAGAAAAGAAAATAACACACAGTAAATCTACCTAGCCAAAAGAAGTCTTAGGGTGTGATTCTAGAAGACTGGTGCAAGCCTCCGCCAAAGGTGACTTGTGCCAATCACAGTTGCGATAAGGACCCTGTGCCCAGTTCTAGAAGGGGCAGGGTTTCCGTGGCTAAGTCCTGCGACTTGTGACATGCAGATGGTAACCAAATGAATGGCGTACCTGATGGGCAATGTCGCAGCCCTCAGTGGACTGTATATATGTGCTTATGAATGACTGACAATACAGTCATTCATGAGTGCACACATACAGTAGTGCTCATATGGAGCTCAGACGGTGGCTGGGCATGGTGGTGAGAGGTGGACCATGCCAGTCGCCGGCTGGAGATGGCTGGGGGGGTGCAGGGTGGACTGGCACTGCTGGGTGGGGGGTGGGGGGCCACTGGACTACCAAGGGTGTGGGTTGCAGCTACTGTACATGGCATGGCACAGAAGGGACCAGGGCTTGGGGTCTGGGAATGGGTCAGGGGGACACAGATGCCCTGTGGGGCAATAGCATGTCGAGGAATTGGGGTTGGGAGTCTCTGCTGCCCTGCAGGGCAATAAGCAATCAGAGGATCGGGGGTGTGGGGCACTGCAGCCCTGCAGGGCACTATCACTTTGGGGGTTTGGGGATGGGGACACTGCAACCCTGTGGGGCTTCCACAGTATAGGAGGCACTGGGCATGGGGGGCTGCCACAGGTAGTCAGGGCTGGCCATTGGCAGACCTGCACAACCCACGGAGGGTGTAGGTAAACTTACACCAGCTAAAAGCTGGTGTAACTGTACTTTGACGGATGTCCTCTGGGGGTTGTTCTAGAATAGCTCCATTGGGGACTTTCTTGCTTCCCTTCCAGAATAGGGCACAACTGCTGCTGTAAACCCACTAGCGCCATGTTTCAGGGGGTTTATGGCATATCTGCTGGCATAAGTCCACTTTGGCGCAAGTAGCCTGATGCATGTCGCAGGCCACTTTGTAGAATACCATTTGTCACAACTGCTGGTGTAACTTGCTACTTGCGCCATTCTTTTTGGCTCAAGTGCACTTACGGCAGATGCATCTCTTCTAGAATCGGGCCCTTAATCTTTTTCTTTGCTCTGATAATGTTCCTTGCTCTGTCCTTACAAGCAAACTTGGAAGAAAAGAGCTCAGGTGATGCTAGGTGCCTTTCCCAGCACACCTAGTCTTCCACTGGAATAAATATGCATAAAGTGTGTTCTAAAAAAATGATATAATGCAGAGAAATAGCTGAGCCACAAAAAGACAAGGAAAATGTTTTACCCAAGAAACATGTACAGGTTCAGATTACAGACTGAGCCCCATCTTCAAAAGGTTAGCATGGCACAAACTGGGTTTGCACAATGCTAACCCAAAATAGCTCTGGCTGTTGGGAGTGTGCCCATATTCAAAGGCCACCAATGCATAGCACACTCCCAACAGTACCATCGTGCAAAATATTGCACTGCGCATATGCAAATGAGGGATCCCCATGCATCTCCCTCACCCAGGACCCCACTGCCGTATTCAATGCCCTTAATACCACCTTCTCAGATCTCAGTCACATCCTCCCACATAACTTCTTTGACCCAATTCCTAATGTCCCCACAAACACCTCTGCCACTACTGCCCCCCACCCTTCCATCTAAGAATCATCTCTTGCAGAGAGGCTAAACTCTACCTCACCAAAGCTTCAATGAACGTACGCTATAGCAGTGACTCTAGTGACCTCAAAATGCTCAGGTTAACTCTGGATGTAACCCTGCCACAACTTAACAAAATACTTAACTGGTCGCTATGCCTCTGCCAGTTCCCCACGTCATGGAAAAGAGGAATAATTACCCCATACTGAAGAGTGGTGACCCCACCTCCACCAGCAATTACCGACCCATCTCAACCCTACCCCCCCTCTCAAAGGCGCTCGAAAAAATTGTGTCGAACCAGCTCACCGACTACCTAACCAAATATTCGCTGCTCTGCCATGAACAACACGAGTTCCGGAGGGGGCACAGCACCATCACTGCCCTCCTGGAATTTACCTCATACATTCATGAGGTCCTGGACCAGGGGTCCATAGCAGGAGCAATCTACATCGACTTGACCAAAGCCTTTGATACTGTCAGTCACGTACTTCTGCTCCACACCCTTCCCTCCCAACATTTCTCCCCTGAAGCAACCTCCTGGTTCAAGGACTATCTCTCTGGCCAGTTGCAACAGGTTAAAATTAATACCACCCTCACCTCTGAAAGACCAGTCCAATCGGGTGTCCCCCAAGGGTCCATTCTTGGCCCTCTGCTCTTCACCCTTTTTCTAAATTCTCTCCCTCAATCATGCAATGGGAAACTCTTGCTCTACGCGGACGATGCAGTACTGCTCTGGAAACACCCCTACCCTGACTCCCTACAATCAGCCCTACAGGGCTTTTTTACTGAAATAGAATCCTGGTTCTATGAGCATCGCCTAGTACTCAACTATAACAAGACCAAATTGATGATCTTTGCCCACCTCCAAAGCTCACTCAGTAGTGCTCCACTACGCATCTCAAACTCCCAGAGTCTCCTTCTTGAACAGGTCTCTAACTTCAAATACCTAGGTGTAACTCTGGACACCTCTCTTACCTACCACACACACATCCAACACCTCTCCTCCACTGTAAACACCAGATTGGGGATCCTATGCAGACATAAGCATTGCCTACCCACTCAGGCCCTACATCTCGACGTAACTGCATCTGTCATATCTTTAGTTGACTATGGCATAACGATTTATGGATCTGCTGACCAAATGGCCCTACAAAGCATCAACATAGCTCTCAATAAAGCCTGAAGACTGGTCACTGGGAGTGATAGAGACACCCACACATGTGAGCTTTACAAACGTGCAGACTGGCTCACCTTCGAAGGCAGACTTAAGTACTACACCACAATCCAAGCCAAACAAATACTCATGAATCTAGCACCCAAAGGCCTCCGCCCCCTCATCCAGACAGTCCCACTCTGAAGGGCCTCTAGATGCACTACTGGCACCTCTCTCCTAGTCCCCCACTGTAGGACCTCCCTAGGACAAAGGTCCTTCTGATACCGAGCTCCCCTCTGGCTAAATAGCCTACCAGCCTCTATCTCCCTAGCCCCCAGTCTTGGCCAATTTAAAGCAGACCTTAAGAACCTCCTCCTTGTTTCAGCTACCTGTGACTGCAACCATAACACCTCCACCATTCCCAAAACACAAAAGGAAGCCCAATGCTAGCTAATATAGCGCCTACGAATGTAGAAAATCTGTAATGGTAGGGATAAAAAGGCCTAACCTTACTTCTTGATGGCTTCCTCAGGTCCCTCAATCCCAATGTGTATAAAAATCAACTCATGGTTCAATTAGGACCCCAGAACCTGTAACCTACCTTGTGGTCACAGCAAAAACCAAAAATCCACTTCAGGATCCTAGACGCAATGTATATACTGTGCCTATGTATAATGCTAGTAAATGTTATGTTTGTGCTTTCTGTACTGACGTGGAGCCTTTGCAAAGGAGTCTTTGACACAAAGGATTGTAATTCCGATTCTCTTCAATAAATAAAAATAAAAATATGCGGTGCAGCACAATACTGAAAGCTTTCAGAAGTGCTAAACAGCCCATAGCACACCACACTTTAACATTTCTGAAAACCCAGCCCTTGACAGTGTGCAGAGGGGGTGGGTGCCCTGCACCCTGTCCATGCATTGTCAAGGGTTGGGTTCCCTGGTGTCTAGTGGTCCCTCCCAATTCCTGATCCACACATAGAATAAATGAAAGTAATCCTACATGGTCTAGCAGTCCCTCCCAAGCCCTGATCCCCACATAGAATAAATAAAAGTCATCCTTGGTGGTCTAGTGGTCCCTCCCAAGCACCGATCCCCATGTAGAATAAATAAAAGTAATCCTTGGTGGTCTAGTGGTCCCTCCCAAGCTCCAATCCTCACATAGATAAAAAAACAATAATCCCTAGTGGTCTAGTGGTTCCTCCCCTCCCTAACTCCATCCTACCCGTATCATGCATATAGCTATCCCTGGTGGTCTAGTAGACCCCCACCCCAGCAGCTATTGTCCCACAACCCCACTTCCCCCATCCCAACCCTGTGAGCCAGCAACCAGTACAGCCCTCCATTCACCACCATGGCCAGTTGACTGAGTCCACATGGAGCCAGTACTGTACAATCAGCTGTTACAGTACACACTCCATGAGAGCTTGGTCTGCGGCCAACTGAGATGGTATGTGAGGGCTGTGCTGGTCACTGACTCTTGGGGTTGGGACTGGGGGAAGCAGGGTGGTGGGATACTACCTGCTGGGGTGGGGTTCAACTAGATCACTAGGGACAGCTATATGCATGACATGGGCAGGTTAGCATTAGGGAGGGGGGACTGCTAGACCAACAGGGATTACTGCTCTTTTATCTATAGGGGGATCAGGGCTTGAGAGGGACTGCTAGGCCACCAAGGATTCTTCTCCTTTTATCTATGTGGAGATCAGGGCTTGGGAGAGGGGACCTGGCCCGGTGCACCAGGCCAATGTGTGGCATACAGGTGAGCCCATATTGGGCATGCAAATGGCCCATTAGCACCTTGCATATCCAATGGGCTCATCTGCATGTTTGGATTGAATATCACCTATAGGGGCTGTGGCACTAACCAGTGTGTGCCACGCTTTATCCCTGTGGGCAGTCTTCAGCCCAGAGTTGTGGTAGCACAGCACACAACATGGTGACTGCTTGCTTTGCACCATGCTACCATGGCCAGATATTCAGATGGATAGCGTGGCCAGTTTGGATTGTGCTATCTGTTTGAATATTGTGCCAGAGCCAGCTGGCCTTATTTTTTCATGCGGTGCCCTTGTATGTGCGCTCAGCTGGCCGGCTCTGAATATGGGGCCCTGAATCCCCTCAAATACATTTATTTATTTGTTTATATATTTAAAATTGTCCACATCAGGGATGACCTAAATCAGAAATTAAATTGCCTTTGTAGAGGGATCCTGGAATAGGAGGCAGCATTCTAATGTATACTATGATGTCATAAACAAAGGCCCTATGAAGTCAGTGGGGGACAGGCAACTTCTTGTTGGTGGCTGCAGATCTCCTAGACTCCCTGCTACTAATCTGTTCATGTTGGGTCCCATTCTGGTTGCATACATTGCATCCCACTTGCTCCTGACTCTGGGTGACTTCAAATATGGACTGATTGAGTCCAGACAAATCTAAAGTCATAAAGAGCTGACACTAGATGCGGATATTGGTCAACTCATCTTCCAGCTGACTACAAACAGTCCAAGAAACCCAAATGCCACTTCTCTCCCGGATAGCATTCTCACAAACAGAAGCCAGGAGAGTTCATTGGCTGGTATACTACCCAGCTTTGCAGGTGATCTTCATGCCTTCTGCTGCATTAGAGAACAATGCATAACCGTGCCCCCTATAACTGATCAAATACAGGTGTTACAAGAACTTTGACTTTCTGAGCTTGCTGTGTAATCTGGCAACTATCCCCTATAGCAAGCTAGAGCTTATACCTCAAAGGGTGTGTGTGTGTTGGGGGGGGAGGGGGTCTCCTGGGTAGCCCCACTTCCATATATTTTGTATATCAGACAGGGACTGGTATTGGTAAAGTCCAACCAAGCAAAAGGCCAGCCAAACCACAAGAAATCTTTCAGTTTTGTTTTAGTCCATGTGTTGCATTATATATGCCACCTGTTTCTAGTCCAACATTTCACCCAGCTAGGCTTCTTCAGGGGAAGGCAGTTCCTTCAGAAAAGGTTATACATATAATCATATTGTAGTTACAAGTGATTAGCCAAATTTCCAATCACAATAAAATCAAAATTCAAATAGAGGCACACCACAAATATAGAATGAAACAGTCTTACATAGGTTGTTGTAACTTCTTTAAGAAATCCACATATTCTAAACTGGTATATATCCTATATCAAATGTTAAACTGTCTGTTAGTAATGTTATATTATAACCACAAGTATTTATTTTACTAATTTAATCAACCCATTAGCTTCACTTTATACCATCATATTGTTTCTAATTTACCATTTATATAAGCAATTCAGTCCCTAAACAAACTATTGTACTGTACACATATACACGTCAAATAATCACATAAGCTGCCCACAACTCACTGAATTATACAAATTAAGCAACATTTATTGTGCAGTATTTATAGACAATTATATTTCATCCTGCTTTTCTGGTAAAAAAAATACATTTGTGTCCTGGTTTGTATAGGCAGTTTAGTCCCTAAACAGTTCATTGCGCATATAAACGTATGTCATGTATTCACAGAATCTGCCCACAGCTCACTGTTTCATAAATTAAACCACCAACACTGTGCAGAATATTATAGCCTGTTGTATTATGGCCTGATTTCCTGGCAGAAACATGCACTCAAAACCAAGTTTATAAATGGTAACTCATCTTTATTTGTGAGTTTTCATAGCTTCACAGGGCTCATTAACCCTAAACAAATTATGATGTCATAAATCATTTTTCTGTATATGACACTAAACTGAGTGGGCAGCTTTGTAGCATTGGTTTTGGGTGGGTTTGAATGTACTCAATATTCTTACTACAACACGGTACACAGTCCTTCCCAGTAAAACATATTTTCTTCACAACTGGGAGGGTTCTGCTGTAAGAGATTTAATACCAGTTATTCATTCATACAAGGTGAGTGACAGAGGTTTCAAAGAATTACTGTAAAACTAGTTATTTTCACGCAAAGTAATTTTAGTGCAAACTCAAATGTAACCAGAATTGTGTAAATTTAACATAATAACCAGTTGCAGTGTTTATCAACCTGCAAAAGATGTTTGTAAAAAGCTGCAACAACTGAGTAATATTAACTGGTTACCCAGTTATTGTGGAGCTCTGTAATAACTGGGTAACTAGTTGATATTGCTGGAATGCATTTTCATTCACAATAGGACTTACAACCTTTACATAAGGTCTGACCTGAACTTTTTAGACATCAATCAGGCAGGAGGTGGGACATGCAATGACGTCAATGGGACTAACCCGGACATCTGTCCTGCCTCCACACATCTTGAGTGCTGATCACAATGGGTCCTTCTGCCTCCACCACGGGTATCTAATGCACTGGACACTTGCCCCCCTTCCCCCTGGAGAAGGAGAGCCGTGTCCATCCTTCTCCACCCGGCTGGCCCTCTGACTCCTGGGTCTGTTCCCAAACCCATTATCTTTAAGTTTCCTAAAATAACCTATATTATGGTTAATTGCTGGGAGACACTGCAAGAGATCTTTATACAGATCTCTTGTATATTTCCCATCTGGGACTTGGACATTAGAGTTTCCTACTATCAAAATTGGTCCAACCTCTTGTTGCTCTATTAAAGATTCCAAAGTTTATCCATGCATCCACTTTTCTTTATTTTTTTAGCGGTATATATACATTGATTATTAAAACTTGCATGGCCGTGGACTGATATATCAGTCCAAAATTCCTATACGTTCTAATTCTGTCGGCAGCCTAAGGGTTAATAATTTGATTTTGTCATTTTCCAACATTAATGGGAGTACATCATTACTAAGGCATTTTATTTTAGTTATTGTAAAGTTCAAGGAGGTCTTCACATAAGTAATAAGTCCAGCTTTCAGGTGGCCTGCTTTTTCATGTTGGCTTGTGCATGCGCAGCCAACACACTGCAGTAGTAGCAGATTTGAAGGCGTGGTCACTGTTGGGCGAATGCAGGGAACGCATCCCCAATCAGCCAGCAGCAGGGGCCAACACCCTGCATATCTAATGTGGCCAGCAGATCTGAGAAAAGGTCCACTGCAATGAGAGTGAAGCTGTCATGCAACGTGACCACAACATGGCGGCAGTGACTGCCGTTGCTGCCACCTTTCACAATGCCAATGGGGGAGCCGACGCCCCACTGGCATAATTAACCCCCCCATTTCTGCTGTGTGCTGAGGGGGTGCCCAATCCCCTCAGCATCATGCGCCCAACAAAATGCCTTTCTTTGCCGACGGGGCCCAATCCCCATCAGCTTCAGTCGCCCCCTTTTCCAGTTCAATCTGCCGATGGGGGATCCCACTCCTTGTCAGGATGATGTACCCCACCTTTGTTCTGTGCTGAGGGGGGTGCCCAATCCCTCTCGGCTTGTGTTCCCCACTTCCCTTCTTATGTGCCAATAGGGGTACCCAATCCCCCATTGACTACTGCATCCCCAACAAAAAACACTTGGGTGGCACACTGGGAGCCCACTCCAGCGTGCCAAATACCCTGTAAAAATAATCCTGTGATTTATTTTTTATTTTTATTTTACCTGTAAAAAAGAAAATGGTCCCTCGTGGTCTCCCTGCCCCCTCCCACAACTTGCACCCACCATCTTCGCACCCTGCCTCCCCACACCCCCCTCACCTCATACTTACCTCTAGAGTCTGGCGCAATGATTTTTGGTGGACCAGGAACACATCTGCACTCTTCAAAGTTGACCATGGAGTGAAGAAATGCTGGTAAGCTGTATAATGGCATGAATAGAGTTTTTTCAACTTTGGTAACTATCTCAGGCATTTTTGGGAATTTTTACGTCAAATTTTCAACATGGTGTTTTTGGGACCCCTCTTCATGAATTCAGACATGGCATTATTTGGTCCCAAAGGTGATTTGCAGGGACCGATTAACAAAATAAGTGCCACTCTTCATGGGGGGGCTGTCAAAAAGCCTATGTTGCAAATTTGGTGAAAAAAAAAATGGATGTTTTCCATACATGCTTGTAACTCCATGAATTTGTAATATTTTCACTCCAGATTTTCACAATTGACATTTTCCCACACCTCCTTATGAACAGTAGAGCTGTCATTTTACATATCGTGGCCGAAATGTGTTTTCACCTGTCTGGCGCAGAATAGCGAGGTCACTGTGCAAAATCAGCTTTCGGGACAGTTTGAGGAGATGATGGTGACCCTGTTCATTAGCATAGGTCCAAAAATGCCTATGTTGAAAATGTGGTGCCGAAAGTCCATAAAATGACTGTGTTACAAGTGTGTGTTGCGCATGTTTCCATGCACCCTTGTAACTTTGCAAATTTGCAATATTTCCATGCCAGATTTTCAACACTGGTATTTTTTCACACCTCCTTATGAACCGTACAGTTGTCATTTTTCACATCCTGCCCAAAATATGTTTCCACACCTGTGGCGCACAATGGTGTGGTCGCTGTGGGAAATCACCTTTTGGGACAGATTAACAATTCACAGTGCCACTGTTCATGAGGGGAGGTCCCAAAATGCCTATGTTAAAAATATGACTAACAAACTCCCCAAAATATTTGGGTTACGGATGTGTGTTGCGCAGTTTCTATGCATGCTTATGACTTCATCAATTTTTTATATTTTCTCTCCAGAGTTTCAATGTTGCCATTTTTTTACGCCTCCTCATGAACAATACAGTTGCTTTTCTACATCCTGCCCAAAATGTGTTTTCGTCCCTGTGTCGCACATAGCTGCTGTGCAAAACCACCTTTCAGCTAACAAACTGTGCCACTTTTCATGAAGTGGCCTCACAAAAAGCCCATGTTGAAAATTTGGAGTGAAAATACCAACACATGCCTATGGTGTTAGGGTTTCCAACTGTAGCACTCCACCCTGTAGAGATTGACAGGCATCAGGGGTGTGACTTGGGATCATCGGCTCTAATGCTCATGCCATTCCAATCCCACCCCCACCCCCACCCTGCAGCCAGTGACAGGCATCGTGGTGTACCTTGCACTGTTCAGCCACAAAGTTCACCCAATTCTCCTATACTGCACCCACCTCAGCATATTTCCTTATGGAGTGGGGTAAGTATAATGCCCAAAGACCCCAAAGCACACCACAACACTTGTCAGTGTCTACAGGGTGTGGTGAGGTACACTGGCATGAGCGTTATAGCTGATGACCCAAAGGCACACCCCAATGCCGGTCAGTGTCTACAGGGTGGGGTTGGGGTTGGCATCACTTCAATACTTCACTGCCATTCCTATTATGCATCTCTAACTCCATCACTACCAATGCCAATGCCAGCGAGACAACATTCAGCATTGGCAAATGCTTGTTTCTTTTACTGTGGGGACCCCATACACAGTAAATCCTGGAATCAAGCATGTTTCAAAGTGATTGCTCCAGGCCTCTTGTAAACACAGCACATCAAAGATCCTAAGAAAATCATTGATTTCCTTGTCAGCCAGTTTATATTTTATACCCTCTCTGTTCCATGATAATATTTTTAGGTCCATTACATTCTCCCTATTATTAAGCTCTTGTCATTTTGCATTCCATTCCCAAGTCTGTATAACTAGACTTTTTTTCTTTCTTTTGGCCATCGTTCATTGTTTGTCCCTTAGATATTTTAGATAACACAACATTACTTATGACTTCACTGTTATGTTTTTCACTATTTCCCATTCCTGTTCTATCTATAGTTGCTAAAAAGACTTTTGGAGTTGTTATAAAAATACCAAATTTATCCAATAAAGTAGCTTTTTTGAGAATTATATTCACCATGTGAGCATTTTTTGAATATATTTATTTATGTTATTACTGATGTTTTGTCATGAATTCTTATATTATTAATTGCATAAGTTGGGATTTCAATATTAAGAGAGCGTATTATAAATGCAATAATTTCTTCCCCGATTTTCAACTTAGACCTTTCTGCTAGTGTATTCCATCCAAAAATCGAGATAACTTTACTCTTGCATTCTGAATATTGTTGCTTTTCATATTCTGCTATAATTTGAATAAGACTATGTATTTCTTTATCTCTTTCTCTTTCATTCTTCTGTGCTTTATGCTTTGAGTTTTCCTCTGATATTCTGTCTTGAATAATGGGAACCCTCTGTGGTTGGCTTATATTAAAGCCATTTGCTCTAAGTACCTTTGCCTCTGCTCATATCCTCTCCATCAGTATTCAAGACTGAGAGTATATTAAAACACAATCTGGAATAGCAGGGTTGGGAAGTCTCATAATATATACATATACATATATATATATATATATATATATATATATATATATATATATATATATATATGGGATACATGATGGGCATGAGTGTGATATGGCAAATATTGTTACTCCCACAGAGTGAGCTCTGGATATCTCACGAGTGTCAAAGGCACGAGTGAGATAGTCAGAGCTCACTCTGCAGGAGTGACTATATTTGCCATAGCACATGCTGTACACATCATGTATTTGATTTATACAATAGGGCCAGGAGTTTCAGAAGTATTGTTATGTTGTCTTGTGTTCTGTTCCTGTTTATGTGTTTGCACATTCTGTGTGTGTTTTTCTGAATGGGCTGGCAAACAGATGAGTGTGTTTTGCAATGCTAAACGAGTTAATTTTAAGTGGAAGTGAGAAACAGAATATTTTGTGAAGCTGTATTCTTTAGAAGTCTGGCTGCAGTCAAGCTGAGAGTATCACAGTAATTGTAATGGGATGAGAGGCAGAGTTTGAGGAACAGGTGAGTGTTTTTAGTGGTAACTGAGTTAGCTGCAGGCAGCAGTGAGGAACAGACTTCTGTGAAGTTGTGCTCTTTAGAATTCTGGCTGCAGTCAAGCTGAAAGTATCACAGTAATGAGCTGGAAGTTAGAGTGTGAGGAATAGGTGATAAGAGTTTTGTAATGCTGAGTTAGCTGCAGGCAGCAGTGAGACCTCTCATGTAGTTCTGCATTTGTGTCTATGGTAACAGCACAGGTGTTTTTTGTATGCTGAGGGGAAAGCTGCCTAGAGTGATGATATCAGTGACCTTCATGTGACCTGTGTGTGTAAATGGCTGATATCATCACAGTAGAGCAGAGGGTAAAAATATCACACTGCAGTGGATGATACAATGTTTTATCTCACTCATTTATCACTCACCCCTTTTGTATAAATATATATATATAATGTATGGGGAGCATTTATTATGCACTGTAATCTACCCTTTTTTATCTTGTAATCTCACTGGTCTGACATCAGAGCTATAAACCTTTCTTGCCTATGTCAGACCGGTAGATTATAAGATGTAACAGTGTCACAGAGAGCATTCTTTTTTAGAACATAATCTTGTGCCCACTTTTAAACTACATTCCGTTGCGGCAGATTTTAGAAGTGAACCTGTGTCTCCCAAGCATATCTGTTTTAAATTTGTTTTGTATGTTCTTAAAGTCCTATTTTATTTTTTCCCCTCTACAGTGTTCTCTGTTTACTTCTTCTGCAGCATGGCAACATGAACAGAACTTGTTCATGAAGGCAGTGATGCAACGATACGCAGTACCATGTGATATGCATCAGCCAACTGGATCCACCGTTCTGATATTCATTTAAAAATGCAGTTGTTCTTGTGTTTTTTAGTTAATATCCTTCTTTTTAAGACACTGTATTGATTTGCCAGTAGTTAAGTAAAGTGGTTGTACAGTTGGTAATGTTAACTTGTAATAAATTCCTTGTTTGATTTGATATACAAACTCATTACTGGCTCCTTCAGTTAGGTTCTAGTAAGCCACTTACAGTTGTAGTTATGTGCACATGGAGGGTAAAAATGTTTTTCTTTCAGTGGACATTAGCTTTTATAGTGTAAGGAGCCCATACACTATAAAAGTTAATGGATGACCATCGAATGGTAGCCAAGCTGGTAATCGCGTCTCGAGGTTTCCACGACAACAGTAAACCTTGAGCTGCACTCTCGAGGTTTCCCAAGTTGTCAAGAAAACCTATTGAAGCAATTACAGCTTGGTTACTGTCTGATTGCCATCCATTATCCTCTGTTACCTTCTGGTGATCTATATTTAGTAGTTCCCTAATATGTTTATCAAAGTCTCTGGTGTCTCTTTTTTGTGTATCTCAACCTCAAACATTTCCACTAGAAATTATGTTTTATATTCCTCTCTCTCTCTCTTTTCAAAAAAGCTGGAGGAGGTATATTCATGCTTATTCCCCTTAGTATTATTAGCAAGTGTCCCTCTTAATTCTTCAAAAATTTCCCCTGGAGTTACAACATTTGAGGTCCCAGCCTTCCTCATGATCCATTCTCTAGTTAAAATTTCATTATTTGCTTCAGTTCCTTCAGTATCAAGATATTTTCCTATGAAAATGTCATAGTTGAAGTTCTTAATTTCTTTATTCCCTTCATTTACTGAATCCATATGCTTAGTCTTTCCCACTTCCATCAAAGCAGATTGTATCATTTCCCTTATTTCAATTTCTCCTTCCTCTTTGCTTTCCTTAATGTCAACTTTGCAATTATTTGAAGTGTTGTCTTTATCTCTATTTTGGTTGTTATTCTTATTTTTGTTATTATTCTGATTACTTTTGCTTTTATTTTTATTTTTCCTTCCTTTCTTCTTTCCTTTGTCTTGGGCCCTTCCCTTAAACAGAGCACCACTTGAAAAAGGGAGAGGTAGACTGTTCTCTGACAAAAGGTGGGGGTAAATTCAAATCTATGACAGTCGGTTGGCAAATTCGTTGTTGACCGACGTTACAGCGATACCTTTATGTCGACTGCAATTGCAGTCAGCATAAAGCTGGTCACTAGAGATGTGTTTTCTTTGGGGGACTTTGCCCCTGAATCACCTATGTGGAGGGCTCTGTCCCCACACCCCCATAACTAAAATAATCAGCTCTGAGCTGGAGTTGCTTCAGGGAGGGGGTGCAAGACCTCCAGAAAGTAATGTCAGGGTCCATGCCAACACTGCAGTGACCTGTTGCTGTTGCTGCTGTACTGTCAGTTGCGGTAAAATTATCACTGTAGTGACGGCATACCAGTAAATTCACCTGTATTCCTTGATTCATCCC
This sequence comes from Neoceratodus forsteri, assembly GCA_016271365.2. Taxonomy (NCBI): domain Eukaryota; kingdom Metazoa; phylum Chordata; order Ceratodontiformes; family Ceratodontidae; genus Neoceratodus; species Neoceratodus forsteri. The sequence continues at coordinate 1,228,114,974 of CM057450.1, forward strand.
TTGCCACTGAACTCCCTTTGTAACTCTGATCTCCATACTTGAGTTAAGCTCATTACTTTCCCCCAAATTTCCTATCTGTTCCTGCAAAATCTTATTCCTAAATACATTGACTTTCAGTGAAGAAACTTCTTCCTTTAGGGCTACAATATTTTCCAGGATTAGTACATTTGCATAATATGGATTTTTAATAATCTCCAGCATCTGCCTAGATGAAACAGAGCTGGATGTAAAATATCCTTCATTTGTGAAGTATTCCTTGTTATACTATAGTGAATGCATGGTCTGATTTGGATTGATATCTGATTTTTTTGATCTCAGGTTTTCTGTGCTACATCTCCCTCCTATTTGATGGTCCATAGAATATTGTTCTCCCTTCTCCATTTCTAATTTCTTCAAGCCATCTATAGTATTACTCAGTTCCTGTATAACTGAGGTCAATTAATAACCTCTACTTCTTTCCAAACATTTCCAGTCCTTCTTCCCTCTGTGAGTATGGGGTTGGGGGAGAAAAAGGAATGTAAGAGTTATTTATTGTTTGATTGGGTTGGGTATAGTTTCTCCATAAGTGGAGTATTCTGGGGGGAGGGGGACTCCTCATAGGAATCTAGATCTAAATTATCTTCCTCAGATTTTTGCAATTCTGGTGTTTCCCAGCCATATGTAAGTAAAGAAATAGCCCCATCCTCTGCTTCATAAGTTGCTGTATTATTCCCCCCTGTGAGGTTTTCTTGAGAAACCAGATTAATTATGTCCCCATCTTTAAGTTATTTTGGATCAGACTTAAGTGTAGAGAAGTTTATGGGAGCATCTACATGTTCAGGAAAAAAGCAGTTATTTTAAATGCTTTGCTTTTTTTTCTCTTGAGGCACTTTAACTGATATATTTTCCCCTTTTGTTATAGTTTTCTGCATTCTTTCAGGGGCATCATTTCAGCAAAATCATAGGGGTAGCAAGGTGGGGTGGGCATGGTGTGGGTGGGGCCACAGTGTGGGTGGGGGCCAAGGTGTGGGTGGGGCCAGGGTGTGGGCGGAGCCAGAGAGGGTGGCATTTGTCAATGTGACATAGAGCTAGTTACCAAGTAATTTAAATTAAAAATGGGTATGAATTGGATAGTAAAGTCTGAGTATAAATCTGAAATGGGCCATTACAGATGTTGATTCAACTTAAATAGCTAGTTTTCATCAAATTATGGAATCATCAGTATAGTGAAAGTCCCATTCCTCAACTGTACAAATATTAAACAATATTAATGCATGGCTAGCCCTTATTACCCATTGAAATCAAACAGATTACAACCTTGTAATCCCACTGTTGTGATGTCAGAACCTTATAAACCTATCTCTCTATGTCATAGCAGTGGGTTTACAAAATGGAATGCCAGTGTTATTCAGTATTCTGCATACCTAGAAAGTGATTGTTAGTCTCAGTACAGTATTCAAATAACATTCCAATTGTCACAGTTTATTGTCTAGCAATCACTATGTCTGATAGAGATTTTAACTCTGGTGCTATTTTGGCCCACTGTCATTCAGTCCATGTATCCTAATAAATTGTTTTCCTAAACAATCATGTGGGTGTAGTGCAGATCCATTAATCAGGTAAGGCTAAATTACTTATGTTGGGGGGGGGACTTCTCATGTCGAGTCCCATACACTATAAATGACAATGCATGATGTACAGGTGATAACCAGGGTGTAATCCTCTCTCATGGTTGCTAGGGCAATTGTAAACCTCTCAAGCTGTGCATTCTAGGTTTACTGATGCCCTAGACACCACCTGAAGTGATTATACCATGGTTATCACCTGTACATCAGGCATTATCCTCTGTATATTACCACACTGTTTCCAAAAAAAATATTACCACACTGTTCATGTCAAATGACTGGTACTATACAAGCTAAGGCACACATTGCTAAAAATAAAGAGCCGTCTCTAAACCAATACCTTACAGTACATAAAAAACACACATCAAAACATGAGAGAAATAATACTGTTATGAAAGCATACTCTGAACCTTGAACCATGGAGAGAACTTTACTTCTTCTCTGTTGAAACAAGAGCTTAGTAAAAGAAATGACAATGAAACTTGTAAAAGAAGTAAAAAAAGGAAAATGAATTGATGAAAAAAAAAAAAAAATCACACCAAAAACCTGCAAAGAAAAAAATAAAAGGAAAAAAAACAATTAAAACTCACCGACCAAAAACCTGTAAAGAAAAAAAGAAAAGAAAAGAAAAGATCCTAGTAAAATTGTACACCAAAAAACCTGTAAAGAAAACTGTAATAAAAGGAAAAGAACTGAGTCCCAGGGTTACAAAAAAGAAAGTCTTCCAGACTTCCAATTACTGCAGCAAAGCAAATGAAAGTACTCTAACTCTCCACACCAAGGCTACTACCCCCTCTTACAATAATTTAAAAGAGCATAAACTCCTACCCAAACACCCATGAAAATGGTAAAGCAAAGGACATAGGAGTGTTATTACCTGCCTGGAGGCTGGAGACACTGCTGGCACACTGGAGATTGGGATGGTAGGTGACTGGAAGTGCTGGAAGCTGACTGGTGACTGCTGGCACACTAGACTGCTGACTAGTCAGGACACTGCTGGCAAACTGGACTGGTAGCTGACTGGAGACAAAACTGGCAAACTGTCTTTGGACTGGTAGCTAAGCTGACTGGAGACACTGGCTGCTGGCACACTGGACTGCTGGCTGACTGGTGACACTGCTGGCACACGGATATCTGACTGCAGACTCTGCTAGCACAATGAATTGCTGGCTGACTGGACTGGTATCTGAGTTGAGACTGCTGGCACACTGCTGGCTGACTGGAGACACTGCTAGCACACTGGACTGGTATCTGACTGGAGAAAATGCTGGATGACTGGAGGCACAAGTTGCAAACTGGGCTCGTTGCTGAGCTGACTGGGACAGAACTGGCACACTGACTGCTGGCTGACTGGAGACACTACTGGCAGATGGGACTGCTGGTTGGCTGACTGGTGGTAACACTGCTGGCATACTGGACTGGTTGCTGACTGGAGGCACAAGTTGCAAACGGGACTCGTTGCTGAGCTGACTGGGACAGAACTGGCACACTGACTGCTGGCTGACTGGAGACACTACTGGCAGATGGGACTGCTGGTTGGCTGACTGGTGGTAACACTGCTGACATACTGGACTGGTTGCCGACTGGAGGCACAAGTTGCAAACGGGACTCGTTGCTGAGCTGACTGGGACAGAACTGGCACACTGACTGCTGGCTGACTGGAGACACTACTGGCAGATGGGACTGCTGGTTGGCTGACTGATGGTAACACTGCAGACATACTGGACTGGTTGCTGACTGGAGGCACAAGTTGCAAACGGGACCCGTTGCTGAGCTGACTGGGACAGAACTGGTATACTGACTGCTGGCTGACTGGAGACACTACTGGCAGATGGGACTGCTGGTTGGCTGACTGGTGGTAACACTGCTGACATACTGGACTGGTTGCTGACTGGAGGCACAAGTTGCAAACGGGACTCGTTGCTGAGCTGACTGGGACAGAACTGGCACACTGACTGCTGGCTGACAAGACACTACTGGCAGATGGGACTGCTGGTTGGCTGACTGGTGGTAACACTGCTGGCATACTGGACTGGTTGCTGACTGGAGGCACAAGTTGCAAATGGGACTCGTTGCTGAGCTGACTGGGACAGAATTGGCACACTGACTGCTGGCTGACTGGAGACACTACTGGCAGATGGGACTGCTGGTTGGCTGACTGGTGGTAACACTGCTGGCATACGGATGGTTGCTGACTGGAGGCACAAGTTGCAAACGGACTCGTTGCTGAGCTGACTGGGACAGAATTGGCACACTGACTGCTGGCTGACTGGAGACACTACTGGCAGATGGGACTGCTGGTTGGCTGACTGGTGGTAACACTGCTGGCATACTGGACTGTTTGCTGACTGGAGGCACAAGTTGCAAACGGGACTCGTTGCTGAGCTGACTGAGACAGAATTGGCACACTGACTGCTGGCTGACTGGAGACACTACTGGCAGATGGGACTGCTGGTTGGCTGACTGGTGGTAACACTGCTGACATACTGGACTGGTTGCTGACTGGAGGCACAAGTTGCAAACGGGACTCGTTGCTGAGCTGACTGGGACAGAATTGGCACACTGACTGCTGGCTGACTGGAGACACTACTGGCAGATGGGACTGCTGGCTGGCTGACTGGTGGTAACACTGCTGGCATGCTGTATTGGTTGCTGACTGGAGGCACAAGTTGCAAACAGGACTCGTTGCTGAGCTGACTGGGACAGAACTGGAACACAGGACTGGTGGCTGACTGGAGACACTGGTAGCACACATGACTGATGGCTGACTGTAGATAGTAAAGTTACTTCAGTAATGGGTATCTTCTTGAACGCATCTGAGCAAATCTGTCTATTGCTACTGACAGGTCTAGCTGCTTCACCTCCAGTGGCTCACATGCCATCATCATTAAGTCACTGAGTTGTCTGTCACCACAATTGTTTCTTAAGTAAGTTTTCACTCTTTTCATGCATGAGAAGAAACGTTCATTTGAAGCTGTGGTCACAGGGAGTGCCAGCACCAGGTTCAAAATCTCCAGGACTTCTGAAAATGCATTACAAAGTCATTGCAACTGTTGTCTGACACAATGAATACTTTGCATATTTTTGTTCTGTAGGTATGCATTTGCTGATTCCAGCTGTGACTCTAACACAATTATGTCTATATTTGCTCCTGGGTAAGATTCTGCTAGGACCTTTAAAACAGAGTAATTCAGAAAATTGTCATCCTTTGGGTTGAGAGCAGCAACAGCTTTTAAGAGGTCCAGATTACTTGTGAAGCGTGAATCAAGTTCAGTAACAAACCTGTCAATGCAGGCCAGGTATATTTCCTGTTTAAGCCTATCACTGTTAGATCTTGCAGAAATGTCCTGAATTTCTATATTTGCAGTCCGTTTCCCAAAGTGGATGAAACAAAAATTCTGTCAGCTTTGCTCAACTGATGTTTGCACAGTGGCCTTCCTGTGTGCTGAGTGGCTTCTACATCATAGTCAATGCCACAGTGATCAGCAGCTTGTTGTGCCTCCTTGTAAATCTTCTGCCACTGTGAATCATTACGAGACAAGAGCTCACTTTTCAAGACTGGACAAGATTACAAGCACTTGGCAAATCCAGATCTTTCTCTGAAGTTCCTCAGACACCGATTGTATCTTCCTTAAAATTGTTTCTAGGCTGTACAGTGTTACTACAAAGGTGAAGTTCTGAATTTTAAACAGATGACCTTTTGCTTCACTACTTGCCTCTTTGTCAGTGTTTTGTGACTGAATAGCATGAAGTGTTATAATAACGGACTCTAGACGCAACTGAAATTTCTTGACACAGTTGTACCAGTAAAACCACCGTGTACCACACAGTCGTTCCAGTTCCAGGACTTGTAGACCTTCTTCTTTCTGAGCTTTAACAAACGACTCATGTCTTGGTGAACTTTGAGAAATAAATACATATACAGCCTGTAAGATGCTGAAAAATTCTTTCACTTCTGATATATTATTAATTGTTTGCACCAAGACAAGATTCAGTCTGTGTGCATGACAATGAATATAAACAGCTTGAGGAGCAATCTCTCTTAATCTTGCTTGTACGCCACTGAAGCACCCACTCATCACAGAGGCTCCATCACAGCACTGTGCTACACAGTGCTTCCACTGCAGTCCAGCCTGACATACTGCCTGATTGATTGCACCAGCCAAACTACCAGCATCCAGTTTATCCATGTGGTAGCAGCCAGTGATTTTTCACAGATATTACCATCTCCGCAACAAACGGATTACAAAGCTGAGCTGCTCTTTATGCGGATACATCCTTAGTTTCATCGACTAAAACAGAGAAATATTTTGTAACTTTACTTACAATTTTCTCTCGTATTAATGTTGCAACTATGTTAATCAAATCATTTTGATACTCTGGAGAGGTATAATGACCATATCTCCTAGACATTTTTTCTTTTAATTTTGAGTCATGTGCAGATAATGTTTCCAGAAACTCAATAAAATTGCCTTTGTTATCGGAATTTGTCGACTCATCACCACCTCTGAAGGCAAGACCTTGCCGTCCTAGGTAACACACTGCATGTAGTAGTAATTCAACATGGCTTCTGTTTTCTTCAATTTCAATGTCCTATTTTTTTCAAGCCGTCTTGCAACTGACTGATGTCCTGATGAAGACTGTATACGGTTAAATTCACACCATGCTACAACAGATGCTTTGTGTTTCTCAGACTCGCTGTGCTTTCTGAAGGCACGACCAATTTTTTCCCATTTACAGAAACCAATATCGACAAAAGGAACGTTTCCACGCTCACTACCTCCACCTCCAGGTGCAGTACGAGTGCTAGTAAATGCCTGCATGCAAAACAGTATACAGCATCTCTGTACTGAATATTCTACCCACTTATGAGTTTTGTAATCACCATTAAATTTACGTGATTTTGTCACAGGAAAAACACACTTCGGCTGAACTGGAGCTTGGTAAGGACTAGCAGATATGTCACTTGGCACAGTATCGTGATCAACACACTCACCCATTGAAAATGAGTGGCCTTCACTAGATGGCAATGATGTGCTTTCACATGCATCAGAGGGTGAGGGTGAAGCAACAAGTAATGGGCCTGTAGCAGCAGAACTAGGCTCTGAAACTATACTACTACTATCAGATTCATGCATGCCAGCTGACAGAACACTATCTTCAGGTCTTGATTTCTTCACTGTATGTTCAGCATGTGCAGTATCTGCTGTAATTCTTTCTTAGCAAATAACTGAAGCACCAATGGTTGCTTTGGATCACTGGTTGCCTTCTTCTTAGACAGAGACATTTCAGTAATACTTATTTAGCAGCCAACTCAAAGAAATTTCAATCAGTGAAGGCTACTAAAGAAGAAATTTAGCAATGTACAGCCTGCCAGCAGCTATGCCCAGTGATTAGCAAATCAGATATCAGTTTGAAACCCCGAAAACAGCTATGAATTCAAATGTGCACACAGTCTAAAGAAATCACCAGTGTGCGTGATTAAATCTGCAAACAGTGATGACATCAGGGAATTAAAACTAACATATGGGTGTAAATTTTACATTTAACTGTACCTATGAACCTAAAAAAAAGGTCTATTATAATTCTGAATTTTGAAAATAATCTTATGAATGCAAGGACGCAAAAACATTTCTGTAATGAAACAAAAGTGGGATGCATACAAGTGCTGTAAATCTGTCAAAAAAATGTTACTTTTGAATCACCAGTTGTGTTATGATTTGAAGCACTATTCTTTGGCGTGTGGAGTATGTACAAATGTTGGGTGAGTACTGGTACACATTAAAAAAATTTCTGAAGCATATTTCCTCAAATGAGGACAGGTGAGTAAAATAGGCTGGTACAGACCTTATCTGGAGCCCTGGCCATGTCTTTAAGCTGCTTTAAGTCTCTTAAAAACCTTAATGTTTCCAATTGCCCTTGGCAGATTAATTGTGACCAGTTTGGAAGTACTTATTGTAACCAGTGAAGGTGTTATGTTTAAAGATGTTGATGTAAGATGGTATTGGACCGGTCTGTGTGGTTTGTTTTGACTTTGAGTCCTTGTCAACTGTAAAATACCTTCAACCTCAGATGTTTTTAAATAAAATATCTATTTATATTTATATAATAGGGTGAGTGGTTTGAACCACTGGATAAATGCATATATTCTCACCACTGTGTAATAGAACTGCAGAGCCATTGAATAAATACATTTATCTATAGTCATGATGTCACAGGTGGCATTTACCCACACAGTCGTGACCACGGCTCCAGATAAGGTGTGTGCCAGTCTTTTACACTCACCTCATTTTAGGAACTACTCTTCAGAAATTTTTTAAATGAGTACCTGTACTCACCCAACATTTGTAAATACTCCTCCACACGCCAAAGAATAGTGCTTCATAACATAACATAACATAACATAACATAACATAACATAACATAACATAACATAACATAACATAACATAACATAACATAACATAACATAACATAACTGGTGATTCAAAAGTAACAGTTTTTTGCCAGATTTACACTTGTATGCATCCCACTTTTGTTTTACTCACTATGTTTTAAAACTGGTGAGTAAATTGACAGCAGTATTTGGAGTATTGTTGGCACCTGAAATTCTTATCTAGGAAAAAAAAAAAAAACTGCATTTTTTAAATAAATTTAGTCCTCAGTCCACTCTACCAAGACATTTCTACACATCAGTGTCTTATTAATAAATGGTCAGCACAGAGTGGTTACAAACTACCAGCATCCAATTTGTTTGAACGCAGCTCAAAACTGTAGTTTGTTTGGACCCACTGGGTTTTAAATAGCGCCTTTCATGTTATAATGTTGCTGCCACTTTTAGCACACAGGGAGATTGAGAGAGCACACAGAAAAAACAGCGAGAGACCACTAAGCAGAGGGAAGTTAACTTACTCGCTCAGGGTCACACAGCAAGTGTCAGTTCCAGGATTCAAACCAGGTCTCAGAATCACATTTCTGTGTTTCAACCACTGGGCCACTGACTGTCTCCCAGTAAGTCATAACGTGCATCAGTTTCTCAACCTCTTCACCAGTGAGATTTTTCTTCTTTTAGTGGGTATTTTTTTTGGGGGGGGGGCACCAATGCTGCCTGCCTGCCTACAACATCACTCTGAAGAAATTTCATTTTCTGAATATAGTTCAGGTAATGTGATAAGTGTACATGAAGCACCATTAAGCTAATTCCTTAGTTTTATTAAATAAAATTATAACAATGGTCTGAGAAATGAAGCTTTCTGATTGGCTGTAAACATTCTAACAGCCTTATATTAATCTTTTATTATACAATAGGCACAAAAAAATTCACACAGTCCTGCATTTTGATTGGCTGGCTGGCACCTTTTCAGTGTTGTAAATCCTCCAGTGTACCCACTGGAAAAGGTGCCAGCCTCCAGTCAGCTGCAGCAGGAACCCTCGCAAAAAATCACTCCGACTGCCAGAATCCAAACAAGATGCACGAAAAACAACATATCAAACTGCAAATCTTAATGCTCACAGCAAAAAAAAAAAGAACACAAACCCCCACAACACACACAATTCAGTGCAGAGCTTGACAAACGAGATAAAGAAAACTAAGGGGGGCATCACCACTAATTTAACTCTGCCTAGCAACAAGGAACTATTTCGCTTTGGTGCAGCAATAAAATAACAAAATGATGATTAAAAGAGAAACAAAAAGTATTTCTATATTTTTAGTCACCCCAAAATGTAAGTCATTACATAATAGCAATATACCCTCCAGGGAGTGGGTATACCAATGGATTTACCTCTTCTGGTGTGGTTAAGTCACTCGCGCCTGACCCACACCAGCTATGTAAATCAATCCACCAGTATACCCACACCCTGGAGGGGTATATTGCTTTATTATACGATGTGGTAAATCGAATGAGCCAAATCTCAACCTGATTGGTTGGCTGGTACTTTCCCAGTGTGGTAAATCCTCCAGTGTACCCACTGGAAAAAGTACCAGCCAATCTTATATCGTGCCAATCCGGTCGCTTTCATTTTGATAGAAACCATTTGTCCTGTCGCCGCTTCGCTAAAACACCGCGGTAAATATTACAAAAAATTACATCTTCCTTCCAACCTGTACAGACTTCAGTTACTTATAACATATCTAAAAATTAAATAAAACTACATTTGCCGTTGTATAATATAAATTTATCCGCCAGGGTGTGGGTATACTGGAGGACTTAACATGACTGGTGTGGTTCGGTCAGAGGTGCACCAGCTGTGGTAAATCCTCCAGTATGCCCACACACTGGAAGGATAAATTGCTTAATTAATATACTTATGCAACTTACCCATATATTTAACAAGGTTTAACACTGTTTAAAAAAAACATTTTTATTCTAACAGCAATAAGACACCAGGGGTTATCGCTTCTAGGGCATGTGGCACTTGTAAATGCCTCGTGCCACATTATGCGCCTAGAGGGTGATTAACAGACCATTAACATAACCCCTGGTCATGCCTTATTGGTTAAGTGTTGAACGTGGCTGTGCTCAGTACAACAAAGGGCTTCTCTCACTTGTCCAAACAGAGCTGCTAACATCTGAAAGCATCATGACATCATGGGACTTTTTTGTAGAAGCAGTGTACAGTTACAAATAAAAAGGGTAATTGTGTCTGCATTCCTTTTCACAGTGACAATTACATTGAGTAAGCTGTTGCATTGCTGCTGCCAAATGTTCATAGCCCAGCCCAGCAGCTCAGCAGACATAAATCAAGGGTGACTGTAATCAACTGTAAGCATTTAGCACTGTCTGAACCACTAACAAAACTGAAATGTCCTGCAGCCTTGTGCCTCTTCATAGGAAGAGGGTCCCCCCCCAAACACACTGACACACACACACACACACACACACACACACACCCCAAGCTTAGTTGTCCTGCTTGCTCATTTCTTATCATTTAGGCAGATTTAGCTGAAGCAGGAAAACTGACTGTTGTCCCCGTGGTTAGAGAAGAGCACAAAAAAACTCCAGGTTCAAATCCCACTACAACTCGACACATCTAGCTTGGAGTGAACCCTTGAGCATGTCAATTGGCCTCCTTATGTTTTAAATCTCTCCCAGATGTAAAACTGGACAGAAAGTAGTGGGGGACGCAAATGCTAAGATGTTTCATTATGGACTACTATCCTGGAGCCATGGGTGTAGGCAGGCATACTCCATGTACACTATAGTGTACACTTGTATTGAAGGGGGGCAGCATATAGGCCCTGAACAGCTTCCCTAGTCCATGGACACAACACAGAACCAGCAGAACCTCTCTGTATGTTTATATGTCTCAGCACCAGAAGGATTGGCCACTGCTACTGTCTTTGCAGCCCTGGGACTATACAGCTTTACAGGGTCTGGGTTGGTATATTGGTTTCCCAAGGAACAATGCATGGCATCTGCATATACCCATGCATGGGGGGCAGCAACCAGTAACAGGGAGTACAAATGTCTTATTGATTGTGCATTGTGCCATACAGGGACACACACACACAGTCCTGGTGACGGTGTACATATCTATATAGTGTATGGTGGGACGTCGTTCTCCACCGAAATCCATCGTTGTCGAAACCTTGTAGTCACACACAAGTGAGGTTCGCAGTGCAGCAGAACGATTTTTTCTACTGCACTGTGAACGTCACACAGTGTCCTCGAGCAACATTTGACAGTTAGGGCTAAGGGCTCACTCCATAGACAGGACACATAGTGAAAGCAGTAATGTCGGCGGCAGTACTAATGTTTAGCGATAAAAAATGTAAAGTTCTTTTTTTCCTTCTAGTAACACAGGAAAACTGTTTTGAAGCAGAAACATGCTGTAGTGATTTTTTTTCCCAAAAAACGACGTTCCACCATACACTATAAACAAAGGTGCATGGGGAACAGTTGACAACAGGGCATCTTTCACCTCGTTGGCACTCTCGAGGTAATCCGTCGTCATAGTGCCAACTCGGTGAAAGAATAGCCCTGTTGTCAACTGTTCCCCATGCACTATCATACATATGGTCTGGCTACACCTACACCCTGCCTGGAGCGATATACTGTACCACTAAGAAGGTTCAGGTTGCATGCAGCATCAGTTGCTTGGGCCCCCACATCATTCCACAGCTCAGTCCAAACAAACACAAGTGAGAAAAAAAATGTCCTAGCCTGCTACTTACCTTACCACCTTTGCTGGGCGATGCTGGCTGGCTGTGCTGATGGATGCTCTCCAACTCCTCTGCTACTGCAGCTTCTCCCCCCTCTCTCGCTCGCTCCTCCGTGGCTCCACTCCAGCTCCAACAGAATAAAACTGCTGGCTTCTGCTCCTCCACTGTCTCACCTCACCTGCCAGATGCCTAAATCCTTAGCACCCTCCCCAGCTGTGTGCAAGTGTGGCGATCAGGTCAGGGGGCAAGGGCAAAGGATGGGGACTTCAGGACCGTCAGGCCTCAACAGTAAGAGAGGACAACAGCACAGGACTTATGAGGAAGGCACCTCTTTTTTAAAGTACCTTACCCTTCATCCAGTCTGACCACCTCCTGCAGAGTGCTCCAATCGTCGCCTGCCTGGCCCGTGACCCCACTCACCCTATTTTCTCTCTCCCCAGTAGACCCCAGCGTCACCCCTGCAGCTGCAGCACTGGAGTGCCTGGTGGTCACTGGTCTCCCTCCCGACTAGCTGACTGACTCTGACTCCAGTCCTACTCCCAACCCAGTCCTGACCTCACCTCACCTGTCCTGGACAAACGAAGGCTTTCTCCAGTCTCCCCAGAAGACACAGACACACTGCTGCCGACTTTGCTAATAAGTAGTCTGTGTGAGTGTGTCCCAGTCCCTACTTGCACTGCAGTTGTTGTCTTTCTTCTCTCTGCCAGGCCGCGCCGGCCCGCTGACAGTACTTGCCTGCCCCAGATGCCCGCGCTCTGCCAAATGGATTAGGATAATCGGATCGCCCCGCGGCCGCCTGGATCAGCTGCTCCAGCTCTCACTGACGCTTATCCTCCCGCTCCCTTCTCTTGTCTTCACAGTACCCGCAATCGCGATACACTTACTGCTGGCTGCCTGCCTAGGACTAGCCCAACTGACTCCGACTAATCTGTCCGTCCGACTGCCTGCACTGCACGAGACCCGGTCAAAATCCCGCCGATCATTCCCCACGCATGCGCGTAATACGTATCGCACCTAAGCCAATCCCATTCCTCTCCAGTCCTCTCCCAGCCACTCGCAGCAGCGCCAGCTCCAGCACCAAGTAAGAGGCACCTTGGGGGGGTGCAAACTAAGCTGAAGACAGTTGGCACCATCCGTCCCTCCGTCCCTGATTACTAGTCTGTGCTGTGCTAATGCTATTTTTATCATTTATCAGCACAGCAGCAGACGGTCAGACTCCCGACCCTGTCTGAAACCTCCGGTCCTCCTCCGACCTCCTGGACCTCGAGCCAGCCCGGCAGGCAGGGCAGGGGTCGCAAGCCCTGTCATAGGGATCGCATAATTTTCATAGGGGTCGCGAATGCGACCCCTGGCGACCCCTAAATGACGCCCCTGCATTCTTTTAGGTTTCTTCCCCTTCCCTAGTACTGGTTCCTCTAGGGTTCTTAAATTCAGGGAGCTATTTTTACCACTTCTTGTTGAAACCATGAAGTAATAACCTAGGATCAAGTTATTCCAATATACTTGTATATTAAACTTTATAATATGCAAAGTTTTTAAATTCAAATATAAACAATTGAAAATGAATTCAGAAATTTCAAAATGCCATGCTTATATACAGGTATCCTAACTAAGGTAAATCTAGTAACATTGTTAACCATCTCAGCAATTAAACGGTAAATACACTATATTCCAAGAGAAAGTCAAAATACAGAATACAAAATTCACTACTAGTCCTTTGTGAGTCCCACAACATGTATTGGTCTGAAAATGAAAATGTAGTATCCTTATAGCCTTTCCCTTCTTTTCTTTCAAGTGCTCAAAATCAGTTTCCAGAAGACACAGCTTTGTCTTTGCTGAGCTCAATTTCTTGCCTTCCCAGCAAGTAGATAAGAAACAACTTTGAACAAATAAGGCCTTCTCTCTTGCTTCTCTTTGCTTCACTTTGCTTCTTTGAGGTGATTCCTCTTGTATGGAAGCTTCATTTAATTTAGTCAATGTCGGAAAAAGACCCAAGTCTTCCTGAAAGCTGCCTTGTGGTTCGTTGAAGCATCTTTAGTTCAAGTTAATATGGCTCTTTGCAAGAGCTTGCAGACTTCTTCTAGCTTATCCACTTTAGAGAAAGACTGCAGTGCTTTTGCCCTTGCACCCACTGAGTTTCTAACTAAGCTACTACCTGTAGTCACTCAGTGTAATTTCAGAAATAGATCTGCCTTAGTCATTACATGCCATTCCGGAGGCAGTATAGCATAATGGTTAAGAGCACTGAGCTGCAAACCTGGAGACCTGGGTTTGAATCCTGCAGCCCAACTTGCATGCTGTGTGAACCTAAGCAAGTCATTTAACTTCCTTGTGCTCCCAGGTCTCACCTGGAAACAAGCTTCAGCTTAGTGTACCTTTCCTGGTTAAACAATTTCCCATTTCCCTTCCCAATGGCTGAATGGGGTGGCAGCCATGGCACCATCCTTCACACCAAGCTACCGCAGTCGTCTGACTATACCATGAGGGCTTGGGGCATGGTGGTGAACACGTGTAGACCAGTAGGTTCTCTTACTGGAAAACAGCATTACTGGGAGGACCAGCCATGTCCCACAATTCCCCACTCCACATAAAGTGCAGGATCCAATCTGCTGGTGGGCAATCCATCTGATTGGATGGCTGCTGTTGATCACCAGGCCTAGGTATGCACATTTGAAACATTCCCTGCCAACTTTGGGGTCTATGCATAAAATAATCTGGTCACCTATACACCATGTATCTGAGAAGTGTAGGTGACCCAAAGTCAGAAAGCTGCACACCGGTGGTCCAGTGGACCTTGGCGGCATGCTCCAAAGCATGCATCCCTTGTGCACCCAATCCCCTGACCAGTTGGACAGGTCCATGCAGGGCCTGTCTAGGGGTGGTGCTGGGGGCATGCCTACACTCCATGAAGTTCACCAAGGTGCAGCGTGCCGGGGGGGCACAAGCTTTGGTGGGGGGACTTTGCTGTAACACTTATGCTCCTCCCCAAGGTACAGCCACCAGCCATGCAGACATGTGCTGTCACCCCCACCATGCCACCCTAGCCATCAATGACAGCAGTCCCAGATAGAACCAGTGGCATCTCAGTTGATGAAGCCTTTCTGGTGAAGCTCTGGGGTAAGTAGTTCTAACTTGTATGTGTGGTGGCAGTTGTCCTTTGATAAAGTAAAGATTACTTTTGAATATTTTCCTATTTATGGACAGTGCAATGCAATGCTAGAGTGCAACAACATGTGGAAATTGTTGAGACGTTGTTGGGGGTTAGCTGCTCACTAATGAAGCCTTTCTGACAAAGCACTGATATGAGTAGTTCTGACTCCTATATGTGGCAGCACTCATCCTTTGATGAAACTAAGACTACTTTTGAAATCTTTTCCTATGCGTGGACAGTGCAATGCTTTTCTAGAGTGCAGCAACATGTGAAAACTCCTCAGGGACAGCAGAGATGGCTGGGGATGGCCACTCAGGAAAATGCCAGTGATTTTGAAAACATTTCTCACTTTTGGAACATTTTAACCCTGTGTTCCACCCAGCATCCCCTGCTCCACACAGACAAAGGGAAACACTCATGGACCTGGAATGGACATCTCATTAGATGTCTGCAAGAGTCCATCAATTTGCTCCCCATGCATTAGCACACCTGGTGGTGGAGCCATGGATGAGAGGTGCATAGAGGCTGGCAACTGTGAATGCCAGCTACTGCGCAATGATCAATGGGTGCACAGCTACACATGCTGGGTATGCTCCTTTTGTGCATGCCTGGCATTCCATTGCAGCATAGACCCCTGTATGAGTAGGGTCCGATATTAGATTGCATGTTTAGTAAGCAGTAAGTTAATGAGGGATTGATTTCTGAATGAGAACTTACATCACAGCTACAGTACTGAGATTTGATAAATGTGAGTGTGCACTCTTGCAAATACATGTTACCTAGGCATTAACTTTAACTTTTAGAACTAGGGACCAAGCATGGAAGAGATTTAAATCTAACAAGGATCCTGTTGCTCTACAAAACTATAAAATGTTACGTAATAGGTGTAAAACTCAAGTTAGAAGAGCCAAGAGACAATATTTCTCATCCTTACAAGATACGTTCTCTGGTAATTCCAGGCAGACCAGGCCGGTCTTGAATGATCTTTTGGGGAAAGGCCATAGAAATACTCCCATTACATTAAATAAGGATGGTTCTACCGTAAGTGAATCTTTTCAGGTTGCACAGATTTTATTAATCATTTTGGTGATCTTGAATATCTTAGGTTCTCCTAGTCCCCTATTTCTAGTGGGATGCAATTAGGGGTTGATTCTAAAGATCACCCTCCATTCTATTTTAGTCAAGTTTCCCCTGCACAAGTTAGGGATTATATACTTAAACTAAACCCAAGGCCAAACTTAGCCCATGACAACACTGATTACAGGTTTATTAAACTTGGAATAGACTCTTTTGCCGCCCCTGAGGATCTCCATGTATCACTAGCTAAACAAAGGGTCCCTGGCACATTTCCGAAACCATCTCCTTATCCTCAGCTGGCCTCCTCTTGATCACCAGTCATTGGTGGATGCTGCCCTGTCCTTCTTCATAAGCTCCTTCCAAACTGCCTGTGATATCTTTGTCCCCTTTGTAAAGTGGATAGAAAAAACTAAATCCTCCCCATGGGTAAATTGATCTTTGCTCAACCAAATGAAGGCATGTGATAACTTGTGGCACTGTGCACTTGAGTCTGGCCGCCCTTCTGACCGCCAACTGTACCATGCTGCCCGAAGCTCATGCACCTGGGCTATCCACCAGGCAAAGGCGGTTTGTTATCAGGCCAACCTTACTGCCACCTGGAAAAATGGGAAGAGGTTCTGGGAAAATATAAAAGAACTTAGTGGCAAGTCTGCCTCCCCCTCCATGCTTATTATTGATGATGTCTCCACCCAAGACCCTTACAAAATAGCAAATGCCTTCAATACATCATTCTCTGATCTCAGTTCAATCCTCTCCCCCGACTTCTTCACTGCATCTGCTGGACAGTTCCCGCCACCTCCCTGCGCTCCACCTTTTCACTTCAGAATGATCTCCCCTAGTGTTGCCCACACATATCTTGCCATGTTCCTTGGAAAAACAAGGCAGAGCAGTGAATTTCTTGATGCAAAACTGCTCTCCTTAACCCTTGATGCAGTCCTAACACCCCTAACAAAAATACTCAATATGTCCCTGTGCCTAGGGCAGTTCCCTTCACTGTGGAAAAGGGTGGTTATTACTCTGGTACATAAAAATGGTGACCGTACCTCAAGTAGTAACTATTGGCCCATTTCCATACTCCCTCCCCTCTCAAAAGCATTGGAAAAATAGCTGCAGATCAACTTACTGAATATTTAGACTTGCATCACCTACTGTGTCAGCAACAGCATGGTTTCAGAAAAGGCCACAGCACAACCACGGCCCTTCTAGAGTTTACCTCCTTTATCCATGATGCCCTAGACCAGAGAGTCTTGGCTGGATCTGTCTATATTGATCTTTCCAAGGTTTTTGATACTGTCAATCACAGTATACTCATAAACTCCCTCCTTTCTGTTGGCGTATCCCAAGAGACTGCTGGCTGGTTCTCCAACTATCTCTACGGCCGTACTCAGCAAGTGAAGATCAATAACACCCTTTCTGCAAACCTTCCTGTCTGGTCGGGTGTCCCCAAAGGGTCCATCCTTGGCCTGCTCCTTTTCTCACTATACTTAAACTCCCTCCCTACGGCCTCTACTGGGTGCCTTCTCCTTTATTCAGATGATGCAGTGATCTTTAGGTGGCACCCAGACCCTACCCAGCTCCAAAAACCCTTGCAGGGCTTCTTCACAGAAATAGAATCATGGTTTGCCTCTCACAAGCTTGTCCTCAACTACAAAAACCTAAGGTCATGCTATTCGCCCACCCTCAACATAAATACAACACAGCCAAACTATCTATACAAAATTCCAAGGGTACCACACTGGAACCAGTTACCAGTTTTATCCATCCAAGGGGTCACCCTTGACTCAGCCCTTACCTTCCGTGAGCATATAGCATTGACATGCTCTGCAATTAACATCAGAATTGGTCTCCTGTATAAACATAGACCCTGTCTCCCTCCTGATGCTTTCCGTTTAGCCATCTCTAGTGCCTTCCTTTCCCTGGTAGACTATGGCATAGTCATATATGGCACCATCTCTGACACTGCCCTGACCAGCATTAAATGCATCCTCAACAAAGCCTACCAGCTGGACACAGGCTGTGATTGGCTCATGCATACCTGTGACCTCTACCAATGTTCATCATGGCTTAACTTTCAGGGGTGTCTATTCTACCAGACCTGCTTATTGGCCAATAAAATACAACTGGGGCTAGCCCACCCAGGTGTCTCTTACTTCTCCAAATGAGTTTGCCGACATGGGCCACAAGACAGTCTGACACTACTGCCTTTCACATCCCTTTTGTGAAGACCACTGCTGGCCAAAGGTCCTTTCGCTATAGGGCTCCACTCTGGATGAACTCAGTCCCTGATCCTACCTTATCTATCCCCAGGTTGGGGCTTTTTAAATCTGAGCTACATGGCCACATTATGTCCAGCTCCAACTGTGATTGCAAATGAACTCCTCTACAAGTTCAAAAGTTCCACTGTGGAATATGTTTCTGATTCTAATATATGATTTAACTATACACACCTCTGGTGTTGCTCTATGTATGTATTGTGCATTATTGTCTCTGTACTTAGTATTTGTTATGCTCTGTACCTGTCTTCATTCTCTGTGTGATGTGGAGCCTTTGTAAATGAGTTCCTGACTCAAAGGGTTGTAATTCTTAAACTTTAATAAATAAAAATAAAATAAAAACTTGTTTAATCTGTCCATGCATTCAGGATCTTTTCCATCTAAATGGAAAAAAGCAAATATTAAACCCAATTTAAAAAATGGAAATCCTTCTATTGTATCTAATTATCACCCCATATCCCTTTTGGCCCCTCTTTCTAATGTATCAAAAAAAATTATTCTGGATCAAACTATTGAGTTTTTGGAAAATACTGGGCTGCTGTCAGAGGTGCAGCATGGTTTTAAACAGAAACATAATACTGAAACAGCCTTGGTGGGGTTCACCAGCTGCATACAGGGCACCCTTGATAAGGGGCGCTCTGTTGTTGCTATTTTTGTGGACCTCACCAAGGTTTTTGATTTAGTTGAACATGACTTGTTACTTTTTATTCTTTCTGAATTTCACTTATCTCAAAATGTTATTAGTTGGTTTTCAAATTATTTGCAGAAAAGATATCATTGTACCATAATAGATGGAATTTCCTCAAGTCTCTGTGAACACCTGTGTGGAGTTCCCCAGGTTTCCACCCTGGGCCCAATGATTTTTTCATTGTTTATTAATTCTGCCCCAAATAGTTGCATCTATTCCTTGATGTCTCTTTATGAGGATGATGTCGTATTATATTGTATTGATGATGATTATTCTCTGGCATAGAAGTGTGCACAAGATGATTTTACCAAATTTCAGAAATGGCTTATTTCTAGGCATATGGTGCTTAACTCAAAAAAAAAAAACAAACAAGTTGATGGTTTTCATTGGGCCCAGGATGGAACTCCCACATTTGTCACCTGTGTTAGACTTGAAGGGTGACACCATAGAGAAAGTTGTATTTTTTAAATACTTGGGTATTTATCCTGATTCTGATTTGTCATTTGAATTTCATATACATTTTCTTTGCAAGCCCCTTCATCAAAGATTAAGAATGTTATATAGGGCACATCCCTTTCTTACTAATGGTTCTCAAAACTTATTTACCCATAGTTTTCTGTTTACTTTGTTAGATCATGGTATTAATAGTTATACTGCTACCACTGATAACATTCTGGGTCACCTAAAGGTATCATTTTATTCAGTTTTAAGATTTATGACAGGTGCTGCCCCTCATATTCACACCTGTGATTTACTTAAGCTCTCAGGTTGTATCTCATTCCACAATAGGGTTCATTTAAGTCAGCTCAATTTCTATTTAATGGTATTGTGGGATTGATGCCTAATTCTATTTTTTCATTATTTCTTAAGGCATCAAATGAATGTGGGACTTACTCCCAGAGTAAGCCTACCTTTTCAGTTCCATTATGCAAGAAATCAATTGGTCAGAGGTCTTTTCCATTTACAGCCCTGCTATTTTTTAATTCCCTTCCCTTCCCTCTCATTTGGTCATTGATTGCAAGTCAACCTGAGAGGTTAATAAACTTCTTTATTTACTTTTAAAACATTTTAATGGAAATGGTTGCATGATAAGGATGAATGTAAATGTTTTGTGAAATAGTCATTTTGTGGTGATTATTGATTGACTGTTTATTAATGTATTGCTTATTGTGTCTTTGTTATATTTGTTATTGTATATTTTTGTCTGTACTTGTCGCATATGAAAATGGTCAGATATGCTCATTATGCATACAAGTATAAAATAAAAAATGAAATTAAATAAAACTGTGAAAACATAGAGAACAGTGGATGGGCAACCATGCAAAACCAGTGCGTTCTGGCACAGAGGGGTTCTGATTCCCTTTGACCTTGAGAGCAAAGCTTGAGAGATCTATGGGAATCAGATCCCTGAGGTGGCAGAATACACTGGTTCTGCATAGATTTGCCCATCCATTATTCGTTATGGTGTATGGTGTCCCTGACATCATTTTGTATGTAGTTTTAGCATTTTTGTTTAAAAAAAATAATTTATGTAGAAGAAGACTTTGCCATCCATGTCTTTTTCTGAGAGTTACATCTGGTTACTAGGACCAGTGGTGTGGTTGTTAGGGACCAGACATCCTTACATTTGTGTCATGCACTCTCAATGGTTGAAAATCAGATTCAGAGGGATTTTTAAGAAAAAAAACAATGGCAGCTGTATTTCTTGCTTAGTGAGATTGCATGGATGAAACAAATGTTTTCTGTAAGTAAATGTAAATATCTGGTTGATCCTGCATTTATTTTTTTCATAGGAAAGTATATCTGGTTGATCCTGCATATTATTTTACCATATCTGGTTGATCCTGCATCTGTAGGGTTTACGTGGCTGTCTGTTCCTTCTGTTGCCACCCCCTTTGATCTGGTTGATCCTGTGGTTTCTATTGGTGTGGCTAGTACGCTCCTGAAATCAACTTGAACACTTTTGTACCACAGAAGGATTGAACAGCATTCAACAATCTTTGAACTGGGATACCACAGCATTTTAGCTGATATAAAAATCGAGGTAGAACAATGCTCTACCATACATACCATTATTTCTTATCCATAATATTGTTACAACACCAATTAGCAATTATGCAAATGAAATATTTTTGTGTACAGTTGTACATCAATTCACAATATTAGACTGCATATTATTAACCCATAGGTTCATGAAAAACTGGAATGCAGACATAGAACATCATCTAAAGAGTTGCCAGTCAGTGCACTTAAGTGTAGCAGATTGAAATTATATTGTAATCATATTTTAGTTACCATTCTGATTACACATTTAAGTTTTTCTGTGTGATTACCTTTTAAATAAATGTCAGATAGACATAGACAGTTGAAACAGTGCACAAGACCTGCATTCATATGTGGTTACACATGTAAGAACAAATTTAACAATGTTAAAAGTAGTAACATAGTAGTTACACAATAAATTTCTGTTATAATTTGCAAAAGCCAAAAAATGTGTAGTTACCCTTGAGGGAATAAATTACATAATGCCAGAAGAGATACAGTGGTAGTTGCACAAGAGATTTTCTGTTACACTTTGCAACAGCAATTACATGTGTAGTTATATGTGTCAGAATGAAATGATTTGTGCTGACAGAGAGAAAGTAGTAGGTATACATGTATGCAAATTGTGTAACTACACAACATGCACATGTGAAATTAGTTAACAACTACATAGTAATTACATGTAACTGCACAGTTGTTACAGTGCAGTTACAGTGCAATTACTTCATACAAATTGTGTGTAAGTATACAACATGCAAATGTGAAACTAGTTAACAACTGCATAGTAGTTACATGTAACTACATAGTAGTTACTTGTAACTACATAGTAGTTACAGTGCAGTTATAGTGTAGTGATACAGTAGTTACAGTGTAGTTAAGGACACTTAAAATAAAGTGTTACCAAAATAATTCAAGATAAATTTTAAAAATGTTTTACTTAATTCTATTTGATGGTATAACAGGGATATATATTGGAAAGCTTTTAGTATCTCTTAAACTTATCAGAGTCAAACTGGATTTTAATAGAGAAATTGTGTTTGTGTAGTGTGAGATTATATTTCAGTTTTTTTATTTTTAGCAAATGCCCTATCTGGTGCTCTGAATACTTTGAGTACCCTGATGAGAGGAACTTAGAAGTAAAAACAATCAGAGGAAGACCAAGGTTGTAACAAGGATCTTCCAACCCCAAATAAAAAACTACTAAGAAACACGAATGGAGGATTCTGGTGCTACAACATATTGTTGATTAATCGATATTTATAGAAGGAATGGTTTTGGTCAGCAAGAAGATCTAGCAAAAGTTCTGCTAGGAAGCCGTTGTAAGTGGAGCTATGGACTATCAGTGTATGCTGTAAAATATTAAATCTGTCTGCCCTTACCATTATTTTTTCTGCTGGACAATTTCAATACTGTTAGATGAAATATCTTTTTTATCACCATTAAACAAGGTTGTCTGATTTGATTGTTTGAATATTTTAAACAATTATACTCTTAGGATGGATATTTTATTGTTAGGATTTTCAAAATCTGTATTGGTGATTGGTTAAACAGCATCATTACTGTTTGGAATTATTTCAAGCAACAAACATCACCTACTGTATAGCTGGTAGCTATATATTTTTGTTGTTTATTAATCCTAATGTATAAAGATTACCCCTACATAATGGTATCAGAAAATATACAAGAGGTTATGAAGATAAGAAATGAAAAGATGGTTAAAAAGGGGGATGAGTCAAAGAACAAAGGGATTAATAAAAAAATAACTGATTATGTTCAGCATCATGAAACAAGAGATGAAGTAATACTAAGGACTTCCTCTCCAAAACATGTAACTGAGGCTCAGATTAATCACTCTGATAACTATTTATTAAAAGTAATCAAAGATTTAGAAACAAAAACTTCATTTCACAAGGTAAGAAAAGGAGAAGGGAGTCGAGAATGAGGGAAAGAACTCATCTAAACAGTAAAAATGAGATTGTCATGGAAATTCCAGCCAGCAAGGTCCATGCTAAAGGAAGAAATAAGCGAGGTTTGATAAAATTATTAAACACTAAAATTAAGTGGGAAACAAATAACTATTATAACTCATCTTACCATAACTGGCTTGCAATTAATATACCCATAGATTGTAATAGTAGTCCAATGCTGGTGAATGTATATTTTCCTCCTTCATTATCCACCTTAGAATTTGAAAAACAAATAGAAGAACTATCATGTGTTTTAGAACAATTATTTTTACAGAGTATGGGAGACTGATATGTACAGTACATATTGATGAACTGAATGAATATGATTTCTATATTAATAACCAGAATATGGAGGTATTCACAAACATTCCACCAAGGAAGTTGAAAGACAAAAATATTAATAAAAAAGAAATGTCTTTTTTAAAATTTTTGTGAAATCATAACTTATGCTTTTAAATGGTCGAAATACAAAAGATCCCCTGGGGAAACTTACATTCCCAACAAAAATGGAGGTTCATTACTTGATCTGGCAATTATAGATATCTCACTTTTTCATAAAGTACAGCATTTTGAAATCCTTCAGGAGATTATTTTGGATCACTTTCCAATACAGACTAGTATCAAGTTGAGCCCAAATTGGTCTATCGATAAGGTAAATTATGTTTCTCGAGAAACAGAAGTAGATACACATATGATAATATTATAAAAAAAAAATGGAACCCCCGATGCCAGAAAAGATGGCTAGGTTACAGAAGAGCACAACTGGGATAAGGTTGAAATACCTATTTTTAACCAGTCCTAATATGATACTATTAAGTGCTTTGAAAATCTAATTAATTATTTAAAGGAAAGTACGCTACAGGGACCAAGAACCAGTACATTTAGGAACAACCTAGCTAAGAGAGCTCCATGGTACAATGTGGAGTGTATTAAATTGAAAAAAAAAATGTGAAGAAAGTTGCCCGCCTGTATAGATAAAGTTTAGATGTAAATTACAATAGATCATTAATCTTTCTTAGACAGGAATATTGAGCTTCACTTAAGAGGAAAAAGGATAAATATAACAAATATTTATGGGATAGTCTCCAAGACGCAATTAATTATAAAGATAATCAAGCATTCTGGAACTTAGTTATGCATGTAGATAAGGGAAACAATTTAAATGTGGATGCCAACATCCCAGCTAGGTTATGGGAAAAGCATTTCCAAAATCTATACACCACTAAGAATAATATACAGATGCTACATTTTTCAGTGGTTGCAAAGGATATTGCTGTAAATAGCATACAATGGTGGGTGAATATATCCAAAGATCAAATTAAAAAATGTATTACCTTACAAAATCACAACAAAGCCTCAGGAGTTGATGGTGCTCCAGTCGAATTTTTGTAACATAATTTGATTGGTGGGCAGATATTTTCCTTAAATTTGTTACATATATAATTAAGTCAATAGAAGTACAAATGCATGGTTAATGGCAGCACTGGTTTCAATCTTTAGAAAGGGCACTAGGCAAGTGCCATCTAATTATAGGCCTATAGCTCTGCAGAACGTCTCAGCAAAAATATTTACACGCATCCTGCTAGATGAATTAAAAGCTTGGACAGCAGACCTTAAATTCTAAGTAATCGGCACCTTGGTTTTAGGGAAAAGATTTGTACAATTGATTGTGTCTTTATTCTGGATAATTTGATAAGGAACACTACAGTGCATGGTAATGTATTATATTTAATCTTTACTGATATTGCAGCCACATTCAATAATATTAATAGAGAAATCCTATGGGAAATACTTTAAGCTTGGAAAATTGATGTCAAGTTAATCTCACTGTTACAAAGGTTATATACAGATGCATATATACAAATATGTTATAACAGGGATGGTAAATTGACCAAACTATATAAGGTGGAGAAATGAGTACAACAAGGATGGCTATTGGGGTTCACATCAAGAACTGCTAAACTTTGAACACAGTGCAAGCAAAACCACGCTGTAAAAGAGCGCATCAGGGAAAAACAGTGAGGCAAACAATCTCATAAATCCAGTGCTCCCTGACACCACAAATCACACAGCACACAATGGCAATATCATGTTTAATGAGGGGGGCTATGCCCCCCACCTCCCTAAAAAATATAATCAACTATGAGGGGAGGGCACACTTGGGGAGAGGGAAAAAGATCAGGATGAGGGCAGATTTTGTCCAAGATAGTAAAGGTGGTGGGGGGCCAGCAAGGGTCAGTTGGAAGATAAAAATAAATTAAGTAAGACATAAAAAAACACACACACACACGCAGTGCAGAGGTTGGACTCAAACCCATGATTCTTTGATCTGTGCTGCCATTTCAGGCTGTGGCTCTATCCTACAAGCCACAATGGCAGCACAGTGTTTCAGCTCATAGCCGCACACTTGAAGTCATCAGCCTGAGTGAACACAGCTACAGGTATAGTGTTGTCATGTCCAGTGCTATATTTGCCCTGTAGCTGTATTCGCTCATACTCATTTTACTGCATGGCTTTGACCATGCTCTTACTGCTTTGCTCTTTTGACCAACTACTCCTATGGACACTATTGTTATTTAACCTTTACATAGATCAGTTAGTATACAAACTAGATAAACAAGATACTGACGCACCAAAAATATTTGGAACCAAAATTAATATTATTCTTTATACTGATGATGTGGTTTTAATTTCTGAAATCAAAAGTGGATTGCAATGGCCTTAAGTTATATTTCAACTACCCTAAATGATTAATTCAGAAAAATCCGAAATACTGGTTATTAATAAAACTAAACAGTTAAAATTTCAGTGGTCTATAGAGACATCATGACTGGAAGACTGTTAATAGATTTTGCTATTTGGGGATTATAGTTGGAGATAAAGACACATGGAAACCTCACATAGAAGAGAATAAAAAAGAGCTAGACAAGGAGTCCTAGCTATTAATACATTTGCTAAACAATACATAAACAACGTAACAGTGGCACTTCTTAAAACATGTTAGATGAAAGTCAATTCAGCTATTTTATATGGTTCAGAAATCTGGGGTCAACCAAGAAAAGTTAATTTCTTGGAAGCAATCCAAGATGTATTTATTAGATTAACACTAGGACTTCCCCAATTTATTCCACTGGAATTTTTGAGAGCTAAAACCAATCTTATTTTGCTAGCTATGACAGCAGAATTGAGACAATGTAATTACTTCCTAAAACTATATAAAAACAATAAAGGAAACACTGTACTATTTAGCTGCTGGTTAGATAGTATGTCTATTCCAGAAGTAGGACAACCTAGACTTTTGAAAAACTGGACCTGGTTCAAAGAACTGGACCTAAGATTAAGGAACATGGGCTCAATTTCCATCCTTGGAATATAGAATGTAATTGATTTGAATAGTTTTGCTAAATGTGTAAAGGACTGAATAATGGACATCTACTGTACAAACAAAAAGATATAGATAGTTTAACCATAACAAATAGTTTTTCTACATATGGTAAACTTAATCAAATCCACAAAAGAAAAACATACATTAGTAAATGTGGGAGTGGCCTGCAGATCAAAACTATAGCTAGACAGTGTAAATGATATGAATACATACTGCTTAAACTAGATACAATATCAGAAAGGCTTAGATTGTAAGAGTGGATGCTCAGGGATATGGACAAGGAAGCATGTGTAATTAGACTGTGCAAATTTAAAATGTCTTTGGGACAAGTGGCTATCAACATTTTTGACAAAATATCAAAAGGCAAAGGAAGATGAGAAATTACAATATTTATTAAACACAGATGATGTAGCAATATAATATTGTACTGCAAAATGTACTGTAGCTGCACACAGATTTGTTGGGAATAATAAGACTGCACACATTATATAAGACACAGATTATTATGGCAATAGTTTTGGGAGAAAAGGAATTTTGTACTGTAGTATTACATCTATGTGTTGCTTTATATTTTTACACAGAGTTTAATGACTACATATCTGACAGGATGAAAAGTTAATCTATTGATGATCTCTCATCAATTTTTACAAGCTTTAAATAATTTTGTATTTTTATTATTGGTTTAAACTTGTCATGATTGTTGTGTGTGAAACAGTTATGTTATGCACATTTGGTATTCAATAAAGTTGACACTTGAAATTATAGCTGGCCAATGGCTGTGACCGTCTCACACACACCAGCATGCTCTACACTGACACCAACTGGTGAAACGTTGATGGTTGCCTGAAATATCAGACCTGTCTCCTTGCTAAAAAATTCACTGCTGGCCTCATGCCCCCCCTGCTCTTGCCCCTATGCTCCAACCACCCTTGACAACCAGGCACACCCACCAATCAGAGAATTACCTCTACTGGGTCCCCCTCTGCAAAACCATCATGGGACAAAGAACCTTCCAGTACCGGGTTCCCCTCTGGTTCAACTCACTTCCTAAAACCATCCTTTTAGAAGCCAAACTTGGCCAGTTTAAATCTCTCCTACAGATCCATATAGTACAGGACTCTGCCTGTGACTGCCTCTGATCCCCTCCCCCCCACTGCACCATGACAATGGACCCTACTTGTCCTGCCTGTTGTATTTCACTGTTACTGATGGTACTTCCGTGGCTTGCCATTGTACTGTTGTTAAATTGTAATTTACCTGCACCATGTTTAAACTTTGTTACTCTGTATTTTACTGTACTGTCTGACGTGGAGTCTTTGTAAAGGAGTCTCCGACTCAAAGGTATTAAATCTGATATTTTCAATAAATAAAAACAATAAATAAAAATATAAAATAAGGCATGTGCAGATGTGTATCACTCAGTTTTTCCCACACCCTCAATGTGTGATGCTTTTTTAAACCCCTTGAGCTTTGCTTACTGGGCTTAAGTGGCATCACATTACCTTGGGTGTGTGAAAAAAACTTGTAATACACATCTGCACATGCATCATCCTATATTTAGCACCAAGTCATTAGCACCATGTTCACTATAATGGAAAATGTGCTAATAGCACTAATTAGCACACATTTATGCAAATTAGTGCTTCAGCAAAAATAGCAAAAATTATTTGACAGAGTAAATTTCAAGCTTTACAGTAACTCACCAAACAAGGCTCCAGCTTATGAACTGCATGGTGTCTCTTAGTGCACTGAGACTCCTCTGTTCAGTATACATTTAGCCCTGCCACCAAAAAGAGAATGTCAAATAAATATTTGTGGGCATAAAATAACATTAGTGGCAGACTGTTTGTCATTTGTTATGAGATATACCAGTTTAGTATAGATGGATTTCTTAAAGAGGAAGATGCAACAACCTGCTGTAAATAAGTGCCTGCCCCATTCTATGTTTGCAGTGTATCTCTATTTGAATTATGATTTTGCTATGGGCAAAAATTTGGCTATTAATATGTAACTACACCATAAGTATTTGTATGACCTTCTCTTAAGGGACTACCTTCCCCTGAAGAAGCCAAGTAGGGAAAAACATTAGGCTAGGATTGGGTGGCATATGTTACAACACCTGATTTAAAACAAATCCAAAAGATTTCTTGTGATATGGCTGGATGTTTGTTTGTTTTGAGCTCATACGTGACCTAGATGATGCCTGAACTTTCATTTTCCATGAGCTTCTGGAGATTTGCAACAAGTATGCCTCCTCAAGTGCCAAAAGGTGAGGCTAAACTCTTCACCCTGGGTCTTCTGTGATGTACACAGGCTCAGAAAGACCAGGGACAAAGTCTGGCACAAAGCACAGTGCTCCAACAGCCAGTTCAGTTGGAAGCTACTGTATACAAGGAGATCAGAAACAGATATATATGGTAAACCTTGTCAGAGCAAACAAGAGATCCTTTATTGCTAGTGCACTCTCCAACAATACCAACAACCCCAACAATTTCTGAAAAACAACCCTAAAATGTGCTGCATCCCTGAGAATTTATCTTTTGGGTTGCCTGGCTGCCACTTTCCTGACGACATGGCCTGTTGCTTAAACACCCACTTTTTACTGCTGCCAGTGCTTTTAATGGATGGGGAAATCCAGTGGACATTGTGTTCTTGGATTTCTCCAAGGCGTTTGACAAATTGCCCCATGCCGAACTGATAGCAGAAATGCATAAACTAGGAGTCCACCCCAATATAACCTCTTGGGTCAGTAAATGGCTGGAAGATAGGAAGCAAAGAATTTGTATTAGAGGGACATCCTCTGAGTGGTCCCAGGTTACTAGCGGTGTGCCCCAGGGGTCAATGCTGGCCCTTGCTTATTTAACCTTTACATTTCCTCCTAGCAAATTAGCATACCAACTGTTTGACTTCACAAATTCGCAGATGACTACAGGTTGGTTGCAGAATCGGGCAGTGATGTGGATATCATATCTGTACAAAGGGCCCTAGACAATCTAGTAAACTGGACAGCAGGTTCAAAACTAGTGTTAAATTTGGACAAGTGTGAGGTTATGCATTTGGGAGCCAGGAATCAAATGGCTCAATATTCATTAGGAAACTATCCATTAATAACCTCATAGGTGCAAAAAGATTTAGGCATCACAATTTCCAATCATTTGTCCTTCTCCCCTCATTGTAGGAACTTATCTAAAAAGGGAAACCAAATGTTGAACTGCATATTGCGGCATAGTAAATCAAGGGACAAGGAAGTAATTATTTCAATGTATTCTTCATTGGTAAGACCAGTACTGGAATATGGGGCCCAGGTCTGGTTACCATACAGATTAGGGGACATCGCATTGTTGGAGAGAATACAGAAAAGGGCCACCAGATCAATAGCCAACATGAAAGGAAAAGACTATAGAACTTGATTGTCAGATTTGAACATGTTCTCCTTGGAGTACAGGAAAGTCAGGAGGAACATGTGTTTGGTTCATAAGGCTTGGACGGACAACTACCTCTGGGAAAGCATAGGTCTAGAAACTAGTAATAACATCTATAAAACTAGGTCCCATCCACTACAATTGAAGGCTATGTATACTTGATCAGCATGCACAGCTAGTTGGTTCAGTTAGCAGGTAGTACAAAAATGGAACAAGCTGCCATTGGAGGTAGTGGCAAGTAGAACAACAGATATATTTAAACACAAGTTAGATAACCACTACCGGGGAATGCTAGTAAACTATTTAGAAGTAAGCTATAAGGACGTAAGTCTATCAGCTCTGTAAAATCCTATGAATCCTATGAATGTGGATATCCCAGATGCCAGAGGAGTTCCACTTGATAACTGGAACACCCCCACCACACTACTAGCTCCCTCTACCTGAGTTGCCCCAGAAACCAGAGAAGCTCCCTTTTTGTTCTCTAAAATTGAGCCCTCAGAGGCTCTGGACCAACTGCTGTACTAAAAAGTCAAGAAAAGCAGTGGTCTATCAGTGGCCTTCAACTCAGTGAACCACAGAATAGTAGTGCCCAGAATAGCTTAGCTGCACATGACATTACAGATAGCCAGTTGGTTTGACAGCTATCTCACTAACGGTTTTACTATAGCTCTGCGATAGCGCTCTCACTGACATCTCCAACAGCAACAGACGCAATGCCAAGTGTCAGCATTGTGCTGTTGGGGATGTTGGTGTGTTTCTACCAGGAAAGCTATGCTCCCCAACCCCCCCATGTGGGGGGCTCCGTCCCCCACTCCCCTGGTCACTAAATATCTAACTACGAGTCAGAGTTGGACCTGGGAGGGGGCACAACACTGGGAGCTGCACCGATGGTGTCTTCCTTGTACCAGCACAGTGACTCACTGAAGGCAGTTGAAATCTGTTGCTGTGCTGGTGTTTGTGGTGGAGGAGTTGACTTTGCATCGGTACACCCTAACTAACCACATACCGATCCTCAGGATACATGGCACCAAGTCTGACTCCCTCTGAGTTATTAAAGCTGTACCACAAGGCTCAGTACTTGACCTCTTAGTGTTTTTGTTAAATGTAAATGACCTGGGTTAGCATGTCAGAGGGTTGAACAACCAGCTGCATATGGATGATACTGGGCTCCATACCTCTAGAACCAACATCCCAACTGTGCAGGCCAATCCTCAAACGGGATTTCATGACCTGTAATCCTTTCAGCTTGACTCAAAAATGTTTTTAAACATAACAGAGATCAAAGCTATGGTATTTGGGTCTGCCCCACAACTGAAAGGCTATGCTGGCTCTGTCCTCTAGTCATTGCTACCACAAATGGAGGGGATTAGTTAATACAAATATTAAGTTCCTGGGTTGGCTCTCTCCCCACAGGGAACACCCATGTTGACAAACTCATCAAAAGCCTAGGCTAAAATACTGGCTTCCTGTTCAGAAACAAATCCTTGCTACCCTAGGACTACAGAGAGAGAATGATGCAATCTTTGACACTCTATTCTTTTGAGTATACAGACATCTTCCTCTGGGGTGCCTCCAAGTTGAGACTGGCCATGTTAAAGTGCAAAGTTGCTGTCTAAGCTTTATGGAAACAAAGATGTTTTCATTCAAAATGAAAAAAAAATCCTCATGTTGCCAGATATACTGTAGATATTTGAAAAACAGCACATGATACTTTTCTTTTTAAACTTCATACAAAGAAATTCCAATGTTTCCTCATAGTTCAGTTGGATCCATTGAGCATGAACTATTTGTTCTTACCATCCATACTCTACTTTGTTAGGGGAGGTGAGGCCATGGCATCATTCATCACAGCTCCTTCCGGTCTTCTAAATGAATGCCTCCTCATTACTATTCAAAAGCTATTTCTCCATGTTTTACAGAAAACATTTGTTCAATCCAACCTAGGCATCCAATTATCAAGTCACCAGAGGAATGTAATCAGTTAGTGAAAAGTACGGATTATTTGGTATGATTGGTATAAACACTGATTCTGCACTAACCAACTCTCTTTCAGTGACAAAACTTGCCTTCATCATTACCCAAGGCAACAAGAAGTAACTTGCCAGGCCCTGTAAAACATCAATGAAAAAAGATGTATGACTGCACAGTGGTGCTGGTATAAACTACACTTTTCAAATGACTTCATATGTCTAACAGGCAAATAAGGAATGTACCTGAGCATTTAAAGCACTTATATCTAATCTAAACAAAATGTGCTCAGCTATTTACAATAACAAGTTATAAAGTGCTTTAAGAACAGGGTCAAAGAAGCATACAGCAATAAGACTTGTATCATCAGATGTTAACATCTTTTGCATTTGCATCTATTTGATTATGCATACTGTACAAATTATTTGCACAGAATCAAAATATTTAAACGGACCCTTCTAAGGCTGATCATACCACATTACTTACATTTTTTTAAACTATATGTTTATTAAAATCATCAGTACAAACAAGTACATAAATTAAGAGAAAACATCACACTTATCCAGTCATATGTTGAAATAAAAATACAAAGAAAAACCTATCTCAATTTAGAACGATTATACATTTAGCAAACTTCTTATAACAAATCATTCAAATAATATCTATTATTATAACAGACTTAAAGACAATAATTTATAATTGCGTATTAAAGAAGAAAAAGAAAAGCATAGCAAATAGAAAGAGTAGTAGAAGTGAAATTTATAATGGCTCAGGTTTAAGTATGTACACACATAACACCATTTATTTTTATCATTAGTTGGTGGAAAATTGTTCTTTTTGTTTGAGATGTTTTACAGGTTACACAAATCCACAAATTTCTTATCAAAACCCAATAAGTTAACTCTCAGTCCATATGAAAGTTTTTCCATGCTGATTAATTCTACTAATTCCGTTAGCCATACTGTACCTTAATTGCGGGAGCTTTATCTTCAGTCTGTAGCCTTAGAATACAGTTCTTTGCAGCAATAGATATTAGGGCAACTAAGAATTTGGTTTCTATCCTTAGGTGGAAATTTTCTCCAAAATATCCTAAAATACATTTTTTCCATGGTCATATTGGTATATAGAGACAAAAAACTCGATTTAATGCTAGTTAGTTGTTCCACAGCACAGAGAAGAAGGAAATTCCTGAGGTTGGGGTTAAAGCTCTCTAGAATTTCAAATATTAATTTCAACCAGCATTGGGGTCACATTGGGGTTGTTAGCCGCACTCTCACCCCATCAGATGTGTGAAGAAGCAGAGGTATAGGAGAATGGGGTGAGAGTTAGGACCAACAACCCCAATGCGCACCCTGATGCCGGTTGGGGGTGTAGGTGGGGGATCCTAGGGAGCTTTCAACCCTAACACTGAATTTCCTTGCTTTTCTCGCTGTGGAACAACCCTAACTAATGCATTGAAAAGAGTTTTTTTTGCCTCTAATTTCCCTTCTTTTTGAGAATGGTAATGAGAAATAGTGAATGTAATGTGGCGGCGGAAGCATGGGTCCCGCCACGTGATGTCTTTGTAACATAGTAACATTGTGCCCGCAAACGCAAATGGTAATGCACATGGTGACGCAAAGCGAAACAGAAAGAGAAACAGTACTGTAGACAGAAATGGTAAAAATAATGCAATCGCAAGTGCAAATGAAAACGCAAAGGGTAGCGCACATGGTGGCATAGATGTGAACGGTAAGTGAAACAGGTATGGAATCGCAAGTGGAAATGGTAACGGTAACAGTAATGTAAGTGCACAGACTGGTTTTCCCCAAAAGCTGCATAGAGAAAGACAGTGAGTACAAAGAATGTATGCATAATAATGGGTCTCGGAGCAGAAAATGAGGAGTTGGAATACTAAATTACTTATATCTCAGGAACCGTACGACGTAGAAAAAAAATTTAAAGGTCATATGATTTATGACTTTCCTGGCTAGTTTTGTACTTAGCCCCTGTTGGAGGGCTAAGCACTTTTCCAATGAAAATCCGTATCTCTCACCGTTTCCGAGATACGGGCCCTGAAATGTGCGGCGAATGCCGTAATGTTATCCTATGGGAAAAAAAGAGAAGTTCTTAGTGCCATAACTTTGGCTCCCTGTAATAATTTTTCACCAAACCACTGAAAGGCACATCTGTGGGATGTTGGCTTTCTTCCCTCCAAATTTCAGCCCAAAAGACCAAACCGTTATTTTGTAGCAGGGTGCCAAAGGATTCCTGTAATGCGGCGTATGCCGTAATGCTATCCTATGGGAAAAAGCATCAATTTTGGAGTATCGTAACTTTGCCGCCCTGTAATATTTTTTAACCAAAAGAGTGAAAGGCACATCTGTGAGATGTTGGCTGCTTTCCCTCCAAATTTCAGCCCAAAAGACCAAACCATTCTTTTGCAGCAGGGTGCCAAAGAATTGCTGTCATTTTCCCACAGCCTGGAAAAGTACTGTCGAACTTTGCAAACACTTTTGCAAATTCATTCGACAGTGTCATGCGTGCAAAAGTACTTTGCAAAAGTACTTTTTCCAGAAATTAAAAACACATATTTCTGGGGTGTTTTACCCTAAAATAAAGACATGCCTAGCATCCTCAGGGTCCGACTAGGTGAATACAAAAAGAATTAGGTTGCTAGAGGGTCCCAAATTTAAATGCCAAGCATTTTTCTGATGACCAACTGACAACAAAATGGCAGATTTGCTACAGTATAAGGGCCATTTGCGAAAGTAGAAACTGCATTTGCGACACTGTCAAACTTTTTGTTAACTTCTCCCATTGACTTATAATGGGAACTTGTTTTTTGAATAACATTTGAACTGTTTAATATGTTTTCACAAAATCTTCAAAAGGCACATCGGGGACCCCGGCCGCACATTCCCTGAAGATTTCGGACTGATCGCACAAACCGTGTGACCCGTAGAGATGACCACAGAATTCCAAAAAAGCGTAAATGCATGCGCAGATCATGCTTAATAACTCCGCAGCCGTATATCCGAACAGTACAAAAGTTGGCAGATCCCAAGAGCTATCATTCTTGATCATGTATTCCAAATTTCAGGCAAATCTGTTGAACAGTTGCAAAGTCATTAAGGTGCAAAATTTTAGGTTTAACATGTAAATGGCTCCTCAATCCTAACTATGGTAGCACTACTGTGGTACCATAATATATATATATATATATATATATATAGTGTGTGTGTGTGTGTGTGTGTGTGTGTGTGTGTGATCAATTACCTTAAATGTAGATATTATTTTTTGCCAGAAATTTTGGATATTCAGACATGACCAAAACATATCTATTACATTTCTGTTAAGTGAATCACATTTAGGACATGTGTCATTTTCCTTTATGCCCATTTTATTTAGTTTAGTGGGAGTATAAGTTGTTTATTAGTTTGAACTGTGTGGTTTTAAGATTAACTGTGCAGTATGCCCTATAGCCAAAATTCCAAATACTCGCCCAGTTCCATTCTGAAGTGTCTTTACCTAATGTTACTGACCACCATGAAATTTTTTCTTGTGACATTATTGCCAAATTAATGTTGCAAGGTTGAATTTATAAGTACTTCATAAGGAAATTACTGTATATATCATTCTTATTGATGGTTTCTTGTGTGCAATATCCAAGAAAATATATGTGTTTGGTGTAGTTCTGAATAGTAGTTGATCATTGGAATACAATGTCCTTATACTCTGTTTTAAACTATTTTATAAAACATTGTCATTCTGATCAAGTTTGAACTTATTTTGAAAATCACTGAATTGTTTAAACAGTTTGTTTTCAAGAATATCCTCTATTAGTTTACCTCCTCTCCCAGGTTTCATTACGGACAGGTGCCCCTTCAATGAGTACAGTATATTCTGATTCCTCCAGATAGGCTGTTTGATGGATTTAGTAAGATTAATACTAAGAGATTTATAGATTTGGGAGCTTATGTGCAACAATTTAGAGATAATTTGATTTTCTAAGGGTTTGCGGACATTTGGAAAAAATAAGCAAGAAAGGTTTATGTTAAATGATATAGTAACATGTCTTTCCATAGTAAGCCATTCAGAGATGGACTTCTCTGTGTCACTGATAGTTAGCCGCTTTGGTGTTTGCTGGCTTCCACAAGCCATATGATACAGTTTAAGATCAGGTGCTTTCAAACTACCCATCTCTGTTGGTCTAGTGATTTCCCAGTAAGCCATTCTTGTTTTTTTTTGTTTGCCCCAAAAAACCTGTTACGTAATTTCTCAACTTTAGTAAAACATGCATTTTAATTAAAGTAGACAGCATCCTAAAATGGAATATAGCTATAGGATGTATCATCATTTTTATGGTATCTGACATTGCCCAGAACCCTAAGGTGAGCATTTTCCATCTGGTCAGTTTTTCTTTTATCTGTTTTTTTTTTTTTTGGATTATCAAATTATTGGTAGAGATTTGAGTAATTTTGCTATATATATATATATATATATCAAAAAATCCTTAAGGCATCAGTTAGGGTTAAAGCAACAAAAGTAGGGAAATTTGGCGTTAGGCTTTCCAAACCTAACACCCCACCCCCACCCTGCACAGAAGACATATAGTCACGAAAAGGAACTTGCAACCTTGCAACACTAATTTGGCAATATCTCAGTAACTGTAGCAACCAAGGAAAAAATCCCACTGCAGTTGTAATCATGACTTCAAAACCTCCATGGGGGCTTAGTCTACCTAAATGTGTACTAAGGTCACTACAGCAAAAAAACTGTATTTTGAACTGTTTTCGAGATACAGGCACCAAAAGGAGCAGCAGGTGCCATGGTGTCATCCTATGGGACATTTGGCAACTTTGGAGCACTGTAACTATGGAATCATTATCAATTGTGTGACCAAACCACCAAAAGGCACATCTGTGAGGCCAGGGCATGCTACACTGCAAATTTCAGCCAAAAAAGCCCTAACCACTATTTTGCTATGAAATGGCAAAAAACTGGCTCATTTGGGGCTTTAATTTTGCAAAATTCTGCAACTTTCACAAAACTCCCATAGGTCAACATAGGGTACTTTTGCAAAATTAAAAAGTAGTGTTGCAACACTACTGGTACTTTTGTGAAACTAAAGGTAGTGTCACAACACTACTGGTACTTTTGCAAAAATAAAGGTAGTGTCAAAACACTACTGGTACTTTTGCAAAACTAAAGGTAGTGTTGCAACACTACTGGTACTTTCGCAAAACTAAAGATAGTGTTGCAACACTACTGACACTTTCCTTACCCACTTTGGAGATATGAGTGCTGAAAGGTGGTACAGACACTGATATCCCAGTAATGTTATCCATAGTTGCCTTTTGCTGGTTTACTGAAAACATTTACACCAGTTCCATTGTAAATGTAGTGTAATGTAAGTGGTATGTGGTTGTGGGCCCTGCGCTCCCATAAGACTGAAACTTTTTGCGTAATGGCATGCAAATGTGGAAATGTGGGCCCTCCGGGCCTTGCGCTCCCACTTATATATAAGTATGGGTACATAACACAGGCCTACAGACAGCAAAGTGAACTCATGGAACACTAATTTGCCAATATCTCAGTAACCGTAGCAGCTATGACAAAAAGTCCACTTCGGTGGTATTCATGACTTTCAAACCTCCACCCATGCTTAGGATGGACTAAGTTGTGAGTAGAGAAAAATTGGCATCTCAAACTGTTTTTGAGATATGGACGTCAAAAGGTGCCATGGGCATCACAATGTTATCCTATGGAGAAATTGCACAAGAGACACTTGTAATGCAGTGAATTTTTTGAATTTTTGAACCAGATTTTCAACATGGGCTTTTTGGGATCTCCCCTCATGAGTGTTTGCACTGTGATTTCGTTAATCCATCCCAAAAGTCAAACATGCTCAGCGACCGCACCATTCTGTGGCACAGGTGCGTAAACGTGTTTTGGGCAGGATGTAAAAAATGACAGCTGTACTGTTCATAAGGAGGTGTTAAAAATTGGTAATTTTGAAAATCTGGAGTGAAGATATTAAAAATTAGTGACATTACGAGCGTGTGTAGAAACAACACAACGCACGGTTGTATCGCAGTCATTGTTTGGAATGTTTTCACCAATTTTTCAACGTATTCTTTCTGGGACCTCCCCTCATGAACAGTGGCACTGTGATTTAGTTAATCCATCCCAATTGTTGATTTCGCACAGTGACCACGCCATTCTGTGCTACAGGTGTGAAAACATGTTTTGGGCCTGACGTGAAAAATGACAGCTGTATTGTTCATAAGGAGGTGTGAAAAATGGCAGTGCTGAAAATCTGGAGTGAAAATATTTAAAATTGGTGAAGTTACAAGCGTGCATAGAAACTGAGCAATGCACACTTGTAATGCAGTCATTTTTTTGAATTTGTGCACCAAATTTTGAACATGGGCTTTTTGGGACCCCACTTCATGAACACTGGCACTGTCATTTCATTAATTAGTCCCAAAAAGTGATTCCGTGCAGCAACCATAAAATCACCTTTTGGGACTGGATAATGAAATGATAGTGACTGTGTTCATGAGGAGGGGTCCCAAGAACCCCATGTTGAAAATTTGGGGCCCAAATTCCTAAAATTGGCTGAGATATCAACATAAGTTAACCCCCATTGACTCCTGTTATATGGCTTACCTTGATTCCTCAGTTTGCAGTTCTGCTATAAAGAGTGCAGACCTGTCCCTGGTCCAGAGAAGATCACTGCTCCTGACCTCCGGAGGTAAGTATGGGTGGCAAAGGGAGGTGGGTGCCCAGTGGGAGGGTGGGGATGGGGAGGGACTAGGTGATGATGAGGGACTGTTTTCTTTTTTTATAGGAAAAAAGACATTGTGGGATGGTTTTCTTTATATAATAAGTACAAAAAATTTATGTTTTTTTGGCACACTGGGGTGGACTCTCAGTGTGCCACATAAGGTTTTTT
Organism: Neoceratodus forsteri; assembly: GCA_016271365.2. Classification (NCBI taxonomy): domain Eukaryota; kingdom Metazoa; phylum Chordata; order Ceratodontiformes; family Ceratodontidae; genus Neoceratodus; species Neoceratodus forsteri. The sequence goes on from CM057450.1 coordinate 1,228,153,656, forward strand.
TTGGAGGGGATACATGCTGCTGACAGGGAGATAGAGCACCCCTGTCAACAAAGAAAGTGGGCTGGGGGGGCATCTGACACCAGAAGTGGGCATTCCAATGCTGGATAGATAAAAATAGAACATAATCTAGGAACACTGGGGTGGGCTCCCAATGTGCCACATAAGTGTGTGAGGTGGAGTGAGGCATACCAACATGGGGATTGGGCATCCCATTGTTGGTAAGGCTGACACAAGTTCAATGCAGGATCCTGCATCAAAAAATTTCAATGCAGGATTCTGCTTTGAAGCTAAAAGACATCAGGGGACAGTTTTCTTTATTTACTGCCCCTAGGTAAACACTTTCAGTTGTGTTTACCTAATCAGAGTCTGAGGAACACACTGGGGCATGAGATTTTCAATCTGACCTACCATCTGACCTTCTAGAAAGCTGCCACAAATTGCAAAAGAAATGGGTGTGACACTTTTACAAAAATGTTGCACTCTTTTCTTTTGCAATTTGGGACACTATGGTGGTCCTGATCATGAAAATGGCATTTCTGTGGGTCAAATTGAAAATCTGATGCCCCCAGTGTGTTCCTCAGCCCTGTTTCGGTAAACACAACTGACAATGTTTACTTAGGGGCAGTAATTATTGAATTTCAGCCATTTTTGTTTACCGCTAACTGAAAACAAGATGGCAACAGCTCAAAAACAAAAATCAGAGCTCGAAAAAGCTAATTTTGCCTTCACGAAAGCTTTTAAAAGCTTTCGTGGTGCACATATATTTTTCCCATAGGCTATAATGGGAAATTTGAAGCTTCAATAACTTTTGAATGGATTAATATTTTTTCACAAAACCTTCAAAAGGCACTTCCTTGACCCAGTCCCCATATACCCTGAAAATGTCAGAGCAACTGGACAAACCATTCATTTTTGTAGGCACTCAATCATGGTCGCCTTGCACATGGTATATCCTGTGGCACTGCGCTTCATCCTGGTGGGCTTCATTGTATATATGTATATATGTATACATATATATATTCTATGCAAAGAAACTTAGTTAATGCATCATTTAGGGTTAAAGCACAAAAAGTCAGGAAATGAGACCTTTAGGGTTGCCCCATTCCCCCCTCGTGGACCCGCCCATCATCCTGAGATTGACAGCTGACGGGGTGTGTCATTGGGGTTGTGAGGCCTAAATGTCACCCCATTCCATCTATAATCATATTCACAAACCACAGTAAAGAAGAATGGGGTGACATTTAGGCCTCACAACCCCAATGACACACCCCGTCAGCTGTCAATCTCGGGATGATGGGCGGGTCCACGAGGGGGGATGGGGCAACCCTAAAGGTCTAATTTCCTGACTTTTTGTGCTTTAACCCTAAATGATGCATTAATGAAGTTTTTTGCATAGAATTTCCTTACTTTTTGAGAAAGAATAGAAAAGTAGAATGTTGCACAAGTTGGTGGGAGTGCAGGCCCTTCAGGCCCCATGCTCCCACCAACTTGCAAATTCCTGCCTAAGATAAGAGTACAAGTACTGAATATCATATGTGTTGCTGGTAGCGCATATGGGTGGTAGCATGGGGCCCACCACCTTGAAAGAAAGCAAAGTGTCAGTCATCAGAGTGGCATAATTCAACACCTGTTTACATGTCAGACACCTAACCACTACAAATTTCCTCCATGGCAGTAACGCTAGGCACCCTATAAATGTGAAGCCAGTACCACAATGCAAAATGCCATATACAAAACATAAAGTGTGTCATACAATATGGTTGCAGCAAATTCATTTTCCAACACCTAAGCACCATAATTCACATGTACAGCACATCCCCTCAACACGCTCCAAATTTCAATGTAAAAGACCAAACTGTTTCTGAGATATAAAATGTGAAAGTTTTGGATATTCATTCATCACACTGGCAGAATTCCACACCTATTAACATTCTACACACCTAATGACTGAAAAGTACATACATGGCAGTAAGTCTAGCTACTCTAGTAATTTCAAGCCACTACCACCATAGAAAACTCTGTCCGCAAAATGTAAAATGTGCCACACGATATCGCCACAAAAAATGTATTGTCCAACACCTAAAGACTATAATTCACATCTACAGGACATGCTGTCAACACCCTACAAATTTCAAGTTAAAAGACCAAACCGTTTCCGAGATATTTAATTTGGAAAATTGTTAAAATTGTGCTGTCTAGTCCCTCCAAATCTGGACATCTAGTCTCTCCCTCCCTCACAATCACAGATTGCAGTCAAAGGATCTCACGATTAAAGAATTTGCAGGCTCACGATCAAATAATTTGCTGGCTCATGATCAAAGAATAAAAAATGTTAAAACTCAATTTTTAGAGAAAAATACATGAAACCACAGCCATGACTCGACAGAACGAAGGCCCCCGAGCAGATCCCACCCTAGTTTGTCACCCCTGTGCTGAGAAAATTGAATTTTGCATGTGGCCATCTAGTTGCACCCTAGCGGTCAAACATCATGGTCAAAGAATCTTGCGATCAAAGAATTTTTAGGGTGGTGATCAAACAATAAAAAATGTTAAAAGTCAATTTTTAGGCAGAAATACATGTAATCACAACCATGCCTCGAAAGAACAAAGTCCCCTGTGCAAAACACACCCTCATTTAGCTTAACAAGGCACTACTGAGCTGAGAAAATAGATTTTTTTCAAGTGGCCATCTAGTCACACCCTCGCGATCAAAGATCTTGGTCAAAGAATCTCGTGATCAAAGAATTTGGAGGCTCGCGGGTCAAAGATCTTTAGCGAGCCATGATCAAATAATAAAAAAGTTAAAAACTGTATTTTTTTACCATTTTGAAAGAAACTACATGCATGGCTTGATAGAGGGAAGACCTCTGAGCAAAACCTACCATAGTTTCACCTAAGAAGTCCCCCTGGGTCGAGATTTTTGAATTTTTCCAACTGCAAAGTGAAAACAAGATGGCGGCCGTCATGATCAAAGAATTCCTTGTGATCAAAGATTCTTTGATCGCAAGCCTGCAAATTCTTTGATTGTGAGGCAGGACTAGATAGCCAAAACCCCATTCTTCTTTTTGCAAAATAACCATATAAATATTCCCATTGACTTATAATGGGAAATTAAAAGTTTAATAACTTTTGAATAGATTAATATTTTTTCACCAAATGAAAAGTGGCATGTTCCTTGACACAAGCTCTTTCAGATGAGCCATGTCACAGAGCAGCATGCCACATGGCCACACAGTGCCACAGATAAAATCAAAAAAACTGCCCACATAACTGGGGAAAAGTGCATTTTTCAGCATGTTGCACAACAACCGTAAGTCTGACTGAAATGAAATTTGGCAGATCAAGAGATCGACCATGCCCCACTGCGCATACCACATTTCATGCAAATCCATTGAATGGGTCCAAAGTTATTAACATGCAAAATGTTGACTTTAACATAAAAGTGGCTTCATAACCCTAAATATAGTGGCGCAACCGTGCCCCTATAATATATTCCATGTCTGAGCATGTTGACATGATACAGTAAATGAGAATGGGGTGAGATTTAAGCATCATGACCCCAATGACACACCCTGGCATCTGTCAGACTGTGGAGGATCGGGGTGGCGTGTGTGAGGGGGGTTAGGGGTTCAACCCTAATGTCTAATTTCCTGGCTTTTTTTGATTTAACCCTAAATGAAGCATTAACACAGATTTTTGCATAGAATTTCCTTACTTTTTGAAAAAGTGTAATATGAGTGGAAAAGAACACGTATTGGTGGGAGTGCGGAGCCCAGCTCCCACCAAGTTGCCAATTTCTGCACAACAATATGCATCTGGGCCCATGCTTCCACTTATATAAAGCTATGGAGCCATGCAGCAGCACTACAGGGCACCAAACCCTAGTAACAGTAATTTGCGCATGTCTTGGGGACCATAAGAGCTAGAAAATAAAATCTAACATCATTGTAACCATGATGCAAACTGGATCATAGCACAATCACTGACTGTACCCATGTCTCACACCATTTCCAAGATATGGGCACTGAAAAGCACTGGACAGGCACTCTTTCAACCCTTGTGACAGTAATTTCACAATATCTCATGAACCTTGTAACGTACAAACAAAATTCCACTGCAGGCTTACTCAATGATTTCAAATCTTTTTCAAGTGGCTAGCTCACTTTAAGGTGAGCTAAGCCATTCCACAGAAAAAAGTCTATATCTTGCTTCATTTCCAAGATAATGACGCCGAAAGTCATGACACAGACTGCAATGTAATCCTATGGGAAAAATGTCAATTACGTCATTGAATATCTCTGCAACAAATTATTTCCTCAACACCTAAACATCTCTATGACATCCCCTCAACACCCTGAAAATTTCAAGTAAAAAGACCAAACTGTTATTGAGATATGGTCATCCCAATTTGTGCCATCTGGTCTTTCTCATTAACATTCAAAAAAATACATATACATTTTCCTATAGGATATAATGGGCATTTCAAATTGCAATAACTTTTGAACAGATTAATATTTTGTCACTAAACAAAAAGTGGCATGTTCCTTGGCCCAAGCTCTTTCTATGTCCCAAGACTCAGACCAATAGCCCACATGGTGTGCACACAGCGCACACACAAATAATGCACAAAAGTAGCGATTAGTGCTTTTTTTGGCACTTCTCTGCACAAAAAATCGTATGTCCGACTGAAATGAAATTTAGTAAATCAAGAGACCTCCCACACCAGACTGTGCCTTCCAAATTTTGTGCAAATCTTTTGAATGGTTGCAAAGTTATTAACGTGCAAAATGTGAGGTTTAACATTAAAAGTGCCTACCACAATACAAAACGCTATATGCAAAATGTAATGTGTGTTATGCAATATCTATGCAGCAACTAAATTTTCCAACACCTAAATATCATAATTAACATGTACAGGACATCCCCTCAACACCCTACAAATTTCAATTTAAAAGACCCAACCGTGTCCGAGATATAACATTTTAAAATTTGAGATTTTCATTGGTCAGAGTGGCAGAATTCCGCACCTGTTCACATTTTACACACCTAAGTCAGAGTGGTAAGAATTCCATACCTGTTTACATTTTACACACCTAATGACTGAAAAGTACATCCATGGCAGTAAGGCTAGCTACCCTATAAATTTCAAGCCACTACTACAATGCAAAACGCTGTCTGCAAAACGTAAACTGTGCCACACCATATCTCTGCAATGAATGTATTTTCTGACACCTAAGCACCATAATTCACATCTACAGGACATCCGGTCAACACCCGCCAAATTTCCAGTTAAAAGACCAAGCTGTTTCTGAGATATAAAACGTGAAAGTTTCAGATATTCATTCATCACACTGGCAGAATTCCACACCTATTAACATTCTACACACCTAATGACTGAAAAGTACATCCATGGCAGTAAGGCTAGCTACTCTAGTAATTTCAAGCCACTACCACCATGGAAAACTCTGTCCGCAAAATGTAAAATACACCACGCGATATTGCCACAAAAAATGTATTGTCCAACACCTAAAGACTATAATTCACATCTACAGGACATGCTGTCAACACCCTACAAATTTCAAGTTAAAAGACCAAACCGTTTCCGAGATATTTAATTTGTAAAATTGTTAAAATTGTGCTGTCCAGTCCCTCCAAATCTGGACATCTAGTCCCTCCCTCTCTCACGATCATTTTCCAACACCTAAATACCATAATTCAGATGTACAGGACATCCCCTCAACACCCTGCAAATTTCAATTTAAAAGACCCAACCGTGTCCGAGATATAACATTTTAAAGTTTGAGATTTTCATTGGTCAGAGTTGCAGAATTCTGCACCTGTTTACATTTTACACACCTAAGTCAGAGTGGCAGAATTCCATACCTGTTTACATTTTACACACCTAATGACTGAAAAGAACATCCATGGCAGTAAGGCTAGCTACCCTATAAATTTCAAGCCACTACCACAATGCAAAACGCTGTCTGCAAAAAATAAACTGCGCCACACCATATCTCTGCAAAGAATGTATTTTCTGACACCTAAGCACCATAATTCACATCTACAGGACATCCCGTCAACACCCTCCAAATTTCAAGTTAAAAGACCAAGCTGTTTCTAAGATATTTAATTTTAAAAGTTGTTAAAATTGGGCTATCTGGTCCCTCCAAATCTGGCCATGTAGTCCCTCCCTTGGGATCAAAGAATCTTTGTTTGTGAGCCTGCAAATTCTTTGATCATGAGGAGGGACCAGATGGCCAAAACCCCATTCTTTGTTCGCAAAACAACCATATAAATTTTCCCATTGACTTATAATGGGAACTTAAAACTGCTATAACTTTTGAATACCTCAATATTTTTTCACCAAACAAAAAGCGGCATGTTCGGTCAGTGAAGCTCCTTCAAACGAGCCATGTCACAGCGTGGCACACCACACAATGGCCGTGCAGCACCACGGACAATATTCCAAAAACTGCCTCCAAAAATGGATAATTTTGCATTTTTCAGCATTTTGGTGCACAAAGACCATAAGTCCAACCAAAACGACATTTAGAAAATCATGAGATCTACCATGCCCCACTGTGCATACCAAATTTCAGGCAAATCCGTTGAATGGGTCCAAAGTTATTAATGCCCAAACTTTTGACTTAAGTATGTAAGTGACCACTGAACCCTAAATATAGTGGCGTGACCGTGCCACTATAAGATATATATATATCTATCTATCTATATAGATAGATATATAGATATATATATATATATATATCTATATATCTATCTATATAGATATATCTATCTATCTATCTATCTATCTATCTATCTATCTATCTATATATATATAGATAGATATATATATATATATTATGGTAGCATGGTACTGCTACCATGGTTAGGGTTGAGTAGCACTTTTAAGGTTAAAGGGTCACATTTTTCACCTTAATAACTTTTCCACTGTTCAATAAATTTGCCTGACATTTGGCATGCATGATTGGGCATGGTAGATCTTGGGATCTGCAAAGTTTCGTACAGGTTGGATATACGACTGTGGCGTTATTAAGCAACAACGAATTGCGCAATTACACTTTTTTGTGATTTCTTTGCTCTCATCTACAGGTCGCACAGTTTGCATGACTGGTCTGAAAACTTTAGAGAATGTGTGGCCAGATCCCCGATGTGCCTTTTGAAGATTTCGTAAAAAAATATTTAAGGGTTCAAAAGTTATTCAAAAAACAAGTTCCCATTGTAAGTCAATGGGAAAAGTTAACAAAAAGTTCAACACTTTCGCAAATGCACTTTTTAGTGTCACAAATGGCCCTAGTAGTGTCGCAAATCCGCCATTTTGTTTTCAGTTGGTGATCAGAAAAATGCTTGTCATTTAAAATTGGGACCCTTTAGGAACACAATTCCTTTTGTGTCCACCTAGTCGGACCCTCAGGATGCTAGCCATGTCTTTATTTTGGGGATAAACACCCTAGAAATATGTTTTCCAAGTTTCTGGAAAAAGTAGTGTCACAAAGTAGTGTCGCACTTGCGACACTTTGGCAAAATTTTGTGAAAGCTTTTGCAAATTGCGACACTACTTTTTCAGACTTGGTCAAAATGACAGGAATTCTTTGCCACCCTTCTGCGAAAGAACAGTTTGGTCTTTTGAGCTGAAATTTGGACGGAAGGCAGCCAACATCTCACAGATGTGCCTTTTGGTGGCTTGGTGAAAAAATATTGCATGACTCCTCAGTTACGGTACTCCAAAGTTGACATTTTTTCCCATAGACTAACATGGTGGCGTCCGCCGCGCTTTTCAGGGCTTGTATCTCAAAAACGATGTGAGATACGGAATTTTTTTTGTGAATTACATAGCCCTGGGGGCTACATAATAGCAAAAACCTACCCAGGAAAATCATGATTTTTGTGAAATTTAAATTTTTTTTCTACATCGTGCGGTTGCTGAGATATTAGCAATTAAGTACTTCCAATGCTTGTTTTAAGCTTCGATCCCCAATACAATGCATACATTCTTTGTACACACTGTGTTTCTGTATGCACCTGTTTGGCAAAACTAGGGTATGCGCTTCCATTACTGTTACAGTTACTGTTTCCACTTGCGCTTATGTCTCCGTTTGCGTTGTCATTCCTGTGTACGCCACCGTGTGTGTTACCCTTTGCGTTCTCATTCACGCTTGCATTTTCGTTACTGTTACCATTTGCATTTCCACTACTGTTTCTCTTTACGTTTTTGTTTGCATCACCGTGCGCGTTGCCATTTGTGTTTCTGGCAGCCCTTTCGTTTGCGTTTCTGTTTCTCTTTGGTTTTGCGTCTTCCTTGCTGTTACTGTTACCATTTGCATTTGCAATTGCGTTACTGTGCCCGTGTGCATTACGGTTTGCGTTTCCACTTGCGTTTCCTTTTGTGCTTCTGTTTCCTTTGCTGTTATTGTTGCTGTTGCCATTACCATTTCCATTTACAATTGTGGTACTGTGCCCATGCGCGTTTCGGTTTGTGTTTCTGTACGTGCTTCTGTTCCCATTTCTCTTTCCTTTGGCATTATTCCTCATGTTAACTTTACCATTTGCATTTACAATTGCAGTACCCTGCCTGTGCACATTACTGTTTGTGTTTACGTGTGTGCTTGCATTCGCATTTCCATTTCTTTTCCCTTCCGCATTCTTTTTGCGTGACACTTAACATTTCCATTTACAATACCACTGCCATCACGGTTCGCGTTACCAGTTGTATTATCGTATGCAATTCAATGTCCATTTGCGTCACTGTTTGCATCGACATCACTTCGCGCTTGCATTTTTATTAACGTTTTCTTTGCCATCTATGTTTGCATTACTATGTGCACCACTGTTTGCACTTCTGTTTGCATTCCTGTTCCTGTTACTATGTCACAAGACATCACGTGACTGCATTACATTGACTATTTCTCGTCATCATTCTCAAAAAGAAGGGAAATTTGAGGCAAAAAACTCTTTTTAATGCATTAGTTAGGGTTGTTCCACAGCGACAAAAGTGAGGAAATTTGGTGTTAGGGTTGAAAGCCCCCCTTGGGCCCCCCAGCCTGTCCCCCAACCAGCAGTGGGTGCATGTTGGGGTCATCAGTCCTAACTCTCACCCCATTCTCCTATACTTCTGCTTCTTCATACATGTGATGGGATGAGAGTTAGGGCCGACAACCCCAATGCGCACCTCGATGCCGGTTGGGGGGCAGGATGGGGTCCAAGGGGCTTTCAACCCTACACCAATTTACCCTCACTTTTTGTCACTGTGGAACAACCCTAACTAATGCATTAAACAGAGTTTTTTGCCTCTAATTTCCCTTCTTTTTGAGAATGATAACGAGAAATAGTGAATGTAATGCGGGGCCCTCTCACCACGTGATGTCTTGTGACATAGTAACAGGAACAGCAACACAAACAGAAGTGCTAACAGTGGTGCACATGGTAATGCAAGCATGAATGAGAACAGAAAGGGTAATGCACATGATGGCATAGATGGGAACGGTCCACCACGTGATGTCTTGTGACATAGTAACATGGTGCCTGCAAACACAAATGGTAATGGGCATGGTGACACAAAGTGAAACAGAAAGAGAAACAGTACTGTAGACACAAATGGTAAAAAATAATAGCAACACAAGTGCAAATGAAAACGCAAAGGATAATGCACGTGGTGGCGTAGATGTGAACGGTAAGTGAAACGGGTACGGAACCACAAGTGGAAAGGGCAATGGTAACAGTAATGTAAGCACACAGGCTGGTTTTCCCCAAAAGCTTCATAGAGAAAGACAGTGAGTACAAAGAATGTATGCATAATAATGGGTCTTAGAGTAGAAAATGAGGAGTTGGAATACTAAATTGCTTATATCTCAGGAACCGTACAACGTAGAAAATGAATTTAAAAGTCATATGATTTATGACTTTCCTGGCTAGTTTTGTACTTAGCGCCCATTAGGGGGCTAAGCATTTTTCTGACAAAAAGTCCATATCTCGCACCGTTTCCGAGATATGGGCCCTGAAAGACGCAGCGAACGCCGTAATGTTATCCTATGGGAAAAAAAGAGAAGTTCAGAGTGCCATAACTTTGGCTCCATGTAATATTTTTTCACCAAACCACTAAAAGGCACATCTGTGGGATGTTGGCTGTCTTCCCTCCAAATTTCAGCCCAAAAGACCAAACCGTTATTTTGCAGCAGGTCGCCAAAGGATTACTGCAGTGTGTCAAACACCGTAATGTTATCCTATGGGAAAAAGTGTCAGTTTGGAGTGCTGTAACTTTACCACTGTATAATATTTTTCAGTGAAACACTGCAAGGCACATCTGTGAGATGTCGGCTGCATTCCCTCCAAATTTCAGGCCAAAGCACCAAACCGTTCTTTTGCAGCAGGGTGGCAAATAATTGCTGTCATTTTTCCACAGCCTAGAAAAGTACTGTTGCAATTTGCAAAAGCTTTTGCAAGTTTAATCAACAGTGTCGCAAGTGCGACAGTACTTTGCGAAAGTACTTTTTCAAGAAATTTGAAAAACATATTTTTGGGGTGTTTTACCCCAAAATAAAGACATGGCTAGCATCCTCAGGGCCCGACTAGGTGAATACAACAAGAATTAGGTTGCTAGAGGGTCCCAATTTTAAATGCCAAGCATTTTTCTGATCACTAACTGAAAACAAAATGGCAGATTTGTGACAGTAAAAGGGCCATTTGCGACACTAAAAAGTGCATTTGCGACACTGTCAAACTTTTTGTTAACTTTTCCCATTGACTTATAATGGGAAATTGTTTTTTGAATAACTGTTGAACCATTTAATATTTTTTCATGAAATCTTCAAAAGACACACTGGGAACCCTGGCTGCACATTCTCTGAAGATGTTGGACTGGTCATGCAAATCGTGCGACCTGTAGGTGCGACAGTAAAATTTCAGAAAAGCGTAAACGTGCGTGCAGATCATGCTTAATAACTCCGCTGCTGTATAAGCAACCAGTACAAAACTTGGCAGATCCCAAGGTGTATGGGTCTTGATTGTGTATTCCAAATTTCAGGCAAATCCGTCAAACGGTTGCAAAGTTATTAAGGTGCAAAATATGGGGTTTAACATATAAATGGCTCCTCAACCCTAACTATAGTGGCACTACCGTGCCACTATACAGTATATATATATCTATATATATATAGATATATATATATATATGAAGTTAAAGCCACAAAAGTGAGAAATGTGGCATTAGAATTTCCATTTCTTACCCCACCATCCAACCTCACTCTCTCCACACACCATCATATGCCACGGTGTCTTGGGGTTGTCAACCTAGTACTCACCCCATTCCATATGTAAGGAATCTGGGATGGTCTAGCATAGGAGAACGGGTTGAACATTAAGGTCGACAACTCAAGGCACACCCCAATGCCTGTTGGTGTGTGGAGGGTGGGGTGGGATGGTAGGGTTGGGTGGGGTGGTGGGTGTTAGGGTTGGAAACCCTAATGTCACATTTCCCTACTTTTGTGGCTTTACCCTAACTAATGCATTAATGAAGTTTTTTGCACTTCATTTCCTTACTTTTTGAGCTAGTATAGTAGTATCCTTATTTTATGGTGGGAGAACAGCGTCCTTTGGACCCTGCTCTTCCATCCCTCCATTGAGATAGTATAACAGTATCCTTATTGGAACCCAAATTTTCAACATGGTCTTCTTATCACACCACCTCATAAACACCATAGGTGATTTTTAGATCCATTGCAAAATGCCATTCTGCTCCAGAGGTGCGAAAACATGTTTTGGGCAGAATGTGAAAACAGACAGCTGTTCTGTTCATGAGGTGGTGTGAAAAAATTGTCAATTTTGAAAATTTGGAGTGAAAATATTACAAATTGCTAAAGTTACGCTTGTGTGTAGAAAAATTTAAACGGGCGCGTAACTCACCCATTTGTAGAACTGTTTTCACCAGATTTTCAAAATAGGCTTTTTGGCACCCCACCTCATGAACTCTGGTACTGTGATCTTATTAATCAGTCCCAAAAGGTGATTGTGTGGAAAAGCTTAGGTAACAAATCAGCTGCATTACAGGTGCTTCTGGCAGTGAGGAGGGTGGATATTATGGCCATCATGGAAACATGGGCCACCAAGTACTGTTACTGGGATCTGGAAATCCCAGGGTATAAATTGTACAGGAAGGACCGTGGGTGGGGAGGGGTGGGTGGCAATCTATGTGAGGGACAGGATCAAATGTACAAGGGAAGAGGGGGAGGAAAGGAGAATGGAGATAATTTGGATGCAGTTCCTGGACACCAAGGGTAGGAAGCTGAGGTTTAGGATGGTGTACAGGGCACCATCCAAGGCAAAGGAGCTGGACAGGGAGTTAGCAGATTAAATCAGGAGGGTATGTAGGAAAGGGAATGCTGTCATCATGGGAGGACTTCAACATGCTGGGGGTTAATCAGAGCACTCCGGTTACCTCCAGTGCTAGGGATCAGGTGCTGCTGGATGCAATCCAGGAGATTCTCCTGACACAGCTGGTCACTGGACCTACTAGGCTAAGTAACACGCTAAATCTGGTACTGTCGAATGGTGAGGCAGTGAGGGAATTATGGGTGGAGGACCCACTAGCTGATAATGATAATCTAATGGTGTGGTTTACTATCATAATGAGCAGGGAGTCAAGAGGCTCACTAACAAAGGAGGTGGACTTCAGGAGGACAGACTTTGGGAGGATGCAGGAGATACTGAAAGGGAAACTTGAGGGCATAGGGCCAGGGAGGAAAGTGGAACAGAAATGGGACATTATTAAACGGGGGATTACAGAGGCAATTGAAGCTTGCACCAAGTTACAGAGTAAGAGGAGCAGAGCAAGGAAACCATGCTGGTTAAACAGCGAGGTTAGGGAGTGGGTGAGGGCAAAGAGAACTGCTTACCAGAGGATCAGAAGGACTGGGAAGGAGGAGGAGGACAGGGAGAAGAATGCAAGATGGTCCAAGGAAGTGACCAAGAGGGTGAGGGAAGCTAAGTCCTCAAGGGAGCTGAAGTTAGCACAGGGAATTAAGGGGGGGGAGAAAGGCTTTTTAAGATATGTCAGAGACAAAATAAAGTAAAGGGATAACACAGTGAGGATAAAGAGGGTTGGGGAGTGGGTGGAAAAGGGAGAGGAACAAGTGGAAGTACTAAATGAATACTTTTGCTCAGTGTTAATGCAGGAGAAGGGGGTACCACTACCACCTTGGACCGGGAGAGTGGGGGGGAAGAGGTGATGGATGGAATGATTGAGGGAAGTAGAGTATTAGAGGGACTCAGGGCCCTAAAGGTGGACAAGGCACCAGGGCCAGATGGCATCCACCCCAGGGTGCTGAGGGAGATGGCAGAGGTGCTGGTGGAACCACTGGCAGATCTGTTCAGCACCTCCTTGGATACAGGATGTGTACCTCAGGACTGGAGGATGGCCCATGTGGTGTTGATACACAAGAGCATCCCAAGGGATGAACTGGACAATTATCGGCTGGTCAGTCTCACTTCCATAGTGAGCAAGCTTATGGAGACAATACTGAAGGAGAGGCTGGTGTCATTTCTAGAGGATAATTAGCTCCAGGATGTGAGGCAGCATCGGTTCATATCGGGGAAGTCCTGTCTAACTAACGTAATACAATATTATAACTGGGTAACAAGAGAGCTGGATAGGGGCCATGCAGTGGATGCCCTGTACTTGGATTTCAGCAAGGCCTTCAACTCAGTACCTCATGGGTGGCTTGGGGGGAAGCTAACTGGTATGGAAGTGGGGGCTAAGATGGCAAACTGGATTGCAAACTGGCTGCGTGGGAGGCTACAATGGGTGGTGGTGGTGGGGGAATTCTCAACACCTAGACCAGTGATGAGAGGGGTGCCACAGTGCTTGGTGCTGGGCCTGGTGCTATCTGGGCTCTTCATCTCTAACATCACGCATGGAGTGGTGAGCAGGGCAAGTCTGTTCACAGATGATACCAAAATAGGTGCAGTAGTAGATGAGGAGGAGGGATGGAAGCAACTGCAGGGGAACCTAACCAATCTGGAGGAGTGGTCAGAGAGGTGGCAGCTGGGGTTCAATATGAAAAAGTGTAAGGTTATGCACTTTGGGTCAAAGAACCCAAGGAGAGAATACTGGTTGGGGGGTGAAGCTGGGGATCACTGAGGAGGAGAAGGACCTAGGGGTGATGGTAATAGGGAGCATGAACAATTCTGCCCAATGCAGGAAAGCAGCAGTGAAGGTGAACAAAGTGCTGGGGTGTATAGCGAGGGGATTCTCATTCAGGTGGAGGGAGGTGATCTTGCCCCTCTACAGGTTACTGGTCAGGCTGCACTTGAAATACTGTGTGCAGTTCTGGAGGCCATACCTGAGGTGGGATATCAAGCTACTGGAGGGAGGGCAGTCAAGGGCAATGAGGATGATGCAGGGAATGGAGGGAAGAGACTATGAGAACAGGCTGGGGAAACTGAATATGTACACCCTGGAGGAGAGGAGGGATGGGGGGACATGATTGGAACTTTTAAGTATCTGAGAGGAATCAACAAGGATGGAGCTGACAGTGTTTTTAAACTGAGGAAGGGAAGGGACACTAGAGGGCATGGGCTAAGACTAGAGGGGGGAAGATTCAGGAGGGAGATGAGAAGGCATTACTTCACAGAGTGAGTGGTGTTGAAGTGGAATGCCCTACCAGAGAGGGTGATATCATGCAAACCTGTGGGTAGCTTTAAAACAGCATGGGACAGAGAACAGGGGAGAGTACGGCTGGGTGAGGCTGAGAACAGCCGAGGGTGGAGAAATGGGAAGGGGGTGGGGCAGCTGCAACTTATGGGAGCTAGCTGCACACTCAAGCAGATGTTGATAGATCAAGAGGTCTGTTTCTGCTGGCACATTCGTATGTTCGTATGTATGTGCACAGGGACCATGCCATTCCATGTCAGAGGTACAAAAACATGTTTCAGGCAGGATATGAAAAATGACAGCTTTGTTGTTCATGAGGTGGTGTGCAAAAATGGCTATGTTGAAAATTTGGAGCCAAAATATAAACAATTACCAAAGTTTCATGCATGCATAGAAAAAATTTCAATGAGCTTGTATAAATCAGCCATTCTTAAGAATTTTTCCATCAAATTTTCAGCATGGGCTTTTTGGGTCCCCACCTCATGAACACTGGCACTCTCATTTCGATAATTGTTCCTGAAAGGTGATTTCATGCAGCAATCGTGAAATCACTTTCTGGGCACAAGTTACAAAATGACAGTGGTGAGGTCCCAAAAAGCCCTTGTTGAAAAGCTGATGCAAAAATACCACAAAATGGCCAAGATATCAACATACATTCAATACGCCATTGACAGCCATTATACATTGCTTACCTTTATTCTGCGAGATGGACAGCCACAAGACTGTGGATCCTAGTGTCCTGGGTTCAAACCCAGTGTTTTCACATTTCATTTTTGCCTTCACTGTAGGTGTAAAAGAAAAATATGAAGACACTTGTCTTGCACCCAGGACCTTCAGATCCACAGCTCTGTGCTTTATCCTCTGTGCCATTGAGCAAGCACAGTAACAGCTTTGCTTTTTTTGTACTTAACACACAGTCAATCTATTACTTTCATAACTGTAGCATGGGTAAAAAAAAGCTTTAGCTATTTCTTACACATACTACAGTTCCGAAAGTTACATATCCAGTTCAGTGAGAAGAGCGACCAGCTCCTGGTGCACAGAAAATGACAGCACACACAGCACTGGTGGAGGCAAGTATACTGTAAGGGGTGTGGTTGGAGGGGGAGGGACAAGATGATGAGGGACCATTTTTTTCTTTTCAGGCACAAAAGTTAAAAATACATTGGGGGACTGTTTTCTTTACCTGCAGGTTTACAGAAAAAGTTATTTGGGGACACTGAGAGTGGGCTCCCCAGTGTCCTATACTGCAAGGGAGGCTAATAAGGGATACTGGGAGTGGGTTTCCCAGTGTCCCATACTGCAAGGAGGGCTAATAAGGAACACTGGGAGTGGGCTCTCCAGTGTCCCACACTGCTGGGGAGGGGCCAAAAATTAAAAAATGCCAATGGGTGGCTGGGGAGTGCCACTAGACACCAGGGCAACATAAACAGGGGCTACCAATAGACAGCAGGCAAAAGGAGTGGCTTAAACTTGACTCTGCAACTGGCACACAAGTTCCAGCTGCTGCTGCAGAAGTCAAGAAAATGGCACTCTCCTCATACAGAGAATTGGCTAGAAGTGGTCCTCTCACTAAGCCGGTACCCGAGATTTCGTGTGCTCTGGAAACTTGTTTCGGGCCAGTTTAAAAACAAAAAACATCAGAATACAGCTAAATGGGTCCTCTTTAGCTAAGTTCTATTTTTTTTTTAACATTCTCTTTCACATGTTTTGTACTTGTAGATCCTCACTACTGGCAAAAGAAAATGGGGGACACAACAGAGCTCCTGCAACCAAACAACTATGAAATTTGCACAAAATACCTCTCTTCTTTGTGAAAAAAGTAGTTGATTTTTTGTGCAAAGTATGATTTGTTCGAAAATTCTAATCTTTTGTGCCTGACACAAATTTTCCCATAGGAAATAATGGGGAAATTAAAAATTTAATAACCTTTGAATGATGTTTTTTTACCAAACCTTCAAACAGCACATCTGTAAGGCAAAGGCTTTCTATCCCAAAAATGTCAGACTACAGCCTAAAGCCATTTCTGAGATCCAGGTGGACAAAGAAATGGCAAAAACACATGGATTTTTCTGTTTTGTTAACACTCTGTATCTCAGAAACCACACAACAGATTTGCACAAAAGTGGGCATGTCAGGAGACCTATATGCTATCTGTTGGCTAAATTTCATGCAAATCCATTGAATGGTTTCAAAGTTATCAAGGTTTAAACATTCAGGTTTAACATAGAAGTTACCTTTATGTATGTATGTATGTATAAATGTATATGTAATATTATAGAGGCACGGTTACACCCTATAGTTAGGGTTGAGCAGGCACTTCAATGTTAAACTCAAAAATTTGCACTTTAATAACTTTTCAACCGTTCAATGAATTTGCATGAAAATTGGTGTGCAGTGTCAGCCATGGTAGATCTCAGGATGTGGCAAGTTATGTTATGGTCTTTTGTGTGGTTTCTGAGTTCCAGAGAGGTTAAAGAAGCATTTTGTCACTCATTGACTGCTCGGATTTTTCTTTGAAGTAGCCTAAAGCCCATATGGTTTGGAATTTTGGTCTGAAATATTTAGAGAAGAAAGGAACTAGCCCATAGATTTGCCTTTTGCTAGTGTGGTGAAAAAATAATAAACCATTTGTAAGTTATTGCATTTTAAAAATTTTAAAATATAATTTCTGAACATGCTCAGTAAGCACTAAGAGCTATATGAAACAAAAAAGGAATCCTGTTTTGTATGTTAAGATTCCTTTTTCATATGGCTGCCATCTTGTTTTCAGCTTTGCCTGAGAAATTCAAATGCTGAAACACTCAAAAATGATATTCTGGGGAGGATCCAACATGTGTAGCTTGCTTATTGGGACCCCCTTAGGTGCATTCTGTGCTTTACTGCTCAAGAAATGCCCTTAAAATGTGTTTTATTTAACACTGAAATTCTTTTTTTCATATCAGCATCATACGAAAAAAAGATCTTATTTTACATGATGACTCACAAAAAATATCTTTTTTTGTATCAGAAATCTATGTATTTCAATGCATAACCTTTTTGCTATTTTTGCATATTTTGACACCAAATTTTCAACTTTGCCTTTTGGTGACCCCACCTCATAAAATTACTACCGTCGCTATGCAACTTCCGCCCAAAAGGTGATTTCATGGTCACTTGGTGAAGTCACCTTTCAGGTGGAATTTGCATAATGACAGCTATATTGTTTATGAAGTTGGGTCATAAGAAGGCTATGTTGGAAATTTGGGGTCAAAATATGTAAAAATGGCAAAGTTATGACCATTCTTTGCAATTTCACTACGTATGTTCGTAACTTTGGAAATTTTAATGACTTTGACCCCAAATTTTCAATACAGACTTGCCATTACTCCACCTCATGTATGTCACAGCTGTCATTTTTCAAATCCTAGTCAAAATGTGCTTTTGCACCTGTGGGGTGGAATGGCGTTTTAGTTGCGTGGAATTACATTTTAGTGGGGATTTTGAAAATTTTCTGTACCAGGTACATCATATGGGGTAATAAGATGGTTATGATGGCAATTTTGTCACTGTTGTCCTATAAATTGTAGTGCAGGGCCCTTCCACAGCAACATACATATACACATTTATGGAGGGATGGGCCCTGCACTCCCACAGGCAAAGAAAGCTATGATTACATTATCTCAGAAAGTAAGAACAGATCCAGAAGCAAATGGTTTGATACTTTTTTTTTGGACCAGTTTAGATGTTACAAAAAGAACAAAGTGCCTGAGCTTTTGGACCAAGTCCTTCCTCAGAAGCTTATGACAGTTATTTAGAAAATTCCATACTATTAACACCCAGATCATACATAAAAAACCCAGAAAGAATTCTCATTGGCTTAAAATACTCATTTAAACCAAAACAGCAGTTTAAATCAGAGTAATCACATTTCACCAGTTTGTTTTAAACTAAAGAACCTTTAAAGGTCAAATGTCATCAAAATGAGATAAGGACTCTTCAAGCAGAAAGCTCCACTAACAGAAATTATGAATGTCTCAGTGTGCTTTGTGAGTACAGTCTAATGAAAAGCAAGAACTTTAGATTCAATACTAACTTAAGTACGTTAAAATGTGCTATTAATTTATGTTAAAACAAGCAAAAAATACATAACAGAAATTTTCTATATGGCATAAAGTGGGTTTAAAGTAGAGTTCCCTATTGTGAGCAACTGTTTCACATATTTATGCAGTCTACAACCTATGTGGAGACATTTTCCCAGTTCTACACTCAACTAGTTACTATATTCTGTAAACCTTAAGATCTTCAGTGATGTAACATGATATTATACAGGATAATATCAATTGTCAGTATAAGAGCCAAATTAAAAACAAACCTGTCAAGGACCCCTAAGAAAATTAGACCATGCATCCTAATACACTAATTGCCTTTCCCTCCCCCACCTCTAACTCCCTGCACCTCTACCACACATATGCTCTCTCTACCACTCCCTCCTCAATTGCCCCATCCCCCTCTAACCTTCCCATTTCTCCCTCTCTCTCTATCTCTGTCTACCCCACATCTACACCCTGCTCCTTTCCTCTCCAATCTACCCTCTTAGTCTCACCTTCCCCTCCTTGACAATGTTCTCTGAGCTGCTTTCCACTTCCCTCCTTTGCGTTAGTAACCAATGCAGCTCTCTGTGCTGTACCTGTAACTCTTGCCCCTGCTCTAACTTCTCATGCAATTTCCATAGGCATGCATTGTACAATGCCAGGTGTACTGTCCTGCTGCATAAATGAATCACTTTACAAACCTAGACAAAGCCAATGGCTGCTCCTTTATGTGTATCTTACTGTCTGTTTTGTATTGTGTTTATGTTTTTGTTTTTTTACTTGTTCTTGTTACATGATGTGGAACCTTTGTAAAAGAGCCCCTGGCTCAAAAGCGTTATTCAAAATTACAATAAATAAAATAAAATAGTATGTTAAGGGCTCAATATGTACCAATCACTATAATATAACCCAATGGAATTCAACCTGTCAGAGACCCTGAAGTAAATTGAATCATGCATCCCAACAAGTACAGAGTTCAAAAATGTAACAGTATATAATCAAACTACTATATGTACAGTAACAGTCAAATCTGAATAAAGACACAATGGAAATAAACCATCCCCCCAGGGTGAAGATAATTAGTTAGAAGGAAGTAAATATTCACTATGAATGTGAGCCATGAGTCCTAACGCACCATCATTTACACCAATCACTACAATATTTACCCAATGGAATTAAACCTATCAAGGACCCCCAAGTGAATGAGACCATGCATTCTAATATGTTCAGAGTTCAAAAACATGACAGTATATAATCAGACTGCTATATGTAAAACAACAGTCTAAAGAATCTGAATAAAAACCCAATGGCATTATCCCCGATGGGAAAAAAATAGAAGAAAGTAAATATACACTATGTGTGTGAACTAAGAGTCCTAACACACTGCAACATCATTATGTCGTGTACCTGAATATAAGCCTACCTCAACATAAACACAACCCCCACCATACTCTTCTCACATACACAACCTCCTCCTCATAAAAAAAACCCAAAACACTGTACCCCCCACCTACATACACACACACACAGTTCTTTGGTGAGAAACCGACATGTTGATAACCAGTTAAAATGGACTCTATACATATTAAAACAAAAAATTAAAAAAATAAAGACACGCTGAAGTCCTATTACATGTACATCCTTTGAAGTAAAGGTCTGTGGAAGTTTAAGTAGAATACTGTGACATAAACCCCAAATCTGTGTTCATGCCATCTTCCACCATATTGAGAAGTAAAATAAGTCTGATCTCAGAAGTCCATCTTTGTTGTGTACTTTTAAAATGTCCTTTTAAGACCATTACTGACATATCTGAGACTGAGGGGTCATTCTGAGAGAAGTGTCGTCCCACTGGTTTTTCAGTTATCTTCAAATTAATAGTATGTGCACATTCACTCAAATGTGGAGTGCTTGCTTTGTCTTTCCTACATACCCTGTGTGAGGACATCTTTTGCATGGAATGAAATAAACAACATTCTTTGATGTACATGTATAATTCCCCTTATCCTGAATTATCTGTTTTGTGATGTAATCACACAATCTGAAGTGGAAATGAGCACACAGGTCTTATATCTGAGTTCATTACAGGGTCGTGTACCATTTAGTGTCATGGTATTCTGTTCTGGTCCAAGTTTACTCCTAATAATCAGGTTGGCTAAATTAGGTGGTTGTTTAAAAGATAGTAGTGGTAGTTCTAGAAAAATAAAGTTAAGGGCCTCATCCTCATTAAATATTGGGTGGAGGTCCTTAATAATCTTATGTAAAAGTTCAAGGTCAGGGTGATACATGACTACTAAGTGTATTCTGTTAGTAGTGGTCATTTTATTATAATTAAGTAGTTGTTCTCTTGGTACCTGTGTTGCACGTTCTACTGCTCCGTCAATTTTCCTGGAAGAGTGTCCCTGCTCAATGAAGATGTTTTTCAACATAGCCAAATGTGTATTTCTGTCTTCCTCATTAGAACAGATATGGTGATACTGTAGTGCTTGACTGTACATGAATTTGTGACAAACCACCTCTCTCTCTGGGCTGTAACAGCTTTCAGAAAGGTGTCTGTCTTTGTTTTCACTGTCACCAGCTGGGGTTCACCCAGCAAAGTCCACCTTCGCCTTTACAGAGCTGGAAGGTCAAACATGCAGTTACACAGGTTAAAGTCTGGTAGTGTGTCTCATGAATGGCGGATGCTCATGGAGATTTGCCCAGCCAGTGTAAACCATGAATTAGCTTAGTAATTTAAATCGCAGCCATATCTGTTGAGTAAATAAATAACTCTTTACTTAGCAGAAGGTCAAAAGTTGCATTACAGGATTTATATGTCTAACACATGAGAATAACACTGTTATAGGAAAAGTAAACAAATGTTTTAAATAACAGCTGACAAAAAGAAAAAGGCTATTCCTAAGTTAAGCTATTTTTCTTATCCCTCTACTACACTTGGAGACTGAATCTCTATGCTATCTGTCAGCTCCCACAGATGTATAGTAGTTAGAGCAGTAGGCTCAAAGCTTAAACCTCTCGGACGTAATTCCAGCAGGACACTGCCTGATGTAACAGTCCTACAGCATGTTATAGTCCCCCTTTGAATAGGTAATTCTTGTGCTCTTTGAATGAACCAACCATTTAGCATGTATTTGTTTGATTGTTCCAATTTGATTCTTCTTTGCAAAAAAACAATGTTAATGCATCAGTTAGGGTTGAAATCAAACTGTTAAAAGGAGGGAAATACAACATTAGGGGTTTCAACCCTAACACCCCACCCCCTCCCTGCACACACCAACAGTCATCAGGGGTGTGCCTTGGGGTCATCATCCCTAATGCTTACCCCATTCTCCTATACTGTACACATCTCAGCTTATGTACTTATGGAATGGGTGTTGCTATGGCTGATGATCTAAGGCCATCTTGATGCCTGTTGGTGTGTGCAGGGAGGGGTGAAAGAAGTTGAAACTCTTAGCATTGCATTTCCTCCTTTTAATGGTTTGATATCAACCTTAACTGATGCATTAATGTTGTTTTTTTGCAAAGTATATGTACATATATATATATATATATATATATATATATATACACATATATATGTATATATTATGGTAGCACGGTAGTGCTACCATAGTTAGGGTTGAGTAGCCCTTTTAAGGTTAAATGGTGAAATTTACACCTTAATAACTTTGCCACCATTCAACGGATTTGCCTGAACTTTGGCAGACACAGGGTGGAACCATAGATCTCGGGATCTGCTAACTGTCATACTGGTTGGATATACGGCTGTGGAGTTATTAAGTGACATCCGTATGCGCAATTACGTTTTTTTGCGCATTCTTTGCTCACACCTACAGGTTGCACGGTTTGCGCAACTGGTCCAAAAACCTCAGGGAATGTGCGGCTGGGGTCCCTGATGTGCCTTTTGAAGATTTTGTGAAAAAATATTGAACAGTTCAAAAGTTATTCAAAAAACAAGTTTCCATTATAAGTCAATGGGAAAAGTTAACAAAAAGTTTGACACTTTTGCAAATGCAGCTTTTAGTGTTGTAAATGGCCCTAGTAGTGTTGCAAATCCGCCATTTTGTTTTCAGTTACTGATCACAGAAATGCTT
The DNA here is from genome assembly GCA_016271365.2 of Neoceratodus forsteri. Taxonomy (NCBI): domain Eukaryota; kingdom Metazoa; phylum Chordata; order Ceratodontiformes; family Ceratodontidae; genus Neoceratodus; species Neoceratodus forsteri. Next base: position 1,228,176,485 of record CM057450.1, read on the forward strand.
GGCATTTAAAATTGGGACCATCTAAGGACACAATTCATTTTGTGTTTACCTATTTGAGCCCTGAGGATGCTAGCCATGTCTTTATTTTGGGGTTAAACACTCCAGAAATATGTTTTTCAAAATTCTGTTAAAAGTAGTGTTGCAAAGTAGTGTCTCACCTGTGACACTTTTGTAGATTTTGCGAAAGCTTTCACAAATCATGACACTACTTTCCTAGGCTATGGCCAAAATTACAGGAATTCTTTGCCACCCTGCTGCAAAAAAAACAGTTTGGTCTTTTGGGCTGAAATTCGGAGGGAAGGCAGCCAACATCTCACAGATGTGCCTTTTTGTGGTTTGGTGTCAAAATATTGCACAGATGCAAAGTTATGGTACTCTGAAGTTGATGTTTTGTTCCCACAGACTAACATGGTGGCGTCCGCCACGCCTTTCAGGGCTTGTATCTCGGAAACGGTGCGAGATACGGAATTTTTGTTGCAAAAATTCTTAGTCCCCCACCAGGGGGCTAAGTGCAAAACTAGCCTGGAAAGTCATAAATAATATTTAAATTTTTTTTTTCTACGTTGTACGGTTTCGGAAATATAAGCAATTTAATATTCCAAGTGCTCATTTTCTGCTCCGAGGGCCGGTATTATGCACACATACTTTGTATTCACTGTGCTTCTGAATGTACCTTTTTGAGAAAAAAAGTGTGTGCGTTTGTGGTACTGTGACCATTAGCATTTCCGCTTGCATTTACATTACCATTTGTATTTCCATTTTACATCACCGTAGCGTTACCCTCTATGTATTATGCTACTGTTACTGGGTTGTGTTTCCATTGTCATTTTCATTAGCGTTTACTTTTGTGTCACCATGTGCGTTACCATTTGAGTTTGTGCTTCTGTTTTTGTTTGCATTACTGTTTCCATTAGCTTCATCGTTGGTGTTACTGCTACTGTTTTCAATTGCGTTTCTGTTACCGTTCGCATTTTCATTACCATTTGCATTTCCATTGCCATTAGCGTTTGTGTTACCGTTTGCATTACAATTTGTGTTTCATTTACGTTCGCACTTGCATTTGTCTTACCGTTAGTGTTATAATTTCTGTTTGCATCACCATGTGTGTTACCGTTTACGCTTGCGTTTGCGTTACAGTTAGCGTTACTATTTTCTTTTACCCCACTTTTGCCATTACCGTTTGCATATACATTACAATTTCTGTTTTTGCATTTTTGTTACTGTTTGCATAACCATTTGTGTTTGCGTTAATGTTTGCTGTCATGTTTACGTTACTGGCTGAGGAACAATTTTCATTTGCATTAACACGTCCGTTTCCATGCATGTCTGTGACATTTGTAATACTTGATCTACTATGGTACTTCTGTGTATTTACCAATTTTCATTTGATATCTGCATATGTTTTTTGCAGAATGAAGCACCCAAAAATGTATTTTTCGCCACACGTGTGAAGTCTTACTCTTGTGCTGCTCTGCAACTGTTGAAGAGATTTGGATAAGATTTGGTATACATGGAGTGGAATGGTGCATCTATTTATTTACATATTTATATCTCACTGGTACATATGGGTTCTGTGTAGTGCAAAAAATTCTGTTTCTGCTTTTTTTCTGCACTGTCTTGCGCGATGCATAGTGCAGCCACTGTGTGCTTGATTGGTCTGACACTTGGCACATAGAAAGCCCTTTCTTCAAGGAACATACCAATTTTTGTTTGGTGAAAAAATCTTGTTCCGTACCAGAGTTATAAGTGTTTGAAGTTGCCTCCCTTCGTGAGTTCCACCATTTTACCGCATTTTTGTCCATGATTTCTGCCATTTTGTGGTGGAAGATTTCTTAAAGGTGCAGAAATTAAAAATGGAATATCTCTGGAACGGTTTGGTCTTTTCACATGAAATTTGGAGGGTTTTGAGTTGATGTCCTGGAGATGTGAATTATGCTGTTTACATGTTGGGGATTATTGGGAATATAATCCACTGTGGAGATACTGCATGACACGTTTATCGTTTTGTGCATAGCGTTATGAATGGTGCTAGTGGCTTGAAATTTATAGCGTAGGTAGCCCTAGTGGTATAGAGGTGCCTTCCAGTGGTTTGGTTCACATTAGCCTTTGTGCCATTATCTCAGAAACAAAGCAAGATACATATTTTTTTCTACTGTTGGCTCACATCGCCTTTGTGCCGTTGTCTCGGAAATGAAGCGAGATACAGACTTTTCACTATTGTTGGATCACATCACCTTTGTGGCATTATCTCGGAAATGAAGCCAGATGTAGACTTTTTGCTACTGCTGGCTCAGATCAACTTTGCGCTATTATCTCGGAAACAAAGGGAGATACATATTTTTCGCTACTGTTGCCTCACATCGCCTTTTGCTGTTATCTCAGAAACGAGGTGAGATACAGAGTTTTCACTACTGTTGGATCACATTGCCTTTGTGCCATTATCTCGGAAATGAAGTGAGATACAGACTTTTCTCTACTGTTGTCTCACATCACCTTTGTGCCATCTTGTAAATGAAGCAAGATACAGAGTTTTCGCTGCTGTTGCCTCATTTCAGCTTGCTGTTACCATTTCTGTTTGCGTTACCTCATATCAGCTTGCTGTTACCATTTCTGTTTGCGTTACCATTTGCATTTACATTTGTGTTTCCCTCACCGTTTGAATAACTGTTTATGTTTGTGCTTTCATTTCTGTTACTATTTCTGTTTCTATTTGCGCCACTTTTATTATGACTGTTAGCAGTTACATTTACTGTTACCATTACTGTTGCCTTTCGTGTTTGCATTTGCGTCACTGTTACTGTTACCTTTTCCATTAGGGTTCAGTATTAGGACTGGTCCTTTTCAATGTCTTTATAACCAACATTGCAGAGGGACTGGAAGTAAAAGTATGTCTCTTTGCAGATGACACAAAGATCTGCAACAGAGTTGATGCACAAAGTGGGGTGGAAAGGATGGGAAGGGACTTGGCAAGATTAGAGGAATGGTCAACTGTATGGCAGCTTAGATTCAATGCTAAGAAGTGCAAGGTAATGCACCTTGGAAACAAAAACTCAGGGAAGAGTACACAATGGGGGGGTGAGATACTAACAACAACAAAAATGGAAAGGGACCTGGGGGTAGTCATAGCAGATGACCTAAAGGTGGGCAAGCAATGTGAGAAGGCAGTAAGGAGTGCTGGGGGGATACTGGGATGCATAGAGAGAGGCATCACCAGTAGAAAAGAGGAAGATGTTATCCCTCTGTACAGACAGCTGGTGAGACCCCATCTGGAGTACTGCATGCAGTTCTGGAGACCCAATCTCTGCAAGGACATAGACAGGATGGAAGCTGTCCAGAGGAGGGCAGCTAAAATGGTGCAGGGTCTGCACCGGAAGACATATGAAGAGAGACTAAAGGAGCTTAATATGTATAGCCTTGAGGAAAGCAGGGAGAGGAGGGACATGATAGAAACTTTCAAGTACCTCATGGGAATCAACAAAGTCCAAGATGGTAGCATATTTCAAAAAAAGAGGTGTACAAGAACAAGGGGGCACAATTTGAAGATAGAAGGGGTGGCTCAGAGGTAATGTAAGGAAGTATTTTTTCACAGAGAAGGTTGTGGATGCATGGAACAGCCTTCTGGAGGATGCTGTGGAGTCAAAAACAGTGGTGGAATTCAAGCATGCATGGGACAGTCATAAGGCAATTCTAGGGGGTGGGGTAGAAAGAAGTAGGCTCCTGGTTAACTAAGATCTGCAGCTTATCCATTAGGTAGGGAAATGGGCAGACTGGGTGGGTCAAGCGGTCCTTATCTGCCATCAAATTCTATGTTTCTATGTTTCTATTACCACTTGTGTTTCCATTTCCATTTGCATTACCATAACAGTTAGAGCTTGCATTTGCATTCATGTTTCTGTTGGTGTTACACTTACCATTACCATTTGCGTTTCACTCACTGTTACCATTACTGTTAGTGTTAGTGTTACTGTTACGGTTATTACACAGATATGGGCAGCATGGTGGGAGCACAGGGCCAGAAGGGCCCTGTGCTCCAACCACCACATACCATTCACTATTTATAGTGCACATTCTCAAACAGAAGGGAAATTTATGGCAAAAAACTCCATTTAATGCATCAGTTAGGTTGTTCCACAGTGACAAAAGTGAGGAAATTTGGTGTTAGGGTTACTACCCTGCACCCTTTCACTTCCCTACCACAGATATCAGGTGTGCTTGGGGTCATTGGGCCTAACTCTCACCCCATTCTTCTATACTGCACCACCTCAGCTTATTTACACATGGAATGGGGTGAGAGTTAGGGTCAATGACCCCAATGCACACCCTGATGCCTGTTGGTGGGGGCGGGATGGGCATGGGATGCAGGGGGTAGCAACCCTAACACTGAATTTTCTTACTTTTGTCACTGTGGAACAACCCTAACTGATGCACTAAACAGAGTTTTTTTGCCATAAAAAATATATATATATATATTATGGTAGCACAGTAGTGCTACCGTAGTTAGGGTTGAGGCACCATTTACATGTTAAACCTAAAATTTTGCACCTTAATAACTTTGCAACTGTTCAACGGATTTGCCTGAAATTTGAAATGCAAGATCAAGACCCATACACCTTGGGGTCTACCAAGTTTCATACCAGACAGATATATGGCTGCAGAGTTATTAAGCATGATCTGCATGTACAGTTACGCTTTTTTTGGAATTCTACGGTCGCGCCTACAGGGCGCACGGTTTGCATGACCGGTCCGAAATCTTCAGGGAACGTGCAGCCGGGGTTCCCAATGTGCCTTTTGAAGATTTCATGAAAAAATATTAAACGGTTCAAAAGTTATTCAAAAAACAATTTCCCATTATAAGTTAATGGGAAAAGTTAGCAAAAAGTTCGACAGTGTCACAAATGCAGTTTTTACTTTCGCAAAAATGGCCCTTTCACTGTTGCAAATCCACCATTTTGTTTTCAGTTGGTGATCAGAAAAATGCTTGCCATTTAAATTTGGGACCCTCTAGCAACCTAATTCTTTTTGTATTCACCTAGTCGGACAGTGAGGATGCTAGCCATGTCTTTATTTTAGGGTAAAACAGCCCAGAAATATGTTTTTAAAATTTCTGGAAAAAGTACTTTCACAAAGTACTTTTGCACTTGTGACACTGTCGAATGAATTTGCAAAAGCTTTTGCAAATTACGACTGTACTTTTCTATGCTGTGGGAAAATGACAGCAATTCTTTGGCACCCTGCTGCAAAAGAACGGTTTGGTGTTTTAGGCTGAAATTTGGAGGGAATGCAGCCGACATTTCACAAATGTGCTTTTCAGTGTTTTGTTGAAAAAATATTACAGAACGGCAAAGTTACGGCATTCCAAATTTGACACTTTTCCCCATAGGATAACATTACGGCGTCCGACGCATTGCAGCAATCCTTTGGCGCCCTGCTGAAAAATAACAGTTCAGTCTTTTGGGCTGAAATTTGGAGGGAAGACAGCCAACATCCCACAGATGTGCCTTTCAGTGGTTTGGTGAAAAAATATTACAGGGAGGCAAAGTTATGACACTCTGAACTTCTCTTTTTTCCCCATAGGATAACAAATACGGCGTTTGCCGCACTTTTCAGGGCCCGTATCTTGGAGACGGTGATAGATACGGACTTTTTGTCAGAAAAATGCTTAGCCCCCACACAGGGGCTAAGTACAGAACTAGCCAGGAAAGTGATAATTCTTATGACTTTTAAATTTGTTTTCTATGTCGTACGGTTCTTGAGATGCAATCAATTTACTATTCCAAGTCCTCATTTTCTGTTCCAAGAGTCATTATTTTGCATACATTCTTTGTACTCACTGTCTTTCTATATGCAGCTTTTGGGGAAAACTATTGTGTGCGTTTCCATAACTCTTACCCTTAATGCTTCTGCTTCTGGTTCAGTACCTGTTTCACTTACTTTTCCTGTCTACGCCACCTTCTGTGTTACCCTTTGCATTTTCATTTGCACTTCTGCTTCTGTAATTTTAACCATTTGTTTCTACAGTACTGTTTATCTTTGTGTTTCACTTTGTCACACTATGCGCATTACCGTTTCTGTTTGTGGGCACTGTGTTACTATTTGACAAGAAGACAATATGCAGAGGGAGGTCGGGGCCTGAAGGGCCCTGTGCTCCCATCGCTGGTCCCGTGGTTGTATTACATTCACTGTTTCTCAGTACTGTTTATCTTTGTGTTTCGCTCTGTGTCACCATGCGCATTACCATTTGTGTTTGTGGGCACTGTGTTACTATGTGTGAAGCCATCATGTGGCACCCGCGCTCCCGCTGCCTCATTACATTCACTATTTGTCATTATCATTCTCAAAAAAGGGAATTAGAGGCAAAATTTCAGCTATCAGTTAGTTAGCTGACCTAAAGTGAGGAAAGGGTTGAAAACTCCTTGATTCCTTCACTTCATTGCATTGGTACATTAGTCTTCGTCCCAACTCCTCACCCCATTCTCCTATAACTCTGCTTCTTTACATGTGATGATGGGTGAGAGTTATGGACAACCCCAATGTGCACCCCAATGCCAGTTGGGGTGGGCTGGGGATCCAAGGGGGTTTTCAACCCAACATCAAATTTCCTCACTTTTGTCGCTGTGGAACAACCCTAACTGATGCTTTAAACTGAGTTTTTGCCTCATTATATATATATATATATATATATATATATATATATATATATATATACTGATCTATCTGTGTGTGTGTATGTATATCTTGTATATGTGTGTATATATAAATGTGTCTGTATACTGTATATATATGTGTATCTATATATATATATATATATATATATATATATATATATATATATACACACACACATCATAGGGCCACGGTCATGGCCATATATTTAGGGTTGAGTAGGCACTTTAATGTTAAACCTCAAATTTTGTGTGTTAATAACTTTGCAAGTATTCAATGGATTTGCACAAAATTTAGTATGTACAGTGTGGCATTGTAGCTATCTTGATTTACCAAGTTGCATTTCAGTTGGACATACAGTTTTGCACAGCAAAGCACCAAAAAAATGCACTTTTCGCCAGTTTTGCATGTTTCTTGTCCATGGTCTGCTGGTCTGAAACTTGGGACATAGAAAGAGCTTGGGTCAAGGAACATGCCACATTTTGTTTGGTGAAAAAATATTAATCCATTCAAAAGTTATTATAGTTTGAAGGTCCCATTATACGTCTATGGGAAAATTTATATGTATGATTTGTGAAAGAAGAATGGGATTCTGGCCATCTGGTCTCCCTTTGTGGTCAAAGAATGTGCAGGCTCATGGGTGATACATTTTCAGCTGCCAGAAATTTATTGGCCACAACGGCCACTATTTCATTTTCAGTTTGCGGTCAGAAAACAACAAATATTGCAGCCCAGGGGTGACTTGTGAAGTAAATGAAGGATGGGTTTTGCTCAGGGGCCTCTCCTCTATTGGCCCATTCCTCTGGTTTTGTTTAGTTGTGTCAAAAAATAGAGTTTTAAACTTTTAAAATTTTAGGTTATGGCTCACTAACGATTTTTGGCCGCAAGCCTGCAAAATCTTCAGCTGCGAGATTGTTTTCGGCCGTGAGCTTAGTTCACCAGGGGACGACCAGATAGCCAGCTTTTCTGGACCAGATGTCCATAGGGAAGACCAGATGGCCAGAATTTTATGATGACCAGATGTTCCCTCGTGGCTGAAAATCATCTTAGGCCATGGTCATGGATGATTATTTTGCAGCCTTGCAGTCAAAGAATTTTTAAAGTTATAAAAACTTTAAAATTAAATAACTCTTAAACGATTAGGTCTTTTTACTTGGAATTTGGAGGATGCTGAGGGGATGACCTAGAGATGTGAATTATGCTATATAGGTGTTGTGAAATTAATTCTTTGTGGAGATATTGAATGACATAATTTATGTGTTTTTCCATAGGACTACGCATGGTGCTATTGGACTGTAAATTTTAGGGTGGGTAGCCCTAGTGCCACGGATGCGCATTTCAGTGGTTCGGTCTGTAAAAATTAAAGAGGCCCATAGTTATGCCACTGCAAAATTTGAAGATTTCATTTTTTCCACTTTAATAACTTTTGAACTGTTTGTGCGATTTGCCTGAATTATTTTGAAATGTGGAAAAATTCATCATAGATCTTCGACTATGAACATTTTCATGGTGGTGGGATATACAGTCATGAAATTATAGTGTATGCTCAAAAAAGTGGAAAATCCTCTCCCATTATAGTCAATGGGAAAGTATATATGTGTATTGTGAAAACAATGGTGAGCACATTTTTGGGTGCGCAGGAAGATCCTATCATAAGGTATAGGACAGTTCAAAAGGTATGCCAGATGTATATTGTTATGCAGTAATTGGCAATGTGGTGGGAACGTGGGTTCAGGCCCTGCATTCCCACCAATACATGTGGTTTACTACTTATATTATGATGTTATGCAGAAATGTGCAAGTTGGTGGGGCACTGCGCTTCCACCAGCAGTGAAGAATGCATTTCGGTGGCTTCAGGGTTGGATGCATGGGTCCTTGACTGCGCTGGTGCCCTTTGAAGATTTTGTGTAAAAATCTTGCTCTGTTCAAAAGTTATGCCATTTGTTGTCTCCCATTATAGTCAATGGGAAAATATATAGGTGCATTGTGATAACAATGGAGATCACATTTTTTTGGTGCACAACAAGAATACATTTGAGTGGGTTCAGATTGGTTTGTATACATGGATCCTGGGCTGTGGTGGTGCCCTTTGAAGATTTCGTGAAAAAATCTTGCTCCATTCAAAAGTTATGCCATTTTTTGACTCCCATTATAGTCAATGGGAAAACATATATGTGCATTGTGAAAACAATGGCGATCCCATTTTTGGTACGCAACAAGAATGCATTTGAGTGGCTTCAGATTGGTTTGTATGCATGGGTCCTGGGTTGTGCTGGTGGTCTTTGAAGATTTCATGAAAAAAATATTGCTCCGTTCAAAGGTTATGCAATTTTTTGTCACCTATTGTAGTCAATGGGAAAATATATATGTGCACCGTGAAAAGATTGGTTCCTGTGGCAACATTTCTGCACAGCATTGTCTAGGGTGTTTCTTTCTCTGACACTCCATTGTGGCAGTGTATTGTGGTCCTGGGCCCATATTTGCAGGTTGTCAAGTCCTGGTGCCACAGATGTGTGTTTTGGTGGTGTTTCCAATGCTTTTATCACGACATTTTTTTGCCATGAAAACATTTAATATGATTGCGATAACATTTTTTGGTCACAATCACATCCTCATTATGTTAGGAATGCTGTGTTTTTTTTGCTTGACATTTGCAGGGTGTTGAGGGCATGTCCTAGAGATGTGAATTATATTATTTAGGTGTTCCAAAATTAATTGTTGCAGAGATATTCAGTGTGTTCGAACACATTTTTTTGCTGTTGAAAAATGTTTGTTCCCACAGTAAAATTTCTGCACAACATTGTCCCTGGTGTTTCTTTCTCTGTCTCTTCATTGTGCAACTGTATTGTGCTCCTGAGCCCATATTTGCAGGGTGCTAAGTCCTGGTGCCGCAGATGTGTGCTTTGGTGGTGTTTTCAATGTTTTTATGGTGACCAGATGGCTGCTGATGACCGAAGATTTTGTTAGGTCATGGCTGAAGCTCACAGTCGAAGATTTTCTCACGAAAGAAGAATTATTTAAAGTTTTAAAAACTTTTCAATTGCATAGCTCAGGAACGGTTTGGTCTTTTTACTTAAAATCTGGAGGGTGTTGAGGGGATGTCCTAGAGATGTGAATTATGCTGCTTAGGTCTTGGGAAGTTAATTCATTGTAGAGATATTGAATGATGTAGTTGACATTTTTCCCATAGGATTATGCATGGTGCTATTGGCCTGAAATGTTTAGGGTAGGTAGCCCTAGTGCCATGGATGTGCCTTTCAGTGGTTCAGTGTGTACAAATTGAAGAGACCTGTAGTTACACCACTGAGAAATGTGAAAATTTCATTCTTTCCACTTTAATAACTTTTGAACCATTTGCATGACATTTGGAATGTGGAAAGATTCATCATAGATCGACTGTGAAAATGTTCATGTCACTGGGGATATACAATCATGGAATCATAGCGTGTGCTCAAGAAAGCAGAAAATCCTCTATCATTATAGTCAATGGGAAAGTATATATGTGCATTGTGAAAACAATGGCAAGCACATTTTTGGGTGTGCAGGAAGATCCTATTATAAGGTATAGGACAGCTCAAAAGGTATGCCAGATGTATATTGTTATGCAGTAATGGACAACATGGTGGGAGCATGGGGGCCTTGAAGATTTCATGAAAAAATCTTGCTCCGTTCAAAAGTTATGCCATTTTTTGCCTCCCATTATAGTCAATGGGAAAATATATATGTGCACTGTGAAAACAATGTTGAGCACATTTTTTGATGTACAAAAAGATTGCTTTTGAGTGGCTTCAGATTGGTTTGTATACATGGGTCCGGGGCTGCGATGGTGCCCTTTGAAGATTTCATAAAAAAATCTTGCTCTGTTCAAAAGTTATGCCATTTTTTTGACTCCCATTATAGTTAATGGAAAAATACATATGTGCATGGTGAAAAGATTTGTTCCTGTGGCAACATTTCTGCACAACATTGTCTAGGGTGTTTCTTTCTCTGACACTCCATTGTGTTAGTGTATTATGCTCCTGGGCCCACATTTGCAGGGAGCCAAGTCCTGGTGCCTCAGATGTGTGTTTTTGTGGTGTTTCCAATGCTTTTATCACAACAACATTTTCTTGCCATGAAAACATTTAATATGATCATGATAACATTTTTTGATCACAATCACATTCTCATTATGTCAAGAATGCTGTGACCTTTTTACTTGACATTTACTGGGTATTGAAGGCATGTCCTAGAGATGTGAATTACGTTGTTTAGGTGTTCCGAAATTAATTGGTTGCAACGAGATTCAGTGTGTTCGAACACATTTTTTTTTGCTGTGGCAACATTTTTGTTCCCACTGCAAAATTTCTTCTCAACATTGCCCCTGGTGTTTCTTTCTCTGTCACTCCATTGTGCCACTGTATTGTGCTCCTGAGCCCGTATTAGCAGGGTGCCAAGTCCTGGTGCCACAAGTGTGTGTTTTGGTGGTGTTTTCAAAGCTTTTATTATGACCAGATGGTCACTTGTGGCTGAAGATGTTGTTAGGTGGCAGCTGACTCGCAGTCTAAGAGTTTCTCATGAAAGAATAAATTTTTAAAAGTTTAAAAACTTTACAATTGCATATCTCAGGAACGGTTTGGTCTTTCTACTTGAAATTTGGAGGTTGTTGAGAGGATGTCCTAGAGATGTGAATTATGCTGTTTAGATGTTGGGAAATTAATTTGTTGTGGAAATATTGAATGAAGTACTTGAAGTTTTTCCAGTAGGATTATGGATGGTGCTATTGGCCTGACATTTTTAAGGTAGTAAGCCCTAATGCTACGGATGTGCCTTTCAGTGATTTGGTGTGTAAAGATTAAAGAGGGCCATAGTAACGCTACTGAGAAATTTGAAAATTTAATTTTTCTCTCTTTTATAACTTTTGAACTGTTTGTGCAATTTGCCTGAAATGTGGAATGTACAAAGATTCATCATAGATCTTCGGCTGTGAAAGTATTTGTGTCACTGGGATGTACAGTCGCAGAATTGTAGCATGCTCAAAAACATAGAAAATCATCTAAGTTGCTTATATTATGATGTTATGCAGAAATGTACAAGTTGGTGGGGACCCGCACTCCCACCAGCAGTGAAGAATGCATTTCAGTGCCTTCAGATTGGGTTGTTTGCATGGATCCTGGGCTGCGCTGGTGCCCTTTGAAGATGTGAAACAATCTTGCTCTGTTCATGTATAGAAGAGCTCATACATTATGCCAGATGTCTACTGTTATGCAGTAATGGGCAATGTGGTGGGCGGGCCCAGCGCTCCCACCAATATATGTGTCTTACTACTTACATTATGCTATTATGTAGAAATGGGCAAACTGGTGGGATTGCGGGGCCCACCTATTACACTTTCTTAAAAAGTAAGGAAATTTATATAACAAAAATACATTTAATGCATCATTTAGGGTTGAAGCACAAAAAGTCAGGGAATGAAACATTAGGATTGAGGCCCTACCCCCCCAACACCCTGCACTACCATCCTCAACAGACTGACAGATGCCGGGGTGTGTCATTGGGGTTGTGAGGCCTAAATCTCACCCCATTCTCCTTTACTGTAGCATGTCAACCTGATTACACATGGAATGGGGTGAGATCTGGGCCTCACGACCCCAGTGACACACACCGGCATCTGTCAGTCTGTGTGGGATGGCGGTGCAGGGTGTGGGGGGGTTAGGGCCTCAACCCTAGTGTTTCATTTCCTGACATTTTGTGCTTCAACCCTAAATGATGCATTAGATATATATATATCTATATGTATATGTATATATAGGGGATGTGACATGGCCCGACTGAAGATATCATATTTATTTTCATGAGAGGCCAATGATATCATGATATCTCATGAGTGGTGAAGCCATGAGTAAGATATCATGATGTCATTGGCCTCTCATGAAGATAAATATGATATCTTCAGTCAGGCCATGTCATGTTCTGTTTATACCATGTATGTTTTGGGACCCCCAGTAAACCCCCCCCCCCACATATGTTCTTTTGTTGTGGAACGCAAAGTGCCAGAGGTGTCACTTAGCACAATCCTCCACAAGTTTACAGAGAGGCACTGTCTCTGTATATAGATAGGAAATGTGTGGTTTTTAGAAATATTGTTTTTTTAAAAAATGTTATGCCATTGATCCTGCCACTTTTTACTTGTGTTGCAGAAGCAGCCAGAATTTTGATGGTCGGTGTAGCGTGACTGAGCTGGTGCTAATCAGTAGCATGACTGAGGGCTTTTAGGACAGTAAACTGAGGAGCTGCTGCATATTTAAAATAAGTGCTGTCCTGGTGGAAGTTACATCTGTTTTGTTTTATTAAAAGTTGTGTCTAGTTTGGTTCAAAAAAATGCTGCCGGCAATGGGAAGAGAAGTGAAAGTGAGTTGCAGGTTCTGTAGACACATTGCGAGCCCAAGCGACTGTTGCTATAGCAACACGTGCTCAGGCTAGCAATGTCTTCACAGAAGCTGCAACTCACTTTCACTTCTCTTCCCGTTGCTGACAGCATTTCTTTAACCAAACCAGATAAACCTTTTAAAGAAACAAAATATATGTAACTTCTAGAAGAACAGCACTTATTTTAACTATGCGGGAGCTCCTCAGTTTACTATGCTAAAAGTGCACGGTCAAGCTACAAATTTAAACAAGAAAATGAAAGTGTAGCTGTTGCAGGATTATGAGAGGGAAACGGCAGAATGAGTCAGATAAGATTTTTTTTTTGCTCCTGTTTAAAATGATGGCAGGATCAATCAGATCGAAGTGGGGAACTGCTGTGACTGATGCAGTTTTATGGGGCTTTGTTTTGTATTTGTGGGAATTAGCACTCAGGACTGTCGAAGAATGGCATGGCAAGTGAAAGTGTTCAACAGTGCTCAGCAAGGTGAAGCAATCATTGTGGGGAAGTTGCAGGTGGTAGACAGTGAACAGTACATTGTTTCAGTTTCAGTAGGATGACGTACAGAGGGTCTGCACTCCCACCTATGCATACCATTTATGTTAAACTGAGAGCACAGGGCCTTCCTGCACTATGCCTCTACACTTATGGGTGGGTTGGAGCACAGGGCTCAGAGGGCCCATGCTCCCACCTATGGATCAGAATATGCAAAACTGGGAGCACAGGGCCCTGTTGTGCTGTGTCAATATACTTATAGGTGGGTGGGAGCTCAGGGCACAGAGGGCCCTCACTCCCACCTATAGATATCAACTTGGAATACTGGGAGCACAGGGCCCTCCTGTGTTATGTCTCTACACTTATGGGTGGGTGGGTGGGAGTGCAGGGCTCAGAGGTCCCATGCTCCCAACTATGGATCCCATTATGCAAAACTAGGAACACAGGGCCCTCCTGTGCTATGCCTCTACACTTATAGGTGGGTCTGGGCCCTGCGCTCCCACCTATGGATATCATTTTGCAAAACTGGTAGCACAGGGCCCTCCTGCACTATGTCTCTATGCTTATGGGTGGGTGTGAGTGCAAGGCTCAGAGGTCCCTTGCTCCCAACTATGTATCCCATTATGCAAAACTGGGAGCACAGGGCCCTCCTGTGCTATGCCTCTACACAATGTATATCAAATTTAGAATGTGTCCTCAAAGACAAATGGTCTCTTGATATGCCACGTTTCAGTTTTATTGGAAGTGCATCTATAGAGATATACAGTGCAGTCCCAAAATGTGTACATCCCAATTTTTTGTCAAATTCTATCTTCAATTGTTTCACTTTGTGCATCAATATCTTCGTGGCTGTTCTTGCACTTAACATGAAATTTGATATGCACCATCATAGATTAATGGTCTTTTGACATTCCAAGTATTATTTTGATTGGGAGTGCACGTCTTGACAGATGCAGTCCCAAAATGTGCACATCACCATTTTTTGTCAAATTCTTTCTTTGTTTCACAATTTACACTTAGATAACTTCACAGATTTTCTTGTAATTTGCATGGCATTTGGCATGCACCCTCAAGGACTAATGGTCTCTTGACATGCCAAGTTTCATTTTGATTGGGTGTGCACCTCTGGAGAAATGCAATCCCAAAATGTGTAGGTCACCATTTGTTGTCAAAAATTTCTTTACTTGAATGTTAAGCTTAGTTGTTTGTGCTTCAATAACTTTGAGAAAGTTCATATGATATGCATGTGATTTGCCATGCCCCATCATGAAGTAGACATCTCATGAGGGTATAAGTTTCATTTCAGTTGCATATAAGGACATGGAGATATAGTGTCCCAAAATGTTCAAATCATCATTTTTTTTAACACCTCACTTTTCCACCTGCAGGTTATACTGTTTGACACTAGCGGTAACAAAAACACTAAATGTCTCAGTTGCTGCTCCCTCACCTCCACACCATTTGGAATTTTGGTGTGAAACTTTCAGGGCAGAAAGAGTTTGCACCACAGAACAAGTCAGCATTGGTTTGGCAAAATGATATTAATCCACTCCAAAGTTATTCAGTTTTGAAAGTTTGGGTTCTGAGCATGCTCAGTTCAGTTTTTCTGGATAGCTGCAGAGTGGTGAAAAGGAATTTGGGCACACAAAAAGGATTTAGGTGTACTAAGCATGCATGGAGGTGGCCAGGTCATGAATACAACTGTGGTGGAATTTTTTCCAAAGTTGCTATGGTTACTGATATATTGCCACATTTGCAGTACAAGGGTTACTTGGAATGTCTCTAGGACTGTGCTATGTGCCTGTACTTAGGGGTAAGTGGCTCCCACCTATGCATTCCATTTTGCTAAACTGGGAGCATTGGGTCCTCCTGTGCTATGTTTCTACACTTATGAGTGGGAGGGTGGGAGCACAGGGTCTACAGGGCCCATGATCCAAGGTACAGATCTGATTGTGCAAAACTGGGAGCACAAGGACCTCTTGCGCTATGTCTCTATACTTATGGGTGGGTGGAAGTGTAGGGCCCAGAGGGCCCACGCTCCCACTGGGCCCTGCGCTCCCACTGATGGATAACATTATGGAAAACTGGGAGCAGAGGGCCCTCCTGCACTGTGCATCTACACTTATGGGTGGGTTGAAGCACAGGGCCTGGAAAGCCTGTGCTCCCACCTATGCATATGATTTTGCCAAACTGGGAGCACCGGGCTCTCCAGCTCTATGCCTCTACACTTATGGGTGGGTGCTTGTGCAGGGCTCAGCAGGCCTGTGTTCCTACCTATGGATCTGATTATGCAGAATTGGGAGCACAGGGGGCCAATGAAACCTATGGATACCATTTTGTAAAACTGGTAGCATAGGACCCTTGTGCGCTATGTCTCTATACTTATGGGTGGGTGGGAGTGCAGGGCCCAGGGGGCCCATGCACCCACCTATGGATACCATTTTGCAAATGTGGGAGCACAGGGCCCTACTGTGCTATGTCTCTACACTTATGGGTGGGTGGGAGCATAGGGTCCAGAGTGCCTGCGCTCCCACCTGGGCATCCCATTATGCAAAACGGGGCACATAGGATGCGAGTAACATTACACTTTCTCAAAAAGAAGGGAAATTCACTGCAAAAACTCCATTAATACATCAGTTAGGGTTTTCATTACAGTGATAAAAGTTTGGAAATTTGATATTGGGGTTACCAACCTTCCCCAACCCCACCCTCCACACACCAACAGGCATTGGGGTGTGCCTTGGGGTCATCAGGCCAAAATTTCACCCATTTTTCCTATACTGTACCATATCAGCTTCCTTACACATGGAATGGGGTGAGAGTTAGGGCCGACAACTACAAGGCACACCCCAACACCTGATTCTGTGTCGAAGGTGGGGGTGGGGGGTAGGGTTGGTAACCCTAACATCGAATTTCCAAACTTTTGTCACTGTAATGACAACCCTAAGTGATGCATTAATGGAGTATTTTGTAATGAATACAGATATATATATATATATATATACACATATACTGTGTGTGTATATATATATATATATATATATATATTCATTGCAAAAACATCATTAATGCATCAGTTAGGGTTCATATTAAAGTGACAAAAGTAGAAATTTCTGTTAGGGTTCAAACCTAACACCCCCTCCACCAACCCTACCACCCTTCCCCCACCTCTTCATTCCATCCACAGACCAAAAAGGTACCGGGTGTGCTTGGGGTTATTATTCACTGCTCACCTCATTCCATGTAAGGAAGCTTGCATGGTACAGCATAGAGAGAATGGTGTGAGCATCAGGGTTGATGACCCCAAAGGTGCACCTAACACCCTGCTGGTCTGTGGAGGGGGTGGGTAGAAGATTGGGTGGGGTGTTAGGGTTTGAACCCGAACACCACATTTCCATACTTTTTTGCTTTAATATGAACCCTAACTGATGCATTAAGAATGTTTTTTGCAGTGAATTTCCTTACTTTTTGAGAAAGTGTAACCTTATCCTTATTTGGTTATGGGAGTGCAGGCCCCTCTGGGCCCTGCATGCCTATCAGTCCATAGTGTATTGTGGGAGCATGCATATTGTAATTGCCCCTGATTTTTGGGCCCTGCATTCCTATCTATCCATTAGTGTAGAGACAGTGTAATTACTCCTCATCTCCCTGTGGGAGTGCAGAGCCCTCCGGACCCTGCTCTCCCATCTCTCCATAATGCTATCCATATATGGGAGTGCAGGCCCCTATGAGTCCATAATGGTATCCATATGTCCTACAGGTCCTGTGGTTCCACTGCCAGAAGTCCATAACAGTATGCATATGTCCATGTGAGAGCACAGGGCCCTCTGAGCCCTTTGCTCCCATGCATGCATACTGTAATTGTTCCTCATTTACGTAACCCTCAATATTTAAGGGGGAGTACACATGACTGAAGGGGTACCTCAACACCCTGAGCAACATCAGATATGTGCCTCCCCCTTAAGTGCAGCAGACATGTAACCTAACCTGCACTAAAACCCAAATCGTAACAGTAACTGCAGAACAAGTAATATTTAAGGGGGACGCACATGACAGAAGGTGTACCCCAGCACCCTGAATAATATGAAATATATTTCCTCCCTTAACTCCAGCAAAGATATAACCTAACAAGCAATATTTAGGGGGGCACTCACAACAGAAGTTGTACCTCAGCACCCTAAGCAACATCAGATATGTGCCCCCTTAACTGCAACAGACATATAACCTAACCCACACAAAACCCAAACTGTAAGAGTAACTGCAGAACAAGTAATATTTGAGGGGGGCACACATGATGGAAGGTGTGCCTCTGCACCCTGAACAATATGAGATATATGCCCTCTCTTAACTCCAGCAGATATATAACCTGAGCCACAATATTTTAGGGGGGACACACACAATAGAAGGTGTACCTCAGCACCCTGAACAACATCAGATATGTGCCCCCCTTAACTGCAACAGTCAGATAACCTCACCTGCACCCAAACCAGAACCCTATTGCTAACTCCAGAACAAGTAATATCTAATGGGGGGCACACATGACAGGAAGTGTACCTCAGTACCCTGTACAAGATCACATACTTGCCCACAATTTATTCTAACAGATGCAGAGATGAACCATAATCTAAGTCCATGTAGGCCTTGCGGTCCCATTGTCCCTCAGTTCCATGTGGGAGCTTGTATTTGTTCCTGATTTAATGGGCCCTGTGCTTCTTTCTATCAATAAGTGTAGACACATTGTAATTAACCCTCATCTCCCTGTGGGAGTGCAGGGCCCTCTGGGTCCTGCTCTCCCACCCATCCGTAAGTGTTCAGACATTGCAATTAACCCTTGTGCTGCCAATGGCACAGTATCACAGTCACTATAGGGACATTGATAAAAATTTCCACCACAGTTTTAATCAAGCCCTGGAAACATGCATAACTGCATAAAACACCCAAAGGTGTACTACACTGCGTTTCGCAAAAAATCCATATCTCAAAATGTTTTTGAGATATAGCCCTCAAAAGGTACCCTGACGATGTTATCCTATGGGAAATTTCTCAACTTTTAAATGTTATAACTATGGAACCCATGTCAATTTTATCAGCAAACCATCAAAAGACACATATGTGGGGCAGCACCTTTGTACTCTGCAAATTTCAGCCCCAAACCATTTCTTTTGCAGTGAAGAGACAAAGAAACAATTTTTTTTAAAAGTAGTGCTGCAAATTGAGGCATATCCACAGTTGTTTCATGAAATAATGCTGCAATTTGCAGCATTATCTGTGAAACAGTACCATAATTTGCGAAAGTTTCACAAAAGTAGTGCCACAATTCACAGCATAGTGCCACTATTTGTGGCACTAAAATGACCCAAATAAAATAAACATATTTCTGGGCATCCTATGTTCCTTGGGCCATGATTAGGTAAACACAACTGTTGGTGTTTACCAAGGTGCATTATTTTTTGAGATATATAGTTTTTTCTATGTCACTAACTGAAAACAAAATGGCAGCAGCACAACACTACTCCAGCATTTGTGGCATCAAAAAGTGCTTTTGTGAAAGCAAAAAAGTGCTTTTGCATGGCACTTCTCATTTTTTCCATAGGAAATAATGGGAAACTTGAAATTTTAATAACTTTTGAATGGTCTAATATTTTTTCACCAAACCTTCAAAAGGCACATCTGTGACCCAGACCCCATATACCCAGAATGTTTCAGATCAATCTTCCAAGAAGTTTCAGAGATACAGCATGACAAAGAAATTGCCAAAACAGTGGTAATTTTCAAATTTTTTGACATTCTGCAGCTTCGTACCTGTACAACCAACAGGAACAAAACTTGCAAAATCCAGAGATCTATGGTACTCAATAGCACATGCAAACTTTCAGGCAAATGAGTCAAATGGTTGCAAAGTTACTAAAGTGCAAAATATTGGGTTTAACATAGAAGTGAGGCTAAACCCCATCTATAGTGGCATTCTGTGCCACTATATATATATATATATATATATATATATATATATATTAGAGCAAAAACTCAATTTAATGCATTAGTTAGGGTTGTTCCACAGTGACAAAAGTGAGGAAATTTGGTGTTAGGGTTGAAACCCCTTGGACCCCTCCCACCCCCCCAACCAGCATTGTATGTATTAAGTATCAGCCCCAACCTCACCCCATCACATGTGTAAAGCAGCAGAAGTGTAGCAGAATGGGGTGAGAGTTAGACCACGACTCTAATGCACACCCAATGCCCGCTGGGGGGTGGGCAGGGGTCCAAGGGAGTTTTCAACCCTAACACCGAATTTCACTTTTGTCGCTGTGGAACAACCCTAACTAATGCATTAAACAGAGTTTTAGCCTCTAATTTCTTCTTTTGAGAATGATAACAAGAAATAGTGAATGTAATGCAGCGGAGCGTGGGCCTTCTGGGCCCCGCACTCCCGCCACATGATGTCTTGAGGCATAGTAACAGGAACAGCAATGCAAACAGAAGTGCTAACAGTGGTGCACATGGTAATGCAAGTGTGAATGAGAACAGAAAGGGTAACGCACAAGGTGGCGTAGACGGGAACGGTCTGCCACGTAATGTGTTGTCACATAGTAACATGGTGCCTGCAAACGGAAATGTCAATGGGCATGGTGACGCAAAGTGAAACAGAAAGAGAAACAGTACTGTAGACACAAATGGCAAAAAATAACAGAAACGCAAGCGCAAATAAAAACGCAAAGGATAATGCACATGGTGGCGTAGACGTCAATGGTAAGTGAAACGGGTATGGAACCACAAGCGGAAAGAGCAACGGTAACAGTAATGTAAGCGCACATGCTGGTTTTCCCCAAAATCTGCATAGAGAAAGACAGTGAGTACAAAGAATGTATGCATAATAATGGGTATCGGAGCAGAAAATGAGGACTTGGAATACTAAATAGGTTATATCTCAGGAACTGTATGACTTAGAAATAAAATGTAAAAGTCATATGATTTATGACTGTCCTGGCTAGTTTTGTACTTAGCCCCCATCAGGAGGCTAAGCATTTTTCCGACGAAAAGTCCGTATCTTGCACCGTTTCCAAGATACGGGCCCTGAAAGGCGCGGCGAACGCCGTAATGTTATCCTATGGGAAAAAAAGAGGAGTTCGGAGCTCCATAACTTTGCCTCCATGTAATATTTTTTCACCAAACCACTGAAAGGCACATCTGTGGGCTGTTGGCTGTCTTTCCTCCAAATTTCAGGAAAAAAGACCAAACCGTTATTTTGCAGCAGGGTGCCAAAGGATTCCTGTAATGCGTCGGGCCCCGTAATGTTATCCTATGGGAAAAACCATCAACTTTGGAGTGCCGTAACTTTGGTGCCATGTAATATTTTTTCAACACAATACTGAAAGGCACATCTGTGAGATGTTGGCTGCGTTCCCTCCAAATTTCAGCCCAAAACTCCCAACCGTTCTTTTGCAGCGCAGTGTCAAAGAATTGCTGTCATTTTCCCACAGACTAGAAAACTACTGTCGCAATTTGCGAAAGCTTTTGCATAAATTTGCGACACTTTCGTGAGAGCACGAAAGTACTTTTATGAAGTGCTTTTTCCAGAAATTTGAAAATATATTTCTGGGGTGTTTTACCCCAAAATAAAGACATGGCTAGCAACCTCAGGGTCCGACTAGGTGAATAAAAAAGAATTAGGTTGCTAGAGGGTCCCAAATTTAAATGCCAAGCATTTTTCTGATCACTAACTGAAAACAAAATGGTGGATTTACGAAAGTAACAGGGCCATTTGCGAAAGTAAAAATGCATTTGTGACACTGTCGAACTTTTTGTTAACTTTTCCCATTGACTTATAATGGGAAATTGTTTTTTGAATAACTTTTGAACCGTTTAATATTTTTTCAACAAATCTTCGAAAGGCACATCGGGGACCCTGGCCACACATTCCCTGAAGATTTTGGGCTTGTCGCACAAACTGTGCAACCTGTATGCGCGACCGTAGAATTCCAGAAAAAGCGTAAATGCGCGCGCAGATCACGCTTAATAACTCCGCAGCTGTATATCCGACTGGTACGAAACTTGGCAGATCCCAAGGCCTATGGTTCTTGATTGTGTATTTCCAAATTTCAGGCAAATCTGTCAAACGGTTGCAAAGTTATTAAGGTGCAAAATTTTGGGGTTTAACATAGAAATGGCTCCTCAACCCTAACTATGGTAGCACGGTATAACATATATATATATATATATATATACACACACACACATATATATATAAATATATAAATATATATATATATATATATATATATATATATATATATATATATATATATATATGTATATATATGCACTCCTAAATATTTTATATATTTTCTCTGCCCATGTGAAACCTGCTTCTGAAATACCTGACTTTCTGCATTTGTTATTGAGGGACAAAAACTGTGGTTTTTCAACATTAACCTTATAAGCAGATATCTCTCTGAAATTCTTTGTAACTTCCCAAGTTGTTTTAATTGATTTCTTTGGGTGTGATAGGGAGATCAGGGTGATTGTCCACATATGTTCATCGAGCCTTTTCACAAATACAATGTGAGGAGCTTGCTCGATTCTTTGCAGATAAGGTGACTGACATCAGGGCTGAGACTCGCACAGCACTCGCCATGGGAGTTGCCGTGGTCCAGCCTACGGTTACAGGTACCCCATTTTCCTGGAGTTCCTTCGAAAGGCCGGAAATTGATGATGTTATGAGGATTGTCCAGGGTATGTGGGCCACAAGCTGTAGTTTAGACCCGGGTCCCACTGGCCTGATTATGGGCTGTGGTGAGGTTATCAGTCCGGTGCTAGCTAGGATAATCTGGTGCTCCTTAGACTCTGGTGAATATCCCCACTCCCTGAAAGAAGCAGTGGTGACACCAGTGTTGAAAAAGGCTTCTTTGGACCCAGACTCCCTAGCCAACTACAGATCCATCTCGAACCTCCCCTTTGTGGGGAAGGTTATTGAGAAAGTGGTGGCAGCCCAGTTGGACAACCATTTATACATCCATAACATCTACAACCCTCTTCAATCAGGTTTTTGAAAGAGACATAGCACTGAGACTGCGCTGGTTCGGGTGCTCAATGATCTTCTGATGGCGAGAGACCAGAAAAAATGGTCCATCTTGATCCTTTTGGATTTGTCAGCAGCATTTGACACCGTAGACCATGGGGTGCTGCTCAAGCACCTGAGATGCATCTGTGGGTTATCGGGTGTGGTACACAGATGGTTTTCCTCCTTCCTCACAGGTAGAACTCAGAGGGTCGTATCGGGGATATTTTCTTCTGATCCTACTGCTCTGTCCTGTGGGGTGCCTCAGGGCTCTGTGCTGTCTCCCATGTTGTTTGCGGTGTACATGCTTCCCCTTGGAGACGTTGTAAGACGATATGGGCTGGAGTTTCATTGTTATGCCGATGATACCCAGCTCTATCTGTCTTTGCACCTGACCAGAATAGAGCACAACTGCCTCAGTGAGATCCAGGGTTGGATGAGGTCCAGCTGGTTGAAGTTGAACTCTGGGAAGACGGAGGTGATGGTCGTGGATCCTGGCTGCCGGATTGAGGGGCCGGGGGCCATTCAAACCTCAGGTTTATTCCTGGGGGATGTGGAGCTCCCTGCCTCTGAATGGGTACGAGACCTGGGGGTGATCCTTGATGATCAGCTGACATTGCGTGTGCAAGAGTCGTCGGTTGTTAAGGTATCCTTTTACCATCTTAGGAACATCGCTAGGATTAAGCGCCTTGTTCCATCTGGCAACCTGCCTACATTGATCCACGCCTTTGTGACCTCCCGTTTGGACTACTGCAACTCCCTCTACTTTGGGCTTCCTGGGGTTGATATCTGCCGCTTGCAGCTAGTGCAGAACTCAGCTGTCTGGTTGTTAATGGGGACCTCACATTCTTCCCATATTACACCAGTGCTGCGGGATCTGCACTGGCTGCCAGTTCAGTGGCAGATCACCTTTAAAGTCGGATTACTGACATATAAAGCCCTACACGGTTTGGGCCCTGATTACCTGAAAGATCTTCTGGTGCCTTACCTTCTGATGCGATCACTCCGCTCAGCCAACGAGGGGTTGCTAGAGATTCCGAGGGTAGTTTTAAAATCTTCAGGCACCCGCGCTTTTAGTTTTGTGTCGCCGACCCTCTGGAATTCTCTACCCCATTGGATTAGAGAGTGCACGACAGTGGAGGGCTTTAAAAAAGGCCTAAAATCCTTTTTGTGGACAAAGGCATTCAGTGATGATACAGATTTTAACTAATGCTGTATATTTTAGCTTGGATTTTAATTTGTTTTGTGATGTTTTTATGATTCTTATTTTGTAATGAGCCTTGATTCCAGAAAGGCGCAAAACAAATAAAGTCTATGATTATTATTATTACTGTTATTATTATCATATAGTGAACATGTGTATATTTTGCCCATCCATTTTATACCCTTTATCTGCTTATGTTTGATAATGTTCCTGGCTAACAGATCAATAAAAAGGTTGAAAAGTAAAGGGGATAAAGAACAAGCTCACCTAGTCCCCCTACCAAATTTGAAACCAGGTGAAACAATCCAGTTAGTAAGAACTGATGCTGAGGTGTCTTTATATAGTGCCTCTGTCCAATTAACTATTTCATACGAGAATCCATACATTTTGATGATTTGGAAAAGATAATACCAATGTGAAGAATCAAAGGCTTTTTTTGCATCTATAAAGAGCAAGCACATAGGTTCCTTAGCTGTTCCAGCAGATTTTATCAAGTGAAATAATTTACCGGTATTATCACTTGCAGTTCTTCCACTGAAAAAGCCTGTATGGATTGGTAATATAGCTGCTTTTATATGTTTTCCTAATCTGATCACAAGAACTTTAGCAATTATTTTAGTACTGGTATTGATAAGAGTTATAGATCTGTAATTATTGACTAATGTAGGATCTTTATCTGGTTTTGGCAAAACTGTTATTAGTCTTTGTAGCATGAAGATGGGGAGAATACCATTATTGTATGCTTCTTTATATACAGTACTTGCTCCAGGACAGGTGCAAAATCATCCACGAAGGCATAATAAAAGTTTGCAGAACAGCCATCCATACCAGGTGCCTTATTTTTCTTTAAATATTTTATTGCTTTTTATCTCATTAATGGATATTTTATTGATTTATTTTTTACTTGCCTGGCTCCCACAGCTTTCAGAGGAGGCCTCGAACCCCCTCTTACTCCATCCTCCAAGGCATTCCTCCAAGGCTAACCATCCCTGGTTTCATCTGTGCTTGGGGGGGCCGGGGGTGTATACATGTTTTCCCCATTTTACTCTCTTTGCTCCCTGAGGATGCTGGTGCGAAGGACGTATGTCCAGGCAGATGATGTGTTGATGCACGCCATTGCCAAGCGCCCACAGCATCCTCCCCTCCCCGACACTGAAGAGCTGCCAGTGCCCCAAAAGCCCATGATTCCACTGGCCCTAGGGGCATTGGGTGCTTAAAGCACCCCTGGTGACCCACCCCAGAAGGAGGAAGGCATCCATTGGGATGCTCAATCCTCCCCCCCTCGACCCCCTGGCAAACCATCCGTTCCCGAACCTGGGTCACTGGTGTAGTGTGAGGTGTGGCATCCAGCACCTCAGTCCTCAGCGCCACTGGGCCAGCCTAGATATTTGATTTTTCAGATCTTTAGTGTGGGTTTCAGGAAGTTTAATTATTTCCAGGTCACTAATATAAAGTGTCTTATAATAATTCTCATTCTCTTTATTTCCTTAAAGCTGTGAGTTAACTGCATATGAGATTATTTTTATGCTTTTTATATTTTGATTGCTTTTCACTTGCTTTAGCCTAATAACAAGACTCTTGCAAGCCTTGGACCCCCCCCCGGGTCCTGATTAAATACACATAAACCCCGCCCTGGGTTTCTAGCTCACTCCTCTCTAGCTCCCCCCATCCTTATTCCACTATGTGTTTCAAATCGTGGATCCTGTTCTGGTCCTTCTTCTATCTCATATCGCATGCCCAATATATGCCACCTCAAACCTTTATTACTGTGGATACTAATCTGATCTGCTCTGTAACTAGTTCCTGTCCCTACATGGATATATGCCTTTTCAACTCCCCAATTCTTCAACACTATTTTCATATTACCTTTAACGCTGGTACACAAAATGAATTACCACCTCAGCTTATGACTTCCGCCAACATCATAGAGGCATCACCTCTACAGATAGCAGTCAGAGTACTCATCTCTGCCACCCTTAGTGTGAAGGGCAAAAAATGTTGGGGCATGCCCCCCCCAGGATGATGGCCCACAAGAGTTCTATTTGTCAAAAAACACGCAATTAGCATTTGACATATTAAGCAACATTATCCTAGTCACCCTAAATAAATATGCCCCTATAGTTAAGGTGTGAATAGCAAAAAATGCATGTAGATGGTTCACACCATTGTTAAAATCTGCACTGACTGAAAGAGATAACCTACGGAAAAAAAGCATGCAAAACCCAGTCTGCTGCGGACTGGTGCAAGTTCAAAAGGGCATGAAACTCATGTACTAGAATGGGTAGGGATACAAAAGCTGCATACTATCATTTTGAATTTATCTCTGCCTCCAAAAATCCTACAAAATTTTGGAAAACCATCAAGGACTTGTCTGGTCACATGTCCTGTGGATCACTACCTGATGAAATCTCCTTAAACAATAACACAATTAGTGACAGACTGGAAGTTCTGGATGCCTTCAATAATCACTTTGTGACTGCAGGCTTAGCCTTCGACAATTCCCCTGCAAATTTGATACGCTCTCAGGTGGATAATCAAGGTGCAGATCCTAGCACCACCGATTCAGTCCTCCTTGCGTCCTACTGCTCTGAAAGAAGTTGAAGACCTGTTGCTAAAACTGGATGTAAATAAAAGTGCTGATGCGGATACCCTCGACCCATATTTCTTGAAGATGGCCATCCATGCGTTAGCCGTGCCCATAACCCATTTATTTAACCTATCATTAACTCAAGGATCCATTCCTTCAATATGGAAAACTGCACATCATACGCCTGTTCAAGTCCGGAAATCCCTGTGATCTAAATAATTACAGACCAATTTCGATTTTCCCTGTCTTGTCAAAATTACTGGAAAAAGTCATAAGTAACCAGTTGAGGCAGTATCTAGAAGCTAATAACCTGCTTAATCCAGTCCAATCAGGGTTTAGAGCTAAACATAGCACCATCACAGCACTTGCCAAAGTGACTAATGACTGGCAAAGAGAGCTAGACAACAGGAATTACACCTGCGCTGTATTCTTGGACCTGAGCAAGGCCTTTGACACTGTCGACCATTCTCTGCTACTCTCTTACCTGACCTCACTAGGTGCTGACCCATTATCTTTAAAGTGGTTCAACAACTACCTCTCTGATCGTTTTCAGCAGGTGAAAGCGGAAGGAGATCTCTCAACTCTCAAACCTCTCCTAAGATGTGTTCCCCAGGGTTCTATCTTAGGACCAATCTTATTTGCAATGTACATCAACAATATTGATGAAAGCATAACTAAGGCCAACATTCATCTGTTTGCAGATGACACAGTTCTTTACATAAGCCACCCATCATTACAGTCTGCATGTAATGACCTTCAATCTGAGTTCAACCTGCTGCAACACCAACTCTAAAAAACTATTACTTAACGCCAAGAAAACAAAAGCAATGCTCTTTTCTCCCTCTGCCCAAATGGTAAGTTCAGCCCTATCAGATCCTGTGCTGCAGATTACTACAATTCTTGGTGAGAAGTTGGAATTTATCCCTAAATTCAAATATAAAAAATTACAACAGAGACTTGGCCTGTTCTTTAGGACAGTCTGCTTCTTAACTAGAGATGCCAAACTACAGCTGGTAAAATCAACCTTTCTATCCTTGATAGATTATGCTGACATCCTCTACAGTCACTGTCCCATTTCCTACCTCACCAAACTTGACACATTATATCATAGAGCTTTGAGGTTCATCACAGGCCTGCCTTATTCCACTCACCACTGCTCACTATATCAATCAGTGGAGTGGAGTTCTCTTCAATTCAGGCATGATAAAAATGCAGCCTTATGGACCCTGAGAGCCATCTCCAAAATACTGCACCAATACATTACAGACTGTCTTCCTATAAAACCAATAGGCAATTATGCCCTGAGAAGTTGCATTCTCTCCTACTGATGGTTCCCAAAGTTAGCACTCACTTTGGCAGGGCTGCTATAAGCTTCACACTGTCCTCCTTGTGGAATAAATTGCAAAAAAAACTGAAACTGAGGTCACCCATCGGCATCTCATCTTTCAAGCTCTTATATTCACGTCTCAGAAATTATTAGTGCAATTGTTTCCCATGACCATAAATTGTCATCATGCTAACCTGTACCATTTAACCATGAAAGAATTACTTCTAGTGCTTGTCTCCTCCTTAGCCCTGGTCTGTCATCATGCTTTCATGTAACACCTTGATGCCTCTGTCCTCCCTTTGATGCTGGTCTATCTTCTCGCTTTCTCCAGCCTTCTTTTCACAACTCTATACTGCACTCATTCACAATCTACATGCAGTCATATACTATAAAAGTCCTAACTCCCCTTTCCCTCTCCCCGTAGGCCCCCCCCATTGCATCCGTTCTATCGACCTATCCTTGGGACTTCACTTCTCACAATGTTTATCCTTCTCTAACATATTACATACCCCTCCTGGTACCCCATCTGCCATTAATTGGTGGTTCTCCAAGCCATTTTCATGGCTAGTACTAATGACTGCCCCGGTAAATGAACTAACTGGTACTTCTATACAGAGAACATGGTTTATATACAGTTGCATGGTTCAATGGTGGACCTGCCCCATTGTATTTGAATCCTCTTCTGTTATGGCTTGCCTTGTCTTCCTTTTATCATTTGACTCCCTATTACTGCACCATTGTGTTTGTGTTTATATACTTATTTACATGTATTTGTATGTTTTTATGATGGATGTTACCCGACCCTGTTCTAACCAGGTCTATCTTGTAAAAGAGCTCTGCTCAATGATGTTCACCTGGATAAATAAAGCTTTTGATTGATTGATTAATTAATTTGTGCCCTTCTATAAGCAAATTCAGCCTCACTTCTTAGGATTTTATTGTATTCCATTTTTATTTCGACCTCTTTATCCAGTTTCTTTCATTGTTACTGTTTTGTAGTTCTTGTTCTATTTTTTTTATTTCTTTCAGTTTTAACTGCCCCCTTTCTAATTTAGCTTTTTTCTCTGTAGTGAGATACCTATCAAAACACCCCTTATATAGCACTTTAAAGCTTCCCATGTTGTGGACCAGTTAGTATCTTTGGGATTATTATGAGTATAGAATTCCATAATCTATTCTTTTATTTTAATCATAATTTCTTGTTTCTCAATTAAGAAATTATTAACTCTCCATGTGGTATTTTTCTCTCTTGCAATACAATTAGTAATTAGGAATACAGGGCAATGGTCTCGTAGTATTTTACTGTTTAACTTCTGTGATAAAATTACTTGGCATAAAAATGTGATCTATTCTAGAACCCTTCCTAGAGACTGGTGATCAAAAAGTGTACTCTCGTAAGTCTTCATTTATAATTCTCAAAACATCTGTAAGATGTAAGTGTTCTGTCATATCTAATAAATCCCAATCAGATTTTCTCAATGAAAAGTTCCTTACAGATCTTTCTTTTGTAGGGTCAGCTATACAGTTAGTATTTCCTGCTACCAACAAAGCGCTATTTAGAAAAGGGGTGACTATGTAAACTATCTTAGTAAAGATTTTATGTGAACCATTTCTTGGCCTGTATATGTTTATTAGTGTAACTTTTTTCTCATCTAAAATGCCATTGAGAGTGATAAACTATCCTTTGGGATCTTCTATGCTATTAATTGAAAATTCACCCCTTTGTTAATTAGTATAAAAACTCCAGCTTTCTTGGAATTATCTCCTGCTCCAAAAACTTGGGAGACCCACTCTCTGCACATTAGCTCATAATCTTTCTTAGAAAGTTATATGTGCATCATTTTTTAAAAGATCTTAGGACCTTGTATGTTTTTAACTTTCTGTTTATTCTTCTAAAATTCCAAGAAATATTATTAATTGATCCTGACGTAAAATGAAGAGAAGAACCTAAAAGACTGAGGGGGTTTGTGAGTCTGATTGTCTATAAATACCACTCTTTCCACCTTTCATACTTTATCTTTTTGCTCAATAGAACCCTCACCATCGCATCTACTATTTAGATAGAAAGTGGAATAAGAAAAGAAAAGTGAGTGAAGGGAAAGTGAAGTTTTCATATGAATATTAGTAAAATAGAGGGGGGGGAGAGCTGTATTATAAAGAAAACATACAGCCAATCTAAGAAAAGATTGTATAGAACATAAAGGATTTTTTTAGTAGACCTAAGTAATAAACTACTGACACTACCCCATAACAAATATCCTCATGAAATGTAAATATCCTATCCAATCTAGGCATCAGTATTTTGTTAAAACATGTTGATAAGCAAATAAAAACAGCTAGATACACAAAACTCACATCCTTTAACATTCTTTCACAAGTTCCCCCAATGCATTCATAAAGGTAATACATTAGCTGTTGAAATACCAATGTGCAAATTAAGATTTGACTAAGTTTATCCTATGCATTCTATTGTTACTAAATGAAATAATAATATAAAAAATGTGCAGATTGAACTACCTTATATAGCTAGAAAATGTGTAAAAAGAGAAAACCCTTTTTTTCTCTTCTCTTTTACCTTTTTTCTATTCTCCTTTCCTTCCAATTAAGCCTCATAAACAAAATTCTATTAACAAACAGTGAAGTGTACAAAAAAGTCCTACTTACAGTTTATTGTAAAACATTTCATGCAGCTGAGCGGTGAGATTTTGTCAAACTGAGGTATAACATCTGTGAAACAAATTATAATAATATTCAATGTCCTTGTTTTTATAAAAATTAGTAAGAAATCATAACATCATAGTCATGAGGGAAAGTAAAATAGAAAACCTTTCCACTATTTTTAAACATTTGTTCCTTTGTTGTCAAAGATAGATTAAGTCAATAGTTGTTCTTTGTAAACTGCCTTTTAGAACGAGGTGGACAGAATGTTTTTGGACTAGAATTTAAACTTGTTCCACAATCCATAGCATGAGCCAGACTTGATATCTCCTAAAGTTTGAATTAAAAAAATTACAGTTTAAGAAACTATTCCAAAATGACTGAACCCAAAATTTGGTAGGGTTAGCTATCATCCCAAGCATACATTTGTACATTTAGTCACATAAAATCCTTAAGTGTCCATGCATTTTTTTTAAGTGCAATTTTTATTAAGTCATAGTAGTATTACAATGTAGTTAATTCATCACAAGGTCACAGTATATCATGACACAATCAGTTTACACATCACGAGTACCAGTTTAATACTGTTAGATCACTAAGAATTTTATGCAATCCCCCTCCCCTCCCATAACACTAAAATTATACAGTGTTATATTATGAAGAGTGGTAATATTAGAGCCATCAAGTCATTCCAAGAGACATTATCCAGCTCAGAGTTTTCCATTTCTTCAATAACAAATCCTAGCTTTTCATATATAATTGTTTCTTTAAAGATGCACATCCAATCATGAGTGATCCTCTGAGGGAGGCTTTGGTTGTTCCTGTTTTTAAGTATCATTCTCTTGAGGGCTAGAGAACCCAGTGTAACAATTTTTTGTTGGATCAGGTCCAAATCAGTTAAGTCATATAAGTTTAAAATTAATATCAAAGGGGAGCAGGACATTTTTTTCCCCAAAAATTCCAGATAGTTCTTGTGATATCTCTTGCCACCATTTTTGAATAATTGGGCACTCCCATGAATTATGTATTAACGTGCCCAGTGTGTTACAGCCATGCCAACATTGATTTGAATAGTTAGGATTAATTTTGGTTAGTAATTGTGGAATAAAATATGCCCAATTGATAATTTTTTATTGAATACTTTTATTTCTAGCTAAGATAATATTCCTATTGGCTCCTATTTTAATAGCTTGCAATTGATTAATTTAAAGTGAAATATTTGCTTCTTTCTCCCAAGAAACATTTTGTTTAGACTTGACAGTTACCAGATCACCCAGTATTAATTTATAGACTAGAGAAAGCCTTTTTGTTTTAAAAGAAGTAATCATTCTTTCTTCTTCTTTGAGAGTTTCCTCCAGTTTGATGGACCTAATTTCATGTTTCCTGCAGAAGTTTTTAAAATAATTCAAGTAATTTTGGAAATGTTTATTTTTGCTTGTTTGCTGAAACTGACTAAATGAAATAAACTTGCCATTATTAGTAAACTGAATCCATTCACTAAAACCCTCCTTTTGGAGAAGAGCAAATATCTTGTTATTATGATTAGCTTTTGAATTTAAATTCAAAATACATGGGGAATGCAACCATAGAAGTCTGTCTAATTTATAAGATTGTTTTGCTTTTAGGGCACAATCCAAAAACTGAAATAGGTGTCCTTTGTCCTTAAGTAATTTATAATTGGGCAAACATAGTAAATTCTTAACTGTTAAAAAGAAGTTAATTTTATTTAGCTCCTTTTTTAAGAACCTGCATCTCTAGCTGTGGGAAAAAGGACCATTCCCACATCATTGATAAAGTTTGGGCCAACATATACTTCCAAGGATCTGAGCATCCAAAGCCTCCCTCCCTAATGGGTCTTGTTATTAAATGACAGGCAATCCTAGGGGATCCTCCCCTGCCACAAAAATTTAGAAAAATTATTTTAATCCCTAAAAATCATTTAATACCCAGAGAACCTAACATTGATTGTAACACAAAAATCAAATAAGGTAGCAACATCGTTTTAATGGTTTAAACCCTTCCCCACAATGATAGGGACAGGTTCCACGATAAATCAAGTTTACTTTTGATTTTTTCTTTAGCCTGTTGATAATTAATTTGAATACTTGTAGTTTTATTAGTTAATGTAATACCTACATATTTTATTTGTGTTGTTTTATTAAAGTTATTTAAAGTCAAGAAAGTTACATTAGAAGGCTTCCTAGATATTTGCATAATCACTGATTTTTGTTGATTAAGTTGATATCCTGAGAAACTTGGAAAATATTTCTATAATTTTTAATGAGGCATCTACTGAGTTATTTAAGTCAGAAAAAATAAACAAAGTATTGTGTGCAAATGCACTAACTTTGAAGTTTTGACCTTGCATTGGAATCCCTTTAATCTCTGGGCAGTCTATGATTCTATTTAACAGGGGTTCTATACATACAAGAAAAATCAATGGGGACAGGGGGCAGCCCTGTCTCACTCCGGCCTCCATTGAAATTTCAGGTAAGGGGATATCATTTACTAAGATGTTAGCTGAGGGATTACTTTATAATGCCTACATAAGCTGATATAAGTTATTAGGAATGTTCCATTGTTTCAAAACATAGAACATATGTGTTCTATTAATTAGATCGGAGACTTTACTGGCATCAAGTGCCAGGGCATAATATACATCTGGGAGATCTTGAAGATATTCAAAACATAATTGCACTGTTTTGATAGTTGTAGACACCATTCTTCCTGGGATAAACCCATTTTGGTCTTGGTGGATGTGGAGGGATATCAAAGGCAATAGTCCATTTGCTATAACGTTTGCTATAATTTTATAATCACTGTTTAATAGAGCTATAGGATGCTAACTACTAGTGGATTCCTTTGGCTTATTTTCTTTATGAAGTAAGATTATTTTAAACATAAGCATTGAGTCTACAATAACCCCCTCCCCATCCACCCATTCCTGCATCATTCTTTGAATCTAGGGGATTAAATATCTTTGAACTTTTTAAAAAAATCATTAGTTAGCCCATCTGGGTCTGGCCTTTTTTCATTTGGCAAATCCATAATAGCAGTTTTGATTTCCTCGAGAGTAAAATGTTCCTCAGACATATTAAAGGAATTAAGCTTGCTATTATTAATAAAGGATTCCATTACTACTGGATTAGATATTGGAGACATTTTATATATATTAATAAAATATACCAACAAAATTATAGGTAATGATAACCAGTCAGATTTAATTTATACTAGGAGTTTGTACTAGGAGTTTGTAAGAAGTACAGAAGGCTATAAGCCCATAGCGTACTCCTCCCAGAACTGGGTTAGTGGACCCCACAGTCTCTATTGCGTATTAGAAGGTAATTATCCAGATTATGCTTAAATGAACTAAAGGAACCCACATCTACCACTGAACTTGGAAGGGTATTCCAGTAGGAGACAATTTGATTTTGTGAATTTTTAAGGGTAGATATTACATTTATTTCTCTCCTTTTTTTAAGCAAGTAAGCAAGTAATTTCCCTGATTTAGCTCCTTGCAAGTATCTTGCTTGCTTAACTTTTTAAAGATTATTTTCTTGTTCTTTTGCTATTATATGTTGCCATCTACACCTACGTTCAAGCAACTGTGCGTCATATTTATTATAATCGTTTAATATTAGTGAATCCAGTTCTTTCAGTCTCTGTTGAATTGTTACTAGTTCTTTCTTTTTGGACTTATTTGTCCAGGCTTGGTGTGAAATGCAGATGCCCCTTCTTGTTATAAATGCATCCCAAAGAGAGGAAATAGATTGCTGTCCTGTGAAGTTATAGTGTCAAAATCCCTGAACTGATATAGTAATATTTTTCTATAAACAAGTTATCCTTCAATAAATCATTTTTAAAAGACCAAGTTCTCGTACCATAATTATGGTGTTGAGGCAACTTACATTGAAGTTCAACTAGAGAATGATCTGAAATTATAATAGAATACATTTTATTCAGGATAATATTAGAAAGTAGATTTTTTGAAGTAAAAATATAATACAATCTTGAGAAATTATTGTTTTTTTGATCATGGAAAGTAAAATCTTTATCCTGTGGATTATAAAGTCTCCATGGATCCTCTAGATTATTTTCACTTAAAAAAGATTTTAAGGACTTAGATTTTTTTATTTATTTTGGTAATATTCTTATTCTTTTCTAAATAAGGATCATTCAAGGCATTAAAATCCTCTACAATAATGGTGTTTTGTGACTGTAATTGAATTATTGCCTGAGTTAAGGTAGCAGTGAAATAGGATAGTTAACAAAAGGGCCACAAATTGATCCTATAGTAATTGAATAATTATTACCAATAAGGCCCTTCACTAAGGAGATTCTACCCTCTGTGTCTGACCATTTATCTTGCAGTTGAAATTTTAATCTTATGCTTAATAAAATGGTCTTAAGTGTGCATGCATTCAATACAAAACCATAGAAGAAGCCATAGAAAAAATATTTAAGTACCCGTCGGTACCTTCAAATAGGCAATCTCTCACACAGTCTGTTGCAATACCTAGATCAGCCCACCACATGTTTAGATTAAAACACAGAGGAACCTCTGGTCCAGTGGGAGAATAACTGTGGAATGTCTTGGAAACCCAACCATTCTGTTCCATCCCTACGCTGCCCAAGTGTGTATCAAATATGTCAAATGAAAATATTTTGCAATATTGTTATCCCACACAGCCCAATCAGGGGTAGAAAAGAAAAAAAAGAACTTTAACTAAAACAGAATGGTAACATTTTAGATATTTAGTTGCATTGCTCTCGATGTGCAGAAGTAAGTTAACACAAACAACGTTTTAAAATTAATGTACTTTTCCATTGTTCTCTCAGCTGAGCTGACCATTCATGACACAGAAAGGTGGGCACCCTTCTCATCATGATGGGTCCAACATCAGCCTAAACTCCTCCAGCTCCAAGCAATAGCCAATGCATATCATGTTAGAAGAAACTAATACATTTTCAGGTTTACCCTGTTCACATTTGCCCTTGGTAGAAAAAAATGAGGAAAAGAAGGAAAACAAAAAAAATTGCTCATATTTTTGTAACACATATTTTAGATTGGAGCCAGAACAATGAGAGAGCTGAGGGAAAGAAAACTGCCTTTTATAGGTATCACTCTATTAAATGTCCATTTTAGTTGCCTTCCGAGGGTTGAAAGTGAAATCAAAATTTTCAAACACTTTAGGTAGATCTCTCTTCAAACCAACTTTTGCAGCCTCAAAACCATTGCAGGTTAAAGTATCTGAAGGGTCTATATATGTATGTCTTCCATGTTTATAACGTTTAAAATAATTAAGTACAGTAAATTAAAAAAAAAAAGTACCTCAAGGTGCCCATATTTTAAAAGTTGTGGGGAAAAGCAGGCTGTACTTAATACCAGCTTCACTTAAACTTCTCTTAGCTGGGAGAAAGCAATCATGTGTTTTAATTGTTTCTGGTGGCAAGTCATTGAAAATCTTAATTTTACACCTTTCTTAATCTAGAACAGATTTATTAGGGAGAATATTTTGATTGTAAATATTTTGACGACAATTCATGAACTTTAGGAGACAGGATCTAACTCTTTCTTCTGGTGCTGGCATGGGCTTTAAGGATTGATAGGCCCTCTGAATACTATAGTTTTCATTATTGGAAGGGGGGCCTACCAGATAGAGGAACAGTTGGCCACTTTCCTACTATTTTTAACTCTTTCTTCTGTTTCTTTTGTTACATGGTTCTCTATGCTGCTGATTCTGCATTCTACATTGTTAATTTTGATTTTATAGAAACATGGAAACATAGAAATTAAAAGCAGATAAGGACCACTTGGCCCACATAGTCTGCCCATTTTCCCTATCTACTGCAATACCACAGATCTTACTTGATCTCCTGCCTTAACCCTCTGTTTCCTATTGCTAGGGTTCCCTTGTGCCTATCCCATGCATTCTTGAATTCCCCTACTGTTTTTGCCCCCACAACCTCCTCTGAGAGTCTGTTCCATGCATCCACCACCTTTTCTGTGAAAAACACTTCCTCACGTTATCCCTGTGTCTACTCTCCTCCAGCCTCATATCATGATCTCTTGTTCTTGAACATCTTTTTTTCTGAAAGATGCTACCCTCTTGTACCTTATTTATGCCCTTGACGTATTTGAAGGTCTCTCTGTCATACCCACCCTCTCTCTCCACTCTTTCAGGGTATACATATTGAGGTCCTCTAATCTCTCCTTATATGACTTTTGGTGCAGACCCTGCACTACTTTTGTTGACCTTCTCTGAACTGCCTCTAATCTGTGTATATCCTTCTGGAGTTGCAGTTCCAGAACTGGACACAGCAGTCTAGATAGGGACTCACCAATGATTTGAACAGTGGTATCACCACCTCCTTTTTTTTGCTAATGATACCTCTCCCTATGCACTCCAGCACCCCACTGGCTCTTCCCACAGCCTCTTCACGATGGTCATCAGTACCTTCCCCCATCATGTACACATCTACCTGGGTTTCTGTGCCCCAAATGCCTGATTTTACACTTATTTGCATTGAATCATAGCTGCCACTATCTTGATCACTCCTCAAACCTGCGCAGGTCCCTCCTCATTTTTTCTACATACACCCAGAGTGTCAACCCTGTTGCAGATCTTAGAGTCATCTGCAAAGAGGCATATCTTCCCTTCCAACCCCTCTGCAATGTTGCTTATGAAGACATTAAAGAGGACTTGCCCCAGAACTGATCCTTGTGGCACCCCACTGGTCATCCTCCTCTCCTCAGAATGAATTCTGTTTACCATCACCCTCTGTATTCTATCCCTTAACCAATTTTACCAGTTTACCACCTTAGGACCTACTCCCAGGCTGCCCTGCTTGTTTACAAGCCTCCTATGTGGAACGGTGTCAAAGTCCTTGCTGAAATCCAGGTAGGCCACATCCACCGCTCCTCCCTGATCTAATTTCCTGGTCACCCAGTCAAAGAAGTCTATCAGATTTGTTTGACATGACCTTCCCACTGTGAATTCATACTGCTTAGGATCCTGTGATCTGCTGGATTCAAGATATACTGTACCACAATCTTTTCTTTTAGCAATGACTCCCTACCACTGAGATCATGCTGACTGGCCTGTAATTACCAGCCTCCTCCCTGCTTCCACTTTTGTAGAGAGGGGCTATATCTTCCCTCCCCCAGTCCCACAGAATCACTCCCATTTCCAGTGATTTATTGAACAGGGCTGTCAGTGGTGCTGCAAGCACTTCTCTAAGCTCCTTTAATATTCTTGGATGCATCCCATCCGGCCCCATTGCCTTGTCCACTCTCAGTTTTGCAAGTTCCCTTAGGACTCTGTCCTCCC
Source organism: Neoceratodus forsteri (assembly GCA_016271365.2). Lineage (NCBI taxonomy): Eukaryota > Metazoa > Chordata > Ceratodontiformes > Ceratodontidae > Neoceratodus > Neoceratodus forsteri. The sequence goes on from CM057450.1 coordinate 1,228,214,211, forward strand.
TAAATGGACTGGTGTTCAACTCCCTTCCATTGAGGCTCCTGTTGCTAAACTGAGCTCCCACGCCTTCCCCTTCTACCGTGAATACTGAACAAAAATATTTGTTCAGGATTGCTGCTTTCTCCAGGTCCTCCTCCGCACACTCCCTTCCTTCCCCGTTTAGCCTACCAATCCCACCCCTGGTCTTTCTTCTTTTACTAACATATCTGAAGAATGTCTTGCCCCCTTTTATTACTGCCTGGGCAATATTTTCCTCTGTTTGTGCCTTTGTGCTCCTGACTGCTTTCCTTCTCTTCCTTTGTTTTTCTAGATACACTTCTCTGTCATTCTCCAGTGAATCTACTTCTATTTTGACCACAGCTATTTTTGCCAGGGAGTCAGAAACTGATATTTTAATTGTAGAAAATTCTGCCATAATTAACTGAAAATGCTTAGCAGTACTGAGGGAGAAGTATTCTTCAGTAACTGAACTATCATCATCACACTGTCTTGTTTGGTCTATAACCAGACATTTTGTAATTTTTTTACTGTTAACCAGGTCTTGGAATATAAATAAAATATCAGCCATGGTCACAGAGTCAGTGTACATTCGCACCTCCATTATATTCATTTTATTTTTTATTTTATAAAAATCTTTTTGTAATTTTTGTAATTGAATCCTTGAATCCTTAGTAATCATAGAGTGGTAGTATTTAAGATAATTGGCCAGATTTTTTACAGTTTACAGAGTTAACTATACCTCATCAGGGTATCCCATGACTTTGGTTACCACGATTGAGCACCTACCAAAAGGGCGACTCAATCATGGCTCCTGTCATCAGAGCTAAGGAAGGTGGGTGACTGGATGGGGGATGCATAAAATAGCAACGTCCTGTCACTACATGCCTCACGGACATGGGGGTGGAGCACGCCAAGTGGGGTGGGAGGGATGGAGGCGTTGTATGGGGTGGTGCTGTGGTGAGCTGCTGAGCTGCTGCCATAGTGTGGTGGGTGGGTTCAGGGCTGTGGCAGGAATGGTGCTGGGTTTGGGTCTGGGCGCAGGTACTATTTGTTGCTCCTGGCCCCAGATTTTATTTATGCTGTGTTTGCACCCCCCTGACATGCACCCCCCTGGAGTTGAGAATCCTTAAGTAGGGGGTGCCGGGGGGTGCAGCCTCCCATGTAAAACAACAAATCCCAACTCCCCAGAGCCATTTTGCTGTGCGCTGGGAGTACATCACTGAAATATTTTTTCGGCGATGTGCTAATGCCCTATTACATAGATCCCCTTGTCAGTTTCACTGTTCAGTTTTCACTCAGTCACAGTCTTTTCCTTACAGGTAGGAAAGGAAAAAATAGCTTTTCTTCTTAGACAGTCTTTATTATCTTTGTTAATTGCACATTATGTGGTGCTACTATACTTTTATTAACTGATTTAAATGCCTAGGGGGGCTTATAGAGCTCACCGAGATGCATTTGCACAGACCAGCGCCATGAAGTCAATCAACCTACATTACTTAAATTAAAATAAATATATCTAATACATATTAGATAGTACTGCACATGTAGTGTCCCAAAGCTAGGGGGGCACAGCAACAAAATGGGGACCGTTTCCTCAATGTGTTTTTTTATTTTAATTTCCTGTCCCCTTCATTCCATACCCCCTTGCCTGGAGACTTCTCCCAGTACCTTTGTCCTTGTTCACACTCTTTGGTGCTGAGGAGGGGGCAGTAGGCTTGAGACCCTCCCTCCCAAGTAATGGAGCTCCACTTCCCAGGACTGCCCAGTAAGACCTTCCCTGTCCTATAAAAGGGCTGGGGAGTGGCTAAAGTGGAGAGTCAGTGGCCAGATGTGGAGGGTGGATGATGTGAGGAACATGGAGGTAAAGCACATAACTTGGGTTGGTCTGTGGCTCCCCCGGTGTCACTCCTCTCCTTTTCCAGTCTGGGGGTTCCTACGTGGTGATGACAGCAGTAGCATGGTCCATCGGGTGGGAGCACGGCTCCCTGATGTGATCTGGTTACTTCCCCTAGAGCCCATAGTGGTGTGGGGGGAAGCCTCCATGGGCCGGACCAGGTGGTGCAACACAAAATTTGTTCTGGGTGGAAAATGTGCTCCAGACCTTTAGTTCTGCCAGCAGCAACCACAGTGGTAGAGTAAAGCCAGGTGGGAGCTTGGCTCCCTTGCCATCTTTTCTGACCCCCCAAGCAGCCGTAGAGTCCCAGGCTGTGGCAGTGAGTTGGTCGAGTGCCCAATCTTTTGTTTGCACTTGCACCATGGTGCCAGGCAGTGGGAGGGGGAAAATAGAAGATTAAAGGGCTGGAGCCCAAAGGTACAAAAAGGGGCCTTGTGGGATCTCTGTTTGGGCTGACAGCCCCGAGAAGGGAAGGAACCTGGAAGCAGTGGGCAGAGTGCCCAAAAAGCTACAAATGAGGGCTCCAGGACTGGGAAGATCTCCAAAGGTATTTTTTTGTATTCTTATTATTATTTGCAGTTAAAAGGGGTGCCATAACTTAGAAGCCCTGAGAGGTTGGAGGGGCATACTGTAAGGGTGCAGGGGTGGCAGTATAGCCTAGGGGTGGAAGTTGTTGGTTGTGGATGAGCTTGCTGCATCTAGTGGACCTGGTTTTGAGTCCCACAGCCTCCACACCATGGGCCTTTATTGGTATTTATAAGAAAGGCAGGACCAGGGTGAGAATCCCATAGACCCATGTGTAGTGATAGTTATACATGAAGGGAGGGAGCGGCCTAGAGGCCCTGGGTTACCCATGGTGTTCTGTGCAGGATTCCTAAGCACCCCTCCCAAACCAAACTTTGCTGTTTCTGGCCTGGTGCCCCCTAGAGACTGCACCCTTTGTAAGGACTGAACTATCTGCTTAAAGATTAAATTGTTTGCCAGAAACCAAACTGTTTACTTGCTTCTAAAGTGGTTGTTGAATTATGTCCTTGTGTACTTAACAACCAGCTTCACCTTTGTTGCCCAGATCAGCTTCTTCAGAACCTGATGCTGACCCAGGGAGGTCCCCCAGCCCATCATCCATCTGCAGCAGAACTGCCTCCAGGGACATCAACCTGCTTTGAAGTTCCACCACAATGTTCCAGCATCAGCCCTACGATGGTAAGTGCAGAGAGCCGCTAGTCAGGTATCAAGTAATGAGTCAGCTTGGGAGCCAACTTGGCTCAAGCATGAGGGACCACAGTTAATGTTGTGCATGCCCCTTTTTCTTATTTTGCTGTCCGTCCATAGGTGTGCACATGCTTGTGGCACTCCATAGAGGCCATCTGAAGATCGCATCACTAGCAGTCTTCTTTTTGGGAGGTGATCTGGGTGCCGGGGCCCTGTCAGTGAACATTGCTGTGGATCATCCAGGGAATCATCTGCAAACCAGAAGTCTTCAGCCTCTTGCCCGGAGTCGCAGAGGAGCACCAAGTTCTTCACTGTCCAGCTAGCAGTGTTCTTCTTTGTGTTCTGTTCATCCAGGGGACATCCTGTTTTTGCCTGTTTATAAAAAACACTTTGTGGGGTCAATGCCCACCTGCTGATCAGCCGACTCATTGTAAAGCCCAAGCTTGGTTCATCCGCCGTTTGTCATCTCGGCCACGTGCACACAGGACTTGGACTAAAAAGGGGTTAACCCCTTGTTCTTGGTTAGACCAGTTATTGGTCCTGATCATATTGTTTTGTTGTTTATTATCCTTTAGTGTTGTAGAAAACAATTATCTTGTTTTTATTGTCCCTTGTGAATAAACCTTTTGCATCTTGGTCCCTGAGTAAGCTTCCTGCCTTTCCTTCCAGACTTGTCTGGCCTATCCTGGAATTGTTTGGGATCCACCTTCAAGCCCCCTACACACAATACTACAAATATTTGCAGTATTGTTATTAGGTTTTAAATACATGCCAATATATTTATTTATTTGAATTTAAATAATTTCATATGAATGATCATGTGAATGAAATAAATGACTTATTCAAAGTAGAGTTAATTTATTCTCACTAAATTTTGATTGACTATTCCAAGAGATAATAACTATAATGTGTAGAATAATATAAGTATAAATTCACCTCAGCATTAACAATATTAGCAAACACAATAATCAGATTTACAACATAGCCTGACACAAATCCCATTGTTTGGCGACTGTATACAGATGCACCAATGATAATTTTAGTTCCCTGCTAAATGGCTGATCTGTGGGGAGGAAAAAATATTTTTTTTTTAGCCTGAACAATTAAAGGCAATTCATCCAAAACAAGAAGTGCCAGAGAGAAAAGGACAAACAAAGATCAGAGCTTGAAAGGGACACTGAAATGCCCTTGTTGGAGGAAGGCATGGAAGAATGAAATACGATAGAAATGACTGATAATTTACTGCAGTAAAGCAAAATATGCTTTAAGCAAGTGTCTTTATTTATAAAATCTTTTCTGATGTTGATGGTTTTCAGCTAAGCTCTTGTAGTGTTTAATCTTTCAGTTTGAGATCTAAAGCTTGTGGTAAAGTCTAACCACTTTCTAAAATGAAACATAAAAAGCTTGAAGCTATGTATAGAAAAGACAGCTATAATTAATTGCTATATCTTTTTTTAATATAATTCCTTTAACTATACATAATCAGTTACTTGTTATGAATATTTTCTGATTTGCCCCCCCCCAAAAAAAAAAAAATTGTGGACTTTATCTTTTGTGTATTTGTTTAGTTATTGAAATTTAAAAAAGATACACCACTGATATTGTTAATGTTATGAAGAGGGATCATACAAACACAAGTTAATATTTTACATAGTAATGAAGGATTACCAGGGAAAAAAGAACACAGTACAATATATTTCACATTGCGAATTAATAACTAATGTCAAAGTCCACAAAAAAAAAATAGAACTGCTGTTTAATAGCATGTCAGAAAAGGTTTGAAGTCCATTATTTCATTCAAGCCCCAAGGTACAAGACAGCCCATATCAAAAATCAAACAGGCATCCAATTTAAGCAGTTTGTTAGTATGGTCACCTCGTTTTCTAGAGGAAGCACGTAATCTATTCCCATGAAGTGCAGATGACATGGGCCCAAATTATTAAATCTTTTGAAATGCAGTCCAATAGACTTATCTTGATGCTGATGAATTATTGACTGCTCATGTTCTTGAAGTCTCTCCTCTTGTTCTACTTGCATAAAGAAATTGGCAAGTGCATCAAAGAATGTGCAGTATATGACTTACTTTGTAGAGCAGTTACAAAAATGTCATATCACTGGTCTGTAAAACTTCAGTCTTCACAACTATGGATGGCTCCCACTTGGAAGAAGTCTAGCACATCGAATAACTAGATGTGTAGTTGGAACAAAAACACAGTTTTCTCTTCCCACATTGACATCATGCATAATAATCTCCTCCCCAAGCTTGATGCCTGAACTGCAACACATCCTGCCCACTCCCATTCTGCTGAGAGATCATTCTCAATGTGATATTTCCAGTGTTTGACTATGCAGACATGATATTCAGTGCTGACCCCCCCCCCCACCAAGATCACTCTGGCAAGACTGGCCCACCTCTTCAATTCCTTCTGCAGTTTCACCTAGAACTGTCCACTCACTCCCAACATCCTCTACTGCTCTCACTACTCTAATTTTATTTGTCTGATGATGGTTATTATTTGTATTTATTAATTTATGTCTTTATTTCATTGAGTATTATTTAACCTCTGTATTGGTTATATTATTATCTGTGCACTAAGAGTATGTACTGTAGGGCATCCTGAATGTCCGGGGAAGTGCACCATATTTAAGTTAACAGGACATGCAAGGGGTGTCTCTTATAGTATAAGGGACTCCAAGCATGAGGTTTGGGTGAGAACACCATGAAGTGAAGCACTGTGCACTGAACTGTCTATTTTAACTGATCTGGAAGTGAACCCTTCCCCACATTCTGACCCCTACAATGATAAAATAAAACCTGCTACCCTTACCCACCCTCTAGCAAACATGCCACCCTCCTCCTTTCTACCAGTGCCCATAGTCAAGTTTCCTCATTGTGAATCATCAGTGTCCCTTGTTGTGAATCTTCAGCACCCTACGATGTGCTCCACTACCTGCAGGTATTTCATTTTTTTAAAGGGAAAAATGAGGCATCTGAAACCAGACTTGGGGGCAATTTGGCAAAAATCCAGCTGGGTGCTCTTGAGCAGGAGGTGTATGAACCCCAATCATCAAATCTGGTAAAAATTAAAATTAAAAAAATTGATAGGTCTTAGAAAGATTGAACCTCCTAAAAAAATTAAGTCTATAAAATGTGTACTGCACCTACTCCTCAGGGACTTGGTTTTTATCTGATGTCGTTTTTTTAAAATGTTTTTTTTCTAACACCTGTAACATTTTTATTTTTTCATATTTCTTCACCAAATCTGAGGGACACGGGTACTTAGTAACACTCCTTAGGAACAATAACTCGGCATGTTTCCCACTTGCCCTATGGGTGTGCTTCTCTGAGTAACCCCACAGTGCCCTACGGAAAACAAGCTACAGGTCAGAGGCAATAGCCACCTGGTGTGCTGCTTTGCTTAGGGCCAACAGAGCCCTGCAAGATGCAAGCTATAGGTCCTGCTCCCAACCCAGTGTTACTGCTGCTTTGCATATGGTCTTCAGGGCCCTGCACAAAACAAGCTACATGTCTGGCACAGTGCATGTCATCGTATAGCTGCTTTGTGAGTGGACCGCATGGCCACCCATGAAGCAAGCTACAGGTCTGGTGGGTCAGGCAGATGGGAGTACCAAAGGTAGCACATGAGCTGGTGACTATGAGGAAATCAGTCATTCAAAGGGTCAAGTGTTGTGGAGGTGATATGAAAGCAAGAAGTACAGTATAAAACAAAAGCAAGGAAATGAACACAGCACCAGATAATAAAAAAGAAAAGGAGATATCTTAGCTAGTAAGGAATGTGACAGAATATTTTCAGTTATAAAAAATGGCTGTCAGTTTAAAATAGAAAATTCATTGGTTGTGTCACAGACTGGTCCTCCCAGAACTCTGTCTGCACTGTGCTACCAGTTCTCATGACCCTTCAAACACCTAAGTGGTCACCTGGATATGTTGCCACCACTCAGCTTGACTCACTCAGTGTATCTTTAGGTTAGAATCCCACCAAAGCCACTGCTCAAGCAGTATAGTGAACTTCCTCAAAGACAAACCACTCACTCCTTTTGTCACAGCCAAGACCAATCTTTCCCCTACCCTTTGCTAGGGACAGGTGTGCATTGGGCAGTTTAACAGTCTGTCACTTCATAAATGGATCGTGGACTTGCCAGTTATCCCAGGTTATCTATATCTTTAAAAACACAGTCACAGAGAGCATGAAGTATATAGAACATAATATTTAATACTCCACAGTAGTTACATATGGTACAGAATTATTCACAGTAAAAACTGTGGGAATACAGTATGCTACAGAAATGCAGTACAATGCATTTGAAGAGATAGAATTCCCACAGAATAACACTCACTAGTTCTAACTAAATTCTAAGTAGATAGTTTAAGATTACACCCATCTTGGATATTTTGAGTCATTACTGATTTATCTAAGATGTTGCAGGCTCCAGTCCCAAATTATGACTTACTTTCATAAGCAAGTGAGACACAGAACTATTCATACCAGGCTGGCCCCATCACACGCAAAATCTGCCCTAACTCATTGCTATCACACCCTGGACATGCCTTTTCATTTTTGGGCCCACCTCCAAGACAAAACTTGTCTGAACTGATTATGTCAATTTGGACTAGTTTTCATTGTCTTCATGGCTCCCAGCTCTGTGGGGGCATGTCTGACTTGCCCAGCTATTTGTGTATACCCAGAACATAGTCCTTTGATCAAAGGGGCTCTGCTGTCCCCACCCAGACTGCTTCCCATCTGTGAGAACACAGGAATGCTCAAACAAAAGCCCTTCTAGCTGAATGCCCTCAAGCCTGGGACAGCAAATTTGTCGGAAAATGCAGTTCCAGTTCCCCACATACCTCCCACATCAAGTAAAATATTTTACAGAGAAATAGATAATAAAAAAATATGTATTCATTGTTGTCACCTATTCATCCCTCAGAAAAATGAAAGGGCATATTTTGGTGACCCAAAAGATCATAGAATCATACAATCCTGCCAGCAGAAAAGGACTAACTGGCCCATCTATTCTGCCCAAAAAATAGCCCACATTACCAGGTTTGCTCTACCCGCTACTCCTCAGTTCTCTCACCTGTTTAATTATTCACTTAATTTTTTAAGGCACCCCTCCCACCTTTACTGAGCCACTGGTTACCGCTTGAACAAACCATTGACATTGCCATGCTGTAACCCACTGCAGTGCCTAATGGCAATGTTACAGGACTGCAACACCAGGCTTCATCTTAACAATTTGGGATTTTGCCAACTGGTCCTGTGGACCCATTTGAGGGGGTTGTGGTTGGTGGTCATCGTGAATGTCCTCCCATACAAATATGGTTCCAGCTTCTGCAGAGCTCAGACTATACCCAGACACTCTTTTTCAATTGTAGTGCAGGCTTCATCTCTGAGTAGCAGCTGTCTACTCAGGTACATGACTAGGTGCTCCTCCCCTGTGTGTGTGACCTGACTCAGAAGAACTGCCACTAGCCCATGATTGGATGCATCCACATGCACAATGAACTTACATGAATGGTCAAGGCTTGCGAGTACTGTACGTGTACCCGACACAGTGCATCCTTCGGCTGGCAGACAGCTATCTCACAGTGATCCATCCACTGAACTTTTTCTGCCATTTTCTTCCTAGTGAGATCTGACAAGGTTTGACTCAGTGACGCAGTAGTACATGTCCGTGGAGGTGTGCATACATGCAATTTGGACCGATAACCCCACTCCACCCACCTGGCCCAATGCCACCCTTCCCATTTGCTACCATCAAGTCTCCACTCAGTGGCAGCCAAGAGATGGAAAGGCTAACCTTTCCAATCTGGGAGAGGACAGCTGCCCAGTGGCCACTCATTCCTCTCCCAACCCACTCCCCAGCTGCCATCAGCAACCCGAGCTCACTCCTGAACTCAGACTGCTGGTGAGGTAAGGCACACAGCGCCCCGGCCCTCTACATTACTGGGCCAGCTTGTTGATCAACTTTAACCTACCAAATATCTAAAATAATACTTCACAAACATTATTGATACCTCAAGAGACATATTGCTGAATTTCTTTTAAACAGTCTAACATAGGAATATAGAGATTGTTGGCAGATAAGGACTGCCAGGCCCATCCAGTCTGCCCAATTTTCCTACCTTAATTTTCAGCCGATGTCCTTATCTGGTCATCGGCTTTAGCCTCTTCTTGCCACCTCTAGGGCTCCCTTATGCCTATCCCATGCATGTTTAAATCTTCCCACTGTTGATGCTCCCACTATCTCCTGGGGTAGGTTATTCCATGCATCTACCACTTTTTCTGTGAAAAAGAACCTCCTCACACTTCCTCTTATCCTACCCCTTCCAATCTCATGTCATGCCCCCTTGTTATTGTGCCCATCCAATATTGAAAGATGTCTCCCCCTTGCACCTTGTTTATGCCCTTATGATACTTGAAAGTTTCTATCATATTCCCATTCCCTCCTTTCTTCAAGTGTATACATATTGAGGTCTTTCAATCTCGCCACATATGTCTTCTGGTGTAAGCCCTGCGCCTTCTTTGTCACCCTTCTCTGGACTGCCTCCATCTAGGTCTATGTCCTTCCAAAGATGCGGTCTTCAGAACTGTACACAGTATTCTAGATGAGGCTTCACCAGTGTTTTGCATAGTGGTATCACCACCTCTCTTCTTTGGCTAGTGAGGGGCTTCCTATGCACCCCAACATGCCACTGACATTCCCTACAGCTTTTGTACTCTGCTTGATTACCTTTAGGTCATCTGAGATAGTAATCCCCAAATCTCTTTCTTCTCTGGTGACTATAAGGAACCCCCCACCCATCTGTAGCTCTCCCCAGGGCTTCTGTGGCCCAGGTGCATGATTTTGCACTTCTTTGCATTGAACCTCAATTGCCACTCTACGGACCATTTTTCCAGTTTTTCTAGGCCACCCCTCATTCTCTCCACCCCATGTTGAGCGTCTGCCCCGTTGCAGATCTTGGTGTCAGCTGCAAACACGCAAACCTTCCCTTCCAGCACCCCCCTGCAATGTCACTAATGAAGACATTAAAAAGGACTGGCCCCAGGATTGATCCCCGAGGTATCCCACTGGTCACTTCCCTTTCCTTGAACTGGATCCCATTTATCACTACCCTCTGCTTTCTATCCTCTAACCAGTTTCTAACCCATTTTGCCACCCTGTGTCCCATATCCAGGCTTCCCAGCTTATTCAACAGTCTTCTGTGTGGAACAGTGTCAAAGGCCTTGCTGAAATCAAGGTAGACAACATTCACCGCCCTTCCCTGGTCCACCCAGTCAAAAAAGTCTATTAGATTTGTTTGACATGATCTTCCCTCAATGAATCCATGCTGCCTTGGGTCCTGCACTCCGGTGGTTTCCAAGTGTTCCACAATCCTCTCCTTTAACAATGCCTCCACTAGTTTCCCTACTATTGAGGTGGGGCTGACCGGCCTGTAATTTGCTGCCTCCTCCTGAAAACCACTTTTGTGTAGGAGGACCACAGGTGCCCTCCTTTAGCCATCTGGAACCACCTCAGTGCTGAGTGACTCACTGAACATGGCCACCAGGGGTGCTGCTAGCTCTACCCTTAGTTCCTTCAATATCCTGGATGTATACCATCTGGTCCCATTGCTTTGTCTACCTTTAGTTTTGTGAGCTCCTCTAGGACTCTACCTTCTGTAAATGGACTGGTGTCTACCTCCCTCCCTACTTTGTTTTTGGTACCTAGCAGTGTCCCCTGTCCCTCCCCTTCCTCAGTGAATACCAAACAGAAGTATCTGTTTAGCACTGATGCCTTTTCCTGGTCCCCCTCCATACACTCCCCCTCTTCCCCTCTTCACCTTAACCCCCCCATTAGACTTCCTTCTTCCACTGGTGCACCTATAGAATGTTTATCCCTTCTTTTCACTGTCCCTGCCAATCTTTCCTCTGTTTCACCTTTGTGCTCCTAACAGCATTCCCTGCTTTCTTCTGACAATTCAGGTATATCACCCTATCTTCTTCCTTCTGTGTCCCCTTATACATTTTGAATGCCACCCTCTTGGTCCTAACCTTCTCTGCTACCTCTCTTGAGAATCATAGTGGTTTCTTTTCCCTTTGTTTATGAGCCTAATGCATTGGTTTGCCACCTCTGCTATGGCTCCTTTTATGTTTGCCCACTGTTCCTCAACTCTCTACCTGCCTGTCTCCTCTCCAGGGCTTCTTTGATAGCCATTCCCATCATAGCAAAGTCTGCCATCTTGAAATCAAAACCCCTTGCCTTTGTGTGGCTGGACTGTGACCCTGTACCTATGTTAAACCACACAGTGAGGTGGTCGCTGGCCCCAAGGTGACCTTCCACCTGTACTTCTGTGATTCTGTCCCTATTGGTCAGGACTAGATCCAGAACTGACATGTCCCTGGTGGGCTCTTTCAGTAACTGCCTGAGGTCTGCCCCCTGCAGAGAGTCAAAGATGTCTCAGCTGCTGGCTGTGGCCACTGCTGGAATGGACCAATCCACATCTAGCATATTGAAATCATCCAGCAGCACCTCCCCTTTGTTGCCATCTCATGTATTTCCTACACTATCAGCTTGTCCATCTCCTGCCTCTGAGCTGGGAGTCTGTAGATCACCCCCGTTCAAACTGCTGTGCCATTGCCTGGCTCAAGGGTGACCCACAGTGCCTTGGCCTCCCTCTGTCTACCCTGTACCACAGTAGCTTTTATGTCTTCCCTGACATATAGGGCTACTTCTCCCCCTTTTTTACCCTCTCTATCCCTTCTGAACAGTGCATAACCTGGTACTTTTACCTCCCAGTTGTGTTTTCCAGTGTATCATTTCTCTGTTATTGCCACTATGTCCAGGTCCATCTCTGCCATCATGGCTGCCAGGTCTGGGATTTTAATACCCAGGATGTTGGCATTTGTATACATTGCCTTCCACATGCTGCTGCCTGTCCACCTTCTATTCCCATGACTGCCCTCTGGTTTCTTCCCTCTAACTGTGGCTTTATTCTCTTGCTGCCTCCGTTTGTCTGCCATACATTTCAAAACTTGATTAGGGTTGTCTGTGCTACCATTTTACCTATTTGATTTCTCTTTCTGTCTGTTCTAACCTGTAGGGGTGGTCTGCTTGAGACTTCCTGTTCTCATTTGCCCCCCTTGGCTAGTTTAAATGCTTGGTAAGGAAGCATCCAAACCTTTCATTGAGGACTGCTGTCTCCTTCAGGGATGGATGCAGGCCGTCACTCTTGTACAGGTCTGCATCATTCCAGGTAGGTCCCCAGTCTCCAATTAAGCCAAAACAATGTTCCCTGCACCAGCCCTTCAACCAAGTGTTAAAGCTTCTGATGAGCAGATCCCTAGCCTCCCCCCTGCCGTGGAATGGCAGCACCTCAGAGAAAGTTGCAGAGCTTGCCACCTCTCCAAGGTGCCTTCTTAACACCCTGAAGTTTTCATGTACCTGCCCTATATCCACCTCCTTCCCAGCTGGGTCATTTGTCCCCACATGGACAATGACCTCCAGCCTCCCTATCCTTGCATCTGCCTTAGCGATCCTCCGGATCTGCGCACCCTCCTTCTGAGCTGTGCCTCCTGAAGACACTTTATCTCCCTTTCTACTTCACCACCTGTGCCCAAGTCCACCCTCCTAACAATTGAGTCCCCCACCAGGAGTAACTTCCTCCTCCTCCTCTGGGGTGCTTTGCCTCCCTCCCCTGGGTTTCCCTCATGGAGGACCCGCCAATCCTCCCTAGTCACAACTCATATGGGACTGTCACACTCCTTGAAAACAGCATATGAGTCATTGAGTTGAACCAGATGGGAGATGTGCTTTTGTCATACCTCCCTCAGTCTTTCTGAGCCCACTGTAGTCCATCCAGCCCCCCTGCCTGGGTAACCTTTGTGGCAGTGGCTATGGACATGGTGGTCTCTGGTGGGAGTGATGGTTGCCAGTACTCCTGCCAGCTCAGCCCAGAGACTGGCCACCTATGCTCTCAGCCCAGAGAGGTGCCTGCATGTGGGGCAGCACTGCAGCACCCAGAACATTCTCCTGAAGTCTGCTGCTCCACACCCACTGCATTGCACCACTCCCTGCATCTTTCTGCACTGGTAACTAGCACCTCCTTTTTGATATCATTTCCTCTGGCTGGTAACTATTTTACTCTGTGTTCTCTGATTAGCCCTCCAACATGAACACAATTTCCCAAAGTATTTTTTTCCTTCCTCTCTCTGCTCTTCTGGCTCGCTTTCTTTCCCCTTACTCTGTCTCTCAGCCTCTCTTTTCTTGCCCTTTTTCAAGGACTTGCCTTATGAACAGGCTAGCCTGCAATTACTTTACTAGATTAACAGTATCTGAGAGGCTGTTTTAACCCACCTGGATGAGTCCCGTCCTGTGTAGTGGCAGGAAGTGTCACTCTATCAGGGGCCTACAAAGGTAGATGAGCCCAGAGAAATCACTATTGATGCTGATTTTTAACAAAGATTCTTAACAGAGTCCCTTCAGGTAAGACCTTACCTTAACATCCAAAACACAAAGAAAGCCTATGACAAATGACATTGGTTGTGCAAGTATACCGTATCAGCCCAGAGTGGTTATTCTGCCCTCTAGTGCACAATAGAGGATTTCCATGTAGTCCAATAAAAATAAAATATATTGACTATATTTTGCAGATAGTTCCACACACCTCTGATCACAGCCAGGTGGGAACAGCCCCCCCCATGGAGCTGGTAGCTTCTTTTCTCCTACTCCATCTCCTTTGTACCTGCTGATGCTCCCTGCCATCCTCAGTGGGGTGGGATTACAGGAATCATCACTCAACTCTCAATTTTCTCTGTTGTAAGGGCAATCCATGTCATACCCAAAGGGCTGGAGTACCAGAAAATCCAGAAACCAGTCACCACAGGCCCTTTATATATTGTGCCTCCAAACTCTTCCGGTGTCTGGAATTGAACTGTCCACTAACCAAACCCTATGCTGGTGCAGCAACTTAAGGTGGGTTACATATCTGTCTGTCTGTCTGTCTGTCTGTCTATCTATAGTATTTAGAGGTATCTATGTATCATATCTACAGGTATCATAGATTCATAGATGCTGTCGGCAGATAAGGATTGTTTGGTCCACCTAGCCTGCCTGTAAATTCCCCCTAATAGTTCTTTCTATCTATCTATCTATCTATCTATCTATCTATCTATCTATCTATCTATCTATCTATCATAGTAACATAGAAAAGTGATGTCATAAGGGGACCTTATGATCCATCTAGTATGCCCATTTTAGAGTAATTACCCCTCCCCTATTTACTGCTGAGTGCTATGATGCCTTTGTGTTATCCCATGCATGTTTGAAACTTCCGTCCATCCTGACCCCTACCATCTCCTGGGGAAGACTGTTCCATGGGTCCACCACTCTCTCAGTGAAGAAGAACTTTCTCGCATTATCCCGTATCTTCCCTCCCTCAATCTTCATATCATGCCCTCCATTTTTTGTGTAACTCCTACACAGGAACATGTCTTGTACCTGAGTTTTGTTGATACCGTTTAGATATTTGAAGGTCTCTATCATGTCCCCCCATGCCTCCTCTGTTTGAACGCATACATGTTGAGTTCCCTCAGTCTGTCTTCATATGGTGTCTCATGCAGCCCTTGTATCATTTTAGTTGCCCTGTGCTGAACCCTCTCTAATCTATCTATGTCCTTTTTGAGATGTGGTCACCAGAACTGTACACAGTACTCCAGGTGCGGCCTCACCAGAGATCTGTAGAGCGGGAGCACCACCTCCATTTTCCTGCTGGAGATTCCCCTACTTATGCAACCCAGCATCTTATTTGCCCTAAGCACTTTTCACACTGTTTGCTTGTTTTTAGGTTGTCCGTAATAATCACCCCCAAGTCCCTCTCCTGCTTTGTGGCAACCAGTCTCACTCCTCCCATGAAGTATTCCTCCTCCGGGTTTCCCTTGCACCTTTTCTTGTTGAAATTCAATTGCCAGGTCCCAAACCATTGTTCCAGTTTCTTTAGGTCAGACTTCATCTTTTGGACACACCCCTAGGAGTGTCTACCCTGTTACTGATCTTTGGGTTGTCTGCGAGCAGGCACACTTTACCCTGTAAACCTTCAGCTATGTCACTAATAAAGATGTTAAATAGGATAGGACCTAATATGGATCCCTGAGGCACCCTCCCTGGTCACCTCCCTTTCCTCCGCTAGTGTGCCTTTTACTAGTACCCTCTGGGTTCTCCTACTCAGCCAGTTTTGCACCCAGTTTACTACTGTCAGACCCACTCCTAGGTTGGCTAGCTTGTTTAGCAGCCTTCTGTGTGGAACGGAGTCAAATGCTTTACTGAAATCTAGATAGATTACATCCACTGCTCTGCCCTGGTCCACTATCTTGGACACCAAGTTAAAGAAGTCTATTACATTTGTTTGGCATGATCCCCCTGTCATAAACCCATGTTGTCTAGGATCCAGGGGTGGCTAAACCGGGGGGGCTGGACTGGTCTCAGCCCCCCCACTCCTATTCCTGGGTAGGCCATGTATGTATATTGGCCCCCCCACTTTTTTGACACTATGTATTTTTTTCATTAATGAATTGGGGGTTTGCTGTTTTGATGATGCTGTGCCCCAATACCCACTGTCTGCCTCTCTTCCATGTGGAGCAGCAAGGTTGCCACAGCGCTGCTCTGCTCCTCGTAGCAATTCTGCATTGGGTCCGTGCTTGTAACTTTTTAAAAACTTGCAAAACTTTTGTTTTATCTGAAAATGAAGAATGAAACTTATGTTTAATTTGTATTTGGCTTAACGTATTAAAGCCGAAACACTTCTGTGTTCTCGGATTTATCAGCTGTAAGTACGCTGCTGGCCAGCTTCTCGAGTGTCCATGTCATAGAAATCTTTTTGTTTGTTTGTTTGAACATGAGCCACTCGAGTGATTGCTGGTAAATTAAACTTCTACTATTCTGGTCTGTGCTTTGACACCAGAAGCTAAAAAGCTGTTTTTGCTTTTGAATAATGGTGTCGCTTGGTTCCTGCTTTCTGGGCATACCGGTTCTTGTGCCAGACTGGAGGGAAGGATACTGGCAGAACCATATTCAGAGCATCTACAAAAAGGAGGAGAATGCCTGATACTACAACAGCACAGGTTGTGCTGATCGGCTTATTTGGCCTTTTAAAAGGTATACCATTGTTGCCTCGGGGGTCTGGGGTTGTTATTTTGTCACCTGATAACCTTGATTTACCGTGCTTAGTGGAGCATTTTTATTTGCTTTGACTTAACAGGGAGCATATATCGCCGGAGCTGGAGAAAACTAGAAGGGTGTCTGTAGGACAAGTCCCCAAACCAAGAAGAGGCCCATTGTAATGTCGGAAGGACTCCAGCGTAGAGAGACGGGGTTAGCCTCCTAGAAATACCAGCACAACTCTTATTTTTGAGGAAGCAAATCAGCCACTAAGGATAAAGTACAATGAGAGGCCAACAAACAATATCTGCATTCAGGGATGACCATGGAGACTCTTTATATCGAGAACATATTCTTGACCATCTGCTTGAGAAGAGATTAAATTTGTGGACTAAAAATTGAAAGGATGAGGTAACTCAGAAACTGTTTCATTCTGTACAATTTTTTGATACAATTGCAGTTCGTTATGGCAATATTTGAACTGGATGCTGGATGTTGATCCTGTTTGCCAATTAGTATATGAAAATTGATATGTTTCATCTGCAATTTTAATTTGTTGTATTTTTGTGTTTGCTCATCATATGTGTGGAGCCTAAAGGATTTAATGCTGGCAAAATTATGTTTTCTATTTAGATGTAGCCACAGACTTTAGGAAGGCTTTAGAAGTTGATTTTAGATTTCATGTAGAGTGCAATCTATAAGTATATAAAATTTGGTACAGTCTGGTAATTTTACCAGAAAAGTCTGTCTGGCATTGATAGCTATAAACATACTAGAATCATAATAAGGGTTGATGAATATGTAGCCTTTAAAGGAATATTTTATAGCACAATATGAGTAGGGATTTCATAGAAGGGTTTGTAACAGTGCTGTCAAGTATTTTATTACCTACAATGGTCCACATGTGGTGAATTTGGAAAGGTCACCCAAGTATCCGAGGTAGCCTGTCAAGATAAGGTTGAACATTTCTATAGTAAATGGCCATTATGAGCCATTTTGTAGGGAGGTGATACTCACGTTATGCTACTAGGGCCGACCTCGGAACACTGGTGCAGCATGCGTAACAAAATAATTTGATATGTAACTGTGGGTCTAGATCTTTGATCTGGTAATTGTAGCAAATAGTACAGTCAGGTGAAATGTGCACAATCTGAGATCCATTTAAGAGGCATATGGGGCATCATGCACTGCGGGGTATGCCCATTGGGACCCAGGGTTGGGACCATGCCAGCAGTACAGGTGGGCGCTAACCAGGTCCTGGGACAGCGACCCAATATTTCATACATGATTTAAAATAGGTCCTAATGCTGACAGATAGATTTTAGAGCAAGACTAAGTAGCTAGGACATGAATTTGTCTATTGCATGGCACTTTGAGGGTCCACCAAATGAGGAAGACACAACTGTAAGTGGTAGATAATTCAAGGGAAACTTGGGAAGTCTGTCTCCTACAAAATGCTACTGTTGATCACACTGGGTTTCTGATTGAATTAAACAGAAGTAAATTAAGAGAAAGAAGGTTTAGAGAGGTTTTTTTTTTATAAATTATAACATATAGAAAGTGTGATCAATAGCTTATTTTAAGTAATTGCCCTATTAAAGTTGAATTTAGGCACGTGGAATGATGTCATGATGTTTAATATATACTGCTGATGGATTATAATATGACCTAATGTCTGGACTATTGCATTTATAGATTTTAATATTCCAATGTAGTTATGATTTAAACAATCAATAATTGTATGATTCAATGTATGGTATTTATAGATTTTTTGTGTTGTAATGGTTTACACGAACCGAACAATAATAAACTAAACTTTTAATGAATTTTATTAATGCATACATGGCTTGTGTATAGTACTCGCAATCAATAAATGTAGCACAGAAATTGAAATTTGAGTTGCGCAGTACCATCTGCTGCTTATGCACACTAATCGTATATCAATATTATGACAGTAGTACGATCCATGCAGTTTATTGCCTACCGGGTTACTATATAAGTTTGAATATAGAATTGTTTATTGCTTCTCCCAGTATTACTATGGTGACAGCTGCAATCTGCAAGTAATAGTGGGGAACCAATAAATGAATTCTTCATTCAAGTCAAAGAAATATCAGCACACAACAGCCACTAGTTAGAGCAGGAACTCAGCATACTGGTAGTCAAACTGAGTTGGTTGGCAGGTAATAGAAGTGTCAGACCTTGATCGACTGAGGTAATAAATTCATTGTCGTATCCTGCCTTTTTACACAAAAGTATGATCTGTTCTGCATCTGTTGCCTATTAATTAAGAGTGGTGTGGTTCCGATTTGTGTTTGCTGCATAATATTTTCATTTATTTGTGGGTAATCAAAGTTTCAAATCCTGAGTGACTAAGGTAAATTGTCAAATCCTGCCATTTTCCACAGTAGTACGATTTGTACTGCCATTGCTGCCTATTAATTCAGAGTGGTTTGGATTAGCTTTGCTGGCTAATTAATTTTTTTTTCTTTGTAGGTAATCAAAGTGCCAGATCCTAGGCTGAGTGACCGAGATAAATTGTCAGATTCAGCCATTTTCCATAACAGTCTGGTCTGTACTGCAGATCATACTGTTGTGGAAAACAGGTGGATTTGACAACTGATCTGTCACTCATCTGCTGCCTATTAAATAAGAATGGCTTTGATTTGTGTTTGCTGCCTAGTATCAGTTTTTTATTTTATTTGCAGGTATGTGTAGACAGTGGATTCATGAGGCCTTGGGACTTACTCTTACTATTTTAAGCCCTCAGCCCTTCCACGCAGTGTGTTTCGTGCTCAGGGCATGCATAGCTGTAACAGGAGCTCATTTGTGTGGCTTGATGATTTTGTAATGTCTATGAACTATAACCTATTTGCTGTGGATGTTTTGGTGGGGTTAGTGCAGCAAACAACTCCATCTGACCCACTACTGAAGGTCTAAAATGTAGTGATTATCGGCGGTGCTGGCAGTTGATTAGCAAATGTGTTTGCTAATAGATATGTGTCAGTGCCACTCTGGAGTGAGAGGGGCTACCTTTTTCATAATTAAGGCAAAGAAAATCTGACACAATTGCTGGTTTTGAAGCACCCTCTATCTTCCATCTTCCTCTTGAGGCACACAATGTTCATTGATGCAAACTGATGTAATGTTTCTTCCTGTGTGGCAGTGGCCTGTAAATGACTGTGGTGGGTATGGGTAGGGTGACCAGGAGTCTAGGACAGACATTGAGAACCCAATTTTGACATGAATACTGTCCAGAGTTTTCTACCATCATCATACATGTATCTGTGAGTTTACTATTTTCACTGTGGTGTACTTCAAAAACAAAATCTGAGATAGAGAGTTTGAAACTTTTTAACTGTGGCTGTTATATATATGCCCATTAAATGTTAAAAGCTCCTCCTGCCCTCTGTCTGTGGTGCGTGGTATCTGGTCGGAGTTTTTTTCTTCAAACGCTGATGGAATTAGGAAGCTTGTGATTCATTTCTTAATGTCATTGTCCATTTTCTTGTCTCATCGCTGCCCTTGTGCCCTCCACCCTTTCCCCCCTTCCATTGATCAGCTTATGTGGGTCAAGCCAGCCACCCAGCCAGCCACCGACCAAGACCAGGACACCCGCCTGCAGCTCCTTGGAAGCTGCTTGTCCCTGAACAGGGCTGCTCCAGCTCACCCACGGTCGGCCGGCACCCAGCCAGCCACCGACCAAGACCAGGACACCCGCCTGCAGCTCCTTGGAAGCTGCTTGTCCCTGAACAGGGCTGCTCCAGCTCACCCACGGTCGGCCGGCACTCAGCCAGCCACCGACCAAGACCAGGACACCCACCTGCAGCTCCTTGGAAGCTGCTTGTCCCTGAACAGGGCTGCTCCAGCTCACCCACGGTCGGCCGGCACCCAGCCAGCCACCGACCAAGACCAGGACCCGCCTGCAGCTCCTTGGAAGCTGCTTGTCCCTGAACAGGGCTGCTCCAGCTCACCCACGGTCGGCCGGCACCCAGCCAGCCACCGACCAAGACCAGGACACCCGCCTGCAGCTCCCTGGAAGGTACGGGACAGTGCAGCCAATCAGAACACGGATGCTTCCAGCAAACCCACTCTGATTGGCAGGAGTCTTCCCCTGCTATAGACATCTGGCACTTTGTTAGACTTTCCATAGAACTAAGCACATTTCAACTGTGTTATTAGGAGTTTTTCAACTGTATTAGCTGGATTGTAATTTCTACTACTGTTTTAAAGTGCTTACACCTCTTCTATCTGACTGCTCTTCCTGCAGTGCCCCCCATCCAAGCACTCTGCCTTGGTGCCGATAAGTCTAACTACCTTTTGTCTTACTAAACTGCTCAAATCTAACCTCCTTTACCTCTATGCTATTTAAGACCTGCTCTGTCTTCTTCTCTCTAGCTGCTTGTCCCTGAACAGGGCTGCTCCAGCTCACCCACGGTCGGCCGGCACCCAGCCAGCCACCGACCAAGACCAGGACACCCGCCTGCAGCTCCTTGGAAGGTACGGGACAGCGCAGCCAATCGGAACACGGGTGCTTCCAGCAAACCCACTCTGATTGGCAGGAGTTTTCCTCTGATATAGACACCTGGCACTTTGTTAGACTTTCCATAGAACTAAGCACATTTCGACTGTGTTATTAGGAGTTTTTCAACTGTATTAGCTGGATTGTAATTTCTACTACTGTTTTAAAGTGCTTACACCTCTTCTGTCTGACTGCTCTTCCTGCAGCGCCCCATCCAAGCACTCTGCCTTGGTGCCGATAAGTCTAACTACCTTTTTTTTTTTTTTATGGCTAGTTTTCCATTAGCAGGTTATACAGACCTGCCACTAGAGGGATTCTTGGTCTTCTACATAAATCACTGTATTCATTCGTGGGCAATATGGCCTGCATTATCATTCTACTTCTTTCCCGGTTCTGCTACAAGGGGACTTGAGTCTGAAGGGTGGATGGCCACTAACTAAGCTGCTCCTGCTCTCCTTGTTCCCCTTTCTGCTGTATTTTCTCATCTAGGTTTTAAGTGAGTACCTAGGTGGGCAAATTTCTAGCCTAGAAAATATTGCACTAATTCAAATCACGAGACCACTCAATCTGGGACCATGGCTCTCCTTATTGCGTTTTTATTGCTCCTAAGGTGCAGAGTTTTCAGCAATACAGTGCAATTCGAAGTACCTCAATGCAATTCAGTTCTCCAATGTACCTTATCAATACCTAATGTTATAACAGTCCACCGTGCAGACACTATGTCATTCTCCTCTCCCCTTTTAGCCCTATTCCCCTGGTTAGCCTACACCTGCTACTGTCCTCACCTATGTCTACCAAGCACTTACATTGACCACAATCAACTGTCATTACAGTGGGCGCCGCCTCTTGCGCAGCACAATATGGGTTGTCGAAGAAATAAAAAGCAGTCTCCATTCTTATAAGCTCCAAGTAAGTTATACTTCTGCTTCTTCTCTGCTCAGGAAATGTGGAGCTCAACCCTGGCCCCCCCCCTACAACTTACCTCGCCTATCAATTTTGCTGAGGCCACAGGTCTCAAAATGATGATAGTCAACATTTTAAGCCTGCCTAAAAAACTTGTACAGCTGCAAGCCTGGGCTGCACACGTTAACCCAGACCTTATCATAATTACTGAGTAGTGGTTAAAAAAGATGAACACTGATCAACAAATATCACTGCAGGGCTACAATTTATTTAGAGTAGATAGAGAGTCTAGAGGCAGGGGTGTGGTTATCTATGCCAAATCTAAGTACTTGGTCACCAATATTAGTTGCAAATCTCTAGCCAAGGAATTTGAGTTAGTTTCACTGAGCCTTCATCTCCCTCCTCGGAATGTATCACTATCCTAGGTGGCTATAGACCCCGTCTGGTGGTGATGAAGTCCTTAATCTTTGAAATCCATGTTCGTAGATGCAAAACTGAAACAATATTTCTAGGAGATCTAAATATGGACTGGCTGTCACTTAAATCACACGGCCTCAAATCCCTTTGTGACGAGCTAGGTCTTGGGCAATTAGTCAGTGAACCTACTAGGAACAACACTCTAAATACTGCCAACAGTTCCATTCTAGATGTGGTACTAACCACCCATCCACACAAAATATCTCATTTGGCAGTGTTTCACAATGACATGAGCGATCATGGAATCGTTGCTTGCATAAGATCTCAAATTAAGGCCTGTCCGCAACCCATCTTTATAACAAAAAGATCCTTTTGCAAATTCAGTGCAGTAAACTTCCTATCTGACCTGAGCATGATCAGATGGCAAGATCTTTACCTAGCCAAAGATGTCAACAAGGCAGCTTGCATCCTTAATGACAAACTCACTACAATAATAAATACGCATGCCCCTTTCAACAAAGTAAGGGTATGGAACAATTCCAATCCCTGGTTCACCTCGGATCTCAAGGCAGCCCTTATAGCTCGAGATAAGCTCTGGGCTAAAGCTAGACATTCCAAAGAATCTTCGGATTGGTAGGCCTTTAGAGCAGCCAGGAATAACTGTGTGAAAAACTTTGCTCTGCTAAAGCTAACTATTATATTTCTACTCTCAAACAAGCTAAAGTAACCCTCATAAAATATGGAAGACTATCAAAGCTATAGAAGGACGTCCCATGGCCCTCTCTGTCCCAACAAAGAGTAGTTGCAGTGGCAAGATTGTGGAAAACAAGTCCCTAATCCTGGAGGAACTTAACTCCCACTTTGCCACAGCTGGATTAAGCTTTGACTCGTCACCTATGCTGGTGCTACGGTGAGCCAGCATACCCATCCCGCCACATCTAGTCCTGCACCCAGCTCCTTCCAACTGCGCAAGATAACTTATAAAGAAGTAGAAGATTCTCTTCTTAACTTAGACACCAAAAAAAGCGCAGGAGACGATGGCTTGGAACCCTTTTTCCTAAGGTCAGGCTATGCCCATCTCACTGCCCCAATTCTCCACATCTTCAATCTTTCCATTACATCTGCTACTGTGCGTCCTGCTGGAAATCAGCACATATCCTCCTCTATTTAAATCTGGTGACCCATGCGATGTAAACAACTATAGGCCCATCTCCATATTGCCTATCCTTTCTAAAGTTATCAAAAACTGATCCATATTCAGTTAAAATCTCACTTGGAAACCTTCTCTCTCATTAACCCAGCTCAATCTGGCTTCCGGGCTAATCATAGCACAATCACTGCACTAGCAAAAGTAACCAATGATTGGATCTCTGCTATAGATACTAAGAAGGTAACTGGTGCAGTCTTTTTGGACCTCAGCAAAGCTTTTGATACTGTTGATCACAAACTATTAGTCAATTGCCTTGCAAAGTTGGTGCACATACCATACCACCCAGTGGTTATCTAGCTACCTAACTGGAAGATTCCAAAAAGTAAAGGCGGAAGGCTTTTTTTCTGCTGCCTTGCCAGTTGCAAGAGGAGTCCCCCAAGGATCCATCTTAGGCCCTATCTTGTTTTCTCTGTACATTAATGACTTACATGCTAACATATCTACGTCCAATCTGCACTTTTTTGCAGATGATACTGTGTTGTATACTTCTGGCTCATCATTATCTGAAGTCAAGGGAGTGCTTCAAGCGGACTTCGCACAACTTGAGTATAATCTAATAAAGGCAAAGCTTCTGCTCAATGCTAAGAAGACTAAAGCGATGATATTCTCCACGAGTGCTGTCTCAGGCCCCCAATACCTTGCCCAAGACTTCATTGTCACCACGCTAAGCGAGCCTCTGGAAGTTGTAACCAAATTTAAATATCTAGGTATCTGGATCGACAATAAATTATCTTTCAGTGACCACGTCAAGATGTCTCTAGAAGGTTAAAAGCAAGGTTAGGTTTCTTCTACAGAAATAGGCCCTTTTCCCCTTGAAACTCGAAACAAGCTTTGTACAGCCACTTTTCTCCCCTACTTGACTATGGCGATGTAATCTATTCCTCCACCACTCTTGCAAATCTAAGTAAACTGGACATCCTTTATCACCGTGCGTTACGGTTCATTACCAACCCCTTACTGTTCGCATCCACTGTGACTTATGCAGCTGTTGGTTGGACATCCCTTACTACTAGGCGCCTGCTCCATGCTGGGCTATGGACTCTTAAACTGCTCCTGCAGAAATTGCCAAGCTATCTCTCTTCCCTTATTAGTATCTCACATAGTGCATACTCATTAAGAAAATCTGACTTTATTATGCTTGACATACCAAGGACCTTAGTTTCTTGCAGTAAGCGATATATTGCATATGCCCCTTCCCTCCATTTGGAACAAGTTACAAACCGCATTGAAACTAACTAGCACAGTTTCAATAAACTTCTACAAATCGCTAAGTTCAGCCAAAATAAAGACACCTGTAACTGTCATTAAGTCTCTTCCTTCCCCATGTGTGCCATATTTATCCACTGGTAAGGTATAATTGATTTGTCATATTAACTGCTTTCCCTTCCCCTTCTACTCCTGGCTTTATCTTTGCTTACGCTCCACTGCTACTCTATCAAATCACTCCTCCCCATATCAGTTGTAGACTGTTGTTTGTTCTAGCTGCCAAAATACTGTATATGTATTGCACACACCAGTCATCATGTTTCATTTATCAGTATGCAACCTGTAAGTCGCTTCCTGTCTCATATCAATGTTTACCACCTGCGGTCACCCTATGTGGTACCCTTGTATGTATATCCAGCCTGTATCATGTAACGTGCATTTCATGTATATACTATTATTACCTATCTGTGTTTGTACTTTAAGTGTTTATGTCACAGGACCTCCTTGTGAATGAGCTTGCTCAATGGAGTTTTCCTGCAATAAACTTGAACTTGAACTTGAAGCCCATTGGCCACTCACTCCCAATCAGGTCTGTGATCTGGTCTCAGAATTTAGATACTGTATCTTTAAATTAAAAGAGGGGCAAGGAGGGAGTGTGTGTTAAGAAATGCATTGAATCTGAGACATTGTTGAAGCTTGGCAGTTTGTCTTCTTCGCACCTACTATAAAAACACTCAACCTGGCTTGGCTGGCATTGCTGGTCTCTCCTGGTACAAGAGTAATGTGAGCAATATCAGTTAATTGTTGCAGGGGGGGTTATATGAAATAGCATTTGTGCATGCTGGTTACTAGAAGGAATGTATTTCACAGCACCATTCAGGGTAATGAGTCTAATTAGATTATTTAAGAACAAATTCTTGACATGACATAGTTCATTTTTATGAAGTAAACAGTGTGAATGATCAAAAAAATGACACCCAAACACTCCACAAAGTGCAAAATGTTCTGGGGGCCTAGGCAGCACCAGACCCCCTGCCATTTCATGTAAGATTCTTTGGCCCCCCAATTGAACCTAGTTGAGCTACCCCTGCTAGGATCTAATGTTATGCTGTCCTCCAGATAAGAGATGATTCTTTCTTTGAGGAGTGCTTCCATAATCTGGCCCACAATCAATGTGAGGCTCACCAGTCTACAGTTACCCGTGACTTCCCTACTCCCACTCTTATGAAAAGGGACCACAGTGACTCTTCTCCAATCCTCGGGGGCAACTCTCTGCTCCAAACATAGGTTGAAGAGTTCTGCCAGGGGTTCTGCCAGCTCTTCCCTCAGTTCCTTGAGTATCCTGGGTGTATTTCATCAGGCCCCTTTGCTTTGTTTACCTTGCATTCCCCTAGTTCTTCTAGGACTCTCTCTCTCTCTCTATATCGGTCGGTCTATCTATCTATCTATCTATCTATCTATCTATCTATCTATCTATCTCTCTATCTATCTTATATCTACAGGTATCTATCTTATCTATCTGTCTGTCTGTCTATCTGTCTATCTTATATCAACAGGTATCTATCTAGCTATCTATCTTATATCTACAGGTATCTATCTATATATATCTATCTGTCTATCTATTGTATTTACAGGTATCTGTCTTATTCAGAGCTGCCTGCAAGTGCAACCTATAGGGCTGCACCAAAAATAGTGCACAGTTGGCTCTGAACTATATTTAGCCAGTTAATATGCACTAATGGAGCATGCTAACTGGCTGAATATTGAGCCGTGTTGGTTCAGTGCTAAGTGGATATCAATTGTGCCAACAAGGCTCAAGATTGCATGTTGCCCACAGAAGATAGCACTGCCCCAAATTGGGATAGCACTAGAGGTCCTGTGGGCCATATTCAGCCTGAGCATGCAAATGAGCTCATTCGGTATGCAAGGTGCAAGGGCTCATCTGCATGTCCATTATGGGCTCATTTGCATGGGTGCAGCAGACCCCTAACACTGATGCAAGGCAGCAGC
Source organism: Neoceratodus forsteri (assembly GCA_016271365.2). NCBI lineage: Eukaryota > Metazoa > Chordata > Ceratodontiformes > Ceratodontidae > Neoceratodus > Neoceratodus forsteri. Next base: position 1,228,240,740 of record CM057450.1, read on the forward strand.
AGTACAACATCCCTGGTAGCATGGTGGATTCCCCTCTCCGAAGCACCCCTGTCTTCAGTGTTATTTTATATCCCTGGTAGTTTAGTGAACCTCCTCCCCCAATTGCCCCTGTCCTCACTGTTATTATGTATCCCTGGTGGTCTAGTAGCCCCCCAGCACCCAATTGCCCAACTATATCAAAATCCCTGGTAGGCTAGACCCCTCCCCCACTGAGCATGACCCCTCGTGCAACTGACACTGACTCCTGCCCACCTGATGAGGACCCCCACACCCTCCTCACCCCAGTTCACACTCATCACAGCTGTCATAGTCAGATCAGCAGCCAGCACAGCTCTCTGCTCACCTCCTCATGCAGCTGCAATCTAACAGTCAAAGAGTGCAATTGTGAGTATGTACACAATCGCATTGCTGGATTTGGGCATCACTTAGGGGAGTCTCCAGTGGGCTGGCAGTTTATCCTAGAGGTTACAGTAATGAGCTGTGTATGAGCTTGGTACATCCAGTAGAACTGGGTTTGATTTCCACAACCTCCACTTGCATACTGTGTGACTCTGAGCAAATAATTTAACCTCTGCTCTGCTCCCTGGTTGCCCCTGAAAACAGGAATTGTGCCTAGTGGGAGTTATCCAGTTACCAAAGAATACAAAAAAGAGAGATCCAGTGCCTACAGTATATGTCTTGGTGGAAAAGATAATGTAAACTCCCACAAGGAGAAGAGTCTAGTAAGAGATCCAGTGCACATACTGCTTAGTGGAAAACATAATGGAAAACTCCAATAATGAAAAGAACCTGTGAGAGACCCGGGGCCTAATTCTAAAACAGGTTATGCAAGTCACAAGGTGACTTGTGCCAAACCCAATGGCACAAGTCACACCTTGCGACATGTGTTACGCCGGTCTGGATTCCAAGAGGTAGCCTGCGCCATGGCATCGGTGGCCTGTGCCCATGGGGACTTTCACTAGCCGTGGCCCCTATGGCATGGAGCAAGGGGCGTTTATGGAAGCATCTGTGCCCTATTCTGAAAGGGCAGCTGCCATAACCCACTTACACTATTCTGAGACACACTGTGGCACTGTGGGGTTAGACCAGCTGTTAGCTTGTCTAAAGGGCATCTGTCCTGGCCAAACAGTGGTTGCTTCCTCAGAGTGCCACAACCCACACACAGCTGTGCCCCATGGACCCCCCATCACTGAGAAGCCCCCTCGCAATACCAGGGTGCCACCTGCCAGCACCTGTGTCCGTTTTTGCGGTGCCACCCTTGCACCTGTGCCACACTGCTGACCCCCCCATGGCCCCCAGGGGCTTGCAGGCTTGATTTGAGGCTGGGGGGGCTCAGGGGAGCTGTTCCCTATGGTCGGCAGCTTACGGCACCCAGGTCTATTGCACCAGTCCTGTGGCACAACCCTGCGTCTGCCACAAGTCACAGGGCATAAGTGCTGGAGATCCTGCCTGTTCTGGAATTCAATGCAGGGTCCCCGGCATAGCAGAGACTGTCGCAACTTACATGTGCTAGTGAGTTGCAGCATTCGTCTTAGAATCAGGCCCCCAGTCTCTAAACTCCTAAAGAGAAAATATAATGGAAAAGTCCTACAAGGAGAAGAGTGGTCTAATCTCCTTTGTGGAATTAGATCATAAAAATCACTCTGTGAGAAGAAATGATGAGATATCCAGTACACAAACTCCATGGGGAAATTGGTAGTGTTGTGTAGTCACAATGAGAAGAATCTGGTGAGAGATCCAGTGCCTACACAGCTTGGTGGAAAATTTAATGGAAATATTCCCAAATGGGAAGACTGATGAGAGACACTGTTCCTAAACTGTTACAGCAGGTGGAAAATACCCCCAATGAGAAGAATCTGGTCAATTACTCAATCAATTGTATAGTGCAAATATCTAAAACTATGTTTCAGTACTTGACGGTAGCAGCTCTTAACAAAACATATAGATGAAAGTATCAGCCTACAAAATGAAGAATATGAGATACCATTTCATGTACAATTTCATCAGTTTATTGCGGCAAGATAAACAGGACTAGCATAGCAGAGATAATAATACTAGATTAAGGGAGGTGTTTATTACACAGAAACAGCCCTGCCAATAACACAGAGAATGCATGAAAAACAAATATTTTAATGCAAAAAGAGTAAAAACCACTGTCAGCGTGCATGAAATTCATCCTCAAGCAAGTAGGTATTTAATGTAGACTTAAAGGAACTCAGGGCTGGAGCACACCAAATATAAGGTATAAAGTTCCAAACCTTTGGGCCATATATGTGGAAAGCTCTGTCCATTCTTGTCTTAAGATCTGACCAGGGGAACAAATAGCAGGTTTAGAGAATTAGAACAGGTCAGTCATGATTCTTGAGTTGGTATGAAGGGCAAATAGTGTAGTCAAAATAAATAAATTCATGCAAGGCCCTGTAAATCAGAGAAAGTATTTTAAAGTCAGCCCTACAGTATGCTCAAATGGGAACTAATGCAGAGACCTCAGGATGGGAGAAATGTGGTCCTAGGGTTTTGTTTTAGTTAAAACATGGGCTGCAGTATTTTGTAAACATTGCAGTACAGCCAAGGTCACCTTGAGCAACCCAGCCAGCAGGGAGCTGCAGCAGTCAATACAACCTGTAGTGAAGGCATGGATTAATGTTACAAGTTGAGAGTAGGACAAAACATTTCACAGTTTTGATACATTTCATAATAGAAAAACCCCAATCAATCATTTTAGTGGCATGCACATTGAAAAAAAAGTTTAAATCAAATAGAATTCATAGGTGTTCAACATCTGATTAAGACTTAATTCCTGACTTGCCTAGGATGCACCTCTCCTCAGATCTGGTCTGGACAGGAAGGCCCACCCCGTTATCCCTGCCTCCCATTTATTTTCACAGATGCCTTCTTCTCTCCTGCGCAGTCCCAACACCCTGCAGATACTGTCCAGCAGACATCCTACAGTTACAGCTTCTGATAGTCACAGGTTGCATTGTCATATCGGCATGGATCTACTTTGAACTGTTTAATCCCTGCTGCCTGTATGTAACTGACATGCTACTGCTCAATGCCTATTGTATAGCCTGTCTCATGGATTATCCTGCAGTACCCATGTGTACCTGTTGCATGTTTGAAAATCTTAACAAAAAGAATTAAATGAAAAAAAAAAACCTTAATTTGAACATTTTCAAAACACAATACCAAACTCAAGAAGCACTTTAAACAAAGGGGGAGGGATTACAAGCTTACTTTTGGAAGGATTTGACTGGAGAAGGTTTTTGTTCATCCAGAGTTTTATTTCTTCCGAACATGGGATCAAAAACTTTGAGGGGATTTACTAAAAGGGTGCTGTGTAACGTGCCTGACATTCTGCCCAGAAAGAGTTAAAATCCTATTTCTCAGCACTTCTTGTAACTGGAATTGGAAAGTGCTTGCTGCAATTTAAAAGTGGGTGGAGTATATGTATTAGAGCTTTCTATCCAACTCAGAAAAAGAAAAGGCTGTCTGTCTGTTCATGTAGGTCTCAGAGTCTGGGTCTGTCTTTAACTAAGACTTGAGAGAAAAAAACACTGAGAAGTAGTAATGAACTGGTGGAAGACTGAGCCAATAGCCCTCTGGGGCTGGATGATGAGTTAACCAGCCAGGTGAACCCTCAGAATACAGTAAGGGGTGAGAGCAGTATAATCAACCACCGGCATTCAGAGGCTGAATGGAATAGATGCCTGCAAATTAAGGTAGTGAGAATGGGTCCTTTGCCTAGGGTTTATTGATAGACTAAGCAAGCAAAGAATGAAGCGTGGGGAGAACTGAGACAGGAATGGTAATAAGGGACAAAAGGGAGCTCTCTTAAACTCACAGAGGGAGATTTAAAAGGGATGTCTGTAAGCACTTTTTCACAGAAAGAGTGGTGGACAAGTAAAGCAGGCAACCGGAGAAAGTAGAACAGGCCAAATCAGTGAACAGCTTTAATCAGGGCTGGGACAGGCATATGGGGTTATTTAGAAAAGGGGGTGGGCAGAAACAAAGGGGAGGGATGGCATCTAGGGCCAGTGCAGAATAGTTAGGTATGGTAGGCAGACTGGATGGTCCAACAGGTCTTTTTCTGCCATCATTGTCTATGATTCCATGTGTCTATATGGCTTTAAGCATCCTATTAGGGTTCTCCCTAACTTAACGCAACATACAGTAGCCAGAGATTTAGTGTGCTATTTGATACATGGTGGAAGGAGGTAGTGTTCGATGTGGACAGTCAGATCATGGAGAGAGGATGTTATGGAGAAATCCTTAATTATACGATTGATGCCACTGCTCCAGTGGGGGTCACATGTGCTTGCTGAGCAAAATACTATGTACTTATCTTTGTTGCCCGTGGATGTTCCATTAAGCTTATGTTCTTGGTGAGCCAGTGACAGAGGGCAGAGCACAAGTATAAGGATCAGATCAAGATTATTTATTTAGTTGGAAAGTACCTTTGAGCGCAAGTGCTTGTTTGCAATGGTTCCACGTCAAAGTCATAACAATACAACTCGGATACAATGAAAGCAACATCAAGTAGCATACAGTGTATTCAGTCCAGTTACCATGGCAAACAATGAGGCAAAATCACCAAAGCAAGGCGAGATACAAACAGTTTACATACAGTTACAATGACAGTGTAATGATGACTGCAAAGAGATTTTTAATCATGTAAGATTGGGAAGATTAAATAGTGATGCAGTATCTGTCTTTGTGAGGTATATAGTAAGGAGCTGAAATCTTGTACCACCAAAAATGTCTGAAGCAGTCTCTAAGGTGGTACTGTAGCAGTTTGAAAGTTGTTAATAGGCTGCATAATATGTATTTGGACTAATGGAATGGATAGCCTGTGTTTTGGCTTAAATGAATACCTACTGCTTGATTTACTTTTTAGTATGGAAATGAGTTTAAGACTGTATTCAGGTTGACTTCTGGTGATTTCTTCCCAGCAATAACAGCTTGAATCTTGAACTTCCTGCCCAACACGATGACAAACCTTTGATAAAGCAGCCAATTTACTGAATATTGAGCATCAGGGGCCACATATTCAGAACTTTGCCCCAGGGCTGATTTAGCACTGCTCAGTGTGCTAAATTAGCCCGGAACAAATAGCCCGCCATATTCAAAAGGAATAGCCCCTGTGCTAAACCTGCTGAATATAGTGTGCTAAGGAAGTCGGGCAAACTGGGCTGGGAGTGCAGTGGAAAAATAGCCCGAGAAATAAGACAGCTCTGAATATAGCAACCAGGAAGTGCAAAATGCAATGGCAGCCCAATGGACACAGAGGTAGAGCAAGTCGGAGCTGCAGGTGGAGGACAATGTGTGTGATTGCAAAGAGGTGTTTCACACCAACTGCAAATAACAAAGCAGGGCACACTCTGCAGAACTGTGCTATGCTGATGTAGGACTTGCCCGGGGCTAAACTGATTGCACAGTGCTAAGACATTAGCCCTGTACAAACAGGTTAGCCCAGGGCAAAAGTTTGCTATATTCAAAGCACATATGCAAATGAGCCTAGTTAGGTAATCCATGGGCAAGCAGTCACATTTGCATCTCATTATGTGCTGCTTAGCATACATGTCTGTGCAGTTTGCCCGGTGCTACTGCATGGAGCACACAGCTTCACCTTTTGGTTGGAATGGAAGTACAGGCTGGATGCTGCAGGATATGAGTGTAGGCAGGCACAAGCAGTGCATACAAACCGCCCATGCATCACTACAAGCAGTGTGTATATATATATATATATATATATATACACATATATATATTTATATGTGTATATATATGTACACACACATATATACTGCCTGTGTCCATATGTGCCCTGGAAGACAGCCCCCCAGGCCCCCAACACCAGCATAGGCACCCCACAGTGGTTGCAGGTGCAATAACAGCGGGGTGATGCAAGAATGCATGGGACAGGCATAAGGCAAGCCTGGTCGGTGGGGGGAGGACGTAGGCTGTAGGCTAACTAGGATCTGCAGCATATCCATAATGTAGGGAACTGGGCAGACTGGGTGGGCCAAGCATTCCTTTTCTGCTGTCAAGGTCTCAGGTCCTATGCTCGTGTGTGTAACAGTCCCTTATCATCTAGTGGTCTCCCCCTTCCCCTCAGCACGATCCCTGACTCTCGTTCAGTGACAGAAATATGTAATTCCAAGTGGTTCCCCACCCCCCAGCATGATCCCTGACTCCCATTCAGTGACAGAAATATGTAATTTCAAGTGGTTCCCCACCCCCCAGCATGATCCCTGACTCCCATTCAGTGACAGAAATATGTAATTTCAAGTGGTTCCCCACCCCCAGCATGATCCCTGACTCCATTCAGTGACAGAAATATGTAATTTCAAGTGGTTCCCCACCCCAGCATGATCCCTGACTCCCATTCAGTGACAGAAATATGTAATTTCAAGTGGTTCCCACCCCAGCATGATCCCTGACTCCCATTCAGTGACAGAAATATGTATTTCAAGTGGTTCCCCACCCCAGCATGATCCCTGACTCCATTCAGTGACAGAAATATGTAATTTCAAGTGGTTCCCCACCCCAGCACGATCCCTGACTCCATTCAGTGACAGAAATATGTAATTTCAAGTGGTTCCCCACCCCCAGCACGATCCCTGACCCCATTCAGTGACAGAAATATGTAATTTCAAGTGGTTCCCCACCCCCAGCACGATCCCTGACTCCATTCAGTGACAGAAATATGTAATTTCAAGTGGTTCCCACCCCAGCATGATCCCTGACTCCATTCAGTGACAGAAATATGTAATTTCAAGTGGTTCCCCACCCCCAGCATGATCCCTGACTCCATTCAGTGACAGAAATATGTAATTTCAAGTGGTTCCCCACCCCAGCATGATCCCTGACTCCCATTCAGTGACAGAAATATGTAATTTCAAGTGGTTCCCCACCCCCAGCATGATCCCTGACTCCCATTCAGTGACAGAAATATGTATTTCAAGTGGTTCCCCACCCCCAGCATGATCCCTGACTCCATTCAGTGACAGAAATATGTAATTTCAAGTGGTTCCCACCCCCAGCATGATCCCTGACTCCATTCAGTGACAGAAATATGTAATTTCAAGTGGTTCCCCACCCCCCAGCATGATCCCTGACTCCCATTCAGTGACAGAAATATGTAATTTCAAGTGGTTCCCCACCCCCCAGCATGATCCCTGACTCCCATTCAGTGACAGAAATATGTAATTTCAAGTGGTTCCCCACCCCCCAGCATGATCCCTGACTCCCATTCAGTGACAGAAATATGTAATTTCAAGTGGTTCCCCACCCCCAGCATGATCCCTGACTCATTCAGTGACAGAAATATGTAATTTCAAGTGGTTCCCCACCCCCAGCATGATCCTGACTCTCGTTCAGTGAAGCAATAAGTTATACCAAAGGGTCCCCCCGCCCAGCACGATCGACTCCTGTTCAATGACAGAAATATGTAATTTCAAGTGGTTCCCCACCCCAGCATGATCCCTGACCTCGCTCAGTGAAGCAATAAGTTATACCAAGGGTCCCCACGCCCCAGCACGATCGCCGACTCCTGTTCAATGACAGAAATATGTAATTTCAAGTGGTTCCCACCCCAGCATGATCCCTGACTCCCATTCAGTGACAGAAATATGTAATTTCAAGTGGTTCCCCACCCCCAGCATGATCCCTGACCTCGTTCAGTGAAGCAATAAGTTATACCAAGGTCCCCCACGCCCCAGCACGATCGCTGACTCCTGTTCAATGACAGAAATATGTAATTCCAAGTGGTTCCCCACCCCCAGCATGATCCCTGACTCTGCTCAGTGAAGCAATAAGTTATACCAAGGGTCCCCCACCCCCAGCACGATCGCCGACTCCTGTTCAATGACAGAAATATGTAATTTCAAGTGGTTCCCCACCCCAGCATGATCCCTGACTCTCGTTCAGTGAAGCAATAAGTTATACCAAGGTCCCCCAGCCCCCAGCACGATCGCCGACTCCTGTTCAATGACAGAAATATAATTCCAAGTGGTTCCCCACCCCCCAGCACGATCCCTGACTCCCATTCAGTGACAGAAATATGTAATTTCAAGTGGTTCCCCACCCCCCAGCATGATCCCTGACTCCCATTCAGTGACAGAAATATGTAATTTCAAGTGGTTCCCCACCCCCCAGCATGATCCCTGACTCCCATTCAGTGACAGAAATATGTAATTTCAAGTGGTTCCCCACCCCCAGCAGCACGATCCCTGACTCTCGTTCAGTGAAGCAATAAGTTATACCAAGGGTCCCCCACGCCCCCCAGCACGATCACGACTCCTGTTCAATGACAGAAATATGTAATTCCAAGTGGTCTCCACCCCAGCATGATCCCTGACTGCCATTCAATGAAAAATAAGTAATACCAAGTGGACTCCCCACCCCAGCAGGATCCCTGACTGCCATTCAATGAAAAAATAAGTAATACCAAGTGGTCTCCACACCCCAGCATGATCGCTGACCCCAATTGCTTAATTCCCTGAAAGTCTAGTGGCCCTCTACCCCCCCAGTTGACAGTGATGACCCCCGCTCCCCCACAAACATCCCCAAATGGAGCCAACAACCTGCTCAGCCCTCCTCTCATCACCATGGCTAGCCACCGACTGAAGTATGAATGAGCGGTACTGTAATGAATGAGCATGTGCAAGGACACGCTCAGTAATTACTGTACGGCTCATTCATACCTCAGTCAGTGGCCGGCTGTGGTGGTGAGAGGAGGGTTGATCTGGTCACCGGCTCCATTTAGGGATGTTTGGGGAGCGGGGCGCACTGCCAGCTGGGGGCTACTAGACTACCAGAGAATGAAGTGCTTTGAGGTCGGTGATCGTGGTGGGGACCACTTGGTATTTCTTATTTTTCACTGAACGGGAGTGGGGGATCACGCTGGGGACACTTGGAATTACATATTTCTGTCACTGAACAGGAGTCGGGATCGCGTTAGGGGCAGTGGGGACCACTTTGGATTACTTTAATGTTTCTCTGAATGGGAGTCGGGATCATGCTGAGGAGTGGGACCACTTGAAATTACATATTTCTGTCACTGAACGGGAGTCAGGATCATGCTGGGGGAGGGGACCCCTCAGAATTACATATTTCTTGTCATTGAACAGGAATCGGGATCATGATGAGGGGGACCACTGGACTACCGGGGTTTCCATAGCAGTTATTCAAAGCGTATTGAGGTTACACTTTGAATTACTTTGCGTACCTCCACCACATTACTGCATGTTTTTTGCAGGCAGTATGTAGCACCATGCTATAGGTGGCACTAATTCCTGTAGCACGACGCTACACTTCTGAATATGTCACTGTGCCAGCATTTATGGCCACTCTCCTAACCCCCACCCCTGAATACACTATCTTTTAGCATCGGTGCTATCACACAGCACCGGTGCTATTAGGGCTTTTGAATATTGCAGCCTGGTGCAAATCCAGCACTATTCCAGTGCAATGGCTTTGTGCCAGGTGCAAAGCTTTGAATATCTGGCCTCAGGTGAGCAGAGGGACTAATATAGTAATACAGAGCTGGGAGGAGCTGCATTCCATCTCAGATTCAGCAGATGGAGATGGATACTGGGGCTGAAGATCGGACATGGATGGGTCATAGGCATTCTCCATCACAGTGCACTCACAGGCTCAGGTGGCCAGCCTCAAAGCTGTGACTCTGCTAAATATAAATAAAAAGCTGAACATTTTAATATCAGAACTCCATGATTTTTGCAAAGGAGTCTGACTTACTACTATGGCTATCCAAAAAGACATTGATAAAGTCATTAAGAAGCAAGACAAAATGGATGTGCAGTTCTCCAAATCAGACAGCTGCCTAGCTATTACAGAAGCCACCATCCTTTAGTTGCATCAGATGGTCACCACACTACAGAGTAAAGTTGAAGATGATGAAAGCCATAGTAGGCATAACAATTTAAGACTCTATGGCTTTCCTGAGGGCATAGAGGGACAGACCCTGATGCCATTCCTCCATGACTTTTTTTGTACTTCCCTTGAGCTCCCGGCAGACCATATCCTGGAAACTGAGAGAGCCTACCAGTCTCTAGGTCCATGCTCCACTTCACCAGCAGCCCAACTAAGATCCAGCACAATCCAGTTTCTTCGCTACCTGGACAAGCAAGATGAGCTCCTCAAAGCATGGCAGCAGAAAGAACAACTGCAACAGAATGCTGCAGAAAGTTTTGATAATGCCTACCCCCCTGGGATACAGGCCTGTTGCAGGACCTACATGCCAATCATGAAGCAACTCAGATCAAATAATGTGACTTTTTAAGACACCATTTCCTTCTGACATGGTGATGATTTTTCCTGATTGGAAACAAACCTTCCACATTGCAGAAGAAAAGGCAACAGAGTTTACCAGCAGGGGCATGAAAGTCCTCCTACAGCAGCCAAAACTGCCCATCTTCACCCTTGCAGGGAAACTAGCCCAGAAACTTTGACAGACAAAAACAGAGTCAACCTCCAAGTGCCAGCAAGCTCAAGAGACTATGAAGCAAATAATCATGCAACTGCAAGAAGTACAACCTCCTACTGAATGGCCTCAGGATACACAACCCTGAGCAGAGTGGCAGTGACTCACCTTAAAACACAGTTTGTTGCCATTCCTCCCCTGCCTCTGGTGAGTGTCTTTCTTTCCCTTGTATGGTACATTGGTTCACTCTCCTCCTGGGCTTCCTGTGGTTATGGAATCCCTCAAGGGTTGGGGTCACCATCATGGTCCCTGTTCTGGGGTTGAGACTGGCTCCTTTCCTGGCAAGCGTCTTGGAGTAACACCATTGGGGGGGCAGGTGACTCCTGGCTGCAGACTAAATGGCCTAGCTCAACTACCCACCACAGCAACCTGCCTTATTCTCTACTAGTTGGCACTTGGAGCCATCACAGCAGCTGAATGCTGCCACTTTGGCATATAGGCAACTTGTTTTGGGGGGATCCAGGGCCTAGCCGAGATGCAGGGGAATCCTTCCCCCATGGCCTTGGATGTGCTACTGAGCCTCATGTGGCTCTCATATGCTGCAGTGTATAGTAACAGCTATGGGAGGTAACCAGAAGACAGTGAAGCACTTGCTGCAGCCCCTTCCTCATGGTCCTTCCTCACCCAACAGTTTATGCACCAGACCGTCTGAAGCTTTCCTCGGTGAACTCCACAGAGTAAAGGGAAAATAATAGGAGTCCATAACCAATTTATGGGGACAACGGTTTGAAGGTGGCTTTTATATGAATAAATGGTGCTAAAAAAGATAGGCTTGGGGGACCCTCTCAAAGATTTGGGCAATTGCCACTAGGTGGCCAAATTCAAGATGGCCACCGAAAATCTCTAAAATGACATATCTCAGCTCATAGTTGTATAAAGCTGTATTTGGTATCTAAATGGGTGTTTTGAGGGTCAAGGGATTCATTTCTTAAAATAAAAATGTTCTTTCTTGAAGCCAATATATATATATGTTTTATCTTTTTGCAGGTGTGTCCAAATGAAGTTCTTTGATTGGAAAGATATTGACACCCTTGATAAAACCAAAACAACAGCTGAGAGGAAAGAAGAGAAGTCAAGTTTAGATGATTAAAGAACTGTGTATATTATGTGGTAAAGAGTGTGATAAAGACAAAAGTGACCATCCAGTTGATTCATGGAACAAACTGAAGAGTCTAGCATTGGAATGGAGGGGGTTGGATAAATATGGAAGTGTTTTTGAGAAAGTAAACTGGGATGATGGTCCAACTAGCATGTTTTTTCATAAAATGTGTAAGACTGGATTAATGAGTAAAAGGAAGCTTCAGCATTCCAAACTAGGAAAGAGAAACAGCAGATGCAAGAAATCCTCATATCCCAATCTGAGCATGACAGTTCCCTTGAAAATGCTCCTGGCCCTTCTGCTAGACTTTCACTGGAGTGATCCTCTGCTGGACAAGGATGTCTGCATCTAGTGCATGATTCCAGAAGACAAAAAACATCCTGACCGAGACAACTGGTGTCTTCTCCAACAAATGGATGCATGGCATATGTTCAAGGCTCACACAGTGTACCTAGAAGATGCTACAATGCGTGATCATATCTTAGCAGTAATTGATTGTACAACATATCCTTTTGCTGCTGAGATTTGGTATCATTACTCCTGTGCAAAAAATATGTCTCTCCAATATATCACCAGGACATAAACATCAATTCAGATCTCCACTTACAACAGGTTTGTCTTGCAGAAGTTTAATAAATGTTCTTCAAACATGTACAGACAGTTGTATTAAATATGAATGAGCCAAGAACATTACAAGGACTACTGATGGACTACAATAACCTGTTGAGGAATTCTGGTCATGATGCAAGTACAACAAAATCAAGAACAATTAAGCTGTTGATTCAAAAGGAGTTTGCGAGCAGGATCAGATTTCATGATTGTTTCCACAAAAACAAGAGTACCATAGTGTATGATATATCTGTAGGTGAAACTTATGTGGAAACAGCAATCTACTTGTAGAGCGTGAGCAATGAACAATTACTGAATACCATTGCCGGGTGCCTGAAAGATAAGTTATCATGTGACACAGGCATGAGCTGGCTCCTGATGAGCTTGAGAACACTGAAGAATCTAATCCTGAGTCACAAAAGTTTCTCACCTGGCTAAAGAACCCTGCTGCTAGTGACTTCAGTGATGTCTGCCAGGATACAAAGATTTCAGCCTTGTCATCACTGTTATTTTGATTCATCGTGGGGAAACGCACTTCCTTAAAGGTCAAGCTATCAATGATGATTCATGGCCTGACAAGAAGTCATGAGATTATAGACATGATGAAGAAATTATCACTTGGAATAAGCTACCAGGATATTCTTATTCTGTATGTTACATAGGCCAAGTTTGAGCTTGAGAAGAATGACAGCTGTCCTGAAGAGCTTGCTAACAATTTTCCCGGAACTGTCATTCTAGACAATGATGACTTTCAGGATGACACATTGACCAGAGCAGATGCATCTCACTGCACAAACATAATGTTTGTTCAACCAGAGGATGTTGCTACTAAAGTTTCTACCGGGAATCGTCCTGAACTGGCCATGGCAAAGCCTCTTGAGATAAAAAATATCAGTACAGAACAACATAGAGTTCAACCTTACAAGACGGTTAGATGTGGTCTACCATCAATTCGAGCTGAAATTGATATCTCACCACAAAGCACTCAGACCAAAAGATGGGAGAAATGGTCCATACTTTGGCTCATCTTGATAGCAATGGGAAATAGGTTCCAGCTGAAAGCCAGAAGATTGGAGCATTTGCTGGATTTCAAGCCAATATCCAGAAATTGGCTACAAAGAGCAAGGCATACTACTACCTCACATTGCCCAAGCCACCCCACAAGTCAGTAGTAGATGAGGTGATGTGTCGCATAGTCACTGTAGTGAAAAAGAAATTGACGCCTTTCATTCAACTGGTTGGAGACCAGTCAGTCTATGCTCTGAGTGTTCAGTTGAAAAATGAGAATCCTACACAGTTTGAACTCATCCTTCCATTCTTCCATTCCTAGGTCCATTCCATGCACAGTGCTTTTTCATATCAGCAATCATCAAGCAATTCAAAGGATCTGGTTTATCTGACATTCTTGTTGCAGCTAGTATGATTACAGAGGGTTCAGTTGACAAAGCACTGCACGGAAAACATTATAAGAGATGTATCACACGTCTTTGACTGATGTACGAGGTACAGGCTCACAGAATAACTTGAAAAGGACTTAGTGATGGCCTATTCTTGTCTCCAGAGCTACAAGAAAAGCTGGAAACACTAAGACGCTCCTCCACAAACATATAAGAAGAGCTCAAGATAATCTGTGATGAACTAGAGGCTGATCAAGAGTTATCTTCATTAGTTGTGAAAGCATTTGAAACGGTTGTAAATTCTGAAAGTTCAGTGGCAAAATATTGTCTCAGTTTCATGTGCATGACTGAAATACTGATGATGAATATCCATACATTAAGAACTCAGGATTGGGAGGCATTCAACGCATCACTCAGATTGATGTTGCCATGGCTGCAAGTATATGACAATGACAAGTATGGAAGATGGCTCGTTGAGTTCTGGCTAGAGATTAGCTGTCTGCCTGAGGAGAATGTCAAGTACATGTGTGATGATTTATTTACACAATCAATGACAGGGAACCCCTGCTCTTGCTTGCCACTGGATATATGGATAGAAATTACAATAAACAAGGGCTCAAAGATAAAAGTCAGTTGGATGAGAATTTTGAAGAATGAGAAGATGTTGCTAATTTACATTTGAAATGCAAACTTTATAAACAAAGTTATAGTCTCTCTCTGCATGCCATTGCAAACATGAAGACAACCTCTCAATGCCACAGTGAGAATTTAACCACCCGACTCAAAGCAGATGTACAGGCAGTACAGGGTCTTGATAGTTGCATCACAGAATTTGACTGTGATCCTTTTGACCTTACAAAGCCTACTCTGAGGACTCTCCAATCTGGAATAATTGCATCAGAAAAACCTGTCCAGGACTTTGAAACAGCACATGAGGATGGTGAATTACTAGTCAATGAATTATTTCAGAAGCGGATGTTTTCAGCTAAGAAATTATTAAATGCAACAGTTCACAGAAACTCAAGGTACAACTTTGGTAGATAACCTATAGACAACCTATTATCAGAGATGGAACAAAAACCATTGTAATGAGGACTAGTGTAAAGGAAAACAATGCCATGGCTGAATAAATCTCTCTTGCTCAAAAGTGCAAGGAGAAATTTCACCAGTCACAAGTAATGGAACATCATATGAGAGAGGAATGTCTCTTAATATTCAATCCTAATGGAACTATGGTCAAAGTGCAAAAATCTAAGTTAGTTGAAATGTTGAACCTGGTTCCACTACACCCGTCAGTAGCTACATTGCCCTGGTAGACATGGGATTCATTTGGAGGCTTGCCACTCCTTTTGCAGAGGATAAAGAAAAGCATGATAAGACTGACTTCACATGGGCAGATCATGCTCATAAGGTATTTGCAGTTGTCCTGGCTTGACACCCCAAAGCTTCTGAGATCGTCTTTGTGAATGATCCATATGACTTGGAGATGAGCATCAAAGACAGTGAGCATGAAAATAAGACAACATGCACATCATACACAGGAGGGACATGGAATATATATATATAAATATATATTGTATATATATATATATATATATATATATATATATATATATATATATATATATATCAAGAGACAAGATAAATTGCCTGCTTCAAATGAGTTCCACAACATGTTCAAAACCCAGACAACAAAATACGTATCAGCAATTCCTGAAGGGTGAATTCAGGGTGCTTGCACATCAACATCCAACCATCCGATTTCTATATTCTTTGAGGAGCAACTGTTGGGATCTGTCTTCTAAGGATGAACATATGCAAATTAAAGAGTTCCAGTGTCACCACATAGAAGCAGACATGATACTTCTTTACTGTATATAAACTCTCAACTGAGGAAGAATGGAGTAAGTAAGCATTAATCTGTGACACAGCATGGTTCTACTGCAGAATTAATCCATGCCTGGGGAGGGGATTGGGGCATGAGGCCACAAGCGGAGTGCCTCCAACCATTAGGCATGGATTAATTCTACAGTAGAACCATGCAGTGGAGTGGATTAATGTGCTTGTAACATGGCAAGTGCAGAAACAGGGAATTATGCATCTCAAGAGATTGTAACATGACATCCTATATTAGCAAGTACAATAAAACACTGACACAGAGACAGACACAGGTAATTGGAATGTGGAATTCTGTATTGTGCTGAAGAGGCTGATTTTCCTTTTAATATTGTGAGTACAACAGAGAACATTCATTCAATTATTGATTACATGTAGATGTGATCAACATTACAGAATATGTGTTGATTCTGGCTGACTTACTTTTGTGAACTGTGAAATTGTCTCCTTTTTCCTGCTGCATTTGCTGTTATGGACTCAGTTGCTGTGCAAGATGGGAAATGTATATATTTAAATGCATTATTTATGGTGCTGAACAGTCTGATTTTCCTTTTAATCTTGTGAGTACAACGGTGAACAGTGATTCAATTATTGATTACATGTGGATGTGATCAACATTTCAGAATAGGTGTTGATTTTGGCTGAATTACTTTTGTGAACTGTGGCTCGTCTCCATTTTTCTGCTGTGTTTGCTGTTTGAGATTTGGCTGCTGTGCATAATGAGAAATGCATATATTTAAGTGAGAACGTGTTGTCATGGTGTCTTTGGCTTCATAAAATAACATTGTTATTATAAGAAATGAATTCCCTGACCCTCTAAACCCCCATTTAGATACCAAATACAGCTTTATACGACAACTGTGAGCTGAGATATGCAATTTTTAGAGATTTTTGGTGGCCATCTTGAGTTTGGCCACCTGGCGGCAATTGCCCAAATTTTTGAGAGGGTCCCCCAAGCCCATCATTTTAAGCATCATTTATTCATATAAAAAACACCTTCAAACCTTTGTCCCCATGAACTGGTCACAGACTCCTATTATTTTTCCTTTACTAATACTGAAAATTCAGACACAGCTTATTTTTAGATCATGTGAGGAGGTGGTTGGGGGTTGAGTCTGATCCATCACCTTCATCATGCTGATTTATGATGATAGGCTTGACCAGGGGGCATGGAAGCTGCTGGCTCCAGATGGTGCACCGCACAGGGTGGGCTTGGTTTCCTGGGGAGGAACCCAGGTGGGAGGACAACTGGGAAGGGAGATGTTTGCCATGGGGGGTTGATGAAGGACACAGCATCTCTGCCACCCGCATAAAGACTGTATCACCAGCTTCTGCACAAGGATAGGGGAGGAGATGAAATTGGAATTGGGGCAGTGCTGAGTTGTTTTACAAAAGCAGAACAGTGAATTTTAGTAACAACACTGACCACATACAAAACCAATCAATTTACTGTGTGAACACACAAAATACAGAAGGAGATAGTCAGGCAAGATCGAATGGATCCCCCAGTGCTTCACTCTCTAGAGATTTGCCAGGGGGCCTCCTAACAGAGCTCTAGTGAGCGAACTGCTGTGGGATCCTTTCGGTCTTGTCTGATTGTCTCCTTCTGTATTTTGTGTATTTACACAATACATTAATTGACTTTGTACTTGGTCAGTGCTTTTTCTGTGTGCACCGCTGTCTTGCTTTGTTAGAGTATTTGGTAAGGGTGGCTGCCCTCCGCGGTTCCACCAACACACTTTCCGTGAGCTCAGGTCTTCTCAGCTGCAGTCAAACTTATGGTGGCTTTTGCCTGCCATTCTCAATACAGCTGTGTAACTTAAGACTGGCAGCTGCACCAAAGATTTTTTCTGGAATGCAGCAAGTACAGTGGGGGATGGGGGCACATCATCCCCCATCCAGACCTGTGCTATGGATTATATAAACTTTACTTGTTGGATATTTGGGGCACAGACATGCACTATGCTGAACTAGAAAAATGGACCTATATGTTTATACCATAGAACTCTTCTTATTACAGGTGGCTCCCCTCTCCACACATAGCATGGGACTGAGAGGTTATCCCTTTACTCTACTTGCTACAAGGTGGCTATTGCTGCCTTCACTGGGGTCTTGGCAGGGCTCCACATGAAACTACTGCCAGAGACTTATGGCCTCCTGATTGATGATAATGTTGCAGATGCTTGAGGGGTGGAATTGCTGCCTGTCACAGCGATCTAATCACCCTGAGGCTGGGTGTAGCACCCGTCAGTGGTGACCCTGCCCTTGGTTGGACACTGTGCTAATCCTCCTTAATTACATGTTGCCCTATGGGCTAGAAACAACCCCAGATGGGCACTACTTGCTGGCCTTTGTAGCCTCCCTGACTGTGGCCTCCTACTGTACATAAACAACCCAAATGAGACCGAGCTGGGCAGGGGAGATTGACATCTATACCCTGTTCATCTTCAACCCACTCAGTACACCGTGGGAGGCCCCTCTCTCTGAGGCATCAGCTCTGTGCTACTGCCATCATAGCACCCCTGGGGCCCAACTTCCTGTGCCTCTACCTTGGAAGAATAATTCCCCCTTTCTTCTAAGTAGTTTTCCCATAAGATTTCAAGTTAACATATTCTTCCCTATATGGATTTCCCTAGTTCTGTACCTTCCCATCTTTTTTCACAAGAACAGTGTTCCAATGCCTGTTCTGAGAATTGAGATACTTGTTCTAATGTTGTTGTGTATTTATGTTGCCATGTGGCCCTGTGTGTTAATTTACAAAAGTTGGGTATGGTGCAGGTTGTAGCAGTGGTGGTGGGGATGGGGAAGGCAGGGGGCCAGATTACATTTCTAATGGTTAATATAAAACTCCAGTTATACTTCTTAAATGTAAATGTGTCCCTGATGAAGCCTCTTTTGTGAGGTGAAGCATCATGTTGCCTTTAGTTTTACCACCTCTGTGCCTTTTTATGGTCGCCTTGCATGTTTTTCTCAACATACGAATTGCAAGTGATTTTTTCTGAATTTTTGTCTAATAAAGACAATATTTTCGTATGTTGTAGTTTGCCAGCCAATTTGTTTAGCAAAAAATATCCCTGAGTGCCCAGAGTACTGGCATGACTAGGTAAATGAGCTCACTAACCCTTTCAAGTGGTACAAAGTTTTAACAGCCATTAAGCGAGCCAAGCTGGATTTGATCTACATGCAGGAGGAGACTCATCTCTCCCAAATGGAACATGGCAAACTTGGAAAATTTGGAATGGGATCAGTTCACTCTTGCTCCTATAAGAAGGGCAGGAGAAAAGGGTTGCAGTCCTCATCCCTCACCATTCTGCCTACCAGGAGCAACATCAGTGGGGCGGACCCAGAGGGATGCCTGCTGATAGTTCAGGGCCTCTTACATGGGATGGCAGTCATACTGGTGAACATGAACCTTCCACTGGGTTTGGACACCCTGATGGTCAGGAAATTCCTTAACCATATTATGACCCACTCATCTGGCATTCTGTTATTGATGGGAGATTTCAATGTGGTACCACATTTCAGCTGGGAAATCTTGAACCCCAGGCCTTCCAGATAGTCCCCATCACACGAGGCATTTCGCCACTTTATACAAGAAGTTGACTGGATGGATACCTGGAGGTTCCTATACCCATGCACCAGAAATTACTCATGTTGTTCAGCAGCACATGGCATCTACACCAGAAGTGACCATTGTTACACCCAATCAGAATATTTTTCAGCTCTGGCAGATTGTAAAATGGGTGACATAGTGCACTCAGACCATGCACCAGTGCAAAACCTCTGGTATCTAGACCAGGAAAGGAGAAACACCAGGTGGTACCTAAACCCCTATTATCTAAAGAATCAGGAGTTCCACAAGTTCTTGTAGCAGCAGGTGGTGGATATCCTACTCCATAGTGAGCACTCAGCCCCAATGAAAGTGATTTGCTGGAACACTGTTAAGACGGTCATGAGAGGCCACATCATACAGTATACACTGCCAGACAGAACAGAATTTGGAAAGCCTGGCAACTGCAGCTGGAGAATACTCTTCACTTTCTCTAAATGGCACACCAGCAAGGGAACAATTCAGTGACCCCATATATGAAGCAGGTGAAGGTGGAGCTGGACACCCTGGGTCTGATTTTCAAATTGGAAAGTTTGACACAAGGTACCTGCACCAAATAGGTATGATGCAAGTGGTGCCTTGCATCAAACTTTGCAGCAGTCCTGATTTTTTTAAGTTTTTTACTTATAAGTTTTAGTAAAAAAACTTATAATAAAAGTACACATGAAGGGATACAGTTAATAATCAGGGATACAGTCTCATTGTTCCCTGATCTTTCATACTCCACAAGGCACCGGAGAAAGACATTTGATAAGGTGCGGTCCTCACTACATTCTCTTAAAATTCAACACCAGCTTTTAATTACTGCTAACTTGAAGGTGATTTGGAATGGGCAATCCTGATTTTTGAACTTGGGCTGTGCTGAAATGGGGATGGCCTGTGCCCAACCTGCCCACACCACCCTTATAGCAAAAAACGCTCCTGTGGCAGTTTGCAAGGGGGCTTGCGCCATGTGGGGCTGCAACATCCCCTTTTTGGGGAATTTGCAAGTCCCATCATGCATGCTACAAGGCGCTCCACTTAGACCAGCCAGGAGGTTATCTAAGTGATGTGTGCTAGTGCCACAGACAGTGGCGAAAGGGGACGGGGTCTGACACTGGACTGCCAGGGGCAGAAGGAGAACTGGAGGTGACATAGAGGGAGTCAACAGGGAATGATGTGGCACCTAGTGGGGTGCATGTGCTTTTGTATTTATTTGTCTAATGTCTATCAATTCCTATTAGAATACCACTAATTACTGTACCTATTAATGGTACTGTGGGGGGAGGGTTTTCAGGGACAGAATGTGCAGCTGCCAGGGCTGTGCCCACCTGAAGCCATGTCATGTTCTGTCCCAGGAACCTCCCCCCCTCCATACAGCCTCATTAATAGGTACAGTACTTTGTGGTAATCTAATAGGAATTGATAGACATTAGACAACTAAATACAAAAGCAAATGCACCCCACCGGGTGCCACATACGAACATACGAATGTGCCTGCAGAAACAGACCATCCTGTCTATCTAAGTTTGCTCAAGTGTGCAGCTAGCACCCCTAGTTTGAAACTGCCCCACCCTTCCCCTTTGTCATCCCACTGCCACCCCCACCTTCCCCACCCTCACTCTCCCTTGTTCCCTGTCACACGCCCTTTTGAAGCTGTTCACAGATTTACATGATACAACCCATTCTGGTAGTGCATTCCATTTTGCTACCACCCTCTCTGTGAAATAGTGTCTCCTCATTTCTCCTAAATCTTCCCCTCTATTGTTAGCCCATGCCCCCTGGTATCCCTCCCCCTCCTTAGCTTAAAGACCCCATCTGCCCCATCCTTATTGATTCCCCTCAGATACTTGAATGTCTCTATCATGCCCCTCATCCCTTCTATCCTCCAGAGTGTACATATTCAGGTCTCCCAGCCTGCTCTCATAGTCTCTCCCTTCCATTCTACATATCATCTTTGTTGCCCTCCTCTGCACCCCCTCCAGTAGCCTGATAACACGCCTTAGGTATGGCCTCCAAAACTGCACACAATACTGTAAGTGCATCCTTACCAGTGACCTGTAGAGGGGCAAGATTACCTCTCTTCGCCTGGACAAAACCCCCCTCACTATGCACCCCAGCATTTTGTTCACTTTTGCAGCCACTCTCCTGCACTGGGCAGTGTTGTTCATGGTCTCTGTTATCATTACACCTAGGTCCTTCTCCTCCTTAGTGATCCCCAGCTTAACCCCCCAAGCCGGTATTCTCTCCTTGGGTTCTTTGCCCCAAAGTGCACATCACTCTCTGTCATGGCCAGCTGTCTCCACAACTCCCCCATGTCACCTCCCATGCCCCTTCTGCCCTGGCCCCTTCCTGGCAAGAGTTTCAGACCCCCAATCATCCTGGCCCCTCTTGTGTTGTATCAGTTGGGGGGCCGGATCCCTGTGGGAATTCCTGCAGGTGCGCCAACTGTTTGGCACAGCTGTCAGCTGTCAGAAAACCTGGGGAGTTTGGCACCAGGACTCCGATTTTTCTAAAATTGGGCACAGGGCCCCCGGTGCACCCAGAGTTTGCCACAGCCCTGGAGTGATGAAACTTGCTTTGCTCTAAGGGCTCTTTGAAAATTGAGCTCTCTATGTTTCCAACAAATAGAAATAACCCTGACTTTTCTGCAACAAAAATACTATGAAGTTAGAGCTCAGCCATCGTGCCTACTAGGTTACCAACTGAAGAAACAACAGAAGCTTTTCACAGTTGCTATGGTGGAACACCCTATAATTGGGGTCCGATACACCAAATTGCAAGACATCATGCAGGCCTTCACTACCTATTATCAAGGCTTGTACATGCCTGAGGAGCAGGCCTCTCTGGGTGAGGTGGATGCCTTCCCCAGGTGACTAACTCTTCCAGGCCTGACCCCAGATGAGGGTGAACAATTGCTCACCGCAATAACCACAGAGGAGTTGGAGGCGGTGATTCAACACACAAAGATGCACAAAGCACCAAGTCCAGCTGGCTATGGGGCAGAATATTAAAAAGCAAGAGACCATGTGATGGGCCTTTTGCTGCAGGCCAGGAATGAAGTCCTGCAGGGGGGAATCTCCACCTCACTCCTGGGCCTATGCAACTATCTTGGTGATCCCAAGGCCAGGTAAAAATGCCATGCTATGCCCTTCCTACAGGCCAGTCTCAGTAGTCAATACCGATTATAAGTTCTTCATGTCAGCACTTGCAAAACAGGTAGATTAACTCATCCCAGGTGTTACAGGACAGGACCAGAAAGGTTGTGTCAAAGTGCACACCACTGCAGACAATGGAATGCTCCCACACCCCCCCCCTCAGTCCTTCTCAGACTGGATGCCGAGAAGACATTTGAATGGATCGCCTGGCCGCTCCTATATGCTGTAATGGGCTGACTGGGATTCCCAGTCCCCTTTATCCAGTTAGTTCAGAGCATATATGATGCACCACAGGCAGTGGTAAAACTGAATGGACATCATCCCCTGGACTTTTGCCAGTACAGGGACTTAGTAGGTGTGACCTCTGTCACCCCTTTTGTTTGCCATCTATATCGAGCAACTGGCACAGGTGATTAGGGAATCACACAACATCATAGGCATTCATGTTGACTCTGAGGACTATCAAGTTGTTCTATATGAAGATGGTGTGCTGCTCTATTTGTGCAACCCAGGGCAAGCCCTCCTGGCTGTCTTTAGGATACTCAACTCATTTGGCAGAGTTTCAGGGTATTGTCTGAACACTGGTAAAATTGAATCATCAACCTTTAACTACTCCCCATCCCAAAGGACTCAAGAACATTTCCCATTCTGTTGGGATTTAGATAAACTGAAATATCTGGGCATTTATCTAGCCAGATCCCACACATCAGCCTATGATAGCAGTTATGAGCCTTTTACAAAATACAGTAGTTACAAGATCTGCAGTGCCGGAGCATGCTCCCACACAGTCCCTTGAGAGGAACCGAATCAATCAGAATGGTCATCCTCCCCAGGCACCATATCTTTATCAGAATGTTCCTCTACATATCAAACATGCAGCTGGAAGCAGCAGAACAGAGAGATCTGCCATTTCTTCTGGCAGGGCAATGTCCCAGGATTAAACAAAGTATAATGATGCTCCTGAGATGAGCAGGGGGCCTGGTGTTGCCAAACCTGCAGCTTTACTGTTGAGCAGCACATGTTCACAGTATCTTGTTCCACCATGTGGGGAGTCAACACATGCACTGGCTGGAGAAGGAGAGAGCTACTGTCCAATAAGAACCTGATTGTAGCTGTTGGTCATGCCACCCCTGCCTCTCATTGGGACGGAACAAGTAACCCATGACTCCGGACACAAAATGAGGCGTGGCACACCATCAGAGGGGAGATCCATCTCACCCCATTTTTAGCCTTACTATGTCCGCTGTTACTTCTAGAACATTTTCAACCTCTACAGCCTGGGATTTCACATCTGGAAGAGATGTGGGCTTCAGTATCCATACTAAATGATGGAAAACACTATGTTCCATTAATTTGCGGAGCTCCATATAAGGTTTGTTCTCTGACAGGGGGATTTCTATAGAAATCTTCAGATGCAGCATTTTTATGTTTTGCTCCAGATAGGGGTTCAAATTCAGATACATACCCGGAAGTTATTAAATGTACTACTACCTTACTATAGTCCGGCATAAGGGTCCATATGATACTGCAGGTCTACCAAGCATTGCAGACAACACTGGGGGGTCACCACCAGAGATGTAGCAGACCACTGGGAGGAAGAGCCTGGCCAGCCAATTGCAGAGAGACTTGGACCTCAGCATGCTGGTTGACTGGTATGGTCACAAGCTCTCATGTTTGGAGAGCGTACACCTGTAAACACTTTGTCCAGTTATTCCAGACTCCAATGATCACCATGCACATCTTGGTGCACTGGGACTCCTCATGCTAGAGAGGCTGTGGTGAGTCTCAGGCTACATATACCCACATTATGTGGGAATGCCTGATCTTACAGCGCTTCTATACTTCACTGAAGGCTGAACTAGGGGAATTATACACCAGACCTGTACCCTTGACCATGGAATTCTATAAGTTCCTACAAGCCCCTAGAGGTCCTAGGGACCCCAGCACTAGATACCTGCTAATGATATTGATCACCACCACTAAGCAGGCCATTACTAAATTATGGTTTATCCCTGCATACCCCAGACCTCATGACCTGGACAGGTCTAGTAGGGCAGATTTATAAAATGGAGAAGATGACCTGCTCCCTAAATGATAGAGCTGAGACTTTCAACTTCAGATGGTATGGATGGTTCCTACATGTGAGAGCTTTGTCCTATAAACACCAATACACGATTGTGATCAACAACATAGGATTTTGGGTGCCTGGCAGGGAAGGTGAGCCATTAAAAATCCCCTATGGGAGGGAAATATCCCATTTACCCTGACCTGTAATTAAAGTTTAGATGGCCTGCTCCATTCCTCTGCCCCCCACCCCCACAGACCATAATGGTAACAACTTGTAGAGTATTGCTGCATCATTCTCCAACTCTCAAGTACTAACTGGTAGGAATAGGCTGGCATGGGAGAGTCCTCTCATGCTACATCAAAGGGCGGGATCCTTGTTGCCCTATTTGAAAATACTCTCCTACACTGGGAAACATATGATGAGGAAATACTACTCTGATTTAAGATATACGGTTGTAATTAATAATGCTTTGAATTACCTGTAATGTGCACTGTATGGATCCACAATAAAAGGTTATATTAATAAAAAAATATATGTTCAAGTTGTTTAAACATTGTATGAACATACTAATTGCCATATGATCTCACAGAACCTCAGCAAACCTGGGTCAGTCCCTTCCTACGGTGGAGGGCCCAATAGCACCTGATTTACAATGGGAGAATTGAGATGGGCCTGTGCACCTAATCAACTGGCAAACATAGAGTATGTACTTTATCTCTCTCCCAAGTCCTGCTTCTCCTTACACACAATTGAAAGGCTATGCTATGGGCTATCTGAGCTTGGTTGAAAAGCAAATGAGGCTCCTTCCCCCAAATGTCCCATAAAAATTAGCAATTTTTACTCCCTAGGGGCTTGCTGCATTACCTATGTGTGCTGGCCATGCTGTCTGTTGGTCTTTTGTGGCCCTACCAGCACTCTACTGGTTGTTTGCTTTTTTCTCTCTAATTGCTCATACCACTCGTGGGCTTACCTCCTTCGTCACCTTCAGTCCCAGCCCAACATTACTCTAGGCTTGTCAACCACCTATCCATTGGGACAGTCCATCCAGTCCCTTAGCAGCCTTTTTGGGCATCCCCTTGCTTCTCAGGGGCATATTGATGCATCTCTGGCAGCCTCAGGCAGCTGTCCACTCTTTAGGGCATCTGATTTCCTGTTCTATCATGTGTCATTTACTCTAAGAGACATCCCCACCACTGGAGATCCCTACAGGTGTCATGGCGCACACACACACACACACACACACAGACACACACACACACACATACCAGCAACCTTCATGCTGATGTGTGATGTTGCACTGTTCAGTGACTTGTGCACATGCATCTGTTGCAGTTGTGGACCTTGCAAAACATTTCCTATTAGTGCAGCTGCTGCTTTTTTCATCCTACTTCTGCAAGCTCTGCTACCTCTCCTAGGCAGGATGTTGTTCCCCAGGTTTACTTCTCTAAAGACAGCTCACATAGGCTAACTGTTCTGAGCTGGATATTGTTTATCCAGTGCTGCCTCTCCAAGGCCATATTAGCCAGCACATTTAGTAGCTGTCAGGACTGTATCAGGAGCATAACATACCCATAGGCTGACTCCTCTAGAAGCATATATCTCAATGTACTATACAGTGTATTGGCTGGCCACTCCAGCAGCCATGATGTCCAACCCCATCATTCTAGGCTGAAATCAAGACCTGTCTGATACTTCAGGTTCTCCAGATTATACTCCTCATTGATCTAAGAAATTTACGAGGTCCACTTCCCCAAATACAAGGAATGGACCACATCCAAATTATGGGCAGTTCTACACTTCATGGGTATCCCCTTTGTGGCTTCTGCCAAAAAGAAACAATTATTTGAACTTTATCTGGCAGCTATTCAAGTCAGTATTAAATCAGACAGTCCACATCCTCTCCCAAGCCTACCCAGCTGAACAAACTATTTTATCTCAGGCTTCTGATGAAATAATTAGTCACTCAGCTCAAATGTAAAGTAGCTGTGTCAGATCTTCCCTGCAGAAAGCTTCCTGCTCAGTCTTAGAGGGCTCTATCTTCTCTAACATGGTGCCTTCAACATCATAGAAGCTTAGAAACATGGACTTGGTCAGTAGAAAAGAATCACTTGGCCTGCTCACTCTGCCCAGATGTTCCCTGCCTAATCTTACTCCTCAAACCCGAACTGGACTTTGGCAACCCTACTTCCTCCCTATCTATTTTCTAATATACAGCTATGTCAGTCCCATGCATATTAGGAGTCCCCCACTGTTTCTGTCACACCACCTCTGCTAGCAGTCTAGTCCAGGCATCTACTACTCTTTCAGTGAAGAAAAATGTTCTCACATCTCTCTTAACCCCCCCCCCAGCTTCATTGCATGCTCCCTGGTCCTGGTGATTGTTCTCATTTGAAAGAGTTAAGACTCCCCTCCTGCACCCTGTTTATCCCTGTGAGCTACTTGTAGGTCTCTATCATGTCACCTGTCACCCTCTTCTCTTCTAGGATGTAAATGTTGAGATCCCTTAGTCTTGCCTTGTAGGGCTTCTCATTCAACCCCTGCACCATTTTAGTTGTCCTCCACTGGACTGCTGCCACCCTGTCTATGTCCTTTTCACAGTACTCCAGGTAGTAGTCATACCAGCGAGCAATACAGTGACAACTCCACCTCAGCATCCCACTAACCCTGCCCACTGCTTTGTCACACTGCCTTAACAATTTGAGGCCCTCATTTATGATAACTCCAATGTTTCTTTCCTGTTTAGTGACTGTCAGTGCTTCCCACAATCCTATACTCAGTTTCTGGTTTCCTATGACCAAGACAATTTTGAACTTGTTGACACTGAACCCCAACTGCCACACTCTTGACCACTCCTCAGGTTTTCCAAGATCCCAATGCATTCTCTCCACCCCTTCCTGAGTGTCCACCCGTTTACAGATTTTGGTCTCATCTGCAAAAATGAAAATCTTCCTTCCCTTCCTTCCCTTCCCTTCCCTTCCCTTCCCTTCCCTTCCCTTTCCTTCCCGTTCTTCTGCAATGTAACCTATGAAGACATTGCTGGCAGTATAGCCCAGAGGTTAAAGCAATGAGCTGTGTATGTACTTGGTACATCCAGCAGACCTGGGTTTGATTCCCACGACCTACATTTGTAATCTGCATGACCCTGAGCAAGTCCTTTAATCTCTCCAGTGCTCTTGAGTCCTTAAAAACAGACATTGTGCCTAGTGGGCCTTGCATGGTTAACAAAGAATAAAAAAAATTGATGAGGACCACGAAAGTAGTGGGATAGTTCTTTTGCTTTAACATCCAGTTCAGTTGGGCAGTACTGGCTATTTAGCTACTTTGCAGGTACTTTACTAGCCAAAGAGCCCTCCTGTGCTATATCTTTAGTTCCCCAGTCCTCATCATGTCCCCTTACACTTCAACCAACTCCCTGTCATTATCCTTCTAAGCATATTGTTTTCTTCATTCCAAAACACTGCATAAACAAAAAAGGGTCATCAACTAATCATTTTTTTCTGATAAAGCCATCAGCACAGCGTTAATGATTCTTCTTGCTCCTATGCTTTGTACCATTACTGCACATCTGTAGCAAATGTGGAATTGGCCATGCCAAGCTGATGTTTCATCAGATATGTCCTCCTCAAAGGAAAAAATGACATCTGGTCCATCAACTGACACCCATGATAATGATTAGTTTGTAAGATCTCCTAGCTCACAATCTGGATTCTGTATTTACATGTTTTCATCCAAGATTTAATTCATGGATTTGGGACATTGTATTCAAGCAGCTCACACTGAATTGTTTACATGTTCTAATCTTCAGTCAGCCATGCAGAAATCAGTGCTCACTCAAGAACTCCTGACAAAGGAACTGCTCAAAGACTACATCATTGGCCCCTTCTCTCTTCCACCCTTTCCATTCTATTGTATTGATCCCATATGCTTCACCACTCATACATTTACTGAAGCATATCATTTTAGCCATCAATACCTTCCACCAAACCCATTATAACATCCGTGAAGTTTAAAATTATTAATACCAGCAATAAGGTATTGAAATCAAAAGAGTAATTTATTTCACAGGCATATATTTGGTGTTGTCTACTTCCTCATCTTCCAAATCAGAACCTAGATCAGTTGGAATGGCCACATTATTTTCGTAAAAGTCCTAAGTAGTGTCCACATCAAAAAGGTAATGATCCTTTTCCTAAAAGGTCTTTTAAAGCTTTGTTGAGGACTGAAGAACTGCAGGTCCCAAACCTAAATGAACTCAGATCATATAGCAAGAAAACACTTTCTGTGGTGCTGAGTTGCAAGGTAGAAGTCTTGGCAGAGGTAGAATTTTTTGGCCTTCATAAGTAAACCCCTTTCTCTGTCTGGCAAGCTGAAGTATTTGATTCAGTAAAGTTAAAGACAGAAATGTGCATATAATATACAGTATCTTGCACCTGAATTTTCATTAACAGATCCCGACTGAGGCTGAAATACAGATTCAAGGATCGGGGGGGTCCAAAGAAAACCAGTTTAAATTATGCATTCTACCTCAATTTTTAGCTCAATGACAGGTACTGTATAACTGCTGAAAGTCCAGTCAGTCTCAAGTATCTAAGTAGCATTACATTTTCAATCTTTGCCAGTTTTGACACGCATGCCAGTTTCTCATGCAAAGACATGTTCACTGTGCCTTCTAAAGTCAGGATTCTGACGGATCGGGTTTCAGTATTTTTTTCAGTGGTATCAACCTGGTCGTCACAGCTTTTCATTTTTGTCTCGATCTGAGTACATTGAGTAGGAAGGTCAGCCAGACTATCATGGATATTTTCAAAAGCAGAACATCTCTCCCCCTGAAATTCCATCACAAAAGATTGGATCAGCTGTAGAGTTGGCTTGGCAGATATTTTTGGCTCAACGCCTGGCTCAGGGCGTGCTGAAGCAAAGAAAGCCGTTGCTCTGGCACAGTAAGTAGAACCACTGTCCTCTTATGTTGAAGCTGCTTTCCCTGTCTTTAGGGAAAGAAACTTTTCAATGGTATGCAGCTTAGCCTCTGCTAGTTCCGTTGTTTTGTAACAAACTTGTGCCATTGAAATTCATGAAATAGTATAGAAACTAACTGAAATCCAAGTTTTGTAAGAGCAGAGCTTTAAAACAAGGATGTTGTCCTCTGCTCCCTTGAGTGCCCCCAACAAGATTTGCTTAATGGTCTTCAAGACCCTGCATGATCTTAGTCAAGGCTGCATTAATGATCTTCTCTGCCCATATAGTCCATGTTACTTTGCCTGCTCCACTAGGGAGAACTTTGTTTATTTGAATCTCAGAATTAATATCTTTGAGCCATGGACTCATTTACAAGGGTTCCACATCAAACAAAAAAAAAATTACAGAGGATGAGATAACAAACACAGGTACATTGCATAGGAACTGCAACAAGAGGATAGTTTGATAACATACTATAGCACTAAACATAGCAGATTGTTCTAGGAGCAAACTTACCAATAGATTGAACAACAGGCAGACATACTAGCTTAGCGAAGCAGCATAAGTGCTTATTTTAATGGAGACGTTTATAGAGAGAGGGGAGGGTATGAAGGAAATTAGGAGTTGTGGGAGGGGAGGAGGAGGAGGAGTTTAGATGGCAATAGAGGTGGGTAAGAGGGAAGTAAAGTTGGAGAGGGGCTCAAGTTGAGGACAAATGGTAGAGTTAAAGGAAAGAGGAGAGTGACCAGAGGCTGGGTAGAAGTGCAGAGAGGCAGCCCCGGGGGGGGGACCTTGTCAAGTGAGGTTAAAGAGTAATGTACTGAGCACCATAAGGGATTAGGCATAGCAATCACAGCAGCTAAGGTTAACTAGGTGATGTCTAAGGCAGTTTTTGAAGGGGCCAATGTTGGGAGTGGATTGAATATGCACCGGAAGGCTGTTAAACCAGAGGGGGCCTCTGTACATGAATGCTCTTTGTCCGTGGGATGTCCTGCATAGCGGAATCTGGAGAGCTTGATTTGGTGAGCTTCTTGTGCATTGCAGGTTAGCAGTGGCCCTTGCAAGAAGCTGCTGGATAGATGAAGTGGATAATCCCAGGAGGCAGGTGTGATAAAGGATTCTGTTCTGAAGGTTGAGCCAATTGGAATTAAGCATATAGGCTGCAGATGTGAGTGTCCTGGCTTGCACCCGTAAGTAGTTGGCAGGCTTTATTGAGGGTGACCATGATCCTTCTGAGGGCAGCGGTGGAGGCTGCTTTATAGAATACAAGGTCATAGTTGATGATTGATAGGATGGAGCTGGTTAAGGCAATATGTAGTGCCTCTTGGGTCATACAATGCCGGTGCCTATAGAGAAGTCCAAGTCTGACATTGGCAGTTTTGGAGATGTTCGAGATGTGCTCTTGGTAGGAGAGTGTGTTGTCAAGTGTGATGCCCAGGTACTTAAAACAGGAAACCCGCTCTAGAGATGCACTGATGTTGCTATGGATCTGTAATTGGGCTGTTTTATATTTGTTGTGTGAACCAGCAAAGATCATGGATTTGGTCTTCTTATAATTCATGATAAGTCTCTGTTCTCTAAACCATGTTTCAATAGAGGTGAAACTTCACTGTAATTCCATGGAGAGGGGTCCAGGATTAGGCTGGCTTGCATAAATCATAGCATCATCAGCATAAATGAGTAGGTAGCTGGGGCAGACTAGGGGGAGGGTGTTGAGGTAGAGGCTAAACAAGAGGGTGCAGAGGATTGATCCCCATTGACACACCGGATAGTACAGGGTGACTAGCAGACAGAGATTCTGCAATTTGTACATGCTGGGTTCTGCCCCTGAGGTAACTTCTGAACCACATGGTGACATCTTTGGAGAGTTCTAGGGAGGGCAAGGTCAGGAGCAGAAGGGAGTGATTGACTGTATCAAAGGCTTTTGTAAGATCTATGTAGAGAGATCCTACAAGGTGATCATGGTTGAGAGCCTTATGTATGATGTCAGTATAAGTGAGCAGGGCGGTGGCAGTGCTGCGCTCCATCCTAAACCCATGTTGCTATGGACACTGGATGTCGTAAGCGGAGAGATTGGCAGCTAGCTGTTCTACAACTATTCACTCAAGAGCTTTGGAGAGGAGTAGTAAGATATAAATGGGGCAGTAGTTAGCATGATCTGCTCTATCTCCATTCTTGTGGATTGGGGTAACAACCGTGGCTTTCCAGACTGAAGGGAATTGTCCAAGCTAAAGGGACAGATTCAAGATCCAGGTGAGCGGGACCAGAACTGCATCAATGGAGAGGTAAAGAAGCTTGAGGTCGAGGGAGTCAGAGCTGTGCCTAGACTTGGTGAGCACTTTCATAAGGTGTTTCCTGGTGGTGGAAGGGGAAACAGAATGGAAGTAGAATTGGGGGTGGTTGGGGGGTCCTGTAATGGGTAGAGTCATTTCTGGAAGGTTTGTCAAAAAAGTTGGGGTGTAGGACTCCACTCAGGTCAGTGAAAGAGGAGTTGAGAATGTTTGCAATTTCACTAGGGTCCTGAATGGTGAGCCCGTTGTGGTTGAGGAGAGTGGGAGGTGAGTGGCAGGGCTTAGGTAAGGGTTTTTAGGTTGTCCCAGAATTTTTTACTGCTGTCCCAGGAGCTAGTGAACATGCTTTGGAAGTGAGAGGCCTTTGCCTGCCATATCGCCCAGGTGCATTTATTTCTGGCAGTCCTGTAACATTGCCAGTCACTTGGTTTGCCAGTGACGTGGGCCACTTTCCAGAGGTGGTCATGGGAGGCCATAAGGTGAAGAAGAGAGGGTGAAATCCAAGGGTTAGAGACCCCTTTTACCTTGCGCTTTTTGAAGGGGTGCAGATATGTCACAGGCTGACTTAAAGCGAGTGACGAAGAAGCTTAGTGCCTTATTAACCTTATCAGCCAGGAAGACTTGGGACCAGCCACAGGTACAGAGATACCACTGGAGATGATCCAGGGGCCCCTTCCTGATAACCTGCTGATAGGATGTTCTGCACAGATGTTTAGGATACTTATTAGACCAGTAGCATGAGATAGATGAATGATCACTCAGGGCATCGGGTAACACTGAGGTGCCTGTAACCCTCTCAGGGCAGCTGGAAAAAATAAGATCGATTAGGGTACTAGTACTGGTCCTGTAGTTAATTCTAGTGGGGGATGAGACAATCTGAGAAAGGTCAATGGCTGCAGCAGCATCCTTGCAGTTGTTAGAGTCTGGTGACAGCCAATTAATGTTGAAGTCACCCAAGGCAATGACTTCTGAGTCATTTGGCAGATTGGCAATGAC
The DNA here is from genome assembly GCA_016271365.2 of Neoceratodus forsteri. Classification (NCBI taxonomy): domain Eukaryota; kingdom Metazoa; phylum Chordata; order Ceratodontiformes; family Ceratodontidae; genus Neoceratodus; species Neoceratodus forsteri. The sequence goes on from CM057450.1 coordinate 1,228,273,306, forward strand.
GATGAGGACTGATTGGAAGCCCTTGCAGGAGTCATTTGGAGGGATGTAGACTGAGAGGATGTGGATAGATTTCTTTTGATTACCTAGTGAGATTTTTACCCCTAACATTTGTGCACCACCCCCAGGGGGCAGTGTAGGAAATGCTATGCCTTGAAGAGTATCTGAGATATACAGAGCACAGCCACCCCCACATTTACCTACCCTGTCTGCTCTGAATAATGTGCAGCCATTTAGGGAGAGAGCTAAGTCGGGTACCACAGGGGAGACCCTGGTTTCAGCTATTGAAAGAATGTCAGGTCTGTGCTGTAGCACCCAGACTTGGAGTCGGTCTAACTTTGGCAAGAGGCTACAAATATGAATGGAGGTGATTTTTAGGCCCCTGGGATTAAGGTTGGTAGATGGCATCTGCATGGGCCCTGGGTTTGGATGTACATTTCCAGACAACAGTATTAATAAGAAGAGTTGCCTGGTCAGGATGTGTTTGAGGAGCTTGTGTTTTGAGTAGTGTATTTTTGTGGTTGGTCTGGGAGACAATGAAGGAATCAGTATAGTGATGAGGTGGGGGAATAAAAAATGTGCTAGGCATGATGCCAGCTGAGTAGCATAGGAGGTGAGACTAGCTGGTTTGAGGGCAAGATTAGGAAGATTGGTTACGGTGCCAGGGGTTGAGGGACTAATGGGTGTAGAAGGCATGACTATCATAGGTACACTGCCATTGCTAGAAAATTGTGGCCAAGAAAGTGTTAGGAGGGCACTGAGGAGGGTATAGTAATAAAGCACCATATTGTATAAGTGGCTGGCCACTGGGAGGTAGGGCAGACACAGCATTAGGAGAACAGACTCAGTGGGAGGGGTCAAGTCAGAAGGCTGTGGGGTGGGTCAGAGTCAAAAAGATAGATAGCATAGTATAAACCAAGTTTACACATGCACCCTTAAAGTAGCATAGTGGTCAGGGTGTTTGCCCCAGATGAGGAGGGTCATAGGTTCAAATCCAAGTTGGCCAGAGGGTGTGGGAGACAGGGATATTGCCAGGGTGTGAGAAAGCCAGGAAAGGAGAAAAGGGCAGGTGAGGGGAGAGAGAGAGAGAGATATGGGAGGAGAAAGCTCAGTAGTAGGAAACAGTAACAGTGGACTCAAGGGTAACTCTTAGTGGAGATGAAGTATAATAAGCTAGTTGGAAAGTGTGGACTTGGGTTATGAATGGCTGGTCATGTGATCCTGATGATGCATAAAGCAAATGCCAAGCAAGGGTGGGTGGGGCAATCGACACGAAGCATCGATGGGCCAGCACTGTCATGGGCCAACACCATCAGCAAGTGCTGGTGAGCTTCAAAGTAGAGGGCAGGTAGTTTTTCAATACCTGTTTAGAACGGTGCTTGTAGGCTGCTTCAAGTTTGCTGGGGTGACTCCAGTGGGAGTGTGTGGGGTAATGGAGGAGCCTGGGGAAAAAAAAAACAGAAAAACCTGTAAGAGAGGGGTAGAAGGAGACAATGGCAGGATCAACAAAGGGGGGGTAGGGAGAGAACTGCGCATGCGCCAGTTCCACAGGGCATACAAAGGAGTAATCCAAATGAAAGAAAACACAATAAAATTCAAAAAGGTCTGTTCTACCTGATGCAGGTAACTCAGTAAACTTACCAGCAGGTAAATAACTAGCTATCAATTTTGTAACAGCAGCTCTTACATGCAGGTCTGGTAGCTAGTTAAGGAGGCTATACTATGAGTACAAAATGCAAGGTAAGCAGTTAAATACTTGCTACACTACGAGTAAAATATGCAGAGTAAGCAGTTAGATACTTGCTAACATAATCGTAACAGCAGCTGTAACATGCAGTCCAGATGGCGAGTTAAGGAAGCCACACCATGAGTAGAAAGCAGAAACACACTCTTAAAGTAACTTCACTAAGCGTCCAGAAATCATCACTCTGAGGAGCACTAGCTGGGAAATAAAACTATCTAAAGTTGTCTGTCGACTATCAACAAGTGCTGGTGAGCTCCAAGGTAGAGGGCAGATAGTTCTGCCCCCATTAATTACCTACCTTGTAACTATAGTTCTTCTAATCAATATTTTTACCTGATTACCATTTCCTTCCCTGCCTTCCCTCCTAGGATAGGTAGAGGTACTTCAGTAAATAGAAGTCTTGCTTGTGCCAAGGGCTTTCAACCACCTGGAAGTGCAGTTTATGAACAGAAACCATCACCATGGAGTGTCATATTGTGTTTATAACATAGGTAATTAAAATAGCATGTATTTTGTTGAATAACAGAATGTAAAACAAAATGACTGAGTAATGAAAAAAGTAAAAAATTAAAATGCAGTTTATGCTGTTTTTATTTAAACTGTTATTCCAATTAGGTGAGCAGAGGCACCATGATTGGCAGCTGAGTGTAACTGCAACTCTACTGTCCCCTTTGAGGACTCTGTAGAACTCAACCCCCCTGCCTCTGTGACCTTTGTTGACTTGTGTGATCTGGCACATGTCCACTCCAATCAGAGAGAGGAGGGAGATAGGACAGAAGCTGCCAGAGGAGGAGGGGTCTCCCCTTTTTGAACAGGGAGAACTTTGGCGATCTTCCATGACTCGGGAACAGTGCAGAGGGAGAAGAAGAGGTGGAAAAAGTGAGTATGGGGGGAAGTGATGGCTGGTGCTGAAAGATGGAGAAGTTTATAGTCCAGCCTGTAAGAACTAGACTTAGACAAGTTGAGCAGGGAAAGGGCAGTCAGGGTTTCTTGAGGAGTAACCGGGGAAGTGAAACCCCAAGAAAGGGTGGGGTGGAGAGGAGGATGGAGAAAGGGGGAGAAACAGGTACTGGGGGGGAGAGGGAAGGGCACAAGTAGTAAAGAATCGTGAAAGTGAACAGCAACAGAAAGAGGATCAGACAGGTGAACTCCTTACCATGAGGTCTGGGGGAGTGGGCTGGGCAGGGGAATCAGAAATAAGAGTGAATCATCTTCCAGAATTTAGCTGGGGAGTTAAGGTTATTCTGGAGGTTGGCTTTAAAATAATGTGATTTAGCGGCATGGACAGCCTTTGTGCTTGAATTTCTAAGCACCCTGTAGGAAAGGAGGTCAGGCAAGGAGCAGGATAATTTGAAGTGGGCCCATGCTTGATCACAGGACTTGCACTGGTCAATGAGATCAGGTGTAATCCAGGGGTGGTGGGAAGATTTAACCTTGGATTTTTTGAGGGGGACATTCTTGTCCCAGATGTAGACAAATTTGATATGGAATAGGGAGAGGCCCACATCAATGTTGGGGGCAGAGAAGATTGTGGAATCAGTTAGTAGCAGCAAGATCATTTCAGATGGCGTTGATGTTAAGTGACTGGAGGGACCTAGACCAAATGTATTTATGGGAGGAGGGAGGGAGCCAGACTTTCCTAATACAGAAAGTCATGCAGTGGTTGCTGAAGGTGTTCAGCAGAATACTTGCCACAATGATGTGGTGGGGGTAGACGGAAAGAATCCAGTCCAGTAGGGTGTGATTAGAAGGACTGAGGTTTGAACCCGGTGAGTTCAGAAATTAGTTGGGTAAGGTTAAAGAGCAGCTGATGCCTTTTGGGAAAACTTTGGGAAACATAATAGTTGGGCACAATACACCTTCTATTTGATATATATTCTATAAATCCCTTCTCCCCATTATTTATTACTGAAGGAATTCCCCAAAAAACATGATCTTTATCCCTAAGAGTTCATCTGCCTCTATAGCTCACTCATTAGTTGAAAGCATAATGCTCTGTTATGGCATCACAGTCTGTTGCCATGGGAATAACTGTGATGTCACAAGCACAGTATTATGACATTAGGTTGGGAAGAAGTAATAGGAGGTGACAAACCCTCAAGGAACAGCTATCCTGTTTTCATGCATATGTCCTCAGTAATAAATAATGTGGATAAGAAAAACAGAGCTAATGAGAAATATAAGCTGCTTTCTGTCTAAAAATACTGTTTTCCAAAATTATTCTTGAGGCGTCGGTGGCTCCTTAAAGACACAATCCTGCAGGAAGTTGTCCTGGAAACTAGGGAGAGCCAATTGATACTGAAATCCCCAAGTAGGATGAATTCACCAGAGGAGTGGGAGGTAAGAGCAGAGAATCAACCAGTGAAGAGAGGGAAATTTTAGGGGAGGCATAGAAAACACTGACAAAGATGGGTAAGGTGGAAGGAAAGGAGAACTTTTCTTAAAGAAACTCATGGGAGGACGGTACTGACTCCCTGACAGCAATGGTGCAGGAGAGGCTTTGGCAGACATAGAGGGCAACAGCACTGCCCTGTTTGCCACAGTCCTGCCTGATGAGGTGATGTCAGAGAGTGCCAAGCTAGAGTCTGGTGTTCTGGAGGAAAGCCAAGATTCAGAAATGCAGAGGATGACAGGAGATGCCGAGACACTCAGACATTAAGGAGATCAATTTTAGGGAGAAGGCTGCTAGCATTGAGATGGAAAATGCTAAGCCCTTTGGCAGTTGAAGAAGGGGAAGGAGGATCAAGGGTTCTTTCAACGTTGTCAGCTAGGTGAAGGAACAGGATAAGGAGCAAGAAGGTGGAGTGTAACTTGAGTCCCTAGGTGGGGAGGAGAAAGGGGGGGGGACAGGGAAGGGAAAGGATGGCTCAGTGGTGGAACTCCAGGTTCAGGGAAGGGGAGGAAAGGAGACCAGGGTGAATGGGGAGGGAGAAGTGGTGGGTGGTAGACAAGTGGGTGGATGGGGGAGGGAGAGAATGGGGAAAGGAGGAGGAGGAAAGAGGGAGAGAGTGAGAATGGGGTAGAAGAGAGAGAAGGCAGAGAAAAGAGCAAGGTGCATAGTTGTCAGGTAGGTGAAATGACATTACCAACAAAGCTAGCAAAAGATGGCTACAATGGCAGTAAGTGGCTTAAAAAAGCAGACTAGCAAGGCAAAATGACACAGCTTAATCAGGGCTGAAGCACCACTTGTGCTTGACACAAAATTCCCTGATGTCCCGCAGAGTGACAGCACAATACCAACACCAGTATTGTGCCATCCCAAAAGACAGTATTTTTTGGGGGGCTACATCCCCTGCATCTCTTCCCTTTAATTATAATCAACTCCAGGTCAGAGTTGTTCCTTGAAGGGGGCAGAACACCGGGAAACACCGCATCGGTGAAAACAGACCATTACAGTGACTATCGCTGTAATGGTCTGTTTTCGGGTTTCGCTGTCAGGGTGTCATACTAGAGTGTTCCAATGAATTAGGGCTAGGTAGGACTGACTAAAAACTGTAGAACAAACACTTTATAGTAGTGTAAACCCAAATTGGGAGCACCAGTCAAGCAGTAACGCTTATCCTTTAAACGGACACAACTAGCTAACAGACATACACTGGCAAAAACAAATGACAGTACCATGAATCACAAACATTAAGTAATGTAAATAGAAATTAATGCATATCCAGATAGGGCATAGTTACTACTACAGGAACTTTAGTCATTTTTGGTGAAACCCAGGTGTCAAGTTTGTGGCAGCTGGGTTTCAATGTGAAAAAGTGCAAAATAATGCACTTAGGGCATAAAAACCCAGGGGCGGAGTACAAAATTGTTGGAGTATTATTAACGACCACCAAGCAGGAAAGAGACCTGGGGGTAATCATATTGGATGACCTAAAGGTTGCCAGATAATGCGACAAGGCAGTCAGGAGGGCTAGTGGGATTCTGGGATACACAGGAAGGGGATTATCAGAAGAAGGAGGGAAGCGGTGTTGCCTATGTATAGATCGTTAGTAAGACCCCACCTAGTGTACTGTGTCCAGTCCTGTAGACCATATCTCCAGAAGAACATAGTGTGGATGTAGTCCAGAGGAGGGCAACTGAAATGGTGCAGGGTGTGCATCAAAAGCCCTATGAGGAGAGACTAAAGGACCACAATATGTACACCCTGGAAGACAGAAGGGAGAGGAGGGATCTGCAGAGGTCTTTAAATACCTCACAGGAGTTAAGATGGTACAGGAGGGAAGTATTTTTCAGAACAAAGGTGCTCAAGAGCAAGGGGACATGCTATGAAGCTGGAGGGGTGGGTAGATTCAAGAGAGATGTGAGGCAGTACTTATTCACAGAAGGAGTGGTGGATTCCTGGAACAGCCTTCCAGTGGAGGAGGTGGTGGGGGGAAAAAACAGTGGTGTGGTTCAAGAATGCACTGACAATCACATTGGAATCAGAGTGGAAAGGAAGAGGGAAGGGAGAAAGAGCTGTAGTTTGGATATGTTCTGCAGTAATAGTGTAGGTAAGGAGAAATGGGCAGACTGAATGGGCCAAGCAGTCCTTATCTGCTGCCAAATGCTATGTTTCTATGTTTTAATGACTGACTAGGAGACTAGCCAGACAAACAAATTAAAAGTGGTAGCAGTTCAGCAGTCACAGTACCACATAGAGAACTACACAGGGTAAGAAGCACATAATAGCATGTGCAGGAAGGGAAGAACAAGACTTACAGTCACAGAAGCAGTCCGAAGGGAGGCTTGTGGAGGGAAGACTGGTTGATCTGTAGGAGAGCAGCATGACTGGCTGATGGCTGACCCATGGCTGACTCCAGGCAGACTCCTCATTGCATATGCTTTGTGCACTGTAGACCTTAGCATGGAGGACTGCTAGAAGAGACTGTGCTTAAAAGCTTCACGTTCTGGGCTGGATGTAGGTGGCAGCCCCAGATTTGCTGGAACATGGAGTGGAGGAGTGATAGCTGCTTGAAATTGTTTTTAAACTTTCTAAGTGTCACAGTTACATTAGACTGCTGCATTCTGGTTGCTAAAAGAAGCGTAAACCCAAGAGTTTCTTAATCTTTTCTTAAGCCACATGGCTTTGTAACCTTCTCAGCCAATCAGGATGCAGAACTTCCCTACACATTGTATAATTAAGCAATAAGGCATGGCAGGGTGTGCATTATTGGGGGATTTACCCACACCTTGTATGGCGTGTCACGAGGCACAGCTAAGTGACTTAACCAAACCAGAAGTGGGTAGTTAGATTTAAACTATGGTGTACATTTCTGGGCAAAGCACACATGCAGGCTATCTACCTATCAGACAATAACACAGATTCAAAACACTGTAGTTGTAAGTCATTTTCCCCCAAATCGAAAAATGTAAGCTTTTTTATATAATTCGAGTAAGTAAATTTTATGAACTTTATTTCTTTTGGTGGTGGGATTGTGATGGGTTTGTAAAATCTCAAAGAATCTTTTAATATGGTGAAATAAGCTTGAAGAATGAAGCAATTTACCTCAGTAAAATACACATTTTTGCTTGAAATATATTAAGTTTAATATTTTACTTGGCCCCTTTAAAAATAACATACAGAATATTTGCTGCTTTTCCTTTTACTGTACCTTTTTCCTTCTCAATAACAATTCAGGTACCAAAAATAACATGAAATGTGTCAGCTTTAACATTCCATAAACTACAGGAAGCCACATAGCAAACCATCAGGTAAAATAACATGTGCATTAGTGTTGTTGAGCTAGATCTTTTGCTAAGTCTCTCTTATCCCAGGTAATCACATCTCTTTAATCAGGAATTCTTGAATGATGTGCCTCACCCAACATTTTACTTCAAATATCTACATTTAATCCACTCCAAGGGAGTACTGTGGTCACAAGACCAACAGCCTTGAGTTGTTCTTCTGGTCAGTACTGTCATATTTACTATAATAGTTCCCCAGGCCATAAAGCATATTGAGTTTAAACAAAACAATCTAGTACACGTTTTGTGGTGATACCTTTCATTAGACTAACAGAAGAATTTTTACACAAACTTTCAGGTCTTTAAGGTCCCTTTATCAGGCGCAGAGGCAACTGAATAGCATTTAGAACATAGAATCTTAGACAATGATAGCAGAAAAAGACCAAAGATCCATCCACTCTGCCCAAATTTCCTATTTAACACTGTCACCTACTGTTCCTCCAGGGTTCAAGCCCTCCTCACCCCCCCCCCATTCTCCTCCCCGATTCTGATGCTCCAGGCAACCACAATACCCTTCATTCTGTCCCAGATGTGCTTGAAACTACTAACAGTTTTTACACCCACTACCTCGGCTGGCAGCCTAGTCCATGTCTCCACCACCCTTACTGTAAAATAGTACTTCCTCATGTTCCTCCTGAACCTCCCTCTTGTTAGCTTCCACTCATGACCACATGACCTTTTAGGAATTTGAAGATCTCTCATATCTCTCCTCTCCCTTCTGCTCTCTGGCTAGTACATGTTCAGTGCCTAGAGGTGCTTCTTATAGGACATGCCCTGCTGGCCCTGAATCATTTTTGTTATACTGCGCAGTAGTGCCTTGAGTCTATCACTCTCCTTCTTGAGGTGAGGACTGCAGAACTGGGTGCAGTACTCCAGGTGTGGCATCATCAAGGAACTATACAGGGGAAGTACTACTTCCATTTTCCTGCTATCAGTACCCCTCCTGATACATCCAAGCATCCTATTTGCTGTGACATAAGCCTTGTTGCACTGACTCAATTGCTTTAGGGAGTCACTGATGATAACTCCACGGTCTCATTCCTCAACCTTGGTAATGAGTCTCACCCCACCAATACAGTACTCCATCCTGGGGTTCTTGTTCTTTGGTGCATCACCTTGCACTTTTTTGGCATTGAATTTCAACTGCCAAACCCTTGACCACCCCTCCAGATTTTGCAAGTCTCTCTGCATTTCTTTTATTCCATCACTACCCACCCTCCCACAGAGCTTCGTGTCATCTGCGAAGAGACACAGCCTACCCCAGATCCCCAAACCAATGTGGTTAATGAACATAATGACAGGGACTAGATGCAGGACAGATCCCTGTGGAACCCCACTTCTGACCTCCAACTCTTCTGATTTAACCCTGTTGACCACTACCCTCTGCTGCCTCCCCTTTAGCCAGTTACCTACCCAGTTTACTATGATCTTAGCTGCACCCAGATCCTCCATCTTCTTCAGCAAGCGTCTGTGAGGTACTGAGTCAAAAGCCTTGCTGATTCAAAGTAGAGGAAATACACAGCATGGCCCCTATTCAAGTCCCTCATCACACAGTCAAAGAAAACCATCAGGTTACTCTGACAAGACCTCCCTGCCAGAAGTCCATGCTGTTTGTTATCCTCGAGGCCACTGCTGTCCAAGAAGTCCATGAGATCCTCTTTAACCAGTGACTGCATTAGTTTTCCCACAATGGATATAAAATCCACTATAATAGCAGCCCTATTCCTCATTGATCTGACATTGCATACCACTGCCTGCAGAGGACAAATGTTGCAGCTGGACCCTTAGTAGTTAGTAGGAGGGGATTCAAAAGGGAGGTGAGGAGGCACTTGTTTACAGAAAGGGTGGTGGATAGATGGAACAGGTTACCTAGGGTGGTGATGGAGGCAGCCAGAGTGATAGGATTTAAGATTGCATGGGACAGGCACATGGGTATCATTAAGAGGAAGAATCACCCGGAGAGGGTTGGGGAAGCTAGGGCTGCACAGAACCCCTTGCCACCACATAGTAAGATTTGGGGAGACTAGATGGACCTGGCAGTCCTTTTTTACTGACAAAATGTAGGTTTCTATGTTATTATAATGTTTGAAAATGACTCAATGAGCTAGAATGTGTTAATGGTAATTAATGGCTGTGCACACCTAAATCCCTACAAATTAAAGAAAAATTTTAATATACAGTATTGATCTATTAAAATAATTATTCAAACTGATGCAACAAAGCCTTTAATGTTGCTGGAAACGTCTATTGTACTACCCTGTATGAAAGTAGATAAATATCTTGCTCTCAAACAAGCTATGCATTTTTAAAAAGAGAAACAATGTTACGGGCTTTATTCAGCAATACGGTCTGTGCTATCTAGGAGTTGATAGTCCTTTTCTATAGGGATTGTGGCATTTTGGTGTTGGTCTGCCACTAGGACCCTTAACTTCTCCTGTACCTTTGGTTATCTGCAGGCATCCTCTGCAGGCAGCAGCTGGTGCAGAACATGGTGGTGAGACTTTTGAATGGGGTAAGGAGATGCAAGCATATTACCCTGGTCCTCCGCAGACTGCACTGGCTGTTGGTCAGGTGGAGGATTGTCTTCAATATAGGGCTCCTTACCTATAAGACCCTGCATGAAAGGGGTCCTATCTATTTGCAATATCTCCTTGTTCCTTACCATCTGGCATGGGCACTCCATTCTGCCGAGGAAGGCCTCCTTGGGGTTCCCAGGGTTAGGTTGTGGCATCCGGGGAACAGAGCATTTGCAGTGGCTGCACCTACCCTGTGGAACTCCTTACCTGATTGTTTGAAGGGGACTCCCTCGGTAGTAGCCTTTAGAAAAGAATTAAAAACATATCTGTTCCAACTGGCTTTTTATTGATTGATTCTGTTATGAATTATAGATAGATGGTTGTCTGTATTTCTAATGATTTTATTATAGATGCATGTTTTTTGTTTGATTTTAAATAATTGGATGTTGTATTGTTGTTTTTATTGTACAGTGCCCAGAGTCCCAGGAATTGGGCACTTCATAAATTAAATCTGTCTATCTATCTATCTATCTATCTATCTATCTATCTATCTATCTATCTATCTATGTATGTCTGGTTTTCCCATCTCTGGTTGGACAGTCACACATTATCTTGCTGGACCTGTGCAAATAACTGAGTTGGATGCATAAAATAAAAAATAGAGCAGCCTTTATTCATCACAGGAGACTTCTGCACACCATAAGTACATGTCTCTGACTGAGGGGTTTTCCAGACTCCCTGGTATAAGGCACTGCCAGGCAGTGTAACAATTTGTATCAACAAGATGTGTTCCAAGTGCTCTTTTTTTTTCCAGTCAAGATGGTTTCTGCCTGTGGCTGAGGCAGGTAGGGCTCCCCTCCATCCTATTCCTGCTGCCCCAATGTCTCCCACCCACCAGGACTTACTGGTCAGCAGGCACCCCCATGGACTCTCCCACATGGGGGCTCAGGAGTAGGAGGGCTATCCTTCTAACCCTGAAGATACACGTCCAGTATTTAGCTGTCTGGGGTCTCTGACCATGGAGTGGATGGGGGTCAGTGCGTTGGGCATCATATGCACCTGCCTCACCATTTTTCCTCCTTAGTTTTTTTTCTCCTAATCCCAGTGCTGGAGCACAGATGTAGATGTGCGTGCATGTGGAAGCATGCATGCATGCTGCAGAAGTTCCACGGCTCCCTCCCTTCCTGAGCTGCCCTGCAGGTCTGCACTACCACCAGGACTCCACCTGGCAGCAGTTGCTCTGTGGGAACAGCATGCCTGCCTCCCCGGGAGAGGAAAGCAATCCATGGAATACTCATCCTCTCCCACCCTGGCTGGCCCCCAGTAACCTGAGATCACTCCTAATTCTGGGTCACTGGCATGGCAGATGGTAGCGCTACCACCATGCCACCGGGCTGGTTGTTCTGAGTGCTCTTAAAGGGGCAGCAGCTAAACATTACATCACATATTTAATTGTGTACTTTACACCACCGCCTGGGTTGTGAAAGTGAGTACTACTCAAACAAGCAATAATATAACTGTATAAACATGAAAACAGTTTAGAAATATCAAGCATTACCTGACATAGCCTGACCATAGGAGTACTCCACTGCTGGGGGGTGGAATCTGGACTACAATGGTGACCAGTCACAGCAGTACCAGGGAGAGGGATACCCTAGTGACCTGAAGCTTGGTCAGTGCAACAAGTGCCACAGTGCAGGGAAGGGAGAAGGGAAGCAAGGTGAAGGGATAGCAGCCAGAGACTACCCAGAACTAAGCTATGCAAGCTTATATGAAACAGCTGCAGAACATGAAAACAAACATTGAACTGTCATTTTGAAGAAGGCATTCATAGAGAGAAAATAGTTAATGCAGTTTATGTAGCATTCAGTACCCTTTAGCATAAAATGTAGGTATATAAACTGGTACATTAGAACATTTACTGCAAAAGAACAATTTAGCAGAGACAGTGAGAAATACCATGGACAACAGAACCATTAGTCCCTAGAACACTGAGTTCGGTTGCACAAAAGTTCAAAACTTGCGTTGACTTTTCTGGTCAGTTGGAATGGTATTATGAGCTGCTTGAACTAGTTCTTGACAGGACAAAGTAAGGTCCACAAAAGCAACCCAAGAATTCTGCAAACTGTTAATATCACCCCATTTGACTCTATAAGTCCAAGATTCATTCACAAATTTCTGGCAAGGAATCTTCTCAGTCTGGTACACAGAGATATGCATAAGAGAGCCCTGAAGAAAAAAAGGTCTGAGAAGTCCCAGGAACTTCATATAAGTGAAGGTCAGGTGCAACAGAATAAGGCTGGTGAGAGTTAGGGGTGTGAGGATCGGAAGAAACTGGTTGCAAGTTATCAGGAGGAAGTTCTGATTCCACAAGAGATGGCACCCTCAAGTGCAGCTTCATTACTGAGAGGACTGGAATCATCTGAGAATATGTTGTTCAGGTAACCAAGCTTCAGATGATTGATATGGACTTTGCTGAGCACAAGCTTTCCATCTGATTTGCATAGCAGGTGGATATGAACTCGAGAAAGCTTCTCCCCATTGTAGAAAGGACCAGCCCAAGTACAGAGCAGTTTCTTCATGGTGCCTGGAACTAAGACACCGTGATACAAGTAGACTGTGTCCCCACAGAAAATGAAGGTTCATGTGACTTGACTGATGACATTTTCTGCATGGCAGATTTTCTCTAAGTGTCGTAATTGAATCACATCTGGCAAGTACAAGTTGTTCCAGTACAGGGATTATGTACTGTATGAGGAGTCTGATTTTGGAACCTCTAGCAGTGAGAGATCCATGTCCAGTGGAGTTCTTGGATAGCGTCCATGGACCAAGAAGAATGGAATGTACACTGTGTTGTCAACACAAGGGCTTGTGTTCCAGGAAAACTGAAAAAAAAGGAACAAAGCAGTCCCAAATGTCATGAGTTTCATTCAGGTACTTGGAGAGTGTGTTTAGAATGGTGGACATCATTCTTTCACTTTGTCCACTGCATTGCAGGTGATAGCTTATTGTGTGAGTCTGTTTTATGTTGAGGAGTTAGAAACATAGAAACATAGAATTTGACAGCAGATAAGGACTGCTTGGCCCACCCAGTCTACCCATTTTCCTACCTACTGGATAAGCTGCAAATCCTAGTTAACCAGCAGCCTACTTCTTCCTACCACCACCCCCTAGAATTGCCTTATGACTGTCCCATGCATGCTTGAATTCCACCATTGTTTTTGACTCCACAACCCTCTCCAGAAGGCCGTTCCATGCATCCACAACCCTCTCTGTGAAAAATACTTCCTTAAATTACCTCTGAGCAGCCCCCCATCTTCAAATTGTGCCCCCTTGTCCTTGCACACCTCTTTTTTGAAAGATGCTACCCTCTTGGACTTTGTTGATTCCCTGAGGTACTTGAAAGTTTCTATCATGTCCCTCTCTCCCTCCTTTCCTCGAGGCTATACATATTAAGCTCCTTAAGTCTCTCTTCATATGTCTTCCGTGCAGACCCTGCACCATTTTAATTGCCTCCTCTGGACAGCTTCCATCCTGTCTATGTCTTTGCGGAGATTGGGTCTCCAGAACTGCACGCAGTACTCCAGATGGGGTCTCACCAGCTGTCTGTACAGAGGAATAATAATTTCCTGTTTTCTACTGGTGATGCCTCTCCCTATGTATCCCAGTATCCCACCAGCCCTCCTTGCTGCCCTCTCATATTGCTTGCCCACCTTTAGGTCATCTGATATGACCTAAAGTATGCAAGTTTCTTGAACGATGGTCGAAAGGTAGCTAGTAGCTCTGTCTGAATGCAGATATGAGGAGTTACCATGATGGCAAATAACTGCTGAAGAAGGCATTTTCTACTGTAGCAGCTGTGATGTCCTTTACTGGGATTAGCTCTAGGTATTATGTGAGGTAGTCCACAAAAACAAGAATGTGTTTGCTGCCAGAGTCAGGACATGCTGGTAGAGGTCCAAGAATGTCTGTGCTGACTTGTTGGAATGGTTCTGTGGCTACAATCATTGGAATAAGATATGCTTTTGCCAGTTTGGCAGTAAGCTTTCTTTGGGAGCAGGACTGGCAGGATTTGATGAACTGGACAATGTCTGTGTTCATGTGTGGTCAGAGGAAATGGAGCTTTGTCTTATTAGAGTTCTATGGATTTCCATATGACCTCCAGAAGATGGAGAGGCATGAGTGCAGAAAAGAACTTTGTTGATTAGAGCGGCAGGCATAACTAACCGTGCATGAGTTCTGTCCATGCGATGACTGTTGCCTTCCTAGATCCAGATATGAAAAAGTACACCATCATTAAGGAAGTATTGTGAAGCTAGGAAAACAACATCCTTGTGATGTTGCTCGCTTTGTGGAAGATTTCAAGACTCTAAGTAAGTAATTATGTCTGAGAACTAAGGATCTGCTTTTTGCTGAGTTTTGACTGTTGCCAGGGAGAGTGGATGTCCTTCAATGGTGCAAAAAGACTTTATTAATCCACACACGTGTATCAAACTTCAGGGTTAAAACGCTTACAACGCTCAGCTTCCAACTTCCAAACAACAGGCTTCTTTGTGTAGAGAGCTAATCTGCTGACATGTAGATTTTTAATTATTAAGGAATAAAGATTCCATTCTCATGCATAGACAGTTCCATTTTTCACAAATTTTTCATTTTTTTTTTGAAAGTGGGAGGTCCCATTTTGTGATTTAAAACCTGTTTCATGATATAAGATTTCCATTTTCGTGAATCTTAGCAATCATAAATGTGGGTATAAAAGAAAAAACTTAGCATATCCAAAACAATTAAATGCTTGGAGCTGTAGTCTGAAACTTGTGCTGTCTGCAGAGTAACGTATGAGGGTGTTTCTTGAGGTATTGTATTTTTAAAGACAAAACAATAGTTTTTAAGATGTTAATAAAAAAAGTTGTTGAGTCCTGTCACTTGCAAACCCACTTTCCCTGAACTGTAGGGTTTGTGGCTAAAATTACACCTACTGTAATTAGACATTCTTCCTGTGCTTTACCCCAGCGGCAAGTTGGTAGATCATCATCCTCACAATTGAACACTTATAGCCCCAAATGCATTTTGCACATTTATAATGTTGCTCCCTGCCACCTTGGCGAGGACATATTGGGATCAGGCTCACAGTGGCATTGACAGTCATACAGTGGCATCCTGCAGGATGAAACCTAATGCTGCAGCATTTTGCAGCACTCTGCAGAATGCTGCAGCAGACCTATTGAATAAAGCAATGTAATTTCAATGGCAAGTAGTCCCTTTTGTCATTCAGGAAAATGTGACACTGCCAGGATGAAGTGAATGCCACAGTTTCCTGCATGACAAAATGGACTAATTGCCATTGAAATTACACTGCTTTATTTAGTAGGCCTGCTGCTGCATACTGCAGAGTGCTTTAAGAGTGGGTTTCATCCTGGGGAACGCCACTGTACCTTTATTTTTATCTCCCACCGTGTGAAACTTGAAAGTGAATCACTGTACCATCACAAATGTATAGCTGAGTGGCAATTTCTGCTCCTGCCCCAGGATGTGTGAATCATGGTGGTCATGTCTAACATAACACCTGCCCCAATGTTATATTGTGTTATAGTGAGTCTACTATTATGGAACGTTTTAAGATCATCAGCATTCCAGTCATAAACATGTGCCCAAAATATAATTTGATGAAAAGAAAACAAGCAAAAACAGTCTCAAAACACACAGTAGTCACTGTATTGCAAAATGAGTATGACAATAAAGGTAGAAAAACAACATGTCTGAGCAAGAGGTTTTCTCACTTTTACTGTGGCATCATTGTACTGTGTTCCAGGAAATGAAGCTGTGCAAACCCTGCTGGGAGCTTGTGAAATATGGTAGAGAGACTGGCCTAGCCCCTTAATAACTGCAAATGTTAAGAGTTTTTGAACAATTGAACATAGAAAACAATGTATGGGCAACAGTGCATAACAAGTATTTGTTACATACCTCAGGTGTGTGATTCCATATAAACCGCAAAAGTCGAGTGGTTTAGTCAGGTGTCACACAGAGGGCATGTAAAAAAAAGTGAGTTTGACTGTTGCCTATATTTTACTTTATCTAAGTGCTGGTGTTGTATTTCCTTGTGTGGTGAAGCGCAAATGACTTATTGTATGCCTCAAAAAATCTAAGGTGGAGCACTAGGTAACGTACATGTGTAACAGTGGGGAAGGGGGTGAAACAGATATTGCACATACTGGTTTTGTTTTGTAATTATACTTAACCAATGATTATATTACATTTCCACATGTTCAAAGGGCAACTTGATTTTTTTTTACATTTATTTATTTATTTGTAATTTTTGATGAGGAAAGGTACACTAAGCTGTGATAGCTTATTTCCGGGTGTGTCTTGGGGGTGGGTTACATGGACCTGTTTTATGGATGGGGGAATGCTTTTACCAGTAGAGGAGCCTCTGTCTGTCAGACTGCTTGCCAAGATGGTGTACAGTGTATATGGTGGAGGTGGAGGTGAAGGAAGGCTAGAATGTTTGTCCTTCAACTTAAAGGAGTTAATGGATACTACTTTTGAGGTTGTTAATTCTGAGTCCAAAGACATCAATGTGCATGAATCCAGAAATGTTTCTGCATTGCCTGAAAAGATGAATGAACAAGACACTGGCCTAACATCTGTGGAAACAGATTTTGATGCAGCTGATGTGACTATATCAGATGAACAGTTGACAGAGCATGAAGAATAGATGTTGCAAGAAGCCATGTTGAAATGCAAACCTCACCTGTTAAAGCTGCTTGCAGAGGAGGATGAAAAACTGGCTAACAGAATGCATCAAAGTTCAAGTCCAAAACTCCTGACTCAGGTACTAAAGAATCTGGTGGTGGTGTTGCGACCCCAGTTTTGCATAAACAGTTGTCCAGAAATGCTGCTCCAAGCACTCCTGTCATGCTGTCAGTTGCTAAACTGACAACAGTAACATCAAAGGGGATTTCCTGTCCAGCAGAACAGCAGACCAGCACAGCACTGGGGCTGAGTCAGGGGTGACCAGATCCCACACCAAGCACTAATTTGAGCATTCCAAATCAGTGGAGTTCTGAAGGAACCTTAAAATCTACAGGGTGGGTACATGGAGTGACTGGATGGTCTTTCCTGTTGGTTCCAATGGTGGCCAAAATCATGGCATCAGTGGGAAGTGAGAAGACGCAGGTAAGACTGCAAAACTGGCCTGTGTCTTTTTTCCCTCCCTCCAATTCAATGGACAGTCAGACACCAACCTGCATGAATCTTGCACTGATTGCCCCCAGTAACTGGTGGTGCCAGTTCTGCTTGCTCTGTTGTGCAGTCCCCGGAACAACCTGCTACAACCCCCTCGGTGGTGCAGCCTACCAGTGCTCCTATGGGAGTTTCCATACCTCATGAACTGCCACCTGTAGCAATGGAGGGTGAACCTGGACAAACAAAAACTTCTGATGTACAAAATGTACCATCTCCTGGGAGTGTGGTTCCTCTGGTTTCCAAGGAGGTGACTGCACAACCTGAGCCCCATCCACCAAAAGCTGCTTAACAAAACAACTGTACAAACAATC
Organism: Neoceratodus forsteri; assembly: GCA_016271365.2. Classification (NCBI taxonomy): domain Eukaryota; kingdom Metazoa; phylum Chordata; order Ceratodontiformes; family Ceratodontidae; genus Neoceratodus; species Neoceratodus forsteri. The sequence goes on from CM057450.1 coordinate 1,228,290,846, forward strand.
AGCCAGTAAGTCAGAATTTTGAAGCAGGGAAAGGGACCTCTACTTGGGGGAAAACTAAGCAAGGACTTGATCAATGGAAATCACAGCTCTTTAACGACCCTGAGTCTGCTATTCCTGGGAGTAAAGAAAAGCAGCAAGCACATCAGAGAGCTTTTCACATGGCTCATTTATTTCCTGGGCCAGATAAACCTGTCCAGAGGAGGAATGCTGTGTGTCTAAAATACAAAGGCAGAGTAGGAAAAACTCCTGACAGACAATTCATTATGAGACAATTGTTAAAGGCGTATATGGGTTTTGGTCCAACAGAGTTGCATGTTGTAGTTGATGTGGGGGTGAATCAATATAGATGTGAGCTTTAAAACCATCCAGTCATTAGAAAGATATTGACAAAGATATGAGCAAATCAAGAATTCCACTTTGTGGACCCCCTTTATCTTGATCTAACTAAACCCACAGTTAAAACTATTTCACTTCTGTTTAGAAATGAAAGTGTTAGTATAGCTGATGTGTTCTACTGGTTATGGCAGTGGTGCGAGGTGTTTGATCATCCTGCACCAATTTTGGACAAAGATTATACAGTATCTAGACAGGGTGGTGGTGATGAGTTAAAGTTCGACTGCAGCAGAATAGCACAGGCATTTGTCATCTGCCAAGGAGTTGTGACATCAGAATAGACAGGGGGTTATGTATTTACCCAGGGCAGCCATGAATGTGGTATAGGTTTGTTGTAAGAGCTCACCTGAGTTTGATTTGTGACAGGCTGAGATATGGTCTCTGTCCTGAGTATGGCCACATTAGCCTGCAATGCCAAAAACCATTCAAATGCAAACTCTGTGATGAGATAGGGCACTTGTACAGGCAGTGCCCATGGCAGCGCAGAATCATTTGGATCATGTTGTACAGGACAGGGAACAAATAATTACTGGGTACCAGGTCAGGGCCCGGGGCCCCACTGATCCTACCCCCCCCAGCACTGCAAGAGGTCTCATCCCTTAGTACTGGACACTAGACCCTACTCCTGAGTCCCTTAAATCACGGCAACTTGACAAGGTAATCCCAATGTCACCTCAACCTCCCTGGGATCCTGTGAAAGAGTCTGGGGCTACTGTTGTTGAATGAAACTGACTCTGCAGGGGAGAGAATACAGAACACTGTTGGTCCTGAGGAATTGATGAGTCCACCAGTGGTGGAAGGTAGGGAACATATGCCCCCTCCTCTGATCCTAGAGTCTCATATGACAGAAGTGCTTAAGCCAAGGAGCAGCAGATCTCATAGGCAGCTACTAAACATGGAGAAACCTGTCCCTATCCTCACCAAAAACAGGTTTAGTGCTCTCAGTAAACATAAGCAATTGGGAGACATGGATGAAGAAGATGGAGACTCAGATACATCATCAGTGGCATCTGTCATGTATTATTCTTCAGACTCCCAGTCTGATGTGTCTAGAGTCAAACATTTAAGGGAGCGGATAAGATCTCAGTCAAGAATGACATGAGATAATTTAATACTCTTCCATATGTATTGGACCCATTTTGAACCCCGTGACTCTTAATGTTAGTAGTATTAATGGTCATAAAAAAAGGATGACATTAAGTAGTTTAAAACACCTGCCTGGAACTATCATGTTTTGTCAAGATACTAAAATAAAACCTTTACATGAAGTATCATAGGCTAAACAGATGTGGACAGGGGGAGTCATTTTGGTCCCAGGGAGGAAATCTGTGATGGAGTGCCCATTTTTCTAAAACGTATTTGTGTATCTGTTACCAGTCTAGCAGAAATATGGCTAAGAAGGGCGTTGATGTTGGATGCCACACACTCCGTACTAGAGGTACCATTTCATAAACATCTATGCACCATAAGCCATATCTGCAAGAGTGGAGTTATTCAAAAAAGTTCAACCCTTCCTGCACATGAGCAGGATGATAATTATTTTTGGTGGAGGTGTGATTTCAACTGTGGATTGTCTCTGGATGATAAGGGAGGCCAAACTACTAAAATATATAGTGATGCTTCCCTCCTTTAAGAAACAGTTAATACAGTCATTCTGTAGGATGTGTACAAAACAGTATATTCAGTAGGGGCTAAGACATACTGTCGGGATATTTTGGCCACCCATATTGATTTCCCATTTCTCTCCCAAAATATCAAAGTTCAGGAAACATGTACTGCGACCATTGAGACATCAGATCACATGGCATTCTATTGTATTTGTTCTCCAGAGATTCAGTCCAAAACACATTGTTCCAGGTGGTGGAGGCTTCCTAATAAGTTGTTACAGGATGAAGCATTTTGTAAATAAAATGGGTGGGACTATTCAGAGCAAGAACATGTACTCTGTTTCCTGTGTGCATGATTCTTGCCTTGAATGGATGCTTGCCTCCAGACAAGATTTTAGAGTTTTTTGTTAAGCAAGCTGTACGGCAATCACAATATAAATATTTACATTTTTTAAAGTTAAAGAGCAGGTACCTACTGTCAGAAACCCAGCTCCCCTCAAACATATATAATAGTAGATCTGCTCTACTGTTGAGGGGCATTAACAATTCTATGTGCTTCCCTCTGGTTAAAAAGTTATAGCATCCCAAATTTGCACCCCCATAAAAACAAAGCCTTGTGTGACACGCCTCCTTTTGTGATGTCAGAAAATGAAGGCTGCTTGTGTGTGCTCCATAGATCTATACTGGTGCCATTTGTCAATGATGTTTAGTACTATTTAGAGTTGCCACTTGGAACAATGAAAGTGACCGCTCCAGTAGACAGGGATTGTTACTCCAGCGGCTGCTTTGATTTGTCTACATGGCACCTCTAAATAGTACTTAATGCCACAGACATATCGCATACATACAGGTTAATGACATGCACCCTCAGTATTCATTTTCTGACATCACAAAAGGAGGTGTGTCACACAAGGCTTTGTTTTTATGGGGGTGCATATTTGGGGTGCTATAACTTTTTAACCAGGGGGAAACGCATAGAATTTTTAATGCCTCTCAACAGTAGAGCAGATCTACTATTTTTTTATATTTTAGGGGAGCTGGGTGTCTGACAGTAGGTACCTGCTCTTTAAGATGACATCTTCATAAATTAATTTCTCAGGCTCACGTGGAAAAATGCAATCTATCTGAATAAATTAAAAATGTAACATTTTATTTATTTATTTAACAATTTCACCAGGGAAAGCATACTGAGCAGATACCTGCATGTTTCCAGATGCGTCCGGGGACATGGGAGAAGGTACATTGGTTTACATAATAAGTACAAAAGCAGAAATGTATACATAATATATACAAGGGGAAATGTTTACATAATAAGTACAGAAGTGGGACTGCATGGGTAGTTGTGCAATACAGGGATATGTATACAAAAGTAGCAAATACACTGTAATTTTAATACGATAGAGTAAGTACAGTAAAAAATACACAGGTAACAATGCACAGGTAACAGCAGAGGTGAAATAGCCGGGGGTTTTGCAGCCCAGCCTACCCTCATGATAAGTGCCTTGAACATGGCTCAGTTAATGGGATGGTTAGGAGCAGGAACAGGTGGAGCGGAAGTGGGCTTTGAGGAGAGTGTTAAGGCAGCGAGGAGAAGGGGCATGGCAGATGGTGGGGGGGAGAGAATTCCACAGTTTAGGCAGGTGGAAAGAGAAAGCAGCCTGGCTAGCAGAGGTGGACCTGCGTGGGATGGACTGTGCACGGGGTCATATTTTCTGAGGGAGTGAAGTAGAGGGGAAGGGGAGAGTGTGGAAGAGAGATAAGAGGGCAGGGACTGAGACCAGAATTTTGCTGTAAGGCTAGCACAATGTGCCAGCCTCCTATCCTGGAGGGATGGGAGGGATAGAGCTTGGTAAAGGTCATAGTGGTGAGTACTGAGAGGACAGTCAAGGGTGAAACGATAGAAGGAGTGGATGAGGGTATCCAGTCTGGTTACAGAAGTTTTGGGAGTGGCACTGTGGATTACATCCCCATAGTTGAAAATGGGGAGAATAATTTTCTGCACTATTGCGTGGTGAGCTGGCAGCAGGATGCACCCACAGTTGAGATATAGGGCACCCAGTTTGGGGTGCAGTTTCTTGTGGATGGCCTCGACATGTACAGAAAAGTCGAGGTGCTGATCAAGCCAGACCCTGAGGTATCTAAAGGAGGTGCAGCCCTCCAGTTTTGTCCCATCTAAGGTGTGGAAAGTGGGAAGGGAGGGGAGCTGAGAGAGTCTCTGCCTAGTGCCAAAGGTCATGGAGACTGTTTTCTTGGCATTCAGGAAGAGCTGATTTGTACAAAACCAGTGCTGGACATTTTCAAAGTCGTGCTATAGTCTGATCACAACATCAGTGGTAGAGGGGCCTGATGTATACGGGACGGTGTCATCCACATACATGTGAATGGATGTGTGTGGGCAGGCAGTGGGCAGGTCATTGAGGAAGATAGAGAACAGCAGAGAATAAAGGACAGAGCCTTGAGGAACACCAGTGGTAATGGGGAGGAGGCAGAGAGATAGTCACCGATTCTGACAGATTGAGTCCTGCCTACAAGGTAGGAGTGGAACCAGCTGGTGGCCTCGCTAGAAAGCCCTGCTAAAGATAGCTTGGATAGGAGAGGGTGGGATCAAATGTTGAAAGCCTTTGCAAGGTCGACGAATATGGCAGAGGTGATGAGGCCCTGGTCCATACCTGTAAGAATAGAGTCAGTGAGCCTCATTAGGGAAGTAGTGGTTGAGTGGGACTTCCTAAACCCAGACTGATAAGGGGTGAAGAAGGAGCTTGAGTTGAGGAAGGAGGAGAGCTGGGAGAGAACTAGGTGTTCCTGAAGTTTTGCCAGTATGAGGAGTAGAGAGATGGCATTGGATGTTTTTAAGTACCAATATAACAGGGCAGAATCTCTGAGGTAAGAACTTCAGTTTGGTCTGCAGGGCAAAAAAAAAAAGATTTTGACAGTTTTAAGGGATGTGCAGCCTGGGTAGACAAGAAACAGATATTGGGACTAGTAGAATGTAATTAAGGTCCTGTATTCATGGATCCAGATAAGATCATGTCTATAGTACAGATGTATGTCCAATCCATCTGTGGTTTCCTGTCTCAAGCACATTGGAATGACACATTTTTATCAGGCATAGAGATTCTCCAATTGCCTGTGTAGATGAAGGCAGAGGTAACTGTCCAAATCACGAAGGAAGAAATATTTCAGGCCATCAAGTCTTGGTGTAATGACTCCTCACTGGGAGAAGATGGGTAAACATCTGAATTTTATAAACAGTTTTGGGAACTTTAGAGACCAGTTCTGGCAGACACTTTTAATGATTTGTTACAGACTGGTTCTGTTCCGAAAGAAATATCCAGGGCGATTATGATTTTTCATTCAAAAAAGGAGACAGGAGGTGTTTGGAAAGCTGGATGCTTATTATGCTGGTGAATACAGATATGCAAATTCTAGCCCCGCTCCTGGCATATAGATGATCAAAAGTGGCAGAGGTACTCATTACCTCCTTTCAGTCTTGTGCGGTGCCACACAGTTCTATGTTCAATAATTTAATTCTTATTAGAGAAATGTTGGATAAAGGCTCTGTTGGACAAGTTTCCAGATTTCTCTTTTCTCTAGATTAAGAGAAAGCACATGATAGGGCTTGCCATACTTACATATTTAAAGTTTTGGAGCATTATGGGTTGCCTTCAATATGTATTCATTGGGTAGGGGCTTTACATAAGCAGGCCAACACTGTACCTCTCTTGAATTGTTGGTTGGGGCACAGCATTCAAGCAGGTAGAGGGGTGATACAAGGGGCCCCCTGAGCCCTTTACTGTATGTTCTTTATTGGATTCTTCGATAAGAAATATATATAAATGTCCCAAGATACAGGGTTTTCAGGTTCATCCAGACAGACTACCTATTAAAATTCTAGCTTCCACAGATGATATTTGTCTCTGCTTAAGAAATTAGTCTTCTGGAGGTGCTGTAGAGCATGTCATTGGACAATTTGAAACAGTCTCTGGAGCTAAATTAAATTATGGGAAAAGCCACAAAATGCAAATAGACCCTGCAGAACTGGTAAGGTCAATATCACAGATTGCTAAAATTCCAATTATCGGTCCATTAAAAATTTTGGGAATCAAGTTTGGGACTCAGAATGATACCCTGCACAATTGAGAATTGTTATTAGCTACTGCCACTGCTAAGGTTATGCTGTGGAAGTGCACAATGGTTTCCAAAAGAAAACATACTTTCCTGATAAAAACCCTGATTCTGCCAGTTTTTTTTTACATGTGGCCCATGTTTTCCTACCTCCTTTGACATGGATGTAAAATTGTATAGTATATTTTTTCAGGGAGTATGGGGCAGTCGACTTACCCTATCAAAAGGGAGCATATGTATCCAGACTATTGTAAGGGAGGGATTAGGACGATAAATCCCATCTTTTTTTATATGCTTTTTTAGTCTTTAATTTTGGTCCAGTTTTTCTTGACAAACTCAAATTATGGGTACCTTTCATAAAAGAGTGACTCATTCCTGTCAAAGAAACACACAAAGAGGGTGCTTAAGGATCTCAAAAGGCACAGGTGATACTGTACTAATATTCCTTTGGGAGTGTTGTCAACCATGGTGAAAGTGAAACAGTGGCATGTTTTGCCTATCCGTATAACCTCCTGAAATAGGAAACAGATTTATGAGTGGGTGGTGGGAACTAGGTTTTCGTCTCCACTACAGCTCCCTTTTTGTCCTCCAGGAAAAGAACAAGAAGTGTTCCTGTAGCTGTTAGATAAAAGGATTCCATTTTCTATGTGGGATGTAACCGGTCTCTCCTGTCATGGAAAATTGGGAGTGAGAACTTTATTAAAACAAAGCAGTAGAAGAAAGTACGTGCATGAGACCTTCTTGTAGAGTGCATTTAGAAACACAAGAACATTTTTTCTACTGTGCCTGGTGTCTGCAGATTTCTGGAACAAGTTGCAGAGGGTCCAAAATGATGCTTCTCTCCCCAGTTACTTTGGGGATAGTTGTCTTAGGGCTTTTTCTTCAGAGATTTCAAAAGTATAATCAGAATACTTTGGGCCAGATATTCAAAACGTAGCCATGGGGCTAAATTAGCACTGCATGGCATGCTGAATTAGTCCTGAACCAGTAGCAAGCTATATTCAAAGGAATGGCCCCGGGGCTAAACCTGCAAAATATAGCGTGCAAAGGAGGCAGTGCAAACAGGGCTGGGAGTGAAGTGCTAAAATAGCCCAGGAAATAAGACAGCTCTGAATATAGTGACAGGGAAGTGCAAAATGCAACAACAGCTCAGTGGACACAGTAGTGGAGTAAGGTAGAGTTGAAGTTGGTGGACAATGTGTGTGAAAGCAATGAAGTGGTGCACAACAACTGCAAACAACAATGCAGGCCACACACTGCAGAACTGTGCTACACCATTGAGAGGTTTGCCTGGGGCTAACCCGATTGTACAGTGCTAACACATTAGCCTGATGCAAACAGGATAGCCTGGGGCAAAAGTTTGCTATATTCAAAGATACTACGCAAATGAGCCTACTCGGCCAATCTGTGGGCAAACAGTTACATTTGCATCTCATTATGGCCTGCTTTGCATGCACTCCCATGTATTGCAAAGAGATCACAGCAGCCTCCTGCTGGTCAGACTGGAAGTACAGGCTGGAATCTGCAGGCCATGGTGTGCTCACAGCAACCCCCTGTTGGTCGGAATGGACATACAGGCTGGATGCTGCAGGAAATGGGTGTTTGCAGATACAACCAGTGCATACCACTTGTCCAAGCAGCACCGCAATGAAGGACACAGACATGCTGACTGTGGGGCAATGAAGGACACTGTCTCTCACAATGAGGGACACAGCATCACACCTCTCAACCTCTTTCCTCATACATCAGGGACAAAGCTCAAGAAACCCAGGGACAAAGACCCCACATCAGTGACACATCTGCAAAATCGGTACCATGCATTCAGAATGCTGCCAGAATAAGGGGATTAGTGTGAGATGCATGTTCTGAAGAAGAATAATGAATGACATCACTGTGTGCTGACAGTCCCCACTGTCCTGTCAGGTAAACACATACTGTATGTCTCAAGGGACAGAGGACACCCGTGAGGCAAATCAGGGATGTCCCTGAACATCAGGGACAGATGGGAGGTATGCACAGCATCAAACATGGAGATACAAGCCCAGAACACAGTGGAGCAATTGCCATTACATGCACACAGTTACCTATTTATGTAGCATCGAAGAATATTATTAATTGCAGCCTGAACGTATGAATTGCCAGCACATTCTCTGTGTGTGCAGCACCTGTTCCATGAGGGACAGAGGAGGGACAGGGCAATTTAGAGGGGTAAAATGAGGGACACTGGGGAGGTACATAGTCAACCACATCCCTGGTAGTCTAGTGTCCCCACCATCCCCACATTGCGATCCCTGATCCCAGTAGCTGTCAAACACATTTACATACCCTAGTAGTCTGGTGGTCCCCCAACCCCCCCGTCATGATCCCTGACCACATAGTTGTAAATCACATACAGATTCCCTGGTAGTCTAGTGGTCCCCCCACATCCCCAGCATGATCTCCAACCCCTGTAACATACATTAATAAGTATTTTCCCTGGTAGTCCAGTGGTCCCCCCAGTATGATCCCCAACCCCTGTAGCTTTCATTAATATGTATTTTCCTGGTACTCCAGTGGTCCCCCCACCTCCCCCAGCATGATCCCCAAACCCCGTAGCTTTCATTAAGAAGTATTTTCCCTGGTAGTCTAGTGGCCCCAACCCCCCATCACGATTCCTGATCCCTGCAGCTGTCAGAAATATGTATTTCCCTGGTAGTCTAGCGGCTCCCCCACCCGGCAGTGCTGACCCCCCACTCCCCCAACCATCCCTGAACAGAGCCAGTGACTGGCTCAACCCACCAATCACCTCCACAGCCAGCCGCCGACTGCATGTTGAATGAGCATGTACCGTAGCGAGTAATGAATGAGTATAAGTATGCGCTCATTCATCACTCACTATGGTGCACACAGGTGGAGTGAAAAAAAGTTTGAGAATTTTTAATATTTTCATTCCAGATGTTCAACATTGCCATTTTTGCACACCTTTGTATGAACAGTACAGCAGTCATTTTTCACATCTGGTGCACAATGGCGCATTTGCTGTGGGAAATCAACATTCGGGACAGATTAAGAAAATCATACCACCATTCTTTCACCAAATTTTTAACATTGGCATTTTGGGACCTCTGCTCATGAAAAATTTGGTGAAAGAATTCCAAGAAAAGACTATTATGAGCGTGTGTTGCACAGTTTTCATGCACTCTCGTAACTTTGAGAATTTTTAATATTTTCACTCCAGATTTTCAACATTGCCATCTCTTCATAGATCCTTATGAATAGTGCAGCTGACATTTTTATGTGGTACAGAATGGCACGGTCACTGTGAGAAATCAAAGTTTGGGACACACTAACAAAATCATAGCAACACTGTTCATGAGCAGAGGCCCCGCATGCTTTCATGAGGTGGGGTCACAAAAAGGCCATGTTGAAAATGGGGAGCGCAAATACCAAAAAATACCCAGGGCATTACAGTTTCTAACCATAACATCCCACCCTGTACAGACTAACAGGCATCACAGTGTGCCTTTGGATTGTCAGGCTGTAATGCTCATGCCATTGCACCCACACCCCCACCCTGCAGCCACTGACAGCCATCCAGGTGTGTCTTGGACTCTTTGGTCCCAAAGTTCACCCCATTCTCCTATGCTGCACCCATCTCAACATACTTCCTTATGAAATGGGATGAGTGTAAGGCCCGATGACCCCAAGGCACAACGCAACACTTGTCAGAGTTTGCAGGGTAGGGTTAGGTGAAATGGCATGAGCGTTATGGCCAATGACCCAAAGGCACACCCCAATGCCTGTCACTTTCTGCAGGGTGGGGTGGGGTGGGGTTGACATTGGTTCTATATTTCACTGCTATTCCTATTATGTGTCTTTCTAATGCCTGCACTGCCAATGCCAATGCCAACAAGACAACATTCAGCATTGTTCATCCTTGATGTTGTATATGTCCTTGTTATAATAAGCGTGCCCTGAGATTTATTTGGAATGGTGGAGATTTACTCACAGTATGGGGAATGAATAATTGCAACAGCCTCATAAGACTGTTCTACCAAGTAGAATAGGGCAAGATAGTTAGTTTTAGTGCATTTAAAAAATAAGTTGCTATGGACTTAGGTTTGAGTTGTGGGGTAGATGGGAGCTGCCAACTAAGTATGGGGTGGCCCCTGCACTAATATATAAAGAAGATTCAGAACCTAAAATAGTAGCAACAATAAATTACACTGTCAGAAATCAGCATGAGCATATTATTAATTGTTATAGTAGGATATAGCACAGAGGGGAAGTATGGAAAGGACTCACATGCAGATTTGCTAATTTTTTCTATAATTGGCAGATTTTGGACATAACAATGTAGTATTTATTAATAAAAATGGTAGTTTTCTCATTGTGGCCAATGGGCTAATAATCCGATTGCCTTGGCAGCTCAAACATGCTCTGGTGGTCCAGTGGTGTAATTTGGTCTGCCTGGGTTACCTTTCATACTTTTAGTGTTTCTATATTCTAAAAGAGATTGTTCCTGTAAAAAAGAAAGCTGCTCTGTACAGAGTGGCAGCTACAGACGGCCAGCGGGCTGAAAGTAAGAGAAGTGGGGAGTGTGCGTGACCGAGAGTCGGTACCATAGCAGAGAGCAGCCTGCTCTGTAGAGAAATCCCCAGGTCTGCCTGCGGGCAGACACTCCTCACTCCGATGCAGGTTGGAAGTTGGCCTGCAGTGAATCTTGCTGTGTGAAGGTGCGAGAGAGAGAGAGAGAGAGACGCACTAAGGCGCTCCTCTCGCGGGCAGGACCAGCCAGATATTTTCCCTTGATTTTAGTTGTGCAGGTGACAAGCATCAGGGAAAATGACCTAGGGACTAGCTCATAATAAAATAATATTAAATAAAGGAGCAGTCTTCAGGGATTCTGTGGAAGTTTCACACATGCTCAAGGAGTCAAACATTTTGTAAAAGCTCACAGAGGAACCATTTTGTGACAAATGGGTGTGATCTGATACTGGGGAACCCATGGATTCACACAAGTGAAAATACATTAAAAACATGATTTAAAACAAATAAAGCCATGGAAGGGGCTAGGGGAGTCACGGAGAGCTAATAAAAGTATACAGATTTTTTATAACTAAACACAAGAAAGAATGGAGTAGTTTGAAGCAAGGCTGTGTTGGGGAAAGTTGCATTCAGTCACAAAATATTTGCTGGACATATGTAATTTGCTAAATTGTGCTGCAAAGCTGATTTTTACCATATTTGTACCAAACCTGGCAGAGATAGATTAAAGTGGGTGTGCTACACAACAGAAAAATAGTTTAAAGTGATAAAAATGTAAAATGGAGGCATCACTAACCATAAAAGGGAGAGTGGGTACTGAATTAAATAAATCCACGCAGTTACACAGGAGGTGGAGCTAAGCGTGGGAAAATGAAAATTCAATTCCTGTGTGAAAAAAACAAACTATTGTGGGCAATGTAATTAAAGGGGAAACTGCTGTTTTGGAGAGAAAGTGAAGAGAATAGTGCCTAGAAATAATTATTTATTCAGTTTAATGACAAAAGAGTGTAAGTCTTAGTGACTTAGCTTTCCTGTGGGTCATTTTGTGCAGAAAAAATTCAGCAAATAGCTAAATATGACAACTTTCTAGCAATAATAGTGAAAAGATTATTAGAGTGAAACAAAGTGCTTATTTTTTTGACAAAGAAACGTATTCGATAAACTGGACTCAGAGTTATTGAAAAAAGGGAAGCTTTGGAATGTTTAGGGAGAAGTTGGAATTCAAAACAGAGTATTCTATTTAAGTAATAATGCCTGACAGGGTGTGTGTCGTGCTGGGATAACGTCAAGCCTCAGGTGGTTGGGCACGAGGTTGCAGGCCAAGTGCATCCAATAACTGAGGCATGACATTATCCCAAACAACACACACCCTGGAGGGCATTATTGCTATTATACAATGGCTCATTGTTATACAGAATAAAAAAAATCATTTTAAAGATCTTTTTGTGTGGAAAAATATTTTGGTTTTTTAAGAGAAGATGAAACAATCAAGGAGATGCTCAAGCAAATGATCATCTACAGGTTCACAGTGAGGCTGGGACTAGACCCGTGATGTGCTGGTATAGGATCATGGGTCCAGCCCAAGACTGACCAATCAGAGTCCAGGATTTTTTCTTGCCATCGTATACTGTGGCTTATGCTGCTGCAGAAAAGATTTTGATTGGTGCTGAGTCCCTGGATAGGTCAGTGTTCACTCAGTGATCACAATTATGTAAATAGTTTTAGACATAAAAGCAGCTGCACAGCTAGTGTGCAGAGAGTCCAATCAGGGAGAGTGACCGAGAAGGAGGGACCCAAGTCTAGTGGGTGTCCTGTCTGAAGAGTCCTGCTGCAGTGATACAGCCTAATAGTGATAGCCTTAATTTAATTAAGTGTGGGATTAGGGGAGCACCTGAATCCCAGTGTAGGGTCAGATAGGGTAGTAAGTGAGAACAGGGTGAGAATAGAAAGCCTGTTGCTTCAAGTGCCTAATGATCCTGGTATGCTAAGTTTTCCTCACAGAAAAAGCTGCAACCTGAAGCATTTATCGCTTCTCCTGATTTGAACAAGAAACTGCTTATTCCTGAGGGCCCTCACAACAATTCTTCAGCAATCCCAACAACAGAATTTCTTCAGAAAATCCAAAGGAGTGTGCTATTGTACAAAACCTTATTTATACAGTTTGGGGACTATTTTAAAAGTGAAGTGACAATACGCGCCGCGACAACTCGCTCCGGACAATACGCTCCTATCAAGTCACTCCCGATGTCAACTCACTCCCAATGTCAATGCAAGTCATTATTGATGTGAGTTTCTGTAGCTAGCATTAGCTGAGTGATTTAAATTATAAACCTGATTTAGCAGTAAAGAAATTACACTTGGTCATGTCACATGGGACAGAGGAAGCATTTGCAGCACCAGCAGTGATAAAGAATGATAAAATGACAGAGTAACCATTTGCAAAAAAACCCAGTTCTTTGCCTGAATCACTATACTACGCAGTTCTGATGTGAGTTTCTGTAGCTAGCATTAGTTGAGTGATTTAAAAGCTGTAACAAAATTAGAAACCTGATTTAGCAGTCAAGAAATTACATTTGGAAGCATTTGCAGCACCAGCAGTGATAAAGAATGATAAAATGAGCTGCTTCCTACCTGTGTCTCATCGCTGCAGTAGATCAATTGGTGTTTTCAGGGATAGTGATAGCTGTCCAGTATATCTAGCAGTTTATAAGTTAAAAAGTTAAAAAATAAAATCTTTAATCTGAAGAAGTTTAAAATTAATTCTTTATTTCAGTTTTAATATTGGAAGCAGTGTGCTACGCCTCTGAGGAACTCCTCGGTAGAGCGCTCTTCAAATTTTTCAAGGACCTTTTCCAATCTGACAGCACTGTCCTTGTACTGTCTTTTTGGTGCATTTCTTGAATTGCCAGCAATCAGCTGCTCTAAAGAACACAAGAGCCAGATGTTCAGTGCTATCACAATTGAAATTGAATTGCAAAGCAACCTACCCAGAGATACACTATCAGAGGTAATGAGTATGGGTATAGCTGATTTCTTCAGCTCAGAAATTATGGGGTCAAGTCACATGCAAAGGTATTTGAAAAAGCAACCTACCCCGAGGTACACTATCAATATTTCCCTACTACTTCAGTTGGAGGGGGGGATACAGCTTTTAGTAATAAAATGTTTTCTGCAGTTTTGATTACGGCGTTCTAAAATGCTGAAGTACTGATCTGCATGTGGATAGCTTATTTCTTCAGCTAGGATGAGATTCAGATTAGGACTGTAGAGTGGATGCTGGCATTCCTAGTTATTTCTTTTATATTCTGTTTTCTTACTTTTGCACAGCATTATGATTAGTTGAAGGTTTGAAAATAATTCCCTACTTCTTCAGAGTGGGGGGGGCAACTTTTAGTATTAAAATGTTTTTGGAAGTTTTGATTACGATTTCAAAAATGCTGAAGTATGTCAGACCTATTTATGTAGTGCTGGGAGTGAAAATACGCAGAGCGGAAAGTACGGGAGTTAATTGACGTGGATATGAATTGTCGGGAGCGAGTTGTCGCGGCGCATATTGTCGGGAGCGAATTGACATTGACCCGAATTTACAAAGAATTTAGCTCAGTCCTTCTGAATTTAAAGATACTTTTGTCATCTGTCAATGTACCAGCATGCAATATGTTTATCTCATTCACACCACAAAAGCTTGCTGAAACTTCCACCACTTGTTCCCTGTATACTCTTAGCACTGCATCCTGGGCCTTTCTAAGCAAAATCAAGCCATAACCAGCATGCCACAAACAAATTTGAGTACCTCTTGAACTGTAAGTGCTACACACAAAGTATAAGTGGCAATTTTTTCAGCACAGCATTACCTTTCCAATGGTACAATGCAATCAATTGTAATCAATTTGTTTTTTATTTTATACTGGCTGAAATACCAAACAACTGTTTTTTTCCAGATTGTTTCAAGGTGCTTAGGTGAGGCTTGAGAGACAAATGTCAGCCATGCACACCATACCTTAAACAAATGCGAACAACTCCTGAAGTATATATGGTAGACACAAAGTATCAGCAGCAAACTTGTTCAGCACAGAATTACCTTTCTAATGGTGCTATGCAATCAGTTATAATCCATTTAGCCTTTATTTTATACTAGCTGAAATACCATACAACTGTGGGTTTTCTCAGATTTATTCAAGGTGCTTAGGTGAGGCATGAGAGACAAATGTCAGCTATGCACACCATACCTTAAACAAATGCGAATAACTCCTTGGCCCAGATATTCAAAAGGGTTGTGCATGGTACAACAGTTTTGTGCCATGCATAACCCACTGATGCACCCCGGCGCGATATTCAAATGGGGATTGTGCCTGGTACAAATCCCGATGTGCCGGAGTGCATCAGTAATGTATGCGGCGCAGGTGGGGGAGGCCGTGCCCATGCATACTCTGCACATCCTGATATTCAGCCCGGGATGTGCTGAGTCCATGCATGCACAACCCCTACTTGTGCTGCACACAGGTGAGCTGAAAAAAAAAAGGAACAAAGGCTGGCCACCCACAGGTAAGCTGCCACGTTGCAGGGCGCAACACAGCATCTGCCACCTGTGGGTGGCCACCCGAGCTCTGGCTGCACCTCCATTGTGGCGCCCCCCCATGCCCAATCATGGGCATCTGTTCAAAATAATAACATCCTATCTCCCTGGTGGTCCAGTGGACCACTGTCAGCCCAATTGTGGGCATTAGTAAAAATAAAATAACATCCTATCTCCCTGGTGGTCCAGTGGACCACTTGCAGCCTGATCGTGGGCATTAGTACAAAATAAAATAACGTTCTATATCCCTGGTGGTCCAGTGGACCGCTGTCAGCCCGATCGCAGGCATTAGTAATAATAAAATAATGTACTATATCCCTGGTGATCCAGTGGACTGCTGTCAGCCCGATCGCGGGCATTAGTAATAATAAAATAATGTCCTATATCCCTGGTGGTCCAGTGGACCGCTCTCAGCCCATTCTCGGGCATTTGTAATAATAAGATAAAGTCCAATATCCCTGGTGGTCCAGCGGTACCCCCCCTCCCCAACCGCCCACTGAACTCCACTGCCCGCCCCCATCGTGACACCCTACCCGCCTGCCCGCCTGCCACCTGACTGACACCGTAGGTAGGGCTGTATGCCCATTGGTCCACAGCATGAGCCAATGGGCATGCAGCCCATACCGTACTACAAAGTCCAGATATGTGAATGGATCCATTCACTTATCTGAATGTGTAGCATGGTATGGGCTGCAAACCCATTGGCTCATGCTGTAGACCAATGGGTGTACAGCCCTACCTACAGTGTCAGTCGGCAGGCAGCAGGGCAGCAGGCGGATGGGGTGCTGCCACCTGCTGCTGATCGGGGAGGGTGGTGGGGCCCAGTGGGTGGGTGGGAGGGGTACCGCTGGACCACCAGGGATATTGGACTTCATTTTTTTTAATACAAATGCCTGCGATCAGGCTGCGAGCGGTCCACTGGACCACCAGGGATATAGGACGTTATTTTATTATTACAAATGCCCATGATTGGGGTGACAGTGGTCCACTGGACCACCAGGGATATAGGACGTGATTTTACTATTACAAATGCCCACAATTGGGCTGACAGCAGTCCACTGGACCACCAGGAAGATAGGACGTGATTTATTTTTACTTAAACCTGTGATCGGGCTGTGGGGCACATTGCTGTGCTGGGCAGGGGGCGTCGGTCCCCGACGGCTGCTGCCTGGCAGGGCGCCAGGCGCAAGTCCCAGGGATCGGTGCACCTCCATGCAAATGGGGCCATAATGACATGAAAATGGCCCCATTTGTGCCTTGCATGCATTATGGCCCCATTTTGCATGTGCGCACCTGAATATCACAGTTGTGCGCGCCGGCATGGCAGACTTCGCTAAGCGCATTCCCTGCTCCACTCTGGCCACTTGCGCTGGTGCAGTGCCACTGCGCCATGCGCACTGCGGGTGGCCAGGTATGATATTCAACAATGCTGTGCCATGGTGCAGCTCCGTTGAATATCGCCCAGTCAACGCCCCTGCGCAGTCAAGTTGCACTGTGCCCAGGCTTGCGCCACAGCCTGGCGCAGTCTGAATATCCAGGCCCTTAACTATACATGATAGACACAAAGTATCAGCAGCAAAATTGTTCAGCACAAAATTATCTTTCTAACGGTGCTAGACAAACAATTCTAAACAATTCAATTTGTTTAATATTTAGGTAAAAACAGCTGACTTCCTCAGACATTTCCAGGCCTGCATGAAAGTCAGCTGAGTACGTCTACAGGCGTTATTGGCCTGAGTGGCTATGCTTTCAGACGTCTCCTACAGACATATCTAGGCCTGATTGAGATTTATGCCACTGTCATTCCTGAATGTTTTTTTAAGTGATTTATGTGTAGAAATGCATAGAGATTTCTAACTGTTTTTAAAGTATAGCGTGATAAGTACAGTAGCTGTGTAATAGATACCAGGGCAGGTATCTGTCAGAAGGGGGTCAGAGGGCTGACTCAGGTAAGATAAGGCCTAGTAGTCACTGCACATCCTTATGGTATTAGTGTGAACAAGCTCATGGATTAAGGCCAGAGATTGGGTGCTTATCCTGGGACTAGCTTGTGGTATCTGGAGGGTTGGTGGGTGGTGAGTGCCTGCAGTCTCCAGGGAAAAGAAACAAGACAGTTAGTGGGGTGGTGTGCGCTGCTGGGAAAGAAGAGAAGTAAAGTGTATAATCAAACTGCTAGTTTAATGTGTATGTGTTTGCCATTCATTCACAAGGTGTGTTGTGCCATTTGTGGCTGTTGCAGATATTTATATCACCTTTTCAGTAAAATTCTACCTATTCTTCAAACAATCCAAGTGTCAGCATCCTTGTTTACAGAGCCAGTATCTCACATTCCTGCAGGTCTCCAGGTCAGTCCAGTGCAGCATCCCCTACCCTTGGCAGCTCTCAGCTACACCAGTTGGGGAGGTAAGGTACTGTACTCAGGTCGCACCCAACTGGAAGAGTGTTGTCAAAGTGGGTAGTTTTATCTGATATTGTGTTTTTCATTTTTTGTGTAGCATACACATTATGTATTTTGTCTCTGTATGTAATACGTGTATTGGTATATATTGTAAGAGTTATTTTCTTTTAATAAAATTCCTCTACTCTTGTTCGTTAAGTGCCATGTGATCATCTTCTTTTACTTCCACCTGTACAGTAAATCAGTGATGGGTAGAAGGGACCTTGGCTTAGCATCTTTCCAAATGATGGAACCTCAGCAGTGTAGTACCCCACTCATACTGCATTGTCAGTTAATGGTATTACCCCAAGTACCTGGCGTGGGGCTACAAACAAGGACTGTCCAACCTTCCAGCCCCAGAGGTGAGTGTGCTACCTACTGAGGCACTGGCTGCTAATGAATCCTAAAAAAGGTTTTGTAAAATCTTTTCATGAATGGAGTATAACACAACACTTGGGGACAGTCAGTTTTCAAAGACCCAAAACTGTGCACAAGTTTCCAAAAGGGTCCCTTTTTGTGACCCTTTCCCCTCTTCACAGCAGCTTGTAACCATTTTCCTGCTCATGACTAGGTATGGCATGTCACAGAAAAGGGAAATTATACAATGGCAAGAAAGAATCCTGGCTTCTGATTGGTCAGTTGGCTGTCACAGCAGGGATGTTATCCTGGCATAACCCCCTGCTGATTGTTTGTACATATGGAGCATGCTGCTGCTGAGCTTTTTTTTTTTCTCTTGAGAAACAAAAATATTTTTACACACTAACAAAAACATTCTTTAAAATTATTTTTTTAACTATAAAACAATAAGCCATTGTATAATAGGAATAATGCCCTCCAGGGTGGGTGTTATGCTGGGATAACATCCCTTCTCGGGTGTTGGACGCCCTCGGCCGGTGGCCTCGGGCCCAACCTCCCGAGGTGGGATGTTATCCCAGCATAACACCCACCCTGTCAGGCATTATTCCTTTATTAGAGCCCCTGCTGAGAAAATGCTGAAAATAGCAGTTTCCCTGCAGATCCCCAATGTGGAGCTTTTTTCTTTGCACTTCTGAGTTGCACACTCTGCAACCACTTCTAGCCCTTTGAAAATCATGCCCCTGATCCCTACCTACACGCTGCCCCTGAGATCCTCTAGGTCTCCATGGGGGATGGGGAGAAACAGAGTGCTTGATTGCTATGCATCAGGGGTCAACCCCCCCCCCCCCAGTTGCTCAGCTTGCCTCCCTTTGGTAAGCAAGACTTTTCTCCTTCAGGAATGCTACAACTGTAATGTTTACACACAGGCCATGCAAGAAGTTAACATGGGGCTAGCTTGATGCTGTTCTCAAAAAATGCCCCCTAGTGTAAGAGCATGTAAAATGATGCTAAACCTTTATAAAAAATTAAAAACAAACTATAAACAATGTACACAATTAAATTTGGAATACCACAGAATGAGTGCTCTATTTTATTTATTTATTTATTAGTTTTTGTTTACCGGGTCAGGTACACTAAACAAGTCAATGCCTATTTTCAGGTACAACCAGGGAGAATACATCAAGTAATGATAACACAAGAAGCATACATAGTTACAAATGGCCAAAAGGAGCCACAGGGATTGGGGAAGATGTTGATTGATAGTTTCCATTTAAAAAAAAAATAACATTTTTGTGGGGTACTCTTGTGCACTGCTATAGCGGCTTGTGTTATTTAAGCTCCTGCCTTATCGTTAAGACAAATCCTTTGAAAGCCTGTTTATATTCTTCTAAATCTATGGCGTCTAGCTCTACTCGCTCTCAGCAAGCTGCTAAGAAAGGTGCATAATATAACAAGAATCCAAACCTAAGACTTGTAGCATTTTCTTTGGCATGTGATAACTAGTACAGCAAAGGCGTCACCATTGTGGGCCACATTGATGGACATTGCCTCGGGAACTGTCTTGTTGATGCAGCCCTCAGAGCTCAGGATGAAGGAAAAGACTCAAAAGTACATGTAAATTACAATACTTTGAACTCAATGTACTCCTTGCTAAAGGAGTTTCAGCAGGAGTCCAGAGGGGCAAGCAATTGTCTGACAGCTGATTTGGATACATTCACTCGAAGCCTGACTGGCATGCAGGAAAGCAACAGTGTTATTTTTTTTTTGGCAAAAAATGTAATCCCACCTTTTTTAGCAAACTACTATGGAGTATTTTAAAATCATTCAGCTATTTTTTAAGACACATTTCAATTATAAATGTAACACTGCCTCCCCCCCCCTCCCGAGGTGGGGGCCTCCTAAAATGATGAGGGTGGTAAGTCTAGAATGGTTTTGCTGCTTCCGCAAAATAAAAGTTGAGAAGAGGTCTTTGGTGTTGGGGTACCCTTCTGTTGCCAAATTTAAGATTTTACTGTCCCTTACCACACAGTGTTCACTAAGGTGTATAAGGTACATATCAATTCTCACTCAGACCCACTCCCCTGGCCCTCAGCCATCTGGAAATATTAGCCCACACTCACTGTTGAATGCAGAAACAGTCATGCTGCATGTTTATTCAGGGGTCAGAAGCACCTTTTGGTCAGACCTGGAACAGAGAGGCACTTACACTTGAACCTTGGTTGTGCCCTGGGGTAGGACACACAGTAACAGTGAGCAAACAAATAACAGCAACAGTTAGTTACAGTGGGCCCAGCTAGGATGCAGTGCAGTGTCTCGAGTTACTGCATTACAAACGTGATTAACTGCCATTGAAGTTGCCTTGTTTACTGCAGTAACTCTGCTGCAGCATGCTGCAGTATTGAGTTGCACCTGGCCAGCACTGCTGTAACTCAACAATTCATAAACAGGTGCACTGTGCCTCATTCAGCAAGCTGAAGCATTTTATTGACACCCAAAGTCCTAATTCAAACATACATTGTGCAAAATGCTACAGAATATTCCTGTCACAACCATTAAATCTCCACCAGATAGAAGGTCTCTATCAACACAGGTGGGTATGATCCCAGGCAACCTCTTTGCTGCTATCAAGGAATCCAGCGGGGATAAGAGGGCCCTTACCAGATACATACAGTGCTGTCTTCAGGCATCGATATGGTCCCAAACTCATTCAGAGTTCCATTCTGAGGCTCGGTCAGGAGTCATGGTTCACATTATATAGGAACCGGGACAGCATCCCTCTCCCGGCTAGGCATGAACTTGTCCTGAAGATGATCCTCCCCATCTTTTACTACTGTGATGCAGTCTATAGTGCTGCACCTAAGACCTCCCCTAGCCAGACTGGACTCCCTATTTAACTCCTTCTGCCACTTCACTTTGGATACCCCTACCCTTACCCACCACTGTCAACTCTACCACTCCTTGGATTTTCCTTCTCTTGATAACAGGTGCCTCCTTCACTGTGCTAAATTCATCTCCAAATTCTGGTTTGGTTCTCTCCCTACATATCTTAACTCTTCTCTAACTATCCCTCCTCCACCCACCCATTCTCTCAGGTACCCTGATTCCAGCACTTTAGGTGTTCCATGCTGCACTACTACAGTCGGCCAGGCAGCCTTCTCACACCACTTCCTTAAGTTATGGAATCCCCCCCCCCCAGATTCGCCACTCCTCATCCCTTCCCTCTATCTCCTCTGCCTTACACAATTACCTATCCGTGAACTGTAATTACAACTGAGCAGCCTGGTTGCTCCTTTAGGGCTGCGAATAGATATCCTATTATTGCACTTACCGACCTTCTGTTAATGTGTTTAAATGGAACATACATACAAGTTATTATTTCTTGATGCCTGTTACTGCTTGCATATTGCTCTCTACTGCGTACTGTACCCAATGCATATTGGTACTATCTACTGTTTTTTCTGTTTGCCTATGTCTTAATTATATGTCCATCTATCATTTATTGCAATGTATACTGTTGTGTTGTTCAAGATTATTGTAAACCTCCCAATTCCCCTTTCCCCCAGGATGCACAGTGAGATAAGCAACTTGTTGTTCAGTGTGCCCTTCCTGGTGAAACTCTTAAATAAATAAAAATAAATAAACTTTTGGATGGCACATGGTCAGCCATGATCTAGCTGCTTTTCCCGGTTCTTCCCCTTAGGGATTCATGAATGGTATCAGTGCCCTTAATCTTTACAAGGTCTGACACTTCTCAGTCAAAAAGAACTAGCACATCACTGGGGCACCTACCCCTGGGACCTCCTAAGCCCAAGCCTGGACCTGTCCCCATCAAAGACTGGCACATGGAACAAGGGTCAATCTTGCCCCACAGCCACGTTCAGTTGAAGCCAAAGACATACTTTCCTGTCCGGCCAGGTTCCTGCTCTCTCCTGTCACTCCATATCTTATCTCAGAGATACAAACTTGGAACCAAATACCTAATCTGTGGTGCCCTTATATATATGCCCTGCCATGGAGCAAACCACTCTGTTCCTGCCACTTTCTCAGCTGGAGGAGTTCTGGCCATTCCTATTTGTAGCCACAGATGAGGGCCTGGGCTATATAACTATTGTAATTTGTGTGGCTCTACAATAAAGATGGCAGTACTTTTGCTCCAAAGCCATGTAAGAGAACATTTCTATACAGGAGGAGGCAAGACTGGTGCTAGATCAGTGGCTGTGTACATTAGAAACTGCAAGTCAGCTCTTCACTGTGGAGCTTATCCATTTAAAGCAGCAGTGCAATGGAAAATATTTCTCCAAAAAGCTAGTTTCAGCTACAATTTCTAAAACTATTAGCATGCTTGCGAAATCTACTTTTTAGTACTGCCTATGCTATATACCGTATTATTTTTTTTTTATCCTAACCTTTACCAGGTCTAGAATGCTATTTTTAAGCCAAATATGATAGCCATCTTTTTATTTCGAGGAAAACAACAAAAACAAATTAAAACATTTAGAAAATACTGAAATTTTGGTGGGACTAGTAAATGTTGCCCCCAGATAATATTTGTAAATGCCTGGAATCTTTTACAGTGGAAAAAAGATATGGTCAATTTTTTTGTCCAATTTTGTGCACTGTTGCTTTAAATTATAAGACTGAAATGCTTGAAAATGCCCAGGTAGGAATTAACCTGAGAATGAACCTGAGAATGATTAGATCCACCGCCCCCCCCCAAGCTGCCTGGCCAGGAGCAGAAACAGCCAACTGAAGAATTACTGGTATCAGTGCTGCAGCATACTACACCAGTAAAATTTGTTTTTCACCTCAGTATAAATGTCTCCCACTTTGAGCAAGCTACTGGCACTTCACTGCAGTTATTACAACTTTTAAATGTCTTTCTGAAAATGCTTGTGAAATTTTCACACATTGCTTTTGCATAACTTTACAAAATCCAGGAAACTGTTTGCTGAATTTTTGTATTTCTAGAAGTTTTTTCCAGCACTGTGATTTTTTTTCAAAATGTGCAGAATTAAGGGAGATTTGCTGAAATGCATAATATCTGCAAATTCAGCATACTTTTTTTTTTTTGCATTAAAAAATACATTAACTTTAATGCTATTGTATCACTTTTCTCCCAGGGAAAAGTAAAAATGTCAAACAAATCCACACAATGTGGAAAAAAATGCAGGCTGTAATTTTTCATCCCATTTAAACAACATAATCCACATGTGAAAGCAGAAATCAACAGAATTTTCTCAGTACAGAATATAAAAATTATGTAAATTTCACATGTGAAAAAAAATTTCACAGCCCTGGAACCATATCCTACAGAAGGATAGGAGAATAAAATCGATGAACTACCTTGGGGAAATAATATTTTTCCTGACACATCCCAACTAGCACACAAAAAGTGAAATGCTTTTGAAACATAGAAACGTAGAATTTGACAGCATTAGTGAACCTCTACAGCCAAACTGCACACAGAAGCAGGAAGCAAGGATTCTATCTACTGATTAGTCTACTTCACAAACTGACTTGTGTTTTATTCTTAGTCCCTCTCCTCACCCCCAAACCATTCCACCTACCTCTAACATGGTCTTCTAGTCCATTGCCCGAAAGCCATAAAATTAGCTCCCTCACCACCTAGGACCTACACACAGGGGATCCACTTTACCCGCTCGCAGCCCCATACGAGGACCTCATTAATGCATACATATACCACGTGTATTTCTCAGGTACCAGTCAACTGAACTGATCTACCTTTGATACGTATATTACTGGTGTAATTTCCTAGATCAGAAGCCCACTTTCTTAAATAAATCCAGATCACCCAGTCTCCTCCACAAACTCCCAGTGGAAATGTATATCTACCTTACAATATTCTCTTACCTCTCATACCTCTTCTCCTTCTCTTCCCCCATTTCCCCACACAAGCTGCATATACCCATCTCCCTCTTCTGCTCGACACTCCTTTCATCTCCCCTCTCTTCTTCCACTCTGACCCCCCACCATCCCACTCCCCGCCATATGCCCCTTTCCCTCAGATTCACGCCAGTGTCTTATCCCCACAAATGTCAGTAACCAAAGTATTCCTATGGTGCTCCCACTCTTCTTATAGCTCCACTATAAACCCTCAGGGACACAAGCTACCTGCCACTTTCTCCTCCTTCCTGCTTATCCTACTCATTTCGTGGGACATTGAACTGAACCTGGGCACCTTGAAACACCCCCCAAGCAAACAACTGCTCCATGGGTCTACATATTTTTCAAATGAATGTTAGAAGCCTACTACCAACGCTGGACCTTTTTAAGTGCTGGATGGCTCAACACTCCCCTGACATACTCTGCATCACAGAAACATGGCTTTCAGCAAATACCCCCGACTCCTCCTTAATGATCCCCAACTACTCGCTTTTTCGTCAAGATCATGGGGTGGAGGGGTAGCACTTTATAAATGTCAACCACTATTTTGCTTTGTCACCAAACAAGAAACCCGCCCTTTCTTCCACAAACTCATCTTTGCCCTCATTTCCCTCTCCTCTGTGCTCCCCATCTTCATAGGAATGATTTATGCCTCCCCCGACTTACCCCTGACTCACTTATCTTGTGATTATCCACCCTACAACCCCTCACTGCAAATAGTGAGTTTATACTAATGGGTGACATCAACTCGGACTGGCTTTTCCCCTCCGCCAAAGCCTCCAATGCCAACATTGAAGCTCTTAACCTTACACAGTTGATCATAGAGTCCACCCGTTACAATCCCCGCTCCCCAAACCACTCACTAATTGACTGGAATCTCTCCTCCCACCCACACAGAATCACCTCAGCTGGTGTACTGCCTGATGGCCTGAGTGACCATTGCATCACTTACTGTGTCAGAAAGACTCGGCTCCCTAAATCAGCTCCTAAATACATAAAAATCCATCCACTAAGTTTGCTTGATACTGAAGCCCTCCTGCATGACTTGAGGCATGTTGTCTGGTCCCCAGTCTACTCAACACCTGACGTTGACTCAGCCCTAGCTGAGTTCCAATCCACACTCATTCAGGTATGACACTCTCGTGCCCTTCTGGTCAGTACAAGAGTTAGGAAGCAACACCATCCCTGGATCTCTGCCTTGCTTATTGCCCAGTGCAAAGCCTGTGTCAAGGCCTGATCACACTATAAATCTGCATTGTTCCCTCAGTCTTGGCAATTATACAACACCCTACAGAATGCTTGTACCAAGGCCATCCATCAAGCAAAGGCAGACTACTTTAAAACACACCTGCAATATTCACAGCCCACCTCCTTCTGGAAGGTGGTTCACTCTCTAATTGATCCCCCCTGCACAAACAGCCATACCAGTCCTAAAGCTAAATGGTCTACCTATCACTGACCCTTTCTGTACAGCCAACGTCATGAATAAGTTCTTTACCACATGAGCCCTTCCTGACCATCCTTTGCCCCCCCCCCCAGGACCTCTGCTCAGACCCCTCACACAAAACTTTTCTTTTCTCACCCATCTCCATGTAGGATGTTTTGCAGGCTCTTTGCTCAACATCACTAAATCTAGCCCTGATGGTTTCCACCCCAATCTACTTTGCATATCTGTCCCTGAAATCACTGCACCACTAACCCATCTACTAAACCTCTCTTTCTCCTCTGGAACAGTACCTCAAGCCTGGAAATCAGCTAGTGTAATCCCCCTCCACAAAGGCGGCAACCCCTCACTATCAGGAAACTACTATCCAATCTCTCTCCCACCCAGCCCTTGCCAAAGTACAAGAATCCATTGTACAATCCAGACTGACAGATTTCCTTACTGCATTCGGTTTCCTTTCCCAATTCCAGTCCAGCTTGTGGAAACAACATTCTACAGTCTCTTCCCTATTATGTGTCATGGAATATACTCACTTCGCCATGGACCAAGGCTACTTGACTGCAGCAGTTTTTGTAGACCTAGCCAAGGCCTTTGACTCAGTCTCCCACCCCTATCTCTTTACTAAACTTGAGGCTGCAGGCTTAGCCCCACTCACCATTAGGTGCTTCAAATCTTACCTTGAAAACAGACTGCAATCTGTCTAGGTGGGTAACTCTTCCCCCCTATTTCCCATACTTACAGGAGTACCACAAGGATCAATCCTTGGCCCCATCCTGTTCTCGATATTCATCAATGACCTCCCCTCTGTATGCTCTAACTCCCGCATGCACATGTATGGGGACGACACCATCCCATTTGTTTCTGGTCCTGCCCTAACTGATGTCAGCACCTATCTACAACAAGACTATAATAAGATGCAGTCCTAGTTCCATGCAAACCAACTGAAAATCAGTACCACCAAAACCGTGGCAATGACATTTGGTACTGCACAAAAATTGGCTAGAGTACCCTCACCCCCAACTTTCACCTCCTTGGATGGGACTCTGCTGGACTATGTCTCATCATACAAATACCTAGATGTGTGATTTGACCCCCACCTTAACTTCTCTACTCACATAGATGCCATCACCTCAAAGCTCCACCCCAAGCTAGGCATGCTATACAGCAACAGAGACTCCTTCCCGCTCCCAGTCAGATGCGAAATAGCAACTAAGATGATCACACCAATTGTTAACTATGTTGAAGTTGTATACAGCACAGTCCCTGCCTCTTCCTTATCCAGACTTGACACCCTACTAAACGCTTTCTGATGTTTCACTACAACCCCCCCCAGAACTCACCACAGCTCCATTTGCTCCTCCCTCGGCATCTCGCCCCTATCCCACTGGTGTTACATGCATTCGCTCTCTCTAATAGCCAAATTCTGGTTCAGCAGACTACCACCCCATGCCTCTCTGACATGCTATCTCCTGCAGCCCCTACCTCCTATGCCCTGTGCACTAGAGACACCCGCTTCTTCTCTCTTCCCCAACCCTGTTCCTCAGTGGGCAAATCCGCTTTCTCCTACAGACTTCCATCGCTATGGAACAGACAAACTCCTCAATTATGGAACTCTTCCTCACGCACCTCTATTAAATAACACCTACCCCTCTTCCCCCACCCCATTTGCTCCTGCCCCTTGACATACCACTCCCCTCCCAATTCCACCACAATACAGTAAGCTAATTTAATAAGTGGTTAGTCTCCTCTGTTTGGGTAAATCTTAACAGTCAAATGTAAAACCATGTTTCTCTAAACAAACTCTGAAAATGCCTTGTAAACTGCCATGGCAGCCCAACCAGTTTCTTACACCTGTTTTGATTGTATGTAACTCCTGTGTATGTATTCTTACACCTGTCCCCGGGTTGCACCTGGAAACGAGCCTCAGCTCAGTGTGCCTTTCCCGGTTACCAAAATTTTAAATAAAAAAATAAAATAAAAAAATAAAGAGCACTTGACCCATCTAGTCTGCCATTTTTCCCTACCTACAGTATCACCCCAGACCCTATCAATCTCTAGCTCTTTCTCCTCCCCCGATCTTTTCACTAAGATTGTCTTATGCTTATTTCATGCATTCTTGAACCCCACCACTGTTTTCACCCCAGCACCTCCGCTAGAAGGCTGTTCCAGGAATCCACAACTCTTTCTGTGAAGAAGTACTTCCTCACATCTCTCCCCATCCAGCTTCATAGCATGTCCCCTTATTTTTGAACTCCTTTTTTTCTGAGAATACTTCCCTCCTGTACCTCATTTACCCCCATGAGGTATATAAAGGTCTCTATCATAACCCCCCTTCCAGGGTGTACACATTGAGGTCCTTTAGTCTCTCCTCATAGGGCTTCTTATGCAGACCATGCACCATTTTAGTTACTGTCCTCTGGACAGCCTCCACTCTGTCTATGTCCTTCTGGAGATGTGGGGTGCAGAACTGGACACAGTACTCTAGGTGGGTATTACCAGTGATCTACCCAGGGACAACACCACCTCCCTCTTTCTGCTGGCAATATCCCTCCCTATGCACTTCAGCATCCCACTAGCCCTCTCAACTGCCTTGTCACATTGCCTGGCCATCATTAGGTCATCCGATATGATCACCCCTCTGTCTCTTTCCTGTTTGGTGATTAATACCACTCCACCAATTTTATACGCCGCCCCTGAGTTTCTGTGCCCTAAGTGCATTATTTTGCAGTTTTTTGCAATGAAACCCAGCTGCCGTATTCTTGACCACTCCTCGAGTTTTCTTAGGTCTCTACTCATCCTTTCCACCACCACCACCCCCACCGAGTGTCTACCCTGTTGCAGATTTTTGTGTCATTCACAAAGAGGCAGACCTCCCCTTCCAGATCCTCTGCAGTGTCACTTATAAAGACATTAAGGAGGACTGATCCCAACACTGATCCTTGAGGCACCCCACTGGTCACCCTCCCTGTCTCAGAGTGAACTCCAGTTACCACCACCCTCTGTCACCTATCCCCAGCCACTTTCCTACCCATTTTACCACTTTTGGATGACTCCTAAGCTATCCAGCTTGCTTCCTAGTCTCCTGTGTTGGAACAGTGTTGAAAACCTTACTGAAAACTTGGTAAGCCATGTCCACTGCTCCACCTTGATCCAATTCCTTGGTCACCCAGTCAAAGAAATCTATCAGATTCATTTAACATGATCCCCCCCCCCCCATGAATCCATGCTGCCTCAGGTCTTGTAACCTATTGGATTCAAGATATTCCACAATCTTTTCCTTCAGCAGTGTTTCCATTAACTTTCCCACCACTGAGGTCATTCTGACTGGCCTATAATTGTCAGCCTCCTACCTGCTGCCACGTTTGTGAAGTGGGACTATACCTGCTCTCATTCAGTCCTCCAGAACCACACCTGTTTCCAGTGAACCTGTTCAATATGACTATCAGAGGTGCAGCCAGTACCTCCCTAAGTTCCCTAATACCCTTGGATGTACCCCGTATGACTCCATTGCTTTGTCTGCTTTCAGATTAGCAAGTCCCTTCAGGACTCTCTCCTCCAAAAAAGGACTAGTGTCCGCCTCCCCCTCTCCAAAGCTCCTGTTACTTTTGTGGCCTTCCTCTTCCTCTGTGAACGCTGAGTAGAAGTGTTTGTTCAGGATGTCTGCCCCCCTCTGCACGGTCCTCCCTTTTGTTTTTAACCTTACAATTCTTCCCCTGGTCTTCCTCTTTTCACTTACAAACCTAAAAAATGTCTTGTCCCCTTTTGTTACCACCTAGGCTATTATCTCTTCAGTTTGTGCCTTCGCACTCCTTACTGATTCCCTCTATTTCCCCTGATACACTTCCTTGTTTTCCTCCTTCTTTGCCTTCTTATAGTTTCTGAATGCTACCTTTTCTGCCACCTCTTTTGAGAACCATAGCTGTCTCTTTTTGTTCTTTCTTTTGCTCACTTGCTTGACACAGACATTTGTCACCTTAACTATGTTCCCTTTAGCCTCTCCGACTGTTCCTCCACCCCTCAGGCCCCCTCCAGGTCATGCCTTAGGCATTCGCCAATCTTTATAAAATCTGCCCTCCTGAAGTCCAGGACCCTTACCCTTGTGTGGTTTGATTCTGTAGCCGTCTTTATATTGAACCACACTGTATGGTGATCACTGGTCCCCAGGTGGCCTTCCATCTTGATGTCTACAACACCGTTCTTGTTAGTGAGCACCAGGTCCAGTATTGCCCCATCACAAGCAGGTTTACTGACTAGTTGCCTGAGGAATACCCTGTGCAGGGAGTCCAGGATGTCCTTCTTTCTACCTGAAGCCACAGCTGGAAAACTCCAATCTACATCCAGCAGATTAAAATCCCCCACCAGCAGCACCTCCCCCTTTTGTACCATTTTGCCAATGGCTTCCACCACTGCCTTATCAAACTCATTTCCCATGTGGAATTTTGGGATAGAAAAGCCATGTTTCTGAAAGCTGGGGTACTGGCTATGATTCATTTTCCAATTAAGTTAAAAGTAACCCTCCAAGAGAAAATGGCATCTGTGATTATCATGGTTCTGCAAATATCCATCCGTCTGTCTGTCTGTCTGTCTGTCTGTCTGTCCGTCTATCTATCTATCTATCTATCTATCTATCTATCTATCTATCTATCTATCTATCGTGTATAGTAGAACATTGTATTCAGTTGAAATCCATCATTTACCAGTGTTGTTGTACCATCGATGAGATGCCCAGCTGTTGTTATACTATGAATGGCACAGCACATCAGTGGCACAACAACTTAGAATCAGATCGCATGGCCATCCGTTAGTCTCCGTGAATGTTCGAATGGCCACACAACAGTTTGAATTGCAAGGACTAACAGTCAATGATTAACCCTGCATGGCAGCACAATAACTAAAAACATGGTAAAATTGATGCCCATACACTATAAAAGACAATGGATGGGCATTGATGAACAACCACATTGTAAGGATTAGGAAGGAGGGGGGTTGGGTGGAAGCAGGGTGCGATAAGGCAGAAACACTAAATGAGTACTTCTGCTCAGTATTTACTAAAGAGAAGAGGGGGTGACACCCAAGGTGGGAGAAATGGCAGAAATGGGGGGAAGGGGTGACAGATGGGGAAATCATGGAGGGCAGAGTTCGAGAGGGTTTGAAGGCACTGAGGGTGGACAAGGTGCCAGGCCCAGATGGCATCCACCCAGGGTACTGAAGGAGCTGGCAGAGGTCCTTGCAGGACCTTTGGCAGACCTATTTAATGCCTCACTACATTCGAGGTGTGTACCTCAGGACTGGAGGATGGCTCATGTGGTGCCCTCCACAAGAGTGGCCCCAAGGATGAACCGAGAAACTACAGACCAGTGAGCCTCACATCCATCGTGGGTAAGCTAATGGAGACTATCCTGAAGGAGAGGCTGGTGGCCCTCCTAGAGGCCAAAGGACTACAGGACAGCAGACAGCATGGCTTCATACGTGGCAGATCCTGCAAAACCAACCTGGTGGAGTTCTATGACTGGGTAACTAGGCAGCTGGACAGGGACCATGCAGTGGATGTCCTGTATCTGGACTTCAGTAAGGCATTTGACTCGATTGCCGCATGGAAGGCTGGGAAGGAAGTTAGTAGGCACAGGGGCGGGTGCAAAGCTGGTGAGATGGGTGAGAAACTGGCTTCAGGGAAGGCAACAGAGGGTGGTAGTGGGTGGGGAGCTCTCACACCCAAGGGCAGTGACGAGCGGTGTTCCACAGGACTCAGTGTTGGGACCAGTGTTGTTTGGGATATTTATTGCAGACATATCATGGGGCATCAAGAGCAAGATCAGCTTGTTTGCTGATGATACCAAGGTTGGCGCGGTGGTGGATGACCTAGGGGGATGGCAGGGGTTGCAGGATGATCTGGAAAAGCTTGAAACCTGGTCAGACACCTGGCATCTGGGGTTTAATGCCAAAAAGTGCAAGGTGCTGCATTTTGGGATGAAG
Organism: Neoceratodus forsteri; assembly: GCA_016271365.2. Taxonomy (NCBI): domain Eukaryota; kingdom Metazoa; phylum Chordata; order Ceratodontiformes; family Ceratodontidae; genus Neoceratodus; species Neoceratodus forsteri. The sequence goes on from CM057450.1 coordinate 1,228,322,189, forward strand.
AACCCAAGGAGGAGTTACCTGCTGGGGAGTGCAGCTAACCCAGACAGAGGAGGAGAAGGATCTGGATGTGCTCATTACAGGGTCAATGAACAACTCGGCACAATATGGGAAGGCAGCTGCAAAGGCCAACAAAATGCTGGGTTGTATTGCAAGGGTATATCCTCGAGGAGGAGGAGGTGATTCTGCCACTGTATAGGTCATTAGTTAGACCACACCGGAGTACTGCATGCAGTACTGGTGCCCGTATCTGAAAAGGGACATTAAGTTACTGGAGGGTGCAGCACAGGGTGACAAAGATGATCAAGGGCTGGGGACTTATCATCAGAGAGGAGGTTGAAGGAGTTGAACATGTACTCACTGGAGGAGGAGGACGGGGTGACATGATTGAAACCTTTAAATACATGAAAGGAATAAACAAGGACGGGTACAGAGGGCTGTTCAAAGTAAGGAGGGAGGGCCACCAGGGCCATGATATGAGACTGGAGGAGGAAGGTTCAGGAGAGATGAGGAGACACTTTTTACAGAGAGGGTGGTGGCTGGGTGGAATGCATTACCTGCAGAGTGGTATCCAGTAGAACAGTGGACTGCTTCAAAAGGGGATGGGACAGGACAAGGGGAAGGGTTAATGAAGGGGAAGGGTGGAAGGAAGGGGCAGCTGCAGAATAAGGGGTGCTAGCTGCGCATTCTAGCAGACTTGATAGACCTCTAGGCCTTTATCTGCTGGCAAATTTCGTATGTTCGTATGTTCGTAACCACGCTGAGCTGGTATCTCATGGATTTCTTGGCAATGCATGTAAACCTCTCGTGCTGTGCTCTCGAGGTTTACATAGGTTGCCAAGGAAACCACTCGATACCAGCATAGCATGGTTGTTCATTGATTCCCATCCATTATCCTATCTATCTATCTATCTATCTATCTATCTATCTATCTATCTATCTATCTATCTATATTTCTAGACATCTACAGTTGTCATAATCTATGGTGCTAACATGTATTCAGGGCCCTGTTAGAGTTGTACGGAATGTGAGTTCTTGACTTTTGAATTCATGTGGAATGGCAATTCTGCTTCTGAAATGCTTTTCAGAATTTTTTGGGGGGATTCCACAGAATTCTGAGAAGCATTTCTGTGTAAACTTTCTGTTGATCATGTAAACTGTGGAATAATTGTTTGTAGATTCCAGAAAAGGAATCTGCAGTTTATGTAAACTTCTGATTACTAATCTGCGAAAAGCATTCCACTTTTGAAATTTCAGAATTCCTCCACAAATGGAATTTTGCTAAATTAAGCAGAGTTTGTCAAAATTCTGCAGAATTCTGTTCTGTCAGAATTTGATAATTCTGCAAGCACTAGGCTCCATGAGTGCTGTGATTCTGTGGTTGTAGCACCTGCCATAGAAACATGGTCCTGCTGTGGTAGCAAGCCTCTGCCACAGCAACCGCATGTCTGGTGCAGAAACGATGGCTACCACCACTCAAAAAAAAATTATAATGCTAAAATGATCATGAGCAAGCCTAAAATGGCAGGAGCTAGTCTGAGGGCAGGTGTGAGGGTGGAGGCTGTTTGTGTCTTTAGATTAGTTTTCACGGATTTTCATGCTTGGAGTACCTACAATATACCATTTTTCCATAATTCAGCTGTGAAAGTCTCCTGGACAAAACTCCTGCAAAACTCCTGCAAGCATTCTCCTGGTGACTGTGGTCTCTCCAGTCCCTTGAGGCTTCATTTTAGTGTTTGTGCACAGTATTGAAAGCTTTTAGTGTGTCTTAAAATTATACTGAACTCTCCCGAGTGTGCTGGGATCTGTAACCTCTGCAGAGGAAACAGGAAGAGTGAGCTGTTTTTCTCAGAGTGCCTTGAGAACTACAATTCAGTTGGGGGAACGTTTTATTATAAGTGGGTACTACTGCTGATGTGTTAGCATGCCAGAATCACGTATGGGTGGTTTTCGCCCGATTAATACTTAGAAAAAGGCAGTTTGTGGTGTTATTACAGCCCATGACCTCTCTGTCACTTCCGGGTCACGGACTGTGCATATAAACTTGCCCTGTGGTGAGTGGGCATATAGAAGCATTCTCTTGGTGACTGTGGTCTCTCCAGTCCCTTGAGGCTTTGTTTCAGTGTTTGTGCAGAGTATTGAAAGCTTTTAGTGTGTTTTAAAATTATACTGAACTCTCCCGAATGTGCTGGAGCCCTGCAACCTCTGTAGAGGGAACAGAAGAGTGAGCTGTAGTTCTCTGAGTGCCTCAACAACTGCATCTCAGTTGGGGGAATGTTTTATTATAAGTGGGTACTATTGCTGATGTGTTAGCATGCCAGAACCACGTATGAGTGGTTTTCGCCCGATTAATACTTAGAAAAAGTCAGTCTGTGGTGTTATTACAACCCGTGACCTCTCTGTCATTTCTGGGTCATGGACTGTGCATATAAAATTGCCCTGTGATGAGCAGGGCAATCTCACGGTAATGCTCGCAAAGACACACATGTTCTTGCACATGTTTCACGTGTTTGGAGTAGTTGGAGGAGTTGAGGTGTAATGCAGTTTTCCATCTAAGTGAAGTCTTTATAGGTGTCACAGCCGAGTTAGTTAATAGTGATTAAGTACTGTAATTTTAGATCTCATTATGATCTATGATTGCAGCGTGGCAGTGGGAACACTGACGGCCGCAACAGCAGCAGCAGCACAGTGACAGCCGGAACCACAGGCAGCACAGAGTGCAGGGCAAGACAGCGGCAGCCCGCTCTGTGAACGCTGCATGTGGCATGCAGTGGGTGGAAGGCAAGCCACGCCCCCCCCAGGCGACACATGGGACCGCGGCCAGCAGCAAATGCCCCAGAGGTGAAGAGCAGCGCGACAGACATGGCACCCCCCACACTAAACAGCACAGCAGTGGGCATGCAAGTGGATAAACAAATGTGGCTTCTCATGTCAGATCAGTTGAAGCTTACATGTTTCCCAAACCAAGTGCATCAGCAATGGTGCCAACTGCAACACTGAAGGACCCAGCCACAGACAGGATCATTAGTATGCTACAGACAATCGAGGAAAAAGACATCCAGATGAATGCTTCACTATCTGCAATAGATCAGCAGGTGGTGGCGACAGCAATCAGTAAGCAGGAAGGGATAGCCTATGGATGACAAAAGGGTGCAGGGATGTGTCCTGGGAGATAAACCAAAGAAGCAAGCCCTGTAATAGAACACATCCATCAGTTATGCCAGGTGTGTGGCAGTGCTACCTTTATACATCAGGTCACTGTCATCTAATAATGGCAGGACTTTGGATTGTACGGACCCCTATTACATGCATCAGCAAGGAAGCAGCTGTTATTTCTGTAGTCAAATTACAGTCTAAACAGTAATGTCTTGCATAGGTGTACTATGTGCATAATGACGGATAGTTTAGTATTTAGCCAAAGACCCAAATACGTTTATGTGTCCACTAGCCCTAAGATGTCACCCATTAGTGTCGGCATAGAGAAGAGGGGATATGTAAGAGTGTTTACCAATTGGGGTGAATAACATACACTTTGTTTTAGAGGCACTGAGTAACAATATGGAATGACATACATTAAGCTGTAGCATATCACTTGCGGCCTGTAGATCATTCTTCACAGAGCCTACATTGTGTCTAGAGACATACAAGGCAGTGTTATTAGCATAGCAATGCAATATAACATCCTCTATATTAGCTCCAAGATTGTTTATGTACATCATGAAGAGTCTCAGTCCTAGCAGAGACCTTTGGCGGACTCCTGTGCATCGGCGGGAACACGAGTAGGAGAAACCTTCCACTTTTATCCGTGGGCGCACACAGTGATGCTGTTGTTGCCCGTGGGCCTCCCCATTGGGGGGCATGTTGCATTCACCGTTGCTGTTCTGACTGCCATCCTCCTGCAGCTCCCTCTGTCTGCCAGGTGCATTCACTGTGTCCCACGTCACTGTGGGGTGGCACACCCTTCCTGTAGCTGCTGCATCCCCCGATGCACTCCTTATCGACAACACACACTACCAGGCATGCTGTTCTTGTTGGCCACATTGGTCGCTGTTCTGCACATTGCTACCTGTGCTCTGTCAGCCTGGGATGCCTGTCGCTATGGGGGTGTTGCCGGATCGGGTGTTGTGGTGGAGGTGTCGACAGGCAATCGGTAAGTGATCTCATTATACCTAACTCTCCCAGTTAAGGGAATTCAAGGGTTATACTGTGTGGCAATATAGTGCTGTATCTTATTAGATGCTTCAATATATAGCAAACTAGTTAGTTTACCATCAGTCAGTGAGTACTATAGCAAACTTCGTTCCAACCTCCCAAAATGGATGATCACAATACTTGCCTTCCTGAATCCTTAACTAGACCACCAAGCAACTCCATCTCTACTATCATGACTTTAGATGGTGAGCTAGGAGTTAAATGCATTGAATGCAGCATGTATCAAATTGTGCTGACTCCCCTGATTACACAGCAAATATTTATTTGTGAAAAATGCTTAGTCAATGCATCACTTAAACAAGAGATTGAATCCTTCTGTGCTAGATTAACTATTTTAGAAGCTAGTCAATCAGATATGGCATTGCGCTTTAATGCATTACACGGCACCCAGTTCAATTCCCAGTCAGAAGTGGTAGCTGGTGGAAACATAGAAACATAGAATTTGATGGCAGATAAGGACCGCTTGGCCCACCTAGTCTTCCCATTTTCCTACCTAACAGATAAGCTGCAGATCCTAGTTAACCAACAGCTTACTTGCTCCTACCCCCCACTAGGACTGCCTTATGTCTATCCCAAGCATTCTTGAATTCCCCCCACTGTTCTTGACTCCACGACCTCCTCAGGAAGGCTGTCCCATGCATCCACAACCCTCTCCATGAAAAAATACTTCTTCACATTACCTCTGAGCCGTCTCCCCTCTATCTTCAAATTGGTACTCAGGATATCATAATAACTGTAGGCTCCACTTCCAACCAGAAGTCCTCCTCCATCACAAAATGCTCTAATCCACCTATTAATCATGTAGCACATACTATAATGCTTGACTGTCATGATACAACAATAGGAAAATGTACATTCAGAAAAGGGGAAGAGAGGATGATGATGAAATTACTGAAACAATTTCTGATTGGGCCACTGTACCAAGCTCAAGGGCCTATAAAAAGGGTTGCAAAGCAGAACACTTTTCTCTCTTAACTTTCAATAGCTTTAGTCCACTTCTGGTAGATCTAGGTATCAATACTTCTGATGCTATGGTTACTGATGACACAGAAGTAAATCAGAATCAAAATGATGTAGGAAATAATGATGCACCCTCCTCCCAATAACTTAAATGCAACGAACAACAATGAAAGCATTGTAGTGTCAATTTCATCAGGTAAACAGGCCACTGGTCATCCTCAGAAATCCAGTCCACACCAGAGCACTGTCAGTATATCATCACAAGTCCCCCAGACTCAGGGTATTAGAGTTACAGGGAATCCAGAGAGAATCAGTGTGCAGCATCAACCCTCTTCAACAAATGAAGTTAAGGACACTGATGCTAACCCGAATCCCCCAGTACATTATCGTCAAGTCTTCATGCTTGGTGACTCCATCATTAAACACCTTGACAGAGACATCTGCAACCCAGATAAAGCTACTAGAACCTGCTCTAGTTTTAGAGGGGCTAAAGACTCAAATATTTCATCAGTGGTTAACAACATACTAACAAATGTGGGTCCTAATCCTCTGGTTATTATTCATGCACACGATATTAATCGTACTAATCCTGAAGAACTCAAACAAGATTATGTAGCGCTGAATAACTTACTTGTCAAAAAGGGTTGCATCACTTGTTTCTCAGAAATCCTGCCTGTATACAAGGCCACCCACTCTATTACCCGTAAGATCACATCAACCAATGAATGGCTCAGGAAATGGTGCTACAAGCAGGCTATTCAGTGTATTACATGCTGGGAGAATGTCTGTGACAGGGATTCTTTCTTCTGCTGGGATGGCCTACACCTTAATAGAAGGGGTAGAGCCCTCTTAAGTAAATAATTTGAGTCAGTTATAAACAATCATTTGAACTGAAAAATAAGGGGGAGAAAGGGAATGTTCCCAGTTCTCTAAAGAAGGGCATGCATCATCACCATACAAATTCTTGTAAATTATTGTCTCTTAATGCAAGGTCTCTAAACAATGTCAAAATGTCAGAACTTGAAGCAAAATGCAGACTACTCGACATTGATATTATTGCAGTTACTGAAACAGGGTGGGACTCCTCATTCAGTTGGATTAGGGAGATTCTGAACTACGAACTGTACCATAAAGATAAAGTTGGTAGAATAGGTGGTGGTGTATGCCTATATGTAAAGGAAGACATACCTTCATATGAACATAATGTAGAAACACTAACTGAAAGTATTTGGGTCACCATACAATTCAAAGGGCACTCTAAAATTACAGTTGGTACAGTAATTGTTACAGGCCCCCCTCATTAGATATAGAATATACCAGTAAACTTATTCAAGACAATGCAGATTTGGCCATTAAGGGAGATATCCTTATTCTAGGGGATTTCAACATGCCCAGTATTAACTGGAAAACATTAACTGGTGGTAACAAACACGATAAATGTTTAATATCAACTATTATCAACTCTGGCCTTGAGCAACTTGTAAACCATCCTACAAGAGGTAACAACATTCTTGATCTCATCATTACCAACACTGAGAACTTAATTACAAATATTGATATTAAGGACCCCCTCCGGAACAGTGATCATAACTCTATTCAGTTTAGTATCATTACCCAATTTAGAAAATTGCCAAACCATATTACCTACAAGGCTTATGACCAAGCTAATTTTAAGGAAATAATCAGTACTCTAAATAAAATTAATTGGGAAGAAGCATTTTTAAATCTATTGGTAAACACTGCTTGGGACAAACTAAAAGCAATAATTCAGCAGCTAGAACTAGTTTATGTGCCCAACAAGAAAAAATATAATAAAAAGGGAAAAATCCCAATATGGCTAACAAAATCAATCAAAAGACTAATTAAACTTAAAGAAAGACTAGTTAAGAAGCTCAAGCTGAATCCAGGTAATGAACAGATTACAAAATACAAAAGAGCCTTATCTACACTTAAACACATGATTAAGCAGTCTAAACAAAAACTAGAATTTAAACTTGCTCATTCTAAAAACAGTCAAAAATCATTATTTCCACACTTAAATAATAAAAAGGGAAACCAGGATGGTTGGACCACTAACTCATGATGGCGTAATTCTTAATTCAGATTTTGATACAGCCAATCATTTTAATAATTATTTTTGTTCTGTGTAGTCTAAAAAAGACACTCATAATTTAATAAATTCAAACAACACCCCTGTTTCTACATCTTATACCTGTAGGTTTCAAATATCAGATGTAACTACAGCATTAAAAACACTTAAGAAGACCACTAGCCCAGGACCTGATAACATCCACCCAAGATTTCTAATTGAAGCATCTGAATCATTAGCTCACCCTTTGACAATTATCTTTAATAAATCACTCAATGAGAATGAGATCCCAGTGGACTGGCAAAAAGCAATAATAACACCAGTATTTAAGAAGGGGAGCAGGTCAGGGAAGGGGAGGGGAGGGATTTTTGATTTATCCATTTGCTGTACTATGGCTTATTCATGCAGTAAGTTTTTTCTTTTATGTTTTGTATGTTTTGTTATATAAAATCAATAAACTATATTTGATTGAAAAAAAAGAAGGGGAGCAGGTCAAATGTACAAATTTATCATCCTATCAGCCTAACCTCCATCATTGGAAAGCTCAAGGAATGTCTTATCAAACCCCTTTTTAAAAATGAAATTAAATCACTAGGTATATTGGACAATTCTAAACACGGGTTTAGGCCAGGTTACTCTTGCACCACTAACCTTATATCATTGTGTAACTCCATCAGCGAATGCCTCTATGACAATATACCGATGGATGTAATAATTCTGGATTATAGTTGAACATTCTATAAGGTATCCCATTGTAAACTGATAAATTAAACTCACTGGGTTTCTCACAATGCTTGGTTAATTGGGTTACAAATTGGATTTCTAACAAGACACAGAGAGAATAAATGGTGTTATCTCTAACTCAGGTATAGTTAGTAGTGATGTACCCCAGGGCTCTGTTCTGGTGCCAACTTTATTCAATATTTTCATTAGCGATATGCAAATTAACTCAAATAATATCTCAAAATCTGCTGATGACACCAAATTAGGAGGAAAAGTGGACAGCCCTATCAATGCTTCAATACTAGAAAATGACTTAAAAACAATTGAATATTGGGTAAATTCTAATGCTATGATATTTAATGTGGAAAAATGTACAGTTCTGCATTTTGGAAAAAAAATCTTAATAATGACTATTACCTCAACAATAGTCTTCTTAAGTCATCTGCTAGTGAGCATGATTTTGGTATAGTAATTAACAACAAACTCTCCGCCACTGACCACTGTATTAAAGTAGCAAGGGTTGCCAATGGTTTTCTGAAACAAATCAGAAGGACATTTGATAACAAATTTGAACATTGTCTTGTCCCTCTATATAGGACATATATTAGACCATATGCCAATTATGGGTCTCCTTTTTGGAGTCCATATCTCAAGGGGAACATCCACCGTATTGAGCAGGTCCAAAGACATGTCACCAAAATGATTCCAAGGTTAGCATCTAAAGATTACCCCACAATGTTAAAAGATACAGGTCTTCATTCATTATATACCATGTAGGAGTGTGGGATAACAGATGGACACAACACAATTTAGAGGGTTGTCTAGTGTGATGTTTATTGCTTCATAAACATTTCTCCAAGGTAGATGCAAAAGAGAGACTTCATTAAAATAATAAACAGAAAATGAACACAGGCAAAGTTCTTAGGATGTGGTAAACTTCTCTCAGCTTCCACTCAGCAGTAGTATGGGACTCCTCTCAGTTTTCTACCTACACCAGCCAGCAGGAACTGACCCTATCTCTCTCAGTCTCAGTCTAAAACTCATTTCAGAACTGAGTTAGAGCTTTTATAGGCTCTCTTAAAGTTAGGAAATTTGCACTCCCCTGTGATTGACATCAGACATAACATAAAATTAGCCACTAGGGGCCACTGTTGCTCCATAGAGAACAGTTCAGCGGGCACCTGCAGGTTTGTTTACAACATTGGGAAAGGTCAGACCCAAGGTCAGAACATTTTGTACTCCTAAACTCTCCTGCAGGAACATGCTGTTTGCTGCAAAAGGTATCTTAGAAGGGGGCAGATAAAATCTTAAAGAAGCAGACACAAGCTTTTGTTATTCTTTTATGAAAACAGTCCTCTTAGTTCTGTTTTAGGTTAATATGCACAGAAAGCCACTGTACTTAAGTAGGATCCAACAGCTGCATCTCTCCTCAGCCAGGACTCGGTTTAATATTTCAGCAGTTTTATACATAATAATATGGGGAAGCAGGGAAACTAAAGGGATACAGAAACATAAAAGGAGGGTGCTCCATTAACCAAATATCTGAGCCATTCGCTCTGGCAAATAACAGTTTATACATTCCTGTCCTGAGTGTAATGTTATTCTGAGCATTTCATTACTGGTACCACTACTTTCCCTCATAATTCCCACATGGGCTCCTTTTATCAAAATGTTGCAGAGGTCACTTTCTTAACCTCCCAATAACTGGACCTTTAAAGCAGAAAAAAGGAAATAAAAGTGGGTGATAGCTAAGAGAAAAGTGGGGGGGAGCACCTAAAGGTGGCTAGCCTTTTAGACTAGAAAATACAGAGATAGAATAAAAGGAGAAATGAGAGAACTGTTGAAACAGAAGTTTCAGTAAATAAGAAAAGATAGTCCAATACTGTGACAGGGAGTTCCCCTCCGCCACATACCAGAAGACGTAGGGATGACATTCTTTTTACTTATAAGATGTTGTAATTACCAGAGTTAATGCACCAGTGTGGACTCAAGTACACTAATAAATGTACAGTTGGTAGACTACATAATAAACAGCTAGCTGTTAACTGGACAAAAACAAATAGATGAGATAATTTCTCTAATACAAGAGCCTCAAAACAGTGGAACTTACTCCCACAAGTACTAGTGAACTTAAATAATTTTAATACCTTTAAAAAGAGGCCTGATGATTGGCTTAGTCTTACCACAGCTAATGACTAATGTTCCACATAGTGTGGCGGACAATCTTGATGGGCCTCGAGTCTTCTTTTGTCCAATAAAACTCAGTAAACTTAATAAACATCACCACCAGGTAGCAGCCTAACAGCACTAACCCAATAAAAAACGTACTATGAAGTAAGGTTAAAAAAGTATGGTTATTGCTACAAAGATAAAAAGCATAACAGCACTTACCCTGCCATGTTCGGTGATGTTTCATGCTATTATGTGTGCTTCTTCAAGGCATGTGCATGCTGCTATGCTTTTTACTTTTGTAGCAATAAAGATGCTTTTTTAACCTTACTTTTTAGTAAGATTTTTCTTGGGGCAGTGCTGCTAGCCTGATCTCCTTCCTTGATACAATTTTATTTTTATCTGGGCTCCAGACAGTGGTTCTAGTGGCCCCTTTCCCCACACTTACCATCTGATATCAGCATTTTCATTTTAAATCAACTTTTTGGAAGCCATTTATTTATTTATTTATTTATTTCAGATTCAGATTAATACCTTTGAGCCAAAATAGGCTCGTTTACAAAGGTTCCAAGTCAGAGTAAACAGAACAGGACATAAAATACAGATAGCTTAGTATATGGCTTCATATACAGGCCAGGCTACACAGAGGGTAAGGTTACATAGGTTACAGTTTTATACAACAGTGTTATACAAATAAGGTAGACAAAGATACACCAGTGATTTTGTATCAAAAAGTGCTAAGGAGAAGATGACAACTGCACACTGAGGTGCAGCACAGTGTTTAAGTGGTTACATGATACAACTAGAGGCAAATGAGTTTCTAGGTAGTAATGGAGCAGGTTTAGCTGCCAAAGGAGACTTTGTTTATGGTTCAGCTGGGGGTTGGTAATAAAGGGTGGGGGGAGGGGTAAGGAAAATAGAGGCATTGAGTGGGAGCATGTGGATTCCTAGGGGATGAAATGAGAGAAACAGGGGTGAATCAGTCAAAGGCGAAGAGAGAAAAAAAGAAAGGGTAGAGTGAGGCCAAAGTGAACAGAGTCAGGGAAGGCAGGAGGGATGCGGGCTGATACAGTCAAGGAGAGCTGTAAAAGTGATGTAGAGGACAAAATGGAGGTGGGCAGGATGAGGGAGGGGGAATGGGATAGGATGTAGGGGGAAGAGTGGGAGAGTGGGGAGTGAGTGATGTTTAGGCTATTGGGTGACCATGAGGAGGCCAGGTGGAAAAATAGGGTGGGGAATACTCCAGGTCATGTGTTAGGGACAGCAACTGCAGGTCATATTACACACTAGGTAAGAGTGTAGCCCTTCTTTGAAGTAACTGAGTTTGGTGCATTCGATGAGGGTGATAGGTAGCTCATTGAACTACCTGGGTCCTTGGAAGGACAGTGATTTCTGAGCTAGCTTGGTGCACTTAAATGGCACCTGGAGGCCCCCTTTGGTCACACTCCTAGTGTTTTTTTGTGGGTTGTGCAGCTTTGAAGAGGCTACTGGTAGACTCAGGCTTGAGCCCTAGTACTGATATTTTTTTTATCAGCAAACAGGTCTGGTGCAGCAGCCTAAGGTGAAGAGGAAGCCAACCTGTCTCGTTGTAAAGTGAGCATGTATGGGTCAGGTGATCAGCCCCTAGGGTCAAGTGGTAAGTCTTATTAAGAAGTGTTTTTGCTCTTTTTAGGGTGGTATCTGATCCGGCCCCATAAACCTAAACTTTGGAAAGCTATCAATCAGCACCTTGGATTACACAAAATGTCAGCTGCAACACCACAGAGCCATTACTCAGAACACACAAACTGGTGCTGGAAACTTCAAGATCTGCTGAATTCTGTGGACAAAGAACCTGGATGCTCTGCTCCTTAGCTATCTGCTGCTCCTCACAGTTTTTCCTTGGTCCCCTTACCCCAGTTTTTTTTCTCAAAGCTGCTTCCCTTTGAACAGACCAGAAGGCTGAACTGGACTAACACAGTTGATGAGCAGCCCAGATCTGGTTGACAGTCAGGTTAACCAGTTCCTAGGAGCAGCAGCAGCATTCAGGCCCAACTGGGGCCAGCACCAGATTTTGGTGGCAGGACAATTGAGTCATGAGGGTCTGGGACAAGCCTCCCCAACAGCAATCAGTAATCCTGGGACAGCTTGTGACTTTGAACTTTGGTGCCTTGTGCCACAGAGCCAATCAAGCTGCTGGAGGGCGCTTTCATATAATCCCATACCTCATTCTCTGCTCACAGTCAGTGAGCAGCAGTGATCTGGTAGTGGCAGGCTATCTGGTTCCTAGGACTGGTGGCATTCAGGCCCACCCTGGGCCAAGACCACTTACCAGTGCCAAGACAACCAGATAACGAGGGTCTGGGATCCCCCCTCAGCAATCTCCAATCCCAGGACACCTTGTGAATGAACTTCGGTGCCTCCTGCCACACAGCCAATTGGGTTGTGGTGGGAGAAACTTGGACTTCCTATCCTTTTTGGCTAAAGTGTCCTGCAATAATAGCCCACTCAGCTATACCTGTGTTTGGGATAGTAGTAATTATCAGCTGAAAGTATAGCTGTCTTATGTATTGTTGCACTGAGTCTTTTGTATCATGTCCACTGGGTTCCCCGGTACTGCTGTAGGGCTCATCCTACATTCCTTGCTCAGTATTGTTGATAAGCTCCCTGCTGCTCCCTTACCTGGCTCAATTAGTGACCATTCAACCATGTACTGCTTATGGAAGGTGCTTTTTCCAAAGGTTCCACACAAAGATAAATAGATAGATAGATTATTTATATAACACTCCTTTCTACGGACTCAGAGCACTTCACAATCAATATAATACCACAATATTAAAAGTATACTAACATACAGTTTAATCTACACCATTATCCAGTGACACATGTGACACTTGGACAGCTGGTTCTGATCACTGTATCATTTTTTTTTTGTAATATAAAAATGGGTTATGGACTGTCTCTCTTGAGAAAATGCTGAAACAGCATGTGAGATCACATACACAGACACACACACACACACACACACACACAGGTTTTAGATACAAGGTATTACCTGGAAGGCCAGAAGCTAATTACAAACTTTTCTGAGTTAATTATAGCTTTGACTGCTAAGAGGGAAATCAGTATCCCTTTTATGATGTTTCAAGGGGGAAACCAGATTTAGTACACTGGTGCGAAATCATAAATGCTTTGATGTCTGTGTGAGAGGCGATATTGCTCACAGATCTAAGAAATGTCATTTGAAAGAGAAAATGAGTTCTGCTGAGGATTACAGAATGTAATACTTTGAAAATACATCCTGTTTTTGTATAGATATATATTTTTATATATTCTGACAGAGGAGGAGCTAGGTGACCTCACACAAAGGGGTTAGCAAATAGTTTTCTTTAAGGAATATTCTGTTTTACTTGAGAGACACTTCTATCTAGACTCTGACAGAGAAACACCTATGAGAACTTTAAGCAGGTATTTAGAGAGAGAGACAAATCCAAGTACTGTAGTAGGAATTGCACATTTTAAACCTTGTTCTTTTAAAAGATTTGCATGGTTCTTGTGATATTGTTTCTGTATTTTATGTTTTACATATTTTGCTTCTATTTTAGTAAAACTCTATTTTTAGAGCCTATTTGGTCTGTCTTTGATTTCTTTCCTTTTGCAAGTGGAGTATATATGGTAAAAGCAGACACTGTACATAAGCTTGAATGGTGATACCAAACTGGAAAAACGTAAGCGTTTTAAATCTGAGGTCTTTTATTACAGTTTTTAAGGGTTCATTTCTATACACTTGGTTAGGTGCCCATAGGCAAAGATATCTGGCCCCCCGAAAACAGAATTATTTGAGCCTGTGCTATTGGGTTTGCTAGCAAGAGGTTCACAGTTTGAGTCCCTCCAAGACTTAAGACCAAAGGTTGAGTTGAACCCACAAAACAGACAGGAGGGTTACCCTGTTTCTGTAAACTGTTCACAAGACTGCACTCAGAGGTTGGCACTTTGGGAGTAGAGGGCTGTCCTGCTGAGTGGGTTTGTGACAAAAAAATAAATAAAATGATCTAATCAATTCCAGTAAAAATTTAATTAAAAGCCTGATTAAATAATTACATTTTTAAACCTTTTTTGAAGGTATCCACCCAGGGTGCCTCCGGTAGCTGTTTAGGTAATTGATTCCATAGGTTGGGTACAGCCACCGAGAACGCTCAGTCACCTGAATGGCACAGCCTCACTCTAAGAATATCCAGGAGACAACTCTCGGCACAAGGAGATCTTGCAGGTAGACTGGTCCCCCTTCATGTAGGGCTTTATAGGTCAGAAGCCCAACCTTGAAGGCAATCCTCCACCAAACTGGCAGCCAGTGCAGTTCACGGAGGATGGGTGTGATATGATCATACTTACGCATGCCCATCAATAGTCTTGCTGCCGCATTCTGCACCAGCTACAGTCAGCAGAGGTTACCTCCAGATAGCTCTAGGTACAGGGCATTGCAGTAATCCAGCCTGGATGTTACAAAAGCATGTACTAGTGAGCCTAGGTCCTCGGGGGCTAATAGGTTCCAAATCCGGGCAATGTTCCTCAGATGATAGAATCCACTCTTAACAATGGCCGACACCTGAGCATCAAGTGTCAGGCCGCTGTCAAGGATCACACCCAGATTTTTCACCTGTTCGGATTGCCCTAAAGGACTTAAACAATGATAGTTTTCTTGCTGACGTAGCCCTGGTCAAATGGTCTCCTATTTACTCTTCTTCAGATGCTGTTTTGGCTCTATCTCACCTCATTGCTCATATGACCACTCTACAGGATAGACATGTCCCTGTTATTAACAGGAGAGTTAGGGATATAGCTACAAAATGGCTTCACAGGATTTACACTCCTTGCTGAAGGTCACAGATAAACATTTCATACAAGTATAGAAACTTAGACACTGATGGAAGAAAAAGACCAAGGGGCTATTTAGTCAGCCCAGAGTTCCCTATTTGCCATGGGGCCTATTGCCTGTACAGGGTTTTATCATTCCTGGTTCATCCCCCTGCTCCCCTCCCTTCTGCTAGAGATCTGAGCAACCACCAAATCCTTCACTCTGTCCTAGCCATGCTTGAAACCATTTATGATTTTGGCACCCACCACCTCCACTGGCAGACTGTTCCAAGGCTCCACCAATCTTTCTGTAAAACAGAACTCACTCTAAAAACTTACCCCCACCAGTTTCCACTCATGGCCTCAGGTTCTTCACACTGTACTCCTGCTAATAGTTCCCTGTAGTTCACCTTGTTTATTCCCTTCAGGAACTTGAAGTTATCTATCATAGCCCTCTCTCTCTCTCTCTCTCTCTCTCTCTCTCTCTCTCTCTCACCTGGGCTCCACTGAGTACACGTTCAGTGCCTTGAGATAATTTTCATAAGATCTGCCCTGTTGGCCCAGAATCATCTTGGTGACCCTGTGTTGCACCTTCTCCAGGTTGTCCTTGTCCTTCTTTAGGTGAGGGCTCCAGAACTGAGCACAGTACCCCAGGTACAGCCTCACCAGTGACTTATATAGAGGTACGAGTATCTCCTTTTTCCTGCTGTCAATGCCCCTTCTGATATATCTCAGCATTCTATTAGCTTTACTTTAGAAAATGGGCTTGAAAATATGACCAATCTGATTGGCTGCCAGGGGTACATTAACTTACAGTGGGAGCCCTCTGAATAACAAGTACCACACTATAGTGCCCCTTCACCCACAAAAATATCTTAGTGCCTACCCTGCTTTCTAATTGGCCAGCACCACCGAATTTAAATGTAAAATCAGTGCCATTTTTTCCTTGCTTAGCAAGAGATACTACCTCCAATGTTGTTTACTTCCAGCACAAGCTGCCTTTTAACCTCAGTCCAACTTATCTTTTTTTTTTTGTTTGTTTTTTTAATTAAATGTGGATACCCCAGCTCTGACAGAGCTGACTGCAGTTGCCCTCATTCTCCTGCACTGGTCACTTGCTCACCCCTGAAGATGAAACTTGAGGTTGGCACACCTACAGGGCTGCAAGAAAAAGTAAAAACACTCCAGTATTTTATCTGCGGTCAGGGACAAACACAAAGACAAATCAGTGTTTACCCAGTCGCACTTATTTTAAACACTAGCAATCTCATCCTCACCGTGATCTCGTGCTCCATTCTCCACATGCTGTCCACCTGCTCTGCTGGTTAGCGACCAACTACTGCTCAATCGCTGATTCAGTTCTGTCATCTGATGACCAGCAGTCAGATTGCGATCTGATAAAGATGTAGAGAAAAAAAATTAAATGAAAACACTGGGGTCGGTCGGGGGGGGGGGGAGTTAAGGTTCAAGTACCAAGGAAGGACATACTGCACAGCAGTAAGCTAACATTAAAAGAACTGTAAAATGCTGCACTGCCATCTGCTGGTAAGTCCTGGTAAGGATACCAGTAGATGGACTACTTTACTAACAAGGCAAGTATAAGTTCATTTTAGTCCTTTTTTTCATTGTTTTTTTTATTCTTAAATATTAAAAAATAACTTTATACATAGCCCATTTTCTAAGTGCAATAATACCCTCCAGGGTAGGTGGTATGGGCAATACTGGATCTTTCCGGGGCTATAAGGCCCTCCACATGCAGTCTCGGGCCTCCTTACACCCCTAGGTGGTTCGGTTCTGCCCAGTAACACCCACCCTGTCGGGTATTATTGCTTGCATAGGCCTTGTCACACTGGCTTGATTGTTTGAGGGCGTAATTAATAATGACTCCCAGGTCCTTTTTACTCTGCCATAGTGCTCAGTATTATCCCTCCTATCCAGTGCTCTGTCCTGTTTTGTTTCTGTAGGTGCATAACCTTGCATTTTTTGGCATTGAATTCCGACTTTATTATTAAGGTGTAGTGAATGTATATATTTGAAACACAACACCTGTGCTCCAGCTAGGATTTGAAGCCAGCTCTGCTCAGAATACTGTTCACAAAGCAATGCACACAAAATGCACACAGCTGGGGCATTTATTTCTTTCTCACTTTTAAAATTAAATTTCAACTGGCAAACCTTAGACCACCTCCCTCGCCTTTATAGTTCCCTCTGCATCTCTCTGATCCCTTCATCGCTATCTACTGTACCACAGAGCTTCCTATCATTTGTAAAGAGACACAACTTGCTCCAGATGCCCTCTCCAGTGTTGCTGATGAACATATTGAAGAGGACAGGACCCAGGAAGAATCCTGTGGCACCCCACTCATGACCTCCCTCACTCATGAATTGACCCTATTTACCACCACCCTCTGCGGTACCTCCTTCAACCAGTTTCCTACCCATCCAACTATGCCTCCAGCAATGCCCAGGTCCTGTAGATTCTTCAGCAATCTTCTGTGTGACACCAAGTTGAAAGCCTTGCTGAAATCAAAGTAGAGTAAATCCACAGTGTGGCACTTATCTACTATCTTTTTTACCCAATCAAAGAAAACAATCTGGTTGGTCTGACAAGATCTCCATCTCACAAAGCCATGCTGTTTACTATTGTTGCTTTCTAGGTAGTCCACAAGGTCCTCTTTGGTCAGTGACTTCTTCAGTTTACCCACTATGGAAGTAAGGCTGACAGCTTTGTAATTTCCAGGTTGCTCCTTGCCCCCCCTCTTGTGTAGCAGGACTATGCCCACTACTCTCCAGTCTTTTGGAACTACTGCTGTCTGAACTGAGCTACTGAATAGCCCTACTAGGGGTTTAGCCAGTCCTGTAGCCAATCTCTTGATCACCCTTGAGTGCATCCCATTCAGCCCCGGGGCTTTCTTTACCTTTGGGGCTTCAAGTCCATTCTGGACCCTTTCTTTGGTAAATACCGGTTGTGTCATTTCAGGAATGCTCCACACAGCTGCTTTGATGCCACTTTCAGGCAGGTGCCCACAGTCTTCCCATGTGAAGACAGAGCAGAAGCAATCATTAAGGACAGCTGCTTTTTGTTCATCTTCCTGTAGTCCCATTCCCCTCCCTTATAGCCAAACAATACCCCATCCTTGCTTTCATTCTCCTTAATATATCTGAAGAATGTTTCCCCATTCTGGAACATCACTGCAAAATGCATCTCTGTGTCTGCCTTTGCCTTCCTGACCATCCTCTTTGCTTCCTTAGTTTTTATTTGGTACTATCCAATTCCTCCCACCCCTGCTTTTCCTTGTACCTGGGAAAAGCTTTTTTTCTTGGCCATCCCTGCTTCTTTTACCTTTTCTGAGAACCACATTGGTCTTTTGTACTCGTTTCCTTTAGTAACAATTCTTGTGAAGGACTTTGTTACCTTGAGAATGGTCCCCTTGATTGCCCCATCTTTCCTCTACTCCTCCGATGCTCTCCACCCTGCTGGTCAATTTGTATTGAACCAGCTCCTGCATTGGTTGAAGTCTGCTCTTCTGAAATTTAGGACTTCAGTTTTTGATAGGGGCATTCTGGTTCCAAGGACCAGCCTGAACCAAATGGATTTATGGTCCCAGGGCCCCAGTGGTACCCATATCCTCACTCCACCCAGCATCTTCAAGTTGGTGAGCACCAAATTGAGAATGACAGCCTGTCTAATGGTTTCCTTAACTAGCTGCATCAGCAGGCGGTCCTGCAATGTATCCAACAGGGCCTGAACTCTGGTGCATCTGGCTGCTGAAATGTCACAGTTGATATCCGGCAGGTTCAGATCACCCACCACCACCATTTCCCCCTTCTTCACTCCCCTGGTCAGCTCTTTCCCAAACACTAGTTTTCTTATAAGGCCTCTTCCAGCGTATCAGATTGTAAAGAACATAGAAGGCTCATAAATATTTGCGGAAAAAGCTACAGAACCCACACAGCTAAAAGTACCTTTTGTAAGGACCAGGTTCTAGCCTCTGCTGTGGGTTTTCATAGTTTCTGGTGCCATACAGTATCAAGGCTATTAATGGTAACTCCCTAAACAAGGTATTAAAGACATGGTCCTTAATGGGATAAACTGTAATGACCCTGTTACTATTGCAAATGCTTTCAATTATCATTTTACTTATTTAACAGCATGTTCCTCTCCTCCTTGTCAACCCGTCAATATAACCAACCAACTGAACTCCTCCCTTTCTCCTAATCACCCTATTTTTTCCCTAAAAGTTGTGAACCCAAAGGAAATTTGAAAATTGGTAAGCACTCTCTCCCTCAGCACTAGTCGTGGGTCTGATGGATAGAAACCTAGGATCCTCATTCTTTCTGCTCCTATTCTTTTCTTACATCTTACATCTTCAACCTAACACTAATCTCTGGAGTAACATAGAAACATAGACTTTGATGGCAGATAAGGACCACTTGGCCCACCCAGTCTGCCCATTTCCCTATCTATTGGATAAGCTGCAGATTCTAGTTAACCAACAGCCTACTTCCTACAACCCCACACTACAATTGTCATATGTCTGTCCCATGCATGTTTGAATTCCCCCACTGTTTTAGACCCAACAACCTCCCCAGGAAGGCAGTTCCATGCATCCATCACTCTCTCCGTGAAAAAAATATTCCTCACATTACCCCTGAGCCGTCTTCCCCTCTATCTTTAAATTGTGCCCCCTTGTTCTTCCACATCTCTTTTTCTGAAAGATGCTACCCTCCTGGACTTTGTTGATTCCCTTGAGGTACTTGAAAGTTTCTATCATGTCCCCCCATCCCTTCTTTCATCAAGGGTATACATATTAAACTCTCTCAGTCTCTCTTCTTATGGTTTCTGATGCAGACCCTGCACCATTTTAGTTGCCCTCCTCTGAACTGCTTCCATCCTGTCTATGTCCTTGCGTAGATGGGGTCTCAAAACTGCACACAGTATTCCAGATGGGGTCTCACCAACTGTCTGTACAGAGGGATAACCACTTCCCTTTTCTACTTGTGATGCCTTCCTGTCATCCTAGTATCCCGGCTCTCCTTACTGACTTCTCACATTGCTTACCCACCTTTAGGTCATCTGATATGACTACCCCGGTCCCTTTCCATTTTGTTGTTGTTAGTACCTCCCTGCTATGTGTACTCTTCTCCTGGGTTTTTGTTTCCCAGGTGCATTACTTTGCACATCTTTGCATTGAATCTAAGTTGCCATATGTCTGACCATTCCCCCAACCTTGCCAAGTTCCTTCTCATCCTTTCTACCCCCCCTTGTGTACCAACTCTGTTACAGATCTTTGTGTCATCCACAAAGAGGCATATCTTTCCCTCCAGACCCTCTGCAATGTCACCTATAAAGATGTTAAAGAGGACTGGACCCAGTACTGAGCCCTGAGGTACTCCACTAGTAACCCCCCTTTCTTCGGAATGTGTTCCATTCACTATTACCTTCTGCGCCCTGTTATGCAGCCAGTTTGCTACCCAGGCTACCACCCTGGGACCCACTCCCAGGCTGGCTAACTTGAATATTAATCTTTTGTGCAGGACTGTGTCAAATGCCTTGCTAAAGTCTAGGTAGGCCATATCCACAGCCCCTCCCAGGTCTATTACTTTGGTCACCCAGTCAAAGAAATCAATTAGATTCATCTGACATGACCTTCCTGCTGTAAATCCATGCTGCTTTGGGTCCTGCGCCCCGCTGACCTCTAGGTACTCAACAATTCTTTCTTTTAGAAGTGATTCCATTATTTTCCCTACCACTGAGGTCAAACTTACAGGTCTGTAGTTTGATGCTTAATGCCTTGCTCCCACTTTTGTGAAGCGGAATCACATCTGCCCTCCTCCAGTCCTCAGGTACCACCCCATCCTCCCATGATTTGTTAAAAAATGTGGTCAGTGGTGTCACTAGGTCCTCCTGTAGTTCTTTTAGGATTCTGGGGTGAATCCCATCAGGCCCCATTGCTTTGTCCACCTTGAGTTTTAGGAGTTCTTTCAGGACTCTTTCTTCTGTAAATGGACTGGTGTCAACCCCCCTACCCAGAGTGCTTCTATTGCCTGGTTTAGGTAAATCCTCCTCATCTTCTTTTGTGAATACTGAGCAAAAGTATTCATTCAGTATCTGTGCCTTTTCACTTCCTCCCTCTGCCCACCTCCCCTCTCCTTTACTAATCTTCACTATTCCTCCCTTAACCTTTCTATGCTCCCTAATGTACCTATACAAGGTTTTAGCCCCCTTCTTAACTGCGTTGGCTATTTTTTCCTCGGTTTGGGCCTTTGCTGTTCTGACTGCCTTCCCCACTTCTTTCTGCTGTAATTGATACAGTTCCCCTGAGTAGTGCCTGATGCATGGAAAATTTTCAGAATTGTCCCTGTTTTCAAGAAAGGAGATCCACAGCGTATTGACAACTACCATCCTATCACACTCCTGTCAGTTCTATGTAAACTTTTGGAAAAGGTAGCTGTGGTGCAATTGACAGACTATAAGTACAGTCTGCTATCACATGAACAGCATGGCTTCCACAAGGGCATACTGTAGCACATTGACTGTACTTCAAATTATCTAATGAAACTGAAGTAGCTATGGATATGGGAATGATGACAGGACCTGTATTTTGAACCTTCCAAAGGCTTCTGAGCCAGTTAATGAACCAGTTATTATGTTCAAATCTGATTATGCACATCTTCTCCTCTCATGCTGTCTCCTGGTTTGTGAGATACAGTCCATTTCAAATAGATCCAGTTCAAAGTATTCAACAAGAGGCTATCTAATGTGGCCTCTGTTGAAGTTGATGTTCTTGGCCCGCTACTCCTCTCTGTCTTTATCAACAGTTTCCCTCTTGTGTCTGTCTCTGCTCCTTCCTATTTTATGAGGATACCCTTGCTTTCTATTTTAATTCCCACATTGTAGGCCATATTAACTTGCAGCTTAACTTAACTTTTGGAATATTCTGAACTGGCACCGAAAACTAAACAAATGCTAATTATACACAAAAAATAAAAATACCCTAAACCAACTTCATATTTAAAAACTAATAAACAGTTTAACTGTAATAAAATACATACATTTGGCCAGTAGGAATTGAGCAGGACTCTGGGCGACTGCTCTCTTCAGTGGAGAAACAAATCTTATGTTAGAACAGCATGGGGTGGCCCAGTGGCATGGAAGGCTGAGTTGTTGGTGCCTGATCTGACATCACACTGATGACCTGGGTTCAGGAATGGGCCAGGTAACTCAGGGACCAGATGGAGGAAGTAGGACTGCTCATCCCATATACTGCTCTCCTCCATTGAGGAGGGGGATAGTGCATCTCGCTGCAATGATGCCACCTAGGGGAGACAGGGTGGTACAACAGGTGAGTGCTGTGGGAAGGGGACCCAATGCAGAATTGCCTGTAATGTGCATCATCACATGCACATGTGTCATAGCACATGACTTGGTCCCAGATGGAAACCAGCAGCAGAAATGGAAAAAAACTGTATGTGCACCAACCACCAAGGATGATGGCACTGGTACCCCTGAGTCCCACCTCTTGTGGATCCCAGGAAGTGTGATGATGGGGGGAAGTGGTGGATGGGATTGAGGGCTCAGAACAAAAGCCTGAAGCAGGTGGAGGCAGTGGCTCAGGTCCAAACAGCAATAAGAAAACAAAACAAAGACAGCATAGTGAGAGTAATCACACTGCAGAGTTTGAACAGAATTCTAAATTCTGTTCTCCTGGATTCCCTCCTTTTTCTCCACAAAAGACAAACAACTGTGTGTTGTTGTGCTCAGATTGACAATTAATTTATTAATATTTCACCTTTATATTTACAAATACCATCACCATTGTCCATTATTTCTTTTCCACAATTCATTGTTTTTATTGTATTAACATATCAGTATCTGATCACCCCTCCTCCTCATCCTTGCTCCTCTTCTTCTTGCCTCCCCAGGTGAAAACCTGGGAGCCTTCTTCTTCTCTTTTTTCTTGTAGGTAACAGTGAGAACCGAGATTGCTTTTTCTCTCCTTCTGTTGCTTCTTCTTCTCCTCATATTCCTTTCTCATTCCCCCCACCTTTTTCCCCATAGCCTGTCTCAAGCTTGCGTTGGATGACTGGCCTTCCCTCTCTTCAACCCCTCTCCTTCCCCCTCATTTTCCTTCTTGTCTCCTCCAAGCCTCAATAAAGCCCATCATCTCCATATTAAACATGTCTATCACTAGATCTGACAAATGAACCCCGTCTGCTCTGTAAAAATCCTCTACCCACTCTTCCACCCCTCTCAATATTACATGCCCTCCCATACTCCTTATCAGTGTCCCCACCCTTCTATTCATCTTACTTCTGGTCTTATCCACTGCTACATGGCTGTGTTTGTGTCTCCATACTCTCCTTGGTATCATATCTGACCATGCTATGCTCACTCTCAGCCACCATTACTTTAATTTTTCTAGTTCCTGTTTAACCCGTAAATATGTATCCACCCATGGCTTCCCTCCAATATCATTACCACTGAGGTGTAAAATGATTAGGTCTGGAGTGGGCCACCAATCTCTCATCTCTATTGGGGTGGGGAGTAACTGCACCCATTTAATCCCCCAAATGCCACACCATACCAGCCTACATTTTCCCCAACCTTCTTCTCTAATCTCCTTTCTGCCCAGTAAATGTAGGAATGCCCGCAGATCCACACTTCTGTGATTCTCCCTTTACCTATTGAATCAAGAAAAATACATCTTAATCTCACCACCATCTCAACTTGTTACTTCTCCTCTGACCTCATTCCTCTTCTTTTCTATTTATTATAAAAAAAAAAAAAAATTAAATTTCCCCTTCCTCCCCTTCTCCTTGGGTTCTGTTCCTGTAAACAAACAACAATGACAGGTTAATCACCATTCTTTAGGGCCTGAATGTATCTCTTGTAACTGGCGGACCGCCAACATCCCTTTTCCAACACACTGGTCCCTGCCTCCCCTTCTACTGCCCATTTTGAAGCAGCCCCTATTCGAAAAAAATGGGACAAGTAACTAGCTGGATCTTCATCCAGAAACTGCATGCCTTTTTTGAGTTACCTGGTAACTCATCACCTTCTTCCCATCTCCAAGCACAAATAACCTCCCTTCTTTGTTATAGTGCTCTGCGGGGTAAGCCCACAAAGCCTTGACCGAGCTCAAGGTCCCGTCAGGGTGAGCCTCAATGGTTACAATGCACCCCTTCCCTTTCTGATCAGTCTTGGACCTCCTAGTCATGAGTTGTATTTCTTGTGTCCCCCACTTTGTATCCCCCCATTCCAAACCTCCCTCTTTGTTCTTTCTGTTGTGTCCCACTGTCTCGCTCACTCTCAAGGCTCCTGCGAACATCACTGAATAAATCATTTGAAACAGCTGAGCCTCATTCTTGGATTTATAAATGGCTGGCAATACCCCCCAGTCTAACTAACCACTGATCTGCTATTGGCCTTCGCCCGTCCTTGTTCCTTTGTTTCAGCCTACTCCACCCTTGCATCATTCTCCGTAGCAACATTGACTTCGCAGGATCCTTCCACTTTTTTAAACTACAAATCAAACTGATCCCTGCTAAATACACCCCAGTTGCTGTGTGAGCCTTCCCCTTTTGCCACTGAATTACCCTAACTGCTCCTCCATTACTGGCCCACTTACCTCCATGTGGTGTGTTTCTCTGAATGTTTACAATACCCGCCATGCCCCTTCATAGGCCCTCAAAGTCTATGGTGCCCATGAATTGTGAAACAGCATTTTGGCTCTCTCTTGCAAATGTCCCAGATGTTCATTGGAATGGGCATTTTCCACTCCTGTGCTGTAGGTGCCAGCATCCAGAAACGATCCAGCTGCAGATGGGGAAAGGCTATCAGCTAGGATATTTCTCACCCCGTCTATGTGCCTGGCCCTGAAAGACATATTCAGCTGCAAACCCCTCAACACTAGCTGCCTCAATACTCCCATAACCGTCTCTGACCTAGCCCCCCTGTTGTTCAGCATATCCACCACTGCCCTGTTGTCACACCAAAATGTAACCTTCTGGTTCCGCAGCTCTTCCCCCCCCATACCAGGGTGCAAGCCCAAATTGGCATGATTTCCAACAATGTGATGTCTTTTACCTTCCCTTCCCATACCCAATCTGCTGGCCATGGCTCCAAAAACCATTTTCCTCTCAAATATCGCCCATTCCTAACCCCCTGCTTCATCCGTATATAATTCCAAATCCGTGTTATAAACCCATTCCTCCTGCCAAAAGGAACAGCCATTATAGTTGCTTAGGAATTCCTCCCACACCTTGAAATCTTCTTCTACCCCTTTTGTTATGTTAACCCAGTGGTGTGGTCTTGCTACTCCTGCCGTTGCCTCTGCTAGTCTCCTTGTAAATGTCCTTCCTGGTCCAACTGCCCTGCAAGCGAAATTCAAATGTCCCATAACTTGCTGCACCTGCCTTAATTGTACCCGCCTTCTGCTAGTATGCACCTGAATCAGCTCCCTTAGTTTCTGTACCTTGCTGTCTGGCAACCTAAATACTTCCCCCAGTGTGTCTATTTCAATCTCTAGAAACTCCAGAATCCTACTGGGGCCTTTGTTTTTTTCCAGAGCTAATGGCACCCCCAGCTCCCCGCACAGCTCTTGAAAGCTAGCCAACATCTTCTCTGTCTTCACCTGTCCACTGCCTATCAACAAGAAATCATCCAGATAGTGTATAACCATCTTGTTCCCTGTTTTTTGCTGGAATATCCATTGTAGGCAGATGCTGAATATTTCAAATGTGGCGCAAGCAATGGAGCAACTCATCGGCATAGCTTTGTCAAAATAATACTGGCCCCTTACTTTGAAACCCAATAGGTCACAATCCTCCCTTCTCACTGGAAGCAGTCCAAAAGGCTGCTTCTATATCGGTCTTGGCCATCCAGGCATCTGGGATCACCCGAATAAGCTGTACAGCCTCTTCCAATGTGGCATAGGTGACCTGGTTGTGCTCTTCCCCAATAAAATCATTAACCAAGTGTCCCTTTGGGAATGACAGATGGTGAATCACCCTATACTCCCCTTCTTGCTTTTTGGGGACCAACCCTAAAGGGGAAATGCTCATGTTATCTAGAGAGGAAAATGGATACGGTTCTTCCACCCTCCCTGCAGCTTTTTCTTTCTCTATTTTTTGTCTCAAAATGTTCTCCTTTCCTCTGACCGACCCCAAGTTATTGGCCTCCCTTGCTTGTTTTGGGCCATTGCACTGTAGCAGGAAACCTGATCTAAAACCCTTCTGTATATTTTCCACCACCTCTCTATTTGGGTGCTCCTTGAGCTGCTTTTTCCAAGCCTCTATTTAAATGGAGGTTTTTGCCAACTGGAATCGGTCTCTAACCCCCCATGCCCCTCCACTGGCCCCCCTACCCTCCCTGGCTGTTGTTTCTTTGTCATTCCCTTCAATAAGACTGGGCCCCCCTACCCCCATACCCCTGCCTCTAGACCATCTACTCCATGTCTGCCCCCATATCCTGGACCTTCTCGAAAGGGCTGGTGTCCCATCCCCTGCGTTCCTGCCGCCTGAGCCCCTGGTGTCCATCTGGTCCTGCACCTTGTTGCCGGGTGAGATCCCCCACATCTCGAGCAGGCATGTCAGAAGCAACATTGGGACCATGAACAAAATGCCCGATTATATCCCTGACAACACTTCTGTGGTATCCCCCCCCTTTCTTCCCATCTCCCCTTCTGGTGTGGATTGGTTGGTGACATAGTCAGTCCACAAGTCTGACTGTTTTGTGTCCCATCTCACAGCCCCATATGTTGCCATCCTCTGGTGGAAAAACTCATCATGCTATATCCAACCCACTTCCCCCTTTGCTTTTGCTCTCCTAATGATCAGGGAATACGTGATGAGTGGGATGCCCAATTCAGGTTTCTTTTCCATCACAATGGCCAAATATGTGACAAAACCCATGAACCACCCATCCTGGGTCTTCCCATTTGTAAACTTATCCTCCTCTTTCTTCCCCAACAAGACCATGGCCGCTGCCATCTCACTCTTCCCTATATTCTATGTCTTCATACTTCACTGCCGCCTCTCTACTGACCAAAGCAAATATGTCCACATACTCCCCTTTCCATATCTTCTCCTTTTTGGCCAGTGGCACGCGTTCCCCTATCCTCATGCTCAGGGCTCCTATGTCCCTCGTTCCCTTTCCTGTCCCTTACTCCACCTTGTCTACTCCCCCTGTTGGTTCTTTGTTCGACCTAATCTCAGCCAATGCAGTTTCCATTTGCCCTAGTCTGCCTGTCTCTAGGGCCACTATCATTTGCCCAATGTACTCTTTTATACTATCTCCCACAGAACCTGATACACTACCTGTGGGTCTGTCCCCTCCGTGTGTCCTGCTGTCTCCGGGCTGCACCAGTCTGGTTTCTTGTGGAGGGGCTACTGGCTGTGGCATCAGGGGTGGAGGGCTCAACACCGCAGGGAGTTCCTGTCTGGGTTCTGGAGTTGGTACCACTACTGGTTCCAAGGGAGGTACTAACGGTTCAGGCAATAAGGGCTACAGTGGTGCTGGACTAACCACTCAAGGTGGGACCTCTGATGGTGGCTATGGCCCATTTGGGTTGCTCGGCCTCCCAGTCAGTCTTTTCCCATTACCCCCTTTTTCTTTTTCCACTTTCCACTTCTCCCCTGACTTCCCCGGTTCTGCCCCCTCCACCATTTGTCTCATCATGTTGGCCTTCTCCACCAACTCAATGATCGCCTTGTAGGCCTCTTCCTTTGATGGCTTGCTCTTCTTTGGTGCCATTCTTTCTCACAATTTTCTCAGCTGCTGTGGATAAAAGCTGACAAAATGCCTTTGTTAGTCATCAGTCCATTAGGTCCTTTCCTCCCATCCTTCTCTCTTTTTTTGGTTTTTATTTATAAACCCCCCAGACCTTGGGGCCTCTCCACTTGCTCCACTTGCAGGCCATTGGTCACACAACCCCCCGTGTGCTCCCGCTAACCCCCACTTTCTGCCTTGTCACCCATAGCCCCTTAGGCCCACAACACCCCAGGCAACTACCGCTTCTCTCCCTTTTTAAAAATAAATAAATAAATAAATAAATTCCCAAATTCCGTACCTCTGCCCTTGATCCACTCATTCCCCCTGCCGGCAGCTGAGCTGCTATCCCTCCTTTCAGCTTCTACCATAATCCCACTCACCCCCAAGGCCTTGTGGCCTTCATTCATGTAGGCCATGCGGTGTGATGTCACATGCCATTCCCCACCGTGTGGCCTCTCAGTCTACACCCCTTGCCCTCGCTCCCTTTGCCGGCAGCTGAGCTGCTACCCCCCTTCAGTTTCAATCATAATCCCACTCTCCTCCAAGGCCTTGTGGCCTTCGGTCTTGTGGGCCATGTGGTGTGACGTCAGATGCCGTTCCCCACCGTGTGGCCTCTCTGTCTAGGCCCCTTGCCACAAAGCTGAAGGTGCTGCTTGCCACTGCCAGTGAGCAGGTGGCCTCCTGAGAGCAGAGAGGGAGCACCTAAAGGCCATGAGTGGCCAGGACGGTCCCACTGAGCGTCCTAAATTGTCCCCCTTCCTTGCCCCAGATCCGACTAGGCCGCGAGAAACAGCCTCCCAGCAGCACGCATGGCACCAAACCACTACGTGCCACCATTCAAGTGGTGGCTCCTCTAACCAGACACCTCTTGATCTATTGGCTCAATGAAATTCTTTCTCCCTCTCCGGACACCTGGCCTCATGGCCCAGGAGGAAGGGGGGGAAGGGTGCAGGCACCATGCGGTATTCGTCGTGTTCAGCTGAAATTGGCCACACTGGAAGAAAGCATCCTCTGACCACATGGCCTCCCATACCAGCAAAGAGGTAAATAATCAGCCCATCAAACATTTTGAAAACATAGCGCACTGCACCCCTGATAACTGAGCGACCATGATCCATGGGCGGCTCCTTGGCCGACTGCCTCTCGCAGAGAGCGCGCTTCCCACCCCCAGTCTCTCACATAAACCTAGCATGAATAACAAGCTCTGCAAGCAGTTTTAGCATGGATTCACAAACAATAATGAGACTGCACCTTAGCGACCCTACAACAGCTAAACTGAATGAAAAATGCTCTCTCATAGTAACCGATTCGTTTATGCCTTCTAATCTCCTCAGGTTCAGCATTACAAAAAGAAACCAGCTTGTCCTACTAAACCAATAGCAATACACAGCTCTTTTTTTTTCTCACCTTCTCTAATATCTCCTGGTACTCAAAAACCTTACCAAGCTGGTGCCTGAATTTAAGCTAACAATTTCCAACAAAATTCCAATCTGATGTGCTGTAGTTCTTGTGAAAAACAAAAACTCCAATAAAACTCCAGCAAAAGAAGCTGAGATCTGTTGTGTAGGGCATTATGTACTCTGCAATTGGCCCCTCCTATTTCCTACTTTCTCCCTACTCCTGTCTCTTCCCTTCTTACGCTCCCCGCCTTCCTGTCTGCCAGTCCTTCATCCTGGCTCCCTGTCCCTCCCTCTCCCTCACCCCAATCTGAACAAACCATCTGCACCAAAAAGGGGGACAGAGGAGTCCACCAGGACAACTTGGTCTGCCCCTTAAAGGGCAAACTCCATTAGCATTCATTTCTATCTCCAGGGTAACACTTCTGGATGGAGATGCTGCAGTTTTGTATGACACTATTGCTGGGTTCCTGTTGTTAGAAATTGGTCCTTAATGACAAAAAGACATAAGCTATGCTATTTGGTTCTAATGCCAAGCTTAGGTCTTGTGCAGATACCATAGCAGTCACTTATGCGAGTGACTTCTCACTTGCCTCGGCTGACCATTTCAAATACACTGGCATCATTCTTGACCCCATATTGGATTTCTCCCTACATATCCCCACCTTCTGCAAGGCAGTTAATACTAAGCTTGGCATATCCTACACAACTAGACATATTTCATTTCATTTTCATTTTTATTTTTTTTTCTGGAGCGGATAAGGAGCTATAAAGCCTATTTTTACCACTGACCAGTTGTAGAGGGTATTAAAACACACTATACATATGGTACAACACAGCGTAAGGAAGGTCACACAAATTACAGGCAAAGTGCAGGTAACACAGATTACAGGCAGCCAACACAATACAGGGACGCAGCCAACAGATTAGGTGCAACTGGTGTTGAAGGAGGGAATGCTGACAGCTGAGGTGATTGGGGAGGTAGGAGGTTATACTCCAAAGGCCAGATTTACCATTATCTAAGAACTCCTCTTGCTTAGCCTACATTATTGTCTTCTGTCCTTTGTCCACACCTCTAAAATTATCCTGACTAAATGGGATGTGACATATAACAATATTTATTGTTTTACAATGTTTTCCAACCATCTCACTCACCACTACGATCTGTATTCTACCCTTGGATGGCTATCGCCATCTGTTGAGTATTCTTATGCTCTCGGGTGTTTCCTAGATAAGCTCCTAAGGTCCTCTACTTCTTTTAATGCTTTGCTCCTTCAATGATCTCAGCAGGCCCACTCCCTCAGATCATCAGTGCTTTGGAACTCCCTGCTGTTGTTGTTTTGAAGAACTCCCTCCTACCCCTTGTTCAGCGGTGCCTAAAGAAAACATTTACAGGCTTCTTCTGCTCTACTGTACCTAAAGAACTAATTGCCACTTATGTCATAATGATATTCTCATTCAAGGCTGGCTAACTTATTTATTACTGCCTGTTATAGACTGTCTGTTGTAGTATTTGCTCTCATTCTTTCTTGGCCAATTGCTATTTATGACTGCCTAATGTCGGCTACTTATTGTTGTATTCAGTCGTATTGTATTTTCGTTTGCTTCTGGTAGTCTTGCTCCTGCTCCTCAGTACCTGTAGTGTTATCTTGCCTTGCTTTACCTGTAATTCATAATTAATTATAATGTTGTTTCTGTTGTACTTTCCCAGGTCTTACCTGAAAACAGGCATTTATTTGCCTAGTGTACCTATCTGGTTATCAAAAACTAAATAAATAGAACAATTATGGTGAGTTTGTAGGCAGTGTCTTTAGACACCCTCCCCGGGGGGGGGGATTTGGTTGCATTGCAGTGCTCAATGAGGTAACTCCTTTCCAAAACCAGTGGCCTTCAGCCCTAAAGCTGATGTCCATTATTGCATTCTACAAACACTGTGTAAAACTCAGGCAGTCTGTTTCTTAAGGAAAAAAAAGAAATAAAAAAGGTAGCCCTGTTTGCTGATTGCACAATTGTGGGATGAAAAAATACTAGTTATTATTGCAAAACACCATAGGAGAGACTTGGTGAACCTGTGGCTAATTCAAAATAGTTCAGCTGTTCTCTAACTCTACAATAAGTGCTTACAGGGTGGGATGGAAGGATGTGTAGAAAAGGCAATTGATGCAAATGACACCACTGGCATTGAAGCAGGTGGGCAGGAGGGAGCCATTGAATCAGCACTGCAAAACACCAAGACCATCTGACTTCAATAAAGTGGGTGGAAGGGAGCTGTTAGAGTACCATTGATTTGCAAACTGGCATGACTGATCATCAGGCAAGTGGATAAATGGGGAGGAATCCAAAGGAGCATCACTGCTGTAAACCAGCACTGGGCAGGTGGGAGGAAGCCCTATGAGAATAAAACAGATTGCAGTAAAAAAATAAATAGCCTTTCAGTTTCCCCATACCCTACCTCCAGTTCAAATCATGGTGCCAGAACTGCTTCACATTGCCTTGCCTGTGCATCTGCTGAACTGCCTCAGGCTGTCTTTATTTTTTGTACTTTTTTTCGGACTATTAGATGTAATTATAGGGCTCATTTGAGTTGTCCCAGGATGTAAAGCCCATCACAGAATTGCTATAGAATTGCTACATCATTGGTCATCATTTGGTCATGGCAAGTACTAGATCCTACTGCGGAACGTTGGCCCACATTGCCGCTATGTATATGGAGCTCTGCATACTATACATTGTATGTTTTGCTGCCTTCCTTTGGTGTATAATGCACAAATGTTTTCATGCCTGTAAGAAATGGCTGTGATCGCATTAACTATTACTGGGATTTAAAAGTTTTGTTTGCGTAGATGACT
This sequence comes from Neoceratodus forsteri, assembly GCA_016271365.2. Lineage (NCBI taxonomy): Eukaryota > Metazoa > Chordata > Ceratodontiformes > Ceratodontidae > Neoceratodus > Neoceratodus forsteri. The sequence continues at coordinate 1,228,354,193 of CM057450.1, forward strand.
ACATGGGGGAAAATGTCTTGGTAAATTCACCCACCCAAAACAAAAACTTTGATTCTGTTTTGTCAGTGGTTTGTCAATGTAAATGAGGGAGTTTGCATAAATAAACTCTATGAAAGCAAACCACGAACTAAAATGTGCTTTTTCTTATGAAAACATTGCCTTGGCAACACCAACAGTGATGGGGGGGGGGGGTAGGCGTCAGAGTCCCCCTCAACATGAACACATAAAATATAGTAAGCAGTTGCTCAAAATACAAACCTGAGCAGTGGTTATTTTCAGGCCTGCAATCATCCAGTTATGCCACAAATGTAATCTGAGCTAATGTAGGCAGACATGTTTGGTAAAACTTAGTAATCACCTCTATTTTCCATACCTTTCTAAAATACCTTCCTCAGTCTTACTTTTACTTCACAATAATTCATTGATAAAGATGTGGGCAACTACTCATTAGCATTGAGTACTGGCAGTTGTCATACTATCAGGCCGTATTGGGTAGGTCTACAAAAACATGCTTAAGGTCCTTGGGAGACTACATTCAATTTATCATATTCACTTCTGTGCCTACAGTATTTCTATTTCTGTTTTTCAAATTGCTCCACCTCAAAACATTTCCCAGAGTATGAGGGTTGAGATCATAACAGTCATAAATTTCTCTATGTGCCCCACTTGGCCATGATGAGATAAGCTCTGTGTTAATCTGGTGAACATGCTTATGGAACTGATCCAAGATACACTGGAGTTAAAGTGATGACCTCATCCTCAGTGGCTTAAAAAAATCCAAGACTAATATGGAGTTGTTCAGAACACTAACAACAAAGAAGTTAGGGATGAAGGAAAATAACCTGGTTCCAGATTTGATGGACTCATAATGTCTTCCAGACAAGGGACAGCTTTCCCAGAAGGAAGTTAATGATGAGGAGTATGACTTTCATCTGATGAAGAGCACAATCTTTACATTTCAAAATCAACTGAAAAGAAATCAAGTTTGATGTTTGATGCTGGTATTCTTTTCCTTTGGAAAAAAAAAATCTGTATCCTTAAAACACTAACATAAATTAATATTCATAGGAGGTTTTCTGCAAGTGCCTGGATTAAAATAGGTTCATTCCAGGCGACATTTTCTCCACAGCCTAATATAGTAGTGTTTAAGGCACCTGCGCTCCACATAGCCAAGAAAAACACACACAGCCACAGTCTATTCCTTCTGGAAACTCTATCTGTTGTAAATTTGTTAGAAAGCCCTTTCAGCTAAATGGTTAGAAAAAAGACCACATTGTCTACAGAGAGTCTTTTGAAATTGTATATGGCTCTTTATGTGATTGCTGCCTCGGAACAGTAACATAACACCAAAGGAATGCATTTGACAAAGTGTTCAGTGCTGCTGAAATCTGGCACCGAGAGCCTGGACCCAGTCTCTAGATTACAGCTTGCCTCTTGTGGGTCATCACATCACTATATAGCTAAAGGTACCATAGGATTAAAAGTCTGTTCCCCCTTTGTTTTCCTTCAGATCTGAAAAGGGAACTTTCTGAATTAATATCAGGTGGAAAATTGCCTTGCTCCATGTACACGCTACTGAAGCCACTCCCACTAAATCTGAAATACTGTAACTCTTCACTGAGCTCTATGTGATTACAGTATAATGAAGAAAAAACTATCAATCAGACTTTATTATGATCACATTTCTAATTCTGTGACACTTGTGAATGGTAAAAGAGTAGCAGCAGATTGCATTACAGAAATAAACACAGATATGTTACATTTGCTAGTATTTATACAATGCAGCCAGTGTGTACACACGGCATTGTAGTTGCTATCTTAGCTGGTGCCAAGTAGGTTATGGGTTTCACTGCAACTATTCTGACCGTGTTACCTGTTATGTCTTTAATCACACTGCTTCAGGAGCTTTGGTGGACTGTAACAAGGCAGAGCAGCACAGCCAATACCAAAAGAAGGAAAAACTGTTACGGTGTCAAAGTAGCTCCGCAGTAACACTCTCTCCTCCAGGACAGGAGAGGATAGCTTAAAGCACTACAACAAGGCTTTGAGTTCATGACAAACAATGGCACTGCTGTGCAGTAAAAAGGGTTTGCCATTTGTTGGTGGTACTCTTCTTCAAATAACCAATAAATCAAAGTCATCTCTACTCATCTCTAGTGGCTGTCTAATTGGAAGTTAGATATACTATAGCACTATTTGAAAGGATCACTGAGGTACCCTGGCTAACACATAGTCTATAAGTAATATAGGTGATAATGCAGTATCCCCTGGTTGTGGGACTTGTTCCCATCCATTAAGAGTGCTGTTTGCCTGCATACAGGCTATGCACCACCAGTATATATCCTATAGCTCTGTAAGCTCTGATACACTTTATGTACAAACTGAGCTTTATAAATAAAATTATGAAATGCAAGAAAAGTTACTGGGATCTGACTAATCAATGCTGATCCTCAACAGTGATTTTATCCTAGCACATCACACCTACAGTATTCAAAAAGCAACTAAAAATGTATTTTAAAAATGCATTCTTTCACCTTCCTTTTTTGTTTTATAAGCAAGACATTTTATAATTGCAATAATGCACTCCTGGGCACGTGTCGTGGGGATAACATCACTTCTCAGGTGTTGGATGCACGTGGCCTGCAGCCACATACTCAACCACCTGAGCTGTGACGTTATCCCAGCATGACACATGCCCTGTCATGCATTACTTGCTTAAATCACATGGTTAGTTATGCTTATGTGTCCAGTAGTGCTCTTCAAAGCAGCCACTTCAGACATAACCATCAGGGTAGCCCCAGTATAACTATGAATGTTATTATTATGAATTTGTGTTAAAAGAAACCTAAACAGAATAGAAAGCACAGCTTTTTCTCTGTTCATAGAAACCAGTGTGGTCTACTGGTCAGACTATAGCCTTGACAACCAGAAGGCCTTTATTCAAATACCACCAGAGATACTGTACTTGCTCACTGTGTGACCCTCTCAATGCTGCTATCCGTTCAGCTATAAAATGGGTAAAAGCAGCACTCTATGGAAAATGAGATGCTACATCTCAACTTGGCTATAATAGATAAATGAACAGCAACAAAATATTACTCAGTGACTGATCCAAGTCTATATACAATTAGAATATTAGCAGTACCTTTAAGAGCACTTCCTTTAAAAAAAGAAAAGCACTTGTAACATTTTTTAAAGTCATTTTTGTAAAGGGCAATCTTATGACCCCACTCCTCCCCCCAAAAAATATTTGATAAATAGGATCCATCACTCAGGAATTTGAAGAGCTCTAATATAAGGATTTGCATACTCATGATGCCTTGCTCTGGATTTGAAGCTTCAGAGTGTATGTGTATGGTTTGGAGAGATGCACAGAAATCAAACTATCTGAATATTTCTTCTCTTCTTTCATCATTTTATGGACCCTATGCACTGCTCTTCATGGAAACGACCTGTTTGGTATGCTACCTCTGAGCGTACTAACTGTTCAAGTTCCCCCACGCTAAACTGGAACTTGGCTGTGACAGTGACTGCACAGCACTGAGGAATTTCAACAGGATGAAACATGTCATTCCCAGCCTATACTGTCTCAGATGTACAAGCCTGTTTAAAAGGAGATATCTCCTGGTGAAGCCTTGCCAGCCTTGTCCTATGGAAGGAGTTACATACCCATGATGCCTCACATTTAGTGTGAGGCTTTGGAGTTCATATGTATGGTTTGGAGAAATGCACAGAAACCAACAATAAACTATATGCTGCCTAGTTACTGTATCAACTGATTGCTGCATTCATCCAAACAATGTTTTCATTCCTGTAGTAATAGCAAAGGGATTGCAAACTGAGTGAAACAACTGTCCAGAATATGGTAGGCTGCTCCACTGCTGTGATGTCTTCAAGATGATGCTACAGTCAGTGATGCAATATATGGTAACAATTAGGTCTGGGGAACTGGCACAGGGGTTTTCTGGTTTTATACAGTACTCATCATGTACTTTATCAGGGAGGAAATTCTCTTTGTAGTTGTACAGAACACCTTTAAGGATATCCCCTGGTGTTTCAGCAAGCCCTTCATGCCCATTACATGATGGTCATTTAAATACTTAAAATCCACAACAAAAAACGTGGGTTGCCATTCTTGTTTTTTAAGTTACATGTGAGATTTAATCCCTCTTTATGGGAAAAATCTGGAAGGGGTCAATGATCATATTGTTTTACGTACAGTAGTTATAATATCAGTGTTTTAGGTGTCAACATGAGTGTGAAAAGTGAAACAAGAACACCTCATGTGTCATAATGTTTGCTTCGTTTTTTCCACATATGCAAAAATAAAGAGTAAATTACTAATACTACAACACCCTCTTTCTACTCACATTCACAAAAATGGTGGAATATTTGTACATTTGTATGCATAAAACCATTCCAATCCGATGTTATTTCCATAAAACATTTTTGATAGATATAGATTATGGTTGTGACTATAACAAAATGAAGAAATATAGGGGTTGCCATGCTTCTTTTGGTTGTATCTGCTTTTAAAGTTGCAGTTTGACAGCTTGTCGGCTCAGGATAACAATAATTTGAAAAAGACCAATAAAAGGTAAAACTTGCCAGAAAGCTAGTCAGACAATTCAGAAGTACATGCAGAATGACAAGCACTTTAACAAAGACAGACAGACAGGCAGGTACATAAATCCCCTTGATTGACACCAATTGCTACAACTGTGGGAGCTGACTTCCTTGCTGTCACCCTGTATATATATTTTTAGTTGGACGTTACGTAATAGGATAAATCATTATTCTAATAATGCTTCCATATACGTAAGAATGTACTTGTGCTAGTAAACAGCCTTGAAAACCTTTTTGGATGCAACCCAGTGATGCCTCAATGGACACTTTGACAAAACAATTTCTAGACACATTTTCATTTGCAGTGTGTATATTTTTGACATTCAGAGTGTCCCGTTTCATTTATAACTGTGTATATTAACATGAGAACAGGCTCACGACCCCTTAAAGCAGCATTGTATGTTATGGTGGCACTATGGTGCCTACACCTTTTTATCCTGTTTATGATTGCCCTTTTTCCTGCTGTTCTGTATGATGCCCTTTTCACCATTTTGGGTGTGCTTTAGCATTTTCTCTTACATTTGAACTTGCATGGAGCTCTCCTTTTAATATGGTTATCCACAGCTTTTTGTCATTATACACATCTGTTTTTGAGCACCCATTTTTTTAGCATTTCTTGTCTTGTGCATAAGATGAAATGGTCTGCAGCTGACACTGCTCCCTGAACTTAAGGGACAATGAGAGTTCCAAACACCTGAGAATTACAATGAAAACCTGGGGAGAGCCATATTAAAATGGGTGCTCCTTTTATTATTTTAAATGTTAATAAAGTATACAGACAAAGGGGAAAGGCATCACTTACAGGACTGGAGAAAAAAGGCAAACTAAAATATAATAAGTTACAGGTCACAAATCTCATGGTAACATGCAATGTTGCATAAATACGTCTTCTGCTCTGGTTTCCTGTCTACACCTGATATCACAATCCTCTTCTTGGAGCTCTGAGGATGGGTTCAAGATGAATCCAAAATGTTAATATGTTTTAGTGCGCACCTCAGGACAGGTGAGGTGGGAGTGTCAGAAGCAAGAAGATTCCCTCTGAGTAAGGAACCGTGTAGTGAATGGCTGCCACTGCAAGTTTCATTTTCTAAAAACAAATGCAACTAAGGATAAGGCAATAGAGCTGGGAATTTACACAGGAGCCAGATGAAAAGACCTTACTCTGGGACACGTAAGAGACTTACCTTGAAATAACACCTGAATCACTTACTCTGTGGGAAATAGAGCGTAGTGAAAATTGTATGTGAAATCAAAAAATGTATCGAAAAGCAAAAAAAGCTTTGAGCCATACTTTTTTGGAGTGCAGGTAGAATACACTGCATCACAGAGCTCCCCCCGATTTACTAACCCTGCTACTGTGAACCCAAAACCTTTAGGTCCTTATACACAGTAGGACAGTAAGCACTACCGGCCTTTTGATTTTTTGTTCTCTCAAGTTAAACCATCTTTTTGTGGTCTAGCCTGTATCAATCTAGGGAACCATTTTTGCAGAGTTTGCACCCAAGATTTGGCATAAGCTGCTACAAAGCAGGAAAACTGTTGCAACTCTATCTGACCTTTGAAAATTGGGTGCAGTGGCTGCAAATGGCTTTGGCTTAGTGGTGATTTCAAAGTTTTGTGGCGCAGGGCTCGATGTATGCCCTGCGCCACCCTCTGAAAATCCAGCCTCTTGTTTTCATCTTCATGTGCAGAGTTATAATAAAATATATGGAGGTCAAACAAAGAAACAAATAGCAAATATAAGCGGAACTGTATATGCAAGCATTTTTTCAGTTTCCTTTGCAAGCCGGCCCACTGGTGCAGCAGTAGCACTATAGCTTGTGGCACAGGTGACCCAGGTTTGAGAGTGAACCCACAGCATCAGAGGGTCATCTGGGGGGGAGGAAGGGTGAGTGTCTGCTGGACAGCTCCCCTCCTCCAGGAGGGTGGACTGTGGAGCTCAGTGACAGGGGACTCCCAGTGGAGAGTGGGAGAACACCGATCAGAAATGCACAATGCAGGGCAGGGGCCTTGGTGAATGGTGGTGCGCCATGAGTGGGAGCATGCACAGCCACATGCTTGCCATCACTGCATGGCCACCTTCTAGGAGAAACCATCACACCATCACAAGAAAAATCCATCCATGCAAGGCAGCAGCATGATGCTAGGACCCCTAGCTGCATCTCCTCTAAAACGATGCCAAATATAAGCCTTGGCTTGGGTTGCAGGGTGGTATTTGTCTCTCCCTACAGGGAGCCCCTCCATGGGAGGGGTAAATCATGGTCCTCTTAAACTGGACAGCTGAAGGGCAGTGCTGGGGTGGGTGGCTTGTGGATACCTGGGCAGATATGGGGTACATCCCTGCCCTGGCCAGAGAGCCAGAAACAGAATTGAAAAAAAAGAAGTTTCCCTTGCAAGGTACTGGGCTTCATATGATATCTATATTTCAGCTATCCATAGTGCAGACTATCATTTGCATAGGTTACATAATAAAAAATATATACCTTTTAGTAAATAAAGACCAGTAAAGTAACAGCAGGCCTATTTCATATTCAAACAACTCAGATACTTTGGAATATATATATATGTATATATATATATATATACCTGTATATATGTAAAGGGTCTCTGAAATGCTGCAAGTTGATTAGCTGTCAACATTCCAGGACCCTTAAATTATTTATTTTTTGTTTACCTTGTAGACATGCTAGACAATACAGTTCCTATTTTCAGGCATGACCACGGAGAAGTACAACAATAAATAATAGTAGTACAGTGACACAATGGTACACAGATAGTCTTTCATGCATAAGCAAAGGTCAGACAATATTGAAGTGCAGAAACTCCCGTACAGAGTAACATCCTGAGTACAACTGAAACAAGCATACAAAGCTATATATAAGTAGCGGTACAGGGTACCAGGTACAGGAGCACTTGTCTGGTGTCAGTAGAAACAAATTCATTCTTGAAAACTGAGTGAGTCTGAGAGTTCCTAAGAGTAAATGGAAATTAGTTCCAGAGCTTGGGGGTGAATACAGAAAAAATCCTGCTATCCAATATTTGTAGTACATTTGGGTACTGACAGAAGAGACAGATCATTGGATTATAGGGGGTAGGCCTGATCAATTTTGGTGAACATACCAGCAAGGGCAGCAGTTGTACCTTATCTGATAATTTTGCCAATGGAATAGCCTAGGGGTATAAAGATGATTTGAGATTAGGAAAGCTATCCTAGGCTCAAGCAAAGAGATCTATGGTGAGTCAATCTGGGCACAGGTAAGCAAAGTGGCAGATGTTGTTGTAGCTGGCTTTTCTAACATTAATAAAGCAATAAGACATGATGGTGGGCTTTATACTGAGATAACTACCTGCCTAGGGCTGTAGTAAGACTCAAATGCCACACAGGGAGGGTCTTACTGTCCCTAGAAGGGCAGTTATCTCAGCATAATACCCACCCTGGAGTATCCTGTTGTGCCTATAAAATGGATGATAGGTGCTTTTATTTAAAAAATAAAAGTAAAAAATTAAGAGAATTAAGAAATGGAAATAAAAAAGTGATTTTTATAAGTAAAAATAGTTCCTCAGCAAGCTGTCACTAGGAGGAGCTGTTATGTCATGTTACAATGCTGTTTCCCAGTCCTCACTGCCTGCTCTGAGGATTAGGAATGAGTGACAGATTTTGTCTTTTTATTTTATTTAGTTTTCATCTCTCTTTGCAGCTTCTGGCCATTTTAGTTTCTTGATTCCCAATCCTCAATGCCTGCTCTTAGGATTGGGAGTGACTGTGTGTGTGTGTGTGTGTGTGTGTGTGTGTCCCTCGTTGCAGCTTTTGGTTGTTTTGTACTGTTGATTCTGGGTCCTTGTTGCCTGTTCTGTGGACTGGGAGTTACTATGCATGTTTTATTTTCATAGTGTCACTTGTTGTGGATTTCTGCCTTTCTGGTCTGCTGTTTTCCTGGTCCGGACTGCTGACTCTGATGACTGGGTGGCATGTATTTCACTGGACAGGTGGGTGGGCAGATGGTCAGTGCCATCACTTAATCAAGCAAGGTGGGGGAGAGAAAGAAGGTTTTAAAACTTGTTGCAGTTGCTAGACAGTGCTTTGAAGTAGGAGCCACATAGAAAATAGGGGATTCCTGCAGCAAAAAAGTAAGTGACTGAAGACTGTTAAGTGAGGGAAAAAATGTCTGACTTTTAAAAAATGAAGATTCCAAATCTCTTGCCTTCGATATCTTTGGGATGTTGGCAGGCTGGCACCAGTACTTTTTTGTACCTGGCTTTTAGGCTGAGGTAAATGTATGGATGCCAGTACATCAGCAAGTCAGAAGCCAGGATTGTCTCTACTGCAGGCAGAGGGCCTTACTGCTCCTGGCAGGGCAGTTATCTCAGAATAATGCCCACCCTGGAGTGTCTTATTGTGGTTATAAAATGGATGATAGGTACTTTTATTTATAAATAAATAAAAACCAATAAGACATTTTTAAAAAAGGAAACAAAAATGTGGCTTTAAGTAAAATAGTTCCTCTTGGGGGAGCTATTGTGTCTTGTTACAGTGCTGTCTCCCAGTCCTCACTGCCTCTTCTGAGGACTGGGAATAAGTGACCGACTTTGTTTATTTTATTTATTTCTTTGCCCCTCATTGTAGCTTCCAGCTGTTTGGGGTTCTTGACTGCCAGTCCTCATTGCCTACTCTGAGGCCCAAGAATGACTGTGTGTGTGTGTGTGTCCCCATTGTAGCTTCTGGCCATTTTGTACTGCTGATTCCTCATTGCTTGTTCTGAGGACCAGGAGTTACTGTGTGTGCATTTTTTTAATATTGTTCCTTGTTGCAGCTTCTTGCCTTTTTGGTTTGCTGTTTTCTTGGACATGGCTGCCGACTCTGATGACTGGGTGGCATGTGTTTCATTGGGCAGGTGGTCTGTGCCATTAGTTAATCAAGCGGGGGGGGGGTTGAGAGAAAAAGACATATTTTTAAACTTGTTGCAGTTGCTGGACAACATTTTGGAGTGGGAGCCAGACAGAAAACGGATGATTCCTGTAGCAAAAAAGTCAGTGACTGAGGACTGTTAAGTAAGGGGAAAAACAAACAAAAAAAAAAAACATTGCTGACTTTTAAAAAATGAAGATTCGAAACCTCTACCCATTGATATCTTTGGGATGTTGGCTGGCTGGCACCGGTACTTTATTGCACCTGGTCATTATGCAGAGATAAATGTATGGGTGCCAGTCTGCCTCAGCCAATCAGAAGCCAGGATTGTCCCTACTCACAGTCTGTGTTACACTGTAACATACAGCCTGATCACCATGGTGCATGAATTGTTTCTGTCGGCATTCCATCCTGTAGTACTGCTGAATCAAGGGAATTATGCATTCTGATTCTGAACCAGCATTCTTAAACAGTTGGTGGATGAATTATTTTATTAAAAATCTCCCCAATGAGGAAGACTTTCAAAAGGTATACTTCTATAACCTTTCTTTCAGAATAATTGTATTCAAATAGCAAAAAGGCTCTCCCAGAAGTTAGACAAACCATCAGTCACCTGCTAGGGGAAATATGGCACTCAGCTGTGCCTTGCACCACATTACATCTCTAGAGGGTGATTAACAGACTATTACTCTAACTCCTGGTCATGTCTTATTGCTTAAGTGGCATCAGAATGTATAGTCATTTACTAAAATTCATGATGGAAACATTAAAAAGATGTAAAATACAGAAAAGGTTTATTTAAACAAATATATTACAAAGGGAAAAAAATCACCATAATCCAGCAAACATTGTTACATTAGCATCTAATAACTACTTATAAAAGCCTTAAAATGCATATTAAATGTGATCCTAGAGCAAATAGTTCTTGACTAGTTAAAAAGCTAGTGTTAAAAAGAATTGGTCCTTGTGGACAAGTTGTCCAAATGATGATTCCACTCATACACTGTATGAATCAGTATTAGACAAAAACATTGTAGTTCATGTTGGAGAAATTACGTGACAGCAGGAGGCTGTTTCTTATTAAATATTTGGCTTCCACTTCAAGTCAGGGGATCTTGCAAGCCAAAGGAGACCTTTGTTTTAGAGAGCAACATGAATTTTAACCAACTCAATTAAAAGCGATATGTTTTGTTCACTTTACCAGCAGTTTAGAAAATTCTCACAAAGTACATTTCATAATGCTACTTGACAACTGTCTCACTATGGTAACATGAGACTGAATTCCTCTAAAATGACTACAACATTTTATTTGAGTCTGTGTTCCTTTATTTAGGAAATCCTCCAACTGATGGCCACACCTTTTAACACTATGCTCTTTAAGGGCCCTCTTCTCAAAAAAAGTTCTTCTCACTCTGTACCTACAGTATGCAAACATATGTGTTTTTTTAGAACAGGGCCCTGTGTAGTTCAAATAGTTACATTAATAACATGCATGCATTTTGAACACTAAAAGTCAGAAATTATGTGAGACAGAATATTTGTGAAGTATGCCACTATTTCATGAACGTTATGGTACAAAACAAATCTCACAACAATAGACATCTGCCCAGAAGGATCCAAAAATCAACTTATTTTACTGGTCAAAGGGCAGCCAGAACAAAAAAATATCTGGTGGTAAATAATAAGGATATCCATGAAGCACCCAAATATTGCTAGCCTTTAGTATTATTTGGGAGCCCAGTGGGTATTTTTAGGTGACATTTGATCACTGGATTTTTATTGCTCTGCAGTTGCTATGGAAATGCTTAATCAGTCAAATGCTTGTTAAATTATGACATCTTTCTTTATTGTTTTCTAAAGCCTCACAGAGGGAATCCTACATGTAAGTAATTGAAAAATCAGTTTAGTGCAGTGTTTTTAAATGACCCACAAAATCTGTACTTTGATGACTAGACCTCCTAATGAACTTGATGAACCCATGTCTTATCAGTTGGTTTTACATTATAGTCTTCTATAATCCAATTTTAGCATGCCTGGGCAGTTGAAGACAACAGAAAAAAGAGCCACAGTGCAGAAACACAATCCATAATCTGCATCATTGCTTTTATCTCAGTGAGCCAAGATGAGAGACTCAGCCTTTTGTTTGCCATGGGTCTAACTCAGTTACTTAAAAGGAGAATTTAGTTGCCATAGATATGAGACCTTTTTTAACAGTATGGTGGAGCCCTCTTATAGGCACTCCTGGTGTAAGAACATCCTGCTTATAAGCACACGGTGGTCAAGTTCCAATCCTTTTCTATTTACACCAGGGTTATTTTGCCCTGATAAAATATTTTTTTTCCTCAGATATAAGAACATTCTGTTTGTAAGACAAATTCTGAGACTGGATTTCTGAAAACTGCTCTGATATCAGCAGTGACACTAAAGGAACTTCATAACAATACTCTATTCAGCAAAAAAAAGCTGTTTAAAACATTATCTTACATTGTTACTGAAGGTAGGGTATCGACAAAATAATTTTTGCCTTGTTTTACTATGTTAACTTCAGATCTTCTATGAATTTTTCATGGCTGACAGTGAAACCTTCATAAGCACTTCTTTTTGATAAGAACATTTTTGCTTGGCATTTTATGTGTGATTATGACACAGCTCCTCTCATTTGCACAAAGCTATTGTTACTTATAAGTATTTAAGTGCTTTGACATGAATAAAGCATAGGAAAGTAGATGAATGCTGGGTTGCTAAATCTGGTCCCTTGAAAAGTACTGTCATATTAATAAACTGTTGCTGAGTTATTCTTCAGAAGACTGCACTGTTGTCCTTACTGACTAGTACTGTAGCTACCCTTGGGTTGCACTGTAGCCATGTGGTACAGAAGCAGCCTTTTCTTGATACCTGGACCTACTTTGCTTTTTAGTATATTGTATTGTGATGTTATAACACTGTACAGTTAATTTCAATGATCTTCTTTTTCCTAAAAAACACACTCACAATTGGCATTGATTGGCACCCCTGTTGGCAGTTTTCCAGTATATGAGATGCCAGGGACTGGTTGGGCATGGGATCTGCACTATCCTCACCCATTACAGGTGGTCCCATCATGACAGGGTTGAGGCAGATTTCAGGATAATGTTTGCACTGCATTTACCAATGTCATACCTGTCATGGATAAAAAGGGGACTTTGGTCTCCAGTGCTGTCAATCTGGCACCTTTGATGAGCACTAACATTCACTACAAAATTACAAAAGGAATATCTTCCAGACAATATTAATCAGTTCCAGCACATACTGTACCTACCTCATTGGTTAAGTGCTGCAATAAGCTTAGTGTAACACACTGGAACTATATAATAAATACAGATCATTATCCTGAAATGATTGCCTGCAAAGCTATGAGGAAGAACATTGCTCTCATATTTTGTTCCCTTTTTTATAACTGTGTTTATCACCAGCAATGGAGTCCCTTCTTTGTAACAGTTTCTTCCAGGTTTCATTCATGCTACTCTTTTCATCAGATTCAGTTTCGGGACAGTCACTTAACCCCCCTTTGTACATCTTGGGCAGTTCAGTTTCCGTCTGTCTGCACCTTACATTGATCTCATCTCTTTCCCAATTGGTCTTGCTCACTTTTTTCTTATTTAATTTGGGCACATTCTGATTAATAAGATACTTTGCATTAGAAATAACTATCTCAGCAGATGATATTTGCTCATTGTTCCTGTAAACAGCTGTATGATCTAAGCAAAGGTCAGTTTGGTGGGAGCAACCAGGCAAAGGTGAAGAGGAGGAGTGGTGGGAACAACCCGGCAAAGATGAAGAGGAGGAGAAGGAAGGTGATCCACCATTATTTACAGAGATGGGCATGCTGAAATAGTGACCACCACATTCTTGATAAAAACAGCACGTCTGAAAGCTGTCACAGCTCTCTTTGGATATTCTGAGCCGTTTTCTGTAAGGGCAGTTTTGGGACACAAGCCAGTCTTGGGGAGACATTCCACCCAGTGTGTAGGCAGAAAGGCACCAGTCACTCTGCATTATGATCTCCCCTCGGATCCTCTTCATCAAATTGTTTATGAGCACTGACCTTCGTAAAAATACTTCGGGATCCTCAATATTCTTTAACTTTTCCAACGACATACGAAGTACATGGGCCCGCTCTTCAAAAGCAGGCAGTGCCTAAAACAAAGCAAAGAAATTACATTTATGTTTCAAGGGCTTGTTTAGACTAGGGTTGTGCAGATACTATTTCTGTTGTTTCATATAACTCAGATATTGCCAGGTATCTACTAATATAGATCAGATAGTGCAGTATTCCATCAAGTATGCTGGTAAAACTGATTTTGAGTGTATTAGCTGAGTTTCTTGATAACTTGATGAATCAGATGATAGATTACCTGCACTGTACAGCAGTACTTCAGACTCAATTAAAATAATTCTAAAGGGTACTTCTACATAAAACTCAAATTCTAAAAACATTATTTGCTTTATCTTCTCACCGTATGACTCTGACTGACCTTGCTACTATGGGTAGTCCTCACTATATGATATTGTTTAGTCAGTTCAGTACCAATAAGATCCGAAACCAAATCATGCCATGGCAAAAAGTTTAATTTTCAGCTTAATTGCTTATATTTGTAAGTATGATTTCTGTATTAAAAAATAAAAAACTCAAAGAACAATGAAAGATAAAACAGAAGCAATTGTCATCTTAGTCCTTTCTGGTCTCACGCCTGTTTACAGTATTTTGCTAAACTGCTGCTTATGATGGTAATGATAATAATGGTGAATGTGAAAATAATGAGCGTGATATGCCTTACAGAGATAATAATGAGCATGATATGCCTTACAGAGATAATAATGAGTGTGTATTACCATTGTAAATGTGGAGTAAGATGTGTTAATCAGTAAAATATTTAATATAGTTACTGATCAGTAGGTAATGGACTATATATATATACAATTCAAAAACATAGGTATAATGAAATAGTATTTCGCTGATTGAATACATTCATAGATATCAGCACAGGGTAAATGGAGCTAGTCGGGCTAATTTTGGATACCACTGGATCCTGACAACTGCTTACCTGGGATTGTGCAACTTCTTCCTGATTGCCTCCATCCTCCAGTCAGGAGGCAGAATAGAAACTGTGGGTGGGTACAGCAAATACTAACAGCAGCCTGGCTTTTGAACTGCCACAAAGGTTCAGGCTTGCACAATCAGCTGTTTGGGAGCAACAGCCAGCACAGAGTAAACTGAGGCAGTTGGGATCATTTTGGATACCAGTGGGACCTTAAGAGCTGCTTAGCAGGAACTGTGTAGATTTTTCCTGACCCATTCTCCAAACAGGAGGTAGAACAGAGACTGGGTGGAGACATATTAGCCTTTATCTGTGGTCTAGGGTTAGCGTTCCTCCACTGTGGGCCTTAGATGAAGGGACATAGCTTAAGGGTGCCACACTGTGGGCATCAGCGTGGGGTGACCGTTGGCAGCAGATGCTGCTCCCCAAGTGTGACATCCTAGGCTGCCCTGATATTTCATTTAAGTCTTGAAATGAGAAGAAAGAGGGTGTTTAATTGATGGGAGTAAATCATCCAGCAACAAACCATTTAAAATTGTAAGTAAAAATAGGATTAATTAATTTAACTAATGCTTATGAACAAAATACACTAAGTGGTTGGTAACTGGTAATTTACTTTACAAAGGGATTCAAAGGGAAAAGTTGTTATGATCGCTTATCTTTTGAAATAATACATATGGACATAACTTCTGCAATGTGAAATTGAAGATGCATTGATGCTGTGGTGCATAACATTAATTGAATGTGTTATATAATGCAAAATGTATAGCATGGTATATGTTATTTAATGTAGAGTAATTAGGCCTGACAAAGAGTAACACTTTGTTAATAACTGAGTAATGGCTGGCCCACTGGTGCAGTGGTTGGATTTCCACTTGTGACGCCAGCGACCTGGGTTCTGGAACGAGTCCAGGTCACTGGAGGGCCGGTTGGGGGAGAAGGATTGAGCATCCAATGGACAGCTCTCCTTCTCCAGGGGAAGGGGAGGGGACTGGTCCAGCACCTGCTGGCTCCTAGTGGAGGCTGGGAGTAGAGCAGGACACATGGCCCTAAGGGTAACCGGGGGAGGAGCGGACATCAGTGTATGCCATAATGTCACTACGCTGCCCCAGCAGGAAAAAGGGAAAATGCTCCCTGGCTGGCCATATGACCATCCCCAGCCCTCTGCTGCTGCAGAACCCACGACCGGCACACCTCAACGACATCCCGGGCCAAGTCTAGAGTGCACTGGCCAAACCTCACCGGTGTCTTCCCCCTCGGAGGAGGGGGACCCAACCGGCGAAAGGGATATGCCGGGTTACCCGGGGGAGCCACAATATGAGGTGAGTAGCTGGCATGGGGATGGGCAGGCAAGTCGAGAAGGGCCTAGGGGACCCGAAGGAGTGGGCAGCTAGGGAGAAAGGAGGGAGGCATAAAAATAAATAAATAACTGAGTAATATGCTAAGCTACTTAATGGGGGGGGTAGACAGTACTGGTAATTGATCAGGCCTGAACCAGGTAGGCCTGTGGTTCCTGGGTGGGATAGCATTTAAGAATAGTCCCTATCTAGGGTAGGATTGTAAATCCCCAGAGATGTACTGTCTGGAACTACTCCTGTAGGGAAAGCCTGCAGAGGCAGGTTGGAGTAATGGTTTAAAAAAACTGTAGAAGGCCTGGAAAAGTAGAAGTGGTACTGTCTGGAATTACTGTACTGATTTAAGGTAAGCTTGCAAAGGTAGGTGGGGTAATGTTTTTATACCCTTCCTGGAGTAGGCCTGTTAAGTTATGGAGGAGTACTGTCTAGCAATACCTATTTCAAGATTCAAGATTTTTATTTAAAACAGGAAAAAGTGGAACAAACAAATTGAGTTTGCACTCATTTACAGCGGCTTCCTGGTAAAGGTTGGCACAAGAAATATAAATGTTTCTAATACAGGTTTATACATAAACAAATACAAAAAGTATAAAGACAAACAAATATGAAGCAAAAGAAAACTACAGTATATACGCATAAAATAGACAACAGCAAACAATAATCAGCATCACAACTTTGAAATGACTATTGACAAGTGTCACAGCAGACCATTAAACCCATTTTTAGGGCTGCAGTTGTTGTAGACCTGCAGACATCTTGCTATCAGAAAAGGACTCTGCACATTTCTTCCAACCGAACATGTTGGAGTTGCAAAACAGTCACCTCTGCGTTCGTGAAGCACTATGCTTGTTGTCTGTGGTGGAAGTCGCACTACACAATTTTTTATTGTCGGCAGTCATGGCAGAACACAGCACACTCCACTGTGTCCAAGATGGCTGCCAAACTGTACTGTGCATGCGTGACTACTAGTGCATGCGCAGTAGAGTGGCGGCCATCTTGGACATGGCAGAGTGTGCCCTGCTCTGCCGTGACCGCCGTTTTTTTAATTTTTGTTTAATTATGGTTATCTTCCCACTTGATCCTCCCTCTCAGCACCCCCCCAGAAACATAACAATGACACTGGAGGTGCCCAATCCCCCAGTGTTGTGACTGTGTTCCTCCTTGATCTTTTTTTTTTAAATATATCTTTTTTCTCTCCCCACCCGACCCTCCTTCTCAGCACCCTCCCCCAGAAACATAACACCAACATGGGGGGTGCCCAATCCCCCAGTGTCACAGTCGGGAATCCTTGGTCCATTTTCTTCTTAAAGAGGATAAGAAATAATTTCTAACTGGCAGCTGTTTATGAAACTCTTGTTCTCAGAAACGATATGCATTCACCTAAATTATTCATATTTAACTGCACCAGAATAAAAAGTGATATAAAAAGCTGCATTTTGCATTGTCTTGTTTTTATGGGCAGCACTATCACAGTTCTCTTCATGGAACCAATAGTTTGGAGTTTTAACTATGTCATGTTTTGTGCACAGAACTCTAAACAGGGTCTGTTAGGTAAGCAGCTCATAATTAGCATTCTGTACACAAATCATGACATAGTAAAAACTCCACATACTGTAAGTGATCCCATGAAGTGAATCGTAACAGAATGCTGCCCATAAAACACAACAATGCAAACTACAGTTTTATCTATCACTTTTTATTCAGGTACAGTTAAATATGAATACTTTAGGAGAATGCATATTGTTTCTGAGAATAAGAACTTTATAAACAGCTGCCAATTAGCACAAATTTCCTGTCCCCTTTAAAGCTGAAGAAAGAAAACCATCCAGTGATGTCTTTTGTGGCCATTAGTGACCCCTACCTAACCCTCCCACTCAGCACCCCACCACTCCCCCCAAGCCCTTGCTTACTCACTGGGGGGTCCAGCACTGTAATCTTCTGTGGACTGCAGGCACGTCTTCACTATTCAAAGCCAGACCGCGAAGTGAGGAAACAGGTATGCGGTTCAATGTATTTCCATGGGGTTTTGAACTAAGTGTCACAACTTGTCCTTTTTTAATATTTTTGCCCCAGATTTTCAACATGCCTTCTTTGGGACCCCACCACAAGAACAATTCCACTGTCATTACATAGATATGTTCTGAAAGGTGATTTTACAGTCCCTGCATGAAATCACCTTTCAGGCAGGAGCTGAAAATTTCCTCTGCCCTTGTTCATGAGGTTGGAGCATAAGAAGGCTATGTTGAAAATTTGGTGTAAAAATATTTAAAAAAATAATAAAGTTATGAGACTACGTTTAATTTTAAGAACGCAGGCTCGTAACTTCAGCAATTTTCAATATTTTCCCCCCAAATTCTTAACATAGCCAAATGCTTACAACACCTCATGAGTGTGACAGCTGTCATTTTTCAAATCCTAGCAAAATGTTTTTTTCACATCCTGAAAGTTGATTTCGCAGTCCTTGTGTGAAACCACCTTTTGTGTAGGAGCTGAACATTTTCTCTGCCCTTGTTCATGAGGTGAGGTCATAAGAAGTCTATGTTGAAAATTTGGTGCAAAAATATTAAAAAACAATAAAGTTATAAGTCTACACTGAAGTTTGTGAATGCAGGCTCATAACTTTGGTAATTTTCAGTATTTTTACCTTAGATTTACAACATAGCCATATCCTTACAGCATCTCATGAATGTGACAGCTGTCATTTTTCAAATCTTGGCCAAAATATTTTTTTATATCCCGAAAGGTGATTTTGTGGTCCCTGCACAAAATCACCTTTCAGACAGGAGTTGAACATTTTCTTTGATCTTATTCATGAGGTGAGGTCATAAGAAGGCTATGATTTAAATTTGGTGTAAAAATATTTTAAAAAAAGAAAGTTATGATGCTGTGTTGAATTTTGCAAACGTAGGCTCATAACTTTGGTAATATTCAATATTATTACCCAAAAGTTTCAACATAGCCATGTCTTTACTGCACCTCATGAATGTGACAGCTGTTATTTTTCAGCTCCTGCCCAAATGTGGTTTTGCATCCTGAAAGTTGATTTTGCAGTCGCTGCACAAAATCACCTTTAGGCCAGGAGTTAAACATTTTCTGTGCCCTTCTTCATGAGGCAGGGTCATAACAGGGCTGTGCTGAGGTGTCAAAATATTAAAAAACACATTTTCAATATTTTTACCACAAATTCCTTGGCTGCAGCCCTTTTGGCTCTGGCCAGAGTTTGTTTATACTATTCAATGAGGGCAGTGGCCCATCAACAGAATGTAAACACAGAAAGAGAGTTCCAGTATTTTGAACCTTTAAAGGTCTGACACTTCATAGAGTGTTCAACAGTAGGAACAACAAGTTCAACTCAAAATGCTGACCAAAGATTATTTTTAAATGAGGGAAAAGTGAATAGTTCCTGAAGACAAAAGAGAGTTTTCTGTTTAACACACTTCCATGTCAAAGTAAGGATGTGTAAAATAGGCTTCTGATCCAAACTATATCAACCAAGGGACCTAAGTTGGTCAGCGGTGCCTCACAGTACACACAAAAGTAAGTGCATATATCAGAGCATGACTTCATGTCCTGTAGTGGATTATCTGTTACATACACACATATATATTATATTCATTGCAAAAAAACTCAGTTAATGCATCAATTAGGGTTGATAGTATACCAACAAAAATTTGGAAATTCTGTGTTAGGGTAACCAACCCCTACCACCCCCCTCCACCCTCCACAAATCAACAGGCATCGGGGGGTGTGCTGGAGTCATCGGCCCAACTCTCACCCCATTCCATGTGTAAACAAGCTGAGATGGTGCAGTATAGGAGAATGGGGTGAGAGTAAGGCCCGATGACCCCAACGCACACCCCAACACCTGTTGGTATGTAAAGGGTGGGTAGGTGGGGGTGGGGTGGTAGGGGTTGATAACCCTAACACCAAATTTCCAGACTTTCGTCAGTGTACTATCAACCCTAACTGATGCATTAACAGAGTTTTTTTCAATGAATTTCCCTTCTTTTTGAGAAAGTGTAATGTAAATGGTAAGTGGCATGTCATTGTGGGAGTGCAGGGCCCTCTGGACCCTGCGTGCCCCTAATGCTGCCAATTTGTATGTAATGGTATGCATATATGCTCCCACTTACACATAAGTACAGGGACATAATGCAGGCCTAGAGTGATGAAAATGAACCCTTGGAACACTTATTTGCCATTATCTCAGTAACCATAGCAACTATGAAAAAAATTCCACTGCATTTGTATTCATCCCTTTGAAACACCCACGCATGCTAAGCTGTGAGTAGTGAAAAACCTATATCTCAAACTGTTTTTGAGCTACGGGCATCAAAAGGCACCATGGGTGCTGCAATGTTATCCTATGGTAAGTTTTGCAAGAAACTGTGCAATGGATACTCGTAATGTGGCAATGTTTTTAGCCAAATTTTCAACATGGGTTTTTTGGGACCTCCCCTCATGAACACTGGCGCTGTGATTTTGTTAATCCATCCCGAAAGTTGATTTCACACAGCGACTGCGCCATTCTGCGGCATAGGTGCAAAAACACACACTTTGGGCAGGATGTTAAAAATGACAGCTATACTGTTCATGAGGAGGAGTGAAAAAACATCAATGTTGAAAATCTGGAATAAAAATATGAAAAATTTGCGAAGTTACGAGCGTGCATATACAAACTGTGCAATGCATGCTCTTAACACAGTAAATTTTTGGATTTGTTTTGCCAAATCTTCAACATGGGCTTTTTGGAACCTCCTGTCATGGACAATGGCACTGTGATTTTCTTAACACATTCTGAAAGTTGATTTCACACAGCAACTGCACCATTCTGCATCACAGATGCGAAAATAAGTTTCGGGCAGGATGTGAAAAATGGCAGCTGTACTGTTAATAAGGAGGTGTTAAAAATTTGAAGGGAAATTATTAAAAAGTGGCGAAGTTGCAGGGTGCATTGAAACTGCACACTGCACGCTCATAATGCACTAATGTTTTGGAATTTTTGCACCAAATTTTCAACATGGGCTTTTTGGGACCCCACCTCATGAACACATGTTCCTCAGCCCCCATTTAGGTAAACACCTGTTGTATTAGGTAAACACCAACAGGTGTTTTTCTAAATGGGTGTCGAGGAACACGGTGGCAGCATTATTTTGGCCATAAAGTGGCAAGAAAACATTTTTTTTAATAGGGGAGAATAGGCATTGAAGTACTGCCAAAAACTGCATCAGTTCCGCAAATTGTGAAAGAAAGAAGTGCAACATTTTCAAGGGGTCCTGATGGTGGCATTTCTGGGGGTCAGACTGAAAATCTGATGCCCCCAGTGTGCCCCAGTGTGTTCTTCAGTGCCTGATTAGGTAAACACAACTGACAGTGTTTACCTAGGGGCAGTAATTTTTGAATTTCAAATGTTTTTGTCTACTGTTAACTGAAAACAGCTCAAAAACAAACACCAGAGCTTTCATGGTACACATATATTTTTTTCCCATAGGCTATAATGGGAAACTTTAAAGTTTAATAACTTTTGAACAGATTAATATGTTTTCACCAAACCTCCAAAAGGCACCTTCTTGACCCAGTCCCCATATACCCTGAACATTTCAGAGAAGACAGACAAACTGTTTGGGCTATAGAGACAAGCAAAGAATTCAAAAACGTTGAGGATTTTTCACACTTTTTCATGCTTTGCAGCTCCATAACTGAATATCCAACCAGAATGAAACTTTCCAGATCCAGAGATCTATTATACCACATCACACATGAAAATTGTCATGCAAATTGGACAAATGGTTGCAAAGTTATTAAAGTGCAAAGTTTTCAGTTTAACACAGAAGTGGCTATGCAACCCTAACTATACTGGCCCTACCGGGCCAGTATAATACATATATTATATATGTATATAATACACATACATATATTATAGGGGTGTAGCGCACACACACACACACACACACATATATTATAGGGGTGCGGTACACACACACACACACACACACACACACTATCTGAAAGCCCATAAAAAGCTAATTTGAGCGAGCCATTGTGTTTATCTGTGTCTTTGCAGTCCAGAGTTATTTGTACTATATGTAAATCAGCCTGTAATTAAGGGCTGGGGGCAGCCATGTGTTTTAGGCTCCTGACAGGCAATGATGTCACTGAGGGACTTGGCACTGCTTTGACTGTAGATACTGTAATCCAGCAGGTTAAATAGGAAACCGTCTGTTTTATTAAGTGTGTTTTAAGGTGTTATTACAACACTTTCTACATTTATAACAACTGTTTTGTACGTGCATTGAAACTAGTGAGTTATCACCTTTACATTTCAAACTGTTAGTAAAAATAATCCATCTTCAGGATTGCTTTAACCTCTAGGCTATACTGCTAGCTGATCATCAAAAAGTACATATCTCAAGGCTAGCTCTGTGGTGCCAAAAGGTATTGGGGCACCATATCCGGATTTCTAAATCCTGGCTGTGTTCATGTCAGTACACATTTCTGGAATGCCTCAGCATCAGCTTCTGGCTTTTCTATTTTCTCTTACACTTTTGGGTGTGAACTCAGGTCTACAAGATGCAAATGTGGCTACATACCTAGAGCAGGTCATGTAACCTCCCTGTGTTCCCAAAACACACCGGGGAAAAAGCTGTATCTCATTGTGCCTTTCCTGGACAAAGACAGTAAAAACAATTTGAGCATGTGCTATGATTCTGAAAATATTATGCTCGTTCTATTCAGATTTGACTTGAAAAGAAAAAAAGTAGGGCACAATTACTTGTTTATTAATTTCAAAAACATATAGGTGGACACAATTGTTAAAACATGCATAACCTGAAATGCATTGTTAAAAGAGTATTTTACTTCTTTTGATGAAGTTAAAAGTATAACAGTTTCTTACTGAAATACTTTGGACAGAATGGATTTTCTACCGTAACAATGCCAGAATTCTATTGGATTATTTTTACAAACAGTTTGAAATGTAAAGGTGATAACTCACTAGTTTCAATACACATACAAAACAATTATTATAAATGAAGAAAGTGTTGTAATAACACCTTAAAACACACTTAATAAAACAGATGATTTCCTATTTAACCTGCTGGATTATCTACAGTCAAAGCAGGGCCAAGTCCGTCAGTGACATCATTGCCTCTCAGGGGCCTAAACACATGGCTGCCTCCAACCTTTAATTACAGGCAGATTTACATATGAATAACTCTGGACTGCAAAGACTCACAGATAAACACTATGGCTCACTTAACTCATTATTACCTGGGCGGCCATTTTGTGCCAGGTAAACAATGGATAGTTTGGACTTCATAAGGAGCAACTGAAGGTAATGAGTTAAATTAGCTTTTTATGGGCTTTCAGACATTAAGAAATCCTGAAGATGGCAGTTCCCCTTTAATAGCTTTGCCACATTCAATGGAATTGCACAAAATTTTGCATGCGTGGTCTGAGGGAAAAGTCTCCTGAATTGGCAAGTTTTATGATGGACAGATATCCAGATTCCGAGAACAAGAAAGGGCAAAAAGAGGGAAAATTCTTTTTTTGCTGTTTTTCTGCTCTCACCTACAGCCCAGATGGTTTGGAAGTTTGTACTGAAATTTTCAGGGTAGAAAGGGCTTGCCCTAGAATAGTACCTGTCACTGGTTTGGTGACAATATAATAATCTGTTTCTAAGTTACAAGGATTTGAAATTTCAGTTCTGAGCACACTCAGTAGGGTCTTTCAGATGTTTGATACAAAAGAAGAATTTCTTTCTCATGAAAGAAGAATATTCTTTTGTGAGCCAGAATTCTTCTTTTGTGATGAAACAATCTTCTTTCATATGCTAGCCATCATATTTTTGTTTTTCATTTCAGTTCAGTTTATTGTTATATTTCACTAGGATGCAGCACTAGGAAAAAGCCTTTTAGGGCCATCCTAGTTGCAATGTTACAACACATAACAAAAGGACAAATACATAGTTACAAGTACATGTAAAAGAATATAAATATGTACACACACAGTATAAAATTCATGTAGCGTTCAGTGATAACAGGAACAGTTAAATGAATAAGAGTCCAGTATAGCAGACTTATAAGATGAATAGGTTGTCTTGTTTCGTACAGATCGGGGAATCAAATTACATTTGATAGCAGCAGTATAATCAAATCTCATTTTACCATACTTAGTTTTTACATGTGGGACCTTCAAAACCCTCCCTCTGACATCACATAATGATTAACTAGTAGCATTCCATGCCATTTTTTCTGTAAGATAATCAGGGACAGATCCATTTACACATTTATATAGAAAATTACTTATGATTCTGTCCCTTCTGTTTTCTAACAGATCACAGTTAATGTGGGATAACAGGTTACAATGATGATGGGCAGTATAAGGGCCCTTAAGGCCCAAAACAAATCTAGTTAATTTATATTGTAACCTGTACAGTTTCTGTAAGTTGTTCTTACTTGTGTTTCTATATACCATGTACCCATAATTGATCAATGGGAGTATGACTGAGTTAACAAGTATTTCCCTTGTTCC
Source organism: Neoceratodus forsteri (assembly GCA_016271365.2). Classification (NCBI taxonomy): domain Eukaryota; kingdom Metazoa; phylum Chordata; order Ceratodontiformes; family Ceratodontidae; genus Neoceratodus; species Neoceratodus forsteri. The sequence continues at coordinate 1,228,378,690 of CM057450.1, forward strand.
CTGAGCCATGCATTCCCTGTGTCTACTTAAAGCCCCCAGTTTCTGCAAAACCTTAATACAAAGCTGTTCAATATGATAATCAAAATCAAGTCATGAATCCACATCAAACCTTTATATCTGTCATACTACTCAGCTGTTTTCACTTTGACCTGAGGAAGAGAGTTTTATCTCTTGAAAGCTAGTCTTAAAAAAATTTTGTTAGTCCAATAAAAGGTATCACCTGCAACATATTTTTTTTCTCTACAATGAATCAACCCATAAACCTAAATACTTACATGATTGGACTTGGGTAAGTTGCATACCACTTCCAGTTTTTATAGTTATGTTTAATGACTCATCACCAAGCCCCCTTATCTTTTTAGTGTTGCACACCATTGTACTGGTTTTCTTTATGTTCAGTACTAACATATTATCTATAAACCACTTCTCTAGTGTACAAAATTCCTTCTGCAGAGTGATTTCTATGGCATTGCAGTCATTAGCAGTACATAACAAAACAGTGTCGTCTGCGTACATTTTAACATTACTATCTGTACATATTCTGGGCAATTCATCAATGAAGGTGATGAACAGAAGTGACCCCAAGATTGAGCCTTGGGGCACACCTCTGCTCACCTCCCTCAATTCAGACACCATTCCATGGACACAAACCAACTGACTACGGCTGTAGAGGTAAGATTAGACCCATTTTAGAGCTTTCTTACCAATACCCTTACATTCTAGTTTATTTCACAATAGGGGGTAATCCACTGTGTTGAATGCCTTTAATAGAGCCACAAAAACTGCTCCCTCACACAGTTTATTATCGAGTGCATGGGAGATGGTGTCCATGAAATTTATCAATGCTGTATTTATAGAGTGCAGGGGCCTGAAGCCAGACTGCTGGGGAACCTAGAGGTTATTTAAATTTAAATAATCATACAACTGTTTAGGGACCTCTTTTTCAAATCTTTTTGAAACAATAGATAGTAAGGCTATAGGCCTATAATTTTCAGGCAGTTGAGAATCTCCTCCTTTGAAAATTGAGATTATCATTGCAACTTTCCACTTATCAGGAAAAATCCTTGAGCATTGGCTCTGATTAAATAGTTTAGTTAGTGGTGTAGCCACCTCCTCTGCTCCTTCCCTCAACAGTCTGGCCTCCAGTCTGTCCAGTCCTCCAGATTTAGTTATATTTAACTTTTGTAGTTCTTTTCTTATGTCCCTTGGGTTCAAGATTCTGAATCTAAATTTAGGTTGTTTTAATTCCTGGGCTTCATAACCTATTCACTAGATTTTCTTTTTGAATGCTCTGTTTATTGAAAATTTTCTTTTACAGAGACATACACATATAACATACAACAATAGACATCTACTAACACAGACATACTAACATCCCAGTTAAACCATTAATACATATCACATACCAACACATAGATGCAGTTGAGTGTGCATTACAATCCATACTCTCAGACATATTCAAGTATCCATAATTAATCATATAAGATTCAGGTGATCCATCACAATTCATATTGTGCAAGGAAAGAGGGACCATGAGTACCTGTTAGGCCATGGGTGGGCCACTGATAAGAGGGGCACTCTCCCCTTAACTAACAGTTAACCTGAAATTTACATGTTCAACCCTGTACGGAGCATTAGGTTTTCAGATATGCTCAAGGATGCCAGAAAAGGAGCCCAGTCCCTCAAAAACACCTCCTCCCTATCTCTCACAAACCATGTAAGCCTTTCCAATGCTAAGGAGTGGATAACCATTCTCCACCACTCAGTTAGCGTAGGCCCATTTCCAGTGACCCAAGTGGTCTGAATACAGTGCCTAGCCAGCACCAACAGAACCCTTACCTACCTAGGCAGTGGCTGCCACTCCTCCTTCCCTTCCACTACCTCCACCCCAAATAGGCAGACCAGAGGGTCACGAGACAGTCGGTCCCCTAACCCCTTACTCACCTCTTGCATTATCCACCCCCAAAACTTAATCAAGACCGGGCATGCCCAGAAACAATGAAAGAAGGTGCCCAACCCCCTGTTACATCTCTGACATATCGGCGACACTGCCAGATGAGCCCGATGCACTGCCACTGGGGGCCAGTATATTCTATGCAAAAATTTATAGAAGGCCTCCTTAAACTTATTGCACACCATGATCCCCTCCGACATGCCTAGAACCAGCTTCCAGTTCTTATCCAATATTTGTTGCCCAAAGTCCCGCTCCCCACTAGATTTTTTTAACTAGGGGCATGGGTTGATCCTGAGACAAAGTTGGTAGATTAATAAAAAAGTTATTCAAGATCCCTGCCATCTCCTTTGAATCAATGATTACTTCTTCTTGAATTCTTAAGGAAGCAGGAAGCTTTGATTGGACAGGGGTCTGAAGTTGCCTTATTGTCTTCCAGAAATCTCTGGTATTGGTTGCTGATTCAAATGTGTTTCATAATATTATACCTTTCTTCCATAATTAAGCTCTGACACATATTCCTAAATACTCTATACTTATCACAGTCACTTTCCCAGTTAGATTTTCTTGCTATTTTCCATAGTGTGATCCATACCCTTAGATATTTAAAAATATTTCCATTTTTTCATGGCAAACTATTAGGTTTTTTCTCTTGCACTTTGGGTGTACACCTTTCAAAAATCAATAAAAAGTCACTTATAGAAAAATCCACTGCATCCTCCAACTCAGGGATTGAGTCCATCCTATGCCATTAGTCACAGGTAAAATAATGGAGAAGCGCCTACAAACATATATAATAGAACATATCAACAACACAGGATTAACTGATACTTCTCAACATGGATTCATCTCTGACAGATCATGTTTAACTAATCTTATACAATTCTTCAAACCCGTTAGTGCTGCATTAGATAAAGGAATCCCAGTGGATGTCGTGTTTTTAGACTTCACTAAGGCCTTTGATTAAAGTCTCACACAAGATACTACTTTCAGAATTAATAAACAACAAACTACATCCAAATGTCATCATCTGGATACAATCATGGTTGGCAGATTGGAGGGACATGCCTCTGACTGGGGACAGGTAATGAGTGGTGTACCACAGGGATCAGTATTGGGTCCCATCTTATTTAACATTATGGTCTCCACTATGGTTGTAACAAGCAAGGCATGGATGTGCAAGTATGCAGATGACTGCAAGATGGGCTTGTTAGGACATCAGATGGAATGCAGTTGCAAAGCCAACTTGACCAACTAGCATACTGGGTAAAAACCAATAAAATGAAATTTAACATACACAAGTGCAAAGTTATGCATTTGGGATAAAACAACCCACAAATAAAGATGCAGTGAAATTAAACTCCAATGGTGATGTGAACGCAAAGTGGCCACTTAACGTTGTCACTCCACTATGTGGAGTGGCCAAAGCAAAAAGGCTCACTTCACCTTATAATTATTATTCTGCATTGTCATTCCACCTTAACGTGAAATAAGGTGGAGTGACAGCAATATAGCCAGCCTCTCACACATACAGTCACCAGAATTAATGTGCATCCCCAAAATGCTACTGTCTAGTGTCCAGAAAACGCACCAGTGCTGATGAAGCGAAATGATAGCACAACAAGAAATACGAAGTCTCCCAGAATTAATGGTGCACTCAGTCATGCATGCAGTGGTAACACACAGTCACCAGAATTAATGTGCATCCCCAAAATGCCACTGTCTTGTGTCCAGAAAATTCCCCAGTGCTGATGAAGGGAAACGATAGCACAACAAGAAATGCAAAGTCTCCCAGAATTAATGGAGCACTCAGTCACGCGTGCAGTGGTAACTCACAGTTGCCAGAATTAATGTACATCCCCAAAATGCTACTGTCTTGTGTCCAGAAAATTCTCCAGTTCTGATGAAGTGAAATGATAGCACAAGAAATGCAGTCTCTCAGAATTAATGATGCACTCAGTCATGCGTGCAGTGGTCACACAAAGTCACCAGAATTAATGTGCATCCCCAAAATGCTACTGTCTTGTGTCCAGAAAATTCTCCAGTGCTGACAAAGTGAAATGAGAGCATAACAAGAAATGCAAAGTCGGCCAGAATTAATGGTGTACTGCAAAGTGCAAATGCACAGACAGATTAAGATTGCACTGCACACTCAAGATATGCAGACGCAAAGGCACAACAACACCTAACCAGTGCTCACAAATCCAAATCTGGAAGACAATACCTTTTGCTGGTTGGGGGGGGTAGTGCATAGCAGTAACAGTCCACTACCAGTAAAGATAACACAAAGCAGTATAAAACATTCATGTAGGTGCAGTGGATAGCAGGTTCACACTGCTGCAATTACTCTGTGGCACAATAAAGGTGTCTGATTTAATGGCACGTATTGCGCACGCATGCACACACACACACACACACACACACACACACACACACACACTACAAGTAATGTGTAGCAAATTGAAAACCTTTAGTAATATAACCAAATGTTTTGAACAAACTGAAATTATACACTGCTGCACCACAACAATCAGCAAAAAAATTTCAAGAATTATTGAAAATATTACTGTGTGTACATTGACACAGTTATACAAGAAAAATATAACCAAAACAGAAAGACTGCCCTTTTTCTCCCAGTTAATCTGCCTACACCACAGACACCACTCCCCCGAAGCACACTTCACAGTACACAGACTGACTGTTCTAAATTAACATTCAAAATCCACACACATACAATAAACACTCGATGATATGAGCACAGGAGGGTTTCCTACAATCGATGTACTAAATTTTGAGCAAAGAAAATGGCTCAAAAAGGTTTTTTTAACATCTTTTAGAGGATTTAAATCACACAGCTCTGAGAGGAAACTGTCTCCATCTTCCACTACACACACACTACACAGAGATGAGGCTGTGCAGAACAATCTAGAGCCCATATGACCTGCAATCCTATGAAGCATTGCGAAATTCACCTTGGAGCTCAATTACAAGGCGAAGTGATGCAAAGTACATTGATTTCAATGTACTTTGCCTTAAAATTGGTGAAGAAGTGGTTTGGGGAAGGCAGAGTAACACAAAGTCATTGGTTTCAATGGACTTCATGTTCCTCATTATAATGCGAAGTACTCCGCTTCACGTTGCGGGCACTTGGCGGATTCCACATTACTCCGCGAATCACTCCGCTGAGTGAATTTCGGCCACTTCACCCACCACTACCCACAAACAGAGTATAAATTAAATAACATCACCTTGCAAACTACTGTTGAAGAAAAGGATCTGGGTGTAATAATATCTGACAACATGTCCTTTGACAGAAACTGCTCTGTTATGGTCAAGAAATATCATAAAATAATAGGATCAATACTTGGTAACATAAAAAGTAAAGACCCCAAGGTAATTGTAACACTTCATACCAGCCTGGTATGTCCCCACCAGGAATATTGTTCCCAGTTTAGTGCACCACATACTATAAGAGGTAAAAAAAAATAATTGAAGGTGTGCAAGGAAAAATAACAAAAACAATTAAGCTTTTTAAACACCATAGTTACTCCCATAGACGTACTGAACTAAATTTATACTCTATTCGGTACAGGCAAATTAGAGGCGACCTATGCCTGACATATAAAGCTTGGAAGGATGAACTTATAAGGGAGACAATAGGACTCTTTGGGTATGAAGGTCTAAAACCAACAAGAAGTAATGACTTAAAACTTTTAGGAGACCAGAATATTACAACTAAAAGGAGTACATTCTTTAGCCAGTGGGTGATCACAATGTAGAATAAACTCCCTCAGCATGTTGTAGACAGTACCAATATAATGATCTTTAAACACAGATTAGACTTATATATGGGAAATAAAAAAAAATGATTTCCACCCATGAGACATATAAGTGGTGAGTACAATAAAAGGCCCTATAGTTTATTGTATTCGTATATTACCTATGAACCTATCTTTTCCGATCCCCAAAATTGAAAACTGATAAAAATGATGCCCTGGAGAAAAACACTATCATGTCAAACGAGAGAATGTATTTGAGCGATTCAGTTTGAGCGACTGAAGAATAGCATGTGTCATTTTAGCAAGTTGTGCTTATTAGCGAATGTAATGTCAGTGAGGGTGACTTGTAGTTGGACAGTATTTATCATGCAGTAGTAAGTAGTGCGGCCTCAGAGATGGTTATTAATAGTAAGGGTGGTTCAGAGGGAGTAGCCTCCAGACTGGGGGTGGGGGGACACAGTCCCCCTCAGAAAATAAGTTGTTGTTTTGATGTTCACTGTTTTTTTCATATTTGCTGCATTTGCTCGTGTTCATTTGTGTTCGCTCATATGGTCAGTGCTGTTTTTTTCCACTCTTTTGACATGGAACTAAGAAACCAAACACATGACTCTAGCTAAACAGGGAACATTTAGCTCAATTCTGGAGATTGTTTTTTGGAAAAATGGCCCCAAAATATGTTTTTTTGGATATTCTAAAAATCCTTACTGAGGCTTCCTTCATGAGTTGAATTTCTTGTTTCGCGAATCTCATGAAAGAAGATTTCTGTCTCACAAAAGAAGAATCTCGGCTCACGAAAGAAGATGGTGGAATTTCATTTTCATAGTTCTTTCTTGAGCCGATCTGCTTCTTTTGTGATCATGACATAACTCAGGAAAGAAGAATCTGGGTCCATGAAGGAAGATGGTGGGACTTTTTTTTTTCATAATTCTTTTGCGAGCTGACCTTCTTTCATGATTTCTTTCATGAGTCTTGAAAGAAGGTCGACTCACAAAATATGTATGAAAAAATCCTGACACCATCTTCTTTTATGAACCAAAATTCTTCTTTCATGAGTTGTTTCCCAATTCATGAAAGAAGAAGGTTGCATTATAAAGGAAGAGGGTGGACTTAGATTTTTTTCACAGTTCTTTTGTGAGGTCAAACGAAAAAACGATTGTTCTAAAAATCTAAACAGACTGGGTGCTCACCTCCATTACCGCTTCTCTTACCATCTCCCCTCCATGTTATCCACCCCCCTTTTGTTTAATATACTTGGTGGCACCAGGGTTCCCACCCCTGGTGCCACCAAATGCCATCTAGGCACTGGGGTGCCCAATCCTCAGTGTTGGCTTCTGTCCCCTTACAAAAAAGAAAATTGTCCCTCATTGATCTTTTTTTAAGGCCTAAAAAAAAAAGAAACCAATCCATTGGTGAGCTGCACCCCAGCACCCACATCCACCACACCCCAATCCCCCACTCAGCACCCACCACCCAAACACCCCCACCATACACCTTCATACTTTCTCTCACCTGATCATCTCCCATGATGCCTTCAGCCATGTTCTTGGTATGAAAATAGCAGGGCTTTCTTGAAATCTGAAGCTGCAGCTGGAGTCATGCTGCTGGCTTCAATAACAGCAGCAGTGAGATGCAGATCCTCTGATCTGTCTCTGTTTCTCTCACTCTGTCTGTCTGTCTGTTTATCTATCTATCCATCTTTTCTTTTTTTTTAAGCAGCCCAGGGTGCCCACCCCCAGCATTGCTTCTGTTGCCCCCCATTCCCCTCCAGTTTGCCTGCTCTCCCTTCTATTTATGATAAAATAATAGCAGATCGGGATGCCCACCCCAAGGACCACTTCTTCCAAACCCTCTCCTATCCAGGTGTTCCCCCCAAAGAAATAGGTAGCAGCATCAGGGTGCCCACTTCCAGTGCTGCATAACACCATGCCGACACTGGGGTGCCCAATTCCCATTGTTTGCTTCTGTCCCCCACAATAAAGAAAACCCATCCTTCATTGATCTTTCTTTTCTTCTTATACCTGAAAAAAAAAGAAAACAGTCCATTGGTGATCTCACCCCATACCCCCCAGCTATCTCACCTAGACCCCCCCACTGAGCACCCACCACTCCACACCTCTCTGACACACACTCACTCACCTGAACATGTCCCACAATGTACATCCACTCTGTGATCGAAGACATATATTGCTGCCGGAACCAGAGACCTCAATATGAAAACATAAGGTAAGTGCAGTTTAATGTATTTCAATGGGGTTTGAACGTTTGTTCATAACTTTGTCATTTTTGAACATGTTTTCACTAAATTTTCAACATGGCCTTTCTAGGACCCCAACTCATGAATAAGGGCAGTGGAATTATGGAAATCCATCCTTTTAGGTGGGATTTGAATATTTTCTCCACTCTTCTTTATGAGGTGGTATCATAAGAAGTCTGTTTTGAAAATGTGGGGTAAAAATAATGATGAAGTTATGAGTGTATGTTGAAATATTTCAACGCACATTCATAACTTTGGTAATTTTCACTATTTCGACCCCAAATTTTTAATATAGTCATTTTTTTCACACCATGTCATGAACGTGACAGTTGTAATTTCTCAAATCCTGGCCAAAACATGTTATCAAACCTGTGGCACAAAATAACATTTTGGGTGAGATATGAAAAGTGTTACTTGAGGTTCATGAGGTGAGTTCCTAAGAAGGTGATGTTAAAAATGCGGGGTCAAAATATAAAAAAACCCAACAAAGTTATGAAGGTACAATCACATTTTTCTACACATGATCATAACTTTGGTAATGTTTTGATATCCATCACTGCTCAGATGTGCAGTGTCAGCAGGGCCCTGCAGTTCCATAGGTGGATGGAGTCTTTCCTTGGCACAGGGCCTAGATGGACCTGTGCATCTGCATCTCTTCACACAGGTCCCAAAGGGACCTGTGTGAGGGAGGATACAATTCCACTATCTCAAAAAGAAAGGAAATTCTTTGTGAAAAACTGCATTAATGCACCAATTGGAGTTCAGCTTAATGCAACAAAAGTAGGTAAATGTGGCATTAGGGTTTCCAACCCTAACTCCTCCCCACCTCCACCTCAAGCAGCATAAGGAAAAAACATTAGAGTTTTGGGTCTCCTAAATCTTGGCAAATCAGTGGTGGGGTCTTCCTTTGGGTTTGCCAACCCTAGTGGTCACCCCCTCCCCTGAGCAAACAAGGTCGGATGTGATCTCTGTTCTTCAGGCAGGGTCAGCAGGGCCCCGCGTGAATAAAGCTACAACAGATTTTGTTGGCAACATGCGGTGATACATACTTCACTGCCTTTGAAGAATGTATCAGTATGAGGCACTGGACTGGAGCATGCACAGTTTTGTGCAATTTCATTGAACAGGGGCAAAGCTATTAAGGTGCAAAGTTAGGGGTTTAATATTAAACAGTCTACTCAACCCTAACTACAGTGGTGCTACCGTGTTACTATAATTCTCTATGTAGCTGTAGATATTATACTGTATATAAATCTATTAATAGCTTTGCCCTGTTTAACAGACTTGCACAAAATTTTGCATATACAGTCTGGGGTGCAAGATGTCCTGATTTGCCAAATATCATTCCAGTTGGATGTGTGGATTTCAAGATACAGATGTGTTTTTAGGAAAACTGGGGTTTGCTGCTGTTTTTTTTGTCTATGCCTGTAGCCTATAGTCTGCAGCCTAGTCTGACATTTTCAAGGGTAGAAAAGGCTTGCCCTAGAATGATGCCTTTCATTGGCTTGGTGAAAAAGTATGAATCTATTCCTAAGTTATAAGGATTTGATATTTTTGTTCTGAGCATGCTCAGTAGGGTATCAAAGTATATCCAAAAGACCCTACTGAGCATGCTCAGAACTCTTATAACTTGGGAATGGATTAATATATTTTACCAAACCAATGAAAGGCATCATTCTGTGGCAAGGTCTTTTTCACCATGAAAATTTCAGACCAAAATTCCAAACCATCTGGGCCATAGGCGATGACAAAAAAACAGCAACCCGCACCCCCCCCCCAATTTTTCCTAAAAATGCACTATCCAGATTTGGATTCTGCACATCTGACTAGAATGAAACTTGGGAAATCAAGAGACCTTGCCCCCAGACTGTGCATGCAAAATGTTGTACAATTCCATTGAACAGGGACAAAGCCATTAAGGTGCAAAGATACACTGAGCAACCTACTCAACCCTAACTATACTACGCCACTATTTTTATATATATATATATATATGTTCAATAGGACCACCACCTCTTGAAGGATTGGCAGCTGCCGTGAAACATTTCAGTCATATGGATGGTGCTCCACTCCATAAAGCTAGCAGAGATTAGTGCAATTTAAAGTTTTTAAAACTGATACTCATAGGCTGCTTTTGAACTGTAAAGTGGACAAGTGCATATAGGGGACCAGGAAGCAACTTGGGAGCCACAGGAAGGAGCTTGGGAGATATGTTAGGGGAGAGAAATCTGAGAAGATGTGCGACAGCTATGGATCAGTTGTGGCACACCAGGAACAGGGGTCCAAATTGGCACAGGGCCACTAGCCAAATGTTGGTAGATTTTGTATCAGGTTAGTAAAACTTTCCTTCAGCTAGCCCTGCAGGCTTGTACTGGAGAAGGTAACATTTCAATAAGTACTCCAGCTGGGGCAGGAAATGTCTGTGGGGCTAGTGGATTTTCCCAGTCACTGGCCCTGCTGGTTAATGGATGCAACATTAAATTTTGATCCCTCCTCCAAGTCTAAAACAGCAGTGTACTGGATTTTTGGCATACATTGTGGCCATACAAATGGCACTGTACCCCAAAAATCTAGCAGGGGTCAGTGCAATTTAAAGTTTTTAAAACTGATACTCACAGACTGCTTTTAAACTGCAAAGGGGACAAGTGCAGGAAAGGGACCAGGAAGCAACTTATGAGACACAGGAAGGAGTTAAGGAGATATCTTAAGGGAGGGTAAGCTGAGCAGCTGTTTGACTGCTGTAGACCAATCAGAGCAAACCAGAAAGCCCTGCTCTGAGTTTAAATTCAGTCACCATGTCCCATCATGCTCATGTCAGAGAGCTTGAGTGGAACAGAGTAGGAATGGAATAGGTAACTTGCATCTTAGGCATCTGCAGAAATCAGCAGGTAACCACAAGTAAGTAGGGGGCTCTGCTGGGCTGACAGGAGACGGTAAGGTACTCCTAAACACTGAATATACTAACTATTACAGTTATATAATAAATATAGGTGGTGTGGTAGAGGGCAATTACTGGGAGAAAAAGAGATGGGTAGCAATTACAGGTGGAAAAACAGGAGAAACCCTATCTGGTGTAGGGTGACATAGCAGTTCAGGATGGTAAAAGGGGTTTGTTTGTTAAAAGGAAGATGTAATGAGGCAGGGGGTACAAGGAGAGCTATAACTACAACTAAATACTGTTAAAAGGGAAAGCAGCTTTAAGCACCCCCTTCAGGGGATGCTTACTAATGTGACCCTCTCCTCCCATCCTTTCCATGTTTGGTTTGGGGGGCTGATTACCTGCTGGGTGGGCAGAGTCAGTCCACCTCCCTGGGTATTTTTTGGGCTGGTTTGGGGTTTGGGAGGAAGTCAGCAAGAAAAAGACATGAATGTAATCAGTGGGTTGGGGCTTAGGCCCCAGCACTGCATTCGGGCCTTGGCAGCTCGGTGACTGGTAGTTCCACTCAGGAATGGAGGGTGGCCAAGGGTTCTGCAGTGATTTGGGGGCTGGGTTTGGTTTTCAGGAGCCATGGCCTGGGGATGAAAATGTGGCCTGCATGCATGCACCGCAGTATCAGGGTGGGGGTTGGGGCCTAGTCCTTGTGATGAGCCAGGATCAGAAGGAATGGTGGGGGTGGTGCAGTGGTGGCAGTCTGCACCATGAGGCAGGGTGGTGGTGGCAGTCTGCCTGCCCTGTACCCAGGTGGCACTCCATTCTGAAGTCCAGACAGCCTGCAGGGAGAGATAGAGAGGTAGGTGAGACCCTGGGATTGCCTGTGTTTATCTAGGTCTGAGGATGCAGGGGGGCCTGGCTCTATAGCCCCAAGTTGCAGGATAAAGGAGAATTTAGGCATAGAGAGCTGCAGCATGTTAGGCCACTATACGTTTTGGAGTCTGAGTGGTTGGCAGGAGTTGAGCTGCACTGGGGAGTCAGGCTAAGGTGTCAACTGTAGTGTGGACTGGTAATGCTGTTGCCTGAATGAGAACCCCTTAAATCTGCTGGAATCCAGCTCCATGGCCTTCTTGGCCTTAAGTTTGTGTGCCATGGCTTTGTGCCACTGTGTAAGCTATTCTCCCTTTAAGCTATGTCCCCAGCTCCTGGGAGCTGTATGTTTGGCCAGTTAATAAATTAATTTGTTGTTTTATGTTTTATTAGTGTGTGGCCTCTTGCTGTGTTTTTCATGAATTTAAATGTTGCCTTTATTCTAGCTTGCTCCCCACAGTACAGTCATCAGCTTATGGTTCCCCCTGGCTTGGGCTGCATATTGCAACTGCTTCTGAACCCTTGATCAGGTATGTGTCATCTTTATTTTTTTCTCAGGATGGTTCTCATCAAATTGTTGCCCTCTCCCCTGACTTTCTCCATCTGGTCCATAGACACAGTGGGGAGGGGGTGGCTTACACAGCAAACACCCTATCTAGGGTAAGGTGTTAAAGTCCAGATAAAGAGTGTAAGTGGGAAAGGAGCAGACAGGGGCAGCAGTGGAAAGCTACATTTATAAGCAGAATGTGAGATTTTTGTAGGGGTCGGTATGGGGGTTTTAGGGTTGAAAACCCTAAAGCCACATTCCCCTAACTTATGTCACTTTAGCCTGCACCCTAAATTTTGCACTAACACATTTCTTTGCAAAGAAATTCTTTACTTTTTGAGATGTTGAGTGTAATTGTATCCTTATTTGTCTGTTCCAGGCCCTGTGCTCCCATGCAGCTGTACTTTTTGAGATGGTGTAATTGTATCCTTCTTTCTCTGATGGAGCGCAGGGCACATCGTCCATACATGAATACATATTGTTGATGTGGTAGTGCAGGGCCCTCCAGGCTCTGCACTTCCATTTGTGGGAGAGCTGCAACCAAATTGTCAGCATATACTTCTTATTACCCCATCTTATGAAGCAAGTAATAAAAATTGTCAAATGCACGTCAAAATGTCATGCCATGCCACTACAATGTAATTCCATGCCACAAGCACAAAAAGACATTTTGGCATAGGTTTTAAAAATGACAGCTGTCATGTTCATGAGGTGGTGTAAAGAAATGGCTATGTTCACAATTTGGAATTAAAATATTTAAAAGTACAAAACATACGAGGGAGCATAGGTAAATTTCAATGGATCTGCATAAGTCTGCTCTGTTAATATTTTTGGACCCCACATTTTCAACATATCCTTCTTACGGCCCCACTTCATGAACAACCGTATTAAAAATTTAGAAATCCTGCCCAAAAGTTGATTTTACCAACTGACTACAAAATCACCTTTTGGCCAGGATTTGCAAAATTCCACCAACATTGTTCATGAGGTGGTGCCTCAAAAAGGATATGTTGAAAATTTGGTGTCAGCACTCTGGAAAATGATGAACTTATGCACCAAACTTGCAAACCCCACTAAAATACATTAAACCACACTTACCTTTGTTGTATTCCAGTTGGCATTTCCGGCAGCAAGATTTGTCTCCTGTACCAGAGTGGATCTTCACCCTCGGACCTGTTCAGGTGAATGAGGGTGTGTTTGTGGGGGGGGGGTCAGGGTGCAGGGTAGTGGGTGCTGAGTGGGAGGTCTGAGTGGGGGGGTACAATTGGCAAAATACTGTTTTTTTCAGCTTAAAAAACATTGATGGACCATTTTCTTTATTGCAGGTACACACGTATATCAGGGGTGGGGTGGGGGAGTAGCCACTAGACACCAGGGATACAGCATGGACCTGTGGGGACAGCCATCGGAGGGTGGGATGTGTCACTAGACACCAGGGATAATAAGCTTTAAAATTATGGGGACTTCTGTGCTCTGGGTCCTATTTGTAAAAAAGCTTTTCGATTGGGGGTGGTGTGGGGGGCAGCCAGTAGACATGAGGGATACAGCATGGACTTATAAGGACAGCCATCAGAGGGTAGGGGGCACTAGACACCAAGGATAATAAACCTTTAAATTACAGGGAATACTGTGCTCTGGGTCCTATTTTTAAAAAGCTTTTTTAGCAATCTGCCAAGTATCCAGGGCTTCGATAATTATTTCCGCCTGGTCTGCTAGTACATCTTTGCAATCATCAATGTTAATGCATTCAGATATGTATACAACATCAATATTAATAGCTTTTGTCATGTTCATTTTAAATATGCACCAATTAAAGACAATAGCTATTAATACTGATGCTGTATAAATATTTGAATGTATTAATGTTGATGATCACAAAGGGGGACTATCAGACCAGGCAAAAAGAATTATGCAGATGATTCCTCACCATCCATATTATCATGTATCCCCTTGGCTGTCAGTAAAAGTATATGCCATATAACCTTGGTGTCTAGTGGCACCCATTCACCCTTCAGTGTCTGTCCCCAAAGAAACTTATGCTTGCTCTGGTGTCTAGTGGTACCCTGCAGCCTCACATGTCTCTCAGAGCCTGAAAAAAGGAAACGGTCCTTCAATGTCTTGTTTTTTTTAATGTGTAAAGAAAAGAAAAGACCATTGTTGATGCGACCACCCCCAACCCAACCTCCCACTGAGTATCCACCCCTGCACCCCCAGACCCACCTCAATCATCTGAACAGGTCCCAGTGTGAAGATCCAGTTTCCCATCAAAGACATGTTTTGCTGCTAGAACCAGCAACTGCTATATGAGACATAAGGCAAGTGCAGTTCAATGTATTTCAATAGGATTTTCAACTGCACTTACCTTATTTGTTATATAGCAGTCACCGGTTCCAGTAGCAAGACGTGTCTTTGATGGGAGAGTGGATCTTTACACTGGGACCATGTTTAGGAGAGTGAGAGTATGTGGGGGGGCTGTGGGCTGCAGGCTGGTGGGTACTCAGTGGGAGGTCATGCTGTGTGGGGTAGAGGTGCATCAGCAATGGAGTTTTTATTTTTATTTACAGATTAAAAAAAACAAGACTCGAGGGACTGTTTTCTTTTTTTTCAGGCTCTGAGACACATCTGAGGGTGGAAGGGCTAGATACCAGGGATACATATATTATTTACCAGAAGGGGAATCAAAGGGTGCCACTAGACACCAGGGAACACATCATTATTAGGGAAAGAGACTTGGAGGTTGGGGGGTGCCACTAAACAAAGGACATGGCAATGGAAGGGTAGGGGTGCCACTAGACAGTAGGCAAACACACAGAAATCATGGAGATCACACAGAAAATACTTCTTTCATTTGAAAGAATATTTTTTTCATTTCAAACGAAAAACCTGAACAGCAAAGGATTTCTTCAAACAAAAAAAGAATTGGTCAAAAACTAAGCCTGAAATCCTTTTCCATGTGGATAGATCCTTTGTCATGTGACTGAAAATATCAAATGAAAAAGGATCCATTGTCATGAATAAGCATTTGGGACTTTGTTGTTTTTCAGGCTAAGTCCCAAGTTCTTTTTTGTGAGACGGGATCCTTTTTCATTTGAACAAAGAAGGAGTCATGAAAATAAATGGAAAAAAAAAACTAAGTCCAAATCCTTTTTCATGACATTTCATTTGAACAAAAAAGGATTCACGAAAACCCCCTTAGTGAGTCACAAGAAAGGATCTAAATTATGAAAAAAAAATCCAGGGAAATGTTTTCACCAGATAAGGGCCAAATGCCCCTATTAGAGTCTTGATGAGCAAGATACATGTTTTGTTGTCTCTGCAGGATGTCATTTTGGGTTTTTAACATTTTTTTTTAAAACAACCGAAAACAAGATGGCGGAAAACAAAAAAGGAATTTTCTGGCATGAAAAAGGATTGGTCTCAAACAAACAAATGATCCTTTTTCTTTAGCCCAAATTATTTTTCGTTCCAGGAAGCTATCTAGCAGACTGTTTTTCCCATTGACTAAAATGGGAACTATGAAATTTAATAACTTTTGAATGGATTAATATTTTGTCACTAAACAAGCAAAAGACACTTCTGTGGTCCATACATATATATATATATATATATATATATATATATATATATGTGTGTATGTATAAAAGAGATACAAGTGACTTGAAAAAGTATTCAACCCCCTTGAAAGTTATCAGATTTGTCTGGATTACAAATGAGACTTACATATATTATTCCAGTCAGTATTTTTATTGCAAAGTCATATGCTCTAACAGTATATTGTCAAAGCCAAAATTAATTATCCGTCAGCAGATCTTTTAAAGAAAATTAAAAACTGGAAAATGCTGCTTGCAGAGGTATTCAACCCCTACACATTAGTATTTGGTAGATCCACCTTTTGCTGCAATAACAGCTTTAAGTCTTTTGGGGTAAGTATCTACCAGCCTTGCACACTGTTCGGGAGTGATTCTTGCCCATTCTTCTTGGCAGATTTGTTCCAGGTTGTTCAGGTTGGTTGGGTGGCGCTTGTGGACCGCAATTTTCAAACAGTGCCACAGATTCTCGATCGGATTGAGATCTGGACTTTGACTTGGCCACTGTAGGACATTCACCTTTTTGTTGTTTAACCACTCCTGTGTTGCTTTGGCCTTCTGCTTGGGATCATTGTCCTGCTGAAAGGTGAAGTTTCTCCCAAGCTTCAGTTTTTCAGCAGACTGAAGCAGGTTCTCTTGCAGTATCTCCCTGTATTTTGATCCATCCATTCTTCCTTCAATTTTAACAAGATGCCCAGTCCCTGCCGATGAAAAGCATCCCCACAGCATGATGCTACCACCACCATACTTCACTGTAGGGATGGTGTTTCTTGAGGCATGGGCAGTGTTAGGTTTGCTCCACACATAGCGCTTTGAATTTTGGCCAAAAATCTCTATCTTGGTCTCATCAGACCACAAAATCTTGTGCCACATCTTAGCTGGGTCACTCTCATGCTTTCTGGCAAACTCCAGACGTACTTTGATATGGTTCTTTTTGAATAATGGCTTCTTTCTAGCCACCCTCCCATACAGGCCAGTATTATGCAGAGCTCTTGATATGGTTGACTGGTGCACCTTCACTCCACTCTCAGCCACTGAACTCTGTAGCTCCTTCAAAGTGATTGTTGGCCTCTCTGGCTTCCCTCACTAGTCTCCTTCTTGTTCGGATGCTGAGTTTTGAGGGACGGCCTTGTCTAGGTAGTGCCTGGCTGGTGTGATGCAGCTTCCACTTCCTCACTATTGATCCAACAGTGCACACTGGGATATCCAAACACTTGGATATTATTTTGTACCCTTTCCCTAATTTATGCATGTCTATTACTTTATCTCTAACTTCCTTAGAATGCTCTTTAGTCTTCATTTTCACACCCTTCCGTCAGATTCACAGTCTGACCAATGGTCATTAAACTGGGGGGTTATCCAGAAAATGTGAGCTACTTTAATGTTTCAGAGGTGAGACCAATTGTAAGCCAATTGTGTCCTCGTTAGGGCAATATTTTCATCTGTGTAAACTTGGAGCTTCAGAGCACAGGGTTGAATACTTATGCAAACAGCATATTTCAGTTATTTATTTTTCTTAAAAATATTTTCTAACATAAAACCAATGTCACTTTAAAATAATTATTTTGAGGGTCAGTCTTTTAAATAAAATATTACACAGAACAAAATCTCAATGTATCATTTGTCATTCAGACAAATCTGACAACTTTCAAGGGGGTTGAATACTTTTGCAAGTCACTTGTATATCACTGACCACATGTGAGATATCACTTTTTATCTTCACAGTTGGGTATGTCACAATGGATATCTTGACCAGTTGGGTATGTCACAGAAAGTTTGGAACTCATTTAGAATGTTCAGCCCCAATAACAGTACTACCCTTATTCCAATGCAAATAACTTTAAAACAAAAAATGATAGCATTGTACTGTGAGCACAAAAGTATACATATACATTTTTATTTATTTATTTATGACTTTGATAACCAGGTAGGTGCACTGGTCCAAGGGAGATTGAAATATATATATATATATATATATATATATATATATCAATGTGTGGTACATAGCTCAGTCTTTGTGCATACTTATGAGCTGAAAGATATATGCTTGATGTTTAGAACTTGAGCTTTAGTGTTTCTCTACATCCCACCCTCTGTGAGATACTGGGTAGGTGTAAGATTTAAGCCCCGGTGTAGAGAGTGAGACAAGAGTGCCAGAGAAGGAGGAAGAGGCAGGGGAGGATAGAGGGTGTTTTGAAAATGCTCAAAGCTGGGCAAGTGTAAGACTGAGGTTTAAGAAGGGGATGTGGGAGGAGCAATCCCCCCCTCATTGAACCTCAGGCTAAAGCCTTCCAATTCAATGTGTGTTACATAGTTCAGTGCTTGTGTATACTTATGAGCTGAAAGGTATATGCTTGATGTTTACAACTTGAGCTTTGGTGTTTCCCTATAGTCCACCCTCTGTGGGATACTGGGTAGGTGTAAGATTTAAGCCACCCAAAAAGGAGAATTAGTGTAGCAATTATCTTCTCCATCTCTGGAGAGTGTGACCAGTAGCATGCAGGAGAGGATAAAACCCCTTTGGGGGAAACCTCGGAGGACCCATGACTACTGACCTGCCCGTCCTCTGGGCATACTAAGAGGAGAATAATTCTAAATGTGCCTAAGATTTTAGTTATGATTATGTCCAAGGATTTAGTCTGATTTGGTGGTCAAAGAGTCCTGTTTCTGAGGTCAAAAATGAGCAGGAAGTCAACACTGAAGATGAAGGTTTGGGCAGATGAAGAGATCCAACATGGAATGATATCTGGATGAAAGATGATGATTAATCCATGTCCAAGGTATCTTTTCAGAAAGAAGAAATTGTCTTGAGATGTCCAAGGAATTGAAATGAGTTCCATGGAGAATCTTGGCTGGAACTGGAACAGCAAGGAGGTGAAGTGCAGTAGAATAAGTGAATGAACAGATGAAGTAGGTAGGCCCAGACGTGGGCTAGCTGGAACATGGGACCCCATGTAGGTCCAGTGTAGGCAGTTTGAATGCTCGAGCAATAGAGTAGGTCTCGGTGGTCAAAGGAGGCAAGACCCCATGTGGGTCTGCTGTAGAGAAGATGGAAATACATTGAGTAATGAGAAATGCCCTGTTGTGGGGCACGGTAGGAGTCAGAATGGCGTGACCCCCATGTGGGTTCACCATTGAGATGGCACACTATGATACAAGGTAAGGAGGTGAACCCCCCCGGCTGAAACTGCCTGTAGATGATAGAGAAATACATTTTAAATAATAAGTAATACCTCATTGAGGGCATGTTAGCATAGGGATGGCGGGTTGCTCCCTCAAGCCCTTCATTGCTGTATTATGACATAGACCTGTTGATGGGATGCCAGGACCCCCCATGGTCCACCATGTGGGCATGTGGGGTCCTGATCCATCAACGTCTATGTTGATGGGATGCCAGGATCCCACATGGTCCACCACTGCCGTAGTGTTGAATAGTCCAAGGTAAGGAGGAGCAATGAGTAAGGCTCCTTTGTGGGGGATACATGATGTGACTGGATGGCAGGACCCCACGTGGTCTGCCATCACATAGTACATAATAGTCCATGGTAAGGAGCATGAGTGTTTGAGATGGTGGGACCCCACGTAGTCCACCATTGCCATTTCACTGACTGCGTGATTGGGATGGCGTGACCCCACATGGTCTGCCGTTGCCATGGTATTGAGTAGAGTATGTTTGGGATGGCGGGACCCCATGTAGTCTGCCATCACCATAGAATAGAGTATGATTGGGATGACAGGACCCCACGTGGTACGCCATCACCATGGTATAGAGTAGAGTATGTTTGGGATGGTGGGACCCCACATGGTCTGCCATCACGATGGTATGGAGTAGAGTATGTTTGGGATGGCGGGACTCCACGTGGTCTGCCATCGCCATAGTATTGCACTTGTCTGAGCTAAGGATGGTGGGACCCCCTGCGGTCTGCCATCGTGGTATAGTGCATAGTCCAAGGTAATGAGGATGAGATCCCAAGAGAGTCCATCTGCAGTAATGGAAATGAAAGTTGAGCAATGAGTAGATGCCCCCTCGTGTGGTGAATATGTGTGGGATGGCAGGACCCACATCCGCCATCATTGTAGATTGCACTATCTGAGGTAAGGAAGGCAGGACCTCCCCACAGTCCGCCACTGCAGTAGAAGTGCATAGTTCAAATGGAAGGTGGACGAGACCCCATGGAGTCACTAGTAGTAAATGGAAATACGTTGGAGCAATGAGTGATACCCCCTCGAGGCATGGTCAGGTGGATGGTGAACCCCAGCAATAGCAGGACACTTAAATCCGGAAGTAGAAATGGACCAGCAGACCTCAAGACTGTCCCAGATCAGAAGGGATGTCCCTGATGTGCCGCAGAGTAGTTCCATATCACATTCCACAAGTCAGCAATGGTTGTGAAGGGCAGGGTGTGCTGTTATTGGACAGCCAGTGGACATTAGTGAAAGGTTCAAGGCTGTCCGACTATGACTGATTGGTTGTCAATGTAGTTTGTAGACTAACATTATTTCCAGAGTAGCATCATGTGTTGTAGGCTAAAATTATTTTCAGAGTAGCAGCATGTCTTAATGAATTGTCATGTTTGCATGGCCCAAAATAAAATGTACCCACAGTAGCAACTGATGAAAGAAGGTAAATAAAGCACTGCATCATGGGTATGCAAATAATCAATTGTCTGGTATCACTGTAGTGTGTTATGCAATACCAGGCAATTAGTTATTTGCATACTCATGATGCAGCGCATTCATATGTGGTGTGTTACCTCATAAAAAATAAAACTGTAAAACTGATACTATAAAAGAGATGTTCCCACACTATAAAGGAGATGATCTGACACTTGTTCTCTGCCTAACTATGAAATGATTTAGCCATGACAAAAATTTTGTGACAAAAATTTTGTCCCCCCCACAATATAAATAAATAAGTTTTCTATATGAAACTAAGCTTGTGCTTCTGTTCTTTGATTGCAAGGGATCAAACTATCTTGGTAAGAGAGGATGTATGTATGTACGTACGTGTGTATGTATATATATATATATTTATTTATTTTATGGTAGCACGGTAGTGCTACCATAGTTAGGGTTGAGTAGCCCTTTTAAGGTTAAAGGGTCAAACGTTGCATCTTAATAACTTTGCCACTGTTCAACTGATTTGCCTGAAATTTGAACTGCATAATCAAGAGCCATACATTTTGGGATCTGCCAACTTTTGTAGTGGTCAGATATATGGCTGCAGAGTTATTAAGTGAGATCTGCATGCGCATTTACAGTTTTTGGTGAATTCTTTCCTCACGCCTACAGGTCACACGGTTTGTGTGACCAGTCCGAAAACTTCAGGGAACGTGCGGCCAGTTTCCCCAATGTGCCTTTTGAAGATTTAGTGAAAAAATATTAAACAGTTCAAAAGTTATTCAAAAAACAAGTTCCCAGCTGGCTCGGTGGCGCTGAGGGTTGAGGCGCTGGATGCCACACCTTGCGCCATGCTGGCGACCCGGGTTCAGGAATGGACTCGGGTTGCTGGGGGTTGGCAGAGGGAAGGGAGGATTGAGCATCCTGTGACAGCTCTCCTTCCTTTGGGGCAGGTAAGGGTCATGCGCCATGCTGTACTGACACCCAGGGGAGGCTGGTTGTTCAGCAGACCGCGGGCATCTACATTGGGAGAAGAGTCGGTGGACGTCTGCACGTTAGTGCGTTGATGTCATTGCACATCCGACTCTTCAGAAGAATTAAAGAGGGGAAAAAAAATGGGCACCTCCGCCTCTATGAAGCCTTCCTCGGGGCTTCAATTAGCCACTGCCACTGGGGTCCCCCCAACTAGTTACTGGTTCCGCAGGGGCTGGATAAGGGGTCCCAGCTCTGCAGCCCTGCCCTCTGGGGGAATAACCAGGGGTGACCAGGGAGTCCCAGGTGACAGTTGGTGGAAGACTGGGGCTGTGACCAGGGTAGATATCTGGCGGAGGAGCCCCCCCCCCAAAAAAAAGTTCCCATTATAAGTCAATGGGAAAAGTTAAAAAGTTCAACAGTGTCGCAAATGCACTTTTTACTGTCACAAATGACCCTAGTAGTGTCGTAAATCTGCCATTTTGTTTTCAGTTGGTGATCAGAAAAATGCTTGGCATTTAAAATTGGGACCATCTAGGGACAGAATTCTTTTTGTGTTTACCTAGCCGGACCCTCATGATGCTAGCCATGTTTTTATTTTGGGGTTGAACACCCCTGAAATATGTTTTTCAAATTTCTGGAAAAAGCAGTGTCGCACTCATGACACTTTCGTGATTTCATTTGCAAAAGTATTGTGATTTGCGACACTATTTTGCAACACTATACCCAAAATAACAGGAATTCTTTGCCACCCTGCTGCAAAAGAATGGTTTGGTCTATTGGGCTGACATTTGGAGGGAAGACAGCCAACATGCCACAGATGTGCATTTTGGTGGTTTGGTGAAAAAATATTGGAGGGCTGCAAAGTTACGCCACTCCGAAGTTCATGCTTTTTCCCATAGGATAACATTATGGCATCCGTCCTGCCTTTTGGGGCCTGTATCTCGGAAACGGTGCGAGATACAGACTTTTTGCTGGAAAATGCTTAGCCCCCCAAAGAGGGCTAAGCACAAAACCAGCCAGGAATGTCATAATTCATATGAAATTTTCATTTGTGTTCTACGTCGTATGGTTCCTGTGATATAAGCAATTTACAGTAGTATTCCAAGTCCTTTTCTGCTCCGAGGCCCATTATTATGCATACATTCTTTGTATTCACTGTCTTTTTCAATGCAGTTTTTGGGGAAAAGAAGGATGTGCCCTTTCATTACTGTGCCAGTTAGCATTTCCAGTTGCATTTCCATTACCGTTCACGTCACTGTTCCCGTGTACGCCACCGTGTGCGTTACGGTTTGCATTTTCGTTTGAGCTTCTGTTTGCGTTACTGTTTCCATTTGCGTTTCCATTACTGTTTATGTTTTGGTTTTTTTTTTTGTATCAGCCTGTACATTGCCATTTGCGTTTGCAGTCGACCTTCTGTTTGCATGTGTCTTTCGTTTTGCATCATCGTCGCTGTTACCGTTACCATTGGTGTTTCCACTCACGTTACCATGATCATGTGTGTTAGTTTGCATTTCCATATGCACTTGCGTTGCATTTCCGCTTCTGTTTCCTTTGGCATTACTGTTGCTGTTATCGTTACCATTTACATTTCCAGTTGCGGTACCGTGACCGTGCGCGTAACAGTTTGCATTTCCGTACACGCTTGCATTTGCGTTCCTGTTTCCTTTGGCATTACTGTTGCTGTTACAGCTACCATTTGTGTTTACAATTGCGATACCATGCCTGTGCGCGTTACAGTTTGCGTTTCCATACTTGCTTCCGTTTGTCTTTCTGTTTCTGTTTCCTTTGGCATTATTGTTGCTGTTACCATCACCATTTGCATTTACAATAGCGGTTCCATGACTGTGCGCATCACAGTTTGCTTTTCTGTATGCGCCTGCATTTTGGTTTCTTTTTCTGTTTTATTTGGCGTTATTGTTGCTGTTACTGTTACCATTTGCATTTCCAATTGCGGTACTGTGACCGTGTGTGTTACCAGTTGCGTTCCATATGTGCTTGCATTTGTGTCTCCATTTCCATCACTGTTCGCTTTGGCGTCACTTTGCGCTTGCGTTTATATCACCGTTTACTTTACAGTTTCCGTTTGCTTTACCATGGGTGTCACTCTTGCCGCTTGCACTTGCTTTGCAGTTCCTGTTACTATGTAACAAGACATCATGTGGTGGGAACGCGTGGCCGTTTGGGCCCCGCGCTCCCGCCACCACATTTCATTCACTATTTATCATCCTCATTCTCAAAAGAAGGGAAATTAGAGGCAAAAACTCCATTTAATGTATCAGTTAGGATGTTCTCATGACAAAAGTGTGGAGAATTTGATGGTTCAAGTTCGAAGTCTCATTCGGCAATCGGGATGCGCATTGAGTCGCCGGTCCCAACTCTCACCCCATTCTCCCATACCTCTGCTTCTTACATATGCGATGGGGTGACAATTAGGCAATGACCCCAACGCGCACCTCGATGCCAGTTGGGGTGGGCTGAGGGGTCCAAGGGGCTTAACCCAACACCGAATTTCCTCACTTTTTCACTGTGGAACAACCTAACTGATGCATTAAATGGAGTTTTTGCTCTAATATATATATATATATATATATATATATATATATATATTTAGAGTTGAGTACTCATTTAAGGTTAAAGTGTGAAATTTGGCAGGTTAATAACTTTGCCACCATATGATGGCTTTGCCCACAATTTGGAAGACACAGAGTGGTACCATAGGTCTCTGGATCTGACAAGTTTCATAATGGTCAGATATACGGTTGTGGAGCTACGTAGAGCCGTAGAATGTGGTAATTATGCTTTTTGCTCATTCTTTGCTTGTGCCTACAGGTTGCACGGTTTGTGCGACTGGTCCAAAACCATCAGGGAACATGCAGTCAGGGTGCCCAATGTGCCTTCCGAAGATTTCGTGAAAAAATATTAAACGGTTCAAATGTTATTCAAAAAACAAGTTTCCCATAATCGTCAATGGGAAAAGTTAAACTATTCGACAGTGTTGCAAATGCAGTTTTTAGTGTCACAAATGACCCCTGTAGTGTCGCTAATCCACCATTTTGTTTTCAGTTACTGGTCACAGAAATGCTTGGCATTTAAATTTGGGACCCTCTAGGGACACAATTCTTTTTGTGTTCACATAGTCGAGCCCTGAGGATGCTAGCCTTGTCTTTTTTGGGGGGGTTAAACACCTCAGAAATATGTTTTTAAAATTTTTGTAAACTGTATAGTCATAGAAAGTAGTGTTGCACTTGTGACACTTTCATGATTTTTGTGAAAGTGTCATGATTTGCAACACTACTTTGCGACAATATGCCCAAACGATTAGGAAATCTTTGCCACCCTGCTGCAAAGGAACGGTTTGGTCTTTTGGGCTGAAATTTGGAGAGAAGACAGCCAAGATCCTATAGATGTGCCTTTTGGTTAAAAAAAATTAGAGGGCTGCAAAGTTACGGTACTCCGAAGTTGACGATTTTTCCCATTGGGGTCTGTCCACACTAAATGGGTACATTTATGCCATACCCTCTTTACATGCCAATAATTCACATAATATAGCAATTCCAGTCTAAACACCTGCACTGCACAGTGCTATATAGCAAGATTAGACAGGATTTATAACCTTGGAGTGGCAACACTAGCCAATCTGTTTTATTTTAAAAAATTGCATAAATGTCCCCTCCTTTTTTCATGCTTCGAGTGGGACATTTAAATGCAGTGTGTCTTGTGCACACGATTTCTGCCATTCAGCCTGCACTGCCAAACACTGAAGACTGCATGTAGGCTGGCAAGACACACACTTCCAAACGTAGTGTGTGTTTGTCAGTTTGCTGCCTTTAATTTTTAATTTAAATGCCACCAAAAATGGCAATCATGTATGTAACATACTCCATACCCCTTGGTTACATACATGATTGCAATACAAATTTCTTCTAGTCATTGATATTTCAGTGTTCCGATGCCTGCTCACAAAAACCCAAGGGCTTACCGGAAGATTGCTGCTCTTTGTTTCCCCCAGAGCTCCAAGCTTCCCGAGCAGTCTCGTTTTCAAATTGGGCATCTCTGATTCCGTCCCTCCCCCATTCTTGTATGTAAGGGTCCCCTTTCATGCCCTGGGAGCGTGATCAGTGCAGGAGAAAGGATTGGATTATCTGTAGCCAATCATCCATGGACCCCGAAGCTTTTCAAGTGTTTGCCCACAAGCCTGGACCATTTTGTCCTCTGTAGCAACTGTACAAGGTTTTCCATCTCCTGCACTCCAGAGTTGTTACTTACAGGATCATTTACATTGAGATACTCTTTTTATTTAAATTGCAGCACATTCTTGGGCAGTATAGTTATTTTTACAGAGTGAGGTTGTTTAGGGCTCTATTCTTGAACTAGGGATGTTCATGTTTGGCCCATTCAGCCGATTCAGTCGATGCTAGCAGACTTGAAAGCAATGATCTGAATTTAAAGGGCAATCCTGTTTGTAACAGGGACAGCAGTGGTAGTATCTGTCCCTGTTACAACGGAACATAAACATTGGGCAATTTTTTTTTGCAGCACAACTCAGCATTATATTATTTATTTCAATGTAATTAATAACTGCCATTGAAATAAATAATATAAAGTCAGAAAATTGCATCTTATGATAAAAATGGCAAAAGTGGCAATAATTGTCCTGGGCAAAGTATGGAAAACTAATGTTTAGTGGTGTAAGCACTGTAAAGATGTGGTGCTGCTATGATCTGGCAGTGAGTTTAAAGTCAGTTGATCTTTTAAACCTTGTTTTAATGTCCAAAAGTTGTTTTAAAAGCTCCCTCTCCTGTGCAATCCTGTTTGTAACAGGGACAGATTTTTCTTATTAAGGTTTGTAACTGGGGACATGTTATCAATATCCGTCCCTGTTACAAACAATAGTTTTAGTGCTGCCCCTTTTTTGTCCAATTATTATAGTATTTGGGACTCATTTTAGGAGCATTTTTCAGTGGTTGTAACAAAGTACTCTTGGTTTTAAAATGACCACTGGCTTGCTGTGGGGGGGTTGGCTGGTGCGTAAAAAAATATAAAACATTATGTGTACTGAAAAAATGTTATTAAACTCAAGAAACATACACTGCTACTACAATTTCCTAACATGTTTAAGCTGCAGAAAGCTATTTATGTCTTGCTTGCATTTGATAAGTTAGCTTAAAAGCCCCCTCCCCAGTTCAATCCTGTTTGTAACAGGGACAGAGTTTTCATATTAAGGTTTGTAACTGGAGACAAGCTGTGAATCTCCGTCCCTGTTACAAACCAGACTTTTAGCACATCACTTTTTGTGTGTGATTATTACAGTATTCGGTGTTCATCTTAGTATGAATTTATTTCAGTGGTGTAAAAAACTGCCTTTGGTTTCAAAATGGTCACTGGCTTACTCCGGGGGGGGGGGGGCTGGCTGCTACAGCAAAGAAAAATATAAAATGTACTTTTGACTCCAAAAATGTTATTAAACTCAAGAAATACACACTGCTACAACAATTTCCTAACGTGTTTAAGCTGCATAAAGCTATTTATTTCTTTTTTGCTTTTGAAAAGTTACTTAACCGCCCCCTCCCCAGTTCAATCCTGTTTGTAACAGGGACAGAACTGTAAACATTCATCCCTGTTACAAACAAGATATTATTAAAAATTTAAATTAAAATGACATTGGGGTGCTTTGTGAGTCAAAGATGGGTGCCACATGGGCACATAAAAGGCTGACTGTTTTGGGGAGAGAGAGAAAGTCTTCCACCAGGCCTCAGGAAAGGCTGTTCTGATAGGAAGAAGTAAGAAGGTGCCATCAGGTTTCCATGGACAGCTGGAAGGGTGTGGGGTGGCAGATGGGAGGCACCAGGCCCTGGAAAAGGCTGAAAGGATTAAGGATAGGGAAGCTGGTGCCAACAGGTCCCCAGGGACAGCCAGCAGGGTGTGAGGTGTGAGGCAGAAGACACCAGGCACCGGAAAAGGCTGAAAGGGCTTGGGAGAGGGAAGCCAGTGCCAATAGGTCACCAGGGATAGCTTTGTAGGGTGTGGGGTGGGAGACAGGAACCACCATGCCCTGGAAAAGGCTGGTATGGTTAAGGAGAGGGAGGCAGGTGCCACCAGGTCCCTAGGGATAGCTTGCAGGGTATGGGGTGGGAGATGGGTGACACCAGGCTCCAGGAAAGGCTGTTAGGATTAGGGAGAGGGAAGCAGGTGCCACTAGGTCCCCAGGGATAGCTGGCAAGGTGTGGGGTGGGAGATGGGAGCCTCAAGGCTGACAGGGTTAGGGCAAGGGAAGCCAGTATTAACAGGTCACTAGGAACAGCTTGGCAGGGTGTAGGTTGGGGGACAGCAGATGCCAAGCCCTGGGAAAGGCAGAAAGGGTTAGGGAAAGGGAAGCAGGTGCCACCAGGTCCCCTGGGACAGTAAGCAAGGTGTGGAGGGGGAAATGGGTGCTACCAGGCCTCAGAAAATGCAGATTGGGTTGGGGAGAGGGAAACAGGTGCCAGCAGGTCCCCTTAGATAGCAAGCAGGGTTTGGAGGGGCAGACAGGTGTCACCAGGCCTCAGGAAAGGCTGACATGGTTGGGGAGAGGGAAGCAGGTGTGTCCATCTTCCCTCAGATGCCAGGCAGGCAGGGTCTGGGGTGGGAGATGAGAGCCTCCAGGCCCCAGAAAAGGCTAAAAGGGTTAAGGAGAGGGAAGTCAGTGCCAAAAGGTCACCAGAGACAGCAGGCAGTGTGGAGGGCAGACAGGTGCCACCAGGCCTCAGAAAAGGCTGACAGGGTTGAGAAGAGGGAAGCAGGAACCACCAGGTCACCTGGAAGAGCAAGCAGGGTGTGGAGGGGCAGACAGGTGCCACCAAACCTCAGGAAAGGCTGACAGGGTTGGGGAGAGGGAAGCAGGTGCCACCAGGTCCCCAGGGATAGCTGGCAGAGTATAGGGTGGGAGACAGTAGACACCAGGCCCTGGGAAAGACTGGAAGGGTTAAGGAGAGGGAAGCAGGTGCCCTGTGGTCCCCAGGGATAGCTGGCAGGGTATGGGGTGGGAGATGGGAGACACCAGGCCTCAGGAAAGGCTGTCAGGGTTAGGAAGAGGGAAGCAGGGGCCACCAGGTCCCCTGGGACAGCAAGCAGGGTGTGGAGGGGGAGACAAGAGCCTCCAGGCCCTGGGAAAGGCTGTCAGGGTTAGGGAGAGGGAAGCCAGTGCCAATAGGTCACCAGGGACAGCTTGGCAGAGTGTGGGGTGGGAGACAGGAGACACCAGGCCCCAGGAAATGCAGAAAGGGTTAGGGAAAGAGAAGCAGGCACCACCAGGTCCCCTGAGACAGCAACCAGGGTGTGGAGGGGCAGGCAGGCAGCACCAGGCCTCAGGAATGGCTGACAGGTTAGAAGTGGGAAGCAGGCACCACCAGGTCCCCTGAAACAGCAGGAAGGGTATGGGGTGGGAGACTGGAGCCATCAGGCCTCAAGGATGGCTGACAGGGTTGGGAAGAGGGAAGCAGGTACCACCAGGTCCCCTGGGACTGCAGGAAGGGTGTGAGGTGGGACACAGGAGCCTCCAGGCCTGGAAAATGATGGAAAGGTTAAGGAGTGGTAAACAGGTACCACCAGATCCACAGGGTTATCTGGCAAGGTATGGGGTGGGAGATGGGAGACACCAGACCCTGAGAAAAGCTGTAAGTGTTAAGGAGAGGGAAACAGATGCCACCAGACCCCTTGGGTTGATGTCAGGGCATGGTGTGGGAGACAGGAGACACCAGGCCCTGGGAAAGGCTGTCAGAGTTACGGAGAGGAAAGCAGGTGCCAACTGGTCACCAGGGACAGCTTGGCAGGGTGTGGGGTACAAGATGGGAGACACCATGACCCTGGAAAAGCAGAAAGGGTTAGGGAGAGGGTAGCAGGCACCACCAGGTCCTCTGGGACAGCAAGCAGGGTGTGGAGGGGCAGACAGGTGCCACCTGGCCTCAGGAAAGGCTGACATGCTTGGCAAGAGGGAAGTAGCTGCCACTAGGTCCCCTGAGACAGCAGGCAGGGTACAGAGTGGGAGATGGGTGCCACCAGGTCTCAGGAAAGGCTGGAAGGGTTAAGGAAGAGGGAAGCAGGTGCCACCAGGTCCCCAGGGATAGCTGGCAGGGTATGGGATGGGAGACAGGAGATGGGAAACACCAGGTCCTGGGAAAGGCTGGAAGGTTTAAGGAGAGGGAAGCAGGTGCCATGAGGTCCCTAGGGATAGCTGGCAGGGTATGGGGTGGGAGACGGGAGACACCAAGCCCTGGGGAAGGCTGTCAGGGTTAGGGAGAGGGAAGTAGGTGCCACTAGGTCCCCAGAGATAGCTGGAATGGTGTGGGGTGGGAGACAGGAGCCTCCAGGCCCTGGAAAAGGCTGTCAGGGTTAAGGAGAGGGAAGCCAGTGCTGACAGGCCACCAGGAACAGCTTGGCAGAGTGTGGGGTGGGAGACATGAGGCACCAGGCCTGAGGAAAGGCAGAAAGGGTTAGGGAAAGAGAAGCAGGCACCACCCAGTCCCCTGGGACAGCAACCAGGGTGTGGAGGGGCAGACAGGCACCACCAGGTCCCCTGGGACAGCAGGAAGGGTGTGGTCTGGGAGACAGGAGCCATCAGACCTCAAGGAAGGCTGATAGGGTTGGGAAGAGGGAAGCAGGTTCCACCAGGTCCCCCAGGACTGCAGAAAGGGTGTGGGGTGGGAGACGGGAGCCTCCAGGCCCTGGGAAATACTGGAATGGTTAAGGAGAGGTAAGCAGGTGCCAACTGGTCACCAGGGACAGCCTGGCACAGTGTGGGGCGCGAGATGGGAGACACCATGCCCTGGGAAAGGCAGAAAGGGTTAGGAAGAGGGTAACAGGCACCATCAGGTCCCATGGGACAGCAAACAGGGTGTGGAGGGGCAGGCATGTGCCACCAGGCCTCAGAAAAGGCTGAAAGGATTGGGGAGAGGGAAGCAGGCACCATCAGGTCACCTGGGACAGCAGGTAGGGTGTGGGGGGGTAGATGGGTGCCACTAGGCCTCAGGAAAGCTGACTGGGTTGGGCAGAGGGAAGCAGGTGCCAGAAGGTCTCCTGGGACACAGGCATGATGTGGAGGGCTGTATGTGCTGTCACCTGTGGTCTTCCAGGTCCCTGGTCCATTTTCTTCAGGGTCTTGGTGGGTCCGCATGAGGAGTACTGCACACACCTGCCTGAGTATGTCACTGTAGGCCAGCACCCATGTTCTCGTCTGGTGGATTCAGCTCTGCTGTCACCTGTGGTCTTCCAGGTCCCTGATCTGTTTTCTTCAGGGCCCTGTTAGGTCTGCATGAGGAGTACTGTAGGCACCTGCCCGAGTATGTCACTGTTGGCCAGCGCCCATTTTTTCATCTGGTTTATTTAGCTACGCCATCACCTGTGGTCTTCCAGGTCCTTGGTCCATTTTCTTTAAGGCCCTTGTGGGTCTGCATGAAGAGTACTGCACACACCTGCCCAATTATGTCACTATAGGCCACCGCCCGTGTTCTCGTCTGGTGGATTCATCTACGCCATCACCTGTGGTCTTCCAGGTCCCTGGTCTGTTTTCTTTATGGCCCTGGTGGGTCTGCATAAGGAGTACTGCAGAATATTGACAAAGCAGATGTAAACTATATAATATGTGGACCACTGGTCATTGTGGGAGATGGGCCTTATGTGGTATAAGGCATAGAAACTGTCAATAAAGCCTTCAAAATAATGAAGCTGTAAAGCAATTGGGCAGTATGAACATTTAATGATGTGACTGAGGCTGTAGTAATCAATGTATATAGTGTGTTTAGTGTGGTTTGTGTATAGTGTAGAGTTTTGGTTAAGGTTTTAGTAGAAATTTATTGTGTGTATCTACTATTTTATATAGTAATGTTGTTGATCTGTTGTATGATGAACTTCCTTTGTGGTGGTGGTATGTAATATTATAACTTTTCCTCTAATTAATTCATTAATAATATGACCTTAAACGGTAAAAATATTAATTGGAAAAAAATAAAGGACTTCAGTAGCCTAATTTTATGTTTTCCACAATGTTTTCAGTGACAACTTGCACTTTCTGGATTTTTCTCCGTCCTGTTACGTAAGTTAATATACTGATCTTTCACTGGTTTTGGGGGTTAATTTGTAAAATAATCAAAAAAAAGTTTTAAATGTTATCTACTCTTATTCCCATTTACACACAAATGCATTTTAATCTATGAATACCCAGGAATCCTGGGTAAGGAAAAACTTTGAAATTACTTCACCCCATAGAATTGCACCATGCATTAGATTGGTGGTCATCACACACAGCTGCATGCAAATATTTTGGTATTGCTTAGTGAATTAACTAAATGAAGTGAAGTACTGCAAATTCATGTGAAGACCAAAAAATATTTAACCATAATTTGTTTTTCGTTTTGCATATTCTGTGTCCCTGTTACATACGTTACATGGTTACTGTTTCCAAACATTGGGAGACTGTACCGGGAAAATCACAACCGATATTATCTTCCTGTTTACAGTTTAAGTAAAGGCCCTTAAGGGTAATATAATTGATGGTCAAAGAAGAAAGAAATGATAACATTTCTTTTTCTACAGTCATGTCCCTCATATGTCCCCTATTACTGTGGAATGGCCCATAAGCTAACATTACGGCACCCACCGCACCTTTCGGGGCCCGTATCTCGGAAATGCTTCTAGATACAGACTTTTCGTCAGAAAAATGCTTAGCCCCCCACTAGGGGGCTAAGTACAAAACTAGCCAGGAAACTCATAAATTATATGAAATTTAAATTTTTTTTCTACATCGTACAGTTCATGAGATATAAGAAATTTAGTATTCCAAGTGTTCATTTTCTGCTCCGAGGCCCACTATTATGCATACATTTTTCATTTTCACTGTGTTTCTCAATGCAGCTTTTGGGGAAAAAAGGGTGTGTGCGTTCGTTACTGTTACAGTTACCATTTCCACTTGCATTTCCATAACCATTTGCATTAGCATTCCCGTCTATGCCACCATGTACGTTACCCTTTGTGTTTTCATTTGCATTTTATATTACTGTTACCATTTGCATTTCCATGACTGTTTTTGTTTGTGTTTCATTTTGCATCACCCGTGTGCATTACCTTTTGCGTTTGCATACGCCCTTCCATTTGCATTTCTCTTTTCTGTGGCATCATTGTTGGTGTTACCATTATCATTTG
This sequence comes from Neoceratodus forsteri, assembly GCA_016271365.2. Classification (NCBI taxonomy): domain Eukaryota; kingdom Metazoa; phylum Chordata; order Ceratodontiformes; family Ceratodontidae; genus Neoceratodus; species Neoceratodus forsteri. The sequence continues at coordinate 1,228,411,317 of CM057450.1, forward strand.
CGTTTCCAATTGTGGTACCATGATCGAATGTGTTACCATTTGCATTTCCATACACGCTTGCATTTCCATTTGCGTTACTGTGCGCTTTGGCGTCATCGTTGCTGTTACTGTAACTGTTTGCATTTCCAATTGCGTTACCGTTACTGTTTGCATGTTCATCACCATTTGCATTTCTGTTTGCCTTAGCGTTTGCATTTTCAGTTGCATTTCCATTGTCAGTTGTGTTACTGTTTCCTTCTGCAGCGCCGTTGCCTTTACCATTTGCATTTCTGTTTGCATTTGTGTTACCGTTTGCATTTTTCTCACCGTTTGCATTTCCGTTGGTGGTAGCGTTTACGTTACTGTTTTCATTAACATTTGCATTTCTGTTGCCGTTAGCATTTGCATTACCGTTTGCATTACCATTTCTGTTTTCATTTACGTTTGCGCTTGTGTTTCTCTTACTGTTTGCGTTATCATTTACGTTTGCTTCACCATGTACGTTACCATTTGTGCTTGCATTTGCATTACCGTTATCGTTACTATGTGACACAAATCACATGGTGGGAGTGTGGGGCCTGAAGGACTCTGTGCTCCCACCACCACATTCCATTCACTATTTATAGTGTTCATTCTCAAAAAGAAGGGAAATTCATGGCAAAAACTCTATTAAATGAATAACAGGTTGCACCCAAGCACCTTGTCACCAACAGGCTATTGGGGTGTGCATTGGGGTCATCAGTCCCAACTCACCCCCATTCTCCCATATTGCACCACCTCAGCTTGTTTACACATGGGATGGGGAGAGAGTTAGACCGATGATTCCCATCATACACCCCAATGCCTGTTGGTGGGGACGGTGCTTAGTATAAGGAGGCAACCCTAACACCGAATATCCTCACTTTCGCCACTGTGGAACAACCCTAACTGATGCATTAAACTGAGTTTTTAGAACAAATATATATATATATATATATATATATATATATGGAGAGAGAGAGAGGATATGGGATAGGGATGTTATGGTTCCAGTGGAAATATCAATGATATTTCCACTGGGGCCATGGCATATTTCATTTATGTTATGCCTTTTCTTCATTTAGTTTTTATTTATTTTTTATTTATTTATGTTTTTGGGAAGTAGTTGTAGCTCCGTGTTTTTTTTTAATGTCTGTCGCTAGTAGTAGTATGTAGGGATGCTAGCATGTTTGCTAGGGTTCCTATATCCTTGCGTTTTGAAATGTGGTAGTTTATTGGTTCTGTTTTTATGGTGGGCAGGCTGAATAGTTTTTTTAGACATGATGACTCACCTCCCACTTAGCGAGGGAGCTATGTTTCTGTCTGGTCCATTTGTTTTACTTTGTTTTAGTTTAAATTAAAATGCAGTGTAACTAGATAATCCTGGCTACTGTGGTCAGGGGAGACAGGAGAGGACATTGCTGGCCAGTGGAAGAAGTAAACAGGAAAAGAAGACATTGCTGGCCAGCTAGCCAGCCGAAGCAGTGTGTGAGGTAGGGAATGGCAGCCGTGGGTGGGAAGGGAAGGAAGTATTAGCTGATAATTTGAGGGTATGAGACTGCCTGATGTAAATTTTATGAAAAAAAAAGAACAAGAATCTCTCAGTGTGAATGTCATTTTCACATGGAGGAGGTTTGCAGTTGGGAGTAATCTGTTGGGTGATTTTACAGCTGTGTGGAGAGTGGGTTGCCTGCAGTTTGTGGCTCTGTGGTAGTTAACTGCAGATAGTGCCTCTCAGTGACCTAGTGTATGGATAAATGATCTACAGTGAGGATAAATGCAATATCCTCACTGTAGGTCTGAGGACCCTGCAGATATGGATGATATTTGCCAGAATTTATTCTCACTGACATTACATATATATATATATATATAAAACTGATGAGCAATGTTTTCTTTAGGCTCAGCCAGTTGATGTTTGTGATAATAACCAGTTAGTTATAATGGCATTCACGCACTCCAGCCATCAAAAGAGAGTGCTCCTTCATTGGCTCCTGTTTTGTATGTGGGTGGGTTAAACCATTCCTAAAACATGGCGGCTCCGTATCTTAGCGATGAACCACCATAGTAAGACCCTCACCTTCACATAATCTTTTATGTTATATATCTGGTTGATCCTACCTTAAAAACTTCCATTATTATTTTTTTTAAAGTATCTGGTTGATCCTGTGGTTTGCCAACTTCAGACAACACACACCATCAGTGGGAATGGATCTCTGGCTGCTTGCCTGATACAGGTAAGTGTGATCGTAAGTGTGATCACGATTTCAGCTGCAAGTTAAAAAAATTATTAATTAAGCTGCGAGCAGAGAGAACTGGAGGGTGCTGTGGGGCAAGAGGGAGAAGGACTGGGGACTGCTGCACAGCTCGGGAATCTGGAGTGGGAGGCTGGGTGCTGGGGGAGCTATAAGCTGTTGTTGCATTTGGTGCCACAAAGAACTCTACCGAAGGTGCCACAGGAGGATTTCTTGAAAAGGATGAGGGAGAGAGAAACTGTGTGTGTGTGTGTGTGTGTGTCTGTGCAGAGAGAGAGAGACAAAAAGACTGTGTGTGTGGGGGAGGGCTGGAAAAAATTGCTCACCAGTATATTATATAAAATAAAAGATGAGGAAGTGTGCATATGAGAATGTAATGGACACCCTTGGTGTGGGATGCTTTGATAAACCCCTTGGGCTTCGCCCTTGGGGTTTATGTAGCATCTCACATCTCAGGTGTGCATGACATTCTCATATCACACACTTTCCCATCCTTTATTCTATGTATCTATCTTATATATATATATATATATATATGTATCCGATATTGGGGAATCTGTGTGTGTTTGTGGGGGGGGGGCCACACCAATGTTTCTATTTCTGCATGCAAGTGTCCTCTGCCCCCCCACTTTGCTGGCTTGCCTTTTGCCCAATGCCACAACAAGTTAACTGTTTCAGAAGCAGAATCTTCTTCAGCCCAAGATTACCCCCAGAGAGGATCTGGGACATCACCAAGAAAAATCACAATGACTGAGTGTTTTAGGGCACTTTGGACTGATTGTATAAGATGCACAAGCAGGGCCCCACAAGCTCATCGATGGCACTCCAGGAGATATAGAGAATTACCAAAGGGATGTGTGTTCATCATGTGTATGAAAGACTCATTATTTTTAAGACAATATGGACACTACTTGGACTGGACTGAGCCGTTTGGGATTTAAATGGGAGGGGGTAGCTATGTTGCATGTTATAGTCTGTGAGGACTTTATTTGCTACTGTAGCCACGGTTAATGCTGTATTTTGCAAAAACTCGATAGTGCTGTTTACAATACTTTGCATGCATGCTAAAGTCTTTTGCCTTGTTTGTGTTAAAAGTGAATAACTGCATTCTGTGGGAATCTCATTAAAAGTGTGTGGCATATCTGGGCAGCTTGGCAGCTTGTTAGGCAGGTAATGGCAGTCATAGGTGAACTAGGTTTGGGCTGGTGGGTGAATAAGGTTGGGACACCACCCCTGTGCCATGCAAACCATCCATGTGCATGCAGGTGGTTGGGTTACCAGAAATTCACAGCTGTTTAGCCAAACAACATGGTTGGGATGCCAGGGTTTAGGTCCCATAGTGTTGAGGGTGTGAGAGTTTATCCACCGTTATGGTGATGTAACCAGTGGGCTGAGATGTGGGAGCAGTAAGGGAGTGCGCATACCTCTTTGTGTCCCATGATGAGGTAACTGGTTTGGGGTGCTCACCAAGGGTAGTGAGTATTTAAAGCAGGGGAGAAAGGTAACCCCTGTGGGGTGTGTACATGTTGCACACAGTTTAGGTTCTTTTTAGACCTGTAATTAAATAGCTAATATGCCTCTGCCCCACTGGCGGGGACTCCGTGGGTCAAAGGGCACCGTGGGTGTGTGGGGGTATAAAATCCAATTTTTGGTGCCAGTGGGAGCCCCAACATTTGGAGCTGGAGTGATGTGTGGGGTGACTGTGAGAGAGCATGGGTGATTGCCTGCTCTTGGGAAGATTAATGGTGTTCTATGGGTGACTAAGGCAATAAAGTGCTGTGAGTGACGTGGCAGTGGCCACAAGTTTGGTTCATCAGGTTGCCCCACTATGGTTTCCCCTTTCCATGTCTCCCTCAGCAGTGCTACATTCAAAATCATGCTGGAGAGAAGGAGAAGAGCTGTTGGGGACAGACAGTGCAGCAAGAGAGAGAAATGTGGGTACTGGCAGAGGAAGAAAGAGACCTGTGGGAGAGGATGGAGCCCATGGACAGTGGGTCAAGTGCCAATCTTCAGAGCAATAATACCAACCAGATTGTGGCAGCTCCATTGGTGCTTGTGGAATTCCTGCAGAGGTACCAGATTGGGAGAGAAATGGCACCCATTGAAGAGCAAGGCCAACCTGATTGTGGCTGTGTGTTTGGGGACATCTGTCTCAGTGCCTATGAGGGGAGTCATCTGCCTTGGTTCTGTCTCTGCAAGTATCAGAGAGAATGGGAGAGTGGAGAAGTAGCCTTGATCTGCAATGGCTATTTCTGGGATCCTGTCTTGAAACTAGTGAAGTGAGAGAGGGAGAGAAGCTACCGTTGTTGTGGACCTCAGTTATTTCATTCAAGACTGTTTACCAACTAACCACAAGATTTATTGCAGCTCAGCACCAGAAGATGGCACCCCTTTTGGCCAGTGGATCCATCCAATGCCACATATTCCCTATTTATCAGTAGGCTTTGTGTGCATGCATATTACATAAAATTCCAGCATTGTATGTTTAAGGCAGTGGTGTTTCTAGCGAGACAAACATTTCATGACACCTTCCTTTAACAGAAAAACATCTGGATTCTTAACTGGGGTATTTTTAACAAATTCAACCTTTTTTTTAAGAGATTATAATTAGTGTTACAATTCATAATGCATTACATTAAAGATGCCATTTCCTTTCTGCTGACCGCCTTCATTTCTGAACACTGCATCCATAATGTGAATATGTTGGCATGGTACTCACATATTTCTGATGGCTGGTAGCACAAAGCCACCCTCACATTCTTAGATACATCATGGTGGGCCCAGCAAATGAGTAAGGACCCTTAAGAACTTCAGAATCACTTATCTGATCCCAGAAAAGAAGTAAAATGGAATGAAGAATAGGCATGTTACGGTTTCTGTTTGTTCTCATTGGCAAGTGAATTGTTTTATTCATTTCTTCCTTGCACTGCTGTTTTAACATCATTATATTAATGTTACGGTCTGTATTTCTTTGATAATTATGCTGGCACATTATAAAATTTAGCAAAACTTTGTAAATGTCCATTTAACATAGCTGAATCTAGAACAGTAGATACAGTGGAGGTTCTTTATCATCTCCTACTGAAAGGCAGGTCACATACCTGAAGGAAAAGGAATGTGTAGTTATGCTCACTGAGTTATATACCATTTTCACACAGTAGAGCTCCTTACATGGAGGAGCAAATCTGAGCCACGTGAAATTTGGTTAGTGCGAAATGACTTCATGAGGTTATCTGATGTGGCTCAGATTTGCACTTGCTGCTTGATTGGCCTCCCACTTGAAACCAATCACGCAGGGCAACTTCAAAATGCTAATACTGTGCTTTAATGTACACAGTTTCTATGGTGTGAAAACGGTATCAGAAGGTGAAAGTACTCAATAGAACGCACGGCTAGAATAAACGCATGTTTAAAAAAGAAACCAAAGTTAGAATAAACATTCTGTTAATAGGTCTTCAGGAATTATCTGCAAAAAAAGTAATCATAACTATATATTATATCAATAATTAGGCCTACTTTTTCTTTAGAGGTAATTTCTGATGATGACCAGAAATCGAAACACTGATTTTAACTTTATTTTTTGTTTTCATCATACATTTACTCTAACAACTTCCTTTTATTTGTAGCCCAGACAGCACTCTGTTTTTGTCCTTCCACTGAACAAAGGTTATGTTTATTTCCTATTTGTATATATAAAAAAAAAACAGGTACAGCTTTGATTCTAAAGCTATGGTCTGCAAGGAAATCCGCTGACTGGAGTTGTTGCATAAGGCAATCAGTTGATCGGAGATGGTAAATCCTCATGGATCAATACATGTGTCTCAGGTAATAGTGCATATTTGGTCTCAGGGTTTAGGGATAATTATATTACATGCTTAAGTAATGATATGTAAGAATCAGAACTCTGAAATGCATTTTCCAGACCTATATAAACAGGAAGGCTGTTTTGCCATAGGGTGGGGAAATGTGAATACAAACAAGGAAACTAACTTGGGTACTACCTTTCAATTGAGATATACAATGAGGTAAGCAAGCCTCTAATCCTCCTGTGATATAATAAGCAGTGTAATTAATGCATTACAGTATAGACCAAAAATAGAAAGGCCTTATGTTTTGCTGTGGTAAGAAATAAAACGAGTTTTCAAGTTAGAAACTTTAGGTTAGCAGACCAGCCACGGCACTTGGCAGAGTCTTTCAACTTTGGAAAAAAGACCAAACAAGCCCTTCAGTGTGCGTATGTCAATCACTGAAGAAGGAAAAAAAACACTTCCCAAATATAAAAAAAAACTTACTTTATTATAGCAGCTGTTGAGCTGTGGATGGAAATCTTCATCTTCCACATATTTCCTTTTAAAGTATGCAATCCTGGACGTTGTTATTGGGTTTGAAATTCCTCTGTAATGGGATTCTGTGGCAATAAATCAAATACAGCACATGACATAGTTTGCATGAGATTTTCCAAAGAAAATAGTTTTCATTCCCCCTTCCTCTCTCTCTCTTCTTTCTCCAATACAGATATTTCTGGAGTTGGTGCATGCAAACATCAACTTTCCAGTGTAGTTAGGGATATAAATTCATAGCTTGGATACCCTGAGACTGGAAAGAATATGAAAAGAACTACAATCAAAACTTTAGTTTGTCATATTTTGCAGTTGTCTACTTGTTTCCACATGTGACTTATATGCTCAAAGAGGAATGCACATATACAGAACTCCTCACCTGAGTGGGGCTACTGTCACTATCCTCAGTAACTGCTGAAGAAGCTGTATTAATAGCTGTAACTAGAACATATTCTGCTTTTATTTTTGGCAGTTCTGTACACAAATGCCACCCAAGCAGCATTCAAGAGAACCCTTTGGATAATGTCAATGATGAAAACAACCAGGGAAGATTTAATTGCATGTTAGCAATGTAGACCTCTCTAATGTTTTGAGGCACTGGCCACCAGTCCCCACTCTTCCTGAGGCTAACTGCAGTTAGCACTGACTGTATTCATCATGCACTTAGCCTCTGGAGGAACACAGAACTAGAGATCAGTGTGCTGCAGCATTAGAAAGCTTCTGGATTTGTAACTGGTAATTAAATCTATTGTTGCTGACTCCAGTCAATGATGTCAGCCATTGTGTGTGTGTGTGTGTGTGTGTGTGTGTGTGTGTGTGTGTGGTGGTGCCACATGATCACCAGATATAAAACAGAATACCTTCTAATACAGCCTTGCTCTGGCAAAACACTGACTGTATTGTTATGGTTCAGCATTGCTCTGCATCCCCAAGGAGTCATTTAGAATACATTTTTACACAATAACAGTGGAGACAAAAATGACAAGATAAAAAGTGATATCTTGTACCTAAATCCAGGGGTGTTGCTTGACCCAAGCCTCAGGGTTTTGAGCCCTAGATGTTTTCATGTGGTCCTGAACCCTCTCCTCAAAAGAACTGTTGAAATTAATCCTTTTATAAAAATAACTTTGGCCTACCCCAGCCTCTGAGGGAGGTATGTCACAGACAATATCTTGCCCTGTTAGGTACTTCACATTACATACTAACCAATCAGAGAGCAGATCTTGCAATGATGGTGACATTACAATAGATCTGTGTAGCACTTAAGCCAGCTGTTGAAATCAAAGCTAAACAGTCAAATCATCATAAAACTACTGATTTAAAAGCTACAACTAGTAAACTGATGTGTAAATTAAATATGCAATCGTCTGACTCAAGATATGCAAGTTACCATCACTTGTGAGGGAGCAGGACTTTAAAGACTCACTCATGGCTCCACCACTCCTGAGTTATGGTCCTGCCCGGCTGCCCCTTACATGTTAATGTAAATTGCATATTTTTAGTCTGCCTATTGCATATCCCCTATCTTTGACACAGTCTGTTACCACTTGGTCCTACTGATTGTAGCCTAACTGGGTCCTAGGACCTCTGTCTCCTCTCATCCAGCTCTCTTCTACCTGTCAGAGATTTTTATCTCAAGGTTCAGTGATTTCAGCCGCCCTGTATCTACTCTGTTGGACAAGTTTCTCTTTCTCTCTCTCTCTTGCTTCCCCCCCTCTCAAAGTGCTAGTGCTAGGAAAAACAACAGACAGAAAATGTTATTCATTTTAAATTTAGCCAGAGGTTACTTTTTGTTTGTGGAGCAGCTTCCTTTTGTCTGTTATAAGACTGGCTATCAGGCAATGTTATGTGTGATGTGTAGAACTGTACTCTACCAAGAAGATGACAGATCTAGTGTCCCTCTTCTTAATACCTCATTAACATTGTGACCTCACTCATTACGACATCAGATGTGACCAGCCTGGCAGAAGTTGAGTGTCTATCCTTGGTTAGTTGATATTCCACAAACAGCACCATCATAATTTTGATGAGGTACATTATGAAGAGGCATAAAACTAACTATGCCAGCCTGTAGCTGGAATGCTGCTCAACATATTATACTTAGTATAGTTAAATAATAAAGGCAGCATACTATATTCAGATTACATGCTAGCTCTTTAATGAGTCAGTGTCCAGTTGTCACATGACCATTGCAAACTGAAAGCAACAATGGGCAACTTCGGTTTATAGTATTTAATCCTGACCCCCTGCTTTAGACCCATTCTTCATAATAAACTCACCCTTAATTTGTACACAGTGGCTACCAAAAACAGAGATGGCAAGGAAAGTTACTACCATATAATATATCTTTGAGAAAAGCAATTTGTCAGCCTTAGTTACAGAGAAAATGTGTTCCCATAATGCTCCACATATAAATGATGATGCTGAAAGTTCATTATGAAATGATATTGAAAACTAAACAAACCTGATTAGCCAAGATGGGTCACATGACCATATATCAATTTTACATCGATGCATTGTTGCATTTCAGATTTCCTTTTTCGAGCCAAAATACTTGTTTCCTAAACAACAGTGAGCCGTTTTTGCTAAATCGATGCACTTCCCAGGTGTCTAAAGGTACTCAGCATCAACGCCTCCTGCCTTATCTCCCATGGGGCATGCATTACTTTAGCATTACTATGCACCCTGTTGAGGGTTATTGCTTACTTGCTGACATCAGAACAGGACTGTGCCCCTTTGCCAACCATTCTGTTTTACTTTGCTCTTTTTAAACACACAAAGTAAACTCAAGGCTTATCAATAAGCTCTACAGAAAGTGCATTCCCCCAGTCAAGAAAATGAATATCTGTATCATAACTCTTGGCGGTCATAAGATAAACATGCAGAAGCATGCTGTTTAAAATGAGCTGTGTGGGCTTTAGTGTTTACTGAAAATGTCTGTCTTTGGTTTCAGAACTAGCATTTATCTTACACAGAGGCTTATGAAACGCTAAGGTGGTCATTGAATTAGACATTGGATGTAATGCTGCATTGTTAGTTACCATGCAGCCAGCCTGTTTTGAAGTCAAGGTCTGGTGTAAACAAAAATGGCTGAACATTTGTGCACCTGACTAAGGGCCAGGCCCTGTATTGTTCAGTCATGTACAAGTAACTCATCCCGTAGGAATGCTGGAAGGGTTTTGCCAGCAATTAGCATTCATTGCTTGCAGTGCAGCAACCAGCAAGGCAATACATTTAATACCATCAATCAGCCAAGGATTCATCGCTTTCTCCCTCAGTTCTTTGCTTTAAATGGGTGTGTCACATACAGTAGGTGATTAATGAATGGCTTGTTTAAAGGTAGTTAAACAAATTTTCTCTGCAATTGCCGAATGAGACGCCAACTCAGCAGGTCTGTCAACTCCAAAATACAGTCTGAGAAACCAAAAACCACACACCTGTAATATTATGCAAACATGTTGATGGCCACATCAAAAAGGCTCATTTTGAATTCAGGGAACCAAAAATTCTTAAAATGATGTTTGGACTAATAAGCAGATGTATTCTCTTAAAGCTAGCTGCATCTTTATATACTGGTTAGCATGTAAGAACGAGTCAGTGTTATATTGAACTTCATTCCAAAAATTCCCTTTCATCAAGGAACAGATTATCTTGTTTATTTGTATTCATACTATTTCAGACATTTTTTTCCAATTAGTGTAAATATTTCCACCTCTTCTCTGACAACTTGGGACACATTTCCAGCAGTTTGTCTGACTTGTTTAATGTACAGAAAACCCACTGGGCTTGATAGGCAAGATAAGGAAATGAAAAAAAAGTGGAGGGAAGGGGATAGACGGAATTGTGGTATACAGCATACAGTGCCTATCAATAACACTGCAGATGGGGTGGAGAGAATGAGGAGGGACCTGGGGAAGCTTGAAAAATGGTCCGAGGTGTGGCAACTGAGGTTTAATTCAAAGAAGTGCAAAGTAATGCACCTGGAACACAGGAACCCTGGGGACAGCTACAGAATGGGGGGGGGGAGCTGCTGACCATCACCAAGGAAGAAAGACCTGGGGTTATTATTTTAGATGACCTAAAGGTGTCTAAGCAGAGTACAAAGGCTGCAGGCAGGCCAGTGGCATGCTGGAGTGACTAGGCAGAGGTATCACTAGCAGAAGGTGGGAGGTAGTGATGCCATTGTATAAAACATTAGTGAGGCCTCACCTAGAGTACTGTGTGCAGCTCTGAAGGCCACACCTTCGAAAGGACATTGACAGGGTGGATGCAGTCCAGAGAAGGGGCGACTAGGATGGTGCAGGACTTGCATATCAAAACATGAGGAGGGATTAAGGGGCCTCAATATGTAATTGCTGCAGGAGAGGAGGGATCGGGGGGGACATGACAGAAACATTCAAGTACAGTATCTAAAGGGCATAAACAAGGTGCAGGGGGACTCCTCAAATATAAAAGGAATACAAGAATGAGGGGGCATGATATGAAATTGGAGGGGGGCACGTTGAGGGGAAATGTGAGAAAGTTCTTCTTTACAGAGAGGGTGGTGGACACATGGAATAGCCTGCCACAGGAGGTGGTGAGAGCAAGCACAGTGGAGGGATTTAAACATGCCTGGAACAGGCATGAGGGAACCTTAGAGGTGGGAAGGGTGGTGAAAAACCACTGACCAGATAGAGTCAGAGGCCACAAATAAGTATAGCACTTATAGGCAGTCTGGATGGGCCTGGCAGTCCTTATCTGCTGACAATTTCTATGTTTCTGTGTAACACTGGATCCCAAAGCACTTTGGAAGTCATGAACAGTTGGCAGCAGTCATTGAGGCTGCAGTCTGCAACTGAGCGAAGTTAAGGAATATTTGGAGTTGGATGAAGTACAGAGTCAGAAAAAGGCAGAGAGGGGTGAGTAAGGGATTTGCTCAGAGATACACAACATAAGGCAGTGGCAGGGTTCAAGCACAACAAGTGGCTAAGGCTCACAGCTCTATGCTTTGGCACTAAGTTACATTTGCATGGACACAGTGATAACTTAGCACTTGGGTTAGGGTTGCTACCTTTGGATGAGATGAAAACCGAATACTAAACCACACTCCCAAACTCCACCCCTAACCCCGCCCCTTTTATGACTAATGAGGGCATTGCTTGGACTCTGATTCACTTGATTTATTCAGAATTGCTGCTGATATAACATTGTATACAACTTCTTTAAATTACATCATGATTATTATCTTTGGTTTATTTGATTTAGATTTAAATATTTTACATTTCAGTGTGTATTAACATTTGTGGGGTTAGAGAGGGGGGTTCAGGGGACTTTCCATCCTGTGTGCACAGCTTAGCTGACAAATTGAGTGACTACAATGACACTTCTGACCACTGGCTATTTTGGATCAGGTGGCCTTTTCTGGTAAAACTCTTTCAATAAATAAATAAACTACACCAGTAATGGTGGATGAGATGTAATTACAAATATTTGCCATTTTAAGATGTGCTACTGTCCCTCCCATTGCTCCTACTCTAAAGTTATTTGTAATGTCAGATAAGTATTTAAAAGTGGTAGGAACTATTCTATGCTGTTAAATACCCTATTTTGTTTTCCATGTCAGTCATACATAGCAGATAGCATGATATGTGATATGTAGCATGAAGGCAATATAGCGCAGTGGTTTAAAGCTCTGAGATGCAATTCTGGAGACCAGGGTTTGAATCCTACAGCCCAAACTTGCATACTTTGTGACCCTACACAAATCACTTAATTCCCTTGTGCTCTCAGGTTGTACCTGTAAACAAGTTTTAGCTTAGTGTGTCTCTTCTGGTAAAAAAAAATAATAATGTTTTGAAAAATGTTTGATAAACTGCCTAAATTTGCAGTGCCATCAAATCTAGATTGTGTTCCTGTCATCTCATCAGCTACTGCTCTCTCTCTCTTCCTTTTCTCATTTCTGTAGCTTAGCATGACATTAGCCACATTATTCTGTGCTGTTCATCTGAAAGGCCTGGATTGGTCTTCCTGGAATATACAAGTAGTATGAAAATTGACAACAATAACTACTGAGGAGAGAGAGGAATAGTATTGCTAGAAATGAAATAAAATATTAGATTATTAATTTAACAACAAAAGGGGTAACAAATATTAAAGTATAGAACAGACCCTAAAAGAAAAAATGGTGAACATTTAAAGGTATAAAAGTATTCCTTATCACAGCAATCAAAGACCATACTCACAATGCAGCCTGGAAAGGATTAGTTTGATTTGCTGCTAGTGGTCTTAATAGCCCTACTTTACACCTCTCAGACTGACTGGTATACAAACAAAGGTCTACATGACATCAGAATTTGTTTGTAATCTGACCTTGCAAATAAAATGGTGAAGGATTTAACAGAATCGGTTTTACAAGCATGTGAGCATTTAAAATGACTGAAAAAGTACTACCTCTGAATAAAAGTGGATTAGCAGGTAAAGTTTCTGAAACACATTGTACAGTCCATACTGGGACAGGAAGCTACCCTAATGTGGTGCCTGTCTAGTTTCAGAAAAATGAAGGTGTTAATTAAGGTGGTATTGTTTACCCTTCCCGTGAATAATCTTCCAATTTGCTGGTGTGAAGTTAGAGGTGACAACTGAGCAGGCAGGGACACATTTTGCTCTTTAAGTGCCCTGCTCTTGAAGGCACTTCCTGATTAGCATGCACTGCCAGCAAGCAAGAACACTGAAATGTCAGACACTTGCTTACAGTCAGATGAGAAGAAAATGAAACAGTTAGTGGGGAATCTAACAGGTGCTGCTTGACCCACCATAAAAAACAAATTTGCAATGCTGAAAACAGGAGGACCGAATCTGGACCTAGAAATCCGAATCATTCGATCAAAAACCGAGTAGGTGGTAACGCTAACAGGTTTTGCCCATGCTGTGGGAGTGTCTGAATATAGACTCCACCCACAAATCAGGTGCAAAACTCAATTAGTGCAGCTCTTAGCACCTTGGCTAAGATTTAAATATCTGTCTCTTAGTATTTTAAAATAGCTATAGGTCAGGAATCATCTGCCATAGTTTGCTTGATGAGGCACTGAGCTTAATAATTGATTGATTTGGAATCAGATGGATCACTGACACCTGAAACAATAGTTGCATTTAGTCTGATGGTCAAATTGGAGAAGTGTCAGCATGGCTCAGCTGGTAGCACATCTGGGCCATAAGGTTGTGGGTTCTTGTAGCACACCAGGGTTGGGCTCATACCTTAAATGCTGGCACCCGAGTGCAGTATTCAGGGATGCTATACTTTTGGGGTGTGCCGTCCTTCAGATGGGACATTAAACTGAGGTCCTTTTTACCCACCCTAGTGCTGTCGAGGTGGAAGTATAAGAATCCAAGGCATTTTTTTTGCAAAAAGTAGGGTAAACTTTACTGAGTCAAAACTAAAATGATTACAATATCCAAAGGAAAACATAACATAATATACAATGTGAACATCCAAGCAAAACAAAATCCATAATTCATAACTCATATAATTATACAGAAATAATAAAGGAGAAAAGAAAATAACTAGTGTCTTCTTATTATTTTGCCATAGGTGATCACGTATATACAGTCTATTGCTTATCGTAATATTTATGCTTTATGAAGCATCTTCTCTCTCTCTGTCTATGTTACAGGGACATCCGAATAGGTTATCCATGGCATGTCATGCCATTTTGCCAACCACATTTCTTCCTGTTAGTTAGCTTTTTCTGCAGCACAGATTAATTTCAAATCTTTTTCAATGTTTCCTAACAATTCTGGAAAGGACGTTTGTTTTTGTTGTAAAGTAAAGAAACTGCGAGCATTCCATATTTGCCATTTGAAAACTGTGAATATTGCTTCTAGGGTTTCTTTATTCCATAATCTCCAGGGCCCAGAAATGTCTCCACACATCAGATTATCATAAGAAACTGAAGCAAAAGCCGGTATGGACCATGCTTGTGCAATGAATCTTCAAAAATCTTTAATAAAAGAGCAGTGGAAAAAGAGATGTTCCATGGTTTCTACCTGCTGTATACATTGAGGCCTCCTACAAAGTCTATCTATTGCCTGTTTGTGTTTGTGGTTACCCTTTACGTTGATTTTTCCATGATAGCTAAGCCAGTGTAGGTCCCACATATGTGAAGGGATTCTAGGGCTTCTTAAGAGATTTAAAAGGGCGTACCTATGTACTTCTGGGTAATGTTCAAAGACAACTGGAACATTACAGATTTTATTCAATAACTCAGTATATAAGCCTTTTCTATGAAGTGTAATACTCATTTGGGTGGTGATTTGCCATTTTCTGAGTCTCGTAAATGTCTCCGTCCAATAGGGAGGGACATTAGGTTGATGTTTTACTATTCTTAATGCATTGGTATCCCACAGTTGAAACCGTGGTTTAATCTTCTCGTACAACAAAGGCTCCCAACCTTTGTTATGATGTATGAAAATGGGCCTTAGATTTGTTATAACAAAATACAGTTCAAAAATAATAAAGGGTGTACCATATTGAGTCCCCCTTGATGTATGAGCAGATATGTTATGCTTCTCTTAATGGGGTTAAGGTGGCTACTCCAGACCGCTTGGAAGAATATACTCAATAGCTGGGTCTCCAGACTCTTTGGAGGAGGGAAGATGTAACTAATATACAGAAAAAGTGGAACAAGGTATGTTTTAATTAGATAAATTCTGGGTTTTTTTTCTCCATTTTCCACTTATTCCAGAGGGTTGTTTCCTTTTTTCCTAGTTCCAGTTTTCTTCCTAGTTTAAAATATCTTAACATCCTGTTCCAAATTTTATCCCTAATATTTTAATAGGTTCTTTTGTAACCGTTATAACCCCTACCACATCAGGAGTTTGGGGGGTTGTTTTCTCGGGCTTTACCTATACATTTTTATATGTTTAGGGCTGCTCCAGCTACTTTCCCAAAACACTTCACATAGTCTCATGGCTTCAGTCACTGAAGAGTCATCCTGCACAAAAAGACACATATCATCTGCATAGGCTATAGTAGTTTTTACCATTAATCCTGTAGTATCAGTTATTGGCTTAATCATCTATGAGTTATTAATCATCCTAAGTAGTGGGTTCAAAAAGAATATATCCAACACAGGGCTTAAGGGGCACCCCGTCCTACCTCTCACTTTAAACTAATAAGAGGCCCCTTCTATCCACTTATCAATGGTACTACTGTAGCCATTTTATATAACATTTTACTCCACTGAAATAAATTATGTGGCATCTGAAAAGCCTCTAATACTAACCATAAGAAATCATGACTGACTGCATCAAATGCTTGACTTTGGTCTAAGTGACATTACAAATCCTGAGAGGTTCCCTGTGTTTCCCTTGTCTATCAATTCTCTTACTAATAATAAATGGTCTTGAATGCAATGGCCTGGTACTGAAGATGCCTGAGCTTCAGATATAATGGATTTTGTGACTCCCATTAGTCTTTTAGCCAGTATTTTAGTTATTATTTTAAAATCCGCATTTAAGAGACTGATGGGCCTCTGATTCTGTATTCATTCTTTTCCCCTTTTTTGTGACTATAAGTTAGTATTCCCATATTCATATTTATGAGAATATTCTGATTTTCCAGCATAAAGTTAAGCACCCATGTTAACTCCTCACATATTTCTGCACTCATAAACTTATACATTTCTGAGGGTAATCCATCTGGGCCAGGAGCTCTATTAGTATTTGGAGAATGAATTGCATCCATTACTTCAAAGGTTTGTAAGTTCTGTTCCAGTTTTAGTTTCTCTACCTGAGGGGTTTGTGGTAGGTGCAGGTCAGTCAATAAGGCTTTAGCCTGCATTTTGTCAATGAATAAAGGGCCATATTTATTTCTAGAATACCAGGGTACACAGCCTACAGGAGAGACAGGGAGGGTAGAAGGGGGGTGGAGTAGCTCTGTATGTAAGGGAAGGAATAAAAGCAACTGAACAAAAGAGTAAACAGGGAGGAGAGGAGGCACTGTGGGTCACCTTAGAGACTGGAAATAGCACCACAATCCGCAGAGGGGTTGTATACAGACCCCCATGTCAGGGGGAGGGAATGAATAAGGATATGATAGAAGGCATACTTAGGATGGCAGACAAAGGGGAGATACTGTTGATGGGGGATCTTAATATACTGGATGTCAACTGGAGCACCTTTGCTGCAGCCATATCCAAAAGCAGAGCCATTCTCGATGCCTTTCGGGTGGCATGCCTCAGACAGCTAGCTTTGGAACCTACTCATGAGGGAGCAATTGTAGACCTTGTACTCTCAAATGAGGACAGTGAGAAGATCTCAGATCTAGAAGTTGGTAGCCATTTGGGAACAAGTGACCACAAAACAGTGTGGTTCATGATAAACTCAGCTACAGAGTCAAGCCATACAAAAGTGAGGGTTCTGGACTTCACGAGGGCTGACTTTTCCAAGATGGGAGAGTGCCTTAGAAAAGCACTAGCAAACAGGCTAGAAGGAGGGGTGCAGCAACAATGGAGAAATATCAAAACTGCCATCACAGAGGCAGTAAGCCTTTGTGTGAAGCAAATAAACAAATCAAAATGAAAGAAAAAGCCACTATGGTTCTCAAAAGAGGTGGTGCTGAAGGTTAGGGAGAAAAATATAGCATTTAGAAAGTATAAGGAAACACAGAAGGAACAGGACAGAGAACTGTACCAGTTAAGGCAGAAGGAAGCAGGGAGGGTAGTCAGAATAGCAAAGGCCAAAACTGAGGAAAAGACAGCCAACTCGGTTAAGAAGGGGGATAAAACCTTTTATAGGTATATCTGGGAGAGTTGAAAGACAAAGGAAGGGATAGTGAGGAATAGAATGGACGGTGGGTGGACAGAGAGGGACAGTGAAAAATCAGGGATACTGAATGAATACTTCTGTTCAGTATTGACAAAAGAAGAGGTGAGGAGGTGCCTAATCCAATTAACAGAAGCACTCTGGATAGGGGGGTCAATCCCAGTCCTTTGACAGAAGAAAGGTGTTCTGAAAGAGCTCCTAAAACTGAAGGTGGACAAATCAATGGGGCCAGATGGACTTCACCCCAGATTTCTAAAAGAATTAAGCATAGAACTAGTGACACTACTGACTACCCTTTTTAACAAATCATGGGAGGGTGGTGTGGTACCTGAGGACAGGAGGAAGGCAGATGTGATTCCCCTTCACAAAAGTGGGACCAAGGCAGAGGCAGGAAACTACAGACCTGTCAGTTTGACCTCTGTGGTAGGGAAAGTGATGGAATCACTTCTGAAGGAAAGAATTGTTGAGTACCTAGAGGCCAGTGGGGCACAGGACCCAAGGCAGCATGGGTTCACAGTGGGAAGGTCATATCAGATGAATCTAATTGATTTCTTTGACTGGATGACCAACGTAGTAGACCAGGGAGGGCTGTGGACATGGCCTACCTAGACTTTAGCAAGGCATTTGACACAGTCCCACACAAAAGATTAATAGTCAAATTAACCAGCGTGGGAGTGGGTCCCAGGGTGGTAGCCTGGGTAAAACATTAGCTGGACAACAGGACACAGAAAGTAATTATAAATGGAGTCCACTCTGAAGAAAGAGGAGTTACTAGTGGGCTACTGGAGGGTTCAGTGCTGGGTCCAGTCCTTTTTAATGTCTTTATAAGTGACATTGCAGAGGAACTGGAAGGAAAAGTATGCCTCTTTGCAGATGACACAAAGATCTGCAACAGGGTTGATACACAAGGAGGCATGGAAAGGATGAGAAGGGACTTAGCAAGGTTGGAGGAATGGTCAGAAGTATGGCAGCTTGGATTCAGTGCAAAATAATGCACCTGGGAAACAAAAATGCAGGGGAAGATTACACAATGGTGGGAGGTAGTAACAACAGCAAAAATGGAAAGGGACCTGGGGTAATCATATCAGATGACCTTAAGGTTAGCAAGCAATGTAGAAAGCAGTAGGGAGGGCTGAGGGATACTGGGATGTATAAGGAGAGGCATCACCAGCAGAAAACAGGAAATTGTTATCCCCTGTACAGACAGTTGGTGAGATCTCATCTGAGTACTGCATCCAGTTCTGGAGACCCCATCTTCGCAAAGACATAGACAGGATGGAGGCAGTTCAGAGGAGGGCAACTAAAATGGTGCAGAGTCTGCAAGAGAAGCCATACGAAGAGGACTAAAGGAGCTTAATATGTATACCCTTGAGGAAAGGAGGAGACAGGGACGATAGAAATGTTTAAGTACCTTAGTGGAATCAGCAAAGTCCAAAAGGGTAGCATCTTTCAGAAAAAGAGATGTGCAAGAACAAGGGTACACAATTTGAAGATGGGGGGATGGCTCAGGGGCAATGTGAGGAAGTATTTTTTCACAGAGAGGGTGGTGGATGCATTGAACAGCCTTCCTGAGGAGGTTGTGGGGTCTAAAACTGTGGGAGAATGCAAGACTGTATAGGACAGACATAAGACAACTTTTGTTGGGGGTAGGAAGAAATAGGTTGTTGGTTAAATAGGATCTGTAGATTATCCTCTAGGTAGGGAAATGGGAAGACTAGGTGGGCCAAGCGGTTCTTATCTGCCATCAAAGTCTATGTTTCTATGTTTCTAGAATGCTCACTGATTACCTTCATAATCCCAGCATTAGTTTCTTGTAATTTAATATGGCAATTATATAAAGCTGTTATTTCTTTTTTCTCCAACTCTGATCTGGCATGCTTCATATGGACAAATAATTTCCAATGTTCCAGCTGTATCAAACTGTTGCTGGTGTTTATGGGTCTGGTCTTTTTCCATATGGAATAAACATACTTCATTTTTAATAACGTTAATTTGAGCCGTATAATCCTGTTTGGTTATTGTGGACAAAGTCATGAGTTTTTGTAACTGTGTTCTTTTCGTAGATATGCTTTATATTTGTCCATACTCTGTACTTTACTCTGGTGTTTTAAAAAATTACAGAGGTCATACCTGGTGTCTATCCACCACTGTATGATATTGTCATATTAAAAAAACAGTCAGAAATTCTTTTAAAAGGAGTATAAAGCTCTCATTTTGTAGTAATGAGGTATTCAATTTCCATGTACCTGGGCCTTTTTGTATTATATTTTGGGTCCCTATAAAAACAATTAATTTATTGTGGTCTGAAAATTCTGTAACTTCTGCAGTAGTTTTAAGTATTGGTAGATGTTCAGGGTTTTATTTAACTCTAAAAATTGATTAGTGTTTTGCATATAGAAGTGCTAAAACATTGTGAAAATGCATAGCACTTGCCTCACTGTGTTTAACAAACATAACACTTCTAGAAAACCTATATAAATACTTTCTGTACAGTTAGTATTGTCCCAAGAAAAAAAACTGCTAATCAATTATTTAAAACCCTGATGTTTAGATGAGAAGAAAAAAATCAATGTGTTGCCAGATTACCCTTATGAAATGTTGGCGAGTGTAAATTTGTTTTTGTTTTATAAGCATCTAGTAGATTAGCAGTTTTTAACATTGCGGATAGGAAATTAGAATCACAGAACATTTTAGATGTTTTTGATGTGTTAGTTTTGTCTTTTAATGAGAAACCACAGTTAAAGTCTTCACTGAAGATGATATATTGGGAGGTATGTAGGAAGGGTTGAAATAATTTGAGTAGATCAATCCTAAGTACCTTGGTTTGGGGTGCATATATATTTATCAGTTTGTACATAATAGTTTGAATTTTTACATCTAAAATTAAGACTCTCCCTAGGACTAAATCTACCAATTTTATGAATTCCATGTTCAGTAGATTAAACAAAATCCCTACCCCAGAACATGTTTCTTGGCCAAACGATGAGAAAGAAGGCCCTAAATTCCAGGCTTGTTTTGCTTGCTTAATTTCAAGTAATGTGTGGTACCTACATCCTGTAAAAATGCTATTCCTAAGGCACACATCGATAAATATGAAAATACCAGTTCTCTTTTGTCTGAGTTTTTTATACTATTAACATTAATAGCATAGCAAGTTAATGTTCGTGTTCTACCATTTAAAAGGTTTTTGTTTTCTTGTCTCATTTTTATTTCATTCTCCCTTTTCTTGGTATAGACTCCTTTAGCTTGCATTTTGTTTTTGCTTTTCTCTTTTGAGGGCCCGAGGTCTCCATTGGCACTTCAGTGTCTGTTGTCTGTTCAGGGAGGAAGGGAGGACTGAACAGAAGTATCTGAATCACTTTCTGAATTGTTCCCATCTGTCTGTAGTAGTTTATATTTATTTTGGGTAATGACGGACTCCGTTTTTGAAATTTTAGAGCTGGCAAGGCCCTGCAGTCTTCTGCTTCTGGTAGCTCTTACCGTTGTAAATTGAGCCACATTCGAGGGTGGAGGGGATGAAGGTCTCACATCCGTGATTTCTTTAGATGTCTGTGGTAAAGCACAGTTGTAGTTTGTTCTGTATCTCTAACTGAAGGTGTTACCATTTCTAGTATTCTTTCTGTTTCTCCTTCTGCTGTTTCAGTTCCCATTTCCTTTGTGGGGGGGGGGGGGTCCTGGATTGAGTTGTTCCATGTTGTTGTTCTGAGTCATTTGTACCACTATGAACTACAGTGATAGTTTATTTTGTTCAGTATCAGGGCCTGGTTGTTGCACATTAGCCTCTCTCGGTCCAGTGATGTGTTCAGATAGTATCTTTTATTGTTGTGCCAAAGTAATATACAGATGTTGTTCGGCTCCATCTACTATGTCCGGTTTGTTGTGTGCTGCCCGGGGACAGCTCTGGAAAGTGTGGTCAGTTTTGTCACATAAATTACGTTTTTCTCCCTCCTTGCATTGAGCCCCTGAATGTCCCACCTCTCCACATGTAGTACATTTTATTTGGTCACAGACACTGCTCAGATGTGCAACAGAACCACATCTTTATGCTTTTGGCTGTCCTGGGTAGAACAGGACCCCCCTGTATCTACCCAGAAAAAAGCTATTGGGCAGATGCATTACTTCAGTGTCATTCATTTTCAACATCATTTGAACTCTCCACCCCCAGTCCAGATCTGTTCTGAATCAAAAATTGCTTCTGGATCAGAAAGCCCTGTACATCTTGTTTTTAGCCAGTGCACTAAATCATTCATATTCACCCCCTCACTTCGAAACAAAACAGTGATTACTTTATGAGCAGGTCTGATTAGAGGAATAGCTGAAAACGGAGCCCACAAGGGGGTGTTTTTTTAACCTGTGATATTTCATCCAAAAATACTCCAGGTCTTAAGAGAGTTTTAAAACTAATGTCAAATGTGATTTTCCCCGACACATGAATGAGGGCGTATATTTCATTAGCAAAGAATTTGAGGGAGTCTTTTAACAATATTCTGACCACATATATTCTATCCGGGTCTTCTTGCATACCCCCAACATATTTCAGTCTGACTGCATTATGCCTTTTTGCAGGTTATATAAGGGTTCTAAATAAGGACGCATAAGGTCGTGCACCAGTCCTTGGTATGGTAGCATTATTATTTTGCATATTTTCTTGGTTCTCTCTCATGCTTAAATCTGAGTCAGAAATTTGCCTCAAATTGTCAGTGTTTGTTGGCTCAGTAGATTGTCCTGGCAATTGCAAAACTGGGTTTTGTGTCAGGTTGAGGTCTGTGGGGAGTTCTAGGGCCTAGGATTCTACAGTTCTCTCTAGCTCAAGTTGCTGACTTGTAGAGTTTTCATCGATTACAGCTCCGTGGATATTTTATTTATTTTTATTTAGCTTTTGTTAACCGGGTAAGTGCACTAGCCATAAAATGACTATTTTCAGGTATGACCCGGATGTGAATGGATGACGCCCCCAACACCCATCATCCCATACCAGCCTCTTTTTCTCACACTGCGGCCTGGAGCGCTTTATCTACAGACCATAGTTCTGTTTCAGTATTAATATCAGGATGAACAGTGGGGTGTCTTACGCTGGACAGAATGTCCATTTTTGCTATTCCCAATGTGATTCCCACCTTACTGTTTGAAAACATAACAGTCTTAGTATAATTAGATGTGCAAGCTCTTACCTCCTCTTCGGGAGTTTTTGCATCTGGTTGTGCAGCTGTAGTTTTCTGTAAGTCATTTGTGTTCATAGTTACAGTTTCCATAGCTACTGGTTGTGCAGCTGTAGTTTTCTGTAAGTCATTTGTGTTCATAGTTACAGTTTCCATAGCTACTGGTTGTGCGGCTGTTACAGAGGTTTCTTCGGTCTGGTTTCTAGTGCTGCCATTTACGCATCCAGTGCCATTTTTTCACCCTGTATCTGGCTTCTTCCTCTTGTAATAAATGTTGTATGGTAAGGCTTTTTTTTATTTCAGTTTTGGATTAAAACCTTTGAGCCAAATACTCATTTACAAAGGTTCCAAGTCATATAGATACAATACAAGACATTATTGTACATAGGTTACACAGCAACTACAGGATGACAGATCACATAATGGTGGTTTCCACAGAATCAACACTAGTAAAGTATGGTACAAGTTTTCACTTAGACTGAGATAAAAACAACACTACTTGAGTTTGGTGTGATGCTTAGATAAGTGCAGGAGACAGAAGGGGGTAAGAGGGTCCCCAGATAGTGTGGGGTGGGGGATAGGCAGCCTAAGATGGTTTTGTCATTGGTAAAGCAGAGGGAGGTAGGAAGAGGGGGCAGGGTGTGAAGTGAATGGCATGGGGGTGGAGGAGTAGAGCAGGAGGACAGGGAAATGGGTGAGAAGGTTACATAGTATCTAAGTGCAATTTACAGAGTCAGAACTAAGTCTGCAATTAGTTACAGCTTAAGCGCAAGTCTCAGGAGTGATTAGACAGTCTTTACAGGCCTTGTCAGTGAAAAGCCAGGTAAGAGGGTGAGGATCATGGAGGCTATAAGAATGAGTTAGGGATTGGGAAGGAAAATTTGGGGGGGATTATGAATTAGGAGAACACGTGGGATGGGGGAGGGATTTCAAAAGAGGCAGAGGTAGTGGGGGAAGCGGCTGTAAATGTTATGAAATCCTTAGGCCTAGTCCAGTGCGAGGTTTGCAGCCTGTGGTAGGTCTTGTCATGAAGGGCAGTGATCTAGGAGGGGGTTGGTAAGACTGGCTAGGGTAAGGAAAATGCAAAAAAAAAAAAAGGAACTGGGGTACTAGCTTTGTGTGGTTGAATTAGTGGCACACCTCACATGTAGCACTCGCATCTTGCTTCTTGCGCTAGCAGTAGGTGAAGCTCTTTATTAAATGGGCCGACTTTCCCCTTGTCAACCAGGTGAGCAGGGAGGTCATTGACCCATTAAGGCCCCTCGAACAGAAAAGGCACACTGGACAAAGGAGGTATGCCTGGAAGGTATATGGAGTACCCTTTTAATGGATCTCCTGGTAATTTTACCAGATTTAACACCCTGAAGGATGTGATTCACCACTTCTGGTGTTTGTCCAAGGAGAGATTTTTTTTTCCAAGCAGACATGCTTGATACTTGGTCCTTAGAAGCAAAGGTAGCCATCCAGTCTCACTATAGAGCTGGCAGGCATGAGTGTAGTGATCAGCACGTAGGACGAGCCGACAGGCCTTTTCAATAGGGTCCTGATTCTCTTTAGGGTGGGGATCCATAACTGCACTATAAATGATAAGCCCATAGTCAATGGAGGTCAGAATAGTGCTCCTGGTTACTAGATTCAGTGCTTCTGGTATCACTAGCAGAGTCATTAGCAGAACTGTTTAGTGAGTCTCTGAGCACAGGAGAGGTCCCAGAAGACTGGAGAAGGGCTCATGTGATCCCACTCCACAAGAGTGGCAGCAGGGAGGAGGCAGGGAACTACAGACCAGTCAGTCTTACCTCAGTAGTGGGCAAGATTATAGGGGTACTCCTTAAGGAAAGGACAGTGCAACACCTGGAATCCATAGGAGCACAGGATCCAAGATAGCATGGGTTTACAACAGGAAGGTCCTGTCAAACTAATCTCATAGATTTCTTTGACTGGCTAACCAGAGTGGAGGACCAAGGAGGTGCAGTTGATGTTGCCTACATTGACTTCAGCAAAGCTTTTTCGATACTGTTCCACATAGAAGATTGATTACTAAGCTGGGCAGGCTCGGGGTGGGTCAGAAGTTGGCTAACTGAGTGGCAAACTGGTTGGTGAGCAGAAAACAGAGAGTGGTGGTAAACAGTATACAGTCAGAAGAGATGCAAGTCACAAGTGGGGTACCTCAGGGATCAGTCCTGGGGCCAGTCCTCTTCGATATCTTCATCAGTGACATTGCAGATGGACTGGAGGGTAAGGTTTGCCTGTTTGCAGATGACGCCAAGATCTGCAACTCAGTAGATGATCCAGATGGGGTGGGCAGAATGAGAAGAGATCTGGAAAAACTGTCAAAATGGTATGAAGAGTGGCAACTGGGGTTTAACGCAAAGAAGTGCAAGATCATGCACATTGGGAAGAGAAACCCTGAAGCTACCTATAGGTTGGGAGGAGAGTTGTTGGCAATCACAAGGGAAGAAAGAGATTGGGCTTCATTATCTCAGATGACCTGAAATCATCCAAGCAGACAACTAAAGCAGTAGGGAAGGCTAGATGGCTGTTGGGGTATATTAGTAGGGGTATCACAAGTCATAAGAGGGAGGAAATAATCCCCCCTTACAAGACACTGGTTAGGCCCCATCTGGAGTACTGTGTGCAGTACTGGAGGCCACACCTGCACAAGGACATTAACAAAATGGAGGCAGTCCAGAGAAGGGCATCCAAAATGGTGCAGGGACTGCATCAGAAAAATATGAGGACAGATTAACGGAGCTCAATAAGTATGCCCTAGAGCAAAGGAGTGAGAGAGGTGATATGATCGAAACATTCAAACACCTTAAGGGCATTAACAAGGTGAAAGAGTCTAACATGTTTCAATATAAGAAAAATAGCAGGACAAGAGGATACAGCATGAGATTAGAGGGAGGCCGATTAAGCGGTAATGTGAGGAAGTTATTTTTCACAGAAAGGGTGGTGGATGCATAGAACAGCCTACCTCAGGAAGTGGTGGATATGAATACCATGCAGGGATTCAAACAGGCATGGGACAGGCATAAGAGAGTAATACAGATGAGTATGAATAAATTGGCCATTGACAGAGTAAAGGCCTATGGCTAGGGATGTAAGTT
Organism: Neoceratodus forsteri; assembly: GCA_016271365.2. Taxonomy (NCBI): domain Eukaryota; kingdom Metazoa; phylum Chordata; order Ceratodontiformes; family Ceratodontidae; genus Neoceratodus; species Neoceratodus forsteri. The sequence continues at coordinate 1,228,436,975 of CM057450.1, forward strand.
TGTCATGGCAGTCATACACGTCATTGATTCCATGACATTTGATCTTTATTCAGGACTTCCATGACTTTCACTAGTGTCATCAGAATGTAGCAATGATGACAGTGCCACAACATTTACTACTGTTTACTATTGATTTCATGAACAAACAATGAGTCATTAAAACCTCATTCATGACAAACTTACATCCCTACCTATGGCACATTCATAAGGTAGAAAAAAATGGGCAGACTGGATGGGCCTTGTGGTCCTTATCTACTGTCAACTTCTATGTTTCTATGTTTTATAGAGTGCCTGTGTCTGTAGAGTATGCCAAACTTTATGTTGGCAGTTTTGATTACAGGTCAATGTGACCAGTAAAGGAGAGAGAGAATCATCGAGGTAAATACTCAGATATTTAAAAGAGTGGACTTGCTCGAGGCAAGTTCCTGCCTTGCTTGTGATATGGAGTGGGCCAACTTTCTTCTTGCTGTGTGGAAGGGTAACGTGCACGATTTCTGCTTTTTTATAGTTTAGTAACAATTTGTTTTGGAAAAACTGTGCTTCAATTTCCCTAAAGCAGGCCTGCAGAGTGGTAGTAATTTCAGTTGAGTGGGATCCTGGGACAGAGATGACGGAATCATCCGCGTACAGAACTATGTTTGCCAAACAGGCAGAGGGCAGTGGGTTTATAAAGAGACTGAAAAGCAAGGGTCCAAGTATTGACCCTTGTGGCACATCACAATCTCTGGATTCCAACACCACACCTGGTATTTTCACACATTGTTTCCAATTGGACAGGTAACTGCCAAACCAGTTAACAGTGTCAAACGACAGGCCTAAGGACACTAGGTTCCCAAGAAGTATTTTGTGATGCACAGTGTTGAAGATCTTTATAAGGTCTATAAAAATAGACCCTACAGACTTGCCATCATCAGGAGCATCATACAGTTCAATCAATCAATCAAAACTTTATTTGTAAAAAGGCGCCTTTCTAGAACCAAGGCGCCTGTACATCACATAATAAAACAATATTACTAAAAACAATAAAAATTACTCAAACTTAATAACATTTAAAAATCATTATACGCATGTTTAAAAAGATATGTTTTAAGTGCGTCCTTAAAAGTTTGGACTGTCGGGCAGTCTCGTACCTGACGAGGTAGAGAATTCCACAGGATCGGGGCCATAAAACTAAAAGATCTGGCCCCAGAGGTCTTCAGACGAACCCTGAGAATCTCTAGCAATCCCTCATCAGTGGATCGGACAGAGCAAGGGGGGACAGTAGGGATGAAAGAGATCTTTCAGATAGCCAGGTCCCTGATCATGTAGGGCCTTATAGGTCAGCAAACAGACCTTGAAGGTGATACGCCAACATACTGGCAGCCAATGAAGTCCACGGAGCACAGGCATTATATGACTGGACCTTGAGGAACCAGGCAATAGTCTGGCTGCCACGTTCTGCACTAGCTGCAAGCGGTGAATATCAACCCCCGGTAGCCCAAGATAAAGGGAATTGCAGTAGTCAAGACAGGAGGTAACGAAGGCGTGGACCAGAGTAGGAAGATCGTCGGGAGGAACCAGGTGCTTCACCCGGGCAATGTTCCTCAGGTAGTAAAAAGAGGCTTTGACAACTGCCAACACCTGTGATTTAAGCGTTAAACAGCTATCAAAAACAACGCCCAGATTCCGCATCCAGTCTGAGGTAGTTAGCTGGACACCCCCGAGCCATAAGCCTGAGGGAGATCCTGCCAACAAGCCTGCCTCCCGGCGACCTGGATCCACCACCAACACCTCAGTTTTTTCTGGATTCAACCGCTGCCAACTCACATTCACCCAGTCCTGGATTTTAGCAAGACAGTTGTTAAAAACTGAACAGGCGGCATCTTGGCCAGGTACAAAGGACATGTACAATTGAGTATCATCTGCATAGCAGTGAAAACTCAAACCATACTGCCTAATGATCGATCCCAACGGCAGCATGTACACCGCAAACAACATGGGTGCCAAAATGGAGCCCTGTGGCACCCCACAGGATAGCGGGAATGATGTCGAGGAAATAATCCCAGACACCACCCTCTGAGTCCTACCCTCAAGGAAGGATCGAAACCAACTGAGGACTGTACCAGACAGTCCACAGATAAACCGCAGGTGCTCCAACAGCACACCATGGTCCACGGTGTCAAATGCCACAGAGAGATCAAGAAGGACCAAGATAGAACAGGTTCTTCAATCTCTCGCTATCAGGAGATCATTTAGTACCCGGACCAGAGCTGTCTTGGTACTATGTCTCTTCCTAAATCCGGACTGGAGAGAATCATAGACATCATGGCTGGTTAAATGATCATCCAACTGCGATGCGACCACCTTCTCAATAACCTTTCCCACAAAGGGTAGGTTAGAGATGGGTCTGTAGTTAGCCAGACAGTCCTGGTCCAGGGAGGGCTTCTTAAGAAGGGGCTGAATCATAGCCTCCTTCAGAGGATTTGGAAAAATCCCCCTCTCCAAAGACTTCCAGACTATCTCAGCCAGGACCGGGCCAATTTTATCTACACAGCCCACTAGGAGATGTGTAGGGCCCGGGTCCAAACCACAGTTGGTCGGACGCAATAATTGGATGACCATCACAATGTCATTGATTGTGGGAAGGCTGAAGTCTGACCACACAAAACCAGTGTCCGACATCTCCTGTCGACCATCACAACTCCCACTAGAGAGAGTCAAGTGGATGTTGGACCTGATTTTGGCAACCTTATCTGAAAAGAATTGAGCAAGCTCCTCACACCATTCTTGAGAAAAGGCTCTTCTGGCCTGAAAACAGATTGGATTGCACAATCTGTCTACGGTCCGAGAAAGCTGAGCTGGTCTATTCTGTGCAGCAGCAATCTCTCTGGACAGGAATTCTGCCTTCTTACGAGAGATTGCTGATTGATTGACCACATAATGGTCCATCAAACTAAGTTTGTCATAATCCAAACCCGACCTCTGCCAACATCTCTCTAATCTTTGTCCGGCTCTCCTCAACTTCCTTAGAGTCTCATGAAACCAAGGAGACCTAAGGCGAAGAGTGAGGGGATGAACATGAACAGGAGCAATGGAATCCAGGGCCCCTGTTACTGCCTTATTATAGGCAAGTACCAAGTCCCCTGGGTCCATGCAATCACTCGGAAAACCTGATCAGTCCAGCACTGCCATCAGGCCATCTGGGGAAACACCCCTCAAAGGGCGGTACTGGACCATCTCCATAGGGGCTGGTCTACAAGGGGTGGCCCCAAAACTGAACCCAATGGAATGATGGTCAGACCATCCGACTGGTTCCACCACCAGATCAGATATCTCCATCCCCAGTAGGAACACCAAGTCCAATGAATGACCTCCAATATGGGTCGGGGAGGAAATAACCTGTGTGAAGCCCAGTGAAGTCATTAACTGGCGGAAGTCTTGACCAAACTGCAAGAGTTCATCGTCGACCCAGGCATTGAAATCTCCCAGAACCAACCATCTGGGGGATCCCAATGTCAGGTCGACAATGAAATCTGTGACTTCCTGCAGGAAAACATTCCCATCACCTGGTGGATGGTAGATGAGAAGAATCCTGTGCCCCACACCCTCGCCCATAATACATTCAAAGGAATTGGTAGTACCCACTGGTATTTCCACTAGGCCCAGTTCTGATCTAAAACAGATGGCAACACCCCCGCCCCTACGAGCCATCCTAGGGTGGTGTATCACTGAGTACCCAGCTGGAATTACTGAAGCCAAAACCAGGCCAGCATTTTCATCCAGCCAGGACTCGGTGATGCACGCCAGGTCTGATGTTCCAACAAGATCCGCTATAATAGCGGTCTTGTTTTTAATGGACCTGGCATTGCATAATACCACCTGAGTAGGATGAGCCATGACCGTGCTACCTGATGACTACCAGCAGAACCCTTGGGTATGGGAACCAGCCAGGGAGAACCCCTTTTCTGGACCCATTTTGCCCCAGGGCATCTCCTTGTCCCCGCTATCCCTATCTGACCACTCCTTTCCAAACCCTCTCTCCAGGCCCAGCCCTTGTCCTCCCCTTTTTCCTAGTAATCCCCAGAGCCCTACAACATCGGTGGGAGGTATACCCAACAAGTGCAGTGACTGTGCTGTGGTCCTTTCTAAAACCATGTTGTTGTGCGCACAGTAGACTATACCTGTTGAGGTACTCAATCACCTGGTCCGCAACTATTCTTTCTAGTGCCTTAGAAAGAGTGGGGAGTATGGATTTGGGTCTATAATTACCCAGGCATGTCCTGTCACCATTTTTGAAGACAGGAGTGACATGAGCTATCTTCCATGTGTCAGAAAAGGTGCCAGTCCTAAGCGAAATGTTAAAGGGTTGGTGAGGGGGAGAGCTATTTCTGTAAGCATGAGAGCAATTATTTTCATGTCCAGCAAATCACTGGCCATTCTTGTTTTACCCAGAATCTTTTTGATATATTTAATTGCTGTGATTTTGGAGATTTGATGGAAGTAAAACAGAGGTTTTCCTGTACCATAGGCAGGATGGGGGTCACCACTAGAGAATTTTTTTAGAGGAGGGCTTGTCAAGTACTCAGATGGTAGGGCTGGGCTGAGGTCAGTGAATGCCAAGTTGAAGGCATTTGTGAGTTCCTTACACTTCTGTAGGGCACCGGATTCAGTGATAATTAGGTCTGGATGAGACTTGGATTCTTTACCGGTTAATGTTTTGATACTGTTCCAGAACACTTTTCCATTGCCCCATATCCTACTCAGCTCTTCTTTGTAGAAGTCTGTTTTCACTTTTCCAACCAGCTGCGTGCAATAATTCCTTGCCACCTTGTAGGCAGTGATGTGGATAGAGTTATCTGTGGCATGTTCCCTATGCCATAGATTATCACGGTGTTTAAGTTTCTCAAGGATAGTACCTGATAGCCAAGGGCTGACTGTGCCTTTTAGCTTTAAAGATTTGAATGGAGCAAAGATTGCACACGCTTTATTAAAAATGGTGGTAAAGAAATTAAGTGCCTGATTGACATCCACCATATTGTCTAGGGGTGACCAGGCTTGTCATTGCCAGTTCTGTTTTCCTGATATCTTAAATATTTTGTGGAACTGCATCCTTCTGTTGTCCCTCCATATCTGAAGGGCAATCTGCTGGTCCACACCTTAAATGTTCTTCTGTTATATCCATAGACAAATCCACAACTCCATTCATTGTGTGGGTCTCAAGCTGGGCTGAGATAGGGGAGAAGACCCTCTCCCCTACCTCTTCAACTTCCATCCTCTCTCCTGCTTGTCCGGACACCATCTTGGCCAAGTGACAGGATGACAAAGGTTTCCCCACCTGTGAGTAGGGGAAACCCCCGGTGTCCTGGACAATATGCCACTTTTCATAAAACCAGTTCATGCAATTGTCCAAGACTGTGTGTTGGTGTTTATGTGTGAAACAGCTACCACTACACGCTCAGTCACTTCACTACCAGCCTAGCATTACTTGTAAAGTGCTTTGAGATACAATGTGCATGAAAAGCGCTATATAAATTTTTGTTTTGATGATGATGATGATGAAGTATCAAACCATGCATTTCAGTTAACCTTTCAGGATGGCAAAAAATCCTCTGTATTTGGTCCCGCTGTAGGACTGCTAATCAATAACACTATACACAAAACTCAGTGCAAATTTACAATAACAAATGTCTGTACTCTCAGTAACTTTACTAATGATCTTAAATACCATTAAACCCATAGGAAATTAAGCCTTTTCATTTAAAGTATAAAATTGTGCCTCGTGGTGATTGTTCTGTTCCTTAACTTATATAACTGTAAGAAGTCCACCCTATTATGTTCCCCGCATGCATATGCGTGCTTCTATCATATCTCCACTTCCCTACTTGTTCTCATGAAAGTACATGTTTAGACTGTCCAATTTTTCCTCAGAGGTCTTACCCTGCTGCCTCAGTATCATTTTTGTTGCCCTCCCTTGGATAATCTGTAACCTGTTCCTGTCCTTCTTCAGATGTGGGTTCCAAAATTGTATGCAGTACTCTGGGTGTAGTCTTATCAGTGATCTGTACATTAAAAATATCACCTCTTTGCTGTGACTAGTGAAACCCTGCCTGATACATCCCTAGCATTATGTTAGCTTTCCCATATGCAGTACTACATTAGACAGAGGCTTTTAAACTATTGTTTATTCTCACCCCAGGACCATTTCCTGCTTTCAGTGTCAGTGTTCTATCATGATCCCATTTATGCAATATTCTATCTGATCATTTTTGTTCTCAATGGATCCTATGCATGAATGGGACATAGGGAATGTGTGATAGGCGTGCACCCAAAGCACACAGCTCCGCACCTGTGGACAGTTGCGCAACAGCCGGTATTCACTATTGCCAGACACCTGTCCTTGGCCTCTTCCCCCCCCCCAGTACCAGCCATGGGTTGTTGGTTCGGGGCTGTGCTGGGGCAGAGTGCAGGATAATGGCAGGCATCCAATTGGATGCCTGTCCTGGGTCCCAGAGTGACTCCCCTATGCGGGCATGCAAGGACACCTGGGAAGGTGTGGAGACCCATGGAATTAAAAAGACACTGGCAGCACCCATCAGGGGTGGCTGTAGGGTATTTGGTGCCCATAGGCAGGGAGATGAATAGTGCTGCCCCCAGATCAACTGCTATAACCCTTCCTGTCACCTGCCTGACCAACCAATCCATGCGGTATGACACATGTACACATACAACTACTGTACTGGTACATTTTGTGAATGCCGACAGGGATCCACGAGACCCCTCTGCACAGCATTCAGGTGTATGGTTGCCTACATGCCTCAAATATGCAGCATGTACGCTTAGTGCATAGGGCCCAATGTGCATTACTATACTACTTTGGCACTGAACTTCAATTGCCAAAGTCCAGACCTCTGCTTTAGCTTTTCTACATCGGTTTTCATACTGCTAATCTCTTCAATCAATCAATATTTTATTTATCTAGCGCCTTTCAAAATCAAGGCACTGCACAATCATATAAAAACATCAACAATATAAATAACAATATAAATATATAAAATCAATCTGGATAAGCCTTAGAAAACAGATACGTTTTTTGCATAGTTTTAAAACTGCTGACAGTCAAGCATTTTCTTAACTGACGAGGTAGAGAATTCTACAGGGTCAGTGCTGCAAATGAAAAAGCACGAGCCCCAGAAGTTTTTAAATGAATCCTGGGAACCTCTAGCAATCCCTCGTCGGTGGATTGGAGTGGACGAACTGAGGAGTAGGGAACCTGGAGATCTTTCAGGTAGTCAGGTCCCTGTTCATGTAGGGCTTTAAAAGTAAGCAAGCCTACCTTGTAGGTGATCTGCCACTGAACCGGCAGCTAGTGCAGTTCGCGCATCACAGGCATAATATGACTGGCCCTAGAAGTGCCAGTCAACAACCTGGCTGCAGCGTTCTGCACTAGCTACAAGTGGTGGATATCAACCCCGGGTAGCCCTAGGTAGAGGGCATTGCAATAGTCAAGACGGGTAGTGATGAAGGCATGGACCAGTGTTGGAAAGTTACCTGGAGGAACCAGATGTCTCACCCGGGTGATATTCCTCAGATGGTAGAATGAGGATTTAACCACAGCCGACACCTGAAATTTCAGAGTCAGACCATCATCAAAAATAACACCCAGGTTACACACCCGGTCTAAGGTAGTGAGCTGGACACCATCAAACCATAGGCCCGACATGTGCCCAGCTCCAGAACCCACCCCCGGACAACCTGGGTCCACAACCAACACCTCAGTCTTATCCGGATTCAATCTCAGCCAACTCGAATTCATCCAGTCTTTGATCTCAGAGAGGCAACTATTTAGCATGGAGACAGCATCAACCTGTCCGGGTACAAAAGACATACAGCTAAGTATCATCTGCATAGCAGTGAAAACTCAAGCCATATCATCTAATGATATCTCCCAATGGCAGCATATACACTGCGAACAACACGGGCACCAATATGGAACCCTGTGATGCCCCTCAGGATAGGGGAAGGGCGTCACAGGAATAAATTTCAGTGACCACCCTCTGAGACCTACCTACGAGGAAAGATCAGAACCATTTGAGGACTGTACCTGACAGTCCACAAAGGAACTGCAGGGTCTCCAGAAGCACCCCATGGTCCACAGTGTCAAAGGCTGCTGAGAGATCGAGAAGGACCAAGATGGTACAAGCCTTTTGATCTCTCGCCATAAGAAGATCATATGCCTCTTCCTGAAACCAGACTGGAGAACTTCATAGACATTGTGAGTAACAAGGTGATTGTCCAGCTGTAACGCAACCACCTTCTCAATAACCCTCCCCACAAAAGGATGGTTAGAGACAGGTCAGTAGTTAGCTAGATCGTCAGGATCCAGGAAAGGTTTTTTAAGGAGTGGTCTAATGGGTCTGGAAAGACTCCCCTCTCCAAGAATCTCCATACAATTTCAGCTAGGATCGGGCAGATATCATCTATACAACCCACTAATAGGTGAATAGGGCCCGGATCCAAACTACAGCAGGTTGGGCGCAAAGTCTGGACGATCTTCACAATATCCATGAATTCCAGTTGGCTGAAATTGGTCCAGATAGACGAGGTACTCACCACCTCCAATCAACCTACACAACCCCTCATGGAGGAAGCCAGGCCAATTCCAGCCCTGATGCTGGCAACCTTATCTGCCAAAAACCAAGCAAGCTCGTCACACTTATTTTGTGAAAATGTTCTTCTGGACTGAAGACAGATTGGATTGCACAATCTGTCAATGGTTTGAAAAAGCTGAGCCGGTCAATTTTGCGCAGCAGAAATCTCCTTGGACAGAAACTCTGCCTTCTTACAGGAGATTTCTGATTGATAGCCCTTATAATGTTCCATCAATCTAAGTCTGTCAGCATCAAGGCCGGATTTCCACCATGCTCTCTCCAGCCTTCAACCAACTCACCTCAACTCCTTCAAGGACCCATCTTACCAGGGGTTCCTTGGGTGAAGAGTAAGTGGTTGAACCTGAACAGGAGCAATCAAGTCCAAGACATCTCCCACTGCCTTATTATAGGCTAGTACAGGATCCCCAGGACTTGTGCTTTCACTCAGCAATAGGTCAAGCACCACCGACAGACCATCTGGGGTAATTCCCCTTAAAGGGCGGTACTGGACCATCTCCACAGGGGTAGGTCTATTTGGGGGGCCCCAAAACTGAACCCTATGGTGTGATGGTCAGACCAACTGACTGGTTCCACCCCCAAGTCAGAGATCTCCATCCCCAGGAGGAACAGTAGATCCAATGAGTGACCTCCTATATGGGTAGAGGAGGTAACAACCTGTGTAAGGCCCAGCATTATCATTAGCTGGAGGAGATTTTGACCAAATTGAGAGAGTTCATCGTCGAAACAAGCATTAAAGTCCCCCAGAATAATCCATCTGGGAAGACTCCAATACTGTGTCGACGATGAAGTCCTCAATCTCCTGCAGGAATAAACCCCCATCACCTGGTGGACGATAAATGAGGAGTATCCTGCAACCTACACCGTCTCCCATGATACACTCAAAGGATCTAGTAGTTCCTACTGGAACCTCTACAAGGCTCAGTTTGGACTTAAAAAATATGGCTACTCCCCCACCCCTACGATCCAGCCTCAGGCGGTGAATCACCAAGAACCCAGCTGGAACTGTAGAAGCCAAAACTGGACCAGCATTTTCATCCAGCCAGGTCTCAGTGATGCATGCCAGATCCACTGTTTCAATGAGATCAGCTATAATAGCTGCCTTGTTTTTGATGGACATGGCATTACATAACACCACCCGAGTTGGATGAGATGCTGAGGAAGGCCTCAACTCCTGACCAGCAACTGCTGAGCCCTTGGGTATGTGAACAAGACAGGGATTACCCCTATCTTGGCACCATTTTGCCCCAGGTCATTGCCTGGTACCCACCACCCCAATCCGTCCCCCTCTTTCCATTTCCCCACCAGGCCGAGTTCCCAGCCCCTTCCTACTCCTCCTAATAATCCTGAGGAACTGACAATGCTTATAAACCTCTACTGGAAGATGGGGCAATCAAAAGGGTGCAGTTCCCTGAGCATGGTGGGGAATTACTGCCTGACCGTCTTCCGGCTACCCCAGCACATTATAAAACAATATAATTCCCCAACTATATAACTTAATCCCTACCAAGCAACTAATAAATATACAATAATAAAACTAAGACAAAATCAACTATATAAATTCCAAAACATATACCCCACACTTATAACGAAATAAAAACACAATCAACAATAACACTGTGAGTCAGTGCTAGATATATACAATTTCAAACTGTTCAAACTGTTTGAGGTACTCTCACTTCCTCAACAGTCAAATAGTAAGAGTCTTATAAATGAAGGAGTCGCCAAAGCAGTTTCCCAAAAACCAGGTTCAATTTCCTTTTCAACTCTCCTCCTTCTCTCAGTGTCACTCCAGGACCTTAAACCCCAGATAACATCCCCAAAGGCTAAACCCTGCAAGCCGCGACCAGCAAATACAGGACCCTGAAGAGAGAACCAACTAACTCCCCCCAATGGGAACCCTAGGAATCCCTGGGGGCACACATCCACCAATCTGCACCCCAACGAGTTCCCTTCTGGCCACAGGCCAGCCTGGGTAGTCCCCCTCGGTTCAGTACTGATCCCATCTCCCACAGGATTTTTTGTCACCTGTGAGCAGACCGTCTTTTAAAATACAAATTAAGTGCAAAATATGCAGAATGTAGCAAAAACAAGAAAAAGTGCAAAACAAGCCTTATAGTTACAGAGACAAAATACACAAAAAAAAAAGGATTTCCAAAAATCACTAATGTGGCCAAAGTAAAACTTAACAACATAAGGTCCTGGAAGAATTCGTTCTGGGGGAGTGAATATCTATATCTATATCTATATCATCTATATCTACATCTATAGGGGATATAGATATAGATATAGATATAGATATAGATATAGATATAGGGGATATAAGATGGCCTCTGTTCAGATATACAAGGTTATTTCCATGAGTAAGGAGGCGGGACCATAATTCAAGCATGAGATATGAAAGTCCCGCCTTCTCACAAATGGAAAATAATGGCATATTTGAATGCAGACCATTATATGTTCTATGTATACAGTGTCTGTGTTCGCTGGCTGCACCCCCACATTGCAGTTTAGCAGGCCACAGGCCAGATTCCCTGTCTAAAAGTACTGTGCCCCCCAAAATGACGAGCTGGATTGATGTATTTGATCACAGAATGCTCCCCAATACTGAAATTTCGCAATCCAAATTCCCTGTCTCAAACTACTGTGCTCTTCTGAAAGTGACATGCTGGGTGGCTCCACAGTCCCCATTCAAATATTTTCATTTTAAGTTGTCAAACCTGTGTAGTTCTGAAGTGTGTATTCTTGTGAAACGAGTGGTGAGCTAGTGAGCAGACAGTGAGCAAGGGTGAAGCGCAGCAGTTCTTATCCACGGACAGGATCAGTAATTTCCCCTGTCAAGCAAGTGGTTCGGGTGGCAAGATGGAGTGATTACGGGAGCATTGTAAATATAGGCACTGGGAGGTGGAAGGGAAAAATGAAGATAACAATGCCAGAATAATGTGGCACAAACTGAGATTTATCACATGAAGAATTTGTTTGGGCTCTGCTAAAGTGAAAAAACAAGATGGTGGTGGAAGCGGGAATTTAAAAATCAAAGGAAAAGCACTACTGTATGTTGTTGTGTGGAAGATTCCTTGTGGGATTGGCAAGAAGAGGGAGTCAGTCATGCTGATTGTCATTTTAGTGTTATTTATGGCATGTAGTCATAATGTCGCAAGACATTATGCCGCAGCAATATACCGTGCTGCCAGTACAGTGTGATATATTGCCAGCGGCATAAGTCTTTGTTTTGAGGGGGGGCTCTGTCCCCCACCCCCCTGTTATAGGAAGCTGTGCCCCTGAACCCCCCAACTAAACTAACTAACTCCGGGGGGGGGGGGTTAACAGTTAAAATTGCACAAAGTGTGAAAAATAAAAAAAATCCATGTGTCTGGGACTGGGAATCGAAACCCAGTCCCATATGCACTGCCTGCCTCCCTTGCTGCTAGTGGCTCATCCAGTCAAGCCACAGCAACTGCTCACCAGCCCCCTGTCCCAACAGAGGTCTTATCCTCTGCATGGGACACCGAGAGGATGCACTACTGTGCATACACCCTTTTGCGGTTTTGCACCCTCTCGCTGTTCCCTACTGTGTTGTTCCTGATATGCGGTTATGTCGTGCGCTATTAAGCGCACAACATATTGAACCAGTAGTGTTATTTAACCTATTAGATGAATAACATTGTTTATGTTTCATTTGTGTTAGCTTGTTGGGAAAATGAGTTTATTTAAACAGTGAGATTTCATTTCATTTTTATTTACACTGGTAAGCAGATTAGCAAAAATGCCACTTTCACAGTGATCAGGCAGATACCTACCTGCTTTGGGCAGAATTTATGTTGAACATGATCAAGCTCATGCTGAAGTGACATTCTGAGCTCAAGGACTAAGGCTTCTAAAGTAGAGTACAGTGTCACCCATATGTACATATGGATGCTCATGATAAAGCAGACTGAAGAGAGGCCATTGAGAGAAATGGAAAATTGTAAGCTGCCCAGAAAGGAGTTCTGAGGGACTATGAAACTGATGGCAAGGTGTAAACATAAGTTGTCTCCAACCTGGATCAGTTAGTGTTGGTCTAAAAGACAAGAGAAGAAGTAGCCAGTCACAAGGTCAAATAGTTCTGCCCCTCCTGGCTTATTCAGGAGCATGTTGTGGGCCACGGTATCAAAGGCCTTGGTTAGATCAATAAATATGGCAGCAGTGATCTGTCCCTGTTCCATACCTGTCAGCATGCAGTCAGTGACATGGAGTAAGATGGAAATGGTAGAGTGAGATTTTAAAAGCCAGATTGGAAGGTGAGAGGAAACAGAAGACATCAAGGAAGGAGGAAAGCTGAGCAAGAAATAGCTTCTCCTCCACCTTGGTCAGGGTGGGAAGGAGTGAGATGTGACAGATATTCTCCACAGCTTAGGAGTTACAGGTTTTATGGAGGGGAGGACATTGGTCAGCCTCCACTCCCTGAGGGCTGTCCTAAGATAAGACCAGTTAGTGCTGGTCTAAAAGACAAGAGCAGAACTAGCCAATCACAAGGTCAAACAGTCCTGCCCCTCCTATCTTTTTTTTCCTCAATTCAAATTTTATTAAAAGTTTTACAGTGCACAGAACAGATCTACAGTTGATATGTATCACCAGAGATATACATGGTGGTCCAATGGACCAATTCTCCCCACCCTTCTCCCCACCCTCCCTTTATCCTCCCTCCCAACTCCCTCCCCCATCCCTGCACAGAAAAGCAAAGATTATATGCATAAAAGTACCAGTTCATACCTGTTGTGAGGAGTAAAGAGAGTATAAAGGGCCCCAGATCTTGGTAAGTCTTTTTAATCTGTTGCTAAGGCTTGCTATTGCCTTTTCTGTTCTGAGGTTTGCTAATAGCTCGTTAAGCCATTCAATATAGGTGATATCCTCACTGACTTTCCAGTGTCTCAATACCAATTTTTTGACAGACACTGATATTAGTGCTATGTAATATTTACAGGTAAGAACCACAATCTCAGAGAAGTCCCTGAGCAAACAGGCTTCTGTGGTGAGTAGGTCGTTCAGACCTAATAGTGGATCTACTCTTTGTCTAATAAGAGTCCATAATGGAACTACTTTTGGGCAAGTTCAGAAAATATGAATCAAGGAGCCTTCTCCCTGTTGACAATGCATACATGAAGATGAAGTTGTTACCCCAAATTTAGCTAGTTTTTGTGGGGAGTAATACAGATTATGTAGTTTTTGAAACTGCATAAGGCGCAGTCTGTCTTGGGTAACAAATTTATGACAATTAAGCCATAAAGCAGGCCAGTCTATGTTCAAATCTGGGAAATATATAGCGCAGTGGTTTAAAGCTCTGAGCTGCAAATCTGGCGACATCCAACAGACCAGACCTGGATTTGAATCCCACAGCTTCGACTTGCATACTGTGTGACCCTGAGCAAGTCACTTAACTTCCCTGTACTCCCAGGTTGCTCCTGTAAAAAAGCTTTCAGCTTATCATGCTACTCCTGGTTAAACAACTAAAAAAAAAAAAAAAAAATAAGAGGACCAGTACACAGCTGGACCAAAACAACCTGGAAAGGTCCAATCATATAGAATACCATTTATCTTGGATACTGCCTGCGGGAAGCCTGCCAAATGGCACAATTCTGATTAAAACGGCAAACTTGTTGGTTGCAGAGGATCCAGCCCAAGCCCTTTTAACAGGAGGTGCCTCAACCGGAAGACTTTAAAAACATTGGAGTTTGGAATGTTAAATTGGTTCATGATTTCAGTGGAAGAGAGCCATGAGCCATTTTCTTTTATTAAATGAGTAAGAGGACAATCTCCCAGTTGGGGCAACCACTGAGAATCGAGTACTTTGTTGCCTATATTAAAATTAGGATTACCCCTTTCAGTTTGCGGTAAGTCTCGGGTGTGGTTGTACTTAAGAAAAGAACAGAGTTGTGAATGGATTTTTACAGATAGAGCAACGGGAGAGTCTCTTAATTGAAGCGGGAGAGACTTTACTTTTATATGTAAAAGTGCAGAGGGGGATAGGTCACAAGATCCAATATGGGCTAATTCAATTTTAAGCCAGACTGGTGAAAATGGGGGAGAGATCTATAACTTGTCTGAAGATATCCACCTGAGATATTTATTGGTATGACTTGCCCAGTAATAGAGACCAAGATGTGGAGGCGCAAACCCCCTCTAAGTTTAGGAGAAGCTAATTCATGGAAAGGTATTCTGGGCCTTCTACCCAACCAGATGAAATTTGTAACAAGACCATGAACTTTTTTGAACCATGAGAGTGGGAGCCAAATATTCATTAGAGTAAGAGGATAGAAAAGATGGGGAAATACATTCATCTTGATTGAATTAATTTTACCCCAAAGGGATATTGGGAGGAGGGACCACCTATCCAAGTCCTGACTAATTATATGTACAAGAGAATCTACTGTAGATTCAGTTTTTGAAAAAGGGCTGAACCCCTTGTAAGCTCAATTCCAAGGTATCTTAAGGAATCAGACTTCCAGGAAAGCCCTAGTGCAGAAACTGAATCTTCGAACAGTTTGTGACTAAGGGGGAAAACGAGTGTTTTACCAACGTTTAACTTATAATTGGATACCTGACTGTGTTCCTCAATGATATCTAGCATCAGTGGGATGGATGAAGCCAGGTGAGATATTTGAAGGAGAAGATCGTCTGCATAAGCAGAGACCGTGACTTCCTGATCTTGTATAAGGATTCCATGGATCCTCCGACAGTCTGTCAGACAGAGATTAAAGAGTAGTGAGGACAATGGGCAGTCTTGCCTTGTACCCGATTGCAGTGGGAAAAGCTCCGATATTACTCCATTAGCAGACACCCGGGCCATTGGGGATTTGTATAAAGTTTGTATCCATTTCCGGAAATCAAGGGGGAAATGAAGGCTTTAAGAGTCTGGAATATAAAGTTCCAATTGACTCTGTCAAAAGCCTTCTCGGCGTCCAGGGATACCAGAGCAGCTAGAAAATTTGCATCTCTGAACACCAAGAAGACATGGGTCAAAAAATGGAGATGGTCCACAGAGGATCTTACCTTTCATGAATCCCACTTATTCCAGACCTATGAGCTCAGGAAGAACTAAACTAATGCGATCTACTAATAATTTAGTCAATATTTTAATGTCCTGATTAAGGAGGGAAATTGGACGGTAACTAGATACCAGTTCAGGGCTTTTGTCAGGTTTAGGCAAAAAGACAATTAAGGCTTCAAACAAGGGCAGATCAGATTCCACACCAGATACTACATGTTGATACATTGGTAGCAATAAAGGAATTAACTGGTCTACAAACTTTTTATAAAACTTTGAAGAGAATCTGTCTGGCCCTGGAGTTTTATCTGTGGGAAGATCCTTAATTACCTTAGCCAGCTCCATCCAGGAAATGGGGGCTAATAGGGTACGTTGTTGTGTTTCTGAGAGGGAAGGTAAATGGAAATTCTCAAGATATTTGTCCAAAACTGGGTCTGAAGGCAGATCAGGCATAGGGCCATATAGCTGTGTGTAGTAACCCCTAAATTCTGCTACTATATCTACTGGTGAGGTTTTCAAGGAGTCATCATCCAGGGAGCAAATAGATGCTATAAACCTAGAAGATTAGTGTTGTTTTATTCTTATAGCTAGCAGTCGACCTGCCTTCTCACCCTGATCTGTATAGGAGGCCTTAGCTTTCAATATTGCAAATTCCGCTTTCTCTCACAAAAGTTCCAAATAAGCATCTTTCAATTTAACCAGTTCCTGTCTAATTGGTTGGGGAGAGTGAGGAGCGAGCTTTGCTTCTATGTCCGGAATTTGAGACAGGATATTTAACAGTTGCTGTTCTCGTTTTCTCTTTTTGCTAGATGCCAGTACAATCAAAATTCCCCTTAAGTAGGCTTTAAAGGCACACCATTCCATATCCAGCATATTTGTGGTATTATGATTGGCCCTGGTGAACTGTTTAATATGTTCAGAAATGTATTTGGTTACTCCAGGGTCCTTTAACAGTGGATCATTAATCTTCCAGCATGCCCCATTTTTAGGGAGTGTCAGGAAGAAGAGATGACAAGTAACCAGAGAATGGTCTGAGGGAGGGCCTGGGTGTATAGATGTGTCCAGCACCCTGGGGAGAAGTGTTAGGGAAATCAGTAAATAATCAATTCGGGAAGAAGACCTGTGCACTGAAGAGATGAACGTGTATCCTCTTTCAGTGGGGTTAAGGACCCACCAGACATAGAAAGACCCATCTGATCCATTAGTTCTCAGAGTGCCTGCTGAGCTTGAGATAGCCCTTTGCGAGAACAGCCTGTCTGATCCATTATTGGATCAAGGAATAAATTTAGGTTGCCCCCAATAATTATCGGGATCAAGACAAAAGGAGTAAGGATATTGATGAGCTGACTAATAAAACACAGAGTATCCATATTGGGACCATAGGTACTTCCCAAAAGAATTTCTGTACTGTGTATTTTACCCTGAACCAGTAAAAACCTACCCTGAGGATCTTTAACAGTCTGAGGGGGTGAAAAATGGACTCCCCCCCCCCATGATATTAAAATCATGACTCCACAGCTGTGGGTAGAACCCTCAGCTGAAAACACTTGTCCTACTTGCTGTCTCCTCATCTTGAGTACTTCAGAGTCCAGCAAGTGAGATTCCTGTATAACTATGATCCCAGCTTTCAATAAATTCAAATGCTTTAGCACTTTATATTATTTCACTTTCTGCCTAGCCCCTTTAATGTCCCATGTGGACAGCTTTAGATCCCTAGACATTTGCCCAAAGAAAACCAAGCAGTAAGATCTTCTGCATTATATTGTATACTTGTATCCCTGGTACCCTAATTCATGGTAGTTCTGTGCATCTCCCCTTCCCTCACCCTAACTACACTCCTATACCACCCCCATCCCAGAAACCCATTTAACACATAATAACTGTCCCCAACACTTTGAAAAAAAAAACAGCCCTCCCCCAACCCCTTACTGTTATGAACTTCATTCTGCAGTCCCCCATTTTACTGCCCCCCCTCCAGCCACCCTTAACTGATTCCTACCTTTTACTCCTCGGTAGAGAAATCAAACATGAAATAGTAACTTTTACTTAAATTAGTTAAATCAAACTTATGATCCAGAATCATTTAGCTTCATGTTATCTATGTTACTACCCTATTGTGGTAGGTTACTTGTCACTATGACTCAAAATCTGAACACTACAAATCTTATCTGTAAATATAAGGTATATTCGAAGGTATAAAACCTCAGACGGAATACAAGCTTTGATAATTTCCCTGCTCACTGCAAACAAATACTAAGAACCCTTAAAACAAAATGCCTGCATCAGAGCAACCCTTAACAATAAACTAGCTCTAACCAATGGTGCATTCCCAGGCATTACAATAGTATAATGCGCAATAAAGGAAAAATGAAGATTAGAAACAAGGGTATTAAAATGATACATTAAAGGTCTCTTCATGAGACTCCCAGTCCTAAATTAAATAAACAGCGGTAAAGAGATGGCCAGTCTCAGAGATAAAGCAAGCCCAGCAGATCACCAAGGCATAGGAAGATTCACTCCATCTAGAGGCCACTCCGGCACATTACCACTATTAGCAAGATGCTCGGCAGCTTTGTGATTGTGCGCGTCATCGAGAAGCCCTGCAGAACACAGTCCTGGATTGGGATGAGTGGTCTTCTGCCAAAAAACATAAGTTTGTGGTAAACCACTACATGAATGACCAGAAGTTCAGAATTGTAATCTACCCCATTGTCCTGCTTGTTCCAGTTAGACTGAGGATATATTCTGCAGATTTCAGAAAATGGTTAATTGTCCTGCTATGCTAAATACCAAGGTCCATCAGCTGATCAATTTAAATGTAGGTGCTTCTTCACTCTAAAGAAGAACCCTTTCAAGAAGAAATCTTGCCAATTCAGGTGCCCCTGAAAAGATCAGGTAAGGCTACCTTGAGCCCTGCCAGAGCTGCTTCTGGTTCTTTGTAAGTCTGTCAGTTGCCCGTTACTAATTACCTACAGCCTCCTGGGTAGTTCTTCTGAAACTTAACCCCGGCAGCAATGAGCTTAGAGACCAAGGGGTGGAAGGCCGTTCTGCACTGTCGGATTTTTGCAGGCAGATCTTGAGCTACTCTAATATTAATTCCCTCCCAGTGGACCTCTTGTAGCTCTCTTACTTTCACAAGGAAATGCTGGTGCTCTAAATAATTCAAGAAGCAGAAGATTATTGGTCTTGGCAGAGCTGTTGCTGGGGGGGGGGTCAGACAAAGAGCTTGGTGTGCCCTCCCAATCACATATTTAAGCCCGAAAGGAGAGGGCACTGCAATTTTTTCCACAAACTTTTGCATGAAGAGGACAGCATCTGAACCCTGTTCAGTCTCTGGTAAGCCGATGAGAACTGCATTATTTCTCCAGCTGTGACCCTCTAGATCGTCAACCTTCGGCTCCATTTTTGCCAGCCACTGTTTAGTTGCTACCAGCTCTGGATCCACTTTCTCCACCTGCTTCTTAAGCGAGCAGATACGGGCTTCAGTGTCGGAGGTATGTTGAGAAATGTCCTCCATTGCTTGAGATAGAGATTTTAGCTCTGATGTGATTGTACGGAGTTCTTCTTGAAAGGGTTTAAACTCAGCTAGAAACCTGCTAAGCGTAAGTGGTTCCTGATCAGGTAGAGAGGTGTTTGTCCCCAGTGGGTCTGCAGCACTGGAGGCCCTAGGCTTTTTTGGGGCCTTCTTCAGTGTGATCGGAAGGGTATGTTTTGGTGAAGCCCTCCACATTTCCACTTCCATGGAGCAAAAATCTTGTTGAGATCAGAGGTAGCCGATTAGTAAGTCTCCCGAACAGTGTTGTAGTAAGATTGCTAATATTTTGCAGTCAGAAAATTAACTTTAAATTGTTCAGGTGGCTGGAGCGATGAGATGGAGCTGCCACCAAGCGCTCTGCATCACGTGGTCTCCCCCCTGCCCCATCTATCTTATCCAGGAGCATTGTGTGGGCCACAGTATCAAAGGTCTTGGTTAGATCAATAAATATGGCAGCAGTGATCTATCCCTGGTCCATACCTGTCAGTATGGAGTCAGTGACCTGGTGGAAGATGAAAATGGTAGAGTAGGATTTTAAAAGCCAGACTGGAAGGGGAGAGGAAACAGAAGACATCAAGCCTCCCCCACAAAACACAGTAGATGGAGAGGTAAACACCAAGGTAGAGAAGTTAATGGGGAGCAGGACAGGGGTAAATGCAGAAAAAGGCAGTAAGGACAGGGATGGGGCTAAAAAGGGTAAGGCCATCAACAAATGGAGGGTGATGAGTGTCACAACCCCACTCAGCAGGTCAGGCCCTCTGATCCCACAGTGCCAACCTCCTAGCATAGTATTATGAACAGTTAACAGAACAGGGTGACCCTCCTGTCTGTTTTGTGGGTTCGAATCAACCTTTGGTCTCAAGTTCTTGGAGGGATTCAAACTGTGAACCTCTTGCTAACATACCCAATGTACTGGCTCAGATAATTCTGCTCTTCAGGGGGGCCAGATATCTTTCGCCTACAGGCACCTAACCAGGTGTACAAAATGAACCCTTAAAAACTCTATGAAAGACCTCAGAATAAACTCTTACCTTTTCCCAGTTTGGTAAAACTAGTAAGATTTGCACAGTGTCAGCTTTAACCATATATGCTTCACTTGTAAAAGAAAGAATTTCAAAGGCACACCAAGTAGTCTCTTAAAATGAGGTGTTTACTTAAAAATAGATAAAACTGTAAAATGTAAAACACAGAACCATATATCACAAAACATTACAATCAATTTAAAAAATAGGTTTAAAAGTGCAATTTCCTACCAACCATACACTTAGCCTTGCCTAGCTAATGCATACTTATATTCTTATAGTGCCGAAAGATGTTGTAGCTTCAGAGTCCAAACATGTGTGTGTCCCTAAATGGAAAACAGACTACAGTTTAAAACTGGTTTTTCCAACCTCTTTGCATGAGGTCACCTAGTTCCTCCATGTCAGAATATAAAAATTATACAAAACAGGATGTCTCATCGTTCAGAAGGTGACATCAGTAAAAACTTGTTTCCCCATGTCCTTTTGATCTAGAGTGTCTTCCTGTCTCAGGGATATCAAAGGACTTGTTATGACTCTCTGCCAGATCTCACTGAGGTGTCATATGCTTTGTGACACCAGTCAATTAACTGGCTTTTCCTGAGGACGTCATAAAATGGATATTCCACTTCCTAGCTTTCAAAGCACTCTGAGCAGTTAATTGCATTGCAGAGATCTGCTGTTTAACATATATCCTGTCCTATGAAGTGAAACCTGGGAGGTCATCCAGGAGCACAGCCTTCCTCATGACAGACAATTACACTATATTTTTATTTTACAAGAATCATAGAGTAATCAGAACCAGCTGTCCAAGTGTCTTAATGAGTACCAATGGCCATAGTCTGTGTAACAAACTCCCTGAACTAGTGGCCTTGATGGAAGAGGGATGTCTGGATATCGTGGAAATCACAGAAACATGGTACACTGAGAACCATGATTGGGATGTCAACATAGCAGGATACACAATGTACAGGAGGGACAGGGAGGGTAAAAGAGGAGGAGGAGTAGCTCTCTATGTAAGGGAAGGGATCAAAGCAATGGAACTAAAGGATAAACAGGGAGTAGAGGAAGCACTTTGGGTTACCCTGGAAACAGGTTATGGCACCACAATTCGTACAGGGGTGGTATACAGACCCCCATCTTAGGGGAGGCAATGGACAAGGAAATGATAGAAGGCATCCTTAGAATGGCAGAAAAAGGGGAGATATTATTGATGGGGGACCTGAATATGCCAGATGTTAGCTGGAGCACCCTGGCTGCAGCCACATCAAAAAGCATGTTTATTCTTGATGCCCTGCAGGGGGCATGCCTCAGACAGCTAGTGGTGGAACCCACTAGTGAGGGATCAATCTTAGACCTAGTACTGTCAAATGGGGATGGAAAAAGGATCTCAGATTTAGAAATGGGTAGCTATCTAGGAACAAGTGATCACAAAACAGTGTGGTTCATGATAAACACAGCCATAGAGTTGAGCCATACAAAGGCAAGAGTGTTGGACTTTAGGAGGGCTGACTTTGGAAAAATGGGAGAGTGCCTCAGAAAAGCGCTAGCAAACTGGCAAGAGGGGGGTGGAGGAACAATGGGGAAAAATCAAAACAGCCATCACAGAGGCAACAAGCCTTTGTGTGAAGCAAATCAACGAAGCAAAACAAAGGAAAAAACCACTATGGTTCTCAAAAGAGGTGGCAGGGAAGGTTAAGGATAAAAAGATGGCATTCAGGAAATATAAGGAAACACAGAAGGAGCAGGACAGAGAACTGTACCAGTTAAAGTAGAAGGAAGTGGGGAAGGCAGTCAGAATAGCAAAAGCCCAAACTGAGGAATCGATAGCCAGCTCAGTTAAGAAGGGAGATGAAACCTGTTATAGGTACCTTAGGGAGCAAGGAAAAATGAAGGAAGGGATAGTGAGGCTTACTAAAGGGAAGGGAGGGTAGACAGAGGATGACAGTGAAAAAGCAGGGATACTGAATGAATACTTCTGCTCAGTATTCACAAAAGAAGAGGAGGGGGAGGTACCTAAATCAAACAGTAGAAGCACTCTGGATAGGGAGGTCAATACCAGTCCATTCACAGAAGAAAGGGTCCTGAAAGAACTCTTAAAACTGAAGGTGGACAAAGCAATGAGGCCTGATGGGATTCACCCAAGAGTTCTAAAAGAACTAAGGGTAGAATTAGTGACACCACTGACTACCCTTTTTAACAAATCATGGGAGGAGGGTGTAGTACCGGAGGACTGGAGGAGGGCAGATGTGATTCCCCTTCACAAAAGTGGGAGCAAGACAGAGGCAGGAAACTACAGACCTGTTAGTTTGACCTCAGTGGTAGGAAAAATGATGGAATCACTTCTACAGGAAATAATTGTCGAGTTCCTAGAGGCCAGTGGGGCACAGGACCCAAGTCAGCATGGATTCACAGCAGGAAGGTCGTGTCAGACTAATCTAATAGATTTCTTTGACTGGGTGTCCAATGTGGTAGACCAGGGAGGGACAGTGGACATGGCCTATCTAGACTTTAGCAAGGCATTTGACACAGTCCCACACAAAAGATTAATATACAAGTTAACCAGCCTTGTAGTGGGTCTCAAGGTAGTAGTCTGGGTTAAAAATTGGCTGGACAACAGGATACAGAGGGTAATAGTAAACAGAGTTTACTCTGAAGAGAGGGGGTTATTAGTGAGGTACCGAAGGGTTCAGTACTGGGACAGCCCTCTTTAATGTCTTTATAAGTTACATTGCAGAGGGACTGGAAGGAAAAGTATGTCTCTTTGCAGATGACACAAATATCTGCAACAGGGTTGATACAGAAAGTGGGGTGGAGAGGATGCAAAGGGACTTGGCAAGGTTGGAGGAATGGTCAAATAAATGGCAGCTTAGATTCAATGCAAAGAAGTGCAAAGTAATGCACCTGGGAAACAAAAATCCAGGGGAAGAGTACACAATGGGGAGTGAGATAATACACAATAGCAGGGGAGGTACTAACAACAACAGAAATGGAAAGGGACCTGGGGTAGTCATATTAGATGACCTTAAGGTGGGCAAGCAATGTGAGAAGGCATTAAGGAGGGCTGGTGGGATACTGGGATGCATAGGGAGAGGTATCACCAGTAGAAAACAGGAAGTTGTTATCCCTCTGTACCGACAGTTGGTGAGTCCCCATCTGGAGTTCTGAGTCCAGTTCTGGAGACCCCATCTCTGCAAGGACATAGACAGGATGGAGACTGTCCAGAGGAGGGCAACCAAAATGGTGCAGGGTCTGCACCAGAAGACATATGAAGAGAGATTAAAATAGCTTAATATGTATACACTCGAGGAGAGGAGGGAGAGGGGACATGATAAAACTTTCAAGTACATCAAGGACTCAACAGAGTCCAAGATGTTGCATCTTTCAGAAAAAGAGATGTGCAAGAACAAGGGGCACAAATTGAAGATAATGGGGACAGCTCAAAGGTAATGTGAGGAAGTATTTTTCACAAGAGGGTTGTGGATACATGGAACAGCCTTCCTGAGGAGGTAGTGGACTCAAAAACAGTGGGGGAATTCAAGAATGCATGGAACAGACATAAGGCAATTCTAGTGGGGAGTAGGAGGAAGTAGGTTGTTGGTTAACTAGGATCTGCAGCCTATGCATTAAGTAGGGAAATTGGGCAGACTAGGTGGGCCAAGCAGTCCTTATCTGCCATCAAATTCTATGTTTCTAAGGAAGGAAGAAGGCTAAGCAAGCAATAACTTCTCCTCCACCTTGGCCTAGGTGGGAAGGAATGAGATGTGATAGATGTTCCCTGCAGCTGAGGAGTTACACCTTTTATGGAGGGGGATGACATTGTTCAGCTTCTACTCCCTGAGGGGTGTTCTGAGATAAGACAAAAGGTTGAGGAGGGACTCAATAGGAGCAAAAATAGCAGGGGGATTAGAGATATGAGACTTTTGTGTACAGTCCGCCAGGGCTGTGACCTTCAGTAGGACTGAGGGAAGATTACTGAGGGCATCTAGAGTGGAGATGTGGAAAAGAGAAAAGGGGGTGACAGGAGGTGTAGGGAAGGAGTATAGCACAGAAGTACTGTCAGTGAGGGAGACAGAGGTCAGAATCAGGTGGAGGAGAGATGGGCAACAGGGAGAGGATATAAGAGGTGAAGAAGTCAGTAAAAGCAGTAGCTACATCCAAAGGGTTAGAGGTGGGAGAACCTTCTACTTTAAGGACTGGGTGGATGGACAATAAGGCTGGGGGATTAAAAGGGAGTAAGGAATCTTATAGAACTTTACAAATGTTTATGTTGTTCTGAAGATTAATAGAGAACTAATTTGCTTTGGCCTCCCTAGTTGTGTTTTTGCTGGTGTTTTGTTTGTATATTTGTCTTCTGTGAGCCAGAGGTTTTGTGAGATGCTTGGCATATACAGTATATATGAGCTTTAACTTGCTCAGTAAGAGCTGCCAAAATCCAATAAAGGTGAGACCCATGCACACAAGACCTTCTGAGGAAGGAGTGTTTGTCCCAGGTTGGGATGAATTTGGACTGAAATGGGGAGAGTGCATCATCTATATCAGTGGATATAGAGTGTGAGGAGCAATCTGTATTGCAAAGATCATCTAGGAGAAGGGACAGTTTGAGGGACCTGAACAAAGTAACTCATATGAACCTCAGAGGAAGTTTCAGTGATAGATCTTTCAGACACAATAGACTTCGGTGGTCACTAAAGGCATCCAGGAGTGTTCCAGTGGGAACAATGCAGCGGGGGTGAGAGAAGAGAACCCAGTCAATAATGTAGTGATTATAATAATAGGGGTTGAGATGGGTTGGCTCAAAGATGAACTGCATAAAGTTAGGGATCTAATTTTCTGGATGGAAGAGTTAGATGAGGGGAAAGCCAATTAACATTAAGGAGCCCAAAGAGGACAAGTTCACCAGTGAAGAGAGAGAGTGTGGAGAGGGAGGAAAGGCCACCTGTAAGAGAGTCAGGTTTGGCCTTTGGGGAAGTGAGATACCACCAACAAAACTTGGGAGGGAGGAAGGGGGAAGAGAATATATTAGAAGAATTTCATGGGAGGGACAGTGAAGCAGGAGATATCATAGCTGAGACTATGACATACATACACAGACACACCACCTTCTCACTTTCCACTATCCTGTCTAAGGATCATTTACTCAGGGATCCTAGATTCCTCATCACCAACTCAGGCATGTAGTTAAGAGTTGATTTTGACTAGGGTGTTGGGCTGTTATTGTAGACTAAAATTTAAGGAGGAGAATACTGGTAGTCAGATGAAAAATGTGCAGCTGTTTTGGAATGGGGAGGAAGAAAGAAGGGGGCATGGTTCAGCTTCACATATCCTGACAATAGAAGCAAAAAGGTGATGAGAAGCAAGAGGTAGTGGGGTTTCCATCTGCTGGGAGGTGAAGAAGGGGAACAGCACAGTAGGGTAGAAGTATGAGAGAGTTTGTAGGGGGACTTATAAATATACTGAAGGACAGGAGGCAAGAGTGGATAGGGAAGAAGAAAGAGGAATAAAAGGTGAAAGTTACGAAAGGGGGTGAGAGATGTGGGTGAAGAAGCAAAGGGAGTAGATATGTGGGAGATAGAGAAAGAGAAGTAAAGGTAGCAAACACGTGATGGAAATAAAGGAGAGAGGAGAATGGTAAGCACTTTAGGAAGACGGGTAAGAGGAAAAAGCAATACAAAAAGAGGTAAAAGCAGATTGCAGGTAAAATTAAGCAATAAACTAGATAGGCGATTGTCAGTTACATTAAGGTAAAACAGAGTAGG
This sequence comes from Neoceratodus forsteri, assembly GCA_016271365.2. Taxonomy (NCBI): domain Eukaryota; kingdom Metazoa; phylum Chordata; order Ceratodontiformes; family Ceratodontidae; genus Neoceratodus; species Neoceratodus forsteri. The sequence goes on from CM057450.1 coordinate 1,228,462,957, forward strand.
AGAAATGCAACACCTGCTCTTAAATAAGTCAATTTCTTTCCTAAAAGTAATAATTGATCATGCAGAATACATAGCGAAAAGAGTTACAGAAAATATGTCACAGCACCCAGAAGCCTTTTGCTTGGCATTATGAGACTGCATCCATTGATTTTCATCCTAGGTCATGTATTGACTCATCTAGCTCTAATCAGATATCAATCATCCTAATATGAAATGACAATCTAATTTGTTTAATCTGATGGCCAGTGATGGAGCTCATCATTCACCATTGCTATACTTTTAATTGACTATTAAGTAAATAAAATACCTGATGATGAAGGACCTAAAGTGCCTTTGTTCAGGATCTGTTCAGAGATGCTGTTTTTACTGAAACACTCAGCCTCCCAGAGTGCTTGGTACCCCGGAAATTCTGGAGTGCCTCCTTCAAAGGCAGTGTGTTCACATAATCTATTTATGGGCAGAACCAAAGTCATTTCTTATAGCCTCAGATCTGGAAAACGAAGGTAATAAACAGACTGTGGTTAGTTTGTAACTTTCAGAGAGGCCTTTTATATTCATGTACATAATAAAGTTTGTCTACCCTTTTTATCTATCATTTTTCTATGAAAAAAAAACACAACTTTATTCTAGTCTATTGCTGTTTCCTTTCTCTTTTATTCAGGCTTCTGATTGTTTCATGTTCTCACCATGCTAATACTGTGCCACAGTATGCTGTTTGAATTTCTTTGGCCAACTTCTGCCACTCAGTTCTTGTCCATAATCATGCTAAATTAATCCCTTTGTAAACTCTGGCAGTAGAACAGAAATGTAATTTCCTTTTCATTCACATCAGTTTTTATAGAACTCCCTAGAAGTTTCCATATGGGAAAATGACTTGAAATTATAACACTCACTCTGTCATCAGATTCAGAAGCCTGATGAATTTAATTCCCACCGCAACACCTTCCATATCTCACTTTCAAATGACAAGTGAGCTGCAGAACTGTGAAGGGATCAGAGCACCGCTGTCACTTGTGTAAAGGGTCTAGTGTTGTATGGCTTTTCTGGTGATCTCTGCTGCTCTGCCTCCCTCCCAGCTCCAGTCAAAACATTTAGGACATTAAAGCAGATGACCAAAATGAAAAATTTGATACATTTTATTGGACCAACAAGAGATTTTCAGTATACAAGCTTTCAGGCTTATGCAAAGGCCTTCTTCCGGTGATAGCAGTTTTTACAAAATAACATTACTTTTATACAGTGGATAATGCCACCAACATCTACAAATTAACATATAAATAAGAACAGCTGTACGACTAAGTGACAGGAATGCTGTCAGATGGTGTTAGAAGTACAGCTGTTATTAAGTAATATAGCCCTGGACACAGAAGTCAGTGGAGAACGAAATGGGGGATGGGAGAGAGAGAGAGAGAGAGAGAGAGAGAGAGAGAGAGAGAGAAAGAAAGATGGGTATATGTATTACAGTGGCACGATAGCACCACTATAGTTAGGGTTTAGCAGTGGTTTCTATGTTAAACCTCAAATTTAGCACTTCAATATCTTTGCAACCATTCAATGGATTTACACAACATTTTACATGCACAATCTCAGGGGGTAGGTCTCTTGACATGCCAAATTTTGTTCCAATTAGATATATGGATTCCGTGATGCAGATAGCAAAAAATGTTTAAACAAATTGCTGTTTTTTGCTGGTTTTTTTTCATCACCTAGCGCCCAGACGGTTTGGAATTGTCTGAAATTATCAGGGTCGAAAGGGCTGGCCCCACAGATGTGCCTTTCACTATTTTGGTGGAAGAATATTAATCTGTTGCAAAGTTATTACATTTTGAAATTTTGGTTCTGAGCATGCTCAATACAGTCTTTTGGATAGCTGCTTGGTATGGAAAAAAAATATGGTCCATGCAAAAAAGGATCCTTTTTCATATGTGGGTAATCCTTTTTCACAAGGAAAAAATCTTTTTTCGTATGGCTGCCATCTTGTTCATGTTTTTTTTTTAATTCAAAAACCACAAAAGTGACATCCTGCACACACACCAATACATGTATTTTGTTCATCGGGACCCGATTAGGTGGATTCTGTACTTAGTTTTTGGATGAATGACCCGGAAATATATTTTTTTAGCATTTAAAGATCTAGTGGCATGTGTGGTTTTTTTTGTCCCTTTAGGTACGGAGTACTGTGTTTCTTCTGTAAAGAATATACTTTTTTCTTAAATAATTATTGATGCTTCATGAGAGTAACTCTCCAGTCCCGTTCTGAAACAGGAAGCATCTGCACATAAAAGCACAGGCAAAAGTGACGATGTAGGGGGTAAACCATGCAGCAGTAAAACTGATCTGCCCTGACAGAATTTAGAGACAGTTCATCACATAATTTTTATAGCGTCCCTTCTAACAATTTTACTATTGCTGTCGGTTAATCCCATCATTTTTTTACATGATTGTATCACAAAATGAAGTTAAATTTGTCCAGCATATAAATGAAAAGGTAAACCTTTTGACATACTAGTAATGCAGGATGCCAATGTTATATACTGATCCCATGCCAAATGATAGTCTCATTTGTCCACATTTGACAAAGGGTACTAATTATGTTAAAATAAAATCAGACATTTTCACACAATGCATCTTTTGTTGAAGTCCAATTCTGATGATTACTTAATAGTGATAGAGGTGATGGTGGTGGGGGGGGGCAGCTGAGAAAGAAAGTAATAAAATAGAGCAGAGACATTTCATATATCCCTTGTATCATAACTTTGCATCCTCACTGATAAACAATGCTACCAGTTGACAAAACTGAAAGTCTAATTTATTATTATTAATTTTTTTTTTTTACAAAGACTTGGTAGCACTGTTTTGAAAAGATGTGATAGTGCTGTGTGAAATCATCCTCTCTCTCTCTCCACTAGGGCAATATTTCCATATTTATAAAAGTACAAAGAAAACCGTGAGGGGACATGATGAATACGATTTTGTTTTCATGCACCAAAATCAAACACAATCTGCTTTGTTGTGTTTGTACTCTTATTCTATAATCTCAATTGTTCTGCATTGTACTCACAATGAGTGTGTGTGTGTGCGTGGGGAGTGGGGCAGGCTGGCTAGTTATCCTCCGGTAAGTAGATGCAATATGCTGCTTAGCTTTGAATATGTGAAAAATGCATGTGGTGTAATTTGCTGGAATTTGCTCAGCATTTATCATTAAGTCAGTAATCAGTACATTGTGCACCCTGGGCAGAGCAGAATCTGTAAATGAGAACGTTTTATTTTATTTATTGAAATATTTTACCAGGAAGGCACACTGAACAACAAGTTGCTCATCTCCCGGGGTGACCTCACACTCTCACAAGTTAATTAACATGTGCGCTAGTAGTATACCCGAGAGTTTATGTAGAAATGTGGAGAATTACATTCTTTGTTACCATCTAACCTGGGCCTGCATCCCACTCCTTCCATTTAGATAGCTTTACACACATAATACTAACATACTAAGAAGCCAGCAGAGTAGGCCCTATTGTCTATCTAGTCTGCTCAGGGATCAGAGTCTGCTTACGGGAGCACGTTGGCCTCCCCCATCACACAGGTCCCCATCCACATCCCTGGTAGGGTTCTGAGATGCACCCTCCCCATACCTATCTCAGCCTCTCTTGAAACCCTCCACAGTTGCAACAGCCACCAACTCCATGGGCAGTGCATTCCAGGGTTCCACCACCCTCTCAGTGAAGTAGCATCTCCTTGTCTCTCCCCTTAATCTCCCACTGACCAGCTTCATTCAGTGCCCCCTCATGGTCCCCACCTCCCTCAGCTGAAACACCCTATCTTGGCTAACCCTATTTACTCCCCTGAGATATCTGAAGACCTCGATCATGTCCCCTCTGTCCTGCCTCTCCTCCAGAGAGTACAGGTTGAGCTCCTCAAGTCTCTCCTCATAGGGCTTTTCCCCCAGATCCTGTATTACCCTGGTCACCCACCTCTGGACCCTCACCAGAAGAGCAATATCCCTCTTTAAGTAAGGATGCCAAAACTGCATGCAGTATTCAAGGTGTGGTCCAACCAGGCAATTATACAGTGGAAGGAGCACACCTCGGCTCCTTGAGGGTATCCTCCTGTCTATGCACCCCAGCATTTAATTTGCTTGGGCCACAGCCCTTCTACACTGCTCTGAATTGTTCATTTTGGCATCCACCACCACCCCAAGGTCCTTCTCCCCCCCTTAAAACCAGCAGTGTCTCCCCCTCCCAAAGTGTACATATGAGCTGGGTTTCTGACCCCCAGGTGAAGAACCCTGCATTTCCCAGTATTTAAACTTTAGTTCCAGGTGTGCGACCACCCTTCCAGAGTCTCTAGGTCCTCCTGGAGTGCCAACCTCCAGTCCTCCCCATCCACTCCCGCCAGCTTCGAATCATCAGCAAAGAGGCTCATCTTGCTCCTGTTACCACTTTTGATGTCTGAGATATAAGCGTTAAACAGCAGTGGGCCCAGTATCAATCCCTGTGGGATCCCGCTAAATGACTCTCCTGGGAGATGAGACCTTCCCCCCCAACCATCACCTTCTGAACACGATCTGCTAGCCAGTTTCCTATCCACCTGACCATCTATACCCCCACCCCCATTTCCCCCAGCTTCTCCAGCAGCCTGGGATGTGGCACCGAGTCAAACACCCTGCTGAAGTCTAGAAAGAGGACATCCACTGGTCTGCCCTGATATAGCGCTCTCATCACCCATTCGATCTGCCCTTAACAAAGCCATGCTGGTGATCATCTAGGTGGCCCCGTGTCCTCAGAAACCCCTCCAGCCTCTCTTTTAAGATAACCTCCATCACTTTGCCTACCACCAACATCAGGCTTACTGGCCTGTAATTTTCTGGCTCCTCTTGTGAGCAGCCCTTGTGTATGTCCATGATATGTTTCATAATCTACTCCCATCTATACCCTTACTGATGCTGAATCATCAACCCCCCTAAAAAATCTCTATCATTAGTTTTTCTTACTTATGAAATGTCAGCTAGTTATCCCTGTATACTTCCACAGTCTCTCTCTCTTTCTTATGTGTAATGTCATTACATTGATAATCTCTATATCTGTCTCTGTGTTGGTTTCAACCTGCCCCTGCCCTTTCACCACCCAGTCTAATTACAGTAACCATTGTTTACCCCCTTTCTCCATCCCATGTGGCTGTACTCTTACTGACGCTACACAATTATTACACTATTGTATGAAAATATGATCATACAACCAGATTGTGATCACGCACTGTCATTGAGAGGGCATCTGGCCAAGGAGGTTAGAGGTGGGAATGTGCTGGTCACCGTAACAATATTTCTGTACATTTTTGGAGCTGGAAGGGTAGGGGATGGAGGGGGACAAACACTGGTTACTCTAATTAGTTTGATCATAGGGCTGAAGCAACTCATAAATTTAATGAATTTTGAATTGAATAGCTTTTGGCTTTGAGGAGTGGAGGTGGAGTGATTCTAACACATAGGGCTAATGTGGCTTGAATTATCACTTGTTGGAGCAGTGCATATTTGTACCTTGATGTGAAGAGTATTTTTAAGTACAATTACATTTTTACATCCTTCAAACACTGGTTTGATTCCCACAGCCACCACATGGATAGCTATTCACATACTAAGTCAATGGTGTGTACTTTTCATAACCATCCCTGCCTGGTTAAATATATATATATATATATATATATCTTTAATATTCCATTTGCATTACTATAAATATTAAAGCTTTGTTTTGATCCACATTGGCATTGCCATTCAGAGTCCCCCTCTCCTTCACATAACCATTTTATTCAATGGAATTGACAGTCTCTGTGCTGTACCCCTTCCCAGTTCAAGTAATCTCCTTAGTAAACCCCACTCCCCATCCCAATTAAAAACTTTACAAACATAATCATTTGCATTGTGATCTGCACATCCCTGCCTCTCACCTCTTCTGCTGGCTGCCACTTCTCTGACTCTCCCTCCTACCTGTCTGTCACCTCCCCCTACTAATGGCACCTTTTCACCCCATACCCTCCCCCTTACCCTTAGATCAACCGCGCCGACTAATTCAGCTATGACAATCCTGAAGGTATTACAATTGCTCCCTCTCACCCCTCCTAACCTCTGCTCCCTCCTCTATCCTTGGAGCATCCTGTACCCTCAGTACCCTTGCTTTATATACTTCTCCTAGGCCATGTAATGCTTTGCTGGTCTAGACCTCATCCAATATAATATTGTACGCTATTGTCTATCAGAGACCTGCCTTGAACAGAACTCGCACATAGCGGTATGCTGACTGCCTTTGGTACCACGATTGTAAATTATGCTGCCTTGTTCTGTTCTCAGTGTCAAGTCTTACATTGCTATTTGTAAATTATTGTACACCACTGTGCCAAGCCACGCCATTCTCACTTGTAATGACTGTACATAGGCTGCTAATGTTGCTACGCCTACGCCAGATTGTTGTATTGTGACTTGTTATTGTTGTTTAAATTACCAGGTCTATCTTGTAAATGAGTCCTGCTCAATGGTGTTCCACCTGGCTAAATAAAGATATTGATTGATTGATTGACTTCAATGAAGTTGTGCGACTATGATCCAGTTATATGATCAGTTGTTTGTACAACCAGAACAGAAGCAAACAATGTCACTGATGTGGTGGCCAGCTGAGGAGGTGAGTGGTGGGGATGTGCCGGTCACCTTGCCAATGATGTTTGTAATGAGAAATGGTGGTGGGGGGGGGGCATTTCATAGCCATTGATGATATAAAATTATTTTATTATGGGGTGATAGTTTTACATCAGGATATGGTACAATCAGGGATTTTTCTTCCTTGCAGTCCACCACAGACGTGCTCTGCAGTCTTGTTTGGTCATTGCTGGTTGAGAATATGCATAAATAAAAATATTTATGCAACCTGAACAGAAGTGCACTTTTTTTTATTACAACCTGATATCAGCAGAATGATGACCTATAACTGCTGCAGTGTAGGAGTTGCATCTTAAAGGTGAAGAAGGTGCACTAGTGTGAAACAAGTATGGTTTGGGGGTGGAAATATGGAGATTGCTGGAATGGGGAAAGGAGACAGCACAGAGATGTGCTATGTAACAAAACATAGTGTGGGATTGTGGGCGGTGTTCTGACAGGCAGTTCTATATCAGACTACAAGAAATGCTAAACCAACAAATACTAGCAGCAATGATTTTTGTGAATATAAATAACATGTGAACGATTGCCTTCATAGTATAAGAAATCACTAATTTCAAACTTGTGTGGCAACAAAGAAGCTGATGTCATGTACTATTATGTTACTTTAGTTTCAGACAAAAAGCTCTGCTATATAACAAACTCATGAGATACAACAATACAAAAAAAAGCGTTCTGTCTCTATTAGTATGATCACTAGCTGTAGTGGACAGACTTCAATGACTGGCGCATGAAAGACTGCACTTTCCTACTGCTGCTCACAATAAATGCTACTGCAGAAGAAATGTCACTTACATTTTAAAATGAAATTCAACAGCAAAATCAAGAAAGTATTTCACCAAAACACACCAATTACTGCTATAACTGTGATATGCATAACTGCTTGTAATTAGGCAGTGAGTGACCTGTGAACTCGTAGTACATATCTTCATGAAAAAAGACAACACATATATGTTTTGCATTTCAAAGTGAAGATACTTTAATAGATTCACTCACACATACCTAAAATTAAGCAATAAACCACTCTAGGGTGTGGGTTATGCTGGGATTTACCCACGCCTGGTGTGGGGTCATGAGGCTGCAGGCCAAATGAGTAAACCACACAAGAAGAAGATAAATCCCAGTGAAACCCACACCCTGGAGGGGTTTATTGCAATTATACTATGTCCCTCCTCACTTTTTACATAAAAAAATAAAGAAAAAATACAGTTTTTTTTGCATTTTAAATGACTTTTATTTAATGTATTATTACACCACAAAAAATAGTCTGGTTCTCCAACTGTCAGCTTTTCCTAAGTAGTTATTTTCAATTTTTTTCCCTGCTGCTGAGAGCTGAGCATTCAGCTTCAGGCAGTTTTCCACTGCGATCCATTGTGCTCCCAAATAGAATGCAAGACTAGTAGTCTGTGTTTTGAGTTAAAAAAAAAATTAAATGTTCATTGGCAGCTGTGTCTGAGGTGATAAAGCAGAACAAATTTCTGAGTGGGAAGCAGTCAACATTACATTCTCTACTATCCTGCTCCTCCCTCTCCTTTGTACCTGTCCTCCTGACCCTCTCCTCCTCTGTGTGTGGGTTGCCAGCTTTCTGCTTTTTCCACCCTCCCAGCTGCTGCCCTATGGTTTTCTGTGTGGATTTCCTGGTCATCACCCTTCCCTGTCTTTCAGCCGGCAGTCGTCCTGCTGCCACCCCCACTCCCGTACCTCTTCCTCTGGCTCACCCCTGCACTCCTGGATCTTCTTGGGTTGTTGCTCTTGTTCTTACTGCCCATTTTGTTACTTTTTATGACAGGTTCTCTGTTTCACTTCATCTGGACCCTCTACATTCTTCCGGGTTGTGACATTGACATCACCACCTGGTTTGCAGTTCCATGACTTCATTCTTTCTCATTGCCGGCTTCTGGGTCCCGGAAGCAGAGAGAAGAAGGGTAAGCTCAGCACACATTATGTCAGGCTAACAGCAGTTCCCTCTCCTACCCACACAGATATTTTTCTTACACTGTTGGATGGACCAGGGAGGCAGTGGTCACCGCAAGGGAGGTGGGAGAGAGTGACTGTTACAGGTTTAAGCCTTTAGTGGAACAGAGGGCCAGAGGGAGAAAGCTGTCAGAGGAGCAGGTGGTTACCACTAGAAAGGAAGGAAGGAAGGAGCAACCATCATGGGAAGTCAGCTGTTGAGGTAGTCTGAGTTTTGCAGTTACTTGTTAGACTTTTTTTTTTCGCTAATTGTTTCGGAAGGCTTTACTGTTGCTGTTTAGGGGTGAGTCAATATGTTTTTTTTTCTGCTTTGTTGTTTGAGGGTCAGAGGGATTTAAAAAAGGTGGGGAAGGATCATGCCACGATTTAGCATGGGAGAGGTGCATGTCAGCCAATGAGAGTTCCCGATTCTCGGATCCCATTGTATAATAAATTACAGACACCAGTCATTAACTAGCACAATACTACTGAAATACAACATAAGATAAAGTAGTAACTAGTAGTGATGAAATGCTCAAGGTAAACACAGCGCAGGCTTTCCCCCGAATAAATCACATTCGGTAATCACTTCCGGAAATGGTGCATCTCATCCATGAGAATCTGCTATACAGTATAGGATTTCTGCAAAAAAATAAATAGTTAATCAGCACTCTAATTCATACCTTAACACAAAAACATCATTGGCCACCCTATTCAGAGCAAGACATGTCATTGTAAAGGAATAACTCTGATCCACTGGCTTTTTAAAAATCATTTTTTGTCAGCTGATTTTCTTTTTCATATGGGCATACACAAAAAGAATTGGTCAATACAAAAAAAGAACAGTTTCATATGGAAAATAATTCGGACTTAGTTTTTTCCTATTCTTTTTGTGTATGAAGGCATTCTTTTTTCATATGAATGAAAAAAGCACACGAAAAAGGATGCCTTCACATGAAAAGAGAATGGAGGAAAAAAAACTAAGTCCAAATTCTTTTTTCATATAAAGCCAACCTTTTCCGCATGCTTTTTTTGTTCATATGAAAAGAGAATGCCCACATACGAAAAAAGTATTTGGACTTAGCTTTTTTCCCCATTCTTTTTTTCATATGAATAAATCCTTTTTGTATGCTTTTTTCTTTCATGTGAAAAAATATATTCATACGAAAAAATAATTTGGACTTAGTTTTGTCCCATTCTTTTTTCATATGAATGCATCCTTTTTCATATAGCTTTTTTTGTTCATATGAAAACAGAATGCCCTCATACGAAAAATAGATTTTGGACTTAGTCCACATTTGAAGTTCAACAAGCCATAACCCCCTTAATATTTGGATTTAAGGAGCAATCCATATATTAAAACAAAGGCCTTACTGAGTACTACAAGAATAATATATAGTCACCTTAAAAAGATTTAGGGCCCACATAAAATACCATAAAAATGTAAAAATTAAAATTCTCATAGGATAACATGGGAACTTGAATGAGTCATAACTCCCTCAATATTTGGACTTGAGGGACAATTTATATATCAAAAGAAAGGCCTTAATAAATACTACAAGAATAACACACATTCTCCCCCAATCATTTATGGTCAATATAAATAAGAAATTGAAATTCCCATAGGATAACATTGGAACAATCCACATATCAAAATAAAGGTCTTAATGAGCACTACTCGAATAACTCATATACCCCCATTAATGTTTAGGGGCAATATTAAAAAGCATAAAAAATTAAAAATGCAAATTCCAATAGGATAAAATTGGAACTTTAACAAGCCATACAATGAAGGAAAGGAATTGCTATTTTGGCAAAAATGGAAGTGCAGGGCCCATGTATGCATCTATGGAGGGAAGGAGGCACAGACAAATGATGATACGATTATACTATCTCACAAAGTAAGGAAATTCATTGTAAAAAACCTTGTTAATGCACTAGTTAGGGTTAAACTGACAAAAGCAGGGAAATGTGGTGGTAGGGTTCCCAACCCTAATGCTCCACCCCCACCCTGCAGGCAGTATATGAAAAAACATTACTATTTGACCGCTCCTACATCTTCACAAATCAGGCATGAGGTGTGCCTTGGGGTTGTCAACCCTAGTGCTCACCCCATTCTCATATATTGTACACAGCTCAGCTTATTTATTGATGGAATGGGGTGAGTGTTAGGACTGACAATCCCAAGGCACACCTCATGTCTGATTTGCAAAGATGTAGGAGAGGTCAAATAGCAATGTTTTTCTTGTTGCTGCCTGAAAAAAAGGGGGGCCTAACACAAAGTTTCCATACTTTTGCCAGTTTAACCCTAACTAGTGCATTAACAAAGATTTTTGCAGTGAATCTCTCTATCTATACTCACACACACACGTAGGTCACAGTCCCAAAGAATGTGCACAAGGATACGGTGCAAAGAAACTCACCATGAAAGACTGCTGTATAGGTTTTCTGCACACACCAACCCAAAAATAGGATGCCAAGCAAAGAGAAAGGACAAGCTGTCTGAAACATGTCAGGGGATATACACTGTTGTCCACGTATTTATTAAATGTGATTTTTTTCTATTTTATGCTTGGCGTCCCATTTTGGGTTGTGTGTGCACGAAACCTATGCAGCAGACACACACACACACACACACACACACACACACACAATAGGGGCAAGGTTTCACCACTATAGTTAGAGTTCAGTAGGCTGTTTAATGTTAACCCTCAAATTTTGCCTTTTTAATAGCTTTGCCACCGTTTGACAGAATTGTATGGAATTTTGCATACTCAGTCATGAGGAGTAGATCTGTTGACCTGCCAACTTTTATTCTGATCGGATCTGCAGATACCAAGATCCAGATAATGAGGAGAAAAATAGTGATTTTCAGTTTTTTTTTGCTGTTTTCTTTGTCCACCTCTAGCACACAGATGGTTTAGAAATTTGGTCTGAAATTGTCAGGGCAGAAAGGGCTTGGTCCACATATATATGCCTTCTGCTAGCTTGGTGAAAAAACATTAATCTGTTCCAAAATTATTGATTTTTAAAATTTTGGTTCTGAGCATGCTCAGTAGGCACTTTCAGGTTAGCTGTGGAGAAAGAAACAAAAATTGGATCATATGAAAAAGGATCTTTTTTCATACTGATGCATCCTCTTTTGTGTGAAAAAATCCTTTTTCATATGCCGCCATCTTGTTTTCCATTTTTTTCTCCCCAAACATTATTCAAAACCCACAAAAATGACATGCTGCAGAGAGGGCAGCACATGTATCTTGCTCATAAGGACCCTATTAGATGGATTCTGGACTTTACTGTTGTTAAAATCACCCCAAATATGTGTTTTATTCCATTTTTGCATCCTTTTTTGTGACTTGCTTCTACTTTTTTGTATGGTCATAAGGAACAAAAATTCGGCCCGATATGAAAAAGGATCCCTTCATATGTAAAATGGAAACCCCTCACCCTCCAATTAAGTTAATGGCCTTTGACATTTTCTTTCCTAGAAACTGTACTTTTTTGTAGATTTAAATGACAAAACAAACAGTAAATTATAAACCCCACAATTATTTTAGAAAACTCGTGATATTGGTGGTGGCCAATTTCTATGCAATACTTTTTCTGAAATATTTAGCTTCCGCTAACAGCAGATGTAAGATGCAGTTATTTTTGCTGCAATGGAATGGATTGTTTTAAAATATTAGATCAACAGAAAACCAGAGAATACCAATTAAAAGGGGACAGAGTAATTGAGGCTCTTGACAGAAAGACATGATTGAAGATTCCAACTACAGTGCTCTCTTGCTATACCAAACCCTGCTGTTGTGAAAATGTGGATATTAAAAAGCCTCCCTGTGGCCCCAGAAGTTTCCTGAGGGATGTTTACAAGCAGCAGCCTTTCATTTGCTCCTGTAAGGCTTTACACCCTATACTCACAAACTGTTCACATGCTCTTGAAATGAATCTGTATTTAAGTTGTATCTTTATTCTGTTTAGTCTGTTTGTTTAATATGGTAATAGATACAGTATGGTGGTCTAATTAGCCAGTCACCATTGCCGTTGAAAAGCTGTTGGAAGCAGTTTCTGATCCCCGACTCACAGAATACTCATTACTCTCTCTCTCTCTCTCTGGAGTTTTTACTACAGTATTTTGACATGAAGATGCAGGGGTGGTCTGACCAGCTTAGAACCCCCATCACTGGGAAGAAGAGGAAATTGACATATAGGATGAGTGAGCGGATAAGACACCAGCACAAGCTCAATGTTTGATTGGGGATACAGTGACATAGAAATGATATGGTACAATACTGTCGGTGGCATTTTGCTTGAATAAAAATAGAAAATAGCTATTATATTTAGAAATACAGGTGTGGTCCGATCAGCTTTGAGCACCTGAAACATAATGATGATTAGGCTTATGTCACACACAGACACACACACACACACACACACACACACATGCATGCACGCATGCGCACACAGGCACACGCACCTTCCTTGTCTGCATGTGTTTGTGCACACAGGGGAGAGAAAATTTGCTCATTTTGCAAGCAATTGTACCTTTAACTGTAAATATAAAGCTGAGGGCATTATCATTTTTACAGTTAAATTCAGAGTTTAGAGAAAATGCCATTTGTCCTGGAATTATCTAACCAGCTTGCTTCTCAGCCCTTCACTAGGGATGTATATATTATACAAATATTAACACAATGGAGCTAGTATAATAAATGTACTTTTTTATTTTTAATCAATAATGGTATCTCGTTAACTCAGTTAAGTCTGTCTTTTCTCTTAAACGGTTTCTTATATAGAAAATGGTTAAGGTATTGAGATATATACTTGATGTGTATCTCAGAGGAAGAGTTAATGAATTCTCTAAGCTTTGTGAATCAGACCGAGATACGTAGTCTTCATAAGCAGTAAAAAGATCAAAATGGCAGTTAGAGCTTACAAATTAATCAGGTAATTAGAACCATCATAAGATGAGGCAAGTTTGCAGTATGTCAATGAACGCAAGTTTAAAAAGGCAGCTGGGAAGAAATCCATAAACTTCATTCTCATTGGCTCCTGAAACAAATCAGCCACTTAAAAACTATCATGGGCAAATTAACAAATTACATAGAGAATTACCGAATCCAGATAATTACAAGACATTTAGTTATCTCAGCTAATTACTGTGAGTCAGAGAGAGTTGGAATGCAAAATTCTCCTTGGGAATGGAAATTAACTTTACATAGTAAGTGTCACTGCTTGACACCCCCAGTCTGTAGGTATATGGCTGCCCCCCTGTGAGTCAGCCCCACTATTTAAAATTTAGGGAATGGAAATAGCATTAAATGTAGATGTGATTATAAAAATGGATTGGATGATTTTGAGCATAGAGAAGAATGGGAGCAAACTGCAGCTGAAAGTGCTAAAAAATTAATTCACATCTTAAAGCAGCAGTGCAACGAAACTGGGCAAAAAATTAGACCCTACCTTTTTTTTACCATAAAAGGTTCTAGGTATCTTCCAGTTTTATTTGGTGGCACAATTTTCTAATTCCACCAAAATTTAGGCATTTTATAAATGTTTTAATTGATTTTTTCTCAAGAAAAAGACGTCCACCACATTTTGTATAGAAATAGCATTGTAGCTCTGTCATGGGTTGGGATTAAAAAAAAAGTTATGGTGCACAGCATAGGGGGCACCTAGACAAGTACACTTGACAGGTACACTAATATGTTTATTAACTGTAGCTGAATCTAGCTTTTTTTAAAAACATTTTTTCATTGCACTGTTTCTTTAATAAAAGAAAAGAAAAATAAACGAGAGATTGATTAGAGAAATAGCTGAAACCAAGAAATCACTGCAGAAATATGTAAAAAAACTGTTTTACAATTGATAAAGAACGTCTTATAAAGTTACAAACAAGAAGAGGATTTAATTAAATGTAAAAAGAATAAACCTGAAAGGGACAGTAGTGATTATAAAGAATATGTCACTGGTTCCATCAGAAAAGTTGTTCAGCATCTAGGGGTAGGTTCAATAAGTCAAAACAAAAAATCAGACACCAGAGGCCTCCAGACCCTCAGATGTTAATAACTCATAGGAGCAAACGGCTTCTGACTCTTCCAAAAACGTGTCTTTTTCATCCAAGGAATCCACAACCAGAGTAAAAGAAAAAACAATATATTTGAGAAGCCTGCCCTGCTTAAAAAAACATGGCTGTTTTCCATCAGTGCCATAGTGTCAGTCCCTGACTACCGGATGCCAAAGAAAGAGCTCAGACATCGAGGCTCATCTGCCAGTAAGTCACAGGACTACTCCTAGTACTGTCCCAGTGTATGTCTGACAACTCATTAGGCTTAGTATTTTATCTAAGAACTGGCATACTAAGCAGCTCAATTAAATTCTATGGAAATCACCCTCACCTTTAGCCTTTATCTTGACATGGCCCACTCCTAAGGGTCAGGGGATTAACTAAAGCACAAATCAATCTCATTTCCTTATTTCACTTTGTATTCAAATATAAACTTACCCATCAGAGTCCAAGAGTTGTGCCCCATTTCAACTGGTGATACTTTGTGACTGTTACAAGATATTATTTGAGCTCTAATTACACACACAGTATATAGGAGGACAAAGTCCAGTTCTAAAATCAGTTTTAATGTGATTTGTACTCCCCAAAATCCCAAAGAAGCACTATAGCAAAAGGCATAGCTCACCTTTCTCAACAACATATACCCAACAATATAATAAAAGTCAGTCCCTGTTTTTTTTTCTGAGCATGATCAGCAGGCACTTCAGGACAGATGTTTGGAATGAAATAAGAATTTGGCCATATGAAAAAAGATTATTTTACTGTATTGGGGCCAAACCTTTTTCATTCGGAAAAAAATCTTTGTTCATTTGACGCCATCTTGTTTCTATGTTTTGTTTTCCAAATAAATATTTGTCAACCCCACCCAAAAAAAATGACACATTGCAGAGACACTAATACATGCATCTTGTTCACTGGGACCCCATTAGGTAGAGTCTGCATTTACTTTTTGTAAAAAATGACCCCCAAATGTGTGTTCTTTTCTTTCCTTTTTACATCCTCTTTCATGGTTTGCTTCTGCTGTTTTTGGATGGCCAAATGAAAAAAGAATCCAGCCATACAAAAAAAGGATACCTTTATTAAACCAAAGGTCTTAATGAGTGCTACTAGAATAACACATTAACCCCCCCCAAAAAAAATATGTAGGGTGTATATAAAAACCTAGAAACACTGACACTTGCAAATTCCCATAGGATAACATGGGAAGTTTAACAAGCCATAAGGCCCTCTTTTCCCCTGGTGTCTAGTGGTACCCCCCAGCCTCTGACTGCCATCCTCATATTTTTCAATGTTTCCCTGGTGCCTAGTCCCTCCTCCCCGATTGCCAATCCTGTATTCATTAATGTTCCCCTGGTGTCTAGTGGCACTATCCCACCCTCTGATTGCCATCCCCATATTTTGTAATGCTTCCCTGGTGTCTAGTTTGCCTTCCCTGTAATTTTTAATATTTCCCTGATGTCTAGTGGCACCCCCTACCCTCCAATTGCCACTCCCATATTTTTTAATGTTCCCCTGATGTCTAGTAGCACCCCCACCCTCTGATTGCTGTCCCCATCTTTTTAACACCTATAAAAAGCAAAATGGTCCCTTGCTGATCTGACCCCCACCCCAACCTCCCACTGAGTACCCACCACCTTGCACTCCCCACATACCCTCACTCACCTGAACAGGTCCCAGGGTAAAGATCCACTCTCCCACTGAAGACACATCTGGCTGCTGAAACTGCCAACAGTATTCTGAGAAACTAAGGTAAGCATGGTTCAATGCATTTCAATGAGGTTTTGAACTTTGATGCATAACTTTGTAATTTTGTCAAGGTGTTATCTGAAATTTCAGTAAATAAAATAAATAAATAAAAGTTTGCATATTTTGACCCCAACTTTTCCATCATGGCCTTTTTGGGACCCCCACCTCATGTCCACTGGCAGTGTAATTTCACAAATCAAGTTCTAAAGGTGATTTCACAGGTGCTTGGCAAAATCACCTTTTGGGCAGAATTTGAAAATTTGCAATTCCTGTATTCATCAGGTGAGATCATAAGAAGAATATGTTGAAAATTTGGGGTCAAAATATGTAAAAATGGCAAACTTATGAGCATCCATTGAAATTTTGCTACACACATTCGTAACTTTGGAAATGTTAAATATTTTGACTCCAGATTTTCAACATAGCCTTCTTATGACCCCACCTCATGAAAGTGACAGCTGTCATTTATAAAATCCTGGCCAAAATGTGTTTTTGCACCTGTGGTGTGGAACGACATTACAGTTGCATGGAATCATGTTTGGCAAGGATCCGAAAATTTTCAGTACCTGGTACATGACGTGGGGTAATACAGTAAGAAGGCTATGATGACAGTTTGGTTGCTGTTATCCTACAACTGGAAGTGCTGGGCTCAGAGAGCCCTGCACTTCCATAGCAACATACACATATGCATCTATCAAGGGATGGGATCACAGGATCCTCTCTGTCTCAAAAACTATGGATGGATGGGAGCATAGGGTAAATACAGATACAATTAGACTATTTCAAAAAGTAAGCACTAGTTTCTGATGAAGGACTCGATGCAGTCTGAAAGCTAAAGTGCCTGTTTTCTTTTGTAACATATATGTTGGTCCAATAAAAGGTATCAAAGCATCTCTTTTTTTTCCCTTGATCTTTTGTTACAAGGACCAATATGGCAACTAAACTAACTTTCTGTGTCAAAAAGTAAGGAAATTCTTTGCAAAAAAACTGCATTAATGCATCAGTTAAGGTTCAAGATAAAGTGACAAAAGTAGGGAAATGTGATGTTAGGGTTTCCAACCCTAAAACCCCTGCCCAATCCCTGAAGCAAATGAGGAGCAGAGTCTTTGTTGGGGTTGTCAACTGTAACGCTCACCCCATTCTATGCACTCATGAAACCTACACACCTGTCACCATCACATTTCAGCTTTTCTGTTACTGCAGTGGGGTGAGTGTTAGGGTTGACAACCCCAAGGAAGACTCCACCCCTCATTCACTTCAGGGGTGGGGCAGGAGAACTAGGGTTGGAAACCCTAACATCACATTTCACAACTTTTGTCACTTTATTCCGAACCCTAACTGATACATTAATGCAGTTTTTACAAAGATAATATATATATATATATATATATATACATACATACATATACATACATACTAAATATATATATATATATATAAACATCATTAATGCACTAGTTAGGATCAAAGTGACAAAAGTTGGGAAATGTGGCATTAGGTTTCCAACCCTAACACCCCACTCCTTCACCCCACACACAGGCAGCACAGCAGGTGTGGGGTCTGCCTTGGGGTCCTAAACTTGTGCAGCTTTTTTAATATATTTACCCAGATGTCAGCTTGTTATCCCCCCAACAGGCACCCCCTTGTCTTAAATTAATGAAAATGTGCCTTTTACTATCACTGGTGTCCAGTGAGAACCCCCTATCATGTTACTATTATGCTGTGCACAGTTGGAGGTCGGGTTGGGGTGCAGGTCCTATCAACACTGGACTTTTTTTTCCAGGGAAAAAAAAATACAAGACATCAAGGGACTGTTTTCTTATTTTCAGCATAATAGTAACATGGGGGGGGGCCCCACTTCAAACTAAATTTCACTTTTAGGAAATGCCCAGTAGTGTCCCCCACACTACACTTCTGCCCCAGTCTGCATTAATGTCAACCACTCAGAATTGCAACAGCCATGACAATCTGAGTTTGCAGAGAATGAGACTGTCATTAAGCACCAATACACATTTTAAACTAATTTCTATAAAAAAAATCGAACACCGCAGTCAGGAGAAACAGACCCCAATTATCAAAACACATCAGTTGGCTACAGCTAAACACGTCGTTATTTAATTTTGTTTCCCTTGCTAACAGCACAAACAAAATGGTGGCAACATGAAACAACATTTCCAATTTGCAACACAGGTTGACCTGTCTGTGAAAAAGGATTATGCACCCGTGACAAAGGATCCTTTTTTGAGTGGGACATCTATAAATTCCCATTGAAAACAATGGGAACTTTAACATTTAATAACTTTGGAACAAATTAATATTTTTTCACCAAACCAGAAAAAGGCATATCTGTATGGCAAGGCTTTTCTACCCAGAAAATATCAAACCACTGTTCCAAACCCTTTGGGAGATACAGGTGGACAAAGAAACTGCTTAAAACATGTAAGTTACACATTGTTTGGACTCTGCCACATCAGGATATCCCCATGAGACTGTACATGCAAAATTTCATACAAATCCACTGAACCTTTACAAAGTTATTAAAGATTATACCATGGACCTTAGACAACAACCAATCAAAACGACTGACTGGCACCTTACCACCATTGTAAATCCTCTGATAATCACCGCAAAAGGTGCCAGCCAGCTGCATCTTGGAAAAAAAAGCAATCTGATGGCGAAATCACGGAACTCCGGTCGCCATCTTGTTTCCCCACTAAGCAGAGACTGTAAAACAGCAGCTCCATACATCAGGGGAAAATAAACAAAAACACTGACTGTTCTATTACTGAGTCACTTGTTTAAGCATTATAGCAAGTACTGTTTTTCTTTAAATAATTAAAAAAAGCAGTACTTGGTATAATCACAATAAGCCACTCAGGGGATCTGGGCTATTGGGGGATTTACCCACTCGGCTGCACCTTGTGGGCAAACCACTCCAGCCGTGGTAAATCCCCCGATAACCCACACCCCCTCATGGCTTATTGCTTAATCAAACATTGGGGTTTAACATTAAACTGCCTGTTCAACCCTAACTATGCTGGCACTACCACATAAGTAAAAAATATTTATATTGTATATACACTGAAAGTAAAAGAAAGCAGCATCGTCATTATTCATATGGATGTGGATTGGATGTGTGATGAGAGCCACACTGGCAAATAATGTTGTACACTGTATTCTAGCATCCATTGATGTAAGGAAGTGGGAGCAATAATGAACACAGGTTATTGCTCCTTTTTCGTTCACTATGGCAAGGGACTACTGTATGAAGCTGAATGTAGAAAGTACCTGGCTCAGGTTCAACAGGAAAAACATCAATTATTTTGTCTTGGACATGCTTTGAGAATGATTTAATAATGTACCATGGTTCTTTGGTGTATTTTGCAGTTGATCACTAGCCTGTTCCATGTTGTAGATGTCATCTGTTTATTGTTGGATGGATTCCCTAAGATAATCTTCATGGTTTAAGTCAATAACTTCAGGGGCCAAATATTCAAAAGTTAGCACCAGCACTAACCATTTGCACCCACACTATCCAGGTTTGCAACCTTTGTTGGGTGGGTTAATATTCAGAAGCACATGTAGCATTGGCTAAGTCCATTAGCACTCAGGTGCCAACATAACACTCTACCCATGCAAATGATGGGTCCCCACCTGCATACGGGCAGCTGCAATTTCAAAGATTTGTGACAGTGGTAAATGGCACTCAAAGTGATGCTATTTACTGATTCTGAAAACCTAGTTTTAACCAGGTACTAAGCTGGCTCCCCCACCCCATTGATGGCATGACAGCTGTATTGCAGCTGGCCGCCCCTGTTGCCATCATGCCAACAAGGATACAGGCTCTGGTGTCCAGTGGCATCCCCACTCCCCAATTGCCTGGTTCCCGATATATCTTCTTGGTTTCTAGTGGCCCCCCAATCACCCATCCTGTATATTATAACTGTATGCCTGCTATCAAATGGCACCCCCACCCCTGAGCACCCATCCCATATATTATAACCTTATCTCTGGTGTCTAGTGGCAACCCCACCCTGATCACCCATTCCATAAATGATCACCATATCCCTGGTGTCCAGTGGCACTCCAACCCTGCCAATCTCCTGGCCCATGTACCCTATAATATCCCTGGCATCCAGTGGTACCCCCACCCCCGCCCTCTGAATGCAGGTCAATAAACAGACTGGCAAACACTGGTGGTCCAGTGGTACCCCCACTCACCCTGCCCACACCCAGAACACCACTAATCCAACCCTTTACCTGTCAAGCTGGAGATGTGCATTGAATCCTAATATGGCCACTGGCACAGCCCACTATTCACCTCCTTGGCTGGTTGCCATATGTGCTGACAGTGCACATGCATACAGTACACTGTCAGCTCAGATGGTAGCTGGCTGAGGAGGTGAGCAGTGGGGTGTGCTGGTCACCATATCAGGATTCAACACATGTCCCTGCTTGACTGGTAAGGGGGAGTTGGGTGGGTGGTGTTCTGGGTGCGGGTGGGGTGATTGTGGAGCCACTGGACTACCAGTGTTTGCCAGTCTGTTTTTCAACTGGAATTTGAGGAGGAGGGGATGGGGGCACCATGGGATGCCAGGGATATTATAGGGTACATGGGCCAGGAGATCAGGGGGTAGGGGGGTTCCACTAGACACCAGAGATAAGATTATAATCTAGGGGATGGGTGATTGAGGGTGGAGGGTGCCATTAGACACCAGGGATAAGGTTATTATATTCAGGATAAGTGATCAGGGGTGGGAGGTGGCAATAGACACCAGGGATAAGGGTATCATATATGGGATGGGTGATGGGGAGTGCCACTAGACACCAGGGTAGACACCAGGGGTAAGGGTATCATATACAGGATGGGTGACTGGGGGTGGGGGTACCACTAGACACCAGGGAGAGGTGGAGGATTTATAGAATGGGTGCTTGGGGGGGTCACAAGACACTAGGGAAAAAGTTGTGTAGGTGATTGGGGTGGAGGGCACCACTAGATACCAGGAGAGGTGGCAGACTTATGGAATGGGTCATCCAGAGGTGGAGGTGCCACTAGACACCAGCAACAGGGTTATCATATACTGTACGGAATGGGTGATTGGGGGGTGCCACTAGATGCCATGGAGATTTATAGTGCAATGGTATGGGTATTCAAGGGATGGAGGTGCTGCTAGACACCAGGGATGACCTGGCAGGCACCCATAGGATGGGTGCAAAACAGCCACTGCTCACTATCCTTATGAGCACCTAATGGGCATGCTATTGGCCCCTTAGTGCCTTACATGCTCAGTTGGCTTATCTGCATGGTGTGGCTGAAAATGCCATCATGATTCCTGACACTATCCAGTCCCAGGGTGCAACTTCCTGTAGAAACACACAGGCTGTGGAGGGTATACCATCATATGGGTGACTACAGAAGGCTGACTCGCATTTGAGTGAGTCATTATCAGTGCCTAGGAAGAGAGTGAGTTGAGAGGGATAGCAAGGAGGTGTTTTGCGAATGTCGGGGAACTGAAATCGTGAGCAGGGAAGGGAGTCACAGTGGGAGGGGAAATGACATTGCACAGGATATGGAAGGTAGTGTGAGGCACTCTGCTGAGCTGCTTGGATGGTCTTGGGGTTGGAGTATACATATCTGGTGGAGCGGGTGCTGGGTTCAGAGCTCAGCAGGGATGGGTATTTTTTCGCTGTGGTTTCCCGTTCCCTGATCCCCTCTTCAGATGTCTGTGGTCCCCCCAATAGCTCCTTCCTGAGATTGATACTGTACCTCTGTGTCAGCCCCCCCTTGGAGTTGATTATATAATTAAAGGGGGTGCATGTGCATAGCCCCCATATAAAACATTGTGTGATATAGGTAGGGTATTTAATGTGGTGGTATGGTTGCCAATGTGTGTGTTGGCATTGTGCAGAGTCGCCGTGTCCATTTTTGGTGACTGCATGTCAGGAGCCATTCCACAGTCACCCTTATGACATGGAACTGCTGTGGAGCTGTGATATACACAGTGCAAGGTCAATGCACATGAGTGGAGTTATCACTAGACCTCCAGGTTGGCCAATAGTTTCAGGAATTGAATCCCTAGGAAAATGTGGGTAGATTCATTGACGTATTCTTACAGGACTGTGTTCACACATTATATCAAGGGCACCATAAATCTTTTATGTAAACTAGAAGGCATTGTGTGGAAAGAGAATTATGTATGGTTGGGGATTAATAAAGAGGCCGTGTACATGTCAATAAGACATTGTAAGAGGGTTAAGGGCTTGCAGGTATTTCCAGAAAAATCTTCCCACTAGTACAGACATGCCAATTGATTTAATTAGTGAACAATTGGGATACATACTTATATACAATGCCTTTGAATTTGAAGGTAAATTTTACCTTCAGACATGTGGCATTGAAATGGGGCTGCTATGGCCCCCAGCTACCCAAATCTTTTCTTGGGGTTATGGGAAATAACTCAGATTAAGATCCCAGAAGTGAATCCATTTTATGGCAGTATAAAGCATTGGTACCACTTTATAGATGATGTAGCCTGCATTTGGGAAAGACAAGAGGAAGATGTTCCCAAATACATAGACTGGTTACATCAGAATGACCTTACTCTGAGATTTATGCATATATCAAGTATTGAGAGCTTAGATATTTTGGATGTTTCTGCCTCTGTTAACCAAACTGGTGAAATTCAATCTAAGGCTTAAATGCTTCAGAAGGACCACTGCCATCAACTGTGCACTACATGCAGACAGTGCCCATCCCCAACTCTTAAGAAATCTAGTCTCTACAGCCAGTTTTTCAGGCTGTGAAGAAACTGTAGCCCAGAAGAGCTGTTTGAAATACAGGCCTCAGAACTTGAGCATAAATTCAAACAGAGGGAATATGCCAAAGAACTGCTAGTTTAGTCCAATTAGAAAGAGAGACCACCACACAGAGGTGACCTCCTAGTGGATGAAACCAAGAGTGGGACATCACAGAATGAGTTTGGTCCCATTATTTTCAAAACAGAAGATAATGACTGGGCTGGCAAAACTGGTAGCATAATCCAGCAAATCTGGCGTATTTTGCTAAGTGATGCAGGGGTGGGCCAAGCAGTGGGAAGCAAACCACATGTCACCTTTATCGGGCAAACAACCTAAAAGATAGACTAGTTCACAGCCATAGTAAGACAGAGAGTACACCAAGGGGTGGTATACAGTGGCTCTCACCTACAGCCAAAGGATTTTACAAGTGTAATTGTTGCAATGTCGTCAGGCAAACAAGGCAGTACTTTCAAACACCCAAGAGATAATGTTGTTATGGTTGACATATGTGAATGCATAACTTGTGACACCACATTTGTGATGCATGCCCTCTGTTGCCCCAGCAACAGGGTTCATGCAGGAAGAACTATTAGAACCCTGAAAATGAGGATACAAGAACATATCCGATGGGCTGGCCTGGTGGCGCTGAGGGTTAAGACTCTAGATGCCTCACCTCATACCCACCGGTGACCCAGGTTTGGGAACAAGCCTGGGCCATCAGGGGTCGGCAGGGGCAGGGAGGGATTGAGTGTCCGATAGATGGGGAGGGTGTAGGGACTGCATTGCTCCTGAGTGACCCCTGGCAATGGTCGGGGGGTAGCCAGGAACAAGGCGACGCCGCCGCATGGCACTGGGGGTGGAGCTCGGCAGATGCTGGCCATCATTGCACATCCGAGCTCTGGGGAGTGGGGACAGAAAACGTGAAAATCCTCATCTCCTGATAGGCAAAGGCGGGACTAGTGGTTGGTCCCCAGGTCCAATGTTGGGCCTCCCAGCTCCATCTTGGGCACTCCTTCCATCCCTGGTCGCTCCACTAGATCCTAGAAAGAACACCAGTGGAGTCAGCAGCCCCACCCCGGGGAGCTCAGAGCCAGGGGGTTGGGCGGCCAGGTGCTGTGGCAGGGAGATGGGACCATATCAGCAGAGTGGAGTCTGGAGGCTTCAGGCAGGTGGGAACAGACTGCACTGAGTGTCCCCGCCGGAGAGCGATCAGGTTAGCTGGCATAAGGCGGTATAAAGAAAGTTGGGGGAAAAAAAAGAACATATCTGATTGATCACAAACAGTAAAAAAGATACACTACTGGAATGTGACTTTTCTTAGGCACATGCATCGAGCCCCAAGGGACTCAATTTTATAGGTCTGGAATGGATAACATGACCTGAAAATGGGGGAGATCAGTTGAACATGCTCCTAAGAAAAGAGAGTAAATGGATGTTTAAGCTACAGAGCATGAAACCAATGGAATTAAATGATCAGTGTGCTGTGCTATGAAGCCTTTTCTCTGATAGTTATGCAGACACCTCCAGAATAACAAAACATCCCCCTATGAGTCCAACTCAGTAACTGAGGTGATTAGGAAACTGTTTTGAATTAGCATTGCTGATCTCAGACTAGGAAGCATTGACCTTCAAGTTACTAAATCTGAAAGAGCCTCAGAAACAGAAGAGAAGAAACTTTTTAAATCTGATACACGTGTGTTCTCTCTCATTCACAGTTTGTGTGAATTTAATTGTGCCATATATATGACCATAGTTTCATTCATGTATATGTACTGTACATAAGTTTATAGCTACAGGAACTACATTTACTGAATATAATTATGTATGCTTATGCAGCATGGTTTTGTAGCATATTATACTTGCGCAGTAGCACATGCATAGTTAGGGTTAAACAGGCTTTTTAATCTCATCTCCCAATGTTTTCACCTTAATAACTTTGGCACTGTTTGATGAAATTATCTTAAATTTTGCATTGTTGGTCTGAATGACAAGTTCTTAAGACTTGGCAAGTTTCATGATGAATGCTCATCCAGATCTTAAGGTTCAGAATTTTTAAAAAAGCCTTTAAAAATGCACTTTTGGCCATTTTTTGCACACCTGTGTAACACAAAGTGTTTGGAATATTGTCCCAAAACTTGTTAGGTAGAAGGGGCTCAGCCCAAAGGTGCCCTTACAAAGGTTTCATGAAAAATATTAATTGGTACTTGAGTTATACATTTTTGAAATTTGTCTTCTGAGCATGCTTAGTAGAGTTTTTGAGATTTTATTTATTTATGTATTTGCTTTTTTTACGAACATACAAAATTGCCAGCAGATACAGGCCTTTCGGTCTATTGAGTCTGCTTGAGTGTGCAGCACCCCATTTATTACACTGCCGCTGCCCCTTCCCCTTGCCCACCCTTCCAATTTATTGCCCGTACCTCAGATTTCTCCCTCCCCATTTTCCCCTCAGTTTTGATCCTCCTCTTGACTCTGTCCCACCCCCTCTTGAAGCTGCCTACTGTCCATAGTGATATCACTTCATCTGGATGAGCATTTCACTCTGCCAGCACCCTCTCCATAAAATAGTGTCTCCTCATTTGCCTCTTGAATCTACCACCCTCCAATTTCAGACTGTACACTCTAGATGCCCACCCCTCATTTCCCTCCTGAATCTTCCTACCTCCAATATTAGGCTGTGCCCTCTAGTTTCTCCCACACCTTTACCTTAAACAAACCCTCTGAATTAATTCTGTTCATGCCCTTTAAGTACTTGAAGGTCTCAATCATATCCCCTCTCTCCCTTCTGTTCTCAGAGGTATACATATTAAGCTCCCTCAGTCACTCTTCATATGTTTTATCCCCCTGTCCCAGAATCATCTTTGTCATCCTATGCTGGACCCCCTCCAGTAGCTTGATGTTCCTTTTCAAATAGGGGCACCAGAACTGCACACAGTACTCCAAATGTGGTCTCACCGGGGACCTGTATTAGGACAGAATGACTTCCTCCATCCTATAGGTGATTCCCCTGGTGATGCATTCCAGCATTTTATTTGCCTTTGCAGCTGTCTTCCTACACTGTGCCAAGTGATTCATGTACCTTGTTACTAGTACTCACAGATATTTCTCCTCCACTGAAGTGGATAGTTGCACTCTCCCCAACCAGTAGTTATTCTCAGGGTTTTTGGTCCCCATACACATGACTTTGCACTTTTCAGCATTGAACCCCCACTTGCCATGTGTCTGACCTGCGCTCATGTCTCATCAAATCTTCTTGGAGTACCTTGCCCCCTTCCTCGCTATCCACCTCCACACAGATCTTTGTATCATCTGCAAAGAGGTTGATCTTGCTCCTTATCCCATCCGATATATTGGCAATGAAGATGTTAAATAATACTGGTCTTAGCACTGAGACCTGTGGGACCCCGTTGCTTACAGCCCCGGGTGCCGATAACCTTCCCCCAATGACTACCCTCTGCTGTCTGTCCATTAGCCAGCTTTTAACCCACCCAACCAGCTTTTTCTCAGCTTCAAGGCTACTCAACTTGCTTCTCAGCCTTCTGTGAGGCACCTGTCAAAAGCCTTGCTGACTACTAGTTCTGATTATTGGGTAAGTGCACTAGACAATAAAATGCCTATTTTCAAGCATGACCTGGGAGAGTACAATTACAGTACAATAACGTACCCATACAGTAAAGGAATAAAGACATAAGAGATGTAGTAGTATCATAATACAACCCATGAGCAGTAGCTAAACAAAAACCAGGGCATGAATCTGGTAGCAAGGAGAAACCAGAGCATTATGATAAAAACATAGCAGTAAAACAAAAGAATCATAAGGTACATCGATAAAGTGCATCAGATAATTAAGCAAATACAGCAAACACTTTTCATAAGCATGAATAGTGTAGCAGGCATGAAAGATAGCAGTGAACCACCCAGAAGTAGGGAGGAGGATAGACAAGAGATAGCGAGGGATGGTAGGTAGTTAAAAGATGCCAACATAGGTATGGAACTCAGGGAGGCAAAAAACAGGTACAAGAGCCAAATACCACTAGATGGTGGTATAGCTCCTGTTTGAAACAGGTATGTGTGGGGGACCACCAGAGAGCTAATGGAAGGGAGTTCCAATAATTTGGGGCAAAGTGAGAAAAGACCTGGAACCCCATGTTGGTCGTACATCTGGGAGCAGTTAGAAGGGACAGATCACCTGAACAGAGGGGATAGGCCGGGTTAGGGGGTTTTAGTAGAACAGCCATGGAGGGAGGAAGCCCAGTCCTAAGGATTTTGTCAATAAGAGTGCTAGACCAAAAAAGCGGTTAGATACAGGAGATGGTCAGTTAAGTCCAGAGTACAGCTGACAGTGGTGGGTAGGTCCGTTCGAAGTCAAGGCAAAGTGACAAATACTATTGTTGGTAACGTACCACTTGTGAAGGTTTACTTTGGAGTTGAGTGAGTAGGTGACGAACCCATAGGTAAGGCTGGGAAGAAGGACACCCAGAGCTATGGCAGTTCAGGCAGAAGGTGTAAAGGCTTATTTTGTTCTATATGCCAGGCCAAGTCACGCTGGATCTTCATGGTATAGGTGGTAGAAATATGCTGAGCAAAATGTAAAGCAGGGTCAAGGGTTATGCCAAGATACTTAAAGCTGACATTCTCAAGGTGGGAACCATCGGTACTGGAAATTACTAAGCAATCGGTACACTTTCTAGATCTAAGGGCAGAGCTGAATAGCACTCAATGTGATTTACTTGCACTGAGTAGCAGTTTGTTCTGAGACAGCAAGGAATGGACCTTACAGAAATCAGATTTTAGAAATCTTCTGATACAAAAGAAGAATTTTACTTTCACAAGCCATTTCATTTTTGCGATAAAAATGTAGTTTACCTTCATCAGAAAAGATGTTACTGTCGTGAGCACTACCATCCAGTTTTTGGTTTTGGTGAAAAAAACATTTAAAAAAACATAAAAATGATGCTTGTTTGAAAAACAAACACCTGAACTAAATGAATGGGAGTTGTTTAGTTACATGCTGGGGTTTGTTCAACAATAAGTTATCCCAAAATACATTTTCTGGCCACCCTGGAATTTTTTCATTGCTAGTTTTGTGAGGGGTCTGATTTCACTGTTGCTGACCACTCTTTCTTTGCACTTAAACTGCAAACCAGGAATTTTATGTTTGTGCATAAAAAGAACATTTTACTGCTGTATACCAATTTTTATGTTTGAACAAATAATTTTTTGGTCACCAACACATTGTGAACAAAACATTTTATATCTGCACATGAAAAAAAGCTTTTCATGTTGGATATTGACTTTTATGTGCGAACAAAGAATTTTTTGGTCGCCATTAAGAGTGACCAAAGAATAAATGGCTCACAATAAGAAAATTGGTACCTTCTACCAAAAACAACTTTTACTCAATGCAGCCATTTTGTAACATGTTTTCACCCCATTTTTAGAAATCTTATTCTTTCAGGCCCTTAGATGAACACAGTGGATGACAACTGTCACTCCCACCTCTAAATGGTATGAGGAGGAAACATGAGAAAGAATTTCTTCACAGAACGGGTGGTGGACAAGTGGAACACCCTGCCAGAGGAAGTGGTGGGGGCTGAAACAATCACGGGATTTAAGAATGCATGGGATAGACATAAAGGAATTCTAGAGGTCAGGGGTAAGGGGAAATAGACTTCTAGGAAAACAAACTGAACTTACAAGCTCAAATGGTCAGACTAGGTGGGCCATAGGCCCTTATCTGCCGACACTGTCTATGTATCTATGTATCTATGTATGTATCTATGTATGCACATAATGCTAGACTACAGAATTTGCATAGGGCCCAAAGGCCTCTATGCAAATTCTGAAGATGCATTTAACACCTTGGTAGGGGACTTGCATGGTGACTAAAGTGTGCTATGCAAATTGTATACACATGGTATGGCCCAGATTTACACTAAGGTAACGTATGCATGGATGTCGTATGGTATTTGCGTAGGGTCCAAAGGGCCCTACTCAAATCACATACCCACATCATACTTAGTGGGGCCAGGCTTTTGTATCCCCAAGTGGTTTGTTTTTGGGCATTGAAAATTTCCATCTGCAGCCAGAAGTGTCTGAATTCTTGCTGTGTATGCCTTGCAGTGTCAGTGTTTATCTGTGATTTCTGTAGCCAGAAGTACTGTTTCCATATGCAGCCAAAAGTAGGGTTGTAGTTTCAGTTTATTACCTTTTTAAAAAAGAAAGGAAATTCCTGAACAAAACTGCTTTAATGCACCAGTAAAAGTTCAACTTAATGCCACAATAGTAGGGGAAATGCAGAGCTAGGGTTTCCAACCCTAATGCTTCACCCACTGCAGCAGCAAAAGGACAAGGTCACACAAGCAACCACAGACAGCCATCATCAGGTAGGACAAGCAGTATACAACTGTTTCAGGATGGCACAAATGTAGTAGCATTAATATGGTCCCTTTGAAAATATGCATTAAGCACACTGTACTTAAAAAAAGGTGCTCTTTAGAAACATAACAGCATGTGTGTGTATATTTTGCATTGTGCATGTGTGACTGCACCAGCCTGTGTTTCTGCAGACAGAAGCAGTGTTGTGATTTGAGTACTGCGGATTTCTATCAGCAGCCAGAAGTGGGTGTATATGCCTTCAGTATGCATGTGTAGCTGTGGCTCCACAAGTGCTGGACCCTGATGATGAATGTCTTTTGTGTCATCTGGAAACAGTTGTACGTTTTTTGTCTTACCTGATGAAGACTATATGTGGTTGCTTGTGTGGCCTTGTCCTTTTACTGCTTGGGGGTGGGGTGGGGAGTTAGGGTTGGGAATTCTAATGCCACATTTCCCGACTTTTGTGGTATTAAGTTGAATCCTAACTGGTGCATTAATGCAGTTTTTTTTGCAAGGACTATATCTATATTGATATCTATATCTATATCGATATCTATATCTGTAGCTGTATCTACAGTATATCTGTATCTGTAGCTATATCTATATCTGTAGGTATATCTATATCTATAGCTACAGATTTATAAAATGCATGGTTGGTCCCTCATCTTCCTAAAAAAAAGCCATCAGATATTTACACATATATGATTGTAGCCATTTAGGGTATTATGACACCAATTAACTGATTCTTTGCAAAAACATTACATTAATGTACCAGTTAGGGATTAACTTAGTGCCAAAAAAGTCAGGGAATGTGGCGTTAAGGTTTCCAACCCTAACTCACCACCCCTTAAGCAGCAAAAGAAAAAACATTAGGGTTTTGGGTCTCCAGAGTCTTGACAAGTCAGTGATGAGGTCTTCCTTACATGAAGAAAGGATATCGCATCTGACTTTGTTTGTTCAGGGAATGTTATGATTAACAACCTCAAGGAAGACACCACCACTGATTTGCCAAGACTCCAGAGACTCCAGACCCCAATGTATTTTCCTTTTGCTTCTTGGGGGTTGGGGGTAGGGAGTTAGGTTGGAAACCTTAACGCCACATGTCCTGACTTTTTTGGTTTTAAGTTGAATGCTAACTGGTGCATTAATGTAGTTTTTTTTTCTTTTGCAAAGAATTTCCTTTCTTTTTGAGATAGTGGAATTGCATCCTCATTCATGTAGGTCCCAAAAGGACCTGCGTAAACAGATGCAGAAGTTCAGAGGTTTTTGAGTCCTGCACCCTGGGAAGACTCTATCTGGCTATAGAAGTTTGTTTATTTATTTGTTTATTTGAAAAGTTCAGAATTACAAACCTTTGAGTCAGAGACTCCTTTACAAAGGCTCCACGTCATTGTAATACAAACAAGATTTAAAAAAAAAACAATACAATAAAGCAAACAAAACAGGATACATCAAATTGCACAGGGTAACAATCAACCCAGAGTCAAACATAGTACAGTAGATTCCAAATAATATAAGGCATAGTATACTAAATCAGTCACTTAAGGGCTGAGCCAAAATACAGAGTTACGGTACAACAATTAGAGAAGATATAGTGAGAAGGTAAGAAGAAGGGAAAGAGGATAAGGAGCTGTCAGAAATGATATTGTTCATTAATAGAGGAGGGAGCTAATGATG
The DNA here is from genome assembly GCA_016271365.2 of Neoceratodus forsteri. Lineage (NCBI taxonomy): Eukaryota > Metazoa > Chordata > Ceratodontiformes > Ceratodontidae > Neoceratodus > Neoceratodus forsteri. The sequence continues at coordinate 1,228,494,273 of CM057450.1, forward strand.
CGAGTAGTCAGGTTAGGAGCAGTCACAGACACAAGAGGTGAGGAGTAGCTCTCTAAGGTTGGATTTGAAGGGGCCTAGCTTCAATTCAGAGGAGTTATCAGCAGGCAGCTCATTCCGCCAGAGTGGTGCCCTGTAGAAAAAATCTCATTGCCCCAGGGATGTCCTGCAGTGAGGACTAATAGGGAGGCTTTGGTGGAGCTTCTAGTGATTCTAGATGTAGGGGTGGGCTGAATAAGATTATGTAGCCCAGGAGGGGAGAGTCCATTGGCAATCTTCTTGGCAAGTAGGCAGGAGTGGTATTTGAGCCTACTGTCAAAGCTGAGCCAGTTGGTAAGCTGATAGAGGTCACAAGTGTGGGTCCACTTGTCACACCCTGCTACAAGATGGCAGGCTTTATTCAAGGCAATCCTAATCCTGCGGATCCTGTAATCTACTAGGGCCAGGACAGAGGAAGTTATGGCTAGACAGGGTGCCTCAGGTGGCATACACCATTTGTGCTTATATAAAAGTCCAATTCTGGAGTTTATGGCAGAGCTAACAAGGTGAATATGCTCATGATAAGTAAGGGTGGGGTCAAGGGTGACACCCAGATATTTAAAGGAGGTCACTTACAAAGACATTGAAGAGGACCGGTCCTAATACTGAACCCTGCGGCACCCCACTAGTAACCCCCCTTTCTTCAGAGTGGACTCCATTTACTATTACCCTCTGTGTCCTATTCTCCAGCCAATTCTTTACCAAGGCTATTATCTTGGGACCCACTCCCAGACTGGCTAACTTGTATATTAATCTTTTGTGTGGGACTGAGTCAAATGCCTTGCTAAAGTCTAGGTAGGCCATGTCCACAGCCCCTCCCTGATCTACTACTTTGGTCACCCAGTCAAAGAAATCTATTAGATTCATCTGGCATGACCTTCCTGCTGTGAATCCATGCTGCCTTGGGTCCTGTGCCCCTCTGGCCTCTAGGTACTCGACAATTCTTTCCTTCAGAAGTGATTCCATCATTTTCCCTATCACTGAGGTTAAACTAACTGGTCTGTAGTTTCCCTTCTGCCCTGCTCCCACTTTGTGAAGGGAATCACATCAGCCCTCCTCCAGTCCTCAGGTACCACCCCATCCTCCCATGATTTGTTGAAGAGGGTAGTCAGTGGTGTCACTAGTTCGACCCTTAGTTCTTTTAGAATTCTGGGATGAATCCCATCAGGCCCCATTGCTTTGTCCACCTTCAGTTTTAAGAGTTATTTCAGTACCCTTTCTTCTGTAAATGGGCTGGTATCAACTTCTGTATCCAGAGTGTTTCTATTGTTTTTTTTAGGTACCTCCCCCTCTTCATTTGTAAATACTGAGCAAAAATATTTATTTAGTATCTCAGCCTTTTCACAGTCACCCTCTGCCCACCTCCTCCCCTTTATTAAGCCTCACTATCCCTCCCTTAGTCTTCTTTCACTCCCTGATGTACCTAAAAAAGGTTTTATTCCCCTTCTTAACTGAGTTGGCTATCTTTTCCTCGGTTCGGGCCTTTGCTGTTCTGACTGTCTTCCCAGCTTCCTTTTGCTTTAACTGATACAATTCTCTGTCCTTCTCCTTCTGTGACTCCTTGTACTTTCTGAATGCTTTCTTTTTCTCTTGAACCTTCACTGTATTTGTGCTGTGTACTTTCACGTTGTAAAATACATCACATGACTTAATATACTTTTCTGAGTAAGTTGTTTTTATTTTCCGAAAGAGTGCTGCTGTTTTTTTTGTTTTTTTTTAGCTATCTCTTTATTATGCCAGCTTCTTTCTGGTGGGAGCCCCCATCCCTGTCCCCCGACATCCACCATCCAGCAGTGACCCAGCCCCAGGGCTTACCCCTCGGTGGGGCCGTCAGGGTTCCCCAACCCCCACTGGAGACTGGATTCAAGGGGCCAGTGCCGTGGCTGGCTGGGAGCAGAGCCTATGAGGTGCCCTCCACCATTCTGCTGTGGCAATTGGTTTTTCTGGTGTTTCTCCCCTGGAATCAAGGCATGCAATGACACCTGTGGAGTGGAGTGCTCACGTGTCCACATACTCTCCCTCCAAGCATCTGCTCTGACTCCTCCCCTGTCTACGGCATGGCAGCCATGTCCCCCAGCCTCCACTAGGGAGCAGACAGGTGCTGACAACTGGGAACCCCCCTTCCCAGAGAAGAAGATCAATCCATTGGACACTCAGTCCTTTCTGCCCCGTCGTACAGTGGCCCATGCTCGTTCACTTACACTGAGTGCGGTGTTGCATAAGTAGGCATCCAGTTCCTCAGTCCTCAGTGCCACCAGGCTGGCTATTTGTGTTCTTTTGAAAAGCGACAGCTGTCACATTCATGAGGTTGTGTGAAAAACTGGCTATGTTGAAATTTGGGGTCAAAATATTGAAAATTACCAAAGTTATGTAGGTGGGACGTAGAATTTCAGTATACGCTCATAACTTTTGTAGTTTATTTTTGACCCACATTTTCAACATACCTTCTTAAGACCCCACCTCATGAGCAAGGGCAGTGAAAATGTTCAAATCCCGCCCGAACAGTGATTTTTCAAAGCGGCTACAAAATCACCTTTTGGGCCAGACTTGCATAATTCCATCACCACTGGTCATGACTCAGGGTCCCAAAAAGGCCATGTTGAAAAGTTGGAGTCAAAATATGCAAAAATGACAACGTCCTGCATCATTGTTTAAAACCCCACTGATATACATTGAATGTGTTGCACATACCTGATTTTCCCATACAGCAGCAAGATGTGTCTTTGATTGAAAACTGGATCTATGTCATGGGACTTATTCAGGTGAGTGGGGTGTGTGGGGTGGTGGGTGCTGAGTGGAAGGTTGGGGTGGCATGATGGGGGGCATGAGTGGGGGTCAGATTGCCTAGGGACTGTTTTCTTGTTTGCAGGTTTAAAAAAAAACATTGAGGGACAGTTTTCTTTATTTCAGTGATATTCCGACATGGGGGACTGGGCACCCCAGTGTCAAGCTCATGTTCAGCAGCACTGGGGGTGGGCACCCCAGTGCCACCATATACATAAGGTGCCCACCCCTAATGCTGCCAACACCATCCCAACAATGGGATGCCCAATCCCCAGTGTCGTCTTCTGTCCCTCTACAATAAAGGAAACCATCCCTCATTGGTTTGTTTAGAGCTGAAAAATAAAATGGTCCATTGTGATCTACCCCACCCACCCACCCACACACTCTGACTGCCCACTCAGCACCCACCACCCTCCACCCCAACACATAATCACACCTTTAGTCACCTGATCATGTCCCATGATGCCTTCACTCACTTTCTCAGAATGAGAACAGTGAGACTTTCTAGAAATGTGAAGTCACAGCTGGAATCATACTGCCAACTTCAATTACAACAGTGAGTCACCAATCCCCTGATCTGTCTTAGTTGCTCTTGATCGATCTATCTATCTAGCTATTTTGTTTTTTATTGGACTAGGGTCCCCACCCCGGGTATCGCTTCTCTTGCTCCTCTCCAGGTCATTCACTCCCCCTTCTTACTATAATAAACTAATAGCAGACAGGGGTGCCCACTCCCAGTACCACTTCTTTCCACCCCCTCCTATCCAGGTTGTTCTCTCCCCAAAGAAATAGGTAGCAGCACCAGAGTGCCAACCCCCAGTGCTGCTGAAGATCATCCTGACACTGGGGTGCCTGATCCCCAGTGTCAACTTCTGTCCCCCTACAATAAAGAAAACCATCCATCCTTGGTCTTTATTTTTTTATACCTGAAAAAAAGTAAATTGGTCCATTGGTGATCTGCCTATCCAGCACTCTCACCCCAGCCACCCCCACATCACCCACAACTCCACTACCCCTTCACACCTTCATTCACCTGATCACATCCCACGACACCTTCACTCACATTCTCAGCATGAGAACAGTGGTACTTTCTTGAAATGTGAAGCCAATGCTGGAGTCATGCTGCTGGCTTCAATTACAGCAATATCTATCTATCTATCTATCTATCTATCTATCTATCTATCCATCTTTAATTTTTCTTTAGCGGACCAGAGTGCCCACCCATGGTACCGCTTCTTCCTCCCCCTCCCCCTCCAGGTTGCCCACCCCAACTCCCAATATTTTGTTTTTTAAATTAGTAAGTGGACTGGGGTGCTTAACCCTGGTATGAATTATCTTGCCCTTCCCCTCCCCTCCTGGTCCACCAGTCCCCCTTCTTATTATGATAAATAATAGTGGGGTGACCACCCCTCATGCTGCTTCCTTCCACCACCTCCCCTCCAGGTCATCCCCCCAAAAACAAACAGGTGGCAGCACCAGGGTTCCCACCCCTGGTGTCGCTGAATACCATCCCAACACTGGGGTTCCCATTCCCCAGTGTTGGCTTTTGTCCCCCTACAATAAAGAAAACTGTCCCTCATTGATTTTTTTTTAGACCTGAAAAAGAAAATGGTACCAGGCTGATCTCAGCCCAGCACCACCCACCCACCCCACCCCTGACCTCCCACTTAGCACCCACCACCCCACACCTCCCCAACACACTCTCACTCACCTGAACATGTTCCACTATGTAGATCTACTCTCTGACTAAAGATACGTCTTACTGCTGGAACCAGCAACTGCAGTATGAGAACATAAGGTAAGTGCAGATTATTTTATTTCAATGGGATTTGAACTTTTGTTCATAACTTTGTCAGTTTTGAACATTTTACACCAAATTTTCAAAATGACCTTTTTGGAACCCCAACTCATGAACAAAAGCAGAGAGATTATGGAAGTCCTCCCCAAAAGGTGATTTTGCAGTTGCTGTACAAAATTACCTTTCAGGTAGGATTTGAGAATTTTCTCCACCCTTGTTCATGAGGTAGGGTCATAACAAGGCTGTGCTGAATATTATGTTAAAAATATTAAAAAACAACAGTTTTATGAGCAGACATTTAAATTTTTCAACGCATGCTCAAAACATTGGTAACTTTTACTATTTTGGCCCCATATTTTCAACATTGTCATTCACACCACATCATGAATATGACAGCTGCCATTCTTCGAATCCTAGCCTAAATGTGTTTTTGTACCTGTGGTGCAAAATGACAGTTTGGCCAAGTTTTGAAAACAGTCACCTATCGAGTTCATGAGGTGGGTTCCTAAGAAGGCTATGTTGAAAATTTGGGGTCAAAATATTAAAAAAACAGCAAAGTTATGAAGGTATGTTGACATTTTCCTGTACACATTCATAACTTTCGTAAGTTTTTGACATCCATCACTGCATGGAAGTGTAGGGTCAGCAGGGCCCTGCAGTTCCATAGGCGGATGGCGTCTTCCCTTGGTGCTAGGCCCATTCTGCCCTGTGTGTCTTCATCTGTTCACGCAGGTTCCTTCAGGACCTGCGTGAATGAGGATACAATCCCACTATCTCAAAAAGAAAGAAAATTATTTGCAAAAACTTGTGTTAATGCATCAGTTAGGGTTCAACTTAATGAAAAAGAGGTAGGGAAATGTGGCAATAGGGTTTCCAACCCCAACTCCCCACCCTCACCACCAAGTAGCAAAAGGAAAAAATTAGGGTTTGGGGTCTTCTGAGTCTTGACAAATCAGTGGTGGTGTCTTCCTTGGTATTAGATGGGATCTCTTTTCTTAAAGTTACAAAAAGAGTTTGTTGGCAACATGTGGTAAAACATACTTTTCTACCCTTAAAGACTGTATCAGTATGAGGTACTGGCTGGCAGCTGTACCTTTTGCTTCAGACAGGAGACTAAGGGTTAGAAGGGAGAGGTGAGGATTAGGGTTGAAAACCCCAAGGAATTCCCCACAACTGATTCACCAAGACTCAAGTGACCCAAAATCCTAATTTTTTTTCTTTTTCTGCTTGGGGGTGAGGGTGAAAACCCGGATGCTACATTTCCCTACTTTTGTTGAATTTTAAGTTAAACCCTAGCTGGTGCACTAACACCATTTTTTTATTTAGCAAAGAATACATATATACAGACATACACACATTTTTATGTTGCTTGCACTCATGTGCAAGAAACATAGTGCCATCATCCGAGTTTTCGGAGGTGTGGCAGCCCTCTTCCAATTCAGTCAGTGTGTTTGCAGGTGCGGCCCCAGTTCTCCAATGCCTGCTGGAGCTGCCTATGACAGCTCCAAAATGCAGTGGAGTACAGTTGAAAGTGGGAGCTATGCTTCAGTGAGCAGCAATAAGATATTGCCTGCTCATGCGCGCCCCCCCACACACACACACACTGCTGTGCTCACCCCCTCCACACTGTATAGCCAACGGAGGTGCCCAATCCCCCGTCAGCTGTGCTGCACTCCCCCCCAAACATAGTTGCACATGCCACGCTGGGTGCCCACCCTAGCATGGTAACTCATCGTATAGCTGACGGGGTACCCAGTCCCCGTTGGCTCCTGCCCCAGTACAGTTGCCCTGAGGCCCACCTCAGCATGGCAAAGCTTATTATAGGCTGATGGGGTGCCCAATCCCCGTTGGCTCCAGCCCCCAAACAGTTTTCCAGCTGCCATGCTGGAGCCCACCCAGCGTGGCAAATGTCCCGTTGTCTTTTAAAACAAAAAAGCCCTATAAAAAAAAAACAGTCCCTCACAGTCTCCGTGCCCCCCACAACCCACACCCACCCACTGTGCCCCTGCCTCCCCACACCCCCACCCCCTTACCTCGAGCTTGGCATGACGATCATCGGTGGACCGGGAAGATGTCTGCACTCTTCAAAGCCGACCGCGAACTGAGGAAATGCCGGTAAGCTGTATAATGGGATAGATAGGGTTTTTTCAACTTTGCTGCATATCTCAGGCATTTTTGGGAATTTTTGCACCAAATTTTCAACATGGGGTTTTTGGGACCCCTCCTCATGAATTCTTGTAATGTCATGGTGTTAATTGGGCCCGAAGGGTGATTTTGCAGTCACTGCAAGAAATCACCTTTCCACACTGATTAATGAAATGACACTGCCAGTATTCATAAGGTGGGCTCTCAAGCCTATGTTAATTGATCAAACGTCTCTTTGTTTCTGGCGTGCGTGCGCGGTTCCTACACACGCTCGTAAGTTCATGAATTTTCAATATTTTCACTCCAGATTTTCAACATTGTCATTTTACCACACCTCCTTATGAGCAGTACAGCTGTCATTTTTCACATCTTGCCCAAAATGTGTTTCCGCCCATGTAGCATGCAATGGCACAGTTGGTGTGCGAAATCACTGTATGGGACACATTAAGAAAATTACAGTGACACTGTTCATGAGCAGAGGTCTTAAAATGACTATGTTGAAAATTTGGTGGAAAAATTCCTAAAAATTACTGTTTTACGAGCCTGCGTTGTGCACTTCCTATGCACGCTGGTAAGTTCGCGAATTTTCAATATTTTCACTCCAGATTTCCAACATTGCCATTTTACCACACCTCCTTATGAGCAGTACAGCTGTCATTTTTCACATCTCACCCACAACGTGTTTCCGCCCATCTAGCGCACAATGGCACAGTCGGTGTGCGAAATCAATGTATGGGACACATTAAGAAAATCACAGTGACACTGTTCATGAGCAGAGGTCTTAAAATGACTATGTTGAAAATTTGGTCACAAACTTCCTAAAAATGACTGTTTCATGAGCATGCGTTGTGCAGTTCCTACGCACGCTCGTAAGTTTGCAAATTTTCAATATTTGCACTCCACTGACTTCCAAATACCTACACAGCACATACAAGCAAGCAACATTCGGCATTGACAAATGCTTGTTAGTTTTACTCTCATCCCTTCTTCCTTTCCACTGACTCCTGTGTCCTGGGCCACATTATATGACAATTGATATACTTCTAAAACCCTCTGACAGCCTTTCTGCCCTTAGCCTTATAGCTCTTCTTTGTTTTTAATTGCTGGAAGTAAGTAGCACTGTCCACTACATAAAAGTAATGCTTTTTGTAAAAAATGCCATTACCTGAAGAAGGGTTATATGCAAGTTTGAAAGCTTGTGAACTGAATATTTCTTGTTGGACCAAAAAGTTATTAAATTCCCTATCATGTTCACCTGTTTGTACAAGGAACAACAGGATTAAAACTATTCTCTGGGACATTAAAGCAGAAATTGTCTCTGGTTTCACTATTGAAGTGTTGCTTGGATTATAGTATCTTAGCAGGTTGGATACCATCAGATACTGTCATTTTGGTTGGATATTGGATGGCCTCAGATGGCATAGACATCCAACCAAGGATCCAACCTCCTAGGATCCACTGTAAGTATATGAGATATCCGTGGATCCAACCTGGATCCAATGGATCTGGCCATCGGATTGAACTATCCAAGGCTGGATCAAATGGGTCCACCAACTGGATCCAACTATCCAAGATTGGATCCAATAGATCTGACCTTAGATCCATTGGCCGGATTCTAGGTTTGATACCAGCACTATCTGGCAGAGGATAGTCAGATTCACCAAAGCACTATCTGAGCAATGCACTCCTGAGATGAGTTCCAGTCTCAGTCTCCTAAGCCAAATGCAAAGTCAGCTCAGTGTTAGGGGAAGAATTTTAAGTAGGAGGAGCTGCCACTCTACTCCCTTACATTAATACCACCAACAGCTCAACCTGATTCAATATCCCAGTTTGCATCTGTAACACCCCCCCCCCAAACACACACTGAAAATAAGCAGAATTGTCCAGCCTTCCTTTCCCGGTCAGCAAAAAACTAAATCAGGAAAGACAGTGTTCATTCATAGACAGAACAACTAGTACCTTCTGACCATTTCCAAAAAGAATCTTTTGTGATATTTTATAATGCCTGAAGTTATATTTTAAAAACTGTAACATTTTAACTGTTAATCAAAGAAACTTAAGCTGTTTTTTTAAATGAAAGTTTGGAGTCTGATAAGCATGTGCAAATCCTAATTATACAGCTCTACTGTGTCACTTCATGTCTATACATGTCAGTATAATATGTTGTTAAAAACGTCTTGACTTTAGTGAACCATTTTATGTTTTTATATTGCTATGTATTATTTTATGCTTTTTTAATATCAATATATGGTCACTGTAGTACTATCTTATCAAAGTAACTATGTAGCTGACTACAAGCTTTCATTTAAAAAAAAGTCTGTGGCCCTACCACTTCCTAAGTTATCACATTTTAAAGAAATTGTCTTTTCAGAGGTCTAACTTTGGAACTGTTGAGGCTAGAAACTTATTTGTTTAAATGACAGCTTGGTTCCAGCCATTAAGAATTATCTCAGCTCAGAGGTCAATGGTTTTGTGTGTCCTACTATTCTATATGTATTGATACTATCTGAAGCAAAGAAATCAAGTCCACTCACTGAGAGGTCATGGCTAGAGGTGGGAGAAGTCAACAAAATTCACTCAGCAAAATATTTTGAGACTCGCACTCAATTCGCAGAGTGAAATACATCAATTCTCGCAGCACGTATTGACGGCAAAGGGTGGAATTTTGCATGTAAAATTCCACACACAGTGCAAAAACTACTGTTTGCACCCCCCCCCCCAATCACCAGCCCAAATATAAAAAATCATCTAAATCCCTGGTGGGGTACCACTCTGCCGATCACCAGCCCCAATAAAAAATATAATCTAAATCCCTGGTGTCTAATGGACCCCCCCCCACACTGATCGCAGGCCCAAATAAAAAAAAATCTATCCTAAATCCCTAGTGTCTAGTGGATCTCACCCCACCCTGTTGATTGCTGGCCCAAGTATACAAAAATAATCAAAATCCCAGGTGTCTAGTAGACCCCCCACCCTGCCGATCGCCGGACCAATAATAAAAAAAAAACACATCTAAATCCCTGGTGTCCAGTGGACCCCCCACCCACCACCCCATCAGGTAGTGCCTGCCCCTGGCCACCACTCTGCTCCCCCCGGCCCCCACCCCGATCCTGAGCGGGTCATCAGCACAGCTCTTCACTCACCTCTACAGCCGGCAGCCAGACTGACCTCTGAATGAATGAGCGCATGCTTGTACAAGCATAAGCTCATTCATTCAGTCAGTCACCCAACTTTTGACTATAGGGGACATTTTTCAGGGGGCTAGAGAAGGGAGGGGGCTGCTCCAGTCTTCCACGGTGGGGTAGAATGGGGGAGAATGGCATTGTGTACCCCAGAGGGGCCAGCAATTGGCAGAGTGGGGAGTCCACTAGACACCAGGGACAAGATGATTTTTTGTATTATTGGTGCTAGTGATCAGTAGTGGGGGGCACTAGACTCCAGATTTAGATGATTTTTTTATTATTAAATTTGATAATTGACAGGGTGGGGGATCCAATTAGACACCAGGGATTTCCATTTTTTTTTTTTATATTGGGGTCGGTAATCATTGGGGTGGGGGGCACATTCACAATTTGTAACTTCTCCATGCTTTGGGAGTTTTTTAAGTGCAATTTACACTTAAAAAATCCACAATGCAAGGAGAAGTTACAAATAGTGAATTTTGAGTATATAGCCGTGACTTTGCGAACTGCTTCACGGATGCAAACTTGGCAACTTTGCTGGAAATTCACAGGTGGAGTAAAACTTCACTGCATCTCTAGTCATGGCAGATAAATTTCTACACTACAGCACTGACTGAGTGGTTTAGCACCCCCCACCCCAATGAAGCCCTTAGGTGGGTGAATACACATGAGGCAGTTCTACCTTGATGTGTGTGTCTTCACTGAAGAAAGTGTTTGTCTGCTACAACCTCTTGGTGAGTGCATTGCATTTCTATGGTTTGAGCCTTTATCTGGTGGCACTATCAGAAGCGTACTCTGTGCACTGATCATTTTTTTTGTTTTATCGATACTATTTGACCTTGCTTTTTCAGCATATTAGTAATACATATTTTTCAGTTGTGACACAACAAAAAAATGGCAACTACATAGTGTTAATACTTATCTTTTGTAACATCCATACTATTTTTTGTATCGCTACATAAAACTACATGATGATTTTTTTAAAAATTAATAAGATTTTTTAACTTTTTCTGAAATGTGGTATTACTGCACAATATTTCACTAGTAATTGCATATTTTTCATCTAAAGTTTCATTCATCTTATGACTTAATTGTGTGGTGAATATTTCAACCCCCCCACACCAAATCTTCCTCAGTTTTGCAGGCCTTTGTAAGTGTTTGAAGATAATAAATACACATCTCATCCTAGCCGCAGTTGGGGGGGGGGGCAAAGCAAGGAAGTCAAACTTTCCTCAGGAAACCCACTGTAAAGCTACTTTGAACCACCAACAGAAACCTGCTGTGCCTGCTTCTTTTATTAGGTTTTGGCCTGGTTCTTACTCTTAATTACAGTATAAAGTTATTTGTGAATCGTGAATAATAAAAGACACCATATCCAGAAAAAATGGCAGCTGGTTGGAAGTCTCCCACATGTTTTTGCAGCATCCCTGCACCTCTACTTTTGAATATAGAAAGAAGGTGGAAGCGGCGTGGTTTGGCTCTCTGCCAGGAGTAGCAGTTTGCAATGCAGCCACTCTGGCTGCCCATTCCACCCCTCCCATCCTCCCAGGGAGTGAGTTGTGATGTCACCACTGGGACAGTTTGGGTAACAAAGATTGTCAGGCATCTTTCCAAGGGTAATGGGAATAAAAAAGTTGGCAGTGCTCCCAGGCTGGCTTTAGGAAGTGCCTGGTTTCCCCCATATCAAATGTAAACCTGTGAAAATGATTTCCCTATAGATGGCTCCATTTTCCTGTGAAACACAGACATTCCTAGAACAGGGCACCCTGGAAGTTGTGCAAGTACAAAATAATCAGCAGTGCACAGACCAGCCCTAAAAAATGCATGCATCACTGCCTGGGCAGAAGTGAACTTGTAGGTGTTTTACCTGCCTGTAGGCTAGGAACTGCTTGAAGTATATGTATCCAGCAATAAAAAAATCACAGGGTCAACTGCCGTAGCTAAAATCCCCATGCCTTCATTGTTTTTATAAACCTGTGCATGTAATGGTGATGGATGGGGGGGGGGGGACTTTTCCTGCGTGCAAAACCGAAATCTACCCATTTGTTTTCATTCTGCAGTTTATTTAGCTTGTTTTGTCGAACTGACATGCAGCAGTTCAGTATTACTGACCTACTGCTTCTACCCAGTTGAAGACAAACGACACCGCAATGGACAGTGAGTTGCCCATGAGTCTGGCAGCACGATTCAGATCTGCAATCCCCCAAGTATTCCGTTTAGCAGAACCAGACTGCTTACTCTACTGTACATACCGTGTTCTATCTGGCACACACACTGGTGTGAGCATCTATTGATTAAATGTTACTTTTTTGTAATGACATATCTTATTGTAGCCCCCCTTGATAAATAGCAAGGGTCGAGATTCACATGTAAGAAGGCATACCTAAAAACAAACTTTCTGGATAAATATCAAATGGAATAGCTCTGGCTATATTAAGGCTAAAGAAGTGGGTTTTCAAATGAAGCACATCTGTTATATGTTTAACAAGCATCCCCACCCACTCCCATCCCACACACTTATAGCTATTATTCTTCTATGTTTATGTTTCCTTCTAAGGGACATAAACAGTAAACTTAGAATTCCTATGAAAATACTTACTTGTATTGATTGGCACCAGCTCCTAAATAAAAAAATAAAAAAACTCCCCTTCAGATTTGAAACAAACGTTCCAGTTATACAGACACATACAGCATGCGAATGTCAGTCTAGATATAGCTGGCAATCAGTCTGCTAGTTTCCGACATATCTCCGACAATAAACGGTGCCTCTCGAGTCCGTTTTAAGTTAAACCATGCCCTTTCATGGCTATGCTAGCGCTCCGCTGCAAATACAGATAGCCCCCCCCCCCCCCAAAAAAAATATAGAAAGAAATTATAACTATGAGTGTGAAGGTTGTCGAAATAATAATGTAACCCTGTCCAATATAATATATTGTCGGCCGTGAAGGGGATGAATGTGTCCGGTATTAGCAGTAAATTCACACTTCGGTCATTAACATTTGCAATGCCAAACAACAGTTGGTGTTTCATTAGGCTTTTGATCGCGCCCAGTAGTTACGATCTTGTTACTGTGTTACAAACTCGCTGTGAGCCTCTTCCGAAGTCTGCTACGCCGGCTAAGTGAAGCTATCTGGCTGTGGGACGTCTGTAAATAAATAATTTAATAGATCCCCGGGCCCCTGTTGGCTGCTGCGCCGAAGGTTGCAATAAATAGACACCTCATGCACCCTAAGGTTCCGGGCGGCTCTGAACTGAAAGACAGCAGTTGCCTGGTACCTGTCATTCAACCAGACTTTCAAGACAGGCTGCAATGCGAAGCTATACAATACTCTTGTTTTTATCCCATATGAATTACTGACTTTGCACAACACATACATTCAACCCTCTACGTTTCCGACTGGACGCATTTTTAAACACCAAACTGGAAACATATCACACCGCACAGTTAACCTGGGAAACTTACCGTCCCCCTTTCTCTGTCGCAGGGCAGCCCTTTCTTCCTGGGTCCTCTTTATTATTAATCAAGTGTTAGGCGACTGACACGGCGGGCTTCCGCATGAATGTGCTCCTGGAATATGCTCCTTCGGTTGGCATATACTGGCTCCCCTGACGGTTATGGTACTAATGGGCTCGGTCCAGCAGCGATTGTGTGAAACCAGTAAATCCTGTTTTGCATTTCCTTCTGGATTTAATAGGACAGATTTCAGCATGCCCCGGGGGTTAGAACTGAATATGTCAACCACATTTCTGTACTCTCCCAGCTTGTCGATGTGGATGCCCTTAGATGTTTAGTAGAGGGATGCATACATCATTCTCGCCGGTAAAAGGAAAAAAAAAGCAGCCTTCCAGCCCAATGTTTGTTGTCTAATTACCTCACCTTTAATTTGGATGTGTTGCTGCTTTGATCTTGTCTGGCAGTGGGAACTCCAGTGGAGTGTGCTGCGTTTTTTTCTTAATAATTAAGTTAATCTCTTATCTTTATGCCCAGGAGTGTGTGCGTCTGTGGCTTGCCTTGTCTCAGAACTTTCAGCTTCTGTTTTACATTTCCTTTGGAGCACAGATCTTGGCACTGAACCCTGGCTGGATAATGTGTGACGTGCATGTACTGTATAACTCTTCAAACAGGGTGAGACATGTCAGCACAGACAGAGACGAGCCTTTGCAAGGAAAAGAGAGAGAGGAACGCAATCAGAAGAAATGCAAGCAGCAAGTCAAAGGATTTGGGACTGCAAGTTCGTCATGAAATAACAGAAGACCCGACCGCAAGCGGGGCAGCTATATTGTATGTATTCAGTCTAATTCAAGGGCGGTTCTAGTTCTTCTGCTAGTAATAGTGCTATGTATCATTTGGGAAGGGCAAACACTAAAGGCAGGGCACGGTGCTAACCATTAGCAAATGAGTATGAGGCCGGGCGGGATTCCTTCTTGGCCACACTGTGCGTTTGGCTCACTGTCAGTTTGGCCTAGCTTGTGACTAGACTCCCTGCTGGGGGAAGGGAGGGAGGTGGGACGCAGCAGTAGACGGGTCACAGACAAACACTCCCGTCCCTCTCCCTCCAGATGTTTACGTCGCTTTCAAGGGCAGGCTGTCCAGTCGGCGCTGCTTAAGTGAAGTGGTGTTGCATCCTCTTCGCGACGAGGAGACAGAGAGAAAGAGAGCGCGCTTTCGTTATGCTTACACATTAGACTGCTGCCGAGCACGTCTTGGGAAATGCATGTTTGCTTTGTCCTCTCTCTTAGTATTCCTGGTGCAGCAGCAGATGGACGTTGAGTCCAACGAGAAAGCCAAGGTTATTAATAGGCGCACCACTCTCATTGGTTTAGCCGCAGCGAGAGATGTGTAATGATTACAGTGTTTACCCAAGTTCCGTAATGCAAACTTAACCACACCGCTTCTGTAATTAAAAAATAAATGAAATAGTAACGTAGGAAAAATAACATTTCACTATACAAGTACCACGGTTAGGTGGCAATCCAACTGCCAGCGCCAGGTTAAGCTTGGGGCTGTCAGTACAGCCTAGAGGTTAGAGTAACGACCTGTGAATGAGTTTGGTGCGTGCAGCAGACCTGGAGTTGATTCCCTACACTCTGACTCTGAGCAAGCCTGTCAGTGCTCCCGGTTTGCCCCTGAAAACAGGCACTTGTGCTAGTGGGCCTCACCCGCTTACCAAATAATAATAATAATAATAAAAAGCTGTAGCCAAAAATTTCCAGATAGCGGTTGACCTAAAACCGGATATTATCGGGGTAGATTCTTCTTAGTATGTTACAATTATTAACTAAGGAAATGGCAAAAATTAGCATTTAAAATGTGTGAGACATAGAAACATAGACTTTGTCGGCAGATAAGGACGCTTGGCCCATCTAGTCTGCCCATTTCCCTACCTACAGGATAGGCCGCAGTTCCTAGTTAACCAACAGCCTATTTCTTCCTATCCCCCACAAGAATTGCCTTATGTCTGTCCCATGCATTCTTGAATTCTCCCACAGTTTTAGACCCCACAACCTCCTCAGGAAGGCTGTTCCATGCATTTACTACCCTCTCTGTGAAATAATACTTCCTCACATTGTCCCTAAACCGCCCCCCCTCTATCTTTAAATTGTGTCCCTTGTTCTTGCACGTCTCTTTTTCTGAAAGATGCTACCCTCTTGGACTTTGTTGATTCCACTGAGGTACTTAAAAGTTTCTATCATGTCCCCCTCTCCCTTCTTTCCTCAAGGGTATACATATTAAGCTCCTTTAGTCTCTCCTCATATGGCTTCTCTTGCAGACCCTGCACCATTTTAGTTGCCCTCCTCTGGACTGCCTCTATCCTGTCTATGTCCTTATGGAGATGGAGTCTCCAGAACTGGACACAGTACTCCAGATGGGGTCTCACTAACTGTCTGTACAGAGGGATAACAACTTCCTGTTTTCTGCTGCTGATGCCTCTTCCTATGCATCCCAGTATACCCCCAGCCCTCCCTACTGCCTTCTCACATTGCTTGCTAACCTTAAGGTCATCTGATATGATTACCCCCAGGTCCTTTTCCTTTTTTGTTGTTGTTACTACCTCCCCCCCCCCATTGTGGGGTGCAATAGGCAATAGTGAATAGAACACATTCCGAAGAAAGGGGGGTTACTAGTGGAGTACCTCAGGGCTCAGTACTGGGTCCAATCCTCTTTAACATCTTTATAAGTGACATTGCAGAGGGTCTGGAAGGAAAGGTATGCCTCTTTGCAGATGACACAAAGATCTGTAACAGAGTTGATACACAAGAGGGGTAGAAAAGATGAGAAGGACTTGACAAGGTTGGAGGAATGGTCAGACATATGGCAACTTAGATTCAATGCAAAGAAGTGCAAAGTAATGCACCTGGGAAACAAAACCCAGGAGAAGAGTACACAATAGCAGGGGAGGTACTAACAACAACAAAATGGAAAGGGACCTGGGGGTAGTCATATCAGATGACCTAAAGGTGGGTAAGTAATGTGAAAAGTCAGTAAGGAGAACCAGGGGATACTGGGATGCATAGGAAGGGCATCACAAGTAGAAAAGGAAGTGATTATCCTCTATACAGACAGTTGGTGAGACCCCATCTGAGTACTGTGTGCAGTTTTGGAGACCTCATCTATGCAAGGACATAGACAGGATGGAAGCAGTCCAGAGAAGAACTAAAATGGTGCAGGGTCTACATCAGAAACCATATGAAGAGAGACTGAGAGAGCTTAATATGTATACCCTTGATGAAAGGAGGAACAGGGGGGACATGATAGAAACGTTCAAGTACCTCAAGGGAATCAACAAAGTCCAGGAGGGTAGCATCTTTCAGAAAAAGAGATGTGTAAGAACAAGGGGGCACAGTTTAAAGATAGAGGGAGGACGGCTCAGGGATAATGTAAGGAAATTCTTTTTCATGGAGAGAGTGGTGGATACATGGAACAGCCTTCCTGAGGAGGTCATTGGGTCTAAAACAGTGGGGGAATTCAAACATGCATGGGACAGACACAAAGCAATTATAGTGGGGGGGTTGCAGGAAGCAGGCTGTTGGTTAACTAGAATCTGCAGCTTATCCAGTAGGTAGGGAAATGGGCAGACTGGGTGAGCCAAGTGGTCCTTTTCTGCAGTCAAAGTCTATGTTTCTATGTTTCTATGTGTATTCTTCCCCTGGGTTCTTGTTTCCCAGGTGCATTATTTTGCACTTCTTTGCATTGAATCCTAGCTGCCATACTTCTGACCATTCCTCCAACCTTACCAAGTCCCTTCTCATCCTTTCCACGCCTCCTTGTATATCAACCCTGTTGCAGATCTTTGTGTCATCTGCAAAGAGGCATACTTTTCCTTCCAGTCCCTCTGCAATGTCACTTATAGAAGACATTAAAAGGGACTGACTCAATACTACTGAACCCTGCAGTACCCCACTAGTAACTCCTCTTTCTTCAGAGTGGACTCCATTTACAATTACCTTCTGTGTCCTGTTGTCCAGCCAATGTTTTACCCAGGCTACCACCCTGGGACTCACTCCCAGGCTGGGTAATTTGACTATTAATCTTTTGTGTGGGACTGTGTCAAATGCCTTGCTAAAGTCTAGGTAGGCTATGTCCACAGCCCCTCCCTGGTCTACTACTTTGGTCACCCAGTCAAAGAATTCTATTAGATCTGCTTGACATGACCTTCCTGCTGTGAACCCATGCTGCCTTGGGTCCTGTGCCCCACTGGCCTCTAGGTACTCAACTATTCTTTCCTTCAGAAGTGACTCCATCACTTTCCCTACCACAGAGGTCAGACTGACAGGTCTGTAGTTTCCTGCCTCTGTCTTGGTCCCACTTTTGGGAAGAGGAATCACATCCGCCTTCCTCCAGTCCTCGGGTACCACACCATCCTCCCATGATTTATTAAAAAGAGTTGCCAGTGGTTTCACTAGTTCCCCCCTTAATTCTTTTAGAATTCTGGGTGAATTTCATCAGCCCCATTGCTTTGTCCACCTTCAGTTTTAGGAGTTCTTGCAGAACCCTTTCCTCTGTGAAAGGACTGGGATCGACCCCCTATCAAGAGTGCTTCTGTTAATTGGATTAGGTACTTCCCCCTTCTCTTTTGTGAATACTGAGCAGAAATATTTGTTCAGTATCCCTGCTTTTTCACTGTCCCCCTCTGCCCACCCACCGTTCATTCTATTCAGCCTCACTCTCCCTCCCTTTGTCTTTCTAAGCTCGCCGATGTACCTATAAAAGGTTTTATCCCCCTTCTTAACCGAGTTGGTAATCTTTTCCTCAGTTTGGACCTTTGCTATTCTGACTTTCCTCCCTGCTTCCTTCTGCCTTAACTGGTACAGCTGTCTGTCCTGCTCCTTCTGTGTTTCCTTATACTTACGGAATGCTATCTTTTTCTTCCTGACTTTC
This sequence comes from Neoceratodus forsteri, assembly GCA_016271365.2. Classification (NCBI taxonomy): domain Eukaryota; kingdom Metazoa; phylum Chordata; order Ceratodontiformes; family Ceratodontidae; genus Neoceratodus; species Neoceratodus forsteri. Next base: position 1,228,512,598 of record CM057450.1, read on the forward strand.
ACAGCAACCTCTTTTGAGAACCATAGTGGCTTTTTCTTTTGTTTTGATTTGTTTATTTGCTTCACTCAAAGGCTTGTTGCCTCTGTGATGGCAGTTTTGATGATTCCCAATTGTTGCTCCACACTCCTTCTAGCCTGTTTGCTAGTGCTTTTCTGAGGCACTCTCCCATCTTGCCAAAGTCAGCCCTCCTGAAGTCCAGTACCCTCACTTTTGTATGGCTTGACTCTGTAGCTGAGTTTAATGTGAACCACACTGTTTGATGGTCACTTGTTCCCAGGTGGCAACCCACTTCTAGATCTGAGATCCTCTCACTGCCCCCGTTTGAGAGTACTAGGTCTAAGATTGCTCCCTCATGAGTGGGTTCTGAAACTAGCTGTCTGAGGTCTGCCACCTGTAGGGCATCAAGAATGGCCCTGCTCTTGGATGTGGCTGCAGCAAATGTGCTCCAGTTAACATCTGGCATATTCAGGTCTCCCATCAACAGTATCTCCCCTTTCTCTGCCATTCTAAGAATGCCTTCTATCATATCCTTGTCCATTTCCTCCCCCTGACATGGGGGTCTGTACACAACCCCTGTGCAGATTGTGGTGCCCTTTCCAGTCTCCAAGGTGACCCACAGTGCCTCCTCTCCTCCCTGTTTACTCTTTTGTTCAGTTGCTTTTATCCCTTCCTTTACATAGAGAGCTACTCCTCCCCCTCTTCTCCCCTGCCTGTCTCTCCTGTAGGTTATGTAACCTGGTATGTTAACAACCCAGTCATGGTTCTCTGTGTACCATGTTTCTGTGACTGCTACGATATCCAGGCATCCCTCTTCCATCAAGGCCACCAGCTCAGGGAGCTTGTTGCCCAGACTACGGGCATTGGTACTCATTACCCTCCATTTCCTGATGGCCTTATTCCTTTTTGCCCCATCCCTGTTCTTCTTGTCTTTGTCACTTTCTCCATTTACCCCTGCCCTTCTCCCTATCGACACCTCTATGTTGGTGTTTACCGCACTTACTGCTTTGATTTTTAAGGGGGGTCTAGGATTTCCCTGCTCCTTTCCAGTGCCTCCCCCCTTGGCTAGTTTAAATGCTTGCCAATGAAGCATTTAAACCTATCACCTAGGATCCTGGTTCCCCTCCTGGACAGATGCAACCCATTATGCCAGTATAGGCTTGCATCACTCCAGGTGGACCCCCAGTCCCCAGTGAAGCCAAATCCCTGAGCTCCACACCAGTTTTTCAACCACTGATTGAATCCCATGGTGCAGAACACCCTAGCCTCTCCTACGGCATAGATGGGCAGCACCTCCGAGAAGGTTGCCGTGTGTGCTACTTGTCTAAAGCCCTTCCCCAATTCCACAAACTCTTCCTGCACTTCTCTAATCCCATTCTTAGCCAGGTCATTTGTCCCTAGGTGGACAATGACATCCAGCTCCCTCTCCTGTGCAGCTGCTCTGGCAATCCTGAGGATTCGCTCCCTGTCCCTCCAAGCCATGGCACCAGGCAGGCACCCTACCTCCTTATCACCTTCCTCCCCCAGTTCTACCTTCCTAACAATGGAGTCCCCCAGTGCAAATGGGAACCAGTAACTGCACCCTGTAGTCCTGGTCCCTAGATCTCCCTCCCTCTACTGCACAATTTTAATAACTTTGACTTAGCACATACCTGCAGTACAAAAAACATGTGTAACCCCTAGGTGGCACTACCCCAAGGGATACTACCCCTGCCTGCGTGACTGAGAGTAGGGTAAGGGGCCTGAGTTCTAGGAATAGGTGCCTCCACCAGGAGGACAGGGTCAATGGTAACATAGCTGCCTTGGATACAGCCCTCCAGGACACTGTTATCCCCCTCTTTTCCCTCTAGTGGCCTAAATGATTCACCGAATACAAAATTGCAATTAGCACCTGACAACAGCTTTAACTCCACACTTGTTGCACTTACCACCAGGGTTAGACCAGCTGGCTCAGCCCTGGAGATCCTCTGTAAAACAAGATTTACCACAACAATCAACAGTATTTCAATGCTGTCTGTACAGAGGTACACCACAAACAGTTTAAGTACAAAAAGAATCAGATTTGATTTATTTGGGGGCATGAACAAGGAAGGGCATAATCTGGTGCTTGATTCTATTACTGACTAAATCAGGTTTAAGCATGCATGCCTCTAAGAGTCCCTCTATCACAGTTATACACACACTCTGGATACCCAGTTGGAGTTACAGGCTAGCCTGAAGCATTGCTCAGGGTAGGCTGGCATTGCAGCTATTGTTGGGGCCCTTTGGGAAAAGAAACCACAACATGCACTTTAACCCAATACTGTATTTGTATTCTAGAGCTTGTGGGCTCCATTCGTGACAATCAATCAAAACAATTAAATCAGATGACACATGTTGATTAGGAGGTAGTTGCAGGGAGCTACCCTGTGATTTACTCATGATACCCAGACCAGGTTGCAGGAGGTATGAAGTGGAGACCTCAGGATGATGTGCTGGTTTGCCAGGAGAAGCAGGGCCCACACGATTCACTGTGGTGCCGTTCCTGTTCATTGATGTTGAGCAGGGGGCCGAATCCCCAGGCAGGTCTCTCGTCGGGTGGTTCTCTGCAGCATGAGTGGCAATCAGTGCCATGGTGTTGACGCCCAGACAGGTTGAAGGAAACGGATTCAGTCCAATCAGAGTTACTGGATACTGCTTCCAGCAAGCATGACACATTCAAGCAGTGGGGAAACAAATCGCGACCCACTATTTTCATTCAGCACACTTATAGTAAAGGCAAGGAAGTACCACAGTTCAGATGACAGTCTGGTTGCAATACACAGAGTCTTCTGTGCAAACTGTATGCTCTGCAGTCGTGATGAAAGTTCTGACAGGCCGATCACTCAAAAGCAAGTCTTCAGTCCCTCTTCAGGTGAAATTAGTCACAATTAGGTAGAAAGACATGTTCAGATAAAGTCCGATTCCAGTTCTCAGTTCTCTTCACTTAAGAAGATGGAAGCAGGCAGGCTAGTCACAGCTTTCCCGCCGATTTCCCCTGCGCACTATGCAGGAGCAGCTGCTCAAATCTCTCAAGCTACTCTCACTCTCAACTCCTACTCCACACTGACTCACTGCTGCAGGCAGCTCTGGACTTTCTCAGTGATCCAAAAGGTAAATTCATTGATCCATCTGTCTGTCACAGCAAAAGCTCCTCCTCCAGGTCCACTTTGGTGCCAAAGGGAGAAAACTACAATTCCTACAGAAATTCACTCCCACAAGACCCCTGGGGGCAGGCTCCATTTTAGAGCCCCCAAAGGTACCGATTGGTGCATACTGGCAGTCCAGAGCCAAGATGGTGGTGATTAACAGAAAAGTCCATGCTGCAAAGAAGGCAGGTTAGACAAATTGCTATATCATTATTAAGAAATCAGATAATCAGCAAACAATCACAGTTCTTAACAGAGCTCCCTCTGCACAATTAGTGATGGCAGAATGGAGCAATTACCTGGCAGCCCAGGTGGGACTCAAATTTAGGAACACTCGGCCCCTACCCAGATTAATTATACACTATAAGATAGGCAGCTCTAAGAGACAGGCAAGGAGGCTAATGGGGCACTCGCATGCAATTATTTTTAAATGGTTAGAACACAGAACACCACCAGGCAGTGGGCATTTAGGCACATCCAAGGAAGACTTTTGGGAACCCCCATTTATAGGGGGGTTACATGTGCAAGCAATAACACATGACAAGATGTGGGTTATGTCCTGATAAGAGCATACCCAGGTGTATTATAAGGCACAAGGTGCTTGTGCCAAGTGCCTTATGCACCTGGGCGTGTAATGAGTTATAGCCCCTGGAAGGTCTGGTATTACCCAATACTGTCCACCCTGGAAGGTATTATTGCACTTAGAAAATGGGTTCCCAGTGGCATTTTTATATGGGATTTAAAAGAATGAAAACATTAAAATAAAAAAATAGAGCAAGAATGAAATTTGTGTCTTGCTTGTAAAGCAGTTCCTCAGTTTCTGTGCTGTTTCATCTTGTGTTGCGTCCCCACACAAGAGCATTCTCTTCTTTCCTCCCTCCCCCACACCACCACGTCTAGCACAATACGAGTGTCCTGTAAAGTTTCCCCGAAACAATGTGGCAACTAGTCCTCTAAATGTTTTTTTTATGTGTAAGATCTACATACCAGTGGAACTTGTCAGTAGGAAGGACGTCTAAAGTGGCACCAGGGAAAGGATGCATCTTCAACTCAAACTTATTGGGAGCAGAACAGAGCGGGAGAGTTATGTCAGCGAACAGCACTGACTGCACTGGTATCCCACTACTGATTTATTTGTTTTACTTTTTTTAGCAACTATCAGTCACAGGTTCTGCAGCAGCGGGCACCAATGGGAGGGGAGGCAGATCTGGAGGATGAGCTATAATAGAGTGGGCGGTATTTGAAAGGAAATGTGGCGCAAGTCTGCAGCGTAGTTTAAAAGCCGGCTATCAATACAGAGTGTCACCATGTTCAAGGAAAATGTAATGCACTTTAGAAAAAAGTAAGAACTTTGCTGATTGTGCTGCTTGTCTTTACTGAGGAAATTTTTTATGAATTGGGGAGGGGGATGAGGCGCTGACAACTAACTCTCCCTTAGCAAGCAGAAAACATGGCAGTTGCTCTGTTTGGACATTTGGGGTGTCCAAAAATATCCCACATAATGGGGCACCCCAAATGGGAACTTATTTTTCAGTGGGCTCTATTGAAAAATACCCGCCTGCTAAGATTGGTGTCCTAGCTAATCGGAATGCTAAGATTCACTTACCCATTTTCTAACAGGACTAACCCACACCTCAGAGCATGTTATTGCACTTATAAAATGGGTCACCACCTATGACCCCCCAGTGGAAAAATATAAAAAGTATGCTAAAAAGTATTAAATAGGGCCGGCCTGGTGGTACTGCGGGTTAAGGCACTGGACGCCACACCTCGCGCCATGCCAGTGACCCGTGTTCAGGAATGAGCATGGGCCATAAGGGGTTGGCAGGGGAGGGAGAGGATTGAGCATCCAGAGGACTGCTCTCTCCTCCTGGGGAGGGAAGACTGGCACTCCTGCTGAATGACTATCCCCAGGAGGAGGCAGGAAGGTACTGCAGGTCAGAGGGGCCAGACATAGGGAGGGTGCTGTGAGACTTCTACGGACGCGTGCACACCTCTATGTGTGCATGTCCTGCAAGTGTGCCCCAGCAACAGGGAAGGAAGAAAATGAGGAAAAACACCTCAGGCTGCTAGATGACAACCGACCTCCCACAGGCTCCACAACCGGCGACTGGGTAGGGGTAAGTCCTGGTGATACTGGGGTGACGGGGATGGAGGGGGGTTGGTTAGAAGGGGACAACCTGAGGCAGAAAGGTGGATAAAGTATCTATAAAAAAAAAGTGTTAAATATGCAGGACATAAAAAATAGTCCATCTGTACTGCATACCATATTATATAATCCAGCCACTACAGGGAGTGGGTGTGTCTCTTTCCTCCCTACTCTGTCTGTTCCCCAATAGAGTAACACTTTGTTTTTTTTTCCTCCTTTATTTTGCTTTTGTTTATGGTTTGTTTTTCATCTCTAGCCATCAGCTTGTTTAACTGTCTGTGAGGCAGTGTCAGTTAGTGGGCACTCTGTAGAGCAGTTTGCTCTGTGGCGTATGTGTTTTAGCTTCCTACTCTATCTCTCCCCGAACACTATTTCTTTCTTTCTTTCTTTATTTGCTTCAGTTTGTTTTTGTTTATTATTTGTTTTAGCTGCAGCCATCAGCTTGCTTGACTATGAGCGATTGTGTCTCTTACCGGCCACCGTACAGGTCGGTTTTCACTTTACGGTTTTGAAAGAATGTGAAACTTCTGCTGTCTGCTGCCATTAAAGCTAGGGGTTTTGACTTTTTACTTTCTTGCATAGATGGGGATGGAGGGCTGGAGGATGCCTGGGAGGCTGCAGGATGGAGATTTCAAATACTGAAAATGGACCTGGAGACTCCAGTTTGTAGTGACATTCACTGGTTTCTTCAGGGTGGTTTGAAACACAGATAGATACACTTGTGAGGGGAAGGCAGGCACCAAAGAAAAGTAAATAACTGGTATTAACTGCAAACTGTGTAGTTGTGCAGGAAGGGGAGGGGATGATGGATATATTCCTGGTACGATTTCTCTGCTTCTGTTGGTGGCACCACTCTTCCAGTGTAGTAGTTGTGGTTCTGTTATATGCTACCTGATGAGTTGCATTGGGAGACCGGTGGCATGGATTGATTTCTCCATCTGCTGCTTTCAGGTTGCCAGAAGTAGTGCCCATTGAAATGTTATATGCTGATTGTCATGAACCACTCCTGAGGTTAGGTCCACTAAGCTCAGAGTGCCCACCCCTGAGTGCAGTCTGTGATGGAGGGCAGGGATACCCTCCTCGTGTTCTTTTAGAATGCTCACCGAGATTACGACTGAACACCTGCCATGAGGTCCCAGGGCATCCCTCTAAACTCTATGGATCAGGGCATAATACCAGTCTCGAGTCTTGTAGCCAAATATGAACCATTCTTGGTTGTTACATGATGGGAGACCTGAATATGCCAGATGTTAACTGGAGAATATTTGCTGTAGCCACATCCAAGAGCAGGGCCATTCTCGATGCCCTACAGGTGGCATGCCTCAGACAGCTAGTTTTGGAACCCACTCATGAGGGAGCAATCTTAGACCTCATACTCTCAAATGAGGACAGTGAATGGACCTGGAGACTCGTTTGTAGTGACATTCACTGGTTTCTTCAGGGTGGTTTGAAACACAGATAGATACACTTGTGAGGGGAAGGCAGGCACCAAAGAAAAGTAAATAACTGGTATTAACTGCAAACTGTGTAGTTGTGCAGGAAGGGGAGGGGATGTTGGATATATTCCTGGTACGATTTCTCTGCTTCTGTTGGTGACACCACTCTTCCAGTGTAGTAGTTGTGGTTCTGTTATATGTTACCTGATGAGTTGCATTGGGAGACCGGTGGCATGGATTGATTTCTCCATCTGCTGCTTTCAGGTTGCCAGAAGTAGTGCCCATTGAAATGTTATATGCTGATTGTCATGAACCCACTCCTGAGGGTTAGGTCCACTAAGCTCAGAGTGCCCACCCCTGAGTGCAGTCTGTGATGGAGGGCAGGGATACCCTCTTCGTGTTCTTTTAGAATGCTCACCAAGATTATGACTGAACACCTGCCATGAGGTCCCAGGGCATCCCTCTAAACTCTATGGATCAGGGCACAATACCAGTCTCGAGTCTTGTAGCCAAATATGAACCATTCTTGGTTGTTACATGATGGGAGACCTGAATATGCCAGATGTTAACTGGAGAATATTTGCTGTAGCCACATCCAAGAGCAGGGCCATTCTCGATGCCCTACAGGTGGCATGCTTCAGACAGCTAGTTTTGGAACCCACTCATGAGGGAGCAATCTTAGACCTCATACTCTCAAATGAGGACAGTGAGAAGATCTCAGATCTAAAAGTGGGTAGCCATTTGGGAACAAGTGACCACCAAACAGTGTGGTTCACGATAAACTCTGCTACAGAGTCAAGCCATACAAAAGTGAGTGCTCTTAGCAATGACAATCCTTGAGTCAGCAGTTAAGGAATTGCCGAGCCTGTAGAGAAAACCAAGTTTCTGGTGTATGGCCTTAGTTACATGCTCTACATGTGGCTTGAAGGTCATGTCTTGGTCTAGATAGACGCCAAGGTATTTGATCTTGTTGACAACTTCTATCTGTGACCCCGATGCTGTGTAGAGTGGAAGCAGGTGTTGCCTATGTTCACCCAGATGGTTTATCCCAAAAAGGACAGCCTTCTTCTTCTTTTTATCATTCATTACAAGCAGGTTGGATGCAAACCAGTTCTCTAGGGAGTTCAGACTGGCAGCTAAGCTTACAGAAATGGCACTAGGTTTTGGATCACTCCCATACACCACTGTGTCATCCACATATAGGATTATGTTCCCTGAGCCACAGTTTTGACTGATGTCATTGATGAAGATGGTAAATAGTAATGGGCCTAAAACTGAGCCCTAGGGTATGCCAGCAGTTACCGGGTGGCAGCTAGAGTGCACTCCTCTCCACTTTACCTGCTGCATCCTGTTCATCAGATAGCTTGTGAACCAGTTGTGCAAGAGCAGGTCTAGACCTAGGAGCTGCAACTTGTTTAGAAGCAGTCCATGACTGACAAGGTCAAACGCCTTTGTCAAGTCAATGAATATGGCTCCAGTAGGGGATCCATTATCCATTGCACTCAGGGTATCAGCTGTAAACTTAATCAGGGCTGTGTTAGTGCCATGGCCTTTTCTAAAGCCATGTTGATTGTCAGCTTGGAGGCAGTGGTGCTCTAGATAATCCTGCAGCTGGTTGTAGACCAGCCTCTCCTGCACCTTTGCTAGAGGGCAAAGAATGGATATTAGCTTGTAATTCTCTGTTTCCACATGGTCCCATTTTGTGAATGGTTACTACCACAGCCACTTTCCATTTGCGAGGGACACACCCTTCCATGAGAGACCAGTTAATTAGCCTAGTGACAGGCAGGGCAATTGCTGGGGCAGCCACACTGAGTAGCCATGGCTCAAGTTGGTCAAAGCCAGGGGAAGAGTCAGGCTTTATATGCCTCAGCAGGGGCAGAACTTCTGATATTTTGACCAGCCTAAGATGAAATTGGGGAGGATGGGGTCACCGGAAATGGTGCCATGTGTAGCGATAGGTGGAGTGGGAGTATTGGGTTAATATCTGTCAAGGTCTGTAAAGAAGGCATTGAAGGCCTCAGTTACTATGGAAGGGTCATTTGACACCTGGCCATTGACCAGAATGACTCCATCCTGAGTACTGGTGCCACCTTTCAGCAATGCATTGATGTGACTCCTAAATTTCTTAGGATCACGCAGACTGTGTTCTTTTAGACCCTGTAAGTAAAGGCTTTTTGCCACCTTGGCACATTTCTTACATTTATTTCTAAATTCCCTGTATTTTTTCCAATCAGCCCGGAGATGTGAGGCCCTGTAATGCCTCCAGGCCTTTTCCCTAAGCACCATGAGTTTTTTAAGGTCAGCAGTGAGCCACTTGTGGCACTATCCTCATACCCTAAGTTTCCTGCAGGGGGCATATAGATTGGCCACAGACATGAATACATTGGAGAAATAATCTAGAGCCTCAGCTATGCTAGGGAGAGTTAGTATCGGGTCCCAGTTGGCTGAGGATAGGGCAGAGCAGAACAGGTCAAGGATAAAATTGGAATAGTCCCCTGCCACAAAGACCCTGGGGGGGTAAACTAGGGAGCTTATTGGACCAGATGCAAAAAATGGATGAGTGATTGCTTAGGGAAGCTGAGAAGAATCTGGCAGCTGTGATCCTTTCTGGGTTTGTGACTAGTGCCCAATCTAACAACGTATGATTACCCAATTTGGCATTGTGTCTGATGGGCAGATTTATTACTTGTGTAAGGTGAGCGTCGAGGACTAGGTTCTGAAGCCCAGTGTTACATTTTGAGATCAAATTTTGGTTGAAGTTGCTCAGAATGATCATTTCCCCAGGTGTATGCTCAGCCAAGGTTTGGATGAGGGACTCTAGGGAGGATGCAGTTGTTAAGTGGGGTAAGTAGACACTATTCACATATAGCGGCTTAGTGTCACCAAGTAATTGTTTAATTAAAACTATTTCACTCAGCGAGTTGTTCAATTTGTGGATATTTGCCAGAGAGGCATTGAGCTTTGAGCTGATGTAGATAAGGACCCTGCCACCTTTGTTTCCAGTTCTGTCCTTTCTGAACGTATTGAAGCCCAGTAGGTCTGTTTCATGTGGCAGCACCTGGGGCTTGAGCCATGTCTCAGACACAGCAATCACATCAGGTTTATATAAAGTAACCCAGGCCTTGAGGTCCTGCATCTTTTGCCTCAGACTATTGACATTCATGTGTACTAGTTTGAGACTCTTAACAGAAGACTAGCAAGCATTTTATTATTTACAAGTGCTCAGGGCTGGGAAGGGGGGGCACTACACTAGGGTAACAGGGATCAGGGGATATATATTATTTACAAGTGCTTGGGGCTGGGGAGGATGGCCACTATACTATGGAAATTGGGATCAGGGGATTGTATTTTTTACTAGTGCTCAGGGCTGGGGAGGGGAGCCATTATACTATTGAAATGGGTATCGGGGGGTTGTGTTTTTTACTAGTGCTCAGGGCTGGAGAGGGGGGCCACTAGACTATGGAAACAGGGATCTGGGGGCTTGTATTATTTTCTAGTGCTTAGGACTGGGGAGGGGGATGTCATTTTTATAAACAGTGATTAGAGCTTGGGAGGGGATGGCAGGTTTTTAAGTATGAATCGATGCTGTCATGGTCCACTGGACCACCAGGGTTATTTCATTTATTTCAAGGGGTGGGGACTGGCCTGGCACATTCTGTCCGGCACAGCCATGCAAATGAGCCCATAATGGGCATGCCTAAGGCCCCTTTGTGCCATGCATGCCCAATGAGGTCATTTGCATATTTGAGATGAATATCACCCATGGGGGCTGTGGCACATACAGGTCTGCACCACGCATTCCCCTTTTGGTGATTCTCAGCCCCGCACCCATGGATCTTGGTGATCCTCTGCTGTGCTTCGTGCATCCAGGGCCCAATATTCAAAAAGATTTGTGATCTGTGTGGATCACGCAGTCTGTTTGAATATGGCACGAGAGCCAGATGGCCCATTTTTTTTGTGTGCGTATCTGGCTGGCTCTGAATATGGGGCCGATCTCTTTGGAACTGCCAGCACTTGAAAAGCAGGAGGAAATCTTAGCTGGGCAGGAACACAATGACTCAGGCAGCATACTTTTGTATTTTACAACAAATTCAGCACTGGCTGTGGTGTATACACTAGGCCTGGCTCTGTATTTTGATTGTTGGATCATTTGTGATGCAGTACTGGTCTGGTAGCAAGGGATGCATCTGTTGGTTCAGGCTGCTGCCATCCATGGTGGCTGGACTACTTGAATAACCATCTTATCTCCTCCCTTCCCATACCTAAACTAATCTGATTGTCCCTTCTGCTGCGGCTGGTCCATCTGACCCAAGTTAGGATTGGGAGTGGAAATGACTGTTACTAGGATACAATGCTCACATTTAAATAATTAACCAGAACACTGGTTCCTAAAGTCTGTGTGTGTGTGGGGGGGGGGGTCCCACCTACCTTGGATCCTGTTGTATCCCTAGTGACTATAGTTTCTTAAATGGCTTTCATTGATCCCTCAGCATCTTAAGAGTGCACAGGACTGAGCTTTTAAATCTTTCTACTTTGTACTGAAGTACTGGTGTATTTACGGCACACGGCATTTTATAAATAAAATTCACTTGAAAATATTTTTCAGCAGATGGTGCCAGCCTTTTTGGACAATTTGATATGTTTGTTTCAGCCAGACACATCAGCTTGTGGAGTGGCTTTTCTTGTCTACTTTCTCAAGGGGACTGTATTCTCCATCATGGTTGAGGCACCCCGGTGCATCATTTGTACTGTCTCTTTTGGGCAGACTAAGCCAACTGAGTGGTGTTTGGCTCACTTGTAGGCAGATGTAACGTGCTCTTTCTTGACTAACTCTGTTCTGGTAGACATAGCAACAGTCTCATGGTATTTGGCCCAGGACTCCTGGTATTAGTCACAGTCTGGGCTGCAAGCCCATTCCATCTCCTTATTCAGTTTTCTTTGAGATTTTCTCTGTGCTTTGACATTGAGCCCCTTGCCATGCCCAGACTCTGGCTACCCAGCCATCTCACCATCTGAATTAGCCTGGCATCCACAGTGTTGGTTCCAGCAGCCCAACAAAATCCTTTCATGGTGCTGTCATCTTGGACACTAAAAATATATTTTTGGTGTGCTATCTGGCCCAAGGACTCTATATACATCTCCAGACATCCCAAGGCTGGATTTTCAAGGTGATTGGCTGCAGTTAATTGCTTCCAGCTGACATCCTTCAGAGAACATCAGGATCTGTCAAAGTTCCTGTAGAACTGAGATGCTGCCATGGTAGTCACCTTAGACATGTTATCTATGAGGCATCATGTGTGCACCTCTCCAATCCAAACATTAGCCTCTTGGTAATTACTGAAGGCACTGGACCTCAGTTCTTCTGATGACTCTCCAGTCCTTTCCCCTTATGGCCTATGGCCTGACTGTTCACTGTGGGAGTTTGGTCATCATCCCTTCTTTATATCCCAGAACCAGAACATCCCTCTGGTGTCAAGTGTGGAAAGTCCCTCCACATGTGACTTGACTCATTGCACTCATAGCAGATATTCCACCCCTGGGCATCAGTTTGGGTTGGCTACTTCCCAGGACCTCTCCAGCATTAAGAGGCTGCCTCACATCATTGGCTATTCACTATGTGGTGCAGCTCTTCCACATAAAGAACCAACAATTCCATGGACTGTCAACATCTTTAGGTTAAGCCCATAGTGATCCTCTTTGAGAGAGGTGACACAGACTGTTTCCCTGCTTTGTAGGTGACTCTACTCCCTGCCATCAACATCAGACCCAGTCTGCTCCTCTTCAACCAGATGGTGGTAGCTTGCATCAGTTCTGAATAGTTCACAGTGGGCTGATCCAAGTGCCTCTTCCTTATCTTCCTTTGTAGGGGTTGGAGGTCACAAAAGCCCTGCACCACCTCAATGTCATTAACCTAGCTTAGTTCACTTCAGCATACTTTTTCCAGTCACTCATGTCAGTGAGGTGAAGGTATGCACAGTCTCTTTGCCTTGATGGTGATCATACAACTCCCTTTGGCATGTTCCAATATGTACTTTTCACCATAAACATCTGAAAGTGCTTGAAGTTCAGTAACCAGAAGCCAGAAACCTCACAGTTTCCCTGGTCTTACCTTGCAGGTGGTCCCTCACATACTCCACCTCATCTTCTATGGGCGCACATAGGACCATCGGGGCAGACTGGGTTTGGCAACTCATTCTTTCACTGGGAGGTTGCCTGGCCTCAGAAGTTCCACAAAATCTGCACTACTTGTGTCCTAAGGGATGTACAGGATAGGTGCTGAGTGCTGGGCCAGGGCAGCATGCTTATCATCCTGAGCTTGTCAGAACTGAACCTCCTGCTTTGCAAGCCTCTAGTGCAGCTTTGCCAATTTGGCCTGCAGTGCTTCCATTGCAGCTAGCCTCAACATTCCTTCATCATGTGCTTAGGTTACCTCATGTCAGCCAACCAGCCAAAGGTTAACTTTTTCTCTAAGAGCAACCCTAGGCTATAGTGAATTATTGATCCTATTAACTATGCCAAATATAAGCATGCAAAGGGGGACCTGTAACTGCACCCTGTGTTCATGGCCCCTAAATCATCCCCATCAACTACAGTGCAAAATAATAACTTTGTCCTAACACAACAGCAGTACAAAAAAAGTACAGATTTATTAAAAATGGTAGATAGTGAAGGAAAATGGTGAGTTTGTGATTCGAAGGGTAATTGGCATGCCACAGTCAGAATAACTTATACAATATTCTGTACACAGTGCAAAATACAAAGTTCAATCAAAATTAAAGTCAGCAGTCCCTGAAATATCCCTCAGATCTTTGGGGGCAGGGGAAGGGGGGATCGTACTGAGTCCAGAGTCCAGCACACTGAGCACTTCCCCAGCAGTCCCAGAAGAACAGTGTTATTAACTTTTACCAAATAACAAGGGCTGCAAGTCTTGTATGTTGTACCTAAAACATTCCCCCACCACCACCAGTGAGGCACTTCTGCTACTGTTTTACAACCCACTGTCCATTGCACTGCCATATATTCTCTCCACTTGGTCCTCTGTTCTTTACTGTATGGTCACTCCACTACTCAGTGGTGTCAGCATGGCTCAGTTGGTAGCACATCCGCCTCTGGACCAGAAGGTCATGGGTTCTCATCCCACACCGGGATTGGACTTGCACCTAAAAATCGCTGGCATCCGAGTGCAGTATTGGGGGTGCTGTACTGCTGGGGTGTGCCGTCCTTCGGATGAGATGTTAAACTGAGGTCCCTTCTACCCATCCTGGTGTTGTCCTGGTGGGTGTCCAGGTGGAAGTAAAAGAACCCAGGGCACTCTTCGCAAAGAGTAGGGAACATTCCCGGTGTCCTGGCCAACATTCCCCTTCCCATAAACCGGTTCATGCAATTATCCAGGCTGTGTGTGGGTGATGATGTGCGATATGGCCGCCACCACACATTCAGTCACTTCACTACCAGTCTAGCATTGCTTGTAAAGCTCTTTGGATGTATGAAAAGCACTATATAAATGCTGATTCTTCTTCTTCTTCTACTCCTCTGGTCTCCTGCACCTACAGTAGTTGATTACTCCATTCATCTCTGACACCTGGTTGCTTCAGCTGGTAGCCCCAACTCTGAACTGATATGGATGGATGGATGATGCAGGTGCTGACTGCCAGCCAGGGTGGTGTCTAGTTATCTCACTTACATTTCAGCTATAGACAACACATACAAGCTCACCCTATCTATCATTAGTCTCACATATTCCATATCACAATTGGCCATTGAACTTGAGGATAGGGGAGGGTGAAGAAATAAACATGTAAAAGGGGAGAGAAAAAAATCCACCCCCCACTGCAACACATTCCTGGGGGTCCCCAAGCAATGTTGTTACACAAGAGGCCCTTATAGTCCCAGTCTGAACCCATTTGCAACAAAAAGGTCTTCACTTCATGTCGGGAGATCACATTTATGACCAAATATTTCAGTAACTCTCTGGGTCTGAGCATCAAAAGAAGTCACAAGGAAGTGTGAGTTTTTTTCTTCTGCTTGAAAGCAGGTTTTTGAAACCCCTTTGTTTTATCCAACAGTAAAGCACAGGCTCTACTCCCTCAGGGATTTTCATTTGTTCTCTGTCTTGACTGACTATGCCATGCTGCCTTCATTGTGCAATTTAATGGCCTACGCAGCCAGTATAGTGTTATGCTTGTGCAACTGTGTTAGTTTGGCTTTGGCAATTCGCATTCTCTATTCCAGAGTAATTATCACCCTGTAGGGGTACCAAAGGCAAAGAATCCTCGAAGAGGGTTCCACCCCTAGAGGTGCCACGGGGTGATTCCCATGGTCAAAGGTACCTTATTTATTTATTTGCTTTTGTTTACCAGGTAAGCGCACTAGACAGCCAAGTACCTATTTTCAGGTGTGGCCAGGGAGATTACAAGGTATATTCAAGAATGTCAGGCATAGCAGGGTCCGTACAAGAACATCAGGCAAATACATTACAAGCGGAAGGTAGATAACAGCATGGTATAAGCATGGAAGACAGTAATCAACATAACGGGGCAGCAATGCCCTAAAGGATATGAGTAGCAGGTTAAATGAGTAGTCACAATTTGTGTTAGAGAGCTCTAGGAAAAACATGTAGATAGAACAGTACATGTACTCAAGTCATGAGCAGCTGGGCCAAAAATTGACCCAATACAATTATACATCTAATAGCAGCGAGCTTGCCAGTGGAGTGGATAGGATGCATACAGTAACAGGAGACCTGTCACTTAAGCAGTCAAATTGGGATAACATTTCAGCCAGCCAGAGTGGTATGGGCTGAAGGGGGTTAGTTAGGTGCAGAGGCAGGAGGAGGCCAATTTGAGGAAGCCCCAGATGGAGGCTTAGAAGCAGGGATGGGAGGGAGAGGAGTGAGTACTTGCTGGAAGGGAGTTCCTTAGGAAGGATCCCAAGGAGAGAGGTGCTGCCACTGGAGGAGGAGGGGAGGATGGTGAGGCAAAGAAAAAGTGCTTCAGAAGGAGGCTGAGAGGAACTGCTTATATAGCTCAGGAAGTGGGAGTAACTGGCTGCTTGTCCATTGAACTACAGGCCCAGCCTTCCAATTCAATGGCCTATGCAGCCAGCATAGTGTTATGCTTGTGCAACTGTGTTAGTTTGGTTTTGGCCATTCACACTCTCTATTCCAGAAGAATTACCACCCTGTAGGGGTACCAAAGGCAAGAAACCCTCGAAGAGGGTTTCACCCCTAGAGGTGCCATGGGACAATTCCCATGGCTAAAGGTACCTTAGGAAGGACCCCCAAAAATAAACGTAGTACAAAGCATATAAACAAGAAGGAGCTGTGACTTAGTAGTAGAATAAAGCATCAGGCAGCTTGATAATGTAATGAGATGCTCAGGTTTGCGTGGCATGATTCAGTGTTGCATTGAGAATGAGGGGACCTTCTAAGGAGAGATGGACCAGCAGGGACACCATCCACCTCCATCCAACAGCAGAACCTACCTAAAGAAACTAGGGAACTCTACTATGCTAACTAACAGTTATGACCTGAGGCACGGAGGAGAGAAAAAACCTCTATAAGGAGGAAATCTCTGGGGATCCAAGGCCTAGGTCGTCTTCCCTCCAGGCTTGGAATATTGTATCTAGTGATGGCTATGCTGCTGCAATTTGGAAACCCAATTAAAGGGAGGTGAAAAACATTTAAATTTGGAAGAAAGCTCTCACTCAATCCCTCCAGTGGGAACGCTGAGGAAAGTTGCGAGAGTGCTCTGCAACATCGGGGGCAACCAAGGTGGGAGGAGGAGAGCAATGACTGCTGAGGCACTCACCTGGCCTACTCACCCTAAACTCAAACCAGGTGAACCAGAGGCAGTCATAGGGAGAATGCAGTGAAGGTGCCTTGCTAGGGAAGCCACTAAAGCCAATGCATAACCATTATAGTGGAACCACTAGAGCCAAAGGAGATTGTAGTAACCACCCTTCACAGATAGTCTTAAATTCTTCACCAGGAGCTGCTATCGTGTCAGTGAACAGCTAAAGCCATGCCTGGAGTGAGGACATTCCCAGCTATGGGCCAAATGAGAAGGACCCGGCCCCAAGTCGGGGACACTCAAGATGCGGACTTAGAATGCAGAGCGAGACCATCAGCTGCAGGGAACCCTGCACCAGAATGGTATGGCTGGCATGCCCCAGAAACTGATAAGGAGCTGAAAAACTGGTGAGCATCTGAATGAGCACTGGTGTGCTGGGACCTTAATGAGCGTTAAGTGCTGAGACCTTGCAAAGGTTGGATGCAGTAGTGAGTGCAGCAGACATCACAGAGGCTGAAGCCAAGGGGATGGTGGTAGGCATGAAGCAATGATTGCATAAGCAGGAGTGGACCTGCGAATAGGTCTGAAAAATGTAGTAGCAAAGGAGCAGCACTGGAAATAATGGGGCAAGCCAGACAGACATGGAAAGCCAATAGAGGTGACAAAAAATCTCAGGGTTTTCCAGTGGCGGAGACAGGATTTAGAACATAATAATTAGTCACACTGGGCCACGACTCCCCAAACACCTCCAAGTCCCCGCCATAGGAAAAACAAGAAAGTGATGGAAGGGTCAATACCCACATGCAGGTACTGAAACTAATTTACAGCATCAGCAGTAGCTTAGCTGACATCAGAGTATAGGATGTACAAACATAGAAGCAGGATCTGTATTGAGTACACTGAGTTGTAAACTGCAATAAACATAAAATAAAAGGAGGCACAATGCTCTGAAAGCAGCTGTCACCAGGCAGTGCAATGAAACTTCAGCAATGAGGTAAGTAGAATGAGTTGAGAAAGCGTTATTGAGCTGCATAGCTAGGGTTCAGAGTGAGCCTGAATCAGGTGAAAACAATTAAGTATGCTACATGGAGAGCAGCTATGGTTGAGCTGAAACATACAGATACTGTTTGCAGTTGTATTGCAAGTAATTTGAGAGTTGTGAGTAACTGAATGCAAGTAGTATGAGCTCTGGAGAAGCAGTATGATAGCAGCTTAGAAAAAAAGCCCCAAAAGACAAAACAAAAACACACACACATGGAAAACAGGGAACAAAGGCACAAAACAAAAACAAAGACACACAAAAAACACAGAAAGCAAGAAGCAAGGACAGAAAGGAACACACTGTTGGAGGCAAAACAACAAACCAGAAGCAGAAAAACAAACACTGAAGTCCAGCAGAGACAAACTGAAACAGCAAGGCAAGGGGGGGGCATAGGCCCCAGTCAGCTCAGAGGACAGACCAACAGAGCCTCTGACTGGCAAAGAAAAAGTGCTTCAGAAGGAGGTGGAGAGGAACTGCTTATATAGCTCAGTAAGTGGGAGTGACTGGCTGCTTATCCATTAAACTACTGGCCCAGCCTTCCTGTTCATAAACACACACACACACACACACACACACACACAGCTTCTGTTATGTACTGTGACTGCTGACTTAGCAAGCAGCAGGGCTTTCTGCACAGGACACCAGAGCTCCTGGACTGGGAAGGGGGAATTGCAGAGGTTGGAGGTCATGATTCCCTCCTCTATTAACAAATGGTATATCCCATAGTTACATAGTAGATGTTGGCAGAAAAAGACCCTCTGGTCCATCTAGTCTGCCCTAGATGCAGGTTTAGTTCCTAATTAGGTACTGAAGATACTAACTGACCTGCAACCTTTCATCTCCCTATTTTTGACTCCAAGAGTCCTCTGTACCTATCCCATGTTAGCTTCAGTGTCTCCACTGTTTTTGCAGTTACCACTACCTCTGGCAGCTTGTTCCAGGTGTCCACCACCCTTTCCTTGAAGAAGCACTTCCTCACGTTTCCTCTGACTCTCCCCCTTCTAACCTCAAATTATGTCCCCTTGTCCTCATTGATCTCCTTTTCTGTAGAATGCTGCCCTCCTGCACCTTATTTATTCCCTTGAGGTACTGGAATGTCTCTATCATGTCACTCCTCTCCCTCTGAACCTCCAGAGAGTACATATTTAATTCCCAGAGTCTATCCTCATATGTTTTCTGATACATGCTCTGGACCATTTTGGTAGCACTTCTCTGCACCACCTCCACCTGGTCAATGTTCTTTCTGAGATGGGGCCTCCAGAACTGGACACAGTATTTCAGGTGTGGCTTCACCAATGACCCATACAGGGGCAATGTTACCTCACTCTCTCTAATTGTTATACCCCTCCTTATGCATCCCAGCATCCAATTCACCTTTCCTACTGCTATTCCACACTGACTTGCCACCTTGAGGTCATCCGTTATGATGATCCCCAGGTCCCTTTCCTGTTTAGTTGTTGCCACCTCCTCTCCTTCTTTGTACATTACCCTTGGGTTCTTGTGTTCTATATGCATTATTTTAAATTTTTTTGCATTAAATCCTAGCTGCTGTACCCTTGACCATTCCTCTAGTCTTATCAAGTCCTTCCTCATTCTATCTACCCCCTCTGGTGTGCCTACCCTATTGCAGATCTTTGTGTCGAATGTGATCAGGCATACTTTCCCTTCCAGTCTCTCTGTGATGTCACTAATGAAGACATTAAACAGTAATGGCCCCAGAACTGACCCCCTACAGCATCCCGCATGCCACTTCTCCATCCTCTGAATTTATTCCATTCATGACTACCCTCTGGCTCCTGTTGCTCAGTCAGTGCTGTACCCATTTAACCACTTTTGACTCCACCCGAGACTGCTGTGCTTGTTTACTAGTCTTCTGTGTGGGACAGTGTCAAAGGCCTTCTTGAAATCCAGGGAGGCTACATCCACTGCCACCCCCTGACCCACTACTCTTCTCACCCAGTCGAAGAACTCGATTAGGTTTGGTTGGCATGATCTCCCCCCTGTAAACCCATGCTGTCTTGGATCCTGCAGCCCATTTGCTACCAGGTGCTGTATTATTCTTTCCTTTATCAATGAATCCATAATCTTCCCCACCACTGATGTCCGGCTTACTGGTCTACAGTTCCCTGCCTCTTCTTTATTCCCACTTTTGTGAATTGGTACTACATCTGTCCTCCTCCAGTCCCTTGGCACCTCCCCTGTTTCCAGTGATTGGTTGAACAAAGCTGCCAGGGGAGCAGCTAGCTCTACCCTCAGTTCTTTCAGTATCCTTGGGTGAACCATGTC
Organism: Neoceratodus forsteri; assembly: GCA_016271365.2. Classification (NCBI taxonomy): domain Eukaryota; kingdom Metazoa; phylum Chordata; order Ceratodontiformes; family Ceratodontidae; genus Neoceratodus; species Neoceratodus forsteri. Next base: position 1,228,532,469 of record CM057450.1, read on the forward strand.
TGGCTCCATTGCCTTCTCCACTTTTTATTTCTCGAGTTCTGTGAGTATTCTTTCTTCTGAAAAAGGACTTGCGTCTGCCTCCCCCCTGGTAATTCCTTTATCCTTTATATGTGACCCATTTCCCTGTTTTGTGAATACAAAACAAAAATACTTGTTCAAAATGTCTGCCTTCTACTGGTCCTCTTCCACTCTCTTCCCCCCCTTCCCCTTGAGTCTAACTATCCCTGGTTTGTTTTTTCTGTTTTCACTGATGTATCTGTAGTATGTCTTATCCCCCAGCCTCACTGTCCTGGCTATATTCTCCTCAGCTTCTGCTTTAGCACTCCTAAAAGCTTTTGCTGCCTCCCTCAGTTTTTCCTAATATTCTTCCCTGTCCTGTGCCAGCTGAGTTGCTTCTTGAAAGCTTACCTTTTTGCCTTAACTTTTGATGCTACTTCCTTGGAGAATCAAAGCGGTCTCCTCCTTCTGCTCTTTGTAACCTGCCTTATGCATTGGTTTTTTGCTTCCTCAGTGGTATTCTTAATTTGTGTCCACCTTTCCTCTACCCCCTCCTTCTTCCCTGTCTGAGCCAGTACTCTCCCAACTCACTCTCCCATTCTCCTGAAATCAGTCTTCCTTAAATCCAGGACCCTTGTTTTAGTGTTGTATGCTTCTTGTTTGGTTTTAACCCTGAATCACATTGTGCAATGATCACTTGTCTCCAGGTGTTCTCCCACTGTGACATTAGTGACACTACCGCCATTAGACAGCACCAGGTCAGGTATGGCCATTTCCCTTGTGGGTTCACCGATGAGCTGCTTTAGAAATGCCTCCTGTAGTGAGTACATGAATTCCCTACTTCTATTTGTTGCTGCCACTGGGATGCTCCAGTTCTCAGCTGTGTGTTGTTGAAATCTCCCATCAGTATTACCTTCCCCTTGCTGGACGTCTTTCTGATTTCCTACATCATTTACATATCCACATCTTCCTGTGCAGGCAGCCTGTAGATTACCCCTGTCCTAATCACAGCCTCTCCCTCCTGTCTCCAGGTCCACCCACAGTGTCTCAGCTTCTCCCCCTACCTTTGGTATTTCAGTGGTTTTAATATTCTCTTTCATATAAAGTGCTATCTGCCTCCTATTTTGTCCACTCTATCCCTCCTATACAGTGTATACCCTGGAATGGCTGCTTCCCAGTCCTGATTTTTACTGAACTAGATATCTGTGATTGCCACTACGTCCAGGTCTTCTTCCAGCATGATGGCCTCCAGAACTGCAACCTTGTTGCCTAGGCTTCGATCATTTGTGGACATGGCTGTCCAGATCTTACTGCCCCCCACACTGCACAAATCCAAAATGATTTGCTGTTGTTATTCTAAACATTTTTGCATGCAAATTAGTTTCTATTCCAAACTCTAAACATTTTATTAGATAAAATTAGCTACACAGACTTTCCAGGGGCACCATTAGAATGTATGTATTTACATTTTAAAGAATTAATTTAATTTATTTATTGATGTATTTAACCAGAAGAGTATAGTGAACTGCAAGGAACTTGTTTCCAGAGGCATCCTATAGAGAGGAACAAAGCAGTAATACAGAGAAACAAGATATTAAGTATGGTGCACAACTTACACAATCAGTGCAGTCAAAATTCAAAAACTATATGCAAAGGATGAAAGGGAGTATAACCAGGAATACATTTGCAAAATAAGCAACCAGTAAAAACTGTATAAAATTATATCACTCATGCACGGAGGAATGTGCAAAAAAGCATAATATGAAAAACATAATATTTTGTACAGGTATAAATTAAAATACATGATAGATGTGTCTTAAAAGTATTTAAAAATTAAACAGAATTAAATGGAAAAGGTACTACATACAAAAGAAAATAAGGGGTGGTGCAGAAATATAAGGGATAGCAAAATGTTATTGTGGGGTAATAAATGCAAGGGAAGTGAGCATGCAGAGTGGAATTCAGAGAGGTAAGAAGGAGGTTAGGTACAGGAACAGATGTGAGAAATATGATCCCTGAGGTGGAATTCTGGAGCAATGTACAGCAGGAGGAAGACGAGTTTATTGGGGGGGGGCAGACCAAATTTAGGTAGAATGTGTAGCAAAAGGCAACCTGCTCAACTGTGACATTATCACAGGACAGCACAATGGTGCTGGGGCAGAGCTTTTTGAGTTGGTAGGAAGAGGAGAGGGGACAGAAAAAGAGAGAACTGAGGTAGCAAGGTAGGGATCAAACTAGAATTCTGAAATAAGATTATTTAGGGTAACTACTTGGGTATACAAGCAGTACTTATCAGAGGAGGCCCTGTGGCATGGGACTTTTAATATAAATTAACACAGCAGTAATACAATTAGGTAGCACACAAAAGTTTACATACAATACGCATCAAGACAATGATAACTATACTGCATTCAGAATTATAGTGGCACAGTATATGTATATATACAGTTATGTTTGAGAATGCAGTTCTTTTTAAAACATCATTATTTGCACTCAGCCTTTCTTGGATGGAATAACCTGAAATTTGGCATGCATATTCTCTGGCACAGGATTACTAAATCCTGAACATTTGGTAACATTTAGTTTAACAATTTATACAGTAAGTCCTAGGACTAAAACATAGTAAAATATGCTTTCTATGGCTTTTTTTTTGTTTAACAATAACTAAACAAGCATTTGTCGATGCTGGATGCTTGCCGCTGGTATTATTAATGTTGCACTAGGTCAAGGTGCAGATGTGCCAGAAGACTAAGGGTTGGACCCAGTGGGGGAGCAGTTATTCTAGGGCAAGAACTGCAAACTGAAGGGAATTTAAAAGAATAAAAAATACAGTTTTCACCATTCTCTGCTTGCAGTGGGGTCTGGGCTCTCAGTATAGCAGTTCCTCTGCAGCAGTGCTGCTGTAGTCTAGTGTACTTGGATAACTTCAGAAAGGAATGTGGTTCCTGAACCCACCAATCTGGTGTGAGAACATCATAAAACTGAACTGCAGGCTGTGGTAGAGCTATGCTCTATGTTAGGAATAATTGGAGTACCCAGGGACATATTTTTCTAACCTCCCCCCTTTTCTGTCTTTGTAGTCTGCTGCAGTAGTGCCATTTTCCTAGCCTATTTATTTCCCATTTTATGCCTCAGTAGATTGGCCACCTACCTTGGTAATCTCCCCTCTCACTATTCTTTCTCTTACATTTTTTTTTCTTTTCTGTCCATATGTGGTGTTAAAGTGCCTGCCATGCTGAATAAAATGCTTTGATGCATATGAATAAGAAAAGCTGCTTATCATGCTTTAGTAATCAGAAAGTGCCAAGCATGTTTACTGGCTGTTGATATGAATAAAGTGCAGAGGATACTTTGTAAAGAGTTTATATGTTGTTTAAAATCCTGATTCTAAAAAGCATGCAGTGCTTGAATTCAGGAGAGAAGCAGCCAAGCTGGAAGAAAGATGGAACTTAATGAAAAGAATGTGTGTGGTAAAAGATAAGCCATTGTATGACACAGACATTAACCTTTCCCTGCTCTTACAGAGAGAGAATGAGATCAGCTGTGCTTGCTGAAACAGCTGATTTATGAATGTGTCTATCGGCACAATGTTTTCAAGTCCATGTACATCATGCCTGAGCAGATCATTATCAGGCTGGCTAAGTATTGGTCAAGCCCCTTGTAGAGTCTTCTGCATTGGATCACTGCAACACACCTCTCAAAGCCCTGGACCATACCAAAATGCTTTGCCTGACGGCAAGCATAAAAACAGCTTTGAGCTGAAACCTGAAATTTTCAGTTTAGTAGGGTTTAGGGCCAAGAGGGTTTCTCTGATATTTTATTTTACTGGAAAATGTGTACAATTGAAATTATTAGTAAAATATAATAGCGCTGTCACACATGTGCAATTATGTCCTTTCACAGTTTTTTTTACACAGTGTTTTTACTGCTGCATGGTGATGTCATCATGCTAATGTATTGCTATCCCATAACAGAAAGGGCTGTGGAAGCACATGATTGGATACCTAAAGTACAATGGCCCAGATATTTAAAAGGGTTGCGCCATGCGCAACAGGGTTGCGCGTGCACAACTCCAAAAATGCGCCATTCTGCGATATTCAGAAGGGGCCAGTTGCGCCAGCAAAAACATGCTGAGCAACAGCGCAATGGAAATGAAGGCATGCGCAACCGAAGGGGGCGGGTCCATGCATAAAGTGCGCAATGCAATATTCGAACACTTGCGCAATGCGCAAGAGTGGCTCAGTCGGAAGTTGCGCAGAGAGCGAATTGAGCCAAAATAAAAAGGCTCAAGGAAGCGGTGCAAGAACCCTAGCAGGCCGCAAACTGGGGGAGAGAGACAGAGACAGAGAGAGAGACAGAAGCTGGAAGGGCAGACAGGGACAGTGGGTCCAGGAGGACAGAGAGGCCAGCAGGGGGTGCCTGGTGCAGTGGAAGCAGCAGTGGGGTAGCACAGGAACAGCAGCGGGGGCGAAGCCAGGAGATGGACGGTGCCAGCTTCCACATGGAAGCTGTAATGAGGGGTGAGACACCATGCTGCAGGGGGACGTGGCCGCGGAGGGGCCCATCAGCGGTATGCCCCCGACAGGCGGTATCGTGCCCACATCAGCTTCGAGCTGTACACAGATGTCGAGATCGTGGGCCGGTACCACCTGAACAGGGCAATACTGAGACGGCTCTGTGAGCTGTGCAGTGATGTGATGCAGGCACCCTCACGATGGAGTCACGCTCTGTCTGTGGAGACCAAGGTGACAGCCTGCATGTGCCTGCTCGCCACGGGCACCTTCCAGAGGCTGACAGGGGACACCACAGGCATTACACAGTTGGCTACATCACGCATCCTCACCCAATTCCTCAGCACACTGCTGCCTCATGCTGCGGAGTATATCCATTTCCCCAGCACCGCGGCAGGCGTACAACAAACATGCAGGAGTTCCACAGGGTAGCACGTATGCCTGGTGTGCTAGGGGCCATAGACTGCACCCATGTGGCCATTCGCATGCCACCTGACCCGACGGCCAGGCATCATCGAGACTGAAAGGGGTTTTCCAGTGTCAACTGCCAGGTGGTGTGTGATGCCACTGGGCGCATTATCAATGTCTGTGCCACACACCCTGGTGGAGCACATGATGCCTTCATATGGCACCAGGCTGCACTGTGCCATCGATTCGAGAATGGGGACATCCCCACGGGTCATCTAGTGGGTGAGTACACATGTATGGAATGCAAACTCTGGGCAAGGTTGGGAATGACACAGGTGCCATGGTAGTGGCACACAAGGATATGGGCAATATGGACCTGACATTACACTGCTCTCCACTATCTCCACACAGGTGACGGCGGATACCCACTACATCCCTGGCTGCTCACACCATACCGGTGCCCCACGACCCCAGCGCAGCTATGCTTCAATGAGGCACATGCCGCAACATGTAACATCATAGAGCGGGTGTTTGGGATGCTCAAGGCATGCTTCCGATGCCTAGACACCTCCAGCGGTGCCCTACAGTACAGACCCAAAAGGCCTGTGGGATATTCCTGGCCTGTTGCATCCTGCACAACATGGCCAAAGACCATGGGATAGCCGTACAGGTCGAAGAGGGGGACAGCGATGGGGACGCCAGTGGCGCCCGGTGATGTTGGTGATGAGCAGCCCCCTAGGACGGAGGGACCCCGACTGACCGGCAGGCCCAGCTGCACCGGGACACCATTGTAGAAGAGCACTACGCCCAACACAGGTAAGTCAAGGGACATGTGCAAGCAACACTGTCCATGTGCAAACCACAGGCACACAAGGGAACACACCGTGCATGAAGGTCAGGGGAGTTGAAGGTTCCAGGCATACCAACACACCATCAGGGAGGGGTGAGCACTCATATGGACACACACACACACCAGGCAGCGTACATGGGCAGAAGCACAGCACTGCGGAAATGACATTGCCAACACACAGCACCACCGACCACCCCCACCACCTGTACCATCCAAGTATGTGTGTCAGGACCTGGGCACCCTTGCACCTTGGTGTACAGTGCAATGCAGGCATCATCATGCACACGCACCTGTGGACAGCAGTTGGGAGAGTGTGCAGGTGGTCCGTGTGTCAGCGTGGTGAGCAGAGCACCCAGGAGTGCACTGCCCACCATGACACACATTGCACACAGGCAGCACCAGACAGGGCCGCACTGGGGAGACAGCTCAGTCATGTAGCACTGTCCCACGGCCACCATGGATGCGTGTAGGGCCCGGCCGTGGCCCAGCAGCACTGGCAGGCTGAGCAGGGGTCACATGGGGTGGTGCTGTTGCACCACCAGGGGTCCCACAGCGTGAACGCGACCATGCCCGCACAGGGGTCTGCATCATGCCAAACAAACGTGCACCAGGGGTGCTCGGGATGCCCACAGCAGAACCCGGCATCGACAGGCCTGGTGTCGCACGACGCCTGGAACGGGGAGTGGAGAGCACACTGTGTGGGGTGTGCAGTACAGGGGCACCTGACAGTGTGCCAAATGCATCCGCGACAGAGACCACTTTCTGGGTCAGCCTGTCAATGGCGGCGGTCACATCCGTCCGCATAAGGACCAGCTCGGCTCGGTCCTGAACACACTCCCTGCTGTGCCGCTCCATGGACACAGACAGTGCCTCCACGGATCTTGCAACCTGCCCCTGCAGCTGTACTGATTCCTGCAGCAGGCAGGTGTGCGCATTCAATGGGTAATGTGCCCCAATGGCATCGTGACCCCCAGGGTGTGGATGGTCCCAGTGCACAGCACCCCTTGAGGGTGGGCACTGTTCGCCAGGACCAGGTATGGGCGGATCAAAGGGTGGTGGACATGTGCCACTGCTTGACACTGTACCCCCAGACCTGGTGTGCGACTGCTGCTGCCGTCCCTCCAACTGCTGAGCCCCCAGGTCCACCTGGTCCACCTCCCGTGCTGGCAACAGTGCCGGACACCTGCACAGCCACCGGTGCGTGCTCCACTGGTGCTGACAGGCACAGCCTGGGACTGTGCCAGCATGCTGGTACACAGGTGTGAACCAGGAAGGCCCAGGGGCACGTGTTGGCCTGCCATGTGTCCGCCATGGGACACACACCTATCACTGCCCATTGCAGGCCTGCTATCATCAATGGTGCAGGTACGGCCACTGCCATAGGCACAGCATGCTGGCATACCTGCATGCCAGACTGCTGAGACACAGGCTGTGCACCCCGCACCCATATCACTGACACCAGAGTTGTTGGCCCAGCGTGCATGCTGCTGCAGTGCCTGCTGGCTGGTGGCAGAGGTGGATGGTCCTCCTCCATGTCCAGCAGGTCTGCATCACTGTCTGGACCCACCACCACCACCGTCTCCTGAAGACGAACAGGATCTGTAACAGAAAGAGAGTACATGTGAGTGCATGTGAACAACCGCCCCCAACACCACCACCATGTCATACGCGCAGTGATGGGCTTCCACCTGTCTGAATCCTCCCGCCTGGTACGCCAGCAATGGCACTCAGCTGCATGGCTGCGACCAGTGTCTCCTCCATTGGGGTCAGCTGCAACACCACTGGCGGGCTCCCCACCAGTGCCAGCACGTAGCTGCCCTGAAGGCTGCCACCTTCCTTCCAGCCTCCTGCGGTCAGTCCCCATCTTCTTCTTGCATTCCTGCATGGAGTGCTGGTGGCTTCCTGCAGGTTGATTGGCCCGAGCTACCCCCTCCCATGCAGCTTCATGTTCCTGAGGGGTGCCCTTCTGTCCACTCAATAGTGGCTCATCCTCCAGGTAGGCCTGGAAGAGGGCCTCTGTCTCTGCCGCTGTGAAGTTCAGCCTCCTCCTACACCCACCGTCCTCACCCTCACCTTGGCTCTGGTCAGTCATGGTGATCTGTATGGGTGGAAGTGGACACCTGTCACTGTGCAGTCTACAGCATTTCCCCATGAGCATAGGTGCCGGTTCGGGGCAGAAGCCCCACGTTTTTCTCCGTATGGCAGATACTAACAGAAAAGGTGCCCTTTGTCCCTTTCTAGTGCCCTTTGATTCTCAGCCCCTCAGCCTTTATCATCCTCCGCACCCTTGCCCATGAGCATTGTCCTGAGCATCACACAGCATGTAACTCACCTCTCACCTGCAGTAACCAATCTGGCAAGCACAACCCACTGTCGCATTTTATAGCACAACACATGCAAATGAGGAGTGGCGCAACTTAATGACATGCTAATCGCGCCACTGCGGCGTTTGAATAACTGATCGAATGATTTGCATATATCGGCTGAATACTCGTGAATTTGCGCTTTGCGCATCTGGAAAGGGCCGGCTGAGCCAATGGCGAGATTTGTGCCTGCGTGCTACACGCATTTCGCATGCCCAGACAGCTTACGCGCGCCTATCACGCTGCAGACCTGCTGGCGCCAGGGCAATTCAGGCCATGGCCACCATTGTGCCAGTGGCGCCACAGCACTGGGCACTATATGGCGCCTGTGGCACTACTGCGCAATAGTCCACTGTACTGCACGCAGCTTGGCAGTCGCATGATGCCTATATGTCCGCGGTGCTGTGCGTAGCTCTGCGTCATTGCCGTGACCTTGTGTATGCCCTTTGCCCCTGGCGCTGTTTGCATGCCATGGTTCGTCTTCATTGCGCTGTCTGGTGACAGCGCTATGTGAGGACGGGCGCTGTTCGAACAGCGCGATTGGAGCCTGTGGTGGTCTACGCGCAACATCTCCACGGGGGTTACAGTGCAGCTGGAGCCATGTTGCCTGCTGTAAACTGGCTGAGATGGCTAGAGGAGGGCAGTGAGTTGGAGCCCACTGGAAGTGGCCAACCTGGTGGCCCTGGTGGAGCCCCTACTGTGAGGCACTCTATGGTGAGGCCCCTCACCATGGCAAGGATGCAAGTGTGGCAGCAAGTGGCCACTGACCTGGTGGAGGTCACTGGACGGGGCCAGTCTGCTGAGCAGTGCTGGCACTGGTACAGTGACCTCCGCCGGAGGGAGCCGGACATGTTGGCCAGGCTGTGGGAACGTGCCAGGTGGGGCGTGGTGCCTAGGCCAGGTGAGTGTACCATCTATGCACCTATATTCTCTGTAGGGGTGTGTGTGTGCTTGTGTGGCTGTGCATAGGTGATGGCTCGGACACGGTTGGCTGTGTCAGTGTGTGCAGCTGTGCGATGGATGGTTATGGCTGTGTGGGCGGGCACTCTCACTGGGGCAGGGGGCACTCTACTTTTGAGTCACACTGATGTTTGTCTCAACATATGTCTCCCACAGGCCAGGATCTGAGGAGGCGAGCACCAGCTGATGAGGGGCAGGCCAGGGACCCAGTGCCAGCAGGGGTGGCACCCCTACAGCAGCAGCAGCAGCGGGAGCAACAGCGGGAGCAACAGCGGCAGCAACGGCGGCAGACAGAGCTGCTTGAGCAGTGTGAGTATCATGACTTCATCGATGCTATTGCATGCTGGGGGGGGAGACCAGTAGCCCTGCACAATACAACCATGCAGGAAAGGGGAGGTCATAATTCCACTATACAGGACACTAGTGAGGCCCCACCTGGAATACAGTGTACATTTCTGGAGACCATCCCTACGTAAGGACGTACAGTGGGCAGAGAAGGTTCAGAGGAGGGCACCAAAGATGGTGCATGGCTTGCATCACAAGTCCTATGGAGACAGGTTGAAGGAACTGAACATGTACTCCCTGGAGGGGAGGAGGGAGAGAGGGGATATGATAGAGACATACAAGTATCTTACAGGGTGGAACAGGGTGCAGAGAAACACTATTTTGAGTTGAAAAAGATGTTCCAGGACTACAGGCAATGGGATGCTGTTGGAGGGTGGACAATTCAGAGGACACATGAGAAGGACTGTCTTCACAGAATGGGTGGTGGAAAGTGGAACACCCTGCCAGAGGAAGTGGTGGGGACTGAAACAATCATGGGATTTCAGAATGCAGGATAGACAAAATGGAATTCTGGAGGTTAGGGATAAGGGCAACAGACTCCTAGGTAAACAAAGTGAACTTACAGCTCAAATGCACAGACTGGGTTGGCCATAGGCCCTTATCTGCCGACACTGTCTATGTATCTATGTCTGTATGCACGACACAGGTGACATGCATCACTGTGCAGTATCACACGCTGCGTCTGTGTATGCGTCCACTGGTGTCCATGCATGCACTGGGCACGTAGCTGTGTAACTGGCATCGTACCACATTGCCACATCACTTGCCAGCCTTGTTTGTACTGTGATGGACGTGGGCAGTGTGTGGGCAGTGGTGCGTATAGCTGGTGCCGCCTGTTTGTGATGGCCATGTGCATGTTCACTGTGGGTGGGGTGTATGCCATCACAGGTGCGGGACATTGGGCCATATGGCTTGCAGGTTGGGTGGTGTCTAGGGTTGTGGTCAGTCACAGCCATTGACTGTGTTCCCATTTTCCTAGGTCTCAAGGTACTCCAGCGCATATCCAGGGATGTCCGGGCCCTCAGACAGATGGTTAGTGATGACCAGGCCATCCTGAGGTCTATACACTGCCATGGCCTGCGGAGGAGGCAGCATGGAACTGGCCGACAGCAGGCGGAGGACGGGCGTCCGGCTGGCCAATGAGTTTCTTCCCTTCCCACTTCTCCCATCCCTACCACCCTGCCTTCCTCTCCAAGTTTTTAATCCTCCCTTGAACACCCCTTCCTTGTACCCATCTCCCTTGTAAATAGTTTCTATTGTTGTTGTTATTTAATATGTTCAATATACATTTCTATTTTGATATATGAATACTGTGTTGGTCTCTGATTTGCAGCTGGCTATGGGTGCTCAGTTGCAGGTGTGTATGCCATCTGGGTTGGTCTGGTCCTGGGTGTGTGTGCGTGTGTGTCCGTGTGTGTGCGTGTGTGTGCATGGGGAGGTATCTCCAGCATGGCAGTGGCTTTCTTGGTCTTGCTATCTGCTGCCACCACTGCTGGATGCACAGGGTGTGTCTGGCTTGAAGGCTTCGTGCTGCACGGGTTGACGTGTGCTGGGGATGCATGGTTTCCTGCAGTGCCAGTCAATGCACATAGGTGGTGTCTTGGGGTCACAGTGCAGGGTGTGCTGTGCGTACGGGGGGCTGATGTGCACTGTGGTTGTCAACCCTGTGTGTGGCACTCTCCGCCTGCCAGTGGTTGTGCTGGGGTGTCATGGCTCTGCTATGCTTTGTTGGCTTGTCCCCATGGGCAAGTAGATCATCCGTCCCACCCCCAGTGATGCTGTGCTTGGGGTGTGCAGGTGTGGTGTGGGTTCTGCAGTGTGTTCCTGTGCCCATGTGTGGCATGGCTGGTGGTGGGCCCAGCCTGCCTCCCTGGATGTGCAGTTCCATTGCTCTGGAGGGGGCTCTGCTTGCGCTATGACAGCTCTGGACTGCTCAGCTGGGCTGCCCTGGTTGTGCCATAGCGCAACATTTTGGCTCAGCTTCTCCTTCCTGATTGCACGATGGCGCAGTATGTGCGCTATTCAGATGTTGGTTGCTTGCCCAATTTGCTCTGCTCCATGTTTGAATATTGCACCTGTTGCGCATTTGCGCAACTGGTTTGTGCTTGCTCCTGCTGTTGCGCTCGTTTTGAGCGCAGTTTGAATATCTGGGCCAATGTGTCCATCTAGAGTGGAATAGAAGCACACACACATGCAGTCCTGGCCATTCACCTCAGTGCTGTTCACCCACCTCCCCTGTGCACTATTTTCTAGCTGTACGCTCACTTCTGGTTCATTTCTGGGTTTGGAGTGCTGCTTTTACTTTTAAAATAAAAGATTTGTTTCTCCGAGTGCTGCAGCCCCCACCCTCTGATTATTCTGGTTCAGTTCTGCAGTTGCGGCCCCACAAAAACGTAGAGAGAGACCTTTGTCTCACACCCCCTCTGATCGCACCAACTGCACAATTTACGCATTGTTACTGACTGAAAAACACACTCATTTTCTTCATAAATTAATTCCCAGGCACAATGTTAGTCATTAGAAAGCAAGTTAATTATAGAGTGTCAGTCAATTCTGCTATTTCCAAATGAATGCATAAATAGAACAGCACATGCAAAGGGAAGAAAATCCAATGTGTAGATGCATGAGAAAAAAAAAAACAACAACTGATAACTCAGTGATAACTCAGAAACCTGTTGGTTTCCATTATTTTTCGTACATGACACCCCCTTTCCATAACTGTTTCCCCTGATACATTTTTTTCCTGGTATTATTTGAGATGTTTTGAACTGAGCCACCTTATTTTACAAATTCCAGCTAGTGCTCAATTGCATTTGATTGTTGGGGAGTATACGTTTACTGACAACTTTTTCCTCGGTACACTGAAGCCAGTTAGGACTTAACACTATCTATGATCTTGTATGGCTATTATTAATGAATCAAGTAGTTTCTGGCTTATTATAATTAAAAAAAAATACTTTAGTTCTCGCAAAACGTTTTCTGAGTTATCACTAAGCCACCATACTCTCCCCTTTATTTTTGAATGAATGCGCTAGCACCATTTAGGTTCTAGTTGCTGGGGAGGATTTTTTCAATACATCTGAATGCAAAAACCTTTTTGCATTAATTTGAAATAAACAGAAAAAGTGTGACACTTCATAATTGACTTGATATCTTTTAACTGTCCATACTCTCCCCTTTAATTCTACATGAATGCGCTGTATAGCTTTCAGTTGCTGGTTTTTTTCCCCATGTATCTACACTTTGGATTTTCTTCCATTTCTCTATGCTGCATTATTTATGCATTACAGAAACAGCAATTACAGTAGTAATGGAACCACTGCACCCACTTAAAACGGTCTGTCATGACCCCCCATCTTCCAATCACTGTCCCATAGCTGCAGAAAAGAAAACTGTCTCTTTATTTATAGACCAGTCAAAAAAAAATGGTCCCTCACTGATCTTATCCCTGCCACACTGATCTCTCACTTAGCACTCACCACCTCATACCCCCAGTACACCCACCATACCCTCACTCACTTGAACAGGTCCCGGGAAGAAGATCCACTCTGCGATTGAAGACATGTCTACCTGCTGGAACTGGTAACTGCAATGTCAAAACTAAGTTAAGTGTGGTTCAATGTATTTCAATTGGGTTTTGAACTTTGATGCATAACTTTGGCAATTTTCACCACAAATTTTCAACATGACCTTAGTGGGACCCCACCTCATGACAAATAGTGTTGGAATTATGCAAATCCATCCCAAAAGGCATTTTCATCATTGCTTGGTGAAATCACCTTTCAGGTGGGATTTGAAATATATCACTGACCTTGTTCATCACGTGGGGTCATAAGATGGCTATGTTGAAGATTTGGAGTCAAAATATGTAAAAATTACAAAGTTATGAGTGTACATTGACATTTTGCAACACACACTCATAACTTTGGTAATTTTCACATTTTTTACCCCAAATTTACAACACAGCTATTTTTTCCCATCACCTCATGAATGTGATAATTGTAATTTTTCAAATCTTGCCCAAAATGTGTTTCTGCACCAGTGACACAGAATGACATTGCCATTGCATGAATCACCTTTTGGGCAGGTTTTGAAATTTTTTTCCATCCTTGTTCAAAGGCTACAGTATGTTGAAAATTTGGGGTCAAAATATTTATAAATGGCAAAGTTATGACTGCATGTTGAAATTTTGCAACACATGCTCGTAACTTTGGTAATTTTCAGTATTTTGACCCCAGATTTTCAACATAGCCATTTTTTCACATCACCTGATGAGTGTTACAACTGTCATTTTTCAGATCCCGACCAAAAAGTGTTTTTGCATGTGTGGCACAGAATAATATTGTCACTGTGCAAAATCCCCTTTGGAGATGGTTTTGAACATTTTCTCAACCCTTGTTTCTGAGGTGGGTTCATAGGAATTTGTGGTAAAAATATTACAAAACAACAACATTATGAGCATTCATTGACATTTTCCAATGCACACTCATAACTCTGGTACTTTTTTTTTATCACATCTATATTTCTCCTGTCCTGAACGACCCCCACCTGACTGACTCCCCCAGCTCTGTCACCCAGAATTACCAGGGCTTATCTTACACCTAGTCTGGTGCGGTGCCTGCAGAGAGTCGGCCGTCACCCTGCCGCCGGTGTCTTTTTTTCTGCTTTTCTCCCCTTATTTTTACCCAAGGATCCCAGGAGAAGTATGCATGCATGTGGAGGCATGCATGCAACATACAGCCCTGGTAACAGCCCTCCTCCACCTGCCCCATTGGCCTATCACTGGCACCCTTGCTTGTGCAGCCCCTCAGCCTCCACCAGGGGTAGCCGTGTGTGAGGGATGCCACCCCACCTCCCAGGAGAGGAGAGCTGCCTTAACAGCTGCTCCATCCAGCTCTGCCCACCCCCCCATGCTGACCTCCGATGACCCAGGCTAGCTCCCGAACCCGGGTCACCAGTGTGGTGCTAGGTGAGACATCCAGTGCCTCAGCCCTCTGTGCCACTGGGCCAGTGTATAACTCTGGTACTTTTAAGTGGACAGTATCCCTTTAAAGCAATATAGCAGCCATGTTGCCTCTGACTAGAGTTTGTTTGTAAAGGTTATGTTGGCCATTTTCCTAACTTGCTATTTGTTTTCATAAAATAAGATTTGTTTTCATGAGAGTATATGTCATAAAATCAGCAAAAATGAGTTATGAGATGGGTAATGTTTGTTCATTAAGTATTAAAAAATTGGCAAATGGCATGCCAGCAAGTTCCCAGACCAGCACCAGGTAGCCCACCCCCAGAGGTTGTGAGGGGGTTCATCTGTCTTGCTTCCTCCCCCAATGGCAAATGACACTGCCACAGCTCTCCTTGGGTGAAGAGCTTGGGATTTCAGTTGCCATACACCAGCCAATCAGGTGGCTTGGTGGGTGGAACAAAGACAGGGACTACTGCAGGTGCCTTTTTTTAAAGTGTAAACAGCTCATAAGCAAGTTCCCGGACCAGCAGCAGCTAGCTTACTTCCAGGGTTCATGAGGGGGCCCAGCCATCTTGTTGCCCCCCCAACAGCTGCTGACACTGCCATGGTGCTCCTCAGGTGAGGAGCTCAGGATTTCAGTTACCATCCACCAGCCAATCAGGAAGCTCAGTGGGCAGAACAAAGACTTTTGACTACTCCAGGTACCTTTTCTGAAAGTGCAAATGGCTCACCAGCAAGTTCCCAGACCAATGCCAGTTAGCCTGCTCCCAGCCATCTTGCTCCCTCCCCCAATGGCCACCAACACTGCCACAGCACTCCTTGGGCAAGGAGCTTGGAATTTCAGTTGCTGTCTACCTGCCAACGAGGAGGCTAGGTGGGTGGATCAATGACTTGGACTACTCCAAGTGCCTTTTTTGAAAGTGCAAACAGCTCACCTACAAGTTCCTGTACTAGCACCAGCTATTCCACAACCAGGGGTCATGAGGGGGTCCAACAATCTTGCTGTCTCCCTGCCAATGGCCACTGACACTGCCATAGCACTCCTTGGGCAAGGAGCTCAGGATTTCAGTTGCCATTCACCAGCCAATCAGGAGGTTTGGTGGGCAGAACAGAGACTTGAACTACTCCAGGCTCCTTTTTATTTGAAAGTGCAAATGGCTCACTAGCAAGTTCCTTGACCAGTGCCGGGTAGCCTGCTCCCAGGGGTCATGAGGGGGTCCTGCCAGCTTACTCCCTCCCCCCAAATGTCTGCTGACACTGCCACAGCACTCCTCAAATGATGAGCATGAAATTTCAGTTGCTGTCCACCAGCTAATCAGGAGGCTTAGTGGGTGGACTTAACCAAGTATTCCCAATCGGCACTTCTATGCTGCAGCCCTCGCATGAATGACCTATGCAAAGGACATTAAAGTGGGAGTCTGCCTGTGGGAGTCAGCAGAGGGAGGTGGCCAGCAGCCAGGTATGCTGCCCCTTTAAGCATAAAATGACACTGGGTGGTGCCATGAATGTATGTCTCTTATAGGTATGGTTGGTAACCTTAACTGAATGTGCATAATCTGCCAGAATAAATATTGAGTACCTTTTCGTAAGTGCAAACTGTTCCTTAATCCAATACCTGACTAAACGTTTGATGCATGCTAATGCTCTCATGAATGTTCAATATAGTTTGGACAGATAGATGGTACGATATGTAACAGTTCTCATTACACCCTAATAATGAATTGAATCTCAGCTAATGTTTGTTTTTATGTACTTGACTAGAACAACTAATATAATGATGTATTCCTGAAAAGTGCTAGTGTAGCTAGTGCAAAAGCTTTGGGAAACATGAATGTTTGCTGTCTGGTCAGTGTAAAGTGTTTGATGAGTTGACTAGTATACTGCCTTACAAACAACTACCTTTATTGCACTAGTGCAGTGGTTTCTGACTGCTGCTGTCTAGGGCACCACTGAGGTGGAGCAGTTATTCCTCTGTCACTGGAAGAAGCCTTGGTCCCTGCTATTAAGACCAGGACCCAACCCCCTGAGTTCTTACTTTCAGTAACAGAAGCTAATTCCCCCACTCCCCTTGGGGAGGGTTATGTAGCCATGATGACTAGGAATGGCATTGTAGCTGCTAATCTTCCTGGGTTCTTATTTTCAGTAACTGAAGCTAATCCTCCCACTCACCCCTGGGGAGGGTCATGTAGCCATGATGGCTATGAATGGCATTGTAGCTGCTATTATCTATATCTTGATTGTACTAAGTTCTGAATCCACCCCAGTCCTGATTACACAGAGGGTCAAAATTAGGATCCTTGGCCTCCACTCTAATCCTAAGTCAGTGATACCTATAAGCATGATTCCAACCTGATTATCCTATTGGGGCTATATAAAGAGGACATTTGCTACACAGGGTGCAACATCCTACAAAAAATGAGCTAGCAGTCCCATACTACTCAACTCCAAACCCATTTACATGGACCTGCCATCCCTTCTATTGGTCTTGTCAAGGGATGTTGAGCTAAACCCTGGACCTCCAACTGTATATTTAAGAGTATGCTCCCCTACTGATATGTACTGGGAGAAAACTCAGGGGCTATAGATAGTATACGTGAATATAAATATTCTCAGACCTAAACTCCATGAAATGGAGGGGTGAGCTGACTTGCACACCCCTGACGTGATTTATATATCAGAGACCTGGCTCAAGCCACCTGTGCTCCCCCATGAGGTGGAGCTCTCTGGGTTTGCTACCTTTAGACAGGACAGGCCCTAAAAAAGGTGGATGGGTTCTTGTATGTGTCAGATCTACCCTATAGGCCTCACTGGTATCCATGCCTGCACTTATTAACTCTGTATGTGAAGCTATAATAGTAAAATTGCTTCTGGGTGATACAAAGCCTCTCTGCATGGGCTGATTTTATAAACTCCCCAAAGTTGCATCAGTGGCAATTGATATCCTTACCAAGATGTTCACTGATCTACCCCTTGGGGAATTAATACTCCTTGGGGACTTTAATATTAACTGGACCCCTGAGTTATGGGGGGGGTCATAAAGGGGGCATTGGCCAAAGCCCAGCTCACTAAAATTATCATGGAACCCACCTGTCATAACTATAAAACAAGTAAATATACCCTTCTTGAGTGGGTTCTGGTATCAAAACTGGCTAGAATCCGAGCTGCTGGTGTCTTCACAGACTCCCTTAGTGACCATGCTCCAGTTTTCTGTAGTTGGAAAAATAGCTCTCCAAAACCCCCTCTTAGGGTTTTTTTGGGACTACTTCAAATTTACTAGACTCCTTCCTCTCCGCATTATCTGAGGAGCATTGGTCCATGATCAAGGAACTCCCCACCACAGACTCTGCCCTTGATTTCTTTATAAATAGCTTCTTCTCAGTGGCCAATAAACATGCCCCCCACCCAGGCAGCTCAGAGTCAAAGTGCAACACTCTAAATGGATTAGTGAGGGGCTAAAGAAGCTCATAAAGCAGAGAGACAGGACATGGGGGCACTTTAAAACTACTGATCTCAAGGCCAATTGGCAACAGTACAGTGAACTGAGAAATACATGTAAAAAAGACCTTAAAGCAGCAAAGAAGATGTTCCTTAGAACCATTTAAGATAACTTCTCTGACCCTAAAAATTCTGGGTGCAGATAAACGCCCTCCTAAAGGGCAATTCCAGTTCCTTTTGGGGTGATATTTTTGCCAGACAGTCAGCACTACTGCATCCCACTAGCTTTGGCCAATGCACTAAATGCCTTTTTCAATGACCTGGACAAATTCAAGAACCAATCACCTGGATTCCTGCACTACTCCCCGGCCCTACCAGTCACCATGAACATAGTTCCTAAATTTTACTTTAGGCTGGTAACTTGCAAAAAAGTGCTTAAACTGCTAAAGCAATTCAAAGTAGAAGACTCAGCTGGGTATGATAAGCTTGAAGCTAAACTACTACTAGTTGGCTGCCTCTGTAATTGCCTCCCCACTTGTAATGCTTTTTAATAGATCCCTCTTGGAAGAGAAAATCCCTTGACGATGGAAGGTGGTCCTGGTGGTAGCAGTATGTTAGGGTGGCTCTAAAGAGCCTGTTGAAAACTACCACCCCATCCCTCTCCTCTGCTCACTTGCCGAAGTCCAGGAGAGACTAGTATAGAATCAGATTCAGGACTAATTTCAACAGGGAGGTCTACTGACTGACAGAAAACATGGGTTCAGAAAGAACCATGGAACAGGCATAGCCTTGGTCAGACTGCCCATGACTATTTTAAGCATCATAGCTAAGGGGCAGATGACAGGTGCAGTCTTTATAGAGCTCACCAAAGCCTTTGACCTGGTCAGTCATAGCCTTCTGCTTTATTAGATGAAACAACTGGGCCTTGACAGCTTGTCCCATTGGTGGGTCTCTGATTACCTATCTAACAGGATGCAATTATTAAAGTGGAAGGGAGCACAGTCAGGTATGCATCTGATTACAGATGGTGTCCCACAAAGATCCATCCTTGGTCCCCTTCTCTTTTCGCTCTTTGTTAATGACATGCCAAGGAACTGTGGAAGGGAAAACTTATTGCATTACATGAATGACCCAGTACTTTATAGAAGTTTCAAGGACATAAACAGTATAAACTGTCAGCTCTCAGATGATTTCTGAGAGCTTAAAACATGGTTCATACTAACAAAATGGTCCTAAATGCTAAAAACCTCAGGCTATCCTGTTTGGCTTCAGCCACATGGGTTTAGCCCATCAGCATTTGCCGTCCATTAATACACTGCTTGGGTCTCTATAAAATGCAGTATAATCATAGTATCATAGTAATGTGTCAGCAGAAAAGAACCATACTGGCCCATCTGGTCTGCCCACCTCCCCCCTCCCCTACTTGTCACTGGTGCACAAGGAGCATATCCTCTGTCCTCTAACCAATCCCATATGTCTGTCCCACACTCTTTTGAATACCTCCACCATTATGACAACTACCACCTCCTCAGATAATCTGTTCCAGGGTTAAACCACCCTCTCAGTGAAATAACACCACCTTACATTACCTTTAAATCTTCCTAATTCCAATC
Source organism: Neoceratodus forsteri (assembly GCA_016271365.2). NCBI lineage: Eukaryota > Metazoa > Chordata > Ceratodontiformes > Ceratodontidae > Neoceratodus > Neoceratodus forsteri. The sequence continues at coordinate 1,228,551,914 of CM057450.1, forward strand.
TTTTTCCTTTTTAAACTTCTTTATTAAAGTTTATCAGACAAACCAAAAAGACATACATACATACAACACAGGTTCACCCCGGGCCCGCATCCCCAAACTGGCTGTGGCCACTATGTACATCCCCATAACTATATACATACACAGTTTTCATATAATATTCTAGCCATTATCCCGCTGACTTACTAATGTAAAGTTGAAATCTATCACCCTATCCTAGGCCTCATATGCCACTGATATTTTTGGTTTCTTCTGTCAATAACCCATTGCTTTCACCCTACTGGTTGGGAAGGCCTAGGTAGGCCCTGACTATTCTTGTATCCTGAGTTTTTCTTGCATATGTACATTATACCATACGGTCTAGGATTATATTCCTTTCATATGACAGTATTTCCTCTTTTTGTCTTTACCCTTAGTATTCCTTGTGTTTGTATTTCTTATGTCCGTACCAAATGTTGCAGTATGGTTTCGTATACTATCTCAGTATCATGTATTTGTTTGTGTGTCCTGTTTGAAATAATAAAATCTTTAACAACACAAAGCTGAAATCTATCAAATCTAAGTTAACTATGAACCTAGTCAAATTCCCATGTTGACTATTCCCCATTAGTACTAACATTAAGTTCTAATTGGCTGTAAGTCAGTTAAGCCAAGCTTTTAAAACTGTGTCCCTCGGAAAGAGAGAGAATCCATCCTAATCCCACTGATGTGGCAGACCTAATATGACCACAATAAAAAATATCTAAAGAGAATAAAGCACATCTCTTAGAAGAGTACTTAAAGGCAAGAAATGACAGTCTTCTATAAAGATCAAAGTCCCTTTTACATTTTTTTAAGCAACTATTTCTAGCTAATCCCAATCAGACAGACAGATCTGGGTTTGAGTACTCTTAAATTGTATTGAGTACACTGCCTCTAATGCCCTCCACCTTTTATCATAGATTTTCTTTTTATCTTCCATTATCATTTGTCTTCTGAATCTATCTAGGATATGTAACAGATCTCTCACCCACTGATCATAATTATAGGTAAGATAACTTTTCCATTGTCTTAGGACAAATGCCTTAACCAGGGCAGACATCAGTGCTACATGATGCTTAGCTGACTCCCTCAAAACTAAGTTCATATCTCCCAAAATACAGATCTCTGTCTTAATATGCTCCAAATAGTTTAGTAAGGGATCCATGTTTTGACCAATATGAACCTATAATGAATGTATTTTTGGACAATCCCACATCACATGTAACAAATCCCCGGTTCCATGCCACATCTAAAGCACAGATCTGTCTGTCTGAGTCTCCTGGAACATAGCTTAGCTGGGGCGTAGTAGATATTTGAGAAAATAAAAAATTGCATAGTCTTGTATTTTGGTATAGGCAGGAATTTAACACTCTTCCAAATCTCTTTCCAGTCAGGCCTTAGCGGGGTTATGCTTTTCTCCCAATATAAAACTTGAGCTGAGGAACTAGAGCTCACATAATCTGACGACACTGTGTAAACTTTTGAGAGGGGGTGTTGGGAATAATCGATCTCCCTTAGATTATCTCAAGTAAATGGGCTCTGTTCAGCATCTTTGCTACCTCTTAAAAATTGCTGCACCATATTTGTGATCTGAATCTTTTTTAAAAAGTCCCAATCCCTAGTCTGCGTTGGGAGGATCGCCTTCTCCTCTATCATAAAATCTGCCAAAGTTAAGTCAGATAAGTGCGGAGCCCAATGGTCATTGATTATTTATCCCCCCAGGTGAAGATTAGGGTTTCTCAGTATAGGCTGATCCTGAACTCTCATTTGGTCTCTCCTCTGTGTGGGATTTAAAAAATTCCACCACGACAACATTGATTTAAAAATTGGTGTCTGCCTTCCCCTTTTAGGTAAGCCTTCTGGATCTGAGAAAAGCAGCGCTGCTGGGGAAAGTTTCATGTCCTCCAGAATTTGTTTCTAGGTTTGCAACCAGGTTGGGGTGTATCCCCCTTCTTCCAGACCTCTGTACCACCGTCTCATTAAACCTAATTGTTCCACAACATTATATAAATGTAGGTCTGGAAGTTTAATACCCTCCATAAGGTGGGGAAGGCATAAAGTAGTATGTTTTCTCCTGGGGAGGGTTGAATTCCACAGAAATGCAGAGATTACCCTCTGGATTTTAATAAACCTTCCTTTAGGAATATTATAGGGCAGTAAATGAATCAGGTATAGCAATCTAGGCAGGAGATTCATTTTGATCAGTCCCAGTCTGGCAGTAAAGTTTAGGGGGAGTTATTCCACCTTAAAATATCAGTTTTGATTACCTACAAAAGACTATCAATATTTGCTTCTACCCCTTCCTCTAATTTAGCCATAATCCAGATACCCAGATATTTAATCTTAATTGGGGCACAGTTTATTTGCAAATGTTCAACATCTGCTCTGTAAGCATAAGGAGTAAGAGGAAGAACCTGCATTTTGCTTAAATTTAATTTGTAGTTGGAGACCTCAGAGAATTGCCTAATGATTTCCAGGGCTTTTTGGAAGCTCTCAGCCGGTTTGTGTAAATGTAACATTATATCATCAGCAAAAACCCAGAATTTAAACTCCCTCCCATGAACCTTAATCCCTTGTACCGCAGGCTTAATGTGGAGTGCTCTTAATAAAGGTTCCAAATAAATATTAAACAAGATTGGTGACGGGGCATCCTTGTCTGATCCCATTCATCAGAAAGAACTCTTTAGATAGATAGCCATTGCACAGAACCCTTGCAGTGGGGGCAGCATAAAGGTTTTTTATGACCTCTGAGAAGACCCTCAGGGAAGCCCATTTTCTCCATCATGAGAAATAGAAAAGCATGGGAAACCCTGTCAAATGCCTTCTCAGCATCGAATGCAATCAAAGCCATAGATGACTTGGAATTTGAGGCCCTGCCAAGGATATGATGACGTTGCCTTAGTGCATCATGTGCCCCCCAACCTGGCATACTTGATCCTGACTAATTAATAAGGGAGCAACTTTTAAAACTTTATTAGCCAAGATCCTTGTTAGCACTTTAATATCTTAATTTATTAAAGCTATTGGTCTATAGTTGCCAGGCAAATCCCTACGTTTATCTGGCTTTGGGATAAGCATAATATAGGCTTGATACAAGGGAGGATGGGGAAACCCATCATGCATAAAATGAGAGAATAAGTCTTTCAGTAGCAGGAGTATAGACAATAAATGAACTTTGTAAAATTTAACTGAAAGACCATCAGGCCCTGGTGTCTTACTGTTTGGCAATGCTTTAATTACTGCTATTATTTTTGCTTCTTGGATTGGGGCTGCCAAGGCTTGAGTCTGCTCCTGGTCCAACTTAGGCAGAGGTATCTTATCTAGAAACCCTCTAATTTCTTCTTCAGTACTAATAACCCTCCCTTGATAAATCTCAGTATAATAATCTGCGAAAGCATCGGCCATTCCCTGAGGGTCTGTAATAATGTCCTCTTTAAATTTTACTGCAGCAACCATCCATTCTGCCTCCCCTTCCCTAATTCTGTTAGCCAACAAATGGCCTGGCACATCCCCCTGCATTAAGTATTTAGCATTTAATCTTTCAAGCCAGTGATCTATCCTGACATACATCATGCTTCTCATTTCATCTCTTAACTGTCTAAGCTTGTTGTCCAGCTCACTAGAAGAACCCTCCAAAGTGACTTGGTGACTTAATGGCCCCAGTTAAAAATTCTTCCCATGCTCTATTCATACTGTTCCTCCTAGCAGTATATTCCTGGGCTATTCCTGCATATAGTACTTTACAGGTAGGCCAAGCAAGTCTCTTATCTTGGAGTGTCGGTAATTGGGTCTGGATAATTTCCACCGCAGCTTCCTCTAATTTAGACACAGCATTATCAACCATTAGTACCACATCATCTAATCTCCATCTATGTGGTTTTGGGGGAATGGTATCTATTTCCCAGAGCATCTGTATAGGGGAATGGTCAGATAATACTCTGTTAAGAGTAGTCAGTTCCCTGACGCCTCTTAGTGCTGCCCCATTGACCAAAAAAAAGTTAATTCAGGAGTGGTATTTATGCGCTCCAGAATAGAAGGTCATGTCGGCGTCCCCTGTAATATACACCCTATAGGGGTCTACTAATGCTGTGACTTCCAAAAATCTAATCAAAGCTACCTGTGCCACAGAAGGTGGTCTTTTAGAATGTGGGTTCCTGTCCACCCAATTATCCAAGCAAAGATTCCAGTCTCCTGCTAAAACAAGTGGGTTGGGTGGGAGAGTAGCAATATCCACCTCCAGTGAGGCAAAAAAGTCAGGTTTAGATGGTGTAGGGCCATAAATTGAAGCAAAAGAAAATGGATTTACCAAGATAGTACCCGAAACATAAATCCCCCTACCATCCTCTCTTGCCTTAATTTGAGAAATTACATATGGGCAAGCATTCCCTACTAGTATCGCCACACCCCCCGATGCTTTTGCATTCCCTTCTTCTATTACTTGGCCCATCCACATTTTCTTCAATAGATATAGTTCCTCTTTCAATAAGTGGGTTTCTTGTAGTGCAGCTATTTGAACCCCCAGTTGATTAATATATCATAATATTACCAGTCTTTTCTTCCTCCCCCTGAGGCCTTTAACATTCCAGGAAATAAATGTAAGCAATACCATTATTTATAACAATACCCCTTCTTTCCACCCTCCTACAGTCTGCCCACCATCTTATATACACCGTGGATTCTCTCTCTCTTCCCTTTTCCCCAGTGACCCCCCTACTATAACCCCCGATCCTCTGACTGCCCTCCTTAATCAGATTGAGACATGAATGAGCTAGCCCCTAAGTGTCCCCGGGCCCCCTGAATCCCATTAAGAAATCTGTAGACCCCACCCATGACGTTAAATCCCACCCTAAGCTTCTTGAGTTACCAAATACCTTTTATGGTTAGAGGTAGATAAACTCCAGAGGCTCAGTAAATGCATTCCTCTCCCCACTAGAGGTCTCTCCCTCTATAATATCCAGTAGTAGCTGGGAGAATGCACTCCAACCCCTATTTAGTCCTCACCGCAGAATCAGAGGTCAAGGAGCTTGACAGCCCCCGACCTCAGATAGATGCAGCAATAGAATTGTACCCCTCCATTTCAATAATGTCCCTCATGTCCAGTTTCCCCAGTTCCCCCATTCTTCTAGTTCAGGTGTAACAGATGAGGAAAAACCATTGAGTCCCTGAAACCAATAAGTAACCAATCTAGACAGAATGCCCTAATATATATACTAATTCAGTGTAGGTATGTTCAGTAGCACAGATTTACCAACCCCTGATTTACCGCTGGGCTAAGCCACTCCTCATCCCCATGAAACAGCAAAGAAAAAACAACAATCCACACTGAAAAGTCTTGAACCAGTTTAGGCTTTTCTGCATTGCTCAATAATTCAGGCTGTCTGTTGTTAGCCCCTCATCATAAAATAAAATTTCAGATCACTGAGTCAAAAATAAAATTTAGCGGACTTGGGTCCATTTGACCCTAGAAATAAGCCATTTCCAAACAGTCCCGCACAGAATAGTTCCATTGTGGTCAAAACAGTAAAGGGGCAAATCCGAGCTCCGAAGCGTGGGGAGTGAAACAGAGTTCGAGTAGATCAAACACTACATGCATTTGTAGCTCTTCCCAATCAATCCTTCTCTCACTCACCGCTATACTAAAGTCAAGCCTCCTGGCACCTTGAATCTTCAGGTCCAGATTTAAACAAAGCCGGTAGCTCCACCCGCAGGCCTTCTGCAGCATCAACCGCCGTCACATACCTCCTATCTCCAGTCTGCAACCTCACAATCAATGTTGCTGGGTGTTGGAGTCTAAACTTCACCTCTGCAAGATAAAGCATCTTCTTAATCTCTGCATATTCCTTCTGTTTTTCCTGAGCCGAGGGTGTCAGGTCCTGAAAAAGTCAGATAGAAGCCCTGTTCCATTGTAGATTTTTATTTGCTCTGGCTTTGTACAGAACATGGGGTTTTTCTTTGTAATTTAAAAAGCGCATGATAAGGACCCGAGGTCTAGCTCCAGGTGGGGGAATCTCTCTCAAAGAGCAGTGTGCCCTTTCAGTATTGTAGGACTCTCCAAAGGGTATTGAACTGAACAGTTTCATTAGGAGATCCTGCATGAAGGATACGCAGTCCAATCCTTCCGTCTGCTCAGGAAGACCAAACATTATCAGGTTGTTCCTCCGACTGCGTGACTCCTGGTCTTCGAGTCGATCTTCCACCTTCCTAACTTGTTTTTTCAAAGAACCACTTCATGGTCTATTGTCACCGTCTTCCTTTCCTTGGAGGCAACCCTGGCTTCCACATCCCCCACCCATTTCGTTAAGGCCTTCAGTGTTGTTTTTAAAGTAGAGAAGTCAGCCACTAGCGCTTGGAGGAGATGTTTAATTTTGGAAATATCATCCGAAGATGCTTGCCCTCCTCGCTCTTCAATCAGTTGACCATCATTTTCCTCTGGTACCAGAGAGTGAGGTTTCGATCATTTCACAGCCGGCGACCTTGCAGCCAGAGGCTCAGGGCTGCCACATTCCATCTCGGCCATGTTCTCGGCCTCTCATGGCTTTGCCTAACATCTGTGCGTTACTTTGTTTTATGTTTTCTGCTTCCACCCAAGAATGCTATACCACTTTAGGCAACAGAATTCACATTTGCAAATGAAATTGTGAGGTCAAAAGTAGTTATTTACAGTGCAATATTAGGCACGGCCCGGGAGCAACCTACGGGACGTCTTTTCCCCTCTAGCTCATCATGTGATCCCCCCTAAGTCCAATCTTAAAATATGACCTCTTGTTGTAACTCTGATTTTCTTTTTAAATAGACTTTCCTCACTTTATTTATCCACTTCATGTCTCCGCTCTCTCTTCTAAACTCCCGCAGATACAGATTTAATTCTTTCAATCGTGTCTCATATTGTGTCCCATATTGTTTCCCTTGCATACCCTGCACAATCTTTGTTGCCCTTCTCTGAACCCTTTCTATTACATCTGTGTCCTTTCTTAAATGAGGCCTCTAGAACTGTATTTTGTACTCCAGGTGCGGTCTAGCCATGTTCTTTTATAATGGCATCAGCACCTCCCTCTTCCTACTAGTAATGCCCCTTCCTATGCACATCATCATTCTATTAGCTTTGCCAACCACCTTACTACATTTGTCACTTACTCTAAGGTTGTTTGATATTATAATCCCCAGATCCCTTTCCTGTTCTGTTTGCTTTATCTGCTCTCCCCCCAGTGAGTACTTGGGCAGTCGATTTTAACCCCCTATATGCATCAATGCACACTTCTTTGTATTGAACTTCAGTTGTCATGTTTCTGATCATTTCTCTAGTATACCCAAATTTCTCCTCATGGCCCCAACCCCTCCTTCAGTGTCAACCCTATTCCATAACTTTGCATCATCTACAAACAGATATATTTTTCCTTCAGGTCTTTCTGATCTATCACTGGTATATATGTTAAAAACGATTACTAATCAGCACAAAGTTAATCGACACAAAGTTGTCACATGATAAAAAATTTACAGAAAGAATGAGAGGAACATATGACTCCTATAGCACTGCAGGGCACACTTATTCACAAAATGTGTTTTCAAGTGAAAATTTAAATGGTTTTCTACCATTAGAGCAAAACCCAATTTTCATGACTGAATGTTACAATGCATTTTCTTGGCAGAAATTAAACTTAAACAAGATTCATCAGTGGTACATATAATCCTGTTAAACACAAGATAAAAAGGCAGGTGCCAAATAATCTGCTAAACCTCAGAGCTTTCTGAGATATCTTTCATTAGTCATTTGTAGACCCATGCATCACCTTTAAGCCTCTACCTCTGGATACCCACTGCTTAACTTTGCTTAGATGATATACCTCCAGCTCACACTGCATAGTCACCTTACCAAAATCTGAATGGGTACAACTCTTCAGACTGTAGTCATTGTTCACATATTCAACATTTTCTGAGGAAGGATTATAATTATTTAGTATTTAGAAAATAGGCTTTTTATTTGCTGGGATCTGATTGGCTGGTGCTTACGAACATACGAACATACGAAATTTGCCAGCAGATAAAGGCCTAGAGGTCTATCAAGTCTGCTCGAATGTGCAGCTAGCACCCCTTATTCTGCAGCTGCCCCTCCCTTCCACCCTTCCCCTTCATTAACCCTCCCCCTTGTCCTGTCCCATCCTCGCTTGAAGCAGTCCACTGTTCTATTGCATACCCTTCTGCAGGTAATGCATTCCACCCAGCCACCACCCTCTCTGTAAAAAGTGTCTCCTCATCTCCCTCCTGAACCTTCCTCGCTCCAGTCTCATATCATGGCCCTGGTGGCCCTCCCTCCTTACTTTGAACAGCCCCTCTGTACCTGTCTTGTTTATTCCTTTCATGTATTTAAAGGTTTCAATCATGTCCCCCGTCTCTCCTCTCCTCCAGGTGAGTACATGTTCCAACTCCTTCAACCTCCTCTCATATGATAAGTCCCCAGACCCTTGATCATCTTTGTCACCCTGTGCTGCACTCCTCCAGTAACTTAATGTCCCTCTTCAGATACGGACGCCAGAACTGCATGCAGTACTCCAGGTGTGGTCTAACTAATGACCTATACAGTGGCAGAATCACCTCCTCCTCCTCGAGGATATACCCCTTGCAATACAACCCAGCATTTTGTTGGCCTTGCAGCTGCTCTTCCTACACTGTGCCGAGTTGTTCATTAACCCTGTGATGAGCACACCCAGATCCTCTCCTCCTCTGTCTGGGCTAGCTGCACTCCCCTAGCTGGTAGTCCTCCTTGGGTTCTTCATCCCAAAATGCATCACCTTGCACTTTTTGGCATTAAAGCCCAGTTGCCAGGTGTCTGACCAGGTTTCAAGCTTTGCCAGATCATCCTGCAACCCTGCCATCCCCCTAGGTCATCCACCACCGTGCCAACCTTGGTATCATCAGCAAACAGACTGATCTTGCTCTTGATGTCCCATGATGATAGTCTGCAATGAATATCCCAAACAACACTGGTCCCAACACCGAGCCCTGTGGGACACCACTTGTCACTGCCCTTGGGTGTGAGAGCTCCCCACCCACCACCACCCTCTGTTGCCTTCCCTGCAGCCAGTTTCCTACCCATCTCATCAGCATTGCACCTGCCCCTGTGCCTACTAACTTCCTTCCCAGCCTTCCATGTGGCACTGAGTCGAATGCCTTACTGAAGTCCAGATACAGGACATCCACTGCATGTCCCCTGTCCAGTTGCCTAGTTACCCAGTCATAGAACTCGACAGGTTGGTTTGGCAGGATCAGCCACGTATGAAGCCATGCTGTCTGCTGTCCTGTAGTCCTTTGGCCTCTAAGAGGGCCACCAGCCTCTCTTCAGGATAGTCTCCATTAGCTTACCCGCTGAGTGGATGTGAGGCTCACTCGTCTGTAGTTTCCCAGTTCATCCTTGGGGTCACTCTTGTGGAGGGGCACCACATGAGCCATCCTCCAGTCCTGAGGTACACACCCCAGATGTAGTGAGGCATTAAATAGGTCTGCAAAGGTCCTGCAAGGACCTCTGCCAGCTCCTTCAGTACCCTGGGGTGGATGCCATCTGCCTGGTGCCTTGTCCACCCTCAGTGCCTTCAAACCCTCTCGAACTCTGCCCTCCATGATTTCCCCATCTGTCACCACTTCCCCTCGTCTGCCATTTCTCCCATCTTGGGTGTCACCCCCTCTTCTCTTTAGTAAAATCTGAGCAAGTACTCATTGGTGCTTCCGCCTGTGTACCCTGCTTCCACCCAACTCCCTCCTTCCTAATCCTTACTATGTGGTCCTTACAGCTCCTTTTCTCCCTGATGTACTTAAAGAAGTCCTTCTCCCTTCTTAATGCCTTGTGCCAGCCTGAGTTCCGTAGATGCTTTGGCTCCCTTACTGCCCTTGTCACCTCCTTCGATTCTGTCAAGTACTCCTCTCTGTCCTCCCCCTCCCTGTTTTCTTGTATTTCCTAAAGGCAGCTCTTTCCTCCTTACCTTTCCATGACCTCCTTGTTCAACCAACTCGGTTTCTTAGCCCTAGCCTTCTTGCTCTGGGCTTTGCAGCAGGTTTTGGTTGCCTCCACTATCCCCACTTTATGAGCTCCCATCTCTGGTTAGTATCCATACTAGATTGAATTCTGGCCAGGTACCCTTTTACCACTTCCCCCATCCTCCCAAAGTCAGCCCTCCTGAAGTCCAGCACTCTTGTGCCAGATTCCACTCCTTCCTTGCCCATATCCAATGTGAGCATACTGAGTGGTGGTCACTCCCTGACAGCAGTTCCTCCACTGTAAGTTCTCTCACAAAGTCCCCATTTGCCAGCACAAGGTCAAGGGTATTCCCTAACCTGGTTGGTTCACTGACCATTTTCAGCAGGAAGCTGTCCTGGAAGGCATCCAGCAGCACCTGCTCCTTCTGTTCCTTGGTTGTTGGAGTGCTCCAGTCCACTCCTGGCATGTTGAAGTCTCCCACAATCACCACACTACCCTTCTCGCAGGTCCTCCTGATCTGTCCCTCTAGTTCCCTGTCTAACTCCTCCATCTGAGATGGTGGCCTGTACACCACTCCCATTCTAAGACTCCTATTCTTGGAATCCTGGATTTGTACCCAAAGTGACTCTGTACTACCCTCCTCCCCTTCCTCCCTTACACACTTCAGTCCTTCCTTCACATATAGTGACACCCCCCTCCTTTCCCAGTCACCCTGTCCCTACTGAAATAACCTGTACCCTGGTACAGACAGGTCCCAGTCATTATATTGGGTGGCCCATGTTTCCTGATGGCTGCAATGTCCACCTCTCCTCTGCCATGAGAACCTGCAACTCTGCAGTTTTCTCCCAAGGCTCCTAGCATTAAGGGTAACCACCTTCCACCCTTTCCCCCTCCTCCCATCCTGCCCTCCTTTCCTAGCATCACCAATAGTACTTGCCATTTGTCCTTTGTCACTGTTATGGGGGGTAAGCTCATATGATTTCCCAACCTGTGGTCTCTGCATATCTCTTCCCCAACTGCCACCCCCCACTCCTAGTTTAAACTCCCAACTTCCTCTATATATTCTTCCATCCTCTGCTTCAACACTTTCTTTCCTTCCTCACCAAGTGTAGTCTGTCCTTGGCATAGAGACTACTGTCCTCCCAGGTCCCTCCCCACCCCCAACAGCCCATACCCTTTAGCACAACATCAGGTTCTTAGCCATCTGTTAAATTCCTCTATTCTCAGCTTTCTTGTTGTGCTTGCCTTTGGCACCGGAAGTATCTCGGAAAAAGTTACTGATCTCCCTGCCCCCTCACATAATTGTGCTAGTTCCTCAAACCTCCTCTGACTATATCTACTGTCTTGTCAGCCAGGTCGTTTGTCCCAAGATGTATAATTAAATGAGGCTTGTCCCTACCCTTCTAGAATATTTCAGAACAGACTGTCCCACCCTTTCCGCTGTCATTCCTGGCATGGCCTCCACCCAAATGCGACTATGCCTCTCCGCCTTGCTACCCACCTAACTCCTCTTAGTATTGAGTCCCCAGCACTAAGATTCCACCCTCTTACTCCCTGCTTGCTTCCTTTCATCTCCCTCCTCATTTCCAGCTCCTCTTCTTCCTCCTGCACATTATTATGCCTTTTACCCTGTTGCAGTTCTCCCAGCAGAACTTCCCCCGCTCCAGTTTGGTCCAGGCATTTATCAATCTCCCATTTCATCACTTCCTCCTCCACCTTCTTCCTCTCTAGCAGTGCAAAACTATTTCTGAAGATCCTTCACAAATGCCTGCCCTCTCTGCATAGTAACCTGTTCTCTCCTTTCCACTCCATGACTTTTGCCACTTCTTCGCCTCCCTCACAAGTCCCTATTGCCTCCTTCCATTTGACTTTTGTCTCCTGACCTGGTTTCCTGGCAATCGTTCTTCCTGGCCTGGGTCCCTTTGTCTCTGCTTCCTTCTTCTGAGCCTCTCTCACCACTGTTGGCTTAAATTGCCCTCCCTCATCTCCCTTCTTCCTCCCTCCAGTATTGGGCTAAACCCACCCCAATCTGCCTTGCCTGTCTTAGTTCCTCCTGCAGACCCTCAATCTCCTTTCTAAGTTTTTCTATGTGGTTGCACACTAAACATCCTCCCACCTCAGGCAATGTTTAGAAAGATTGGTGCACCGCAGTTTTGCAGCCTCCACACCCTACCCATTGCTGTCGTTGCCCACCAGCGACCCCCCACCCTTCCAGATGCAGGATACCAAACACTCCCCAAGTCCCCACTCCTCTATCAGTGCAAAACATTCTTTTGTCCCTTACCTCTTTGTTGCACACGTTTAGATATGTTGAGCAACTGCTTTTATATTCCTATCCACACTCAAAAATACTTTAAGTAGCCATTGCACAACCTTCTTCAACTCCTACTCCTCCTTTACCCAATGCAATAACTATGTGAAGTAGTAATAATGAAAGTGCCTAGATTTGCATTTACTTCCTTCCACTGAGAGAGGCAGTCACCTCTTCACTTGCTGCAGTTCCTTTCCTGGATGTCTGCTTCTGTTATGACAGGTGCAAACTTTGCCTGTTTGAGGAAGTGATGTCAGAACCCCTAGTACAAAGGGAATAATTGACCAGGGTGGGTGGGTGAGGGTTTGGGTGGGTGGGACCAGTCAAGTCTTTTGGAAACAATCAGGTAGCTGAGGCCTCTAGTCAGACAATTAGCACCTTCCCCACTCAAAACTTTGCAGCTAGTGAAGCCAGCAACAATGAATCACTTCTACTCAAAGCCCCAACATAGGTTTGCTACCCAAAGAAACAGGACACCAATTCAAACAGCTTCACCAACAATACATCAAAATAGGTTTGGAATTATAAGATATAGGTCTCCAATTCAAAGAAACAGACCAGTTAAATTACACCAATTATGTTTAAAAAGAGAAGAAATAGCGCTCTATAAATGCAGCCTGCCACACCGTAAACCAAACAAATGAGCCACTTTTAGCTACCAAAACAGGTTTCAAAATTCCAACAGCCCCAAACAATACCCTGCTAGCCCTTAGTAGTAAGAAAGAAAATAAACATTCTACCAAGTAGAATCCATGAAAAACAATGTGAAACAAGAAGCTACTGTACTGTAGATCTGATCCTGTCCCCCTTCTAGTTCCTTCTGAGAAGCCAAAGCACTGACTCCACACCTGATTCAGCTCTGTCTCCCTGCTGAGTGAGACCTGGCCAGACAAATTAGCACCCTTCCCCCACTCAAAACTTTGCAGCTAGTGAAGCCAGCAACAACAGCTTCTGCCAGGGAGGTACATTAACTTTCAGTAGATGCCCAGCAAATACAAAATCCCAGTCAGCTGATCTCATCACCACCTCAGAGGTCCATGTATTCCAGAAACCACTACAGACTACAGCTGGTGAGACCACACATTCATCCGACAGGAAAACCAGGGAAAAAAAAGAAAGATGTTAGACCAACTGTCAGTAAATTTTGACTTAGCAAGTATTCTAAATGTTCAAAGTTTACTTACCCAGAAGGAGGAGGCACCAATTACATTGAAAAGAAGCCACCCTGAAGAAAAAGAAAAATAACCAGTAAGTGAAAGATTCAAGACAGTCACGATGAGTTAGATGGAACTGACAGAGCGAGGCAGGAGAAATTACTGTTAAAAATATTAACTGGGTAGTGACAGTTTTCCAGCAATGGACTACTCACGACAACATTGACATAGAGCAGCATGAAATTACTTTTGAAATATTAAATAACCATATCCGATGGTTTTTTGCAGAGGTTCATGTGGCAAATGGCAAGGAATACTCTGTGGCAGGTGACTGTGTTTTGCGGGTGGAAATCAACCACCGCCTCAGAAATACAGAAATCCACCAGCCAGTAAGCATAATTTTGGACCCCACATTTACCAGCTCCAACAATGTCCTGCAGTCAGTCCTAAAAAGACTGCAAAAAGAACAGAAAGACATGCTGAACCACTACCCAGCCATAACAGAAGCAGAACTCTGTAAACTAAGGGACAGCCCCATGCTATGCCCTGAAACTGTACCTGGTTTAGTACACAAAGTCTGGTTCAATGTGCAGCTGCACATGGCCAGGCACAGTCAGGAAGGGCTCAGAGACCTCACCCGAGATTCCTTTACAATGAAACTGGATGGCAGTGGGACAAAATACATCACACTGTCCCACAACAAGCAAACTAAAAATCACAAAAATCCACAAGAGCAAAACAAAGAGAATGCTCAATGTTTCATCTATGAGGAAAAAAGTAACCTGCTATGCCCTGTGCTGTCCTTCAAGAAATACCTGTTGAAAACGTCATCAGACCCAAAGTGCTTCTGCTTGCACCCCAGAAGGCTACCTCAAGAAGTACCGAACGTGGAAAAATACAAGTTTACCTGTGAGCCAATGGGCAAAAATTACCTGATGGCCTTAATGCTGAAACCAAGCAGGCAAACCTCTCACAGTGGTACACAAACCCCAGCATTAGAGCTACTGCAGTGCAATTGCTGTCTAAAGCAGGACTCACCAACTGAGAAATCATTGCAGTAACTGGCCACAGATCAGAACAAAGCCTAGCCAGTTACTGGACACCGTCTTCAGAGAGCACTGGAGTTCAAGCTTAAAAGCAGGAAAAGCAGAGCAAGACACCCAGAAATCCACCCAGTCCTTGCAGCAGATCACAGAGGAAGATATCCAGCACTACAGAAGCAGCAGCAGCTTGTTACATACTGATGAGAGTAACATCTGGACACAACACATCCTCTAGCCCTCCAACTGCACATTTAACTGGTCAATTAATTTTATCAGTTACAACAAATAATGGCCTCACCATTTTATTATTTTGACCAGAACCAAAAGTTACAAAGTTCTACAGCATGGTTTAAAAGCATTTCAGTTGTTTTCAACTGTCCTAAAAAGTAAGTATTTTTTTTCTTTTCTTGACATTAACAGAGAAATCAAATAAAAAAATGTTTGTTTATAAAACAAAATAGCCTATATCTTTTCTTTCTACAGTAAGCCCATTTTCTAAGTGCAATAATACCCTCCAGCACAATAATACCCTCCGGGGTGGGCGGTATGGGCAATACCAGATCTTCCAGGGGCTATAAGGCCCTCTGCCTGTGGTGTCGTGCTTCATTATGCCCCTGTGCAGTCCAGTATTGCCCAATACCAGCCATCCTGTTGGATATTATTGCTTGCCTGATCCACAATCATTAATTAGGTTGTCATCAGATTATATAGAGTTTTTTACTTCCTTTGTCCTTCTTTTGCAGATCGTTTTCACTTATTGAGAATTGGCACCATGATCATCTTATCAAGACCATTTTCCAGACTCCAAAAAACCTTTGTGCCTTTTTTTCTTTTGAGAACTGCCCATATGAGCATGGTTTAGATCTAGTTCCATTAAGCAGGACTGTATCTCTGGATGGAGTACTGTAGCTTCTTCCATATTTGCTTGGCTTGTGTTTTACTTCGCTTTATTTTACTGTAGTCTCTGTAATGCACTGGTTAGCTTATTTGGAAGGGTCATTTATGCTACAATTAGGAACGGTCATACCCATTTCCTCTCAAATTAATTTTCTTGCAGACTGGTGTCTTTGATGCAGGCAACACAAATCTATTTTCAGCATTTACAACTGACGTAGCATTTACATTCTCTTTGTTTTTGGATTTTTATTTTGTGCTGTTCACTGTTTTGGTGCAGAACAGAGTTCAGCTTTGGCATTGTTGGGCTCTGAATGTCAATTTAAATTCTCTTTTGCTCTGGCAGTCATGTCAATGAAGGAAACAAATGCTGAGTCCTTGAAGAAGGCACCATCATCTGGAAATGCCATAGAACCAAACATGCAAGGAGAATCAACGTCATCCACCACATCTGGTCCAATGTACTATCAACATTAAAAGAACAAAACAGTCCAGTTAACACATATGTTAGGGACTACAATAAGGCAAACTATGAAGAAATGAAGATGTACATGAGAAAATTTAACTGGGAGACAGCATTTAGGGGTAAAGACACTGAAGAGATGTGGGAAGTATTCAAGAACAATATAATATATGCTATGAATAGATATGTACCATTAAGAAGGAAGTATAACACTGGAGGAAGGATACCTCCATGGTTTAACACAACTATTAGGAAATCTATTAAGAAGAAGAAAGGGGCTTATAAATTGGTGAAGTTTAGAGGTACAGATACACTAGGGGCTATTTATAGGGGTAGAATAAATGACTGTACAGTACAAGTCACATTAAACTGTTCCCTCAACTCACTGGTGTAGCATTGCTCAATGAGTTTCCTAATCTGTGCAGTGTTTAATTCAATGAAACATAGAAACATAGAATTTGACAGCAGATAAGGACAGCTTGGCCCACCTAGTCTTCCCATTTTTCTACCTAAAAGATAAGCTGCAGATCCTAGTTAACCAACAGCTTACTTCCTCCTACCCCCCACTAGGACTGCCTTATGTCTGTCCCATGCATTCCTGAATTCCCCCACTGTTTTTGACTCCATGACTTTCTCAGGGAGGCTGTTCCATGCATTCACAACCCTCTGAAAAAAATACTTCCTCATTACCTCTGATCCGTCCCTCCTCTATCTTCAAATTGTGCCCCCTTGTTCTTGCACATCTCTTTTTCTGAAAGATGCTACCCTCTTGGACTTTGTCAATTCCCTTGAGGTACTTGAAAGTTTCTATCATGTCCCCTCTCTCTCCCTTCTTTCCTCAAGGGTATACATAATTAATGAATTATTAAAAGTTTAGTATTGGTTTGCAACTAACTGGTAGGACTATAAACTTTATTTTCAGCTGAGTGCTTATGAGTTTCATTTCAGAAGGCAGACTAAACAACTCTTAAAGAATGCTGTGATATTTATAAACAATGCTCTTAAGGGATGCTGTGATATTTATAAACAATGCTCTTAAGGAATACTGTAATATTTATAAACAGTGCCATGAAAATGCATTGCATAAACACTGCAAAACAGCTACTGCCATATCACTAAACAGGTACAAGTGAGTTGAATAGGCAGTGAAGAATGGTTGGAAAAGAATTAAAAGCTTCAACAATTTGAGCTGCCACTGCAGTAGAATCACAAAAAAAAAAATGCTACACCAGTGAGTTGATGGAACAGTTTAATGTGACTTGTACTGTAGCAACGCCAGCAAATGATAATAAGAAATCATTTTACTACTATGTGAATAGCCTTAGAAAAGCTAAACCTCAAATAGGTCCTATAAACAAGGATGGCAAACAAATATAAGTTTCTAGGGAAATGGCAGAAGCCTTTAATGATTACCTCCTGGGTGTGTACCAGTCCAGGGAGGAGATCAAAGGGACAGAGGGTGAATCAGGAACAACAAACACCACAAGAATTTCTACATTTGATTTAAGGGAAAGATTGATAAGGTTGAATTCCAACAAATCTCCAGGTTTGGATGAGTTGCATCCTAGATTATGAGAAGTATTAGATGGGATCTATGACAAGTCAGTGAATGTAATATCAATGGGGTACAAAGCAGCATAGGAAATTCAGCATCTAGCAGTACTGCACTAATATTACATGTCAAAAGCAAAGTCAGTACAAGTCACAATGGCATATCAGAAATAGTAGTACACAGCTATGAAAAATCACACACCAACAAACAAATGGCAACAGCATTTGAAATTCCCATGCTTCCAACAACAAATCTCTACCAAATCCAATGCTCCAACACCTCATTGAGTCCCCCACACCTCTTATACCATGCCACTACACCAGCAAAAAAACTTGTGCAACCCACTAAAATAATCAGCCCTCCACCACCTGCCACACATCAAAAAGTACAGATCATGCACTGAACGGCAGCACACAATCTGTACTTTTCCAACATTCTCCACTTACTTGCATCAGTATTCTATCTTTTTTATCATTAATCTGTTGTTTTTACCAGGGGGTTTATCTCCAACCCCCCCCCATAACTAAATATAATCAACTCCAAGGACACACATACCTTGGAGCAAGGAGCAATTCTGAACGCCTTCACTTTTTCTCCCTTATGTGGTTCTAGCCCCCCCATACACGTTCCCAACATGCGCAGTCTACCCTCTTCATGCAGACCATCCTTTTGCAGGCTTGGCTGTGTGGTAAGTGCTCTCATTGAGCAGTCGGGATACTGATCAGATGTATTATCAGAACCAATGGCACAGATATTCCAGAAAACTTTGGAAGAAGTGAGAGTAGTAGTGGATTGGAAGGATGCACGTTTGGTCCCTATGTTCAAAAAAGGGAACAAAGCAAAATACAACAACTATAGGCCTGTGAGTTTGACTTGCGTTGTGGGTAAGATATTGGGAGGCATAATAAAAGAAGAAGTTGAGGAGCATATAGGAAGGAAGGGTTTGGAAGCTCCAACACAACACAGTTTTAAAAAGAACAGATTGTGTCAAACACATCTCCTATATTTCTTTGAGCCAGTAAGCAGGGCACTGGATTGTAATATACCAGTGGACATAATCTTACTAGACTACAGTATTCAGAAGCATTTGATAAAGTTTGACATGGGCAGATCGCACCACACAAACCTGGTAGAGTTCTATGACTAGGTGACATGGGAACTGGACAATGGCCATGCTGTGGACATTCCATACTTGGTCTTCAGTAAGGCCTTTGATTCAGTGTCACATGGGAGATTGGGGGGAAGCTGGAGTATGTGGGGGAAGGACCAAAAATGGTGACCTGGATGAAGAACTGGCTGAAGAGGAGACAGCAAAGGGTGGTGGTAGGAAGGGAACTCTCATCACTGAGAGCGGTGACGATTGAGGTACCACAGGGATCCATGCTGGGACCATTACTGTTCAGGATTTTCATTGCAGATGTCTCAAATGGGCTCTGGAACAAAATCAGTCTGTTTGCAGATGATACCAAGATGGGAGCTGTGGTAGATGACATGGGGGGAGGGGTTGCAGGAGGACCTGAGTAAACTGCAGGAGTGGGCAGATAAATGGCAGCTAAGGTTCAATACCAAGAAGTGCAGGGTTATGCACTTTGGAGCCCAGAATGAGGGGCGGGATAATCACTTAAATGGGATTCAGTTGGATTGCTCCACAGAAGAGAAGGACCTAGGGGTGATCATAACAGGGAACATGAACAACTCTGTTCAGTGCAGAAGGTCAGCAGCAAAAGCCAACAAAATTCTGGGGTGTATAGCTACAGGGATCTCCTCCAGAAGTAGGGAGGTTATCCTGCCCCTGTATAGATCGCTGGTCAGGCCCCACTTAGAGTACTGCATGCAATACTGGTGCATGTTCCTGAAGAAGGACATCAAATTGTTGGAGGGGGTACAGTGTAGAGCTGCAAAGATGATCCAGGGATTGGAGGGCATGCCATATGAAGAAAGGCTGGGAGAGCTGAATATGTACTCTCTGCAAGAGAGGAGGGACAGGGGAGATATGATTGAGACCTTTAAGTACCTGAAGGGAATAAACAAGACTAATACAGAGAGGATTTTCCAGAGGAGAAAGGGGAGGGGCATGACAGGACACCAACTGAGATTGAAGGGGGGTAGATTAAGGAGAGAGATGAGGAGACATTTTTTCACAGAAAGAGAGGCAGACAAGTGGCACTCCCTGCCGGGAGAGGTAGTGGCCTGCAAGATGGTAGACAGCTTCAAGAGGAGTTGGGATGGGGAAGGGGAAAGGGTAACAGGATGGGGGAAAGGAGGGACAGCAGCATTATAAGGTGCTAGCTGTGCACTCGCACAGACTCTATAGACCATGAAGCCTGTTTCTAATGGCATTTTCGTATTTTCATATGTACCACATGCAAGCTAGTTTCCAGGTTAAAGGATATTGGGATAACTATGGCTATTCTGAGCTGGATAGCCTCATGGTTAAAGGACAGACAGCAAAGAGTCAGCATCAGAGGAAATGTTTCAGAGTGGGGAGAGTGATAAGTGGAGTGCCCCAGGGGTCAGTTCTTGGACCAGCTTTTCTCAATGTCTTTGTTTCTACTACGCAGAGCACCAAAGGGGCATGGCTCTGAAAATTTGCAGATGCCATGAAAATGGAGGTCATAGTTAATAATAAATATTCTATTGTAAATTTTCAGAGGGAGATTAATAGTTTAGAGACTTGGGCCCTGAATAACAAATTAACTTTTAACCTTGAAAAATGTAAAATAATGCATTTTGGTACAAATAATAAAAAAAGCCAAATGCTATTTAAATGGTAGGGAACTACAAACAGCTGAAAATGAAAAAGACCTGGGTATAATGGTAATGAATAACCTAACTTCTAACAACCAATGCAAGGCCATGGTAAATAAAAGAAATAGAATACAAGGCTGTATAGGTCATAACATTAAGCGCAGGGACAGAAAAGTTAAAATCCTGCTGCATACAGCACTTGTTAGGCCACATTTGGAATGCTGTGGGCAATTCTGGGCACCACTCAGAAAGTAGGATGAGGCCTTGTTGGAAGGGGTCTAGAGAAGGGCAACCAAGATGGAAACAAATATTAGGCACCATACATATGAGGAAAGACTATTAGAATAAGGCATGTTCTCTTTAAAATGTAGGAGAATGAGAGGGGACTTATGATACATAAAGCTCACCAAAACTGGGATGTTTGGCAATGAGTGGGACTAGAGACAAAGATCCATGATAGGGAAACTAGGCTGCACAGTAAGCAGTTAAAAGGGGAAAATATCGAAAAGAGCTAAGCGGTACAGTAAATGGCTGAATCAAAGTGTGGTATCAACTTAGAACTTCTTAACCAAAGGATCTATGACAGTTGGTTGACAATTTCGTTGTTGACCGACATTACAGCGACTCCCTTATGTTGACCACATTTGCAGTTGGCATGAAGGGAGTTACATTTGACTGTGTTTTCTTGGGGCTTCACCCCAAACCTCCCATGTGTGGGGGCTCTGCCCCCCACATCCCTCGCTATCACTCTACATGGCGCTGGTGTGCCCCCACTTGGAGTACTGTGTACAGTACTGGAGACCGCATCTCAAAAGGGACATAGACAGAATTGATATGGTGCAGAGGAGGGCCATGAAAATGATTCAGGGACTGCACCATATGGCATACCAGGACAGGCTGAGGGAACTCAACATGTACTCCATGGAAAAGAAGAGGGAGAGGGGTGGTATGATTGAGACTTTTAAGTGTATGAGAGGTATAAATACGGTTAACATTCAGGAGCTTTTCCAATTGAAAGATAGTGGGAGAATGAGAGGGCATGACATAAGGCTGAAGGGAAGGAGGTTCAGGAGTAACACAAGGAAGTTCTTCTTTATAGAGAGGGTGGTGGACCCATGGAATAGCCTACCCAAGGAGGTAGTGGGGGACAAAATGGTAAGTGAGTTCAAGAGCACATGGGATAGACATAAAGGAGGGGAGAGGGAATAGTACCAAGTAGGTTCTTAGGCAGACTAGATGGACCTTGCAGTCCCCTTCTGTTGTCACTTTCTATGTTTCTAAATTAGTGAATTCAGGAATGGTGTTTCACATTTTGACTAGTCTTTTTTGCATGCTGCTCCCTCGATAGATTTGATGTTGAATTATATTATACAAGAATGTAACAGCATTTGTAATCACTTTGTCCCTGTCTGTCACTTACGTATAGAGCTGTGCTGAAGTTTAAATTCGTGTGAGAAGTTGCTGTTAAGCAGTCAAAATTCTCCTCTGCAGAGCTTTGCAAAATTTCCCCCACCCTCAGAAACTTCAACTTCACCCAAAATTGTGAAGTTCCGTCTGCAAAGTGCAGAATTTTGCCCACAAATTGTGGAATTTTGCCTGTGAATGGTGAATTTCTGCTGTTTGCAGGTGAAATTCTGCCATTTGTAGAAGGAATTCTGCACTTCGCAGTAGAACTTTGCCATTCTGTGCTTCGTGAATTTCATGAAGTTGCACATATTCTCATATTAAATCATGGGGCTAAGTTTACCAACTTTGCCCAGCTCTACTTATGCAGTAAAAGTAAAAGTCAGGAACAGATCACCCCTTGTCTGGTACAATTGATGCAGAAGAGAGACAGGGCCTGGAAATCTTTGAGAACACAGTGTACAAAACCAATATTGCTTGAATATAAAAAACTAAGGAACAAATGTAAACAACTGGTTAAAAAGACAAAAATGAAATATTATTTTAATTCCCAATTTCAATTTTCAAACAGGCAAATTGTCAAATACTAAATAATCTCATGGGAAAGACCAGTTCCTCATCAATACCACTTCTGACTACTGACTAAGGTAATTTGACAAATTCAATTGAAATTGTCACAGAGCTCAATACCACTTTTTTTGGAACCACAAACATTGTTCCATTGGCTGATCTATCAGGTCATGAGCAGATTGGAATTGGGACTAGGTGTGGTGGTTCAGTGCTGGTTTTAAGTTTAGATCACTGTAGATGACACTTTAAGGTACCTTATGCATTTGAATTTAAAAACTAGAATGGGACTGGGTAATATTGATCAAAACTCTTTTCTTTGATTATTGATGTACTGGCTAGTAATCTGTACATTTTGTATAACCATTTGTTAGCTACTGGTGAGGTCCTGAGACTGTGGAAGCAGGCAACTGTGGTTCCTATTTTTAAATCAGTAGAGTGAACCCTGACTAAAATATATTGACCAATATCCCTACTTGCTCCAGAGTCTAAGGTTTTTGAGAGGATTTTTTTTTACCAATTTAAGGAGTTCTCAGATAAAATATCCAACACCTTGCTGGCATGTTTTTTTTTTAAACAATCATAGCACACATACAGCTGTGCTTGAAGTCACAGAAGATCTTCATGCAGCCTTGGACAACATGGACACAGTCAGTGTGAATACTTTTAGTACCAGTGCTCTCCTCCAAAGCTGCTTGAAAGCCTGAAATTCATTCTAGTCAATTCAGTTTTCTAACTTGGTTTTCATTCCATTATTTTAACATTTGGAGGGGTTCTCGGTCTCATCATTTGGCTGAATCATGATCAGCCTGACTACTGTTGTCAAGGTGACCACTCAGTGGTCAGAAAGGTCACTTAAAATTTTAAAAATGCCAATATGAGCTGAGGTCCCATTTCCCTCTCTCTTTTTTGTGTAGAAACCACTCTCTGGTGTCATCTTTTATATACTTTGCTCTGGTCCATAAAAGGCTCACAGGTGACCACTGGGGACCTCACCAGTTAGGAGAAGACCACATCTCTCCTGTCTGCTGTGGAACGTTAAAGGTTTAGCAAGCTCAACCCTGGCTAATACAGAGATTTCATCACATTTCTTATGCATCTTTCTTAATTAAAAAGAAAAGAATGTTTACATGGGTGCACCTGTGGTGTGTGGCCAAAATTAAAATGAAATACAGTGCTCCCTCTTTTATCTGCCAACCTCTGTCATCCTAAATGTTGGCAGGTAAAAGCGGGTGGCAGTTAATAGAGGTAAAGTGTGAGATAACATTTCTGGAAAATGGGACAGGAGCTCACATTGGTGGTAAGCGAGGGTGGCAGATAAAGGAGGGGGTTGGATAAAGGAGGGAGCACTGTAGTTATAATACCAGTGCCCCCCAAAGCTGCTTGAAAGCCTGCAATTTATTCAAGTCAATTCAGTTTTCTTTCCTGTTTTTTATTCCATCATTTAAATATTTAGAGACGTTCTTTGTCGCATCATTCAGCCGAATCATGATCAGCCTGACCTCCGATAGGATGAGTGGGTCACCTTGCTGTTGGTGGTCAGACCGACCATGATTCGGCTGCATGATGAGACCAAGAACCCCTCTAAATGTTTAAATGATGGAATAAAAACCAAGTAAGCAAACTGAATTGACTTGAATAAATTGCAGACTTTCAGTCACCTTTGGGGCTGAGAGCACTGGTACTATATCTATTTGATTTTGATTTTAGCCACACCAGGTGCACCCCTGTAAACTTAAAACAAAAAATAAGAAAGATGCATAAGAAATGTAATAAAATCTCTATATTAGCCCGGGTTGAGGTTGCTAAACCTTTAACATTACACAGTCAATGTGTGCTCTTCCTGGATCTTTCCAAAGCATTTGATCTAGTACAGCAATGTCACCTGCTTGTCAAACTTTGGGCTTTTGGTTTATCTGTTTCTGCAGCATCCTGGTTCTGAGAACCACCTGACTGACAGATGTCAGTCAGTCTCTTTGAATTCGGTTTCTTTTCTACTTATCAAAATCACTACTGAGTACTCCTGGGATCAATCCGAGGGCCTATTTTGTTTAGCGTTTTCCTGAACGATCTAGCTCATATTTTGCATAGCTCTGAATCTCATTATCATGTACAGTATGTGGATGATATTGCTTTGTACAGAAGGGTATCTAATGTGAATGATATAGCCAGATATTTGTAGCCTGACTTTAAACTGGTATAAAAATGTTTTTTTTAAAAATGACATTCTGCTGAATGTTGGTAACACAAATATAACCACTTTGGTACAAAACAAAAATTAAAGGCTTTACCCCCCCCAAACTTTTTTTATTTATGTATTTATTTATTGAAATAATCAGTTTTACAACCTTTGAGTCAGGGACTCGTTTACAAAGGTACCTCATCATTGGAGGGGGGAGACAACAATTAAGTGAGGTTTAAGACAGAGGTTACATACAGGTGAGATACATAAATACACTGTAGAGTAGCAGGCAACAATTATACAGGTACAAGCATATGTTGGGTTACACGCATCATTGTATAACATCATACACATCGGTATATCATACACATCGGTGTATAGCATCATTGTTACGGTCTGTTCAATTGTACCAGCATCCAGGCGTCTATGGAACCCAAAGGGCATAGAGCTAAGTGAGACAGGGTTTTGGTCCACTACAGGCAATTACAACATCGGCTGTCAATAATGTGTTGGTGGAGGGCAATTTTGAACCGGCCAATCCCAGGGATCTTAGTGATAGCCTCAGGAATGGAGTTAAACCAGGCCAGAGCTTTATGATAAAAGGATCTTTGGCAGCGAGAGGTCCTTGCCTGGGAACTATGAAGGTGGCTGCAGTGGAGTTACGGGTTGGTGAGGCCGGACAGCCAGCTGCAGGGATGAGGAGACCCCTGGTGGGCAGACCCCTGATATGGATTTTTTGGCCAGTAGGCAGGTATGATATTTCAGTCTTTCCTCAAGAGTGAGTATGTTAGCAGCGGAGTATAGCAGGCAGGTGTGGGTTCTGCTGTGGGCACCGGTGAGGAGCCTGCAGGCTTTGTTAATAGAGGTCTGGACTTTTGTTAAGGAGGAGGGGTCAGCCACTGCGTAAATTGGAAGTCCGTAGTTGGCCAGTGACAACACAGATGAGGTAATGGCTAGTTTTAAGGCAGATTCTGGGAGGCAATCTTTATGGCGGTAGAGGAGCCCGATCCTGGAGTTCATGGCTGATGACAGGGCTTTTAGGTGGGCGTGGAAAGTAAGGCCGGAGTCAAAAGTGATGCCCAGGTACTTATATGTTGTTACCTGTTCTAGTGTGAGGAGCATGCTGGTGGTGATGAAGGGGTGTCCTTGGCTGTTTTGCCGATGTGAGAACAGCATGGACTTTGTTTTTTCAGGTTCAGGACTAGTCGATGGTTACTGAACCATTTTCTGGCTTGGAGGAAGGCGCTTTGCAAGCCTTGGAGTAGGAGTGGCTGAGTGTATGCTAGGATTGCTGCATCATCAGCATAGAGCAGTATTTTGTTGGAGCAGGAGCTTGGGAGGTGTTAAGGAATAGACTGAAGAGGGTGGGTCCAAGGATGGAGCCTTGCGGGACCCCTGAGAGTACTGGTAGGTTGGAGGAGAGGGTCCCATTTAGCGTAACCTTTTGGGACCTGTTGTGCAGGTAGCTTGAGAACCAGTTCAGGGGCCCAGAAGAGAATCCCAGTAGGTTTAGGGAGTTTAACAGCAGTGTCAAATGCCTTGGATAGGTCCATGAAAACTGCCCCTGCAAGTTGACCCTTGTCAAGTGCAGAGTGTATGTGGTGGGAGAATTCCAGGAGGGCGGTGGACGTGCTGTGGCCAGGACGAAACCCATGTTGCTCAGGACATAGAAGGTCATATTTAGCTAGGTATTCTGTGAGCTGTGAGGTTACTATTTTTTCTAAAGCTTTGGAGAGGGGGGGGGGAGGATGGAGATGGGCCTGTAGTTATTTGGTAGTATACGGTCCCCTGACTTATGGATGGGGGTTACTTCAGCCTGCTTCCAAGCATCTGGAAATTGGCCTAAACCTGAGGATTTATTTATGATGAGCGTGAGGGGGATAAGCATGACATCCAGCGTGAGGCGGAGCATCCTGGAGTCAAGAGGGTCATTACTTGGTTTATGAGAGGCGAGGGACCTTAGAAGAAAAGGTTTGGCATCCTGGGGTGAGATCATCCGGAAATGGAATTCGGCCTGGAAGTGGAGTGTAGGTGGGCATGAAACTGGGTCAAAATGGTCAGGAGAGAACTGCACTTAAGTCCGTGAAGGTTTTATTAAGGCAGTCTGGTAATACATGTTGGGTCCGTTGAGACTGCCCCATTAATGACAATCTGAGACGGAGGGGGGAGCGGGTCTTACCATTCAGTTTCTTTAATGTTGTCCCAGAAGGCTCTGGATGAACCCCAGGAGGATGTCAAAAGCAGCCTGATAGTGTATGCTTTTGCCTGCTTGATGGCCCAGGTGCATTGGTTATGGCTGCCCATAGGTTTGCCTGTCTGCCACCCTACCAGAGTCATTTGCTATGTCCAAAGATTATCTCTCTTTTAGTTGCTGGATCAGTGCAGGCGATATCCATGCAGAGGTCCATTTTTTTGTCGAGATGTGGTGATGGGGCAAACAGGTCACAGGCGTGTTGAAGGTCAGTGAGGTAGGTTAGGCAGAGTTTGTGTCAGATGCATGGGCCACTGGAGTCCAGTTGACTTGTGCGAGGTGACGCTTGAGGTTATCTAGACCTCTGGGAGAAGTCTGCATCGAGGTGTTGCTGCACGCAGGGCTGAGTGTGGGAGGACCAAAAGCAGATGACAGGGATGATCGCTAAGTGAGTCCGCAAGGACTTGTACAGATGCCAATTTATGTGTGGCGGTTACAGAGGACTACGTCCAGGAGTGAGCTGGTTCTCTGCTTTGTTAAGTCTAGTGGGCTGAGTGACCATTTGAGATAGGTCAAGGGCTGCAAGCTCATCCTTTATATTATCAGACGAGGGGCTGAGCCAGTTGGTGTTTAAATCTCCCAATATTAGTTGTTCAGCCTTCTGGGGTAGGGTGGAGAGGTAGTCAAGGAGGGAGGTGATGGCTAGATTTTTTGTACTCGGGGGTATGTAAGCCGTGGTTAGGTATAGGGGGCCACGACCAGGATAAGGTGTGATTTTGAGAGTAATGGCTTGCGCCCCATGGTTGAGCTCAGGGGTAGGGAGGGCATGACCCAGAACCGAGTCGCGCAGGTAGATTGCACACCCCCCTCCATGCCTGCCCGTCCTATCAGCCCTGAACAGGGAAAAACCTGGTAGAGAGACGGCTGAGTCAGGCGTGAGTAGGGAGAGCCAGGTTTCTGCTAGCATGAGAATGTCAGGGGAATATTGCGTGACCCAGCATTGGAGAGCTGCAGTCTTCTTAAGGAGACTATATATTTCATGAAAGCAATTCGTAGACCTTTGCCACAGGTGGGCTGGGGCATGGCAGAGCTGACGGGCCCAGGGTTTGGGTGCACATTGCCTGAGAGCAGGAGCAGCAGAAAAATTAGACGCCTCACAGGGTAGTGGTTGTTGAGGGTGGGGTGCATATGAAGCTGCCGAGACCTCACAAGGGTGGTGCATGGGACGGGAAGAGAAAAAAGAATCGGAGACACTAGCGAGGAGAGTGACCATTTGTGATAGAATTCGAGATACTGAGGGTTGCGCTTTGGCGGTGGGTGGGGGTAGTGTGGTAGTCCAGGGTTCGGGATGGATTTGGGGGGATGGACTGAGAGGTAGGTGTGCAATAAGCTGAGAGAAAAACAGGGTATTGAGTGTGGGGGATTGTGGTTTGGTCAGGGCAGGTCAGTGGGGGATATAAAGGGTTGAGGGTAGCAGTGGGTGCTGTGGTAGGAGAAGTACAAGAGGCGAGGATCATGTTTGTGAGAGATATATCAGTAGGAGAGTAGAAATTGAGTGCCGAGCCTCTAGTGCTGGAAGGATATAACCAGCAAATGGGAAAAGTCGACTGATTGGTTCTGGCACCTTCGTGGGTATGCCTATATAAGGAGAGACGACCAAGGGTGGTGGTGGTGAGGGGAGCCAACGAGCAGCGCCTGGGCGGGCAGAGTCACTAGACAAAGGAGCCACTGGCAAATGTAGCTCAAGCTTGTCCTGGTATGTACCTGGGAGGTCCGCTTTGTTTTCATCCCCGCTGGCAACGGAGGGAGGGGAGGACTCCTGGGTTCAGTCCTCACGACCGCCTGGAGGAGAGAGGAGAAAAAAGACAGGCTGATTAAGTAGGGTTCGGGAGGGCTACCTAGTTGCTGGGGGGCGGGGGTAGGGATTCAAAGCAATCGCAACAGTAATCAAGCAGGGAAGGCAAGAAATGCTTCTAGGTAGCAGTTTATAATTAAATGCAGAAACGGTTTCAACGGGGAGGCTATGCACAATTCACTTAAGCAGTAACTTAATTAAACATTTGAGTGAAACTGTTGTTGAGAGAGTGGACAGTTTCAAGTATCTCTGTTTTACTATAGACCAGACTTTTTCTTTTAGAGAACATATCTCCACACTGGTTAAGTCAGTACATTCTCACCTTGGTCAGTTTTTTAGACTAACAAATTGTCCATTCACGCTAAGAAAGTCCTGGCTCAGTCCAAACTCCTGTCATTAGTGGACTATTGGCTTCCAGTCTATGCCACTGCAATTCACTGACCTTCAAGGAGTTAAAATTCTATACAATTCCACATGCAGATTTGCTGCCTCCAGCCCCAAAGTTTATCATTACTTCACTCTTTACAAACACCTTGGCTGGCCTTTTGACTCACACATTACTTATTTTCCCCTCATCAGTTTTACACACTTCCTAAGAGGCCTGATCCAATTTTTATTTATGGCTGATGCTAGCCCTAACACTGTCTGTCTGAGTAATAGATCTGCTCGTGCTTATTTCATAAGATCCCCACTCTTACGTTCTTCCCTGGGCAAACATTCTTTTGTTTTATAAAGCCATATCGATTTGCAGAATACATTTAAAATGGTGTTAAAACAAATTGTTTGGCCTTATCTCTGTGCAAGTGTAATGTCACCTGATTACCGTATACATGGATGTATTGCATATTTATTCTGTATTGTTGCTCTTGTTTATATCTCTGGATCCCCCCTTGACATTAGGCATCTAATGCTCTTGGGTCCTACCCGGTTATCAAATTACAACAAAGAAAAAAGTTAAAACATATGTATTAAATCTGGGTTATGTTTTGGCATTAAGTTTGGTGGGGTTCACTGGGGTGGTGGATGGGGTGGGCAGAGCTGTGGTTCAAAAAATCCTAATATCCCATTCCATTAAAACAGTAAACCCTGACTCATTCATAATATATATATTTTTTTACAATTCATTTTCTGTCTTTTTGAGATACCCATACTAGCTTGCTTAGTATACAGCCCTGCAGGCAGGCCATACACAAAGTAGGTGCTTTTTTTGGGCATGACCCAGAACCTGTAGCTTGTTTTGCATATGGTGCACTATCAGACAAGACTTAGACTTGCACCTTACTTTGTGTATGTCCCTGTGGGCCATGGACAAAGTAAATAAACAATTGGGCATGGCCCCAGGCAGTAGCTTGTTTTGGTGTGGCCTTTGGGTCAGGTGCAAGTGAGTACCCCATTTGGCATGGCTCCAGACCTGTTGCTTTGTTTGCCATTGGTCTGTGAGCCTTATGAAAAGCAGATGAACCATCAGGAGTGGTCCCAGTCCTGTAGCTCACTAGAACAAAGCCCTGCCTTGTGGGGTCAACATAACTGAGGGACCTGAGTCATTTTATCTCTTTTGTTGTTTGACATCCATATTCAAGGTTATGTTAGAAAATGGCATAGTGCCTCCACCTCCACCTGGTGAAAGGTTAAAGTGGGCCTGTTGTAAGTTTGGTACAACCTCCTGAGATGCAGTACCCACCCATCTCCCCTACTATTTCTCCACACCCGTAAACCAACACACTGCAGTGACAGTCCCCACAAAGCATGCACATAATACTATAACTTAAATACTATTCAAGCAAGGACTTTAAACAAAGAATAAGGGATTTTATTTAGGGTCAGGAAGTGGGCCCTAAAAGGGAGGAAAAAAGAGGTTAATAGCAGTGAGAGTAACTTGTGGTTGGTCTTCCGTGTCCTTCTAGGCTCAGGCTGCTCTTGTTCTGGCCACTCTTCAGCACTCTCCAGGGCAAAGCTAAATTAATGATATCCTTGGATTTTAACTATGTGCCCTTCCTGGGCCAGCCCTGAAATTGTGCCCACCCCAAAACACAATGCACAATAAAATAGCTTGCTTCATCATGCTGTACTGGGGGGCCCTACCCTCTCCTCATTGGTATCAGCATTATATCCCTTAATTGCTACTAGGAAGTTCTCAGTGTTTCACTGGGTACCCAGCCATGTAAATGATGTAGGCTTAATGATGTTGCATGTGGTTGGCAAGCAGTGGGGGTGCACTTAAAATAAAGTTAGCAATGCTTTGTGAAAAGGAAACTCCCAAACCCAAAGGCCAATTAACAGAAAACCTCCAAGTGAGGTATTTGTAACCACTG
Source organism: Neoceratodus forsteri (assembly GCA_016271365.2). Lineage (NCBI taxonomy): Eukaryota > Metazoa > Chordata > Ceratodontiformes > Ceratodontidae > Neoceratodus > Neoceratodus forsteri. Next base: position 1,228,582,575 of record CM057450.1, read on the forward strand.
GCCAGACGATTAAGTGCACCAAATGATTTTTCAACTATATTAGAGGTTTTGATACAAGTGTAGCCCTGGATGTACTCATGGTTCCTGAACCAGGGGATCTCCCTTGCTGTGTAGGGGACTGATGGTGCGTTTTGCAGTGACAATACTCTGGCTGATGTCTGACAGCTCTGTGTCTCCCCTCTCTCCCTCTTGCTTCCATCTGGGGTGAGGTTGGTGTCTCAGGATGTCAGCTGTCTGCAGTGGAAATCAGGGCCCTTCTGGCTCCAGGAATCTGTGGTTCACAGGGTAGCTTCTCCTGTGTCAATCCTTAGAAGTCCACCCCTCCTCACACATCCTGGCATCCAGTTATGCAGGGGTGAAGGTAACCAACACCTGGCAACTATACTTTTTAGGCAGATTCAGTCACAGTTGCAGACTGCAGCTCTGCAAAAAGCCCCTGTGTATGCTACAGTTTTCAGCTTCAAGATGATGGGGATCAGCACAAAAATACCTCTCTATTCAAGCAGGAGCACTGCATATCACTTTTCAGTTTCTCTTGGCAGACAGATGTGCAGCCTTTCTTAGCAGCACAGACTATCAGCAGTTCTCAGCTCTCTGCCTCTTTATCAGACACATGCAGACTGAAAAGGGTGCAGAACAGCCCTTGCTATTCACTGGGAAATTAGCAGCTCAGGATGGTTGCTTGAGCTGTCAGTCACAGGAGGCAGTCTTTGAGATCTGTCACATGACAGGCAATTGGTGGCTGGAAACGTGTCTGAATTAATGAGGTCCATCACAAGTGTAAGAGTGTTTTGTGGATCTCCCCTCAAGCAGTTACCAGATTGGGTGACCAGTCATCCTCTGAACACATTGCCCTGTCATTCATGGACAGAGATGATGAAAATGGTTGCTAAGCTGTAGTCCAAAAGCAGTTTTCCACAAAAGTCCTTATTTACACAAATGTCACTGTTCAAAGAAAAATCCACATCCCAAACCAGTCCTGGACAGTTTCAAGCTGACATCCAGTTCAACCAGTGTAATGGTTGAGTGATTTCCAGTCCAGTTGCTAACACTGTAGTGTTGCTCCATCAGTGGCAACTAATGTCTTTGATGTGCCAGTAGCAAGGGAGTCTTAAAAGAATAGTACCCCATGGGGGTTACACTGTTTTCAAATACTGGGCTGCATTTTGCCCTGAGGTCAAAGGCACAGTATGACCTGCCTTGGGGGGACATGATATGTTGTGTTGATATGGATGGGCAAAAATGCCTTGAGTATTCAGAGATGCAGAGACAGACAAGACTGGATGGTAACCCAAGGGATGTGATACTGGTGAAGCCCAGACTAAATGCTAACACTAAAAACTGAGAAAGAGACCCTTTTACAGCCTACAAACACTATAGAAAAAAGAGACCTTTACAAATAGGCACCTCAGATTTCATCTTCTTCCTAGCCCTTAAATGTCAAGATGAACCCTGAGAAATCTATTTTATTTTGAGCAATGAAGATATGCATACATAATTTACATACATTAATAAATTATTTAGGTAGTTATTCGTTTTTATCAGGTACTGTAAGTGCACTAGCCAAATAGATGCCTATTTTCAGGCACAACCTTTAAGGATGCACCAGATGAAATTGAAAATGTCGGTGGTGTTGTCTGAACAGAAACTCATACCAAACCACTGTACTTGGGGGGGAAAAAAAAACAACACAACATTAAAAAAACTTGTTTACAGCAAAGTCCCACCCACTGCTATGCAGCAGGTGTCAGGTCACAATAATGTGTAATCCATAAAGAACCATTTTGTTCAAGTTAACTTCTAAGTGGAAATAACATTTCTTCCATTCTCCAGTCATACAATTCTGAACTCACTAGACTGGTCCCCCAGAAGCATTTAATGACATAGGTGTCTCTCTCTTTTCATCTAGAAGCAAATAATTTGATACCTTTTATTGGACCAACATAGATGTAACAAAAATAACAAAATGCTTTAGCTTTTGGACCAACCCAGTCCTTCCTTAATAGCGTAAAGACAGTTATTTAGAAAATCCCATACTTTTAACACCCAGATCATGAAGAAAAAAAACCTGAAACAATTCCCATTGGTTTAAAATACTCATTTAAAAAATAACATGACGCATCAGAGAAGCTGAAAAATACCAGTTCAGCTGCAGCTGAAAAGGCCTAAAGGTTAGATGTGCTTAGAGCATATAAACATATAAACATGCAGGGAGTACACTGCACATAAATTAAAATGACTTAGAGATACCTTCAGAGTAAGATAACAACATCTCCAGCATAGAGCTGTATAGCCCAACTATTATGTTAAAATTATGGGATTTTCTAAATAACTATCATTACACTTCCGAGAAAGGACTGGGATGGTCTGAAAGCTAAAGCATTTTTTTCTTTTTGTTACATCTATGTTTGTCCAATAAAAGGTATCAAATAATTTGCTTCTGGATCTGTTCTTACAAGGACCAATGCAGCAAAGGCTAAATATGTATGTCTCTCTCTTGATGGCAGTCCCACAGAGAGGCTGCAATGTCAAGGACCAGTGTAGCTGAACAGAGTTCAACCGACGAATCATCTTCAAGATTTGATGCCATTTGGAAGGAGAAGCAACAGTCAGGAATCATTAGCATTTCCAAGGTGGCTGCCATCATGCCACTGCAAACCATCTTCTGTCTACATTGTGCTTTCGGCAGTTCTGTAAGCCTAATGGTAGTGAATAAAAAACTGCCAGAAAGCACAGAAACGAAGGTACATGATATTCTCTGATTCAGGGTCTAGTCACTCATTCAGCTATTTTAAAAATGTCTGGGACTGTCATTTTGGGCATTTTTCTTTAAATTGCTTTTTGGGCACTTTTTTATTATTTTGCTGCAGTTAATTAGAGCACATGTTGACCCTTCATTTGATCAGATTTGTTACCAGCAGTTTAATGTAAAAAAAAATATATGAGATATGTTAAAAACTGATTGCCTGCTTTTGGAAATATGGTGGAACTAAGTTTTGACTTCATTTAAAAAAAAGAATGAATACGTTATTGGTATTTGGCTGATTTTCAATTCACTGTCAATTTTTGCTTATATAGTACAAACATTAGGCAGCAGCAATTAATTTTAACCACACAAAAGTTTAAGGAAATGTCTTTATTTGGTATTCAGCCCGAAACCTCCTTTTAGTGAGTGATGTTAGTTCTGCTTGAAAGATCATTCAAATGAAATCTATCTGATTAGATTGTTAAGCCCTAAATCGGCAAACTATTTTTCACTGTTTGCTGTAAAATCCCTGGCATCAACTCTTGAATGACTTTATGGTATAATTAAATGTTTTGACCACTACATGGCCGATGTCTCTGTTTTCTCCAAGTGAATATTTAAATCTCAGTATCACAAAACAGTCTAATCTTCTATTAATATGAAAAATAAAAGAACACAAAGTAAGAAGAATGGTCTGTTTGCAACACCTCATTGCTAGTATTACATTTGAAGCCTCTCAAGACTTGCTGTCATGGCTCAGTGATTTCACATTAGTACAGTATCTTAAATATCCCAAACAGCATATTCTTTAAAAATCTGCTCTCATTTATTTTATACATATCACAAGAAAGCTCTCTATTCTTGCTATGAGACTGCCACTTACTGATGAAACCCATGAGCAATGGACACAGCTCCTCCTGATTTCTCATTTCAGTCTAATAAGCCTGCCGACACACTTTTCTGCCTATTCTTCAACAAAAACAGCCTCACATGATAAACAATGGCACTGACACAAAAAGTCTTCTAAAGTTTTCTTATTATCAATTTACTGTAGTTCTAGTGACAAATGAGGAACCATTGAAACCTGTAGTACCTGTAATTAGGGATGGGCCAAAGCCTTCCCTTAAAAACCAAGCTACTTCAAATGCAAGTGGCTCAGTTGTTGTGAGACCCGAACTGAACACAGCTGACTTGGCTCAGATCTCACTCTCCCCAGCCTCCCTGTTGTGTGGCAGGCTTACTTCCTGTCATGTGACAGGCTTAGGAGGCTGGGAAGAGGTCAGAGGTCACCTGAGCAGTGTGCACCTCAGTTAAATACCAAGTTTGCGCAAGTGCACAAACTCAATATATAGTAGACAGTACGGCTGCACAGTGCACCATTCTGCTAGGAAAGTCAGGAAGGATTGGGTCTCTTGGTGGCTGTAGAGGTACCAAGATGCAACCTCATTATTTTTTGGGGGGGCCACGTTGTCGAAGCCCCGTGGCCACACAGAAAATGCCCCCCTGTGACAGGGTCCAATAAGGCCCTGCCCATTTGTTATGCAGAAGGAGTTTAAATGCAAGGGTCTGTTCTATCCTTTCCTTTTCTGTCTCTTCTCTGTCTGGTTGTGCAACCACATTTTTCTGTGAGACCTAGGAACTGATCACTCTGTCGGTTTCGCAATTGTCCACCTCTTGCTATCTCTCTGCCTTCCCTTGCTATTTTTGTATTTTCTTCCTCCTTGCATATCCGCAGATATAAAATATATGTGAATCTTTATGGGGAAATGTCAGTGATATTGGGATTCCTTTGTTTAAAACTATAAAGGTTATAAGCTAATGTTAGACGTACTTGTTTGAGCACAGCTCCAAGATCCAGAAGTCCAGGGAAGAAAGACGACATCTGAAGAAACAGTGGCAACAAAAGACTGATGGACATAAGGAATTAACATATGAAAATGCTGAACATTCTGCTTCTCAAACAGTGTTCTTGTCAGTTTCAGCAGGTGCCACTGTTTCTTCAGATGCTGTCTTGTTTTCCTGGACTTCCAGATCTTGGAGCTATGCTCAAACAAGTCTGTCTAACATTAGCGTATAACCGTTAAGGTTTTAAAGAAAGGGATCCCAATATCACTAACATTTCCTCATAAAGATTCACATATATTTTTATACCTGCGGATATGCAAGGGGGAAGAAAAGGCAGAAATAGCAAGGGAAGGCAAAGAGATAGTGACAGGCAGACAATTGTGAAACCATCAGAGTGATCAGTTCCCAGGTCTCACAGGAAAATTTGGTTGCGCAACCTGACAGAGAAAAGACAGAAAAGGAGGGGATAGAACAGACCCTTGCATTTAAACTCTTTCTGCATAACATATGGGGCAGGGCCTTATTCAACCCAGTCACAGACCTCAGATACATCTTCACTTGAACTGAAGAAACACGTATGCTATTCAATGTATTTAAATGGGATTTTGAACTTAGTGGCATAACTTGGGCATTTTTGCATATTTTTGGATCAAATTTTCAACATGCCATTTTTGGGACCCCACCTCATGAACAATTGAACTGACATTAGGCAAATCTGCCCTGAAATGTGATTTTGTGGTCCCTGCGTGAAATCACCATTCAGGCAGGAGTTGAACATTTTCTCTGCCCTTGTTCATGAGGTGGGATCATAAAAAGACTATAGTGAAAATTTGGTGTAAAAATATTAAAAAACAACCAACTTATGAGCCAACGTTGAATTTTGTGAATGCAGGCTTGTAACTTTGGTACTTTTCAATATTTTTACCCCAAACTTACAACATAACCATATCTTTACAGGACCTCATGAATGTGACAGCTGTCATTTTTCAGATCCTGGCCAAAATGGTTTTTTTACATCCCAAAAATGATTTTGTGGTCCCTGCATGAAATCATCTTTCAGGCAGGAGTTGAAAATTGTCTCTGCCATTGTTCATGAGGTAGGGTCATAAGAAGGCTATGTTGAACATTTGGTGTAAAAATATTGAAAAACAATAAAGTTATGAGCCTACTTTGAATTTTGTGAATGCAGGCTCATAACTTTAGTAATTTTCTAAATTTTTACCCCAAATTTACAACATAGCCATATCTTTACAGCACTTCATAAATGTCACAGCTGTCATTTTTCAAATCCTGGCCCAAATGTTTTTTTTACATCCTGAAAGGTGATTTTGTGGTCCCTGCATAAAATCACCTTTTGGACAGGAGTTGAAAATTTTCTCTGACCTTATTCATGAGGCGGGGTCATGAGATGGCTATGTTTTAAATTTGGTGTACAAATATTAAAAAAAAGTTATGAGGCTACAGTATGTTGATTTTTGCAAATGCAGGCTAATAACTTTAGTAATTTTCAATATGTTTTACACTATATTACTTGTGTGCAGCCCTATCGGCTCTGGCAGAGTTTGTTTATATAAGCCTCTGTGTTATCATCAAACAGTGAATTTCGTTCACAGGGGAAATACAACTCTTTTTTTGAGTGTCCTGGGATAGATTGGTAGTTCTAAGCCAGGCTAACCTCCTTAAGGACACTGCATGGGCCATGACCATAAATGCAGTATAATTTGTACCCCCTGCCATATGGAACTGGTACTTTACTTTATGGCATCTATGGCTGATCTTGCTGTGTCAGCCATATTCTGTGCTAAGTCTCTAGCAGCCTTCTTGTTCAGTGCCAGGATAGCATTCAAGAGGCATTTCTGGTACTGTGCTGTGTAGGCCAGGTAAGCAGCCTGCCTCAGGAGTAGGGAAGCTGACGTACTGTATAAACTTATTTCCCTATACTATTCAGTTTCCTAGAATCTTTCTCAGGGGGCTGGGAGGAAAGGGGCATGTTGGCCTTGTCACAGACAGCAGTCTGGACCACTCCCTCATGATCAGGGTGGGAATACACATACTCAACCCTGTTTGTCCACCTGATATTTTTCTCAATTTTCTTATCTATGCCAGCATCTGAGGTGGGTGCTGACATGATTTTACAAGTGTCTTTCTTAAGGGATTCATGAATGGTCAGAATCAACCTCTTTGTTGGAGCTAGTCCCATCATATCCATGAATTCTACCTCATCCTCATCCTCATCCTCATCCTCCTCAGTTTCCTGTGAGGAGATGTTGAGGGTATTTACCATATGCCTTACAAATGTACAGTGAGAGGTATAATCATCTGAAGGCCAAGGAGGCGAGCCAAATTCTTACTTAGGAGAATCACCTGGTTCTATGGATTCCACTTCCTCCTCCTCCTCCTCCTCCTCTTGGTATGTTTTAACCTTCTCCTCCACATATATTAGAAATGGAACCAGAGCCTTGGAAGGGGAGACTGGCAATTTAATGAAATCACACATAGCCTGGAAAAAAGTGGAAGAAATGCCATGCCTTTGTTATGTTCTCCATTGAGGGAATTTTATTTATGTCCACTGGTGGCTACTTTTCTTCTTCAGGAAGAGTGACTGCAACATGTTTTTCTGTTCGTTTTTTTCTTGGTAGGCACTGTCTCTGCCTTCTGCTCTGAAGTTCTTTAATTTTTACTGGATTCAGGGTTCCCCTTTCAGACACACTGATTTCTGAACCATCATTTGCAGCCTTATCTTTTTTCTGTCTCCACTGACAGGGACTGCTGCTCACTTTGAGGGGCTGGACCCTCCTCTAAGCCTTTAGGCGATGTGGAGGTGGACTGAAAAGCCATAAGATCTTCAATTTTTTTTAGACTTTTCCTTTTGCGTTTAAAGGCAAAACTTAATGCATAACTCAAACTGGCAAAATTGTGGTCTGGACACCCAGGCATTTAAAACACAACTCATGGCAGTCTGCCTTTGCCAGGAGTTGAAAACAAATCTTACACTTTTTAAAACTTGTAGGCTCTGTCTTCTTTTTGGGTCTGTCAGTCATGTCAAACACTGATGACCAACTATAAAAAAAAAAAAAACACAATTGTAGAAAGGGGTTTTAATAAGAAAAAATGTAGTTTGAGTCCTCAAAAATTTAATCCACAAGTAAAATATACCTCAAATTAGTTTTTTTAGTTAAATCAGCCAGATATCATTTTGGTGCCCCAAAAATGAGGAACCGATAATAGCAAAAGAAAAAAAAAACACAAAGTGGCTGAATTAAAAGTAATTTTTATTAATTTCAAAAATTAAAAATAGTGGTTCTCTAAAAACGGGAACCACGTCAAAAATGTCCTTTTCTGGTTCCTGGGAACTGCTGGAAAACCAGAGAAAATGATAAATTTACACTAAAGACAACAAATAACACCTTAAATAACACAGAGCATTGAAAATTAGCTAAAAACAGTTTAACACTTTAAATAGTAAAATAATAAACCATAAACCAGCCAGAAGTGATGAAAAAACATTGGGGTGACTGCTTTCTTTAGGCAGAGAAGTAAATCTGACTTTTGAGTGCAGAGCTGAGCATGACCATACAGCAGAGTTTGACTGGGATATACCAGCAATGAACAACAATATGTTCTCTGCTTCATCAGATAACATGATGACATACAATATTTCAGCCTGCCTGGTTCTGGGACTATACTGTTCTTGTTTGGAGGACCATTTAAAACTTTCTACAATGCTCCCTCTGAACATATTTATTACTATAGTATACCATTATAGATAGTATAGATTAACTTCCTTATTCTCAGCCCATATCTCCACTCCTTACTAAGTTTGTACAATGTGGATAGGTATGTGGTCTCCCGCCCCCCAACATGTCCAACTACTGTAGTGCTTTAGAGCATGAATTAGGTAGGCAGAAAGTAGAGGCATAAGCAGGTAGCTTCAGTATGATGAAAGGGACAATTCTGTTGTGTATTTAGGCAGGCAGCCTGCATTAGTATGGGTGAAAGGAACATCCTTAAAAAGTGTCTATAGAGATGAGCTTGGCCCTGGCCTCTGAGCGGCTTGCATGAGTCAGTTGCTGCTGAGAATGGCTGGAGTGGGCAATGAGTAGTCAGATGAGGAGAAGCAGAATACAGCCCAAGGAAGCTACGTCCCTTGTCCTTGATAGGATGCCTTTACTGAAAGGTACGGTATCTCTGTCTGTACAGGAAATAGATATCTTTTAATCATTCTTATGACAAGTAAGGCAGTGGTCCAGAGTTGTGTTTTTGTTGCCTACGATAGAAAATTGAAAGAGTGCATTTGTGTTCTGATAATTGCGAGGAGACAGGTTGGAACGAAATAACTGCAGGGAGGCTGCATGACAGAGAGAGCTAATGCAGTGGCTGCATATGACAACTGTGGGAAATAGAAGCTGCTACAAGTGACTTGATGCAGAGAGACAATTGTTGGAGGCCACTGCATATGTTCTGCAGGGAATATGGAGCTGCTGGGAGCAGCTGTGAGAGCTTGTGGAACAGCATCCACTGGGAATTAGGGTGAGGGAGACATTTGACAATGCCAGAAGAGCAGGACATGACCTCCATTGCCTTCGACAGACTGGATACATGGGAGTTTCATCCAACAGTGGAGAAAGAGGAAACCACTCACAGAGTGCAGCTGTGGTTGGAGGTGAAACAGAGCAGGAAGCAGAGGCCCTCAGCATGGGGCCAGGAGCCAGAGTCATGGCTGCTGAAATGGCTGTTACAGCTGGAGCAGTGGATATCAGGCAAGTCAATACAAGGAACAGGCAGGAATGAATGAAAGGGCAGATAAAGGGACAAAAATAGCAGTAGAGTGGCTGGACACCACTCAGATATGAAGAAACAAGCAGTGTGAGCCTAGAGGGCTGGAAGAGATACATTTTTATTGAAGAAGTGGGCGAAGGTGATTCTGATTCTGATCCCCCCACCCCCAAACCTTAGGCATAACTTTCTCAGATTCTCATGTTTGGTGCTTGGTCTGTGTCCCCAAGCTTTTCCAGCTGAGGTTTTACTACAGAGTATTCCTGAACAGCCCAAGTTACACTGCCATGGCTTTCTCGGTTATGGCTGCTGAGTCCTTTATATTGTCTGAAACCACATCCACTCTTTTCTCCTCCACGACCAATCTCTTGTTTTTATAAGAATACAGTGTTTAATTGATTTTCTGGATGGGTTTGTGTCAGGGCCATTATGGCCAGTTGAAGTGAATCCTAGGAGGATGAATGCTATCAGCTGCAGTCTGCTCCATGGGCGCTTGCTCTGCTAGCTTTACTGGCACACAACAGGTTGGAAAACAGTCTTGTTTAGTTGTGCCTTTTCATCTACCCACCCTTCCTAAATTACATGCAGGTATATAATTCACCATGAAATGATGTAAATAAGTGCTATAGATTGCTGCACAACTTTATGAAATAATCTAGTTTAGGGCTCAGCACATGGGAGTTGAAGAAAAAGTGTGCTGACTCCCCCCTTCCCCTCATACTCCTATTTTGTGTTAATCCAGTTTGCACCCAATGGCACCTGTATAAAATTTCCTGCAGATCCGGATGACCCAAATGCCTCTGGTTGGTGTCTGAATCCCATCTGCACCTAATTGCCATTGATGAGAATTTCATGCGGATCCTAATGACCTCGGTTTGTGTCAAAATCCAATTTATGCCGGATTTTCAATAGGGGAACTTCCTGTCAATCCTGATGGCAAAAGCATCCCAGTTTTGAATTTGCAGTTCAGTAAAAGACAGTGTACAAAGGCCTTGCAAGTTGCAATCCTTGTATATTCTTGAGGCTGGATTACTGGTTGGCATTTACAGTATACCTTGATCAGTATCCTTTCTTCAGTCATTTCTGGCAACCCTTCTGCTGCTTCCAGACTTGATTTGTGCAGCTCTGAAATTCCACCTGTGACAGCACACAAAGATATTCCTCAGTGGCATTGACTGAAGTGACTGCAGGCACTGACTTAAAGGGAGAGGGTCTACCTTTTTTGCATCATATTATTTCTAGCTGAAAACCCACATTTTATGATTTCTAATTTGTTTGGAATGCACAGTATTCAAATAAACAGGTTTACAGAGCATGAGTATACTTTGATTAAAAGCACAATTAAATTTAACAGATTAGACTGGTGGTAACCGGCAGAGGAGCTGCTGACAAACTCAGCAGGGTTTTTGAATTAAACATGTTTGCAACAAGGCAGAGGGGCTGCTGAAACACCCAGTAGGCTTTTTTGAACCCAGCACAGTTGCACTTTATTAACCACTTTTTATTTTGGAATTATTTAAAAAAAATCAAAGAGCTGAAAAGAGTATGAGCTGTAGCCACTACTGAAAGAATGGGATTAAACCTGTAGCATGCTGAGTAAAACCTGTACAGAATTGGAGATAAAGGACATGCTGGTATGAAAATAAAGCTTTTGTTCATGAGATACTGGTAAGCATTTTTAATCCCAAACAGACCTGTACTTAAGAAGTGCTTACTTCATGAGCCTCTGACATGGTCACTGATTCTGTGTATTTAAGTTGCATGTTTCTGTCATTATCTCCCAATTCCCTTCTGGCCTACTGGGAGTATTTATTAAGATTTGACAATCTCTCCTTGTTGAACCTTCCATTCTGACCCTGAATAATTTTTGTTGCCCTTCTCTGTAATGCTTCTAACTTGCTCTGATCTTTCTTTAGATGCGAACTGCAAACCTGCACACAGTACTCCATGTGTAGCCTAACCAGTGACCTCATGGTAAAATCACCTCTTCCTCCAACTACAAAAAGCCCTGCATGTTGCACCCTAGCATCCCATTGGCTTTCTAGTGTGCTTTACTGCATTAAGAGGAGGAATAGGCTGTTGCAAATAATTACCCCAAGATCCTTTTTCTCCTTAGAGTGCTTCACAATCATCCCATTCATCTTGTACTCTGTCTGTTGATTCTAGCTTCTAATGTGCATTATTTTGCATTTCACTTCATTGAACATCAGTTACAAAATACAAGACCATCTCTCCTGTCTCTCCACATCTATCTTGGTATTATTGCCTGGTATCATTGGTATTGCTCTCCTTCGCCCACACCCTATGCCTCCCTTCCTCCACCCTACCATCCTACCCTTGCTACAACCCTATCACTTACCTGCCTTCCTGAGGTCCCCATTAACCAATCCCAGCATCAGACTATGCTTGCTGCTCCATAGAGGGCATCATCAGTTCCTGCACTGATTGCCCCACTGGAGTGCACTCTTAACCTGAATGATACAACCCATATTTGTCTGATGATATTCCCCTCCTGGCAACATCCCCCCCCCAACCGGCTCAGACAATGCCATTGGCTGTATCCCTACTCTGGAACAATGTTAGACCCTAGCCCTTAGCTTCTGTCTATTATGTAAGACCATGTCCCTAGTTGTTGTCTTTCCCTCATTTTGTCTCTGACAATGCCGGTTGGCTGCATCTTTTTCCTCCTGTAGCCGAATCCTAACCCTAATCCTCTTTCTTGCTAGTTAAGCTTACTCCTAGCTCCTGTATGTCTGCAAAATACCTGTTTTTGTAACTTAAATCCATATGTGCTTTTTTTGTTACCTTTACTCCTAGGATCACTATGTACATTCTCACTATACTGTTTGTTCTGTTCTTTGATATGATGTGGAGCCTATGTAAAAGAGCCTTTTGCTCAAAGGTATTAATTCCAAAACTGAAATAAATAAATAAATAAATAATATTGATCCTATCCTCACAATCCAACCTTCCTCATAATTTGGTATCATCTGCAAAGAGACTCGCCTTGTCCTGTAGTCCCATCCAGATAGTGTTGGTGCCTGGAAAGACCCTTGAAGGATCCAGTTTGTCACTACCTTTACTGTAGAGAATTTTCCATTTAGTGCCGTCCTTTTGGTCCTATCTGACAACTGGCTGTCTATCCACATAAGTAGCCCTTCTCTTAAACCCAGGTTTCCCACCTTTTTCACCAAGACTCCTATGTGGCTTGGAGTTGAAGGCTTTACTGAAATCCAAGTATAGGATGTCCACTGCCTTACACCATCTACTGATTGTGTCACTGAGATTGAAAAGTTAACCAAGTTAGTTTGACACAACCTACCTCTTGTGAACTCTGGTTGTTTTCTATCCATGAGCTCCTCGTTCTCCAGGAATACCCCTCTCTACTCCTTTACTACTATTTTTATACCAGCTTGCCTAGTGGATGTCAGGCTCACTGGCCTCTAGTTTCCAGGATTTACTCTGTCTCCATTAATGTGCAGTGGTACCACATTTATGACTCACCAGTCCACTGGCATCTTGCTGGTATATAGAAACTCAGTGAACAGATCTGCCAGGGTGTTGCCCAAGCTGTCCTATCTCCCATAGCCCTCTGGGGTCCTACTCATCTGGTCATAGAGATTTGTTTACAATAAGACTTTATAGTCCCTTCAGTACCCTATCCTTGAATATACTGCCTATCTCCAACTTACGTTCCTTGGGCCCCATGCAATTAATCCCGCTGTGTGCACTATACCTCTAGTCTTGACCATAAACACGGAACTAAAATACTTATTCAAAATGTTTGCTTCGCCCATGTCATAATCCATCCTCTCCCCTTATTACTTTATCCTTTATATACTGTACATTGCCTGCCTTTTTTCTCTGATGAGCCTCAAGAAAGTTTTATCGTTTTCCTCTACCCCCTCTGCTATTTGTAATTCTGTTGGCCTTTGCCTCTCCAACAAGTTTTTTGGTTCATTCTAACTTTTCTTTTCATACTGTACTTCTAGCTTCCATTTGCTTCTCTCTGTAACCCCCAAATCTCTCTTCCTATCCCTTATTGCTGTCCTATCTTTGAACCAGATAGGGTTTCTATGCTTTTTTCTTTACTGACGAATTGCAGCCCCCAGTACTACACCTTTTATTGCTGCACGTGTGTTCTCCCATTTATATCCCTCAACCTACCATTAATTATCCATCCTATTTTTCCAAAGTCCCTTAAGTCTGGGATAAAGGTACTGGAGCTTAGGTGTTGGGCCTCCAGAACAACGTTAAATTTCAGTGTTGCGATCACTGTGGCCTATAGGATGTCTAGCCTGATATCACTGATACTGTCCTTATTAGACATTTATGAGATCTAAGGTTACATTTCCTCTGGTTACCTCCCTCACCCATTGGCTGAGAAAGCAGCCCTATACTGCTTCTACAAACATCTGACCCCTTTGGCTCTTTCCCTCTGGAATGTCCCAGTCTACATCTGGGAGAATGGACTCCCCAAAGAGTATAAGTTTACCCAGGCTTACTGTTTCCTGATTTCCCTTTCCAGCACATTATCCATCTCTGTGACCTGATTTGGTAGTTTGTAAACCACTCCTATTCTAAGACTTTTGCCTCCCTCTTTTGCCAACTGGAGTAATAGAGACTCCACTTCCTCCTTTATGAAATTGTCCTATCCTCCATTACTCTTCCAGAGTTACTGGAATAACCTACCCACCCCTCTTCTTGCATTCAGTCTGTCCTTCCTGAACAGGGCATAACCTGGTACTGTTAGGTCCCAGGTATTGTTCTGATTTGCCTGTGTTTCTGTGACTGCCACTACAGAATATATTCAGTTGTCTGGCAGCAATGATTGCCTGAAGTTGATGCTAAGATTCATGCTGAGGATTCTAAGACAGTACTAGGCATTTGTTATCTATCATGATTGTTCCACACTTCTCAGTGGTGATGTCTTACTTTGCTCCACCCCTCCCGATAGATATCCATGGTGTTTTGAAGGCCAGTTTTGATCCTATCTCAGCTGTATTCCTCAGTAATTTGTTCCACATTCTGACTACTCTCTGCATATAAAAATGTATCATTTTGCTCATTTTATACTGCTTGCCCTGCAGCTGCAGTATGCATCCTCTAGTTCACGATCTGCTTTGAACTTTATATGCATTAATTCCACAGTTTTTCATCCCTTGTTAAAGCATGCGTCATCTGTAAATAACCGCTAATTCTTCTTGGCTCCAGACTGTGTAATCCTAACTTTCACACTCTATCCTCATATGAGAGCTCTTCCATAGAAACATAAAAGGTATCAGCAGATGAGGGCCTCATGGCCCACTTAGTCTGCCCTATTATCTCTTTATTCTACTGTGACACTGCAGATCCTATTCTGCCTCTGCACCCCCTCCCTTTTTACATCTAAGATCCCTCTGTGTCTGTCCCATGCTTTCTTGAATCCCATAATTGTTTCTGACCCCGCCACTTCCATGGGAAGGCTGTTCCACTTATCTACCACTCTTTCAGTGAAGAAATGTTTCCTCACATTTTCTCTGAACCGCCCCCTTCTAATTTCATAGCATGATCCTTCGTTCTTGAGCATCTTTTCCTTTGAAAAATGCTTCCTTATTGTACCTTGTTTTTCCCTGTGAGGTATTTGTATGTTTCCATCATACCACCCCCCTCCTACTTTCCTCCAGGGAGTACATGTTCAGTTTCTTAAGCCTTTTCTTGTGCGTTTTCCGATGCATGCCCTGTTCCATTTTGGTTGCTGTCCTCTGAACAGCCTCCACCCTAATTATGTCCTTTTGAAGATAAGGCCTCCAGAACTCAACACAGTATTCGAGATGTGATCTCACCACTGACCTGTACAGGAGTATTATTGCCTCCCTCTTTCTGCTGCTGATGCCCCTACACATGCATCCCAGCATATGGTTAGCCTTCCCCACTGCCTTGTCACACTGTTTTGCAACCTTTAGGTCATCTGTAATAATCACCCCAGGTCCCTTTCCTGCTCCATGTCTGTTAGTGCCCCCCCAAGTTGGTATGTTGCCCTAAGGTTTTTTTGCCCCATATGCATCATTGTGCATTTTTTAGTGTTGAAACCCAGCTGCCAATTCCTTGAAAATTCTTCCAGCTTTTTTAGACCCCCCTCATTTTATCCCCCCACTGTGTCCACTCTGTTACCGAGTTTTGTGTCATCTGCAAAGAGACATATCTCTCCTTCCAGTCCCCCAGTAATATCACTAATAAAGACATTGAAGATGACTAGGCCCAATACTGATCCCTCTGGCACCCCACTGGTCACTTTGCCTACTCCAGAGTGGGCCCCATTCACCACCACCCTCTGAGTCCTACTGCTCAGCCAACTCTAGACCCATTTTACAACCTTAGTACCCACTCCTAGTCTTCCCAGCTTGTTTATCTAACTTCTATGAGGAATGGTGTCAAATGCCTTGCTGAAATCCAGGTAGGCCGTGACCACTGCCCCGCCCTGATCCACTTCCTTGGTTACCCAGTCAAAGAACTCAATCAGGTTTGTCTGGCATGACCTCCTCCCTGTGAAACCATGTTGCCTCGGATCGTGAAGCCCACTAGTGACAAGGTATTCACTAATCCTTTCCTTCAACAGTGATTCCCTTACCTTACCCACCACTGATGTCAAGCTGATAGGCCTGTAGTTTTCTGCCTCCTCCCTATTCACCTTTGTATAGAGGGACCACATCTGCCCTTCTTCAGTCCCCTGGCACCACTCCTGTTTACAATGACAGGTTGAACAGGGATGTCAGAGGTGCTGCCAGCTCCTCTCTGATCTCCATCAGTATCCTAGGGGGCACCCCGTCTGGCCCCATTGCCTTGTCTACTTTTAGCATCATTAGTTCCTTCAGGACCCTTTCCACTGTAAAAGGACTTGTGTCCACATCCTGTCCCCTAATGCCCTTGTCCTTGGCCCATCACCTGCCCCCGCCTCTGTAAACACTGAACAGAAGTATTTGTTCAATATGTTTGCCTTTTGGTGGTTCTTTTGGCACTACCCCTCCTTCATCCTTTAGCCTTACTATCCCTCTCTTTGTCCTTTTCTTTTCACTTATATATGTAAAAAATATCTTATCCCTCTTTTTCACTGATTTGGCAATATTTTCCTCAGTTTGCACCTTTGCTCTCCTAATTGACTTTCCTGCCCCTCTTTGCGTCTCCTGGTATCTCTCCCAGTCCCCCTCCTTCTGTGTTATTTTGTATCTTCTAAATGCCATTTTTTTTGCTCTTACTTTCTCTGCTACTTTCCTGGAGAACCATAGTGGACTATTTTCCCCTTTTGCACTTCCTAACCTGCCTGACACAGAGATTTGTAGCCTTTTCAATGCCCTCTTTTATTTTTAGCCCTTGTTCCTCTAACCCCCCCCCCCATTTTCCCTAACCCTGCCAGATTGTCCCTCAGGCATTCTCTGATTTTTTTTTAAATCAGCCCTCCTGAAGTCCAGGACTCTCGCCCTTGTGTGATTTAATTCTGATCCAGTTTTTATATCAAACCACACCGTACATTGATCACTATTCCCCAGGTGGTCCCCCACTGTGACCTCTGTGACACCATCCCCGTTTGTCAGCACTAGGTGCAGTAATGCCTCCTATCAAGTGGGTTCCATGCCTTTTTCAAGAATTCTGTCATTCAGTCTTCCAATACCCCTCACCATCTTTGTGATTTTCCGCTGCATTTTTTCCAGCCTCTCCCTTTCCAGGTTTGTGGATGGTGACCAGGATTGTGGGCAGTGATCCATATATGGGTGAACATAATTTCTATCTAAAGGTAGTAACCTCTGTTTAGTTCTTCCCACAGAGTTTCTCCTAACACAGCCCAGCACCCTGCTTGCTTTTGCCACAGATTCATCACACTCTTCATACTGTTTAAGATGTTACTTATGATAATGCCTAGGTCCTTCCCCCTTAGTTACCTTTTTCAAGAATTCTGTCATTCGGTCTGTAATAGCATATAGCAACATCTATTGTTTGACCCCATGTACGTGACTTAGCACTTTTCTTCATTGAATTTCATACCCCAAAGTTCTTCCATTTTCTAACTAAGACTCTTCACATTTATAGACAAAAAAGTTCAATTCACCTGCCCCCCCCGACCTCCAAGGTTTGATGAGTTACAGTCACCTGGTTCTACAATTTTTTCCCTTCCTATTATCAAGTTCCTCCCTTGCTCCATAGTCAAGGCCTTCCACATGTTGGATCCTGCCATAATCAGGAATAACAGACAGTTAAATCCATTCCATGAACGGGCTGGCTGCCACTGCATCAATTCTACATCATCACAACTGGTTTTGTTTTAATTGTTTTCAGGTTTCTTTAAGGTAGTTCTTTTCTTTCCCCTTCAGATGGTGTTTTGTGCAGTTCTTAGAGGGCATGTATCACATACTGGCTGCAAACATGCATTTGAATATGGTCTGCCGGTGAAGGCACTCCCATGCTGTGTGTGTGTTTTGTGTCTGCATACTGTGTATGTCAGCCACTACAGTAAAGAACCATGCTGTCTCCTTCTGTTATCTGTTCCCTCCCTGCTACTAAAGTTTATGGCACAGTACTATATATTACCTGCTCCTTCCCTGCTGCTTAGGTTTGTTGCACAGCATATTAGCTGCCACTCTCCCTGCTACTAAAGTTTGCCTGTATCCCTCCTTAGTATTAGTAGTGGAACTGGGGGAGCCCATGGGTAACTCAGTTCCAGAAGTGCAATTAAAAGTTGGATTCAGTTGCAGAAGCAGAATTAGGAAGCATTGTTCCTGTGTACAATGAATCCACTTAAGGTATAAAACTGATTAAATCACCAAATATACTATAGTGTGAGAATGCAACATGCTGTATAGTATGAAGAGTATAATTAGGAAACATCCCCCAGACCCTTGTCAGGTACACTGTGCTGTGCATTATGTGTGTTCCTGCATTACAGTTAGTGACCCCCATTTCCACGCTGCTCAGTATACATATGTTTTCTGCAGACCTCTCAACCAACCAGCATGCCAATGTGTGACAGAGGGCTGCAAAATGTGTGACAAATGACCACAATATCCACCAAGCACCAGTGGCACTGCACACTGCATGGTTGTTAAATCACTGAACTCTTTTTTTTTTATATTCTTTATTTTTTCCAATTATTACACCAGGAGTACATTTGTACAGTATTAATATTGCATATAAAGTTCAGACTCAGAAGAAGTACATAGAGAGATGTCAACCGTCAATATTTAATTGATTACATCAATGAAGGGAAACAAAAGAACAAAGCAAATAGATCTACCTGTTCAAGGAATAAACGAGTCATCCAAGGGAGAAATATATAGTACCCATGTTCTCCACTACAATTCAAATTGGCGAGTCTGATCCATTTTATTTGTTAATAAACATTCCAAATAATAGATCTCGGACATCATGGAAAGCCAATGTGTCAAAGTAGGGACAGTGGTGGTCCACCAAAGGTAAGTTATCACCTTTTTTGCTGCAGCTAAATAAAGATATAATCTACTCTTTTTCGAAGGGACCCAGCCATTTTCCCCGACATATAGGAGAATCACTTGGTTTGTTAAAACAAAGTTAGAATCAATTAAAAGTTGTAGACTCCTGGAAATGTCCTTCCAGTATTGGGATATTTTTGGGCAGATACAAAATATATGAGAGATATTTGCCTTCGCTTGCTCACAATCTCTCCAACACATCCCATAACTTTCAGGTAGAAATTTGGTCAGTTTATATGGGGAGATAAAAAAATGCATACGACATTTCCAAATATATTCAAGCCAATAAGGTGCCTGGGTTACCTTCATCGAATGATTAATGGGTTCTAACCATTTATCATAAGTAATATGGGTATTTAGTTCTTTATTCCATCTGGTTAGGATAGTTTTGGTGGTCTCTTTCCAATAATCCCTGAGGGATCGGTATAGCAAACCAATTGAATGTGCATGAAGCTTACCATCCATAGCCTCCACCATCAAATTCATAAATATAGGCATAGGGGAAGGTAACGTCACTCGGGTAGAGCTCACATCCATCAAGAATGAACGAGCCTGCAACTATCTAAAATGGTCTGCAGAAGGGAGACCAAACTTAGACTGTAGAATGGCAAAAGGGACCACCCCATGGGTGTCTAGAAATTGATAAAGCATAGACAAGCCTATTCTATGCCATTCCTTATAGGTATGATCCATTCTGGATGCAGAGAATTCCCTCTCTCTACCCAGTAGTCTAAAATAATAAAAAACTTCTGCAAGTTTCCAACAAGACCTCACCTCACCTCATGCCAGACTTTTAATGTATTCTGGGTCCCCCATGAGAAGTCCCTGAAACATGGCATAGAATCCAACTGGGAGAATAGGATTGGGAGAATATCATAAAGGTAATTCAATACGAATTCAATAAATTTCCATGGAGGCCTTATTTGCCCATTAAGCCATAACAGAATTACTTTACTTGTGACAGCCGTATGATATAGAAACATAGAAACATAGATTTTGACGGCAGATAAGGTCCGCTTGGCCCACCCAGTCTGCCCATTTCCCTACCTAATGGATAAGCTGCAGATCCTAGTTAACCAGCAGCCTACTTCTTCCTACCCCCACCCCCTAGAATTGCCTCATGCATGCTTGAATTCCACCACTGTTTTTGACTCCACAACCTCCTCCGGAAGGCCGTTCCATGCATCCACAACCCTCTCTGTGAAAAAATACTTCCTTAAGTTACCTCTGAGCCACCCCCCTTCTATCTTCAAATTGTCCCCTTTGTTCTTGCACACTTTTTGAAAGATGCTACCTCTTGGACTTTGTTGATTCCTGAGGTACCTGGAAAGTTTCTATCATGTCCCCCCTCTCCCTCCTTTCCTCGAGACTATACATATTAGCTCCTTAAGTCTCTCTTCATATGTCTTCCGGGCAGACCCTGCACCATTTTGTTGCCCTCCTCTGGACAGCTTCCACCCTGTCTATGTCTTTGTGGAGATTGGTCTCCAGAACTGCACGAGTACTCCAGATGGGGTCTCACCAACTGTCTGTACAGAGGATAATAACTTCCTGTTTTCTACTGGTGATGCCTCTCCCTATGCATCCAGTATCCCCAGCCCTCCTTGCTGCCCTCTCACATTGCTTGCCCACCTTTAGGTCATCTGATATGACTACCCCCAGGTCCCTTTCCATTTTGTTGTTGTTAGTATCTCACCCCCATTGTGTACTCTTCCCTGGGTTTTGTTTCCCAGGTGCATTACCTTGCACTTCTTAGCATTGAATCTAAGCTGCCATACATTTGACCATTCCTCTAACCTTGCAAGTCCCTTCTCATCCCTTCCACCCCACCTTGTGCATCAACTCTTGTTGCAGATCTTGTGTCATCTGCAAAGAGACATACTTTTCCTTCCAGTCCCTCTGCAATGTCGCTTATAAAGACATTGAAGAGGACCGGTCCTAATACTGAACCTTGCGGTACCCCACTAGTAACCCCCATTTCTTCAGAGTGGACTCCATTTACTATTACTCTCTGTGTCCTGTTCTCCAGCCAATTCTTTACCCAGGCTGTCATCTTGGGACCCACTCCCAGGCTGGCTAACTTGTATATTAATCTTTTGTGTGGGACTGTGTCAAATGCCTTGCTAAAGTCTAGGTAGGCCATGTCCACAGCCCCTCCCTGATCTACTACTTTGGTCACCCAGTCAAAGAAATCTATCAGATTTGTCTGGCATGACCTTCCTGCTGTGAATTCTTTTAAATTCAGAAGATTTAAACCCCCCTTTAGCAATAGGTAGTTGTAACACAAACCACCTCATTCTCGGATGTTTCCCAGCCCATACAAACCTGGAAAATATTCTGTCCCAGGAACAAAAATAAAATCTCGAGGGAACTAAGGCTAGTGTTTGAAAAAAATATAACATTTTTGGAAATATTGTCATTCGTATGGCCTGTATGCGCTGATAAAATGATAAAGAAAGATATGCCCATCTCCCAAATAAAACTGTTCTGTATTTAGCATTAGAGGCTCCAGATGGAGGAGTTCCAAAAGTCCCAGATCTCGGGGGATAAACACCCCCAGATATTTAATTCTGTTATTTCTCCATCTAAGTGGGAGCAGTGTCCTAAGGCCTTGGGATGGAATATAGTTTAGAGGGCAAAATCTCTGTCTTTTGAATATTAATTTTATAACCAGCAACTTCTGAGAACTTCTCTATTACCTCTAAAGTGGCAGGGACTGAGACCTCTGGTTCTAACAGGGTTAATAATATATCATCTGCATAGAGTGAGAGAGTGAACTCCCTCCCCCCCAATGGCACACCTTGAATATCCATATTCTGTCTTATGGCCTCCACAAATGGCTCAATATATAAAGCAAATAAAAGCGGCGATAATGGACAGCCCAGCCTCGTTCCCCTTCCCATAGGGATCCTGGCTGAGAGCTGACCATTCACTTTAATAGTAGCTTTCAGAGAAGCATATACCCTTCGGAGAAGGGAAACAAATTCCTCTGGGAATCCAAATTCAGACAATGTCCTCCAAAGAAAGCCCCAACTGACCCAGTCAAAAGCCTTGTCAGCATCAAGGCCAACAAAGGCAGCCGGAATTCGTCTCTGGTTGACGTGATCAAGTAAATGTATTGTCCGACGGACATTATCCATAGTCTCTTGAGACCGAATAAATCCCGATTGATCCGAGTCCACCAAACCTGGAAGCATATCTTCTATCCTGTAGGCCCATATGGACATGAACAACTTGTAATCTATATTTAATATGGATATAGGCCTGTTTGATGTAACCAGATCTGGGGATTTGCCTGTTTTAAAATAGGAGAAATATTTGTGTAATCCCATGAAGGTGGAGGAGTCTCTCCCCCTTGTATCTCATTGAACTCCTTCAGCATTGTTGGAGCTAATTGCTGAAAAAATGTTTTATACCACTCAACGGGCATTCCATCCGGTCCCAGAGTTTTCAGTGTTTTACTATCTGAAACTACCCTTTTGAGTTCCTCATGTCGAATTGGAGTTTTCGGTCTCCCCACCACCTCCTCGGCCAGATGGGGAAGAGTAAAAGAACGAAAAAATTCTTCTATTTTACCTGAGTCTGGTGGTGTGGGACCTGCGTATAACTGGGTATAATATCTCTTAAAGCATTCCATTATTTGTTCTGTATGAATAGCTCGATGGTTAAATGTGGGATCCACTAAATGTGAAATATATGTGGCTGTCTTCTGTCCTCTTAATCGCCTGGCCAAATTTTGAGCCCCCTTTGGACCCCCCCTCTTATCGGTAGGACTTTAAATAAAACAATGCCTGTTGTATTTTCTCATCTAACAGTTTCTGTAAGCTAGCTTTTTTTTTTTTTTTTATTAATCTGTGACTTAGTGTCCTCAGTTACTGGGATATGAGCTTGTTGTAATTCTTTAAGTTCTTCATGTAATTTTTCATATTGCAGTTCCCATTTTTTCTTCCTGGCAGCTGCATAAGCTATTACCTCTCCCTGAATCACCACCTTAATCGTATCCCACAGTATAGGTGCAGAGACTTCGACCCCAGAGTTGTCGGCGATCACCTGAGCGATTTTTACACTAAAACTATCTCTAAAAGCCTTACCTCTTAAAAATGAGGTGTTCAGGCACCACCCTGTGGTTTTCTTTGGTATTTTAAGGTCTAATTTCAAAAATAAAGGGGCGTGATCTGAAAGAAATCTGGGGCCAATGGTTAGGTCATGCAGGCAATCAACATGTTCCTTCAAGATAAAAAATTAATCTAATCCAGAATGGGAGCTATGTCTGGGAGAAAAAAAGTATATCCCCTTGCAGTCGGATAAAAATATTTCCAAATGTCTACCATACCCAGAGCCTCTAGATTAGAACAAACAAGTTTCTGCATGGGTGAAGTACAGTGCTTGTGTGGGGAGGAAGAGTCCAAATATGGATTCAAAGTTAAATTCATGTCCCCGCCCATCAGCAAACATCCCTGCATATAATCTAGAAGCTTATCAAAAAATCTCTTCAGCACAACAGCAGGCATCATTGGTGGAAAGTACACATTTACCAATGTGACCTGTTTCCCATATAATGTCCCTGCAAGAATAACAAACCGTCCCTGAGAATCAGTGTACTGTAAAGAGAGGTGAAAAGGAGAGGTCCGGGGAATCATTATAACTACCTCACAGCGTTTTCCCTTAGAAAATGATGAGGTGTAAATCTGGTATCGACCCCCACAAGTTAATTTAGAATGTTCTATATCTGTCAAATGAGTTTCTTGTAAACAGATTACATCATTCGGGTGTTTCTTTAAATATTGAAAAAGTCTAGCTCTTTTAATTGGGTTATTCAGCCCATTTATATTGAGAGACAAAGCCCTAATTATTTGAATCGCCATTATAAATTGTAACAAAATACAGGACCTCTCCAATACACCCACTCCCACCTCACCAACCCTATAGGCAAACAATACCCCCTTGTACTTGATAATGACACCAAAGATAGTATTCCTCCCTGAGTGTACAGTCTAACTGAATCTCTAAAGGCCCTCTCTTTCCAAGATTTCCCATTAAACATCTATATCTTTATCCACACTAAAGACTGCACATTCCTGCTGTGGCTGTACATAAGACTGAAAAAACATATCAACTGTTTTTTATAATAGTACCTTATTAAGTTTAAAAATAAAATGCTAAATAGTCTAAACTGCTTCAGCATTAAATCAAGTAAACACAAACCCTCGATAGACCAACTTTGTACATCAATTGTGACTTCCAAGGCAGGGGAGATTATAAGAAAGCTCCCTTGTTGTGCCTCCCAAACTTCAGGAGGAACAGGAGGTAATCTGGGAGCGTAAAGCTCTCGGGCCTCCAGAGGGTGTGAATTCCCTCCAATGCAAACATAAAAAATGGGCAGTATACAACATATAAATTCAAAAATAAAAAAACTTTCCTACCCTTTTAAAGCAAACATGAGCCTAAACATTTAATAGCGGCAACAGACTCCCCCTCACTTTCATTATAATGCTTTACTAAATAACTATGAAACCATAATGTTAATCACCCTCGATTTTGATATATGACACTACACCAGCCCCACCCCCACTAAACAAAGAAAAGTGGCTTCTTATGTTGATACCCCCTCTCATTACGCCATTCATCTTAAACTTAAAGGGGTCAAAATTAGACCCATTATACAGGCCTGGATGTCCATAGCAATGTCCAAAAGACATAAATAGACCCTTTGGTTAAAGTTCTCGATGCTGATATCACCAGAAGCCTGTCTGAATCTTGAACATCATAATCAATTTCTCCAAATTATTCAGTCCTCCTAGTATAGTCAGGTTCTCCCATGTGCAGGTCTGCGAAAAGCCGCAAGCCGATTCATCAAATTTCCGGGTCTCAGGTCTTCTCCCTTTTGGATGCCACTGCTCGGAGTCACCACTTGCCATCTGGGAAACATTGAGGAGGGCATAGGCCTGTGCTCAGCTCTCTTCTTGATCTGAATCCCCATCTTCAGGAGTTCCTCCCTGGCCTCTTCTGCTGAGTTAAATTCCTTTCTACCAGTTGGGAGCTGCAAAATCAAACGTGCCTGGTAAGGAGTAGTGAATTTAATATTGACCTCTTTTAGGGAGAGAAGTATATCAGCATATGCTCTTCTATGCCGCATAGTTTGGGGAGCATAATTATTATCTAGGTAAATACGAGTCTGGCCGTAAAATATCTTCCCTTTACGCCAGGCTGTGGTCAATACTTTTTCTTTCACCGTGTAGTTGAGAAAGCGGAGTATAATTGACTATGGCCTGGCCTTCAGATCAGTGGGATGCTGGCTCAGCGCCCTGTGTACTCGCTCCAACTCCAGTTGCATGTTTGAGGGAAATTCTAGGGCCGTTCTCAAGACAGTTATTATGAATTCTGTAAGGTCTTGGCATTCTGAACCCTCTGGAATGCAATAAACTCTTAGGTTCTTACGTCGGGCTCTATTTTCCATGTCCTCTTGTCTGGAATGAAGATAGGCACATTGATTTTGTAATTCTTTAATAGACTCCTCAACATCATCTACTCTGTTTTCAACGACAGTAATCTGTCTCTCTGTGGTGTCAGTGTGTTGCTCCAAATTCACCACATCCCTGCGTAACTCTCCATACATATCCTTTATCTCAGCTCTAAATGAGAGTAATTCTTTGTAAATGGTGTTGAGCTTCACCCTTTAATTTTTTATTTTTTTTGCTTTGGGATGAAGCCGTCTGATTGGGGGGTTCAGTAGTGTCGACGGAGAGCTCAGAGTCAGAGGCTTCTAGGACAGACATCTCCGTAGCGCTGCTGTAATCCCAGACTCACTACGGTTTGCAGTTTCACCTTGTTAAGTTGTCTGAACCGCAATCCCAACACTTCTAATTATGTTTTTGTCACAAATCTGTCACAGTTCCATGAGTGTAGGGAAATTAGTGAGAGGGGATCGCAGAGCTTGAAATTAATCTGCCATCTTGGTTACAGACTCAAGCGGAAGTCCCCAAATCACTGAACCCCTGTTTTTACCACAATAAAGAACATATTTGTAGCCATCCTGCAGATGCAGCGGTTGGATTTCTGCTTGTGATGCCGACAACCTGGGTTCTAGAATGGACCTGGGAGTTGGAGGGCTGGCCGGGCGGAGAAGGATCAAGTGTCCATGGAACTGCTCTCCTTCTCCGGGGGGAGGGGGGCAGAGTGTCTCAGTGCTTCATTGCCCCCGGTGGAGGCTGGGGGTGCTATGCACCAGCACCAGTGCCAGAACATTGGGAGGGGATGCTGGTCATCATTGCATGCCCCCACCCTGGACAGCAGTAAAATAAAAAGCACTGACCCCTGGCATGACTCTCCTGCCCTACCACCATCCTCAGTGGCCTTACTTGTCTGCCAGGGGGTCTCTCTCCCATGGCCCAACCCAGGGGGGGGCAAACTGGGGCTAGCCTAGAGTTACCATTAGGGAGGGAAGCCCCCTCAGTGGCTGTGCCTGGGGGGAAAGCCTGGGGCAAGGGGAAGACCTCCGAAGGGAGGATAAGGGAGCATGGCAAGAAAAAGGGAACATATTTGTATATTACTGTGCAGAATGTGATCATACTTGAATTAAAGAGAATGAAAGCTATGTATTTATTTATTTTAATTCTTATGGTAACTGAGTAAGGCCCACTAGGCACAAGTGCCTGTTTTCAGGGGTGACCCAGGAACACTGGGGAGGTTAAGTGACTTGTTCAGGGTCACAAAATGAGCAGGTGAAGGGTATGGGAGTCAGACCCAGGTCTGCTGGATGTACTAGGCTCATCCACAGTTCATTATTTAAGCATTTTATTTCTACTATACTACATAACCCTAATGCACCAGCTAAAGAAACTCAACCAAAATGGAATACATGAACAGAAAAAATAAACTTGAATTGAATACAGTTAAATAATCATAAAATGTGCATGCAATTTCAACCAATATAAATGCTTAGTTAAATGATCAGTGAAAACCTTATTTACATATAACAAATTACAAGTTACAATCAATAAACCTGTGACCCAATCAAACTAATCCACATAAAACATTTTATAGCACCTTATATTTCAGATGAAATGCAAATGAAATCCAGATGTTCAAAACAAACACTGTTGTGAAAATTCTTTGGTGTTCCTGACTGGTGTTTTTCATTATATGTAGCAGTTGCTTTTCTGGCTGCATCAAGGATCTCTTTCGAACACTGAACATTAAAACAGTCTCATCCCTCATTCATCTTCATGACCAGCAAAGAGTTCAAGGTTGTGAGCTGCAGCAACTGTTGACTGTCATAGCTCAGTCTCATTTTTGTACCATACTGGAAGCTTGTTCGCTTAGACATTTGAATGTGGCAAACAGAGTAAAACCACCTTTAGTCTCTTAATGTGCTTCAGTGTTCCAGCTCCACAAACTGTGTTGAGAACAATGGCCCAGCGTTCTGGGAAGGCTGAATGGGGTCCATTTACTGGTCTTTTTTAGAGGACCAGTCTCTGAACACTGATACATAGAAAAGTCATCCATTAATTGGTCATGGTCTTCAGCAGTTTTGCAGATTCCCAGTAGGTGCTTTCTGTTCTATGTGTGGCACCCTAAGCCCCCGGAAAAGAGCACCTGAAAAATAAAAATGCCTTGTCTTGAGCCGCCTGGTCTGACATGACGATGGTTGTTAGCTAGAGCATGGACGTCTGACTGAGGACAAGTCCCACGTTTTCCTCAAACACTGATTGTTCACTGAAAATTATGTACCATGTTTGCTAGAACAGAAGAATTATACAGAACTGCTTTCTTGCAGATGTTTCTTTCTCTATGACAGTATCAGCAATGCTGTCTTCAATGTCCTCCATACTTTATATTGTCATACTTCTGTTCCCAGGTGAAGGTCACTGTGGCTCAAAATGCTGTCTGGATTTTTCTAGAATACTGAGGTCATTCTACTTAAGATGTTTCCCTGCCACCTCTGGCTGCAACACTCTGCCTGTATATTTATTTCTTTATTTTACAATTTTTTACCAGGAAAGGCACACTAAGCTAAGGCTTGTTTCCAGGTGCAACCTGGGAGCACAGGGAAGTTAAGTGACTTGCTCAGTGTCACACAGTATGAAAGTGGTGGCTGTGGGATTCAAACCCAGGTCTCCAGGTTTGCAACTCAGTGCTCTTAACCACTATGCTACACTGCCTCATACACACAACACACACACACACACACACACACACACACACACACACACACACACACACACACACACACACACACACACACACACACACACACATCGAGAGAGAGACAGATAGGTGGATGGTCCAATGTCCAAATGCAAGGTCCTCAGTTGGCTTTCACCTTTCTGTTACTGTAGAGTGAACAGGCACAAATGTTCCAGTGTGTATTTCAGGAACATAGAAACATAGAAACATAGAGGTTGATGGCAGACAAGGACCACAAGGCCCATCCAGTCTGCCCATTTCTTTTTCTACCTTATAAATGTGCCATCGGCCTTTGCTCTGTCAGTGGCCTATCTATTCATACTCATCTGTATTGCTCCCTTATGCCTATCCCATGCCTGTTTGAAGCCCTGCACTGTATTCATAGCCACCACTTCCTGAGGTAGGCCATTCCATGCATCCATCACTCTTTCTATGAAAAAGAATTTCCTAACATTTCCCCTTAATCGGCCTCCCTCTAATCTCATGCTGTGTCCTCTTGTCCTGCTATTTTTACTATATTTAAACATGTTAGACTCTTTCACCTTGTTAATGCCCTTAAGGTGTTTGAATGTTTCGATCATATCACCTCTCTCCCTCCTTTGCTCAAGGGTATACATATTGAGCTCCGTTAATCTGTCCTCATATGTCTTCTGATGCAGTCACTGCACCATTTTGGTTGCCCTTCTCTGGACTGCCTCAATTTGGTTAATGCCCTTGTGAAGGTGTGGCCTCCAGTACTGCACGCAGTACTCCAGATGGGGCCTAACTAGTGTCTTGTAAAGAGGAAATTATTACCTCCCTCATAGAATTGTGATCACTCTACTAATACACCCTAACATCCCCCTAGTCTTACCTACTGCTTTAGAAGTCTGCTTGGATGATTTCAGGTCATTGGTGATGATGATGCCCAAGTCTCTTTCTTCCTTTGTGACTGCCAGCAACTCCCCTCCCAGCCTATAGGTGGCTTCAGGGTTTCTCTTCCCTATGTGCATGATCTTGCACTTCTTTGCATTAAATCCCAGTTGCCACTCTTCTGACCATTTTGTTAGTTTATCCAGATCTCTTCTCATTCTGTCCACCCCATCTGGATCATCTACTCTGTTGCAGATCTTGGTGTCATCTGCAAACAGACAAGCCTTACCCTCTAGTCCATCTGCAATGTCACTAATGAAGATATTGAAGAGGACTGGCCCCAGGACTCATCCCTGAAGTACCTCACTTGTGACTTGCATCTCTTCTGACTGTATACCATTTACCAGCACTCTCTGTTTTCTGCTCGTCAGCCAGTTTGCCACCCAGTTGACCAACTTGACCCATTCAAGCCTACCCAGCTTATTTATCAATCTTCTATGTGGAACAGTGTTGAAAGCTTTGCTGAAGTCAAGGTAGGCAACATCAACTGCTCCCCTTGGTCCACCACTCTGGTTAACCAGTCAAAGAAATCTATGAGATTAGTTTGACAGGACCTTCCTTTTGTAAACCCATGCTGTCTTGGATCCTGTGCCCCTATGGATTCCAGGTGTTGCACTATCCTTTCCTTAAGGAGTGCTTCCATAATCTTGCCCATTACTGAGGTAAGACTGACTGGTCTGTAGTTCCCTGCTTCCTCCTTGCTACCACTCTTGTGGAGCAGGATCACATGAGCCCTTCTCCAGTCTTCTGGGACCTCTCCTGTGCTCAGAGACTCACTAAACAGTTCTGCTAATGGCTCTGCTAGTTCCACCCTTAGCTCCTTAAGTACCCTGGGATGTATGCCATCAGGTCCCATTGCCTTACCCACCCTGAGCTTAGTGAGCTCTTGTAGGACCCCTTTCTTTTGTAAAGGGAGTAGTGCTCACCTCCCTCCCCCCTGTGTCCATGATGCTGAGCTGTGGGCCCTGCCCTACCTTCTCTTCAGTAAATACTAAACAAAAGTATCTATTTAGGATAGGTGCTTTTACAGAGTCCTCCTCCTCCACACATGCCCCCTTTTCTCCTTTGAGCTTAGCAATTCCCCCTCTGGACTTTCTCCTTTCACTAATGTATCTATAGAAAGTCTTGTCACCTTCTTTTACTGTTTGTGCTAGTGTTTCCTCAGTTTGGGACTTTGCCTGCCTTACTGCCTTCCCTGCTTCCCTTAGGGCAGTTTGGTATGCCTCCTATCTTCATCCGCTGTGTTCCTTATATTTCCTGAAGGCCAGCCTTTTGGCTCTGACCTTTTCTGCTACTGTATTTGAGAACCAAAGTGGTTTCCTTCTTCTTTTGCACTTCCTTTTCTGTCTAGCACAATGGAATGTTGCTTCAAGTATTGCATCCATAATGCTTGCCCACTTTGCCTGTACCCCCTCACCTGTGTTTCTTTTTGCCAGGGCTAGCTTAACTCTGTTGGCCATCTTATCAAAGTCAGCTCCTCTGAAGTCCCATATTTTTGCCTTGGAATAGGATGATTTAGATGTAGTGGCCAAATTGAACCATACCTTGTGATGGTCACTGGCCCCCAGGTGACCTTCTACCTGGAGATCTGTGATCCCTTCCCTGTTAGTCAGTACTAGATCTAGGATAACATGAAGTGCATCTGAAAGAGAAAATATATATAAAAAAATTAAAAAGATGGCGCGCTCACCAAATAACTTATTTGCAGTGCAGAGAGACATGGACTCCTCATCAGCCCATCCCTATGTAGCACCCACATATAGGGCTTCATCACTTATGGTTCTAAATGGCATCAGTTTTAGAGGTGGGGCGTGCTCAATTCCATGTTTTTTTTGTTATGAAGTGCATCTGCATCTTACAGCTTTTGAGGCATTTAGCAATAAACTCCACATTTGCATATTTTTGTTCTATTGTCAGGGAGTAGAACAGGACTACAGGACACATGTCTAGTATCCTCTTGACTGCCTTATTTAAACCCAGCCATTGCACTGGTGTATGTTTAAAGAGCTACTGACACCTCAAAGAAAACTTTGAAATGCATAATAATTAGATACAATTCAGCTTTCATTCCATATATAGTCTAAATATTTCTCTTCCCCATTATTTATCACTGAGTAAATTTGCATGAATGTGTTATCTTTAGCTTTTAGAGTTCCCCTACAGTTGATCTGCCTCTATATCTTACTCCCTACTTCAGGTCATAATCCTCTGTTGTGACATCACAATCTGTTAGCATGACAGTAAGTGTGATGTCACAAACAGTGCATTATGATCTTAGGTAGGGAGAAAGCAAAAAGAATCGAGGAACTCTTCAGGAACAAAGATTTTGTTGTAATGCAAATGACCTCAGTAGTAAATAATGTGGAAGAGGAATATAGAACTAACGTGACATACAAGCTGAACTGTGTCTAAATATTATGTTTTATTTGAGTTGCCCTGGCGGTCTCAGCTGTTCTTTAATTATCCTGAGTAAATCGACTTCTACAAACAGGGCAAATTCTTTCAACCTCTATTGTTCTTGTGTAGTGAGGTGCAGTGACAGTAAATATCCGACACACATTCTTCAGTTTGTATGAGAGTCTTTACTTCTGCTTTGCTTTTTGTATTCACAAGGGTGCAGTGTGCATACAGTATATACCGATGACCCCAACGTGCACCCCGATGCTGGTTGGGGGTGGTCTGTGGGGGTCCAAGGGGGGCTTTCAACCCTAACACCAAATTTCCTCACTTTTGTTGCTGTGGAACAACCCTAACTGATGCATTAAACAGAGTTTTTTGCCTCTAATTTCCCTTCTTTTTGAGAATGAGGACGATAAATAGTGAATGGAATGTGGTGGTGGAAGCACGGGGCCCTTTGGGCCCCACGCTCCCACATGTGATGTCCTGTTACATAGTAACAGGAACTGCAAAGCAAATGCAAGCAGCAATGATTATGCACATGGTAAAGCAAACGTAAATGGTAAAGCAGACGTTAATAGAAACGCAAGCGTAAAGTGATGCCGAAGCAAACAGTGATGCAAACGGACACAGAAGCGTCTACAAAAATGCAATTGGTAATGCGCACAGTGATGGCACAGGTACTGTAAATGCAAATGTTAAATGTTACAGCTACAAGAATGCCAAACGTAACAGAAACGAAAACGCAAACAGAATCACGCACATAAACATGAACCGTAACATGCACGAGCACGGTACCACAATTGTAAATGCAAATGGTAAAGTTAACATGAACAATATTGCCAAAGGAAATAGAAACGTAAACACGAACACAAACGCGTACGTATGCACAAACCGTAACGCGCACGGTCACGTTACCACAATTGTAAACTCAAATGGTAATGGTAATGGTAACAGCAACAATAATGCCAATGGAAACAGAAATACAAAGGGAAATGCAAGCACATATGGAAACGCAAACTGTAATGCACCTGGGCACAGTAATGCAATAGGAAATGCAAATGGTAACAGTAACAACAACGAAGACGCAAAACGAAACACAAACGCAAACGCAAAGGAAGGGGCTGCCATAAACGCTAATGCCAATACACACGGTGATGCAAACCAAAATGCAAGCACAAACAGTAGTGGAAATGCAAATGGTAACAGTAACACAAACGCAAGTGCAAACAAGAAGGCAAAGCGTAACACACACGGTGACGTACACGGGAATGGTAATGCAAACGGGTACGTAAACGCAAGTGGAAACAGTAACTGTAACATTAATCGAAGCACATACCCTGTTTTTCTCCAACAGCTGCATAGAGAAACACAAGGGCCCAGATATTCAGACTGCACCAGGCTATGGCGCAAGCCTGGACGCAGCGCAACTTGGCTGCGAAGGGGCGTTGACTGGGCAATATTCAACAGAGCTGCACCATGGCAAAGCATCATTGAATATCGCACCCTGGCCACCTGCAGTGTGCATGGTGCAGTGGTACTGCACCAGCACAAGTCGCCAGAGTGGGGCAGGGGGATGCACTAGTGCAAGTTCATACAAATGGGGCCATAATGTATGCAAGGTGCAAATGGGGCCATTTGCATGTCATTATGGTCCTATTTGCATGCAGGTGCGCCAATCCCTGATGACTTGCACCTGGCGTCCTACCAGGCAGCAGCCGTCAGGGACCGATGCCCCCTGCACAGCGTGGCAATGCACCCCTCTGCCCGATTGTGGGCATCTGTGTAAATATATAAGTCCAATATCCCTGGTGGTCCAGTGGACCACTTGCAGCCCGATCGCAGGCATCTGGACTGTGTAGTATGGTTCGGGCGGCACACACATTGGCTCATGCTGTGGACCAATGGGCGTACAGCCCTACCGTACACTGTCAGTTGGCAGGCGGTGGGGCAGCAAGTGGGTGGGTGCTGCCACCCGCTGCTGTCCAGGAGCAGGGGTGGAGGGATTATTGGGCGGGTGGGGAGGGGTACTGCTAGACCACCAGGGATATTGAGCTCTCCTTATTATTACATATGCCCTCGATCAGGCTGTGAGTGGTCCACTGGACCACCAGGGATATTGGATGTATTATTTTACACTGAAGCCCACGATCAGGCTGTGAGCGGTCCACTGGACCACCAGGGATATAGGACTGCTTTTCTTTCAACAGATGCCTGCGATTTAGCATGGGGAGGTGCTGCCATGAAGGTGCAGCTGGAGCTCAGGTGGCCACCCACAGGTGGCAGCTGCCGTGTTGTGCCTTGCAATACGGCAGCTCACCTGTAGGTGGCCAGCGGTAGTTCCTTTTTTTTGGCTCACCTGTGTGCAGTGCAAGTAGGGGTTGTGCATGCATGGACTCAGCACATCCTGGGCTGAATATCGGGATGTGCGGAGTATGCATGGGCACGCCCACCCACCAGCGCCGCATACATTACTGATGCACTCTGGTGCATCAGGATTTGTGCCAGGCACAATCCCCATTTGAATATCACGCCGGGGTGCATCAGTGGGTTGCACATGGTTCAACAATGTTACGCCATGTGCAACCCTTCTGAATATCTGGGCCAATGTGTATAAAGAATGTATGCATAATAATGGGCCTCAGAGCCAGAAATGAGGTGTTGGACTACTAAATTGCTTATATCTCAGTAACCGTACGACATAGAAAAAAATGTTTTTTTCATGATTCATGATTTTCCTGGCTACGTTTTCACTGAATGCATAGCCATAGGCAAAAATTCCATATCTCACACCGCTTTTAAATATACGAGCCCCAAAAAGTAAGGCGCCACCATGTTAGTCTATAGGAAAAAATTTCAACTTCGGAGTACTGTAACTTTTTATCCATGCAATATTTTTTCACCAAACTACCAAAAGGCACATCTCTGAGATGTTGGCTGCCTTCTCTCCAAATTTCAGCTCAAAAGACTGAACCGTTCTTTTGCAGCAGGGTGGCAAAGAACTCCTATCATTTTGGCCATAGGCTGGAAAAGTAGTGTCATGATTTGTGACACCTTTCGCAGAATTTGTGAAAGTGTCATGAGTGCGACACTACTTTGTGATACTACTTTTTCCAGAAATTTGAAAAACATATTTCTGGGGTGTTTAACCCCAAAATAAAGACATGGCCAGCATCCTCAGGGCTTGAATTGGTAAACACAAAAATAATTATGTCCCTAGATGGTCCCAATTTTAAATGCCAAGCATTTCTGTGATCACTAACTGAAAAAAAAATGGCTGACTCCTGACACTACTGGGGTTATTTGCGACACTAAACACTGCATTTTGGAAAGTACTGAACTTTTGTTAACTTTTCCCATTGATTTATAATGGGAACTTGTTTTTTTGAATAACTTTTGAACCGTTTAATATTTTTTCACGAAGTCTTCAAAAGGCACATCGGGGACCCTGGCTGCACATTTGCTGAAGTTTTCAGACTGGTCGCACAAACCGTGCAACCTGTAGGCACGAGCAAAGAATGCGCCAAAAACCGTAAATACGTACACGGAGGTCACTTAATAACTCTGAGCTGTATATCCGACCAATAAAAAGTAAGCAGATCTCAAGTTCTATGGTTATGCCCCATGCCTGCCAAATTTCAGGCAAATCTGTTGAACGGTGGCAAAGTTATTAAGGTGCAAAGTTTCACCCTTTAACCTTTAAAGGGCTACTCAACCCTAACTATAGTAGCACTACCGTGCTACCATAATATATACTGTATATATATATATATATATATATATATATATATATATATATTATACACACACACACACACCACACACACCCTTGTGGATAAAATATGATTATTCTGTGCAACACCAGGTTGTGTATTTGACAAAGAGTAAGATGTCTCTGAGATTACCCAGATTTCTAGTTGCCTTGGTGGCTCTGGCATTTGTGCTATGGAACAGTATTCCAAGTGGCCTGGATTCAAATCCCAGCCAAGGCACTTATTTCTTTCTCTCTTGTTTTTTATTTATTTAAACGTTTTGCCAGGAAAGCATACTGAGCAGACAACTGCTTGTTTCCAGATGTGTCCTGGGGAGATGGGAACATTGGGAGAAATGATGTAGGTATACAAAATTGTGCAAGCAAAACAAGAGCAGCAGGCTGGCCCAGTGGTGCTGAGGGTTCAGGCATTGGATGCCACACCTCATGCCATGCCGGTGACCTGGGTTCGGGAACAGACTCAGGTCACTGGGTGTTGGCAGGGAAGGGGAGGATTGAGGATCCAGAGGACTGCTCTCCTCTCCTGTGGAGGGTTAGGTGCTCCACTTGCTGCACTAGAGACTGGGGGAAGCAGTGATCAGCCAGCCAACAATTGGGGTCTGAGACCAGCGGACATCCTGCGTGCATGCACAGGAACATATGTATTGCACACTGGACGTCATTGCCCATCTGTCCCCTGGGGAACCACACCACAGAAAATCCCTCTCCACAGCAGCAGCATGAAGCCACTGACAGGTGACCAGGTCCTGCACCAAACAATGCCCGACGGTTGGTTTGGGGGCTCCAGGGTGATGTGGTCTCCTCTCCCTGTTCACCCCTTGCCAGGGGGGGCTCCTGTGTAGTGGGCAAGCTATGGTCCTCCCCGCTGTGGCAGTTGAGGTAGAGGCTGGCATTGGGACCAGTTGAGCACCTGTGTAACTAGCTGAAGGGGTAAGTAAGTACCCCAGTTGTAGAGAGACAGCCTAAATAGAGTCTACAAAAAAAAAAACATGAGCAGCAAGTAATATAGCAATGTGTTACCATACAATACAATACAGTGCATTTCAAATACAATCAAATAAAATACAATAGAAATAAGATACAGCAACTAAAATAGAGCAACAGAATTCTACATTAAGCTGCCGAGGTGACAGGATCTGGTAGCCCAGTCTAAGCAGGTATGCGAGTGCTAGGACATAGTTCAGCAGCAAGAAGATTAGGAGCAGGAGCAGGTGGTGTGGAAGTGGTCTTTAAGGAGGGTATTGAGATAAGAAGGGGAAAAGGCATGGTGAATGGTAGAGGGGTGAGATTTCCACAATTTAGGTAACCAATAGGAGAAGGCAGCCTGGCCTGTAGAGGTGGACATGCGAGGGGCCAACAAGGACCGGAGTTATAGTGCCTGAGGGAATAGGGGGGAGAGGGGGAGAGAGCAGAAGAGAGATAAGCTGGCAATGACTGTGACCAGTATTTAGCTGAAAGACTATGCAGTGCACCTGCCTCCTGTCCTGTAGGGCTGGGAGGGGATAGGGTCTGGTAGAGGAGACAATGGTGGGTACTGGGCTGATAGTCAAGGACAAAATGGCAGAAGGAGCAGTAGAGGGTGTCCAGTCTGGTTAGGAGGTTTTGGGAGTGGCACTGTAGACTACATCCCCATAGTCAAAAATAGGGAGGATTATTTTTTGTACTATTGCACAGCGTGCTGGCAGCAGGATGCACTCATGGTTGCGAAACAGGGTGCCCAGTTTGGGGCACAGTTTCTTGTGAATGACCTCAATATGTACAGAAAAGTCAAGGTGTTGGTTGAGCCAGACCCTGAGGTATCTAAAGGAGGAGCATCCCTCCAACTTTGTCCCATCCAGGATGGGGAAAGTGGGGAGGGGAGGGAAGGGAGCCGAGAGAGTCTCTGCCTTGTGCCAAAGGTAATGTAGATTGTTTTCTTGGCATTCAGAAAGAGCTGATTTGCATGAAACCAGTGCTGGAGTTCCTCAAAGTCACGCTGTAGTGTGGTTGCCACATCAGAAGCTGAGTGGTCAGATGTAAACAGGACAGTGTCATCTGCATACATGTGGATGGATGTGTGTGGGCAGTAGAGATGCATCGAATTTAAATTCCACCAGCAAAGTGAACTTGAAGTGGGCACTTCATGTTGCCACTCCACTACGTGGAGTGGGCAATGCAAAGTGCTCACTCCACCTTGTCATTACCACTTCACGTTAAGGAGGAATGGCAATGCGAAGTAAGGCAAAGTCATTGTTTTTAATGGACTTCGTGTTCCTCATTATGATTCTAAGTGATCCACTTGGTGTTTCAGATTTGGCAGCCCCCCCACACATCACATGGCTTACAGTACTGTAAGTCACATGCTCTTTAGCTAGGCAGGAAGGAAGTGAGTCATACAAGTAGTCACTTTCACTTTCTCCTGTGCAGGCAGAGAGAGGAGTGTGTTTTGTGACTGCTGATACTTTGAGATCAGAGGAGGAGGAGATTTAAACTTTGATTTAGACCCAACAGCTTTTTAAAAGCTACATTTTTCTTTTCTGTACTCTTTTTTACTTAATTTGTTCTTTATGTAAATTTTATTTTTCTTACCTTTATAAGTAGTTAGTTGTTTGTCCCCCCCCAAAGCAGGACCGGCACCACCTCCTGTCCTGACTCTGAGACAGTTGAACCACCACCACCACCAAGTCCAGCACCAGGTCCTCTGGAGCAGGATGTGCCTGCCCCACCGGGCCCAGGTGTGGATCCCATCTCTGTTCAGCACCGTGACCAGTCAGCTGCCAGTTCATCTGGCCCTCCCCTGCCTGTACCTGGTCCTCCCGCACCTCTGTTGTTTGGCAGTTTTTTTAACTGTGTCGGGGGGACAGCAGTGTGGTCAAGTGCTGCTTATGTGAGGTGTAGGTGCACCGTGGCCCCTGGGGGACTCACCTGGGGACTGGGGGCCAGCACACCCATATGCTCAATCACCACCAGTTGGAGTGGCAGGCTGCCACAAAATGGACCATGCCTGCACTTGCTAGCCATTCTGTGGCAGAGGGTGCAGCTGTGCATGGCAGCATCCCTAAGAAGAAGAGGGCCACAGCAGTACCTGCTGCTCCACCAGGATCACATAGAGGTACATCAGTTGCAAATTATGTCAATGCTTGAACTGCTGCTGGATCACCATGGGATCCCACATTATTTTTTTTTTCCTCACACCATGTGCCCTCACACATTCCTTGCTGTGTTATAAAATGTATTCCTCCACCATCCCTGACCCTTGTATGTAATTATGCCCTTTTTTGTTGTCTTCTGTATGCATGATACTTTGTATTCTGAGCAGTGCAAGTATACTGTGCTAAACAGCATGCGTGCAGTCAGTCTTCTTTCCAGTCTGTGTATGTACTGCAGACACTGTCCAAATCTCTGACTTAAAAACACTTATTAATGAGTACAATGGTGGGATAATGAAGCCTGGAGAGACACTACAAAACAGGCTTAAAATACATCCAAGTAACTAGTAAAAAAAGTAATGTTGTGATTCATGAGGTCATCATAAATCATGATTTGTGACTGCATTTGTGACCGTGATGCTGAAGAAACATGAATGCCTATGGCTGTACTTCCCCAGGCCCCAATGAGGTGTGGCACAAAACTCCCTGACTTAAAAACAGTCATCGATGAGTACAATGGTGGGGTGGTGAAGCATGGAGAGATACTACAAAACAGGCTTAAAATACATCCAAGTAACTATTAAAAAAAATTAATGTTGTGATTCGTGACGTGATCATAAATTGTGATTTGTGACTGCATTTGTGACCGTGATGATGAAGAAATGTAAATGCTTATGGCTGTACTTCAATGGACCCCAATGAGGGGTGGCACAAAACTCCCCGACTTAAAAACACTCATTAATGAGTACAATGGTGGGGTGGTGAAGCATGGAGAGATACTACAAAACAGGCTTACAATATATCCAAGTAACTATTAAAAAAGATTAATGTTGTGATTCGT
The DNA here is from genome assembly GCA_016271365.2 of Neoceratodus forsteri. Lineage (NCBI taxonomy): Eukaryota > Metazoa > Chordata > Ceratodontiformes > Ceratodontidae > Neoceratodus > Neoceratodus forsteri. Next base: position 1,228,621,657 of record CM057450.1, read on the forward strand.
GATGTGATCATAAATCGTGATTTGTGACTGCAGTATTACGAGTGACTTGTGATGATGGTCCTGACTTAAAAACGCATATTGATGAGTACAATGTTCATGCAGAATTATGCACCACACCTGTCCAGTACTTTGAAGTTAAGCCAAAGAAACAACTGTGACTAAAGTTAGAGATGGAGATTGGGCCCTAAAGAGATGCAAATGCACAGACAGATTAAGATTGCACTGCACACTGAAGAGATGCAGATACAAAGGCACAACATCTAACCAGTGCTCACCATCAGAAATTCAAATCTGGAAAATAATTCCTTTGCCGGTTGGGGCGAGCCACGGTGGGGGGGGGCAGTGTACTGCACTGCTGCAGTAACAGTCACTAGTACTAATAAAGATACCACAAAGAAGTACAAAAATTACACAGCTGCAGTGGATAGCAGGTTCACATTGCTGAAATTATATGGCACAATAAAAGGTGTCTGATTTGATGACACACGTCACACACATACCCACACACACACTAAGTAATGTGTAGCAAATTGAAAACTTCAGTAATATAACCACATATTTTAAACAAACTAAAATTATGCACTGCTGAACCATGACAATCAGCAAAAAAATGGCAAGAATTATTGAAAATATTACTGTGTGTACATTAACACAGTTATACAAGAAAAATATCACCAAAACAGAAAGCACTGTCTTTTTCACCAAGTTAATCTACCTACACCACAGATACGCCCCTTCCCCTAAGCACACTTCCACTGTCTCTCAGTACACAGACTGAATATTGTGCATTAACATTCAAAATCCACACACAAACAATAAATGCTCGATGATATGAGCACAGGAGGGTTTCCTATAATCGATGAGCTAAAATTTCAGCAAAACAAATGACCCCAAAAGGCTTTTTTAACATCTTTTAGAAGGTTTGAATCACAGAGCTCTCAGAGCAGATTGTCTCCTACAGCTTCATACACACACTACCCCAAACTGAGGTTGTGCAGAACAATCTAGAGCCCATGTGACCTGAAATCCCATGAATCACTGCAAAATTCACCTCTGGAGCATAAAAACAAGGCGAAGTGAGGCACAGTACATTGTTTTCAATGTACTTCGCCTTAAGAATTGGTGGAGTAGTGGTTTGGGGAGGCGGAGTAACATGAAGTCATTGTTTTCAATGGACTTCACGTTACCCATTATAATGCGAAGTACTCCACTTTGCATTGTGGAGCACCCGTATTCCGCCATCTCCGTGGATCGCTGAGTGAATTAGATCACTACCCACCACTAGTGGGCAGGCAGAGGGCAGGTCATTGAGGAAGATGGAGAACAGCAGAGGGCCAAGGACAGAGCCTTGAGGAACTCCAGTGGTGATCAGGAGGGAGGAGGAGGTGGAGTTTCCAATCCTGACAGATTGAGTCCTACCCACAAGATAGGAGTGGAACCAGCCAGTAGCCTAGCTTGAGAGCCCTGCTAATGTAAGCTTGGATAAGAGGAGGAGGTGTGAGACAGTGTCGAAAGCCTTTGCGAGGTCAACAAATATAGCAGAAGTGATGAGGCCCTGGTCCATGCTGGTATGGATGGATTCAGTGAGCCTTAGTAGGGAGGTAGTGGTGGAGTGTGACTTCCTGAACCCAGACTGGTAAGGTGAGAAGAAAGAGGTGGAGTCAAGGAAGGAGGAAAGCTGGGAGAGGACAAGATGTTCCTGAAGTTTTGCCAGAATGGGGAGGATGGAGATAGGGTGATAATTACCAGGGAAGGATGGGTCGCCACGTTTAGAGAGGGGGATGATGGTGGGGTGTTTTCATTCTGAAGGGTGGAAGAGAGAGAGGAGAAAGAGAAGTTGAAGAGAGAGGTGAAGGCGTGGCGATGGTGGGGGTCACCAGGAAAAGCATTTTGGAGTCCAGCCCAGAGGGACATTTGCCCTTAGAAGGGTTTAGCATGAGTAGGGCATTATATACTTCAGCCAGTGTAACATGGTGGAAGGAGAAAGAGGGGAGTGGGGCTTGGGCAGGTAGAGGTGAGGTTAATGGGGCATGGCTGTGTGAGGCTGGGGGTGGGAGAGGACAGGAGTGAGGCAGTACAAGAGATAAAGAAGGAATTAAATTCGGTTGCCACTGCAAGTGGGTCTGTTATTGTGGTGCTGCCAGCTTTAATGGTGGGGATAGGGGGCTGGGATAGGGGGTGGAAGAGGGATTATACCACCTTCCAGAATTTGAAGGGGTGATTTAAGTTAGTATGGGAGGTGGAATTAAAGTAGTTTGTCTTGGCCAGACAGATTGCTCTTGTACAGGCGTTTTGAAGAATGCGGTAATAATGGTAATCTGACTTGGAGCAGGTGGCTTTGTGAGTCTTCCATGCCTGATCCCTAGCTCACAGGCAAGTCATGAGGTCAGTGGTGATCCAAGGCAGGTGGCAGCCCCACACATGGATCCGTCTAAGTGGGGCATAGGTGTCCCAGACTGAGAGGAACTTGGACTTGAAAAGGTCTAGAGTGGCATTGATAGAGGTGGCACATGGGATGAATGACTAGGTGGTGGAAACCAAATCGTTTAGGAGGGGAGCAAGATCTAGAGACTTGTACTACTGAGCCAACAGAGTTTTAATTGGAGGGGCTTTGGACCTATGGATTTTCTGGACTGCAAAAATTAGATGATGATCACTTATGGAGTCAGGAAGAAAACCTGTAGCGATTATCCTGTGTGGGTGAGAGATGAGTGCCCAATCAATTAGAGAGTGATTTAGCATTTTGGTGTTTAGTGGGGAGGGTTCACTGATCAGCTGTGACAGGTTCAGAGCGTCTATGTTGTTTTGAATTTTTGAGTGGATGGAGGAGAGCCAGTTCACATTAAAGTCACATAGGACATGGAGCTCACCAACCACTGCATGTGATTGAAGGGCTGCTAAGAGGTCAGTAATGGCAGACGAGGGGGAGCTGGCACAACAATATGAGCCAGCAATAAAACTGGGAATGGAGTGAGGAGGAAGATTTGTACCATCAGTGATTCAATAGACTGCAGGAGAGGTAATATAGGTACAGGGGAGAACTTGAGGGAGAAAGAGATATACATGGCAATACCACTGCCTTTTTTCTTACCAGGATGGTCATTGCAGATGACTGAGTAGCCAGGGATGGAGATACAGGCATTGTGGATCTTTGGCTTTAACCATGTCTTGATTATGATCAGGACATCGAGGTTGAGGGATATGGCTATTGGTTGAAGCAATGAGATGTTGGGAGGAATGCTCCTGATGTTTAAGTGAGCCAACTTTAGGACCCAAGGGAGTTGAAGGGGAGGGGGTAGGACTGGGGTTGGCCTCAATGTCCCCTGCCATCAATAGCAGAAGCATTACCAAGTGTCCTGACAAGGCCACCAAGGGTTTACGGTTGGAGGAAGCAGGTGGGTGAGAAAGAGTGGGACTATATCCAGTGGGGAACTTGAGGGCTACCAAACCAACATGGAAACTAGGAGGAAGTATGGAAGGTCTGGGATGCCAAGTGTTTGGGGGCAAATTGGTGATCACTGGTGGGGAGGAGGAGGTAGCGAAAGGGGTGGTGGTGAGAGGTAGGGGAGGGTGATGGGAAGGACTGAACAGCAGCTTTGGGTAAGAAGAGGGCAGAAGGGACACCAGGGGTGCAAGGAGGGTGAGAAGCGAAATAATGACTAGAAGCTTGGTGGAAATTTAGAGAGAGAAAGGTCCACCTGTGAGCCAGAGCAGTTAGCAGTTAAGATGGGGCTGTGAGCTGCTGGAGAGTAAGCAGCCCAGAGGGTGTACCACAAGGAAGTGAGCTAGGTGGGCTAAGTGACATCTGTGACCTTAAAGATAGTGGCCGCAGGGCTTATGGCAAGAGGAGTGAGTTAACAGTGGTTGTTTGAGGTGTGGGAACAGATAAGTGAGCAACACTGCTGAACTTTAAACTGCAGAAGCTGCAAAAGCGACAGGGCTTAGGGTAGAGTATGTCTAGGTGAGGGCCAACTGCTGTGGTTGTAACTGCAGGAATCATGAAGGCCACAGGGCTTAGGGTAAGGGTTGAGAAAAGTGATTGGTGAGAAGTGCAGGTTCAGCTAGGCGAGAAACACCGCTGGAGTTGGAAATAGCAAATGGCGCAGCATCTAGTGGCAAGTGGATATAAGCTGCAGAGGAAAAGTAGACTGTTAGGTAAACTCAGGCGGACACAAGGCAGGATGGGGTGGGACTACAGTAGTATAAAACAGAGAGGCTGCCAAGGGTGGTGGTGGTGTGGTGTGGTGTGGCAGCCACCGCACAGTGGTGGTGGGGTTAAAATGAAGAGGGACGCCATGGAGACCTTCCACAGATGAAAGTCATTGTACCTGATAGTGGCAGTGGATCAGCAGCTCAGGGAAGGCAGGATCCAGGTGCCCTCACGATCCTCTAGCAGTGAGGAGCTATGGAGAGAAGGACACAGGGTAAGTACTGCAGCACTTTATAAACGGGCAAGCAGGGTGGAAGGGACAGGCATGGGGAGGGAGAATTTAGCATAGAGAGAGAGAGGGAGGAAGGGGGAAGAGAAAGATTTGATTTCAGGCTCACATTTACGAAAGACACAGCAGCTGTAGGATTTGGAACAATCTGATTAAAACAGGCAAGTTGAGTTGGAAATTAGAGCTGCAACCCTAAGGTTAGCTAATATTAGCAGCCCACAGCCCACAATGCAAACAGCTTAGCTTGAAATAGCAGAAAGAGCCACACCAGAATTTACTCTAACTTCACTTCACTCCTCTGCTAACCAAATTAAAATAGGCACGATTAGAATTTACTTCTAACTTCAGTTCAGCCTGTTTGTACTCCTGCTTTGCTGCAGATATCTGCTAAGTGGCACATATACCTCATATTAACAATATTTGGGTTAACAGGTTGCAGCCTTGATAATACCAAATTCCTTTTGCTGATCATGGATGCAGCATTCTCTGATGACAAGACCACTGTCTGTACCCCCTCAACTAGGCAAGGACAGGTCCAACCACAGACCACTGTCTGTACCCAGGTCCAGCCAGGGACCACCATCTGTACCCCCTACCCAGAAAAGGATGTGTTCAGCCAGAGGCCATCATCTGAATCCCTCCTGCCTAGACAAGGACAGGTCAAACCAGAGACCACAGTCTGGAACCCCTCGTCTGCTCAAAGTCAGATCCAAACAGAGACACCCATCCGTACCTTCCTGCTTGGACAAAGACAGTTCCTACCAGAGACCACCATCTGTAGTGCCCTTTCCTGGACAAGGATAAATCCTACTGGAGACCACCACATGTATCCCCCTACCTGAAAAAAGACAGGTCTAAGCTGAGACCACTGTCTGACCTCCCATGCAGACAACTACAGGTCCAGGCAGAGACCACCATCTGTACCCCCTTACCCAGACAAGAACAGATTAAAACAGAGACCATCATTTCTTCCCACTTTCCTGGACAAGGACAGTTCCAACAAGAGACCAACATTTATACCCCCCGACAAGAACAGGTCCAGCCAGAGACCACTATCTCTACCTCCCCTGCCTGGATAAGGACAGGTCCAGCTTCTGATCATCTGTATCCCCCTGTCTGCACATGGACTGGTCCAGCCAGAGATCCCCGTGTATTCTCCCTACCTGGATAAGGACAGGTCCAGCCAGAGACTACCATCTGTACATCCCTTCCTGTGCAAAGACAGGCCAAATCATAGACCACCACCTGCACATCCCTGTCTGGACAAGGACAGGTCCAGCTAGAGACCACTGTCTGTACCCCCTACCTGGGCAAGGACAGATTGAATCAGAGACCACCATCTGTACCCCTGTCTCCTGAACAAGGACAGATCCAGTCAGAGACCACCATCTGTACCCCACTGACTGAACAAGGACATGTCTAACCAGAAACTGCCCTCTGTACTCCCCCACATGAACAAGGACAGGTTCAGCCACATATTGCTGTCTGTACACAGACCACCGCTGGCCTAAACAAGGGCATAGCACAGTATCCATTGTAGCCTTCCCCAGACCATGGAGTGGGTACCATGCAAATGTGACGGTCTGCTGTGGGTACTATGGCCATAAAAATAAAAAAAAAAAACAGTGCTGTACAATTAAATAAAAAACATGGGCTTGGCCCACTTAACTGGTACAGGTTCAAATGAGCTGTGTTGGTCTGCTTTTGTCTCTTCTTGATGATTGATATCATCATGGTTAGAGCACGAAGGAAGCAGGCAGGGTGAGTGAAATCATCATTGTCCTCTCTTCATTCAGACGATGCAGCAAAAGGTTAAAGTTGGGGAGATCAGGATGCAGGACATGTGCTGGATGTGTTTTTTCCCCATTCTCTCCTCTATCTCTTGGTTGGCTCCAGTGCATGTGAGTAACATCTGGAGAGCAGGGGACAGATCTCATTGGTCATGCACAGGAAGAAAAGAGCAACCACCAAGCCACACCACAGGTCAGAAAGGAGTCTAGACTAAGAGAACTGAAAAGGATGCCAGCTAGTTTCCCCCAGACTACTATGTTACATCAATTTCATGTCTCATTACCCTATTTAAAGTGCTCCTGCTTCTTTCTTGTTTCAGGTACAACAAATGGACAGATATTTGTTTTACATATTTCAAATATGCTTATATATGTAACCCCTCACCCCTGCCTTTTTGCCAAAATGACAGGTGGCATGCTGTTGAAGCTGACAGCAGTACCTGGTGGGGACTGGGTTTGGGGAGGATGAGGTTACTCGGCACAGGGGACCTAGGTTTGGCTACTCTGCACAGGGGCACCCAAGTAAATCCGAACACAGGAAGCAATAACTGTAATGTACGGAACCAGGAATGGGATTCTTCAGTGTGGCTTTTATTCACTTCCAAGCTGAACAAACAAAGCATAGACAGACCCCCATGGGGCTACAGCCCGACTTGTACACTACTTGGGTATTCCTCACTGGCCTGGCTCCCCCGCCGGCCACTTGATCCATGGTCTATTTGAGGAATGAACCAATTATCCTATTGTGGCTCCCCAAATCACACTAGAGTCTTCGACTCCTAGAGAGAATTTTCCTTACAATCCCACGTCTGGGTACTCCCCTCATCACTGGCCAAGTGCCTGAGGCAAAGTAGAAATCCACAGAAGAAATCCGTAGAGGTGAACCTGGTCACTAAAGATGGGGGGCCACCCACCTCCAGCTCCCATAGCCCATACCCATCCATTTCTCTGGAAATTGAACAATTCCTTTACTGAACTTTCAAATGTAGATTCTGGGTAGACGTCTGTCACATCTCCTCTACATATTATTTGCATCCCAACAAGATCTGGACTTGAACCTACTTTTAATTTGCTTAGCCCATTACTCTAGGCTTCCCAATATTTAGTAGTTCAATCCCCACATTGTCACACAAGTCCCAGGGGGAAAAGCATAGGCCCTTTTAGCAAGAGCAGACACTCACCCTCACGTTGCAGGTGCCCCACAGGCGACTCACAAATCTTCTTGTTCTCCCAAATAAACACTGGAACACATAGGCAGCTTTTCCTTCACAAGCAGAACTAGGGGGTTGCCCCAGGAATCTGCAGGGAAACCTTTCCTGCCCCCCCAGAGGAAGGGGGCACTGAGACCCGAAAACAGTGGTCTCAACCACTTCAGTTATCTTTTGTGTCTCTCTTTAAGGTGGAGACACATACCCTTCTACTTAAAAGTAGCCTTCTGTCAGGGCTGAGGCTCCTAGAGCCTTCACTGAGCTGCTTTCTCAGCAAGCTCCCAACTTCACACTCACTCACTGAAGACTGACTTGAAGACTGACTTCAAAAAACCTCCCAACATTTTAACCAACTCCCTTTGCTGCAGATTCCAATGTGGCTCATGCAGCTGTGATAGTTCTATTGGTGATGTCATCCCTCAGTCTCAGCTGAGACTGAGAACAGAGTGAGACATGTGAAACCCATTTAACTGGAGTTTCACAAGCTGCCTTCCCTGCCTACCACTAGGTCTTACTGGGATTCTAGTAACCCCGGGTAACAAGTGGGTTACATATATAAAATTGTTCTACCTAGTCTATATAACTATGTGTATCTATAGGTTTGATTTTAACTGGTGGGTGGTGATTTCATGGGCTTTAGATTTATACATGCAGAACTGCTGTTTGTAATGCTTAGCACAGACACACATGCACACGTGCGCACACACACACACACTCCAACTTATCTTCAGTAAGACATTTAACATTAGATAATTTATAGACCGTCTACAACTATATAACATTCCATTCTGTGACATTTGAGCTACACACAGCTATAGTTTCAAGGATGCTTTCTTATCTCTGGTTCTGTTTCTTGTCTAATTACTCCCCTAATCTGTCACATTCATGTGTAAAAGGTTTTTATTTTTCTTTCTGATATTGTTCTGAGCACTTAAAACGGAGCTCTTTTAAGAGAAGTTGCATTTTCTTCTGAGGAAGAACTATGTAAGTTTGAAAGCTTAAGGATATTCTGTAAATTTCTGTTGCTCCAATAAATAAAAGGTATCAAATCACCTATTTTGTGTATCTTTTTGTACAAGGTCCAATATGGCAACAAACAATTTTTGACTTAAAGTAGTAAGTTTAGGAACTGCCCAGGATCAACAGTGACAGCTTTTTGGTCACAAGGTTGGGCCAGGGTTTTCTTTCCTTACAGGCAAGTCTGTGTTTAGTGTTCGAATAGGAGAATTTCATGAGAAGATTCAGACTGACCCAGATGCTCTGCTTTCAGTTTGTTAGGACTACTTCATGTTCAGTGAAAAAATTGTCCTAAATATAAATATAGCTTTAAGGTAAAGCTAGATGCTTACACTCTTCTCTGTCAATAAGTCTTTACTTCTAGCAGAGGACCCCTGATAACCTGTCCTTTAAATCTGCTGACCTTTGTTAGAAGGCACTAAGCCTTTGACAGATCCACCCTCCAATTACACACCTGATTCACAGGGCTTCCTGAGTCTAATTAGCCCCAAGATTAATCTCCTGAGCTAGTTTCCCTCTACACTACTATGTTACAGTTTTAGGGGCAAGTTTCGAAGTGCCACAAGCACTGCCTATGAATCTCTTTTTTCCCCCCACTTATCCTGCAACTTATGAAGAAAAATACAAATAAATATAAATATACCTTGAAGGTAAAGCTAGGTGCTTACACTCCTCTCTGTCAGCATGTCTGTACTTCTAGCCTCTACTGTCTACCCCAGCTATCCTGCCTAGGATTAGTTCTCATTTGGTTGAAATCTGCCCTTCTGAAGTCTAGCACCTCAGCCTTCGATGAGGGATTACTGGTGCCCAGGACCAACTCAAACCATATAGTATTGTGGTTGTTGGACCCCAATGGTTCTCCAACCAACACTCTATCTACTCTTTCTGTGTTGGTGAGTACCACATTGAGAATGATTGATTATTTAGTGGGTTCTCTGACCTGCTGCACCAGTATACAGTCTTGCAAAGTATCAAGCAGGGCCTGGCTTCTGGCACTCCTGGCTGCTGGGATGGCCCAGTTGATATCTGGCAGGTTGAGATCTCCTACTACTAGAGCCTCCTGATGAGCTGCCCCATTTTCTACTTCTGCTCCTAGTTCCTTATCTCCCTCTTCTCCCTGCCCTGGTGGCCTGTGAACCATTTTCAAACAAAGTTTTCTACCTGATGACTCTGTGAGCTGTGCCCTCAGTGATTCTACCTTCCCTTTCCCTCCAATGGGAGCATCCTCTACTTCCTCTTTGCCTTTCCTGACATAAATGGCCACCCCCTCCACCTCTTCCCATCCCGCTATCATGCTTTGGTATCCAGACTCCTGGCATTGAGGCACACTTCCCTCCATCCATCTTAAGTTCCCATCTCCTTGGTTCTTTTTTTTTTAAGGCAAGTTTTATTAAGTTTTCGTTTTCCAGAAAGAGATAAAAAAAGAGAACAGAGTGAGAACTGTGGCACATCAATAACAGTTGTAACATACAGCCAATAGGTTAAGTAGGAAAACAGGAAAGTTTTCTAAACTTACATCTACTATTTCTATTATCTTTTACTATAGGCAGACATATGGGAAGACAAGGGAAGATACAGGCCAAACCACAGTGAATCCATCATAGAAACATAGAAACATAGAAGTTGATGGCAGATAAGGACCGCAAGACCCATCCAGTCTGCCCATTTCTTTTTCTACCTTATAAATGTGCCACCAGCCTTTGCTCTGTCAGTGGCCTATCTATTCATTCTCATCTGTATTACCCCTTATGCCTATCCCATGCCTGCTTGAAGCCCTGCACTGTATTCATAGCCACCACTTCCTGAGGTAGGCTGTTCCATGCATCCACCACCCTTTCTGTGAAAAAGAATTTCCTCACATTCCCCCTTAATCGGTCTTCCTCTAATCTCATGCTGTGTCCTCTTGTCCTGCTATTTTTATTATATTTAAACATGTTAGACTCGTTCACCTTGTTAATGCCCTTAAGGTGTTTGAATGTTTTAATTATATCACCTCTCTCCCTCCTTTGCTCAAGGGTATACATATTGAGCTCCATTAATCTGCAATTAATTGCAGTGTCAGTGGCTCAGTAGGTAGCACACTCACCTCTGAGGCTGGGAGATCAGAGGGCTGTGGGTTCAGTTCCCACATCTGGCACTTGGGTTAATATCCCAGTACTGACACTGTAGTGCAGCATGAGAGGGGTGCTGCACTTCTGAGGTGCCGTCTTTTGGATGAGACGTTAAACCGAGGTCCCATCTGCCTGGATTGGTGGTAGTTCAGGTGGATGTTAAAGATCCCATGGCACTTATCGAAAAGAGTAGGGGAATTTCCCCGGTGTCTGGGCTAAATTTCCCTCATTCAGTAAAAATACCACCAACAGCTTAATCTGGTTCAAGGTCAGTTGGCATTCATCTGTATTCCCCCTCCCCCGGGTCTTGCCTGAAAATAGGCAGGATTTGTCTAGTGCACTTACCCGGTCAACAAAAGCTAAATAAATAAAAATCTGTTCTTATATGTCTTCTGATGCAGTCCCTGCACTATTTTGGTTGCCCTTCTCTGGACTGCCTCAATTTGGTTAATGTTCTCGTGAAGGTGTGGCCTTCAGTACTGCATGCAGTACTCCAGATGGGGCCTAACCAGTGTCTTGTAAAGAGGGATTATTACCTCCCTCTTACAACTTGTGATACCTCTACTAATACACCCTTACATTCCCCTAGCCTTACCTACTGCTTTAGAGGTCTGCTTGGATGATTTCAGGTCATCAGTGATGATGATGCCCAAGTCTCTTTCTTCCTTTGTGACTGCCAGCAACTCCCCTCCCAGCCTATAGGTGGCTTCAGGGTTTCTCTTCCCTATGTGCATGATCTTGCACTTCTTTGCATTAAATCCCAGTTGCAACTCTTCTGACCATTTTGTTAGTTTATCCAGATCTCTTCTCATTCTGCCCACCCCATCTGGATCATCTACTCTGTTGCAGATCTTGGTGTCATCTTCAAACAGACAAGTTTTACCCTCTAGTCCATCTGCAATGTCACTAATGAAGATATTGAAGAGGACTGGCCCCAGGACTCATTCCTGAGGTACCCCATTTGTGATTTGCATCTCTTCTGACTGTATACCATTTACCACCACTATCTGTTTTCTGCCCATCAACCAGTTTGCCACCCAGTTGACCAACTTCTGACCCACCCGAGCCTACTCAGCTTATTTATCAATCTTCTATGTGGAACAGTGTTGAAAGCTTTGCTGAAGTCAAGGTAGGCGACATCAACTGCTCCCCCTTGGTCCACCACTCTGGTTACCCAGTCAAAGAAATCTATGAGATTAGTTTGACAGGACCTTTCTTTTGTAAACCCATGCTGTCTTGGATCCTTTGCCCCTATGGATTCCAGGTGTTGCATTATCCTTTCCTTAAGGAGTGCCTCCATAATCGTGCCCACTACTGAGGTAAGACTGACTGGTCTGTAGTTCCCTGCCTCCTCCCTGCTACCACTCTTGTGGAGCGGGATCATATGAGCCCTTCACCAGTCTTCTGGGACCTCTTCCTGTGCTCAGAGACTCACTAAACAGTTCTGCTAATGGCTCTGCTAGTTCCACCCTTAGCTCCTTAAGTACCCTGGGATGTATGCCATCAGGTCCCATTGCCTTGTCCACCCTAAGCTTAGTGAGCTCTTGTAGGACCCATGGTACAAAAGTAGAATCCATCTCCATGTAATAATAAATCCGTCTACACCACAGCTTGTCAAAGGCCTCTTATATGTTGGTGTACATTGCTGTCTGACATTCTAATTTTATAAATATATTATGTTGTAGTGAATCACATTTATCTAGTGGGCATAGTCTGAGACATCTATGATCATGCAATAACTTTTTTTTTAGCTATCACACTCAATAAAAGCAATAGTTTCTAAGTCTTGCCTTTGATTTTATATTTAGCTGGTGGAATATTTAACAGTATCAGGGCTGGTGTGACTAAATTTGGATAACCAAAGACTGTTTCTAAAACCTGTATAATGTCCTGCCTGTAGTTTTCTGGGAAAGGGCAACTCCAAAATATATGAGTTTGATCTGCATGCCTGGTTCCACACCCTCTACAACACAACCAATGCGCATTCCCCATATACTGTACTTCTTCAAGACTGCTGGGGTCCTGAAGAACCATAATCAACATTTCCTAGAAAACTCCCAGAGATATGGAGCAGGTGTTATCTTACAGTCTGGTAGGGTGTATTTAAGCCATCTTTCCATAGAATGGGTTTGAGTCTAATTCTAGAGTCCAGTTATTTAGTATATGGTTGGTAGCATCTTGAGATATCTCATCCAGTCCCCTATACAGGTTTCCAATAAGGTGCTGCTAGAGTTCCTCTTTCTGAGAACCCATGAAAATGCTATAGTGGATTCCATGGTTATCTGTTATTTTAAGAGCCTCACCATATGTGTGAACCAAGTAGGAATGAAGCTGCAGGTATTTAAAGTGGTCCCCGAGATGGTAGAGAGTAGATACATTGTAAAGTCTTGCATGGGAGCACCCCATTCTTGTCTACCAGTTGATGGAGAAATCACAGACCCAGGTGGTTCCATCTACTGAGTATGGTATTTAGCTTATTTATGGGTCAGTACAGTAAATATGGAAGGGAATGAGTCCAGAGTCTCAGTGATTTAAGACTTGGGGTGATTAAGAGATGTGGCTATAAAACCAGGAAAGCTAGCAAAGGGAACATAACCTGGTGGTGAAGCATACAGATATTTGTCTATAGCATGACAATCATTTAGATTGAATTCTATACTCTTCCAATGAGAGTTCTACTTCTGTGCACTCCATAAACATACTATGCATATATGTGCTGCCTTTGCACAGTTACAGAGATTTGGAAGGTTCACCTCTTCTCTATCCCTGGGTAAGTGCAGTACCGAGTCCTATACTTGGGGACAACCACCTCCTCAAAGAAAACAAGAGATATACTTATCCCATGACTGGAAATAAGAGGCATCTACATTACTAGTAATGTCTTCAAGAAATACAATATTCTGGGAAGGACATTCTGTCTGATTATTTCCACCCTGCTAAAAAAAGACAAAGGAAAGCTAAGACCAATGATGTAGATTTAGCTGAACTGTCATTGTGAGGGGGCTCAAAGTTTAATAACTCAGGATGGTCTAGATATTTGGTAAGTCATACCGCTAAATATTTCACTGCATTCTTTGTCCATCTAAAGAAAAAGGCAGCCCATAGGGATTCAGATGAGGTGTAATCAAACAAAAGAACCTCAATTTTTCTAGTGTTTAATTTAAATCCTGCTAGGGAGTTGTAAAGTTTTAGGATTGTCCATGCTTTAGGTAGGGAGAAGTTTGGGGTGAGCAATGTTAGTAAAATATCATTGACAAAAAGTGCCAGTTTATAGTCCCTCTCCAATCAGAAGCTCCACTATTGCCCTCTTGTATGTGATCAAGCCTGCTAACGGTTGGATATATAAAGTAAACAGCAAAGACAGGAGAGGGCAATCCTTCCTGGTTCTCTGCTCTAGAGAAAATGGATCCAATAAGTTACCATTAATTCTAAGGTAGACTTGAGGGGAGAGGTACAGACCCTGTAATACTGTAACACACTCTTCTGGGAATCTAAAGCATAGAAGGGTGTCCCACGAGAAGGGCTAAGAGACCCTATTAAATGCCTTTTCCATGTTAAGGATTGTGAGTACCAAGGGGATCAATTGAGATTTAACATATTTCAATAGTCATAGAGTATGACAGACATTGTCATGTGCTTGTCATTTTCATAAAACCTGCCTGGTCCATGCCCAGTAGCGACGGGAGAAGGATATCCAGCCTTGCCACCATTATCACCATAAAGGCCCTGTAATCATAGTTTAAAATAGATGTACTGTAGGCCGGTAGGAGGAGGGCTGTGAGTTGTCTTTTCCCAGTCTCAGAAGGGCTGATATGGTAGCATAGCCCCATGAAGAAGGAGGCCTCCCTTCTGGACTGAGTGATAGGTCCAGAGAAGGGGGGTGATGGAGAAGTAGGTCCTGGAATTTGTTTAAAAATTCCACCGGGTCTCCTTCTGGGCCAAGGCATTTTCCAGTATTGGAATTATACAGTACCTTGTTGAGCTCTTCCATGGCAACAGGACAAAGCAGGGAAGTTGCATGGGACAGGGACAAAATTGGCAGCACCAAAGAGGAAATGAAATTTTGAATCTGTTCCATGGGTGGGGGTAAATCAGCTGTATATAACTGCTGGTAAAAGTAACGTAAAATGTCCTGCATGCCCTGCTTTTTATAAACTTATTTATGGGTTTGAAGGTCTGGCAAATGTGTAATACATGCTTTGGTCTTCCTTGCCAGGAGACGCACCACCAGGGTGTGGCCCCACTCACCTCCCTTTGTAATATTTATGTCTCAGGTAAAACCAGGTACAACAGTGCTTGTTTCATCTTTAAGTCCAGAATTTCCCATTTAAGTCCAGGATTTTCTGTATTTCCTTTTATTACCTGGAGTAGTTGGGGAAGAATAGAGTGATCCCCTTGTTGATGGAAACTTTGGAAGGCTTGGAGAGTCTCCTGAAACTGTCTTAATCTAGCCTCCTGAGCTTTACGTTGATGAGAAGCACATGCTATTAAATTCCCCCATAAAAACATTTTTCTTCTTGGTTCTTGAATGACTTCCCCCACCACAATTCTGTGACAGCTTTGTAGTCTTGTGTTTTCATTTTTGCTGGCCTATTTTGTCTATACTCTACTGAACTTGTTCCACTCTGCTACTACTTCTTGTACACCCTGTCCCCATCCCTGGGGGAATCCTGTCTAGGCTGTCACTTCACCTACCTCAACTGTGGAATCCCTAGCTCCAGCCTCCCCTGCAGTTAGTTTAGCTGTCTGCCAATGTAGAAGTCAAACTTCTGCCCTAATGCACTAGTCCCTCTCTTGTTAGGTGAAGGATAACCTTTGAAGAGACCCCTGTTCCAGAAGCCCCCAGTTTCACACAAAGTGGTACCTCTGTTCCTGAAACCACCCTTTTAACCACCCATTAAGCTCTTCAACCTTCTCCTTTCTCACTCGCTCCTTCCCCTACTCCTTACCCCAGACAGGGAGGATCTCAGAAAAGGCCAAGGAAGCTGTGTACTTCTTCAGTCTGTCACTCATCCTTTTATGCCTGGGTTATATACCACCAACTGACCCACATGTAACCATAACCTTATACAATTACAAGTATTAGTGCCTTACCTCAATCTTATAATGTTTTATTTTTTTTATTACTTATATTAGTGTTCTTTATTATATTTGCTATGCTTATATTTGTCTGTAATGCATTTACCTATACAATATGTTTCTGTCATATATTCTTTATACTCATAAACACTCATATTCTGAATTTTTCCACTATTGTGACACATTGTATGATTTTATGATTACATTGCAAGTATTTCCAGACTCACTGTCTGGAAATAAGAACAGATAACAGATTGCTGACTATGAATTTCCTTTGTTCAGAGATTCAGAGATTCTTCCTTACTTTGCAACTTCCTTTCCTATGAATTGCCCAAGGGAGCTGCCTTATTTACATGCCTTATGCAATGCTTTATGTTTATCATATCTGTAACTGTACTTTTATCAGTCATATATAATTGTATTCATACCAGCTTCTCGGAGAGAAAGAGACCATACTCGAGGAATGGTGGGAAATTGATTCCCTTGTGATTG
The DNA here is from genome assembly GCA_016271365.2 of Neoceratodus forsteri. NCBI lineage: Eukaryota > Metazoa > Chordata > Ceratodontiformes > Ceratodontidae > Neoceratodus > Neoceratodus forsteri. The sequence goes on from CM057450.1 coordinate 1,228,637,793, forward strand.
CTTTGCTTCACTTGTTATGGCATGAGTATTGTAATAAACTTCTTTTATTACTTCTACTTGTTACTTTCTTTGTCCAGCATACCATGCAAAGAACCTAAGGTGTGATCTTTTCACATATAACAATGGTGAGCCAGTCTGTCATGGTTTTGTCTGGCAAAGAATAACACTAATTTTACTTTGTGATTTGAGTTCTGAGATGTGACTTTTCTCAGAGGCAAGCAGCAATTAGTTTGGTGGCTTAGGGACTCCGTGTATGGACTGCTACTCATTGTTTTGTGAATTCCTCCTTCGCAGGAGTTCACAGACGCCATCCATTTGTGTGTGTTTGGGTGCTGTGGTTGCAAACACAGCAGTCAACCCACAGAATAGTTTAAAGATTTCTCTGCTTATTGACATGTCTAAAATATGCACAGAGTTAGAAGACATGTCGGCTTATCTCACTGCATGAGGTGGGTGGGACATGCTTCTAAAAATATAGTTTACTAAAGATGTTTTGGATCCAATTACGTTGATCTGTGTGCAGTATATTGAACTGAGACAGTCAACTATGATGCAGTCTGCTAGAGGGCTGCTTTGGTAGCTTTCAAGCCTAATAGGGTTAATGGCTACTGATCCATCGGTGGCCAAACCATCTAATAAGTTTATTATAGACCTTCATGAGGAATCCTCCTCACTAATGTGTTTCACAGACCAAACATTTGTCTGCTCTGACCCTGGAGGTATTATTTTTTTTAAATGGAAAGAATGTCTGGCAGGGTGTTGACCCTGTCCTTATGTTTCGGATTTGTGGTGCGTGCACTTTATTTATATCTGCTGGTTGATCCACCTTTCATTGCATTCTATAATGACTCTAAATGTAAACACTTTTGTTTATACAGCTGTTCCTTGCTACTCACTTTCGGAAAAGTGCTATGTTTAATAGTAGTATGCCATATCTTGTTATGTGTTCCCTGAATGCATAGTTTATTTGTGCTAGACCAAATATAGCATAGTCAAGGTCACACTGCTCCTTGCAGTTGAGATAATGACTGATCGGAGAATGTCCAAAACAGCAGAAACATTATGGTATTCTGTAATGAATGTTATGTTTTAATGGTATCAGCTTCATTAACTATTATGGTGTGTTTGATTTTGATACTGTTTTGAAAACAGTAATCAGCGTTGGCTGGGATGCAAGAGTTAAGTCTGTCTTTTAGTCTGATTGAGTCACTTGGCTTTGTTCACTTGAGCTAATTATTTTTGAATTAGAAGAATCCTTTTTTGCTTATTCAAGGTTTGTCTTCGTCTGTGACGTAGGGTTGAAGAATATGTTTTTGTGCCAAATTAAGCATATGCTATATCTATTTGTCACTGTTACCAGTTATCAGAGTCTCTGTGTTTTATGAAGCTACACTGTTTTTTTATGTCATTTGTAATGAGAAAGATCTGTTCATCAAATGGCTGACACCTTTGGCTTCTCGCCAAGGACATATTCTGGTCTGCTGTGTTGGCACATTGTCTGCTGACTTTCTATCTTTCAGATAAATGGTTGGTTTAATGCTGAAGTATGTGGACTGGTGTCATTAGTCTTGATTCAAGTTAATCATAGTTTATTGCAAAAAAAAAATAGAAGCATGACACAAAAGCTTGCAAAGGTCTTCTTTGTTTTTTTTTCTGCAATACGGCCTCTTCATCTGCCATCATGGAAATCGTGATGGTTCATCAGTTTTGTTTTTGCTGCCTCAGCCGGTGGCTAGACAATATTATTTTATCTGTAAGGCCTCTCATTCAGCATGGTGTCCAAGGCTACTGCAGCTACAGCTGGGTTTGTTCCCAGGAAGCATTGTTTGCACAGTGTGTGACCTTTGGCAAGTCACTTGACCTCCTTGTGCTTTTGAGCTGTACCTGTTTTTAAAGAGATATAAATAAAGAGATCGTACTTCCAAAATGCTGATACTGATATTAACATTATAAAGACGTATGCATTCAATCACCCTTGGGGGTACGATCTCTTTATTGTAGATACTAATACACTCTGATGAAGTCCTGAAAATGAAATAAATTATTAATGTCAGAGTATTAGGAGTCCCTAATTCCCTGAATTTGACATTAGAACTGTGTCATTAACACACACATCATTCTGCAAAGCTAACCTTCTGCAAGGAGAATGCTCTAAGTAAATGAGATGTTCCCTTTCGTGGCTTGTGTTTTATTTTTTCTCTCTTACAGGGATAAGACTATCCTTCACAAGTAACCACTGGTAATGTATAAGTGTATTTTAACCAGTGACCATATATCATTATAATGTTATTGTAGTTTGAATCATAGTAGGATACTGTATTGCCATTATTATTTTTTTATTATTACAAGTTGGGTCAAACCCATCTGTATTTATTCAGCATACAACCTTCCAGGTGATAACTGATTGGCAAAGACAGTTTGCCAATATTTTTGTGGACAAATATTCACACCTCTTTTGGGAATAAAGTGTTCTCTAGCATTTATGCAAACACCTGTTACTAGTCAATTTGATAATATTTACTGTAGTATGGTCGGGCATCTGCTCCAGCATTGGTCATACAGTATCCTATCATCTCTGTGCTGCCTCTTTCACAGAGGAAGGAGCTTGTGGGCAGGAGGGGGGCATGATTTGTGTATGTGCACACCCCCAGTAACTGATTGCTTACATTAGCACCTGTTTTAACAACTGATGTGCCCGTAAGGGACAAATAATTGTTGGGACAGTTAATGACATAGTTAACTACTAACACATCATTGCATGTCTGTTTGTTTAACAAATAACAGTCTAGGAACAGTGTCAGCTGTATATGTTCTATTTAATACAGGCTGTGATCACTGATAGAAGGCTTTTCTGGTTCATCAGTGACGGGCATGTATAATGCTGCAGCTGCTACCATTCTTAGTGTGATTCACCATGTCTATGGCATTTCCATAGATATGATATACTGTAAGCCTAGCCTCCTGAACTATACAAGGAGCTTGGGGGGGTTGAACCATGCCACCGGACAGTGCACCTACGGTGGCTGCAAATAACTAAAAGTCCTTCTGGACCTGACTGAGCTACAGCTAGCAGATCCAGAAATGAGGGTGGTAAACCCACTGTCCCTCCATTAAGAGCACACAAAAAGAAAAATGTGTGTTTGCTAATAACCCATTTGTTGGTTACAAGTTAAGAAAAAATATATAATGTTCTCCAACATTATAAACTAGTTCAGCATCTCTGACTTTCCAGTGCAGTTTAGCACAGCCATAAACAATATATTTGCAAATGGCTTTATGCCAACAACCAGCACCAGCCAGGTGCAAGGGCCTTGACCCTCAAGTAGTAATCAGCTGAGCTGGGGGGAGAAATGTGTACATTCCCATATTCTATCACATATCCTTTTTGTCTTTTTAGCTTCTGTAAAAGACAATATTATTTCAACAGTCATTCCTGGACTCTGACGACCAACTTCATTTTAAATGTGATCAATGTTTAAAATGTATTTTCTGCAATGTGCTTAATATGACTACTGTTTCATTGTGATTATGTCATTGTCATTATGTTTTCACATATTGTTGCAGCTTATCAATTATAAGCTCAGTAAACTGCTCCACATCCATGAATGTTTTGGGGTATTAGGCCTAACTGGGTGATATCTGCCAGACCTACATGGGGGGTACCAACCACTTACATGGCAAATTAGTTGTTTTCACAAGCTGAAATGTCCTAACAACACCCCCATGAATGATTATTTCTTTCTTATAGGTTATGTGCTACTATTCATACTCCCAAACAAAAGGGATCAGCATTGCTGTCCCATCCAGATTCATTATAACATGAAAACCATGTACACCTGGATATGATAATGGTGGCCCCTAACCAATCTCACTTACAGACTAAATGATAGAGTGCTAGCAATCAACAACAAATCCCTAAGGCCCACCTAGCCAATGGCACACTCCAAGGTAGGTCCTACACCAGAAGGTCACCCACTGGCATCCTGTCTATATGCCAGGCCCAAGCACAATACACAGCTTTCTACACCTGTACTATACTCATACAGCCATAGTATTGTACATCTCATTCCATTGCTAGCACTGCCATGTTTCGAACTGTTGCTATACCAACAGAGAAAAAGCCTACCCAATGTTCCAAGCATAAACCCAGACAGACTAGTGGTCTAATTACTGCATCACTCCCAGGTACCCTTGTATATAATGTGTAATACACACATAATATGGCAGAATGTAAATTCTGCTTCAATACTAACACTTCTAGGTTTCATAGCGTCATGTTACCTGACCGTTTTGCAATAGAACTGATACATACTCAAGACCCAGTATCAGAGCACCACACTACTGACTACCTACTGTAGAAGTATTTCATCTTAGACAACAGACCTAACAAAAGGGACTTTTTCAAATCCCACAGGCACAACAGGCACTATTATATACCCCTGTGTTACATGGTGTAAATGGCATACTGCCATAAGATATAGGATCAAAGTACATATAATATCACACTTTCATTTCATGAGATAGGCCTCAAATAGGCCAAACAGCAACACATAGGCAGGGAAACTGTTTTCTTCCCCTACTGTCACAACCTCTTCTGAAACTTGGAAATAGGGTGTATTCACAGATGAATAAATGGTATATTCTTATTATTGGACCTCAACCTGCACCTCCGAGTGCATGGTTGATGCCATCACTTGTCTATGTCACACCGTATCATAACCAAAGACTTTCCTAATACCATACCATTTTCCTTTTTCATTTTAACAACTATGTGTGTTTTAAAACTAAGTTTTTAATAAAGTTTTACAAGTTTTTAGGTTTCCACAGAGAGGTACTGGTACAATCTTCAAGCAGCACATGCAACTTTTCTTCACAGCTGGCACCTCATACGGATTGATTGTTCTTATATGGACTGTGATCTTGGTTGCTTTTTCATGAATTCTGTTCTTTATGAACTGTCAATATTTGTACAAAATGTGCTCTTTTAACAAAAAGCTATGCCTGTGAGGGTATGGCTATTCCATTGAAATATTCAATGGACAATCTCATGCAACTCTTACCTAGGCCATTGCCAGTCCAGCCAACCAGCAACCAGCAACATGAACATTACCTTTCTTACCATGCTGGTACACGGTCTGCACAGCCCCATGTACCTTCTATGCCCCATGGGTTACAAACTTTCGACGAATGACATTTCCAATGTAACTACACTGCGTTGTGGTTACCAGCTCGAACCTTATGGACTGGTTCCTCTTTAAGGACATTGTTATTAGATTCTTCAATCAATAACGTATGCCACCGTCCCGTATGCCACCATTATCTGCCTTTTTGACTCTCATAATGGACTGTTCTTTACGAATGGACAATGACTTTAACACTGTTTTTATAAACAATGTTCTGTGATAATACATATCAACTATTTTTTTCTTATACACATGTCCACTGTGGTGTTGACATACCTAGTTTCTGTTTTGTGTTTTATGATCTAACCATCTGTGATTACCCCCTGTGTCAACTCCTAAATAGGTCTACTTTCACAGTCGCCCTATCTGTATGCTATAGAAATGTAATTCATTTACATTATGAGTTTTTATGTGCTTTGAAAAGCAGATGTTCTAATCAATGTTTTAAAGCATAATAGTAGTTTATATCTTGTTTTAACTCATCCACTACTAACCCTTTGCTGTCTGAGGTGTACTTTTAGCCAGCATTTTGCATGGCTGCAGTTCTTTTACAAGGCTCGTGCCTCAGGCTTGTTGACGCATTTAGATATACCATTTCTACACCTAACCATCTTCTTTTTGTTGTGTTGCCCTTTGAGCAAAGCAACAAGGAGGGGACTGTTATGCCTGGGTTATATACCACCAACTGACCCACATGTAACCATAATCTTATACACTTGCAAGTATTAGTGCCTTACCTCAGTCTTATAATATTTTAATTTTGTTTTATTACTTATATTAGTGTTCTTTATTATATTTGCTATGCTCATATTTGTCTGTAATGCATTTACCTATATGATATGTTTCTGCAATATATTCTTTGTACTCATAATCACTCATATTCTGTAATTATCCACTATTGTGACACATTGTGTGCTTTTATGATTATGTTGCAAGTATTTCCAGACTCACTGTCTGGAAATAAGATCAGATAACAGGTTGCTGACTATGAATTTCCTTTGTTCAGAGATTCAGAGATTCTTCCTTACTTAGCAACTTCTTTTCCTATGTAATTGCCCAAGGGTGCCATCTTATTTACATGCCTTATCCAATGCAGTATGTTTAACATATCTGTAACAGTACTCTTATCAGTCATATATAATTGCATGCACACTAGCTCCTCAGAAAGAGACCATACTCGAGGAATGGTGAGAAATCGGCTCCCTTGTGATTGTTTTGCTTCACTTGTTATGGCATGAGTATTGTAATACATTTCTTTTATTACTTCTACTTGTTGTTGCTTTCTCTGTCCAGCATACCATGCAAAGAACCTAAGGTGTGATCTTTTCACATATAACAATCCTCAGGAAGTCCAGCTTCACTGTCTCCACAGGCTGATTCACCAGGTCATTGGTACCAAGGTGTACCAGCACTCCCTGCTCCATCCATTCCTCTACAGTCCTCCCTATCTTCTCTCAATCCTAGATGGCTGATGCTCCAATGCAGGCATCTGACCACCCAACCACATTCCTGCAATGTCTACCACACTCTCTACACCTCTAACCATAGAGTTCCCTATCACCAGAATCCTCCTCACTAACTTCTGCTCACTCTTGGCCCTAGGTGTCATCATGTCTTCCTTCCTCTCAATGCTGACTGACTTGAGGCCCCCTAATAGAATCAGGCACCTGTACCTCTTCCAGGGATGCAAAGTGATTTGCCACTGGTATCTCTTGGGTATGGCTGATTATTGTGTGACTGCCACAACCACCAGATTTCCTCCAACTCCCCTCCCCCCTCCATTCCCCTGAGCCAGTGGTCCTCTAAGATAGTGGGGTTGTAGGGGCTGGGCACCAGTTTAGTTGGAGTTGAAGCTGGAATACTTGGTTTACTCAGCTTAGTTAGGTAGAAGAAAGTCCTAGGACCCATCATTGTGGAGTATAATGTTTAGGTGCCCAATAAGTATATGTCCAAGATATCCCTTAAAATACTCAAAGTTTGATGCATCAACTATGTACTGTGGTAACTTGTTCCATAGTTTGGCAGCTCTTATCGTGTAGAAATATTTTCTTTTATTTTTATTTGCCATTGGCACAAACAATTGCCTATTACTGCATCTTAGTGCATTAGTTTTATTTGTAAACTTAATCCCACAATCTGCCTTCAAAATATTATCTTTTAAGATATTAAATGGTAATAGTATATCACCTCCATTTCTCCGCATATCTAAATCATATAAGTTTAGTGCTTTACACCTTTCCTTATATTGAATATTTTGTATTTTAGGGATCAATTTTGTCATTTTTCTTTGCACACTCTCAAGTAAAGTTTTGTCCTTTGTTAGATATTGTGCCCAAAAGGCAGCACCAAAATCTGAATGTGGCCTAATAAACGAATTATAAATCGGAAGCATACATGCTTCCTGCCTACAAAAAATATATTTTTTTAATAGCGGATTTGATTCAATTTTCCCTTAATGTAATGTGTCTACAGTGTTCACCTGATGTTAATTGGTTAGTTACTAGAATACCTAGGTCTCTCTCCAATGTTACTAATTTAATCTCTGATCCATTTAGGTAATATTTAGTATGGTGATTTTTAGGCCCAAGATGCATTATAACAAACTTTTCTTTATTAAAGGACAGTTGGTTATTATTTGACCATTTTTCAAGATTACTAATGTCATTTTGTAGGGAAATGGATTGCTCAATGGACTTAACCTCACTACAGCCCTTCATATCATCCGCAAACTTACTGATGTGAGCTTTTATCCCGAAGTGTAAATCATATATAAAAATACTGAATAAAGTGGGCCTCAATACAGATCCCTGAGGGACCCCACTAGTTCCTTCCTTGTTACTGCCAACTAAGCATGGAGCTCCCAGAAGGTCCTACATATTGGCAATGTTCCCTCCTCCAAAGCATAGCCCTAAAGATGAGTGTGAGTGCTCCACAATCCCAACAGCTGACTACCTCCCCACTCAGCCTATGCACCATACAAGCCTGCTGAGTGCTTATGAAACTACCTGAGTCATTTAGTAATGTGTGAACACCAACTGCCTGTCTTATAACCTTGTCCAATATAGGTAGAAGCTAAGATTAATCATATTAACAGTAATCAGTAACACTCCACTTGAAACACAGCCTAACTTGTCTGCTTGTTTTATACAGTAACAGCCACAGCCACTGCCAGCTATTTCCAAAAATTTCTGTGATATTTCCATATATATCTAATGCTTTCTCCATTTCTACAGTGGGGCAGCAGAGAGAAACTCCTTAGAAATTTCACGAAATAGCTGGAAATAGCTGGCAATGTCTGTGGCTACTACTGTAACCTTACCCTATATAAGTAGAAGCCAAGATTTAACAGGTTTAGCAATACAGTCCAAGCCACTTATAATGGGCACATCTGTGTAAGCAGATTCTGCCCGTTATAGCGAGTGGGTGCTGTATCCAAAGGCACTGAATTCCAGGTTCAATAAGGTTCTCCTTAACTGATGTAGTACTGTACTGCAACAGTAAATCAACCTTAAAGCCTTAAACCCAATGCATAGAGTATAGTACTGTCAGTACGCAAGATTAAATTCACTCTGTACAACGGCTCTTTATCCAGCTCCCCCCTGCCAAGCACTCATCTGCAGTTTGTAGCCTACCTTAATGTCAGGTCTAATTGTTTAGCAGCATGGACCATTAATTCTCCCAATTCTTACACAAGATCACCGCTGGGATTTAGTTAAAGCTGTACGGTGGCTCTTTATCCAACTCGAGCAAGCAGCAAGCAGCGAGCAGGAAAAGTACAATACGGGATTTAATTTAAGCTTTAAAGAGTGATTAGCCATGTGATCTGCAGTTTAAAAAGTGCTGTGCATACCAGACACATGAGGTGTCAATGAGGGTGTTGGGTGTTAACCCTATTCTCGCACAAGATCGCTGCCAGCTGCCCGGAATAGCAGGCGCTAGTAAGTCTCTATAACCATCGGTTTTAAACAATACACCTATGGGAGTGGCAAATGACAAATGGAAATTGCCCGCAATAACTGACTGCCCGTGATAACCGAGGGCAGTATAAGTGGAGTGGACTGTAGTCAGTAACACTACAAAATAGACAGTTTGTACTTACCAACTGCAGTTAGACTGTCACTTCTGCTTCAGAGTCTCCTGCAGAACTGCAAACCTACCTGAAGACATCCTACAGATGCCACAGAATAGCTGTCATCCTCCTGATCCTGTGGTCCTCATGTTCATAAGATTCACAGACCTATGGGGTTTAAATAGAAGGCTAGTACAAATCCCCCCTTCAGAAGAGTTTCAGATGTTAACTGTTTATGTGGGGAGGGGGAGTAAAAGCCTGCTCCACCAGCTCCAAAAGGTCTCCGGAATTGCCCTAGAGTCAGACACATATGCTGCTGCTGTTTTTCTAAACTCTCTGCTCTCCTAGGTTAGAGGTTGCCTGAGGGGAGATATTCCTTAGATTCTAGAGTGACCCAGATGTTCATAGTTTAGTTCATTAAGAAGGCGTCATGTCCAGAGAGATTTTTCTGAGGATCTTGATGACCCAGATGTTCCATGTTCCAATCTTGCCAGTACTTTATCCTTCCTTGTGAAAGATGTACCAAGTATTCTTGTTACTGAACCCAGTCTTACCTTTTCTCAACAGTAATGATGTTTGCCTGCAATTCTGGTAGCCCTTGCAGCTATTGGCAGTCCTTATATACAGGCCCTTTAGACTCTGGTTAACTGACAGAATGCACAAACTCTGACTTGACAGTTGTAGAGTGAATAAAATTTAGAATGACTATGAATATAAAGTTTTAAAAAAATCAGTATTTGCATTATAGAACCATTGTAGAGTCATGATAGAGCCATTATAGAGTCCATATAGAGCTGTCTTGATCATAGTATCACTGATCAGTTGGTTGGAATATAGTACTGCAGTACAAGGGATGAGAAGGCTGCAGATCTGGGTCTGATCACTAGGAATGGAAATGTGAGGGGTGAGGTTGGGTAGAGGGTGTGGAGGCTGAGGTCTGAAGGAGTGGGGTGCTAGTGGGCAGAGGGAGGAAGAATACAGATGTCATGCAGAAAAGTTACATTGCATAGTAGCATAGCTAATGCTGTACATATTTTGGTGTGCTTAACTCCTGTGTTCTCCTGTATTTGCCTTCAGTCTGTCAGCCATTAAAAACATCCAGTCTCCATATGAAGTCTGTCTCCTGCCTCTCCTTCTGTTGCACTTCACACCAGGTCACCATCTCAGGAACCACCTGACCACTCTCACTCCTAGATCCTTAACAATTCAGTCTCAAACCATCAACTGTCATTCCCTGGGTGGTCTTTCCCATTATTTATTTATTTATTAAAAATTAAATCTTACAAGATGGGTTCCATGAGATACAAAGTGTCATTTATGGAATGTCCCAAGTTGTAGTACAATAGACAAGCAACATCAAACATGCAACAGTTATAGCAAAAACACAAGATCAGGGTACCTTTTTTGCTGTGGCCTTTGTGCCAGGTGTAAAATAAATTTATTCACCTTTTGAATTACTCCTGGCATGTGCATTTTATTTATGGTCCGAGTGCAGTAGTTTTCTTGATTTCCTGTATTCATGTTTGGGGCAGGCCGCCCCGTACTACTGCACCAGTCAACATTTTGGGGATTAATCCGAGTGCAGCACCAACATTTGGACTTCACTGTTTAAGATCAGGTATTTAAACAATTGCAACAAGATTGCACTTTTGACATTAAAGATTTAACAGCTTTATTAAAAATCCCTATGCAGATGCAATTGCCATACTGTGCTTCAAGACGATTCCATGAGAAAGGTGTTTAAAAAGAGAAAGTTGCCCTACAGTGATGTGTGGAGTATTTTAGCAATTGGTAACTGCGATGCAAAACATCACGGAGTCCATACCTGTAAACTGAGGGTGACATACGAGTTGTTAAATATGGAACATTGTGATTGTCTACAACTTTATAAACAAAGGACAAATCAATGTGAGTCTCTTCTATGGGATGAGGCTAGCCAGTTCAAATTTGTTAGTAATGGGTAATAATGCATGTACAATTTTGCCTTTAAGATAGAGCCTAACAACTGATAATAAACAATGTTTAAAGAAGTCAGACAAGATTCAGAAGTATGTCAATAAATGACATCACCATAATGCAGAATTGGAAAAATTGCCTGCATGACTGTGTGCTTTCTGTCTGCTTCTTTCTGGCAGGTTTCAAATGGCCCAAGAATGAGTGTATTTTGGAAGCAGTTTTGTCAATGTGGATTTTGAAGGTTAAAGATGGATCAAATAAAACCAAATATTTAAACTTCATCACCTGTTCCAGGAATTGATTGTTTATAGTAGTGAAGAAGGATGAATCCAAGTTTGCTAAAGTATGCTGTGATTCAAACAACATGATGTCTGTTTTTCCCCATATAGAATTAATGCATTTGTTGCAAACCAGTTCACAATTTTGTCAAAGGCTTGTTGGATAGTTCAAGAAAGATAAGAAACAGACTAGTGCATGACATGTAGTACAGTATCATCAGCATAAAGACAAACAGAAGTTTTTGACAATAGCAAGTAAGGGATTAACAAAAAGATAGAACAAAATTGGTCCAAGGACAGAACCTTGAGGTACTCCAGTAGAAACAGAAAAAGAACAAAAAAGGCACCCATTCAAAAAAAAAAAGGAATGAGATTGCCCACGTAAATAAGAAGAAAATCAACTGATAACATTAGAGGAAAAAGCATAGAAAGCTAAATGAGAAAGAAGCAAAAAATGATTATTTCAAATCTCTGGACAGATCTATATTACAAGTAGATCCCACCTGTTCACCATACAGCCAGCATTTATGTGGCTCTACAGTACCTCACTATTTTCTATTTAATGTTAGAATTATTTTTCTACCTTTTACTGACTTGAGGGCCTTCTCTTTGTCTCTCCAGTCTCCAACAAGTATAACATAACTTAGCTGGAAGAAGTTGGTATTGCACCTGAAGGTGTTGAAGAGTTCCCCACAAAACCTTGATGTACTTTCTCATTGAGGGGCTAAAGATCAAGTCATCATAAATGGAGAGCTGATTGTCTTTAATGTACTGTAAGGGGAACATTGTTTTACCAGGAGTAGCACACTAAGCTGAAGCTTGTTTCCAGATATGATCTGGGAGCACAAGGAAGTTAAGTGACTTGCTCAGGATTACATGGTATGCACCTAGGCAGTTGTGGGATTCAAATCTAGGTCTTCAGATTTGCAGCTTAGAGCCTTAACCCACTGCGCTATACTGCCTCCTGACTGTACTATACTGTAGATGTGTTTCATTTGCTTAACTGCCCTATGGATTCTATCCTTGCCCCCTGACTTCCAAACATATAGAAACATAGACAGTGTCAGCAGAAAAAGATCATCAGGAGGAGATCACATGATGCGTCTGTGAGACGAGCAGCTCTCAGACCAAGCTCCCACTCCAACTCCCATCTACAGCTTAAAAACAGTTATTCAGCTTTAATACTTGCCTACCTACTAGTGGACTGTGTTCTTAAAAGCGCCGGGAGTGATTGGAAAGCAGTTCGAATGGCTGGCATTGAGAAAATAAAACCTAAGCATCTGCTCCTGGAATCGGGACGTACCAATATAATGGAGGTTGAGATGCGCCAGGCTTTACCAAGGCACACACCCCCACAGACCCCTGAGAAAGGGCTGAAACGAGCTAAGGGCCAGTCAGGGAGCTCCTCGAAATCCACTGCCCCCACTGTAACTCAACAAATGCTGACACCACTCTCTGAGCAAAAGTTTATGGAAGAACTACAGCCATTTAAGGAGGCATTACAAGAGATCACTGGGGAAATCAGATCACTCAGAGGGGAACTGTCAGACACAAACCGGGCTGTCTCAGACGTCGTAGCCCGTACTACTTCCCTGGAAAGTTGGAAAGACAGGATGAAACCCGAAGTAATTAATGTGAGGCAGTGGCTACACAAAATTGAAGCTAAATTAGAGGATCTGGAAGGCCGAAGCCACAGGAATAATATAATAATCTTCGGCCTTCCAGAGGATGCTGAGGACCCCACACCTATTACATTCCTGCAAAAAATGGTCACAAAAATCACTGGGCCTTCTCCCAACAATACTACTTGTATAATAGAGAGGGCTCACCGCTCGTTGCCCCCAAACCAACAGTTGGGAAACCCCCAAGGCCAATGATCATAAAATTCCTCAATTTCTTGGATAAAATACACATCCTTGAGCATGTCAAGTGCCTTCAGCAAGTACTATGGGAGGATCATCCCCTGAGATTTGCGCAGGACCTACCAGCTACAGTGAGGCAGAGGAGATAGGAGTACCATCCCTTAGTTTCAAAATTAATCACTGCAGGGATTAAGTACAGGGTACAGTATCCGTCTTGCCTGTCAGTGTTGCACGCGGGGAAATGGCACTCTTATGACACAGCACAACAAGCAAAATCAGCCCTACAGTCCCTGCTTCCCGACTTATTTACCACCCGCTGAGGCTATTGGAAGAGGATCTCCCTAGAAATATTTTTTCTTACTCCTTTCATCTGAAAGGGAGGATGATTCGTCTGGGTGATTGGGAGCATTTCTGGCAAATATTCACAAGAGGGCGACAAAGACCGCGACTTAGAGGAGGAGAAACTGCAGGTATTCCCTGGGCTTCCCAAAATTTAATTTGTAGCAGGCTTGGTGATGGATAATCTGTACTGCGTTGACAATTATTAGGAGGGACTTTTGATTAGATGGCAAATAAGCTGGTAAGCCTTTCGCTGAAGAAAGCCAGCCTTTTTGGAGTTGTGCCTTCCTTCTGTGGCCTCTGTTTTTCTTTCTGTGCAGGACGCTGTGTGACAGCTTCGCTTTCTTCAGTTAGACCACAGGAGAACAGAAGATTCTCACCGGGTGGACATGGCCCTGTTTTACTTTTTTGCATCAAGTAAAGCAATCATTACATTTATTTTATAAATTAAATGGGCCTGTTTAAAGGGGAATCTCCCCTTTTTTCCTTTTTCTTTCCCTTCCTATTTTCTTTCAGGCACAATCAGGAGCTTATATGTACAAGTTCAAACTAACTGCTCAGACTATTTGGGCGAAAAACATGTCGGATGGGATCTTGTTCTCAAGTGTTTTTTTTTCTCATTTTTTTTTCTTTCTTCCCTCCTATGCCAAACTTGCGAGTTTTTGTGCTCAGTATGTTGTCTATAGTACTACTTAGTTAAGATAATCTTTTATTATGCTAGTTGCACTATCTTTGTTGGGGGCTGGGGTGGGAGACAAGGTCTGTGGACCACTTACAGTCTAATCAGTGCACCATGTTCCGGCACAGGGTGGGGCACCATAGCAGGTGAAATTGCTTGGCTTCTATGGGTTGCAATAGTTATGTTTCTGGGATTACCAAACACATGGCCCCATGTACTCATGCAATCCACTAAGGATGCTGAATACCCTGTTATGGGAAGGAGGAAATGGGTAAGGGGAGTGGGAGATTGGGTTAATGGGGGTCTTTTTTTAATATTCTGTATTTTTTTATGTTTAAAAATTTTTTTGTGTCTTTATTAATTATAGGTGTACCATATGATGGGAAGGGGGTTGGGTAGGGGGGACTATAATTACTGGGGTACTGAATTTTGCAATATGGAAGGGGAATGGGGAGGGTATATACATCATTCACCACTGGATGTTGATGCTAAAGATTATGGGGGAGCTGAAACTTATATATATGGGGTTGTTTTTCCTTTGAGGAGCTCTATGGTATATAATAATTGGTCATGGTAGTACCCTTAAAGTTCTGTTCATGGAATGTCAAAGGTGCACAATCCCCAACTAAAAGAGCCAAGATCCTTTTACATCTCCACAAGCTCAATATTGACGTGGCTTTTCTCCAAGAGACTCATCTACCCACAACACAGATCTCTAGTCTAAGATGAACATGGGTGGGTACAGTGCTGGGGCCGGGTCTGGACACATGCAAATGTGGTGTTGCTGTGCTGCTAGCACTACGGGTACCTTTTAAACTGTTACAATCAGTAGTTGATCCCCAGGGAAGATACATTTTGCTTAGAGCTATTCTGGTCAACACAGAGCTGATATTGGGCTCTGTTTCTGGTCCAGAAGGGGATGACCCACAATTCTTTACTAATCTCATGACCAGCCTGGCTCCCTGGTATACCCTTCCAATACTAATTGGTGGGGACTGGAACCTAGTTCTGTGTAATCTACTGGATAGATCCAACTCGAGACACTCCTCCCTTACCCCCGCACAATTGGCGCTGAGGGAAATGATGGACTCCCTGGGCCTAGTGGACCCCTGGAGGACTCTTTTTCCTTCAACAAAAGACTACTCATTTCACTCCTTGCCTCATAATACACTATCAAGAATTGATTATTTTTTGTTGGGGATTGAGCACCTACCAGGGGCTCAAACCTGTGATTACTTAGCTAAAGTGATATTGGACCATCACCCAACTCTTTTACAATGGTCAGTACCTACCTCAATGGATCATGATAAGTTTTTGAGGTTCAACTCCCAATTACTAAAATATGAATACCTAATAGAGCAGCTTAATAGTTTTATATAGAATTTCTATGAATACAATGCCCCTACTATGCCAAAACTGGACATATTATGGGGGGTATTGAAATGTTCATTGAGAGGAGAGGTTATCCGTCTAGCCTCAATCAGGAAAAAGAAAATCTTCCAAGAATCCTCCCAACTATTACAACAAATTAGAGTGTTAGAACAATCCCTCACCATTTATTCCAACCCAGTAGAACTTGAAAAACTAGAGAGCCTCCACTTTCAATATAATACCCTTCTTAGTGACAGAGCTGAGCACCTCCTTTTATGTTCTAAAACCACTTACTTTGACCAAGGAGACAAAGCTGGGAAACTGCTTGCAATGAGACTCGGGGCACAGGTGGCAGACAGAATTGTTTTAACCATACGAGATGCCTCGGGGACCCTTCATACATCTCCCAGAAACATTGTCGCCTGCTTCAAAAATTACTACCAATCTCTTTACTCATGTTCCCCCATACCTTTTAAAAACACAGAGTTAGATCAATTTCTCCAAGGTATAGAGCTACCAAGACTGTCTCAGCACCAAATCTCTATTTTGCAAGCTCCTCTGACATTAAATGAAGTTTACAAAGCCATTTACACACTCTCAGTAGATAAAGCACCAGGCCCTGATGACTACACACCCAATTTCTACAAATCGTTTAAAGCCCAATTAGGTACTAAACTCTTCAATTTCTATAATTATGTCTACAAGCATGGCCTTTCAGATCACAGTTTTACCTCCGCCACTATTGTGGTTCTTCCAAAGCCAGATAAGGACCCCACAATGCTGTCAAACTACCATCCAATTTCCCTTATAAACACTGATTTGAAGATCCTAGCAAAAATTCTAGCCAATCGATTGGCCCAAGTATGGCAGACTCTGTTAAGTCCCAAACAAGTGGGATTTGTGGCCGGACACTTATCAGTTGACCACCTGCGTATAATTTCCTATCTTATCTCTGCGTCCAGGGATTCCAATACTCCATCAGCCCTGGTGTCCCTGGATGCAGAAAAAGCCTTCGATCGAGTGTCATGGGACTATCTATTTAATTTACTTCTGAAATATCATATTCTGGTACAATTTATACAGTGGATAAAAGTTCTTTACTCCCATCTGTCAGCCCGCATTTTCTGTAATGGAGTTCTTTCCCCTCCCTTTACCTTACAACAGGGCACCCATCAAGGATGCCCCCTTTCCCCTTATTTGTTTAATTTATTTTTAGAACCCTTAATCAGGAAAATAAATACATCAACCTTAGTCACTGATATCCCAATCAATCACCTCCAATACAAAATATCTGTGTATGCAGATGATATTTTACTTCATATTACCCACCATCTAAATCCATACCAGCCACATTGGATGTTATTCAGGAATTTGGGCGTCTATCTAACTACAAATTAAATTTGTCCAAGACAGAGGTCATGCCACTAAATAGCTTGACTTTAAAAGCTGGCATTCAACATCTTGGGCTCTCCTGGGTAAAGGATAAAATGAGGTACCTGGGCATATATCCATCACAATCTAACTCCAAAATGAAGCAATACAATTTAGACCAGCCAATAACACAAAGTAAAACTGACTTGAACCATTGGGCACTACTCCCTATTTCCCTGTGGGGGTGAATTAATACAATGAAAATGAATGTTTTGCCCCAGTTGTTGTATCCCCTTCAGTTGTGCCGTCAATACCTTCCTAAGGCCTGGTTCAGTCACGTTCATGGCATTATATCCAAATTCATTTGGAAGTATAAAACCCCTTGTAGGACGCTGTTTAAACTACAGAGATCAAAAGAACTAGGTGGCCTACAAGTCCCCAACATATATTTTTACTGTCTCTCCATTAACTGTTCAGTTGTCTCGCAGTGGTTGATTCCTGCCCCAAACCCTGGCTCGGAACCTTATGCCCCACTGTGGTTGCAAATAGAGAAGTCGCTCTCTGTCTCAGCTGGTATAGATATTAGGACATTACCATATCTCTCTCTTAACAAGGTTCCAGGACAGCTTAAAACCACTCCCATTATTCGAACCCTTAGTACTCATAAGCAGCTAAATAATATTATAAGATGCTCCATGGAAAAGGAATCTTTTCAGCTTATGTTGGGCAACCCCAACTTTAAAATTGGAGAAAGAGTTATTAATCACTTGTTTTGGCCGGGTGGAATGGGGAAAAAAGTTATAGACATAACACAGAATCATAGGTTGTGATGGAGTCACTTCTGAAGGAAAGAATAGCTGAGTACCTAGAGGCCAGTGGGGCACAGGACCCAAGACAGCATGGGTTCACAGCGGGAAGGTCATGTCAGATGAATCTAATAGATTTCTTTGACTGGGTGACCAAAGTAGTACACCAGGGAGGGGCTGTGGACATGGCCTACCTAGACTTTAGCAAGGCATTTGACACAGTCCCACACAAAAGATTAATAGTCAAATTAACCAGCCTGGAAGTGGGTCCCAGGGTGGTAGCCTGGGTAAAACATTGGCTGGACAACAGGACACAGAAGGTAATTGTAAATGGAGTGCACTCTGAAGAAAGATGGGTTGCTAGTGGGGTACCTCAGGGTTCAGTATTGGGTCCAGTCCTTTTTAATGTCTTCATAAGTGACATTGCAGAGGGACTGGAAGGAAAAGTATGCCTCTTTGCAGATGACGCAAAGATCTGCAACAGGGTTGATACACAAGGAGGCGTGAAAAGGATGAGAAGGGACTTGGCAAGGTTGGAGGAATGGTCAAAATATGGCAGCTAGGATTCAATGCAAAGAAGTACAAAATAATGCACCTGGGAAGCAAGAACCCAGGGGAAGAATACACAATGGGGGAGGTAGTAACAACAAAAAGGATAGGGACCTGGGGGTAATCATATCAGATGACCTTAAGGTTAGCAAGCAATGTGAGAAGGCAGTAGGGAGGGCTGGGAGTATACTGGGATGCATAGGGAGAGGCATCAGCAGCAGAAAACAGGAAGTTGTTATCCATCTATACAGACAGTTGGTGAGACCCCATCTGGAGTATTGAGTCCAGTTCTGGAGACCCCATCTCCGCAAGGACATAGACAGGATAGAGGCAGTCCAGAGGAGGGCAACTAAAATGGTGCAGGGTCTGCAAGAGAAGCCGTATGAGGAAAGACTAAAGGAGCTTAATATGTATACCCCTGAGGAAAGAAGGGACAGGGGGACATGATAGAAACTTTAAGTACTTCAGTGGAATCAACAAAGTCCAAGAGGGTAGCATCTTTCAGAAAAGAGACATGCAAGAACAAGGGGACACAATTTAAAGATGGAAGTGTTTAGGGCAATGTGAGGAAGTATTATTTCACAAGAGGTAGTGGATGCATGGAACAGCCTTCTTGAGGAGGTTGTGGGGTCTAAAACTGTGGGAGAATTCAAGAATGCATGGGACAGACATAAGGCAATTCTTGTGGGGGGTAGGAAGAAATAGGCTGTTGGTTAACTAGGATCTGTGGCCTATCCTGTAGGTAGGGAAACGGGCAGACTAGATGGGCCAAGTGGTCCTTATCTGCCGTCAAAGTCTATGTTTCTATGTTTCTATGTTGTTAACATTCCTGGAGATAATGGCAAAATACAACTTGCCTATTACCTTCTATTTTAAATATCTTCAAATTTCCCAGGTCCTAATATGGCATTTTGGTAATGGCCCATGGGACCATCACATGGTTGGCCCCATCCTTAGTACACTACAAACGCGGCCCACCTCCCACTTAACTTCCTTTTATTATAAACAGCTGCATAAAATAGTCACGGATCTAGAAGGTACTCCTCACTATGTATGGAATAGGATACTCCCCCCAACTTCCACAGTCCCCCGACAATGGTCACAAATCTGAAATAGGCTATATAAGGATGTTAGGTGGGACCGCCACAGATTGCTTTAATTTCAGATATTACAAGATCTATATTATACCCCTGTAAAACTTTGTAAAATGGGTAAACTTCAATCATATTTGTGTAGCAGATGTGGGACCCATCGGGGTACACTGTTTCACATTCTGTGGGAATGTGACA
This sequence comes from Neoceratodus forsteri, assembly GCA_016271365.2. Classification (NCBI taxonomy): domain Eukaryota; kingdom Metazoa; phylum Chordata; order Ceratodontiformes; family Ceratodontidae; genus Neoceratodus; species Neoceratodus forsteri. The sequence continues at coordinate 1,228,657,545 of CM057450.1, forward strand.
AGGCATCCCCCCTCTGGCAAAGTATCCGCTCTAGACTTGACCCTTTACTAGGACTGCAAAATGCTTTTCAGCCAGAGATTTGCATCCTAGGGGACTCGGGGGACACTCTTATTGGAAACCAAAGGAAACATATGACTTTAATTTCCCTATGTGCCAAGAAAGTGATATTACGCCACTGGTTGGACCAGCAAACTCCCATGTATACAGAATGGCACCAAGAAATCTTCTTTGCTCTACAAGCAGAACACCTCCTAGTGAGTATTTCCAAAAGTAGTATGAAATATCAGACGATCTGGGCCCCTCTGCACACTCTACTATGCATTTAACACTCCCCATACCCATAAATAGGGTTGATCTGGTTCCTTGGAGCTGAACCCAATGGGCATTAATTGTCCCAATAAAAATAACCCATATTGCAGATTCGTTGAACATACCCCTAAATACATGTAACATAATCGGAATTATGTAGAGGTTTCTCTTTTCATTCTCTCTCCTTCTTTTACCTGTTTTTCCCCAGTGGTGAAGGAAATTGTGGGGGAGGGTACTGGGAGGGAAGATAGTCCTGGGGGGGGGGTGGTTTATTTTTTTTTTCTTTCTTTTCTTTTTCACCATTAAGTTTCTAAACAGTAACATAATTTACTCTTTTCTAATGTGCCAAATGTAGGACATTGATCTGTAATAATGGTATAATGGATCCAAGTTGCTGGATTACTGTCTCTAAACACTCTATGTAATGGTGTTTTCTGTATTATTTGTTAAATGGTAAACACAATAAAGCTTACTAAATCTGAAAAGAAAAAGATCATCAGTCCATCCAGTCTTCCCTGTGTAACCCTATCCTACCCCAACAACTATCGTCTAGAAAGGGTTTTCTGCCACCTCCTCCCCCTGCTCTCTGCTTTACTGCTACCCCCATTCCCCCACATAGCCATTAAGCTCTTAACTTTGTCCCAGTCATGCTTGAAACCAATAATGTTTTTGTGCCCACCACCTCAGCCAGTAAGCTGTTCCAAGGTTCAACCACTTTTTCTGTAAAATAAAGCTTTTTCACATCTATCCTGAAACTCCTCCCATCAGTTTCCGCTCAGGTCTACTTGTTTTTGACCCAGCACTTGTGGTGAATATTTCCACACAATTTACCTTGTGCATTCCTTTTAGGAATGTGAATGTCTATATCATGTCTCCCCTGTTTCTTCTGACCTCCAGCAAGTACATGTTAAGAGCACCATGTCAATTTCTGTAGAAGCTGCTCTGTTATAACACACATAATCAGCATTGTGTTCGAGTTTATCTTGGAATTTGTCATCCACCAGAACTGGTTTGTAAGATTTGCTGAATCGTGAAGGGATTGAAGCAGGCTCAATATCAAATGCTTGTGTAAGTGTAATTGGGTAGGAAATAGATTTTTAGTTAGTGTTTGAGGCACTTTGAGACTTTGTTTAGATTTGCAACAGGTAGATTTGGAACCTAGTTCAGGAAATCAATCTTGGGGGTGAGTAGATTAAGAAAGCCTTGTGAATCTGGTGTGTGATTGAAGGATGGAACTGTCAGAGGCTTAGTGCCTTCTAACAAGAGCACTATAAAAGATTCCCTTGCCCAGCCTGTACCATCATGCTCACATCCCAGAGCATGAGTGAAAAAGTGCAGGAGTGGAGCACCCATCTTCAGGTATCTGCAGGTATCTGCAGGTATCTGTAGATAGTCCACAGTCCATAAGAGACTTGCAGAAGGAACACCTGACCAAGGCAGGAAACAACATAGTACTGTGTATAGATATACTGGAATAGACAGCTTAAGGTTAAGTAGGTACAGGCAGTGGGGTAATAACTAGGGAATAGGAAGACATAAACATCAGGAAGGTAGTAACTGCTACAAGGGTTGAAAAGGAAAGGAAAGGTAGGAGACACCCTATCTAGGGCAGGGCAACAAATACATTTCAAACAGATAAAGGAAGAGGTAGGAAGTCAAAGGACATAGAAAGGAGGCAAGAAGATACAGAAAAGGTTCAACAGACAAAACAGATGACAGACAAAAAGGTTAATAAAAGAAAAAACATGGAAGTGGTGGAGTGCAGTGGATGTGGAGCCACAGTATTTTGGGACACATTTTGGAGTCTGCAGTGCTGCCCCCATTTGTACTCACTTCTTTGGGTTCAGGGCAGAGGTTGCTGGACTCCAGGCAAACTGACAAGGGTGCAGAGAAACTTCTATTCCACCCAGTGGCCACCAAGTCTGCCACGGCTCCCCCAGAGGATACCTAGGCAGAGGCAGAGTGGTTCAACAGTGGTGGGCTCTGGGAGGGTGGGGGTGACAGGAAGAGATCACACTCCTCAGCCTGCACCATTGCACAATTCTCAATTCCTTCATCGCACTGGTGGGATGGGGCAGCTGGGACGAGACACCTACAGCAGTGGGAAAGGAGGAAGTGGGGAACCTTAGAAGGAGATGCCCCAAAGAACAAAGAAGAGGCCCCACCAAGGAGGAAGCAGCTGCTGATTGGGAACTCTATTGTTAGGGGGTAGACTCAGGAGTGGGTGGAGGAAGGGAGAGGGAGGTAAAATGCCTCCCTGGTGCTTCAGCTTGAAGGGATGCAGAGCAAATCCAGAGGATCTCTAGGGTGGCAGGAGATGGGAGGAAATTAGATGTCATTGTCCACCTAGAGACAAATGATGTAGCAATGGCTAAAGTAGGGGTAGTGCAGGATAATTTCAGGCAGCTGGGGAGGGGCCTGAAGCAGGTGGCATGCACAATGGTGTTTGCTGAGGTGTTACCTGTGTATAGCAGAGGAGAGGAAAGGCACTTTGCAACACACTGCTTTAAACAATTGGTTGAAGACATGGTGCACGGAAAAGGACTTTGGCTACACTGGGGACTGGGGACCAGTCTAGGAGAATATGGGCCTTTATAGGGGAGATGACCTGTATCCCTCTAGAAGAGGGAACCACAGTCTTTAGCATGAGGCTTAAATGCTACTTGTATGAGTATTTAAACTAGCTGGGGGGAGGCTGTAATACCAAAGGAGGCAAAGATTGCCTCCCCCCAAACAATGAAGCAAGAAGGGGCCCAAATGGAGGGAGCTCCCTCAGAGAAGAGGTGCAAGAAGACTGAGATGGGGACAAGGCATAGGACAAGGGAGGTATAAATCAGGATAGCAAGAAGAGAAGAGTAAAGAAGATGGGTAATGGAGAGGGTAACAAGGGGAGCAGGGGGTCCAGGGAAGCTTCAGGAAACAGCAAGGCATGAGGGGGGAGAAAGCAGGGAGACAGGCAGAGGGGAGTAAAATATGGAGAGCCATGTGTGCCAGTGCAAGAGTCAGAGAAATAACATTCTGGACCTGGAGGCCATCATGGAGGATGCTAGCCTGGATTTGGTGGCCATAACAGAATCATGGTACACTGACAGCCTTGATTGGGATGTGGCCATACCAGGCTACTCATTGTTCAGGAGAGACAGGGAGTGCAGGAGGGGAGCAGGGGTTGTAATGTATGTGAGGGAGGGAGGGAATCAAGACTATGAAAGTGCAGGGGCATCCAGAAGGGAAGGAAGGACTGTAGGTGTTGTTGATTATCCTGGAGATAGGGGCAGGGGCCATTATCCATACAGGGGTGGCATACAAACCTCCACCACAGGAAGAGGAGTTGGATGAGGCACTTGGGGATGATATCATCAGGATAACATGTAAGGGTGAAGTGCTGCTAGTTGGTGACATTAGTCTATTGGATGTTGAGTGGAGCTTTCCAGCTGCAGTTTTGGCAAGAAGCAGGCCATCCTTGACTCCCTACAAGGGGCCTTTCTCTGGCAGGTAGTCAATGAACCCACTAGGGACAGGGCAGTGCTGGACCTGGTGCTTACAAACAGGTATAGCATTGCAGACATCACAGTGGAGAGTTCCCTAGGTACCAGTTATTACTGTAATGGTTTAACATTAAAGAGCTAGTGGAGCCAACAGAGACAGGAAAATAATAAAAATTTTAAGAAGTAGTCAGTTGTAACTTTATATTTTTGAAGTATTTTTCTATTTCCTTTTGCTCATCAGAAAGTTTTCTATGTGATAACATTGTGCTGGATGTGTGAAACAGCTCTCTGCCTGGCAGCTGACAAGTCTATCACTATCCCCCTACTACATCATCAGTATTGTGCTCTCACTGACAGTGATATCACAGGTGACTGACCTGGCAGCTACACAGTGGTTGTTCCTAAGCAGCAGTGATGTCACGGTCAGTGAGGTCACAATGATGATGATGTGGGTGGAGGTGGAATAGAGGAAGGTATGTCAGCTGCCAGGCTGAGTGCTGTCCCACACATTAAACCTACTAATATCAGGTAAACAATCTTCTAAGTAATCAAAGGGAAAATAAAAAGTACCTCAGATTTAACTCATTCACACCACAAAAGCTCTTTGAGACTTCCACCACTTGTGTCCTGTATACTCTTAGCACTGCATCCTGGACCTTTCTAAGCAAAATCAAGCCTTAATCAGCATGCCACAAACAAATGTGAATACCTCTGGAACTGTAAGTGCTACACACAAAGTAAGACTGGCAAAGTTGTTCAGCACATTATCTTTCCAATGGTGCTATGCAATCAATTGTAATCAATTTGGTTTTTATTTTATAGTAGCTGAAATACCAAACAACTGTGTTTTTTTCAGATTTTTTCAAGGTGCTTAGGTGAGGCTTGAGAGATAAATGTCAGCCATGCACACCATACCTTAAACAAATGTGAATAACTCCTAAAGTATACGAGGTAGACACAAAGTATCAGTGGCAACATTGTTCAGCATAAAATTACCTTTCTAACGGTGCTATGCAATCAATTGTAATCCGTTTAGTTTTTATTTTATACTAGCTAAAATACCAAACAACGGTGTTTTTTTTATCAGACTTATTCAAGGTGCTTAGGTGAGGATTGAGAGACAAATGTCAGCCATGCATACCATACCTTAAACAAATGCAAAGAACTCCTAAAGTATACAAGATACACACAAAGTATCAGCAGCAAAATTGTTCAGCACGAAATTACCTTTCTAAAGGTGCTATGCAATCAAGTCTATGCAATTTGGTTTGTTTTATATTTAGGTAAAAACTGCTGACTTCCTCAGACATTTCTAGGCCTGAGTGAAAGTCAGCTGAGTACGTCTACAGGCGTTATTGGCCTGAGTGGCTATGCTTTCAGCCGCCACCTACAGGCGTATCTAGGCCTGAATGAGTTAAAAGGCAATGGTTGACTGCTTTTTATAAACTAATGTTAGTTTTAGGCAATGCACTAGCTCTTTGAGATGGGAGCAGAGGCAAACCACATGAGGACAAGGGTCCTGGACTTGGGGAGAGTAGATTTTTTTCATTTAATATATATAATTCAGTTGAGATGTACAGTTCAATAAGACAGAACCATTACTACAACTGTTAACAACCTAAGTAATGTTATATGGTACATTAACCAAGACTGTGTGATATTTAAAGAATACAGTATACTGGACTTAATATTTTATAATCTATGGTCACCCTCCCTCCCAAGTCCCCCCTCCCCCCACACCCCACCACCAGAGGCAAAAATAGTAGAAGTAGCCTCCTTCCTTTCTAGAAGAGTCAGTGCCATTTAGATTATATATGGAATAGATAGGTGCTATAGAACCCGTGAAGGGGAACTAGAGGTTACTTGAAGTTGTGTGACGTTGTATTTTTAATAACGTATATAGGGGTGCCTAGATATTTTGATATTTATGATCCTGGTTAGTCATACTATCTAGGCTCTTCTCTGCTTGCAGAGGAAAAATAATTTCTTTGAACCATTCTGTGACTGAGGGAATGTAATGGTCCAGCCAATGCTGCAGTATGACCTTCTTTGCACATATAGATATGAGGACCATGTGCTTATGCTGGTTACTTATTAGGGTGTTCCCATATTCTCCTAATATATACACTTCTGGGAGGAAAGCTGATAGGCCGAGTAGAGGGTCCAATCTAGATCGAATAGCTTCCCAAAAGGGGGTGACTTTTTTGCATTGCCAAAAGATCTGGTACAATGTATCAGGGTGTTGTCCACATCTAGAGCAAATGTTTGTTGAGAGTTTCCTCATTTTGCATAATTTATCAGGGGTGTTGAAAAGGTTGTGTAGAAGCTGAAATTGAAGTAAACGGTATTGGTCCCAGTTGATATACTTATATAAATGCTTCCAAATCCATGGCCAGTTGCATGTTGGGGAATTGGGAGGTAGGACCTGGTCCCAGTAATAATATATTTAGCTCTCCATGTCCCCTGTCAGGGAACATAAATGATGATAGAAATGTGAGATGATGTGAGTGGAGGGAGCTGTGGTTACCATGGTAAGGAATTGAGCTTTGTGCGAATTATCCCACTGACCCAAACCAAAGTAGTGGTACAACATGTGTGAGAGTTGAATATACTTAAAACAGTATGAGAGAGGTAACTTAAATATAGTTTGTGCATCGTGAACTGGTAATAGTTTCTGGTTTTTGGTCAGGTCGGCTACCATGGTCTCTTTGTTATAGGGTCAGAAAGATTTGTTAGCATTTTACCCCCAATCTTAAGGTTCAGGTTACCTAGCAGGGGTTGTGAGGTATTTTTCAGAAGTGAAATGCGGAATGTGGTACATAATTGTGAGTGCACCCGTAAAGCATCCACACTGGGATATTATGAAGTGGTTTGAGAATCCTCTTAATGGAGGTGTAAAGTAGAGCATGTATATTCAATCCATGTTGAGCACAGATAGACTGTTCTATTTGTAGCCAAAGGGGGGAGTATGTATTTGAATTAGGTTTGGTTACAGGTAACCGATGAGGGAGTCTGGAACAATTAATAGACAGGTAATATACATATAAATCTGGTACTTTCAAGCCTCCTCTTTCCTTAGAACGCTGTAACTTGAAGATTGCTCTCGGGGGAGGGGTTTGACCTGCCATATGAAGGATGATATAAGTCTATTTACTTGACTGAACCAAGATCTGGGGAGGAAATGGTTGAACATTTGTAAGGGATGTAAGAAACGAGGCAGGACATTCATTTTCACAATATTCAGGTGGCTCCAAATGGAAATAGGCAATAAGGCCCAGCGATTTAAATCAGTGTTAAGCTAGATAGTGACTGTGTCTAGATTGTACTGCCTCATCTTAGCCGTGGATGTGGAAAGGAAGATGCCTAGATATTTCATTTTGTCTCGGATCCAGGTCAAGCCTAGGGATACTGTATCAGTTCGTAAGGTGGAGGCATTGAGAAGCATAATTTCAGTTTTGGAAAGATTCAGTTTGTAATTGGATACCATACCAAAACTCTTAATAATATCAAGAGCAGCAGGTAGGGGTATATTGGGGTGTATGGCATGTAATAATATGTCATCTGCATATGTTGAAATTTTGTACTGATGTGGGCCTATGGGAATGCCAGAAATATGAGGGCAAGCATTGATCTTCCTTATCAGTGGCTCTAGGAACAAATTAAAAAGGACGGGTGGGAGTGAGCAGCCTTGTCTGGTGCCCTGATGCAGGTTAAAAGGAGAGGAGAGGAGAGGATTCCATTGCTTAGAATATGAGCAGAGGGATGGTTATAAAGTATTTTCACCCACTGGATAAAATTGAGCTGGGATATGGTATTTGGGGAGCAGATTGAATAGATAGTCCCAGGATACTCTATTGAAGGCTTTCTCTGCATCCAGGGACACCAACACTGAGGGAATACAGGAGTCCCAGGATGCAGAGATTAGGTAAGTTAACTTTCGCATACGGTCTGCCGAGAGCCTCCCAGCAACAAAACCAACTTGCTCCTGCCTGATGAGAGTCTGCATATGGGGTCCCTGTCAGGCTTTGGGAGCACTACAGTGATGGCTTCTGTAAGGGAAGAGTCAAAGAGGCTGTGTTTATATATGTAGTTAAAGATATCAAGGAGCACTGGGGCCATCTATTGTGTAAATGCCTTGTAGAAATTTGAGGTGTAACTATCTGGGCCAGGGGCTTTATTCGTAGGCAGGGCATTGATGGCCTCATTAATTTCTGTCATAGTCAAGGGGGTTTGCAATAACTCAATCTGTAAAGGTTCAAGATTCAGCAGTTTTATGTCTTGTAGAAAGAGGTCAGTGAGATCATTATTGGGAGAAGAAGAGGGCCTACTAGATAGTGTTTGATAATATTCCTGGAAACAAGAGGCAGTCCCTCGATGGGAAGTAATTAATTGGCCAGAGGAATTGTGGAAGAAGGAGACAATTCTATCGGCGGTCTGGGCCCTTAGTCGTAAGGCAAGGAGTTTACCTGCCTTTTCTCCTTGGTCAAAATATTTAACCTTTGAGCGGAGGATGAGGTGTTCTCCTTTCTCACTCAGCAAAGAGTGGTAGTGGGATCTAAGAGTTTCTAGATATTCCAGATCAGAGGAGGAGGAGAGTGAGGAGATATTCTCCTCCAGTGCTCTAATTTGGTCTAGCAGAGAGGATAAGTCTCGAGAAATTGCTTTTTTCCTTGTAGAAGCTGAACGGATAATTTCTCAATGAACATTTTGGAACCCACCACAGAACAACTAGTCTGGGCATGGAAGAGGAATTGAATTCCAAGAAGGAGGAGATAAAGGTCTGGAGGTGTTTTAAATGTTGCTCGGATTTTAGGAGTTGTGGATTGAACCTCCAGACCCTGTCTCTTTCTGCTGAGGGGGTGGGGCACCATTGGATTAAAATGGGATGGTGATCAGAGATCACTTTGGAAAAATATTTACAAGATAACACATTAGGGAGGTGCCCAAGTCACAACAAGAAGTAGACAGTTATGGAAAATGTATTGTGGGGAAGCAAATGAAAGGAATATCTCTTTGAGTGGGGAATATGGCTCGCCAAGGATCTAGAAGGCCAAGTGAGTCCATCACATCTCGGAGGGCCAGTTGAGCTGGAGTTGGGAGAAGATGGTTGGAGTTGGACTTATCTAGTTTATTGGAATAGATCAAGTTCCAATCTCCTCCAAGGAGTATAGAGGGAGAGTGTATCTTAAGGAAATGGGAAACTGCCTCAGAAACTGTCTAGTATAGGGGGAATGCCAGGGAGGGATAGAGGAACAATCGGGAAAAATAAGGGAGGGCATAATTAAGGCAACCAGCCTCTGAGTGAAGGAAGTGAGTAAAAGCAAAAGGAAAAAGAGATCGATATGGCACTCTAGGGAAGTGGCCATGGTGGTGAATGGAAAAAAGGGTGGCATTCAGGAGGTATAAGGAAACACAGAGGGTGTAAGACAGGGAGGTGTACCATATAAAACAGAGGGAAGCAGGTAAGGCAGTGAGAGGAGCAAGAGTGCAGACAGAGGAAAGAATAGCCAAGGGGGTAGCAAATGGAGATAAGACTTTCTTCAGGCACATAAGTGAGAAAAGGAAAGCAATGGAAGGGATAGTGAGGAAAAGGAGGGTAGCAGAGGGAGACTATGCAGAAGAGGACCAAGAAAAAGTAGGCATCTTGAACAGGTACTTCTACTCAGTCTTCACAATGGAGGGGGGAACGGACCACCAGTGATTAGCAGGAACTAAGGGGAAGGGGAGGTAGGCTCAAGTCCATTTTCAGAGGAAAGAGTCCTTAAGGGTAGTGCAGCTCCGAAAGTGGACAAGGCTATGGGACTGGACGGGATACACCCAAGAGCACTGAAAGAACTTAGGGAGGTGCTGGCTGCTCTACTGAGGACTTATTCAACAGCTCACTGGAATCAGGCCTGGTTCTAGAGGACTGGAGGAGCACAAACATGGTTCCTCTACATAAGGACAGCAGCAAGGATGAGGTTAGTAACTATATGCTGGTGATCCTCATCTCAGTGGTGGGGAAATTAATAGAAACACTGTTAAAGGAAAGGTTGGTAAAGTGTCTTGAGTCCAGAGGGTTGAAAGATCAAAAGCAGCATGAATTTATGAAGGGGGGGGGTCATATTAGATGAATCTGATTGAGTTCTTTTGACTGGGTTGCAAAGGAACTACATCAAGTGAGGGCAGTGGACATGATCTATCTGAACATTAGCAAGGCCGTTGACTCTGTACCGCACAGGAGACCAAAATTAATTGAGTAGCCTAGGAGTGGGATCCAAAGTGGTGAATTGAGTAAGGAACGGATAATTGGATAGGTGTCAAAGGGTGGTGCCTAATTGCACTCACTCTAATAATTGGAGAGTGACCAATGGGGTGCCGCAAGGCTCAGTACTGGGACCAGTCCTCATCAATGTCTTCATAAGTGACATTACAGATGAACTGGAAAGGAAGGTATGCCTTTTTGCAGATTATGCCAAAATCTGTAATAGGGTAAACAATAAGGAAGAGGTGGAAAGAATGTGCTGGGATCTTGGGAAACTTGAGGAGTGATCAAAATCATGGCAGTTGGGGTTCAATGCCTAAAGTGCAAAATCATGCCCTTAGGGCTTATGAACCCGAGAACTGAGTATAGATATACAGTATAGGATGGGGGGAGGTACTGTCAGTCACTAAGCAGGAAAGGGACCTTGGGATTATCATATCTGATGACCTCAAAGTGGCTGGATAGTGTAAAATAGCAGTGGGTTGATGTTGGTGGGATATTAGGATGCATAGGGAGGGATATCTCCAGCAAGAGGAGGGAGATGGTGTTGCTACTATATTGTTTGCTGGTGAGACCCAACCTGGAGTATTGTGTCCAGCTCTGGAGGCTGCTGCTCAGAGAGGACATAGGGTGGAGACTGTCCAGAGGAGGGCCACTAAAAGTGGTTGCACCAAAAGCCCTATGATGAGGAGAAACTTAGGGATCTCAGCATGTGCACCTGGAAGATAGGAGAGTGAGAGGTGTCATGATAGAGGCCTCATAGGGTGAACAGGCAGGAGGGGAGTCTCTTTCAAATGAGGAAGAGCTCCAGAACCAGAGGGCATGCAATGAAGCTGGAGGGAGGGAAGTTTAGTAGGGATGTAAGGAAGTATTACTTTACTGAAAGAGTGGTAGACACCTGGAATAGACTGTCAGTGGAAGTGGTGGATGTGAAAGCAGTAGGGGGCTTAAAGCATGCATGGGATAGACATAGGAGAATACTAGGAAATGGGCAGGGAGGGTTACTGGAGAACAGTTAGGGTCTGCAGAGACAGATTAGGCAGGGACCATCTGGGCAGACTGGGTGGGCCAAGCAGTCCTTTTCTGACAACAAATTCTATGTTTGTGGAAGCCACTGTACACCAAAGCAAAGAATTTAATCTCAATCTGACTCTTCAGGCAGACCAGCTACATAGACATCATATGTCCTTGCTTGACTTTTTAGATCCTCAAGACATGGTCTTAACAGGCCATTTTCTTTAATGAGCTTGGTCAAAACACCCAGGCCTTATTAGATAATTCCTGCACAGCTCTGGAGGACTTCTGCATGGTGTCCACCCATGGTTCCTTGCAGGAGTTGGGTTATTTTTATTTTGGTGGAAGTTAAAAACTTCCATGTGTTTGAAATTTGAAAGCCAGGGCTGGCCCGTTGATGCAGTGGTATGGTGTCCTTCTGTGACACCAATGTTCCGGGTTTGGGAACAGAGGAATGGCCAGGCAGAGAATGATTGAGTGTGCTAGGGATGGCTCTCCTTCTCTGGGGAGAGGGGGGTTGTACTGTGCTTCATGCCCAGAATGCCAGTTGGCATCCCCACGGCCAAAGTTAAGAGTCCCATTGGTGCTCTTGCCAATCATCGATGAACCCTTCGCGAAGATTGTAATGGACCTGGTAGGCCCCCTAGACAGGTCAGCCCGGGGTCACCAACACATCATGGTCATAGTAGACTACGCTTCAAGATATCCGGAAGCGATCCAGCTCCGTAACACGGCCTTGAAGTTGATTGCCCGAGAGCTCATTCAAGTCTTCATGAGGATCAGATTCCCAAAGGAGATACTGATGAACCAGGATACCCCTTTTGTCTCACATTTGATGAAGGAGCTTTGCAGACTCCTCCAGATCCAAGCCCTGAGGACCTCAGTGTACCACCCCCAGACAGATGGTCTGGTCAAACGATTTAATCTGACTTTGAAGGGGATGTTGCGGAAAGTCGTGAGCTGAGACAGAAAGGACTGGGACTTACTCCTTCCCTACTTAATGCTCGCTATCCAAGAGGTCCCACAGGCATCCACTGGATTCTCCCCCTTTGAGTTGTTATATGCCCGCCGGCCCAGGGGTATCCTCGATATACTAAAGGAGGACTGGGAAGAGCAACCCCCACAAGGAGCCAGTGTGATTGGGTATATCTCCCAAATGCAGGAAAGGTTGGCCCGGGTCACTCCTATTGTCTAGAAACACTTAGAAAAGGCCCAAGAGAACCAACGGACTTATTATGACCATCAGGCGAGGATCCAGAAGTTCCAGCTGGGGGATTGGGTGATGGTCCTGGTTCCCACAGTAGAAAGCAAACTGCTCATCAGGTGGCAGGGTCCATACGAGGTCGTGGAAGCTGTTGGTGATGTGAACTATAAAGTAAGCCAATCCGATCACAGGAAGAAGTTCCAAATATACCATATTAACCTCCTCAAGACAGCCCTCTGTTCTGATCCAGTACTGGTCTACCCAGATTTCGATAATGAATTCATTGTGCAAACAGATGCCTCGGATGTTGGAGTGGGGGCAGTACTCTCCCAGATGGTAGCAGGTGAAGAGCACCCCATCCTGTACCTAAGTAGAAAGTTGTTACCCCGGGAACAGTGGTACCCTCTAGTGGAAAAGGAGTGCCTTGCAGTAAAATGGGTGACGGAAACCCTCAGATATTACTTACTAGGTCGCAAGTTCACTCTGGTAATGGACCATACTCCACTCAAGTGGATGCAAACAAACAAGGAAAAAAATGCCAGAGTGACGAGATGGATCCTTGCACTACAGCCATACCACTGCGTGGTCCACCATAGAGTGGGGACACTGAACGGAAATGCAGATGGATTTTCCTGAAGACCCTACCTCATGGCACAGGCCGCCCAACCCTATAGTGTTGAGCTGGGAAGGGGGATGTGTGATAAACTCAGGTACTGGAGGAGAGGGGGTTTCCTTGAGTAAGATAGTCAGGGTACAGCTGCAGCTGATTCAGCTGATTGGCTGCAACTGCACAGACAGGAGAGCTTTAAAAACAAGAAGGAAAAGCCAGCAGGCAGTTGCTGCAGGGGTAGAGGGCTGACAAGCTGTTTGGATGTGTTCCAGAACAGGAATCCCTTAAGCAACCCTCAGGAGACTGGTCTCCTGAATTAGGCCCAAATGAAAAAAGTTATTTCTATTGTGAGTTTTCCATTTTACTGTTTGTGTTCTTCCAGAAGGTCTAGCCTTCTGGAAAAGGGGGATTTCTAGTTAGGGTCGGGGATTGTTTAGTCAGCGCTCCCACTTGGAGCGAGGCCGCTTTATTTCTGTTTTTGTTTCATTTTCCCCAGTGGGGCTTAAAAAGGAAAAGGGCAGAGCCCAAAGTTCTGTGTCACCAACCATATTAAGAAAATAAAGATATACCTGGTTGGTTTGATGTTAACAAACTGGTCTTCCTGAGACTCCTTAACCACCACAAAGCTGATCCTGAATCCGTGGCGAGGTTGTGCCTTGTCACATCATTAATTCTAGTTTTTTTCTTTAGTCCCAATTTAATGAAAAGAATATGATATCATCTGCATATGCTTGTGCAGATACAATAGTTCCATTTATTTTGGGGGTATCAGACTCCAGTTGAGAGAATGCCCTTAGCATGTTATCTATATATAGGTAAAAAAGGGTGGGAACTAGCACACAGCCCTGTCTCACCCCTTTGTTGATGAGAATGAGTCTCGAGAGCTCTCCACCTTTTCCCAGCCTTATTTTTGCCCAGGTATTTGTATATAAGTTAGCAATGATACAGATTAAAACTGGATCGATTCCCCTTCCCAACATGATTGACCACAAGGTCATTCTGTCTGCTGTGTCAAACGCTGCAGAGAAATCTGTGTAGGCTACGAAGAACCTCTGCTTCCTAATCCAAACATATGTTTCTATTAAATGGAGTAAAATTAAACAGATGTCAACCATTGCATAGTTGGACCTAAACCCTGCTTGCAGTTCTGTGAAACCACCTAGCTGATTAATTTGTTGTCTAAGCCTATCTAGAGCAATCTTTGAAAATATTTTTGAATGTACTGTACATCTAGTAGGCTAATTGGCCAATACATTAAAGGGTCAGATCTGCTTCCCCTTTTTTGTGAATCAGTACCAACTCTGCTCCCCTCCAGGAGTCCGGGATGTAATTCTCTTTGATGCACTTATTATAAAAAGTGGTTAGAAAGTCACACCAGATTGGTGGTGGTGTGCGGGGGGTTAAATCTATGTACTTCTGGTGGGATACGATCAGGGCCAGGGGCTTTACCTGTTTTTAATGTTTTTATTGCTAAATATACTTCTGTACCTTGTATCACTATGGAGTTTTGTGTTTCTGCTATATTTAGCCATGATAGACCTAAATCTGGGTCATAGAATATAGTTTTAAAATTGTCTACCCTCTTGTTTTCAGAAATATATGAGTCAGGCGCTGACTTACTATTGCAGGTTCCCCTGGCTGCTAGTGCCCGAAATGTTTACAAGTCTTTTTCATAAATAGCAGTGATCATTTTGTCCAACTGGTTATGGTAATAAATCATTTTGTTTTCTTTAAAAATAGGCAGTACTGTTTCCTTTCATGATTTAACAACTTCAGTTGTGATTTGGTCCTTGAATTTCTCACTTCTCTGATTTTGTATCTTTATATTGCTTTTTCTCTTATGCATTCTTCATCAAACCAGCCTACTTTTTTGAACTTCTGAGTCCTTGTTGTTATCTCTTTATAGAGTAGCCCCTGTAGAGTGTCAAACAGCACCAGAGTTTGTTCCCAGAGTATTGGAGCTCCAGATTAAAATACTGTATAGGTTCCTTATTCTTGAAGAATCGTTCAATTACAGAATATATAGTTTTATCCATGGTTACATCCCATATGATCCTTTTTCCCCCCTCTGATCTCAGTAATAGGTGTCAGTAGTATCTTATCATTCTTTTTTTCCCTTAGCAAACTCCTGTATCAGCAAGGGAAAGCGGTCACTCTCAGTTTTAGGCATGACCAAAATCTTATGCCAACTGGATATTAAGCCCATCCAGAATACAAAATCCAGTAGAGAGAGAGTATTAGCTTTAAAAATGTACAATTCCCTGTGCTGACACTGGGTAGCCTTCCATTGAGTGGATAAATATTGCATTCTTTTAAGATCTTTATTAATTTGAGGCCTGCTTTGTTCACCTTTTTATCCTGTGTAACTCTGATGTATGTGGCAGTAGAGATTTCCCCATGATCCCATGTTGAAAATTCTAATAGCCCGTCATAGATTCCAGTTCTTGCATTATAATCCCCAAGGGCTAGAATGTCTAGCTCTGGATATGCCAGGTTAATGTAATGGATTGTATTTTTCAGGTTTTTCCAAATTGAGTCTTTATAGGATTTAGAAGATGCAGTGGGAATATAGCAATTTATTAGGATTATTTTAAAGGATCTTGAAATAACTAAAAGTATAATGTAATTTTCTGTAAGGAGAATTTTAGATACCTTATGAGCTACCCCTATTTTAATATAAGTAGCCAGATCACCTGCCCTGCTTCCATATTTACTAATTTTGTGTCCAGGTACTTGGAAAAGCTCATGTCTATTAAGAAGGATCAAAGATTTGTCCCCATGCCATGTTTCCTGAAAGCAGAGGCTATTCCCCGATTGATGAAATCCTTCCAATCTTTATCTATTAATTTATTTTCTAAGCCAGCTATATGCCACATGATAAAATTATATGAATTTTTATCAAATGTTTCAGAATTAGTGATACTTGACATATCACTAGATGTATTCAGTGCTGGTGGGGGTGATATAGTCTGAACATTTTTACCATAGATGAGTCAGTTCTCATAGCCAGCTATTTTTTTTAATCCGTCTACAAGCTGACTGTTATCTGTTGTCTGGGTTACTCCTACATTACTCGGTATGTCTAAAATGTACGTTTCAAGGAAGTATAGTCCCACAGAATCCAAAACTTTCTCTTTCTTTAGGATTTGCTCAGCCATGTTTTTCCCCTTATTAACATGTCTAGCTGGGTGCTTTCCTTGCTTTTGTGTACCTCTAAAAAATGTTCTCCCTTTATAGGTATTTGTAAAACATTTCTGAATACATTCAGTAATGCTTCTGTGAGAGTGCATTTGTTTTCCCTATCTAATACTGGCATACCAAACAGGGTAAGTTCTAGTGGGGTTTGATTTTCCCAATCGTTTTTAATTATGGATGTTTTTAACTGATCCAGATTCACAAAAAGAATTTAAATTCCCCAGTTTTTGAATATTTGAGCATTTATAAATATGTAATTAGCAAGTCTATGTGACTCCAGCTTCAGATTGATTATTAGTCCCCAGTTATTAGTTATGATGTTTACTTCTCTGAAATCTGTCATGGATAGTTCAGTTTCTAGGGTGTTAGTTATGAGTTAGATGATAGCTAACAGTTCTGCTATGAGTTGAATTAAATTTCCCTCCTGAATAGTAATCCAGTTTTCTGGACCTATAAATTTGAGTATAGGGAACTGCATCTTTTGTAGTCTGCTTACTATTTAAATTTTGTTCCTTTTCTGTTTCTAGGTGGATGTTTGGCTTTTGCACCTCGGGGTCATCCTTTTTTTGGCGTGCCTCAGTCCCCTTTTTAGAAACATTCATCATTCTTCCTGATACATTTGTATTAGTCCTTGACTGTTCTTCTTGAGGAAGGGCATTTTGTTTATGTACATGACATTCTAAAGTTAGAAGTTGTACTTCTTTTTCTAATTGATTAAGTTGGTTAGTTAGATTTTCTGCAAGGGGACAGGTATACTGCAGCATGTTTGTATCTTGGTTATTATTGTCCTCTCTCAAATGTCTAGCTTTGTGAGAGCTTGTTTCCTTTTCTTGTGTTAACTGAATATTTTTTGAACTTGATCCTGGCACCCATTTGTCATATTGATGTTTATTTTTTTCTCTCTTAGATTTGTTTTTCTTAATTTTCTTCTTGGGGGAATCTGGGATCCTAATTGGGCTTAAATCAGGTATATTAACGTCCCTTGTATGTTTACTATTATTCATTATTATAGAAGAGTTTTCTTCTGATGGAAAACTTATTTCAAGCTTTCTATTAACCAAATCTATTTTTGCTCCATTCATAGCAATATCCCCTCTGGCAGCATCCAAATTATTAGTTATAATAATTAATTGTTCCATCAATACTAAATTAACTGTTACTTGATTCTTCAAAAGACTGACTAGATCTTCGCTCATATTTCTTTGCCATTGTTATTTTCTTTCTCATTACTAAAAAGCCAAAAAAGATGGTGGCTGACTTGACCCAGCCAGAGCACTAGCTCCATTGGATATTGTTTTATTTAGTATTTACTTTGTTTGTTTTAAATTAATTCGTATTCTTTTTCTGCTAGGTCAGCAGGCTAGTTAGGGTGGAAGAAGTGAGATAGACTAGCACAAGTGAAGTGTCTTTTTTGAGTCACCCATTTTGCATTTGTCATGTTTTCTGGCATCCTGCCAGTTTTATCGGGAGTGTCAATACTTTTCCAATATCTGTCTGACTGCAGTGTGGCAGACTGTGTAGTTGGAGGGTTGTGAGGAAATTTTGTATTTGACAGCCTTTATAGAAGCATTTATTTTACATCTGAAAGTGTTATCTCCCTAGTCGTTACCTGCTTCAAATTTATGTGACCAGTGATTGGGGAGTTTTTTCTGAGGCAGCTGCTGGAGTAGATGGAAGGTGGAAGTAACCTGTATCTACCCTCCTATCTTGTGTTCTATCATGGAGGAGTAGTTTGAGGAGTGACTGCTATCCAGCAAGGAAAGAACTGTGTAAAAGTACAGGAGGCTGCTAGAAGAGCTGGAAAGTTGGGTAATACCACCCAGATATATTCATACTGAAGCCTGAATTGCCGCTAGTACACTGGATTGCTTTGATAGTGTTGGGAGATTTGGGGCTGAAGTTCAGTGTCACATGGGGGCTTGAGCTGTGGACTGGCTGGGTAGTTGGCTAGTGGGCCAGGGTTCTTTTCTGGTTCTCCAGGGGCTCAGCTGGTGAGAAGACCCCAGTGGAGTTCCTTTATTGTGGCGGCAAACATTTTCAGCTCTGGCCCCATTACAAAGGATTCTGTTGGTGCTGTGTGTGGCCTGACTTTTTGTGAGGGTTTTCCCGAATGGATTCTGGATTGGAAAAATTCAACGGATGGCTACCTGCTTGCTTGTATCAATGATATATGGTCAGATTTTTATTTTAATTTCTCTGGTGACTTGGACATCTTCCTGGTTCTACAAGCAGTGAGAGTGCTTGTGCTTTGCATGATCCTCCAGGAAGTGAGAGGGCCTATGGATCTGCAGACATTAACTATTTTGCATTTTTTTTTTGTCTTTTCATTTAAGAGTTTGTTTTATATAAAGAACTGTTGACTTTTTTCATGTGATTTGATTTCTGAGTGTATCTCCCTTTCTCTAGATTCCCCAGGTAGGGAGAGGGCCTGGGGATCTGAAGATTTTTAGCGGTTTCTCACTTTTTAACTGCTGTGCCTCAGGAAGAACTGGCGCTTAAAATTACATCTGGCATCTATTGGATTTTTCCAGTTCATGAAGTGTACTTTTTGTGAGCCGAGGCTTTTTAGTAAATCTATTTTGGCTGGGCCCCTTTTTATTGGGCTTAACAGCTCAAGTGTTTTGAGAGTTTGTTTTTAACCATTAATTTTAATTATATGTTGGGGGTTGGGGTATGCATCATCTATCGTTAATTGTTTAATTATTGTGTGTTATTTTATTATTGGGGTGTTTGTTTGAGGGTTGTTTTGTGTGGGGTTATTTGTGAGTATTTTGATTGTTCACTTTGTTGGGTTTCCTGAATGCCTGGGATGCTTACCTCCACGGTTGTGCACTATTCACTCTCTTCTCTTCATGCCCTCCACCCTTTTTTCCCCTCCTCCTCTCCAGTTTACAACTTACCAGCACTATAGGGCACTGGGTATTGCATGTCAGAGATGGAGGGTGTGGGAGTGCGAACAGTGGAGGGTGAATGAGGGGGGCCACCGCATCAGGGTAGTAAGATCCAGGAGATGCCCTGGGGCAAATTAGAATCCAGAGCATGGTTTTCCATTTCTGGTTCCCATACCTAAGGGCACTGCCAGCTGTGACAGGCAGGTGGTTCAGGCAGCCAGAGAACTTTGTCCAACTCGGGTGGTGTTATTCAATGCCAGGTCCATTAAAAACAAGACTGCAATTATTGCAGATCTTGATGAAACAGTGCACCTAGCATGCCTCACTGAGATCTGGCTGGATGAGAACTCTGGCCCCATTTTGGAAGCCTTTACTCCAGCCAGGTACTCAGTGATACACTGCCTGAGATTGGACCGCAGCAGAGGGGGGGCTGTGGTCGGTTTTAAGACGGAACTTAACCTCACAAATGTACTAGTTGAGGAGACTGAGTCATTTGAGTGTACTGTAGTAGCAGGTGTAGGTTGTCGGATTGCCCTCATCTACCGTCCACCCAGTGATGAAAAGTGATTCCTTCAGGAAGTGGCAGACTTCATTGTTGACATGGCATTTGAGTCACCCAGACTGATGGTTCTGGGTGACTTTAATGCCTGGTTCAATGACTAACTCTCACAATTTGGTCAGCACTTCCTCCAGTTAATGATATCTCTCGGCCTTACACAGGTGGTTACCACTGCTACTCAAAAACACGGACACTCTCTTGACTTAGTCTTCCTCCTAGGGATCAAAGCCTCTGATGTGAGGGTGGGACCAGTTGGGTGGTCTGATCATTACACCATGGGGTTTAGTTTTAGCACCCCCCTTCATAGGCCTTCCCCTGTGGAGATGGTCAGATATCACCCTTTATGAGATATAAGTTCTCATAGCCTATCTGCAGTACTTGACTTATCATCCTTCTCAGTGGCAAGCAATGATACAGAGACCCTTGTGATGGCTTATAATGTGGCCGCTTCAATGGCCCTGAATTCTATTGCTCCAGTCCACGTTTGCCCTCTCTCCCTTTGCCCTCGATCCCCACGGTTTGATGGAGCTTTGGGAGAGATGCGGCTACTAGGGCGAAGGCTAGGGCATTGCTGGTAGAAATCCGCCCTTGATGCCAACCACCTTAGATTGATGGACCATTATTAAGCCTATCAATCTGCAATCACCCATAAGAAGGCAGCATTCCTGTCCAGGGAGATTGTGGTAGCTCAGAATCAACTAGCTCAGCTGTTTTGAACTGTGGTCAGACTGTGCAACCCAGTCTGTCTTCAAGTCCGGAAAGTTTTTTTGCAAATAGAGTGCGATAATCTTGCTTGATTCTTTGCTACTAAGGTGGCTGACATCAGAGCAGTGCTCCAGCCAACACACTCTATGGGCATTGCTTTAGATCAATGTGAGGTTACTGCTTCTCGGTTTTTCTGGAGTACCTTCAACCGCCCAGAGTTTATGGATGTCATGTGGATCATCCAGGGCATATGTCCTACATGCTGTAGTTTGGACCCTGGACAAACTTCCCTGATTTTGGGTTGTATTGACGTCATCAGTCTGGTCCTAGTGCAGATAGTTTGGTGCTCCTTGGAAACTGGAGAGTTTCCTAGCTCTCTGAAAGAGGCGGTAGTGACTCCACCCTTGAAGAAAGCTATTGGACCCAAACTGCCATGCAAACTACAGACCAATCTCTAACCTTCCTTTTTTGGGAAGGTGATTGAGAAAGTAGTGGCAGCGTAACTGGATGACCATTTGACCATCCATGACATCCATGAGCCTCTCCAGTCCAGTTTTCAAAAGAGACATAGTACCGAGATAGCACTGGTTCAGGTGCTCAATGATCTCCTGATGGCTAGAGATCAGAAGAGCCATTCTATCTTGGTTCTCATGGATCTCTCATCAGCATTTGATACTGTGGACCATGGGGTGTTGCTGGACTGTCTGAGGTACATCTGTGGACTATGAG
The DNA here is from genome assembly GCA_016271365.2 of Neoceratodus forsteri. Classification (NCBI taxonomy): domain Eukaryota; kingdom Metazoa; phylum Chordata; order Ceratodontiformes; family Ceratodontidae; genus Neoceratodus; species Neoceratodus forsteri. The sequence continues at coordinate 1,228,678,490 of CM057450.1, forward strand.
GAACAGTCCTCAGGTGGTTTACATCGTTCCTCATGGGAAGAACTCAGAGAGTGGTGTCTGGGGGTTTCTCCTCAGACCCAGTTTCTCTGTCATGTGGGGTCCCTCAGGGCTCAGTACTGTTGACCATGTTGTTTGCGGTATATATGCTGCCCCTCGGAGACATTGTAAGAAGGTATGGGCTGAGGTTTCACTGCTATGCTGATGATACCCAGCTCTACCTTTCTTTTGCGCCTGACCAGGATGGAGCCCTCTCAGTCTTTAATAGCTGTTTCAAAGACATCTAGGAGTGGATGGATTCAAGCTGGTTGAAGTTGAACTCTGAAAAGACTGAGATGTTGGTTGTGGACCCTGGTTGCCAGATAGGGGGATTGGGGGTTGGGTTGCCCTCTGAACTTATTCTTGGGGGGTTTCTCTCCCGACCTCTGAACAGATGTGAAACCTGGGGATAATTTTTGACAAAGGACTGACCCTGCATTTGCAGGTGTTGGCTGTTGTCAAATCTTCCTTTTATCATCCAAGGAATATCTCCAGGATTAAACATCTGGTTCTGTACAGCAACCTTCCTATCCTGGTCCACGCCTCTGTGTCCTCGTGCTTAGATTATTGCAACTCCCTATACCTAGGGCTTTCTGGGGTGGAAAACTGCCACCTGCAGCTGGTGCAGAACGAGGTGGCCCGGCTTTTGATGGGATCATCTCGGTCCTGTCATATTTCGCTGGTGCTGTGCAAACTGCACTGGCTGCCAGTTCAGTGGTGGATCACCTTCAAAGTCGGCTTGATGACTTTCAAAGCCCTACACGGACTGGGCCCGGACTACCTGAAAGAGCTCCTGGTCCCTTATTGCCTGGGGCAATCGCTCCGCTCAGCAGGTGAGGGGTTGCTAGAGATCCCATGGGTATGTCTGAAATCATCTGGAGTTAGAGCATTCATGTTTGCAGCCCCTACCCTTTGGAATTCTCTACCCCGTCGGTTACGGAAGTGCACAATCGTGGAGGGTTTTAAGCAAGCCCTAAAGACTTTTCTTTGGCATCAGGCATATAGTGAATGATTAACTGATTGATGGATGATATGATGATGTTTTGATTTTATATGATTGTTTAGTAGCTTTGTATTTTGTCTTAATTTGTAAGGCGCCTTGTTTTTGAAAGGTGCCTAAAAATAAAGTTATTATTATCATTGTTATACTACCCAATTCTCGGTAGTCTGGCTGGCTAATGATTTTAGGGGTGTTTCCTAAATCAGTTACTTCTAGTGATTTTAACCCTTGTATTACATACTGTAAGTCCTCTCTTATTTCTCTCAAATTGCTATAATATAGTATCTTCTATAAGATTCCTCATAGTTGGAATCTCATGTCTTAGATTTTCACTGCTCATAAAGATGAGACAAGGGGAATGGCTAGTATCTGGGTTCTGCACAGCTTCTATGCTACAGTTACCATCCTCCTTTATTAGTGAAGAAACAGAGATTGACATCTCGGATGCACTATGGGTCCTATCTAGCACTTCCTGCTGGTCCTCTACAGCTATCAATTCATCGAGATTTAAAGATTGGTTGCCTTGTTTCAATCTTTGCTCTCCCTTCTCACTTGAAAAAGTTGGAAGAGAGCTACAAGTTTTTAGTTTGGGAGTTGAAGTGAAGGCACTTGTGACCTAATTAATATGGTCTGTAATTTTTCTTTTTTTTTACTACTCTCCAGCAGTTTATGTACCACTATGTAATTACAAGTGTGTAAAAGACAAAGAACCTCTGTGTGCAAACACTGAGGCAAGGGTTACCCCAAAGGGCATTTGGCTGGGAAGCCAAGTTTCAAGAAAATACAAACTCACACATGCCCCCACAATGCAAAGCATCATGGGCTGCACATGCAAATCACCACAGAATGTTATGCTGGTCCGACTTTAAGCAGAATTGCATGGTGCCGAAAGGCCTCTCACACAGTTTGCAAAGGGTGCTAACAGAAGACATAGACACGTGTTTGCTCCTCTACCAGAACTCATCAGTATGCCTCGCCTGCTTGACACCCCAGTGGAATGGACCAGCTACCCTTAAGGCAGTGTGCCTTGGATATATTGTGGTGAACCCATTAAAATAAAAACTATTTAAAAGACAAAGAACCTCTGTGCACAAACACTGAGGCAAGGGGTTACCTAAAGGGCATTTGGCTGGGAAGCCAAGTTTCAGAAAATACAAAATCACATGCCCCACAATGCAAAGCATCATGGGCTGCATACCAATCACCACAGAATGTTATGCTGGTCCGACTTTAAGCAGAATTGCATGGTGCGAAGGCCTCTCACACAGTTTGCAAGGGTGCTAACAGAAGACATGAACACGTGTTTCATCCTACCGGGACTCATCGGTATGCCTCGTCGTGCCTTGACACCCCAGTGGAATGGATAGCTACCTAAGGCGGTGTGCCTTGGATGTATTATGGTGAACCCATTAAAATAAAAACTATTTAAAAGACAAAAGAATCTCAATGTGCAAACACTGAGGCAAGGGTTACCCCAAAGGGCATTTGGCTGGGAAGCCAAGTTTCAAAAATACAAAATCACACATCGCTTTAAATTTTGCGGAAGGTCTTCAAACTGACTCTCCCACCCACCCACCGGTGGTAAAACTCGGCTCCGCCCAGCGCCAGATCTGGCCCGCTGAAAGCTCAGGTTGTGCGTCGAAGCCGGGGAGGTCCGGTGGGTCATGTGGATGAACAACATATACCATTCCTAGAACTCCTGTTACAGGTGAGTAACCTGTATTTCTAGGGACATGGATATGTTGTTCATCCACACTTATCGACAGACTCCTAGCAGTTCTCCGGGAGGAGGGAGGAGGGAGGCAAGGCGCAAACCCCCTACTTAGGGAAAAGAGACTGGAGAACCAAGGCCCCAAAACCAGCATCCCGGCGTGACTCAAGGTCGATGTGGTAATGGGTGATGAAGGTGTGTGCTGACTTCCAGGTAGCAGCCTACAGATTTCCTGGATAGGGACGTCCCTGGAAGCAGCCACGATGCAACAATATGCGGGTAGAATGAATTCTTATCCATCTGGGAGGCTCCATGCCGCCAACTTATAGCAGAGATCTATACGGAGGTGACCCACCTACCTATCGTCTGCTTGGCTGCAGGTCTGCCAGGTGCGGCTTCAGCGTAGGTGACAAACAGCTGGCGAACCTCTCCCCGAATTTCAGCCGTGCGCTCCTTATAGTGAGCGAGCGCCCTTCTAGGGTCCAGAGTATGGAGCCTATATTCGGCCTCCGAGGTGTGATTGGGGTAGAACACCGGCAGAGTCAACACCTGGTTGAGTGTGAAACTCCGACACCACCTCGGAAGGAATTTGGGTGGGCGCGGGACAACTCCTGTCCCTGTGGAAGACCAGGTAAGGAGACTCGATGGAAACGCCTGGAGCTCTCCCATCCTTCTGGCTGGCAGTAGCCACCAGAAGGCGGTCTTCCACGACAGGTGAGAGAGAGATCACACCTGTGCATTGGTTGATGAAACGCCTGAGCTTTTCGAAGCCAGCAGTAGATCCCACGGAGGTGGGTTCCTACTTTTGGAGGAAATGATCAGGGCCTTTGACAAGGACCACCTCTCATCGCCACTGACTGCCTCCTGGCCCATGCCCGGTAAGCAGAGATGGCTGCCAGGTGCACCCTAGAATTCGTCGACCCAAGCCCTTGCTGAAAAAGGGACCATAAATAGTCCAAGATGCTTGCCAAGAAACAGTAGGAAGGGTCCAGGCCCTTGCCCTGACACAAATGGAAAACCTTTCCATTTGAAGGCATAACATTCTGGTCGACCTCACTGCAGGACGCCCCTCAGCTACATTGAGGACCTCGTCAGAAAGACCCAAGGCCTGGAACTCCTGGCCGCTGAGGAACCAGGCTGTCAGGTGCAGGGATTGAAGGTCCGGATGGAACACCTTCCGTGATTGACTGAAAGCAGGTCAGGCGAGCTGGCAAGCTGCCTCGGGAGCCTGGAGCTGAGGCTGAGAGATCTGGATACCAGCATTGGCGGGGCCAGTCTGGGCTACTCAGAATCACCTGCGCCTTGTCCTCCTCGCCTGAGAAGCACCTTGTGGATCAAGGAAATGGAGGAAAGGCGTGAAGAGCCGGGGTCCACGGCCTCGAAGGTATCCCCTACAGCGAGCCCTGCTGAGAGGCGGGCATGGAACAGCCTCAACCGCATTCTCCTGGGCGAACAGATCCACCTGAGTGTGCCCCAATGGGAGAACAGATCTTGTACTACCTCCGGCAGGAGAGACCACTCGTCGTGATCAGCCCCTATCCAGCTTAGGGCATTGGCCAGGGTGTTGGAGGCTTCGCCACATGATGGCTAGGATTCGCCTCAGGCTGCGCCACAGTGACCGTCTGACTTCCTTGCACAGAGCATGAACACGTCACTGCCCTGGCGGTTTAGGTAGTACATGGTCGTGGTATTGTCCGTCTGGACCTGAACCACTTGACCCGTAGAAAGCGGGCGAAAGCGGTGAGAGCTAGGCGGACCGCTGGAGCTCCAGCAGGTTGATATGGCATGGGACTCCTGCTGGGACCAGAGGCCATCGCGCTCTGTGCTCCCCAGATGGGCACCCAACCCATCAGAGAGCGTCGGTCGACAGAGACCATCGCTGGGCGGACAAACGGGATGCCCTCCTGCAGATGAGTTGGAATGATCCACCACCGAGGCGTTCCCACATCCCTTGGTCACCGTCACTAGCTGGTCCAATGGATCGCAGCATTGAGACCACTGGCTGGCCAGTCCCCATTGAAGGGGCGCATGTTCCAGTGGGCCCAATGGACCACGCTTAGTGCAGGCGCCATGAGACCCAGGAGGCGCAGGAAGTCCGGCAGGCGCGGTGCCCAACCAGAAATGATCGGGGCAAGGAGGAAGAACCTCAGCCCTGTCCGCCGGGAGCCGTGCTCTGGCTCAAAGAGAGTCGAGCTCTGCCCTGATGAAGAGAATCACCTGCTTCGGTTCAAGTTCCGACTTGGCCTCGTTGATGAGGAGGCCGATTTGAGAGCAAACCTGGAGGGCCAGATCTCTGGACCGCTTCACCTCCTGTCTGGAGGGGGCTGCTATCAGCCAATCGTCCAGGTAAGGGTACACCCGGACCCCTCGGCGCTGCAGGAATGCTGTCACCACTGCCATGCATTTGGTGAAGACCCTGGGTGCAGGAGACAGGCCGAAGGGCATGGCTCGGGAATCTTGAAAGGATCCTTCCGCTCGAAAGTGAAGGAATCTTTGGTGACGGCGACGGACAGGGACATGAAAAGTGTCCTGCAGGTCCAGAGAGCAGAACCACACACCGCGTTCCAAGGATGGTATTATCTGAGCCAGAGTGACCATCCTGAAGGTCTGAGACATAGGAACTTGTTTTAGGTGGTATGGAGTCGAGAATGGGCGTAGCCCCCATCCGTTTAGGGACCAGGAAGTACCTGGACACAAACCCGGGTCTGAAGGAGGTCCGCCACTCTCTTATCACCTCTTTCTCGAGAGCAGGCGATGTCGGCTCGGTGAGCCGACAGCGAGGCTGCAGACCCGAGCCCCCAGAGGTCGATGGCTCTGAAGGCAGGGCCTGCTCGAACTCCAGAGGCAGGCCTTTCCTACCACTTCAACACCCACCGGTCTGTAGTAATAGCAGACCAGGCGGAAAAAGTACCAGAGCCGTCCCCGGGGAACCTGGGGTGGTGTGGCGAGGTTAGGGCGACACCCTCAACCGTCACTGTGCAGCTTAGAGGAGGACCGGCCGAGGGACCTCCTGGGCCTTACCTCCCTGCTTCCTGGAGGGAGCAAGCCGCGGGCTTGGGTTTGGGATGCCAAGCCTTGAGCCTGCTGGCCTGATGTTGCTGGGCCGGACGTGCCGGGCGCAGGCGGACGAAAAGAGGCTTAGGTTGCGGTCTCGGCCCTGGTCCCTCTGAGCGGATGAGACCCGAGTCCAAAGTGGCATTGGACTTTTCAATCCTATGGGGTGGCCTTCCACTCCAGGGCGAGAGGTCTGTCCTCAGGAAGACATCCGCCAATTTGTGCTGGGTTTCCACTGTGAAGGTGGATATCCTCAGCCATGCCCGACGGCGCGCGCCACTGCGGCCGTGACTGACCTGGCGTATGAGTCTCCAATGTCCAAAGCAGTCTGGAGTTGCCTGCTTGCCACCACCCTGCTCTGGTCACACCAGTCTAACCGTAGTCTGCAGGTCAGCGGAAGATGAGGGACTACCTCGTCCAGGGAGCCCAACAGGGCATGGGAGAAATGTGCCATAAGCATGGCCGAGCTGGCTAAGCGAGGCCAGGGAGGGGGCCTTGGTCGTAGACTTTTCACCGGCATAGTCCAATTTCTTGGACTCCTCGTGGGAGGTTTGTCCACGTCCTAGCATTTCGACGCGCGAAAGCTGTCGGTAACTAACCTCGGCTGGGGATGTTCGAGAACCGGACAGGAACAGGTAGAGACCACATACTTCCTGGCCATCCTGGCCCGGCGCTGGGCAGGAAGCAGGGCGCTGCCAGAGCTCCAAGGCCCAGGCTCGATAACCCGGCCACAGGAAAGGCCTCCGTGGGGAATCCCCCGGTCCAATATCTCCGTGAGGGGTGCCAGCCCGCTTGGATCTGGGCTCGAGCTGCATCCCGGTGGACTCGAGATGAGCCTAAGCAAACCTAGAAAGGACGAATGGCTATCGTCCAGCAGCCATCCCGACTAGGGACTCCAGGTCTACTCGCCTGGAGAAAAGGGAGGAATTGTCATCGGACTCGGAAGAGTCCGTGAAAGCTCCTCGGGCCTGAGCCACCCTCCACCTGCCAGGCGATCGAGTGAGGGTGACTGACAGCCTATGGGGTAAACCCTGAGCCGACCGAGAGTTCTTGGTCGGAGCCCCAAACAACGGCTGTGGAGGCGGAGGTTCCACCATAATCAGTGGAGCAGCTGGTTTCGGCTGAGCAACAGGCCTGGAAACAGGCGCCTCGGCTAAAGCGAGGGGTTGCTTCGGCCGCTCCGATGACAAACACTTAATAGCCGGGGAAGGTGACGTCGTCGGCTTATTCCCGGCCAACAGAAGCTGTTGCCACATGAGGTCCTTGTATCGTCGATGCAACTTGCGTCGAAGCCTCCCCTCGTCCGAGGAAGAGGACGAGGACGAGCGTCGGCGCCACTTGCCGTGATGCCAAGACCGAGACCGCCTATGGTGGCGGGATCGGCTGGACCGCGAAGAAGTCCGAGACCGCGAACCTCGGATTTTCCAAGGAGGGTGCAGGGAAGGCGCGGGGGAAACCCGCCCTCTCCTCGGCTCGGAAGGAACACCCAAGGGCTCCGGAACCGGAGGCACTGGCAAGCCCACGGGATCCTCAACCGCCACCGGGGGAACCGGGGAAAGAGGATTTCCGGCTTCTCCGGTTGACAACCCATCCAACGGGTCGAGGAAAAATCTCGACTGCGTCGACAGGAGTCTCGGTCAACTGACCTGACGGGGACACCATGAAGCTAGTGGCCGAAGCTGAAGGATCGACCGAAGTCGATGGTCAACCACTCGGAAAGGGGGACCCCTCCCGCTCCCAAGAGCGTCGACGGATGGACTTACCCTTGTCCTTCTTCTTTTTGGACCTAGAGGAAGGTCCCGAAGATGAAGGTCCCTCTCCCTTGGTGGACAGAGACAGACAAAGCTCCTTAAAGGAAGCAGTATATGAGGATCCCAGGGAGAGCGGGATAAATGCCACGGCCGAGGAAGATGCGGTCCGCGCCGCCTCCTCTTAGGGTGATCATTTGCTCTAGCTGATCTGCTGAGCCCGCGCCCTTGAAACTGCCAACGGGCCTCTTCTGACTTTGCAGATAACGCTTCGGTGCGCCCAAAGTTGCAGATGGGCAGCACGGTCTTCAGGACATAGGCAGAGAAAGAAGGCACAGGTCAGCAAGCCCTGGCGTGGTCGCAGAGGCCCAAGCAGTAGATGGAGGTCGCGGATCCGCCTGACATCTTCTGCCCGTGATGGGCATCTCCGAAACCGGGAGTCGATTTGTCCATCACAGCCGCGAGGGAAAAAGTTGACCGAAGCCTGGAAAACCTAGGAGTTTAATTTCGGAAAACCGAAGAGTTAGGAACCAGTCTTATACGCAGAGCGTTAAGGAGGGAACCTGAGCTTCCAAGCGGTAAGGAAGATCTGGCGTCATGGGGCGGAGCCGAGAGTTTTACCACCCGGGTGGGTGGGAGGAGCCAGCTTGAAGACCTTCCGGCAAGATTTAAAGCGGCAAGGAACCTGCCAATAAGTGTGGATGAACAACATATCCATGTCCCTAGAAAAGTTATTTTTCACAGAAAGGGTGGTGGATGCATGGAACGGCCTACCTCAGGAAGTGGTGGATATGAATACAGTGCAGGGCTTCAAACAGGCATGGGATAGGCATAAGGGAGCAGTACAGATGAGTATGAATAGATAGGCCATTGACAGAGTAAAGGCCTATGGCACATTCATATGGTAGAAAAAATGGGCAGACTGGATGGGCCTTGCAGTCCTTATCTGCCATCAACTTCTATGTTTCTATGTAAATTCATGTATTTATCCTACTCTCTCTTAAAGCCTCCAATGCTGGAGCATCTATATTTTGTAAAGATTTTTATTGTTTTAAAAGACACAGGCACATAGACACAGCAATACACACGTTATCTGGGGAGCACCGCAACATTTGGTGTCTCCAGGAGTCCTCAGTAGTACATCTGACCACAGCATTGCAAATCTGTATCTTGAACAGTGTTGTACTTTAACTATTTGCTAAATCTGTGGAATCATTGTCTGTATGTGGGTCTGTCCATGTCCCTTCCCCCTTTGGGGAGGGGAGGGACCTTAGAGTCCCCAGTTTCTGCTCTGGGTCCTATCTCAGTGTGTTAGGCCTTGACGGGCCATCTGCGTTGAGGGATGCGGTACGTCCTAAAACATAGGTGTTAAGTAATAACAACTATATATGAGGTGGCAATCCTTTGTGCTAGGGAACCATCAGTAGGTTGGGGTGCAGGAGTCCAGATGGGGTGTGGAGGCAGTGTTGGGAGGTGAGGTAGGTGAGGTCCGCTGGGGGGGGGGGTTATTTCGCTCCCTCCCCCACTGTGGAGCGGTGACAGAACTTTGAATCTAGGAAGGGCTACCAGCATTTCTCAAATTTATCTACTGTTCCCCCTGCAAAGCTCGAAAGTCTCTCGAATGTGGCCCCTTGAGCTACCGCCAGAAGAAGCTCTGTAAAGGTTGGCATTTTTTTTTTTTATTTTAGTCTTTGTTAACCGGGTAAGGCCAACTAGTCACAACTGCCTGTTTTCAGGGACGACCTGGGAGCACTGGGCGGTTAAGTGACTTGCTCAGGGTCGCACAGTATGCAAGTGGAGGTTGTGAGAATCAAACTAAGGTCTGGTCTGCGGGATGTACCAAGCTCATTCACAGCTCGTTACTCTAACCTTTAGGCTATACTGCCTATTTCGAGGTATCTCAAGGGAACGCCATCTCATCCAGAATTAGTGTCTTGGCCACGGCCCCCACTGCAGTGTACCACTGAGCTCCTGGGCTGTATTTAGGCGATTAGGCCTCCCACATCCCAAGGGGGTCAAGTCTGTGGGCAATCCCAGGTACATGGTACAGATGGGCTCCTTGGGCTCCACATTGCCAGCAGTTATCATTCAGGGTGAGCCCCACCATTTTAAGTTTGGCGAGTGCGGTACCATCTGAGCTGGGTCTTGTTCATGATGAGGCATGTCGTCCATCTCGGCAGGCTGTGTGGATTCTGGCCCACCCATGATTCCATTGATGTTCTGAGACTGAGGTCTGCAGTTCCAGTTCCCATTGTACCCTGGCCATCTGGGTGGGATCCGGGGGATGTGTCCCTGAGTGCGGCATATATCCAGCTCACTTTGTTCTCAGTGCGCTTCTCCCATGTGCCTATCGGGTGGAGACCCTGTGGCACCCCCTTACTGTGGGGGGCATTAGGTGCGTGGACCCTTATTGGGAGATATCTCCAGGAATGTGTGGTTGGGAGATGATATCTTGTTTTCAGGGCCTCAAAGGCATCGATTGCATGGGATCTGGGGAGTAGTAGGTCCTGTACCTGGGAGATGCCTTGGGCTTCCCAGAACTTCAGTGGATAGGTTGCTTCCTACTGTCAAGGCGTGATTGTTCCAGAGAGACATGTATCTCCCACGGAGCTGGGTTCTGGTCTAAGAGGGAGTGTGTTTTCTCCAGTATATGATTGAGATCTGCATGGGAGGGGGGAGGCTAAGAGGGCTACTTTTTGCATCATATAGGACCACTGCTGGGGATGAAGCCTGCGCTAGCAATGCTTCACGGGGGAGCCAAGTTGGAGAGGCTTGTTCTATCTTTGAAACCCATCTGATGACCTGGGCTGAGACGTAGGCCATATGATACCCATGCAGCCATGGTAGTCCCCAGCCTCCCCTGCTCCAGTGCTGCCGCAGCTTGAGTTTACTGAATCTGGGGAGGGACCCTCCCAGAGGAAGCCACCCACCAGTGCTTCAAGTTTGTGGAACCATTTCTGGGGGATAGGGACGGTAGATGGGCTACCAAGTATAGCATTTTGGGGCTGCCATCATCTTGATGGAGTCTATTTTGCCCACTAGCAAGAGCCTGTGGGCCTTTCATCTGTCTATGTCCTGTCTTAGGAGTCTAACAGGGTTGAGAAATTGGCCAAGATCATTTTAGTCAGATTTGGGTGCAAGATGATACCTAGGTATTTGATGCCACTGGGGGACCATTTCAGATTTAGTTTTGTAAAAGCTTTCCCCAAGCTCACTGAGTTCAGTGGGAGGACCTCAGTTTTAGTCTGGTTCATCTTTAGGCCAGAAACTCAGGTGAAACCCGTCAGGATATCAAAGATATCTTGGATCACCTGGGGTTGTAGGCCATAGTTATTAAGAGGTCATCAGCGTAGAGAAACATTTTGAAGTTGATGTCGCCCATCTGTATGCCCGGGATCCAACGGGATTCCCTGAGTGCTATGGCCAGGGGTTCCATAGCTAAGACAAATAAGAGGGAGGAGAGGGAGCAACCCTGCTTCGTACCCTTCTGCAGTTCAAATGGGGGCACATAGTGCCATTGGTCAGGACCGAGGCCATGGAGGAATTGTATAGGAGTTTTATCCAGGTGATAAAGCTAGGTCCTATACCCATTTTGGTAAGGGTGTGGAACAAGAAGGACCATTCAATCGAGTTGAAGGCCTTCTCAAAGTCGTTGCTAGGGCCAGAGAGGGTTTTTGGATATTTTTGTCATGTGCATAGAGTAATCAATGTTCTATGGTGGTCTAACCCTAAAGCGTCCTTTACTTAGATCCAGCTTGGGATGGGTGGATCAAGCCTGGTAGGAGTTGTTTCAGTCTCCCCACCAATATGTTGGTGTTGGCATTTATGAGGATGTAGGGTGATAGCTTCCTGGTGATAGTGGGTCTTTCCTTTTGGGAAGAACGTGATGGTCACTTCTCTCATAGTGAGGGGTTAGTAGCCTGTGACCAGGGAGTCCTGGAATGCCCAGACCAGATATTAGGCCAGATTTACTCCTCATGCATGTACAGGTCGATGGGCAGTCCATCTTTCCCGGAGCCTTGCGGTGGTTCAAGGTTTTTATTGCCGCCTCAACCTCCTCCACTGTTAGCGGGGCTTCAAAGCTTCGGACGTCAGCATCTGGGAGTCTTGGTATGGGTAGGGTGGCCAGAAAGCCTTGAATATGCAGAGGGTTGGGGAAGGGGGATGCATATAGTTGCATGTAGAACTGGGTCATAATGTCATTCACCCCTTTCTGAGAGTGGCAGGGTACCCCATTTTTATCAGATAGGGCATATATGGTCCTGGCAACCCGTTAGCTCTTTAGTCTGTAGGGCAGTAGTTTGCTAGCCTTTTCTCCACCCTCCCAGAAGGCATGGCACAACATTCTCAGATTCAGCTTTGCCTGGCGAGTTAGGTGGGCGTTAAGTGAGATCTTTGTACTGGCCAACTGTGCCAGCAGGGTTTATGGTGGGGTTTTGGATTTGAGGTTTTTATACTGGGTTTCCAGATTATGCAACTGTTTCTCCAGGGTCCTTTGGTCAGCCTCTCTGCTGCGCCTTCTGGCAGAAGCAAAAGCAATTATCATACCTTGAAGAGTGGCTTTAAACACCTCCCATAGGGTCGAGTCGGAGACTTCCCCATTATCATTATTTCACCAATAGTCCTCTACCTCCAGTCCCAGCCACTCCTGGAATTGTACATCCTCCAAGAAGAGAGTATTCAGGCACCATGTAGAGGACTTGGGGGGGGGGCGGTTCTTGCCCTTGTTTAATCACCAGCTCCAAAGAGGCGTGGTCAGAAATGATGATATGGTGCGATCTGGTGTTAACCTTATCATATACCCCACTGGATATAAGCCATAAATCAAACCTGCTGGATGATCCATGAGTCTAGGAAAAGCATGTATAACCGTGCATCCCGGGGTTGTTGTGTTCTCCATGTGTCTAGCAGCGCATGCTCGGTCATGAGTCTCTAGACTGCTTTCTTGGCTTGCCTGTGGGGTTCGGGGGGTTTGTTACTCCTGTCTATTGTGTGGTCCATTACAAGGTTGAAATCTCCTCCCATTAGAACTGGTGCTTTTTTTGTATTGAAATCTGTGAGGGCCTGATTGACCTCATGGAAAAACTGCAGACGGTCCTGGTTAGGGGCATAAACATTAGTAAGGATCAAGGGGCCCTCAGGGGTCTCCATTTCGGCTATGATCCATCTCCCTTCTTTATCATGTGCCTGTCTAGTCAATTTTCATCCTAGGCTTTTATGAAGGAGTATGGAAACACCCCTTTGGTGGGATGCAGCTGCACTGTATAGCTCTTCCGCCACCCATCCTTGCTTAAGTTTTTTTGCTTCCCCAGCGGAGAGTTTCGTCTCTTGTAGGAATGCTACCTGGGGGCCCAACTTCTTTAAATGGAGCAAAACCTTCTTTCTTTTAAATGGTGAGTTGAGCCCTCAAAGATTCCAGGATATGAGTCTGGTCTCCATTGGGTGGGCAGTTTACCATAGTCATGAGATATTGTGACATAGCCCTCCAATTTGCTTCCCTGCCTCCTCTGGTATACCCCCCTCTATCTCCCTGATCGTTTCATGACCCCAGTCACTGGATTGCCTAATCTGGTAAGAAAACTGTGTGCACCAAACTTTTCTTTAAAAAACAGGTGTACCTCAAACATAGGTACTAATAATAACATTGTCCATAGATTTTCTGAACTCAATAACCCAATATTTCCCCCCTCCCTCCCCTTTCACCCTTCCCTTTTGTGACCAGCATCCGCTGCTTGCATCAGCTGTCTCGCAGCCCAGTTATTTGCAGAGGTCGCTGGAAGGTGGATATCCTGCTGTGAGCATTGAAAAAACTAGAGTCCTGGACTCACTCACTTTGCTCTCACCCCTGATATGGGACTCTCTTTTCTGCAGCTTCAAAACTTGTGAGCAGAGCCAGGTGCTGGCGCAGTAACCGCTGTCGGTTCCCGACTCCCCCATCTCCCAGGGTGCATGCTGTCTCAGGCTCCTCAGGGGTTGCGGAATCTGGGTCCTCCCTCCACACTCAGTCAAGATGCCACCCAGTCAGCCATGATAGGAGCCCGTGGTGTGGTTCAAGGGTACTCGCATCCTGGGGTCTCAGGGGTGAGGGGTCTAACCGTTAAGCCACCAGTCTGGTGAAGCAATCCTCATCTGTATAGCAGCTTCCTGGTACAATGTAGATGGCCCCTGTGCTACCCAGTCAGTGTTCCCCACCACTCATCCAGCCAGCCCCACTCCTTGTTTTGTCAGTCTCCTGGGGCAAACCTTGTCAGTATATATATTATTAAAAAGAAAACAACCATAAACATGCATAAAACATACTGAATGGAGATCTAACTTACATTCAGCCAGGCAGGGAAGGGGGTCTGTGAGAGGGCTCAACTTTCTGGTAAGAGCCCAGAAATTAAAGAAAGAGACAGCCGATGATGTCCCTCACCAAGAGGCCTGAACCCTCATCATCAGCCCACCTGCTCGGCAACCGTTGTTGGTAGTGTGGATGCCCCCATGGAAAGCATTCTGGCTGACAGTCTCAGCTGGCAGCAAGGCCACTGGGGCAGCAGCTTCAGTTTCATCAGCCCAGGAGAGACTCCTTGTCACCGGGCCTTAGTCCCTCTACCTGCCGAGCATCTGGGTGGCAAAGGCAGGCAATGCGTAGGGCCCTCCGTTGACAGGTCCATCAAGGCCAGGAACTGGTTGTTGCTCAGGTCAGGTTGTAGAGAGCCCTGTGAGGCTTTGGAGTCAGGACTGTCACTGCAGCTCCTGGATCAGAGTCTGGGGGTTTTGTCCATGTGCGCCCCCTCTTCCTGCACCCTCCTTCTGTTTCTCTGGTTGCTGCCCAGGCACTTGCATGGGAGTTCCCCGTTTGGTGTACAGTCCTCCTTGGCCGGTGTGGGCATAGATGGCTGTCGTTGGTGGCTGCGCTTGGGCGGGAGTATTTCCATCGGTTGGGCCTTGCAGAGGAGCCCAGGGATCCACCAGTATCTTGGGGCCTGCCCCAACTGAGCGGGACCCATTGATCACCACATGGAGCAAAACCAGATACATCAGGGAGTATTCCAGCCTGATCTCTGCACAGGCTCTCCATGCTGCTGTGTATGCCCTCCGTCATGCTGATACTTCTTGCGAGTAATCAGCGAATACTTGTATTGTTTGCCCCTTCCAGTGGAGCTCTTTCATTTGTCTGGCCAGCCTGGTGATGGTCTCCCAGTCTTGAAACTGGAGGAACCGGGCTAAGATGATGCATGAGCAGGCGCCTGGGGCCAGGCGAGGAGCTAGTGTTCTGTGGGCCCCTATCGATCTCTGGCAGGTCCCCACAGTGCCAGTTCAAGAGTATCAGGAGGTCGCCACATGAAATATATGAAATTTGCCAGCACATAAAGGTTTAGTGTCTATCATTCTGCTCGAATGTGCAGCTAGTACCCTGTCCTGCAGCTGCCCTCCCTTCCACTCTTCCCCTTCATTGACCCTCCCCCTTGTCCTGTCCCATCCCCTTTTGAAGCAGTCTACTGGATACCACTTCTGCAGGTAACACATTCCACCCAGCCACCACCCTCCCTGTAAAAAAGTGTCTCATCTCCCTCCTGAACCTTCCTCCCTCCAGTTTCATATCATGGCCCCTGGTGTCCCTCCCCTTTCTTACTTTGAACAGCCCCTCTGTACCTGTCTTGTTTATTCCTTTCATGTACTTAAAGGTTTCAATCATGTCCCCCCCGACCCTCCTCTCCTCCAGTGTACATGTTCAACTCCTTCAGCCTCCTCTCGTATGATAAGTCCCCAGCCCCTTGATCATCTTTGTTTGCCCTGCACTGCACCCCTCCAGTAACTTAATGTCCCTCTTCAGATCGGGCGCCAGTACAGCACGAGTACTCCAGGTGCAGTCTCACTGACCTATACAGTGGCAGAATCACCTCCTCCTCAAGATATACCCCTTGCAATACAACCCAGCATTTTGTTGGCCTTTGCAGCTGCCTTCCTACATTGTGCCAAGTTGTTCATTGACCCTGTAATGAAACAGCACAGTGTTCGTTCCCTTGCAGCCTTCCGGAAACCCCATGAACCAGAGGTTATTCCGGCGGCTGCGGTTTTCAAGGTCCTCAGCTCTGGACTACAGGATCACCCTGTCCTGCTCCTGCAGCCTGGCACCGGCTCTGTGCCAGCCATCTTCCACTTCTGCTAGCCTGTGTTCAGAAACAGAGGCTCTTTGTGTCAACTCCAAAATATCTGCTGTATTCCTTTTCGTAGCTATATCCATATTGTCCATTTGTTTCAGGATTTCGACGAACATTTGTCGGATTTCCGACAGGTTGCCCTCAGGCGGTCGTGATGGTGGTGCAGAATCCATCTCAGGGGATCCCCTTGTGAGTCGGGCTGATGTCAAGCACAGAAGCAAAGAGGATGTATCTTGGAGTGCTAGTAGCCAGGAGTCTGATCAAGGAGTCGCTGAAAGGTAAGCACTATTGCAATCTTTGGGTGCTTGAGATGTGATGTGCTGCAGAGAAGATCGGTTTTTCAGATTTTGGATAAGGTTACCAGAGAGCTAAAGACTCAGGTGACCATTCACTTCAGTTGTTGGCCATGCCCCTTGGGCATTTATATTACCACTGTTGGAAGTGAGTTCCAGGTGTTGACCACCCATTGTGTGACATAATGTTTTCTTTGCTCAGTTTCCAGCAGACTTCTGTGTAACTGATACTGATGACCTCTTGTTATTTTGGCCCATTTTTTATAAATGGGGTGTATCTAGGAAGTATATGCACCCAGTCATCTTTGAAAGCTATACTGACTACAATCATGTTGCCTTTAGTTTTAATAGTCTTTGTTCATAATTCACGCCTATTTTTATTTATCATTCTTATCGACCCTCAATTTCTTTTTTATGATATGGTGTTCACAACTATATTGTATAATCCAGGCATGGCCTTACCAGTGAACAGTACAGTCATACCTCTCAACCTCTTGTCTCATAAATCAGGGACAAGACTTTAAAATATCAGGGACAAAGACCCCAAATCAGGGACACATCTTCAAATTTGGTAGTATTCACTCAGAAAGCTGATAGAATTAGGGGATTTATGTAAGATGCATTTTCTGAATAGGAAGAAATCTGTAACTTTAATATTTAACATTATTTTATGCTTACAATCCCCAGTGTTCTGTCACAAAAATACAAATTTTATGAGGGACAGAGAAAAATTCTGAGGCAAAATCAGGGACAGTGGAGAGGTATGAGTACAGTGCTGCTAGTACATCTCTTGATCTGCTACTAATATATCTGCTCTAGCATCCTGTTATTTAATTAAATCTTTTACTGATAAACATTTGATTTATTAAACTGAATTTGTCATCAGTGACAACTCCCAAGCCCCTCTTATAGTCTGCTGGTCTAATTTTGATCCCATCCATATCGTGTGTTACCTTAATGTTGTTTCTTCCCAAGCACATCACTGCACATTTCCCCACACTGAATGCCATTTTTTTTTTACCCATTCTATCAATGCATCCAAGCCATGTTGGAGGGATTTCTGTAGCTCCAATGATTCAATTATGTTTCTGTTCTATTCTCGACTTTACCATGCACTGTATACCAATTGAACAAACACAAGGACACCAAGTTGGAGTTTCTGACTGCTTTACTCCATTGCTTCTCGTGCACTTACACCCACGTCCTCCGAGTGTGGTGACGTCATCCGCATACACGACAGCCCTCCTTTACTTAGATTTAAACTTGTTATACATCATTTATTCCTTAATCTTACGTATATTTATTTACTATTTTTTTATATATATATATCTATAGGTTGTTACTCTATGGTATAACTACTTAATAATAAAGTCCTTAAGTCTCTGAGGTAATTTAATTTGCCTATGAGGCCTGTCTGTTTGGTGTTATAGGCCTTTGTGGTGACCCTGGTGGACTCACCCGATCTTTGTACCATAGGATCCTGACCTCCAGTTTCCTCGGGTTGGTTATTCTCATTCATTTGTAGAGTAGTCTCTTCAGGCATAAATCTTTTTCACGAGCGTTGTGTTCCTGCAATATCTTGCTCCGTTGGTGACTGAACAACCATTGATTTCCCTCTTTACTAATCACCGTGTGTGGTATCTTATTAAAAGGTATTCAATTTATCTACTTGGTCTTGTTCACAAGGACTTGATCCCCAAAGTCCGCCTCCGGTACCTGGCTTTGTGCTTGTTGTCAGCATAGGCTTTGTACTTCCCTTTTTCTCGGCATCTCTGTCTCTGCCTCTTAGGTCGTTCTCCAGTGTGGTTATATCTGAAGTTTCCCCTTAGTTTTCTCTTGAAAGAAGCTCAGCCAGGCTCCGGCCCGTAGTAGAGTGATCAATGGATCTGTATACAGTAACATATTTGCGTAGCTCTGTTTACAGTCCAGCCCTTCAGCTTGTGCAATCCGAATCCTCTTCATGAGAGGCATTCTGTCTCTCTACCTCACCATTAGCCTGTGCCCATTTTGGTGTGGAGTCCTCACGTGCTGTATTCCATTCTCCCTACAGAATTTCTGGAATTGAATCGACATAAACTGCGGACCACAGTCCGAACTGATTGTTATGGGAAGGCCATGGCGACTGAAAATGGTCTCCAAACTATCAATCACCTTTTCAGCCGTGGTGGATTGCATCATGTCATATTCATAATACCTGCTGTAATAATCGACAACTACCAATATCGACTGTCCTGTAGGTAGTGGACCTAGCAAATCAGTGGCAGATCCTGCCACGGTCCTTCAAGGTAACATTGTTGGTCTCAACGGTTTCAATGCGCCTGGTCGCTCTTTACAATCTGGCAACCATGGCATGACTTGACATATTTCTCTGCGGCCTTGTCCATTCCTGGCCACCATACTTTGCTCCTGAGGTGTTGTTTGGTGCCCTAATACCAAATGTCCCTCATGGGCTAAGTTATAGCTCTCTGGTGAAGTCCATGGGGTGCAACACAATCGCGTTCCCCTGAACTAACTGTCAATTGTGCTCAGCTCACTTGCTTGGGTGTGCCACCGCCTGCATTCTCGTAGCACCCACGTCTCAATGGCACTTCTCACCTCTCTCAGCTCCTCATCAATAGCCGATGCTTCCTCGACTCCTCTTGTGGTCAGCGTGACCCGGAGTTGCATTAACTAAGCAAACCCATGTACTCTTCTGCTCCATGAGTGTGATTCCTTCATTGCCGCCTCTCCCAATAGACGCAGACAAAGGGTCTGCTATATTATACCTCCCGGTATGTGACAACTCGAAGTCGTAAGGTTGTAGTCTCAATACCCAATATTCAATACGAGCACACGGTTTTGAGCGCGGACTGTAGATAGCCTCTAGTGCCTTATGGTCAGTCATTAAATCAAATCTCTTGCCGTACACATATGGGTGAAGCTTCTCACAGGCCCAAACCAATGCAAGGGCCTCACGCTCCGTTTGTGAGTACCTGCGCTCGCACTCCGATAGACTCCTGCTCACATAACAGACTGGAACCATCTCTCCGTGTTGTTCCTGCACCAGTACAGCTCCTATGCCTACCGGTCCTACGTCTGCTATCACTTTAGTGGGCGCATCCTTGTCGAAGTAAGCTAACGTTGCCGCTTCGGCTAACTTGCTCTTCAGTGCTTGGAATGCTATCTTTTGTTCTGGTCCAAAACTGAATATTGTGTCCTTCTTTGTCAACTTCTGCAGAGGCTCTGTAAGCGTAGAGAACTGAGGGATAAACCTACTACTGTATCCCACTAATCCCAAGAAGCTGCGAGCCTCTGATGCTGTCTCAGGCTCCCTGGCCTCGACCACTGCTCTTACTCTTTCAGTCGTGGGGCCTATGCCCTTTTGCGAGAGTAACATACCCATGAAGACCAGGTTGTCCATATTGAACTGGCATTTGTCTGGATTAAGTGTCAGGCCAGAATTCGCCAATCTGTTTAGAACCTTGTGCAGCTGCTGGTCATGGCTCTCCTTGTCTGGGCCATGGACAATGATATCATCTGAAATGTTCTCCACTCCTCAATGCCTGCCAGTGCTGTTGCAATTTCGTGCTGATACTGCTCGCTGGAGATGAAACTCAAAAACGAGTCTTTTGTATCTGTACATCCCATTATGCACTGCAAATGTTGTTATACCTCTTGACTCTGGTGGCAGTTCCAGTTGATGGTAGCCCCATTTAAGATCCAACTTACTGAATATTGTAGACCCATTCATGCCTTGCAACAGTTCATCCACCGTGGGGATTGGGTACCTGCCACGTATGATCACCATGTTCGCTTGTCTCATGTCCAGGCACATCCTGATTTCTTTGTTTGGTTTCGGTACGATCACTACCGGATTCACCCATGGTGTGGCCTTAACCACCCTCTCTATTATGTCCATGTCCAGTAGTTCCTTAATTTTGGCTTCCACCACTCTTCTCAGGTGAAAGGGTATTTGCCTAATGGGCTATGCCACTGGTACCACCTTCTCATCTATGTGCAGACTTATTTGCTTTGTGTTAAGCTTTCCCACACCTTGAAACAATCCAGGGTATTGCTGCCTTATCTGCACTCCCACATCAGTCACTGCTGCTACATTGACACCCAGCTTGAGTATCCCCAGTTTTACAGCAGTCTCTCTTCCCAGCAGCGGTTCGCCATGTCCACATATCACTGTGAATTCGGCCTGTGTGCTGCGATTGCCTATAGCTACTGTGCATTTGAAGATCCCCTTTACTAACAGTGATTCAGTTGCTGAATATGTGTACAGTTTCTTGTCGGTCTTTGTCGATCGACACTTGATTCTTTTACTCTTCAGCATTTCCCAGGTCTCCTGGTCCACAATATGCTGGAAGCCCCCGAGTCTATTAGCATCGACAGGTTGACTCCCCACTAAGAACATCATTCTGTCCTGCGCACTTTTCCTTTACCACAAATGCATAGTCTCTGTCTGGCTTCTCTGAATCACATTTAACTGTATGCTTCACATTCCCTTTTGTTTTACATTCTAGCGAAATGATTTCTACCTTTACATTTCTTGCACACACCTGTCCTCGCGCTGGGCAAGTAGGGTCTTTTGCCAAATGATCTGCGTGGCCACATCGGTAACACACTTTCTCCGTTTTGTCTTTTCCCTCTTCTCCTTTTGGCTTTCTTCTGCGATGTTTTTCCTCATTTTTGAATACGCTATTAACTGTTTCAGGTTTTGGGGCCTCTGAGTTCACGTGCATTACGGCCATTTGCACCTCTATTCTCTCAGACTGTGCGGACAGCTCAAGTAATCTCGCTAATGTCAGCCCAGACCCCTCCTCTAACAATTTGCGGCGTACGTATTCAGAGTTACAGTTACTTAGTATTGCATCTCTTATCTGATTGTCCTTATCGCCTGCAAAGTCACAGTCTTTGGCTGATTGTCTCAGATGGGTAACAAATTGCTGTACGGTCTCCCCTGTCTTCTGTCTTAGCTGGTAGAAGGCCTGCCGCACAAACGCAGTGTTTACTTGTGGCACAAAGTAGGCATTTAGTGCTGTTACTGCCAAATCATAGTCCGTTGGCCCACCGGTGTCCCGCGTCGAGAAAATATCTTGTACATCTGTCCCTGCATGATGTAGTAATAAAGCTCTCCTCCGTTGCTTTGTAGCCGCACTCACATCGTCAGCTTATATCAATCCTTTCCCATCAGCAAACAGTTCAAAAGATGTAAGCCATCGTGTCCATCTCGGCCCAAGTGTGGCTGGTTCACTGTAACAATCAAACTTTGGAATAGCACTTTCCATTTCTCTGGTTTTTTTTTTTTGTTTTGTTTTTTTTTTCAGCTCCAGATTTAACCAGCATTTCACTCATCCCACCTCCGTCCATATTGTTCTATTCTCGACTTTACCATGCACTGTATACCAATTGAACAAACACAAGGACACCAAGTTGGAGTTTCTGACTGCTTTACTCCACTGCTTCTCGTGCACTGTTACACCCACGTCCTCCGAGCGTGGTGACGTCATCCGCATACACGACAGTTTCCACTTTTTTGCTCATCAAGTTTTGTTAATCTAACCGTTGCAGAACAAGGCACTCAGCTGTGCCTTGTGCCTCATGACCCCCTACAGTAAAATGAACTGATGGTAACCCAACCCCTGGTCATATCTTAATTCTGGATAAATCAATAAAGCCTCAATGCTGCGGGCTGGTCCAGTAGTACTAGTCAACTCAGTCAGTTATTATGTCAGCCCAGCTCTTCTCCATCCTTCAAGCAGTTAACTGGTGCTGGAAATTATTTCAAATACCTTAAAGTACCCTTATGGTCATAATGTCGGAGTGTACCTACTCAGCTATATACTGGAAATGTTTTTCTTTTCTATGCTTCCTAAGCACTCTATCATCCAAATGTCACCATTCCACTCTCCTGAGTAAATAGCAGCGATTGGTGGGACTGGCACCCAAGAATGAGCAGGAAACCTAGAACAGGACAACAGTAACCACAGATAGGAAAGACTAGACGGCCAGCTCAGTGGCAGTGATGCATCATAAAAATATTTCCCTTTTTTGTATAACATTTTTATTGAATTTTTTTTAAAATACATACATGCATACAAATTTGCCTGCAGATTAGGCCTAACGGTCCATCTCGTCTGCCCAAGATGCAGCTCACTCATAAGTTTCTGCTGCTGCTCCACCTCCCTTCCTGCATCTCATTTCCCCAGGCATCCCTCTGGGAACACCCCAGCTGTTCACTTCCCTTCCAACCTGTAATATTTCCCTGTGCCTGTCCCATCCCGTCTTGAATCCTCCTATAGTTTCTATTGTCATCAGCTACTCTGGGAGCGCATTCCAAGGTGCCACCAACTGCTCTATGAAGTAATGTCTCCTCACTTCCCCTTGTACCTCCTACTAACTTTAGAATTCGGCCCCTTGTCCCCCTTTACTTTGAGCAGACCCTTCGTGTCAACTCTATTGATCCCCTTCAGATATTTGAAGGTCTCTATCATGTCTCCCTTCTCCTCCTGTCTTCCAGGGAGTACATGCAGAGCTTCCTAAGTCTTTCCTCATAGGACAAATCCCCAGACTATGGATCATCTTTGTTGCTCTTCTCTAGACTCTCTCTAGCAGAGACATCTTTCTTTAAGTAGGGGTGCCAAAACTGCACACAGAATTCTAGAGTGCGGCCTCACTAGCGAATTGTACAGGTATAGCCTCCCTTTTCCTTGATGTTATCCTCTCAGCGATACACCCAAGCATTTTGTTTGCTTTACGCGAGCCGCACTTCGTGCACTTCTTGAGCTGTTCATTTGGTGTCTATTACCACCCTAAATCTTTTTCCTCCTTGTTGACTGTCAGGTGTCCACCCCAAGTGATAGATGTACCCAGGATTCCTGACACCCAAATGCAGAATGTTACACTTACAGCGTTAACCCCAGCTGTCAAGTGCATGCTCAGTTTTCAAGCCTCATCAAGTCTTCCTGGAGTGCCTTCCTTCCTCCGCTGTTCACCACGCTCCCAGTTTTGGAATTATCAGCAAACAGGCTCATTCTGCTCCTAACTTCCTCCCTGATGTCCGCTATGAAAGCGTTGAATAGGACAGGACCCAAAACTGATCCTAAGAGACCCCCACTGATGACCCTTCACGAGTTGAGGCCTCTTCAACTACCACCACTCTCTGCTGCCAATTGCTAAGCAAATGTTCAATCCACCCCACCATTTTTCTCCCACGCGAGAACCTCAGTTTACAGATCAGCCTTCCATGTGGAACTGAATCGAAAGCCTTGCTGAAGTCCAGGTACAGGACATCCACCCGCCTTCCACTATCAGGACTCCTAGTCACCCAGTCGATGGTCCGACTAGGTTGGTTCGACATGATCTCCCTGACAAACTCATACTGGTTATCATCCTGAAAACCATTAGCCTCCAGGAACTCCATTAACCTTTCCATTAAGATGGCCTCATCATTTTCCCACTGTGGGTGTCAGGCTGATTGGTCTGTAATTACCTGGTTCATCAGAGGACCACTCTTGTGGGGTGGCACAACATGTGCTGTCCTCAAGTCCAGAGGAACATAGCCTGATTACATAGATACATAGATACATAGATAGCGTCGGCAGATAAGGGCCTATGGCCCACCTAGTCTGCCCATTTGAGCTGTAAGTTCAGTTTGTTTTCCTAGAAGTCTATTTCCCTTACCCTGACCTCTAGAATTCCTTTATGTCTATCATGCATTCTTAAATCCCATTGATTGTTTCAGCCCCCCACCACTTCCTCTGGCAGGGTGTTCCACTTATCCACCACCCGTTCTGTGAAGAAATTCTTTCTCATGTTTCCTCTGAATCGTCCTCCTCAACTTCATCCCATGCCCTCTAGTCCTGAAACATCTTTTCGCTTAAAATAGTGTTTTCCTGCACCCTGTTCCTCCCTGTAAGATACTTGTATGTCTCTATCATATCCTCTCTTCCTCCTCTCCTCCAGGAGTACATGTTCAGTCCTTCAACCTGTCCTCATAGGATTTGTGATGCAACCCATGCACCATCTTTGTTGCCCTCCTCTGAACCTTCTCTACCCTGTCTATGTCCTTACGTAGGTATGGTCTCCAGAACTGTACACTGTACTCCAGGGAGGGAGGAACTGAATAGTACCGTTAATGGAGCAGCCAGGACATCTGCCAGTTCCTTCAAAATCCTGGGATGGATACCATCTAGGCCTGGGGCTGTATCAGTTCTAAAAGACTTTAGAGCCTCCCTCACTGTCTCCACCCATATCTCACCATCAGTGAATGCCTCCCATCTCTAGCCCCTACCCTGACCCAACTATGGAAAAGGCCCATCCCTTTCCCTTGTAAAGACTGAGCAGAAGTACTCATTAAGCACTTCAACCTGCTCCACCATCCCCTCTGCCCAACCCCCCTCCTTCTTTAGCCTGTTTATCTGTCCCCCATCCTTCATTCTCTCCTTGACATATCTATAAAATTCCTTCTCCCCTTCCCTGATCCCTTGCCCTAAATGAAGCTCCTTAGTTGCCTTGGCTGCTCTAACCACCCTACTGACCTTTTTGGATATCCTGTGATACT